>CM057455.1:630115000-640115000 GCA_016271365.2 Neoceratodus forsteri | reverse complement strand
CCAAGTTATTTAAGATGGGTAGTAGACTGGACCAGAACTGTTTCCGGTGCCGTCAGGCAGTGGGAGACTTTATCACATTTTTGGGAGTGCCCACCGATAAAGCAGTTGTGGATGCAGATTAAGCAAAGGTAGACCCATTGTTGGGTATCGATCAGTATTTTACTCGGATATATGTCTGATAGGGATTATTCGGAATTAAGTTTAGGGAGCGTAGATTTTATATGGCCCTGATTTCTGGCTCGTTTAAAAAGGCAGTTTTGCAATATTGGATGACGGACTCCCCAATTACATACGTGGAATGGTTGCGGGAAATGTTGTTTAATTTGAACATGGAAAAACTAGGGGCGGGAAGGGATAACCGGATTCATATATATGAAAGGATTTGGGGTCGCTTTCAGGCGCTATATCTTCCCCAGGTGTAGCCAGTTGGGGTATAATTGATTAGGGAGGTAAGTGGGTGAGCAGATCTTCCTTGTAGGTAGGTGGTAGTGAGGGGGGGGTTAGGTTAGGGGGAGGAGGGTGGTCTTGGGTTTTGCTGTGGGATGGGGGGAGGAAATTAGTGACTTGATTTATTTTTTGTCAATTGTTTGATTGAACAAAATGTTTTACTTCTTGTTATGTGCTGTATATTTGACACAAACTTTTGTCACAATAAAAATTTTGAATTTCAAAAAAAAAAAAACACATTACAATATACTTTCACTGATGGGGAGGAGTACAGGATCGGTACCCAACTAATAAAATCCTTCAGAAAACCAAAGAACTCGAGGGTTAATAACAAAAAGGACCAATCCACCATGTCAAATGCTTTCTCCGTGTCCAGGGAAACCAGCACTATAGGAGTGTTAGTCTCCCTGGATGCAGAGAAAATGTGACACAATTTTTGGAAATGGTCCAAGGAAGACCTGTTAGGTACAAAGCCCACCTGCTCCCGAAACAGTAACCCATCCCAAACTTTAAGCACTCTAGACGCTAGAATTTTAGACACAATTTTAATATTGCAGTTAATTAGGGAAATGGGTCTATAACTACCTATAGTTTCAGGGGGTTTGTCCGGTTTTAAATGTACCACAATAAGAGCCTCGAAGAGCCCTGAGTCTGATATACTTTGTTCATAAATGTAAGCAAAAAACAACTTGACAACAGGGGCAGCAGTTGTTCTACAAAAGCTTTATAAAAATTGGGAGTGAATCTGTCAGGGCCAGAAGATTTGTCTTGGGCCAAACTTGCAATAGCTTGATGGATCTCAAGCATAGAGCTAGGCTGAGCCAATAAGAACTGCTGCACCTTCGTTAGCCGCGGGAGGTCACACTGCTGTAAATAAAGTTGGATATCGGAACGAGACTTAAGGGAAGGTCTGGCACTGTATAGCTCTCTGTAAAAGGTGATGAATTCCTGAGCAATTGCCCTGGGGCAAGACAAAAAAGAGCCATCCTGAGCTCAGATGGTACTAGAGGATTCCACCTGTTGTAAACGGAGAGCTAAAAGACGGCCCGCCTTATCCCCCTGGTCAACATACCTTGCCTTCATCTTTAACAGGGCATAGTGAACCTTATCTTTTAACAAAGCAGCATATTTTCTGAGCAATATTGCCATTTCCTGCAAGGTTGCTTCTGAAGAGTGAGAAGCAAGGGTATTTTACACAGTAGTGATCTTTTGTAAGAGATCTTCTGCCAAGACAGCCTTAACTTTCTTATGTTTAGATGCCAGACGAATAAGTTTCCCTCTGATAAAGCATCTATAAGCAGCCCACTCCAAATCAACCTTCTCCACTGAACCCTGGTTTTGCTGGACAAACAAAGTAATTTTGTCCTTAATCCAGTCGACCAAAAAATTGTCAGTTAACAACCGGTTATTAAATTTTCAAATCGTATCCTTCTCTTTATTAGAAGGAAGGTCAGTTATAACCCATACGAAAGAATGGTCTGAAAGGACCTGAGGTCCAATTTCCACATCCACTACCCCTGAAAAAAGAGAGGGGCTAATGAATACGGAGTCCAACCTTGAGTAGGAGCAATGGGCTGGAGAATAGTAGGTAAAGACCTGATCCTGT
Organism: Neoceratodus forsteri; assembly: GCA_016271365.2. Lineage (NCBI taxonomy): Eukaryota > Metazoa > Chordata > Ceratodontiformes > Ceratodontidae > Neoceratodus > Neoceratodus forsteri. The sequence goes on along the minus strand of CM057455.1, from coordinate 640,112,947 downwards.
GGGTGCAGGAGGTGCCATGGATCACAGAGTGCTAAGGTTTGGACCATGTCTCAAAATACACACTGCTCAGAGGACAGATCCAACCTTCGGGTGCCTGATCTATCCAAATCAGACGGGGGAGTAACATTCCAATCCCTGCCTATAATTAAAGGGAGAGAAGGGAACTTCGAAATTTGGTCAGCAAGATCCATGAAGAAGGATGGATCTGCTTTATAAGGGCCATATACACATCCTAAGATAAGCTTGATATGGCCTAAGAGACCTTTAATGAAAACGTATCTACCATTAGTATCAGTAAGTGTCTGATGATGCTGAAAGGGGGTTTGTTGGGAAATAATAATAGCCACTCCTCGGCTCTCTGAGGCACACCCAGCGCCATATACTTGCCCTATAGTCTGTCTTTGGAGAAGAGTAATCTCCGATACCAATAGGTGTGTTTCCTGTAAAAAAGTGATGTGGCACTTGAGCTGCTGCAAATGCTTAAGAATCTGATATTGTTTAAGGAGAGACCTGGCCCCTTTCACATTCCAAGTGGTTACCTTTAAGAGTTTAGCCATACTGTTATCTCAAAAACCCAACCCAGTGCTTCCTGACATCTTGAACACCACCCCCAAGAGATCAGTTGCTCCAGAATATACCCACCCCAGCCCCCACCCCTCCTCAAATTCCCAAAGTAAACCCTCCCTCTTGAAAGCCCCAACATCCCCAATAACCCCAAAACCAACATCTCCCCACTGAAAATTCTGCAGATAAATGTCCATAAAAGATCACAATTATTTGAAGAAATACAACCCCCCAATATCCAGTTCATGCCAGCCTTACAAACATCCCAGCAAAGCACTCTCAGTCCCCCCCCATCCCACAAGTGCCACACGACTAAAGTGTACAATTAAACGTAACCATATGGGAGGTAGTCTGGATAAGGACCCTTAAAACCCCTCCTCTATAAAACATTAACAATTAAGAAAAACTAAGTCCAGTAGCATATAGTCTAAAAAGAGAAACAGTCCGGCTAAGCAGAAATGAAAAATAAACTGAGAGCTAATATAACATAGTATATTCTTCCCCCATTTGTAACAAAAAACCTTTATATGACTGAACCAGTCCACAACGTATGCCTTCACAGCCCCAAATGAAACAGTTATCTCCCACAACTGTGAGTAAATGAAACAAGCAGGGGGAAAGTGCCAGTACTTATTAATCTTCATCCATGTACTCAATTCGAGCCCCTTGATGTTGCCACACTCAACGAAGATAGGAGAAGAAGAACAATCTGAAACACCTGAACACCACAGCAGACCATCCTTCAAGTCCAATTATTCAGAGGGCAGTTCAAGGAGCACTGAAGAGCTCAGGGAGCAACTGCCACAACTTTCCCATTGCCTGATCCACACTATCACATGAATACCAACAGTCCTTGCAATAGACCTGCAATTTAGCAGGATAAAGCATTTTAAACTTAATCAAAGCAGCCAGGAGCTTAGATACCATGGGGTGGAATGTAGCACTTTTCTGCCGAACTGTGGCCGGTATATTCTGTGAGATGCAGAGGCGCTGCCCATCCCATGAAATTTCCTTTAACACTCTACATCACCGGAGAATGTGCTGCTTGTCCAAATAATTCAATAGTCTGATTATGAAAGGACGTAGAAGTGCCCCTTGTTGTGGCTTGGCCTGCAGGGAATGATGCGCTCATTCTACCACATAGCAAGAGTGATTAGGAGAGGGCCCTGCAATTTTTTTCCAGCAACGTTTGAATGAACAAAACTGGAGAGGAAAGTTTCAGCTTCTTCTGGCAAACCAACAATAATCAGGTTATTTCACCTGCTTCTACCTTCTAAATCCTCCAGTTTGCCCTCCATCTTAGCCAGCCTGTTCTTCAACAAGACAAGCTGAATGTCTGTTTGGTCCCTCCATCCCTCCACTGAGGTAATGCGAGCCTCCGCATCACCCACCCTTCGTGTTGTCGCATTCAGATCTCCCCGAGGGGTCTTTATCTCCTGTTTGAAAGTTTGCACTCGATCTCTGAATGGTTGTAGCTCTGCTAGAAAACACTCCTCTGAGAGTGGAGGAGACTGTGAGGTAATGATGGCAGCACGAGCGGAAGTAGCTCCCTGTGACTTAAGTTTTTTGCTACCTTTCTCCGGGATTGCAGGCAGCATATGCGAGGGTAAGGCCTGTCTCATCTCAGCATCCATCCCAGGCTGAAAACTGCAGAATCAGGGATTAATCAATATCTGGACGACTCTCAGTGGTTAGTGCAAATACTAAGTGGCACTGTGATGGTAAGAATCTGCTGTAATAAATGCCATTAACGGGAGGGAGAGCGGGAACAGATCGAGCGCATGGCCGCTAGTTGGAAGGCATCACGTGACTCTCCATAAACTATAACTATCTAAATGTTGTTATTCCTACTATGCACTTCCTGATGTATTACCAAATGTTTTGCTCTATTGAATTATTGTCATTTCTACTATGCATATATTTTCCTCCCATGTTGTACCCTTTCCCCGAGTCACACCTGGAAATGATACCCAGCTTAGTGTACCTTTCCCAGTTACTAAACTGTAAATAAAGAAATAAAAAATAAAAAACATTGAAGATGGCAGATGTAATGACAAAGTGACACTGATGCTATGGATGAGCAGAGTGGACTTATGATTATATGCTCTTACTTTATGTTTTAAAGGTATGCCATTGTTGCCTTATCTTTCTCAAGATTCAGCTTTGGAAAAAGTGCTCTAATTTTTTGGCTCCTTGCATTTTTCTTTTTCATTTAATATACTTTATTGAAACACCACCATTTTCAGTTTTTGACAAAGACATTACAAAATAACACACAAATACTATCCTAGACAAATGTTTCACTAACATTTATTCCCTCTACCCCCCGCCCCACCGAGTACGATGCCTTCATAAACTGCTGCAGAGGGAGCATTTGTCATTATCCGAGTTGACTATAACACAATATGATACTAAAACATCTAATAATCTATTACATACCTGGTTAGTCATCGTCATCAACTTTACTTATTTAGCGCACTTTCTTAATTGCAACTCAGGGCTCTTTACTATAACACATCATACAAATATTAAAACATTAAAACCTTATGACAATACATAACCCTTCTTAAAATATCCTGAATGACAGGTTAGTTGGTTAATCAGATATGATGGATTGATTAAATAAAAAAGTTTTTAGCTCCTGTTTAAAAATATCTAGAGATTGAGAGGCTCTGATGTAGTGGGTCAGGGAGTTTCACAGGGTTGGCACACTATGTGAAAGTGCCTGAGTGCACCATGTTTTGAGATGAACCCTGGGAACCTTCAAGAGACCCTCATCAGTGGAGCGGAGGGGATGGGCAGAGTGGTGATAGCATTGGAGGTCTTGTAAGTAACCAGGCCCCTGACCATGCAGGGCCTTATAGGTCAGCAAACCTACCTTGAAGGTGATATGTCACCTAACTGGCAGCCAGTGCAGAGAGCACAGCACAGGTGTAATATGACATGATCTTGGAAGACCAGTCAATAACCTGGCCACTGCATTCTGCACTAGCTGAAGGTGATGGAGTTCAACCCCCACAAGCCCCAGGTAGAGAGTGTCACAGTAATCCAGTTATGAAGTCACAAAGGTGTGGACCATAGATGGGAGATCTCCTTGGAGGACTAAATGCTTGATCCAGGTGATGTTTTGTTTATGGTAACACACACTTTAGACTGTAGCCAACACCTGAGATTTAAGCGTCAGGACACAGTCCAAAACAATGCCGAGATTCTTTGCACTATCCAAAGTGAGCAACTTGGAGTCAGTGACAGTGAAGATTATATAGTGATTCCCTCCTTTTTTTAAAGGTATTATACTTATTGTGGATGGTGGCAACCTGCTTTTCCACGCTTAAAGCTTGTAAAATCTCTTGATGCCACTCCCTTTGAGTTGGAGTGGAACATTCTAATCAATGTCTCAGTATCACCATTTTTGTTGTGATAACTATCAAAGTCATGTACCTCTTCCAAGGGCCAAATACTTGGTTTTGGTAATGTCCCACCAGACATATTTCTGGGGTGAAGACAACTTCAAGCCCCAGGAGCAGATTCAGATTACCCTTAATAGAGTCCCAAAAAGGGATTACTTTGACACAATCCAATAAAATATATTTAAATGTGCCTTCTGCCTGGCCACACATAGAGCAACTGGGAATAGCCAGTTTTCCCATAATATGAAGCCTCAGGGGTGTATAGATTGTGCAAAATCTTGAACTTCAGAAATCAATATCTATCTTGTTTTATATATTTATGGAGTGCAGTCCATACAGACTGCCAGTCTTTAGGGGATCACTTTGCTTGAAGGTCCTTTTGTTAGTGATAACATATTCCTTGAAGCCCTCTAGGGTCCAATATATGGAAGGACTTATACAGGACAAAGATGTTGTGGGGCTAGCTTGAAGCAATGACTAAACTCTCCAACTCTTCCCCTCTTCTCCCTTCCCAAGGGGCTTGGCCCATATGGGCTATAATAGAATGAGATAATTGCAAAAGCTTGAAGAAGGTTGTGTGGTATTCTCCCAGGACGTCTACACTATTACAGCGAAAATGTCGATTTTGACAACATCAACGTTTTTGCTGTAATAGGCTGTCTGAGACCCTTGCACTCTCTCTCCCAGTCCTGCACCCTGTCTCTGATCCAACTCTGACTTGGAGTTGGAATCCTAAAGATCAGGGGGTGCAGAGAGTAGTGCCCCCTGCATAGGGGGTTTGGAGGGCAAAGCGCCCCCCCGATGAAAAAACAGCCGGGGTCTACAGTCAGATTTATGTCAACGTCCAGTTGCAGTCAACATAAATCTGTTGCTGTGATGGTGGTCTATTTGTGCTGGGTACACTCTGTCAAGCTTTAAACATCTGGAAATTGATAAGCCTACCCTCTGTTAGAAGGGACACTAATGTTGGGAGCTGAATCTGGAGCCAGAAGTTAGTGGATATGGGATGCTAATTAATCTAAAAACTAGGATTCCCCAGTACCGGTTGAGCAATGTCTTGTGTCAGCCTCATTTCAAAGTAAGAGATCATCTGAGAATGAGCCTTAAGGGACCAAGTAATTGGGGTATGTTTAAGGGAGGTAGTTAGTTGAGAGGGTTTAACAAAAAGGAGGCTCCTAATCTGACGACCTGTTGCTTGACATAGAGCTCTTTCTATAATTAGCCAGTGGAGACTGTAGGGAAGGTTTGTCTCTCTGTCCTCTGATCTACCCCACTATAAATATTTACTACTGCGTAGGGCTCCATAACATAACAAAACGGTAGGCAATCATAAACCACCCACTTGTTTAGAAATTGTGAGTTTAAAATAAGAGTGTCTCACCACTTTGCCCTGCCAAATAAAAAGATTACTCAAATGCTGCAGTCATGTAAACCAGTGTTCAGATAGTATCACATTTATCATACCTAAAGGGTAAAGTAATCTGGGTAGGAGGTTCATTTTAATAATACTAATGCCGGTCCATCGACACAGTGGTTGGATTTCCGCTTCTGACGCTGGTGACCCGGGTTTGGGAATGGACCCTGGGTGCTGGAGGGCCAGCCAGGAAGAGAAGGCTTGAGAATCTGAAGACTGCTTGCCTTCTCTCAGAGAGAGGGTGGGGTGCCAACCAAGCGCTTGCTGACTCCTGGCAGAGGTCGGGGGTACAGCAATACAATGGGTCCCGTTAACCAAGAGGGGTGTGGTGAACGTTGGCATATCCCATGATATTAGTGGCACACTACGCCATGGGGAACAATGGAAAAAGTGGTCCATGGCTGACCGGATGATGGTCACAGGCTCCCGCTGCCACTGAGCCTCAGCTGTGGCCCAGAACCACCTCTGCAGCACCCAGGGAAGTAGAGTGTGCTGGTTGACCCCCACCAGCACCTATCTCTCTTGGAGAAGGGGGACCTATCTGCTGAAAGGTTACACCAGATTACCCAGGGGGCTGCAATGTGGGGATGTGGGGTTGTGATGGCTGGCATTGGGGTAGGGGTGCCAGTGGGGACCTAAGCAGTCTAAAGGAGTGGCCAACCAGGAGCCAGGGAAGGCACAAAAAAACAACAACAATACTAATGTGGCCTCATAAGGCCAGAGGGAGAGAAGACCACCTGTGGAGCTCCTTTTTGATAGTGCGTAAGATGGGATCACGGTTGTTCTTTGCCTATTCCCATGGGTGCTGTGTGATTTTGATTCCTAAATATGTTAGCACATGGGATTCCCAAAGAAAGTCCAGCTCAGTAATATCCTTTTTACATACCAGGTGGTTCAAAGCTAAAACACTCATTTTCCCTATGTTCAGTTTATAGGCCGAGACTTTGTGAATGTTCTAATTTCCTCTGATGCTTCTGAGATACAGGTTATGTGATCTTCCACATGTAGGAGTAAATCATCAGCATACGCTGGGAATTTCTAGCCTGCACTCACTAGGGTAATCTCTTTGATAGAGGGGATGTTTTGTAAGCAATGTGCCAGTGGTTCAAGATAAAGATTAAAAAACAATGGTGATAAAGGGCACCCCTGCCTCTGTCCTCTCTCCAGAGGATTTTTTTTTGTAACCAGGTAAGGCCCACTAGGCACAAGTGCCTGTTTTCAGGGGCAACCCTGGAGCACTGGGGAGGTAAAGTGACTTGCTCAGAGTCACACAGTATGCAAGTCGAGGTTGTGGGAATCAAACCCAGGTCTGCTGGATGTACCAAGCTCATCTACAGCTTGTTACTCTAACCTGAAGGCTATACTGCCACCCCCTCTAGGCTACACTGCCAACTATGTTGGCAGAGAACCCCATTATACCAAATACGAACAGTAGGATGTTGATAGAGGACTTTAACCCAGGTCAGAAATTCCTCCAGGATTCGAAACTTTTTAAGAACCTCAAACAAATAAGGCCAGACACACAATTGAATGCCTTTTCCATGTCCAGGAAGACCAGGGCCTGAGGGACCCTGTGCCCCTGATGCAGAAACCAAGTTGTGAAGCTTAAGTAGATGGTCACTCAAGACCCTTCCCCCCCATGAAACCGACCTGCTCTGCTCCTGTAAGTACACTCCATACTTTCATTAGTAGGTTAGCCAAAATCTTGGCCAATATTTTAAATTCCTTGTTAATAAGGGAGATAGATCTTTATCTCCCTGCCAATAGTTCATTCCTTTCAGGCTTAAGGAGAAGAGTAATCCAGGCCTCTGTCAGAGAGCCATCAGTCAAACCCTTAGAGAAAATATATTTGAACATTTTGACAAGAAAAGGTGCAATCTCCTTTTCACAAGCTTTATAAAAATTAGTGGGGTAGTCATCTGGCCCTGGGGCTTTATCTAGGATAAGATAATCAATGGTCACCATGACCTTCCCAGAGGAGATTGCTGCCTTAAGTGACTTCCCCTGTTGTTCCATCAATGACAGGAGCACTACTTGCTGAAGGTATTCAATAACCCTGTCCAAAAGGTAAGGGTCTTGTTCATCTTTAAAGAGAGCCTCATAAAAGCTCCTAAAGACCTCAGCTATTTCTCTAGGTTTAATTACAGGAATTAGTTTCTTCTCCACCCTCAGCCCCTTCACCACCCTGGAGACCTCCTACTGCTGGAGTTGTAGAGCCAACATTTTCCCTTCTCTTTCTCCATATTCCACAAAGCGGACCCCGGATCTAAGAATGGTAAGCACCACATTTTCATTTAACAAATCTGCATATTGGGCACTGTGGGAATTTAAAGTAATCTAAATATGTTCATGGGTGTCGGATTTGAGATGTTTTTCCAAGTCTCAGATCTTACCCAGCAAGTTTCCTAATTTCTCTGTGTGTTGCCTGGGTGCCAGGTAGTCAACCAAATATATTCATCCCATATAAAGCATTTCACTGTGTCCAGTAGGACATCCAAAGAATCCACTGTACCCCCATTGTACACAAAGAATGAATGGATGTGTTTTTTTCAGTCTATCTACTGTATAATATTTGGGTCTTTTAACATCTGAGTGTTAAGACACCACACCTTATATCTTTCATCCCCAACCCTCACACTATGTCTCATATAAACTAGGGCATGATCAGAAACTACTAGCTGATGGTTTTCACAAGACAGTAGGCAAGGGAAACTTTCTTGATTAATCACAGAATAGTTTCTATTCTAGAAAATGAAGCATGAGGAATGGAGTAGAAGGTGTACTGCTGGTCCACAAGGTGGAGCAAATGCCATGGATCTGTCAATCTCACTCCAACCAGCAGTTCTCTAAGACTCCTCTAACCCAGAGTAAGTCCCCTTCATTTTGATCCTGATTTATTTAAGTTAGGCTGGTACACCAAATTCTGGTCACCACCTATTAAAATAGGGATATGGGCAAAGGGAGCCTGTAACAGTGATAGACCTGTAAAAAAGTGTGGAGTGTCAAAATTCAGCCCATATATAGCACCTAACAGGCCATGCAAAAACAGATAATGGCCCATTACATCCCATATATCCTTGATTTGCTGAAAGAGCACTGTATAGGCAATTAAGATCACAACTCCTTCCTGTTTGCTACTATTCCCCACACTAAAGGCCTGTCCCACACACTCTCTATGAATGTAGTGAACCAGGTATCTTTTCAAGTGAGTTTCCTGTAAGTAAGCTACCCCCACTTCCAGTTTCTTCAAATGTCTAAGAATAGCATACCTCTTAAGTTTTTCTTGAGCCCCTTTAACATTCGAAGTGATAAAGTCATAAACATTCCCCACTGTTTAATAACCTCAGAAAAAAGATGTCATCCCCCCCACCTGCAGATTGCCAACTTGTAAAATCCCATGTCATACTCCAGAATACCTGCCCCACGAATCCCACACACTAAACAGTGAACAATAAAACACGTAGGAAAATTAAGAACATAAAACACTGAAACTCCCCACCCCTCCTCCACCCTGATTCCAGGGACTGTGGCAACTGTTCATTTCAGTCCACAATGGTCCTGGCCTGGCTGATATTGGCTGCTCCCTCCCCCATAGATAGCACCCTAATCATGGTAATAATGGCCTAAGCTACTCCAGGAGGAGCGGGGAGTAGGGTCAAACAACTGCCCTTTAGATTGCATACAATAGAAGTTCTCTGCCCAGGAGGTTAACACCCCCTAGAGAAGAGGCCGTGACTGAAGGGTAAATCATGCCTTCAACTAGCAAAGACCTGACTCCATATTTACCAAAAATTAGCCCCCTCCTCAAAACATTAAAATAGAATGTCAATCAACATTGTGAAAAGTAGCAATGAATGTAACTATCAGTAGCAACTGGTATAGCTAACTATAAAAACTACAGTCTACATGATATTGTTGGAGTTCAAATAATGTGCCATGATGATAAAGTCATTGCGTGGTACACAGCTTGATAATGGGTGGCTAACAGTCCCCACAGAACTGACAAACCAAGCAAGGTGGTGGCACAGAAAGCAGACATGCTACAATCCAGTAGAAATGCAAAATTCACTTTTATACAGAGTAACACATAAGCTCACAGAAAACACTGCTGCTCCAGCTCACACCCCTGGTGCTTCAAATCAAATGATTCTTCTGAAGGAGGTGGGGCTGTAGGATAGCAGTAACCAGTTTAAGCTGGACACATTAATTGATTGACAGTCATTATAGTAATAAAGCTTTTTAAACAATTAATCTAACACACCTGCACCATATTATTAAACAATGTTTAATACAAAATAATATAAACTAATCCCTTCATACCAAATTCAGTCAGTGCAAATATACTCCGAAACACTGCTGCCGAGTGTCGCTATGTTAACTGAATAATGACAGAGATAGATATGAAACGAATGGAAAGAGGCAATATCAGAATGGACCTGAAACAATATTGTTATCAAGGCATATTACAATTAGGAATCCCCTGGTGTGAAATACACATTCTGGGTAGGAAGGGGATCTGAGTCCAAAATTACATGACCCATAAATGGTGTTAAAGGCACATCTAGAACAGAGAGAACAAAATGAAGAAAAGAGTTAATCAGCAAGGGAATGGCACACAATGAAAATACAATAATATGCAGTAATCACATTGCCAAATAAAAAATAGCTGAAACTTCTACAGCAGTTTAGTTCTTCAGAAAAGGTTTTAACTCCCATTGATCATTGAAACCATTTGGTTTAACGTTATTTAACTTATAAATTCACATAATTTCTTTTTGCAGCAATATATTAGTTCTATCACCTCCCATTTTCGGGTGAGGGACGCACTCTGAACCCATGAATCAACTCATCAGGCTGTGACCTGTGACAGTGAAAAGTGCAGACTGACTGGTTTATCCTATCTGTTATTAATGATGGCCCACACATGTTCTTGTATGCGTTGTTTTAACAGGTGTATTGTCCTTGCTACATAAACAAGGTTGTAACTACACCATCAATTATACACTACGTACAGTAGGAGATATCACAAGTAATGAGTTCCCTAATCTCGATGTTGGTATTCTCTAACTTTGAATGCTGAAAATTGTGACCACTCACTGAATATTTACAAATGGTACATCTAGCACATTTGAAGGAACCTTTCATTTTTCCAGCTAACCAATTAGAATTAGTGTCATGTGCCAATCTAGGTACTTTGTATCTACTCTATACCAGACTGTCTTTAATGTTCTTGGCTCTGTTGAAGGTTACTTGTGGCTGTGGACCTATCACTAGGCCTACCTGTTTGCCACTTTGCAAGATAGACCAATTCTGTATATGATGTTGCCTATTCTTCTAGCCACATGATTGTATTCCATAATAAATTTGACTAGAGAATGTACATCATTCTTTGGAGACTTTTTGCTTAATAGAGTTTCTCTGGGAAGGTTGTAAACTCTGGTTTTGGAGTTTGTTAGTAGGTTTAAATCACACCCGCTATTTAAAAATCTTTTCATCAGATCATTAGCTTGTGTATTGAAGTCCATATCAGTGCTACAATTAGGCCGTAGTCTCAGTAATTGACTGTAGGATATAGAGTTCCTCAACTTGGGGGGGGGGGGGCACTATCAGCAGGCAAAACTGACTTAGTACTGTAGCTGTTTTCTTTCTTTAACAGTTAGTGTTGATAACACTGCCATCTTCCTCGTTAACAGACAGTGTAAGTTCTAGAAAATCTAGACTCTTTTTGCTTTTTGTATATGTAAATTGCAAATTCAAACTGTTGTTATTAATCCAGTTAATGAAGATTGGAATTTCTTGTTTATTCCCTTGCCATATACAAATAATGTTGTTAACAAAACAAAACCAATGTTTTATATGTTTACAGTATGGATTAATGGTTTCATTAATGGTGACATTTTTCTCCAAATCACCTAAAAAGATGTTGGCATAACTGAGTGCCATGGAGGCACCCATAGTGGTACTACAAGTTTAATTTATTTTATTTATTTAGTGATTTGGAAAAGACCTTTGTACGCAAGCTCTTTTACAAAGGTTCCATATCACAGATTGCAAAACAAAGTACAATAGGAGAAACCAAAGGGACATCACAATGAACGATGCAGCTTGGATTCAGAACTTAAGAATAACTCAAAAGATAGGTACATGTTAAAATAACAAGAAAAACACTTTATGCGGGTGGGGGAGGGAAATAAGCAGCCAGAAAGTGCCTTGTCAGTAGTTCAGAGGGACAGGAATAGCTGGCAGTGAGGCGAAGAAAGGAGGTACGAGAGAGAGGTAGGTGTTGCAGTGGAGGTGAAGGGTGGGAGAAGAAGGAGGCGTGGGTTTGGGGAGAAATGGTGGGGTGAGGAGGCTGCGTGGAGAGGCGTGCTGGGTAAATGGCGGGGTGCAGGGGCATGGTCAGGCAGCTTGCATTAGTACTAACATACTAGTTGCCAACAGATTAGGCCTTACGGTCTATCGAGTCTGCTCGAACCTAAGATACCTAGTTGGGTGCTGAGGCCCCCCCTTGTGTTCCAGAAATCCCTATCATCCATCCCCACCCCCGGGCCAGGCCATCATCTGATACATCCGCTTTCTGTGTCTGTCCCACCCTCTCTTGAAGCCCTCCACTGTGGATCTCTGAACCAGCTCACCAGGCAGCGCATTCCAAGGGTCCACCACCCTCTCAGTGAAAAAACGCCTCCTCTTTTCCCCCATCACCCTTCCACCTTCCAACTTCAAACCATACCCTCTGGTGATACCTCCCCGCTTTAGTCTAAAAATCCCCTCCATGATTACCCTATTTATTCCCTTAAGGTACTTGAAGACCTTGGTCTTGTCCCCCCCGTCTCTCCTCTCCTTCAATGAAAACAGGCAGAACTCCTCAAGTCTGTCCTCATACATCAAATCCCCTAGTCCTCGTATCATCTTAGTTGCCCTCCTCTGTACCCTCTCCAGGAGATGTATGTCCCTCTTCAAGTGTGGTCTCCAGTACTGTACACAGTACTCAAGGTGTGGTATAACCAGTCCATTGTACAGCAGCAGAATCACTTCCCTGCTCCTAGAGGTGATCCCCCTTACGATGCATCCCAACATCTTATTTGCCTTGCTAGCCACTCTCCTACACTGCTCAGAGTTATAGTAGTGACTGTTAGGGAAACTCATGGGACTGGAAGTTGGGGAAAGGGGGGAAGGTGTGGTGGTGGGTGCCGAAGGAGCATGACGTGAAGTCTGCAAATAGTGCCTGCCCTTCAATTCAAAATAATTGTGTGTTAGAAGAAACTCAGGGGAATTAAGTATAAAACCTATTGGTAACTTCTCAATAGCTGATAATTCCTGCAAAAAACTTCTAATAGCAGAAACACCATCCTGATGCTGTATGCAAGTGTACAAAGCCACTACATCTATACCAAACCAGGTAAATTCATAATTTCAGGTAATGTTCCCTAATTTTGCAAAAAGAGATCACCAGCATCTTTTATTTATGACTTTAGGTGTTCTACCCCAAATTGAAGGAAAAAATCAACACATTTCACTAAGTTTTGTGTCATGGAACCAGACCCCGAAATGATGAGCCTATCCAGTGGGTTATACTGATCTTTGTGTATTTTTGGAAGAATGTAGAATCCTGGAACTGTAGGGAATTCAGTCCAGATGTAACCATATTTTCCCTTAGTAATATCAGCTTCAGATGCAGCATTTGATAAAAGTGAGTGTAACTCTTAAATGCCAATGTGGGATCTCCGTTGAGAATCCTAAAATTACTTTAATCATTCAAAAGTGAAAGAACAATTTTTCTGTAATGATCCTGATTAAGGACAACAACGTTCCCACCTTTGTCTGCTGGTTTAATAACCACCTCAGTATTTTTGGACAAATCCTCGCATGCCAAACGTTTTTGTTTAGTTTGCTTTTTTGGGGGCAAAATTGTTGTTCTAAGTACTTTTGACTTGATGACATACTGTTTTTTCAAATATATCAATGGCAGTATTATAAATCCTAGGGCAAAATACTGATTTTGCTTTAAATCTACTTTTCCTTAACTTGGTAGACTGGATGGGCCTTGCGGTCCTTATCTGCCGTCAACTTCTATGTTTCTATGTTTCTATGGTAATACATTTGTTGACAAAAGTTGTACCATGTTTCAAACTTCCTGTGGTGGTCAAAAGGTAAAATCCATCATTATTTTCTAATAGCAATGATTCTAGTATATTTAAGTCATGTGTAGATATGTCTAGCCCAGTACTATCATTAATTTCAGGAAGTGCAATGTCTGTAACATCATGTTCACTGATTGGTGTTAAGGTTATGTGTCCTGATTGGATGTTCTCATCTGGGAGTATAATATCATATATTAAGTTCTGTGATGGCATTCAAAGTATTGCATTCAGAATAAAGTCCAAGTCCTCGGCAGGTGCATTGTTATCCACTGTAATGCCCATGGTCTCAGGATATAGAAGATTGTGTATGAGAACTCATACACAACAAGGTTATTTTCTAATTGAGTTGTTTCCATGATAACAAGAGACCTCGAGAGTGCAGCTTGAGAGGTCTCTTTACCATGGAAACCACAAGATCAGAAAATAACTTTGTCTGTGTATGAGTGCTCATACACAGTCTTTTTATAGTGTATTGGCTCTCATCCCTGGCAAACACTGTCCCCAAAATAATTTTTAATGTCCTTACTGTGGTGCATTGCTCCAGCACCGGTAACTTCCATTCCTTCTCTCACCAACGGACCCTTTATCTCACATGCGCAACTACGTTCAATGTTGTTATGCAGCACTGGTGACATACTCAGTGCAGCATATCAACATCTGTGACATAGCCAAGACAGCACAACAGTGCTGTTCTGAGCATGGATTTCCATGCTCAACAGCATTCCACCATACACTATAAAGTGTTTATGGTATAGTTGCAACCTTGTTTGTAGGAAGGATAATATGCCCATTAAAACAATGCATACAAGAGCATGAACAGGCCATCATTAATAACAGACAGAATAAACCAGTCAGTCTGCACTTCCCACTGTATCACAGTTCACAGCCTGATGAGTTGAGATTCATGGGTATCGAGTGGGTGCCTCACCATAAAATGAGAGGTGTTAGAACTAATATATTGCTGCAAAAAGAAAGTATGTATGTATATATCAGTTAAATAGTGTTAAACCAAATGGTATCAATGATCAATAGGACTTAAAACCTTTTCTGAAGAACAAACTGCTGTAGAGGTTTCAGCTATTTCTTATTTGGAAATGTGATTATTGCATGTTATTTAATTTTTTTGTATGCCATTCCCTTGCTGATTAACTCTTTTCTCAATTTTTTTCTCTCTGGTCTAGGTGTGCCTTTAACACCATTTATGGGTCATGTCATTTTGGACTCAGATCCCCTTCCTACCCAGAATGTGTATTTCACACCAGGGAATTCCTGATTGTAATCTGCCTTGACAACAATATTATTTCAGTTCCATTCTGATATTGCCTCTCTTTCCCTTCATTTCATGTATATCTCTGGCATTATTCAGTTAATACAGTGCCACTTGGCAACAATGTTTCTGAGTGTATTTGAACTGAATGAATTTGGTATGAAGGGATTAGTTAGTTTATATTATTGTGTATTAAGCATTGTTTAATGATGTGGTACAGATGTGTTAGATTAATTGTTTTAAAAGATTTATTACAATAATGATTCTCAATCAATTAATGTGTCCAGTTTAAAATGGTTACTTCTATCTTACAGCCCCACCTCCTTCAGAAGAATCATTTGATTTGAAGTGCCAGGGGTCTGAACTGGAGCAGCAGTGTTTCCTGTGAGCTTGCATGTTACCCCGAATAAAAATGACTTTTTGCATCTCTTCTTGATTGTAGCACATCTGCTTTGTGTGCCACCACCTTGCTTGGTTTGTTTGACTTTGTTTCTGGCTGGCTGCCTGTTGTGAGTGCGCACCAACCAAGTCCCAAGAAGTTGCAGCCCATTTTGTTGGATTTCCCCATAGAACTGAGATGCCATTCAGGATGCCTGATCTAGTATCATATTAGAACAGCACCACTTCAGTCCAAGAAATGGCAAGAAATGTTGGCAAATGGGGACTTTGTGAGAGAACTTACAGTGGAGGAACTGCTGTCAGGGAGTGACCACCACTCAATATGGCTCACACTGGATATGGGCAAGGGAGAACCTAAGTGATGTGGTGGAATGTCGGAGTGCAGAACACGATGGATGGCTGAAAGACTGCATGGATTGTGAGGCAGGAGCTGATTTATGCTATTTATTTATTTAGTAAAGGTATGCTAGCGTTGCCCGGGTAAAATCCTTGGATTTAATGCCTGAATAATGATCAGCTTTTTTGGTCTTGTTGTCCAGTAGTTTTGTTTCTGGAGTTGGTTCCTTCTCTCCTGCTCTCCTCTTTCTCTACAGCAGCAGAACCTTTGGTTGCCAGCAAAAGTCGTGGAGGAGTGAGGAAGGCAACGAGTCCCCCCATGGGGGGGGTAAGGCAGGATTGCTGATCCAGCTTCTGTAAATCGCAAATGATAGCAAGCTGTCTGCATCTGCAAGAAGGAAAATATATATCCCCTGTTTGAGTTTGCCTGTGTCTGCCTGGATCAACCACAGGGTCCTGGAGTCATTTCAGAGTTATTGCGAGTCTACTGTGATTACCCCCTCAGTTTCCAGAGTAATTAATCCAGCTTCTTATCATTATTTTGATCCAGAAATTTTAAATTTTCAAAGAAAGAAAAGCTATAGCCATCGTTGTGATACAGATTGGATCTATTCAGAGATAATTCAACTTCTAGAATTAAACAAGAACTATTTTAAAGTCTCATTGAGAGGTCCTATGTCTTCAATGAACCACTCCTGAATCAATTTGTTTTAGCTAATCTCTGAATTGTGTAGTGGAACAGTCATAAGCAGCAAGACCCCAGTGTTCCATTCTCCGTGGGGGAAAGGAGACGGTGAGCAGTTGTTTGATCAGAACACTGACACACCTGGGAGGAGCAGGAAACTCCAAGCTCAGGGAGTTGTTTAGAAGTGATCTGACATAACTGAGCTTTGGGTAGCTCGCTGCACTTGTCCTGCTGGAGGTTGTTTGTAAGGAGTAATATCTCGAAGCTTTTGTTTCCTGGATTTGATTGAGAGAGAAAGGAAAGAAATTACCAGTGAAGAATATTGAGAACTTGTCTGGACTGAACTGATTTAATGACAGAAGGAATATTATCAGTATTGATGTAATCTTAAGATTGTACCAGATTTAAATTGTTGAGCATGGTCAAGATCTTTCAAGATTTTTGATAATTGTTTGGGATTTACACAGAGAATTGTGGAATACATGGAACTTGCTGTGTGGTGTTAAATAGAATTTAATTAAGTTTAAAGTTTAATAAGCATTTGACTTTTTTTTATGACCTCTAGGTTTAATTTTGTGTATTTATAGTAATTGATCATATTTGATAATCTTTGATATTTATTTTTCTGTTTATGTTTAGAATATTTTGTGTATTCAAGTGTCTTACAGGTATTTTCCATTTCTTTAGAGGGACTTGGCTGTGAATTACAAATGCCTATGGAAACTAGAAGAAGGAAAACACCTACTCTTGAAACTAAAATGAAAACAAAAAGGAGTGAATTAACCCCTAAAGAAAGATCACTCAGGGGTAATGAGAATTCTAATGCTATAAATAGGCTCTTCAAAAACAAGATAAAGCCTAAGGAAGAAAAAAAAACAATTCTAAGGGAAACAAGGAGAGTAAAGCAAACATAAAGGAGGTGAATGAGAAAGATAAGAGAGAAGATATGGATAATGATGTAAAATTAGATATTGAAAAAAGGGAGAACTAAGTTCCAACCATTAATTATTGATTTATGGAAGTCCAATCAAAAATGGAGTGAGGAACAGAAAGGGGGACAAAAAAGCAGTTGTCTCAATCCAGATTTAATTGAGCTGGTAAACAGCGAAGTAATTAAGACAGTAGAGGATATAAGGGAAACTATTAGAACTAATCGAAGGATTGAACAGAAAATCAGTGATTTAAAAAAAATCCTTTAGGATGGATTTAGATGGATCTTATAACCAAGATAAAAAAAGTAATTGGGGGGTTTTCTCTGATTACAATAGGAAGGAAGAGTCTATATATATTACAAAGGCCAATAATAGTGATAGCAGTATACAGCTGGGTACAGAGTATGGAGGGGAGAATGAAACTTTGTATATGAGTCCAGAAGAAGAAAAATTCCCTGAAATGGAGACATTGACTAGGGATTGTATCACTGCATTGCAAAACCTTCTGATAGCAAATGCAATGATTTATGAACAATTGATTATGTCAAAACAAGAATTATCATTTATTAAGGGAATATGTATGGAAAATAAAAAAAAAGATAGATTTTATTTGTGAAAGCTTTACTAGGGATATTAAATTCCAGACTGAATATTCTGAAAAACAAGATAATACTATTGAAATGAGACAATTGGTTTTTGATCTACCACCGTTTTCTAAGATTTCTAACAAAAGCATGAGTGATGAGCTACACTGTTTTCAAAATAAATGAAGACACCTTAGAACAGGATGTGGAACTAATTATGCTACCAGAAGGATATGAAAACCTGAATAGCATAATGGAAGAATTAAAGGCAGGAAATCCAGAATTATGGGATAAGGGGAGATCTCAAGAAAAGGAGGTGATTGAAAAAATTAAAAAGGGGAGATCAGGATTGGAAACCTTTAGAAAGACTGATTACAGAACAAAGTAACAGAATGGTAGAAACAGTTGATAATATAATGAAGAAGAAGAAGGGGAAACAAATTAAGGTGGGAAAAAATATTAACAGACAAAATAATAAGAAGTTTATACAAAAACTGGGGGCTGGAACTATGGGTAAGAAATGTAATGTAAAAACAAATAGAATAAAGAAAGAGTTAACAAATAAAAATAAGAAAGAAAAGGTAGACAAGGTCCTAAGCAATAATAAGGAGTTAAATGGAAACACCATAATGGACTGCATAGATAATTCAGAAATTAGGAGTCTGACCGAAGAGGTTGTAAACGATAGAAAGGAAAACATTGAAGAAGAACAACATTTAAAAATATTTTTGAAAAGGACATTAGAAACAGACTATATGTTACCTATTTATAAAATTTCAATTATGCCAGATGAAATGGAATGCAAATTAGACAGCCACTTGAAAAAACTAATAGAGGTAATTTTACAGGGGAATGGAAAATATGGGGGTGTAACAAATAAGGTCAGTGTCATCAGACCCCTACCTGATGCAGAAATGTTTTTTCTCATCTCAGATCAATACTTTGTATCAAAAGCAATAGAAAATCAGAAGAAAAGAATGAAAGACCTAGGCTTTGAACTAGATAGAGTGGTGACTATGAAGACTATGTTTCTTGAGTTTTTTGTAGAGAATAAAGAAATGCTGAAAAAGGAATATCCAATCTCAATTTTTGGGATTGGTAATTTCTTAAATGAATCTTCTCGCAATTTGCGATTTAAGATTATAGAGTACTTACAAAATCTGTTAAAAGATAATAAATTATATGGAAAAATTGTTAAAGTCAAATGATGGGAAGACCAAGGGCAAATAACGATTTGGTTCAAGAGTGAGCAAGATTACCAATCTTTCCTCTCCAACTCAGAAAGGTTGGACAGGATAGATATAAATCTGAAAGGGGAAAATGAGAATATATGGGATAGCAAGGAGAGAAAGGATAACCTGCAGTGGTTAAACTTAATTAAAATGGCCAACAGGTTTCAGATCCTACAAGACATAAATGACGATTGACAGATGAAAAGAGATGATTCAAAAAACATTACAAATACTGATTTCAACATTCTATCTTGGAATGTCACTGGATTAAGGGACAGATTAGAAGATCCTTTATTTATAAACTATTTAAAGCAGTTTAATATTATCTGTCTGCAAGAAACGTGGATTAATAAGGAAATATACATTGATGGATATAAGATGTTCAATAAAGGGGCAAGTAGTATAAGTAAATATGGTAGATTATCGGGCGGTCTTCTAACATGGGGAAAGATTGCAAAACAAAGTATGATGAATATACAGTAAATTCTAATTACATATTAGCAATTACCCTTGTAATAAAAAATAAGAGAACTCTTTATCCTCAATGTTTATTTCTCTCCAGTGGGATCTAAATACGAAGATAATAATATTGTTGATAAACTTAGTTCTGTAATAGAACAATGGAAATTATGTGATATTGATGCAAGAATAATTATTGTGGGGGATTTTAATGCCAGGGTGGGACACAGCATGTAGTCCACTAGTGAAATTCAAGAGGGTTGTGCAGCCCTGGGATCACAGAAACTAAAAATTAGTAGGGTGACAAAAGATAAAAAGAGTTGTAAAAGAGGACAACAAGTTGTATTAGGTTTGGAAGATAATAATATGCTTTTGATCAATGGACGTTCTAATGGAGACTCCCTTGGAGAATTCACTTATATGGAGGTGAGGGGTGCTTCTATAATTGATTTCTGCTGGATAACTTTAACTTTAGTGAAATATTTTGTGGATTTCTCCTTAGGCAAATGCTCAGAGAGCGAGCATAGCCCATTAGAGATCAAGATTAAAATTAATCAAGAGGAAAAAGATAGAAACAATCAAAATCAAAATATTCATAGAGTTAAGAAAGGGATAAAATGGGATTTGATAGAAAATTACAAATCAATATCATTATTAAAAGATAATGGGATAAGGAATGACATTATAATTAATTTACAGCATGTGCCCTGTGATCAATTTTTAGACTTATATATAATGACTATGGCTAAGATCTCTAAGATTATAATTAAAGCCATGACACTTAAGGAAAAAAGAGGCAGTAAATGGTATGATGGGGAGTGCAAGGTTCAAAAAAAGAAGGTAAATCAATATGCAAGGTATACTGTTATAAACCCAACCAAAATTAATAAATATACCTTAAATAGATTAAGCAGAGAATACAAAAAACTTTTGGACAAAAATAAACATCTTTTCAGAATAAGACTATGGGAACAATTCGAGAAGGCTGCTTGGGCAAAAGACAACATGAAATATTGGCAAATGGTAACCTATGGTTGGGATAATATACCCTATACAATAGAGAATCACATAGAGCCTATTTTATGCTTTATTTATATTTATTTATAACAGTTATTATAAAAACCTTTGTTATAATAAGGATGCTTGGGATGAGTCAATATATAAGGGAAATTGGAGATCACTGGAAGATAAAATATCTGAAGAAGAAATTATTTTAGCGATTGATACAGCTAAAAGATATAAAGCTCCAGGACCGGATGGAATTCCCATTGATATCATAAAAGATGGCCCAGAACTTTGGATTCCAATCCTTAAAAGATTGTTTAATCTTATAATTGATATAGGAAGGATTCCATTGACATGGAAAGAAAATATTATTATTCCAATTTTTAAAAAGGGTGATAAATCCAATCCAAGTAATTATAGACCCATAAGTCTTTTAGATACAACACAAAAGTTATTCACTAAGATAATTCATACCAGAATATTGACATGGTTGGCCAATAAAGAAATCCTGAATGAATGACAAGCAGACAAGCAGATTTTCAACGAGATCATTCCACACTAAATCAATGTTTTATACTATCACGTTTGGTTCATAAATACATTCATATTAAGAAACAGAAGTTTTTATGTGTCTTTATCGATCTTAAATCAGCATTTGATAGAGTTAACAGGGAAAAATTATGGGAAATCTTGAGAAAATATAAGTTATATGAGTCAATTATTAGTTAGCTTAAATTGTTATACAGTAATAATCATACTATTGTAAGATATAATAAGGTAGGTGATACTACCCCCAAATTTCCATCTAATATTGGCCTCAGACAAGGTTGTGTTTTGTCACTTATACTCTTCAATTTATTTTTAAATGACGTATTAGAAGTTTTGGATGACCCAGGGCTGCATATGCCCAGGTTGGGCTCCAGACGGTGCCCCTACCTGGTATATGTTGATGATGTTGTTTTAATGGCAACTAGCTTTCTGGGTATCAAAAGACATTTGATGAAATTCTATGAAAAATCTGTTGAAGCTGATTTAATAATTAACTATGATAAAACAAAATTTATGATATTTAATAGAAATCATTTGAGATTGAATAACACCAGATTTGTATTGTATAAATAACAAGATTGCATATGTAGAACAATTCTGCTACCTGGGTTTAGTATTTAAATACAATCTGGGGTGGCAATAACATATATCTACCTTGACTCAAAAAATTAAACGACTAACTCTGACAATCGAGTCTTTTTATTATAAATATGGAGGCCAGTCTATTAAAGGCTCACTAAAGGTGTTCAATGCAAAGATAAAGTCACAAATTCTTTATGAGTCTGAAATATGGGGACAACATGATAGTGATGGACTTGAATCTGGCATGAATAAATTCTATACAAAGTTATTAGGATTATCAAATAGCACAGCATCTGTACTAGTTAGACTTGAAATTGGACAGTTCCCAATAAGAAAAGAAACTGAACAAAGATTATGCACATACTGGCTAAAAGTATACAACAAGCCAAGTAAAAGATTACCCAGGGCATGCATGAAGGAAGTACTACACTATAACCAATTAGGATATAAGTGCCCAGGCTTATATGCACTTCAGAAACTTCTTAAACAATATGGGCTCCTTCAGAGCATAGCTGATAGTTTGATAAAACCAGGCATAGAAATTAAGCAAGAAGTTAAAACTAGAATTATGGATATTTATGCTCAGAGAGAAATGGCCTTAAGTAAGTATTATAAATTAACTGCCTGGCTCTCAACTAATAATACGAGAGTGTATGTGATAAAGAAGTACTTATATATAATACAAAATCCTACTTTAAGAAAGATATTTACCAAACTTAGGTTTGGATATATAGACAGCCAGACTTTAAGAAGATTATATGGAAAATCAAATTCGGATTTGTGTGCTTGTCACAAAACTAAAGATGATTTAGCTCACTTACTTTTATTTTGTCCACTATATAATAAAGAAAGGTTACAAATGCTAGGAGATGTTCTTGCCACCTTGGAAATGGATTCACTTTACCAAATTAATTATTTGTTGAATTCAGAAGAAAAGATTATTTTGGAGAAAGTAGCAAGGTTTGCTAGACTGTTGGAAAATAGAAAAAGACATATTCAAAAGAATGAAAAACTAGATTTAAGTGCAATATAAGATGAAGTGTGTCTTTGTATGATATTTATTTGTATTTTTATTGATAATATTTGAATAATTATGTGCTTTTTATTATTTATTGTTTTTTAATTGTGATGACAACTGTGTTTATCAACAATAAACTTAACCTGAACTTGATATGGGCAAGGAAGAAGTGGAATCTGGCACAAGAGTGCTGGACTTCAGGAAGGCCAACTTTGGGAGGATGGGGGAAGTGGTAAAAGGGTACCTGGCCAGAATTCAATCTAGTATGGATGCTAACCAGAGGTGGGAGCTCATAAAGCTGGTGATAATGGAGGCAACCAAAACCTGTTGCAAGGCCCAGAGCAAGAAGGCTAGGGCTAAGAAACCGAACTGGTTGAGCAAGGAGGTCATAGAAAAGGTAAGGAGGAAAAGAGCTGCCTTTAGGAAGTACAAGAACACAGGGAGAGGGGAGGACTGGGAGGAGTACTTGACAGAATCGAAGGAGGTGACAAGGGTAGTAAGGGGAGCCAAGGCATCTAAGGAACTTAGGCTGGCACAAGGCATTAAGAAGGGGGAGAAGGACTTCTTTAGGTACATCAGGGAGAAAAGGAGCTGTAAGGACCACATAGTAAGGATTAGGAAGGAGGGGGGTTGGGTGGAAGCAGGGTGCGATAAGGCAGAAGCACTAAATGAGTACTTCTGCTCAGTATTTACTAAAGAGAAGAGGGTGTGACACCAAGGGGGAAGAAATGGCAGAAACGGGGGAAGGGGTGACAGATGGGGAAATCATGGAGGGCAGAGTTCGGGTGGGTTTGAAGGCACTGAGGGTGGATAAGGTGCCAGGCCCAGATGGCATCCACCCCAGGGTACTGAAGGAGCTGGCAGAGGTCCTTGTACCACAGTACGTATGCAACAGTTGTGTCAGAGAGCATCAGCTGCTGTGGAGAACAGCACATGGTAACACCATGAAGTTAAAGGGGATGTAGGATGTTCCACAGTGCATTGGGAAAGTCCAAATGCTGAGGTTTCCCATCAGCCTCTGCTGATAACACCAAAATTAAAATTGTGCAATCAAGTCTGAAGTGGTGGCAACAATCTACACAATAAGCACACAGTACTGACTCTCAAGTCTAGTCTAAAAGATCCGTTCCATAGACTGTGATGATGCAGTAATCAGCAGAACGATTATTATGAAAGGGGCTTTTTAAACTTCTAAACAGTTATACCAAATAAAATCTCACAACATGCAGCAATCAACCAGACAGAATCAGGCAACACGGTGACACTTCCTCAGAACATTGCCCAGGCAATCCGGAGTTTTTAAAGAGATCAGTGGACATTTGTGCCTGCTCCCTTTAAGCTTGATCTGCATTTTGGAAGATTTTCTGACCACCCATCCATAGTCACAATTAGTTTTGTGGGAAACTGGAGGCAAAATCTCATGTGGGCTGTGGAGAGCTTTGCCTTTATGGCATGATAGGCTGCTTGTTTCTTCATCATTCACCTGGGGGTGAAGACCCTGAAAAATATAATGTTTTTTACCTGCCCACAAGGATCAGTGGTTTTGGACAATCCTCTGCCAGCATAGGATGCAAGGTTCTATGGGCCCTCTCAATGACAAAGGAGGGACCATTCAGTGATGGACCAGCAATCATAGTGCATAGTTTTTGCACTGAAAGAATCATGTCCCCACCCTCCACTCTCTACAGTAGTCCGATGATAACTAAATTATTATTGCATTAGCTTCTACCCTCCTGATCCTCCAGATCCTCTTTCATTTTGGCTAGTTTCCTCCAGACCTGCATGATCTCTGTTTCCACGCAGTCATGCCAGTCTTCTGCCGAACTAATGTCAGCCTCTGCATTGCCAACCCATCTGGTGAGTTCTTCAAGCAGTGGGTGGATCGCCTTCACATCGCTAGAGAGATCAAGAATGGTTTCATTAAGTGAGGTAAGTGCCTTAAGAAATAGCTCCTCTGTTAGGGCATCTGATAGCATGCCACTGGAGTAAGCTGGTGAGGTGCCCTGGCAGGAATGTTTAGGTCCCTGTTCCCACTCTGGCAGAGGAGGCAGCATATGCTGTAGGGTCACAAAGTCTCCTTCCATTGCATTTTTCTCCATATTGATTGTTCAGCTGGTGATACTTTGTAGATTGTCCTCAATAAAAAAAATGGAATATAAGTTTAAAAGTAAAAAAAAAAATGACTGTAAGGTATGAAGCGAAGCACTCAGGCTGGTGCTAGCTCCAAAGCATGACATGATGCTTGCATTTCTTTTTTGTTTTACCCCTTAGCAAGCTGTTGATCTGACAAGAACAGACAGACACTGCAGAAGGATTATGGAACAAATCAAACTGAAAATAACATTACGGTGGAGGTGGGAGAGACAGACAGAGGTTCAAGGTCTAGAGTATCAGGAGCTCAATGTGGAGCAGGACCCCAAGCTTTTTTTTCCAGCCTAGAGAGACAGATCAGTGATGGTCAGTGGAGAAGTGAACTGGAGTGATCAGTGACAATTGAAAAGGCAGTGAACAAAGATAGAAAAAGAAACCAAGAGGCAAGGACAGAACATTTAAAGTGGGTCAAAGTGGGTTAAAGCATGAGAGGGGTCTGTGGCATTATGCCCGCTGGTTTAATGTAGATAAAACAAATTGAGAACTGAGACAGAGGCCAAGATTTTAAGACCTAAATGAGCTAGAAGATACAAAAGACCTGAAAGACCCAAAAACTAAACCACAAAGATATTGTGATATTTAAGACTGAAAAAACTAAAAGAACACTAAAGATTTTAAGTCACTAGAAAACTGACTAGTGTTTACCATGTGTAGAAACTGAAGAGTTATTGTAGTGATAAAATTACATGGGATATCAGAGATATAGACAGATAGACTAATACTGTGAATATTTTAGATGTCTGATATATGTAGTAAATATATAAAACTGATTTAACTTTTTATTTTTAAACTTCTCAGCCTTAGTATCATGTGATGAGCATAAACAGAACAGCTTGCTTTTAGTTAGACACTAAACTCATTTGTTACCTCTGGGACTCCAGTGTGACAGCAGCAGGACAGTCTCATGACTTCTTTAACATATTATGCAGTTTCAGTGTTCTTTGTGCTTTGAATGTTTTAGATTGATTTACACAAAAGAAAGAAGCTTAACCAATTTCAGAAGTTAATGAGACAAGAGCTGAAGACTGCTCTTCAGAAGCATAGCACAATCTGTGTATTAAAGAGACTGAGTGGGTTACAGGCTACAGGTCAGATTACTAAACAAAGTAACAGCAATTTAATTAATTAGAGTGCCTAAAACACTGTATGTTTGGAACTTTTAAGTTTTTTATTGGACTTCACATTGATATTGTTTTAAAATTTAACTTAGGAAAAGTAGATAATTTTATGTTTATTTGGGCCTATTATATTTTTTTTTACATTTTTTTGACTTACTACCTGATACAGAGGCCAACTAAATGGTGAGCTATCACTGAACACAACTTTTAGCAAGAATACTTATAAAAGTTATACGAACAAGCATTTGTCAGTGCTGAATGTTTGTTTTTTGGTATTAGCATTGGAAGTGCAGGATTTAGACAGATGCAGAATAGGAATGGTAGTGAAGTACTGAACTCATGCCAACCCCACCTCCACTCTGCAGAGATGGACAGGCATTGGGGTGTGCCTTTGGGTCATCGTCCATAATGCTCACACCATTTCACCTCACCCTATGCTGCAGACACTGGCAAGTGTTGAGGTGTGCCTTGGGGTATTCGGCTTTACAGTTACCCCATTCCATAAGGACATATGCTGAAATGGGTGCAGTATGGGAGAATGGGGGGAACTCAGGGGCCAAAGAGTCCAAGGCACACCTTGATGCCTGTCACTTGCTGCAGGGTGGGGGTGGGGGTGGAATGGCATGAGCATTACAGCTGGTAATCCAAAGGCACACCCCTGACACCTGTCAGTCTGTACAGGGTGGGATGTTTGTTGGTATTTGCACTACAAATTTTCAACATGGCCTTTTTATGACCCCCACCTCATGAAGGCATTTGGGACCTCTGCTCATGAACAGTGGCACTGTTTTTTTTTATTCTGTCCCGAATGTTGATTTCCCACAGCGTCCGCACCATTCTGTGCCAGATGTACGAAAACACAGTTCAGGCAGGATGTAAAAAATGACAGCTGTGCCATTCATAGGGAAGTGTGAAGAGATGGCAATGTTGAAAATCTGGAGTGAAAATATTAAAAATGCTCAAACCTACGAGTGTACGTGGAAACTGCGCAATGCACACTCCTAACACAGTCATTTTGTGGAATTATTTCACCAAATTTCAACACAGGCATTTTGTGACATCTGCTAATGAACAGTGTCACTATGATTTACTTAATCTGTCCCAAATGTAGATTTCCCACAGAAACCACGCCATTGTGCGCCAGATGTGTGAAAACACATTTTGGGCAGGATATGAAAAATGACAGCTGTACTGTTCATAAGGAGGTGAGAAAACATTGCAATGTTGAAAATCCTGAGTGCAAATATTACAGATTCTCGAAGTTACGAGTGTGCATGGCACTACGCCATGCATGCTCATAACATAGTAATTTTGTGGACTTTTGTCACCAACTTTCAACATAGGCATTTTGGGACCTCCTCTCATGAACAGTGTCACTGTGATTTTCTTAATCTGTCCCGAACACTGATTTCTCACAGCAACCGTGCTATTGTGCGCCGGATGTGCAAAAACATATTTTGGCCAGGATGTGAAAAATGACAGTTACTGTTCATAAGGAGGTGTGAAAAAATGGCAATGTTGAAAATCTGGAGTAAAAATCTTACAAAATTCTCTATGTTACAAGTGTGCATGGAAACTGCACAATGCATGCTTGTAACACAGTCATTTTTTGGAATTTTTTCACCAAATTTGTAACATAGGCTTTTTGGGAGCCCACCTCATGAACTGTAACACTGTCATTTTGTTAATCGGTCCTGAAAGGTGATTCCTCGCAGTGACTGTAAAATCACCTTTTGGGAATGAATAATCAGATGACAGTGACTGAATTCATGAGGTGGGGTCCCAAGAACCCCATGTTGAAAATTTGGTGCCAAAATTCACAAATATGGCTGAGATATCCACACAAGTTGAAAAAACCCATTTATGCCATTATACAGCTTACCAGTATTTCTTCAGTTTGGGGTTGGCTTTGAAGAGTGCAGATGTGTTACCGCTTCACCAAAGATTGTCGCGCCAGGCTCCAGAGGTAGGTATGGGGTTGAGAGGGTGTGGGGAGGTGGTGTGTTCAGAGGGTGGGCATGGGTTCGGGGAAGGGGCAATGGACTCAATGAGGGATGGTTTTCTGTTTTCACAGGCTTGAAAAAACAAACCTCGTGGGACATTTTTTTTACTTACAGGGGCAATGAGCATGCTGTGGTGGGCTCCCAGCATGCCACCTGGGTGTTTGTTGGGGGGGACTGAAGCCGATAGGGATAGGGCACCCTATCAGCACATATAATGTGTTTGGGGGGGTGCATGAGCAGAGGGGGATTGGGCACCCCCCTGAGCACACAACAAATGTGGAAGACATTATGCTGATGGGAACTGGGCTCCCCCATCAGCAAATGAACTGCGTAGGGGGCATGTTGATGGGGGATTGGGCACCCCCCATTGGCTTTCATGAGGACTGTGAGAGGCAGACGGCGACAGCCACCACAATGTTTATTGAAATGTGACACCAGACAAGGCAAGCTGCTATTTGTTGCTACAATCAGGTACCACTCCAGCATTAGACTGTTCAGGAAAAACAGCTGTGTCTCCAATGATGGAGCACTCCCTGATTGCAGCGGCGAATTTCTTTCAGGTTGGTGGCACACTTCAAAACTGCTGTCATCAATAGTGTGCTCCTCCATTGCTGCCACAGAGACCATCCCGAAAAAAGCACTGCCAGCACTGGCCACAACAGTGATGTACCTCCACCACCCACTATTCCAGCAAGCTGACACAAAATGTTTCTTGTACATGTGCGCAAGCAAACCTAAAAAGAGATTCTCAAGCCGAGACTAACCTATGGCCTTATGGATTTTCAGGACTCTAATAAAGAAGCTCTGCAGAAATGGGACACTTGCTACAACAATATCTGTCATTTCACCTTGGCTGTCCCCAAACTTACCCACTGTTGTATGCTCTACATTAGTCTGGGGTGGCTGTCCCCCCTCATCCACTTGTCAATACACAGTGGGCTGACTCAAAGACAACATTATCTGGGCTAGAGCACCTGAATCTCTGGCTGGTATGCTACACCATAGCTCTCAATTGTACCCACTAAGATCTGCTGGTAGACCATTGCTCCATGTCCCTCAAAGCACAACGAAAATGGGGGGATGTACTTTTGCTGCAGCTGTACCAAGGCTCTGGAATGCCCTCCCAGATCACATCAGCAGCTCACAGTCTCACCTGACTTTAAAGAAAGCGCTCCACTCATTCCTACAAACAAATGACAAATGCTCCTATGCCATTCCCTGAGTCTCCCTTGTATTTTTAGGTAACCGATCCACTTAAACCTTAGCACTTAGTCACTTGCTTTAGCTATAAGGTTGCTTAATCAACTGTTTCCTACTACATTACTGCTTACCCCTAAAATGTCTTATGGTAATTAGATACTGTCCTACTGACTGTATACACTGCACTATTCCTTGTAACCTGATGCTGTTGTATCTTCTTTTGAAGTTGTTGTGTTCTACCATAATATTGTACTGCACTATCCTGTTATCTGATGTTGCTGTACTGTATTTCTCCTGGATCATGCCTGAAAATAAGCTGTTTCTGTCTAGTGCACTTACCCGGTAAATAAAAACTAAACAGACAATCTCATTATGGTATTCTTAAGACACCTTATGCTATTAACGCATTTATACTGATTAACTACCCCGGTACCTATAAATATATATTTTTTATAATAGTTCTGTAAATATTGTAAGTAACATATATTTAGAAACTAATATTCCTTCATGTCATGTCAAACAATGTAGCCTTGTTATCTTATTTAGAATTTTGTATTTTGTGTGTTTTTCCATGTATTATGTTCTTGTTATTCTTGTGTAAGGGGCCTCATCGCAAATTAGCTTGCTCAATGGCTTTATCCTGTCACAATAAACTTAAATTATTATATTTATTTATTATATTTATATCTTACAGACCTCAATAGGTGACTAAATTCATTCCATTAATCATATATATGTTACCATGTACTTATTACCTGCTTACATATTTCTACTTAGACTATTTATGATATTTGCACAGTCATTTACATATTTGTGTTTAATTGATTAGAGCAGCAGGATTTAAAAAAGAGAAAAAAGAAAAAAGCTATGAAGAATATTTACTTTTTTCTTTCCTTTAAACAACAGTTACTAAAAGTAAAGGGCATATTATATAATTAGCAAAACTTGCAATACTTAAAATGAGAATGAGAAGTAAGAAATGGATATTGAGGATTCAAAACTAATTAGATGAAAAAGAGATAAAAGAAAGTAATAAACAATATGGCAATAACATAAAAATCAGCCAGGTCAAAACCCTCAAAACAACAACTCAAAAAAAAAGTATACAAGAAAAATAGAGAAAAGTAAAAGTAACAGCTCAAAAGGGATTGAGCCCAGTCAGTTGTTAATTGTGGACATTTAAAATGGAACAAAAACAAAAGTATAAAGGTGACCCAAAAAGCCAGCATTGTAACATCTATGCCTATAATTGACAGTAAGACACAAAAAATAAAATTAATCTCAGATGCCTGAAGCCCCAATTGGAATAAAGTCCCAACATATGTTAGAGCAGAGTCTTAGTAACAGTTCACGTGAAAGTTCTCCATTAATAAGATTTGAGAATCAGTAACCTCTTTGGGGGGGGGGGCCAAAAAGAAATAGGGCAACAATCATGACAGGATACCTATCATACGTTAACTATTCCAACATTAGAAAGGAGCAAACATCGGGAGATGCTGGGCCCCAATGGGACACATTTTCAATCAATCAATCAATCAATCAAGTCTTTATTTAACCAGGCGTTCATCATTGAGCAGAAGCTCATTTGCAAGATAGACCTGGGTACATTTGAATCAAACTAAAACTGAAATCCCTGAAATAATGCAGAAGTTTCAGGAAACAATTATGGGATTAAAAAAGATAAAACAAAAATGCATGAAAGTAAGGTTAAAATTGAGTGGCAGATTACTTACTCTTTGTTTTCAAATGAAAACCTAGGTTCCAAAAATCTACATGTGGGAAGTGTAGCCATCTTACAGCAGTTAGTGATATTAAAAAATGAAGTAGCATCTCTAAGAGAGGATGTTACAATAAATGGCACATGATTGGAGGAGTTATTAGATTTTCAGTGGAAAAATAAAAAATGGCATAAAAAATACTCAGTATCAATAATATGCAACAAAATAGATCGAGATAGTAATAAGAACGGAGTACAGAGGCAGGATTTCACAACTATAGGCATACCAGAGGAAGTTACTCCTTAAAAAGAGGAAAAGAATAAGAAGAAAAAAGAAAAAGCAAGAAAAATTGAATACCTTGCAAAATAGCTCACTAGTGGAACCTCTGGAGAAAATACAAGATGATGTTTCAAAGTCCATGCAAAGGGATCAAGTAGAAATAAATCAGGAATCAGTTGTTGTAGATACTGTGGCCACTGCTCCTCCCCTTAGACAGAAACAGTGGAACACTGTAACCCCGAAGCTAGATAACTTAGCAGAAGTGGAGGAAATAATTACATTAAGAGGGGTTCAAAGAACTGAATATGAAAACCCAGAAGTACTTAGAATTCATAGAGGATTTATGTGGACCTGTTAGAGCTTGAAATTGCCTTTGAAGACATACAGTGTGATGTGATAAGATGTGATGATCTTACAACAAAGAATAATCTTCTGATCTTGATCAAATACACAAGACTAGCACACTATGTCTGGTGCAATGCTACTAAGCTATATAAATATAATTTAAGAATGGATTATCCCACAAAACTGAAAGCAAAATTAGAAATGGGGACTCTAGAAGCTGTGACCAAGTCCAAGTCAGTCACAGAACTAGCAAATTATCCTAATTTAGGAAGACTTCTTTTTGATATTAACAAAAAACAAACTGTACCCGACATAGTTCTGTCAATATTTAGTACTGCACATATTAGTTATGAAAATAGAAGGAAGTAAGGAAGTTAAAACACATGGGGCCAGATTCAGAAAACTTTGTCCAGGCACAAACCGGGTTTGTATGAGGCAAACTGGATTTTGCCCAGAGGTGATATTCACAAAGCCCAGTTTGCACAGGCAAACTGGGTTTGTCTAGGCAATGCAATGAGAGGCACAATGCAAAAATGAGGGAAGGAAGATCTAACAATTCCATTTACAAACTTGTGATCACACAAAGGCCATTTGTGATGGCTCTTGTATGGAAAAAATGCCGCAGGCAAAAACCTGGCATAATGCACACAACCCTAGTGATTTGTTCTGGTACTGCAGTTCCCCCCCCCCACCATTCCCTGATCTCCCATCTGAAATCAAAAAAGAGTGTTTCTATAGTGTAGTATCCCTCCCTGTTCCCCGATCTCCCATCCAACATTGAAAACACCCTTTTCCATAGTGTGGTGTCCCACCCCTCCCTGTTCTCCCACCCGATATTGAAAACCCTTTTTCCATAGTGTGGTTCCCCTCCCCCCTCTCTGGTCACTGGTCACCACCCCCAAATTCCAACACCCCATGCCCTGGTAGTCTAGGGTCTCTCTCCCCACCCTGTCATGGGTGACTCACCACCCTGCTCTCCCATCCCATTTACATTATGAGGTCAGCGATCGAGGTGGGAGGAGCAACCCTGGACTACCAGGGTACATTACTGTCCTTGCAGATGGCAATCAGAGGATGGGGGAACACTACACTTTGGGACTGCGGCTGCATGGGACATGGGCTGGGTGGGGGGTGCAATACCACACTAATGCCATGCAAATGAGACCATAATGAGCATGCTAATGGCCACTAGTGTCTTGCATGCCAAATGGACTCATTTACATGGCTACTTTTGTGACTAGCATTTTAGTGCATGAGCAAAATTGGATGAAGGGCCATTTTCCAGGCTGGATGTGGGGGCAGTGCTACTGAGTATCCCACTGCTTTTGCTGAGTTATCGTTACCCCCACCACCCCCTTACATAGTTGGACAGTGCACTGTGCTATCCAACTGGGGGGGACAGGGTCATTTCGTTAAACAGAAAAAACACACTGCAATTATTGCCACAAGCATAAGGGTGTGTGCTACAATACTGTAGGGGCAAAACACCAGTGAACACAACACAGTGCATGCCTTTAAACTCTATGGGCTTCCTTGTTCACCCCCCCAAATTTAAATAACAAACTCCAGGGGGTTGCAGGCTTTGGGGATGGGGAGAAACTCTATCAGGAATGAAAGCTCGTTTGAAAAAAAAATGACTGCAAAGGTTGCAGCATGGGGAGACCTGGGGAACTGAACCATGGTCCCAGTTCTCCCATTTCACCATGTGCTGATGTCCTAGCCACTCTACCATGGGAGTGGTTTGGCCAGGCACCAAGCACATGGCAACTTGATCAGTCCAACCAAAAGCATACAGTGACAGGGGTAGCGGTATTTCCCTAGCACTGTTCTACCCCATCACTGTAAATCCATGCACTCACTAGACAACACAGTTAATACCGTGCTGTCTTTCATGTGTGGTATTGACCCGGTACGTGACTGTGAATAGCACAATTACCCTCCAGTGCAACCGTAAGGTGCCACGCAAATGTTTGCATGGCATTTTGTGTATTTTAGTGAATCCTGCCCATGATCTAGCATCTACTTGGAATTTTTTTAGGGATAGAGTTTTACATGGAGGATATAGTGGATGTTGAGAGATGCCCGAAAAAGTCACGCCACTCACCTCAGTATCTTATCAAGTCAAAAAATCCTACTAAGGCAGTTTTTTCTTTAAGTTCAGCTTTCATTTGACATTTATTAATAAAGTGCAAGGTACAGCATACAGCAGTGGACACCCAAGTGTGGGTGAGCAGCTGAAAAATGACCTAACATATCACTAGGAACCCTTACTTTTACACCTTTGAAATGAAACCTGAACTTGAAGAAAAAACAGATTCAGTGGGATTTCTGTGACCTGATAAGCTACTGAGGTGAGTGCCATGATTTTTTCTGGTGTGTATGGACTTTGTCACTGGAGCACCACAACCCCTTTGAGCGGCTCTGTCTATCACACATCCTGGATGTCCAGAGAATTTAAAAAGATGGACACAGGGAGATCAATTGATCTAATCCTACAAAATAAAGTGTTGGCAGACAAGATATTAAGGGTAGCAAACAAACTTGACAGCTTTGGTATTCTGATTGCTAATTATGATCAAGTGCGTAAACAAAAAAGAGGAGTACATACAAAGAACTGATTGTAAGCAAAGGAGACAACTTGAACTTGAATATAATGGTTTGACCTGAAATAAGTTTCAAGCACTGGCTGGAATAGATAACTGACTATCAGATTTAACAACTGAAAAGGGCACAATGGGCATAATGGATATGACACTAGATCAAAATCAAACAAGGGCAATTGAAGATAGTTTAATTACCTTTTAGAATAAGAATAAACTAAATATCAGTACACTATCCTGGAATATTGCTTTAAGTGCCTCAAGACTGATAGATCCAGAGCACTCACAACTTTTAAAGGCAGCACATATAATAAATTTGTAAGAAACCTGGCAGATCAAAGAACAAATAAATTCAATAAATCTAAATGGCTATCAGTTGTTTCAAATTCCAGCACACATATTGACAAACATTGTAGAAGTTTAATCACCTATGTTAAAGTACCTGACTATTTTGAAGTTAAGGAAGTAATCAATGATAAGCAACATTACATGACTGTAGTAGTTAATATTTGGGAGGACATCTTAATTTTAATTAATGTATGCAATCTATCAAAAAAGTCACCAATATATAGCAAGGATATTGGGTGCTATTCACGAAGATGTGGAGTGGCTACATGTTGTGTAACATGGGCACATAGCCACCCCACAACCAGTGTGCCCCCCACATGGCATGCACAAAGGGGAAGCATGCAGACCCACCGCACCCAATCCCCAATGTCCATGGACTGCACTGTGCTGGGGGTATTCCATGGGCATTACAACATTACGTAGTATTCACTAAACCACGTAGTGCTGGCTGCATGGGTGTGGAGGGTGGCACAGGGTACATCAGGGTAGACCCTGCCATAACCCTCTGTGCACACCCGTGGTCTCCATCCTCCAGATGCTGGGGGACTTGGACAGTGTACTCCATGCTGTACCTGCCTACTAGGCAGCCAGTGAGGGCAGGGGCAGTGGGATGGGCAAATGCCCATAATGCAAGAGTAGTGGTGCCACCAGGGTGTTGTGGGGGGAGATGGACCATGACACATGCTCCCCACAGGGGCTCAGGAGTATGGGGTACAGCCACAATGGTGTACAAGCACAGTTGCTGTTGCAGGCATGCAGGCTGGAGTTGGTTCTTGACACCAGGTTCCTGCAGTGCACTGTGAGGGCACCATTCACTGAGGCTGGTCCAGTGAACTGACAAGCCATAGGGGCCATGCCATGTGGGTCTGGGTGCCTAGGCAGCATGTACAGACCCATACCCATGTATTGCAGTGTGAAGGATCCACTATTGGACCGGGATGGGCATCCTATTGGATGCCTGCCCGGGTCTGTGACTCCACCTCCAGCTACCCTGTGGAGTCCTATGTGCCAGGGAGGAGGAGCCACAGACAGGTGGTCGGTGTTGGTGAATGCTGGTATGGGCGCACCAGTCCAAGGGGTGCAGAGGCACAGGAAGGGTAGGCGACTGTTCCACGTACCCCTGCCCACTTCATGCATAGCACCCAATCTTAGTACAATAATTCATTATACTCCTTTCAAACTCAAGCTGTGGAGACAGCTTGTAGAACTTTTGGGATGTGATTGCCCTACCTAACTAGAGCATGGAAAGGCTGCTCTAATTTCCTAACTGCTGTATGTGGTTTTGCACCCCCCCATCTGACTCTGAACACTTGTGCCTTCTGACCCTCTGTCATTTCTTTTACCACTCACCCATTCCATCTCTCTGCTTCCATTCTCACACTTACCCCCTCACCTGTTCTTTAAATGGCCATCATTTTCCATCCCTTCCTTTCCATTTCTCACCTTTTCTTACAGTAGAAATAATGCTTGTAATAGTAAACGGAGTCCACAGTAAAGAAAGGAGGGTTACTAGTGGGGTACTGTAGGGTTCAGTACTTGGACCAGTCCTCTTTAATGTCTTTATAAGTGACATTGCAGAGCAACTGGAAAGAAAAGTATGTCTCTTTGCAGACGACACAAAGATCTGCAACAGGGTTGATACACAAGGTGGGGTGGAAAGGATGAGAAGGGACTTGGCAAGGTTGGAGGAATGGTCAGATGTATGGCAGCATAGATTCAATGCAAAGAAATGCAAGGTAATGCACCTGGGAAACAAAAATCCAGAAGAAGAATACACAGTGGGGGGTGAGATACTAACAACAACAAAATGGAAAGGGACCTGGGTTAATTATATCAGATGATCTAAAGGTGGGCAAGCAATGTGAGAAAGCAGTAAAGAGGGCTGGGTGATACTGGAATGCATAGGGAGAAGCATGACCAGTAGAAAACAGAAAGTTGTTATCTCTCTGTACAGACAGTTGGTGAGACCCAATCTGGAATACTGTGTGCAGTTCTGGAGACCCCATCTCCACAAAGCCATAGACAGAGTGGAAGCTGTCCAGAGGAGGGCAACTAAAATGGTGCTGGGTCTGCACCAGAAGACATATGAAGAGGGACTAAAGAAGCTTAATATGTATACCCTCGAGGAAAGGAGGGAGAAGGGGGACATGATAGAAACTTTCAAGTACCTCAAAGGAATCAACAAAGTCCAAGAGGTTAGCATCTTTCAGAAAAAGAGATGTGCAAGAACAAGGGGGTACAATTTGAAGATAGAGGGGGGGATGGCTCAGAGGTAATGTGAGGAAGTATTTTTTCATGGAGAGGGTTGTGGATGCATGGAACAGCCTTCCAGAGGAGGTCATGGAGTCAAGAACAGTGGTGGAATTCAAGAATGCATGGGACAGACGTAAGGCAATTCTAATGAGGGGCGTAGGAGGAAATAGGCTGTTGGTTAGCTAGGATCTGCAGCTTATCCATCAGGTAGGGAAATGTGCACACTGGAAGGGCCAAGCAGTCCTTATCTGCCCTCAAATTCTATGTTTCTATGTTTCTCTTCAACTTTGCTGTACCTGCCCTCTCCATTAAACTGTAACCACCCCCTTCCAATCTGTTCCTTTCTATCCTCACCTTTCTCTTCATCTTTGCTGTACCTGCCCTCTCCATCTAACTATATTGCTACTCTTCCATAAATTCTTCACCAGGCTCGCTCTGGTCGGTTTCTCTTTTCTGGCTGTCCTTTCAGAATCCTTCAAGTAAGGGAAGCCCCTTTAATGCTTCAATGTGTAACCTACAATAACAATCTTTGTATAACCAGCTGGTGTTCTG
The DNA here is from genome assembly GCA_016271365.2 of Neoceratodus forsteri. Taxonomy (NCBI): domain Eukaryota; kingdom Metazoa; phylum Chordata; order Ceratodontiformes; family Ceratodontidae; genus Neoceratodus; species Neoceratodus forsteri. Next base: position 640,075,803 of record CM057455.1, on the reverse strand, counting down.
TATACACTACTAGCTCCCGATGTTATTCCCGTGTAATCATACAATTTTATCACTTACCAAGTATCTCATGTATTGTTGCACTTATGTATGTTCATTGTTGTTCTAGTTGTCTGTAATTGTGTTATGTGATGCAGGACCTTTGCAAAAGAGCCGCTGGCTCATAAGGTGATTTTCCTAGTACTGAAATAAATAAATAAAATAAATACTCTGTTCATACAAAAATTTTAATAATACAGAAGTTCTACCGGTGGGAGACTTCAGTATTAGATGTAGTAGTGCTGATTCAACAACTGAAACAGAAAGCTAAGATATGGTATGTTGGGTATAGGGTGCAGGGAGATACTTGACTAGAAAAACACTGATAAAACTGAGCAAATTAAAATATTGCTGGAATCCCTAGACTTAATGATATATAATGGACGGTTCCCTTCTGACTCAGAAGGAAGACATAGTTGTCTAAACTACAGAGGAACGTCACCTGTGGACCATACAATTGGATCTCCCTATGATTATCACAATTATGAAGACTTAAAATTATTACACAAATAGAAAGTGATAATTTCCTACTATTTTTGTACAGGAAGTTGAGTGGGACTATGTCAAACAGTATGCATGCATGAACAATAAGAGATAGCAAATAAGAAAAATAAATCTACTGGCATCGAATTTCTGGGGAGAAAAAACCAAAGATAAGCACATACTGTATAGACATGAAGTGAATCAATTCAGGGAAAATTAAACTGAACCAGAAACTCTTTATTCATGCTTGCTGGAATGCTATGAACCAGTTAAAAATCATATTGAAAAGGGAAGGAAATACATGAAATGCAGTATGATGGTTGGTTCAATAAAACATGCAATGTGGAGAAAAAGAGACTGATAAAGTGTGTATGTTTTACTAAGAAAAATCTGACCAGAGCAAATATTCTCAAATGTAATAGGCTCAGAAAACAGTACAAGGCCTATATAAAAACTCAGACATTTGCTCACCTGAAAAGAGAATGGGAAAATATGATTACTGTAATAGAAAATAAAGACAGCAAATAGTTTGGCAAACTGGTTGCTATTGGAATTAACCAATATTAAAAGCAAACAGATTTTTATATTCCACATGATAAATGGCTTGAACATTATAGGAATATTGTTCTACAATCCAGTATATCATTCTGGGAAAAATAAAAATTGGGAAATAGATGAACCATTTGCTTGGCTTAGCCAACAAGACGTCAGATTGGCAATATCTAGTTTTAAGAACAACAAATCCTTAGGCCAAGATGAAATACCTGTTGAATTTCATAAGCTTGATGTAGAATGGTGGCCACATCTTCTAAAGGATTTTTACAACAACGTTTTTATATGTGGATTTATGTCAGACACATAGAGAGGCAGTTACAAAGTTCCTATTTTAAAAAAAGAAGATGGGGGAACCCTGCAAACTATAGGCCGGTAAGCCTATTAGACTAGCGGGCTAACATGTATGCAAAAATTCTTCTAAACAAACTTCTGAGCTGGACTGAAAAAAACTACTCTCTCCTTTGCAAGCAGGAGTCAGAAAAGAACTAGGAACCACTACACACATTTTTCTGCTTTCACATTTAATAGAAAAATACTGCATAACTAAAGCAACATAACTTTTTTGTAGCATTTGTATTTTTTTTTCTGCAGCACTAGATCCATCACAAGATTTCTCCTATGGGCCAAACTGAGGGAACTTGCAATTGATTAAAACCTACTGACCCTGGTTAGACGGCATTATACTAACACATGGATCAAAATCTCATATACTGTAGTAAGCATGGGGATTTTACTGAACAGATTGAAACCAACGTGGGAGTGTGACAAGGTTGTGTCCTTGCTCTAACTCTCTTTAATCTCTACATAAATGAAATTTTGCCTGAATTAAATAGATCAGAGAATCATCCTACAAAGATTTTACAGCAGTATGGATCCATCCTGTCATATGCTGATGATTTGGTACTTATCTCTATCAGTAGATTAAGATATACATCTAAGAAAATGTGATACACTTTGTCACAAAATAAATCTGACTCCCAATACAAATAAAACCAAAAATAATGATTTTTGGTGCCAATAAAAAATATGAAAGACTATATCTTGAAGAAAATAAAACCTAGAATATGTCCAATGATTGCTATGTTTTAGTGCAACATTCAGTTGTAATATTTTTTTTTTTTATAACCTCTTTATTGAGATTTTAGAATTGGTTCCAACATCGACACAGACGCACATACAACCCGGGACATCCCCCCAGGCCCGCATCCCAAAACTGGATGCAGAAACTATATACACCCTTCAACTATATACAATCACAGTTACCAATTTTGATCCCCGAACAGTTTACACCATTTCCCCCTAACATAAGTTCTCAACCCATTGTATGTGTTCAGACACCGTCAAGTCCAGATTCTGGCCCGGGTTAACAATTCCAGTTACCAACCCAGCCCTAAAGTTTGGATCTTCGGACCATCTTTGGGTAACTGTGTCCCTAGGAAAGAGAGAACCCATGTGCCCAACCAATCAAGCAAGCCTTTTAAGTTAGATAAGCAAGATTATGAGAGAGATGTAGCTAAGCCTATACAAAACTTGTCTCATATCCATCGTCCAATTCCTTTCATTAATCAACCCCTTAAACTTTGTCTTATAAGAATTTATCCCACTACTCCCCCTCAGACAGACAGATCTGAACCCGGGGACTTTTTAATTGCATTGTATAAACTGTCTCTAGGGTCCTCCAGTTTTTTCCATATCTTTCTGTTTCCCTTCCATTAGCATAAGCTGTTTAATTCTCTCCAAGACCTGTATAAGGTCCCACACCCATTGATCATAACCATAAGCTATGTCCTCCTTCCAATGCCTTAGGACAAATGCTTTCACTACAGCTGACATAAGGGAGACATGATATTTAGCTGGGCCCACCAGAATCCTTCCCAGATCCCCTAATATACATATCTCTGGGCTAATATATTCCGAATAGTCCCAAACCGGGTCCATTTCCTTTGCAATTTGAACCCAGAGTGGCTGAATTCGAGAACACACCCAAAATACGTGCAACAGGTCTCCTGGTTCTATGCCACATCGAAAGCACTGATCTGTCTGTCTGAGTTTTCTGGAACATAGTTTGGCCGGGGTGTAGTAGATATTTGAGCAAATAAAAAATTGCATCATATTATACTTCGGTATAGGCAAACCTTTCATATGCTTCCAAACTTCTGTCCAATCCAGTTTCAGGGGGGATAATGCCTTCTCCCAATATACTATACTAGACTCAAAGTTTGTACCCACATACTCCAACAACACCTTGTAAACTTTGGATAGGGATGCTGTGAAAGGTCCATTTCCTTAAGTTTATCCCATGTAAACGCTTGCTTCTCTCCCCCATTTTTGTTATCCTGCATAAACTTCTGTAGCAAATGAGTAATCTGGATCTTTTTAAAAAAATCCCAATCCCTGACCTGTGCTGGCAGAAACACTCTGACGGCGACCATAAAATCTGCCACTCTGAAATCCAACAATAATGATGCCCACTGGCCCTTCAAAATACGATTTCCCAGGCGGAAATTAGGGTTCCCCACTATAGGTTGATCTCTTGCCCCCTTCTGAACTCTCCTCTGGGCTGGAGTTAGCCACTCCCACCACGCCTTGACTGATTTGTATAGCGGAGACTGCTTCCCTATACCCGGCAAAGTCTCCGGATCTACATGCAGTAGTGCCCCTGGAAGGAGTTTTGTGTCTCCCAGGAGAAGCTGCTCAATTCGCAGCCATGTTGGTGTATATGCCTCATCTCCCCGGAAGGCGGTCCCATCGCCCCATATAGCCAAGTTGCCCTGCTACATAATATGATAGTAGATCAGGGAGCTTCATACCACCCATTGAATAGGGAAGATGTAAAATATTATGCTTCCTCCTAGGGGGTTTCGAATCCCATAAAAAATCTGAGATGATCCTTTGAATGCTAACTAATCTATCCTTTGGGATAAGATGGGGGAAAGACAAATCGGGTATAGCAGTCGAGGCAGAAGATTCATTTTAATAAGTCCCATTCTGGCAGTGAAGTTTAGAGGAGCCTCCTCCACCTTTCAATATCCTGCTTAATTTTGACCACAATATTCCCAGATTCTCCTCCACCCCATCCTCTGATCTGGCCAAGATCCAAATCCCTAAGTATTTAATTTTTCTGGGCCCAATTGAGTTGGAGATGCTCAAAATCTGCCCTATGAGTGTGTTGTGAGTGGGAGAACTTGGGTTTTAGCCAGGTTTAACTTATAATTGGAAACCCTCGAAAACTTCCCAATAATTCCCAAAGCATTTTGAAAACTAACAGATGGATTACTTAAGTGTAATAAGATATCATCGCAAAGACCGATAATTTGAGCTCTATCCTAGAACATCTATCCTTGAACCCTTGTATCCTTCACAAGGGACCTTAACAGAGGTTCAAGATATATATTAAATAAAATTGGCGATAGGGGACATCCCTGCCTTGTTCCATTTTTAAGAAGAAATTCTTTAGAAAGATATCCATTGCATAAAACTCGGGCAGTAGGGGCTTCATAGAGATTTCTAAGGCCACCTATAAACTCCCCAGGGAACCCCATCTTTTCCATTGTGAGGAACAAAAATTGGTGGGAAACCTGATCAAATGCCTTCTCGGCATCTAGTGCAATTATAGCCATAGCAGAATTGGAAACAGCCGCTCTCTCTAAGATATGATAAAGTTTCCTTAACGCATCCGGGGCCCCCCTTCCTGGCATGAACCCAACTTGCTCTTGACTAATCAACAAAGGGGCAACTTTCAAAACCCTATTAGCTAGTATCTTAGTAAGTATCTTAATATCTTGGTTTATTAAAGCTATGGGCCTGTAATTACCTAGTAGATGCTTAGGTTTGTCTGGTTTTGGAATCAACGTGATATAGGCCTGATACAGTGGAGGGTGGGAAATCCCTCCCCTTCATGATAGTTGAGAAGAGTTCCTTCAGTAAGGGTATTAACGTCCCTGCATGAGCTTTATAAAATTTGGCTGGCAGGCCATCAGGCCCTGGTGCCTTCCCATTAGGCAGGTCCATAATTACCTCCAAAATTTCCTGGTCTGATATTGGGGCAGCCAGGGCCTGGGTCTGATCCAGACCCAATCTAGGCAGAGGTATTTCCTCTAAGAACCCCTTAATTTCTGCCACCGAGCACTTTGCCCCTTCTCGGTATATTGCCACGTAGTAATCGGCAAAAGCATCTGCCAAACCCTGAGGGTCTGAGATAAACTCATCTCCAAACTTCACTGCGACGATCGTCCTCTCTGCCTCCCTCTCCTTGATCCTATGGGCCAATATCCGACCTGGCATGTCCCCCTGCACCAAATATTTGGCATTCAGTATCCCTAGCCAACAGTCTAACCGATAATTTAGTATTCCCTTAAATTCCTCTTTTAATTCTCTTAACTCCCTGTCTATGTCTTCGGAAGAGCCTTCTAGCAGCGACAGTGAATTAATGGCCCCCCCCAATATGAACTCCTCCTGGGCCCTATTCAGTTTGTTTTGCCTAGCAGTATATTCCTGAACCCATCCCCTATACAACACCTTACAAACGGGCCAGGCTAAATTCCTATCATCAAGAGTTGGGATTTGAGTCTGGATAATTTCCTTGAGTTTACCCTCCATTTTAGCTATTATCCTGTCCAGCATTAACACCCCTTCATCCAAATGCCAATGAACTGGCTTGGGGGGGATATTATCAATCCACCATAACAACTGTATTGGGGAATGATCAGAAAGGATCCTCTCAACAGAATGCATACCTATGACCCACCTTAAAACTTCCCTGTTAACTAAAAAGAAATCGATCCTAGTGTAGGTCTTATGTGCTCCTGAGTAAAAGGTCATCTCAGTTTCTCCTTTTCTATAGATCCGGTATGGATCAACCATTGCAGTAACCTCCAGGAATCTATGTAATGCCGCTTGGGGGGGACTAAGTGCTTTATTGGAAGGGGGACTCCTATCCACCCTATTGTCAAAGCAAATATTCCAGTCACCTGCCAATATAATGGAGCCCTGCGGGAGAGTAGCAATATCTGCCTCCAAGGAGGCAAAGAATTCTGTTTTAGCCAGAGTGAGTCCATAAATTGAAGCACACACCAGTGGGCATCCCAAATACAAACCCATCGTATATATTCCCCTACCATCCTCTCTCGACCGAGAACCATCAATTACATATGGGCATCCCTTCCTAATTAACAGCGCCACCCCACCAGAGGCTTTCGCATTTCCAGTTCCAATTACCTTACCAACCCATCCCTTCTCGAGGAGATGCAGCTCCTCAGTCAATAAGTGGGTTTCCTGAAGTGCAACTATATGAACCCCCATCTGGTTAATATATCTGAGGATGACCAATCTTTTCCTCCTCCCCCTGAGACCTTTCACATTCCAAGAAAGAATTCTGAGTGACCCCATCTACCACATCCACGCCTCTAACCCTCCCTCTCTTACTATTAACTTCCTTTAAAACACATGTCCTGGGTTCTCTCTCTTTCCTACCCTCCCCAACATTCAGTTGTAATATGAGATAGAACAGGCATATTAAACATTCCAGTACTAAAATGCAGATCACAGGAGGGTCATGGAAGTGATTCAAAATAATCTTTGGAGGGTTATTAGTAGTGCTGATGATAAAAGGTATAAATGCTAAGCTTGTAAATTAGGGACTTTACATTACAGAAGGATGGAGGACTACCAACCTGAGTTCATAGGACTCTATATTAAACTATCTGTATAAACAAATGTTAAAATTACTTAAAGGAACTCCCAATTCTTTTGTCAGGACACATGACAGGTAAGCATAATTTACATTGTGCACATTAGATTGATTAATTTTTTGTTAAAATATTGTTCCACATTTTAGGAACAATACTGTCAGGTTGTATTAAAGAGAAAACAATTTATCAAAGAAATATAATAGAAGTCTGGTTAACGTATCTATAAGATGATAAACTCACTAATGTCACTAATGGGAAAACGAGTAGGAAAAGGCCGTAGCCCATAGTAGCTCCTATGAGTTTTGATATTTTAGAGTTCCCCCTTCATTTATGAATTGAGTTAGCCTTCCCTTAAATGTGCCCTTATTTTTACTAACTACAGTACTTTTAGGGAGTCCATTCCACAGATTCACCACTCTTTCCATAAAAAAGTATTTCCTTCTATGACTCCTAAAATGTGTTCCTTTAACTTGTAGTACATGGCATCTTGTTTTAGTGTCATTAAATGTAATGTTCATTTCTTCAACCAAGGTTTGATCATTTATAATACCATAAAATAATAACAAATCACCCCTCTTTCTTTCTAATTCCAGTGTATACATCCCCGAGTTGACTATTCTGCCTTCATATGCTTGATCTTTGACTTCAGATATGATTTTTGTTATCCTTCGTTGTACTCTTTCTATTCTTTTGATATCAGTTTTTTTGTGCGGGTTCCATAGTTGGCTACAATAATCAAGTTGTGGTCTGACGTATTACCTGAATAGAGGGAGTAGTACAGCGGACTTCTGACTTTTGATGTTTTTTTTATAGTGGTTGCAACTCTGTTGGCCTTACTAAAGTCTTATAATATTGCTCATTATAAAAATGTAACAAAGCAAGGAATAAGGTTAAGCCAGGCCTATGAAAATACATTAGCAAATTAATTTAACAAAGAGCTAAAGAAGATAATTTGGTGCAAATTACAAAACTTAAAGTTTCCAAATGGTTAGTAAACAATACAAAGGAACGTTTATTAAAATTTTACTTAAATATAACTCAGAACCCAAAACATAGAGACATTTTGACACTATTTAGATTTGAGGCATTTCCCAGCAATGTCTTACATCATAGATACAGGAAAGAACTGAATTCAACTACAAATTGTAACTGTGATTTACAGGAAACCAAGGATTTATTGCATGTTGAACTGCACTGCCCTTGGTACACTTAAATTAGGAAAATGTTTTAGGTAAGATACCAGGAACATTACATGTACTGCCAATGTTTATGTTGGATCTACAGTACTTTTTATTGATGAAAATATGGACCTACTTGCGAAGCTTGCTATATTCCTCTTGGTAGCAGTAAAGAATGAAAATAAAACTCTTCAGATAACTGATGCGTTAGTATAATAAAATTGCTAAACATTAATGTTAAGTGGGACATCTGACTAAATCTTTTTTTAAAAAAAGTCTTTTAAACTTTCTCCTTTCTCTTTATAGAGTATAGGGATTACAGGCAACAACACATCACAAGGGGTGTAGGTAGCTAGACCTGAACCTTGCAATGTCCTGTTTAAACTCAGCAAGAGCATTAGATGGGCATTTGAATGAGTAAGCTAAAAACGTTGGACATAGTGTCCACTTTTGAGTACTATTACTGGCAGTATCCAAGCTTGTCTCACCAGACATATGCTTGTCCTAAATGTTGGTAAAACACAGGCAATGCTCTTCAGCTCCACTGTCAAACTAAAAATCTGCCATGATCAGCTTAAAATATCCTGCCCAGATAGCTCCTTATTGGAGACAGTGTGCTCATTCAGATATCTTGGGGTCCTACTCGATGAAACTCTTGATTTTGATCAACATATCCTGGTCACCTGTGAATCTGTAAATAACAAAATCTGTATTGCCTATAGAATGAGCTACATTCTCAATCCCTCCACCAGACTTGTCATCGCCTATGGTGCTGTGACCTATGTAAATGTGTCACAGGCCACTCTTAGAAAATGCGATACAACTTACAATAATATCTGCAGCTATGCCTTTACATCCTGTGACTTAAACACTACGGCTTGCTCAATGCAGATCTTAATTGGCCTTCCCCCTCTGCTCATCAGCTCCTCTCCCTTGGCTCCCTGATGGATATTATTAGGTCTAATATTTCCATGTCGCTTGCCTCCCTGCTTGTTCCTCAGTCCTCCTTCTATGGCCTCCGTTCAGCCAAACAATCCCTGCTTTATGTTCCTAGATGTAAAACTTCCAAGGGTGCTTTTGCTTTCTCCCATGGGGCTCTAAAATATTGAAATTCCCTATCCATAGCTGTTTGTTTAGCACCTAGTCACTCTGCTTTCAAAAATATGCATCAAACTCTCCTTAACAGCCTAGCCCCATGTACTTGTTTTAATCCACCTTAGGCTGTTTTCCCTCCCTAACCTGTAACATTACCTATGTCTTCCTCACTGTAACCTTTCTGTATTTTCAATTGTCCGTCTCTCTCTCTATCTCTCTCTCTCTCTCTCTCTGTCCTACCTTCTTCTTTCACTGTTTCTCTCCCTTTCCTGCACTCTCTCACCTATCACTCCTACCTGCCTCTATTCCACCCTTTGCCTACCCCCTCTCTCATCACTCTCACTACTGCTTAGAATTCTAACTGACTAGTTGACTGGTATCACCACTTAAGCCTTTTGTATGTTTGAACATTTTGAAAATTGATAATTGTTATGTCACTTACCTGTCATAACTTGTATCCTACTGGTTGTCTCATTAAAACTGTACTTGCTTTTACCATTTTTCTTCTATTTATTACTTATCCAAATGTGTATATTCTGTCATTGTTCAAAATGCAACTTTGTAACCTGCTGGGTCATGTCTGAAAATAGTCACTTCTGTGTCTAGAGCAGCCACCCTATTAACAAAAACAAAATAAATAAAAATAAAAAATAAATCATGTATGTTAAAACTCAGTACTCAGTTATTATTTTTTTAGTATTGTTTACAACAAATTACACTATTAATTCTAATGTGACATACTTGGAGAACTGTGGAATATTTGCAGAATCTATTGTGTACTTTTGTATTAACTTTAATATGGTAATTTATTAATACACATGCAGATATGCCATGCTGTTATGATGAGTGTCTATAATGAAAAATGTATTTATTTAAATCTCTTTTATTGTAATTTTTTATATGCATTTGCTCAAGCTTCAAGAAAATCCATCTTGTTTCCTGTTGTAGTAGTCTTTGAATATGATCATCCCCCTTTTGTGCTGATTTAATATGCACAATTCCTATGCACAGAGTTCCTCTAGGGTCAGAGCCATATTGCAGTTTGTAGTGTTGTGCAATTGGTAAATATTTGTTTTTTATTTCCAATATCACCAAAGTATTCTTGCAGCCTTCTTTTCATTGTATGTATTGTCTTCCCCACATATCATTTGGAACAGGGGCAAACTGAGCAGTAAATAACGAATGAGGTAGTGCATTGGTTAAATTCTCTAACATTAACCACATAATTCATAGTGGGATGTCTCAGTTCTTTGCCCTGTTGCACATAGTTACACATGTCACATCTCCCACATCTATAGCAGCCCTGAGGCTGTGCAGGCTACCAATTTTGGAGACGTTCAGGCTTCCTAATATAGTAGCTCCTAACTACATGATCCCTGATGCTCTATTTTTTAATGAATGTAATTGTGAGGGGGGGGGGAGGCTTCCTGATGGTGGCACACAACATTCTTTCACTTTAATGTGTTGACCAATGTTTCCTAACAATACTTCTCACTTGCCCTGCTAAAACATTATATTCTGTGCTGAAGACAATTTAAAATTTATTTTTGTTATTGTCCTTTAACCTATTTCTAGGGCTCAACAAATCTCTTCTGGTAAGGCTTCTGGCATTTTCCAATGCCTGATTTAGCTTTTCTTATTTGTACCCCCATTGCCAGAACTCAGTTTTTCATTTCTATGGCTTAATGTTCAGAATGTTTCATACTTGAACAATTCCTTCTAAGTTTCAGGAATTGTAAATATGGAATAGATTTGATGAAATGTTTTGGGTCTTAGGAGCTGGTGGGATGGATGCATTTGTGGCTGTTTTCTTTCTGAAACCTTTTGTTTTCACTGCTGTGTAATCAAAACTGTTTTAAATGATATCAAGGAAATGTATTTCCTTGTTGTTGATTTCTACAGTGAACTTCAGGTTCCCATTTAGCTATTCAATGAATTGGACTGCTTCTAGTTAAGTGCCCCTTCATACACATATTATATCATCAATACCACTTTGTGATTTTTCCAACATAAGAGTTACTTGTTTCATTGAAGATATGGTGGCCTGCCATAGGCTGAGAAAAAAATCACATAGGAGGGGGCCATACAGGCCCCCATTCCAGTCCCACATGTCTATAAATCAAAATTATTGTTAAAAAGGAATTATAAAATGGCAAGGATAATTCTAATGTTCTGATTGGTCAGAGGGCCCTAGAGGCACTGATGTTTTCTGATAGTAACATCACTGTGGCTAGAACAGGCACAGAGACAACCATAGAACACTGAAGGAAATCCTTCCCTGCCTAGTCAAGCCACCGTGATGCCAACATGGCTTCACAGTCCTGTCTCAACTAAAACAAATCCCTCCATCCCTGCTAAAGCCATCCTGAAGCTGAGATGGCTCCACAGTCCCTGACCAACCACAAGTTACAGAGCCCCCATCACCTTCTCTTTCTCCAAGTGAAACCTCATTAAAAAAACAAAACAAGTGAAACCACTGCAGTGAGAGGTTTCTTGACATTGGAAAGCATGTGCCCACACATCCTCTGGTTCCTGACCTGCCTAAAGTAATGGTGCCACTGAATGCTTTCACTGTTCTCCTGTGTTTTCTCCCAGTACAAATCAGAAATGCTACAAACTATACCAGGAGAACATAAAAAAAATTCAAGCAAAACCCGAGTGGCACCTCCAGTGTTAGCACTTGCCCAGTTCAAGAGCACTATGCTATTGGCTTGGTAGCTACCCTGAACTAAAAACCTCAACCTTAAAACTGAAGGCTAATTCTTTTTTTCCTAGAAAACAAAAAGTGTGCAAAGGTACCTTGCCATATGTGAAGGAAGGAAGGCCAAGAAAAACAGTGAATACCAGACAGACTAACAATGGGAGACAGCATGGGGGAGCTAGAAACACAGACTTACAACCAGCACAACTACAAAAAAATGAACTTCTTTTTGTTTAAATTCTCTTCCACATTAATAAATCCATTAAAAAAATGAAACCTTTATTTGTTGAATTTTTTTTATTGTAAATATATCAAGCCATTGTATAATAGCAATATGGCCCTCCAGAGTGCATATTATTGTGTAATAATGTCACTTCTTGGTTGTTGCACGCACTCAGACAGCAGTCTTTTGCTTCAACCACCCAAGGCATGATGTTACTGCACAATAACACACAACCTGTCGTAACATATTGTTTTAATAATTGTGGGTTAACTCAAATTTCAGTGCTGTTAGAACAACATTTAATGTTATATTTCATGAGTTCATGTCTTGTAAGAAGTAATGTTTAACAGCTGCTTTTCCATCTCTATGTCTAATAGCTATATACAAGCTTGGTACGTGTATACACAACTGTATATAGTCTGGCTGCCACATGAAGCCATCAAATTTATTAAGTATGCTCTATCAATAAATTCTGTTACTTTGTCTGTCAGCGAGCCAATGCTTGAGACAATTGGCCTGATCAGAGGATTTACAGCATGTTTGTGTATTTTTTCACAGGCCATAAAGTGTGGGAATGACTGGATTGTCCACTGTTAAACATCTCAATTCACCTTCAGTGATCTGACCCTCAAATAGTGCTGTGTCAAGAAGATCAGGTAACTTCCTTCTAAATACTGGGGTGGGATTTTCTGGCAGGTGTCTACAACTGTTCTTGTAATTTAAGAATTCCATATCCATTCTCTCATATCCATCCTTATTGATAACCATGTTTCCACTCTTATCTGCCTGCTTTCTTTCCAGCATTTTATTACTTTCTAATTCCTGCGGAGCATTTTGTTCTTTAATGATCAGATTAAAGTTAACTTTTTGGGAGGTTGTTTTGTAAAAAGATTGTTAATTTCTTTTTTGACCATTTCAGGAAATACTTTTATGGCTAGACTCTGCATTGGGGGACAAAAAGTGAATTTTTCTCTGAACGTGTCTGGTCTAGCATTAACTTGATCTACTCTTTATGAACAGTATTTGGTTCTAAGACTCAGTTTGTACAGGATCCTGAATTGCATTATGTACATCTGCATTTCTTCCATCAGCTCTATCAACATAGATAGATCTGAAATGTTATTTCCTCCACTATTATTCTCAACATTTGATCCGGCCATTGAATAGGTACTGCTTTATTCTTGGAAAAGAAGTAGGTTATGCTCCATTTTCTGATAAGTTTATAAATGTTCACTTCTACCTTGAACTGTCTGGATGCTTTGCTGGGACACAACTTAGTCCTTTTTTAAGTACAGATTCTTGGCCTTTAGTCAACTGGTGGTTAGACAAATTGATTATTTGTACGGGTTCCTCTTGGTGAATCTGGTACAGCATCCTCCTTGCTTGTCATCTGCCTCCTGTCTCTCCTCTTCTTGTCTTTCACCTCCCGTTCCTCTGCTTTTTTTCACTTTCTTGGGCACTTGTTTTTTCGCTGTTGCTGCTTCTTTGGATTCTTTTGGGTTTTCTCTTAAAAGCACTCCTTGTGTCTGTGTTGTCACTACTCTGGTCTTTTGAATTTTCTTCTGAACTACTTGGTACTACAAAAGCCACTTACATTTTTCTGCTGTTTGTCCTCCCCCTTGATTTTGACCTTCTCTACTTGTAGAGCAACCTATTCTTCCCTAGGCTTAGATGTGACACTCTTTATAATCAAATTCATCCCTTCTAATTTGTGTTGATTTCTATTTAACAGTTGTCTTTCATACATGTCTGTCTTGATTTTAAGGTCTTTATTGAGCATTTCAAAATCTTGAAGGTTTTATGTTTGCAAAGTTCTTTTCTTAGATCAGCAATTTCCTTTACTACAATTTCATGTTTCTCAGAATCCTTCTTTATGATCAATTTCATAAATTTAACAGAGCAGTCATAAGTGCCTGTTCCCAGGTATCTCTATTTTTTAAATTTTCTAAATCTTGGGCTGGCAGTGTTGACATATACAACCCACATGGTGCCTTTCTTCTGTAATGTAGGTTTCAATGGTTATATTATGCGAGAGGTTAAGTTCAGTTATTAACAACTTTTCAAATGAGAGGTTCAGTTTAGTTATTAACAGCTTTTCAAGGCTGAAAAACAGTTCTTTCCAATTTGACTGTGCTTGGGAAACAGCTTCCACCTGTTCCTCACCTAATGCTAATCTCAATTTTCCCCTTCTAGCTCCTACTGCTCCATGTTCACTCATGCAAAATGGATAACTTACATTCTCACATGGTGTCTGCCGTGAACTGCTCTCATTCATGGCAGTATTGATTCCCAGAATTTTTATGGAGAAATGAGGTACCACTGATTGCTGGTGAGTCTGTTTTTTTGGTGGAGTTATAATCTAAATCAAGAAGTAGCCTTCTCTCCTTTCATTGTAATGCCACTAGATCAATGGTGCTGGGTTCATGGCTCAAACAACAAGCCCATTCAAATCTGATTAACACATACAAGTCTCAACCAGCCTGCTGGCAAAGCAGTAGTGCTTCTGCTTGTGACACCAATGGCCCAGGTTTATGAATGGGCCCAGGAGTTGGAGGGTCAGCTGGGAGAGGAGAGGAGGATTGAGCATCCTAGGGACTTCTTTCCTCCTCCTGGTGGGTGGGTTGGTTAGCAGAAGGTGCTCAATGGACCACTAGTGGAGGGCGGAACAACTGACCACTGGAGCTTGCTGGAGGGGGGGGAAGAGGGACAAGCATCAGTGCGTTGTCATTGTTGTAATTGCATGCCACACCTCCCAAACAGAAAACAGAAAATGAGACCATGTAATATGCTGCCCACCTCAGTCCACAGGTCTCATACCATTGCCCCATGACTTTCCCGGGACACGAAGGCTCAGGTTCTGATGGAGGGGGAAGCCATGTCAACCCAAAGGCCATGCCCTTGGGGGGTAAGTCAAGGAGGAACACCAGGGAAAGGTAAGTCCTGGAGGACAGGTGATGGGGATGGGGGCAGAGGTTGGGCTGATGTGGGCCCACCAAGGGGAGAATAAAGAACACTATATAAAATAAATAAAAAAACACACTAGTCAAAACCAAGAGATAATATTGCCACTGTACAGGCAATTAAATACCTCATACCTGGAGTACTGCTTGCAGTTTTGGAATACTCATGTAGGAAAGGTTAAGGAAAAAACAGAAGCTATTCAGTGAATGGACAAAACAAAAACCCTGATCCAGGGCAGCAACATGGGACCTACTAGGAAAGATTAAGCAGTGCAAACATGCATTCACTGGTGGACAGGTGGGGGGGGCTTGATAAAAACCTACAAACACATGTAGGAACACACCAGGGTGAACTCCTCTGATTTATTTTAATAAAGGAGTAACACAACCACCAAGGGTCACAAACTTAACCTGGCAAGGGGGAACTTCAAAGTGGATGTACATAAATATTTATTTGCAGAGAAAGTGGTGGACAGGTGGAACAACCTACCTAGTAATGTGATTACTGCTATAAAAATCTTATTGCTTAACCCCAATTTAATGTGTACACGGGGACATTAGAAGTAAAAGTGAAGGCAGTGGCTCTGGGAGCCATGAAAGAATTGAAGAATTCTAAGTAGGTTCACCAAGGCAGACTTGATGGACTTTCAGAGCTAGGTTTTCTAAGGGGCATAAAGGAGATGCAGTATTGTTTTACTGCAATTACACAATTTGCAACAAAAAAATGAAACCACATAAAGCATGGTCTAACTTTCAGATTCAACTATGGCTCACACAGACAAATGACACATACGGTAAATCAAAGAATGGGCATGAGTTACTTTTGTGCTGTAAAGCAGGTTAACTGTCGTAAATCTGTCAAAATACCTGAAAATAGCACTAAAACATTTTGGGACATTTTAGATGACACAAGCACAGCTCAAAATCAAGAACTCAGCCTACATCAGCACTTTTGAAATCCAGACTTTAGTCTTTTTCTGCTAATGCCATCTACGTATCTATAAGAACTCATTGTTAATGTAGACATTAGGGTTGAAGAATGCAAAGTGCATAAAGTAGGGAAATTAAAAAAAAACATTAGAGTTTTGGGTCTCCAGACTCCTGGAAAATCAGTAGTGTGGTGTTCTTCATGGTTGTCAGCCCTGATGCCCACTCCCTCTCCTGAGCAAGCAAGGTTAGACATGATCTCTTCTCTTCATGAAGGGCCCTGCATGAAGAAGGCTATGACTGATTTTTGTTGGCAACATGTGGCAAGCCATACTTCTCTACTTTCAAAGAGTGTATCACTATGAGGTGGAGCGGAACCTTGTGCTTCAGACAGGAGGTTATGAACTAAAGGGACGAGGTAGGCATTAGAGCTGACAACCCCAAAGAACACCCCACCACTGATTCACAAAGATTCTGGAGACCCAAAATCCTAATGGGTTTTCATTTCCAACTTTGTGAGCTTTGCATTCTTCAACCCTAATATCTGCATTAATGTAGTTTTTTTGCAATGAAGTTCCCTTTTTTTTCTGATAGTGGAATCGTATTTTCAATTGCGCAGGTCCCTTTGGGACCTGACAAAATGAAAATAAATAGAATGCTGAAGATAATCCTGACCCAGTGCCTTCGCCAATCAGGCCTCGACATGCATATCAATACCTTGTGAGGGTACACAAGGTGTTATGTGTGTGCCAGAACACTGCTCTGTCCCCACTTAGGCTGGGGCCAGTGCTGCATGCTATAGCACCTCTTCCCCAACCGCGGCCCATTAAGCTGGCCCACTGAACTTGCACCCAAACTCAGGTCACTGGCACTGGAAGGCAATGATGTTCCCAGTGGAGCAAGAGATGTCCCTAAAAGCAACATTACTTCATTATTTTGTTTTGAACATTTGGACCCCAAAACTTCAAATGAGTCTTGTTATGACCCCTCCTTCTGAACATGGCAGGTGTCAATAACATACTGGACAAAACGTACTCTATTTTTATTTATTTATTTATGACTTTGGTAACTGGGTAAGTGCGCTGATCCCAGGGATGGTTTTCAGGAATGACCCGAGCCACCATACAGTGGCACAGATTTACAACATCAAATGCAGATTGTAGACATAAAAACAGATAAAAAAATGAATACAAATACCTTTCAGTTTACAATACCCAGGTAACAAAGGTACACAAGAATACAGGGTTACTTAAGGGCAGAGTTCCACTGTGATACAAAGTTTGTGGTGACATGGATCCACGTAGCTTTCCAAGATTGGGGCCTTTTAAAACTGCTCTCAAGAACCACCTCCTCTCCTCCCACCACTGTGACTGCCCTGGCTGAGTTTTCCCTACCTTTACTCCTCTCAGTCTGCCTATTTTTGACTCTACCCTTCATTTGACTCATTAATGCTCACTTTATTGTTTATGTCTGCTTATTATTGCTAATTTGCCTTGATGTGGGGACTTTGTAAGCAGCTCTTAATTTTGACTGCTTGCTTTTAGTTGAGCTCATTTACTTTGTTTTCTGTTGCTTGCTATTAATGTATTTGTCTTCCTTACAAGGAGCCTTTGTAAATGAGTCCCTGACTCAAAGAGATGTAATTCTGATTATTTCTTAAAATAAAAAAAATACATAAAAAATAAATGAAACTAGGAAGGAAAACAGGAGATCAGAAAAAAAAAACTTTCAAAGCTTTATAAAACAGCATCGGACTACCCAGGGAAGCAGTGGCACCTGGAGGTAGTCATGAGCCACTCTTTGAGGTGGGATTTGAAGTGGCTGTGGGAGTCTAAGGAGCGAAGCTCAGCAGGTAGTTTATTCCATAGTAATGGGGCAGCTACTGACAGGGCTCTACCGCCCATATTCATGGACACCCTAGGAACATATGGGGGGAATACTGTGAGAATGTGGGTGATGATAAACTGTATGAACCATGAGGATGGCAGCAAGGGGAGATCACGGCCAGACCAGATGGCTGAGTCAACCAGACTGCCAAGGGCAAGGCAAAGTGGTCTTGTAGTGGGAGCCATCCTAGTGTATTTTAGAGAACACAGTGGTGAGTGGAAAATGGGGCAAGCAGGGCAAAATTACACACGCTGTTGTAGGCAGAAGAGAGCTTTGAAATCAGGGTTGTGGATGTCTTAGCATATATGGGGGATCAGTAGTCCAGGATTGGTAGTAGATTTCCCTGGACAATGGCCGAATAGGCTTCTGAGGTAATTTATTGCCGAAACCTGTAGGCAGCACCTAATTTTTGTTGGAATCTTAGAACCAGAGCGTTGATGTGTTTTGTGAAACAGAGGGAGGGTTGAGTATGACACCAAGGTATTTAAAAGTGTCAGCTTGTTCCAGGGCTTGGCCATCAGGGGAGATGATATTAAGATAAGGGGGAGCTTTGGATTTACCTAGAAATGGCTTGGATCCAAACAGCATGGATTTAGTTTTTTTCACATTAACCAGGAGGAGGTTTTCTGCAAACCATTTGTGAGCTGCAGTATAGTTTCGTGTAAGAATAGAGTAGATGAGGTTGGGGGATTTGTCACTGTAGTAGAGTACAAGGTCATCAGCATAGAGGATAGAGTTGCATTTCAGGCTGTCCAAGGGAAGGGAATTTATAAATAGAGTGAATACAAATGGCCCAGGATGGAGCCCTGGGGCACTCCTGTTGAGACGGGTAGGGTGGGGGACCTGGAGGGTTCGATACACACAAATTGAATGCAACCAGAAAAGTAGCGGAGGAATCAATTTGTAATCTCTGGTGAGCAGCCGAGACAGCGTAGTTTGAGGAAGAGGAGGTTGTGATTGACCATATCAAAGGCTTTTGAAGAAGTCAACAAAGACAGCACTGGTGGCATTTCCATGGTACATATTTAATAGTATGTGGTCAGTCAGTAGTGCAACGGCAGTTGTGGTGGAATGGTACTTGTAGAAACCATGTTGCTGGCTACACAGGATGTTGTGATTCACCATGTACTCAGTGAGCTGTGGTGGATGGCCTTCTTCAGTAGTTTACCAAGGTGGGGAAGGATGGAGATGGGGTGATAGTTGTCCATAGATAGAGGATCACTTGTCTTGAAAATGGGAATGACCTTGGCAACCTTCCAGGGGTCGGGCATGGAGGAGGAGGAGAGGACAAGGTTCAGGACACAAGTGAGAGGCTTTTTAATGGCTGGTGAGATTAGCCTGAGGAATACTGGGGAGAGGACATCAGCCTCCGGTGACCCATGATTTGGGAGGCTTTTGAGAAGCCTGGCAGTGTGAGCAGTTGAGAGGGCTCTGAAATAGAAAGGTGGTTTTTGCAGATGTGAGGAAAGCCCAGTGGTAGTCCACAATGGGCTTGAGAGGGGGGTCAAGCTATTTGGCTGGCTATTAGGGAGTTTACTGAGATACATAGATAGGTCAGTGAACTTGTCATTGAAAACCATGGCTACTTCCAGTGGAGTGGTGATGGGACCATCAGGGTTGTTTAATTTCAGGGGCACCTTGCCGGAATGGGGGTTAAGGAGGGAGTTTATGGATGACCAGAATTTCCTGGGGTCACCAAGGTTAGTCTGTTGGAGGTGACAGAGATGATTCTTTTTGAGGGACTTGGCAAGTTGTTTACATAGATTCCTCTGGTGCCTATAGGCATCCCAGAGAGCAGGTGATAGGGAGGCCTTGTAAGTAGACCAGGCATGATCCTTGTCTTTCATCAGGGTAAGAAGGTCCTCAGTGACCCAGCGTGACCCTTCTAGTTGAGACTGGAAAGTGCCTGTCCTGGAGGGTCAGGAGGATCTATGTAAATAGGGTCAACTGCCTTAGTCATGTCAGAGAGTGAGGTGAGTGTGGACCAACCCAGGGTCCGTGCCTCCTCAAGGAGGCATGAGATGTTGGGGTTCCTGAAGTTCCTGAAAGATAGGTACATGGTCGGAGTATGCATAAGCTTGGATGACCAGTGGAGATATGTCAGAGAGTGATCTCTGATTGAGTCAGCCATGGTGCCAGCATGCACAACACAGTCATCCCTATTTGTAATTATCCAGTCCAGAAAAGTCTGGGAGGCTGTGCACAGATTTTGTCTTGTAGGGAGGGTAATGGCCTGGACCAGATTGTGTTACTTCAGGTGGGTAATGTAGTCTGGCTGGTGGGTACCCATCCAGTTTAAGTTGAAATCTCCGAAGAGAATGGAGTCTCAGATAGCTTGGCAGAAGACACCAGGAGAAAGGACTGCTGTGTGACTGAACTTCTCTACTGGGACTATATTGCCCTCCTTCCCTCCCCTCCACCCCCCCACGCAAAGCTAGTTCTATTTTTATAGGCACAGGATTTGACTGACAACAGGAACTTCCTGTTTAGGGGCAGGAAGTGATTGATCACAGAACCACCAAGGACCCACCATCCTAGAAGGGCAGAGTAGCTCTCCAGCCCCTCTAGCTGCTGGAGGTCTGCCTCTGAACAAGTAAGTGGTCTACTGAGAAATATAGGATATTCTTGTCTCAGAACAGGACAATCGGGAGCTTAAAGGGCACACAGGCAGAAAGTAAGGAGAGAGAGAAAAAAAACAGAGGAAAGAGTAAGGATTGCAACAGTTAAGAGGCCAGAAATAAGACATGATTGGAGTGGTGCAGTGCAGTGGCTGTGGAGCAGCAGTCTTCCGGGAGATGTTCTGGAGGATGCGGTGTTGTCCCATCTGCAGGCACCTCTCTGGGCTGAGGGAGGAGGTTGCTCATCTCCAGGCTGAGTTGGCCAGGATTTGTGGGACCTCCTCTTCCATCCAGGGACCACCAGTGCCACTGCCGTTGCCTCAGAGGTTGCCAAGAAAAAGGAGCGGTTGGACCACAGTGGGCTCAGGGAGGGTGAGAGTGGTGGAACAGAGGCACATCCCTCCAGTTGTACCTCTCCACAATTCCTATGCCATTCTGGAAAAGTGTGGTTCCTCTATGGAGGCGCCTACAGTGGAGACCAAGGATGATGCTGGGAACCTCCACAAAGGAGACCCACAGGAGGGTGGCAGGGGACCCTACAGGGGAAGGAAACAACTCCTGGTGGGGGACTCCATTGTTAGGAAGGTAGAACTGGGCAAGGAAGGGGAGAGGGAGGTAAGGTGCCTGCCTGGCACCATGGCTTGGAGGGACAGGGAGCGAATCCTCAGGATTGCTGGAGCAGTTGCACAGGGGAGGGAGCTGGATGTCATTGTCCACTTAGGGACAAATGACCTGGCTAAGAAAGGGATTAGAGAAGTGCAGGAAGAGTTTGTGGAATTGGGGAGGGGCCTTAGTCAAGCAGTACGCACGGTAACCTTCTCCGAGGTGCTACCCATCTATGGCATAGGAGAGGCTAGGGTGTTCCGTACTATGGGATTCAATCAGTGGTTGAAAAACTGGTGTGGAGCTCAGGGATTTGGCTTCATTGGGGACTGGGGGTCCACCTGGAATGATGCAAGCCTATACTGGCATGATGGGCTGCATCTGTCCGGGAGGAACCAGGATCCTAGGTGATAGGTTTAAATGCTTCATTGGCAAGCTTTTAAACTAGCCAAGGGGGGAGGCACTGGAAAGGAGCAGGAAAATCCTAGCCCCCCCAAACAATCACGGTAGTAAGTGTGGCAAACACCAACATGGAGGTGTCGATAGGGAGAAGGGCAGGGGTAAATGGAGAAAGTGACAAAGGCAAGAAGGACAGGGATGGGGCAAAAGGGGGTAAGGCCATCAGGAAATGGAGGGTAATGAGTACCAATGCCCGTAGTCTGGGCAACAAGTCCCAGAGCTGGTGGCCTTAATGGAAGAGGGATGCCTGGATATCGTAGCAGTCACAGAAACATGGTACACAGAGAACCATGACTGGGATGTTAACATACCAGGGTACATAACCTACAGGAGAGACAGGCAGGGGAGAAGAGGGGGAGGAGTAGCTCTCTATGTAAAGGAAGGGATAAAAGCAACTGAACAAAAGAGTAAACAGGGAGGAGAGGAGGCACTGTGGGTCACCTTGGAGACTGGAAAGGGCACCACAATCCGCACAGGGTTGTGTACAGAACCCCATGTCAGGGAAGGAATGGACAAGGATATGATGGAAGGCATTCTTAGAATGGCAGAGAAAGGGAGATACTGTTGATGGGAGACCTGAATATGCCAGATGTTAATGGAGCATATTGCTGCAGCCACATCCAAGAGCAGGGCCATTCTTGACGCCCTCAGGTGGCAGGCATTAGACAGCTAGTTTGGAACCCACTCATGAGGGAGCAATCTTAGACCTCGTACTCTCAAACGGGGCAGTGAGAGGATTTCAGATCTAGAAGTGGGTTGCCATCTGGGGACAAGTGACCATCAAACAGTGTGGTTCACGTTAAACTCAGCTATAGAGTCAAGCCATACAAAAGTGTGGGTACTGGACTTTAGGAGAGCTGACTTTGGCAAGATGGGAGAGTGCCTCAGAAAAGCACTAGCAAACAGGCTAGAAGGAGGTGTGGAGCAACAATGGGGAATTATTAAACTGCCATCACAGAGGCAACAAGCCTTGTGTGAAGCAAATAAACAAATCAAAACAAAAGAAAAGCCACTATGGTTCTCAAGAGGTGGCTGTGATAGTCAGGAAGAAAAAGATAGCATTCCAGAAGTATAAGGAAACACAGAAGGAGCAGGACAGAGAGCTGTACCAGTTAAGGCAGAAAGAAGCAGGGAGGGAAGTCAGAATAGCAAAGGCCCAAACTGAGGAAAAGAGCCAACTCAGTTAAGAAGGGGGATAAAACCTTTTATAGGTACATCAGCGAGCATAGAAAGACAAAGGGAGGGATAGTGAGGCTGAATAGAATGAACGGTGGGTGGGCAGAAGGGGACAGTGAAAAAGCAGGAATACTGAATGAATATTTCTGCTCAGTATTCACAGAAGAGGAGGGGGAAGTGCCTAATCCAATTAACAGAAGCACTCTTGATAGAGGTCGATCCCAGTCCTTTCACAGAAGAAAGGGTTCTGCAAGAACTCCTAAAACTGAAGGTGGACAAAGCAATGGGTCCTGATGGAATTCACCCCAGAATTCTAAAAGAATTAAGGAAGGAACTAGTGAAACCACTGGCTACTCTTTTAATAAATCATGGGAGGATGGTGTGGTACCTGAGGACTGGAGGAAGGCAGATATGATTCCTCTCACAAAGTGTGGACCAAGACAGAGGCAGGAAACTACAGACCTGTCAGTCTGACCTCTGTGGTAGGAAAATGATGGAGTCACTCTGAAGGAAAGAATAGTTGAGTACCTAGAGGTCAGTGGAGCACAGGATCCAAGGCAGCATGGGTTCACAGCGGGAAGGTCATGTCAGATGAATCTAATAGATTTCTTTGGCTGGGTGACCAAAGTAGTAGACCAGGGAGGGGCTGTGGACATGGCCTACCTAGACTTTAGCAAGGCATTTGACACAGTCCCACACAAAAGATTATTAGTCAAATTAACCAGCCTGGGAGTGGGTCCCAGGGTGGTAGCCTGGGTAAAACATTGGCTGGACAACAGGACACAGAAGGTAATTGTAAATGGAGTCCACTCTGAAGAAAGGGCGGTTACTAGTGGGGTACCGCAGGGTTCAGTATTGGGTCCAGTCTTTTTTAATGTCTTCATCAGTGGCATTGCAGAGGGACTGGAAGGAAAAGTATGCCTTTTTGCAGATGACACAAAGATCTGCAACAGGGTTGATACACAAGGAGGCGTGGAAAGGATGAAAAGGGACTTGGCAAGGTTGGAGGAATGGTCAGACATATGGCAGCTAGGATTCAATGCAAAAAAGTGCAAATAATGCACCTGGGAAACAAGAACCCAGGGAAGAATACACAATGGGTGGGAGGTAGTAACAACAACAAAACAGGAAAGGGACCTGGGGTAATCATATCAGATGACCTTAAGGTTAGCAAGCAATGTGAGAAGGCAGTAGGGAGGGCCGGGTATACTAGGATGTATAGGGAGAGGCATCAGCAGCAGAAAACAGGAAGTTGTTATCCCTCTGTACAGACAGTTGGTGAGACCCCATCTGGAATACTGTGTCCAGTTCTGGATACCCCATCTCCGCAAGGACATAGACAGGATAGAGGCAGTCCAGAGGAGGAGGGCAACTAAAATGGTGCAGGGTCTGCAAGAGAAGCCGTATGAGGAGAAACTAAAGGAGCTTAATATGTATACCCTTGAGGAAAGAAGGGAGAGGGGGGACATGATAGAAACTTTCAAGTACCTCAAGGGAATCAACAAAGTCCAAGAGGGTAGCATCTTTCAGAAAAAGAGACTTGCAAGAACAAGGGGACACAATTTAAAGATAGAAGGAGGGCAGTTCAGGGGCAATGTGAGGAAGTATTATTTCACAGAGATGGCAGTGGATGCATGGAACAGCCTTCCTGAGGAAGTTGTGGGGTCTAAAACTGTGGGAGAATTCAAGAATGCATGGGACAGACATAAGGCAATTCTTGTGGGGGGCAGGAAGATATAGGCTGTTGGTTAACTAGGATCTGTGGCCTATCCTGTAGGTAGGGAAATGGGCAGACTAGATGGGCCTAGCGGTCCTTATCTGCCATCAAAGTCTATGTTTCTATGTTTCAGTGGGGGGACAGGGAGGTGAGTCTTAAGAGGAAGCTATTTAGACCCTCTGTTTCAGCAGTGGGAGGGTTGTAGCAATAGCCTAGGAACATTTTCTTGCTATTACCTGGGATCAGTTCTCATAGGAGCCATTCATTTGGAGATTTGGGATCAGAGCAGTGGACAATGTTAGCTGAGAGTGGTTCCCTTATGAACAGTGCAACACTACAACCCTTTTTCCTGCCTGGCTTATCTGTTTTCAACAGAAATAACACACACCAAAATGAGGTGATAAGTATCTTGGCTGGGGGCAACTCCTTGGAGATACAAATCTAAGGAGCAATGAACAGCCTAGTAGCCCAATGTTACAGATAATGAGTAAATATGATAACTGTTAAACCAAAAATAACAATGTGCAGAATGAAAGATGGAAAACATAACTGTATGAAAACACCACTGAAGAGATGCAGTAACTCGATGCATAGGAGTATCAGACAAGGTTATATAGTAAATGAGCAAAAAATTAATGCAGATTGACTGTTATAACCCCAGAGGCAAAATAATGAGAGGGTGTGACCAGAATTGTAAAGGAATTGGTATGGAGAAAGAACTTAGGAAGTAAAAGGAACATAGATAGCTCCATACTCGCACTCTTTCTGCCATGGGTCAGAGAGAGGGTGCAGGTATGCCTGAGGGTGCGTAGGCAAGTAAGAGGAGAAAAAAGTACCAAATTAAGGTGAGGGAGCATTAGGTAATCTCAGAAGAGTGGGCTGGACCTTCTGTATGGTTTGGCAGGCATTGGCCTGCATGTATCAGTGTGATCTGAACGCTAATGGAGTATGTAGCTTCCTTGAGGGATTTTACAATATTGGGATCTTCAGTAGGGACCCCAAGAGACAGTGTATATATCAGTTTTATTGAACAAATAATAATGAACCCATCCATGACTAGCCACTTCACCTAGCTCCAATAGCCATTCAGAAATTTGAGCTGAGGTCTCCTTTCAGTGCCTTAACACTAAGCACTTTGCCATGATAAGGGCCCTTAGGGTCCAGTTGTGGGCCAGGGCATCAGTGTGCTTAAATCATGACCTATGTCCTGAAGACATGACCTATGTCCTGAAAACCTAACATAATTAGGGAGGTTGTGAGGTGGACCTGATGTTGTAAGATATTGCTACGCAAGGACTGGATTGCCTCACAAAAAGGTCGAAGGACAGGACAGTTATAGAGTATGTGCATAACAGTACCAGTTGCTGTGTTACATCTCCAGCAGGGGTCAGAACTTACTGGACCCTTTTTATGCAATTGCTGAGGGATCCTGTGCCAGCAGTGAAGGATCTCAAATTAAGTAAATTGGGTTCAAGTATCCCATGCAACTTGTCTCTTGACACATCCAGCATTGATTACAGCTGCATGGGGAAAGCTCTAAACCCAGTTCCTGAATGACAAGTCTCAAAGTGTTTTCAGCTGCTGCCTGTTAACAGGCAGTAGCCCACGGTAGATGATAGCCAATTGAGGATGTGAACCTGAGGGAGGAAGAAATAAATTGTTAAGCGGGTGCATGTGCCTCACTTTAAGATTCAAGCTTAGAATGGGGACCAAAGTGTTGCACAATTGTAGTTATTACTAGTGTTTTGACTTGGCTAGGGAGAAAGTAGTCTGAAGCTGTCCAAAGGTTTTGAGGTGGCCGGTCGAGTCATCTAGGAATTGATATAGGCTGTGTACCCCTTTTTCTTACCAGGATTTCCAAGCTATGGTGGAGCCCCCTATTTTCAGTGGGGTTACCTCATAGTGGAAAGATGGGGGAGCTGATTGGGGTCCGTTTCTGAGATGGAGGTATTCTTGTCCAGGTAACTTTCACTGCAGGCACAGTAGGATGTGAAGATAATAAAGTGGGCAGTTTCTCAAACATAACTGCATGATATGGTGCAATGCCCAAAACATGGGTCTTACAGTCTACCCACTTAGGTGTAACCTCTGGAGCAGGAGTTGGGAAGGAACATGTAAGTTGGCTTAGCAGAGTAGCAACATGTTAGAGGTGCCAATTGGGGAGCTTTAAGACTCCATTTTCTAAGGGTTGAACTAGTTTATGGGATCCTATTCTCCATGGGTCAGCACCCAAGAAAAATGCTAGGAAGTATTTCTTAATGTTCTTGAGAAGGTCAGGGGGCAGTCAAATTGGGAGGTTGTCCAAGATATACTGAAGTGTGGGTGCCAACAGCATTTTGAGAGCATATGCTCATCCCAAGTGTGAAAGGTGAAAACAATGCCACCTGTCCATATCTGTTTTAAGTTCAAGTAGGAACAGGGAAATATTAAGCCTAGCTACACTACATAGGTCCCAGGAGAAATGTACATCTAGACATTTGACTCTTGACTGGGCTACCTGAAGGTCCCAGAGAAAATTTGGGAGGGTATGGACTCAGGGACCAGAGGGAAGAAATGTAGATTTGGATATGTTAGCTTTACAGTCGGAGAGGTGTCTGAAGCAGGAGAGGAGGTCAAAAAGTGCAGGTATGGAGGATTCAGATGCAGTGAAAGTTAGTATGATGTCATCTGCATAAGCTAGAGCTTTGTGTTCTCCACCCATGTGGATGCTTCATATGTTCTTGTCAAGTCTTATAGGTTGCAGCAATGACTTTAAAGCTAGAACAAACAAGAGTGGTGAAAACGGGCATCCCTGGTGGTTGCACTTGCCAAGTGTGAAGGGAGCTGATGCATAAGTATTAGTGACAACTGTGGCTGGTGCACCATTGTATAACATGTGGATATGACTGATGAAGGTGTTCCCCCAAGTCAAAAATTTTAAGCACATGAAAAAGGTAGTCCCACTCCACCCTATCAAATGCTTTGTCCACTTCAAGCAAAATAATCATGGAAGGGGGGTGTAGACGAGATGCAGTCCATAATAAATTGAGAAGCTGCCTAGTGTTATCCAGTCCAATCCTGTGTGGGATAAAGCCCACCTGATCTTTAAATACAATGGTAGGGATCAATGTCCTATGTCTGGTAGCTAGGACCTTGGCATAGGCTTTTCAGTCAGCCATTATCAACAAAATTTGTTGGAAGTTGTGATATACAAGGGGATCCTTTCTAGGCTTAGGAATAAGGGTGTTTGAGGCTGTTCTTATGGAAGGAGATAATATCCTGGTAGTTTGAGCCTCCTTCAAAATGGGAGGATGGTATCTTTGAAGGCATAGAGGAATTTGGCCAGGAAACCATCTTTGCCTGGAGATCTACCAGAGGGCATGGTTTTTAATGCTGTTTCAAGTTCAGCAATGGAGAGGGGCTTATCTAATGCATGCCAGGATTGTGGCTCTAGGTGGGGAAATCCAAGTGCTGCAGTGAAGTGGGAAAGGTCAGTGTCATAGGAGGACACTGCTTTGCTGTAAAGCTGCTGGTAGAATCAAAGGAAGGCAGCATTAATGCCTTGTGAGTCCATTCTCAAAGTGCCTTGATGGCCTGTATCCTAGATTATTCTTGACATTCTCATAGCTGATAAGTGAGTAGGCATCCTGGTTTCTCTCCTGCCTCTCAAAATGTTTGTTTAAGGAGGAACAAGGCATATTCAGCCTTCTGAAGTAAGTGAAAATTCACTTTGCAGTGGGTCACCACAATGTCTGCATGGAGTCTGGCAGAGTTGGAGGGGTCAGCTCAGTATCAGGCCTCTAAGTCTTTCAATGTCTGTAGTTGCTGTTCTAGGTCATAGGTCATTATTCCTCACCTTTTGAAGGTATGTTTCATAACTGATACATTGCCCCCGATGAAGGTTTTTAAAGTGTCCCATCTGATTGCCACCGAAGTATCAGTGGGGTGGTTTGCCTCTACAAAGTCAGATATATATTGCATAAGTGATTGACAGAAGGCTTTGTCCTTTAACAACGAAGTGTTGAAGCACCACTACCACTTGTGTGGTCTAGTAAAGGGGAAGGAAGCTAGGAAAAGGAGACAGGAGTATAGTCAGAGATGACAAATGTACCAATCCATGCATTGAACACATCAGGGATCATTGTTGTGGGACAAGCCATAAATCTATCTGTGGGAATGGTTTGTGGGGAGTAGAAAAGAAGGAATAGTTCCTATCAGTAGGGTTAGTCAGGTTCCAAATGCTCGCTAGACCCAGTTCTGAGGTCATTCTCTGAAGTGCTAGAGAAGCCCGAGTTGGGAGTCCAGTAAGTGGTGTACTTCTGTCCAAGAAATCAGCCATCATAATCCACAGCTGAGGCCTTCCAGAATACTGTGAAAGGGGGGGTGTACAGCTGGGATGCACAATAGAGACAACCTAGTTCTAAGGAAGAGTGAAGTAGCACATTACGTGCGTAATGGACAGACTAGGTGGGCCAAAGGCCCTTATTTGACAAAAACATCTATGTATCTATGGAGGGTTGCACAGGGGGATGAAGACTGGGATAACACTGGATGGCATAGAAGGAAGGGAGAAGTTCCAGCTGGAAGGAAGTGTTAAAAAGGAGGTGGTGGGGAAGTCAATTCAGGACCTAAGTGGGGGGGTTAGTCAGGTACAGTATGGGGTCCACTGAGCAGATTAAGTGGGGGCTATTATTTAGGGAAAAGCTGCATATGGGGTGGAAAGAGGTGGAAATTGACTCACCCAGATAATATACTTGAGCTCAGGGGTTGATGATAGCAGTACAGCAGGCAAGGAATCATTGCCAGTGAGAACCAGGGCTGCAAAGAGCCGGCTAGGGAGAGATGCAAAGATTTACAAAACATGAAATAAAACATAAAGTTATTGCAAGAGGAGGAGCTGGGGCTTGCAGAGGAAGGTATGGGGCTACAATCTAAGGAAAGAAGTAATAAAAAAAAAATATGGGCGTAAGGTCAGAATGGGGATGCAGTCCCAGTGACTATGGCACTTTGGTAAGGGCATAGTATGCAGCTGATGTGGTTGGTAACTAATGGATTCCATTGCCTATGAACTCCAAAGACAAGGTTAAGAAGAGAGAGTAGCAGAATATAGGCCTGTGATATTATGCCCTAAATAAGCTGTGCAGAGCGTGGCTAGTGGGATGGATGTACTATCCAAGAAAGGGCTCTACCAGCCTCTAGAACAGTGCTGTGCATTCAAATTCTGATGGAATGAAATTTTGCAGAATTTTTGAAATTCTGTCAAATTTTGCTGGAAAAGGAATGGCAGAATTCCACAGCAGAAAAATGCAGAATGAGTTTTTGCACAACATTGCCATGGAATTTTATGCCTCTGATCTCAATATTTTCCACAGAAATGGTTGCAAAATGATCTTCTGCTGAAAAACTGCTGTTCTGCAAAATTTTATTCCACAGATTTCAATAGCAGAAATGGTTGCAGAATGATTTTCTGCGTACAAAATGGTATTCCATGGAATATTATTCTGCAGATCACAGCAGGCTGAATTTCACAGAAGAACCAGTGACACAAATCAACTATTTATTTTCTTCTCTGTACAGTTAGCCACTGCAAGGCAAATCATGAAGGAAACGTAATAGGAAAATGTGTGCCCTCTACTGGGATTTGAACCCAGGCTCTTGCCATTTCATGTCATGTTTTAACCACCTGAGCTGTAGAGTAACTCAGAAGATTAGCAGACCCAGTCATCCCCTTCAGACACTCACATTCCTTTCTAATGTGTTGCGTAAGCCAGAAACAAGGCATGTCAGAGACATGCTGCTGAAGAACCAATGAAATTCCAGCAGAAGTTCCACCAGTGGAAAGGTCATTCCACACTAATTTTGCCAGTGAAATTCCGCATTCTGCAAAGCACTAGTCTAGAATAGTTAGTGGACTAATGGAAGAGAAGAAAGAGGTTGGCAGTGAAGGCACCTCGGGTCATGGAGTGCTGCTCTGCAGGCTGATAGTTTATGAAAACTGCCTGCAAAAACATGCACGCATTCAAGTAGCATTATCATGCTGCTTTAAAAAGTGCTAACCTGACTAGGAGAGCTCATGGCTCCAGCTGATACAGTCTTAGTGGGTCGAAGTATCCAGCAACAGATCAGAGCTGCTGATTCACAGTGATATGCTTGCTTTGCTTGAAGCCCCGTACTTGTTACATACCAATCATATCTGTGATACCAGAATGCAGTGCTGCACAACAAGAGGTTATAGAGGTATTTTCTAGTGAACGGTATAGAACATGAAGTATGTGAGGAGAAGTAATCACTGGCAAGTGTGGAAATAAGGAAGTGCAGTGTATAATCAGAGAAGAAAGTCAAAAAGGAGAGAAAGGAAAAAAAAAGCAGTGGTGTTCAAGTGTTTCAACTAAACAGGAGGGGAAATGAGAGACCCATTGGTAGCTGCTACAGTCTGGTGCCCCATTTGTTTTCCCAGTTATAGGGAGGAAGAACAGTGAAAAGGGAGAAGGGAAAGTAAGAAAAACAACATGCATTACACTGCTGGCACATTCAAATCTAAGCCCTCCAAGATATGCAACCAGTAAGAGGCATGCAGGTGTGGTAGTCCAGAGTCATTGTGCCCCACTAGCAGGAGTCATGTGGTCCATCTACTGCTTACGCCTCTGTGCTCTGCTCAGCCTGGTCAATACAGGTAGGACTAGATGTACTGGCAGTCTGAGGAAGAAGAGAGTCAGTACTTGCTGGTTGCAGTGACCCAGCGGTTGTGAATCTTGAGATGGGCTGGTGGAAGTTCTTGGTCTTTTTGAAGCTGGTTCTCCATGGATTCGGCACCAGAACCTGAATTTACCAAGTCCCCACTGCATTCTCATGTTCTATAATCCTGAGAGCTTTGTCTGCATCCGCAGAAGTCCCGGTCATGGCGGCCCGAGCGTAAAGACTTGGCAGTCTCCTAGTCCATCAGTTGCACTGCTGAAGAAGGTCCTGAGGTGGGGTTCACCCATGTTGGTGCAAAAAACATGTTTCTGAAGCTGCTTATAGCACAGGAAACATGCTGTCTGGCACTACAGCACCACGCACTATGTCTTCCGGGAGCCACAGTGCCAAAGCGCCTTCCTGGGAAACAGTCAGCTTTTGTGGGGAGCTTTGCCCCCCTCATCCCCACACCTAAACATCACCCGTTCTGTGGTGGGAATGCCCTAGAAGGGTCAGAAATTGTGTGGAAACAAAGGGCAGCATGAGTGAGGGGCAATCTAAAATCAAGATCACACCTGTCATTGTCACCCTTCTTACAGTGACAAAATTAAGTCGCTGTTCTAATGGTGTACCCCGAGGTGATATGATGCTATAATCACTGGCCTTGTTGGTGAAGAACTGAGGAGTGTGATGTCCCAACTGATTTAGAAGGATACTGTAGCTCCTATGATTTCTCTGGCCCATGGGTGGCTGTAAACTGGGAGGCCTCCTCCAGAAAATTGAGGGTGTGTGGGACACCATTTCTGTGGAATGTAAGCTTAGCAGTATACAGAAGTTGGTGGGGAATGCTAAGTTCTTAGAAGATTTTTTTTGACTGCTGCATAGCTCTCACAACTCTGCACTAACTCTGTAGAATAGTCGGAAAATATATTTATTCTGTGGCCTTTCCAAATAAGAGTCCTTTGCCAAAGTGAAGATATGTTCCTTATCAGAATACTGAGGGAAAGAGGCAATAATCGGTCATATACATTCTTCGGTTTTTGTGACAGAGGCCAAGCACCAATGTGCCCTCTCTGTTTCCAGAGGGTGCTTCCATGTATGTTGGAGAAGCTGCAGAAGCTGTCTCATAAGAAAGCCTGCTGTATCATTGGTCTCAGTTTCTTCAGGAAACCCCACAAAGCTTAAATTATTTTAATGGCTTCAATTTTCTGCTTCTTTGGCCCTTATCCACAGGAGCTCCATCATCCTAACTCCTGAATTCGGGCCTCATGTTGGGTGTCCTTGTTGCTGACTTATGAGAGGAAGGTTTCAGTATACTGTACTTTATTGTAAAGGTCCTGGACTGTGTCCTCCAAAGGCACCACAGATTACTTAAAGGTAGTACTGTCTTTATGTACAAGCTGGAGGAGAGTTTTAATGTCGGCTGCATCATGATTAAGACCTGAGGTTACCACAATGTCCACCATTTTCTGCCCAGAGTGACTGGCCTACCTGTCTGGAGGAAGATGGCTCTGTAAACAAAAGGAATAACCAAGTGGCCCAGCTAAGACTAGAAAATCATGCTCCAAGAGTAAAATGGAATTAGTTCTGGTGTGTTTTAATTTTAATATGAATTAGAATGCGGAAGCTTAGAGCTGGACAGTTAACCATCCATACTGCTCCCCGGCTTGCACATGCACCCCACAAAATGTAATTTTGCACCAGAAGTGCAAAATCACATGTTGGCCAGGATTTGAAAAACAACAGCTGTCACATTCATGAGGTTGTGTGCAAAAATTACTATGTTGAAAATTTGGGGTTTAAATATTGAAAATCAACAAAGTTATGAGTGTGCTTAAAAAATGACAACATACCTTCACAACTTTATCATTTTTTAATATTTTGATCCCAAATTTTCAACACAGTCTTCCTGTGATCCCACCTCATGAGCCCTGTAAGTAAAAATGTTTAAATCCCCACCAAAATGTCATTATGTGCCACTGGTGCCAAAACACGTTTCAGCCATGATGTGAAAAATGACAGTTGTAATGTTCATGAGATGGTGTGAAAAAATGGTTATGTTGAAACTTTTGGGTCAAAATATTGAGAATTATCAAAGTTATGAGTAAGCATAGAAAGATTTCAATGTACACTCATAATTTGGTAATTTTTATTTTACAATATTTTGCCCAAATTATCAACATGGCCCTTTTGGGACCCCACCTCATGATCAAAGACAGTGACATTATGTAAATTTGGCCCAAAAGGTGGTTTCACACAGTGACCACAAAATCACCTTCTGAGCCAGGGTAACATAATTTCACCTCCTGTTTTCACGAGGTGGGGTCCCAAAATGTAAATAGTTTAGGATTTGGAGAAAAAATATAAAAAAACTGACCAAGTTATGAAGAAAAGTTCAAAATGCTTTGAAATACAGTATACAGCACTTCTGTTGTCAGTTCCCAATCCAGCATTGAAGAGTAAAGACATGTTTCTGGTCAGGAGAGGATTATGGTGCGGAACTTTGGCTGGGTAAGTATAGAATAATGGGGGAAGGGTACAGAGTGGTGAGAACTGAGTGGGGATATTGGGGTGGGTGTGGGGACAGCAGAAGACAATGAGGGACCATTTTCATTATTTCAGGATTTAAAAAAAAGGAAAAGACATTGGGTGATGGTTTTCTTTATTTCAGGAACAGTAATTCTGACACTGAGGACTGGGCAGCACAGTGTCACATTACACTTAGGGGCACCACAGGTGGGTACCCTAATGTCCCAGACTGCTGAGTCAGGTGGAGGGAGGTTGTGTACACCAATCCCAGGGATTGGGAACCCTGATATTGGCAACTTCAAACTATGAGGTTTGTTGGGGGGTATCTTACCGTGCTGGGGGGGATAATCTGGCACCAGAGGTGGGCACCAAGGTGTTGGACTGTATTGTTAAATAATTAAACTGCCACAATGGACTGGGCTCCCCCGTGTCCATTCCAAATAAAGAGAGCTGCTCATGTGGCTAATGGTGGACACAAACACACAGCAGGCTCATCAGGGGTAGGGCTATGCACTGACAGG
Source organism: Neoceratodus forsteri (assembly GCA_016271365.2). NCBI lineage: Eukaryota > Metazoa > Chordata > Ceratodontiformes > Ceratodontidae > Neoceratodus > Neoceratodus forsteri. Next base: position 640,041,791 of record CM057455.1, on the reverse strand, counting down.
TAATCCCATCCCTGTTGAAAGAATATAGCAACAGGGCATATGCAGAGAGGGAGCTGGCCCTGCCATCTGATAAATGAGAGCATCTCCATACATAATATGACCACTGGATGTGAGGTGGTCATAAAAATTCAGTTATCCTCAGAATGCTGAATTTTTTAAACTTTGCATACTCGCAAAAAACACAAAATGACACAACTTGGGCCAAACTCTATCTGGAAGTTTCAGGTTTCAAATCCTTCTAGTTTTTTAGTTACCACTGAGCAAAAAAAAAGGGGTCTTAATTTTGATGATGTTTGTGTTTCTTGCCCCCTCTGTAACTTTGCCCCCTGTAAACCACCACACAGTTTTCTAGATCCAGAGACCCTGGCACCATCTCTGTGCATTCCAAAATTTAAGTAAATCAATTGAATGCGGACAAAGTTATGAAGGTGCAAAAATTGTGATTTAACATTAACATGCATATTCAACCCCAATATATATCACACCTGTATACTGATTGTGTTCATATAATATTCTATCAACTAGACTACAATCATTATTAAATGAAGCTTATGTTGCAGGCATGAAGTTAGACATAAATATGGCTTTAAGGATATGCGTACACAATCAAACTATTCCCCTAATTAGTAACATCCATTTTCCAAATGGCATATTTTAAAAAAAACTGTTATTCTTGTTTTGGATGTTTTTCTGCTAATGTTACATATATGCTTAAGTTAAAATTAATTCTCAGCTGCTACATATCACACTGTCTCAAAAGAGTTATTTGTTAGACTTGTTGGTTGGAATAAAAAGCATGATCATCTATTGCTTTTAAAACAGAACATACTATTAAAAAAGTACCCTGTCCTCTACTCCAAAAAGTAGATTTCCTTGCTGAATACTAGATCACATTTCAAATAAATTTAAACAGAAGAAAACATTATTATATTTAATGGACACTAACCTGAATGACTAGATTATTTAAAGCAACATGAGCTGTCCTTCTCAGATTGACAGAAGAGTAGATCCAAGTAGTCAGCCGCATCTGGTCATCTCACTTTCTGTCATTGTCAATTATCTTGGACTGGACCTTGTTGTTATCCAATGATGTAATATCAAAGACTGTTGGATTAAGGCACAGTTCATATCCAGATGTGGAATTAGTAATCACTGTCTGGCTATGCCCTTTAGCACCATTCAAAGTCTGTAATGGCATTAACAATCTGTATTGAGTTACTCGCTTACTGACATGACTAGTTTACTTCTATGTCTTGCTCAGTACATCAGTCTGTTTCTTCAGCTGTAATAGCAGGTGACTTTCCAAAATGATGGCAAATTATCTGTTTTGCACTGAGTATCTGCAACACAATTCCCTTTATTTTTCTGCAAAGAATTGCAATTTATCATTCAGCTTTACATATTAATATGAGAGGCAGCATGGTTTAGCAGTTAGAGCATTGATTATCTCAGGTTTAACCAGACCAAAGCCAAATGCTCACTGTGTGACCTTGAGCAAGTCACTTAACCGCTGAGTTCTCCAGTCCACCCAGTTGCAATAATAAGTGGAAGCAGGACCCAACTGAAAGTGAAACTGTACATCTCAGCTGGTCTATTCTAGACAAATACAAGTTGCAAAATAAATAGAAGTAAACCTGTAAGTGTGTCTTGTGGTAGTTATTTCCATTCAGAGTTTCTGTCTTATCTTTATACATATAGTCACAGTACAGTATGTTTTCTTGGCATCTATCTTGTGAACTGTTTATTTACTACAGGGTGTCCACTGGTGAAGCTGTTGTATTTGAGAATGTCAGGGTTTGCTGATAATTTGCCTAGTTTTGCTGTATTTGCTGATAGAGCTCATCTTCAACTTCTTGTTGACTGCTGCTTAGACTTTTTCTCTTATTATATCTGTCTCCAGAGACTCTTAGCTGATATGCAATGAGGGAGCTATAGCAGATGCCACTGCCACCATCACTGTTTCTGTTGCTTTGCACTTTGACTAAATGCTGCGAATTATCATGTTCTCTTCAACTAACTCAACTAGTGGGTGCTGTACTTCAAGCCTGGATCCTAAATAATACTCACTATGGATCGCAGAACTATATTCTCTCACCTTATCCAGTGTCTCCTTTGGATTCATTTATCTCACCTTAGTATCCTTCTCATGAGATCACATTACAATCTTTGGCAAAGTCAAAGCATTTCTGAAGCAGCAAATATCAGCAACTAAATTCACAACTGAGTACTTTTAGTTCACTTGTGTAAATGCCTTCTTTTATTGTTTAAGAATGTGCCCTCATGAGAGCAATTATCATGCGACATCACAGCAACCTGTGCTTGGAGATGTGGAACTGGGGCAGCTGCTGTCAGTGGATCAGTGCTGACTTGTGATTAGTGCTGTAGAGTCATGTAGTTTGGCATGGAGAAATCAAGTCCATTGTCATTTCATAAAGAGCAAACTGCTCATTTACTCAGTGAAAATGTCACCTTATGCTACATTCAGCCTTTGAAAAACTGATATTGATTCTACAAGTTCAACTCATAACCCAGCTGGCTATGCTGAGATTTGAACTCATAGAAATCAAATGCAGTGGGGCATTGCACTACAGCTGAAATGAGCAATAGCACTGTCACTTGTCAAGTCTTAATAGATTACACTTCATGAAGAAAATATAGCTAAAAGTGCTTATTCCTTTAGTTTTCTGCTTTAACTCACTTATGCTTACCTTCTCAATATTGACAGTGACTGTCTTCTGTAGTTGCTCATATGTGTTAGGTCATTGTTTCTTCCACCAAAGTCATTCACATCTATATGAACAGCTTACTGCTGCATAACTATATGGATGTTGTAATGTTCCACAAAGGTTTGGTGTTTAAACTTTCATAGATCAATCTAGTTGTCAGAAAGTAAACTTGTCTATACAGATATACTGCTACACTAGTTATTTCATACCGCCATTAAGTAGGGGCTATATCATGGATGCATTGAAAACTTCAGATTTAATTTCATGAATGCTTTCAGAACCCAATGACCTCATGAGTGGCACAGCCAGCCCACATCTGATGTCACTGGGTTCTGAAAACTAAAACTATTAGGGAAAACACTAGTTACTTGTGTTACATTTTATTTAAGTATGTATATTTTGTATAATATGATATTTACAGAGTGTTTTTATCTGATATGTGATGCAGGCTGCTAACATGTATCATGCAATGGCAAGAAAGTATCCTGGGCTCTGATTGTTCATTCTGGGGCTGGACCTGTGACATTATTCCAGCATAACATCACAAATCTAGTCCCAGCACACACAAGATCACACCAAATGTTAACAACAACAAAAAAAAACACTCCACAGGTCATGTACAAGCTGCCCAGACTGGACATGCCTGCCATGGAGTTTGCTAGTACTTAAAAATAAAATAAAAAAAAAACATAAATCCCTCCCTCTCACTGAGACATAGCAGCTCAGAACAACCCAGCACACATCTTGTGGATCCTACATGGCACACAAGACCCTCATTGTTCTTGTTCTTTTTTTATTGTGGCTAAGCAAATGCTAAAACAAGCCAAGACCCTGATCAGCTTCATCACTGCCTATCCTACTGACTCTGCAATTGGCTTCAGTTCTTAATCCTAAAAGCCTGTACTACATGAGCATGTATGCTGGCATAACTTACCACTCTGAGTCAGCTTTACGGTTCTTATTTCTCCCAGTACACACGTCAACTGCAGCAAGAGAACCTCCGGTGAAGTAAATCACCACCGTGTGTTGGAAGGGGTAGGGGAGAGAAAGTACAACACAAACTGAAGTAAACAATCACCATAAGTCAGAAGTGGTGGGGGAAAGAAAGTATAGCGTGAAATGCACACAGCATGAATGAACTGCTCAGCACAGTGGGGCAGGGTACAGCAGGGCACATTTCACGGCTAAGAAAAAAAAATAGACAAAACAAGGGAAAGGAAACAGGGAGTTGGGGGGAAGAGGTGTCCAGTCAGGGCTGATTAATGGCAACAAGGAAAGGGTGGGGGCATAAGAACTGAGATACAGTGGGAGACTGAACACCAGCACTAGCACCACCTACTGGACAAATCAGAAACTGTGCACTCTTTTTTTATTAGATATAACTGCATTTACAACAGTTAAGCTAAAACTGTAGTATGAACCAATTTTTTTTAACAAACAACCCACTGTATAATAAGAATAATACACTCCAGTGTGCGTGTTGTGCTGGGATCATGTCACATCTCAGGTGCTGGATGGACTTGGCTTACGGCCTTCTGCCTAACCACTCAAGGCATGCTGTTATCCCAGCACAGCACACGCCCTGTTGTGCATTATTCCTTAATTGTTTGTACCTATTGTAAACCCAATTTCCAAAGACGTGGCTGAAAATGGATCTTTGATCCAGTCCACTTTCCTTGGCAAAACAAATTTATTTATTTATTTAGTTTTTGTTTACCGGGTAAGTGCACTGGCCATGGCAATTACTATTTTCAGGCACGACCCGGGAGGGTACAGTACATCAATGCATACAGAAACATTTCATTACAAGTACAACATAATAGACAATAAAATATATATATAGGCAGAATTTCCAATAGCATACAGAATACATAGAGAAAAGGAAAGGTGGCTATAGACAAAGGTAGAGGCTAGTTACAGTGTGAGAGGGTAATATGAAAGGAAGTGGTTACCAAAGGGTAGCTCCAGTAACAGTGTGATGGGAATAATAAGCAGAGACATATTCAATAAAAACAGGTTACAAGACATTTATTTTGAGGAAAAATAAGATAGATAGTGAAAGCTATAGTGTATGAATGGGGCTGTAAGGGTAAGGCAAGGGGGTATAAGAGTAGAAGAGAATAGAAGGAAAGCAGGAAGAAGATAGGGGACGATAACATGGATGGAAATAAATCTGGTACATTCAGTGCATCCACAATATATCCGATTTATGCAATGTCCTTAGTTTTTAACAGCTGGTGTGTTAGTGTATGCACAGGTTTCATTAGCACCATATGTGTGTTCATTTTATTTTGTAACATTATGTAGTGTACTATTTGTGCTTCTGCAATGTACCTCCAGCTTGTTCTGTCCATTGAACCATTGTTGTTTGTCCTGTTGAAAAGGCACTATTTGAATGTTAACATATAAGGTAGGATTTTCAAACAAATCTGTCCAATTTGTCTGCCACTATTTTCAAAACAGAAATGTTCTGAACTGTGAGACCATCTATTAATTTAATGGTGTCCAAAGTCTGCATCTAGAAAAAGACATAGTGAATCAACACTGGATAAACAGTCATAACTGTGTATGTTTTTTTTTTACCACAAATGATGAACTTCGCAACATAGCAGCAGGGCTCTCTGGATGCAAGCAGGAGGATGGAGATACAAGTGCAGCATGCTTTTGCAGCTGCATCCAGCCTATTGAACCCCCCATGATGTTCAAAATCAGTGTGTGAGTTTTTGAACAGATGGTTCCAAATCAAGGTCCAGTTAGAATTTAGGATATTTTTATTTTTACAAATTATGACATGACATAGCATGCTCTAAGCAGGAAAAGGACTTAGGTGTTATCATCTCTAATGACCTAAAGATTGGAGTCAGTGCGGCAAGGCAACAGGTAAAGAAAATAGGATGCTGGGATGCATAGACAGGGGCATCACCAGCAGGAAAAGGGGGGTCATAAATCCACTGTACAAGACATTAGTGAGGCCACACCTGGAGTAGTGTCCATTTCTGGAGGCCTTACATATGTATGGATATAAACAGGGTGGAGACAGTTCACGGGAGAGCAACCAAGATGGTACAGGGTTTGAATCACAAGTCCTAAAAGGACAAGCTGAATGACTTGAATATGTACTCCCCCGGAAGAGAGAAGGGAGGGGGGATATAATAGAGACATACAAGTACCTCACAGGGAGGAACAAGGTAGGAAAACACTATTTTTCAGAGGAAGAGATGTTCCAGGACTAGGGGCATGGGATGAAATTGAAGGGAGTGAGACAGGTTCAGAGGTAATGTGAGGAAGTATTTCTTCACAGAAAGGGTGGTGGACAAGTGCAACACCCTGCCAGAGGAGGTAATGGGGGCTGAAATGATTATGGGTTTCAAGAATGCATAGATAGGCATCAGGGGATCCTAGCAGTTGGGGGAAGGGGACAACTCAGTTCAAGAAAAGCTTGAAGAAGCAAAATTACATGTGCAAGTGGGCTGACTAGGTGGGCCCAAAGGCCCTTATCTGCCATCAGTATCTATGTATCTATGTCAGCTAAGAGAACAGATGCTGATGACAGGTCCTCTCTGAGAATGAATGTTGATGACAGGATAACTGAGAGAGTAATCTGTTCATTCTCTCAGTTGACTTGTTATAAACATAAATAAGATAATTTATTTGGGCAAATGTATTCAAAGTGCCATTGCATAAATATGGGATATGCAGTGGGAAGACTCAGAATATGGCATTTATCTTCAAATCTGAGGGAGCAGGACAATAATTCATGAGTGGCAATGCCAGAAGTGAGGTAGGTAAATCCTGCCCCCTCACAAGTGATTATAACTGTATTAGTCTGAGACAGCCAGTTGTGTATAGAGATCTGTGAAGCTGGCAGATTTCACTCTGCATAATAGTTCGTGAAGTTTGACACATTCATGTAGTGCAAAGTGCCAGTTTCACAAAGTTTTAGGCAGGTGAAGTGACCCTTTTTCAGGCAAAGTTAGGCAAAGTTAAGGTGAAGTTGCAACTTTGCCATAACTTCATCTGAAAAGTGCAATTTCACCAGGAAGGCTCAATGCGAAGTGGTGAAGTGGAGAAGTAGGCAATTCACAAGGCTATTCATGAAGACAAATTTTACAACTTCACTGCTGAAGAAAAACATCACAACATCTCTGTGTACAAAATGTATACTTTGTTTTATAAACTGTAAAACTATGAAACTTTTATACTGTAGTTTTTTCTGAAGATTTAATTGTTTCTGTTTGATGTCACTACTCTGTTTAGAGCACAGCAGAGGCCCTTGTGATGTCATCAGGCATGTTTCAAGCTGTTCTCCCATTGGTTTAGCATTCCTTTGTAGTCTGGCCAAAATGAGATTAAAAGATTTATTCTCATTTAGAATGCTTCAGTGGCTTAAGTAAGCAATAACACATGACAGGATGTATGGTTATTGGGCACTTACCTCATGCCTCCCACAGTCTGTGGGGTGGAGGGATGAGGCATTAGCCTAGTGCCCTTCAACCACAGGGTGAGGGGATAGTGCAGTAATTACACAATAATCCTAAACCCTGACATGTGTTATTGCATTTATGAAATGGCATCAAAATAATAAGAAAACACAAGACTAAATAAATCTAAATTAAGAATAAACACATTTTCATCATTAGCAAGTTGGCTCTCACACCAAACAGCTAGGCTTTCCCCATCAGAGGTCAGATTGGCTTGTAGGTAATTCCCTCTTGTTGTTAGCTGAATCTTTTTTTTGTTTTGTTTTGTTTTTCCCAACTGTCACAGTTACTGAGAATTCTGAAGCAGCAAAATTCAAAGACTTGCAAGGCACTTTCCAGACCCGTGGAGTTATTGATCAATTACCACATAGGTCTTCTGAAGCAGTATAGTTCTAAGACTTGGAAGGCACTTTCCAGGCCTATGTGGTTATTGGTCAATTACTGTACAGGTCTGGACAGCTGTTGACCAATCAGATCACTGGGTTTTTATTGTCCCTTTTAGAATAAATAAATTATCTGCAAATTTTAAGTCTCAAATACTGTACATCATTTAAATGTAATTAAGATGTTACTGGGTCAATATGTCCTTTTGTTCTGAGCACAGTCAAAACCGTGCAACAGAGAGAGCATATAGCAGTATAGCTACAGGGTAAAAAACACCGCAAGGATGAAATGCTGCAGGCACATTTTTGTACCCTGTAGCTAACGGCTAGGAGGCAGTGATGCAGAGGGGAAGACCTCTGCTAGGAGGGTGGTCCTCTAAGCAGCTGCTATGACTCAGTGGGATGAGCCACCAGCAGTAGAAGGAAGCTCTACATCTGTGGACTGGGGCTTGAATCCCAGACCCAGACTACTAGTGCTTTTTTATTTGTTGTTGCTTTGACTTCTGTGAACTGTTTTCTCCCCCTGCCCCTGTTTCTCCCCATCCTTGTGTTATGTACCCCACCAGAACTGATTATATTTATAGTGTGGAGTTTGAGGGGTGTATCTTCCCATTATGAGGGTTGCGGGGGTAGAGCCCCCGGCAAGAAATGAAGATATTATCTGTTTTACACCATTCTTTTCCTCCACTGTTATCTGCTAGTGCTGGCAATGTACCCGCTGTATTGTCAGCAAGGTACATTGCTGGGCTGTTTTTGTTTGCAACATAATGACCCCATGCCAATTAAGACATGGTCAGAAAAAAGTTCAAATTTGACTGATTACAAACATTTTTTTACCAGTGGGATTATATCGAGAATAGAGGATGGAGAAGTGTATGTTACAAGAATGTAATGCTCACTTGAGGTGTTGGATGCTACATAAACCCTGAGGATGAATCCTGAGGAGTTTATTAAAGCATCCCACATCAAGGGTGAGCATTCAATTTGAGTATGACACACTTCACCATCATTTATTTTTTATAATAAACTGATCAGCAATTTTTTTTCCTGCCTGACTTTAGTGTTCACATACACACACACACACACACACACACACACACACATACACATATCACTGCCTCTGACTCCCTCTTTCTGCTGCCTTGTCCTTCACTCCTTTTACATAGTTATTTTCTTTTCTTTCTTTTTTGTTTAAATTTTGGTCATTTCTGTTGCTTGTTTCTTTTTTATTTAACTTACAGTTTGCCTCCAATGAGATTGTGCTGACCACGCTCCCCGGGCATGCTCCATTTCAGCTCTGTTTTCTTTGTCCCGAAATGGATGAACAGCAGGATCAACCAGATATTCAGCAGAGTAAAAGGCTGAATCAACCAGATACATTTAGAAAACATAAAAAAAAGAATGGCTGTGTCTTCTTGTGGTGGTGGCTCCTTGAGAAGGGAGAGATGGATCGGCTCCTCATGAAGCGAGAGACAGAGACGCTATGTTTGTGAGACTGTTCAGCCCACCCACACATGGAATGTAAGCCAATAAGGGAGCAGCACAGTTTGAGTGACAGGGTGCATGAATGCGTAATAACCAACTGATTATTATGACAGATATCAACTGGTTCAGCCCATAGAGAAAAATTGCTGACCAGTTATTACAAGACCATCTCACTGGTTAAAATAAATCCCTCCACCTGGAGCCTCATTGGATTTATTAACACTCCGGAAATCACTACTCACATTTTCTAGCCTGGGATCACAGCTCACCATAGCAAGTCCTGGGTGCTAAGCATCATGCTGACTCTCCCTCCTACTCACCTGCTACACTCTTAAAATGCAAGCCAGTCCAGTGGAAGAGCAGTTGTGCTTCTGCCCCCATGCCAGCAACCCATGTTCAGGAACAGGATTGCATCACAAGTCCTATGAGGACAGGTTGAAGGAACTGAATATGTACTCCCTGGAGGAAAGGAGGGAAAGAGGGGATATGATAGAGACATACACGTAACTTACAGGGAGGAACAGGGTGCAGGAATACACTATTTTTAAATGAAAAAGATGTTCCAGGACTAGAAGGCATGGGATGAAGTTGGAGGGAGGATGATTCAGAGGAAACGTGAGGAATAATTTCTTCACAGAACGGTTGGTGGACAAGTGGAACACCCTGCCAGAGGAAGTGGTGGGGGCTGAAACAATCACAAGATTTAAGAATGCATGGGATAGACATAAAAGAATTCTGGAGGTCAGGGGTAAGGGGCAACAGACTTCTAGGAAAACATAAACTGAACTTACAAGCTCAAATGGGCAGACTGGGTGGGCCACAGGCCCTTATCTGCCGACACTGTCTATGTATCTATGTATCTATGTAACAGACAGGATCACTCTGTGGGATGGTGAAGTGAAGCAGGATCAAGTACCCGATGCCAGTTCTCCTTCAACTGGGAGGGGGGGACTCCAGTTCCCACTGCAGACAGTGCCACCTAGTGGAGGCCAGGTGGCAGCACAGTGGGACAGCACTCAGAAGAGGAGCAGAGCATGACCTGCTGGCACACATGTCCCTATGCTTTAGTTCAGGGAGAAAATCAAGGCAGAAAATGGCAGGGCTGCTACATGCCGGCACCCCATGCAGGCTCTTGCATGACCAACATGACTGGTCACCCACAAAATTAAGGTTCTGTGCAAATGGTTGAGAACCAGTAAGTCCAAGAGAAGGTCAGTGATGGTGCCAGGGTGCCATCAGGCAGATCAAGGTGTCAGGAGAATAAAATACTGATTAAAAAACTAGAAAGGAAAAAATACATAAATGGTAGACAGCCAATGTCCCCGTGTTCACTCACACCACACCCCCTTCACCCATATTAAATGAAAGCCACCATGGGGCTAATGTTCATGTATGACAGGGAGCCCTGCTCCCCATAGGTGAACTAGACCTGTAAGCATGAGCACTTGGTGTGCCTTTAAGAAGTATGAGTCAACAGGCCACTGACTGAGGGTTCTGGGGGAGAAGCCAGCTGCCTGGGTCTAACAAGCCCAGGGGGTTATGATTCAGTTGAATCTAGGGGAGGGATGCTGCAGCCTCTCCCCAGATTAACTGGAAGTTCCTCCTGCGTGACTCTTTGAAAAAATCATTGGGAATCATGGCAGTGGCTGTTTTGCATCAGTGCCCCTTCCTCCCAAGGGATGAAATTCCTCACTTGGAAGGATTCCTGAGGGACAACCTGGCACTAAAGGAACTGAAACAAAAGAGATTGAAGACAATCTGGCAGCATCAATGGATCCCAATAAGGACACTTGAGATATCTGCCCACCACCCTCCTACCTCTGATCCCTTTCACCATGCACTTAGACTAGTGCAGTCCCCTCTTCACCCTCCCCAGTCTAAAACCTCACAACCATTCACCCTTAAATGAGTACTGCCCTATTTATGTATTATTGTTATTATTATATTATTATTCCTTTTCTCCTCCCTGTCCCATTCCCCCCAGAACACCTCTGGAAATGAGCTGTTACCAGATCACTATGTCTTTTCCTGATAAAACTTTTGAAATAAATAAATAAATGATAAATCTGGTAACAGGAAGCTGTGGAATGTAACTGTTAAAGCTTGAGCAACTGCATTAATTGGCACCCAGTGCCCTTCTCTCTAAAGAAAGCTGAGAAGTCAACAAGTAAATGTCTAATGGTTAATTGCCTGTATCTCTGAGGAGAACTAAGGTAGGGCTGGGTTGGAATAGGTGTGAAAATCTAAGGACCTCCAGAGGGTAACTGGGTCTGGAGGAAAGAGATGGAATTCCTTGGGCAGCTGTAAATGTGAAGCTATACTGTATGTTCCTGAGTCCCTACCGTCTAGTGCCCTAGCCTAAATTTGTAACTGACTCACAGTGTGGTCGCAAAACAAACAAAAAATTGGCGCATTAACCTGTATGTGATTACTTGAATATTTGATGAAAGAGCGCATTCCTAGGTAGAGAACCTTCTACAGTGCTGTGAGACTGTGAGACAGCAATAAATTGACTGGGTTTTCCTTGCAGCACCAACCTTAACTAAAACACTTGAACCTGATGGAAAACACCCATCAAGAGACTAGATTTTTCTCCATGGGAAAGTGTATTTAATCTGCGGTGGGACTTAATATATGAACTTGCTATGCATAAGGTTTTCACCAGTGTTATAATGATATGCTCATGAGATAAAGGTCAACAAACCCTTTGGTTGGACCTTTATCTGTTGCATGGACAATTAACTATTTTAGGATGAATGTTACTTGCTTACCCAAATTGATTTGCATCCCTGCACCCTCCTGAAGAAGTCTGCACTCTGGGAAGTGACCACATACTCAGAAGATCAAGTCAGTGGTATGATTTCTGTTCACCTCCCTGTAAACAAACTGATGCCATCCAACTTCTAGCCCAGGGATAAGACTTATGTACAGAATTTGCCTGAAAGCCAGAAATTAACATTCACTCCCATCCCCACAACACATGCCAGCTAAACACCACCATATGGCTAAAACAAATACTCACTACATCCATGCACACACACTTGAGGTTTCCACTCCTGGCACTTGCATCTGCTGCGTCTAACAGATTCTTCTTCTCTCACTGAAGTGAATTTCACTTCTGCTCATGGGATAACTGAGGCAGTGGGTGAGGGAGCAGGGTAGAATTAGTACAGTTGATGTGTTTTACCTTTTTATTTAATTAATAATCGAACTTTGATTCCTTTATGACTTCTCTGAATCCTTCTCTTCTCAACTGTTGCTGCTTTCTCTTTTCATACTGCCTGAAGAGTCTGTGACATCAATAATATCATCCAGGCCATGCAGATGAATAGCATGGGAATAGTGTTATTGATGTCTTAGAATATCTTAGAAATATGAAAAGAAAAAGTAGAAGCTGGTGAAGAGAGTAGAACTCTATGTAGATCTGTGGGCACCCCAAAGCTAGATTTTTTCTCAACAATTGGTCAGTGCATATCAGAATACATAACTTGCATAGAAAGGAATATGGAAAGGCAATTAATTACAGTATATAAACATAATTTCCTATTTCCTCTAAAAGGTAGCTTCCTTTCACTTGTATCCTTACTTGCAAGGGGGTAAATCATCAGTCAGTCAACAGTGCAAATCTAATAGAATAGAATAGAATAGAAAGTGTGTTCTCCACAACACTATCTACTGACTGTTATCGTAACTGCAACACTTTTTAAAAAAACATGCACCTACTCATGGAAAAGATGAACTGCAAATATTTTAAGAACCTATTTTTAATTTTTAATTAAGAAACAAATAACCCAGTGAATAATAGTAATAATACACTGCAGGGTGTGGGCTATGGTGTGATATCACCACTTCTTGGGTGGGGTGCCAAAGGCATTCAGCAATATCCCACCATATCAAACACCCTTTTCTGTATTATTGCTTAATTATCGAATGGTTTCAATACATCCTGTAATGGGGTTGGCTAATAGACATTCTAAGCCATGATATCATCCTATGATACCATTTTAATCCAATTTTAGTGGTTAGTATTCTTACACAATAAAATCTTTTTAAATGAAAGAAAAAGTCTTTTAGGTTTATTTCAACTATTTGATAATAGCAATAATACACTTCAGGGTGTGAGTTATTATTTGTGATAACATCATGATTCTGGTGATTGAAGACACTCAACTTCACCGTGTTCCTCACAGGACACCCAATGCATGATATCATCCCATGATAATACGCACCCTGTATTCTATTATTGCTCAAATATCAGGTCATGTTCTGCCACAGTTATTAAGTTATATTATATGGGTAGTTTTTTTCTTATGGGGAAAAGAAACTAGATTATGTTCATATTGGGAGCTCCACAGACCTCCAGCACAAGGAGAAGAGATGGACAAGCTTCTGGTGGAAGCCATCCATAAGATGGCAACTAAAGGTGAACTTCTGCTAGTAGGTGACTTTAATCTGCCAGATGAGATTGGAGCACTCTGGCAGCAGCCACAGCATGGAGAAGGGACATGATGGATGCCCTGCAAGGGGCTTGCCTCAGGCAGCTAGAGCTAGAGCCCACCTGTGAGGGTGTGATTTTGGTCCTGGTACTCAACAATGGAGACAGAACTGCAGATGTCATTTTGTGGGGTGGGCACCTGGTGTCCAGTGACCATCACACAGTGTGGTTCAAAACAGGTGCAGCAGCAGAGTTGAGCCACATGAAAGTAAGGTTCCTGGACTTCAGGAGGGCAAACTTTACAAAGTTGGGGATATGTCTCAGCAAAGTCCTAGCAGGGAGGGAGGACCGGGGTAGGGGGTTGAAGAACAGTAGACCCATCTAAAAGGAGCAATATTGGAGGCAACAAACCTTTGTGTTAGACAAATAAACAAAGGTAAGAGAAAAAGAAAACCACTGTGGTTCTCAAGGGAAGTTGCCAGGAAGTTAAGAGCAAAAAAACTGGCTTTAAGGAAGTACAAGGAAACACAGAAGGAAGAGGACAGGGTAGTGTATCTGGACAAGCAAAGGGAGGCAGGGAGGATAGTCAGGAGCACAAAGGCACAAATGGAGGAAAAAAATAGCCCAGACAGTAAAGAAAGGTGACAAGATGTTTTATAGATACGTTAGTGAAAGGAGGAAGACAAGTGGTGGGATCATACAGCTTAAGGCGGAAGACGGGGAGTGTGTGGAAGGGAACTTGGAAAAAGCATCAATCCTGAACAAATATTTTTGTTCATTGTTCACAAAAGAGGAGAAAGGTGAGGGATCACAATTAAGTGGCAGGAGCAATAAGGGCAGGGAGGTGGACACCAGTCCATTTACGGAGGAGAGAGTTCTAAAGGAACTCGCAAATTTGAAAGTAGACAAAGCAATGGGACCAGATGTGGTACATCCTAGACTATTAAAGGAGCTTAGGGAGGTGCTGGCTGCACCCTGGCAGCCCTGTTCAATAAATTGCTGGAAACAGGAGTGGTTACAGAGGACTGGAGGAAAGCTCATGTAGCCCCTCTACACACAAAAGTGTGAGCAGGAAGGAGGCTGGAAACTATAGACTAGTCAGCCTGACCTCAGTGGTGGGAAAAATAATGGAATCACTGCTAAAAGAAAGGATTGTGGAGCATCTTGAATCCAGCTGCACACTGGATCCAAGGTAGCATGGATTACATTAGGGTGGTCACGTCAAACAAATCTGATAGATTTTTTTGACGGGGTGACCAGGGAAGTGGACTGGGGGGAGCAGTGGATGTGGCCTACCTGGATGTCAGCAAGGCCTTCGACACTGTTCCACATAAAAGGCTTGTAAGCAATTTAGGCAGCTTGGGTATGGACCCCAAGGTGGTAAACTGGGTTAGAAACTGGTTGAGGGATAGAACACAGAGGATGCTGGTAAATGGAGCTCATTCTGAGGAAAGGATGATAACCAGAGGGGTGCCACAGGGGTCATTTCTGGGGCTATTTCTATTCAATGTCTTCATAAGTGACATTGCAGAGGGTCAGAAAGCAAAGGTAGGTATGTTTTCAGGTGATATTAAGATCTGCAATAGGGTAGACACTCTGGGAGGGGTGGAAAAATGAGGAGGGGCCCAGGTAAACTTGAGGAATGGTCAAGAATGTGGCAGCTAAGATTCAATGAAAAAAAAGAAAAATCATGCATTTGGGGCACAGTAACCCAGGGGCAGCTTAAATGATGGCAGAGAGATACTGACGTCAACCAAACAGGAGATGGATTTGGGGGTAATCATATCAGATGATTTAAATGTGGCCAGACAATGTTCTAAGGCTGTGGGGAAACCCAGTGTGGTACTGGGCTCCATATGGAGAGTATCACCAGCAGAAGAAAGGAGGTGGTGATGCCTCTATATAAATTGATAGTGAAACTTTATCTGGAGTATTGTGTCCAGTTCTGGAGGCCACATCTATGTAAAGACATAGACAGGGTGGGGGCAGTTCAGAGAAGGACAACAAAAATGGTGCAAGGCCTGCACCAAAAGTCATATGAGGAGAGATTGGAGGATCTCATTTTGTACACCCTGGAGGAGAGAAGAGAGGGAGGGATATAATAGAGATCTTTAAATTTCTCAAGGGTGTAAATAAGATACAGGAGGGTAGCATCTTTCAGAAAAAGAGATGTTCAGAAACAAGGGATCATGACATGAGGCTGAAAGGGGGTAGACTAAGGGGTAAAGTGAGGAAGTATTTCTTAACAGAACGGGTGGTGGATGCTTGTAACAGCCTTCCAATGGTAGTGTTGGGGGCAAATTCAGTAGAGAAAATTAAAAAATGCATGGGATTTGCAAAGGGGTACCCTAGCGATAGGTAGGAGAACAAAGGCAGAGATTGAGTAGGGTCTTTTGGTTTTTGCAGCAGGTAGGGAAAATGAGCAGGCTAGGTAGACCTAGTAGTTGTTATCTGCCATCAAATTCTTTATATCTGTGTATCTATTAAGCAATAAGCCACGAGGGGGTGTGGGTTATCGGGGGATTTACCATGGCTGGTGTGGTCTGCACCTCATGGGTAAATCCTCGCCAGCCATGGTAAATCCCCCGATAACCCATACCCCTGAGTGGCTTATTGCCATTATACCATGTCCTTGTTTTTTTAAAGAATATAAGATTAATGTGATTTTACTTGAAAATATGTTTTTTAATTGATTTTTCCAGTAATATCCTTCCCCCATGTGTTAAATAGTTCCCTGTTGCTAGGTAGAATATTTAAGTAGATGGCAGTCCCCCAACCCAACCCCAGACCACTTTCTCCAGCTGTGGGCAAAAGTAAAGAAAGCATTTACCATGTATGCTATCACACTATGTGTGTAGCTGTGTCTCTCTCTGAGGTGCAAGCTTGATCTTGGTTTCATTCAGGAAGCAGCATGGTAACAAACAAGTAGGAAAATCTTTGCTGGTGTGTCTTGGTACGGGGGGACTACGGTATTCCATGGTTTTATTTGAGCAGTCCACAGGGTTATTATTTTCATTTTTTTCATAATAAAAAAAGACAACGGTCTCTGTTCTGTTTTAGTGGTGGTAGAGTGCGGTGCGAGTGTTCATGGGCTGTAGTGCATCTGCATGTTCACTTCCGGGTGTAGTGTTGTGGTAACCGAGGACAGTAGTTTGAATTGGCAGCATTTGTTTTCCTTTTTATTTCATTTTGGCAATAAATTTATGTTTCTGGGGTTTTCTGCTGTTTTCTTCAGTTCTGGAACACTGAAGAGGTTCGGAGGATAGAGGACGATAAGCGGCAATGGCGGGAGAGTTAACATACGGGACACTAATGTTTGTGCCCTCCTTTTGGTGCCCCATCTTTGGCAGTGTTAGGACAGGCAGGTGAAGATTTTGGGAACGGGATGAGAAATGAAGTAGGGTAAGTTAGGAATTTACGGGGGAGGGGGTACACCATTTTGATCGGGCTGCACTGTTTAAAAAAATGCTGTTTCTGTGTCTTATTTAGTGGGGTTTCAAGATGGCCATTTGCCACTGCCAACTTCAGGGTTCGGATGGATTTTAGAGATGGGGCTCACTGGCACCTTTGCCGTAGGTATGTTGTAGGATTTACCATGGCAGAAAGGTGCCAGCCAGCCAATGACAGTACAGTATTTTGTTTTTATGTTTGTGTCCATGGTATAATGTAAATTAATCTCTGATGACAATAATAACTCTGAGAAACCCATCATAACACTCCAGTGAAGACACCATCCCTTCAATATAGGTTACCTAACTAATCAATTGAGATCATCAATAAGAAGCACCTGAACTAACAAATTAATTATGTTATAAATAAAACAATTTTAAAATTTGCTACCTCAACTTTAAAACCATGCATTCCTTAAAAATGTTTAAAAAGTTTGTTTCACACACTGACAATCCTACAAAAAATAAAACACTCTGTTAACCTTACCCTGTTATAGCCAAACATGCAATACGTGACTATTTGCATTTAACTTGACTTCCCAGTACTGCAGTCCATCAAGCTTGACAAAATAGGTAAAAAATAAGTAAAAATCAAAACCACCATGTAAACAATTACATTTCAGCAGGGCTATTTTTGATTAACAAAACAACATTTTAGGAAGCAAAATATCACATTTATGGACTTTTGAAATGCAGCACCCCCTTCAAAAGACAAGGCAAAAGACACATAAATGTATGACTGTGCAGAAATGTAGGACTGAGAAAAAGTGCAGAATGTTCTACACTTAAAACTGCATTTTACTTCTCTAAATGAAGAATGTAACACACGCAGGATGATAACAAACTAGCAAACATACATTAAGGCTCTCAAACATTGCAAGAAACATCATTAAAAGCAAAGTCTAAAATCTTTCCAGAAAGCCATTTCAATGTTTCACTTGCTTCCTGAAGTGGCAACAACTTCTCAATAAGATGTTTGAATTTCTGTGAAAAAACACCTTGAAAATAAACCCCATTAAAAGTAAATCAGGAGACCGCTGGATCCAAACAGTTACTTCAGTGTTCTGTCTGGTTAGAGAGTAGCAATCTGTCTGCACTTCCTCTCAGTTACTGCAGATGCTCCAATTGGTAGCATGTCAATTCTGAAGAAGCCAATGTCATACTGAGGCAGTATGGTGCAGTGGGTTAAGGCTCTGAGCTGCAAATCTGAAGACCTGGGTTTGAATCCCACAGCCCCCTAAGTGCATACTGTGTGACCCTGAGCAAGTCACTTAACTTCCTTGTACTCCCAGGTTGCACCTGCAAACAAGCTTTCAGCTTAGTGTGTCTCACCTGGTAAAATAATTGGTTAAAAAAAAAATTCAGCGAAGACATTATAGTGGCAAGTAATTTCAACAAATGCGATTACAGCACCTGCACATATGGGCGAACACCAAAAACAGTGAATAATGCATTCTCCCCTCCCCAAGGTGCTATGTCCTTGGAGTTGGCTATCTTAGTAAGGGGGTGTGGGTGGTGAAGTTCCCCACAAAACAAGCATGTGCTGTTTTTGGTGTTCTTTCCATATTGTATGGGTGCTGTAATTGCCGTCGCTGAAATTGCTGTTGCTGTAATGTCTTTGCTGAATTGACATGGAACTGGTTCAATTACTGTGAGAAGACAGTGCAGCAAGTACTCACAGCTGTTTTGATTGATAGAGTGACACTTATTATTTTATCATGAAAACCTTCACTGCTAACAAATGTTTAAAATCTCTAGCAAATTTTAAAATGCAGCAATTTTCAAGAACCCAAATATAATATAAAAATAAACAGCACTCCCTGTCCGATTAGGAGGTCGTGAGGGTTCTTTGCAGAAGCCCTCCCCTGAGCTTGAGAGCTGGCCCCCCGCCACACAACACAGCAAGCAGCTCTCCCCTTCTGATTAGCAGGTCATGAGGGCTCATTGCAGAAGCCCTCCCTCGAGCTCGAGAGCTGGCCCCTTGCCACACAGCACAGCAAACATGTATGGCTTCACCTGCTCCTCGGCAGCTCAGCTGTGACCAAAATCTGGGTGCCAAATTTGAATTCTGGCCCACTCCGAGTTTGCAGACAAACAGTGTTTGATTTTTCCGCAAGCTACCTTGCACTATACACAGAGGATTTCAGCCCTCAGTAGGGTGCTTTACATTTTTGATAAATGTTGTAAGAATTTCCTAATTCAATCTCTCAGGACCTTATCTAAAAGTATGCCCCTTTGTGCTTTCTGTGCCTCTCTGACTGTAATCTACTGTGCAACTAGATTTAATTGTAGAGTGCTAGCAACAGATTTATCTCCTGTATTCTCTGAGTTAAAAGTAGAAGCTAATTCAAGTGTTTCTGTACTCAGATTTTACTCCAGAATTTGTGCTATTACCTGTTCTTGTTAGTACAATTGCAATAAAGTGAATCAGTAGAGCTTAGCCCATCCCCACTCTTACCTTATTTAATTGTGCTGCCTCTTTTATTTTCCCCAGCTCTTCCCATCTGATTAGGAGGTCGTGAGGGATATTTGCAGAAGCCCTTCCCTGAGCTTGAGACCTGGCCCCCCACCACACAGTACAGCAATTAGGTATGGCTTCACTCCCTCCTCGGCAGCTCAGCTGTGAGCTCGCCCCGCTGACACTTTGCATCAGCTACCCCACCACCACCCTTGGCAAGCTATCCTTTATAAAGGAGTAGTCACATGGTCATCTAAAACCAATCAGCCTAGTTTCCCATTTGCAGGCTATTCCCCACAACCACTAGTGGCCACTACACTCAATACAAAATTACAAATCCTAATCTCCCACATTTACCTGCCTCTCCACAATGCTGTCTCTGTTCTTAACTTCTACTATCATTCTCGTCCCCTTGGTGTCCCCCCCTCCCATCTTCCTACCCTGAGTTGATGGGCTGGAAGGCACCATGTATCAGATTGCCAACTAACATTTATTCTTGCACTACCAAGGATGACACACTCCCTGGCTGCCACTTCCACACAGTATCAGTTGGTCCCACTGTACTGCCACCCAACTTCCATATTAGCCAGTTAGCCCTAGAGCCCCATGCCCAAAGGACAACAGCTACTATTGCCAAGCCCTGTACCACCTCTCTTAAGCTATACTGGGCTGCCACAATACCAAACTCCTGATCTCGCTATTGCTTCTCCTATCAGGCGATGTTGAGTCTAACGACAGTCCTAATCATCATCATCACACCCCTAGCCCGACCTTGTCAACCCAACTCCCATCAGGCCTAAAAATGATCCACCTAAATATATGCAGCCTCCTTCATAAAATAACCCTGCTTCAGCCCCTCGCCTTGTCCCTTAGTCCGGACATACTGATTGTCTCTGACACCTGGCTGAAGTCCCACAACACTGACAGGGAATTCTTTATACCTGGCTATACACTCATCAGACAAGATCGCAAGGGCAATAAAAAGGCATGTGGCAGAGCCATGTATATTGCCTCCAGAATCCAGTTCTCCCAGGTCATCCTGTCTACACCTTCGGAGTCAATTGACACACTAATGATAAAACTCTCCCTCCCCACTCAACTCCGATTTTCATTGCAAGCACCTACTGTGCACCTGACTCCAATATTCCTGCTATACTGGATCACCTAGGCTCACTAAACTCCTTGGCTTGCAGTGGTGAGATCCATATACCTGGGGACTTTAATTAAAACTGGTTCGCTGGGGCTAACTCCAAGCTTCGTGACAAGGTGACTGCCCTAAACCTTGCTCAGCAAATCTCAAAACCCATTCAGTTAAACCACAAAACACTGAACCACACTCTTCTGGATTGGTCCCTCACCTCACACCCTCATAGGAACCTAGCTTCCTGCCTCCTGCCTGATGCCATAAGTGACCATCAGAGTATCTATTCAGTAAGAAAAATCCACAGGCCTAAAGCCCCCTTCACAGAATCCTGATGACTAGATCCTACAAGTCCCTCCACCTCACCTCATTACTAATTGACCTGGTTAATACTGATTGGTCATTCATTAGCCAATCCTCCTCCATTGATGTGGCCCTGGAGTTCTTTAAGACTAAGTTCTCTGCCATCTAGGGCCACTACGCCCCCCCTCAGGTGTACCAGAGTCAGAGGCACACACCTCCCATGGATCTCAACTAAAATCTTAGCCCTTCTCAGGAGCAGGGATAAAGCCTGGAAATCCTGTAAGTCTTCCAGCACACCTGCTGACCTCCAGATTTATCGCTCGATATGCAATGCATGCACAAGGAAAATTCACCAAGCAAAAGCTAACTATTTCAAAGTCTCATTTGATTCCACCTCACATCAGCCAGCCAAATTCTGGAAAGTGGCAAAATCACTTCTCAGCCCTCCATCGCAACCCCCCACTCGTACCCTACAGGCAGGCGGGATCACCATCACTGACCCCCCAGTTGTGGCCTCACAGTTTAACTCACACTTCACAAGTTGCCATGCAACTCTTCTGTCCTCACCTTGCCTGGAACAGCAACTCACCATTACCTCCCCTGTCACAGTCACATCCGCAGCCCACTCATTCTGTTTTCAGCATGTCATGGAGGTTGAGGTATATAATGCACTGATCGTCCTTAATCCTAATAAGGGCAAATGCCCAACAGGGTTGGACTCCAAAATGCTCCACCTCTTGGCCCCTGCTATAGCCAACCCCCTGTCCGCCCTATTCAACTTATCCTTCTCCCTTGCTGAAGTCCCCTCTGAATGGAAATATACCACAGTAATCCCCCTTCCCAAGGGAGGGGATGCCTCTAACTCAAGCAATTACCATCCTATTTCCCTACTACCTATACTGGCAAAACTCCAAGATCGGCTAGTACTCTCTCGCCTATCACCCTTTCTTGACTCCTCCTTCTTCTTTACCCCCTTCCAGTCTGGTTTTAGGAAATCCCACTCAACTATCTCCTCTCTTGTCAGGCTCACCGACTCCATTCTCACCGGTATGGTTGCTGACTACATCACAGCCACCATTTTCATTGACGTGGCCAATGCATTTGACACCATCTCCCATTCACTCCTCTTGACCAAACTCACCAATGCTGGGCTGTCTAGCAGGGCCTCCAGTTGGTTCCATTCATACCTTGCAGACAGGTCCCAATCTGTCAGAGTCAGTTCTGCCACCTCGGCCCCCCTGCCTGTTACTACAGAGGTACCACAAGGCTCGGTCCTAGGCCACTCCTGTTCTCCATCTTTCTTAATGACCTGACATCCACCTGCCCACACACTTCCATTTACATGTATGCAGAAGATACTGTGCTGTATACATCTGGATCCTCGGCCACCGAGGTTATGGCCAGATTGCAGCTGAACTTTGCTAAGATACAGCTCTGGCTAAACTCAAATCAACTCTCCCTCAATGCCAAGAAAACCATCTCTGTGACCTATGGCACTAAGCAGAGACTTCTGAGGCTCCCTTCCCCTATCACATTCCATACCCTGGACGGCATGCCTCTTGAGTCCTGTACCTGCTTCAGGTACCTTGGAGTCTGGCTTGATCAGCACCTCAACTTTTCCACACATGTTGACTCCATACTCAAGAAGCTGAACCCTAGGCTTGGTGCACTTAACTGTAACGGTGCAATATCCCAGTCTCTGCCCATAGGGCCATCGTGCAGAAAATGATCCTCCCGGTCTTTGATTATGGGAATGTTGTCTACAGTGCACGGCCCAAGTCTACCTTAGCCAGACTAGATCCCCTCTTCCACTCTTTCTGCCACTTTGTCCTGAACTGTCCTTACTCCACCCATCACGGTGCCCTGTATCAGTCAGTTAATTCTCACATCTCTAGATAACCGTAGGCAGTCCCACTGTGCCAAAATCTTGGCCAAATACTGGTCCAAGTTGCTCCCCCACCTCACCTCTGCTCTTACTAACACAAGAACCCAAGCATACTCACTCAGAAGCAATGACTCACGGATCCTAGTTGCCCCACATAGATCCACTGCCGTGGGCCAGGCAGCCTTTAGCTACTGAATGCCTAAGTTGTGGAACTCTCTCCCTGCTAACATTCATCACTTCTCTTCCCCCCACATCTTAACTCCATGCTCCTAGCTCACTTCCCCCTATCTGCTCATGTGTCTAGGCCTGTAGCAGCCCAAAGTGTGGTAACCTTGGTTGCACATCCTATTATACACTTAATGATTGCTTGTCTATCCTAATGTTATTAATGTATTATATTTAAACTGTGCCTGTTTTGAGACAGTATCAATTGTTTTCTCCTGCTATTCTTGTCTCTGTATCAGTATCTAATGTGTTGTGTCTGTCCCCACTAGGTACTATGCTCTATGTATTATGTATTATACTTGTATTTGCTTCCTCAACTGCATATGTTCCACCACCTCCCCCAGGACACATCTAGAATCAAGCAGTAGCCTGCTCAGTGTGCCTTCCTGGTAAAATGCTTAAATAAATAAATAAATTTATGTACTCAAGTATATTGGCATCTTGGGGTCTAACAAGGTCATAACTGCCTCTTACCCTCAGGCTCATTGCTTATGACCTCCTTAGACACCTTGTTTGCAGTATGTTCTTGTACATAATCCATTACCATCATTTATTCAATAACATGCAGTACTAAGGAGATAAAGCTTACTTATGTTTTTTTATGCTGCTTACCTAAATGTTTGAAGCTCAGATGTTGTGAATATTACCTGGGTTCTACAACAATGTACTTAGACTGCTCTGCAATTTCTAATAAGATAGGATACACTGTCCTGTTTTAAAAGCATGCTGTAACTGGATTTTAAGTAAGCCCAAATATAGTAAAAGATCAAGAAAAAAAGATGATTTGAGATATTTTGTTGGACCAACATAGATGTTACAAAAGAAAACAGGTGCTTAAGGTACTGCATTTTCAAACCAGAATTTCTATGTTTTTAGTCTCATAATATTCTGAGATATAATGAATACATTATCTATAATTTGCATCGATAACAATCTTTTATCTCTATTATGTCAAGCTTAATCATGTAGAACATCAAGGGACATTAGCATTATATGATTAGAAAAGCAGACTGCTACTATACATCTTACAACTCAGTCTTGCAACCCTCCTTTCATATTGTTAAAGGAAGAAAATTGCTTTATCATTAGGCACTGGACAGGAAAGATTCAATATTACAAACCAAACATGAACTTGGCATGCAAATAGCTTCAGGACTGTGCTGTTGCTTTCCTAAAAACACAAACTGCAGTGTGAAAATTTTTTGTTTGGTCCATCCAATTGGGGAGGTGACAAGTTCTGTAGTGTATTGCTTTACAGTTCTTCCTTTTATATCAGACATAGTTAACTGCTCCATAATTTACTCCTGCAAGAGTTTATATTTAGGCTTGTGATACAAGCAACTATGTTACAATTCATTTGCTAATCCAGGATAAAAACTAATATGTGTTCAGATTCATATATATATTAGTAATACAAAGAAAATAAATCTCATGATTAAAAAAAAAACTATAATACATATGAATAATAGATGGAAAGCTTATTTAAACAATCTTTGTGCATCCACTCCCAGTAGAGAACATAAATGAGCAAGCAATGTGGGAGTACCCCACCATTAGAAGCTCTAAGACAGTGGTAGGCAACCTGAAATTGCCTGAGGGCTGCATGTGTGGCTCTAGAACCACCTCGGGGGCCACATTAATACGCATGACTTGGATGGGACCCATTTTACCAAATAATTGACACATTTGAGACCTTTTTAAATCAAAACACCTTTATTTAATGGAGTATAACATCCCTTAAAAGTTTAAAACAGTATTAAATAGTATATATGTTATGTTATGTTATCCGCTGATGGATCACTCACCCTTAACCATGCTGTCATAGCTAACTCCTTTAACCTGGCTTTTACAGACCTCAGTGCTGTCCTTACCTCTGACTACTTTGAAGATAAAGTTTCCAACACTGGCCCCCCTCAGCCAAAACCGGATAACCCCCTTTTTATTTTAGGGAGGTCAGCCTAAAGGATGCGCGCCGCCACATTGCCACTGCTATATCTAAATCTCGAATTAGTGGCGACACTCTGGATATCAAGCTCCTGTCACTTACCCTAGACCAGGCTCTTCATCCCCTTACAAAAATACTGAACCTTTCTCTCAACAGCGGGAACTTCCCTGACAGATGGAAAACTGCAATAGTGACCCCAATCCACAAAGGCGGTGACCAGACCATCCACTCAAACTACCGCCCAATATCAATATTACCTCCACTCTCTAAGGCACTTGAATGTATTGTGGCAGATCAACTCACCAACCATCTGAACAAATACAACATACTATGTGACAAGCAACATGGTTTCCAGAAAGGCCACTGTACCACCACTGCTCTCCTAGAGCTCACCGAGACTGTTCACACTTCTCTGGATCATGGCAAACTAATAGGTGTGGTCTTTATCGATCTCTCCAAAGCGTTCAACACAGTCCACCATGGGCTGCTTATTGACCAACTACTAAATACCGGACTGTCACCTGACTCTGTTCTATGGCTTAGAAGCTACCTTGAAAATTGGATGCAAAGAGTAAAAATTACAAACACTCTCTCTGACACTTTGCTTGTCCACTCAGTTGTACCCCAACATTCCATACTGGGTCCACTTCTGTTTAGTCTCTTCCTAAACTCCCAACTGAAATCCTGCCCCAAAAACATCATCCTGTATGTTGATGATGCAGTAGTATTCTCCTCCCATAAAGATCCTAGGGCTCTACAGGATAACCTCCAGCTTGGTTTCAGCACCACTGAGTCTTGGTTCCACAATCACAAACTGGTACTAAATCACAAAAAAACAAAAACCATGCTATTCCACAGCTCTCATAATCCACACAAGCAACACCACTTGATGATCTCCACTGCACAGGGAAACACCTTGGAGCAGGTGTAATCTTTCAAATATCTTGGGATTCTGCTAGACCCTAGCCTCTCCTATGGGGCACATACTGACCACATTGCAAAAACTGCAAACACTTGACTCGGTCTTCTATTCAAACATAGACAAAATCTTACTCCAGATGCACTGAAGATTGCCGTACAGAGTTCTGTGGCATCGATCATTGACTATGGTCTCATCATTTACAGCTCTGCCATGATGACAGCCCTTAGATGGATTCAAACAACCTTAAACAAGGCCTGTCGGCTTCTTACAGGTGCTTACCGGCTCACCCACACCTGTGACTTATATGCATGGTCTGGATGGCTTCACCTGTCAAACTGCATGATGTATCTCACTTGTACCATGGCAAAGCAAATCTGCCTGGGGAATGTGCCACCCGGTGTCTCTACTCTCCTGAAGATAAGCCCAAACTGTCGGAGCTCTAGGAGATTGAATCAGCAGCTCCTGAAAATCCCCTACTGTTGCACCTCACAGGCATAACGATCCTTTGCCTACAGAGTACCACTTTAGCTTAATGACCTAAACCTTACATCTCCTCAGCTAACACACTTGGTGCGTTCAAAGCTAGGCTCTGGAATCATCTCATTGCCTCTAGCTCTTGTGATTGCTATCGCTAATTTCCCTGCCATGTCCACTATATCTGCCATCGGGAAATGACACCTATCACTCCCTTCTCTCTTTCCCTAATTACATACACCTCTAATTACCTACTAGCTACCTTTTACCGTGACAAATGCCTCTGGCTGCCTATGTACTCACAACCCCCCCCCCCCCATCTTCTGTTATAATGTCGTTAACTTTTCTGATTGGTTGATGTTATGTACTGCTATTATGTTGTAAACATTTTGTGTTGACTTCCATCACCATTGCTTTTCTTGTTTGTTTTTGAAATGTTAGTCTCTGATGTGGAACCTTTGAAAAAGAGCCTTGACTCAAAGGTATTGTAATCCTAGACCTTATAAATATATATAAATTCATATTTAATATTAATGCAACTTTTGGGTTGCCATATTCTCAACAAGCTTTCTAAGGTTTGGAGAGAGTTGGGTGTAGGCACATCTCAGATCTGCTGATAGGTTACTATCAGTAAGCCTGCAGTTGGAGAACTTGGTTCTGGCAGTCTGATTGTGCTGCTCCACAATAGAAACTTATCCATTTTGGCAGCAGAGCAGCAGTGCAGTGCTGTGTAGTCACATTGTGGCATCTGTGGAGTTTGGTTTGGTTCTGGTGTTGTACTGAGGCACCTTTTAAAATTGTGCTTTCAATTTAAAAAAAAAAAACTGTAATTGAAGCATGACTAAGTCACATGAAACACCTGAATCACCCAAATCATAATTACTCTGACAAGGGGGAAGGGGTACAACAAACTAATCATGATTAAGCATGACTAAGTCAAGTGAAACACCCAAATCAGAATTACATGGGGGAAGGGGTTCAACAATCTAAGCTTCCACTTATCTTTAATTGACAACACCTCTTTGCACCGCTTTGCTCCTAATTACATGAACGGCAGCCACTCCTTGAACAACACTTAGCCACAATAATCACTAGTAATAACAGTAGTAATCAAGAATGATCAAGAATGATATCTCTGTGATCATTGCTTTGACATGATAATCACTAAGAATGCCAATAATTTCAGTCTTAGAATACCTTGAAAATTTTCATGTTTCACAATGTCAGCTTCAGCATGTTCTCTCCTAAGAACAGCCATAATCTGCCTTTTGGGAATCACACGATACAACTGGGACCGCAAAGTGCACTGCGCATGAACTGAAATGGTATGGACATGAGTGATCTAGGTCTTGACATGAGCAGGCAGCTGTACATGGATAGCAAGAGCTACACATAATGAACATAGGCAGGAAACAGAACCAGGAAGGGAAGCAGACAGAAATTAAAGAGACAGTGAGTTTTTAAAAAAAAAAAATCCATTTACAGAAATGCTCTTAGGGTCTGCAGAAAAACATGTTGTGGGCTGCATGTGGCCTCTGGGCCACAGGTTGCCCACCACTGCTCTAAGAGGTGTATAAAGGTACCTAAGTAATGAATCCTTAGGTACAGTGTCTGAATGGCATATGGCAATGATGATTGCTAGGATGAGGACTCTGGTGAGAGTTGGTGTCAGTAAGTACCACTTAGGCTGGGCCAGGCAATGGTGCCCATTTCCAATGAGGCCACTTGACCCCGTCAGCATGATACCAAAGCAGACATACATGGCTGAACTGACAAGACACAAATATATTAAGCAGACCATAATCTAATTGTTTGAATAACAGTAATGCCA
The DNA here is from genome assembly GCA_016271365.2 of Neoceratodus forsteri. Lineage (NCBI taxonomy): Eukaryota > Metazoa > Chordata > Ceratodontiformes > Ceratodontidae > Neoceratodus > Neoceratodus forsteri. The sequence goes on along the minus strand of CM057455.1, from coordinate 640,013,648 downwards.
CAATGGCGCATAAGCATTTAGCATAGGCATGCATAGCTCTCGTGACAGCATCCTATCCTGCCTGGGGAGACAGTCAGAAACATAGAAACATAGAATTTGACAGCAGGTAAGGACCACTTGGTCCACCAAGTATGCCTAGTTTTTCCCTGTCTATACTGTCACCGCAGACTCTACTTAATCTCTGGGTCCCTCCACACCCTTGTTTCCCACTAAGATTCCTCTCTGCCTATCCCATGCCTGCTTGAAGACCACCACTGTTTTTGCCCCCACCACCTCCACTGGAAGACTGTTCTAGGCATCCACTACTCATTCATCTGCCTGAATTGGTGGTAGTTCAGGTGTATGTTAAAGATCCCATGGCACTACTTGAAAAGAGTAGGGGAGTTTTTATTGAAAAAAAATATATGGTATAATAATAACATTCAAATCATAACAGAGAAATTGGATCTTACAACAAAGAAAATTTGGAAACAATATCCTGTTCATAATATTTTTTCAAAGAAAAACCTTCCTAATCTCTTATTTATACTTTATAAATATGTTAAAGCCTTTCCACCACCTCTGTACTTGAAGTGTAGAGTGTATTAAAATGCCCTGGAGATATGCTTTCTTCATATGTTGCTCTATCAATCTACAAATTACATAATATGGCATCCATTTTTGTTAAAGTACCCTTTGGCATCTTGCTTGCCATAAGTAAAACATAAGGCAACATTTAAGCAAGTTTAGAATATTACTATCATAAGACCATCTTTCTAATGGGCTGTTACCTAGTACTAAAATTTCATACGTCATGTTAGATAACCATTTCATATTCCACTTACTTGCCAAAAATTCCCATAAAGGTTTAGCAAAGGAACAATCTAAAAAAAATGTATCTTGTCTCAGTTATATTAATACACTCTAAATATGAACAATTCCTTTCTACAATAACCTTATGTTTGACATTGCCCCTCACATTAAGCCTGCCATACATTGCTAACCAAATTGTTTCCCACATAAACCCTGGAAGTCTATAGTTGTTTAATTGTGCTAGAACTCTAGAAGTACCATTGATGGGACAGTTTTTAAAACAAGGTATTTGTGGATACGTTAAAGACATAATGAGTTTATATAGCGATGGTACAGTACTCTGTTTAATTTGTTGTTTTGTTAATCCCCATTTGTATAATTTTTGCACTGTGCATTTAAAATAAACTGGAACTGATAAATGGTTACCAAATCTAGGTGGCACCGCCGTCCATACTCTAAAATATGGAACTCATATTTTTTCTATCCATTTTTGTTGTAAATCATTAATATCTAATAATCCACACTTACAGTCTGTATTATAAATAAAACCTGTAAAAATACAATTGGGTCCAGCATCCCCAGACCTCCTTTCTCCTTTGATAGGTAAGTATAACATTGTTTAATGGGATTTAATTTGTTGCCCCATAATAATTGAAAACATAATCAATATAATTTAGTTTCCAATATAGTTGGAGGAAGAAAAATCATAGCAATATATTGTAGTTTTGGTATAATGAATTTTTTTAGAATCTGAATCTGTTTTTAGTCAATTTCCAGTGCTTCCAAATGTTAATATTAGTTTCGATCCATGCTATTCCTACTTCCCAGTTTTGCCTTGGGATATTCTGTGACCCGAATATGAGCCCCAATATTTTGATGGATTGGGATGAAATCTGAATACCTTCTGTGTTTACTGGTAATTCATTTCTGACCCCAGTAAATAGACATTTACTTTTCTGTAGATTGAGTTTTGTGTTTGAAAGTATAGCAAATTTCTCCAGTATTCAAAAAAAACTGGGTAATTCCCACTTGTTGAAATAAAAAGGTAAATATCATCTGCATATGCTTGTATTTTAAGGCTTTCCTCTGTCCCTACCCATTTCAAACCATTCCACACATGCAACTGGGTTATTGTTCTTAATAGGGGGTCAAGTGAATATAGGTAAAGCAAGGGACTTAACGGACAACCCTGGGGTACACCCATAAAAATGTGAATCCCTTTCATGACCTGTCTGTGTATTATTGGGGAGACCACAGCATTTTTGTACATTAGTTTAATATCCTGTCTAAGCATATGTGGGATTCCATAGTACTGCAATGTGGTGAACAAATAACTGTGGGATACCCTGTCAAAAGCCTTAGCCTGGTCTAATGAAATGATGGTACCATCTAATCCATTTAGAGATAAATATTCAATTAAATCCCTGATTATCAGTAGGGCATTTTGAATCCATGTCCCTATAATGCCACAATACTGGTGGGGTGATAAGATAAAACTGGAATACTCTTTAATCCTATTATTAATAATACTAGCTAAGATTTTATAGTCAGTATTTAAAAGTGTAATTGGTCTCCAATTTGTAGTGTTAGTTTTACCTCTTGTTTTATATAAAAAGACAATAATACCTTCAGAGAAGGATGGCCTAATCTCACTATAGGTTAAGAAATACTGAAATACTTGTGTTAAATTATCCACTAAGATATCAGCAAAGATTGTTTTTTCCCCTGGCAGGACCCTGTCACTTCTGTCAGCCCTGGTCATGGCCCCTGGAAGCCTCTGCCACTATCTATGGCTGCCGGGGTCCTCCAGTCACCCTTGGCTTACCCCCCAGAGGTCGGGGCCATTGTCACATCTTCCCTGATCACGGAACTGGTATCTGGTCAGGGGACCCGCAGCAATAGTGGTTATGCGAGGTCTTCCGGGAGGGCTTCATTTAGACAGTGGCCCTCGCCCGCCTATATTTTCCTGTCTTTTCCTCATGGAGGCAGGGACGTGCAATGATGCCAGCATCCGCACCGCCTCCCAGAGAGATTAGCGTTGGCAGCATGAGATCTCCTGGCCTCCGCCAGGAGTCCTCAGTGCTCTGAGTGCTTCTCCACCCTTCCCCCAGAGAAGGAGAGCAGTCCATAGGATGCTCCATCCTTCTCCCCCCCCGGCCGGCCCTCTGATGACCTGGGTCCATTCCCGAACCCGGTCGCTGGCGTCGCAAGTAGAAATCCCACCGCTGCGCCAACGGGCCGGCTATCAGCAAAGATTTTGTAAAAGTCACTGGGTAACCCTTTTAACCGAGGTGATGTTCCAGATGTTATAGACATGACGGCTATTAGGACTTCAGCTTTAGTCATTTCTGTTTCTATTATAGACCCTTGTATAGGAATTGTTGGGCGTTGTATGATCTGTAGAAATGTTTGTACTGCTTCCAGTGTCACAGTTATCTCTGGATTAAGTGATTCCATATGGTTTTTAATAACTTCTTAAATTTTGCCTGGTATATCTGCTATTGATCCCATAGAGTTAATTAATATAGTAATAGACATTGAATTTTTAGTCTCTTTGCATGTGACATACGGATCTCCTACTGGGGTTCTTTGTATACCTGATTGCAATAAAATGTTAATTGTTTTAGCCCTATCATATTGGTAAATTAACATTTCATCTTTCAACAGTTTTATCTGAGATGAATCATCTGCCCTGGAGATAGTAGCCATGGAATACAGTCTTCGTAATTGAGTACATAGCGACAAGTACTTTAAAAATTTTTCGTTTTCCATACGTTTGCCCAATTTTATAAACCACTTTTTAAAATCTATTTTAGAGTCCTCCCACCATTCCCCTTTACTATCATATAAACACATGACAGAAGCATGAGCTTTAATTAAAGATTTTACTCCCAACTGTACATTAGGGATATTTAAAGCAGAAACATTTAATTTCCACCTATCCATACTCTTGAGACTGTGTTGTATGTCAGAAAATTGCAGAACCAGGACAGAATGATCAGAATATTCAACTGGTTCAATTAAAAACTGAAATTTGGAGATGTTATGTGAAATAAAAAAATGGTCAATAGTAGTTGCATATTTCCCTCTTTTATAGGTAGCTTTAGAACCTTTAGAGAGATATGGTCCACAGTTTATAAGTTCTGCAGTATCTACAATTTTTGCAAGCATGACTGAGTCACAATAATTTTTTTTCTGTGATTCAGACTCTTTACCCTTCTTTATTATGTCACAATTGAAATCACCTCCTAGGATTATTTTATATGAAGATACCAAATATGGCTGAATAAGTGCAAATGTTTGAACTCTTTCTGCTTTGGTTTGTGGGCCATAATATTAATAAATCTATATATATCATTACCCCATTTTCCATCTAAAATCATAACCCTGCCAGGCATTAAATCAATTAATTTCATCAAAGTAAACTGATATGCAGAGAATAGAATCCCAATACCATCTGCACAATCCATCTTGAAGGACCAGTAAGAAGGCCTTCACCACCAATCTAATTTAAAGGAACAAACCTGTTCACAGGTGTGCATCCAAGATTCTTGAATAAAACATATATCACAAGCACATGAATACAGGTAATTAGAAATCATATGCCATCTCACTGCATTCAATATGCTGTGAACATTTAAAGAGCATACAGTTAAAGAAGTCAGCAGAACTTTAAATCATTTATGAAGTTTTTTCCTTTTTTTTTTTATTCCCTTTATAACCCACCATTTCCCGATCAGGTATTACATGATCAGAGATGGTGGACTGAGAAGCTACATCTTCTTGTTCCATGTCTGAATAATTTTCTTGTGTAAACAGAGCAGCATATGAATTCTCACATGCAATCTCACTGGTTGGGGGAGGGGAGGGGGGTTTATATTCCTTGTAGATCTATGGACAGAAGAAGGGGGGTCAGCATGTTTACTGTCAAGAGCAGTATAACAAACTGGTCTCAGGGTCACTGCCACAAACTCCAACTTCGTTTTTCTTATAGATGGGAGCAGGTTCTGTGGTACTGACCTCTTTCTGTCCTGGCTGGGTTTCTTCATCCAACACTACAATAGGGTCAGAAACAGGAGCAGGTTTAGAAAGGGGAGACGTGAGTATGACTTCAGGTGTGTTTGGTTCAGAGACCTGATCCTCGGCATGTTGCATAAGTAGCTCAGGACCACTGCAAGTGTCTTTGTTCTTTGCAGCCCCGGGGCATTCTGAAAAAACATGACCGTACTCTTCACAAAGGTCACATCTAGTGTGGTTTGCACACTGCAATGTAATGTATCCTATTTCCCCACAATTGTCACATCATGGTTTGTCATATGTGCAAGAAAGATGTGTTCTAGCTCCACAACAGTAACAGGCCCTAGGCTGTTCTGAATAAAAACATATCCTTCTATCTCTATCTCTACTCAGCATGAAAGAATTTGGTATGTGACTGATTCCAGCATCAGTTTGTCTAAGTTTAACTTTAAACTTCCATGCTCCGGTCCAAAACAATTCGGAATCTAAAACTGCTTCAGGTTCACTAAGTATGTCACATTTTTGAGACAACGAATGTGTAATATCATCCTCATAGATCCCTTCATTCCGAAACATAATGGTGACATGTTTAATTAAGGTTTTCATGAGGGGAATGACAAGAAAGGGGGGTCCGTGTGGGTGAAAATTTTTCTTGACTATATCTGTCCCAGAATAAGTCCAGTGCATAACAGGATCTAAAACTGATGTCGTTGTTATCTTCCCCGAGATGTTAATAAAGGCATACACTTCTCTCTGGGAAAATTTTTAAGATTCCTTCAACAAGTGCTTTCCTACATACAGACAATCTGATCTCTCTTCTAGGCCTCCTTTATAATGAATTCAAACCACATTCCTATGCTGTGCTGCCTCTTTCCTTGTTTTAGTAAATAATTCAGATAACAGTAGGTTGGGAGGTGGAGCAGCGGCATCATCTTTGGAAATTTCAGTATCAATGTCCAGAGTAGCTATGCCTCCACCATTATTTTGTTGTGAATCAGTATGCAGAGCAGAATCTGGATGTGTTAAAGCAGTGATGGGCTCACATTGAGTTTTAGTATTAGGAACAGTATTAGATGTCTCTGATATATTTTGTGGTTGTAGTTTTACATTGTCCTTGTTTGACGCTACAGGCTTCTATTCGGGTGATGTTTGAGAAAAGTTTAAAGTTGGATCCCAATCGGGATCTGGCATCCACTCCCCAGTTTGAGTTTGTTTCCATCCTGCATCTTTTAGCGCTGTCTGAGGCTTCCATGTTTCGGCAAACAAACCACTCTGCAGTAAAGCAGACGAACTTGGTTGCAGACCTAAAGCTCCCCCTTGTGGAATAATATTAGAACTGTCTTGGAGTTTCCTATTTGTAAAAGTCCAGGCCATCCGCTTATCTTTCCCATCTCCTTTGTTCCCCATACTTGAGTGTTGCTTTATAGCGAAAGAAAAAACAGATACATTCTCCTGTTGCCCATCATCTTTCTGAAAGAGTACGTCCTGTGAGGTTCGTGAAAAAACTTTGTCGGGTCTGTCCATAAGTTTTGCTACAAATCCTGAATGTTTAGACAAGTTATGAGGCTGATTCACTTGTGTAAGCTGAGCAGTCGAGCTGTGGCTTTTTGAATCTTTACGGGTAGTGACTTTTGTTTTTAAACACTCACTTGTTTTCTTATCATTCACTGTCTCTATACAGCTTGCAGCAGTCTCATTTTCCTTACAGTGCACTGCAGATTCAGAATTAGTTTGTATTTCAGTGTGTAGCTTTTCAGTCGACAAAGCCTCACTGACATTGGAATGTACTGTCAAAGTATCAGAGTTATGAGACAACTCACCCAGCTGGTCTTGGACATTTGATGCTGCTACATCAGAGGGAGTGCTGACAGGCCATCCCGTGTTGGGGATAGTTGCTGAATGAACATGAAGCTTAGCTATTTCCTCCCGTAGTTTGTGTTTTATCTCACAAAAATGCCTCTCTTCTTCTTGTAATTTCTCCTGTGGAACTTGCGTAAGTTGCAGTATAGTTTCTTCAGGGTTAACCATCGCAGAAGTAGCTGTTACTTCATTCTGGCTTAAGTCCTCAATTGAAATGAAAATTTCTTGGAGATTAGGATCCATATCAAAACCCATATCATTAGTATTTTCCAAGGTTGTGGCCTCTGGCATAGTCAAGGCAGGAGAGGAGGCCGTCCCTCCCACCTCTACCTCCATCCACACCACAGGGCTCACTGAACTGGCCGTGCTCACAGCCAGAAAGGCCCCCTACAGCACAGTAGGGGAATTTCCTCAGTGTCCTGGCCAAATTTCCCTCATTCACTAAAAATATCACCAACAGCTTAATCTGGTTCAAGATCAGCTGGCATTCATCTGTATCCCCGGTCGTACCTGAAAATAGGCAGGATTTGTCTAGTGCACTTACCCGGTCAACAAAAATGAAATAAATAAATAAATTCAGTGAAGAAGTACTTCCTCACATTTCTCTTGAATTTACCCCATTCCAGCTTCATTGCATGTTACCTTGTTCTTGTGCATCTTCCTTTGAAAAATACTCCTTCTTGTACCTAATTTACTCTGGTGAGTTATTTATAGGTCTCTATCATATCCCTCCTCATGCTTCTTTCTTCCAGGGTGTACATATTGCTATTTACTGTGTGCCTGTCTTGTGGGTAGTAGCCCCATGGGGCCCATAAAGGGAGATAGGATTCAAAGATAAAATGTGACTATCTATGCAGCAGTGTCCATCCTACAGTATGTAGAAGGCAGTAATAAAAGTACATTTACCCAAAATGAGTTATAGTGAGTAAACAGTGAAGAGAATGCCCTTTCCAGATGTGTACTATCTATATGAGCAAAAAAAAAAATCTGCTTGATCCCAGCTGCTGGCATGGATATTTAGTTTATGAGTGATCTCCTGCTAATGGTACCCCTCTGTGGATAGATCTTACTACAGTAGCCCCTGTATCCCCAACCTCATGGTGGCATGGAGGTGGTATAGGTACATGTTTCTGGCTGTAAAAGGGGTACTCCTTGAATGAAAAGTGCCACCATATGTCCCTAGACACAGGAAATATACCCAGGTATATTAACAGGGTCTTGTCCTCTAGGATTTAGGAGATGGATGAACTAAGGGCAGGGTGCACAAGGTATCCTGAGACCTCTTAAAAAATAAGCAGACTGGGTTGGTCCAGCTGCCCATATCTGTCATCACATACTATGTTTCTATATTTCCTGCACATTTTAAAGTTTAGCTAGAGCAAAACAGTCAAGAAACCACTAAATTATGGGCCCTAGAAGTTTTGTGAACTTAAAAAGAAACAAGTTACCACTTTTTGCAGTCTGTTTTTACAGCTGTTCATGACTGCATGTGAACTGTCTGGAAAAGGAGTAGCATGTTGCTTGAAACCCATGAAAATGGCTTTAAGTGATTGGAGCTTAACCTGTGGAAACCTGCTCCTCACATGCAAATTAGAAAGGGTTGAAGAAGGGCTACACACTGGATGCCACCACATGGCATATGTTTAGCATAGGCATATATAGCCCCCTCAGGAGAGTCTCTAGCCCAGCTTGAGTAAAGTGCCACTGTGCACCAGTCTTGTCGGTAAAACCCCATGAGACCCAGTAATGTATGTTGGATGGACAAAGCCTACAATTGACTATAGTCCTAAGTCAAAGTTGCTATCAAATTTTTCAAGCATGATCTTTGTGTATTATGGCATTTCTCAATGTTTTTCTAAATGTTCAGGATCCACCATGGCCAACCATGATCAACAACTGTTCATTTATATTTGTAGTCACTTTTATTTATTGGCTTTTGGTAACTGGGTAAGTGCGCTAGGCAACAGACCTGCCTATTTTCAGGCACGACCTGGGAGAGCACAGGACATTGGTTACAATATGCAGAAATGCACAGACATAATATAGATGTACAGGAACAAAACAAGATATATATTGGGTAGCACAGTAATAGTTACATAAGGGTACATTTTAGGCATAGATTATAATAAGGATGTAAAATAAAGCAATTAGGGTAACCATAAGACAGCTGAGGACAGTAAAGACATCAAGGTTCATAGCCACCTAGACAAGCATATTGCATGGGAGAACATTAGTGTAGTACTCAGGGTCAGACCCGACAGCCTGCAGTGGGACAAAGCAAATTAAGAGCATTTGCATTGGCCAGAGGCTAGAAGGTGGGTGAACAGTGAGTTTTTGAATTCTCGATGGGAGGCTGAAGTTTTCACCATAAGGGGGAGTGAGTTCCAGAATTTGGGAGCAAAATGGGCAAATGCCTGTTCACCCATTTTTGTCATGCAAGGTCAAGTGGAGAGCATGGGGACAGAGGAAGACCAGAGGGTACGGGTGTGTGAGGCAGGAGTCAGTATGCTCGAATATCCTTAGGTGACAGCCAATTTAAGCCAGCGTAAAGGAGACAATGATGGGTAAGACGTGGGGCAGTTAAGGCGAATCTACAGATGTTGTTGTAGACAGTGTCCCATTTGTGGAGTGTAGCAGATTTTTCAGCAAAGAGGAGGGGCAGAGCATATTGGAGCTGGGGTAAGAGAATACCTCTCACAACAGAAAGTCTAGCAGAAGGAGTGAGGGAGGCGACGTGATAAGCTCCGCCAATTTTAGCATTGATGACACGGCACACCATATTGACATGTTGAGACAGGTCAAGTGTGGGATCCAAAGTGACCCCAAGGTACTTGAAGGACTCAGTGTTTAAGATGAGGGAGCCATCAAGGCATTGAACCTGGAGCCTGTTAGCAGGGGCAGACAGTTTCTTAGAGGATCCAAATAGCATGCACAGGTTTTCTAGGTTCAGGACTTGGTGGTTGCTAGAGAGCCAGGTCTGCAGGAATTGGAAGTCATTAGTGAGAGGAGTTGATGGCAGCAACTGATTTTGACCCAGAGTAGAGAACAAGGTCATCTGCGTACATAAGAGTGCAGCTATGCCGGGACATGGTGGGAATATCATTTAGGAAGAGGGAGAAGAGTAGAGGTCCAAGAGTGGATCCCTGGGGAACTCCACGGGAGATGTTTAGGGGGAGGAAAGGGCCTTGTGAAATGCTACTGCCGGAGTCCGATTGTCAAGATAGCTATGGAACCAGGAGAGGGCTTGGTCAGATGCTCCAATGGATTGGAGTTTCTTTAGCATGAGAGGATGGTGTACCATGTCGAAGGCTTTAGACAGGTCGATAAAGATGGCCCCAGTGAGTAGGCCACGGTCCATATTATTTCTGATGTCATTTGTAAGTTGTGTAAGTGCAGAGGTGGTACTGTGACTGGGCCAGAAACCATGTTGTACGGGGTTTGAAGATTAAACATGTCAAGGTGAGCAGCAAGCTGGTGGACTATTTTTCAAGCAGCTTACTGAGAGTGGGAAGAAGAGATATAGGGCGGTAGTTGGACATGAGTTTGACATCGCCTTTTTTGTGTATAGGGATGGTTCTGGCAGTTTTCCAGGTGGATGGGACAGTAGACGTACGAATCCAAAGGTTAAAAAGCCAGGTGATAGGTCTGGTCAGCCAAGGTGCATACTGCTTAAGTATGCAAGGATGGATGCCCTCAGTCCCTTGACCCCCGCGTGCCGGAAGGGAATTAAGTAGCTTGCGAACTTCAAGGTACGTGGTTGGATCCAGAACAAAAGAAAGGGGTGGGAGGGGCGAGGGAGGAGAAGAGGGAACAGTCAGGTTGTGGGCTAGTTAGAGCAGTGACTGGTGGAGAAGAAAAAAAGGGCATTGAAGGCATTGGCAATGGTGTCATGGTTGGTGCAGTGAACACCTTGAATGTTCATGTCAGCTGGATTCTGTTGCTTGTTGTTGCCGAGAATGTCCTTAATTTTGGACCAGTACCTGCGTGGATTTGTAGAGGATGTTATTAGTAGGTTCCTATTGTAGGTGCTTTTGGCTGTCACAATTTGTCTTTTGCAGTTGTTATGTAATGCCGATAGTCTTCAAAGTCTGCACGGAGGTGAGATCTTCCACCTGGACCAAAGTTTGTCCCTAGATTTGAGAAGTTGAAGCAGGGCGTCTTAGCATGGTTACTTTCCCTGCCATCCTACGTGTGGTGACTGGGATGTGAAGGTTTTGAAGAGAGGAGGACGAGTTGAAATATTCTGAGGCTATGTTAATGTCCTCTGTTTGGTAGAGAGGGACCAGTCAACCTGGTTAAGGTCAGTTAAGAAGTCCTCATGACTTAGGTGGGAGAGATTAGGAAAGGTTACAGTTTTAGCAGGGAGGGGAGGAATGACAGTGTTCCAGACACAGTAGATGGGACCGTGGTTGCTAATCGTGTCAGGTAGCACACCGGCTGAGGCAACATATTCCGTCCTGTTAGTAAGTATCCAGTCAAGGAGGGTGGCACAGTTGCCCCCACGTGAGACCCTTGTGGGTTCATGTATGAGCTAGGATAGATTTGCCTTGCTAGCTAAGGAGGATAGGTTAGCTGAGTTTTTCTCGGACCAGTCAAGGTTAAAATCACCAAGGCACATAATGTCATTCTTGCCTGTAACTGTAGACAGAAACCCTAGGAGTTCAGTGATGCCTTGTGTAGCATTTTGTGGGGGGATATAAGTACAAAAAATATGGAGTTTCTTTACACCACCAAGAAGCAGTAGGGAGTGCAGGATTTCACAGTTTGGTAGGGAGGATCCTGCAGAAGGGTAATGTTTAGGTGAGTTTTGAAGTAGAGGGCAAGGCCACCTCCCCTTTTAGTGCCAGGACGGTCGATACCAAGCATGCTGTATCCAGGAAAGTCGCACTGAGAGTCAGGCACTGAGGGCATAAGCCAGGTTTCTGTGGTGGCGAGGACGTCCAGGACGTTAGTATAGATCCAATCCTGGAGGTCAGGGAGGTTGGCCATAAGGCTCATAGCATTCAAGTGGGCGAAAGTTAGTCCATCGGTTTTAGGGAGAGTGGTGGCCGGGGGGGGCAAGGTTATGACAGGATGCAGAGATGGACCAGGATTGATCTCAATGTCGCAGGATCGTATAAGAGATAGGGTTAGTAACCATAGTGGGGTGATGAGGTACACCCTGATAGACATGCAGGGTGGCGGCCTCAGATGAAGGTGAAGGTATCTGACTATTGGACTAATATGCTTGCTGATGAGAGCAGAGGGGGGGTAGAGGTAGTGGAGTGGCAGAAGCAAGCATGTAGGAGTAGTAGAAGTCAAACTGAGTATAAGTATTGGCAGAAGCTGTTGAAGTGTTCAAGCAGTAAAGCTCAAAGAGGATAGGAAGGCAAAGAATTCCCATGAGGAGCGCTAGGAGGGGAGGAGGGACATTTTGACTAGAGAAAGGAGTGAGGTAGAGAGGAAAGAGACAGCAGAGGGCCCTTAATATAAAAATATGAAACCAGCTACTAGAGAGCAGTAAAATGTGACAAGTGAGGTATTGGGTGCAAATTGCTCGAACTTAATCAGGCTCCCTCTAGTGGCAAAACAATATAAGGAGCTAAAGGAGAAGAAAAAAAAAAATCCCGACAGCAGCAACATATCGCGAGGGCAGAGGCTATTTAAGAAATACCAGTGAAGGGTGGAGGGATTTCAGATAGAACACAGGCCCTGGGCTTGCAGGGACTCTAAGCTTTTAAATGCAGTTACAGGCAAATACAAATAGTTTTAGCTGTTTCATTTTAAAACTTTCAAAATCAGGCACAAAAGTAACAGTTCTGCCCCGTTTGAGCCTGTGCAGCAACTAGAGTGCTATCTGGCCGGGATTCATAAGCTGAGCAGGAGTTGGCGTTTCAGAAAAGGCGCTGAATGGCCCATAGGTTGTGGCAGTAGCCTGGATCAGGTAGAATTACCTGGTGTGTCTCGGTTCGGGGCTTCTGGGCAGGAGGGCTTCAGGGCAGGCCCTCGCACTTCCAGTCTCCTCGGGGAGAGGGTTGTCTCTGGGAGAATGGAGATTGGGGATTAAATATGCAGTACAGGCAAAAAGGATTAACTTGCTGGGGGCTGGTAGTGGGTGTGAGGGAGAAATGCAAAATGGGCTGTGGGCTATCATGTTACTATTGCGATTCAAAAAAGAAAGGCTTATGGTGGTTACAAGCAGGGCAAACTGAAATTCTGCACACTGGAAATGCACTTTAGAAGTTAACAAACAGTCCCCAAATGAGTTTTTCACAGGTGGGTATTTCAGTTACAACTGGAAAAATGCACTTTACAAATTAACAAACAGTCCTCAGTGAGATTTGCACTGGGGGGGATTTCAGATAGAACACAGGCCCTGTAGGGAGTGACTCTAAGCTTTTAAATACAGTTACAGGCAAATACAAATAGTTTTAGCTGGTTCATTTTAAAACTTTCAAAATCTGTCACAAAAGTAACAGTTCTGCTCCGTTTGAGCCTGGGCAGCAACTCAAGGTTGCTACTCTGGCTGGGAATCACGCGCTGAGCAGGGGAGCTTGTGGCCATTTCAGAAAAGGTGCCAGATGGCCAACGGTGGTGGCTGCAGCCTGGATCAAGGTAGAATTACCTGGTGTGTCTCGGGTTTGGGGCTGATGCAGGCAGGGAGGGTTTCAGGGCAGGCCCTCACGACTTCCGGTCTGCTGGGTGGAGGGGGGTGGTCTCTGTGGGAGAATGGAGAGAGAGGGGGAATTAAATATGCAGTACAGGCAAAAAGGATTAACTTGCTGGGGGTGGGCTGGTAGTGGGTGTGGGGAGAAGAGCAAATGGGCTATGGGCTATCAGGTTACTCTTGTGATTCAAAAAAGAAAGGCTTATGGTGGTTACTAGCAGGGCAAACTGAAATTCTGCACGCTGGAAATGCACTTTAGAAGTTAACAAACAGTCCCCAAATGAGTTTTTCACAGGGGGGTATTTCAGTTACAACTGGAAAAATGCACGTTACAAATTAACAAACAGTCCCCAGTGAGATTTGCACAGGGGGGAATTTCAGATAGAATACAGGTCATGTATGCAGTGACTCTAAGCTTTTAAATACAGTTACAGGCAAATACAAATAGTTTTAGCTGGTTCATTTTAAAACTTTCAAAATCAGTCACAAAAGTAACAGTTCTGCTCCGTTTGAGCCTGGGCAGCAACTCGAGGTTGCTACTCTGGCTGGGAATCATGCGCTGAGCAGTGGAGCTTGTGGCCATTTCAGAAAAGGCGCCAGATGGCCAACAGTGGAGGCAGCAGCTGGGATCAAGGTAGAATTACGTGGTGTGTCTCGGGTTTGGGGCTGCTGCAGGCAGGGAGGGCTTCAGGGCAGGCCCTCATGACTTCCGGTCTGCTCGGGGGAAGGGGGAGGTCTGGAGAATGGAGAGGGAAATTAAATATGCAGTACAGGCAAAAGGATTAACTTGCTGAGGCGGGCTGGTGGTGGGTGGGAGAAGAGCAAATGGGCTGTGGGCTATCAGGCTACTATTGTGATTCAAAAGAAAACTAGTGGTTACAAGCAGGGCAAACTGAAATTCTGCATGCTGGAAAAGCACTTTGAAGTTAACAAACAGTCCCCAAATGAGTTTTTCACAGGGGGTATTTCAGTTACAACTGGAAAATGCACTTTACAAATTAACAAACAGTCCCCAGTGAGATTTACAGGGGCATTTCAGATAGAACACAGGTCCTGGGCTTGCAGTGACTCTAAGCTTTTAAATACAGTTACGAGGCAAATACAAAGATTTTAGCTGGTTCGTTTAAAACTTAAAAATCAGGCACAAAAAGTAACAGTTCTACTCCGTTTGAGCCTGGGCGAACGTTCGAGGTCTTACTCTGGCGGGATTCATGCGCTGAGCAGGGCAGCTAGTGGCCATTTCAGAAAAAGGCGCAGATATGGTGATGGTAGCAGCAGCCTGGAACAAGGAAGAATTACCTGGTGTGTCTCGGGTTGGGGTTTCTGCAGCAGGAAGGGCTTCAGGGCAGGCCCTCACGACTTCCAGTCTCCTCGGGGGAGGGGGGTTGTCTCTGCGGGAGAATGGAGAGAGGGGGGATTAAATATGCAGTACAGGCAAAAAGGATTAACTTGCTGGGGGCAGGCTCGTAGTGGGTGTGGGGAGAAGAGCAAATGGGCTGTGGGCTATCAGGTAACTATTGCGATTCAAATAAGAAAGTTGTATGGTGGTTACTAGCAGGGCAAACTGAAATTCTGCATGCTGGAAATGCACTCTGGAAGTTAAAAAACAGTCCCCAAATGAGTTTTTCATAGGGGGATATTTCAGTTACAACTGGAAAAATGCACATTACAAATTAACAAACAGTCCCCAGTGAGATTGGCACTGGGGTGGATTTCAGATAGAACACAGGTCCTGGGCTTGCAGTGACTCTAAGCTTTTAAATACAGTTACAGGCAATACAACAGTTTTAGCTGTTTCATTTTAAAACTTTCAAGATCAGGCACAAAAGTAAGGAGTTCTATACTCCTTGAGCCTAGGCAGCAACCGAGGGTGCTGCTCTGGCGAGATTCATGCACTGAGCAGGGGCCTTAAGGCGTTTCAGAAAAAGGTGCCAGATATTAGCAGTGTGTCAACAGCCTGGATCAAGGTAGAATTACCTGGTGTGTCTGGGGTTCGGAGCTTAGCGGTGAGGAGGCTTCAGGAAAAAAGGCCTCAAACTCCCGGTCTCCCTCGTTGGAAGAGTGGTCTCTGCGGGAGAATGGAGAGAGGAAGGATTAAATATGGTACAGGCAAAAGATTAACTTGCTGGGGTCGAGCGGGAAGTGGGTGTGGGGAAAAGAGCAAATGGGCTGTGGGCTGTCAGGTTACAATTGTGATTCAAAAAGGAAGCTATAGTGGTTACTAGCAGAGCGAAGACAGGAAATTCTGCATGCTGGAAATGCACTTTTGAAGTTAACAATGATCCTAAATGAGTTTTCATAGGGGGTATTTCAGTTACAACTGGAAAATGCTTTACAAATTAACAAACAGTCCCCAGTGAGATTTGCACAGGGCATTTCAGATAATCATAGAATACAGGTCCTGGGCTTGCAGTGACTCTAAGCTTTTAAATACAGTTACAGGCAAATACAAATAGTTTAGCTGTTTCATTTAAAACTTTCAAAATCAGGCACAAAAGTAAGAGTTCTGCTCCGCTTGAGCCTGGGCAGCAACTCGGTGCTGCTCTGGCCGGATTCATGCACTGAGCAGGGGCTTATGGCCGTTTCAGGAAAGGTGCCAGATGGTAGCGGTGGTGTCAGCAGCCTGGATCAAGATGGAATTACCTGGTGTCTCGGGTTGAACTTAGCCGGGCAGGGAGGCTTAGGGCAGGCCCTCCATGACTCCAGTCTCCTCGCTTGGAAGGGGGGTGGCTCTGCTGGAGAATGGAGAGGAAGGATTAAATATGCAGTACAGGGCAAAGGATTAACTTGCTGGGGCCGGGAAGTGGGTGGGGAGAAGAACAAATGGGCTGTGGGCTATCAGGTTACAATTGTGATTCAAAAAGAAGAGGCTTATGGTGGTTACTAGCAGGGCAAACTGAAATTCTGCATGCTGGAAATGCACTTTTGAAGTTAACAAACAGTCCCCAAATGAGTTTTCATGAAATTATTTCAGGTCAACTGGAAAATACCTTTACAAATTAACAAACAGTCCCCAGTGAGATTTGCACAGGGCATTTCAGATAATCATAGAATACAGGTCCTGGGCTTGTGACTCTAAGCTTTTAAATACAGTTACGGCAAATACAAATAGTTTAACTGGTTTGTTTTAAAACTTTCAAATCAGGCACAAAGTAACAGTTCTGCTCCGTTTGAGCCTGGGCAGCAAGTCGAGTGCTACTCTGGCGGGATTCATGCGCTGAGCAGGGAGCTTGTGGCATTTCAGAAAGGCACCAGATGACTGGTGGTGGCAGCAGCCTGGATCAGGAAGATACCTGGTGTGTCTCGGGTTCGGGGCTTCTGTGGTCAGGAAGGGCTCCAGGGCAGGCCCTCGTGACTTCCAGTCTCCTCGGGGGGGTTGTCTCTGCGGAAGAATGGATATTTGGGGATTAAATATGGAGTACAGGCAAAAAGGATTAACTTGCTGGGGGCGGGCTGGTAGTGGGTGTAGGGAGAAATGCAAATGGGCTGTGGGCTATCATGTTACTATTGCGATTCAAATAAGAAAGGCTTATGGTGGTTACTAGCAGGGCAAACTGAAATTCTGCATGCTGGAAATGCACTTTAGAAGTTAATAAACAGTCCCCAAATGAGTTTTTCACGGGGGGATATTTCAGTTACAACTGGAAAAATGCACTTTACTAATTAACTAACAGTCCTCAGTGAGATTTGCACAGGGGAAGATTTCAGAGAGAACACAGGTCCTGGGCTTACAGTGACTCTAAGCTTTTAAATACGGTTACAGGCAAATAGAAACAGTTTTAGCTGTTTCGTTTTAAAACTTTCAAAATCAGGCACAAAAGTAACAATTCTGCTCCGTTTGAGCCTGGGCAGCAACTTGAGGTGCTGCTCTGGCCGGGATTCATGCGCTGAGCAGGGGAGATTGTGGCAGTTTCAGAAAGGTGCCAGATGGCCTAACGGTGGTGGCAACAGCCTGGATCAAGGTAGGGATACCTGGTGTGTCTCGGGTTCTGAAGCACCTGCGATGAGGGAGGCTTCCAGGGCAGGCCCTCGCGACTTCTGAATCTCTCGGGGGAGAGGGGTTGTCTCTGTGGGAGAATGGAGAGAGAGGGGGGATTAAATATGCAGTACAGGCAAAAAGGATTGACTTGCTGGGGCGTGCTGGTAGTGGGTGTGGGGAGAAGAGCAAATGGGCTGTGGGCTATCAGGTTACTATTGTGATTCAAAAAAGAAAGGTTATGGAGGTTGCCAGCAGGCTAAATAGAAATTCTACACTCTGGAAATGTACTTTAGGAGATAACAAACAGTCCCCAAATGAGTTTTTCAAACGGGGTATTTCAGTTACAACTGGAAAAATGCACTTTACATATTAACAAACAGTCCCCAGTGAGATCATACAGGGAGGATTTCAGATAGAACACAGGTCCCAGAGCTGCAGTGACTCAAGCTTTTAAATACAGTTACAGGCAAATACATATAGTTTTAGCAGTTTTGTTTAAAACTTTCAAAATCAGAGCACAAAGTAACAGTTCTGCTCCGTTTGAGCCTGGGCAGCACTCGAGGTGCTACTCTGGCGGGATTCTTCGCGTAAGCATGGGAGATTGTGGCCATTCAGAAAAGCGCCAGATATTGCTTGATTTGTGGCAGCAGCCTGGATCAGAGTAAATTACCTGGTGTGTCTCAATTGCGGGCTTCTGCGGGCAGAAAAGGGCTTCAGGGCAGGCCTCGCAGACTTCCATTCTCTCTCGGGAGAGGGTGGTCTCGCAGGAGAATGGAGAGGAGGAGATTAAAGATGCAGTACAGGCAAAAGGATTAAGTTGCTGAGGGCGGCGGTAGTGGGTGTGAAGAGAAGAGCAAATGGGCTCTGGGCTATCAGGTTACTATTATGATTCCAAAAAGAAAGGAAACATGGTGGTTACCAGCAGGGCAGACTGAAATTCTGCATGCTGGAAATGCACTTTTGAAGTTAACAAACAGTCCCCAAATGAGTTTTTCACAGTGGGATATTTCAGTTACAACTGGAAAAATGCACTTTACAAATTAACAAACAGTCCCCAGCGAGATTTGCACAGGAGGGATTTCAGATAGAACACAGGTCCTGGGCTTCCAGTGACTCTAAGCTTTTAAATACAGTTAAAGGCAAATAGAAATTCTTTTAGCTGGTTCATTTTAAAACTTTCAAAATCAGGCACAAAAGTAACAGTTCTTCCCCATTTGAGCCTGTGCAGCAACTCGAGGTGCTACTGTGGCGGGATTCATGAGCTGAGAGGGAGCTTATGGCCGCTTCAGAAAATGTCCAGATAGCACGCGGTGGTAGCTACCTGGATCAAGAGTAGAATTAACTGGTGTGTCTCGGGTTCGGACTCTCTGGGCAGGAGGGCTTCAGGGGTAGGCCCTCGCGACTTCCGGTCTCCTCGGGGGACGGGGTGGTCTCTGCTGGAGAATGGAGAGAGAGGGAGGAATAAATATGCAGTACAGGCAAAAAGGATTAACTTGCTGGGGGCGGGCGGGTAGTTGGTGTGGGGAGAAGAGCAAATGGGCTGTGGGATATCAGGTTACTATCGTGATTCAAAAAAGAAAGGCTTATGGTGGTTACTAGCAGGACAAACTGAAATTCTGTACGCTGGAAATGCACTTTAGAAGTTAACAAACAGTCCCCAAATGAGTTTTTCACTGGGGGGGGGTATTTCAGTTACAACTGGAAAAATGCACTTAACAAATTAACAAACAGTACCCAGTGAGATTTGCACAGGTGGGGATTTCAGATAGAACACAGGTCCTGGATGCAGTGACTCTAAACTTTTAAATACAGTTTCAGGCAAATACAAATAGTTTTAGCTGGTTCATTTTAAAACTTTCAAAATCAGTCACAAAATTAACAGTTCTGCTCCGTTTGAGCCTGGGCAGCAACTCGAGGTTGCTACTCTGGCTGGGAATCATGCGCTGAGCAGGGGAGCTTGTGGTCATTTCAGAAAAGGTGCCAGATGGCCAACGGTGGTGGCAGCATCCTGGATTAAGGTAGAATTACCTGGTGTGTCTCGGGTTTGGGGTTACTGAAGGCAGGGAGGGCTTCAGGGCAGGGCTTCGCAACTTCCGGTCTGCTAGGGGGAAGGGGTTGGTCTCTGCGGGAGAATGGAGAGAGAGGGGGAATTAAATATGCAGTGCAGGCAAAAAGGATTAACTTGCTGGGGGCGGGCTGGTAGTAAGTGTGGGGAGAAGAGCAAATGGGCTGTGGGCTATCAGGTTACTATTGTGATTCAAAAAAGAAAGGTTATGGTGGTTACCAGCAGGCTAAACAGAAATTCTGCACTCTGGAAATGTACTTTAGAAGTTAACAAACAGTCCCCAAATGAGTTTTTCTCAGGGAGGGTATTTCAGTTACAATTGGAAAAATGCACTTTACAAATTAACAAACAGTCCCCAGTGAGATTTGTAAAGGGGGGATTTCAGATAGAACACAGGTCCTGGGCTTGCAGTGAATCTAAGCTTTTAAATACAGTTACATTCAAATACAAATAGTTTTAGCTGGTTCGTTTAAAAACTTTCAAAATCTTGCACAAAAGTAACAGTTGTGCTCCGTTTGAGCCTGTGCAGCAACTCAAGGTGCCACTCTGGCCGGGATTCCTGCTCTGAGCTAGGGAGCCTGGCCATTTAGAAGGCGCCTGATGGCCAACGGTGGTGGCAGCAGCCTGGATCAAGGTAGAATTACCTGGTGTGTCTCGGGTTCACGGCTTCTGCATGCAGTGATGGCTTCATGGCAGGCCCTGGCAACTTTTGGTCTCCTCGGGGGTGGGGGGTTGTCTCTGTGGGAGAATGGAATGAGAGAGGGAGGATTAAATATGCAGTACAGGCAAAAAGGATTAACTTGCTGGGGCGGGATGGTAGTGGGTGTTGGGAGAAGAGCAAATGGGCTGTGGGCTATCAGGTTACTATTGAGTTTCAAAAAAGAAAGGTTATGGTATTTACTAGCAGGACAAACAGAAATTCTGCACGCTGGAAATGTGCTTTAGAAGTTAACAGACAGTCCCCAAATGAGTTTTTCACAGGGAGGTATTTCAGTTACAACTGGAAAAATGCACTTTACAAATTAACAGTCCCCAGTGAGATTTGCACATGGGGGGATTTCAGATAGAATGCAGGTCCTGGGCTTGCAGTGACTCTATGCTTTTAAATACAGTTACAGGCAAATACAAATAGTTTTAGCTGGTTCATTTTAAAACCTTCAAAATCAGGCACAAAAGTAACAGTTCTGCTCCGTTTGAGCCAGGGCCGCAACTCGAGGTGCCACTCTGGCCGGGATTCCTGCTCTGAGCTGGGGAGCTTGTGGCCATGTTAGAAAAGGCGCCAGATGGCCAAAGGTGGTGGCAGCAGCCTGGATCAAGGTAGAATTACCTGGTGTGTCTCGGGTTCGGGGCTTCTGCGGGCAGGGAGGGCTTCAGGGCAGGCCCTCGCGACTTCCGGTCTCCTCGGGGGAGGTGGTGGTCTCTGCGGGAGAATGGAGAGAGAGGGAGGATTAAATATGCAGTACAGGCAAAAAGGATTAACTAGCTGGCGGCGGGCTGGTAGTGGGTGTGGGGAAAACAATGGAGCTGAGGGCTGTCAGGTTACTATTTGTGATTCAAAAAGAAAGGCTTATAGTGGTTACTAAGCGGGGCAAACTGAAATTCTGCATGCTGGAAATGCACTTTTGAAGTTAACAAACAGTCCCCAAATGAGTTTTTCAGAGGGGGATATTTCAGTTACAACTGGAAAAATGCACTTTACAAATTAACAAACAGTCCCCAATGAGATTTGCACAGGGGGGATTTCTGATAGAACACAGGTCCGGGGCTTGCAGTGACTCTAAGCTTTTAAATACAGTTAAAGGCAAATACAAATAGTTTAAGCTGTTTCATATTAAAACTTTCAAAATCAGGCACAAAAGTAACAGTTCTGCTCCGTTTGAGCCAGGGCAGCAACTTGAGGTGCTACTCTGGCGGGATTCAAGCACTAGACAGGGGCTTGTGGCCATTTCAATAAGCACCAGATAATGTGACGGTTGTGGCAGTAGACTAGATCAAGGTAGAATTACCTGGTGTGTCTTGAGTTGAGACTTCTGCAGGCAGTAGGAGGCTTCAAGGCAGGCACCTAGCAACTTCTCGCTCTGAAATCGCGGGGTTGTCTCTGTGGGAGAATGGAAAGAGAGAGGGGGGATTAAATATGCAGTACAGGCAAAAGGATTAACTTGCTGGGGCGGGCTGGTAGTGGGTGTTGGGAGAAGAGCAAATGGGCTTTGGGCTATCAGGTTACTGTTGAGATTCAAAAAAGAAAGGTTATGGTGGTTACTAGCAGGGCAAACTGAAATTCTGCATGGTGGAAATGTACTTTAGAAGTTAACAGACAGTCCCAAATAGGTTTTCACAGGAGGTATTTCAGTTACAACTGAAAAATGCACTTTACAAATTAACAAGTCAGATGAGATTTACATGGGGGATTTCAGATAGAATGGTCCTGGGCTTGCAGATGACTCTATCTTTTAAATACATTTACAGGCAAATACAAATAGTTTTAGCTGGTTCATTTTAAAACCTTCAAAATCAGGCACAAAAGTAACAGTTCTGCTCCGTTTGAGCCAGGGCAACACTGGGGTGCCACTCTGAAGATTCCTACTCTGAGCTGGGGAGCTTGTGGCCATTTTAGAAAAGGATGAGATGGCAAAGGTGGGCAGCAGCCTGGATCAGGTAGAATTACCTGGGTGTCTCTCGGGTTCGGGAGCTACTGGGGCAGGAGGGCCAGGGCAGGCCCTGCGACTTCGGTCTCCTCGGGGAAGTGGTGTCTCCGGGAGAATGGAGAGGGAGGATTAATATACGGTACAGGCAAAAGGATTAACTTGGCGGCGGGCTGGTAGTAGGTGTTGGGAGAAAAGACAAATAGGCCTGGGCTATCAGGTTACCTGAGACCAAAAGAAAGGTTATGGTGATTACTAGCAGACAAACTGAAATTCCATGCAGAATGTACACAGAAGTTAACAATAGTCCCCAATGAGTTTTCAGAGGAGGATATTTCAGTTACACCTGGAAAATACTCTTCAAAAGTAGTCCCAGTGAGAGTTGCACAGAGTTTCTACCGAGCAGGTCTAAACTTGCAGTGACTCTAAGCTTTTAACACAGTTCAAGCAAAATACAAATAGTTTAGCTGTTTCGTTTTAAAACTTTCAAAATCAGGCACAAAAGTAACAGTTCTGCTCCGTTTGAGCCCATGCAGCAACTCAAAATGTCTATGGCCGGATTAGAAGCTGAGCAGGGAGAACTGCGCCATTCAAATAAAACGACAGATGGCCACGGTGCGGAAACCTGGATCAAAGTAGAATTTACTGGTGTGTTTCAGTTGGGAACTGCGGGCAGGAAGGCTTCAGGCAGACCCTCATGTCTTCTGGTCTCCTCGAGAGATGGCCCTCGCAGGAATGGAGAGAGAGTTAAATATGCAGTAAGGCAAAAGGATTAACTTGCTGAGGCAGGCTGTTAGTGGGTGTGGGAGAAGAGCAAATGGGCTGGTATCAGGTTACTATGAGATTCAAATGAAAGATATGGTGGATTTAGCAGGGCAGACTGGAATTCTGCATGCTGGAAATACACTTTTGAAGTTAACAAACAGTCCCCAATTGGTTTTCAAAGGGTATTTCGATTTACAACTGGAAAATACACTTTACATATTAACAAACAGTACAGTGAGATTTGCACAGAGTTTCAGATGAAAACAGGTCCTGTGCTAGTGCTCTAAACTTTTAATACAGTTACAGGCAAATACAAATACTTAATGATTCATTTAAAACACCAAAATCAGGCACAAAAGTAACAGTTCTTCCCCATTTGAGCCTGTGCAGCAACAAAGTGCACTGTGGCGGGAGTTCCATCACGAGCAGGGCTTGGCCGTTTCAGAAAAGCGCAGATGACCAGCAGTGATGGCAGCTACCTGGATCAGGTTGAATTAACAGGTGTCTCGGGTGGGACTTCTGCGGGCGGGGGCTAAGGTGGCCAAGGCTTCCAGTCTCAACAGGGGACGGTGGTCTCTCGCAGAGAATGGAGGAGGAGGATTCTGCAGTACAGGCAAGGATTAACTTGCTGGGGGCAGGCGGGTGGTTGGTGTGGAGGAAAACAAATGGCTGTGGGATATCAGGTTATATAGTGATTCAAAAAAAGAAAACATAGTGGTTACTAACAGGACAAACTGAAATTCTGTACGGAAATACTTTAGAAGTTAACAAACGGTCCACAAATGGTTTTCACTGAAGTATTTCAGTTACAACTGGAAAATGCACAACAATTAACAAACAGTACCCAGTGAGATTGCACAGGTGGGGTTTCAGATGATTCTGAGTCTGGATGCGTGACTCTAAACTTTTAAATACAGTTACAGGCAAATACAAATAGTTTTAGCTGGTTCATTTAAACTTTCAAAATCAGTCACAAAATTAACAGTTCTGGTTGAGCCTGGGCAACTGAGGTTACATCTGGCTGCTCCCATATCCCAAAATCTTCTCTGACACCTTTTGTCAGGTCCACCCAATGATGTGGTCTGCTGACCCCTGATGTAGCCCTAGCTAACCTCTGTGTGAATGCCCTCCCCGGTCCAATGGCCCTGCAGGCCAAGTTCAGGTGCCCCAATACTTGCTGGACTTGTTTCACCTGTACCCTTCACCTGCTGGTGTGTAATTGACTCAATTCCTTCAGTTTCTTTACTTTTTTGTCTGGCAGCCTGAATATCTCTTTCAGTACATTTACCTCAATCCCCAGAAATTCCATCACCCTGCTGGGCCCTTCTGTTTTTTCCAGTGCCAGTGGCACCCATAGTTCCCTACATAATTCCTGAAACTTACCCAGCACATTCTGCATCTCCCTTCCCCCTCCCAATGAAAAGGAAGTCATCTAGATAATGAATGACCATTCTATAAATCGTCCTTTCTTGGAATATCCATTGCAAACAAGTGCTGAATGCTTCGAATGTCGTGCATGCTATGGAACATCCCATTGGCATGGCTTTGTCAAAATAATAACGCTCCCCAATTTTAAAACCCAATAGATCCCAGTCTTCTCTCCTAACTGATAGTAATCTAAAGGCAGACTCAATATCCATCTTTGCCATCCATGCATCCTCAGTAGCCCGGATGATCCGAACGGCATCCTCCAGTGTCACATATGTCACCCTACTGTGTTCCTCCCTGATGAAGTCATTCACTGAACCCCCTTTTGGATAAGACAGGTGGTGAATCACCCTGTACTCTCCTTCTTGTTTCTTTGGTACCAAGTCCAATGGCGAGATCTGCATATCTTGCAGAGGGGGGTGTTGAATGGTCCCTCTACCCTCCCTGCTGCCCTCTCTTTCTCTATCTTCTGTCTCAACATTTCTTCGTTTCCTTTAATGGATCCCAAGTTGCCCGCCTCTCTTGCTTGCCTGCGCCCATCACACTGTAGTGAAAACCCTGTCTTAAAACCTTGTATAATCATCCCCCGTACTGCTCTGTCCGGATATCTGTCCAAACTTGTTGCCCATGCCTCTGCATTGATGGGGGTTCTAGCTACCCTGAAATGCTCCTTGTCTAATCCCCCTTTCTGCTCCCTAGCCCTCCCCTGTCTTGTGCAGGGTTCTTTTGATCAGTGGTTCTGACCCCCGGCTTGTGTTCCTCTACCCCTCCGCCCTTATTCCATGTCTGCCCTTAAACCCTGTCCATCCGGAAGTACTGTTGACCTGACCCTTGTCCCCTCTGTCCCTTGGGTCCATGCCGTCCTGCATCTGCTCGCCGGGTGTACCCCACCACATTTTGAGCAAGCGTGGAAAGCGACATATTGGGGGCCATGAGCAAAAAGCCCTGTTGTAGGTCCAACAACATCTCTGAGGTGTCAACCCTTTCTTCCTCCGTTCCCGTTCGAGCGTGGACTGATCAGTAGCATAGTCTGTCCACAAATCTAACTGCTTCATGTCCCATCTCACATCCCTGAATGTTGCCATTCTCTGTCGAAAGAATTTGTCATAATATAGCCACCCCACCCCCCCTTTTGCCTTTGCTCTCCTTATTATCAAGGAATACGTGATGAGCGGGATACCCAGCTCCGGCTTTCTCTTCAAGACAATGGCTGAGAAAGTGGCAAAACCTACAAACCATCCATCCCAGGTCTTTCCCTTCATGAACTTGTCCTCCTCCTTTTTTCCCAAAAACACTATTGCCGCTGCCATTTGCTCTTACCTATGTGCTCGGTTTTGTACTTTGCTGCCGCTTCCCGGCTCACCAAAGCGAATATATCCACATACTTCCTTTCCATATTTTCTTCTTCGTGGCAGTGGGACATGCTCTCCTATCCTCATCCCGGGTGCCCCATCTCCCTTATACCTTTTCCTTCTTTTTCTGCACTCTCTTCATTACTTTTTGGCCCCTATTTTTCCCCCCTAATTTCCGCCAGAGCCGATTCCATCTGCCCTAAACCTCCTGTCCCCAGCGCCGCTACAATTTCACCTATGTATTCTTTTATACTATCCCCCACTGCTCTGGGTGCATTACCTGTAACCTTGTCTGGGCCGTGCGGCCTGGCCTCTTCCACTTGCCCCATTTCTCTCCTTGTGGCTGAGGGAGGAGGGTGAACTCCTATGGTTTGGAGGGAAAATCACGTTCTGGGGGGTCTGGCCAGTTTCCCAGGGAAGATCCTGCCTTGATCGGGAGGGCCTGGCGCTCCTGAATCTATGGGCTGCAGAGGTACTGGATACGCTGCCCTTGGGGCTTCCACCACAAGCGGTGGTACCCTGGTGGGGCTACATGACCCTTCGGCTGGTCATTACCCTCTGTCCCCTTTCTCCGGGCCCACTTTCCTTTTCTCCCCAGGTCTTCCTGGTTCCTCCCCTTCCACCAGCTCCCACATTCAGTTGGCCTTCTCTGCCAACTTGATTATGGCCCTGTAGGCGTCCTCCTTTGACAGTTTGCTTTTCTTCGGTGCCATTTCCTTCTCTTTTTCCCTGTGAAGACAACTATAGGAAGAGAACAAGAGTCATTCTATGCCTGCATTACCATATATATGTTATTATTATTTATTTTTTGCACCCTCGTGCCCATTTGGCTTTTCTTTCTTTCCTGCCTTTCTTCTTTCTTTTGTATTCCTTTCACCCCTGACGTCTCTTCCCTTTTTTGGGGGGGTCGTAACACTGCATGTGACCTCACTCCAGAGTCACTATCCTGCTTAACTCCTCCCTGTATTGGGCCACCTTCTGTTGGCCCACATTTCCCCTTTTTTCTTTTGGGAAAACCCTTCAAGCTATGCCCTTGCGTCTGCAAAAAAACCCTTGCCTCTATGCCCCCCCAAACAGTTGCCTCATGGCCTGCACCCTTTTTTTTTATGTTTGCACCCTTGTGCTGCTACCCACTCCATTTTCTTTTCTGGGTCCCTCAGGCATTTTTGACCTTCTGTCACCCCCCCCCTCGTGAGGCCCCTGCCACCAATTACCATACTTGCTGTTGCCCCGCGTCACCCGCGGGTCGCTATGGCAAAATTTTTGTTCCTCCCTTTAATGGGCCTCTCCCTGTTTGCCCTTTTGTAGAGAACACTCCCCAAAGAACCTCGTGTCTACCGAGGCCTTGCTCCTAATCCCCCCGCTAGCATTTTCCTCATGGCCTACCTGTGGCGTGCTCCTTTGTGCCACGTGGTCATGTGCACCAGTCCCCCACTCAAGAAACCCCAGTATTTTGGCCTCTTCCCATCCTGGTCTCTCTCCCCCCTTCCCCCCATGGTTTGTAACCATGTTTGTTAGTCCCCAATATCACATTATCCCAGCACCGGCCCCAGCGGTCTCTTCAGCCAGGCGCTATTCCCTGTTCCCCTCGCTTCTAGCCCATTGCAGACCTTCCTCCCTTTTGGGCATTTTCCCCGCCTCTCTCACGAGGCCCCTTGCCATCAAACCCCGCAGCTTGCTGCCCCTCAGGCCTTCCAGCCCTGTGTTTTCTGCTCCCTTCTCCCCAATGGCTTCTTAGCCTCCCATCCCGGTCCCATGCAGGGCCCACGCCAGCCCCAGACCCCACGCCATGCTGCCCCATGAGTTCAGTGTGCTATCCCCACACCAATCTGGCTTAGACAGCCCTGTCCTCCAGCCTCATCCTCTCTAGGCTCACGCCAGCCACCCTACACTTGTTGTCCCCTCGAATCAGCCTTGTGCTGCACCACCACGCTCGTTCTAGGTAGAATTAGCCCTTTCCCTGTGAGCCTTTCTTTTTCGCTCAGTGCTTGCTAATGCCACCACTTGTTACCGCTGAAGACCCCTCGCTGATACCGCCAGCCATGTGCTGGAACCAAACGCTCATTTCTCTCTTGACAAAACTGCTCTCCCCAGATTGCTTCTCAACACTGCTTCCTACAAAACACTTGATTTTTCTTAAACTGTGCTCCACAGGCTTACTGACAATATTCCCAACCATGTGCTGCAAATGCTCATTTTTTTTTTTTTTTTTTTAATTTTAGCACTCGATTCCTCTGGAAACATCTGCTATCACAGAATTGCTACCTGCCCCTATTCTCAGCCATGTGCCACAATAAAACACTCATTTTTCTCCAACCCAAACTTGCTCTCCCAGGAACGCTACTTCTAGGTCCTTTTTCCACCAGCCCTCACCTAGCCTGCCCCGACAAGCTCAGGCAGCAATTGCTCCACTTGTTATGCTCCTGGCCCTGCAATCTACATGATAGCTTGCCAGCCATGCAACTTAAACATAGAAACCACCTATACAGATAAATAATTTCTTTTTTTGAAAACAACTAGCAACCATTGTAAAACATCTTCTTCTCTTTCCAGCATTGTATGAACTCTTGTTTTTAAACACATCCAAAACTCATTATTCTCTCCTTTAAATTTTACCTGTCTTCCTGGTTTACAAACTTCCACCGATAGTTCTGCCAATCTGACGTGCTGCAGCTTCTGTAAATCAAAAAACTCCAGCAAAAAGTGGCTGAGGCCCCCTTGTGCTGTCCCTTATGTACCTCCGTTCACCCCTCCCTTTCCTGTTACCTGTTCATTGTTCTGGCCATTAGCCCTTCCCCTTTCTTCCCCCATCCCCTCCTGAGCACAACCATTCCATGACAGAGGGAAGGGGTGCACCAGGACAACCTGGTCTGCCTCTTAAAGGGCAAACTCCATTTTTGCCACAATAGGAATTTTTAAATCTTTTTATGAAATGTGTCCTTATTGTATATATTACTATATATCTATAGCATATATTACTATATGTCTTCTGTTAGCACCCTTTGCAAACTGTGTGAGAGGCCTTTCGGCACCATGCATTTCTGCTTAAAGTTGGACCAGCATAATATTCTGTGGTGATTTGCATATGCAGCCCATGATGCTTTGCATTGTGTGGGCATGTGTGATTTTGTATTTTCTTGAAACTTGGCTTCCCAGCCAAATGCCCTTTGGGGTAACCCTTGCCTCAGTGTTTGCACACAGAGGTTCTTTGTCTTTACTATGTATGTTACTATAATTAATGTATTAGAAAGTCATGTGACACATAACCCTGAATTTAAAGTCTATTTGTACATTTGTGTTATTTTTTTAAAGGGGCAGACACAAATGTATTTTCCACCTGCATCTGCATTTACTAAGTTGCACCAAAACTCAGAAGCCCTAGTTTCAGAGGGCCCCAGGATTTTGTGACAATTTTTATGATTTGTGAAATCTTGCATTTGAAATATTATTGCTGCATCAAGAAATTAAGTATGCATAAAAAAATGAATTGCTCATCAAAAATGATGCAGGCATATGCAAATTAAGCATGTTCCAAAATGATGTATAGTACAGGTTAAACTAGTAAATCATGTGTTTATTCTTAGTGCAATCAGTAGTATCTTCTGACCATTTCCAAAAATAATCTTATATGATATTTTGTAAAGTTTGAAACTATATTTTGAAAGCTGTATCATTTGAATGGTTAATTCTAAAAAAAATTATTGTGGCCTATGCTCGAACATGCGGAGCACCTCCGCGCAGCATATGTGAGGTGTGGAGACACTCAGCACCCAGTGCACCCCCCCATGTGGCATGATCAAATTGGGTCAAAAGCCCCTATGCACTCGATCCCCCATCCATGTGGATCACAATGCACAGAGGGCAGGCAGTGGGCACGCAAGCCTTATGCGGCATGTACATAGCCACATAGAGCTGCACACCAGGGTGTGTAGGGGTCAGGAGTAACACCAGGGAAACCCTGCTGTAAGTCTACTACACCTCCCATGCCTCCATCACTGTCCATCGGCGGCAGGATCCAGATGGCCACCAAGTCAGTCTGCCTGAGGGCACCCACCACTGCACTCAGCTATGCAGTCCACTTCACCCATGCTTGTCTCCTCACACACTCACATGCATGGGGGCACCAGCCCCTGGACTGCAGCCATCCCACACATCCCTGCCAGTCCTGCCCTGCATTACTGTCCCAACGGTGTGGTGGGCAGCATATTGGGACCCCTTCCCTCACCTCCAACACACCATTGTGCCACCTCCATCCAACCCATGTTCCCCCTGTCTGTATGGGGGTATCTCACATCTGGTAGCACATCCCACCTCACACCTCTATGGCCACCAGCCATGAGGACATCCATGGGGAAGCATTGCCACTGTGACCCCCCACCGTGCAAGAGATCAACTGTGTGATCTGGTATGGGCATCCGATTGGATGTCCACCTGGGTCCATGACTCCACTGACAGCTGCCCTGCAGAGTGCTGCATGCTGAGGGAGTGTGCCTGTGGAAAGGTCACAGCCATTGGGGAATACCAGCGGCACACACTTGCTCACAGGTGCAGAGCTCCATGGGTAGGATATGTGACTCGGGCACATAAATCCCACCAGTTGAGAATAGCCCTGATGTTATTAAATGAAAGCTTGGAGTCAAATTAACATGTATAGACCATAGCAACACAGTACTTAAAAATTTTTGTGAACATTTTTTTATACTTATATGAAACCTTTTTATATTGATATATGGTCACTGTAGCAACATATAAATATAGTTACTTAACTGACAGCAAGCCTTCATTAAAAGCAAGCTCTGTCAGAGCCAAGGCAACATGGCAGCTTCAGAGAGACGCGATTCTCAGTAAAAGCACTTGGAGCTCCCAACACGGTTGATGTTGTATTTCTAATGGTATTAGTGAAATGCGCGCGCAGTGACCAATAATCACTGCGCATGCAAGAGAAAGAGCTCTGCCATGCTTAAGATGGCCACTGTGATGATGTGGTATGCATGATACTCATGCATGTGCAATGAGCTCCTTGGTCCATCTTGAGCATGTGGCCTCTTTTGTTTCACCTGCAATTGCATAGGTGATGGACAGAAACAAAATATTGCCCCGCAGAGGTGGGTTGTGTGGCATGCAGAGGGGAGGGGCAGCAGAAAACTAACCCACCAGCAGTGATGGCAGCACTATGGACATAGGACCTCAGCACTGTGGAAGCACAGAGCTAAGGTATCTGGTCACATGCTTCCAGACCCCTTTTCACTGTCCTAGCAAAACATCAGTAGGGTTCTGCCCATGCAGCCATAAAAATAAGTCTCTAGTCCTAACAATTCAAAAGATATTACATTTTAAAGAAAATATATTCAAAGTTTGGGGTTCAGCCATTAAGAAATGTTTTTGCTGTTATATCATCATCATCATATAACAATAGTAATTATGTTATCAACATATTTTTAAAGGCACGGAAATCCTCATAAAGCAGCATACAGTAATTTTAAAAATAAAACAAGTTGGGACTGGTCACTACAGTAGAAGTCCTGGATCATCACTTCTGGCCCAGAAACCATCTTAACTAAGCCTCAGCAAGTGGAGGTGAGAATATTTGAAACAAGTGACTGTGTGAGCCATTGTATATTTTTAGGGGCCTCAGTTTACTGTTTGTGACTGCTGAGGAGTTTTTATTGTGCTCTGAGAAGGTGTAGGGTGCAGTGTGTGACCTTGGCCCCTAGGATACAAGGAGCTGATGCTGCAGTTTAGCTGCAGAGTGTTGTGTTTTTTGTACAATACAGTGGGAAATTACCTGCTTTTTAAAGGCAAGAAAATCACCATAAAGCAGCATAATTTTAAAAATAAAGCTAGCTGAGACCTATCTCTACATTGGAAGTCCCAGACCATCACTTCCAGTCCAGAAATCCTTTTAACTAAGCCTCAGTGAGCAGAAGGTATGCTGGCAGAGGCAAGTGGCATCTTCTGGTGTCAGCCAGGGAAGTCACGGAGGAGGACACAAATTCTTCCTCACTTGAGCCCTTATAAGTATGGTCAGTGTTACGACATATAACTGTAAGTACAGGACAGTATAACAGAGCCCCTGCCCCTTACAAAATGTCTGAAACAATAATTACTCTAGATGAGGAAATAAGGCTTAAGTGCATCAGTTGATCTGTGTATATGCTAATAGAAAATCAAGTTATCAAGGGTGAGTTTGTCTGTGAAAAATATAAAAATAATAATGAACTGCAAGCAGAATTTAATAAATTTTATAATACACAATAAATGTTGGAAAAATGCCAGGAGGAAATGGCCAACAAAATTAAGGCCATAAATAATAACAATTAAACCTGTCAAAGAACTACTAACTTTGATCTAAATGATTATGGCACCAAAAGGAAGCACACTAGAAATGAGGAACTGGTAGAAAATGAAAGGTGTATAGTTACATAGAAACACAGAATTTGATGGCAGATAAGGACCGCTTGGCCCACCCAGTCTGCCCATTTCCCTACCTAATGGATAAGCTGCAGATGCTAGTTAACCAGCAGCCTACTTCTTTCTACCCCCACCCCCTAGAATTGCCTTATGGCTGTTCCATGCATGCTTGAATTCAACCACTGTTTTTGACTCTATGAACTCCTCCAGAAGGCTGTTCCATGCATCCACAACCCTCTGTGAAAAAAATACTCTTACATTACCTCTGAGCTGCCCTCTCTATCTTCAAATTGTGCCCCTTGTTCTTGCAGCCTTTTTTTTTGAAAGATGCTACCCTCTTGGACTTTGTTGATTCCTTGAGGTACTTGAAAGTTTCTATCATGTCCCCTCTCCTCCTTTCCTCGAGGCTATACATATTAAGCTCCTTTAGTCTCTCTTCATATGTCTTCCGTGCAGACCCTGCACCATTTTAGTTGCCTCATCTGGACAGCTTCCATCTTGTCTATGTCCTCTGAGATTGGGTCTCCAGAACTGCACACAGTACTCCAGATGGGGTCTCACCAGCTGTCTGTATAGAGGGATAACAACTTCCTGTTTTCTACTGGTGGTGCCTCTCCCTATGAATCCCAGTATACCCCAGCCCTCCTTACTGCCCTCTCATATTGCTTGCCCACCTTTAAGTCATCTGATATGACTACCCCCAGGGCTCTTTCCATTTTTGTTGTTGTTAGTATCTCACCCCCCGTTGTGTACTCTTCAAAAGGAACAGTTTTTTTTTTAAGATTTACAGCACTTGTATATATACCAATTTTGTTTTATTCACTATATTTTGGGATATATACAAGTGCTGTAAATCTGTAAAAAAACTGTTCCTTTTGAATCACCAGTTATGTTATGAAGCACTATTCTTTGGTGTGGAGTATTTAGAAATGTTTGGTGAGTATCGATACTCATTAAAAAATGTTCTGATTAGTAGATTACAGGAGCTCATGGATGTACAGATCACATCATTGAATCAAACATTAATAGAACAAGTTTCTGAATATTGTTACTTGGGAGTTAATATTGATTCTTCATTAACTTTTAAGAATCATATAGAGTCTATTATCACTAAAACACATAAAAAGTTAGGAGCTTTGAAGAGAATATCAAAGTGTTTTAAGTTGCAAGACAGGAAATTGATTGCAGAATAGCTCATACTTCCAGTGATTAAATATGGAGAGGTCATTTATAGGACTGCTACTAAACAACTTTTGAACAAATTAGATAAATTACAGTATAGGGTGGCAAGATATGTTCTATGTTGTAGTTTTAGGACTCATCATTGTGATTAGTTAATGAGGTTAAATTGGTTATCTCTTGACCTGGAATATAGGAAGAGTTGGTCCTTATTTATCTATAAATATAGGACTATTCACTTTACCCATAATATAGCCAAATTATTGGCAGATAGGTATTCTGCACTTAGGAAACATTCAGTAAGGGTTTTGTATCAAAACAGAATTGATCCAGACAAGCGTAAAAATAAATTTGGGGATAGAACATTAGCATCACAAGCATCAGTAATTTGGAATACACTCCCTCCGTTATTGCGATCTGCGAAAACTGTTAAAATTTTTTTGAAGGGGTTAAAAATGTATTATGTTTATTCGTGTGTTTGTGTCTGATATTGACTTTTATTGTCTTTGTTTGAATGGTTTTTGTAATTTTGTAATTGTGTATTTATGTACATTTTGTATTAGATTGTTTGTCATTGGTGTGATTATGTGGAACTTGGAATATTTGCACAGGGCTGTCTTGAAAACTGGATTGTATAATCCAAATGACATGTATTATTCCTGTATAAAAATACATTTTTACTACTACTACTACTATTTCCTAAAATGAGGTGAGTAAAACAGATTGGTACTCCCTTATCTGGAGCCTTGGATGTAACATGGTCCTTTTTCAGGGATGAATGAATTGAGTTGCAGGAGAAGTGGGTACCCAAAATGATTAAACCCAAAAGCAGCAACTGTAAACCTAAATGGTTAACAGCTGAAATTTAGAAGAAAGGTAGCAAACAAAAAAGATCATATAGAAAATATAAATCTGATCCCTGCAAACCCAATCATGAGGCTTACAAGAACAATTTCAAAGTGTGTAGGTCTGCTATTAAAAGGAGTAAACTCAAGTATGCATCCATTTTGGCTAGTAATAGAGCTAACCCCATGGCCTTCTGTGGGTACATAAATTCCTTGAAGGGCAGAAAAACTGTTGCTGAACTACTTGAGATAAATGTCAATAAGATTGATAGACATGATGACTGTGCATCTGAGTTCAACAAGTTGGTAGCAGCCTCCTTAAATTTAGTTAATTCAAAAACTGACCCTGGGTATTTGGTTACATTGCCAATGCAAATGTCAACCTGATCTTACCCACTGCATTGTTCTTACCTGACACTGTTAAAGAAATTCACCAAGTTATCTGAAATGCGATTTGCCCACATGTTGTGGTGCCTTACCACAGTGATACATGGACTGGAGCAGGTCTCATATACTTATGCTTATTTAAGAGTGGAAGGCATCATACATTTTAGCTGATCCCTTCAACTTCGACACGGGATCTCGCCAAAGCCCACTCCCACACTTCGAAGCATACGATAGCCCAGAGAGTGTGACGACAAGTCAGTCTATAGTACCTCATAATGTTTTATATATTGTAACAACGTTTCATGAGCTAAACAGGGCACCAGGTGACTAACAAAGCCTCTTGTTAGTCACCCAGGTGCCCTTGGTTAATCACAAAACAATCATTACAATATATAAAACATTGTAAAAGTTGCCCCCCATAGACTTTAATGACGCTCATCCCTGCACTCTCCCTGGGCACACATCATCACATACCTGAGTGCGGGGACAACCTTCAGCATCTCCCAGGACCAGGAAGTGGAGGAATTGGCTGAAAATAAATTTATGATCCCTTCCACTCTTAAATATTGTACAGAATTTTTATGAGGCATAGACAGTCAGTGTATTACCGAGGTAAGGCACCACAGCATGTGGTGCAGACCCTTACCTTAGAAAGTCTCTTTAAGAAAGAGCTGCAAATGACAGACCCCTACAAAGCACCTGAAGCAGATAATATTCATCTTGCTCTGATCAAAACTGCAGCACACATGATCTGTGAGCCTGTGAGTGTTATATTTTCATGTCATTGTCTACTGGAATGTTACCTAATGACTGGAAAAAAGCAACTGTTATTTCCTTATTTAAAAAAGGTACAAGGCAGGAAATAAACAACTATAGACCAATAAGCCTGACTTCCATTCTAGGTAAAACTATGGAAAGACGGTTGAAAAAGCATATAGATGATTGTATAAATAACAATGGCCTGTTCGATAAAACACAGCATGGTTTCACAAAAGTGTGTTCCTGCGTGACTAATCTTATATTTTTTTTATTTGCCACTCAGCCACCTCTTTGATCATAATATACCCTGCAATGTGATTTACTGTAGCTAGACCTTAGTAAAGCATTCAGCAGTGTGTCACATGGTAAACTCATCTTGAAATTGAATAATTTGAAAATAGATAGAAATGTGGTCCATTGGGTGGGCAATTGGCTGGAGGGTAGAAGTCAGAGGGTACATGTTGAGGGCAGTATATCAGATTCTGATAGTGTTACAAACGGTGTTCCACAGGGCTTAATGTTGGGCCCTCTACTGTTCTATATTTAAATTAATGATTTACACGATGGCCTGTACAGTATTGTGAATAAATTTGCCAATTACACTAAGATAGGGGGCAGAGCAAGTAACCTTGATGAAACTAACAAGATACAGGCAGATCTAGACACCATTGCCAAGTGGGCCAAGAACTGGGACATGAAGTTTAATCCCAATAAATGTGTTGTTTTTCACATGGGTAGCAAAAACATTATATCCTCATATAGACTTGAAGGCACAGAATTAAAATTGCTCACAGACGAGAAAGACTTGGGTGTGACAATTCAACCTAACCTTTCATTTAGGGCAGATCATTTGTCAGCGTCAGCAAAAACACAAAGAATATTGGGTTGCATAAAATGAATTTTTTTTAGTAGACACAGCATGGTCATATTGCCTTTGTATTGGCCCCTGGCACGACCCCTTTTGGACTACTGCTCCCTTGTTTTGTTCATCTTGCCTGAAGGCAGCTATTCAGTGCATAGAAAAAGTGCAAAGGCTTTCCACAAAAATCTTTTATGGATGTGACACTTTGGACTATGTCATAAGATTTACAAAATTAGTATTGAATGGTCTATATAGGAAGCGAATACGGGAAGATTTAATTCTACTATATAATCAGTTAAAAACATAGATCTCATGTTAGACCTTGGTCCCATTTTAAGGGAAACAGGGCATAACACCAGAATTCATAATAAGCAACTTCTGGGGAAATCCTATAGGTCCAATAAAAGAGGATTACATTATACACAACAAGTCATGAAATTTTGGAATGGTTTACCCAGTTTATTGTGGATTTATTGACATTATACAGCTTTAAAAAGCAGCTTGATATAAAAATGGACATATGGGATATAAGTGTCTAACCACTGTATAGTGTTGGGGCCGGGGGGTGGACTAGAGGTGCCATTGGTGCAAATCCACCCTTAACTGCCTAAGTACCTCAGATATAGAAACACGAGTATATACATGGCAGAGGTGCTTTTTTATAAAATAAATGTTGTTGATATACTTTTTCCAGAATGACAAAGTATATTGACATACCTTTTAAAGCAGCAGAATTTGTTAGTTACCATATGTTTTTTCAGCATTGTTTTTTTTCTGATAAACATATCAATATAACCATTTATATTTTTGTTTTTCATTCCTGAATTAAGATTTATGGTATTTAAGTTTTTTTTTAAATTCCCAGTCTTGTGCTGTACCACTCATAAAAAAATTTAATCTCTTGGTACAGTGCTGTGCTGTTTACCACCACAAGCATATGGTTACACCATCCTAATAAATCCTCAGAATTAATCTAATATGTACATAGAAACATAGAAACATAGACTTTGATGGCAGATAAGGACCACTTGGCCCACCTAGTCTGCCCATTTCCCTACCTAGAGGATAAGCTGCAGATTCTATTTAACCAACAGCCTATTTCTTCCTACCCCCAACAAAAATTGTCTTATGTCTGTCCCATGGATTCTTGAATTCTCCCACAGTTTTAGACCCCACAACCTCCTCAGGAAGGCTGTTACATGTGTCCACCACCCTCTCTGTGAAAAAATACTTCCTCACATCACCCCTGAGCCGTCCCCCCTCTATCTTCAAATTGTGTCCCCTTGTTCTTGCACATCACTTTTTCTGAAAGATGCTGCCCTCTTGGACTTTGTTGATTCCACTGAGGTACAGTATTTAAATGTTTCTATCATGTCCCCCCCCTTTCCTCAAGGGTATACATATTAAGCTCCTTTAGCCTCTCCTCGTATGGCTTCTCTTGCAGACCCTGCACCATTTTAGTTGCCGTCCTCTGAACTGCCTCCATCCTGTTTATGTCCTTGCAGAGATGGGGTCTCCAGAACTGAACACAGTACTCCAGATGGGGTCTCACCAACTGTCTGTACAGGAGGATAACAACTTCCTGTTTTCTGCTGGTGATGCCTCTCCCTATACATCCCAGTATCCCCCAGCCCTCCCTACTGCCTTCTCACATTGCTTGCCAGCCTTAAGGTCATCTGATATGATTACCCCAGGTCCCTTTCCATTTTTGTTGTTGTTACTACCTCCCCCATTGTGTCATCTTCCCCTGGGTTTTTGTTTCCCAGGTGGATTACTTTGCACTTCTTTGCATTGAATCCAAGCTGCCATACTTCTGACCATTCCTCCAACCTTGCCAAGTCCTTTCTCATCCTTTCCATGCCTCCTTGTATACCAACCCTGTTGCAGATCATTGTGTCATCTACAAAGAGGCATACCTTTCCTTCCAGTCCCTCTGCAATGTCACTTATAAAGACATTAAAAAGGACTGGACCCAGTACTGAACCCTGCAGTATCCCACTAGTAACCCCTCTTTCTTCAGAGTGGACTCCATTTGTAATTACTTTCGGTGTCCTGTTGTTCAGCCAATGTTTTACCCAGGTTATCACCTACATATTTAAAAATTGTGAATGACGGACATCTGTGATGATATGAGTCATTAATTACACAATTAGCTATAAACTCTGCTTTAAAAAATAGTGAAAACTAAAAATAAACTGGGAATGAAGCTAAGTATGACAGAAATACATTTTTGCTAAAAATCTACATGATGAAATGTTTTGATGATTGGCAAATGCTGCTGCTTTATATTTGGACATGGAAAAATTCATGACAGTTTAAAAAAATAAAAATATATATATTTGTACTTTTTCTAAATGTTGGTATTAGTCTACTTAAATCAATTAGGATGTATATAAGTCTTATACCCATAAACATTAGTTTTGTACCTAAAGTCACATGGCAAACATTCTATTGTGCACCTAGCAGCACCAAATCTTCTTCACTTTTGCAGGCTTCATCTGCAAAAGTGCTGGAAGATAATAATAAAGCATTCATTATAAACATGATCCATTCATCAAAAAATAAAACATGCACTAAGGGGTAAATTGCCTATGACCATGGATCCACAGCACATAGGCAAATTGAAGTTAGAATACCATGTAGTGGGAGTCCAGTGGACCCTGGCAGTATTCAGAGAAGGGACTTGTGGCTCTTCTGTACTTGCTCCCCTGGGCATTCATGCAGCTATGCACATGAATGGTCCAGAGGAGTGTCAGGGGGTGTTCCTGCACTCCAGACACTTCACAAATGCACAGAGTGCCAGATGAGGGGGCACAGGATATGACAGCAGGGTCCCTGCTCCATCTGTTGTGTACCCACTGATTATAGAACCACCCCTTACAATGTTGCACAGCCCTCTGGGCAGGCAAGGAGGTCTGGAGGCAGCCATTCAGGCACTTGGAAGTCTATTTGAAAATCTGCTGCCCCATGCAATGCCACAACCCTCTGCTCTGCACAGAGCAGGGGATCTACTACACGACTAGATTGGGCATCTGATTGTATGCCAGCTTATATCCTCTGATCCATCCTCATGCAACAACATATAGGGGGAAGTGGGGCAGTAGACAGGCACCCAGCAGTGGCCAGCATTCATGTATGCCAGCCACCATGCACCTGGCCCGGAGTACAGAGCTCAGCAGGCCAGGCATGCACCTCTCACATGTACCTGACCCACATTAGTGCATAGCCCCAAGTATGCATAAAAAATGAAGAATGCATCAAGAAACAAAATGATGCATGCATCAATAAATGAAGCATCCATTATTTTGTTTTATACAAGCTCAGTATTTTCTTTCTAAACTGTTAGTCCAATTGATAGATGGTCTAATAGAGCAGATGGAAGTCCATATTAAAAGTATAGGTTGAAGGATCTGATTTAAAAATCATTCTCTATATCTTTAAGAGTGGAATACACATGGGGTATCATTCAGCCAGACTGCAGCACTTGACAAAGTGGCAGTGAGCTACAAAAGATGATGTGTTTGGCATACTTTGTTCATTTTGCACTTTTGTTCTATTTCTATGGGTCCATGGCATTTTGTATGATACTCATATCCCACAATCCTCTGCTTCATGTGGAGCTGAGAAACTAATCTTGCGCTAGCCCAGGTATTTAATGTGATGCCAAGTGTCTAGCCTCACTCTGCCCCAGAATGCCTTGACCTTGAGCAGACCTCCACATGCATATATCTGGAGGGGGATGGGCAGGACTGTGAATTAGGCCATCTCCTGCAAGATTTGGGGTTGCATTGTTCTGTGGCCTGGCTATCCACAACTTACATGTATCCTGACCTTTTTGGGGATCTGACCGTTAGCAGTGAAGTGTGCCCTGTTCTTATCCCAGTCCCAGACACCAGCATAAGGAATCAACTGGCCAACAAAGACATGAACAATCATTGCCTCTGGTGAGTGGTATGCTGCACTGTGTCTTTCTCCACCTGGCTTCTCACAAATTAACACGAGGGTGAATAGGTAACTCCTCTTCAGCTATGTATTGCCCCCTGCAGGAAGAAGGACAGATGGTTGGCAAAAAGACAAGATGCACAATTTGGCACTCATTTTCACTCTCAGGGAAAATGTCTTTCGCCATCTCACATAGGACTGTGGGGGTAAGTGGTAAGACCTACAGTAATCAAGAGCATCTGTGTTATTCAGTGTACAAATTAGCTGTGCTTATTTTTTGTTGCAAAATTTTGTGAGCTTGCTTGAAGAATGAGTTAACTTGAGTACAGCAAAGGATTATTGCATGGCAGAAGCACATGGCAGTCATGACTAACTGGACTACAGCAGGAAGAGCATAGGGGAATTTTTTAAGCTGTAGATAATATTTTTGTCATACATTGGGCTGCGAGGGTAAGCA
This sequence comes from Neoceratodus forsteri, assembly GCA_016271365.2. Classification (NCBI taxonomy): domain Eukaryota; kingdom Metazoa; phylum Chordata; order Ceratodontiformes; family Ceratodontidae; genus Neoceratodus; species Neoceratodus forsteri. The sequence goes on along the minus strand of CM057455.1, from coordinate 639,973,260 downwards.
CTGTAAAGGAAATCTAATCAGGGGCATGTGTATATAATTCTGTGGGAAAATTATAAGCACTGATGTTTTCTGCAAGATTTACATAGAGACAGAAACAGAGAAAATGACAGCAGAAAAAGATTTAAGGTCCATCCTGTCTGCCTGAGTTCCCAGTTTAGCCCTGGGACTTACTGTCCCTCAAGGGTCCCCATTCTCTCCCCATCCTCCTCCCTAATTCTGCCACCCCAAGCAATAAATATACCCTTGATTTTGTCCCAGCCATGCTTGAAACAACCAATGGTTTTTGCACCCACCACTTCGGTTGGCAGACTGTTCCTCCTCTCCACTGCCCTATTTGTAAATTAATACTTATTCATGTCCCTCCTGAACTTCCCTCTTGTTAGTTTCAACTCATATCCATGAGACAGTGAGCTAATGTTCAAGCTAAACGGTTCCCAGCAGTTCACCCCGTTAATTCCTTTTAGGAACTTGAAGGTCTCTACCATATCTCCCCTTGCCCTTATGGTCTCCAGTGAGAACATGTTCAGTTCCTTGAGATGCTCCTCATAAACCCTGAACTGTTGGCCCTTAATCATTTTTGTTACCCTGCGCCACACCATCTCCAGCCTATCCCTCTTCTTTCTGAGGTGAGGACTCCAGAACTAAGCTCACTATTCCAGGTGTGGCTTCACTAAGGATCTATATAGTGGAGGTATTACCTCTTCCTTTCTGCTATCAATACTTCTCCTGATTAGTGGTGGGTGAAGTGGCTAAAATTCGCTACAAGTAGTATTTCACGTAGTACCTGAATTTTACATTATCTTCCACATAGTGAAGCAAAAATCTTTGCATCCCGAAGCAACGCAAAGTTCCCATTATTCTCTATGGACTTGTGTTGCTTCATCTTGTTTTTTTGCTCTTTAAGGTGAATTTTGCAGTGATTCATGGTATTTAAGGTCACATGGGCTCTATATTGTTTTGCACAGCCTCAGTTCAGTGTAGTGTGTGTAGTGGAATGCTGGAGACAGTTTGCTGTCAGAGCTCTGAGATTCAAACTATCGAAAAACCGTTAAAAATGGATTTTTGCAACAAAATTTTGTGTCAAAATTTAGTACATCGATTGTAGGCAATAGGGTTGTCAGAACTAGTTCGGAAAAGAATCGAACCCATCACGAACCCTGGTTTCGAGTTCTAATTCAGAACTCGAACACTAGTGGGTTCGCAAACGGGTTCGAATCTTTATGCCTTAAGAAGCCGCAACCGCAACGCAAGCTTACCTAGCCCTATAGTCAGTGTTGGTCCTGAAGGGATGGGACGGAGAGAGATTGAAGGAGCAGGATGGGATTGGGAGGCAGCACAGAGCCACAGGAGGCAGAAAGGAGGTGGAATGAAGGGAAGGGTGCATGATGGCAGCATGCACAAACTTGTGGGGGCTGAATGGTGTGGACTGCACTGGAGTCGGACTGTGCGCCTGCATACTTAATGCCCACAGTCCGTGTTACCACCTGACCATCTGCTCTGCGGTCAGGTGGTGGATGGTAGAGACATAAACCGGTGTGCGGTTGCAGCTCCATTCATTTACTCAGCCAGTGCCATAAAGAAGTTGCAGGCTGCAGCAGCTTGTGCTACTCACGCGCTCTCTCTGTCTGGGCTAGCTCTGCTCTCTGGCTCTGGCAATTGCTTGCTAATTAAAATCGTTGTGTGTGTATTGGGCAAACTAAAAAATAAATAAAAAGCTAAGGGGGTGGGTGGGGGTGAAAACTAAAGGTGGGCCGGGGGACTCAGGGTTGGGAGTGGGAACTGAGGAAAAGGACCTGAACTTAGGAACAGTTGGTGAGAAGCTCAGCCTCAGGATGAAACGGACAGAGCGAGGAAGTTAAAGTTGCTGAGTATTTGAGTGAAACTGACAGAATTTTATCGTAGTCTCAAACAACAGTTCAAAAACTTTATTTTCTGCATGGCATAGTTGTTTCACACTGGGAAGAAGGAGCGAGCATCAGATGGCTGGGGGAAGGGTGAAGAAATTAAAACAAACAGATTGTGACTCGAGGAAAATTAAGTTTAACTTTAATGTGTGAGTCTTTGAGAAGTTGAAACATTTGAATTTGATGGCATTTTTTTTTTACTTGCTACTTTATACCCTACTCCACAAAACAAAGTAAAATAATCAGGAGGACAGGGAGGGAAGGGGATTCTGAGGTACTGTGCTGCTGAGCATTCTTCTATTCCACCCTATAAAATTCCTGATAGAACAACACCAGGCTGTTTTTAGTTTTTTTTTACACAGTACTCCCTACTTGTGTGTTGTGTGTGTGACTCCACTACAGTGTATCTCTCTACTCTCCTGTGGTGTTCCCATCACCCTGCTGTGGCTGCTGACTGTGTACCCTACCCATTGTGTGTTACTGTGAGAAGCCCATTGTTGGGCAGTCGTGTGGTGGCATTATCCTTAAATACATGACAGAAGCCTAGAAATATATTTCACTGTTGGGAGAAGAGACAGAAAAATCTCTTTCCTTGGGTTGTATATGTGTGTGTGACTCCATCTCCTGTGGTCAGCCCATCTGCTGTGTGCCTTTTGACTGCACTGTACCCTACCCAGTGTGTGTTACCGAGAGAGGCTCAGTGGCCAGTTGTCGTGTGGTGGCATTATCCTTAAATACATGACAGAAGCCCAGAAATATATTTCCCTGTTGGGAGGAGAGACAGAAAAATCTATTTCCTTGGGTTGTATATACAGTATGTGTGTGTGTGTGACTCCATCTCCTGTGGTCAGCCCATCTGCTGTGTGCCTTTTGACTGCACTGTACCCTACCCAGTGTGTGTTACCGAGAGAGGCCCAGTGGCCAGTTGTCGTGTGGTGGCATTATCCTTAAATACATGACAGAAGCCCAGAAACATATTTCCCTGTTGGGAGGAGAGACAGAAAAATATCTTTCCTCGGTTTGTGTGTGTAACTCCATCTCTTGTGGTCAGCCCATCACCCTGCTGCTGTGCACCCCTTCACTGCTATGTGTATGCATATGCCCAGCAGCCCAATCATTCTGTAAGCCTAGAACCTGGGATCCTTAGTTGTAAACCGTCATATTCTTCAATTACTTTCAGTCCACTGCATCACAGTGTCATATAGCCAAAATAAAATTTTGGAGTTGTAGCCAGTGATCATAGATCACGTTGCTTTCTTACACAGGAATTGTGTGGGTGTATTCTCTGCAGTATACTGGTTCTGTTATGGCTGACACCAACATAGATGAAGCATCTAGTGCTGGTGTTGGAGCAGGTGTTGGTGGTAGTGGTAATCCTGGTGCTAGCAGAAATAACCAAAATGTTTCACGTGATAAAAATTCAACAAACAGCAAAGAGGAACAGTGAAGTGTGGTAAAAGGGGACCTTTTAAGAAAACCTGTACAGCTGCTGGGGTCACACGGAGAGGCACCATAAGGTATGCCATTGTGCTGTTAAGATCCTGTGACTAGCAGCAATAATGCAAGTGACAGTGAGTCCCTCTCTGACTCAGACAGTAGCTCTTTGTCTCAGTCCGACACTGTTGTGTCTCACGACAAATCATTACTTCCTCAACAAAGTGAAATGAGCAAGTCTGCTGACAATGAATCAGGTAGTGCACTTACAAATACATCCAGCACTGTTGGCAATGAAAAGGACATATCCATTGAATCCATCACTTCTGTGTTGGCCAGCAATGAAAATCCATCAGATTCTTCTGCCCACTCTTCTAGCACCAAGGAGTATGTCGCGGGTTCTGTTAGGACAGGTGAAAAGACACAAACAGTCTTTAGCTATCTTCCTAGCACTCGAACAAAATCTGTCACATCTGAGGTGTGGAATTATTTCTCTGTCAGTAAAACTGATCCATGCAGAGCAATTTGGTCCCTGTGTAAACAGAGTGTAAGCCGTGGTAAAGTTGTGTCATGCCTTGGCACTACAGCTCTTAAACGCCATCTGAAAAAGCATTCAGTTTTGCTTGATCATCCAAAACCCATGTCCTCCATCTTCCAGACCGCACATGAGAAGGGTCAGGAATCTGAAATGGATACTGAATTGTCTGAACTTGATGCAGGCAGAACCACTGCCAGCCCTAGGATCACTGTTACCACCAATGCCAGCACCATTAGTACCAGTTGCACATCCAGTGATGGCACTGAATGTATAAGTTCTAGTCCACCATCTCGCGTCCCATCTGCCCATCAAGCACGGTGTATAATAAACCAGCAGGGACATGTTGTAAACAGCTAACACTGTCTCAGGCATTTGAAAGGAAGAATACCTTTACTAGAAATCATCCAAAGACCCTTCATCTTAATCACAGAATTGGTGAACTGTTAGCTGGAGCCCTTCTCCCATACTCTTTGTAGATCATGAGAGATTTTAGGGAGCTCATGACATTAGCAGAGCCTCATTACAATGTTCCTCATCGAAGGTACTTTTCCTATGTTGAAATACCAAATATTTATCAGGCTTTAAAAGTGACAGTGATGCTTGCACTTAAAACTGTGGAAGGTGGGGTTATTCATGTCACAACAGATATGTGGACCAGCACTCAAAACATAGATTACATGTCCCTTACCACTCATTGGGTCACGTTTTCTTGTGCTTCTTCAAAACAAAGACACCCCAAAGATGCGCTGCTGCATATAAAGAAGTTTGGGCAAAGTCATACTGCTGCAAACATCTTGCAGGAACTAAATGACCTCCTTGATGAATGGGTTTATTCTCACGGTCTAAAATGTGGCTTCATAGTAAGTGACAATGGACCAACATCTTGAAAGCAGTACAGGATGGAGGATTTCTGCATGCTTCTTTGCTTTTGCTTACATTTAATTGTCACAGGATTTCTCAGCAATGAAACACAAGTGGATGGTATGATTGCTGTTTGCAAAAAATTGTGACTCACTTTTCACATTCAACCAAGGCTATACGGACATTGTCCGAACTGCAAAAAAAAACACAAGCTGCCCCAGGAAAAGCTGATTCAAAATGTTTCCACTCGTTGAACTCAACGCTTTATATGCTGCAGCACCTCTTGGAGCAAAAGCAAGCTGTACATGAGTATTGCTCCAGTTACATTATTGGAGATGGCATTATGCTGTCTGTGCTGCAGTGGAAATTAATGGAGACAGTGTGCATCCTAGCTCCTTTGAGACAGCTACAAGGGACATGTCTTCTGAAGGCACATCTGTGAGTCAGGTTATCCCACTCCATAATGCTCATTTCACATCATCTTAGTATTCTAAATCTACAAATAGAAAAGACAGATCTGAAGTGCAGACAACATGTCACCTGTATCATGGGAATCTCGTAAAGAGAATAAGCGGCGCTTCAAAACCAATGACAAATTAGTTGCAATGATGAAATCAAAACACTACATCCTTGCAACTCTCTTAGATCCCAGGTTCAAGGCTATACATCTTCAAAAAACAGATGATGTAGAGCAGTACAAATGTCTGTTGCTAGATGAGCTGCAGCACTCACAGGAGTCAAACACAGACACGCACAGTACCCTCAGGTTGTCATCACCACAACATGCAGGTTCATCTTCACAAAGGGATACAGAACTGGAAAAGTCAAGAAACATTAACAGTAGTTGTTCCACAACTGCCACTTCTTCAACCCTTAGTAGCAAGCTAAATCTGTGGCAAAACCTTTCCCAAATTGCTGCCTCACCAGCTTCTGCTGATTCCTCTTCTGAGCGGTCTCTGTCCATCATGGTAGACAGTTACCTGCAAGAACTGCCTATTACTATTGATGCATGCCCTTTTGAATACTGGAGATCAAAAGTCAATTTGGACAGAGCTGTATGATGAAGACTGTAAATATCTTGGTTGTCTTGCAACAAATATCTCTTCAGAACACATGTTTAGTACAGCTGGCAATATTGTGACAGACACCAGAAATAGGTTGCTGCCAGAAAATGTACACACATTAACTTTTATTAAAGTTAATGTCAGGATTTTTGTATCCCTACAAGAGTATACAAACTGATGCTGAAGTGATTGATGTTGTGGATGTTGATGGTGATGACAACTCAGATGGTGGTGGCTGGTAAATATTGTGTGGGACAGAGTCTCTCTCACCAAAAAACTTTACAGATTGTGATGACTTTGGTTGTCTCTCTCTTTCTCGATCTACTACCTTGGACTATATACCCCCAAAACTTTCACCATTTCATGGCAAACTGCTTTGTAGCTAGGGTCTAAACTAAAGTCAACAAGTTTTATATACAGGGCAATTTTAACATCAGTGGGAACAGTCCCAAATTTGGCATAAAAAGAACACTGTCACGTCAATCCTTTCTGTATCATATTATTTATAGTTAAAGTGAAAACATGTATTTTTAGATTTACCTTCTGTGACTTCGTGGTGCATCAGTATGGGCTGGGACTGGGGCAGTCTATTTTTCAATTTTAAAGAGGACAAAACAATGAGTTCTAATTGGTAGCTGTTTATTATTTTTTCAATTACAGAAATGTTAGCCATAAACCAAAAATGGATGCTAGTACATGGGTGAGGGTTGTGGGTTGGTTTTAACATGGGTGTAAGGGTGCTATGGGTGCTATTGCACAGATGAGGGTGGTGGAAGAAAAGTGGAATGGGTGATGGGGTGAAAGGTGGGTGTTGTTTTAGTCCTTTCATTTACAGATTTGTGATCGGCTGGGGATGGTGAGGAAAAAAATGATGACAGACCAAACCTACTGTACATATAATATCTATATATTCTTATTAAATACATTGCAAACTGCTGCCATCTAGCACAATTGTCATGTCCTCTTTAAAAAAAGAATAAAGGAATCAGAAATAAAAGAAAATCTGCATCAGCAGTTTTCACAGAATGTGACCTATCATAAAGTGTTTTTGCTTTACAAGTAGTGATAATTTGATACATAATGGGGTTGACAGACACTGTCCCTTAAACATCACATGCCAACTGCTGCAGCTACATTAAATGTTCCTTAAGTTAGTATGTGGTGAGGAAACCACTTTTTTTATTTATGTGACTGAAATACAGATGTTATTAAAGTATCAGCTGCAAAAATGCATCATCTTAGAAAGTTGTATGTATTACTTCAATTTGCCAACAAAAATGTTGGTATATGTATGCATTATCTTACAAAATTGCATGCATTTTTTGCCAGCAACAATGACTGGCATATTTTTTTTATTCAAATGTCTTGACTGACTACGTTATGACATAATATGTTTTGCAACAGTTCCACATGCTGCTGCTGTAGTAGGCTTGACTTTGTTATAAAGCAGCAAATAGCTGAGATTAGGTAATGTCAGTTATTTTTTCTCATAATTCATGACGATGAGTATATATAACTGAGTACATAAATGGCTAATGTGCCTCTTTCTTTCACTAAGGAACTATGATGCAACTGCAGCAGGAAAACTTTAACATATGGGTGGGTGGGTGGGCCTGTTACGTATTAAGTTGCTGGCTTTAGCAAACAGAAGAAACCATAGATAAACCTAGTTGTATTCCTATCAATGTCACACATGATAATTTCTCTCCCCCTTACATTGAACAGTTTTTCCTTTACATGTATTTTATTACTATCTTCATTGCTGGCAGCACAATAAAAAAATAGGGTTCGAGTTCTAAAAAGTTCTAAAAAAGATTAGAACCCTAGAACTTTTTCAAAAGTTCTAAACTAGAACTAGAACCCAGAACTTCAGAGGGTTCTAACAACCCTAGTAGGAAACCCTTATGTGTTTACATCATCGAGCATTTATTTATTTTGTGTCGAATATTTAATGTTAATTTGGTACATTCAGTCTCTGTAGTGACAGACTGTGGAAGTGTACGTTCTGGGGAGGAGCTGATCTGTGGTGTAGAAGAGAGATTAGTGAGAAAGACAGTTTTTCCAACTTTCATTGGCTAGTGTTTTATTATTTGTGTATTCCACTACACACAGTACAACTTTACTTAATTTTTTATAGTTTTTTTCTGGTTGCTGGGCATTTTTTCAGTCATTTTAAAAGACTGTCTGTATTGTAGTTTACTGAATAGTTAAAGTTTCTGTGGCTGATCTTTAATGAGTGTGTGTTGTACAAATTGATATGTATTTTATTGTGGCACCACAATAGCAGTACTCTGAATTTCTCAGCCTGTCTGGAATTTTTTTTCCTCCTTCTGCCTGTGTAGCTAAAGCTGTAAACCCCCCTCCGCACCGCAAAATAAGGTATTATTCTGTGACTTTTGGATTTTTGAAGATTGGCTCAGGTCTTGTGTTACTTGTGCATGTGCTGCTGCATGTCTTGAATTTTATGCTTCCCATCCCCCAAAACAGCTGAACTAATAAGTTGCTGTTAATTGTCTGTGTAATCTTAAAAAACGCCTGCAAAAAGACGTTCATGCAAAGCTGTTTTTGGCTGTGGTGCTTCTGCCAATAAGACTATTAGCAATGAAAGTCATTGTGATGATGAGGTAGATTCATCAGGGGCTAATAGCAAGTCTAGCAGTGTTAAGAGTAGGATCATGGCTGTGACAGTACACAGTAGAAGGGAAAGGTAGCAGTTGCTGCAGGTGAAGGGATTTCTTCAACTCTGTTTTTCACAGCAAAATCAGTCACTTCAATGCTGGTTGGAGATGCTGTTGTCCATGTTGAAAGTAAAGTTAGTGACTGGTTGGTAACTGCATGATTATTGCTACACACTCAACCCGGGCAAGCTGATCAGGTGGGAAAATATTGTTGACTCCGCAGACTTGTGTGTAGTTGATGTCCCTCTCCCTACAGTAGTTAAACATGATTCTGATCATGCTAATGACTCACAGTCTCATGTTTCCACTGATCTTGAGTTTAGGCCATCCAAACATTCAGATGTTGATGAAAAAAGTGTGGATGATTGTATTGAGGCTGTGGTTGGAATATCTCCACAGGAGGACAGCATCCAAAGTGAATTTGTGGATGATGATTACGATGATGATGCTAGCAACCCCATTTGGGAACCAGACAAAAGGAAAGCGAAGGTGGCTTTTGTAAACAGTCTGTTCATCAATCCCCCCTCCTCAAAGTTCTGATGTAGCTGTGTCTGTTACTGACCCAGAAGAAATAGTCATCAATTGTAATGTTCAGTCAAATTCCAAATGTGCACAACACCAGAATTCATGCCATACACCCACATTTCATTGCTAACAAAACTGCTGGTCCATATGCAACCCTAGAAGTGACATATAAAGAGTAGGGCATCAAAATCCCTAGTTTGTATTTTTTCATACAAGATGGTAGTGATGAAACAGTGGCAATCAGTCAGCTTTTTCAAGCGTGTGTGAAGCATGGTAAAAAGGGTCACCATCTTGGCACTGAGGGCCAGCATACTCATCTCAAGAGCAGGTACATGTAACTGTGGTCTTGGCACCAGAGAGGAGCTAATACTGTAGTGGGGCATTCACCCTCAGCCACCTTACTGAGCATGGTATCCCCTTCCTTTAGTGTAAGTGGCCATGTCAGTAAAAGTGATGAAATAACACTGGAGGATTACTACAGGCAGGAGGAGGAGGAGGAGGAGGATTTTGAATGTTCAAGTAGTGGTCAGAGTAGCAGTGGTCCATGTAGTAATTCTAGTACATCAACCCCTATGCTTAAAACAGTTAAAATAATAGCATTTATTGGCTTGCCACCTGTGCACCCACCATCACATGTCAAAGGTACTCCATCCATGTTAGTTCACAGAAGAGAGTTATTTGGCACGCCCCGTGCAAAACACTGAAGAATGCAGCCCATGTTGCACAGCCTTTTTGCCTGTAACAATACATACCCACCAAATCATTTAGTTGCTCATGAACTCAATGCTGCAGAAGTGGAAATGTTGGCAATTTTCCTTTTGCATTCTCCTTTGTGGAAAATGTTGGATTCCGGTGCTTTGTGGCACGTGCCTGCCCTAAATGGAAAATCCCATCCAGGACCTACTTTTCCATCTGTTCTGTCCCTGAGTTATATCGGACCTAACCACAACAGTGAAGCTGAGCTGCTATCTCCTCTTTCTACAAGAGAAAGTTAAAGTAAAACACTGACTTCCTGCCAATTAAACTGCCTCCCTGAATCATGTGACCTGCAGACCTGCAGAGACAGTCAGGCATGTGATCAGTGGTCTGTTTCTTACCAACTTCATCTTATCAAACTGGAACTCAAACTGAACTCGAAGTGAACAATGGGAAGTAAGGCAAATTTCAACTTTTTTTAACAGAAATGTTACGTACTGGTATGCAAATTCGAAGTGGACCACTTCGCATTCACTATACAGGCGAATTAAAACTTCACTGCATCTCTACTCCCGATACATCCCAGCATTCTACTTGCCTAGAACTATGCCTTGTTGTATTGACTCAATTGGTTTAGGGAGTAACTGATGGTAACTCCCAGGTGTAGTTTCTTAGCTGTAGTGCTAAGTCTTACCCCACCTATCCAGTACTCCATCCTGGGATTTTTGTTTCCTAGGTACATTACCTTGCATATTTTGGGGTTGGATTTCAACTGCCAAATGTTAGATCACCTCTCTAGATTTTATAAGTTTCACTGCATTTCCTCTGTTTCCTCATTGCTATCCACCCTTCCACAAAGCTAAGTGTCATCTGTGAAAAGATGCAACCTGCTCTGGATCCCCTCACCAATGTTACTGATGAACCTATTGAAGAGAAATGGACCCAGGACAGATCTCTCTAGTACTCCACTTGTGACTTCCCTCTCTTTTGATTTAACCCAATTGGCCATAACCCACTGCTGCCTTCCCTTTAAGCAATTAACTACCCAGATTATTATGACATTAGTCACACCCAGAACCTTCATCTTCTTCAGCAAACATCTGTGAGGCACCAAATTGAAAGCCTTGCTGAAGTCAAAGTACAGCAAATCTACAGCATGACCTCTAAGTCCCTCATCCCCCAGTCAAATAAAACTATCAGGTTAGTCTGACAAGACCTCCCTGCCACAAATCTGTCCTGTTTACTATCCTAGAGACTGTTGCTCTCCAAGAAGTTCTTAAGGTCCTCTTTGACCAGTGGCTCTGTCAGCTAATCAATAATAGAGGTAAAACTGACATGTCTGCAGTTCCCTGCTTGTTCCATGCCCACCCCCCCATGGAGTATGTCTGCCACCCTCCAATCCTTCTGAACTACCCCATCCTTAGTGAGCTGTTGAATGGATCTACCAGAGGTTCAGCCAGTTCTGCTTCCAGTTCCCTGAGTATCCTTGCTTGCAACCCATCTATTTCTGAGGCCTCATCTATCTTTACAGCTGCCAGCCCTTTCAGGACCCTTTCACTTATAAATATTGGCTGCCTCATCTCTGGGTAAGAAATTGATTAGGGGATAGCTGACAGAGGGTGGTGGTAAATGGAGCTCACTCTGAGAAAGGAAGGGTGACTAGTGGGATGCCTCTGGGATCAGTGTTGTAATTGGTCCTCTTTAATATCTTTACTTGCAGAAGAGCTAGAAGGGAAGGTCTACCTCTTTGTGGATAACATCAAAATCTTTAATATGTTAGACACTCTGGGAGGGGGGAGGGGTGTAAAGGATGAGCAGAGACCTGGGAAAATTTGATGAGTGGTCAAGGATATGGCAGCTGGGTTTCAATGTGAAAAAGTGCAAAATAATGTACTTAGGGCAAAGAAACCCCAGGACGAAGTACATAATGGGTGGAGTGGTACTGATGACCACTAAGCAGAAAAGAACTTGGGGGTAATCATGTCAGATGACCCAAAGTTGGTTAGTCAGTGCAACAAGGCAGTAGAGAGGGCAAGTGGGATGCTGGGGTGCAAAAGAAGAGGTATCACCAACAGAAAGAGGGAGGTGGTATTGTCTCTGTATAGATAACTTGTAAGACACCATCTAGACTACTGTGTCCAGTTCTGGAGACCACGTCTCCTAAAATACATAGAGGACATAGACAGAGCAGAGGTGGTAGAGAAGAGTGCAACTAAAATTATGCAGAGTTTGCATCAAATGCCCTACAAAGTGGAACTAAAGGACCTCAGTATGTACACCCTGGAATAGAGGAGGAAGGGGGGATATGATAGAAACCTTGAAATATCTCACGGGGCATATAAGGAACAGGAGGGAGGTATTTTTAAGACAAAAAGGTATTCAAGAATAAGGGGACTTGCTATGAAGCTGGAGTGGGGGGTAGATTCAGGAGAGATATGTAGAAGTACTTTTTCACAGAAAGAGTGGTGGATTCCTGAAATAGTCATCTAGCAGAGGAGGTGGGGGAAAAAACAGTGGTGAGGTTCAAAAATGCATCCTATAAGCACCAGGGAATCATAGTGGAATGAAAGGGGGGGAGGGAGAAAGTGTTGTAGCTCGGGCATGGTCTGCAGTAATAGTGTAGATATGGAGAAATGGGAGACTAAATGGGACAAGCTGTCCTTATCTGCCATCAAAGTCTATGTTTTTATAGGACCCCCTTTGTGGCTACTTTGATGCCATTCTCTGGCAAGGGCCTAGAAAACTGAGCAAACATAAATATTGTGGATGGCAGCCCTTGGCTCATCCTCCTTTATCACCTTACTCCCCTCAGCTATAATTACAATTCCTCCTTGTTTCTTCCTTTATACCCTTATATATTTGAAGAACTGTTTTTCTTCACTCTTGACCCGCTGTGCAGTGCACACTGTTTCTGCTTTTGCCTCCCTAACCACCCTCTTTGAGTCCCTATTTTTTTGTAAATGTTCTCACAATTCTTCCTCCTCCTGCTTTTCTTTTTACTTGCAGAATGCCTTTTTCTTGGCCCTCACAGCTTCCCTGATTCTCCTTTAAAACTGATGATCTTTTGAACTGTTCTTTTTGGTTCTCACTCTCATGTGTACCTTAGATGCCTTGAGAATGGTCCCCTTAATTTCCATCATCTCTCTTCCACCCCACCTATGTTATCTACCGATACTAACTTATCCCTCACCAGCCTACTTTGACTGTGGAAGTTCGCCCTTCTAAAATCAAGGACTTCAGCTCTTGAGTGTGGTTTACCAGACCCAAGGGCCAGTTTGAACCAAATGGAGTTATGGTCACTGTTCCCCAGTGCCTCTTCTACTCCCACAGCTCCTACCACCTCTGAGCTGGTAAGCACCACATCGAGAATTGTGGTCTGCCTGGTGAGTTCCTCAACTAGCTGTAGTAGCAGACAGTCTTGGAACATGTCCAACAAAGACTGACTTCTGGTGCTGCAGACAACTGGAACACCCCAGTCAATGTCCAGCAGGTTCAGATCACCCACAACCACTTACTCCCCCTTTGCTACCACTCATTCAAGTTCTTCCTTGAACTCTTGATCCCTTTCTTCCACTTTCTATAGAAGTCTATAGATCACTCGAAAGGGCATTTTTTTTGCCTGAGGCTGCTGTGAGTTGCACCAGCAGTGATTCTCTCTCCCCATTACTACCTCTAATGCACCCATCTTCCACCACCTCAATGCCATCCTTGACAAAAAGGGCTACTCCTCCCCCTCTACCTGTTCCTCTATCCCTCCTGAACATTAAATGCCCAGGCAATGTCCATTCCCAGTTGTGATTTTCCAAAGCCCATATTTCCATGATGGCCACCGGGTCCACCTCAGTGTCTGCCATCAACACCTGGAGCTCACTGATTTTGTTATCTAGGCTCTTGGCAATAGGGAATACCCCTTCCATCTGACCCTCATCCCACTTTTCTATTACCCTTGTGCTTTCTTTGTTCTCTTATCCCCTTGTTTTTCTTGCTGGTTGCACCCTTTGCGTTCACCCTCTCTAGTGTCTCTTTACCTAGTCCAGTCAGGGCCACAACTCTCTTTGCGCCCACTCTGCTGCTGCAAGCACCCAGATGTGGGAGAATACTAGCCAGGATCCCCTTCCCCTCACCTGCCACTGTGGTTCCCCTAGACCCAGACTTCTCTGAAGTCAGTTTAAACATGTGATATAGATCTCAAACTTCTGCGCCAGTGGCAGACCCCCTCCTTCGTCAGGTGAAGTCTGTCCCACTTGAAAAATCTCCTGCACCAGATTTCCCCTGAATCCGCCAAAAAGTGGTACCCTTTCTCCTAATACCATCACTTAAGCCATCTGTTTCACTCATTATTCTGTCCTCTTTCCCCTCTGTGCCCCACACAGGGAGGACTTTGGAAAAGGCCAGGGAGGCTGAGTGTTCTGCCAATATGTTCCCCAGTCTACGGCCATTACTCTTCACCATCTACACCAACTGGTTCATCAGATCATTGGCACTCCTACAGTAGGTTCCCTACTCCCTCTCCATCATTCTCCCAATCCTGTCTAAATCCTAGACAGCTGATGCCCCAGGAAGGCACTGGAACATCCTCCTCCAATCCAACCCCCCTCCACCACCCTCTTTATCTTCCTAATCATTGAACCCCTGACTACTGAGACTGCTGGTAGACCTGCTCCCCTTGAGTGTCATCGCTTTGTCCCACCCTTTCCCATAGACTGAGTCAGAGTCTCTACCCAGGAGAATCAAGTACCTGATCCTCCTCTAGGGGTGCTAAGCCCTTCACTATATGTATGGTGAGGGTCTGGGCAAACTATTTATGGCTACCACTGCCCCCCCGATCTCTCCCCACCACTCTCCACCTCCCTGGACCAGTGGGTCTCTGTGGAAGTGGGGATGTGGGTGATGGACCCCAGTTGAGCTGGTAATGTAGCTGAGATATTTCTACCATTGCTACTACCAGCTGAAAGTACCAGCTGAACCTGAGCTCTGTCATGGACCTGCAGATGTGACAGTGACCCTTTAGCCAGAGCATATCCCCAGAAAAGAGCACCCCACACCCACCACAACTGACTGCCTCCCCTCTGAACTCCATCCCCATGCAGACCTGTACTAAACAGTTGACTAATTTAACTTGTAGTGCTAATTCAGATAGGGAGGCTCAGCTATAGCACAGAAAACAGGAGTACAAACTACCTCATATTGCTCACCAAGATAGGGTGTAGCTGTAGGCTTAGATATATCACTGAAAACAGGATCAAAAACTACCTTGTAGTGCTCATCCAGATAGGGTGAAGCTGTAATATTTAACTATAGCACAAAACAACCTTGCACATTAAAGGTGCACTAGTTATTGCATAGAACACAGGTGTGAAATATTAGTTTGCTTGTTTCAGGAAGGAGCAATCATGAGTACAGCAAAGGGTGGACCATATGTCAAGAGCATGTGGTAGCCAGGACCAATCAGACTGCAGCAGGAAGGGCAAAGGAGGATTTAAGGATGCCACCTCCAGCATCCTGATATATGAGTGTCTAGGAGCATGAGTGTCTTGGAGCAGAAATGTGATGTTTGTAGTGGCATACACAGGATAGGGGACTCTTCCCATGAGGAGAGAACAGCGGAGGAAAACAGGAATGTGGGATAAAGTTTCCAAATGAGGGGTGAGCTTGGACCTAATGTAAGACAACCAGCATTAGGTATCTAATCAAGGCCAATGTGCCCCCCCCCGGCTTGGGATTATACACTTCCAAATTAACATCATGGCAAGTGTTACTGCATTAACCCGCTAAATAGGATGCAGATTTAAGGTCTCCTCAGCTCCAGATGGCTTGGTAGCATTGGTGTGCTTTATGCATAGCTGAACCCCTAGATGAAACAGGACCCATATGGTCTGGAGGGGGCATATGGTACCTCTAAATTACCATGGGCACTTGCACTGTTCGCTCCTGGCTTGGTGGTATTCGAGTACTCACATAATAGGCCTCACTATTGGTCTCCCCTACCACCTTCCCCGCCTTGGATTTTATCTGGACCATTTTTACGATCATACAGGTAACAGAGGTGTTGTCTGACTTGTATGGACAGGCGCCTCGCTTTTCCCATGGTCTTCCCACCCCATGTGTGTCCTCCCTGCCTCCCTCCCCTTCTCATGGGCGGGTCAGCCGGGGGCTCCTGGAGCCCTCATTCTCCTGGTGGTTCTCAACTGCTTAGCGGTATTACCCAGCTTCCATTATTTCTGTGAATTTCCCAAGGAGAATTCATTTTCTTGATCGGGGCTCTAACAGAATGGCTACTTCTCAAGCACAACAAGATCAATGAGACACGATAGCCTTCATCACACAGATGTTGATACAATTCTTCAGGCAGCTCAGCTGAGGCCTCCTTTTGTAACATGTCCATGGACTCACAGTGGGTGCTGGGGCAGGGAGTTGGTGGGGGTCCAGGAAGTGGCTTGGCCACCATCCCAGCCTATCTGGGGGGGTTTGAGGAGAGTGGCTGGGGGGTCCAGGGAGTTACTGGGGCTTCTGGGTCAGATGGTAACACTGAGATGGGGATGGGGGCAGATGGAAGTGGACCTAGTCATGGACCTACTCACTCCATGGGGGCCTGAAGGGCAGATCGAGATGGTACATATGCTAATTTTTACAAACTCGAAGTTTGTATTGGGTCCTGTGAGTGGATAGTAGGCCATCCGGTCAGCTGGTGCAGGAGGATATTATCCCTATCCTTTAACAGTTCTGCCACATTCAGAAGTTTCTATTGTTAAATCTAATCCCCATTAAAAAGGGGTTGTGGGGTTTCCCTGGGCCCCTGCCGGAAGCCTCATGCCCGGCTGGACTGATGGACCCTTCGTGGGCTTGGGATTATATCCCTCTAACTCAATATAGTGACAGGCTCTACTGCATTACCCGCTTAATAGGGTGCAGACCTAGAGTCTCCTCAGCTCCGAATGGCTGGGTGACATTAATGCGCTTTAACCATAACCAGACCCTTAAATGATTCAGGACCCACTTGGTCTGGTGATGGCATGGGATACCTCTGATTGGCATGGAAATTTGTGTAGTTTGCTCCTGGCCCAGTGGTGTTTGAGTGACTGCTTAATGGGTTTTATGGATGGTCCTTCTCACCTCCTTCCCCCCCAGTGGCAGAGTGCCTTTACAGGTTATCCTGGATTTTATCCGGACCTGGTGTAAGGTTGTCCAGGTAATAAAGGTATTGCTAGATTCAGATGGAAGTGTGCCCCATTTCACCCTGGATTGCTCCTCTCTGGGGTGCTTCTCTCTCTCCCACCCAATGGCTGGGTGCCCTGGAGCCTCACTCCCTCCCGCTAAAGCTCAACTGTTTAGTGACATTATTCTTCTCCCACTACTCCTGTGAATTCCCCAGGAATGACTAAGTCTGGGAAATAGATCTTCCACTATTCCTGGATTAACCTTCCATACCTTAATAAGGTGTGGACTAGGCAGCCTTTTTGGTCTGCTACTTTGGGCATTGTGTATATTATACATGGTTTGGAGAAGGAGAGAATTTTGGGGTGTCCCCATTGAGTCTGGCACCCACCTCATTATTTAATAACTATTTTAAAGGGATACTTTTCAGACTCTTGGGTCAATCTATAATAAACCTGACTTTGTCCTCCCCCTTCTCTTTAACATATCGGGGGGCACGCTATTAGCCTCTATGTCACCTGAAGACCAGGTTCTAATGGAACTGCACCTTTTTTCTCCAACCCCTATCCCTTCCCCATGGGCTCCTTTTCTTATTTCCCAGTTCCCCAGATTATTGTTTTTCCTTCTCTTAGCTCATTCCCTCCCTGAAGTTAGGGGCAGTGGTTTCCCCAGGACCCTATATCACTCAGCTGATTGGGTGTCCTCCTTTGGACAGTCAGCTGATCTGTCCCCAATGTGCACTCCATGTGAACACGTTTTGTTGGAAGTCAAAGGTAATCCCCCCTTTGGGGGTCTGTACATAGTTTTCATCCTCCTATATCTCCTCGTTGAGATAACCCTCATTGTAATTATTGTCCTAATTAAGCCCAATTAGCCCATTAGCTCCCCCATAATCTCTACTGTAACATATGTTATTTTTCTGTTTACCATATTGGCTGCAGAGCATCAAGATATTGTAATGTTTTCAGTTAGTGGATTTCTTTTATTCCAGAGAATTCAAGTATATGATGTCTCAGTACTTGGGGAGGTCTGGTTCCCAGGGAGATATGCATTGCACTTTAATATGTCTTGAAATGCAGGGAACCTTTAAAATTATTTCTCACAATGTAAATGGGCTGGCTGGACCCATAAAGAGGTACCGCACAATCCGTGCACTTAAAAAATTAAACCCTGATGTACTTTTATTTTAAGAGACTCACCTCCTTCAACAGAGCACCAGAAATTACTTAAATTTGGCTTCTCTGATGTGACTGAGTCTTCTTACTGGAGAGATAGAAGTGGGGGCCTGTGATCCTTATCCCAAGACATTCCATCTACAAATTCTCGAATGATACTCTGTTAAAGAAGGCAGGCCACTGTTAGTCAGTGGTCAAACTAAACCAACAGACTCTGACTCTATGTAGTACTTGCATCCCAGGCTCCAATGCCTCCACTGTCCAATAGCTAATAGATGCTATTTTAGGAGACAACAAGGTATTCTGATACTGGGGGATCTTAATTGCCACCTTAATCCCTCACTTGATTCTTCCACTGCTCGCCGTCCGTCCCGCAGTTCTCAGGACAAAAACATCTCCGATGCTTACTAGAAATGTTGGTCTGGTTTATATGTGGAGACAACTTCATCTGCTACAACAGAAATTTACCTATTATTCTAATGCATTTAAACATTACTCCAGACTTGATTACTTCTGCATAGGTAGGGAATACCTGGATCAGGTTCGGTCAGCGGATATATATTTATTTATTTATTTGATATATCAGGTTTACAACCTTTGAGCCAGAGGCTCATTTACAAAGGTACCTCATCACATGTAAGACAGAAACTAGTACAGACTGGGTATAACTACAATTACATTAAGCATGTGTTACAGACATTTGTCACAGACATTATTTACAGTATTTGGATGTAGATATTTACAGACATTATTTACAGTATTTGAATGATGATATTTACATCATCACAGCAGAAAGACACTATTAGCTTGAGAAAGCATTTAAACAGAGTAGTCAGTCCTCTTCATGGGTTTGATATTGTTGACGGAGGTTGCAATCCATAATGGACTTTGTCAGAGAATTTGGATCAAAGTAGGTGAGAGAGTGAAAAGTTAGTTGCAGTTACAGGAAAGGATATTGAAGAGGTGGTTGCAAAAAGTGGTTTTGAAGTGGGCTATCTTGGGTGCACTAGTGATGGTGGTTGGGAGTGCATTAAACCATGTAGGGGCCGTGTAGTGGAAAGATCTCTGGGCAAGAGAGATTTTTACCCTGGGCACAACCAGTGGTGCTTTCTCTGAATTGCAGGTGGAGATAGTGGAGGTGGCAGGATGAAGAGAGGCGGTGACCCCGAGGGGGGGGAGAGTCCAAGCAGTATTTTCTTGGACAGTATGCAGGTCTGGTAGAGAAGCCTTTCATCAAGGTTGAGAAGATTGGCAGAGGTATAGAGGGAGCAGGTGTGAGTGAGCCTAGGTGCACCAGTTAGGAGCCTGCAGGCCTTGTTTAGGGAGACCTGGATTTTCTGGAGTGCGAAGTTATCTGCTGCCCCGTATACAGGGAGCCCACAGTCCACTAGGGACAGTATTGATGAGTGATGGCAAGCCTAAGAGTGTGGGGTGGAGGCAGCCCTGTGTCGGTAAAGGAGTCCAAGCCAGGTGTTTGTTGCGGCAGCAAGGGTGTTTATGTGGTCATGGAAGGTAAGGGCCGAGTCGAGGGTAAGTTCAAGATATTTGTAGTTGGATATCTGTTCAAGGAGGTGCTGGGTACTGGGGAGGATGTGAAAAGGTGCACTTTTTGCTTTGTTTTGGTGGTGAGAGAAGATCATTGATTTAGTCATTTTTAAGTTTATGACCAGTCTACGGTCCTTAAACCATGTTTCGGCCTGGGAGAAGGCATGTTGGAGGGAGTCCTGAAGGGGCGTGGGTTTATGATGCAAAGCAAAGAGCACTGCATCATCTGCATATAGTAATGATTTTTGTGAAGCAGGCCTTTGGTAAGGAGTTTAGGAAGAGGGAGAAAGAAGTGGCCCCAGGATAGAGACCTGGGGCACCCAGAGTGGACGGGTAGTGTGTTGGATAGGTTCCATTAATTTTGACGATTGGGACTGGGAAGAAAGGTAACTGGAGCACAAGGCTAGGGGGCCTGTGGAGAAACCAAGTTGGTGGAGGGAGTCATGAGGAGATGGTGGCAGACTATGTGAAGGCCTTGGATAGGTCTATGAACACAGCTCCTGCAATGTTACCAGCGTCTAGGGAGGAGGTGCAGGAAGTTGGTGAATTCTAGGAGGGCTGTGGTGGTGCTATGGCTCAGAAGCTGCTATGCTGCTCTGGGGTACAGAATGTCATACTTGGCTAGGATTCAGTAAGTTGGATGGCAACCACTTTTTATAACACTTTAGAGGGTGGAAGAATGGAAATGGGTCGATAGTTATTTGGGGAGGTAATGACAGCTGTTTTCCAGGCACTGGGGAATTGCCCTAGGCATAGGGATTTGTTGAGCAGGTCCATTAGGGGGACTAGGACCTTGTCGAGGACAAGTCGAAGGAGCCTGGCATCTAGGGAGTCATTTATAGGGTTATTGCTGTTTAGCGCTCTTTGTAGGTAAGGACGAACTTCATGGGTGGATATTTTGCACAGGAGGAAACAAGGATGCTGCAGGGTTGGGGGTTGGGATTGGGGCACAGGGTCAAAAAACAACTGGGGAGAACAGTGCTGAGATCTGAGAAGGTGGTGTTTAGATAGTTTGCTATGGTGAGTGTGTCTGTGGAGGCAGTGCCATTTATGGTGAGCTGGGAGGGAGGTGGGGAGCGTGATTTCCCATTGAGTTCTTTGATATTACTCCAGAAGGTCCTCACAGACCTCCACATGGTTGCGAGAGTGGATTGATAGTGGTCTGCTTTGGCCTTACGGATGGCTCGAGTGAATCTATTGCAAGCGGCATTATAGGATTGTCTGTCTGCCAACCTGCCAAATTCTGTGGCTTTGTGCCAGAGATTATCCCTGTCTCTCAACATTTGGAGTAGGAAGGGGGTTATCCAAGGAGCATGTTGCCTTTGGTGCGGAGTTTGGTGAGTGGAGCATAGAGGTCACAGGCCTTGGTGAAGGCCTATGTAAACAGGTTGAGTGCAATGTCGATGCTGGGGGCTATATTAATGGGGACCAATCTATTTGGGTGAGCAGCTGTTTAAGTTTTATTAACCCTCCTGGGCAGAGATGGCTTCAGAAGGTTGTTTGGGTTATGGGTTTGGGTGTGGAAGAGGTCCATTGGAATAGGGTGGGAGAGTGGTCACTTAGGGAGTTGGGAAGTACTTTTAGATCCTGGATTTTGTTGGGGCGGTTAGAGATAATGATATCTAGGAAGGTGAGGGTACCAGTAGATGGGTGAAGTCTAGTGGGTTGCGTAACTAACTGGACCATGTCAAGGGCTGAGAACGAGTCTTTTGTTGTGCAGCCAAGGAGCCAATCCAGTTGAAATTGCAGTCCCCTACTAGTGTCTACTCTGCATAGTGTGGTAGGGTGAGAGGTATTCAGTGAGGGATGTGACGACAGGCTTTTGGTTCTTAGGGGTATGTGAGGCGACTGTGAGGTATAGTGGGCCCCTGGAGGTCAGGGGTGATTTTATGGGTGAGGCGTGTGCTCCATTTGTGAGTTTGGGGGTGGAGCATGTGACCAATAATGTTATTATTGATGTAGAATGCACAGCCACCCCCACGCTTTCCTACCCTGTCTTCCCGATATAGGGTGTATCCGGGGAGTGAGACAAAGGTGTCGGGAGTAGATTTGGAGAGCCAGGTCTCCACTAGGGCAATGACGTCTGGTTGGTGAAGGGTAGCCCAACATTGGAGCGCTGCACATTTCTTTGGCAGGCTGTGTATATTCAGAGAGGCAACGCGGAGTCCAGAGGATCTGGTAGGTGGAATGGTGGGGGCAGGGCCTGGATTAGGGTGGATATTACCAGAGAGGAGTAGTAGGATGACTAAGGCTCTAACCATAGGGTGGCAGGTTGTTATATTTTTGGGAGTACATTTGGGGGGGATGTAGTGGAGCAGGGATGGGCAGGGTTTGGAGGGATGGCGGATGCAGAAGAGGTGGAGCCAGGGGTCCGGGTGGGTGCTGGGGTCAGGGCTGCTGGTGGGAGGTGGATGCAGGCGTCCAGTGTGTGATGACAATGTCGGGGGGTGGCCAATTCTGAGGAGATGCAATGGTGCAGTCCACAAAAGGCATAGGGTGAGGTCTGGCTGATGGGAGGTGAACTCCAGGGTGGTTATGAGGATGTGGCACATAAGGTGGAAGTGAACAGACATGGTGCCTAGATAGCTTTGGGGACAGAACAAAGAGGTTGTGGGGGAGCCAGAAAAGCATGCCTGTCTGACCATGCTCCCATTGATTTAGAACTTAATATCTGAAAAGAGAGGAAAAATGTGCAATGGAGATTTAATCCGTCACTTTTGATAGACAGGGAATTTAAAGATCTCTTAGAAACACAAATTCAGGAAATCATTCGAGATAATGCCTCCACACAGGTATCTCCTCAGACTTTATGAGATATGATTAAGGTTGTGCTCCGAGGCCATATTATAGCCTATGCCACCCATAAAAATACAGGCCAAGCAAGTCTGCAGGCATTGCAAGAGAAGCTTAGCTTTCTCCAGGAGGCCCACATGCAAGGAGATACTGACCTTTTCCCCCAATCTCCCAGATGCAGGCTGAGATCCAATGAATGTTGACAGCCAAAACTGAACAAGCCTTGGCCTGGTTAAGGCAATGGTATTACGAGGATGGAGCCTGGGCCTCTAGACTTCTGGCCTACCATCTCAGAAATCAAATACAACAATGCACCATTTCTAAAATCAAAGATCCCACTTCAGGACAGATACGGTACTCCACTTAACACATCCTTGAGGCATTTAAAAAATATTACCAGTCCCTTTATTCCACTCTGGCAGAACTTGCCTCACATAAAATACCAGACTTTCTCTCTCAGATCCGCCTTCCGGTTCTCTTGGCCTCCCAACAGGCTCAGATAGCAGCTCCGATCTCTGAATTGGAGCTCAAAAAAAATTGTTAAAGGGCATAAAAAGGGCAACACTCCTGGCCCTGAAGGTTTGGAGTTGAGTTCTATAAGAAAGCCTGGAATTTAGTTCAGACCCCTCTTCTGCAGGCTCTACAGGCCGGTCATCTCACTTCTTTGTTCCCTATATCATGGAAACAAGCTACAATTTTGGTAATTCTGAAACCCAAAAAATCTCCACATCTCTGCGAGCCTTGTCGTCCCATATCAGTACTCAATCAAGACTGCAAGATTTACATTAGTATTTTAGCCCATAGACTTGATTTCATCCTCCCTTCTTTAATTCATTCTGATCAGTCTGGATTTATTAAAGGCAGACAGACAATGGACAATATAAAAAGTACCTTATATCTTATAGATCATGCCCAATCCACAAAATCCCTCCTTTTAATACTTAGTCTCAATGCCCAAAAAGCCTTTGACATGGTCTCATGGGGCTTTCTTCAAGCCACCCTTAAAAAATTTAACTTTCCTGAGTTATTTATGACAGCCATAGGCGGTATATACTCTGGTCCGGAGGCTGTTGTGAGATTGAATGGCTCCCATTCTGAATGTTTTCCCCTGTTTAGGGGCACTCATCAGGGCTGCCCCCTTCCCCCTACTTATTTGCCCTTTTTGTGGAGTCCATAGCTCAACTCCTTAGACAAACCCCTAACCTCCATGGGTATAGGATATCAGAATCTTCCTATCATAAACTAGCATACTATGCTGATGACCTTCTTCTTTACATCACACATCCTGATGAATGACTACAAACCCTAACCACACTTTTAAAAGAAATAGAGACTCTCACGGGTTATACAATCAATCCAAATAAATCAGAGGCCTTATTAGTACAGCCCCCTCTGTCTTCTGACGTAGTCATAAGGTACCCCTATAAATGGGATAAATCCCACATAACATACTTGGACATTAAAATACCCAAGAATTTCTCTGAGCTCTATTCTCTGAACTATACCTTAATTCTGTCTGGAATAAAATCAGATCTGACCAGATGGACTCATCTCCCTCTCTCTCTGATGGCTAGAGTACAGTCTATCCAGATGAACTCTTTGCCAAAGATATTATATCTAATGCAAAATATCCCCTCCTCTCACCACAAAAGTATGTTCAGGCCTGGGAAAAATGTCAGTAAGTTCCTATTGGTAAATCAATGACCCAGAATAGCACTTAGTAAGCTCCAGCGTCCTAAAGAGAAGGGTGGTTTGGCCCTCCTGCATTTTTAATTATTGGCTGGTTGCTCTACTTATGCATATAACATTCTGGTTTTACCTCCAAATCAAGCCCTGTCATGGCTTACAGTTGAAAGATCTATGACAGACTGCCCCCTAAATTACTCTCATGTGTTCCAGCCACATAATATCTCCCAGATACAACAGGGCTCTAGATTCACAAATGACTTACTTCATTGTTGGAGGGGTTTCCTCTCCCGACCAACTAACAAATTCCTATCTTCCTGGATGGGTATTCTGGCCTAAGATCCATCATGGACTCCAGCACGCTTAGATACCACCTTTCAGACCTGGGCTCGCAAAGGTTTAAAACGCTTATATCAATTCTATGACAATGACATCTTTAAGTCATTTGACCAGATTAAACAGGAGTTCTCTCTGAACAAGTCGGACTTCTTTAGATTCTTACAGATCCATCACTTCTTGGACACTAAAATTGGCTTAGATGTCACTACGCAGATGGTCCCTCCTGTTTGCCTTTTATTGATTCGATTGTAAGGGTGGAGACCAAACCCATTTGGTCTCTCACTTATATAAAGCCCTGCAAAGGGCCCCCTCACCAGCAATGGATCTGGTACAGTTTCACTGGGAAGCTGAGTTTCAGGTGGCATTGTCCCAGGAAGATTGGCTTCGGATCTGGTGAAGACGGCATAAAACCTCAAACTCATATACATGGAAAGAGTTTTCCTGGAAGATTGTATCCAGATCTTTCGTACTCCTCAAGTCTCTGCCAAATTCTCAGTCAGAGGGGACTCCTGCTGTTGGAGGCAATGCGGCTGTGTGGTAGCCACACATGTCCACGTTTTTTTGTTTTGCCCAGTACTCACATCTTATTGGTCCCTAATAAGGAATAGGATACTTGATCATTTTTCATCTCTGGGTGACTTTACCCCGGCTGTTGGGATCCTACTTCATTACCCAGATCACTTAAAGAATTCACACTACATCTACTTACTTAACATTTTTTTTTTTATTTATTTGTTCTAGGATTACAAATAACTTTGAGCCAAGGCTCTTTACAAAGGTTCCACGTCATTGGTACAATTGAGACAATCATAAGCAAAGATAACAGTTTATAAAATAATAAATAAAAACACATAGTCTTGTAGATGAAAAAGAACAATAAGGTGAAACTTTGAGAGGGACCGGGAAAGGAGGAGGGTGAAATCAGGGAGACTAAGTGGATGGGAGAAAAGGGGAGGTAGGTTGGGGGGACAGAGAGAGGAGAGGTGGAAGGCGGATAAGAATAGAGGTAGTGCAGCTGGGTGGCATTTGTCATGGGCCAGCAGGGGAGGTGAAGATAGGAGGGGGGTGCTGGCAAAGTGCAGGAGTAGATGTGGATCCAAAAGGGCATCTTCAGCAATGGAACCAAAAGACATGTTTAGCCACAACAGTCACAGAGGTTGGAGGCAGTGAGTGTTAGGCGGAGATGAGTCTTAAAAGTGCTGAACGAGAGTGAGGATGAGATGTTGCTGGGAAGACCGTTGTACCAACTAGTGGCCCTGTAAGCAAGGATCTTTTGGCCTGTGTTGTGTGTGGCAATGCGGGATTTGCAGAAGCTGAGGTTTCGATCCCTGGTATGTTGGTGTGGATTCTGTAAGGAAGGCAACAGACTCCAGGGGGGCCAAGGCCCAGCAAGATTTTCTTAGTAGTAATACAAGTTTGGTGTTTTATTCGATTGGCAAGATTCAACCATCCAGTTTGAGAATAGAAGTCACAGGTGTGAGTTAGGCATTGTGAGCCAGTGACAAGTCGACAGGCCTTGTTGAGGGGGGTGGATACATGTTTGAGTGCGGTTGTAGCAGAGCCGTAAATGATAATGCCATAATCAGTGATGGATATGATGGAGCTCTGGACAGTGACAGTGAGGGCTTTGGGTGTCAGGTGTTTCCTATGATGGAATAGCAGGCCTAGCTGGGAGTTAGCAGTTTTGGTGACATGGTCGATGTGGGCAGTATAGGAGAGGTGAGGGTCAAGGGTGATCCTGAGGTATTTAAAGTTTTTGACCTGTTCCAGTGCGGCACCTTGTCTGGTAATAATGGAGAGTTGGAAGTGCTTATGTTTATTATGGGAGCTGCTGAAGATCATGGCCTTTGTTTTTTTTTTGATTAAGGATCAGTTTGTGCTTTGTCAACCAATTCTCAACCGAGGAGAAGCCGAGTTGGAGATTTTCTTGCAATTTCTTCGGGTCCTGGTGTGTAGCAAGAATTACTGCATCATCGGCATACAGGGTGATATGTTCAGTGCAGGAGTCCAGTAGGGTGTTAAGGAACAGGCTGAAGAGTAGGGGGTCCAGTACTGAACCCTGGGGGACTCCGGAGAGGACAGGTTTGGAATCAGAGTGCACATCTCCATTTTTACACGCTGGGAGCGGTTTCAAGATAGCTTTTGAACCAAGAGATTGAATCATTGGAGACCAGCATTTTTAGTTGGCTTAGCAGGAGGGAGTGGTGGACAGTATCAGGCTTTGGTCAGGTTGATGAAAATAGCACCAGTTAGTTGTCCATTGTCGAGGGAGCTGTGAATGGAGCCGGTGAATTCGAGTAAGGCAGAGGATGTACTATGACCTTTTCTAAAGCCATGTTGCTGTTTACAGAGAATATTATGATTGTCCAGATGCTTGGTAAGTTGGTCCACTAGTATACGTTCCAGTGCCTTCGATAGGGGAGGCAGAATGGAGATAGAGCGGAAGTTCACATGGTCAGCCTTATCACCACTTTTGTGAATCGGGGTAACAGTGGCCATTTTCCATTTGTCTGGGAATTGGCTAGAGGAAAGAGAGAGAACATACTGCTGGGTATGACCAAAAAGTGCATAACATGTTTATGGCTTTTTCCCAACCCCCCTACTATAACAGCCTGGGAGGACACAATATACAATGTCTATAAATTAGAACATATGACAGCCAGGTTACAAAATAAAATCCCAGAATTAATGAATCGCTGGAATATCTGGTTTCTTTACATGTCTCAAATAAGGCCAGATCGGCTGCCATAGGACTGCCCCCCCCAGTTGATACGACTTCCCCCATTGGTCCTCATTGGCACCGACCAGACCCAAAACATCTCTCTACATCTATAGGCTACCCGTATCCTGTACGAGACCAAATATTTTATAGTGACAGTAGTGATTTTGACATAACCAGCTGTGTTCTCCAACGGATTTCCTAGCCCCCAATGAGGTAATTGTAGACCTAAACCAAGAGATTCTTACTCTTTATTTCTATACAGTATGTCAAGGATAGATTCATATACTTTTGATCACCATTATTAATGGAATATATTTTATTCATAAGGAATAATGTCTATTCTGCATATATACCAATGTAATTACTGTACAATGTGAAGCATGTAATTCACTGTCCATATTCATTTATTCCTGAGATAAAGCTCTGTGGTATTTTTATGAAAAAGCTGAAATAAAAAATAGTTTAAAAAGGTATCTAATCGAAAGAATAAGGTGAATACTATAACATGTGACAAAAACCTTAACTGGGGGCCACTGTTTGGGTATTGCTGTTGGCAACTATAGCTAAATATTGGTGTGTGCAATAAAGTAAAACTATACAGGGACTGTGTAACAGTGTCTTCTCCAGAGCCCACCTACATCCACTTCCACTGCACCTGAGGATCACCAGATACTCACAGCAGCTGAGGACCACTGCAGGTAGATCAGATACTAACCACCGAAGGGCAAAACTGATGCAGCTGGTGGGGAATATATATATGCCTAACAGTGATCAAGAAATACACATACTGCCTAATGTTAAGAGGCCTGGGCAATGTTGAGGCCTGGGCTTTATACTCCCTTATGGTGGGGGTTCAGAAGGGGAACAAAGGGAACCTCTGCCTCCACCCAGAGTATGAAACAGTGGGCCAGATCAAAAGTGGGATACTGTTTCCTGTGTTGCACTACAAACCCACCTCCTTGTAACTATCAGACACCTTTCTGAGACCAACCAGTAGCAGCATCCACACATTAATTTCAACAAATTACACTTTTGTACCAATTATTGTAGATCTCTAATAATATACTCACACAATTAATTTTCAGAGACTAACAACAGGACTTCATTATTCTGGAACACGGGTCCTGTAAAGAAACAGGCATAAGACAATAATCAGTTTGGGAATGATTTTGGCAATGATAGCAGAAACAACTATTTCAGCCATTACAGTACTACACTTTAAGCAAGCAGTTTCTAGATACGTCTGGCTTCTCTTCAGAAATCTTTATGAAAGCCCTCACAGCACCCAGACACAAAAGTCCATAGCAAGAACTACTGTACTTTAAGGCCTTCTGCTCCACACATGAGCAAATCCCCAGAGTTTTCAATACACATTAGACACTTTGGGGATGATATTCAAAGGTTAGTGCCTGTGCTAACATTGTTATCGCTGGTGCTGACATGGGGTTGTGCTAGTGCTCTGGGCAGGGCAATATTCAGAGGCCCCAGGAGGGCCTTCCAAACTGGGCAGCAATAAACAGCTAAAATACCGCTGCACCTATGTAAATGAGGATAACTCTTAATGCATACCAATTCAGCTGCATATTCAAAGGTTTGCAGCTGTAGTAGACAGCCTCAAGCCTCCCAGTCCAGTGGTGTCCCCCTGATTCCCCAATATATCATATAACAGAACTCCCTGGTGGCCCAGTTGTTCTCCCCAAACAGCTCCCAACTGACCCATCCCCTCACATCCCACCTCCCCTTACCCTGGTGTCTGGCACTCCTCACACCTACAAACAATGACTGGTACAGCCCTCCTCTCATCTCCATGTCTGGCTGCCATATGAGCTGTCAGTGAGCATGTGTACTGTAGAAACAGTTTCTAAAGTATGCATGCTCACTGACAGATCATATGGTGGCTGGCCATGGAGGAGAGAGGAGGGCTGTACTGATCACCATCCATAACTGTGATGAGCGCCGGACATCAGGGTAAGGGAGGTGTGATGTGGGAGGGTGGGTCTGGTAGTGGGGTTGTTCAGGTGGACCACTGGACCATCAGGGAGTTCTGTACTATAATATACTAGAAGATCAAGAGGTTGGGGGAAACCACTGGAAACCAGGAAAGTTTAACATTAATGGGAACAGGAGATGGGAGAATGAGGGCACCTCTGGACCACGAGGTTCTTCGTGTGAACTGTAAAAGTGGTGCTAAGGGGCTGCTGCACTGCATGCAAATGAGCCTATAATTGGCATGCAAATGGGCCCTTAGCACCTTGCATGCCCAACAAGCTCATTGCATGCTCAGGCTGAATATAACCCATAGATTGCTTAGTGCTATCCTGTTTCAAGATAGCCACATGCAGCCCTGGTCTGTGTCATCACAACACAGATTCACCTAGCACTGCACCGACATGGGCCAACATTAAGTCAGATAGCACAGCTCCCATTGGTGAGCACTGTACATCGGAATATTGCAAGAGCTGGAGGGTGCAAGCAAAACACAAACAGCTGCAATGTGCTTGGCCCATTTTTTGAAATTGGGCCCTTTTGCTTTCAAACTGCAGTGCAATTAAATTACTGGGTACCCAGGTAAAACTGTCAATTGCAGTTCTGATATCACAAAGCCCAGGATTTTGCATTGGTGCACTTCATTAAATGCAAGCTTGTGATTTACACCAACCAATTGATTTTACTGGATAGCACTCACAGGACCTGGATTTGCAAAAGCTGCTCAGATGGATTTGAACAAATGATCTCACAGGCCTCTGGTACAGTCAGTCACCAATAAACACAGCAGCAGGTGGATGGCTTGGTGCAGGCCTAGGCTGGGATTGGTCATTCACAGCTCGCAGCTCTCTTTCACTTGCCCAGCATGTGGCATTATGGCAAGTTCTGAGGGGCCTATACCAAAGAGCTCCCTGCCTCACTGCAGTGGGCACTCTATCAATCAAGGGGACCAGCTCCTGACCGCTTCTTCCTTTGATCACATCAAGCAGGGAAGAATGACTAGTTCTTATATCTGATTACAGCAGTTTTCTGGCTTGGAAAACACAGTTGTTCTTATGTATTATTTATTTATTTGAGAATTGGTAACCTGGTAAGGCAGACTAAGCCAAGACTCATTTCCAGGTGTGACCTGGGGTGAGGGAATGAAATATAGTAATAAAAGGCATAAACAGTATTAATTACTGGTTCAAATTAAAGTGCAAACAGAGAACAATTTAACATGGTACAAGTTCAAGTAAAGTAAACAGAGCTAGCAGAAGTAAAACCTGTAGGTTTGATGGAATGGTAGGGACTTCAACAGGGAGGACCAGGAAGTGAGATGACAGGAGTGGGTGAGAGTGGCGAGGAGTTTTAGTTGGTGCATAAGGAGAAGGGGTAGAGGAGAGATGGAGAGAGGAGGGGAGCAGGTTCTAGAGGGAGAGAAGATGACAGGAGAAGACTGACTGCCCAACAGAGGAGTAAGAATGGGGAAGGGAGACGATGTGAGGATCCCTGGAGAAAAGGAAGTATAAGGCAGAGGAAATGGGAGGAGTGTTAAGAAGGCAAGGACCCAAACCAGTATTTGGAGATGAGGGAATCACAGTGGTACTGGTGACATAAGGGTACAGGGAGGATGGAAAGGGATGAGTAGTGAGAGCAGTGCTGGGTATGAAAGGGGTCATTGGTAGTAAAGGGACAAAATATGTTGCATGGGGATGTCCTGCCTGGCAAGGGAAGAGGGGTGGTGCTGTAGACAACATCTGTATAGTCAAAGACTGGAAGCCCCATTTTCATAACAAGCTTCCACTGGATCTGGGGAGAAAAGCTGTTTTTGTTGCAGTACAAGGCATCAAGTTTGAGGCAGAGCTTGGATGGATGCTATCAATATGGGCAGGGAAGTCAAGCTTACTATATAGCCATGCACCAAGATACTTGTAGGAAGAAACCACTTCAAGGAGGATGCCATCGAGGGTGGAGAAGACAGGGAGACAGGGAGGGGGAGGAGCCTGGACAATTTCTGGCTGGTGCTAAAAGGTCATGGTGACAGACATATGACCAGATTGATCTATTGTTTTGTTAGTGTAGTTATGTTTCTTTTATAAGTTCTGTTACTTGGAAGTAGATGCAAACATGGCTTCCAGGTCACATGTCCAGTCAGGTCTTATGAGGAATGCTGGCCAACTGCTTAGTGTAAATTTCCCATAAGTTCATTAGAGCTGCAGACCCTGGCAGATGTGAGGGTACAATTTTGAACACCTCAGTCAAACTGCAAAACAAGGTCTTAAAGCTGGACAAAGGATGTTCTAGGTGTGAAGGAGGCCAGTTGGCTTAGGCAATGTCATATACACACACACACACACAACACACACACATGGGTTGGGGAACTGTCACTCAAGGAACATGTCACTCTTCCACAGCCCTGAATACATAAATTGGGGGCTGGAATCAGATCTCTCTCTCTCTCTCTCTCTCTCTGTCTCTGTCTTCTGTCTCTCTGTCTCTTTCTCTCCATCTGATGAAAGGGATCCCAGCCATAGGAAACTAGCTTAGTGAGTGGACAGCACAGCCTAGGAACAGTGTCGCTGTAGCTAGTGGGCAGGTAAAGAGTTGTGTCGGTAAGAAAAGTTCAGATTTTTCTCAACATCATCAGTCTGTGTAACTTGCTCTATTTTCTGTTTCTTAGTAACATGTAAACTTTTTGTTTTACTGTAAATATATCCTGTTTGTGACTATTTGTAGTGGCTCTAGTAAAGAACCTATTTTGATAGAACCAGTGACTGCCTGTTTATTTCAAAAGGTAGTTTTATTATTTCTGCTGGTCTCTGTTTACAGTCTGTCTCTGAAAGGCACTATACCAGTAGTTGTTGTGTTGACCTTCCTTATCTTGAGCAGGAGAAAAAAAGTGGTTTCTGGATTCCAGGTAAAAATCAGGTGGTGGTAGAGTATTAGAAGTCCCTGACCCAAACTGCTATGTAAACTGGGATGGCCCAAGCTGTGTTTTCGTCACTGTCATGTACATTGCTTTTTAGTATTGACACGGAGTGTGTTGGAGGGAACTAATGTAGGACACTGTGGAAGTCTTGCTGGAGCAAGCCTTTCACCACAGCTGTTAAAGGGCTAAATATATAGATAACTGTGTCATTTGCATACATGTGAAAATGCAAGTTGGTGCAGGCAGAGGAGAGGTCATTCAGGAAAATATAAAAGAGGATGTGACCCTAGATGGAGCCCTGTCAGACCCCAGCCCCGATGGGTAAAGGAAGTGACAGGATGCCCTTACCTCTACTGACTGTTTACAGCCCATGAGATAGGAAGGAGACCATGCAACAGTGGGAGCTGAGAGGCTGGCAGAGTTCAGCTTGTCCAAGAGGACAGTTTTGGCCACCAAGTCAAAGGCTTTAGTCAGATAAATGAAAATGACCATCATGATCTTTCTCTGATCCATTCAGTGAGAATGGAATCAGTGACCTCAGAAACCAGATTTGAATTCATTTCCAAAACCCAGCAGATCAATCTTTGCAACTTTGCAGGATTCAGCATCAAACGCTGCAAGGTAAAAGAGGAAGTCCAGCAAACGAGTTCAAGATATCACTAGGCCTCAGCCTCTTCCTCATCACTTTTCTTCTCCTCCAAATGCCTAAGCAGGACAGACTGAAACCCTCTTCAGCTGGGGTAAGAGTTCAGCTCAGCACATTCTCAACTTGGTTCTTTATTGACATCAACTAATCACTCACTTTCGTTGCTTCTGATGCTGTAAAGAGCATTAAGTCCTTGATGCTTTTCTCCCAGATTGCCCCTGCGTCACTGCTATGACCCTAGCATTCCTGTTGGCTGATCATGGGATCAATGGTTGAAAAGGTGTATACATCATCTGTATGCATTTTGCACAATGCCTATTGTTACTCTTGCACAAGTTCTTTTGCTGCTTGATATATTATTTAAATTCTAAAACATTAGCCAGCCATGTTTGTTTGTATTGTGGTTTGTGGTAATGATGTCAGCGATTTCTCTGGTCCAGCCTTGGGTGCACTGGCATCCCTTTGTCAGCAGCACAGAACAAGGAATACAAGTTAAAACTCAACTCCTCTTAATGTGGCTCTGGCACAAGTTCCAGCTGAAGGCATTGCAGGTGGATCTATACGAGACTCCAATGGCTCAGCAGGTAAGCTCCATTTGGAAGGGGGGTTACACAGGCAAGATAGAATACACACACACACATATATCCATCACATTTCCCATGAACTGATGGATCCTCCTCTGCACTCTCATTGAGGGAAGTGGTGTTTCACTGCAGTAGTCTATTTCACTTAGTTTTCACTCACAGATTCAAACAACAAAAGGCGTATAATGTGCCTGCACCACCAACAGTCACATTATTTGTAAAAAATTTCCTTCTAGTTTCCCTGTGCCTTTGCCAGTCTGCTACATTCCCTCTGCCCTGCTCTTATTGCAGTGGGCAAAAAATATAATTAAAAAAATTAATTTCTGTGTCCTCTACATTACCAGCACTCAGTAAAAAAAATGTCAAAAACTCTTTAAAAAACACTCTGCACCTATCCCAACCTACTAAATCCACTCTGCTATGGCAGCTGCAGCTACCAGTACAGCACCCTAACAGTAGCACATCATTTCAGCACTGCAATTTCAGCGACTTAATTACAGCTATGCTATTATAGCGACTGCAATAATAGCGATCACTGCATTACAGCATGGAACAGTTTCAGCGACTATGGGGTAATAGCCTACCTCTGAGATCCAGGTGCTCCTCGGAGGATGTTATTTTAGAAATAGGGTGGGTTTGGGGTTGCAGCCTCCCGGGGGAGTGCAGGGGGGTGAAGCCCTCTTGCAATACTAGTCCATACCACTTCACTATCCTATTGTAAGTGCACTTCGGATAGCACTTGTAACTGCCCCAATGTCCGAAGTCATGATTCGACTGATCACATGTTTGGAGTTGTACAGGAGTACAGCACACGGTCACAGTAGGATTACTTGCAAGGAGTGGCCTTTAATTAGCAATAGCACATTTAAAGATGAGCGCTGAATAGACATTTGCTGAATTTCCTGATCGCTGAAATGGGCTTCGCTATTAAAAACTCACTGAACTTGCACTCACTGAAATATATTCGCTGTATTGACATGGAACCCATACTAACCATGACTTACAAATTGGGGACAAGAAAAATCTGGAGCAAGTGGCTAAAATCAGGGATACATGCTAAAAATTATTAATATCAGTCAAAGACGTCTGCCAAAATGTAAGACTTACTGTAAAAGCACCTTCTGAAGAACTAGACTGTAGCATAAATGTCTGGCATAGTTTGTTGTTTAAGCTCTTTACTCTTCAGTGACCAAAATGCTAACTTAGGAGGGACTGTAAATGTTTTTTTGGGCAACATCAGGGATGCCCCTGAAAATCAGGGACTGTTGAGAGGTATGCAGTGCAAATGCATACTGTGCACTCCTCTCCTCTCTGTCCACTTCCCCGTCCCTTCCCCTCCCCTCCTCTCAAACAGCCTTCACTTTTATACAGTGTGTGTCATGCTGAACAAGTCACTTAACCTCCTGTGCTCCTGGGCCACCCCTGAAATCAGGCATTGTGCCTAGTGGGCCTTACCCAGTTAAAAAGAATAAAAATGGTTTAACTAGCCTATTTGCCTGAAACTATTTTTGAATGTACTGAATTTGCCAACTGAAATGATAATTCATAATTGTCTGATGAGTTCTAAAGTTCTGATGAAAACTCACTTTTTCACATAAATGTTCTTCTTTCAAAATATCACCCTTCCCTGTAAGAGAGTTGTAAGTGGCACTGAGATGTGCATGGCACAAGTAGATCTCAATTTCCATCATCACTGATTGGCTGCTGCAGGTCATGTGGCTTTCCAACAACTGGGACATGCGTAGTGTGCACTTCCTGTAAAATAAACTGTGCTATGATGTTGAAGTACCAAAATGCTAAAGGGAAACCAAGTTCCTTCAAACCTGCTTTGTTGGTGTCCAAAGCACTGGACTTCAGGTGGAGGATACTTCTAACTGAAGGGTGAAATAAGGAACTTAGAATTATCAGAAAAGGCAGTCTTTCAATCAACAGAGGGAGGTGGAGCTTGCTTTACTTTTGTTACAATTGTTAAGATTTTCAGTGCAGGAAGAGTTTAAACCCACAGAGGCTGAATACTGTTTTCTGTGTCTACTGACTGCTTTCAGAGCACAAGTCACCAGGCTGTTTTGTGGCTGGGGAGGTTTACCTGTGTCTGACTTGGATGTTTAGATTTTTCTCTGTTTTGATTAGCAGGGTATTTTCTCTGTCAAATTGTCGGTATGGCATCTTGCTGACAGGAAGGCACTCATCGCAGTGGTAGGTCAGAGCTTTTAGCTGATTGTTTCGTGAGGGCACAGTTTAGGCCCAAACCCTTCCCACCCTCACACCACCCACCCCTGGAATCAGTTCATTTATACCTGGGTTCTGACATCATTTCCTCAAGTGGGCAAGGTGCTATCACTGTCATATCTTCTAGCACACTGCACTGAAAATATAAGCATACACATTATATAAATACATATATTTCTATATAACACACCAATCACACACACACACACACACACACACACAAAAAAAATAAAAACTAAACAAGGTAGACAGTTATGTGGGGAGTAGTGCAATGTAATGACTGTGGGGCAGCAGTATTCCAGGAGTCTTTCTGGAGGCTAAGATGCTGCCCTGTTTGCAGACAACTATCTGCCCTGAGGGAGGAAGTTGCCCATCTTCAGGCCACACTGGACAATAGCAAGGGAATCTCCCCCATCCAGGAAGCACCAGAGCCACCACCACTACCTCAGAGGTTGCGAAGAAAGCACAGCAGTTGGACCACAGTGGGCTCAGGGAGGGTAAGGGTGATGGAACCGAGGCACACCAAGTCAGTTGTTCCACTCCACAATCCATACACCATTCTGGGGGAGCATAGTCCCCCTATGGATGCACCCGTAGAGGAGACTAAGGAGGGTGCAAACAACTGTCACAAGGGAGGCCCTCAGGAAGGAGGCAGAGGGCACCACAGGGAAAGGAAGCTGCTCCTGGTGGGGGACTCAGTTATTAGGGGGATAGAACCGGGGGAACAGGGAAAACTGAAGTAAGGTGCCTGCCTGGTGCCATGGCTTGGAGCGACAGGAAGCACATCCTTAGGATCACAAGAACAGTTGCACGGGAGTCTGAGCTGGATGTCATTGTCCACCTAGGGACAAATGACTTGGCTCATCATGAGATTAGAACAGTGCAGAAGGACTTTGTAGAGTTGGGGAGGGGCTTAAGACAAGTAGGACACACAGTATCCTTCTCAGAGGTGCTGCCTGTCAGTGGCATGGGTGAGGCGAGGGTACCTTGCACCATGCAGTTTAATGAATGGTTGAAAAAAATGGTGTGGAGCACAGGGGTTTGGCTTCATTGGGGACTGGGGTTCCACCTGGAGAGACACCAGCCTATACTGGCAGGATGGTCTGCATCTGTCCAGGAAGGGAACAAGTCTTTTGGGCAATTGGTTTAAATGCTTCATTGGCAAGCTTTTAAACTAGTCAAGGGGGGAGGCACTGATAAGCAGCAGGAAAATCCCAGCCTCCCCCCTACAAAACAGGGTACTAAATGAGAAAAAGACCAAGGTAGAAAGGTCAGTGGGGGATGCTGCTACAGAAGGTAAAACCATCAAAAAATGGAGAGCAATGAGTACCAATGCCCGTAGTCTGGGTAACAAGCTTCCTGAATTAGTGGCCTTGATGGAGGAGGAACATCTTGATATCGTGGCAGTCACAGAAACATGGTACACACAGAACCGTGACTGGGATGTAAACATACCAGGATACACTATCTACAGGAGGGACAGGGAGGGTAAAAGAGGAGGAGGAGTAGCTCTCTACATAAGAGAAGAAATCAAAGCAACAGAACAAAAGGGTAAACAGGGAGGAGAAGAAGCACTGTGGGTCAATTTGGAGGCAGGCAGTGGCACCACAATCCACACAGGGGTTGTATACAGACCAGCCCCGGGGGAGGAAATGGACAAGGAAATGATAGAAAGTATACTTAGAATGGCAGATAAAGGGGAGATATTGCTGATTGGTGATCTGAATATGCCAGATGTTAACTGGAGTGCAGTTGCAGCAGCCACTTCTAAGAGTGGGGTTATTCTAGATGCCCTACAGGGGGCATGCCTTAGACAACTAGTATAGGAACCCACTCGAGAGGGAGCAATCTTAGACCTGGTCCTCTCAAATGGAGATGGAGAGAGGATCACAAATGTAGAAGTGGGTAGCCATCTGGGAACTAGCGACCATCGAACAGTGTGGTTCACAATAAACACAGCAATAAAGTCAAGCCATACAAAGGCAAAAGCACTGGACTTCAGGAGGGCTGACTTTGCCAAAATGGGTGAGTGCTTAAAGAATGCACTAGCAAATGGGCAGGAAAGAGGGGTGGAAGAACAATGGGGAATAATCAAAACTGCCATCACAGAGGTAACAAGCCTTTGTGTGAAGCAAATAAACAAAACAAAATGATGTAAGAAACCACCATGGTTCTCAAAGGAGGTGGCAGTGAAGGTTCAAGAGAAAAAGAAAGCATTCAGAAAGTACAAGGAATCACAGAAGGAGCAGGACAGAGAACTGTATCAGTTAAAGCAAAAGGAAGCTGGGAAGGCAGTCAGAACAGCGAAGGCCCTAACTGAGGAAAAGATAGCCAACTCAGTTAAGAAGGGGGATAAAACCTTTTTTAGGTAAATCAGGGAGTGAAGGAAGACTAAGGGAGGGATAGTGAGGCTTAATAAAGGGCAGGGGAGTGGGAAGAGGGTGACTGTGAAAAGGCAGAGATACTAAACAAATATTTTTGCTCAGTATTTACAAATGAAGAGGGGGAGGTGCCTAAAACAAACAATAGAAACACTCTGGATACAGAAGTTGATACCAGCCCATTTACAGAAGAAAGGGTTCTGAAAGAACTCTTAAAACTGAAGGTGGACAAAGCAATGGGGCCTGATGGGATTCATCCCATAATTCTATAAGAACTAAGGGTAGAACTAGTGACACCACTGACTACCCTCTTTAACAAATCATGAGAGGATGGGATGGTACCTGAGGACTGGAGGAGGGCAGATGTGAATCCCCTTCACAAAAGTGGGAGCAGGGCAGAAGCGGGAAACTACAGACCTGTTAGTTTAACCTCAGTGATAGGGAAAATGATGGAATCACTTGAAGGAAAGAATTGTCGAGTACCTAGAGGCCAGAGGGGCACAGGACCCAAGGCAGCATGGATTCACAGCAGGAAGGTCATGCCAGATGAATCTAATAGATTTCTTTGACTGGGTGACCAAAGTAGTAGATCAGGGAGGGGCTGTGGACATGGCCTACCTAGACTTTAGCAAGGCATTTGACTCAGTCCCACACAAAAGATTAATATACAAGTCAGCCAGCCTGGGAGTGGGTCACAAGATGATAGCCTGGGTAAAGAATTGGCTGGAGAATAGGACACAGAGGGTACTAGTAAATGGAGTCCACTCTGAAGAAAGGGGGTTACTAGTGGGGTGCCGCAGGGTTCAGTATTAGGATCAGTCCTCTTCAATGTCTTTGTAAGTGACATTGCAGAGGGACTGGAAGGCAAAGTATGTCTCTTTGCAGATGACACAAAGATCTGCAACAGAATTGATGCACAAGGTGAAGTGGAAAGGATGAGAAGGGACTTGGCAAGGTTAGAGGAATGGTCAAATGTATGGCAGCTTAGATTTAATGCTAAGAAGTGCAAGGTAATGCACCTGGGAAACAAAAACCCAGGGGAAGAGTACACAATGGGGGTGAGATACTAACAACAACAAAAATGGAAAGGGACCTGGGGTAGTCATATCAGATGACTTAAAGGTGGGCAAGCAATGTGAGAGGGCAGTAAGGAGGGCTGGGGGATACTGGGATGCATAGGGAGAGGCATCACCAGTAGAAAACAGGAAGTTGTTATCCCTCTGTACAGACAGCTGGTGAGACCCCATCTGGAGTACTGTGTGCAGTTCTGGAGACCCAATCTCCACAAGGACATAGACAAGATAGAAGCTGTCCAGAGGAGGCCAACTAAAATGGTGCAGGTCTGCACCGAAGACATATGAAGAGAGACTAAGGGGAGCTTAATATGTATAGCCTCGAGGAAAGGAGGGAGAGGGGGTCGTGATCGAAACTTTCGCACTTTCAAGGAATCGACAAAGTCCAAGAGGTAGCATCTTTCAAAAAAAGAGGTGTGCAAGAACAAGGGGGCACAATTTGAAGATGGGGGTGACGGCTCAGAGGTAATGTAAGGAAGTATTTTTTCACAGAGAGGGTTGTGGATGCATGGAACAGCCTTACGGAGGAGGTTGTGGAGTCAAAAACAGTGGGTGAATTCAAGCATGCATGGGACAGCCATAAGGCAATTCTAGGTGTTGGGAGTAGAAAGAAGTAGGCTGCTGGTTAACTAGGATCTGCAGCTTATCCATTAGGTAGGGAAATGGGCAGACTGGGTGGGACAAGCGGTCCTT
Organism: Neoceratodus forsteri; assembly: GCA_016271365.2. Taxonomy (NCBI): domain Eukaryota; kingdom Metazoa; phylum Chordata; order Ceratodontiformes; family Ceratodontidae; genus Neoceratodus; species Neoceratodus forsteri. Next base: position 639,933,642 of record CM057455.1, on the reverse strand, counting down.
ATCTGCCGTCAAATTCTATGTTTCTATTTCAGCACGTTTTTTACTTTTTTTGTCAACTTTATTCATGCACCTGCTGGCCCTGGAACTCTCTCAAACTGCTCCTACTCACCGACCTTGCTACCACTCACCTGGTCCCTTGTCTCCTCAGAGGGTAGCCACCCTCCACCAACCTCCAACCGGGAGACCCCCCCAGCTCTGAGCCCACTGAGGCAGGGCCACCACTACTCCTGGTGCTCTATCTACAATCCAGTGCCGGCTGAGGTGGTGGAAGGGCAGAGAGGGTGGAGACAAGGTCCGGTATTGGCATGAGGCAGTTTGGCACTGAGGGGAGCCATTGCCTATCCAGGCGCAGGGGATTTTCCTTCTAGGTTTCCCCAGGAGTGCGAGCATGCAATGACATCTTCACAGCATCCCATAGACATCTGCCGACCTCCTCCCCCTTGTTGCTGCATGCTAGCTGAACCCCTGGTCTCCACCGGGGGTCCTCACTGTGTCTGAGATGTCCAGAATCTCTCCCCAGGGAGAGGAGAACAGTCCTTCGGATGTGCAATGCTCTCCCTCCCCTGCTGACCCCTGGTCCCCGAGCTCAATCCCGAACTTAGGTTGCTGGCATGGTGCGAGGTGTGGCATTCAGTGCCTCAACCCTCAGTGCCACTGAGCCACCATGGATTTCAGCATGTTAACCAAATGTAAATTCAGCATTGGCTCATCTTTAGAAATCATTTACGAAACATATCCCCAAATTGAGAATTTCACCATTCTGTTTACCCAGAAACATAGACTTTGATGGCAGATAAGAACAGGTTGGCCCACCCAGTCTGCCCATTTCCCTACCTATTGGATAAGCTGCAGATCCTAGTTAACCTGCAGCCTTCTTCCTCTTACACCCACTAGAATTGCCTTATGTCTGTCCCATGAAGTTGCTGCCATTCAATCAAAATAAAAAAATTAACAATATTTTCTTCAGAGAGAATCTTCTGTCCTGTTTACCCCTGAGTGGTACAGCAAATACTGGAAAGTTCTTGCTATGTGGAATGTTCATGTGCCTGGGATTCTGTACTGGACTATAGCTTTGGGCTGTACCATTACCCCTAGTGTGGGTGCGCATTAACCATATGTGTTAATTACCCAATGACAATGTGGAGTGCTACAGAAAGAAAATAAACAGTTATTTAAATATCAATTTCTTCCTCCATGTGCCGTCCGCAGGGCTCCAGGACCACTGGGTATACAATAGCAGAAAGGTGAGTGAACCCCAAGGTGGAAATCAGATATGGAGTTCAGGAAGGCTCAGTCTGCAAGCTCTGTGATGCTGGATCAGTGCAGAATAATGGGCAACCAGCCCTAATATTATTCACGAGGCCAGGAAAAGTCCCTGCACTCATGCTGTCCATAAAGTCACACTGAATCAGAAGTTGCTCGGTATCAATCTAATTATTCACAATGATTAAAGTGCTTGCAGTGTGATTACAGGTATGGGTGACTTTCTGGATAGCTTGAGTACAAGATCTTCTCCTGGTCTCATGGGAATCAGATAATAAGCAAGTTAGCCCTCAAAAATAGCCTGCAATACTCTATTACCAAATGATGCTGCCACAGAAATGGCCACATCCAACTTGTAGAACTTTGTAAATGTGTGCAGAGAAGACTTGGTGTCAACTCTGTAAATGTTTACTGGTAAAGCATCCCTGAGTTCTGCCAGTGAAGTGGCCAGGGCTTGAGTTGACCTGATAGTTGGACCCCAGCATGTCTGTAGGACAGAATGATGGTTGATCAAATCCATCTTACAGTGAGTCTTTAGTATGGTCCTGCCGTGAGGACAAAAAAAATTACTATCTTGTGCAGCAGCTCTTTTCTTTTGACGTACTTCCTTAAGGCACATCTAGGATGCAGTGTGTTTGCAATTTTTTTTCCTTGCCATTCATGGGATTAGGGCAGAAGGATGCCAGGACAAGTACTTGACTACAATGGAAGGCAGAAGTTACCTTCAGCAAGAAACCCAGGTCTGTATGTAGGACTACATAGTCCTGCTGATAGACTGTATAAGGTTCTTTAGAGGAGAGTACCCTAATCTCGCTAATTTGTGTAGATGAAGTGATAACAATAAGAAAAGTAACATTCACTGCAAAACAAAAAAGGAGAAAGACCGTGCCAAGTTTTCACATGACAGAAAAACCATGCCGGCCTTTCCAACTCCAAGCACCCCACTCAAGGCCACACACCAGCAGCACACCAGTAACACACTGCCAAATGCCCTTAAGCACCCCTTGTGTTCCCCCCAATGCCTTAAGAAAGAGTATGAGGGGTGCCCAAAAATGCCCAGTGGTGTGCCACTGGGGCACCACCAGCATGTAACCCCGAACAAAGTGCTTAGAATCAGACAAATCAGCATGGTTTCTCCATCCCCGTGAAGCCCCACCACAGTCTTTCTCCTTCCTTGTTTTGTGCATGATATGTTTGGAGATTGGCTAATTTCTCTAGTTGCCACAAAATGAAGAAGGGATGTCTTCCCTAGAGGTTTGGATGGAGCTTTTGTTAGAGCCTGGAAGACTAGATCGAGATGCTACTGAGGTACAATTACTTATAACGGAGGGCACTTTAGGATTGCCACTCTAACAATTGTTTGATGCGAGGATGAGATCTGAGTGGCTCTTTGGATTCTGCCAGCAGCACAGCTACCAAGGCAGATATTTGTACCCTCAAGGTTGCTGGGTGCAGGCCCTTGTTGAACCCTTCCTTGAAGAACTGAAGGAGGATTGGAAAGGAAATAGTCTGGGTGCCAGTCTTTGTGTATCGGAGCCAAAATAAAAACTTCCACCAAATTCGGTAGTACACCAGTGAGGAAGACAGATGTCTGGAGTGTATCATCAATTCAATTACCTCAGAAGAATATCCTCAGTTTCTGAGAGTTTTCCTCTCAATCTCCAAGTTGAGAGGGACAGATTGTGGAGAGCCAGATGAGTTATTGGCCCTTGATGAAGAAGGTCCGGACATAACTGAAACTTGAGATGCGGACACTATGCCATGTGGATTAGATGGAGGATCCATGGTCGATGAGGCCAATATGAGCAGACCAAGATCAGCTTCACCTTTTCCTGTGCTGCTTTGGGTAATACCCTCTGTTTGATCTCATTATCGCTTATCTCCTACTGTAAATTGCTGGCTCAGAAATAACACCCTTTATATGTAAATATATATACTCTGTATTATATTGTATATATTTGTTAATACTCTCTGTTTCATGTATTACATGTATTGTATTTTGTCTTTTGGTTTCTAACTGCTTAAAGTACACTGTATTACCATGTAACTTATGTTTGTTTATCCTCTGTTTTGTACCCCTGCCCCTAGGTTGCATCTGGAAATGAGCTTCTGCTCATGGTGCCTTTCCTGGTTATCAAATTTTAAATAAATAAACAAATAAATAAATAAATAACTTCCCTGGACAGCATGGGAGTGGTAGGAAAAACATAAAGGAGACTGTATTGACCCCAGTGGAGGGAGATGGCATCTCTTGCCAATGTTTGGTCACCCATTTGTGAGAGAACAGATCAGTTGGATTTTGACTTTTTGTCTGGGAGCAAAGCAATCGACCTAGGGTGGGTTCCCCACCATCAAGACAGTAGTTGAAAGGCACTACCCTTCAGCTCCAATTCTCCCAGTAGAATGTCTGTCTGGTTGAGCCAATCTGTTGTACTATACTTATACTATACTTGGTGTAAGCAGAAGAAAGCCACATTGTGCCATTAGCATCCATCAGATATTCATCAAGTTTTGTTCTGAATGAAGCAATTTTATCAGTATGCATTATTGCTATGGGTAATTCATTCTATATTTTTGCTGCTCTTAGGGGAGAAAAAGCCTCTTCTATCATTTTTCTTTTCTTGTTCTGTTTCAAGTTGTCTACTGTGGCACCTTAGGTTGAAATCCCTTATACGATACTCCAGTCCTAAACTTTCCATCAGTTCCTGGTCCTTAGTTATTTTAAACAGTTGCAACATATCTCCCCTTACTCTCTACACACTCAAGACCCAGTTCTTTCAGCCTCTGTTCATATGAGTGGTCTTTTAGTCTGGTAATCATCTTTGTAGCCCTATGTTGCACCCTCTCTATGCTGTAAATATCCTTTTTTTTTTTTTTTTTTATTTTGCACTTTATCCTGGCTGGACCACCGTCTACATCCTCCACCCTGGTCACGGCCCCCAGAGACCTCTACCACCGCCTATAGCTGCAGAGGACCCTCGGTCACCCCAGCTTACCCCCGGAGGTGGGGCCCTAAGGCCACCTCCGTGACCCAGAACTGTGCTGGTTGGGGTCCAGGGTGTGATGGCGAGGATCTCCGGGAGGGCTTCATCCTCATGGTGGTCCTGCCCACCTTCTTTTCCATTTTTTCCCCAGAGGAGGCGGGACGGCAATGACGCAGCGCCTGCCCCGCCTCCTCCCCCACGCCAAGCATCAGCTGCGTGAGAACTCCCGGCCTCTGCCAGGAGTCCCAGCGCTCAGGCGTTACCCACACCCTCCCGGAAGGAGGCTGTCCAGCAGATGCTCGATCCTCTTTCCTGGTCGGCCCTCCGACCTAATTCGCATCCATTCCCCGAACCCGGGTCGCCGCGCCGCAGCCGAAATCCCACCACTGCGCCGACGGGCCGACTGTAAATATCCTTTCTGACATATGGACTGCACAGTGGGGCACAGTAATCAAGGTGTGGTCTTATGTACATCCTATATTGTGGCATAATGCAATTTTCATGTCTGGTTATGAATGATTTTCTAATACAACCTCATAACTTGTTAACTGTCATGGTAACATTATTGGAATGCTTACTAAATTTTAGGTCTCTGTAAGTACACCCACATCCTTTTCGCTTTCAACTGCTCCATTCAGATGGTATTTATGGCTATTGTTTTTAAGTCCCAGATGCATGGCAACACACTTGTCACTATTAAAGAATATACCATGATGCTATCCTCTCCCAGGATGTAAGCAGCAGAGAGACTTGAGGTGCTTTTCAGCCCAGTGGAGTAGCTGCAGAATTCCTTTCAGCTTCAGCCTGCTCCTGGTTCCACCTTGGCAGCTGATGCATGCCATCATGGTCCTGTTGTCCGTGATGATCAGGACATCTTGGTGCTGAATGGTGTCTTTCAACTTCTGTAGAGCTAAGTGTACTGCTGGCATTTCCAGCACACTGCTACTGAGGCAGACTCCAGTAATGACCACTTGCCTTGAGCTGAGACTTGATTCCGGTGGACACCCCATCCCTTGGGACATGCATCTGTGGTGGTATTTACCACTGTTATCTTTGACTTCATTGTCCACCAATTGAGGCTGCCTTTCATCTTTTGCGAGATTTTTACTTTGTAGTTCCTGTTATTTCTGTGTCGGGGGGGGGACACTGTCCATTATAACAGTTCTTTCATACTAGTGAGCAGTGCATTAAAAGTGAATGTGGAAGTCTTTGTATCTGTTAATATTATGGTGTTTGATATGTATATGAATATATTGTTTCTGTAAATAATTCAAGTTTTGTATTTTGTAACCTTTGTAACTGGGTCCCCATTGAAAATGAACTCTGCTCAATTTAGTAATCCTTATTCATATGTAAACTATGACTATAATTATTACTACTGTCTGAAGAGTGCCATTTAACTATTATTACTACTACAGTACTACTACTACTGCTGTCTGAAGAGTGTCATTTAACTATTATTACTACTACTACTGTCTGAAGACTGTTGCTTGGGTTGGTCTCATGTGAATCATGGCCCATGGCACTATGTCTGCCAACCAAACCATTGTCCCTATTAGCTGCACAAATGACTGTGTTGGTAGTTGAGAGGCCTGTTGAAACTTGTGAACTAGCATTTGTAAGTCCACAAATTCTGGAGGTCACATGATGCGCCTGCTTGGGTAGGAGATGCTCTACCTTGGCTCTGCTCCTCGACCTGACTTTTTTGTTTAAAACTGAGCTTCAAAGCACTATTTTTTACTATTTTGCATATTGTGAGCCTTTATGTGCATACCTCCTGTGTTTTTTGACTTTAATTAGCTCTTTGGGAGTTTTTGTCATCATGGAAGCAGAGATGCGGCTCGTGGGTTCCATTTATTCCCCTCTGCCCACTCTGCAGAAATCCAAGGCTGCCAAGAAAACCAAAGTGCAGGCTGCGGTCACTACAAAATCTATCCCAGCGCCGACTCCTCTGTCAGAGGAATGTTTTCTTTAAGAACTCTCCCCAATTAAAGAGGCATTACTGAATATCACTGGGTAACTTTCAGCACTCCAGCAGGCCTCCGACACTCTTGCACAGCGAATGGGGGATGTAGAGGGAAGAGTTAGTTCCCTTGAGGACTGGTGTGCCTGCCATGAACAGGATTCTACGTCCCTCTGAAGAAAATGAGTTAAGCTAGAGAAGAAGATTGAGGACTTGGAGGGATGCAACCGGCATAATAACCTGCTGCTTATCGGGCTGCTGGAAGGCTCAGAAGGACAAAACCCTGTGCTCTTTATCCAAAAATTCTGTGAAAAAGTTGCAGGTCCCTCTCCAAATCGCCCAACTTATATCATGGAACCGTCCCACAGAGCACTTTGCCCTACACCCCCCACCAAATTCTCCACCTCGTTCCTTGATTTTTAAATTTCTAAATTTCCTGGACAAAGTACCTGTCATGGCTAAATTAAGAGATTCAAAAGAATTGTTGTGGGAGGGCCATTGGCTGAGAATGACCAAGGATTTACCTCGCTCTGTACACCTCAAAAGGGTGGAATATAGTACTCTCATCTCTAAACTGGTCACTGCAGGGATCAGGTTCAAGATGCTCTATCCTGCCAGGCTCCAGTTCACCCAAAAGGGTTCCTTGAAAACCTTCAAGTCAGCGGCTCAAGCTAAAGAGGAACTGACAACTGTATTTCCTGATCTTTTTCAAGTGCCAAAATGAAGGATAAACTGATTATTTAGTTGGACTTGGCCTCAGCCTGTTTATTTTGTGGTCTTGGACTTCTGTTGAATATGGACACTCTACTAGTTTTTTGTATTGATTATGGTGTCCCTGCCTTTTTGGGACATTAGGTGCAGGTCTGGAGGGTGGCCTTGCATCTTTCACAGTGATGGACCCTTTCTGCTAGTATCTGGATGGTCATCTGGGGACTTACCTCCTAAACCTGCGCCTTGGACCATGTGTGCTGCTGTTTTTCCAAGTGCCTTATACCTATAGTACTGTTCAAATTTGAACTTTGGTCTGGACATTTGTTGTAAGGCTTAGTTTCTTTTTGGACTTTGGGGACTCTGTTTGGATCTGTTTGTATACCCTTGGACTGTGGGGAGGGGTCTTGGTTTTCTTCTTCAACAGCTCTCCTGGCCCTTGTAAGAATATGTGATTTGATCCATGGCCTTGCCCAAACAGGTAAGCCCATCCCCCTGCCTTCCTCAGGGTGCAGGTAGGTCTCTGGCTTCCTTTTTTTTTTATTAGTGGGGCAGGGGTTGATTACTGTGGGGGACTGTGCTTGACCCTCCTTCTCCTTAGGCCTTTCTCTGGATGCAGGGTGACCTTTCTATACTGTTTTTCAGGCTGCCAGCTGTACCCAGTGCATCCCCCGGAATGGCTTATTGTCAGCTTTAACTTGCTGGCTGATTTGTTGCAGCTCTAGTTGCTGGTTCAGGGGATACTTCTAGGATGCTGGTCACACTGGTTTTATGTTTCTCCTGATGGTTGATTGGGGGGGGGTCACGACATCTTCGGCATGGCCTCAGCTCTTTCTAGTTTGTGGACTTGCTGTGGGTGGGGGAGGTAGGTTTTTCTTTGCGTTTTCCCCCTCCTGCAGATGCCCCATCCTTTTTATTACCACCTCAGGTTTTTTTAAAAAGGCAGGTCAGGGGGCCATATGCCTGCAGAGGCAAGCGTGGTCTGGCCACTATTTCTGTGGCAGCCATTGTTCCTTTAATAGGTCTCACTTGCTGAGGGGCTAGTAGGCAACCCCCTTCCCTCTCAGAGTTTTATTGGAACCTCTCTTTGACAGGGTACTGGCTGTTTTATAGGGCTCCTCAGGCGTTTGCCTGAGGGGCTCAGCCCTCATTGAGTCCCTGCAGGGTGGGGTTGGGGGGTTGAGCTCGGCCACGCTATGCACCCTCGCATCACTGTTACTGAAGCCTGAGACTTTACTTCCCTATTTGTCCTGGGGCATACCGCAATAGGGTTCATGGTGTCCTCCATGTGAGCACATCTTTGGATTGACCCTCCCTTCTATTTCGTGTTCTTTTATTCTACCAATAACTTAGTGTGTCTCTGTTTTCCTGGCTTCGTTGATACCTGGGGCCTTCTGGATGGGGGGAGAGTTCAATTATTGTTATCATTCCTTTGTTCGGGTAAGGTTGTTGGACTGTATGGTGGGGGGTTGTGATATTTTATATTAATTGTACTTTGTTTGCTATTATCTAATGTGTTGGGAAAATCTCACTGTAATATTGCAGGCTGAGGGGGGAGCTGAGGGCCTGCGTTAGGTGGTTTATTCCATCTTGGGCCTAGGTTGGTTGGAGGAACAGTCAGTTGTAATGGGGTTAGTTTTTTGGTTTTTATTTTGGGGGGTGTTGGTACTTCTTTTTGGGCTTTTGGAATCATATTGGGAGAGGAGGGGGGGAGTTGTGAACTGTTGTTTATAAACCTGGTACTTCATTTTATTGGGTTATGCTTTTCTTGACTGTTTATTGTGTGCCTTGTTAGTTTATTGGGGCTAAGGGTCTATTTACCTGTTATTCAGTTTCTCAACTTGCACTGTTGGGTGTTCTTGTTGGGGAGTATGGGGGGTTAGGATTGTTGACACTTTGTGTTTTACCATATTATTTCTGGTTTGTCTCAGAGGAGTTGTTGGGGGTGGGTTTGGGGTTGGTTTCAGAGTACCTCTCGCTATTCTAACAGGATTGTCTTACCGGCTTTGCCATTCTACCATTAGATCTGGTAATCATGGGGACTCTATACAGACTCTATTTTATTTCTTGCAATGTCAAGGGGGTGAATGACAAGCGTAAATGATTTATGATTTTGCGCCATCTGAAGAAATACCACCCAGAGGTGGTCTTCCTTCAAGAAACTCATCTAAACGGGAAGACGTCTCATATTTTCTAAGGGAATGGGTTGGGCAGGTTCTCGGGGTTGGGGATCAGGTCTAAGAAAGGAGGAATGGCTATCTTGATAAGTAGGGGGAACACCCTTTACTTTAGTGAAAGAGTGCTGGGACCCAGAAGGTTGCTTTCTTTTTGCGCATGGACATCTGGGCTTAATGGATGTCCTTTTAGGAGTGGTATAATGGTCTTTATTCGGATGTGCCCTAATTTTTCTCCCGTCTTTTGACCCAGTTGGCTCCCTTCCCCCATCTCCCCATTATACTGGGTAGTAACTGGAACCTTGTGGTTCACCTGGATTTAAACAGAGCCAGGGCCCGGCCAAAAGGGTTGTCGCTGGTGCAGCGGGGTTTATGGGCTTTTTATGGGGTAGTAGACCACCACAGAATTTTGCACCCTGGTGAAAAACAATACAACTTCTTTTCAACAACCCATAGATCCTTCTCCCACATAGATTATTTTTTGCTCAGTACTGCTAGTCTCTCTGGTCTTTCTTCTTGTGAAATTATGCCATTGGTGATCTCTGATCATGCTCCACTGTCTTTAGAACACTCTCTACATTGCCTCAGGGACCAAGACATGGCTTGGCACTTCAATTTCACCATTTTGAGGGATCCTACATTCATTTTGGCCACCACTGAATTTCTTCAGTGCTTCTTTCAGGAGAATGAAGGTGCAGTTCAAAGCTTGGATATCCTTTGGGGTGCCAGTAAATGTGCAGTTGGGCCGAATAAATTCACCTGGCCTCTTGGACTAAAAAACAGTGAGCTGAGCAGGTGACTTCTCTCCTTGCCCAGATACATGATCTAGAGTGTTGTTTGTCCTCTGCTTCAGACCCTGAGGATTGTGTGAAGCTTCACTCCCTTAGAGCCCAATGCTATGGGCTCCTTGCCGACCATTCGGACCTCGCTCTTCAGCACGTTAAATTTAGGTATTCAGCTTTTGGCGCTCCGCTTGAGTCAATTGGAGAGCAGGCAATAGATTTCCTGCCTTCAGCCATCCTTGGGTGGGATGACTCTTACTCAATCCCGGGACATTGCAGCCACTTTTTGGGGCTTCTATAGTTCTCTCTACAGTCCAGATTTGGATGTTCTGATTGACGCTGTTTCGACTGAGGCCTACTTAGACTCAATGCCTTTATCTCATTTGTCAGATCAGCAGCAGGAGATTTTGCAAGCTCCTATTTCCTTGGAGGAGGTTCGTAGGGTGATTGCACAGTTACCAAAATAAAAAGCTCCTAGGCTGTACAGGTTTAACACTCCTTTTATGGTGCTTCCATTGATATCTTAGCCCCTTTTCTAACACGGTTGTTCAATCACCTGCGTTCCTCTGGTCTTGGTAACACCTCATTCATGCAGGCCTGGATCATCCTAATTCTTAAACCTGGCAAGCCTGAGCTTCTTCCCGGAAGTTACTGTCCCATTTCTTTACTTAATACATATATTAAAATTCTTGCAAAAGTGTTCTCGAACTGCCTTCTTCTGACTTGGAAGAAACTTGTCAGTCCTACTCTAGTGGGCTTTGTAGCTGGCCATCTTTCCTCTGATCATCTTTGTAAAGTACTACACTTAATCTCCGCATCTGGGAAGAGCAAGATTCCTGCTGTCCTGGTCTCCTGCGATGCAGAGAAAGTCTTTAATCGGGTGTCTTGGGATTTCCTTTTTGCTACGCTTCATTGATTTGGTTCCCCTCCACCTTTTGTGACTGGCTTATGATTATAGTTATTTACCATCATCCTATGGCTAGAATCTGTTGTAATGGTGTGTTTTCCCCTTCTTTCCCCCTTTTGTGTGGCACGAGGCAAGGCTGTCCCCTCTCTCCTTTCCTGTTTAATCTCTACCTGGAGCCTTTGCTTCATTCTATTCAAATTAATTTGGCCATTAGACTCATTCGGGTGGGGGTGAGGGCTATTAAGTCTGAACATATGGGCATGATCTCCTTTTACATCTGGCAGATCCTAGATCCTCTCTCCCTGCAGCCCTGGAAGAAATTCACAGGTTCTCTTGGTTTGTGGGCTATAAATTAAATTTGGAAAAATCCAAGGTGATGCTGTTAAACTCGCAGGTGCAATGATGCTGGATTGATACACTTGGTCTTCTTTGGGAACCTAAGATTTTAACCTATTTAGGTATCAAGATTTCCTGGTCTCTTTTTGGGCTGGTTCAGTTAAACGTTTCCCCATTATGTCAGGAAATTAAACACAATCTTCACAGATGGAGAGCCCTGCCCCTATCTTTATGGGGACGAGTTAATGTCCTTAAAATGAATATTTTGCCCCGGCTATTGTACCCCTTGGGGATGCTTGGTCCCTTTCTCCTGAAACACTGTTTTTTTCTGTTTTCAGAGTTACCACTCTGATTTTCTTTGGAATGGTAAGGCTGTTCATAGGGCTTATTACAAGCTTACAGTCCCGAAGGAACTTGGGCGCTTGTGGGTACCCAACTTCTTTCTTTATTATTGTGCCATTCACTGTAGTAAACTGTTTCAATGGAGATTAACTTCTTCAACCTCTCCTGCTTGCTCCTATTATCCTTTATGGCCTTCTTTGGAACAGAGGCTTTGTCAGCAATACAGTATTACCCTTGGTAGTTTATTATATATTAAGCCTTCAGAACTTCAAAAGCCGCTACAGGTTTCCCCTATTTATTGGTTTTAAGGCCCAGCATTAAATCTATTCTCACCTAGGTGGCAACCCTTCTAAACATATTACTCAACAACTAATAGACAAACTCACATTTTTGCATTGCAAACCACCCCATTCCTTTATCTTTCTGTCCGCCTCTTCAGCGAGCTTCGGTGGCTTCCTTACTTCAGGGTAGCAAACTCCTCTCTGCAAATGACCTTCAAGCCCATTTTGTAATTCCCACCTATCATTTTTTTAAACATTTACAGTTATCTAGGCTCTCTCATTCTTCCTGGGTCCCCCTCCTTGGTCGATGGATACCAACCCCTTGTTACAAACTCTTGTGGACATGGCGGCTCTCCATCACTCCATCCCTATGTTTTCTGTCTTTCTGCAACAGAGTGACCCAAAAAGTCTTAAGAAGTTTCGTTTTTACTGGCAACAGGAGTTGGGCCTTAACTTGGAGGAAAATGGATGGTGACAGATTTAGAGACGATTGTATAAATATGTTAAACAAGATCATCTTTGGTTTCTCCAATTCTGTATTCTTAATAACTTATATTTTATGCTTTTTAGGCTTTATAGAATGGGAAGGTCCACATCTTTTACTTGTCTTAGGTGCCAGGCCTCTGAGAGGACCCTAAAACATATTTTATGGGATTGCCGAGGGTCATCCCCTTCTGGCAAACAATTTTACCTGCTTTTGATCCCTTTTTAGGTTTGGACCATTATTTTATCCCACAGGTTTATTTAGTGGGGCACTACCCAGAAGGAGTGGTAGGTTGTTGTAAAACTTTTATCTCCCTGATTTTGATTGTCTCTAAGTTAGTTATTGTCAGACATTGGCTGAACGACACTGTCCCCTCCTTCCGAGAATAGCACTCAGAAATGCTTCGAGCCCTTGAATTAGAGAAACACATTGCTTGAAGTCAGGCACGTCAGGAGGAGTTCATTAATAGGTGGGGTCCACTGCTGGCCATTCTACCTATGACATGGGCCCAGTAGGAGGAAATGATTTGAAGAGAAGAGGAGAGGAGGCAACTTAATTTCTCTTTTGAGGGGGGTGGGATCTGGCTTCCCCTTCTCTTCTTGGGTGGTCCTATTTTGTTTTGTTTCATTTTCTTCCCTTTTATATTTCCTACTGTATAGAGCTTGAGTTGGTGCCCTGGTGTGGGGGGGTTGGGGGTTTTGTTTTGGGGAGGCTTAGGGTGGGTCATGGGGTTTTGAGGTGAGGTGGTGGGTTGTGTTTCATTATTATTGACCATTCTCTACTGATTCTTTAGCTGCCTTGCCTGTCTTTATCTGTCATGTTGTTTCATGTACTGGACCAGTTATTACTGATTATTCCTGTTTGTTTTGTTGTTTTTTATTGTTATAAACTTAATATATTAAATTGAAAAAAAAATCCACAAATTATTTCATGGTTGGGAAGACCATTCCCTCACACATTCGAAAATCTGCCCCAGATGGTTCAGTGTTTGAGCTGGTCTCAGGGAACTCTTGATTTATGATGACAAATCAGTGTCCTGTCAGACATTGCAAGACCACGGTTACTGTATGTGGAGCTGTCTTAGAGGTGGGGCTCAAACCAGGATGTCATCCAAACAGGGGAACAGCTGAATTCCTTGACTTCTGAGGGGGAAAACACCACCACTAGAACCTTTGAGAAGATTCTTGGGCGAACAAAACACCGAATGGAAGTGTTCTGTATTAGAAATGCTGATCCTGTATCTTGAACCTCAGATACTGCTTGTGAGATTCCTGGATGGGGATGTGTAAGTAAGCATCCTGCAAGTCAATAGAGGCCAGGAAATCACCTTGGTGAACTTCCCAGATGATGGGAATGACATGCTGCGGAAAAACAAATTCAAGAACTTTAGGTCCAATACTGGTCTGAAGCCTTCCTGTCCATTTTGGGACAATAAATAAGAGGGAGTATATGCATCCATGGAGATCTGGCAGTGGTACCAGTTCTGCAGCAAGTCCATTACTACCTGTAGCATCACAAGTTACTTGGTGGGGTCAGAAGATAGTGGTAATGGAATGACATAAGGAAGTAAAGGCTTTGAGTATAACTGCCCAGGACCCATCTGTCCATAATTAAATGGATCTATTCCCCAAAAACGTTTGAAAGTCTTCCTCCATTTGGGGATGGGTCTGGACTGTCTTATTGTGAACATTTTTTGTTTGAGGTTCTGGAGTTATGGATGCTGCTACATCTGTTGTTGCACTGGTTACAGGGAATGAACCAGGACCTTCTGTTATTAAAGTTTCTTTTTTGGCTGCCTGTTCTGTTACAAAGTCCACTGGCCAAGAAAAGGCTTTTGGGAATGGCTGAACCAATTTTTGTCTCTGGCTTCCGCCTGCAGTATGCGGACATTAGCTGTCTCCCAAGAGTTCTTTACTACTTCCATAAGGGCTGTCCTGAACAGAAGGCCTCCTTCATATGGAGCACTGATCAGGTGGATTTTAGATGACATTTCTGCCTGCCAGCTATATAACCAGAGGTTTCATCTCAGTGAGGTTTGGTAGAACATTGTTCTAGCAGCTCAATGGATGGCATCCTCTGAGACATTTGGTGAGTCTACTGAGGAGAGACACACAAGTTGCAGTCGTTGAATCTGATCTTTGTTCTTCTCTGAATCCTTCACCAGCTTGAACACCAAGTCAGTAGCCCAGGACAGAGTGGCCCCTACGGTAAGCAGGAATATCTGTTGCCACCTTCAAGGGAGCTGTGGAGGCATGGAAGGCCTTTTTTAGAGAGGAATCCACTTTCCAATCTACTGTATCCCTGAGGGTGGCCCCTCCATCTGCTGGAATGATAGTTTTCTTAGTAAGGGACAAAATCATGGGAATCAATCTCAGGCAGGATAAGCCAGGTGTAAGATTGTTTCTTGCCAAAAAGTAATAATCTGCAGTCCTGGCATGGCACTGGGTACATCTTTTCCAGGCCATGCTACTCCTTCTTAAATAGATCCTCTATCTCTTGTGGTATAGAGAATAAGGTTGTTGTTTTAGTCAATCTGGATAACTTTAAAGATGGTTTACCTCTTTCGATGTGGATATTGAAGGACTAATGTGTATCTCATAAATGACTTTTTTGATAAACAGATCATCCATGTCAAAGTGTCTGTCAGACTCCTTCTCTGCATCTAATAACCAGCTGTGAATCTCTACCGCCTCTGTAGATGATGAAGCACAGTCAGGATGAAAGAGATCTGGCTCGCCATTTTTTTCTCTTGTATTGATGGGAGTGGTTGACCTCATCATCCAGATGATGTGAGGAGTTAGTACATTTCTTTTTCTTGTTGTGACAATGTTCACAATGGCCTCCATTGTCTAAAGAAGGTGAGGGACTGCTGAAATTGTAGCTGCTGACCCACTTCCTGTGCACAGCTATATTTGGCAACATCTGTCTCTGCATCAGAAACCCCGGACGAGGTTGCCACTGCCTCGCATTTAAGGCACATGGAGTTGGCAAAGGTGGCTAATAGAGTAATATTGCATTTCAAACATTTTCTCCCCCGGAGGATTTGTCTGAAGTCTTGGACCCTGATTTCTCCCAAGACATCTTGGAGACTTAATTCTGCTGGGGCAAAGCAGGAGTTGTTGTAATCAAGAGCAAGAGGACACAGGAGTGGGTCCCAGAGCTGGAGGACACAGAAGGAGGTCCCAGATTTATGATGTAGTTATCTGATCAGGACCTAAGCAATCTAGCCAGGGAATATGTCAACTTGTAGGAGCCAAGGCAGTTAGTTAAAAACTGCAAAATCCAGCCAGGAATAAGGCTGAAACCCCATGGAGAAAATGCAGCCTGTAATCTGCTACCAGGAATGCAGCAGGCAAACTCTCAGATGCAGGGGGCAAAATCAGTCCCCAAATGGCAAATGCTGAATTTTCTAAAAACTAAAGTGCCCCAAGAAGCTTTCATTAGCAACCATGCCCCAAGCTGCCTCCCACATACAGCATACATCTGAGTGTGGCTGACTCAGCTGTCATGGGAATTACTACCACACTGCAGACAAAATGTCTGCCTGCCCAGTTTTCCAGCATCTGGAGCAGTAAGCACGCCTTGTGGGCCATTATTGAGACCCATGTTATACTCTGGATCTCCTGCTGCAGAATAAAGATGCTCCGGTATGGGATCCTCCCCCCCCCCCCAAACTCAGTTCTTACAGCCATCGATGCACTGTCCTCAGACTGTCTGGAACACCTCTACTACCTCTACTAGTAATTTATCATACCCAGATAGACTCAAGGATCTGAACTTATATGATCTGTCAACCCACAGAATTAGAGGCGATCTACTGTTGCTTTTTAGCATTTTAAAAGAACCCAGTCTTATGAGTGATTATAACCTCCATTGGGCCCCCAAACTGGTTAGACTAAGATGTCATAACAGACAGCTGTTGATTCCAAAATTTAATACTAATAAAAAAAGTACATTTTTTACAATTAGAGTTTGCAAATTTTGGAACTCCCTACCTGACTACCTAGTGAACATGAATTCCCCAGAAATGTTTAAGAACAGTTTTGACAGATACTTACTTGATGATGGCCGATAAATATCCTGTCAGTGCAGAAAGGTGGTCTAGATGGGCACTGGCCTCCTTCCACCTTTAGTTACTGAGTAATACCAAGTAACACCCCTCCGTAAATGTACCTGTGAGTTTCACTGCTCTGCATGGTCCGAGCGTTGGTGTTAGAAAGGGAAAGTGCCAAGATCAAGTGCACCTGATGAAACTGCAGGCACAAGGCTCCAGCTATTTGGCTGAAAGGGAAAGTGCTGCCCAATGCTCCTCATCTTCTCTCATAAGAACATAAGCTGTATCCCTTTACAGTTTACTCACAGCCCAACCCTACCCAGGAACCAAAGTTATAGTGTCCTACTTATGACATAAATCACAGCCTGTTGCTAAAGAAATGGATACGATATCATCACAACTAGGGCATTATGACTTAAGCTCCCGAATAAATCATAACTCCCCCTCTGCAGGCATGGATCCACCACTGGAATGCACCCACGATCCAGTGCTGGGCAATTAGGGTGCCAATCGGCAATGTCGCTGATTATGTTTTTTGAGGGGGGCTGCACCCCCCACATCCCACCATGTGGGAGGCTGCATCCCCACGCACCCTCTCCTTATGGACTCTAACTCCAGGGGTAGGCAGATCTTGGGGAGAGGATGCATCCAGCATTTGGTGCCTTGATTGCCCGGCGCCATAATGTTGGCACTCTGAGCACCGAAAGGGCCAGGGCACATTTGGAA
Organism: Neoceratodus forsteri; assembly: GCA_016271365.2. Classification (NCBI taxonomy): domain Eukaryota; kingdom Metazoa; phylum Chordata; order Ceratodontiformes; family Ceratodontidae; genus Neoceratodus; species Neoceratodus forsteri. The sequence continues at coordinate 639,916,638 of CM057455.1, read as the reverse complement.
ATGAGTATTTTGACTCTGTGTGTGCCTTTCTTGCTAAAAGGTTTGAAGAATATAAACTAATGAGAAAGAAAAATACTTGTAAGGCTCCCAGATTACAGGATTTTATTAATCTGAATGGAAGAAACTAATCACTGTAATCAGATGCAGTAGAGTCAAAATGTCCCAGTGTAATAAACACATGAAACAATGCACTGGGGTATTACACAGATTTCATACATATTAACATTTCTACTTTATATTAAAACATGTTAAAAAGGTTTATATTCCCTTTAATGCAGTCTACATTTTTAAATGTATTGTCAAACATATTATTAAGTTGAATATGTCAGAATATACTAGTGGTTTTGCATTATGGAGAAACACACCCTTTTCTAGTTCCTATGTAAAATTGTGCCCACTGCATGACCTTCTTTAAATCACTCCACCTCCTTGAGTCCTTGCCCCCAACTACAGCACAAAACTGGTTAGACCATAGGTCTCCTTTGTAAATATGATGTTTCATTTCAGTTGGACTATCATACATAAATAACCTTAGTTTCCAGATCTACACTTTAAGGCATCTATTTAATTCTTTTTAAGGTCATTTTAACATTGTCTTAGATAGCAATTATAAAACCACTGTTTTGCACTGATGGGTTCTAATTGGCAACTGGCACTGAATAACAGACAGCCAAGTATTCCAAGTGGAAGAAAATAGAAGTTTTATTGAAGAAAATAACAGTGCAGGAATGAGACTTGCATCCTTTCTTGGCAGCACAGGGGGCATACACCCTGTATCACACTGTCTCACTTTGACTTCCTCTGAGATTTTTGGCAAAAGGCAGCATGGGATCCACCCTGTGCTGGAATCTCTCTCTCTCTCTCTCTCTCTCTCCTCCCCCGCCCCCCACTGGACTCTCTTTTGTTCTGAAAACTTGCATTCTGTGCACAGGTCGACTCCCCCATACTCCAAAGAAAGTCTGGACACCCAAAATAATATGTGGAATAGCACAAAACAGCAACTTTAAATGTGACTGGACTTAATGACAGCTTTACATATACAGGACAATACAGAAGAAAAAGATATAATAATATTTGATAGATAAGAGTTCTTCACAGACAAGCAACAGGACACAATACAGGAAGTGTGTGTGACACCAGAAGGGGTTACAAGAATGCTGAAGCTGGTAAACATAAAGAGGGTGATGGGGTCTGATGCACTGCCCCCTCAAATCCTAAAGGGAATAGCCAAACAAAGAGCCATCTATACCATTGGCAATGATATTCAGCATAATAATAATAATAATAATATGATACTGCTTGACATACTCATATGAAACATCATGAGTACATCCAAGGGTACTAAAGGAACTGGCTGAGGAGCTGACAGGGCCACTGGCAGACCTATTTAATAGTTCACTAGAGTCAGGCTGGTACTGCAGGACTGGAGAACAGCACATGTAGTGCTCCTCCATAAAAGCGGTCCTAAGAATGACCCAGAGAATTACAGACCAGTCAGTCTGACGTCCATTGTGGGCAAGCTTATGGAGACCATACTAAAGGAAAGGTTGGTGGAATATCTAATGCAACATGGTCTCCAGGATGCAAGGCAGCATGGGTTCATGGGGGGGGGAGGGATTGTGTCAAATGAATGTGATTGACTTCTTTGACTGTGTCACTAAGACAGTAGACAGGGACCAAGCAGCAGAAATCCTCTGTCTTGATTTCAGCAAGGCCTTTGACTCTGTGACCCACAAAAGATTGATCAGGAAGTTGGTGGATCTTGGGGTTGGGGAAAAGATGGCCAGATGGGTGGAAAACTGGCTGAGGGACAGAACCCAGAGAGTGGTTGTGGGGGAAAGTTATCTGGTACCAGAGAGGTAACAAGTGGGGTCTCACAGGGCTCTGTGTTGGGGCCTGTGTTGTTCAATGTCTTCACCAATGACATTGGGGATGGCATTAAGGGCAAAATTTGCCTATTCACAGATGACACCAAGTTCAGTTGGAGAGTGGACACAGCTGAAGGGATACAGGACCTACTGGAAGATCTGGAAAAGTTGGAAAGGTGGTCCAGGATCTGGCATCTTGGTTTCAATGCCAAAAAATGCAAAGTTATGCATATTGGAGCCAAGAATCCCAGGACAGAGTACTACCTGGGTGGAGTCCGAGTGTCTGCATCAGAGGAGGAGGAGGACCTGGAAGTGATGATCACTAGTGACCTGAAGCACTCCACACAGTGCAAGAAAACAGCAGCAAAGGCAAACAAGATGCTGTGATGCATATCTAGGGGGATCAGTAGTAGGAGAGAGGAGGTTATAGTGCCCTTGTACAGGTCACTGGTATAGCTGCATCTAGAGTATGGAGTTCAGTACTGGTGCCCACACCTCAAAAAGGACATTAACCTGCTGGAGAAGGTCCAGAGGAGGGCTAACAAAGATGATAGTGGGTCAGCAGGGTAAGGCGTATGAGGAGAGGCTGAGGGCACTGAACATATACTCCCTGGAAGACAGGAGAGAGACAGAGAGGGGACATGATTGGGACCTTCAGGTACTTGAAAGGGATAAATAAGGTTGATAAGGAACATCTCTTTAAGCTGAGTGGCAACCATAACACTAGGGGATACAGTCTTAAGCTGGAGGGTGGAAGGTTTAGGAGAGAGGTCAATTAGCACTTCTTCACTGAAAGGGTGGTGGACACTTGGAATGCACTGCCGAAAGAGGTCATCTCATTGAAGACAGCGGGCAGCTTTAAGAGAGGCTGGGATAGGCATAGGAGGAAAGTAAGGATCATGGGTAGGGAGGATGGGAGAAGTGTGGAGGGAGGGCAGGGACATTAGCTCAAGCTGTGGACCCTGCAATACGAGCAGAATTGATGGACCAAATGGCCTTCTTTTGCTGGCTTCTTTGTATGTTCATATGTTCGTATGAAACACTATTGTTCAACATGTACAAGACAGCAAAGAGTTTATAATTGTAGACCAATATAGATTTGTAATATACTACTGGCACTCCTTAAGGAGCAGCTCTCTACTAAAATAAGAAGCTTGAAAGTATTTGATTTCCAACCATTGCATTTAACTTTAGTGTTTTCTACTTTTCATTTTACTTTCTTTTGTTCTTGCTCTATTAAAGATTTCAGATAATGCTGAACATGTTTCACTGAGTCTTTCAAAAGCATCTGACTAGTTCCAACAGATCTGATAACTGCTGTTTGTGACAATCACAGTCTGTTGCCACAGTAAACATTATGATATCATAACCAAAAGCACTATGAGGTAAATGGGGGATAGGCCAATGCTTTATATAAAAAAAAATGTTTTGTATACATTATCAACGTGTGCTATAAACCTTGGAAAGGAAATCTGAAAATGAAAAATACTGCATTCTCAAGTATATTGATATAGCTAAAGCATCATGTTTATGGAAATACATACTGAAGTGCAGAGATGATGTTTAAGACAAAAATCAGACTCACTGGATCAACAATTGGAACCTTTTTTTGTTTAGTTCCTCATTCAGTCTGTGACACACACACACACACACACACACACACACGACGCACACATATTGTGAAAGCCTAGTACAGTACAGTGAATTTAGCATTTTTAGCATTTGACCACTAGAGGACACTAGCTCACATCAGTCTTAGACTACATTAAAGACTCTGATAAGGGGAATTATGCCAGACCAATTTCATTGCAGTTTATGATAATGTCCCTATGGAGATTAATAGGAACAAATCAGTAGATGCTGTGTATCTGGACTTCATCAAATAATATGACACTCTTTATCACTGAAGAACAGCTCATAACATGGAGAGCTGAGGTATAACTAGTTGTGTAATGCAATGGGCTAAAACTTGTTACAGGAGATGAACGTATAAGAAAAAATACCCTCCTATCTTGTACATTTTAGCTGTTTCCATGTCAACAGACAACTCTTTTCCTTTAGCTGTTACAGATATAGGCGTCTGAGGGAATTTTGTGGCCTCACCAGTACGGTCATCTGCTGGTTCGAGTCCTATCTCACAAACAGAAGGCAAAGGGTAGTGACGGGGATTTCTCCTCCTTCCCTAGCCTCCTGTCTTGTGGAGTTCCTCAAGGATCGGTCTTTTCACCAATGTTGTTCACCGTGTACATGCTGCCCCTGGGAAGGCTCATTAGGAAATATGGCTTTGGGTTTCATTTTTATGACAATGATACCTAGCTATATCTTTCCTTTGCCCCTGGAACATCAAATGCAGTGAACATGCTAAACAACTGCCTCACTGAAATTAATGACTGGATGGCGTTCAGCTGGTTGCGACTGAACCCCAATATGATTGAGGTACTAGTTGTGGAGTTGAACAGAGGATGTGATTGGTTGGCCTCGGGTGCAGAAACAGGATTATTTCTGGGATCTGTATTCTTGAAGGCCTCCTCTGGGGTGCAAAACCTTGGCTTTATTCTAGACAGTGGTCTGACGCTTGAGGCTCAGGTGTCAGCAGCTGTCCATGTCGGTTTTTATCATCTGATGAATATTGTGAGGGTTAAGCCACTAGTTCCACCTCTGGACCTCCCAACTTTGGTGTATGACTTTGTGACAACAAGGCTTGATTACTGTAATGCACTCTACCTTGGGGTCTCTGGGGGTACCCTCCACCATCTTCAGCTGGTGCAAAATGCAGCTGCTAGATTATTAACGGGGTAGTCCAAGTACTGTCATATCACCCCAGTGCTGCAGGAATTGCACTGGCTGCCTGTCAGGTGGAGGGTCCACTTTAAAGTGGGTTTGCTCACCTTTAAGGCCCTACATGGATGGGGCCCTGGCTACCTGGTAGGTCTTCTTACACCAGTCCGCTCCCTACGTTCCTCCTCTAGGGGCCTCCTGGCAATTCCCAGGAAGAGGCTAAAAATGGCCAGTGACAGAGCTTTTAGTGTCGCCGGCCCCATCCTGTGGAATTCACTTCCACCATCAGTAAGGGAGGCCCCTTCAGATGAGGTATTTAAGGCCCACCTCAAGGCCTTCCTGTTCACTCAGGCTTTCCCCGAGTATGCTGTATAACATCTTTTGCCTGACCACCATATAAGAATTGTTCCTGAACTTTTGTGTTTTTAATTAGTTGTTTTCTAATTTATTTATTATTTTTTAGTTTAATTCCTCATTGTCATCATAATATATTATAAATCATGTTATGTTTTAATGTTGTACAGTGCCCAGAGCCTCCAGGATAGGACGTCTTTTAAAATAAAACTTGTCTTGCTTGCCTTACCTTAGTTTATGCTGACCCCCCTGTAACCATTATGGGGATCTGCATTTTATGGTTGTTGAAATCTCATTGTCCATGAGAGCTATATTAGCATATGAGAACATGATGTCACATCACCCATTTGTACAGAATCACAGCATCACAGAAATTTGACGTCAGAAAAGAACCACACCGGCCCATCTAGTCTGCCCCTATATTTCCCCTTTGTCCCCTCTTCTTTTACTGGTTCCTATCTTTCCCCACTCCTCCAAACCCCATGTGTCTGTCCCATACCCTCTTGAATCCCCCTACCATTTCAGATCCCACCACCTCCTCAGGTAGCCTGTTCCAGGCCTCCATCACCATCTCTGTGAAGAACTGCCCCCTCACATTGCCTCTGTATTTCCCTCCTTTCAAACTGAAGCTATGCCCCCTTTTTTTAGCTCCCTCCTTCCTTCTGAACAAGCTCCCCTCCTTCACCTTATTATCCCCTTTATACACTTAAAAGTTTCAATCATGTCCCACCTCTCTCTTCTAGTCTCTAGTGGGTATAGATTCAGCTCCCTCCACCTCTGCTCATATGTTTTTCCCTCATCCCATACACCATCTTGATTGCTTTTCTCTGAACCCTCTCCATCCCCTCAATGTCCCTGCTTAGGTGCAGCCTCCAAAACTGTACCCAACACTCCAGGTGTGGCCTCAATATTGTTTTGTACAGCAGCATTAGAACCTCCTTCCTTCTGCTAGTTATGCCTCATCCGATGCAGGCCAACATACCATTTGCCTTTCCCACCGTCTTGCTGCACTGGTTCCCCACCTTAAGATTGCTCGATAAAATAATACCCAAACCCCTCTCCTGCTTGGTTTCCTTGATTTCCTCTCTCCCAAGGGTGTATGCTGCTCGAATGTTGTTCCACCCCAGGTGCATCACCGCACACTTGTTTGCATTGAATTTTAGTTGCCAGGTTTCCAACCACCTCTTCAGTCTCTCCTGGTCCTGCCTCATGGCATCCACTCCCCTTTGGGTGTCCAACCTATTGCAGCTTTTAATATTGTCTGCAAATACAGTAGTAGCGCCAAATTTGTCAAGCAATTTTGTGAGATTCCCTAGTTATCCTTCTTCAAAATTTAGGGAAAACAATCCTCTAAAATTATTTTTGTTATACCTACAGAAAGAGGCTAGTTCTTATTACAGTACTTATGTGCCATCTGGTAGATTTTCAACTAGACTATCAGATGAGACAACCCTCTCTGGGTAGCAGTGAACACACTAACAAACAAAACAAAATCTCTAACTAAAGGTTTCACAATTCTCAATAGGGATTTTTAAAAATCCTTAAAAATCCTTTGACTAATTTGGTGCTACTACTGTAGGCACACCCTACCCTCTAGTCCTTCCACTAGATCACTGATGTAAATGTTAAAAAGTAGGTGTCTCAGTGCTGACCCTTGAGGCACCCCACTAATACCAAGTATCTCTGTGCTAAAAGTACAAATATCCTGAAAACAAATCACTGGAAACACACAAATTGAATTCAGTTTAAAGGAAAAACCTCTGCATTACAACTCAGTCTGCAAAGGTATTTGAAGGCAAATGTGGTGTTTCACACCTTGTTTCAACTTGCTTTATTGAACTATCGATAAGAAGACAGGCATACTGTGAAATCTAAAGGGTGCTGACGCATCATTTTCTGATACTGTATCCTAATGCAGCGGTCAGGGACAATGATATTTCAATAACCAGAAAATGGAGACCCTTCCCCAAGATAGTTACGGGGACAAATATGAACACTGAACATAAACTAAAGCAGTTAAATATGTCTGTAACAGTTACATGAAAAGAGTTGTCTGTTGGAATGGAAATAAATAACATTTACAAGATATGATGGTGTAGTTTTTCTTTAAGAATAATCAAAGTTGGTAATCTATCCACATGAAAGAACTGACGAGTGGAGTCCCATGAGCATCTGTATGGGAAAACCCACCATTATTCAATCTATTTAAAAGCAATCTGGATGTGGGCACCAGTAGCTTTATTGTTAAGTTTGATGATTACACTAAAATGATATTATCTATCTAGCTACCTATCTGTCTGTCTGTCTGTCTATCTATCTATCTATCTATCTATCTATCTATCTATCTATCTATCGTATCTCTCTCTCTCTCTCTCTCTGCCCACCTGCTTGCCTGACTGTCCATCTGTCTGTCTGTCTATCTGTCTATCTATCTAATCTATGTGCCTCTTTCTTTCTTTCTTTCTTTCTTTCTTTCTTTCTTTCTTTCTTTCTTTCTTTCTTTCTTTCTTTCTTTCTTTCTTTCTTTCTTTCTCATGCAACCCAACTGAATGAATATGTCATTTATACTTTAGTGAAAGGGGGGAGTTTTATTCAGGTCACTAGGGAAGTTCTCCTACTCTTTGGCAGGGGGCACTGTTGGTGTCCGGCCAGAGAGCAATGGTGAGGGAGGAGAATGTGGCAGCAGCATGGGTGGAGGAATCTGTCTCTATCCCCACCCAAGAAAGTGAGGAGACAGCTGTTTTTAGTGAAAATCCAGTGATGGGACATGATGCTCAATCCCTTCAGGAAAAGCACCAGGAGAACGTTGAGATGGACAAGCTGGGATTTGAACATAAGCTGAATGAATAAGATGTTTCGTTGGAGCAGGAATTTACAAAAAGGAAAGATTACCTCCTCAGTTTGCTGGCAGAGGAATAAGTGAAACTTGCTGAGAAAAAACACAGATGAAAGGAGTTGGTGTCCATGGACCCGAGAAAACCAATTAACGGCTCTAGTAAAGCTGAACCACAAGCACAGCTGTGCAATCAAACAGGTGAACAGTATGTAATGGACAAAAACTCTGATGGTAGGATGGTACAGTAGAAGAGAGACATTGAATGGAAATCTAACAAAATGGGAGACAAAGTCTTAGACAAAGGGAGAAAACCAACATCACAGCAAGATACTGAAGCAAATGCAAGTATGGCTGGTACCACAAAGGAAAAAGTATCAGGTTTTTTGGCATCCAGTCCTTTGGACACACCCAATTGGGTCATGGCAGCACTGCAAGGAACAGGCTGGAGAAGAACACCAGATGGGAATGGATGGGACCCCAATTACTCAAACACTTTAATCACCCCAGGTCAGTGTACACCATCTCAAACTGTTGAAATGGCTCGTGCCACACTGGTGACCCAGGTTCGGGAATAAGCCTGGGCCATCGGGGGCTGGCAAGGAAGAGAAAGGATCAAGCATCCAGAGGACTGCTCTCTTCTTTCTGGAGAGGGATCCGGGGTTGCTCGGCTTATTGGCGACCTCCGGTGGAGATCAGGAGTAACGCAGGTATGCCAGTCAGAAGAAGGGGTGGGAGTGTGTCAGACATCAACAGAGAAGCTGTGCGCAGATGTCATTGCATACCGCACTGCCGGGGGGGAAACAGAACCAAGTAGAAAATCCCCTTCTCGCTTGTGGAGATGAAGGGGATACCAGGGACGCAGCCCACATCACGACTGCCGGACCATCGTCTGGATGACTGCAGAGCTGACCTGACTCACATCAGGTACGATCTCCCTAATTTCATACAGGCCATCAAGGGAGGATGGTCCCACCCCTTGAAGGTGATCCAGGGGGTTAGATCTGCCTGGGTGGTCGGGGGAGTCTCTCCACTAATGAGGGTTCAGGCAAGGGAGTAGAGACTGAGGTCGAGTACATACCCCAGAAGGAAGCCCAGGCTTAAAGGAGTATAAATAAAGAGTAAAAAAAAACAAACTGTAGAAATGAATAGTAATAAAATGGAAGGTCATCCTGAATGGATAAAAATAATAAAAGAACTAGAGGGTGAAAATCGGAGTGTAAAACCACCTGATTCACAAGATGTTCAGAAAGAAACTGAAGACATTGCAAAGCAGCAGGAAAACCTAAATAAGGAGAACTATGAAATGAAAGAAGAATCAGAGAGTTCAGATGATATTGAGGAAAGTACTGCAAACAGAAAGAGAACAAAGCGACCATGAGAGGAAATGAAATGCATGCACTACAAAAACATTAACAGGGGGCCATAGAGGCCTCCCACTAGGGAAAGACTGTTCCCAGAACATTTGAAATTTGCACCAGACCCAGCCACGTGAAGAAATGTAGTGCATTTAAAATATAGAGGGGGACTATCAGACACTCCAGATCAAAATTTATACAGCGCAAACTGATCAAAGAAAGCATGAAATCTCAAGCATATGAAATATATGCCTTAATAGATATTCCTGGAGATTCTATATATGATACAAATTTTAAGCAACCAACTGGATTAGAAAGATTCTGGAAACAGTACCATGAATTAAAAAACACACCACTTTGGAATTCATTTGTGGCAATATCTCTAACAAAGCCTTCTTTTAAGCACAAAACAGTTCGGTTTAAAAATGAGATTTTAAATGTTGTGGACATTACATAATTGTTGAAACAACATTGCAACATTATTGGTTACCCAGTACTAATCTTAGACACAGAACACATATGGACAGGAGTGTGGCGGTACAAGGTAACACTTAAGCAATAGACTCAGAACACATATGGACGGGAGTGTGGTGGTACAAGGTAACACTTAAGCAATAGACTCAGAACACATATGGACGGGAGTGTGGCGGTACAAGGTAACACTTAAGCAATAGACTCAGAACACATATGGACAGGAGTGTGGCGTTACAAGGTAACACTTAAGCAATAGACTCAGAACACATATGGACGGAAGTGTGGTGGTACAAAGTAACACTTAAGCAATAGACTCAGAACACATATGGACGGGAGTGTGGCGGTACAAGGTAACACTTAAGCAATAGACTCAGAACACATATGGACGGGAGTGTGAAGGTACAAGGTAACACTTAAGCAATAGACTCAGAACACATATGGATGGGAGTGTGGTGGTACAAGGTAACACTTATGCAACAGACTCAGAACACATATGAATGGGAGTGTGGCGGTGCAAGATAACACTTAAGCAACATGAAGGTGACTTGCAAAATTTACCTAACTCTTTTTTCCTTAGAAGAGTCTGAGGGGTTGTTTTCTACGCAGGCCAGCCACTAGCTTACTACAGATGTGGAGCTTGAGGACACCTTAGTAATGTTTGTGACAAAATGAAATGTGGACTATGTGGAGAAGTGGGTCATCAGAGCATGCAGTGTAAACATCCAATGAAATATAACCTATGCATTAGGTTAAGGAACAAAAGCAAGAAAAGGAGGAAACCACTATGGTTCTCAAAGGATTTGGTAGGGAAAGTCAGAGCCAAAAGGTTGAGTCTCAGGAAATATAAGGAAACCCAAAAGGAGGAGCACAAGGTGGGGTACCTAAAGTGTCTAAAGGATGCAGGGAAGGCTGTTAGAAGCACAAAGGCACAAACTGAGGAAAGATTAGTGCAGATGGTGAAGAAAGGGGACAAAACATTCTATAGGTACATCAGTGAAAGAAGAAAAGCTCAGGGGGGAATGTAAAGCTCAGAGGAGAAAAAGGAGAGTGTATGAAGGGAGACCAGGAATAGGTGGAAATACGGAATAAATGCTTCTGTACATGTAATCACTGAAGTAGGGGAGGGACAGGGACCACAACTGGGCAATGGATACATGGGGAAGGGGGTGTAACATCAGTCCATTTACAGTGGAGAGAGTCCTAGAGGAGTTCACAAAACTGAAGGTGGACAAGACAAAGGGGCCAGATGACATACACTCAAGGATATTAAAGGAACTACGACAGAAGCTAGCAGCACTTCTGGCAACCATGTTCACTGAGTCACTAAACACAGGACTGATTCCAGAGGACTGGAGGAGGGCACACATAGTCCCTCTTTACAAAAATATTAGCAGAAAGGAGGCAGGAAACTATAGGCTGGTCAACCTCACCTCAGTGGATGGGAAGGTCATGGAAGAACTACTTATTTATATTTATTTATTTATTTAGGATTCGGATCATACCTTTGAGCTCAGAGCTCTTTTACAAAGGTTCCACGTCAAACAGTGACAATGACAATAATAACAAACAGTTTATATAAACTACTCAAATAGTAGGTAGCTAGTATACAATAAGGTTACAATGTCATTCATAGTACCAATGGTGATAGTACAGCATCAAGAGCATTTAACTAGGGTAAAGGACAGTGTTTATATGTAGCGAAGGAGATAAAGAGGTGTGACACATAGTGTGAAAGTCCGAGGATGAGTCAAGGTGAGGGAGAGGGGAGACTGTTGGGGGGAGAGTGGGAGGCCAAAAGAAGTGGCTTTATCTAGGAGGTTGGGAGGTAGTGGTAGTAGATTGGTTTTAAGGTTGATCCAGTGGGGAAAAGGCACGGGGGAGAGGAAGACAGAGGGATAGGGCAAGGGGTAAGAGTGGGGGTAAAAGGAAGGGGAAGGAGAGTGTGGGTGAGTGGGTATTATGGGAATTAGAGAGGACAGTGAAAGGATAGTGGGACACTTGGAATCCAAAGGAGTCCAGGATCCAAGGCAGCAAGGGTGCACAGAAGGAAGGTTGTGTCAAACCAAGCTGATGGATTTTCTTGACTGGGTAACAAAGCAGGTGACTCGGGGGGAGTGGTGGACATCACCTACCTCGAATTCCGGAAGGCCATCGACACCGGCCCACATAAAAGGCTGGCCAACAAGATGGGTAGTCTGAGCATAGGCCAAAACATGCTAAACTGGGTTAGAGACTGGTTAACAGACAGGAGGAAGAGGGTGGTGGTACATGGGATCCAATCCAGGGAGGGTGGTGACTAGCTGGGTACCTCAGGGATCAATCCTTGGGCCAGTCCTGTTTAATATCTTCATTAGTGACAAAGCGGAAGGGCTAGAGGGAAATGTCTGCCTGTTTGCAGATGACACTAAGATCTGCATCAGGGTGGATACTCTGGGGGGATGGAGAAAATGAGGCGTGGCCTGGGGAAACTGGAAAAATGGTCAGAGGTGTGACAGTTGAAATTCAATTCAAAGAAGTGTAAAATAATGCATCTTTAATGTAGAAACCCTGGACAGTGCTACAGGATGGGGGGGAGGGAGTTGTTGACAGTCACCAAAGAAGAAAAGGACCTCGGGGTTATTATTTCTGACAACCTAAAGGTGACTAAGCAGAGCACAAAGGCTGCAGGGAAGGCCAGTGGCATGTTGGGGTGCATAGGCAGAGGTATCACTAGCAGAAGAAGAGAGGTGATGATTCCACTGTGTAAAACACTGATGAGGCCACATCTGGAGTACTGTGTACAGTTCTGGAGGCTGTATCTTTGTAAGGACATAGACAAGGTGGAGGCAGTTCAGAGAAGGGAGACACATATGGTACATGGCTTGCACCAGCATATCTATGAGGAGAGATTAAAAGACCTCAACATGTACTCACTGGAGGAAAGGAGGAAGTGGGGAGACATGATAGAATCCTTCATGTACCTTAAAGGCATAAACAAGGTACAAGGTGGTGACCATTTCAATATAGGAGAAGCACAAGAACAACAAGCGGGCATGACAGGAGATTGAAAGGTGGCAGGTTAAAGGGAAATGTGAGGAAGGTTTTCTTCACAGAAGGGGTGGTGGATGCATGAAACAGTCTAGCACAGGAGGAGGTGGTAGCAGCAAACACAGTGGGGGGATTCAAACATGCATAGGACAGGCATAACGGAACACTGGAGGTGGGAAGGAAAGGTTAAAGCCATTGACAAAGCAGGGTCAGAGGCCACTAAAATGGTGGGGTTTACGGTCAGACTAAATGGGGGTGGTCCTTATTTGCTGTCCATTTCTACTTTTCTATGTTTTTATCCGAGGACACAGGACACACTTTCAGAAATTGCTCATGGGCATCACACAACAGCCCTGACCCTATGGAACAGGCGGAGCAAGATCTATACATCACCGTGGCACAAAAAGAAAGAACAACAGAAAGGGAAAACAGTTTTTCATAACACTATGCAGGAAGAAGTAGCAGAGCATAATGGCAATCGGGCAGAATTACAACCCCCCCCCCCCCACGTATAGACGATATGGTGTAAGCACTAGTGGAACATGCAGAAAACATTCAAGAAGTCCTTAATATAATGGAGAGTCAAATGGAAGGAGTTGTAACCCACCTTCCTGCAATGGAGTCAGAGGCCACAAAGTTTAAACACAGTTACTGTTATGCCACCACCTCCAACTCCTACTACAGGGGCTTTTAAGATGGTAACAAGGTCAAGGAGGAATAGTAAACCACCTCAGACAAAACAAAAACAAATAAGGAAGAGGATGTTCTACCACTACAAAATAAATATGAAGTCTTGCAAGACAGAGACTGGGCAGACACAGAGGAAGACTCTGATGCCTTCTCGGTTTTCTCTTCACAGCCAGAACAGTTATCAGAATATCAGTCTATGGACATGCAAAATTCCAAAAAGAGAAAATGAGAAGCCAGAGACGAGAAACAGCCACATGATGAGAATTTCTGTGAAGCCATTTTCTCCCTTGACACATATGATGGCTAACCAAACCTCTATTACTTGCAACGTAAATAGTATAAAAAAACAATAAGAAACAATTAACTACCTTAACAGTTTTGAAAGAATTAGGGGAAGACATATTTTTTATACAAGACACTGGGTTGCATATATTAAATGAGATAAATCAGGCATGAAAAGAATGAAGATGAGGTTCATCTATATGATCATTAGGAGTGGACACATGTTCATGGATGGGAATCTTTTTGCTCACTCAGAATGTTTCAATGAATAGAGTTGTGAAGATTTATCCCAGGAGAGCCTTGCTTTTAGATATAATAATTTGTATGCCCTTGAGGTTAATAAATGTATATCACCCCAAAAATTAGCACTATTGCACAGCTGATACAGCCATACCTTTATACGGGTCACCCACTATAAGGGAAAAAAAAATTGGCCAGTGATGATCAGCACACAGGAAAATGGGCGACAGAAAGGTGCGTGACTTACAATTGTGTCACGCACCTTGCTGGTCAAACCACATGTTGACCCCCTTATGAAGGGGGGACTTCTCCCCTGCTAACCCCTTCAATAAATATAAACATCCCCCCACCCTGCACACAAGGGGAAAGGGGGCAGACCTCAGTTAGGGCCCCATTGTTCCCATCTGCCCACAATCACCTCCACGCTGAAGTCCTGACCACCCAAATCAAGTCTGCCCTTCGCCCACATTCCTTTGCCATAAGTCCAGCACATGCTTGACAGTATACCCCTTTATATATCAAACATGGTTTTATGGGGAGGTGACTTTAATTGCAGTTTAACAAAAAGAGACTGGGGGCAGCAAACAGGAAACAAAAATTTTGCGACACCAACAAACAAATCAGTAAGAGGGAAAGCAGGGCTAGCTGATGTCTATGACATTAAACAAATAAAGAAAAAACGCAGAGCATAAATTTCACAAGGGTAATTTATCAACTTGAATAGACCTCTAGTTTGTACACAGACAAACATTGATACAAGATATCAAAGTAATACAATGGAAACTATGGACCACACTGCAATTCAGGTCACTGTTGGCCTACAGAACAAGAAGTAAATAGGAAAAGGTTTCTGGAAAATGAATAGATCTTTATTACAAGAATAATATGTTAGGAAAGAAGTGTTGGAATTGACAGCAGCCAGGAGTGTAGTACATATATTATATGATGACCCCATGAAATGGTGGAAATACACAAAAAGTGATATAAAAGATCTTATGATGGCTCTCTTCAAAAGGATAGAAAGTACAAAATCTAAAAATATTCAAGCCTTCGAGCTAAACCCTTAAAACTGCTATTGACAGCAAAAGAAACAGGAGAGGATAAAACTGCCCAGATAACTGATATAAAACATGAAATGTATGTATACCAACATAATAGAGCAAAATCACTGGCTATGGAACAAAAATTCAGAACACAGGAACAAATTCCATGTGAATCCCTGTGACTGCTGTTCTGAAAGAGTTTATAATAGAATAATTTCTGAGTTGGCAGATCAGGATGAAGAAAAACAGATAGACTTGTCCCAAATAAAGTTGATTGTCCAAAATCACATACAAAAACATCTTAAACAAAAATAGGAAAAGGAAAATTACTGATCATGAGTTTTAACAACAAATACAGGTACACAAATTTCAGAAATTGAAAAGGAGATACTGAGTGAATGCATACAAGAAGCAGAAACTAAAGTAGCAATACATCCATTGTCTAAATAGATGGCCCCAGGAATAGATGGGATACACAATGAATTTTATAAAGTGTTTAATGAAGTTTTAAGGATCTATGACTGGCCGTTGGCAAAAATCTTGTCGAACAACCAGACAGCGAAACCAGCATGTTGACCGCATTTTGCTGATCAGCATGCAGATTCCACTAGGGATATGGGGCTTCAACCCCCAACCCCCCCATGTGGCACTGTAGTTGCTGTAGTGTCAGTTGCTAGTGAAGTTTAGTGGTAGTATACCAAGTTTTAACACCAGTGTTACAGGTGGTATATAACTCCATGAACCAAACAGGGCACATAAGTAGCAGTATGCAACATGGAGTCATGTTCTTTATACAGTACATAAAAAAGGGGATAAGGCAGTGTTACGGAATTGGAGGCCTTTGGGCCTACTTATATCTGATTACAAAATATTGGCAAAAATATTATGTAAAAGACTAGCAGTAGTAGCACAACAGATAATTATGCAAACACAGACATGTTCTATACCTGGGAGAAGCATAACACAAAATTTACTATACATAAGAGAAATAGTAGACCAAGTGATAAATAAGCAACTACAGGGCTATGTACCCTCACTAGGTCAAGAAAAGGCTTTTGATGCAGTGCATCATGTGCCTGATTCATAAAGCCCCTAGAATGACGCAAGGTCCCTACGTCAAACATGAATGACACAAGTGGCATCTTGAGCCAGAAGATGCCCCAGGATCTATTAAGAAAGGCAGCCTGCATCAAACACAGGCAGGATGCCCAAAGGGGGCTTGTGCCAGCCTAGCCAAAAAAAATGGGCTGTAGCATGGTGCTAGGGAACTTGTGGCAGAGGCAGGCTGCCATATCCCCCATGTCGGTAGTCACAAAACCCTCCCAGAGTGCTACGTTCTAGCCAAGGCTGGCCTAAGAGTACTTAGAATGGCCGATGGGAGGGTTTTGACAGTTGCAGCTTGTGCTGCAGCACCCCCCAGCCCCATTCCCTGTAAAAAATAGATTAAATATCCATGGTTGCCTAGCAGCCCCTCAATCATCTCCAATCCCTGATATGTATAGAAAATAAAACCCTGGTGATATAGTGGCCCCCCAATCCTCCCTGATCCCAGATATGTATATAAAAAAAAACTGGTGGTCCAGCAGTTCCACCCCCCCAACTCCGATCCCCAATTCTGTAGAAATAAATAGCTCTGGTGCTCTAGTGGCTCCCAGCCCCCCACCTCAGCAGGCAGTGTCCCACCACCCAGCTCCCCCCAACCTGAAACAGAGCTGGCTACCGGCAAAGCCCTCCTCACACCACTGCCTTCAGTTGCATACTGAGCTGTCAATAAGGAGTGAGCCTTATTTATTTATTTATTTTTTTAATTCTGTTTATCACCTGTGTCATGACTGGGGAGCTATTCCCTAGATCAGCCATGTTATGCAGGGTCTCATACCCAACCAACCGCCAGCCTCTGCCATGTTTGCCCTAGCATGGAGGACCGTGGCTTGCCCCCCACGGTGGGGCCCTTCCCCCGGGGGGACGGGCAGGGGAAGGGAGACTGTATCTCCCTTAAGCCCTGCCCCGGAGACGGGCTTTGTTTTGCGGTGGCAGGCAGGACCCCGTCAGAGACATCATCCTGTCATGAACAGGGGTATTTTATGCTTGTGTGGTGAAAGTTGCCTTCTCCTGGGATGTCGGCATGCTGGACATCAGCGCATTGTCATGCAGGCATCTGCTGTGTCCCTCCCTATCAATGGCATTGCTCCTGTCTTGCCACTGGTCTCCACTGGAGGCCACTACAGAGCAATGTTCTCCAGGAACCCACCCCAGGAGAGGAGAGCAGTCCTCTGGATGTTCAGTTCTCTCCTTCCCTGCCAACCCTTGATGCCCCGAGCTCGTTCCCGATCTCAGGTCGCTGGCATGGCATGAGGTGTGGCATCCAGTGCCTCAACCCTCAGTGCCATTGGGCCAGCTTAGGAGTGCTCCTTATTGACAGCTCAGTTGTCAGCTGGACACGGTAGTGTGAGGAGGGCTATGCCGCATGCTGGCTCTGTTTTGGGTTTGGGGTGAGGGTGGTGGTGGTACACTGCCTGCCAGGGTGGGGTGGTGGGGGGGCCACTAGATCACCAGAGATGTTTACTTCTACAGAACAGGGATTAGGGCTGGGGGCAGGCTGTTAGATCACCTTTTTTCTCTACTTCTCGGGGATCGGGATGATTGGGGGCCGTTAGACCACCAGAGTGTTTTTTTTTTAATAATCCTAACAGGGATCAGGGCTGCTCTGGGGACCTCTAGACCACCAGAGATTTTTTTTAATACTTCACTGGGATTGGGCCTGGGTGGGGTGATGGCCACCAGGGACTGCTGTCCATAGTGCTGTTCCTGCATGGCTGCCCAGCAGCTTGCAGTACAGCTTCAGGATGCACCTTCTGTTTGGCGCAGTGCCAGGGTTGGTGCAAGATGTGGGACTTCGCCACCGGGACCCTACCCGATAGTGAATCAGGTGCAGGATCCCTGGTGCACTGGCAATTGCACCAACCTTTGTGAATCGGGGCCCATGTGTTTTGTCTGGACCCAATTTTAAGGAAGATAGAAGAGCATAAAAACATTAAGTCCATTACTTTAAAGCCGGGGCAGTAGTTAAAAAAACTACATCATAGTCTGATGATTGTGTATTGCTTTTGGAAGATTTGAATTCAGGGGAACAAGCCTTAAAAATTATTAAAGAGCTAACTGAAGAGACTGGGATAAAAATGAATAAAGGCTAAAGTTAAATTTTAGCCTTGGGAGAAGAACCAGTGGAAGGTATAGAAGAAATCCCTGTATCTAAAGGACAAATGCAGATCCTAGGAATAACCTTTGGTTATGGGGATGTAATGTAAGAAAACTGAGACGAGAAATACAAGGTAGCGCATACAAAAATATCAAAATGGAAGCAATTGCTCATGAGAAAAGAAATAAGTGTTTCTATTAAAAACCTTTATAATACCGATACTCTTACATGTGGCTCATGTCTTTCCAGTACCAATGGCCATGCAGACAAAGATTTTAAGTCTTTTCTTTCAATTATTTGGGGGAGTCACCTCAAACCAGTTAAGTGGAGTCACACCTGTAAACCAGTGTGTGAGGTGGGCCTTAACATGGCGCACCTAGTAGTTTTCATTTCTAGTACTTTTATTTATTCAAACATTAAACCCCTGTTAAATAAGGAAGAAAGGTTTTAGGATCCACTCCTTAATGAGTGGTGTGGCCCCTTGCTTCAGGAATGGGGACATAAAAAAAAATATTAAGCAGCAGAAGTATTTACCCAAATATGTCAAAACCTGCTTTCAGTATATTAGCCAATAGGATGTTGCAAAATTTCAAATTCAGAATTTGTTAAGAAAGCAAGTTTTTGGTGCAATAATGTCACAAACATTTTATGAGGAGCCAGTTTTTCCTGGGATTCAGGGAATAGACAACACAACTATTTTAAAAGTTGCATTAGAGAAAATAATCCACCTCAAAATGAAAGATACTGTATGGTTCTGTAGCCACAAAAAAACTCAGTGTAAGGAGTACAGTAATCACAATTATAACATGAGGAAGAGTAATGCAGTCACCCAATTGGCAGGCTGCCATCAGGTGACCATACATTAAACTCTGTTAACTGCACAGTTTGCAGTACTCAGGCACCCTTGGCAGATCAGGGGGCTGAGCTGCATTCGTTATTCCTCAGCGAGTTCATTCCTGAAAGGCAGCCATTGAAACTTCTCACTAAGCAACCCAGACTGTTTGATAGGGAGCCAGAGGTACAGCTTTCTGGATGGTCCATCCTGTTCCCCAAGTATATTCCCCTGCACCAATGTCACCCTCCACCTGACTATGTTCTCTGCCCACCCACCCCACCCTTGGACCTGGAGCCCCTCCCCAAGATCAGTATCCCCCTGTGCTCTACAATCAGCAATGGCTCTGTCTTTTTCAGTGTTGAGGTGTGTGTGGCTGTCAGCAGCACACAGAGCGAGTGCCCCCCAAAGATCTGTAACAACATGAGAGAGCTTACTGTCTTCATTTTTTTTTGAAATTTAAGTTTATTGAGTTTACAGATGCATAAAAGGAAAAACACACCAAACACTGGGAACAGAACATCTTAAGGAAGTACCAGGGAAAGGGGGGAAAAGGGGAGGGTAACAAGTAATCTAGTTAACAAAGCAAGTAAAGAAAGAATAGGCAACCTAGGGAATCAGAACCAAAACATTCACAGAAACCCCTAACCCCAACCCCCCACCTCTCAAACCCTCAGCCCCCAAACCCCCACCCCAAGGTCTGAGAGTTGCTCTAGAAAAGAAGACCACATCTAGAGAAAGTGAGACAGGAAAGAAGAAAGTAGACAGGAGAGCTGCCAGAAAACAGGGGACAAAGAGCTGTCTGGAGTCTGGACACGAGTCAACCTGGAGGGATCAAGCTGGCTTATGTAACAGAACATAAAACCAACTGGGGACATGACTACACTAAAGAGGCATTCAACTTACCCCATTTCCAGTAAAAGACTCGGGTTGTGCCTGTAGCTAGCAATGAGCTTCTCGGTATTGAGATTGAGAGAACTCCCTCAGCCACTCCTGGTAAGTTATAGTGAGCTGGTCGTAGCCAGTGCCTGAGGATCAGTTTCTTAACAACCATAGAAATAATGGTCATGTGATATTTATGCTCCATCACCGAAATGGCGGAGTAATCACTCCAAAATACCGGGGTAAATAAATCCTTCAAGTCTAAAAGCGATTAAGACGAACTCTAAGATGCCCCAAAGAGGGCCACCTGATGCAAGCCCAAAAATATGCAGCAAATTCCTCTTCGCAGCCCCACATCTTCACGAGAGATTGGACTCTTGTTTCCAAACCTGGCCAGCTTGACTGGGGTGTAATAAAGATTGTTTAAGATATAGAACTGAGTCAGTCTCACGGTTATCCTGGGATAAGTAGCGATACCACGTCCCTCAAATCGAGAGCTGATCGAAATTCGAACACTAACCTAAGAGAGAGACCAGATTTTGGAGGCATGAAGGGGACGGGAAAGAGGTCGGTTAATAAATTGCTATAAACCTGGAAATGCATCTACGCAACCAGCAGCCTCCCTGTACCTTAACAAGAAAAGGCTTTAATTTAGAAGGGGAAAGAGTAGGACCCAAGGTTTGGAGAATCAAATGTTCAGTTGAAAAACTTTGAAATAGATTTGAGGAATGGAAGGTCTTTAAGATGTCATCTCATTTAAGAAGATTGCTCTGGTCTGTATAGAGATTCCGCGGACAGGTTGGCAAGCTGCGGAGCCAATCCATCAGCTACTCTACCCCAATTTTGAGATTAGGATTAGAGTCAGGTGCTGGGCTGAGTCTTTGGACGGACAAAGTTAAAGAAGTTCCAGTACTGGGAAACAACTCTTAATGGACAAGCCAATGGGAGACTACAATGCCGTGGAAGCTTGGAGTGGGAGCCAAAAAAATGCGAGAGGGGCACAAACCCTCTTGAACTAGTAAGTTGGCTGTAGAGTTGTTGCCAGATGGGTAAAGGGTAGAGGCTGGGTGCTAGCCAGCTTCCTAATCGAGCCAAATGGCATGCCCAGTAATACAGCAAGAGGCTGGGTAGCCGCATTCCCCTTTCTCTCTAGGCCAGTAAAAGCTAGGAAGGCTCTTGGGCTGTTTCCCTTCCATACGAAATTGACAACACTGAATTGACCTGAACAAAGAACCGCTTGGGGAGCCAAATGTTGAGGTGAGTCAAGGGATATAAGAGTCGAGGGAAGATATTCATTTTGATGATATTAATGCACCCCAGGATAGAGAGAAGAGCGACTGCCAACGTCAAGATCATCTGATTCTCTCTGACCGCATCGACTAAGGTTAAGTTCCTTAGCCAGACCCTCTCCCCTAGTTACATGTAACCTAAATATTTAAAGAGCCAGAAACCCATTTTCATTCCAAAGCGTGAAACCGCTTTGAAGATATGGGAGTTAACCGGAAAAATCACCGATTAAGAGACATTTAGCCTGTAATTGGAAACCAGACCGAACCGTCAATAATTTGGAGGACCTGAGTTAAGAGTGAACAGGGTCAGAAAGGTATAACAGTATATATCGGCAAAGACCGATAGGGTAAGGAAGTTGTGCAAGGTGCAGCCCTGATATGTGGTGAACCTTAATGCTCACCAATAGCGGTTCTAAGTATAAATTGAACAGGGGGACAGAGGACAGCCTTAACGGTAAGTACTTGCACAGAGGGGAAAATGGAGGAGAATACCCCATTGCAGTACACTTTAGTGAGGGAGACCTATAAATAGTCATAACCATTTGAATGAAGAAACCGGGAAGCCCATATTCCTAGAGTAGCCATAAAAGTCCCAGTTCACACGGTCAAAGGCTTTTTCAGCGTTGAGAGCGACAAGGACCATGGGATCAGAGAGGGTGCGAGAAGCCTGGAGGACATGGCCGAGAGTTCTCAAGTGGTCGGCAGCAGAGCACCCCTGGACAAAGCCAGCCTGTTCCGGACTCAGCAAGTATTCCCAGACCGATTTAATTCTGGACGATAACATTTTTGAGAGGATCTTGATATCATAGTTGAGAAGTGATATAGGGCGATAGCTGGCAGGGTCCAAGGGTGGCTTATCAGGTTTGGGGATTAAAATAATAATTGCCTCTAAAAGGGAGGGGTCAAATTCAACCACCGAAAATAAATATTCGTAGAGCTTAAGCAGCATAGGGGACAATTCTTTGCAAAACACCTTGTAAAAGGAGGGGGGGAAGCCATCCGGACCTGGAGCCTTTCCCAGAGGCAGATTATTAATTGCCGCTTCTACTTCCCCCAAAGTGATGGGAGCGGAAAGCATATCACAGTGCTGAGGCCGAAGGGACGGGAGCTTAATACTCTCCAAAAACCGCTCCGCCATCTGAGCCTGTGACACTGTGGATACAGTGCAGTAGATGTCTTTAAAAAAGGCTTCAAAAATCTGAGCGATCTCCCTCGGCAGTGACTTAAAAGAACCATCGCCGCCTGTGAGTACCGGTATTAAATGAGAGCCCTCAACCTCTTTCAACCTCAACGTGAGCATCCGGCCCATTTTTCCCCATGGTCAATATACTTAGTCCTGGACTTGAGAAGGGCGATTCTGCTTTGTCCCGGTTAGGTCGTTATACTCACTCCTAAGTTTTAAGAGAACAAAGTTTGCAGGAGACTCAACAGAAAGAAGTTGTTCCTCGCTACTCTCAGCCGGTTTAACAAAGAGCTAATTTTAGACTCTGACCCTTTTCCTAGTGGCTGTCATCTTGATAAGCTCACCCCTAAGGAAGCATTTAAAGGAACACCATAATACGCCCACACGATGAACTGAACCAAGGTTCAGATCGAATACATGACGATCAAATCCTGATCTGGGAAACTGAGTGTTCCTCCCTAAGAATTTGCGTGTTGAGCTTCCACATCGTATCTCGCTGACCTTGGATGCCGGAGAGACTTTGATCCAGACCAGTGAATGGCTGAGATGACTATCGGCTCGATACCAGCTTGAGAGACACAACTCATTAATGAAGAGCTGACGAGGAAAAATCAATTTCGGACAACAGTAAATGGACCTGGGAGTAGAAAGTAGAGCCGACCCATCGGGATTTAAAGACGCCTAGGTCACAAAGACCCAACAAGCTTAGTAAAGTCTAGAAGGGCTAATTGGGCAGGGGAAACTGGTCTCACAGGCCTATATGTTTTATCGAGTGAATTTGAAGGACAATGTTCCAGTCTCCCCCCAAGATAAAGGGGAAAGGTAGAACCTGCTCAAGATATCAGTCAAGGACATAAGGAAGGACGGGTCACTCTCACTGGGGCGAATCGCCCCCACCACCAGACTGCTATTATCTAACTGGCCCTTGACCAAAACATATCTGCCTCCGAGTCTGTGACATTCCTCAGCAGCAAATCTGACGTGATGCTTAATCAGGATTGCCACCCCTCTGCTAGCTTACAGCCTGAGGCTGTAAATACCTGAGAAAACCCCATTCTCACGAAATGCTTATCCTCAGAGGCAGCCAGATGTGTTTCCTGTATAAAAATAATGTCGCTTGAGCAAGCACAGTTCAGAAAAACTGGCGCTCTTAAGGTGGGCGCTAATGCCTCTAATATTCCAGCTGGCAATTTAAGAAAACTTAAAGCCATTTCAAGCTTAACCACCAGGAGACCAGACAGCAGAGCAGCACCCTCCCCGTAGACAGTATCTGAAGAAAGGGAGAAAATAAGGGACACCATGAGGAGTGGTCCAACCATTGCAAAGAACACCCCGATGAAGCAACCTCCAAGGCCCCCACCCCCCAACCACAGAAAATAGACCCCTGAATATAACGGTACCCGCTCTATCCACAGAAAAAATAGAACAAAGAAAACCCTGTGACCTCATTGCTGGAGAAACAAGACCCAGGAAACATTGAGCCAGAAGCAGTAATCGAGCCACCCCCAATCCCAGTTGAAAACCCCCAAAACCCAAAACCAAAACTGTCCCCAAACTATGTACAACCCAACCCTTCAGTAACAGATAAACCAGTACAACCCAACAAAATAAGCTCTGAAGGGAGTATCCCTCGGGGCTGACAGTAAACCGACACCCAAGAAAATAGACACCGGCAAAAGACCTGGCTGAGAAAAGGCCACAGAAACAGAGACCAATAACAGAGTCGGTTACCCCCCAAAAAAAAAAAAAACTGTTGTGGAACTGCATCTCAACGCTCACCCCTTCCACCACCCCCGAGCCAGAGAAAACAAAGGGAAAACTGGGAAGCCAAAAACAGCTACCATACTGAAAACAGCCTCCCCAAAGCTAGGCTGGAGAGCCCAATCGGTCTGTGACATCTCAGCTCCCACAGCCAACTGGACTGGCGGCATCGGCAGATACTCACCCCGAGGATCGGACACGCCAGCCAACCCATCCCCGCCATAGTGGCGTGAGAGGACTCGGTAAAGGAGCGGATGAGACCGCGGAAAAGAAGTGCCCAAAGCCCCGGGGTGATCACCGCGCCAACTGGAAGGAAGAGGAGGGAGGGAGAAGCTGGTGGGGCCCACCAGGTGCAACAGTAAAACGGGACCTGTTGCAAAGCAACCTAGAACCGAGGTTCCACCCCTCTCCCTCACACCCCAAGGCGAAGGCGCCGCCACCAGAAGGTCAAAGCCACCACCACGATCCCCGCACCACCCCGACCCACACAGGAGGCCCACAACCCCCCCCCCATGAAGGCCAGAAGTGGACCCAGGAACCCAGAAACCCAAAATACACAGTCCAGGTAGGCACAAAGAGACACTTGTGATCAAGCTAAATGTTCAAGATAGACAGTCAGCCCGATTTGAAGAGATCAGGCAGTTTTTTGGTGAGATCCATTTTAGCTTGCTCTGGAGACTCGTATGTGGACCAGACACCATCCAGAAGAACTTGAAGCCTTGCCGGGTAGTTTACACAGAAACGATGACCAGAAGCAATCAGTTTGGAGACCAACGGGTGAAACTCCTTCCTTTTCAACCTAATTTCGAATGGAAGATCCTGGGAAATTCTCAGCGTGCGGTCCCCCCACATGACAGCCTGCAGACTCTTGACCTTCAGCAAGATGTGTTGTCTTTCCAAATAGCTTAGCAACTTGACAAGGATAGGTCTAGGTGAGGAACCAGGTGCAGGCTTAGGCCTGAGGGATCTGTGTGCATGCTCGATGCGGTAGGTGGAGTAGATGGGAGAGGGGCCCACAACCTTGGTAAGGAGCTTTTGTACAAACGCTAAAATGTCCGGGCCCTCCTCGCCCTCAGGTAGGCCCAACACCAGGATGTTGTTTCTCCTGCTTCTCCCCTCAAGGTCCTCCATCTTCAGTTTCAGCTTTGCCACTTGTTGCTTTAACATAATTATCTCGGGCTCGCATTTGGCCTTCCAAACTTCTAGTGAGCTAATCCTGGCCTCCGAGTCGCCGACCTGAGTCGTGAGGGCAGCGAGGTCCCCACGCATCGATTTAAGCTCTGTCGAGATCTCCTGTAACGTCTCGCGGAAGGGAATCAGCTCTTGTAAAAACCGGTCTTCGGTGAGCGGACCGGATGAGACACCAGAGGAGCTAGATTTTGCATTAGACCCCGCGGGTTGAGTTCTTGATTTCTTGGCTGCTTTTTCGGGGGTGTTCGGTGGTGTGTGCTTGGCCCCGGCACTTTTCATCTCGGCCTCCATCATCACACCGCACCTTGGCGAGAATCTTGCGGAAATGACTCCAGATCACCAAAATAAAGTGCTGGTGAACACTGTGGGGGTTTAAGTAGTAGGTAGATCACCAGATAAAGTTGGTAGGGAATGGCAGAACAACGAGCTTGTCTGGCTGAGAGGTGGGAGCGCGAGAACTACGCCGCCATTGAGAGCACCGCCCCACGTGACCTCTCAGCTTACTGTCCTCAAAGTTGTCACCTGCATCCCGCAGCATCTGTGATCCCAGAGAGACAACGACTGTCAGCTGACATCAGAGACTCATACAGTGTCATGCATGTGTGTGCTTCTGTGTCTCTCTGTGTTCTGAGGTGTCTGACTGCGGAGCTTTGTGGATAGCTGTCAAACAGAATACCTCCTGAAGTGACTGACTCCCTGTCTGTGGTCCCCAAGATAGAGAGACACACAGCGGCACTTTGCAGTCTGGCAATTGTGCAGTGTCTGGGTCATGGGTGGGGGGTTTCCAAGATCATCACCCATCCCTCCACCCAGCCAAGCACCACGGTGCAATTAGTTCCATCTGGACAAGGGGTCCCAGTTGCCACATCCTCCAGACAGTAGCACATTAACTACACAAGAGACATTCCCTCAAGAGTCCTCAGTGTATCAGCATAACCTTCACTTGTCTGCCAGTCTGTGCGCCTGTGCCATGCGAAGTTGCACATCAGTGAGGGACTGACATCATGGACACAGTCACACCAACATCTGTGTGAACAGTGCAGTTGGCATTCCAAATCTGTGTTCTCTTCTTTGTGGCTGCCAACTGACATCAGAGACTGAGTGAAACCAACAGCAGGAGAGATAGAGAGAGATAGACACACAGGTGATTCGGGTACATGATTGGCTATGATCTCGAGGCTGCTCCTGCAATGTCCTGTGGCTTGCATGTTGTAGAAGAGCAACATAAAGTAGTGGGGTGACAGTGGCTGCAGAGCGGTGTACGGTGAGTTGCCTGGCAAATCTGTCTATCTGTGATTGTGTTAATCATGCACCTCTACTCACATACTGTGTGAGCTGCTACATCTGTCCTTGCAAAGTGCAGTAAGGGATCAGCAATATTTATCCTGCTGGCAACCCCTGCAAGAGTGAGCAGCAGCAGAGAAATGGGAATATGTACTGTGTCATCAGGGATGATCAGTGAGGATTTTATTTTATGTCTGTACTGTTCAAAAATTATGATGACTTACTTGTTTTGTGTGGTCAGTGCTCACAAGTGCATATTGAGCTAAGTTCACAAGTGTGAGCACTGTATATTCTGCTCAGGTCATCAGTGTCATCACAGCAGTACTTCTGGTGGTGGCAGAACGCAGAAGAAAGTTCACACATTTTAATCAGTTAATCATGCTTTCCTCACAATTTTTCAAGGTCTGGTGATACCCCATGTTAAAAGTGCAATAACTCATGACAGGGTGTGCTGTTATTGGGGCTTAATCAACACTCTGGGCACTGTGAGGACACTTGGCCTGCAGCCTTGTGCCTCACAATGCACCTGGGGTGTTGATTAATTCCCAATAACTGCACACCCTGTCGTGAGTTATTGGCAAGACAAGGCAAGGGCAAGGCAAATATTATTTTTATGGGGCCCAATCCTGGAGGCTCTGGGCACCTTACAAGGTATTGTCACAAGGTAACAAGGTATTGCTTACACATAAACCAGTAACAGAAAGAATGTGTGCAGAAGATGCTTATATAGATCAAATTGAAATGGTTCACCCATGCCGCAGCAACATGCATTTTGCCAATGCCGAGTACGGCACAGGCAAAATGCTGTCGGGCATTACAGTGTCCGGCATGTGATCTCCAAGGAGTTACAGCACCAAAGCGCCCTCCCTGGAAATAGTTGGTTTTGCACCCTGTACCCCCCAGAACTAAATATAACCTCCTTCAGGGCAGCATGCCCCAGAGGGGGTATAAATGTGTGGGAGCAAAAAGTGACATGAGTGAGGGGCGATCTAAAATCAAGATTGACCCTTTCACTGTAACCCTTAATGAGGCACTGTAATTGCTGTGGCCAAAATCAGTCGGCAACTTGAGGGGGTTTCAAATTGAAACAATGGCACAGCTATTCTTTGAATGCCCATTTATTAAAGCTTTTTGGCAGATTGTAGCTCAATATTGGCAAGAGTCATGTTTTCAGAATATGACATATGAAACATTGATATTTGGCCATTTACCACTAGTGTGGGGTAAATGGAACATAAGCACAGTATATGTAATATTAGCCTGTATCAAAGGGACAATATGGCAAGTAAGATGCCAAAGAAGCTTGCAGGGGAAATGTCTGACATTGATGGATTTGTTTTTTAAAATACAGGCAGAACTGGATATGATATACCAGCATAATAGAAAACATTATGAACAAATACAGCTTGCAGCCATGTGGGATAAAATGCCATGGGTGGGATGACAGAAAATTGCTTTGATTATGTATGTTGCATATAGCTTATAGCAATAGGGTAAAGGGTGAATAGGAATTTAAAATCTGATGATATCTTGATTACTTAGTTAGAATTTCCAAT
Organism: Neoceratodus forsteri; assembly: GCA_016271365.2. Lineage (NCBI taxonomy): Eukaryota > Metazoa > Chordata > Ceratodontiformes > Ceratodontidae > Neoceratodus > Neoceratodus forsteri. The sequence goes on along the minus strand of CM057455.1, from coordinate 639,888,514 downwards.
AAATGTGGCATTTGTACATAAGACATAACACCTGAGAGGCTGGCCTTAGGTTAAAGAAAAGAGTTAAATATGTACTATTTGTTTGATATGATTCAGCTATATGTAACACCTTGATTTGCTTAAATGTTGAACAATATTCTTGAAGAACTGAGGTTAGGGTGTTATTATAGAGATCTGTTAAAGCCTCAGGACACTCAGAGTTTTGTGATTCACTAAGATGGCTGGTCAGGGGAAAGCTGCTGATCTGTGGTCTGACTACACCTATTTGTTTGGAGCTCTGCTGTGAAAAATACTAAATTCTGCCTGCAACTCAAAATTACTAATGCTACTTGAAAAAGATTTACCTTGTTTGCTTGTTTGCGGATGGATCCTTCGGCAAGTGTTTCTTTGTTGATTGATCATGTCTGTGATCATTCATGCACAGTGGTCACACAGACCATTAGAGTACAGATATAAATGCTCATGAATCATGATCATTCATGTCTGAACTCTAATGGTTTGTGTATTCTAATGTAAACTCAGTTTTCAGTCAGCAAGCTTAGGCCCCAAATCCTCAGGTTGCTTGTCCTTATGGCAGCTTCCATGTTCATCTTTCTTACAGAAGTCAATATTATTATGCATAATGAGAGCACCAGAGAGGGATAGTACTGATTTCAACTTGCTTTTAATTAAACCTCCATTTCCCCCAAAGCTGTTATATCTTTTTGCACATTTATTCTCCTTTTTTTTAATTTAAAGTTTCCTTACAGTAATTTCAAATAGTTGTTCCTGTAGTTTTGCAGCTGATATTGGACTAGAGTCTTTCACAGACTGAAAAACATCCAGTAGTCAGGTGGCCAATAGGCATGTCTAATCATCAGAGGCAACTAAACAGTATCAGGGTTTTTGTGCCTAGTGTGACCAAGTTCTGTGAATGTGTTGTTGCCATACCCTGAACTGTGCCATGTTTTGGAGGGGGGGGGGGGCTGAAGTTTCCAGCCTATGGGCACCATGTAAGTGAATATGCCACTGCTAAAATGAAGCAGGCTAATAATGAAAAGAAATTGAACTGTTCGAGTGCTAAGGGAGGAAGAGTCATAGAACTCTATGCAGTCTTGCTAGGGTTTAATAAACAACATGAACTGAGATTAATGAGAAACATATAGCGCAAGAGAACCAACACTGTTTGGGCCTGAAGAAGTGGCGTCAGCTATGAAACTGTTACCCTGATGACCTAGTGTGGATTTGAAGAAAATAAAAAAGCTTTTTTGCTTGAAAGAGGCTTGGTTTTGAGTGGAGTTCATTCTCACATATTTCTTGTTACAACAACAATGAAAGCATGCACATTCCACGAACCACTGGCCTTACTGAACAGGCCACTACAGTTACAGCTGGACCCAGAGAGTGCAGTAGTGAGAGTTTAAAAGTAAGGATCCTGATTACAAATTGTCTTTTTTTGTTTAAATTGAACAGATCGATGCCCATACACTATAAAAGACAATGTATGGGCATTGATCAACCACTCTATTCTCACTTCTCATGGTTGTCATGGCAACATATGAAAACCTCTTGAGTTGTGCTCTGGAGGTTTATCTAAGCTGTCATGGCAACCACTCAAAGCGATAATAGCATGGTTGTTCATCAATGCTCATACATTATCCTCTATGTTATTCCTGGCCGATGCTTTCCTTTGGGCCAGGAAATCTTTATCACTGTGCCCCATGTCTCCAATTCAGTGTTTCCCAGCTCCATTTTTGTTGTAGGAGTCATGGCAGCCTTCTTTAGTTGGTCCATGGACCAATTTGAAGTATGGAGCACTGGCTCTGTTTTTTGCACATTGTGCATATGCATGGCATTGTACAATGCTGTCATTCTTCCTAAGACAAGTTCCCCAGGCCCTCTTTGGCTCCTGGGCCAAAGAAACAAAGTCACTGGTGCTGTGGTTTTCTCCACTCTCTGTCTTGGCTCCTGGAACATTGGTGAGGGACTGAGGTTAGAGGGTGCTGAGCAGCAATGACGACAGATTTGAACTGTGGAACCCTTCTGTGACTGCCCTACAGGTCCCAATGTTTGGCAGTCCTGGGACTGGAGGGTGAACATATTGATAGATATGTAGGGTAAGGTCTGAATTGTGCATGCGGGGTTACACAAATTTAGTTACAAACTACAATACTTGTTTTACTGCAGTCAATTTTGAAATTCACACTTTAATGTCAGGCTTACTAGTAGCTTAACGTGGAGTAAATATTGATTTTTTTTTTGCCTTTGATGTTCGGAGGATCGGATTGATTTGAAAAAGTGGACAATTGCAGATGGGGCTGACTGGCACCTTTTGAGTTGGTCATGCTATGATTTAAAATGCCTGAAAGGTGCCTGTCAGCCAATCAAATATAAGGAATTCCAAGCCCATTGTAGAAAATGATATTAACAATAGTTGCAATAGTTATATTTGCTCCAAAAAATCTAGCAAACATTTTGTGTACATGACGGGCACGATTTACAAAAGTCGGCACAAGCTGGGCTGAAGGCAGCTTGTGCCAACCGCTAGTGTGCCAGGGACGCTGCACTGATTCACTGTCGGGTAGGGTCCCAGTGGCAAAGTCTTGTAGCTTGCAGCAACCCTGGCACTGTGCCAAACAGACAGCACATCTTGAAGGTGTGCTGCAAGCTGCAGGGCAGTTCTGCTGCAATAGAACCATGGACAGCAGTCCTTGCTGGCTATTGCCCCTCCTCCAGCCCTGATCCCTGTTCAGAAATTACAAAAAAAACCACCTCTGGTGGTCTAGTGGACCCCTCTGCCCCAATCCCAGTTCAGAAATAAAACAAACAAAACTCCCTGGTGGTCTAGCAAACACCTCCCAGTCCAGATCCCTGTTATTATTAATAAAAGATCCCTCATGATGTAAAGCTCCCCCCCACGTCGGATCCCCTTTATGTTTCATAAAAAATCCCTGCTGGTCTAGCGGCCCCCCCAGACCTGATCCCCCATTATTTTTCATAAAATATCCCTGGTGGTCTAGTCGTCCCCCTCCCCAGCCTCGATCCACCATTTATTTTTCATAAATAATCCCTGGTGGTCTAGCAGACACCCCCACCCTGACAGGCAGTGTCCCACCACCCCGCTCCCCCCATCTTGAACCCCAGGCCGGCGACTGGCACAGCCCTCCTCTCACCTCCGCAGCTAGTCACTGACTGAACTGTCACTGAGCGTGTACTGTACAGGGCAGTTATTGTGAAGGTGGAGGTCATTTAGTAAAGGTGAGTCATTCCAACCTTGTTTTCAACCCCAGCACAGTACCAAGGCAGCACTGGTCTGTATAATGAATGATCTCTTCCTAAAAAGGATGGGGCAAGCTGTCTATTGTGGTTTTCCTCAATTTGCTTTCAGCAGTACATAACCTGGATCCCTGGGAACTGATTGACCACCTAAGTTATATCTGGCAGGAACCATGTTAAACTGGTTAAGGTAATTTCTTATGAGACACCAACAGATGATGGTATTGGGTGGTAATAAATCTACCCAGTCATAGTCACGTATGTCATGCCCTAGGGCTTAAAAAAAAAAGAAAATGAAAATGTTGGCAGAAAAAGACCATTGGTCAATCCAGTTGCCCTGTTTTATCCTGTCCTACCCCAGGACCTAATGTCTAAAGATGGTTATTACTGTCACATCCCCCTTTGCTCCCTGCCTTACTGATTTCACCCTGTATAACTATAAAGCATTTTATTTGGTTCCAGTCATGTTTTAAACCATTAATGGTTTGGTTCACCCACCACCTCTGCTGATAGGCTGTTCCACTGCTCAACCACTTTCTCTCTGTAAAATAAAACTTTCTCACATTCTTCCTGAATCTCTTCTTTTGCCAGCTTCTGCTCATGCATGACCCCATGTTCTTGATTCACCAGTCTTGGTCCATATTTCCTCAATATCTTCCTTGTTTATTACTTTCTGGAACTTGAAGGTCTCTATCATATCACCGCTCTCCCTTCTGGTAGCCAGCAAGTATATGTTAAGAACCTTAAGTCGATCCTGATAGGATCTTCCTTGTTGGTCCTGAATCATTACGGTTACTCAACATGGTACCAACATTTGCCTGTATTTGTCTTTTTCTTAGATGGGGGCTCCAGGACTGGGCACAGTATTCCAGATGTGGACACACCAGGGATCTGTAAAGAGGAGGTATCACCTCCTTCCTCCTGCTGTCAGTCCGCCTCCCACTACACACCATTGCCTTGCCATAGGCTTCATTACATTGGCTAGATTGTTTAAGGGATATTCTTATGACTCCCCCCAGATCCCTGTCCTCAGTGGTAGTGTCCAACTTAACTGTTCCCATCCAATATTCCATTCGGGGGTTTTTGTTCCCTATGAGTATCACAATGCTCTTTTTGGTATTGAATTTCAGTTGCTGAACTTTGGACCACCTCTTTAATCTTTGTACGTCCTTCTGCATCTCCCTAACACCTTCCTCCCTGTCAAAACTGCAACATTGCTTAGTGTAATCTATGAAGAGATACATCTTGCCATGTACGCCTCTTCTTGTGTCTCTGATGAACATATTGAACAGGACCAGCCCCAGGACTGTACACTGTGGGACCCCTCTCATGACCTCCCTCTCACCTGACTTGACCGCATTTACCTTGCTGAAGTCAAAGTAGAGCAAATCCACTCCTTGTCTCTTGTCCACTGCCCTAGTTAACCAGTCAAAGAACATTATCTGGTTGGTCTGACAAAACATCCCTGTGACTTGCCCATGCTGCTTACTATTCTGATGTCTATTTCTCTACAGGTTGTCCACTAGGTCCTCTTAGCTTAGTGTCTTCATTAGTTTACCTGCATTGTAAGTAAGACTAATGAATCTGTAGTTTCCCAGTTGGTCTTTGTCTTCTCCTTTGTGGAAAGGGGAATATATGCACTACACTCCAGTCTTTCAGAACCACCCCTGATGGTAGGAAATGATTTAATAGTCCTGCCAAGGATTCAGCCAGTTCTGATGTCAGTTTCATGAACATTCTTGGGTGCAACCCATCTGGCGTGGGGCGTTATCTATTTTCAGGGCTGCTAGCCCTTTTATGACCCTTTCTCTCATAAACACCTCCTGCCCCATTCTGGAATCTCTCTCTTGCAAAAACCTTTTTTCCCCTTTCAAAGCAAGGGCCCACTATCCTCCAGAGTGAACAGAGAGCAAACGTAGTTGTTTAGAATGCCTGCCTTCTATTCATCTTCCTCTATTACTCTGCTTCCTCCATACTCCTAATATTTCCACCTCTTATTTTCCTTTTTTCCCTAATCTATCTAATGAACTGTTTCCTCCCCGACCCCTCTGCAGTATGTATTTCTGTGTCTGCTTTTGAGTTCCTGACTGCCTTCTTGCCCCCCCCCCTTATCTTTAACTGGTATTCACGCAATTACGCATCCCTCTGATGCCCAGTATAGTTAACGAAGGCCCTTTTTTAGCTCTCTGTGCCTCATTGACGTTCTTTGAGGGCCACACTGGCCTATTGTGCCTGTTACTCTGAGTCACAGTTCTCAGGCATAGAAACATAGAAGTTGATGTCAGATAAGGACCTCAAGACCCATCCAGTCTACCCATTTCTTTTTCTACCTTATAAATGTGCCATCGGCCTTTGCTCTGACAATGGCCTATCTATTCATACTCGTCTGTATTGCTCCCTTATGCCTATCCCATGCCTGTTTGAAGCCCTGCACTGTATTCATATCCATCACTTCCTGATGTAGGCCATTCCATGCATCCACCACCCTTTCTGTGAAAAAGAACTTCCTCACATTACCCCTTAATCAGCCTCCCTCTAATCTCATGCTGTGTCCTCTTGTCCTGCTATTTTTCTTATATTGAAACATGTTAGACTCTTTCATAGTCACCTCTAGAATGGTGTCTTTAATTAATCTCCACCTCTCTTCCAGCCCCCTGATTTCATGTACTCCCCTTAGCATACCATTGACTAGTTCCCACATCCAGCCAAAGTCTGCTTTTCTGAAATTCCAAATCAGAGTCTTCTATGAGGTTATATTGGAACATTTGGCCAGAATAAACTATATGCTGGTGTAGCCACTGGACCTCAGAAACTCCCAAGTCCTCACCCTGCTTACCATTTCTGAGCTGGTGAGCACCACATCGAGACTGTCTGTTTGCCTTGTGGGTTATCTGACCAGCTGCATCAGCACACAGTCCGACAAAGTATTTAGCAGTGCCTGACTTCTTGCACACTTATCTGCTGGAATGTCCCAGTGTACAGCTGGTAGGTTGAAAACTTCTCCACCACTACCTCTGCCTTTTGATGTCACTTTCAAAATATCTGCTCCTATTTCTCCATCTTCCCCTGTCTCCTTCTCTTGTGGTCTGTTGACTACCCCCATGCATAGCTTCTTACCCAGTGTGGTCATGAGCTGCACCGACAGTGGTTCTATATCCCCATTTCCTTCCCGAAGGACCCCTCCTCTGTGGCCTTTATGCCTCCCCCGACATAAAGGGCTAATCCACCCCCTTTCTCATACCCACATCTTGTCTGTACATGGTATACCCTGGTATTGCTAAGTCTCAGATATTTTTCCCAGTGGGTCACATTTCTGTGATGGCTATGAGGTCTAATCCCTCATCTGCCACCATCACATTGAGCTCACTAATTTTGTTCCTCAGACTTCTGACATTTAAGCAGACCACCTTCCAGCATGTGCCTATATCTTCCCTTCTTGTTAGCACCTCTTATTTTGGCCTCCCCTCCCAACCCCCTTAATTTCCTACCAGTTGCTTCTTCTGTGTACACCTGCCTTCAGATTCTTTGTCTTACATTTTTATGAACCCCTGACCAGATGCCTATGTTCCCAGTGTTCTTAGACCCCATGTCTGGGGGAATACTAGTTAGATTTCCATTTTTATCCTTCATCTGTGGTTCACCTAGCCTTTGTCTCCCCTCAGTTGCTATAATGTCCACCAGTACAGGCATCAAATATCTGCCCCAATACTCCAGCTTCCTGTCTTGTCATGTGAAGGCCATCACCCTTGAAGAACCTTCTGTCCGAGAACCTCCCCAGTCTCCAACAAAATTGTACCACTACTCCCAACACCATCCCTTCAGCCACCCATTAAACTCCTCAATCTCCTCCTTCCTCACTCTTCCTTTCTCATCATCATTACCATCTCAATTGTCTGGTTCCTCAGATTGTTGGTTCCCAAGTGTACCAGCACTCCAAGCTCCTCTCCCACCTCCTCTACCATCCTTCTTATCATATTAATGTCTCAGATGGCTGATGCACCAAAAAGGCATCTGATCACCTCCTCCCCTTTTCCCATTTCACACCACCTTCTTCACCCCTGTAATCATTAAGGACCCCACCACTAGGATACTCCTTGTGGCCTTGCTCATGATCTTACAACTGGTTGCCACCAATTAATCATATTCACCATTCCTGACAGGCTTCAAGCCCCTACTGAAGGAGTCCAGTACCAGGTCCTCCTCAAGGGGTGCAAATTGAATTTCTATTGGGATATGCTAAGCCTGAACAGCATCCTTGTGGCTGCCTCTGCCCCCTTCCTTCTCCTCCCTGCTACCCTCTTGCCACCAGGTGGATTTTGTTTGTGGTTTATATATCTTGACACTAGAAAGAGTGATCCAGAAGTTAGTTTTTTGAGTTTTCACTGTGAGAGCTGTATCTTTTATTTTTAATTGATTTTTTATTCCTCCTACCTCACCTGCTACCATCCTGCTCTATATACTTGATCCTGTGCCTATGCTGGGACTCCATTACCAGTGCAGGTACTCCTGCAATACTAGAACCTCTCTCCTATGCCATGGTCATGTTGTTTTCTCATCTTGTCCCCTTAGAAAGGACCCCTTCCCTTTCTTCAACACACTACCACTTTTTTGGGGAGAGGGGGTGCCTGCTGTATATCCAGTGGTGACTGCAGCTGTAGAGGATGGAGAGGAGTCAGTGTGTTCATGTACACTGTGGATGTGTGTTGCCTTTTATGTGGAGCTGTGTTCCTAGTGGTGGTCTGTCCCACCTCTCCTCTCTGATTCATCACAGTATATATTAATGACTTCCTAAGTGGAGGTGTTTGATGCCAAGTGGTCACGCACAACAGCAACAACACACCCCAAGCACCACTATGTGTTGCTGCATGAGCAATGCCTGGGATTCCCGAAGAGGACAGCATCAAGTGGGAACTCCTAGCTCTCCCTGCCAGTCTTTATTCAGTGGGTCACCAGTGTGCCATAGTGGCCCCCCACTGCACAGAACCATAAAGATGGCAACTTAATTGTGTCTTTTATATGGGTACCCTATCAAGTAAGCACTACCAGACTAGCACCGCACTGTATGGCACTAGTCTTGTAAGTGCTCACATGGACAACAAGTGGGGTTTTACAGTGCTTGCTGTAAACGCTCCCCTGGTAGCTATCTGTGGTGCCGATCAAACACAAGGGCACCAGAATGCAGAATGCTGGCTGAGCTGCTCCTGTTGTGTGGAGGGCTTGGGCACTGAGCAGCTCAGTCAGCAGCAATGAAGATCAGGGTTCTAATCCTGGCACTTTTAGCATACCTCGGGACTCTATTTTTTTTTTTTTTTTATGTGGGGCCACAGCTGCCCCATAAATGTTAACTTTCCCCAGGATTCGCTCCCCCTTGGTGTGAGAATCCTGAAGATGGGGCTGCCAGGGGCAGAGCCTCTCGTGTCGGGGGTGCAGTGGGCAAAGCCCCCCCCCAAAAAAATGGCACCTTTTTACCACATGTACCATGCTGACACTATTCTTGTCAGCACTCTTTGGACCCAGTGCCTTTTATTTGCACCCAGCAAGATGACATGGTGCTGGCACAGGAAAAATCAAGCGCTAATATTAAAGAACTGCTGGCCATCAGCTGGCTGAGGTTGAACCCTGTCAAGAGTTGCTGCTGGTAGGCCCAAGACATTCTGCTGATATCTTTTATGGTTTGCTTCAGGCTACCCATGCTTTATGGTACTCAGCTTGAAGCAAAGGAAGTAGATTCCAACCTTGCTATGGTTCTGGACGGGGAGCTGTCATTGGTTCCCCAAATATCAGCTGTAGTTCAAAGCAGCTTTTGCCACTTAAAAGCATTACCAAGATGCAAGCCTGCCTTGACTGAAAAGACCTAAGGGCTCTAGTGCTGCTCCAGCTTTCATCACATTTTGTCTTGACTACTGTAGTGGTCTGCCTATAAATCAGTTCAGCTATCTGCAGATGATGCAGAACATGGCAGCTTGTCTCCTTATCATCACTCAAAGGTCTGTGCTCATTTCACCAGTGCTTTGCAAGCTGCACTGTCTGACAGTAAGGTTGTGTGCTGATTTTAAGGCATTATTGTTAGTGTTTAAGACCCTGAATGTATTGGTTGCTTTCTAGTTTCATGAGTCTTTTTAAGTTACCCTTGAGGAAGTCCCTAGGATAAGAAGACATTTACATTATAGGCAGCAGTGGCATTTGCTGTGACTTCTCTCAGGCTCCAAAGCTTTACAATGTCTAGAAAAACTGTCACATTTTCTTATTATTCTCCAGGGAGGGCATGTTCTTCTTTGGCATTGGTTTCTTTATTTGCTTTTCATGTAGAATAACAGTAAGGTGTTTTTCATTTTGCTTTCTCTTGCAAACAGTAGTACAGTGTTAGATTTGTTCTGAAAGCATTTTTTGCTTTCTGCCATTTGAAGCATCAGGGATCCTCCTGCTGGATGCCCTGTGCTCTCTAGCCTACTGGATCTGGTGGTGGGTGCCAAGACTATTAATGTCTTCAAACACAGCTGGAACAGAGTGAATGGCTGACTAGTCACCCAGTGGGGCTGCAGCAAGACAGAGAAGCTGGGGGCAGGTAGCATAAGTATAAACTTCGTGGAGACACTAGGAGCTGGATTTCCAAATGGCCATTTTTGCCGAAAGCCCTGGGTGCATCAAAATTATGGCACATTTGATTTGCATGCCCCAAAGGCCACATTTCTTTTGTCTGCATGTGCAATGCTGGGGTCTCCTACAAGCAGATTATGGTAAATTTTTGCCAAAAGCTGACATAAAGGAAATCCAAATGTCACAACTGCATCTGAGGTTATAAAATAAGGTGCAGTAGCAGCATTTGGATTTGGCAGAGCTGCAGATCTTCAAGCTTTTTATGCAGGGTTTGACACAGACCATTCATCAACCTTTGAAAATGCAACCCTAGGTCTTGGGGGTAGGATAGGGTATTACAGGCAGACTAGATGCACCAATAGTCTTTCTCTGCTGTCAGCTACTATGATTCTGTGTTTCTTTACTGGATAATGGCTTGGTAGTTTTATCTGTCTCCTTTTTAGCCAGAGATGGCTTCTTCTTTATAGAGGAGTGCTTGCAGAATTTTTCAGTCTCCCTGAGTGCCAGGGACCACAAGGAGAAGAAGCGCTATCTGAAGTGTACTATGTACCTTCAGAGAAACCTTTATCAGTATTTATTTTTATGATTTTAACAGGACAGCAGTGTTGTGAAACAGAAGTGCTGACAGGATTTACAGTGTTTAAACCCTGTGAGGCCTGTCTTATTTGTAGGCCTCACTGTTATACCATACCAGTCAGGATTCACATAGCAAATGCCTAAACTTTGGAACTCTCTCCCATCGGCTATCCGGCATGCCTCCCCTAGTCAGCACCTTAACTTCCTTCTCAAACATCATTTCTACCCCAACTGCACATGCCCCCAGGCAAGCCCATGACCCATTAAATGGGACACCTGTAAAAGGGGTGCTCCTGTAGCAGTAGGTCATCTACCTCGCCACCGTAATCTAACCTGTAACTTTATCCTACTGTCTTTTGCCTTGTAATCTGCCACTGTATAGCTCATCACCTGGGAAGTTTTATCTTGTGATTGTGTCGCTCATTATTTATTTATATTGCCTCCTCCATGTATTTTGTTCCATGACTTGATACTGGATGCTAATTCCTATTATCGTATCTCACTGTCACATGACTCTATGATCTGTCTGTAACACAGCAACCTTATTTTGTTTTCCTCAACTTGATTTGTGTGTAAATTTGCATATCTTTCTACACTCCCTCTCACCTTTTCCCCAGGGTGCATCTGGAATCGAGCAGTAGTCTGCTCAGTATGCCTTCCTGGTAAACAGAGATGCAATGAATTTAAATTTCACTGGCAAAGTGAGCGCGAAGTGGGCACTTTGCATTGGCACTCCATTGTCACTCTGCTATGTGGAGTGGCCAAAACAAAAGGCTCACTGCGCCTTGAAATTATTACTTAGTGTTGTCATTCCGCATTAACACAAAGTAACAACAATATTAGCATCCCCTCATACACACAGTCGCCAGAATTAATGTGCATCCCCAAAATGCCACTGTCTTGTGTCCAGAAAACTCCCCAGTGCTGACGATGTGAAATGAGAGCACAACAAGAAATGCAAAGTCTCTCAGAATTAATGGTGCACTCAGTCATGTGTGCAGTGGTCACACACAGTTACCAGAATTAATTTGCATCCCCAAAATGCTGCTGTCCTATGTCCAGAAAACTCCCCAGTGCTGATGAAGTGAAATGAGAGGGTAACAAAAAATGCAAAGCCTCCCAAAATTAGTGGTGCACTCCGTCATGCAGACAGTGGTCACACACAGTCACCAGAATTAATGTGCATCCCCAAAATGCTACTGCCTTGTGTCCATAAAATTCCCCAGTGCTGATGAAGTGAAATGAGAGCGTAGCAAGAAATGCAAAGTCTCCAAGAATTAATGGTGTACTGCAAATGCACAGACAGATTAAGATTGCACTGTGCACTCAAGAGATGTAGACGCAAAGGCACAACACCTAACCAGTGCTTACAAGTTACAAATCCACATCTGGAAAAGAATACCTTTTGCTGGTTGGGGGTGGTAGTTCACGGCAGTAATAGTCCACTATCAGTAAGGATACCACAAAGCAGTATAAAAAATTCATGCAGGTGTGGTGGATAGCAGGTTCACACTGCTGCAATTACTCTGTAGCACAGTAAAAGGTGTCTGATTTAATGGCACACATCGCTCACACACCCATACACACTACAAGTAATGCATAGCAAATTGATGACCTTTAGTAATATAACCAAATGTTTTAAACAAACTGAAATTATACACTGCTGCACCACAACAATCAGTAAAAAACTGTCAAGAATTACTGAAAATATTACTGTGTGTACATTAACACAGTTATACAAGAAAAATATAACCAAAACAGAAAGACTGCCTTTTTCTCTCAGTTAATCTACCTACACCACAGATACGCCCTTCCCCCAAAGCACACTTCACAGTACATAGACTGACTGTTCTAAATTAACATTCAAAATCCACACACAAACAATAAACACTATATGGTATGAGCACAGGAGGGTTTCCTACAATCAATGTACTAAATGTTGAGCAAACAAAAAAATGGCTCAAAAAGGCTTCTTTAACAGATTTTAAAGGATTTGAATTGCAGAGCTCTGGGAAGAAATTGCCCCCATCTTCCACTACACAGAACTGAGGCTATGCAGAACAATCTAGAGCCCATGTGACCTGCAGATCCATGAAGCACTGCAAAATGCACCTTGGAGTTCAATAACAAGTGATGCAAAGTACATTGATTTCAATGTTCTTCGCCTTAAAATTAGTAGAGAAGTGGTTTGGGGAAGGCGGAATAACTCAAAGTCATAGGTTTCAATGGATTTCACATTCCTCATGACGCGAAGTACTCCACTTCATGTTGCAGAATACTTCATGGATTCCACGTTACTCCGCAAATCACTTTGCGGTGCGAATTTCAACCACTTCGCCCACCACTACAGGTAAATCCTTTAAATAAATAAACATCACAAGGTCAATCTATTACCTTCCCTCTGTGGATATTGCTAACCAAACTTGAAAAACTGGTTGGTTTCTCAATAGTTGGAACAATTATTCTCACTGCTGATAATGCTTAAATGACTGATCTTTTTTTATTTAGTTTTTATGTTGCTTGCACGCATGTGCAAGAAACATAGTGCCATCATCGGAGATTTTGGAGGTGTGTCACCTCCTCCTCCAATTCAGTCAGTGAGATGGCAGGCGCGGCCCCTGTAAGCCAATGCATTTTGGAGCTGTCTATGACACGCTCCAAAATGCAGTGACAGTAACAGTTGAAAGGAGCTAGCTGAGTGAGCCTGATAAGCGAGATCCCCCACATGCAGGCGCAGCGCCTCAAGACGCTCTGTGTAGCCGACGGGTGCCCAATCCTCGGCGGCTGAGCTGCTGTCATTTCCCCTTCCCCAGAGCTGGTGCCATGCTGGGAGCCCACCCCAGCGTGGCAATCACTTATTTGGCTGACAGGGTGCCCAATCCCCGTCAGCTGAGCGCCCAGAGCTGGTGCCCGCGCTGGGCCCACCCAGTGTGGCAATCACTTTGGCAGGCGAGGTGCCCAATCCCCATCGGCTGAATGCCCCCTCATCCTTGTGCCATGCTGGGAGCCCAACCCAGCGTGGCAAGTGGTCCCTTGAAGTCTTTTTGTTTTAACCTGTAAAACAAAACAGTCCCGTGGCGTCTCCCGAACCCCCTCCCAACCTGCCCACCTACTCACTTGGCCTCCCCACCCCTCACCCCATACTTACCTCCGGACTCCAGGCGCAGCGATCTTGATTGGACCGGGAACAAGTCTGCACTCTTCAAAACTTAGACGCGGGCTAGGAAATACCGGTAAGCTTTATAATGGGCCTAGATAGGGAGGGGTTCAACTTTATTGCATATCTCAGGCATTTTGGAATTTTTGCACCATTTTCAACATGGGGTTTTAGGACTCCTTCTCATGAATGATGTCACTGTCATGGCGTATTAGGGCTCGAAGGTGATTTCGCTGCAGTGACTGTGCAGTGACTGTGAAATCACCCTTTGGGACTGAATACCACCATGACAGTGACATCATTCATGAGAAGGGGTCCCAAAAACCCCATGTTGAAAATTTGGTCCAAAAATTCCAAAAAATGACTATTATAAGTGTGCGTTGTGCAGTTCCTACGCAGGCTCGTAAGTTCTCGAAATTTCAATATTTTCACTCCAGATTTTCAACATTGCCATTTTACCACACCTTCTTATGAGTAGTACAGCTGTCATTTTTCACATCTCACCCAAAATGTGTTTCTTCCCTTGTAGCGCAGAATGGCGCAGTCGGTGTGCGAAATCAATGTATGGGACAAATTAAGAAAATCACAGTGACACTGTTCATGAGCAGAGGTCTTAAAATGGCTATGTTGAAAATTTGGTGAAAAAATTCCTAAAAATGACTGTTTTACGAAGTGTTGCACAGTTCCTACGCAGGCTCGTAAGTTCACAATTTTTCAATATTTTCACTCCAGATTTTCAACATTGCCATTTTACCACACCTCCTCATGAGCAGTACAGTTGTCATTTTTCACATCCTGCTCAAAACATAGTTTCCTCACACGAGCACAACGGCGCAGTCGGTGTGCGAACTCAATGTATGGGACACATTAAGAAAATCACAGTGCCACTGTTCATGAGCAGAGATCTTAAAATGGCAATGTTGAAAATTTGGTGAAAGAATTCCTAAAAATGACTGTTTTACGAGAGTGCATTGTGCAGTTCCTACGCACGCTCGTAAGTTCACAAATTTTCAATATTTGCACTCCAATAACTTCCAAATACCTAAACAGCACATAGAAGCAAGCAACATTCGGCATTGACAAATGCTTGTTATTGCTATGTTAGTAATATTTCTATGATGTATTTACTTCATTATGGTTTTGTATGGTGATTTTATTTGTTGATTGTTTTATAAAGTACACTAAGCAATGGAAAGGCAAGCTCTAAAATTATCTATCCATCCAGCTATCTATCTGTCTGTCTGGCTGTCTGATTGCCTGTCTGTCTGTCTGTCCATCTGTCCATCCGTCCATCCATCCATCTATCCATTTATCAGTCTGTCTATCTATCTATCTATCTATCTATCTATCTATCTATCTATCTATCTATCTATCTATCTATCTATCTATCTATCTATCTATCACCTGTCTCTTAATCCACAGTATCTAGCCATCTGTTATCTTATCTGTCTGTCTGCCTGTCTGTCTAACTGTCTATCAATCACCTGTCTGTCTGTCTATCTATGTATTTTTCTTCCTTGTTATCACACAAAATATGTTTGTTTACATTGCTTAACCTACACTTACTGCATCCATCATTAATACAGGAAACATCATCACAGGAGGATGGACAGTGGGTGGAGTGCCTCTAGAGGGTTGGCATCCATGTGGGTCTGCTGATTGCCTTGGTCAGTGGGATTATATTGGTGGCATGCTAATGGTGGGAAATCATCACCTCTAGGGATCTCAGCAGGATTCCGTAGGGTTGGAGATTCCTCAGTTCCACCACAAAATGTAGCCCCAGAAGTGGAGTTGCCAGGCTTCCCCACTCTGTTTTTGCATTACCCCAGACCAACTGGCACCATGAACAAACAATCCAGCATTTTACTGTAGACTAGTTATGCCTCTACCCTGTTTTCATAGGTACCTACATAGTAGCAGGCTATACTGGGGGGGGAGTGACTGTGACTACCTCAGAGGTGAGTGAAAGAGGTTTAACAACTGGCTGTGCTTACCCAATGTGTAATGGGTCATGCAGGCACTCATAGTCAAGTTTCAAGAAGATACATACTTATGCTAAGAACTCCATTTATGCAGACACAAATACAGAGTGTGTACAATTTCATTGTTTTGTCTTTATCAGTTTTCCTTGGATCTGTGCCATCTGGCATTTTGACACATAAGCAGTCCCATAACAATTTACACTGCTTCGGGTCAGTACCTCACAGCTGTTCAGTGTAGCAGCAGGACTGTAGCATTTTGCCAAAAAAATTAAAATAAAAGCAGTGGTTTTTACTTCAAAACACTTTAAAACTCTGTCACTCAAAGTTCTAATCAATGCAATTAACAGTAACTTTCACATTCCTTTCACATGCCTCTGAAATACCACTGTAGCTATCCCTACATGAAAAAAACACTCACCATCATCAGTATGTCTATACTAAAATTATCCGAAATGTCCCCTCGGCACACATTTCACATAAAATGTTGTTTTATGCATGAGTACGGTAAAGGTATGTGAATTTCATCTCTATAGATCTTTCAGACTGTGAGCTATAAGCATTTGAAAAATGAAGTTTTACATGTTAACCATCCATCCTTCCAGTACAAGGACTACTGCCACTCTGTATTCATATAATCAGGATCATTTATCTGATGAACTGAGAAAAGATCACTCACAAATGCTGCAGGTGCAACTGGCTCATGGTCTTGTAAACAGGGTAGGTCAATTGTACATTCCCCAAAGCCACTATGTGGTTTTATATTGCTTTTGTATGATTTTATTTTTTTATCTTTTTTCTTACCCTTCTTTTTGTGCTAATGATCAGTAACACATCACACAAAGCAGGCAGTTCTTTTAATAGTAAAAGAAAATTTAGAAATCAACAGAAAGGAGGAAATATTACCAGGAGTAACATTAAATATATTTTTTAAATATTTAGAGTTCTACTACAGTAAATAAACTAAAAGAACAACTCCTCTAGCTTATGCAATAGGATATCTGTCATATATACCCAGCCATTATATAAAGATGGGTTCAAACTGGCAGCTGAATATTAATCATAAGAAAAAAGGATAAATTGAATGAATTGCCAATAAATATAGAAAATAGAGGGCACTAGAGAGCCATTCTCTATACAGCATGTGCTTTTCATGGTCTCTGCCTTATCAGCCCTATACACAATGAAAGCTTTATTTAACTGTCATCCCAATCCCTTGATTTAAGCAGTTTTGAGTTCCTGGTGAGCAAAGGAAATTTGACAGATGGGTCATCCAAAACCAGTATCTGGAAGAAAGTCCAAGCAACAGCAATAGGCAACAGAAGTCCATAGTAAGTGATAGATTTGGCAAGCTAAACAACAAGAGTGGGATTCCTCTGGAAAGCTATGATGGAGTCAGTTCAAATTATAGAACCCCATCATGCTCAAATTAAATACTAGACTGTGGTAGTGGCCATAGTGGATGTATGATAAGCTTTAGCCTCATTGGCCCCTATGTATGAAGGGATGGGTAATACACATCTGGACATATACCACACCCATTCAGCTATGCAACCATTGGAGAGCACCCGTGGGAGATCTGTGGGTAGCCACATGCATGAACAGTTGCCACTGCATGACTCTGTTAAGAAGCCTGCCCCCCTGGTGTGCAAATCCATTGGGTGGGCAGATGTGGAGCTGTATATCTGGGTGAGAGGCCAGCCAGCTGCCTAACCCAGATCCCACAGTGGCTCACTTGCACCTGTGGGCACTAGCAAGGATGCCAGTGCATAAAGCACCACATGCCTTGTGGGGTCTGGGTGCCTGGTTGACCACCCGTTGGCCTCTTAGTGTGTCCCACATGGCAGAGCTTCCTTGTTGGGGGTGCACATGACCCAGCCTCACTGCTGCAGCCCATGGCTGTAACTCACGGGGTGCTGTGTAACTGGCCCCCCACTTTATGGCTGCCCCAATGTAGTGGAGGTGCTGACACCTATGCCTGACATTCCACATGGTTGTGCATCTTGTAGAGTGCCAGGACACTCCCTGCACCTCCTCTGGTCTGCCCCCTGCATGTAGGTTCTCACTCCACCAGGGATCCAGTGCGTAGCGGGCTGACAGTGCAATTGGGAATGCCATGTAGGGGGAGCACTGAGCTTGAGCGGGTGCAGAGTGGGCTAGGTGCCAGGGTTATGCAGCACAAACCCACTCCACATCTTCATGCATAAGGCCCATTGTCAGTTGCTAAGCTCATACAGAAGAAGAAATCTCTACCAGTGCAGTTGGAGGCCTTATAAAAGGAAATGCATGCTTCATCTCCATTTGGTCAGAGCTCGAGAAGGGTCCGAGGGGAACAATATAGTAATTTATCTTAAATCCTAGATCTCTGACTCCCAACAACTGCCCGAGAATTTCAACTTTGATACACCTAAGAACAGCTTGCAACATTACTTCATGCTTAACAAACAACCCTAGCAACCAGTTGAAAATATTCTTGCTGTACACCACAGGAGTGGAGGCCCATGACATGGTACTTTCTGAAGCCAGCTCCAACAATCCTCCCAGTAGTGACAACAGCAGTTTTAACATTTTCCCGGACCTCTCCTTTTAAATGAGAACCAAGCAGCTTAATACTGTGAAAACCACCTTTGAGCCAGGGAGTATGTGAAATTTTTCTTGCTCCCTATTCACCTCCAGATCATGTATGGCTGTAAGACTTTTCAGTGTAATGACTTTAAAGATTTATTTATTTATTTATGTAAAAGTTTTACCAGGAAGACATACTGAGCAGACTACCGTTTGATTCCAGATGCATCCTGGGGGGTAGGGGATGGGAGGATACATACAAATTCAAAGTATAGACATTTCACAAATATGTACAAAAATTAGCTGTATATAATGATATGTACATAATAAATTCAGAATGCAACACAGCAAGCAACCAAAAAATATGAATGTACATGGCAGCTAAAATGATATGCGGTGCAAAAAGACAATATTCAGGCAGGTGGGTCGGGAAAGAAATATCAGGCCAGAGAAAAGGTGGAATGAGAGCTGGATGAGCACTGAAGGTTTTAGTTCAAGATTTTTATTTTTGACGACTACACCTGACATCTGGTGAGGCTTAGGTTTGGCAAAAGGCTGCACATTAAGACACCAGAGCTGTGCAGAATATAACATTACACAGACAGAATGCCCATGGAATTACCTTACCATTCTGATTCCATGGAATTTCATGGTATTTGTTTGAAAATTCCATGGAATTTTACCCAAACTTAAACTTTAGTTATTTTGGTCTAATTGTAGTGGTGCACATCCAAATGATACAAAAATTGGCAGGTATACAGGTGCTAATGGCAGATATAAGTGTAGCAGCATTTTATTATGCAAAATGAAGATGTTTGTGAGGAATGTATTGCCTTCTTTGCGAAATGTGCAGAATTTGTGTTAAAATTTAATAATTGTGTCTTCCTTGGTAATCACTTTCTCCAGGTCCATGGTTCAGTCATGGGAGCATCCCTTCTCCCAAGTTATGCTAACCTATAATTTAGGTTTGTGAGAACAACTAATCATACATGACTCAAGTAAGAATCCCTCTTTTGATCATAGTGTGATGTAAAGACAATTCAATGATGATTTGTCTTTATTAGGAAAGGAACCTCTGAAGAATTCAATAAGTTTGTGGAAGATTTGCATTCATCAAACAAATATCTTAGGATTTTAGTTGATGTGGCTAAGGAATCAATAACACCTTTGTAAACCTTTGAACCTCTGTAAAAGAGCCCCTGGCTCAAAGGTGTATCTGATTTCCCTTAAATAAATAAATAAATAAAATAACATTCCTGGATCTTGTTTTAACACAGAACAATTGGAAACTAGACTCAGATCTTTATTGTAAACATACAAACAAAAAAGATGGGAATTCCTTGTTGTTGGCAAGCAGTTGCCACCCAGGTCATCCTATAAAAAACATGCCCAAGAGTCATTTCTTACATATGTGCCATAAATGCTCTACCTAGGAGGTTTTTCAAAAAGATCTGAATAAATTATAGACTGATTTAGAGACAGACAATACAAGAATACAGACATATTGGCAGCTGGACAGTGAGCAAGCAGCTAAGAAGAAGAAGGGCACTTAGTACCTAGGAATAGACAGCAGGGAGAGATGCAATCAGAAGGGGGTGAGAATTAAATATATTATAGAATATACCACATAGGCAAGTAAGATAATGGAAGTTGTATTACAAAATTGGAGAATTTTAGAAGCTGATCCTGTAGTAAATTGAGCACTGAGGGACAAACCACAATCTGTGTTCATAAAGGTACAGCATTAAGAGTACATAGTGTATTAATATTCTTTCCAATGATATAGACAGAATACACAGATCACTTTGGGAAGTAATCTGCCAACTGGTTGCATACCATGTGGTAGGTGCAAGTTTCATAAATACATTATCAAGGGTAAAAAGTTTGTACATCCAAGAACTAACAAAATATATGAACTGAGAGGGTTAATTACTTGCAATACATCAGGAGTAGTCTATATCACAATGTGTAACTGTGGGGCATATTATATTGGTAAGACTATTCACCCATTCAAGATACAGATAGGAGAACATATTAGAGATTTTGAAGGAGGAAATATAAAGAATGCACTGGCAGCTCACATTAGATTTATACAAGGTGTTGGTAGTCATGGTTGGATATTTATGAGGATAGAGATTATGAGGTTAGGCCCCCGTAATGCAAATTTGGATGCCTTGCTGCTCCACCAAGAGGCATATTGGACATTTGCCTTTGGGACATTACAATCCCTCGGTCTGAATGGCAGACTAAAAATAGTAACATTTTTTGTAAGACAAGGCTTATGTGAGGGCAAATGTCTAAAAAATTAGAAAATGTTCTGATTATAAGTTTGTTCACTAACTGATGATCAATTAAAACTGTCTTTTGTATCTCCCTCTGTGAAGGGTGGCAATTTGGAACATGTGTGAAGATATAGTCCTTTAAGATGGATTCTCAGAAAGTGGTAATGTCAATGCAGTATCATCTTCCTCATAACTTTGCATTATCTGTACACAGACACATTTTCCCTTTTATTCCCTCTAATATATCACTAATATATATATATGTTAAAAAGGATTGGTCCTAGTACAGACCCTTGAGGAACCCCATTTGTAACCTTCCTTATCCCAGAATATACACCATTTACTACCACTCTCTGACTTCTAACCTTCATCCAGTTTTTCACCCATCTAGTTATTTTCTGTCCCGCCTCCAGGCTCTCTGTCTTATTTACCAGCCTGTAGTGAGGGACAGAGTTAACAACCTTACTGAAGTCCACGTAGGCAACATCTACTGCCCCTCCTTGATCAACCACCTTCATTACCCCATCAAAAGATTCTATCAGATTTGTTTTGCAAGATCTCCCACTAATGAATCCAAGTTGCTTTTCATCTAATAGTTTGTTGTCCGTTAAGTATTTTACCACTCTTTCCTTTATTAGCACCTCCATCACCTTGCCCACCACTGATGTGAGGCTGACAGGTCTGTATTTCCCTGCCTTCTTCTTGTAGCTTCCCTTGTGCAGTGGTACTACATCTGCCGTCCTCCAGTAACTCAGAACGTACCCTGTATCTATGTTTTGTAGGCTGGTTTCTGTTGTATACATGTATAAGTGGTCCAAATTTCAGAGTACTAGACTGAAAGACAACTAATTCTGGAAGACACATTTAGTGGCATCACCACAAATCATTTGGCGATATTGCAGTTTGCACATACTATCATTTGCACTTTAATGCACCAGAAAAGAATATTACCAACAGCCTTATTATGGGATTTGGAGTGCATTATTTCATTGAAGAGTGTATCAAGAAAACGTATATGTGTGGAGATTATTCATGGACGTGGATTGTGGGGATTTTTTCCTTTTGGGGCATTAGTTGTACATTCTTGTGGGCATTAGTCAGCCCTTCTCCCCATGCACCACTCCAGTTAATAACACAGCAGATCATGTTAGGAGTTTAAGTGGAATGGTTGCAAGATTGAAAGGGGGCTGAGTTATGGTTGGCCAAACATTTTAATACAAATTTAAGTTTCAGTTATTTCCATCTAATTTTACAATTTCTTAGCCACATTTCTCCACAGTTTCAAGATTTAGAGAACCATGCCACGTGGGTATGTGCATCAAGTTTCAGGTCTCAAACTTTGCAGGGATCTGTGTTATAGGTATCAAAACATTTTGCCAAAATTTAGATTGTAGTTATTTCAGTATAATTTTGAAAACAGTCATCAAAATATTATACAAATTTGCAGGTATAGAGGTCCATACAACATTTGTACGTGTTCCTAGTTCCAGATTTCTAGATTATAAGGGGGGCTAAGTTACAGGCAGCCAAACATACTGTAAACATTTTAATTTTAGTTATTTCCATGATAAAAAGAGATTTTAGCCATATTGTTCCCTGGAAAACAAGAGTTGCTGGATAGTGATAGTTTTCATTTTCAGCTAATTTTAAACAACATATACAAATTTCATAAAATTTGAAACATTTAAACTACTATACTAAATGGTCAAGTTTTAAAAAAGTTAACATTTTTTAGCTTTAAATAGGACTGAATTTTAAGTAGTCAAACTTTCTCAACACTTGAAATTAAATTTTGCAAGTTTGTAAACTGCAAATGTATAAACCCACAAACTTTTAAACTAGGGAACAAAATGCCATTAAAGTTGGCATGTTCTTAGACCTTAAAAAGAGAATGTGGGACAGATTTTCAAAGGCCAGGGAATGACGCACAGTGTTTGTGACAAAAGAAATGACACAAGTGCCACACTGCGCCAAACAGTACATCATTCTTAATTTTGTAACACAGCTTGTAACCGAAAGCAGTACTGCCTGTGCCAGACAGGCTTGCAGCAATTAACAGGTTGTTCCAAGATGGAAAAGGGACTTGTGTCACTCAATGGATGCAGAATCCCCTTATTTGGGACTTTCCATGCAGGCAGAGCTTGCCAGTACTTTGACCAGTCAGGGCAAGCTGAAAACTCTGGGACTGTTTCTGTATTATTTTACAAATTACTCAAGCAACCAAATTGTGCATGTAAATGCTCTTTGTCCCTTTGTTTCTTTCATTCTGGAGCTGTGGCTTTAATACACTGGAGGCTGACATTGAACTTGGGGTCAGATTTTCAAGAGCCTTAGGATCACAGAAGCCTCTGTCAATCCTCTCCCTTGTGCCATCTGTTTGATGCAAGGGACTGCTTGTGGCAGCTTTGGGGACTTTGCCTCAGGTACCAGTTTTGTACTGGAATCTAGTGCAGTGTCACTGGAGGACTGGACTTTGATGCAAGCTGTGTGTTGATGCATCTTGCATTGTGCTAAGGGCCCTTTGAAAATTCAGCCATGTGTGTCAATTTTATTAATCATTTGCCTAAAGGATGTCCATGTTATAAGTTGCCAAGAACTGCAAAATAACATCAGTACCTAAAGTCAAACTCCATGAGACTTTGTGAAAATTGTGAAATTTCTTGAAAATTATGTGAAAGCCATATCCATGAATGTTATACAGTCATACAATTGACCTGATGTGCATGAGAAAAGGAAAGGCTAGTGAGAGTAATAATAAGGTTTGATTCATGTGGGTACTCCATTGTAAACATAACAGGATGGTTGCAGGGGCATTACAGGACCTTTATGCTAATGCAGCTAATGTGGTTTGCCTGCTTGCAACGCAGATCGGTTGAGTGTGATTCATAGCTAAGCACTGCATGTAGTGGGATTAGCTGACTGTTGTGTGTATTGTGATAAGAAATACAAGTCATGAGGACATGAAGATGCCACTTATTCAACGAGAAATATTTCTAGGGGAAAATATATTCAGAGGGATCTTATCCAAGGCACTCATGATTCAGGGGCATTTGAGGAATAACAGTGGTATTAATCAGACAAGCAAATTTTTCTAACATTCTGTTAAAAGAGGAAGAGTCTTATTTTTTGGGCAAGTTAGAGGGCATTCTGGGGCAAGGAATGTCTACATATTCAGAATGTGCTACTGTTGTGCCAGGAAGTAGGGGGCACTTGTCTTATCAAGGGACATGTAGGCTGGGGGATTTAAATTAAAGCATAGCAGTTGGAGAGGCAGATAGTGCAGGGTGTTAGGAGACAGATGCACAGTTTTACCAAGAAATGGAAAGCTGAGCACAACAATAGTAGATACCCTCATTATAGTAAGGAAGCAGAAAGTGTCTGCAATTCCAACCAAAATGCAGGATACATAAGAAACACAACCAGTATACTGATGATCCAGGAAGCATGACATACTTGCTTGTCTGGGACTTAGAGGTACGGAAAAAGATGTACTGGGTGCAGAAAATATGTGGGTCATCAAGAAGGTAGAATTCTGTCCATACCAAACAGGATAGGTTGATAGGCAAAGGAGTTGGAGACTCTCATTTTAAATGGATTATGTCACTGAAAAGAACATTGAGGACATTAGGGGGACTGGTAGTACCACTAAGTCTATCTGGATAAGCTAGGAGATAGAAGGGAAGGGAGACAAAATAGTCACCCAGACAAGAACTGTAGGACTGCAAAAGACTCAGCTCAACAATTCATGATATATGCTTTGTGAATGTTAAATTTCACAAGAGGAATTCTGGAGGTATTATCTATACACTACCATAAATAATTGAGAAAATGTTACCAATCATTTTTTTCCCTATAAACCTGACAAACTATTTTTAGGGCTGTGGGTGGAGCCTACAGTCCTACTGGGATTGGATCATAGTTTTAAAAATGGCTGATTGTGGAACCTTCCATTGGACATTTGGAAGTATACTTCTGAATGCACAACAGAGCTTGAAACCTTCCACCATGATCAGCTGCTTTGGAATAAGAGCCACACCATTTCGGCTGTTACTTCTGCATTCTGGTGCATGAACTACACATTTGCAACTCACGCAAATGTGCAGTTCCACTGGCATTGGCATGTTGTGAATAGCAAAATGCCATTCACTGCAACTGTGCATGCATGAGTGCCAAGCATGCACAGTTGCATCGCCACTGCCAACGCCAGAAAACAAAGTACAAAAAAAAAAAAGGAACTCCCGCAGCCTCCCACTGTTGCTGTCCTTCCCGCTCCCTCCATTTCTGTCTGTGCACCGACATCAGGGCCCTTAATCCCTATGTCGGTATTATGTGCACCCCCCCAACTCATGCAGCACACTTGGAGCCCACTCCAATGTTCCCTTTTCTTTTACCTTTCCCCCACCCCCCACCGACATTGGGGTTCCCAATCCCCATGTCACCATGATGTACCTCACTCCCCAGACTCATGTGGCATACTGGAAGCCCGCTCCAGTGTGCCCAAATTTGTTTTGTTTCTTGTTCTCCTGTAAAAAACAAAACTCTCCCACATTGTCCCTCCACTCGTGTTTTTTTTCTTCTGTAAAAAAGAAAACAGTCCCTCATTGTTGCTTCAGTCCCCTTCCCACATCCCCACTCTCCCACTGAGCACCTACCTCCTTGCTCCCTCCCCAGCCCATATTTACCTTCAGAGTTTGACACCATCTTCATTTCTGGACTGGGACATGTCTGCACTCCTCAAAAGTTAACAGCAAACTGAAGACTCAAAGGTAAGCATGCTATAATGGCATTCAATGGGGTTTTCAACTTATCTCGATAACTCAGCTATTTTTGGAATTGTGGCCCCAAGTTTTCAACATGGGGTTCTTGGGACCCCACCTCATGAAATTGTCACTGTCATTTTGTTACTCCGTCCCAAAAGGTGATTTCACAGTCACTGTATGGAATCATCTTTCAGGACAGATTCATGAAATGACAGTGCCACTGTTCATGAGGTGGGGTCCTAAAAAGTCCATGTTGCAAATTTGATGAAAACATTCCAGAAAATGACCATTATGAGCGTGCATTACGCAGTTTCTACACATGCTCCTAACGTTGCCAATTTTTTTATATTTTCACTCCACATTTTCAACATTGCCATTTTTGCATACCTCCTTCAAAGTAGCACAGCTGTTATTTTCCTACAACCTGCACAAAATGTATTTTCACACCTCTGGCACAGAATAGCACATTCGTTTTGAGAAATCACCTTTTGGTACAAGTGAAAAAAATGACACTCGCACTCTTTATGCGGAGGGGTCCCAAAAAGGGCATGTTGAAAATTTGGCGCAACACCTCAAAAAAATGGCCACGTTACACCCGAATGTTGAATAATTTCTATGCACATGTGTAACTTTGGTCACTTGGCAGCTCTTCACAGCTCTATCAGCTCTGGCTAGAACTTGTTTCAGTTGTGTTAGATACCAAGATACACTGACATTGGATATGTATGGCAAATGTCAAGTCTATGCATGCACGAGCAGCTAAGTGGCAAACATTCATGTTTTTAGAAGGTTTACACTAAACATTGCAAATATTTATATAGTGAAATTGTGAACCCCTGTAACTTAAACATTTCTGCAACAAATCTTCCCCTATTTTACTCATTCTATAGCCCTTATCAAAAGGTTGTGCATTCTAATTTTCACATACTGTATCTTGCTCCAAATGTGCCCAAGTTATATGCAGACAAAAATGTTCATGACGTTTACCACAAAAAAATAAAATGAAAATTTTAGCACCTATAATTTTGAGATGATGCATCCTAATATCATGATATTTGGCATGTCTTTAGGACACCTACCAACAAGTAATCATGACAAATATTGGATTTATTTATTTTATTTATTACATTTTGTTTTCTGGGTAGGCCCACTGATCTCTGAAGGTCCCTTTTTCAGGGGCGGCCCGGGATGCAGTACAGAGACATTTAGTCAGGTACAACATTTTACAGAGAAGAACATTTACTAACCAGGTTACAGAAAAGCAATAACACAGTTACACAGTGAGTCAGTAGGTCAGAACCTTAAACGACATATGAGAAGTGACTGTTTGAGACAAGGCCAAGTCTTGATTGCCTGTTTGTATGACTGGGGGGGGGGGGTTGTAGGCATTGCTTAATGAACTGGGGGAAGACTACCTTATACCTTGACAGTGACAAGTGCTGGTCTCAATCATGTGGGCCTTGAGCCTAGTGCAAAAATTTAATAGAGAAGGGGTTTCCTGTACAGAGGGTGGAAGGTTATTCCACAAGTAGGGGGCTGTAGAGGAGAAGGATCTGCCACCGGCATTTGTCCTGACTCTGGGGGTTTCAAGTAGAATCTGCCTCGAGGTCCTGAGTACTCGAGAATTGTGCTTGAGCGAGATGGTCCCTTTTAGGCTAGGGGAAGCAGCCGGACTCAATACTTTAAATGCAAGACAGTGTAGGGGGTACTGAAGTCGAGAAGCAAAGGAAGGTCACTGCAGCTGGGCAAGCGTAGTACAGGAGTGGCTTCTTGGGTGATCCTGAGTAGCAAATTGCATGACCTAATTGTACAGTAACTGTTGCGGGTTGAACTCTTGCTTAGGCATGCCCTGTAGTACTGGGGCAGCGTGCATAAGAGTAGGGAGCAGGACACTGGAGGCAATTATCAGCCTAGCCCCCGGGATAAGCTGGTCTTTTAGTTGGTACAAGGTGCCAAGTTTACTGTGGATGGTCCTGGTTACTTGGTCTACATGGGACTTAAAGGTGAGCCCTTGGTCAATTTTTAGCTCATGGTACTGTATGGTATCCACCACATTTATACATTTCCAGCTAGAAAGTTAAGCTGTAGGAAATTGGACCTGTCCTGACCGAGGGATCTAGGACCAAACAGCATAGCTTTTGTTTTGCCTGCATTAAGGACTATTGTTTTTGATGTAAGCCAGGCCTCCAGTGTCTTTAGGTCAGCTTGGAGGAGAGGACCAAGTTCAGGCAGATTTTCCAAAGAGCGGTAAATTACCATGTCATCTGCATATTGAACCACAGAGCTGTCCCCGGGAGTGACGGTTGAGATCATTTGTAAAGAGAGAGAACAAGAAGGGACTGAGAATTGAGCCCTGAGGTACACCCTCTTTGATAGGTAGAGGATCCAACAGCTCACCCTTCCAGATGACCCTCTGAGAGCGATCTGATAGGTAGCTCTTGAACCACCGAAGGGAGTGGGGATCGAGACCTATATTTGCACGCTTTGCTAGCAGGAGATTATGGTCCACAAGGTCGAAAGCCTTGGACAGGTCAATAAAGATAGCACCCGTAGGCTTACCTGTGTCCATTGCACTGAGTACATCCACTGTTACGGCAGAGTCAGTGCCATAGTTTGTCTGGAAACCATGTTGAGAGGGGGCAAGGAGCTGGTGGGCATCCAGGTAGTCCCCCAGCTGCCCATAAACTAGCCTTTCTTGCAGTTTCACAAGCGTGCACAGCAGGGAGATGGGCCTGTAATTGCTGATAAGTTCCCTAGGGCCACTCTTATGAACAAGGGCAACATAAGCCTGCTTCCACTGGTGAGGAACCCTTCCTTCCAGTAGGGATCTGTTGATGAGCTAGGTCAGGGGTCTAGCATAGGGACAGGGCTCCCTCCATTAGTAACTTGGGGCTAATACCATCCAGACCTCCTGAGCCTTTGATTTTAAGAGCCTTTAGAAGAGGGAGGACCTCTTTGGCCTTGAAAAGTCTCTGGTGAAAGTGGGGTCTATTTAGGCAAAGTGGTTCATCCGTGTTCAATGCCTGTGTAGGAGGAGGCAGGTCTATCTTATATTCTTTGAGGTTAGTGAAAAGGAGGTTTATTTCTGAGGCAATAGTGTGACCATCACTTTCAGGCTGCCCATTAATCTCTATTGGGCCCAGTGCCCCCTTGGAGTTGCCCCTAAGTAGTTCATTGGTGTGGGTCCAGAAGAGCTTGGGGTTGCCTAGGTTGATTTGTTGTAGTGGTATAACATACATAGATACATAGATTCATAGACAGTGTCGGCAGATAAGGGCCTATGGCCCACCCAGTCTGCCCATTTGAGCTTGTAAGTTCAGTATGTTTTCCTAGAAGTCTGTTGCCCCTTACCCCTGACCTCCAGAATTCCTTTATGTCTATCCCATGCATTCTTAAATCCCGTGATTGTTTCAGCCCCCACCACTTCCTCTGGCAGGGTGTTCCACTTGTCCACCACTCGTTCTGTGAAGAAATTCTTTTTCATGTTTCCTCTGAATCGTCCTCCCTCCAACTTCATCCGATGCCCCTAGTCCTGGAACATCTTTTTCACTTAAAAATAGTGTTTTCCTGCACCCTGTTCCTCCTGTAAGATACTTGTATGTCTCTATCATATCCCTCTCTCCTCCTCTCCTCCAGGGAGTACATGTTCAGTTCCTTCAACCTGTCTTCATGGGACTTGTGATGCAATCCATGCACCATCTTTGTTGCCCTCCTCTGAACCTTCTCTACCCTGTCTATGTCCTTACGTGGTATGGTCTCCAGAACTGTACACTGTACTCCAGGTGGGGCCTCACTAGTGTCTTGTATAGCGGAATTATGACCTCCTTTTCCTGCTGATGATGCCCCTGCCTATCATCCCAGCATCCTATTTGCTTTACCTGCTGCCTTGTCACACTGTTTCCCTCTTTGAGGTCATCAGAGATGACAACCCCAAGATCCTTTCTGCTTGGTGCATGCTATATCCTCACCCCAACTGATATATTGTGCCAGGGTTTTTGTGTCCCATATGCATTATCTTGCACTTTGCATTGAATTTCAACTGCCAAACCCTGACCATTCTTCAAGTTTCTGCAGGTCGCTTCTCATTCTGTCTACACCCTCTGGTGTGTCTACTCTGTTACAGAGCTTTGTGTCATCAGCAACAGTGAAATTCTGCCTTCTAGGTCCCATAATGTCACTGATGAAGATGTTGAATAGGACCGGTCCCAGCACTGATCCCTGTGGTACCCCACTGGTCACTCTTCCTCTGTGGAGTGACAGCCATTTACCACCACCCTCTGTGTCCTGCCACCCAGCCAGTTACCTACCCACCACACTACTGTCCTGCCCACACTCATATTCCCCAGTTTGTGTAATAGTCTTCTATATGGCACAGTGTCAAAGGCCTTGCTGAAGTCCAGACAGGCCATGTCCACTGCCCTCCCTGATCCACCTCCCTAGTCACCCAGTCAAAAATTCAATGAGGTTGGTCTGACATGCCTCCCCTGGTGAAACCATGCTGCCTTGGGTCCTGTAGTCCATTGACAACCAGATGTTCCACCAACCTCTCCTTCAGTAGTGCTCCCATGATCTTCCCCACTACCGAGGTGAGGCTGACTGGTTTGTAGTTCCCTGCTTCCTCTTTGTTCCCACTTTTGTATAAGGGGACTACATCTGCTGTCCTCCAGTCTTTGGGTACCTCCCCTGTTTCCAGTGATCGACTAAACAGGATAGCCAGAGGTTCAGCCACCACCTCTCTTAGTTCTTTAATGCCCTGGGGTGCACCCCATCTGGCCCCATTGCTTTATCAACTCTTATTACTTCCAGTTCCTTCAGGACCCTTTCTCTTGTAAAGGGACTTGTGTCCATTTCTGCACCATTCTCACCCCTTGTACTCCCTTCAGACCCATTACCCTCCTCTTCCTCAGTAAAGACTGAGCAGAAATACCTGTTCAATATGTCAGCTTTACTGTTTTCATCCTCCATGCAGCCCCCATCCTCCCCCTTCAGTCTCACTATCCCTCCCTTTGTCTTTCTTTTTTCACTTATGTACCTGTAAAAGGTTTTGTCCCCTCTACCCACTGATTTTTGCAATGTGTTCTTCTGTCTGAGCTTTGGCTTCCCTTACTGACCTCCTGCCTCCCTTTGCTTCTCCTGGTACTTCTCCTATCCCCTTCTGCCTGTGTCTTTTTGTATTGCCTGAATGCACTTTTGGCTTTCACTTTCTTTGCTACCTCTTTGGAAAACCATAATGGTCTCCTCTTCCTTTCCTCTTGCTAACCTGCTTAATACATAATTCTGTTGTTCTTGTAATCCCCATTTTAAATACTGCCCACTGTTCCTCAACCCTGATTCCTGTCCCATTCCCTTAATGCCTCTTTCAAGTATCTCCCCATTTTCCCAAAGTCTGCCCCCTAAATCCAGGATCACGTGTTTTGTGTGGTTTGGTTCTGCTCTTTCTGTGATTTCAAACCACAATGACTGGTGGTCACTGTTTCCCAGGTGCTCCCCACTGTTACCCCCATCACACTGTCCCTGTTTGTGAGCACAAGGTCCAGTATTGCCTTCTGCCAAGTTGGTTCCATGACCAGTTGCTTGAGGAAGGCACCGGAAGGAGTCCAGGATAAATCTGCTCTAGTTGATGCTGCTGCTGGGATGCTCCAGTCCACGTCTGGAATATTGAAGTCTCCAACCAGTACTACCTCACCCTTGTCTGCCATCCTTGGATGACTAGCATCAGCTCCCTATCTGTTTCTTCCTCCTGGGCTGGTGGTCTATAGACCACACCTGTGCGGATGGCTGTCCCCATTTTCCTTTCCAGCTTAACCCACAGTATCTCTCCCCATTTTGTTCCTCCTGGATCTCTGTGGCCCTTATGTCTTTTCACATACAGTGTCACTCCTCCTCCCTTCCTGCCTGCTCTGTCTCTTCTGAATATGTTGTAGCCAGGTATGGTCATCTCCCAGTCGTGGTTATCATTACACCAGGTTTCAGTGATGTCACAATGTCCAGATCTGACTGTACCATGACAGCCTCCAGATCTTCCATCTTGTTGCTAAGGCTCCTGGCATTTGCACAGTGGCTTTCCGTGATTTGACCTCCCTAGACTGTTTCACTGTTCTACTCAGCCCCTTCCTTGGTTGTCATTTATCCCTGGTTCTCCTTGCTGTCTGCCCTTCTGCTGAATTTTGCCCCTTTTCTGCTTATCCACCTCTTGGGCACTAATCTCCATCTTTGCACACTGCTTTGCAGAGATAGCCACTCCTCTGGTTCACTGGTTCCACTGCTAGCTGTGGGGGTGAGCAAGTAGGTACCCTCCTTTGGCCTGTCACCCCTTTGCTAGTTTAAATGCTTGTCAATGTAGCATATAAACTTATCATTGAGTGCTTGATTCCCTCCAGGATGGATGCAGGCCGTCCAGGCTTGAACAAACCTCCATCCTCCAGGTGGGTCCCCAGTCACCAATGAATCCAAACCTTCCTCACAGCACCAGTTCTTCAACCATGAGTTAAAGTTCCTGGTGCATGCACTCCTATGCTCTCCCATGCCTCTCACAGGTAGTACTTCTGAGAAAGTGACAGAAGTAGCTACTTGCTTGAGACCCTCCCCAGTTTCCTAAACTCTTCCTGAACTTCCTTTGGCTCCCTATTTGCCAGGTCATTAGTACCTAGGTGGATAATGACATCCAGCTCACCCTCCCGTCTTGCCTTCCCAGTGATCCCCAGGATCTTCCTTCCATCCCTCCATGCCGTGGCACCTGGTAGGCACCTCACCTCCCTATCCTCACCCTCCTGTGTTCCTAGCTGGATCCCTCTTATGATGGAGTCCCCCACCAGGACTCACTTCCTCCTCCTCTGGGGTCCACTGCTTTCCCTGCTGAGGGCACCTCCTTGGCTAACCTCCACATCCTTTCCTTCCACTTCTCTGGGTACCTCTATTTGGTTGTCCTCATTTGCCAGTGTGGCATATGAGTTCTTGAGTGGAATAGGATCTGGGATGTGCCTCTGCCTGACTGCTCTAACCCTCCCTGAGCCCACTGTCATCCAATTGCTCCTCGTTCTCGGCATCCTTTGAGGCAGTTGCATTGGACTGGGTGGTCCCTGGATAGGGGTGATGGTACTCCTGACCCAGTTTACTTCTGCTCTGAGTCTGGCTACCTCATCCCACAGTCCAGAGAGATGCATGCAGATAGGGCAGCACCTCAGTGTCCAGAGGTCTGCCTGAATATGGCTGCCCCACAGCCACTGCATTGCACCACTCCCACATTATACTGCAATTCCACTACTTGTCTGCTACTGAAGCTCTCCTAGTTCCCTTTTTATTAATTTACTGTACTAAAATCCTGCCACTGATCCTCAGATAATTTTTTTTAAAGAAAAGAAACCAATAAATAAATAAATGAGTCAAAACACTTGTCGTGCTGAGGGTGGGCTTCTTCCCCTTATGCCCCTACTACTTCACACCCTTACTATACCCTGTGTTTAGCTCCTGTCAATCAGATTTAACAGGGCATATAATTAGAGTTGGGGAAGGGCGAAAATTTGCAGCAATTAAAGACAGCACAGAATTACACCACCACTATGTTTTAAATTTTCAACAGCCCAAAACAATTATAAGTAAAGACAACAAAGAAAGTATAGTGTCACTAAAAGCCCACAATCTAAGTTTAAAAGAAAAATAGCAATTACCAGTTACTCTAAAGCACTGAATTGAATATGTTTCCTTCCCTTCTGGCTTCTTCTGAGAAAATAAAACTCTGCTTGCTACTTTAACTCTGACTAAGCCCCACCTCCAGTTATCACGTAGCTGAGGTCAGAGGCCAGACAATTAACACCCTTCACCCAACTACAGGGCAGTCAGACAAGCCAAGATAAAATTTGCAGCAATTAAAGACAGCACAGAATTACACCACCACTATGTTTTAAATTTTCAACAGCCCAAAAACAATTATAAGTAAAGACAACAAAGAAAGTATAGTGTCACTAAAAGCCCACAATCTAAGTTTAAAAGAAAAATAGCAATTACCAGTTACTCTAAAACACTGAATTGAATATGTTTCCTTCCTTCCCCTTCTGGCTTCTACTGAGAAAAAAAAAAACATACTCCTTTTTTGCAAGTTTGATGGATCTCATACACTTATTTCTTAGTGATTTGTAGGTCACTCGGTCAGCCGGGTGAGCAGACAGCCAGAACTTCTTCCAAGCCTTATCTTGGGTATTCAACATAGATTTTAATGGGTGGGAGATTCACCTGTAGCAACTTCTCTTTGCCCTGAGTTTCTTCAGAAGGGCAACTAGGGAAGCTGTTTTGAGGAGTGTATCATGGCAGAATTCCAAGGCCTCTTCCACAGTAGGGAGGAGCCTGATAGGACTCCAGTCCAGGTTACTCAGATAGTTATTAAATTTTGCCATCGTGAAACTTGAGTTGTCTCGGGTAGTAATTATCCTAGGTGGACCCTTTGGTGCTCTGTTCTTTCAGATGCAGAATATAAGGGAATGGTCATTAAAAACATCAGCCATTGACCCAACTTTCTGGATGTTGGGGGGATTAGAAACCAGAGCCCAATCCTGGATGGTGTGGTTCCCAGTTTTGTGATTAAGTCTGGTCGGTTCTGAGATAACCTGTACCAGGTTAGCCTCATGGATCGCTGCCGAGAGGACTTTATTGGGGTCTGAGGCCCAGTTAAGGTAGAAATTTCCCAGGATTAGTAGTTCGGTGGACACTACTTTGCCTACAGTTTTAGTAATACACTCCAAGGCCTGAAAAGCAGTCTTATGAGGGTTAAAGACACAGCCAAGAGTGAGGTACTTAGCGTGACCAAGGGTTAGACGGATGAAAATAGATTTCCCTTCCTAGCTGTTTCCAGGGTACAGTTTTAGTTGCAATGCCATGAGGGTGTCCTTCATGTAAATACGTAAATTAGTACCCTGCCACCTCTCTTTCTCAACCTGTCCTTACGGAAGGTGTTATAGCCTAGGACCTTGATCTCATGGTCAAGGATGTGGCCCTTGAGCCAGGTCTCTGAGATAGCAAGGATATCCGGCTTGTAGAGGTCAAGCCAGACTTGTACCTCTTAAATGTTTAGTCTGAGGCTACAGACATTCACATGTGCAATCTTTAGACCCTTGGAGGATGTCCAATGTGGGTCCTGGGGGGAAGAAATTAAGTGATTAGCTGTGGGAGGGCCAGGATTTGGCTGTACGTCTCCTGCCCGAAGCAGTAGAAGAGCAAGAAGGCATAGTAACATTGGGCCAATTGGTGGGATAGAAAAGCAGTGGAGCCTCCTGCAAGTGCCATGGAGTATCCTGTAGTATGCACCCCTTCTTACCAGCCTGTAGGCTAAGAGAAGGGCATTTGTGCTAGGGGGAGAGGTCCAGTTGTAGTGACCATTAGGAGAGAGGTCTTTGTGTTGAGGCCCCTTGGAGTCAAAGTATCCACGTTCTATACTCCTGTCCACCCAGAGGATGGACAGTATGTAGAGAATAGCCAGGAGTATGCCTCTATTTAGAGAGAAGGCAGGTGGCTTGTTGGCTCTGTGAGATTTGAGGCAGAAAATGCCTAGGCCTAGGGAAAAGCTCTCTGGGGCCATCTTATGAGATTACTAGCTCAATAGATGGCTGCATTATGATCAAATTAAAACTTTACATAGAAACATAGAAATTGATGGCAGATAGGGGACCAAAGATCCATCTAGTCATCCCTGAGCCTTAGCCCCCTCTTTAGAAGTTCTGTGAGACAATCCCCTTGTGTCTGTCCCAAGCAGCTTTGAATTTCCCTACTGTTTGATGGGTCAACCAACCTCTCTGTGAAGAAAAACCTTTGCATGTTGCCCCTGAATCTTCCTCACCTCAATTTCATCTCATGTCCTCTTGTCCTACTGGTGCTATTGACCATATAGAGTTCCTGTGTGGAGACTCTGTTTATACTCTTTAGAAACTTGAATGTCTCAATCATGTCCCCTCAATCCCTACGTAGTTCCAGGGAGTACATATTGAGTTCCTGTAACTTGCTTTCGTATGGCAACTTATGGTGACTGTGTATCATTTTTGTTGCCCTTCCCTGTACCGTCCCCAATCTATCTATGTCCTTCCTGAGATAAGGTCTCCAGAACTGGACACAGTTCTCAAGGTGGGGTCACACCAGGGACCTGTACAGCGGCAGGATCATCTTCTTTCTTCTACTTGTAATGCCCCTTCCTATACATCCCAGCATCCTGTTGGCCTTCTTTGCTGCCTTTTTGCATTGTCTGCCTACCTCCAAATTGTCTGATATGATAACCCCTATACCCCTCTTCTGATGGATGGTTGCTAGTTTCTCCCTTGAATGCTATGCATGTCCTGGATGACCCCAGGAGCTGACCCGGAGGCTTCATCCTGCCACGGACTCCAATTTTTCTGCTTTTTCTCCCCAGTTACCATGGGGCCCCAGACAGAGGCACATGTGCATGGAGGAGTACATGCACCCTCTTGCTCCAGTGATGGTCCCTTCCTCCAACCCCATTGGCCTAGTGCCCTGGCTCCCTTGACTTGCACTGCCCCCGGGCCTCCCCCGCAAGGCAATCTAGAGCCAAGGGAAGCACAGATCCCTCCCCGGATCCTGAAGTGCTTCCTCCCCCCCCCTGAGCTGACCTCTGATGGCCCATGCTCATTCCTGAACATGGGTTGCTGGCATGGCGAGAGGTAAGGTGTCCAGTGCCTCAGCCCTTTATACCACTGGGCCTTCTAATGGCCTATCTGGATTTCAGTAAGGTCTTTGACACTGTTCTACACAGAAGATTGGTAAACAAGCTGGGCTGCCTGGGAATGGGCATGAAAGTAACAAAATGAATATGAAGTTGGCTAAGAAACAGGAGTCAGAGGGTGGTGGTAAATGAGGTTCACTCTGAAGAAGGCACAGTAACCAGTGGGATGCCACAGGGGTTAGTACTGGGCCAAGTCCTCTTCAATGTCTTTTTTAGTGACATTGGTGGAAGGCTGGAAGGGACAGTATGCCAGTTCATTGATGACACAAAAATCTGCAACAAAGTGGACATATCGGGGGGGGATGAGGGACGATCAGAAAAAGTTGGGAGACTGGTCAAGAGTTTGGCAACTGGTCTTCAATACCAAAAAGTTCAAAATTATTCACATGGGGCACTGAAACCCATGGGCAATGTACCAACTGGGTGATGAGGTATTGGCAACCACAAAACAGGACAGGGACCTGGGGGTCATCATATCTGATGACCTGAAGGTAGCAAAGCAGTGTGATGAGGCAGTGGGAGAAGCTAGCATAATGCTTGGGTGCATAGGGAAGGGTGTGCAGTACTGGAGGCCCTGTCTCCAGAAAGACATAGATTGAGTGGAGGCGGTACAAAAGAGGGCAACCAAAATGGTGCATGGTCTGCATCAAAAGCCTTACAATGAATGACTCAAGGAGTTAGTTATGTACCCTCTAGAGGAAAGGAGGGAAAGGAAGGCATGATAGAAATGTTCAAATACCTCAAAGGTATTAATGAAATACAGGCGGGTAGCAGTTTACGTAGAAAGAGATGCTCGGGGACAAGAGGTCATGACATGAATCTGGGGAAGGGGACTCAGAGGGGATGTAAGGAAATACTTCTTCATGGCAAGGGTGGTGGACACTTGGAACAGCCTCCCAGTGGAGGTGGTGGGTACTAAAATGGTAGTAGGATTCAAGCATGCATGGGATTGACACAAGAGGACCACAGTAATAGGGTTGGGGGGGCTAAGTACAGAGATTTAGTAGGGTCTGTAGTAGCACAGTAGGTAGGTAATTTAGTGTAGATAGGTGGGCCAAGGGTCCTTATCTGCCAACAACTTCTATGTTCTAACAATTGATACGCATGCAATTGAAGTACACCAGCCCCTTATTTGTATAGCACAGTATGATGGTACATTAGCAGCCACAGAAGCTGCAGTTTATACTCCTTATTTAAACAATTTATTCTGTACCAAAATCATTAGAATGTTCAGCAGTTATAATTAATCTCATATGTGTAAAATGATTTGTTTCCCCATCTCCTGATTTACCAGATTAAGGGGTGATTTATTCTAATATCAGAACAAGTTTTCAAAAAGCGATGAAGAAACACAGTACTTAACAAATCAACCTAATGAATGTAATGACATTACCATGCTTTACTGTACCTCCTGTCTGACTGTACTATATCCTATTGTCTTACCTTAAAGCAATGCAAAACACATTTAAAAACAGAAAGTTAGAATCAATATTCTGATCATAATGCATTTTTGAGGAATGATCTTTAAAGATAACTTTAAAGAAACTGCTTATCTTGTCAGCATCTTCAGAAGGGCTGAAATAACTGCATATTTGATTTTCCTTTGTGGCTAACAAACCACCAGGCTGTTTTGGGGCTGGAGAGGTTTACCTGTGTCTGACTTGGATGTCTGGATTTTTCTCTGTTTGATTAGCAGGGTACTTTCTCTGTCAAATTGTTGTGTAGGATATCTTGCTGACAGGAAGGCACTTATTGCAGTGGTGGGTGAGAGCTTTTAGCTGATTGTTTTGTGAGGGCACAGTTTAGGCCCAACCCCTTCCCACCCCTCACCCACCCCTGGAAATAGTTCCTTTATACCTGAGGTTCTGACATCATTTCTCAAGAGTGCAAGGTGCATTTCACTGTCATATCCCCTCTAGCACACTGCACTGACAATATAAGCATACACATTGTATAATATATATATTTCTATATAACCAATCACACACTCGCGCGCACGCGCGCGCACACGCACACACACAAATACAAACACACACAAAAAAAAGTAGATAAACATGTGGGGAGTAGTACAATGTAATGGCTGTGGGGCAGCAGTCTTCCGGGAGTCTTTCTGGAGGCTGAGATGCTGCTCTATTTGCAAACAACTATCTGTCCTGAGGGAGGAAGTTGCCTGTCTTCAGGCTGCACTGGACAGTAGTAAGAAAACCTTCCCCCAGGCCACACTGGACAGTAGGAAGGGAACCTCCCCCATCCAGGGAGCACTAGCGCCACCACCACTACCTCAGAGGTTGCGAAGAAAGCACAGCAGTTGGACCACAGTGGGCTCAGGGAGGGTGAGGATGGTGGAACAGAGGCACACCCAGTCAATTGTTCCACTCCACAATCCATACACCATTCTGGGGGAGCATAGCTCCCCTATGGATGCACCCGCAGAGAAGACTGATGACAACTGTCACAAGGGAGGCCCACAGGAAGGAGGCAGAGGACACCACAGGGAAAGGAAGCAGCTCCTGGTGGGGGACTCAATTATTAGGGTATAGAACTGGGGGAGCTGGGAAAACTGAAGTAAGGTGCCTGCCTGGTGCCATGGCTTGGAGGGACAGGAAGCGCATCCTTAGGATCACGAGAACAGCTGCAAGGGAGTCCTGAGCTGGACGTAATTGTCCACCTAGGACAAATGACTTGGCTCATCATGAGATTAGAGCAGTGCAGGAGGACATTGCAGAGTTGGGAGGGCCTAAGACAAGTAGCACACACAGTATCCTTCTCAGAGGTGCTGCCTGTCAAAGGCATGGGGAGGCGAGGGTAGTAGCACCATGCAGTTTAATGAATGGTTGAAAAATGAGCGGAGCACAGGGTTTGGCTCATTGGGACTGGGGTTCCACCTGAGGGACACCAGCCTATACTGGCAGGATGGTCTGCATCTGTCCAGGAAGGGAACAAGTCTTTTGAGCAATCGGTTTAAATGCTTCATTGGCAAGCTTTTAAACTAGTCAAAGGGGGAGGCACTGACAAGCAGCAGGAAAATCCCAGCCTCTCCCTACAAAACAGTGTACTAAATGAGAAAAAGACTGAGGTAGAACGGTCAGTGGGGGATGCTGCAACAGAAGGTAAAGCCATCAAAAAATGGAGAGCAATGAGTACCAATGCCCGTAGTCTGGGTAACAAGCTTCCTGAATTAGTGGCCTTGATGGAGCAGGAACAACTGGATATCGTGGCAGTCACAGAAACATGGTACACACAAAACCATGACTGGGACATAAACATACCAGAATACACTATCTACAGGAGGGACAGGGAGGGTAAAGAGGAGGAGGAGTAGCCTTTACATAAGGGAAGGAATAAAAGCAGCAGAACAAAAGGGAAACAGGGAGGAGAGAAGCTTCGTGAGTAAATTTGGAGACAGGTAATGGCACCACAATCCTCACAGGGGTTATATACAGATTCCCTTCTCAGGGGGAGGAAATGGACAAGGAAATGATAGAAAGTATACTTAAAATGGCAGAAAAAGGGGAGATATTGCTGATGGGTGATCTGAATATGCCAGATGTTAACTGGAGTGCAGTTGCAGCTGCCACTTCGAAGAGTGCAGTTATTCTAGATGCCCTACAGGGGGCATGCCTTAGACAACTAGTACTGGAGCCCACTCAAGAGGGAGCAATATTAGACTTTGATTCTCTCAAATGGAGATGGAGAGAGGATCACAGATGTAGAAGTGGGTAGCCATCTGGGAACTAGCGACCATCGAATAGTATGGTTCACAATAAACACAGCAATAGAGTCAAGCCATACAAAGACAAAAGTACTGGACTTTAGGAGGGCTGACTTTGCCAAAATGGGTGAGTGCCTAAGGAATTCACTAGCAAATGGGCAGGAAGGAGGGGTGGAAGAACAATGGGAATAATAAAAACTGCCATTACAGAGGTAACGAGCCTTTGTGTGAAGCAAATAAACAAAACAAAATGATGTAAGAAACCACTATGGTTCTCAAAGGAAGTGGCAGTGAAGGTTCAAGAGAAAAAGAAAGCATTCAGGAAGTACAAGGAATCGCAGAAGGAGCAGGACAGAGAACTGTATCAGTTAAAGCAAAAGGAGGCTGGGAAGGCAGTCAGAACAGCAAAGGCCCAAACCGAGGAAAAGATAGCCAACTCAGTTAAGAAGGGGGATAAAACCTTTTATAGGTACATCAGGGAGCGAAGGAAGACCAAGGGAAGGATAGTGAGGCTTAAAAAAGGGGAGGGAGGGTGGGCAGAGGGAGACTGAAAAGGCAGAGATACTAAACAAATATTTTTGCTCAGTATTTACAAATGAAGAGGGGGAGGTACATAAAACAAACAGTAGAAACACTCTGGATACAGAAGTTGATACCAGCCCATTTACAGAAGAAAGGGTTCTGAAAGAACTCTTAAAACTGAAGGTGGACAAAGCAATGGGGCCTGATGGGATTCATCCCAGAATTCTAAAAGAGCTAAGGGTAGAACTAGTGACACCACTGACTACCCTTTTTAACAAATCATGGGAGGATGGGGTGGTACCCGAGGACTGGAGGAGGGCAGATGTGATTCCCCTTCACAAAAGTGGGAGCAAGGCAGAAGCAGGAAACTACAGACCTGTTAGTTTAACCTCAGTGATAGGAAAATGATGGAATCACTTGAAGGAAAGAATTGTCGAGTATCTAGAGGCCAGAGGGGCACAGGACCCAAGGCAGCATGGGTTCACAGCGGGAAGGTCATGTCAGACGAATCTAATAGATTTCTTTGACTGGGTGACCAAAGTAGTAGATCAGGGAGGGCTGTGGACATGGCCTACCTAGACTTTAGCAAGGCATTTGACACAGTCCCACACAAAGATTAATATACAAGTTAGCCAGCCTGGGAGTGGGTCCCAAGATGACAGCCTGGGTAAAGAATTGGCTGGAGAATAGGACACAGAGAGTAATAGTAAATGGAGTCCACTCAGAAGAAAGGAGGGTTACTAGTGGGGTGCCGTGAGGGTTCAGATGATAGGACGGTCCTCTTCAATGTCTTTATAAGCGACATTGCAGAAGGACTGGAAGGAAAAGTATGTCTCTTTGCAGATGACACAAAGATCTGCAACAGAGTTGATGCACAGGGTGGGGTGGAAAGGATGAGAAGGACTTGGCAAGGTTCGAGGAATGGTCAAATGTATGGCAGTTTAGATTCAATGCTAAGAAGTGCAAGGTAATGCACCTGGGAAACAAAACCCAGGGAAGAGTACACAGTGGGGGTGAGATACTAACAACAACAAAATGGAAAGGGACCTGAGGGTAGTCATATCAGATGACCTAAAGGTGGGCAAGCAATGTGAGAGGGCAGCAGAAGGGCTGGGGGATACTGGGATGCATAGGAGAGGCATCACCATTAGAAAACAGGAAGTTATTATCCCTCTGTACAGACAGCTGGTGAGACCCCATCTGGAGTACTGTGCAGTTCTGGAGACCCAATCTCCCAAGAAGACATAGACAGGATGGAAACTGTCCAGAGGAGGGCAACTAAATGGTGCAGGTCTGCACCAGAAGACATATGAAGAGAGACTTAAGGAGCTTAATATGTATAGCCTCGAGGAAAGAAGGAGAGGGGACATGATAGAAACGTTCAAGTACCTCAAGGGAATCAACAAAGTCAAAGAGGGTAGCATCTTTCAAAAAAGAGGTGTGCAAGAACAAGAGGGCACAATTTGAAGATAGAGGCGGCTCAGAGGTAATTTAAGGAAGTATTTTTTCACAGAGAGGGTTGTGGATGCATGGAACGGCCTTCCAGAAGAGGTTGTGGAGTCAAAAACAGTGGTGGAATTCAAGCATGCATGGGACAGTCATAAGGCAATTCTAGCGGGTGGGATTAGGAAGAAGTAGGCTGCTGGTTAACTAGGATCTGCAGCTTATCCAGTAGGTAGGGAAATGGGCAGACTGGGTGGGCCAAGCGGTCCTTATCTTCCGTCAAATTCTATGTTTCTATGTAAAGATAAATAAATATACCTGAACTTTGCAAACTGGGCATAACTAAGTCAGAGTTTTGACAGCTGGACTTAGTTATGTCTTATCTTTGAAAATTGATCATAGTGGCAATTTTGCTCATACCTAAAGTTGTATATTCGAAAACTGCATCTAGGTATATGCTTTGAACCCCTCCCCTCATTGCTTAAAATTTTTATCATCCTTGTAAAGGTATTATCTTTGCCTAGCAAAAAGATTCACTTTCTGTTTTTCTCCTGGTTTGTAGGCAAATACTGAATGATAATCTGATTTATCACCAACAGATGGCAACAGTGAGAAATCTGTGAATCAGTGAGCAGGCTGATAATCTCCAATGGTTTTGTAAATGTATTCTATTGATGAAAAACAAGTGCAAAGAAGAGGGGAACCATATTCAGCCAGTTGTGCCTGCACTGCCATTGTGTTGTGCATCTGCTAACAGTGTGTTAGTACATTGCCACAAAGATGTTCAGAAGTAGTGAACTGGTACTAGCACCTTTGATTATTGGGTCTCAGCCAGTGTACACACACACACACACACACACACACACACACACACACACACAGCACAACATGATATCGCAGTGCAAGGCACATGTATATCACTGAAAATAACACTGAATATTGTGCTGTATACAGTTGCAGTGCCAGAGGAGGAGTGTGGGTGTGAGAGGAGGGCGCTAATGAAAGACACAGAACACATCAGCAAAGACATCAGAAATATGGAATGAACAAATAAGCAATAGCCTGTAAAAACAAAACAGAAAATACTGTAAATAAGCAAAATAAAAGGGCACCTGCCAATT
This sequence comes from Neoceratodus forsteri, assembly GCA_016271365.2. Lineage (NCBI taxonomy): Eukaryota > Metazoa > Chordata > Ceratodontiformes > Ceratodontidae > Neoceratodus > Neoceratodus forsteri. The sequence goes on along the minus strand of CM057455.1, from coordinate 639,845,825 downwards.
AAGAAATGAAAAAACACAAGGTTACCCATCTGTTAAGCAGTAAAAATAAACAAGGGCAATTGCCTGTCAAGAAGAAAAAAAAAAAAAAAAGGCACCCACCCATCAAGAACTACAGAGTAAAGGGCACCCATCCATTATGAACTTAAAAGCAAAGGACACCCACCCATTAAGAAATAAAAACAAAAATGTTCAGCGCTCAATCAAGGGACTTCAGAAGGGGTTGTGGTGGTGCCAGCTAATGAAACTCCCAGGCGATGGCTACTGGCATGCCCTTTATAGTGTGGGTGCAGTCCCCCACCCAAAGTACTAGGAGCTGCTTTGGACTTGTCACCTTAGCAGGTCATCCCATCCCCCCTGCAGTGTGATGTCTCACTGACCACTCCATGCTCCTGCATACCTCTGGATATCTTTGGAAATAAATACACTGAACTCAGCCAGCCATGCACACATGATGAGGGACATAGGAAAGACATAACATGCATAACTAATATACAACCAGATGACACATGGACCAACATGCAACACATGTGGCTAGAGTCACACAGCTCCAATGGAATGTGTGTGACATATCAGAGACAGCAGTATGGAAATGAAGATTAGTGGACTGCACAAACAAAGAGAATGCTGTGCTGCAACACAGTAGGACTGAGCCGTGCAAGGGGCACACAAAGCTGGTAGGCATGCCAGATGTGAAAACAGAGCACGTGCAACATCAGCACCAAGCAGGGGCCTGATAGGCAGTGTAAAGGCCCAAGTGGCTTTGTGTTGCACCCACATACACAGTTTTCTGCAAACCAGGCATCCAGCGCACAGGCACACACTGATGTGCAGGACAGCAGACATCCATGGGCTACCTAGGTTAGCAGCAGGGTCGGTGCCAAAGCACACACCAGTGTTAAACAGATCACAGCTATATACAGATGGAAATGTCATGCAACACTGTGTACACCAGACAGTGTAACATGTGAGTGCAGCAGTGCTGTACACAGTGGGCACCTGACACACTGTACCACTGTCCCCATAACAGTGGTAGGAGATGCAAAGCCACTTGGAGGCACCCTCCATCCCACCAGACACTGGTCCCATCCTATACATAGTGGTTCCTCTCATAATGAGCATATGCTGGGTATCGGCCATGTGATGACCTAGTTGTGTTGCAAGCAAGCAATCAGACACCATAGGGTGTGCACTAGACACTTCAAGTGCATGACCAGCGGTATAGTGAGGCATGAGGCTGCTATTGTATGCTCTTGCTAGCCATTTGCATCCTGTTTCTTAATTATGTATTGGACTGGCTCAGATTTGAGGGATCGAGTGTGTGAAGTGGTGCAGCATGAGCTGCCAGGGAGTCAGTGTGCATGCTGTGAGACTGGCAGCAACAAGGGAATTCTGCAGTTCCAGAGATGTGAGCAGTTGTTTTTTTTTACTATTTCTTTTTTTATCTTCCTCCTACTACTGCCACTGATCACTCTTTCAGAGCAACCCTTGCTGATCCCAATTTACAGCCCCAAGGAGTCTGCCCCTAAAATGATAATGCTACCCGTGTACCTTCAGGGCCTCTGATTACCCTTCGGGCAGGGAGGCGGAGATCACCTCATCTCCCCCTGAGCATTTGCAGGTTGCACGCACAACGGAGTCTGCTTCCTGATTGCTGCCTGGAACCACCGCTGACGCCTGTCACCTAAATCAGGGCAGGGTTTTTTCCAGTATTCTGATGGATCTCCGACGTTGGCGTGCAATGAGGAACAAGGCTCCCAGCATGCATAGAGACGCATGTTGAAGCCGGTCCTCTGCCAACATCTACCCTTGCGCCAGAACTCCTCTCAGCTGCACTGATCACCCTGAGGTTCCTCCAACAGATGGCGATATCACTGCGGAGAGTGCAGCCCCCCCCTCCCCAGAGAAGGAGAGCAGCCATTGGGCGCGCAAACCTTCTCCCTCCGGGCTGACCCCCGTCCACCCAAGTCCGCTGCCGAACCCGGGTCGCCGGTGTGGTACGAGGTGTGGCATCCAGCGCCTCAATCCTCAGCGCCACTGGGTTGACTCAGTGTGAGCAGTTTTAAATGTTTTTTTTTTTTTCATTTAAACTAAATCTGCAGTGGGGGGTTTACAGACTGCATTGTTTCTATGGCAAGCAGCCAGTCTAAAGGAAAGACTCAGTGAGTAAGCAGACAGGCAGCTTTCTTAGCAGAGAGTGTTGTTTCTATGGCAAGCAGACAGTCTGTGACCAAGAGACTCAGCGAGTGAGCGGTTGGGTGGCTGGAAAACTGCCATGCTGCAGAGGACATAGCATTTCAAAAGTGTACCTGAAATTCTTAGAAAGTGAGATTTACTACAGTAATGAAGGTATTTGTGTGCAAGTCTCTTCATTTGTAGCTAGCAATTGATTTGGATGGCAGCACATGAAGACTGTTGGAAGTTTTGGTAGTGTTAAAAACAGAAAGATTGCGCGTGATTCAAAGTTCAACATAGAGAAGGCACAAGAAACTTTTAAAGATGTAATGGGTCTTGGTTGCCAGGACAAGCTTTAGCTGTGCACTAGGCACGTTCAGTGCATGGCTATCAGCCAATCAGAGGGCTTGAAGAATTAAGCCAATTTCATAATGTATGTATGGAACCACCCGTGTACAGTGGAATGTTCACACCATAGACATCACTGCATTCAGCAGACACTACCATCCATGCATCAGAACATTGAACAAATACATGGTATGGTAGATTAAAGGCCCATCAATAATCACCCCTACTGTTGACTCCATGCTACATAAGGCTCTGGTGTAATGCATGGTTCATCCATGTTAGCACAAAGCTAAACAGAATGCTTTAAAAAACAGTGCAACCAAAATGCCAAGTGTCAGTGCAGCAACATGAAATTGTGCTGCCATGCAGACATGATCCCAGGAATTACAGGAGCGGAACCGACTCCTGTCTCCATAATTTTATGTGAGGGCTTCACCCCCTGCACCCCCAGGTAATTTTATATAAACAACTCCAGCTGGCACATATTGCAGGGAAGACAAAATTTAAGTAATAAGGGCAACCCCCCCCAAACACTTATAGTAACAGATGCCGAGATATCTGTGATGCTAAAAACAGTCACATGCTATTGTCAAATCCCATATTACAGTGCCTTTTTTTTGGCACCCTCTTGATGGGGTACTGTGATGCATTGGCATGGCACCCAATGCTGACAGCATTGCAGATAGCACTAATGGGGCAGGCTGCCAGGGTGCTATTTGCCTCCCATGACATGCCAAGGGTGTGAACAAGTACAAGAGTGTTCAGTGCCTACCACCGCCAGACAGATATGCACATCTAGGCTCAATCATGGGGTACAACAGATCTGACAAAACATGACAGGCATATCACATGGGGCAGTGTGTAGCACTGTCACCAGCCCAGTGTACCAAGGAGGTAGCACAGAGGATATTCCACCACAGGGGTCAATGCCAAGACACTGTACACACACACACACTCGACTGACCCCACCTGTATTGCTAACTGCCTTAATAAAACTTTCACTGACTTAAGTGCCGTCCTCCCGGCCCATTTTTCTGACCCGGTTGCCAAACCCACCCACGCTCCCATTTCCAGGCCACAATTCCACTTCCGAATGATCTCACCCCACATGCCAAACCTTTCTTAATAAAGGCCCTCGCCTCAGAACCCTACCAATGACCCTCTCGACTCAGGATACTTCGCTCGTCTGGATGTCATGCTCACCCCGCTGATGCTTATCATTAACAAATCCCTATGCCTCGCCAATTCCCTAAGGCCTGGAAGCATGCAGAGTAACCCCATCCATAAGTCTGGGGACCGCACTCTGCCTAATAACTACAGGCCCATCTCCATCCTTCCCCTATCCAAAGCCTTAGAAAAATAGTAAACACACAGCTCTCGAATATCTTACTAACTACAACCTTCTTTGTCCGGGCAACACGGGTTTCGCCCTGCGCGCACATCCACTGCCCTTCTGGAATTCTCCACCACATTCACTCAGCACTAGACAAAGGTCATCTTGCAGGGCAGTCTTTATAGACCTGTCCAAGGCCTTGACAGGTGTGCCACCCCTGCTACTAAACTCCCTTAGATACTAGGTCTCGAGCTGGCCCCTGAAGTGGTTGCAGCTACCTACACAACAGGTCCCAAAGAGTCAAGCTAAATGGGACCCTTCCTCCTACCTTCCTGTACACTCGGTGTCCCCCAAGGCTCCATCCTTGGCCCGACCCTTTTCAGCCTATTCCTGAACACCCTCCCCAGCTCCTGTTCCAGTAAAATATTACTCTATGCTGATGACGCTGTTATCCTTGCATCACACCCTGATCCACTCCCACTCCAAATCATGCTGCAAAGCGCCTTCCTCCAAACTGAAAAGTGGTTCAATAATCACCGCCTAGTCCTGAACCTAAAGAAAACTAAGTCCATGCTATTTTCTCATCGGCAAAACAATGCCAGGGACTTTCCCCTCCACATCACCACCAGCACGCCCCTCCCTCTGGAGCAGGTTTCATCCTATAAGTACCTGGGCATCACTTTTGACTCCGGCCTTACTTTCCATGCCCATCTTAAAGCTCTGTCATCTGCAATGAACTCCAGGATCGGTCTTCTCCACCGCCACAAAGACTGTCTCCCCGAACCCGCCTTAAAACTAGCCATCACCTCATCGGTATTATCGCTGGCTGACTACGGACTCCCTGTTTACCCTGCTGCTGATGCCTCTGCCTTATCCAAAGTCCAGACCTCTATCAACAAAGCATGTAGGCTCCTTACCGGTGCCCACAGCAGAACCCACACCTGTCTGCTATACTCCGCCACAAAAATACTCACTCTTGAGGAAAGACTGAAATATCAAACCTGCCTACTAGCCAAAAAATCCTTGTCAGGTCTCTGCCTCCTGGGGTCTCTGGACCTTGCAGCGAGCTGCTGGGTCCCTGCACAACCCGGCACGCCGCAGCCACCTTCAACGTTCCCAGGCGAGGACCTCTCGTTTAAAGATCTTTCCATCACCAAGCCCCGTCCCTGGTTTAACTCCTTCCTGAAACTATCTCCAAGATCCCAGGTGTTGGCCGCTTCAAAATCGCCTCCGCCAGTATATTATTGACAGCCGATGTTGTAAATGTTGTAGCTGCTCAGCTGGTCCCTACTAACCTTTTCAAGCCCTCGCCTACCGGTCTTATAACTCTACTTATTAGCTTGTGACATGTTGTCAATTTGAATAATGTATCTCTTGTTGTTTTACCAATGTTAGTACCTATTAGCTTGTGACTTGTTGTCAAATTGAATAATGTATCTCTTGTTGTTTTACCAATGTTAGTACCTTACACAAGTTTAATCCAGTACAGCTTCGCTGTCTGCTCTCTCCAAGTGTATATTTTTATGTATCTAACCTGTTCGTCATTCCCTGTCCTAACCTCACTCTATTGTTGTCTCCCCTTTTTGACGAGGTACCTTTGTAAACGAGTCTTTGACTCAAAGGTTGTAAAACTGATCTCTACAATAAATAAATAAATATAAATAAAATAAAACACACACACACACACACACACACACACACACACACACTCAGAGCAATGATGATCAAACCAGTAGAAGCCACCCCCTGACACACCACAGTGTCAGTGGTGGGACAGTACCCCAAGAGCCAGGTGAATGTCCCAATTGCCAGAGCATAGGTACTGCCTGACTGGCATGCATGCAACCTGTTGAGACACACATGAACATCCCCCTCCCTCTGCAGAAGCATGTGGCATAGTGTAGACAAGCAACACAGACTGTCAAACCCACAATGCAGGGTACTTACATGAAGGTGCGACTGAGGCCCACTGAATCTCCATGGTCTCCCTCCATCCACCATCGTAGCTCAGTCCTCCCTCCCTCCCACCATCATATATACTGCCTGTCCCTGGGGTGGTTTGTCCATGTCTTGTTGTCTGTGGAGAGGGACAAAGGTGACATGTAATTTACAGCATAGAACAGAACATGTGGCACATTACTTTAAACCCTTAAAAGTACACACATCTATATACCAGTGCTGTGCAACAGCAGGCACACGTGCATGGCAGGGATGGACAGGACCATGCAGGCTCATGTCTTACTATTGTACACAGTCATTGTGCTCCATGACAGGAGTGACAATGGACTGGGCACAGCCTCCAAGATATGTACCAGTGTGGTAGCTATGGCCTAGCACTGTGTACACAAGGCCCATGTGGTACCCATCTTCAGCCTTCCTCGACACCCTTCTCCAGCATACCCATGCATATCAGTTGCATACCATGTATACTCCTTATATTGCATAGTAGAATGCATGTAGCTCCAGATCACATACAACAGGTGTACATGAATTATACCTGTACAATAATAAGGATTGATATCATACTGTAGGTGTAGCTCAACACAATGGCAGGTCCTAAAGTGGCACACCAACTCCAATACAGTAGTATACCATGCATTAAATGGGACATGCATACCAGCACCCATGCTACATAACACAGACTGTGTACATGGAACAGACATTGGCTTCAGTGAAATGTTGTTTTGTACACCCAATACACTGGCTACAAGTAACTTCACCACTGACATGGGTGCCTCTACTGCTGCAAGCAGCCCGGCGGTCCCCTCTGTCAGCTGGCTGCCTCCTCGCTTTACTGCCTGCCAATCACCAGACCAAAGGTACGCTGCTGAAACTTCTGGCATCTCCACGCCAACTGTCCGGAACCATCGGCTCTGCCTGCTGATTCGCTGCTCCACTTTTTAAATGTTTTGCTGCTCCTATTCTTTTTGGACTTTAAGTTAATTTTATTTACTGATTCTGGTACTGGTTAAGTTTCTCCAGATTGTCCTGTGGTTGCTAACTGAAATGTTAATCTAAGCCTGATTACAGCAATTTTGCACTTCAGTGGTTGTTTGAAGTGCAGGATCCTTTAGACTGCAGGTTTTTAGGTATTAAGGTATTACAACTCTCTTTGTTTTAAGGTCCTGTGGTATTTTATCCTGGATCAGAAACTAAGCTTACAGTGATTGTGAACACTTCTCTTTGTAGCCCAAGTTTCATTAGTGTCACAGTTGTAAGCTATGCCCTGCAAATAATCCCATTTTTGTTTGAATTTTTCACCCACCCCTGTCTTTATTAAATACTCTCCCTCCCCCCGCGGCACTGCCCCTAAGCAATCTTCATCCTCCCCTCTCACTAATATTGGAACTCCCCTTAAAGATACAGAATGCAGTTATAGGGCCTAACACTTGTTGGTGTTAATCTTAACTCTTTAAATTAGAAGACACCACACTGAACCGTAAACCAGCCTAATTTCTCCCCATTCTAAAGGCGTCCCCACGTCTACTCACTTTTTACTCTTGGAAGACACCACACTGAACTCTAAACCAGCCTAATTATTTTACCAACTGAAGGAATCAGTGTATCTCACCGAGCTGCAGACACAGCTATGTTAATTAATAAACTGCACGTACTGAAAGCCATGGACCAGTGCCCAAGGTCAGCTCACAAGTTGGTGCTGCCTGGCAGAGACTAATGACCAGATTCCTGCTGAAACCAGGAAGAAAAATGGGTCTTGACTATACCCCCCTGAGTTCTGAATGCACAGTTTATCATTCTCCTGATGTAACCCTTCATATAATGGGCTCGTACCTGGATAACTCCTCAAACCACCAAGTCTGTGTACTTGCAGAAAAGAGTCCTCCAGCCCAGTGAGAGACATGCAGTAACACCCAACTATTTGACTGTCCCCCCACCCCATGCCAGGTACCACAGCCCCCAGGACTCAACACGCCAATACTGTGCCTATACCCAGGACTGCTTAGCAGCCTTTGCACCACTCCAACAACACACAAGGCACAGACTCACTGGAGAGCAAGGACAATCCACCTTTTCCCTAAATTACCTAGAATGCTCATCCTGATCCTACTACTGATCTTGGAAAACATTCATCCCAACCCTGGCCCTATGCCTGCCAACACCCAGACCCAGCCACCCACAGGGAGGTTGAGGATTGTGTCCTTAAACACTGGCAGCATGCTGGCAAAGCTCACTCAATTTGAAGCCTGGGTGGTACTTATGCAGCCTGATGTTATTGTGCTGATCTAAGCCTGGCTCATGCCCAGAACTGCTGACACAGCAATCTTCCTGCCTGGTTACAACTTGTATATGCTTGATCACATGGTGAAAAGAGGGGGGTGGATGCCTAATCTACACCCACAACCTTCTCCAGTGCCATAAAGTCCAACTGCCTGCTGCCAGCAATGACTGTGAATGCCTTGCATTAAAAATCCTCATGGGCAAAGGGAAGAAAGGGCTGATTCCACCTGGACACCAGCAAACAGGGTTAAATGATTTCGCCAACCTCTATACCCAGGCAAGTCACAATAAGGAAACTATCATGCTAGGTGACTTCAATTCCAATTGGCTAGCCAGCTCCAGTTCCTCACACAGGAACCTGATTGCTGGGCTGTACCTAACACAGGTGGTCCAGAGTTGCAAAAGAATCAACAACAGAACGGGAACAAGTACCCTGATTGACTGGGTACTGATCTCCAACCCCAAGAGAATTACCAATGTCCAGGTGTTCCCAGATGCACTGAGTGACCCCTTCCCTGTCCTAAGTGAATGGTCCTCCAAGCTGCCAAAACTACCCCAAGGCTGGTGAGGAACAGAGTCATCAGAAATTGCCCTATGGTTGCCTTCAAGAAACACCTGGCCAACACAGACTGGAGCATCCTTGATACCTGTCCCTCTGTTGATGAAGCCCTCTTCAATCAGTTTAACTCGACTGCAGATAAGTATGCCCTATTTCAGAAGAAAATGATAAAAGGGAGGTGCATGGAATGGATCACCCCCCAAGTCCTTGGTTTGATGTGGGAATGTGATCTACTATGGCACCATGCAAGGGTATCGGGGACAGCAGAGAACGTCCACAATTATAAAGCTGCTAGAAATAGGTGTACATGGGCAATGTGGCAAGCCAAGGCCTCCCACCACAGAAATCAGCACTCTCAGTGCCTGAAGGATGGCAAAAAATTCTGGGCTACCATTAAGGATCTCGTATGGACTTGTGACAGGTCCCCACCAACCATGCTCCACTACAGTGACAAATTCATAATCGATGAAGTTACCATAACCAATATTTTTAATGAGGCATTTACTGACTAAAGTGCAGTCATATACCACCTAAAACAACTGCTCATCAGGACAAAACACTGAGCTGTGAACACCTGCCCCCCCCCTCCTAGCACCAGCCCAAAATTCTACTTTCAGCAGGTGACCACCAAGAAGGCTGCTAAATACCCTGCAAGACTGCTGGGTAAAACAAGGATGGGTGGGGAAGGGATTGATATGAAACTTATCTCAATTGCCCTCCCTGAAGTGGTCGTACCTATCACTAAGCTTTTTAATATGTCAGTTCAGATGTCAATCTTCCCATCTATCTGGAAAACTGCCCTGGTCACTCCAGTTCTAAAAAGAGGGGATCGTTAACTTGTGTCCAATTACAGGCCCATCTCCATCCTGTCTCCTCTCTCCAAAGCACTGGAAAAAATAATTGCAGAACAGCTCTCTGCCCACCTACACAAATACAATCTCCTCAGCCCACAACAACATGGGTTCTGCAAATGGCACAGTACCAGCACGGCCTTCACTTGACTTCACAGGCTATGTCCATGAGGCACTAGACCAGGGACAACTAGCTGGAGCAATCTATATCCACCTATCCAAGGCATTTGACCTTGTGGATCACAAGCTGCTGCTCCACAGATTAACCTGCATTGGGTTGTCCTCGAACACAGTTGGGTGGTTCTCTAGCTACTTGTCTGAGCACTCACAGAAGGTAAAGATTAATGGTACCATCTCAAAGGCCACAAAGTCACAGTCAGGGTCCCACAAGGGTCCACACTGGGTTCCCTCCAGTTTAGCCTCTTTGTAAACTACCTCCTAGCTGCATGCCCCTCTGCCAAAGTCCTGCTCTATGCAGATGACACAGTGCTATTTCTTAGAGGCTTCTGGCAAGACGCGTTGACCAGGAACCTACAGTGCAACTTCAACTTGCTACAGGAATGGTTTAACACCAGCATCCTAGTACTCAATAGTAAAAAGACTAAGACAATGCTCTTTACCAGTCGCCAGAAGTGGAACACACCATTTAAAATAGAACTCAATATGGACTCCACCCTTGAACAGGTTCACTTTTTCCAGTACCTGGGGGGAGGTCACAATCAATGAGTCCCTCTCTTTCGATGAACACTTAAGTAATATCACTAAGGCTGCAAACAGGAAGTTGGGGACACTCTACAGACCCCACTTCTGCCTCACCCCTGAAACCAGGCTCCAGGCAGTCAATGGCACAATCCTGCCAGTCCTGAACTGTGGAAACATGGTTTATGGTGCTGCCACGGTCACTAGCCTACACAAAATCCACCTTACCCTCAATAAAGCATGCAGATTTGTCCTGGATGCAGATCGCATCACACTCACCTGTGAGCTCTACATAAGAACAAAGTGGCTCCCCCTCCGGGATAGAATAAAGCTCCAGACCTACTTACTAGGAAAGAAGGCCCTACTGGGACTGGCACCTGTCTCCCTGCAGCTGTTATTCAGATCTGCCCCAGGTGAGCAGGTCACAAGAAGCATCTCCAGGCATGCCTTAGCTGTTCCCTTCAGGAAATCAGCACAAGGGAGACATGCCTTCATGGTAAGGGCTCCCACCTGCCTAAATGAGCTTCCAAACACAATCACCAGCCTTCAACACTTAGGGCACTTCAAATCCAAATTCTGTAAGTCCATCTCTCCTCCAGTCCACTGCCTGTGTCAAACATAATCCCAGCATCCGGACCACCAATCAACTGCTCACTTGCTCTGGCCAGGTTGAGTCTACTCCCTTCCCCCACCCGCTACCCTCCCTACTAACTCCCCCAACTTGTCCTTGTCCAGTACCCCCTCATCACCTCCTACCCCACCTGCCCTCTCTCCAGTTCACCCACACTCCCGCCTTCCTGGTCCCCTGTCCACTTCCTCTGCACCCCCACTCCTCCGCTCCACCTGCCCTCTGTCCAGTACAACCACACTACCTCTAGACCATTTTTCAAACTTCTTCCTCCACCTCTCACTCCCCCCACCTACCTCCACTTGCCAAACACCAGCTTGTCTCTCTGCACTTAATTTCTCTCAGATGGCTGCACATTGCGTACCTCCACTGGGAAATTGACAATGCTACCAGCTGCTTCATTCATGTCTTGACCTGTGTAAACTGTAAATGTATTTGCTACCCTTTCCTATGTAAACTCTATGTTAATAGTACAACTCCAGTGTCAATTTGTCTGCTGTAAGTATGCTGTTGTAACAAAATGTATCTCCTTAGGTGTTGAAGAGGATCCTTTGTAAACAACCTCTTAACTCAAAGGTTTGTAATTCCAAGTTCCCAATAAATAAATAAAATAAAATAAACTCCCATGTCACATGACATAGTCACCCAACCTGACACAGCACCTATAGATGGGACATGATTACATGTCACTGTGGTATTAAATACCCTTGGTGATATGGCAAGTGCATGGCTCCAAGATCCACAGTAGGTTCTGTATTGTACAGGACAATGGCAGTACCTACAGGGAGAGTGGTCACATACACCTGCATTGGTTATATTGGACAATAAAGTAGATCTGTTCCCATTGGACAGAATGGACTCAACAGATACACACAGGTACACTGTACATTTCCTCAGGGACAGTAACACAGACGTTCAGTATCATGGAAACAGTACAGCACCCCAGACATTACAGCAACCATACATACAGTTGACTATAATCAGGTAGCCTTGGCACAGTGCCACTATAGGCCATCTGCATGTGTCTTGGCTCTCTCCAGAATAAGTAATTTTACTGGTAGCTGCACAGGTGTCCCATCCAGTTTACTTCACTTCTTCATGCCAGGTGCCTCCCCACTGATGCCCAGATCTCATACCTGGGCCTGTCTCCGGACTCTTCCACTTCTCCCAGCAACTGCTGCTCCTTCGTGACACCAAGTCAGAAATGTTGGATAGCTCCACACTATCCAGTGGGTGTCCTTCTGCCTGACCACTCTGGCCCTTCTTCTCCTGTCTGCCATTCTAGTAATCACACTATGGAACACACCCAGCTGCTCACAGGTCTTCACTGGATTTATATATTAGACTGGTTAGGAGCAAAGGACACCACTCAGATTTCACAGAGGAACTAAAGGCAACTAGAGGTAAGTGTATTGTGAAATGGCTTACAGTAGTGACATAGGTGATCATAGTACTGTGTTTATGCTATGTCAAGATTAGACTATTGTTGTATCTGCACATCGTCAAGGGCAGTGATAGGCAGGCAACTAGCTGTGTGTTGGACCTAGCCATGCAGGAACATGTACATGTCCAGGCCAGGGGGTACTGGGTCCTGCACACCACAGTACCTTTGTTTGGTAGTCTGCAGTGTGTATACAATGCTCAGTGCTGTCTGTCCTCTCCATTTTCAACAGTTATGATAATGGAAGATGAACGACTGAGAAGTACACATTTTCTGAGGAAGAGGTGTTGGCTTTGGCAAAGGCCTATATGGGCAAATGAGGACCTGGTCAGCAGATATAGGTGGAGCAGGTCCAAAACCCACAAGGCCCGGGACCAAATCAGTAAAGCAGTCAACTCTATAGAAGGAAGAAACTGGACATGGGAGGAGGTAAACAAAAGGCCCGCAGATCTGCAGAGGCACACCAGGGAGGTGACAGCAAGAGCTCGCCAAATGCCCAGGTTACACTTAGTGGCCCCAGTATTGCAGTGCCCCTAGACACCATTTAACAGGTGATTGTTGGAGCCATGAACCAGATCAAGGTGACTGATGTCCCAGGAGGTGGCTATGAAATCCAGGTCAGACTAACCCAGCCATGTGAGTAACCAAATTAGCCCCACCACATTGAACTTGTGTTTGCACATGCACCAATGGTGTTGGGGTTTGCATGCCTGTAACAGGGTGGCCATAGTGGCATGGGCCTAGAGATGGGCGAAGTGGCCCCAATTCACTCTGCAAAGTGACTCGCAGAGTGAAGGCGAATTTATGGAGTGCCTCGCAACGCGAATCGGAGTACTTCACGTTATAGTGGGTAATGCTAAGTCCATTGAAAACAATGACTTCACGTTACTCCACCTTCCCAAACCACTACTCCACCAATTCTTAAGGCAAAGTACATTGAAAACAATGTACTTTGCCTCACTTCACCTTGTTTTTAAGCTCCAGAGGCGAAGTTTGCAGTGATTCATGGGATTTCAGGTCACATGGGCTCTAGATTGTTCTGCACAGCCTCAGTTCAGGGTAGAGTGTGTAGGAAGCTGTAGGAGACAGTCTGCTCTGAGAGCTCTCTGCAATTCAAACCTTCTAAAAGCTGTTAAAAAAGCCTTTTAGAGTCTTTTTTTGCTGAAACTTTAGTTCATCAATTGTAGAAAACCCTCCTGTGCTCATATCATTGAGCATTAGTTTGTGTGTGGAGTTTGAATGTTATGTACAACATTCAGTTTGTGTACTGAGAGACAGTAGAAGTGTGCTTTGGGGGAGGGGCGTATCTGTGGTGTAAGTAGATTAACTTGGAAAAAAAGACATTTACGTTTTGGTGATATTTTTCTTATACCTGTGTTAATATACACACAGTAATATTTTTAATAATTCTTGCCATTTTTTTTGATGATTGTTGTGGTGCATCAGTGCATAATTTTAGTTTGTTTAAAATATGTGGTTATATGACTGAAGTTTTCAATTTGCTACGCATTACTTTGTGTGTGAGTATGTGTGCGATGTGTGTCATCAAATCAGACACTTTTTATTGTGCCACATAGTAATTTCTGCAATGTGAACCTGCTATCCACTGCATCTGTGTGATTTTTGTACTTCTTTGTGGTATCTTTACTGGTACTAGTAATAGTGACTGTTACTGCAGCAGTGCAGTACTGCCCCCCGGCCCACCCCAACCGGCAAAGGTATTCTTTTCCAGATTTGAATTTCTGATGGTGAGCATTGGTTAAGTGTTGTGCCTTTGTGTCTGCAACTCTTCAGTGCACAGCACAATCTTAATCTGTCTGTGCATTCGCATTTCTTTAGGGCCCAATCTCCATCAGTAACTTAAGTCACAGTTGTTTCTTTGGCTTTCCTTCAGAGTACTAGACAGGTGTGGTGCATAATTCTGCATGAACATTGTACTCATTAATATGCGTTTTTAAGACAGGACCATCATCACTAGTCATTCGTGATACAAATCATGTTCATGGATGTTTTATAAGCCTGTTTTGTAGTATCTCTCCAGGTTTCACCACCCCACCATTGTACTCATTGATATGTGTTTTTAAGTTGGGGAGTTTTAAGATACTACTCATCGGGGAAGTACAGCCGTAGGCATTCACATTCCCAATAGTTTCATATCGGTTAACTCAGACCATCAACACCGAATCACGTTCTTCATTATCACGGTCACAAATGCAGTCACAAATCATGATTCACGATCATGTTACGAATCACAAGATACATTTTTTTTCTAGTTACTTGGATGTATTGTAACTCTGTTTTGTATTATCTCTCCATGCTTCACCACCCCACCATTGTACTCACTAGATACAAGACAGTAGCATTTTGGGGATGCACATTATTTCTGATGACTCTGTGACCACTGCACGCATGACTGAGTGTGCCATTAATTCTGGGAGACTTTTCATTTCTTGTTATGCTCTCATTTCACTTCATCAGCACTGGGGAGTTTTCTGGACACAAGACAGTAGCACTTTGGGGATGCACATTAATTCTGGAGACTGTGTGTGTGGGGTGCTGCCAGTATTGTTGTCACTCCACCTTACTTCACATTTAAAGCGGAATGACAATGTAAAGTAATAATAACAAGGTGAAGGGAGCCTTTCTTATGGGGCACTCCACATAGCGAAGCACCAACGTGAAGCGGCCACTTCGCATTCACTTCGTAGGCAGATTTTAAATTAGCTGCATCTCTACATGGGCCATGGCTGGGCAAGCAAAGCCTTTGAGATAAGGTGCCATGTAATGGTACTCTGCTGTTTTTTTGATTGAAGCACTTTAATAAATTAACTCTGAGACTTGCAGTGATGTGAGTCCCCTCTTGTCTCAGTTTACACAGTTTTATCACCTGTGGGCTTTGTGGGTAGCACCTTCGGTCATGCTGGCATGCGTTTTGTTTTTTTTTGTCTGTATTTCATTCAGCTTTGTTGGAGAATTACCTGAGGCACCCCACACATTGTTTCAGCATGAGGAGACATATCACACAGTCTCAAGAGGCTCCAGTTAGATCTCTTGTACAGAACAGAGAATACGGGTGTGACAACCAGACAACTGTTACTGGTGGTCTGAAATATTTTCTGAAATGCTAGTATCTTCTGTAACAGTGGGGGGCCAGGAGGCAGTGTTCACTGGTGAGAACACTATCCTATTTGGGAGATTATCAATAGCCCAGCAGTGTTTCTTGAGTGGTATGAACTTTCATTGTATTGGCTTCCTGGAAGTGGGAGAAGTTCATTAGTATACAAAGGAATCAGAGACACATTGTCTCGGTAGCATCTGCACACATACATTAGTATGCTAAATAATCTGCAAAAGGAAGTTAGGTCTCAGACACACCAAGAACAGATAATATTGCAAGGCAGGCATCACCCAAGATTCCAGGCCAGAAGCAGTTTCAGCCAATCAGATGAACCTGGGTACAGGGAAGAGACATCAGCCTTGCTTGACCAAGACACCAGGAAGAGACAGACTATGGGCATAAATGCTTCAACCAGATAGTTTCTTTCTGTTTTTGCTTGAGTTCCTGTGTGTCCCAGGAGGGAACCCTACTGCATGTCTGCAGAAAGAGGTTGAGTTAGTAAAGCTAGTGGATAGTGTGGTAAATTGTAGAAGAGATAGAAGCATTTACCTGCACAAATATGCAATGTTTCTTTTATAATCCTGTATGTCTACTGTTGTTTTACTATATGTAAATAGTGTTGTACCTGATTATTACTGTTATATCTACACAACCACTGTTTATTAATAAATTAGTTATTTTTCTTAAGTAAGCAATAAGACACGATGGAGTGTGCATGAAACAGACATTGCCGCACACCTAGGGGCAAGGTAAGGCACGCGGCAGCGGGCCGAGTGCCTTCAGCCCATGGGTGTGCAGTAATATCTGTTCCATGCACACCCCGAAGTGTCTTATTGTGCTTATAAAATGGGCCTCTGTATTTCAGTTTCCCTGCATGACAAAAAGGATTAACTTCCACTGAAACTGCATTGTTCCTGGCAGTAACTCTAGTGCAAAATTCTACAGAGTTGGTCTTGATCCTGGTGAGTCTCACTGTATGTATAATAATCTAAATGTATATGTTTATATAGAGAATCATTTAAATCTTCACTGTACTTTGTTGTAAAATAGTCCTTCCACTTGGATAACTGATATTTTTTTGCCCTTAGGACATTTGTCCTAATGTGGGCACCACAGCTATAGCTCCCCAGCACCCCCTCCCCACACAGTGTTCATTGATTTTTTTTTCTTTTACAAAGTAAACCCATAGTGTTAATATATAAGTAACATTTGCTGTGGTGCTAGTGAATGGGCAACTGTGAGAAAAGTTAGCAGACTGAGCAAGTTAATGACCAGGTGAGAGTAAAGGCGCAAGCATACTGTGAAGAGCACCAGTAAGGTATTTTTAAAACTGACACAAAAAAGGTAAACCACCCTGAAGTGTCTGCTGTGCTCCTGGACTGTGTGCAGTATATGTGCTGTGGTTGGTTGTATTGGTCATCAGTTTTTATTAAGTAAGGAATGAGAGATCACATGGGGGTGGGAAGACTGAGAGGATGTCAGTTCGCAACAGGAGTGTTAGCAGTGATTAATGAAATGCTAGCTGTATTGGGTGGAGAGGGGGATTGTGAGGATGTCAATTTGGACTGGAACGCTAGCTGTGATCAAATGCTAGTGGGAGGCTGCAAGGATGTCAGCTGGGATTGGGAGAAGTAGCAGTGATGTGTGCGGGGGAAAAGCTGCTGGCCTATACCCTTTTTTCCAAAATACTTTGGGACTTCAGGTGAGAATGAGAAGAGTGACAAGTGACATGTTAAGTTTTTCTGTGATGCAGAGATTCAGATGGGTTCTCCTATGCAGCCAGTGAGTGTGTGAGAGAGAGAGAGAGAGTGAGACAGATCCGTTAAGAGGTACTGCTACAGAGTTAGAGATGCAGTTGAAGCTCATTGCTTAACAGTTGCCAATACTGTTAGTCTGGCAGTGTATTTCTATAAACAGTCACTGGTGTAAAATTCATTAAACAACAGTGACAGAAAACAGGTCAGCTGAGATTCAACATCACACACCAGGGAGTTTTTCAGTGCTGCCGCAGTTCTCTGAGCTGTGACTTTTCAAAGAATGATGATCTGTTCAGATGAGCTTAGTAGGAGAGTTATGTGTTTTTCTCTTTTTTCTCTTTTATACTAAATTTAGAAGGGCTGCTCAGTTGTTTGTTTTTTTTCCTCTCGCTAATGGGGGTAAACAAATGGACGTGTTTCAAAATGAACATTCCAAGTCAGTGTTCTACAGCAGTGTGATTTTCATAGTACTGTGGATCTGGTTTTAGACGTTGTTCTTACCTGTGCATTAAATGGAATTGATGCACAGGTAACGACCAATGAGATTAGAGGATTCTCTCCCCCAATTTCATAAGACTGCAGTAACTGGTTGTTTGTGCCTGCATCTCTGAGGGGAAAGTACTTGGATAAAAGTGATGCACAGTAAAAGGTGTCACGGAGAGTAGAGTGTGTCCTACCCCAAACAGAGACCCTCATCGGGGAAACCTAAAGGGTAGAAGGTGGCAGAAAAGGGCTATCAGAGCACTGGGGCCTGAGGTCTTGCTAAAGAGGGGACCTTGACAGAGGTGATGCTGATTCAGATGGTCTCGGTGGCAGAAGCCTGAGGGAAGGAAAGTACCCCAGGGTACTGTGGGGTGCTCTGACCATCACTATGGTGGTAGTTGAGTGATTAGAAAGTGAGACTTACTTGCTCAAAGCACAGTTTGGCTATTCAGTGCCCAAATGATCAGTCACAAAATTAAATGGTATTAACAGGTATACAACAGTAAGCACTACAACTCTAGCTTCTCTCATTTCTAACTTTGTTTAAATTTTATTTTATATCTGGGTTTACAAAGCTTAGAGATAGAAATGCCAGGCAAGTACAGTGAGCTGAGGTTGCCTGAGTTTCAGCAGCTGTGTGAGGAGAGAGGCATACCGCAGGAAGGCTTGAACAGAGCTAAACTGATTCAGGCTCTGGAAGCAGCTGACCAAGGACACCTGGGTGATTCTAGTGGCTTCAGTGAGAAGTCTGAAGCAGCACTGCAAGCTGAGTTGGAATTAGTGCACACTGCAGAAAGGCAGATGGACAGGGAAATATGACTTGCATGGTTAAAAAATGAAGCAGCTAGGATAGATGCAGTGGACAGAAAGAAAAACAGTTGAACAGGAGATGCAGAGGAGAGAGGGGGAGAGAGAGAGAGAGAGAGAGCGAGAGAAAGAGAAATGCAGCACAATGAGCACAATGCAGATGCAGAGGAGAATTGAAAGCAGCGAGAAGAAGAGGTAGCCCAAGAGGAAGCCGAGCGAGAGGCAGTCCAAGCAGTAGAGCAGAAGAAAGAAGAAAGGGAGAAAGAATGTAGACATCAACTTGATATGAGAGATCATGAACTTCAGATGGCAACACTTCAGCAGAGGCAGACACTAGCCTACGTGAGTAATGGGGTAGATGAGGGCAACAAAGGCTCAAAAACATGGTCAAAATTGTTTCCAAAGTTAACAGATGATATGGATATTAATGATTTTAATCAATTTGATAAATTGTGTTTCAGTATGAATTGGCACAAGAGCACTGGCCAACCCCCCTGACTCCATCGTTTACAGGAAAGACATGGCAAGTGTTTTCATGCTTGGACACTAATGATAGTGGGGCCTATGTGAGAATCAATGCTACTATTTTAAAACATTATACTTTAACCCCTGAGGCTTACATAATCAAATTTAGACAGTTCAGAAATCAGCCAGGGGAGAATTATAAAGAACTATGTGTGCGCAACTGAGTGCTTTTCTGGGGAGATGGTTAAATGGGAAGAAGAAAGTTTTAAGTGCTGAAGAAATGTGTGAAGTGATGCTCATTGAACAGTGTTTTAAATATGTGCATGCTGATCTTAAAATATGGTTAATAGATAAGTATCCTAGTATTGTGGCAGAAGCTGCTGAATTGGCTGAACAGTATACAGCCAGCAGCCCTGATACATATAAGAAGGTTCATGGGGAAGGGATGTTAACAAAAGGATGTGTGGGACATTAGGGGACCCTAAAACCCAGCAGCCCTTTCAATCTAGAAGGAAGAGTCCAACAAAGCTTAAAGTAATAGAGTAGAAATGTCTTACGAATGCCTAAGGCATCAGGAAATAAGCCATGGGAAGGAGAGGCCACCACTCCACCATGGGACCCAATGTGGTCAACCTCACACTCACTGAGGATGGTGACAGCTATGCTTCCATTGAAGAGCAGCACATGGTAAACTGTGTCCCAAGTGCTATTCCAGGAATACTAGGAAGCACTTCAGGCCAGTCTGAATAAATGTCACCTTGATACAAAACTGAAGGACACCAGGGCCAGTTGTCCAGCAGGAAGAGGTACAGCTGGATCAGGTCCTGCCAGAGAATAGTGTGGCAGTTAAATTTGATCCTTATCCCTGCGTCATAATCTCTTTGGTCACAATTCCAAAGGCCAGAGAACTTCTGAAGTGGGGGGGTGAGAGGGAAGTTGTGCTTGCTTCTGGGTTACCCACAGATGTTTTGCAAGGAAATGACTGGGATGAAGAAGGAGTGCAAGACATGGTCTATGCTGTGACTTGTAGTCAAGTACAACAACTAGGACAGGTAGAGATAAATGGGAAGACTGGGAGGGAGAGATCTGACCCTGTTTATAACCTTGGGTCTTTACTAGATAATGTGACTGCTAAATCAAGGGGTCACAGCAGCCAGAGAAAATCCTCCCATTGCTGAGGTACAGGGAGTGGCTGTACCAGAGAGCTCTGAAGGGGAAGCACTTCACTGACACAGGATTCAGTAGAGGGAGAACCCAGTGATAAGCAGCAGCTGCAGTCACCCGGAAGACAGCTGGGAGGGGTTTCAGAAGAGGAGTTACATGAGGCTTAGCTAGCAGATCCATTTCTAGCTGCACTTAGGCTATTGGAAGGCCAACAGCAACAGTGATACTGCAAGGGGGGGGAGGAGCAGCAGAAAATATTTTGGGAAATAGGTATTTTATGTAGAGTTTGGGCTCCTAAGAACACACCAAAGGAGCGGAATATGTGCAAGCAGATTGTGGTTCCATGGAAATCTCGAGCAGCCCTCCTGGATTTAGCTCACAGAATTCCTCAGTCCTGATACCAAGGAGTTAGATGAACAAAGAAGTGTTTGCTCCAGAACTTTTACTGCCCAACGCTATACAAAGATTTGACTGAATACTGTTGCTCATGTACCATGTCAGCATGGGGGAAAGAGGAGATTGTGCAAAGGAACCCCTGATTTCACTCACTATTATTGAGGTACCATTTGGTCAAGTCACTGTGGACATCATGGGCCCACTGACTATGCCTAGCTCAAAGGGAAAGAAGTACATGAATATTCTAGTCATAATGGATTATGCCATTCAATATCCAGGAGCAATAGCCATGTCCTCTATAGAGGCAGAGAAGGTAGCAGATGAGCTGCTAGGGATTTTCAGCAGAGCTGGATTTCCCAGGGAGATATTCTCAGATCATGGAATAAAGTTTATGTATGATCTGATGACTGACTTGTGGAAGTGGTCTGGGATAGAGCCACTGCATACAATCCCATACCACCCACAAAAGAAAGGCTTAGTTGAGAGATTTAATGCACATTTAAAAGATAATGGTTTGTACATTCACAGAACAGCACAAAAGAGACTGGGACAAATACCTGCCCCACTTGTTGTTTGCATACTGGGAAGTCCCACAGCAGTCAACCAGTCAACAGACTTTTCACCTTTGAGCTCCTGTATGGTACACAGGTCAAAGGATCCATATACATACATATATATATATATATATATATATATATATATATATATATTTAAAGAGGAGTGAGAATGCTCTGCTGCCACCTAGAGGCTGTCTATTGTGGACTATGCCTTGCATTTCTGGGATTGGCGTAAGGAGTTCATGGGTCTTGATCAGCATCACTTAGCTACAGCACAAAAGAGGCAGAATACTTGGTGTGATAAAGGGGGCCAGAACTGTAGGGCAAAAGTAATGGTACTCACCCCAGTGAGGTATAACAAGCTGCAGACAGCATGGAAAGGACCTTATGAGGTCATATGTCAGGCGAATGTTGTGGATTATGTCTTAGAGTTACCAAATAAGAGGCACACTCAAAGGGTTTTCTATGTAAATATGATGACACCCTATTATGACAATGTTGACATTGCCCTTATGGTTTGCAGTGCACAGGGTGGAGATCAGGAGGAGCCTACTTCGAACATGCTAGAGAAGGGTAAGGGAAAGGTCTTCTAGAGTGCTGTGACAATGTCTGATGAAATCACACTCAGACAAGAAGAGCAGATGAGGGAAGTGCTTAAAGGCTTTTTTTCACTTTTCACTTTTTACTGTCATCCCAGCATGCACTGATCTCACTGTGCATGAGGTGAAGACCACTACAGAGAAGCCCAAAAGACAAAGGCAATATCAGCTGCTAGAGTCAATGAAAAGAGCAATGAGGGAAGAGTTATAGGAAATGCTGGGCCTAGGAGTGATCCAGCCATCGATCAGTCCCTGGGCAGCCCCAGTAATTCTGATTCCAAAGAAAGATGGAATGATCAGGTTTTGTGTCAATTGCAGGTGGTTAAATGACATCACAGTACCTGAGGCATACTCCATACCTAGGATAGATGAGGTATAGTACAGGTTAGGAGGGGATAGGTACCTGACCACAATAGATATGACAAAGGGATACTGACAAATATGGCTGTTCATGGATGCTCATGAGAAGTCAACATTTGTCACCCCATTCAGTTTATTTGAAGTCACTGTTATGCCTTTTGGCATTAGGAAATTGACTCGCCACTTTCCAGAATAAAGTTGACAGGGTCCTGAATGGAATTGAGACTTTGCTCTGGTCTACATGGATGATATATGCATATCTATCTGGACAGGGGATGTGCATTTCTCCCATCAGATAGAAGTCTTGACCATACTACAGGATGCCAGACTGAGGATTAAGCCAGAGAAGTGCCAAAATGGGATAGCAGAGGTACCATACTTGGGACATCTTGGTGGAGGGGGACAGATCAGTTCTTGGCCAGCTAGGGTTTAGGCAATTAGAGATTGTCCCATCACCTCAAACTAAGAAGCAACTGAGTGAATTTCTGGGAACTGTGGAGTGCTATTGCAAATTTGTTAAAAATTATAGTACCATTGAAGCTCCTTTTAAAAACAGCACAGCTAAGAAGGTACTTGAAAAGATTCAATGGACAAAGTGCTGTGAAACAGCCTTCCAGAACACTGAAACTGGCACTATGCAAATTGCCACCACTGGCAAGCCTAGATTACAATTTGGGGTTCATTGTTCAGACAGATGCAGGTGACAGGGGCCTGAGGGCATGGAACTCTCAAGTACTCAGCAATAGGACAAAAAGGGCAATTTTTTTTCTCAGCCAGAAGTTGCTAACAAGGGAAATGAACTACTCTACCATTGAGAATGAGTGCCTAACCATTGTCTGGGCAATCCAGAAATGGTGCCCCTATCTGTATGGACAGTCATTCACAATGGTCACCGACCACAATTCATTACAATGGTTGAGCAGAATGAGTGGGCAAAATGCCAAACTGTCACACTGGAGTATTGGCCTCCAGATGATGATTTCATCTCACATTATTGCAGGAGAGCACAAAATGCTAATGCGGATAACTGTCTCACCAATATGAGTAACTATTTGACCAGACAGCCAACATAAAGTAGCTATCTGTGAAGTTCACTAATATGCAATTTCATAAAAATAAAGTGGAAGGCATGTGTGATGACCAGACAAATTTTGCTGATAGTCTGAAATACATTGTCAAATGCTAGCACCTTCTGCAACAGTGGTGTGCAAGGAGGCAGTGTTCACATGTGAGAAAACAGGCCTATGTGGGTGATTCTTGAAAGTACAGCAGGGTTTCTTAAGTAGTGTGGACTTTCCTTGTATTGGCTTCTTGGAAGTGGGATAAGTTCATTAGTACACAAAAGAATCAGAGAAGGCTGTCTCAACAGCATCTGATCACATACATTCAGATGCTAAATAATCTATGAAAGGATGCTGAGTCTCAGAGACACCAAGGACAGATAATTTCACAGGGCAGGTATCACCCACAATTTCAGGCCTGAAGTTGACTCAGCCAATTGGATGAACCCGTGTACAGGGAAGTGATATTGGCCTTACTTGACCAAGGCACCAAGGAGAAAGGAAGAGAGGGCATAACTGCTTCAACCCAAATAGATTCTTCTTCTCCCAAGAGGAAGGCATGTGTGATGACCAGACACTCACCAAGATAGAGACGTCGATAGGAAGGGCAGCAGCAATTGGATTAAATGTCAAAGGCAATAAGGACAGGGATGGGGCAAAAACAGGTAAGGCCATCAAGAAATAGAGGGTAATGAGTACCAATGTCCGTAATCTGGGCAACAAGCTCAATGAACTGGTGGCCTTGATGGAAGAGGGATGCCTGGATATCATTGCAGTCACAGAAACATGGTACACAGAGAACCATGACTGGGATGTTAACATACCAGGGTACACAACCTACAGGAAGGACAGGGAGGGTAGAAGAGGGGGAGGAGTAGCTCTCTGTGTAAGGGAAGGGATCAAAGCAATGGAACAAAAGAGTAAACAGGGAAGAGAGGAGGCACTGTGGGTCACCTTAGAGACTCGAAATGGCACGACAATCCGCACAGGGGTTGTATACAGACACACATCTCAGGGGGAGGGAATGGACAAGGATATGATAGAAGGTATCCTTAGGATGGCAGAGAAAGGGGAGATTCTGTTGATGGGGGACCTGAATATGCCAGATGTTAACTGGAGCACATTTGCTGCAGCCACTTCAATGAGCAGGGCCATTCTCGATGCCCTACAGGGGGCATGCCTCAGACAGATAGTGCTGGAACCCACTCAGGAGGGAGCAATCTTAGACCTCATACTCTCAAATGGGGACAGTGAGAGAATCTCAGATCTAGAAGTGGGTAGCCATCTGGGAACAAGTGACCACCAAACAGTGTAGTTGATGATAAACTCAGCTGCAGAGTCAAGCCATACAAAAGTGAGGATACTGGACTTCAGGAGGACTGACTTTGGCAAAATGGGACAGTGCCTTAGAAAAGCACTAGCAAACAGGCAAGAAGGAGGGGTGGAGCAACAATGGGGAAACATCAAAACTGCCATTGCAGAGGTAACAAGCCTTTGTGTGAAGCAAACAAATCAAAAAGAAAAAAAAAGCCACTATGGTTCTCAAAATAGGTGGCAGGGAAGGTTAGGGAGAAAAAGATAACATTTAGGAAGTATAAGGAACACAGAAGGAGCAGGACAGAGAACTGTACCAGTTAAGGCAGATGGAAGCAGGAAAGGCAGTCAGAATAGCAAAGGCCCAAAGTGAGGAAAAGATAGCCAACTTGGTTAAGAATGGGATAAAACCTTTTATAGGTACATTAGGGAGTGTAGAAAGACAAAGGGAGGGATAGTGAGGCTGAATAGAATGGGTGGTGGGTGGGCAGAGAGGGACAGTGAAAAACCAGGGATACTGAATGAATACTTCTGCTCAGTATTCAAAAAACAGGAGGAGGGATAGGTACCTAATCCAATTAACAGAAGCACTCTGAGTAGGGGGGTTGATCCCAGTCCTTTCACAGAAGAAAGGGTTCTGAAAGATCTCTTAAAACTGAAGGTGGGCAAAGCAATGGGTCCTGACTGGGTTCATCCCAGAATTCTAAAATAATTAAGGAGAGAACTAGTGACACCACTGACTACCCTTTTTAACAAATTATGGGAGGATGATGTGGTACCTGAGGACTGGAGGAGGGTAGATGTGAGCCCCCTTCACAAAAGTGGGAGCAAGACAGAGGCAGGAAACTACAGACCTGTCAGTTTGACCTCTGTGGTAGGGTAGGCTGTTGGTTAACTAGGATCTGCAGCTTATCCAGTAGGTAGGGAAATGGGCAGCCTAGGTGGGCCAAGTGGTCCTTATCTGCTGTCAAAGTCTATGTTTCTTTTTGCTAATGTTCCTGTGTGTACAAGGAGAGAGCCATACTGTGTATCTGTAGAGAGAGGTTGAAGTAACAAGGCTAGAAGATATTTTATATATTTATTTATTTAAATTTTGGTAACTGGGTAAGGTACAGTAAGCCGGGGCCCATTTACAGGTGAGACCAAGGGACAGGGAAAAAAACAAATGTGGAACAATAAACAAATAAGAGTAACATAATAAATGAACATCTAGTGTAATACAGTCAAAGTTCATATACAGAAGTGCAATTCATTGGAACAGTTGTGCAATAGAAAGAGTAAATGTTACATGACTGAGAACCTCTTAAGATTCAGCCAGAATGCAATGCAATTATACCAACTGTGCAATATATAACAGATGTCGTCAAAAGCAGAAGTTGAAAGGGAGACAAGGTGTCTGGTTTGCTGGAGCTAAGACAGGGAAAGGCTAGAGGTAGTGACATGAAGCTGCCAGTTCACTTAGGAGCAGGCACATGAAAGTTGGGAGTGAGGTGACTAGTTGGCGAGTGGGTGAGAGTTTATTGCAAAGAGAGAGTAGACAGAAAGAGAAAGCAGACTGACCTGCCTCTGAATGAGGGCAAGAAAGAGGGAAGGAATGGGTTGCCGTGGACCAGAGGGGGTAGGGGTAGGGGCTGGCTCGGGGTAGGAGTGAGGAGAGGTTGGAAGGTAGTAGTCCAAACCAGTATTTGGCAATAAAGGATAAGGAGTGCAACCGATGGCAATGAGAAAGGGGGGATGGCTATTGACGAGTAGAAGGAACAGTGGTGAGTGTGGAATGGGCAGTTTGAGGCAAAATGACAGATGGAATTTAGAAGGGTGTGAAGTCTGGCAAGAGAGGAGGCTAGGGTGGTTTTGTAGACAATGTCAGCATAGTCCAGTACAGGGA
Organism: Neoceratodus forsteri; assembly: GCA_016271365.2. NCBI lineage: Eukaryota > Metazoa > Chordata > Ceratodontiformes > Ceratodontidae > Neoceratodus > Neoceratodus forsteri. Next base: position 639,819,589 of record CM057455.1, on the reverse strand, counting down.
GGATGGTTTTAGTGACCAGTTCAAGATGCACGAAAAGGAAAAGGCAATACTTATTATGGAACATTACTCCTAGTTTGGGGCAGAGCTTGGCATGCAGTGCATCAATGTGGATTGAAAAATCAAGATTACTGTCTAGCCAAACACCAATGTATTTGTATGCTGAAGCAGTTTCAAGTGGGGAACCGTCAGGGGTGGAAAAGACTGCTGGGGGATATGATAGTTGAGAGTTTCTGCCAAGACCCAAAGGCCATAGAGACAGTTTTCTTCATGCTGACCTGCAGGTTATTTGTCTGGAACCAGTTCAGCATGCTGTTAAAGTCACTTTGGAGGGGGGTAACGACATTAAGAGTTGAGGATCCTGTAGTATAGATGATTGTGTCATCCACGTACATATGGATTTGCATGTGTGAGCAAGTTGAGGGGAGGTCATTTATAAATAAGGAGAACAAAACAGGGCTAAAGAAGGAGCCTTGTGGGACACCGGTAAGGATAGGGAGTGGAGAAGATAAGGCAGAGCTTACCTGAACAGACTGACACCAGTTTGTTAGATAGGAGCTGAACCAATTTACTATAGGGGTATATAATCCAATTTTGTGGAGCTTGCACAGCAGGACTATGCGGGACATGGCATCAAATGCTTTTGACAAGTAGATAAAAATGATCACGGTGATGTGACCCTGGTCAATACCAGTAAGAATAGCATCTGTGACATGCAGTAAGGAAGACGTGGTAGAGTGCTTCTTCCTAAAACCAACTTGGAGTGGAGAGAGGGTATTGGACATAGTGAGGAAGTTGGAGATCCTAGAGAAGACTAGTCATTCTTGGAGCTTTGCAAGGGAGGAGAGGAGGGAGATGGGACGATAATTTCCAGTGCTGGACAGGTCACAACCTTTATGAAGGGGAATGACCTTGGCCATTTTCCAAGCCTGGGAGACAGTATCTGAGTAGATGGATAGACTAAGAAGGTGAGTGAAGGGGAGGGCAATGGCAAGAGCAGAAATTGCAAGGATTTTTGTGTTGATGCCATCAGGACTACTCTTGACTTGGCTTAGGGACAACAAAGCACAGCAGACTTCATGCTGGGAGAAAGGGAAAATGATAACCATTAGGAGAGCCCTCGGTGGAGGAGTCTGGGTCAGGGTATGCCATGGCAGAGGTATCATGAACAGCACATGATATAAAATATTTATTTAGGGTATCTGCTATGGAGGCAGCATCTGCGATAGTGGAGCCATTTAATGAGAGGACCGGGGTGGTTGGCTGGGTGGGGGAATCAATGAGAGAGTGGATGGATTTCCAGAAATTTTGAGGAGAGACTTGTGTAGAGTGGAGGAGTTCCCAGAAGTAGTTTTCTTTGTCTGTGTGGGTGGCCTTTTATTCATTTATTTCTTTATGACCCATATGCCTGGAGGTTGGCCAGGCTCAGGGTGGGCTTATAAGAAGCTCTGGCTTAGTCACGCAGTTTGCACTGAGCAGTAATGAGGGTAGCTTTAATCCAGGGGTGGTTGATTCACTTAACACATGCTTTTTTCAGGGGAGCAGAGTGTTCCATACTCTGGTGAGAACACTGGTAAAAGCACTAAGAGCTGTGTCGACATTTGTGGCAGACAGCACTTTGGACCAGTAAGCACTGAGCAAGTCTAATAATAGGGCATTGGTGTCAAGTGACCTGAAGAGGTGGTGCCAAATGTATTTATGAAGTGTGTGTGTGTGGGAGGTGCAACTTGTGATGCAGTATATAATGCAGTTGTCACTAAAGGTGTAGGGGAGGGTGCCTAAAGCAATGATATGGTAGGAGCGAGAGAAGAGTACTCTGTCTAGTAGAGAGTGGTTAGCTGAGCGAGTGTTTATCCATGTAGGTTCCTTGATGAGCTGGGTGAGGTTCAGTAGTTCTGCATTGTTTATTCTGGACTTTGAGGTTGGGGAGAGCCAGTTTAGATTAAAGTCACCAAGCAGGATCAACTCACTGAAAGATGTTTGCATGGAGATGGAGGAGATGCATGTAAATAAGGAGGTTGGGGAGAGTCTTAGGAACACATATAGCACCTCAGTGTAAAAGGGGAAAGTGCCAGGGATAGTGACTTGGCTATTATTAACTTGTGGGAGGAAGTGATAGTCTTTCGCAGGGAGATGAAGCATGAGAGAGACTGGTGGATCTAGAGGGCTACCCTATCTCCCAGTTTTCCCCTGTCCTGGTGGAAAAGGTCATAGTCTGGAAAGGAGAGGTGGGAGTCTAATACCTTGGAGGACAACCAAGTCTCAGAGGCACAAAGTACTTCAGAGGAGTTTTGAGTAGTCCAGATTTCCATGTCATCTAGTTTGGGGAGGAGGCTCCTGACATTGAAGTGGAAGATTTTCAAGCCTTTAAGTAGATCTGGAAGGGGGATGAAAAGGGTGGGCCTGGGTTTGTTTCAATGTCACCAGTGAGGAGTAATAAGAACAATAGTAGAGGGAGGAGAGAGGTATTTTTTCTGCCTTTCCGATCTCAGGAGATAAGGGGGTGGGGGAGAGGAAGCAGGGATGGCATAAGCGGATAGCAGCTTCTAGATTAAGATAGCAAGGTAAGAAAACTGTAACTTGTAAGAAAGACAGAGGCATTTACCTACAAAAAAGTGTAAACTTTCTTTTATAATCCTGTATGTGTACTGTTGTACTATATGTAAAGTGTCATACCTGAATATTACTCTTGTATTTACACAACCAGTATTTTTTAATAAATTCATTATTTTTGTAAAGACTGAAGTAACTGGTTACTTGTGATTGCATCGCTGAAGGAAGGGTTCCTGGATAAAAGCGATGCATAATAAAAGGTCTCCAAGGGAACGGTACTTGGATAAAAGCTGTGCACAGTAAGAGGTCTCTGAGAGAGTATAGTATGTGCTACTTAGAGCAGAATTTCTCACCATGGGAAGTCTAAAGGTTATAAGGTGGTGGAAAGGTACTATCAGAACACCAGGGTCTGAGCTCTTGCTAAATAGGGGACAATGGCTAAAGAGGAGACAATGACAGTGGTGACCCTGTTCCAAACGGTCTCAGTGGCAAAAGCCTGAGAGAGAGAAAAAGTGTTACTGGGAACTATGGGGTGCTTTGACCTTTACAATGGCTAACAAGTGGTTCCACATTCTGCCACTGTATTAATGGCTGCTGCTGCTAAAACAGCTCAACCAGAGCAAAGGAATAGCAAGAGCCCACAGAGGGACTTCAAGCTACAACAGAGGAGCTCCTTCTACTTTCATCAGAGTTGGAAGGACCAGTCAAAAACAAGACTTTCTGTGTGCACTAGCAGGAGAAAATTCAGTTGAATGGAGGAGAAAACATTGAGTTGCTAAATAAATTACATGAACTAGAAAAGCTCACTTATAAAGAGATACACTATTGGTATGATGGGATGGCACTAAAAGAGTACCACAGAAAAGATAGAGTGCTTGGGGGACTTGAATGTCTACAGGGCCCCATCAATGGGGACTCTTAATGATTTAAAAGAGTGATGGTTGGGTGCATTAAACAACTGTTACACAACACTGGTAAGAATTCTGATCAAACAAGATAAGAGACTATATGACAGAACAAAAACTATAGTAGAGTTGGAAAAAAATATTGAAACACCTAATGAAACATCAGTACTGCAAGAATTTACAAAATCATTAGAAGAAGAAAAAGTTAATAAACACAAAAAAAACTGAACAGAGAAAAATGTTTAAATTTGAAAGGGACTGCACCGATTATCAGCAAGGGAATGTGTTCTCATGGTTGGATAAACCAACAAAATCTTGAAGTAGGGGGAATCTACAAACAGGGAGTACTTGAGCAGAAAATGAAACAAGAATCAAACTTGTCATATATCTCCCAGGAGCCCAGATTGAAAGTGCAAACAGTGTTTTGTTAGAAAAAATTCCAAAAATACTGCAGCAATCCAGACAACAACCAAAAAGAAAAGTTAAAAAAAAGAAGAAGCAAGATGAAACACTGACAACTTTCAGAGAATAATAAGGATAAATCAACCCAAGAAACAGTGAGTTTGCCAGTTCTCAATATTTCCTCTAGAACTATTACAGAGACATAATCTAAAACATTATCTAAGGAGCTATCATTTTTCCCAATGTGTGAAGTTGATCAATTTCTGCTCAGAGTGGACAATTACAAACTGTTACATAAATTAGATCGGAATTATTGTGATTTTTTTTTTGGTATGAGAGAGAGAGAGAGAAAGAAATATGTCTAAACTGGAATGTGTGGTAAATTCAAACAATATTGACAAAGTATTCGGCATTTATAAAGAAATAAAAAGGGACTTGGTAGTCCAGAAACAAATTTGAACATAGCGAATGAGCATATTTAGCTCCAACAGATAACGGATCAATATCATAAAGGATGGTCACTAACTCTATTGTTGACAATGTGAATTTAATTTTGTATCTGGGGGATGAGGGTACTGGGATGTCACATTTGGGCCAGAAAATTGAAGTCTCAATAGAAGATGAACATACAAATGGAAAAAAATCAGTAAGAGTAGCTTTAAGCCCAAAAGCACATTTTGCCCAATGCAACCCAGGCACCATTCATTCTGGGTATTTGAAAATATGATGCAAACTGACATAAAACATTTATTTGAAAGGGAGCAAGACTGCAGATAAAACATGTCAGCAACAGAATGGGCGGCTGTTAATAAACTGAAAGCTATGACTGACATTACAATCTACAATGTAGATGATGGGGAGTGGGGCTAATAGTTATCCAGGATATGGAAAAGTATGTACAGGAAATTTTGAAACAGCTAGTGGACAGGGATAGTTATAAACCCCTCTTTCAATCCGACTATATCATTCAAATTTGATCTATATAGATGACTGAAAGGGAAAGGGAGGGGGTACATCTCAGATTAGAAAGCAGCCTACTGGGATCAGTCCACTCGTTAAGGGTCCCTCCTGATTCGTGGTCCATTATTTTAAAAAAAAATGTGACTAAGATCCCCAGCCGTATCTGTGATACAATGAACATTATTAATAAGATGGAGGGACTTACTTGGCAACAGCATTATTGTTGGATCACTATTGGTCCAGCTCATTGTACAGAAGTATTATTCACAAGCATGGAGTTCATGCTTGTAAAGAATTTATGGCAGCAGATTGCACACTAAAACATGCTTCACAGAACTTTATTTTTGATTTACTCAAGTTTGTTTTGACCCATAATTACTTCATTTTTGGCCAAAAGGTATACTCGTGACTGAGTGGAACAGCTATATGCCAATATTTTCATGACATGGTAGGAGGATAAGATGGTTTTCACTGACTCCAACTCCCACCTTAGACACATACACATATTGCATTGCTTTGGTGATGACACTGTGAGTGTATGGGGTGGGGGAGTGGAGACAGTGGGGTACTTTGTGCAGTGTTTAAACTATAATAATGTGAACATAACATGTACACACTGCAAAAAACATCAATGGAATAGAATTCATGGATATTATATTTAAAGTGGGGGAAGACAAACCTGTAATACGTGAACCATTCAGAAAGGCAGTAGCAAGAAAAGCCTGCTACAGGCAGAAAGTACCGACCCACAGAGCATGGTCAACAGCATCCCTCTCACACAGCTTCTAAGAATAAAAAGAAACTGCTGTTTGATTGATGTCTTTGAATGAAAAATATGTATGCTGTCGATCAGGTTCAAGTAGAGGGGATATTCAATGAGAGTAATCAAAAAAGCAGAGAAAAAAAACAAGACAGTTACCAACTAAAAATTTGTTGGTGCCAAAAAAGAAACAAACTCCAGCCAGAGCCAATAGGGCAGCATGGCAGACATATGGGTAAAAATATTGAAAATTACCAAGTTTATGAGCCTGCGTTAGCAAAATGTAACATAGGGTTATACATTTAGTTAGGGATCCAGGGTTCCTGAATGGGGTTAGACCTGACAGCTCTTTCTATACTTTGAAGGCCACCATTTTTGGAAAGAAGAGACCTCAATGGTAACATAATCAAGAGGTCTGCTCTGTCGCAACTCTTATATAAGTTATAAAAATTCACTGAAATAAGTATGACTTGAACGAAAAATATGAGAACAATTTGGAAAAGTGGAAATGTTACCAAATATGATCTATAATTTTCAATATTGCTCAAATCAGTCTAAAACGTGTATCAGTTATGCACATTGAAGCTATTCACATAAAACGAGGCTCATTGTTGTCATGTCTTTACAGTACGGAATAGTACAGTATATGCAATTACTGTAGGAAAATATTTTCAAAATTGCTGATTTTTTGGCTAAAGTTTTTAATAGACAGCATGGTGTTTCCTCTGACAAAGTAATCATTGTATTTATAATACATTGTACCATATTTCTGAGTTGTAAAATGTCTCTGCCGTCATTTAGAAGAAACCTGACTCAAATAACATGATTTATAACTGAGATATTCCATTTTGTGTACCCATACTCCCCAAATGGACCCGGTCAAAATTTACAGGCATACAGGTAAATAAAACATGTATTTATGCACAAAAAAAAAAAACTTCTTATTTTGTTTTGTTGATGTAAGGAAAGAAAATAATGGTGCATCACACTAAACAGTTAAAATGTCAAATTCAACATAAAAAGTATAGTTTAGAATTAATAAAATAATCATGATTAATTAAAATGTAGTTAACTGCATATATAAAACATATTAGTTAATGGTCTAATACTCTAGAATTTCCTGTTTAGTATTACACCATTAACTAATATGTTTTATATATGCAGTTAACTACATTTTAATTAATCATAATTATTTTATATACTATACTAATCATTAAGTTCATGACTTTCACCAGTCTTATACAGATGTGACCTTCAATGTCACTTAATCACTGTCACTGTCACTGTCTTCCAAAGTCAGACTCATTTAAACTCGAGCACATTTCATGGGATCAGTATTACACATACATGCAATAACACATTTCACTTTTGCCCTAGCAAAAATGCAGCTTCGTTGGCATTTGTTTCTATTGCATTTGCAGTACTTGGTTTGCACGGCCATGTTTGGCTTTGATTCCTTTGTCATCATATGCAGGACTAGCCTGCCTTCTTGAAGAGTTCACCCAAACAATGTAGGGTCGGGAAGCACTAGATTTGACTCATGAGCTCTTTTACTGACCTCTATCTGGTGCAAAGCACCCAGCATGTGAAGTCTAAAAGCATCCTCTGTTGGTGGCAGAGTCCATAGGTCAGCCTTTGTTGTCACATACAGGTGAGCTTGGATTGTATCCAGGCCACCACTGACCTCATCTCTACAATATAATTTCATGAAGAATTTACGCGCTGCTGAAAAGACTTCATCAGTGACATCTAGACTTACTCCAAGTTTGCCATAATCTACTAATACATGATGATTGGCTGCACTTTCAAGGGCAACTTTTAGAGCACACATCTTCCCTCTTCTGAAGGGATAGCTTACAGTATCACAGCCACTTAAGATGTAAGCACTAAGAACAACTGATGTGAGTTGTGATGCATCCGTGTTGCACATAGCACTAAGAGAAGCTGCTACTGAATGGCATGGCAGGTACATGTCCATCTTCTGAACCCATAGCATGTTTAGACCAGCCATTTGAGTGCTACAGTAGATGTACATTAGGGTCACATCAGTGTCCATGACTGCCACTAATACTTGTCGATATCCAAGTGTGTTTACACAATATGCAATGTGGGAGATTATTCTTGTATCTGCTTCTTCATGTTTTGTACATAACAATTCAGGAATTACTACTACGTTGTCATTTGAGAGAACAAGATGACCTGGGTCCAAGAGCAATCCACCAAGAATCAATCTACATCTCTCTGGTAGCTGAGTGTTGTGCTTTACCAAACACCTCCCAAGAAATCAAGGAGACCAGCCTTGTTTTATGAGTTGGCAGTAAAGACTTTCCAATAGGGGATGGGCAGGGATTCCTGAGGTTCATATGCTCTGCTCTTTGTACGATGAAGCTTTTCCCATTTTTCTCACTCCTCACTTTTCAAGCTTACTGATAGACTAGCATCATACCTATCATCTACAGTGTTGAGGCAGTTGCAGCTCTCTGGCTTTATTTGAAATAGTGTATCTATATACTTCTCCTGCAAGTCACCAAATGTACGACTATCAAGGCTTTTGTATTGTTGAACAAATGCCATTGCATCAACAACTAGTACAGTAGGTTCATCTGAAGATGGCAAGTTACCATCTTCTGGCCATAGTTCAACAAGGTAAGATTTTATGGCAGCCAGTTAATCAGCTTTGCTGCCTTTGCACATAGCATAACCTTGGGGAAGGTCAGCATATGGCTCAAAAAGAGCCGAGGGATATTTTGTTCATTCGTGACTGAAGGCTTATTTCTACCTTTTTATCATCATTCAAATCTTGGATAAAGTATAAGTTTCTGACTACATTCCTCTCCACTTCATAGACCTCTTTCATGTTCTGAATGTGCGAGGGTGCTTTGGCTTTACTCACAAATGTCTGAAGCTTTACAGATTTAACTTTTTCACTACCACTCTATTGTGCTGCACTTAAGGTGGCAATGCCCTTTTCCTTGGCTTCAATTAAGTCATTTAATGTGGCCTTTTGACTGGTAGAAATATTCAGAAGATCACTGGTATCACAGGTGAATTGATTTATCATTCTGCCAGTGACCATATTCATTATTGTTTTAATTGCTGTACTGTCCTTCCTTGCTGTATGCTCAGTCTCCATGGTGTTTGTGATCATCAGTGTTGTGAAGGTGAGCCATCACCTTTGTTTGTTCAGAGATTGCTGTCAGTGCTGGTAAAAAATGCAAGTATTTCTCCATAGCAGCAGGCTGCTGAGTTATGCCATGCAAAAGCTGGGTCTTGGCATCTTTGCTATATGTCTTCTCAAGGGCCATATCAGTCCACACACCATTACACTTACCAGTTGTTCAATGCATGGTGAATTTGCTCAATCTGAATGCTTCAGTGATGTCTGATGTTGTGGTTGGCAGGTTCTTCATAATGGATAGGTAATAGGGAATGCAGGAAACATATTTGTGATGACCAGAAGCCACAAGATATGGAAGCATTTTGTCAACTTCAGCCAGGTGCTGCTCCCAGTGTCAGGTTCACTCACCATAGATATAGAAATTCAAAATCTGAATCATGTCCATGTACATAAGCTAGAGCCTTGTTGGGGATTTGCACTTTGCCTCATGGAACTCGTTCATTAATGTGTCTACTTTTTCCAATAGCCTAGTTGTTTGGACGTATGGGTGATTTGCATTTTGTGCATTCTTGGCATCCACTGCATCTCTTTGTCTTTGAACACTTTCTAAGAGCAATGCCATGCACTCCACGTCTTTGTCATATTCACCAATGAGTCAACTTTCAAATGTGTTCCAGTAAAGCTCATACATGGCAGCATGAGCTATTTTATGGGCTCCCAGTATAGCATAATAGTCTTTGCCTGACATGATTTTGTTGACAGTTCCACAAAGGCCAACATTTGCTTCAACAAGGGGATCCTCTATTCCAGTTTGTTTCATTAAATACCCAATTGCCCCCATGAAATTCAATGCAATGTGGAAGCCACCCCTATGAAGGATGACTTTATCAAACTTCTCTGGCTTCTTTTTCTGAATCCCAAGAGCAATCTCTTAGATTGCTTCATCACAGGTAATTATGCAGAATTCCTGCCCAATTTTCTGAGTGACCTTCGTACAATACTGAACTGATGCTTCAAATACATCAGGGTTTACAGGAGGTTCTGGAAAGAAAGGCCCATACCCAATCACAGCCACCTGTACTTCCTGTTGGGTAACTAATTCATAAAAGGGGGACCATGTAACAGGTTTTGATTGTTCTATAACATCTAAATAAAGTGTGGGACCCATATTCACTAAGTGCCAAAGCCAGTCTACAGGATAAAGTGGTTCTCTGGTCTGCTGTGGTGCTATTCTCATGCCAGCAAGTGAACAGCTCTTCTGGCATCCTAAGATTTTGTTCAAATCATACATATTTCAGTTTATTTCGGAACTTGAACAAGAGTTATGACAGAGCAAACCTCCTAATTATGGTACTGGGTGTTCTTTTCTTTCCAAAAATGGTGGTCAGCGAAGTATAGCAAGAGGTATCAGGTCCAACCAATTTTTGAGGGTTTTTGTGACTCTGGATCCCTTACTAGTTCTGTAATATTTATACAACAAATTTTCAACATATCCTTGTTATGACCCTGCCTCATGAAGAAGGGCAGTGACAATCTTCAGCTCCTGGTATAAAGGTGATTTCATGCAGTGACTGAAAAATCAACTGCTGGGATGCAAAAACACATTTTGGGCAGGAGTTGAAAAATTACAGCTGTCACATTCATGAGGTGCTGTAAAGAAATGGCTATGTTGAAAATGTTGGGGAAAAATACTAAAAGTTACCAAAATTAAGGGCCTGCATTCACAAAATTAAACATAGGCTCATAATTTTGTTGTTTTTTAATATTTCTACACCAGATTTTCAACACAGCCTTCTTATGACCCTCACCTCCTGAACACGGGCAAATACAATTTTCAACTCCTGCCTGAAAGGTGATTTTGTGCAGAGACCACAAAATCATCTTTTGGGACAAATTTGCCTAATGACTGCCTTTGTTCATGAGATGCAGTCCCAAATAAGGCATGTTTCACTCTCCTTGTGGCCTAAAAATCCTCCACCTTAACATTTACAGTCTCCTCCCTAAACTTGACCTGCTACTCCCACTTGTAGGATCCCTCAATCCAAACATCCTCATTGTATCAGAGATTGGCAATCAAACAAAATCCCTTATGCTTCTATCACAATTCCTGGATATGCCATTACACGGCAGGACCACACTGATAGGTGTGGGGCATAGACATCTACTCCTCCTCCTCCTCCTCTCTCCAAACCACTGCTGTTCTATCTACCACTGACCCCAGTGACTTTGAATCCCTCATCATTAGACTATCTCTACCCTTTTCCATACCAATATTTATCACAGGATCCTATTGCTGTCCTTGTCTACACCACTCTGTAGCCACTGATCTAATCACCACTTTTGGGTCCCTTTCCTCCTCAGGTGAGCTCTACCTGTTAGGGAATCTAAATCTGAACAGGTTGTCACCCACCCAAGATAAGACTAGTACTGAAATAGCTGCCCATAACCTGTCCCAATTAATTACAGAACCTACTTGACTAAACCACAAATTCCATAGCCACACTCTCATAGACTGGGCTCTCACCTGCCTTCCTTACATGGTAATCCAGTCGGGCCTACTGCCAGATGCTCTTAGCGATCATTACATGATCTAAATAGTTAGGAAAGTACACAGACCTAAGGCACCCCACAAACTGCTAATTATCTGCTCTTACAAAACATTAGACCTTGCCCTCTACATCATGACTTAAGTCACGTTGACTGGGCCCCTATTTCCTCAGCCCAAACTATCGATCATGCCTTGGCTTATTTCAAAGATAATTTCATCAACATCTGGAACAAACATGCTCCCCTGAAGCAAGTTAGAGTGTGAGGTAGTCACCTCCCATGGGTAATCTCTGAACTCCTGGCCTGTCAACAAGCGCTTGATAAAGCATGGAAAACCCACAAATCCTCCAAACTCCCTCGTGACTACGGTATCTGCTGGATACTCCAAAATGCCTGCACCAAAACCGCCCACCTGGCCAAAGCGGAATATTTCCAGTCCACCTTTAATACTAACATAAACAACACATCAAAGTTTTGGAAAGCAGTTCACTCACTTTTCTCTCCCTAAACTAAACTCCCATCCCCACTGCTCAAAAGAAACAACCGACTCATAGCAGACCATCCTACAGTAGCAGTGGAATTCAATTCCTACTTTACTTCTTGTGCCTCCACCCTGTTAGCCTCCCTCCCACCTCACCCTACTACCTCTTTCCTCCCTCCTGATTCCCCCCAACACCACCAATTAGTGGAGAGTTTTGCCTTTTCACACATCTCTTCCCAATAACACCTTAAAGGCACTGCTCTCTATCAACCCAACTAAGGGCAGCTTCACTGATGAACTTGATCCTAAGCTGCTATACCTCTCTGCTCCTGCTATTTCTCTCCCTCTTGCTGATCTCCTCAACCTGTCTTCCCACACTGTGACTATTCCTGAAGCCTGGAAACATGCTACAGTTCTCTCCCTACCAAAGGGAGGGAATCTCTCATCTCCTGGCAATTACCACCCCATCTTGCTTCTACCCACCTTGGCTAAACTTCAGGAACACCTTGTTCTCTCCCAACTCTTCTCCTTTTTTGACAACTTCTCCTTCTTCCATCCCTTCCAATCTGGTTTACTGAAGAATCACTCCACAACCACTTCCCTAGTTAGATTCACTGACTCTGTCCATTCTGCCATGGATAGAGGCCACATTACTTCTGCTATCTTTGTCGACCTTGCCAAGGCTTTTGACACAGGCTCCCTCCTCCTCGAAACTGTCTTGACAGCTGGCTTGTCTCTGTCAGCCTGAAACTGGTTCAGATTCTACCTGGTAGGTAGAGCTCAATCTGTTAAAATAGCTGACTCTATATCACCTACATTACCCATCTCTACTGGTGTGCCTCAAGGCTCCATACTTGGTCCCCTCTTATACTCAATTTTTTCAAAATGACCTACCATCAGTATGCTCCTCATCCTCTATCCATATATATGCTGATGACATGGTCTTGTTCACCTCTGACCAGTCTCCCTTCGATGTGACTTCCAGACTACAGCTTGACTTTAATGATGTTTAATGCTGGCTAAACTCGCATCAGCTCTTTCCCAACACCAAGACGACAATCTGAATGACCTTTGGCACTAGGCAGAGTCTCTCTAGGCTGCCCTCCCTTCCCTCCTTCCACACCTTGATGGGACAACACAAGAGGACACCACCTCTTTCAAATACCTGGGTGTCTGGCTTCACCAGCATTTTAACTTTTCTATACATACCGATGCTATCCTGAAAAAACTGCACCCCAAGCATGGCACCCTTTAGAGGAACCATAGTTCCTTACCACTACCAGTTAAGTGTGATCTTGTTCAGAAAATGATACTCCCTATTGCGACATAGTCTACAGTGCTGCTCCTAAGTCTTCCCTTACCAGGTTGTATACTCTCTTCAATACTTCCTGTCACTTTGCTCTTGATACCCCCTCCCACCCACATCACTATACCTTGTATCATTCTTTAGCTTTCTCCTCCATTGCTTGCAGGTGTCCCTCTCACTATGTCAAGCTCACTTCTAAATTATGGTTTGGGACTCTCCCCTCTTATCTCTCCTCCTCACTCTCTGCTCCATCTCCCTCCTCCCACCCTCTCAGATCCACTTACACACATACCCTAGCTATTCATCATCACTCTACCTCCAAAGGCCAGAAAGGTTCCTCCTACCACTGCCTAAAGCTTTGGAACTCACTGCCACCTCCTATCAGACTTTCCTCTTTCCCATTTTCAACCTCCTTAGCCCTTCATGATTTCTATTCCCCTAACTGCACTTGTTCTTAGCTTCCCTTCAACCTTCCCAACACTGGTGCATTACCCTTTAGCTCTACTTTACTTCTGTTCTCATAACTGTACATTTTACTAGCCCCCCTTGGCAACCCTCCCCACCCTTGCTCAGTAACCTCTACTCCTCTATCCCAGACTTACCTCTTGTCTTCTAATTGAACCCTTCCTCTGATTACTTCCTCAAATACTACCACCTATTATACCCCTCCTCCCACCCCCTACTACAACCTACTGTGCCATCTTGACTCTCTACTACCATCCACAACCTACAGTGCTATTTCGTCACTCTACTGCTGTCCTGCCCCCCACTACCCCCTCTCCCCCACTGATACTCTCCCTTTTTCTGTTCCTAGTTTACCCGTATTTTCTTCAGCCTCCCTATTCCTTATCTCTCTTCTCCCCTCCAGTCACCCACCACATTCCAATCCTCCTTCCTGCCCCCTTTCACTCTTCTTCTTTTCTGCTTGGTCCTGTCCCCCTTGTAGGGTTCTCTGTCATCCTGATGGGATATAGATCCTGGCTCCCTCTCTACTACCCCCTTCCTTTCCACCCACATTCTAATTCTGACCCCTTGCAGGGTTTTCTGCATCCTGAAAGGATATAGATTGTCTCTCTCTCTTTTCCCCCTCTGTCTTTCCCCCCACTTTTGAATCCATTACCCAGCCACCTCACTACTTCCCTATCCCTCTCCTCCCCTCCTATTCCTCCACCTCTCTCTCTTCTCTACCTCCCCACTCCCTTTCTCTCCCCTCCCTTTCTGCCAGGTCCTGCCCCCCTTGCAATCCAGTATCCAGAAGGGGTTAGATCTTGGCTGTCCCTCTCTCTCCTCCTTCTTCCATCCCCCACCTTCTACCCCTCACCTGTCCACTTCCCCACTTGTCTTAGAACTACCCTACCTTGCATATACAATAGCAATTCGAATTGTGTGCTCAGTCTACAACTTCTAGCACTTCAGATGTGTTATCCATCCTCTAACATTTACCCTACTGGATCACCTGCTCTTGGATTGTTGCAATGTGTGTTTTATCCAAACATGGTTTTGTTTACCCTGGCCAGTTGGTCTAGGTTATTTCTGCTCTTTAATTGTACTACACTGTGTGGTTTTAGTATTTTACTTGTATTGCTCTGTTATTGTTATGTGTGTGCCTGTTCTCCCAATTCTTGTATCCCCCCATCCAGGACACTTCTGGAATGAGTTATGTACAGCTCATGTTGTCTTTCCTGGTGAAACATTTTCCAAATAAATAATAAAATAAAAAAATGTTGAAAATTTGGGGCACAAATGTGCAAAAATAGCCAAGTTATGGCACTAAGTTCAAAACCCCACTGAAATACATTGAGATGCATACCTGATTCCTCAGTTTGCAGTCCAGCTTTGAAGAGTGAAGACGTGTCTGCGATCCAGAGAGGATTACCGTGTTGGACCCCTGATCAGTAAGTAAGGGCTTGTGGTGGTGTGGGGTGGTGAGTGCTGAGGAAGGTTGGGTGGGGCAGTCTAATGGTACAAAAGACATTGATGGACATTTTTCTTTTATAGCTAAAAAAAGAAACAAATGAGGATTCCTGCACTGGGGGATTGGGTACTCCCAGTGCCACTCTTTTGTTTCTGTGGGGGAGTTGAGCGATGGGTGCTGAGAGGGAGGGTTGGGGGAATAAATTACCAAGTGTATATAAAAGAAGGGTTAGTGGGATGTGTCGTCTGCATTTTGTCCATAATTAATCCCTCTTTTTCTCATCATCAGCACTTAACTCTGCCCGAGTGTTGGTCATGACCTTCATTTTCATTTCTTTCCACTGTGTTTTCTGTAACCTCTTTACTATATAGATTTAAATAGCTGAATTAATATAATTTATTGGTTGTTGGATGGGTGTAGTACAGCATGTAGGGAGAACAGGCTTTTTCAGAAATCTTTTTATTTTTGAGAAAATCTGAGGACTGTATATAGTTTTAGCTGTAGTCTCCCCACACCATCTGTTGCTGCTCCATTTCTCTCTCTTTCCAGTGGGTGGTCTGCTGTTGGATTTCTGTGTTTCTGTCTCTGTCACCCATTTGTAGCACAGTGAGGGGATGAGAAATGGGGGGCCACTTGGATGGGGATGGGACATCTTGTAGGGGACTCTCTTGCTCTCAACTGCCACATAGCCTTAGCTATTGACACACAGAGGCTGCCACCGACAGACAGAGCGGCACACTGGTACCCAGAAACTACACATTGCCAACACTGGAATGGGCTGTTAGAAACTGCAGCAGAGGCTGCATGATTGAGGATGACAGACACACATGACACTGTGTAACCTACCTGCACACATGGGAAAATTGTTACCTACTGTACTGCCAATTGCCCTCCCTTGCTGTTTACCTCCACTCTCCTTTCTCCCATGATGTTTGCTGGACAACCCTGACACTGAATCTCCCACTGTCAATGAGCACAGAACAGGGAGTGGACATCGACAGAGTGGGGAGGGCAACACACTCTCTCTCTCTTTCTCTCTAGCAGTCCTGGGGACTGTAACACCAATGTCTCGCTCACCCCACCCCTTCCTCTGACTGCTGAGTGACTGTGGCTGTTACAGAACAATGAAACAACTTAGTTACTTGAAAGTAATCAATAACACTGAGAGCCATTCAGATCATTTTCTACCTTGCCAGGACTTGCTCATCATGTGGAGGGCCTCTCCATCTGTCTTACACTCCCTCTCCCCACAGCACAGTGCTGCTGATTTATGCTGTAGTACATGGAGTTGACCTCACAAAAAAATGCTCTCTCTTTCTCTCTCTCTCTCCCATGGTGTGCAAGCTATCCTGTACCTGCTACTGCACTTGTCAAGATTACTGCTAGGTGTCTGGGGTTACTCATGGGATGTTGCACACAATGGGAATAATGTTTTCATATATGCTTTTACATTGTCACCCAAAAATACCTGCATTTCTGTGCCCCGCAGCAGCACTGTTCAATGTCTACCTTTCATTTTTTCAATGATTGAAAGATAGATAATGAGACCCAGTGGCAGATTTCTAGAGTTGCTCCATGCAACCCTGGATTAATAGTGCAACAGGCATGTACAGCGACTCCACCAATGGCTTTGTTGGTTTCTCCAACCCATGTTATAACTTCCTATAGAAACAGTGAGCCTATAGAGACAGTGAGCTAGTGCTTTAGAGATGCAGAGGCAACTGTGTTGTCACTCCAACATGATGTTCATTCACAAGGAATGCAAGGAATGTGGGAGTCCTTGTCTCACAGCAAGAGCGCTGCAAAGCTCAACCTACTGTACCCCTAAAAAGTAGAATAGCAATAAAAAGTGCATTTTGTGCTTGACTAGTGTGTGGGAGATAGTAATGCTGCAAAAGTAATCAAAACCAGGTGGCAGGTTCTATCCAGAGACCCTGAAATATGACAATTGGTAAAAGGTGCACCAAAACTCTCCTACCATATGGGAAATAATTTAAAAGATCTGCTCACAAGTAGCCATTACAGAATGTAACTAGAGAAAAACAGAAAAAGGACATCAGGACAGGTTCTTGCACATCACAATTAAAATGGGTGCCATGATGCAGTTACAAGCCCTGTATTTGTTCATCCTGTAACAGGGGAAGAATACAAAGTTAAATTAAACATTAATTGTTAGATCCAGCATGTGGTCTACATGGGGTGGTGCACTGGACACAAGCTCTATGTGGGTAGGGCTATTAAGTGTACCAAGGAAAGAATACAAAACATGTCCAGGCTGTTTATTTATTTATTTATTTAAGAGTTTAACCAGGCAGGCATGCTGAGCGGAGAACCACTCATTTCCAGATGTGACCTGGGGGAACAGGGAAGGGGACAAGGTGAAAGACAGCAATACACATATTCTCTGTACAATTGAGGAGACACTATATGAGAGACTATACAAGTAGGTAGCTAGGGTGGACATGCAACTTCTAGAAAAACTATAACAAACACAGAGAAAAACCATTACATAGTACAGAAAAATTTAACACAACTACTGGTTTGTAGAATTTATAGAGGGACAGAAGAAAGGTGCGAGCAATGGTGCGTACCTTGCCAGAGCATAAAATTGATATAACATGGCAGAGTAGCCCAGCAGGACTTGGGGCCTACTAATGTGTAGGCCTGGTGCAGGAGCAGACTGTGAGGAAATGTTCGTGGAGGTGGGCGTTGAGGTGTCTATGATCAGAGGAGTGGCGGATATCTGTTGGGAGGTCATTCCAGAGTTTAGGTAAATGGTATCTAAGCACCGCCTGTCCCATAGAGGTATGCATAAGAGGGATATGGAAAAGCCTGGTATCCGAGTGACACAGCAAGTAAGCCGATGGGGGTTGAGAAGTTAAGGTAGATTTCAGGTAGGGAGGAAGGGTATGGGACCAGTATTTAGCAGCAACTCTAGAGCAGTGGATTAGTCTGTGGGCCGAGAGTGAGAGAAAGGCCAGGGAGCTGTATAGGTCACAGTGGTGCATCAGTTTTGGGCTTTCCAGTACGAAGTAGCAGAAGGAATGAAAGAGTGTTTCCAGGCTGGCCAGAGTGGATGGTGAGGTGGTGCCATAGACTACATCCCCGTAATCAAAAATCGGAAGTATCATTTTTTGCATGAGTTCATGCCTGACCGGGGTTGGCATGCAGTCTTTGTTACGATAGAGGGCCCCTAGTTTAGGATGCAGTTTTTTGTGAAGGGAGTCAACATGGGTTGAGAAGTCTACGTATTGGTCAAGCCAGACGCCTAGGTAGCGGAACGAGGTGCAGGATTCTAAGGGAGAAAGGTCCAGGGTTAGGAAAGGGGGGTGAATGGTGAGCCGGGAGAGCCGTGGTTGCGAGCCAAAAGTTAGTGAGATTGTTTTTTTTTCATTTAGGAAAAGCTGGTTTGATCTAAGCCATTGTTGTACAGTGTTGAAATCCTGCTGCAGTTGGGCATGCACTGTTTCTGCAGATGGGCCAGTGTTGTATAGCACGGTATCGTCCATGTACATTTGGATGGCAGAGTGGGAACAGACTAGCGGTAGTTCATTCAGGAAAACTGAGAAGAGGATTGGGCCCAAGACTGATCCTTGTGGGACACCCATAGTGACAGGGAGGGGGGAAGATATGTGGGGGCCAATTTTCACCACTTGGTGTCTGCCATGCAAGTAAGCCTGAAACCAGTTAGTGGCAAGGTTGGAGAGGCCGGCAGCCTTTAGTTTGTCTAAAAGGACTGTGTGGGAGACGGTATCAAAGGCTTTGGCCAGATTAATAAAAATGGCCAAGGTGATATGGCCTTTATCCATACCTGAGAGGATATCATTTGTGACTCTTAATAGAGAGGTGACAGTGGAATGTGATTTTCGGAAACCTGATTGGTATGGGGTGAAAAAGGAGGAATCGACTAAGTATTGGGAGAACTGAGCAAGGGCAAATTGTTCTTGTATTTTTGCCAGAGTTGGGAGAAGGAAGATGGGGCGGTAATTCCCTGGAGAGGAGAGGTCACCCCCTTTAGGCAGTGGGATGACGGTTGCCAGCTTCCAAGCTGTGGGTATTGTTGACGTTGAGAAGGAGAGGTTGAGAAAGTCAGCTAATGGGGCGGCTATAGCGGGGGCTGATAGCTGAAGTAGTCTGGAGTCCAAGCCAGAGGGACATTTGCCCTTGTTTGGGTTTTAAGTTGCACAGTGCTTGGTAGACTTCGGCCGGAGAGACAGAATGGAAGGAGAAGGGGGGGAGAAGATGTGCTTCGAATTAGGAGTGGTAGTTGTCCTGGGTGGGGAAGGGGGAGGCTATGTACCAGGGAAGTAGCGCTGTTGGTGAAGAAGGTGTTGAAAGCCGTGGCTACTTCAAAAGGGTCAGTGACAGCTGAGCCGAGGATTGATAGAGCCGGGGTAGGTGGTTGTACAGGCGTGGATAGGAGGGATTTGATAGTTTTCCAGAATTGGGTTGGGTGGTTAAGATTTGCGCTAAGTGCCAACGCGCAGTATTTCTGTTTGGCTAGATGAATTGATTTCGTGCAGGAGTTACGAAGGGCACGATAAATTAGTAGGGCTTGGTGGGATCTAGTTGTTTTGTACTTTTTTCATGCCTGGTCCCTGGAGCGGCATTGGCTGATGATATATGCGGATATCCATGGTAGGTGGGAACCCTTAACTCTAGTTCTTCTTAGCGGTGCATGTAGGTTCCAGACATTTGGGAAGCTATTTTTGAAACTGTCTAGTGCAACATCTATAGTAGGGGCCTGAGGGTTGAAGGACCAGTCTATCATGGTCAGGTCCGATAGAAGTGGTGTTAGAGAGAGTGACTTAAAGGACCTGACTAATAGGGTCAAGGAGGGGGGGTTTATGCACTTTTCTAAGTAAACCATGTGGTGATCACTTAGGGAGTCAGGGAGTAGGCCTGCTCCTATTGACCTATGGGGGTGTGTGGTCAGTGCCCAGTCCAGGAGGGAGTGGTTGTGCATTTTTAGGTTTAGCCTGGTGGGTTGGGATATTTGTTGTGCGAGATTCAGGGCATTTACTTTAGAGCACAGCTTGGCACAGTCAGTTGCAAGCCAGTGGTAAATGAAGTCCCCTAGGACATAGAGTTCACCTGTTGCGGCGGAGGATTTTAAATTGGCTAGGTGGTCTAGTATACTAAGTATTGGGGTGTTAGGGGTGCAGTAGGATCCTGCTATAAACACCAGGCCGGAGTATGGCAGTGCAACTTTGACAGTTAGAGACTCAATTTGTGGCGAGGGAGTAGGGATGTGGACCGGGGTGAACTGGTGCTTGGCAGAAATGAACATGGCTAGGCCACCCCCCCTTTTTTTTCCCATATGGTCTTGCCTAATTAGGGAGTATCCTGGAATGGCAACAGTGGAATCTGGGGTGGTGGGGTCTGAGCCATGTCTCAGAAAGTATCAGGATGTCAGGGCGAAGTGTTAGGATGGATAGTTGTAGTTCTGGGATTTTGTTGGACACTACAAATGTTTAGGTGCAGTATTTTTAGGCCTTTTGGTAGAGCCAGGGGGGTTGGTGTTCTGGGAGGGGTAGGTCCGGGGTTAGTTTCTATATCCCCTGCTAGTAACAGGAGCAGTGCTGTAAGATGTAAGAACTTATGCCGAGAGGCCCTGGTTTTGCGATGGCAGTTGAAAGGGCGAGGCGCTGTCCTGTGCAGGTCAGCCTTGATACAGCGCAGCACAGAAAGTCCGGGGGTGAGAGAAGGGGGGAGAATGGCTGCTCAAATTAGCCAGTTGGGGGGGCTAGTTGGAGCTTATTGTGGTAGTGTGGTCAAGCACGATAGCCCTGTATTTATGCCAGTGAAGTGGAGATGTGGCAATGGTTGCCTTAGAGGGCGAGAGGTTGGGGGGAGGGAGGCTATTGGAAAGGCAAGAAGGAACAGAGAGAGGGCGAGGAGCATTGTATCTAGTCTGTAGCAGTCAGACAGGCAGGGTGTAGTGGCCCACTAGTGGAGCTAGCAGATAACCTGCTAATGGAAAAGTGGGCTGATTGTTTTCAATGCCCTACCAATCATTTGACTATCCCTTATCCCTATAAAGCTACGAGCCAAGCAAGGGTGGTGGTGGGGGCAGTGGGGAGCTGGTGCATAGCACCAGTGGGGCCTACACCACGCGCCGACTGACCAGCAGCGTCCAATAGGCTGAGCTCATAAGCAGTGCATGGTTGCGTACCTTTGTGTCCTTTAAGTCTTGCGGTTTGGGGGGGTCCGCGATGCACAGTGACCCCAACGCCCGAGGCTGTCCTTGCTGCTGGGAGGGCAGGCGACTATGCAGCAAGGCAACAGGGATACATCACTGGGAGTCTACTTTAGGGTGTGCCACAAGGTGCACCACCTCTGATTTTTCATTCAAGGCAATAGAAGACATTCCAGCCAGTGTCAGAGGAGGAGATAGACTAAAGACATTGTTAAGAAATGAAACTGAGTAGATTTATTATATCAAGTTACTGCATCCTCTGAGTTTAAATGTGGAGCTTGACTTTAAACCATTCTGATAACTGTTTAGCAGAAAGATAGTTTAACCAAATGGTTAGTACAGTATAATTATATTTAAGCGGTATCCTGTACACAAGAGATATTTTTTTATATCTGTCCAATATCTACTTAGTGATGCTAAATTCCTGGATATATAGACATGGGATTTATGAGTATGCCCTTTTAAATACAATTTTCAAAGATTTGTATATTGTCATTCATATATATTTCATGACATTATGGGGCACATTTTTTAATTTGGTATTTTGTTTTTTATATTGCTTGATTTGTATTAGAATAAATATTTTTCCATCACTCAATTTTTATATTCTTATGGCACAATTATGGTGGAAGGTGCAGAAAAAAACAAATTGGTTGAGGGACTTGTTAACATAGGTACCACAATAATTATATTTTATTTATGAAATTTGTGGATGGATATAATTTCATACCAACCAATTTTTGATCGAATGACTTGCATACAGTAATCAACTGTGGAACTTTACTTGTTGGGTTTAAACATGGGTCAGGCTTAATACTGGATACTTTCACAGTCTTAATATCTATACGTATTTATAAATTTATGGTGATGTCCTCCACTACACCAATTCTGAGACAGCTGCAGTCCATGGGTGCTTTGACATCAAGCCATCATTAGAGGTCAGAATATTGTTGGAATGAAATATCCCCCTCCCCCTTTCCTGGAATATGAAAGCTGTCCATCGGACACTCACCCTTTCTTGCTTCTGCTGACCCTTTTTTACTGTATATCAAATATATAGGATAGTTACCACTGTATAGGATCGAAGATGATACATTAGTGCTACTGATTTATTTTCACAAAAAGTACAAATTAGGCAAATATAATTATGTGCATACCATTATTGGAAAAGTGCAGCATTTTTTTGTTGTGCAAAACTGAGACTTGCATTGAAAAGACTGTTTATTGCCCCACTGTAATAACAATCAGTAAGGTTTTTCATACTGCCTAATAGATTTTTGTCAAATAAAACTTCTCTCAATAATTCATGAACAGGTGATGCTATTTGCAACATCCAAAAAATACCAAAACAAACTGAAATAGATTCAAATGATTTATTGCACATAGTCATAGAAATACACTCCTAGTACCTTGAAGCGCATAGCCTCTTTATAGGGGAGCTAATATCTTGAAATGAAGTTGCTGTTTAAATACCCTTCACCACAATGAATAAGTGACACCATAAGTACAGTATGAGTCTTTAATTACATACTATTCATTACAAAAAATACCATTATGTATTAAAATATCTTTCAGTATACAATGGCAGGTAAAAATCTTGGGCTCCAATTGGTCAGTGTGGAACTGGACCTATGGTGTTATCCTGGCATAACACCACAGATCTAGTCCCACTACACAAATGACTACATTAATAATGTAAAATAATTGTGCAGCCATCAGCACAGTCAGCTTCACTGACCACTCACCAGCCTGCTTCACTGTGCCCCACTCCTCATTTCACCCAAGCAAGCAGCCATACAGAAGTAAAACAAAAAACTCCCTCCCACCAAATAATAGTGTGCTCCTTCCCCAAAAGTCACAAAACAATCTAAAAATACACTTCTCTCCATTCCCTTTTTTGTTTCCTGTGGTATAAAAAGGAGAGACTGAGTGATTAAAGAAAACAGCTACCAATGGCTCCTTTCATAATGACGAGGCTCCTTTCATAATGCTCACTCGCTCCACCTCGGTAACTTCATTTTTCTGTGCCATTTAAAAACCACTGAAAAAAATTCTCCCTACTGCCTCCGTAGATCATCTCCTCTTGCATTGGGGATTTTACAATGGTGGCAGCTATTGGGTGGCAGCAGCAAGGATGGGGCAAGAGCTTCAAACTGTGAGTGGTGACAGGAAATATCCCACTTTGAAAAGGTCACCCATACAATAATTTAACACTGCAGAAAATTGTACCACCAGATCCTAAGCAGAATACATGGGTGAGGGGGACAGGAAATAAAAGAATCTATATACCACACTGTCAAGCAGATACAAGACGGAAAAAATACAGCTACTGGCCACATAGCTCCACCTAGAGGACAAACAGGACAAAGGATCTTCTTTTTAAATAAGTATATGTTCACGCACAAAATCAAGTGAAAAACTGTTCTAAAACATATTTATTATTATTTTTATTTTCCTTTACTAAAAGATTAGCCATTGTATAATAGGAATAATGCACTCCAGGATGTGTGTCATGTTGGGATAACATCACGCCTGGGACACTGGATGCACTTGGCCTGCAGCCTCATGCCCCACCACCCCAGGCCTGGCGTTATTCTGGCATGACACACCCCCTGTTGTGCGTTATTCCTTTACTAATTATGCCACAGAATAAACAATTCACATATATACAGTATATCACAGTTTTAAATAATACAAATTTTAAATAGCAAAAATCATTACAAAAAAGGCAAGGGAAAGATTTTAAACTATGAAGAACTGAATGAACAGAAACAAAACACAATAATGAAAATAAATGTAGCCTGCTCTTTCAAAGCAATTTATTAGATGATTATGCTTTAATAAGTGAACAATAATATAACATTTTGCATTATTTTAAATATTTTTTTTACTAATATTTACAAATTTTGGAAGTCTCCCAACAAAAACACATAACCACGGTAGCAAGATTGATTCACATTTATAAATTAGAAACCTTATCGTTGTTGTACAAGTTTCTATACAACCTTCATAATAAATAATTCATTCAGCAATAATCTAATCAATACATATAGTGTTACACCTCACTATGCCAGAATAATTTGTGTATTAAGCTCTCTTGTCAAGAAAAAGTGATTTAATATATAAATAAATAATTAGTCTGAATAAGTAGGAATGTTAGTGCAAAATTATAAGAGACAACTTTTGGTTAATATATAAATATACTGTATATAACTGTCCCTTCTTCATACATTACAGATGCAAAGGGTGGGAAGACACCAGGATTATAGGAAGAAAAATGCATAACTTTAGGGTTTGATACATATAAAAGAACATTTATACAATGTCTTTCTATGTGGCAACTTAAGTTATATATGTATATTAGAGGCAAAAAACTCCATTTAATGCATCAGTTAGGGTTGTTCCATGACCAAAAAAGCTAGAAAATTTGGGGTTAGAGTTGAGCCCCCCCCTTGACCCCCCAGCCACCCCCAACCGGCATTAGGTGCATTGGTTGCCGGCCCTAACTCTCACCCCATCACATGTGTAAAGAAGCTGAGGTATAGGAGAATGGGGTGAGAGTTAGGACCGATGACCCCAACACACACCCCAGTGCTGGTTGGGGGTCTGGGGGGTCCAAGGGGGCGCTTTCAACCCTAACCCCGAATTTCCTAGCTTTTTTTTTGCTGTGGAACAACCCTAACTGATGCATTAAACAAAGTTTTTTGCCTCCAATTTCCCTTCTTTTTGAGAATGAGAATGATAAATAATGAAAGGAATGCAGTGGCGGTAGTGTGGGGCCCTTTGTGCCCCGCACTCCCGCCATGTGATGTCTTGTTACACAGTAACAGGAACTGCAAGACAAACACAAGCGGCAACAGCAATGTACATGGCAAAGCAACCGTAAATGGCAAAGCAAACATTAATGGAAACACAAGCGTAAAGTGACGCTGAACCAAACAGTTACATAAACGGAGACATCAAACAGAAGTGCATACAGAATGCAACTGGTAACACACACATTCATGGTACCACAATTGTAAATGCAAATGGTAACAGTAACACCAACAATAACACCCAAGTAAATAGAAACGCAAGCACGTACGAAAACGCAAACTGTAATGCACACACTCATGGAACCACAGTTGTAAATGCAAATGTTTATGGTAACAGCAACAATAAAGCCAATAAAAACATAAATGCAAGCGCATATGAAAACGCAAACTGTTACACATAAGGTCATGGTACTGCAATAGTAAACATAAATGGTAACAGTAACAGCAACAGTAAAGACAGCAGAAACAGAAATGCAAGCGCATATGAAAACGCAAACTGTTACGCACACGGTGGCGTAGACTGTAACGGTGATTTGAATGGTAACAGAAGCACAACTGGAAACGCTAGCTGTCACAGTAAAAAAAGGGCACACCCTTCTTTTCCCCAAAAACTGCATTGAAAAAACTAATTGAAAACAAAGAATGTATGCATTATAATTGACTTCAGAGCTGAAAAGTTTGACTTGGGATACTAAATTGCTTATATCTCAGGAACCGTATGACGTAGGAAAAAAAACAAAATTTTGTATGACTTATTACTTTCCTGGCTAGTTTTTTTGGGGGCTAAGCATTTTTTTTTTTTTTTTTGACAAAAAGTCTGTATCTCACACTGTTTCTGAGATATGGGCCCTGAAAGATGCGACGGACACCATAATGTTAACCTATGGGACAAATTGTCAACTTCGGAGTGCTGTCACGTTGCCACCCTGTAATATTTTTTCTCCAAACCACCAAAAGGCACATCTGTGGAATGTTGCCTTTCTCCCCTTCAAACTTCAAGTAAAAAGACCAAACCATTTCTGAGATATTCAATGTCAAAGATTGGCAAAATTTCCCTATCTATTCCATTATAAGAAATCTGGCCATCTTGCCCATATTTTGCTATCAAAGATCACGATCAAATAATCTCACAATCAAAGAATTTGCAGCCTCATGATCAAAGAATTTGCAGCCTCACGATCAAAGAATTTGCAGGCTCATGATCAAAGAATAAAAAAAGGGTGAAACACGACTTATTCACCAATTTGAACCAAACTGTTATTTTCCAGCAGAGCGGCAAAGAATTCCTGTAATATGGCGGATGCCATATTGTTATCCTATGGGGAAAAGCACCAACTTCATAGTGCCATAACTTTGCCACCCTGTAATATATTTTGACCAATCCACTAAAAGGCACATCTGTGGGATGTTGCCTTTCTCCCCTCCAAACTTCAAGTAAAAAGACCAAACCATTTCTGAGATATTCAATGTCAAAGATTGGCAAAATTTCCCAATCTGTTCCATTATAAGAAATCTGGCCATCTTGCCCCTATTTTGCGATCAAAGATCACGATCAAAGAATCTCACGATCAAAGAATTTGCAGCCTCACGATCAAAGAATTTGCAGACTCATGAACAAAGAATAAAACATTTAATAATTCAAAAAATAGAAGCAATTGTAGTAAACCAACAGCATGGTTCAACAGAACGAAACCCCCTGAGTAAAACCCATCCTCATTTGAATTCCTAGGACACCCCTGGGCCAAGAAAATTGAATTTTAAATTGGGACATCTTGTCCCTCGCTCACGATGCAAGATTGCGGTCAAAGAATCTCATGATCAAAGAATTTGCAGCCTCACAATCAAAGAATTTGCAGGCTCATGATCAAAGAATAAAAAAAGGGTGAAACGCAACTTATTCACCAATTCGAACCAAACCAATGGCATCGTTCGACAGAACGGACCCTCCTGAGCAAAACAAGCCCTCATTTGTGTCCCTAGCCCACCCCTGAGCCAAGATATTAGTGTTTTAGGTCACAATGTAAGATCGCGTTCAAAGAATCTCACGATCAAGAATTTGCAGGCTCGCGATCAAAGATCGTTAGCGAGCTACAAATTAAGATTTTAAAAGCTTATAACTCTATTTTTTGACCAGTTTGGATGGAACCAAAGCCATGGCTTGATAGATCAGGGTCCCCTGAGTAAAATCCATTGAAGTTTTACTTCAGAAGTGACCCCTGAGCCGAGATATTTGTGTTTGTGTGATTGGAAAACTGAAAACAAGATGGAGGACCTCCCGGTCAAAGAATTTTGAACATTCCTCTGGAACAAAGATTCTTGAACCGTGAGGCTGCAAATTCTTTGATCGCCAGGTGAGACTAGATGGCCAGAATCCCCATTCTTTGATCACAAGATATACCTATAAATTTTCCCATTGGCTTATAATGGGGACTTAAAAGTGCCATAACATTTGAATGCCTTAATATTTTTTCACCAAACAAAAAGCAGCATGTTTAGCCACCAAAGCTCTTTCAAACAAGCCATCTTGCAGAGTGGCACACCACACGACGGCCATGCAGGACCACATTAAGAATGCCAAAAGGTGCCTTCAAAAATGGACAGTTTTGCATTTTTCAGTGCTTTCGTACATGAAGACCAGCACTCTGACACAAACATAATTTGGCAAATCAAGAGATCTAGTGCTCCCCAATGCATGTACCAAATTTCAGACAAATCCATTGAAAGGGTCCAAAGTTGTTAATGTCCAAACATTTGACTTTAGTATGTAAGTGGTCATTAACCTAACTACAGTAATGCACACACTATATATATATATATATATATATATATATATATATATATACATATATACATATTTGAAAAGGTTTCACCAGGAAAGACAACATCAGCTGTAAACAGCTTGTTTCCAGAAGCGTCTGGGGGAGGTTTACAAAATTGGGGACAGCAAGCAAAAACATGTTAAAGAGAAAAAAACAAGATGGAGCAATTCAGATACAATTCAGATACATAAAGTGTAGAGCAGGTAAAAACATAACAAAATAAAATAAATACAGAACCATTTCAAAAACCTACTGTACAGTGTAGTGCAAACATAGTATATTTTGAATCAAGAGGAAAAGACATAGGAGGAGGCCCACCAAAGAAAGTCAAACTATATGTAGATAAGACATAGACAGAGACAAGCCGAGAACAGGTAGCAGATGACGTACTCATAGAAGTGCTAGAAATCGAAGGCTGAGCATTGGGTTAATATGTGCTTATTGTGGTATAAAGAGAGGGAGTTATAACAGAAGAGGCAGAGGTGGGGAGGGACAGGTAGGGGGAGGAGGGAGGGAAGGAAGAAGGGAGGCAGTCAGGAACTGTACACCTTCAGGATACTGATAACCCTGTAGGGGGTAGGGCCTGGCAGATAGGAGTTGGTGGGGGGTGGAGGAGAACAGGGCATGGGAGGAAGGGGAGCAGGGTTGAAGAGAGGCAAGCCAGGCACTTTCCCCCTCAGGATGCTGAGAATTCTGCATGGGAATAGGGCCCAGGAGATAGGAGGTGGTGGAGGAAGGGCGGGGGGGGAGATAGGGCAAGAAATGGAGAGAAGAAATTACAACAAACTTCATTAATGCATCAGTTAGGATTCTTACTAAAGTGAAAAATGCATATGAATGTGGTGTTAGGTTTTCCAGCCTTAACACCCTCCCCACCCTGCAGACACTGACAGTCATCATGGGTGTGCCTTGGGGTCATCAGCCTAATGCTCACCCCATTCTATAAGTAAATAAGCCAAGATGGGCACAGTATAGGAGAATGTGGTGAGTCTTAGGGCTGACAACCTCAAGGCACACCCCTGATGCCTGTCAGCATCTGCAGGGTGGGGGGTTGGGTATTAAGGTTGGAAACCCTAACACCACATTTCCCTTCTTTTGTTGCTTTAGTAAGAACCCTAACTGATATATTAACAAAGTTTTTTTGCAAAGAATTTCCTTACTTTTCCAGACAGTATAATCATACCCTTACTTGTCTAGGCCCTGTGCTCCCATCCCTCCATAGATGTGCATATGAATATAGGTGTGAGATAGTATAATAGTATCCTGATTTTATTTTTGAGAGCACAGTGTCCTTCAAATCCTGCACTTCCATCCCCTGTAGATGTGTATATGCATGTAGTTGTGGAAGCACAGGGCCCTCAGTGCCAAACATTTCCATTTATAGGGCAACAGTGACCAAATTGTCAGCATAGCCATCTTAAAACCCCACCTCATGTACCCTGATATAGAAAAATTGTCAAATCCATGCAAGAACATAATTCTGCACAGCTGCAATTCCATTCCATGCCACAGGTGCGAAAACACATTTTGGGCAGGATTTGAACACTGACAGCAGTGTCATACATGAGATGGGGTAATAAGAAGGCTACATTGAAAATATGCAGTGAAAATCTTTAATATTTCTGAAGTTATGAGTGGACATAGCAAAATTGCAACTAAATGTAGTAACTTTGGCATGTTTCCACATTCTGACCCCAAATTTTCAACAGTCTTCTTATGACCCCACCTCGTAGGATAACATTTTAAACTTCAAGCCAAAATGCCATTCCATGACACAGGTGTGAAAACACATTTTGGACAGGATTTGAAAAATGGCAGATATAAGGTTCATGAGGTGGCATGAAAAAATAGTGATGTTGAAAATTTGGAATGAAAATATTATTTTGTTAATCTATTCTGAAGGTGATTTTGCACAGTGACTGCAAAAATCTCATTCCCTGCCCAATTAACAAAACAATGGTCACAGTGATCATGAGGTGGGGGTCCCAAAAAGCCTATGCTGAAAATTTGGTGAAAAAACACCAAAAAATGGCAAAGTTATAAACCTAATTTCAAAACGCCATTAAAATACATTATAAGGCTCTTACCTTGATTCCTCAGTTTGCCGTTCAGCTTTGAAGAGTGCAGACATGTCCCAGTCCATAGAAGATGACAGCAGATGACCTCTGGTGGTAAATATATAGTAAGGGGCAGTGTGGAGTAGTGGGTGCTCAGTGGGAGGGTTAGGATGGGGGAGGGATGGCGAGGATGATGAGGGACCATTTTCTTTTTTTCATTTAAAAAAAAGAAATCAGGGGACTTTTTTCTTCTTTGCAGGATATATATGATTACATATTTTGGGGAACTGGGAGTGGGCTCCACAGTGTCCCACATTACTGGTGGAGGAAAAGCAGCTCAGGACACTAGGAGTGGACTCCCCATTGTCCCTCACTGGTGGGGAGGGGCTTCTGGTGTTGACAAGTGGATTGGGCACCCCACTGTTGTCAAATGAATCCAACGTCATGGGACTGTTTTCTTTTTTTAGGTTTGAAGTAATTCATAACTCGGACACTGGGAATGGGCACCCCAGTGTCCCACACTGCTGCGGAGGGATACGTATCTCAGGACACTGGGAGAGGGCTCCGCAGTGTCCCACATTGGTGGGGTGGGGTGGGGGGCTTCTACTGCTGACACAGGGTTTGGGCACTCCAATGTCAATAAATTTAATAATAACATGCCTCGGCCCCCTTCGAGGCTTAAAAGGATAAAAATAAATCCTTGATTTAGGTAAACACTAATAGGTTTTTTCCAGTGGCTGTATTTTTGCCACAAATTGTGGCAGCTGTTTGCGCAACACACAGTTCATAGTTTTGTGAAACAATGGGGATATTGCCATAATTTGGTGCACAAACTCCCCCTTGTTTCGCAAAACACTGAAGCAATTTAGGGCACAAATGCAGCCATGGACAAAATTGTTATATTTCTGGGCATTTTTGGGGCAAACTGAGCACAGAATCTGATTCATTGGGCCCCTATTAGGCAAACACAACAATTGGTGTTTACCAAATACAAGTATTTTTTGAATAATCTAAATTAATTTGCCTTGCTAACTGAAAACAAGATGGTGGAATCTCGACACTATATTTGCATTTGTGAAAACAAATGCTGCTTTCATGGCAGCAAAACAGTACTCCTGCATGGCACATCTGATTTTCTCCATAGGATATAATGGGAAACTTTAAAGCTTAATAACTTTTCAACAGATTAATATTTTTTCACCAAATCTTCAAAACGCACATCTGTGACCCAAACCCCATATACCCAATACATTTTATACCAAACCCCAAAGCTGTTTTGGACAAATGTTGTGACAAAGGATTTGCACTAATATGGTCATTTTCACATTTTTGGACACTCTGCATTTCCGCACCCGCACATCTGACCTGAAAAAAAATATGCCACATCAAGATATCTTTGATCCCCGATAGTGCATGCAAAATTTCATGTAAATCAGTTAAAGGTTCGCAAAGTTATTAAAGTGCAAAATTTTGGGTTTAACATAGAAGTGACCCTTGAACCCTAACTATAGTGGCACTACTGTGCCACTATAATGAATAAACAGTTCATGGGTAGAATAATTAGTTGACATCATTATATGTAGAAGAAAAAGAAAGAAGGGGGAACAGAGAGTGCACAGTAGTATTAAGATTAAGGAAGAGATGGCCACACTTACTTTCACTGTTGCATTTTGTTGTAGTTCATTCAGTTCTCTATAGTTCAAAATCTTCCCACACCTGTTTGTGTAACAAGGAGATCCTGCCACTCTTGAGGACCAACCTTTTCTTAAATCTGTTGCAACAGTTCTTCTGCTTCTTAGCCTGATCTATCCTTTACAATTTCTAGTCCATAAGATTGGCCACCTATAGGCACCCCCTCCACTTTCTGACTCTGCTATAGTGTCCTCTTTAATTTCCCTTTTCCCTCTCAGGTCCTCGTATAGGGAGATTATTGTTGTGATGTACAAACCGATATAAAACAACATGCTGTGTTCCACATTTCTGTATTTAGTATGCAATGGCACTATGTCATAAAATAACTTGATGCATATAAGTTATGTGTATGAAACCTATACAAGTTGAAAATACCATGACACTAGGTGTTTTTAATAAAGGTAAAAAGTACTAGGTGACTGTATTATAGAAGTTAAGTTACCAAGGTAGAGATATCAGAAACCCCCCTGTTGTGCTGTTAGATGCATGTAAATTACAAATTGTTTGAGGCCCTTTTGCACCATGCATTCCTGCTGTAAACTGAGCCAGTCTGAAATTTCATGGTGATTTGCATATACATCACATGATTCTTTGCATTATGGGAATATGCGTGATGTTGTGTTTCTTTGAAACCTGGCTTATTGCCAGTGCTCTTTTGCGTAACCCTTGCTTCAATGCTTCTGCACCGAGGTTCTTTGTCTTTAACTTGTTTTTTTTTTTTCTTTTTTCAACCCCCATCACTCAAACAAGTCAAACAAAGGGATGAAGTGTTTTTTTTTTTTTTCAATAAAAAGTTATATCAGTAGATCAACGGGTGCTAGTTAAGTAAGGACATGCATAGTCTGTTGCTGCAAACTGATGTGCTGAAGAAGGGATATGCCATTGTTGAAGGTTATCTCTTGTGTTTTAAATAAACATCACACAGAGATTGTGTCTTGAACTTGAGGTTTGGTGACTGGTCCATCTGTTATCCCACATCCTTTCACAGTTTGTGATGATCTTTGTTATTTAGAATGAAAGATGTAAGATCTAATAGCTTGGCAGAAGACACCAGGAGAAAGACTGCTGTGTGACTGAACTTCTCTGCTGGGACTATATTGCCCTCCTTCCCTCCCCTCCACCCCACCACCCAAAGCTAGTTCTATTTTTATAGGCACAGGATTTGACTGACAACAGGAACTTCCTGTTAGGGGCAGGAAGTGAGTGATCACAGAACCACCAAGGACCCACCATCCTAGAAGAGCAATAGTAGCTCTCTGGCCCCCTCTAGCTGCTGGAGGTCTGCCTCTGAACAAGTAAGTGGTCTACTGAGAAATATAGAATATTCTTGTCTCAGAACAGGACAATCAGGAGCTTAAAGGCACACAGGCAGAAAGTAAGGAGAAAGAGAGAAAAAAAAAACAGAGGAAAGAGTAAGGATTGGAAACAGTTAAGGGGCCAGAAATAAGACATGATTGGAGTGGTGCAGTGCAGTGGCTGTGGAGCAGCAGTCTTCCGGGAGATGTTCTGGAGGATGCGGTGTTGTCCCATCTGCAGGCACCTCTCTGGGCTGAGGGAGGAGGTTGCTCATCTCCAGGCTGAGTTGGCCAGGATTTGTGGGACCTCCTCTTCCATCCAGGGACCACCAGTGCCACTGCCATTGCCTCAGAGGTTGCCAAGAAAGAGGAGTGGTTGGACCACAGTGGGCTCAGGGAGGGTGAGGGTGGTGGAACAGAGGCACATCCCTCCAGCTGTGCCTCTCCACAATTCCTATGCCATTCTGGCAAAGTGTGGTTCCTCTATGGAGGCACCCACAGTGGAGACCAAGGAGGATGCTGGGAACCTCCACAAAGGAGACCCACAGGAGGGTGGCAGGGGACCCTGCAGGGAAGGAAACAACTCCTGGTGGGGACTCCATTGTTAGGAAGGTAGAACTGGGCAAGGAAGGGGAGAGGGAGGTAAGGTGCCTGCCTGGCGCCATGGCTTGGAGGGACAGGGAGCGAATCCTCAGGATTGCCAGAGCAGCTGCACAGGGGAGGGAGCTGGATGTCATTGTCCACCTAGGGACAAATGACCTGGCTAAGAAAGGGATTAGAGAAGTGCAGGAAGAGTTTGTGGAATTGGGGAGGGGCCTTAGTCAAGTAGCATGCACGGTAACCTTCTCGGAGGTGCTACCCATCTACGGCATAGGAGAGGCTAGGGTGTTCCATAACACGGGATTCAATCAGTGGTTGAAAAACTGGTGTGGAGCTCAGGGATTTGGCTTCATTGGGGACTGGGGGTCTACCTGGAGTGAAGCAAGCCTATACTGGCATGATGGGCTGCATCTGTCCGGGAGGGGAACCAGGATCCTAGGTGATAGGTTTAAATGCTTCATTGGCAAGCTTTTAAACTAGCCAAGGGGGGAGGCACTGGAAAGGAGCAGGAAAATCCTAGCTCCCCCAAACAATCACGGTAGTAAGTGTGGCAAACACCAACATGGAGGTGTCGACAGGGAGAAGGGCTGGTGTAAATGGAAAAAGTGACAAAGGCGAGAAGGTCAGGGATGGGGCAAAAGGTGGTAAGGCCATCAGGAAATGGAGGTAATGAGTACCAATGCCTGAGTCTGGGCAACAAGCTCCTGAGCTGGTGGCCTTAATGGAAGAGGATGCCTGGATATCGAGGCAGTCACAGAAACATGGTACACAGAAACCATGACTGGGATGTTAACATACCAGGGTACATAACCTACAGGAGAGACAGGCAGGGAGAAGATGGGAGGAGTAGCTCTCTATGTAAAGGAAGGATAAAAGCAACTGAACAAAAGAGTAAACAGGGAGGAGAGGAGACACTGTGGGTCACCTTGGAGACTGGAAAGGGCACCACAATCCGCACAGGGGTTATGTACAGACCCCATGTCAGGAAGGAATGGACAAGGATATGATGGAAGGCATTCTTAGAATGGCAGAGAAAGGGAGATACTGTTGATGGAGACCTGAATATGCCAGATGTTAACTGAGCACATTTGCTGCAGCCATCCAAGAGCAGGGCCATTCTTGATGCCCTACAGGTGGCAGGCATTAGACAGCTAGTTTCGGAACCCATTCGTGAGGGAGCAATCTTAGACCTCGTGCTATCAAACGGGGGCAGTGAGAGGATCTCAGCTCTAGAAGTGGGTTGTCATCTGGGGACAAGTGACCATCAAACAGTGTGGTTCACGATAAACTCAGCTACAAAGTCAAGCCATACAAAAGTGAGGGTACTGGACTTTAGGAGGGCTGACATTGGCAAGATGGCAGAGTGCCTCAGAAAAGCACTAGCAAACAGGCTAGAAGGAGGTGTGGAGCAACAATGGGGAATTATCAAAACTGCCATCACAGAGGCAACAAGCCTTTGTGTGAAGCAAATAAACAAATCAAAACGAAAGAAAAAGCCACTATGGCTGTCAAGAGAGGTGGCTGTGAAAGTCAGGAAGAAAAAGATAGCATTCCGGAAGTATAAGGAAACACAGAAGGAGCAGGACAGACAGCTGTACCAGTTAAGGCAGAAAGAAGCAGGGAGGGAAGTCAGAATAGCAAAGGCCCAAACTGAGGAAAAGATAGCCAACTCAGTTAAGAAGGGGGATAAAACCTTTTATAGGTACATCAGCGAGCGTAGAAAGACAAAGGGAGGGATAGTGAGGCTGAATAGAATGAACGGTGGGTGGGCAGAGGGGGACAGTGAAAAAGCAGGAATACTGAATGAATATTTCTGCTCAGTATTCACAAAAGAGGAGGGGAAGTGCCTAATCCAATTAACAGAAGCACTTTGATAGGGGGTCGATCCCAGTCCTTTCACAGAAGAAAGGGTTCTGCAAGAACTCCTAAAACTGAAGGTGGACAAAGCAATGGGTCCTGATGGAATTCACCACAGAATTCTAAAAGAATTAAGGAAGAAACTAGTGAAACCACTGGCTACTCTTTTTAATAAATCATGGGAGGATGGTGTGGTACCCGAGGACTTGAGGAAGGTGGATGTGATTCCCCTTCACAAAAGTGGGACCAAGACAGAGGCAGGAAACTACAGACCTGTCAGTCTGACCTCTGTGGTAGGGAAAATGATGGCGTCACTTCTGAAGGAAAGAACAGTTGAGTACCTAGAGGTCAGTGGAGCACAGGATCCAAGGCAGCATGGGTTCACAGCGGGAAGGTCATGTCAGATGAATCTAATAGATTTCTTTGACTGGGTGACCAAAGTAGTAGACCAGGGAGGGGCTGTGGACATGGTCTATCTAGACTTTAGCAAGGCATTTGACACAGTCCCACACAAAAGATCATTAGTCAAATTAACCAGCCTGGGAGTGGGTCCCAGGGTGGTAGCCTGGGTAAAACATTGGCTGGACAACAGGACACAGAAGGTAATTGTAAATAGAGTCCACTCTGAAGAAAGGGCGGTTACTAGTGGGGTACTGCAGGGTTCAGTATTGGGTCCAGTCCTTTTTAATGTCTTCATCAGTGACATTGCAGAGGGACTGGAAGGAAAAGTATGCCTTTTTGCAGATGACACAAAGATCTGCAACAGGGTTGATACACAAGGAGGCGTGGAAAGGATGAAAAGGGACTTGGCAAGGTTGGAGGAATGGTCAGACGTATGGCAGCTAGGATTCGATGCAAAAAGTGCAAAATAATGCACCTGGAAACAAGAACCCAGGGAAAATACACAATGGGTGGGAGGTAGTAACAACAACAAAACAGGAAAGGGACCTGGGGGTAATCATATCAGATGACCTTAAGGTTAGCAAGCAATGTGAGAAGGCAGTAGGGAGGGCTGGGGTATACTGGGATGTATAGGAAGAGGCATCAGCAGCAGAAAACAGGAAGTTGTTATCCCTCTGTACAGACAGTTGGTGAGACCCCATCTGAATACTGTGTTCAGTTCTGGAGACCCCATCTCCGCAAGGACATAGACAGGATAGAGGCAGTCCAGAGGAGGGCAACTAAAATGGTGCAGGGTCTGCAAGAGAAGCCGTATGAGGAGAGACTAAAGGAGTTTAATATGTAAACGCTTGAGGAAAGAAGGGAGAGGGGGGACATGATAGAAACTTTCAAGTACCTCAAGGGAATCAACAAAGTCCAAGAGGATAGCATCTTTCAGAAAAAGAGACTTGCAAGAACAAGGGACACAATTTAAAGATAGAAGGAGGGCGGTTCAGGGCAATGTGAGAAGTATTTCACAGAGAGGGTAGTGGATGCATGGAACAGCCTTCCTGAGGGAGTTGTGGGGTCTAAAACTGTGGGAGAATTCAAGAATGCATGGGACAGACATAAGGCAATTCTTGTGGGGTGCAGGAAGATATAGGCTGTTGGTTAACTAGGATCTGCGGCCTATCCTGTAGTTAGGGAAATGGGCAGACTAGATGGGCCTAGCGGTCCTTATCTGCAGTCAAAGTCTATGTTTCTATGTTTCTATGTTTCTATGTAATTATCTGAAATTCAGACAAAGGTGGCAATGTGGTGATACTAAATAAACAAGATTATTTAAAAGAAGTTAGAAGTTTGGTGGGAGACAGAGAGACCCATGAGATACTGAAACATCCCACCAAACAATTTAGAATTATATTTTTTTTTGGATGAAGTTATCTATGTGGGAATAATAGATACCAAAATAGCCAAACTTTATGAAAAATCCATATCCAAAAACAGCAATATTTTATTATCTCCTGAAATTTCATAAACAGAGCACAGACCCACCCTATTATCTCTAGACTTGGTTCCTTTCATGAAAACTTGTAAAAATGTGCTGATTATTTTCTCCAACCAGTTGTACAAACATTGGCCTCCAATATCTACTGTAACTAGCCAGCCCGTTGGCACTGAGGGTGGAGGCCCTGGATGCCACACCTCGTGGCACACTGGTGACTCGGGTTTGGGAATGAGCCCAAACAGCCAGGGATCATCAGGAAAGAGAGAGGACTGAGTGTCCGGACAACTTCTCTCCTCTCTTTGGGAGGAAGAGATAGCTGTCCCACCCATTGATCTCCCTCTAGCGACTGCTGGGGGGAGATATGAGTTGGGAAGTTCAAGCTGATGCATGAGTTGGTGGGAAGGGGGGGAAGGGAGAAAATCAGGAAATGAAGTTGGCAAGCTCCATGATGGCCCCACCAGCACCCGACCGGACACCCAGAACCTGGATTTGTGTTCCAGGGTGGGAGGAAGCTGTCTCTCCTTGCCCTGGCACTGTCATGGGATGGCATCCCACGGGGGATCACCAGGAGAGTTGGGATGGGGAAGGTGGGACCTGAGACCGAGTTCCCTTCAAGGGAGGGACCGGAGATGCCTGCCAGGCTCCCCAGAGGGATAAAAATCAATAATAAAAAAAAATCTACTGTGACTTTATGGATCTACTTTAAATATTTGAATCAGCTGCATGGAAACCAACATATAAGTGGATAAGTATTAATGTGTGTTCCTTATTTACCAACATACCACATTGATTGGGCTTGGAAGTACTTAGATATTATTTACAGAATGTCTACACCACTACCCCCTCTCTATAAGTTTTCGTTCAAATCAATGGAATTCATATTGTCACACAATTTCTTATGTTCAGTAGTCATTTTTATTTGCAGAAAAGATAAACAGATGGTAATGACACATAAGGAACACATGGGCCATCTAGTCTGGCCCTTTTAACTACCTAA
The DNA here is from genome assembly GCA_016271365.2 of Neoceratodus forsteri. Taxonomy (NCBI): domain Eukaryota; kingdom Metazoa; phylum Chordata; order Ceratodontiformes; family Ceratodontidae; genus Neoceratodus; species Neoceratodus forsteri. The sequence goes on along the minus strand of CM057455.1, from coordinate 639,781,426 downwards.
TGCATTACCGCAGATCCTAGTTGAGCTGCTGCTTACCCACTCTTCCCTATTACTATAATACTCTTATGTCTATCTTATGCATTCTTGAATTCCCCTACTGTTTTTGCCTCCACTACCTCCTCAGGGAGGCTGTTCAAAGCATCCACTACTCTTTCTGTGAAAAAGTACTTCCTCGTTTTGCCCCTTAGCCTACCCCATCTAGCCTCATATCATGCCCCCTTGTTCTTCTACATCTTCTTTTCTAAAATATGCTACCCTCCTGTACCTTGTTTATACCCTGATGTATTTGAATGTCTCTATCATATCGCCCCTCTCTCTCTCTCTCCCCTCCAGGGAGAACATATCAAGGTCCTCAAGTCTTTTCTCATATGACCATTGGTGCAGTCCTTGCACCATTTAGTTGGCCTTCTCTGGACTTCCTCTATTTTGTCTATGTCCTTCCAGAGATGTGGCCTCCAGAACTGGACACAGTACTCCAGATGAGGTTTCACTAGTGATCTGTACAATGGTATAACCACCTCCTTTTTTCTGCTGGTGATACCTCTCCCTACAGTATGCACCCTAGTATCACACTGTTTTTTCCCAAAGCCTTCTCACATTGTTTGGTTACCTTTAGGTCATAAGATATGATTACCCCTAGGTCTCTTTCTTGACTGGTGGCAGTCAGTACCTCGCCCCCATCATGTACTCCTCCCTTGGATTTCTGTACCCCAAGTAAATTATTTTACACTTCTTTGTATTGTAGCTTAGCTGCCACACTCTAGACCACTCCTCAAGCATACTTAGGTCATTTCTCATTTTTTCCACCCCAGAGTGTCGGTCCTGTAGCAGATCTTAGTGACATCTGCAAAGAGGCATACCTTCCCATCAAGCCCCTCTGCAGTGTCGCTTATGATGACATTAAAGAGGACTGGCCACAGCATGGATTCCTGTGGCACCCTGCTGGTTACCCCCCTCTACTCTGATTGAATGCCATTTACCACCACCCTCTGTGTCCTGTCACTCAACCAGTTTCTGACCCAGTTTACCACATTAGGGCCCACTCCCAGGATGCCCAACTTATTTATCAACCTCCTATGTGGCATGGTGTTGAAGGCCTTGTTGAAATCTAGGTAGGCCACATCCACTGCCCCTCCCCTATATACCTCCCTGGTCACGCAGTCAAAGAACTCTATCAGATTTGTTTGACAAGACCTTCCTTTAGCAAATCCATGCTGCCTTGGATACTGTGCTCTGTTGGATTCAAGACATATCACAATTCTTTCCTTTAGCAGTGACTCCATTAATTTCCCCACCACTGAGGTCAGATAAACAGGAACCACTATTGGGGCAGCAGTAGTGCCCTCATATGTAAACCTATTCCTTGGATACGGGGAACTTAGATTTGTGTTTAATTCAATCCATAACATGTTTCATGACAGAATCATGCACCAGTTTAGATGTATCAATGATTCACTGGTAAAATGGAAAGGATAGAAGCAAGAGACAATGGATTTTGTAGAATATTTGAATACAAATAATTTGAACGTAACATTCACTCATGAGATACGAAATGATTATATTTAATTACAAAACATGGAATTGTATATTGAAGGAGATAACAGCATTGGTTCCAGATGTTTTAGAAAAGTGACAGTAAGGAATGCAATATTACATGCAACTAGTGCTCATCCACCTAATTTAATTAAAAGCATTCCATAGGGACAATTTATTCAGTTGATACACAATTGTAACAGAGAAATTCAATTTGCATTTTGCTTACTGCACCTCCTTTATCTTTAAATACTGGCTTGACTCCCTCCACTCCTACCTTACCTCTCTACTCACCAACCTTCTTCTTACACCCTTTGTAGTACTGGCTATCACTGCCTCACTCTCCCATCTAGAAAATCCTCAGCTGGCCAGGTTGCTTTCTTCTACCACTTCCCCAAACTTTGGAAATTCCTCCCACAAAACATCCACTCTGCCTCTTACCAACACTCTCTCTCTCCTTTCTGCTCCATGCCTTCTCTATCCATACCTGCAATTGTTCCTGAAAGTTGGTCATGTTCCCCTACTCTCCCCCAACTCCCCCCTTCTACTCCCAATGCCTCTCTTGGCCTCCCTTTCCACCTTTCACAAGCTATCCCAGTATGTTGTGTCCATCCTTCTTGTATCTTACGGTTGCTTCTCTGCCACATCCCTTCTATTCACACCATACACTTTATTTGCTACTATCTGCCTCCTCAGAAGCTCTGCACTATTTGTATATAATTATAAATAATGCTCATTTTGCATGTTGATTAATTGCTTATCCTACCAGCAATGTAACTGGCTAATGTCTGTTGTTCATTACTCCCCTCCTCTTCCCCACAGGATGCATATGGAAATGAGCTGTTATCAGCTCAGTATGTCTTTCCTGGTGAAAGTTTTTAAATAAATAAATACATTTGACCATCGGCTAAGAAATTAAATGAGAGACTGCTACTCTGGCAGTACAAGAAATGTTTTAACTGAATCTATCTAACAGCAAAGAATGCAAACAGAGACCCATTACTCACTACAAAGAACAAGGAAGGAGATGACATGCAAAGGCTCAATTTTCTTTGGAGTATAACAAAGTGGCACCAAGAATTAAAAATATATTACTAAAACATTGGCCAGTACTATAAAGCTCTGAGGCACTAGACAAATTGAGTTCCACGTCATGAAGGTGAAAATTGTTCCGCAACTTACAGTATATAACAGCTAGTACACAGCACCAAAAACAAAGCAGCAACTATGCACAACAGCAGACCCACAATCAGCGAGAGTCTGCAACATAGTAGAGCTATAACAATATATTACACTTTTTATGTGGGGGGCTATGCCCCCCGCACCCCATGTGGGGGGGCTTCAACCCCTGCACACCCTTTCTAATTATAATCAACTCTGGGGGGGCTGAAGCTGGGGTACTGGAGACAGCTGGGGATGGGGCTATTCAGGGGGAGACTCCATTGATGACAAAACCAAAAGATCAGGGCACACCCCCCAAAAAAATCTAAGTACTGCAAACACCCCAAAAGAATACTATCCCCACCCAGCCCCAAACCCTGAACCTCTGACACTGTAGCCCTCCACCCTCTCCACCAGACCACACAGCCAGCTTGGCAGTGCCCTGACAAACTACCTCCCACATACCTGTTCCATTGACCTTCCTCTTCCGTCTGATCTCCTGTACACTCGGTCTTCTTGTCCCACATCCTCGCTATCACTTCACCTTGCTATCCTTTCAGGTTAGCTCACATCATGGGTGCTCAAACTGAGTCGCTCAAAACTGAGTCACTCAATGTGAGTCGCCTATATGACAGAATACCACTAATTTGTACAACAGCCCAGAATAACACATAGTTGGGCTAGAAATCTAAGAAATATTTTGTCTCCTAGCCATTTTAAAACAGAAAAAAAGTAAAGAAACAGAAAAATGTTGGTTGCCCATAAACCTATAGGAATATACAGATGTGGAAACTGTAAATGCTATAGATTTATAGAACATTGAAATGTTTTTGAACATCCAATTTCAAAAGAATCTTTTGAGATAAGACAATTTCTGAATTGTGTTTCTGCTTTCATCATTTATGTACTGACATGTACATGTCATAAACTATATGTAGGCAGAACAATTTGAGAGGCTGAGAAGTTTGCAAGAACATGTGCATGACATGAGAAGTGAAAGAAAGGACACACCTGTAGATCGATATTTTATGATACCCATTACAATAATCCTGAACATGTAAAAAATCTATATTTTGAAGCAGGTGTTACCACATAACAGTGGAAGGAACTCCTCAAAAAATAAGTTTAATGGATACATTATCTTAAGAGCCTCAACCCAAATCGACTAAATGATGAAATTAACTTGAAGTTATTTTTATAGTTGTCCATTATAGTTGTCCATTGATTTTGGCTAGAACTACATTTTGACTGTAATGATTCAGTAGCAAAATCTGCAGCGTATCTCCTGTTATCTCTATAACTGAAAGTCTATTAGTGTGATCTCCTTAAAATCCTATGTTAATTGTATCTGCCTAAATTGTAATACTTCTCCTGCACTCTACGTGTTCTCCTTCTCTCTTTTTTCCATGTTGTCTTTTTTTTTTCTATTGCAAATAATAATAGTATAAGCACAAGGTATGGAGCTTATGCATTTTAGATGTCAGTTGCAAGATGGCAGATTTATTCCTAGTGGGTTTACCTTGCCATAGAAACTCACATATTGCCGAGTCAACTGACTTAAAGAAATCAGTAGATACTTTAATAGGTAGGATTAGAAAGAGATATAAACTTTTAGGAAGTATACTCATTTTAAAGAGATCCACCAAGTTAAAGTAAATGGGTTTTGCCCTAGCTGAATTTATGCCTTACCCCCTTGGGCCGATATTGATGCAGTGCATATGTAAAAGAATCCAGACATTAATAAATAGCAGCCCTCATAAAATTAGCCCCACTGGGTCCCTTTGACTTACCAGTTTCTGGAGCTGCCTACGCTCTGCCTTGATGCTCACTAATATGTGACAAGATGCTAGTGAGACCAGTGGGCTGAGCACCATTAAGTTTATGGACAGCAGCTTTTTAATGTTTTTTTTTTTTTTTGTATTGTAATGGTCAGTTGGTGATGAAATGTGGGCACTGGTCAAATAACAAGGGCCTTGTAGATTTTGTTCAATGTAGCCTCCCTCTAGAATGCTTTTATTCACTTATGTGCACAAGATGCAGCTGCTAAAGGCTTTAATGTCATGACTTATAATGGGGGAGAGGGGGCACCCAGCCTGGTAACCCTAAACAGGGAGCAGGATGGTGTCAGCCCTCCACTGATTAGGATTTGAGCCACTGGAGCTTGATATAGGATTCCTACCCACTGAATAAATTGAATGCCCTGTTTAAACTACCTCAGTGTGTCAAACACATACCCCTACTCCACACAGTAAAAGACCTTCTCCATATCCACACTATTACCCCATTGTTCACAGCTTTTTTGGTTCATCTTTGAATAATACTGACTTCGTCCTGGCGGCCTTTTATAATCTTTTTGATCCATATGTATAAGGCCCTGTAAAACTAGGTCCAAGTGAGATTCTGTAACTTTGGCAATGATTTTGTAATTTGCTGTCAGCAGAGAAACAGAGCAATAGCATGTACACAGGGTGGGGTCTTTACCTCACTTGGGAAGGAACTTAATTGTCACTGACCATGTGGAGGGAAGCAACTCCTCGGTCTCTAAGCTTTCCCTGATCACATTATAAAGGGGTGCCCTCAGTTCTTTCAAAAAACACTTTATAAAAATCAAAGGGCAACCTGTCCATGTCCAGAGCCTTCCCCCTTAGAGGTCTCAAACTGTCTGCAGTACTTTGTCTAGTTGTGAGGAAACATTCAGGCCTTCTCCATGAGTCTCCAAGATCATGGTCAGCAGGTCCTTTGAAAAAAGTTGTCTAACTGTGATTGGGTATGGTTGGCCTCTGTGGTGTACAGGGATTTGTAGACAGAATATTAGTTTCTACATCTCAATATTCTGTCTAGAGGGATTTGTAGACAACATATTGGTTTCTACATCTCAATATTTTGTCATGTCTGGCAAAAGAAGTGTGGGCATGTGAATAAAATTGCATGCTCTGCTCTACCTGTGTGGTTTTCATGTTGCCAGCTATCTTTTAAGCCCTGTGCAAGCATTACGTTCTGCAGTGCCTTGGTGCTTTTAGTGAGATGGACTAGTGTGGGGTTTGAGCTGTCAAATATCACGTCTAAGACACCGCTAAAGTCCCCTCCCACTACCAAGGACCTGGAGAATTCTGACATCTCAAGCACCAGTCTCTGAAATATCAAGGGGTCATCTTTACTGGGACCACATATGGAACCTCTGATAATGTAGTACTATTCTGAATTACCAGCTGCACTAATGTAATGTATCCACCCCTATTGTTACTGACTTTAACTTTTTCCCCTTGGAATTGAGGACAGATCCATACTGTAATGCCTCTGGTCCTGGCATTAAAGCAGGAATCATGCCAAGTACTCCCCAACCCAGTTGATATTTTATCCATCTCTGCCTCGGTCATGTGAGTAACCTGGTGTAATAGAATATCCCCTTTTTGTTTTTGTTTTTTTTCTCTATTCAGTATTTTCTTGCTTTTAACCACATTTTTGAAGTCATTCACATTCCAAGAAACTACACATATTTTGTCATCCACTGTTAAGTTTTTTACTATCATCACTCACTACCCCTTGCTTGAGAATCATATTAGTATTAATACTGCTTCCATCTCACTTATACATTATTATTTGCTGACTGATGGTAACTGTAAGTTGCTTACAAATTTTATGAACTTGGTAAAAACAAAACATTCAACAACAAAAAAAAAAATTCACTGCCTCCCCCTCCTTCTCGCCATTTACATAACTCCTCTTGTGCCGCTGTTGAGCATTCACGGGCTCAAAACATCTTTTTTTGCAAATGATTTATTGGAATTATTTATAGCTTGTTATTAGTTTGGCACCAATTGTTCATATTGCACATTTATTAAACTTTTATATAGAATGGCATTAACTCAAATTTTGTCAGCCACCCCTTCTGTAGGAGTGGAGCTGCTATACATGTTTGAAAGCAAGTAAAATCCACAGAGAAATAACACATAAACATTCCACTTGCTGCAATTCTGTGTATGGTGTATTGCCATGGCTGGTGAGCCCAGATAGTCCCGCCCCTCTCCAGACTAGCAGCTTGTCACCCCATCTGCGTGATCTCACAACATACATTCCACAGCATACTGTACCCCTTTAAGGACATTTATATTGCAAGCTCATTACTCCCAGGTTGGTTTTACATATTTATAACAGTCAAGATCCTGGCAGAAAGGGTGCGAGAGTCTCACCTCTTGCAAGGGCAATTCTTTGCCTGTACATCACCCCCCCCCCCCCGTCACATCAGGAACAATGCCAGTCTTCCATAATTGTCTTACCCCTGGGCATTAAATATTGTAATCCAGTGATGCACTGTCCTATCACTTCTAGGAACCAGCTTGGTCAGTGAGGTAGCCCAGCAATCTGGATCACCAACCTTATGCACATACACCCATGGTCCCACACATTGATAATACAGCTCCTAAAAGTGTTACAGGCTGCAGAAATGAAAAGAAACACCACTTGTTATTTAACTAAGGTAATTGTTGGTTTATTTTGGCCTTGTTTTTGTCTTAGCCTTGCATTTCATCACCCGGGGCACAGGGGCCCCCAGCTGCGAGGCATCAGTTCTATGTTTAAATAGTTTGACATTATCCACTGGGGAATGATTGTCATATAGTTGTGCTGGCCAATCCACTGATATCCACAGTCCAACCTATTCATATCTCCATTCTGTGAAAGGGATCTATCCATTCCCTGGTGGTAATTTCATTATATGGCAGATGTTCAGTGTTTTAATCCCACAGCAGCTTCTCGACAGTCTCCCTCTGCAGCCATTTGCTGTATGTCCAATGACCTACAAGTGTAAAGGGATGTACAATTCCTTAATTTTAAAAGCTACACTCCAGTGGCACAGTTGTGACTGCTGATTGAGGCAAGAAGGGGAGGAAACCACAACAAAACCAAGAATTATTGGTTGGAACCAAGAGTTGACCTTGTGGCAGAATCAATATGTGACTGTGTGTTTCAGATCAACCAACCTGGTATTTCATCAAAGTTAATTTATGCAGCAGTCAGAGCTGGAGCTCACAGAATCTTGTGTTAACAAGTTCAGTCAGTTATTGGATAACAATGTCTGGGTTTGTCCAAAGCGGAGAAGCAAATCCAGTGAGGTACCATAGAATCAAATAGCACTCAGGTCCCCTTCCTGCTTTAGCTTCACAAACATGCCAAGTCACGTGGTCTAGTTTTACAGTCCAGCTCGTATTTATGAGAGTTTACATCTTTGGCCAACAATGCCATGTGGCACCATTCCTGATGAGAAGATATTGGTAAGGTTGCAGAGCACTTGATGGCACTGTCAACTACTATTAGTAAGGGCTCCACGAATCAGTAGACACTGGGGGTAGGTATGGGTTATGTAGAATCTCAGTGGGACCCCAACCTCTAACCACATGAATTATGGGACACACTATCACAAACAGGAGCAGCCCTTCTCATGGGGCAGGACCAGTGCCACTCATAGAGTTTCTCCCCTCTGTAGCCACATTCTTAATGTTAATGAATTCTTCTGCTGCCTGTAGGGAGTTGAATAACTTTGGCAGTTTTCCCAGTCTAGTGATGCAGTAGGTAAAAGTGTGCAAACTTCCATCCCCTTAGGTGTAACTTGATTTTCACTCCTGAAAATTGTTGGCACTTAAACAGCAGTTCTCTACTGTAGCCCTGAAAGATAGACACTTTGACATTCTCCATGGTTATCAATCTGGTAGCGTTTACTACTATGAGGTCAATTTGTTTTTCTGCGTATCTCAAGTAGCAAATTAAAAAGTGCCTAGGGCTCTCTCTAGGTTTGGGATGGGGTCAGGTCCTGTGTGCTCATTTGATTTTGAAGGACATGGCCTCCATACCCAGCTTTAGCTTATCAGTTAGCCAATATTGCACTGTCAGTTCAGAATTTTTGCCCTCTAAGCCATTGGGCAATCTAGCAATGCACAGACTGGACCATCACACATGGTTTTATTGACTGTTGGCTCAATCATGCAGTTCCTTCATTGTTGAATGGAGCTGGTCCCTGTTTCTAGTAGATCTGCATAGGCAGCTTAAAGCTCAGTCATTATTCTCTGCTTCATCAAGTCGGGCAGCATGGGCATTAGTAGTCTCTGTAAGGTCACTCACGGTGGTTTAAACATGCAAAATCTGCGCGGCCACATTTTCAGAACTGGCTTTTGTTTTTCTTGTTGAAGGATTTTTATCATTGTGGACAGTGGCCTATCTGAATCATCCACAGTTTTATTCCCACTCAATGCCATAGCATAAGTCTTCATACAGCTGTTGAGAAGCGAGTGTCCCAACATGATAGTAACACTAGCAGGCTTGAAATTCATCAGTGATTGCTTTTTCTGTGCTTGCAATGCTGCTATGAGAGAGTTGCAACTGCCTGAGGATTTCAATAGCTGGTTAGCTCACAGGATGCCTCCAGATTACCATTGTTAGTGTGTGCCTGTTGGGAGTTGACCTACAGAGCAACCACCATCTTGCTTGGTCAAGACATTCCCCTCCCATTAACAACAACTTGATATGAATGAACACCAGCACTGAATAAGAACTGCAGAACCACAATGTAAACTATGGGATTTAAGATAGCTTTGAGGGGGTTAACTAAGGTCTTAACAAGGCTTAAACAGTGTGCTTATTCAGTGTTGCCTCAAAAAAAATCTCTCTCTTTTGGAAAATCATAAATTCTAGTCATAAACTGACATCTCCTGTGAAACCATGCTGCTTCAGATCCTGTAGACCATTGGCAACAAGGTATTCTCCAATCCTTTCCTTCAATAGTGATTCCATTACTTTGCCTACTACCAATGTCAGGCTGACAGGCCTGTAATTCCTTTAATCCTCCCTACCTCCCACTCTCGTGTAGTTGGACCACATCTGCCCTCCTCTAGTTCCCCGGTACCCTCCCTGTTTCCAATTACAGTTTGAAACTAGTCATCAGAGGCACAGCCAACAACTCTTTTGGTTCCCTTAATATCCTTGGGTACACCCCGTCTGGCCCCATTGCCTTGCCTACCTTTATCATTGATAGTTCCTTAACTCATTCACACTACAAGAGCTCTTTGATACTTCCACCACTTGTGCCCTGTATACTCTTAGCACCGCATCCTGGGCCTTTCTAAGCAAAATCAAGCCATAATTAGTATGCCACAAACAAATGTGAATAACTCTTGAACCGTAAGTGCTACACACAAAGTATGAGTGGCAAAGTTGTTCAGCACAACATTACCTTTCCAATGGTGCTATGCAATCAATTGTAATCAATTTGGTTTTTATTTCATACAAGTTGAAATACCAAACAACTGTGGTTTTTTTCAGATTGTTTCAAGGTGCTTAGGTGATGCTCGAATGTCAGCCATGCACACCACACCTTTAACAAATGTGAATAATTCCTAAAGTGTACATGGTAGACACAAAATAGCAGAGAAAAAATTAGCACAAAATTACCTTTCTAATGGTGCTATGCAATCAATTCTAAGCAATTCAGTTTGTTTAATATTTAGGTAAAAACTGCTGACTTCCTCAAATGTTTCCTGGCCTGAGTGAAAGTCAGCTGAGTGGCTATGCTTTCAGATGCCACCTACAGGTGTATCTAGGCCTGAATGAGTTAAACATTCTTTCTTCTGTAAAAGGACTTGTGTCCATCTCCCACCCCATCATACACTTGTCTTTAATCTTTGTCTTGTTTCCATCCTCCTTAAATACTGAGCTGAAGAAGTTGTTCAATATATCTGCTTTTTTGTGGTCCTATTCCACACAACCCCCTCCTTCCTCTTTCAGCCTTACTATCCCTCCCTTTGTCTTTCTTTTTTAAATGTTTAGTCCCCTTGAACACTGATTTGGTAATTGTTTCCTCTGTTTGCACTTTAGTGCTCTGAACTGCCTTCCCTGCTGCTGTTTGTTTCTCTGGGTAAGTCTCCCTATCTGCCCCTTCTGTGTTTCTTTGTACCTCCTAAATGTCATCTTTTTTGCTCTTGCTTTTTCTGTTACTTCCTTAGAGAACCACAGTGGTCTCCATTATCTCTTGCCCATGTTAACCTGCCTGACACAGGGATTCATCCCTTGCTCAATGCCCTTTTATTTTTGCCCACTAATCCTCGACTCCCTCTAGTTTTCCAATCCCTGCTAGGATGTTCCTAGGGAATTCTTCCATTTTCTTAAAATCAGCCCTCCTGAAGTCCAGTACCCTCATCCTCCTGGGGGTGGGGGGATTGTAAGGCTCAGAGGGAATACAGGGGAGTGTAAAGAAGGAGACCTGGATAAGGCAGAAATACTGAAAAAATACTTTTGCTCAGTATTCATTGAAGAGGGAGAGGGTCAGGGACGACAGTTGGGTAACAGACACGAAGGGGGAAGAGGTAATCACAAGTCCATTCACAGTGGAGATTCCTGAGGAGCTCACAAAACTGAAGGTGGACAAAGCAATGGGGCTAGATGGCATACATCCGAGGATATTAAGGGAGCTGCAAAGAGAGCTAGCAGCACTTCTGGCAGCCATGCTCACAAAGTAACACAACAGAGGAGTGGTTCCAGTGGACTGGAGGTGGGCACATGTAGTCCCTCTACACAAAAGTGGTAGTATGGAGGAGTCAGGGAATTATAGGCCAGTCAGCTTCACCTCAGTAGTAGGTAAGATCATGGAGGCACTGCTTAAAGAAAGAATAGTGACACACTTGGAATCCAACGGTGCCAAGGATCTGAGGCAACATGGATTCACAGCAGAAAGGGGGGGTGGTGATGGACTTCACTTACCTAGATTTCAGCAAGGCCTTTGATAGTGTGCCACAAAAAGGACTGGCTAACAAGATGGATAGTCTGCGTATGGGGCACAAGGTAGTAGACTGGGTTAGGAACTGGTTAATGGACAGGAAGCAGAGGGTGGTGGTAAATGGGATCCTATCTGAGGAGGTGGAGGGTGGCCAGTGTGGTATCTCAGGGATCAGTCCTTGGCCAGTCCTGTTTAATGTCTTCATCAGCGACACTGCAGTAGGACTGGAGGGAAAGGTCTGCCTATTTCCAGATGACACCAAGATCTACAAAAGGGTGGGTACTCCAGACGAGGTGGAGAGAATAAGAAGGAACCTGGGGAAGCTTGAAAAATGGTCTGAGGTGTGGCAACTGAGGTTCAATTCAAAGAAGTGCAAAATAAGACACATGGGAAGAGAGAACCCTGGGGAAACCTACAGGATGGAGGGGGGGAGTTCATAACAATTACCAAAGAAAGAAAGGGAGCTGAGGTCATCATTTTAGGTGATCTAAATATGCCTAAGCAGAGTACAAAGGCTGCAGGTAGGGCCAGTGGCATGCTGGTGTGCATAAGCAGAGGTATCAATAGCAGACGGTGGGAGGCAGTGATGCCATTGTATAAAACTCTGGTGAGCCTCACCTAGAATGCTGCATTCAGTTCTGGAGGCCACACCTTCATAAGGACATTGACAGGATAGAGGCGGTCCAGAGAAGGACGACTAAGATGGTACAGGGCTTGCACCAAAAGTCATATGAGAAGAGATTAAAGGAACTCAATATGTACTCACTGGAAGAGAAAAGCGATCAGGGTGACATGACAGAAACATTCAGGTATCTTAAGGGCATAAACAAGGTGCAGGGAAGAGATATCTTCCAATATAGGAGTAGTACAAGAATGAGGGGGAATGATATGAAATTGGAAGGTGGCAGGTTAAATGGAAATGTGAGGAAGTTTTTCTTCACAGAGAGGGTGGTGGATGCATGGAATAGTCTACTACAGGAGGTGGTGGGAGCAAGCACAATGGAGGGATCTGAACATGCCTGGCACAGGCATAAGAGAACCTTAGAGGGGAGAGGAAGGGTGAAAAGCCATTAACCAAGTAGGGTCAGAGGCTACAAACTAGTGTAGTGCTCACGGGCAGACTGGATGGGTCTGGTGGTCTATATCTGCCAACAATTTCTATGTTTTTATATTTCTATGTTCCTCTGTGTGATTTGATTCTGACCCAGATCTTATATTATACCACATTGTACGGTGATCACTGGAACCCAGGTAATCTCCCACTGTAATGGCAGTCACATTGACCACGTTTGTCAGTTCTAGGTCCAGTAATGTCCACTCTCAAGAGGGTTCCAATACCAGTTGCCTGAGGAAAGCTCCCTGCAGGGTGTCTAGGATGTTCCTACTCCTGGTTGTATTTGAGACAGGAAGGCTCCAATCTACATCCGGTTGATTGAAGTCTCCTACGAGCAATACCTCCCATTTGCTAGCCATCCTTAGGATTGCTTCCATCATTTCCTTATCCACCTCTTATTCCTGTATTGGAGGTCTGTAAATCACTCATGTGCGAATAGCGGACCCTTTCCTTCTCTCCAGAGTGAGCACCAGTATCTCCTCCTCTCCATGGTTCCCAGGTACAGGTATTTATGTGGCTTTTATGTTATCCCTTACATAAAGAGACACTCCTGCCCCATTTCTACCTACTCTGTACTTCCTGAACAGAGCATAACCTGGTATGGCCACTTCCCAGTCCTGGTTTACATCTCACCAGTTCTCTGTGATTGCAACTATGTCCAGGTCTACTTCCACCATTGTAGACCCTAGGGGCTCAATTCTGAAAGCAACACAAGTTGTGAGGCTCCAGAGATGCGGCAAACTCTGGGTGCACCAGATTCTGCAAAAATCAGGATATGGTGCAAAAATCCCCAGGTTTGCCACAAGTGTACAGCAGCACAAAACTAGGGCGCAGCTGCAGCAAATGCCACAGAGATCTGGCTCCACCCTGCAGAACACAAGAAGGGCCAGCACTGGTGGTGGTGGGGGGCATCAGCTTGCCAGGAGGGGTTGGGGGCAGGAGGGGCATGGGAGGTGGAGATCTGCAGTGCTTTATGGAGGCAGCGGGGAAGATAGGGATTGTGTTAGCACCCAGAGGGGTGCATATGCCTCTGTATAATAAATACATTGGCATTTGCACCATGCCAGGTGCAAAAACAATCTCTTACTTCCCTGCTGTCTCCCAATCTCTCCCTTGGCCCCCTGTCACTCTACTGCCACCTGATCCCACATGTAGCTCTCCCTCCCCAACCTGCCACAGTGTGTGGCACTGATGCAAAGGGCTTACACCACCTCCTGTTGGTCTGAAACCCTTGCTATGACCAAGCAAGGAATAGTAGCACATCTGGAATCCAACGAGCAACAGGACCCAAAACAGTATGGTTTCATGGCTGGAAGGTCATGCCAGACAAACCTGGTTGACTTTTTGAACTGGGTAATGAAGGCAGTGGACGTAGGGGGAGTGATGGATGTGGTCTATCTTGACTTTTGATAAGGCCTTCAATTCAATTCCACACAGAAGGCTTGTAAAGAAGCTGGGCAACATTGTCATAGGTAAGAAAGTGGTGGATTGAGTGAGCAACTGGTTGAAGGGAAGAACACAAAGGATGCAGGTAAATGGAGTGGTATTGACGGAGATGGAATTGACTAGTGGAGTGCCTCAGGGGTTGGTGCTGGGGACCCTACTCTTCAATGTGTTCATAGCTGACATTGGTAATAGATTAGAAGGGCAGGTGTGTCTTTTTGCAGATAACACCAAGATCTACAACAGAGTGGACACCCCAGAAGGAGCCTAGAACATGGAATCAAACCTGGAATCAGACCTGAGGAAACTCGAGGAGTGGTCAGACTCCTGACAGTTGAAGTTCAATGTCAAAAAGTGCAAGGTCATGCACTTAGGCAAGGGAAACTCCAAGGTGGGATACTATCTGGGAGGGGAGCAGCTGGCATGTACCAACCAGGAGCAAGACCTAGGAGTCATTATATCAGATGACTTTAAGGTGGGTCAGCAGTGCAAAAAGGCGGCACTAAAGACAAGTGATATTCCAGGCTGCATAGGGAGGGAAATCACAAGTCACAGAAGGGAGGTGATGCTGACACTTTACAGGGTGCTGGTGTGCCCACACCTGGAGTACTGCATACAGTTCTGGAGGTTGCACTTTAGGAAAAACATCAATAGGATTGAGACGGTGCTGAGAACAGCCACAAAAATGATTCAGGGTCTGCATAATATGGCATAAGAGGATAGGATGAGGAGCTCAACATGTGCTCCCAGGAACAAAGGACAGAGAGGGGAGACATATTTGAGACATTCAGGTATATCAAGGGTATAAATAAGATTGGGGTGCAGGAGCTCCTATAGGAGAAGAAAAGCATCAGAACTAGAGAACACGATATGAGGCTCAAGGGTGGATGATTCAGGAGCAATGTTAGGAAGTCCTTCTTCACTTAGAGGGTGGTTGACCCATGGAATTGCCTGACCCAGGAAGTGGTGGAGGCCAAAATGGTAAACGGGTTCAAAAACACCTGGGACAGGCACAAAGGCATCATTCCACAGAAAGGATAGAAGTGGGGTTAGTAACCCATATCAGGCAGACTAGATGGATCTTGCAGTCCTCTTCTGCCATCAATTTCTATGTTTCTATGTTTCTAAACCTGGCACAGCTAGCTAAGAATGAGTGGTTTTATTTATTTATTTTATTTAGCTTTTGTTGACCGGGTAAGTGCACTAGACAAATCCTACCTATTTTCAGGCACGACCCGGGGGAGGGGGATACAGATGAATGCCAACTGACCTTGAACTAGATTAAGCTGACGGTGGTATTTTTTTTTTTTTTTTAGTGAATGAGGGAAATTTGGCCAGGACACCAGGGAAATTCCCCTTCTCTTTTCGATAAGTGCCATGGGATCTTTAACATCCACCTGAACTACCACCAATCCAGGCAGATGGGACCTCGGTTTAACGTCTCATCCGAAAGACGGCACCTCAGAAGTGCAGCACCCCTCTCATGCTGCACTACAGTGTCAGTACTGGGATATTAACCCAAGTGCCAGATGTGGGAACTGAACCCACAGCCCTTTGATCTCCCGGCCTCAGAGGTGAGTGTGCTACCTACTGAGCCACTGACACTGACACCTACTGAGCCACTGACACTGACACTGGTTGACACATGTTGCTCACAATTCACTCCCCAAATTCTTTGAAATCTGAGATACATTTTTGAGGCATTTGGGCACTAGATCCAAAGTAAGACAACATAGATTCCAGAACCTACAGATGGCATAGGCTGAAGAGTAACTCCCCCACCCCGCCCTTGGTCAACTTGAGCTTATAGTGACCTAGAAAGAGTCCCCATCACTTATGCATAGCAGTCTTTGAGAGCTGTCAGAGATATTATAAACATATCTCTTCATTCTTATAACCAGGAAAATGTAACATATGTTAAGAAATAAGCAGAAGTTGTATATAGCTGTGCAAAGGTTGCATACCCTTAGTCACCATCCGGGGAGGCTGCGCCCGTCTGGGACCATAGCTACCCTCATATTTCATACATCTGCCATAGGCACAAAATTAGTTTGTAACGTAACTACTGTACAACCCACTGCATCCAAAAAACATTAATTTTACTAATGATACGCCTACAAGACTCACACTTTCCTGTCTTGAATGGATGAAATATAGTATGTTATCAAAGTTACCACACCAATGGAATATGGTCTTGAGTGTCTGTGAATTTAAAGTGTTCAATCCACTGCATAATAGTAGCTTCAGCTTTGTTGTAATGACAAATATTAGACATGCTTTTGCTTGTCTTGCGTAGATGTACTTTGTTATATAATTAAGCCTGTAACAAGAATGAGGTATGGTCTCGAATATGTACCTGAGGCTGTATGTTTAAAAAATTGAAATTAATAAAAAGATTAACTGCAAAAATGAATGAATAAATAAATTAATTAATTAATTAATAAAAGAGCATGTTAATTGCAAATAGAGAGAAAGGAACCTATAAAGGCAGCATTTGTGTTACACAGATACACAGAAATGTGACGCAGAGAAAGGCACCACGGCCCATCTAGTCTGCCCAACACCCTACCTCCCCATGATGTGTTCACATCACAGATCGGGTCTAGTGTGTCCCATCTTTCTTTTTGAACACTATTGTTAAAATTGGTGGAGTTGAAGTTCTTAAGAAAAACTCTGTGGGCCCGATTCTCAAAGCTCTGCATCTGATGCAAGGTGCTTGCACCAAACAGAAATGGTGCAATGTTCACCTTGCGCCCAGGGCTGCCTCCATGCAATTCACAAAGGTGGCCTGCATTGACTGCAGGCCGCCTGCCCCAAACAGGGTCCTGCAGCAGTCCTGTGCCCTGCACAGTGCTGCGACACAGCGCTAGGTGGACTGCGCCGACTCAAGCTACAGCTTGCTAATCACAGACAGCACCCAGTGGGAGATATTCTAAGTGCCCTTAGACCAGCCAGTGCTGGTGTAGTGGGACTTAGAATATATTCCACTGGGGCAGTCTACCTATGTGCTACTGTATGCTGCAGTTGCACCCCAGGTCGCTAATGGTGGCCCATCCTGCCAGGCCCTGTCACCCATTCCTAATGCCACTACCCCATCCCCAATGCTTCCCGGCCACCTTTATGTTGCATGGGCATGTGCCTGATCACTGCAGTGCCCACTACCGGGTCATCTAGTGGAACTCACCCCTTGGTGCCTGGCCAGCCGCCAACTGTGGTCTGCATTGGCACCATACTGTACATATGGGCACAGTGTCTGAGACTGGTGGCAGTCACTGTGCACATATGTACAGTAGGTGCCATTTCCCATGCCGCACCAGGCTTGTGACATACACCTCCCATGTGCCAGGTGTTCGCCGCAAGGGGTGGAATGGTGCAAGTGTGGAGACTTAAATGCCAGGACCCCTCCTGTACCTGAATCTGGTGCAGGGTCCCTGGCGTATGGGGCTTCAGCACAGGCTGCTGTTTGCTGCAGCTTGAGCCAAATGCAGCCCCATTTGAGAATCAGGCCCAGTCATCTACTTTTTCCGTGTTCCAGATAATAGAGCATTCAAAGGGACTGTGTTCTCCTAGATTTGGAATAGCACCTGGGGATTGTCTACAATAAGTTCTGACCACACAAATAATAGATCCAGAATATTGCAAGTACTTAGGTATAAACCTTTCTCATTGCTGTGGTGATGATCTGTCTCAGGCCCATGGAGGAGAAGATCAGCACCTGTTTGTTCCCCTTTGGTCCACCCCAGGTTGTGTTAAAGTTTCCCATTAGAAGAATTTTTTAGCCACAGACTTGGGTAGTAATTAATTGGACCAGTTTGTCAAAGTGGTTTAATGTGCTGAGCTGACCATCACTACACATATATCTTGCAGGGGTAAAAAGAAATAAAACTATTTCTATGCCATTCAAATGCCCTGAATACTTTAGTTCCACACATCTTAGAGCATGTTTTATGAAAAGCAAAACCTCTCCCCTCCTTTGTCTGTCATTTCTCTCCATTGCCCTGCTCTCCTACAGAAGAACCATCCACAGTGCCTCTTTCATAGCAAACTATTGGCTGAACTCCATACCCCCCTACCTCACCTCCCACCTTTCCCCTGCCACCTCCCTAAACTATCCTCTTTGCCACAGGGACTCACGCACTTTACATCTACCCCACCCTCACACTATCACTGGCCAAGCTGCCTTCTCATACCATTTCCCACTTCTCTGGAACAACCTTCCCTCCAACCTTCGCCTGTCCTCTTCTCGTTCTGCATTTATGCAACTCCTCAGGCTCCTCCCCACCCCAGACTGCCCTAAATGCTCCAGTGGTCACAGCAGGCAGCAGAGGCCCCTCACAGTCTCTACCTACCTACCCTAGTCTGCGACTGTACTCTTACCTCACTCCATTATTTACTATGCACGTTAACTCATTATAGTTTGTTGGAAATGTATCACATTCTTTGTAAAATGTTTGTTTATACTGTATGTACCCCCAACCCCTTTTGTCACTCTTTTTCCTCACTGTACACTCTGTACCTGAGTCACACCTGGAAATGAGCCTCGGCTCAGTGTGCCTTTCCCAGTCATCAATGTTAAATAAAATAAATAAATAAAATATCTAAAGTGATTGTATTGATTTACTGTAGTTGTACTTCAGCACCTGGGTTTCTCCTTGAGAGACATGTCTCAGTCATTCCTATAACATCATAATTTCTCAGGCTTACCCATATACTGTATTAAATTGGTCAGTTTTATTAGATAAGCTCTGCGCATTGTCATGAGCCAGTTTTAAAGTTTCATTACTAGGGCCTAGGTTATGCTCAGTGCCCCTACTTGCCAACTGGAAAAGCTTAATGAATATCAGATTCCCTTTTAAATTATTTGGATTGTCAGTCAATAGCCAATTAGTACCTATCCTGGCCTTTCATCCTACATAATGGCACCATAGTTTAGTAAATGAGTTGCTTCTGGTTGTTTTAAACTTTGTTGAGAATGGGGCCATAGTAGCAAGGACTGAACTAAAACTTATACCACTGTATTCACCCCATCAGTTCTGATTGTGAATGAGGTCCTTAGATCTTATGTAAGAAAACTGCAATGCAGATTATTAATTTTAACACCGACATTTTGCAACTATAGTACAGGCAGAATTTGTTAAACCTTAAAATAGTTCTATCCAGCAATTTATATTATTTGACTGATGTCTTCCACTTAATTTAAATGAGTATGTGTGAAGTATATCTCCATATGCTGGACACTTAAAATCCTAAATCCCTTTTACTTATTCAAGTTGAACACTGCTCCTGGGCTTGTCTCTGGGTGCTACCTAAGGGGAGAGGGAAAGAGACATAGGATATGTTTAGTGATCATGTGTTGCTAATGAAATGAGACCTTGAAAAGCAGTCAATGGTACAAAAGCAGTAATTATACTGCTGAGAACTGCTATCACAAACACAAGCACAACTGAGTGAGTTGTACTTGTAGGACACTTTAGACAAAAAGAACAGGAAGTCTAAATGCCCTCATGCAGCCCCATTACCTGTGTGGCAGGTGGTGCCAAATTTAAAAGTAGCAAGCTGTCCTGGTATTGGTGCTTATGGGGTCATCCCAGTCCCTGACAATGCAAGTCCTCTTCCAATGTCTAGCACAGGGTTGGGGCTCCTGCATCATGACCACCATCACCCCTGCAAAAGATGGTGGCAATCTCCTCAGGAAAACACTAACCTGACTGGACAAGTAAAAGTCTTGGCAAGTGAAGTAGCTTGCTGGGTTCAGCCCGATTTGGCTTTTCAGGTCACATGACCTGTTAACGCAGTCCTGCAGTGGAGGGTGTAAAAGTACAAAGGCAGAGGACAGTTGTTTAAGCAGCTAGTCAATTTCAGCTCAGAAACAGCAAGAATTGGCTGTTCAAGGGGAGCTGAAAGCCAATCCCTGTGGAGTCAATTAAGTCTTCTCCCAATGGGTGGCATTTGGAAGGCTCCTGCCTCATAAGTAAGTCCAGAATACTCTGCAGTCACAGACTTTAGTTGGGATGTGAAGGATCACAGGATACCAGAATACCAGTATTACAAAATATGGTGTAAGAATCAAATCCAGACACAGTGTAGAAAAGACAAAAGTGACCACCAAACTCCCCAGCACTTCGACCAAGGTGTGATCTTCATTAGGGGTATCCTCAGACAAAGACTACACCCTAGTCGAAGTGCTGGGGAGTTAGTTTGGTGGTCATTTTTGCCTTTTCTATACTGCATTTGGATTTGATTCTTACATCACATTTTGGATGTGATTTACAATAAACTAAAATACTGGTATTCTGGTATCCTGTGATCCTTTACATCCCAACTAAAATCTGTGATGACAGAGTATTTTGGACTTACTTGTGAGTGGTTGGGGCTAGCAATCCCCTATCTGGCACCAGGCTCATGGGACCACAAAGCACACGGCTCGAGGAGCAGACTGTCCTATCTCATAACCACTGGCACCCTTGGTGGTAACCTCCTCAGGCAGACAGATAGCAGATCTGAGCAGGATACACAGTCAGTGGATCCAAGAGAGCCAGAGAAAAATTGCCAGGGCAAGGGGACTGAGGAGAAGTTCAGCAGCATCAGCAGATAAGTACTGGAATCAAGCTGCAGTCCTATGAAGCCTCAATTAGAGTGAGGGTCAGTGATGGCACCAAAGGTAAGTGGCAGTGATTCCAGTAGCATAGGAGAAGGGAGTTGTTATTTTAAAAAATACACATAAAAGACTCTTCTGGAGTTCAAAATCATTGGTGGTGACATTGAGCAGCAATTTCAACTGAGTTGAATTGAACTGTCTATAGAATAGTGAGACTGTCAAATTTGCCTTCTCCATTAGACATCTGGGATCTTGTTTATGTGCTCTGCAATTATATCACATGCTTCAAAGCTAACTATACCCTTATCCATACTATAAACATGTCAAGAAAATTGTATTTTTAAGTGCTTAATTAAGTGAAGACATAGAAAACACTCACCAATAACATAGGAGCTTTTCCTTTGTTTTTCTAAAATCAAAGTTTTAGAGCATGAAACAGAATTTTAACCCATGCCATGCTTCTCCAGTACAGATGCCACATGCAGTAGGCTGAAACATCTGAGTTTGCTCTGGGAGATTATTAACTGGAAAATATAGCTTTCTGAAGATCATTTGATCCTCTTTATTACTTGGGAGTATGGGTCTTACCATATACATCATTCATTCCTTGTGATATTTGTGAGATTCCTTACATTTATTAGAAATGTTTGCAGATAGAAATTAACATTGACAGTATGAAAATAAATTATCAAAAGAAACATTGTGGTCATGTTAAGGTCCCCATACATAGTCACAAATGAAAGGAAAAAAATGTTGAAAGGAACACTAAAAATCAAACTAATTCAAAGCTTTGTAGTCTGTCCATCTGAGTCTAGCTATGCTTTCTGTGTTATTAGTAGTGTTTGTTTACTGACTTTTAAAATAATGCCTACCTCCATTTTCAGTGTGGAATTCTGCATGTTTTCTTTATTTTTGCTGCCCTTTGACCCCGATAGCTCAGAATTTATCAGATCTTATGCGACTGTAACCAAAAAAATGCCCAAGCTTAAACAACAGGTCTTTTAATAACACATTAATCTAAATAATAAATTGTGGTGTTCCTGATGTTGCACCCTCAGAAAACATACACAGTATTACAGATTACATAAACAATTCCTGATCTGCCATTCTGGACATGCTTTTGAAGCTAATTGAAGGTAAACAGGTGTATTCCACACTTTTGCTGCCACCTGTTTTGCTATTGTAAATCATCAGAAAGCGTCAGACATTCTACAAAGACTAATGTGCACACACAGAGACATTATGTTCTATCTACTAAAGCAGCTCATAGGAGCAAACAGCATTCCAAGTATCAGAAAATGAAGGCTGCTAGGATAGTTAAAGTGGGTTAGTGCTAACTGTAAAAATAAACAAAAACAAGTATTTATTTATAGGCACAATACAAAAAAGGCATTTACATGGATGAACAGAATATATAAGAGATTTCATGACACTGGAAATGTTAGCATAACACTTGACCCAAAAGCCTGTGAAAATTGGCTTGACTATCAAAACACTATGAAACAGATAATGGTAGTATAAAGAGCGCACAAATCTGCAAGGGCTGAGCCTCCAGGGCTTTGCCACGAACAAACATAGTAAATAATAAAAAAAGGAACATATTATAACATTTGACAAAAAGCACAACCAAATCAAATTAGTGAGCTAAGCACAGGATTATACAGAAGACTTAAGGAGATGGCTATGGTATCCCTTTCTGAAGGAGGCCAGAGTCTGACATAAATGTAGATCATTCAGTATTGAGTTCCATAGCCTGAGGGCAACAGCAGAGAATGAGATGTCCTCCAGACATGTCCTAGTTCTGGGCACGGTCAGTAGGTCTAGAATAGTGAATCTTAATAGACAGGCATCAATGCAGGACTGGAGAAGTCCTGCGAATAAGTGGAGGGACTGATTGTGCAAATTGTTAAAGAGTATTCCTCCTAGTGTTAATTAAGCAGGGCAGCTTGAGGAAGTCATCCCAGTTTAGAATATAAAGTACAGAGATGGCTATGGTGATTCTGAGACATGGCAATATGACAGATGTTATTCAATATAACATTTCACTTTTGAAAAATAGATTTGGCTGATGCATGGATTACAGACACCCTGTTAGTGAGCTTAGTGAGTAGGACCCCCCTGGCTATGGGTAAGCAATTAATAGGGGTGAGAGTAAGCATTATCTCATACAATAGCCCCAATCTGGTGTTGACTGATTTACAGGTGCCCAATATAGGTGGTAAAAAATCAAGGGATGCATCAAGCATCACCCCTAAGTAATTGAAAGTGGGCACCAATACAAAAGGGATTCCATTACTACACAAAGTGGTTGGAGGGTGGAGTTAAACAGCTTTCAACTTTGGGAGATGAGCTAAACAGCATAGTCTGTGACTTTGTTGTGCTAAAAAGAAGTTTGTTAGCTAGATGCCAGTGTTGCAATCCCTGGAGGTCAGAGGAGAGCCTTGTATCAATCTCAGACATGCTACACGAGTTAAGGAACAGAACTAGTTCATCTACATAAAGGATGGGAGTACTATGTGCAAGGTTCAGGTGTATGCTATTTATGTGAAGGGAGAAAAGGAAGGGCTCAAGTATGGAGCCTTGTGGCACACCCAACAGGGAAGGGGTGGGATCTTAGAAAATGGTTGCAAAT
Organism: Neoceratodus forsteri; assembly: GCA_016271365.2. NCBI lineage: Eukaryota > Metazoa > Chordata > Ceratodontiformes > Ceratodontidae > Neoceratodus > Neoceratodus forsteri. The sequence goes on along the minus strand of CM057455.1, from coordinate 639,758,184 downwards.
TTCACCTGTTGCCTCCTGCCATTATGCTAATTCCTGAACCATGATAGGGCAGAAGGAGATACCCCCAGATTGCCTAACTTAGTAAATAAGAGCAATGGTCAACCAAATCGAAGGTCTTAGTGAGTTTGATGAACACAGACCCTGTGTGTTCACCCCTATCCATGGCATTTACAACCTGTGAGGTGAAGAAGAGGAGAGCAGTGGTTGTACTATGATTTTTAAGGAACCCATGTTATGCCAGAAACAATAGGTTATACTTGGCTAGGAATACGGTTAATTGAGATGCAATAATCTTTTTTAGTATTTTTTAGTTACTGGAAGTATAGCAAATGACCTATTGTTATTGACAAGTTTAGTGTTATCTTTCTTGAATACTCAGATGATATGGGAGAGTTTCCACAGCTCTGGCACAACCCCAGATGGAAGGGACAGGTTAATAATTCTGGTAATGGATAAAGCTAATTCAGTAGTAGCAACCCTAAGGACTTTAGAATCAGTATCATCAGAACCCACATATTTGGTTTTAGGTATGCACTGCAGGTTTTTATGGACCTTTGAAACTTTAACCACTTTAAAATGGAACTGTGGGTGACTTAGAGGGTTAGTAAGAGGTCCATTGTTTAGCTGTGCTGTCAATGTAAAAGATGGGAAGGCCCCCAGGTTGGAGAAGAAAAAAACTGATTGTATTTATTTATTTATTTATTTAAGAGATTTACCAGGAAGGCATGCTGAGCAGCGTAACGCACTATTCCAGATGCGCCCTGGGGTAGGGAGTTACAATGGTATAGTAGTACTGAAGAAACAAATACATGCTTACAAGTGTTTGGTACAACAAAGGATGAGGCAGTCATAATACAAATAGAGCAGGTACATGTTCTTTTGCATTTTTAAAACATTAGGTGCAGACCGAAAAAGTAGAAAACCAGATAACCGCTGGTAGGTAGGAGATGGGGTTCAACGGGGGGAGGAACAGGAGCAGGTGGTAGAGAAGTGCATTTTAAGAAGGGCATTCCATTGAGGAGTACTTGTGGTGTGTCTGATATCCGCTGCCAGGGAGTTCCATAATTTGGGCAACCTGAAGCTGAAAGCAGCCTGGCCTGACTGGGTGGATCTGTGTGGAATGTGCAGGAGCCTAGAGTCTATATTTCTGAGAGCATAGGCAGGTGGGGAGAGGGCGGTTAGGGAGGACGACAGGTAGGGGGGAGCGTCTGTGACCAGAACTTGGCAGCGGTTCTAGCACAGTGAAGCAATCGTTACTTATGGAGTGAGGGGAGGTCCACGGACTGGTAGAGGTCGCAGTGATGGGTATTGGAAGGATGGTCCAAGGAGAACCAGCAGAAGGAGTTGTAGAGGGGATCAAGCCTAGCTAAGGACGTTTGGGGGGTGGCACAGTAGACAACATCCCCGTAATCCATAATCGGGAGGATCATTTTTTGGACTATAGCTAGCCTGGTTTGTAGAGGAATGCAATTCTTGTTCCGGTAGAGGGCTCCCAGCGTGGGATGTAATTTTTGGTGTAGAGCATCTATATGCACTGAGAAGTCAAGGTACTGATCAAGCCAGATGCTGAGATAATGATATGTGGTGCAGGCCTCAAGTGGGGAACTGTCCAGAGTGTAGAATGTGGGTGGTGCGCTAAGCCGGGTTAGTTTGGCCCGAGAGCCGAAGGTGAGGGAGGCTGTTTTTTTTTTTGTGTTTAAGAATAGTTGGTTAGAGAGGAACCAACGTTGGATGGAGTCGAAGTCCTTCTGTAGACAGGCTGTCATGGCGCTTGCGGATGGGCCAGAGGCAAACAGCACCGTATCGTCTGCGTACATATGGATAGCCGTTTGTGGGCAGGCAGCAGGCAGATCATTGAGAAAGATAGAGAACAGCAGTGGGCCTAGTACAGACCCTTGGGGGATTCCACAGGTGACAGGAAGTGAGGTGAATCTCGCCGAGCCAATACGGACTGATTGGGACCTGCCTGACAGGTACGAATGGAAACAATTATTTGCATTCACAGGCAGTCCAGCTTGGGCAAGTTTGGCCAGCAACAGGGGATGAGATACTGTGTCGAAGGTTTTTGCCAGGTCGATAAATATGGCTGCTGTTAATTCCCCTTTGTCCATCCCCATAAGGATGGAATTAGTGAGACGAAGGAGGGAGGTGATGGTGGAGTGATTTTTTCTGAAGCCAGCTTGGTAAGGGGTAAAAAATGATATGGTATCTAGATGGTGGTGGAGCTGGAACATACATAGATACATAGATACATAGACAGTGTCGGCAGATAAGGGCCTATTGCCCACCCAGTCTGCCCATTTAAGTTTGTAAGTTCAGTTTATGTTTTCCAGGAAGTCTGTTGCCCCTTACCCCTGACGTCCAGAATTCCTTTATGTCTATCCATGCATTCTTAAATCCGTGATTGTTTCAGCCCCCACCACTTCCTCTGGCAGGGTGTTCCATTTGTCCACCACCCATTCTGTGAAGAAATTCTTCCTCACGTTTCCTCTGAATCATCCTCCTCCAACTTCATCCCATGCCCTCTAGTCCTGGAACATCTTTTTGCTTAAAATAGTGCATTCCTGTACCCTGTTCCTCCCTGTAAGATACTTGTATGTCTCTATCATATCCCTCTCTCCTTCTCTCCTCCAGGGAGTACATGTTCAGTGCCTTCAACCTGTCCTCATAGGACTTGGATGCAATCCATGCACCATCTTTGTTGCCCTCCTCTGAACCTTCTCTACCCTGTCTATGTCCTTACATAGGTAGATCTCCAGAACTGCACAGTGTACTCCAGGTGCGAGCCTCACTAGTGTCTTGTATGGTGGAATTATGACCTCCCTTTTCCTGCTGGTGATGCCCTGCCTATGCATCCCAGCATCCTATTTGCTTTACCTGCTGCCTTGTCACACTGTTTCCCTGCCTTGAGGTCATCAGAGATGATAACTCCAAGATCCCTTTCCTGCTTGGTGCATGCTATATCCTCACCCCCCCAACTGATATATTGTGCCAGGGTTTTTGTGCCCTATATGCATTATCTTGCACTTCCTTGCATTGAATTTCAACTGCCAAACCCCTGACCATTCTTCAAGTTTCTGCAGGTCCCTTCTCATTCTGTCTACACCCTCTGGTGTGTCTACTCTGTTACAGAACTAGATGCTCTTAAATTTTGGCTAAGATGGGGAGCAGAGATATGGGCCGGTAGTTGGATGGGGAGGAGAGGTCCCCTCCTTTGGGTAGGGGAATGACTGTGGCTTGTTTCCATATACTGGGGACTGCCCTGAGTTTGAAAGACAGGTTAAAGAGCAGGGTTAGAGGATGGGCTATGGCCAGTGCCGAGAGTAGGAGCATTCTGGAATCCAGGCCTGATGGACATTTACCTTTAGATGGGTTGAGTGACTGCAGTATACTTAGCACCTGGCCAGGTGAAACTGGGCGGAGTGAGAAGGAGGCCTAGGAGGATATTTAAGGGGGCACAAAGGGCAGGGGATGGGGTGGGAGGAGAGTAGAGAAGAAGCATTGATGGAGAAATAAGAATTAAGCTCAGTGGCAACCGAGCAAGGATCTGTGATGATTCTTCCTTTGAGATTGAAAGTAGGTGTGGAGGGTTGGGCCGGTGGGGAAAGATGGGATTTTATTTGCTTCCAGAATTGAGCTGGGTGAGTGAAGTTATTGTTGAGTGCAGTTTTAAAGTAATTTGATTTGGCGTGACGTATTAGTCTTGTACAGGCGTTTTTTAGTGACCGGTAGTGTTGCTGAGCCGTTTGCACCCCTGTGGCCTTGAAGAATTTCCAGGCATGGTCTCTGGCTCTTAGGTGTGCCATGGGGTTAGTTGTTACCCATGGTAAGTGGGATCCTCTTACTCGGGAACTCCTGAGCGGAGCATGGAGGTCCCAGATGGCTAGGAAGTTATTAGAGAAATAATTCAGAGCCTCATCCATGGAGGTGGCCCTGGGGATGAAGGACCAGTCAATGCTGGTGAGGTCATTTAGGAGAGCTGTCAGGTCAAGGGATTTATAAACTCTGATGTAAAGCGTGTGGGGTGGAGGAGCCATTGGACAGAAGATTTTACGCACCATATAAGTCATGTGGTGGTTGCTAAGGGAGTCTGGTAACAGGCCAGATTTAGCTATCCGATGAGGGTGGGTAGTAAGTGCCCAATCCAGTAGTGTGTGTTTATTGGATTTGTGGTTTAGTAGAGTGGGTTCCTTTATTTGCTGGTGCAAGTTTAGGGCATTTATTTGGCATCGTGATTTTGAGGCTGCTCTCTTCAATCAACAATGATTTTGGGGTTATTATAGTTAATATCATTTATACACATGTCATGAGGGGGGGATTGGCAGATTATCCCACAGCCAGTTTTATATATTTCCAGAAATGTCTTGGGTTACCAAAAGAGGAGTCCAGGAGTATCCTGTAGTAATCATTCCTATTTAGATGAATAGCTATTTTTGCATTAATTTCTGAGGATATATTTTACCCAGTTAGAGACAAGCTCAGTGGCCATCTATACAGACCAGGATTTATCCCTTTCCTTGATCAAGGTGAGGAGTGGTCAGTCTGGCCATTTGGCAACAAGGCCTCAGACTTTCCTAGTAGTGGGAGGGAGGCATGTTTGTCCTGTAATCCAGAGAAAATTTGATTAAAGTGATAGATTGCCAGATTAACATCATAGGTGTTCCAGAGATATGACCAGTCAGTGCCTGCAACATCTTGTTTCAACATTGTTGAATTAATGAGAGAGATCTCAAAAGTGAAGAAGTGTTAAGGGGGCATTTGAGGATAAAACTCTGCAAACACAAAACACTGGTGAATGGTCACTGGTTACAACAAAGAGCACTCCAGAACAAATTATCCTGTTCTCCTACAGTGTTAGGATCCAATTGATTAAAGATGATTTGCTCACAATAAGTGAGATTCTAGTTGGGATAGAGATAATTTGGGTAAGATGAAGCTTACTAAGAAACAAGTCAATGTATTTACTTTTTGTGCTAGGCCAGTCTATATTGAAGTCCCCAAAAAATAAGATATCATTATTTTGAAACCATGGGTCCAATGGTACTCAGGAGGGGTTGCATTGCTTGTCGACTACCAGCAGAGGGGATATAGGTGCAGAAGAGGTGCAAAAAGTTAGCCCTATCTTGTAGAAGGGCAACATGACTAAGTTCAAAATGCTTATCAGAAGTGACTGGGGTGCCTGGATCAGAGATGTTTAATTGGGACTTAAAGCACACCATGGTGCCCCACCCATCTTGGAGCCAGGATGATCTATTCTAATACAATTATACCCAGGCACAGCATAGAGGATAGAAGGTCTGAGTCAAGGCTCAGTGACACCAAATACATCAGGGATGAAGTGATTGACCCTTGCTATAAGGTCAGCATGGTTTGGGATAAGGCTCGTGATATTCATATGGGCTATTTTAGACCCTTGCATCCTTGCCAAGTACACATAGTTGTGTTGATGGGGATAGATAATGGGGGCACTGGGTTTTGTTCTATGTCCCCAGCAATGGCAAGAATAGAGAGGATCAATGTTGCTAAAATTCCTGGCCTGGGGTGAAAACTTAAAGTTACGAAAGACCAATGGGACCTTTTAAGAATGGGGCAATGTGGTGCAAACACCGTGGCACAAGCAAACATATATTATCCCCATTCTTAATTCTATATAGCACAATATTCTATATGTCAAAGTTTGATGCATTCTGGGCTAGTGCTAGTCAGGGATGAATTAAGGACGTTAGATCAGTAATCAGAATTAGGCAAACAAGCAGACAGCAGCTCACAATGACTGAGTACAATATGCAGCCCATTATGAACACTAGGTAAGGTGACAAAAAAGGGTGGAAACTGGGAATTCTATGAATGTGTAAGGGCAATCCAGAAAGAGGAAACCAGTACTACCCACTCAGTGAAAAAACAAGAGGTATAGGAATACAAGGCCACCCAGCTAGAGTGAAGCGTGGTATAATTACCTCAGGTAAGAAACAGTCACCAGACTAGGGTAACACGATCATTACTTGCACTTTGTCTCTACATGTCCTGTGCCTCTACAGGCCTTCCAGATAGGAAGAGAATAAGGAACCCCTTGAGAAGGGAAATTAATTAAATCTTGGAATTAGCTAGCAGAGGCAATATTGTCAAAAGGTGTCTCTTATGAGAGAAATTCAACTAAGATTAGAAAGGTTGGTACAAGCAAGACAGATTAACTAAATAATGATAAATTAACATGGCTATGATATTACAGCTGCGTGGATAATCACAGAACAGTAACTTTGACTACTATGTATAAACTAAAGTAGATAGCAGTTGTTTAACAGATTCAGACATTGAACTGCACTGAAAACAAACAGCAACAAACAGATCAATTGGTAGTTCATCAGTTTCTTATATTTCAGGATACAATCAGATGTTCGTTATATGTCTTCACTGAAATTTAACTATTATCTTGTCCTCTGTAGGGTGTTTACTGACCAACAGAATGTACAGCAGCCAGCAGCCTTCATGACTGACACCCAGGCAGACTCTGCTATCTCCTTTGCACTCAATCCTTTGCACAAGGGATGCTGCACAGAATGGCTACTTGTCATTGCTCAACCTTATTGCGGAGAGCATCCTGAGCCTCCTGATTGACTGGGGGACTGTTTTTAAGTCCTGGGTTTCTCAGGTGAGTAGCATGGCAAAGAAGGTTGGCATCCATTTGGGGGGCTAGTGATTGTGGCTGGACCCATCTCATGACACCTAGGGCATGGCTGGCTGGTGATTGTTGGTCTGGCTGGAGCTGTATGGCAGGGACTTGCCTTGAAAAAGATTCAGAAGGGGGTTTAAAGGGAGCAGATCACACCCTCAGATTCCTGATTGGCTGGATGAATTATTTTCCAAGTCCTAGACTCCTCAGGTGAGTAGTTATTTGAGAAAGGATGTCGTCCATTTGCAGGGAGAGAGTGATGATGGCTGTACCCCCTCTTGACCCCTAGGGCACAGCTGGCTGGCGATCACTGGTCTGGCTGAAGCTGTGCAGCCAGGAATTGCCTTGAAAATGATGCTGAAGTGGATTTAAATGGAGCAACCAAAGTGCTATGGAAATGGAGTTGATGGCTGACAAGGAAAAATATAACATTTACAAAATGTGTGTATTTAAGTCTCTTTAATGTCTTGTTATGTTAAAAATTATTATATGCTCAACATTAGGAATGTTCTTTTTTTAATCTTCTTTTTTCCCCCTCATCCTGGACCACAGAAAGCTATCACACCCTTGCCTGCCACGTAAGACCATCCACTGCTCCCCCAGTACCACTGAGCCCCATTTCCCCCCAGTGGATTTCCCCTGTGGTGGGTCTGGGAATGGGAGGGCTGTCATCACCCTACTCAGTGCTTCCAATCCAGAGCAGGGCTTCTGGCAATCCAGCGGTAGAGTGAGATGCTGGTTGGCAGATAGGGTTCACGCAGCCTGCAGACAACTTTTTTCGATTTTTTATTCCTCCCCATCACAGCCATGAGCACACACACTCACATAGCCACATTCTTTGCATTCCTAACTCCAGTGCTGCCACCTGACCTCCACCAGGAGCCAGCTGAGGAATGGGACAACCTTCCCTACCTCCCTGGGATAGAAGAGTAATCCTCCAGATGCTTGATCCTCTCCCTCCACTGTCCACCCCCGGCAACCTGAGCTCAATTATGAGCCTGGATCCCCAGTGTGGCATGAGGTGTGGCATCCTGTACCTCAACCCTCAGCACCACTGGGCCAGAAGGAATGTTTTCTATGAGTACAACCAACATGTGATACAAGGAACTTAAATTTTTCGGACCTGAATGAACAAAACACAAAAGCATAGTTTAGCATTAATGGCTCATTTCACATAATAGGCTGGGATATCTGCATATTGCATGTATCCCAGCTTCAGAGCTCTTCCCCCTAATGCCTATCCAAAATAGATGGCATCCACAGCACCTTCCCAGTGTTCTGTGACTACAGAAATTTACATGAGGACAGAGGTGGTAAGGGGGAGGAACTATGTTGGAAACTGGTCATATAATCAAATGAGAGGATCAGCACTGCAGTGGATCTCCTGTTCTGTATGAAGCAGGGGACCATGGGATATGGCAATTCTCTAAGGACTGCTATATCACCATTGGGAAAGGTGTTTGTCCAGTAGTATTGGCCATTGCCAGAATCTCTCCCAGATGTCCTTACTTGTATACAGGTCAGGAACAGGTGGAGGGGGCTGATTGGTTCAGATGGAGCACTCTGTTGATGGGTAACTGGGACACTTAAGCACTACGGCAGCACAAAGTGTCACATATCCACATGCTCTCTGTCCCAATTCTTTTACTGTACATAAGAGTTTCCAGCAATAAATATAAACGTCTTGGAATGTTGTCAGCCAATTAGAATGCTTATTTTCCAACCACTATTTTAGAACATGAATAATACCAGTCAAGTCAGATATACCTGTATGGTTGGTGTTGTAACCCTCCGGTTGGTCAGTCTCCTCAGTGAAGTACTTCCTACTGCTTTTCCTCCACACAGTCTTTGATTATTTTGTTTTGTGAATATGTTCCTCCATTTTGAGCTTCCTTGTGACTTCTTTCCCCATGGTAACAACTTCATCACCCTTCATATGAGCTTTGCCAATCTCAGAGTCCCCGCTTGTGAGTTTGAGCATCCTCCTCTAGCCTGTCCTATCCTGCATGTCCTCATTAAACACTCTATTGTTCATTGATTGAGTGATTGATTGATTGAGTGATTGATTGACTGACTGATTTAATGATCGATTGATTCAGTTATTTAGTTTTTATTACCCAGCTAAGTACACTAGATATGTAATCATCTCCTTTCAGTCATGCCCTGGGAGATTACCATTTAGCAAATAGATGGAACATTCACCACAATATGAACAAGTGAGTTAAAAGCAGAGATATGTAGCAACACTACAAATTACAAAATCTTCATTGTATTCCAAGGGCCACCTTAAGCAGCTACTGAAGAAAACAAACTCTGGTCAGAACCAATATGGCTGCAAAATGATGACTCTGCAGCATAGTCTTCTTATTACCCCACCTTATGAACCACATTGGTGAAAGTGTTCAAATCCCCACTGAAATGTGATTGTGTCCCACCAAAATGTAATTCCATGCCACAGGAGCAAAAACACATTTTGGCCAGGATTTGAAAAATGAATGCTGTCTTGTTCATGAGGTGGTGTGAAAAAATGGCTATGCTGAACATTTGGGGCCACAATATTTGAAATTACAGAAGCTATAAGTGAGCTTAGAAAAATTTCAATGTAGGCTCATAATGTTGTAATTTTTTATATTTCTACCCCAAATGTTCAACATAGCCTTCTTCTGACCCCACCGCATGAGCAATGGTGGTGAAAATGTTCAAATCCTGCCCAAAAGTTGATTTTGCCAGGTGACCTCAAAATTAACTTTCAGGCCTGCTTTGCATAATTCCACTGTGATTGCTCATGATGTGGGGTCCCAAAAAGGGCATGTTGAAAATGTGGGGTGAAAATATGAAAAAATGACAAAGTTATTCCTCAAAGTTCAAAACCCCACTGAAATACATTGAACCTTAGTTTTCATATTGCAGTCGGCAGGTCCATCAGCAAGATGTGTCTTTGACCAGAGAGTGGATCTTCACCCTGGGACCTGTTCAGGTGAGTAAGGGTGTGTGAGGGTGTGGTGGATGTGGGGTGGTGACTGCTGAGTGGGAGGTCAGGGTGGCAAGGGTCAGATTAGTGAGGGACTGTTTCTTTTGTACAGGTTTACAGGAAAAAAGACATAAAGGGATATTTTTCTTTATTACAGGTTACATTTTCTAAAGTAATACAGGGACAATGATCGGGGGGTACACTATACACTAGGAAAATAATATGTATATATGTAGGGAGATGGCAATCGGGGGGGTGCCACTAGACAACAGGAGACATGATTGGAACCTTCAAGTACTTGAAAAGAATACATACAGTTGGTAAGGAGAGTCTCTTTAAGCTGAGTGGCAATCATAACATGAGGAGGCACAGTCTTAAGCTGGAGGGTGGGAGGTTTAGGAGGGAGGTCAAGAAGCACTTCTTTACAGAGAGGCTAGTAGACACTTGGAATGTGCTGCTGGAAGAGATCATCTTGTTGAAGACAGTGGGCAGCTTTAAGAGAGGCTGGGATAGACATGGGGAAGGTGAGAATTATGGGCAGAGAGGATGGGAAGAGTGAGGAGGGAAGGCAGGGACATTAGCTCAAGCTGTGGACCCTGCAATATGAGCAGTCTTGATACATCAAATGGTCTTCTTCTGCTAGCTTCTTCATATGTTCATATTATGAAAATACAAGGACAGAGATTGAAGGGCAGAAGGTGCCTCTAGACACCTCAGAAACATTATGAAAATAGGGAAACAGCAATTGGAGAGCAAGTGGTGCCACTAGATGTGAGGTAAACATTATGGAACTGGGGGATGGTAATTGGAGGGTGGTAGGGTGCCGGTTGACACCAGGGAAATATTACATAGATAGCGGGATGGCGATTGGAGGGCTAGTGGGTGCCACTAGACACCAGTGAAACAGTACAGGGTGATGGTGCCACATAGATCTGAACTCCAGAAGTGAACTGGAAGTGATCCCAAAGCAGGAAATAATTTGGGTGGGGAGGAAGAGCACTGTAGTAAATAAAGAGGACCTCATGTGTTTCAACTCTACTGTGGACAGACACAGTTGAGGTATCCAGTCACGTGCTTCAGAGTCCCCACTCTCTACTATGTAATATCGATACGTTGTTTAGCTCTGCTGTGCATTCATAAAAAGCTTCTTCTTGAGTGCCCTATTCAGGGTTCAGCTGGGTTGGCCATATAGTGATGCTGTTACTTCTGCTCCATTTTATATTATAAATCATGACATCATTGCCAGCCAGTCAGGATTACCTATTTCAGAACATTCCATGTACTTACAACATGAAGTAGATGTCTCAAGCAAAAGTTCTAGAATTCTAAAGTTCTTGTTCACTTTGCATAGTCTATTTCCCTCAGTGGGGTTTATCTAATATTCTACCATGTAAAACAGTTAAATTTTAAATTCTAATTCTATTTTTTTAAAATGTCTTTAAAATGAATTATAATATAGTGTATGGTAGAATATTATTCTAGGTAGAAATCCGTACCTAAAATAATATCATTGTGCTGCAGTAGCGATGTCATTTTGTTGTTGTGCTGTACTTGATGCATAGCTACTGCAGTACAACAACATGGAATATCTTTGTGCATGCATGTTCTGGAAACCTCCACTCATCAAGAAATGTCCACAGAGGTGAGAGCTGGCCCAAGAAGAGAGTGGCACTGAAAAATAAATGCAACAATAATGACATAGTCATGAATTTAGGGTTACCCATATACTATAAAACACTGTGTATGAGCAATCATACACAACCAGGCTAATTTTTAATCTCAGGGTTTCCATGGAAATGAGACCTCACAAGCTGCACTCTCAAGGTCTCCAGTTAACATGGTAGCCTCTCAACTGAAAAACAGGCTTGTGTGTATGATTGCTCATACACAGTCCTCTATATCTTTATAAGTACAATTTATATATATGTTATGGATAAATGTGTGTCTTTTCAAACTCAATGTGTGTCAGAACTGCTTAGCTGTGCTTTACAGTTCTCTCACCCAAAGAACGCATGAATGCACTTGTAGAACCATTAGGGACACAATAACTGCACATATAAACAGTATTTTATATAAATGACTAAATAAATAAATATAAACATTTACAATAAACTTTATATGAATGTTACTCATTTTCATATAACTTTGCCATGGTTAATTCAGATTACTCTGAACAAGATATTATTTTGTATATCATTACACAGGAAGTTCTTTTGACTGTTGACCAGCAAAAGATGCATTCAGATTTATAGTGTATCTTTATTTCACTACTGCTCCTGTCTTACAATTCTTTTTTTTTTTCCTTTGGAAAAATGGGCACTGAACCTAGATTATAGATGATTCATTTTTTTATGCAAGGCTCTTTTTCATACTCATCAGCGATTAGTATTTTAGTGAAATAGTTTACATGTTCATAAGAGATGATATGGACATCTGGCCAAATGGCTCAGCATGGGTCCATTGAAAAAGACTCTGCAGTCACCAATGGTAAGGGAATATGTTTTGAACAGACAACCACCTATCCAGCTGTCTCTGCAATGGATGTGTAAAGTATTGCACTAAACCTAATAATGAATTTGAGATCTCCTACATAGCTGTTTTGATATTGATAATACTGTCTGGCATTTGAATTTTTGAAGCTGTTTTTTCCATCTGTTGCTGCACTCAGAAAGGGACACCGATCTTTTGATTTTTCCAATTGCTTTATAACTAAGCTCTAGTGCCCCACCTGTCCTTGATAACTAACCAGAGTGATGAATGCAAACTTGCCCCCTACCTCTAATCTTTGTAGCACACTACTTCCCCACTTTCATAGCAGCAAAAAAATATGTTTTTATGTATACTACTGCATATAAGATGTAGTAGTTTAGCATCACATTTTCAAAATCGACTTATTTTAGGTTTTTGTTGCACACCCTGTTATAAAAGGGTGGTCATGTTCACAAGATAGGTATGACCTTGAGATTTCAGGAACAGTATGTTGTGGTGTTAGGTCAAAGGCAGGTACAGAGATACAAGTCTATCTTTGTTGAGCCCCTACCCCCATGAAAGTGACATCCAGCTCTGCCAATGAGCGAGGCTTAATTGGCACTCAGGGATCAATATCTCAAAAAGGTTTAAATATATTTGCTGTTTGGTGGTGGAAACTTAATAATATCTTTTACTTTTTCAGTTTATTGCACGTTTAAAATAAACATTTTCTGTTTAATTGCAGGAAATGGCAAGTAAACAAGGCATTGGACTCGTACCATCTCCATCAAAAAAAGTTTTGTAGACCGCAGCAAGACTATGCAACTATTTATATTATTTGCCAAGATAGAGGTGCTTCACAAAATCTTGTTGCAGCCAAAGCCAGAGGTCAAGAAATTCTGTTCAGATGTATGACAGAAGCAGATGATGAATCGCATAGAAGCTCTAAAACATTAGGGGTGCTAAATGAGACAGGAATCACTGCTGCCATTCATTATCATTGCCAGTGTTATCAGAATTAAACCAGCAAAGAAAATCTTTCATACAAATACAATCCACAAGAAGGTCATCTAGACTCAGAATAGCCAGGAACAAGCAACCAGGAGCCAGCTATGAGAACAAGACATACATCCACAGCATTTGCAGCTAACAAATGCATCATCTGTAATTGTGTGAAGAAACATGGCAATTCACATCTTTTCCAAGTGAGAACATTTCAAATGCAAAGGAACATTCAGTCAGCAGCCATGTCTCTTAGTAATACAGATCTATTGACTAAGGTACAAAGCTAAGATCTCATAACCTTGGAGGCTAAGTGCCATAAAAATTGTCTAGCTCAGCTACTGGTAAGGGCCAGACAAGCCAGTGAAACTAGCACTGAACAGACAGAGGAAATCATTGATGTCTTCACAAGAGCATTTGACATGCTTGTAAACCACATTCAGAATGACTCAACATGAGGCAGGGCATTTGCTATGACATTCCTGTTGACAAAATACAGAGGATATTTGGACACATGTGGTTATGTTGAATCAGGGACAGACCATGCTGAGAAGTTGAAGAAACATCTTTTTTAGACACTTTGAAGGTTCAATTACATTCTTCAGCCTCATTCAGCAAGCAAATGAGAGCTGGTGTATAATAACAAAATAAATTTGAAAGAACCAATCAACAATATCGCTGAGTTTCAAAGAAAGGTTCAGAAAGAAGCAATTGAGGCAGACCTGGAGCTTTCTGATGATGAGTATGAGAATCTTAGTATTTTTCTTGCAGCAACACACTTCATACATCTGATAGAAAAGCGTTGGGTATTTCCACTAGCCTATGCATTGACTGTAGAGTGATTTGTTTTGAAAAAGCAGAGTTCCCTAGTGCCTGCTACCAGTTTCTGAGTCTGCTCATGTTGTGTAAACCAGCAGAACATATCCAGAACAGGGTTCCATCCTTGATCCACTTCTCTTTAGTTTGATTACTAACTCTCTACCCCATGTTTGCCCATCTAAAATGATGCTCTATGCAGATGACACTGTTATCTTCTCCAGCAAGTAGCAACTAACCCAACTCAATGGTGAGCTCCAAAATGACTTTAATAAAATAGAAGACTGGTTCCATCAAAATAAGCTACTACAAAATTACAAAAAAATAAAGGGCATGCTGTCTATCTCTGTGCACATAAAAAAAGTCAGGTCAGCTCACTAACTATCCTTAGCCAAATAGGAGTGCAGCTAGAGTAAGTCAGTTCATTCAAGTACCTAGGGGTATACCTGGATGACACCCTCTCCTTTGCCACACATATAGATCATGTAGTAAGAGCTGTTAATATTAAGTTAGGTCTACTGTACAGACACAAGAACGCCATGACCCACAATGCACTGATGCTGGCTATAAGCAGCTCAGTCATGTCAGTAATAGACTATGGGCTACTAATCTACAGTGCTGCCTCCTACACAGCACTATGCAGAATTCAAATTGTCCTGATCAAGGCCTGTAGACTAGCCACTGGAGTGGACAGAACAACTCACACATGCAGCCTCTACTCTCAGACAGAGTGGCTCTCCTTGCAGGCAGGATAATGTACCATGTCTGTGTCCTAGGAAAGGAGGCCCTACTAGGCCTAATGCCTGTGTCACTGAATAGACACTTCCAACCAACCCAAACCACTCAGCTCACTAGGAGCAAGGACAAAAATGCATTCTTTATCCTACGTAGATAAACCTCCCTAGCACATGGGTCCTTAGCCTTTAGATGTCTCAAATGGATAAATGAACTCCCAGACTCCCCTAGCTGCAATTAATAAAATTGATCCTTTCAACAAGGAATTATGACATTACCTGACCTATGTTAATATCTGTAACTGCTATAACTGACCACCGTCCTCGTTCTCAAATACCTGCTCTCTACTTGAGGTAACACCACCTCACAAAGTGCTTCATTCCCCTTCACCTATTAATTCCTTATTCTGCTACATATCTTCCGGCACTCGGTGCCCACTTGAAAATGCCAAACAGGCTGCTTATATTTCATGTAAAGTCAAACTATGATTACAATAGTTGTGGAAATGTACTCTCCTGCTTGTGTTGCACTACATGACCACTAGTTGGGTTCCTGTACATGTATGTTTGTTCTAAAATTGTTGCATATTGTAATTGACATGGAAGTTTTGTAAATGAGCTATCTAGCTCAAAAGTTGTAATCCCGGATCTTCAATAATTAAATACATATATAAATAAATAATAAACTGTCCGAAACACTCCAGATGCACACAGACGAGTCTTAACAGTATCTCAAGATATAATCTACATTGCTTTAAATTGTCACTGTAAAACACCAAAGCACATTAGACTTGTCATATCAGTCCACCATTTGACTAGGAGTCACCAATTGATAGATATGTTACACAGTCAAGGGCATTCCCTGAGTTATGATGATGTTTGCACAGTTGAGACATCCACAGTAAATGCTGTCATGTCATCAATTACACAACAAGATGGAACATTTCTTCTGTGATCATGCAGGGAAAAAAACTACCAATGATGTACATTAGCCAACAAGCTGATGTTTGAAGCCATGTGCTGGCTACAGTGGCAAGCATTCTTTTCCTGGGTGGTGCAGAAGAAAATACAATCTTTGGATGCAGATCAAATTGAGCTGAACTGCAAAAATGCCCAGCAACTAATGGCTGTGATAGCTACATAAGGTGAAGTGAATGAGGAAAATAGACAGAGTTTTGTTTATGCTTTTCAAGACCTTGAAGCCACGCAGAAAACTTTACAAGGTGATTTCGAGGAGTTCATTAACCAAAAGCAAAAGCAGTGGTTAACATTTCACTTCTGGCAGCAGCATATCACAGAGGTGCAAATCACTCTTGAGTAAATTGCAGCTGAGAAAATTCCCAACTGAAACCAGCACCTACAATGCTTTGATGACTTCCTTTGCTATGCCTTCACATATGATCACCAAAACTATGACAGATGGGATCCTGTGTACCTCTTAGAAATATTTCTGCTTTCCATGACTGCACCAACAGTGCATGAGCAATTTGTCAATGGAAAGCATGTGTTCACATGATTAATCTCAGCCTGATTTAACAGTGTCTGGTCAGGCTTAGGCCTGGAACAAACTGTGGTCAGAGATTCCAAGTTAAGGTAAGAGGGATCATAGGAATAAGCAGGCAAGAGAAAATAACTCTCAAGTGGTAGCTCATAGCACATGAAAAAAGTGCCATCATGAGGAACTTCAAGTACATGTGTGGACTGGACAGTCTTGAAGAACAGATGCATTGTGGTCTTCAACTACAATCAATCAGGAAAGACAACAAAGACATCATGAGGATTATTAGCATAATCTTGGACTGCTATGGAAATCCATTTGCTATGGATATACTTGAAGACTCAAGAGATGAACCTCAACCTTTCATGAATATAAGTACAGGAGTTGTTTCTATATCACAGGTCACTACTGCCCTGTTGACTGCAAGAGGATGTAGCAAGACTGCCTTAATGGAATTTGCTGAAGAAATACTCAATATTGCTGCAGTCCCACTTGATGACACTATCAAAAGGATGAACATAGCCATATTTACAAACATACAGCACTCTAACAAACCCAAAGGAAGGGACAAGGTAAAATCCATAGATTCAGATTGACAGCTCTTTTCCAGGTTATCAGGTGACAGAAAGATGGGCCTGCAGAAGTTCTTTGAATAGGAACTGTCAAGCCGACCTCTGGTTATTGCTAATGTAGATGGTTCTGTAACAAAAAGTAACTAGGCACAATCGCTCAGGGACCTGGAGGCCATAGGTGATTCCTCACTAGATCCAGCTACCTTTATGAGAAACATTAACTCAAAAAGACACACCGCAACCACTTTCATATTACATATGGAATGTCTTCAGAAGCTGATATCGAGAACCAGTATTCAAACATTTGGTAACATGTTGGATGGTTCTATCCTCACATGGTGCCAACATTAGTGCGCTGAGTCACTACAGCACAAAACGTCTTTGTTGCCAACCTCTCTTTTTGCAGGGGGCTGTGCCAAACACACCTGCCTAACTAAATATGTAAACTCTGGGAGGGTGGACCTAGGGGAAGGAGTGGGGAACTTGAAGTTCGACACTGTAGTGACTTGGCACCCTAATGTAGACACCTTGATGCCATGAAGTGCTGTTGGATGGACTGTAAAAGTTTGTAGAGAGTACATTTAAGGAAAGTGACACAATTCAGATCATATCAAACAGGTACGACAATGATGTGTCTATCAAAGTCAGTGAAAGGAAAAGATGAGGGACAATGGGATCTCCCGATATCAGAATTAGTGCAAAAACCATGTACTACCCAGAAACATGAAGACATACCATTTGAATCCCAAAAAGAAGGAGAACTTGAACAACTTCACATTTGAGGAGTGGGATAAAATCATGCCTTATGTTCTCACACCATTCCAAACATTGGTGCAATCAGGAGGTTTTGAAAATCATGAATGGGTGGTGGAAATAACTCATGGACAAGTAAAGGATCTTCCTCAGCTCCTCTCTACCCAGGAGGAATCCAATAGTTGGATGTATCTGCATATTGGTGACTCAGTCACTCACTACAAGAAAGAAAATGCGATCATATGTTCACCACACATGGATGGATGTTCATGTGTTTGGAGCATATTTCGCAGAGGAGCTTGGCATCAAGCTATGGTTCAAAACAGGAACCAGACTGAAGACCCAATACATACCACTGCAAATCCTAGGCAAGAAAGATGGCAGCTCAATTTGCAAGTTACATCTGCCATTCCACACCCTTAGAGGCTATGACAACATCAGCTGTTTCAAGGGCAAAGGCAAAAAGAAATCTTTGCAAATATGAAGAATAAACAATGAAAATTTGCAGAGGTTGGCTGAGTTTGGAGACTCTTTTGAAGTTACGAATGACATCATTGATATCTGTCATGTTTGAATGCAGACTTTACCAACCAACGGGACGTATTCCGACATAAACCTACTAAGGTGCAAACTGTTTTGTAAGCAAGCAAAGCAGAATAACAGCTTGCCACCATGTATGGACAGCCTGGTACAGCACACAAAGAGAGCTACTGTAATTACCAGTGTGCTGTTTGGAAAGCAGCACTATCGGATAAGCTGTTTATTGTGTCACCTGATGGACATGGCTGGACAGACAAATAATGGTCTTGGGCCTCAAATAATAATGCAAGAATCAGGTCCAAAATACTTGATAGAACTTATCACATGCCAGTGCACAAAGTCTAAATGCTCCTCAATGAAGTGCAGATGTGTGATGATTGAACTGAAATGCACACCAAGTTGTGGGTGTGAAGGACACACAAACACATGTAACAATATGTAAGAAACAGGTGAAGACAATATCAGTTATGAAAATGGTGATTTGGAATCAGATTATGACACTGAGGGCCAGATATTCAAAACTTTGCCCTGGGGCTAAATTAGCACTGCACGGCAGGCAAACATGGCCCAGAGCACAAAGCAAGCTATATTCAAAAGGAAATAGCCCAGTGCTAATCCTGCTGAATATAGCAGTCTAAGGAAGCCGGACAAACTGGTCTGGGAGTGCAGGGCAAAAGTAGCCCAGGAATAAGACAGCACTGAATATAGCAACAGGGTAGTGCAAACTGCAACTGCAGCTCATTAGACTCTGTAGCAAGCCAGTGTTGCAGGTGGAGAACATTGTGTGTGATTGCACAGAGCTGTCTCACATCTACTGCAAACACATCTCTCAACCTCCTGCCTCATAAATCAGAGACAAGACTTAAAAAATCAGGGACAAAGGTTTAAAATCAGAGACACACCTTAACAATTGGTGATATCCACTCAGGAAGCTGGCAGAATAAGTGGTGTAGTGTAAAATGCATTTTCTAAGGAAGAGCACATTTGTAACATTAATGTCAGACATTATGTTATGCTTACAACCCCCACTGTGTGGTCATGGAAACACAATTTGTAGGAGGGACAGAGTAAAGGTTTGAGATAAAATCAGGGACGTCTCTGAAAATCGGACAGTTGAAAGGTATGACTGCAAACAACAATGTAAGCCACACACTGTAGAACTGTGCTCAGTGTGCTATGCTGAAGTGAGGTTTGCCCAGGTATAACTTGATTGCACAGTGCTAACACATTAGCCCTGTGGAAACTGGTTAGCCCGGGTCAAATGGGAGCTATATTCAAAGCTTCCATGCAAATGAGCCTACTTAGGTAATCCGTGGGGAAACAGGCACATTTGCATCTCATTATGTGCTGCTTAGCATACAGTACCATGCAGTTTGCCTGGTGCTACTGCATGGTGCACACAGCTCCATCTTTTGATTAGAATGGAAGTACAGGCTGGATGCTGCAGGCCAAGGCATGCCCACAGCATCCCCTGTTGGTCAGAATGGAAGTACAAGCTGGAAGCAGCAGGAATTGTGTGCTGGCAGGCACATCAATGCATACAACACACCCATGCAGCTGTGCAAGCAGGACCTGTATATATGTATGTGCATATATATATATATATATATATATATATATATATGTGTGTGTATATATATATATATATATATATATATATATATATATATATATATATAGTATATATATATATATATATATATATATATATACACATATACACATACATACATATACAGATCGATAGCTAAACAGACACACTGCCCATGGCCACACATGACCGGGAAGCTGCCTACCCCAACAACATAGGTACCCCACTGCAGTAGTGGGTGAAACACTGTGGGGGGACGCAATGCATGGGACAGGCATAAGGCAAACTTGGTGGGGGTGGGAGGCCATAGGCTGTAGGGTCACTAGGATATGCAGCATATCCAGTAGATAGGGAACAGGGCAGACTGGTTGGGCCAGGAAGTTCTTTTCTGCTGTCATGGTCCCTGTTCCAGTGTGTGCCTGTGACACCCTGGTAAGCTAGTGTCAGCCAGGCCAGCATAATCCTCGACCCCCAGTAGCCTCAAAACACATTGAAACCCCTCATGTTCCAGTGGTCCCCCAAGCACGGCTCCCAAACCCTGCTGAAAATGAAATCAATAACTTTTCCCTTGTAGCCTAGTGGTCCCCCCACCCCATGCACGTATCCCAACCCCTGTTCACATATAAAATTGAACATTATCCCTAGTAGTCTAGTGGTTCCCCCACCCCCATGCATGTATCCCGACCCCTGTTCACATATAAAAATGAACATTTTCCTGGTAGTCTAGTGGTCCCCCCAACCCCATGGATGTATCCGACCCCTGTTCACATATAAAATGAACATTTTCCCTAGTAGTCTAGTGGTTCCCCCACCCCGATGCACGTATCTCGACACCTTTGCACATCTCTATCAAACCCTTTCATTCCCTGGTAGTCTAGTGGCCCCCCACCCAGCAGTAACACCCCACTGATGTCAAAACAGTCCTAGAACAGAGCTGGCAACCTGCTCAGCCTTTCTCTCACCACCACGGCCGGCCGCCGACTGAGTTTCCTACCTCAGGGTTTGATAGAGATGCACAAAGGGGTCAGGATGCACGCATTGGGGTGGGTGGACCACTAGACTACCAGGGAAATATTTAATTTTAATATGTGAATGGGGTTGGGATACGTTCGTGGGGGTGAGGGGACCACTAGGCTACCAGGGAAATTGTTAATCTTTATATGAGAACGGGGTCTGGATACATGCGTGGGGATGGGAGGACCTCTGGACTACCAGGGAAATATTTAATTTTTATATGTGAACAGGGGTTGGGATATGTATGTGGGGGTGGGGACCACTAGACTACCAGGGAAATTATTAATCTTTATATGTGAACGGGGTCTGGATACATGTGTGGGGGTGGGGGGACCACTAGACTACCAGGGAAATATTTAATTTTTATATGTGAACAGGGGTTGGAATGTCTGCATGGGGTGGGGGGGCCACTAGATTACCAGGGAATATGTATATATATTTTAAAGGGGGTCAGGATACATGCTGGGGGGGCACTGTCACCACCTTACTGCTGGTACATTACCGCCGGCCTTTTCTCGGTGGTATTCAGCGCCGCACTACAGGTTGTGCTAATGCTTGTAGCGCGGCGCTATACCTTTGAATATGCTGGTGCACCAGCATTCAGGGACCCTCCCCTCAGTCCTTCACTTGCATACATTGTAGTTTAGCATCTGTGCTAACACCTAGCGCTGGCACTAAATGTCCTTTTAAATATGGCAGTCAGGAGCAAATTTGGCGCTAGTCCAGCACAACGGATTTGTGCCCTGCACTATGCTTTGAATATCTGGCCCTGACAATGATGTCTCTAAGTAAACAAGTTAAACGTGCTTCTGAATTAAGCACACATGCTACAGTGAAAAGTTGCATGATGATAAATATGGTCATAAGTCCACATTAAAATGTCATCTCAAACAATAATATATTTGATGCATTATAATTCATAGTTTAATCTGTGCTCAGGATGGACTTTATCACAATAATAAAATATTGTAGTAAAATGTTGTGGGTCATTTTGTGGCTGAAAAAGACCTTTGCATTTCCATGGGTGTCATTATCATTCAAAAATAAATGTTCTCACTCTTTCCATTTAGCCTGGAAATAAACTTATTGTTTGAAAATGTTTTGTTTCTCTCTACATGTGTACAGTGTATGCCTTCAGGAATGAGATTCAGGTTTAGGAATGCATTCTTGGCCAGCAACCTTACTGTGTACAAATCAATTATTATAATGAAATTGTGGTATTATTTCTGAGCAAATGGAAGAAAAGTGAGAGCAATAAAGAACATAATTAGGATGTTATTAAGCATGATTACTGGACATAAGGCATAACAAATTGGTTTTAGATGTTACGTTTTACTTATATTTAGGGTTCATTGATGGGCATTTAGGTTCACTTTATTCAAATTTATTTTAGCAATTTACAAAAATAGGAAACTAATACCCAAACTCTACAAATATGATGTTAAAAATAACAGTTTTACAAATTCTTCAAAATTCAGGATTTACTCTATTTCATCTTTTTTCAGCTAGATTGTATAGATTTTCTCTTCACAGTTTAAACTATTATCGATCATGTGATGAACACTACAACATACCTTTTCTGAAAGCTGATGAGTACAGCTATCTTAAGCAACCATCAAACCATCTCTAATTGGGGGGGCTGCTGCAACAGGACAAATCTTTTGAAAAGTGTCTACTAGACTATAGGGGAGGTTTGGTTGAGGATGCTAAAGGAGCTTGGAGATGAGAATGCTTGTATTTTGGGGGTGGGGAGGCACTAGGATCAACCACATACTGTCCTTAATTCCTGTCAGAATTTTTGATAAGATGGACAAATCCAAATTACTAAAATCTTATTAACGCTTGATCGGCCTTCATAAAAAAATATATACTATGGATTTAGGATGCAGTATAGCAAAAGACTCATGAAATACTTGACAAAAGGGTTAAAGTGGCATTAAATTGCACTGTTCCCTGTGGCATACTGTGGCACTCTTCAGAAATATGGCAAGGGGGGGCACATGCTCAGCTGCAGTAGGAAATGGTAGCTTGTATCATAGGCTTTCCTCAGCTGTTACAAAATTTGACAAAATCAGGTGGCAACAACTAATACAGCATGTTTTTTTTTTTTTGTTTATTATAAGTAGCTGGTACTGATTGAGCTCTATCGCACAAGTCTACACTCGGGGGGGGGGCTTCTTTAGTTTTTAAGTTAAGAGAAACAACTTTCTATGGCAGAGGGCTCCCGATCCTGTCAGCTTCTTCCTTCTCATCAAAATTGACAGCTGAGGAATTCATCAATGGTAGCTGTCGTTGGGCCACAGGCTTCCGTGGTGTGGGGGGTGTTAATGACCTATCTGAAATAAAAGCCATGTTGCAAACTCTTTTTGCAAACATGCCTCCAAGCTGCTCATCCACCAAAAATGTTGAAGAATGGCTTGACTTAGTGGAACTTAGAACAGCAAACATTAATGTTTTTGCTATGATGGTTGAATCTACTGCTACAGACTAGAGATATGGTGTACAGTATTAGGAAAACCAGTTACAGCTCTTCTGGGAAAAGGTAGATGACCTGGAGAATCATGGCCACAGAAATAACTTGAGGATTGTGGGCATCCCTAAGGATTTGGAGGGCCAGGATTTGAATTCTTTCCTGCAGATATTATTGCCCAAGATGCTGGACTTGTACTGGGACTACCCATTAGAGACAGAAAGGGCTCATAGGACCCTGGGCCCTTGTTCTGATACAGTCACCAGTGGTTGTGGCCTACCCACCACCCTTCCCCTCACCCGCCCACCCCAGGCATGGTATTTCTTTTATAGCCAAGGTTCTGACATCACTTCCTCAACAGGTCTTGGGGCAGAACTGTCATATTCTTAATTACCCAGCACAGTGCATAAAGGGTAAGTACACACCAAAAAAAAAAGTTTATATATTACTCATTGTATATTATAAGGAAGAGGGACATGTGGGGAGTGGTGCAATGCACTGGCTGCGGGGCAGCAATTTTCCAGGTGACATTCTGGAACCTGCGTTGCTACCCTATTTGCAGGCAACTGTCAGCTCTGAGGGAGGAGGTTGCCCACCTCCAGGCTGAAATGGCAAGGACTAAGGAGGCCCCCCAAACAGCACCAGTTCCAGAACCACTGCCTCAGAGGTTGCCATGTGTGAAGAGCAGATGGACCACAGTAGGTTCTTGGAGGGTGAGGGTGGTGGAACAGAGGCATAGCCCCCGAGTTGTACCTCTACACAAATCATATGTCAGTCTGGCAAATCAAGGTTCCTCTATGATGACACTCTCAGTGGAGACCAAGAAAAATGCTGGGGACATCCACAAGGGAGACCCACAAAAGAGTGGCAAGGGGCACCACAGGAGAAAGAAACAGCTTCTGTTAGGGGACTCAATTGTTAGGGGTGTAGACCTGGGGAAGGGACAGGAGACGGAAGTAAGGTGCCTGCCTGGTGTCATGGCTTGGAGGGACAGTAAGCAAATCCTCAGGATTGCAGAAGCAGCATCACAGGAGAGGGAACTAGATATAATTGTCCACCTCAGGACAAATGACCTAGCTAGGCATGAGATCAGTGCAGTGCAGGATGAATTTGTGGAGTTGGGAAGGGGCCTCAGACAGGTAGCAAGCACAGTAACCTTCTCAGAGGTTCTGCCAGTCTGTGGCAGGAGTGAGGCTAGGGTACTGCACACCATGCAGTTTAATGAATGGTTGCAAAACTGGTGCAGAGCACAGGGCTTTGGTTTCATTGGGGACTGGGGGTCCACCTGGAGAGATGAAGGTCTATACTGGCATGATGGTCTGCATCTGTCCAGGAAGGGAAACATGCTCCTAGGTGACAGGTTTAAAGGCTTCCTTGGCAAGCTTTTAAACTAGCCAAAAGGGAGGTGCTGATAGGAAACAGGAAAGTTCAAGCCTCCCCCCACAAAACATGACAGGTAGTAGGGTAAACACTGAGGTACAGAGCTTGACAGAGGGCAGGACAGGAGTAAATGGAAAAATAGACAAGGGCAATAAGAGTAGGGATGGGGTAAAAAAGGATAAAGCCAGCATTAAATGGAGGGCAATGAGTACCAATGCCCGTAGTCTTGGAAACAAGCTTCCAGAGCTAGTAGCCCTGTTGGAAGAGGAACACTTGGATACTGTGGCAGTCACAGAAACATGGTACACAGAGAACCATGCCTGGGATATCAACATACCAGGGTACACAATCTACAGAAGGGACAGGGAGGGTAAAAGAGGAGGTGGAGTAGCTCTCTACATAAGGGAAGGGATCAAAGCTACAGAACTAAAAAGTAAAGGGGGAGGACAAGAGGCACTCTGGGTCACCTTGCAGACAGGGAATGGCATCACAATCCACACAGGGGTTGTATACAGACCCCGTCTCAAGGGGAGGAAATGGACAAGAAAATGATAGAGGGCATTCTCAAAATGGCTGAAAAAGGGGAGATACTGTTGATGGGGGTCCTGAATATGCCAGATGTTAACTGGATGACATGGACTGCAGCCACATCCAAGAGCAGGGTCATTCTTGATGCACTAGAGGGGGCATGCCTTAGACAGCTAGTGGTGGAACCCACTTAGGATGGAGCAATATTACACCTGGTACTCTCAAATGGAGAGAGGATCACAAATTTAGAAGTCAGTTGACATCTGGGAACAAGCGACCACTGCACAGTGTGCTTCACAATAAACACAACCATGGAGACAAGCCATACAAAGACAAGGATACTGGACTTTAGAAGGGTTGACTTTGGCATAATGGGTGAATACCTGAGGAATGCATTAGCAAATGGCCAGAAAGGAGGGGTGGAAGAACAATGGAGAAAAATCAAATCTGCCATCATGAAGGCAACAAGCCTTTGTGTGAAACAAATAAAGAAAACAAAGCGGAATAAAAAGACACTATGGTTCTCAAAAGAGGTGTCAGGGAAGGTTAAGGAGAAAAAGGCTGCATTCAAAAAGTATAAGGAATCACAGAAGGAGCACGACAGGAAAATGTATCAATTAAAGCAGAAAGAGGTGGGGAAGGCAGTCAGAAAAGCAAAGGCCCAAACCGAGGAAAAGATAGCCAAATCAGTTAAGAAGGGGGATAAAACCTTTTATAGGTACATTAGGGAGCATAGAAAGGTTAAGAGAGAGTTAGTGAAGATTAATAAAGGAGAGGGGAGGTGAGCAGAGGGAGACAGTGAAAAGGCAGAGATACCGAATGAATACTTTTGCTCAGTATTCACAAAAGAAGAAGAGGAGCAGTTACCTAAACCAAACAGTAGAAGCACTCTGGGTAGTGGGGTTCATGCCAGTCCATTTACAGAAAAAAGAGTCCTGAAAGATCTCCTAAAACTCAAGGTGGACAAAGCAATGGGGCCTGATGGGATTCACCCTAGAATTCTAAATGAGCTAAGGGAGGACCTAGTGACAACATTAACCACACTTTTTAACAAATCATGGGAAGATGGGGTGGTACCTGAGGACTGGAGGAGGGCAGATGTGATTCCCCTTCACAAAAGTGGGAGCAAGGCAGAAGCAGGAAACTACAGACCTTTTAGTTTGACCTCAGTGGTGGGGAAAATCATGGAATCACTTCTGAAAGAAAGAATTGTTCAGTACCTAGAGGCCAGTGGGGCACAGGACCCAAAGCAGCATGGATTCACAGCAGGAAGGTCATGTCAGATGAATCTAATCAATTTCTTTTGACTGGGTGACCAAAGTAATAGACCAGGGAGGGGCTGTGGATATGGCCTACCTAGACTTTAGCAAGGCATTTGACACAGTCCCGCACAAAAGATTAATAATCAAGTTAGCCAGCCTGGGAGTGGGTCCCAGGGTGGTAGCCTGGGTAGCAAACTGGCTGCACAACAGGACACAGAAGGTAATAGTGAATGGAACACATTCTGAAGAAAGGGGGGTTACTAGTGGAGTACCTCAGCTCAGTACTGGGTCCAGTCCTCTTTAACGTCTTTATAGGTGACATTTCAGAGGGTCTGGAAGGAAAGGTATGTCTCTTTGCAGATGACACAAAGATCTGTAACAGAGTTGATACACAAGGGGGGGGGTTAAAAGGATGCGAAGGGACTTGGCAAGGTTGGAGGAATGGTCAGACATATGGCAACTTAGATTCAATGCAAAGAAGTGCAAAGTAATGCACCTGGAAAATAAAAATCCAGGAGAAGAGTACACAATAACAGGGAAGGTACTAACAACAACAATAATGGAAAGGGATCTGGGTGTAGTCATATCAGATGACCTAAAGGTGGGTAAGCTATGTGAGAAGTCAGTAAGGAGAGCCATGGGGATACTGGGATGCATAGGGAGGGGCATCACAAGTAGAAAAAGGGAAGTGGTTATCCCCCTGTACAGACAGTTGGTGAAACCCCATCTGGAGTACTGCGTGCAGTTTTGGAGACCTCATCTATGCAAGGACATAGACAGGATTGAGGCAGTCCAGAGGAGGGCAACTAAAATGGTGCAGGGTCTACATCAGAAACCATATGAAGAGAGACTGAGAGAGCATAATATGTATACCCTTAATGACAGCAGGGACAGGGGAGACATGATAGAAACTTTTAAGTACCTCAAGGGAGTCAACAAAGTCCAAGAGGGTAGCATCTTTCAGAAAAAGAGATGTGTAAGAACAAGGGGGCACAATTTAAAGTTAGAGTGAGGATGGCTCAGGGGTAATGTGAGGAAATACTTTTTCATGGAGAGAGTGGTGGGTGCATGGAACCGCCTTCCTGGAGAGGTTGTGTGGTCTAAAACAGTGGGGGAATTCAAACATGCATGGGACAGACATAAGGCAATTATAGTGCTGGGGTTGCAGGAAGTAGGCTGTTGGTTAACTAGAATCTGCAGCTTATCCAATAGGTAGGGAAATGGGCAGACTGGGTGGGCCAAGTGGTCCTTATTTGCCGTCAAAGTCTACATTTCTATGTTTCTAATAGCTCTCCCTTGACCCATTCTGACATACCTATTGTGCCACAGTGTAAAGGATCAGATTCTTAAGCTGGTTAGGGAGAGAGGGAGAGAGAGAGAGAGAGAGAGAGAGAGAGAGAGGACCCTTTTATTAGAATGGGCATTGCATCCATGTTTCCAGGACTTCTCTCTCTCAGGACTCTATTCTGAGTTTCTTTGATTTTATTCATATTTATTGTATTTGCTGATTTTATCTGTTTGTTCAGCACCTTGATATTTAAAAGGTGCTATATTAAATAACATTTATAATTAGTATTATTAATAATAATAAATTTATTTATAAAGGGCCTTTCATTTTTCAAGGTGCTGTACATATCAAAACAGTAGAATCAAACATTAAAATTCAATAATAAACACAAATAAAATCACATCATAAATAATAATTACAATATATTCAGCCATCCAAAAAGGCCATTTTCCAAAAATAGGTTTTCAGGTCGCTCTTAAATCCCTCCACGGAGGTGCACTCCCGTAACCAACGGAGAAGATAATTCCAAAGAGTAGGTGCAGCATAAGAAAATGCTCTACAACCTGATGATTTAAGACTCACTCTTGGAATCTCTAGCAACCCCTTGTCGGCTGAGCGGAGTGATTGGCCAGGGCAGTAAGGCACCAGAAGTTCTTTCAGATAGGCTGGACCATGATCATGAAGGGCTTTGAAAGTCAGTAAACTGACCTTAAAGGCGATCCGCCACCGTATAGGTAGCCAGTGCAGTTTGTGCAGCACTGCGGTAATATGACAGGACCTACTTGTCCCAGTCAAAACCCTGGCTGCTGCATTCTGCACCAGCTGTAGGCGATAGATTTCAACCTCAGAAAGCCCAAAGTACAGGGAGTTGCAGTAGTCCAGACGCGAGGACACAAAGGCATGGACCAACGTTGGTAAGTCGTCAGACGGAACAAGATGCTTAACTCTGGTGATATTCCTAAGATGGTAAAAGGAAGTCTTGACAACTGCTGACACTTGTGACTGTAGTGTCAGCTTGTCATCCAAGATAACCAAGGCCACTGATTTACGGTGATTAAAACAATTAAATTCGGTTTTCAAGACTTAAGATTCCGGAATTTCACCGGTGATTGTTACTCTAATTTCTGGATTTTACCGGGATTCTGTTATCATTCTTTTAGTATGTACATAAATAATCAGAATTAAAGAAGGCTTAATATACAGAGCATTAAATAAAGCAAACTAAAAACAGTACAGGAAGGAATTAAGAGAAAAACAGACTTTTTTGTAGATTGACTGATCTGATAGAAAATGCCAGATTCCATGAAATCTTCGTTTTTACCAGTTTTCAGGCAGCCCTAATTCCGGAATTTTACCGGATTTTCCGGTAAAAACCGAAAAACAGTGGCCTTGAAGATAACCCCCTGGTTACGCACTCGTTTAGAGGTCGGAAGTGAAACGCCACAAAGGAAAATTTCAGCGGGCGTACCAAGAAATGACCCCTCTATCTGACGACGACCTGGGTCCACAACCAAAACCTCTGTATTTTCTGAGTTCAACTTCAACCAACTAGAATCCATCCAGTCCTGGATTTCTTCCAGACAGTTATTAAACACCAAGAGAGCTCCATCCTGGTCAGGTGCAAAAGACAGATACAGCTGGGTATCATCTGCATAGCAGTGAAACCTCAGCCCATACCGTCTTATAATGTCTCGGAGAGGCAGCATGTACACCACGAATAACATGGGAGACACCACAGAACCCTGAGGCACCCCACACAACAAAGAAGTTGGGCCTGAGGAAAAAAAAACAGACACAACTCTTTGTGATCTCCCAGTGAGGAATGAGGTGAACCATTAAAGAACGATTCCCGATATTCCACAAATCTGCCTCAGGCATGCTATCAACACCAAGTGATCCACAGTGTCAAAAGCTGATGAGAGATCAAGAAGAACCAGAATAGAATGTCTCTTCTGATCTCTCGCCCTCAGCAGATCATTAAGCACCCGAACCAGCACAGTCTCGGTGCTATGTCTTTTCCGAAAACTGGATTGGAAGGATTCTTAGATGTCATGGATGGTTAAATGGTCTTCCAATTGGGCTGACACTACCTTCTCAATCACCTTCCCAATAAAGGGAAGGTTTGAGATAGGTCTGTAGTTTGTGAAACAGTCTGGGTCCAAGGTAGCTTTCTTCAAGAGAGGTATCACCACCACCTCTTTCAGACAGCTATAGAACTCACCCAACTCCAAGTAACACCAGACTGTTTGCACAAGGACATGTGGACCGATGATATCACTACAACCCAAGATTAGGGAGGTCAGTCCAGGATCCAAACTACAGCTTATGGGATGCACACTATGGATAATCCTCATGACATCCACGAAATCAGGTCGACTGAAGGAACTTCAAGAAAATTGAGGTACTGTGAACTCACACTGTTCAACAGCATCACCCTTAGAGATTGCTGGACACAAATCCGCCCTGATGTCGGCCACCTTAGTTGCAAAGAAACGAGTGAGCTCCTCGCACTCTAATTGCAAAAAGGCTTTTCGAATTTCAGACAGGCTGGGTTGCACAGTCTATCTACAGTTCAAAACAGCTGAGCCGGTCAATTCCGAGTAACTGTAATCACCCTGGACAGGAATTCTGCCTTCTTACGGGTGATTGCAGATTGATAGACCGAATAATGTTCCATCAATCTAAGGTGGTCGGCTTCAAAGGCGGACTTGCGCCAGTACTGCTCTAACCTTTGCCTCTGTCTCCGCATCTCCCTCAATGTTCCAATAAACCAGGGGGACTTGGGGTGAAGGGATAGGAGGCACACATGAACAGGAGCAATAGACTCCAGAACTGCTGTAACAGCCGTATTATAGACCAACACCAGGGTCTCTGGATTACTGCCCGCCAACAAGGGGGATGAGAGGTCAAGGACCGCCACAAGGCCTTGGGAAGTAATATCCCATAAAGGGCAGTACCTAACCATCTCCACATGGGTTGGCCTTCTCAGGAGGGTGCAAAAACTGAACCTCACGGTGTAGTGGTCTGACCATGCGACTGGTTCCACCCCCAAGTTGGATGCATCAATCCCCAGGAGAAAGACTAAGTCCGGAGAGTGCCCAGATTTATGAGTAGCAGGGGAAACAACCTGTGTAAGGCCCAAAGAAGTCATTAACTGAAGTAAGTGATTGCCAAATTGCAAAAGTTCATCGTCGACCCAGGCATTGAAGTCACCCAGAACCATCAATCTGGGCGACCCAAATGACATGTCGATGATGAAGTCTGCTACTTCCTTTAAGAAATGTTTCCTATCCCCTGGTGGATGGTAGATGAGTACGATTCAAACATCTACACCTGCTACTACTGTGCACCCGAAGGACTCAGTCTCTCCCACTACCACATTTGTGAGGCCCAGTTCAGTCATAAAACAGACTGCAATACCGCCCACCCCTGCGGTCCAATTTCAGGCAGTGTATCACAGAGTACCTGGCCGAAGTCATGGCTTCCAATGTGGGGCCTGGATTTCCAACCAGCCAGGTCTCAGTGATGCAAGCCAAGTCCACCAAGCCAACAAGATTGGCAATTATGCCAGTCTTATTCCTGATGGACCTGGCATTGCATAACACCGCCTGAGTTGGACGAACCTCAGAGGCTGTCAGGCCCATCTGCCTACTGAATTCAGTATTATTATTATTATTCTCATGGGATCTTGCTGAAAGATGCAAAGCTTTTGCTCATATCGAAAAGGACCTGGCTTAGTGCAAGATTCCTTATAATATTGGCTACATGTTCTATGGGGGGATCAATGGCATCATTTTTACTCCCCACAATAGGGTCTATCATGTTTTCCGGCGAATCCTCTGGCTACCTCAGCATCAACTTGGTACTGACAAAGTGAAGGGGCTACTTCATCTCAGTCAGGGGCTGTATAGCAGTCACTTCAAAATCTGGTACAGGATACCGAACCATGGCAGTTGAAGAAAACTAACAGGCAATGACCCAGAGACTGGCAGAAAACAAGATCACAGACTCATCTAGCACATATCAGCTGCAGCAGAAGTCATAGTTCCCATAAATCCTCACTGGAATCAGCGACTTCCTCTTGGGAGCCAGAACTGTCCCAAGAACTAAATTGGAACTCTGCCACCCATCCATTACTGGACTCAACAAACACTCAACACTTTAAATTTACAGCAATATAACCAATGGACACTAGTAAGATCTCTTTTGCTTCTCTGAATGAAACATTTCATTTTAGCTGGGCTACAACAGTAGAAAAGAATCTCCAGCACCAGGCAGTAGAGGAAGCAACCTCTAACTACTTAAACTGCCTTAACAAAATGCATTCGCTAGAATCAGGACTGATGAGCTTATGTCAAACTGATCTATTTATATACTACTACTGCTGTAAGTATTTACTACTCGGGTAACTCTATTTTATGAATATAGTGTGTTGGGGAGGGAGGATATCTATCTTTTCTTCTGGTAAATTGTGTGTCACTACAACAGGGATGGAGGGGAAGGAAGGGGAACTGTGTTTTGAACTACCTCAGTGGAGCTTTATTATTGGATATTTAACTCAGGTGCCATTGGAAACAATGGTTCCACTTTTGCAACTGTTGGGGGGGGGGGTAAAGCACTCCTGACAAACTGAACTTAGCCGTTTACCACTCATATTTGCTGCTGGTATTGTAATAAAACTAAGTTTGTGCTAAGTTAAAACAGCCTAATCAAGCTGCCTCACAACACATCCTTCATATACTTTTGATGCCCCTTTTTTAAGTAATGCAGTGGGAAAAGCTCTGCAAACCTCTTGCTATCAGAAAAGGACTCAGCACATTCCTTCTGCCCGAACAACATGTTGGAGTTACACCACAGTTGCCTCTGTGTCTGTGAAGCACTCTGCTTGTTGTCTCCAATGGAAGGAGAACTGCAATATTTTTACAGCGTCGGTGGTCATGGCAGAACACGGTACACTCTGTCATGTCCAAGAAGGCTACCAAACCATATTGTACATGCACAACTACTAGCACATGTGCAGTGACGCGCAGCAGCCATCTTGGTCATGATGGAGCATGCCGTGTTCTTCTGTGACTGCCTAGAAAAATATTTTTAAATTATAGATATCTCCCCACTTGACCCTCCCACCAGCACCCACCACCCCACACCCCATCCAGAAACATGTGAGAGACACTGGGGGTACCCGGTCCCCATTGTTGGGATCTGGTATCCTCAGGTCTTTTTTTTTTAATTAAAGATATCCCCCCACCTGACCCTCCCTCTCAGCACCCACCACCCCATACCCTGCAGAAACATATGAGTGACACTGGGGGGTGCCCAATCCCCCAGTGTTGGGAAACATATGAGTAACGCTGGGGGTGCCCAATCCCACAGTGCTGGGATCAGCATCTTAAGTTTTATTTTTAATTAAAGATCCCCCCCAACAGACCATCCCTCTCAACACCCACCACCCCACACCCCCTTCAAAAAATGTATAATTACACTGGGGTGTGCCCATTCCTCCAGTGCAAGAATCCTTGCTCATATTTTTTTAAACCTGTAAAAAGAAAACCATCAATCATTGTATTTTTCACTGTTACTGTCCCCCCACCTGACCTTCCCACTCATCACCCACCACTCCATACCCTCCCCCAAGCCCTTACTTACCCATCAGGGATCCAACGCTGTACATAAGAACATAAGAAAAGTTTTAGCATATGGAGACCATGTGGTCCATCTAATCTGTTCATGGTGGTTACCCCCCCCCATTAAATGTTTTTCCTAAGCTGCCCATATTGCCTCTCCCAAGTGAGTTTAAATTCCCTTACTGTCTTTGATGCCACCACTTCTGGTAGCAGGCTGTTCCAATGGTCTGTCACTCTCTTAGTGGAAAAGTACTTTCTAGAGTTGCTCTTAAACTTACCTCCCACCAGACGCAAGTTGTGTCCTCTTGTATGTGACACCCTGTTTCCTGGATGAGGTTTTCCTTCTGAGTTGTGTTAATTCCCTTGACGAACTTAAATGTTTCTGTCATGTCCCTCCTGCTTCTTCTCTGTTCCAAAGAGAATAAATTCAACTCTTTGAATCTTGTCTCATATGGCTCATGATGCAGCCCCTGTACCATCTTTGTGGCCCTTCTTTGCACCATCTCCAGGAGCTCAATGTCCTTTTTTAGGTGAGGCCTACAGAACTGGACACAGTACTCGAGGTGTGGCCTCACCAAGGATCTGTAGAAGGGCAGGATAACTTCCTGCTTTCTGCTATCAGTACCCCCCTTCCTATGCATCTGTGTATGCCGCTTGCCTTCTGCACTGCTTTTTCACATTGTTTTTCTACCTTCAAGTCATTGGTAATGATCACACCCAGATCCCATTCCATCTTCTTCTCCTCTAATTGATTCCATTCTAGTATGTACATTTTTTCTGAGTTCCACTTCCCCAGATGCATTACCTTAAACTTATTGGCCTTAAATTATAAGTGCCAATTTCCGGACCATTCTTCCAGTCTCCTTAGGTCAGCTTCCATACCTAATACCCCCTCCAGTGTATTCACCCTGTTGCAGAACTTTGTATCATCTGCGAACCCGGCAAACCTTCACCTCCTGTTTATCAGTTATGTCACTGATGAATATGTTGAAGAGGACTGGACCCAGCACTGATCCATGAGGAATGCCACGGTCACACTTCTCTCCCTTGATAATGCTCCATTGACCAAAACTCTCTAGGTCCTATTCTGCAGTCAGTTTCTAATCCAGTTTACTATTTTCTGTCTGACTCCTGTGTGTTCTAGTTTGTCAGCAAGTCTCCTGTGGGGAACTATGTCAAAGGCCTTGTTGAAACCTAGGTACACCACGTCCACCACCTCACCCTGATCCACTGTTCTGGTAACCCAATCAAAGAAATCAATCATGTTTGTTTGGCACAAGCACCCTGCTGTGAAGCCATGCTTTTTGGGGTTGGGGTTCCCAGTTTCCTTTAGGTAGTCAACTATTCTCCCCTTTACTAATGTCTCCATAATATTTTCCACTATAGAGGTCAGGCTGACTGGGCAGTAGTTTCCTTCCTCTTACTTGCTTCCACTTTTGAGTAAGGGCACAACAGTTGCCCTTTTCCTTTCTTGAGGTACTCGGACGCTTTCCAGAGATAGATTGAACAGCTCGGCTAGTAGTGCAGCTATTTCTTCCCAAAGCTCTTTTAGTATTCTGGGGTGGATACTATCAGGGCTCATAGCTTTACTCACCTTAATTTTGAGTAGCTCTTCTAAGACCTTCTCTTTTGCAAAGGGGCTTGTGACTGTCCCTCCACTATCCTGCTCTTATTTATTTATTTTATTTAGTTTTTGTTAACCGGGTTAGGTGTGCTAGCCAAAGTTGACTATTTTCAGGCATGACCCAGAAGAATACATACATAAAATGAGATGAGATTATACAATACATAGCACATAGTACATGTAGGTAAGAATAGAGATCAATTCAGACAGTACTTGAGATAATACATATAGCTAGGCAGAGATGGCACAAGGTGACATTAGTACATGCAAATAACTGAAATTGGGCTAAGTGGTAGCTACAAAGACATTTTATGGCAAAGCTTGTTTAGAAGTACAGCAGTGTTCTGGGTGAAGTAATGTGGCTAGTTGTGAGGCATTAAGTGGGATGAAAACACGTGCAAGGGTCCTGGGATAGGTGGTGATATAGTTCTTTTTGAAGATTGGGTGGGAGTTTGCCTGCCTCAGGGCAGGAGGGAGGGAGGAGGGAGTTCCAGGTGGCCGGGGTGGTGCAGTGAAATGCTCCAAAGCCTTTTGAAGTGAGACACCTGGGTGTGGTAAGTAGAAATTTGTTTGCCGAGTGTAGTCCGTGGGCAGATGTCTGTGGAACAAGTAGAGCTGCAAGGGAGGAGTGGGTTTGTTTATGGATTACAGAGTCTGTGAGGGTCTCTAGGGAGTATAGTCAGTAGGCAGAAAGGGAGAGCCAGCCCAGGTCGCTATACAGTGTGCAGTGGTGCTTGAGGCGATGGGAAGAGAAGGCATACTGACATATGTTGTTATATGCGACATCCCATTTATGGAGAGCAGTCTTATGGGCATTAGCAAAAGTGGAAACACCATATGTCAGCACTGGAAGAAGAATACCCTTGGCAATAGCCAATTTAGCAGATGATGTTAGCAGGTGACTAGTCTTGTAGGCAATTCCAAGTTTGACATTTGTTGCTTTACAGGTTGACTGGATGTGCAGACTGAAGTCAAGGGATTTATCAAGAAGGACTTCCAGGTATTTGAAGAATGTGACACAGTCAATGAGAGACCCCCCAGAGTCATGGAGTTGGAGGGGTTCCTTACAGGCCCTGAGTTTGGGGTCAGTGCCAAATAGCATGGCGTGGGACTTTTTAGTGTTGAGGATGAGCTTATTTGCATTTAGCCATGTTTGCACATTCCTAAAATCCGAGCAGAGATTTTCATTAATGAAGTTGACTTTGTCGGCCCTGGAGTAGAGGACCAGATCATCAGCATATAGGATAGCTGAGCTGGACAGTATAGTAGAATCTATGTTGTTGATGTATAGTGAGAAAAAAAGGGTCCCAGGATGGAACTCTGGGGTACTCCGATGTCAGTGCTGGTCACATCCGAGAGAGCGGAGTTGAATTTAACAAGTTGAAATCTATTTGACAAGTAGTTGTTAAACCAGTCAACTACTGAGGATGATAAGTTAAGTCTATGCAGGGTTAAGAGAAGCAGGGGATGATCAACAAGATTGAAAGCCTTGATAAGATCGATAAATACTGCTTCAGTGAGTAGGCCTTTGTCCATTTTGCACAGTACATTGGTAGAGAATTTGAGAAGAGCAGTTGAGGTACTGTGTCCTTTTCTGAAACAATGCTGAGTGTCTGAGAGAAGGTTGTTCTTTGTGAGATAGGCAATGGTTTGGTTTGCAACAAGCTTCCCCAGTAGCTTGCTTAGCACAGAGAGTATGGCGATGGGCCTGTAGTTGTTAATATCCTTTGGTTCTCCTTTTTTAAGGATAGGTGTAACTCGGGCAATCTTCCAGAGGTCTGGGACAATGCTGAGAGAGAGAGAGAGAGACAGAGTGAAAATCTTGGCCAAAGGTGAAGCAATCAATGGTGCTGCTAGCTTCCGAAGTCATGGCTCAAGTGAATCTGAGCCGGGGCTAGTGTTGCCGGATATATTTTGCAATAGCCTTTGGACCTCAGACCTAGATATAGCTTTAAAGCAGAAAGGGGGGGGTAGTAGTTAGTTGGCAGTGGTAAGCACTAGATGAGATCTCTGGAGTGTATAGTAAGGCTGAGATGATGTGGGAGGTGAAGCGAAGGACAAGGTGTACCGAGACAGGTCTGTGAATAATTTGTAAAAGGCATTTGCTATGGTGTTTGAGTCATTGCAATGCACACCATTTAGGATCATATCCCCTGGGGTCGACGACTGGGCAGCCCCAAGAAAGGTCTTGATGTGCGTCCAGAATTTTCTAGGATCACCAGCAGAGTTTGTGAGCAGTTCCTTGCAGTAGATGCTCTTTGCAGTTCTGATTTGTTTTTTAAAGGTGCTCTGAGAGGATCTGTAGTTATTGTAATCCACTGGTAGTATGGACACTTTTTACTTCTTCCAGCATTTGTCCCTTGTGTGCAGGTTAGCCAGCAGGTCCTTGTGTAAACATCTTGTTTATTTACTCCTGACCCTTCTAGTGACCTTTGGGGTATGTTTATCCTGGAGTGCTGTGAAATTGTTAATGAAGATATCCAGGGCAATTTGAACACCGTGGGAGTGATAAATGTCAGACCAGTTGATAAAGGATACATCGTAGAGGAAAGCTTCCATTTCCAGTTTGGCAAAGTTGGTAATTGTGATGTAGCCTGCAGGGGGTAGAGGAACAGTCTCCAGACTCCATACACAGAAAGTGGGGGAGTGGTCTGTGATAGCATCTGACAAGATGCTGCAGTTTGCACATGGTCAAGGCGATTCACCGGTACCCAGTAAATGAGGGTGGAGGTAGTTAGAGGAAGGGTGGTTCTAGTGGGTTCAGTTAGGGTCTGGTGCAGGTTATAGCTCTACATTAGCTTCAGCAGTGTGCTGTGAGTTGGTCCCAGCCAGTTTAGGTTAAAATCACCTAAGATTATGACCTCATTTTGCTTGGTGTTCGTGGCTCTTTGATTAAGTAAGTCCTGAAGACCTGTGATACCTCCAGTGGGCAGACTGTAGGTGCAGATAATGTGGAGTTTTTTTTCTACCAAGGGCAATGGTTGTGTGTAGGGACTCACAGACTGAGGGGGAGCCAGTGGGTGGGCAGACCATAACATCAAGATGTTTTTTGTAGAGAAGAGCTACCTCCCGCTCCACGTTTTTGGGAAGGCCTATCTCTCCATATCAAGGAGTAATTGGTCAAGGAACATAAGGATTCTGGTATGTGAGGCTTGAGCCATGTTTCAGATAGGCAGAATAGGTCAAGACTGTACTCTTCTGTCCATACCTCGAGATCTGCAAAGTGTCTGGTAATGCTCCTAATATTCATATGGGCAATGAGAAGTCCTTTTCCTGAGACAGCCAATAGGTTAGTGGAAGAAAGGTGGACAGAGGAGCCAGGGTTAAGTTCTACGTCCCCTGACAATAGAATGATGAGGAGTAGGAAAAACCACAGTTTAACCCTTAGGCTGCTGCCGACAAGATATTTTGTCCTAAAAACCTATGCGTTCTAAATCTTCCAGCAGCCTAAGGGTTAATAGTGTGGAATGGGAGATGTACCAGTTGTGTCATTTTGTATTTTCTGAACATGCGAAATGAGTTATAGGTACAACCCTTCAGAAGGATAAGGTTGGAGTGGGCATGTACATGTTGTGTTTTGGCAATTTGGTTGGAGAAATTAAAGTCATTGTGTTGTGAGGTATTCTCTCCATGGTGGTTGTTAATTGAAACAGAGGTAGATACCCTATGTAAGCATAATAGCAGTATCAGAAGCAGGATTTGTCCTCCCAATCTATGCGTTGCCAGGATCAACCAGGACAGGGGCAGGTTAGTGCAATATAGGTTTAGTTGGCAGTCCATGGCATGCAGAAGAGAGCTGGCAGCAGCCCCCATCTCTGTCTTACTTAGTGTAGGTCTTTTGTCAATATCTTTTATTCTGAAGACTAAGCAAAAGAATTTAGCAACTGGTCATGGAACCAACTCGGCAGAAGGCAATACTGGACTTTGTGCATACAAACAGGGACAGTGTGATGGGGGGTAATAGTGGGGGAGCACCTGGGGAACAGTGACCACCAGTCACTGTGATTTGAAATCACAGAAGGAGCAGAACTAAACCACACAAAAACACGAATCCTAGATTTTAGGGGGGCAGACTTTGGGAAAATGGGGAGCTGCTTGAAAGAGGCATTAAGGGGAATGGGGCAGGAATCAGGGGTTGAGGAACATGGGCAGTATTCAAAATGGGGTTACAAGAGCAACATAATTATGCATTAAACAGGTTAGCAAGGGGAAAAGGAAGAGGAGGCCATTATGGTTTTCCAAGGAGGTGGTGGGGAAAGTGAAAGCCAAAAAGATTGCATTCAGGCAATACAAAAAGACAGAGGCAGAAGGGGATAGGGAGAGGTACCAGGCGAAGCAAAGAGAGGCAGGAGACAATAAGGGAAGCCAAAGCTCAGACAGAAGAGCACATTGCAAAGTCAGTGAGTAGAGGGGACAAAACCTTTTGCAGGTACATAAGTGAAAAAAAGAAAGGCAAACGGAGGGATAGTGAGACTGAAGGGGGAGGATGGTGGCCGCATGGAGGATGACAACAGTAAAGCTGACATATTGAACAGGTATCTCTACTCAGTCTTTACTGAGGAAGAGGAGGGTAATGGGTCTGAAGTGAGTACAAGGGGTGGGAATGTGCAGAAATTGACTCAAGTCCCTTTACATGAGAAAGGGTCCTGAAGGAACTAGAAGTAATAAGAGTTGATAAAGCAATGGGGCCAGATGGGGTGCACCCCAGGGTCCTTAAAGAACTAAGAGAGGTGGTGGCTGAACCTCTGGCAATCCTGTTTAGCCAATCAGTGAAAACAGGGGACTTACCCAAAAACTGAAGGACAGCAGATGTAGTCCCCTTATATGAAAGTGGGAACAAAGAGGAAGCGGGGAACTACAGATCAGTCAGCCTCACCTCGGTAGTGGGGAAGATCATGGAAGCAATACTGAAGGAGAGATTGGTGGAACATCTGATTGTCAATGGACTACAGGACCCAAGGCAGCATGGTTTCACCAGGGGGAGGTCATGTCAGACCAACCTCGTTGAATTTTTTGACTGGGTGACTAGGGAGGTAGATCAGGGGAGGGCAGTGGACATGGCCTATCTGAACTTCAGCAAGGCCTTTGACATGGTGCCACATAGAAGACTATTACACAAATTGGGGAATATGGGTGTGGGCAGGATGAGTAGTGTGATGGGTAGGTAACTGGCTGGGCATCAGGACACAGAGGCTGGTGGTAAATGGCTATCACTCCACAGAGGGAAAAGTGACCAGTGGGGTACCACAGGGATCAATACTGGGACTGGTCCTATTCAACATCTTCATCAGTGACATTGTGCAGGACCTAGAAGGCAGAATTTCCCTGTCCGCTGATGACACAAAACTCTGCAACAGAGTGGACACACAAGAGGGTGTAGACAGAATGAGAAGGGACCTGCAGAAACTTGAAGAATGGTCAGGAGTTTGGCAGTTGAAATTCAATGCAAAGAAGTGCAAGATAATGCATATGGGGCACAAAAACCCTGGCACAATATATCAGTTGGGGGTGAGGATATAGCATTCACCAATAAGGAAAGGGCTCTTAGGGTTATCATCTCTGATGACCTCAAGGTAGGGAAACAGTGTGACAAGGCAGCAGGTAAATCAAATAGGATGCTGGGATGCATAGGCAGGGGCATCACCAGCAGGAAAAGGGAGGTCATAATTCCACTATACAAGACACTAGTGAGGCCCCACCTGGAGTACAGTGTACAGTTCTGGAGCTCTTACTTATGTAGGGAGGCAGTATAGTGCAGTGGTTTAAGGCTCTGAGCTGCAAATCTGGAGACCTGGGTTTGAATCCCACAGCCCTCACCTACATACTGTGTGACCTTGAGCAAGTTAGTTAACTTCCCTGTGCTCCCAGATCACACCTGTAAATAAGCTTTCAGCTTATTGTGCTATTCCTGGTTATTGGGGGAATACCGCCGACGGGCCCTTCCACGGCCATGCCCCCCTTCCGCCCACCTTCTCACCCCCCCTCATAACGGCCTCCATGTGGAAGGTGGCACTGGCTATGTCCCTGGCTTGTGTTCACCCCCCCGGCAATATTACAATTGGGCAATTGGGGTAAGGACATAGACAGAGTAGAAAAGGTTCAGAGGAGGGCAACAAAGATGGTACATGGATTGCATCACAAGTCCTATGAGGACAAGTTGAGGGGATATGATAGAGACATACCACTATCTTACAAGGAGGAACAGGGTGCAGGAATACACTATTTTTAAGCAAAAAAGATGTTCCAGGACTAGAGGGCATGGAATGAAGTTGGAGGGAGGATGATTCAGAGGAAATGTGAGGAAGAATTTCTTCACAGAACGGGTGGTGGACAAGTGGAACACCCTGCCAGAGGAAGTGGTGGGGGCTGAAACAATCACGGGACTAAGGAATGCATGGGATAGACATAAAGGAATTCTGGAGGTCAGGGTTAAGGGGCAACAGATTTCTAGGAAAACATAAACTGAACTTACAAGCTCAAATGGGCAGTCTGGGTGGGCCTTAGGCCCTTATCTGCCGACACTATCTATGTACCTATGTATCTATGCTTTGTCTTAATCTTTCTCTAATAGCTGGCCCTGCCTTTCTGCTAGTCAGACTATTCCCCCTTTACTCTTCCTTTTTTCTCTTATGTATCTATAAAAAGTTTTATCTCCTTTCCATAATCCTCTCTGGACCGCAGACACATCTTCACTCTTCAAAGCTGGATTGAAAACTGAAGAAACAAGTATGTGGTTCAATGTATTTCAATGGGTTTTTGAACTTGGTGGCATAACTTGGGCATTTTTGCCAATGTTTAACCCAAATTTTCAACATGCCGTCTTCGTGACCCTACCTCATAAAGAATTGAACTGTCAGACAGATCATTCCCAAAATGTAAGTTCATGGTCCCTGCATGAAATCACCTTCTGGGCAGGAGATGAACATTTTCTCAGCCCTTGTTCATGAGTTGGGGTCATAAGAAGGCTATGTTAAAAATTTGGGCCCAGATATTCAAAAGAGTTGAGCCATGTGCAATAGGGTTGCGCCTGCGCAAGTCCAAAATTGCGCCATTCTGCGATATTCAGCAGGAGGCAGTTGCGCCCTCGAAATCATGCTGAGCAACAGTGCAATGATAATGAAGGCATGCGCAACCGAAGGGGGAGGAACCATTCATAAATG
The DNA here is from genome assembly GCA_016271365.2 of Neoceratodus forsteri. Lineage (NCBI taxonomy): Eukaryota > Metazoa > Chordata > Ceratodontiformes > Ceratodontidae > Neoceratodus > Neoceratodus forsteri. Next base: position 639,716,218 of record CM057455.1, on the reverse strand, counting down.
GCGCAGTGCGATATTCAACGACTTGTGCCATGCGCAATAGGGGAGCAAGCGGAAGTTGCACCACAGCAGAAATGAGCCAAACTAAAAAGAAGCAAGGGAGAGGCGCAAGAATGTTACAGGGAAGCCACATGAGTCAGAACCATAGGCAGACAGACAGGGCAGGAGGCACAAACAGGGCAGGCCAGGGAAAGGGCACTCTGAACAGCCAGGCACAGGGAAGGTGTGGGGAGCCACACAGCACAGAGGCCAGCACAGGCAGGTGTTCCCGGTGCAGGGGAAGTAGCAGCCAGGACAGCAGGGGGAATACAGCAACAGCTGCCGGGGGGGTGAACACAAGCCAGGGACATAGCCAGTGCCACCTTCCACATGGAGGCCGTTATGAGGGGGGGTGAGAAGGTGGGCGGAAGGGGGGCATGGCCGTGGAAGGGCCCGTCGTCGGTATTCCCCCAACAGGCAGTACCGAGTCTGCACCAGCTTTGAGCTGTACACTGATACTGAGATTGTGGTCCGGTACTGCCTGAATAGGACAATTCTGAGGCAGTTCTGTGAGCTGTGCAGTGATGTGATGCAGGCACCCACATGATGGAGCCATGCCCTGTCAGTGGAGACTAAGGTAACAGCCTGCATGTGCTTGCTCGCCACGGGTACCTTCCAGAGATCAAGTGGGGACACCACAGGCATAACCCAGTCGGCCATGTCACGCCACCTCACCCAATTCCTCAGCGCACTGCTGCCACATGCTGCAGAGTACATCCATTTCCCCAGCACAGCGGCGGAGTGCACAGTAAGCATACAGGAGTTCCACAGGGTAGCACGTATGCCTGGCATGCTAGGGGCAATAGACTGCACCCATGTGGCCATACACACACCACCTGGCCCCCAGGGGGCCGCATACATAAATCTCAAGGGCTATGCCAGCATTAACTGCCAGGTGGTGTGAGATGCCAGGGGGTGCATAATCAATGTCTGTGCCACAAACCCTGGGGGAGCACACAATACATTCATCTGGCACCAGTCGGCACTGTGCCACAGATTCAAGAGTGGGGACATCCCCACTGGACACCTAGTGGGTGAGTATGCAAACAACATGGACAATCATAGGGCCTGGGGGGGCATGGCCAGAGGTGACATGGGTAGTGGCCTACATGGCCTGGGGCAGGGCGATCCTGATCACCAACTCAACCTCCGCCCCTCTGCACACAGGCAGTGATACCACCTATCTCTGGCTGCTCTCACACTACCAGCGGTCGTGACCCCATCGCAGCAACGCTACAATGAGGCACACGCCACCGCATGTAATGTGTTCGAGCGGGTGTTCAGGATGCTGAAGGCACATTTCCATTGCCTGGACACCTCTGGTGGTGCCCTACAGTACAGCCCCTCAAAGGCCTGTGGGCTATTCCTGGCCTGTTGCATCCTGCACAACATGGCCAACAAATGTGGGATAGCCATACAGGTCGAAGAGGGGGACAGTGATGGAGACGATGGGGACGCCAGTGACGATGGTGATGGGCAGCCCCCCCCTTGGCCGACTGATCCGGCTGGCACAGCTGCACTGGGACACCATCACAGAGGAGCACTTCAGCCAACCCAGGTAAGTCATGGGGCCATGTGCAACCACCAGTGGCTAAGGCACAACCCACAAACATGCATGGACACACACCAGGGGTACATGCCATCAAATGAAGTGGCAGGGCACAGAAGTACACACACAACCAGGGATGGGTGAGGAGTAACATGCCACACGGACGGACACACACAGGCACACACACAATGCACCAAATGTGCACAGAGGGCAGGAGGCACACTGACCCAGAACACCAACCCTAGCAACACACACATGTCCACAGGCCACCACGCCCACTGCCTGTCCATGTGCGTGTGTCAGATGCTGAGCACCATTGCACATTGGTGTACAGTGCAATGCAGGCATCATCATGCACACGCAACTGCGGACAGCAGCTGGGAAGGTGTGCAGGTGGACTGTGTGGCCACGTGCAGGGCCAGGTACCCACCCATGCACTGCCCACTGAAACACACAATGCACACAGGGCAGCACCAGACAGTAGCCGTGCTGGGAGACAGGTCAGTCACGTGACACAGTGCCCCGGATGCATGGGTGGCCCCACCGAGACCCGCCAGCACTGACAGGCTGACCACTGGCCTCGTGGGGTGGCACTGATGGTCCCCCAGGGGTTCCACTGCGTGAACGTGACTGTGCTCGCGCAGGGGTCTGCAGCACACCGAACATGCCTGCGCCAGGATTGCTCGGGATGCCCACAGCTGAACCCGGTGTCAACAGGGTGGGAGTCGCACGACGCTGGGAACGGGGGGTGGATAGTGCACTGCGTGGTGTCCACGATGCATGGGCACCTGACTGTGTGCCCATTGTGGCCATGACAGCAGTGAATGCCTGTGCATGCCTGTCAATGGCAGCGGTCACATCCTCCCATAAATGGTCCATCCCTGCCAGGATCAGTGCAGTGTCCCTGCTGCGACGCTCCTCTGCCCACTCCAGAGCCACATACAGTGCATCCATATGTGCAGCGAGCCGCATCTGCTGCTGGACCGATGCTTGCAGTAGGCGGTGTGCCTGCATGGTTCGGGTCATCAGCCTCGGCATCCTGTCCCTCATGGTGTGCACGGCCCTGCGATCAGTACCCTTGAGGGTGGGTGCTGTGCACCAGGACCAGGTCTGGCATGTCCACAGGTGGTGCACAGATGCCACCGCTGAACCCTGTACCCCAAGCCCACTGGGCGATCGCTGATGCTGCCCCTGGCTGCCACTCCCAGGGCTCAGTGGTGCCGCCGCAGTGGCCGCAACAGTCCCACTGTCCTGAACAGACACCAGTGCTGCCCCACTGGTGCTGACAGGCACAGGCTGGGACTGTGCTGACACGCAGGCCTCCACAGCAGCACCACCCACAACCATGGGTGCGAATTGCCCTGCTGTGTGGCCATCCCGTGGCACACACGTGTCACTGCTCATGATGGTAGCATCATCATCACCGGTGACGGACTCTGCACCAGCCACAGTCACAGCATGCTGGCATCCATGGATGCCTGCATGCTGGGATACAGACAGGGCTTCCTCCACACCTGTTACAATGACATCAGTGTGGACAGCCAGGCGGCCCCACTGTCGCAATGCTCCACGTATACCTGTGGAGATGGATGGGCCCTCCTCCAACTCCAGCTGACTGTCCTCAGTGGACAGGCCCACCACCTCTGACCCATGCAGATGCTCAGGATCTGTAAGGGAAAGCAAAGTCGCGTTACTGCATGTGACCTACCCTGCCCCCACAGACAGACCATGACTTACCATGCAGTGATGGGCCACCACCCGTCTGGAAGCCACCACCCTGAACACCCTCAATGGCACTGTGCTGCATGCTTCCAGCAAGCCTCTCCTCCTGTGGGGTCAGCTGTACCACCTCTGGCTGTCCCCCACCTGTTGCAGCACGTGCTGCCCTGATAGCAGCCACCTTCTCCTTTATCCTCCTCCTGTCCATGCCCATCTTTTTCTTACACTCCTGCACGGAGCGCTGGTGGCTGCCATGCAGGTTCACAACACATGCCACCTCCTCCCATGCAGCAGCATGGGCTTGAGGTGTTCTCCCGTCCACTGGAGAAGCAGCCCTGATCCAGGTAGGCCTTGAACAGGACCTCGGTTCCGGCCTTTGTAAAGTTAGGCCTCCTCCTCCTCCCACCATTGTGTTCCTCCTCTCCAACAACCTGCTCGGTCATTATGTAGCCTGTAAGAATGGCAGTTGTTACCTGTGACTGTGCAGTCCCATGCATGTCCCTAAATCCACAGGCCACACTCCCAAACAGCATGCAACTCACCAATAGACTGCAGTAACCGACTATGACCACTGCAGCACAATGTCGCACTTTTATAGTGCAACCCATGCAAATGAAGTGAGGAGCAACTTTAAGTAGATGCAAATTGCAGTGCTGCACCATTGAATGGCTGATTAGATGATTTGCATATGACGGCTGAATATCGCGCTGTTGCACTTTGCGCAATTGTGTTGAAAGTGCTGAGCCAATAGCGCAGTTCTGTGACATGCGTAGTACACACCTCACTGAGCATGCCCTGGTTGCTGACGCAGGCATCTGCTGTGCTGATGATGTGCTGTGCATGGTAGGCAATGCAGGGCATGGTCACCATTGTGACAGTGGTGCTATAGCGATGGTCACTACATGGTGCTGTGGCACTGGGCCATCATAGGCGCAATGGGCCAACTGCGCGGTAGGCCTCTATGGCGCTGGCACACAGGCAGCCAATCACGCTACACACATTGTGTTCCAATGGCACTGTGCATGTACATGCACCTGAGACCCTTGACCCTGTGCCCAACTCTTGCTCCCCTCAGGCACCACATGCATCAGGCATGGTGCACTCTCCATCGTTGTTCATGACAGCGCTGATAGGGGAATGGCAGCGCTGTACAGCGCAGCATCTGCACGTGGGGAGCCGCGCTGCAGAGTGCCATATTGCCAACTAGAATAGAGAGAATGGCATGCAGAAGGGCTGCCCAGTGGTCTGCAATTGAATTAGCAAACCTAGTGGCCATTGTGGAGCCACACCATGGGCCTCTGTTTGGGGAGGTGCCCCTGGACAGGGCCAGGACCCAGGTGTGGCAGGAGGTGGCCACTGCCCTGGAGAAGGCCACTGGATGGGGAAGGAGTGCAGAGCAGTGCAGGCACTGATATGGGGACCTGTGGAGGAGGGAGCCAGAGCTACTGGCACGCCCTCGGGCACGTGCCAGGAGGGACACGGTGCCAAGGCCAGGTAGGGGTTCCATCAACACACTTTTATCGTCCATATGGGTAACAGTGTTGTATGTGTCCAGCACATAGGGAAGGGACTGTCCGGGGTTGGCTGTGGTGTGTCTACAGGGTGTGGGTGGTGGGTCTGGCTGGGTGGGAGGCACACACCTGGGGGCAGGGGACTTTGCTTGGATTGTACTGATGTTCCTCTCTCCTTCTTTGCCCCACAGGCCCGGAGGAACACCACCGTGCGAGGGAAGAGCGGCAGCGGAAGGAGGATGGTGCAGCCAGGCAGGGCGAGGGCCCTCACCACCCACCTGACCGGCCCAATGAAGTTGAGTGCCATACATCCATGACTACTACTGCATGCTGTGTGACAGGGTGGGCAGCAGGGCATGGCCACCATTCATCGACACCACTGCCATGCACGCAACTTGTTACAGTCAACACTCTCCAGTGGCAATGCATGTCTGGGAGTGCGTCAATTGTGGTCCATGCGTGCACCAGGTACATGGTTGTGCCACTGCCTTTGCACCACATAGCCATGTCACTAAATGGCCATGGTGGTGCTGTGCGTGACTTGGCCAGTGGGTGTGTGCAGCATTCCGCATGGCTGTATGCACCTGGGTGGGCAGGTCCTGTGGATGTGATCACTGTGGGTGGTCGCACACCATCACAGTGGTATGTCCCACCGCGGTATGCCATGCACAGTGGGCGGGCTGTATGGGGTTGTGCATTCACACCTATTGACTGTGCTCCCTTGTCCTAGGTACCCGCCATCTTCATGAGATCTGGGAGGCACTGCGGGAGATATTGGTGGTGGCACGGGCATCGCTGAACATCCTGCAATGCATAGATGAGACCGGGGCACTGAGGAGGCACAGGGGCCCAGAGGTCCAGAGCGGAGAGGCACTCCCGCTAGGGATAGATTGCTCCCAGTATTCCCCTACCTCCCTGGACCTACCCTCAAACCCCTCCTTCCCTGTCCCATTTGTCCACCCCTGCCCTGTACCCACTCCCACCTTGTTTGTGGCCCCCCCAACCTTGTATATAGTTCCTATGTTATATTGTATATAGTTGATTGTTATATATTTTTTCAATACATTTAATTTTTATATGAATACTGTTGTGGTCTCTGATTTGCAGCGGGCTATAGGTGCTCAGCTGCAGTGGTGTTCATGGTGTCAGGGATGGTGCGGTCATGGGTGTGTGTGTGTGTCCATGTGGAGGTGACTATGGTGTGGGGGTAGCTATCAGTCAGTGTCAGTGGTGTGTGTATTGTTTCCTGTGCACTGGATGACTGTGTGCAGTGGTCCATGGTACATGCTCTGTGTCCATGGTGCACCCATCGGCCCGTCCATGGCCTGTGCAGCTGACACACATGCATGTCTGTGACCTGCAAGGTCACCTGGCATGTCAGTGGTGGCAATCCCTACAGGGCAGCCACTGTACCCGTCACATTGCTGGGTTGCCTCCTGTCACTGGTGTGGTGCATGCCTGGCTCGGGTGGCACTGTGGGCACCACAGTTGTTGTCCCACCTCCATGCTGTGCCTTGTGTGTGTTGTAGGGGATGTGCCCCACTGTCTGTGACTTGTGCTCTGAGCGACTGATGGCGGTGTATGGGTCCACAGTGCCTGCGCAGGGTGGCTGGCACTCCAGTGCCATGGAGAACTGTGGGTCGTATGTACACAGTTTACATGGGCCCACAATGGGGGCTTGGTTGCCCCAGCACTGCGTCCCTGTGTTGTTGTGCCTTTGGGTATGGGTGGGTGTCTGTCCATACACTGTGTGGCATCCAGTGTGGTGCATGCTTCCACACACCACTGTGGGTGGCTGTGCTGGCTGTTGTGGCCAGTGGTGGGTCAGGGTGTGTCATTGGACTACTGTGCAGGGTACTGTACCACTGGTGGTGGTGTCAAGGGCACGCCCTGTCCCGTGTGGGGTACCTCATGTGCCGACGCATGGTTGGTCTCTCAGCAGTACCTTTGGGGGACTGTGCATGGTGGCACTGTGTCTGCCGTTGTTGCATTGCTGTGTGCTGCCACCCGCTGATGGGTGCTCATGGTGGGACTGGCTTGCATGGTTCTGTGGTGCACAGGGTTGCAGTATCACAGTGGGGGTGGTGGCATGCATGGGGTTTCCTGCAGTGGTGGTCACTGCTCATGGGGGTGTCTGGGGTCACGGTGCAGGGTGTGATCTGCATGGGGGGGATGGTGTGGCACGGGGTGGTCAGCCCTCCTTGTGTGCCAGTCACAGCTTGCCGGTAGGTGTGATGGGGCACCGTGGCCCGGCTGTGGGTTGTTTGCTTGTCTCCATGGGCCAGTGGTTATTCCGGCCCTCCCCCAGTTATGCAGTGGCTGGGGTGTGGGGGGATGATGTCTGTTCTGCTGTGTGTTCCTGTGCCCATCTGTGGCATGGGTGGTGGGCCCCTACCTCCCTGGTTGTGCAGTTCCATTGCTCTGCTGCTGGGGGGCATCCCTGGTTGTGATATGGTGTCTCTGGACTGCTCAGCTGAACATCCCTTGTTGCCCTATGGCGCATCAGATCTGCTCAGCTTCCCCTCCCTAGTTGCGCTATGGTGCAGGTAGTGCGATATTCAGTCATCGGCTGTAGGCGCAGTTTGGCCTGCTCCGTTTTTGACTATCGCGTCTCTTGCACATGGGCACAATAGACTTGCGCTTGCTCCTGCTATTGCGCACTTTTTGGGTGCAGTTTGAATATCTGGGCCTTGGTATAAAAATATTAAAAAAACAATAAGGTTATGATCCTATGTTGAATTTTGTGAATGCAGGCTCCTAGCTTTGGTAATTTTCAATATTTTTACCCCAAACTTACAACATAGCCATATCTTTACAGCACCTCGTGAATGTGATAGCTGTCATTTTTCAAATCCTGGCCAAAAATGTTTTTTACATCACAAAAGGTGATTTTGCAATCTCTGGGCGTGATATTCAAAGGGGGATGTTGTGCTGCACAAATCCTGATGTGCCGGAGCGCACCAGTAATGTATGCGGTGCAAGTGCGGGGGGTGTTCCCATATGTGGCACATCCCAATATTAAGCCTGGGATGTGTGACACATATGCAGGCACACCCTGCCTTGTGCCACACAGGGGAGCACAAAGATCCGCTGGAAAAAAAGGAACAAGTCGGGGGACACCCACAGATCAGCCACCATATTGCTGGGAGTAACACGACAGCCGCCTGCTGTGGGTGGCCACCTGACCTCCCCAGTCACAGGCCGGGCATCAGGCCCCGCACCCCCCATGCCTGATCGTGGGCTTTGTACATAAAGAAATTCCCTGGTGGTCCAGTGGACCTGCTCCCCAGCCTGATTGTGGGCTTTGTAAAGTTAAAACATCCCTGGTGGTCCAGTGGACCTGGTCCACAGCCCAATCACGGGCTTAGTGAAAACATAAGAATCCCTGGTGGTCTAGTGGACTGAAGCCTAGCCCAATCATGGGCTTAAATAAACATACATTTTCCCTAGATGTCCAGTGGACCGAATCCCAGCCTGATCGCGGACTTAAATAAACCTACATATTCCCTGGTGGTCCAGTGGACCGAACCCCAGCCCGATCATGGGCATCAGATGATGTAACCTCCCTGGTGGTCCAGTGGTATCCCCCCCAACCCGTCCACTCAGACCCTCCACCCTGCTCCCCCCGTCAGCAGGGGCAGTAGCACTCCTCAACGCAGCCACCAGTCTGCACCGCCAGCATACAGTATGGTTGTACGCTTCATTGGTCTGATTGCGTACAATGGGCATGCTGACCATATCAGTCATGTCCTGAAATGTGAATGGTTTCATTCATATTTCGATCTGTGTCGCATAGCATAGTCAGCACACCCATTGGCCTATGCAATGGACCAAAGGGGTGTACAGCTGTACTGTACGGTCAGTCGGAATGCCGGGCAGCTTGTGGGTGGATGCTGCCACCTGCTGCTGACCAGGGGGCGGGGGCAGGTCTGAGCTGGTGGTTGGGAGGGGCTACCGCTGGACCACCAGGGAGGTTATGTCATCTGAAGCCCGTGATCAGGCTGGGGTTCAGTCCACTGGGCCACCAGGGATTCTTGTGTTTTTACTAAGCCCATGATCGGGCTGGGGAGCAGGTCCACTGGACCACCAGGGAAGTGTTATATTTACACAGCCAGCAATTGGGCATTGGGACGTGTTGCCACCGAGGGGCAGGGGGAGTCGGTCCCCGACAGCAGCAGCCTGGCATGGCGTCAGGTGCAAGTCGCCAGGGATCGGCGCACCCGCATGCAAATGGAGCCATAATGACATGCAAATGGCCCCATTTGAATGTCCAGTGCTGAATTTCGTGGGTGCTGTGAGTAGTGCACCCACACTTGAGCTGGCGCATCCTCCTGCTCCTCTCTTGCCACTTGCACTGGTGCAGTGTCACTGTACCATGCGCAATGCGGGTGGCCACAGTGCCATATTCAACGGTGCTGAGCCATGGTGCAGCACCGTTGAATATCGCCCAGACCATGCACTGGTGCATCCCAATTTCACTGCGCCCTGCTTGCACCCCTGCCTGGTGCAGTTTGAATATCCCACCCCCTGTGTAAAATCACCCTTCGGGCATTAGTTGAAATTTTTCTCTGCCATTGTTCATGAGGTGGGGTAATAAGAAGGCTATGTAGAACATTTTGTGTTTAAAAATATTAAAAAACAATAAAGCTATCAGCCTACATTGAATTGTACAAATGCAGGCTTGTCACTTTGGTAATTTTCAATATTTTTACCCCAAATTTAGAACACAGACATTTCTTTACAGCACCTCATGAATGTAACAGCTGTCATTTTTTCAGCTCTGGCCCAAAATGTGTTTTTGTGTCCTGAAAGTTGATTTCATTTTCCCTATGCAAAATCACATTTATGACAGGAGCTGAACATTTTCTCTGCCCTTCTTCATTAGGTAGGGTCTTAACAAGGCTATGTTGGGGGTGTGGCAATGACGCCAAGAAAGATGGCCACTTATACTACCAGCTTGATCCCCAGCAAATCGAATCCGCCATCATCCGTGGTTACTTAGGGGTCCCCACCCTTCTGAAATCTACACTGTGCTGTCCCGGTTCTGAAAGTGGTTCGTAAGCACGATTAGCCCTCCAGAAATAGCTCCATTGTGCCACTTACCGTGTGGCTCCCTTTCAGCACTGACTAGGCCATTGGACAGTGTTCTGGTGGTGATAGCAGTCCGGCACCTGATACCCAGTAGTGGCTAATCAATGGCAACGCAACCAGAGACAGTGGGCACTGTACGGTGTGCTGTACCTTAATATCTGGATTCATCTACTACAGCATGGAGCCCCACCAGTTAATGTGCCATTCCTAAGCCCTACTCCCGGGGGAACTAACGCACAACAAGTGGATGTAGGCGCTTCTCTACAACATATCACTTCCATGTTAGAAACTCTCCCAATAAAGGTCGATACAATATCCACCACCCTAACTGGCACAGTTATGGAGGCCAAAGTGCTCAGTGACAAAATGAACATGGCGGAGCAATGAGTGGAGGATTTGGAAATGGATAACACTAGAATTTGGCAGAAGCTGTGAGAGCATGACAAGAAACTGGCCACTCTGTGGAGGACAGCAGAGGATCAGGAAAATAGAGGGAGCTGAAATAATATTAGAATTAATGGGTTTCCTGAGGGAGTTGGGGGCAAGAATACTGAGAGCTTCCTTAATGAGGAAATTCCCAAGATCCTTGGGGTAAGATGGACAGGCTCAGTTGAAATAGAACGGGCACATTGGATCCCTAGTGGGGCCAGATATCATCAGGGACCCCCTCGGACGATCATTGCATATGTCCTGAAATATTCTATTAAAGAAAATATCCTTAGCACAGCCAGAGATAAAGGGGAACTGCTGTGGCAAGGGGCCCAGATATCTTTTTTCAGAGATTTCTCAGCAGAGGTTGCTGCCCAGAGAAAAACACTCCTACATCTTAAAAAGCTGCAGGCTTGAACAAGGATTCCAATATGGGTTCAGAAACATGACTTGCCTCCATGTGTCCAGGGAAGGAAAAGATATTGTTGCAGAAACCCTTAGGAAATCGAGCATTGGGTCCACAAATACTGGCCTATATTGAATATCAGTACTACAATTCCCAAGAGGCAGTGGGTGCCAGGACCCGGACCAGGGGCTCAGTGGAACAAAGCTTTGAGGGAAGCACCAGGAGAGCAGAAGAGAGTGGACCAGACAGTGCTACTTCCAGATGCCTCCCCCAGGTTATCTCTGCCTTTCCATTGCGCAGCAGATGGATCCATTAATTGTAGCGCTCTCCAAGTGGGAATTGTAATCGTATCCCCATCTGAGCTACCCCAGAGAGGCGTAACCTATTTGACCAGAGTGCGGCAGTGCTCATTTAGTGGGCAAAGCTCTCCCACTAACAATTTAAAGGATGCACCACCTGCCAAGCAAACCAGAGATGAATTCCACAGCTCCAGTGAGCTGGGTGAAATCCCAGATGAAATGATTATTGAAGTGGCAGAGGATTCATCGTGGGCTGATGCGGCACTGGGTCCTGAGAACTTGAAGACCTCTCTGGATTACCCCGTGAGACCTGAACTGTTGACATACGTGGAGGTGCTGTCCATAGATGCTTCCCCATTGAGCCAATTGGAAGAGCGTGCTGTTAAGGACTGAGGCCTTATTTTATATGTCTATGGTATAGAGTACAAGGGCAATGTCTTAAATAGCTTTATGTTGGGCACAGTAAATCTCCACAGCTCCAAGGCCCACTCCCCTGCTTGCTGTCTGAGCTAGGTCTCTTTTGTTTATTGCAGGTGGGCCGGAGCTCTCCACCCCCCGCCCCGCAATAGGTAGCTGGCTGACCTGGCCAGCTATGTTGACACTCACCAGAAGTGTAATATCTGTGGTACCTACAGGTTGAGTATTGTATGATGATGAGTGATCTAACGTTAATCCCAGCCAGTCACCCTTGGCAGTGGATGGGGTGGAACGAGAGACCCCTAGACACCTACTACGGGGCATCCTTCCCCTCCCTTTTTTCCCCCCTCAAGCCCACTCCACACTTTCCACCCCCTCCTGCCTGTCAGGGATTTTGTTCCCCCCTGAGGATCTTCCTTATCTGTGTTTTGCTGGGGATGGAGAGGAAAGTTTCTGGTTGTTCTCTCTCTTTATCTCCCCTGCAGGTGATAGGTCAGCATAGCTGAGTGCCTCTTCATGTGATTGGCACCTCACATGTACAACTTATCACCGTTAGGTTAGTGCGTTTCTAAGCATAGAGTGCATTGATTGTTGTAAAAGTTATCTGTTTTCTCTTGTTGGAAATTCATTGGTTGATATCTACTATCCGGATAACCAGCCTTTGGCTAGCAAGTTAAAGTTCTGTTTTTGCTTCTACATTAGGCTCTTCCAGGGAGTCGTATAAGTTTGCAGACCGTCCCTCCTTAATTCTTCTATCAATCTCTCCTTTCTGTTTCTGTGGACCTTCTGCTGCTTTTCTATCCTTTCGGGATTCAGATGGTGAGTACTAGCTTCTTCTCTAAGTTGGGGAGTATGACGCAGAATACTAATGTTGGCATCAATCTGGGGTCATGGAATGTAAAAGGTTTAAATCACCCTGTCAAAAGAACTATGGTCCTTAAGCACTTACATTCCTTGCAGACGGACATTGCATTAGTCCAAGAGACCCACCTCACTGCAAGAAATGTACAGTGGCTTAAAAAGACATGGGTAGGTACTGTTATGGCGAGCTCGGCCCCAATAAGTCTAAAGGGGTGGCCATACTGGTCAAAAAGTCATGCTCATGGGTACAGAAGCAGGTTACCACAGACAAACAGGGCCACTGGATTGTGGCTCTATTCTCATATCCAGGTGGGTGGGTGGTGTTGGCTAATTTATATGGACCCAGTACAGACCAGCCCGATGTTCTGCTGGATCTTAACAAAGCCATAGAATCCCTAACGATCGACTACCCGCAGATTCCGATTATATTGGGTGGAGACTTTAATCTTACCCTGGGCACTTTTCTCGATAAATCCAAGCTGATCCCCCAAACGCACCCTAGAGCATTGAGGGCTCTGAGGGAAGTAATAGACGAATGGGGTATGTCGGACATGTGGTGAAGAGACCATCCATCCAGATGTGATTACTCTTTTTTTCCCTCCACAGTCCATTCAACTTCAAGCTGGATTGACTTCTGGCTGGCCAACCCCTTCACCTCCAAAGATATCTCCTGCACCAAGATCCACAACACATTGGTATCTGATCATGCACCTGAACTTGCCGCTGTGCTCCCTCTGGTCAGTGAGGGTCAGGCACCAGATGGAGATGTAACGCTCTACTTCTCCGTGACCCCAACTTCTGTACCATGATTCAGAAAGCTGCTAAGGATTACTTCTCTCTCAATCATGTGGCTGATACCTCTGCAGCCACTGTCTGGAAGGCCTTCAAAGCAGTGTTACGGGGGCACATCATAGCCTACTCAGCACACCGAAATAAATTGAGGTGAGCAGAACTGGAAAAGTTACAGACCTGGTTGGCTATTCTCCAAACCAGGTTCAGAAGCCCCACAGTAGGGGGGTCAGATCTGAACCTTCTCTGAGACATTGTAGGGCTAAAGTACAGTATCAATACTATACTTTACCAGATGGCTGAGTGGGCACTTCTTATATCCAAGCATACATATTGGGAAGGAGGTGAGAAGGGGGGAAACTGTTGGCATATCAGTTGAGAAAGCAGCAGGTGGCCTCCAGGATACATGCCCTCAAAAATGTGGATGGAGAAGGTGGTCTTCTCCCCTCAGAAGATAAATTCTCGCATGCATCACTTCTACAAAAGGCTTTATCAAATGCACTCCACCCTAGAGCCCAAACAGCTTGGGGCACAGATAGCAGATTTCTGCACAGAGGCTGAAGTCCCTCAGCTACCAGAAGGCCAACAGATGGCACTGGATTAGCTGTTTATGGAGGAGGAGGTGATGAAAGCCCTGTCCCGGTTGTCTCCCGGCAAATCGCCAGGGCCAGATAGGATGACCGCGGAACTTTATCAAATGCTGGGTACAGAAATTAGCACCCCCCTGCTCTCTGTTCTGGTATCCTTCCACCTTCTATGAGGGAGGCTTTGATCACCCTCCTGCCAAAAAAAGCTGATGACCTTCTTAACTGTGCCAATTACCGGCCAATCTCCCTTATCTCTGTGAATAGCAAAATTGTGGCTAAGGTGCTTGCCATGAGATTAACAGATGCACTGCCATCTATTATCCATCCCTCCCAAGTGTGTTTCATGAAGGGGCAAGCTGCAGCTGATTATATCAGGCTGGTACTGGACCTGAAATGGATTGCAATGCATTCCAAAGACCCCATGGCTTCCTTGGCAGTAGATTTTACCAAAGCTTTTGATTCAGTTGAATGGCCCTACCTTCATGAAGTTCTGAGACATTATGGGTTTGGCCATTATTTTTGACAATGGGTCAGGGTGCTATATAATGCCCCCTCAGCTAAGATACTAACTAATAAGGATATCTCTCTTTCCCTTCTCCTGCAAAGGGGCACTTGGCAAGGTTGCCCCATATCCCCTTTGCTATTTCTCATGGCCCTAGACCCACTCATATGAATGTTGCTGTTCACAGAGGAGGTTAAAGGCATAAGGTTAAGCCAGCATGAATATTTGGCAGCCTCATATGTGGATGATCTGCTCTTGACACTGACCCACCCAAAGGAATCACTTCCTAAAGTTCTGGAGGTATTAAACATGTTTGCACAACTGTCCAGATTGCAAATTAATCAAAATAAACCCAGTGTAACCCCCCTCAATGCAGCCTGCACAAGGCTATGCCTACAGGACCTTAAACTTGTTTGGGCCTCAACTGGCTTCTCCTATCTTGGTATCAAGATTCCAGCCCAGTGGGGCAATTTAGTCCAGGAGAACTTTTATCCCCTAATATCATCACTCTTGGTGGAGGTTAACCAATGGAACCATCTTAACCTCTCTCTCCCTGGCAAAGTGGCGGAAATCAGTATGCTGCTACTACCCAGAGTAGCATATTTGCTTAATAATCTCCCAATCACTCTGCCCAGCAAGGTGTTTCATAAATTGGACAATATAATCACTTCCTTTATATGCGGAGGCAAAACCCCCCAATGGAGTAGTAGAAAGATACAAGCACACTGGACCAAGGGAGGCCTAGGACTCCCGTGGCTGCAAGGCTACCACTGGACTTATACCTCTGTGCAGTCCACCAAATAGTTTGTCCCACCTCACTCCACTCCTCCGCAATGGATCTCATTGGAATCTCAGTTAATGGCAAAAAAACCCTTAGGGATGCTCCTGACCAATGCCCCCAGGGACACTAGTAAGCTTACTCCAGTTATGGCTGAAATAAGGCGGGCATGGTTCAGGATTATGGCAGCCTCTAACACTCCTAAGGTGGCTAGATCCATGTCTCCTGGTATCTGGTGCTTTGGCATAATCCACTCTTCACGGTGGACAATAAAATGATTCACTGGCTAGAATGGGAGTGCAAGGGGATACATGTCATTCAGGACCTATATATGAATAACTCTTGTAATATGATGTCCTTAGCACAATTAAGGGCTAAATACTGTCTACCCTCCAGGGAGTTTTGGAGGTATTTACAGATCTGTAGTGCAATTCACAAGTTTAATTAGACGCCTATAAGAGATTCTATGTGGGACTGGGTGTCACAGTTTCACAATAGAACCTCCTTACAGGGTCTGGCAGGCAAATTTTACAGCACCTGGCAGGAAGCACAGCCAGATTATATTGACCCATGTAGGAAGGCTTGGAGTAAAGATCTCCACACTACCATCACTGTGGACACGTGGCCCAGATGCCTCCTCTTAGCTCACTCTATGTACCATGATGTTAGGAGCCAACAGATCCAATTTAAGATCCTTCTTAGATGGTATCGCACATCTGTGCCCCTTTACTCATGGAATATTTTGCCCCATGCACAGTGTTGGAGATGCGGACAGGGCCCAGCAAACATGCTGCATATCCTGTGGGAGTGTCAGAATCTGACTAACTTTTGGAATACTATTGCAATGGACTGTTCTGGGATCCTGGGAGATCCCATTGACATCTCCAGCCCATTCCTTTTGTTGGGGAACTCATCCCCTCTGGACCATCTGCCGAGACCTCACTCACACTGGGTTTTGGCTGCTCTTCTGGAGGCAAAGAGGCTTCTTCTCCTGTCTTGGAGACAAGCACAACCCCCACTCCACCCCATTTCCCTCTGGCACTCTGATATGGCAAGACTAGCCATACTTGAAAGACTTACATATGCTAATTGGGGAAAGTTGGCTTTTTACTATCTGAAATGGGGACTGTTCCTAAACTCTACCCTGCGTAAAGTCCCCCTTCCAACTCCATGTAACTCACCTACTCCTCTCAGGTACAATGAAACCTAAAACTATACAGGAGGTATCTAGACGGTTCTAGATGAGGGGTGAACACCTGGTTAGAAATGACGCTTCTCCAATCACTATGTCTCAGCCTTACCCCCTTCCTAGTGACTTTTCTTTCCTTTCTATTCCTCAGTATTCTGATATTGTAATGTGTTTATGATATTACTAAGTGATGGAAGCTTCCTACTATGCTTATATGAGCTTTCTAGCGAGGAGGACTGTTGGAATGTTTAGTATTTGACCTGCAGTGTTATAGATTGTAACTTAGGCTAATATTATAGCTGTATTAGTCCTACTGCAGCAGGATCTAATTGTATTTTGTGAACCTGAGATATGACATGTATAATTGGGACGGTTGCACAAGTGATAGTATGTTGTAGGACTGCTGACTCTGTTTTCTATAAGATAAACTCAATAACAACTTTTCTATGGTAAATAAAACAAGGCTATGTTGAAAATTTGGTGTAAAAATATTAAAAAACACATTTTTAATATTTTTACCCCAAATTCCTTGGCGGCAGCCCTATCGGCTTTGGCCAGAGATTGTTTTTCTTTTGAGGTAAAAGTGTTGTCAACTAAGGGCACAATGTGATTAGCTGGCTTTGTATCAATCTCACCTCACCCTCTTCTGTCAAATTTAAACATTCAAGCTGTCACTCAGCATGACTGCTCGAGTGTGCACACTGTAGCCTACATGGACGTTACACTGTGTCCCCCTCAAAATATGCTGAAAACATAGCAGTTAGACTGGATAAAGCCAACACATTGAGGGGGAAACTGAGTTATTAGTTGGGACTTTCCCACCCCATCTCACTATCTTGATCCTGAAGCACAACTCCCAGTTCCATTTCCCATGATCAACATGTCTCAATCTGTGCTGCTACAACCATGAACAAATTTAACTCATCCTTTTCTTGTGCACATACCAGTTAAAGTGCTGCATATGAAATTGAAATTCTCCACCCCCCCCCCCCACATAGCTCGGGGTTCACTTTTGGGCAGTTGTGGCTTAATTTCAATGGTTTCTCCTTGCATATTTCCTTCAGATTTGGCTTACTCTATGGCAACTGCTGGGAGTGGAATGAGTGGGGGGGGTTGGGACAGAATAGTATAGGGGCTCATATGGGGGCAGGCAGTAAGGGTGTTTTCTGGCTGCCGGGCCTCCTGACTTTTAAATGGGCCAGACACTACTAATAGCTTTATGAGGAGGTAAGCTTACGGAATGGTGAATGGGAATCTCTCACTATCCCCCGAACCCCCTGAAAGGGTCCTGCATTTAGCTGCATGGTTTTAGAATTAAATAACATAAAGTCAGGCAAAGCATAGCATAAGCAGTTCACCTTGAAAGCCTAGGAGGTGATGAAATATTACAAGCCTTAGTTAATGTTACTGTGAGTAGCCTGACTCAGATATCCTTTCACAATACCCCACTGTTGGTCCATGTTGCCTTTTATGCTTGCCTAATTACCAAAGGGTAAGGCACCAGCATGTTCAGCACAAAGAGACATGAGGGATATAGGGATAAAGAGATAGAGCCTATTCCCATCACCTGTCCACAAGTTCTGCTCATCAGCTCTGTTTAATTGTTGTTGTTTTTTTGCTATTCCTTAGTGTTTCCTCTCTACAAATACAAATATCTCACTTGACACATGTAAATCCCCTCTGAGTCCCTGAGTCAGACTGTGTGGCAGTGGGGGAGCTCCCCTTGCACTTGCCCCCATGGGTGGCCAACAGTAGAGCACCTCCCTCCCACCCCCATCACAGTGTTACCTGAGGATGCGAAAAACACCACTCCTCATATAATTTATTTTGCCCTGTACAATGGCTGGGGCACTGACTAAAGATGGCTTGAGCCATGCTTATGTAACTGCCTGCTGTAGTGTAGGTAGTGCTATCATTATAGAGGCATAGAAAAATGACAGCAGAAGGAGACCAAGGATCCATCTAGTCTGCCCATGTGTTTCTGAGACCTACACCAATCTCAGGACCTAACCTCCTTTCTGTTGTATGCTTCAATTTGCTCCCTTGACTTCTGTTCTTGCTTTTGCTCTATCCCACCCTTGTTTGAAAGATGTCAGTCTTTGCTTCCACCACCTCCACTAGCAGTCTTTTCCATGGTTCCATGACCCTTTCTGTGAAATAATGTTTTCTAATATCCCTTCTAAAGATCCCCACCCTCAACATCCACTCATTACCTCTAGTGTTGGAGTCAGTTTTTCAGTTTCAAAATTTATTGTTCGATACATTAGGTCATTACAAATATAAAACACAGGTTACTTAGAGCGAGAAGTATAACAAAGATTAAAATACAGATAACAGAGATGTTTTTATACAATCATTAAATAACAGTCAAACCTCTTAGAATAAATATTAACATAGCAATGCATACACGATCACATCCATAGTTTTACAGTACATCAGATGCAAAGAGCCTCTATCTTTTAATATTCCTAATTTTAATATGCCTGATCTTGTTTATCTGAAAGAAGAAATTCACAAGTCTGTTGATTGTCCAATCATCCTGATTAGTAAGGAGTATGTGTGTTAGTAGTTCTCTATCAATATTCTCCCACCCCAGCATAAAAGGTGTAAGCTAAAATTTTCTCTCACTTTTGTATCAAAACAGTCCCATAGGATATGCATTAACTCTTCTTTAAAATCTTCTTCCATAGAAGTACTTCATTTCAGATTCTGGAGGTTTTTTATACTTAGTTGTTAGAACATTACTATCAAAGTTTTCTAGCCTGTTTATTGTAAAGGTTTTTCTTAATACAGGATCTTTTAATGAAATTAGATATTGTAATATTGGAATGAGTGATTAGCCACATTAGAGACATACCAAGTTGCTGTCTTGGAATTACATATCAATTTCCTATCTCTTGAAATCCAATGATTTATTATTTTCTTTTTAATATAACTTCTATACTTTAGGCTTAAGGTAATATTCCTTTCCACATATCTTTTCAAAACAGCTAGGTCATACGTTTCTAGTTCCTGGAGAACTTCTTTCAACCAGCATTTACTAACACAAACTCTTTTAATCCAGTCTTTTTGTTCATTTATATGATATATATGATATGATAAAATTTATTTTTATACAGGAACAAAAAGTTGGGACCAAAGTCACTTTTTTCAACCAGGATCCTGTATTAGTTGCAGAAAACGTAAAAAAGACACACATAACAAAAATATTGCAACAAGTAATACTTAAGATGGTAAACAACTAAGTATGTAACAAATATCAATTAAATCTTGTTCATACAACCTGCAGATGTTCTAGTAGATTGAGTTTAAAGCTTGACAGATGTGTTATAACCTTCAATTCGTTTGGTAAATGGTTCCAGTAGGTAGCTATTTTATTTTGTAGTTATGTCTCTCCCATCTTATTGTGAAGTCTATGCATTGGGACTCTTGTATCCAAATTTCTTGTACCTACTCTTTGGTTATCTGGGAGTTTTAATTCAACATATTTAACCAAGGGATGTTTATTTTTCCAAAACATTATCCTATGTCATGTAATTAGCCATATGAATGTTCATTGGGCTTCAGCATGTAACTAGTGCAATCGATTGTAAATTGCACAGTAATTAGTTTTATACCTACTTTTGGTAATGAATTTACCAAGCCTGTAGTATGCTTGATTCACCTTTTTTAGTGCTTTCTGAGTGGAGTTCATATAAATTATAACTCCATACTCTAAAACTGGGATAAGAGTTTGGTTGAGCAGCTTCTCTCTAACATCTATAGATAAGCATCCAGCTACCCTCCTGTGGTCCCGAAGTCTTTGATTTCCTTTTTTAGTCAGTATGTCAATATGGTCTCTAAATGTCATACATGAATCTACCTGTAAACCTAGGTACCTGTAACTATTGACATCCCCAACTGTGGTACCACTGGATAATTGGAGCTGCAAATCTCGCCTTCCTCCCCATGCTTTCCCCACATGGAATACCATACTCCAGATTTTTTTGCATTGAGGAGCAGGCCTGAGTCATCCATCCACGGCTCCATCTGAATTAGATCACATAGTAGCTGTTGTTCTAAGCTTTCAATATTATCTGCAGATACCAGTAAAACTGTATCGTCAGCGTACAGTCTTGTCTTATCATATTTAATAGATTGTACAAGGCTGTTAATATATATGTTAAACATTAATGTGCCCAGGATCGAGCCCTGAGGAACACCCCAATTTATTTCCTCAAGGTTTGACACCAAGACGCCATTAGTGATGCACTGTTTGTGATTTGCTAAGTAAGACGCAATCCATTGTAGTGATCCCTCCTGTACCCCTACCTGCCAGAGTCTTTCCAAAGGTTTCCTGTGCTGCACCAAATCGAACACTTTGCTAAGATCCATTTAGGCACATTATAGGTAATCTGCCATTTGTTAGCCTTGTAATCTTGATCTAATACATAATTTTCTGTACATCCATTAGAGCTCTTACATCTGTAAGACCTGTTTCTGCTCTCAGAAATTGAGCTTGATATGACGATGGCAATCCCAGACTTTTTCTCAGCAGATTATGTACTGGGACAATTATAATATTTAAATTTCTAGCATTCC
Source organism: Neoceratodus forsteri (assembly GCA_016271365.2). NCBI lineage: Eukaryota > Metazoa > Chordata > Ceratodontiformes > Ceratodontidae > Neoceratodus > Neoceratodus forsteri. The sequence goes on along the minus strand of CM057455.1, from coordinate 639,695,474 downwards.
ATATCTCTGCTCCATATAGAAGCTGGGAATAATACTTTACTTTAATTGCTATTATAAGTGGTTCTAATGACAAGCCACCATATTTGTAATTAAATCTGTTTACAGCTAAGGCCGTTTTCTGCACTGTCTCCCTTAATTTCTTTATGTATTAATTCCACCTCATTACTCATGAATAGGTGAGGCCTAGGTAGGTGTAAGCTCATACATTCTCCAGGAGAATTCTTCCCATATTAAATTTCACCTTTTTCACTTTAGGTCCAAAAATCATAGTTTGTGATTCATTAGTATTTATTTTTAATTTTAGATATTTGGTTTGATTATATAATAAATCTGTTTTTGTCTGTAACCCTGACTTAGTCAGAGAAAAAAGTATTAAATCATCTGCATATGCTACGGTGGATACCAAAACTGTATTAACTTTAGGAGAGTCAGATTCAAGCTGATGAAGTTTCCTCAGTAGCCCACCTATATACAAGCAGAATAGGGTTGGTGTGAGCACGCAGCCTTGTCTCACTCCTGTATTTGTGGGTATTATTGTTGTCAGCTGTGCACTCGCACCCATTCTAATTTGTACCAGTGTTTCTGTATATAGAGCTCAGATTACATCCACCAGTTCTGGTTCATTTCCTCTTTCTAGTATTAATACCCACAATATATTTCTATTTATGGTATCGAAAGCAGAAGAAAAGTCTATATAGGCAACATACAAAAATTGCTTCCTTAACTGTACATATTTTTCTATTAGATGATTATAAACAAAATAATTAGCAATTCTACTATAATTAGCTCTTAATCCAGCTTGTTTTTCTGAGAGACCTCCTGTTACATCTAGTTGTTGTTGTAAGTTTTCTAATAATATTTTAGAAAATATTTTTAAGTTGACATTGGGAAGGCTAATTGGGTGGTACATTGTGGGATCCATAACACTTCCCTTTTCGTATATTGGAACCACCTCTGAGCCTCTCCATTATTCTGGTACATACTTTTCCACAGTACACAAATTAAAGAAGTGAGTTAATACATCAAACCGCATTCTTTGGTTTTGTTGGTAAACCTCCACAGGAATTTTGTCAGGTCCTGGAGCGTTTCCAGGTTTTAAAGATTTAATTGCAAAGTAGACTTCTGATCTCTGTATTTTTAGAGTTGTATTAGAAGATGTAAATTCTATATTTTGTGTAATATTTTCTTCAGTCCAAAAGACATTTTTGAAATGAGCGATCCACACCTGTTCCAAAATTTATGAATCTATACTTTTCCTGCTATTGCATGTCCCTTTAACTACAAGAGCCCAAAAGGATTTAGAGTCCTTTTCTTTAATTGTCAGAAGCATGTTTGTCCATTGCATATGATAGAATGCCTTCTTTTTATCTTCAATCAAGGTTCTATATGCTTTCCTTTTTTAGTTATTTTGTTTTAAAGTAAGATTTTGTTTTCCAATTTTCTCTAACCTTATAAGTTTATGTTAACTTTCCATGTATTCCCTGTCAAACTAAGTTTCCTCATAATTATTCCTTTCTTTTTTAAATTCTTTGTAAAGAAACTTATGTAATTCCTTAAATAAAAGAGAAAATTGATCTGTAAGTCCAACAGCAGTTAGCTAGAGTACCTCAGTAGTGCATTCATTTTTACATGTTCTGCTTTGAATGCAATGTGTTCACCTAAATCCTCATTCCATTGTATCTTTCTTTTAGTTCTAATTTCAGAAACTATTAAAGGTAAACTTGTTTCTTTCTTAGTATTTCTTAAAATCCCTTTCAGGATTACCAGATAGTGGTCACTTTCTATTCTAGAAACTATTTTTAAGGAGGACCAGGTAGTTACCGGTCCTGACCATGTAAAAAGATCCAGAAGTGAGGAAATATTTTATTATAAGTACAGTATCCTTCTAGGTCTCCTTCAAGCTTCCCATTAAGTGGGTATAGATTATATTCTTTCATAAGTTTTATTAATATGAAGCTTGATTATTTTCCTTTGTATCCCATGTGTTTTTTGCAGATTTTGCATTAGGCACTTCTAAACGATCTCATGTAGAAGAATCTAGCAATCCATCGAAAGTTCCTATTCTGGCGTTTTAATCTCTTACTATTAAAATGTCATAATCAGGGTACTTAAATATGATTTCTTGTACTGTATCAATGGCTAGAACTTTTCCCACATTGTGTGTTTATAAAAATTTGAATTTGCTGGTGGTAGATAATGTATTAAAATGATCTTGTAGGTCTCCAACATAATTTTAAGAGCTATATATTTTTTAATTGTCCTTATTAATTCCATTTTATCAAAAGTTCCTACCTTTAAATATGTAGCTATATCACCATCTCTTCTCCCAAATCTCTTTATATTGAGATCTGATACATGAAATAGTTGAAAACCCATTCAACAATAGGTTGGATTCTGCTTTGTGCCAGGATTCCTGAAGACACAATTTGTCCACCTCTGAAACAAATTCCAGACAATCTCTATCATCGAATTTATCCTGTAATCCTGCAATGTTCCAAGTTAAAATTGTAACTGGTTTCTTGTCTAAAGTCTGTGTATTAGTATTGCCTAGTTGAATGATATTTCTACTGTTATTCACTATTTCATCTCTTTGAGGGTATTCTCTTATAGTCAGTCGCTCTCTATACCCTGAAAGATTTAACAGCTTATCAGTAATGAAACTCTGTTTTCCATTTCCTGTTATAGGCCAGTTCTCATAACAATGCATCAAACTCGTGTCGTCAGAGGGTCAGCCGGGGGAGAAGAATAGAGTGTCCCTTGACTTATCCCATTCTCCCGGGGGGCATACATGGTTGGTGCAGCAGCAACACCCAGCAGAGGCCGGGTTCATCACAAGCACTGACACCTACTTCACTCAGGAGCGGGGCAGACACTGGTCATCATTGCATGTCCCCGCCCTGCCTAAAGGGGAAAAATCTTGTGTCCCTGGCCATCTCCATGAGGCCTTGCACCAGGCCTGTATTAGCCTCCACAGCTGGCTCCCTAACCAGATATTGGTATCACGGCACTGGTAGGGGAAGAGTGCCTTGACCCTACCCTCTGGGGAGAAAGTCAGGGGTGACTGGGTGGGTGCAGGCATGGGTGGAGGTGGAGGTATGGGGGTGCATGACCAGGGCAGGCATTGATGGCTGGGGTAACAGCAAAAAGAAGAAAAGAAAAAAAAAACTATGCATCAAACTCTCCATCTCTATGACATACAGTCACATTGCATCAAGTACAGTAGAATCTCGGAGTTACAGACACCATGGGAATGCATGGTGTTCATAACTCTGAAAAGTCTGTAAGTCTGAAAAAGACTGAAATATGACAGAAAAAGAAAAAAAAAAGGGGGGGTTTAATGTTATTTATAAAGATTCCCAACACATGGCAGACTTGTACTGGCACACAGAAAGCTACTTTTTTACTGTGATGACACTCTCTCTTCCACACAGTGAAGTACAGACCATGGACATGGCTTGCACAGGTTCCTGCACTCTTCTGTATCAGCACACAGAAAGTACAGTGATGGCATTCGAGAAGAGAAAGATACAGATAGAGAGAGAGATATCACTAGTTTACTGCCTACGGTCCACCTGCATGATGTGTGCAGAGAGAGAGAGGGCAAAGTGTTTCAGTCCCATTGCTCACTGTCTCTCAGCTGGCAATTCTGCAGTTTGAGGTGTGCCACAACATGAAACACCACACTACCAACTAGACCTTACACAGTCACTCACCAACAGTGACATTGGTCTGTCTCCATCTACACTTCTGTCGGATAACACCAAGGCAGGGAACACTCGGGAATGTGGACACTCTGTGATGGGTGGTTTCTCATGTATGATGTCTCTCTCTCCCTACACTGCGGTCACTGTTGACACAATTTCCTTTCCTGTGAAGGTACTCAAGTGAATTATTGGCCAATGCATGAGTGGGAGCAGTCGGAGGTTCAGTTGACTGGTTGGTTCGTAAGTCTTGGGTCCATAACTGTGGTGTTCTACTGTATCTTCATTTTTTCTATTATTTGTTGTTTAATATTTTCATTACTAAGAAGAATGTCTATTAGTGACCCTTTTCCTGATCTTATCACATCATTGAAATCATCTTTTTCTATAGATATTTGTAAGAAATCTTTGAACAGTGTGGTCAGTGCCTCAATTAGATTATACCTAGAGTCATTTTTAGGGCTGTGGGCAGATTTGGGAGTTGTGTATTCCAAGTTACACACTTTTTCATTTAAGTAAATCAAACCAAAAAGGGGGCTTTTTTCACATCCCTGTCTCTGTTAGTACATGATATATCTAACAAAATTAAAAAATATTCTAGTTCTTCTGAGATTGTATGGTTGAATATGAAAGATCAAAATAATAAACACCTTGTTTTGGGACTTAGCTATAGGCCACCTGATTCAAATCTTGGCAGTATTAAATTATATTATACCAGAAATGGTAGCAGCTGCTGATCTAGGGAACATCTTATTTATGGGGGATCGTAACCTAAGAGACATTGATCGGGTTAATAATTTTCCTAGGTCCAGTATGTCTAATGCCTTCTTGCATATATGCAAAGAGCTTAACTTAATTCAACATGTAACATTTCTGACTAAAGGTTCTAATACTCTGGATATTGCATTAAGTAGTGAACCAGTCAATATTAAAGAATGTATGGTGTTGGCACTATCAGGCAACAGCGATCATTGTTCTGTTAGTTTTTTACTTCATGATTCTTTTTTATGTTCTGAAAAAGTTACAGAAATATTTGCCTTCAAAAAAAAGACTTTCCAGCCCTCAGTAAATATTTGGTGGACATTGATTGGCATACTCATCTGAATCAGAATAATATTGAGGATGTATGGAAGTCCTTTACCTCTATTATTATGGATGCTGCAAACAAATTTATACCTAAAAACCAAAAAAAAAATCTCTTTCTCACACAGAATGTCTTAATATCAGATTACACAAGCAAATTAAGAATAAAAACAGATATTATAAGAAGTTTAGTGCAAATAAATTTGACAGAACTCTAATGGCATTTAAAAAAATTCAAAGAAAATGCAAAAAAGAAATTAAAAAGGCAAAACTAAATATGGAAAGATCTCTGGCCCTACATGCAAAGAAGGGGAATTTTAAAATGTCCAGTTATATAAACTCCATGAAAAAACAAAAATGCAGAGTAGGCCTAATTATTATTAATGATCTAGTTCTTCAGCACCCTAAGGAAATGGCAGAATTTCTTAATACTCAGTTCTGCAAAGCCTTTACTATTAATATTGATGTGGATAACCACACAATTTTAGAATGTCATTCTACTTATAATATAGACATCTCTCTGGACACTATTAAAAACAAATTACACGAAAAGTTAAGAAGAGTTCTTCTGCTGGACCTGATGGCATTTCTGGAAATCTAATCTCTGGTATGGAAGATCATCTATGCATGCCTCTCAAAATCCTTTTTGATAAAAGTCTAAATACAGGAATGATGCCTAAAGAATGGAAGCAAGCAAATGTGATCCCCTTGTTTAAAAAAGGTACTAAGAACTCACTGGATAACTATCACCCTATTAGTTTAACCCCTGTATTTTGTAAAATACTGGAGCGTATTATTAAAGAAGACCTGAGCTCAGTTGTGCTGGGCCAAGATCAATACCAAAATGGGTTTATTAAAGGTCAATCTTGTACAACAAATCTGGTTAGCTTTTATAACTTCATCAGTGAAAATATGGATAAGGGTAATTCTTGTGATGTCCTCCTGTTAGACTTCAAAAAGGCTTTTGGTTCAGTTTCCCATTTGGCTTTAATCCAAAAGTTACAGTTTTACAACTCTAAACATGTATACATTAAGTGGATTTTGAATTGGTTATCAAATAGGAGGCAGAGAGTGATAATCGATGGATATACATTGGCCTGGAAAAATGTAGAAAGCGGTGTTCCGCAAGGATCTGTCTTGGCCCCATTAAATTTTCCAGATCTTTATATCTGATTTATCCAACAGTATTCTGAGTAATATTTCAAAATATGCTGATGATTGCAAACTTGCTAACGTCTGTATGAGTTCAGAAGACCATAAAAAAATCCAGGACGATCTGAGTAAATTGGAGGCTTGGTCTACAAAATGGAATTTAAGCTTTAATGTATCAAAATGCAGTGTTTTGCATTTGGCAAAAAGAATCCAAATAAACAATACTATCTTTATGGTAATATATTAAGTAGTAAAGCTAGTGAAAGAGATTTGGGGATCACTGTTGATTCATGTCTTAACTTTGATGATCATGTCACAAATATTATCAGTAAAGCAAACAAAATATGGTGGGCTATCTGCTATAATATTTCTTCAAAAAACCCAGTTATTCTGTTGCCTTTATATAGAGCTCATGTAAGACCTCATTTTGATTTTGGTTCTCAGCTTTGGAGCCCATTTAGAAAGAAGGACATAGTTAGAATTGAGAGAGTTCAGAGAAGAGTTACTAAAGCTGTAGTATCAAACAAATCTCTTTCTTATGAGGAAAGACTATTGAAGTTTAACCTAATGTCACTCGAGGACCGGAGACTTAGGAGTAATCTCTTGTTTACATGGGACATTATTCAGGATCCTTTACTTTTAGTTGATTGTGGCCTTGACTTTAAACAAGTATCTATAAACACCAGAGGACATCCTCTGCAATTTGCAAGAAACAGATGTAACTCAAAGAAAAGGGCATACTATTTTTCTCAGAGTTGTTAGGCCATGGTATCTGTTGCCTGAGAGATCATTGCTAGTAATAACAAAATTACCTTTGAAAAATAGATTGGATAGTTGCATGAGATCAGGAAATCACTTAAAATATTGTATGTAAGCTATGAAACTCCATGGGCCTCACAACCTTTTCCTTCTTGCAGTTCTTAGTATGGTTCTTTGTAGTCAGTTTATTCCAGTGGATTCTCTGAAAATGTTTATTATTTAAATTAAAGGTACCCTGAAAACGAATCGCTTTACACTATGAGTTGCAAAGGAGGGGTGTCTGTGACTGTGATTATTAATAGAACATTGGTGAGACACCAGCTCTTAAGCGGTTTATTGAAATTCCTCGAGACTTCTTGGAGGCCTCTGGAGTTTTTTGGAGCCTCCATTAAAGAACTAGAACACCCAAGTGAAAGCAAGAGAGTGGCCAGATATAAATTGGGTAATCAGCACTTAAACAGTGCATAAAGAAGGCACTATTGTGGAACTTTTTGGCAGCACTTTACATTTGTATGATCTTGTGTGACATTGATACTTAATTGTATATACCCTGGCCCAGATATTCAAAAGGGTTGCGCCATGTGCAATAGGGATGCACCAGCGCAAGTCCAAAAATGCACCATTGTGCTATATTCAGTGGGAGGCAGCTGCGCCTCCCCCAAATTGCAATGTGCAAGAGCGCAATGGTAATAAATGCATGTGCAACTGAAGGGGGAGGAACCATGAATAAATGGCACAGTGTGATATTCAACAGCATGCACCATGCACAATAGGGGAGCAAACGGAAGTTGGGCGCGATAGCGGAAATGATCCAAAATAAAAAGGAACAAGAGAGAGGCGCAAGAATGCTACAGGAAAGCCAGATGTGGAGCAAGCTGACAGCAACCAGGCACATAGTAGCTGTGAGCAGGACAGGGTAGGAGCAGGACAGAGCACCTGGAAACCACCAGGAACAGGGAAGGAGTGGGGAGCCTGTGCCACTGTGCAGGAGGAAAGGGAAAGTGACACATTGGACTGAGGGCACTGACAGTGGGAAGGACGTCCAATTCTGGGAGGTGTTCCTGGTGCAGGGGGAGTAGCAGAAAGGACAGTGGGGGGAACAGGAATACAGCTGCCGGGGGGGTAACCCAAGCCAGGGACATGGCCAGTGCCACCATTCAGATGCAGGTAGTAATGAGGGGTGTGAGAAGGCAAGCAGCAGGGGGGCGTGGCCGTGGAAGGGCCTGTCGGCGGTATGCCCCCAACAGGCAGTACCAAGCCCACACCAGCTTCGAGCTGTACAGTGACGCCGAGATAGTGGGCCGGTACCGCCTGAACCGGGCGACCCTGAGGTGGCTCTGTGAGCTGTGCAGTGATGTGATGTAGGCACCCACATGATGGAGCCATGCTCTGTCAGTGGAGACAAAAGTGACAGCTTTCATGTGCCTGCTCACCATGGGTACCTTCCAGAGACCAACAGGGGACACAACAGGCATAACCCAGTCGGCAGCATCACGCCTACTCACAGAATTCCTCAGTGCACTGCTGCCACATGCTGCGGAGCACATCCATTTCCTCAACACACCGGCGGAGTGCACAGCACACATACAAGAGTTCCACAGGGTAGCACGTATGCCTGGTGTGCTCGGGGCCATTGACTGTACCCATGTGGCCATCCGAATGCCACCTGGCCCGGAAGGTTCAGCATACATAAATCGGAAGGGCTATGCAAGCATCAACTGCCAGGTGGTGTGCAATGCTAGGGGGCGCATAACCAATGTCTGTGCCACGCACACTGTGGGAGCACATGATGCCTTCATCTGGCACCAGTCTGCACTGTGCCACAGGTTCGAGAGTGGGGACATCCCCACTGGCCACCTAGTGGGTGAGTATGCAAATCACACAGAAAGACATGGATCTTGGGATGGTTATAGTCAGAGGTGACATGGGTAATGGCCTAGATGGCCCATGGCAGGGCAATGCTGATCACCAAACTCATGTCCACCCTCTACACACAGGTGACAGTGTATACCCACTCCATACCTGGCTGCTCACACCATACTGGTGGCCTGCGACCCCACTGCAGCAATGCTACAATAAGGCACATGCTACCACATGCAATGTCATAGAGCGGGTGTTCGGGATGCTGAAGGCACATTTCCATTGCCTGGACACGTCTGGCGGTGCCCTACAGTACAGCCCCTCAAAGGCCTGCGGGCTATTCCTGGCCTGTTGCATCCTGCACAACATGGCCAACGACTGTGGGATAGCTGTACAGGTCGAAGACAGGGACAGCGATGGGGACGATTAGGACGCTGGTGCAGATGGTGATGGGCAGCCCCCCTTTGGTCGAAGGGACCCCTGACTGATCTGGATGGTGCAGCTGCCCTGGGACACCATCACAGAGGAGCACTTCAACCAACCCAGGTAAGTCATGGGGCCATGTGCAACCATTGATGGCAAGGGCACAACCCACAAACACGCATGGACAAACCCCAGGGGTGCATGTCATAAAGGGAATTGACTGAGCATGGAACCGCACATGCCATCAGAGATGGGCAAGGTCTAACATGTCACGCGGTCACACACACACACACACACACACACCCCACAAGACATGCACAAAGGGTAGGAGGCACGCCAACCCCAACCGCCACCCCTAGCCACACACACATCCACAGACCACCACGCCCAGTGCCTGTCATTGTGCATGTGTCAGACACTGGGCTCCATTGCACAGTGGTGGACAGTACAACGCAGGCATCATCATGCACATGCCACAGTAGCCAGCAGCCAGGAGGGTGTGCAGATGGAACATGTGTGTGTGTGTGCAGGGCCGGGTACACCACCCATGCATTGCACATTGAACAACACACTACACACAGGGCAGTGTCAGACAGTAGCCATGGTGGGAGACAGGTCAGTCACACGGCACAGTGCCACGGCCACCATGGATGCGTAGGTGGCCCCACCGAGACCTGCCAGCAGTGACAGGCTAACCAATGGCCTCATGAGGTAACACCGACGGTCCCCCAGGGGTTCCACTGCATGAACATGACCGTTCTTGAGCAGGGGTCTGCAGCTCACCGAACATGCCTGCGCCAGGTGTGCTCGGGATGCCCACAGCTGAACCCGGCATCGACAAGGAGGGTGTCGCATGATGCTGGGAATGGGGGCTGGACATTGCACTGCACAGTGTCTGCGATGCATGGGCAAATAACAGTGTGCCCATTGTGGCCATGACAGCTGTGATTGCCTGTGTCTGCCTGTCAATGGCGGTGGTCACATCCTCCTACAGCTGGTCCATCCCTGCCAGGAGCAGACCGGTGTCTCTGCTGCACCACTCCTCTGCCTGGTGCAGGACCGCACTGAGTGCATCCACTGCCGTCACAAGCCACAACTGCTGATCCACTGAATCATGGAGTATGCAGGTGTGCTCATCTAAGAGGTCATCCACCTGATCGGCATGTTGTCCCTCACAGTGTTCACGGCTGTGATGGGCAGCACCCCTTGAGGTTGGGTGCTGCACACCAAGGCAATGCCTGGACATGTCTGCAGGCGGTGTAATGAAGCCACCCCCTGACACTGTCTCCCCATGGCCATTGGCTGATTGCTGAAACTGCCCCTCTGGCTGCTGCTCTCCAGGGCTCAATGGTGCCGCCTCAGTGGCCACAACAGCCTCACTGTCCTGGACACACACCAGTGCTGCCCCACTGGTGCAGACAGGCACAGGCTAGGACTGTGATGTCACGCTGGCCTCCACGGTAGCACCACCCACTGCTATGCCCGTGCTGTAACCTGCTGTGCGGCCATCCTGTGGCCCACATGTATCACTGTCCATGATGTGAGCTCCATCATCATCAGTGATGGATCTGGCACCAGTCCGAGTCTCAGCATGCTGGCATCCATGGACGCTGGCATGCTGGTACACGGGCAGGGCCTCCTCCACACCTGCTCCACTAACATCAGTCCAGACAGCCAGGCAGTCCCACTGTCATCCTGACCCTTGGACACCTGTGGAGGTGGATGGGCCCTCCTCTGTGTCCAGGGTATCACCCTCAGTGGATGAGCCCACCACCGCTGACCCATGTAGATGCTCAGGAGTTGTAAGGGAACACAGTAGCATTAATGTATCTGCCCTACCCTGTGGCATGCCCCCCCAGTGACAGATCAGGACCTACCATGCAGTGATGGGCTACCACCCATCTGGAATCCACCACCTGGAACACCCTCAATGGCACAATGACACATGCTGCCAGCAACCCGCTCTTCCTGTGGGGTCAGGCATTGCATGGCCAGCTGTCCCCCACCGGTCACAGCCTGTGCTGCCCTGATGGCAGCCACCTTATCCTTAATCCTCCTCCTGTCCATGCCTACCTTCTTCTTGCACTCCTGCACAGACCACTGGTGGCTGCCATGCTGGTTGATGGCATGCGCCACCTCAACCCATGCAGCAGCACAGGCCTGTGGTGTTCCCCACTGTCCGCTGAGCAGTGGCTCCTGGTCAAGGTAGGCCTCAAACAGGGCATCTGTTTCTGCCTTGGTGAAATTTGGCCTCCTCTTCCTCCTACATCTCTGTTCCTCCTCCTCCACCTCATGATCGCTCATCATTGATCCTGTGGGAATGACAGGTGTTACCTCTGACTGTGCAGTCCCATGCATCTCCCACACACCACAGTCCACACTCCCAAACAGCATGCAACTCACCACAATAGACTGCAATACCAGACTATGGCCTTTGCAGCCCAATGTCACATTTATATAGTGCAATGCATGCAAATGAGGTGAGGCGCAACTTTAAGTGGATGCTAATGTAGTAGCTGCACCATTGAATCGCTGATGAGCTGATTTGCATATGCCGGCTGAATATCGCGCTGTTGCGCCTTGCGCAATTGTGTTGAACATGCTCGGGCAAGGGCGCAGTTCTGTGATGTGCACAGTGGACACCGAACAGCGCATGCCTGGGGTGCTGACACCGATGCCTGCTGCACTGCTGATGTGCTGTGCACGGGAGGCAGCGCAGGGCACGGCCACCATTGTGCCAGTGGCGCTACTGTGCTGTTCACATGTATGGCGCTCTTGCACTGCAGCGCCATAGGCACCATGGAGCCACAGCGCGGTAGGCAGCTACAGGATGTGCCACACGGGCACCCTACTGTGCTACATGTGGTGAGTACCAATCACACTGTGGCAGTCCCTGTGTGAGGGACCCCTGACCCTGTGCCGACCTTTGCCCCCTAGGTGCCATACGTCCGCATGGGTGCACCTCTACCGCACTGTTTGGTGACAGTGAGATGGGAAATGGCAGTGCAGTACCACACAGCATCCACACATGGTGGACGTGCTCTACGGAGTGCCATTTTGATACTCAGTGCTTGTAAGATGGCACGGAGACGGGCACCAATCTGGAGCCAGGTCGAACTGGCTAACCTAGTGTCCCTGGTTGAGCCCCATGCTGCTGCTCTTTTTGGGGAGGCACACTTGGACAGGGCTAGGAGTGCCATGTGGGAGGAGGTGGCGGTGGCCCTGGAGGAAGAGACGGGCATCCAGTGCATGGCAGAGCAGGTGCAGGCACTGGTATGGGGACCTGCAGCATAGGGACCCGGACAGGTTTTCCCACCTGTGGGCATGCACCAGGAGGGGCACGGTTCCACGGCCAGGTAGATGCCCTATCCATACACTGTTTACGTCCATACGGGTATCACAGTGGCATGTGTCCAGCACACAGGGGGCCATCCAGTGTGGGCCGTGGTGGTGGTATGGGGTGGGGGGTAGATGGGTATGGCTGAGTGGGATCACACACACCCGGGGGTGGGGGGCCTTTGCTACCGGATTGTACTGATGTTCCTCTCTCCATGTTTGCACCCTAGGCCCTGAGGATTGCTGGCATGCCAGGGAGGGGTGGCTGTGGTGTGAGGCACATCAGGATGCAAGACCAACCATACCAGCCCAGTGCCGGGACCAGCCTTATGATGGTGAGTGCCTTACATCCAGGATTTTTTGTGCATGCTGTGTAACAGGGCGGGTGGCGGGGCATGGTCATCATCCATTGAAACCACTGCCATGCATGCAACATGGTACAGTCAGCACTGTCCAGTGGCACTGCATGTCTGGGAGTACATCAATGGTGGTCCATGTGTGCACCAGGTACATGGTTGTGCCACTGCCTTCGCACCGCATAGCCATGTCACTGTACAGCCACGGTGGTGCTGTGTGGGACTTGGGCGGTGGGTGTGTGCAGCAGTCTGCATTGCTGTGTGTGCCTGGGTGGGCAGGTCTTGTGAACATGATCACTGTGGGTGGTCGCACACCATCACAGAGGCATGTCCCATGGCCGTATGCCATGCACAGTGGGTGGGCTGCAGGGGGCTGTGCATTCACACCAATTGACTCTGCTCCCTTGTCCTAGGTGGACGGCAGTTGCAGAACATTGAGAGGGCACTGCAGGAGATACTGCAAGTGGCCAGGGCCTCCCTGGAAATTTTACAGCTCATCGACCAGCTAGGAGTCCGAAGGAGGCATGGCGGAATGCACCGTCAGAGCGGGGAGCAGTGCTCCCGCTGAACATCTTGCACCCCAAGATTTCTCCTACCTCCCTGGGCTCACCCTCACACCCCTCCTTCCCTCTACCATTTGTTCACCCCTGCCCCTTACCCATCCACACCTGGTTTGTGGCCCTCACCCCAAACCTTTTGTACATATTTGCAAATAGTTGTTTTCTATCTTTTAATATACATTTGTTTTGTTATGCCTACTGTGGTGGTCTCTGACTTGCAGCAGGCTACAGGTGCTCAGCTGCAGTGGAGTGCATGGCGTCAGGGGTGGTGCAGTCATATGTGTGTGTGTGTGTGTCCATAGGGGAAGTGACTATGGTGTGGGAGTAGCTGTTAGTCACTGTCTGTGGTTTGTGTGTTGTTCCCTGTGCACTGGATGACTGTGTGCAGTGGTCCATGGTGCATGCATTGTGTCCATGGTGCACCTGTCAGACCATCCATGGCCTGTGCAGCTGACACCCTTGCATGTCTGCCACCTGCACGGTCCACTGGCATGTCAGTGGTGGCTGTCCATGCTGGACATCCACTGTACCCAGCACAATGCCGGGTTGCCTCCTGTCACTGGTGTGGTGCATGTCTGCCTCGGGTGGCACTGTGGCCTCCGCTGTTGTTGTCCCACCTCCATGCTGTTGCTTGTGTCTGTTGCAGGGGATGTGCTCCACTGTCTGTCACTTGTGCTCTGGGCACATGCTGGTGGTGTACAGCTCCATGGTACCTGTGCAGGGTGGCTGGCACTCCTGTGCTATGGAGGGGTGCTGGCCGTGTGTACACAGTTTCTGTGGCCACACGCTGGGGGCTTGGTTGACCCACTACTGTGTCCCTGTGTTGGTGTGCCCTTGGGTATGGGTGGGTGTTTGTCCATGCACTATGTTGCATCCTGTGTTGCGCATGCTTCCATGCACCACTGTAGGTGTCTGCACTGGCTGTTGTGGCCAGTGCTGGGTCAGGGTGTGTTCTTGGGAGGGTGTGCAGGGTGCTGTACCACTGGTGGTGGGGTCCGGGGCATGCCCTGTCACGTGTGGGGTACCTCATGTGCCGACACATGGTCGGTCTCTCAGCTGTACCTCGGGGGGACATGCATGGTGGCACTGTGTATGCAGTCATTGCATCGCTGTCTGCTGCCACCCACTGATGGGTGCTCGTGGTGGCACTGCCTTGCATGGTTCTGTGGTGCACAGGGTTGCATTGTCACAGTGGGGGTGGTGGCATGCATGGGGTGTCCTGCACTGGTGGGCGCTGCTCCTCGGCAGGGTGTCTGGGGATCACGGTGTAGGGTGTGCTCTACATTGGTGGGATGGTGTAGCATGGGGTGGTCGGACCTCCTTGTGTGCCGGTCACAGCTTGCCAGGGGGTGTGTTGGGGCACCATGCCCTGGCTGTGGGTTTCTTGCTGGTATCCATGGAGCAGTGGTTATTCCAGCTCTCCCCCAGTTGTGCAGTGCATGGGGTGTGGGGGGCAACATCTGTTCTGCTGTGTGCTCCTCTGCTCACCTGTAGCATGGGTGGTGGGCCCCTGCATCCTGTCCCTGCGCATCCCTGGTTGTGCTGTTGCACTGCTGCCCTGCTCCACTGAGCATCCCTGGTTGTGCTATTGCACATCTGAACTGTGCCACTGCACATCCCTGGTTGTGCTATGGCACAGTTGGTGCGATATTCAGTCATGTGCTGCAGGCGCATCTTGACCTGCGCAGTGTTTGAATATCGTGCTTATTGCGCATGGGTGCAGTGGACTTGCACTTGCTCCTGCTGTTGCGCACTTTTATGGTGCAGTTTGAATATCTGGGCCCCTGTGTTTTTTTCTTTTTTTCTTTAGAGTGACAGGAGTTTTGATTGGAAATAACTTGAGCTGATTAAAGTGGATTTATCCATTTATGAGAGTATGCCAGCCATTACACATAGCCAGAATAAAACTGTTAATTCACTGGACACTGTGGACATGTTTATTGCTGAAGACTGCAATTAGGTGGGGGGGGAGTAAAAATCTAAAGGTCCTTTGTCCCTGAAAACATTGGCCAACAGAACATTGGGCAAAAATCATAACAATTGTATAACAAAGGTAAACTTAAAAGAAATAAAAGTAAGCATATAAAGCAGGCACAGTTAGCAAAGGGAATCACATCTCAATGTATTTCGACTGCAAATGAAGGTAATGGTGATATTAGTCATTTTGTTGGTACTCCAGTTAATAAACTAAAAGCAAATCTAGAAATGCCTATTGTTATAAATGAGGATATTACCCCATCTTTGAATCAAAGGAATTGCCCTATAGGTGATACTGTTGTAAACAATCCTAGCTTAAATAATATAAAGGTGGGAGTAGGAGTGGACTGGAAGTTTGAAAATGGGAAAATTGTTTTTACCCAGATTTTTCAGAATTTATCTGATTTAGACATGGAAGTCAGAAGTCTAAGAGAAACTCTACAGCATGTTATTGCAGGTTTTGAAGCTAATAGAAATATGAATCAGAATTTTTTTGATTTCTAGCCATCAGTCAGACAGAATAGGTTCTGATACAACAAATGAGTCTGAACAAGGTCAGTTTATTGAAAAGGAATTCCCCAATGTGAATCTGGACATAACAACTTCCCCAAATGAAGGGGGGAACTTTCTTTAAGTCCCAGTCTTTTTAGTTCATGGACAATGAGCCCAGAATCTTTGAATTTATCAGACATTGAGGTGCTGTCAAGAGATCTATTAGTAGTTTTAAGAGATCCAGTAAAGGATAATATACTATTATTTAAGCAGCTTACAGAAATTAAAAAATATATATCCTTTGTAAAAGGGGTGTGTCTTGAAAGTAGAATTAGATTGGTGTCAATAGAGCAAAATCTCTCTGAGAACACTGATGCTAGGATAATTGATGACTCAAAAATATCACATAGATACATAGATACATAGACAGTGTCGGCAGATAAGGGCCTATGGCCCACCCAGTCTGCCCATTTAAGTTTGTAAGTTCAGTTTATGTTTTCCAGGAAGTCTGTTGCCCCTTACCCCTGACCTCCAGAATTCCTTTATGTCTATCCCATGCATTCTTAAATCCCGTGATTGTTTCAGCCCCCACCACTTCCTCTGGCAGGGTGTTCCACTTGTCCACCACCCGTTCCGTGAAGAAATTCTTCCTCACATTTCCTCTGAATCGTCCTCCCTCCAACTTCATCCCATGCCCTCTAGTCCTGGAACATCTTTTTTGCTTAAAAATAGTGCATTCCTGCACCCTGTTCCTCCCTGTAAGATACTTGTATGTCTCTATCATATCCCCTCTCTCCCTCCTCTCCTCCAGGGAGTACATGTTCAGTGCCTTCAACCTGTCCTCATAGGACTTGTGATGCAATTTGTAATCACAAATTGATAAAGGCCAGAATGGACTAAATGACAGTGATATAACTGATCCTAAGGGATCACTTAGGGGAACATCTGAAGCTGACCAGAGTGGAACTAGTACCCGCTCAGAATATATTATGTTGTCAGCTAAAAATGTATGAGATAGTATTTGTAGAGAATTGGCCACTGTCCATCCAGTGTTGTGGTAAAAGGGTGAGTTTCAGGAAAAGGAAATGGATTCTGGTTCACAGAGACTTTGTTTTGCTCCTGATAGGAGTATGTCTCTTAGTGAACCCAAGCCCATTATCAATGCTGAAATTTCTGGGTTTGATTTATTAAAAAATAATGGTAATGATAAGAAATTGGAAAAGAAAAGGGAAATAATTACTGAAATAATAGGTGAAGAAACTAGTATCAAGGGAAAACATTATGGGAACAATGGAAATGGTTTAAATCCTGTTGTTAAATCAAAAACTGTTAAGCATGCACAAACAATTAATAAAGAAACAGGCAAGGAGTGGTAGGATAGTCAAGGCAAATAAATGGTCAAATAATAACAAAAGAAAAGAAAAAAAGAGAAAAGAAGTCCACAAACAAAGATAGAGGACAGAATTCAAACAGAGGAAGGAGACAAAAATAAGTTTCAAAAAAATAATACTGAGGGAATTAAGTAACAAAAATCAGGAGTGACTGAAAATGCTGAACCTGGGGCAAAGGGTGTTCACTGAGTAAAACACCAGGAACATGTAAGAATGAACATTTTAGATTATTTATGGGGAAAACTTTGGAATCAGATTTCCTTCTACCATTATATAAGGTTACATGCCTTCCTAATGAAACTCCAGAAAAACTTGCTGATACTGTAACGGGTTTATTACTGTTGTTGTTTGATGGCCACAACTGGGTAAGAAATTCAATCAGTATTTTAAGACCAATAATTGGAACTGAATTGATTTTGTTGGTTACTGAGTAATGTTATGCTTTGAAAGCAGTAACTCAAAAATCTAAGCAGCTACCTGATATGGATATTGCTGTAGGTGATATAGTTGAGATGAAGGATCTTTTTCCTGCATTTTATGTAAATAAACTCAAACATGTTAGTAAAATTAATGTCTCTGTTTCTATTTATGGTATGAAACAATTTCCAAAAGAAACAAAATTCAATTTAAAACAGAAGCTGATTGATTTTGTAAACGTGTGTTTGGATTTACAGGTTGGTGGCCATCAAATTAGTAATGTCTCTAAATCACATAAGGATGGTCAAATTGTATTCTTTGTTAATCAAGAATGCATTTTAAAGGAAATTTTAAAAAAAGCAAAGTATTTTGGATAATTTGGAAGTCTATTTTTGTGTCGAAAAAGAATATGAAAGGGCTATTAGTAATCAGGATGAGAATGAAGTTACTTCTCAAAGATGGGAGACTATGGTAGAGATTTCAAACAGATATAAGCTTTTGGCTTTTTGGAAAATTAACAATGCATCTGTTTGGAAGGGAGACCATGGGGACCTAGAACAAATATTGGGGAGTTAAATCATATGGATTTGGGTAAATCTGACAAATATGATAAAAAGGTTATTAACATTCTGTGTTGGAATTTAATTGGTCTGGAGGAAAAAATGGGAGACCCTGATACAGTTAATAATTTATAACAATTTAATATTGTTGGAATATAGGAAACATGGGCCTTAAGTGACTTATTTATGCATGGGTATTCTGTGCATTGTAAGAAAGCAACACAAAATAAAAACTATGGGAGGGCTGTAGGTGGTTTGGCAATTTTTATTAAATTAGATAGGGATGTTACATCTGAGGAGCTAAGTACTCCAAGTAGCAGTATTCTTGCTATTAAATTAAAAGGACATATCAATAATAAGGACTGGTATATAATTCATGTTTACTTTCATCACCTGGGTAACACTAATGGAGACAAAGACTATGCATGAGTCCAGACTGTCTTGTACTGGCCTATAATAGGGGTGTGGGAGATGCTCTGGACTCAGTAGCTCCTGTTCATGTTCACCCACTCACTCTGTGCCCAAGGACTCCTTGGTTTGATGAGTCCTTGAAAAGGCTGAGGAGGGTGGGTCGAAGGCTAGAGAGAACTTGGCAGAAATCTGGCCTTGATGCTGACAGGCTTAGATTGATGGACAATTATAAGTTTTATCAATCAGCAATAACCCATAAGAAGGATGAATTCCTATCCGGGGAGATTGCTGCTGCAAGAAATCGACCAGCTCAGCTCTTTCGGACTATGGACAGACTGTGCAATCCAGTCTGTCTCCAGTCTGGAAGAGGTTTTTCACAAAAAAGGTATGATGAGCTTGCTCGATTTTTTGTGGATAAGGCTGCTAGCATCAGGTCAGGGATTGACCCAACTGCCTCTATGAGGGATTGCAGAGATCGGCAGGAGGCTGTGTGTACCCAGTCTGCCTGGTCTAACTTCAGCCGGCTAGAATTCTTGGACATTGTGAGGATTGTCCAGACTTTGTGACCAACCAGCTGTAGTTTGGATCCGGGCCCTACACCGTTATTGGTACATTGCGTAGATGCCATCTGCCCGATCCTTGTTAAAATTGTCTGGTGTTCCTTGGAAAAGAGTTTTTTTTCCTGATCCCCTCAAGGAGGTGGTTAGAAGGGAAAGGAAGGAAACATATTCAATTCAGTGCTTTAGAGTAACTGGTAATTGCTATTTTTCTTTTAAACTTAGATTGTGGGCTTTTAGTGACACTATACTTTCTTGTTGTCTTTACTTATAATTGTTTTTGGGCTGTTGAAAATTTAAAACATAGTGGTGGTGTAATTCTGTGCTGTCTTTAATTGCTGCAAATTTTATCTTGGCTTGTCTGGCTGCCCTGTAGTTGAGTGAAGGGTGTTAATTGTCTGGCCTCTGACCTCAGCTACGTGATAACTGGAGGTGGGGCTTAGTCAGAGTTGAAGTAGCAAGTAGAGTTTATTTTCTCAGAAGAAGCCAGAAGGGGAAGGAAGGAAACATATTCAATTCAGTGCTTTAGAGTAACTGGTAATTGCTATTTTTCTTTTAAACTTAGATTGTGGGCTTTTAGTAACACTATACTTTCTTGTTGTCTTTACTTAAAATTGTTTTTGGGCTGTTGAAAATTTAAAACATAGTGGTGGTGTAATTCTGTGCTGTCTTTAATTGCTGCAAATTTTATCTTGGCTTGTCTGACTGCCCTGTAGTTGGGTGAAGGGTGTTAATTGTCTGGCCTCTGACCTCAGCTACATGATAACTGGAGGTGGGGCTTAGTCAGAGTTGAAGTAGCAAGTAGAGTTTATTTTCTCAGAAGAAGCCAGAAGGGGAAGGAAGGAAACATATTCAATTCAGTGCTTTAGAGTAACTGGTAATTGCTATTTTTCTTTTAAACTTAGATTGTGGGCTTTTAGTGACACTATACTTTCTTGCTGTCTTTACTTATAATTGTTTTTGGGCTGTTGAAAATTTAAAACATAGTGGTGGTGTAATTCTGTGCTGTCTTTAATTGCTGCAAATTTTATCTTGGCTTGTCTGACTGCCCTGTAGTTGGGTGAAGGGTGTTAATTGTCTGGCCTCTGACCTCAGCTACATGATAACTGGAGGTGGGGCTTAGTCAGAGTTGAAGTAGCAAGTAGAGTTTATTTTCTCAGAAGAAGCCAGAAGGGAAGGAAGGAAACATATTCAATTCAGTGCTTTAGAGTAACTGGTAATTGCTATTTTTCTTTGAACTTAGATTGTGGGCTTTTAGTGACACTATACTTTCTTGTTGTCTTTACTTAAAATTGTTTTTGGGCTGTTGAAAATTTAAAACATAGTGGTGGTGTAATTCTGTGCTGTCTTTAATTGCTGCAAATTTTTGCCCCTCCTCCTCTTCCCCCAACTCTTAATTATATGCCCTGTTAAATCTGATTGACAGGAGCTAAACACAGGGTATAGTAAGGGGTGTGAAGTAGGAGGGGCATAAGGGGGAAGAAGCCCACCCTCAGCACAAGTGTTTTGATTCATTTATTTATTTATTGGTTTATTTTTCTTAAAAAAAAATTATCTGAGGATCAGTGGCAGGATTTTTAGGACAGGAAATTAATAAAAAGGGAACTAGGAGAGCTTCAGTAGCAGACAAGTAGTGGAATTTCAGTATAATGTGGAGAGTGGTGCAATGCAGTGGCTGTGGGGCTGCCATATTCAGGCAGACCTTCTGGACACTGAGGTGCTGCCCTATCTGCATGCATCTCTGTGGACTGTGGGAGGAGGTAGTCAGACTCAGAGCGGAAGTAAACTGGGTCAAAAGTACCATCACCCCAATCCAGGGACCACCCAGTCCAATGCAACTGCCTCAAAGGATGCTGAGAACGAGGGGCACTTGGATGACAGTGGGCTCAGGAAGGGTTAGAGAGGTCAGGCAGAGGCACATCCCAGATCCTATTCCACTCAAGAACTCATATGCCACACTGGCAAATGAGGACAACCAAATAGAGGTACCCAGAGAAGTGGAAGGAAAGGATGTGGAGGTTAGCCAAGGTGACCTCAGCGGGGAAAGCAGTGGACCCCAGAGGAGAAGGAAGTGAATCCTGGTGGGGGACTCCATCATAAGAGGGATCCAGCTAGGAACACAGGAGGGGGAGGACAGGGAGGTGAGGTGCCTACCAGGTGCCATGGCATGGAGGGATGGAAGGAAGATCCTGGGGATCACTGGGAAGGCAAGGCGGAGGTGAGCTGGATGTCATTACCCACCTAGGTACTAATGACCTGGCAAATGGGGAGCCAAAGGAAGTTCAGGAAGAGTTTAGGAAACTGGGGAGGGATCTCAAGCAAGTAGCTACTTCTGTCACTTTCTCAAGTACTACCTGTGAGAGGCAAGGAGAGCATAGGTGCATGCACCAGGAACTTTAACTCATGGTTGAAGAACTGGTGCTGTGAGGAAGGGTTTGGATTCATTGGTGACTGGGGACCCACCTGGAGGGATGGAGGTTTGTTCAAGCCTGACGGCCTGCATCCATCCTGGAGGGAATCCA
Organism: Neoceratodus forsteri; assembly: GCA_016271365.2. Taxonomy (NCBI): domain Eukaryota; kingdom Metazoa; phylum Chordata; order Ceratodontiformes; family Ceratodontidae; genus Neoceratodus; species Neoceratodus forsteri. The sequence goes on along the minus strand of CM057455.1, from coordinate 639,673,917 downwards.
AGCACTCAATGATAAGTTTAAATGCTACATTGACAAGCATTTAAACTAGCAAAGGGGTGCAGGCCAGTAAGGAGGTACCTACTTGCTCACCCCCACAGCTAGCAGTGGAACCAGTGAACCAGAGGAGTGGCTATCTCTGCAAAGCAGTGTGCAAAAGATGGAGATTAGTGCCCAAGAGGTGGATAAGCAGAAAAGGGCAAAATGCAGCAGAAGGGCAGACAGCAAGGAGAACCAGGGATAAATGACAACCAAGGAAGGGGCTGGAGTAGAACAGTGAAACAGTCTAGGAGGTCAAATCATGGAAAGCCATGTGTGCAAATGCCAGGAGCCTTAGCAACAAGATGGAAGATCTGGAGGCTGTCATGGTGCAGTCAGACCTGGACATTGTGGCCATCACTGAAACCTGGTGTAATGATAACCATGACTGGAGATGGCCATACCTGGCTACAACATATTCAGAAGAGACAGAGCAGGCAGGAAGGGAGGAGGAGTGGCACTGTATGTGAAAATGACATAAGGGCCACAGAGATCCAGGAGGAACAAAATGGGGGAGATACTGTGGGTTAAGCTGGAAAGGAAAATGGGACAGCCATCCGCACAGGTGTGGTCTATAGACCACCAGCCCAGAAGGAAGAAACAGATAGGGAGCTGATGCTAGCCATCCAAGGATGGCAGACAAGGGTGAGGTAGTACTGGATGGAGACTCTAATATTCCAGGCGTGGACTGGAGCATCCCAGCAGCAGCATCAACTAGGAGCAGATTTATCCTGGACTCCTTCAGGGTGCCTTCCTCAAGCAACTGGTCATGGAACCAACTCGGCAGAAGGCAATACTGGACCTTGTGCTCACAAACAGGGACAGTGTGATGGGGTAACAGTGGGGGAGCACCTGGGAAACAGTGACCACCAGTCATTGTGGTTTGAAATCACAGAAAGAGCAGAACCAAACCACACAAAAACACGTATCCTGGATTTTAGGGGGGCAGACTTTTGGGAAAATGGGGAGATACTTGAAAGAGGCATTAAGGGGAATGGGACAGGAATCAGGGTTGAGGAACAGTGGGCAGTATTTAAAATGGGGATTACAAGAACAACAGAATTGTGCATTAAGCAGGTAAGCAAGAGGAAAAGGAAGAGGAGACCATTATGGTTTTCCAAAGAGGTAGCAAAGAAAGTGAAAGCCAAAAAGATTGCATTCAGGCAATACAAAAAGAAACTGGCAGAAGGGGATAGGGAGAAGTACCAGGAGAAGCAAAGGGAGGCAGGGAGGTCAGTAAGGGAAGCCAAAGCTCAGACAGAAGAACACATTGCAAAATCAGTGGGTAGAAGGGACAAAACCTTTTACAGGTACATAAGTGAAAAAAGAAAGACAAAGGGAGGGATAGTGAGACTGAAGGGTAGGATGGGTGCCACGTGGAGGATGACAACAGTAAAGCTGACATATTGAACAGGTATTTCTGCTAAGTCTTTACTGAGGAAGAGGAGGGTAATGGGTCTGAAGGGAGTACAAGGGGTGAGAATGGTGCAGAAATGGACACAAGTCCCTTTACATGAGAAAGGGTCCTGAAGGAACTGGAAGTAATAAGAGTTGATAAAGCAATGGGGCCAGATGGGGTGACCCTAGGGTCCTTAAGAACTAAGAGAGGTGGTGGCTGAACCTCTGGCTATCCTGTTTAGCCGATCACTGGAAACAGGGAGGTACCCAAAGACTGAGGACAGCAGATGTAGTCCCTTATACAAAAGTGGGAACAAAGAGGAAGCAGAGAACTACAGACCAGTCAGCCTCACCTCGGTAGTGGGGAAGATCATGGAAGTACTACTGAAGGAGAGATTGGTGGAACATCTGGTTGTCAATGGACTACAGGACCCAAGGCAGCATGGTTTCACCAGGGGGAGGTCATGTCAGACCAACCTTGTTGAATTTTTTGACTGGGTGACTAGGGAGGTGGATCAGGGGAGGGCAGTGGACATGGCCTATCTGGACTTCAGCAAGGCCTTTGACACTGCCACATAGAAGACTATTACACAAACTGGGGAATATGGGTGTGGGCAGGACAGTAGTGTGGTGGGTAGGTAACTGGCTGGGTGGCAGGATACAGAGGGTGGTGGTAAATGGCTGTCACTCCACAGGAGGAAAAAGAGTGACAAGTGGGGTACCACAGGGATCAGTGCTGGGACCGGTCCTATTCAACATCTTCATCAGTGACATTGCACAGGACCTAGAAGGCAGAATTTCACTGTTGCTGATGACACAAAGCTCTGTAACAGAGTAGACACACCAGAGGGTGTAGACAGAATGAGAAGCGACCTGCAGAAACTTGAAGAATGGTCAGGGGTTTGGCGGTTGAAATTCAATGCAAAGAAGTGCAAGATAATGCATATGGGGCACAAAAACCCTGGCACAATATATCAGTTGGGGGGTGAGGATATAGCATGCACCAAGCAGGAAAGGGATCTTGGGGTTGTCATCTCTGATGACCTCAAGGTAGGGAATCAGTGTGACAAGGCAGCAGGTAAAGCAAATAGGATGCTGGGATGTATAGGCAGGGGCATCACCAGCTTCAGGAAAAAGGGAGGTCATAATTCTGCTATACAAGACACTAGCAGAGGCCCCACCTGGAGTACAGTGTACAGTTCTGGAGACCATACCTACGTAAGGACATAGACAAGGTAGAGAAGGTTCAGAGGAGGGCAACAAAGATGGTGCATGGATTGTATCACAAGTCCTATGAAGACAGGTTGAAGGAACTGAACATGTACTCCTGGAGGAGAGGAGGGAGAGAGGATATGATAGAGACATACAAGTATCTTACAGGGAGGAACAGGGTGCAGGAAAACACTATTTTTAAGCGAAAAGATGTTACAGGACTAGAGGGCATGGGATGAAGTTGGAGGAGGATGATTCAGAGGAAACATGAGAAAGAATTTCTTCACAGAACGGGTGGTGGACAAGTGGAACACCCTGCCAGAGGAAGTGGTGGGGGCTGAAACAATCACGGGATTTAAGAATGCATGGGATAGACATAAAGGAATTCTGGAGGTCAGGGGTAAGGGGCAACAGACTTCTAGGAAAACAAACTGAACTTACAAACTCAAATGGGCAGACTGGGTGGGCCATAGGCCCTTATCTGCCGACACTGTCTATGTTTCTATGTATCTATGTTATTTGACCACTCCTTAAAAAACCTTCCTTGGATCCAGACTGTCTAGCGAACTACAGACCTGTCTCTAATCTTCCCTTTGTGGGTAAGGTTATTGAGAATGTGGTTGTGTAGCAGTTGGATGATCATCTTATAACCCACTATGTCTTAGATGCTCTCCAGTCTGGGTTTAGGAAGAGACATAGCACTGAGACCGCCCTTGTTTGGGTGTTAAATGATCTCCTAATAGCGAGAGATTAAAAGGCTCATGCTCTGTTAGTCCTTCTTGATCTCTCGGTGACATTTGACACTGTACACCATGGTTTGCTTCTGGAGTGACTGCGGTGTTTCTCTGGATTATCTGCCACAGTTTTGAGTTGGTTTCGATCTTTCCTCACTGGCAGGTCACAGAGGGTGGTCACTGGAATTTATTCCTCTGATGCCCTCCCCTGTCCTGTGGTGTGCCACAGGGCTCCATATTGGAGCCCATGTTGTCTTCAGTGTACATGCTGCCTTTGGGAGATATAATTAGGCAGTACAGTTTGGGTTTTCACTGTTATGCAGATGATACCCAACTGCATATGTCCTTTATGCCCAGACAGGATGATGCGGTCTCTGTGCTAAACAACTGTCTATCCAAGGTCAAAGATTGAATGAGCACTTGCTGGCTGAGGTTGAATACAGACAAGACTGGGGTGCTGGTTGTGGACCTGGTTCATCCATAGGCAGGTCTTGGGAATGGACATCTTTCGGGTTTACGGCTCGTCGGTGTCCAGCTCATGACCTCAGACAGAGTGCGTAACCTGGGTGTTATTTTCAATAGCGGTTTGTCTCTGAAATCTCAGGTCTCTGCTGTCATTAAATCTTCCTTTTACCATCTAAGGAATATTGCCTGGGTGAAACACCTAATTCCTCCAGGTGACCTTCCTGCACTGGTCCACACTTTCATAACCACCCACCTTGATTTCTGCAATGCTCTCTAACAAGGGCTTCCTGGGGTAGATATCCACTGTTTGCAACTGGTGCAGAACGTGGCAGCCAGGCTTCTGATTGGTACATCTAGGACCAATCATAATATGCCTGTGCTGCACGAACTGCGCTGGTGGCTGGTACAGTGACGGATCACCTTTAAGGTCGACTTGCTGACCTATAAAGCCCTACATGAATAGGGACCCCGATATCTGCAAGACCTCCTTACTCCCTACTACTCCTGCTGCTCACTCCAATCCACCGATGAGAGATTGCTAGAGAATCCCAGAGTTCATTTAAAAACACCTGGGGCATGTGCTTTTTCTTATACTGCACCCAACCTGTGGAATTCTCTACCTTGTCGGTTATGAGAATGTCCTACCATCATGAGTTTTAAATATGATTTTAAGACTTATTTGTTTTATCAAGCTTTTTCTGTAAGATTTGAATTTATATTATTCGTTTTATATTGTATTTTATTGTAAAGCACCTTGATAATCTGAAAGGCGCTTAAAAAATAAATTTTACTTTAACACTTTACCTGTCTTCTGATATTGGATGATTTCATTAAAAAAATATAAATTGATAGCCTACTGAGCAAAATTATTGTAATGGGAGATTTTAATGCTAGACTTGGTGATCTTCAGGGATGCTCAGATGAAGTAATGGAGGCCATCACTGCTAATCCAGACTGCAAATTACAGCTAATAAGGAATTCTAAAGATAAAACGATTAATAAGAAGGGAAAGGATTTAAATGAAACCATATCAAATAAAAATGTGTTGTTGCTAAATGGTAGATCCCCATTAGACATGCATGGAAAATATTCATTTTTGGGAAGCAATGGCTATTCCATTATTGATTACATTTGGGTTAATCTTAACCTGATCAACAATTGTAATTCTTTGTGCCTGATTCTCAGACCTGAAAGCCCAATATATGTCCCTAGAGTTAGAGATTTTTGCTGAAAATAAAAACAGCAAAAAGGATAGAATGGCTATCCCTGTAAAGAAATACAAACAGGGCATTGAGTGGAATTTGATTGAGGGGCATGATTTTTATGCACTGCTTGAGAGTAAAGGTATACTTTCCAATTTATTAGAGCTTTCTGAGAAATCTTGTGACTTTACATTAATATCAGAATATAATAATATCATAAACACAATCACATATATAATAATAAAGGATTTTCCAGTACAGCCTATGCAGAAATTTCCGTGGTTTAATAAAGATTGTAAAAAAGCAAGGAAATCATTAAATCAAATATTTAGATTACTGAAATAAAATCCAAATAAGAACACTAACAGAATAATGAATAAGGTTAGAAAAGAACATATAGAGATTTTGTTTAAACATAAAGATAGATACATTAAACAATTGTGGACATATCTTCAAAAAGCAGTCTTAACAAAGGATAGTAACACCTTCTGGAATATTGTTAAGCATGGTACAAATAATTATAATTATGTTGATACTCATATTGAACCAGAGACTTGAGTTAGGCATTTAATAAAAAATCAGGGATGACCAGGATTATTTGACTTGTATGGGTAATCAAGATATGATAAAGAGAGAGTTTATTCCAATTACTGAGATTAGTCTAGCCAAACTTGACAGTGCTTTAGGATCATTTAGGAAAAGAAAAGCTCCTGGACCTCACAGGGTTCCTTTAGATGTAATAATTAAAACAAAAGATGCCTGGATCCCATGTTTATATAAATTGCTTAATTATATATGGAAATCAGGAGATGTTCCGAATAGTTGGAAGTTAAATATAATTGTTCCAGTATTCAAAAAATGGGATAGAAAGAATCCAGAGTGCTATAGGCCAATCAGTCTGCTAGATACTGTTGGGAAAGTATTTTCCAGAATTCTGAATAATAGATTATTGAGATGGTCAGAGAGTAATACTATAATTGATGAAGTACAGGCAGGTTTCAGAAATAATCATTTTATGATTGATCAGTGTTTTACATTATTTCATATACTATATAAATATAATGTAATTAAAACACAAAAAGTTTATTGCACATTCATTGATTTAGAAACAGCTTTCAATAGGGTCAGCAGACCACTTCTTTGGGAAAGGTTAAATAAACTGGAAACAGATAAATCTTTATTAGAAATTATTAGAATTTTACATGATAAACATTTTACCAGTATTAGATATAGTGAATCTGGAGAATTAAGTGGTTGGTTTAAAAATAACATTGGGGTTAAACAAAGGTGCACTTTTGCTCCTTTATTATTCAATTTATATTTTTCCACTGTATTAAATGAAATGTATAATCAAGAATTCCATTTACCCAGAATTGGAACAAGAATAATTTCTTATTAAGCATATGCTGATGATGTTGTCCTTTTTTCCATTAGTCCAGTATGCTAAATGACCAGGAGTCTAAAGAAATTCCAAGATGAGTGTATAAAGGCAGATTTGCAAATAAACTATGAGAAAACTAAAGGTTTGGTATGTGGAGGTAATAAAAAGAGTTATTGGGATTATATGAATAATCACAGATTAGAGGTAGTGAAGAACTTTTGTTACCTGGATTTAACAGTTAGTGAGAATGGAAAATGGAATGCTCACCAAAAAAATGCTAGAATTAAGGCAGGAAAAATGTCACCAGTTTTACTGTCTTTTTCACATAATTATGGTGGAAAATCATTAGAAGGGAATTTATTAGTAGCCTGTGCAAAGACTAAATCTCAGCTTTTATATGGTGCTGAAATATGGGGACTTGATTATAAAGGAATATTGGATATTAGTCTGAATAAGTTTTATAAAAAAATCTTGGGTCTTCCTAATGGTGCACCTTCAGCACTGGTTAGAGATGTACTAGGGCAACTCTCAGTGGAGTGTTCATGTGTCCAGCGGTTGATTACTTATTGGATAAAGATCTTTATTATGCCTTCGTATAGGCTCCCTCGATTGTGTTTAGAAGAAACCATTAGTTACAAGCATCAGGATATAACTTTCCCTTGTATGCTGGTGGTTGAGAAATCTATTAAACCATATGGCTTATTAAATATAATTGCAGCTAGTCTTAGATATCCCTTTGGGTTTATTAAAATTATTGTTAATGATAGAATTAGGGATAATTTTAGACAAGGTGATCTAGAACTTTGTAAACAATCTAGAGCTTGTCCTTGGATGTCAAAAAACAAGAGAGAGCATAAGATGGAGGAATACCTCTGCATTTTAAATCCAACATAGAGGAAGTATTTTACAAGATTCCGATTTGAATGTTATTTAAATAATATACAAAGTACAAGTTAATGGGGAAAAAAGGGGAATTTGTATGAAATTGTGGATTGGGTAAAGATGATCTTTTGCATTTAATATTGCTGTGCCTATTGTACTAGAAATATAGTTGCTCTTTTTTAGGAGAAATACTGAGCCTACAGCAATATCAGCCTAACCAATTGTTGGCTTATCTGCTAAAATCCAAGGACCTCAAAGTGCTGGTCCCTGTGGTCTCCCTATCAAAAATAATCAAACAGAGAGGATTTCATTTGAAGGCCTGAACATAATATCCTGATATGTATTATTAATATTTAAGATTTGTAGAAGTAATAAATCCTTACGTTACTTGTACAGAACAATACTGTTTGAAAGCTTTAATTGTATGAATATATTTTTATACATAAATGAACTAATACATGAATGTTCAGATTACTAGAAGATGGAAATTGCACTTTATGAATGTTATTGTGTGAGAAATGTTTTTATTTATATGAATGTTATGTGATGTTATTTATGCTACAATGTAAGATTTTTTAATGTACTTTTTGTAATGATCTTTTGATCGAACAACTAAAAAATTACTACTACTACTAAATAAGGAATTAGTGGCTTATGGAAAAATCTACAGGGATTTGTACAGGGATTTGATGCTGCCTCTACAGGGAAAATACAGGAAAAATGAAGACATGTTACAGGAAAATGGATATTTGGATCTGGGAGCACTGTGATGATTGTGACTAAACAGCACTATATGGCACCAACAAGAAAATGACTTTTGTTATTTGGTAGCCCTGCACAGCCCTATCAGCTCTAACTAGAGTATGTTTATAAGAGGCATAGTGTTGGAGTCAGTAACTCTATTGAACAGGTCAGAAGAGGGTATACTATTTATGCCTCTCAGTATCTTGTAAGTTTAAATCATGTTCCCTCTCTCACATCTGGTCTCCATCGAGAACATATTCAACTCTACTAAATGTTCCTCATATAAGAGAGCCTCTTAAGGCCCTGGATCATCCTGTTTTCCTTTCTCTGTATAGCCTACAGCCAGTTGATATTCTTCGTAAGATGTGGACTCTAAAACTGGACACAGTACTCCAGATGGGGCCTTACCAGAGACCTCTACCGTGGGAGATCACTTCTCTGCTTCTGCTGTCAAACCCTCTGTCTATGCTCCCTAGCATTCTGCTGACCTTGCTGTATGCGGTGTTGCATTGACTAGTTTGTTTAAGGCTATCTCTAATGATGACTCCTAGGTCCCTTTTTTCCTGTGTGGCAGTGAGCTGGACCCTCTTGAGCAGGTATACTGTCCTTGGGTTCCCTCTTCCCAGATACATCACTTTGCATTCTTTTGCATTGAACCTCAGTTGCCAGATGTTAGACCCTCTTTCCAGCCTCTGCAGGTCTTTTTGAAGGTCTCTAATCCCCTCCTCACTCTCTACTCTTCCACCTGTTTAGGTGTCATTCATGAATAGGGCAATTCTGTCTTGAATATCTATGCCTATGTCACTGATAAATGCATTAAACAGGGCTGGTCCTTGCACTGAGCCCTGGGGCACACCACTCATGACTTTGCTTTTGTCAAACCTTGCCTTCTTGACTATCACTCACTGCTTCTTGCCCCTCAACCAATTCCCTACTCACCTGACTATGCTCTTGGCTGCTCTTAGGTTTTGCAACTTTTTTAGCAGGTGGTTGTGTGGCACCGAGTCAAAGACCTTGCTGAAGTCAAAGTAGAGGAAATCCACTGGGTGGCCTCTGTTTAATTCCCTATTCACCCAGACAAAGAATGTAATCAGGTTAATCTGACATGACCTACCTTGTTACAAACCCATGTTGCCTGTCACCCATATGACCATTCTTATCTAGGTACACCACTAGATCTTTTTTTTAACTACGTATTCCATTAGCTTCCCCACTACTGACGTATGGCTAATCTGTCATTAGCTGCCTACCTCTTCACTACTCCCTCCTTTGAGAAAATGGTACCACATCTTCTGTTCTCCAATCAATTGGTACTGCTCCCAAAATGAAGTGAACTATTGAACAAATGAGTCAAGGATTCTGCCAATTCTTCCGCCAGTTCCTTCAGTATCCTTGGGTGAATTCCATCTGGCCCTGGTGATTTGTTTTCCCTGAGGTGCTCGAAGGCCACTCTGACACTGCTGGTTCTACTTGATGGGCATTTCATTTGTAGGGTCCCTTTATCAGCAGCCTTTATGCCACTGTCTGGTATAGGACCTATGCTGCATAGTGAATACAGAGCAGAAGAAGTTATTAAGAACCGTGGCTTTCTAGCTGTCCTCCTCCACTACTCTGTCCCCATCACTAACTCTAACTATCCCTCTCCTTTACTTCCTTTTTCCTGAATATATTGAAAAAAGTTTTTATTCCCTCCTTTAACCTCCCTACCAGCCTAAGTTCCATCTCAGCCTTAGCTGACCTCACTGACCTCTTCACTTCTTTGTTCTTCTGGATGTAATCTTCCCGACTGCTGTTGCTCTGGCTTCTTATGTGGTTGATGAAAGCCTTCCTTTTGGTACTAATTGCTCTTTGGACCTGGCTAATGAACCATATCAGTTTTTTATGTTTGTTCTTTTTTGACACTGTCCTTATGCACATCCTACTAGCTTCAATTATGGATTGCTTAACCAGCCCTTATATGTCCTCTGCCTCAAAATTCACCTGGATCCTAGACAGTTTGTCTCAGATCACTTCCCTCATTATCAGCTCCTCTAAAGTTTAAAACTTCTGTCCTGGATTGAGATCTTACTACACCTAATGCCAACTCAAATCACACAAGGTTGTGGTGACTATTGGCCAGCGATTCCCCAATCCCTGTAACACTTACAACCTCTGAATTTGTGAGGACCACATCCAGAATGGTATCCAGCCTGGTCAGAGCACTAACTAGTTGAGTGAGTAGGTGGTTTTGCAAGACCTCAACCACCTTTTGATTTCTAGAAGAACCAGGTGCAGGATGTCCCAGTTAACACTGGACATGTTCATGTCACCAACCACCACTACATCCCCTTTGGTGTTACCTCACTGATCTCCTGAAGGAGCTCCCATCCTTGTCCTCAGCCTGCCTCAGAGGCCTGTATACCACTCTGAAGTAGATCTTCAGCCCTGTTGCTGAGCTAATTTGCATCCACAGTGATTCCACACCCTCCCTCTTATTGATCTCAACTGTGATGGTATCTATGGCATCTATCCCCTTCTTACATATAGTGAGACCCCTCCCCCACTGCCTTCCCTTCTATCCTGCCTAAAGATGTCATAGCCCAGTACCAAGAGGTCCTATTAATTTTTCTCTGAAGCCCAAGTCTCTTTGATGGCAACCAGGTCCACACAGGACTCTGCCATTAATGTCTGTAGAACACTGCAGGTTACTTGTTTTATTTCCCAGGCTTCTGGCATTGATGCACACCACCTTCCATAGTCTGGAACCCTTGCCTTTTTTTTGTTTGGTCCCAGCCCCTGCCTGCACACAGTCCCTCCTTGCCCAGGCTTACCCCACTGGGTGGGGCCACCAGGCAGGTGCTCCCTCCCCAATGGTCTATAGTTTCAAGTCATGGTTTACCCCCCAGGGTGGGGCCATGAAAATGGGTCCCCCCAGCAGACACTGATAGCAGCAGGAGCAGGAGCAGGCAGGGTGTCAAGGACAGGGGATGGATTTGTTTTGTGTGGCTGCTGTGGAGCTGGGGGGTGGGGTGGATGCTGGCCATCATTGCATATTCCCACCCCCCTTACATGAGGTGCCAGCAGCGGTGGTACCCCAATCCTCTGCCAGAGGTCTGCAGAATTCTGGACACCCTTCCCACCTCCCTCCAGAGAAGGAGAGCAGTCCCTGGGATGGTCAATCCTTCTCCCCTGCAGCTGGCCCTCCAACTCCCAAGTCCATCTCTGAATCCAGAATGTCAGCGCCACAAGTGGATGCCATGCTGCTGCACAAGCAGGACAGCTCCCTTGCCTTTTCTACCTGTACTTGGTTCAGCCTGCTGGCCTGTGGCTGCAAGGCTCCCAGTTCAGTCCCTTGTAGTCTCTTTCTGATCCTTATTTGTTCCCATAGGTTATGGGAGAGACATTCCTGCTCGTGGGGGAGTGTCAACTAAGTTCCTATTGATAATGTAGCCTTCAATAGGTTCCCTAATGACAGGCTCCCCCCCTACTTAGTTTAAATGGTTGAAATGGACATATAGCTTCTGCCCAAATGCACTGAACCTTTTCGTAGTTAGGTGAAGTCCATCAAACCTGAAGAGCTTTCTTTCCCTGAATGTCCCCTAAGAGCCTATGCAGTGCTATCCCCTTTCCTGATGCCATCCTTGTAGCCAAGCATTGAATTCCTCAATTTCCTTGTATCTGATCTTGTTTGTGCAGTCCCCTTTACTCTATACTAGGAGGACCTCAGAGAATGTCATGGAGTGTGTTCATGCCTCCATCCATTCTCCCAGCTTGATGAAGCTCTACTTGGTTTCTTCCACTGTCTGTATTGACAGGTCATTTCTTCCCAGATGAATGAGTACATTGAAATCCTTCCCTGCTTCATCCACTTATTTCCCAATGTATTTGGTGTTGCATCATGCAGATGTATTGGGGAGGCATTTAACTGTCTGTCACCTTAGGCTGTGTACCTTTACTGAGGTGGGACTCAATTCCCCTGATCATGGAGTGCCCCAGAATAAGAATTTGCTTACTCCTATCTTCACCACATGATTTCTTGCCTCCACCATCTTGTTATGGGACAGTATCCAGTGATAGGAGTAAAACAAATTGAGTGGCTCAAAATGGAGTGACTCAGTTTGCATGCCTGAAGGAATAGCTAGTATGAGGGGACAGTGAGAGCAAGGAATAACAAGCATAGAGTTATAGAAAAGTGCGGGCGAATGATGGGGGAGGGTATAGTGATGTGGGTGAAATATAGGAAGGAAGTTCTGCTGCTGCCGAGCTGGTCACCTGGAGTGGTGGATACAGCAACCAGTTGGGATGGGCATGGTGCCGGGTTCGGGACTTTCTCTGGGTAAAAGTTTTTTAAATTGTTTTAAGGTGCTGGAATTTTTTTTTTTGCACTCCACATCCTCCAGTTCCTCACTGTGTTGCCCCCAGCTGCACTATCCCCCTGAAACTGAAACCCCCCCTCCCATGTATTCTCCTGACTTCCAATGTCCACCCCCCAGAGTTGATTATATTAATAAGGGTGGTGTGGGGTTTATAGTTCCCTGCATTAAACTTTAGTATATTTTGTCCATTTGTTGTATTTTGTACTTGTGTGGGTGTTTTGACGTTTGCTGTGTTGCTTAGATTCTGAATTTGTGTTTGGTAAAATGGACTCGCTTTTATGTGGGTCACTGAAAAATAATTGTGGTTATGGCATGGAACCTTATGGGAACAGTTCTATGACTACAGATGGGGGGTGGCCTATGGGCCACTGGTGCACTGACTGCATCACCCTCTCTGTTAGTGGCCCACTGTAGGGTACCTGAGAAATTTTCATATGCATACTTTATCACATTATATATTGCTGTTCTGTGGTACAGTTGGTTTTTGGTGTTGTCCTTGATGGTCCCTGGAATAAAAGTGAAATGCCATATATACAGATTTAGATGTTTTCTCAGTTAGGTGTTATTTTGTTAGGTATTGTTTGATGTTACTGAAATGTTCACCTTGTTGTTTCTTTTTTATTTACACAGAAAGTATTATTAACTTCATGCTGAGGAGGAGCTTGCAAACTGAACACTTTCTCATCTCTTATGGGGATCTGCTAACAGGGTACATATATAATTGCCGTGCGATGCACTACATTAAGAAGTATTACATGATGCCTTCTCTTTCACCAAAATCTCACCCTCAGATACTTTGGCAGCATTATATGCTCTTAATCCATCCAAGGGTGACTCGCCTGATGGGTTGGATCATAGGCTGCTTTATCTATCAGCTCCAGCCATCTCTGCTACATTATCTGACTTACTCAACCTTTCCTTTTCAACAGCTGCCATCCCTACAGCTTGGAAGCATGCCATTGTACTCCCACTTCCTAAGGGTGGCGATTCTTCTGCCCCTGTGAACTACCATCCCATTTCTCTTCTACCAACCATTGCTAAGCTTCAGACACACCTAATTCTCTCACAGCTCTCTTCTTATCAGTCTGACACTAACTTTCTCATGCTGTTTCAATCTGGGTTCCAGAAGAACAATTCCATTACCACCTCCCTGATTAGGCTAACTGATTCTATTCTCTCTGGGATGGACAGTGTCCAAATCAGATCGGCTATTTTTGTTGACCTTGCTAAGGCTTTTGACACCAAGTCCCACACCATTCTGTTGCACTCCTTCTCTGTGGCTGACTTAACCACCTCTACCACAAACTGGTTCAGAGCCTACCTGATAGGTAGGACCCAACTTGTCAGAATAGCAGACACTATTTTTCCTTCTCTCCCTGTTAACACTGGCATCCCTCATGGCTCTGTTTTGGGCCCTGTCTTATTCTCCGTATTTTTAAGTGACCATCCCTCAGCCTGTTCTCTCCCCTCCATCCATATGTACACTTATAACACTGTCATCTTCACCTACGGCCAGTCCTCTGATGATGTGGCAATCAGACTTCAGCATGACTTTGACAAAGTCCAGCACTGGTTTTGCTCCCATCAACTCTCCCTTAACACCAATAAGACAGTCTCAATGACCTTTGGCACTAAGCAGAGTTTCTCTAGGCTCCCTTTCTTCCCTTCCTTTCATACCCTTGATGGGACAGTCCTTGAGAACACTTCATCTTTTAGGTACCTTGGAGTGTGGTTTAACCAATACCTCAATTTCTCTGGACATGTGAACGCCATCCTGAAAAAGCTGTGCCCCAAGCTAGGTGCATTATATAGGAACTGTAGCTGCCTCTCACTACAGGTCTCGATGTGAACTTGTCCAGAAATTGATACTACCCATCTTCGACTACGGTGATGTAGTCTACAGTGCTACTCCCAAGTCTTCCCTATCCAGATTGGACACCCTTTTTAATTGTTTCTGTCATTTCACTCTGGACTCCTCCCTTTCACCCACCACTGTGATCTTTACCACTCTCTTGCATTTTCCTCACTAGAAAGTCAATGACACCTTCACTGTGCCAAATGTGTGTCTAAATTCTGGTTTGGCACACTTCCTCCTATAATACATCCTCCCTCTCCATCCTCCCCCAGCCCAACCCGTCTAATGGGAGTGCCCTGCTGGCCAACTGTGGTTGGGCAGACAGCCTTCTGGCATCACTTCCCTAAGTTATAGAATGCCCTTCCTTATCAGATTCTGCACTCACCCTCCCCATACTCCATCTCTTCTGCACTGCACAACTTCTTCTCAATAAACTGCACCTGTGATTAATCCCTGTTTCTCTCTTTTTTCTCTCTCTATACTTCACCTTTTCAAATCCCTTCAATTCCCTTCTGCACTTCCATATCCTCTGGCTCCCTCCTCCAGAACTAAAATGCCTACTCCCTACCCTCCCTTTTATCCCCTCCTACCTTAGTCACTTGTTTGCTGGTTACCTGTTATCTCCCTCAGATATAGTGTGTCTCTAGCATTTAGCCCAGATCTCTCCCATAAGAGTCTCTGCATTATCACAGTTTGGTTATATGTATTTGCACTTATTATGTATGTTGTATATGTATATTATGTTCTGTATTTCTTAACTATGTCACAATGACATACAATGTAAAATGTACAATGTTACAATGTAAAAATTTGCTTTTGCTGATTGAATGTATTCCTCCCTCTCCTCTCTCCCACAGGATGCACCATGAGATGAGTAACTTGTTGTTCAGTGTGCCATTCCTGGTGAAACATTTCAATAAATAAATAAATATATAAAAATGATGGCCTACTTAAAATTTGTGTCATGGAATGTTTAAGGTATTAACCACCCAATCAAAAGAAAGAAAATCCTGGCATATCTTAAGTCATTTAAATGTGATCTTGCCTTGCTACAAGAAATGCGTTTGCCTTAAAGAGGTAGTGTACAGGTCCACACTGAACTGTTACTCTTGATTGGAGTCCTATAATGATCACAAAGATATATTCCCAATGAGCTTGAATATCGACACTCCAGTTATGTCCCACAACATTAATTACATTTTGACAGTTTTTTGCAGTTAATGCCACCAAGCTATGTGTACCTCGTACACTCTAACAACAGGTCTGTTTGTACATGCGAGAGGGAAGGCTGTCAGCAGATGTTCGGCTTCAGATTCCAGTCAGGAGATTGATCTGGCTATTAGGTGTTATTTATTTATTTATCTTACTTTGTCTTGATCAATAGTGAGATGTTATCATGGAAGAAATGTGTATTTATGAAACTGTAAAATCTGACAGCTTGTTTTGGCATGAAAGAACCACAGTCTCATTCAAACATTTTACTGAAATCAACCCACAATGTCAGTAGGCTTCCTAAGGAGTTTTGAATTTAAACCATTTGCTACTTGAACTGTCCCTCCATGACTGAAATAAAATTATTTTAATTATGAATTAGCAAGCTGCTTGCTGTCCTGGAACAGTTTTTACGTTAGGTGTATTTCATATATTGTACTATTTATTATTACAAGGTAGCTCCCAGACTGGTTTATTTTCCTGGCATATCAGAATCTGTACAATTTATTTCCACAAAGTGTCTCCCAGACTGGTGAATGCCTGTGGGATATCCAATTTTATTTTCACACAAAGCGGGCCGATGACTGGAGACTGCCCAGGGAGTAAGAGAGCCAGGTGATCAACTCATTGAATCACAACATGTCTATCATTTCATTACTCTAAAAGGCTGTAATTTCATTTGTAAATAATGAAGTCCTGTACAAACCCTCACCACAAATAAATGTTGTTATACAAGAAGCAGAGTCATTTTGCGTTGTTAGACATGCAGTCAGTGAAGCAATTATCAGCCCTAAAATGCTGCTGTGCTTTGTAATGGAGATCACAGAGCCCATTGTCTCATGCATATTTATATAACTTTATCTAAAGAGAAAGTGGATTGTTTAAAAGTGCAGTTACAGGTTCAAATAAATGAGAATGCTGGACCGTGGGTCACATTCTAATCTACTTTTTTTTACATCTATTCCTGTATTTTTAACAATACTCTTTATAACTACAGTATATAATATGCTGAATGAAGGGAGATATGTGTTCTCCTTTGCAAAGCATGCCAGAGCGAATCAAATGCTGTGATTTTTTTTTGTAACGACAATTGATCCTGATCTGCACATTAAAAATAAATAACCTCATCAGACCTTTTTTGTCATCTAGTTTGATTTCCTGTGAGACAGTGCAAAGCTTGTCCCAGTTTTCTGAAACAGTTATCAATGTCTGCACCAGGTGCCTGTGTTTTGCCTTTTCTTTCTGCACTCTCCATTTAGCTATGAATGTACCTTGGTTAGCACTCTCAACTAAATAGGAATTACAGGCATCCCCAAAGACCATGGTCACAGAGGCATAAACAGATATATACTCCTGTGAGCCAGCATGCTCCTTCAATGCCATGAATGCGCGACATCAATGAAACTGCTGCTGTTGCTTTTTTTATCTCAGAGTTATTTTTTTTTTCCTGCAATCCAGTAACATAATACTCCTGAATGCTAATGAGTAGGATGTGATAAGTGATTGGATTCGTAGGATCCCTTATTGATGTGACAGAAAAAATCACTGATTGGAATATGTTTTTTAATCATTTGTTCATACTGAACATCTCGCTTATCCTTCTTATTATGCATATTATTAAAATCATAGTCAGCTCTTCAGATGTTCTTCACTTTTTCATATATAATTATCATCACACATAGCATGTAAACACATTCCCTTTGGAATCAAACTCACGTTGACAATATGTACAAAGCTTATTCATAACCATTACAATATGTTGCCATACAGTATATTCAGCATTATTTGTGATAGTCTAGATAGTTACATATTCACTTTTTTTTCAGTAAATGGGGTGCAATGTCTGAATGTTTGTTTTGCTTTTCTATCCTTTTAATTTTTTTGTGATCCTATGAATTCAATAATAAACAGTCATCTAGTTTAGTGTGTTAGAGTGTAATAAATGGCACTCCAGAAAATCTTTGAAGCTATTTGACAATATCAATTAGCCAAATTCCTTACCCACTGCTACTGAGATTATTTATATGCCATAGGAAATAGATACATTTTATTGGATTTTAACATATTTCTCTTGTTTATCTAAATATAGTATGCAAGCATTTGTTGCTGGAATAGAACCCAATACTTTCTGAACAGACAAATGTAATTCATATCTGTGTTAGGCCTCAGTATTCATCACACTGTACACTGACAACCACACCTGCCCCTGAACTTTGGGATCTGGATTAAGGGGTGGTGGTTATAATTCAAAGTACTTTACATGTGTATCAATAACCTATCCATGATTTTAGGGTCTTTTTTTGTTTGTTTGTTTGCTTTTTGTTGTCTTTAGGGTCCATAGTTTATGGTCCTCTGTTATAACATTTACCTTGTAGCACCATTTATACTGTCAGATCATACAGAATGTGTTTGGCCTCTGTATTCATCGCACACTAAACTGACAACAACACCTGCACCCTTAGCTTGGGGAATGGGCTAATTCTCAGGATTCAGGAATGGGGGTTTATAAAGCAAAGTACTTTACATGATCTTAATATATTTTTTTGTCCACGGGGTCAATAATTTGTGATGCTGTGTCATAACAGTGATCCTGTGTCACAAGTTATACTTGCAGAGTGTACTGTATGTGTTAGGCCTCAGGGGTCATAGCACTGTACACTGACAACAGCACCTGCACTCTAAGATTGGGGAATGGGATAATTCTCATGATTCAGTGGTAGGGATTATAATTCAAAGTAGTTTACATGTCTATCAACAACCTCACAATGACCGTAGGGTATTTGTGTTGTCCAGGGGGTCCATAATGTGTGATGCTGTGTCATAACAGTGATCCTGTATCGCAACTTATACTCTTAGAGTGTACTGACTGTGTTAGGCCTCAGGTTTCATAGCACTGTAAACTGACAATAGCACCTGCACTCTGAGCTTGGCGAAAGGGCTAATTCTCAGGATTCAGGGGTAGGGATTATAAATCAAGGTATTATACATGTACATCAAAACCTCACTTTGATATTAGGATATTTTTTTATCCACAGCGTCCATAATTTGTGATGCTGTGTCATAACAATGATTCTGTTATACAAGTTATAGTCGTAGAGTGTACTGTATGTGTTAGGCCTCAGGATTCATAGCACTGCACACTGACAACAGCACCTGCACTCTGAGATTGGGGAATGGGATAATTCTTAGGATTGTGCATATGAAAACACTGTCTGAGAGACACAATATTATTACAGATGACATAGTATTAGATAGAATACAGAGTTTTACAGATGAACTGAAATATACTTTTTTAATTTTAGAAGTTTATTATCACAGGGTTATTACCATATTATTATACAGTTAACACTAAACTGAAAAGAAATGCATGCTAATATGTTACTTAACGTATTATTAATCCATGTGTTTAGTTTATGTAAACTCTAAGCATTTCTTGAATATGTTATGAACACTTTGTTTTCTTACTTAATTTTTAGAAAAATGGAGATGAACATAGTGATCATTCACAAAACTTTGACTCTAGTGACGATAGTGAACATACTTCTGAATTCTCAGATTAATTTAACAAGAACACTGTATTGCACTTCCCTGAAACAGAGCAATTAGGTATTGCACCTTATCAATTTGAGCCATCTGATTCTGATGTCCATGATGATCCTGTAGAAGTAGAAGAGAGTGTTCAGGCTGTTAGAAATGGCAATGTGAACTGGTACGTTATGATACCTAAGTTGCATAACTTTGATCACAGTGCATATAACTATTTTTTTCATGTTATTATGTTTAACTTTGACTTGAGGAAGGGAAGGGGTGCCAGTAGGGTTTCCATGTTCCAGGGTGAAATACTGAGTTAGGACTGGGAACAGTAGGAGGAGGTGAAGTGGTGGTGGAGGACAGGTCTGAGAGGGATAAGAGAAGGGGGCAGGGTGGAGACACATGGATGGTCCTGAGCATAGCAGGGGGAAGGGAAGGGACTGAGGTGGACAGGTCAGTGAGGAACAGAGTAAGCCTTGAGGGAGTGCTTCAGCTGAGGGGACTGAGGGATGTGGGGGCCACCAGGAGTCACTCAATGAAGCTGGAAGGGGGGGATGATGAGGGGTGAAACTAGGAGATGATACTTCACTGAGCTCGTGGTTAGCCTAATCTGCTGGTTTCTTAGTATGTAAATATGGTGTTGTGTGTGTGTGCAATAGAAACTCTCAAGTTTAAAATTTAAGATTATTTACTTACTATATGTTGAGTAATAATAAAGTGATTAATTGTAAAACCTATACCCTGTTCTGACTTACTTTTTAGGATGTCCACCTGTACATTACTGATAATATATTTTATAATTCTAAATAATGCTACATACAGTTATGATGTTTTTTACCTCACCTTTCTTTTCCAGCAGCTATAATTGAATAGACTGTCATGCTATGCCAACTGAATCAGAAAGTGTGTGCTGCTCTGAGATCAATGTGATATGCCCAATGCTGTTAGAAACTGGTGACATGTATATTACTAAACATCCTGGCTTCAATGCCATTTGTCTTAACATATGGAATCTCCAGCTGGCATGGAGTAATTATAGGCGACAATATGAGAATCCGTACGAAGGACCAATGCATAAAATACTGTATATGGACATGTAGCTTATAGACATTTTGTTCTTTGGCACTGGGGAGTGCTGGGAAGGTACATTCAGGTTCCTGTACCATCTTGTGTGGTAAATATGATAAGGGATTCATTCCCACTATTTGATAATACTCATAATATTGTTGGGTTCCGTTATCCTCCACTACACTAATATATCAATATAAATGTTACTTGAATAACTTAGCAAACTTCTTTGAAGCATGTTCTAAATAACACACTGTAGAATATGGCATTTAGTGATATCCTATAAAGATATATAGTACATGTATGCCACCAAGATTCGATGTTGTGATTGTTAGTGTTGTGTCAATTTTATTAAAACGTTGTGTACTAGTTCAAGAAAATGGTGCAAAATTTGACCAATACTTTCTTATTCTATTTTACATTGCCACGTATTTATTCTCCCCATGGACCATTTGGTATGCCCCTTGCCCCCCATAGTCCACCCTACTATATACTGACACACCACCCCTTCCCCTTAGTCCTATGTGTCTGACTCAAATGGAATTAAATCCCTATATGGTATCTGAATTCCATGGGACATTTGAAGTGGCACCGGAAGCCACAGGTTAGATGAATTTGCTATGACTGCTGGTCCCCCACTTATGCCACTGATAAGGTTATAATAAGGCAGACTCAAATTGTGGACAGAGGTATATCATACAAGTAAGTAGATAAGGGCCAATCTAAAATAGAATAAAGCAGTATAGGACAAAAAGTTTCACCATTTACTTGCACACTCAATGTTTATAAATTATAGAAAGATATTGTAGCATTTCACATGTTATATTTCTAAATTTCAATAAATAGTCTATCAATCCTATTACATTATGTTACCTACTTATGTCTGAATAGCGAATATAATCCTCTAACTGCTTCTGCTTTGACTGGATGTTCATAACTTGAACACAAAGGTGGCAGTACTGTTGTATTTGAAGCTTGATGTGATGTCATCACATGTGTTAATTCTTCAAACAGCTTTGTAACATATTCTACAAATGAAAACAGCATATAAGAACAACATACTAATCTGTTTTTTTTTTACAATAGTACATATGATAGACATAATAGCATAATATTTTGTAATGGCTGTACTGTGATTGTATGCTTATGATAATTTACATAAATCCACATCGCAGGCATTACCCTCAATTTCACCATCACATAGCTCACATTCTTGATTTAAACCATTATAGTAACTTTTTATTTACCTCTAATTTCTTTTTTAGTTATTTAAACTTGTGTCTTAGCAATTGCAGTGTTGATGAAGAGTTTTATATTTGTGAATTTGGTAAGGGGGTAGGGGGCAAACCAACTGTAATTGCACCATTAAATAAAATAAGTTCTGGTCATCAGTGACAGAAATCACCATTTCATGTATTCAGCAGTGGTAGTGGTAATGATAAATGCACAAAAAACTAATTGTGTATACATTGACAATACATGAAATAATAGCAATAGCAAAAAAAAAAATGGTTTTATAGTGATTATTTTCCATAAGTGCATGCCTTGCATACTTTCCCAATGGTATGACCACCATATTTAAATTTTGAATAGACAATGTTAAAAACATTTTCACCTTTTCTGTTAATGTACTGTTCTCTCAAAGAATTCTCATTGTAGTGCAGTAAAGACAGCAGTAATCTGATTTCAAATAATAAATCAAATATTTGTAAATTTAATGTTTATGCAAGTTCTCCATTGAAATGTCTTAGCCAGTTTGTAATGAAGTTTCTTCACCTTTATTCTATTTATAAGTAAATATTCACCACAGACTAGTACCTGCTTTTCATCCCCATGAAAGAAATGTTGTAAAGCTTTGGTGCAAAATAATTAATAACTAAATGGAATGCCTCAATCGACAATGTTTGCCCATATGGTGATAATTTCCTAATATCTTTTACAAGACCTGTGCACTGCAGAGTATCTGTAATCTTATTTGCTGCTTTGGAACCTTTCATATAGAAATTCAGATAAGACTGACATTATGATTTGTTAGAGTATATACATTCCACTGCATGTGAACCAACAGACCCACTACTGGCTGCAAACCATTATTTAACAGATAATGTTGTATGTATCAAAAAAAAATTATGCATTTCTCAAATGGATATTTTTGAACTATGATATTGTTTCCTAAGATTTTAGTAAGAACCATGTACTATCCATTTTAGATGTGCTGGGGCCCCTTCAAGTGGTCAATGCTCATAGCTGTTGTAAAGTTCACCATGGCCAGTGTGAATATTATGGACATGATTTACAACACTACACCACTTTGCCTCACCTAAATCCCCATCTCCATCTAACGTACCAGCCAACAAGTAGATGTGGTTATTTATTGACTGTTTCCATTTTCCTATAACTGTGCAGTCTTTCTGAATTGCTATTTTATCTAGTGCTTTTGTTATGCCTGAAAAAAATATATACATTTACTTATACTGGTGATGGCTTGCTAATCAGTTATAGCTATTATTCAAATAGTTTTTTAAAACAAACAAAAAAAAAATAAGTAATGAGGTATATCTTCCTTTAGCAGCATGTCAAACATCAAAGTAATGACTGAAATCAGATGACCAAGTATCTTTCACATATTTTATTTTTCAATCTGTCTGTGCTGATCAGTAATGAGCGCCTCTACTGGACCCCATTTTGTAACTTCATCTAAGCATTTTCGCATACTTTCCAACTCCATGTGGTAGCTCCCATTTATTTCATTGCTCTGTTACTTTATCACAAAAAAAATTATAAAAACATAGGTCTTATGATGCATGGGTAGATAATAATATACATGCAATAAATCACAAATTCTGATCAACTGTCTAACAACAAAACCCTACAGTAATGTAGTATTTCTATTATAATAATTACTACAATTTAGATTTCATTCTATACCCTAACCTCTGTACCAGCATCGGTATTTAATTCTCTGAATCATAAGCAATAAAGTCATGCTATCCTCCACAAGTGGCTTATTACAGCAATGTAGTTTATATGATGACTGGTATGATTTACACATCCATGTCAGTAGGGTATATTGTGTAACAAACCTGCAAAAGTTCAATATGCAGCACCTTGCAGTTATAAATGTCCATTAATGTGTAACATCCAAATTTAGCACAGAAGCCAGGGCTATCACATCTAAGATCACCTCCCAATAGCATCGGGACCTTCATTTTTGCTATATTACTTTTAAGTGTACTCTGTTCCTTATGCCAAACATTCATAATGGCAGAGTGAAGATATTTTTTTAGATGTTTGAAAAACAATGACCGGCTTATGCATGCGACATTGGTAAACTGCATAACCTTCAATACCTTTGATGGCAATGCACCAGCAAATAGTATTGCAGCAGACAGACACATGTTAAAATTCAGAACGCCAGTAGAAATATTTTGACTTTTCCATGTATATATTTTCCTGTTTTTTATGTTAGATGGAAACAGATACAAAATAGAAATTAAGTTTACAAATTGAAATGTCATGTTATACAATACAAATCAGATGCAATATAAAAAATACAGCATGATCAACTTTATGCACAATCAGTTTGTTTCAACACCCCTGTGTTCTGATTCCCATTGACCTCTCAAATTTTACTGTAGAGGTCAGAGGGAATCATAACACCTTTGTGGCAGAACATACTGGTTGTGCATAGGTGTCCATATATTATTCTCTATGTACTACATTTTATTTTGCAACTCTGATCAGCATGACTGAGTCTGATATTGCTTTATACTACATTACTAAAACTTTATTTGATGTCACTATTCCACATGCTCTTAAAATCTATGAAGAAAATGGATTTTGTTTTAGAAAATATCACTTTATCCGACACTCTCTTCAATGACATTATTAACGATACTATCATATAGATAACATTTAAAACTTAGATGGTATTGTATGGTACCTGCAAGTCAAACAAGTTTGCTTGACTATCACCATTGTCCCCACTGTCTGACTTATGACTGCCAGGGAATTTGGCATGTAACAATACATGCAAAAGGTAAAGAGTTGCATTAGACAGTTTTCTGCAATTACAAAGAATCTTTCACGATCACTATGATCACTCGAGCTGCTAATAACAAAGAAATAAATAAAGGGTAAAGAAAAAATTAATTTGAACATGTCAATAAATGAACTAACAGAAAATAAGTCTCCTCCAGTAAAGATGTTATATATTTGGTACACGATCATCAACTGACATCCATTAATTAAATAATGACAATTATTAAATACACTGTGCATCATTTATTTACTAATCCAGTAGTATTCTATTCAGGTGTATTTACATGCTCTCACTTAACTAGTTATTTTAAATGTTTTGTTGACCTATTTTAACATATTACAGATTATGAAATACATAGAACTAACATCATTCAGATTCACAGTTAGCAAGTAGTATATAGCACAATGGATTAAAAAACATAGAGACAGTGAATAGTATGTGACTGAAAAATAAATTGAAACATTATAAACTGTATGTTATAAAAAAATTATTATATTCAAAACACTGTAACCAACTTATTGATTTAGAACTGTCTGTCCAAAGCAATACCAGTGACTCCACACTGGTACAAGCCCTTCAATGGTGACAAGACATGGACAACCTCTGGATGGTAGTTCCTTTAATGCAACAGTAGCCTACTGTGCTATTGATAATGGATGCCTCCCTTCTGGGTTTGGGAACTCATTTGGGGGACCACTCTGTACATGGCACATGGATCAAACAGGAATCAGTTACACATAAATCTGTTTGAACTCAGAGCAGTGTTGCTGGCACTGAAATCCTTTGCCATGATGGTGCAGTGGAAAGTGACTCAGGTCAGTACAGACAACATGACCACCATGTACTACATAAACAAGCAGGGATAGACCATGTCCACTGCTCTGTGCACAGAAGAAATGAAAGTATATAGTCTAGCCTATCCTCTCAAAGTTTCACTGTCAGTAGTTCACCTGCCAGACAAGGACAATATCCTTACAGATGCTGTCAGCATAATCAATCAGAGCCACCATAAGTGGACTGTGAACAGACAAGTCCTGTTAGCAGCATTCAAGCATGCCGACACATGACTATGAACATATGAATATACATGGGTCAGCTAATAATTTTGACAACTTAATTGTATACTTATCAATTACAAACCCAATTTACTAAACACCTATTACCTAATGTCTGATGCATCATCATGGTCATTCACAGGATCATAATCCTCACCATTTGGGTCATCCATGAATTCTAGATCATCTGATGAATCAGTACTGTTTTCATCCTGACAGGTTTTGTACTGTTTCAGCAGCATACTGGGTCTCACTAAGCTACCAACCATTCGTTGCTTAACATTTACTTGTACTCCTGAGGTCATAATATAAGATACAACAGTGTGATGATTACAGTTAATTGAAAGATGTTTACAGTTTTGATGAATTAAACTGTATTCACCAATGTAATACCAGGACACCTCACTGTCACATTTTGTGGCATAAGGTGCTTTATTGTACTATGCAACATCCACACTCACAGTACCCCAGTACCAATTAGCGTAACGCTGTACAAGCACACATTACTAGTTAGATGTTTTGTTTATACCCACACTGTACACAATTTCTCCAAATTGTACCTCCTCTCTCCAAAGCTCTAGAAAAGGTAGTGGCTGACCAGCTGACAACCTACCTAGACAACCATAACCTGCTCTGCTATCAGCAGCATGTTTTCCACTCTGGGCATAGCACTACCACGGCCCTCCTGGAATTTTCAAACTATATGCACTCTATGCTTGACAAGGGAGAGCTGGCAGGAGTTATGTTTATAGACCTATCCAAGGCCTTCAACATGGTCAATCACCCTCTCCTGCTTCACACCCTCATGCAAATGGGTTTTTCTCAAGGGCCCCTCGACTGGTTCTCTAGCTACCTGGCATCCCGGACACAATGCATCAGGATTGGTACTACACTATTCTGCACCTGCCTGGTACACTCTGGAGTCCCACAGGGCTCCATTCAGGGGCCATTATTCTTTAGTCTGTTTCTTAATGCCCTTCCCTCCTCCTGCCCTGGAAAAATCTTGCTATACACTGATGATGCCATCCTCCGTGCCTGCCACACAAACCCCTCCAGCCTGTAGGCCTCACTCCAGCACTCATTCAGCCAGGCTGAGCACTGGTTCAATGACAGCAAACTAGTCACCAACCTCAAAAAAACAAAGATCATGCCATTCGCACATCACCAGAGCAAACTAAAGAATTCACCCCTCCAAATCTTCTCCAGTTCCCGCCACCCCCTAGAACAGGTCACATCCTATAATTACCTGGGGGTTACATTTGACCCTGCTTTTACCTTCCATGCACACATTAGCACATCTGCAGCAAATACATGCATCAGCCTTTTATATCATCATAAGGATTGCCTACCTCCAGAAGCACTGAGGCTAGCCATCACCTCATCCATCTTGTCCCTGATTGATTATGGACTACTAGTCTATGCCGCTGCAGACACCACAGCTATCAACAAAATAAAAATGGTCATAAACAAAGCCTGCAGGCTCATGTCCGGTGCGGGCTATACAACACACACATGCACCCTCTACTCCCTCACCCAGATCCTCAATTTTGAAGAGAAGCTTCAGTATCAGGTCTGCCTCATGGCCAAAAAATCCCTCCTAGGACTAACACCCCCTGGGGTTTCAGCATCCCTAATTACCAATATGCACATGGTAAACACAGACAGTTCTAATACAGAGTCAATAGTGGTCTCAAGGGTCAGGACATCCCTAGCACAGAGATATTTTCTCGTTAGAGACACTACCTGGTTCAACTCCCTGCCTGCATCAGTCACCTGCCACCCCAAGCTTGGTGCTTTCAAGGTGGCCCTCAGGAGTCACCTCCTCACCTCCCATGCCTGCACATGCCCATTATAGGCCTACTGTACAGTCTACTCAGCTGCACTACAGCCACTGCACACCAGTCAGTAGTACTATCTCTAACCTCTAATGTGTTTAACAATGACAAAGTCTAAATCTCCAGACTGCATATTACCTTGGACAATAACATGGTCCTATTATGCAGGAACCTAGTTAGCTAACAACTTGTGTAGGCCTCCTCATTTGTTATAATCTATTGTGTTATTACTATATAAAATGCATTTTTTCTCCACTATGTAACTCAACTGTTCTGCTTATACTTCTGTTTTTTGTTGTATGCTGTTTACTGACGTGGAGCCTTTGGAAATGAGTCTTTGACTAAAAGGTTTGTAATTCCGATAACCTTAAACAAATAAATAAATTTGAGAGGGTGAAATTACATCATTGTAAAACTCAAAAGTGCCAATTGAGAGGTTTTCAGATGCAATGGCATCCTTAGTAAGTGTCTTTAGCATGGCCTTTAAGAAGCTCAAGGTAACAAAGGCTGAAGAGGACTGGGAAATTTATCAGGTAAGCCAGAGAGAAGCAGGAGTAGCAGTAAGAAGGGCAAAGGCATGGACAGAGGAGAGCATAGCTAGCAAGGTCAAAAAAGGGGATACAACTTTTTTTTAGATATATCAGTGAAAGGAGAAAGACTAGGCAGGGAATACTCCTGTTAAAAGCAAACGAGGGTGAGCTGATACAATGGGACAGAGAGAAGGCAGAACTACTGAACAACTATTTTTGCTCAGTGTTCACTAGTGAAGAAGAAGGGGTAGGCAGCAGAGCAGAAGAAACCAAGGCGGGGGGGGAGTGGATATGAGTCCATTTAGGGTAGAAGAGACTCTGGGAGAACTAGGCTACAAAAAGGTGGACAAGACAATGGGGCCAGATGGGGTGCACCAAATGATGTTAAAGGAACTTAAAAATACCAGCAAGTAGAGTGGGGCAGAATATGGGCAGATATATGGGGAAGGTGGAGGGGAAGCCGCACATTGTGATGCACCTGGGAACAAATGATCTGGAAGGGAAAAGGATAGAGGAGGTACAAGATGGCTTCAGGGAAGTGGGGAAACTATGCAGCAAAGAGGGAACAATGGTAGCCTTCTCAGAAGTTCTGCCAGTGCCAAGGGCTAGTACAGACAGGAAGAGAAGAATCAGTGACTTCAACAAGTGGCTGAGGGAATGGTGTGTATCCAAGGGGTATGGATTGGTGGGGGACTGGGGTAGTACATGAGATAACACAGATCTTTATGCATGGAATAGGTTACATCTCAGCAGGGCAGGGTCACAGGTGTTGAAGCAGAAGCTGGGGGATTTAATTAATGAGAGGTATCATTTAAACTAGGTTGAAGGAGAGCCACTGGAGTTGGGAATCACCAGGAGAGGGGTTCCCATGGACCTCCCCCCACCAGGGGGATAGAGATGACCTTAGATGAAACAGGGGTTGAAGTGAAGGGTAAAGAAGCAGGAAGGATAGGAGCAGTGTGGAGAATGATTTCGCTAAATGCTAGGAGCCCGGGGAATATGTTGGCAGAGTTGCAGGCATTGATGGCAGAGGGGGAGGTGGACATACCTGCCATTACTGAGACACGGGCAACCAGGCACCATGACTGGGACCTAACCATCCCAGGGAACAAATTACTCTATAGGGATAGAAATAAAGGGAAGGCTGGGTGGGGTTGCTATTTACATAAGGGAAAGGATCAGATGTAATAGGGAGGAAGGGGAGGAGGGCAGATCAGAAGTAATCTGACTGCAACTACACAGCCAGAAAGGGACCAAGATCTGTCTAGGGGTCATTTATAGACCTCCAGCTCAGAAGGAGGACATTGACAGGGAACTGGGGGAGCAGATAAGGAGGCATAGTGGCAAAGGGAGCACAGTGGTGGTCGGAGATTTTAATCTACTGGGGTTGGATTGGAGCATTCCAGAAACCACTTGCATCAGGGAGCATATCCTCCTGGAAGAGTTCCAGGATGGCTTCCTTACCCAGAGGGTAATGGAGCCAATGAGGGAGGGGAATATACTAGACCTGGTACTGGAGTATGGTGAACAGGTCAGGGATGTATGGGTGGAGGAACCTCTAGCAAGCAGTGACCACTGCACAGTGTGGTTCTCAATCAATCTGGGTAGGGAATTAGCCACTACAAAAACTAGTGTTCTGGACTTCAAAAGGGTGGATTTTGGCAGGATGGAACAAATACTAGAAAGTCATATGGCAAGCATATGCCCTGAAATGGACACAGAACAAAAATGGGCAGTCATCAAGGCAGAACTGGCTGAAGCCACTAAAACTTGTGACAAGAGCCAAGCAAGAAAGCCAGGAACAAGAAACCAAGTTGGATGAGTAGAGAAGTAGTGGAGAAGGTGAGGGAGAAGAGAAATGCATTTAGGATCTATGAGAGATCCAACAAGGCAGAAGACAGAGAAGAATATGTGAAGAAATCCAGAAAAGTGAGCAGAGTGGTAAGGGCAGCAAAGGTAGTTAGGGAATGGAGGTTAGTTCAGGGGATCAAACTAGGAGAAAAGGAGTTCTTCAGATATATCAGAGAGAAGAGGAAGAGCAATGATCAGATTGTTAGGATCAGAAGGGGAAGTGAGTGGGTAGAAAAAGGGGCTGAGCATTCAGAAGTACTCAATAAATACTTCCGTTCAGTCTTCACCAAGGAGAGGGATGGGCCCGTGCCTGAGAAGAAGGGTGAGGTGGGAGAGGGTGGAGGAGAAGCAACCATGGATGGGGAAATCACAGTAGAAAGGGTGAAGGAGGGCCTAAACTTCCTGAAGGTGGACAAGGCACCTGACCCAGACGGAGTCCACCATAGGGTGCTGAGTGAGTCAGCAGAGATCCTGGCAAGGCCATTGGCAGACCTGTTCAGTACCTCTCTGAACTCAGGGTGCATGCTCAGGGACTAGAGAGAAGCACATGTGGTACCCCTCCATAAGAGTGGGCCCAAGGATGAACCGGAGAACTACAGACTGGTAAGCCCTACTGCAATTGTGGGAAAACTGATGGGGACAATCCTGAAGGAAAGACTGGTGCACTTTCTTTAGGATAACAATCTCCAGAACAGCAGGCAGCATGGGTCTGTCTAAGGCAGATCCTGCCAGACAAACTTGGTTGACTTTTATGACTGGGTTACGAGGGCACTGGACAGGGGACATGCAGTGAATGTCATCTACCTGGATTTCAGCAAGGCCTTTGACTCGGTGCCACACAGTAGGCTGACCTGCAAGTTGAGGAGTCTGGGAGCAAGGAGAAAACTGGTAAGATGGGTCAAGAACTGGCTGCAGGGTAGACAGATGAAGGTAGTAGTGGAGAGGGGAGGTATCTGAACCCAGGGCAGTAACAAGTGGTGTACCACAGAGCTCAGTGCTGGGACCAGTTCTGTTTAACATTTTCATAGCAGACATTGCAGTGGAGGTTAAGAGCAAGATCAGTCTCTTCGCAGATTACACAAAGATTTGTGCCAAGTCAGATGGGGGGAAGGGAGCAAAAGTACTTCAGGAGGATTTGATAAAACTGGAGGAATGGTCTCACACTTGGCAGCTTGGTTTCAATGCCAAGAAGTACAAAGTGATGCATTTAGGAGGCAAGAATCCAGGACACAATTATCGTCTGGAGGGTGTCCCATTAACAAAATCCAAGGAGGAGAAGAATCTGGGAGTGCTGGTAACCAGGGAGATGAACCACTCTGCTCAGTGCAGAAAGGCAGCAGTGAAGGCAAATAGGATGCTAGGGTACACAGCAAGGGGGCATTACTTCTAGGAGTGGGGAGGTCATCTTGTCCCTGTACAGGTCCCTGGTGTGACTGCACCTAGAATACTGCATGCAATTCTGGTGCCCCTACTTGAAACTTCCAACAATGCTCACCGAGCTGCACTCCCCCCTTCCTACTCTCCTCCTCCCCTACCCACCCTTCACCCCTGGCCTTTCCCCCTTCTTCTGCTTCCCAGTTCTACTCCCCCACGCCATCTTCTACTCTTCACCCTCCCAACCCTAATTTTTAGCCTATTTAATTATTTTTCATATGTATTAGAACCTACTGTAACCTTGAATGATAACTATCTTGAACCTGTATTATCTGTTGTCTCTTGTGCTACTGTCTGTTGTCCTCTATGTGACGAGGTACCTTTGTAAATGAGTCCCTGGCTCAAAGGTTGTTAAACTGATGTTTAAAAAAATAAATAAAATAAATAAATAAATAAAAGGGACATCAAACTACTGGATGAGGTACAGAGCAAGGCAACAAAAATGATCTTGGGGCTGGGGGGCAGACCATATGAGGAGAGACTGAGAGAGCTCAGTATGCATGATTGATATGTATTGAGTTGATAAAGCAATGGGTCCAGATGGGGTGCACCCCAGGGTCCTTAAAGAACTAAGAGAGGTGGTGGCTGAACCTCTGGCTATCCTGTTTAGCCGATCACTGGAAACAGGAGAGGTACCCAAAGACTGGAGGACAGCAGATGTAGTCCCCTTATACAAAAGTGGGAACAAAGAGGAAGCGGGGAACTACAGACCAGTCAGCCTCACCTCGGTAGTGGAGAAGATCATGGAAGCACTGCTGAAGGAGAGATTGTTGGAACATCTGGTTGTCAATGGACTACAGGACCCAAGACAGCATGGTTTCACCAGGGGGAGGTCATGTTAGACCAACCTTGTTGAATTTTTTGACTGGGTGACTAGGGAGGTGGATCAGGGGAGGGCAGTAGACATGGCCTATCTGGACTTTAGTAAGGCCTTTGACACTGTGCCATATAGAAGACTATTACACAAACTGGGGAATATGGGTGTGGGCAGGACAGTAGTGGGGAGAGTAGGTAACTGGCTGGGTGGCAGGACACAGAGGGTGGTGGTAAATGGCTGTCATTCCACAGAGGGAAATGTGACCGGTGGGGTACCACAGGGATCAGTGCTGGTACCGGTCCTATTCAACATCTTCTTCAGTGACATTGTGCAGAACCTAGAAGGCAGAATTTCACTGTTCGCTGAGGACACAAAGCTCTGTAACAGAGTAGACACACCAGGGGGTTTAGACAGAATGAGAAGAGACCTGCAGAAACTTGAAGAAAGGTCAGGGGTTTGGCAGTTGAAATTCAATGCAAAGAAGTGCAAGATAATGCATATGGGATACAAAAACCCTGGCACAATATATCAGTTGGGGGGTGAGGATATAGCATGCACCAAGCAAGAAAGGGATCTTGGGGTTATCATCTCTGATGACCTCAAGGTAGGGAAACAGTGTGACAAGGCAGCAGGAAAAGCAAATAGGAAGCTGGGATGTATAGGCAGGGGCACCACCAGCAGGAAAAGGGAGGTCATAATTCCACTATACAAGACACTAGTGAGGCCCCACCTGGAGTACAGTGTACAGTTCTCGAGACCTTTCCTATGTAAGGACATAGACAGGGTAGAGAAGGTTCAGAGGAGGGCAACAAAGATGGTACATGGATTGCATCACAAGTCCTATGAGGACAGGTTGAAGGAATTGAATATGTACTCCCTGGAGGAGAGGAGGGAGAGAGGGGACATGATAGAGACATACAAGTATCTTACAGGGAGGAACAGGGTGCAGGAATACACTATTTTTAAGCGAAAAAGATGTTCCAGGACTAGAGGGCATGGGATGAAGTTGGAGGGAGGATGATTCAGAGGAAACATGAGGAAGAATTTCTTCACAGAATGGGTGGTGGACAAGTAGAACACCCTGCCAGAGGAAGTGGTGGGGGCTGAAACAATCATGGGATTTAAGAATGCATGGGATAGACATAAAGGAATTCTGGAGGTCAGGGGTAAGGGGCAACAGACTTCTAGGAAAACATAAACTGAACTTACAAGCTCAAATGGTCAGACTGGGTGGGCCATAGGCCCTTATCTGCTGACACTGTCTATGTATCTATGTATCTATGTATACCCTGGAGGAAAGAATGGAGAGAGGGGATATGATTGAGACCTTCAAATACCTGAAGGGTTTGAACAAAGTAGACACCAGGTGTATGTTCAATCTGAAATGTGGAAACCAGGGGACACTCTATGAAGCTGGAAGGGGGCAGGTTTAAGAGGGGACTGAGGAGGCACTATTTCACAGAAAGTGTAGTGGCTGGGTGGAACACTCTGCCAGAGGAAGTTGTATCATTGTAGAGTGTTGGGGGCATCAAGAGAGGGTGGGACAGATTCAAGAGGAGGGTACAAATCTGGAGGGGGTTGGAGATGGGGAAGGGCATATGAGGGAGGGGGGCAACTGCAGTCTAATGGATTGAAGTGCTGTACATTTGAGCAGACTAGATAGACCGAATTGTCTGTATCTGCTGGCAATTTTTTATGTTCGTATTTACTGGTAGCACCCTTGACTGCACTCTTCAACAGGTCACTGGAGTCTGGAGTAGTACTGGATGACTGGAGGCAGTCAAATGTGGTACCTCTGCATAAGGGGGGAGGGAGGGAAGAGGTGGGAAATTACAGGCATGTGAGCTTGAGATTGGCAGGGGGCAATCTCACAGAGAAACTAATTAAAGTCAGGATCACCAATTACTAAGAGGAAAGTGGCCTGATGAACCCAAGGCAACATGGCTTTACCAGGGGTAGATCCTGTCAAACAAACATGATAGAGTTAAGGGTATAAACTGGGTGCCAGTGGGAAGCATCTTCCAGCTGAAAGGGAATCAGAGAACAATGGGGCATGTATTACAGATTGAGAGTGGACAGTTCAGGGGTAACATTAGGAAATACTATTTCACCAAGAGGGTGGTGGATAAGTAGAATAGGCTTCTGGAGGAGCTGTTTGAAGAAGCAGCAGTGGAAGGCTTCGAAAGGGCATGGGACAGACACAGGGGATTGTTAGAGGGGTATGTCCTAGCAGACTGCTAGACAAATGGGCAGACTAGGTGGGCCTGTCAGACCTTTTGTGCCATCACACTTCTGTGCATCTGTGTATCTAAATACCATTCATCATATATCACAGTATATTGTCAATCAGAATATAGTAATCATTGGTAGAATTATGTTAACTTATTGAATTACTCTACAGAACATTGATTGTTTTAAGTATTCAGTTTTGTTATATAATTGATATGACTTACTCAATAAGCATTAACAACAAAGTTATATAATATTGATTGCATAACAAGGTTGTAATCAGCTTGATTTCAGATAATAATAAGTGCTCCCCAAACATTATATATAAAAACTCTTAACGTAACTATGAGTATGCTAATCAAATAATCTACTGCACTGATTTTAGTAGACTAACCTTTGCTAATGCCTTTTTTTACAGTTTGAGTGCCTTTACTAGAAGACGTTATTTTAGGTTGTATGCACTGATATATGTGGTCATGTGAAACTTCATTTAGTACCAGATAATCTCTTGTGGGAAAACTGTTCAGTGTTGCTTGCTCAACCATCTGTGCCGGAATATCAATTGCACACTGTAAGCCTATGTAACCATATTGTTCTACTACTGCTGTGGGGTCTCCATCAGAGCAATAAACAGCTTTATACATAGCAGGAATGTCTTCACCTATCTCTATTTAGGTTGGTACATTTATCCTAACTAATGTGGCATCAGGTTCGATATGGTGATCCAAATTTACAAACTAAACAAATTAATAAATCATATGGGACATTGTACTTTCAGGATGAGAAACTATGTGGATCGAAACATTCCATAAATTTACAGCATAAAGATTGAAACTAACACCCAAATGATTAACCATTTGAAAAGTAATTAATATTACTACAATACATATAGAAAATTGGATGGAACACTGTACAAAACCAGTATGCTCCGTCGTATAGGGGTTCTGAATCCCTCTGACATTTAGAGTCAATATCAATAGTATCATGTGAAACAGAAACCCAATGTGGCAGAACACACTGGTTATGCATAAAAAATGCTAATTCTGTAAATTCTTATAGCATGTAATATTATGTGAGATGTTTACACATCTTTTTTTTCTTATTTTAAGAATGAATGAGACTGACTTGTGCAGTCCCTATGGGTTCCAGACTGCTTTTGTACCACATAATGTAGCAATCAAATTCCATGTCATTTTGAACTGCGGTTCAACTGCATTGTGAAAGAGATGGAATTATATTTATTTATTTATTTATTTACAAGTCTTACCAGGAAAGCATACTGAGCAACATGCTCAATTCCAGATGCGACCACTGTTCAATGCTTAATGGACTGATGTGCTGCATACTCAAGCAAACTACGTATTTCATAAGGCCTGTATCTGCTGACAGTTTCGTGTGTTCAAATGTTTGTATTTAAGTTATGAATTAATACTTTACTGTAAATTAGAAACTATAGAGAATACTTGATGGGTGACCAGTGTGTTCTGACACATATGGAATTTGCCAAGCCCTGACACAAAGTGCACATTAGCACAAGTCATACACTTAAGTGTGTGGACCCTTAGTGCAGACTGTTATGCTTTAAGCAACAATATCTATTTTCTGCTTGTTTCCGAAAAGCACAGTTATAGTGTAATTCCTGTTTATAAACCGTTGTATGTGGTAAACTGACCATACCTCTGTGTGAAGTCCTATTAAAGTTTTTTCTCAAGTTCATTTATTCAAGCCTCACCAGAGTGAAGTATAAGTATACAGCATAGGACAGTGAAATCCACATACAAATGGATTTTGCATCTTTTGGATATTGTGAGAACAATAAAAAGGGCAAGTGGATTCAGATTGTTCCTTTTACATTGTATAAACAGGGATTCCCCAGTTTGTACAAATTGGATGCACCGGACATGTCATAGAGAATACAACTTAGCACAGGATTACTGACACCTGAGATGCTAAGATTGGTTAGAAGTAATTTGGGTTTTACTGTATCAAAGACATTCTCCAGGTCAGCATTAGACACTTGACCTTTGTCAATATCAGAATACAGTAAGTTTGTCATTCACAACAGGGAATGGGTAGTAACATGGTTTGAAATGGAGATCACGCTTTCAATATAACCTATGATCCTTTTTTTTGGGAATTTAAAAGCCAGACAAGGGACGATGCTTAATACAGGAGTGAATGTGTTAAATGTAATGGTTTGAAAATGAAAAAAAAAAAACAGCACTTACAACCTACTTCATTAAATCTACACAGTATGTACTGTACCAGACGGAATTGCCCAAAACAACTAAGACTGCTAACAAACTTACAAAAGTAAAAAAGAAATACATTCATTCTAGATACAGAAAAAGTATAAAGTTCCAAAAAACACTATAATACAATTTTTTTAGAGAGTGACTGCAAATAATTAACAAATAAAAATGTCATATTATAAACAGAAAACCACTATTTACTATCTACAGTACCTGACTAACTTCTAAACAACATTTTGATGTCCTGGCCTTCTTCTGTGGTGGTTCCACACCAATATATGAATGCCCAGGAACTGCAAATTCTGTAAGTCTCCTCCTAAGTACAGAAGAAAGAGTCCTGAAAGAACTCCTAAAACTCAAGGTGGACAAAGCAATGGGGCCTGATGGGATTCACCCCAGAATCCTAAAAGAACTAAGGGAGGACCTAGTGACACCACTGACCACACTTTTTAACAAATCATGGGAGGACGGGGTGGTACCTGAGGACTGGAGGAGGGCAGATGTGATTCCCCTTCACAAAAGTGGGAGCAAGGCAGAAGCAGGAAACTACAGACCTGCAAGTTTGACCTCAGTGGTAGGGAAAATGATAGAATCACTTCTGAAAGAATTGTTGAGTACCTAGAGGTCAGCGGGGCACAGGACCCAAATAAGCATGGATTTACAGCAGGAAGGTCATGTCAGACAAATCTAATAGATTTCTTTGACTGGGTGACCAAAGTAATAGACCAGGGAGGGGCTTTGGATATGGCCGACCTAGACTTTAGCAAGGCATTTGACACAGTCCCGCACAAAAGATTAATAATCAAGTTAGCCAGCCTGGGAGTGGGTCCCAGGGTGGTAGCCTGGGTTGCAAACTGCTGCACAACAGGACACAGAAGGTAATAGTGAGTGGAACACATTCCGAAGAAAGGGGGGTCACTAGTGGAGTACCTCAGGGCTCAGTACTGGGTCCAGTCCTCTTTAACATCTTTATAGGTGACATTGCAGAGGGTCTGGAGGGAAAGGTATGCCTCTTTGCAGGTGATACAAAGATCTGTAACAGAGTTGATACACAAGGGGGTAGAAAGGATGATAAGGGACTTGGCAAGGTTGGAGGAATGGTCAGACATATGGCAACTTAGATTCAATGCAAAGAAGTGCAAAGTAATGCACCTGGGAAACAAAACCCAGGGAAGAGTACACAATAGCAGGGAGGTACTAACAACAAAATGGAACGGACTTGGGGTAGTCATATCAGATGATCTAAAGGTTGGTAAGCAATGTGAGAAGTCAGTAAGGAGAGCCAGGGGGATACTGGGATGCATAGGAAGGGGCATCACAAGTAGAAAAAGGGAAGTGGTTATCCCTCTGTACAGACATTTGGTGAGACCCCATCTGGAGTACTGTGTGCAGTTTTGGAGACCTCATCTATGCAAGGACATAGACAGGATGGAAGCAGTCCAGAGGACAGCAGCTAAAATGGTGCAGGGTCTGCATCAGAAATCATTTGAAGATAGACTGAGAGAGCTTAATATGTATACCCTTGATGAAAGGAGGGACAGGGGACATGATAGAAACGTTCAAGTACCTCAAGAGAATCAACAAAGTCCAGGAGGGTAGCATCTTTCAGAAAAAGAGATGTGTAAGAACAAGGGGACACAATTTAAAGATAGAGGGGGGACAGCTCAGGGGTAATGTGAGGAAATCTTTTTCATGGAAAGAGTGGTGGATGCGTGGAAATGCCTTCCTGGGGAGGTTGTTGGGGCTAAAACAGTGGGGGAATTCAAACATGCATGGGACAGACACAAGGCAATTGTAGTGGGGGGTGGCAGGACGTAGGCTGTTGGTTAACTAGAATCTGCAGCTTATCCAGTAGGTAGGAAAATGGGCAGACTGGGTGGGCCAAGTGGTCCTTATCTGCCATCAAAGTCTATGTTTCTATGTTTCTATCACATTAATGTTATTAATTTCCAAAAACACGATAATAATCATAACAGAGAAACTTATCCAAATGCATTATGTGATGTACATTTAGGTACATTAACATTAACTCAGACATTTATTAACATACTAACATACTATAAAGCCAGCAGAGGCCCAATGGTCTATTGAGTCTGCTCGACAGTCAGTTACTTCCCATGAGCACCATTTGTAGCCCCCTCCTTCTCCCTGCCTACAAAGTCCTCCATTTCCCAAGGGGGCTCCTGGATGCACATTTCCTCTATACCTATCCCAGCCTTTCTTGCACCTCTCCACAGTAGTAGCAGCCACCAGCTCCCCAGGCAGCACATTCCAGGGCTCCACCACCCTCTCAGTGAATTAGCACCTCCTTGTTTTCTACCTCAGCCTCCCCTCGTCCAGCTTCATTGAGTGTCCCCTGGTGGCCCCACCTCAGTTAGCTGAAAGACACCCTCAAGGCTGACCCTATTCATTCCCTTGAGATACTTGAAGACCTCTATCATATTCACCCTGTTCCTTCTCTCATCCAACAAGCACAGACTGAGCTTCCCCAGAGTACTTGTTACCATCTCCCCAGAGTCTAGAATGCCCAGGAACTGCAAATTCTGTAAGTCTCCTCCTAAGTACATCACATTAATGTTATTAATTTCCAAAAACACAATAACTTACACAATTATAACAGAGAATGATTACTTATCGAAATGCATTGTGTGATGTACATTTAGGTACATTAACATTAACTCAGACATTTATTAACATACTAACATACTATAAAGCCAGCAGAGGCCCAATGGTCTATCGAGTCTGCTCGATGGTCAGTTCCTTCCCATGAGCACCATTTGTAGCTCCCTCCCTCCGTCTCCCTGCCTATAAGGTTCTCCATTTCCCAAGGGGGCTCCTGGATGCACATTCCCTCTATA
This sequence comes from Neoceratodus forsteri, assembly GCA_016271365.2. Classification (NCBI taxonomy): domain Eukaryota; kingdom Metazoa; phylum Chordata; order Ceratodontiformes; family Ceratodontidae; genus Neoceratodus; species Neoceratodus forsteri. The sequence goes on along the minus strand of CM057455.1, from coordinate 639,634,939 downwards.
CCTATCCCAGCATTTCTTGCACCCCTCCACAGTAGTAGCAGCCACCAGCTCCCCGGGCAGCACATTCCAGGGCTCCACCACCCCCTCAGTGAATTAGCACCTCCTTGTTTCCTACCTCAGCCTCCCCCCCGTCCAGCTTCATTGAGTGTCTCCTGGTGGACCCACCTCAGTCAGCTGAAAGACACCCTCAAGGCTGACCCTATTCATTCCATTGAGATACCTGAAGACCTCTATCATATTCACCCTGTTCTTTCTCTCATCCAATAAGCACAGATTGAGCTTCCCCAGAGTACTTGTGATCATCTCTTCAGAGTCTCCATATCCTCCTGGAGATCCAGTTTTCCCTCCTCCCCATCCACCACCTCCTACAGCTTCGAGTCACCCACAAAAAGGATCATCCTGCTCCTGATAACACTTCTGATATCTGAGATATAGGCGTTAAACAGGAGCTGCCTCAGTACCAAACCCTGTGGAACATCCCCAAGTGACTAACCTGGAGGATGAGCCATCCCCTCCACCTTCACCCTCTGTACCTGCCTGCTAGCCATTTTCCTATCCACCTGACCATCTGCTCCCCCACCCCCATATTCTCCAGCTTTCCCAGCAGCTCCAGATGTGACACTGAGTCAAATTACCTGCTGAAGTCCAGAAAAAGGGCATCCACTGACCTGCCCTGATACAGCGCTCTCATCAGCCATTCATAAAACTCTACCAGATTGGCCTGACATGATCTGCCCCTAACAAAGCCATGCTGGTGATCATCTAGGTGACCCCTAATTCTCAGAATCCCCTCCATCCTCTCCTTCAGGATGACCACCATCACTTTACCCACCACTGATGTCAGGTTAACTTATCCATAGTTACCTGGCTCCTCTTGCGAGCCACCCTTGTGTATAGGCACAATATGGGCCATCCTCCAGTCCTGAGGTACCAACTCTGACTGCAGGTAGGAGTTAAAAAGGTATGACAGGGGTGCGGCAAGGGTATCTGCCAGCTCCTTGAGTACCCTGGGATGGATCCCATCTGTGCTCAGTGTTTTATCCCTTCATAGCACCTTGAGGACTTCCCACACCCTCCCTCTGGGTATCTCAACATCCATTTCTCCCACTTCATCTGCTGGTTCCCCTACCCCCCTCTCCTAGATGTGCCACTCCCCCATCCTCTTTGGTAATTCTATCAGATTTTTCCACTAACCATGATGTAAAACTAGTCAGAAGTGCTTTCAGTATAATCTCAAAGGAATGGGATTACATAACGTGGTGGGACACTCCTCTCGTACCATCTATCTGTACTATGATGTATGCTTCACAGTAGATATATATATATATATATGGAATTTTACTTTTCAATTTTAGCAGCAAATCCAAAATGATTTAGAGCAGAGACTACTATGTATGATCAAATATAATAATCCTATAAAAAAAAATCACAATATTTGTATTGTGGTAGCTAACACTAAAACACACAATTGACAGAATAGAAGTTGTGGGCCCAAAATATTAGTAACAATTTCCCATGTTATTCTTAATTTCAGCATACTGTATCATAGACAGCAGGGACGATCTTCATATCTTGCAAGCAATGTACTGTATGGATTAATTCTGCTTTTAAGTCATCCTTTAAATCACTTGTACAATTAATAGACACAGCAAGAGGTCATATTGGGTGGTGGGATGGACCTATCTCACAAACTGCATTTGTGTTTTACTATAAACTGAAAAGCAGAAACAAAAAAAAAAACACATTCAATGATTATAGGCTACACAGTTAAGAATTGAACTCAGAATCGTTTTTTTTTTGTTGTTGAGATTTTTTTAAATAATGTCAGCATCAGTGGAAAAGAACATATACAGTAATGTGTCTTTGCCCTAATCAGTCGGATCAGCTCTCGTCCATTTAACTAGAACTGCTAAATTTAAAACAAAAAATGCAATGTCTGACCACATTGTCAATGGACCTGCACACCATGTAAGTCAACGCACCTGAAACTTTCCAGAAAACCCCTCAGATGAGTTCTGCAATGTGGCCAGGGAATAAGATGAAAGCAGAAATGATGCCACTGCATAAACTGTATTATAATTATACCATTGTATTTAATATATTTCATTTATTCTGAGGTGGGGGGCTAAAAGGTCCTAGTATTGTACATGAACACTGCACGGATCAGGAGCCAATCGCTGCATCATTCATATTACTTGCTATTTTTTATTTACACTGTTGCAAGACTACTAAAATACAGATGCTTCATTTCAAGCAAAAAAATAGGCAATACTTCATAAAACCTCTATAGAGTCAAGCAACGTATTGCACCAAGTCAGTATTTTCAAAGTTCAAAATCTGAGTTACCAGTATATATAGCCAGTCTTTTTCTTTGCATTTCTATGTATAAACTAAAATCACAGTCAAATGGGGTGGTGGGACAGACCCATATCACTAAGTATTGGTAATTTGCAGCAAACTATACAAAATTAAAGAAGCAAAGCACTGCACATTATCCATCTATGAATTGTAAATGCAGAATTGATAACATCATGATTTTGGATGCTTTTACTTTTCAAAAGGTTAGTGAAGGAGTGCATGATCAGTCAAGAAATTCTAATAAAACATGCCATTCAACTGCTGTAATTTGTAGAGTCTGAAATAGCCAGTAGGGTGCTGCTAATAATTATAATGCAAATACTTTAACGGATACTAAGAATCCACCCGAACACTGATGGAGTGCAAGAAATGTATGTCTCACTGCTCACATAATATAAGGGAACTAAACATTAAACACCAAGGCCAAGATATTCAAACTGTGCCAGGCTGTGGCGCAAGCCTGGGCACAGCTCAGCTTGGCTGCACAGGGGCGTGGACTGGGCGATATTCAACAGAGCTGCGCCATGGCTCAGCATCATTGAATATCGCACCCTGGCCACCCGCAGTGCGCATGGCGCAGTGGCACTGCACCAGCGCCTGTGGCCAGAGTGGAGCATGAGGATGCACTAGCGCAAGTTCCATTGCACTAGGCACAGCAACCATGATATTCAAAAGTCGACATGCAAATGGGGCCATAATGTATGCAAGGCACAAATGGGGCCATTTGCATGTCATTATGACTCCATTTGCATGCAGGTGTGCTGATCCGCGACGACTTGCACCTGGTGCCCTGCCAGGCAGCAGCCGTCGGGGACCGGCGCCCCCTGCAGCACGGCAATGTGCCCCACAGCCCAGTTGTGGGCTTCATTAAAAAAACAGAATAATCCTATATCTCTGGTGGTCCAGTGGACCGCTGCCCTCCCAATCACGGGCTAAGTAAACAATGGAATTAATTCCATATCCCTGGTGGTCCAGTGGACTGAAATTTGCCCGATCATGGGCTTAAGTGTGAAAATATAGCTAACCCCTATATCCCTGGTGGTCCAGTGGGCCACTGCCCACCGAATCGCTGGCTTAAGTGTGTAATAATAGATAACTCCTATATCTCTGGTGGTCCAGTGGACTGATGTCTGACCAATCGTGGGCTTAAGTAAAAAAGAAACATGGAATCCAATATCCCTGGTGGTCCAGTGGACCACTGCCCACCCGATCGTGGACTAAGTAAACAATGGAATTAATTCTATATCCCTGGTGGTCCAGTGGACCTGTCCGCCCGATCATAGGCTGAATTAAAAAAATAATAACACTATTATCCCTGGTGGTCCAGTGGACCCTCCTCCCAACCCACCCACTGATCCCACCTGCCTCTCCCCAGTCAGCGACGGCGGCAGCACTCACCCTCCTGCTGCCCTCGCCGCCTCAACCGACCGACACCGTTGGTAGTGCCAGATGCCATTGGTCCAAAGCGGAGACAATGGGCGCGTAGCCCATAACAGCATTGCCATCTCCAGATAAGGGATCCACTACACATCTGGAATGTGACGGTATGGGCTGCACACCCATTGGCTCATGCCGCGGACTAATGAGCCGTGACAGCCCTATTGACGGTGTCAGTCGATGGCGGTGGGGCAGCAGGCGGTGGTGCTGCCGCCACCGCTGGACTGGGGACTGGGGCAGTAGGGATCCGTGGGTAGGGGATGGTGGTCCACTGGACCACCAGGGATACAGTGTCATTATTTTTTTTAATTCAGCCTGTGATCGGGCAGACAGGTCCACTGGACCTACAGGGATATAGAATTAATTCCATTGTTTACTTAGCCCGCGATTGGGCAGGCAGCGGTCCACTGGACCACCGTGGATATTGGATTCCATGTTTCTTTTTTACTTAAGCCCGCAATCGGGCAGTCATTGGTCCACTGGACCACCAGGGATATAGGAGTTATCTATTATTACACACTTAAGCCCGCGATCGGGTGGGCAGCAGTCCACTGGACCACCAGGGATATAGGAGTTATCTATTAATACACACTTAAGCCTGTGATTGGACGGGCAGTGGTCCACTGGACCACCAGGGATATAGGATTAATCTATTTTTTACTGATGCCCACAATTGGGCATGGGGGGCTCCACCACAGAGGTGCAGCGGGAGCTTGGGTGGCCACCCACAGGTGGCAGCTGCCGTGTTGCGCCCTGCAATGCGGCAGCTCACCTGTGGGTGGCCATCCATTGTTCCTTTTTTTTTTGGATCAGCTTAGTGCTGGCGCAGGTAGAGGTTGTACATACATGGCTCCACACATCCCGGGCTGAATATCGGGCTGTGAAAAGTATGCATGGGCACGCCCACCCTACCTGCACCTGCATACACTACTGATGCGCTCCGGCGCATCAGGATTTGTGCTGCGCACTTTCCCATTTTGAATATCGAGCCGGGGTGCATCAGTGGGTTGCGCATGATGCAACACTGTTGCACCATGCGCAACCCTTTTGAATATTTGGGCCCAAATCTCTATCAAATGTAAGTGGAATTAACAGGTTAGTATTGAAACAGTTAAGGAGTGTGAACTGTTACTCATTTTTTTCTTCCATGTCATTTACATAAATAACAGGCATAGGTGGGGATCAGTGGGGATGTGGGGGGTATACACATGAGAAAAAAAAAATTAAAACCTATGCCTCATTCAAATTTGAACTGCTGCTAGATGAACAATACTTTACTTTTTATAAATATTTAAAAATGTTTAGTGCTCATTGATTTTTTTATGCATTTGTGGAAATAGGGATGAATCAGAAAAGGATGTAATGCTACAATGCATTACTATAACAGAAGCATATGATGAATATTTTATTTCTGAACATTATTACAACTCATATTGTAAATAATGAATGCAGATGAACATTACAGATTAAAAATTGTGTTTTATTAATTCTCTTATTGATGACTATGTGCTGGTTGCAATGACTGTTTCAAAACAAAACTCAATTCAAAATCATCAGGCAAGAAGTGGGAGCTACAGATAACAGAATGCTGTGACATGTGAAATTTCCTCGGCTGCTGTTTACAAAGTCAACCCAATTTTTTTTGTACATTCATCTGAAGAAAAGTAATGAAGGAGACCCCACTTCAGATATATTTCCACAACCAAAAGCAACACTCTGTTTAAGCATTATGAAATCAAATTAGATGGGTTGTATAAACTATTAAAAAATACAGAATTATAAAAAAATGTAAACGGTGTATTCATAAAAAAGATTTTTTATGACAAGTTAATTTACTTTTTTTGAGAAATAGTACCAGTTTGCTACTACATACACCCGGAAATCAAACTTTGGCACAGAGCACTTGAGTGTAAACAAACTGAATAAATAAATAAATCATCGATTTCAGATAAAAATGACATCCGATGTAGCTTAAATAATCTAGTCAGTAGAAGATGAAACACATAATTATAATGTCTTGCTGCACCTAAGTAAATTAAAATAAAACTACTGAATATGGCACTATCAAAACAAATTGATTTGGTTCATGCACACTTGAAGCAGATGTAAAGCAACCTCCCCCTCGCACGTCATTAGCCAAACTGTGCGCTACTCCATACAACTGGCAAAATGAGACAATCTGCTTGAAGTCAAGATATTTAAATAAGCAAAAACAGTATAATAATAATAATGTTAAAAGAACAAATCTTGAATGTAGATAACACTTTCACTTCGGAGATGAGTGTCACACTTCACATATGCATTGCTGGCTATGCTAGCTCTTTAAGAAAGAAACTGAGAAACTTAGGTATGAATGGGTGGGGGTAGAGTACTCCAGTTGCTTTTCCACAAAAAAATGGGGCATTTCAATCCTATTAAATGATGATGTTCTTTTCAGGTGAATGACTCTTGTCAGGATAATGAAGGAAGGTAGTAATAGTAGTAGTAAAACTTTTCATTCAGTCACATGCAAATGAATTGGATAGCTCAACTGAGCCAAAGCTCATTTTCAGTGAGGTCCATTAAGGTGGATTTTGGTAAAAGGACAGTTGCAGGGTAGACCACTTGTCATAGGTAGCATTTATGCTCCCAACAAGGATGACCCTCAATTCTTTTGGGACCTGTATCAACAGCTCCTAGGGCTTGAGACAGCAGAAGCAAGTATATGTGGAGTCATGTGATGCACTGTGCTGGATAGGCAGCTTGGACCTTTGGCTTCATCCTCACCATCTTTTATTTACCAAATATCACTCAATCATGGCTTTTTGTCTGTAGAACTGAGTGCTACATCTGATCATTGACACCCTAGAGAACATTATTGAGCTGGAACAGCTGAGTGAAATGGATGCAGAAATGAAAAATGTAACAGTATGTCATGCTCCCCCACCAACGCCGGAAAGAACAAGGCCTCTAAGTGGAGTAAGGCACAGGCCCCAGCCACATCTAACTCATACGGCTTTTCTCTAGCTCTAACTGAGACTGGCTTCTTACAAGAAATCACCCCACTAAAGGAAGCTCTACAAGCTATTACTGCTGATTTGAAGTCTATTCACTTAGCTACTGAACTGCTAAATCAGTAGCTGGGAGATGCTGAAACTAGATACAGCTCACTAGAGGATTGGCCTACCTGACTTGAGCTGGAGTCTAAGTTCCTCTGTCAAAAGTTTCTATGGTTTGAAGATAAACTGGAGGATTTAGACGGATGCAGTTGCCAAAACAATATGGTCATTACTGCTCTGCTGGAGGGCGGGGAGGGGCAGAATGATATCAGCTTCATCCAGAAGCTCTGTGAAAAGATCTCTGGCCCCTCTCCCAGTGGTCCAGTTTACATCGTGGAATGGGCTCATCTGGCCCTGAGACCCTCTCCACTGCTAGGCTAAGCTCCTTGCCTTCTAAATTTTAAATTCCTGAACTTTCTTGATAAAACTCACCTGTTGGCAAAAATATGCAACATTAAAGAAGTCCTCTGAGAAGGCAATAAGCTGCGCATTGTCCAGGATTTGCCTGGATCCTTCTGTTTGAAAAGAGCAGTGTATGGTCCAGCAATATCCAAACTACTGGCTGCTCAAATTAAGTTTCGTATGTTATATCTGGCCAGATTGTAAGTTAACTATAAATGTGCCTACAAATTCTTTGACTCATGTGAGCAAGCATGTCTGGACCTTCCCAAGTTATATCCAGATCTTTTTAAAAACTCCACATGAGCACTATGATGACTAGTTTTCTTTGCTCCGATGATAATGGAAGTTAAGTAATTTTAGTTACATACAAGATTTGTACTTTTCTTTTTCGTTATCTGACTACACTACCTTTGTTAAGCAACTTGCAAAAATGAGGGTCTGTTGCAATTTCTGATGTACTCTGGACCTGTCACTTCTTTTAATTGAGATTGAAAATCTAGTGTGTTTTAAGTTTGATCTGCATTTGACCAGCCTATTTCAGAGTGGAATTTTTTGATAGATTCAATTTCTTGATTTGAAGTTGAATTCTGTATTGCAGGGGGTTTCATGCTGGGAAAATTCTACTTGAAGTATACTATAACACAAAGGATAATGTATGGTCTTTTGCTAATAACCATGCTGTAAACACTTCAAGAGGTTGCCATGACATCATTGTAAACCTCGAGAGAGCAGCTCAAGAGGTTTTCAGATGTCATGGCAACCTCAAGAAGTGTTTTTAGTGTGGCTGCTAACCAAAGACCATACATTATATTTTACAGTGTATGGGCTACCAAGATTGAGTAATCATGGATTGAATTACTTTACTGAATTACTTTACAGAACTTTGATTGCTGTGAGCATTTCATTTTGTTATACCATTTATTTGACATTCTCAAGAAGGGTTAACAACAGAGTGATGTCATAATGATGGCATAACATAGTGGATAATGTATGGTCATCGATGGTTAACCAGTTTGTTAACCATCGAGAGGTTGCCAGGGTGACCACGTAAACCTCGAGAGCGATGCTCGAGAGGTTTAGATCGCCATGGCAACCTCAAGATGAGTTAACAAAACGGTTACTCATCGATGTACCATACATTATATTTTATAGCGTATGGTACAACTTAGGTGTATACAAAAGAAAGCAGTTCCTTACTGAAGTTTTTTTCATGTTGCCACTGCTCTGCCCTCACTGCCACGGCCATTTCTAGGCCGTCCAATCCATTTGCGTGCATGCCCAAACTGTTCCCGGTTGTTAACTCATCGATGTGACGTACCATCGATAGGTAAACAACATCATGACATCACATCGATGGTAAAACGTTGTTATAAAAAGGTAGATTTCTACCTATAACAGCGTTCTACCATACATTATAAGGTTGTAATCTGCTTGATTTCAGTTAATGATAAGGACTCCCCATACATTATAACAAGATTCTTGATGAGAAATGTGTCTGAAGCCCCCCCTACTAAAGATCTCAGATGGCTGTTTACACCTTGTCTTCTAAGAACCATGTTATGTTTGTAACTCTAATGGCCGGTCTACAGTTTCAATTTAACCTGTCTAACTTTGACTGTAAATGAGCTTAGATCCTCAACAAAATAGAGTGATAATTCTCTGTGTGCTTTCAAGCTGCTGTCCTTGTAAATTACTGTTCTGCACAAGACTAACCCTTTTCCCTAATTCGGACCATAATCCTAATTTGACTCAGCTTCAGTCTACAGATGCAAATCCCACTTCAAGGTAGGATGCACATTCGACGAAATTTGTCATCTTGCAAGGTGCAGCCTTCATCACAGAGCATGCTGGAATGGAATAAGTCTAACTGGAATATCCTGGTGGTCATGGAGATCTTTCTGATTTTGATTACTGTTCGCTGATAACTAGTTCAATGGAATAATTTAAGAGGGCTATGAGAGACAATGCGATCCTGCTTTGAAAGAGAATTCCATTACAATTGACTATCCAGATCTGCAATGATTCCCTTTGCCATGATCCCGGGACTGTGAGTCAAGTTTCCTCTAAGGAGTGGGGTGCAGTACGGAAGAAAATGTTTTTTAGGCACTGTTCTGACTAAGGACATGCTGGTTTTATTGCTAATGCTTTGCCTGCTTATTCTCCTTCCTTTATTGGTTTTGTATTTTACCTCAATCCACTCTCTCGATTCATATCTAAATCCCAGTATGCACTGGTTGTGGGTTTTGCGACTTTGTGTAGAGATCCTTAATTGAACCATTTTTTTTTCTTCAAATTGTAATTTCGCTCTGCTTAGTTTGTCACCTGGAACTTTGACCTCTAAATGTTGGAATTATGAGTTCAGTATGTAAACAAGAGATCTGCATGGCTTTCAGATGTGTTTCCTTCAAACTGGCCAGTCTGTTGAGAGGACACTGCACTTTCTTTTATTTCTCCTGAGCTTATTAGTACCTTTTTGTTTTTTAGCCTGCCTTCGAACTCACATATTTTTTATTTGCTATTATTATTTTTTACAATTTCTAGCAAGTCCTTTAATGTATTTATGCTCTATTATTATTCTAAAAATTACCAGTGGGCTAACCAGACAGTGGGTTGATGTTTTTTTTGTTTTATTTTCTTTCTGGGACTTCTCATTAACCTATTGGTACCGGCAATGTGAGTGTGGGGGTAGTCTGCCTGGCTCATATTCCATATTCTCCTGAAGCAATGGGGACAAAGGGGGAGATTAAGCACCCTTCACTAGATGCCCTGTCATATGTTTGGTACAATTGTATTTTAATATAGCACCAGTTGCTGGGCTCCATGTTCTTTCTTTCCCTCTTTCTTTATCAACTTAGCTTGAAGATGTAAGCAGGAACCATTCTATGGCAGAGGTGCCAAATTTCATTGAGTCATTTACCAGGCTACATGTGCAGCTCTTCTTCTATCGGCTTCCTTCATATTCCTTTTATACATTATTGTGGAAGCTCAGTGCATGTGGAGGGACCAGATCTCTGAGCTCTCCCCCCAAGGTAGCTCCTTGATCTAATGATCTGGTTGCAGACCTGCCTTGGTTCCTACTAACTTTTGTTAGAGTTGTCTTTTATAGCGTAGGGTAGAGAGGGGCATGGAAGATTTATTTCTCAGTATTTCATCTGTATGGAGTAATCCCAGGAACTCGCAGGTCGGATGGGGCAGTATTGAAGGGCTTCCTCCTCTAGATGTTGTACTGTTAGCCATTGGGAGAGGTGATGCCACAGGAGTGGGCGCAATGACTACCATTGCTACCAGGTATGTGTGGGTCAAGGGGTCCTTTTATCCACTGGCAGTTCTTTAGGGAATATTAACTATAGAGGTTATGGACCGCCCACAATAATTTTCTTTTGTAGTTAAAACTCATCAAAGTAATCAGGAGTTATACTTCAGGTGCTTATTGTGAGTGGGCATTTGCTTTAAATCTTTGGGCCCTACCACTGGGACTTGTATTTGAATACCTTACCTTTGATAGTTCTGTAGTACTATAATTAGTACCTATGCAATAGTTTCTGAATGCTGATGTAATTCATATTTAGTTTTTGAGGGATCATTTTTTTAATCTTCCTCCTTGAATTACGATGTTTACTATTTCCTTTTCATTGGTTTGTCAAATATTATCTAAGTGTCTTTGCAATCTAGGTGGGGTTATTTGAGCATCATTGAACAGCTTCTGTTTGCATTGTTTCTGTTTTAATAGTTGTATATACTGTAGGAGAGGGGCAGGGGAGGAGTGCTTGATGATGGTGGATTGATACCGTCATGGGCCCATTCTTTTGGAAGCAGCTGTCTGAGGGACTGGAGGTAGTCCTTTTTGCTGTTACTTGGGGGTTTACTGCTTTTCTTGTTGGTATTTTTTGCATGGGGGTATTTGGACTGTGGTTGTATGGTTTGGGAGGACTTATTCAAGGGGATCCAAAGCTTTCTGTCTGTCCAATAATAGGTAGTTACAAATTGGTCAGCTGGAGCATTGGGGGGGGGGCATGACAAAAACGAATGTTACATGGTCTTATGCCACCATAAGAAATTACAAACAGAGATTCCTTACTTACAGGAAACTCATATTAAGAGGGATGATGTTATGTTGTTTAGATGGGAATGGGTGGGGTGGGACAGGCGTATGGTGCAGGCCGTAGTAGAAGAAGAGGGGGGTATTACCTTTGTGCCTTTGTGACCTCACGCCTTGATTATTATAACTCCCTGTACTTAGCGCTTTCTGGGGTTGAAATCTGCCACCTGCAGCTCGTGTAGAATGTAGCAGCATGATTGTTAACAGGGGCTTCTCGAGTATCCCATATTACTCCCGTGTGGCATGATCTGCATTGGCTGCTGATTAGGTGGTGGATCACCTTTAAAGTTGGTTTAATGACTTACAAAGCCCTAAACGGACTGGGCCCCAACTACTTGAAAGAGTTTCTTGTGCCTTACCATCCGGTGTGACAGTTGTGTTCAGCTGACGAGGGGTTGCTAGAGATTCCGAGGGTGTCTTTGAAATCTTCCTGGGTCCGTGCATTTATGCACGTTGCTCCAACCCTTTGGAATTCTCTGCCCCATCAGCTTCAGGAGTGCATGTCTGTGGAGGGGTTTAAACAGGCATTGAAAACCTTTTCATGGAGTCTCGCTTATGATGGCTCCATATAACTCTGATCCCCTGTTTTTATTTTATCTGTATGCTATTTATTATCACATTTACTGTTTTATATCAATCAATCAATCAATCAAATCTTTATTTATTCAGGCGAACATCATTGAGCACAGCTCATTTGCAAGATGGACCTGATAAGGTCAAGGTTCAATAATTGGTACATGTACAGGAATATGAATGTTTTTATCTTTTTGTAAAGTGCCTCGATGGCCCGAAAGGTGCTTATGTGAAATACAATTTATTATTATTAGTATTATTGCCATATTAATTGCTCGTCACATTCCATTTAATTTATAGAAGGAATATCGAGATACGGAGGACAGATATCTGTTTCTCCATGGAAAACTGGGACTGACCAATGTTGTTTTAGGATCTGTCTATAGCCCTAGGGCCCAATTCTAGAAGGGTGGCACAAGTCACCTCCAAATGCAACATGCACCACCCGCAACTGCAACATTGAGTCTGTGCCCTATTCTAGAAGGGGCAGGGTCACCACAACTAAGTTCTGCGACTTGCAACATGTGGCCAGGTACAACAAACAGAGGGCGCACCTGGCAGGCATGTTGCAAGCCACAACTGGCACACCACATATCGCAAGCCCCACTATGCCCAGCAAGCCACATTGGCACCCCACAGGGCTGCCCACACCACCAGCCCCCCGAGTCCCCCGTTGTAGCATGCCCTGCAGGGCGGTGATTAATATCCCCACATGCCACAAACCCCTGAGTTGTTGGAGTGTTGAGAATATTTGCCCTGGTAGTCTAGTGGCCCTCACCCAGTTGTATAGTTTGTTTGTTTCCACCCATCCTCAGTTGAGATTAGAATATCTCATTCATCTCCACAGTTAGTCTGTTAATCAGGAATTAGTAGAGTGTACAGTTAAGACGTGTTCAGAAATTAATTTCTGAGTGTATCTTTTTCTGTACACGCCCTACTGAACTCAGTCGGTGGCTGGCTATGGAGGTGAGAGGTGGGCTGTGCCATTCGCTGGCTGGGGATGGGTGGGGGGGTGCTGGGTGGGCTGGGATGAGCAGGGTAGGGGCCAGTAGACTACCAGGGCAGGGGTATTTGCCACATTTGTGGCTGGTGAGCAGTTGGGGCATGGGTGGGTTGACTGCACTGCCCTGCATGGCTTATCGGACAGATGGAGTCTGGGGATAAGGTGTGGGCAGCCCTGTGGGGCACATTTCTTATGCTTGGGGGTCAGTTGGTGTGGGCAGCACTGGGGGGGCCTTTACTGTATGGGGGTATGGTGGGGCAAGTACAGTACTGGGGGATGGGGCAAGAATGTGTGAGATGCCCATTGGGGCACCAACAGTGGTGATCTAGGCATGTGGGGGAGCGTACATGGACCAGGTTCTACAGGACCCTCAGAGGACGTATGTAAGTTACACCAGCTAAATGCAGGTGTAGCTTACATTGCCGGTTCTCCTCTGGGGGTTCTTGTAGAATCCCGACGTTGGGGACTTTGTTGCTGCCCTTCTGGAATGGGACCCAACTGCTGCCGTAAACCCCCTAGTGCCATGTCGCAGGGGAATTATGGCCCAACTGCCGGTGTAACAGCTGTTCGGCACAAGTGGCCTGTGACATGTCGCAGGCCACTTTGTAGAATCGCACAAGTCGCAACTGCTGGCATAAGTTGCTACTTGCGCCATTCTACTTGGCGCAAGTGCTGTTACCACAGGAGTAACTTTTCTAGAATTGGGGCCCTAATGTGTACTCCTCCTCATTCTTTATGAATCTGCTCCCCATACTGGCTCCTTTAGCTGCAACCACTTTCCTGATAGGAAGAGACTGGATTATCATTTATCAACATGATATTGACAGATCAGGGTCCTCTAGGAGGGGTCTTTCTTCAGGTCAGTGGGGCCTTACAGAGTTGATGAATCAGTTGGGACTTGTTGACCCGTGGTGCATCCTCCATCCTAATGATAGGTGTTATACATTTTATTCACCCCTACATGCTATTCATTCCAGATTGGATTACTTCCTTATAAATAATGAAAGCTTACCCAGTTTAACAGCTGTGGAATTGTTTTCCATAGTCATATCTGACCATGCTCCGAAGGACTGACTCATGCTGTCAGTGGGATGGGGGAGTGCAATAACACCTAGCGTCTAAACTCCCAGCTCCTTCATGTTCCATAGCGTATTCAGTCTATTTGAATTTTGATACAGAATGTTCTAGAACATAATGAGGGGTTCATAGAGGCTTTCAAAAAGTTGTGGGGAGCATTGAAATGCGCTTTATGAGTAGAGTTTATCCGCTTGGCCTCTAAGCCCTCCAAAATGTGACAAGCATGCCAAGAACAGCTTTTAAATGATAGTAGGCAACTGAAATGCACTCTTCATTCACATTCTTCTGTAGCCATATGGTCTGGGCTGCACTGCCTGAGATCTCAATATGCAGACATAATGGCCCAGAAGGATGAATTAGCCCTAGTTAAAATAAAGTCTTGATACATTGAGTAAAAAAGCTGGTAAGCTACAGTATTGGCTATATGACTTCATACCATGGTTTCAGCCAACTTTAGTCAAGGTGTTCACCTTGATAATAGTACAGACTATTATCTGCCCTGGAGAGATTGTGGCTGTTTTTTGTAAATACTATACTAATTTATATGCATGTGATCCTCCTAATCCTCAAGTGAATGCTCATATTGCTGCATATCTTTATTCTATCTCCCTCCCTATCCTTGCATCATCTCAACAAGAAATTCTTAAGGGCCCAGTCAGGGTTTTGGAAGTACTACAGGCCATACGGCAACTTCCTCCAGACTAGGCCCTTGGGATGGATGGTTTTATTAACAACTTTTACTCCACCTTTGCAGAGGAGCTTGCTCCTTTGCTGGTCTGGGTTTACAGTCATTGGTACTCCTCTGTCTTCTCTAACTCATCCTTTACCAAGGCTTGGATTTCATTAATCAAGAAGCCAGGCAGCAAGGAACTTTCTATGACAGCTATTGCCTGATTTCTTTGATTAATGCTGATTTAAAGATCTTGGGCCCAATTCTAGAAGGGCAGACACGTCAGACGCAAATAATGCAAATGCAGAAAATGCACCATAGCAATTGAGACATGTGAGATACACCAGATTCTAGAACATGCGAGACATATGCCAGTCAGAAATGTGCATGTTGCAATCCACAACATACTCAATATAAAAGGGCGCAACACTCAAGCCAGGCGGAAGATACACCACTGGAGAAGTCAACAGAGACATGGCAGAAGCCGCAACAGAGGCAGAGGTGCAAAAAGAACTTCAGCCACGATGAAGTAGAGATCCTGGTGGAAGAGATTGAGAAACACTGTGCCTTACTCATGAGCCACGGAAGGGAGTAAAAGAAGAAGGAGAAAAGAAGGAAGGCATAGGACAGAGTCACATGCAAGATTAATGCTGTAGCACCACAAAGGGGAACAGTGGGTAATCTCCAAAAAATATAATGACCTGAAGTGCTTAGCGAAAAGGAAGCTGGCACAAAACAGACGCAGCACACAGGGCACAGGGGGCGGACCCATCCAGCAGTAGACACTCACCAGCTTGGAGAGGAGGATAGCTGCACACCTTTGCAAGCATAGCATCAGCGGGGACATGGACATGGACACTTACAGATATCAAACTGGCACAGGTAGGGACAACAGGTAGCAATGCATGTGACAGGTGGGACATGGCCACTGCAGTGTTATTACCTGCATTGGGGGGCATGGGGTAAGGACATATAGCCTGCCGCCTCAGGGTGTAGGGGTGTCTGTGCAATGATACATGCCTGCTGCCAGCTGTGGGGGGGCCTAGAACACCACTGTGTGCCCTGCTGCTGGAGGGGGCCTGTGCAATGGTATGTTGCCTGTTGCCTGTGGGGGGACTAGGGTGCTGGTTTGTGTCCTGTTGCTGAGGGGGCTGTACAATGGTATGTTGCCTGCTGCCTGTTGGGGAGGGCTAGGGTAATGCTTTGTGCCCTGCTGCTGGGGTGGGTCCTGTGCAATGGTATGTTGCCTGCTGCCTGTGGGGGGGGCTAGGGTGATGCTTTGTGTCCTGTTGCCGGGGGGCTGTGCAATGGTATGTTGCCTGCTTCCTGTGGGGGTAGGCCATGGGGAAATGACACACTGCCTGCTGACGGGAGGTGAAGGTGTAACACCATGTGCACAGATGCCAGGGTAAACACAGGTGCCCATAGCATTGGATGAATCCAGCAGCACAGCGGGACACAGGGCGGCTGTGTCAGGCCACAGTGTCACTGTGTAGCCAGGACAAAAGCAGGGAAGCTGTACGAGAGCCAGGACTGCATTACTCAAATTGACATGTTGTCCATCCAACAGGTGCAGTAGCCGCTGGTGACAGTGGACCAAAGGGAGCAGGATAAATTGGACAGCAGCAGCATTGCCAGGGTACTGCAGGCACAGCCCAGGACACTGGCATAGCAATGAGTGGTGGAAGCAGCACAGCAGCAAGTGGCACAAGCCCAGCCCACAGCACCCCATCGGCCAACATACCAGACCCCGTAGTGAGGCCGGACGACATCAAGGACAGTGATGGGTGAGGAAGTGGACAGCAGCATGGAGGGTGCAGCAAGTCGGCACAGCCAGCAGCAGGGGACCAATGAGGATGAAAGCAGGGACACTCATCTGGCAGAGACAGCTAGGACAACTGAAGCCCATATGCATGTGTCCAAACCTGTGCCACCTGCTACACAGGGGACATTGACAGTGGCTATGAGTCCCTTGAGTACCCGTGGACTGAAGGAGCAGCTGGACGAGGCCCTGCAGGATTTGCAGAACCAGCTGTCACCACCAGCCTATATAGGGGACTACAGCCAATCCGTGCTGTCTGGGCAGGGGACGTGAGGCAGGAGCTGGGAACCATCAGACAGGCCATGCAGGACCAACAGCAGAGCCTTGACATACACCTGTCCAACATATCCAGTAACCTACAGGCATGCACCAGGGAGACCACTGTGTACATGGGCAGCATGGGGGATGCAATTAAGGGCATACGGCTCTGTGCTGAACACCAGGTGGCATTCCTGGAATGCTGCACAACAGCCATGGACCACATGCTGGTGCAGCAACAGAGCCACAACACAGCCACAGTCACGGCCATGCAGGCCATAGTGTGCACCCTGCAGCCACTACAACAGCTGCAGCACATGTCTCAGAGTGTGGCACCCCCAGCAAGTGCACATGTGCTCTCACAGATACAGCCACCAGTGCGATTGCCACACCCTCCCCCATCCATGACCCAAGCAGAGGCGGCAGCATCAGGCACAACCATGCAGCCTGAGGCACATGAGCAACAGAGCACGGCTGACACAAACACAGCCCCAGGCCACCCCGGTAGTGCACCTACTGTGATGCACGTCAGTGATATCCCCATCAGTGGAAGAGCACCACAGGCACATGCCACCGCCACGTACCCGGACAGGCCCACCACCACTGTGACAGGTCCTGTGCCCACATAGCAAGGCATGCATCCAGTGTCCGCAGCACCATGGTCCACACAGGCAGCTGGACGGTCCACACGGGAGGGGAGTACGCACAGTGTATCAGCAACACAACCGACACTGCCCATGGCAATGAGGCATGGAGGCCTGAGAGGGCAGAGGTACAGCAGAGCCACTGTGGGGACAGACACAGGCCACAAGGCGCAACACCAGGGGAGGCCCAGCAGGGCACTGCACATCCTACAGGCACAGTGGGTACATCCATAGCCCAACATACGTCCCCTGACACATATGTGTGAGCATGGCATGGCCCTGGTAGATGGCACTAGGATGCCCGGCTGCATGGTACAGACAGTGGGTGGTTGGGTAGTGAAAGCGATGGCAGGGGCAATGGCATGTCTGCCCAGTACCATGGTATGGGGGCACTGTGCATGACACAAGGGATTGTGTGTGTGGACATGTGCATGCGTGTGTGTGTGTGCCTCTGTGTATTGGGTTTCACACGATAGCACTGTGTCTACAGCAATCATCACTGAATGTGTACACCATGAATAAAGTACATACCATCACACAGTGTAGTCATTTGTTGTGCTTCCAGTACCCTGGAAAGACCAGCAGCGGTGGTCATGACCACACTGTTGGTCTGGTGGTGGGCATTCTGAATCAGGGGGCAAACGGTCACTGGGACAGCATTGTCCAGCACGGCTGTGGTGTGCCTGCAGCATACACTGAACACAGGTGTTCAGAGCCCAGATGTTGGCTGAAGGGACTGGTGTGTGAGGAACAAATTTACACCAGGATGACACTGACCGAGGCATACGTTGGCAACACTGGGGAGTGACACAATGTCCGCAGTCAGCAGAAGTAACACAGGCAGGGGCTGTCATATACCAGTGGCACAGACAGGTGTTGTGCCACATGGACTTGGGTTGGTACATGCAGCATGTGCCACTGGCCATGGCTGCAGCTAGTATTGTGCATGAGAGGGTACCAGCAGGGGGCTGGCCCAGTTCAATGACCGCATACAAGACACCCACCAGACGAAACGGCACTGCACACATGGATGCAAACAGATACAATGGCAGATGCTGCACAGCCCAGACATAGGTGACAGGGCACATACACTGGTGGTGGTGGATGGTGGACAATAGTGCAGTTTCGAATGGCCCACAGGAATGCCACATGCTGACCATGGCACTGTGGCAGGACTGGACAGGTAAATCCCAAACACAAACATACACAGCACACCCAACCTGCAGTACAGCACCGGACAGATGCCATGAGGCATGTGTGTCCAGCTACTGACCATGCGTGCATGTCAGAAGGGCAAGCAGGGGCCAGTGGCACATGACATAGATGTAGTTGACACCAGGTGCCACACAATGGCCATGGTCACCAGGTTGTGATTACAGTGACACCACGGCAGGTAAGCAGCACTGGGTGGCACAGCTCCAGTACACATTTGTAGCCTGGTGCCCCAGGCCCATGTGCCACTGGTGCCACTGCCAGGGCCAGAGATGCCTCTGGGTGGTGTGGTGCTGGGACAGGCCCACAGCCAGCAAAGCTGATGGCCATGCTGAACAGAGGGGTCTGGGAACATGGCACAACTCTGTGCACTGCCAACACTGGTGGCGTGCACCACATGATCACAGCCCCTGTGGTGTGACAGTGCTGGATACTGTGCATCTCACACAGCCGTGCCATGTTCCTGCAACAATACACAATGACTGACACCATAGGGTGGACTGTATTGCAGTGCTAGTGTCCACACATAGCAGCACACACAACACACAGGTACCATCACAGTGACTGCACATAGGGCCATGGTGTATGTCAATCATGAGCAAAGATTAATGTAGCAATACATGTCACAAATACAGTTCCCATAACGTACAACAAAAACGGCATAAACATTGCAAAAGAACATTTGTATAGGCATGCACTCCACCTACAGTCTATATCACATCAGCTGTGAGAGGGCGGGTGTGGAGTTGCTCGCTACGCAGAAGGAGGAGGGGGCAGCCTACAAGTTTAAAGTTTGCGCTGCTACTGCTCAGTGGCCAGGTATGCTGTTCACAATAAAGAACTGCAGCAGGCAAGACTGAGACTCTGTGCTTTGAACTTGTTTAAAACAACGGTGTATTAACTGTGCCAGTGCTTCTCCAACTGCTAAATATTAACATTTTGTGCTAGCAACATCAGAATGCTACATCACATCAGCTGTAAGATGGCAGGTGTGGAGTTCTACACTATACAGGAGAAGGAGGGGTAGCCTACAGGTTTAAAGTTTGCGCTGCTTCTGCATGAATGTAGTGGCATAAGCGTGAGTGGCACGAGTGCCACTTGGAAGAGAAACAGTGCTGGGAGAGGTTGCTTGCTGCTGCAAACATTGGCTAGTTTTACTGCTATTTAATTTTATTAGCCATATCACGTAAGGTATGTAACTATGAGCCTTATGAGTGTATCTCCTTAGTTAGATAAAGTTGTGTATAAGTAGATAGTAGTATATGGGACACACTGAGAGTGTCTTTGTATAGTTTGATTTTATTTAGTTTGGAAGTGGTGGGATAGGGGACTTTTCTAAACCACTGAGGTTTAAATATTTGGTTTGAGAGTGAGGATATTTTATATAGTTTATAATATATAGTTATTAATTTGGTTCCCCTCTCTAGAGTTAAAGCCACTTTTTAGGATAAACGTTCAAATTGATCTCCCTAGACCCATAAAATGGGTCCACTGTTTTGTTTTAGTTTTAGCACTATGTCCTGTCTTTACAAATAAAATTATAGAACAGAATATTGATGATCAAATCTCAGCAACATGTTTCAGTCAGCAGAGGAGGGAACTGCAGGAGAACAAAATGTCTTATATAAGATCAAAAAGATGAAATCCCGTTGCTCTAGTGAGAGGATCTGTATCCTGTATAAGGTTCTTAAGTTACCTATGCACTTTAAATGTTTAGATAAACAAACACATATTTATTTGATCCTGATAATGGGAGGGGATATGGAACTAAATACTGGGCCTACTCCCCTCTCTTGTAAATTGATATATGGCAATGCTAGAAGTTTGAAAAATAAGGTGGATATGTTAAGAGCTTGGGAGGCTTCAGAAAGCCCAGATATTATAGCTGTGATGGAAACATGGCTGACCCCCAAAATAAGTGAAGGGGAAATTGGGCTACAAGGGTATGCTGTGTATAGGAGAGATAGGGAGGGAAAGAAAGGTGGGGGTTATTAACATACCTCAGATGGGATTTAGGACAAATTACTTTGTTGTTTATGGGTGAACTGGGCATGATTGAATGTAGATTGTTGAAAGTTAAATATTTGAGTTTGGTTTTGATATTAATCTGTTCCTCCCCAAAGGCTACAGTTACTGATTTTGATACACTGATTCATTTGTTACATTTACATTCTTTTGGCTCTGACTTGCTGATGGTGGGTGATTTTAATGCTGCATGGAATAAATCAAGAGGAAATGCTCTTCGGAATAGTTTAGCTCCATTAAATTTAAATCAAAACATTGCTGTTTCCACAAGGAAAACTTGTATTATGAATGAGGGAAACATTTTGGGCCTTTATTTTTTACCTCTGAGGGAATTCAGGTAACATCTATGGCTGGGAAACCACCCTTATTTGGGGACCACTGCTCTATTGTTTGTTCATGGGAGGTGGATGGTCTTAAGAAAAATCTAAAGAAAGTGATAAATAGTACAGTAAGGTGTCATAATATGAGAAAATATAGTAAAGGGGCATTTCTGTACAAATTAAGAAATGTTAGATGGGATAGGTTTTTTTTAATACCTGAATTGGATTGGGCTGTGGAAGAATTTACTTCTTTGTTCACCCAGGTATGTAATGAAATTGCCCCTGTTAAAATTAGTATAAATAGGAAAACAAACATCCCATGGATTACAGATAAAATAAAACAAAATATTCGATATAAGAATAGATTATGGAAAAAAGCAAATAAAACTTTGGATATAAAGGATTGGGAGGAATATAAAAAAGAACAAAATTCACTTAAATTTAAAATTTGATTATCAAAAAAAACATATTATATGACTAAGGTTGAACAAAGTACAGATCCAAGAAAATATTGGAATTTGATAGTCTTTCCAGCATCCAGCAGTGAATAAACAACCCATTCAAATTAGGGATAATGATATATTACTGTCATCCTCAGGTTCAGCAGAGAGGTTAAATACATATTTTAACACACTCCCAGATATTCAAATTCCACATTGAAATTATGAGGAGAGTGGATTAAGGGAACATCGGCCCCAAATTGGGAAAAATTTAGATTTAGAGTAATTACCTGTAGAGAGGTAAAGGATGAACTGAGGAATCTTAAAATAAATAAAGCCTCTGGGCTGGATCTGATTGAAAATAGACTTTTAAAGTATTCTCTCGAGGTAATAGCCCCAGTATTAACAAGGATCTTAAACTGGAGCCTGTTTAATAGGAAGTTTCTGACTATGTGGAAATGAGCAAAAGTTATCCCGATATATAAAGGTGGTTCCACTGGTTCCGGCCAGCAACATCGCAGGACAAAATACCACCGCTAAAAATAAAATGGCAATAACATTGCCACCCACAATGTCAGCAGCACATGGCAGTGCAGGACGTAACAGTGCATGCCAGTGAACATGCAGGCAGCAAACACAGCCTGCTACATGGAGACACCACACAACACAGCAGCAAGAACCTGAGCATAAGAACAACACAGGGGTGCCTGAGTAGGGAGCAGTTCATTGGACCCCATGTCATTGTGGTGTTGTTGTTCAGCCCACAACCTGTTCATACCCCTCAGTCCTTTCCTGTGGGCTCCAGGTGCAGCCATAGCCTCTGCCTGCTGTCCCATGCCTAGCAAAACCTGTGCATTCTGTGTCCTCTGTTCCATAGGTTGACATACTATGCCATGTTCCTCCTGTTGTCTGCCCTGTGGAGTCCTGGCATAACACC
Organism: Neoceratodus forsteri; assembly: GCA_016271365.2. Taxonomy (NCBI): domain Eukaryota; kingdom Metazoa; phylum Chordata; order Ceratodontiformes; family Ceratodontidae; genus Neoceratodus; species Neoceratodus forsteri. The sequence continues at coordinate 639,612,624 of CM057455.1, read as the reverse complement.
CTTTCTACTGCCTTGTGGTGGGGACTGCCTAGGGGTGGGAATTGCACTACCTCCAGTGTTCCCTTGTGCTAGGGGTCCCAGTATTGTTCTCTGGCAGCAGATACACCCGCACAGTCCCTCGCCCCCCCATGGATCCATATACTGGAGCACTGTAGCTATGCACAGCAGGTCAGTATGTGGCATTGTTACCCAGCTTTATTTTATGTCTCACCATATTATGGTCCGCAATGTTTTGCCAGTGATATTATTTCCACAATATTTCAGCCGCGATGTTACTGGCCAGAACTGATTCCACTGTAGAGCCAACAAATTACAGGCCAATTTCATTGTTGTCTGGGTTGCCGAAGGTCTTGGAAAGATTGGTCCAGAAGCAGCTGAGCAATTATTTAGAAGAGAATTCTCTCTTGTCTTGCTATCAGTCGACTTTCCGAAGGGGCCATTCCACGGACACCACGCTCACCGATTTGGTTGACATCATTGCCACCCACCTAAATGGGGGAGGTGCGGTGGGTGTGGTGTCCATGGATTTCTCCAAGGCCTTCAACGCCATAGATCATTATAATATTTTGTATGAAAGAATGTTGAGCCTGGGGTTAGACAATGAAACTCTTTCCTGGTTTCAGTCATATTTAATGGGAAGGGAGCAGCAAGGTCAGATTGGAGATGTTCTTTCAAATCCAGGGTTTATCAAAAGAGGAGTCCCACAATGCTTGATTTTGGGCCCTTTATTATTCATAATGTATGTAAATGAGTTACCTAAATTAGTCAAATATTCGGCTTTACGGATGTATGCAGATGACACTGTTTTGCTGGTAGGTGGGAAAACAACCCAGGAGATTGAGGAATATATTCAAAAAGACTTTAGTAGTTTGAAAATTTGGTTGAGGAGATCAAAGCTTGTTTTAAATAGTAAAAAAACAAATACTATGATATTCTCAACCAAAGGGAATGAAAATTTAAATCAGTATAAACTTTCCATAAAAACATGTAATAATGAAATTTTGACTCAGGTTGAATATTACAAATACCTGGGGGTTTATATGGACAAAAATTTAAAATTTTATGTACACATTAAGGATTTGGTAAGTAAAATAAATAATAAGTTGGGAGCTTTTCGGAAGTCTAAATTTTGCTTGAATCAAAAAATGAGAGGGGATGTTATAAATCAACTAATTATCCCATGTATTGATTATGGAAGCCATGTACAGTATATGGCATGGCTAATAAAACAGAATTGAGACCTATAAAAGTGTTCTATAATAATTTCACTAGATTTATATTAAATTGTGATAGTCATATGCATCATTGTGACATGTATACATTATTATAATGGTCTCATCTAGAGCAGAAAATGGATCAAAAATGGATTAGACAAATCCATGGGGTGGTCCATAGTCAATCCCCCAGGTATCTGGCAGAAAAATTGTTACATGTTACCCATAAACATCAACATAAACTCAGAAAAAATTAGGGGAATTCCTTTGTAATACCTAAACCAATGAACAGATATGGGAAAATGACTTTTGGTTCAAAAGTAGTTGACCTGTGGGCTCTCATAGATGATGAAAAGAAAAATATACAACAATTTAAGCATTTTAAGAAGGTGATCGAATATGATCTGAAAATGAAGTGTATATGTAATGATTAGAGTTTCTGACATAACTATTGTTTAGATAAGAGGGTAAATGATTGTATTCTGTTCCTGTAAGGGCAGGTCATAAATGCACTTTTAAAATAAGCTTAGTTATTTAACTATTTGTAATCAAGATTTTATGAATCCCTAGTGACTGTATATAGGTGACTGGGGAAATATTGATCTAGATTAGTATGTTTGTTATTGTATCTCCTTTTATTATGTTATTATGTTATTGTATTAATTGTGTAATGAAATTTGACACAGATCCATCTTGAAAATGGGATTTTTTTCCCAATGATGTATTACCATTTGCTACCTGTATAAAAATGAACTTTTACTACTGCTACCTGTGCCATCAACACTAACAGTACACACATGTGTGGCACAGACAAACAACCACTCATCATTGCTGGCATCAAGCACATATAGCAGTGACACATCCACACCTCCTCTCTACCTCCACTACCTCTGCAGGGGATGCAGCTCTGCAGCAGCTAGCACAGGGTACCCCTGTGCATAGTCCGGTAGCTCACTGTTTGTGCGGGGCTGCCATCAGTGCCCTCAGTGAGACATTTAGGTGGCCCACATCCTGCATGATGGCACCCACCAGGCCCACAAGCATCTCATTGTGCTCCCTTTGTGGCAGGGTGGTGGTACAGGGTCATGCTGCACATCCACCTCGGCAATGGCATGCTGTGCATGGGCCTGTTCCACCACTTCTTTGGCCACGTTACCTTGGCCATGTGCCCCTGTCCCACTGCCTGTGTCATTGTCATAGCCTGCCTGAGGCACCTGTTGCCCATCGGCAGGGCCAACGTCCAATGCTGCATCACACCCTGGCATGCCCACAGCAGCATCGTCCATGCATGCCTCCACCATGGCATCACTGTCACCGCCAGTGTTGCCCATGTCCTGTCCTGCCATGTCATCTTCATCCTGTCCATGTTCAATATTTCCCAGTGGCATACTGGCTCCAGGGGTGGCCATCCCTGCATCCACCAGCTGTGGCATGTCCTCCAGCCCAACAGGCCTCTCCTGCTCCTGCTGGTCCATTCTCCCAGCAGCATTGGGCCCGATGATCGCAGCTTCCACTGGCTTTGCCACCTCCTCATCCTCATCCTGATCACTCTCTGGTGGTAGGGGCTGTGTGCTTCTGTGATGTTGCCATGACCACAGGGCATAGTCCCGTGCATCCCTCTGTGTCTGCGCATTCATGGCATGCAGGAGTACCCTGTGTCTCTGGGGTATGTTGTGGCGTCCACCTCCATGCCTGCCACCTGTAACATGGCATTGGGACACATATTACTGCTAGCATACCACACAGGCATTTGTGTGTAGCGCAACTGTTGCATCAGGCATGCTGGTTCTGTGGACTGAACACTGCTACTATGCCTCATACTGTACCCTGCCACTGCGGGCAGTCACCGCTGTGCCACCCATATGGGGGCTCACACAGACATGTCCATCTGGAACCATGTCACTGCCACATCCCATAGCACCTGTTTGCACCCTGGCACCACATTCCCTGGCTGTGCTGCCACACACACACCCAGGACACACAACCGCCATACCTACACTCATCCCCTGTCCCTGTCATGTGTTGTGTATGCACTTACCCTGCCGACGTCTGTCCAGTAAGCCTGCTGGTCCCTGCTGCATCCCCGCAGCTCCTTGACATCTGTGACCTGTGGGAACAGATGTGTTTATGGTTGTCAGTGTATTGGTTCACAGCCAGGCATGGGTTGCTGGATGCAGCCTGTAGTGGAACAGTGATGACATCCAAACTACCTTCCACGAGTCTGACACCTGTGCGTATTTCCACATCCCACCTTCTGGCCATGTCCATCAGCTGCCTCAGAATGATGGGGCCATGCCTTTTGAGGTCCTGCCAGTGGTGTTTCAGCTGGTGTGGTGTCTCACACCACCCACCCTCTCCAGGCCTGCAGCTACCCTACTCCAGACAGCATCCCTCTGCTGTGGGATATGCCTCCTGCAGCTTGTGGCAGCAGTGTTCTCCTCCACTGCTGCACCAGGTTGATCATCTGGCATATCTCTGCAGGGCTGAAATATGGTACCTGCCCACCTAGATTGGCCATCCTTGCACTGCTATAGCCACCTACAGCCCTTGTGTGTGCCCTATTGCCTCTGCGGGTGATTTCTGTGATGCAATGGCTGCTATGCACGTGTACACACGTGTGCCCTATTTCCTGCCGTCCTCTGCATGTGCTATGGTTTCACATGCAGTTCACATATGCAGCACAATCTTTTTGCGCATGTGCAGCACTCAACTGATGCACAGTGCAGTTGCATGTGTTCCTGTGTATACTGGTGTATGATGCAGACAACCAGATGGGGACTGTGTGGCAGCCCTGATTCAGTTACATCAGCCTCCCTGACACATTTATACTCAGGACCGTCCCTATCCAGGGCCCTGTGGTATTCCTACATCATGGGGTGGTACAGCACAGGCAGGGATACTGTTTGTGATACATGCCACTTTATTAGGTGGACAGTGTGTAACAGGCTACAGTTGTGGTATTTCTGCATTCGCATGCTGTATGTGTGTCTGCATCATGTGTGCACTCTATCACAGGGTGTTACGTTTTGCTGCATGTATAGCACACTGTGCACAGCACTGTTTCCACCCTGTTTGTGTGTGTCTGTGTATACTGGCTCTGCTGTATGTGTGTAGGCCTCACAGGTTTGTGGGCCACACAGTGTGCAGCCTACCTCTACACATTACCCTACACTACTGTGGGCCAGGCTGTGTGGCACCAGGATAGGTCGTGTGACACTTCATGGGCCATGTCATTGCAGGCTCTGAATATCGCAGGTCAGCATGCAGTGTTGTGGCAGCCGTGTGATGGTGACTTTGCATTTGATAGTTACATACCTGTCTGTGCATGGTGCTTTGTGGTCTGTGTGGTCTGTCACCTTCCCCATGTGGTAGTGAAAGTGTCTGGGGGCCCATTGTGTGCCATGCCTCATATAGTGTGCCACTGGGGTGCATGGTGTACTGCATACTGCATGGCCATTCCCCCCATCACACCAGCAGACTGTGCTGTACCTGTCGCCTCTTACCTGTTGTGGTGGTATGATACCGCAGTTCCATACTATAGCTGGGTAAAACACACTGCACCATGTCCACGGTCGTGTGTGTGCATGTGTGTGTGTGTGCGTGTGTGTGTGTGTGTGTTTGTGTGCCACTGGGTGTGGCTACATTACACGGGCACCATTGCCAACATCCAGTGTCACCATGTCCTGTGCACTGCACCAAGTGGCATGCCCATGTGCTGGCATGTTGGACTTGTCCGCTTGGCTTGTTGTGGATGTCACAGTTGTATCGTGGCAGTCATCAGGTGAAGTGCCTCTCTATCAGCTCCTGTCAGGCATGTTGACCCATCTGTGCCAGCGCTGCATCGGTATGGTGGTGACTGCCATGTCTGGCTGCCATGTCATTTCCATCCTGTTCGTCCTCTTCCTCCTCCAGCAGGTCTGGTGGTGACACACAGTTCTCTACTGCAATGTTGTGCAGTATACAGCACACAAGGATGATTTTGTAGGCTGTCTCTGGACTGTACTTCAATGCTCCTGCCGATCTGTTGATGCACCTGAACCGTGCATTTAGGACACCAAAAGTGCACTCAATGACACACCTGGTATGACTGTGTGCATCATTGTACCTTATCTGTGCTGGTATGTGAGTGTGGTGTAGTGGTGTCATCACCCATCTCAGCTGTGGATAGCCACTGTGTCCTGTGGGATGAATGGAACAGCGTCAGTCTGCATGGTCTGTGTTACATGTGTGTGCATGGTGTGCAGGTGTTCAGGGCTGCAATGCTGTGTGCTGTGTACCATTACCTAGTAGCCATCCTTCCATGAGCTGGCCCCTCTGGTAGGCCTTGTGTAGGACACTGTTGCACAGGATGTAGGCATCATGCATGGAACCAGGGTACTGGGCAACCACATCCAATATGCGGCACTGATTGTCACACACTACTTGCATATTCATGGAGTGGTGCCCTTTCCTGTTGACGTACACATCCTCATTGCCTGATTGTGCCTCTATGGTGACATGGGTGCAGTCAATTGCACCCATTACTCATGGAAACTGGGCTATGTTATAGAAGCATAGAGACATAGAATTTGACATCAGATAAGGACCGCTTGGCCCATCTAGTCTGCCCATTTTCCTACCTAACAGATAAGCTGCAGATCCTAGTTAACCAACAGCTTACTTCCTCCTACCCCCCACTAGGACTGCCTTATGTCTGTCCCATGCATTCTTGAATTCCCCCACTGTTCTTGACTCCACTACCTCCTCAGAGAGGCTGTTCCATGCATCCACAACTCTCTGTGAAAAATACTTCCTCACATTACCTCTGAGCTCCCCTCTATCTTCAAATTGTGCCCCTTGTCTTGCACATCTTTTTCTGAAAGATGCTACCCTCTTGGACTTTGTTAATTCCCTTGAGGTACTTGAAAGTTTCTATCATGTCCCCTCTCTCCCTTCTTTCCTCAAGGGTATACATATTAATCTCCTTTAGTCTTTCTTTGTATGTCTTCTGGTGCAGACCCTGCACCATTTTGGTTGCCCTCCTCTGGACAGCCTCCACTCTGTCTATGTCTTTGCGGAGATGGGATCTCCAGAACTGCACACAGTACTCCAGATGGGGTCTCACCAACTGTCTGTACAGAGGGATAACAACTTCCTGTTTTCTACTATAGATGCCTCTTCCTATGCATCCCAGTATCCCCCCAGCCTTCCTTACTGCCTTCTCACATTGCTTGCCCACCTTTAGGTCATCTGATATAATTACCCCCAGGTCCCTTTCCATTTTTACTGTTGTCAGTATCTCACCCCCCATTGTGTACTCTTCCCCTGGGTTTTTGTTTCCCATGTGCATTGCCTTGCACTTCTTTGCATTGAATCTGAGCTGCCATACATTTGACCATTCCTCCAACCTTGCCAAGTCCCTTCTCATCCTTTCCACTCCATCTTGTGTATCAACCCTGTTGCAGATCTTTGTGTCGTCTGCAAAGAGACATACTTTTCCTTCCAGTTCTTCTGCAATGTCACTTATAAAGACATTAAAAAGGACCGGTCCCAGTACTGAACCCTGTGGTACCCTGCTAGTAACCCTCCTTTTTCACTGTGTACTCCATTTACTACTACCCTTTGCGTCCTGTTGTCTAGCCAATTTTTTATCCAGGCTACCACCTTGGGACCCACTCCAAGGCTGGCTAACTTGTGTATTAATCTTTTGTGTGGGACTGTATCAAATGCCTTGCTAAAATCTAGGTAGGCCATATCCACAGCCCCTCCCTGGTCTACTACTTTGGTCACCCAGTCAAAGAAATCTATTAGATTCGACTGACACAACCTTCCCATCGTGAATCTATGCTGCCTTGGGGCCTATGCCCCACTGGCCTCTAGGTACTCAACAATTCTTTCCTTCAGAAATGATTCCATCATTTTCCCTACCACTGAGGTCAAACTAACTGGTCTGTAGTTTTCTGCCTCTGTCCTGCTCCCACTTTTGTGAAGAGGAATCACATCCACCCTCCTCCAGTCCTCAAGTACCACCCCATCCTCTCATGATTTGTTAAAGAGAGTAGTCAGCGGTGTCACTAGCTCTACCCTTAGTTCTTTTAGAATTCTTGGGTGAATCCCATCAGGCCCCATTGCTTTGTTCACCTTCAATTTTATTAGTTCTTTCAGAACCCTTTCTTCTGTAAATGGACTGGTATCGACCCCCATCTTCAGAGTGTTTCTCTTGTTTGGTTTAGGTACCTCCCCCTCCTCTTCCGTTGTGAATACTGAGCAGAAATATTCTTTCAGTATCCCTGCTTTTTCACTGTCACCCTCTACCCACATTCCCTCCCCTTTATTAAGCCTCAGTATCCCTCCTTTGGTCTTTCTTCACTCCCTAATGTACCTATAAACGGTCTTATCCCCCTTCTTAACAGAACTGGCTATTCTTTCCTCGGTTTGGGCCTTTGCTATTCTGACTGCCTTTCCAGCCTCTTTCTGCTTTAACTGATAAAGTTCTCTGTCCTGCTCCTTCTGTGTTTCCTTATATTTCCTGAATGCTGTCCTTTTCTCCTTAACCTTCCATGCCACCTCTTTTGAGAACCATAGCGTTTTTTTCCTTCATTGTGTTTTATTGATTTGCTTTACACAAAGGCTTGTTGCCTCTGTGATGGCTGTTTTGATTATTCCCCATTGTTCCTCCACCCCTCCTTCTTGCCTGTTTGCTAGTGTTTTTCTGAGGCACTCTCTCATTTTCCCAAAGTCAGCCCTCCTAAAGTCCAATACTCTTGCTTTTGTATGACTTGATTGTATGGATGTGTTTATCGTGAACCACACTGTTTGGTGGTCGCTTGTTCCTAGATGGCTACCCACTTCTAAATCTGAGATTCTTTCTCCATCCCCATTTGAGAGTACCAGGTCTAAGATTGCTCCCTCCCGAGTGGGTTCCAATACTAGCTGTCTCAGGCATGCCCCCTGTAGGGCATCAAGAATGAGCCTGCTCTTGGATATGCCTACAGCAAAGGTGCTCCAGTTAACATCTGGCATATTCAGGTCCCCCATCAACAATATCTCCCCTTTTTCTGCTATTCTAAGAAGCCTTCTATCATTTCCTTGTCCATTCCCTCCCCTGAGATGGGGTGTGCTACACCCCATGCGGATTGTGGTGCCATTTCCTGTCTCCAGGGTGACCCAGAGTGCCTCATCTGCTCCCTGTTTACTCTTTAGTTCTGTTGCTTTGATCCCTTCCTTTAAATAGAGAGCTACTCCTCCTCCTCTTTTACCCTCCCTGTCCCTCCTGTAGATTGTGTATCCTGGTATGTTGACATCCCAGTCATGGTTCTCTGTGTACCATGTTTCTGTGACTGCCACAATATCTTCCATCAAGGCCGCTAGTTCTGGGAGCTTGTTACACAGACTACTGGCATTGGTACTCATCACCCTCCACTTTTTGATAGCCCTACCCCTTTTAGCCCCATTCCTGTCCTTACTGCCTTTGCCTTTTTTTACATTTGCCTCTGTCCTGCTCCCTAATAACTTCTCTACCTTGGTGTTTACCTCACTAATTACCATGTTTTGTGGGGAAGGCTGGGATTTCCCTGCTCCTTTTCAGTAACTCCCCCCTTGTCTAGTTTAAATGCTTGCCAATGAAGCATTTAAACCTCTCAACTAGGATCCTGGTTCCTGCCTGGACAGATGCAGACCATCACACCAGTATAGGTCTGCATCCCTCCAGGTGGCTCCCCAGTCCCCAGTGAAGCCAAAACCCTGAGCTCCACACCAGTTTTTCAACCACTCATTGAATTCCCTGGTGAAGAGTGCCCTAGCATCACTCTTGCCATAGACAGGCAGCACCTCCGAGAAGGTTACCATATGTGCTACTTGTCTAAGGCCCCTCCTCAACTCTACAAACTCCTCTTGCACTGCTCTGATCCCATTCCTAGCCAGGTGATTTGTCCCTACATGGACAATGACATCCAGCTCCCTCCCTCGTGCAGCTCCTCCCAGGATCCTGAGGATTTGCTTCCTGTCCCTCCAAGCCATATAGAAGCCCTGCATCACTGCCTGCTGCTGTCATGGTTCACATGGGAAGGTGATGTACTCACCCATGGGCTCACAATTGCGTTCAGGAACCGGTGTAGGCACCTGGACATGGCTGGCTGTGATATTCCAACAGTGTTGCCTGTTGGGGTCTGGAATGTCCCTGTTGAGAGAAAGCATAGTGCTGCTGTTACCGTCACCTCCTGAGGGACCAGGTGCCCCCTGCGGGTGGCGCTCCGCTAGTCTGCATGGAGGTCATCGCATATCCCCTCAATGATGGCCTGGGCAGTTGGTACTGTGCAATTCACTGTTTCTCTGTCAGGTCCTGGTATGTCTTCTGTGGCCTGTATCAATCAAAAAAAAATGTTATTGTATGGTTATAAACCTTCACAATTTAAATATCACATCACATGTTAAAATAACATTTACACACATACCTGATTAAATTATGATAAAAGGGAAGAATTATCCCCATTGACAATAATTCTTTTATATAAAGTATTCATATTAAAATCAATTTATACAATACACATCTAATAGCAGCAATTTAACAATCCTATAAAATACGTAGTGTCAAGAGGAAAGGGAGGAGATCAAAACATACAATCTGGATCTCTATTGCACATTTGTTATACTTTGTTTCATATATAAATTCACCCATGTAACTACCATTAATATCTCAATAATATTACAAGAGTACTTAACACAGCCATGCTTCTAGATGATTTTAATTCTATTTCTAATTTTCTTGATACTCAATAGTTAGTTTGCTACCCTTTCCACTGTCCAGCTGTCCTCGGTATAAAACAGTATCTGGATAAGTTCTTTTTTATCAATGTTATATCTGTTATTTAAATATGGACCTAACCAGAACATACGTTGGCTTTCATACCATCTACATAACCATAAAACATGGTATAAATCCTCCTTGTCCCCACTACCGCAATCACATTCCTCAGATTATATTCCTATTTTTTTATATCTACAGTCCAGCACTTTGCTAGGGAACTGCTGAAACCTATAGATCATATAACTGGAGCATACTCAAGGAGTAGTCAATATATCCAGGTATTTTTTGTAACCATGTACATAATTATTTGCCACAAACCATTTGGAATAATGGGATTGCTTTATTATTTCTAAATCTTTCAAATTCCATTGGTTGCTAATTTTCCTTGTAATATATTTTCTGTATTTAGCCCTGATATAAATACCTTTTGCCACGGAATTTTTTAAACGTACTAGGTTATATTTACCTAGTACAAGGAAAACGGTGTTCGGTCAAAGATCAGAATGGAATCCCCATTCATGGCAGTCCTTTTTTTCATGCAAACATTTCTTAGCAATTATATCTTCATTTAATCTAATTAATCTGATCCAGTAATTTACCTTTTTGGATTCAGTCACTGCATTGATATCTGTGATACCCAATTCTGAACGGATATACGAAGAGGGACAGGAGTGACCTAGTCTTAGCATAGATCTTAAAGATTTATAAACAGGACTCATAAGTTTGTTAACTGTGTTTACTTTCCAGATTTCACATCCATATAGTAACTGGGGTTCTACCTTAAATTTTAACACTCTTAACAATGGTCTAATCGTTAGTCCCCCAAATTTACAATTAAACCTATATAATCCACCCATTTTTTTTAGCTTATCTTTAGCCCATTCCACATGGGAAGTCCAGTTACAATTTTGGTGAATTACTATTCCAAGATATACATAGCTGGATACCATTTCCACCCTGTCTTGTCCAATATACCATATGTCGTTGATATTTTTAGTTTTCATCTTTTTGCCCAATATCATAATCTTTGTTTTGCCCATATTCATTTTTAATTTTAATTTCTCTGATTCCTTTGAGAGATAATTTAGTTTATTTTGTAAACTAAATTTTGTTAAAGAGAGGACCAAACTATCATCGGCATATGCTAATAAAGCAACAGGGAAGTTCCTGATTTTTGGGGAATCCATATCTACAGCCAGGCTTTGTTTTAACATATTATCTAAATATAATGTAAACAACAAAGGGGCGAGGATGCAGGCCTGCCTCACTCCCTAATTGCATTCCAAAACATTCAATAATTGGCCCCTAATACCCAATCTAATTTTAGCCCATGTTTTAGTATATAGATGTGCTGTTATGCTTACTAGATTAGGATCAATACCTATTTCTAATAAAATCTGCCATAATAGACTTCTAGAAACACTATCAAAAACATTACTATAATCAATGAAGCATAGATATATTCTTTGTCCTCTAATTTTCACATACGTTTCCATTAGGTGATTTAAAACAAAAATATTATTCAATATGGTCATTCCATGCCTAAAACCTGTTTGATAGGGGGGAATTCCCCCTGTGTTTTCAACCTCCTATTGTAACTAACCAAGTATTATTTTAGAGAAAAGTTTTAGGTTCACGTCCAGGAGACTAATGAGTCTATACATTTTTGGATCGTCCAATGGACCTTTTTTGTGAAGTGGGATAATATTACTCCCTTGCTAAGTATCAGGGAATCTTTTAGATAAAATATATTTATTATAGAATACTGTTAAATATTTGCACCATAGATGGGACTCTGTTAACAAAACTTCAGCTGGGATCCCATTTGACCCAGATGCTTTTTGCTTTTTTAAAGTATACAATGCCATATAAGTTTCGTCCAAAGTGATTGGATGCCCATAGAGGCATCCATGGTCATTTATTTGAAAGTTTTCTGCCTCAGTATCAAAATAAATCCCTTTAAAATATGTTATCCATCTTTCCACTGAAATGAAAGTATCAATATTGACTTTCTGCTGATGAAAGCCCTTAGCCACTAAAGACCAGAATGCTCTATTGTCTCTACCTGGAATGGCCACAAACATTTTTTCCCATTTAGATGCAAAAAAAAACACTTTTTTTTGTGAGCAATAAGTTCTTTATATGCTTTCTTTTTGTGATTCAGTAATTTAAGAGTCTCCTGGGTCTTTTGTTATTATACAGTCTACATAATTTTCTTGTGTGAGCCTTGGCTTTTTTACAGTCCCTATCAAACCAGGTATCTATAGCTGGAGTGCTTCCTATTTTTCCTGGTACTTCTAATACTGATTAAATTTTTTTTTAGAAGAAGATCTTGCTCTTCTGTAAGGTGGATACGATCATATCTACTAATATCTTCATAAGGGTGATTTAATATTAAGCCACGAATGATCGGTAATAAGTCATTATATGAATTCTGCTTCCATCTAATCTTACTTGAGGATCTAATCTCCGTAAATTGAAATGCTGATAAACCAGTCTATTCATTTGTTCTAATTGACATTCCATACCTAGTGGATAATGATCACTTTTCACTCTAATTACTACCTCACATTTAGTCCAATACTGTATATCTCCAGACCAGAGAACAAGATCTATTACTGATGCTCCCCTCTGAGAGACATATGTAAAATTCCCCTCTTTATCTCCTTCTATCCTCTCATTTAGAGGGTACCTATTATTTTCTTTAGCTAGCTCTATAACAGCTTTCCCACTATGGTTTATCACTTTATCTTTAGATTGTCTACAGGGTAAATTATCTAAATGATTACATTCAAAGGATGGGTGATCTACAAGGCCATCAAACAGGTCAATTGATGCATTTAAATCACCCAATAGAAGTACTTCTGCCTGTGGGAATGTTTGCTGAGCTTCCTTTAACTGAGTGGATATTTCTTGCCAAATGCCCACTGGAAAGTAATCAGAGTTCTCTGGTGGTACATGGCAGTTCAAAATAATCAATTCTCTTATTCCATATTTAACTATAACTATCACATAATTTACTGAGAGTTTCCAGTATATAACCTTATCAAAAACACCTATTTTAATTAAAGTGATAATTCCACCTGAGTATCTCCCTGCTTTTTTACATTTCCTACCAGGAGCACGCAAGGCTTCCTATTCATTAATAGCAATTACTGCATCCTTAGAATGCCATGTCTCCTGCAAACAGATTATATCATAGACCATTAAAAACTTAATACAATCAACATCCACCCATAAGGCTATCCATCCGGCTATGTTCCAGGTAATAATACTGATTTTATAATACAGCTCATTTGACCCAGGGTTGTTATTGTTTACCTTCGGGGCTAGTCACTCATCGTACCCTGCCAGCAGTTTAAATCTATTTTCTAACGGAAGTGCAGACCCTTCCTCATATGCCCTATATCCATTGGTTCCTGCACCAAGCACTGTGAAGTCTACCAAATGTAGGCCTAAATAATCCAGCTTCCTAGCTTGACACAGGATTAGATCTGCTAACCTTTCATTTGGGACATACATGTCAATCTGACTACCTACATGTCTACGTTCAGCCTGGATGCTACCAGGATATTCTATTGGGACCATCATAATGTTTTCCAGCAAATTCTCAATTGCTGCAGACAACCCTAAGTCTGTTTCTTGAGACATATGATTCATCCCAAAAAGTGTTAAGATTCTTCCACTTATAGCCTTAGCATTTGGTTTGTTACATTTACCTATATTAAATTTCTCTCTATTAGGAAAAACATAGAGAGTTCCTTATCACTTAACAAACCTCTATTTATCCACACAACGTTTGCTATTCTTGGTACATCAAAGTAAATATCAATAATGGTAGCCTCCTCTAGTGTTAACCTTTTAATCTCAACTACATCAGCTTCTGTAAGTTCAATATCCAATTCTTTATTCAAAAAAGTAAGAATATGTAGGTCTAACATAGCATCTTCAAGGGTACTCCAATTGTCTGGCCCATATAATCTAATTAGAGGCTTCTCTTTCCCTATACAAGATCTGACTTGGTTCCCCTTTAAATCTTTTTGGAAGTAAATCTCATTTCTGCCCTTTGTTGTTTGTGCTTTTTCTACATATTCAACATTTTTCCTACCATTATCCTTCCCCAAGTGACCATTGAATTTTATATCACACCTTAATCCTTCCACTTCTTGTTCTAACTTTGCTAATTCCATTTCCAGTTTAGATGACACCTGTTGGAACTGAGGAGTATGATTTTCTACAGTTTCATCCTCTCCTTGTGTTACTATACTTCCCTTATTTTTTTCCCCTGTTTTTTTTTTTTTTCTCCTTCAAGATTTATTCTTAGAGGTTTCCTTAGCTGGTAATTCAGGAAAATCAATAATGCTGAAATCAGATCTCAGACATAATGGTCCTGGTACTTTTATGTCATCTGAATATAGTTCCAAGTCAGATGCTGTTTCCAGCTTCACTGAATTTGATGTTAATTTCTCAACTTCACCCTCAAATAATCAACTTTGTCTATGATCTGTCTTAATTTCCCTTTATTATTACCTAACTGCACTTTTAGCTCCTCCAATAAATCCTTATTAAGAAAGAATTGCTCCATCAGGATCACAAAGGAGTTCATTCGATTCCTTAGAAGAGCAATTAATTTGTCACTCAATCTAGCAGGAATAAAAACCTCATTTTCTAATTAACAATAATGACCTTTTTGGGACTAATTTCCACTTCCAGGAGTTTTGTTATTATGTTGACATCTATAGATAAACAGATTTTTTTCCACTTCTTTACGTCCATCTATTGTTTGTTGCAACTCTTCTATTATCTCTTTAAATTCATGTGTCTTGTGTGTCATAGGTAGCTCTTTCTCCCTTACTGAATCCACCAGGTCATCAGAAACCTCCAATGATACATCTGCTGCCAATAACACCTCAGTTCTCCTCCATGGATTAGAAGAGATAAGAGAATTAAAAGAACTATCTAAGCCATTGGGAACAGAAGAACCCTCAGAGGCTCTTCTAACTAAGCATGTCGATCTATCAGAGAGCAAGTAATCATGACCAACCATCAATGAGTGAGCCATAGAGCTACAATCATTTGACCCCCTTAGTTCCAACCCTTGGTCTGCCACTAAGGCTCCTGCATAACCTAGGACAGGCGAAGTACTAAAAGCATCAGTAAATTGATGCATACCTTGAAGTTTACCTAATTTACCTGGATCATCTGTTAGGTTTTATTATCACTTGGGGTGGAGGTATTAAAATGCCTGCTCTTTTTTATAAGATGCTCAGTGATCTTAGTTTGCCTCCCACAGAAAATAGTTTTAGCTTTTTTTGTAGGGAGTTCCTGCAGTGGAGAAACTTGAGAAGTGGACATTCTCTGTATTCTTTGATTTCTAGTAAAAAATCAATTTCAAAGTGACGATTATATTACTCAAGAATGCACAGTGGTAATACAATGATAACAATAAATAACTTAAATAAAATACCACTATTAAGTGCCACTATTGTATACTAAACTAGAATGCAGCTAAATACAGTTAAACATGAGTTCTCATGAGAATCTTAATCCCTAAGACATACGATATACTATATAACATAAAATTTGACTACAAAATTTGCTAACCCTTTAAAAGCCCTTTATCATTTTCCTAGTTTCCAGTGACAGTCCAGGTAGTTGAACAGGAATCAAATCAACAATCAGCAATCAGGCAATTAAACACTTCAATTAGTTCAATTAGTACAGTTGGTTTATATAATTATTTCAGCTAAATAAGATCAATGCAGTTGTTTTTCAGTTCAGCTGTTCAAAAAATTAGAAGATTGATTTCAGCTTTTGATTTTTCAGAAATTCTGTATCTTCCACTTAGCTCTAGTGAATGTAAGTTAGAAAGCTTGGAATCAAAATCAGGACCAACACCGTGATGCAACGCTATCCACAGTTCGGTTCAGCAAGCAGCTTCTCTAAATTTGTCAATTTCCCTTGTCTCCAGGCTTCCAGGTTACTTAAATTTTCTATCAGACAGCACCAGTCCTTTAACCACAGGACTTCAGTAAAACTTAGACTTAATAAAAAAAGAAAAATAAATTAGCATTTGTGGTAATCTTATCAAAACTTCTTAGAACTTTTCAACAGTCTCAACACAAGAATTGCTAACCTGCCTATCCCAATCTATAAACCTTAAATTCTAGAGAATAAAAATCTAGAGAATAAAGATAAGTGAGGATATAGAAGGCACTTACTTCACACATATTTCCTTGGCACTTTCCATCACCTCACCAACTCTAAATGCCAAAAGTTTAGAGAAGCTTACGACAAGAACAGCAGGAATTCTTGGAAAATCCAGAAGGACATGTTAGGACAAGTTAGAAAGCTTCTGCAGTCATACACACAGATGCTCAAAATGGCATCTGTTACCTCCGCTGCTCTCGGCGAAATACCTGATCTGAACTCTTGTAGTCGCACATGCGTATTTGTACAACCCTCCGAGGGGGGGAAGGGGGGAGGGAGCACAAATACTTAACTCTTTAGCTCTCACTATAGATAACTATAGCTAAACTCAGAACTCTTCCAGCCTAAAAAGTGACTTGAGTTTGCATTTAACACAAACTGACAGGTCTCTACCAATAATTAATAAAATCCACAAACAATACAGACAAGCAAATATAAATATAAAACACAAACACAAAAGCGAAGAGAATAAACTTCCTCTTAATGAGTATGTAGACTGTCTCCTGTCCTCTGTTGTCAATTAATCAACACAGTAGGACAAACTTTTCTGGGATTAATAGTCCATAAACTTTTCCAAATTGTGATTCTTTTCCACAATGCTCGCCACCACAAACTTGGGATCTTCCGTTGCAAATACGCTCTGCAGCGCTTTTCTTCACCGCCTTGCTCCAGGTGGGCTGCGCTGTCTATCGTACTCCAGCCTGTGGGTAAACCAGAAAGACAGCAATAGAGGGACCACAAGAAACTGAGCCACACAAGGCAGTCTGGAAAATCCCAAAGTATATTAGACAGGTATGGAATTTAGCATAGACAGCATACTTTTTCTAAATTAAATAACACTTTACTCGGGATCTGCTGTAACAACTCCTCCACAGTCATATAGCGTGCAGTGGCTCACCCGGAAGTCAGTTGCTCCACATCTATTTACCTATGTCACAGTTAATCATATTAAATACAGTGCTGCTGATAATGACAATTGCTTTACATTCATGGCCATAGACAAAGTCTGTGGCCTGTACACTCATGGTGCATGACATCTGACAGGTCTGTGCCATCCTAGATGTTGCCTGTTCTGCTGGTTCCGGGCATTCTGTTGTCTCCTGTGCCTGTCCCACTGGTCCAATAGTAGCACACCTAGCATTGCTGCTGGTTCTTCCATTGTGTCTCTCTGCTCTCTCTCACAGTGCTATGCAACTGTCTTTCCAGCCTGCCTGTGAGTACTCCTTTATATATTGTGTAACTTACACCTGCCCTCACCTGGTGTATGTTATGCCATCCAGAGTTGGTGTATGTTGTCACGCTGCACCTTCTAGAATCCCACATTAGTGTTTCTTTTGTGTATTCTTGGTGTATGATCATTTACACATTAGCGTACCTGTGAGATTGTCACAAACTGTGGCATAAGTCAACTTTGGTGTATTTACTTACATTCTGATGCATGTCGCATTCTAGAATCCCGCATGTCACAACTGCTTTTCATATTTATGAGTTGCAACATTTCTTTTCGTGGAACTACATTATGCTTTGGCGCATTCTCTCTAGAATTGGGCCTCATATCTAAAATTTTGGATAATCACCCGACTCAGGTTTGGAGTGTGCTGACTGGACCTTCACAAGTCAGTTTCATGTCAAGCCGTCTTTCAAGTGACCACATTAGGAAGTTACATTACCTTATTTTGGCATCCAAAGAGGCCTTATACCTTGCAGTCTTGGTATCCCTGGATGCCAAAAAGGCCTTTGATCATGTAGCCTGGCCCTATCTTTTTGCAGTCTTGGATAAATTTGGATTCCCCAGGTTTTTTTATAAATTGGGTTAAAGTCCTCTATAGTAAGCCCATAGCTCATAGCCAATGCAATGGAGTGTTATCTGACCATCTTTCCATTGCAGCGGGGTACAAGCCAGGGTTGCCCCATCGCCCCCTTTCTGTTTAACTTATATTTAGAGCCCCTGACCCATACCAACTTCCGGTTGCGATGGCCACCTGATAGGCATGCTCTGCAGTGTTTCTCCACTCCTCTGAGCAAAAACCTCCTTCTTTCTTCTCGACAAACCGCATGAGTACCAGAGAAACTTCCCCTAAGTTAACTACAAAGAAAGCAGTTGCCATTACTGAAAGTCAAACCGAACGTCTCACCTTAAAATTATGATGAAACCACAGAGGTCTAAACATACACTTCCACCATGTCCAGAAAAGGATCTCCCAATGAAACGTATCAAAGTGGGTGGCACTGATGATATGGCTGCTCCACAACTTTTAATGGTTGAGACTTTTTTCGAGGGGCTTTCACCAATTAAAGAGTCTCTTTAAGAAGTGGTCTGGGACCTGCAGAAGCTACAGAATCCATGGATCAACTAACAATTCGTACCTCTGATAATGAGGTACGCATCTCTTCTTTAGATGACTGGAGGGCCCAGGTGGAGCCGGAGATTGTCTCTCTAAGACAATGACTCAGAAAAACTGAAGACAAACTGGAGGATCTTGAAGGAAGATCCAGATGAAATAATCTAGTAATACTCAGAGTCCCAGAAGGTAAGGAAGGAATTAGCCCTATCTCTTTCATACAAAAACTCTGCACTAATCTAGCAGGTCCTTCACCAAATGGTCCAACGTATGTTATTGAAAGGGCGCATCGGGCGCTAAGGCCCACTCCCCCAACCGGCTCTTCCCCTCAACCACTGATAGTCAGACTTTTAAATTACTTAGATAAGTAAACAATAACAGACAAATTAAAAGAAAAAAAAAAGAGATTCAAAGGGAAAGCTCCAGAATACGGATAGCCCAAAATCTATCATTAACAGTAAGATAGAAGCATACTGCAATGCATCCCATTGTAGTTAAGCTCATTGCCGCACGAATTAAATTTCGAATGTGACACCTGGCGATACTACAAGTGAATAAAGATGGGCAATGGATTGCTTTTGAAGATGTGAACAAGGCTACTACAGATCTTAAGAAGCTTTATCCGGATCTGTTTCGTTGAGTAAGGATGTGACATCCTATTGTTAAATATACCCACTAGCTCTAGCTATGCCTTTCTTTGAGGTCCCAGCATAAGAGTAGCTGAGCTTTGTGAAGCAAAAAGGGGTACTGTAATGGCTACCCAAATTCCTGAATAAACGTCTAACCTGTTTTATGTCACCAAGAGTCGATGGGGGAGAAAAACAAGGTACAAATACTGCTAAAACTTTCCTTAAGGATATGCCCTGAATGAGACTATACGCTTCGAGGCAACGACTGTCCAAATAAGCTTTCGATCAGCTCCAGAGGGAGATATCATGTCTTGGATGTGTATACATGGGCACAAGTACTTAAATAAATGAAGAGGGAAGGGGAGAAGGGGTAGCAATGATAGTCAAAAACTGCATTGGCATAGGGGGAGTAGAGGAGGCAGAGGGAACCGTGGAGGTGATTTGGGTCACCTTGATAACAAGGGGGGGCAAGAGGGTAAAAATAGGAGTGGTGTATAGACCCCTGCCCTGGCGGAGGAGCTAGAGGACAGTCTGGTGGCAGATGTTAGGAGACACTGCAGACTGGGAAGAGGAACGGTGGTGGTGTTGGGGGACTTAAACATGCCAGGAACAGACTGGGAGACTATGACATCCTCTGTGACCAGGGAACAGAGGTTGTTGGATGTCTTTCAAGACGCGTTCCTAACTCAGCAGGTGAGGGAACCGACCAGGGAGGCATGGGTACTGGATGTGGTCCTGGCAGACAGTGACCAGATTGGGGGCCTGGAGGTAAGGGACCCATTGGCGGGGAGTGACCATGCCACGGTCTGGTTCTGCCTGGACCTAGGAGGGGTAGAAGGCTGCACAAAGACGGAAGTAACTGACTTCGGGGCAGATTTTAAGGAAATGGGAAGGATCCTTAAGGAGCATTTGGATGGGATTGTGTCAGACATGGACGCTTGATAGTAGGTGGGAAATCATCAGGAGAGGGTTGCAGGATGCTACCAGCACCTGTGCAAGAGTAAGACAAAAATGCGGTAGGGCCAAAAACCCTGTTGGTGGACCAGGGAGGTCCAGGAGGTGGTGCGGGGAAAGAAAGCAGCCTATAAGCAATTCAAGTGCTCAAGGAGTGAAAGGGATCGAGGGGAGTATGAGCTGATGGCTAGAAGGGCCACTAGAGTGGTGAGGGTGGCTAAGGCAAGGAAGGAGCAGAACCTGGCCAGGGAAATTAAGAGAGGGAACAAGGGGTTCTTTAGATACATTGGGGAAAAACAAAGGGTGAAGGGGCAGATTAGCAGGATTAAATCAGGGGAGAGATGGGCACAAGACCCGGGGGAGCAGGCTGAGGTACTAAATGAGTACTTCACCTCAGTTTTCACCAGGAAAAATGGGGGTGCTGCATCATACATGGGAGGAGACAGAGATACTGAGGAGGGGGACCCTTACCGATCGGCAGGTCTGGGGAGAGGGAGGCATTACTGGCAGGTGGGGAGGGCTAAGCAGGAGAAGGGTACCAGAAGTGGAAATCACAGCAGAGAGAGTGAGGGAAGCCTCAGCCCCTTAAGATGGAGAAAGCACTGGGCCGGATAAATTACATCCCAGAGTGCTGAAGGAACTTGCAGATGTCCTGGCAAAACCCTGGCAGAGCTTTTCACCATCTCTGAGGACAGGGTGGGTGCCCCAAGACTGGAAGGTGGTGCATATAGTGCCTATCCATAAGGGGGGATCAAGGGAGGTGGCAGGGAACTACAGGCCTGTCAGCCTGACCTCGGTGGTGGGCAAGCTGATGGAGGGCATTGTCAAGGAGAGGCTGGGGGGGACCTGGATAAGTCAGGGTGCCTGGATGATAGACAGCATGGATTCATCCCGGGGAAATCGTGTCAGATAAACCTGGTGGAGTTCTATGACTGGGTGACAAGTGCCTTGGACCTGGGTAGACCAGTGGATGTCCTCTTTCTGGACTTCAGCAAGGCATTTGACTCTGTTCCTCAAGTGGGCCTGTTGGATAAGCTAGGAGAAATGGGGGTGGGGAACCAGATGATCAGATGGATAGGCAATTGGCTCCAGGACCGGACCCAGAGGGTTGTAGTTGGGGGGATAGTCTCATCCCCAAAGAGGGTCATTAGTGGGGTCCCACAGGGATCAGTCCTTGGGCCCCTTCTGTTCAACACCTAAGTATCGGACATAAGGACAGGAATCAGGAGTGAGATGAGTCTCTTTGCAGATGACTCGAAACTGGGGGCGGTGGTGGATGGGGAGATGGGGAGGGTGGCCCTACAGGGGGACCTGGATGCTCTGGAAAGATGGTCTAGGAAGTGGAAGCTGAGGTTCAATGCAGGGAAATGCAAGGTACTCCACCTGGGGGCCAGAAACCCAGGTCAAGTGTACACCCTGGGGAATGCTACAAGTCTCAATGGCTGAGAGGGACCTGGGGGTAGTGGTGGATGTCAAGATGAACAACTCTGAGACTTATAGGAGGGCAGCAGCCAAGGCCAACAGGATGCTGGGATGCATCGCTAGGGGGATCACCTCCAGAAGGAGGGAAGTGATACTCCCTCTGTATAACTGCTTGGTGAGGCCGCACCTTGAGTACTGGGTGCAGTTTTGGAGGCCACACTTAAAGCGGGACATTAACCTCCTGGAGAGGGTCCAGAGGAGGGCAACCAAAATGATTTGGGGCTTGGGGACAGGACCTATAAGGAGAGGCTCGAAGAGCTAAATATGTACACATTGGAAGAGAGAAGGACCATGAGGGACATGATAGAGGTCTTTAGGTACATGAAGAGGGTAAATAGGGAGGAACAGTCAGGGTGCTTGAAGGAAGGAGGAGGGGCCACTAGAGGCATGGCTGGAAGCTGGAGGGAAGATTCAGGGGAGAAAGGAGGAGGCACTTCACTGAGAGGGGTGGTGGAGCCATGGAATACACTGCCTAGGGGGCTGGTGGAGGCAGAGACAGTGGAGGGGTTCAAGAGGGGGTGGGACAGGTACAGGGGAAGGGTTCTGGAAGCAAAATCCAATGCAGCAAGAATATCCAGAACTGGGAAGGGAGAAGCCAGAGAAGGCGAGGGGGACAGCAAGGTCAGCACCCAGGTTGGGGACTGACCAAACGAGCAGACACGAAAGTCCATTAGGCCTATTCTGCTGGCATTTTAGTATGTTAGTATGTTAGTAAGAGACTTGTTAGTGGACCTTTCCAGTTCCAGATGGCGCTTCAGTTCCTCTTATCTTATTTTCTTTTGATATTCATATAATGTTTAGTGTTATTAACCATATGTTTTGTTAACCATAGTTGGAGTAAATCTGGCTTGGTATATGCCAGGTTTCTACTCAGAGAGAAGGATTTGAGGGAAGAAGTAAACCCTGATATCTGGGTTTCTATCTGAGCTGGGGGGTGGGGGGAGCGGAGGAGGGGTATCTGTCTGGCAGGTTAAATAAGTTTGCTACTGAATACTTGAAAGGAGGGTGGTCGAGTGGACTGAGGGATTAAGATAATTTTGTTGGGGTAGTCTAGTTTTGTTTAGGGTTAGTGAATTTAGTTTAGCAATGCTGTGGATGTTAAAGGATGTGTGCTAGATATATTTTTCATATTGATTAGAACGAAGCAGTGTAATGGTTATGATCTAACCATAAGTAGTCTACCAAATAGTTCCACTTATAGCACTATTCCTTGCTTCAAATGTCATGGCTACTCGTCTTTCCAGGACTGGGTAATCTTTGAACTAAGGTACAATTCTGATTCTCAATGGCATTGAGAGTTATATCCAGGAATGTTAAAGTGGCCCGATCCCAAATCAAACGTTACCAAATCCTGAGACATTTGTAAACTTTACAGTGTCACGTAGCCTTTTTACAAGAAATGCACTTGTTAGAGACAGAAGGTAACTCTTTTAGAAGAAGTCAAATAGGACATGTGTATGCCGCAGGTAATGCAAAGGTGCAAAGCGGGGAAGCCATCTTATTTGCCAGGGGAATGACATTCAAACAACAACAATCCCACATTGATAAGCACGGGAGATATATATTTCTTCAGGGGCTTCTAAACCATGCTGAAGTCATTCTGGGATCTATATAGAGCCCTAACGTTGATTCGCCAGAATTTTTTGTAAACGTAATACAGGTACTGAACCTTTTCCCTAGGTTACACACAATAGTCACAGGAAATTGGAATCTAGTTATTTCACCGACACTAGATAGGCTAACCAGTAGATGAAGTAGTCTTTCGCCGGCACAAAAAGCGCTAATGGAATTTATTAAAAGTTATAACCTTAGTGATCCCTGGAGAATGCTAAACCCACTATGAGGGGATTTACTTTCTACTGTCCTGTCCATAAAACATTATCTCGCATTGATTACTTCCTGGTAAACAACTCAGTACTTGAAGGCTTTATAGGTAGTGGCATGTGCCCTAGGGTTATTTCTGATCATGCACCCATTTGGATGGAAGGTACATTATCACATCAAATAGTTAAAATTAGTACTTGGAAATTAAATATACAACTTCTTCAAGATGAGCAAACAGTGCAATCCCTCAAGGAAA
The DNA here is from genome assembly GCA_016271365.2 of Neoceratodus forsteri. Classification (NCBI taxonomy): domain Eukaryota; kingdom Metazoa; phylum Chordata; order Ceratodontiformes; family Ceratodontidae; genus Neoceratodus; species Neoceratodus forsteri. Next base: position 639,588,928 of record CM057455.1, on the reverse strand, counting down.
CAATTACCCATTTCCTTGCACAAAATCAGGGATCAATACGGGATACTGATAAGCTTTGGTGTGCCCTAAAATGCGTGGATAGAGGGGAATGTATCCACTTATCCACTCTCAGGAAGAATAAGAGGGAGAAACTTTCTACTTTGCTCTTATCACAAATTCAAGCCCTGGAAAATCAGCAAATTAACCAATAAACCGAAGAGACGCAAGAACATTTAATTAAATTAAAGAATCAGTATTCGGAACTTCTACAAGAAAAAGCTCAATATACACTTTTTAAGACCCATGTTAAATATATAGAACAGGGTGATAAAGCGAATCATTTACTATCCCTTCAACTGAGGAGACAAGAAGAATCCAGGATTGTAGTATCCCTCAACTCTACCAAAGATAATTCTCTCCTTACTACTCCCAAAGAAACAGTTAGTGAATTTGAAGCATACTATAGATCCTTATACTCCCCACAGGTACCTACCCCCTCTATAGAGGAACTCCAGGTCTATCTCAAAGATATTCTGCTCCCTTCCCTCCAGCAATCACAAGCGACCTCCCTTGGGGGCTTATAACCCAGCAAGAACTATGGAAAGCTATTGATTCATTGCCGGATGATAAAGCACCAGGACCAGATGGTTTCCCACCTCTGTTTTATAAAGTATTCAAAGAATTAATATGGCCCCTACTATTAAGCATGTTCACCTATCTTTGTAATGAGGGACTATCCGACCCCTCGTTGCTGGAAGCTCTCATAATAGTACTCCCCAAACCAAACAAATCTCCACAAATGGTTTCCAATTACCAACCAATTTCCTTAATGAACTATGATATAAAACTTTTTGCAAAGATTCTAGCTACAAGGGTAGAACAAATTTGGACCCCACTACTTAGTCTGGAACAGGTAGGATTCATAACTGGTAGGTCCTCCTCAGACCACCTTAGGAAATTGTTTCATGTTTTCTCTGCATTTAGAAAGGCACTTTATCCTATGGCATTGATATCCCTAGAGGCGGAGAAAGCTTTTGACAGGGTAAGTTTCATTTTCCTATTTGAAGTTCTCATAAAATTTGGTTTTATGCAAATATTTGTAAAGTGGATACAACTTTTATACGTACGCCCCACTGCAAAAGTTTATTGTAATGGTGTTTTTTCAGAACTAATTCCCTTATTTTCTGGAACACATCGAGGATGCCCACTATCACCTTTATGGTGCCCGCCCACTTAGATTGGCCATCCTTGCACTGCTATAGCCACCTACAGCCCTTGTGTGTGCCCTATTTCCTCTGTGGGTGATTTCTGTGATGCAGTGGCTGCTGTGCATGTGTACACATGTGTGCACTATTTTCTGCCGTCCTCAGCATGTGCTGTGGTTTCACACGCAGTTCACATATGCGGCACAAGATTTTTGTGCATGCGCAGCACTCAACTGATGCACTGCACAGTTGTGTGTGTTTCTGGGTATACTAGTGTGTGATGCAGACAATCAGATGGGGAGTGTGTGGCAGCCCTGACTTAATTACATCCCCCTCCCTGACACATTTACACTCAGGACAGTCCCTATCTAGGGACCTGTGGTATTCCTACATCATGGGGTGGTACAGCACAGGCAGGGATACTGTTCATGACACATGCCACTGTATTAGGTGAACAGTGTGTAGCATGCCACATTTGTGGTATTTCTGCATTTGCATGTCATATGTGTGTCTGCATCACGTGTGCACTCTATCACAGGGTGTTGCATTTTGCTGCATGTATGGCACACTGTGCATGGCACTGTTTCCACCCTATTAGTGTGTATCTGTGTATACTGGCTCTGCTGTATGTGTGTAGGCCTCACAGGTGTGTGGGCCACACAGTGTGCAGCCTACCTCTACACATTACCCTACACTACTGTGTGCCAGGCTATGTGGCACCAGGACAGGTTGTGTGACACTTCATGGGCCGTGTCATTTCAGGCTCGGAATATCATAGGTCAGCATGCAGTGCTGTGACAGTCATGTGATGGTATCTTTGCATGTGATGGTTACAAACCTGTCTGTGCGAAGTGCTCTGTAGTCTGTGTGGTCTGTCACCTTCCCCATGTGGTAGTGCAAGTGCCTGGGGGCCCACTGTGTGCCATGCCTCATATAGTGTGCCACTGGAGTGCATGGTGTACTGCACACTGCATGGCCATCCCCCCACCACACCAGCAGACTGTGCTGTACCTGTCGTCTCTTACCTGTTGTGGTGGTATGATACCGCAGTTCCAAACTATATCTGGGTGAAACACACTGTACCATATCCACGGGTGCGTGTGTGTGTGTGCCGCTGGGTGTGACCACATTACATGGGCACCATTGCCAATATCCAGCATCACCATGTCCTGTGCGCTGCACCAAGCGGCATGCCCGTGTGCTTGCATGTTGGATATGTCCGCTTGGCTTATTGTGGATGTCATGGTTGTATCGTGGCAGTCATCAGGTGAAGTGCCTCTCTATCAGCTCCTGTCAGGCATGTTGACCCGCCTGTGCCAGTGCTGCATAGGTATGGTGGTGTCTGCCATATCTGGCTGCCATGTCATTTCCATCCTGTATGTCCTCTTCCTCCTCCAGCAGGTCTGGTGGTGGCACATGGTTCTCCACTGCAATGTTGTGCAGTATACAGCACACAAGGATGATTTTGTAGGCTGTCTCTGGACTGTACTGTAGTGCTCCTGCCAATCTGTCAATGCACCTGAACTGTGCCTTCAGGACACCAAAAGTGCGCTCGATGACTCACCTAGTATGGCTGTGTGCATCACTGTACCTTGTCTGTGCTGCTGTGTGAGTGTGGTGTAGTGGAGTCATCACCCATCACAGCTGTGGACAGACACTGTCTCCTGTGGGATGAATGGAACAGCGTCAGTTTGCATGGTCTGTATTACATGTGTGTGCATGGTGTGCAGGTTTTCAGGGCTGCATTGCTGTGTGCTGTGCACCATTTCCTAGTAGCCAACCTCCCATGAAATGGCACCTCTGGTACACCTCATGTAGGCCACAGTTGTGCAGGATGTAGGCATCATGCGTGGAACCAGGGTACTGGGAAACCACATCCAGTATGTGGCACTGACTGTCACACACTACCTGTGTATTCATGGAGTGGTGCCCTTTCCTGTTGACGTACACATCCCCATTGCCTGATGGTGCCTGTATGGTGACATGGGTGCAGTCTATTGTGCCCATTACTCATGGGAACTGGGTTATTTTATAGAAGCCCTGCATTACTGCCTTCTGCTGTCATGCTTCACGTGGGAAGATGATGTACTCACCCATGCGGCCCACCATTGCATTCAGGAAATAGTGTAGGCACCTGGACATTGCTGGCTGTGATATTCCAACAGTGTCACCTGTTGGGGTCTGGAATGTCCCTGTTGATAGAAATCATAGTACTGCTATTACTGTCACCTCCACAGGGACTAGGTACCCGCTGCAGGTGGTGCTCCGCAGGTCTGCACGGAGGTCATCGCATATTCCCTCAATGATGGCCTTGGGCAGTCAGTAGCATTCAAAACACTGTTCCTCTGTCAGGTCCTGGTATGTCTTCTGTGGCCTGTACACACATGGTGCATGGCATCTGACAGGTCTGTGCCATCCTAGATGCTGCCTGTTCTGTTGGTTCCAAACATTCTGTTGTCTCCTGTGCCTGTCCCACTGGTCCAATAGTAGCACACCTAGTATTGCTGCTTGTTCTTCTATTGTGACTCTCTGCTCTCTCTTACAGTGCTATGCAACTGTCTCTCCAGCCTGCCTGGGAGTACTCCTTTATATACTGTGTAACTTACACCTGCCGCCACCTGGTATTTGTTATGCCATCCGGGGTTGGTGTATCTTGTCACACTGCACCTTCTAGAATCCCGCATTGGTGTTTCTTTTGTGTATTCTTGGTGTATGTTCATTTATGCATTGGTGTACCTGCGAGATTGTCACAACTGTGGCGTAAGTCGACTTTGGTGTATTTACTTACATTCTGGTGCATGTCGCATTCTAAAATCCCGCATGTCACAACTGCTTTTCGTATTTGTGAGCTGCAACATTTCTTTTGGCACAACTGCGTTACTCTTTGGTGTATTCTTTCTAGAATTGGGCCCCATATCTATAAATGTGGATAAACACCTGTCTCAGGTTTGGAGTGTGCTGATTGGATCTTCACAAGTCAGATTCATGTCAGGCCGTCTTTCAAGTGACCACATTAGGAAGTTACAGTACCTTATTTTGGCATCCAGAGAGGCCTCATGCCCTGCAGTCTTGGTATCCCTGGATGCCAAAAAGGCCTTTGATCATGTAGCCTGGTCCTATCTTTTTGCAGTCTTGGATAAATTTGGATTCCCCAGGTTTTTTATAAATTGGGTTAAAGTCCTCTGTAGTAAGCCCATAGCTCATATCCGATGCAATGGAATATTATCTGACCCCCTTTCCATTGCAGCGGGGTACAAGCTAGGGTTTCCCCATCTCCCCCTTTCTGTTTAACTTATATTTAGTACCCCTGACACATGCCGACTTCCGGTTGCGATGGCCACCTGATAGGCATGCTCTGCATCGCTCCTCTGCTCTTCCAAGCAAAAACCTCCTTCTTTCTTCTCGACAAACTGCATGAGTACTGGAGGAATTTCCCCTAAGTTAGCTACAAAGTAAACAGTAGCCACTCCTGAAAGTCAAACCAAATGGCTCACCTTAAAATTGTGATGAAACCACAGAGGCCTAAACATACACCTCCACCATCTCCAGAAAAAGATCTCCCGGTGAAATGTATCGAAGCGGGCGGTGCTGATGATACGGCTGCTCCACAACTTTTAATGGATGAAACTTTTTTTGAGGGCCTTTCACCAATTAAAAAGTCTCTTCAAGCAGTGGTTGGAGACCTGCAGAAGCTACAGAAATCCATGGATCAACTAACAATTCGTACATCTGATAACAAGGTACGCATCTCTTCTTTAGACGACCAGAGGGCCCAGGTGGAACCGGAGATTGTCTCTCTATGACAACGTCGCAGAAAAACTGAAGACAAACTGGAGGATCTTGAGGGAAGATCCAGATGAAATAATCTAGTAATACTCGGTCTCCCAGAAGGTGAGGAAGGAATTAACCCTATCTCTTTCATACAAAAACTCTGCACTAAGCTAGAGGGTCCTTCACCAAATGGTTCGACATACGTTATTGAAAGGGCACATCGGGTGCTGAGGCCCACTCCTCCAACTGGCTCTCCCCCTCAACCACTGATATTCAGACTTTTAAATTACTTAGATAAGCAAAAAATACTAGACAAATTAAAAGAAAAAAAAGAGATTCAATGGGAAAGCTCCGGAATACAGATAGCCCAAGGTCTACCATTAACAGCAAGACAGAAGCATACTGCAATACATCCCATTGTAGTTAAGCTCATTGCTGCAGGAATTAAATTTTGAATGTGATACCTGGCGATACTACAAGTGAATAAAGATGGGCAATGGATTGCTTTTGAAGATGTGAACAAGGCTACTACGGATCTTAAGACGCTTATCCGGATTTGTTTCACTGAGTAAGGATTTGACATCCTATTGTTAAATATACCTACTAGCTCTAGCTATGCCTTTCTTTGAGGTCCCAGCTTAAGAGTAGCTGAGCTTTGTGAAGCAAAAAGGGGTACTGAAGTGGCTACCCAAATTCCTGAATAAACGTCTAACCTGCTTTATGTCACTAAGAGTCGATGGTGGAGAAAAACAAGGTACAAATACCACTAAAACTTTCCTTAAGGATATGCCCAGACTGAGACTATGTGCTGTGAGGCAATGGCTTCCCACATAAGCTTTCAATCAGCTACAGAGGGAGATATTATGTCTCAGATGCGTGTACACGAGCACAAGAACTTAAAGGGATGAAGAGACTTGTTAGCTGAACTTTCCAGTTCCAGATGGCACTTCACTTCCTCTTACCTTATTTTCTTTTGATATTCATACAATGTTTAGTGTTATTAACCATATGTTTTGTTAACTATAGTTGGGGTAAATCTGGCTTGGTATACGCCAGGTTTCCACTTAAAGAGAAGGATTTGAGGGAAAAAGTAAACGCTGATACCTGGGATTCTATCTATGCTGGGGGGGCAGGGGAGCGGGGAGGTATCTGTCTGGTGGGGTAAATAAGTTTGCAACCAAATACTTGAAAGGAGGGCGGTTGAGTGGATGGGGGGATTAAGATAATTCTTTTGGGCTAGTCTAGTTTTGTTTAGGGTTATTGAATTTAGTTTAGCAATGCATATGGATGTTAGAGGATGTGTGCTAGATGTATTTTTCAGATTGATTAGAACGAAGCAGTGTAATGGTTATGATCTAACCATAAGTAGTCCACCAAATAGTTCCACTTATAGCATTATTCCTTGCTCCAAATGTCATGGCTACTCGGCCTACCAGGACTGGGTAATCTTTGAACTAGGGTACAATTCTGATTCTCAATAGCATTGAAGGTTATATCCTGGAATTTTAAAGGGGCCCAATCCCAAATCAAACATTACCAAATCCTGAGACGCTTGGAAACGTTACAGTGTCATGTAGCCTTTTTACAAGAAACGCACTTGTTAGAGACAGAAGGCAACTCTTTTAGAAGAAGGCAAATAGGACAGGTGTATGCCACAGGTAACGCAAAGGTGCAAAGGGGGGTAGACATCTTATTTGCCAGGGGAATGCCATTCAAATACAACAATCCCACATTGATAAGCAAGGGAGATATATATTTCTTCAGGGGCTTCTAAACCATGCTGTAGCATTCTGGGATCTATATATGGCCCTAACGTTGATTCACCAGAATTTTTTGTAAACTTAATACAGGTACTGAACCTTTTCCCTAGGTTACCCACAATAGTCACAGGAGATAGAAATCTAGTCATTTCACCTACACTAGATATGTCAACCGGTAGAGGAAGTAATCTTTTGCCGGTACAAAAAGCGCTAATGGAATTTATTAAAAGATATAACCTTAGTGATCCCTGGAGAATGCTAAACCCTACTACAAGGGGATTTACTTTCTACTGTCCTGTCCATAAAACATTATCTCGCATTGATTACTTCCTGGTAAACAACTCAGTACTTGAAGGCTTAATAGGCTTTGGCATGTGCCCGAGGGTTATTTCTGATCATGCAACCATTTGGATGGAAAGTACATTATCACATCAAATAGTTTAAAATAGTAGTTGGAAATTAAATATACAACTTCTTCAAGATGAGCAAACAGTGCAATCCCTCAAGGAAACAATTATCCATCTCATTGCACAAAATCAGGGATCAATATGGGATACTGATAAGCTTTGGTGTGCCCTAAAATGCGTGGTTAGAGGGTAATGTATCCACTTATCCACTCTCAGGAAGAAAAAGAGGGAGAAACTATCTACTTCACTCTTGTCACAAATTCAAGCCCTAGAAAATCAGCAAATTGACCAACAAACCGAAGAGATGCAAGAACATTTAACTAAATTACAGAATCAGTATTCAGAACTTCTATAAGAAAAAGCTCAATATAATGCTTTTTAAGAACCATGTTAAATATGTAGAACAGGGCTATCAAGTGAGTCATTTATTAGCCCTTTGACTGAGGAGACAAGAAGAATACAGGACTGTAGTATCCCTTAACTCTACCAAAGATAATTCTCTCCTTACTACTCCCAAAGAAATAGTTGGTGAATTTGAGGCATACTATAGATCCTTATATTCCCCACAGGCACCTACCCCCTCTATAAAGGAAATCCTGGTCTATCTCATGGATATTCCACTCCCTTCCCTCCAGCAATCTCAAGCGACCTCCCTTGGGGGCTTATAACCCAGCTAGAACTATGGAAAGCTATTGATTCATTGCTGAATGATAAAGCACCAGTACCAGATGGTTTCCCACCTCTGTTTTATAAAGTATTCAAAGAATTAGTATCGCCCCTACTATTGAGCATGTTCACCTATCTTTGTAATGAGAGACTATCTGACCCCTCATTGCTGGAAGCTCTCATAATAGTACTCCCCAAACCAAACAAATCTCCACAAATGGTTTCCAATTACCAACCAATTTCCTTAATAAACTATGATATAAAACTTTTTGCAAAGATTCTAGCTACAAGGGTAGCATGAATTTGGACCCCACTACTTAGTCTGGAATAGGTAGGATTCATAGCTGGTAGGTCCTCCTCAGACCACCTTAGGAAATTGTTTCATGTTTTCCCTGCATTTAGAAAGGCACCTTATCCTATGGCACTGATATCCCTAGATGAGGAGAAAGCTTTTGACATGGTAAGTTTGATTTTCCTATTTGAAGTTCTCATAAAATTTGGCTTTAAGCAAAAATGTGTAAAGTGGATACAACTATTATATGCACACCCCACAGCAAAAGTTCATTGTAATGGTGTTTTTTCAGAACTAATTCCCTTATTTTCTGGAACACGCCAAGGGTGCTTTACTTTTTAGCCTGTAACCTGTCCCTGGAACCACTCCTACAACATCTGCAGCATTTCCCCCCAAGTACAGGGTATACAGATTGGTGACTGGGACCTTTTCCTTTCCATATTGTCAGATGACATTATGTTGCATATCAATAACCCACAAGCTTCCCTTCCAGTGATACTATCCATTATAGAGAAATCTGGTACCTTATCAAACTATAAACTGAATATGAATAAATCAAGAATTATGCCATTAAACTCACACACACACCGCTCACAATTTGACAGCCTTCAACTTAGTTGGACAACCCAAATAACTTATCTGGGACTTACACTTACACCTCAGCTATCACAAATCTGAAGATTGAATCTTGATACCAAACTAGGAATCATATAACATGATCTCGAAAGATGGGCCCCTCTTTATCTTTCTCTTTAAGGAAGAATTAACATAATTAAAATGGATGTCCTCCCGAGACTTTTTTACCCCTTGAACATGCTAAATTCTTTTCTCCTGCAAACATGGTTTAGGAGGGTTCAACAGATCATTACCAAGTTTCTTTGGAAATCAAAGCCACCAAGACGGTCATTTGTTAAACTTGGAGCTCCAAAGCAAAATGGGGCTTCAAATTGCCGAATTTTTTCCATTATTATTTGGCAAGCCATATAGCTAAATATTTCCGTTGGTACTCCCCTGTTTCTATCGGAGCAGCACCTATGTATGAACCACTTTGGTTAAAAATAGAGAACCTAATTTTTGAACAATCAGGCATTTCCCCTAATAGCTTATTATTTATTTCTCCTAAGAAGGGTTTTAAGATACTAAAAAATGCATCAGTATACATGTCCCTGAAAGTACATGCCCAACTGTGTAGAGTTCTTAAATATAATAATACTAAGGATATCTCCCAACCCATTCATTTAAACCTGAACTTTTTGCTTGATAAACAATACCTAAAAGTTACTGGAGAGTCCCCAGAACAGGAAGTTAGTGTCTTGGACTTACTGGATCAGGGTAAAATTAAGGCTTCACCTGAACTCCATAAGATCTTAGGTTTTCCACCCAATCAGATATTCAAAGCATTTCAAATTAGACACCTTTTAATTGCTACGATGGGTTCTAATATTTGGGATACTGACCAAACCAATCTTCTTAGTACGTTCCATAGTTTGGTATGGAGTCCTCATGCAGTATCCAAAATAAGAGCAGAATTGTACCCTAGAATTTATCCTGACACCCAGAGAATGTCACCATATTGGGAAAATCAATTCCCGAATAAACAGCTTTGTTGGGAGGGTATTTGGAAAGCAATATACTCCTATACGTCTAATGATGAGCTGCGCCTAATTCAATTCAATATAATACATAATATGTGCCTTACCCCAGCAAAGTTGTTTACCATGGGCAAACTACCTGATCCCACATGTAATAGGTGTGGCTTAAGTGAGGGCATTATATACCATGTGTCCTGGGAGTGCCCCTCAATTAGGCCCCTATGGAACACGATCAAGAAAAAACTTGATCCCCTTCTTGGACTGGAGTCATATTGTGAACCCGAAATATGTATCCTTGGGGACTACTCCCAAATCCCAGTTTTGGAAAGACGACATGCTATGGCTTTAATTTACCACTCAGTTAAGCAAATGGTATTAAGGCATTGGAATGATTCCCTAATTATTCCATACTCGGAATGGCTGAAGGAGTTCTTATATAACCTAAGAATAGAAAAAATGATAGCTAATCTTAGACATTGTCCCACCAGCTTTGACAGAAAATGGAGCAAGCTTTATACATTAACCTCAATATAAAGTAAAACATTGACTCAGATAAGTATGCATAAGGTAAATTTAGATATATAATCATGGAACTGCCAGTATAAGATGTTACTAGCACTTATTAGAAGGGGTGTGGGAGAAGGGGTATAGTAGACTTATAGTTAGGTGTGCTTGTAGATTTAGTGATAGTAAATTTTAATAGGCTGATGCAACCTCAAGACCACAGTCATGTATGTATACTTGTGTTTTCTTTTAGGTCTATTTGCCTTGTAACAACATATATGTAAATTAAAAAAGAAATAAAGTGTATTGAATTTCAAAAAAAAAAAAGAACCCCTGAGTTATCATCTCCAAAACTGTCAGGACTTCAAAGATATATGAGTGGGAAGGAAAAGTTATGTCTTATCAGCTTTTATGGATGATTTGCTATTACACCTAGAGGACCCTGTGGCTTCACTATCTGCTACTATGAGAGCCATTCATTATTTTTCAGTAATATCAGGTTATAAATTGAATCCCACTAAAACAAAGGTCCTCCCCTTAACCAACCTGATTTAAAAGAGTGATATTGCTTCACTTGGCCTGGTTTAGGAGCCCAGATCATTTGTTTATTTGGGTATTCACCTCTCCCGCTTTCCGTCTCGGTTAATTAAGGCTAACTTATCCTCTCAGATACACGCTATACAGTAGGATTTGCTGTGGTGGTCTTCCTTACCTATATCTCTTTGAGGACGTATTAATATCATCAAAATTAATGTGTCACCACGTAGCCTCTGTTCATTGGGGATGCTGAATGTTTACCTCCTCAAGACTTGGTTTGCTCGACTGCAATCTATGAGCAATAGATTTTTAAGGCAGAATGGAGCTGTTAGGCACTCATATTAGAAACTGACTGCCTCCAAACAGTTTGGTGGCTTACAGCTGCCTAATTCTTTCTTATATTACAGGGCCGTCCTCTGTAGTAAATCTTTGCTGTGGGGTGTGTCAGTTGACACCTTTGTGGACAGTCCTTATACCCCCTTATGGTTGGATTTGGAATGCTCTTTCTGTATTTCAGTTGGTATCCAGCTGGCAAATTTGCTGTATATCACTCCAGCCCAACTCCTGAATACTCTTAGGTCCATGCCTTTACATTGGTCCCTTAAAAGTCATGTTCAGCTCTGCACTTATTTTGGCCTCCCCTGGATGAAAGTCATAACCCAACCTCTGATTGGCAATCCTAACTTTTGTATTGGTGGGCAGCCTATTCCATTTCTTCTTCTTCAGGTCTTAATGCTATGGTAGAATCTTTGCCGGAAAGGGACACATTTATATCCTTTAGTTCATGTAGGCACAGTTGCACCTTCCAGTACCTACCAGTTTTAAATATTTTCAACTCACTTGTGTAATTTTTTGCATTTATTGGCCCAAGACCATGTTCTTGGAAGGATTCCTCTGCTTTTAAGCCCCTTTTGAATGTGGATTTATAGCCTCACCACATCTCTAACCTTTACTAGTTATTTCAGGGCATGGATTCCAAGAGTCCTACGGGGATTTGCTACTATTGGAAACAGGAGTTAGGTCTTTCAAAGGATTATGGGTTCTGGCATTTGTTCTGGCAGACACTTTATAAGTATGCCAAGCAGGACAGATTCCATTTAACATAGTTCTGTATTTTACATGATATTTACTATACCCCGTTTAAGCTTTATAAAATGGAAACATTATCATCCCCGTTGTGTTCAAGATGTGGTTTGGAGGTTGGCACATTGAAACATGTGCTATGGAATTGTATTTGGATATCTCCTTTTTGGACAACTATTAAAAGGTCAATGGATCCTCTCCTTGGGTTAGAAGACCTATTCTTCCCCAAAAGTTGTCTTTTAGATCTTTTCCCACTGGGTATGTCTGGGATTCATAAAGAGCACATGGCATTGATTGCTTTAACAGCTAAGCTAATTATCTTAAGACATTGGAAAGATACTTCTAACCCATCCTTTAGAGAATGACATCAAGAAATTCTATCAGCCCTAGTTGTAGAGAAATACATAGATTCCATTAGGAGATGCCCAAACCAGTACCGCTCGAGGTGGGAATCGTTGTACACATTGCTCTCACTTCCAGTTACTATGTCCTGCTAAAATTGATTAACTCTTACATAATATTATGGCAGTGTTGCTCTACCCCCCCCCCCCCATTTATGCCTCTCGTTTTTCATTTCTCTATGTTCATGAACCATCCTAGTCTCTCCTCAATAATATGTCACACTTGTTTAGCTCCAAGGTGGGGGGGTGGTTGTTTGGGTAATGGGGAGGGTTGATTTTTTGGTTTTTTGGTTGCTGGTTTTGGCTGTTTTATTATGTCTTTATCTTTCTATTGTATGTTGGTGTTGTTTATTCATAAACCTCAATAAGGTATATTTAATAAAAAAGAAGCAAGTACATGCTTGGAGGGAGACTTCAACCTTGTTCTGGACACTTTGATGGATAAAACACCATTTCAGAAGGGCTCCCTCCCATGCAAAAGCTCAAGAAGTAATGAATCAGCTCTGTTAGAAGCTTCATCTACTGGCTGTATGGAGAATGCAACACCCCACAGACAAAGATTTTACTTTCTTATCTGTCAGATTTCACTTGAGTAGTTGAATCAATTATTTTTTGTATACTTCTCATCTGCTTTTGGAAGTGCTGGACACATTAATTCATCACATTATTCTGTCAGACCATGCCCCCATCTCCAGCTCCAGAACAGTGCTGTCCCAGACCTCGGTTGCAAAAAAACCCAGGTGGCAGTTTAATCTGTCTCTGCTGCACTCCACAGAATTTAAAACCTGGCTGGCAGCAGAGATACAAATATATTTTTTTGTTAGCGCCCAACCAGATACTCCTTCTGCCCTCCTCTGGGAGGCTTTCAAAGTTTTCATCAGAGCATCATTAGCTACTCTGCGAGATAAAACAAGAGGAGAAAACAGAAGTGAATGCCTTAGAGTCTAACCTCTATCTGTTAGACTCTCCTTCTGAGGAGGACCTCCATGAGGTCATGGTGGCTAAATACCATCTTAACAGGCTCCTACACTAACAAGCAGAAAGATCTCTTTTCTTTCTCAAACAGACTTACTAGGAAAATGGTGAAATGGTCAGTAAGCTTTTAGCATACAGACTTAAAAAAAGACAGGCATATATACAAATCTCTAACCTTAGCTCTCCTGAAGGAAAGCTTCTGGAACATCATAAAGATATCAGTCGGCTTTTAGAGACTATTACTCTGCACTGTAATTACCTAGACTCACATGCACCCAGACTAACCAGAAAGATTTCTTCTCCAAACTTGCTTTAGCCTCACTCCCAGAGGACATTGTTCAAGCTTTGGATAAGCCTCTTACCCAAGTTAAAGTTACACAGGCTATTTGGGATCTGGTAAATGGAAGAGCTCCAGGGCCAGATGGCCTAAATGCTGATTTCTACAAAGCATTTGAAAAATTGTTTTTTCCTCATCTCTTAAGATTATTTTTGCATGCCTATCAAAATGGATTCTTACCCCCTACTATGAGAGAGGCTACTATCACTGTCTTACCCAAACCGGGAAAAGATGTAGCACATTGTTTTAATTATAGACCCATCTGTCTTCTGAATGTTGATGAGAAAATACTCACAAAGATCATTGCCACACATCTGGAGAAAGCTTTTCCCTTCCTGGTCCATAAATCCCATCCAGGCTTCATGAAAGGGAGGCAGGCCTCTGATAATAATAGAGCAGTCCTGGATTTGCTACAGGTGGCATGCCATTTGCCACAATCCACAGCTCTCATAACTATCGATGCAGAAAAAGTGTTTGATTCGGTGGCGTTGAAATACATTTGGTATACTCTGAAAAAAATGGGGATAGGTAATAATTTTCTCACTTAGATCAGAACATTATACAATAACCTCCTTGTGAGAGTTCAAACAAATGGTATTTTGTCTGATCCATTCCCACTCCACTGAGGTACATGCCATGGCTAGAAACATAAAAATGTCAAATTTGATGGCAGACAAGGACCACTTGACCCATCCACTCTGCCCATTTTTCCCTACCTGCTGTATCACTGCAGACCCTACTTGATCTCCAGCTTATCCCCCCCTTGTCTTATTATTAACATTCCCTTATGCCTATCCCATGCTGTCTTGAACATATATATTTGTATATATATTTCTTGTATGGAGATACAGTATATGTATTCTATGTGCAACTTTTATTTCTTTTTTGTTATATTATGGGACATCATTGTAAATAAGCTTGCTCAATGAATTTATCCCAAATAAACAAACTTGAAACTTGAACCCTGTTCAGTTTTTGCCCCCGCAACCTCCACGTGGAGGCCGTTCCAAGCACCTACCACCCTCTCCATGAAGAAGTACTTCCTCATATCTCCCTTGATTCCCCCCTCCAGCTTTATAGCATGACCCTTTCTTCTTGAGCATTTTTTTTCTGAAAGATGCTTTCCTCAAACCTTATTTACACCAGTGAGGTATTTGAAAGTTTCTATCATATCCTCCCTCCCCCTCCATTCCTGTAGTGTATACATATGAATTTCCGCTTCACCACTTGATTTTCCTGCTTGCCATAGAGCTGCTCAACACAGCACTATGACAAAACCAGAATTTTAAGGGAATTAAGACAGGTGATAAGTCATACAGCACCTTGATGTATGCCGATGATCTTCATCTCTTATCAGAAGTGGAGACGTCCTTATCAGTGACTCTCAACATTCTTGTGCAGTTTGGGACCATCTCTGGTCTAAGAATCAATTGGGACAAGTTTGAGGTGCTGTCAATAAAAGCAAGGGATCCTACCTGGATGGATACTGGTTCTTGCCACCTGAAATGGACCCTTGAGTGCATGGGGTATCTTGGTATGATCATCACCCCCATGATGGATATGTTACTGAATAAAAATGTACCTCCACTAGTGGACAATTTAAAAAAGATATGCTCCAGTAGGCGCAGCTAAACTTATTACTATCAGTGAAAACAGCAGCCCTCAAAATGATGTCTATGCCTCAACTCACCTATTGTCTTCACAACCTTCCCCTTAACATTCCCTTATTAATGTGAGAAAAATAGACTTTCTTTTTACACCATTTCTATGTGTTAACCAGTACCTGAGATGCAGTCAGTGTACCCTAACGGCACCCCTAGAGAAGGGGGGATGGAATTTGTCATGGCCCTAGGACTATCATATTAGTGGGGTGATAGCACAGACACTTCATTGGCTGACTAAAGACTCAGAACAGCTCCTTTTGTGGGTTGAAATTGAACATGGGATAGCGGGTGTAACCCTGTTGACTGTATCCCCAGTACATGGACATTTCTCTGGTATATCACCAGTGAACATCATGTTCTTTTCTCTAAGGGCATGGTCGATACTAGCCTATAAGAGTGAGTGGAATGACCTTTCTCTTGGCTGCTCAGAACCACTCTACCATAATCCATGTCTTTGAGTGTCAGGTACTTCTACCTGCTGAAACTCATAGGCATGTAAGGGTATTCTTTACTTTAGCACCTTATTGACCCCACCGCAAACTCCCTATGATCATTCACACAACTCCAAGAGCTTTACTTACTCCCTAAACAAGACCACTGGAAATATCTCCAGTTGCGTCATGCACTACCACCCTGGTTTACCCCACAACATTGCCTCAAGCAATCGGAAATGCTCTGGACCATAAGCATCTGGGAAATCCAGTCAAAGGGGCAAACTAGGGCATATTTATAAAAACCTTCAAGTCTACCACCTTACAGATTGGGATGCTTATAGACAAAAGTGGGCAGCAGATCTGGGAACCCATCTGGATGATGCCTTCTGGGATCAGTGTTGGAAAGATGCCCACAGAGCCACCTCAGACCCAAAATATCAGCTTACACAAATGAAGATCTTAAGACAATGACACAGAACACCAGATAAACAGGTCCATATTAGCCTGAACATTAAATATGCCTGTTGGTGATGTGGTGCTTCCCCAGGGGAAAATCTTTCATATTCTATGGTCATGTAGAGACATCCAACAATGGTGGTCAGATATCATAGGGTGGCTCCACCCAGAAGCAAAGAATTTTAGATCCTAGGATATCCAGAGAGACTTATACCACATGATTGAACTTACAAATATCTACTGGTGACAGCAGCCATGGAAGCAAAACATCAGAGTTTGATGTGTTGGAGATAGGCTACTTGCCTGTCAATAAACAACTGGGAAGCTGGGATGGCTAGAACTGCCTCCTTTCTGCATGTCCTACATTGTCACAGTGGCTTGCTGGGTAAGTTCCTAGACCCTTGTGATCCATGGTTCAGAGGGCTGGGAACTGAGACTACCAGGTAATCGTCTTCTTACCCCCTCCCCATCCCTTCCTTTGGAAGTATTCACAGATTTGCTGTTTTAATTTGCTACTCCTACTCTCTTTTACTCATAATATGTACCTTCTGCTGAGCCTCAGCAAAGTTACTAGATTTGTTTAGTAGTTGCATCTTTTCTTTACTAGCTATTTAAAATAAAGTCATATGTGTATTATAATCTTTTCCTGGGTCAATACAGGTTAATGGGACTGTCTATTGGCACCCTTGGAAATAGTGGAATAAATGTCAACACCTGTTGGAACATCTGGAAATGCAATGAACTTATTCTTATTGTATGTATAATAATAGTTAAATTAGGCAAATGTAATTATATTTAATAATTGTACTAAATTAGAATTATAGATCCTTGTTTTAGTGTTGTATCTCCAAAGGGGCTCCCCTGACTGGGTTTCTTTCTATGTGCTGTACCAGTCTTCTCTGTACTTTTAGAGGTTTACTATTTATTATCATTTGTTATTATTATTTACTTTGGATAATTCTGTGTTATGTACCATTGCTAATTGAAATAAAACTTATTTATAAAAAAAAGAAATATGGCAAGGTACTGTGCTGCATCCTGGCTGACCCTACTGTATGTAATAAATGTTGCCTTTGTCAGCAGATAAAGTCTAAAGACTGGATTGTCAAAAGCCCTGCATATGTGACAAGCCCCTAGTCCACTGAAAATATGGCACAGGGAGCTTGCAGCAGTCCCTCAACACCGATAAGGATTTTCAATCTTGTGCACCAAATGCTGCCAGTTAGACCAGCTCTCAGCCTCATATCATGAATACTCATACAGGTACATGAAAAGCTATGAACTTGTTACTCACTTGTCATGATAATGATGAGTTTGAGGCTCACTGCTAAAATGTGGGGAGGCTCAAACAGTAACCTGTAGATCCTGGATAATGGCAGGAAGAGTGGGATTTCTGAAAGTGCAATCCATGGGTTGGGAAGGGAAACCCCATATTCTAGTGCACGTGTGGATGAATGACCTTGCATGATGTGAGCTGAGGGAGGTACAAGAGTGGTCCAGAGAAGTGAGGATAATTTGTAGTGAGGCAGGAAGGATTGTACTTTCTCAGAGGAGCTACTGGTCCCAAGGTCTGGTATACCAAGAAAGGCAGGGATAGAGGAATTTAATGGATGACTTAGTGATAGTGTGAAAAGGAGGAATATGGGCTCATTGGGGACTGGGTAAGAATGTGGGATAAGAGGAACCTCTATGCACCAGACAGTTTGCATCTGAGTAGGCAGAGTACAAGGGTCTAGAAGGGCAAGCTGCAGAAATACACCAAGAACAACCTCAATTTTAATTGATGGGGAGGCAGTAGGGTGCACAGCACCCTTATTCACCTGAGGGAGGGAGCTGATAGACCTCTCCCTAGTCAAAATAGCATGGTGAGGAGATTGATAAGAAGGGCTGAAGTAGAGAAGGCAACTGAAGTAGGAGGGGGGGTGATAGGGAAGGTCAAGATGAAAGGAAGTCCCAAGTCATGCTAGATGATAGTGCTTCTGAATGTCAGAAGCCTGAGAAACAAGATAGCAGACTTGCAGTCACTGATGGCAGAGGGAGAGGTGAACATAGCAGCCTTAACAGAGACATGGGCCACACTAAACCATGACTGGGACATAGCAGTTCCATGGAATAAACTATATAGGAAAGACAGGAGGACAGGAAGTGATGAGTAACTCAGTACATGAAGGAATGAATAACTTGTAAGAGAGGAAGAAGTAGAGGGTAAGACTGAAATGCTGTAGTTACAGGTACAATCTACTAGAGGGAAGAAATTAAGGATGGGGTGGTCTACAGGCCACCATCCCAGGAAAAGGATGGACTTAGGTAGGATGGGAGAAATTCTAGCAGGTCACCATGCTGGGATCAGAAGAGAAATGGACATAGAATGGGCAATAATAAAGGAGGGACTGATGGAGGCCACTAGTGAGTGCGCCAAAATCAACAGTAAGAAAATGAAAGCCAAAAAGCTAGATGGTTTGGAAAGGAGGTGGCAAAAGCTGTAGGTGATAGGAGGACAACCTTTGAGGAGTACAAACATACTCAGAAGAAAGAAGATAGTGTGCAATCCTTTGCTAAATCAAGAGAGGTGAGCAGAGTGGTTAGGGTGCCAAGGCTAAAAAGGAAGTGCAAGTAGCACAGGGCAAAAGCAGAGGAGAAAACATTGTTTCCAATATATAAGGGAGAAAAGGAAAACCAAGGATAAAACAGTCAGGTTAAAAAGGAGGTTGGTTTGGCAAAGGGTAGCAAAAAGAAAGCAGAGGTACTTAACAAGTACTTCTGTTCAGTCTTCATTAGTCAGAAGGATGGGCCAGTACAACAGGGGAACAGGGGGTGGACGGGGGAGTTACAGATGGTATAATTCATGTTGACTGGGAACTTAAGGGCCTACAAGGTAAATAAATCTCCAGGGCTGGATGGTATGCACCTAAGGGTCCTAAGGGAACTGGTTCTTGTGGCTCCTCTGGCAGATGTTTTTAATACCTCTCTGGAGTCAAGGATCATGCCCCAGGATTGGAGAACTGCACATGAAGTACCTCTCCACAAAAGTGGGCTGAAGGATGAACCATGAAACTTCAGGCTGACAGCCTGACCTCAATAGTGGGCAAGCTGATGGAGTCCATCCTGAAAGAGAGACTGGGGAACTTTCTGGAGGATAATGGACACCAGATGAGCTTGATTGACTTCTTCAACTGGGTCACCAGTGGGCAATGGCTAAGCAGTTGCTATCCTGTACCTGGACTTCAGCAAGGTCTTTGACTCTGTACCACACAGGAGACTTATCTGAAAGCTAAAAGACCTAGGGGTGGGGGATAAGACGGTTTACTGAGTCAGATGTTGGCTTTAGGACAGAAGTCAAAGGGTGGTAGAGAGGGGAGGAATCCTCAGAAGCTAGGCCTGTAACTAGTGGGGTCCCAAAGGGCTCTGTGCTCTGTCTGGTGTTGTTTATCATATTCGTAAGTGACTTCAAGGATCAGATTAGGGGCAAGATATGCCAGTACACAGATGACATGAAGCTCCGTGGAAGGGTGAACATGGAGGAAGGGAGACAGACAAGCAGGAAAGACCTGGCTAGGCTAGAGAAGTGGTCTGGCATTTGGCAACTGGGCTTTAATGCTAAAAAGTATAAAATTATGCACTTGGGGTGAAAACACCAGTGACCAAATACTGTTTGCTGGTGTGCAGGTAACCAGGTTCGAGGAGGAAAAGGACCTGGGTGTAACTGTCAAGAGTGATCTGAAACACTCAGCACAATGCAGGAAGGCTGCAGCCAAAGCAAACTGGATGCTGCGCTGCTCAGCTAGGGATCACCAACAGGAATAAATGTTATGTTGCTAGTCATTCCCCCTGCCACAGGCTGCCCTTCCTGTAATTTAGTGCACACAGCAGTACGCATTTTCTAGAAATGCAAAATAGGTTTAAATTTAGTACTCCCAGAGTTATGTAAACCATATGAGGAACACTTATGCTGCTTAGTCTAGCGGCCAATTTTCAAAATATTCATCCTGTTGAACCCTTCCCCCGCATTAGAGAAGGTTTGATGGTTGCATAAGATAGCTCTACTCAACAGCTTTCAGAAAAGATATGCTGTGGTGTTCATCACATAGTTGATAATATTGAATTTTGAAGAGAAAATCTGAACAATATAGCTGAAAAAAAGATGAAAATGAGCAAATCCTGAATTTCTAAGAAATTGTAAAACTGTTATTTTTAACATCATATTTGTAGAGTTAGGGTATTAGTTTCCAGTTTTTGTAAATTGCTAAAATAAATTTGAATAAAGTGAACCTAAATGCCTATAAATGAACCCTAAATATAAGTAAAACATAACATTTAAAACCAATTTGTCATGCTTTATGTCCAGTAATCATGTCTAATAGCATCTTAACTAATCATGTTCTTTATTGCTCTCACATCGTCCATTTGCTCAGAAATTACACCTCAAGTTCATTGTAATAAATGATTTGTACACACTAAGGTTACTGGACAAGAATGTGTTCCTATAACCAAATCTCATTCCTGAAGGCATACACTGTACATATGTAGAGAAACAACACATTTTCAAACAATAACTGTATTTCCAGGCTGATAGAACGAGTGAGAAAATTTACTTTTGAATAATAATAATAACACCGATGGAAATGCAAATGTCTTTTTCAGCCAAAAAATGACCTTGTAGAGTTCTCAGCATGGCTCCCAGGTCTTGAAATGCATCAACAAAGCTGTCTATTTTCCTCCTTCATTTCACTTTCTGTTGCTATCGCAGCCATTAGTTGTTGGGCAATTTTGCACTTCAGCTCAATTTGATTTGTGTCCCATGATTGTATTTTCTTCTTCTGCACCACCCATGAAATGAATGCTTACCACTGTACTCAGCAATTTGGCTTCAAACATCAGCTTGTGGGCTAATGTACAACATTTGTAGTTTTTTTCCCTGCATGATCACAGGTGCAGCATTTGTTCCAAAGATCTCTGCCTCAACTAGTAAATCCTCAAATCCACTGTCTGCACAGTGTTTGCCAAGTATCTTCCAGTAGAGCTCCATGACGTGGAATCCTACCATTCTCAAAACATGATGCTTCAGCTCCTCCCAGTTCAGAAATGGACTTCTTGGACAATGATGCACAGCTGAAGGTCTGAAGTTATGACTGATTTTTCCTGGCCCAGCATCTGCATCTGTTTCTTGATTGTTTTTTAGTTCTGTGTATACAGTATCCTTATGGGTGGAAAGGCTCGATAATAAAGGAGTGTAACCAACTGTGGTCTTGAATCTTTCCTCTTTGAAGTTGTAGTGAAGGATTGCATGAAACCAGCCCCAACTTGGTACACACTGATCTGCTTGTAGGGGCTCAAACTCAAGAGTGATGATCTTTGTGGGGCATAAATAGCAAATACCCAGTCTCTGTTGAGTGCCAAAGATGTGGATTGGTTTGCTAAAAAACAAGGCTTCACATCAGCTTCACCAGACAGGTGACTAAGTGGGCCCTTTCTCTTGAATTGGTTAGGACACTCTAGAACACCAAGGCATGTAAATCTGCACATAGCTTTTCCCCTAATGTCACTCACAAAATGTTTTTGTGAGTACCATTGAATTTGGTTTTGGCCCCATTATTGGCATTTCTAGCCGCCTGCTTTGTCTTGTGTTTCCCCAATGACAACTTCTTTTGATCTTGGTCCAACAGATACATTGGTCCCCAAATTGTCCTGTTACAGCAAACTGCCTAGGATATGTGTTGTTCCTTGAACACTCCAAGTTTCTTCAGTTATGTCTATGTTATCCATTGCAGCATGTGCAAATATTCCAGGCATGATGTTTGTAGGAAGAAATGTTCCCTCTTGTTGTGTAATTGATGACATGATGGCACTTATTATAGATACATAGATACATAGACAGTGTCAGCAGATAAGGGCCTATGGCCCACCCAGTCTGCCCATTTGAGCTTGTAAGTTCAGTTAATGTTTTTCTAGAAGTCTGTTGCCCCTTACCCCTGACCTCCAGAATTCCTTTATGTATATCCCATGCATTCTTAAATCCCGTGATTGTTTCAGCCTCCACCACTTCCTCTGGCAGGGTGTTCCACTTGTCCACCACCCGTTCTGTGAAGAAATTCTTCCTCATGTTTCCTCTGAATCGTCCTCCCTCCAACTTCATCCCATGCCCTCTAGTCCTGGAACATCTTTTTCACTTAAAAAGAGTGTATTCCTGCACCCTGTTCCTCCCTGTAAGATAATTGTATGTCTCTATCATGTCCCCTCTCTCCCTCCTCTCCTCCAGGGAGTACATGTTCAGTTCCTTCAACCTGTCTTCATAGGACTTGTGATGCAATCCATGCATCATCTCTGCTGCCCTCCTCCGAACCCTCTTCACCCTGTCTATGTCCTTACATAGGTAAGGTCCCCAGAACTGTACACTGTACTCCAGGTGGGGCCCCACCAGTGTCCCGCATAGTGGAATCATGACCTCCCCTTTCCTGCTGGTGATGCCCCTGCCTATGCATCCCAGCATCCTATTTGCTTTACCTGCTGCCTTGTCACACTGTTTCCCTACCTTGAGGTCATCAGAGATGATAACCCCAAGATCCCTTTCCTGGTTGGTGCATGCTATATCCTCACCCCCCAACTGATATATTGTGCCAGGGTCTTTGTGCCCCATATGCACCATCCTGCACTTCCTTGCATCGAATCTCAACTGCCAAACCCCTGGCCATTCCTCAAGTCTCCACAGGTCCCTTCTCATTATGTTCACACCCTCTGGCATGTCCACTCTGGCACAGAGCTCCGCATCATCTGCAAACAGTGAAATTCTGCCTTCCAGGTCCTGTGCAATGTCACCAATGAAGATGTTGAATAAGACCGGTCCCAGCACTGATCCCTGTGGTACCCCACCGGTCACTCTTCCATCTGTGGAGTGACAGCCATTTACCACCACCCTCTGTGTCCTGCCACCCAGCCAGTTACCTACCCACCACACTACTGTCCTGCCCACACCCATATTCCCCAGTTTGTGTAATAGTCTTCAATGTGGCACAGTGTCAAAGGCCTTGCTGAAGTCCGGATAGGCCATGTCCACTGCCCTCCCCTGATCCACCTCCCTAGTCACCCAGTCAAAAAATTAAACAAGGTTGGTCTGACATGACCTCCCCCTGGTAAAACCATGCTGCCTTGGGTCCTGTAGTCCATTGACAACCAGATGTTCCACCAATCTCTCCTTCAGTAGTGCTTCCATGATCTTCCCCACTACCGAGGTGAGGCTGAATGGTCTGTAGTTCCCCACTTCCTCTTTGTTCCCACTTTTGTATAAGGGGACTACATCTGCTGTCCTCCAGTCTTTGGGTACCACCCCTGTTTCCAGTGATTGGCTAAACAGGATAGCCAGAGGTTCAGCCACCACCTCTCTTAGTTCTTTATGGACCCTGGGGTGCACCCCATCTGGCCCCATTGCTTTATCAACTCTTATTACTTCCAGTTCCTTCAGGACCCTTTCTCGTGTAAAGGGACTTGTGTCCATTTCTGTACCATTCTCACCCCTTGTACTCCATTCAGACTCATTACACTCCTCTTCCTCAGTAAAGACTTAGCAGAAATACCTGTTCAATATGTCAGCTTTACTATTGTCATCCTCCACGCAGCCCCCATCCCCCTTCAGTCTCACTATCCCTCCCTTTGCCTTTCTTTTTTCACTTATGTACCTAGAAAAGGTTTTGTCCCCTCTACCCACTGATTTTGCAATGTGTTCTTCTGTCTGAGCTTTGGCTTCCCTTACTGACCTCCCTGCCTCCCTTTGCTTCTCCTGGTACTTCTCCCTATCCCCTTCTGCCTGTGTCTTTTTGTACTTCCTAAATGCAATCTATTTGTCTTTCACTTTCTTTGCTACCTCTTTGGAAAACCATAATGGTCTCCTCTTCCTTTTCCTCTTGCTAACCTGCTTAATGCATAATTCTGTTGTTCTTGTAATCCCCATTTTAAATACTGCCCACTGTTCCTCAACCCCTGATTCCCGCCCCATTCCCCTTAATGCCTCTTTCAAGTATCTCCCCATTTTCCCAAAGTCTGCCCCCCTAAAATCCAGGGCATGTGTTTTTGTGTGGTTTGGATCTGCTCTTTCTGTGATTTCAAACCACAGTGACTGGTGGTCACTGTTCCCCAGGTGCTCCTCCACTGTTACCCCATCACATTGTCCCTGTTTGTGAGCACAAGGTCCAGTATTGCCTTCTGCCGAGTTGGTTCCATGTCCAGTTGCTTGAGGAAGGCACCCTGAAGGGAGTCCAGGATAAATCTGGATTATGGATGGCTTGACTCTGCAGACATCATCATAACTCAGGGAATGCCCTTGACTGTGTAACATATCCAACAACTGGTGACTCCTTGCCAAATGGTGAACTGATATGGCTAGTCCAATATGCATTGGTGTTTACAGTGAGAATTTGAATCACTATAGATTGTATCTTGTGTTACTGCTAAGACTCTTCTATGTACATCAGGAGTGTTTTGAATAGGTTCTGCTGGTTTACCCATCCTGAGCAGGCTCAGAAACTGGTACAGATCAGCAGGCACCAGGAACTCTGCTCTTTCAAAACAAATCTCTCTACATTCAATGCATGGGTTGGTGGAAATTCCTGATGCATTTCTGGCAGATGCACAAAGTGTGTTGCTGCATGAAAAATACTGAGATTCTCATGCTCATCATCAGGAAGCTCCAGGTCTGCCTCAATCCTTTCTTCCTGGACCTTTCTTTGAAACGGTGTTATGACATGCATCACCTGTAACTTGACTGTGCCTATTGTTAAACTGTGTTGCTGATTGTCTCGCATTGCTTGTAACTTGCCTGTGCCTTATTGCTGTACTGTATTTCTGATTGTCTCATGTATGTATGTCTTTGTCTTCCTTATGACGTGGTACCTTTGTAAATGAGCCTCTGGCTCAAAGGTTGTTAAACTGATGTTAAAAAAAAAAAATAATAAACTCAGCAACCTTGTTGATTGTTCTTTCAAATGTATTTTGCTACTATACACCAGCTCTGGTTTGTTTGATGAATGAGGCTGATGGAATGTAATTGAACCTTCAAAGTATCTAACAAGAAGTTTTTTCAACTTCTCAGCATGGTATGTCCCTGATTCAGCATAACCAAATGTCCAAATGTTCTCTTTATTTTGTCAACAGGAATGCCATATCAAATGCCCTTCTTCATGTTAAGTCATCCTGAATGTGGTTTACGAGCATGTCAAATGCTCTTGTGAAGACATCAATAGTCTCCTCTGTCTTCTCAGTGTTAGTTTCACTGGCTTGTCCAGCCCTTACCAGTAGCTAAGCTAGACAATTTTTGTGGTACTTAGCCTCCAAGGAGAATGTAGGGGCAGTGGAGGAGATATGGGAGGCTATCAGGGGAAGAGTACTGCAAGCCACAGAAATGTGCTCAAAATAGGTTAGGAAGCATAAAAGGGTGAGGAGACTGCTTTGGTTTACAAAGGAGGTTGTGGGGGAAGTCAGGGAAAGGAGGAGGGCTTTCAGAAAATACAACAGGACACTCAGCAAAGAAGATAAGAAAGAGTATAGGGGAACAGCAGAATCTGGCAGGGAAGAAGATCAGAAGGGCAAAAGTAGATACTGAGGAGAAAATAGCAAAAAAAGGCCAAAAGGGGGGATAAAACTTTATTCAGATATGTGAGGGAGAGGAGGAGGGCAAGGCAAGGCATTTCTAGACAGAGGGGGCAGGGAGGGATAGAATTAGAAAGGGACTGTGAAAAAGCAGACTTATTAAATAAGTACTTTAGCTTGGTATTCACAGAGGAAGAGGATGGTAGGGGACCTGAGTGAAAGTCAAAGGGGAAGGAGGACAAAGGGGTATAGCTGAGCCCTTTCACTGTGGACATGGTTAGTGCAGAGCTAGACAGACAGAGGGTGAACAAGGCAATAGGACCAGACGGGTTGCACCCCAAAGTGATCAGGGAATTGAAGGAGGAGTTAGCTGCATCTTTGGCAAGGCTATTCAACTTTTCCTGGATATGGGGAGAGCGCCAGAGGACTTGAAAAGGGTGGATGTGGTGCCTTTACACAAGGGAACTTGTAAGGAGATGAAGGAAAACTACTGACTTGTCAGCCTCATGTCAGTGGTGGGGAAGGTAATGGAGACATTAATCAAGGAGAGGGTGGTGGATTACCTGGAGGAGAGTGGCTTGCAGGACAGCAGACAGCATGGCTTCATGAAGGGAAAGTTATGCCAGACAAACCTAAGTGAGTTCTTTGATTGGATGACTCAGGTAATTGACTGGGGGGCGGTGGACATGGCCTATCTGGACTTCAGTAAGGCCTTCAACACCATCCCCCATAGGAGGCTGGTGTGCAAGATGGAAAGCTTGGGGCTGGGCAGGAAAATAAAAAGCTGGGTGGAGGCCTGGCTGGCATGAAGAACTCAGAAGGTGGTGCTAAACAGGTTGCACTCTGAGATGATGAGGGTGAAGAGTGGAGTGCCATAGGGGTCAGTTTTGGGTCTGCTTCACTTTAACATCTACATCAGCAATACTGCAGAGGGTTTGAGGGGTAGATTTTGCCTATTTCCTAATGATACGAAAATATGCAATAGGGTGGACACCCCGGGGGGGGAGGACATTAAGGAGGACTTAAAGATGCTTGAGAAGTGGTCTGGGTTGTGGCATCTAACATGTAATGCCAAGAAGTGTGCTGTGATGCAGTTGGGGAGTAAGAACAGAAGAGCAGGGTATACCCTCAGTGGGGAGAAAATCAAAGTAGCAGAACAGGAGAGGGATCTGGGGATCATAGTCTCCTCAGACCTTAAGGTAGGAATCAAATGTAGCAGGGTGGTGGGAAAGGTCAATGAAATGCTGGCATGCATAGGCAGGAGCATTACTAGCAGAAGTAGGTAGGTAATAATGCTCCTTTACAAAGCCATGGTGAGACTGCACCTGGAGTATGGGGTTCAGTTCTGGAGGCCACATCTCTGCAAGGATATAGATGCATTGAAAAGGGTTAAGAGAAGGGTAGCCAAGATGGTACAGGGTATGCAGGGAAAGGCATACAAGCAGAGGTGTAAGGAGCTGGATCTGTAGACACTGGAGACAAGGAGGGAAAGAGGAGACATGATTGAAACTTTCAAGTATGTAAAGGGGCTCAATAAATTGGGAGAAGAGTGTTTACTTAAGAGGAAGGAGGGGTCAGAACTAGAGGGCACAGCTTCAACTGCAAGAAAACAGATACAGGTGCAATGTGAGGGGGCGTTACTTCATGGAGAGGGTGGTGGAGCCCTGGAACAGACTGCCAGATGGAGTGGTTGGGGCTAAATTGATGGAAGAATTCAAGAGGGCATGGGACAAGCATGTGGGGCTGAGTATCGGGTGGAGGGCAGGGGCTGGTGGGGTGGTGGAGGGAAAAATAGGGCAGAATAGATGGGCCAGTGTGGTCCTTTTCTACTGTCAAGCTTGTATGATTCTGTGATTTTATGAATCTATGAGATCTTGGCTTTGTACCTTAGTCAACAGATCTGTATTACTAAGAGACATGGCTGCTGACTGAGTGTTCCTTTGCATTTGAAATGTTCTCACTTGGAAAAGATGTGAATCACCATGTTTCTTCACACAATTGCAGATGATGCACTTGTTAGCTGCAAATGTTGTGGAGCTAAGTCTTGTTCTCATAGCTGGCTGCCAGTTGCTTGTTCCAGGCTTTTCTGAGTCTAGATGACCTGCTTGTGGATTGTGTTTTTGTGAAAGGCTTTCTTTGCTGATGTACAGTACCTGTATTTCTGATGGCATCAGTGATGATAACGAATGGCAACAGTGAATTCTGTCTCATCCAGCACCACAGATGTTTCAGCGCTTCTATACGATTCATCATCTGCTTCTCTCATACAGTACATCGGAACACAGTGTCTTGACTGACTTTGGCTGCAATAAGATTTTGTGAAGCATCTCTGTCTTGGCAAATAATATAAGTAGTTACATAGTCTCAATGTTATCTACAAAACTTTTTTCCTGGAGATGGTACAAGTCCAATACATTGTTTACTTGCCATTTACTGCAATTAAACAGAAACAATTTATTTTAAACATGCAATAAACTGGAAAAGGAAAAGACATTATTAAGTTTTCACCACCAAACAACACACATTTTT
This sequence comes from Neoceratodus forsteri, assembly GCA_016271365.2. NCBI lineage: Eukaryota > Metazoa > Chordata > Ceratodontiformes > Ceratodontidae > Neoceratodus > Neoceratodus forsteri. The sequence continues at coordinate 639,560,760 of CM057455.1, read as the reverse complement.
AAACCTTTTTGAGATATTGATCCCTGAGTGCCAGTTAATCCTCTCTCATTGGAAGTGCTGGATGTCACTTACATGGGTTAGCAGCTCAACAAAGATAGGTTTGTACAGTATCTCGGTACCTGCCATTGACCTAACACCACAACATACTTTTCCTGAAAGCTCAGGGTTATGCCTAACTCATGAACATGACAAACCTTCTCTAAAAGAGGGGTGTGAAAAAACCTAAATTGAGGTCCTTTTGAAAATTGCAGTTTGTGTCACTCCTCCGCTACAGGCTGCAGAAGTGCACATTTTCCTGAAAAGTAAAACAGGCCCAAATTTGGTACTCCCAGAATTATGTGAACCACATGAACATTTATGCTGCTGCTACATGGTACTGTGCTGTGTCTGTCTAGCCTCCCCACCACCACCACCACCACCACCACAGGCTACACTTCCTGTAATTTAGTGCACACAACAGTGCATTTTCCAGAAAAGCAAAGTAGGCCAAATTCGGTACTCCCATAATTATGTGAATCACTTGAACATTTATGCTGCTACTACATGGTTCTGCGCTGTGTGTCAGTCCCCTTGCCACAGGCTGTCCTTCCTGTAATTTAGTGTACACAACAGTACACATTTTCCAGAAAAGCAAAATAGGCAGAAATTCAGTACTCCCAGAATTATGAGATCCACATGAACATATCTGCTGCTGCTTCATGGTGGTGCACTGTGTGTGTTAGTCCCCCCACCACAGTTATTCCTGTAATCCTAGCATCCTTATGTAATCCTACACAGTCCAGTGGAGAAGATGTTGATGGATTGCCTTATGGAGGAGAAGGGAGCAGGACCGGACACTTGTGAAGAGAATAAAAAATTATTTAGACACTACTCAGGTTGTGACAGTGGTGGTGACCACACAGTAATAGTGGTATATCCACTGTCCTCTTCCATTTTTACAGTGCCTGTCACCTGTAAATAAAAATGAGAAATTATTTATCTTGCCTTGGCCACTGCTGTAGCTGCACATTATATCCATTGTCCACTCCCATTTTTATTGTACCTGTCAACTGTGAATGAAAATGAGAAATTATTTAGCCTTTCTCTGGCCACTACTGTGGCCACATGTTATATCCATTGTCCACTCACATTCTTACCATATCTGTCACCTGTGAATGAAAATTTAAAATGATTTAGCCTCCCTTTGGCAACTTTGGTGGCTTCACAGTATATCCAATGTCCACTCCCATTCTTACTGTATCTATCACCTATGAATAACAAACTCTGGCAGAGCCACTAGGGCTGCTAATGCATTAACTTGATGTGTGTGTGTGTGTGTCTTGGGCTTGGGGGCTGGGGGTGAGCAAGAGGGCATAAATCCCATCATTTGCAAGGAATGGGCATAACTTTGTCATTTTTTCATATTGTGATGCTAAATGGGTTGGGGTGGGGGAAACAAGGGCATAAGCCCCTTTGCTTGCAAGGAATGGGCATAATTTTGTTATTTTTTTCATAGTTTGACCCCAAATGTTGAACACAGTCTTCTTATCACACCACCTCATGAACCCCGTAGGTGAGAATTTTCAAATCCATGGGGAAATGGCATTCTGCACCACAGGTGTGAAAACATATTTTGGGCAGGATGTGAAAGATGACAGCCATACTGTTTATGAGGTGGTGTGATAAAATAGCTGCATTGAAAATTTTGAGTGAAAATATTTAAAATGAGCAAAGCTACAAACGTGTGTATAAAAGTTTGAATGACCACGTTTAACTCACCCATTTTTTTGAATTTTTTTCACTAACTTTTCAACATGGTCTTTTTAGGACTCTACCTCATGAAAAGTTCCACTGTCATGTCATTAATTTGTCCCAAAAGGTGATTTTACACAGCATCTGCATCATTCTTCCCCACAGTTGTGAAAACAGGTTTGGGGTAGAATATGAAAAATGACAGCTGTACTGTTCATGAGAAGGTGTGAAAAATGGCAATGTTGAAAACCTGGAGTGAAAATATTGTAAATTGGTGAAGTTATGAGCGTGCATAGAAACTGCACAATGCACACTCATAACACTGTAATTTTTTGGAATTTTTACACTAAATTTTCAACATGGCCATTTTGGGACCTCCCTCATGAACAGTGGCACTGTCATTTTGTTAGTCTGTCCCAAAAGTTGATTTTTCACAGCCACCAAGCCATTCTGCACCACAGGTGTGAAAACACATTTCCGGCAGGATGTGAAAAATGACAGCTGTACTGGTCATAAAGAGGTGAGAAAAATGGCAATGTTGAAAATCTGGAGTGAAAATATAAAAAAATGCCAAAGTTATGAGGGTGCCTAGAAACTGGGCAATGCACGCTCGTAACATGGGCATTTTCCGAATGTTCTCACCAAATTTTCAACATGGGGATCTTGGGGCCCTACCTCATGGACACTGACACTGTTGTTCTGTTTATCAGTCCCAAAAGGTGATTCCGCACAACAAATGCAAAATCATCTTTTGGGACCAAATAACAAAATAACATTGCCAGTGTTCATGAGGTGGGGTCCCAATTACCCCATGTTGAAATTTTGGGGTCAAAAGTCCTATAAATGGCTGAGATATCAACATAAGTTGAAATCCCCCTTTGACTCCTATTATATGGCTTACCTTGAACTCTTCAGTTTGTGGTTGGGATTTAAAGAGTGCAGACGTGTTCCGGTCTGGAGACGATGACAGCCTCAACCTCTGGAGGTAAGTACGGGGTAAGGGGAGGGAGTGCAGTGAGATGGCTGCTCAGTGGGAGGTTGGAGATGGGGAAGGGGGGACTACAGAGATGATGAGGGACCATTTTCTTTTTTACAGGTTAACAAAAGACGGCAGGGGATGGTTTTCTGTATTTACAGGGAAACAAAAAATAACAGTACTTTTGGGCACACTGGGGTGGGCTCCCAGTGTGCCATATGAGTTGGGTGGGAGTTACATGCTGCCAACAGGGGTATTGGGCACCCCCATAAGCAATGAAAGTGGGCTTGGGGTGTGGGGAGCATCCGACACTGGGAGTGGGCATCCTGGTGTCGGACAGCAAAACAAAATAAAAAAAAAATTACCTAGGCACATTGGGGTGGGCTCCCAGTGTGCCACAATAGTGGGGATTGGGGGGATACATGCCAACTCAGGGACTGAACACCCCAATGTTGGCAAAAACAGTATGGGGGGAAGCATGAAGCTATGGGGAATGGAGCAGAAAAGTGGTCTTCTTGCCGGGTCTTTGATCAGTAGCTGTATTCATCTCGGAAAGGAAGGGGAGGGGGGAATGAATACAGCCCTGATCAAAGAACCGCTCTAGGAGGTGCATGGCTTGTAGTTTGTAAATACTATTGCTGGGGAAAAGAGCTTATTAAAATAGAGAAAAGCACCCCAGACACTCATATAATATTAAAACATAGCCTGCTCATTTTAATTTTTTTTTTGGTTTAAATCCTGAATTGTCTACCGGAGCTTGCGATGTAGCCTGCACTCAAAATGTTTTAAGCAAGAGTGTCTGCTGCTTGGGGAGGCTCTCAATTTATTCCTTATATTTCTTTGTATTGCCAAACAGGTGACAGCAGCCTTTTGTTTTATTATTTTGAATGATTTGCATAAAACCTCCTTCTCTGTCCACCCCAGTGTAGCGGAGGAGAGAGATCCACTGAAATTGACAAGAAAGAAGCACAATCTCTTTCTCTCTCTCTCTCTTTTTTTCTCTCTCTCTCTCTGTCATATCTCGCTTCCTACTTTATTGAAAAAGTGCCCAAAAACTAAACAAACAAAAAAATGCCCAAGGGTTTATTCTTTTTTTGTTAATGCAACTTCGTTTACAACTCCCCCTGAAAAAAGGAACACTTTTTGTGAGTAGGAATTGGGAACAGAGGGCTGGGGGTGGTACAGCGCACAGTGGGCAGTTGTGGGAGGGTTTACTCAATCTGGGTTCTTAAAATTTTAGGAAGGAATGCAGAGTCCCTTAACTCATCATAAAAGGTCTGCAGGGGTAGGCGCACTGCAGCCATTAAAGTGAGAAATGAATTAGCTTCCATTGGCCACCATGGTACAGTGTGTACAGTACCTGTGAAAGGAGAACAAAAAAAAATCATAATGCTACATACTGTAACATTAGTGCTGCTGGCCATGTTGTGTACCAGCATGATGGTGAATACCACTGAGGTGGTGGAGGAAGCGGTAACTCCTCTCTGTTTCTTGCAGACTGTCTGTTTTTTGTGATTGACTTGCCAGTCATCCCTGTGAATGGTGAAACCTGCAAACCTGTAAGGGGACAAAAAGACAGAAACAAAAACATTTTAATGTCTTCCTGAGTAAGGTGGAAGGCCCTTTGTCCTGTGAAAGGCAGAGCAGTCACCACCAGTGAGGATAAGGACCGTGAAAAAGAATGAAAGTGGCTTAACATCACAGCAGACAAAAAATGGCCTTGCAGGAGCTGAGGTCTTGCTACCTTGATGGGCTGGCTGACAGGAGGGTTGGTTTGAGGGCTGGCTGATAGGAGGCCTGGCTGGTAATGGTATTTATGCTGCATCAGTGTGGAGGTTGTAGCCCATTCTGTTTGTGGCTGAGGAGGACCCAAGCAGGCCATAGGAGGAGGAGGCAGTGCTGTGTCTTGCTGGCTGGAGCCGGCATGCCATGCCTAGCTTGCAGTGGCATTTATGTTGCATCTGTGTGGGGGTGGTGGCCCATGCTGTTTGTGACTCTGGAGGACCCAAAAAAGCCACAGGAGGAGGCAGTGTTGTGTCTTTCTGACTGGAGCAAGCATTGTCTCTAGGAATCACATTCAGATGGTGGACACAGGTAATCAACTAGATGCAGGGAAACAGCAGCACAACAATGGGGAATAGTAAAATGACTGAAAATCAAATAATTGTGAATCATAAAGTAAAGGATTTTCCTGATGAGGAGGAAAGGAAGGAAAGAACACTGTGTTTCTATGCTTCAGCCTCATCGAGGAAGCAGCCCTCACAGTCTCACAGACTGGACTTGTCACCACATGGGAATTCTTTCTCCATTACCACTTCACCCACCTCAGTAGAAGGCAATTTGCTACTTCTGACAACACCTTGCTCTTCATCTTCACCACCACTACCACCAACACCACCACCTTCATGTGGTAGGAAGTTAGACATGATTGCGTTGTGGGAATGTGCCCCTTATTCATTTTAATAAATGTTATCATGCCGACATTTTTAGGTGACAGACTGGTACAGCTGTCTCACACAATGGCCCCAGCCAAACTGAGTAGCTGCTCCACACTGAAACTCGAGGGTGGGCAGCTGAGGTATTTCATTGCAAACGAGGTCAGTGCTGGCCCCTCAGTGACCTTTCTACTACAATATAGTAAGGAGTCATCTGCAATGGTAAGGTGCTTTGTGTCCAGCAAATATGCATCTACCATGTGTAGCGTTACCTCCAGTCCTGCTGCCTCATCAGTCTCCTCCTCCTTTAATTCCAGGTCTTCAACTCTTACCTGGTACAAAACATCCCAACTAGGGTTTGTTAGAATTTTTCTCTTTTACGATGCATATTTTCTCAGCCCATTTCCCACGTGAGGTGGTGGTAGCAACACCTAGTCTCTGTGGAGCTTATGTTGTGCCTTAGATTTATTTTTATTTATTTATTTTAGTCTTTGGTAACTGGGTAAGGGCCACAAGGCACAAGTGCCTGTTTTCAGGGGTGACCTGGGAATACTGTGCAGTTAAGTGACTTGCTCAGAATCACACAGTATGCAAGTGGAGGTTGTGAGAATCAAACTAAGGTCAGGTCTGCTGGATGTACCAAGCTTGTTCACAGCTCATTACTCTAACCTCTAGGCTATACTGCCAGATAACTGTGACTTTATCATCTACGCCACATGTACCATTCTCATTAGAAGATCTGTCAACTTTTGGACCCACTCATGCACACCTTCAGTTATTGATGCCAGCCCACATTTATAACATGGGTTCAGCATGGTAGCAATCCCTAAATCATCAGACTGCAGAATGCCAGAAATATGTGTAATGCAGTCTAAGACATGGAGCATGTGTTCCATTAAGGCACAACTTCCAATATCACCACCTGCCTCCAGCACTTGCTGCACATTCACCAGTATCTTCCTCAGTACATGTAGTAGTGGAATGGCTTGACTGATACAAGCAGTGTGCCCACTCACTGCCTGTGTTGCATGTTTGAATGGCCTGAAAATCATGATCAGGCCATCCATTTGTCACCACTGGTCTGTTGTCAGAGACATATATACTCCGGCACTCTCACAGCTTGTATATAGCAGCAGATATGGCTTTATATTGCTTGTGAAAGTGCTCATTCATGTACAGTATTGAGTTCCATCTGGTGACGACATCCAGCTTCATACTGTGCTGTGGCAGTTTGTTTTGCTTCTGCAAATGCCAAAGCTAGTCACAGGCCTTTCTGGTGTGAAAAAAGTGGACACAGATGTGACAGGCCAAAGTCAACATGGATTTGACATCAGGATGTGTTAGAAACTCCTTCACAATGTGATTACGACCAAGGCCCCGAGTCTTCCATGATTCCGCAGCTGTGGCAAACCACGGAATTAACCTCAGAATTTGTAGCCACCAGCAGAATTCATGGCCGCCCGTGGAGTTCGCAGCTGATCACAGAATTTGCGGCCGATCACTGCGGAAAACCAGCTGACTGCATAATCTTAACATTTTATATGCATATGTTGTGGATAGTAATCCAGTTTAGAATGTGTGCCAGCCTTCCCCAAGGCATTTAGCATGCACGGACATCTAAGAAATATGAAATAAAAAATACTTTGTCCAAAAATAAAAGGAATACATTTATTAATAAATTCTGAACAATACTCAGATTGTTGAAATTGGCATTTTTTTTACGGAGTCCCAAGTCAGAGCCCCCACACCTCCCGCTTCAATTCAAATTTAAAAAAATGTTTGCTTTCCCAGCGGTCCACAGCCTCAAGCTCCAGAGATCTCCATTCTGGTTTTCAGCCTTTAATATCCTATTTCTCTCAAAAGCACACAAAATAAAATGTATATATTAATTAATAAATACAGAACTGTGTGCCTATTGCTGAAAAGGTCTTTTTGTTTAAATCCACCAAAAAAGCCAACATAGGGGCTAATGTACTGAATTAATAATTTAATAATTTAATAAATACAGAACTGTGCTCCTATTGCTGCAATTCTCATTTTTTCCTCATTTTTTTTCAATCCATCACTTCCTCTCCTGGCTGGGACTACAGCTACCTCTCTGTGGCACCCCACTCCAAGGAATTTAGCAGGGTTGGACAGCTCGGAAATATTGAATTAATAAATAGTGTGACCTCCTTGTGAGCCCATAGTAATTTTTTTACTGAGTCCCAGGTCAAATCCCCCACCCCCTGGGAGCAACAGAGGCTTCAGTTCAAATTTTAAAACTGTTTACTTTCCCACCAATTGCAGTCCTCAGCCCTGGAGAGCCCTGTCCTGGTTTACAGCATTAAATAAATAATTTCTGTCCAATGCATGAAAGCTTACTGTACAAACAATTCAACCTGACTGAGATAATTGTCAAAAATGTCTCCAACATGGCTGATGCCAGGGAGGAGGGGACCGAGTTTCTTAATTTTTGCCTGTTGTGGTTTCTAGCCCCTGCAGTGACCTGGAGGCTTTAGTTATTTATTTTTTTATCTCCATGACTTGCATGGACCATGGCTGCCTCTCAGTGACACCATTCTCCCAGTTCTCTGCAAGGCAGTTCACGTATCAGGCAGCAAAGGATAAATAATAATAAATAAATAAATACAAATAAATACTCTTCCTTTCTGTTGAGCCCCTATTCATTTTTCTTCACTGAGTCCCAGGTCAGAGATCCTGGGAGCAATGGGGACAAGGGGGCTTCTGTGCAAATTCCAAAAAACTTTTCTTTTCAAGACACAGCACTGTGTTGATTTTTTCCCCAATTTGTCACCTCTCCTAGCAGAGGCCACAGCTGCCAGTGAGCCCCTATTCATTTTTTGTCACTGAGTCCCAAGTCAAAGCCCCCCCAGGAGCAACAGGGGCTTCAGTTCAAATTTTAAAACTGTTTACTTTCCACCAATTGTGGTCCTCAGCCCTGGAGAGCACTGTCCTTTTTTACAGCATTTAATAAGTAATTTCTCTCCAGAGCACGAAAGCTTACTGTACAAACAATTCAACCTGACTGAGAAAATTGACAAAAATGTCCCCAGCATGGCTGATGCCAGGAAGGAGGGGACCGAGTTTCTTAATTTTCAGTTGTTGCAGTTTCTAGCCCCCTCAGTGACTTGGAAGCTTCAGTTTAATTTTTTTGTTTTAATCCATGACTCTCCGGTGCCCAATCCAGTTCATAGGTGGGGAAGAAAGCACTCAGTGACAAGATTTAGTTAGTTCTTTATTTATTTCTTTATTCATTTTACCTGAATAGCAGGTCTGAGCCCCGAGCCCCAGAGAGCACAGTCCCAGCATTGCTCAGGGAATATGTGTTGAAAGAGAACTCATGGGCAGATTAAATAAATGTAATCATTGAATTTAATTCATCAACAGCATTGTGCTGATTTTTTTCACAATCAGGTAATTCTCCTTGCGGGGACCACGGGTGTGTCTCGGTGACATCCCTCTCCCAGTTCTCTGCAAGGCAGTTAATGGATCAAGCAGCAAAAGATAAATAATAATAAATTAAAAAAAAGTTAAAAATACTGTTCCTTACTGGTGAGCCCCTATTCATTTTTTTTTCACCAAGTCCCAGGTCGGAGATCCCTGGGAGCAACGGGGACAAGAGGGCTTCTGTGCAATTTCCAAAAAACGTTTCTCTTTCAAGACACAGCACTGTGCTGATTTTTTTCCCCAATCTCTCACCTCTCCTAGCAGAGACCACAGCTGCTGGTGAGCCCCTATTCATTTGTGATTACCAGAACCCAATATTAGAAACACCCTGAATTTCAAGCAGTCTCACTGAAAGGGGAGGAGATGAAATGAATCAAAGCACTCCAAATTCAATCTGTCACACTCAAGCTGCAATTAAATGGGGGCATCGCACAAAGATAAATCATACATGAGTGCTGTCAGTATTTCTACAGTGCGGCATTATTACATGTCAGGATGAAACTTAATTGGGATATTGCAGACGGTGTAATATCAGGCAGGAAAATGGAACACAGGATTTAGTACCTAATCCCATTTTTTGTCACTGAGTCCCAGGTCAAAGCCCCCCCCCCACACTGGAAAGTTTGGGCAGGAGCGCAGTAGGTACTTGAATTAGCCTTCTACATCTGCAGGGCTCACCATGGAGGGCACAGTATTTTTATTTATTTCATAGCTTCCAGGATGGTACCACTGACCAGTGCACTGCATTAGCGTGAGGAGGGGAGCAATCTCCCCCCATCCCCATGGAAGCAAAGAAGGATTCAGTGTATATTTTACATTCTGTGTTGTAAGTTCCTTACTAAGAGCTAGAGAGCTACATAGGGGATCACAAAAATTAACAGCAAGGCAGCAAGTCTTCAACATTCCAGTCCCTAGTACCAGGCATAAATACTGTGTGTTACATAAATAAATTAATAAACGTAGAAATGTGCTCTGATTGGTGAAAACAGAAATAATACACAAAAAAGTACTGTTCCCTCCTTATGAGCCCCAATTCAATTTTTTCACTAAGTCTGAGGTCGGAGCCCCCCCCGAACAACAGGAATTTCTGTGCAAATTCAAAAGACATTTCTTTCCTGCCAATAGCAGTCCACAACCCCAAGCCCCAGAGAGCACAGTCCTTAGTTTTACAGCATTTAACTGGCAATATTTATCCAGAGCACTAAACAGACGATAACATTAATTAATTAATACATATAGACTTGTCCTCCCTGGTCTGGCTACACAGTTAATGGGTGAATAAAAAAATACAAAAAAACATAAATAATCTCCCTCACAGCTCTGTTCTGCAGAGTGCTCCTGATATTTAATTGCTGTGCATGCTTTACAGGGTCGTAAAATGTGTTAGTTATTGTTGCTGGCCATTCTGATTATTTTTAAAAGTAAAAGTAATTAAGGTAGTTAATAAAGCCCTGATTTGAGACATATGTTTACAGATTACATAATACTGAATAACAGTAAAATCACCTTTGCTGGTTTACTGAGAATGCTGTAAGACCTGTTCTGCCCCCCTTTGCTCAGCCCGGGACTTAGCAGGACTTCATATATTTTCAAGCATTATGCCCCAGAAGTCATCATAAATCACAAATTATAAATTATATATGCATACAAATAATTAAAGTAAAAAGAAAACATTGCTCTCTCTTTCACTGCCTGCCCATCTTTCCATCTATGTATCTAGTTGTGTATCTCTCACTTGATGTCCACCTACACTACATATCTTGTTATATAGAATATTTTGTGTCCACCACCCTCTCCATGAAGAAAAACTTCCTCACATCTCCCCTCAACCTGCCAACCTCCAATTTCATATCACCCCCCCACAACCTGCCAACCTCCAATTTCATATCATCCCCCTTGTTCTTGCTCTCCTTTCTATCATGTGTTCACATTCCCTCCTCTCCTCCGTTGACTACATATTGAGGTTATTTAATCTCCCCTCTCTTATGTTTTCTGGTATAAGCTCTGCATCATCTCTGTCGCCCTTCTCTGGACCTCCCACCTTCTTCTCATGATACTTCTGCCTATTTATCCCAGCATGCCACTTGTCTCCCTGCAGCCTTGGTACTCTGCTTAGACACCTGCAGACACCTTAGGTTGTCTGAATTGCTGTTTTACTATAAAGGCTGCATGATCTGCTTTGTCCCACCCACCCAGATGATGTCAGTTTCCCACCTACAGCAGGATCAATCCCCACGTAGCTACCGGAGGTAATTATTGGGACTTTATATGTTTATTTAAAATAATTCTGTCCAGGAAGTCATCATGTTTATCCAAATAATTAAATTCATAAAAGTGTTACCAGCATTGAAGTTGATGTTTCATGCACATATACAGTATGTGAGCTTCCTGCATGTGCGTGTGCTTGCATGTGCACTGTGTTCAAGGCAAAGCAGTATTATTATTTCATTTATTACTTTATATAGTAGAGCATTGTTCTGTATAGAATTCCATCCCTTTCAAAATGCTGTTACACCCCAGCACCCTGGCATCCCACTGGCTCTCCCCACAGCTTTAGTATATTGTTTGGCCACCTTTATATGTCATCAGATATGATTACCCCCAAATCCCTTTCCTGTGTGGCGAACATCAGTTCCCTCCCCCCATCATGTAATCCTCCCCCTAATATGTATATTCTTAATATAGTTACATGCTCCGATCCTCAAGAAAGGAGAGCTATACAAATAAAGTTTCTTTCTATCTATCTATCTATCTATCTATCTATCTATCTATCTATCTATCTATCTATCTATCTATCTATCGAATAACATATATGTTAATTTTATGTGGCATTCATGAAGACCCATTCAATACAATATAAGCATTTGTGTCTACTAAGAAAATTTCAAATATGGTGAAAAAAAAGTATAAAATTAAGGGTAAAAGTGTGCCACAGGATTGCTGCAGAAATAGGTGTCTAGCGCTGCAGAAGTTCTGCCGCAAATAGGAACCCTGCCACAGAACTTCGCTCCAAAGTGCCACAGAAAAATCAGAGCATTGATTAAGACAATGTGCCAGGAATGGTACCCTGAACCCCCCCCATCACTGATCATTTCACAACATTTGAGCCGTTATCGCTTGCAATGAAACCTGCTTTCAGTGAATTTGGGTGAAGCCACTCATCAGTTTTGGTAAGGAGCACTTCCAGCATTTTCTGACCTGTTTGTGATCCACTTATACTCTTCATTGTAAGCATGGCATGCTGTCAAATACCCAGAGTGCTGCTACCACCACAGTTGGGCTTATTAACATTTATCCTATGCCCAGAGTCAAATAATACCCAAGGTACCTGTGCCCGGTGTGTTATAATGCACAAATAGGACCTACCAGCTGCTTGGCCACTGGTTCACATATCCATGCTTAGATGTATGTATGGTGATGCTGAATGCTTCAGGGCATCGTTTACCATCTGTGACACTGTCCCATAAAGTTCAGGAACAGCACATTTAAAAAAGTCTGTTCTTGATGGAATCTGCTATTTGGGACAATCACAAGCTAGCAACCTTTGAAATCCAACATTCACAACAAAAGATAATGGCAATAGATCAATTACCAGCATTTCAGCAGTTACTGAATTTAGCTCACATGCAATAGCATGATAGGGAGGGAATTTTGACTGATGCTCAAGCATTCTGTGCAGCATAGGCTGAACCTTTTGGGGGCTGGGCTACCATATAGCTGGACTCATCCAGGTGACATTATTGGCGGGGTAGTATTTGATTCCTGTGGATTCACATGTGCTGCTGCTTGAATGAAACCAGTGATTTTGGGGGGTTTCTGCAATGGTGTTTCTGTGCTTTTCTGCCTCTGGGTGATACTAGTCAACCCAACACTTCTGCTATACTCACTACTAGGCAGACCCACAGAATCCTCCTTCTCTCTGTAGTTCTCCTCTCTCGGTTGTCCCTCCACCTTGGCTATTGCCCTGCCACTTCCACAGGACTTGGTTAATGATGATGATGATGATGGACAGAGACCCCCTGCACTGGCTTACTTCTGGTGTTGACAACAGTGTAACAGGTGCCTGGTCTTCAGGCATTTGTGTTGCCCTCTGGTGCCTAGGTGGCTGCCCTTTTCCCTTCTACTAACTTGAGCTTGTCACAGATGACAGATGGTAATTGCCTCATCACCTGGGTTAAGTATACAAAAATCCCAACCTAGGGATTTTGTACCCCTTGATTTACAATGGCAGGGGGATTGGAACAAGTGAGGGGAAGGGGTAGCAAGTAGTAGTAAAACATTATTTTTATACTGGCAGATTTTACAAAACATGTCTTGGGTCAAGGACCCAGTTTCAAGATGGATCTGTTTTGAGTTAATTTAGAAAAATGTAAAATTTTAAAAAAATTACAGTTTAACATCCTGTCCATTAACAATTAGTGTGGAAATTAATGTTTCTTAGGATGATTCATTAAGTTAGATACTATTGGGGGGTTCTTTGCCAGTTGGATGATGGCAGACCCTGTCCTCTGCATCATTTGCAGCACCACCCTTCCTTTTTTTCTCTTCCAGCTGCCTTAGACGATCCATCAAATCATCGTCAGCAAAGCTGCTGATGTTTTCTTCCTCTGCAGCTCTGTCCTCTTTGTCATCACCTTCTACAGGCTCAGGTGTCTGAGCGTGATGCACATTTTTCAGATCTCCTTTCTCAAGCACTGACTCAAGCTCCAGACTATCAGGTTCGGCACCACCACCAGCCACTGGGACACCAACTTCCTCCTAGACCACTGTGCCTTGTTTACTGCTGCTCCTCTTGTCGCCTCCCCATCCTCCACCAGCATGGATGCCGCAAATGTGGCAGAGAAAAATCTGGCCACACTAATGCCACCACTGCCAACTACTTCTTTGCTACTACCAGCCCCAGAGCCCATAGAACACCCTACCAGAGACATAGGGCCCGATTCACAAAGGTCAGTGCAAGATGTGCAGATGGCAGCTTGTATCAACTGCCAGTGCATCAGGGACCCTGTGTCCAATTCACTATCGGCTAGAATCCAAATGGCAAAGTCACAGAGTTTGCAGTAACCATGGTCCTACACCAAACAGAGGGCACATCTAGAAGGTATGTCACAAGCCACTGGACAGCCATGCATCAATAGAACCATGCACAGCAGTACCCAGTGGCTGGTTCCCCCTCAGCCCTGATTCTCATTGTAATTGAAATGATCACATCCTGGAGGTCTAGTTGCCCCTCTAGCCCCGATCCTCTTGTAATAAAAAAATCAGGTCCCTGGTAGCTAGTGGCCCACCTAGCCATGATCCCCTTCTAATTACTGTAATCACATCCCTGGTGGTCTAGTGGACCCCCTCTTTCTCCCCGATGTGCCCATATAATTTAAATATATCCTTACCTGGTGGTCTAGTGGACTCCCACCCTCCTACCCAAGCAGGCACTGCCCCAGCACCCCACTTGCCCCATCCCATCCCCCAGACAGTGACCAACACAACCCTCCACTCTCCACCACCGTCAGCCACCTAGTGAGCTGTAAAGGAGCACATACTGTATAAAGTATGTGCTCACTGATTGACAGCTCTGTCAGTCAGTGAACACGTTCTGTATACAATATGTGCTCCTTGACAGCTCAGTTGGTGGTTGACTGTGGTGGAAAGTGGAGGGTTGTGAATGGGATGGGGGAGCAGGTTGGTGAGGCACTGCCTACTGGGGTGTGGGGATGGGGGTCCATGAGACCACCAGAGAAGGATATATTTAAATTATATGGGAAGATCAGGGATAGGGAGGGGTCCACTAGACCACCAAGGGTGCGATTACAGTAATATGAAGGGGATCATTGCTGAGGGGAACTAGCCACCATGGACATGATTTTTGTATTAAAAAGGGATCAGAGCTGGGGGACCGCTATCCACCAGGGTCGTAATTTATTTTAATAAGCAGGGGATTGGGGCTGGGGAGGGGGAGGGGGGACCATGGTACATGATGCAAGTTCACTACCCTTCCCAGAGGACATATTTCCAAGTTCCCTTAGACCAGCCCTAGCTGGACTAAGGGTACTTAGAATTTTGCCCTCTGTGAGGGTTTAGTGAATCCTGATTTAGGGGATATGGTGGCTTGCATCAGCCGCAAGCCCCCTAGCATCATACTGCAGCCCATTTTGTGGTATAAGGCTGGCACAAAACCCCTTTGCTGCCTGCAGCCTGAATTTGGTGCAGGCTGCATTTATGAATTGCTCCTGGCTCATCTTTTGGTGCAAGCCACACCTTGCATCATTTCTTGTGGTGCAAGCCCCTTGACCCATTCAGGGGAACTTTGTGAACTAGGTCCATAGTTTTTTTTTAACTGCAGCACTATTTTGCCCCACAGAACTTGAACACTTCTTTGCTGCTCCTCGGCACCTCTCCCTTTGTTACACTGTTTCTTCCCAGTTATTCTTATATGCTTTTTAACTTGATTTGGGATGAAAAATTGCAAAATGTAAATAAAGACTGCAGTAAAATAAGTATCAGGAGCAAACAGCACCTCCCCATAGGGAATCAGGGATCAACACAGCAGTGCGATCTGAAAAAATAAAAACCACAGTGATTAACATGACACACACAACATGGGTAACAGGGGTAAACAAATTCTGAACTATCAGCAGCAGCAGACAACACCTTCACCTAGAGAATCAGGGATCAGCAGTGTGATCTGAAAAAAATACTATGGTGAGGTAATAGTATCTAGCAAAACCAATCAAAAAATTATTTTTCTTTTTTCGTTTTTTTAAACACCACTGGGATAAATAAAATAACACACACAACATAGATAACAGGGGCAAACAAATTACTAACTATCAGCAACAGCAAACAATACTTCCCCCAGAGAATCAGGGATCAGCAGTGTGATTTTAAAAAAATCTACTAAAACCAATCACCAAAAGATTTTTTTTTTAACACCAGAGATTAAAACAACAGGGCTAACGGGTAATTTAAGTATGACAAAAAGTGACAGAACACTGTTACTTTAACAAAATATAACTAAAAATAACTAAAACTGCTACAAAAAGACACTGACAAAATATTTCTCTTAAACCAGGGGTTCTCAAATGGTGAGGCCAGCCTCCTTGGGGAGGCCACAACCTGTTCTAGGGGAGGCTCAAGCAAGTCTGAAAAAGTACTGTATTTAAATTTTGAGTTTTATGTAATTTGTGGGAAGAGATGAAGCAAACTGAAAGAGGATAATAGTAGGTGAATTTTATGTATTTATTTACTAATAGGTGACGAGGGAAGGTGAATGAGCCAAGGTTCATTTCAGGTATAGCAGAGGAAGGGTAGGGAGTGAATACATTTCAAAAGGTAACTGCAAAACAGTCAAGAAATGCACAACGAACAATAGTGCAAACAAATATGAACAATAAACTAATAATGAGTGGTGGTAATTGATCAGTTTGTAGACTGATGGCAGAACAGCCCAAATACAAGGGTTGAGCACAGAAGTGCCAAGAGGAATAGCAGGAAGGAGCAAAGTAATCCCAGAGAAGTTGCTTAGCAGCAGGGATGGGGTGGAGAGGTAAAGTATGTAGGAAGGTTATTTCATATAGAGAGGAAACAGAGAAAGTAGTCTGACCCATGAGGGTACTGCAACAAGGGGTAACAATGATTTAAGAATGAAAATAGTGGAGCAAGTAGGCTGGACGGGACAATAAGCTGAACAATAATATTTGTTTATTTTATTTATTTATTAGTTATATAACGCCTTTGAGCACAGGAGCTCTTTTTCAAAGGTTCCACGTCAGTATAAGACAAAGAACTGAAAGTGAGCCAAGTACTTAAAGGGTTTCAATTTATTCTTGGTGTACTGCACAAAGTACAGCATGTTATTTTTCTTTGGGGAGGCCCACAGTTATTTCAGTTTTTGGGGAGGCTC
Organism: Neoceratodus forsteri; assembly: GCA_016271365.2. Lineage (NCBI taxonomy): Eukaryota > Metazoa > Chordata > Ceratodontiformes > Ceratodontidae > Neoceratodus > Neoceratodus forsteri. The sequence goes on along the minus strand of CM057455.1, from coordinate 639,544,268 downwards.
AAAATCTTTTCCACGGATTTGGGGAGGCTCTCTGTGACAAAGTCTAAGAACTATTGTCTTAAACACATCAAACTTGACTGGCCACTAGGGGCGCTAAACAGGATGGCAGCTTAAAGATCAGCTCCACAATCCAGAGGGAAATATCCTTTAAAATCCTTTTTCTACCAGCTGGTATTATATCCTCACTCTACTGTAACTTGCGGGTAGTACTCAAGCTACACTAATTTAACTTCATTGATACAAAAAGCCTTCATTTGCTGTGTGGAAATTGTTATTTTACTGAAGAGCCTCCTAGATGAGGTAAGCCTGAAAATATGGCTGCAGGCCGCTTGCCACAAACCTGGGAGCAACTGTCAGTTGATGCGATGTTCGGCCAACTTATGGCCCAGATGGCACAAGTCACTGTGGCAACTAATCTAAATACCCAAGTGGTTCAAAATTTAGAAGCCAGGATGCTGCATACTGAACAGCGGGTCTCAGTGATGGAGGGGCATGTTCAGGACTTAAGGGCAGAATTAACGGACCATACAGGTGGAGAATCGAGGCCACCATAATAATCTTAGCTTCCTGGGCTTCCCTGAGTGTGTAGAAGGCAAAGATACTGAGGGATTTCTACAATTAGCCATCACTGAAATGCTGCAGTTGGACCCATTGATACCACTCCAGGTGGAACATGCACACCGTACATTAGCCCCCACGTCTCAGGCCCAGGACAGACCACGACCATCATATCCTGATTTATTTATTTTAGGGACAAAGCGAAGGTCCTAACTAGAGCTCATAAGTTACAGCATGTAGTGTGGAGATCGAATAAGATCCAAATCTTTCAGGACTTCGCTAAGGATTTGTTGGACTAACGCTGAGCATACTCTGAGGCAAGGCATAAAATGCACAGTATTGGACTGTCCTTTTCCTTGCGTTACCTAGCCATGATGCAGTTTATGCACAATGGGGTCCCGAACAGTTTTGAATCTTCTGATGCACTCATGGATTTTTTATGGTGCAACTGGCCACAAGAATTCACCACCACTACCCCAGGAGCCCCTTCGGCAAAACTGCTACCGATGGGTTGGATTGCCACTCCTTTCCATCAGTGAGCAGGCCTACAGTTTGGCAAGACCTCATGGAGCAACACTGGGAACTTCCCCTGACAGCACACCAAAAGAGGCAATCCTCAAAGAAACACAGCCACCAGGAGCATCCTTCGGAGAGAGGGCAAGACGACACAAAGGAGGCCACAAGCATGGACACTGTTGCTCCAGATCCATTACAGGCCTACCACACCGCTAATAGATTCCTTCAGATAAGAAGCACCATCCTTACATACAGGCATAAGCAGCACCAAGTGCAACAAATCTCCCAGGTAGAGTCATGGCTGGCCCTAGAAAGAGGACAGTCAAGCCGGGTATATGTGGCCATTCAGAGCACCGTCCCATCCCAAGCATAAATGGGAGAAAGCACTGCATGCCCCTATTATGAATCTGGAGTGGAAGTATTGTCTAAAACTAGCTCATGGGGCATATCCTGACACCAGTAGTCAATTAATACAGTACAAGATAATTCACTCCTGGTACAGGACTCCTGTAGTCCTCACCAAGGCAAAGCTGGTACAGTCTGACCTGTGTTGGAGGTTTCAGGAACTCCCAGGTGACTTGCTCCATATACTTTGGTCCTGCAAGCTGATCCAGCCCCTATTGCATGCTACCTGTGAGATGGGGTCCAAAACACTTAGGAAGCCTGTGCCTCAGTCCCCTAAGTTGCTGTTATTAGGACTCCGGAACCCGGCCCCTCACCTTCTTCTCTCTGAGTTGAAACTACTTCCGACACTCAGTATGCAGGTTAAAAGACTCATACTGTGTAACTGGTGGTCCCAGATAATCCCTTCCCTGGGGGAGGTACTTACCTCCATGGCTCAAGTTGCCAACTGGGCCAGAATATCACATACTGTGACCAATACCCTCTTTAAATATACTGCCCTCTGGACTCCCTTCCTTCTGTTTTTGAAACCTAGGGAGGGAATCAGTGTAATAGGCACAACCATGCTACTATAATGATCTCCTCTCATGGTGTATTTAGGGGAAAGTGCTGGAGAGATTGCTACTGAGTTATAGGGGATCCTGCTCTACGGATGACATTGTATAATATCAGTAAAGGATAGTATCTTCTCTGACAATGAAGACCTGTTTGCTTTGTGTGTGTGATCTCTTGTATTTTGTAGGCATAAACTATAGGACAATGGCCCTGGACCTCTCATAATTTCTGATGCTTTGTCAAATACTGCAGAAACTAGCAGGATGGTGCCAGGTAAGATATGTTTGTATGAGTTAGCCATAATGCAATGCACCAACAGCTAATACTTTCAAAGTTAATCTCCAGCTGGATAGGTGTTGTACATCCAGGCACAGAGTATTATCCTACTGCTTACCTGGCTAGTATATTCATTTCGTTACTATTTGGCCAGCATGTTCAGTTCTCTGCTTCTACAAACATATGTACCAATCTGTAAGATCTTTGCAATGTATCCGACTGTTTTAATGTTTGTATCATCTTAATAAGTCAAATCAATAAAACTGATTAACCACAAACACATCAAACTTAACCATATAAATAAAAATGAGAAATTAATGACTACAGATCAAAAATAATGAGCAAGAAAGAGTGAGAAAAGCAACATATATCACAAATCTCCTGTTTAGTCAAAAAAGCTCTTGATCATTCTGGGCTGCCTGCCTTGCTTTACAACTGCCTTCCCCAACACCATGCTGCACAGACAGACAAAACAGAAACCAGTACTTAAAAGTAAATAATCAACAACAACAACAAAACAGCAATCTAGTACTACAAGTTCCCCTAGAAAAAATCGTGAGCAATTTGCACTCGAAAAGCTAAATTTAAATGGTTCTCAAACTTTATTTTTCTCTCAGACAAGCACACAAGACTTCTCTCCTGCTCTGTCTTCAGAAGATTGCACTAAAGACAGCTTCCTCATGACATACAGCTTGTTTCAGCAACATGTGACCTCTAATCCCATAGCACATTGCAAACTTCGCTTTTGTACCAAACTTTGCTGGTGAAGTTCCAAATTCGCATTTCGTGAAGTTATCACCACACTGCGAACTGGAACTTTGCAAGGTGAATTGAGGGGGCATCAAGGAGGGCTGGGGGGATACTGGGATGCATAGGGAGAGGCATCACCAGTAGAAAACAGGAAGTTATTATCCCTCTGTATAGACAGCTGGTGAGACCCCATCTGGAGTACTGCATGCAGTTCTGGAGACCCAATCTCCGCAAAGACATAGACAGGATGGAAGCTGTCCAGAGGAGGCAACTAAAATGGTGCAGGTCTGCACAGAAGACATATGAAGAGACTTAAGGAGCTTAACATGTATAGCCTCGAGGAAAGGAGGGAGAAGGGGACATGATAGAAACTTTCAAGTACCTCAAGGGAATCAACAAAGTCCAAGTGGGTAGCATCTTTCAAAAAAGAGGTGTGCAAGAACAAGGGGACACAATTTCAAGATGGAGGGGTGGCTCAGAGGTAATTTAAGGAAGTATTTTTTCACAGAGAGGGTTGTGGATGCATGGAATGGCCTTCAGGAGGATGTTGTGGAGTCAAAAACAGTGGTGGAATTCAAGCATGCATGGGACAGTCATAAGGCAATTCTAGGGGGTGGGGGTAGGAAGAAGTAGGCTGCTGGTTAACTAGGATCTGCAGCTTATCCATTAGATAGGGAAATGGGCAGACTGGGTGGGCCAAGCGGTCCTTATCTGCCATCAAATTCTATGTTTCTATGTTTCACAAATTAATTCACGAAGCGAAGTTTTCCAACTTCACACATCACTAAAAATAGCAATAAGACATTCCCAAGAGTTACAATAGCAGTCACTCACCCCTAGGGGTGATAGGACACTCAGCTGCTCCTCATGCACACATTATGGCCCTAGGGGGTGATTAACAGACTGTTTATCTAACCTCTGCTCATGCATTGTTGCTTAAAGGGGCACTGTCAGCTTTGCCCTTCATTTTGTGCTAAATTTCCATCTGACATTCTACAACCACATACTTATAAAGAGATGACTGTAGAATGCCTCCGAATAAAATAAAAAGTGATCAGATTACCAATTTTCATAATTTACAAACTATTTCCATTACTGGTGTCCCAGCTTAAAATCCTCCATGCCCCAGAAGCCTTTCCATGCTAAGAATGTGCAATTACAGGGGCCGCTGTCCTGACCCGCACATTTTTAACATTGGCATGCTAAAAAACTGTTAATCCATAACAGAATGGTACAGCAAAGCTTTGGTGGTGTTTACAAATAAAAACCAAGGGCTCGTTTTGGTGCAAAATACATTTAAAAGCTGGTGCCCAATTCCCACGCATGTGCAGTGGCAGCATGGAACAAGATCCCACGCCTGCATGAGAAAGTGCTGCTACTGCACATGCGCGGGATTTGGGCACCAGCTTTTAAATGTATTTTGTGCCAGAACGAGCCCTCGGTTTTTATTTGTAAACACCACCAAAGATTTGGAATACCATTCTGTTATGGATTAACAGTTTATTAGCATGCCAATGTTAAAAATGTATGGGTCGGGACAGCGCTCCCTGTAAATGCACGTTCTTAGCATGGAAAGGCTTTCGGGGCATGGAGATTTTAAGCCGGGACAACAGTAATGGATATAGTTTGTAAATTATGAAAATTGGTAAGTTTATCACTTTTTCTTTTATTTGGAGGCATTCTACAGTCACCTATTTACATGTATGTGGTTGTAGAATGTCAGATGGAAATTTAGCATAAAACGAAGGGCAAAGCTGATAGTGCCCCTTTATGTTCAATGGCTTACGCAACCAGTATAGTGTTGTGCTTGTGCAAATGTGTTACCATATTTTGGCCAGTCACACTCCCTATTCCGTGAGGAATTACCACCCTGTAGGGGTACCAAAATCAAGGAACCCTTGAAGAGGGTTCCACTCTAAGAGCTGTCGTGGGAAGGTTCCCTTGGCAAAAAGTACCTTAGGAAGAAATCCCCAAAGAAAAAATGCATCAGAGGGAGGCTGGGAGGAACTGCTTATATAGCTCAGAAAGGGGGCTTGGCTGGTTGCTCACCCATTGAACTACATGCATAGCCTTTCAAAAATACTAGACTACACTCAGTACTGACCAGTTTGTATTTACCTCCACATCACTTGTTAAATTATTTCTTTAGAGCCAATGATAAGGATATTTTCATGAAATTTGTAACATTTTGTAGACTAGTCCCTAGGAATAGAAGAGTGCCATCCAAAGCAATAAATACTAACACATTTATTTAAGTGCCGAATATGTTGATATGCTCTGCACAGTCTATGCAGTTATGTATATGCCTTTTTGTAAGATTTTTATTGTTTTTAAATGTTTTGTAAAGACCGTAATTGTCAAGCAATAAAATCTGCTGGACTTGAAATGATCATCATTCAGTAGTTGGAAAGCCACACAAGGCTGGGTTGCAGGGATAAATTGAAACACATCAAACAGGAATCCTGCACTAACCACCACCATGTAGAAAGAAAGGCTGCTCTCACTGTCTCCTTAAGGTGCAATCTACATTAAGGTGCTATTGCAGGACACACCACATCACACGCCTTGATGCATTTTGGATCAAAATGTTTATTGTTTTTAAATGTTTTGTAAAGACTGTAATTGTCAGCGTGCAATGTAATAATAGAACTTTGAGATAAATTTCTAAAATAACCTAAATCCCTGGCATATGAGGAAGTTAATCAACAACCTCTTTCACCCCGCTAACCTGAGACCATCACCCTCATAACTTCACTACCGCTGAAAACTTTGAAGTTGCTTTGCTCATCAAAGAACATGTCATTAATTGTGCTAAAGCCATCTCTCTTTGACTGACTCTTCTCTACCTCAAACCCTTCTCACACCCACTCAAGTTCCTCTCCTTTCTGCATCATTTTGTCTTCTCACCAGTGTCTCAGTGCCTAATACTGGAATCCCTCCTTCCACTCATATCTGGCAAGAGTGAATGCCCTGATCGCTTTTACCCCTGCTTAGCATTCTAACCTTTTCCACTGTCTCTCCTTTTGCTAACCAAATTTAGCAGTCCATTTGCACCAGCTCAATGCCTCATACCTGGAAGCTTGCAAAGGTCATTCCTCTTTAAAAAGGGATGATGTTTGCTATCTGCAAACCAACAGCCTAGTGTATCTCCTTGTTTCATGCACTGATCAAGCTCCTGGTGTACACCTGGACCTATCTCCCTTCCTTCATTAAGGCTTTAGGTTAACTTAATCCTTTCTGGTCTGTTTTTTTTTAAACCACTCCACCTTCACTTCACTTACAGTATAGGACCAATGTAACATCACACAGCCATGGGCCAGAGTACCTCACAGATGCTATTTTTGTAACATACCTAAAGTTTTGACAAGGTTATACTTCCCATTTTCTTATCTAAATTTTCTAATACAGGTCCATCTTCTTAAGTTGCAAGCTGTTTCAGGTTCTATCTTCCTGATCACCAGCAGGCTCTGAACCGTGATGACTTCATCACCTCCCCTGTCTATCTGTCATGAATGGGCACCTTCAAGGCTCAGTTCTGGGTCCTATACTTTTGTCTTTTTTCCTTAATTATTCCCATTAGGCTGCATCCCATCAGACATATACATGTACTGTATACTAATAACACAAGCCATTTTATCACTGATCCCCATCCCTTGTTAAGTCCGTTTCCTTATCCTTGGCAGACCCACAACATACTGTACATCCTACAAAAACAGAGTGACAATGGTCTTTTATGATCCCTTAATGCTGTAATACCACTGGCAAGAAGAAGGGTTATCATACATGCTTTTAAGTATATGGAATACTATTTTTGATGTAATGCATTTTTATGTCTAATAAATGCCATTTGAGTACAGATTCAAGACTTCTTCAATTCTAACTACTATTGGGTTTAGACTGGCTTGTTATGTTTTGTATTCCCACCAGTTATACTTTCTTCATTACTGTTTTTGATTATATTACTATTGCCATACATTTGTTTGTCTGTGTCTCACATGTATACTATGGATGTTGTGGTTGTTACTTGTTAGAATGCAACTTGTTTTAGTTCATTGCTGTTTTAATAGTTACTATTACTTTGTAAATAGTCTTTTGGGTATTGATTTATTTGTCATTTATTGCATGTGTTTTATCTTTTGCATATTTTTATTTAAACATTACAGACATACAGGATAGGTTCCACGAGAAGCAAGTCTCATTTAGATAATGTGCCAAGTCATAATTACAGTATAACAAATTACAAGACAATAAATATAAGTATAATAACAAACACACACAAATCAACTAGTGAAACAGTTGCAAACAGATATTTCCTGCAGCAACATTTTCTAAGCCATGTTTAAAAGTGTCAGGAGTAGAGGAATTTCTGAACAGAGGGGACAAACTGCCCCAAGAGAAAGGGGCCCCATATGAGAAACATTATCTACCAAAATGTCTACAACAGTTTGTTAAGGACAAACCACACCGTGACACATCTTTGAAACTGTATTTGTGAGCAAGAACAATAAAATCTTCTTGATAAATAGGTAGGGTAGCACTGTTAGCCGACATACAAATGAGAGCTAACCAATGAAGATTATGTCTGGAGGAGGGACGTAACTAATTTAACTGATGTTGTAAAGAGCAATGATACTCATCCCATTTAGAGTTTAAAATGAAACAAAGTAACTCAAAACAGACAGTTTTTTAAAGGGAGGAGATGTGAATCAGGAGTGTGGCAATAAATAGTATTGCTGTAATCAAGAATAGGAAGAGTTGCTTGCCCAAAAATGGGTTTGCAGTCCAAACTTGATAAATAATATCTGATATACTTTAAGTGTCCCAGGCATTGGCAAACTTTGAAACACTTTTATCAATACATGGTTTAAAGGCCAAAGAAGTGTCAAAAATAAGACTGAGGTTCTTAAAGGGAGACCATCTGAAAATCACTTTTTATTCACATAAACCAGATGAAACTACAGGAAGAGTAAAAGTTCCAGCTTTAAAATGTTGTTATAATGTTTTTTTTTATATATTTAGCCTTCTAAGTCTCTTTTTTAAACAAAATAGAGACCCCTGTGAACCACCCCAAAAATCAAGCACTAGACTAGGTACAGGTGCACTACAGACTGACACGGATGCTTGAAAGGTGGTCAACTTATGTTGTGGATGTGCAGGAGTGTGATTGTGTTCATACAGCACAAGTGCACTAAACATGCTTAATTCAAACTGTGAGGTGCTAGCTGACGACCTCTCAGTGTTCTCAAACCGAGTTGGGCTGCTGTTCATAAAATGTCAACATCTTCTGAGGTGAGATGTATGGTGTATAGAAAACCTGAATCTATAGCTGCAGTACTATAGGGTTTGTGTCATAAGTAGCAGACCAACTCATTAAAAATTACAGTTTGGAAGCCGCAGCATTTCTCACTGCAAGATATGCAACTGTCAGTTTGACAACATCTCGGTTCATGAAAATAGAGAATTATTTGAAGTTAAGTTCATGTTATTTTGAGTGTTTACTTTTTTTAAAATTTATTTTAACAATCCCTTCCCCCACCCACCCAACAGTACACACAATCATCAATTCAAGACATGTATCAATTGCAGTAATTCAGCTCCTTATTCAATATGCCAAATAATATTACCATTGGTACAACTTGTAAAAAAATCCTGCCATTATTCATGTTGCTACAATATGCAGAACACACTTAAAAACTACACAACCAGGGAAGAGTATGGGAGCAACAAACTAGTAGTCGACAAAGTAATAAGGAACAAAAAGGTTTATTGCAACAGAGCTCCATGGATAGTGTCACCATACCCTGGCACTTTGAGTCCTCATGTGACCCTTCATCAGAGGGTATGTCTTTGTGTGGAATTAAGCATTAAATAGCAATCAATAAAAATTCAATTAATGTATAATTTCCACAAAAAATAAACACCCATTAACACAACCACAGGTGAAAAACAAAATACCACAAAATAGGGTGCTATACACGAAAGGTATGGAGTGGCTACATGCATGTATCTGGAGTGTGTAGGCACTCCACACCCACTGCACCACCCCATGTGCATTCAGGCAGGGGAAGCATGCAAACTCACCACACCCGATCTCACCCATCCATGGACAGCTCTGTGCAGGGGGCATTCAAGGGGCATGCCAGCACTATGTGGGATTCACTACCCCACTAGTGCTCACTGCGTGGGTGCATAAGGCAGTACAGGGTATACCAGAGAGGACCCTGCTGTAAATCCCCTATGTGCCCCATGCACACACTGCTGAACAGGGTGAACAGCCCACCCATCCCCCAGGGTCACAGGACCAGGACACATGATGCCACTCACCTTCCCCAGCACACAGGGGTGCATTTGGTGACCCCCCAACCCCACATGGCATGTACCCCACACAGGAGCATGGACACTGGCACAGGGCTGCCACCCCCCCCCACCTGCACCACATGGATACCCCCCTTCCAGCAGTGTTGTCACCCCGGCCCCACCCCCACCTGCAGGCATGCTCTTCACCAGTCCCACTACACTGATCAGGGCTGTGGGCATTGCTCACCCTCACCTGCCACTGCCACCAGTCATCAGTGTTCTGCTGTGTGTGCTGCCAATGTGCGCCCTTCCACACAAAGGGATCCAACTTTGAACCTTCAACTTTATTGGCTATCAAACTGAGATAATATTATCTCTCTCTTGCAATTGTATCCAAACATTTAACATACAAAGACAAAATTGCAAACTTACATATAACATTTCAGTTTCTATATAAATTTACAACAATCAGTTAGAATATGAAACATAGAATCATCATTTATCCATAACAACTACAATGTTTGTTGTACAGAGTCACCAAGGAAGATCTAAAATGCTTAAATGGTAGTATTATAGTAATGTCTAGTTGTTTAGACAGTTGTTCCCTTGTCTTGGGTCTCCAGTGCGGGTCCTGGTCTGGGCATCTGATTGGGTGCCTGGCTGGACCCACGTCCCCACAACCGGCCACCCTGCAGAGTCCTGCACACTGGGAAACTGGGCTGTGGGCAGGTGGCTGGTGGTCAGACTGGGCCAGTGTGCATCTGTCCATGGGTGTGCAGGGGCGCATGCAGGGTACGTGCATTTTCCACGTACTTCCACACCCTTTGTGCTTAGCACCCATAATGAGGAAACAGGAAGACCATACAAGCAAACTAACAGCATCAATTAATCCAGGGTTTAAATAATAATTTCATCCTAATGGTTCATAGTATAAACAGTAGGAGCAAGAATTAACAATGGGGGGGAGTGAGGATGTGGAAAAAGCAAGAGCATAAGAAACAATCCCAAAGTGCAGTTAATTAGTCAATATTTAAAATTTCAATAAGCATGTAGAAATATCCCCCCTAGACAGTATTACATAACCCATAACCAAAGGATCATAAAATGAAGGCAAAAAAGAATATAAACAGGAAACTTTCCAATAAACAAGTCAGTTACGTTGCCAAAACAATTTCCATAAGTGTGAGATAAAGATGTATCAGAACAGGTTTTTAAGGATACATCCAAGTCCAGGTGGACCAAAAGATAGATAGGGCACTAAATTACATCCTTATGTATAAGGTTTAATAATAAATTAATAAAAACTGCAAATTATACTGAAAGAAAATAAAACGTATAATAGCCAAATCCTTAATGTATAAGTAAAAAAGAGGGGGGGGGGGATGATTAGAAGGGAGACAGTAAACAGGGAGTTAGGAAAATATACATAGCTCAAATATATTTTTTATGCAAAAAAGGAGTTATATCTATTGTTTCATTAAGTCATTCAGGTTTTAAAGCTTTCAACATGTAAATCCATCGAGTTTCCTTCTGCAGCAAAATGCGTTTCCAATCTCCACCTTGGGAATGTTAACCTGTCTCTAAATGCACATAAAATGGAAACTACTCACATCATGATTATGAAAATGGGCAAGATGTTGTCCTACTGGGGTATGAATACTGGTTTCCTAACTGTGGCAGACACATTAGTGACATCTTATAATTGAACTCTTTTGTTTGTTGCTGTCACACAGGAGCAGTCTGTGACAGCATGTATTTTGGTGGTGGGAAAATCTCCACCAAGAAACCTGAAGATAAGCAATACAAATGCAACTCTACTGGCTCAAAACTTCAATCATTTAGATTGTATTAGTGATGTTCAAACCTGTGGCTGCAAAGAGAAAGAATACTTGAAAGGAGCTGCATATACAATCATCAGAGCAGTAATCTTGTCACTGAACTACCTTTCATGTACAATAACAGTAGAGAAACCTTACTGATCCATCAATGTGCGTTTATGTGTGTTGAAGGTATCCATGATCACTGGTTTCAGCTGAAACTGAGATGCTAAATATCTCATGCTGCACACAGTGTATTTACCACTGTTATGTGCTGTGTCTTTCTGTCTCCTGATGCCTTAATCCCATAAATGACATACAATGCTAACCATTATGTTCCTTAAAAGTACAGTGTTCACTTTATTTCAGTTCTTTCTTATTACTAAACTAGGTTTGGGAAATATTACACAACAGTAACTGAGAATCCACCTTTAGAATTCAGTAATTGTTACTCAGAGAGTGGCTATTCTTAGTTAAAATGTTCAATTTTTTGGTACTATCTGTACATGAAATCCTGCCTTGACATTTCACCTGCATTCACATGCACTCCTTGTGACCACTTATATTCATCCACAACACAATTCTGTCAGAAAGTACTTGTTTATGAGCATGATCCAACCCAATGTGGGTAGTGCTCATTGAGCTGATTTTGGCAAGCAGTGCTTTCATGATAATTTATTTGCAGTCTTGTTCCATTTCAATAATAATGGGAAATTATTTGCTCACAAAAACACATTCAGGATATTAGATGCCAGTTTTTATTCCCACAGACAAACAACCTCATCACTCCTCTGTGTTATCTCATCTTGGTATTAGCATCAGGTATGTGTGTATGTGAGCCAGATGGGTGAAGTCAATAAAATTTGCTCCATGAAATGTTTCACTGATTGTGCTCAATTCACGGAGCACAATTTGTGAAATTCGTTGGAACCCAAAAATCACTGTTTTTCCTCCCCCTGCCGATTGCTGCCCAAATATACAAAAATAATTTAAAACCCTGGTGTCTAGTGGACCCCAACCACACCAATTGCCAGCCCAAATTATAATAAAAAAATTAATCAAAATCCCTGGTGTCTAGTGGACCCCCCACCATGATGATCGCCAGCCCCAATAATAATAATAAAAAATAATAGCAATACCTGGTGTCTAGTGGTGGACTCCCTTCCCCCCACCCATTTTGACAGTGCCCACCCCCAGCCACCACTCCACTCCACCACTGCCCACACCCTGACCCCAAGTGGGCCACTGGCACTGACCTCCACTCACCTCCACTGATGGTAGCCTGACTGACTTCTTTTATAATGAAATGAATGAGCGCATGCTTGTATACCCTCCCATTGTACACAATGCAGTTCCCCTGCATCCTGCCTCCCCCCGTGGATCACCAGAGAAGCCCTGCTCCTTTCTGTAGCCCCAGTAAAATGTCCCCACACTGACGAACTGGCTGACTGATTGAATAAATGAGGGCATGCTTGTACAATTCATTTCATTACAGAAGAAGATAGTTGGGCTGCTGGCTGTGGAGGTGAGTGAAGGGATGTGCCAGTGGCTCGCTTGGAGTCAGAGTGAGGACCGTGGGGGAGCAGAGTGGTGGCAGGGGGTGGGCACCACCTCAATGGTTGGGGGGCAGGGGTCTACCACTAGACACCAGGGATTTTTTTATTATTATTTGTGCTGGAGATTGCGGGTGGGGGTCCACTAGACACGTAGGGATTTTGTTTTTATTATTGTTTGGGTTGGTGATCGGCAGGGTGGGGGCCAGTAAACACCAGGGATTTTAGTTAACATATATATATATATATATATATATTTATATATATATATACATACACACACATATATACTGTATATATATACACACACACACACACACATATATATAGTTTTTAAACTGGCTCTGGTGATTGGGGGACACTAGACACCAGGGATAGATTGGGGGTGGTGTTGGGGGATTCCCCATTTGTAATCTTTACTTGCTTTGGGGTTTTTAAGTGCAATTTGTCTTAAAATCCCCAAAAGCAAGGCAAACTCACAAATGGCAAATTTCGGGTAATTTAAAAAAATTACACAAAGTGCAAGGAAAGCAAATTTGCTGACTTTGCAGCACATTCACCTGCAAATTAAACTTTGCTGCATCTCTAGTGGGGGGGGGGAGTAAATTACCTTTCAAGTGTATGTCACATCCAAGAATGGAATGGAAGATATGACCTGTAGCGCTAGCCATCATGCGATTAAAAAAAAAACAATTCAACCCCTTGGTTACCTTACTGATTTCTGCAATTAACGTATTATGGCAACCAGTGCTAATATTCATGCCTGGCATGCATATGATTCTTAAATGAAATAATGTGCTTCAGAACCTGATAGAGGACATGCCAATATTGAAAGAATGTTCAATTTACATTTGTCTCAATACCATTCTCCTCTAAATGCAAGCACCGGTCATTAAGATTGTCCCAGTATATACAGATCAATATGGTGCATCATAAACATTGAAATGAAAGAGTGGTGGGGGGAGCAGGTGGTTGGGGTTAGAGGACAGTCAGCTACAGTATTTAGGTTTGTTTTTTCCTGTAAATGTGTATTCACATTTACAGTTAGTCCAGTGAGCAGATATGCAGATCCTAGATGCTGGTCTAATGAAATACTAACCCCCCAAAAAAGCTTCAGTTTCTTTGAAGCTTCATGAAGTAATTTGAAGACAGTCTCAAACTATGTCACACAGTAGCAGTAATTGTGATGTGTTCCAGTCAGGGACAGACACTTTGTCAGCAAGAAGGTATAGATGGACACATCACGGTAAGTTGGGTGCAGCACAATGATAAAAAACATGGTAGATCAAACAAAACTTGTAATCTGATGTGACACATGTAAAAGCTGTGTTATTACAACAGATTTGTGAAATTCAAAATATAAAAACACCCTGAAATTTCAGCGATATACCCCTTCATCTGGAAGCACTTTGCTGTATTAAGACTGTTTTTCTTTGTGTCACTGAACAGTGCCCATTTCTTTGTTTGGGGAGGGTTATATCAGACAGCCCTCATCTTGTTGCCCATTGAGTAGTAACATATTCTTCTGTGCATGCAGCCCATTTTATTCCCAAAATATAATCATTCATCACCATTTCCTGTATAACGGATATGCCCTCATCACATACTCATTAGTAAATTAATTTACTTCAAGCTCATCCAAATGTACCTCACTCTTGTATGTTAATACAACCGCTGAGACCACTCTTAATGTTGTAGAAGTGGTCTCACATGCATTCATAGGTATGAGAAATACAAACTGAAGCTGAGTGGTTCTGATATTCTTACAATGCAAGACCACTCTTACAACAGTAAGAGTGGTCTCGGTGGCAGTATTAACATGTTATTGATCAAGCTCAATCAATAATTATTAACATGTTATTGATCAAGCTCAATCAATAATATAGTAATTAAAAAAAACAAACTTAATCTTAACATGCCTGTTTCCAGGGCAGCTGTGTGTGGGACACTCTTCACAGAATAACAATGTCTCACACACAAAGGAAAGGAGCACTTTGATTGGTGGGGAGCACACCCCTGATCAGTAATTGTATTTTTATTAGCATTCCCATCACTCCATGTATAATCACATGCCTCAGTGTCTGCTTTCTTTTTCCCCATTTTTTGATCTGTATATTATGCCTTCTCTCACCCACTTTCAGCCTTATGCTTCTGTATGACATTGTTTAGAAACATAGAAACATAGAATTTGCCGGCAGATAAGGGCCACTTGGCCCCCATAGTCTTCCCATTTTTCCTTGCTTTTAGTATCACCACAGATCCTGTTTCATCTCTGGCCCATTGAACCCTTCCCCCCATTTCTTTTCCCAAAGATTCCCTCATGTCTATCCCATACATTCTTGAACCCCACCACTGTTTTTGCCCAGGAATCCACCACTATTCTGTGATGAAGTACTTTCTCACATCTTTCCTGAATCTACACCCTCCAACTTCTTATCATGTCCCCTAGCCCTTAGCATCTTTTTTTGCTAAAAAATACTTCCCTCTTGTACCATGTTTACCCCATGAGCTATTTAAAGGTCTCTATCACATCCCCTTCGCTCTCCTCTCTGCCAGGGTGTACAAATGTAGGTCCTTTAATCTCTTTTCATAGGTCTTCTGATACAGACCGTGCACCATTTTAGCTGTTCTCCTCTGGACTGCTTCCACTCCATCTATATGCCTTCTGAGATGTGGTCTCCAGAACTCGATGCAGTACTGTAGGTGGGGTCTTACCAGCAATCTATACAGAAGCAACACTACCTCTCTCTTTCTGCTGGTGATACCACTCTCTATGCACTCCAGCATCCCACTCACCCTCCCAACTGCCTAAAAAACTGAATCATGCCATAACGCAAAACATTGCTCTCAATGATCTTAAAACAGTAGTGCAATGAATCTGGGCAAAAAAGTTGCCCCTACTTGTTTTTATTATAAAAGATTTCAGTCATTTTCCAGTTCAATTTGGTGGCACAATTTTCAAATTCCACCAATATTTGAGCATTTTATAAATATTTTTTAAATTTTTTCTCAAGAAAAAAAAGGTGGCCATCACAGTTTGCATGGAAATAGCATTCTAAATTTGGCAAGGGTTAGGATCAGACAAATAAAAAAGGTTTCATGCTGTACAGTGCAGGAGGTACGTAGACAATGACATTTGACAGGTATGATAATATTTTACTTAATTGTAGCTGAAACTAACTTTTTTGGGAAAATATTTTTCATTGCACTGCTGCTTTAAAGGAGATAGAAATGATTTTTACATAGCCATTTGGTAGATAACGGCGGTGTGCCCCTGACCAGGTGGGAGCGCCAAAGCTGATCTCCATTCCATGACATGGCATAGCATCAGCCACTGTCTCCTCTACTCCTGGCTGGTGCAGAATCCATCAGGTGACATGCCCCTGACTGGGCGGGAGCACAGAAGCTGATCTCTGGTCTGGAACATGGCATAGCATCAGCCACTGTCCCCTCTACTCCTGGCCAGTGCAGAATCCATCAGGTGGTGTGACCCTGACTAGGTCGGAGTGACAAAGCTGATCTCTGGACCAGGACATGGCATAGCATCAGCCACTGTCTCCTCTACTCCTGGCTGGTGCAGAATCCATCAGGTGACATGCCCCTGACTGGGCGGGAGCACAGAAGCTGATCTCTGGTATGGAACATGGCATAGCATCAGCCACTGTCCCCTCTACTCCTGGCCAGTGCAGAATTCATCAGGTACAGCTCACTGAGCTGTTTCAGCTCCACTCCTCCTCCAGGCCTGCCACAGCCACTGATTGGATGGCTTTCCATCTTTGCTGCCTCTCATTGGCTGGCTCCTTAGCCCATTCTGGACTATTGCTCCCTGCCTTTTGGATGCTTTTTCTGGTCTTGAATTTGAATTGTTCTGTATCCTGATCTTTCTTCTCACCTCTTACTCTATAATATCTGCCATCTCTCCAGTCACAAAAGAAGGTATGCTGAGCCCAGACCTCACAGACTGCACTAGACCCTGCAATCCTCTTGCTTCAGCCCATTCTGAACTTGGCACATTTTACTTGTGTTCATCCTCTGATTCTGTGAATCTCCTCAGCCTGCATTACATTTGATTTATCTGGTTTAAATTTTTTTAAGCATATCTACAAGACAGCCTGCTTTTTTTTCTCCCCATTTTCCCATTTGCAAGTTATACATCTCTACCTTTTAAGGGCACTGTTACTACATCTCTTTCTGACTAGGTTAATTGCTGATAACTCACTACTTCAATGCTGTCAGGATGATCTAGTACTGAATGTTAATGATTTTTTTAAATTTATGTAAAGGCTGACTTCTTAGTCCTACCTGGATACAGTCAAGATTTTTTTTCACCCCATCTTGACCATCTTATTTCTGCCTCAACATGATCTCTATCCTTCTCCACTTTAAATCTTATTCGATGTTATATTTTATTTATTTAGTTTTTAAGTTTTTGTTGACTGGGTAATTGCACTAGACAAATTCTGCCTATTTTCAGGCACGACTCGGGGGGAGGGAGAAACAGATGAATGCCAACTGACCTTGAACCAGATTAAGCTGTTGGTGGTAGTTTTAGTAAATGGGGGAAATTTGGCCAGGGCACTGGGGAAACTCCCCTATTCTTTCTGCAGGGGGCGCTGCAGTGTGGCAGGAAGGATAGAGGTCCCCGACACTGGAGGAGGAGGAGGTTGTATTGCTGACCATCTGGAGATCTTGCTGAGTTATGAGACTGTTGGTGTTTGTGAGGTGATGGACTCGGCTCAAGATATAGCTCTGAATATGGAGGAAAGCATGGAACCATTGCATACAGAAAGTGATTTTATGGAGGTTGAAGATGAATCACAAGCTGAATTACAATGAAAAAACTCTCTTACTGGAACTGATTTTGGTGGCTCAGAAGGACTTTCAGTCTTGTAGACAAAAACTTGAAGATGAAAAGAAAAAAAGAAAACTATCTATGCCTAGTCCTGTACAGCTTGGTCATAAATGGCTTTCATTAGATTCATTCTCTGGTATCTCACTTGGACTCCTTGTGCAGAATGAAGCCTCATCTGTACTATTTGAGTTTGCAGTGGTTGCTACTAGTTCAGTGGATTCTACTGCCCTGTGGACACCTGATGAAGAGCTTACGAAAGTCAGCTGGATTAAACAACAAAATATTTGGGTATCCAACCCATCCATTCCTCTTCCAGGATCCCTGGACCATTTATTAGAGAAACCGAATGCAAATGGTGTGCTAGACTCTTCATTTCAAGCTGCTGGATCGATGCCACTTTCAAAGACCCTTTCTACAGCTAATGCGGCTGTGTTGGATGGAAGTGAGGTGGGAGATTTGGTTGCTGCACCAGATGCCCATTCTAAGGGTGGAGATGCCCGAGTTGCAGCATGTGGTCTCTCTTCTATGGTTGACTCTCCCACGGGGACTCGGGAAAAGATCTTGCATCTCCTTCTGTCTCGAATAATACTACAGAAATGTTACACGATACGTTAGCTCCTTGTCAGGTAAGGGATTCTGAAGGTCAGCCAGAGAGTGCATTCCAAGGGGCACAATGACAGAAAACCTATGCTGGGTTATTTCAGAATCCCACGGAGGTGGTGAAGAGATGGTTCTGGGTTCAGTTTTATTATAAGGGACAAGCTCCTTGTGTCCCCGATAGACTCTGGATCGGGAAAACCCTGCTGAAAGATTCCATGGTGTTTACTCTGGTGGAAGTGTACGCTTTCATACACTCTCCGGGAGACCATAATTATGATGTTTGTTTTTGTACTGTGACCTCCCTTGATAAATTCTGAAAACTCTATTATGATGTCAGAAACTCTGAAGTCTGGATGGATTTTATTGCAATCCGTATTACCAAACCCATGGTGAAAACTGTGACTATCCAATTTTGGAATGAAGGAGTGAATATTGATTATATTTTGTTTTGGTTTGAAAAACATTGTTCGGTTTTTGATAGGCCAAAACCAATTATGGGTGATAATGGTTTTTCAACAGGGGGATGAACTGTGCAGGTACAAGTCAAACAAATGGATGAGGGGATACACCATTTACCTAGTTCCTTCTTTTTGGGTCATGACAGGGGTTTTATATTTTATGCAGGGCAGCCTAAGAGCTGCTATAAATGTGGTTCCTTGTCACATTTAAATGTTGATTGTGATTATGTTAACTGATTCCAGTGTGGTGTATTGGGGCATACAGCTGCACAGTGTATGGCTCCCCTGAAATGTAACCTTTGTGGGGAGAGGAATCATACTTATACTGATTGTCCTTGGGCTGCTCATAGTCCTGATGAGCTCTCAGACCAAGATTTTTTTCTTTCTAAAGCTAGGAGATCCTTTGGTCAGCCCTTTCATCCTGACGATGATACGCCCCAACCCCATGGCAGACAGTGAGGTAGGCATCATGGAGGGTTTACTAGTGATAGGTCCGGGGGAAGTTGCATGGCTCTAACCCTTCTGCTTGGATGCTGATCTTGTTCCCCAATATCTACCATTGGATTTACTATCAACCCCTATTTTTGAAGACTTTTGATTTGTTACAGTACAGTAGCTTCTTGTTGTTTTTACATTGTTTCTTGTGGATTTTACTAGGTAGAATGTTACTTCTTTTCTTTCTTACTACTTCTAAGGGGCTAGCAGGGTATTGTTTTGGGGTTTTTGGAATTTTGAAAACTGTTCTGGTGGCTATAAGTGGGCTTATTTGTTTGCTGTTTCACTGTGTAGCAGGCTGCATTTGTAGAGGCCTATTTCTTCTGATTTAAAACCTATTTGGTGTGATTTAACTGGGGCTGTTTCTTTGAATCAGAGACCTATTTCTTCTAATTTCAAGCCTATTTCGAAGTGTTGTTGGTGAAGCTGTTTGAATTGGAGGCCTGTTTCTTTTGGTAGCAAACCTATTTGGGGGGCTTTGAGTAGAATTGTGATTCATTTTTGCTGACTTCACTAGCTGCAAAGGTTAGTGCATAGTGGTGAAAGGGTGTTAATGGTCTGACCAGGGCCTCAGCTACCTGATTGTTTCTGGAAGACTTGGATTGGTCCCACCCCCAACCCCTCACCCCACGCCCCTGGTCCATGATTTCCTTTATACCAGGGGTTCTGATATCACTTTCTCAAATGGGCAAAGGATATGCACCTGTCATAGCAGAAGCAGACATCCAGGAAAGAAACAGCAGTGAGTGAAGAGGTGACTGCTATCTCGGTGGAAGGGAAGTAACTGCAAATCTAGGAGCTTTCATTGTTACTTCTTTGCATTGCTATTGCATTGTGGAAAGGGGGAGTTGAAGTTTGAAGAAGGTTGTGCAATAGCTAGTTAAAGTCTCTTTTTGAATTTGGATAGGAAGGTTAGGAATATAAAAAGCAGTAGCTCAATCTATCTAAACGTGTACAACAAAAGGAGTGAGGGAAATTAAGAAAATAATGTTTTGCACTGATAGGGGGGGAGAGGGGAGACTTGGGGGAGTGTTTGGCATCCTGCATCTGGAAGGGTGGGGGGTCGCTGGTGAGCAGCGACAGCAATGGGTAGGGTGGTAGGCTGCAAAACTGCGGTTCACCAGTCTTTCTAAAAATTGTCTGGAATGTGGGAGGATGTTTAGTGAGCAACCACATAGAGAAACTCAGAAAGGAGATTGAGGGTCTGCAGGAGGAACTAAGACAGGCAAGGCAGACTGGGGGTGGGTTTAGCCCAATACTGGAGGGAGGAAGAATGGGAGATGAGGTAGGTGATTAAAGCCAACAGTGGTGAGGAGAGGGTCAGAAGAAGGGAAGTAGGGACCAGGGGGCCCAGGCCAGGAGGAATGATTGCCAGGGAAACCAGGTCAGGAGACAAAAGACAAATGGAAGGAGGAAATAGGGACTTGTGAAGGGAGGCAAAGAAGTGGCAAAAGTCATGGCGTGGAAAGGAGAGAACAGGTTACTATGAAGAGAGAGGGAGTGGGCCTTTGTGAAGGGTCTTCAGAAAATAGACTTGCACAGCTAAAGAGGAAGAAAGTGGAGGAGGGAAATGATGAAATTAGAGGAGTAATTGATAAATGCCTGGACCAAACCAGAGTGGGGGGAAGTTCTGCTGGGAGAATTGCAACAGGGGCAAAAGGGGGAAATAATGTGCAGGAGGAAGAAGAGGAGGAGCTGGAAATGAGAGCGGGAGATGAATGAAGCAAGCAGGGAGTAAGAGTGGTGGAATCTTAGTGCTGGGGGACTCAATACTAAGAGGAGTCAGGTAGAGTAGCAAGGGGGAGAGGCATAGTCACATTTAGATGGAGGCCATGCCAGGAATGACAGCAGAAAGAGTGGGACAGTCTGTTCTGAAATATGCTAGAAGGGGTAGGGACAAGCCTCATTTAATTATACATCTTGGGATGAATGACCTGGCTGACAGGACAGTAGATATAGCCCAGAGGAGGTTTGAGGAACTAGGACAATTATGTGAGGGGGTAGGAAGATCAGTAACTTTTTCAGAGATACTTCCAGTGCCCAAGGCAAGCACAACAAGAAAGGTGAGAATAGAGGAATTTAATGGATGGCTAAGAACCTGGTGTTGTGCTAAAGGGTATGGGTTGTTGGGAGGGTTGGGGAGGGACCTGGGAGGACAGTAGTCTCTATGCCAAGGACAGACTACACTTGAGTGAGGAGGGAAAAAAAGTGTTGAAACAGAGGATGGAGGAGTACATAGAGGAAGTAGGGAATTTAAACTAGGAGCGGGGGGTGGCAATTGGGCAAGAGACATGCAGAGATGACTGCTAGGAGCCTTGGGAGGAAAACTTCAGAGTTACAGGTGCTCATGGCAGAGGGAGAGGTGGACATTGCAGCCATCACAGAAACATGGGCCACCCAATACAATGACTGGGACCGGTCTGTACCAGAGTACAGGTTATTTTGTAGGGACAGGGTGATTGGGAAAGGAGGGGGTGTGGCACTATATGTGAAGGAAGGACTGAAGTATGTAAGGGAGGAAGGGGAGGAGGGTAGTACGGAGTCAATTTGGATGCAAATCCAGGATTCCTAAAATAGGATTCTTAGAATGGGAGTGGTGCACAGGCTGCCATCTCAGATGGAGGAGTTAGACAGGGAACCAGCAGAATAGATCAGGAGGACCTGCGAGAAGGGTAGTGTGGTGATTGTGGGGGACTTCAACATGCCAGGAGTGGACTGGAGTACCCCAACAACCAGGAACAGAAGGGATCAGGTACTGCTAGATGCCTTCCCAGACAGCTTCCTGCTGCAAATGGTCAGTGAACCAACCAGGTTAGGGAATACCCTTGACATTGTGCTGCCAAATGGGGACTTTGTGAGAGAACTTACAGTGGAGGAACCGCTGTCAGGGAGTGACCACCACTCAGTATGGCTCACACTGGATATGGGCAAGGAAGGAGTGGAATCTGGCACAAGAGTGCTGGACTTCAGGAGGGCTGACTTTGGGAGGATGGGGGAAGTGGTAAAAGAGTACCAGGCCAGAATTCAATCTAGTATGGACACTAACCAGAGGTGGGAACTCATAAAGCTGGGGATAGTGGAGGCAACCAAAACCTGCTGCAAGGCCCACAGCAATATGGCTAGGGCTAGGAAACCTAGCTGGTTGAGCAAGGATGTCGTGGAAAAGGTAAGGAGGAAAAGAGCTGCCTTTAGGAAGTACAAGAAAACAGGGAGAGGGGAGGACAGGGAGCAGTACTTGATGGAATTGAAGGAGGTGACAAGGGCAGTAAGGGGAGCCAAGGTATCTATGGAACTTAGGTTGGCACAAGGCATTAAGAAGGGGGAGAAGGACTTCTTTAGGTACATTAGGGAGAAAAGGAGCTGTAAGAACCACATAGTAAGGATTAGGAAGGAGGGGGGTTGGGTGGAAGCAGGGTTCAATAAGGCAGAAGCACTAAATTAGTGCTTCTGCTCAGTATTTACTAAAGAGAAGGGGGGGGTGACACCCAAGGGAGGAGAAATGACAGAAACAGGGAGAGGGGTTGACAGATGGGGAAATCATGGAGGGCAGAGTTCAGGAGGGTTTGAAGGCACTGAAGATGGATAAGGCGCCAGGCCCAGATGGCATCCACCCCAGGGTACTGAAGAAGCTGGCAGAGGTCCTTGCAGGACCTTTGGCAGACCTATTTAATGCCTCACTACATTCGGGGTGTGTACCTCAGGACTAGAGGATGGCTCATGTGGTGCCTCTCCACAAGAGTGGCCCCAAGGATGAACCGGGAAACTACAGACCAGTGAGCCTCACATCCATCATGGGTAAGCTAATGGAGACTATCCTGAGGGAAAGGCTGGTGGCCCTCCTAGAGGCCAAAGGACTACAGGACAGAAGACAGCATGGCTTCATACAGGGCAGATCTTGCCAAACCTGGTGGAGTTCTATGACTGGGTAACTAGGCAACTGGACAGGGGCCATGCGGTGGATGTCCTGTATCTGGACTTCAGTAAGGCATTCGACTCAGTGCTGCATGGAAGGCTGGGAAGTCAGTTAGTAGGAACAGGGGCAGGTGCAAAGCTGGTGAGATGGGTAGGGAACTGGCTTCAGGGAAGGCAACAGAGGGTGGTGGTGGGTGGGGAGCTCTCACACCCGAGGTTAGTGACGAGCAGTGTTCCACAGGGCTCGGCATTGGGACAAGTGTTGTTTGGGATATTCATTGCAGACATATCATTGGACATCAAGAGCAAGATCAGTCAGTTTGCTGATGATACCAAGGTAGGAGCAGTGGTGGATGACCTATGGGGATGGCATGGGTTTCAGGATGATCTGGCAAAGCTTGAAACTTGGTCAGACACCTGGCAACTGGGGTTTAATGTCAAAAAGTGCAAGGTGCTGCATTTTGGGATGAAGAACCCAAGGAGGAGTTACCAGCTGGGGGGAGTGCAGCTAGCCCAGACAGAGGAGGAGAAGAATCTGGGGTTGCTCATTACAGGGTCAATGAACAACTCGGCACAATGTAGGAAGGAAGCTGCAAAGACCAACAAAATGCTGGGTTGTATTGCAAGGGATATATCCTCTAGGGGGGAGGAGGTGATTCTGCCACTGTATAATCATTAGTTAGACCACACCTAGAGTACTGCGTACAGTACTGGTGCCATATCTGAAGAGGGATATTAAGTTACTGGAGGGGCTGCAGCGCAGGGTGACAAAGATGATCAAGGGGCTGGGGGACTTATCATACGAGAGGAGGCTGAGGGAGTTGAACATGTACTCACTGGAGGAAAGGAGGGACGGGGGGACATGATTGAAACCCTTAAGTACATGAAAGGAATAAACAAGACAGGTACAGAGTAAGAGAGGGGAGGTACACCAGGGGCCATGTTATGAGACTGGAGGGATGAAGGTTCAGGAGGGAGATGAGGAGACACTTTTTTACAGAGAAGGTGGTGGCTGGGTGGAATCGTTACCTACAGAAGTGGTATCCAGTAGAACAGTGGACTGCTTCAAAAGAGGATGGGACAGGACAAGGGGGAGGGTCAATGAAGGGGAAGGGTGGAAGGAAGGGGCAGCTGCAGAATAAGGGGGTGCTAGCTGCACATTCGAGCAGACTTGATAGACCTCTAGGCCTTTATCTGCTGGCAAATTTCATATATTCGTATGTTCGTAAGACCAGTTCCAAGAGAAGGAAACCCCTTTTGTGGCCCCTCAGGGTTCTCCTCATCATGAGGTACATACTCCTGTGAGGATTTCTTCTCCTGGAACAAGTGCTTCTGTCAATGCTTTGCATGTTTCTGGGGATTCTGTTTTACCATGTACTGAACAAGTAGTGCTTATTGGGAAGACTCCTGTTTCTCCTCCCCCTCCTGTTTCAAAAGCTTTGGTTGTTTCTGCTGTTTCTTCTTCACCTCTACCCTTATCAAATCGATTTGCTCCATTTGCCACTTGAGGAGACCAGGTAGACATAGACCATCCTATGGAGGTGGAAGATTTAACTGTCCCTTGGGAATTCCTCTCCCCTGTCAGAACTGAGGAAGTGCACTCTGGTAAACCTAGAGCCCTTGAAAAGCATAAATGAGTTACTAGATCAAGTGATAACATTTTGAAACCACCTCCCTGAACCATTTTCTTTAAAGTTGGCAAGCCTTAATGTGAATAATATTAAGTCATTGGGGAAACACCTTTCCACTTTTGGGGTTTTGCATCATTTGTGCTATGATGTTGTCTTTTTCACAAGACACCCTTTTACATACATTTGGTGAGATTCAATTAGCCTCCCAGGACTGGGTTTGGGGATCCTCCTTTTGGTCAATAGGGGAAGAGACATGTAGTGGTGTGGGGTTTTGTTTTCTGTCTCATGGGGTGACTGTGTCTAGGATGTTGGATATCAATCCTGGCCAAGCAATTCTGCTTGATGCTGCCATTTGTGGCATAAATCATCATTTGATAAATTTGTATGAGCCACAGACTAAGGCTCTCTGAATTGATTTATTGAAAAAATTACAGCCCTGGTTATATACCAATCACCAAGTGTTTTTTTGGTGGGGATTTCAATATCAATTTTCAACAACATAATATTCCATTTAAATAATATTGTCACAGGTTTTTCTTGAGACTGTTATTGGCCTTGCTGGATTATGGGATGCTCATATTTCTGGGAACAAAAGGGCTAAACCAAGTTTTTTTAAAGGAAGCCTGTCATCCCATATATATTTTTATACAACAGTGATTGATAGTTGATAATACTTTGACTGTCCCTGTTGAATCTTCTGATCATTCTTTAATTGGTCTTGTGATCTTGACTCATTCATCCATAGTTCCAGGCCGTGGAGTGTTGAGGTTAAATACTTTTATGCTGACACAGGCTGAGGACCTGCTCGATTTGAAAATAGTTCTAAAAGATAAATTGTCAATTATTTTTTTGTTTGATGATATAGGACATTGATGGGAAGAATTTAAAATGTGTCTGAATGGATTTTTTCAGGCTTTAGGTACTTCAAGAGCCTCTTCCTGATATGGGAAGTATTTGCAACTCTGCAAGGAGACAGCGATTATGCTGCAGCTATTAGATAATTGAAAGGGGCTATGATGCAGTACCAGTATGATGGGTTATGCTTCCTACAATGAAAACAGATGTTTGGAACTAAAGGGAAGGCAGAATAGATCAATCCATTCCTGGCTAGTCAAAAGAGGTGGGAACGGATGAAGATTAGTAGTTTATTAACTTCTTCTGGAGTGGACGTTTATGATAATCATGGTATTATGCAGGTTTTGGATGATTATGTAGCCAAAACATTTGGGGAACCAGTTTCCAAGTCCCTATTTTTGACACAGTTGTTGCAGGCTGCAGATCTTCCTCAGCTTTCTCCAACCTTGCAAGAAACCTTAATGCTGCCCTTTACCCAGCCTGAGTTGGAGATAGATATTAAATCTTTCCATAGTAACATTTCACCTGGATCTGATGGACTCTCTAGTGAAATGTTTTAAAATTTTATGGGATATTATGCTACATGAATTGCTCTCTTTATGTATTTTTTTCTTTCTGACATGATTTTACCTACTTCTATGTATGAAGGTCTAATGATTTTTCTTTACAAAAAAGGGGAACAAAGCAAATATTGGGAATTGGAGACCTCTCACATTGCTGACCACTGATTTTAAAATCTTTGCTAAACTCCTGGGAAACAGGTTAAGTTTAGTGATGTCAGATCTCATTTTCCCCATGCAGTTTTGCTCAGTTCCTGGTAGTGGTATCACTGAGGCTTTGTCTCTTTTATGAGAGCTGATGGAGCAGGGTGGAGAATATTGTGAGCTCCATCAAGGGCCTGGATACCTGGTCAATTTGGACCAGGCAAAGGCTTTCGATGGAGTTTCACAGTCCTTTTTGTGGTCATGTTTGGAAGCGTATGGTATTCCTGTCCCCTTTATTCAATGGTTACAGTTGTTCTATTCTTTGGCCTATGTTGTCCCTTGTGATAATGGCTGGAGGGGAGCCTGGTATCGGATATATAGGGGTGTACGCCAGGGATGCTCGTTGAGTCCTCTGTTGTACGTCTTTGCTTTGGATCCCTTGTTGAGAGTATTGCAAAGATTTTCCTGTATAAAGAGTGTTATGGGTACTTTAGGAAGGCAGTGTAAAGTCCTGGCGTATGCTGACGATTTATGTTTAGTAGTCCTGGATGGGGGCATCTATTCATCTTGCATGTCAATTGATTCAGGTTTTAGGGACAATTACCGGGGCCCACTTTAATGATAATAAATTGTTATGCTTGTGTTTAGATGGATTTCCACCATCTCCTATAGAGGTAGGCAGCTTTCCAGTAGCTATGGCCCCCTGTCATATACTGGGGATATTTTGGGGGGGACCAGATATGGCTGCCTTTAATTGGAATCGAGCATTATTGCAAGGGAAACTTATGATGGATGATTGGAACAAATGGAAAATGTCAAAAAAGGAAACGTGTTTATTGTATTAAAATGTTTCTAGTTCCAGTGTTTTTATTTATTGGTGGTTTTTTTTTTTTTGCCTAAGTCACTAGAAACGCAATTATTGTGGTTTTTGTTTAGTGGATTTTGGGGCAGCCATCTCAACCTGGTTAAGAGGACAGTGTTGTATAATACTATTGCTGCTGGTGGGGTGCAGATGAAAAATCCATTGTTTTTTAATTTTTCTGTGTTCCTCTACTACAGTTTAGTGTTCAGCATTGGGTAAGGTTATGGTGAGGCTTTGACTTCCTTTATTAACCTTTTGATTTTTAGTGACATGGTTTTAGAGGGTCTATCTCCTTTGTTCTTTCAGTTGATTTTCTTTTTTTGATAGCTTTAATTTTGATAAGACTTTTCTGTTTTTCCCTGGTTTTGATAAAAGAGGGGAGTTTATTTCACTTTCTCCCCTTTTCCTCTTTTAATATTACGTGGACTCTGATGATCCCAAATAAGTTTGATTTGTTCTATTTTTATTGTGTGTTTTATGTTTTTTTTATTTCTGAATTAGATCTGATTTACTGCTTAGATTCTTTTGTATAGTTTTTTTTTTAATTATAAAATGTATTTCCCCTTCTCTCTTAGTGTGTGTGTGTGTGTGTGTGTGGGGGGGGGGGTTCTTTACACTTTGGGTTATTGTCTGATGAAATGTTTATTTATGATTTTAATTTCTTCAGTACATTTTTTGTATGCTGTGATAATGTGTTTTGACTTTTTGTTTTCTGATTTTCAATTAAAAGAATTCCCCCCTATCCTTTTCGAGAAGAGCCATGGGATCTTTAACTTCCACCTACAGTAAACTACCTCCAGAACAGGCAGATGGGACCTCGGTTTAACATCTCATCTGAAAGACGGCACCTCAGGAGTGCAGCACCCACCTCATGCTACACTACAGTGTCAGTATTTGGGATTTAACCCAAGTGCCTGGTGTGGGGATAGAACCCATAGCCTTCTGATCTCAAGGCCTCAGATGTGAGTGTGCTACCTGCTGAGCCACTGACACTGACAATTCTGACCTCTGTCTGCCCCCGCTTTATATCTATTTTATTCCACTGTCTTCCTCCAGGTCTCCACCATGCTCCTTTATCTCTCTTTAATTTCATACCTAAAACCCTTGACCATGGGCAACTTTGGCTGGCTTGTTACCCTGCCCTGCCTCATACTCCTCTGCTGTGTAGACTATGTTATTGCTATATCTTTAAAGCACTCCCCTCGGGACAGTATTCATCCCCACTATGTCACATTACTCTGGATCCTTTAAGTCTGTTCTTACGTACCCCATGTCTTCCTAAGCCAGACACTGTTTTTGCTGGGCTTTGGCTCCACAAAAGGCTGTGAGTATCTATCCTTCCAACTGCTCTCAGTATGCAGCTGCTTCATACTTCATTCTGGATTCGCATATCTGTTTTCTTTCTTTTAGTTTGTGCAGGGGATATTGAGCTTAACCCTGGGCCCTAATGTTCCACCTCTATACCTGTCCCTACAATTGGTGCTTAACCCACTCCCAAAGGCCTGAAAAGAGCACATTTGAATGTACAGAGTCTCCACCCTAAAATGGCTGAATTAGAAGTCTGGATTGCTCAGAAGACTCCTGACATTCTATATATCTCGGAATCTTGGCTTAAGCCTGCCATCAAGCAGCACGAGGTGACATTACCTGGCTATAACTGTTTCAGGAAGGATAGGTTGGGTAAAATGGGAGGAGGCATTCTTATATATACTCAGTGTGTCTTGGATGCCACTGAACTCCCTGAGCCTGACAGTGGGTCTCCTGCAGTGGAATCCCTGTTCCTCTCCCTGACTCTTGGCAGCCAAAAAGCTAATCACTGGATGTGCCTACCTGCCCCCCCAAAAAGCCTCCATCTGTCTCTCCCCCTTTATTACCTCCCTTGTCAATCTCCCTTGTCATGACCTTGTACTTTGCAGTGACTTTAATACTGATTGGCTAAACCCCTCCACTGACAAGGTGTATGCATCTCTTGCAGATTCTAACCTGGTTCAACTCATTCAAGACCCCATTCCTATTAATACAAAGTCTGGAAAACACACTGTGCTTGACTGGGTAGTCACTAACTGCCACCTTAAGGTTCACTCAGAGGGAGTTCTCTTGGATAGCATCAGTGACCATTCTCCTACTCTTTGCATCTGGGAATAGCTCCTCCAACCCCCCTCTTAAGATCACCATGATCAGGGATATGTCCAGGTTTGACATTAGTAGCTTCCTTGCCTCTGTCAATGATGTTGACTGGGACCCAATTAATACTCTCCCTGACATCAACTCAGCCTTGGAATTCTTTATGTCCACTTTCTCCTGAATAGTTGATAGTTATGCTCCCTTAAAAAGGTGAGGTCTAAGGGTATCAACGTGCCTTAAATCACTAAGGACCTTAGGAAGCTCATGTCCTCTCATGACCATGCATGGCAGACTAACAAAGGAAGAGGGCTACCTTCCAACTAGCAAGTCTACAGGCAACTTAGAAATAATTGTAAAAACTCCCTCCAAAAAGCCAAACACCTACACTACAAGATGCTCCAAACTGAGCACCTCTGTAATCCCAAGGAATTCTGCAATCAGGTTAACTCTCTGATCAAGGGGAAAGATGCTGAACTCCCTAGCTCCCTCACTGCCCAGGGCTCTGTCCTAACAGACCCTTTGTCTATCACTGCTGGATTCAATGAATTTTGTACCAATCTCCACAAATACACCCACAAATACACTTTGCTCTTTCCCAACTCATCTGTACCCCTCTCAGCCCCACTGTCTCCTGGTGACACTTGGGCTTGACCCACATTCCACCTGAAGTTGTCTTCCCTCAATGAGGTCTGACGGCTCCTTGCTATGTTGAAACCTGATAGCTCACCAGGTCATGACCCCCTTGAGCCTAAGTTTTTCCACTTGGGAGTTCCTGCCCTCATGCACCCTGTTCATGATCTGTTCAACCAGTCCTTCCTTTCAAGCACTGTCTCAGACAAATGGAAGGTTGCCATGGTGGTGCCCATTCATATGGGTGGGCTTAACATGGTTGTCAAAAATTTTAGACCATCTCTATCCTCTGTCCATTGGCATAAATCCAGGAGTGTATCATAAATGATTACCTCCAGAACTAGCTGAAACACCATAACCTGCTATCCCCCTACCAGCATGGTTTCAGAAAGAACCATAGTACCCTTACTGCCTTAATCAAAGTCACTTCTGATCTGCTACAGGCTATGCACCAGTGCTTTGCAACTGGCACCATCTTCGTTAACCTCTCAAAGGCATTTGACCTGGTCAACCATGGTCTCCTGCTTCAGCAGCTACAAGTTCTCAGCCTTGACACCAGTGCCTTAGCATGGGTCCAAAGTTATCTCACCTGCTACTCACAAAGGTCAAGTGGGCTTGTTCTCTTTTGGGCCTTAGACCAATAATGCACAGAGTCCTGCATGGTTCTATACTGGGCCCACTGCTGTTCTCCCTATTTATTAATGATCTGCCAAATAACTGTGAAGGGGCTTCCATGCACCTCTATATGGATGATGCAATCATCTATTGTTCCTCTTCTGATGTTGAGTGGATCAACAGTACACTAGCATCTGACTTTGCTGCTCTGAAAGGATGGTTTATATGAGATCATCTTGTTCTTAACATCAAGAAAACAAAAAGTATGCTATTCTCCCATCCACCCTCTTCCTCCTCCTGTAACCTCCCCCTTCTCAGGATTACTTCCCTCAGTGGTGATGCCCTTAGACTAGTCCATACCTTTAAATACTTGGGCATCACCTTGGATACCTCACTATCCCTTAATGCACATGTATCCATCCTAATCAAATTTCTGAATGAAAAGCTAGGCCTTCTCTATCATAGCCACCCCTACCTCACCTCAGCCATTTGTCATAAGATTGCATCCTCCTTTCTTCTCCCACTTCTATCTTATAGTGCTCTGCTTTTGCTCACAACTAACACTTCTACCTTATCACTCCTCAAACAGACTTAACATAGGGTGCATAGGTTTGCCCTGAGGGTCAATGCCCGTCACCACCACTGTGATGTCTTCTCTTCCCTGGGTTGGTTATCATATGAATCTAAACAAAGGTGAGCTACTTTGTGTTTTCTGCACAAGCTGGTCCACAAACATACTCCTCCTTGCCTCAGTGAGTCTATTTGTCTAAGACAACTACAATGAACCCTGAGATCTGCCTCCCTGCCTCCCTCCCCTTCTCATAATGCCCAAACCACGGTAAGCTGTGGCCCATAAACCATTCACCTGTGCAGCAATGTCTCACTGGAACTCTCTTCCTCCATCCATTCTGTCATACTCCACCCTCCCTGAGTTCCAATCCAACTTGCTTTCTCTTCTCTCTGCCTCTACACCTTGCTCTTGCTACTGGTGACATTAAACCCCAGCCCCAACAGCTCTGTCTATTTCTCATCCTTGATCTTCCCCCTAACCCTGGCTTCTTACCTTGCCCTCTGTGCCTCACCTTTAAACATAACTGCTATTGGTTAGCCCTCTTGTATCTGATATCATTAGCTAACAATTATATATTGTAGTGCACTCTCTTGAATGTGTCATGTATTTGTTACACTACTGTGTAATCTACCTGCTTGTTATTTCATAAACCTGTGGTTGTATCTGTCTGTATCATTATCCTTTGGATTGCTGAACACTGTATATCAATTTTTCCATTGTAACTGTCATTGCTATGTTAAAGCACCATACTGTATACATACTGCACTTCTGGGTTGCCTCTGAAAAAGGGACTGCAATTATCTCAGTGCACTTACCTGGTTACCAAAACTCAAATAAATATATAAATAATATATCCTTACAGGTAGACTACAGTAGTTGATTGTATGACTCTGAGGTTAAGATGCAAACCTTTTACTGGCAGTTAACAGATGAAAGAATGTAGGGATTCTAGCTGCCAGATGGCGAATATGTGTGCAAGCAGTCAGTAATTGAAGCACTTATTTGGCCTGAGTGGATGGAAAAGTTGACTACCATTGAGTCACAATACTAGTGGTCATTTCAAAGAGTAATCTCCCACAGGTGAAGACACGCTGCCAACATGTGGTAGTAGGGTTAGAAGATGAGCAGCCACAGGGTTGGGGACTGTTATAATCAACCTCATAACCTTGCTATTTAGGTGGGTAATGGATTAAAACCAAAAACAAATGTAGGAATGTAAAAAATGTTGAAGATGTAGATACTGCCAAGGTGGGGGAGGGCATCAATAAGCAGCATCAGAGCCCCAGCTCTCTCTAAGCAATTGAAAATCATGGTGGCAGTTTCAAATTACATTTGTTGAGGATACATACCTAGCACAGTGATACCAGCTGGTCATGTGACATCTGACATTGGGAATTGTTGTTTCACAGTATATGCTGCTACAAAAAGTCCAATCCTGGCAAGAAGCTTGGTTGACCATAGACTGGGAAATTTGCACCCAGTTTTATGCATATATATCATTTACACTGTACTAGTTTTTTTTATGTTTTCAAAATATATCTCAAATGTATGCTTCACGTTTACTGTTCTGTGACAGTATGACATGCAGTACCAATATATGGAGGAACTTTTTCAACTAATTTTGTAAGGAATACACTTGATTGTAACCATGACTTAAAAGATATGAATTGTATTTTTCCTTTTTTTATATTTCACTACAAACCCAATTTATATTAGCAATAAAACACTCCATGGCACTGGTTAAGCAAATTTTACTGCTCACACTGATTTTGACAGCACTCCTGCTGCAGTGTTTTACTTCACAATTCCCCTGTACATGTGTTACTCCATTCACAAACAATGCTTCATCATGTCTTACTGATTATCTCAACAGGTTCATAAAATGCACACATACACAGTGATTAACTAACCAATCAGCATATATTATTTTGTAGTACAATTATATAATGGTTTTTAATTCCAGCTATACCATACTTGATGGTACATTTTTTTCTCATACTTTACAGATGTGTTCAGATGGAATTGACATTTTTGAATTAAGCAATAATGCATGACAGGGTGTGTGTTGTGCTGGGATAACATCCGCATACCTGGGGTGATTAGGCGCGGCGCAGAGCCAGTGCGACTAATCACCCAGAGTTTTATCCAGCACAACACACACCCTGGATGCATTATTACTAATATCAATGGCTCATTTGTAAAGAAACATAAAAAGATTAAGAAATAAATTTACATTAATTTTTTTCATTTTTGAATCGTAGGTATACTTTATTAAAAAATAGTGCAGATTTATTCTTTGAGCCAGTAGACAAAGATGATTTTGTGGAGGGAAAAAAATTTTTTTTGAGCGACTTTTCTAAAACAAGCTGCACAGTGACTTTTTAAATGTGCGGTTCCTCTCTCTGTCATTTTATACTGTGCAGGAAAAGAAATCATTTTTTTTTTGAGAGAGCGAGTGTTATAAAAGAAGCTGCGTCGACAGTGTTTAAATGTGCGGTTGGTCTCTCTCTCATTTTTGTTTACTGCAGAGCCGATCGTGTGGTTCACTGACGCAGCTTACTTCTTTCAGAAAAAATCTGCCACTGCATTTTTATTTCTGAACGAGCTGGTATCCTGATAGCTATTTTCTGTGCCTTTTCATAAATTAAATAAGATACATCCATCCTTGCCCACTACTTGTTATAGAGTGTTTAAATGTGCGGTTGGTCTCTCTCTCATTCTTGTTCACTGCAGAGCCGATAGCAGTGTAAACTAGTGGGCAAGGACGGCTTTATCTTATTTAATTTATGAAAGGCACAGAAGATAGCCATGGGGATGCCAGCTCATTCAGGAAGAAAATACAGTGGCAGGTTTTTGAAGGAAGCAAGCTGGCGTCAGTGAACCACGCTGATCGGCAGTTGGTCTCCGTAGTTCACTGTAACATGCTTTGCTCCGTTCGGTGGAGGAAAAAAAAAACTGTTGTTAAATTTATTTCGATGATACAATTGGTATTTCGGGGGGGGGGCTGAATTTGTGACACAACACTTGTGGTGACCCTGAAAGTGGCTT
The DNA here is from genome assembly GCA_016271365.2 of Neoceratodus forsteri. NCBI lineage: Eukaryota > Metazoa > Chordata > Ceratodontiformes > Ceratodontidae > Neoceratodus > Neoceratodus forsteri. Next base: position 639,510,187 of record CM057455.1, on the reverse strand, counting down.
GCAAGTAGAAATTACTGCAGCGTGTGTGAAGCAGGGATTGTGGAGTAATTCTGTTTATGTTGCTGCATTCTTCTGAGTGCCGGGACTAGAGCCGTGATGTTGTACTGGGATAACATCACAGGTCCATTCCCAGACAGGCCAATCACATGGCAGGATTATTTCATGCCATTGTATTATGTGACTTATCTAATAAAGAAGCTACTGATTATAAGCCAGGCAAACCTTTACATGGTGGGAGAAATGCTTGTGTGCAATATGGGCAGAAGGCACCCAAGAAATCTCTTGTCACAAATGGTGATCTGCAGCTGCAAACAGAGGAAGAACAAGATTTCATTCAAGGGTTAGATCCAGTAGCAGGGGGAGAAGCAGACATATTTTTTCCTAAATCAACACTGAAAACAATAAACAACCATGCAAACTTTGTTTCAGTAAACTAAGAGGGAGTATATCTGGACATGTTACATTATTTATTTATAAATATAATATTTACATAATGTGTCATGATGCAGTCTTCAGAAGATTACAGCTGAGGGAGATGCCATGACCTTGTCCTTTAGTTGCCATTTACTGTATGCAATTTATTCTGAATCATATACATTACTTATATGGAAGGTGCGCTATTCCTGTTTTTAATTAAACCACACTATATATATTTCAAATCTGCTATTTGATTTGACTGCATCATCATTTCATGGTGGACAAGAGGTTTGCATGATGAGATGTGTATGAGATTGGTACTGTACACCAGGAGACCTGAGTTTGATTTTAACAACCTCCACTTGCATGCTGTATTACTCTGGAGATGGCCCTTCAACACTTGAGTGCTATTAGGTCGCCCCTGAAAACAGGATGTTGACCTAATGGTACTCACCCAGTTATCAAGGAATAATAATAATATTATTAATAATAATGATGATGATAGCATCTTCCATTCAGGACAATAGCGACATTCAATCTATCCTGATAGTTTCATGGTCTGAATGAAAAAATGCACTCCGAATAGTTTCAGATTAGTTTTGAACTCCCTAACAAATACATTGAACAAACTGAACTCCCATTTAATAAGTTACATCTGTTAATACAAACTTTAAATATGTGTCATTCTACTTGGACAACTGTAGTAATAATACCAAAGACCATAGCTGTGGTCCTAATAGTCAGATCAATGCAACCCAACTTCCTAACTCATGATTATCTTCATGTAAAAAAATACTTCTATGGAAGCTTCATTGTTACCAACTACCATAAAAATAATACAGCAGTTATGACTGATTTATTACAAATATTATTGCCCAGATTGCTGTACATGTTTGTGTATATACATTTTTTGCAAGTCACAATGATACGTCACTTTTCATGTTTGACAGAAATGTATTTCAAGCTTAGCTACAAAATGTATGAGAGAATTGTGTTTCAAATTGGCTATGCAAAATCCATCATTTGTTTTTAACATTATTGATGGAAGTCTCACAATACCAGAGACACCTCATCCTAATCATCCAGGAACTAATGTTCCTGATTGGTGTGTCTGCAATCATTGCAGAGAAATGCCAACTGCTGCTGAGCACAGTTGCTGAGGCTGAAATCCAATGGATTGTGTTTCTACTTTCCCTGTGAGTAAATGCATATGCAGTAATGGTTATAAATATGTAGGAGTTAGTAACTCTTATTAAATAAATTACAGTGGTGTGCAATGAATGAATAGTACTTTATGAACACCACAAATAATTCAGCATTCCTAAATAAAATATAAATAACGAAATGTGGCACTATTATTCATATCTGGTAAATGATTTTTAAAAAGTAAAAAACAGCCACTCATCATCCTCCTCTGCTTAACTGTATAAACATACACAGCCACCCATTAACCATCTCATGCTCACACCCACAATGCACCCATGATAGCTGTTTAAAAACATATCCCACAATGGCCAACGGGCACAACTCACCTGTCTTCATTCCTAGCCAATGTCTCTAGTAATGAAAAATGTATTTTTTTAAAAGTACATCCTCATTCAAAGTAATAAATATAATTATCACCACACCAGTGTGGCAGCAGCCCCCAGCTCATGGCAACCTCCACACCATCACCAGATTTCATTATTGATTACCCACCATGCACAGGAAGCCAACTGCCATAATTCACACTCCATCACAGCTGGCCACATTCTTTTGAATGACTGTTCCTGCACTTGAACACATAGTACACAGCTGATCATGTTAATAGCACAGTACACAGGCAGATAGCTGTGGAGGATCGTGCTGTCATTTACTGTGCCTCTGAAATGTTGTTTCACTATGCCTCTGAAATGCAATGCTCTCGGCCTTGCAAAAAAGATGAAGATTCTCAGTGAGGTTCAAAAACTGCCTAAAATGAGTCTGAGGGACATGTTGATTGATTTTGGCATGCCTAAATCCATGTTTCTGTTCTTGCTTGTTACTTACTTAGCCCCCACTGTGGATGAGGCATACGAGTCTTTTCATAGCATTCTACTTCATACCTTTAATAAGCATACCCCACTAGTTAAAACCCACACAAGAAAAAGGTCCTGAACATGGTTCACCAATGAGCTTACAGTGACCCTGCAAGACAGAGATACCATATGGAAAAGTGCAAGAAACAACTAACACCCAAATGATTGGACAGCATTCAGTGTGGCTAGAAATCGTAGCACCAAACTAGTCAGAGCAGAAAAGGCTAGATATTCTTGTAGTGAGCATGAGTTCTCCTCCAAATGTGCTCCCAAATTCTTTAGGCTTGAAGGGACACAGCCCTGCCAGTTCACTCCAATCTAAAGTCTTCTTTGATGGGGTTGTCCATACTCATAAGCATAAGATACTTGATCTCCTTAATGATCACTTCGCCACAGTGGGGTTGGCATTTGATACTTCCCGTTAACGCTCTTAGCACTCAGCTGTGCAGTCAGGATACAGCTGGCCTATTCTCAGTATCTACCACACACAATGCAATCTATTCATTTGTTCTGGTGTCAGTAAAAACCATGGAAGACTTACTCTTGGATCTGGATATAAGAAAAAGCACAGGTACTGACCAGATTGAGCTGTACTACCTAAAACTAGGCTATGATGGCTTATCTCCTCCCATCACGCACCTATTCAACCTGTCCTTGTCTCAGGGTGTCCTCCCTTTGGTCTGGAAGACACCGCACATCTTACCATTGTTCAAGTCTGGAGACCAGAGTGATTTAAATAACTACCGCCCTATTTCCCTGCTCCCTAGAGAAAGTTGTTAACACTCAACTCAGGTGCTTCCTTGAGAGTAATAACCTTCTTAATCTGATACAGTCAGGGTTTAGGCCTCAGCACAGTACAATTTCAACACTTGCCAAAGAATCTAATGATTCGCTAATGGATTGGATGAGAAAAAACACATGTGTGCTTTGTTCTTAGACTTGAGCAAAGCATTTGACACAGTCAATCATGCATTGCTCCTCACTACTCTCAGTAATCTTGGGTTAGACTGGTTGGCCATGACTTGATTCACAAGTTATCTAACAGATCACCACCAGAGTGTCAAGGCTGGTGGGGATCTTTCCTCTCTAAATCCCTTTTAAGGGGGGTCTCTCAAGTGTCCATTTTAGACCCACTATTGTTTGCAATTTATATAAACAATATTGATACCAGGGTCAAATTTGGCCAATATACATCTCTTCACTGGTGACACAGTCCTGTACAGAACGAGACCCATCCCAGAGTCAGCATGGCAGACCTGCAAGATAAATTCAACACCCTGCAGAAAAATCTTCTGCACTTCAAGTTATTATTTAATGCCAAAAAAACAAGGCAATTTTGTTTTCATCCTTTGTTCTTGCACCAAAGGCATGTCGCCCTGCCATGGCCCTGCATGTTATCACCCTACTGTGTGAGCCCCTTAAATTTGTGACTAAATTCAAGTACTTGGGCCTGCGGATTGACCACAAACTTTCATTTGTGGAACACATGGAGGAGCTTGCAAAGAAACTGAAACAGAGGCTTGGTCTTTTCCTCAGGATTAAGAACCTGCTCACACAAGAAGCAAGAGTTAGGCTAGTCCAAACTACATTCCTGTCACTGATGGATTATGCAGATTTTACCTATGGGCAAGGTCCGAGTTCTGCCTTGTCTAAATTAGACACACTATATCATCAGGCAATCTGATTTATCATGGATGAACCATACCGTACCCGTCACTGCTCTCTGTATGCCATGGTTGGTTGGTCCTCACTTAGTTTCAGATGCCATAGGAATGCAGTCTTTTGGATCTATAGGGCCATAATCAACAATCTTCCACAATACATTTCCGACTGTCTGCCCATCTCTCCCACTGGCTGCTACACATCGAAAATCCATTTCCCTGATTTCCCTGATTGTTCCTAAGATCAGGACACACTTTGGAGCAGCATCTATAAGCCATGCCCTTCCAGCAATATATAGAACAACATGCAAAAGGTTCTAAAGCTTGAAATACCAGTAAACTGGGCCTTCTTTAAGGCTCTGTTCCTCTGTAAGTTCAGCAAATCCTGTGACTGCTTTAACTAGCTGAGCCCTTTATCTTGAACCCTGTATACTATTTGTACATTGTTTGCCCCTTGTACATCTTCAACATGTCATTCCCTGCTAGTCTTCCTTTGTCCACCCTCCTGCCAACCCAGTACCCTCCTCTTCTTAAACAGCCTAACTCCCCTCTTGACTTCCCTTCATCTCTGACATCTTAGCCCTCACCTTGTCCTACTCTTCACACCCCACCCTTGACTTCCCCTTACCTGACACCCAGTCCCCCGTCTAACCCATAAGTCTTGTTGTAACTGGGCAGGTATTTTTTATATTGTAAATACTGATTTGTATTATTCTGTAAATATTTTTTGTTCTTGCTCTATCAATGTTGCATCTGAGTGTTTGAAGTCTACTGTACTGTTAGACACATTGTATGCACTGTTATTTATGCCTAGCTCGTATTTGCTCTACACAGACTATTGTCTCGTATTACAGCAACATTTAGCTCATGTGTTTTTGTTATGACCTACCCAGGTCCACCTTGCAAATGTGTCTGTCTCAATTGTGTTTTGCCTGGTAAAATAAAGATGATTGATTGATTGTCAACTTTCCAGTCATCCACAGGTAGCAGGGCTGAGAAACAAAGTTCATGGGCTGGATTTTCAAAATGTCTTAAATGACGCAAGCCCTGGGTGTGATGTTTGGACCCAGTTAGTATGGTGTCTGATATGCATACCAGGATGTCTCCAATTCTATCTATGCCACCCCGCATGCTTGTCAACGTGGCAGTTAGTTTCCATAGCTGATTGCACTCCTGCTGTGCAAGTAGCCTGTCGCATTCCAGGTGGCACACTTATGGGTAGCATGTGTGGAGAATCCCCCTCCTTGCCACACTATGTAATGCCCTGAATATGGCTGTAGGGGCCCATGTCCTCACTATCCCTGTGCTGGTGTGTGTGCCTCTGCCACCCTCCAATGTGCTGCTTTTTGCTCCTGGTAGGCAAACAGACTGCGTCAGGTGTCTGCTGAATGATGCTGGACAGCAGTGGCTGCAAACCCCCCATATTCATTTTCCCACAGGCTGCCGCAGTGACCTGTAGGGTGAGTGCTGCTGGATGTCCTGGGTTCACATGTGCATGGGATCATGCCTGCATGTGGGAAGTGGATGCAAGTCATGTGGGGGGTTGTACAACCCCATCTGCAGTCTCCTGCATGTCCAGTGCCTGGCTTTCATTCTCCACTGTGTCCTCCTGTCCACATGCTTCCTCTACCATGTCCACTGGCACTTTTGGGGCACCTGAGGGTAGAGACAAGGCATGTGTTACAGGCTGTGGCATTGTTGTATATGTACCATGAGACTGTCAAGGGCTACTGCTGCTACATCCAGCCTGTCTAGAGCTTGTGAGAGCCTTTTCACTCATGAAATGCGAGGAGTTCACTCTGTTCTTCTCTGACAGTGTGTCCTCCATTTCTGCTGGGATCACCCAAGTAGGCCATCAGAGGCCAACAGAGTGGAGCCTGGGCTGAGTGTTGTGTTCGGTGGTCCTGGGCGAAGTTCTGACCAGTGATGGTGGATGAGGTCTGTGAGGTGATCTCTGAGCTGTGACCAACATTCTGTGTACTTATTTTTATTTAATATTCTTTATTAGAAATTTTAGATCAACATTTTATAATCCGGATCCAGGCCCTACATGACTAATCGTGAACTGTGTTGGGCATCTGGGCCCAGTGTTTGCTGAGATTGTCCAGTGTTCCATGTCAGAGGGGGGTTTTCTCAGATTGCTGAGCAGTTTTTTAGCGAAGCCTCTTTGGAAAAAAAAAATCACTGGACCCAGATATTTTGGCAAATTAGTGACCTGTCTTTAACCTTCCCTTTCTGGGAAGGATTATTGAGAAGGTGGTTACACTGCAGCTCGAGGCACACCTCACCATCTTTAACATCTATGAGCCCCTCAAGCCTGGGTTTAGGTCAATTCATAATACAGAGACTGTGCTAGTTTGGGTGCACAATGACTTGCTCTGTATGAGAGACAGAAAAGAATGGTAATTTCTCATTCTTCTTGATCTCTCATTAGCGTTTGACACTGTGGACCATGAACTGCTGTTGAACCAGCTTAGGGACTACATAGGACTCACCAGCAAAGTCATCAAGTAGTTTAAGTCCTATCTCAAGGGCAGGACCCAAAAGATAGTGTTAGTAGAATACTCCTTGCACCCAGTGGCTCTCTCCTGTTTAGTACCCCAGGGCTTGGTCGTGTCACACATGTTGTTTGCAATGCATATGCTGCCCCTGGGAAAGATCATTAGATGGTATGGGCTCTGGTTTCATTATTGTACTAATGATACACGGCTCTACTTGTCCTTGCACCTAGGACATCAGGTGCATCCGATGTGCTAAATAACTGCTTGTCCAGGATTCAAACTTAGATGTCATCGAGCTGGTTGAGACTGAACCCAGAGAAAACTGAAGTGTTAGTGGTAGAACCATTGGGTGCAGCTGATGTACTACAGTAAGAAAGTGCTTGGCTGGGATTCAGACTTGAATGTCATAGAGCTGGTTGATACTGTACCTAGAGAAAACTGAAGTACTAGTGGTTGAACCAGGTGGAAGGGGGAGAATGGAGACCACCAAGATTGAAACTGGGCTTTGACTCAGCCCCTCTAGATTATTAGCGTCAACCAAGATGAAAAATCTGGGAGTCATTCTGGATAACAGGCTGACATTTGAGGCTTAGGTGTCGGCAATGGTCTGTAGTGGCTATTGCCATCTATGGAATATCAGCCAGATTAAATCCCTTGTCCTGCCTGATGACCTGGCCACGCTAGTACATGCATTCATGACTTTGATGTTTGGCTACTGCAATGTTCTATACCTTGGAATCAGTGAAGGTACACTGTGATGCATGCAGCTGCTGCAGAATTCAGCTGCCCAGCTTCTGAAGGGCCTCTCTGATGGAGGTAGTATATTTTAGTGGTTAAGGGCACTGAGCTGCAAACCTGGGGACCTGAGTTTGAATCTCATCACCCACCACTTGCGTACTGTGTAACCATGAGCAAGTTACTTAACTTCCTTGTGTTCCTAGGTCATACCTGAAAACATAGAAACATAGAAGTTGATGGCAGATAAGGACCTCAAGGCCCATCCAGTCTGCCCAAGCTCAAGATTAGTGTGCCTTTCCTGGTTAAACAATTTCCCCTTTCCCTTTCTAGGTCCTGTCATGTGTCACTGGTGCTGTGCAATCTGCACTGGCTGCCAGTGAAGTGGCATATCTCCTTCAAGGTCAGTCTGTTGACCTGTAAGACACTGCATATGCTCGGTCTGAGCTACATGTTAAAGTTCCTGCATTCTTATATGCCATTGCATCCTCTTCGCTCCACCAAGGAAGGCCTCCTTATAGTCCAGTAGTCCCTAGAGAGAGAGAGAGAGAGAGATTAAAATCATCTGGGGACCAGGTATTTGAAGTAGCAGCCCCTCTGGAATTTTTTGCCCAGGACATTAAGGGAGTCCCCCTCAGATGAAGTGTTTAAATGGGGTCTGAAAACTTTTCTATTTATGCAGTCATTTAGTACTTAATTGGTCTTCACCATCCAAATATATGCACTCTGTTATTGTTTTATTTTTGTCTCCTTTTATTGGGTATTGTTTAATGTATTTATGCATTTTAATGTTTTTGAATTTCGCTTTATTGTAATGATGCCCTAAGCATCTGGGCAAGGGCACCACAAAAAAATAAAGACTACTGCTTCTATCACCTACTCATGTCAGCCTGCCGCCTTCAACTAGTGATTGTCTCAGGACACTGACTCTCATACTTAGGGGTCACAGCTTACCTAACAGGTATGTGTTCTGTCACAGCATCCGTATGATGCAGCACAAGGTAGTTAGCATATCCCATGTACAAAATCACCCTGGCAGTCTATGTGGTTACTGAGATACATGGCACTATATCCAAGCCCTCTCCCTCAACATGCAGGGACCCCTATGTGAGTATCTCTTTCACCATTTTCTCGACTGGGGACATGCTGTCTTCCCGTGTCAGTGGGCCACCACCTATAGCAGTCTTTGCTTGCCAGCCACCAGCTTACACTTGAAGGCAGACCAGAGATAATGCCATTTATGCTTCATCACAGCCTGTGTGCCTTGGCCTGTCATCATTCATGGCAGCCTGGATCTACAACCAGTGTTCTACAAAAAGTTTGTAGAATGACTGGACAGTGAAACCATCATGTTGATCTCATTTGTGGTCGGCAGATCGTTTCCAAGTTAGAAACTTGTTTTCTTCTGGGGGCTGTGCCCCCTGCCCCCCCCACTTTAGATTATCAGCTCTGAGTTGGAGCTGATTTGGGGAAGGGGTGCAAATCCCCTGAATACAATACTTGGGTCCAGCGACCATCTGTGCAGCTACCTGGTGCTGTAGTCGCTGTACTGATGGTTGCTGTAAATGTGTTGCTGTCAGAGGTGCATACCTCTAGCCACAATCTGACTTTGGTCTCTAAAGGTGCCTTCAGGGACTGTTCTCTGTACAGTATGGCATAGTGCTCCCCGATGTCCACAACCATGGCTGCCATCTGACCTATGAAAAGGTTTGTGGATCATGATCACCTAGTCCCACATATCCATGCACAGACAGTTCCACTGATGTCTGGAGATGGCATAGGTAACACAGGTAGTGCACCTTCCTTGCCATCATCCAGCACCACTTACCCCTTCACATCCATGGCAGTATTTACTTCTGCAGATGCACACTGTTCACTGTATGCTGGCAAGGCTGTGTGGATGTCCATATATGTTGGGGTCAAGGGGCATGGCCACACAGTGAATGCTAGCCCTGTGTCTGCTCTGCAAGGCCCTGTGTGTGTGTGTGTGTGTGTGTGTGTGTTTGCCTCATCCATGTCTTTGCCTGTCTTGTGCAGGTGTTTGTGCATGGTACATGTGATCATCTACCGCCAGGATTTGTATGAATATGCCACAATATGACCCATATGGGTGCAGCTCACAGGCATTTGTGCATAAGCCCCAATGAAATGGAAACAAATGATACTTAAGCAATAAACCCTGAAATGATGTGAGTTGTGGGATATACTGTTATATGGGCAATGCAATTAGAGCACTGCAATTAGGATGCCACAAACAATTCACCAGTCATGCAGGCAAACTAGATTTCACAGCATTCGTCAGAAACAGCACCATCTGGTTGTTGCACCCCCTTCCCCATACAGCTGCAACCTGGAAGCGATTATATTTAAGCATGGGGGGTGTGGGGGTAAAGCCCCTCTTAGTGGTGGTGCAGACCCCCGCAAACAGGCAGAACATGCCCCAGGGCATTAGGCATGCTGTGGGTCAGGTGGCACAATTGCCAGATGTGATGTTCACTGTCAGCATTATGCTAATGTCCTCTTGACAGCATGAAGTTTCCTGTCGCTGCAACATGGTGGAACCAGGATGTGGTGGGGGTCAGTCACAAGGCCTCAGGCTGAGTAACCACACCAGAAGTAAACCACAACAGAAGTGGGCAAATACCACCAGTACCTACACCCTGGAGTGGTTTATTCTGATTATTCATTCTCTCTCTGTATTTTTTGTTAAAAAAATAAAGAAAAATGTTTCTCCCCATTTTAAATTTATTTGTTGAATTTATTGTTCCACTGGAAGGGAAAAGATGAAATTGTTTAACTAGGAAAGGTACACTAAACTGGAGCTTGTTTCCAGATATGACCTGGGAGCACAAGAAAGTTAAGTGACTTGTTCTGCAAGTATGCAAGTGGGAGTTGATGGGATTAACACCAAGGACTCCAGATTTGCATCTCCATGCCCTTAACCTCTATGCTATACTGTCTCCAAACCTACTGCCACTGGAAAAAATAATCCTAGGTTTCTAGGGCTATGTTGTGTGTTGCTAGGGCTCTGAGAGGGAGAGTAACCTGATACTATGCTGAGACCTTAGAGGGAAGTGCAGGAAGATATACAGAAACAGTTCAGCCTGGGATCTAGCCTTGCAGCATTGAGCCACCACATCCCTCTAGGTTTGGGGTATTGGTAGATTCCCAGGTACAGTGTGTCCTTCTTTGGTTAGGAGATTGGTAGTCCTTTGAACAGAACATCTTGCTTTTTCTGTTATGGGATCACTACTGGGATTACTATACTGGCACCAAGGAGTTAGTGGTACCGTAAGGAGCAGGAAGAAGTCAGTGTTCTAGGAGCCAGCACTGAGCATTAAGGGAGCTGGAGGGAGGGAGCATCACAGGTGCTGTCAGTTGATGATCTCTAGGGGAACATGGAATGGACTCAAGAAAAGCCTGGTCTGACTTTGGCCTGCTTTGTGTTTGCAAGGTACAGTACATTATTTGAAGAATAAGAAGTGCATTACATTTATTTTACATGACAAAGGCTTTTGTGGTGTTTATACAGTAGTTGCTTTGGAGACAGGTGAGATTTATTATTTCAAAAGTGACTGAAGGTTTGAAAGTCCCGCTTTTGAGTCTGGGTTCAGCATACAATCTAACACGGTGGCTTCAATATTTTCATTTTTGGGAGCCAGATTAATTTCACAGAATAGGCATCCCTGATGAGTGTAACTGGCACTTTTTGTTTGAGTTGTCGTAGGATTTGTCATGGTTCAAAGCTGCCAGGCAGCCAATCTGGATGTTCCATTCTAGGACTCCATTATGTAATTCATAATATGTATGCACATAAGTAATGGTAGGAGGGTTGGGTCATCAAAGTATCAATACCAAATACCAAATTTTCTGAAGAATTGTCCACAAGGATATCTACCATATTGTATTTAAACTAGGACAGTTTAACTGAAATATAGCATCTGGTTTCCAGTGAGAGCCTTCTATCAAATTTCAGGGCAGAATCATAAGGAGGACACATACTATACTTGACCCACAATCACATATAGCTTTTGGAGCTGATGTTGAATTTGAACCTAGATCTCCTGGTTTACAATTTATTTATTTTATTTGTTTAGTTTTTGTTGACCGGGCAAGTGCACTAGACAAATCCTGCCTATTTTCAGGCACAACCTGAGGAAGGGGGATACAGATGAATGCCAACTGACCTTGAATCAGATTAAGCTGTTGGTGGTATTTTCAGTGAATGAGGGAAATTTGGCCAGGACACCGGGGAAATTCCCCTACTCTTTTTGATAAGTGCTATGGGATCTTTAACATCCACCTGAACTACCACCAATCCAGGCAGATGGGACCTCGGTTTAATGACTCATCCGAAAGATAGAATATTTTCCCGTAAGTGCTGAATTGACTCTACTGCCACCCACAAAACAGAAAAATGGGCAATGAGTTGTAAGACAGAATTATGGAGAAAAGAGCAAGAGTTTTAAAAATCGGCTATTCAGAAATAAATCTAGTTTTACTGCCACAGGTAGAACTATCAGATTTGATAATTTGTCAGAAAACCCCAAGTCAGATATATGTGGAAGGAAGAGCTTATAATAGTTATGACATTAGATGAAAACAGCAACAAAATCATTCTGTTATGCAACATAATTTTCAGCTCTTGCACATTGCCTTGCATTAGGGCAAACTCTGATCCTCAGATTTGAACTTGTTAATGAATACATTCTTTTTGCTCAGAATATTGCCACAGCTTCTGGAAATATGAGCAATCAGCTGAAGGATTTAACAATGCAAGACTTGAAGAAACAAGTGAAGTAAGGTAATATCTTCATGTAAAGTAAAAACACATGCCGTTGCAAAAGAAAAAAATGACACCATTTTCATTTCTTTTATGTACACAGTCTGATTTATTTCTGTGTGTAAACTTCAGTTTCCTGTTAACATTTTTTCTTATTTATGAGAACAAAAAAGCATGTAGAAGTAATTGTGGACTACCACCTACACAAATTGCTTCGTAGATTGGCTGATACTATATATCAGAAAGAAAAATAAATAAAAATAACCCCACACAGCCAGCATTCCTGTGTCATGTACTGTTCATTAAGGAAGAGATGATCCATTTAAAAACTACCTGATAGTTCTGTGACTGGCTACCCACCTTCATCAAAACAAATGCATGCTAGGTACAGTGCCACAGATAATGACTTCTATTCTCTGTAATGAATACCATGTAGAACTCTGGGGTCTAAGTTCACACCAACCTTCCTATCACTGCAGGAATGCATGATCATGATCTGTGTGAAGAAAAATAAGAAGAGATATTATTATGATCTGCATACAATACAAATCAGAAAGGGAAACCAAATACTGCAACTATACTGCTTTAAGAATGTTTGCAATGAGAATAAAAAAAATGAACACTATATTCTTCTCAAAATGTAATAACCTTCAGAACCCAACACAAACTAGTCAATAATTCTTCTGGCTAGTGTATGTTATAAACAATGACTGAGAGCTGTAGCTGTAAAACTAATGTTTTCAATGTACGGTATATGGTAATATACAGTATTTACTTTTTTTGTTAGTGCAGGAGGTACACTCAGCATTATGTGAATGCCAAAGAATAGGTATTATCAATCCAGATCTTATTTCTTTATGGATTTATGGATTTTTATGTACCGTATAGCTACATTAGAAACACCTCCCAAGTATTTGTTCAGAAAATACTGGTAAATTACTTTCTGTGCTTGCAGAAAGATTCAATAATTTTTTCATATACAGTAACTTTTCACTTTTGACACAATATCTAATGTTAACCATTATAGATGGTTTAAAGTGATAAAGCTATTGTGACATCATCTAAGAAGTAAAGGTTGTAATATCTAAGTACATTCCTTATTTCATTTATCTGACTTTGAAAAGTAATAGAGTATCAGACATTTACAGCTACTACCCACAACAGTTTTAACCAGCTAAAAAACTAAGCACATTAAACTCACATTATTCTGTAAGAGATAATCATGCCTTTTGCTTCTAAAAAATGAAAACAAAACTTACAGATGTTAATTTAGAAAGGATTAAGGGTTGCTGCATCATACTGTACTGAAAAGATTCCCATTTTCCACAACAGAAGCAAAGAAAGATAAGGTAATACTGTAACAAATATCAGTTTCTGAACTGAGACTTTAGGCAAGTACAATATAAAATGAAAATTGTGGCATACAATGTCATGTAGTCAATAAGACACAACAGGGTGTCCGTTGTACTGGCACAACACACATCCAGGGGTGTAATGAGGCACAATGCCACAGACAGAGTGCCTTCAGCCCTGGAAGTGTGTTGTGCCAGCACTAAGCTCACCTCGAAGTTTCTTATTGGGCTTATAAAATAAGTAAAATGAGAGCAATTAAAAACAAAAAAGTAATTTTTTTTTTATTTAAAACAACTATTTTCTTTTGTTAAAAGCAACTAGTAAAAAGTAACCCCTTCCCAGGCGTCAAGAATCTGACTATCCACAAATTCAACCGACAGAATGTTTGTTTAGCTTATAATGCAAGAATTCAAATGTCCACAGAATTCTACTGGCTAAATGTTCATCTCTCCCAACACAAACATACATAACAGAAGGTCCCAGTAAAGCCAGGGATTCAACTGCATCTGAAGCAGAGCAAGCAGCAAATATGTCCTTAGTAGGTGGATAAGGATGGGGAAGGGGGCTTCAACAAAATAAAACTGAGTAGTACTTCATTGTAATTTGAGCATGTGTGTAAGAAGGGGAATATAAAATGAAAGAATATTTAATTATAGTGATTGTTCTTTTTGAGGAAGTTTCATTTTTTGGACCTAGGTGATTTTTTTAGTAAGTAAAGGTGGCAGCTGTGTTTGTAATGAAAATCAGGAATTTTAAAAGAGGTATTGACATTGGAGTTTGCCCTTTAAGGGGCAGACCAGGTTGTCCTGGTGCATCCCTTCCCTTTCATTAGGATGGTTATGCTCAGAAGGGGAGGGGGAAGGAAGGGAAGGGGACAGGAGATAGAACAATGGCCAGGCAACAGGAAGGGAAGGGGCAAGAGGAGGTATATAATGGACAGCACAGAGGGGTTTCAGCCACTTTTGCTGGAGTTTTGATTTAATTGGAACTGCAGCACATCAGATTGGCAACTAGAGAGGTTTGTGCACTAGGATATTGCAGGTAAGAGAGCTTCCAAAAAAAAAAAAAAGGAATGGTGATAAGAATAAGATAAACAGATGATTAATGATAAGATATAATGGTATAGATTACTTGTTAAAAAAAAAGAAAAATATATAAATCTTTATAGTAAAAGAAATCATCTTGGGAAGAGGAATAGTATGTGGCTATTTCATTGAACTTATTGCAAGTTTTTGTTTTCTTTAGTTTTGTTCAAGGGAATGCGTTTAGAGAGTTTAAAAAAAGATTTTACAGCTGTACTGAGGTAGTATGCTTTGTGTGGTAGTTGACTGGCACAATAGTTTCGTTTGAGGTGAGTTAAACAATGTGGTGCGAGGCTGTGAGTTTTTTGGTAGTTGGACCAGCGTTTTGCAGCTGCACAGAGGTGGTAGGCCTTGGTGCAGATCGCGAGGAGCATGGACACGCAGAAGCGAGGTAACTGGTTAGGTGTGTTGGCCCGAGAGGAGTGAGGAGCTGAGTGTGGCTGGTGAGAGCAGCCTGAAAGGGTGGAAGCTGGTTTGATTGAGGCCTGCGCTGGCCTTTGGCGAGTACAGCTGGTGGATTATGAGGGGGAGTCTGACTCGGAAGTGCAGGGGGAGATTTTTTGTCAAAGAAGGGGAGCTTTGGCATTGCTCATTTCGGTGAGTTGTGCGACTTGAGGGGAGCCAGGTCTCTGAGGCCTTGCAGGGTGTGGTGCATGTGACTGGAATCCTTGGTGGGCCTGCAGCTGTTTGGGTGCCGGGGGTACCAGGGGGGTTGCTTGCACTGGAGCTGCAGGAATGGCAGGGGATCGCTCGCCCCAACGTGGGTCCTTGGCGCTCGGTTGTCCCCACAGGGACCCAGTGATCTGGACAGAGCAGCGCTGCATTTCTTGTCACATGCCAGCTTGACCCCGTGGTTTGCAGTCACTGAAGGGGCTGACTGGAGGGACAGCATTTGTCTCACTGCCCCATGGCCCGTGGGCTAGCGTAGTGGATCGGGAGAGGATTTCAGAGGTTACTGCTAGCTACAAGCCAGTCAGTCGAGGAGTAGAAGCAAGGCCCAAAGAAAGGCCAGCAGTGCGGGGGGTGAAGGAAGGGACAGTTGGCATGATGCCACACACGGGGGCACGCGATGTTGGATGACTGGGAAGACAAGGGGAGGTCTAGGAAAAGGCCAAGCAGAGGGACAAAAAAAAAATGGCCACGTGGCGTGATGTCACATGCTGGGGGGAAGCAGACCAAGAGGAAGCAGAGGCCCGAGTTGGCCTGGCAGGACTGACAAGAGGCCTAGCGCCCTTGGGGGGACACCCGAGGTCAGCAAAGGAAGGGGAGGCCTGCCAAGGGGCCTAGCAATGGGCAATGGGGAGCGACCAGAGGATTGGTGAAAATGGGCTAGGCTATGCAGCGTGATGTAATACACCAGTTGGGTTGGGTCAAACAACGGAAAGAGCCCAAGGAAAGGATGTAAAAAAAAAAACAAAGAATGGAATGAAGGTCCAAAGAGGTTTCCGGCCATGGGAGAGATCGTGATCCTGGGGGGTAGGGGGAGCCATGTTTAAAGGGTAGCCAGCACCAGGCAACAAGACTGGGGGACAATAATTAGATGGCGCCCAAGAGTATAAGGGGGCAACAAAAGGCACTTGCATCACAGTTGGAGGCTGCCTATGGGGGAAGCAGGCCTGGCCTCTTGGGATACTGCTCCAGGCAGAGTTCTGTTTTTTAAATAATGTAATTTTCTTTTCTCTTCTTCAGTGTCTTCACAGTTGACAAAAAGCAGGGAACATGGCACCCAAGAAGAGCAGGCCTTTGAAGGAAGATCCCTACAGGGTGATAATGGAGCTGGCCGAGAAAGCCAATAGAATGTGGGAGTTGGTGGAAGGGGAGGATCCAGGGAGGTCTGGGGAGAAAAGGAAAGTGGGGAAGGGTAAAGGGGGCAGAGGGAAGCAGCCAGCTGAGATTCCATGCAGCCCAACCATTGCACAACCACTGATAGCGGGACCAACCAAGGCAGCTAGTCCAGTACCACTGCACCCAGTAGACCCGACCCCATCAGTACCTCCCCAGGACCAGGTGGTGGTTCCCCCCAGTGGAGCCCAGACTGTATCCCCAGTGTTCAGTGGTTCCTCAACAGCCACTAGATGGGCAACCAACCCTCCACCCAGTGGGAAACATGCTGGGACACCAGGATGACAGCAGGCAGCAAAGAGTGGACAAGGCCACAGTTAATGCACCCAGCTATGTTGGTGACAGCATCAAGGTGTACATAGGTCAAATCATTTTGGCACTTGGCTCAGGGGGTTTGGGCCAGATGGAGTCAGCACTGGCCGAGATTAGGGTAGGAAAAGAGGTACTGAATGAGAAGGAAGGAGGGGTTGAAAAGGAGGAAAAAGGAACAAGGGAGATAGGAACTCTGGGGATGAAAGTGGGAGAACATGTTCCATTGACCACAAAGGAGAAAATATGGAAGGGAGAG
Source organism: Neoceratodus forsteri (assembly GCA_016271365.2). NCBI lineage: Eukaryota > Metazoa > Chordata > Ceratodontiformes > Ceratodontidae > Neoceratodus > Neoceratodus forsteri. The sequence continues at coordinate 639,493,188 of CM057455.1, read as the reverse complement.
TATGTGGATATTTTCACTTTAGAAAGCCGGGAAGTGGCTGTGAAATACGAGGAAACAGAGAATATAGGAAAAAGTGAAATGGCAGCATCGGTGGTGTTGTTAGGCAAGAAAGAGGACGACACATTCACTAAAGGGAAGACTTGGTAAGGGTGGTTTGTAGGTTTCACCACATTCTCAGCCATAGTATTGGAAAGGAGACCTGAGCTGAGCATCTCGCTCATCACATACTCCCTGACAATAAGGAAAGCAAATGCAAAAAGGGGTGTTGGGTGGATGTTTTATGACAAATTCTTTCGGCAGAGAATGGCGACATATCGGGATGTAAGATGGGACACGAAACAACTAGACTTGAGGACAGACTACGTAACCAATCAGTCCACACTGGAGGGAGAGTTTGGGAAAAAAGGTACCATGCTACAAAGATGTTGCTGGGCCTACAATAGGGCCTTTTGCTCCTGTACACAATGCCATTTTCGGCATGCCTGTTCGAAATGTGGGGGATCACATCTGGCAAGGAGATGCAGGATGACATGGGTCCAAGGAACACAAGGATCCGGGGGCAAGGGTCAGGTCAGCAGTTTTTTTGGGAAGGGCAGGGATATAAAGGGCAGACATGCTTGCAGAGACAGGAAGCGCATCCTCAGGATCACGAGAACAGCTGCACGGGAGTCTGAGCTGGATGTCACTGTCCACCTAGGGACAAATGACTTGGCTCATCATGAGATTAGAGCAGTGCAGAAGGACTTTGTAGAATTGGGGAGGGGACTAAGACAAGTAGCACACACAATATCCTTCTCTGGGGTGCTGCCTGTCAATGGCATGAGGAGGCGTGGCATTACTTTGCACCATGCAGTTTAATGAATGGTTGAAAATGGTGTGGAGCACAGGGTTTTGGCTTCATTGAGACTGGGGTTCCACCTGGAGGACACCAGCCTATACTGGCAGGATGGTCTGCATCTGTCCAGGAAGGGAACAAGTCTTTGAGCAATCAGTTTAAATGCTTTATTTGCAAGCTTTTTAACTAGTCAAGGGGAGGCACTGATAAGCAGCAGGAAAATCCCAGCCTCCCCTACAAAAACAGGGTACTAAATGAGAAAAAGACCAAGGTAGAAAGGTCAGTGGGGAATGCTGCAAAGAAGGTAAAGCCATCAAAAATGGAGAACAATGAGTACCAATGCCCATAGTCTGAGTAACAAGCTTCCTGAATTAGTGGCCTTGATGGAGGAGGAACATCTGGATATTGTGGCAGTCACAGAAACATGGTACACATAAAACCATGACTGGGACGTAAACATACCAGGATCACACTATAGGAAGGGACAGGGGAGGGTAAAGAGGAGGAGGAGTAGCTCTTCATAGGGAAGGAATCAAAGCAACAGAACAAAAGGGAAACGAGGAGGAGAAGAAGCACTGTGGGTAAATTTGGAGACTGGCAATGGCACCACAATCCACACAGGGTTATACAACCTTCTCCAGGGGAGGAAATGGACAAGGAAATGATAGAAAGTATACTTAGAATGGCAGAAAAGGGAGATATTGCTGATGGGTGATCTGAATATGCCAGATGTTAACTGGAGTGCAGTTGCAGCAGCCACTTCGAAGAGTGGGGTTATTCTAGATGCCCTACAGGGGGCATGCCTTAGACAACTAGTATTGGAGCCCACTCGAGAGGGAGCAATCTTAGACCTGGTTCTCTCAAATGGAGATGAAGAGAGGATCACAGATGTAGAAGTGGGTAGCCATCTGGGAACTAGCGACCATTGAACAGTATGGTTCACAATAAAATAGAGTCAAGCCATACAAAGGCAAAAGTACTGGACTTTAGGAGGGCTGACTTTGCCAAAATGGGTGAGTGCCTAAGGAATGCACTAGCAAATGGGCTGGAAGGAGGGGTGGAAGAACAATGGGGAATAATAAAAACTGCCATCACACAGGTAACAAGCCTTTGTGTGAAGCAAATAAACAAAACAAAACAATGTAAGAAACCACTATGGTTCTCAAAGGAAGTGGCAGTGAAGGTTCAAGAGAAAAAAAGCATTCAGGAAGTACAAGGAATCACAGAAGAAGCAGGACAGAGAATTGTATCAGTTAAAGCAAAAGGAAGCTGGGAAGACATCAGAACAGCAAAGGCCCAAACCGAGAAAAGATAGCCAACTCAGTTAAGAAGGGATAAAACCTTTATAGGTGCATCAGGGAGCCAAGGAAGACCAACGGAGGGGTTAAAAGGCTTAATAAAGGGAGGAGGGGGGGCAGAGGTGAGTGTGAAAGGCAGAGATACTAAACAAATATTTTGCTCAGTATTTACAAAGGAAGAGGGGAAGGTACCTAAAACAAACAGTAGAAACACTCTGGATACAGAAGTTGATACCAGCCCATTTACAGAAGAAAGGGTTCTGAAAGAACTCTTAAAACTGAAGGTGGACAAAGCAATGGGGCCTGATGGGATTCATCCCAGAATTCTAAAATAACTTAGGGTAGAACTAGTGACACCACTGACTACCCTCTTTAACAAATCATGGGAGGATGGGGTGGTACCTGAGGACTGGAGGAGGGTAGATGTGATTCCCCTTCACAAAAGTGGGAGCAAGGCAGAAGCAGGAAACTACAGACCTGTTAGTTTAACCTCAGAGGTAGGGAAAATGATGGAATCACTTCTGAAGGAAAGAATTGTTGAGTATCTAGAGGCCAGAGGAGCACAGGACCCAAAGCAGCATGGATTCACAGCGGGAAGGTCATGCCAGACAAATCTGATAGATTTCTTTGACTGGGTGTCCAAAGTAGTAGATCAGGGAGGGGCTGTGGACATGGCCTACCTAGACTTTAGCAAGGCATTTGACACAGTCCCACACAAAAGATTAATATACAAGTTAGCCCGCCTGGGAGTGGGTCCCAAGATGACAGCCTGGGTAAACTATTGGCTGGAGAATAGGACACAGAGAATAATAGTAAATGGAGTCCACTCTGAAGAAAGGAGGGTTACTAGTGGGTACCGCAGGGTTCAGTATTAGGACCGGTCCTCTTCAATGTCTTTATAAGCGACATTGCAGAGGGACTGGAAGGAAAAGTATGTCTCTTTGCAGATGACACAAAGATCTGCAACAGAGTTGATGCACAAGGTGGGGTGGAAAGGATGAGAAGGGACTTGGCAAGGTTAAAGGAATGGTCAAATGTATGGCAGCTTAGATTCAATGCTAAGAAGTGTAAGGCAATGCACTGGGAAACAAAACCAGGAAGAGTACACAATGGGGGTGAGATACTAACAACAACAAAATGGAAAGGGACCTGGGGTAGTCATATCAGATGACCTAAAGGTGGGCAAGCAATGTGAGAGGGCAGCAAGGAGGGCTGGGGGATACTGGGATGCATAGGAGAGGCATCACCAGTAGAAAACAGGAAGTTATTATCCCTCTGTACAGACAGTTGGTGAGACCCCATCTGAGTACTGCATGCAGTTCTGGAGACCCAATCTCCACAAAGACATAGACAGGATGGAAGCTGTCAGAGGAGGGCACAAAATGGTGCAGGATCTGCACTGAAGACATATGAAGAGACTTAAGGAGCTTATGTATAACCTCGAGGAAAGGAGGAGAGGGGGACATGATAGAAACTCTCAAGTACCTCAAGGAATCAACAAAGTCCAAGAGGGTAGCATCTTTCAAAAAGAGGTGTGCAAGAACAGAAGGCACAATTTAAGATAGAGGGGGAAGCTCAGAGGTAATTAAGGAAGTATTTTTCACAGAGGGTTGTGGATGTATGGAACGGACTCCCGAGGAGGTTGTGGAGTCAAAAACAGTGGTGGAAATTCAAGCATGCATGGGACAGTCATAAGGCAATTCTAGGGGTTGGGGGTAGGAAGAAGTAGGCTGCTGGTTAACTAGGATCTGCAGCTTATCCATTAGGTAGGGAAATGGGCAGACTGGGTGGGCCAAGCGGTAATTATCTGCCATCAAAATCTATGTTTCTATGTTTATATGTTTCTATGGAATAGAGGGGGGAAGGGTAGGGGACATGCAAATAGAGGGAGTCAGAATCATTGACCAGCAAGGCCGGGCATCGACCAGAGGGAGAGACCTTGGCGGGGAAAAAGAAATGAGGACAAGGGAGCAATTTAAAGATGCTAGAACCCCCATCAGGATAGAGGCATGGAGAGAATTGTTAGACAGATACCCAGATAGGAAAATGGCAGAAATGATTAAAAAAGGTTTTCACACAGGTTTCTCATTGCAGTGTGAGGGCCCCAGACAGGCCAGAGAGGCGAACAATCTGGGTTCAGTGAGAGGAAGGGAAGAAATGTTATGACAAAAAATAGAGAAGGAGAAGGCAGAAGGGAGAATAGAGGGACCATATGATACCCCCCATTGCAGAATATGAGGATTTCCCCATTGGGTTTGGTCCCCAAAAAACAGGAAGGGGAGTATAGGGTGATTCATCACCTATCCTTTCCAAAAGGTAAGTCAGTGAACGATTTTATCAGCGAGGAATATAGTAAAGTGACATATTCCACCTTGGAAGACACAGCCCAGAGTATCTGGGCAACTGCAGATGCATGGATGGCTAAGACAGACATAGAGTCAGCTTTCAGATTACTTCTGGTTAGAAAAGAGGATTGGGACCTGTTGAGGATTAAAACTGGGAGACAGTACTATTTCGACAAAGCCATGCCCATGGGTTGCTGTATAGCATGCGCACTATTCGAAGCTTTCAGCACATGTTTGCAGTGGATATTTCAAGAAAGGACTGGTTATAAAACAATGATTCACTATTTGCATGATTTCCTTTTCATAGGCAGTGGAAAAAGAGAAGCAGAAAAAATGTTAGCCAGCTTCCAACATCTGTGTAAGGAACTAGGGGTCCCAATCACACCTGAAAAAACAGAAGGGCCCAGTATGGTGTTAGAGTTTCTGGGCATCAAGATAGATGCTCCGGGGGAAATATTTCAGCAGCCAGACAAAAAAGTGAAAAAATTGAAGGAACTGATTAAGATACATACCAGCAGAAGAAGAGTACAACTAAAACAGGTACAACAAGTATTGGGACATCTGAACTTCGCATGCAGGGCTATTGGGCCAGTGAGGGCTTTCACAAAAAGGCTAGCAAGGGTCACAGCCGGATTGACCAGACCACACCATTGGGTAGACATGACAAAGGGAGTCAATTAGGATTTTAAAGTATGGGAGGAATTCCTTAGGGAATATAATGGCTGCTCTTTCTGGCAAGAGGAATGGGTTTATAACACAGACCTTGATCTTTACACAGATGCAGCCAGGGACCTTGGCATGGGGGGCTATCTGAGGGGCAGATGGTTTGCAGAACCGTAGCCATCAGATTGGGTGAGGGATGAGAAGATAAGAGATATAACATTGTTAGAGATCATGCCCATCTGGACGTGTACCCTGGTTTGGGGGGGAAGACTTACGGGATCAGAGAGTGACATTCTGGTGTGACAATAGAGCAGTGGTGGAGGTCCTAAACAACAGGGGAGCTAGGTCAGAAACGGTCATGCAAGCATTGCGATGGTTAGTGTTAAGGGCCTTGCAGCTGAACCTGTCATTCAGAGCAAAACACATAGAAGGGGTGCAAAATACCCTGGCTGACAGCCTTTCCCGTCTGCAGCTGGACCGCTTTCGGAGGCTGGTGCCAACAGCAGAGGAGGAGAAAACACTCATACCAACGGACATCTGGGATGTTGGCAAGAAGGAGCAGAACTGTTGTTTCTCAGCTCATGGGTGCCTCGGACTCTGAGGGCCTACGAGGGGGCCTGGCGAGTGTTTCAAACATTCAGGGCAACACACCAGATGGAGGTAAGTAGGCCACTCACAGAGACACAATTAGGAAAGTTCATCATGGAGCAGTGGCAAAAAGGAACAGCCCACATCACAATGGGAGTCTACTTGGCAGGGATTAGTGTTATCTGCAGTCTGAAGGGATGGATGGACCCGACAAAATCATTGTTCATTAAAAGAATGATGCAGGGTTGGAGTAGGTAGAAACAGGGGACAGTAGACAACAGAAGACCAATAGGGCAGCAGATGCTAGCAAAACTGAAGGACGTGTTCCCGGCAATATGCAGGTCAGAGACCGAGGCCCAGCTATTTCACATGATTTATGTTGTAATGTTTGCAGGGGCCATGAGAGTGAGTGAGGTGGTAGGCCATGGCAATAAAGACAAGGAAGGGGGATTAGAATGGGAAGATGTAAGCTGGAGGATGAAAGAAATACAGATCAAGATTAAGAGGTCAAAAATGGATCAAAAGGGATAGGGTTGCATAGTCACACTGAAGAGACAGATAGAGGGTGCAGTATGCCCAGTACAGGCTTTGTGGGCTTTGGCCACAGAGTATGGGACCAGGACAGGGAGATTATTTGTTCATGGTGATGGGAAAGGGGTCACCGGTTATCAAGTCACAGCATTGCTCAAAAATGGCATGCAACTCCTAGGGGAGGACCCGGCTAATTATTATTTGTCCCATTCCTTCCGGATTGGGGCTGCCTCACAGTGGGCAGCTGCAGGTGAAACTGTGAATGATATTTTGGAAAAAGGAAGATGGCTGTCTGCCAGTTATAAGAGATACATTCGAGCACTGAAGTAAGAAATTAATGTATTGCCTTTGTTCTTCGTTACAGATGTGGAGACATATGGGGACGGGGAGGACAGGAAGGGGGATACTACTGTGGGAAAAGTAAGAGCATGTATAAGGTAATGATTTTTTGCTTAAACCCCATAGGAAGAGGGAGGATCATGGAAGTCTGGATCTGTGCCCACTCCCATATTTATTGGGCAGAAAGGAGAGCAGAGAAAAGGCTGGGGGAAAGCAGCTGTACCAAGATGTGAGACAGTGTAGGTTGGTTTGGCATGGCATCCGGGGGATGAGATGGGCACAACTGTTTCCCACTTTGAAGGAAGTTAAGGTCGGTGACCCAGTCCTGACTTAATTGTTATACATTTGGGGGGGCAACGACCTTGCGGGTAAGCCGTGGGTAGACACATACTTACAGATAAAAAGGGACCTAGGAACAATACAGCAGTGGTGGTCTCAGGTAAGCCTTGCCTGGTTGGATATGATACCAAGGAGGGTTTGGAGGCAGGAGCACAGTCATAGAGCTGTGGATAGGGCCAGGAGAAAGATGAACAGAAGGGTAGGGACATTGGTAAAGAATATGGGAGGACAGGTAATACTGTGGGGTGTAGAAGAATGGGTAGAAGATTTCTACAGATAGGATCGGGTGAACCTGTTGGATCTAGCCATAGACATGTTTAACGCAGAAATGATAGGCTTTATAGAGGCACGGAGGAGACAAACAAAAAATGGAATATAAAAAAAAAGGGGAAAAGAGAAGGTTTAAGAAGGATCTTCCCTGAGGTAAGGGAGAATGCTACCCTAATTGAGGGGAAAGCCAGTCATCCAACACAAGCTGGAGACTGGCTAGTGGGGAAAATGGGGGGAGGAGGGAGGGAAGAAAAGGAATAACACAAAAGAGGAAGAAGATGATGAGAATGGTCTCGGTTTTCACCGTTACCAACAGAAAAGGAAGAAGAAGGCCAGGTTTCACCTGGAGGAAGAAAAAAGAGAAGAAGAGATGATCAGAGATTGATATATGGATGAAAAAATGAAATTCTGAGATATAATAATAAAAGATGATGAAATGGAACATGGAATTATGATATATAAATAAATTAATTGCCAATCTGAGCACAACAACAAACAATGGTCTCTGTCATTTTGTGAGGGAAAAAGGGAGAATCCAGGACAATGGAGTTTGCACTTTAAGGGGCAGACCAGGTTGTCCTGGTGCACCCCTTCCCTTTCATTAGGATGGTTGTGCTCAGAAGGGGAAGGGAAGGGGACAGGGGATAGAACAATGGCCAGGCAACAGGAAGGAAGGGGCAAGAGGAGGTACATATTGGACAGCACAGAGGGGTTTCAGCCACTTTTGCTGGAGTTTTAATCCCTTCCACCCACCCTACAAGGCAGAGCAAGAGGGGAAGACAGTCGAGAAGGGACTGTATGGGGGTCTGTCAAAGGTGGATGACAGACGCATCCAGTCGGACAGTTTGGACTGCCAAAGGTGGATGGCAGATAATAATATGGTTATGGACTGCCAAAGGTGGATGATGGGATAAAAAATGGAAAATGGGGAGGGGAGGGGAGGAGGGGAAGAAAAAGGAATAACACAAAAAGAGGAAGAAGATGAAGGAGAAAACAGTCTCTGTTTTCACCGTTACCTAACAGAAAAGGAGAAAAAGAAGGCACCCAGGTTTTCACCTGAGGGGAGAAAAAGAGGAAGAAAGAGGAATGATCAGAGATTGATATATGGATGAAAATAAATGAAATTCTGAGAGATATAATAATAAAAGATTATGAAATGGAACATGGAATTATGATATACAGATAAATTAATTGCCAATCTGAGCACAACAACAAACAATGGTCTTTGTCTTTTTGTGAGGGAAAAGGGGGGAATTCAGGACAATAGTTATTTTGTGTAGTGATTGCCAGCACTTCTTTTTACCCATGCATTGTGCCCTCTCAGTGCATAGAACCTGACCAATCAGAATGCAGTATTTTCCCAACCCATTTTATAATTAAGCAATAAGGCACAGTAGGGTGTGTGTTAGTGAGTAATAACATCACTCACCATGTGGTTTAATCATGAGGTAACATGCTGAACATGTTCAATACTCAAGAAGTTACATTACTGCACATTATACAATGGCAAGAAAAAATCAAGGATGCTGACTGGCTGTTGAGCACTAGACATAGTGATGTTATTACATGATAACATCACTGTATAGTGGGTGAGCAGCTAAACAACCACATGACCAAACAGAAATCACTACCCACTTCATGCCCACACAACCAAACATTGCCCTTCAAGGCTTTACCCCACACACACACCAGTTCATCCTAATGTATGCCTCCACAACAGACGGACACACCTACTCCATTCCTCATCTGTTCTGTTCCTTCCCTTGTCCTCTTCCTAATCCATCACTCCACAAGTAAATAAACAGTCCACATATTTATTTAAAAAAGAAGGTTTTTCTCCCTAGCACCGAAGTCTATGGCTCCCACTGTGGTTAAAGCCATTTACTATGCACATGTGCCCACTCCACTGTAACCAAAAAGAAACTGCCACCAAACTGCTAATGTACTTCTCCCCTGGCTGCAACTTTCTAAAAGCATAAATCGTACCTGCATGGCTTTTATGTCCAGCTCCATGAATTGCATAGGGCAGTAAAGGGATGCTCATACTCAACCACTTGCAAAGCACCATTTCCTACTTAAATAAAAAAGCATACAAAGTAAAGTAAAACCCAACAGTCTTAAAAAAAAAAAAAAAAAAAACAACAGCTTTTCATTCTGCCTTTCAGTGCAAAGGCTGTGTGGGGGGGGGGCAGGGAAAAAAGACCACAAAAGGCATGGCATAGCGCATGAACAACTGGACAGTTATGATCATTCAGTCTGCAGTGCCACCTAGTGCTGGAAAATATTCTGGACTTTTTTTTTTAAATGCTATAATTCAACACACAAAAATCAAATCTAAAATGCTTAAAAAATATTTGTTTTTCTTTTTTCTTCTTTTATTAACAAACAAGTCATTGTATAATAGCAATAAGGCACTCCAGGGTGTGTGTTATTGTGTAAATAACACACATCACTGGAGTCCCTTATTGCTATCATACAATATACTGTAATTGCTATAAAAATAAAATAAAAAATATCATTAAAAATATGTTTTAGTCAGTTTTATTTAGTGGGTAGGTAAACAAAGTAAAAAAGTAGTGCTGCAGTATTATTTTTTGCCCGTAGGTGGAGCTGCTGCTTTTTGGTTATGCATACTGCCCCTTCCCCACCCACAGAATGACTCTTCTTTGGTAAGCTGTCTCTGCTAGTTCACTGTGATTGATGCTGTCCCACTGCCTTCCTTGCGACTGGGTAAAAATAAGTGCTTTTTTTTTCAAATTATTTTTCTTTAATGGAAAAAGTCAGTATACCGCTTGAGTCAAAAAGAGCCAGGTGGAGACTTTCACTGTTCCATTCCCACTCAGTAAGCTGGCATGTAACACAATAATGCAGTAGATGACTTGGAGCTTTTTTAATTTAGTAAACTCATTTTACATTTTTTATGAACAGCTGCTGCGTGTGGCTTTCTGGAAAAAAAGGCCAAGTGGTGAGGAGTGATTGTGCACTGCAGGCAGGGAGAGTGAAGCCAGTTGCATGCAGCTGACAATGGAGCAGACGTTCCTTGAATTAAGATCACACTGCTGAAGGTGGGAGCTGACCTGAGTCACAGCTTTTAACATTTATTTATTTAGTTATTTGTGAATCATGTCAACTGCTTACAAATTGGCAATGGCACCAATGTATGGCCAAAGCAATGAAGGTGCACAAGTTGGATCTGTAGCTAGTAACAGGGGTTGCTGCTGCAAACAGGTAGCATGTGCGGTTTGTTTCAAGAACCACTTGCTCGGTCCCTCCTTCACAGAAGCTGGACTGCTACATTTAAAAAAAAATTAATACTGCTAGTTAAGAGAAAGTCCTTATAGGAGAAGAAAACAAGTACCAAACGATGGAATGTGTGTGTGTGTGTGTGTGTGTGTGTGGAGTCGCGATGGCTTACAAAGGCAGTAATCTGTGGAGTGGTGGGATGATTTCTCTGTGTGTTATGTGGTCATGTGTGTACTGTATGTGTGTGCCTGGACTTCAAACAGTGTTATTATTGTGAAATTACATCACTGTTCCAGGTACCCACTGACCAATCAGAATACAGGACATTTCCTTGCCATTGCATAAGATAAACTAAGTAATTCTTTTTCTTCTATTTTATTATACCACTACCTTCCCATTGGTCTACTATACTATTCATTTCAACTTAAAAATAAAAGCAGGTGGCACATTTGGTGAGAATGCAACTCTTTAAATAACTGGCATGAGGTAATCACATGACCAAATGGTACTATTTTAAGCAAACAAAGGAAATCACAAAAAAAGTCACATAAAAGTTTGAAAGTCAAACTGTGATGTATTTTATTTCTCTTTTTCAGAAGTGCTGAGATGGCAGGTGATATCAAACCAAACCCAGACCTGCACAATCAACTGCTTATTCAATCCTGCTACCACTCTTTTTGTTGATACGCAATGAAAAGACACTGAGCCAGGAGGAGCTTGTTATGTAAACAAATGATTTCTTCTCTGTCATTCAACATGAAACTAAATTCACCCTTCCCTGCAGTGTGATGTGCTGGGCTGCAAGTATTCTTTTCCAAATGATACTGAAGGGTTTCTTGCAGTTGTAAGTTAATAAAATATTCCAAAGTAGAAATAACAGGATCTTTTTTGTTACTTGAAGGTTGTGAAGCTCTGTTTTCCAAAAAGGCGTTGAAGTACTGCTATCTCTTTTGAGATCAGCATCCTACTCAACAGTAGTCAGACCATCCAGAGTATTCCCCTGCAACCGGTGTCTTAAGTTTGGGTCTTCTCCTAACTACAGTACTTGTTAAATGGACAGGGAAAGGAAACTGTGCATGCTACCATCCCGACAAGGAGGAATAGATCACAAAGCCTTTAAATCAGGGTGCACAGCATACTCAGTATATAACCTTTGTTCTTTTTCTACCCAGTCATTTGCACCTGTGACTTGCTTATAATCCCATCATAATCGATAAAGTGCATAGGATGCAAGATGAGAACATTAAGTTTTAGGCATACCAAGACCACATTGACTAGATTGTTATGGTCCAGTCATGGCTGTTCCTCTCATGTAAGAAACATTTGAAACATTGATCTATTTCAGCAAGTCAGGAGAAAGAGATTTAATATGGAAGAACACAGCTGATGTATAGCAATCTAGGGAGGACATTTCTGTATGTTGCATAAATTCTGACCCCTAGAGATGGGGTTAATACTGTCCAAATCTGGTCAAGACATATGTAGCATCTTAGGCCAATATACTAAACAGTTCTTTACCATATCTCATATCCCCATAAAGGGAGCTGTGGGTCCACAAACATATACACAGTGCTTGCTGGCTATAGGCTTAACATGACTTTGGTCATTTTTAAGGGGATACCCCTACTAAGGTTATTATTCTGGTTTTCAAATGCCTATGGTTCCAAAGCTAGGACAAATTAAAGAGGGGAGAGGGGTCACCCAATATGAGTACACTGCTGGTTCATGACATGGGTAAATGCTAACCCATTTACTCTAATTTTACAAGTAGGGGACTCAAAATATAGATCAACCTTGACTCAATCAATTTTCTATGTGTATAGGATCAGATTAATTTAGAAAGAACTTACCAGCTTGTTGTAAAATTGATGAATACTGCTTAAGAGTGACCTTGGGAAACCCTCTTCTCCTGGCAGGAAAATATATAGTGCCATGGTACTAGGCTAAAAGCCATAGAAGCATCTTTTACATTCAATCACTTATTTTAATGATTTTATGCCAGATCTTTTTGCATTTGTGTTTTCCTCATTCCATAAAAATGGATCTTCCTTTTTTAAAGCCAGTTTGGTTTTCATATATTACAGTTGGGATATTATTCTAGACAGGAGACTGACATGTTCACAATGTGATTAAGGTCATAAGATGGATAATACTTCAGTTGAAAATTACACCATTACAAATTTAATAATGTGTAGTATTACCAAACTCAGAAAAATAATAGAAATATTTGTATTTATTTTTTAAGCTATGTAATTTATAGAGTCCATACAAAAAACAGTGTTTGCATATTCTAATGGCATTAAAAAAACTTATTGATATGCTATATTTTTAAGAGGTAAGTTCCGATGGCAAAGTGGGGGTCCTAGGAGAGCAGGGGCTGAGCCTTCAGTGGATTGCAATGAAAAAACATACTAAATAAAAAAATCAAATGGCAGTTCGACTACACATCACCACTGGTGTGAAATAAAAGCATGTTGCAGTCAGGTTATAAGCAAAAAGGGAAAACTTTTATTGCACCAGATGCCAGTACACAGCTAAAAACATGCCCCTCCCCAAACAACCGAACAATTTCACGCTAATCTCGCACTTTTTCAAGGCTGAAGCAACAATGGTGAGAGTACCCCATTTATACAGCAAGATTTAAAGTGACAGTGCAAGTCATCAAGCATAAATTAAACACCAAAGTGCTCACAAGACATTAATAGACTTCCTATAATACAAAATACCATCATAAAAAAATCCTCACAAAGAGAATAAATCTATACAACAAATAAATAACCTTCTCAATTTCTGAAAAAATCACTTTTACATATAACAACAAATTCATAAATATGGAGATAGCTGGAAAAAATAATTTAACCCTGGTATTATATACAACTTAGTTTTATTTTTTTTTTATAGCATAATATTTTATTGAGGTATTTTAAGTATTTTCATACAGTAGAAAGCAAGCAGTACAGCCAACCAATTACTGAGTATGATACATTTCCAGAAGGCAAAGTGGTAGTAGAAATTAACCTTCAATAGACAATTGGTCTCACTACAAATCATAAAGGACAAAATATCCAAATTCTCCATATTGCAATTATCTTAAGAATGTAGTACTTTCTATGAGCATAATGCAAAGTGAGTGAGTAAGTCCTAAATCAAGGCAGATGATTATATCTTATGACAAGTGCATAGGTCCTTATGACATAATCCATACAGAAAATAGAGGATTACAGGCAGTCCATTAGATAGGAGGGTTGGAGGGTGGCTCCAGGATTTTGCAAAAAGTGGAGCAAAGATATTTTTCCCTTTTCTGATAGTAATGATGGAGATTACCCCTCTGAAGGTGAGAAAGCCTTTCGAAAAGAGAGAGCCTGGCCAAAGCTGCATGTCAGGCATTGTGAGTGGGGATAACTGGTTGGTGCCAATACTTAAAGAGAAGGCATTTGGCCTCCAAGATAGCTACCAGAGTCCAGTCTTTAAGGAGTTTAGGTAAATGTCTCAATGCGGTAGTATCTCCCAGACACAGTTTGACATTGGCCAGAACAATTGGTTGCTTAAGTACTAAGGAAATGTCCGAGGCAACCAACTTCCAATAGGTTGACAACTTAGAACAGGACCATAACATATGAAGAAAATATGCCTCCTCCTGGGAGCAGCGCCAGCATTTGTTATGGCTAAGCAAGCCATGGGAGTGGAGAATTACTGGTGTACGGTGCCACAACAACAACATTTTTAGCTGCAAAAAGTGACTATTGGTGTCACTGTATGTATGACATATACCCTTAAGGGAGGAGGTCCATTGGTTGTCAGAGATAGAAAGCTAGTATATAATTCCCATTTCTTTTTACAGGCCCAGGTTGCTTTGGATTATGAGTCTCTCCAAGAACTATAGAAGCGACTCATAACCCCTTTGTTGGATGAAAGCTGATGCAAGCCAGCTATCCATGTTCATTGTGTGATCTCCTGGGATTTAGGAAGAAGGGGATGTAGGGCACTGCAAATTTGTAAATACCTCCAAAAGTCTTTGTGTGGTAGGGATAACTACCTTTGTAACTGACTGAAAGGGAGCAGAGGGTATGTGCCTGATGGAGAGAGGTCCTGTACGACCTGAATCCCCGCTTTGCTGTATTGGTACCCCATCTATTTGGATAAGATTATTGTACCATAAAGGAGCATATTGTAAGGGAGGGTTCCAGGATTGTGTAGGCAATTGAGATTTGACCCTAAGACGCTTCCAAGAACGGGCTGTGCATAACACTGTGGGTGGGAGAGATTGAGGCAAATGTGCCTGTGAGGTAAGAAGCGTATAAAGGGGTATTGCACCTGCCAAGTCAGTTTCTAATTGGGCCCATACCGGGGGATCCATAGCGTTGGGCACAAACCATTTAGTTGCCTGTGCAGCTATGCATGATAGATGATAGCCAAAGTACCAGTGGGCATTAAGGCCTCCATGGGACCCGTGTGCTCTCAGTTTATGCTTAATCCATCGAGGCAGCTTAAAGTCCCATAGGAAATTCATCGTTAGTTTCTTTAAGGACGTAAAAAGCTTAGATGATAGAGGGATGGGGAAATTGTTGAAAAAATACAAAACCCAAGGGAGCAGGAGCATATGAATAGCCGCTATCCTACCTGGTAGGGAGAGTTGCAATTTACGCCACCTCTTGATTTCCACAGATAGTTGGGCTAATAATGTAGAAAAATAGGCAGATTCAAGTTCCTGCCAGTCAGTTGGTATACAGACCCCAAGATAGTTGAACCCAGTACTCGCCCTGGGCAGATTGGTTCCTTGGATGCATGCCTTGGTACAGTGATTGTTCAGGGGAGCCACGGTGTTTTTTTTTTATTAATACATAGGCCGGAGATTGCACCAAATTCATTTAAAATCTGAAGTACCTGTGGTTGAGTTTGTTGAGGGTTAGAAAGGGTTAGCAGGAGGTCATCCACATAAGCCACTACCAGATAAGGTTGGTTGGTGACTAAAATGCCCTGGATTTGTGGGGAGGTAATGAATGTCCTAATCAAAGGGTCTAGAGCCACTAGGAATAATAAGGCGGATAGGGGATAGCCTTGTCTGGTGCCCAAGTGTAGCACAAAGGGTGAGGAGATCTCACTATTAATTAATATCCAGGCCATGGGGGAGCAATAAATGGTACGTATCTACTGCCTAAATGAAGGACCAAAGCCATACCTGAGAAGGACTTCATAGAGCTATTGCCATTCAATCGAGTCAAATGCCTTGGAAAAATAATTAGCTAAAGCTGCAAAGGGAAGGGAGGATTTTTAGGCAAACCATTTAAGATTAAGGAGAAGTCTGGTATTGTCCATCCCTGATTTTCCCCACATTGAACCAGTTTGGGAAGGGTGAATAACTGAGGGGAGAATAGATGTCAGACTAGACGCCAGTGCTTTGGTCAGTATTTTTGTGTCTATGAACAGAAGAGATATTGGTTGGAAATTGGCGCAGTCTAGGGGATCAGATGATTTTTTCGGTAGGAGGGAAATTATTGCCTCCTTCATAGTAGGGGGGAGAGATCCAGAAGTATGTGCAAAATGTAGAGCGCTCTACAGTGGTTGAATAATGTCTGGTCCAAGAGCCTGGTAGAGCTCCACAGACATACCGTATGGGCCTAGAGCCATTCCCAGTGCCATCTGAGATAGTGCCAGTTGGAGCTCTGCACAAGAGACAGGTGATGCACCAACATAGAGGTGTCGATAGGGAGAAGGGCAGGGGTAAATGGAGAAAGTGACAAAGGCAAGAAGGACAGGGATGGGGCAAAAGGGAGTAAGGCCATCAGGAAATGGAGGGTAATGAGTACCAATGCCAGTAGTCTGGGCAACAAGCTCCCTGAGCTGGTGGCCTTGATGGAAGAGGGATGCCTGGATATCATAGCAGTCACAGAAACATGGTACACAGAGAACCATGACTGGGATGTTAACATACCAGGGTACATAACCTACAGGAGAGACAGGCAGGGGAGAAGAGGGGAGGAGTAGCTCCATGTAAAGGAAGGGAGAAAAGCAACTGAACAAAAGAGTAAACAGGAGGAGAGGAGGCACTGTGGGTCACCTTGGAGACTGGAAAGGCACCACAATCGCACAGGGTTGTGTACAGACCCCATGTCAGGGAGGGAATGGACAAGGATATGATAGAAGGCATTCTTAGAATGGCAGAGAAAGGGGAGATACTATTGATGGGAGACCTGAATATGCCAGATGTTAACTGGAGCACATTTGCTGCAGCCACATTTAAGAGCAGGGCCATTCTTGATGCCCTACAGGTGGCAGGCATTAGACAGCTAGTTTCAGAACCCACTGATGGGGAGCAATCTTAGACCTCATACTCTCAAACGGGGACAGTGAGAGGATCTCAGATCTAGAAGTGGGTTGCCATCTGGGGACAAGTGACCATCAAACAGTGTGGTTCACGTTAAACTCAGCTACAGAGTCAAGCCATACAAAAGTGAGGGTACTGGACTTTAGGAGAGCTGACTTTGGCAAGATGGGAGAGTGCCTCAGAAAAGCACTAGCAAACAGGCTAGAAGGAGGTGTGGAGCAACAATGGGGAATCATCAAAACTGCCATCACAGAGGCAACAAGCCTTTGTGTGAAGCAAATAAACAAATCAAAATGAAAGAAAAAGCCACTATGGTTCTCAAAAGAGGTGGCTGTGAGAGTCAGGAAGAAAAAGATAGCATTCCGGAAGTATAAGGAAACACAGAAGGAGCAGGACAGACAGCTGTACCAGTTAAGGCAGAAGGAAGCAGGGAGGGAAGTCAGAATAGCAAAGGCCCAAACTGAGGAAAAGATAGCCAACTCAGTTAAGAAGGATAAAATCTTTATAGGTACATCAGCGAGTGTAGAAAGACAAAGGAGGATAGTGAGGCTGAATAGGATGAACGGTGGTGTGGGCAGAGGGGACAGTGAAAAGCAGGGATATTGAATGAATATTTCTGCTCAGTATTCACAAAGAGGAGGGGGAAGTGCCTAATCCAATTAACAGAAGCACTCTTGATAGGGGGTCGATCCCAGTCCTTTCACAGAAGAAAGGGTTCTACAAGAACTCCTAAAACTGAAGGTGGACAAAGCAATGGGTCCTGATGGAATTCACCCAGAATTCTAAAAGAATTAAGGAGGAACTAGTGAAACCACTGGCTACTCTTTTAATAAATCATGGGAGGATGGTGTGGTACCCGAGGATCGGAGGAAGGCGCATGTGATTCCCCTTCACAAGCGTGGAACCAAGACAGAGGCAGAAAACTACAGACCTGTCAGTCTGACCTCTGTGGTAGGAAAGTGATGGAGTCACTTCTGAAGAAAGAATAGTTGAGTACCTAGAGGCCAGTGGAGCGCAGGACCAAGGCAGCATGGATTCACAGCAGGAAGGTCATGTCAGACGAATCTAATAGATTTTTGACTGGGTGACCAAAGTAGTAGACCAGGGAGGGGCTATGGACATGGCCTACCTAGACTTTAGCAAGGCATTTGACACAGTCCCACACAAAAGATTAATAGTCAAATTAACCCACCTGGGAGTGGGTCCCAGGGTGGTAGCCTGGGTAAAACATTGGCTGGACAACAGGACACAGAAGGTAATTGTAAATGGAGTCCACTCTGAATCAAGAGAGGTTACTAGTGGGGTACCGCAGGGTTCAGTATTGGGTCCAGTCCTTTTTAATGTCTTCATCAGTGACATTGCAGAGGGACTGGAAGGAAAAGTATGCCTTTTTGCAGATGACACAAAGATCTGCAACAGGGTTGATACACAAGGAGGCGTGGAAAGGATGAAAAGGGACTTGGCTTGGTTGGAGGAATGGTCAGAAGTATGGCAGCTAGGATTCAATGCAAAGAAGTGCAAATAATGCACCTGGAAACAAGAACCCAGGGAAGAATACACAATGGGTGGGAGGTAGTAACAACAACAAAAAGGAAGGGGACCTGGGGTAATCATAGCAGATAACCTTAAGGTTAGCAAGCAATGTGAGAAGGCAGTAGGGAGGGCTGGGGTATACTGGGATGTATAGGGAGAGGCATCAGCAGCAGAAAACAGGAAGTTGTTATCCTCTGTACAGACAGTTGGTGAGACCCCATCTGGAGTACTGTGTCCAGTTCTGGAGACCCCACTCGGAAGGACATAGACAGGATAGAGGTAGTCCAGAGGAGGGCAACTAAAATGGTGCAGGGTCTGCAGGAGAAGCCAGATGAGGAGACCAAGGAGCTAATATGTATAATCCTTGAGGAAAGAAGGAGAGGGGGGACATGATAGAAACTTTTAAGTACCTCAGTGGAATCAACAAAGTCCAAGAGGGTAGCATCTTTCAGAAAAGAGACTTGCAAGAACAAGGGGACACAATTTAAAGATAGAGGAGGGCAGTTCAGGGCAATGTGAGGAAGTATTATTTCACAGAGAGGGTAGTGGATGCATGGAACAGCCTTCCTGAGGAGGTTGTGAGGTCTAAAACTGTGGGAGAATTCAAGAATGCATGGGACAGACATAAGGCAATTCTTGTGGGGGTAGGAAGAAATAGGCTGTTGGTTAACTAGGATCTACGGCCTATCCTGTAGGTAGGGAAATGGGCAGACTAGATGGGCCAAGCGGTCCTTATCTGCCGTCAAAGTCTATGTTTCTATGTGATTTCAGATGAGTCACTTGTTCGGGAGTGAGAGCTGGCAGCGGGGTTTGTAGGCAGAATTTGGCAAATTGTTCCTGTAACTCTTGAGCAGTATGAGAAGACTGAGTCTGACAGAGAGATTGGTTATATTGCTGCATAATAGTGTTAGTTTGTTTGGGTTTGGTCGTTATGGAGCCTGCAGAGGTGCGGAGGGCATGTATTTATGTGGCTGCCTGTTGTTTCTGTAGGCAAAAGACAAGTAGCTTCCCTGCTCATTTGGCCCCGGCCGAGAAGGCCTGTTTCAATCTCAAGAGGTACCATTCAGCTTTTTGATGCAGAATTGTATTAATTTGGTATTTAAGACCGACTATTTGCCTATGTAGGGCATTATCTGGGTTAGCTCATGGGATAGACTTAAAACAGCTCTCCAGGATGGCTAGGTCTGCTTGAAGCTGCTTCAGGGCTTCCTTACATTAATGGTCCCAAGCTGCTGAGAAGGCAGTGATGTGTCCCCTTAACACCACTTTCAACACTTCCCAGACAGTGCATGGTGAGACCCCACAGGCAGCATTCAGAGAAAAATAATCTTTTGTGGCCTGCACAAGGTATGGGTGAAAATCCAGGTCTTGTAATAACAGTGAATTGCAATGCCAATGATTTCCAGGGGGGCGAGGTTCCTGGGGAGTGAACCTCAGTGAGACGGGGGCATGGTCTGATATTAAAATTGAGCCAATGCTAGCTTCAGAGAGGCTTCTGGCTGCTAATTCAGTAGCTAGCCAGAAGTCTATACTACTATTGGACTTATGGGGCACAGAGTAGAATGAGAAGTCTTTGCCAGTAGGGTGGTCTCTATGCCAGATATCTGTGAGGGCCCATTCCTCTATCATATATTGAAGAGATTGTCTGGTTTTGGTATTAGTATGTGGGGTTGGGTAAGACTTGTCCAAGAATATATCCCCCACCATATCAAAGTCCCAACCCAAGATTACAGGGAGTGGTGACCCCTCTGGTTGTAAATCTGACAGGGCCTGGCCGATGGCAGGGAAACAATTGGCCTGTTCAACATCGGGAGCGTACCTAGAAGGATAGTGCCTAGGGGGAAAAATGTTTCTCTACCAACCAATGAACCTTAGCATCTTTTTTGACTTCTTTTACCACCCGGGGGAAGCACGATGGATGAGAATGGCTACTCCCTTGGATTTAGTGGTGGAGGAGCTGGCCAGTACTTCTCCCACCCATAGTTTTTTTTTAACCAATTGGTACAATTGGGTAGTAGGTGGGTTTGTTGAATAAGGGCAATATCTGCTTGCAGGGATTTCAAGTGTTGTAAAACTTTTGTACATTTAATGGGATTATTTAATCCTTCCACATTCCAGGATATCCAATGATATCCCTGATGGGCATCAGGGGTAGTAGGCATCTTCTCACACAATAAACAAGAGGAGTTACTTACAGAGCTTCCAGTTAAATGGAGAACAGGGAGGTCACCAAATTGCTGGGTCACTAAATACCTGAGGGAGGATACGGTTATCAAAAGGTGTACTAGCATTGGAAGGGATGTAAGCATCGCCTGTGACCTCGGGACTATGAGTTCTAAGTTATAGATAAGGCCGTAACTGCAAATCTAGAAGTAAAAAGCAAAAAAGTCAGTTAGTACTTGAACACAGTAGGTCAATTATCAATGAGGGCAACTAGCCCGATACTGAACACAGAAGTGCCAAAGAGAGACACAACAACAGTGATATGAGACTGGGGATCAACGCAAATGAGGGTAATATATGTATACACTCTGCAGCTATGTTATCCCCAATACTCAGTTCAGGAGGGTCTTGTGAGGATGATACAAAGAACTGACTCATCCTAGATCCACCCTAACCTTTGGTCGGATGACCCAAACCATGTGGGGGGCATGGGGGAAAAGGGGGGTGGTGGGCATACCCTCCTGCTGGTAGCTAGACTGGAGTGAAAGACCATCCTGTGAAGGGTGTGCATGCATCAGGCCTAGGAGGCAGAGTACAAGAACTTAACTGCTAAACATATAAAGAATGGGGAGGGGGATTTCCAAGTGCTCTGCAGCTAATAATACAAAGTTGTCGGAGACTGTATCTTAGCATCTATCAAAACAGCCCTTAGTCATTCCATCGATGGGGGTACAATGGGCACCTTGAGAAACGTCAGCTTAAGACATCATACATATATTGTAGTCACACAAATTCCATGGCATACGGTGGGGGATGAGGGACTAGCAGGGGAGGGGGGAATAGGGAGTAATAAACTCATCCCCACCACCAACAGATTATGGGTACAAAATTAAATAGTTAGTCAAGTTCCAGGAAATCCAGCAGGTTGTCCTTCGACCATCTCGAGGGAGCCCCATGGGGTACATCCAGGCTCCAGGGGTGTCTTTGCAGCGGCTGCCACATAGCTGATGAGGCCCAGTCAAACTGGTGAAAGAGTGTCTACCAATTCTACTAGTGATGTTTCAGGAAAATCAGCCCAGTCCATTAGTTGCTCAGTGTCCATATCTTGGGTTCCAGTAGTAGGCTGGCTTAATGTAGGAGAGAGGTCGTCTCTTGAGATCTTTGCAGGTGGGGCTGTGGTGGATTTGGAGGGCGAGTGTTGTGGACCACTCCGAGGTCTCTGCCTTGACTTGGGTGATGAGTATATTCCCCGATGAGGAAGGGAGGATTGCAGATTAGACATCTGCAGAGCCATTGATAGTGTGTTGTCATTGGAACAAGCAGCTTGAGAGGCAATCTTCGCTGGGGGACCAGTTTGTTGTGGGACCTGTCCGGCTGAAAAATGGGATGCAGGGGAAGCATATGTAGAAAAAAGGTTCCTACCAAGAGGCAGAGCTGGAGGTGGCTCCCATAGCTTCCTGGGATTTGTATTAGGGCACTGGAGTTCAGGCCACAGTCGAGCAATCCATCATTCAATGTCCCCTGGATGATCAGCGATGAGCACATGACCCTCCTTGACAACATGTAGTCTAGTAAGATTCTTGAATTTAAATTTGAAGTCATGTTGGTAAAGAAATCTGTTAATGGTCCCAAATATTCTTCACTTTGCAACCACTTCCTGAGCGAAGTCCCTGTATACTGGTTCCCTGCCAAGAAAGTTCCCCCAAATCTCTGGCTGCTTGAAAGAATCTCTCTTTAGTGGTGTATCTTAACAGGTAGGCTGCAATTGGCCTAGGTGTGTTAGAATGTGGGCTGTCTCAATTTCAGTAGGGCCTCTCCATCTGTCCCCTAGTATGCAAGGGAGATTTTCATTTAAAAATTGCTCCATTGACTGCCCTTTGGCCCCCTCCGGGAGTCCAACAATCTGCAAATTGTTGCAGCGGCTGTGGTTTTCATGATCCTCGGCTCTCTCCCAAAGCGCTGCAAGCCGCTGCTCGTGCTGCTGAAGATGCTGCCAAAACTGGGCTTGTTGAGCTTCACATGCTTCAGTCCTTTGCTCTGCCACATTCATTCTATCTTGTAAATTTTGTACATCCTTAGAAGTACCAGTCAGAGTTAAGCTTATAACATCAACCTTAGTGATAAATGTTTCCAGGAGCTTGGTAATATGTTGCAGGGACTCCCCGACAGCTACAGAGTCATCCATTTGTAGGTGGTGATCCTTCAGTTCCTGGGACGACATAAGGGGTCTGGATTATGGCCAGCAGCATAGCAGGGAGGACTCATTCCTGTAACAACCTCCGTGGGAGGGGGAGTGGAGGCAAAGAAGGCCCGCAGAGTGATAGGCCTGTGGTGCAGGGAATTGAGACCTGTGCGGCCTAAGCCTAGGTGAGTCAGAGTAGGTTCAAGTCACAGCACAATCAAAAACATGTATTTGCTCTGAAGCCCGCTGAAAGGACACACCACCCAGCAAGTAGGGTATCACCCGTGCATTGAATCGCAATTAAAGTAGGAGACTCCATGGGATCGTGGCATCCAGGTGTGGATGGGCTAAGGTCTAGTGACAGCTTCAGAACTATGCTGCCATCTTCCCCGGTGGCTAGACCATGCCCCTTCTATGACTTAGTTTTAAACTGCCAATAAGATTCTTTTTGTCTCAATTTTTTATCCAAATCTCCTCCACGAATATGTTCTTTCAATAATTCAAGCATCTGAAAAGTGAATTGATGTTTCTTCCCCTTGACTTTAACATGTTGAGCCAAAGCACTAACATCATCCTGGTTCACAATACGTCTTATATGTTGGCCAGTTCTTAGTTTAAATTTCTGCAAAGTTTTTCCAATATAAAAGCTAGTGCAGCTGTCACAAACAGCTGCATAAACTATGTTTTTAGTGTTACAATCACAAAAGCCCTCTATCTGGTATGTGAGACCAGAAACAGGGTGCCTAAAAAATTCACCTATCTTAATGTATTTGCAGAAGGAGCAATTTTTACATTGGAAAATGCCATTGGGCAAAACTAGTTCTCTTTCCTCAATCCATAAAAATGGATCTTCCTTTTTTAAAGCCAGTTTGGTTTTCATATGTTACAACTGAGATATTGTTCTCAGTTATTTTTACAATTCTTATCTTGAAACAATTTTGCAGGCAAATCCTGCCAAAGCAAGGAACATAAGGTACTGCTAGACAGGAGACTGACATGTTTACAATGTGACTAAGGTCATAAGATTAATAATACTTCAGTTGAAAATTACACCATTACAAATTTAATAATGTGTAGTATTACCAAATTCAGAAAAAATAATAAAAATATTTTTATTTATTTTTTAAACTGTTATGTAATTTATAGAGTCCATACAAAAACAGTTCTTACATATTCTATTGGCATTAAAAACCATGTTGATATGCTATATTTTTAAGAGGTAAGTTCCATGGCAAGGTGGGGTCTGGGAGAACAGGGCTGAGCCTTCAGTGGATTGCAATGAAAAAGATACTGAATAAAAAATAAGTACAAATTAGAAGCTGTCACAACTAAAAAAGTTGTTTTAACAACTTTGCAGGAAAGTGGTTTCAGATAGTCTTGACATATTCACAATATTATTTGAAAAAAATATTGTTAGTGCACCAGTTAGAGTTCAACTTAACACCACAGAATGAGGGAAATGTAGCGTTAGGGTTTCCAACCCTAACCCCCCACTCCCACAGCCCCCAAGCAGCAAAAGGAAAAAAACATTAGGGTTTTGGGTCTCTGGAGTATTGGCGAATCAATTGTGGTGTCTCCCTTGGCATTCTTAACCCTAATGCTCACCCCCCCAGCCCATAGCCTCCTGGTCAAAGCACATGGTACAGATCCAAGCCTGTGCTTCATATTGATACACTCTTCAAAAGAAGAGAAGTATGTTACCAACACAGTCTTTTGTAGTTTTCTGCATGCAGGGCTCTAGGGGTTCTGGTTGAAGAAAGGAGATCACATCTGGCCTTCTTTGCTCAGGGAATGGGGTGGGCATTAGGATTGACACCTCCAAGGAAGACCCCACCATTGATTCACCAAGACTCCGGAGACCCCAAACCCTAATGTTTCTTCATTTTGCTGCTTGAGGGCAGTTAGGCTGGAAACCCTGTTGCCACATTTTTCTACTTTGTGGCATTAAGTTGAACCCTAAGTGCCGCATTAACAAATATTTTTGCAAAGTATGTCCTTTCTTTCTAAGATAGTAGAATCATACCCTCATTCAGGCAGGTCCCTTCAGGACCTGTGTGAACAAAAGCAGATGCAAAGAACTTTGTCAATGCAGTGATGGATGTCAAGAATTTATGGGGCTGTCTGGTGGGCTGCAGAAGTGCAAGGCCTTCTGGTCCCTGCTCTTCCATGTGGCTATAGATACAGATGCACAGGGCAAAGAGTTCATCTATCAGCCAATGCACAGTGTCCTCTGCCACCCAGGGGTGCAGAGGTGCAGGTCCCTATGCAAAGGAACAGTTTTCTTCACTATACAGTACCCAGGCCCATGTGGACAAACCTGCAGCTTTCATTCCCTGGCTGAGGGTGGTGTTGCATAACAGCAGCAGCATCCCCACCCTCAACCCATCCAGCTGGGTCACTGAGCTTACCCTTGAACTTGGCTCACCAGCACGGTATCACAAAGCATACTCATTGGGGTCATGAATGGTGCTACACACAACATTCCCTAACAATTATATTGATTTATTTAGACCCCAAATTTTCAAGATAGCCAGTTTATGACCCCGTTACAAACATGACATGTTGCATTTATAGTATATTGTCCAAAATGTCATTTCACACTGCAAGTGTGAAAACATGTCTTGTGTAAAAGTTAAAAAATTATATCTGTCATGTTTATGAGGTGGTGTGGAAAAATGTCAATATTGCAAGTCTGGAGTTGAAATACTGAAAATAGTGAAATTAAGTACGGACATTTAAATAATGCAATGTTCACTCATAACCTCCGAATTTTACCATATTTGTACACAAAGTTTCAGCACAGCCTTCTTATCCCCCTCCCACCACCACCACCACCACGAACCTAGTAGGTGAACATTTTGAAATTCATCATTTCATGACACAGGTGGGAAAACACATTTTGGCCAGGATTTGAAAAATTACAGCTGTCATGTTCATAAGTTGGTATGAATAAATGGTTATATTGAAAATTTGGGGTCAAAATATTGTAAATTACCAAACTTATGAGTGAGTGTAGAAAATGTCAATGTACAGTCATAACTTTGTCATTCTTAAATATTTGACACCAAATTTTCACCATATCCTTCATATTATTTCTTTCTCACACTGCTTCCTAAAGTTGGAATGCCCTCATTCCTCCCATCCATCATGCTGCCTCCCCCATATCCTTAACTCCCTCTTCAAGGACCAATTCCCTTTCCAGTAATTGTGTTTAACTGTTTTTTTCTCTTACCTACTTGGACCTGAGCTCGTTGAAGATTAGTACCTATCCTATAAAAATAATAAAACTGTTCTTATTATTTTATTATAATGTAGCACATACATACATACATGTTTGCTCATACTGTGTAAGTTTGTATTCTAATTTCCATTATGCACTGTCTTGACTTTTGTTGCTGTATTACTGTGTATCCTTTTCCCCTCTCCCCAGGACGCATCTGGAAATGAACATGTCTACTCAGTATCTCTTTCCTGGTGAAACTTTTAAATAAATAAATAAAATAAATAATACTTTACCTCAGGAACAAGGGTGGTGACATTTTTAAAACCTGCCCAAAAGGTGGATTTGCAAAAGCAACTGCAAAAATTGCTTTTCAGCCAGATTTGCATATTCCACCACCATTGTTCATAACATGGAGTCCTAAAAGGCCATGTTGAAAATCTGTTGTAGAAAAATGCAAAAATATCAAAATTGAGAATAAAAGTTCAAAACCCTGTTGAAATACATTAAACCGCATATACCTGATTTTCTCATAGTGCAGTCACTGGTTCCAGCAGCAAGGAATGTCTTTGACTGAGAGTGGATCCATGCTTTGGGACATGTTCAGGTGAGTGAGGGTGCATTGGGGGGGTGTGGGATGATGGGTGGGTGCTAGGAGGTCAGGGTCAAGGGTCAGATCAGTGAGGGATCATTTTCTACCCCTTCTACTTATATTAAATATAAAAAAAAACAGTGGGAAGGCCGGGTGGGTGACCTGGAGAGGATGGGGGAGAAAGAAGCAGTACCGGAGGTGGGCACCCCAGTCTGCTTAACAAATATTTTAAGATAGATAGATAGATAGATAGATAGATAGATAGATAGATAGATAGATAGAATTGGATAAATTGGCAGACAGACAGATACTGTTCTGTAAGCTGTGGGTAGAAATTGAGTTTTTGTTTTCTTTTTAAATTGGATTTTAGGGTTTCAAGCAGTGCACACTGCTAACAGTCGTACTGGGTTCTGTTTAGGTAGAGTGTAATGCATCATGTCCCACTCAGTAAGTAGCACAATTAGACATACCTGTAGTGGACTTCGATTTTCAAAGCTCCAGGGAGCAGCACAAGGGCTTTTATTTATTTTGTTCTTATTTAGTTCTCGGATTATAATACCTGAGTCAAAGACTCTTTTAACAGGTTCCAAGTCATTTTGAACAATACTGTACATACAGAGAAGCAAATCAAGACAGGTTACATTGTTAACAAGCATACATGTTGCAGTATGGACAGCAAACCGAAATTAGGATAGACAGTACACAAAAATTAGAAGATCATTAATAATAGCCAGTTGGTGTCAGTGTATCAAACATAAAGAGATCTGCAGGACTGTAAACAAAGGTGAGCAGCCAGAGGGTGGCTTTTGTCAGCTAGGTGGGACAGAAAAAGGTTGGCTTAGTTGGTGGGAGAGCCCTTGGTACCATGAGGATGGAGCAGTTCTAGGATTAGCAGGGCAAGTAGAGGAGCGTACTGGGCAGGCAGTCTGTGAATAGGAAATGGGTGATAGTAGGGTAGGGAAGGGAACATAGGGGAGGGAACGAAGGTCAGTTAGGGGGCTATGTCAGGGAATCACAGTGGCAGCACATGACCAGGTATTGTCTAAGGAGAAGCTTGAAAGGACCAAGCTTGGGTACCTCTAAGGTATCTATCGGGAGACTATTTAGCCAACTGGGAGCTTGGAAGCTAAGGATCATTGGGCTTTCAGTATGCGGCAGAAGGGGATGTGGAAGGGCGTGTCTTGATGCACTCCTAGTGCTATGTGAGTAAGGGGCATGTGTGTGAAGGTGCTGAGGTTTGGAGGAGTTAGGCCTATATTGATTGTCTTTGCATATAGGCAGACATGATACTTAATCCTGTCTTTGAGGTTCAACCAGTTCATGCTGGAGTACAAGTCGCATGTGTGAGTGCGGTAATGGGCACCTCAGACCAGGCAACATGATTTGTTGAGGACAGTGCTAACTCTTTTAAGGGTCATGGTCGGCAGGGCCATAAATGACTAGGCTGTAGTCCACAATTGAGAGAATGGAGCTGGTGACTGCAGTTACAGTGCTTCTTCAGTCACATGCATCTGTGCCTATAGATGATCCCTAGTCTACACTTAACCTCCTTGGAGACCGCATTGATGTGTTCAGTGAAGGACAAAGTGCTGTTGAGTGTAACCACAAGGTATTTAAAGGTCTGAACCTGTTCAATAAGGGCATTGACACTGTTGAGTATGGCAAGCGGGGCTGATTTTAATGTGTTGTGGGGGTTAATGAAAAGCATGGACATGGTTTTTTTTATAGTTCAGGATCAGTTTGTGATGTGTAAACCACTCTTCAGCAGCTGGGAAATTGTGTTCTAGACTGTTAATTAGGAAAAGTGGTTTTGAGTGACTGCAGAATAAAATTGCATCATCTGCATAAAGGAGTAGATCACCAGAGCAAGCTGAGGGAGGAAGGGAGTTCAGAAACAGACTGAATAATAAGGTACCCAGGATGGAACCTTGGGGAACTCTGTATGGACAGGTTGACTGGAGGATAATGCATCACTGATTTTAACCTGTTGTGATCTATCCTCAAGGTAGTTTTTGAACCAACCCACAGTCTTGGTAGAGGACCCAATAGTACTGAGGTAGTCATGAGAGGGTGATTAACCATATTGACAGCCTTAG
Source organism: Neoceratodus forsteri (assembly GCA_016271365.2). Taxonomy (NCBI): domain Eukaryota; kingdom Metazoa; phylum Chordata; order Ceratodontiformes; family Ceratodontidae; genus Neoceratodus; species Neoceratodus forsteri. Next base: position 639,464,626 of record CM057455.1, on the reverse strand, counting down.
TGAGGTCAATGTACACTAACCCGCTAAGTGACCATGGTCAAGGTCTTTGTGGATAAAGTTAGTATATTCTAGCAGGGCAGAGGTGGTGATGTGACTTTTCCTGAAGCCATGCTGCTCTGGGCATTGGACGTTGTTTTTGGTCAGGTAATCCAAGAGCTGGTCAGTGACTATCCATTCCAGGGCTTTCGAGAGGTGAGGGAGAATCAAGATCATTCGGAAGTTTGAGTGAAGGGCTCTATCACCACTCTTATGAATATGGGTCACTACTGTGGCTTTCCATCGGGATGGGAATTGCCTGAGACAGAAAGACTGATTTAGTATTTTTGTGTGGGGGATTAGGACTACATCCAGAGACAGGCTTGAGTCCCAAATATTAGCACAAAGTGCCCTTGTGCCAAGGAATGTGGTAGTGATTCACAAGGCAGTCTGCATCTACCATGGGTTGCCTGGCCAAAACAGGGCTTGTGGCACCTGTGTGCCACAAAATGTGCTCAAATCAGGCACTGGGGAGCATGCAGCAGATGCAGGCCACAAGCCCCTCAAATGGTATTCACAAATCTCTCCCATAGGAGGGCTCTTAAGTGCCTTAGACAAGCCAGGGCTGGTCTAGGGGCACTTAGAAAAATCTCCTCTGGGAGAGTAGCCTGAATAGTAATGTACTATAGTCTTCCCTCCTGATTCCTGATGTCCCCGGTAATATAACAATAAAATATACTCCTTTCATGGGTGGTCTAGTAGCCCCTTCCCATCCCAATGTTCCTTTAATATAACATTAAAAATATGCCTCTTTCATTGGTGGTCTAGTAGCCCCCTCCCAATCCCCAATGTCCATGTTAATATAGCATTAAAATATGCCCTTTCATTGGCAGTCTAGTGGCTTCCCTGATCCCCAATGTCCCATTAATATAATATTAACATGTCCCTATCATTGGTGGTCCAGTTGCTCAACACTCCCCACCCCAGCAGGTAGTGCCCACCACCTGCTCCCTGCCAATCCTGTGACAGAGCTGGTGACCAACAGGGCCCTTATCACACCTCCTCTGCTGGCCCCCAACTGAACTGTCACTGAGGACATTCTGTAAAGTGTACGCACTCACTGATTATTCAATGAACATGTACACTTTACAGTACTCACTCAGTGACAGTTCAGTTGAGGTCTGGCTGCTGAGGTGTGATGAGGGCTGTTCCTGTCACTGGCTCAGTCACAGGATGGCGGTAGCAGAGTGGTGGGTACTACCTGTTGGTGTGGGGACCACTGAACCACCAATGAAAGGAGCATATGTTAATGTTCTATTAATGGGGACATTGAGGATCGGGAAATGGGGTCACTAGACCACCAAGGAAAGAGGCATATTTTTAATGTTATATTCATGGGGACATCAGTGATTGGGGAGGTACCACCAGACCATCATGGAAAGGGGCATATTTTAATGTTATGTTAATGGAGACATCAGGGATTGGGTAGGGGAGCCACTAGACCACCAATGAAAGGGGCATATTTTAATGTTATATTAATGGGGACATCAGGGATCGGGGGGTCGCTACACCACCAGGACAGGGGATGCTTAAAAAACATATTAATACCAGCCAGCATCATGTATCAGGGAAGGGGGACTGCTTGCCTTTGTGGCAGGAGACTGCAGAAAACCCTTCCCATGTGCCAGGTGTTTGGTGCATGGGAGAGATAGCCACAAGTGTGAGTACTTAGGCACCAGGACCCTTCCTGTTCCAGAATCTGGTGCAGGGTGCCTGACATACTGGGCTTTGGTGTAAGCTGCTGTTTGCTGCAGGTTGCGCGGGTCTAGCCACTTTTGAGAATCAAGCCCCATGTGTTTGTCAGGAGGATTCACACAGGATGAATAAATAACTTAATGTTGTAGTATTTACAGAATGTGTTTATGAAGTGGTTTGAAGTTTTAATTACTGTTTTCTGATTGTGTGCATGTTGAACTTCATTTTGGTATAGTTCTGTATACAGTGCAACACACTTAAGCTGCTGTAAATGATCCCTCTTTAGGCAGCCCCCACCCCTCACATTTAGAAAGGCTTTTCAAAGGTTTTTTTTCAGCTGGTATCTCAGCCCGGCTCCACCAGGCTCTGATACCCGATTTGTGAAATGGCCCCTCTTTCAGGCAGTCCCCATCAATTCAGCACAGCTTTTTCAAAGGATTTTTTTTTACCTTTATATGGCTGCAGTGGGCATAGCCCTTCAGACGTTTTGCTTTGCGAAAATGACTCCCTCCATAAATTATCTATCAAACAACATGACAGAGTGTTAAAAATAGTGTCCTCCTCTGAAGCCTCATTACTACGCTGCCTGTGTGTGTATGGCAGCTGGAGAGCACTATTTTTCCTCTGGCTTGAGAAGATAATTGAGCCTTCCCCATTACTGCCTTTTTTTGCAAGTTGAAACCTCCTCCATAGTGTTTTATGGGCATTTCCTGTGGCTTGAGAGAAGTCAATTGAGCCCTCCTCAGTACTGACTTTTTTGCAAGTTGAAACCTCCTCCATAGTGTTGTGTGGGCTTCTTTTCTTTGTTAAGATTCAGTGTTTAATTTACTACCATCTGCAAGCTGAGAAACTTGTTTTGCCGGTATCCTCTCTACCACTCATCCAGAGATTTGAATTTCTTTGTTTCCTAAGCATGCTGGTTGATTTTACTTGCTTCCCTTAGTAAGAATGTGAAACAAAAGTTGGGTTATTTTAAATGATTGATAATATGACATGTCCAGTTTACATCTCTTGGTGATGAACTGTATCCCGTTACCTTTTATGGAGTAATTCACTTGCCACTAACTTTTAAGACCTCAGCTGTAAGATACATCATGCATCTAAGGTGACATATGAAATCAAATTGCATTCCCTGAAAAACAGTTAGGTTTGTTTCTCTTCCCTACATCTGCAGCACACAAAGCCAACCTCTTATCTCTCTCTCTCTCTCTCACTCTCACTCTCTCTCTCTCTCACTCTCCCTCTCTCTCTCACTCTCTCTCCGATACCTACTGCTGGACAACACAGCTGTCTAAACAAACTAAGCTGTTTTTTTCTTCCTTAAAAAGTAGGAGCATTTTTTCTTGCTTGTTTAACATGCCTGGGTAAGCCACAGGAAGACATTTCTACTGCCAGGGATGTATAAAAAGTCACAAGATATCTACAGAGAGAAGGGAATACAACACTTTAATGGTTACAACTGCATTAGACTACAAATGCAGACCATGACACAAAGATTTCATGAACTAATTCAACATTAAACTAATTGAGTTTTATTCTTTATGCTTCTCTTTCTTGATGTTACTATGATCCCTATTTGTTGTTCCTGTTACAAATATGTGTTCTGGAGGTCCCAGCCATCTCAGATAAGATATAGATTTGGTGAAAGCAGTACAGAGAAGGGCAACCAAATGGAGGATGGCCTGCACCAGAAGCACTATGGGGAAGAACTCAGGAAGTTAAATATGTACTCTAGAGGAAAGGAGTGGAAAGGAAGACATGATAGAAGCATTCAAATACATGTTCAGCTTGCAGCTCAGCTTGGCCCAACGAGCTATCACACTTAATTTGTGAACTCAGACCAGCTCCTCCCCCTCTCTCAAGCCATTGTCAGACCTGCATTGTAAGTTGGCAGGTTTATTAAAAAGAGTAAGCACTATAGGGGTTTACTGCAAAACTGACTGTATGGTTCAGGTCAGTACCACACAGGTTGCTGGTAGAGAACAGGTGTTGATGTAGTAAACAGGAGATCTTATCAAAAACTATATGACTAGTGGTTTTTGGGAGGTGGCTCAGTTCCACTCCTGTCAGTTGACACAAATGTGGTTCCAGAGGTAAGACTGATAGCAAAATTACAATCCTGAACTGGGGCATGTTGCTGGTGGAGAACAGTTTGGTGTATTATGTGGGAGCCTATGCTGGCTTAAACTCCATCTCACTGATTGTGAGAGTAGTTGGATATGACTGTAAGCAAGGGTGGAGTAGGGGTCGGATTGTTTCTGTCATCAGTTATGTTGCACCCATTTGTCATTATAAGAATTTGTCAGATACTCAGCACACCATTATTATGACAAACATCTTGTTTTTCTGAATTTTCCATATCTGTTTTATGACTTTATTCTTCTAGTAGATAAATGATAGCATTTTCTTTTAAGCAGCACCTTTACCATTTTGTAGCTGCAATATCAATTTTGGTGGAAGATGTGTGTGGGGGGGCACCTGGTGCTCTATATAACAGATATCAAAATTCAGCAAAACAAAATGCATGTTCTAATAATGTGATATGGAGCATCTGACAGATACTCATAATGACAAATGTGACAGAATTGTCTATACAACATAATGGGCTCAATTTTCAAAGGCCTGTAGATTAATGCAAGTTGCAGCAAACAGCAGCTTGCATTGAAGCCCATACACTGTCGACAAAGACCACTCACATGCACCAAACAAATGGTGGATTGGAGGGGTTTGATGAAGGCTGCCTGCAGCCCCTGGACTTTGGGAAGCTGGCAACAGGGAGTGAACTGTGGGGGCACCCAGAACTACACAAAGGTACTATGGTGGCAGGTAAGCCACTGCTGGCCACCATACACTCTCTCTGCTCAGTGAAGGGCAGCCATTCTCAGACACCTACATCAGATGGTCCCTATGCAAGTGCCACCATGGCACTGGATTGGATAGGGCTCTGGTGCTCTGCCAGTGGGTGCAACTCTACGAGATACAACAGGGCAGCTGAAGTCTGCATGCTACTATTGCAGAAGGGTATCCCATTGTTGGTCAGACTCATGGGACAGTTCCAAAAGCTATGGAGTGGGTAGCCCACTGTCCCCTGGCAGTTGTCAGGTGGCAACCTTGCAGACCCCATGTTGCCACACCACAATAGTGGAGTCCATGAGTCTTCTGTAGGGCATTGTGGCATGCAGTGACTATGTGGGGTTGGGCAAGATCCATCCAGCTCCACACCCTCCACCCCTGTTGGCTGTCCACTCACCTCCCTGTACACAGTAGTCAGGCTGTACCTCTGTTCATGCCAGCAGTGAACATGGCATGCTGCCAAAATGAGTACCTGCAAGTGGGCAGTAGGAAGGCTTCTCTGTGACTGTTAGTGCCATCAGGCTCTGAGTTCACAAGTTAATTACATGCCCTGTTCACAAAATGTTTGACAGGTTCATTCGTACCTTGTAGGCATTACAGCACACTAGAATATTTGGGGAGTGTGCAGCATCTGACATGGAATAAAATTGTGCCAGTACTCCCACTCCACTGTGCTTCCACTGTGCTGCCAGCCTATCTACCATGTTCCTGTGTGAGACAGTACTGCTCTAGTGCAGTAGCTCTGTGCATCTGTGCTGATATTGTTTCATTGTCTATCTCATACAGCCTCCAAGCAACAACTACTGTATGCATGACAACAAACATAAATGCCCACCTGCTCCATCCAGCTTTGGCAACCAGGCAGTGCTGAGTTGTGCAACCCATACCAGTGACATAGGATTTCAACCCTGTATTGCAGATCACCAGCTTCAGTTTGCAAGCTATCAGTGCCTCAGAACATATTTTTCAAGGCGACCATACAGATAGCCTGTTATGCCAAACAACAGGGACTCACAGTGATAGGTCTGGGGGACAGTGTAACAGTGTGGACATGAAACCAGCATACCTGCAGTAAGCAACTGTTTGTTGTTGTTTTGCATGTAGTCTGCTTGGATGTTGCTGTTGGCATGCTTGTTGTGGAGGGAGTTGTGACTGGGAACACACCAGCACAGCACAGTGTGACACCAATGCACTGCACAGGTGGGGTGGCAGTTCATGGTGCATTGGATCAGCTCTGCCCGGTCTACATACTGCCCAGCACTGTACCCTTTGTAGGGCTTCCAAAATCCCATATTAGGGGATGCTGCAACTGGGTTTTGCTGCAAACCCCCTGTCCACCATGGCACATCCGGCATGCTGGCACAGGCATGCCACAAGCCATTTTGGTACTTCCATCCACCCGTCAATGCAGGCACCCTTTAAAAATTGGGACTGATGTATGGTATGGCACAGGGAGTCCCTTGCATCAGTTCTTTTTGGTGAAAGCACCAGTCACAGGACTTTGATAACCAAACCCCATGTGTTTACATTTATAAATGGAATTACGCTTATAGCAGAAACCGATTAGACTTACGGCACTTTATTTTGTAGCAAGTTCATTAGTTAAGCAAAGGTAAACTCATCTCATGTATTGTCAGCCTGTTCAAAATGTGGAGCATAACTATGGATTTGTACACTCATCTCATTGAGCAGCGCTGACAGACACATCAGAAAGATTTTTGTATTCAGAAATGAAGTTCAAGATACACAGTCAGAGAAAATAACACTTCACTACCACTTCACTTAATTACAAAGAGGATGGTAGGTAATAGATAGATAGATAGATAGATAGATAGACAGACAGACAGACAGACAGACAGACAGACAGACAGACAGATAGACAGATAGACAGATAGACAGATAGATAGATAGATAGATAGATAGATAGATAGATAGATAGATAGATAGATAGATAGATAGATAGATAGATGAGACAAAGATCTCACTTGCTGGCTCACTGGTGAAACTGAAGCCAGCAACAGGATGTTAAGAAAGTTCAACTGTTTCTCAAATGGAGAATACTGGTGAATGTCTCCTCTCACTAAACTGGACAGCCTGGATTTTTGGATACCCAGAAACGTTATTCCCACTGCATTTTTCAAAAATAAACGCAGAATCCAGCTAGCAGTCCTGGTTACCGAGGTTCAGGGTTTGTTTTTGAAAATACATTATTTTTATTAGGATTTTAACTTTTTATTGTATGCACTCATGACACATACACACCTGTCTCCATCACATCGTAGTTTTTCTGTTACTGCAATGGGGGTGAGCATTGAGGCTCACAACTCCAAAGAAGACTCCACCACTCTTTCACTTCAGGGTAGAGTAGGGTTTTTGGGTTGGAAATCATAATGTTGTAGGAGTTTTAGGGTTGGAAGCTGTAATGTTATATTTCTGTATGTTTGTCACTTTATCTTCAACCCTAACTGATGCATTAACATAGTGTTTTGCAATGAATTTCCTTACTTTTTGAGATATTGTAATCATAACCTTATTTGCCTGTGAGAGTACAGGGCCCTCCAGGCACTGTGCTCCCACCCATCCATAGTTTTTGAGATAGAATAATTGTATCCTTATTTGCCTGTGACATCTTATTACCCCACCTCATGTACCAGGTACTGAAAATTGTAGAATCCTGCCAAAACATAATTCCACGCAACTGCAACACCATTCTACACCACTGGTGCTGAAACACATTTTGATCAGGATTTGAAACATTACAGCTATGTTGTAGGGTAATAAGAAGTCTATGTTAAAAAGTTTTGGTCAAAATATTTAAAATTTCCAAAGGTACAAGTGTGCATAGCGAATTGCAACAAATGATCATAACTCTGCCATTTTTACATATTTTGACCACTTATTTTAACATAGCTTCTTATGACCCCACCTCATAAACAAGGGCAGGAGAATTGTCCAATCCCACCTGATAGGTGAATTTATCATGGGACAGTGAAATAATCTTTGGTTGGGAGTTGCATAATCACAGTCATATTATTCACAAGGCATGGTCCCCAAAAGCCATGTTAAAATTTGGTATCAAAATGTCAAAATAAAAAAGAAGAAATTGATAAAAACACTAACCAAGTAACTGGTCTTGAGGCTATGACAGTGAATCTTATCAGAGATAACTACAATATGACAAGAAAAATTGAAACACTGGAAAATCAACACTGTTACAGAAACCTTTGAATTGTGGGTTTACCCAAAAGTGTTGATCAGTTCTTTAAAGCTGTTTGAGATATGTTAAAAGATGTCTTTGTTTCAGCTTTTTGAACTACCTGAGGAAAATGTACCTTTCATTAGTAAAGCATACCATATAACACTTAAACAAAGTACCTCAATGCAGATTCCAATTCCAAATCAGAATAAACCAATAGAAAATCAACAATATTTGTGTCCTTTGCATTTGAATCACACAGAGACCTTGTTATGAGGGTTTCCAGAATTAAAGCACATTTAATTTATAAAACATTTACATTTTTGATCTTTCCTGACTATGCATTTACAACACAACTGAATATGTCAGATGTTAACTGGAGTGCATTTGCTGCAGCCACATCCAAGAGCAGGGTCATTCTAGATGCCCTACGGGGGGCATGCCTTAGACAACTAGTGTTGGAACCCACTTGGGAGGGAGCAATCTTAGATCTGGTACTCTCAAATGGAGATAGAGAGAGGATTACAGATGTAGAAGTGGGTAGCCATCTGGGAACTAGCAACCATCGAACAGAATGGTTCACGATAAACACAGCAGTAGAGTCAAGCCATACAAAGGCAAAGGTCCTGGACTTTAGGAGGGCTGACTTTGCCAAAATGGGTGAGTGCCTATGGAATGTACTAGCAAATGGGCAGGAAGGAGGGATGAACACTCCATGTGCTGATTGGGGAGTGGGATTACCTACAGCTGACTCTGTTTCTCATTCTGCTTTTCTTTTTTCTTTATTTTTTCTGTACTGTTTGGCACTTGCATAGTCCTGGGGAGCCCTCAGAACAACAGGCTTGTGAACCCACTACAGTTGTCATCTCTGGCCATGTAATAAGATGATTTCATGTACTATTTTAATTTATATCCTCTCTTCCTTTGATGCTGGCCAGCTTCTGCTGTGGGTGCTCAAACAGATGCACTTACTATGGACTCTAATCCTTTAGAGTCTTTACAGTTCAAACAGTAAAGTTTGAACTGAAAAGAGCTGCAAATGGTTGTTTTCTGATCGAACGGTCCTTAACCAATTGAGTGATCAGCAAAATTATTTTGGCCAGACTAACTGATACTTCCAATGTTAATTCCAAAATAGTAATAAAATAATCCAACAAAGTATGTGTAGGAGACCTAATGACAGATCTTGTTCATTAGCTATGAGGCAGTACTTGGGTAGAAAAAGTCTGTTAACACAGGAAAAAAAACAAGATGGCTGACATCACAAACAGTATTTGTTTGAGGACAAACAGTAAATTTACAGTTTGAACAGTAAATTTACAGTTTGAACTGTTTTCATTTACTTGCCTGTCTCGCATCTATCTCAAACACTGTTATAATTCAAAAATGGTAAAATATGTTTTCACCAAACCATCCCAAGACACACCCTTGGCACAGACCCCATCATCCCTGAACATTTCAGAGAAAAATGTCATTCTGTAGATGATAGCAAAGAACCCAATGTTAACCTTAGCTTTAACCTGTTAAGATGGTGGTCTGACGCTATGCAGGTGTGCAGCAGCTGCAGTAGCAGGAATTCCACAATGCGTATCTGGTATTTGGAAAAGGTATACCATAATTTCCTGGAAATATCTGCATATAATTCTTTCCAGACCATCTTTTATAATTATTTTTTTGGAGCAGTGGACAGTTTTCTCCCTCTGTTTTTTTCTCCACGCAGGTAAGGAAAAAGAGAATTCCTGCAGTGGGGTATCCCCCTGAACCCAGTGGAGGAGACAGAAGCCTTGTGGAAGGTGGGAGGAACTCTGGTGTCACTGCAGGCAAGCCAACAGAGGTAGTGATCCATGGAATCCGTGGGGTGCCATTTAGTTCCATGGAGTTCTGAAGAGTTTACCGGAGTACACTGGTGGATTGTGACTGTGGACTGTTGGCTGTGTGGGAGTGGAGGGAGGCACTAGTGGTAGCCAGATAGATAAGCAAGTGCTTGTGCATGCTGCAAGCTGTAAGAATGGTTGCAGGGAGGAAGGACAGAGGATGGAGAACAGAGACTAGAGAACAGAAAGGCTAAGCTCATACACCAGGAACAGATTAGAAGTACAGTGGTATAGCAGTGGTATACCACAGTGGTATAACAGAGAATTAAGGTGGTGCCCAACAGTGCTCCATATGAAGGAGTAGTAAGATGTGGTGCTGAAAGTTTGTAAATAAAAGGTAATAACATTTTTCAGTTCCATTTGGGTTTGGTGTCTTTCTATGCCTAGTCATAGAAGCTGCACTAGTAGGTATTTTATAAGCAAATGGGGAGTAACTGTTTGTATGTAATATTTTAAATGCTAGATGCAAAGTTGCGCTAAAGGTTTTAAAAAAGGTTTACGTGATTAGATAAAGGGTATGTCTATTTACATGAATAAGAAAGTACCTTCACCTAAATGTAGGTGTCTTTAAAATCACTAAAACCTTTAAAATGTAAAGTAAACACATTTAAAATCCCCTGCTGAATGTGAGAGATAGTCAAGTGAGCATGATCATTTGAGTGTGTTTAAAAGGCACATGGCTGGCATTCTCTAGCGCAATTGCCATTTTACTAGATCCTCTGGTGTGTCCCTGTTCTCCTTGTAATCTCGAATGAAGCCCTACTGCTAGATTTAAAAGAAATCAAATCAAATCAGTTTTATTTATAAAAAGGGTCCTTTCTGAAACCAAGGTGCCTGTACAATAAAATACATAAAATAAAATAAATTATTATAAAACAAGCATACAATTCCACAACAAGCAATATAATAGCAGCATAGTAAAATAAAATAATCCCTTTAATCAGCAAAATCCAGGTTAAATAAATAGGTTTTTAAAACAATTTTAAAACTCTGGATGGTTAGGCAATCTCGTACCCAATGAGGTAGAGAGTTCCACAGGGACGGAGCAACAAAACTATATGCCCTTGCTCCCGATGTCTGAAAATGTACCATGGGAACCTCTAGCAATCCCTCATCAGTGGATCAGAGAGGACGGAGGGGACAGTAGGGACAAAGGAGATCTTTCAGGTAACTTGGTCCCTGGTCGTGTAGGGCCTTATAGGTTAACAAAGCAACCTTAAAGGTGATCCGCCACCGTATCAGCAGCCAGTACAGACCACGGAACCCAGGCATTATATGACTGGCTCTTGAAGCACCAGTCAGCAACCTGGCTGCCGCATTCTGCACTAGCTGCAGGTGATGGATATCAACCCCTGACAGCCCTAAGTAAAGGGCATTGCAGTAGTCAAGGCGTGAACCAACATTGAAAGATCATCAAGAGGAACCAGATGTTTCACCCAGGTGATGTTTCTCAGACGGTAAAAAGAAGTTTTAACAACTGCTGACACTTGCAATTTTAAAGTCAGACAGTCATCAAATATAACGCCCCAATTCTGCAATCTGTCTGAGGTAGCTAGCTGGACACCTCCAAGCCACAGACCCAATGGTGAACCTGCCAGCATACCCACCTCATGATGACCAGTTTTCACAACCAACACCTCAGTTTTTCAGGGTCTAACTTTAGCCAGCTCACATTCATCCAGACCTGAATTTCAGTTAGACAGCTGTTAAGCACTGAAACAGCATCATCTTGTTCAGGGACAAAGACATGTATAGCTGAGTATCATCTGCATAGCAGTGAAAACTCAAGCTATACCGTCTAATAATCGCTCCCAATGGCAGCATATACACTGTAAACAACAGGGACACTAAAATGGATCCCAGCAGAACCCCACAGGGCAGGGAGAATGGAGCTGAGGTACAAACCCCAGATATCACTCTCTGAGTCCTGCCCATGAGGTAAGATTGGAACCATCTGGGAACAGTCCCCGAAAGTCCACAGATAAACTGCAGGTGATCCAACAGCACACCATGATCCACAATATCAAATGCTGCAGAAAGATCAAGAAGGACCAAGATGGAATGAGTCCTTTGATCTCTCGCTATCAGGAGGTCATTTAGTACCCAAACAAGAGCCATCTCAGTACTGTGTCTCTTCCTGAAACTGGACTGGAGAGAATCATAGATGTTGTGGCTGGTCAAATGGTCCTCCAGCTGTAAAGCAACCACCTTCTCAATAACCTTACCCAAAAGGAGAAGGTTAGAGACCGGCCTGTAGTTTGTAAGACAGTTGGGATCCAAGGAGGGCTTTTTAAGAAGAGGCCGAACCATGGCCTCCTTAAGGGAAGCTGAAAAAATTCCCCTCTCCAAGGATAACCAGACTATCTCAGCAAGGACCGGGCCGATGATCTCAGTGCAGCCAACAAGCAAGTGCGTAGGGCCTGGATCCAAACTACAGTTGGTAGGTCGTAAAGACTGGATAACCATGACAATATCACTGATTGTAGGCTGGCCAAAGTCATACCACTCAAACCGGGAGTCTGACATCTCCTGCCAACCACTGCTACTCCCTAGAGAAAGGATCAGGTGGATGTTAGACCTGATCGTGGCAACCTTATCTGCAAAGAAATGAGCAAACTCCTCACACTGCACTTGTGAGAAAGCATTTCTGGGCTGAAGACAGAGTGGATTGCACAGTCTGTCCACAGTCTGGAAAAGCTGAGCTGGTTGATTCCGCACAGCAGCAATCTCCCTGGACAGGAATTCTGCCTTCTTATGGGAGATTGTTGATTGATAGATCAAATAATGGTCCATCAAACTAAGCCTGTCACCCACCAGGCTGGACCTCCACCATCACCTTTCTAGCCTTCGTCCAACTCTCCTCAACTCCTTCAAGTCCTCATTCAAAATCCTTTGAAATGTGGAAGTTGTCAGAGTTTTCTGGAGTTTCTGCAGAGATGCAGCAAGAGATAAATAAAGTAGCTGCAGCAAAATGGCAGGAAACATAATCCAAGGGACAGATACCTTCAAATAAAAGTAGGCAAAATAAAAAAAACAAATAAAGACAAATAAAAGTTACAATAAAAGATTCTCTGGTAAAAAGACAAAGGGATAAAATAATAATTCCTGTAATGGTTTTCTAGATGATAAAATGTAGGAAAGCAGTGAGTGTGAATGAGAGCTGGTATACAGGACAGAGAAATGATGGCAACAAAATGGGGAGCTGCAAAAGGCATTAAAACAAATGCTTCCTTACCACCACGAAGTTTTCTTTTCTTTTATTAATATTGTGTCTTAGTCTTATGGAAATGTAAGCCTTTTACATATAGTATAAAGCAGAGTTTTATAAACATTTTAAACAAATGTCTTTCAGAAAGAAAGCTTGAACCTGACTGTAAAGTGTTTAATGTGCCTATAAAAAATATAAGAAAAGGAAGGCCAAAGAAGCAAAGATTAAAAGCTGGAGAAAATGTTCTTCTCTGGGAGTGCAGACAAATGAGGGGAATCTTCTCTGTATTAGAATGGATTATAGTTCTGGAAACTAAAGGACTACTATCTCTTACTATTTCAGTATAAAGGAGTGAATAAAAAGAGCCAAGTATATAATACTAATATTATCTTAGGCTCCTGAGTGACATACTAATTGGTTTGACAATCTGTTTAAAAACAGTGAAACTGGGCGTATGTAGCTAGTGTGGTATAAATTAAAGCCCCAGATCACCTAGAAGTGACTTAAATGAAAGCAAGTGTGGGATATATTTTTGAGAAAAGATTATAAGAATAATTCAAACAAGACAGACAAAAAAGAAAATGACAGCTAATTCTAGAAGTTACATAAATAAGAACTAGAATAAAAGGTATTGATATGAAAGATGGAGTAAAAAATGTGTGAAAAAGCATTAACTGATATGAAAATTACAAGTTGCATATTAACACCAGGTAGTCAAATTAAACTGGAGGGAAGGAAAGAGGTGTTTAGAATTCTAGGTTCATCATTACCCCCACTTAGTTCATCAATAATAAATAAAAATAGTGGAAATAATTTTAGGATTCTCAAAAAGAACATCCACTATTAAAGACTATTAGAGATATGGAAAGTAGAGGGAAGAAAAGAGAATAGAGATGTTAAAAGTAAGAACGGAAAAAGAAAGACAGGAAATATCAACGAAGATTTAAGAAAACATAGTGAAATAATCATACAGCTGGAGATTAATGTTAGAACCCCAACAGGAATAAAAAATTAGCATGTGAAAGAGCAGGAACAGAAAAATCCTAGTAAAAAGTTGGTTGATAAATCTCATCAGTGCCGCAGTGCCTCCTTTTTAGGAGAATTTGAAGTATTTCAGATCCTGTATATATTGAGACCAAAACTAGATCCCAATGGAACATCCCTGATATCTCACATATAATAAAATGTAATATAGAGGTGGGAGAGGAAGCTAATGAACACTCAGAACAAAACATAATGAAGGAAGGAAAAGATGGTATCAGAAATGTTTTATTAGAAATAAGAGATAGAATACTACTTAACAATGAATTCTTGGTCAACTTCACCTCATTACTTAGTGTATTCCTGGCAAAAGAGGGGACAGTATGAATAGAAATATAAAAGGAAAACAAAAGAAAATAGAATCAATGGTAAAGGGATGGAGAAAACAATTCAACAAGTAACAAAGGAAATAAGGGAAAAGGAAGAGAGGGAGACAAGGAAATTGGTAGAAGAGTTAAATGAAAAAAAGGTAAAAATGAATTGACAAAGATTAAAGGAAAGAATCAAAAGATGGGAAAGGCATAAGGGAAGAGTGCAAAGGAAAATAGGCATGTAGGAAAGAAGTCAAATCAAGTTTGTATATGAAAAATCTTAGAAATTGAAGAGGAAGGGGTAGTGAAAAAGTAAAAGATCATAGAAGAGCTAGGCACAAGTAAATCAAAAGAAGTAGAAGGAAAAGGAAAAAGTGTAGGTGCAAATTAGGAGAAGGGATCTAGTCAGAAATAGATGATCCATGAAAACAATAAGGCAGAATTAGTAGAAAGGGGGACATCTTACCCTGTATTTTCCTAAAGGGAATCCCAAAGAATAAAGATGAAAACAGCATGACGTTGAAATTAAGTGTGTATAATATTTGCAAATGAATTCTGGGAAACCCTTTTGCATGGAATGATATAGGATCAACGTACAGATATCAGAGTAGAAAGAAAAAGGGGTGGATTTGTATGGTTTTGAAGAACATAAGTACCAGACAAACCATCCTAAAAGAAAGAAAACACTTTAAAGAAATTGGAGTTAAATCAGAAAGTACAAGTTTGATGGATCAGGATGATAAAGAAGTAACAGAAGAACACAAAAGAGAGGATACTAGAAAGATAGGAAAAATATCCCGGAATGTAGGAAAACAAAATGGGAAAATACAACAAAAAATTTCTTGCTATATGAAGCCAGTAGAACTGAAACATTCCCTACTCCCTGATGAAAGTATACTGAAAGATGGAACTATAAGGGAAATCAGAGGTAGATTAAAGAAAGGAGCAAGAATAAATAATAGTACAGTTTTAGAATATTCAGAAGAGTCAGGAATGACCATAAATGTAGGCTCTACAATAGGAAGTAAAGTGGAAAGTAGTCTAAATCTAGAAGATAACCAGTACTATGTCTTGGATGAAACACAGGAAGAGAATTGAGTTCGAACTGAAAGATCTGACCTGAGAATCCAAAACATTGAGATTCTCAGTTGCAACATAGCTGGGTTGGCAGGGAAAATGAAATATATTGTAGCTGTAAAATGTTTATCAAATTTTCAAATAATTGTGGTACAAGAAACCTGGGCCCTGAATACAGAAAATTGCTAAGTAGAAAGATACCAAAGCTGGAGTATCCCAGCAAAGAAGCTGAGTAAATTTGAAGAGCTTCAGGGGGATCTCAATGTTCTGAAAATAAGTCCGAGGATAACTGCAAAATCTATTTGGAATGATGACAAGTTTTATATTTTGGTAATGGAACTATTATATAAAAATTGTTAAAATGTGTACGGTGAATGTGTATTTTCCACCTGACACTGTAGAAACACCAATATTGGGATGTATGAAAGCTTTTGAGACCATCATTCAAAACTTACAATTAGCATACTCAGGAAAATGTTAATAATTGGTGGTGATTTTAATGCCAAGATTGGAGAAAAAATTGAAGACTATAGTAATAATTGGAATTTGGATGATCTTTTTAATATTCCTATTAAAGTTTCAACAGATAGGAAAATAAACAAATGTGGGGAATTTCTATTAGATTTTATGAATGAAATGAACCTTACAGTTCTAAACGGAAGATGTCATGGTGACAGAAGTGGAAACTCCACATTTGTGAATAACAAAGCACATAGTATATTGGACTATATCACGGTTGATGCATATTCTTTTAGTAATGTAACAAACTTCGAAAAAGTAAATAACTGGGATAGTGATCACCACCCTCTGAAGGTGAAATTTAATACAAGTTTAGGAGCATACCAGAAAATCAAATAAAAGTTTGCATGCAGATAACAATATGCAGATTAAGAATATAAAAGAACAGAAAGAGATGGTTGTGAAAAAGCTTAGCTTAAATGTAACTCAGAAGGATAATGTAAGGCGTATAAGGGGAATGTTTAAAGAATATCAACAAATTGAGCAAAATATTGTGAAGGAAGTGGAGAAAAGACAAGGGAAAAAGAAATGTGTAAACAGCAACATGGCAAAATGGTTTGATAAAGAATGTTTAGAGAAAAGAAAGTTAGTAAGGAAGATGGGAAAGAGAATAAATAAGTATAACAATGAGGAAGATAGAAAAGCTATAAGCTGCTTAGGCAGGAAACATAGGAATTTATTAATATTAAAGAAGAACAGATATAATAATGACCAGTGGAGTTTATTACAGAATGTCATACAACAAAAGGACAATGTTGCCTTCTGGAATTTAGTAGCACTGGGGACAGATAAAATTAGATACAATGTGACAGCAATTATCGCAGCTGGAGAGTGGAAAGAATTTCTCCAAGATGTTTTTAATAAACCTCAAAAAAGTAACATGGAAACTTTAGAAGTGAAACAACCAAAAGAACACATTGAAAATTGTGCACAAATTACAAAGGATGAAATAATAATGGCAGTTGCGGCACAAAAAAAGGAATAAAGCTTCTGGCATTAATGAAATAGGTGCAGAGTTGTACCAAGCAAATCCTGACTGGTGGGCAGAGCTATGCTAATGTTTTTTTTTTTAAATATTGTAAAGCATAAAGAGATTCCTGAAAACTGGAGGATTGGAGTAATAGTCTTTGCATAAGAAAGGATGGGTGTATTACCTGAAAATTATAGATATGAGAAGATGGGGCAACAACCGAGGAGATTGAGGTCATAATGGTGGAAAGTAGGGTTGCTTACTTGTCCCAAGTATTTTCAATCTGTACATAGTGGAGATTGTGGAAGGACTGGGAGATATAGAGAGTTTCCCAAAAGAATAAATGGAATCCTAACAAAAGTATTACTTACGAGATGATGTGGTTTTACTTTTGCAAACCCCATTAGGTTTAAAGGGGGCCATAATGGAAACAATGAAAGTGGGATGGAACTCAATTTAGAAAAAAAAATAATGGAGTTTGGTGAAAAGAAACAATGTAAGACATTTTGGGAAATAAAGGGAGAAAAGCTAAAGACAGTAAATGAGTTTCAATATCTGGGTGTTACTTTCAATAAAAACTCTAGCAGGAAATAACAGGTACAGAAAATGAAAGAGACTATGATTAAATCTTTAAATGATATTACACATTTTGCACATGTAGTGCCCAAACATTCATAATTGGCACAGTACCGATGTATAATGGCAAAAGTGAACCCGCAATTAAATGTATGGGGCTGAAGCATGGGGGTTGCTTTGTAACATAAAGGAGGTTGAGGTAATACAAAATCAATGCCTAAAAAAAGTTGCTGGGGGTCTCTCAATGACAGCTAATGCAGCAGTTTGTGCTGAAACTGGCATTGTGTCAATATATGCTGCAATACTAAAAAATATTATATTGGATATAATGAATAGTATATCATATTGGAAAAAAATCAGAACAGCACCTATGAGCAGTGTCAGTGGCTCAGTAGGTACAGCACACCGCCCCTGAGGCAGGGAGATCAGAGGGCTGTGGGTTCAGTTCCCACATCTGGCACTTGGGTTAATATCCCAAAATTAACACTGTAGTGCAGCATGAGAGGGGTGCTGCACTTCTGAGGTGCTGTCTTTCGAATGAGATGTTAAACCGAGGTCCCATCTGCCTGGATTGGTGGTAGTTCAGGTGGATGTTAAAGATCCCATGGCACTTATCGAAAAGAGTAGGGGAATTTCCCCGGTGTCCTGGCCAAATTTCCCTCATTCACTAAAAATACCACCAACAGCTTAATCTGGTTCAAGGTCAGTTGGCATTCATCTGTATCCCCTTCCCCCAGGTCGTGCCTGAAAATAGGCAGGATTTGTCTAGTGCACTTACCCGGTCAACAAAAACTAAAAATAAAAAAAAAATATTGACAGCCTAGTATACAATTGTTGGGTAGAAATAACTCAATAACAGAAGCATACTAAGCTAGAGTGGTTTGGAAGATTAAATGAAGAATTAAACAGATTTGGACTTCAATATAATGCTATTTTGGATATATCAACAAACCGAAACAGTTTTGCACAGGAAGTAAATGAAAGGGTATATGAAAATGTAAAGCAGGAAGACTTAGAATTGATAAAGGCTGCATGGAATTGTGAAAATTTGAGGTATATTAAAAAGTTCTTTAAAACTGAAAAATACCTGATTTCCTATAAAACTGGGAAATATAAGAAAGCTTTGAGCTGTTTATGAGTTGGTCAATATGCACAATGGGGAAGAACAGAATATAATAGAAATACAGTACAGCTATGTAATGGGTGCAATAACGCTATGATGAATATGATGCATCTAATCTTGGAATGCTCAGCATTTCAGAAGGAAAGACATAATATTATTTATAGTGTTCTTACTAACTTAAATGCTCTGTCAAAAAGGGAACAAATTGAAAATATATGCAACACCGAAAATGAGAAACACATCTTTGCATTGGCCAGTTTTGCATATAAAATTGCTTAGAAATGTAAATGGAAAATCTGATTTAGTAGGTACTTTATAAAGAAATCAGGCAGAAAATGGAAAAATGGAGATTTTCGTATGTATTGTATGTGTGTATGCATGTGCAATTTAAATATTTACGGTGTCTATGTGTGGAAGATGTTCATGACATTTTTAATATTGTATGTGATGATATATTTTATACATGCAAAAACAAATAAATTTGACTTTGACTTTGACTTTTGACAATGTTAACCAATGTGAAAAAATTGTGTTTTTTTCAGTTTTTTACCACTTTATATCCCAAAAACCATAAAAGATGCCATCACAAAACTTTTCACATCTTGAGACTCTGGCAGAATGACTGTGCATGTCAAATTTTGGGCTGTTTTGGCAAAGTGTGCCAAAGTTATTAAGGTGCAACATTTTGACTTTAATATTGAAGTGCTGTACCAACCCTAATTATAGTGGTGCTACCTTGCAAATATAATATAAAATACTGTATATATGGTTCACAAACATTTTAACATCCTGTGAGTTTTAACAATATGAGAACTGTATCATTAGGATTTATAAATGTTGATCAGACTCTGAGCTTTCATTTAAAAAAAATAAACTTAAGTTTCTCCAATTAACAGTTCATATGTTACTGCTTTTGAAATATAATTTCAAGCAATATAATATCACAAAAGATTGTTTTTTGAAATGGTCAGAAAATACTACTGTTTTTTTCTGTCTAAGAATTAACACATTGGAGTGGATTTTCAAAAGGTCTGGATTGCCACAAACCAGAGGTGCATGTGGCTTGTGGCAGTCTACTGGAATTTTCAATCCCATGCAGCAATTGTTACAAGTTACACCAGATATTTGTGGTCTAGCTTGCATCAATCTGAAGGACCCTTTTTATTGTGCTTGTGCCAGAAATATGGTATAATCTACCATAAACTGGATAAATTGTTACAACTGCATCTGGCCTACTGAAGTCAGATGCAGTTGTGGCATACCACCAGGTTCAAAAAGTTGTGGCACAGGGCTTGATCCAGGCCCTCCACTGCCCTTTGAAAATCTGACCCATTCATGATAACAAATGGTTGGTAATTTAATGGTACAGTAGGTTTTTCGTTTTGTTTTCTTTTGGGATTTACCATCTGGAGGAGGCCTGTAGTAGTTATTTGTAATTGCAGCAGTTTCCATAGTCAGATGTTTCCTGAAATGTCTGTGATGTCTCTGGAGAAATTTTCTGCCTGCCTAAGAGTACCACTCTAGGGCCACCAAAGAGAATCTCTATAGAAATACCTGGAAATATCTGAGCATGTAATTGCTACAATTGTGAGCACTGCAATGCTTTTTGCCATTTCTTGTATTAGGATTGTGAACCAATGAGTGATAACATGAAGGTACCGGGGAGAGTGATTGAGCCAAAAAACAACTTACAGGCAGAGGTGGTGGGACCAGAAACCATTAATGAGGTCAAACATGAATGGGGTGGAGTCAAGGGCTTGATAGTTACTAAGGGTTACTAAGTAGTGATAAGGCAGGGAGTTTGGGGGAAGGCAAGACAAAAACCCCATTTGACAATAGGTCACAGAGTAAAGTAACACTGGTCAGACTTGGTTAATCCAATCGGGTTGCATAGCATCACTAAATGATTATACTGCCCTGTCCCTTCCTTGGATTTGTGTGCCCTGGAATACTGATTGCCCCTAGCTTCCCAATCAAGGTAAGAGGTCAAGGGGGGCAAAAATAAAAAAAAATATATATATATATATATATATATATTTATATGTATATAAAAGAGAAAGGGAGAGTCTGGCTAGGGTGTGTTTATCTTGCAAAAATGCTGTTGGCTCCTCTCCTAGTGCCAGGATCTTTATCTCTGGCACTCTCTGGGGCAGCAAGGAAAGGGGGAGGTGGGTTGGAAATTATTGGAATGGTCTGGGAAGGTTGCCAGGAGATTAGCATTGGCCACAAGGTGTGAGGATAGTGTTATTTTATGCCCCTTCCCACACATACACAAACTGAATGCCAAATAATGAATACCTATTTGGGGACATGACAATAATATTCGTACTGTCTATTCGAGAAAATGTATTCATGTAGCCTTAGTGCAGAGTTACAAAAGGCCAACAATGCTGAAGCTGAAGTTATATCAAAAGAATAAAGTACATCATGTAGTGTACACAGATGGACCAACATAAGTTCCTTGAAATAATGTGTGCATATTAGATTCTGGGAATTTGCTGTAACAGTCAGGAACAGGGTATTGACAATTACTGTATGAAAATTGAAGAGGACTGCTGCACAGAGAGTGTCGGAGGCTACCATGAACTGAGAGTGACACTATGCATCCAAGGAGTTCTGGATCTACACTGTCCCAAAGGGGTTTACTGGAAAAGAATATTTGCTATTGTGAGTAGAGTGTACTGTTTGTGCAACATAATTTGCTCTTTGCTGCAAGCCACTAGAGTACAGTACATTATGACAGGCCCACTGAGTTTACATGAATTTGTTTTGTAAGGCAATGATGGCAGCATATGTTCCACAGTGACAGATATGTTCCTGTGGGATGAGTTACACTGTCTGCCAGGGTTACAGATCCAAATGCTACCACAGAGGACTGTGGTGTCTGAGTCTGTGTGAACCAAGTGAGACAGCCACCCACAATAACAGAACGAGCTGAGGCAGGACTGGATCATGCAGAGCAGCACAATAAAAACAGTACTGTATGCATTGCTGACACACAGCAATATATCACTGGGTGCCCAAACATAAGCTGGTACTGATAACCTCTTTGCCCTTTGTGTCCTCCAGATGGACAACAATAGGTGAAAGTCCTGACACTCCAGTCTTACAGTGATTCACCATCCTCCCAGTGACCTTCCAGTCTTTGCCTCATAGGTACCTTCCAGCCTCCAAATGAACTTAAAAAACATCTATTAAGTTTTATCAGCCAGTCTAAGTGTATCTCTTGTGTGCTGCATTATGTACAATAATATTGTATCCTAGTATAATAAGATCCCCAAATGGGTTTGTGTTCTACAGAAGACAAACTCCTCCTTTACCACACACACACACACACACACACACACACAGGCACACACAGACACACACACACGCCATGGGAAACCTAGTTCAGCCCTAGTGAAAGAAACTTCTGACTCACATTCACCTATTCCCCACCAAGCCTACAGCAAGATTTGATTCTCATCTGACCTTAGGCAGTGGAAATGACTTACACTCTTCCCACCATCTCGCTTCATTATACCTAGCATCCCCATTCAGTAAAAGGTGAGATCATGTTCTCTAGCTGGCCCTTAATAACATGTGAAAAGGCAGAGTATTGCTGTCATGTAAATGAATATGCTAAGGAGAAGTATCACTTCCTTCATACTGGTGCCAAATCAAAATGGTAATGTATCATTTATATCCTCCTGTAATTTAGCATCAGTGACTTTTTATGCCAGTAATGTAACCCCAACAGCTATACAATATTTCATGAAATTAGCTACAATGACTGAAGCAGGTGCAGCACAGGAGCCCATAAGACATTTTACTGTTCCTTGGTCCACAGGAGTGGGTGTTCCCACCCAAAGTCAGTGGCAACTGGTGTATGCTAGATTGAGTAAAACTTGAAATATGATTTAAAGTCCTTTAGGATAGTGTCATTTAGCAATAAATGATGGATACACTGTCATATCTATAACACCCATCTCTCATATCATTTGAGGTTGCTGAGGGAATGACCTTCACATAAACTGAGGTCCCACCACGGGAGGAGAGGAGCATTGCATTTTACTAAGGGATGGAATCTGACTACCACTCTGGCTGGTGTGGAAGGCTGAGAGGCAGTGAAATGTCAACTCCTGTGACTGGCCTTGGGTGCTGGATGGGAATCAAGTGTGTCAGCAAAAATACATACTGTACAGTACTGTCAATGCAATCAACATAGAGGATAATAGATGGGCATCAGTTAATAACCACACTGTATTCACTTCACGAAGTTGCCAGGGCAGCATTGTAAACATTGAGAGCAAAACTTGAGGGGTTTACTGCTGCAAGGCAACCTCAAGAAGTGAATTCTGTGAGGTTATTAACTGATGCCCATCCATTAGCTTTCATAGTGTACGGGCCCCAGTTACTGTAACTAATGACTGAATTCACTTTTTATCATTATTAAATGCTAGTCGTAGAATTCTGCTTACCATCAGTAGACAAGAATCAGGCACCATATTGGGAACAGTATGTATTGGTGATATGCTGTAGCTACAAAGCCAGCAGTTGAGAATTTACAATTACTATGGCACTATTTAGATTGCACCCCAGACACCAGTGAATTTGAATACCCCCCCCCCAAGTTCAATCTGTGATGGTATTAGTCCACACAAGAAGTAGCCACAAGCTATGAGAGATGTGCATGTGCAAATGCACTGAAGATGTTATGGTATCGATGTGGCATAGTCAAGAGGGTATAACAACCTCTTGACGTCACAATGATGCCATAACAAGGATAGGAATTCATTGAATTCCACCCTTAATCAGCCTCTCCCATACATTAAAGTTCAATGTTCACAATACTAAAATGTGCCTTGTACATTTGTGTCTCACAGGTTAACAACAATGGCAAGGTGGTGTATACAGTGTGGAGTGCCTGAGGACATTCACAGCACCCCCCCCCCAACCTGCAGATTTATTACAGTAATTGAATGTCTCTAACCACTGTTAAATGCACCTAACCACTGTTAAATAAATGTTGAAAATTGTTTTGACTTGTTTTTTTGTTGTGCTATATTCTGCTATGCATACACTGTATTGTGTGTGGCTTTGTTACTGACAATGCACACAGAATAATTTTCATATGCTGCACTGTAATTGATGTACATAATAAGGATACTGTTAGCATGCAGTTATTTATTGTGACCCCCAACTCCTCTGTATATGGGCTTCGTGTCCATTGGCACATGCCTAGGACAGAAAGCTGAAAACTTTGGTGGCTGAAACATTTCAAATTAAAATTTTAAATAGACTGGGACTTCTCCACTACATACAGTACCTACATCTAGTAGTCACTGTGTACACAGGATGGTTGACTTTTGTTATAGTACAGTACATCATTTCACTTTACAGCATGCAACAATAACACCAATAACATGCTCTCACTGTCAATACAGCACAAAACATTCCCTGTACCAGCATACAAGCAAATGCATGCCCATGCTACTGTACATGCCTGCAACTAGCAGTCATTGTATGCACAGAGGATTTGGCTTAAAAGGCCACCTACTAGAAGTAAGGTGAAATAGGATAGAAAGCATATGAAATAATTAAGAGAATCATAGAAGCCTAGAAACATAGAATTTGATGGCAGATAAGGACCGCTTGGCCCACCCAGTCTGCCATTTCCCTACCTAATGGATAAGCTGCAGATCCTAGTTAATCAACAGCCTTCTTCTTCCTACCCCCACCACATAGAATTGCCTTATGACTGCCCCATGCATTCTTGAATTCCACCACTGTTTTTGACTCCACAGCCTCCTCCAGAAGGCCGTTCCATGCATCCACAATCCTCTCTGGAAAAAAATACTTCCTTAAATAACCCCTGAGCTGCCCCCCATCTTCAAATTGTGCCCCCTTGTTCTTGCACACCTCTTTTTCTGAAAGATTCTACCCTCTTGGACTTTGTTGGTTTCCTTGAGGTACTTGAAAGTATCTATCATGTCTCCCCTCTCCCTCCTTTCCTTGAGGCTATACATATTAAGTTCCTTAAGCCTCTCTTCATATGTCTTCCAGTGCAGACCCTGCACCATTTTGGTTGCCCTCCTCAGGACTGCCTCCATCCTGTTTATGTCTAGGTGGAGAGTTGGTTTCCAGAACTGCATGCAATACTCCAGATGGGGTCTCACCAGCTGTCTGTACAGAGGGTTAACAACTTCCTGTTTTCTGCTGGTGATGCCTCTCCCTATGCATCCCAGTATCCCCCCAGCCCTCCTTTCTGCCCTCTCACATTGCTTGCCCACCTTTAGGTCATCTGATATGACTAATCCCAGGTCTCTTTCCATTTCTGTTGTTGTCAGTATCTCACCCCCCATTGTGTACTCTTCCCCTGGGTTTTTGTTTCCCAGGTGCATTACCTTGCACTTTTTAGCATTGAATCTACTGTAAGCTGCCACACATTTGACCATTCCTCCAACCTTGCCAAGTCCCTTCTCATCCTTTCCACCCCACCTTGTGTATCAACTCTGTTGCAGATCTTTGTGTTGTCTGCAAAGAGACACACTTTTCCTTCCAGTCCCTCTGCAATGTCACTTATAAAGACATTAAAGAGGGCTAGCCCTAGTACTGAACCCTGCGGTAACCCACTAGTAACCCACCTTTCTTCAGAGTTGACTTAGTTTGCTATTACCCTCCGTGTCCTGTTCTCCAGCCAATTCTTTACCCAGGCTACCATCTTAGGACCCACTCCCATGCTGGCTAACTTGTATATTAATCTTTTGTGTGGGACTGTGTCAAATGCCTTGCTAAAGTCTAGGAAGACCATGTCCACAACCCTTCCCTGATCTACTACTTTGGTCACTCAGTCAAAGAAATCTATTAGATTCATCTGACATGGCCTTCCTGCTACAAATCCATGCTGCCTTGGGTCCTGTGCCCCTCTGGCCTCTAGGTACTCGACAATTCTTTCCTTCAGAAGTGATTCCATCATTTTCCCTATCACTGAGGTTAAACTAACAGGTCTATAGTTTCCTGCATCTGCCCTGCTCCCACTTTTGTGAAGTGAGATGGTAAAGCCCACTACTAAGGTCAATCTTACCTTAGTAGTGGGCAAGAGTCAGTCTTACCTCAGTAGTGGGCAAGATTATGGAGGCATTCCTTAAGGAAAGGATAGTGCAACACCTGGAATCCATAGGGGCACAGGATCCAAGACAGCATGGGTTTACAAAAGGAAGGTCCTGTCAAACTAATCTCATAGATTTCTTTGATTGGGTAACCAGAGTGGTGAACCAAGGGGTAGCAGTTGATGTCACCTACCTTGACTTCAGTAAAACTTTCGACACTGTTCCACATAGAAGATTGATAAATAAGCTGGGTAGGCATGGGGTGGGTCAGAAGTTGGTCAACTGGGTGGCAAACTGGTTGACGGGCAGAAAACAGAGTGGTGGTAAATAGTATAAAGTCAGAAGAGATGCAAGTCACAAGTGGGGTACCTCAGGGATCAGTTCTGGGGCCAGTCCTCTTCAATATCTTCATTAATGACATTGCAGAAGGACTAGGGGGTAAGGCTTGTCTGTTTGCAGATGACACCAAGATCTGCAACAGAGTAGATGATCCAGATGGGGTTGGCAGAATGAGAAGAGATCTGGATAAACTAGCAAAATGGTCAGAAGAGTGGCAACTGGCATTTAATGCAAAGAAGTGCAAGATCATGCACAAAGGGAAGAGAAACCTGAAGCCACCTATAGGCTGGGAGGGGAGTTGCTGGCAGTCACAAAGGAAGAAAGAGACTGGGGCATCATCATCACCAATGACCTGAAATCATCCAAGCAGACCTCTAAAGCAGTAGGTAAGGCTAGAGGGATGTTAAGGTGTATTAGTAGGGGTATCACAAGTCGTAAGAGGGAAGTATGAATCCCTCTTTACAAGATGCTGGTTAGGCCCCATCTGGAGTACTGTGTGCAGTACTGGAGGCCACACCTTCACAAGGACATTAACCAAATTGAGGCAGTCCAGAGAAAGGCAACCAAAATGGTGCAAGGACTGCATCAGAAGACATATGAGGACAGATTAACGGAGCTCAATATGTATACCCCTGAACAAAGGAGGGAGAGAGGTGATATGATCGAAACATTCAAACACCTTAAGGGCATTAACAAGGTCAAAGAGTCTAACATGTTTAAATATAAGAAAAATAGCAAGACAAGAGGACACAGCATGAAATTAGATGGAAGCCGATTAAGGGGGAATGTGAGGAAATTCTTTTTCACAGAAAGAGTGGTGGATACATGGAAAGGCCTACCTCAGGAAGTGGTGGCTATGAATACAGTGCAGGGCTTCAGACAGGCATGGGATAGGCATAAGTGAGCAATACAGATGAGTATGAATAGATAGGCCATTGACAGAGCAAAGGCCAATGGCACATTTATAAGGTAGAAAAAGAAATGGGTAGACTGGATGGGCCTTGCGGTCCTTATCTGCCATCAACCTCTATGTTTCTATGTAAAGCCCCTGGTAACATGATGGTGATGAGACTGCTGGGGGACAAGACGTTTTACATTGTTGAGGTCCTACCATGCTGGGTCATGACAGAGTCCAACATGCTGCTGGCCTTGACTATACATGTTTTTTTTTCCGTTTCCTCTCTTAATTTTTATTGCCACAGCTGTGGTTTTACATCTTTCCTTTCAAGTGTTATCTCTCCTTCCTGCATAATATTTTTCTAATACCTTTGTATCCTGTTCTAATATAACTTCCTGTTTTTTTCATTTGTCTGCATACTTTTATCTCATATGTGACACTGTGCCTTCTGAGGACCGACTTAAAAGTGTCCAGATCTCTGATGCCTGCAGCAGTCCAGATAAATTATTCAATCAAAATTCCTGAATTAAAATTGTAAACAAGTGGGGAATCCAGACCCCATCCTACACCAAAGAAAACAGTGGCAGATAGGCCCAAATTTAATATAGTACAGTGGCAGAAGCACTTGTGGTTTATTATGTCACCTAGCCTCTGTTTGGTTACAGTACAGCACACCATCCCACCATACAGCATACAGAATGCTGCAATAATGTGCTCTCACTTCCAACACAGCATGATACACTCACCCTGCCAGCATACAATAAGCAAATGCATAACCATGCTACAGTACATTCCTGCAACTAGTAGTCACTCTATGCACAAGAGAGTTGATTCACAATGCAAATTACTGTTAAGTAAAGTGAAATAATGTGGAAAGTAGATGAAATAATTAAGAGAATTAAATGACCAAGCTCCTGGCACCATGAAAGTGACTAGACTGCTGGCAGTCAAGATGTGCGTCGTTTTTGAGGTGCTGCCATGCTGGGTCATGACAGATTCAAACATGCTGCTGCCCTTGACTATTCATGTTTTTTCTGTTTCTTCTGTTAATTTCTGTTGCAGTGTGGTGCTCATGAAGAAATCAAATACACGTAGAGCACAAATTCAGGCACTCATCACCTGCATTGAAGGACACCACATAGCTCTTAAAACTTGAAGTCGGATCTCATTTTATTAACAGAGGCATAACATCAAGGGTGTTTACAGACACCCATGCTTGCACAAGTATGGGTGTCTGTGTATACCCTTGATGTCATGTCTCTGTTAATAAAATGACATTCTACTTCAAGTTTTAAGAGCTGTAGTGCTGTTAATTTAGGTGGCAAATGCCCAAATTTGTGTTCTACAATCATTTTGTTGCAGCATCTGTGTTTAACGCATTATTCCTTTTCAGGTATAATCTCTCCTTCCTCTATATATTTTTCTAATTCCTTTAGCTCCTGTTCTAATATAACTTCATATTCTTTCATTTGTCTGCATACTTTCATCTCATGTGTGACAATGTGTCTTCTGAGGACCACCTTAAAGTGTCCAGCTCTTCAATGCCAGTTACAGTCTAGGGAAACTACAAAATAAAAATTCCTGAATAGCTTGTAAGAATTGTTGAAGCACCATTCTTTTATTGTCTTTTTTTTCTAGAAGGAACTGTAGTTATTTTTAATAATGAATGATCAGATAAACATCAAAGCACAACATCTACTGGGCCATTTTGGAATTGTTTGTTGGACTCTATGTTACCTGTGGGTCCCTGAACCTCCAGCTAGGATGTGTGTCTTGTGTGGGTGGTGCTTAACAAGTGAGCATCACAGCTTTCAAAATCTGCCTGTGAGGACGTGCTAATGAGCTGTAGTGGTGGGTGAGGTGGGTCAATCTGCTTCACGAAGTGATTTGCGGAGCAAAAGCTGATTCGCGGAGTGTTCCACAACTCGAAGTGGAGTACTTCACATTATAATGCGGAACGGGAAGTGCACTGGAAACAGCTACTTCACGTTACTCTGCATCCACTGGTCACTTCTCTTTCAATTTTTAAGGTGAAGTACATTGATGGCAGTTCACTTCGCCTCACTTCGCCTTGTTTTTGAGCTCCGAAGGTGGATTTTGCAGTGATTCATGGGAGTTCAGGTTACATGGGCTCTATATTGATCTGCACAGCCTCAGTTTGAGGTAGTATGAGTAGGAAGGAGTAGGAGACAGTGTGTTCTGATAGCTGTCTGTAGGAATCTTTTAAAAGCTCTTCAAAAAGCATTTTTGCTTTTTTGGTTGGGGGGGGTCCAACTGTAGTTCATCGATTGTAGGAAACCATCCTGTGCTCACATCATCGAGCGTTTTTGTTTGTGTGTGGATTTTGAATGTAAATTTACAACATTGAGTGTGTGAGGTGAAAGACAGTGAAGTGCGCTGTGTGGGGAAGGGGCGTATCTGTGTGTAGGTAGATTTAAGTTGGAGAACTAGTGATTTCTTTGTGTTTTGGTAATATTTTTGTCATATAACTGACTGTGTTACTGTACTCATAGTAAACTTGTCAGTAATAGTACACATTTTCTTGCTGCTTGTTGTGTGAATGTGGTGCAGCATTTCATAAGGTCAGGTTGTATAAATTACAAATTTACATTACGTGGCACTGACTACGCTGAACTTTTGCATTTGCGTCACATTCCTCATTCAGCATTGTACACAAAGGCCCAGATATTCAAAAGGGTTGAGCATGGCGCAACAGTGTTGCGTCATGCACAACATACTGATGCACTCTGGCGCGATATTCAAAAGGGAAAAGTGCGCCGCACAAATCCCGATGCGCCTGAGTGCATCAGTAATGTATGCAGGCACAGATGGAGGGGCGTGCCCATGCATAACCTGCACAGCCCGCTATTTAGCCTGGGATGTGCAGAGTCATGCATGTGCAACCCCTACCTGCACCTGCACAAAGATACACCCCCAAAAAAAGGAACAAGTGATGGCCACCCACAGGTGAGCTGCCGCATTGCAGGGTGCAACACGGCAGCTGCCAACTGTGGGTGGCCACCCGAGTTCCTGCCACACTTGGTGGTGCCCCCTGTCCCCATCGCTGGCATCACTATAGCCCCCCAAGTCCAATATCTCTGGTAGTCCAGTGGACCGCACTGAGCCCGATCGTGGGCTTCATGAATAGAACCCCCCCAAGTCCAATATCCCTGGAGATCTAGTGTACCCCCACCCCACCTGCCTACTGAGCCCCACCACCCTGCTCCCCCTCCATCAGCTGGTGGGCGGCAGCACCCCACCCGCCTGCCACCCCGCCGCCCGCTGACTGACAGCTCGGTAGGGCTGCTCACCCATTGGTTCACAGCATGAGCCAATGGGCGTGCAGCCCATACCGTACTACTCAGTCCAGATATGTGAATGAATTCGTTTGATGGGATGTTACTGGGAAGTATGACATCATCTACGCTGTCACTCACTTGCACTGCTTCACACTCAGTATGTCCCCAACGGCTGCTGCCTGGCAGGATTGCCAGGTGCAAGTCGTTGGGGATCGGCTCATCTGCATGCTAATGGCATGCACATGGGGCCATAATGAGATGCAAATGGCCCCTGTGTGCCTTGCATATAGTATGGCCCCAATTCATTCACATATCTGGACTGAGTAGTGCGGTATGGGCTGCAGCCCATTGGCTCATGCTGTGAACCAATGGGCGTGCAGCCCTACTGAGCTGTCAGCAGGGCAGGGTGGCAGGCAGGTGGGTGCTGCCCTGATGGGGAGGAGGGGCGGTGGGGCTCAGTGGGTGGGTGGGGTGAGGAGGTACTCTAGATCACCAGGGATATTGGACAGGGGGTTTCTATTTATAAAGCCAGCGATCAGGGCACATAGAGGTCCACTGGACAACCAGGGATATTGGATGTTTTATGCTACAGGAATGCCCATGATCAGGCTGCGTAGGGTATCGGTCCCAACGGGCTGCTGCCTGGCAGGGCTGGCAGGCAAGTCGCTGGGGATCGGGCGCATCTGCATGCTAATGGCATGCACATGGGGTCATAATGGATGCAAATGGCCCCTGTACACTTGCATAGTATGGCCCCATTTGCATGTCCCCTTTCAATATCGCAGGTGCTGTGCATGGCGCAATGGCACTTGGCCAGCCCATCTCATGCTCCACTCTGGCCACTTGTGTTGGCACAGTGCCACTGCGCTTACGCAGTGGGGTGGTCAGTTGCGATATTCAAAGCTGCTGCACCATAGCACAGCTGCGTTGAATATCGCCCAGGCCACACCCGTGCGCAACAAAGTTGAGCTGCGCCCAGGCTTATGCCACAGCCTGACGCAGTTTGAATATCCCGGCCAAAGTGTTCTGTGTTGTGTGTGCAGTGTTGCGTGCATCAAATATAATACACCTTTTAAAATTTGTGACATAGATCAGTGTAAGTGCAACTAAGCGCAGCAGTGTGAACCTGCTATCCACTGCAGCTGCCTGATTTTGTACTGCGATCGTGTTCTCTGTTCTTAGTTTTGCTGCTTGTAGTGCCGTAAAAATCAGCACTGTCTGCATTCAGTGCCCCCCCACCCCCACATTGAAAAGGTATTTTTTAACAGACTGGATTATTTTTGTGACCCCATCAGCACCACTGGTTACTAAAGTTGTTTTAATTCTGTGACAGTGTCACAACACAGTAGTCTCTTATCTGTTGCTGAAGCCACAGTTGTTCATTTTGCTTCACATCCAGCTAGTGAGTAGTGACCCTCCAGTCAGAAAGTGAACGTATTAAAATCTGAATTTGGTAATAATATTTGTGGTTGATCCCCCAAAATGCCTGCAAAGGGACGTGCAAGTAAAGCTGTTTCTGGCCATGGCAATGTTGGGAGTAAGAGGGTCTGTGGGCATGGTAGTAGTACGTGGATGGAGATGTGCCTTGCTGATGTGAGGAAAGGTATTTCTCCTGCAATGTTTTTACAGCCAAATCAGTAGCTTCACTGATAGTTGGAGGAGATGATGTTTTCCCAGCTGGTGGTGTTACTGTTAGTGGTGTTAGTGGTGGTGGAGGTAGTATTAGCATTGTTGTGTCAAGTTCTAATTCCGACCAGTGTACCATATTCAAACATACTGAGTGTGAAGCAGTGCAAGTGAGTGACAGCGTGGATGATGTCATACTTCCCAGTAACATCCCATCAACTGAACCTGATTCTGATGATCATGTCAACGATAGCATACAATGTGATATTCCATCCACCGTGGCACTTAACGTCACTCATTTTCCATGCAACAGTGATTCACAGTGTGGTGAAAAAATATCAGGTGATGGTGGGGTAGATGCTAATGATGGATGTGATGATGCTGATGATGATGTTGTTGTTGTTGCAATATGCAGTCCACATGTTAGCATCCAAGCAGAAGATGTGGATGTGTGTGACAGTGACGTTGATGAATATGATGATTTAATTGACCCCAGTAGGGCACCGGAGAAAAAGAAATTAAAAGTGGCTGTGTCTGAATCTGTTTGCAGGAACCCCTCCCCTGTAAAAACTTGTGATTTACTGGTTTTAGTGGATGATGATGATGATGATGATGATGACCCAATACTTAATATGATAGGTAGTCGTGGTGGTCAGTTGCAGTCCAGGTGTGCAGTGCCAGAAACATCACGTGGCCCCCCACTTCAGTGCTTAAAATAACAGACTTAAAAAAGCCACATCATCATGGACATGCTAAAAGCAGAGCATCACAGTCCCTTGTTTGGGATTTTTTTGTTCAAGATGCAAATGATGATTCAGTTGCAATCTGCCAGGTTTATCATAAGCGTGTGAGTCGAGGTAAAAAGGGGAGCCATCTTGGGACAAGAGAACAGCGTACACATCTTAAGAACAGGCACTTGGCTCTGTGGACCCAGCACAAGCTGGCAGCTAATACCAGACTTGGGCGTTCACACGTATCACCATCGGCAACCATAGCCAGCATGTTATCCCCTTCCATGACTGTTAAGCCCAGTAGGAAATTAAATGTGTGCAGTAGTGCAGTAATAAGAGCAGAGGATTGCTATAGGCATGATGAGGTGGAGGACCATAATGACTTTGAAATGTTGTCCAGTGCTGGTGAGAGTAGCAGTTTTTGTGGTGGTGGTGGTGGTGGTGAATGCAGTATGTCTAGTGCAAGTGGTACATCAACCCCGGTTGGCAAATCAGGAAAAATAACATCATTTCTGGGTTTGTCATCATCACCTGTGCAACCATCTTCACCAAATGTCCACACTCCACCCTGCCAATGCCATTCATCACAGAGTACAACCATTTGTGGCCAAAACACACCCGTGTAAAACGTTTAGTCAAGCCCACATTGCAGAGTGTTTTTGCTCATAAGCTGAAGTACCCCCAATCACACAGTGTCATGTAAACTTAATGCTGCTGTAGTGGAAATGCTGGCAATCGATCTTTTGCCCTTCTCCTTTGTGGAGAATTCTGGGTTCTGGAGGTTTGCTGCCCATGCCTGTCCAAAATGGAAAGTCCCACCCAGGACATACTTTTCTACCCGTGCTGTTCCCAAATTGTTCTGCACTGTCTCAGACTCAGTAAAGACATGCCTTTCAACATTCCTCCTCTCCATTCATCCATTTGAGTATGGACATGTGGACAAGTGGCAAAAAAGTGGGGAGTTCATAACTGTGTATAACTGCACACTGGGCACAGGTGCCAGGGGTTGTTTGTGATGCTGGTAGTGTGAATAATCAGTGCAGGAAGGTGGATGGTTGCAGTAGCAATCTTCCGAGAATTCACCAGCATACAACAATTGCTATGTGCAGTGTGACCTGTTCACACACTGGTGAGAACATGTTGGACATGGTACTGACTGAAATTGACAGATGGCTAAACCCTCTATCTCTGAGAGCTGGGTTCATAGCAAGTGACAATGGGTCAAATGTGGTGAAATGCATCACGAATGGTGGTTTATTTCATGTTCCATGCATGGCCCACTGTTTAAATCTTGTGGTTCAGGAGTTTCTGCAGCACCCTGACATAAAGGAAATGCTGACCATTGCACAACATATCTGCTCTCACTTTTCAAGATCTGGAAAGGCCCGTGACTAGCTGTGGCAGTTGCATATACAAAACAGTCTGCCTCAGCACACGCTTGAAGCTGGAAGTTGTCACCCGATGGAACTCCACATTATACATGACAGAGAGGCTGTATGAACAATACAAAGCCATCACAGAATATCTTGTTATACACACTAGCCATGACAGTTCTGGGGCCTACATGTCTATGACGACTGAACAGTGGTGCCTCATGGACTCTGTAATAACAATTTTGCGGCCTTTTGAACATGCCACACAGGCAGTGAGTGGTAAGTCTGCCTCCATTAGCCAATCAATCCCACTGCTGCGGGTGCTGAGGCAGACATTGGTGAATGTACAGCATCACCTTGATGTTGCCGGAGACAGTGGTAGCAGTATGTTGCTGCAACACGTGCTGACAGTATTCGACCACAATCATCAGATTGTGAGCATTCAGCGTAGTGACAGCTTTGCCATGGCAACAATGCTGGACCCACGATACAAACATGGAATTGC
Source organism: Neoceratodus forsteri (assembly GCA_016271365.2). Taxonomy (NCBI): domain Eukaryota; kingdom Metazoa; phylum Chordata; order Ceratodontiformes; family Ceratodontidae; genus Neoceratodus; species Neoceratodus forsteri. The sequence goes on along the minus strand of CM057455.1, from coordinate 639,430,285 downwards.
ATCAGTACTGGAGGGAGGGCCTGAACAGGTAAAACATTTCTGCGGTGAGTTGGTTCGCTTGGTTCATGGGGCACAGAAGTCACGTGCAAGGTTTGCAAACCTCAGCAGCATAATCCAGCTGAAGGTGTGGCTGGAGGACCAGCAAGCATATCATGCAAGAGTAAGGGGACTGTAGTTCCTGGTGGTCTGTCATCCAAAGTGGCTGGCGTCAACTCACTTTGGGAGGCTTTGTCCCAAGTGGGTATTTGTGAAATCAACGATTCCGGGGAACAGGTTGATGCATCAACAATCGGACTTAGTGCGGCACAGAGAATGGTTGAGTTATATTTGTCTGAAAACAGGCATCTGACAATAAGTGAAGATCCTCTTTTGTACTGGAGTGGAAAGGTCAGTGAATGGTCAGAGCTGACTACAGTGGCACTGAAGTACCTCACATGCCCACCCTCCAGTGTAAGTGTTGAGAGGGTATTCAGCTCAGCAGGTGCAATAGTCTGGGATCGTCGGACAAACCTGTCTCCTGCAAATGTTAGTTTGCTAACATTCATTAAAATGAATGAGAGACACATACCAGCACAGACCGCAACCTCAGTATTCGTACCCCGGCCTAGTCATGGTGGTCTTGCTGATGTGGAAATGGAGCATCCTGGTGGCACTGGCAGTGGCTGCCTGAAACGGCCCACCACTGATGTAGATGATGACACAATGTATAAAGAATTTCCCAGTGGTCAGACTTCACACATTGATGACTGTGAGGGCAGTTTTCTTTATGAGGATGATGATGTGGTTAATGTTGGCAGGTTTTAACTGCAGTATTTAAAAGGCGATGTGCCCCTCCCACCCTGGACCACGACCACTAGGACTGATGTTATCCAAGTCTGCTGCCACCATGAGTCTGTCTGCCCCCCATGGACCACCACCACCGGGACTGATGTTATCCAACTCTGCTGCCACCATGAGTCTGTCTGCCCACCCTGGACCACCACCACTGGGACTGATGTTATCCAAGTCTGCTGCCACCATGAGTCTGTCTGCCCACCCCGGACCACCAGTCCACCAGTGCACCACCACCACCAGCTTCTTAATATTTAAACCATAAAGTGAGTATGTGCACTCATATTTGTTATGCTGCCTCACTTCCTTAAGTTGTCTGTTTTGTTTTCGTTAGCTTTTCAGAGCTGCAGTGGCAAAGCACATACAGTACACTTCTTTTGTTTCTTTTACAAGAGAACAAAAACAGGCTTCATCGCTATTACTCAGGAAAGATGCTGTAGCTATACCGTACAGAGAGGAAGCAATGTAATGTCCATGTGAAATCCATTCTGGTAAGTATGAAGATTTTATTTCATCCATTTCATTGCTTTGTAAAGATTGCTGCAAATATTGCACACAACAGGTTGTCTTAGTAGTTGACAAGATGAGTCTCTGAAATGTAACTTGACAATAGGGATTGAGATTTGAGAACCAGGGAGGGACACATAACAATGAAGTTGTAACTTTGAAGAAGTCTTTCATTTCTTTTTTTAGGAAAATTTGCGATACGTTGTTGTTCTGTCAAAGTGGCCTTATCCAAAAAAGTTTGTCAACATGATCAGGCACACCCTCCCCAACCCGAGCTTGGGCACACATGCAACATGCAGAAGTAATTTCATTCAATGACCATGACCATCATTAGCAACCGGACTCCAGAAGGATGCTGATTAAATCTGTGAAGAAATTCAAAAAAAAAGAAGAAAACCAAATATTCTTCAGGTGAAGCGATCTCTGGCTGGAAGCTGCAACACTGGACTTAGGATTTGCAAGAAAGCGAGTTGTGCTCACAGCAGAGGGAGGTGAACCTTACAGTTTAAGATTGTCTTTAGCTTGTTGCAGATTCATTAGGAAAGTTAATATTCTTCAGGTGGAGGCTACTTCTAACTGAAAGGTGAGATAAGGAACTTAGAATTATCAGAAAAGACAGTCTTTCAATCAACAGAGGGAGGTGGACCTTGCTTTACTTTTGTTACAATTGTTAAGATTTTCAGTGCAGGAAGAGTTTAATCCCAGAGGGACTGAATACTGTTTACTGTGTCTGTCCTTGTGCACAGCTGATGTGTTTTGGGGCTGACTGCTTTCAGAGCACAAGTCACCAGGCTGTTTTGGGGCTGGGGAGGTTTACCTGTGTCTGAAATGGATGTTTGGATTTTTCTCTGTTTGATTAGTAGGGTATTTTCTCTGTCAAATAGTCGTGTAGGGCATCCTGCTGACAGTAAGGCACTCATTATGGCGGTAGATCAGAGCATTTACAGTAGTTGATTGTTTCATGAGGGCACAGTTTAGATACACCATTCTGGGGAGCATAGTTCCCCAATGGATGCACCTCAGAGGAGACTAAGGAGGTTGCAGACAACTGTCACAAGGGAGGTCCTCAGGAAGGAGGCAGAGGACACCACAGGAAAAGAAGCAGCTGCTTGTGGGGACTCAATAATTAGGGGATAGAACTGGGGAGCAGGAAAACTGAAGTAAGGTGCCTGCCTGGTTCCATGGCTTGAAGGGACAGGAAGCGCATACTTAGGATCACGAGAACAGTTGCACGGGAGTCTGAGCTGGATGTCATTGTCCACCTAGGGACAAATGACTTGGCTCATCATGAGATTAGAGCAGTGCAGAAGGACTTTGTAGAGTTGGGGAGGGGCCTAAGACAAGTAGCACACACAGTCTCCTTCTCATAGGTGCTGCCTGTCAATGACATGGGTGAGGCGAGGGTACTTTGCACCATGCAGTTTAACGAATGGTTGAAAAAATGGTGTGGAGTACAGGAGTTTGGCTTCATTGGGGACTGGGGTTCCACCTGGAGGGACATCAACCTATACTGACAGAATAATCTGTATCTGTCCAGGAAGGGAACAAGTCTTTTGGGCGATCGGTTTAAATGCTTCATTGGCAAGCTTTTAAACTAGACAAGGGGTGAGGCACTGATAAGCAGCAGGAAAATCCCAGCCTCCCCCTACAAAATAGGGTACTAAATGAGAAAAAGGCCAAGGTAGAAAGGTGAGTGGAAGATGCTGCTAGAGAAGGTAAAGCCATAAAAAAATGGAGAGCAATGAGTACCAATGCCCGTAGTCTGGGTAACAAGCTTCCTGAATTAGTGGCCTTGATGGAGGAGGAACATCTGAATATCGTGGCAGTCACAGAAACATGGGACACACAGAACCATGACTGGGATGTAAACATACCAGGATACACTATCTACAGGAGGGACAGGGAGGGTAAAAGAGGAGCAGGAGTAGCTCTCTACATAAGGGAAGGAATCAAAGCAACAGAACAAAAGGGTTAACAGGGTGGAGAAGAAGCACTGTGGGTCAATTTGGAGACAGGCAATGGCACCACAATCTGCACAGGGGTTGTATACAGACCCACTCTCAGGGGGAGGAGATGGACAAGGAAATGATAGAAAGTATACTTAGAATGGCAGGAAAAGGGAAGATATTGCTGATGCGTGATCTGAATATGCCAGATGCTAACTGGAGTGCAGTTGCAGCAGCCACTTCTAAGAGTGGGATTATTCTAGATGCCCTACCGGGGGCATGCCTTAGACTACTAGTATTGGAACCCACTCAAGAGGGAGCAATCTTAGAACTGGTTTTCTCAAATGGAGATGGAGAGAGGATCACAGATGTAGAAGTGGGTAGCCATCTGGGAACTAGTGACCATTGAACAGTATGGTTCACAATAAACACAGCAATAGAGTCAAGTCATACAAAGGCAAAACTACTGGACTTCAGGAGGGCTGACTTTGCCAAAATGGGTGAGTGCCTAAGGAATGCACTAGAAAATGGGCAGGAAGGAGGGTGGAAGAACAATGGGGAATAATAAAACTGCCATCACAGAGGTAACAAGCTTTGTGAAGCAAATAAACAAAACTAAACAATGTAAGAAACCACTATGGTTCTCAAAGTAGGTGGCAGTAAAGGTTCAAGAGAAAAAGAAAGCATTCAGGAAGTACGAGGAATCACAGAATGAGCAGGACAGAGAATTGTATCAGTTAAAGCAAAAGGAAGCTGGTAAGGCAGTCAGAACAGCAAAGGCCCGAAATGAGGAAAAGATAGCTAACTCAGTTAAGAAGGGGGATAAAACCATTTTTAGGTACATAAGGGATCGAAGGAAGACCAAGGGAGGGATAGTGAGGCTTAATAAAGGGAAGGGGGTTGGGCAGAGGGTGACTGTGAAAAGGCAGATATACTAAACAAATATTTTTGCTCAGTATTTACAAATGAAGAGGGGGAGATACCAAAAACAAACAATAGAAACACTCTGGATACAGAAGTTGATACCAACCCATTTACAGAAGAAAGGGTTCTGAAAGAACTCTTAAAAGTGAAGGTGGACAAGCAATGGGGCCTGATGGGATTCATCCCAGAATTCTTAAAGAACTAATGGTAGAACTAGTAACACCACTGACTACCCTCTTTAACAAATCATGGGAGGATGGGGTGGTACCTGCAGACTGGAGGAGGGCAGATGTGATTCCCCTTCACGAAAGTGGGAGCAGGGCAGAAGCAGAAAACTACAGACCTGTTAGTTTAACCTCAGTGATAAGGAAAATGATGGAATCACTTCTGAAGGAAAGAACTGTTAAGTACCTAGAGGCCAGAGGGGCACAGGACCCAAGACAGCATGGATTCACAGCGGGAAGGTCATGCCAGATGAATCTAATAGACTTCTTTGACTGGGTGATCAAAGTAGTAGATCAGGGAGGGGCTGTGGACATGGCCTACATAGACTTTAGCAAGGCATTTGACACAGTCCCACACAAAAGATTAATATGCAAGTTAGCCAGCCTGAGAGTGGATCCCAGGATGATAGCCTGGGTAAACAATTGGCTGGAGAATAGGACACAGAGAATAATAGTAAATGGAGTCCACTCTGAAGAAAGGGGGTTACTAGTGGGCACGAGGTTCAGTATTAGACTCGGTCCTCTTCAATGTCTTTTAGAGCACATTGCAGAGGGACTGAAGGAAAAGTATGTCTCTTTGCAGATGACACAAAGATCTGCAACAGAGTTGATGCACAAGGTGGGGTGGAAAGGATGAGAAGGACTTGGCAAGGTTAGAGGAATGGTCAAATGTATGGCAGCTTAGATTCAATGCTAAGAAGTGCAAGGTAATGCACGTGGGAAACAAAACCCAGGGGAATAGTACACAATGGGGGTGAGATACTAACAACAACAAAAATGGAAAGGGATCTGGGTGTAGTCATATCAGATGATTTAAAGGTGGGAAAGCAATGTGATAGGACAGTAAGGAGGGCTGGGGGGATACTGGGATGCATAGGGAGAGGCATCACATGTAGAAAACAGGAAGTTGTTATCCCTCTGTGCAGACAGCTGGTGAGACCCCATCTGGAGTACTGCATGCAGTTCTGGAGACCCAGTCTTCACAAGGACATAGACAGGATGGAAGCTGTCCAGAGGAGGGCAACTAAAATGGTGCAGGGTCTGCACCGGAAGACAAATGAAGAGAGACTAAAGGAGCTTAATATGTGTAGCCTCGAGGAAAGGAGGGAGAGGGGGGACATGATAGAAACTTTCAAGTACCTCAAGGGAATCAACAAAGTCCAAGAGGGTAGCATCTTTCAAAAAAAGAGGCATGCAAGAACAAAGGGGCACAATTTGAAGATGGGGGCTCAGAGATAATGTAAGGAAGTATTTTTTCACAGAGAGGGTTGTGGATGCATGGAAAAGCCTTCCAGAGGAGGTTGTGGAGTCAAAACTAGTGGTTGAATTCAAGCATGCATGGGACAGTCATAAGGCATTTCTAGGGGGTGGGGTAGAAAGAAGTAGGCTGCTGGTTAACTAGGATCTGCAGCTTATCCATTCGGTAGGGAAATGGGCAGACTGGGTGGGCCAAGCGGTCCTTATCTGCTGTCAAATTCTATGTTTCTATGTCATTACAGACAAAACTGAAAATATGTCCCCCCCCCCAAAAAAAAAAATACTTACCTTCATGTACTTGAGAGTTATCCGTTTCCATTTAAGTGCAAAAAATTCTCATTGAGCACTGGAAGGCGCACAGCAACAGTTTGGAGATGGAGTCACCTGTGTGATGCAGAACAATAGCATGAGTACATGTCCATGTCAAGTTCAACCCCCCCATCATCACCTACAGAATACACAACCATATATCTATATATATATACTGTATATATCTACTCACTAAGGCTATTCTTACTGTACTTCCAAAGGGCACCTTTCAATACAGTTGTGATGATCACTTTCTCTCTTCTGCACACAAGGAGGATGCATTGTGGGCCTGCAGAAAAATCTGGGGACTCTGCCATTTTTGTGCACCTGACTGAGTGTACCATTAATTCTGGGGACTTTGTAGTGCTGAAACCTGCTCTTTCGCTCTGTTACCACTTGTCAATTTTCTGGACACATGGAGGATTCATTCTGGGCCTGCAGAAAAATCTGGGACTCTATGCCACTTTTGTGTGCATGACTGAGTGCGCCATTAATTCTGGGGACTTTGTATGTGCTGAAACAGTCTCATTTCACTGTGTTACCACTTGTCAATTTTCTGTACAACAAGACAGATGCCTTTGCAGATGCAGAAAAATGAGGCACCAAAACAGCGCACACACACAAAACACACAGACACTTAACTGAAGGAAGGGTCCCCAGAATACTGTACAAAGTGTAACGCATACTGAAGACAACAAAAAAAGGGCATAATTACATACAAGGGTCAGGGATGGTGGAGGAATACATTTTATGACACAGCAAGGAAGGTTTCGGGGGGGGACATGGTGTGAGGAAACAAAACTAATGTGGGATCCCATGGTGATCCAGCAGCAGTTCCAGCATGGACATAATTTGAAGCTGAAGTCCCTCTATGTCATCCAGCTGCTGCTCCACAGCACTCATCCTCTCACTGTTCTCCTCAACAGCACACCAGAGAACTGTCAAGTCAGACAGTGTTACACGCACTTCTCTGGTGTCCACTTGTTTGACAGGCTAACCTGCTGGTGGTGGTGATGGTGGGGGGGTGCTGGTGGAGCAACAGGTGCTGCTGTGGCCCTCCTCTTCTTAGGGATGCTGCTATGCACAGCAGCACCCTCTGCCACGGAATGGCCAGCAGGTGCAGACATGGTCCGTTCTGTGGCACCCTGCCATTCAAACTGGTGGTGATTAAGCATATGGGTGCACTGGGCCCCAGTCCCCAGGTGACTCCCCCGGGGGCCAGGCACACCTCCACTGCACATAGGCGACACTTCACCACACTGCTGCCCCCCAGCACAGTCAAAAACTGCCAAACAACAGAGGTGTGGGAGGAACAGGCAGGGAGGGCCAGATGAACTGGCAGTAGGCTGCTCACACTGCTCAACACTGATGAGATCCACACCTGGGCCTGGGGGAGCAGGCACATCTTGCTCCAAAGGATATTGTGCTGGACTTGGTGGTGGTGGTGGTGGTTGAACTGCCTCAGAGTCAGGAGGCAGTGCTGGTCCTGCTTCTGGGGGTTAGACACTCACAAGTTTAGAGCAGTACAACACAAATGGGTGCCCATGCCCCCCACGCATGAGCATGGTACGACACGTACTACCATGCTCTCCCAGAGCTGCCCCCGTCCCAGACATTCCCTCACCCTGCTCCATCTCTCCTACTGTGCTCCCTCAGTCCGAGCAATCACTACTCTGTCACACGACACAAGCACAACACACACACAGTCACACACACACACAGACAAACAACTAAGTAAGTATAGAGGTAAGAAAAATAAAATTTACAGAATGAACAAATTAAATGAAAAACACTACAGAAAAGGCAAAAAAATGTAGCTTTTAAAAAAGCTGTTGGGTTAACAATCACATTTTAACTCTCCTCCTCTGCAATCAAAACACTCCTCTCTCTAGTACACACTCCTCTCTCTCAGTCTGCACAGAAGAAAGTGAAACTGTCTGTGTGACTCACTTCCTTCCTGCCTGGCTAGACAGCATGTGACTTACAGTACTGTAAGCCATGTGATGTGTGGGAGGCTGCCAAGTCTGAAACACCGAGTGGATCACTTAGAATCATAATGAGGAACGCCAAGTCCATTGAAATCAATGACTTTGCCTTACTTCGTTGTCATTCAGCCCAACGCAAGTGGTAATGATAATGGAGAGTGAGACTTTGCATTGCCTATTTCATGAGCAGAGTGGCAATGCGAAGTGCCCACTTTATGCAGTGCACTTCACCAGCGGATTCTTAAATTCACTGCATCTCTAATGAGCTGTTCCTGTGAGAGTTGACGAGAGGGATCAGTCAAGCTCTGTGCACTGTTTGATGGACCCTGTGTTGACTTTGGAGCCCTGAACCTACAGTTTGAGTGTATGGAGTGCATCTGGTGTTTGCAGACCTCAACAGCACTATTGCAGGAGGATTCTCATTGCTCCACGCAGTTATCCATAGTGCAAGAGCCAGAGCATAAGGATACCACACTGGGTGTGTTGGCATGGGCCAGCAGTCAACAGGAGGTGCTTCTACCCATGTGTGACACAGTTAAGTATCTTAATGTACATTTCATTAGAGCAATGGTGATATGTTAAAAGGAGATTGTGTAACCTATTGTATGTATTAAGGTAAGAGGGCTATACTACATATATGCCTGTTATAGGGTGGTAAGTAGGGAACTGTACTGGGAACTTACCATTGCAAATCTGCAACTGTCTAGCTGGGGTAGACCTTTATAACAGACTTTTTAAGGATATTGTGCATCTTATTGCATATATTAGGAGGGGCAGCTGCAGAGTAGGGGTGCTAGTTGCAAAATCGAGCAGACTGGGTAGACCAAATGGCATTTTTCTGCTGGCAGTTTCGTATGTTCATATGTTCACATCACGGTAAGGGGTCTATGCTATAAATACTCCAGTTTTAAGTTAAGCAAGTTGTGAAATGCATAGTTAAGCTTTCTTCAAAAACTGCAACAGCCTATCTGGGGTAGGCCTTTAGGATAGAAAAATGAAGATAAAAGGGGGAAAGACAGACTAACACTCTGTCTGATGTAGGTTTGTAGGACAAAGCAAAGAAGGTATAATATGTTAAGGAGCAACACTTCCACTAGATTGCTGTCTACGCTCAGCCTATAAAGAGGTTGGTTAGAACAAAAATGTGAGAAAAGACATACATGGATAGTACTGCACCCTATGTGTGTTAAAATGTACAAGGTGGGGAAAAGTGGTGAACAAATAATGAAAAAACAAGTAAACTAAAAGTCTGGAAGTAACGTGTGAAATAAATGAGTTTATTGAGCTAACAAAGGAGAACACAAATCCCTGGTGCTTTGAATCCATGGATTCTTCTTCAGGAGCCTTCATGCTTTTCTTCATTTTTAGCATGCTACTTCCTGAATTTCGGTTTACTTGTTTGTTTGTTTCATTTTTTGTGCACCAGTTTTCTCCTCTGTGCACTTTGTATTTAATTTATTTGTGGTTGCTGCAGTCTCCCATTCCTGAGCCACTCTAGTCTTTTTTCTTTGTTTGGCTATCTGGGTTAGGCCTAAAAAAGGGTAGGTAGTATTATGAGTGGTAATAAATACACATAAGGCCCTACACCCTATTAGCAGTAGACCTAAAAAGGGGAAGGCAGAAGGGAAAGTGGGGAAAAACACACATAAGGTGCTACTCAACTTCTGGTTCAGGCCTATAAGGGAGTGATTTTACTTGAAAAGCACACAATGGCATGGTAGGACACATACACCCTATCTGGGTAAGCCTTCTAAACTTATGCATTATACTGTTCCTAGATGTAAAAAAGAGTGTTGACTGGATTGGAGTTTGCCAGCTGTAGGGACTGTGGGGCAATCATTCCTTGGGCTATACCTTGGAGGGTAGATCTCTGCGTCATATGTAGGAGGTTTGAGGAGCTCCACTCTCAGCTATGGGCAGGAATGGGAGAAATACTCCTGATACACAGACAGCTAAGTTGGGTTCCAAAGCCACTACCCACATCCCCTTTCAACAAGAGGCCCAGTGGTCCAGGGGTCTAGATGGTGGTGAGAATGGGAAAGGGGACTAAGGAAGCAGTTTGTGGGAGTAAAGCAATCCCCTCCATTAATGACTGCAAATAGTTTTGCACCATGCTGGAAGAGGTAATACCTGACTGAATGATGGTAAGCTGTGAGTCAATCACTAAGAAATGACAGATAGGGAGTGGAACACTCAATTGGGTCAAGAGAAAAAGTAAGGCAAAAATCATGGAAATGGGTACTTATATTTGAGGACCCTAAGAATAGGGGAGTGAAAAAGGTGGTGTGCAGAGATGGAACAGTGAGGAGACAGATCAAATGCTTACCAGGCATGTCAGCCATGAGGCACGAAGTCAGGACAGGGAGAATGATAGACAGGATGGGGGAGGTGCCTCATGTCATTGTGCTCTTGGATACAGATGACTTGGCAAATAAAAGTCTGGAGGAAGATAACTCTAACTTCCAAAGGCTGAGGGAAGTTGAAAGGGAAGGCAGGTCCTTTGCATTTTTAGAGGTGCTACAGTGTGGGACAGGGAAGAGAATGGGATGAATAGGATCACACAGGGGGAAATGGAAGTATTCAATGCCTGGTAGGAAGGCTGGTGTCAAGAAGGGAGGTACAGATTGGTTGGTGACTGGGGAACTTCAGATGGAAGGCTGTTTAAGGGGTGACTTCATCTTATGATGGAGGGACAGATAAAGTTGGGCTGAAGGAAAATGTCTATGTTGACCATCATGTAAACTGAATGAGAGGGTGGAGGATGTTGGGAATTCCCTAGAAATAGAGGGGAAGGGTCAAGCTATCAGAAATTCCCAAGAAAAACAAAAATGTCAAATGTTTGCTCATATTGGTAATGGTAGGGAACAGGAAATTTATAAAAATTGGTGGAGTGAGAATGGTATGGTAGAAAGTAACCAAGATACAGATAAGGGAAGAGGAGATAAGGTGTGTGCATAGAAAGTTGTCTGTCTGAATTCTAGATGCCTAAATAAGAAGATTAGTGAGCTACAAGTGAAGGTGTCAGAGGTTAAATTAGACCTGATAGCCATCATGGAGACATGGGCCTCTGAGAACAATGACTGGGATCTAGGAGTTTCTGGTAACTTCTTGTATAGGTGTGATAGGAGCAAGGGTAGCCCTCTATATCAGGGAGGGTCTTGAAGCTACAGGACAGAATAATTAAGGAGGAAGGGGAAGTGAAGTCAATTTGTGTACTACTGATTACAGCTGTTGGAATGAGCGTTAGACTGCTGGTGGTCTATGTACCATCGGGGGAAAAAAGAAGAGGAAGACAAGGCGTCGGGGTGGACATCATGATGGGGACATCAACTGGTTAGGTAAAGCTTGGTGAATATATACCAGATAAAGGGAAAAGAGGGAAAGTGGAGTGGGATCAAGGGGATAATTATAAAGGTGACAGACTCCTATTTAAGAAGGGCACCAGAATAAAAAAAAAAAACACAAAAAGGCTATCTAGTCCTTAGAAGAACAGAATGTGGCTGCAAGGGTGAAATAATCATGCTTTTAGAAGGTACACGGTGAATGGGGAATGAAGAATGCAGGAATACCATACCAGGCATTAATAAGCAAAGTAGCGGACAGGAGGGCAAAGGCAGATATGAAGCTTCAGATTGCAAAGAGCATGAATGAAAGAAAAGGATTTTAAGGTACATTTTGGACAAAATGAAAACTCAGGGTTGTCACGTTATCAGGGGATAGAGCAGCACAAGACGATAAGCAGAAGGCAAAGGTACAGAACAATTATTTTGCTTCTGTTCAGTATTTACTGTTCAGAATGTTGGACCTCTTCAGGAGAATGGGATCAATGCAGCCACCAAGGGAGGGTGCAGTAAATGGGGAGGATAATAACTACGGCTGAAATAGCAAGAAAAGGGCTGCAAGACCTCAAGGTGGATAAAGCACCGGATCTGGATGTTCTGCACCCAAGGTTACAAAATGGAACTGGCTGCAGAACTTGCTGAAACCTTCACCCAGCAATTTACCATTTCACTGGAGTCTGGAATAAGGTGGGATGATTTGAGCTTAGCAGATGTAGTCTCACTCCATATGGGGAGAACAGGCAAAGCCCAGTAAACTACAGTACAGGCCGGTCAGTCTTACCTCCATAGTAGGCAAGCTAATGAAGGACGTCATTTGGGAAGATCTGGTGGTCTGCATAGATGGCAATGGCAGCAGGATGCCAAGCAGCATGGGTTTGCATCTGGGAGGTTATGACAGACCAACCTGACACTGTTTTTCTGACTGGGTAACAAGGGCAATAGATGAAGGGGAGGTGATAGATTTGCATTACTTTGCATTCATCAAAGCCTTTGAATTAGTTCCACAAAGAAGGCTGTTGAAAAAGCTGGAGAACTTAGGAGTAGAGAAATGTTTAATTAGGTGGGTAGGAAATTTGTTAAAAGAGAGGCAACCGAGGGTAGTAGTGAATGGGGACAAATCAAAGGACAGTGACATCATGAGCAGGGTGCCACAGCAGTAAGTCTTGAGACCCGCATTCATTAATATGTTCATTAGTGGCCTAATGGAGTATATCCATTGCAAGATGAGTCTCTTCACTGACAACACAAAGCTATGTGGCAGAGTAAATGACATAACAGTGGTATGGGAACTTCAGCAAGACCTAGAGAAGCTGGAAAGATTATTAAAGATCTGGCAGTTGAGATTCAATGCTGAAAAGTGCAAGGTAATTCACCTAGGGGAAAGGAACCCACAAGTGGAATATTGAATTGGAGGCTTAGGCTGGTCACTACAACAGAGGAGCAGGATCTGGGTATCAACATCAGTGACTTCCTCAAGCAAACCAGCCAATGCAACAATTCATACAGTAAGGCACTGAGGATGCTGCAGTGTACTGGGAGGGGTTTTGATTGCAGGAAAAGCAAAGTGATACTATCTCTATGCAGATCACTTGCAAGCCCCTCACCTGAATACTGTGTAAAGTCTCTGTTAGCCTCACCTAATAAAGAACATAGACAGACTCGAGTCAGTACAGAGATGTGTCACCAAGATGAGCCAGAGCCAGCAGGACAGATCCTGTGAAGGAACCCTGGCATTAAGTATAGGTTAGGAGGGTGTTGGCAGCCACTAAGCAGGAGAGGGACTTTATAGTTATTCCACAGGATGTTAAGGTAACAGTGCTGTGTGACAAGGCCATAGGAAGGGCTAGTAGGATGCTGGGGTGCATAGGGAGGGAATCACCAGTAGGAGAGGAGAGAGGGGATGATGCTACTGTACTGCTCTCTGCTTCTCCATCTGGAATTATGTCCGGTTCCATAGACCACACCTGGCATGACATAGATGGGTGGAGTTGGTCCAGAAAAGGGCAACCATGATGGTACAGGGTTGCAAAGGGAAGTCGATGAGAAGATAATGAGGGCTCTCACACATACACTAGGAGGACTGGGTGAGATGCTCACATTTCAAAGGGGTGGACAGAGTGCAGGCAGGGAGCCCTTCCATAAGAGGAGGCACTCGGACTGAGGCCATGCAGTGAAATTGGAGAGTAGAAATTTCAGGAAGGATCTGATGAAACACTTCTTCACAGAAGGGTGGTGGAAACATAGAAACATAGACTTTGATGGCAGAAAAGGACCGCTTGGCCCACCTAGTCTGCCCATTTCCCTACCTACAGGATAAGCTACAGATCCTAGTTAACCAACAGCCTAGTTTGAAACAGACTGCCACCCAAAGATGTGGAGTCCAGAATGGTGGAAGACTTCAAGCATTCACAGAATAAACCCAAGAACATATTAGTACAGTAGAAGGGAGGGTGTCTCAAGAGATCAGTTAGGGACTGTCGAGGTGCATTAGGAAGGGAACCTGTGAGCTAACTGGGTGGACTAGAAGTCCTTTTCTGCAAACAAATTCTATTTTTCTATGTTTCTATGTACTCTCTGGAGGCTGGGGGGGGACATGATAAAAGAATATATATTTTATTTCTTTATTTCAAAAGTTGTACCTGGAAATACATAATGATGTATAGCAGCGTGTTCTCAGATGCTTCCTGGGGCAGGAGATGAGAGTATGCAGCAAGAAGTTGCAACAAAGTGGTTACAAAAATATAATACAAGTTATACAATAATAAATAACACAGTGATCAAGTTGTGCAGAACAGTAGCAAAAGAGCAACATAGCAGTAAAGTGCAGATTGAAGAAAAATGCAGGGTAAATAAGGCACTACAGTGTACAACAAGGAGAAGTGGCCTAGACTGGGGGGGTGCTGGGGGGGGTAACAATAATTAGTAGGGGTGCTAGAACTGGTGCAGCAAAAATCCGAACTATCCTGAACAAGCTGAAATCTTTGGAAACGAACATCTTCCGAATACTTTTGGCTGTTCGGATTGGTTCAGGCAGCTCCCCATCGTGGGACTTGAGATGTGCAAAAGCACAGAAGGGACCAGAGACAAGACTCTGGTTCCTCATTGGATGGAAGAGAGGTGTCAGTCTTCCTAAGGTGGCACCTGACTGGGTTTGCTCTGTAGCAACCCACATGGTCCACCTTAGGAGCTGGTGCAGAGGAACACAGAACAGAGAAGTAGCAGCAGCATTTACTAGCTGCTCCACGGTGATGAACATTCCGTAATCTGGCAAGTGCAGCTTGCTTGTTGTTTTATATTTTGCCGTTGGACCGGTGGTTGGGAGGGACTTGTCAGACTCTCAAAAAAAATCAAATTGAAAAGAAAAATATTTTTTTTTTGAAAAGCAACACAAACAAGAGAATCAGAAGGAAAAATAATGTGTCAGAGAGGGTTTGTCCAGGTTCCTGAATCTCTGTGGGTAGCAGCATCTGCAGCATCAGCTATAGCCTAGGTGCAATGTGTGAACTACTGTGTGTGTGTGAAACAGAATCTGACAGTCAGCCACCAGTGCCACTTCTTGCACTGCATACTGTCTGTGTGACCCCCCCCCCAAAGAAGTTAGTCAGCTCTCATCTCTTCTTTCCTGTGCTCCGTTGGGCAAATTGCAAGCTTTGGCTTAGTGGGCAGGGCATTCTGTCACATGGAATAAATAAAATAAAAATAAATAATCCCTGAAGGAAAAATAAATTGCTGTGTCAGACAGGGTTAGGCCAGGTCCCTGAATTTCTGAGTGTTCCAGCTGCAGCACCACCCTTATAGTCTACGTCCAGTTGTGTGTGTGAACACTGCATGTGTGGAGTGTGACAGACTTGTGTGGAATTAATCTAACAGTCACTATCACTTGCTTTGACCCCGAACAAACTAGACTGGCATTATGAGTACTCCAAAAATAGTAACGTAAAATCCAAGGGCAAAGGAAGTAAATGTAAAAGTTTATTCAAGAGCCAAGAAAGAAATGGCATAAAAGTTAAATAAAAGCACCACAGTCTGTTGAAGGGGCTGAGCTAAATGCTACTACTATTAATGTGCAGGCTAAGTTTCAAAATATTGAAAACTCAGTTGGGGGAGGTGGACTCTATGTCCAAAGTGCTCAGTACAGCAAACAAAGTTTCGAAAGATAGTATCAAGTCATCTGAGGAAAATGCAAAAACAATGAGTATTCCAATTGTGCATAAAGTTAAAGGACTTACAGGTACAACTCACAGTGGGGTGGCTCGATTTACAACACATGCATAATGAATAACTTAATCTGCCACTGCAAGTGTTAGCTCTACTGAAGATGATGATGATGATGATGATGATGATGATGATGATGATGATGACGACCACCATGGTCATGGTGAGACTAATGATGAGCTTGTGACTTTACCTTTAGTTATGTCTCATTCCAGTTCTGACAGTGACAATGTGGATAAAGATAAAGACAACAGTAGAGTGTCTAAAGGAAAAAGGAAAAAGTCAAAGGCACAAGCCACACAAAGTGAAATTAAGTCTGACAGTAGTGATAATGGCAATGGTGCTACAGAGGATTCTATGATTGTCTCACTTGCTGAACCTGAATCCTCTGCTGATATGTCTTCCCCACTTAAACTCATCCAGTTGACTCCTACTGAGCTCATTACTAGACAGAGACATTCCACCTCTATTGTTTGGAATCATTTTTATGTAAACCCCAAGGATGCTTGCCAAGCTATATGTGTGCATTGCAATACTTGTGTTAGTAAGGGGAAAAATAAAGGGCATCATGGAACCACAACAATGACGTGACACCTAATGCAACTTCACCCTATCGTTACATACGGTTCAAATAAACAGTCTAACATTGGTGCCTGGACACACAGCAGGACTCTCAGTGAACAGGAACATTCTTCTGAAACAGTAGGCAGACAATCACCAGGCAACATCCAAAAGTCCACGTTCATCTTAAGATAATTCTGTAAGGTCCTCTGTTTTACCAGGCATGGCATGTAGTCGTACAACACCCCAGGCAAATCTAACTTTACCCTGATAAGAGGCAAATGAAGTTAAAAGAAGTTTTTTGAAAGAAAGTCTAAATATTCACGTACCCACCCCACAGCACTGGCAATAAATCGTTAAATAGCAGAAATGATTGTACTTGATTTGCAGCCATACCCTATTGTGAAGATATGGTTTCAAAAGACTTATTTAATGTGGTAAATATTTCTCAGTAACTGAGTAACTGCTATGCCAGGATGTATGACAGCATAGTACTTCAAGTGAAGTACATCTTCCGAGAGGCTGAGAACAAGGTATTTCACTTTATTATTGATGCGTGACCAGCACCCAAACCATTGCCTATCTTTCTCTTACTGCACACTTGGTCACTTTTGAGAGCAACTCATCATCATCCTCACATAGCAGTCTGTCTGCTACCCCTACCACTTCAACCAGTACTACTACTACCACTACTATAGCTCAGAGCTCAAAAAACTCATCACATTTCAGAAAATGGCAGTTCTCCATGTATCTCACTTTCAAGACACACATACAGCACAGCACATTCAGCAAAAACTGGAAAGACCAGTTACTGCTTGGGTCACTTCACAGGGTTTGAACGTTGTTTTTTTATTGCCAACAATAGTTCAAATATTAAAAAAGCACTTCATGATGGCAACTATGCACATATATGCTGTTTTGTACATTTTTGTTTATTTATTTCAGTTTCTGATTCAATACTTTTGAGCCATAGGCTCTTTTACAAAGGTTCCAAGTCAATACAAAAAATAGTAGACAAGACATGAACAATACTGAGCAAAAACATTACAATACATAGGATTACAGTCATGGCTGAGTAAATTTAAGACTCAGACAAAAATGAAATTGTTGACAATTTGGATATTGAGCAAAACAAATAGCCTTAGAATTAATCATGAAGGCAAACAGGATTACATTAGATAAACATATCAGTGACAACACTACTTGAGTGTGGTGCAATGCTTGAGTAGTGCAGAGTACAGTATGGGGACAAGTAAAGGTTGCAATTTATTAGAGGGAAATACAGCTATCAGTTTGGCTTTGTCATGGCAACATTTGTATGTTCATATGGGTAAGAATGGTGGTGGAGTGGGCTAAAGGGAGGAAAAAGTAATGGGTGGGGAAGGTATGAAAGGTGAAGGGGGAGGGAGGGGAAGGTGAGGGAGGTGGGAGCTTGGGAAAAGGATATGGAGAGAGGGATGGAGGGGTGGTTGGCAGCAGGAGTGTGAGGAGGGTGTGCAGGGTTTTAGGAGGAGCAACCACATACATTGGCGAGGGCTAACTGAGAGTGGAGCCCAACCCCGAACTAGGCACTCTTATCACACTCTAATAGGGCAGTAGGTAGGTCATTTATCCACTTAGGCCCCTGAAAGGAGAGGGATCTCTGGGCCAGCTTCATCCACTTAAAGGGCACAAGTAGCCCACCCTTCGCAGCTCTTCTGGTATTAATGAACAGTTGAGAGAAATGTAAAAGATTGGAGACAGAGACAGGGGTGAGCCCAAGCATGGATTTCTTAACCAGCAGGCATGTTTGATATTGTGTTCTGAGGTGAAGGGGGAGCCAACCTGTCCCTGAATAGAGAGTGCAGGTCTAGGTACTGTTGTCAGCTCCCAGGACCAAATGCAAGCCTTATTGAGTAGGGTTTTCACTCTTTTCAGGCGGAATCTGTTCTAGCCCATAGATCACAAGGCCATAATCTATTGATAAAATTGAGCAACTTGTAACAAGCTTCGAGTCGCCCTGGGTCATATAATGTCGGTATCAATATAGGACACCCAATTTGGCATTAGCTGTTTTGACAACATGGTCAACATGAGCAGTGAAAGAAAGGGTATCATCCAGGTGCACACCTAGATACTTAAAGGTGGTGACTTGATCTGTTGAGTCTCCTTTATTTCTGAGCAACTGAAGTGGACCATACTTTTTCCTGTTTTATGGGACCATAAAGAGCATGCTCTTAGTCTTTTTATAGTTGAGTAAAAGCTTATTCTTTGTGAAGCAGATTTCAATCTTATGGAAACTGGCTTGCATCTCAGAAGTGATTATAGATTGTTTACTACCCGCAACTGAAATGGCTGCATCTTCTGCATATAGTACGATATGTGACTGGCAGGCAGATGGTAAGGGGTTTATGAAGAGGCTAAAAAGTATTGGCCCCATATTGGCCCTTGGGGAATCCAAGGCTCACCTCCCTGGGTGCAGAGAGCTTGCCACTTATTTTGACTCGTGGTCTGTGTGAGAGGTAACTGTCAAACCAGGTTAACGTGTCTGAGGGACAGATCTGTATATTTTAGATGGTTTAGCAGCAGGGATGGCTGCCAGTATTGAATGCCTCGGTGAGGTCTATAAAGATAGACCCCACTGCCAGTCCATTGTCTAAGGCATCATAGAGTTGTGAGGTGCAGTCAACCAGGGCTGTGATGTTGGAGTGGTCTTCCTGGAAGTCATGTTGCTAGACACTGAGTAGGTTATACTTTACCAGGAGGAGTCAGTGCATTGATCAGAGACCACTCATTCTAAGGCTTTAGAAAGGGGTAAGGATGGAGAGTGGCCTATAATTGGACATGTAGGTAGTGTCACCAACTTTAAAGACAGTGGTGACAAGAGCTTCCTTCCATTTATCAGGGAACATACCAGATCTTAGTGATGCATTAAATAGTTTAGTAAGGGGGTCTGCAAGCTCATTAAGGATGAGGGCTATAAGCTTCATGTCAAGAAGATCACTCCCCATCCTTGTCTTCCCTAGTACTCATTTGACATACCTTATTGTTTCAGTTCTAGTGATCAGCTTGAAGTAGAATGTTGGTGTGCTACTTTCAGGTGGTGAGGGTGGGTTTGGATTGAGGAGATGACCATGACATGGGGTGAAGCAGTGAGGTAGTCACTGGGTAGCATGGCACTGAGGTCAGCGAAGGCCAGGTTGAAAGAATTGGCGATTTCACTGGCTTCTTTGAGTACTCCATCTGTTCTAACAATCAGATCAGGACCAAAACATCACCATCCTGGGGGTGAGTGGGAGGTGCAGCCAGTACATCACTTGCTTGCACTGGTAGCAAAGCAACTGGGGCAGATAAATCCCTGTTCTCACACACACAGTCACTTTTTCATTCTAAGGAGATCATTTAGCTAAATATGGCCATAACCACATTCATAAGTTTTATTATTAGGATTAGGACTGCTATGGACCAGGACAGACGTTCTGGGGCCATCTTTATTGATCTCTAAAGCCTTTGACCTTGTTGACCATGCCTACTGTGCTGTCAACTTAGGTCTTTGGGCTTGTCCCCTCCGGTGCTCAGTTGGTTCTCCAACTACCTTCAATGAAGGTAGCAAATAACCAAATATAGTAAGGTGCTCTCGGACTCCAACCCTGTGTCCTCAGAGGTTCCACAGGGGTCAGTCCTTAGGCCCCTGCTCTTTTCCATATTCATCAATGACCTTCCTTCCTCGGCTGCCTCCTGCAGGGCTATCCTGTATGCCGATGACCTAGTTATTCTCATTCATTCCAGAGATATTGAAGTCATTAACCACCAACTGAGTGAGGGTTTCAGGAGTGTCCAATCCTGGATATCGTCCCACAAGCTGGTCCTAAATCTTAAAAAGACCCAGGCCATGCTGTTCAGTTCCCTGGCCAAGTTAAAGGCCATCCCTGTTCCTATGTGCATCTTGGGTATTGATGGTACTCCTGTTCTCACCACCACCGATCTCATTAAATACCTTGGGGTGACACTTGACCCTCAGCTCGATCTTGGTCACCGTATCCAAAATGTGTGCAGAGCTGTTAACTGGAAATTGGGTCTGACTTACAGGGCAAAGAATAACCTTACTCCAGCTGCTCACCTAGTACTGGCTAGAGGATGTTTCTACCATCTCTGTTGTTATGGGCCTTTTGTTTGCCCATACTTCCAAGGTCCACCTCTCTAGGTGGACCGTAGCCTACACTAACATCTGCCATTTTGATCTTGCAGTCCCTCGTCTCACTGTCCACCGTGATCTGTACAGTAAGCTCAACTGGCTCTCCCGGCCCAACTATATGAATTTTGTTGTGGGCAGTTTCATGGGTAAGATTCTGGGTACTGGCACCCCCCCGGACTGGCAGAGCTCCTTTTTCCAGCAGCCTCCACTACCTACACCCTAAGGTCACTGGGCCCCGCTATCCTTAAGGTTCCTGCTACATGTACCAAAATGGGAGACAGGGACTTTGCATCAGGTGCCCCTAGATTATGGAACTCCTTTCCTGTCCAGGTCCAGACCTCCACTTCCCAGGCATGCCTGCACACCTCCCTGTGGAACCATTTGAAGGTCTCATCAATATGTGGCTGTCCTAAACCTCCCTGATTAGCCTGGTCCTCTGCACAGTATTTCGAGCATATCATCCCATGTATCTTGCTTAGGTCCTGCTGTGGTCTGCCTGCCTTCCTGAGTATTGCCCTGTGATAAATGTGTAAATTCTGTATATATATCTGTATATATATTGCTGGTAACGTTGTGTCAGTGACTCTGTACTTCGTTACATTGACTGTGTTTACTGTTGTAACCTGAGATATCTTATTATGTATGTTGTGCTTCTTCTGACATCAGTGTATCTGCCCTACTTGCTTCAATTTGTACTCTGTATGTTCTTTGATTTTCTGTACTCTCCTGGGTCGTACCTGAATATAGGCATGTGTTTGTCTAGTGTACTTACCTGGTTAACTAAAGCTAAATAAATAAAATAAATAAATAAGTGCTGCTAGCTCTGTTTTGTTTCCCCTTGGTAGTAGTGGTAGTAACTAGCAAGAGTGGCAAATTGGCTACTTTTTGACTGCCTGGTGTTCTTCTCTCACATTGCTTCACTTTGCATTCCATGATGAGAGATATAGTCTTTGCTGCTAAATGAAACACATGTTGTTCCTGTGACTGAGAAATAAAACTGGTAAACTACCAATACAAAGTACAGTTATACACACTATCCCCATCTAAAAAGTCTGACTCAAGAGGAGACTATTTTTGGAAGGCTTTGCCTGTGGTTCAAAGGGGGGGGACATGGCTCCTCCCCTCTTTCCTCTACTTAAATGTCCTCCTTCCATTCCTTCTGCTTTGAGTGAGTCGTACTAGCTCCAGTGCTGTGTGGCTCTGGGGGCTGGCTCTCTCTCTCTCTCCCTCTGTGCCTCTGGTGCCTCCCCTTGACCTCATCCAGTTGTTCATCCCCCCTTCCCCTTGTTTTTTCTGTTCTCCTTGTTCCCTCACTTTTTACCTGCCCTCCTGTTCTGTCCATACCTTGTTATCCTCTTTCCCTGTTTTCTATTGGGGTTCTTTCATTCCTCGCCAGCCTCTGAGTCTGCAGTGCTGTGCTATACGAGGTCCCTGCACCCTAATTGGTACCCTCAGAGGTACACTGTAGACAGCTAGCACTTAAGTATGTTATACTAACATAAAGGGCTAAGGGCATCTACCGTACAAGAGTAGATGTCAGGATATGAATGCATATTGTTGTAATATGCTTTGCTTGCTAATACATATATTCTGCTATGTATTTTCTTTGTATTTTTTACTTGTAAGATGCCAAGACACCTGTGTCCTTGGAGTAATATAATATGTAAGACGGCATTGCCACCTTTTGGTGATTTGTACTACTACACTGAGTTATGTAAGACTCTGTATAAGAACTCTTTTGTTCTCAAACTGATGACTTTACAGAATTGCATAATGTTATCTTGGACCATGGAGCCACCTCTAATTTAACCAGTAGGGCTCACCTCTGTAACTAGAAATGTTTCTATCTTATGGTAACCATAGTAATTATCATATGTATATAATGTAATGCACAGCCTTATACCTCAGAGACAGGAGAGACCCTAAGAGACACAGAGAAACCTAGAGGTATAGGGAATGCTTAGCACTGGCTCCCAGTTCGTATTGGTAAGAAGTGCTTAGGGCAACTGTGATTTTTCCTTTGGGTAGTAATAAACTTGTTTATTATGCCAATGCAACATGTCTGTGATTACTTGCATTCCCAATATCATCAAGAATCTGAAAGTGAGGTTTAGACCTTCTAACAAATTGGCGACCGTGTGCAGGCGATATTTGGTGTTTGTAAGTTTTCACTTGTTGCTTAAACTTTTCCCTTTCCCACGGGGACAGTAGGTGTACACTCCCTTACCACCTCTTCCATTTTAAAACCAGTTTGTAGTAACTTGCAAAGTCTGGCTGTCTTTTCGGGTGTGGTTGATGCCGTCTGGACCCACTTCGCAGCAGTTTTGAATTGCAAGCCTACAACTTATACAGTAGCCCGGCTGTGTATAAAGTGCTCGTGCTGTGGATTGATATGCAGCACGGTGCCCTTTTCACAGTTTGAATTTTCATTCCCTCCCACACAATGGCCACCGTATCAAATATCTGCGCAGAACTGAGACTCGATGTCTCAAACTTCCTTGCCTCCCATGGAGAATGGGCTGACTTCACGCTGGATGCAAGTCAATCCAAAAACCCTATACTGGGGTTTCAACCCAGTACATGGAGAAAGACAATCAGCCAATAAGCGTCAAGCTAAAGGGTTGATGGTGCTGCTCTCATACTGCTCTGGAAGTCTTCAAAGCAGGTTTCAAACCCTTGATCTGCAGATTTCATCTCTAAGCAACAGATGGGTTTGCAGGAAACAGAATGTATAAGACTGCAGCAGAACTTGAAGTATGAACTCCAAACTCTGAGAAATGAAAAGGATTCACTATTGTATCATTCAGCTCAAGCTGGAGAAAAGGAACTGTGTATGTTGAAGCAGGAGTGTGAAAGTTTGAGACAGGATAAGAGTCAGGCGTTGCAGATGAATGATTTGCTGAGTGCTGCAAATGCTCAGTTGAGAGACGAAATGGGTGAGCTGCAGGACGAGATAAACCAGGTACGTAATGACTTAGAAGTGTCTATCAGGAACAATCACGAATTGAGCGCCACGTACAGAGTGTTGCTAAAGCAAAAGCAAGATGAGGTTGATATGGATGTTGCAAGTGTGAGTCACAATGAATGTAGAACTAAGATGGCGAATTGCGCCATCAGCGGGAAGGTTCTGGCTGGACATGTTAAGGCAATGGGAGCATAGCCCTGCCTTACATACATCATCAGAAGGGAGTTGTCCGATTATGACATTTCACAGTACAATGCCCAGTCACACCCCTACTATGGCCCAGAGACCCCACCCAGCCATCCACAACGTGGTGGGTCCCCACCCCACTCTTCCCATGTCATACATCATCGACGTTATGGCACTCATCATGGGAGATGCCAACATGGCAGCCCCCATGATGGGGGGGAGCAGGCCCAGGCCTGGTCCCGACGGCACCTTCGGTAGCCATTATTAATGTGGAAGACAGGCAGGAGATAGAAACCATGATTGAAACTGCAATAGGCAATGTACCCCTTCCTGAGAGGAGTAAACAGGCTATTAAACCCCGATTAGGCAGCTTCTGCAAGAGGCTGGCACTCAGGAAGATATTGTCCGCACTGTGGCCGAGGCTGCAGCTCGGGCTGCCCTGGATGGTGCTCGAGACAATCTACCTCTGCCTGATTGACCCAGTAATCCCCTACAAATGGCCTACTCTGTTCAGAAAATTGCTGACAGCATTGGTCGGATGAACCCGTCCGACAACCTCAGCTGTCACTTGGAAAAGGTGCTTTCTAAATGCGAGCTGCTTTGACTCACTGCAGAATATCAGGTCCAAATACTACGCCAGACCATCGATCCTGGTTTGTGGGCCAAACTCCCCAGTGCCGTTAGCCAGGATGGGAGCGCCACCCTTGACGAGGTTGCAGCTGAGCTCATTTCTGCTCACAGCCCAGGTGTAGTAGGAGTGATGCTGGCATATCCTGTGAAGCAGAATGCAAAGGAAAGTCCAGCGACTTACCACCAGAGACTCTGGATGGCCTACCGAGCAGGAAAGCACTTGGCACAAGAAGCTGCGGATATAGATCTTATTGAATATAAGACCTTGTTCCTTAGGAACATGATTCCAGGAATAAGAGAAAAGGTAGAGCCAACCACCTACCCCAATATGAATAGGTTTGCCGGCATCCTTCAGAAAACTGAGAGAGAGTCTACCAACTCTATATCCGTGATCTGGGCTCCGGTTCCAAAAAGGTAGCCACCGTGGAGCCCACTCCAGAGGTCATGACGCACTACACAGTGGAAGGGCAGGCCCTTCGCCAACAGGCTCAACATCAGCAAGCCCCACCAGCTAATAATCAACACCCCAACAGGCCTATCAACAGCAACCACAACAGCAGCAACAATGGGGTGGGAATCAGAATTGGCATAAGAATAGAAAGCATAAGGGTAGAGGTAAACCACAACAGCAAAGAACAGGCCCTTCATATAGGGAGATAGCTGAAGAAAATCAGAAATTCCGAGAGCTCCTGGGACAAGTACACTCTGTGGTGGATGCTGTTCCTGCACAGGCCCTTGCGACAGTACAACCGGCAACCCAGGCCCTAACCTGTCATGGGGACACTGGCGGTACAGGCCCTCAGGCCCATTCAGGCCTGAACCCAGAAGCTCCTCCCTATATAGCATCAGTGCAGCATGGTGAAGTGATTCACATGAGTCAGGCCCAACCTCTACATGCTTCCGGCAGTACAGATTGACAATTACAGGCCCCAGCCCAGATTGTAAACAAGCTAGTCTTGGATACAAACGGAAGGCCCTGCACCGAGGCCGAGGTCGGGGGCAGCCTACTAGTAGTTTTGCTAGATACAGGTGCAGCTGTATCTGTGTTACATGATGAACACCCGGACACATCCCCTTGGTCCACCAGATGGAGGACCAACATGTCAGGAGTTGATGGTACTAGGCTACCTGCATACCGTTCTCTACCCCTACCGGTAGAGCTAGGCCATCTAAAGGCCTCACACACTTTCCAACTAATGGTACTGCATGATCATCCTAGTATCATAGGGATTGACTTCCTTGCACCACACGGCTGTGTGGTGGACCTAGCTAACATGCTATTGATACAGATTCAGGGTCAATATCATACAATTCTGATTCCTGATTCACAAGTTGTGGCAACTATATCTGCCAATGACAAGGAGTATGACATCATAGATTTGTTCAAGAATCATGAACTCTTCCCAAAGCTCCTCCCTATGTTGCAACAACACTTGGGAGCGTTTGCAATCAACAAGAATGACTGTGGTAGAATGCACACTGTCATCAAAGTGCCAGGCCCAGCACATGAGAGGCAAAGGCAATATCCTTTCCCAACTGAGGCCTTGCCTTCCCTCAGAGAAACAATCAAGTCATTCCTCAAGCAAGGAGTAATCAGAACATGTTTACACTGCCAACTCCCCAGTGTGGCCCGTGAAGAGACTCACAGGCACCTGGAGACTTACTACTGACTACAGGAAACTGAATGGTCACCCCCAGTTGTTCTCCAACTGTGGCATCAGCACCAGATGTGCTACAACTTCTGACCCCTGATTTGAAATGGTTCAGTGCCCTGGACATCTGCAATGGTTTTTGATCATTTTCATTGGCCCTTAAGAGTCAATTCAAGTTTGCCTTCACCTTTGAAGGAAGACAGTACATGTGGACTTGCTTGCCACAAGGATTCCATAACAGTCCATCCCTGTTCCATCTCCACATGATGGATGCCCTCTGAGTTTCTCTACTCCCCAATGTCTCTTGCAATATATTGGATGACCTGTTTGCAGCAACAGCCACTCAGGAACAACATTTGGATCTCTTGGATGAACTACTGACTCTCATTCAGAGAGCAGGCCTGAAATGTAACCCAGCAAAAGCACAACTGTATCAGAAAGAAGTACTCTTTCTGGGTCTAAAAATAACTGACCAAGGTTGAAGCCCTACCTAGAAGAAGGTACAGGGATTGTAAGACTTGCCATTACCCACCAGTGTGGCAAGTCTTCGAAGGTTTCTAGGTATGGTGAATTATTCGAGATATTTTATTTGTGATTTTGCTCAGAAAGCTGCTCCTCTGTATGAGTTATTCAAAAAAGGATGTACCATGGACTTGGGACCCTATACACGCCCAGGCTGTGACGTCACTGAAGCAGGCCTTGGCCTCTGCCCCAGCTCTGGTCAACCCCAATCCAGCAGTACCATTCCATCTCGAATGCGCCACCTCTGACATTGCCATGTCAGCAGTGCTGGTCCAGAAGGTGCATGGTACCTTGAGACCCATTGCATATGCCTCACAGCTCTTGACCCCAGTAGAACAGAAGTATGGCCTTTGTGAAAAGAACCTTCTGGCCACCTACAGGGCTGTCAAGCACTTCCTGTATATCATTGGGTACTCATCACTGATCATCAACACCAACCACACCCCAACTACCTTTCTGCTCTCAGATAGAGTGGAAGGGATCAGTCTCTAATACCAGACTGACACACTGGTCTCTTCTTTCTCAGGACAGAGACATACAGGTACAACGACTAAAGTTCCATCTATGGATATGATGGATATGATGGAAGGCATTCTTAAAATGGCAGAAAGGGAGATACTGTTGATGGGAGACCTGAATATGCCAGATGTTAACTGGAGCACATTTGCTGCAGCCACATCCAAGAGCAGGGCCATTCTTGATGCCCTACAGGTGGCAGGCATTAGACAACTAGTTTTGGAACCCACTCGTGAGGGAGCAATCTTAGACCTCATACTCTCAAACGGGGGCAGTGAGAGGATCTCAGATCTAGAAGTGGGTTGCCATCTGGGGACAAGTGACCATCAAACAGTGTGGTTCACGTTAAACTCAGCTACAGAGTCAAGCCATACAAAAGTGAGGGTACTGGACTTTAGGAGGGCTGACTTTGGCAAGATGGGAGAGTGCCTCAGAAAAGCACTGCAAACAGGCTAGAAGGAGTGGAGCAACAATGGGGAATTATCAAAACTGCCATCACAGAGGCAACAAGCCTTTGTGTGAAGCAAATAAACAAATCAAATGAAAGAAAAAGCCACTATGGTTCTCAAGAGAGGTGGCTGTGAAAGTCAGGAAGAAAAAGATAGCATTCCGGAAGTATAAGGAAACACAGAAGGAGCAGGACAGACAACTGTACCAGTTAAGGCAGAAATAAGCAGGGAGAGAAGTCAGAATAGCAAAGGCCCAAACTGAGGAAAAGATAGCCAACTCAGTTAAGAAGGGGATAAAACTTTATAGGTACATCAGCGAGCGTAGAAAGACAAAGGGAGGATAGTGAGGCTGAATAGAATGAGCGTGGGTGAGAGGGAACAGTGAAAAGCAGGAATACTGAACGAATATTTCTGCTCAGTATTCACAAAAGAGGAGGGGAAGGCCTAATCCAATTAACAGAAGCAATCTTGGATAGGGGGTCGATCCCAGTCCTTTCATAGAAGAAAGGGTTCTGCAAGAACTCCTAAAACTGAAGGTGGACAAAGCAATGGGTCCTGATGGAATTCACCCCAGAATTCTAAAAGAATTAAGGAAGGAACTAGTGAAACCACTGGCTACTCTTTTAATAAATCATGGGAAGATGGTGTGGTACCGAGGACTGGAGGAAGGCGATGTGATTCCCCTTCACAAAGTGGGACCAAGACAGAGGCAGGAAACTACAGACCTGTCAGTCTGACCTCTGGTAGGGAAAGTGATGGAGTCACTCTGAAGGAAAGAATAGTTGAGTACCTAGAGGTCAGTGGAGCACAGGATCCAAGGCAGCATGGGTTCACAGCGGGAAGGTCCTGTCAGACGAATCTAATAGATTTCTTTGACTGGGTGACCAAAGTAATAGACCAGGGAGGGGCTGTGGACATGGCCTACCTAGACTTTAGCAAGGCATTTGACACAGTCCCACACAAAAGATTATTAGTCAAATTAACCAGCCTGGGAGTGGGTCCCAGGGTGGTAGCCTGGGTAAAACATTGGCTGGACAACAGGACACAGAAGGTAATTGTAAATGGAGTGCACTCTGAAGAAAGGGCGGTTACTAGTGGGGTACCGCAGGGTTCAGTATTGGGTCCAGTCCTTTTTAATGTCTTCATCAGTGACATTGCAGAGGGACTGGGAGGAAAAGTATGTCTTTGCAGATGACACAAAGATCTGCAACAGGGTTGATACACAAGGAGGCGTGGAAAGGATGAAAAGGGACTTGCAAGGTTGGAGGAATGGTCAGACCTATGGCTAGGATTCAATGCAAAAGTGCAAAATAATGCACCTGGGAAACAAGAACCCAGGGAAGAATACACAATGGGTGGGAGGTAGTAACAACAACAAAACAGGAAAGGGACCTGGGGTAATCATATCAGATGACTTAAGGTTAGCAAGCAATGTGAGAAGGCAGTAGGGAGGGGGGGTATACTGGGATGTACAGGAGAGCATCAGCAGCAGAAAACAGGAAGTTGTTATCCCTCTGTACAGACAGTTGGTGAGACCCATCTGGAATACTGTGTCCAGTTCTGAGACCCCATCTCCACAAGGACATAGACAGGATAGAGGCAGTCCAGAGGAGGGCAACTAAAATGGTGCAGGTCTGCAAGAGAAGCCGATGAGGAGAGACTAAAGGAGCTTATATATGTATACCCTTGAGGAAAAAGGAGAGGGGACATGATAGAAACTTTCAAGTACCTCAAGGGAATCAACAAAGTCCAAGAGGGTAGCATCTTTCAGAAAAGAGACTTGCAAGAACAAGGGGACACAATTTAAAGATAGAAGAAGGCAGTTCAGGGGCAATGTGAGGAAGTATTATTTCACAGATAGGGTAGTGGATGCATGGAACAGCCTTCCTGAGGAATTTAGGGGTCTAAAATGTGGAGAATTCAAGAATGCATGGGACAGACATAAGGCAATTCTTGTGGGGGACAGGAAGATATAGGCTGTTGGTTAACTAGGATCTGCGGCCTATCCTGTAGGTAGGGAAATGGGCAGACTAGATGGGCCTAGCGGTCCTTATCTGCAGTCAAAGTCTATGTTTCTATGTTAGCTCATGGCCTCCTTTTCCAGGGAGAACCCCATGACTGTACACTACAGCCACCTGATCTTCCAGATCCAGGTCCTTTCCTCCCTGCCACAAATACTTGACAACACTTCTTTGTGCCGTGTCTTCACTGATGGTTCAGCATCCTACTATCAGGGAGAACAAATTGCAGGGATGGGCATTCTAGTGATCTACCCTTATGGGAACACTGTCAAAATATTTAAACGCTGTAGTGTAGCATCATCACAATATGCAGAGATGGCAGCGGTGGCCTGTGCCCTTGAGTTCATCCAGCATGGAACCGAGGACACCATCATTTTTACAGACTCTAACTGGGTTTGTTGTTCTCTTACAGAATTTCTTCCCTTCTGGCAGAAGAACTCCTTCCTCTCCTCTGATGGCAGCCCAGTGAAATACAAGGAACTGGTAATATACATACATTCACTGGCACAAAAATTTGCACACAAACTCTATGTACACAAAGTCAAAGCTCATTCTCTCCGTGACCCCTACCATGCCTTCAGTGACACAGCAGACACCCTTGCTAAGGAAGGGGCCCGAGGCAGGGACATCTAGATGATGAACCATCCAGAGGCCAATGCAACTGTACAGATTGCAGCACTCAGGAAGAAACCTGAGCCTTTTTCCCCCTTGGACCTCTCCGCAGCCCAGCACTTTGATACCGAACTTAAAGAGGTGTTCAAATTCCTTGACAAAGGTACCGAAGAGAAACTTTCCACACACAACCCTTATCGCAGGCATGAAGGTAAGCTATGCTTGTCACCAGATGACAAGCTCACCTGGTTTCAACCAGATGACTCCACCACCAAGTTGTGGGTGGTTCCCAGACACTTAAAATCTGAATTCTTGCACAAAGTGCATGACACTCCCACCGGTGGACACCAGGGAGTAGAAAATATCCTCCAAAGACTCAAGACCACTGCCTGGTGGCCTGGTATTACCAAAGATGTTAAACAATACATAGACAACTGTCTCGTTTGTGCACAAAACAACCCCATCACTACCAAACGAAATGCCAAACTCTTACCACAATGACATTCTGGCCCTTGCATGCCATACAGATTGATTTCATTGGTTCTCTGACCAACACCAGCAGAAATAACAAGTATGCTCTTGTGGTAACTGATCTTCTCTAAGTGGGTTGAAGCTTTCCACTAGGACGTGCATCGCGAAACTACTGCCAAAATCCTGGTGGAACAGATTTTCTCAGGTGGATCTACTCTAAAAGTAGACTCTGATAAAGGAACCAGTTTTACAGGTGAGTTGATGAAAGAATCCCTTGAACTCCTTGAAGTTCAACAGAAGTTCCACATACCCTACTACCCCCAATCTTCAGGTCAAGTAGAGAGAGCCAACAGATGGATTAATCAAATGCTTTCCAAATTCATTGAGGATAATCACAAAACCTGGGATTCCCTATTGGCGTTACTCCTTATGACAATTAGGGGTACGCCCTCAGCCACCACCCAGCTTACACCCTTTGAGGTGATGACTGGCAGACAGAAGCGATTACCTGAACATCTGCTGTTTGACCTGCATACCCCCACTGCAGACCACGTGTCTGTGGACCAATATGTGGAAAAACTCAGAAAAGACCTCATACACACACACTTGTATGCTGCCAACTGCATGGGAATGGCCCAGCAACAATCCAAAATACAGTTTGACAAACACACACAAGAAGTGGATTGACAAGTTGGAGATCAGGTAATGGTACTTCGATTTGCACATCCCACCCACTCCTTCTCCAACAAGTGGGAAGGCCCACACCCCATTGTCAACAAGCTCAGTCCGGCAGTGTATCAAGTTAGACTACTACATAACAACAAGTTGACTGACAAATGGTTACATGCAAACCAGCTGAAACTGTATAAAGGAACTTAAATTACTTTTCCTCACCCCATTGGGTGGAATAGTACTAACATACTAATCTTTGATCTTCCTTTCCAGTTACACTGACAAGATGGCTATCTTGTTCCATTATCTCCTCATCTCAGGAGTTATCCCCTACATCCAATGCACGATATCGGACCTCCTAAGACACCTAGATCCTCCAGCGCCTCCTTCAGAGGGAGTATCCATCAATATACCAGATAATATGATCACTGTCCAGGAAGGTTCCGATGCTTACCTCACTGCCTCGGTTGTTGCTCCTGATAAATCTACCCTTCAAATTGAGTGGCAAACCACATCACAAGGACAAATCTCCCTGTAGCCAAACTCTCCAAAGGAACTTTCCAAGGTTGGCACAATGCTAAATTATCCCCAATGGTTCGCTGTCCCTGTTACAAACTGCATCAAGACATTCTGGTTTGTACAACGTAACTACCTTAATTGATCCTTCATATTGTAATTCTTTGTCCAGAGATGCTGCTTGCAAATTTTGTGCTATACACCACATGGTTTCTGCAGCCATGTACTCTCTGTGTTACCACCCACTGATAAACAGCTTTTGAATGTCCAAAGCATACCCCTGGTCCCCTGTAGTGGTCTAACAGCCACTGCCTCCCAGGTTCTCTGATTAATAACACAGTTTATGCATATACCTGTTTTGTTTAATCTTACTTACTGGAATATGAAAGAATTTGGTATGTGTCACAATACTAACACTTCAGCATTTTATAGTACATTATTGCTTGATAGTTTAGTTGCATTTCAGATTCGTACTCAAGACCCTATTGCTGGGGTAGATTCTACTGAGCATAGAGGCAACCTCAGGAGGAAGCCCTCTCCTGATGATCTCACTTGTAAATGTAAAACACGTGAAGTTGACAGTTCTGATGTTACAGGTACAACTGGTACTGTCACAGGCCTTTTGGTACAGCTATGTCTATTTGGAATAAAGCAGACATTGCCGCTATCAAAGCTCATTCTGTCAAGTTCTCCACTGGTTTGGTCAACATCACCACCACCCCATTGCATGGTGTGGATGGCCTTAGTCAGGAAGAAAGATACACCTTATACTACATGCATGACATTGCTAAGGCATTCACTGATTCAAAAATAAGATTAACACACTCATACAACAGAACAATAAAGAAGCAGATAAACAATACATTGCTAGAGAAATACTTTGCTCTGCCTATGGCTCCTACATTATCACTACCATCGACAACCTCTTCTGTGATCTAGAATCTGGAAGAATCCCTGACATTATACATGACAGACGCATCTCCAAATGGTATTGTCCACGATGTAAAACCACTAGCTGTGTTTCAATGTGTATGCAACAAACTTTAACTATACCTCTTTCTACAGCTAGGAATTTGGGGTTTGTGACCAGACACCCTAATACTGGTCCTTGCTTTACTGCTAAGTGTTCCATAACAGATACCATGTTTGTTTCCTTCACTGTCTCTTTACCACGCTTTGATCCCTATCAGCTTTGTTCGACATGCTTGCACTGGTGCACCTGACAGCACTTGGATGAAGACATCTACAGAGAATGCTTGGATCTACTGCCTCTACTGGTTTACCATCCTTTCCTGGATGCCTGGGTGGCTCTGCACATGGACTGCTGTGCGAAAAAGCAATACATTTACTTGTGCCGCTTGATGTATTTGATGTTATTCAACCTGTTTGTGGTTATTCTCCAGACAGCATTGATTGGACTTTCACTACGGATGATGATATCACTGCAAATGGCACTGACCTTTGACTCAACTCTGGCTCTGAATAAGCTCTACCAATCATATCATGAGGAGATTCATCACCTGTCAACACGGATTTTGAAGACGACTACACCTGCCCTGTCCAGTTGCAAAGTGGGGCTCCTACTGTGCGCTCACAGTATATTTCCAATGGAGAGTACTGCGTGGTCACCAACTACAAGTCCTACACCTATGGATCTGTCACATGTGCTACTGATTACCCCAATTTCTGTTTTGTTCCCCACCAGAAGGCTGTCATTGGACATACTGTTATAACCCCTGTCCCCCTCCTAGATGCAGACATTATTGATTATAACCCTGATTATCTGCTCACACTGTCAGAATACTTGCCATACTTTAATGTACACATAGACCCACTCACACTTACATTAAAATCACTTTTAGACAGGAAGGACACACACCTCATCCACATCAGCAATAATATGACCAAAGCCAATGAAGCTTGTTCTCTCATTAATTAATGATGGTGACATGAATAACGATTGACTAACACCTAGTTAGAGATTACTTTAAAGGTTTTGTTATTATACAAGCATTTTTAATATTTATTTTAATTATTATGCTCTGCTGCCTACAGCGCACATTGTCAACACCGTGAGCAGCTCGAGTTCCTTTACAAAGCTTGCGTGTTGGGTTTATAGCACCACTGCTCCTGTCCTTTCCCTAGAAATTAGCCTGTGTTGCCCTTAGAGGCAACAAGGGTGGAATGTTACACGAGGTCCCTGCACCCTAATTGGTACCCTCAGAGGTACACCGTAGACAGCTAGCACTTAAATATATGTTCTACTAACATATAGGGCTAAGGGCATCTACCGTACAAGAGTAGATGTCAGGATATGAATGCATATTGTTGTAATATGCTTTGCTTGCTAATACATACATTCTGCTATGTAATTTCTGTGTATTTCTTACTTGTAAGATGCCAAGACACCTGTGTCCTTGGAGTAGTTATAATATGTAAGATGGCATTGCCACCTTTTGGTGATTTGTACTACTACACTGAGTTATGTAAGACTCTGTATAAGAACTCTTTTGTTCTTAAACTGATGACTTTACAGAATTGTATAACGTTATCTTGGACCATGGAGCCACCTCTAATTTAGCCAATAGGGCTCATCTCTGTAACTAGAAATGTTTCTATCTTACGATAACCATAGTAATTATCATAGGTATATAATGTAATGCACAAGCCTTATACCTCGGAGACAGGAGAGACCCCAAGAGACACAGAGAAACCTCAAGGTATAGGGAACGCTTAGCACTGGCTCCCAGTTCGTATTGGTAAGAACTGCTTAGGGCAACTGTGATTTATCCTTTTGGCAATAATAAACTTGTTTATTACTCTATTGCAACGTGTCTGTGATTACTTGCATTCCCAATATCGTCAAGAATCTGAAAGTGAGGTTTAGCCCTCCTAACAGCTGCTTGAGCCCGACCGCAGTGTCACTCCGGAGTTCAGTCAAACTTGTTCTCTACTCCAGGACTCCTTCCTCTCGCTGCGACTTCCACTCTAGCTTCCTGCAGTGCTCCTTGTGGCTGATGATGCTAACAACTGCCTTCCTGCCACGTCTGCTGATGCATCACTTCCCTTGGCCAGGTACACTCAGGGCTTCAGCGCCTCTTGACTTGTGGCTGGTGCACCGCCACCTTGCTGTGCTTCCCGGCCCCTTCTCCTGCAGCTCTACGAGGTGGGGAATACTGGATTGCTTCTTTCTTCATTGTCTGCTCACACCTGCTACAGCAGCTGCTGCCACTTGGGAACTCTTTCAGCTGTTTGGATTCCTGCTTGCCTCCTTGCCACCATTCTCTTCACTCAGACTACTGTGCATATTAGGCATGGACTTCTCAGTCACTGGACGTCTCCTCGTACTCAATGGGAGTTCCTTCCCCTTCCATACTCGCCCACATTTTGCAACTGTTACCTAAGGCTCAGTTCCTGTATTGTTAAGGCATGACTCATTGTTTCCATGGTGTACCTAATCTGCTTCATTGCTGATCGTACTGATTCCTTCCTCAGTTGTATACGCCGCCTTGCTCTGCCTGTTGCATACTCTGTATGGTCTGTCAGTATGCTTGTAACTGCTATCTCTTGACACTCCTCATACATTTGCTTTGGACACCAGTCCTTGGGGTCACTGTACCCACTATTACTGCATACCCATGCTTATTGCACACATCATTACTGCCTGGAGAGCCCAGGATATCACTCTACAGGATGCAGGAACTTTACTCTGCTGTTTCAGCATCTGTAACTCTCTTTGTTTACCAACTGCCTCATTAACGTCTCCTGCTAATGAGCCGCTCTGTGGCATCCCTCCTCTGACAGGCATGGTTGAGGCCGCTATACTGCCAACCTAACTCATGCTGTCCAGACAGCCTACATGGAGGTCTGGCTCAATTCTCTTACTTCTATTCCTTCTAAGCAGACCTATGTGGAGGTCCTGCCAGTCCAGCTAGCCTATGTGGAGGCCTGGCTTGACTCACTAACTCTACTCCTCCCACAGGCTGACCTATGTGGAGGTCCAGTCAGTCCTGCTAGCCTATGTGGAGGTCTAGCTTGCCTCACTTACTCTTCTCCTTCCTCAGGCTAACCTGTGTGGAGGTCAAGCCAGACCTGCTAGCCTATGTGGAAGCCTAGCTCAACTCATTCACTTCTACTACTACTCAGGCAGACCTACATGGAAGTCCTGCCACTCTGGCTAGCCCACATGAGTGCCTAGCATGCTACTCGATCACCTTACTATATGTCCTGTAGTGAACCTTCTTGGAGTCCGCTAGCACATCGGCTTGAGAACTTCATCACAGCACATACTGCAACTCTGAATCCTTTAATCTCTGCGCCTTAGCGCCTGACTGCACATGTTATTATTCATGGCCTCCTGACATGCCATTCTACTCCTCCAGTCCTCCTGCATGGGATTCTGCTGTTCAGTGTGGCTTCAAGGAAACCTTGAACAGCTCATTCATCTATGCTTACTACTGTGTCAGCTGACCACTGTTCCACCATCCCAACAAACTGTGTTCAAGAGGGACATCTACTCATTGCTCACAAATTCCTTACATGCTACATGTGGATCCTCTAGGGGTCTTGTCCTCCTTACATTGGATTGTATGCTACTCTTGCAATGGCAGACCATGGGGGTCCGCCATCCTCAAACTTGACCAACATTCCATGGCAATGGTGACCACATGAGGTCCCAATATATCAGCACTACATGCCGACAAGGAAGTCCTACCATAGCTCAAACATACTTCAAGTCATTGCAGGCAGATTCATGCAGAGGTTTTGTCACACCTTACCTTGGAGCATTTCATACAGTAGTGACGGTGAACCCACTTGGAAGTCTTGCCATCCCAAAACATTTGTGCACTCAAGAAGCATTTCCTTCCTCAACCATATCTTCATCCTCACTACAGCAGACCTTTCAGGATCTTGTCTTCCTTAGACTGAAACTGAGACTGCTAGATCACTTGAGCATTTGACCGCTGCATACCCAGAACTGCATCTGGTCCATGATCCAGCTAGCCCACGCCTGGGCCTACTCTACTTTACAATTCATTTATGCTTCTACTGCAATCCACCTTCTTCTGGTCCAGTTCCAACCCAGTGTCTATGCCGGACATCTCCATAGAATATACCTCAATTCTTGGACATCCTGAGACAATTCTCCTTTCTGACAAAGAACTCAGCTGCAACCTGTTTCACAGGATTATGGCTCCGTACAAGCCTCCCAATCACATAGACTCATACCTCATCATCGTTCCCCTGCTGGGCAACACTCCCAACCATTTCATCTTCTTGATCCTATGTCCTCAAACTATTTGCTATGTTAACACTCATTCCTTACCTATGCTGACTGTACTTACATGCTTCTCAACTGTTTCACTTATTGCTACCATAGTCATGGATTACCAATCATCCTTCATTCCGACATCATTCCTAGCTGGATCTTCATCTGCCGAAACCATCATCTTCAGCATGGACTTCTTGCTCATCATCAACTTTGAAACAGGACTGGGAATTCTACCAGTGACTTCTGGCTTCTCCTGCAGTCTACATTTGCTGTGCATTGACAGCTGCCTTACCTTTTTGCAAGCTCAACGCCCTGTCAAGGAAACCATTTACTGATCCTACCTCCGCTCCCCTGCTGCTATAGCATCAGAGGCATTCGTCTCCATATTGGTCTCCAACACGAGCACTACTATGACATATGATCTCAGCATTGTCCTGGAAGAAATTTTTCTAAGTAGTGCTTTGCCCTGCAAGGGGGCCTAGTCCTTTCTTAACGCATTCCTTCTCACCTTGGCTGACCTACATGGGGGTCTCACCTTCTTACTGTAACCTATGCAATGACAGACCACGTGGTCCCACCATATATCTGGCTTTGCCCTGCATAGGGCCTGCCTGCTTGGTCATCCACATGCTGTCTCATCTTGGCTGACCCACATGGGGGTCTCGCTGGCTCTACGAGAACCTATGCATGGCGGACCATGTGGATCCGCCTTGTTCCCATCTTCACCCCACAAGGGGCCTGGTTGCTTGCTCATTGTTCCATCACCTAGGCTGACCTACATGGAGGTCTCACCTCTCTACAGTAATCCATGCAATGAGCGAGCATGTGGTGTCCCACCATATCTTGCTTGCACCACACAGAAGCCTGGCTGCTTGCCCAAACGCATTTCATCATTACCTTGGCTGATCCTCGTGGGGCTCTCACCTCCTCTACAGGACTCCCCATACAATAGCGGACCATGTTGGGTCCTGCCATTATCACCAATTCACCTACATAGGGCCTGGCTGCTTGCTTGACTGCATTCCATCATCATCTTGACTGACCCAAGGAGGGGTCTCACCTTCTCTGCTGGATCCTTTGCCCTTACCTTCTTTTCCATCTATATCATGGACTTGGATTAACCAACCTCATATGCCATCATCTCCATGTTGGACCTTCATCCACCAGTACCTGGTTCTTCAAGATTGCTCTGCTCATCATTGACATTAAGGATATGCCTCTACAGTCATTAACCAGGATCTACTATGATCAACATTTCAGTACTTTAGTCTAAATAGGATTACTCTCTTTAGTATGCCCAGAAGATGGGCAGATCAGTAGTCATGGGTCCTTGAGGTTCCCCAAAGGGTTTTTTCTTGTCCTGCATGCTACTGGCCACACTTTCCAGAGTTGGAGGAGGTAATCACAACAGTAATTATGTTTTTGGGCCTTCAATCCTACATATCCAACATCCCACAAAATGTGGGATAAAGTGAAAGACCAAAGATCAAGTTTCTAATCTCAACTACATCTCATCCGGCTCAAACATATCTAAGCATCAACCATATCTCATCCAATTCCTACATATTACAAGCACTGAGCTGTGTACCACTCCAGTTTTAACATGTCTAAGCACCAGCCATTTCTCATTCAGTTCTTACGTATCACAAGCACTGAGCTATGTACCACACATTGAATTGGAAGGCTTTGCCTGCAGTTCAATGGGGGGGACATGCCCCCAATTTCTCTACTTAAACTTCATACCTCCGCTCCTTCTGCTTCGAGTGAGTCGGACTTGCCCTCCATCCTCCCATGCCTCCTCCTCCTTCCCCGGCATTCTTATCTCACCTTGTGCTGGGCCTTCAATCCTACACTTTTCCAGCATCCTGCAAAAGGTGGGATATAGAGAAAGGCCAAATATCAAGTTTCTAATATCAACTATATCTCATTCAGCTCAAATGTATCTAAGCATCAACCATATATCATCCATTTCCCATACTACAAGCACTAACCTATGCACCAAACAAAAATTTTAACATATCTAAGCACCAGCCATACCTCATTCAGCTCTTAAATATCACAATCAGTGAGCTAGGTACCACACAATGAATATTTACAGACTAGGTAGATCTGTGGTCTGGTACTTGTTCGCCATCACAGTCACCTTCTCATTCTTTTCAAGCAGTCATTTTGGTAAATGTGCCTTAATCATACTGATCTCAGTGCTGGTAGACTACTTCTGTTTTTCGCTGATTGTAGTAGGTGGGGTAGTAGCAGTCAGAAGTGGGAGCTGGTTGATCTCTCTCTGACTGGCTGTCTGACTGGCTTCCATTTGCTCTGGCCTGGTGCTGTTTTGTGTTCCTGTCATAACTATGAGACATTCACAGTGGTGCCTGTTGAGAAATAGAAGTCACTACTGTTAATAACTTATACACAGTATTGGTATTCCTTTCTTAAATGCCAGAAACAAAAGAGTGATTAGAGAACGTTCTGGGAGTTGCATGCCTTGTGACAAAACAGTGACACAGACAGTATGTGATGGGTGGCTGTCAGAGATTCGTGGTTTACACTTGAGCTTTAAGTACTATGCTATAAGGGCTGGTCAGCATTCTGGGGCTTGCCTGCCTTTGGACAAAATCATCATCATCATCATCTTAGAGGTCAGTGCCAATTGATAGGTTCAGCATGTACATATTGCAGCATTGGCATTTTCAGTAAGCACATCCACAGTCACATAATTCACTTCTCATCTCATTTCACTAATCATGCTGTTTATTACTACTAAACAGTGGTTTAATTGCTTTTTTCTACAGCTATGTTAAAATAAATTTAAAAATATTTTTTAACAGGCAGTTATCATAAAACAATAAATATTAAAAAAGGTTTGGATAAGCATCCAAACCTTTTCTTGCTTATCAGAACCTTTAAAAACCTCAGAACTGTTTGAAGTTTTCCCATCCCTAATAATTAGGGCATGAGTACAATTAGATGGGAGACTGGAATTTGGAGGATGGCAGACAAAAGCTGAACCCTTGATCAGAGGCAATTGCACCAATGAGCAGTGAATTCATGGAGGAAACATTTTTGTGTGTAGGAGGGAGGAGCAGTATGAATAGTAAGTACGGGGGGTGAGAGATCCAAAGTTTTGGGCAGTGGAAGGAGAAAGCTGCTTGACCAGCAGAGGATTCTACTGTAGGGACAACAAGAAAATGAGGCCCAGAGTTGCGAAAGGTGGGAGATGGAAGGAGGAAGTGAAGAGCGAGGAAAGATATGAGAGAAGGGAACCAAGAAAGAATTTCTAGAAGAAGGAGTACAATGAATGATGCACCTGGCTTCAAGGGAAGGAAATGAGAGGGAAACCAAGTAAATAGTGATGGGTTCTAGAGGGATAGTCCAGGGCAAAGCAGCAGAAGGAGTGAAAGAGGGGTCCAGTCTGGCTAAGGTGGACTTTGAACAGCACAGTAGACAATGTCTTGTCAAGACACTGGTGGCATTTTAAGCCTTTCCCCATATTATTATATTTATTCTGGAACATCATCTATCTCCAAGTCTTTTAACTCCTTCTAGTTCATCTTATCTCTTTTCTGTTTGGCTTTTTCCTTTCTGGCTAAGATAAATTCCCAGAGTGAGTTTGGATTATGAAATATTTTTTTTATTTTCTGCCAAGAAAACTAAACCTATATGCAGTATGTATGTACACTTTTTTATTTATTTTTATTTTAGTCTTTGGTAACCAGGTGAAACCCACTAAGCACAAGTGCCTTTTTTCAGGGGTGACCTGGGAGCACTGAGAGGTTATGTGACTTGCTCAGAGTCACACAGTATACAAGTGGAAGTTGTGGGAATCAAACTCAGGTCTGCTGGATGTACCAAACTTATTCACAGCTTGTTACTTAACCATTAGACTATACTGCCAGACCTTTGCAGGAATGGTGTATTGTCTGCTCCCAGCTTTGTGGGTGGAGTTGGTCCAGAGAAGGGACATCTGTAAAATGAATTTCACATGTAAGGTTTGAGCATTACAGCACCAAAACCTGAGGATTGTTTCTTTGCATCCCTTGTCTCAAAAGAAGTAGCTCTAACCCTTCAGATAAATGTAAATGTCTTTTTATCAAAGGTGTTAGAATGGCTCTTGTTCTTGAATGCTGCAATCTTTACCTTCTCTACTAGATGGTGTTCTGCAGCTGGTTACTGATTTAGTATTCATTACAGAGACTTAAAATGATGCCTCCAGGTCTTGTAAGTCTTCCTAGAAAGCATACAAAATGTATCTGGTGTTGTTGAGATGTCAGGGTAGCTGTGGAATTTAAAAGTATTTATATTGTAAAGCTGCTCTCCACCTGGCAGACTGAATTAGTATGTTTCTATTGGTACATGAATGCCTGCAGCCTCAGGCCCAAAGCACATGAGTTCCAGGCATGGGTAAACCTATACTGACCTGATGTTATAGGGCTCACTGAAACCTGGTTAAAACTCCAAATCCTAAATCACAAGTTTGATCTCCCTGGCTAGAGCACCTTCTGGAAAAACATGTTAGGCAAGAAAGGTGCAGGTGTATTAATCATTGTTAAGAGCTCCCTAAATGTAGGCAGAATCTTAAAAACGGCAAACAGAGACATAGTAAAAATGTTATTTACTTATTTATTTAAAAGTTGGTAACCAGGAAAGGCACACTGAGTCAAGGATCATTTCCAGTTGTGACCCAGGGAAGGGGTCGTGGGGAGTAACAACTTACAAAACAAATACAGATGCAGCATTATATTACAGGATAACGGGTACATACAGAGGCATCAGTAAATGTGCTAACATAATATAATAACAGCTCTTATGTAGCAATGAACAGTGAACAATCGTATGAGGCAAATTGCACAGTGTATTTTGGGGTAGGGGTAAAATGGATAAAAAAGAAGCTACTAGCTTAGATCTTTCTGACCCAAAAAACTTTTGGGAACAGATCAACTGTCTCCTGAAAAGGTGCTCAGAAGGTACTGCACACCACATTATAGCAGATTTAAATGTATCTAAATCTTTTGCAACAACTAATGCTTTTCATAATTTTCAATAGACTGGACAAGTAAATAGCACCTCAGACTGGGAATCTGAGCCATTCCCATAATTTAAATCAACCTTCTTCTCAATTTCACTTCCATGTAATCTCCAGACAGGAAGTGCTTACCCAACTAAGAATGATCAGACCATATGGCTTAACAGGTTTTGATAAACTAGAACCAAAGTGTGTGTGTTTTTTTTTATTTATTGCAGCTCCTATTAAAGCCACTCCTCTCAGAAACCATTTCAATAAATCCCTTCTACTTGGTTCCTTTCCTGTCAATGGAAAACTGCCTTAGTGGTCCCCATCCATAAAGGTGGTGTTACAGACACAGTTGAAAATTATAAACCTATATCTCCTTAGCACACTGGCTAAAATTCAAGACAAGTTGGTGTACACCCAGTTCCAGGAGTAGTTGGAGCTATACCACTCACTTTCTCATGCTCACCATGGTTTTAGAAAAAAATGATGGTATGGATAATGCTCTTGTCCAGCTCACTTCCAATATACTTGGCACTATGGACCATGGGCTAGTGACTGGAGCAATCTTCATGGACCTAATCAAGGCAGTTAACCTTGTAAAGCATGAGCTTTTGCTGTCCAAACTCAGTCATATTGGACTGGGTGATTATGCATGCAACTGGTACCAGCACTACCTGAAAAAACAGAATGCAACTTGTGTAATAGAGACAACATGTATCTGACCTAAAGCTTAAAACTACAGGGTTACGCCAAGAACTGTGTGGTGGGGGCTTAGCTACAATTGTATGTGGACAATGCTGTACTGTACAGAAGCTCAGCAGATGTAAATCGATAAACTTGAACCTAAACACTGATTTTAGGAAATTGGAGGGCTGGCTATTAGACAATAAGCTAGTCTCAAACCTCAAGAAAACCAAAGACATGTTGGTTGATCCCAGGCACCTGGGTAAATTGAGTCAACTTTTTCTCCAGCTATAGTATTATCACTAGCTGGTACGCAGCTGGAAGGGACTGGTTCTTAGAAATCCTTGAGGTTCATCTTGACCAGGAGCTCACACTGAAACCTCTTGCTGAGGTTGTGATGAAATCTCTGCATCAGAAGATTTGTCCTCTGTACAGACTTAGTGGGTACCTCAGTAATGAAGCACAACTGACCATTTCTACTGGCACACTACTGCTTGTTTTATTTTATGAAGCCCCACTCCTGCAACCCCTCTGTTATTCTGAGCAAAGCAGACTACAGGCATTATATCACAAAGTGGTACATTTTGTGGCAGGAACACAGTCCAGAAACCATCACTGTGATGTGCTGTCTACCCTAACCTGGCCCTCCTGTGAAGCAATATTAACCTATATGGTCCTTTGCCTAGCCTTTCAGCTATTCAACATTGATGCACCTCCCAGTCTTCATGGTATCCTCCAGGCTAAAACACAGAAAAGGGCACTAAGACCCTCAACATGTCCACTGCTGGAGGTCCTGAGGCCTTGGCATCTGCAAGTGACAGGTCTTTTCCTATTTCTGTCCATCACTCTGGAATAGTGTACCACTGGAATGTTCAACTGCTTCTCTGCAGCTGCCTTCAAAAATACCCTCAAGGTTCATTTGCTTGTGGGCAGTCATTGCAGCTGTAATCGATGAATCTGCACTTACTTATTCCTAATTTTTATATTTAAAATGTTTTATTAACATAGAAACATAGACTTTGATGGCAGATAAGGACCACTTGGTTCACCTAGTCTGCCCATTTCCCTACCTATTTGATAAGCTGCAGATCCTAATTAACCAACAGCCTATTTCTTCCTAACCCCCACCAGAATTGTCTTATGTCTGTCCCATGCATTCTTGAATTCCCCCATTGTTTTTGACTCCATGACTGCCTCAGGCAGGCCGTTCCATGCATCCACCACCCTCTCTGTGAAAAAATATTTCATCACATTGCCCCTGAGCCATCCCCCCTCTATCTTCAAATTGTGTCCCCTTGTTCTTGCACATCTCTTTTTCTGAAAGATGCTACCCTCTTGGACTTTGTTGATTCCCTTGAGATACTTGAAAGTTTCTGTCATGTCCCCTCTCTCCCTCCTTTCCTTGAGGGTATACATATTAAGCTACTTTAGTCTGTCTTCATATGATGTCTGTTGTAGACCCTGCACCATTTTAGTTGTCCTCTTCTGGACTGCCTCTATCCTGTCTATTTCCTTACAGAGATGGGGTCTCCAGAACTGCACGCAGT
Source organism: Neoceratodus forsteri (assembly GCA_016271365.2). Taxonomy (NCBI): domain Eukaryota; kingdom Metazoa; phylum Chordata; order Ceratodontiformes; family Ceratodontidae; genus Neoceratodus; species Neoceratodus forsteri. The sequence goes on along the minus strand of CM057455.1, from coordinate 639,386,285 downwards.
ACTCCAGATGGGGTCTCACCAACTGTCTGTACAGAGGGATAACTACTTCCTGTTTTCTATTGGTGATGCCTCTCCCTATACAACCCAGCATCCCCCCAGCCATCCTTACTGCCTTCTCACATTGCTTGCTTACATTTAGATAATCTGATATGACTACCCTCAGGTCCCTTTCCATTTTGTTGTTGTTAATACACCCCCCTTTGTGTACTCTTCCCTGGTTTTGTTTCCATGTGCATTAATTTGCACTTCTTGCATTGAATCTAAGGTGACATGCTTTTGACCATTCATCTAACCATGCAAGTGTGTTTTCATCTTTTTCACCCCCCTTATGTATCAACCCTGTTGCAGATCTTTGTGTCATCTGCAAAGAGGCATACTTTTCCTTCTAGTCCCTCTGCAATGTCACTTTTAAAGACATTAAAAAGGACTGGACCCAGTAGTGAACCCTGCGGTACCCTGCTAGTAACCACCTTTCTTCAGAGTGGACTCCATTTACTATTACCCACTGTGTCCTGTTGTCCAGCAAATGTTTTATCTAGGCTGCCGCCCTGAGATCCATACCAGGCTGGCTAATTTGTTTACTAATCTTTTGTGTGGGAATGTGTCAAATGCATGCTAAAGTCTAGGTAGGCCATGTCCACAGCCCCTCCCTGGTTTACTAAGGTACGCGCCACATAGCCGGAGGAGCCCACCACTCAACTACCAAGAGTTACCCATGCTGACTAGTCACAACTGCACCAGGGCAGTGTGACTTTGGACACGTCACCCTTGGACAAACCCCTACCGTCCCTTCCCCCTCACTGCCCATTTTGTGTACTGACTCAGAACCAACTCAGTTACATTCAACACCTCACCTGCCATAGCAATGGTGGGCCCTATCCACTGCATACTACCCAAAGGCAATGTATTGCTCTTGCTGCTTACACTCCCAGGTTTTACATGGGACTCTGAGTCCACAATAGCCATGCAAACCTTGTTAATGGACCCTCTCAGTGTATACAGCATAATAACCTCCACACAGCCATTTTTCACTGCTGTCCACTATATGTGTGTGGATATACCACCACCCTGTAGCTGGTGGCCATTGGCTAACTGCTCCTCCCTAACACCACCTCCAGTGCTCCACTCAGGACTAATCACTTTTCAGGTAAACTGTAAATCATGCCATAGTTGGCCTAGATTTCACAAATTCAGTAGCAAGCAATTTAAAGAATACCTATGGAGACTTGCAATGTTATTGCTGCTTCTTTTGGGAAACATACATCTCAACCTGCCCTCCAAACAGCAGTTTGCCCTCAGAAGGAATCTGGATCACTTAATTTTGCTTCACTTAATATTCACAGCCCCTCTCTAAGATTGACAGCTATAAGTCTGGGTTGCACAGCACAATCCTGATGTTCTCTCCTCATCAAACCTGGCTCACACCCAAAATACCTGACACTTCAATCTTAATTCCTGGCTACACAGCTTTTAGACAAGACAGATTAACTAATAGAGGTGGTGACTATGTGATCTACCTTCAGAACAACTTACAGGGCCTAGTCATGCAGCTGCCCAACACTGGTGATGACATGCAAGCCTGTTGCACCTGGGTTATGCCCCCTATCATCCCACATTCACCTTACACTGTATTCCTGGTCTGTTATACTGTGATACTGCTATTTTGCACTAACATGTAGATTTTAGGTATCCATCATATAAGCATGAGCGCCAGGAATGTTCTTTGCTGCTCATATATGCCAGTGTTTACATCCTTCATAGGATTAGATCATGCATGACTATTATACCTCACTATAATGCATTATGTTTGTCTTTTACATATATTCCATATATAATCTACTTAATCACTGATAGGATGACTCTAAAGGGAATCATCAATGATTATTGTATACCTATATTCTCATATAATTGTATGTAGTGTGTTTTACACTCAGACAGATACATCACATGTAATAGAGCCCTGTCAGCACTTCTTTGTCTCATTAGAGAGAAATCCTTTGTTATGTCTTATATTATACATAAGCAAGAAATGCCACATGTAATAGAGCCAAGTCAGCATTTCTTTTGTCCAAGCTATAATGCTAACTGAAGCATATTATTGGTCTCATATGATACTCATTAGTAATTCTGTCTCCTGTTATCATACAATGGAGAATGACTTAGGACCAATACATATTGTTTCTCATATCTGTAACTATGAGGTAATCTCTGTTGCTATGCTGTTATCTGTAGTATTTAGCCATCTGCAACCCAGTTCCACGGAGAGAGAGAGAAAGAGAACAAGATCTTGGAGAACCTATGATCGTAGAAATACTGGTGATTATGTACATTCTTCAGGAGAGTGGTGAGAACTCCATCTCCCTTATGATTTTCTTTTCACATGCTTGGTGTAAGTAGTAGAATAAACATTTATTGGTATTCTTGCTTGTTTATGAATGTTTCTTGGCAGACTCCAAAGACATAAGAATCTGTATTATTAGTATTATTTTAGCAATAAACCATGACAGGGTGTGGGTGATGCTGGGTTTACCCATGTCTGGAGTGGTTCAGTCATGGGGCCACAGGCCAAGTGACAAAACCATCCAGGTGTGTGTAAATCCCAGCATCACCCACACCCTGGAGTGGTTTATTGTGATTATACAATGTCCCCCTTAATTATTTGTTCAAAAAATGAAGAGAAAAATAATAATTTTTAATTTTTTATAAGTTTGTATTTAATTTGTTGTTATGCTACAAAAAATAGTCCAGTGTAATTGGGTTAAAAAAAGTGTAGGCTAGGGGAGCCATTTGATTTGTGCTGGCTAGTAAGATCAAGCATGCTGCAGGGCGAGAGACAGAGAAAGACTGTGAAGGTTTGTTTTTTAAAAATATTTGTGTTCTCCGATGGAGAGAGAGTAACTTGTACATGAGACAGAAAGACAGGGCTGTAATGGACAGCAAATGAGAGGTCAGCGGGGTGGAGCTCAGAAAGCGAGAGAGGCTGTGAAGCTTTGTTTCTTTAAAACGTTTCTGTTCCCCGGATGAAGGGAGAGAGTGCAGTGTGGAAATTAACTGTCCGTTGCTGCTCAGTTAAAGACAGAAGGCAAGGTTTCGGGCTTTGTTTTTGGTTTTTTTAAAGTTTGTGTCTGTCAGCTTTGCTAGCGTGTTGCGAACAGGTATCGGGCTGAAATAGGCAGAGAGTGGGGTGTCTTCAGCGCTGCGAGTGGGGCATCCGAGATCGTGGTTTTCTGTTTAGCTTCCAGGTATGCAGCTAGAAAGGCATAGGGGAAATGTATTGAAAAGGTTTTTTCTGTCAAAATTGACATTTTTTGTTTTTATTATGAATTATGGGTAACGGAGTGGCACAGCAGGCAACATTTATCAAGAAACAAGATGGCGGCTTGGAATGATTTAAAAATTTTTTGCAGTTAGTGACATGCGGCTGGCTGGGACCTTTTGCATTGGTAATGCTGAATTTTACAATGCTGTAAAGGTGCCAGTCAACCAATCAGATATCTTGAGTTTGAGGCACCATTGTATAATACTATTTACCCTACACACTAAGAATGTTTAGGCAACATAAAATGGTGACCGTGAATGGAGTCTGGGTGTTTGCCAAGGTTACATTTTAATTTCCTCTGTAAATTAAATCACTGGGTGAGAAATCCTCAGTAATAAGCAGCTGAGAGTCTCTTCTGTTTAACTTTTTGGTCTGTTGTGCATACCACAGTGCAGTCAAAACAATCATTTGGCAGATATTTAATCTCTCTGTAATGAGTTGTTTTATTTTTTTTCCTCCTCTTTCTCTGTGGGAACACACAGCTGTAAAGGGATCTGAACAGACAGATAGGCTGCTTTCATTTGCTGTTTCAAATCCTAATGGGTCTATACTCATCTAGGAGTCCACGTATGCTAAAGGCTGTTTGTGTCCTGTCATGAACTTTGGTTGCAAACAAAGTTTTTGATCCATAGACAGCTAAGGGTTTCTTATCTTAAATGACATGTCTAAAAATATCAGTAGTGAGTTGAGGCTGGATGTCTTAACATACCAAACTGCTTACAGTGGTTTAGAAGATTTTGCCATTGTGTCACAAACCAGAAACAGTCCCATGAGGGAGGTTTCTGAACACTATGGTCTATTAGAAAATGGTACCAAAAGAGTTGATCCTGAAGGATTATTAATTGCAAAGTTGTTTAAATGCTTTGATGCTGTTTTAAATAAACTTTCTGTTTTGAAATCTGAGTATACTGCTTGCAAGCAGGAAAATAGTCTGAAAAAGACTTCTCATAAAGAAAGGATAGATGGACTGCAGTCTCAGCTGCAGTCTCTCCATCACGAAAAAGAGTTTCTCTTTAATGACAGAAGCAGCAAAGACCTGCACACATTAAGAGATAATGCTGAAAAGGCAAAACTTAGGAAAAACATTTTTCAAATGAATGGTGTTCTGGCTAATAACACGGATTCCTTAAGCTTTGAAAACAAGGAACTTAGGGATGATAAGTCTGAAGTAATTACAGGAAGAGTTAATGTGCTGGTATTTCAACACCAGACCTTGACTTAACTGCATGATTCATTATATTTTCAGTACAGCAGACTTGATACACATGTTCTGAATCTGAACTGTGACACGGCTTATGTTGATAAAAGGCAAGTTTTACAAGATGAGAATGTCTTACAATCTGAAAACAATTCCCTTTACAGCATACTAACTCCTGTATCTGAGCAGTTAGAATGTAGGAGTAAAAGGTTAGATATGGTGAACTTGCACTGTCAGCCAGAGGTATTGGCAGGGCATACTAGCTTAATGCCCAAAGACCTTGCCTTTTCTGATGTTGAAGAGTTTGATTCTGAACACTCACAGTATGCTGTGGGGTGAACTGGAACAAAGGCTAGCCACTTGTTTTTCCTGTGATTCACAGAATGGGAATTGTGAGAGTCTCAAAATGGTGAACACATGTCATCAGGTTGCATCCCCATACCATCCTCAAGATGGTCACTCATGGTCATGTGATGATGGTCATAACATAGTATCCCAAGATGCCCATAAGGTAATCCAAAATGGCCGACCACCACATCACGGAGGTTGGATCATGCAGTCAGAGGACTTGGGATTGCTGCCATAACCAAACAAAACATACCGGAGGTTTTGGCATGATAAATAATGTTAACAGTAAGACTAGTGTTTCTGAGGGACAGAAGATTATCATTGAAAATTATGTTGATGTACTTTTTGAATGAGGCTGGTATGCAATCTGTCATGAAGTCAGTGTCTGACACTGCAGAAGAAGCTTCTGTTAGCAATATTTACTATACTGCAGCATCCTCAGTTAAGGAACACATTGTGGCTAATTACATGAAATGTTGTGATTCTTCCCTGCGTAATTTAAGATCCACGACAGGAGTCTGACAGTATTTCTGTCGAGCGCCCTGTCAGCGACAGCGGCAGGTCAACCGCATTCTGCAGTCGGCTGCTGGTTTGCTATAGTTTTCTTTGTTTTCTTAGGGGGGCTTCGCCCCCTCACCCCCCCCACTTAAAGATTCTCAACTCCAGTTGGAGCTGATTGGGGGGATGCAGGACCCCTGACAGGCAGGGCAGGGTTCCAGTGGGTGTCCCACTGTGGCTAGGCGCTGTAGTCGCTGTGGGGGCCCTGCTGGTGAAATGTCGCTGCGAGGGGGGAAAACATAATTTAACTTCTGCTTTCCCTGAGAAGACTGAATGTACTGTTTCTAACCCTAACAGCACTGGGCATATGCAGACCATTAATACTTTAAGCTGTAACATTAGAAACAATGTTGCTACCATCCAGCAACCTTCTGGTGGGGAAACCCACTTTACATTTGATGGAGGAGGGGACAACCCTGATTCTGAAAGCCCCATGGCTATGATATTTTCACCATCACAGGCCACTTTTGGGGGGAGGGTTACAGGTTTAATTTCTGAACCTGGGCTGACAACTGCTTAAGTACTATTTTCTCCACCCCTGATGGCTACTGAACTACAATCCATAGCTGGAGAACTACGTGCAACTTGCACACCACTTTTCTCCACTGTGCAGGCACCCCTGATAGTGCCAGCTCTGCCAGTACATGATGCAGAACCCCCTCCACCAGTGACACCTGGATCATCCCTCACTGTGGCTGCAATAGCAGACACAAGTCAGAAACAGACTGAGTTATCCTCAGCACAAACAATAGCTGCCACTTCTGGCACAAAGGTGCAATGCATCATAATGTTAATAACATTGCGTCTTTTGAGATCACTAACCATGGTCCCAGCACTTGTTAATCTTAACACAGTTTTAGGGAACATTGAAATTCTACATCAGATATAGCAATCTCAGCAGTTTTAGCCTAAAAATTCAATGAACATATCAGACCCACTGCTTGTGCATTCCAGATGCTTGCCCCAGTGGAGTTGAAATACAACCTTTGTGAAAGGAATCTTTGGCTACATACTGTACAGTTATATACTATATGTACATCATTGGAAATGCGCCCAGTGTGCTGCATTCCAATCATTTTCCAACTCATTTTCTGTTGCTAGACAGAGTAAAAGATGACTCTGTATCCAATGCCAGACTTGCACACTGGACTCTCATTTTACAGGATCATGACATCACTGTCCTTCCTATCAAAACTCCATCCTTGTTGGCCCATGGCCCATAATTTACAGGAGAGACCCATGATTGTTCACTCCAACCCACTGACCTACCTGTCCCAGGGCCCTTTCTGACAGAACCTCAGAAACTGTTAAAAGACACCACTGTGTGTCATGTTTTGACTGATGACTCAGCCACATATACCAACAAGGGTCAGATAGAAGGGTTTGGAATTATTTTACATTCTGCTGATGACAGAGTATGCATATCTAGTAATTGCATCATTGTATATGGTATGATTCACAGGCAATGTTAAAACATACCTGGTAAATAAAATGAAAAGCAGGGAGGCGAGGAGTCTCCTAATTACCACAAATGTTTGTGGATGGTTTAGAGAGCTGGTAAGTCCTTGAGTGAAACAGGTTGTGATAATAATGAGGAATAAAAAGATTTTTCCTTCCGTAACATTATACCAGCACTCCACAAGAGGGTTAGGTTCTGCACGTTTTAAGAAATGTCCTGATCTAATTACAAAAAGCACTGCAGAAACTGTTTTTTGTTTCATTACAGTTTCTAATTGTGTATGTTTCTCTCTAACTGAATTTATTTGGGAAGAAAACAAACTTCTGTTCCAATACTCCTAATATTACCCCTGTGAAATACAGAAACTTGTTTGTGTACATCACAACACTAACCTAACCAGTTTAAGTACAAATTGTGCATTCAGAAGGTTCAAGCATATTCTAAATGTAAACCCTCATGCTCCAAAAAAGGACCATCATTTGAGGGGTGTATAGGTTCCTTAATAAAGGAACTGAGGAATAACTTCCAGAAATAAGCCAAAATAAGAAAGTGGAAAATGGCATTCACCTATCCAGTGATGGCCTACTCATTTGGAACATCACTGTTGTAACACTCATAAAAGTTGCAAGTAATTCCTGAACATCTGAGAGTAGATTTTATCTACTGTACCAAGTACATAATACTACACCTGGTGGACACCAGTCAGTCAGTAAAACACTAGACAGGCTGAAATCCTCTGTCTGATGACCACATATGAGAAATGATGTAGAACACTACATTAGTAACTGTTTGATCTGTGCACAGAACAATCCTATACCAGCTAGGAAAAATACAGTGTTACCTCAGAGGCAATAAGTCCCCTGGAACAACATCCAGATTGACTGCAAATATCTTGGTAAACCAGCTATTTACCAAGTAGGGCTTTACCCCTAAAGGTAAATTCTGATTACAGGGATCCAGATTTATAGCCAAAGTAATGCAGGAAACTCTGGATTTGTTATGGGTAAAACAAAAGTTTCATATCCTTTACAACCCACAGTCATCAGGACAGGTGGAATGGGCTAACAGGCAGGTCAAAGTTATGTTATACAAACTTGTTCAGAAAACCCCAAAGAACTGGGATTCATTATTGCCTTTACTCCTTATGGCAGTAAGAGGGACACCCTCTGCAGGTACACAGTGTACCCCATTTTGAAATCATGACCGACAGCTCATGAGACCCCCAGAACATTTACTTCTGGACCTGTGTACTCCACTGCTGATGGAGCATCAGTAGAAAATATGTTAGCTCAAACAAGACATCCAAAAGGTACACTTGTTTGCTGCACAATGTACGGACAAGGCCCAACAACAGGCCTTATTGCAGTGTAACATAACTCAGTCCAGCAGTCTACCAAGTTAGACTGCCTGACAATAACAATCACTGATAAATGGCTACATGCCAATCAAATGAACCTGTTTAAAGGAGATTAAATTACTTTTCCATACCCCGTTGGGAGGAATAGTACTAAACTAACTATGTTTTTCTTTTCTCTTTCATTTTAGGTTCCAGAGAGAGAGAGAGATGCTTGCTTTTATGCATATTATTCTTTTTAAAAGTATGGGTCTTCTTATGAGCCCAAACTTCACATTGTATTGCAGATAAGAACCAGTGACCTAATCCTAAACAGCTTGTTCAAGCAGAATAACTCACAAGCCCACATGATTTAATTGCATCCTGTGGAATTCACACTAAAGTCCTAAAAGATATGTTCATTGTCCAGAAGGGTAATGAGGCCCTACTGAATGTTATGATCATTGCTTTGGATCAATTCTAGCACCTAGACTTGATCATAGAAACATAGACATTTTTCTATAGAAAACATAGAAATCATTAGAAACATAGAAGTTGATGGCAGATAAGGACCGCAAGGCCCATCCAGTCTGTCCATTTCTTTTTCTACCTTATAAATGTGCCATCGGCCTTTGCTCTGTCAGTGGCCTATCTATTCATACTCATCTGTATTGCTCCCTTATGCCTATCCCATGCCTATTTGAAGCCCTGCACTGGACCCTTGTTTATATTTTATTGATAATCAGGAATTTTGCATCCAAATTTTTTGTTTGGTAATAAAAGCCATATAGACCTTAAGGTTTTACCCAATGATGCCCCATAATTTGTGACACTTAATACTGACTGCCCAAAACAGGAACCTGGCTCACCCAGTGCTCTAATAGTCATTTCTTAACCAGGTGTCCTAGTTAATAATGTGCAGCTCAAGCACAACCCAGTGGTTTTAAATCTCACCCTTTTAAACTTGAAATGATTTGTTAAATGTTTCACAGCAAACAATTCCTACTTTTTTTTAATAATGATGTGATTGGATACCCAGGCAGCATACCAGGTAGCCATTAATGACCCCCTACACAGGGACTGATAGTAATACACACACACAGAATTTTCATATACTGACTGTTAGTGGTACATCTTATGACTGTAAATCTACCCGAACGCACTAGGCATTTTTTTATTATTTTTTTTTTGTTCATTTGTTTTAAAAAAAAACAACAACACATGTTTAGACACAGGCCTATTTGGCTCTGACACATCTATTTTAAATAGGGCTGATATAGCCATTCTTCACACATATGTTAAAGGTTCATGATAGTATGAAATATAATATCATACCCCCCCCATTACATGGTGTACGTGATTTTGCTCATGAAAAGAGTGATTTAAATTTACAATATTAAGGATATTGTGAAGGACTTAGACCTGGCAAATGTTATTAATTAATTAATTGCTGCTCACATTAAGGAAGCAGATGAGCATCACATAGCTGGGAAAGTCCTTTGTACTGCCTACAGTTATTATGTTCTTACAACCTTTTGGTTCTCTCCTCTGGGATCTGGAATTAGGACATATCCTTTGATCTCATACATGACAGAAGTATGGGTCAGTGGCATTGCCACATTTTGCACTTCTATTGCATGTGTTAACAAATGTTTATTTGAATCTAGCACTATTCCCTTGTCAATGGCAAGGAACCTTGGATATGTCACCACACACACCAGTATTGCTACATGTTTTGAAACTTACTCCTGCACAATTCAGGAAGCCATGTTTGTGACTTCACAGTCATTGCTGTATTTTCATCTGGCAACATCCATCTCTGATTGTCTGGCAACCATCCATTCTATTGATCATCTTGATGGAAACTTTTATCATGAAAAGTTGAAACTACCTCTGTTCCTTGTTTACCATGAGGTCTTGGAATTGTGACTGACTCTGAACATCAAATGTCGTACATGAAAATATCACCACCTTTTATGCAGATGTGACATCTTCCAACTTGTCTTACCAACTTGTGAATACTGGCCTAATAAATACAATTATGCTTCCTCTTGTGAACTCTCAAATAAACTGTATTCAGTCCAGACAATTAAGATTCTACAATCAAGCTCTTTTGTTATGCATACTATGAAGCAAGTCTGGGTAGAGGCAATCTCCTAACTTCAGCAAGAAGACTCTTCTTCATTTGCGCTACAGTCAAGAAATCCATTTTCTTCACTGCTTGTTTTCCAAGCCTGGCTGGCACCTGATACAAACTGAGTACTGTTATAAACTATTACACTTTGTGCAGCCGTGTGATCATCTTCAACTGAACACTGTTGGTATTCTATTGTAAAACTTGATGTGCAATCTAATGCACCCTCGCTGAGGCCTCTGAAAATACTGCTGCCTCCTGAACATTTTGATCTACCTTTGGAAAATCTGAATGCATCTAATTTGAACTATGAATCTTCATCTAACACTTGAAGAAACCCTGGATTTATCCCTGGAATAGTTCACAGTTCATAACTTGTGGACGTTGACATTTAGTGTCCTGTTCAACTTACCGACTGAAAAATGCCATCGTCCAAGGTGGCATATTCTGCTGATGTTTAACATTGTGTGGTGACCAACTATATATTCTTCTGATATGGACTAAAAGTTATGCAAAGTGAATTTTTCTAACTTCTGTTTTTACTCCCTAAGCAGGTAGTCATTTATATGGTAATCACACCTGTTGCCATCCCTGAACCAGCTATCATTATGTCTAGTCCTAACTGTCCTGATGCTCTATCTTGATTTTTACTTATTTTTAACATCCATACAGGCAACTTAAGTTTGTCTCTTCAATTTCTTCCCAATAGGACAGATACACACCTGATACATAGCAGTATTTGCTGATTGTTTTGATAATGGAAAACCCATTGTGAAGTTTTATTTCAAATGTTTATAGTAATATAATAGGTTTACTAACATTTTCCTTATAATTACATTTTTTGTTTAAGGAAAACCCTGAAATGCTACTGTGACCAGTTAAAATTCCTCTATCAGGCTCGTGCCTCAGGCCTGTAGATGAATGGTGCCTAGTCATCGTCTTTGTGTTGTGTTGCCTGTTTTGCAATTAGGGCAACAAAGAGGGAACTGTTGCACCTGGGTTATGCCCCCTATATTCCCACATACAACTTACACTGTATTCCTGGCCTGTTATACTGTGATACTGTTATGTTCCACTAACATGTAGATTTTGGGCATCCATCATATAAGCATGAGTGCCAGGAATGTGCTTTGCTGCTCATATATGCCAGTGTCTACATCCTTCATAGGACTGGTTCATGCATGACTATTATACCTCACTATAATGCATTATGTTTGTCTTTTACATATATTCCATGTATAATCTACCTTATCACCGATAAGATGACTCTGAGGGATCATCAGTGATTATTGTATACCCAAATTCTCATATAATTGTATGTAGTATGTGTTTTACACTCACGCAGATATGCCACATGTAATAGAACCCTGTCATCACTTCTCTTTGTCTCATTAGAGAGAAATCTTTGTTATGTCTTATATTATACATAAGCAAGAAATGCCACATGTAATAGAGCCCAGTCAGCATTGAATTTGTCCAAGTTATAGTGCTAACCAAAGCATATTATTTGTCTTATATGATACTCATTAGTAATTCTGTCTCCTAAGTCATCATCCAATGGAGAATGACTTAGGACCAATACATATTGTTTCTCATATCGGTAACTATGAGGTAATCTCTGTTGCAATGCTGTTATCTGTAGTATTTAGCCTTCTGTAGCCCAGTTCCACAGAGAGAGAGAGAGAGAGAGAGAGAGAGACAGAGAACGAGATCTCGGAGAACCTAAGATCGTAGAAATACTGGAGATTATGTACATTCTTCAGGAGAGTGGTGAGAAACCCATCTCCCTTGTGATTTTCTTTGTCACATGCTTGGCGTAAGTAGTATAATAAACATTTATTAGTACTCTAGCTTGTTTACAAATGTTTCTTGGCAGACTCTGAAGACATAAGAATCTGTATTATTATTATTATTATTATTATTATTATTTTTATTTACCCTACAAACTAAGAGTGTTTAGGCAACAAACCCTTGCCATTAAAGTCCTCCTTAGTGCCCACAACAGAGCATTTACTGTGCTCTCTGTTTATCTGTTTATATCATGCCTAGGAAGACATCACCAGGCTTTGACTCACTCATGAACTGTCTAGACAACCTGAGTCTAAACTCAGCAGTCATCATGCAAGGAGACTTCAATGTCAGTTGGCTCTCCCCTGCAGCAAACTCCTTCAAAGATGCAGTTTCTGCTGTCCACTTCACCCCAACTTGTCAAGTCCACTTGACAAGGATGGGTACCTGTGCATTATTAGATTGGGTGTTCTCTAATCAACCTGCGCACATCTCCAATATCACGGTTCTCCCAGATACCATCAGTGACCACTCCCCCCCGTACTGTTCTGTTGGTCAAATAAGTTTTCCAAGTCCTCTGTTAGAACTATCACTAGCAGAGTCTTGCTTAAAGATCACCTTGAGCTCCTGAAATCAGACCTTTGCCTCCTAGACTGGACCATAGTCTACTCCACCCACAATGTTGATACTGCACTGGAACAGTTCATTTCAAAATTCAACACAGCATGCGACAAGTATGCCCCATTCAAAAAGCACAAAATTAAAGGACAGTGTAATCCTTGGATCACCCGACCTACTTGAATGCCTACAACTCAGGGACATTCTCTGGCACAGGGCTCGAGCCACGGGCAAACAAGCTGACCTTCAGGACTACAAAAAATCTAGAAATGACCAACAAGGGCTATCTATGCAGCTAAAAGCCAGCACTACAAGGAAGGCGTCTCACGATCTTGGAGCAATTGAAAGAAGTTCTGGAATAACCTGAAAGAAGTCACAGGGAAGGACCTCAAGCTGGCCCCCTCAATACTCAACATGGATGGTGTCCCCTCCCTCAACTCAAGTCACATTTCTAACACATTCAGCAAAGCATTTACCGATCTCAGTAGTGTCCTTCCCCTGGATTTCTTTAGCCACAGATCTACAAGAGTCATCCTTGGGAACCGTGACTGTGCCCCCACTCACCCACCTTTCCATTTCAAAGTTATTTCACAAAACAATGCCAAAAATATTTCCGTAAGGTACTAGGAAAAGCTAGACATAGCGATGATGACCTCAGTCTCAAATTTATCGCTCTCACCCTGGATGAAATCATGGCTCCACTTGCCAATATAGTTAATTTATCCCTCGTGTACTCTCAATTTCCACAAAAAAGGAAGTCAGCAGTAGTGATGGCAGGTGGAAACTGGAGGAAGGCAGCTTGGGCCAAGCTGGTTGGGAGATGTGGCAGATGTTGGTGTACATCATGTGGAGAGGGTGGCATGCAACATGATATCATTGCATATTACATCTCCCATGGGGTGAAAACTGGAAGAAAAAGGATGATGACGAATGCCTGTAGGCCCCATACCCAACCAGCTAGACAGGCAGACCAGAACTGGATCCATTCTGTAGTGGGCTTTGGGGACCCCACCAACCCCGCAGTGGGGGGGCAAGTTCTAGAGGAAGACGGCCATCGGGTAAGTCACAGTAAACTGTTGGGTGATGGAGCTGGGATGCTCATTGGAAGGAGTGCCAACTGGGGGCTAGTTTTGGGGGGGTAGGCTAAATCATATGCTATAGCTCTAAGTTGAATAACATGTACTGGAGATAACTGTCAAATGGCTATTGTCACCCATGCATGGTCTAATTATTTCTGTTGTGAAGCACGTAAACATAGCAGTTTATTTTATGATAGCTTTCAAAATAAAATACAGTCTATGTTAAATAAATTATTTAATGTGAATTATGTTTGTTTCAGGAATGGTTGCTGGGGTTTAGGTAGCCACACACAAAATGTCAGCCAGTAGGCCACTTGCGCATACAGCTTTAAGTTTGGGAGATTTTCTCCTCCCTTGTCTTGAGGGAGATGCAGAACAAAGAACTGCATTTGGGCTGGAGCCCCCTGCCAAATAAACTGGAAAACTAGTCTGTTCCAAGAGTTGAAGTAGAAATGAGATAGCATATGTGATAGTGTACAGTATGTAAGTAATAAAGCATTTGTGGAAAGATATTTTGTCTAATGACGTCTATTTTGGGGAAAAAAGTCCAGTTGGAGTTGAGCCAATTTTGACAGGTTGGCTGTAACTTGGGTTAGTGGTTCATATTAAAGAAGTTCCATGTGATTAAGATTTTTAGTCAGTTTAATACCTAGGTATTGAATAGCTCCTTTATTTCAGTTGAAAGGGTATGCTATCTTTAATTCTTCTGAAGGGGTGTAATTATAAAGTAAAACTTCAGTTTTCTGTGCATTTGTTTTGTATCCTGCTAACTCTCCGAACTTATATAGGATTTCCCATAGCACTCAAATAGATTCTTCTGGCATAGTTACTAAAATATCATCTGTGAAGAGTGAGAGTCTATAATCTTTCCCTCCAATTGGTATTCTCACAATTTTAGGGTCAGATCTAATAGCCGCCACCAGAGTTTTCTAGGTACAGGGAAAACAACAAGGGGGAAAGTGGGCAACCTTGCTGGGTTCCCATTCCTAATGTAAAATGAGTAGTTAAGGAACCGTTAATATGAAGGTACACTTGAGGGGAGGTGTATATTCCCTGCAGCATCTACATGACTTGTTCTGGAATGCCAAAGTTCAACAGGGTGGACCAGAAGAAGGTCCAGACCACCATGTCGAACACCTTTTCTGCATCCAAACTGAGCAAAGCTGCCAGGGATTTGTATAGATATAACATGTTCTTTAAACAGTAGTGTATGATGGACACTATCATGGGCTTGGTGCCTTCTGATAAATCCTAAATAATTTTTGTCAATAAGAGTGGGCATTTGAGATTCCAGAAGGCAGGCCCAAACTGCCATAAATAGTCTATAATCACAGTTTAGTATGGATGATGGGTGATGGGAAGCCAGAGATGAGGATCTTTGTCTGGTTTTAGTATTGCAGAGATCACTGCATAATTCCATTGGCTGGGGCAAATACTTTCAGTTTGTAGCCTGAATGCTCTCTAATAGTTGTGGGAGAAGGATGTCTCTGAAATGCTTATAAAATTCTGTTGAGTATCCATCTCGACCTGGACATTTCTGGGATGTTTGCCTCCTTGAGGACTACAAAGACTTCTCATAGTTACAGGAAGCAGCAATTTCTCGGCTGCTTCTACCTGTAAAGTTGGGAGAGAGAGAGAGAGAGAGAGAGACTTCAGACAAAGCTATGGATCATGCCTGGTGGGGATTGCTCTTTTAGGTATATATGAGCAATAATCAGGAAGTAAGAATACTGCATATGTCACAGAGGTGTCCTGTGTATGTCTGTGTGTGAGGGTAGATCACTTGTAAGATACAGGTCTGAGCTTCTCGTGCACATATGTAAGTGTCAGGCTAGGGTTTTATCACCCCTCGATCCACCCTCGTAGTTAGATTCCTTAAGATAGAACAAAGTTTGTTGTATTTGGGCATCAATAATCTTAAGCAAATCCTACATAACTTTAGCTAATTGAGACTTGATCAACAAGTCTCCTGGCTGAACTAATGTCTGTAGGGTATGTAGGATCTGCTGCAATTCCAGGTATCAGGCATCTCATTGTTTTTTTTTTTTTACTGTCTAGATGAGCACGCTATGAGATCTCTGTGTAGTACTGTTTTTACTGCATCACACAATATTGGAGCTGAGATGTCCAAGCTAGTCTTTTGGATGAGACGTTAAACCGAGGTCCCATCTTCCTGGATTGGTGGTAGTTCAGGTTGATGTTAAAGATCCCATGGCACTTACCGAAAAGAGTAGTGACATTTCTCCGGTGTCCTGGCCAAATTTCTCTCATTCACTAAAAATACCACTAACAGTTTCATCTGGTTCAAGGTCAGTTGTCATTCTTCTGTATCCCCCTCCCCCGGGTCATGCCTGAAAATAGGCAGGATTTGTCTAGTTCACGTACCTGGTCAACAAAAACTAACTAAACTAATAAAACCCCTCATAAAGAAAGGGAGAGAATTTCAAGGTTTATCAGTGGGTTATTTTTCATTTAAGGCAATAACAGTTTATTGCCAGGCAGTTAGAAATAAATTGATTAAGCTTAACAGTTTGAGCATACTATATAGTCCAACTTCAAAGCCACTCATGAATGAACCATTGTTTCCTGGGAACCTCCCACCCTCAGAAGCCCCATACTGTACCTCAATTTTTAGGCCTCAAAATAAAAATGATTATTTATTTCATGCTGTTGGCATCCATTGGAATGTATGGAGCAATTGTTTGATGTCCTATAGGGTGGCTTGATTGTGAGAGCTCATCTCAACTGCCATTAGTAACTTTATGCTAGGTAGTTTGAGTGAGAGACTTGGAATCAGTTGATGGAGTGGGTCGATGTGGTAGGGGTACTTCAATGTTTCAGGACTTTAGCTCCTAGGTGGCATCTTCTGGGGATGAAATTGTCCATGGACCATATGGGAACATTACCACCAGTTTAGCAGGGTAAGGAGCCTGGAACTTCAACTGCCAACCTCTTAACATTCTGAGTACCAAAAAGTAGACCTGTCATTTAGCTGATAAAGCAGGGGAATAGTCATTATCAAAGAATAATGTTTTTTCCCTTATAAAGAGCCTGCTTCATTCTCTGGGCTCTAAAAAGTAAGTCTTGTTTCATGGCATAATTAGGAAATCTGAGGACACCAGATCTAGGGCAGTCAAACAAGAGGGTTGGTTTTGCAATCAATGCCTGGTGAGCCGATTCTATGCCTAGTGGGAGGGTTGGGTGAGCTATAAAGTTGATCTTAAGAAAGAATCCATGAAGGTGATTATGTATCTTCATCTTCATCTTCATGAACTCCATTATTATGCAGATTATTTCTTTGGGAACACTTCTCCAAACTGATGCATTTTCATTGATCTGCTTGTTTCCTCTGATATATGTACCATTAAATGCTCAAGTCGATCGGTGTATGTACAGATGTGACAGCCAGGATGCAATGCAGAAAAGCTGCAGAATTTCACAGAATGCTTCAGTTTACTGAGGGTCATTGTAAGTCCATGGCAATTAAGCCCTTTGTCATGCAGGATTTTGTGACGTGTCATTACTGCAAGTCAGTGGCATGAGATTCTAGGCCATTCCCTTGATTTTAAACATCAGTTAAATTGTCTCTGAGATTTTTATATAGTGTCCAATTTTCAGTATGAAACTCACAAAGATCTGTGAGTATAGCAGCCTTGGTGGTCTGGATTGGCTTCAGCTGGATAGCAAGCCTCTCTGCCCTGTCAAGTGATTGTTAATCTCTCTCTGTAGCTTGAAGTTGTAATCCTGCAGGATCCACTACTATCACTGTATCTGCCACTTTTTTTTTTTTGCTTGCCCATTAGTTTTAAAAGATTCCCATAGCATCAGAAGGCAACTTAGTTATTGCAAGGGTTTACTTTCAGGAGTTAGTTTTAACCAGGAGTTGGAGCTGGAGCTGCAGGTTTAGGCTTGCATCCCTGTTGGTGATGCCACCAGAAATCTGTACTTCCTTATTCCTGTCTATGTAATTCCTCATGGTAACAAGTGATCTCATTTGGTGGTTGTTTGAGTGGCTGACCTTGCAGACAAATATGCTGTAACCTTGATCCTTGTAACTGTTACCATTTCATGCAATGTAAGTTAAATATAATTAACCCTGGATGCGTTCTTCTTCTATAGCACATGCTTTTCACATGTGTGATACTGTAATTTCTAGTCTGTCTTCTGTATATCACAATCCTGTATGTATATTTTTTCTGTTACTGTTTTGTGATTAATTTCTAGGTTGCCCCTGAAAAAGGGACATTTATCTCAGTGCACTTAAAAGATTAACAAATTTCAATACATACATAAAATTAAAAGCCCATGAGATTATTGCTGCAAAGCCCTTTTGATATTTTTGAGTCTGTCTTTTAGTAAAAATTCCTTCTTGGTTTTATTCTGCTTTGTTAGTGGCTAAAACACATTTACAAGAGCCAGGGAATAAATTCAGCTTTTATGGCTTTTTTTAACTGAGATACAAAACACTTTAATAAGAAAAGGCAAATTCTCCTTCAGTAAGCGGAATGGCTCATTAAAGATTTCTTTAACTATTTAACAAAGTGATTTATAATCAATTTTAAGTCCATTCAAGCCCCTTACTATAAGTTTCTGTGTCCAGTTAGATGGCATCTTATGGATTTAAGAGTGTTACCTTGTGTGTTCTTAGGATAAGAGGACTGTGAACTGGAAGTTGAGCAGTTCTGTCATCCTACGGACATAAGAGGCACACCAACCCGTCCCTTAAAATTAGTGTAACTTTTAAT
This sequence comes from Neoceratodus forsteri, assembly GCA_016271365.2. Taxonomy (NCBI): domain Eukaryota; kingdom Metazoa; phylum Chordata; order Ceratodontiformes; family Ceratodontidae; genus Neoceratodus; species Neoceratodus forsteri. Next base: position 639,367,706 of record CM057455.1, on the reverse strand, counting down.
TACTTTTTTTTCCAATGTTAATGGTGTGATTGGTCAGCAAGGAGCCCATTACAGTACAGTACCTCATGTACAACAGAAGGAAGTAGTGTAATTGGTTGAGGGCAACACATGATGCTTCCGCAATCTATATTACTTTATGCAACTTTTTATACTTTTGATTATTCTCTAACAATTCCAGCATTTTGCATTGTAATTTAAGAGCATTTATAAAAAGTAGCTAACATATCCATAGATAGTATTTTGTTTCTTGTTTCTTTTAGCTTTTTCCAGAGTTCCCCTTTTTCTTTAGGTAAGTCCATTTCATTTTGTATCCCTTTATGTCACTTTCCACACTTGTAGTTAATTCCATAATTGACTCCAATGTTTAATCCAACTTGGTTAGAATGGTACAAAGACCTTGAAATGATAGGCTCCTCTCTTTAATAGTTATGGCTTCATTTTGGGCAGTTAATTAAATGCAACCAGTGAGATTTCTGGGTCAAAAAGAGTCAGTTCAAGATTTCCCCTGCTTTGCCTTGAATTTTTGTATGATGATCTCTTTTGCCAGGAGGTTTGGAGGCAGTAGACACCCGCAGGCTACTGACAACCTAAGCAATTAAGTCACCATTGACCAATTGGCATCAACTTTATTATCTGAGTCATTGGGTAAAGAGCTCACAAAAGAATCACTAGGCCCCATTTTTGTAGATTTGCTGAAGATGATGATTAATTCTCCATTACATCTTGTCTTTTTGAGCAGAAGTCACCTTTTCATCATCAAATCAGACTAAAAAGGGTATAAGCAAGAGCATTCTCTCAGAGCAGCCAACTTAGAATCGATTCTTCAGTCTGATCTTCAGTAAGTCAACAGATGTGGATATAGGGGTGTCACTTGGAAGTGATTTTCACAGATCAGAAGCCAGCAACCACAAAAGTATGGTCTTCAGTAGATTTTAAATGTGAGGGGGTACCCTGAAAAGCATTGGTTCCATGGATCTCGTTATCCTTCCTGGTGAGTAGGGGGGGGCCAGGCACTCATGAACATATTAGTTAATTTGTTTAATTTGTTAGAATTTAACACACAAGGAAATCCATGTTTTTATTCTTTGATAATCATATAATGCCCACGGGGCACAAGGCCTATTTACAGGGTGTACCTGGGAGCATTGAGGAGATTAAGTGACTTGTTCAGTCCCACAGTATGCATGCAGAGGTTGTTGGAATCAAAACCAGGTCTGTTTAATGAACAAAGCTCTTAACAGCTCATTACTCTAACCTCTAGGCTATAATACAAGCCCCAGTTTATAGTGCCTATTTTTTTCAAGTGGGTCCCAGGGAGCTGTTACAGTAGTGGGGTATCATCTAGCATTTAAAGAGTAATAAAAAGAACTAGGCATATGCATAGATACAACAACAAAATTATGCCATTGGAAATGAAGGGTAGATTATTGACAAAAATAATAAATAATAGAAGTCTTAGGATAAATCATCAGGGTATTCCAAGGTTCATAGTTTTTATGGTAAGGTTTCACCACTTATTTTAACTAGCCACCATATGTCTCAGATAAGATTGAAATTGAGCCAGAGAATTCTGAGAAAAAAAAGCTACAGTAGCTGGCTTGCCATTAGAAGAAGGAGATTGCAATCCATGGTGTCATGACTGGGTGGTGGAGGATAGTGCCAGACTGTGCAGGGGACTGAGGGCAAAACACATCAGACACGATTCTCAAAGGGTTATGCCTGGCATAATCTGACTTGCGCCAAAAAAAATGGTGCAAGTAGCAGTTTACTCGAGGAGTTGCAACATTCGGTATTCTGCAAAGCAGCCTGCAACATGTCACAGGCTGCTTGCACGAAAGTGGACTTATGCCACCAGTTACGCCATAAACTCCCTGTGACACACCACTAGGGGTTTATGTAAACAGTTGCACCCTATTCTGGAATGTCAGCCTCCAAGTCCCCGATTTTGTTATTCTAAAACAACCCCCAGAGGAAATCCATCAAAATACAGTTATATCAGCTAATCGCTGGCATAAGTGTACTTGGTATCCACCGGGGGTTGTACTAATGTGCCACCAGCCCCGGTCCCCCAATATATGCAACACCCCAACCTCATCTTCCAATCACTAGAATAAGCCATGCAGGGTTACCAAACCCCCCTGCCCCCAGTATCCCTACACTGTGTCATAAAAGCCAAGCAGGGCTATGGGACTCCCTGCCCTGATCCCCCAATAATGAATAAAAAAGGCCCCGCAGGGCTATCAGACCCACCCCAGGTCCTGGTTCCCCAAAATGTTTAATTAATAGCCCCTCAGGACTGATCTCACACACACCCCCAAGCCCTGATCCTCAAACCCAAGTCCTGGCAGTATTGCAAACAGTAGAAAAAATTAAAAACATATCCCTGTTATCCATGGTAGTCTACTGTCCCCCCACCTGGCTGCCCCAGACCACCCCACTCCCCCCACCCATCCCCAGCCAGCGACTTACACAGCCCAATTCTCACCACCATGACCACCTGCTGACTGAGCTCCATATGATCACATACTACTGTAAATAGTATGCGTTCAATGAATGAGCAGTCATTCATTATACATTATCAGGATCGGGACTTGGGGGGCCCTATAGCAGCTTTGAGAACTTGTTTTTCTAGTGCCTGAAGATGGTTTTCATTTCTGGTTCCACCATCTTCAGGGCACTAGAGAAACAAGTTCTCAAAGGAGGATGTTTTGGCATAAGACTACCTTAGAGGCTTATCTCACAGTTAAATGTTTGCCACAGGGCCTGTGCATTACACAGAAACCAGCCCATGATGCAGATGATGTGGCTTTTATTTTAAAATGGTGCAATAACATGGAAGAAGCCTCATTTAAAAATATTGAGCTGATTTTAAACTACTGTATGTTAAGCTGGCTAGAGACCAGCTAACTGCTGAAATAGCCAAAATGGAGACATTACTAAAATCCAAAGCTACAGTTGAAGAATTTGAGAAATACAATAAGACATTATTTGATAAAGTTACACGGTATGACATACAACTAAAAAAACAAAAACAGCAGATGTTTGTTCAAGATGAAAATGACTATAACAGAATCGTGTTGACTGGTTTCTAAAGGAACAGCTGCAAAGGCCATTGACGCTATCCTAAAGCAATCAGTAGGAACTCTGAATAGAGGGTGGGATACTGGCACAGTGTTAGATTACCTTCAGACACTGATGGGTTAGAGACAGACCCTTTAGGGAAGACAACTTGGGGAGACTTCACAGAGCCCCCGACACACAGCTGTCATGGAATACCCGGAGCAACAAACGAGTCACCTGGTTTCAGGACACTTACCAGCCATGAGGAAGAGGACGGGGGTGGCTGGCATGAAAGAGAAAGAAGGACAGGTTACTAGTTAAAGATCAGTTAGCCAATGTCACCCCCTCCCCCACTGCTATTCGTGCTTCTAACCTTATACCAATTATGAATTTGACAAATTACATTTTAAGCACAGATGAGGAGAAAATACTAAGCAAAGACCTCTCCTTTTCGCTTACAACAGACATTGATTTTTCTAACACTTGTATTGAGTTAAATAAATTTTCAAGAAACCTTAGGTTCAAATGTATGTTTCCAGAACAGAATATAGATGCAGGTGAACATAATGATTGTGCTAGTGAACTGTTACTAGAGAAAAGTGTTACATTTAAAGCTAACTCTCAGTTTTGCCCTATGCTTAACCCTGTGGTATCTACATTTGTTAAGAAATGTGAACTAGATCTCAAGTTATTAAAAGAAAGGAATGACTGGCCTCCTTACCACAATTGCAGTCAGACTGAGACTGCAGCCATTAAAACCTGTCATGCAATAAGGATATTATAATTAAACCCGCTGACAAGGGAGGAGGATTGTGGTAATGAATGCAACAGATTACGTTGCAGAAGTATACCATCAGTTGGTTGATACAACATACAGTACTATATTAGAATTAGTAGGAGTTGTATTATTGAATTCAAACAAAAAGCTGATGAGACTTTGAACAGGGGCTTTTTGAAAGGGTATATCACAGACGCAATGTACAGGGCTATGACAGTAGCATGCCCAGTTCTGCCTGTTATTTACATGTTACCCAAAATCCACAAAGGGCTTGAAAAACCTCCTGGGAGCCCTATTATATGAGGCAGAGGGTGTTTATCTGTGTTTGTGACCAATTTTTGCAACCTATAGTAAAAGAATTGTGCTCATATGTCCATGGAGAACATACATATGGAGGAACATTGTTTTTTGCAACAGTGGATGAAAATTCACTGTATACAGTTATTCCACATGGGGAAAGCCTTGAGACTATGACATTTTTCCTCAGTATGAGAATGGAGGAGCAAATTGTTTAGGTACCAACAGATTTCCTGGTTGATCTAGCTGATCCAGTTCTGTCTAATAATGCTTTTATTTTTCAGAATAACGAATTCCTACAAATTAGGGGAACAGCCATGCGGACCACTATGGCCCCTAGTTATGTCAATTTGTTTATGGGCCGATGGAAGCTTGAACATCTTTGCAGCACCGCCACAAATCCATATTTTTATCTTATGGATTTGTGGTGGCCTCTTATTGATGATGTATTGATTATATGGAAAGGTACTGTTAGTCAATTTGAAGAATTTAAAGGCTGGATGGAAAAACAAGTAGCTACCATAGATACAAATATACCATCCACCAACAAGAGATTATCTTTCTTGATTTAAAAATCTTCTGTAAGGAAAATGGAGATATTTGTACTACCCTATTTCAGAAACCCACAGAGCATAACAGCTTGCTATGGTTTGAGAGTTGTCACCCCTCCCACATAAAATTTAACATATCAAAGGGACAGATGATACACACATTAAGAAATTGTTCTGAAAGAGATTTATTTAACATTAAGTGCAATGAACAGATTAGATGCTTTAAGGACAGAGGTTACAGCAATAGAAGCATTGTGAATGCACTAGAGAAGGGTTCATGTAATCCGACTCACAAGAGGCGGTAGCAGGGAGAGGCAGGGAACTACAGACCAGTCAGTCTTACCTCAGTAGTGGGCAGGATTATGGGCACTCCTTAAGGAAAAGATAGTGCAACATCTGGAATCCATAGGGGCACAGAATCCAAGACAGCAATGGGTTTACAAAAGGAAGGTCCTGTCAAACTAATCTCATAGATTTCTTTGACTGGGTAACTAGAGTGGTGGACCAAGGGGAAGCAGTTGATTTCACCTACCTTGACTTCAGCAAAGCTTTCGACACTGTTCCACATAAAAGATTGATAAATAAGATGGGTAGGCTCGGGGTGGGTCAGAAGTTGGTTAACTGGGTTGCAAACTGGTTGACGGGTAGAAAACAGAGAGTGGTGGTAAATGGTATACAGTCAGAAGAGATGCAAGTCACAAGTGAGGTACCTCAGGAATCAGTCCTGGGGCCAGTCCTCTTCAATATCTTCATTAATGACATTGCAGATGGACTAGAGGGTAAGGCTTTCAGATGACACCAAGATCTGCAACAGAGTAGATGATCCAGATGGAGTGGGTAGAATGAGAAGAGATCTGGATAAACTAGCAAAATGGTCAGAAGAGTGGCAACTGGCATTTAATGCAAAGAAGTGCAAGATCATGCACATAGGGAAGAGAAACCCTGAAGCCACCTATAGGCTGGGAGGTGAGTTGCTGGCAGTCACAAAGGAAGAAAGAGACTTGGGCATCATCATCACCAATGACCTGAAATCATCCAAGCAGACCTCTAAAGCAGTAGGTAAGGCTAGGGGGATGTTAGGGTGTATAGGTAGGGGTATCACAAGTCATAAGAGGGAAGTAATTATCCCTCTTTACAAGACACTGGTTAGGCCCCATCTGGAGTACTGCATGCAGTACTGGAGACCACACCTTCACAAGGACATTAACCAAATTGAGGCAGTCCAGAGAAGGGCAACCAAAATGGTGCAGGGACTGCATCAGAAGACATATGAGGGCAGATTAACGGAGCTCAATATGTATACCCCTGAGCAAAGGGGGGAGAGAGGTGATATGATTGAAACATTCAGACACCTTAAGGGCATTAACAAGGTGAAAGAGTTTAACATGTTTAAATGTAAGGAAAATAACAGGACAAGAGGATACAGCATGAGATTAGAGGGAGGCCGATTAAGGCAGAATGTGAGGAAATTCTTTTTCACAGAAAGAGTGGTGGATACATGGAACGGCCTACCTCAGGAAGTGGTGGCTATGAATACAGTGCAGGGCTTCAAACAGGCATGGGACAGGCATAAGTGAGCAATACAGATGAGTATGAATAGATAGGCCACTGATAGAGCAAAGGCCATTGGCACATTTATAAGGTAGTAAAAGAAATGGGAGGACTGTATGGGACTTGCGGTCCTTATCTGCCATCAACCTCTATGTTTCTACAGTCAGTACAAATGAAATGGAGAGGATGCAAGCTCTCACCTATAGAGAACATAGGAGGGAGAATGTTCATTTGTGCCCCTTTGTAACTGCTTATGCCTATAGAGCTGATAGTGTGATGGGCCTAATAACTAGTAACTGGTCAGTTTTGTTACTTAAACCCAAACTTAAAAATGTAGTCCAGGGAGGACCCAAAGTAGTGTACAGAAGCTGTAGAACATTATGAGATATGGTAGTGTCTCACATTTTACCAGGTCCAGAACCCATCAGAGCCCACCTGTCTCCCGCACATATAGATGTGGTAGATTTATGTACTGTAGCTATGTCACACCAGGCTATACATTCCCCATCCACGAATGGAAGTGAGGACAAAGTAAAACACTGTATCGACTGTGATACAAAGGGAATTGTAGACCTATTGAAGTGTAGCTGTGGCTCCTTCTATATAGATCACACAACTTGTAGTTTAAAATCAGAATTGGGGAACATATTCTGCACTATCCGGAGGTGACAACACATGTTATAGTTAAACATGTAAAAATAACCCTGGTGGAATACATAATATTCAGTGTATGGGTATTGAAGCTGTAACAACAGGACCGGGGATTTAGAGAATAAAATAGGGAGACATGAAAGCTTTTGGATCTAAGAGTTGGGAGCAAGACATTTAGGATTGAGTGAGAGCATTGATATGGCAGCATTATTTAAGAAGTTTAGCTGTTGAATATGTTAAAATATATTGAAAATAGGAGTGTTGCTCTCTGCACTTTACAATATGTTCATTACACAGTTCCTGAAATCCAATACCAAGATTAGGGCCTGGATTGTAGCACACTGCCATAAAGGACCCAAGTGTATACAAGACAGTTCTAGAAAATGTGACATAGGATAATATATAGGTACTAACTAATATGTAAGGTCCCTAGCAACGACATTAACGCACATACCATGTTTGTTTTAACTTTGTAGCACTTTAAACACTTCATAAGCTGTTTCAACCATAGTTTCCAATATAACATTAAATGGATGCAATTGTTGCTTGTTAAACTATTTATTGCATTCTGGATACGATTGGATGTTTTTGTCACATGATTTGCTGTGTATCACTATATAGATAGGCATTCTGGTGTAACCAGTTAGTTAGACTCTGATGATGCCTAGCAGTTGCTAGGGGAAACGTTAGTCATTGAGCTTTTGCCCCACTAGTTTTATGCTCACTTATTGGGGGTGCACTTTGCACTTTATATGTGAATAAAGGACTTGCTTCACTGACTTTTTGAACCCTGATGCCTATCTGCCTCCATGGGTGCTCTCTATTGCTTCCTGTCTGCTTCATTTTGTTTAGTTGAGTACCGTACAGTTGGTCCTGGTGCTCTGACCAGCCTTGCCTTGTAGAGGGGAGAAACAGAGACCATATGATTGAAAATGGTCATTTGGAGCAAAGCAGGAAGCTCCTGGCTGTATAAAATTGTTTAACTATTTGTTTCTGGGTTCTTTGCGTGGAGGTGGGCAGTGCTTGTCTGTGCAGTGGGAATGAGGGAAAAACACATAGGACCTGATTCTCAAAGGGTTACGCTTGGTGTAAATTGACTTGCGCCCAATAAAATGGTGCAAGTAGCAATTTATGCCGGGAGTTGCGACATTCGTTATTCTGCAAACAGCCTGTGACATGTCACAGGCTGCTTGTGCCAAAGTGGACTTGTGCCACTGGTTATGCCATAACCCCCCGTGACATGGCACTAGGGGGTTTAAAGCAGCAATTATGCCAGAGTCTGGAAGGGCAGCTGTAAAGTCCCTGAATTTGAAATTCTGGAACAACCCCCAGAGGACATAGAAACATAGACTTTGATGGCAGATAAGGAGAGCTTGGCCCACCTAGTCTGCCCAATTCCCTACCTACAGGATAAGCTGCAGATCCTAGTTAACCAACAGCCTATTTCTTCCTACCCTCCACAAGAATTGCCTTATGTCTGTCCCATGCATTCTTGAATTCTCCCACAGTTTTAGACCCCACAACATGCTCAGGAAGGCTGTTCCATGTGTCGACCACCCTGTCTGTGAAAAAATACTTCCTCACATTGCCCCTGAGCCGTCCCCCCTCTATCTTCAAATTGTGTCCCCTTGTTCTTGCACATCTCTTTTTCTGAAAGATGCTACCCTCTTGGACTTTGTTGATCCCACTGAGGTACTTAAAAGTTTCTATCATGTCCCCCTTCTCCCTCCTTTCCTCAAGGGTATACATATGAAGCTCCTTTAGTCTCTACTTGTGTGGCTTCTCTTGCAGACCCTGCACTATTTTAGTTGCCCACCTCTTAACTGCCTCCATCCTGTCTATGTCCTTGCGGAGATGGGGTATTCAGAACTGGATGCAGTACTCCAGATGGGATCTCACCAACTGTCTGTACAGAGGGATAACAACTTCCTGTTTTCTGCTGGTGATGCCTCTCCCTATACATCCCAGTATCCCCCCAGCCTTCCCTACTGCCTTATCACATTGCTTGCTAACCTTAAGGTCATCTAATATGATTACCCCCAGGTCCCTTTCCATTTTTGTTGTTGTTAATACCCCCCATTATGTAATCTTCTCCAGGATTGTTGTTTTCCAGGTGCATTATTTTGCACTTCTTTGCATTGACTCCAAGCTGCCATACTTCTGACCATTCCTCCAACCTTGCGAAGTCCCTTCTTATCCTTTCCATGCCTCTTTGTGTATCAACCCTGTTGCAGATCTTTGTATCATCTGCAAAGAGGCATACTTTTCCTTCCAGTCCCTCTGTAATGTCACGTATAAAGACATTAAAAGGGACTGGATCCAGTACTGAACCCTGCGGTACCCCACTAGTAATCCCTCTTTCTTCAGAGTGGACTCCATTTACAATTACCTTCTGTGTCCTGTTGTCCAGCCAATGTTTTACCCAGGCTACCATCATGGGACCCACTCCCAGGCTAGTTAGTTTGATTATTACGCTTTTGTGTGGGACTGTGTCAAATGCCTTGCTAAAATCTAGGTAGGCCATGTCCACAGCCCCTCCCTGGTCAACTATTTTTATCACCCAGTCAGAGAAATCAATTAGATTCATCTGACATGACCTTGCCGCTGTGAACCCATGCTGCCTTGGGTCCTGTGCCCCACTGGCCTCTAGGTACTCAACAATTCTTTCCTTTAGAAGTGAGTCCATCACTTTCCCTACCACAGAGGTCAAACTGACAGGTCTGTAGTTTCCTGCCTCTGTCTTACTCCCACTTTTGTGAAAGGGAATCACATCCACCTTCCTCCAGCCCTCAGGTAACACACCGTCCTCCCATGATTTGTTAAAAAGGGTAGTCAGTGGTGTCACTAGTTCTCCCCTTAATTCTTTTAGAATTCTGGGGTTAATTCTGTCAGGCCCCATTGTTTTGTCCACCTTCAGTTTTAGGAGTTCTTTCAGAACCCTTTCTTCTGTGAAAGGACCGGGATTGACCCCCTATCCACAGTGGTCCTTTAGATTGGATTAGGTACCTCCCTCCTCCCTCTTTGTGAATACTGAGCAGAGGTATTCATTCAGTATCCCTGCTTTTCACTGTCCCTCTCTGTTCACCCACCGACCTTTCTATTCAGACCTTTTAACCCCCCTTCTTAACAGAGTTGGCTATCTTTTCCTCAGTTTGGGCCTTTGCTATTCTGATTTCCCTCTCTGCTTCCTTCTGCCTTAACTGGTACAGTTCTCTGTCCTGCTCCTTCAGTGTTTCCTTATTCTTCCTAAATGCTATCTATTTCTCCCTAACCTTCCCTGCCATCTCTTTTGAGAACCATAGTGGCTTTTTCTTTTATTTTGATTTGTGCATTTGCTTCACATAAAGGCTTGTTCCCTCTGTGATGGCAGTTTTGATGTATCCCCATTGTTCCTCACCCCTCATTCTAGCCTGTTTGCTAGTGCTTTTCTAAGGCACTCTCCATCTTGCCAAAGTCAGCCCTCCTAAAGTCCAGTACCCTCACTTTTGTATGGCTTGACTCTGTAGCTGAGTTTATCGTGAACCACACTGTTTGGTGGTCACTTGTTCCCAGATGACTACCCACTTCTAGATCCGCGATCCTCTCACTGTTCCCATTTGAGAGTACGAGGTCTAAGATTGCTCCCTCATGAGTGGGTTCCAAAACTAGGTCTCTGAGGCATGCCACCTGTAGGGCATTGATAATGGCCCTGCTCTTGGATGTGGCTGCAGCAAAGGTGCTCCAGTTAACATCTGTCATATTCAGGTTCCCCATCAACAGTATCTCCTCTTTCTCTGCCATTCTAAGGATATCTTCTATCATATCCTTGTCCATTCCCTCTCCCTGACATGGGGGTCTGTATACAACCCCTGTGCAGATTGTGGTGCCATTTCCAGTCTCCAAGGTGACCCACAGTACCTCCTCTCTTCCCTGTTTACTCTTTTGTTCCATTGCTTTTATCCCTTCCCTTACATAGAGAGCTACTCCTCTCCCTCTTCTACCCTCCCTGTCTCTCCTGTAGGTTGTGTACCTGGGTTGTTAACATCCCCATCATGGTTCTCTGTGTACCATGTTTCTGTGACTGCTATGATATCCAGGCATCCCTCTTCCATCAAGGCCACAAGTTCAGGGAGCTTGTTGCCCAGACTACGGGCATTGGTACTCATTACCATCCATTTCTTGATTACCTTACCCCTTTTTGCCCCATCCCTGTCCTTATTGCGTTTATCATTTTCTCCATTTACCCCTGCCTTTCTCCCTATCGACATCTCTATCTTGGTGTTTACCTCACTTGCTACCCTGACTTATTTTTGGAGGAAGGGCTAGGATTTCCCTGCTCCTTTCCAGTGCCTCCAGTGGCAAATGAATTGTGGAGAGGTACAACTGGAGGAATGTGCCTGTGTTCCACCACCCTCACCCTCCCCAAGCCCACTGTGGTCCAACCGCTCCTCTTTTTTTGGCAACCTCTGAGGCAACAGCAGTGGCCCTGGTGGACCCTGGGTGGGAGAGGAGGTCCCCCAAATTCTGGCCAATTCAGCCTGGAGATGAACAACCTCCTCCCTCAGCTCAGAGAGGTGCCTGCAGATGGGACAACACCGCATCCTCCAGAACCTCTCTCGGAAGACTGCTGCTCCACAGAAACTGCACTGCACCACTCCCATCATGTCTTATTTCTGTCCCCTTAACTGTTGTTTGGAATACTTACATTTTCCTCTGTTTATTTTTTATTTTTTCTCCCTACTTACTTAGTGCCTCTGTGCCCTTTAAGCTCTTGATATTTCTGTTCTGAGACAAGAAGTTCTTATATTTCTCAGTAGTCTCCTTACTTGCTCAGAGTCAGACCTCCAGCAGCTGGGGGGGGGGAGAGCTACACTTTTCCTTCTAGGATTGAGAGCCTTTTGTGGCTATGTGATCACTTACTTCCTGCTCCCAAACAGGAAGTTCCTGTTGTCAGTCAAATCCTGTGCCTGTAAAAGTAGAACTGGCTTTGGGTGGGGGTGGAGAGAAGGGGACATCCTCCAAGGTACAGTTACACCAGCTATTAGCATGTGTAGAGTGTGCTTTACAGCCACTGGCAGTTACCACAATGTGCCACCTGGCCATCCCCAGTACATGCAGTGCCCCATCCCCCAATAGTGCTGGAGCTCTACAGGGCTTGCTTGCCCGCGCCTCCCGCACTCCCACTTCATTCCAGCGATAAAGGTATGGGAAACTGCAGTGATCCTCCGTGCTTGCTGCTTACAATGAGGATTTCAGCTCTGCTGCTGCATTTTGAAATTGGCACCATTTTACTGTCGGCGCATATGTGAAGATAGTCTTTTACAGGGCTCATTTTACCAGTGTTGCCAGTTATTCTACTTAACTGAGTGGTGCCTTAAGACCTGCTCATTTTGTATTTCGGAGCCATAGCGAGTGCTGTAGCAGCAGTTACTATTTCATTTTAGTGTAAAAGCTACCGAAGTGACTGGTGCCTTAAGTCTACTTTATTCAAGCATTACCTGATAGTCAGAGCCATAGCGAGCGCTGAAGCAGCAGTTACTATTTCATTTTAGTGTAAAAGCTACCGAAGTGACTAGTGCCTTAAGTCTACTTTATTCAAGCATTACCTGATAGTCAGCTTAACTGAGACCTGACTGCTTGAATCTCTTGGCGCCATTTTTTCAATGAATGCTCTCTAACTGTACCCCTTTCCCCATTGTTCCCCAATAACCTCCATATAAATATTCTTACCTGTCCTTTCTTTCTCCACAGACGATTTTGGGAGGTCGAGAGGGCCAGAGACAACAGAGCCCTCCCCACCCCCCGATTCCAGCGATAAAGGGACGGGAAACTGCAGTGATCCTCCATGCTTGCTGCTTACAACGAGGATTTCAGCACTGCTGCTGCATTTTGGCCCTGCAGACGCAGGGTGTCGGCTCCCCACCACCCCCATCACCACCCTTGGTGAGCACTCCCTTTTATAGGCTGCTTTAACCAATCAGCCAAGTTCTCCATTAGCAGCTTATATTTTTCAACCACTAGAGGCTGCTTTACTGATTGATCTCCTGTTTCACTGCCACCCTAGACCGTTCAATCTCTTAGTGTCAGGATCATTTCTATTATCTTGCTGCTTTGCCATTTGCTCTCCCCTGCCCAGTCCCCCTCCCTGTCATATCCTGATACACCCTTACCCCCCTCCTCTGCATCTGCCCACATTCTGAACGCTTGGCAGCTAGTGACTTTTTGGATAACCATAAGCCCCCCCATGACCCCGTTATAGGGGTTTGGTGGATAGATTACTCTCCCCTTACTCACCTCAATTGCCTGTCTAGCCAGTCCACCCTGGCCACTCCCCCAGGGGCTGTTCTGACTCAGCTACCTGAACATGTAACACCATTGGCCACCTTTGACTTTCATTACCTCCTTCAGGCCTACCTGAATGTACATGCACTACCCATTCCTACCGTCCCCACCACCAAACCCCATACCCTGATATCCCTCTTTAAAAAGAGGAAATGTTCCAGGTACCCCTTCTATAGATTCCTGCTTCTCCTCCTTCTCTCGTCTGGGAACATCCATCCTAATCCTGGACCACCAATGGTCAAGTTGCCTCCCCAATTTATCCAGGGTCAGCAGCGCATTGCATTTTTCAATATTTGTAGTATCCTAAAAAAGTGGGACTCCTTCCAGGGTTGGGTACTGATGCACCAACCGGATGTCATAGCATTGTCTGATACCTGGCTCACCCTCGGACCCCGGCTCCTCCGAATCACTGCCTGGGCTTTACCTTTTACTGCAGATCGATATGGTAAGAGGGGGGCTGTGCCCTCTACACTAAGGATACCTACAGGTCACTTTCTCCATGCCCCTCAGTTGGGGGCTGGCACACAGGCCCTCACTGTCAAACTGACTCTGGGAAGAGCCCATAACCCTTTATACATAACAACAGCATACATTCCCCCAAGGGACCAAAAATCTGCTTTCCAAGCATTACTGTCATATCTGGACACACTACCATCACAGTTGGAACTACTAGTACTTGGTGATTTTAATATCAATTGGCTAAGTAATGATGCCATCCTATACATTGATCTTGTCACAGCCCAAGACCTTACTCAACTGGTCACTTCCCCCACTCATCTGGATCCACGTACTGGATCCTCCTCCCTACTGGACCTTTTTTTCTCCAATCGCCTGGGCAAGATCACCAACGTGACCATCCTTCCAGATGCCCTCAGCGACCACTCTCCAGTGCTTTGCTCATGGTCCTGTAAAATCCCAAGATCCCCTCCCAAAATAATTGTGCAATGTAAACTTGGTCCTGGTAAATTGGCACAATTAAAAGCACACCTCTGAGCCGTGGACTGGTCCTTCATCTCAAACACAGTAAACCTAGACAGTGCCTTGGACCTATTTACCTGGTCCTTTAATAATATATGTGACCTCTATGCACCTTTCACGAAAAGAATGGTGAAAGGCAATCATGTATCTTGGTTCACTGAAAGGCTCAAGTCTCTAATGCGAACTAGAGACTCATTATGGCATCTCTCCATAGAGTCTGGCCTCCCCCATGATAGACAGAATTACAGAATGGCTCAGAACAATTGTACTTGGGCTATTCGCAGTCAAAAGCTGAGTACTATAAATCCGCCTTAACTTCGGCCTGGGGCTCCGGCCGTAAGTTTTGGAACAACATCAAGGAAATATGCAGTAAGGTCCCCAACCTGGTCCCCTCCTAGGTCATGTCAAATGGGTCCCTGACCTCCGACCCCACTTCCATTGCAGCAGTTTTCAGTGATACCTTCTCCAACCTCAGCCATGTTCTCCGCCCTAAATTCTATGACCCATCAGCTCCTAGCACACCCTCCCCGCACCCCGGTGCCCCCCCTTTCTACCATCGCCACATCTCTCCCAAGTCAGCTGAACCATATCTTACTGCTGCCCTTAGTCATGCCTCCTCCAACACCGACTCCCTTGATCTCAGAATTCTTAGGCTGTCCCTTAAGGAAGTCCTTGCTCCTCTCACCCACATTCTAAACCTCTCCCTCTCACTAGGTAAATTCCCCTGCCATTTGGAAATCTGCCTCCATCACACCCATATTTAAATGTGGTGACCGCACCGCTACAAACAATTACCACCCAATCTCCAGACTTCCCCCCCTCTCCAAGGCCTTAGAGAGAATAGTTTCGGATCAGCTCACTGACCACCTCAGCAAATATGACCTTCTCTGCAAACAACAACATGGTTTCCACAAAGGTCACAGCACGGCCACTGCCTTGCTTGAACTAACATCACACATCCATACTGCATTGGATAAAGGCCACATCACAGGTGAGATCTTCATTGACCTCACTATGGCCTTCGATATTGTCCACCATTCACTACTCCAAACCTCCTTACTTAACCTAGGTCTCTCACAGGAAGCAGTGGGATGGTTTGCAGACTATCTTACCAACCGGACTCTTCAAGTTAAAATTGGCAATACCCTATCCTCCAAATCTCCTGTCCTCTCAGGGGTCCCTCAAGGGTCCATTTTGGGTCCCCTCCTCTTCAGCCTCTTCCTTAACTCCTCCTCGCATCCTCGCGCCACCAACCTATTACTATATGCTGATGACGCTGTCATTTTCCTCCAGCCCAGACCCCTCTCAATTCCACCATTCCTTCCAGTCCTCCTTCAAAGCTGTCAATGCTGGTTTGTCTCACAACGCCTTATTATTAACTGTAAAAAAAACAAAGGTATGCTTTTTGTGCATCAGCAGAATTCCAGGATAGGGCGTTTTCCACAAATACTATCTGCGTCTCAGAACCCCCTGGAATTTGTGCATTCCTTTAAATATTTGGGCATCACTTTGGACTCTGGCCATACCTATCACGAGCATATTCATCAATTATCTAAGGCCCTAAATATTAGATTAGGGCTTTTGCACCACTTTAAACATTGCCTAACCCCTGAGGCCCTTAAGCTTGCTATCTCCTCCTCGGTACTTTCCTTGCTTGACTATGGTCTTCTGACTTTTGGTGGGGCAAGCTCCTCAGCCCTTGATAGTCTTAGACTTGTCTAAACAAGGCCTGCCATCTTATATTAGGGTGTGACAGGCTTACCCATACCTGTGCGCTATATCAGGACACCAATTGGCTTAACCTGGACAACAGAATCAAATTCCACACTTGTGTCTTAGCAAAAATCTCCATTGGCCTCTCCCTGCAGCACTCACCCCTTTAATCACCATGGACTCAAAAGCTCAGTACACCCATAGCTCAGACACCCATCTGCCCTCCATCCCTTCCTGTCACACAACCCAATTCCAAAGATCCTTTGCTACAGGGCACCCTTTTGTGATGAATACTTACCCTCATCCTTGCATCTTGATCAAAGAATTGGTCAATTCAAAATGCACCTTAGGGCCCATCTTCAGTCCACAAGTATTCAGCGACTGCACGTGAACCAGTACCCCCTCATCCCTCTACTACTTTGACAATGGCCTCTGGCTGGCCTCTTCTTACAGCTCTTAACTCTGCCTTCTCAGGGATGTTAAGTTCCCATTATTTTCTAACTGTCTCAAACTGCACTAGCTCAGAAGGTTAGCCAATTATTTCCTGTAATAAAAATGTCTTTACTCTGTAACATTTACTGTATTGTGTATCTGCACTAACTGTATTGTGCATCTGTATCTATTACATGTGACATGGAACCTTTGTGAAGGAGTCTGTAACATTTACTATATTGTGTATCTGCACTAACTGTATTGTGTATCTGTATCTATTACACGTGATGTGGAACCTTTGTAAAGGAGTCTATGACTCAAAGGTATTTCTGATCTCTGAAATAAACAAAACACAAATAACCCACAATAGAAAAAGCCCTTCAGGGCTTGCTCATGCCCCGATCCCCCAGTAACAATTAAAAAAAGCTCCGCAGGGCTTGCTCATGCCCCCCCAAACCTCCAATAATGATTAAAAAGTCCTGCAGGGCTTACTTATGCCCTGTGATCCCCTGAAATGCACAAAAAGCCCTGCAGAGCTATCTCATGTTCCCATCCCTGATCCCCAATATTATCACAAAAAACACACAGATCCCTTTAACACTGGTAGTCTAGTGGCCTCCCCACCCTCCCACCTGGCAAAGCCCAATGACCCTGCTCCCCCCAACCTGTTTCATGCTGGTGACAGACACAGCCCACCTCTCACCACCATGGACAGCCACCGACTAAGCTCTTCAATGACCACATACTATTTATAGTACTCACTCAGTGAATGACAGCTCATTCACTGAGAATGTACTATGTACAGTACACTCTCATTGAAGAGCTCAGTTGGTGGCTGGCCATGGTGGTGAGAGGTGGGGCTGTGCCAGTCACCAGCTTGAAATGGGTTGGTTGGGGGAGTGGGTTTGTCAGGTGCTGCAGGGTTGGAGGCCACTAGACTACCAGGGATAAAGGGATCTGTGTGTTTTTGTGATAATATTGGGGATCGGGGATGGGTGGGGCATGAGCTAGCCCTACAGGGCTTTTTGAGCATTTAGGGAATGGGAGACATGAGCAATCCCTACAGGGCTTTTTGTGCATTTTGTGGGATGGGGGGGGGATGAACAAGCCCTGCAGGGATTTTTAATTATTACTGGGAGGTCGGGGCATGAGCAAGCCCTGCAGGGCTTTCTTATTATTAATGGAGGATCGGTGGGCACTTGCGCCCTTCAAATCCAGCATTGTGGCTTGTGACAAACCCTTCAGGTATGCTCTTCCATTTCGTGCACTGTGAAATTGTTAAGGGTCACAGGAGTAGTCATGGGGACCCTGTCCCATACAGAAATGGGCACAGGGTCCTTTTGTTAACTTTCACCCCTCACATGTCACAATCCTAGACATGCTTAGGGGTGCATCTAGAATTGTCCCATTGTCTTTCAGCCATTTAATTAAGACAAACTTGTTTATGGCTTCAGTTTGTTTTCCAAAGCACAGGAAAAGAAACAGAATCATTTTGGTGGAGGGAGAAACAAAGACTGCGTGACTGACAACAATCAATCATAGCAAAGCAGGAAGGTCCTGGCTGTATACAATTGTACAATTCTTTGTTTCTGGATGGGTTGGTGAAGGAGGCAATACAAGACTGTGCAGGGAGAACTGAGGGTAAAACATTCTGTCTACAGTTTGTTTTTCTGGGCACAGGAAGAAGAAACAGAGCCATTTTGGTGGAGGGAGAAACGGAGACCATGTGATTTAGATTGACAAGTCATTGTAAAGCAGGAAGCCCATGCTGCAGTATAAATTAACTCCTTCCTGCATGTCCCAGCAAGAGAATGGAACAGCAAAGTATGGAACCGGTATAAGACTGGCATCTTATTGATCGGCAGGAGGAAGCAGGGAGCAGGGGACTCTGCCTCTAAACTAAGGTAAGACAACTGTACACTCCTGTTGTTACATTCACTGCTGGGCAGTGCAGAAAGTAAAAGGTAGGTCTAAACTGGGAATAGGAGCAACAACATCTCTAGGATAAGAGATTAAGGGAATTTAAGACAGGTACAGGAGAACACATGCCGCCAAAAATAAAAAAAGCTAGAAACACCTTTTCAGGGATATGGTCCATAAGTAGTTCCTGGTAACACAGGGAGAACTGAAGCTGGGAATGCTGTGGTGGAGCAGTGCAGTGGCTGTGGGTTGGCAGTTTTCAGTGGGACCTTCTGAGACTGTGATGCTCCCTTCATTTGCACATCCTCTGTGCTGAGAGGAGGCCTATATACTCCAGGCCTATATTTAAAAAGGTGACAGGTCAGTGCCAGAGAATTATAGGCATATTTCTTTAATTTGCATACCTGCAAAAATCTTTTCAATGGTATTGTTAGAAAGATTCTTAGGATGGATGGAAATAAGGGGTGTGCTATCAGATAACCAATTTGGTTTTAGGGAAAATAGGAGCACAATAGATAATATATTATTACTAGACTATATGGCAAATAAACTAATTAAATTGTAGAAGGGAGATTTCTACGGATGCTTCCTGGATTTAAAGAAAGCATTTGATAATGTTAGTCATGAGACATTATGGAAAATCTTAGAAGCCTGGGGAATTGACCCTAAACTTCTGGACCTAATTGTAATGTTGCACACTAACAAATCTTTTAGTATAAGGTACACATGGGATGGAAAATTTACACAAAAAATATTGGTCAATAGAGGAGTTAAACAAGTCTGTTTATTGGCCCAGGCCTTGTTTAACATACATACATATATATATATATAGACCAAATTATTAGACACCTAAATACATATGATACTGATGCTCCTAAAATTGATGGCTTTGAAGTCAGTATTTTGGCTTATGCAGATGATGCCGTGTTTATGTCAAAATCAGCAGCTGGCTTACAAAACGTGATAGATATAATTACAGTGGTTCTTGAAAAGTTAGCCCTAAGTAAATAGTGAAAATCCAAAATAATTAAGAATGGGAAGGTTTGCAAAAGAAGATGTATATGGAAACATAAATATGCCAAATTCCAAGAAGTGAAAGAATATAATCACTTAGGTGGATTAATAAATGATAAAATGGCAAGACCATAGAAAATAAAAGTAAAGGGAGACAAATTGTATTAGGTTTAAATAGATTTGGCAAATCATTTGCTGAAATTATTTTTATGCAATGAAAGAAGCATATGTTGCAAAGAAAAATCAGTTATGTTATATGCAGTAGAGGTATGGGGTATTCGAGAGAAAATCCTCTATATTGGAATAAGTTTAAAATCTATTTCTCAGAAATAATTTAGGCCTACCTGTGGCAGTGGCAGGTGCATATCTGAGAGCAGAAATGGGCATGATGTCTCTGTTTTTATCTGCTAAAATTAGATGCTTGAATTACTAGCAAAGATTAATAAAAAAGCCTGATATTATTTTTAGATATGTGTTGTGGACTGAAGCAAGAAGATATCATAGTGAAGGGATTAGATATGATTCATGGTATAATCAGTTAGATACTGAAATAGAAGAAACACAGAATGAATTCACTCTTTGACAATAGAGCAACAATGGATATTGATCTCTATGTTGAACAAATAAAAATCAGATGGAAAGATAACAAAATTCAAAGGATGCAGCAAGGATTGTCACTTCTAGCACTTTCACATTGCATCAAACCATTAATCTAAGAACTGGTAGTCAGGACTATTTGATATGGTGCCAAAACTTTTACATAGAAAAATTCTAGCAAGAATGAAATTTGATATACATTTACATTATCAAGCACAAATGATACCGTGGGAAAAAATTAAAATGCAATTGTGATGAAAATTGCTACTTATCTACTAGTCACTTATTGTTAGACTATAAATTGTTATCTGACCTTAGAACAAAATGGATTAATCCACTAATCTGTAATATCTCTGGCAAAAGAAATGAAGATATTGTACTAAAGTTCATTGAGGGTAGTGATCTGTTATATTCCTTTGCTGCTATCCATTTCTGTCTGAGAACATGCAATATTATGTCACTTTAGTCTCAGCTTAGATGAAATTGCTGAATGTATTTTGATTTTAAAATGTCTTCATGTTTTCGTGTACATTGTAATTTTTTTTTTTATTTTTATTTTTACAAAATCAAAAGGGTTTTTGTCTCCCCAATATACACTTGTAATCAATAAAATGTACTTACTTACTGCACTCCAGGCCAAGTTGGCAGGGATTCAAGTGATCTCCTCTCTCACCCAGGGCCACAAAGTCTGCCAGCATTGCCTCAAAGGATGCCAAGGAGGAGGAATGGCTGGACTATGGTGGGCTTGGAAAGGTAGGGGGTGGGTCATGGGCAGATTGCTCAACTGATACCTTTATGCAATTCCTTTGTTGCTATAGTGAGGCAGGACTGCCAAGAAATGGTAAAATGATAGGGCTAGGAGGATGTGTGGTACTCTGTAGCAGAGACTTCAAGTATCAGGGCAAGAGGATCCCAGAGGAGGAAGAAGCAACTTCTCTGGGAGGGGTCTGATTTGAGGGGGATAGATCTGTTAATAGGAATGTGGGTGAGAGGAGATTAGGTGCCTATGAATTATCCTGGCTCAGATAGATTGAAAGCAGATACTGAGGATTGCTCGGGCAGCAGGACAGGAGGTAAGCTGCATGTCATTGTCCACCTGGGGACTAATGACCTGGTTAGGGATGGAATTGGGATAGCAGAGGGGAAGGTTCAGGAGCTGGGGAGGAGTCTTGACAGGTAGCACACTCAATGACTTTTACTAAGGTGCTGCTTGTCTACAACAGACACATCTGGACAGAATGACTAACACCAGGAAAAAGCTGTAGTGTTCTAATGCACATAAATGCACCAAAAACCAAAGAGACATAGATTACCCAAAGCAATGACTCCACACAACTACAGGATTTAATAAAAACTCTCAGCATTTATTGCAAAATATGAAGTTTACATTTCTCTGCCATCAGTGTCTGGACACAACCCACCAAGGCGTCAAGATGATGTCACAGCTGCGCCACCGAATGCTGTATCACTTGCACACTCCCAAGCTTCTTCAGAGTGACCCTTTTTTGAAAACGGTGCCCCTTTTATAGTTATAAATATGCAAATTACCCACATTGAATGTATACAGACACAGAAAACATGGTTCAAACCAAGCACTCCATACAGCACTGCTACACCAATTTCACAGCCCAAAGGCACAGCATAGAGGTATATAGCCAACAGGCTGGTTTGCAAGCTGCTAAATAAAAGCTCGATTTAATGGTCTGCTAATGTGCATTAATAGCAGACAACCCAAACCCGATGCTGACAAGAATCCTGATACTGTGGCTGTCCAGGCACTTTAATATGCAGACAATGATTCCACTTTGTTAATGCAAAATAAATAATAACTAATTTGTTATGGACAGCTATCCAAGCAATCTAATATGTGAACATGAATTCCATCAAGCTGATGCTGTTCAAATAATAAATATTAATACCTTTGGATCCCCCTCACTTTCTTGTAAAAAAAACAAGGTGCAAAAGATGCATGAAAACATTGGCATATGAAACACGCAAGGGGGCTTAGTAAAAAACACTGCATTTTTTTTCAAAAAGCACAGTAGTGCAATTGGTGTATGTATACATTGGCAAGCATTCACAGAGACTTGGAGTACTCAAGACATCCAGGGATAAAAATATTAATAACTTCAGCATCCATAAGCCCAGAAAAATTAGCTAAGCAGTTAATTTCCTAGCTATATTCAGAAAAGGGAGGTACAGATAAGAACATACAGTAGTACAAACAGGCTAATTTACAAAGAAAATACATGTTCATACTCAAAACAGATGAACTACCAATACAGCAATGAATGAATGAATAAAGTGAATTGATCATAACATTACAGGAAGGCAGACAAATCGATATTATCATTCAAACCCATGGTCACCCATGCTCACAATTCATAAATCCAGTAGCACTCCTAATGCCCAATTACTTTTTCCAAGTCTCCAACCCTGGGACCCAATACTACTGTCTCAATACCAATAAAATGAATGTTATGTACAGTATCAGGGTGACCATAGAGTAACTGTCATCCCCACATTGCAGTTCTCTTACGTGTTCACACATACACCTTTTTAAACTGGTGCAAAGTATGCCCAATGTAAAATGCATTACATCTACACTTGTAGAGGTAAATCTCCCAGAAGTGATGCAATTATTGAAGTGCTTAAGGTAAATTTTAACACCAGTGACAGGGTGAATTAAATATTTAGCTTGCTTAACATAATCACAGTAAATACACTTCCACAATTGAAGGTACCAACGAGGGGCAGAGGCAATTGTGAGTATCGCATCAAAGGATGATTACAATTGGGCGACTCACAAATGAACGGGTCATATTTGCCGAAATGGTTAACAACTACCCTGCAAGGGTTACATTCTGGTTGAAGGTGACCATGCAATAGGGCAACCAGAAGGAAGGAATAGCAAGGGGAATGGGAGGGAATAGGATAGAGGGTTTCTGTGTGGCAGTGTCCCTGGTGCTGTTGAGCCAGCCTGTATGGTGTATTGGTGAGGGTGGCTTGCTCCGGCATAGAAGGATATGGGTTCGGGATGGACAGGAGAAACATTTTCCTCTTCCTGTGGCTCTTGTTTTTTTTTTTCTTTTTTGGGAATCTTGCCCCCCTGACATGCACCCCTCTGGAGTTGATAATCCTTCAGTAGGGAGTGCGGGTGAAGCCCCATGAGGGAGCGCGATGCCTCCCAAAAAAACATTGAGAAGTACTGGCCAGATGTAGTGCTGCCATTATGTGTATATTGCCAAATTGTTTTTTGGGAATACACACTCACCATCACAGTGATCGCTCTTTTGTGTATGCTATTATGACATGGAACTGAGGCAATCAATTGCTTCTGCTTCTCTCAGGGGTAAGAAGTAGATTGGGGCCATTATGCCATGTATTGTATGAGGCCTACAAAAAACTGTTTGTGGCCCTTTACTAACCAGTTCCTTAAGTTTAGGATCAATGTTCAGAATACGCCAATTTTTATTTATAATCTCTCTCACCCTACCAGACCATGATGAAAATGTAATTATAAATGGACAAGTGCTGAGAGACTTGTTACTTGCAGCCCCCTCAGTTATCAAAGTAGCGGCCCTGTCCATATTTTCCACCACAATGATGTCTTCCAGAATGCAGCAATTGCTGTAACCGTGTTGTTAGAACTTCTGAATCTGCTCAGTCTTTTAAATCTGTTATTCATTCCTATCAGTGCAATTGTGTAATGTGTGAACTAGTTGCCCTTTTGAAATGTTGTGGGTTATATGCAGGGGGAGACAACTGTTAAACAACAACAAGCTGTTGTGATCAGTGTGCTTCTGAAATTGAATTTTGTGCACACATTATTGCCTCCATTTTTGTAAATCCTGAGATCCATATATGTAATCTCATGTGCATTAATAACATACTTGAAAGTAAACAATTACTAGTACTTTCTAGTCAGGTAACAAAGCTCTAAAAATGTTCCAATGTACCCTTTCACGCAACCAGTACATCATCAATAATCATATAATAAACATCTAAAAGTCGCTGCTCTCCCCCCAACTGGAACTGACTCCTGTAATTAACATTTCTTATTATGACTTGACATCTGCTGAGGAAAGTGTTTTAAGTAAGGGTTGTCCTTTTTTCACAGTGGACATACATTTCCTTCCACTATGGTGAATCTACACAGATTCACATGGAATCTACATAAAAGTGTATATATTCCAGCACTGATATTACTGGGGAGACTGTTGATAGTGATTAGTTGGACTATATGGATATGTTAGAGACCCTTCGACTGAAGTTATGTTTTGTCCTGTGCACAATACTACTATCTTTATGTTTGTTAAAAATGGGAATATGATCTTGAGGTTATCAGGAATACCCCCTCACCCAACACATCAGAATTATACTAGGTTGGAGCGAGAAGCATTGTATAACCTTGCAGGTAACACTGAAATCATGATTAAGACTGCTGATAAAGGTGGTGCGGTCATGGTTATGAACATGACTGACTATATTGCGGAGGCTAAATGACAGTTATCAGATTCCAAGTTTTATGAAAAGCTACCGGTAATCAAGCGTCAGTTTTCAAGTCTCAAAATGATAGATGTTTGAGTGATGGATTTCTTAGTGGGTATTTGTTTGATGACACCTATGGGACACTCGCTGTTCCACATCCAAAAATTCAAACAATCTATATCCTCCCTAAAATACATAAAACTTTAGAGCAACCGGCGGGCAGGCCTATTATTTTTGGTACAAGGTGGATAACGGAACTCCTCTCTAATTTTTTAGACATCCAACTACAGCCTTTTTTTAGAGGCCTATGTTCATATGTCAGGGACTCCACATATATTATCAACATTGCTTAAAATCTATATAAGAGAGACGGGTGTTCTTTTGCCACTTTAGAAGTAGAGTCCCTTTACAATGTAATACATCATGCTGATGGACTGGAGGCATTACATTATTTTTTTGATCAGAGGGAGGAATATTCTCGTGTTACTCTACCCACCTGGCATTTACTAGAATTGGACAAATTGGTTCTGGAAAAGAACATGTTCATTTTTCACAATAGATATTATATACATGTGAGGGGCATGGTAAAGGGAGCCACTACGCACCCTAGCTATGTCAACCTGTTCGTTGGCAAGTGGGACTCTAAAGTACAGTATGATGTTGGCAGAGATCCACTCCTTTCATGTTTGGATTGGTGGCGGCATTTCATTAATGATGTACTGGTTTTGTGGAAGGGTACATTGGAAAAATTTGAGAGCTTTGTTACCTGACTAGAGAGTGCCAGTAATTGTTTATATTTCAAATATGTTATTAATGCCCTTTGGATAGTATCTTAGGATTTAAAAAATGGAGATGGTGATGGGTGCACAACCCTGTTTCAGAAACCCACTGATTGCAACAGCTTGTTGCTGTTTAACAGTTGTCACCCCTGCATGTGACCCACATTTCAAAAGGGTAACTAGTTTGCACACTATGCAATTGCACTGATAGGAATGAATATCAAATAAAAAAAGCTGAGCAGATTCAGAGGTTCAAACAACATGGTTACATCAACCACTGCATTCTGGAAGCCCTCAATGTTGTGGACAATATGGACAGGGCCAGCACTTTGACACCAAAGTTATCTGCAAGTAGTAAGCCTCCCAGCACTTGTTCATTTGTCACTACATTTTCCTCATGGTCTGCTTAGGTGAGAGATTATAAACAAAAATTGGCACATTCTGAACATTAAACCTAAATTTAGGAACTGGTTAGTAAAGGGCCACAAATAGTTTTTCATAGGCCTCATAAAATACATGAAATAGTGGTCCCCAGTCTACTTCCTACCCTGAGAGAAGCAGAAGCAGTTGGTTGCCTCGCTCATTGGTACCTATAAGTGTGGTAAGTGTATTTACTGTAATTATGTTAAGCAACCTAAAGATTTAGTTTACCCTGTCACTGGTTATCCTAGATCTGGGCTATCCTAGATCGAGAAAGGACTAACAGGGAAAGGATTACAGATCTCCAGGTAGAAGGCCACCTGGGGCCAGTGACCATCACATGGTATGGTTCAATTTGGCCACTACAAGTAAATCATCACATTCCAAGGCAAAACTATGGGACTTCAGAGCAGCTGACTTTAATAAGATGGCCAAAAGAGTTAAGCTAGCCCTGGCAAAAGAAATACAGGTAAGGGGTAAGGGCAAAGTTGGAAGCATAAAGGATGCAATACTTGAAGCAACATCCCATTGTGTTAGAGAGAAAAAAGTGCAAAAGAAGAAGAAACCACTTTGGTTCTCAAAACAGTAGCAGAAAAGGTCAGAGCCAAAAGGTTGGCCTTTAGGAAATATAAGGGAACACAGCAGGATGAAGATAGGGAGGCATACCAAACTTCCCTAAGGGAAGCAGGAAGGCAGTAAGGCAGGCATAGGCTCAAACCAAGGAAACACTAGTACAAATAGTAAAAGAAGGTGACAAGACTTTCTATAGACATATTAGTGAAAGGAGAAAGTCCAGAGAAGGTATTGCTAAGATCAATGGAGATAAGAGGGGCATGTGACGAGGAGAACCATGTAAAAGCATCTATCCTAAATAGTTACTTCTGCTCAGTTTTTACTGAAGAGAAGGTAGGACAGTGCCAACAGCTCAGCACCATGGACACAGGGGGGAGGGAGGTAAGTACCAGTCCCTTCACAAAAGAAAGGGTCCTACAAGAGCTCGATAAGCACAGTGTGGACAAGGCAATGGGACCTGATGGCATACATCCCAAGGTACTAAAGGAGCTAAGTGTGGAACTAGCAGAGCCATTATAAGAACTGTTTAGTGAGTTTCTGAGCACAGGAGAGGTCCCAGAAGACTGGAGAAGGGCTCATGTGATCCCATTCTACAAGAGTAGTAGCAGGGAGGAGGCAGGGAACTATAGACCAGTCAATCTTACCTCAGTAGTGGGCAAGATTATGGAGGCACTCCTTAAGGAAAAGATAGTACAACACCTGGAATGCATAGGAGCACTGGATCCAAGACAGCATGGATTTACAAATGGAAGGTCCTGTCAAACTAATCTCATAGATTTCTTTGACTGGGTAACCAGAATGGTATCCAAAGAGGAGCAGCTGATGTAGCCTACCTTGACTTCAGCAAAGCATTCAATATTGTTCCACATAGAATATTGATTAATAAGCTGGGTAGACTCTGGGTGGGTCAGACGGTCAAGTGGGTGGCAAACTGGTTGGTGGGCAGAAAACAGAGAGTGGTGGTAAATGGTATACAGTCAGAAGAGATGCAAGTCATAAGTGGGGTACCTCAGGGATCAGCCCTGGGGTCAGTCCTCTTTAAACTCTTCATCAGTGACACTGCAGATGGACTGGAGGTTAATGTTTGTCTGTTTGCAGATGACACCAAGATCTGCAACAGAGTAAATGATCCAGATTGGGTGGGCAGAATGAGAAGAGATCTGGATAAACTAGCAAAATGATTGGAAGAGTGGCAACTGGGGTTTAATGCAAAGAAGTGCATGATCATGCACATATGGAAGGCAAACCCGAAGCCACCTATAGGCTGGGAGAGAAGTTGCTGGCAGTCACAAGGGAAGAAAGAGACTTGGGCATCATCATCACCGATGACCTGAAATCATCCAAGCAGACCACTAAAGCAGTAGGTAAGGCTAGGGGATGTTAGGGTGTATTATTAGGGTATCACAAGTCAGAAGAGGGAGGTAATAATCCTCTTTACAAGACACTGGTTAGGCCTCATCTGTAGCAGTGTGTGCAGTACTGGAGGCCACACCTTCACAAGGACATTAATCAAATTGAGGCAGTCCAAAGAAGGGCAACAAATGTGCAAGGACTGCATCAGAAAACATATGAGCACAGATTAACGGAGCTCAATATGTATACCCTTGAGCAAAGGAAAGAGAGAGGTGATATGATCGAAACATTCAGACACCTTAAGGACATTAACAAGGTGAAAGAGCCTAACATGTTTTAATATAAGAAAAATAGCAGGACAAGAGGACACAGCATGAGATTAGAGGGAGGCCGATTATGGGGTAATGTGAGGAAGTTCTTTTTCACAGAAAGGGTGGTGGATGCATGGAACGGCCTACCTCAGGAAGTGGTGGTTATGAATACAGTGCAGGGATTCAAACAGGCATGGGATAGGCATAAGGGAGCAATACAGATGAGTATGAATAGATAGGCCATTGACAGAGCAAAGGCCGATGGCACATTTATAAGGTAGAAAAAGAAATGGGCAGACTGGATGGGCCTTTGCGGTCCTTATCTGCCATCAACTTCTATGTTTCTATGTTTTTTTCATGTTTCTGGTGCTAAATTTTGTCTTAAGCACTTCATTAAAAGCAACACTTCCAGGGTGGTTTACCTCCTCAGGTGTGGCTATAATGTGTTTTACATTGAGCATACCATGTGCCAGTTTAAAATGCTTATGGGTGAACATGTAAGAGCACTGCAATGGGGGAGGACAGCTATGCTAGTGTAAAGCATGTGAAAGGTCACCCTAATACAGTACATAATATCCATTTTATTTGTATTGAGAAAGTAGTATTAGGTCCCTGGTTGGAGACTTGGAAAAACTAATTGGGCATAGGGAGTGATACTGGATTTATGAATTGAGAGTATGAGTGGGCATGGGTCTGAATGTTACTATCGATTTGTCTGTCTTCCTGAAATATTATGATCGACTAACTTTATGTTTTCATTGCTATATTGGTAATCTGTCTGTTTTTGATTATAAACATGTATTTTTCTGGGTAAATTAGCTGGTTTGTATTATGTTCTGGTCTGCACCTCCCTTTTCTGCATACAGCTATGAGATTAACTGTTTAGCTAATCTCTCTGTGGATTTATAGATGGTGGGTTTATTAATATTTTTTATCCCTGGGTGTCTTGCATACTCCAGGATTTTAATATGTATATGTGCCTGGTTTTACCAAGTTCCGCTTATGCTTGCTGATGTATACATGCACCATCAGCACTGCTGTGCTTTTTGAAAACAAAAAACAAGCAAACACAAAAATGCAGTGTTTTTAATAGCCTCCTTGCTTGTTTCATATGCCAATGTTTATATGCATCTTTTGGACCACGGTTTTCACAAGAAAGAAATGGGGATCCAAAGGTATTAATATTTATTATTTGAATGGCATCGGCTTGATAGAATCCGCATTAGCACATTAGAATGCTTATATAGCTGTCCATAGGAAATTCATATTTATTGTCTAATTTGCCTTAGTGAAGTAAAATCTTAGTCTGCATATTGAAGTGCCTGGATAGTAATCTGTATTCTTTTCTGCATCAAGTTTTGGATTGGCTGCTATTAATTCACTTTTTGCAGGTTGTTGAACTGAGCTTTCATTTAATAGCTGGCAAACCAGCCTGTCGGATAAAAGCCTCTATGTGGCACCTTTGGAGTGTGAAATTTGTGTGTAAATGTTGCACAGAGTGCCTGGTTTGAACCATGCTTTTTGT
Organism: Neoceratodus forsteri; assembly: GCA_016271365.2. NCBI lineage: Eukaryota > Metazoa > Chordata > Ceratodontiformes > Ceratodontidae > Neoceratodus > Neoceratodus forsteri. The sequence goes on along the minus strand of CM057455.1, from coordinate 639,338,391 downwards.
ATATATTCATTCACTGTGGTAATTGGCATATTTATAACTATAAAAGGGCACTATTTGTGAAAAGGGGTCACTCTGAAAAGCTTAGGGGCTCCTACGGTAAATCTTCAGTCAGTGGTGCAGCCATAGCATTATCTTGTCACCTCAGTGGGCTGTTTTCCCCCACACTCTGCTGGTAGTGGAATGTACACTGCACATTTTTCAATACACAGTAAGAGTTTTTATTAAAAACCATAGTTGTGTGCAGTCATTGCTGTGGGTGCTCTGTTTTCTGTCTACAATGGAAAGAAGGAGAAGGATCTTTATACCAGGGCCTTCAACTGGTGATTGGGGGAATTGTGCAGAGGGGATGGGTTTAACTACATTGGTGATTGGGGGTCCACCTGGAGGGATAGGGGCCTTTACAGGGATGATGGACTGCATCCATCCAGGAGGGGAGCCACTGTCCTCAGTGGATGATTTAGGTGTTACTTTTATGAACACTTAAACTAGTCAAGGGAGTGGGTAAAGAGATAAGGGAGCAGAAACTGCCCAGCCCACAGGCTGAAGTACTGTATGCAGTAGGGAGAACCTGAGATGAGTGTACTCCTGTGGTGTGTAAATTAATACAGGAAGCAAGGTGGAAGAAATGAAGGGTGATTGGCATGGGAGCATTACAAAGAGAAGTGGGAAGTAGGGAAGGTAAAAGGAAAAATAGGGGTAACAGAGAGTGGTAACAAAATCTGAAATCCATGTGTTTGAATGCTAGAAGTCTAGGACATAAGATTCCAGACCTAGTTGCCATAATGGCAGATGTCAACCTGGATATTATGGCTATTACCAAGTCATGGTGCACTGAAAACCATGACAGGGATCATAACCATCACCCAGCCATATTAGGCTATACTGTGTCTCAAGAAGGCAGAGTGAGAAGGAAAGGAGGGAGTATGGTGCTTTAAGTGAGAAAGGGCATGAAAGTGATGGATACACAGGAAATACAAGGGGCAGAGTTACTATGTGTCACTCTAGAGAAGGGGAATGGAGCCTCTGTTTTCACTGTTGTGATCTACTGACCTCCAGCACAGGGGATGAGTTAGATGAGGTACTGATGAAAGCCATCAGCAAGATGGCAGAAAAGGGTGAGGTGCTGCTAGTGGAGGACTTCAATCTGCCAGATGTAGATTGGAGCATCCCAGCTGTAACTTCATCAAAAAGTAGGGAAATCCTGATATTGGAGGTAGACAGAGAATTTCCTATTTATCACAGAAATTTTGGGAAATATCTACCCATGTCTTTGGCTTCAGTTTGTATGTATTCTACTACTGGAGAAGAAATCATTAGGAAATAAAGCACGAGGTTTCATTGTTATGCAGATAATACCCAGCTATGCAGTTGTGCCAGCTAGGATGCCATGCAGTAATGCTGTGGTGTATCACAAAATGTTGCAGTATACTGCAGGGAAGAGTGTAATTCAATGACAATTAAGCTCTTTTGCCATGCTGTATTTTGTAACAAGTAATTTACTGAAAGTTATTGCATTGCATTGTGGCTGCCTCCATAGAATATGTCCTTTGCACTGCATCTGACCTCCTTGGCACTGAGATTTGAGCAAAGTCTGGAGGAGAGTAGGACCTGAATGGCTTCCAGTTGGTTAGTGCTCATTCCATGGAAGACAGAACTATTCATTGTGGGATTGGATCAGCATTTATCAGTGCAATGAGGTTGGCTCTAGCTTCCAATGTTAGATGAAGTTCAACTTGAGTTGGCAAGTGAACCTGGCAATTTAGGTAGTAGCTTGAGCATTAGGTGTTGGCAGTTGCTAGCAGCTGCTTTTATATTCTAAAAGCATTGCAAGACTGTACCCTTGCTCTGTTTTGCCAGACAGTGAATCTTGCTGCAAGCCTTTGAGACCTTTGTTTAGAGTATTGCAATGCACTCTTCAGGTGCTTACCTTGTGCCCAGATTCATCACCTGCAGCTTGTTACAAATCTGGCAGCAAGGTTTCTGGCATCTTTTCAGAAATCAGATCATGTTATACATTCACTACATGCTCTGGGATGGCTGAATGGTAGGTGTCAGATTGCTTAGAAGATGTTTTTACTTACTTAAAAAAAACCAGAATGAGTTGGATCCTCACTGTCATTACTTCACACCTATCTCTGCCCACCCTGTCACAGCTTCCTTCACATGCCACCTCCACTTCCAGCTCCCAGCCAATTGGGTTTCCCATCTCCCTTTACATCATTTAACTACAATGACATCAGCCAAACTGAGGTTCACAAATTACTGAACAAACTCAATATCACGAACAATGCTGGCTTCAATGGCATCGAACATTAACTCCAAAGGCAGGCACCAGTGGAATTGTTCACACTGTTACCACCCAATTCAACATTTCCCATGCACAATGGCAAACTCCTGTCTAAAAGTAATCACTGTCAGCCCCTCTTTAGTCTGGACTGCACATCTGATCCAATAAGTTACCACTTATTTTAAATTCTCTCAGTCCTAAACAAATTCCTGGGACAAACAAACAAAACAAAAACTAGTGAATAAACACCTACTGGATCACATCATGCAACATGATTATCTACCAGATGTAGTATCAGGCAAAATTACTCCACCATAACTGTCATCTTAAAGGTCATGAACTTCCTGTTCCTCTAAAATTGATAACAAATATCACATGGGCACCATCTTTTCTAACCTCACTAAGATGTTTGAAACATAGAAACATAAAATTTGCCAGCAGATAATGACCACTTGGCCCACTCAGTCTGCCCATTTTTCCTACCTACGGTATCACTGCAGATCCTGTTTGATCTTCGGCCCATGTTTCCTCCCTCTTCCTTTCCCCTAAGATTCACTTATGCCTATCCCATGGATTCTTGAATCTCACCACTGTCTTTGGCCAAACCAGCTCCAGTAGAAGGCTGTTCCAGGAATCCACCACTTTTTCTGTGAAAAAGCATTTCCTCACAAATCTCATAAATCTACCCCCTCCAGCTTCATAGCATGTCTTCTTGTTCCTGAGCACCATTTGTTTCTGAAAAAAAAACTTCCTTCTTGTACCTTTTTTACCCCTATGAGGTATTTAAAGTTCTTTATCATATCTTCCTCTCCCTCCTCTCTTCCAGTGTGTACATATTTAGGTCCTTTAGTCTCTCCTCAAGGGCTTCTGATACAGAACCTGTACCATTTTAGTTGCCCTTCTCTGGATCACCATCACTTTGTTTAGGTCCTTCCAGACATAAGGGGCTTGATTTTCAAAGAACCCTTAGAGCAAAGCAAGTTGCGTCACTCCAAGGCTGCAGCAAATTCCAGGTGCACCAACAACCCCATGCACAATTTTAGAAAAATCAGAGTCCCAGTGCCAAACTCCCTGGGTTTGTTGCAAGTTGACAGCTGTGCCAAACAGTTGATGTACCTGCGGGATTGCCTCCAGGATCCTGCCCCCTTACCTGGTGCAACACTGGAGGTACTAGGATGCTTGGGGGTGAATCAGCTGGTGTTCACATTTCTGTGTTCTGTAAAGGGGGTTGGGAGAAGATGGGACATGGGAGGTGACATGTGGGTTCGTGGAGACAGCTAGGCAAAGGAGGAAGTTTATTAAATAGAATTTCAATATAATACATATTGATAGATGTACTTTCATGCTGTCTAGGCTGTGCATGCAAAAGAAAATTTTGGAACAGATATTGATACAGATATACAGGACTTAATTTACATCCCAGGAAAAGCCCTTAAAACAAAGCAGGAGGGGAGCAACATCAGTTTAAAAAGAAGATGTAAAATGAATAATGCTAATACAGTATGAGGTTAGCCAGTAGAGTACTTCCATACTAGTTATTTTAATTTTTTCATTTAAAAATTGCCAGTTTTCAGAGTAGGTTCCATAAGAAACTAGTCTCGTTTACAGAATGTCCCAAGTCATAACTAACAAAATAGACTTATAAGTGTCAAGTACATTATAAACAAGTACACAAACAACATTCATTATTCAGTGTAGACCATAAATACAATAATGGTAAATACAACAATTGGTCATGAACATTCTATTAAACCAGGTGAGTTAGAAGAATCAACATATATATCAGTCCACAGTTAACCCTGAAACTTACTATGAATACTAAATAGTTGAAACTGAAACAAAACTACAATACTCTGCTCCAAGAAACTTTAAAACACTATCTCCAAGTGGTTATATTTTTGCACAATTCAGTAGAGGCATACTAAATGCTGTTAACCTGGAGCTAAGCCAGTGCCGTATAGTAAATGTCTTGCAATTGCATGATAGTCATATAAGAAAATAGAAACAGTGTAATCTAAAGACTCACAGAGGTCAGAATTTGTAACCTTACAGCCATTTAAGTAAGCTGGTACATTTTAAAAACTTGAAGTCCGATACTATATTAGTATATTGTTGAATGTGTCCATTTAAACATACATGTAAAGGGTGGGTTCTATGGGTTTATGCCCATTTTAGGTAGTTTTTCCACAAGAAGTTCATGAGGAACTGCATCAAACGCCTTCCCAAGACCTAATAAAAGCACATTGGCAGGTTTCCCACAGTCCAAACATTTACAATCATGGTTATAAAAGGCTATTAGGCTTGTTGTACATGACAGGCCCCTTTAAAACCATGTTGTGTGCTATTTACCAGTTCTAGGGCTTCTACTTCCTTATCTATGATTACTTTTATTAATCTCTCAGTAAATTTACTATATAGTGAAGTTAGACTAATAGGTCTATAATTAGCAACATTGTTTCTAATTCCCTTTTTATGGAGCGAAATCACAACAGCCCACCTCCAGCCACTTGGAACATCCCCTGTAGTGAGAGACCTATTGAATAAAGAGGTATGCTCAGTCATCTGCCAAATCTCTAAGGAACCTGGGATGTATCTTGTTAGGCCCTGGTGAGGTGTTTCCTTTAATATTCTGTAAAACAGCCTTGACCTCAAACTCTGTCAAACACTGATCATTTTTCTCAGAAAATGGAAATTTGTTTTGTCTGATACTCTACATATTGAGCAAAAATATGAATTAAAAAGGTCTGCCATTTCCTTGTCCTCAGTTCTAGTTTCTCCATTTGAAACTAGTGGTCCAACCATACTTTGATGGTTTTTATTCTTATTTATGTATACATAAAAGGGTTTATTATTGTCCTTTATATGTGACAATCTAAATTCAAGATTAGACTTCCTTTTTGTCATACTCTTTAGCTTCCTTAAATCAGATTTATATTTGTTCAATGGCACCTCTGATTTTTTTTTTTTTTTTAGTTTTGCTAAGCTTTTCTTTTTGCCTGATACATTTCCTAATTTGGCGTCTAACCACAAGAGTATTTTTCTTTTTGTTATATTTTGACCTACAAGGAACATATCTGTTTTCCAAATCCAGTACAGTACTTTTATTTTATACCAGCAATCCTGAGGGCACTGGTTCATTATGTCGAAGACATAATGCCTCATAGCACTATCATGTTGTGCGATTAATGCCATAAGGCATCATGTCTTTGTTCTGTGGGGCTCTGCCCTCATTCCCCCCATTATGAGACTCCCCCAGATCCGCCACTAAAAGATTTCAACTCGGGGGCAACTCAAAGGAGAAACACAGGTCGTGTTTAGCCGCAATGCCCGTTACTCTATTAAGCGTGCATAAACATTATGACCTGTTATGAACTTAGTATCTGTACAGGACTGTGGGTACTGATGGACCAAAGAGGCATCTTTGAAGTAGAAAACTTAAAATATTTATAAAAAATAAATAAATAAGAGTGAACTGAAAATGACAAAATTAAGAGGAGCAAAGCAAATACATAACAATAATCATAGGCTAGCAGATACTAGCTTCCTAGGATGCTTATAACAGCATATCTAGGTCTGATCTCTTAAGATCAACTGATCTGAGCTAGACTGAGAACACAAGTTTTTATACTGTTCAGGGGTTATGTGACCATTCAGCTCCTCCCCTGAGCCTTTTCTAGAACAATATTTCTTTAATTACAATACATTTAAATCATTTCCATCATTACAATACTTTCATTTCAATACAGCATTATTTTATAAGACAAAGAAATGATGTACAGCCCTTTTCAAGGATTCTGGAAGTAATGCTAGCTGAAGCAAGCACCGCCTTCTTTTAGCCAGCATAAAACAGCAGACTCAAGGCCAGCCAGCTCCTAGATGGCTTGCTGCAGCAGGAGACACACAGAGGTACCTGGAAAACCAACAACACCACAGAGCCCTCGATCCTCAGAACGTCCCAATGTGCCTTCCAATCCTCATAATCCAACTCTAAGGTATGCAAAGACAGTTTTAAGCTGATTTACAGCCGCATACCTCAAATTTGGCTATTAGAAGGCAAAACACTTTCACAAATGTGCACGATTGCGCCGTAACTTTATCAATGTATCACAAGACCGAGAAGGACTTCAGTGGCAAACTAGGCCAGGACAGTCAGATTCAGAAGCGCCTTATGGAAAAAGAGCTTTCTGGAGTAAAACTAAAGGGCTACAGACTTAATTATTTCACCAGCCTAAAATGAAAACGGCATAATGGCTATTCAGAACCTGATACAGGAAATCTTAAAGAGGCAGTGTCCTGCCATACTATTAAATGAAAGGCTTTATTATACTTTTATGGTACTTTCTCTTGCCTAAAGTCATTCTAATTTATACTAATGAGTGTTTGTACCATATAAAGGGGTTTGTAAACCCTATATTACAATGAAAGTAAAACGTTTCTGCAGAAACCATCTTTATAATTATTTAAGTATGTATGAAGTCTTTAACACAGATAATGTATATATAGTATAGTCCTGACGTCAGCAACTGTTTATGACTGTGTTGAATACCACTTTCCTTTAATATAGGCATGACAATGGGACCTTTATGTACTGGGAAAATACACAGATACAAACAATAGACAAACATACATATAAAACAAAGTGGGTGGCCAGCCCAACAAACAAACATACAACCAACAAGACAAGGACAAGAAGCAGAAGTACATTCCAGACCCATTATCTTTCCTATAAATAAAAAAAAATTGTGGGAGTATTTCCTCTTTCATAATATCCAAATTTAGTGGGGTGGAATCCCAATCCAGAGATCCTAGAGCAGTGATTCTCAGACCATTGCTCTAGAGCCTCAGCTGGATCTTTATCTTATCACCTGCTGCACTTCCCAGTAAGCAATGCAAATAGCTCCATCACTATACAGTATCAACCAGCCAGGATGTACTATAATACCACTGCATTGTACACCAGCAATCATTATTTGCAAAGTTTATTGCAAATTTTCTTGCAAAGCTGCACCCTGTCAGACTCTACAAATGTTAACTAATGTTTAGTAAATGAAATAACTTCTTTTTACACTGGAGTGTGTTTGCCAAAATTTACTAGGAGGTGTATGTTGTGGCTCCTTGGCAACCACTGACTGCTCATGTGGCTCCTGAGCCATTCAGGACTGAGGGTCACTGACCTAGAGAGTTTTTAGTAGCACCCATATCTGCATGATTATAATCAGAGAAGGCATTAGAATTCATCTGTATACTATTACATGCTGTTAGACTGCATATAATCATGGAGTGAATTGGTCTGGTGGTGTTGAGGGTTGAGGCGCTGGACGCCTTACCTCATACAACACTGGTGACCCAGGTTCAGAAGCCAGCTTGGGTCATCAGGGGTCGACTGGGAAAGGGGAAGATTGAGCATCCAGGAGGACTGCCTCTCTCTTGGGGATGGTGGGGATGCATATCCAGGTACTTAACATCTCCCAGTGAAGACTGGGAGGGCTGCAGCTGGGGACACCAAGAATGGTGTAGAGGCAGTGGCAGATATTGTGTGGGGGGTGCAGGAACATGCCCCTCATGCCCTGACATCATTGCACATCTGTGCCTTGAGGACACAAAGCAGAAAAACCCTCACAAGCGAGTGTTATGAAGCCCCAATGGACTCCTGCTCCCGCCAACCAAACAAAGCCCACTGTAAGTCAGGGCAGGAGCTTAAGGGTGATGTCAGTCTCCCATTCCTCTGGGGGTCCCACTTGGGGGTAATCTCTGTCCCTGCAGCTGTAGTGGAGGCCGCCAGGGACTGTTGAGTGTCCATGTACAGGGTGGTCAAAGGATAGATGCCATCCCCAACGCAAGTGAGGTGATAGAGTTAAAAATTAAAAAAATAATAATCATGGAGTGGTCACTCATGCCTAGTGGGCTCAAGGCCACAGGTTGAGATATTTCATGTTCTATTTTGGTGACCACAGGGTCTAGTGTATTCTTGTCCCTTGTGGGAACTCTTAGCAATTGTTCAAGGGAGTTTATACAGTATTTAAGGTATCCAGGAAGTCCCTTTCACATTCTGTTAACCCTATTCGTGGGTCCCATGAAATGCCTGGTGTATTAAAGTCCCCAATATTATTATAGAGTCCCATAGACTAGCAGCTACATGTATCTCTTGTAGTAAAGCACTATTATACTCTCTACAGCTTGCTGGGGGCCTATAACAATCTATAAGAATTAGTTTAGGTCTAGTCCCAAACTGAAGTTATAACCAGATTGATTCAACGTCTACTTAAGTAGTTTAGATGGGATTTATTTGTATGCACTTGATTGTATTTTTATGGCTGTGGGCACAACATTTTGGGGTTTTTAGTGTATCCTTCCATGACTACAAATCACTGCGCTGGGTGAATAAAATACTCTCGTCTCTCTGTTGAGTAGACCAGTTACAACACTATTTTTTCAGCTTGTTTGTCTCTCTCTCTTGTCTCTCTCCTCATGCTTGCTTTAAGTGACCTGACAGCTAGTACATATCTGATTATATGGGATTTTTGTAGATTTGTTTCCCTCTTTTATATTCACATACTCCCTTCACAGCTTTTCTAAGCTGAGGACCTTGTGTTTAAGAATCACATTTCTGCTGTGATGTGCTGTGCTATTCTATGATATGCTACTAGTCAGTGTACCTCTCCCTCATTACTGACATTCCAAAGTTGAAGTAATTGAAGAACAATGCAGAGAAAGGTCTTCAGTCAAATACCTAATAAACCAATTAGTTAAGTGAGATTTATTTTTCAGTTCCTCTACTTTGTCTTGTGATGTGAAGCTAAACAGTTTCTTTTGTGAATGGTCACTTCTGGTGTGGGTGGTGAGGTGTGATCCCTGTGTTTGCATGGAGAGAAAGAGAGAGAGACAGATAGAGAAGGGGGAGAGAGACAGCTAGCATTTTGCAGTTGGTAAGTTTAACCCATTGGTAACCTAACAAAACAGAGCACATGGCAGGTTGCAAATAATTACCCAAAAATGAACACACCGGTACAAAAAAAAAATTCACAGATAATAAGGAACATCCTTGTTTGTGTCATTAGTATGTAGACAATGTATGGATTATTTAAAATAAATAAATAAAATCCAATAATATAGATAACTCAACATTGATATACAGTTGCATACCATTATAATGCAGTAACTTCATACAATATGTACCTATCATAGATTCCTGCTCACAGTTTTGGGGAGCTTTTAATATTACTATTACTAATAGGAAGATAATTGTATTTATTTGGAGGAAGGCAACAAGAAAGGGTTTGGAACATACAGAAAGGCATATAAGGAGCATTTGAAACTGCTCAGACTTCATTATTTATTTATTTTGAAAAGTTTCACCAGGAAAGGCATACTGAACTTGTTTCAGATGCATCCTGGGAAAAGGGAATACAATTTTGAGTACAGTCTCCAAATAAAAATACACATAGAGCTAAGTCCGTACATACTACCGAATACATTTAAAGCTATACCAACTATTTCTGTGGGATAGGCAGGCAGCACTTGCCATCCAAAATATAGTTGATATACATATATGCATTATACATATACACATATATATGTTTTTAAGCATATACACACACACACTTACTTTCTTACTCATATACATATCATATACATATGCACAAAGCATTTCAACACAGATACATTTTGCTTTTTTAGCACTTGGGGTAATAAGTAGCAGTGTCAGTGACTCAGCAGGTTGCACACTCACCTCTGAGGTGGGAAGATTAGAAGGCTGTGGGTTCAATCCCCATACCTGGCACTTGAGTTAAATTCCAGTACTGGCACTGAAAATCAGGGCTCCCAGATCTACAGGGATTTGAAGCCATCTACAGGGAAATTCTTCCAATAGATTTGCATTGCTTATACAGGAAAACAGAGCAATTCTGCTTCCATAAGAAAGTATGTGTAATGCAGGAAAATTGCCTTGGAGTTACAAAGAAAATGCTGAATCAATCTGGGAACAGCATGAGGCGGGTGCTGCACTCCTGAGGTGCCATCTTTTGGATGAGATGTTAAACTAAGGTCCTGTCTGCCTGTTCTGGTGGCTGTTCAGGTGGACATTAAAGATTCCATGGCACTTCTCCAAAAGAATAGGGGAATTTTTTATTTAAAACAAAGAAATATACCAGGATACAGAAATAAAAATAGGGAAAGGGGGTTAAAGTATCAGCAAAAATAAAGGAAAATAGATATAGCATTCAAAATCATATCAAACATCAAAGAAAAAATGAACAGCTTCTTATAACTTTACTACTTATCATATGATAGATCATATTCCATAACCTTAGGGTGGCCTATAGATAGAAAAATAATATGCTTATAATGCAAACAGTTTTTTAGATGATTGCTTCTTGAAATCAAATAAGAAAACTTCCTGTAGTGCTGAATCTACCAGAGAAACAAAGATGAATATGGCATCCTAAGTTGTAGCATTAACTTGCATCTGGTTTGCCACAAATACAATTTTAGACATGCCATGAACACTTGAAGCATGCTTTTACTATACTTCCTTAGTGTCATTGGGAAATCATCTAGAAACAGACATTTATAGGCGAGTCATTCCAACCAAGGAAAATTCCATTTCCGTGCAGCTTATACCCTCTACTATAAGTACAATCTAAAAAGAAATGTTCCATTGTGTCTAAATCCACTGAGCATTCAAGAAAAGGGCAAGATCTCTCAGATAAGGCTTCATGCTTATGGTTCCCTTGGATGTTTAGCCTGCCATAGATACAAAGGCATACAACATCCCACATCCTCACTGGGATACATGGATCCTGTAGTTTTTCAATAACAAGATGCTGTTTCCCCATGTGGCAAAATCTGGTTTAGATAAACATATTTCTTCTAAAACAATATTGTACAAATATTGGCAACTATATGAAGTCCTCTACTCTTTATTTTACCAGTTTCTGGATAGTAGGTTTCACAAAATCTGGTACGGTAAGGTGTTTAGATAGTTTGAGGGGTATCTATCCAAATGGTCAGATAGTTACCCATTAAAAACCTTAACCAAACATTATCAGTGGTATACTGTTCCAGGAGAGCTAATTTCAGGGAACTGGACCAAAAGATTGTATGAAAAAACAAAACAGGGTGAAGCATACCCACTCCTTCTTTGTTTTCTGGAAAATACAAAAAATCCTGTTTAACTGTGTTCAATCGACTGCCTCTAAAACATTTGAAAAAAAAAAGACACTATATAGGGTGGTTTTGAAGCGGGATGGTAGAGAAAATGCATAGCTTACATATAGTTAGATTAGTACTAGAAATTGTTTAATAATCCAGACTCTTTTCTATTTAGAAAATGGTCAGATTTTCTACGTTTGAACTTTTGTCACACAAGCTCCTAGTTTCTCGGTCCAGTTTAAAAAAGCCATATCACCCCTGAAAATTTTATTCCTAAAATTGTAATAGGTCCCAGAACTATGGTAATACCACTGATATCAGTTTTTACATTCAAACTATCCTGCAAGGAAATCCCCACACTCTAATGGATATTTAACGTGTCTCCTAAAAAAAGAGAAAAATCATGAAATACCTGGATCAAAACTTGTCCACTACAATTAATTTTTAAAAATATACAGATATAGTCTGCATCAGCTAAAATTTTCATTGTTCCTATGTTCCTAGGCCAAGGAAAACCTACTATACCTTGATACTTTATAATTCTAATCGGAGGGTCTAGAGAAAAACATACAACAAAGGGTTAGCTAGCCCTTCTCACTCACACCACTGAAATTCTTATCTCCATACCTACCATCCTCTGTTGTAAATGGACAGAAAAGCATATTGCACAGTTTTGCTATCCATTTTACTAGTAATGATGGTATACCATATTGTCGTAATACTTCCCATTGATAATGATATTGTACCTTGTTGAAGGCCTTAGTTTGAGCTAATGATAACCAAAATCCTCAGTCGGGTTCCATTCATGATAGGTAAGTATATCTCAAACAACACATAAATTATTCCTAATATTACTCCCAGGCATGGAACATGTTTGTGCTGAGTGGATAAGTAATGATGCTACCCCCCATTAGTCTGGTATTCAGGGAATTTCTGTAAAGATTTTGTAGTCCAAGTTTAAAAGACATATTGGTCTCCAAGTATTCAGATCTGATCTTTCACCTGATTTATACAAATAAATTATTAAGCCTTTAGTGAAGAAGATATTCTTTCCAAGGCTAATAATGCGTTAAAAATGCTTGCCAGCCATGGAGCCTGCACTTCTGAGAACATTTTATAAAAAAATCAAAAGGTAGTCCATCCCATTGAGGGGAGGCTCCTGATTTCAAGGTTTTTAGAGTTGCTATGACTTCTGATGCCAAAATTGGTATTTGTAAGCATTGTTTTTCAATGTTTGACAATTTCAGAATTTGTTTTGCGAACCAGTCTCTAGGACAGGGTTTTTGTTTCATGGGTTTATTAAATTTCTTCTCTGTATATCCATCTAATACAGTAGTTTTGAAATATTTTAAAAGACATCACAGTGTTATCAAAACTATTAATTAAACTAGATATTTGTGAAAAATCCACTTTATCCTTGAATCACACACAGGTGTCCCCACTGGGACTTTTCTGTGTCCTGTACCTTAGTTTGCCTGCTAAAATGGCTGCCCTATCATATTGATATATTTTATTTCAGACTTAATACATTTAATTTGTTGTGTTACTTCTTTATGTACTGCATTTAAGTACGTCATAAGTTTTTGTAAATGATTTCTAAGACAGAGGTATTTAAGGTAATCTGTATTATTTTTTTTTTTTGGTTTACCAGTTTTAGAAAACATTTTTATCTCTTTTTTAGTGTCTTCCCACCACTGTACTTTTGATTCATAAAGACATTGTACTGACTCTCTGCTGGCAAAGAGATTCTGCATGCCCTGAAGCATGTCATTATTTTTCAGAGTGGCTGTATTAGGTCTGCATATCTGCAGTGGGTGGTAGGATATGTTTTGAGATCCAAACCATATATATTATAAAGAGTGGTATGAAAATTCAGCTTCAAAAGTATTCAAACTGGGTGTTATAAACACATACTCAATTCTGGTGTGAAAGGATGCATGGGAAAACGGCAATCCTTCTGATGGATATACTTGACTATAACCATCAGTTACTACTGCTGTAGCAACCATATTTCTCAATGAGATTGCATCACAATAGAATTTTTTCCCACATGCATGTTTAAGTGCAAAATCTAAGGAGTAGTTAAAATCTTCCCCCAAAAGTACAGAAATTAAATAGAGCAATTCTATCTGATTTAACCTGAGGACTGTAAACATTTATACTTGGAAATTCTGGCCCTTATATTGTAAATCAAACAATAATGCCCTATCAGGTACAATGTCTACCAGTCTAAGCACCTGAAGAGTTGTACTGTTAAACAGAATTCCACTCCGTCCACCTTATTTTGTCTGAAGGACCAGATGAAGAGGCCCCACCACCAGTCTCTCTCATGGATTGCGATCCATGAAAGAAGCTGCCCATGTTTCTTGAAGTAAAATAATATCGAACTCTCTTATCAGAAGAGGGCATAGATTGCTGAGCACTTATTTTTTCTTTTAGGCTATGTACATTTAGGGAGGCAACCTTAAACTGCTTCATTTATTTTAAGAGAAGGAAGAGGAAAAAAAGGAAAAAAAAGCTTTTATACACATCATCCACAAGGGCCTTAGTAAAATCAAGTAACCCCTCTCCCTCCACTTTTCCCTTTAGCAAAACATCTTTTCCTCTTCTTCTTCTTTTGACCATGAGATATCACCTCCTTCTGTGTAATGGACTGGCTGGAGGCCTCAGAGTCCATAGCACAGACTATGAAAAAAGGGGACAAGACAGTCTACAGGTACATCAGCAATGGAAGAAAAAACAAGGGGGGGATTGTGAGGCTTAAAGGGGAGGAGGGAGAGTGCAAGGAGGGGGATCTCGAAAGGCAGAAATACTGAACAAATACTTTTGTTCAGTATTCACTGAGGAGGGAGAGGGTCAAGGTCCACAGTTGGGGAGCAGAGGCAATCGGGGGGAAGAAGTGGACACCAGTCCATTCTCAGTGGAGAGAGTTCGGGAGGAACTCACAAAGCTGAAGGTGGATAAAGCCATGGGACCAGATGACATACACCCGAGGATATTAAGGGAGCGACGGAGGGAACTAGCAGCACCTCTGGCCACCCCTGTTCACAGAGTCACTAAACATACAGAAGCCCACCAGGATGAAGCACAGTGTCACAGGTTTACTGCATGACAAAGGGATTAACTCCCATTGAAACTGCATTGTTTGTGGCAGTAACTCTACTGCAGAGTTCTGCAGTGCTGCACTTCATCCTGGTGGGCTTCTCTATAGGTATGGTTCAGAGGACTGGAGGAGGGTGCATGTAGTCCCACTGCACAAAAGTGGCAGTAGGCTGCAAGCGGGGAACTACAGGCAAGTCAGCCTCACCTCAGTGGTGAGGAAGATCATGGAGACACTGCTGAAGAAAAGGACAGTGGCACACTTGGAATCCATTGGTGCCCAGGGTCTGAGACAACACCAATTCACATCAGGAAGGTCTTGTCAAATGAATCTCATAGAATTTTTTGATTGGGTGACTAGGGAAGTGAATCAGAGAGGGGCCAAGATGTTGCCTACCTGAATTTCAGCCAAGCCTTTGATACTGTCTCACCCAGAAGGCTGGTTAACAAGATGAGTAGTCTGAGCATGGAGCATAAGATGATACAGTGGGTTAGAAACTGGTTGATGGACAGAAGACAGAGGATGGTGGTAAATGGAATCCAATACGGGGAGAGAGCAGTGACCAGCTGAGTGCCACAAGGATCAGTACTGGGACCAGTCCTGTTCAATGTCTTCATAAGTGACATTGCACAGGGGCTGTAAGGAAAGGTCTGCCTATTTGCAGATTACACCAAGATCTGCAACAGGGAGGATACTCCAGAAGGGGTGCAGAAAATTAAGAGGGACCTGGAGAAGCTTGAAAGATGGTCAGAGTGTGGCAACTGAGGTTCAATGTGAAAAGTGTAAGATAATGGACCCGGGTAGGCGGAATCCTGGGGAGAACTACAAGATGGGGGAGGTGATGGAGGTGCACCAAAGAGGAGAGAAACCTAGGGTTATCATATCTAATGACCTTAAGTTATCAAAGCAGTGGAAGGCTGCAGGGAGGGCCAGTGGCATGCTAGGGTGCATAGACAGAGGTATTACTAGTAGGAGGCGGAAGTAGTGTTTCCATTATATAAAACACTGCTAAGGCCTCACCTGGCATACTGCATGCAGTACTGAGACCACACATGTGTAAGGACACAAACAACATTGAGGCTGTAGAGAGAAGGGTGATAAAGATGGTGCATGGTTTGCACCACAAAACATATGAGGAGAGACTAAGCGACATCAATATGTACCTCTGAAGAAGAGGAGAGAAAGGGCTACATGATAGAAACTTTAAGTACCTCAAAGGCATAAACAAGGTGCAGTTTGGAGATCTTTTCCAATGTAGAAAAGATACCAGAACAAGGGGGCATGATATGAAATTGGAGGGGGGGGGGATTAAGAGATAATGTGAGGATGTTTTTCTACACAGATTGGGTGGTGAATCCTTGGAATAGTCTGCCACAAGAGGTGATAGGGGCAAGCACAGTGGAGAGGTGTAAACATGCCTGGGACAAGCACAGTAGAACATTGGGTGGGAAGGGAGTGATAAAAAGCCATTGACCACTTAGGGTGAGTGGATGCATACATGTATAGGGCCTATGGGCAGACTGGATGGACCTAGCGGTCCTTATCAGCAACAATTTCTATGTTTCTATGTTTCTATCACCTCAATCTGAATTCCCACAGTTTTATGCTGACTTCATGACTTCAAACTTGTTAGTCAGGGGCAATGGAGTGACTTGTGGTGCCTGCTTTGATTCCCTCATACTTCTGCGCATTGGTAATGGTTGGTCCTTCTGAAAGGGGGTATACTCATCCCCTCACCGGATAACTCTGGATGATCTGTTATGGGCACTAAAGTTCCTTCTTCAGGAACCATTGGGGGGGGATTACTACTGGTGGTGCAGAACTTACAGGGGGAGTTCCAGGTGGACCTGGCTGCTTTTGTCCTGGTGATGTCAGCACTGGCAGGGCTGTCACTGAGAAGATGGAGTTACTAGGAGGTTTAGGAGACCCTTGCAACTGGAACAAGAGGATGTATGGGCACTGGCCTTGAAGGTGGCCTAGAATCTTTGGGCCTGATAACTGAGCTAGCTTGTTGAGCTCTATGAATCAAATCAGGATGATTCTGTGGAGCAGTGTGATTAGCTGTGGCCCAAGGGCATTCCTGAAACATATACCCTTTTCATCGCTCACATTACTGGTGTTCCATTCGGTACAGGAAAGACTGATGTGCCCAAATCTCCACACAACCCACATTGGAGTTTGTCACAGGCACTCGATAAATGTGAGCGTGCTACACTTGTAACAGGCCTTTGGCTGGCCAGCATAGAAGCAGACCCGCTTTCTCTGTCTAGAAAAACGCTGTTTGGGATATGGTTAATCCCATGTGGTCCTGATCTCAGGTGGACTTTAATATGCCAACCCCAGTCCAGAAACACTCTGAATCTATGACAGCTTCTGTGGTCTCAAAATGTCACATCTATTGCTCAGCCAGTGGTGAATGTTATTTATGTTCACATTTTCTTTCTGGAATATTATCACATTGTTTTTACCAGGGGTTTAGTCAAAAGAATGGCTATTAACTATTAACACACTGGTGTCTGTTTTAATTTCTCATAAAAGTTCCAGAACGTTTTCAGACCTGCCCCAGTTGAGAAGCTAACATCAAAATGCTTCTCTCCTGAAATATATATTAGAGCAAATACCTCTGATGGTATGATTTTCAGGGAGTCCTTCAATAACATTTTCCCCACATAAGCTCTGGCAGGTTTCTCAGGTAAACCCCCAATATAGCATAGCCACACAGCATTGTGGTGAGGTAGGATTTCAGGTCTTGCTTAAAATAAGTCTGCAAATTGCCTGCCTTGGGGGAGGGGTGGCCTTGGTCTTCCTGCAAATCTGGCTCTTCAGTTACAGGCCCCACACGTGTTCCTTCAGCATTAGTGAAAAGCTTGGTTACACTCTCTGCATTATCTCTAATAGGACTCTTTGAAACACAGCCACCCTTTGATTTACAGGAGACCCTTTTGATGTTTCCCAGTCTGTACCTCATTAGTACTTACTGCTGACAATTTTCAGGAAATTCTGTGCTGATTGTACTTTTCCCTCCAACTGTATCAGGCTCTGTCCCATATTTCTGAACAGTTCCCTCTCAAGATTGCTGCGTGCCTTCTGCTGTCACACTGGGTTAGGAATCCACTCTCCTGTATCATCTTGCATCCAGTCCGTGGCATGTAATGCCCTCAGGTGTCCAAGATCCTGCTCCTCCATCCAGCATTGGAACCCCAATCGCCTCTTTGATTCTGGCTGCTGCCAATCAGAGTGTTTCCTGCTCCACCTGCAGGTGATGTACAGGAAGAATCCTGGGGTTTTCTAGTTGATGAGCAGTGGCATTACTCGCCAATGTGTTTTCTCTTCAGGGTCTGTTCTTTTCCCTCTCTGGGTTCCATTGTGACTGCCTCTGGTACTTGATTCTACTTCACTTACAGACATGGAGTCCGCTGAGGAAAAACATTTCTTTGATTCCTCTTCGCCTCGGTCTCAGTTTTCTTGTTCTTCCTCAGAAAAGCAGCACCGGAGGCAGAGAGCAATCCTCCAGCCTGCTGACCTCTGTCCTCCTCTTCTAGCGGATCGTCAGCCATCTTGGTTGGGAGCCAGCAGTGCCCCCTACTAAGAGTAGTGGGCTTTCCCTGGGGTCCTGGCTAAATTTCCCCCATTCACTAAAAGTACCACCAACTGCTTATTCTGGTTCAAATTCAGTTGGTTATATAGACAAAGAAACATAGACGGTTACCATCTGTATCCCCCCCCGCTGGTTCCCCTGAAAAAGGGACTTCCAGTCTTAGTGGGCCTATCTGGTCAACAAAATTCAATAAATAATTAAGTGAGAAACCTTGTCAGAATAGCGGGATGGGGGAGAGGGAGATGGTTGGAGATTAATTGAGCCTTCACCCCTCCAGAGTGCATACTCTACAAATGGGATTGGAAGGAGATAAAGGGGGAGCGGTGAAGGATAAAATGGGGAACAGAATATTAGCACAGAAGAGGTGGGTGTAGCTAACCTGCGGAAATGGTGGGGAGGACTGGGAACAAAAGGGGATGGGAGGAGGTTATATGAAATTGAGAAAGGGAAGAATTAAAGAGGACTGAAGAGGAAAGGGGGAGAGGCAAGCCATACCCAGGAGTGGAACACCAAGGATATGAACACTACTTGATGTAAACCCAGCTAGTGCCATAGGCTATCAGCATGCCTAAGGAGGGATAGAAGGGGTATAGTAGTGGAAATAGAACAGAAGAGAGAGAGGGAGGGGTAATGATGGTAGTAATAATTAGTAGTCAGATTTTTATGACTGCATGGGCCAAGCTCCGCAGAAGTTATGCCATCATCAGATTTATATAAAAGTACTGTGGAAGCACATGACCGGACCACGGTCTGGTGCGCTGCCACAGTGCTCTGGCATAGTTTCCAATGATTCTGTTTATGCAGCCCTTCCCCTCTATGGGCCGCATAAACACACCCCCTTCCCAGCTCACTACTTTTCCTTTCCACAATTGCAGAAGTGACATCTGCCATGTGTGACATGTTGGTGCTGACTTAAACATGCATGCGTAGTATTGTGCATACGTAGTCATGTCAACACTGCCATGTTAGCATAGTTGACTGGAGCAAACTGCACATGTATGAGTATCATGCATATGCAATACTGTAATCACTACAATATTAGTTACAGCTGACTCTGGTGCAGTGAGAGAACGGCATATTCTTTTCAATGCACTTGCCAATCCTAAGAGCTCTCTACAGTCATATTGGATCTAACCAGAACTTGTTTAACATAGCAGCACACTCCCCCATCCCTTTCTATTAGTTCTGTTTTATGAAAATGCTGGTAACCTTCTATTTCAGTCATCCAGGAGCTACAGTTGCCCAACCATGTTTAGTCTATAACAACGTCTACTTTATGATCGCATATATGAGTTTCAAGTTCAGCCTTTTTTACAATATTTAAACTCTTTGCATTTGCCAATAAAATAGTGAAAAATGCATTATTTTTACCATGCTGTTTATTTCTGTGGGTATAAATTAATACCATGCCCCTTCCTACTCAGTTTAAAGACTCTGAGATTATTCATTCAAGTTTATGCCCTAAGAAATAACTGCCCCATGACTTAGATGGAGACCATCCCAGCAAAAGAAACCTTAATTGTTATTGAATGTTTCCAAGTTGGTTATACAATGAAATCCCTTGTGGCGATCATGCATAACCACTCATTTACTGACTTAATTTTATTTTTTACTTTGGTTCACCCTGGGGACAAGTAAAATTTCTCAGAAATGAATCTCATACTCCCTTGCAGACAAGGTCTCACTAAGTTTGATATAATCCTTTTAATGTCATCAATATTTGACCAGTTGATATTATTGGTGCCCACATGAATGATCCTTATTGTTTTTCTCCAGTATTTTGTAAGATATCTCCCAACATGAGAGTAATGTCATTTGTTTTAGCTCCTTTGAAATTGCTACCGTTCTATTGTTTATCAGGATTACACATGATTTTGTCCATATTTTATTATCAAGTCCCCTAAGACAAATGCCTGTCTAACTGGCTGTGTGGACTCAGGTGCTGTAAAACAGGGTACCCACAAGACAGAATCATCAAGATTGTTTACTCTCTCATCTACAGTTTGCTCAGACACCTCAGATGTTAATACTTCTTCAATTGAATCCATAGGTAGAGGATTTTGGTCCAAGGGGCTGAATTGCTTATATCAATAGTTTTAATGCCTCTGTCTCACTGCATGGATTATCCCCTCTGAGTCGGCAGGAATCAATAGATTTTCATCAGACAACCCAGCTACTGCTTTAAACCTGTTTTCTGTGCTTAGTTTAAAAGCTACTTGCCTTGCGGCCTTCTTTTAGTTGATCTTTTTTGTTAACAGTAGCCCACCCAGAGAATAATTTCCATCTATGTCAACCCTGATTTCTGATACATTTTTTGGGAAGGTTAGTGTCAGACACTAAATGTTTAGCTATTTCTCCCCAGTAGCCTGTATTACTAGTCCTGAATTGCTATCATCATCCTGCATATTTATACTTATAGTGCCTTCTAAAAGTGTTGCCTGTATACAAGTCAGTGAATGAGCTGTAATATCAGTAGACGGGGGTAATTTATGACTAGTCATGTTTAATTCTTTAATTTTTGATACCATTACATCTTGACTCTTTTCTAGGAGTTCTAGTCATTTGTAAAACGTTTTTATGTCTTCCAATAAGACACTGTTTGTAATGCATTTGTCGCAAACAAAAATTGCATTACTAAGTGTCATGTTGAATAGTTTATATATTTTGCAACTAGAGTACCTGATGCCAATATTCCCATCCAAGGTCATTATTTATCCCTTATATTTTGTTTTTTGTTAACAAGCATGTAGTGAACTTGCTTACTATAGATTTAGCTTGGAATCGTACTATGCATATATAATTATGAACCTTTAATGTAAGAATTCATAATGTTTTGATATCAACAAGCATACAACTCTGCACACTGATTTTAACACACAGCAATACTTTTTGCTCTAGTAAATCAATGTTACCTGAATGGCAGTAGTCTTATTTTGATACTGAACAGATACTAAGGAACTATAGTACTAACTTTATAGTTTCTGAAGACACAAAAATAATCAGTTACAACCAGTCACTTATAACTGGGTATTATTTCTCAAGGAGCACTGGACCCACTTGCAATCCTTATGTTATCAAGTAAAACAACAGAACCTTGGCTTGTGTCCTGCTGTCCCCACTGGACATGCTAGATATGTCGCTGCATGCAACATATGCGTGCTCACCCCATTTGAGTCACCCCAGTCACCAGGGTGCTCTAGTTATATAGAGCGACCCAGATCTCCTTTTAGGCCCACCTGCCTGGTCTGCCCCACCGGCATAGACTTTATCATAGCTTTTTAGTCTAGTAATCCAACTCCATTCTGAGTCCAGCTTCTAATGATTCTTCCAATTGAAGGACCCAACCAGCTTGGAAGGGATTTGTTAATACTGGTTGCATGCCCTGCACCTCCAGCTGGAGGGTAAAGTCTGACAGGTGGCCTGAAAAATGTTTTATGGAAATATTAAACAAGACTGTTACCGCCTGCTCCATTTTAAAATGTTACATAACCTCTGTTTTACACCCTCCAGGCTCTACAGGATGAGAAAACTTGCTTTGCCTACCTGTTCCCTATGCAGTACAGTAGAAGGTCACTTGAAACATGTCCTTTGGGGACTGCCTCGAAGCTCACTCCCTTCTGGACAGACATTTGGTGCTCCCTCAACCCTTTGTTAGAACTGGACACTTTCTTTACCCTAGAGGTCTGTCTGGTTGGTATTTTCCCAGTAGATATGTTAAGACCCCTCCAGGCTTATTTGTCCCTCATCGATTATGGCAAAATTGATTATCTGTCAGCACTAGCTGGATGATCTTGGGAATGGCATCAGGAGATCTTGTTGGCACTTGAGATGGAGAGGCAGCTTGCTCATCATCAAGGTAGGCCATCCCTTCAACAATCACAATGGGAACCATTGTATGCCCTGCTGACCATCTCGGCCCCTCCTCAGATTCACTAAGTTGTGTTCTTTCCTCAATAGTCTTCCTCAACAGCCCACTTCCGGGTGCCCAGGTAGCAGCTTTACTCTGCCTTCCTCAATTTTTTATGAAAGTGCGGTGGTTTTGATGATGTGCACCAGGGTTTGGGGTGTCGGGAGGGTGAGGAGTGTTTTTTGGGGATTTTTTTGGTGGGGGGTGGTGGTGGGGAAGCTGTTTTGGGCAGCATGTTTCCGTGTCTGGTTGTATGTCATTGCCCTACTTCTGCTGTTTTGTTTTATAGTTGTGTCTTTCAAAATGTAAATAATGTTTGTTAAACTGAAAAAAAAAGACAGATTGTGAGTAAGCAAGAAAAACAATTCTCACTGTCTCTGGGTGTTCTAGTTATACTGTGTGATCCAGAAGTATATCATGGGTCATGTGTCCTGTTGCCCCACTCAAGTGACTAGTTATATTTCTAAAATCACAAAAAATACACTGCTGCTTAGTGTTTACAGATAAAATGGCTCTTCACAGCCTCACAAAGTACAAATGTGCAGCCAGAAATGTCTGTAGTTCCTTAGGATGATCCCAAGACCACACTCCCTAACAACACTTCCTGTCTCCTGCACCCTGGCTTGGTTTCCAGGAGATGCCCTCCAAACACAATCCCACTGCACCAAATACTAATGTCCACCTCCTTCCCTCCAATGGTTCTGTTACTTCTTTGTAACCCCTCTCCTTCTCATTCCTTTGTGAACACTGAACAAAAGTATTTATTTAGGATATCTGCCTTCACCTGTTGCCCCTTTGCAGAGTCCCCCCTTCCTTTTTTAACCTTATGATCCCACCCCAATCTTCCTCCTTTCACTTATGTATTAAAGTGTCTTGTACCCCCAATATCACTGCTTGGGCTATTCTCCTTTAGTTTTATTTATTTATTTATTTATTGAGAACTAGGATTAAACACCTTTGAACTGGGATCTCATTTACAAAGGTTCTGAGTCACTGGGAGGGAAGACAGTATTACAAAGGATTATACAACAGAGAGTATAAAACATGGACAATAATTACAGCAGTTTATACAAGCAGGTATGTACATACAAGACATAACAATAGAGGGTAAGATACTCTCAGTTTGCATATATAGTAAGTTAGCAGAGAGAATAGTTGGAGGTAGGCAAAAAGGAGGTTAGAGAGGGGCTAAGGTGGCAGTAGGTGGGGGAGGGTGGTGAGGTGAGAAAGAGAGTGGCTGCAGTCATAAACATTGTCAAGGGAGATGGTGTGGGTGGGTGGGTGAGGGATGGTTGGAAGGCAGCAAGTGGCCAAGCTTAAAGCAGAGAGCCACTAGGTGGCAGGGTAGCAGGGGGGACGGAGGTAGGGGGAGGGTAAAGGTAGCAAGGGACCATGCCAATGCAGGGAGCTGCTAAGAGGTAAGGCAGAGTCTACTAGCAAAAGGGACTAGTGGAAGCAGTCACAGGTGCTGGATGTGGAAAGATGTTGGCACAGCAGTCTCTTGAAAGTGCCCAGAGTAGGTTGGTTTGAGATGTCCCAGCTCAGGGCATTAAACTAGAGGAGTGCTCTGTAGGCAAAGGAGTGTTGACCCTGCGTCATTCGAAGACGAGGAACATGGAAGAGGTGAGTACTGGCACTTCTTGTCCATTGCCAGTTGCTTCTGTGTGGTTGAATTAGGTTAGCTGTGCCATGAAGAAGAATACCAAGTAGAGCCTTTTTGGCCAGCAAACAGGTTTGGTAGTGTAACCTTCCACTGAGTTGGAGTCAGCCCATTTGAGCTTAGAGGTCACAGGTATGGGTGAGACATTCGGCTCCTGTGAGGCAGTCTGCATGCCTTGTTCAGTGCCACTGATATTCTGCCGAGGCGGTGTGGCAAGCAGCACCATAGGTAATCAAGCCATAGTCTATGACAGAAAGGCTGGAGCTGCTGATGGCTAGTCTAAGGGTGTCTGAAGTGAAACAGTGCTTGTGCCTGGGAGGAGACTGATTCGGTAGTTGACAGTCCTAGAAACATTGCTGATATGCTGGTCATAGGCCAGACTGCTGTCAAGTGTGACCCCAAGATATTTAAAGTGCTGGGTATGTTTGAGCACAGCTCCAGATTGGGTACTGATGTTGAGAGTGTGGGATTTGTGCTTGTTCCAAGTGCTGCAGAACATCATGTTTTTTTTTTGCTATTTGGAATTAGTTTATGGTTTTGGAACCATTCCTCAAAAATTCTGAAGCTATGTTGCATATTATCCTCAAGTTCCTCTGGGTCTGGGCAGCTTGTGAAGATTACTGAATCATCTGCATAGAGTAGCATCTGCTGTGTGCAGTGGCATGGTAGTGGCATGGTAGATTGTTGAGAAAGATGCTGAAAAGGAGTGGTCCCAATATGGAGCCTTGGGGTACCAGATCTTACAGTCAGATGGTCGGAGAGGACATTGTTGATTTTCACTTTTTGTGTACATTGTCTAGGTAGCTTTTGAACCAGAGAGTTGATTTTACAGAGAGGCCAACGTAGGTTAATTGGTTTAGGAGGAGGGTGTGGTGGACAGTATCAAAGGCCTTTGAGAGATCAGTGAATACTGCCCCTGCTAGGGTTCCTTGGTCCAAATACCAGTGAATAAAACCAGTGAGTTCCAGTAGTGCCGTGGAGGTACTATGTCCTTTACAGAAGCCCTGTTGCTCTGGGCATTGGATTGAGTATTTTACAAGGTATTTGACCAGCTGGTCAGCCACTATGCATTCTACTGATTTGGAGAGCGGTGGTAAAATTGAGATGGGCTGGTAGTTTGAAAGCGATGCCCTGTCACCATTCTTGTGCACAGGAGTCATGAGGGTTGATTTCCACAGCTGTGGGAATTGTGTTTGCAGAGTGACAGGTTCAGGATCTTAGTTATTGGGAGGAGAACTTCTTTAACAGTGAGTGCAACAAGTTTGAGGTCCAGTGCATCTGCACTTTGTTGTGATTTCCCAAGCACCTTGTGAAGGCATTTTCTGACTAGCGAGGGAGTTAGCTACTTGAAGTAAAAAGGAAAAAGAGGGGGGCAGGCTGATGGTGATCATCAGTAGTAGAGATGTTGGAGTGTGGCGAGTCCTTGAAGAAGTCTTGGGGGAGTGTCCCGGAGAGGTCCGAGAATGCTTCATTGAAGGTGTTGGCTAAAATTCGGGGGTCCTGTGTAGGGGTACCCTGAATGTTGATTAGGTTCGGTGACAACTTTACATCCTTCCCTAAGACTTCCTTCATGTTGGTCCAGAAGTTTTTTCCATCACCCCAGGAAGCAGTAAGCGACTCCTTGTGGTGATTTGATTTGATTTAGCCTGGCATATTTCCCGAGTGCAGGCATTTCTGGCTCGCTTGTAGGCTAGTATGGCTGAGGGTTTACCTGGCTCTCTGGCTAAGTGCCATAGGTGATCATGCTTCTTCTATTGCTTATGAGGTCAGATGATAACCATGGGTTAACTGACCCCATCCTTTGACATTTTGTGGGGTGCATGCAAGTCACAGACTTTTGTGAACTGTTTGATAAAGTATTACAAGGCAGTATTGATGTTGGTAGCATGGTCAATTAGTGACCAGTTGGTGTTGGCAGATCATGTTTCAAGGACTCAAGATGCCCATGCTTTGATACCCTACTAAAGGTGAAGTGGGGAGGTGGCTTGAAGAATTTGTTTGCCCAGCTACAAGAGACTGGGGAGTGGTCACTAATCATGTAGAAGACTTGGTTTGCTGGCCAAGACACCTAGCTTAACCTGAGCTCTTTCCTTCTAAGACTGCTTGAAAGGCAGAGTAGAGAAACTTACCAGAGCAAGGGAGAAGGATTAAGACTTAGTTTGGCTAAGCAGATTTACTGTGTGGTGGTGTTTTTATTTTTTACTCACAGGGATTGCTACTGTTTGTTGCTAACATTTCATTGCTTTATTTTTCTCTGATTCAAATTGTTGTTGCTGGTATACCTTCTTCTGCATTATTACAAGGTATGCCTACAGGTGTGTGCTAACAGATTACTGCTGTAATCTTCTGATTCAAATTGTCTTTTGCAAGGTATATCTTCTGTTACTGCTTTATTTTTCTCTGGAGCAAAGTGTTTCTTACAGGGTATATCTTCTCTGAAATTACTGTATTACAGGTGGAGCTTACATTTTTGTGACTTTTTTATCATTGGGCTAAGCAAAATTACTGTTTGACACTGTGTTTTATTTTATTCTTGTTTGTTGAAAAGGTTTGTTGTCTCAGAGGTGTTTCAGTCTCCTTCTCACATTGAAGGAGCTAATTGCTTTTCCTCCCACAGCTCTTCCAAAGGATTAGGTGTGTATGTGGGGGTGGAGCTGGCAAACTGTCAATAATTTCCAACAGAAAGAAGGGTTAAAAAGTCAGGTTAGTTGATATCTTGGAGGTAGAAGACTTGGTTTGCTGGCCAAGGCACCTAGCTTCACCTGAGCTCTTTCCTTCTAAGACTGCTTGAAAGGCAGAGTAGAAAACTTACCAGAGCAAGGAGAAGGATTAAGACTTAGTTTGGCTAAGCAGATTTACTGTGTGGTGGTGTTTTTATTTTTACTCACAGGGATTGCTACTGTTTGTTGCTAACATTTCATTGCTTTATTTTTCTCTGATTCAAATTGTTGTTGCTGGTATACCTTCTTCTGCATTATTACAAGGTGTGCCTACAGGTGTGTGCTAACAGATTACTGCTGTAATCTTCTGATTCAAATTGTCTTTTGCAAGGTATATCTTCTGTTACTGCTTTATTTTTCTCTGGAGCAAAATGTTTCTTACAGGGTATATCTTCTCTGAAATTATTACAGGTGGTGCTTTACAGGTTTTACAGTTTTATCTAACATTAGGATAAGCTTTCAGGGTTACTGCATTTGTTGTTGACTGATTGTTTCTGCTCTTACCTCCTTATTCTTTCATCCGTGGTTCTTCTTTTAGGCAGGGAAGGGCCCAGCCACCCACCCCATCCCCAACCAGCCCACGCTACACTCTTTTATAGGGTACCACAGTTGTGACATTTCCTGTGGCAGAGCAGGAAGGGCGGATCAGTGGGGCCTCCACAAGGTGATCTCATTTACAGGGCACTAGTAATTTAACTTGTTATAACAAGTTAAACAAAGCACAATTAAACCATTACTTGCATTTTTTCCTTTTTTCCTTCTAATTACTCTGACTAGGTTACAAACCCAGCAACTTATTTGGAATGGATTTCATTAACTGCAGGTACTGTGGAACAATTTTCAGAAGGACAGTCTTACAGGATTTAGGACACTGTCCTACATGCTGGGCTTTTGAGATCTTAGGGCTCAGCTCCGGGCAGCATGGGCAGAGATTGCACACCTCAAATTTCATATTGAAGAGGAAATACATTATAAGAACCACCACCATTTCCCCAGCATCCAACAGAAAACCTCGACCACAGAGGGTAGTTGGTCCAGGAGGTTGGCAGGTGGTTAGGAGGAGCAAATCAGGTGCCCCATCACTCTCTGCTCTCCAACACATTGCCTCCAAAACCATATAAACACTACAAACAGGTATCTGCCTCTATCTCTGAAATCAAATAAAGAGGCAGAAGACACTGCAGAGCAAGACACTGCGCGCACAGGAGCTAGCACAACAAAACTCACCCAAATCAGGAACCAAAACTAAACAAGCACAAAGGAAATCCAAAAAACTTTGATCATAGGAGACTCCATGATTCGGGAGTTGATACCCATCTCCAGCCAGGGGTGATGGTCAGATGTCTCCAGGTACATCAGCATGGAGAGACACTGACCGCATTACTAAAATTGTTCACAAGCAGGAGAAAACATTGATGTCCTAGTACACATAGGGACTAATGATCTGCCAGCGGTCAGTTGTGGAGACCAAGGAACACCTGTCTAGGCTGGGTGACAAACTATCATCTATTTCGTCCGGCATCTCCTTCTCTGAGATCCTGCCAGTCTGAGAGAGGGGAGCAGATGGACGGAAGGTCAGAGAAGGGGAGATAGGGGAGCTAAACACGTGGCTCAAGGACTGGTGCCAGGAAAAAGGACACAGATTTGTAGGGAACTGGCAACAGTTCTGGGAGCGAAAGTTCTTTAAATTTGATGGACTGCATCTGACTAAAGAGGGAGTCAGTGCATTGGGGCAGAAGTTTGACGTCTTTGCAGAATATTTAAACTAGCAAATGGGGAGAGGGTGCAGCACCCCATCGATGAAATGGGAAGAACACCCTCCCCTCAGCTAGTGGTCAAACAGGAATTCAGCGTGTTTGCCATTCATTTGCATCACCAGGTAAGAAAAAGGTTTGTCTCCCATACGATGCACAGGGTAATGCCAAACTTCACCCAACAACTAACACACCAAAATCTGGCCAATGGAAAATCATGTACACAAATGCTCACAGCCTGGGAAATAAGATCCCAGACCTGCAGGCAATAATGTCAGAGGCTAAACTGGACATAGTAGCAATTAGTGAGACGTGGTTTACCAGTAACCACACTGAGAGACTTCAGTACCTGGCTATGTATTGTTCAGAAGAGACCGAGGTGCAAAGGGGGGAGGAGGCCCTGTATGTTAATGAAAATATCAAAGCTACAGAAATTCAGAATACACATAAGGATCCAGAAGAACTGTGGGTCACCCTGGAAACAGGAAATGGGACAGCCATAAGAACTGAGGTTGTCTACAGGCCCCAGACTAGAGGAGGACATAGACACATTACTGTTAGAAGATATACAAAACATGACAGCTAAAGGAGAGGTTCTGATAATGGGAGACTTCAACATGCCAGATACAGATTGGTCAATACCAGCAGGAACATCTGCCAGAACTAGACTCATAGTGGATTCCCTGCAGGGGAGGCCTCAAACAACTGGTACAGCAACCCACAAGAGACAGGGCTATCCTAGATCTAGTACTGACTAACAAAGAAGGGATCACAGATCTCCAGGTAGAAGGTCACCTGGGGGCCAGTGACCATCACATGGTATGGTTCAATTTGGCTACTACATCTAAATCATCCCTTTCCAAGGCAAAAATATGGGACTTCAGAGGAGCTGACTTTGATAAGATGGCCAACAGAGTTAAGCTAGCCCTGGCAAAAAGAAACACAGGTGAGGGGGTACAGGCAAAGTGGGCAAGCATTAAGGATGCAATACTTGAAGCAACATCCCATTGTGTTAGACAGAAAAGGAAGTGCAAAAGAAGAAGGAAACCACTTTGGTTCTCAAATACAGTAGCAGAAAAGGTCAGAGCCAAAAGGCTGGCCTTCAGGAAATATAAGGGAACACAGCGGGATGAAGATAGGAGGCATACCAAACTGCCCTAAGGGAAGCAGGAAGGCAGTAAGGCAGGCAAAGTCCCAAACTGAGGAAACACTAGCACGAACAGTAAAAGAAGGTGACAAAACTTTCTATAGATACATTAGTGAAAGGAGAAAGTCCAGAGGGGTATTGCTAAGCTTAATGGAGAAAAGGGAGCATGTGAGGAGGAGGACCCTGTAAAGGCATCTATCCTAAATAGATACTTTTGCTCAGTATTTACTGAAGAGAAGGTAGGGCAGGGCCCACAGCTCAGCATCATGGACACAGGGGAGAGGTGAGCACTACTCCCTTCCACAAAGAAAGGGTCCTACAAGAGCTCAATAAGCTCAGGGTGGATAAGGCAATGGGACCTGATGGCATACATCCCAGGGTACTTAAGGAGCTAAAGGAGGAACTAGCAGAGCCATTAGCAGAATTGTTTAGTGAGTCTCTGAGCACAGGAGAGGTCCCAGAAGACTGGAGAAGGGCTCATGTGATCCCGCTCCACAAGAGTGGTAGCAGGAGGAGGCAGGGAACTACAGACCGTCAGTCTTACCTCAGTAGTGGCAAGATTATGGAGGCACCTTAAGGAAAGGATAGTGCAAACACCTGGAATCCATAGGGGCACAGGATCCAAGACAGCATGGGTTTACAAAGGAAGGTCCTGTCAAACTAATCTCATAGATTTCTTTGACTGGGTAACCAGAGTGGTGGACCAAGGGGAGCAGTTGATGTCGCCTACCTTGACTTCAGCAAAGCTTTTGACACTGTTCCACGAGAAGATTGATAAATAAGCTGGGTAGGCTCTGGTGGGTCAGAAGTTGGTCAACTGGGTGGCAAACTGGTTGACTGGCAGAAAACAGAGTAGTGGTAAATGGTATACAGTCAGAAGAGATGCAAGTCACAATGGGTACTTGGGGATCAGTCCTGGGGCCAGTCCTATTCAACATCTTCATTAGTGACCTTGCAGATGGACTAGAGGGTAAGGCTTGTCTGTTTGCAGATGACACCAAGATCTTCAACAGAGTAGATGAGCCAGATGGGGTGGGCAGAATGAGAGATCTGGATAAGCTAGCAGAATGGTCAGAAGAGTGGCAACTGGGATTTAATGCAAAAAGTGCAAAATCATGCACATAGGGAAGAGAAACCCTGAAGCCACTATAGGCTGGGAGGAGTTGCTAGCAGTCACAAAGGAAGAAAGAGACTTGGGCATCATCATCACTGATGACCTAAAATCATCCAAGCAGACCTCTAAAGCAGTAGGTAAGGCTAGGGGTGTTAGGGTGTATTAGTAGAGGTATCACAAGTCGTAAGAGGAGGTAATAATCCCTCTGTACAAGACATTGGTTAGGCCCCATCTGGAGTACTGCGTGCATTGGAGGCCACACCTCACAAGGACATTAACCAAATTGAGGCAGTCCAGAGAAGGGCAACCAAAATGGTGCAGGGACTGCATCAGAAGACATATGAGGACAGATTAACGGAGCTCAATATGTATACCCTTGAGCAAAAGGAGGGAGAGAGGTGATATGATTGAGGCATTCAAACACCTTAAGGGCATAAACAAGGTGAAAGAGTCTAACATGTTTAAATATAAGAAAAATAGCAGGACAAGAGGACACAGCATGAGATTAGAGGGAGGCCGATTAAGGGGGGAATGTGAGGAAATTCTTTTTCACAGAAAGGGTGGTGGATGCATGGAATGGCTTACCACAAGAAGTGGTGGCTATGAATACAGTGCAGGGCTTCAAACAGGCATGGGATAGGCATAAGGGAGCAATACAAATGACTATGAATAGATAGGTCACTGACAGAGCAAAGGCCGATGGCACATTTATAAGGTAGAAAAAGAAATGGGCAGACTGGATGGGCCTTGCGGTCCTTATCTGCCGTCAACTTCTATGTTTCTATGTTTCTATGTTTCTATGTCCTTGTGCACTGTCACATTGGTAAGTCATTCTGGATTGCTTGAAAGTATCCAGTCTAGGAGGGTGCTGTTGCCAGTTTTGTAATTAACCCTGGTGGGGGAGGAGACAAGCTGGGTGAGGTGGGCTGCAGAGATATCGTCCCTGTATGTACCTGCAACAGGTGAGAGCCAGTTGATGTTGAAGTCACATAGTAAGATGGTCTCTGAGTTAGAGGGCAGGCCACAGCTGAAGTCCACAATATCCTTGAAACCCCTTTTGTGTTCATTGGGGGGAATGTAGGCAGAGACGATAGTTAGGACTTTGTTGTGTGCCCCAAGTAAGGCTTTGATTGATAGCACCTGGGCATTGTGTCCTATATCCGCCTGGGGAAGGATGTGCCCTTTGATGGAGTCCTTCATGTAGATCGCACAACTGCCTCCTCTCTTAGTAGTCCTGTCAAGCCTGAAAACATTGAAGCCTGGGAGAGCAACCTCATTATCAGTGATCTTGGGTGACAGCCATGTTTCAACTACCGACAGAATGTTGGGGTTGTGCTGTGCGGTGCAGTCTTGAAGTTGATCCAACTTGCTTGTGAGACTCTGGATGTTTATTGATGCTATCTTGATTGTACCATAGGTTGGGTGTTTTAGTGAGTGAAGTGGACTAGATGGGCTAGGGTTTGAGTGCACATCCCCAGCCCTTAGCAATAGGAGTTAGTGGGCAATTAGCTGGTAGCCACACAACTTATTACAGAGGCAGCTGCTTTTCTTCCTAAACATGGACTGCATGCAGGACGTGGAGAGTCAAGATGGTTTAGTGCATAGAATTTGGTTAGGGTGTAGGTTGCAGGTTCTCAGTGTTAGCCACCACTGCGTGGTAGGAGGAGCTAGTGAGGACCAGGCCCCTTAGTAATCACGCAGTAGTGCCCAATGACACAGTAAGGTTCATAGTGGATATTTGTGCCTGGGTACATCGGTAGCTGGGGAGCCTTATGACATCTTGAGATATGGCCTTGGCATAGGATTGCTAGGAGGATGAGCTGCTGCAGCAGGGTGCAAAGACTGGTCATGTTTTTTTAGCCTGGGCAGCCAGTTAAAGTCACCACTTGGCAGTGTGTTTGAATATGACTAGGAGACCAGGCAGTAGGAGTAAAACAGTTGCAGAGCCCCTAGTGGTGGCAAGGTATAGTTGATACTTAGTAATTTACAAGACCTCGTGATCACTCTACCCTATAAAGCAAAGTGTTGAGATAGGGTGGGAGGGGAGCCGGCGCACAGAACCAGCGGGGTTGCACTTGGCGGCAAGAGCTGTACCTTGCTGGCCTTAAATCCAGGCTGGAGGTCTTGGGCGGCAGCCTGAGAGGTGCTGGCAATCCAGGGTGCTGCAGCAGAGCTGGGGGATCCTTGTGGAAGGGGGTCCCGGCTGCTGAAAGACAAAAAGAGGGCGAGGATTAAAAGCTGACTGAGGGACAAAGTGGCAGACAGCACAGTAGGGGATAGATTTAAGAGACAATGAGAGTGGTTAGTTTGGGTGTCAAGTCTGGTTCCCATGGGAGAAAAATTTCAAGAAAGGCTATAATCACTTTAAATTATGCAGGTAACACAGTATCAATAAGGATTACACTCTTTTCAGAACATTTGTACAATTAAACATTAAATTAGGAGCATAGAAAGCAGGTTTTAGTGGAGAATACAGTGGGAAGCTTGAGAAGAAGGTTTGGACCAATTGGACATACCAGAAAACAGCGCTCACATTCCGATTGCTGGTGGCAGGAGCTGTACCTTGCTGGCCTTGAATCCGGGCTGGAGGTCTGAGGCAGCAGCCTGAGAGGTGCCAGCCATCTGGGGAGCCGCAGCGGAGCTGGGGGATCCTTGTGGAAGGGGTTCCCGGCTGCTGGAAGACAGAGAGAGGGCGAGGATTAAATGCTGGCTGAGGGACAAAGGGGCAGACAGCACAGCAGGGTATAGATTTAAGAGACAATGAGAGTGGTTAGTTTGGGTACCAAGTCTGGTTCTCAAGACAGAAAAAATTCAAGAAAGGCTGTAATCACTTTAAATTATGCAGGTAACACAGTATCAACAAGGATTACACCCTTTTCAGAACATTTGCATAATTAAACATTAAATTAGGAGCCTAGAAAGCAGGTTTTAGTGGAGAATACAGTGGAAAGCTTGAGGAAAAAGGTTTGGCCAATCAGAGCAGGCCAGAAAGCAGTGCTTGTGTTATGATTGGCTGGTGGCAGGAGTCATACCTTGCTGGACTTGAATCCATGCTGAGGTCTCGGGCAGCGTCCTGAGAGGTGCTGGCCGTCCGGGGTGCCGCAGTGGAGTTGGGGGAGCTCTGTGGAGGGGGGTTCTGGCTGCTTGCTGGCCTTCAATCCAGGCTGGAGGTCTCGGGTGGCGGCCTTCCTACTGCACTCCCTGCTTCACTCTGTTTCCCATGATACACCTCCCTATCCTCCTCACTCTGCATCTTCTTATACCTTTGAATGCTACCCTTTTAGCCTTTACCTTTCAGCACCCTCTTTTAAGAACCATAGTGGTCTTTTTTCCTCTTGCTTTTGCTTACTTGCTTGAAGCAGAGGTTTGTTGCCTTCAGTATGGTCCTTTTTAGCTTCACCCACTGTTCCTCCAACCCAGTTAGGTCATCCCCTCCCAGTAGGGCATCCCTTAGGCATTCACCATCTTTTTAAAATCTGCCCTCCTGATGTCCATGACCCTTGCCCTCATGTGGAATGATGCAGCAGCCATCCTTATCTTGAACCACACTTTACAATGATCATTGTTTGCCAAGTGGCCTCCCACCTTGATATCTGCAACACTGTCCCTGTTAGTGAATACCAGGTCCAGTATTGCCCCATTTCAAGTGGGTTCACTGACTAGTTGTCCGAGGAACACTCCCTGCATGGAGCCCAGGATGTTCCTGATTCTAGGTGAAGCTGCAGCTGGGAGGTTCCAATCTACATCTGGCAGACTGAAGACCCACATCATCTGCACCTTTCCCTTTTCTGACATCTTGCCAATGGCTTACATAAGTACCCTATGTAGTTCTTCCCCTTATGCTGGAGATCTGTAGATCATGCCAGTGCAAACAGAGGTTCCATTCCTCATCTCTGTGGTGACCCACAGTACCTCTGCTCACTCCTGTATTCCCTGTATCTCCATGCTTTTATGCCTTCAATTACATAAAGCAACATGCACCTGCCTTTCTTTCCTACCCTCTCCCTTGTGAACAGAGCATAGCCTGGAATGGCTATGTCCCAGTCATAGTTTTCAGTGCACCATGACTCAATAATGTCCACGATATCTAATTTGGCCTCTGCTGTTATGGCCTCTAGGTTCAGAATCTGATCTCCTAGACTTCAAGCATTCACACTCATGGCCTTCCAGATTTTGTTTCCGCTCTGCGTGGTATTCCCTTCTTTCCTTTTTGCCCTTGCTCTCTCTTTTTTTAATGCTTCCATTCCCATCTGTCTTCATTTCTAACACCCTGTTTCCTTTATTAATTTCCACCCTGGGCCCATTCCATTCCCCACGGTTTCTCCCTACTTTCTGCTTCAGCTTGTGGGGGGGGGTAGTTACTGCCTCCCCCACATCTTCTGCCACCCCCCAGTTAGTTTAAATGTTCATCAGAATAACAGTTAACTTGTCCACTGAGGACTGTAGTTCCCCTCACAGATGGATTCAGGCCATCACCCCTGAAAAGGCACTTGTACCTACAGGTGGATTTCCAGTCATTATTGACATAGAACATGTTATTTCATTTATAATATATAAACATATGAAAAGAGCCAGCAGAAGAAGACCACCTGGTCTATCATATCTGCTTGTAATGATGGAGGGTCTGGTCTTACACTTACGCCACTGACCATGCCCCCCTCAACTGCCCCTCCACCCCTTCCCCCCCTTTTTTTGGTCCCAAGGGTTCCCTTTGTATTTGGCCCAGGCCCTCTTGAATGGTCCCACCATCTTTGCTGTTACCACCTCCTCTGGCATCTCATTCCTTGTGGTCACCAGAAATGTTTGCTTATGTCACTTCTGAATTCCCGTCCCCATCAATTTTAGGCTGTTCCCCCTTATGGTGTTGTTTTCATTCATTTTAAAGAGATCCTCCATTTGCACTTTGTTAGTTTCCTTCATATACTTGAAGGTCTCTATCATAGCCCCCCCGCCTCCTCTCCTCCAGGGAGTACACCCCCAGGGTTCCTAGCATCTCCTCATAGGACTTATCCTGTAGCCCTTCTACCAGCTTGGTTGCTCTCCTCTGGACCCCTTCCAGCATGCTAATGTCTTTCCTAAGGTATGGATGCCAGTACCTCACCCCATATTCTAAATGTGATCTCATGAATGACCTGTACAGTAAAATGACTTCACTGCACCTGCTACTGAATTCCCTTGCAGTACACGCCAGCATCCTGTTAGCCTTCACCACTGCCTTCTTACACTGGGAGGTGTGTTTCAGGTCACTTGTAATCACCACTTCTAGATCCTTTTCCTCTTCAGAAGGATTTTCTTGAATCTGAGATGGTTTATTTTGTAAAGCTGAATGCAAACAAAAATGATAAAACCAGTAACAGAACATGAAGTTCTGTAGTCAATATAAAATGTAAAAATAATACTGCCCCATGGAATAACAGCTTGCCTTTCGAGTTATAAAATCTCAGCTCTACTAGCTACTATGCACTATGCTTTATTTAATTATATGTTAGATTCAAGGGAGGCACCAAATTCAAAGACTACATCATTCTTACAGTTATTGTTTGAAAAAAATGAGAGAGATTTGATCTGAATAATTGGAGGTCTATAAATTTAATAAATGTAGACTAAAAATGCCTAAATCATGGTTCCTAGGTTGGCAAGATATTCTCAGGGTTCATCTTCCCATACCAAACCTGCTCATTGCCAGGAAGGAGAATATATATGAATCTGATTGTTTCAAGAAAAATTATGGAAAAAAAGAATTGTTCTATATTAAATGGGTCTGTATTATCAATTGACCAACAGAAAGCTTTTGACAGGATACCTCACAATTTTTTGTTTCTAATATTGGAAAGCTAAGGACTTCCATAGGTTTTTATTAGATAGTTAAAACTAGTTTAGGAACAGACTTAACTTAGCAAAAATGTTCTTTTGAAATATTTACTTTTCTCCACCATCTACTTCAACTGCTCAGTGGCCTGCTAATATTTCTTATCTAAGGACACCTTATCAAGGCAGATGTGGACTACAGTTGTAGTAGTAAGCTTTCAGTACAGTTCAACATAATCATTTTATAATCATAGTGGTGAGGAACTGCCACTATAGTTAGGGGTTGAGCAGGGTTTCTATGTTAAACCTCAAACTATGCACTTTAATAGCTTTGCAACTGTTCAGTGGATTTGCATGAAATGTTGCATGTGCAGTCTTAGGGGATAGATCTCTTGACATGATATGTTTTTTTATGGTCAGATGTGCAGATTCAGAGACCTGGATAGTGAAAAAAGTGAAACAAAAATCAAGATTTTCTTTTCTCATCACCTAGAGCTCAAACGGTTTGCAATTTTGGTCTGCAATTTTCAGGGTAAAAAGGGACTGGGCCACAGTGGTGCCTTTTGCTGGTTTAGTGACAAAATATTAATCTGTTCAAAGTTATTACATGTTAAAATTTAAGTTCTGATTATGCTCAGTATGGTCTTTTGGATAGCTGCTTGGGATGAAAAAAGAATTTAGCCCATATGAAAAAGAATCATTTTCCATATAGAGGTAATCCTCTTCCATTGGGGAAAAATATTTTTTCATGTGGTCACCATCTTGTTGCCATTGTTTAATTAATATTCTTGAAAACCCACAAAAATGCTATCCTACACACCCACCAACACCTGTATCTTGCTAATCAAGACCCCGTTAGGTGGATTCTGCACTTACGTCTTGGAATAATGACCCAAAAATGTGTTTTTTATACATTTTAAAATACTTTTTTGTGATCAATTTCCTTTTTTTGCATGGCCATACTAAAAAAGGAATTCAGCCATACAAAAAAAGATCTCTTCATATGAAAAAATAATTCAGACTTAGTTTGTTTCTAATTTTTTTGTGTGAAGGCATCCTTTTTTGTATGAACAAAAAAAAAAACATACGGAAAAGGATCCCTTCATATGAAATAAGAATCAGAAAAAAACCTAAGTCCAAATTCTTTTTGCGTATGAAGGGATCCTTGTTTGTATGTTTTTTCTCATCATATGAAAAAAGGATGCCTTCCAATGGAAAAATATTTTTGCACTTTTTTTTCTGATTCTTTTTGTATAAAGAATCCTTTTTTGTACATTTTTTCATTCATATAAGAAAGGATGCCCTAATATGAAAAATATTTTTTTTACGTTTTTCTGATTCTTTTTTCCACTGCTATCAGGGTTTTCTGGTAAATGTGTTATATGCATAATCTAGGGTTAGACCTGTTATGAAAGGATGCTTAGGAGGTGAATGCCACATTGGGCTGTGTATATGACAGGCTGTCCCCTTAGCCCTTTTCTTTATATAGTATGCATAGATCCCCTGATAAGAAGAATAGAGGGGGGCACTGTTGAGCAGCTTAACCAGAGGCAGCATGTTTGGACAGCTCCATGGAAAGTATAAGTTTAATGATATAAAGACTGCTCTTTTTGAAATTTTGCTCTGGTTTCTATACCCCTACTGGGTTCAGTAACCTACCAGGAGGAGTCATGGGGAAAACCAAAGGCAATGTGGCTGCCTCTTTGGAATTTATTACACCAAAAGGTCAATGGGATGTTGGGCCTACTGGAAGTGGTGCAGCAGGGACTTCTGTTGTGGTGAATACTGATGAGATCATGCTTGCCACTGTAAACGCTTCCCTACTAAAACTAGTTGCCACAGTCCAAGAGCTGGACAAGAAATTCGATGTCTTAACACCACGGGTGCCCGCTTTGGAGATTAAAGTGGACATTACCCACCAAAAACTGGCTAAAATGGATGTTATCCTGAATAAAAATAGAGATGTCTCTACTAAGCTGGTTTATGATAATATGTGGCTGAGACAATGGTTAGAAATGGTGGAAAACCAGGTTCGTGAGTGGAATCTACAGATTTTAGGATTACCTGAAGCTGCTGAAGGAGATGGCCCATTGGGCTTTGTGCGCACCTTTTTGCCAGGAATACTGGGGTTAGGAGAGGAGGATTTGCTGCTATCGTTCAAGAGGGCCTTCTGGATCACCCCGCATAGAGGCTCGACAAATCAGTCTGGGCCTCACACTCTTGTGGTGATATGTTCCAGGATTGGAGATTGAGACAGGGTGTTATCGGAGGCCAGGAGGAAACATCACTTGAAATATGGAGAGGCGGACATATTGATGTTCCCAGATTTGTCTTTCAGAACAAGGCAGTGATGCAAAGCATACGACAGGGTGAGGAGTCGACTTCGTAGCCTGGGGGTCCAGCATCAGATCATTTTCCCCTGCATGTCTCAAACTTTCATGGCAGGATAAGGCGTACCTGTTCGGTACCCCAGAGGAAGCAGAAAAAATTCTTCTGATTATAGAGCAGGAGGTACTTGAAAGCCAGGATGATGGGGACTGAATGGCTATGAGTGCTATATCTGTAATGTACTGAATTTATATTTACTACCATGGCTCTAAGCCTCTGATTTCCTCGTATGCGAAGACTGCTATTCTTGTTTTGCTGGGGGGGTAGTAATGTTATCTTAATAGCCTGTTGCAATTTAAGGACTGACTACTGGCTGGGATACCACTGCTAAATGCTTAAGGGCTGATGTTTTCCTGACTTATGTCTATAGTTCTATGTTATAAATCGCG
The DNA here is from genome assembly GCA_016271365.2 of Neoceratodus forsteri. Taxonomy (NCBI): domain Eukaryota; kingdom Metazoa; phylum Chordata; order Ceratodontiformes; family Ceratodontidae; genus Neoceratodus; species Neoceratodus forsteri. Next base: position 639,299,369 of record CM057455.1, on the reverse strand, counting down.
GGCATTGACCTAGTACTAGAAACCTATAACCTCTGTTTTTTAAGAGCATAGAAGCTGTAATGGTTATTTCATTTTATTCTCTGGAGCTGTTAATAAATGAAAGGGGAAAATATCCTCAGGGGAAAGTGGGTCATTTGACCTACTTACTGGCTGGTTTAGATTGCTAGCCAGGTAGGCAGTTCCTCTGAGCTACTCTGTGAGCAGTTTACTAATGACATATTCTAAGACTATTTTTTTCATGTTTTGTACTTCCCCCAATGTGGTGAGTAAACCTCGAGGTGTCTCCTTAGCCCATTCTACAATATTTGGAATTCTGTTTACAACATCAGTTATTGTATGGATTCATCTGTGTATCTATGCTTTATGTGAGCTGGATTTTTGCAACAAAGCTTAATAAAAATATTATGCAAAAAAAAAAGAACAATAGAGAAGCAATCCAACATTAGAGGGCTGATGCCACTTTTAGGGCAAAAGGGTGTAGAAATCATGGTCTATGCACACAATGTTAGTCTGCATTGATATCATGGTATTCAGAAGGCAGCCTTGTCCAGTAAGTTTAGCAGATACAAAACAGTCTCAGGATCACAAATAAACTATGATAAAAGTAAATGTATAAGCATTGGAAATAAGGCAAAATGTACAACTTTTTTCTGTTATTTATATTATGGGGAAATCTGTGAAAATATTTAGGGGTACAGTAGGGGAATATGGCTGTGGCAAACTCAGACACTCTATTTCTGGCTGCATTAACCAAAGTCAAATATTGGAGCGCATAAAGACTATCCAATAAGAAGAGAATAGTCCTGATCAGAATGTTCTTTGTTAATACCCATATTTAATTTTATCAGAGATATCTATCTATCTATTCATTGCAAAAACGTTGTCAATGTACCAGTTTGGTTAACTCAATGCCACAAATGTAGGGAAATGTGGTGTTAGGGTTTCCAACCTTAATGCCCCCGTCCCCACCAAGCAGCAAAAAGGATATAAACATTAGGGTTTAGGGTTTAAGGTTTCCCGAGTCTTGGCAAATCATTTGTGGGGTCTTTTTTGTTAGTTGTCAGCCCTAATGCCTACCCCATTCCATGAGCAAAGAAGCCCAGATATGAACTCCTTTCTTCATGCAGAGCCCACAGGGTCCTGTGTGAAGAAAGCTACAACAGATTGTGTTGGTAACATACTTCTCTACCTTTGAAGAGTGTATTAGTATGAAGCATAGGCTTGGAGCTGTACCATGTGCTTCGACCAGGTGGCTACTCGCTACCGCAAAACTACCATGATACATAAATACCTCTGTGCCTTTTTCAAAATTTACTCTGATACCCAATAACTGAATACACACATGAGCTTACTATGCATTGTGCATAAGAAGTGAGATGATTAAGACATTCAATTGACAGTGATGGAAACCAATGTGTAAAAGAGACAGCCATTGGTCAGTATTCTATATATGTCATGTTCTATTTTTGAACCATATTGAAATGTCATTTGTGAATACAGTATTCTACAAAGGTAGGATATGCAATCTTCATTTGTGAATACAGTATTCTGCAAAGACAGGATAATCAATGGCAACTGTGTTAAAAGGGTTGTGTTCTTTCAGTGTGACTTAAAATAAACCTTGAAAGTGTATCCATACAAGCAAACACAATACGTAAGAAGGCTGCAAGGTGCTTTTAATTTTTTTAAATGTAGCATACCGGTAACTAGTATATATCAGGTCTATTTCTCTCTGTTAATGTGTCACTATAACAAATAGTTTGTTTCATATAACTAGGTATTAGTCAGTCCTTTCTGGGCTGTATAAGTGCAAGGGAGGATAGATAATTAAGCAATAATGACCAAGAAACTGGTCATTTCCAAAGGACTAATGACTGGTCAGGGGGATGGGTGGCCTGAGGTGTAGCTGATGTGTACTAGTTACCGGTATGTTATGTTTAAAAAATAGAAAGCACTTTGCAGTCTTCACATCTTGTGTTTACTAGTATGGATAAACTTTCAAGGTTTATTTTAAGGCACAGTGAAAGAACATTGATATGTCCCTGTGGTCAGCTGACAGCAGCTCAGTCATGGTAGCACAGGGCTCTCATCAGCCCCAGGTGAGCAGCCGAGCAGGTTAAATTGTTTCTTCTTATGAAAACATTCTAAAAAAAAAAAATACAGAAGGTCAGGTATACACTGGTCTTATTAACTGCTGTTTTAAAACTACCTTAACTGTTTATGCTCTTTAGACATTCTGTCTTGGCTTCTTGAACACATCCACTCATTATGTAGTGTCCTCCTACCAAGACAACTACACTTAAGGTGCGAGAGTTGGATGCGATTAAGTGCAAAGTAAGTGCAAGAAAATGTTATTACATTCAGATTATTGTGGGAGGGGTGCATAGTTTACTGTGTAGGTAAATACACTTATTCCCATTTGTATTACTCTATCAAGAACCTCCCTCACTCCACATGCATAATGTAATGTTCAACCTCTAACCTCAATAAACAGGATAAGTCCTACAGAGAAGAGACTGTATATTAGATCTCTATGATGCAGTAGGACCACCAGCTACAGAATCTGCAACAAGTGTCATGTCTTTCTAGGATCAGGTGAACTTTTCATTCTTCAGTGCCTCTATGGAATGGATGATCATCTTATCTTGTTTGTTTATTTATTTAGTTTTTGTTGACTGGGAAAGTGCACTAGACAAATTCTGCCTATTTTCAGGCATGAGCCACGGGAAGGGGATACAGATGAATGGCAAATAACTTTGAACCAGATTAAGCTGTTGGTGGTATTTTAGTGAATGGGGGAAATTTGGCCAGGACACAGGGGAAATTCCCCTACTCTGCCAGTGGGGGCTTGACTTCCTGCAGAGTAGAGGAGCTCAGTTTGGAGCCGGACAGCAGAAGAGGAGGAAGTGCTGACATGGCAGTGGTCTGAGTTCTGTCAGATTATTGCAGAGTTGCTGGAGAAAGGACGTTCTGGAGGCAGGGGTCTGGGCCTTTGCCCCAGTCTTGGCACAGTGTTAAGAGGTCCCTGAAATGATTGGAAAATGTTGGTTCCAGAAGAAGAGAGAGTTGGTGTAGCGATGGAAGTGGAGTGTGATGCACGGAATGAGCTAGAAGTTGCTGAGCTAGAAAAGCAAGTTGAATTGACCAGTGCACATTCCGAGGAGTTGGGGAGTGCAGGTAAAAGAGAAATCAACAAAATTATCTCAGGGAGAAAAAAGTCTGTAAAAAAGTATAAGGGAAGGTTAGCTGCTAGAAGTAGAGCAGAGCAAAGCAGAAGAACTGGGCACAATGAAAGTACTGTGATGGACTGTCAAAGTCAGCCAATGGAGGCTGATGTAGGAACATCAAAGGAAACCAAGCTTGAAGGGAGAAAAGCCGGTTTTAAAGAGACATTGTGGAAAAAAAATAAATGAAAAAGAAGCCCTGACAAGAATGGCCTTATAAAGTCGGAAATGGCTTGGCCTAAGAAGTGCTTCTGGTGAAGGGACTTCTAGCATGCAAACTGAGAAAGTGAAGAAAGAAGCAAGTGTAGATGAACAAAATAAATTAAGAGCTGTGCAGGAGGGACCTGATGTTGAAAAAGCCCTGGAAAATGCAGATGACTCTGGAGGTGGCAAGATAGATGCAACAGATCTAAAAGACACCCCGGAGTGGGTTGCACAAGCCCTGTTAGATGCAGAGTGGAATAAATCTGAGGATGGGAAGGGATGGGACCCTAATAGGCCCAGTGGATCAGTGGCCCAAGAAAACCCTAATCTTTAAGGGACTAATATAGAGAGTACTCGAGTAAAAGAAGGGAATGAAGGACCTCAGACTGATCAGGAAGTTATTGATGAAGAGGGGCAAGAAAATATAGAAGAAGAGAGGCAAAAAGTGGAAACTGAGGGCCTACAACCTGAGGGAGATTTAAATGCAACAGTGGAAATAGAAGAAGGGTCTGCTTCACCTGGAAATATGCAAGGGGAAAATGAGGGGGCTAATCAAAAGGAAAAACCCACTTTTTGGAGTGAAAATGATAAAGAAAAATTGTTCCCAGAAGTCATGAACAGATGAACAGAGCCTGCCAAAAAGAAAAATGCAGTGAGGCTAAAATGTTGAGACCTAGCTGAGGACACCCCAGATAGGTTGTTTGTAGGTTGACAGCTCTTGAAAACCAGCATGAAATACTATGATATGAAATCTATGCACTGATACACTCCCAAGGGGAAACCACGTATGATATAAGTTTCAAGCACCCCTCAGGTCTCGACAGGTTTTGGAAGCTGTATCATCAAATCAAAGCCATGCCTTTATGGAAAGATTTTCTTGCAATCCCTCTGACCAAACCTGCATATAGAGTGGCAACCATTTTATTTAAAAATGAAGGTGTTAATGTGGCAGACATCTCTTACTGTCTTAAACAAAGGTGTACCCTAAATGGACCCCCTGAACCAATTCTGGATGATGAGAGTTTGTGGACTGGTGGATGGAAGTTTACAATAACTCTCAGCCAAAAAGGAGGAGAAATGCAGCAACTCCCAAACTGTTTTTTCCTGGGTAAGGATAGGGGGGTTGTTTTCTATGCTGGCCAGCTAAGGGCATGTTATGAATGTGGGGAAAAAGGTCACCTAAGTAACTCCTGCAAAAAGATTAAATGTGGCTTATGTGGGCAGCTGGGACACCATGGGACCATATGTAGAAATCCTATTAAATGCAGCCTCTGTGAGGAAGCAGGCCATATATTCAATAGTTGTCCATGGGCTACACACAACAGCACAAACCCCCTGGGGAAAGCTGAGCAGGATGTTTATCTTGTAAGAGCCCAGAAGGAAAAGGAAAAAAAAAGAAAAAAAATATTACAGAAACAGCAGAAATGAAAAGCCTAACCTTAGAGAAAGATGGAACTACAATAGTAAAAAGGAATGTAGCCAATGGGAGCATGAGAAACCAGGATGAAGTCGCTAGTCCAGCAATACCCCCAAAAAAAGAGAGTAGAAAAAACAAACAGAAGATGGTTACACAGTAGTCACAAGATCTAAGATGACAGGTAATGCCCCACAAAAAACACCTGGAGGGAAATGTAAAGAGGACATAAAACTGACTAATAAATATACTACTTTACAAGATAAGGAGTAGTCCACAGTAGACAAAGGCTCAGACACCACATTACCTGAGCACTCTGGGGGAGAGGATACCTCAGACTATGAAATAACTGATACACAAGCTTGCAAAAGAAGAAAGAAAATTCCTTAAAGAGACTAAATGACTAAAGGATGTTTTTGAACTCTACACACTAATCCCAAAATGGCAGTCTTAAATTGCATCACTAATAATGTGAACAGCATTAAGAATAGAAAAAAGCGGATGGTTGCTTTTTCCTCTTTAAGGAATTTGAAAGGAGATGTTTGCTTTCTTCAAGACACTAGGTTGCACACTTTAAATGAACTAAGGAAGGTGCAGAAAGACTGGTGATAGGGTCCTTCACTTTGGTCATAGGGGAAGAGACTTGCTATGGAATTGGAATTGGGTTTGGAACATCAGATGTTAAAATTATTAAAGTGGTAGATTTGGTGCCTGGCAGGGTAATGGTAGTTGATGCCGAAATAAGCGGGACAAATGTTAGACTAATGAATATTTATAACCCACAAAGTAAATCCTCCAGATATAACACTATGAGTCAAATAGAGCCCTTCTTGCACACATCCAAATTAATATTATGGGGAGGGGGACTTTAATTGCGGCCTTTCAAAAAAAGACTGGAGAAGGAAAACAGCTAAGCTGTTCTGTGATACTAACTGTTTAAAAAAATATTGGCAGGGGCAGTTCTGGAGGATGTTTATAAAATCAGTAATACAATTCCTGTACATACCTTCTATAAAGGGATATTATCAACCCAGATTGATTTTTGGTTTGTGCATAAAAAGACAAAAATTAATGAGGTTAAGGCAATATCATTAGAAACATCTGACCACATGGCTGTGCACTTAGAAATTAACCTAAAAGACAGCCCCTCCTTTGGTAGGGGACTATGACAAATGAATACAGAAATCCTGCAAGAAAGATATATTAGAAAACATAAAAGATTTATTGGCAGCTACAATTACAGTACTAGATATGTATGAAGACACTCTAGAGTGGGGGAAGATAAAAAGAGAGATATTAAGCCAATGATGATCACAGAATCCCAGAATAGGGGTAAGACAAGATATCATAAGAACCTGGGTCTTAGAGCAAAAACTATATAAAGGAAATAACAAAGCAAAATGAAATTAGACAGGATTGTACTGAAATTTTTCCAATTTGAAAACACAGATGTGGGAATATCAGTATAGAGAAAAATCATTGCAAATGGAGCAAAGATGCAGAGCACAAGGGACAAAAGCCAGAACCAATCCTTTGAAAGTAATAAGGAAAGACTAGAAAATAGGATAATGTACAGTCTCAAAGATGCAAAAGGAATACAGTATACTGACATAGATAATATAGACAGATAGCTCAAGATGTCATGAAAAACAAATTTTAAAAGGAAAATAATTGGGAGAAGCAAACTATGGGGGCAAATTAAAGTCCCAAGAATTAATAAGCAAGATATAGAATATTCTAAAGAACATATTACAGAATATGAAATTAAAGAAGCAATTACCTCACCTACAAATAATACAGCCCCAGGGTGGATGGTATACCAAATTGCTTTACAAGCTGTTGGAAGAGCAGATTACTCCTATGTTGTGTATAGTATATAACTATATATTTGAAGAAAAAAGATTGCCTTGAGTATGAAACAGGGGATAACTATATTTCTTTACAAAAAAGGGGATAAGGAAGAAATAAAAAATAGGAGGTCGATCAGTCTTTTAACAGCAGATTATAAAATCTTGGCAAACATTATAAATAGAAGAATGATTGAACATGTACACACTTTGATACTTTCAACACAGACATGTGCAGTTCCACGGCATGACATATGACAGAACTTGATATACATAACTGAAGTCTTAAGTATGGGGACAGGTGGTGACTGAAGTGGATTGTTAAATTTAATAGACCAAGAAACTGCATCTGACTCAGTTAAGCATGAGTATAGCTCGCAAGTGCTAGAACAATATGGGTTCCCAGAGGAATTTTTAGGATTAATTAAAAGTCTATATCATGAAGCACAAATCTGGCCATGATAAATGGGCATATGTGCATTCCAATGTATATCCATAATGGGATGTGTTGGGGTGCCCTCTGAGCCCACTTTTGTATATATTATGTTTGGACCCAATGCTAAGGAGAATAGAGGCAGAGGAGAACATTAGAGCTATAAAAGATGGTAAAAGTGTTATTTATAAGAATTTGGCATATGCTGATGACTGTATTTTTTTCTAAAGGATCAAAGCTCAGGGGAAAGAATGTTAGAACTGTTTCAGGAAAATGAAAACGTGAAAGGAATAAAGGTGAACAATAAGAAAAGTAAAATTTTAACAATGGGGAAGGGGCAGAGAACCAAAAAGAAAGTATTGAATTCATGCAAGGTAGTACATAAATTCTAGGGGTAATGTTTGGGGGGGGGGGTCAGACCATATGCAAGAAAATTGGGAAAATAAATTTAATATAGCCCAGAGGAATGTGGAAAGATGGAAAAACTGGAGCATGGCCAAGCAAAAAAGGACCTACATTATAAAAACTTTCATAGTACCCATTTTTTTATATATAGCATATGTCTTCCCTATTCCTCTTTGGAACCGAACAAAAAATATTAGGACTATTTTTTCTACTTTTGTGGCATAATAGGCTGAATCCCATTAAAAGGAATCACACGTATAGGCCAATAGTGGAGGGGCTAAATATGCTAAACCCCATGTTGTATTTTTAAGTATTTTCACTTATGCTATTATAGTGCCTATGTTGCAAGGTAAAGATAATACTGTACATGGAACTCTTTGTTATACAAATGGAAGGATAAAATGTTGGAAGGATGGGGGAAAAAGAAAAAGAAAGAAGATACTGGGAAAATACCAGAATATTTCAATACAGCAAAAAAGTATCTGGAGGGGTGGAAGGTGATGGTAGATACTCTTTTATTAAAGAACATGAAGCAAATGCACAAAGAAGTACTATGGATGAACTACTTTGAATCACCTGTTTTTAAAACAGCACAGGGAATAGAAGAGGCATTTATTCTAGAGGCCACACTGGCAAAACGAATACCACATAAAATGAAAGAAACCATCTGGTTATGCAGTCATGGAAAGCTAAATATTAATGGGAATCTTAAGCATAAAAAGGCAGAGGAAAGGATGTGTTTAGAAGCTGCATGTGTGAGTGAAGAAGAGACAATGAGACATTTATTTTTTGAGTGTGAATATATCAAAACCTTTTGGAAACTATTAGCAGGGATGTGGGGCATCAAACTGTTTGAAGGAATGACATATGAAGTATTAATATATGGGAAATTGTCAACATAATGGAGTAAGTGGGATAAGGGAACATTATTTGTAATATTTGCAATTGTTAAATGGGCCATTTGGCAAGTAAGATGTCAGAGATTCATCCACAGCAAAAAACTGAAAATCCATGATCTATATTTTAAGATACAAGCAGAATTGGATGAAATATTTAAAAAAGAAGCTCAGTTATATGGAAAAAATCACATGGGGCAACTATGGAGACATCTAGAGTTTATTGGTTAGGCTAAGAAAAATTTTCTGGAATGTTATGATGTAAATATTGTACATAATTTCTTTTTTCTCTTACTTTTTCATTTTTTGGTGTAAGGTATTGTCTATGGAGAAATGAATATTGTTTCTGGTTCTAAATAAAAACTTCCCCTACTCTTTTTGAGAAGTGCCATGGGATCTTTAAAATCCACCTGAACTACCACCAGGACAGGTAGATGGGACCTCGGTTCAACATCTCATCCAAAAGAGGGCACCTCAGGAGTGCCAGGTGTCAGCCAATGGTACTTACAAATAATTGATAAAATAAACAAAAGAGAAGTCAGAACAATTAAACATCTACAAATATTACACATGCCAATAATAATTACTTTAGATTTAGAAAGTGTGGCTGCCATTCCAATGACTTCTCCAACTGGTATTTTATTGTTGCATTTAATTCTGAAAGTGACATACTGTGTTTAAGATTCGGAGGAAAGGTGCACAGAATGGAGATAAGGACGGCTTCCTTGGGGACTGATCTCACACATAAAGCATGAAGGCAGAAGTGATAAAAGACATAAAGGCTGCCTGCTCTTTCATCTTCCAGTGTGGTATTATTATTATTAGAGCAGCAGCACCACTTACTTGGGCACCACACTGGATATCAAAACGACATTCAGCACTTAATTTTTCATTCAGAGTTGCCTGTAGCAGTAAGCCCTCAGCAGTAACAATAAGAACTGTACTGTGTTTTTGTTTACTCCTTAATATCCCTGTACCCATCTCTGTCATAGATTCTAGCCTCAATAAAAGACTTGCTGCTATATGACTACTGTATTTTCAAACACCTGTAGGTGAGTTTTCAAACAGAAGAAAAATACCTTACTCATGAAATTGCCTTCACTCAGGTTTGCCATAACCATAAGACCTGCACAGTTTACTCAGGCAGCAATTCTTTCAGTTTTTATGATCCCCACATCAAACTGCCAAAAGCAGGAGTTTCAAACAGAGCATTTACTTTTAGCCAAGTTGTGACCTGAGGGTAAGCATCAGAGAAATGGCTGGGAGGAGGGTGCCACTAGACACCAGGGAAATGGCAGCTCACTTCTGTCACTGCAGCCCATGGCACGACTTACAGCTGCAGAATCAGAAGTCAAGAAAGTCATGCTGTTCTCATACAGAGAGCGTAGGTCAAGGGCTCCTGTCACTAAGCTGGACATCTGGGATTTCTGTCCCATATTTTATAAAAAAAACATCAGAACATAGTTAAATGGTGCCCATTTAGCTAAGTTCTGGTGTTTGATTTTTAAAATGCCTCAGTTTTTATGTATTTTCCATGCTTGTTAGTGCATGGAGAAAAGCAATACGATGACATTTCTCACATCACAAAAACTGTTTGGTGCTTTGCCAGGCAAGTGGTGAGAAACCTAAAAAGCGTACACAACATCCAATTTTTAATTTTGCACCAGAATGTTATTTCAAAAACCCTTCTACGCATGCTCAAAATGGAAAATATTAAACTTTAAAGCCTTATAGCTCAAGAACCATTTAATATTTTTTCACCAGATCCCTCAAAGGCAATACCTTAGGGCATACCACATCTGCCCTGCAAGTTTGGGTAACAATTCCATTCTATGTAGGCTGTAGATAAGAGCAAAAAAAAAAAAGTTAACTATAGTAAACAAATGAGAAGTCAGAATATGACATATGCCTATCTCAGAAACCCACACAAACTGCCACCACAAAAAATTCCACTGATGAAGACCTTGACCCTAGAGAATACCTGCAAAACTTCAGCTCATTTTGTTGAACGATGCCGGAGATATTATTGTGCAAAATCAGGGGCTTAACATTGAATAGGCTATTCAACCCTAACTATAGGGGCACTACCATGCCACTATAATATATATATAGGGGATATGACATGGCCCAACTGAAGATATATTTATCTTCACGAGAGGCCAATGATATCATGATATCTCATGAGTGGCGAAGCCACGAGTGAGATATCTTGATGTCATTGGCCTTGAGTGAAGATAAATATGATATCTTCAGTCAGGCCATGTCATATTCTGTTTATACAATATGTGTTTTGGGCCACACATGATAGAATGTCTTTAAACATAATTCTCAATATCCCCCTCCAAGAGGCTCCAACACAAAAGATGAGCTACAGTATGTGTTCTGGAAAAAAAAAAATATTTGGTGGATTTTTGTAGTTTTAAAGACATTTATCTGGTTGATACTGCCATTATTTTTTACATAAATAATCATTTAAATAAGGATTTAAAATGTGAATGGTTGATCCTGTCCCTGTGAGTTTTGTTAGCCCACTAGTAGCCATATTGGTAATTTCACTGTTTTCCTGTATTATTCCCCTTCAACAGAACTGATGACATGTTGCATTAAAAAATTTAAGCTGATCCTGCCGTATTTGTTTAGGTAAATACTGATTTTAAACACTTATCTGGTTGATCCTGCTACATTGCACTTCGGCAAGAGTTAGAGATTTTTATTTTCAGAATGAAGCGTTGTCCAAGCTGCTAGTAATATGGTTCGCCCAGATCTCAGACAGCAGTCTTCATGAGCTGTTAGGTCAGATTCTCTTGGTTGCTTAATTGTTCATTGCTGCTGACTGTATCGAAGATGAGTCAGGAGCTTCAGAGGAGCAGAAGGTAGCATGAGTGCTTGTTGCCATAGCAACACATGCTCACTCTTCCTCTCTGCTGCTCAGAAGCTCCTGACCGCCTCTTTCTAGTCTCGGTACAGTCAACAGCTTTTGTGGAGAAATTCAATTAAAATACCAGAAGTCCACATTTTTTCTAACTTAGCCTCATGGAGACTGCTTTACTACGAAGCTCTGGGAGCGAGTTATGGGAGTCTCTTACTAGTGCTCGGCCACGCTACATTTCTGGGGGAAAGTGAAAGTGTTATTACTAAAGAGCAGAGCGGCAGCGTCAAGAAGATAAGTGTTACTATAAAAAGCAAATCGTGTCACTGTTTATTGAGATTGGACATTATTTGAAATGTATGGCAGCAGATTAGCAGTAGTAATAGCGCTCTGTCACGCTACACTGGGGAACAAAAGTGAAAGTTGTGACTGTGAGAATGACAGTTTCAGTTTCAGTATGACGTATAGGAGTGTGGAGATAACAGCATGACTTATAGGAACATGGAGATATCAATGATATCTTCACTGGCTAATCCAGATATCACTTTTTATCCTGTCATTTATCCCAAAACACACATTGTATAAATGTGTATATATATATATATATTTATATATATATATATACACATATATACATATATACACACAGTATGTAAGGTATCAACAGGATTAGAGACAAATGTTTTGAGTATTTTCTTTACATTTTCTGGCTAATAGACTAAACACAATAAAAAGAGATGTAACCTTTTGTAGTGTAAAAGAAAGAAGAGTGAGAGTAAGGCATTCCATTGTGTTTTTCTTTCCTACTTACATTACTGCACATTTTCAAGCAGTGTGCATGAGGTGAAACATTTTTTGGGTACCATGGGTGGCGGAGTGGTTAGAACCTTATTTGGTAGCATGGAAATGAAATGTATTAAACTACCAGAAAGGTTTGATGATGTATGTCTCCCTTATTTTATTCGAGAGCCACTAGATATAACAACGCAAACTTCCATGTGGGTCTTTGATGGTTTATTCAAGCTACAGTATGTCTATTTGGTAAAGAACTGGAGGTTATAAACCAGTAAATGAATAAAAGATTATCTCCTCTTCCCCGATGTGGAATCTGGTGTGGCTGTATTGTCATGGGAGTCTAGGGGTCCATGACACAATGAAACATATGAAGAAAGAAGAAAGGTACTGTCTTAGACTAATGTGCAAATCAATCATAGAAACACAATCACACTTAATTCTGGAATACTCTTTTGTTCAGTGTTTCTGAAACTATTTACAAAGTAGGTGGCAGGAACCTTTGTTTTCCACACTGTCATACCCAATATATCTCAGAATGGTGTAAGTATGATAATTTATTTATTTATTTAAAAGTTAGTAACTGGGAAAGGCACACTGAGCAAAGGCTCATTTCCAGGTGCAACCCGGGGAAGGACAAGGGATTAGCATATATCAATAAGCATTAGCACATAGTACTACAGAAGTTACACAGCATTAAAATAGAGTACAGTAAAATAGCAGTGATACATGGCATAACAGAGTGGTAATACAATCTAGATTAAAACAACGGAATGGGCAGTGGTATAGGGATGCAGGAGCAATGCAATTGGTGCAAAACAGAGTAGTTACAGTAGTACATTAACAGTAGTTCATATTACACAATAGACAATAAGAGCTGACATTAATAGAATGGGATGAAAGAGTATGAGAGGGGTATGGGGAACTGGTAAGTTAAGGGAGTGAGTGGCAGAGACATGGAGAGAGGGGAAGACACCTAAAGTATTTTTTGACAGCCACTGTGGTTGGCAAGCCCTGAACTGAGAGGGATAGTGAGTTTCATAAGGTGGGTAGCCAATAGGCAAAGTCTTGTTTCCCAGCAAGAGAGTGTGGTGTAGCTAATGAAAAGGAGTGTGGGTCATGAGAGCACAGGGCATAACCAGAGCTGGGGACAGGGGCTATTAGGGAGGAGAGGTTGGAGGGGAGGGTGCTGAGCCAGAATTTTGTGATGAAGGGCACACAGTGAGCAAGCCAATGATTGGCTAGAGAGGGGAGGGATACTGATTGGTAAAGGCTGCAGTGATGTGTGCGGTAGGGAAGATTTGTGGTGAAATGGCAGAAAGCATGGAACATAGGATCTAGCTTGGCCAAGACAAACTGGAGGGCAGCACAATAGACCATGTCAGTGTTGTCAAAAGAAGGGAGGATGAGTATGGTTATGATTTCTTTCCTGACTGGGAGGGGAGACTGAATTTATGCCTGTGTAGTATGTCTAGCTTTGGTCGAAGTTTGTTATGAATTGCAAGGAGGTGAAGGGGGACGTCTAATTTGGGGTCCAGCCAGACTCCCAGGTACTTGTAGCTATCCACTACTGAGAGTTTTGACCCATCAAGAGTGTAGAGAGAGGGGGTTAGGACAGCTTGGACAGCTTCTCGGCAGAACTGAATGCCATAGTGACAGATTTTTTTGGGTTGCACTTAAGAGATTTAGTATCTAGCCAATGCAGTATGCTCTCGAAATCAGACCGGAGTACGGATTCAACTTGGTCTAGGGAGGGTCCTGAGGAGAAGATCACTGAATCATCCATGTACATTTGGATGTACGAGGAATGGCAGACAGATAGCAGGTTATTTATGAAGATGGAGAAGAGGGTGGGGCCAAGGATTGACCCTTGCAGAACTCCAGCAAGGATGGGAAGGGGGGGAACTTAGTTTCACCCAGCTGCACAAACTGAAACCTGTCTGAAAGATAGGCCTTGAACCAATCGATGGCAGGTGAAGGGAGGCTTGTTGAAGCAAGGTCATCTATTAGGAGTTTATGGGCAACAGAGTTGAATGCTTTGGTCAGGTCCATGAAGATGGATAAAAGAACACCAACTGTTTTGTTTGCTATATTGAAGTATTATGTATGGCAAATAATGTATTCTATGATTCATACTAAGATTCATACTACATGAATATAGATGTACAGAAGGCTTAAAAGCCCATTCATATATATTCCTACCATAGCAGGATTAATACCTTCCCATAGAGTTAAGTAGGAAATCATCTAATTTTGTTTTAAATTTATCGAAGGAGCCAACTTTTACGATATCCTTTGGAAGGGTATTCCACAAGGGAAGAATTATTTGAATGAAACATTTCTTCTCATCTTGCTTTTAGGGTAAGTAAGTTTAAGTTGGAATCTATGGCTTCTTAGAACGATATTCCTTTGAACACAAACTAGGCCTAAGTCTGTTAATAAGGATATATCCCTAAGAATTTTGAACATGAGTAGAAGGTCTACTCTTTGTCTCCTAAGTTCTAAAGGGTAACGATGTAAGGTACGTAGTCTAGTTTTATAATCTACTTTATGAAGGCCATCAAACATTCTAGTGATTCTCCTCTGGACTCCCTCAATTTTATTAATGTCTTTACATGGGGGGGGGGTCCACAATGGGGAACAATAGTTCAAAAATGGCTGTACATTTGCTTTATATAAAGGGATTAAGCAAGCCCTATTTCTTGAGGTAACTGATCTCCTAATGCGCCCTATAAGTTTATTTGCCTTTTTAGTTAATTCCGTACAGTGTATACCAAACTTAAAGTCACTAGATATGATTACTCCCAAGTCCCTTTCATTGTTAACAGACTTCAGGGGTTTGCCTGATGATATACAGTTGTAAGATGACACTTTTATAATTTCTTAGTTTATGATACCCTCCCTCGCAGCTTCATCGGCTGCTATTTTAGTGTCATCGGCAAATTTGATGGCAAAGCTATTTAGATCTTTATTCAGGTCAGAGACAAAGATAAAGAACAGGGAGGGACCCAATACCGACCCCTGTGGCACCCCACTTGTTACTTGCCCCCTGTCAGATATAAAGCCTCTAATTCTTATTACCTGCTCTCTGTCCCTTAACCATTCATTAACCCATCTAATGAAGGGTGTATTTCTCTGAAGTTTTAACATTTTCTCTATCAGGGTTGGATAGGGGACCTTATCAAAGGCTTTAAAGAGGTTGTGATAGACAATGTCGACCAATTTTTTTATCTTATAAAAGGGCACTTACTGATTCACAGAAGACCAAATTGGCAGTTAAACATGACCTATGAGCAAGGCCACTGGTTTTGGTTTTACTGGAAAACCTGGTAAAACTGAATTGGCTGCCTAAGCACCGTGTAAAAATAAAGATTTCATGGAATCTGACATTTTATATCAGATCAGTAAATCTACAAAATTTGTATTTTTCTTATAATAACTTCCTGTACTATTTTCAATTTGCTTTTTTTAATGCTCTGTATACTAAGCCTTCTTTCATTCTGATTTTTTATGCAAATGCTAAAAGAATGATAGCAGAATCCTGGTAAAATCCAGAAATTAGAGTAACAATCACCAGTGCAATTCCAGAATCTGAAGTCTTAAAAACGGAATTTCCTTGTTTTAATCACCGTAAATCAGTGGTCTTGCCTATGAGCATTAAAACCATGTTGAGATTTATCAATAATGCATCTTGAATCCAGTTGAGTATCTAATTTATCCTTGATAATGGACTCCATCAATTTCCCCAGGATACAGGTCAGCTGATAGGTCTGTAATTTGTAGTATTACCATGTACACCATTTTTATAAATAGGCACCACCACTGCTCTTTTCCAGTCACTAGGCACCTCGCCAGAACTCAATGACTTATTATAGAGTGTGTACATTGGTTCCACTAACCATAATTTTATAGCCCTCAGGACACAGGGATGAAGCGAGTCTGGGCCAGGGGAGGTGTTTGTTTTAATAGTCTCTAATTTACAGACTATTTCTTCCCGTTATTTCTAGCTTCTGGGTGACAGTATTTCCTAAATAGGATGTGATTAAGTTGTCTGTATAAGTAAACACTGAACAGAAATATCAATTTAATTCATTGCCCATATCTAAGGGTTCATTTATAACGGTGATAGATACCTTAAGGGGACCTATTGTGCTCGATGCATGCTTCTTTTGTTTAAATAAGAATAGAAAGATTTTCCACTGTCTTTCATATGGGCCAGTTTAAATTCGATCTTCCATTTTTCTTTGTTAATGTTGGCCTTACAAGCTCAAAGGCCCTCCTTCTATTTGTGTTTGTTATAATCATTATTGTCTCTTTTGATAGCCTTGTAAGCCCTTTCCTTAGATAAGATGGATTTTTTAACTTTTTTTGTGTACCACATTGGTAATTTCCCTTTCTTATTATACAGAATATGATTTGGTATGTATTGATCACTTAGCTCATGAATCTTGTTTTTGATGTTCGTCTACAGTTGATCAACTGATGTGCTTTCCTTATCCCAGTCCCAATCTTATAATTCTTGATTAATTTCTATGAAGTTGGCTCTCCTGAAGTCCTTAACTATGGTTATACAAGTCTCTTTAGTATAGTCATTACTTACAGAGAATGTAATCATGTTATGATCGCTATTAAATAGAGGATCAGATATTTCAAGATCCTTCATTTTGTCAGGAATGTTAGTGATGACAAAGTTGAGTATATTACTGCCCCATGTCAGTTTGTCAAATAATTGCTGCAGCACATGTATTAGGCAGAGTTCTAACAAGGCTTGTTCTTGTGAGGAGGATGCAGAGTAATCATTCCATTTTATCCCTGGGGAATTAAAATCTCCAAGCAGAAGGATGTCCTTATTATTTTGTTTACTTGAGATGTCGTTTAGCAAGGAACTGTGGTCAAGCTGGCTGGTGTCAGGAGATCTATAACACATACCCAAACCTAGGTTCTCACTATTTTTCATTTCAATTTCAACCCATATAGTTTCCTTAAACTCGTCAATACTATCATTCAGTTGTCTAAATTTAATATTATTTCTCAGATAGACAGCCACACCACTGCCCCTTCTATTGACCCTGTCTCAACAAACAAGATTATATCCAGAGATAGTTTTACTCCAGCTACAAGTCCCATCCTACCAGGTCTCTGAAATAGCAGCAACATCAATGTTTTTCCTTAACAGTAATAACTTGAGTTCATCTTTTTTTATGTAGTTAAAAGTTCTTACATTAGTGAGTAACACATTTAGTTTCAGTTTGTGTGTTCGGGTAGGTTTATCGATAGGTGTGGTGGTAGTAACTTGATTCGATATTGCCTGTCTAATAGCCCTATTTTGCCCTCTACAAGTAAGTTTTTTGGCATCCCAGTGGGACAATTAATAGCCTGATGGAAGATATTTCCTAGCACTTTAGCACCATTGTTTATTTAGATGAAGACCGTCATGGCAAAACAGGGAATCATTAGAAGCAAATATATCCCATGTACTTAAACAGTTTATTTTATTCTCCAAGCACCATCTATGAAGCCAGTTATTATAACTCTTTATTTTTTGAGTTTTAATTTTTGAAGCTTGGTGTACTGGTAAGATTTCAGAAAGGATAATATTAGCATTTAAGCTCCTCAAAATTGTGACAGCCTCTGCCACTTCTTTGATGATGTCCTCTACTTCAGTTTTTTTTTATATTGTTTGTGCTAGCATGTAAAATAACTGTCTTTTGTTCATCTGTTTTTTTCAATATGCTTGGCAACATTGTGGAAATATCTTTTATGGTGGCACCCCTATAGCTACAGCTTGTCACATTCAATGTATTACCTCTGGTGGAGTATCTTTCAGTGTACCTGATTATCGAGTCACCCAGAATATAAAACTGTCCATTTTTAGAATCTTCAGGATTGATCCCATCATACGCCTGAAGGTCCCTAGCCAAGGACCCTTCCCCTAGATCGCTAATTGGTAGTACTGCTGAGGTAGGACAATCTGGGCTTGTCAGAGTATTAGGATCATTATTGTCTGCATTACATAGAAACATAGAAGTTGACAGCAGATAAGGACTGCAAGGCCCATCCAGTCTGCCCATTTCTTTTTCTTCCTTATGAATGTGCCATCTGCCTTTGCTCTGTCAATGGCCTATCTATTCATACTCATCTGTATTGCTCCCTTATGCCTATCCCATGCCTGTTTGAATCCCTGCACTGTATTCATAACCACCACTTCCTGAGGTAGGCCGTTCCATGCATCCACCACCCTTTCTGTGAAAAAGAACTTCCTCACATTACCCCTTAATCGGCCTCCCTCTAATCTCATGCTGTGTCCTCTTGTCCTGCTGTTTTTCTTATATTGAAACATGTTAGACTCTTTCACCTTGATAATGCCCTTAAGGTGTTTGAATGTTTCGACCATGTCACCTCTCTCCCTCCTTTGATCTAGGCTATACATCTTGAGCTCCGTTAATCTATCCTCATATGTTTTCTGATGCAGTCCCTGCACCATTTTGGTTGCCCTTCTCTGGACTGCCTCAGTTTGGTTAATGTCCTTGTGAAAGCATGGCCTCCAGTACTGCATGCAGTACTCCAGATGGAGCCTAACCAGTGTCTTGTAAGGAGAGATTATTACCCCCTTCTTCTGACTTGTAATACCCCTACTAATACACCCCAACATCCCTCTAGCCTTACCTACTGGTTTAGTGGTCTGCTTGGATGATTTCAGGTCATCGGTGATGATGACGCCCAAGTCTTTTTCTTCCCTTGTGCCAGCCAGCAACTCCACTCCCAGCCTATAGGTGGCTTCAGGGTTTTTCTTCCCAATGTGCATGATCTTGCGCTTCTTTGGGTTACACTCCATTTGCCACTCTTCTGACCATTTTGCTAGTTTATCCAGATCTCTTCTTATTCTGCCCACCCCATCCAGATCATCTACTCTGCTGCAGATCTTGGTGTCATCTGCAAACAGACAAACCTTACCCTCCTGTCCATCTGCAATGTCACTGATGAAGATATTGAAGAGGACTGGCCATAGGACTGATCCTTGAGGTATCCCACTTGTGACTTGCATCTCTCCTGACTGTATACCATTTGCCACCACTCTCTGTTTTCTGCCCGTCAATCAGTTTGCCACTCAGTTGACCAACTTCTGACCCACCATGAGCCTACCCAGCTTGTTAATCAGTAGTCTATGTGAAACAGCATCGAAAGCTTTGCTGAAGTCAAAGTAGGTGAAGTCAACTGCTTCCCCTTGGTCCACCACTCTGGTTACCCAGTCAAAGAAATCTATGAGATTAGTTTGACAGGACCTTCCTTTTGTAAACCCATGCTGTCTTGGATCCTGTGTGCCTATGGAGTCCAGGTGTTGCACTATTCTTCCCTTAAAGAGTGCCTCCATAATCTTGCCCACTACTGAGGAAAGACTGACTGGTCTGTAATTCTCTGCCTCCTTCCTGCTACCACTCTTGTGGAGCGCGATCACATGAGCTCTTCTCCAGTCTTCTGGGACCTCTCCTGTGCTCAGAGACTCACTAAACAGTTCTGCTAATGGCTCTGCTAGTTTAACCCTTAGCTCTTTTAGTACCCTGGGATGTATGCCATCAGGTCTCATTGCGTTGTCCACCCTAAGCTTATTGAGCTCTTGCAGGACCCTTTCTTTTGTGAAGGAACTAGTGTACACCTCCTTCCCCACTGTGTCCATGGTGCTGAGCTGTGGGCCCTGCCCTACCTTCTCTTCAGTAAATACTGAGCAGAAGTATCTTTTTAGAATGGATGCTTTTACATGGTCCTCTCCTCACATGCTCCCTTATCCCCTTTGATCTTAGCAATACCCCCTCTGGACTTTCTCCTTTCACTAATGTATCTATAGAAGGTCTTGTTACCTTCTTTTACTGTTTGTGACAGTGTTTCCTTGGTTTGGGCCTTTGTCTGCCTTACTGCCTTCCCTGCTTTCCTTAGGGAAGTTTGGTATGTCTCCCTACCTTCATCCTGCTGTGTTTCCTTATATTTTTTGAAGGCCAGCCTTTTGGCTCTGACCTTTTCTGCTGCTGTTTTTGAGAACCAAAGTGGTTTCCTTCTTCTTTTGCACTTTCTTTTCTCTCTAACACAATGGGATGTTGCTTCAAGTATTGCATCTTTAATGCTTGCCCACTTTACCTGTACACCCTCACCTGTATTTCTTTTTGCCAGGGCTAGCTTAACTCTGTTGGCCATCTTATCAAAGTCAGCTTCTCTGAAGTCCCATATGTTTGCCTTGGAATGGGATGATTTAGTTCTAGTGGCCAAATTGAACCATACCATGTGATGGTCACTGGCTGCCAGGTGACCTTCTACCTGGAGATCTGTAATCCTTTCCCTATTAGTCAGTACTAGATCTTGGATAGCCCTGTCTCTTGTGGGTTGTTGTACCAGTTGTTTGAGTCCCTACTCCTGCAGGGAATCCACCATGTGTCTAGTTCTGGCAGATGTTACTGCTGGTATTAACCAATCTTTCAATTCTTACCAATTACCCTTTTGTGGTTAATTTTACTTTTATTTTTAATACTATGGGTGCTTGGTGTAATTTCAGTTTCATAGCTGGTTGATATATGGTTATCATCAGAGATATCAGTGAGACATAGCTGAATATTGATACCAGAATTTGACTGCATTGCAGCAATATTATTATCCACTGTATCAGCCTCTTAGAGACCAAGTGAGTCCAAGCTATTGAAAAGGGGTAAGACAAATTGTTCTGCTTTCCACCCTTTTTTTGCCACCCTCCTACTCTGGATTCCATACCATTCCCCATCACCAGAAATGCTGGGGTCTTCTTCCCTACCTCTTTTCCTATTGCTATTTTCCCCACTCCTGCATTGTATAGTTAAGTAATTGAGGGGTATCAGTTGTGCTAGCCTTGTTAACACTGGTTAGTTTAGAGGGGCTATGTCCAATTAAAAGGCTATGCACTGAGGTCTGAGGGCAAACTGAGTCTAAGAGTAGGAGAATGGAATTTGTCATTGTAAATATGGGCCTGGTAATGGTAGTCTGATGCCTTTTGGCTAGCTTCATTGCCATATTTTGCTGACTGAGTTCTAAACTCTTGAGCCCGTTGTTGAGGTTTGTAAATTATTTCAACATGGCTTCATGTTCAGTGCATTTTGTACAGGAGTAGGGCATTTGTGGTAAAGGTGCAATCATTAATCCATACATATTACAGTTTGAACATCTGACACCTCTGCCCCCTTCCAATGTCACAATGATATCTGCCATTTGTCAAAGAGGTTTAACCAGCAGACCCCCAATTCTGCTCTGCAGTTCTGTATCGCAAGAAGCCCTGACAAATCAGACAACCATTACCTTAGATACTTCTTAGAACTTCTTCATTGCCTCACTGCTTAACACGCATAACACGAGCTCGGACATGTGTGTCCTTGTGCACGTCTTTGTGTGCTTACCCACACTGTGCTCGCTCCGCTCTCATGGAGCGTTCCTTAAATCCTTAGACCCAGGCGTGTCAGAACAGGTCAAGTGACCTGCAAAGCACTTGTTTCCCCACTCCACTTAAAAGAACAGTTTGTAATAAACAAACTAGCTGTGTTGATAAGCACGACATTTAAATGTATGCCTTAAAAACAAATTAGCTAAATACTGGATGGTGCAATCTATAGGTTTCACAAGCACTACTGACTCAGAAGGGATGCTGTAGTCCTTAGTGGCTTACAGGACTACAATCCCCCTAAAGCTTCTGCTTCATCCCCAGGACAACTACCTTGTATATACTGTAGATAGTGAGCAATCTTTCCATGCAAGGTGGCCTCTGCCAGGTCTGTCTCACACCGAGAGGTGTCTCACAGCATGTGGTCAGAGGTACAGGTACATACTTTTTATTACAGGAAAAAGAGATAACCTACATTGAACTTTTTATCTAAATTTCAGGTACTATTCAATCTCATATCAGAGAGATGTGAACACTCTTCCAACACCCACTGTTAAAAAGATATGGAAACATTGTTATAATACAGTATTGCCGTAGTGCTTAAATAAAGGAAAAGGATGAAATCATGTTACATCAAGAATTTATTTCTTCTTTTTTTATGAGCTCTTTTTGAATGTCATATTCTGAATGGTTTTCTTTTAGTGGCTTTTTTGTATTAATCTTTACATTAATATTGTCCTTTTTTTTGTATATAATTGAGTTCACTGTATATTTTTGTGCATCTGTTCTCATATAAAAAAAATGTCCCTACTTTTTTCAAGAAGTGCCATGGGATCATTTATGTGCACTTGAACAACCAACAGCACAGGCAGACGTGATCTTGGTTTAACATCTCATCCAAAAGATTGCACCTCAGGTGTGCTGTACGTCTTCCTACAGCACTACAGTGTCAGTTCTGGGCATTAACCCAAGTTCCAGGTGTGGGGGGGGTAGAACCCACAACTTTCCTATCTTTTGGCCTCAGAGGTGAGTGTGCAACCTGCAGAGCCACTGACATTGATACTTACACTAATATTTACAGTAGTATTCCAGTTTTCTAAAGAAATGTGAGCAATACAAGTAACTAAAACACCAAAGCTAATTCTGTATTATCACATTGAAAGAAAAATGTAACACTTTGCTGCTGGGGGTCATATATAAATTTCCATGCCCTGTTCTCATTTTGCTTATTGGAGCAAATAAAGTAATTTTACTATGTTTTAGGGCTGGGTGAAATTTACCTTTTGCCAGCAAAATGCTTTGGAAATTCTGATTTCGCTTCCATGAAATGTCATGAAATTTCCATGAAAATGTGAAATTTTGCCAAATTGTGATTTCAGCTATTGCCATCTACTTCATAAATTGTCCAAATGAAATCATATAGGGTAGGATGCTTTACTGAGACCCATACAGAAGTACACCAAGTGGCTAATCTCTGTCTATAAAGGTGACTGAATTAAAATCCGCTTAATGTTTCAAAATTTTTAAATTACATTTTGCAATTATGTAGACTGCAGAATTTTAAGCCCTTATAACTTTAGCACTAGAAACTGGAATATCACTAATTTTGTTAGGTTCATTGACCCTAAATATGAGGCTTTGAGGCCATTCCCATGGTCCAGCAGCAAAGTGTCATGCTGCCATGCTGATGACCCAGGTTTAGAAGCCTTGGAACTCATGTCAGGAGGCAGGCCATGGCTGAGATAGGGGCCACCCGGCAGTGCATCTAGGTCTGAGATGATTGGCAACAGGTTCTACCAATACAGTGAACCCTGCAGCAGAGCCAGGGAGCCTGCTTCTGCCACAAGGGAAACTGTGGCTGCGTGAGGCTGACAGAGGCGCCTCACCCTCCATGGGTGGCAGGAGGGAAAAATTGTAAAAGAAAAACCCAGTAGCCATCTGAATGGTTGCCTGCTTCAGCTTGATCAGGGTACATCCCTCTGAACAGGCTATAGCCCTGAGAGATGAGCTGCTGGCCAGAAGAAAAAACAAAATGGGGGGGAGAGGCTGTGTGTGTGTGTGTATGTGTGTGTGTGTCCTTTAATCTCTTCCTCAGAGGCTGGCTCAGTGATAAGGAGCCAAAGATTCCAAAATATCATCAGCAATTAAAGTTACATTTCATGAACTTTTGTGAAATTGTGGAATTTTGTGATATTTTTGTCAAAGCCATATCCATACATTTTGCCAAGACATGCACTTGAGCTGTCATTGCATAGGAAGGTAAAGGCTAGGTAAAGTGACAAAGGGAAAGGAAACTGTTTAATCAGGAAAAACACAGTAAGCCAGTGCTTCTTTCTAGAGTGTGACCTGGAGCACAGAAAGTTAATTTAGAAACATAGAAACAGAATTTGATGGCAGATAAGGACTGTGGCCACCTCATCTGCTCATTTCCATAACTAATGGATAAGCTGCTGATCCTAGTTAACCAACAGCCTACTTCCTTCTACCCCACTACAATTGCCTTATATCTGTCCCATACATTCTTGAATTCCTCCACTGTTTTGACTCCACAACCTACTCAGGAAGGCTGTTGGCCATCCACAACCCTCTCCATGAAAAAATATTGCATGTTCTTGACATCTCTTTTTCTGAAAGATGCTACCCTCTTGGACTTTGTTGATTCCCTTGAGGTGCTTGAAAGTTTCTATTATGTTCTACCTCTCCCTCCTTTCCTCAAGGGTATACATCTTAAGGTCCTTTAGTCTCTCTTCATATATCTTCTGGTGCAGACTCTGCACCATTTTGGTTGCCCTCTTCTGGACAGCCCACTCCCTGTCTATGTCTTTGCGGAGATGGGGTCTCCAGAACTGCATGCAGTACTCCAGATGGGGGTCTCACCAACTGTCTGTACAGAGGGATAACAACTTCTTGTTTTCTACTGGTGATGCCTCTCCCTATGCATCCCAGTATCCCCCCAGCCCTCCTTACTGCCTTCTCACATTGCTTGCCTACCTTTAGGTCATCTGATATAACTACCCCAAGTTCCTTTCCATTTTGTTGTCAGTATGTCACTGCCCATAGTGTACTCTTCCCTGGGTTTTGTTTCCCAGGTGCATTACTTCACTTCTTTGCATTGAATCTAAGCTGCCATACATTTGACCATTCCTCCAACATTGCCAAGTCCCTTCTCATCCTCTCCACCTCACCTTGTGTATCAACCCTGTTGCAGATCTTTGTGTTGCCTGCAAAGAGACATACTTTTCTTTCCAGTCCCTCTGAAATGTCACTTATAAAGATATTAAAAAGGACCAGACCCAGTACTGAACCCTGCAGTACCCAACTAGTAACTCTCCTTTCTTCACTGTGGACTCCGTTTACTATTACCCTCTGTGTCCTATTGTCCAGCCAGTGTTTTATCCAGGCTATCATCCTGGGACCCACTCCCAAGCTGGCTAATTTGTTTATTAATCTTTTGTGCGGGACTGTGTCAAATGCCTAGCTAAAGTCTATGCAGGCCATTTCCTCAGCCACTCCCTGGTCTACTACTTTAGTCATCCAGTCAGAGAAATCAATTAGATTCATCTGATGTAACCTTCCTGCTATGAATCCATGCTGCCTTGGGCCCTGTGCCCCACTGGCCTTTAGGTACTCAACAATTCTTTCCTTTAGAAGTGATTCTATCATTTTCCCTACCACTGAGGTCAAACTGAAAGGTCTGTAGTTTCCTGCCTCTGTCGTGCTTCCACTTTTGTGAAGGGGAATCACATCCCCCCTCCTCCAGTCCTCAGGTACCACACCATCCTGTTAAAAAGGGTAGTAAATGGTGTTACTAGTTCTCACCTTAGTTCTTTTAGAATTCTGGGGTGAATCCCATCAGGCCCCATTGCTTTCTCCTCCTCCAGCTTTAGGAGTTCTTTCAGAACCCTTTATTCTGTGAAAGGACTGATATCAACCCCCCTATCCAGAGTGCTTCTATTGACTGGATTAGGTACCTCCCCCTCTTCTTCATTTGTGAATAATGAGTAGAAGTATTCATTCAGTTTCCATGCTTTTTCACTGTCCTGCTCTGCCCTCCCACCCTCCTCTTTATTCATACTCAGTATCCCTCCCTTTGTCTTTCTTCACTCCCTTAATTACCTATAAAAGGTTTTATCCCCCTTCTTAACCGAGTTGCCTGTCTTTTCCTCGGTTTGGGCCTTTGCTGTTCTGACTGCCTTTCCCAATTCCTTCTGTTTTAACTGGTACCGTTCTCTGTCCTTCTCCTTCTGTGTTTCCTTATACTTCCTGAATGCTATCCTTTTCTCCCTAACCTTTCCCACCACCTCTTTTGAGAACCATAGTGTTTTTTTCTTTCATTTTGATTTATTTTCTTCACACAAAGGCTTGTTGCCTCTGTGATGGCAGGTTTGGTTTTTCCTCATTGTTGCTCTGCCCCTCCTTCTTGCCTGTTTGCTAGTGCTTTTCTGAGGCACTCTCCCATTTTGACAAAATCCGCTCTCATGAAGTCCAGTACCTTCACTTTTGCATGGCTTGACTCTATAGCTGAGTTTATCATGAACCACACTGTTTGGTGGTCACTTGTTCCCAGATGGCTATCCACTTCTAGATCTGAGATCCTCTCTCCATCTCCATTTGAGAGTACCAGATCTAAGATGGCTCCCTCCCGAATGGGTTTCAATACTAGTTGTCTAAGGCATGCCCCCTGTAGGGCATCTAGAATGACCCTGCTCTTGGATGTGGCTGCAGCAAAGGCACTCCAGTTAACATCTGGCATATTCAGGTTTCCCATCAGCAATATCTCCCCTTTCTCTGCCATCCTAAGCATGCCTTCTATCATTTCCTTGTCCATTTCCTCCCCCTGAGACAGGGGTTCTGTATACAACCCCTGTGCAGATTATGATGCCATTTCTAGTCTCCAGGGTGACCCACAGTGCCTCCTCTCCTCCCCTGTTTACCATTTAGTTTTGTTTCTTTGATCCCTTCCCTTGGATAGAGAGCTACTCATCCTCCTCCTCTTCTACCCTCCCTGTCCCTCCTGTAGATTGTGTACCCTTTTATGTTGACATCCAGCCATGGTTCTCTGTCTACCATGTTTCCATGACTGCCGATGTCCAGGCATCCCTCTTCCATCAAGGCCACCTCATGTCCCCTCCTGGACAGATGCAGACCATCATGCCAGTGTGGGGCTGCATCCCTCAGGTGGACCACCAGTCCCCAATGGAAGCCAATTTACTTGCTCAGGGTCACACAGTATGCAAGTGGGGCGGATGCTATTCAAACTCAGGTCTCCAGGTTTGCAACCTCAGTGTCCTTAATCACTACACTATACAGTCTCCTAAGGTAACATTCATAAGAGGCTCCAGAGTAAAAGTATCAGGATATCAAGTGTCAGATCACTATCTTAAGTGATGAACAATGAAGAATAAGTCATGCATCAAATCAAATCAAATTAGTTGTGATTGATAAAGGTGCCTTTCAAAACCAAAGGTGCTTGTACAATAAAAACATATTATATAAATAACCAAATAAAATAAGACTAAAAATACAATAGCAGCTTTAGTAGTTGGAAACTGCCAAGCTAAAAAGATAGGTCTTTAAAACAATCTTAAAACTCTGGACAGTCAGGCAGTCTCGTACCCGATGCACTTCACTGCGCACTTGGCTGTCTTCTTGCAATATGCCTGTTAACCACTAGAACTCACTGACTAAATGACTTGTGGAAGCAGATGCATGAGCAGCAATATTTTGTTTACAATGCATCCTGCTGATTCTGTAACAACTATGTAGATAACAATGTATATTTTTATCATTTGAAAATAGTGGGGCCGATTCCAGGACAAATGTCGCAACTTGCAGGCATATGCAAGTTGCGACATTCTCCGCTACACCGGGGACCCTGAGCTATATTCTAAGAGTGGCAGGGTCCCGGCACTTATGACATGCAACTTGCGACACATGTAGGCTAATGCCACTAGCATAGTCACCCCACATGTTGCAAGTCACAGCCTGCTGCTGACTGACCCCCCGGATTCCCCCCACCCTGGAACACCACAGCATGCATTGAGGGGCATGTGAGGGGCTGGGCAGGTGGCACAGGAGTCCATGGGGGCACAGTAGAGAATGGATCCCGGGGGTCCCCACCATTCAGGGGTGGGCAGGCATGGTCAAGTCCATGGGGGCACGAGGAGCACAGTGAGACCTTTGTCGTGGAGCTGTGGCATGGGCATCCATTGAATGGCAATGAAGGATGACCCTTAGAGAATCTCTGAGATGCTTGAAGATAGCCCTGCCAGTGCAGCTACTTGAATCATGGATGTGGGTTATGGCAGCCGCTCTTCTGAAATCAGGCGCAGTGCTGCTATAACCCACCCTTGCGCCATGTTGCTGTAGGTTGCAGCATAGTGATTGGCATATCCCATTGTTGGTATAGTCCACAGTTGACATGGCGAAAGGTGCCTTTTGGAATAGTGACTGTTGTAACACAAGGCACAAGTCACGAGTTACACCATGGGGTTTGGCATAACTCAGCTTGCACCGGCATACGCCATCCTGGAATTGGGTCCAGTGGCACCAAGTGATGCCAAGCATTACAACTAGTTGTGTCTTAAGCCATTGTGACTAAAGTATCTGGATATCTTTAGTCATAATGGAGTATTATGCTGGGCATAATAGTCACAAGATCACTGGAGACCATTTCCAGTTCATGATGCTAGTGCAGGTAAGGTGGTTTCTTTGTTTAATTTTTGTTGACCAGGAAAGGAGAACTAGACAGTTCTGCCTATTTTCAGCCTTGTCCCTGGGGGAGTTTACAGATGGAAACCAGCTGACATTGAACCAGATTAAGCTGTGAAATGGGGAAATTTGGCCAGGACACTGGAAAATTCCCTACTCTTTTGAAGAAGTGTCATAGGTCTTTGATACCCACCTGAACAGGCAGACGAGACCTTAGTTTAACCTCTCATCCAAAGATGGCACAGCAGGAGTGCAGCACCCCCAATGTTGCACTACAATGTCAGTATTAGGATTTAACCTAAGTTCCAGGTGGGGGATGGAACCCACAGCATTTTAATCTTCTGGCCTCAGATGCAAATGTGCAACCTGCTGAGCCACTAAAATGGATTTATTCATGAAAGTGCTTTGTGAAAATTTAATTCCATAGTGGAATTCTAGTGGCATTACCTAAATGCGTGTCTATGAATTGTTGAGCAAAGTATGGCAATTAGTAATTTTGGCAATTAGTAATTTTGAAAGTATCTACAATAACTTTTAACAAACTAAATGACTTTTATCCAGTTGAATTAGAGTCCAGGACATATATACTTTGGTATCGTGCCACATGCTGAGTGTATACCTGAAACAGCAGTGGAGCTATACACATCAAATATTTTGAACATTTTCACATGATATAACAAATAATTAAATTGTGAAATTCTGAACTCCTGTAACTTACAATTTATGTAACCAACTAGGTCTCTATTTAGCAGTTTCTAAGGCTCGTCCAATAAAGTATGCATATACATTTTTATGTTTGCTTGCACGCATGTGCAAGAAACATAGTGCCATCATCCGAGTTTTTAGAGGTGTGGCACTCACCTTCCAATTAAGTCAGTGTGTTTGCAGGTGCGGCCGCAGTTCTCCAATGAATGCTGCACCTGTCTATGACAGTGGTTGAAAATGCAGTGCCGTACAGTTGAAAGGGAGAGCTCTGCTTCAGTGAGCAGTGCTCCCCCTCCACACACACGCACGCATATTACATGCTCATGGGCTCCTCCCATGCACACAGTGTATGGTTGTGAGGTGCCCAATCCCCGAATCGGCTCCATGCCCCCAAAACAGCTTTCCAAGTACCATGCTTGGAGGCCCACTAGCGTGGCAAAATTGTTATGTACGGGGGTGCCCAATCCCCAGTGGCTCCCAGACCCCCCAAAGCCTTCCAACTGCCACTAGGAGCCCACCCCAGCATGGCAAACATCCACAGTCTTCCAGCTGCCATGCTGAGGCCCACCCAACATGGCAAACATCCACGTCGTCTTCAAAACATAACAAAACCTGTACCTCGTCAGTCTCCTGCCCACCGCACCCACCCACTGTGCACCCTGCCTCCCCACACCCCCTCACCCCATACTTACCTCTGGACCTCAGCACAACGATCTTCGGTGTATTGGGAACACGTCTGCACTCTTCAAAGCCGACCGCGAACTGAGGAAATGCCGGTAAGCTGTATAATGCGATAAATAGGGTTTTTTCAACTTTAATGCATATCTCAGGAATTTTGGGGAATTTTGGCACCAGATTTTCAACATGGGATTTTTGGGACCCCCTCCTCATGAATTCTTGAACTGTCATGGTGTTAATCGGGCATGAAGGGCAATTTCACAGTCACTATGTGAAATCACCTTTTGGGACTGATTAACAAAACGACAGTGCCAGTGTTCATAAGGTGGGCTCTCAAAAAGCCTATGCCTCAAATTTGGTGAAAAAATTCCTAAAAATTACTGCTTTATGAGCGTGCAT
The DNA here is from genome assembly GCA_016271365.2 of Neoceratodus forsteri. Classification (NCBI taxonomy): domain Eukaryota; kingdom Metazoa; phylum Chordata; order Ceratodontiformes; family Ceratodontidae; genus Neoceratodus; species Neoceratodus forsteri. Next base: position 639,269,401 of record CM057455.1, on the reverse strand, counting down.
TACGCAGTTCCTATGCATGCTCACAAGTTCACAAATTTTTAATATTTTCACTCTGGATTTTCAACATTGCCATTTTATCACACCTCCTTATGAGCAGTATAGCTGTAATTTTTCACATCTAGCCCAAAATGTGTTTCTGCGCTTGTAGTGCACAATGGCGCAGTTGGTGTGCGAAATCAATGTGTAGGACACATTAAGAAAATTACAGTGACACTGGTCATGAGCAGAGGTCTTAAAATGGCTATGTTGAAAATTTGCTGACAAAAGTCCATAAAATGACTGTGTTAGGAGCGAGCATTGCTCTGTTTCCACACACCCTCGTAAGTTCATAAATTTGTAATATTTTCAGTCAAGATTTTCACCAGTGACATTTTTCCACACTTCCTTATGAACAGTACAGCTGTCATTTTTCACAACATGGCTGGAAATGTGTTTTCACACTTTCAGTGCAGAAATGTGTGGTTGCTGTGGGAAATCATTGTTCAGGACAGATAAAGAAAATCACAGTGACACTGTTCATGATCGGAGGTCCCAAAATGGCTGTGTTGAAAATCTGCTGTAAAAAATCCCCAAACTAATTACATTACGGTGTGTGTTGCACAGTTTCTATGCACGCTAGTGACTTAACCAGTTTTTTTAATATTTTCACTGCAGATTTTCAACATTGCCATTTTATACACCTCCCCATGAACAGTACAGCTGCCATTTTTCACATCCTGTTTTGAATGTGATTTTGCACCTGTGGTGCTAAATGCCATAGTCACTGTGCAAAAGCAGCTTTCAGCTAACAAACTGATATTGCCACTGTTCATGAGGTGGGGGTCACAAAAAAAACATGTTGAAAATTTGGAGTGAAAATACCAACGAATGCCTGAGGTGTTAGGGTTTCTGAACATAACGCCCCACCCTGTAGAGAATGACAGGCATCAGAGGTGTGACTTGGGATTCTTGCCTGTAATGCTCATACCATTCCACACCCTGCAGCCAGTGAGAGGCATCGAGGTGTGCCTTGGACTCTTCGGCCCCAAAGTTCACCCCATTCTCCTGTACCACACCCATCTCACCGTATTTCCTGATGGAATGGTGTGTGCATAAGGGCCAAAGACCCCAAGGCACACCGTAACATTTGTCAGTGTCTGCAGGGTAAGGTGTGGTGAAATGGCATGGCCGTTATGCCTGATGACCCAAAGGCACACCCCAATGTCTGTCAGTCTCTGCAGGGTGGTGGTGGGGTTGGCTTCAGTTCAATACTTCACTGCCATTCCTATTATGCAACTCTGTAACTCCTACACTACCAATGCCAATGCTAGCAAGCAAAAATTCAGCATTGACAAATGCTTGTTAATTATCTTACTCCATTGGTAGCTAAGTTGTAAGCATAGAAAGATTTTCCAAACATTTCACATGAACAATAAATTGCCAGATTTGGAGCATATATAACTTCCACACCCCACATTTAAATGTCATGAAACTTGGCATACTGCTAGGGACTTATACAAATAGTAGGCATGCCAAATTGCAAATCTCTTGATGTAAGACTGCATTAAGACCAATTAGAGAATTTTGGAAAATTCCACAAAATTCTACGAAATGTTATTAAATTTCACAAAAATTCAGCAAAATCAGAATTTGCTACTTTTTCCCAGCCTACCATGTTTTGATTCCTCTGTGTGCACTAAAACAAATTGATTGTCGTTGTGCTTTCAGCTGGGAGTATAAAGACACTTAGTTTTCCCAGGCTCACACTGTCAATCATAGTAGCAAAGTCACATGTTATTACTTTGTGTAGCTGCATTGGAATCTAATTCGCACTAAAGGTAAATGAGGTGGGCCTTGACTTACTTTCCTGTTCATACATATAACAACATGGCATGTAGATGAAAACAAAACAAATGGTACTCATTCTATAGCTGGGTAATAAATGTTATTTTAATACTACATAGAAATCTATGTGGATGCCACACCAGAACTGGAAGCAACCCTACCTAACACTTCCTCACAGAGGCTTCATCAGGGTAGAGATGTGGAAATTGGAAAATTTCCCCAGCAAAATATTTTGCATGATTAGTGCATTTGTGAAATATTTTGCTGGGCAAATCTAATATTTCAACCTGCAGGTTGCAAGGAAAATTTCACCCCAAGCCAATGAAATTTCACTAGCAGGCAAAATTTCACACCCACAGTTGAAATTTTGCCACCAGTGGTGAAATTTTGCCACCTGCTGGAGTAATTCCACCTCCCATGTTGAAATTTTGTGGCCACTAGCCAAAGTGCTCCCTGGTGTATAGTGGTCCCCACGCCCCTCCCCCCAGCTGCTCACTGGCCAAAATGTTTTCCCCTGGTGTCCAGTGGTTCTCCTCAGCTGATAACTCAGCTGAAATTGCATTAAATAAGCATGCCCCAGCTACTCTGGCCTCCCCATTTGTTTTATTAAAAAATAATTCACCTTCCACTCCCTGGTGTCTACTGGCCCCTCCGGCTGATCACCAGCCATAGTACATTAAATAAGCACCCACCCAAAGTTACCCTGCCCCCATTTGTTTTTTTGTTTTTAAATTCACCCTCTACTCCTTGGTGACTAGTGGACCCCCAACCCCCAACTCCATCATTAAGTAGCAGCACCCACCTCACTCCTCCCAGTATCCTGATCAGGCCACCGGCATAGCCCTCCATTCACCTATATGGCCAGCAGCCTGACTGAGTGCCACTGAGCATACGCACTCATTCATTCAAGCACTTAGTAGGGCTGCCAGCCATGGAGGTGAGTGGAGGGCTGTGCCAGTGGCCTGATTGGGGTACTGAGGGTGGAGTGAGTGCTGCCTGTGATAAGTCCTGACACCAGGGAGTGGAGAGTAATTTTTTTAATAAAACAAATGGGGCAGGGTAACTTGGTGTGGGAGTGCTAATTTAATGCAATTATGTACTGTGATCTCCTGGGGAAACACTAGACACCAGGGATTGGAGGGTGAATTTAGTTTTTTTTTAAATAAAACAAATGGGGGGGCCAGAGTAACTTTGTGGGGGTGCTTATTTAATGCAATTTCGGCCGGTGATTGGCTGGTTGGGGGCCACTAGACACCAAGGAGTGGGGGTTGACTTTTTTGTGTGTGTGTGGTTCAATTTGTGGACTTGTGGTGGCTGGTGGCAGTGGGCAAGATTGCAAAATTCCGCCACAATTTCGTGAAACATTTTCCCTGACAAAATTGCCAATCTCACCACAATTTCACTAGCAAAATTTTATTTTGCTGCATCTCTAATCAGGGCTCAGTGTGTTTGCTGGTGAGGCACATGTTCAAATGCAGAACTGCATAAATATTCATGATCTCTTGGTGCATAATTTAACAGGCATATGCCACACTGTTTGAGAGAGCTGTAAGAGTGCATATTTGATTTGATCTGATTTATTTATTCTGGTTAGTCCATGAGCCAAATACCTATTTTCATGGTCAACCAGAGTGCCATTCACGTAAAATATAATAATTACAGACTCAACATTAGCATACCATAAAAACAAAGAAGAGTAATAATAATAATAATAAAAGGTAAACAAAGTGCACATAGTGCAAACATGCTATAGAAAATGGGCAATAATCACATAAATTGGCACTGCTATAACATGATCATAAACAGAGCTATTACATAATGAACTAACTGTGGAAATGATGGCTGCCTTGGAAAAACAATACATGATAGGAAATATTTTTTTTTAAATTATGAGCTTCCACAAATGGAGTCCTATCACAGTGTCCCTCTCAAGAGTGATAGTAACTACATCCCACAATGGGTGGTAGACATGTTGCAACACTAACAGACTAGTACAAAACCTTTCTTGAAACATATATAACCTTTTAATTATCACCTGGATCAGACTTACATATCAGCACCAGTTATGGGATAAACAGTTGCAGACAGTAACAAGAACACATACATATTAACAGTAATATATTTATATGTACTTTTGCCTCTTTAAGACCATTTTATAAATTTAGTGCCAGTTTGGCCAGACTTTCCCTCTGAAGAACTGTTTGCTTGAAGTGCAGGGGACCTGTGCTGCCATCTTCCACTAGCCTGGCTCCTCAATAAACCAACTTTTCACTGCACAACTTTGGTTACATTTGCTTTTGGAATATGGTTTTGCCTTGTTCTCTGGTTTATTTTGTTACCACAGCTCCATCCTGGCAGGTACATGCTGAGATCATTTTGTGGTCAGCGTCCTCCTCGTGATGCATTACGGTATCAGTATTGGAATGTTAACATAGGTTCCTGGTGTGGGGACATAGGCAGAGTGTGCAACCAGCTGAGCCACTGACACAGATATGACTCTTGGTTCTTCATGTAGGGAGGAAAAGGAGACCCTCATCAGAATACCGGTCAGGGATAGATCTGTTATTTGGGGGCTGAGTTCATTAGATTTCCACCTGAACTATCTACATACTTCCATGACTGGCCTAAGAATTCCACCTTATGCCCCACGGGTGGGAGGGTGCCATCTGGGAGTGATGGGCCTCCACAAGGCTATCAGTCAGGAAGCAGCTGCCATATCATGGCAGTGCTTGGAGGCTTCCTAAGTAGGGACACTCATTGGTGTTACCAGGCTTGCCAGTATCCAGCTCATCATGCCCCTTCATAACAGGCCACCTTGAATCACCTTCACACAGTTAAGAATCCATATTCTTGTACAACTCAATACAGAAACCTGAATCTGCTGTGGTGTCTACCTGAAAAGTCACAATAGACTGTGATGAACATTTACAAAAGTTCAAAGGTAGCTGGCCCCTGGAGGACCCAGCCAGCATCTGACTCCAACTGATTGCCCACTAGGAAAACCCTGAAAACTTGAGGGATAGGGAGAACTTGTTTTGATCACTGCTTCAGCCCCTGGCTGCCTTAGGCCCAAGTAGTCGGAGTAGGAAGGGTCCTGGCCAGAGGCCCTCAGCAGTGCATTGGTTGCCCAATCTTCTGGGCCTACTGGCTACATTGTCTACTGAGCAACTCATCCTTCCCTTTATGTGCCTTTATCTTAGAGGCCATATGGCCTCCTGGTTACCTTACCTATGGGGACCATCAACTCCTCAGAATAGCATCTCTACTAAGCAAACCTCTATAAATCCCCATCCTTCCTATCATGCAATGGCTACAGCTGCTCCTCTAGCACCCCATCTGGTCTCAGATCACCATATGCCTGTCTGCTTCTGGCCATCATACTACTAGAATAATTGAAACAAAAAAAAGCTGCTGTGTGCAGCAAGAAAGCATTCATTATTAATGTGCTCACGAAATTAATCTTGTCTTGTTGCCTATCCCAGGCTCACAGGGATGGCCTTGCTTCCGCAATCTGGCATCACCCTTTTGTTCCCCTAGGATCCCTATCACTTCATATATATATATATATATATATATATATATATATATATATATATATATATATATATAGTGGTGTCTGAAACATGGAACTGTCAGAAGATAAGGACTGCCTGGCCCATCTAGTCTGCCCGTAAGCCCTTGTACTGGATTACTGCTTCCGACCCACCTGCTGCTGCATTCTATGGTTCTCCTATGCCTGTCCCAAGCATGCCTGAATCCATCCACAGTGATTGCTCTGACCACCTGATGAGGGAGACCATTTCATGGATCCACCAACCTCTCTGTGAAGAAGAACTTCCTCACATTCCCTCTTAATCTCCCACCTTCCAGTTTCATGTCATGCCCCCTCATTCTTGTGCTCCTCTTGTATTTGAAAATGTCTCCCCCCTGCACTTTGTTTATACCCTTAAGGTACTTGAATGTTTCTATCATGTCCCCTCTTTCCCTCCTCTCTTCCAGCGAGTACATATTGAGGTCCCTTAATCTCGCCACATAAGTCTTGTGTTGCAAGCTCTGTACCATCTTAGTCGCCCTTCTCTGGATTGTCTCCAACCTGTTAATATCCTTATGAAGTTGCAGCCTCCAGAACTATACACAGTACTCCATGTGAGTCCTGACCATGGTTTTATATAATGGCATCACTACCTTCCTCCTTTTGCTGGTGATACCCCTGCCTATGCACCCCAGCATGCCACGGGCCCTCTCAGCTGCCTTAGCACTCTGCTTTGACATTTTCAGGTCATCCAAAATAATAACCTCCAGGTCCCTTTCCTCCTTTGTGACTGTCAGCAACTCCCCCCTTCATCCTGTAGTTTTCCCCATGGTTAATGTGTCCCAGGTGCATCGTTTTGCACTTTTGTGAACTAAACTTCAGCTGCCAGTCCTCAGGCCATTTTCAAGTTTCCCCAGGTCCCTCCTCATTTCTTCACCCCTCTGGGGTATCCACTCTGTCTCTCCAAGCGCTTCTGCTATGTTGCTAATGAAGACATTGATCAGGACTGGCCCAAGACCGATCCTAAGGCACCCAATGATCACCCCATCATCCCAGACTCCACCCATGTACCACCACCCTCTGCCTCCTGTCTGTTAGCCAGTTTCTAACCCAGTTACCACCCTGTCCCAATGCCTAACCTACTCAGCTTGTTTATCAGCCTCTATGTGGGACAGTGTCAAGGCTTTGCTGAAATCAAGGTAAGCAATGTCCATTGCCCTACCCTGATTTACTTCCTTTGTCACCCAGTTGACAAAATCAGCCAGATTTGTCTGACAAGACCTCCCGCTGTGAATCCATGTAGCCTATGGTCCTGGACTCCGATGGCTTCTAGATGCCTTACTATCCTTTCTTCAGAATGTCTCCATGATCTTCCCACTACTGAGGTGAGGCTGATCAGCCTATAGTTCCCTGTCTCCTCCCTGCTGCCAGATTTGTGTAAAGGGACCACATGTGCCCTGCTCCAATCCTCTGGTACCACCCTGTGTTGAATGACTCAATGAACATGGATGCCAGCGGTTCTGCTATCTCTCTTCCCAGTTCTCTTAATATCCTTGGGTATATGCCATCTGGTCCTATCACTTTGTCCACCTTCAGTTTAGTGAGCTGCTGTGAGACTCTTTTCCCTGTGAAAGGACTATTGTTTAACTCTTAATCGCTTAGGCTGCATACTGCTGTGGCCTCTGCCCTACACCCCCCTTCTGAGAATATGGAAAAGAAATATTTATTCAATGTTCTGCATTTTCCATGTAACCCGCCTTGCTTTCCCTCCCTCTCCCCTGAGTCTTGCAATCCACCTTGTTTTCCACCTTTCACTGATGTACCTGAAGAATGTCTTATCCTTTCTTACCTGACTATGCTAAACCTTCCTCAGTCTGTGCCTTTGCCTCCTTACTACCTTTCCTGCTTCCTTAGACACTCTCAGTACTCCTCCCTGTCCTCCTCCTTTTGGGTCTCCTTATATTTCCTGAACCCTTTCCTTTTGGCCCTGACCTTTACCACCACCTCTCTTAAGAACCACAGTAGCTTTTTCCTTCTCTTGCCTTTGGATACCAATCAGATGCTTTGGTTTGTTACTTCCTTTAGATGCTTCCGCTGTTTTTCCACTCCCCATTCTGCCTCCATTCTCTCCAGCGCTCTTTTGATATCCCTCCCCATTTCAGCAAAGTCAGCATTTTTGAAATCCAAAACCTTTGTCCTAGTATGACTTCAGCGTGTCTCTGTCCCTATGCTGAACCACACAATGTTGTGATCACTGGATCCCAGTTGCCCTTCTACCGGACATCTCCAATTCAATCCCGTTTGTCATTACTAGATCTAGAATTGTCCTGTCTCTGGAGGATTAAGCACAAGCTGCCTGAGTCCAGCCTCCTGGGTGAAACAAGGATGCTTCTGCTTCTGGCTGAAGCAGCTACATTAGTGTTCAATCCATGTCTGGCATATTGAAATTCCCATCAGTAGAATTTCACCTTTCATTGTCATCTTGTGCATTTCCTCCACTAGCTCCCTGTCAGTTCCTCTCCCTGTCCTAGAGGCCTGTATATCACCTCTGTGTGTATTGCTGTTTTTAAGGTTGAAGGGTGACCCTAATGCATCAACCTCCCTGCCTACCCTGTTACCATTATACCCTTTCTGACATACAGGGCTACTTGTCCTCCCTTTTCCCTCCCTACCTCTCCTGAATGGAACATATCCTGGTACATTTGTTTCCCTCATGATTAGCTGTGTACCAGGTTTCAGTTACTGCTACTATGTCCAGGTCTCCTTCAGTTATTAAGGCCTCCATGTCATGAACTTTATTTCCCAGGCTGCATGCATTTGTCTACATGACCTTCCAGATTTTACTGCCTGACCACTCTCTCTTCCTGTTTTTGGTCTCTTGCATCTTCCCTTTCCTGATATTTTTCTCTTGTGTTCCAGATTCCTTTCCTACTCCATTTCTACCCTACTCAATGACCTTGATATCAACTCCTCTTCCTGCTCCATTTTTGCTTTCTCTACCATGTTGGGTGGACTGCCTGAGTATCCCTGCTGTTGTTGCCCTCCCCTACCTAGTTTAAATGCTAGTCAGCAAAACATTTAAACTGTCCATTGAGGCTGCCCTCCCTTGCTGGACAGATGCAGTCCATCCCCACTGTACAAGGCTGCATCATTCCAGATGGGTACCCAGTTCCCCAATGAAGCCATAACCCTTCTTGCTGTACTAGCCTTTCAACCATGTGTTTAAGTTACTAATGTGGTGATTCCCCCCCCACCCCACTGTGGACTGGCAGCACATCCAAAAATGTCATGGAGCTTGCTACCTTCCACAGGAGACCTCTCAACACTGTAAAGTCCTCCTTCACCTACTCAGAGCTTGCCTTATCCTTGGATAGGTAATTTATCCCCAAGTGGATAATGACCTCCAGTCGGCCCCTCCTTGCCATGCTTCAGCGATACTCTGGATGCACTCCCTATCCTTCAAGCTGTGCCTCCTGGAAGCTGCCAAGCTCCTTTCTTCTCTACTATCTGTGCCAAATCTATTCCCCAAACAACTGAGTCCCCCAACAGGAGTAACATCTTCTTCCTATGGGGTTCTCTTCCTCGCACCATTGAGTCTCTCTGCTGAAGGATCCTCACGTCCTCCCTGGTCTCAGCCTCGGGTTACTTTCCAGGCTGTCCCATTCCTCCAACACCGTGAAAGGGTTCATGAGCTGGACTGGATGGGGGATGTGCCTCTGCCCTCCTCCCCTGAATCTTCCTGAGCCAACTGTAGTCCATCCTGCCATCTGCCTTGGTGGCCATTGTGGCATTTGCTGGGGACCTGGTGACCTCTGGATGGGCAAGGTCCCTACTATTCCTGCCAGCTTAGCCCAAAGACTGGCAACCTCTGCCCTCAGCCCAAAGAGGTGCCTGCAAATGGGGCAGCACTGCAGTAACCAGAATATTTTTCTGAAGACTGCTGCGCCACAGCCATAGCACTGCACCACTCCTTGTATCATCCTGTGCTTGCTGATATTCCTCCCCTCCTAACTCTTTTTTCCTTCTCCTCCTCCTCCCTGTCTTTCTCTCATTCTGTAGTGACTAACAGCTTCTCTCTTCTCCTCTTGTATGTGCCCTTGTGGACCTAGCTGCTAGCTACACCCTTTGTAATTCTGCTTATATATCAGCTAGGCTATTGCTTGTGCTGTGCTGCCTAACTGTTCCTGTGTCTTTAAGTAGGTATGGCCTGGCCTTCTGCTATAAAGGTAGAGCAGCCGGGGGTGACTGAGGAATTAGGGAGGGTGGGGGATTGTTCCTTTGGTACTTGGCATCTACAAAAACCAATCAGGTAAAAAAAGACTTTCTTCTGTAAACTACAGGGCAAAAAACACATCTCTAGTTTAAGATGGTTGGTAGCTGCTCTCTCTCTCAGCTTTTGCAGCAAACAGAGTCTACAGGCAACTCCTGTTTGTAATCCACAGTCCCTCAAGCCTTTTTCAGCTCCTTCCTTTATCAGACACCTCTTTCATAGGGTTTCAGTAGCAGCTCTAGTCACAAATGGCTGCAAATATTCTCCCAGCTAGATTACCTCCCTGGCCAATTAAAGTTACACTACGTAAAGACATCCCTAAAAGTAGAGAACCAGAACATTGACTTCTACTTAATAGTTCAGGCCCCTGAATTAAGAATTCAATTAAATTTACTCAATAAATCACCTCCTTGCTGTAGGGTAGCTGGTAGTTGCTCTTTCTCTCAGCCTCTGTAGCAAACAGAACCCACAGTGAACTCCTGTTTGTAATCCACAGTCCCCCAATCCTTCATCTCCTACCTTTATAAAATACTTCCTTAACAGAGTTTCAGTAGCAGCTCTAGTCACACATGACTGCAAATATTCTCTGAGCTAGATTACCTCCACGGCAAATTAAAGTTACAAAAAGTAAAGACAACTCCAAAACAGAAACCAAAAACATTGACTTCTACTTACTATTTCAGGCCCCCGAATTAGGAATTCAATTCAATGTACTCTCTGTAAATCACCTCCTTGCTGTAGAGTAGCTGGTAGCTGCTCTGCCCATCAGCTTCTGCAGCAAACACAGTCCACAGTCAACTCCTGTTTGTAATCCACAGTCCCTCAAGCCTTCTTCAGCTCCTCCCTCATCAGACACCTCCTTAACAAAGTTTCAGTAACTGATCTGAGTCGTAAATGACTGCAGATATTCTCCCAGCTAGATTACCTCCTGGCAAATTAAAGTTACACTAAATAAAGACAACCCCAAAACAGAGAACCAAAACACTGTCTTCTACTTACTATTTCAGGTCCCTGAATGAAGAATTCAATTTAATGTACTCAGTAAATCACCTCCTTGCTGTAGGGTAGCTGATAGCTGCTCTCTCTCTCTCTCTCTCTCTCTCTCTCTCTCTGTTTCTGTGCATATATATGTGTGTGTGTGTGTATCTTATAGAGGTGCAGTCGCACCTGTATATTGGGGTTAATTAAGCACTTCAGCAGTTAAACCCCTGTTTATGCACAGTAATAACTTCCACCTTTAAACTGATTTCCTTGAAATCTGCAAAGTACAAACATGGTGCCAGGTTCTCTGGATCATAAAGCTTTTGTGGCAATTAGTTTACCAGGGACAAAGTTACAGAGGCAAACACCCCAAATTACATCAATTATGTCCTTTTGTTTACTCATCTATTACTAAAAAACTAGGAGTATTTGAAACCTGAACCTTGCAGGCTTGGTAAAGTTTGTCCAAATGTGTGTGGTTTTGTTGTTTGTATCTCCCAAACTTAAGTAGTTTTTAAAATATTTAAGAAAAACAGTTCCATTTCTGAACACTTTTAAAAAAATCAGTGTTCTAAAGGTAACTGAATGTTTACAACCACATTGCTTTATGTGGTCATATTATGAGAATACATTGATATATCATCTTGCAGGGTGTTTCCTTGTGTGCTTATAATGAGTTTGTGCGTGTTTGTTCAGCAGGGATGGGGCTACACTGGGTGCCAATCCCCATTGGCGGGGAACCAGAAATAAAGAAACCATGCCCTGATGTATTTTCCATGTTTTATTTTTTTGTAGTAAACCTGAAATAAAGAAAATGGCCTCACACTGTCTTTGCCGCTGTGCTGCTGACCCCCCAACCTGATCCCTTACTCAGCAACCACCAACCATACCTCCCTTACTCTATACTTACCTAGTAGAGATCCAATAGCATAATCCTCTCTGGACAGGAGATACATTATCTCTCCAATGCCATAACAGAACTAAAGAAATCAGGTAAGTGATGTATAATATATTTCAATGTGCTTTGAACATGTACTCATAATTTTATCATGTTTAAATATTTTCATTCCAAAATTTCAACATGGACTTTTTGGGACCACACCTCATGAACAAGGTAGGTGAAATGATTCAAATCTGGCCCAAAAGGTGATTTCTAAGTTGCTCTACAAAATCACCTTTTGCATAGAATTTGAACATTTTCACCTATCAGGTTCATGAGTTGGGGTTATAAGAAGGCTATGATGAAAATCTGGGATAGAAATATTTAAAGACAACAAAACTATGAACATAAATTGCAACTTTTCAATGGCAACTCATAACTTTGGTATTTTTCAATATTTTCACCCCAAATTTTTAACATAGCCATTTTTTCTCACCAGCTCATAGACCAATAACTGTCATTTTCAAATATTGTCAAAATGTGATTTTGCACGTATGGTGTGCAATGATGTTTCAACCAGTGTTTAATGAATGACACATATCACGTTTATAAGCGGTGGTCATTAAAAGATTGTTAAAATTTGAGGGGTCAAAACTGCTAAAAAAAAAATGAAGTAATGTTGTTTTCTGGGATGGCTGTTGGCCTGTGAGACCATGACTCCTTCATGCCAGTAACATGAGTTTGGATGTGAGCTTAGTGAGCCACCTGAATGTGCTGAAGGTGGGTGAAAGGCATTACAGTATGCAGCACTGGCCCAAGCCTGGGGTGGGGACAGTGAAGTGTTCTGATACATACACAACACCATATGACTTGCCAGGGAGCTTTCACACAAAGGGTTGATGTGCATTTTGAGACATGATGGGCCAATGCAGTGCATCTGCACAAGTAGGGTGGCAAGAAATACTTGGGAAGTGTACTTGGTGGGATGAATATTGGGTCAGTGCTGGCTCTGCACAACAGGTCCTTGTTCTGTTGTTAGCCACCCCATCCCTTCACCTTCCATCTCAGGAAAGTACACTGTATCTTTGGTACCACCCAGATTCCCCATGATGGGGATAAGAGGGTGATGGATGTCCCCCATTTTATACTCTCCCACTCCACCTGGCCTGACCCCCTTTGGCCCTGAAGGATCCCCACCCACATCACCTACCATCTTTGGGATTTACCTGGTGGCCACCAAGTTCTCAACAGATTGACTGCTGTGGCAAGGCAGTTGGGGGTCCCCAAGCCTTCTCCAGTGTCATGCTTAGTTCAGTGGTTCCTTTTCCCAGTAGATGGTGTTGGGTTTGCAAGGCTCCATGGAGCATCATCCTGCCACTGGTGGTATTTTCACTGTTCTTGTCTCTCTTTCCTAAGGACACTTTGCAAAGGCAATGGCTGGACATATGAATGTCAAAGGATGTGTTGACATCTTTCATCAGGGAGTCTACCTCATCCAGAACTGCTGCTCTAGCTTGCACCACTACCTATAATGCAGCATTTACTCCTTGTGCAGAAACGCTGAGTGTGCACAGTGCCATTTTAGTATTTACCACATTAGTTAAATGAAACTTATTGTATTGTTGATCTAAATGCTCAAAATTGAATTGATTCTTGCACTTGACTGAAGTGCTCAGGAGCCCTGCTACAGGAAGCAGGAAGAATGGGTTGTTAGTCCTCTGTATACTTGGGGGACTTCAACTCAAGCAGAGATGGGAACAGCTAAAATTTGGACACTTTTTCCAGCTTGTGTCTGTGTTTAGTATGCTACTTTAGTAGTTAACTACAATTTTGGGGCTTTTTAATATATTTTTATTGCTGGTTACAGCGAAGGCACAGATTGACTCCTTGTTTGCACTTCCGGGTCAGCTGAGAGCTTTAAACAATACCTGCAATGAGCAGGGTGAGTATGGGCAGGGCGAGCACACTCTGCGCATGGGAAGACATGCGCAAAGACACGCATGTCCAGCATGCATTATGCATGTTTGGCATGGTAGCGAGGTGTGAGCTTAAAATAAGAATATTTGGGTAGAAGTTTTCATTCATGTGCCAAGTACTGAAAGTGAATAACCTTTCTAGGGCATACTACACCTAAAGTACTCTGGATTCTATAATCATTTAACAACGTATGTATTATAAAGTTGTTATTTAAATATAAAGTTTTGTGTTTGTAATTCCTGGATATTTCCTTTCCAATATGGCTGAGTTTATAACTACCTCAAATGGAGATATAGGCATTAAATGCCCTTCTTGTAACATGTATTCTCTTTCTGCTGACATACTGAATAATAAAACAAGTTATATATGTATTAAATGTACCATAAATGAAGAATTGCAACATGAAATAAGTACATTTGGGAAGAGATTACAGATATTAGAAGCCAGCCAAAAAATTATGGCCAATAGATTTCAATCTAATACACATGCAGAGGGCCATCTTTGATAGTTCTAATTGTGAAACATTGAGTCCAGGGCACACTTATCTAATTAGTTTTCAAGTTGGTGACTCCATATTAGAACCAGATACTACTCAATAATCAATTATAGATTTAAAATCACAGACGGAGACTTTGTATAATAACAAAAAAAGACCTAGAGAAAACAAATTTAATAATAAAGAGGGCTACTGGACAACTGCAAAATGTTCTAGGGCAGCAAAAAGGGATGTAGAGCCAATGTCTTTGACATGCCCTTATCAAATCATTACACTTTATTAGGTACTATTGATGAAAATGAGGGCTAGTAACAATCAACATATTGTTGAAAACATCTCTTGTGCAACACTCAATACACAAAGTAGTAATGCTAAGCCAGTTTCACCCACTAATATCTCTTTGCTTCATACACCATGTGAACCTAATTTGATGGATTTTGATCAGGAATCATTTGTTAAACCACTGTTTGTTTTAGGTGAATCTATAGTAAAAAATTAGATAGGTTAATATGCAACCCTGACAAGGTATCTAGAACATTATCCTCCTTCAGTGGAGCAAAATAGGTGATATTACATTAATGCTGGATAATATCCTGACAAAATCTGAAAATCCTTCAGTTATACATGCTGGGGCAAACAATGCCTTTAAAAGAACCTTTAAAATCAAACAAGACATTATTGCAATGACTAATAAACTGACTGAATTAAATTGTAAAATCACCTTCTCTGAAGTATTACCAATTCCCAAAGCTGTTGAGTTTAATTAAAAAAAAAATTAAGGCATTAAATAATTGGTTGAGAAAATGGTGCTTAAAACAACAGATAGGATGTATAACTCACTGGGAGGATTTCTTTCTAAAAGAAGAACTATTTTCATGGGATGGGATCCATTTAAGTAGGAGGTGAAATGCTCTGTTAGGCAAACATATACTGACATACATTCAAAATACTTTAAACTAAATTATGGGGGGAAGAGTTCCACTATTGTGGATTCTCTTAATAATAGACAGGAATCAAATAAAAAAATAGTGGCTAATTTATCAACTACTAATTGTACCAGCTCTATGCCAGTTAACAGTACTAAATTCCTAAACTGTAAACAATACTTGGAAAATAATTTAAATATTTTACTTCTAAATACAAGAAGTCTTTTGAATAAAATAGATGAACTATCATATTTTTTGGAATCTAACAATATTGATATATGTGGGATGACTGAATCTTGGTTTAAAAACGATGATTGGGCAGCTGAAATATCAGGTTATACAAAATTTATAAAAATCGCTTGAATTCTAGATGAGGAGGAATTGTACTGTATGTAAAAAATAAGTTTAAAAGTTATTTGGCAAAAAAAATGATTCTCATAACGATAATATAAGTGAACTACTTTGAATCAAAATTAAGCTTACATTGGATCATTCCATCACCATAGGATTAGGATATAGAGCTCCAAATGTAAATAAAGAAGAAAAGGATCTTTTCATGGCTAATATTAAAGACAACCTAACTGACAAAGACGGTATACTTATGGGTGACTTTAATCTCCCCAATATAAACTGGAGTAACTGTAAAGGCAGCTCAGCACTTGATTTCTCTTTTTTAGATCTTATGACCATAAATAACATGGAGCAATTAGTTAAATCTCCTACTAGAGAGAAAAATACACTGGATTTAGTTTTTTCAAATATTGAAAATACAAATTTACAAGTTAATATAATGCATCCATTAGCAAACAGTGATCATAATATGGTCCTCATAATAATGAACCTTTCATATTTTTCAGAAACAATTGGTTGTACAGTATTAAGAAACTTTAAAAATGCAAATTATCCTAAAATAAGAACATTTAAGAAATTGGAATTGGGCTACTGATCTTACAGGAAGTGATTTAACGGCATCATGGAATACAATTGACAACAGACTTCAAGTTTGTATTAATTCTTGGGTTCCAATTAGGAAAAAATACAACAAGAAAAGAAGATCTGATGTGGTGGAATAATAACATAAAGAAAATCTTAGCAAAAAAAAACAGAAGCTGTATAAGAAATATAGAAAAAATATGACATCATTTAATTGGAGTTTATACAAAAAGACTGCCAATAAAAGTAAGAACATGATAATTAAGCAGAAAAGGAGCCTAGAAGAAAACTTGGCTAGAACTGTTAAAGATAACAAAAAATCCTTCTTTAATTATATTGGCCCATTAAAACAAAATAGTCCCTCGATAGGACCTTTACACACCTCAGATGGTATTTTAACAGATGAAGTAGAAATTGCATATAATTTGAATAATTATTTTATAAATGTATCCAAACCTAAACACACATATTATTTACCTAATAAAACTATGGACACTTCCTATATCCCTATATCTGAACAAGAAGTAATGGAAGGGATAAATGTATTAAAGAATAGTGGGTCTCCCAGCCCAGACAGTATTCCTCTGATATTTATAATAAGTCTGAAGGAATTATTGATTGGCCACTTAACAATATTATTCAATTCATCTTTAAGCATGGGAAACACTGTCCCAATATGGAACAAAGCCATAATTATTCCATTACATAAAGGCGTCAGTAAAAGCCTACACAAAGTTACAGACCTATAAGTTTAACTGCTCTATTTTGTAAGCTACTTGAAAGGATATTAAAAAATAGAATAACTAAAGATTTGGAAGATATAAATTATGTGGACATTTACCAGCATGGTTTTGTAAAAAGCCATTCATGTCAAACAAATCTTTACACTTCCTTGAGCCTGTCAGTGAAGCACTAGATAAGGGTCTATCAGTGGATAAAATTTTCTAGGCTTCTCTAAGGCCTTTGATTCTGTATCCCATCAAATACTTATTGTTGAACTTGAGAAGTTGAAAATTCACCCAGCAATTATAAACTGGATATATGCATGGCTATCTAATCGGCACAACAGGTTTCTGTAAAGGGTCATCTGTCAGCATGGGGTCAAGTGACCAGTGGTGTACCTCAGGGTTCTGTGCTGGGTCCAACTATTTTAACATTTGATTTCTTCCAAAATCCTTTAACAAATTCTTGATGGCTTGCAAAATTTGCCGACGATTGTAAATTAGGAAGCATTATTGGCAATGTAAAATCTGCTCTGGAGCTACAAAACAACTTACCACACCTTGTTGATTGGTCTAAAAAGAAGGGACTCTTGTTTAACAAATCAAAATGTAAGGTCATGCATTTAGGTAAAAATAATCCTTGCTTTGCATACACAATGAACAACATAGATTTAGAAATTACAGATCATGAAAAAGACCTAGGAGTAACTCTTTCCAAAGATTTTACTTTTAATATGGATACAATTAACACTGTTAAAAAAGGGAACAGAATATTAAATTGCATTTTAAGGAACATTAAAAGTAGAGACATAAATGTCTTGATCCCCTTGTACACTGGTCTTGTCAGACCACATTTGGAATATTGTTCTTCAGTAGCTGCACCTAATTTAATAAAAAATAAGAACTAGTAGAAAATATTCAACATAGAACTACAAAGAAAATTTGCATTAAAAGAACTCAATTATGAAACCAGATTAAAAAGGTAGGTCTTTATTCTATTGATTATAGAAGATTGCGTGGCGATCTATGCTTGACATATAAAGCTATACAAAATGATGCAATACTAGAAGCAATAGGTCTACAAAAGAACTTGTCAATTGTTAATACTAGAACACATTCACTAAAACTAAAAGGTACTCAAAATAACAATTCAAAAAGGAATAACTGGTATACACAAAGGGTGATAAATATATGGATAAACTTCCTGCGAATGTAGTATTAAGTACCACTATGGTATCTTTTAAAACCAAATTAGATTTATATATGGGTGATGCAAAGTTTAAATTCCACCTTTGACCTTCTGGTGGGGAGTTCATAAAAGGTAGTAATACCTACTGAACTCGTATAAATCCTATGAACCTATGAACCTATTTACCACTGTTTTTAAAAGGCTATGGATTCTGTTTTTCTGTGTACGATGTATGTATTTTTCTTACACTGCCACTTAAAATTCACCATGTTTATTCTCTATAAAAAGGATCCATATGTTTGATTTGCTATCCTCCCGATGATGCATGTTTGAATGCAAAACTGGTTGAGAGCTGTAGCTGCATCTCTGATGCATTTTGATTTACTGGTGGTGTAATTTTATACTATTTCTATTAAAAGCTGCTATACTGAATTCCACTCCAAGTGGTGCAGTTTCTTGTTGCCCCTTATAATGCAGCAGAGCAGTCTGCGCTGCTTCCATGGAGGAGGGGAGCATCTATTGGGGTGCTCAATCCTCTTCCCCCTGCTGACCCCAAGTTATTTGAGTTAGTTCCTGAACCCAGGTCATTGGCATGGTGGCAAGTGAGGCATGGGTGCCTCTGGCTTCCATGCTACTGCTCCAGTGGATGTTCCCCATTAACTGTCAGCCACTCTGACAGTTTGTCAACCTGTCAGTGTTGTAGGGTGTACAAAAAGTGGTGGTTTCATTGTGCCCTAGTGGTAGTCAGTAAGCAGAGCAGCTTGTCCCCAACCCCTTGAGGAAAGTGAACACAGGGATACCAAATCCTGTCCACATCCCTCACTCTGGCCTTTGTGAGTGACACAAGTCCATTCACAAACCTGAGTCACTGCTGTGGTACTGGTATATATACCCTACTGAGCAACCCATTTTAATCCCATAAAATAAAATTACAACCTTTTTCCACCCTACACAGCTGATCAGTATTTTTATTGCTTATATTAACCTGTTTTCACGTTATGGCTATAGGTCTAGTAGATATCAACACTGACATCAGAAGACACTGGCCACGGTATTGGATAAGTATTATTTCATATTTAGAGTACCGATTTGTCCTGGTTAGGTACTAAAGAGCTGCAGATCCCTTTGAGACCCCATTGCTATTCATATTTTACAGGTACAACTAGATGTTCCCAACAGCATCCCACAATCCACAGAGCCCGTAAAAAATATTTTATGTTATTACTGTATCTAAGTAAGTAGTTATAATGCTTCTAGTTGCACTAGTACACCATGCCATTGTACAGTGTAATGGTGCAACTACAAGTATTAAGATGCTGTTTTCTTCCACTTGTTACAGTAGTTGGTTGGTAAAGCTGGGCTAGGAATAACTTCAGTATTCTATTTATTTAATTTTGCACAGATTCTAGAAGGACCTACATAAATGATGGTATGATTCCACTATCAGAACAAGATCTGGCAGAGCCACTACAACTGTGAATGCATTGACTAGAAAAGGATGTTTTATGGGCATAAACATAAACATGTATTTATTTATTTATTTAAAAAATATCAGATTTACAAACCTTTGAGCAAGCTAACTGGGGTTTCTGTAGACAACAGCTACTAAATAAGCTCTAATTCACTATTTTTGTTTTTTTTGCATCAGGTCGAGCTAGCAGGAGTGTTTTAACATCAAAACACAAATAATGAATTAGAGCTATTAGCAGCTGTTTTCTTACAAAAACCGCAGATTAGATAACTTTCAGGTATCTGCTAAACTAACTATTGACATTTGTGCTCCTGGATAAGAACAGTTACAAGACTCTGCAGTTGCTAAACTAATTTTAAAACAGTACACATGCTAAATCTAAGGGCATGTCTACATCACTGTCACATGAGACAGGAGGCATCCTAGGAAAAAGAAAGCCAATAAAACTATTTGTCATGGAGATACCCAGGGGTCGTAAAACTACTATACAGCTAGCAGGCAATTTAGGAAAAACTCCAAATAGCAGACAGAGGGAAGGACACACTAGGACTTAACATACATATCAAAACACTCTACATAACATATGTATTGCATTCTGGGAAGATTACCTTGGCAAGAATGCTTCAAAAACCTAAAAAACAGGTCTAATGGAGTGAATGGTGACATCCTGTTTCTAGTGTCCATGATAAAATAAAAAATAGTTAAGATGTTTTTTTATGTCAGCTCTGATCAGAATAGCTTTTAAAATCACCACTTGTTTTCTTGTTCAAAGTTTTCTAATACATCTCAACTTAAAAGAAAAACACACACTTTATCATCAAAGTCTGTTTTTGGCTTCCTACCATACTCTTCATTTGTAAAAAAAATGATCTTGTCACAGACCACAATCAGCACTAACTACTAACAGAATGCCGATTCCTACATTTACAACTTAGCAAATACTTGAAATCTAACTGAGTGGGGTTTCTGTAAGAAAACAGAGTCTGTTAATTATAGCATTTTATAGCATTGATGATCTGGGCCATTAGATCTGAGTTTGAATCCCATAGCCCCCACAAAAAAAAAATGAAAATTTTCTTACAGAGTTAGATGTGTGTCTAGGTCTCCTTCTGAGGTCCCAGGTGGCTCTGATAATCATTTGCTCCAAATGATTTTTAAGTCAGTTTGAAGGCATTAAATATATTCTTTTCAGTTCTGTTCTCCACTGCAAGGCATGTCTGTTGGTTGATAAGGTCCCAAACTAGTGTATCTCATTACAGCATGCTAGAGCTATCTCATGCCCCTCCCACATGAATCAGAAAAAAGTTTGGGGTGGAAGCAGAGGTGGATCTTACTCAAAAAAAAAAACTAATGCTGCCTCCCACTACTCAGGTTCCAGTTCTTGCACCACACATTTAAGAAAGAAAATAGTACCCTGCATGCATTGACTAACATGAAAGCATATTTATTCCAGGGTGGAAAACATTGCTTGGAGGAGGGTAAGGCAGAGGAGACTATTTACACCTTCAGTCAGTTCCATGGACAGAAAAGATGACATCACTCCTTTTGTACATGCAATACTCCTGTTGGTTCCACCTGCAGTCATAAAATGAAGGGAAATCAATTGCCAAAACTATGTTAATGCAGACATTAGGATTGAAGAATGCAAAGCACAAAGTAGGGACATGAAAAACATTAGGGTTTTGGGCCTCAATATGGTATCTTTACTCAACCTTTGTGATATCCCTATATCTATCTATCTATCTATCTATCTATATATATATATATATAGAGAGAGAGAGAGAGAGAGAATAAATGATGACAAAATGTTATATATGAGGAAATAATACCATCGAGGATTGAACAAGCCATGAGCCAGAAGGGTGAGTGACCATTATGTGCTTGTCCAACCCTAAGATGGTATTATTTACTCACACAGGACTTTGACATCTTTTATTTTATATATTACATTAGGTTGGTCAGTTTTACTTTAAGAGAAAGTATGCTGGTTTATTTTTTGCATAGCTTGTTTAGTGTAATTGCTTACAGGTAATAGGAAATGTAATTGACTATTGAACTTCATTTACACAAACCAGGCCATGTGTGAACACTGTTGTGACATTATGTACTATGTATTTTCAGTACTTTTACTGATTTTTAAAAGTGATTTTCATGCTCCGTGTAAAATGTTTACTGTACCTGATTCATGCTGAATCTCAGTTACTGACATAAACAATTAATTCTAACTTTGACATCAACACCTATTTGAAGCATTCCTCTGTTGTTCAGTTTCAACCATAGAACTGATAAGTTAATTTGATGTTACTCTCAGCCCGTAGCATATTTGATCATTCATAGTTACAAGTGTTCAAGGTATTTTTAGTGAATGCTAATAAAACAAGTCATAGATGTACTGACACAACAATGAGTATTGTGTTATTTGAATATGAAAGCAGTCTAGTCTGTTATAATTTCAATAGGCTGTGTCTGTGCCAAAGAGTGAACGGGAACGGCAGACAGAGAGTGTGAGAGGCAGAAATCCCGGGTCTTTTTTTTTTTTTTACATTGTCCTGTGAAGCTTTGTATACTTCTTTGTTTTTAAACTATGTCTGCTCACAACTGGCTTATTATTATTTTTTTTTTTTTTTACGTGTGTGTGTA
Source organism: Neoceratodus forsteri (assembly GCA_016271365.2). Classification (NCBI taxonomy): domain Eukaryota; kingdom Metazoa; phylum Chordata; order Ceratodontiformes; family Ceratodontidae; genus Neoceratodus; species Neoceratodus forsteri. Next base: position 639,247,560 of record CM057455.1, on the reverse strand, counting down.
TTTACAGAGCATTGTCAGCATTAGTGAAGCAATATGAGCCTGCTAGTCTTTTATCTCAATGTTTTGAAATGATCACACAATTTTTAAAGTTTAAAAATAATCACATCTATGTTATGGCAAGTTTTAGTAGTCAGTGATAAACTTACATTGTGTGATTCTGCATGCTGACAGATGACTCCCTTTTGCCCTCCTGGTGTCATGCCTCCCTATTACCTGTTCATGAATCTACCTAATTTGCCTAAAGGCATGGATCATTTTTTACCTCATTCCCTTCTATCTATGTAGTCTTTTCTTACTTGAGGTCAAAGAACAGTAACAACAAATTACAATTCCTTCATTGTATAGTGTTCACCTGCACTCTCGGTATGTTGCAGATTCATTATAGATTGTAGCATTTTTCCCCTCCCCCTCTCTCCTCACATCTAGCCCATCGCACAATGTTCTCGCTGCACCAAAATTATTCTAAATTTATTTTCCATGGTGTTGCAGTCACCCTCATCTTCTCCCCTAAGTTTGTGTTTTGCCACAGAAAATTCAGAATATGTTTTCACGATGGTATATTGTCCCCACACACACAGCACCCCATTAGCTTCCCGCACTCACCGATGTTACAGTAATAAATTAATCTTCCCTTCTCCCACAGTGTATTGGCACCCAGGTAGCTAACCAAATGTGTTACAGGGTCAATTACATATTAAAATATCCTTCCACTAATTGTTTATTAATAACCAGGTCCCTCTTTTATTTATTGTGCATATGTGTATCTTGCATATATAAGAAAGGGAAGGCTTGCAAAATCTTTGACTATGTGACATTCCAGGTCCAGAGGAGAAAGGGATAGGCTACTGTGGGCCAATAGAGTTCAGGAGTATAGAAAATTCCCAACATATTTTTTTTCTTATCTTTTTTTTTAATGCCTTCAGAAAGTGTAACTGTGTGTGTCTATGTATACGAGAAAGGGTAGGCTGAAAAATATTTTCATCTTGCCTGATACAGAGGAGAGAAGGAGTGATTATAAGTGCACAGTTAAATTTAACAATTATATTAAATCCATTTTTGTTTTACTTGCTTCAGTGTGAATGTGTGTACATGGCAAGGGCATCAGGGTTGCAAAATAAAGACTTGGTTTGTGTCATCAAATCATACTCATTGATATTCATGACCTCATCCAGGTGGAAGTGAGAGACTGCTGGGGCTGTTGATGATAAACGAAACAGACCTAGAAATCCAATTTTTTCCCACTGTCTTCAGTGTGTATGTTTCTAAAGGGCAAGGTTAGCAGGGCTGCGGAATAAATATTTTACTGTGATGTTCAGATGGTTGGGAGAGATACAGAGAATGCAGTTGTCACACAATAAATATAACAGTCGCAGGAATCCCAAAATTATTTTTTTCAGGCACCTGGGCTGCAAAATAAATATTTGACTGCGATGTCCATATGGGAGACAAAGTGACTGAAGTGGGTGCTGACAATAAAGTTTACAGTCCCAGAAATCCCAAATACAATTTATTTTCCTAGCTACAGTGCATCTGTGTGTACATGGCAAGAGAAGCATGGTTGCAAAATAAATATTAGAATATGAGGTCCAGATGGAAGAGAGAGAGAGAGAGAGAGAGAGAGAGAGAGAGAGCTATTTGTAACTGCCACATGAACACCCCTATTTATTTATTTTTTTTACCTGTTTTAGTGGGTTTGCATGTTCAGGTCAAGTGCAGTAGTGTGGCAAAATAAATCTTTAGCTGAGATGCCTTGAGTGGAGAGTGAGAGCAACTGCATGCAGACTTACAGTAAATGTAACAGACCCTAAATAGAAGCTATTTGTCTTGCTTCTGTGTAGCTGTGTTTACAGGGCATGAGAAGCAGGGTTGCAAAATAAATCTTTGACTGTGACATCCAGATGTGAGAGAGAGAGAGAATCAGATAGACTGTAGTATGGGCTACTATAAATGTAACGGTCAAAGGTATATCAAAATACAGCATGTTTTTCCTCACTTTAGTGCTTATGTGCACACAGGACAAGGACAGCAGAAGGTCTGCAAAATAAATATTTGAATGTGACATCCATATGGGAGTGAGAGAGAGACTAAAGTTGGCCTCAAAATAAATGTAACAGGCCTTGAAATATTAAGTGAAATGTATTTTACTGGCTTCAGTGAGGCTGTGTGAACAGGACAAGGATAACAGGGTTGCAAAATATATCTTTGATTGGGAAGTCCACATGGGAGAGTGAGAGTGACTGTAGGGAGTTGTCTATAAAGGTAACAGTCACACAGTTCACAAAACCAATTCCCTTTCCTGGCTTCAGAACAACTGTGTGTATTAGTCAATGGCAGCAGTTTGGTAAAATAAAACTTTAAGTGTGGCTTCAAGACAAAGGAGAGAGAGAGAGAGAGAGAGAGAGAATGAGAGAGAGAGAGAGACAGAGAGAGATAGAGTTTGCAGTGTGTCCTGCAATAATGTAACAGGCCCAGAAATCCTAAATGACATTTCTTTTCATGGATTCAGTGCAGCTTTATGTACATGATAAGGCCAGCAGGGTTGCAAAATAAATCTTTGTCCATGACTTACATGTGTGTGAGAGAGAGAGACAGAGAGAGACTGCATTTAGGTGTGTGGGTGGGGGCAAAGAAAATGTAACAGGCCCAGAAATCCTAAATTAAATTTATTTTCCTGGGTTCAGTGGGGCTGTGTGAACAGTACAAGGGTAACAGGGTTGCAAAATAAATATTTGACTGTGAAGTCCACATGAGAGAGAGAGAGAGAGAGATGGCAGGAAGGTTGTCCATTCAGGTAACTGTCACACAAACAAAAAAAAAATATTTTCTTGGCATCAGTTTGGCAGTATGAACTGGATAATGGCAGCAGTGCAGCAAAATAAATCTTTGATTGTGGGTTCCAGGCAAGAGAGGGAGAGAGATGCACAGAGAGCAAGAGCCTGCAATAAATGTAACAGTCACAGGTATCCCTCAGTAAAACATTTATTATAGAATGAGTCCCTAGAATCCTGTAACCTCATTAGTCAAAACATGTCACATGACCATGTGTAAATCCTGCAACAGACAACCAGTAAAGATCCTGGTAATAAAATGTTTACTTACTTTTAACCTAATTCATTTTTGTTTTTATTACTAAATACAGATTTGTTCTGTAACTGCAATAATGCACTTCAGGGCATGTGTAATTGAAGGATTTACACACTTCTTGTGTGGTTAAATCAATCTGCAGGGCCTCATGACACACCACAAAAGGTGTGTGTAAATATCACACCAACACATGCTCTGTCATGCATTATTGCTCAATGTTTTCTGGCTTTAGTGTGGCTGTGTGCACAGGACAATGGTAGCAGAATGTGTGCAAAATAAAACTTTGACTGTGGCATTCATATTGATATAGAGGAGACTGGGTGGGGAGGCCAAGATAAATGTGAGGCCCAGAAATCCAAACTGAAACTAATATAACTGGCTTCTGTTGGAATGTGTGAACAGGACAAGGGCAGCAGGGTTGCAAAATAAATCTTGGACTGTGATAACAACATGGGAGATAGAGTGAGATACTGTAGGAAGGTTGTCCATACAAGTAATTGTCACACAAATCAGAAAAACTATTTTCCTAATGTCAGTGTGGCCTTATGTATTGGGCAATGGTGGTAGTGTTTCATAGGTTTCATAGGAGAAACTGGGCATTATAAAGACTGAAGTTCATTTAGCTCTCCATAACATTGACTAATACCCGAATATATTTTTACTAAGTAGGTAACAGTCAAGGGAGTGTTTAAAAGCTAGCATTGTTTGACTACCCACCACTTCAGTAGGGAGGTCATTCCATATTTTGACCACCCTTACTGAAAACCAATGCTTTCTTACCTGCTTATTAAATCTGTCACATTTTAGCTATAGTGGGTGGGCTTGTGTATTTTAAAGCTGATCTTTAAACTCAAGGCCCAATAAATCCCACAGTTGATAATCAGACAAAACCCAATATACCAGGCACATATCACCTCTTAACCTGCGATATTCCAGAGAAAACAGATCTAAATTTTTTAACCTGTCTTCATAGTTCAAGCACTGAACATCTCTTATTTTTCTTGTCGCCCTTCTCTGTATCTTCTCAAGTGCATTTATATCACCGTTGTTTCCTGGTGCCCAAAACTGCATGCAATACTCAATATGTGGTTACACCAGAAAAGAGTAAAGAGGGAGCAAGACCTCTTTGTTTCTACTCTTGATATGCCTATAAATGCAACTCGGAATGCTGCCCATCTTTTTAACCACCTGGTTACAAAGTGAATTGAATTTAATGTTATTGTTAACCCTAATTCCTAAATCATGTTCTTCTTGCACCACACTTAGCACCTGCCCTGCCAGTGTGTACTCCACCTCCAGATTGTTCCTACCCATGTGCATTACTGAACACTTATCTACATTAAATATAGCCCCATGCTCCTGTGCCCATGCTTCTAATTCACTCAGAGCTTCCTTGATCTTTAAGGCCTCGGGTTGGCTATTTACTGGGAAACCTAGACGTGTGTCATCTACAAATTTTGAAAGCCAGATTTCCATTTTTGGTTTCATGGTTGAAATATATAGATTAAATAGACATGGTCCCAGTACAGATCACTGTGGGACCCCAATAATAACCGCCATCCAATTTAATAGCTCACCCAACACACTTGCCCTCTGTCTCCTCCCAAACAGCCAAGCCCTAATCCGGTGCATTAATTTTGGCTGTACCCCTATTTTACTAAGGGTTTCAATCAGCTGGTCATGAGGGACTTTATCAAAAGCCTTGGGCAAGTCCAAGAATATAACATTAACAGATCTACCATCACCCAGTGTTTTGCTGACTTTCCCACATAGCTCCAATAAGTTAGTCTGGCATGATCGTCCCTTTGTAAAACCATTGCTGTGTCCCATCTATAGGGAAAAAAAAACTTTGAATTTGGATTACAGACAAGACAGAGAGATAGAAAGAGAGAGAGAGAGTCTCAGAGAGATAGCATGGCAAAAATAAATATATGACTCCAGCTTCCAGACAGAGAGAGAGAGAGAGACAGAGACAGAGAGAGAGAGAGAGACAGACAGACAGAGACAGAGAGAGAGTGTGAGTTTGCAGTTTAGCCTGCCATAAATGTAACAGGCACAGTTATCCCAGATAACATTTTTATTTTACCAAACCCAGAAATCCAAAATTAAACTTATTTTACTGGCTTCAGTGGGACTGTATGAAAAGGATGAGGACAAAAGGGTTGCAAATTAAATATACGACTGTGACGTCCACATGGGAATGAGAGAGAGAGAGACTGCATGGGGGTTGTCCATACAGATACGTGTCACACAAATCACAAAAACAATTTATTTTCCTGGCTTCAGTGTGTCTTTATGAATATGGCAATGGTAGCAGTGTGGCTAATTAAAATATTTGTCTGTGGCTTCCAGATGACACAGTTAAAGATAGAGAGAGAGATGGATACAGAGAGACTGAGAGAGAGAGAGACAGACAGACAGACAGACAGATATTTCGCAGTGAGGCCTACAATAATGGTGACAGTCATAGGTATCCTAAATATTTTTTCTCTGTCTTCAGTGAGTCTGTGTGTACAGGACAATGGCAGCATAACCTTTGCAAAATATATCTTTGACAGTGTCTTCCATATGGGGCGAAAGAGAGAGAGAGACTGCAGGTTTGTGAGGGTGGAGGTGGGGGGTGGCAGCAAGATAAATGTAACAGGCCCATAAATCCAAAATGAAATTTCTTTACCTGGTTCAAGTGGGGCTGTGTGAAAAGGACATGTGTTCTGGAAGGTTTGCAAAGTAAATCTTTGACCATGACTTCCACGTAGGAGTGAAAAGAAGCGAGAGACTGCATGTTGGTGGGGGGTGATAAATGTAACTGGGCAGGAAATCCTAAATGAAACTTATTTTACTCTCTTCATTGGGTCTGTGTGAACTGGACAATGGTGGCCGGGTTGCAAAATAAATCTTTGACTGTGGCATCCATATGGGAGAAAAAGATAGACTGCAGTGGGGGGGTTGACCATACATGTAACGTCCTGATGGCAGAGAGAGAGACATAGCTAGACTGCAGTATAACCTACTATGAATGTAATAGTCAAAGGTATCCCAAAAAACATTTTTTTTCCTAGCCCCAGTGTGTAGGTGGGTACAGCATAATGGCAGCAGAAGGTCTACAAAATGAATATTTGACTATGGTGTCAATATGGGAGAGAGCGATAGATAGAGTGCAGTATTGCCTTTCATAAAATTAACATTCAAATGTATCACAAATAAAAACAAATATTTTTTCAGGCTTCAGTGCAGCTGTGTGTATATGTCAATGGCAGCAGAAGGTTTACCAAATAACAATTTGGCTGTCACATCCATATGTGAGAGAGAGAGAGAGAGAGAGTGAATGGAGGCCTAAGTGAAATGTTACATGCCCAAATTCATAAATGTAATTTTATTTCCCTTGCCTCAGAGTGACTGTGTGTATTGGGCAATGGCAGCAGTGTGGCAAATGGATTTTTTGACTGTGGCTTCAAGACGTGAGAGCGAGAGAGAGAGAGAGAGAGAGAGACAGAGAGAGAGTTAATTTGCAGTGTGGTCTGCAATAAATGTAACAGGCCCAGAAATCCTAAATGAGATTTATTTTACTGACTTCACTGGGGCTGTGTGAACAGGACAAGGGCAGCAGAAGGTCTGGAAAATAATTCTTTGACTGTGACTTCTATTTGGGGGAGAGAGAGAGAGAACTGCAGGTTTTGAGGGGCCATGATAAATGTAACATGCCCAGAAATCATAAATAAAAAACCCATTACACTGCATAATACCACACATGTGTCACATGTCGCAAAGTGCGACTTGTGCCATTACTATTGGTGTAAGTCACCATGCAACAAGTGTATCCTTTTACAGAATCAATCAATCAATCAATCAATCAATCAATCAATCTTTATTTAGCCAGGTGAAACATCATTGAGAAGAACTCATTTACAAGATGGACCTGGTAAAAATTACATATAAAACAGAATAACGTTGGCGTATACAATAACAAATCCTCGTAAAGTAGATATATTAAACATTTACAACATACAATTGGGTGTTTATACAAAATGGTTAGGATATATACAGATGTGTTGAGGCAAAGTACAAAAATAAAAATAAAACAAATATGATAGACATTCTATTGGCTTTGATTGGTAGAGCTAAACACAAATTGGGTTAAAGGAAAATACAATTCACAAAGTACTCAAGAGTTCTAATAGCTAGCTGTACCAACCTATACTGATAGTGTTAAAACTGACTGATGGATGCCGGGTCAGTGCCAGTAGGTCAAGGGTTTGCAAAAAGGAGAGGTCAACTCTGAAGGATGAAAAAACAAATCTAGAGAAAGGAGTAAGAGTATAGGGCAGTGGCTATCTGAGATACTGTAAATGTATGGACCAGAAGACGTAGGTATGCTGGATCACTTGTAAGGTAAGTAAGAGGCAGAGAGAAAACGAGAGGTGATAATATAGGGGTTTTATGAAGCACACTTGTAAATTTCTGTAGTGGTCTTGACCAGTGGACGTTTTGTGAAGCACCCTTATAATTTTCAGGGTAATAATCAGCATGTAAAACTTTATTTTCCTTCATTAGATGTACAGCGTTATTATATTTTAGTGTTGATTTCAACATTGTAATACATTTATTAATTTCACATAGATGGTGAGATGTGTTGTCCCATATTGCAAGAACAATGAACTATCTGGAAAGGCATTCTATATGTTCCCAAAGTTACATGGGTTGCATGAGAAGTGGAAGTCTTTCTGGAAACATGCATCTTGTTTGCAACCTACTGACTGTACAGTCCTTTGTGAATATAATTTTGATGACACAGAATGTGTTGTACTTCCACATGTTGCTAAGCAATGTGGTTTAAAAAAAAATTAGTTTGAAGAGAGGAGTGATCCCTAATAAACTGCAACAATGTCAGGTATGCATACATAGTATTGTATGGTTAACCATATTTGTTTGGTTATTCTGCAATTGACGTTCTGTATTGAATAATGGCATAATGTGGATAAAGGTTACTGTATGTATCCTGTGCTAAACTTCCAGGACAGTTTATTTTAAAGAAATAACACTCATCAGAGTGTGGTTTATGTTTTGATTTACTATCACCAGATGTTGTTTGACCATAAGACCACATTCCTGGTGTCCATTTCCATACCTGCAATTGACAGTTCAAACCATAACCCACACACTGCAGTGGTTTCCTTCTATAATATAATGAATTTATACTGACATATGTATTCATATGTTACGTTTTCTTATTACTTCCTTAATCATCACCAACTACTGTAGTTACTTATTAAACACCTTAATCTCAATAATTTAGATGCTGTAGTAACCTTCAGATATTCACCTCATCTCCAAAGCAACTCTGTCCTTACCATTCTTTGTTTCTTTCTTTAGCCCACAACCCTTAGAAATGTTTGTCATGTTGTGTCAGAAGAAGAGATACTTATCTTACAAAACAAACACTCTGCAGTTGTAAATGTTATGTCTCTATTCAGGAATGGCACCATTATGGATCCCAGTTGCAGTCAGGTGCTCAATATAAAACTTTTGCTTATGCTGATAAACCCAGCTAAAACCAACTATGACATATTGATCACCACTACAGGATTGCAAAACTTCAGTATAAAAAGGTACATGCAGAAGTGACAGCATTGTAAATTCCAGAGAACCAACATGAAGAATGAAGTCCCATGATCTTCAATGAACCTTTTTCCCCCACTAATATCCTACTCTACTGTGTGTTTGTTTATTTCATTACATAGCATATTAACATGTTACAATGAGAATTGGTTGCATATGATAATTCTACTTTTGCAGATGTGAAATTTAAGTTTGAAAAAATATTTTATGTCTACATCAGGAATGAAACTCTTATAAAATTATTTTGAATCATAATTAAATGTAGTCTCATAATTTTGTTTTATTTAATTCTCAGGTTGATGGCAAATATTCGATACATAAATACTCTAACAGTGAGATACAGGCAATGATGACAATGATTGACTTTAGTTACTCTGGAGGAGACAGTTGTCATACTGTACTACACTTGTTCAAACTGTCAATGTGGAGTTAGAAAATCTTTTAAGTTATGAAATATTCAAAATGAGTGACAGCACAAAATCAAGTATTTCTTAGGCTGTCTTTTTTTTCCAATTAACTGAAATATTTCATTTCATTTAACTCCTATGATATAATGAGATTGTTTATGTTACTCGATTTAGTAACTATTTCTAATTGCAATTTTTATTTATAGGAAGAACAGGACAGTGTTTATGTAAATCGCTTAGTTGATGATTTGATCAATATAACTGAAGGAGATTTATTAGATTACCATGGGTTCATTGAAGATTCAAGTTCTACTTTTAACCAACTACCAAGTGACTGGAAGAGTGGTACTCCATCATCAACTAACTCTTTACAGGTGAGTGACATGTAAATAAGCTTATATAGTTCAATGTTGCCTGTGAGAGAGTGGGGAGGGTTGAGTAATTATTTACACTTTTTTTTCTTAATTTATTCATAGCAAATTCAAACCTGTTCTGTGAAGGAGTTCTTCAGTAAATTGAATTCAATACGTTATTCTATGTAAAAGTAAATGACAGTGAGATATCAACGATGATGTGATGGATAAACATATTCACAAAAGGCAAAAGAAGGTACAGTATGTTTTTTCTATATATATATTTTTAGGTATTTACCCAATTTTCTCTTCCCAGACCCAGGGCCCCAGCAGACAAGTATGTACTTATGCATGGAGGCACACTTGCACCCCGATCACCTGCTCGGCCCCTTTCACCCCACCCTTGCTATCACTGCAACTCCCACCTGCCTATGCTTCCCACTGGACCTCCACCTGGTGGGAGCAGAACTACAAAGGGGGGGGGGTTTGTGCAACTCCCCCTGGGAGAAGAGAGCTGCCTTGTGGCTGCACGATCCTGCTCCATCCTTCCCCCCCAAGCTGTCTCCCCAATGACCCAAGGTCATTCCTGAACCCAGGTCACAGTGTACAGTGAGGTAAAGCATCCAGCACCTCAGCCCTCAGCACCACCAGGCTGGCTAAGAAGGGACATATGTTGATAAAGTATTTAGTAGAGCATTGTTCTACATAGAAATTCATCATCCTCAAAATGATGCTGAACCACAGTATAGATTTTTAAATACTTTTACTGAGATAAAGATGTGATTTCCCTTTCAAAATCAATTCTGTTCAGACAAGAAGTAGATTGACCCAAATATTGAATCTGCCTTGACAGAAAACAAAATCCACCCAAACATTGCATCGAACTTCAGACACCATGGTTAATCAAGTAATGGATCAAGGCATTCAGTGAAACTTGTGCAACTGTACTGAAAGTAACATTGATTTAAAAGAACAAGAATATTCAAGTGCCTTATTTGATGTCAATATTTAAAAAGATCCTGATTGGAACATTGAATGTTTCAAACATGAGAACAGAAGAAGCATTTCACCAGATGACATTCTGAACAGTGAAAAGTAAGTTTTCTTAAGGATAAAACAATTTCAATGTACTCTGCCATACAGTGGCATCCCCCAGGATGAAATCCAATTCTGCAGCATTTTGCATCACTCTGCAGAATGCTGCAGCAGACTTACAGAGTAAAGCAATATAATTTCAATAGCAATTAGATGCACAGGAAAATGTTGCACTGCCAGGATGATGTGAATGCCACAGTTACGTGCATAACAAAAGGGTATAATTACCATTGAAATTACATTGCTTTATACAGTATGTCTGCTGCTGCATACTGCAGAGTTCTTTACAAGTAGGTTTAATCATGAGGGCTACCACTGTATATCACAAATAAGTGAAATTTAAGTTTATATATTATACAGAAATTTAAAGCATCTTGTGTATCAGAATTATCAGCAACCAGTGTCAGATATTTAAGCAATATACATGACAGGGTGTGGAAATATGGGTGGATTTACCACACCCAGTGTGTTTTGGTCATGAGGCCACAGGCCGAGGGTCTTAACCAGACCAGAAATTGTAAAACCACCCATATACCCACACACTGGAGTGTCATATTGCTATGATACCATGGCCCACTTCATCTGTTAGTTTGTCAAAAATAAAAAAAGATTCTGTTTTTTGACATTTTTAATGTTTTTGATATACTGTATTTTATTACTACCAAAAATTGTCCAATCTGAAATTTGTGCATAACAGTTTATTATGAAATTCGTCTCTCTTACTACATTATTATTAGCTGTCGTTTCATTTTTTTTTACTTGTTTTAGATTTTATGAACTGATGACAGATACTAGAAATTGTACTAGGAATGCATAGACATACAGAAGGCTTGTCTCCAGCCAAGCTGGTACATCAAGGAATTTGTCCTATCAATAATTTGTCTAGACCACATTTAAATTTGACATGGTCAGTATTTTCTAAAATGAACTTGGTAGTTAATTCCACATGTGTGTAATTCTTTGCGCAAAAAAGAATCTACTTTTATTTGTTCTTGGATATGTTAATGACAGCTGACAATTATGGTTTCTTAGATTACAGTTATGCCTGCTGTAGAACATATCCATCTGGTGAAGTAGCTCTTCATCCTTATAAATTGTATGCATAAATAATATGTCCCCTCTTTTTTTTCTCAACTCCAGAGAATACATCCCCAAATCCTCCAGTCTATCCCCATAACTTATCATAGAACAAAAGAAGTTCATTGTTTATGAAGCATGTATTACATACCTTTTTTCTGTCTGCCCAGTATGTTTTGTAGCATGAAGACTGTTCATGACTATAGTGACTGGCAGTTGCATTACTGTTGATCGAATATACCGAAATGGATATATAAATAAATGGACTTCACAGCCAAAATTCAGAAAAATGGCAGCAGGAAATTTAGATATGGTATCAGCAATTTTCCTCACTGACATAACACCAATGAAGACCATAAACATGTTTAGAGCATCAAAAATAACATTCATCAGTTATAGGTCATTCACATCTTTGCAAAGACTATATGTTGTCCCTAGTCTATTTAATTTCTGGAAAGATCAGCAAGCAAAGATGTTTTCTTTACTAGCTGGAGAAGTGCTTGATATTGGTGGCAATGCTCAATGTTGTTCTCCAGAACACTCTGCCAAGTATGGTAGCTATTCTTTCATGGAATTAAACATCAACGAGGTACTCCATATTGAGCTGATTCAGGTACGACAATGTGAGTGTTGGTGTATGCAAAAAGTCAGGGGTAACTGCTCTGAGATATGAGACTGCGCACACGATGGAGCATAAGGGTGTGCATGTGTCATAGTTATACCCATGCGCATTGCAGAAAAGACACGCTAAGCAATAGATTGTTTTCAGATGTGAGATAGAGTCATACACAACTTAAATGGGGGCAGATATGATTGAAATCCAGCTGTCCATGTTTGCAGATTAGTGTCATTAACCACTGTTCCATTCTGCCTTCATGATGTAATTCTGCATTATTTCAGTATTAATTTAAATGACTCAACCCATCCACTAACAAATCCCATTATACACACATGTAAAATTGTAAAAAGTAATATTATAAAAAGGGTCTGAGAAATAAAGCTTTCTGATTGGCTGCAAGTATTTAATCAGTCTTATGTTCATTTTTTATTAACATACATGTACGGCCTAATCATATACTGAACACAGTTTAACACTGTTTAGATTAACTTTTTATTATAACAGCAATAAGACACTCCCAGTGGTTATGTTAATGGTCAGTTAATCACCCTTAAGGGGCATGTGGCACTCGGCAATGCCTTGTGCAACATTATTCCCCTAGAGGGTGATTAACAGACTATAAACATAACCCCTGATCATGCCTTATTGCTTAATACAATTGGTCTTGGAATGATCAGGTTATCTATTATGAGGAATAATGTGTTTGAGCATATAGTTAATGGGATTTTTTTTCTTCAGCGTCCAATGGGTTCAAAAAATCGAATGCTATGGAGTTGGAGGATCTGAAGAGTGGTATAAAATACCTATCCAATAAGGATGTAACATTTAGAAATTTGACCACAAACAGACATCCGCAGAGCCATAAATATCTGCATGAGAGTTGTCCACACTTTAAGCACTGGTACGATGTGTTGCACATATCTAAAGGTAATTTTTGTATGTAGTCTGAATGTAAAAGGTGTTCCGATGTAACATTTTCAAAGTTGTTAATTCCTTTTTTTCTTTTCTTCTTTTTTATGTCTAAAGAAAAAAAATTGATGCTGCATCATGAAAAGCTCAGTGCGACATACTCAGATGCTGGACTACATTGATTTCCAGTTATTTGTACTGGTGCGCTGCATCAAGAGATTGTGATGGAAACTTAGTAAGGGTAAAATAGGGAAGTGTTGCAAACCATGTCACAATCATCCATGGTGGTCACAGTGAATTGTACCCTCAATGTGTTCACGCTGACGTCGAATGAGAGTGGCTTGTACAAGGTTAAGTGTATTTATCTGTACACCCTACAATAATACCTGTTTTTGTGTCAATATCTAAATTAAGCAGTGACATTTGACATTTTGTGCTTTGATAATTATTCACCGTATGCGTTGTATATTACAGGTATATGATATGACTAGTACTTTTCAACCAGTTGGATAATGTGTTCATATACAACATTATAGAAAGGGTTTCAGAAATGCGACAATCTAATTTGATTTTAGCATTCTCATACTATATTATGTTTTACTACCATAATAAACAGTCAATAAGCTTCATTATGTTTCCACTCTAATTATAGTTAATTTGTTTTAATTAAGCCATCAATTTGAATGGCCTATCAGAAAAGGAAATAGTAATAACTTTAAATGTGATACACTTTTACATGGCTCAAAATTATTAGAAGCCTCACACTATTTCTAACATAGGGGCCTATGCACAAATGTGCAGGATTAACACAGGTTGCCGATGGTTTGTGGCCCCGCCCCATAGGCATGCATGACTACACAGGGTGGCTGTTTGTAGAGATGCTGATCAGGCAGATCATCTTCACAGATGCCCGGACAGGGTCCTTCAATGGATCCTCAATAACCCTAAGGTGAATGGGAAGATCCAGGATGAAACTGTGGCTGAGGCTACATGAATGGAGTTTGCCCTTTAAGGGGCAGACCATGTTGTCCTGGTGCACCCCTTCCCTCCTTTAGGGAATGGTTGTGCTCAGAAGGGAAGGGGAGAAGGAAGGGGAGGGGCCAAGAGCCAGAACAATGGGCAGGTAGCAGGAAGGGAAGGGGAGAAGGGAGGTACATAAGGGACAGCACAAGGGGGCCTCAGCCACTTTTTGCTGGAATTTTGATTTACATCAAACTGCAGCACGTCGGATTGGCAAATTCTTTGAGGCTTGTTTTACCAGGGGAAAGAGAGGTAAGGGAACTAGCATTTGATTTATTGATTTGCAGGCTGATATGTGAAGTGTATAAAAAAAAAAAAAAAAGGAAAGGGGATATATATATACATATATACAGATAGACAGGTTTCAGAGGAAACAGGTTGCAATTTATGTCTGAGCAAATATGGGGGCCCTGAATGGCGATGGGAGTCAGATTGTGAAGGTGAGAGTGACCCAGGGCCACGTGGTGCAGTGGATTGGGGTTTGTTTGTGATCCAATAGGTTGTGCTTTTGAAACCTACAGTGGAAATTTGGTTTTACTGGCGATAGGTTTTGTGGAAAGCTTTTGGATTTGTTTGATGCCTTGCGTTGGTCTTATGACCTGTTTTGGCTGAATGGAAAAGCTGTAGGCCTGGAGGAACCCCTTGAGACAGGAGAGAGAGAGCGTGAGCTGGGGCCACATGGCGTGACGTCACATGCCATTTGTGGTATGTTTAATAAGGTTTTTCCTGGTTTTTCTGGCTTTTGTGGTGATGTGTCACCTTTGGGGATGCCAATGGGCAACAAACAGCTGGTAGCCACGAGGGCTACGAAGCCACCAGCCCTCCCAGCAAGCCGAACGCAGGGTCACGGACCAGCGCCGACCCCCCCAGGACAGCTCCAAGAGTTCACAGAAACTGGTAGCCGTGAGGGCTACAAAGCCGCCAGCCCTCCCAGCAAGCCGAATGCGGGGTCACGGACCAGCGCCGACCCCCCCCAGGATAGCTCCAAGAGTTCACAGAAGCTGGTAGCCATGAGGGCTATGAAGCCACCAGCCCTCCCAGCAAGCCGAACGTGGGGTCACGGACCAACGCCGACCCCCCCCAGGACAGCTCCAAGAGTTCACAGAAGGTACGCGTGGTGCAGCTGACCGGATTCGGAGAGAGTCCTCCTTTTCAGCCTGCTCATTTTTCTACCTGTCCACTGTCTGCAGCGTGGCTTCTAGCCCTGCTGGTGCAGGAGGCCAACCGCTAAACTTTTGGCGCCTTTTTAAAAAAAAAATAAAACATTTTGTCTGCTGTACTTAAATGTGGGATCCTAAGTGCACAGAAAGCTTTGGATCTAGGGGCATAGTCTTTTTAGTTGCAACTGTGTCTCTGCATATCATGCCTTACAGTTATATTTTAAAAGTCCTTTTGCTGTGTAATCTTAACCCTAGGAAATAGCTTGTTATTTATTTCAAGTTCTGTTAACTTTTGGAACCAGTCTGCTTTTCCTGTATTTCTGAGTTAGTTGAGCATTTCCCTCCTGCAAGCTCCGTTTCTGAATCCTTTCCCCTCTTCCCCTCTCTACTGCTACCTCTTCCCTGCACACACTCTTTAGCCCACCTTGCACCACTTAGCCCACCTTGCACCACTTAGCCCACCTTGCTCTACTGTCTCAGTAGCCCACACGCCACGCCACGCCTCCTAGTATCCTTATTTAACCAAGGATCTTTCTTGTCTCCCACAGCTGGTAGCCGCGAGGACTACGAAGCAGCCAGCCCTCCCAGCAAGCCGAACGTGGGGTCACGGACCAGCGCAGACCCCCCCCCAGGACAGCTCCAAGAGTTCACAGAAGGTACGCGTGGTGCAGCTCACTGGATTCGGAGCGAGTCCTCCTTTTCAGCCTGCTCGTTTTTCTGCCTGTCCACCATCTGCAGTGTGGCTTCTAGCCCCGCTGGCGCTGTGTGCCAGCTCCCCACTGCCCCCACCACCACCCTTGGTCGGCACGTAAATTTATAGGGATAGACACGTGACTCGTGAGGGCACAAAAAACTATCTGCCCACTTTTTCATTTCCAGATTATCACTCTGCACCACTAGTGGCCGCTATTTCATACTGATCACCCTGTGCAGCATATATATGGCACTGCAAGCTCTTTCTCTTCTCCTGGTGGGTCTGCCATTAGTCTCCCTCCCTCCAACCTATCGCCCCCTTAGGCAACCTTTCTCTCATCCCCACCTAGCTCTTCTAACCCTTGAGCAAACGTTCTCTCCCACACTTCCTGTATCAGCACCTTCTAGCCCCCCTCCCAACTGGCCAATAGGAGCAACCATTCTCCCTCCTTCTCTCCACTAAGACTGCACACTATGCTGTCTCAAGGTGGCTCACCCCCCAATAGTACCTCACCCTACCAAAAGCTTTCGCACTTGCAGGACCTATTGTTTCAGGTGCTTCCAGCTTGTCTTGCTGCTCCTATTGTTAGCAGGTGACATTGAACCCAACCCAGGTCCTATCCCCTCTACAGCTCCAATCCCCGTGGCCCTACCAAAGGGTCTAAAAATAATGCACCTCAACATATGCAGTGTCCTCAACAAAATCCCAGAACTCCAACAATCCACCTTATCACTTCGCCCTGACATCCTCATATTATCAGAGACGTGGCTCAAACCCCAACACCCTGATTCCGCCATTGCCATTCCAGGCTACTCCCTAATTAGACAGGACAGAAAGGGTAAAAAAAGGGGGGGTGGCCTAGCCATGTTCATTTCAGCCAGACATCAGTTCACCCCGATCCCCACCCCTGCTCTCTCTCCTCTTATCGACTCCCTAACCATCAAAATTACTTTGCCCTCTTCCGCTCCTGTGTTTGTTACAGGATCCTACTGTGCCCCTAACACCCCTATACCAAGCATTTTGGACCCCCTGACCCACCTAAAGTCCACTGCCATAACAGGTGAACTATATGTCCTAGGTGACTTCAACTACAATTGGCTAGCTAATGACTGCGCTAAGCTACGCTCCAAAGTAAATGCCCTTAACCTAATACAACAAATTTCTCAACCAACCAGATTAAACCAAAAAACTCTCAACCACTCCCTTCTTGACTGGGCACTGACCACGCACCCACACAGGACCATTGAGTCAGGCCTACTCCCTGACTCCCTAAGTCATCACTATATGGTATACCTAGTCAGAAAAGTTCATAAACCCCTCAAACCCCCCTCACAAACCATTCTAGCCAGATCTTTCAAATCACTCTCTCTAACAACACTTCTGTCGTATCTGTACTTGGTTGACTGGTCTTTCATCTTCAGGGCCCCTTCAATTGACCTTGCACTTGACTACTTCCAAACTACCTTCCTGCATGTCTGGAACCAACATGCCCCGCAAAAAAAAACTAGAGTAAGGGGTTTACACCTCCCATGGATCTCTGCTGACCTTATCAGCAAATGCCGCACCTGAGATCAGGCTTGGAAACAATACAAATTGACCAACTCCCCACAAGCCTTCCTATCTTATCGTGCCCTACGGAACTCATGCACTAAATCGATTAGACATGCTAAACGGAGCTACTTTTCGCAGGCCCTCAGCTCTAATCTAAATCACCCACCCAATTTCTGGAAAACTGTTAAATCCCTCCTATCCACGCCTGCTCAACCACCCACCCCGGCCCTATCCATCCTAAGCACAACCATCTCTGACCCTATAGACATTGCTGTAGCTTTCAACACATTCTTTACCAGCAGTGCCGCTTCTTTGGTACAAAGCCTACCTCCATCCCCCCTCAAGGTGATCCCTGACCCCTCTCCCTCGTGCACCCCCCCACTGCATTCTCCTTCCAACCTGTCTCCCCGACCGATGTCTACAATGCACTGTTAAACCTAAACCCCAACAAGGGTAAATGTCCCTCTGGCATGGACTCCAAACTACTCCAGCTCTCGGCCCCTGCTATTGCCATGCCATTAGCCGACCTGCTCAACCACTCTTTTGCTACATCCACAATCCCTTCAGCTTGGAAGTTGGCAACTGTTGTCCCTTTACCTAAAGGGGGGGACCCCTCTGCCCCGGCGAACTACCGCCCCATCTCCCTCCTCCCTTCCCTGGCAAAAATACAAGAAAAATTTGTCCTTGCTCAGTTTTCCCAGTTCTTAATCGAGTCCTCTTTCTTTACCCCCTACCAATCAGGTTTCAGAAAATCACACTCCACTGTCATCTCACTCCTAAGAGTCACAGATGACATCCTCGTAGGTATGGATAAAGGCCATATCACATCGGCCATTTTCATTGATCTAGCTAAAGCTTTTGATACTGTCTCCCATGCACTACTTCTAGGTAAACTCAAGGCTGCTGGTCTATCCGACCATGCCACTAGCTGGTTCCAGGCGTACCTGCAGGGCAGACTGCAATCCGTGAAAGTCAGCCCCAGCACATCACACCCCCCACCTATCAGCATGGGCATTCCTTGAGGCTCAGTCCTAGGTCCTATCCTCTTCTCTATTTTCCTAAATGAACTGCCACAGGTATGCTCCCACTCTGCCATTCACATGTATGCAGATGATACTGTGATCTACAACACCGGCCCATCTGCAGATACTGTGCAAGACCAGCTGCAGCATGACTTCAATGCTGTTCAACTCTGGCTCAAATCAAATCAGCTTTTCTTAAATGCTAAAAAAAAATTTCCCTAACTTTTGGCTCGAAACCTCGTCTCTCACGGCTCACCATCTGCCCCCCTTTCCTAACGCTGGATCATACTCCCCTTGATTCTTGCACCTCGTTCCAATACCTCAGTGTCTGGCTCGACCAATACCTAGACTACTCAGTTCACATCGACTCTCTGCATAAAAAATTACTTCCAAAACTGGGGGCCCTCTATAGCAACAAAGGCTGTCTGCCTACCCTGGTCAGGAGAGAACTAGTGCAAAAAATGATACTTCCAATCTTTGACTACAGGGACGTTGTCTATGGCACTGCACCATCCTCCACCCTGTCCAGCCTGGACACGCTCTTTCACTCCTATTGCCGCTTCATACTGGAATGTCCTAAACTCCCACACCACTGTGACCTCTACAGCTCTCTTGCCTTTCCCTCACTCTCAACCCACAGACAAATTCATTCCACACGTGTTGCTGCTAAATTCTGGTCCCATACCCTACCACCCTACCTGATGACCACCTTAACTGCACAACCGGGCGGTCTACTCATTGCGACACTCCGATAATAGGTGCCTCCACAACCCCTGCATGCGCACCACTAGGGTCAGTTCCGGCACTTAGTTACCATTGCTAAACTCTGGAATGACCTGCCAACAGACATTCGTCATATCTCTAGTTACAGCCACCTCAACTCCTGTCTCCAGGAACACTTTCTCACTGTCTGCGCCTGCAACCTACCTACTCCCTAGCGACCCTCAAAGTCCCCGGGCCTCAAACTCCTCACCTATTGGAGCTATGGAGGTCTAAAAACTTCTACAATGATGCACCTTATGTTTAATTGTCTCCTGGTCTGACTATCTGACCTAAACTGTAAAGTACCTTAGCTACCACCATGTATAGTCTGTCTTATTTTACGCCATTCTTTTCTGTACATTGATATCTGTGTCTGTTTTTGCTTGCCATTATGTTCCCCATGATTTTCCCCCAGGTCGCATCTGGAAACAAGTGGCTAGTCGCTCAGTATGCCTGCCTGGTTAAACGCTTAAATAAATAAATAAATAAATAAATAAATGGGCCGGGAAGAGGCCGGGAAGCTGTGGGGAGGGGAACGAGTGCGAGCCAGACCACATGGTGAAGTCACACACCACGTGGGGGGTGAACAAACCCCTCTTTTTCCTTGTTGGGTGCTTTTGAGGTGGGGATAGTGGCACGTTGGATGCCTGGAAGTTGAATAGTAGGCCTGAGGCACGGGTTGTGTGGCGTGACATCACATGCCATGTGGGGGTGGCTGGAGAGCACCTGCTGATAGGTAGTGGACTATTATGGCTCAGTGTGACTGTTTTGATGATAATGCTAAGACTTGGAGGCCAGGAAGAGGATATGGTGCTGGGAGGAACGAGCGCAATCCGGGACCATGTGGCATGACGTCACACGTCGCTTAGGGGAATGTAAAACCCCTTTGCTTTCCAGTTTTGGGCTCTGTTGGCTGCAAATGGCCATTTTGAATTCCTGATAAGCCCGGAAGGAGGCCCCGTTGCCTGGACCGAGGGGTGCAAGGTCACACGCCGGGGGCGGGTTTAGGCACTTTCCTAGCCAGGTAAGATGGCTGTGTGGCAGGGCTGCTGACTGTGGCTGCCAGGGTGCAGGGTTTGAAGCTTGCAGTGGTAACAAGAATAGCAGGGTGCTAGCTAGACCTAGGGCATAATAGGCTTATGACTGCACTGCTGGAGGAAAAAAGGCCCAAGTTTGATGCAGACGGATGGTTTTTGGGGGGCTTGGTTTGGTATGAGTTTTTTTCCTTTTCCCCTTGGATGTAAGCATGAATATTAGGCCTGAGGAAGGCCAGTGAAGCAGGGGAGAGCACAGGCGGTGTGGGGGCCATGTGGCATGACGTCACACACCACGGAGGTGTCGGGAAAAAGTGCGCCCGGGTACTCGGGCTGTTTTTGTTTATTTTCATGGTTTTTGGAGGCCCTGTGAGGCGGACTGGGTGGAGAGCAGGGGTCCTGGTGGAGGCTCTGATCGGAAAGAGAGATAGGGCAACTGGGGACCTCGCGGGTGACGTCACACGCCGTGAGGTGACCGCATTTGTAAGCTAGGCCCCCACCCATTGGGGGGGTTTGCTGTGTTTGGGCCTTTCTTTCCCCCCCTTTTTTCATGCAGAGGCATGAATGAAGGAAAAGGTGATCGCGTGGCAAGACCACCACAGGGGGAGCTATGGTGGGGAGGCTGGTGACATGGCCCTTGGCCAGCCCAGACAGGAGAATCTTTCCAGAAAGAAACAGGTGTTGGAGGGGGAGCACACAGCAGAAGGTCTAAAGGGCCTGAGGAAGAGACATAAGGGGAGAGAGGGGCCCAGGAGGTGTCGGGCTTCCCGCAATGGGCATGGCTGGGAGCAGCCAGGGGACCGGGTGACCTGGCAAGTAAGACAGAGGCCTTTATGGGGACCTGGTTTGTGGTTTATGTGACGTGTGGTGCGGGGGACAGAGGGAGGGCGCTAAAACAGGTACACATATGCAATTAACCCTGTTTTTCCCTTCTTTTACGGTTGGGCCGGTCTGGTTTTGCACGATGGGAGGTGCGATGGACAGGAGGAAGATGCACGGGGAGGTACAGAGATACGAATAACCCTGTCTTTTCTTTTTCTATAGTTGTCTTCACAGAGAAAAAGAGAAGATGGACATGGCACCCAAGAGGAGCAGGCCATCAAAGGAAGCTGCCTACAAGGCTATAATTGAATTGGCAGAAAAAGCAAACAAAATGTGGGAACTGGTGGAGGGGGAGGAACCGAGGAGGCCCGGGGAGAAGAAAAAAGTGGGTATGGAAAGAGGAGGCAAGGAGAAGAGGCCAGCTGAAGGGCTACACAGTCCTGCTAGGGTAGCACCGGTGATAGCGGGACCCGCCAAGGCAGTTGATCCAGTACCCACGCGGCCGGTGGACTCGGTGATGCCAGTACTCACTCCAGATCAAAGGGGAATCTCCCCAGTGGAACCTGGACACGAAGCCCAGGACAGGAGGTCCTGCCCGCAGACCCCAGTAGCTCACCCTCCACCTCCACCTCAATCACTGGAAGAAGCAAGGGGACCTTTGGAGGACTCCAGGCAGCTCGGCCAGGACAAGGTTACAGGTAACACATCTAATGCAGTGGGAGATAGTATAAAAGAATATATAGGGCAAATTGTGGCGGCCCTGGGGACGGGGGGCTGGGGCAGATGGAATCTGCTCTGGTGGAAATTAGGACAGGAAAAGAGGTACCAGGAGTCACTGTAAAGGGAGTGGAAAGAGAGGGAAGAGGTACAAGAGAGATAGGTGCGCCGGGGATGAGAATAGGCGAACACGTGCCATTGGCCATGAAAGAAAAAATATGGAGAGGGGAATATGTGGATATATTTGCTTTGGTGAGCCGGGAGGCGGCGGCAAAATGTGAAGAAACTGAGAGCATAGGTAAGAGTGAGATGACAGCTGCCATAGTGCTCTTAGAGAAAAAAGAGGACGACAAGTTCACGAAAGGGAAGACTTGGGATGGGTGGTTTCTAGGTTTTGCCACTTTTTCAGCCATCATTCTGGAAAAGAGGCCAGAGCTAGGCATCCCACTCATTACCTATTCATTGATAATATGGAGAGCAAAAGCAAAAGGTGGGGTAGGATGGATATACTATGATGAATGTTTTCAGCTGAGAATGGCAACATTCGGGGATATACTGTAAGATGGGACACCAAGCAAATAGACTTATGGATGGATTACATAACAGATCAGTCCACACCCCAGGGTGGGTGGGGCAGAAAGGGGTTTACACCACAGAGAGGCTGCTGGGCTTATTACAGGGCTTTCTGCTCATGGACTCAGTGTCGTTTTCGACATGCCTGTTCAAAATGTGGAGGGGGGCACCCAGCAAGCAAGTGCAGAACAACAGGGATACAGGGAGAACAATGGCATGGGGGGCAAGGATCCAGCCAACAGTTTTTTCGGGATGGCCAGGGGTTTAAGGGGCAAACATGGAACAAGGGAGGGAGGGGCAGGGGCATGGGAGTGGGGGTCAGAACCACAGAAGCAAGGAAGGTTAGACAGGAGGGAAGGGAGGGGTCAGGGAGGGGGGACAGGTGGCACAACAAGGAGCATTTTGGTATGGCCAGAACCCTCATCAACCTAGCAGCATGGACAGTTTGCCTGGACAGATATCTGGACATGAGCATGTGGGATATGATTTTAAGTGGCTTTAACACAGGATTTTCATTGCAATCTAGGGGACCCAGGCAAGCAAGGGAGGCAAGCAACCTGGGGTCTGTAAAAGGGAAAGAGGAAATGCTAAGGCAGAAGATTGAGAAAGAGAAAGCAGCAGGCAGGGTGGACGGCCCATTTGACACCCCCCATTGGAAAACATGCGGATATCACCATTGAGCTTGGTACCCAAGAAACAAGAAGGGGAATACAGGGTGATTCACCACCTGTCTTATCCGTAAGGGGAGTCGGTGAATGACTTTATCAGTGAGGAACATAGTAGGGTGACATACGCGACACTAGAGTATGCAGTCCTGATAATCCGGGCCACAGGGGATGCATGTATGGCAAAAACGGACATTGAGTCCGCCTTCAGACTGCTTCCAGTCAGGAGGGAAGACTGGGATCTCTTGGGTTTTAAAAGTGAGGGACAGTATTATTTTGACAAAGCAATGCCAATGGGGTGTTCCACAGCATGTGCTACATTTAAGGCGTTCAGAACATGTTTGCAGTGGATATTCCAAGAAAAAATGGGTTATAGGTCAGTCATCCATTACCTGGATGATTTTCTCCTCATTGGGAAGGGCGAAAGGGAGACACAGAGGATGCTGGGTAAGTTTCAGGAATTGTGCTGGGAGCTGGGAGTCCCATTGGCACCAGAAAAAACAGAAGGGCCCAGCAAGGTTATGGAATTCCTCGGGATAGAGATAGATGCCACGAGCGAAGTGTTTAGGTTACCAGACAAAAAAGTAAGGAGGTTGAAGGAAGTAATCTGGGTACATGCCAGCAGGAGACGGATAGAACTAAAATTGGTCCAGCAGGTACTGGGGCACCTGAACTTCACATGCAGGGCCATAGGACCAGGAATGGCATTCACAAGGAGGTTAGCCAGAGCTACAGCAGGGGTCACCAGACCACATCACTGGGTTGATCTGACTCAAGGTGTCAGGGAGGATTTTATTATATGGGAAGAATTCTTGAAGGATTACAATGGGTGATCATTCTGGCAGGAGGAGTGGCTGTACAACACAGTCCTTGACCTCTACACAGATGCAGCTGGAGAGCTGGGCATGGGGTGTTACCTGAGGGGCAGGTGGTTTGCAGAACCATGGCCGGCCAGGTGGGTGAGGGACGGGAAAGTGAGAGATATAACACTACTGGAGATCATGCCCATATGGGCATGCACTTTGGTTTGGGGGGTGGAATTATGGGATCAGAAGGTGACATTTTGGTGTGACAATAGAACGGTGGTTGATGTACTTAACAACAAGAGAGCCAGGTCGGATACAGTCATGCAGGTAGTACGACAGTTAGTTTTAAGGGCTTTGCAGCTGAACATGTCTTTCAGAGCAAAACACATAGAAGGGGTACACAATACCCTGGCTGACAGCCTTTCCCGTCTGCAGCTGGACCATTTCCGGAAGCTGGCACCAGCAGCGGAAGAACAAAAAACGCCCATACCAATGAACATCTGGGATATTGGCAAGAAGGAGCAGAACTGCTGTTTCACAGCTCATGGGTGCCTCGGACTCTGAAGGCCTACGATGGGGCCTGGAGGGTTTTTCAAACATTCAGGGCAGAACACCAGATGGAGGTAAGTGGGCCGCTCTCTGAGGAACAGTTGGGAATGTTCACAGTGGAACAATGGCAGAAAGGGACTGCTCACACCACAATGGGGGTTTATCTTGCAGGGATCAGTGTGATCTGCAGCCTAAAAGGATGGAATGACCCAACAAAATCAATGCTCATCAGGGGAATGATGCAGGTATGGGGAAGGTTGAAACGAGGGCCAGGGGATAATAGGAGGACAATAGGTGAGCAGTGGCTAATAAAGCTAAAAGAGGTGCTCCCAGCAATATGCAGATCAAAGGGGGAGGCCCAGCTATTTCACTTAATTTATGTGATAATGTTTGCAGGGGCTATGAGAGTGAGTGAAGTGGTAGGCCATGGAAAAGATGACAAGGAAGGAGGTGTGGAAAGGGAGGATGTGAGTTGGGGGATAAGAGAAATACGGATCAAGCTAAGGAGGTCAAAGGCAGACCAAAAAGGGCAAGGGTGCATGGTAACACTAAAAGGGTGGTCGGAGTTTGCGATATGCCCAGTGCAGGCCCTGTGGGTTTTTGCCGCAGAGCAGGTGACCAGGACGGGGAAGCTATTTGTACATGGTGATGGAAAGGTCACCGGCTATCAAATTACAGCAGTGCTGAAAAGGGCATCGTTTTCTGGGGAGGACCAGCTAATTACTCATCCATTCCCTACGATTAGGGCTGCCTACAGTGGGCAGCAATGGGCGAACCCATGAAGGACATTTTGGAAAAAGGGTGCTGGTGGTCAGCCAGTTATAAAAGATACATCAGAGCACTGAAGTAAAAAAAAAAAAGGAGAGGGGGAACGAGCAGTCTGGTTTTCAAAAAAAAAAAAGAAGAAGAAAGGGAAAAGAAGATGGAATTATGGTGCTCCTATGGGGAAGCACAGGACACCAGAAAAAAGAAGGCGGGGGGGTTAATACAATGAGGACACTGAGAGTATGTGTAAATTAATTAATTTTCTTTGCACCCCATAGGTAGAGGGAGGAGCACAGAAGTCTGGATCTGCAGCCATTCCTATATTTACTGGGCTGGTAAGAGAGCAGAGAAAAAAGCTGGGGGAAAACTATTGTACCAGGATGTAAGACAGTGTAGGTTGGTATGGCATGGCCTACGGGGGATGAGATGGGCACAGCTCCTGCCTGCTTTGAAAGAACTCAAGGGACATCGGCCCAGTTCAGACCTAATCATTATACACCTAGGGGGCAATGACCTGGCAGGCAGACCATGGGTGCACACATATTTACAGATAAAGAGGGACCTAGTGGCACTAAGACAGTGGTGGCCTCAAGTATGACTTGCTTGGTCAGATATGATACCACGAAGGGTATGGAGACAGGAACACAGCCACAGGGCAGTGGAGAGGGCCAGGAGAAAGATGAATAGAAGGGTGGGGACATTGATAAGACAGATGGGAGGACAGGTGATACTCCGGGGAGTAGAAGAATTGGTGGATGATTTCTACAGGTCAGATGGGGTACACTTGTCAGATATAGCAATAGACGTTCAATGCGGAAACAATGTGTTTCATAGAGGAATAGAGGAAACAGACAAAAACTGGTATATATAAAAAAAAAAGGGAAGGAAGTATCATCCCTGAGGTAAGGAAGAGTGATACCCTAAGTTGGTGGGGAAGCCATTCATCCAACGCAAGCTGGAGACTGGCTAGTGGGGAAGAGGGGGGGAGGACGAGAGGGGGAAGAAAAAAGGAATAACAGAAGAGGAAGAAGAAGATGAAGGAGAAAGCGGTATCGGTTTTCACCGTTACCTAACAGAAAAGGAGAAGAAGAAGAAGGCACCCAGGTTTTCGCCTGGGGGATGGATAATCAGAGAGTGATATATGGATGGAAATAAATGAAAATTATGGAAATATGATAATATAGAAATGAGAAATGGAATATGGATTTATGAAAATAAATAAATTAATTGCCAATCTGAGCACAACAACAAACAATGGTCTTTGTCTTTTGTGAGGGAAAAGGGGGGAATCCGGGACAATGTGATTCTATAGATGGCATTTCAGAGTATTAGAAAGCAGAATAATCACACCAGAGGCACTAACATACAATGGGACTTGATGCCATTCCTTGCCACTGCAACACAGGAAAGGTACGGGACAGGAGATTGGGGGGGAGGGGGAGGTTGATGATGTGCATCGATTGGGTTGGGTGGATGGTGTTTGTGGATTCGGTGTGGACAGGTAGCTTCATGGCAGTAAACATCATGACCGGGATATGATGTGAGGAGCTGGGGTGAATGGGTTGCCCCATTGCTAGTGGGGTAGATTGGTTTTGATGGCACTTCCATGATCTCGACAACCTGTTGGTGGAGTGGTGCTGTTCTATGTAGTGGGGACAATTAGGGGATGGACAGGCATGTGTGCGGCATGAGCAGTACCAAGCCTGCAGGGGCTTGGTTCCTCTTATTGTGATGGGGTTATGTTGGGGATGACAATGTTAAAAATGCAAAATATGATCAGCTCTTATTGATCTGTTGGTGTAAAATGCTGCCTGTACATCCTGACAACAAATGCCAGCTCACTTAATGTTGCAGCTATGTTGTTGACTCTTGAACTTCCAATATCATAATGGATGTATTGCATCCTTAACCATGAATGGATATTTTTATACGATTGTGATTTTGTTACTATCTGCTGTTCAATGTTTATATCATTCGTCTCCGTTAAGCTATAATTATTAGGTTCAAAAGCACACAAGGAATTGGTGATGATCCTATATGATAATCACATACTGAATGGTGTTGTACAGGTGTCACCTGGCAAGCAAACATCATGTGTTGAGTCATTTCATAAGATTATTATTCAGTTTGCTCCACAGAGTTTGCACTATTTCTACAGATATAATAAAAGCAAGGTTAGAAGTAATATAATTACTTAGCTAACTTTTTTTAGCATAAATATGCTATTCTATACAATGTATGGGCATCCATGCCTATTTAGAAAATGCATATTGTTTCAGTAACAAACCAGAAATAAAGGTGTGACACAGGTAAATTCATGGGTGCTACACAATAAGGTAGGCAAGTCCCAAAAACTCAAAACTCAGCAAAACTTGTGGCACTCGTGATCTCTCAAAGAATTAAGGATGAAATAAAGATGACACCTCAGCAGCTCACTGGATTCAAATTGTAGTTTATTAGCTGGAGAACAAACGAACCCTAGTGCCTCGGCCCTATAATTAGTCCTTCGAATAAGGGTGAATCCATTACTCATAGGTGCTACTTTTATTCTGGTAGCTTAAAGAAATACACACACACATATACATTTCACAAAAAAAAACTACCTAGTATCTAAACCATTCTCAATAATAACATTCTCTCCTGTTATTCAAAAAAGGAACTTTACTTTTGTAAAATAATAAAGTTTGCACTATTTCATATTGCTTCCTAGATATTAAATTACTGTAATACAATAAAATAGACATAATTTGACATAATTGTACACATTCATTTTACATCGCATGCCCAATGCATGAGCTAATTATTTTACTAAATATTTATTCTATTGTGTCATTACTTATTGTTCATTGAAGGTATATAATTTCCATATAGGAAATGTTTTTCCAAAAAGAATTTTATATATATATATATATATATATATATATATACACACACACCTCATGATAGACAATATAAAAGGACATGTCTTTTGGATATGGTTTACCTTAATCTAAACTGGCTATAGCTATTGCCCTAATTCCCTTAACCTAATACATAAATCTCATTTACACAAATTCCATATACATACACAAAGGAAGGATGAGGAGGTGGAGAATTGGGAGGGAGGAGGATGGAGGGTTGTGGGGTGAGTGTGGGGAAGGTTGTGGGGGTAAGTGTGGGAGAAGGGGAGGGTGAGGAGGGGTAGAGGAAGTGCAGGGTAGGAAGTAAAGGAAAGGGTGTGGAGGGTTGTGAGGGGTTTGGGGTTTGTGAGGGTGTGTGTGTGGGAGGGAGGTGCAGGGGGTAGGAAAAGTGCAGGATAGGAAGGTGAGGAGAAGAGGTGTGGAGTGATAGTGTAGGGATATTGGGGGGGTGTTGGGAGATAAGGGAATAGGGTGTGGGGGGATTTTACATGGGGTGGGGGGTGGAGGATTTTAGGAAAAATAACCAAATAGAATATTACAAAATAAAATATATCAACTTTAAATAAGACACAGGTGAGTATATTACTCACCGAGCTGTATTCCATTAACACTTACTGTTAGTGAACCTTATTTTCATTTATTGATCTTTTATATATGGAGTATAGTCCACCTCTTCATTAAATCCTGTCTGATGTGCAGTGTTCAGAGAAACAATCCATCTTGTTTCTTTCTTATTCAACACATTAAATCGATCACCTTCTCTCTCCAGTGGAGGTACATGATCAAAGGCCATAAATTTCAAATGAGCTGGATCAGAATTATGAAATTCAGCGAAGTGGCTACCAAGAGGGCTATGATCATTTTGATTTATTATTGCACTAATATGTTCCTGGACCTGTATTTTAAGGGGCCTAACTGTTACTCTCGCATAATGTTTTAAACAAGTGCACCATAAAACATATATTACAAACCCTGTTATACAGGACAAGAAATGTGTTATTATTCCTCTCCCATTGGTTAAATGTATATATGTACTACCTTCATTGACATATCTACAGACATTGCAGTGACCACATTTAAAAAATCCATGAGGTTCTGGTGCTAACCAAGTGTGTGCTCTTATTTTTTCTGATTTATAATGACTTTTCACCAGTATATCTTTGACGTTTTTTGCCTTCTTAAATGCAATACGTGGTCTCTCACCTATTTCTGTTTTTAAAGTTTCATCCATCAACAAAATGTGCCAGTGATTTGTTATAATATTACCTACCTGGCCTGCTATTTTGTTGTACTTTGTTGAAAAAGTTACACTTTGATCACCCTCATTCTCTTTAATTTTGGGTCTAAGCAAGGTTTTTCTCTCAACCTCATTGGTTCTGGAAAAAGCTTCGAGTAGAACTTTCTCACTGTAACCTCTTTCTCTGAACCTGTCTAATATATCTGAGGATTCTTTTTCAAAATCACTCTGGTCACTACAATTCCTTTTCAACCTTAATAACTGATGATATGGAATTAAGTTAATCAATTTCTGAGGGTGTGCACTGTTTGCATACAGTACAGCAATTGCTGCTGTGGGTTTCCAGAACACTGTAGTCATAACTTCATCACTGTCTGAAATTCCTACCTCAATGTCCAAATACGGTACCTTGTACTGATCGAAATGACTAGTGAACTGAAAATATTCTGATGTAGTGTTCAAATAATCCAAGAATGTGTTGAATTCAGATTCTGGTCCACCCCACACACAGATAATACCATCAATAAAGCGGTAACAAAGCATTACTTTATTGAGGAATCCATTCTGCTCTGCACTCCAAATAAAATCATCTTCCCATTTTCCCAATGTTACATTTGCATAGGCTGGTGCCATCGAGGCTTCCATAGCCATTCCACATCTTTGCCTATAAAATGTGTTATTGAACACAAAATAATTGTGTTCTAAGATAAACGCCAAAGCTTGTAACAAAAATGTTGTTGGAACTGTATCTCCCAGTACAGGTTTTGAAAAATATTTGTACAGCTGCCAAGCCAACTTCATGCTGAATGGATGTATAGAGGCTAACAACATCTATTGTTGCCCCCACTATAATCTTTGGACCATTGTAAATCTTCCAATTTTTGCAATAAATGCATTGTATCTCTACTAAAAGATTTTATTCCAACAACATATTGTTTCAAGAAATAATTCACAAAATTTCCAAGATTGTAAGTAAGAGAATTAATTCCGGAAACTATTGGATGCAATGGCAGTTGTTTCCTATTTTTGTGTACTTTAGGTATTCCATAAAAGGTGGGTATTATGGGGAAATTAGGTTTCATAAATGCTGCCTCATCCCCAGTCAAAATTCCTGCATGGTAAGCATTGTCAATCATTGCAAACAGTTGCAACATAAATCCTGCTGTTGGATTACCCTTAAGTATTTCATAAGTATTTCTATC
The DNA here is from genome assembly GCA_016271365.2 of Neoceratodus forsteri. NCBI lineage: Eukaryota > Metazoa > Chordata > Ceratodontiformes > Ceratodontidae > Neoceratodus > Neoceratodus forsteri. The sequence continues at coordinate 639,216,921 of CM057455.1, read as the reverse complement.
ATTCAATAATACCATAATCTAGGAAACATAAAATTCCTCCCTTAATAGGACTATATTATTGCCCTTGTCTGATTCTTTGATGACAATGCCCTTGAGGCTTTCTAATTCCCTTATGCATTTTTCCCCCTCACTTATATTGCTATACTTGTTGTAATGACCAGTCTCATAAAGTTTTTCAATGTCCCTTATAACTAAGGCCCAGTTGTAGTGTCAAGGTGCTAGGGTTCATTTGTTCTCCAGCTAATAAACTGCAGTTTGAATCCAGTGAGCTGCTGAGGTGTCATCTTTATTTCATCCTTAAATCTTTGAGAGATCATGAGTGCTACAAGTTTTGCTAAGTTTTGAGTTTTATGGGCTGACAAGGGCTCATAACATCACATCATTTGGAAAGCCAGTGAGTAATGCCATGAACAGAGATACCCTCATTCCAGAATAAAATCGTTATGGTCTTAAATGCAGGCTTGGTCAGCGGAATGGTGCGGAAAGGCAACCAAAGTTCAGAAAATCAAAGCTTTCATATTTTGTCCAAAATTGGTCCCAGCCTGTGGCTTCTGGAAACTGACATCAAAAACACTGTCCCCAGAGATGTGGATCAAGGCATAAATTTAATTTGTAAAGAAACCCATAGAAAGTTTTAATAGAGTTTTGCCCACATAGACTCTATCAGGGGGCAGTCCAAACTGCCTATATACTGTAGACACAACGCATTTCTCCATTGGACTGGCATAGAATGCATCTGGAAATGATCCTGTTTCTGAAAGGAGGCCCATAAAGTACTGGATTAATCAGCTGAGACAGGCTGAGGCTTAGTGAGGGCCTTTCATGATCCATTTGATCCCCCAGGTCAGTTCTAAATCAGAAGGAACTGGGGTTCCATTGTCATCATGCTCCGAGGAGGTGGACTTGGTATACACCCGAGGGGGAGAGGAGACTACATCCTCAGTATGTAGGAAGGCATCAAAATCATCTGCAAAGGCCACAGGGTTCTTGGATCCAGAAGGGGGAAGGATGTGGGCAAAGACTGTGCACAAGGCATACCCAGTGTGGGAGTCCCATGAATAGGAATGGAAGTATCAGGCAGCCACCATCCCTTACCATTATTCTTCCACCTGGCACTCTTCAGAGAATTTTCCGGGGACCATGCTAGTTTTTTTCAGTTCCCTGAGGGACCCACAGTAGGAGTGGAGCTGGGACGCCCCTTACAGAGAAAAACACCAGCTCCTGAAGATGGTGCTGAAAAGAGAAAATTAGTACTCACAGAGCCCTCAGGAAGAGGCAGAGAACCAGAGGCCATGTCCAAATCCCAAACATGTTCTGCGGGCAGAGATCCTAGCACTTCAGGAGTTGGAGAAGAGTTTGACAGAATGAGTGACAGAGAGCCGGGCAGCACGTCCTTTGATGCTACTGTGTCATACTGATCATCTGGCCACCCGCTGTCAACATGTCCAACGGGTTCCATCGCAAGCACAGCATCCCACTCATTCACAGCAGGTATCCAAATAGGGACTCTCAAACAGTTAGAACTCACAGAGGAAACTTCAGCCAAAACCATATCTCATTTATCATGGAGAAGAGGTTTAAGCCATTTTTCTTCCATTCTTCCACACAGAATACTGTCAGGCAATGTCAAGAGCACTGCACAGCTTAGCACTTCAGGGCTAGATAGAGCAGAGGCTTCCTGTACAGCAGCAGTCTCCACAGCTGGACCTGCAGTGGGGAGATCAGCAACCCTCCAGGTATACCAGCATCTAGCATCTCCACACTCTCATCCGCCATTTTGTATGCACCAGCTCCCCTTACCAAAAAGAGTAGGGGAATTTCCCCCATGTCCTAGCTAAATTTCATCCATTCACTAAAAATACCACTAGCAGCTTAACCTGGTTCAGTGTTAGTTGACATCCATCTGTATCCCCCTTCCTCGGGACAAGGTTGAAAATAGGTAGAATTGTCTAGTCCTCCTTTCCCGGTCAACAAAAACTAAAATAAAAAAGTAAATACATATTAACATTTTTTATTTTGGCCTGCGGCTTCTATTCAAGGATGGTATGTACAGCTTGGCAGAAGACAACAGGAGAAAGGACTGCTGTGTGACTGAACTTCTCTGCTGGGACTATATTGCCCTCCTTCCCTCCCCTCCACCCCCCCACCCAAAGCTAGTTCTATTATATAGGCACAGGATTTGACTGACAACAGGAACTTCCTGTTTAGGGACAGTAAGTGAGTGATCACAGAACCACCAAGGACCCACCATCCTAGAAGGTCAAGAGTAGCTCTCCGGCCCCCTCTAGCTGCTGGAGGTCTGCGTCTGAGCAAGTAAGTGGTCTACTGAGAAATATAGGATATTCTTGTCTCAGAACAGGACAATCAGGAGCTTAAAGGGCACACAGGCAGAAAGTAAGGAGAGAAAAAAAAACAGTGGAAAGAGTAAGGATTGCAAACAGTTAAGGGGCCAGAAAAAAGACATGATTGGAGTGGTGCAGTGCAGTGGCTGTGGAGCAGCAGTCTTCCGGGAGATGTTCTGGAGGATGCGGTGTTGTCACATCTGCAGGCACCTCTCTGGGCTGAGGGAGGAGGTTGCTCATATCCAGGCTGAGTTGGCCAGGATTTGTGGGACCTCCTCTTCCATCCAGGGACCACCTGTGCCACTGCCATTGCCTCAGAGGTTGCCAAGAAATAGGAGCGGTTGGACCACAGTGGGCTCAGGGAGGGTGAGGTGGTGGAACAGAGGCGCATCCCTCTAGTTGTACCTCTCCACAATTCCTATAGCCATTCTGGCAAAGTGTGGTTCCTCTGTAGGCACCACAGTGGGGCCCAAGGAGGATGCTGGAACCTCCACAAAGGAGACCCACAGGAGGGTGGCAGGGGACCCAGCAGGGGAAGGAAACAACTCCTGGTGGGGGACTCCATTGTTGGGAAGCTAGAACTGGGGGAGGAAGGGGAGAAGGAGGTAAGGTGCCTGCCTTGTGCCATGGCTTGGAGGGACAGGGAGCAAATCCTCAGGATTGCCGGAGCAGCTGCACAGGGGAGGGAGCTGGATGTCATTGTCCACCTAGGGACAAATGACCTGGCTAAGAAAGGGATTAGAGAAGTGCAGGAAGAGCTTGTGGAATTGGGGAGGGGCCTTGGTCAAGTAGCACGCCGTTAGCCTTCTCGGAGGTGCTGCCACATCTGCTGGCATGGGAGAGGCTAGGGTGTTCCACACCATGGGATTCAATCAGTGGCTGAAAACTGGTGTGGAGCTCAGGATTGGCTTCATTGGGGACTGGGGTCTACCTGGAGTGATGCAAGCCTATACTGGCATGATGGGCTGCATCTGTCTGGCAGGGAACCAGGATCCTAGGTGATAGGTTTAAATGCTTCATTGGCAAGCTTTAAACTAGCCAAGGGAGGCACTGGAAAGAGCAGGAAAATCCTAGCCCCCAAATAATCACAGTAGTAAGTCTTGACGACACCAACATAGAGGTGTGATGGGGAAGAAGGCTGGGGTAAATGGAGAAAGTGACAAAGGCAAGAAGGACAGAGATGGGGCAAAGGATGAAAGCCATCAGGAAATGGAGGGTAATAGTACCAATGCCCATAGTCTGGGCAACAAGCTCCCTGAGCTGGTGGCCTTAATGGAAGAGGGATGCCTGGATATCGTAGCAGTCACAGAAACATGGTACACAGAGAACCATGACTGGGATGTTAACATACCAGGGTACATAACCTACAGGAGAGACAGGCAGGGGAGAAGAGGGGGAGGAGTAGCTCTCTATGTAAAGGAAGGGATAAAAGCAATTGAACAAAAGAGTAAACAGGGAGCAGAGGAGGCACTGTGGGTCACCTTGGAGACTGGAAAGGGCACCAAAATCTGCACAGGGGTTGTGTACAGACTCCCATGTCAAGGGGAAGGAATGGACAAGGATATGATAGAAGGCATTCTTAGAATGACACAGAAAGGGGAGATACTGTTGATGGGAGACCTGAATATGCCAGATGTTAACTGGAGAACATTTGCTGCAGCCACATCCAAGATCAGGGCCATTCTTGATGCCCTACAGGTGGCAGGCATTAGACAGCTAGTTTCGGAACCCACTCGTGAGGGAGCAATCTTAGACCTCATACTCTCAAACGGAGGCAGTGAGAGGATCTCAGATCTAGAAGTGGGTTGCAATCTGGGGACAAGTGACCATCAAACAGTGTGGTTCACATTAAACTCAGCTACAGAGTCAAGCCATACAAAAGTGAGGGTACTGGACTTTAGGAGGGCTGACTTTGGCAAGATGGGAGAATGCCTCAGAAAAGCAATAACAAACAGGCTAGAAGGAGGTGTGGAGCAACAATGCGGAATTATCAAAACTGCCATCACAGAGGCAACAAGCCTTTGTGTGAAGCAAATAAACAAATCAAAATGAAAGAAAAAGCCACTATGGTTCTCAAAAGAGGTGGCTGTGAAAGTCAGGAAGAAAAGATAGCATTCGGAAGTATAAGGAAACACAAGGAGCAGGACAGAGCTGTACCAGTTAAGGCAGAAGGAAGCAGGAGGGAAGTCAGAATAGCAAAGGCCCAAACTGAGGAAAAGATAGCCAACTCAGTTAAGAAGGGGGATAAAACCTTTTATAGGTACATCAGCTAGCGTAGAAAGAAAAGGGATGGATAGTGAGGCTGAATAGAATGAACGGTGGGTGGGCAGAGGGGGACAGTGAAAAAGCAGGAATACTGAATGAATATTTCTGCTCAGTATTCACAAAAGAGGAGGGGGAAGTACCTAATCCAATTAACAGAAGCACTCTTGATAGGGGGTCGATCCCAGTCCTTTCACAGAAGAAAGGGTTCTGTAAGAACTCCTAAAACCAAAGGTGGACAAAGCAATGGGTCCTGATGGAATTCACCACAGAATTCTAAAAGAATTAAGGGAGGAACTAGTGAAACCACTGGCTACTCTTTTTAGTAAATCATGGGAGGATGGTGTGGAACCCGAGGACTGGAGGAAGGCGTATGTGATTCCCCTTCACAAAAATGGGACCAAGACAGAGGCAGGAAACTACAGACCTGTCAGTCTGACCTCTGTGGTAGGGAAAGTGATGGAGTCACTTCTGAAGGAAAGAATAGTTGAGTACCTAGAGGCCAGTGGAGCACAGAACCCAAGGCAGCATGGGATCACAGCAGGAAGGTCATGTCATACGAATCTAATAGATTTCTTTTACTGGATGACCAAAGTAGTAGACCAGGGAGGGGCTGTGGACATGGCCTACCTAGACTTTAGCAGGCATTTGACACAGTCCCACACAAAGATTAATAGTTGAATTAACCAGCCTGGGAGTGGGTCCCAGGGCAGCCTAGGCAAAACATTGACTGGACAACAGGACACAGAAGGTAATTGTAAATGGAGTCCACTCTAAAGAAAGGGGTTACTAGTGGGGCACCGCAGGGTTCAGATTGGGTCCAGTCCTTTTAATGTCTTCATCAGTGACATTGCAGAGGGACTGGAAGGAAAAGTATGCCTTTTTGCAGATGACACAAAGATCTGCAACAGGGTTGATACACAAGGAGGTGTGGAAAGGATGAAAAGGGATTTGGCAAGGTTGGTGGAATGGTCAGAAGTATGGCAGCTAGGATTCAATGCAAAGAAGTGCAAAATAATGCACCTGGGAAACAAGAATCCAGGGGAAGAATACACAATGGGTGAGGAGGTAGTAATAACAACAAAAAAGGAAAGGGACCTGGGGGTAATCATATCAGATGACCTTAAGGTTAGCAAGCAATGTGAGAAGGCAGTAGGGAGGGCTGGGGGTATACTGGGATGTATAGGGAGAGGCATCATCAGCAGAAAACAAGAAGTTGTGATCCCTCTGTACAGACAGTTGGTGAGACCCCATCTGGAGTACTGTGTCCAGTTCTGGAGACCCCATCTCTGCAAGGACATAGACAGGATAGAGGCAGTCCAGAGGAGGGCAACTAAAATGGTGCAGGGTCTGCAAAAGAAGCCGTATGAGGAGAGACTAAAGGACCTTAATATGTATACCCTTGAGGAAAGAAGGGAGAGAGGGGGGACATGATAGAAACTTTTAAGTACCTCAGTGGAATCAACAAAGTCCAAGAGAGTAGCATCTTTCAGAAACAGAGGCATGCAAGAACAAGGGACACAACTTAAACATAGAAGGAGGGCAGTTCAGGGCAATGAGGAAGTATTATTTCACAGAGAGGGTAGTGGATGCGTGGAACAGCCTTCCTGAGGAGGTTGTGGGGTCTAAAACTGTGGGAGAATTCAAGAATGCATGGGACAGACATAAGGCAATTCTTGTGGGGGTTAGGAAGAAATAGGCTGTTGGTTAACTAGGATCTGCGCCCTATCCTGTAGGTAGGGAAATGGGCAGACTAGATGGGCCTAGCGGTCCTTATCTACCATCAAAGTCTATGTTTCTATGTTTCTATGTATCTGAGGGTGGCTTGTATTGAAACATCCAATTTTTATCATGTCCAGAATTTGACCAATTATATTGTATAAGGTCTACTCCATAGAGAAATAAACATAAACATTAACTAAGAGCATATGAAATACATTAATGATAATATTTAAAAAGATTAAAATCATAGAGATGGTACAGCTGAACAGCAGATAACAAAATGTGTCAATGCACTAGAAGTCCAATCTGAAGTGCTTTCTGTAACATGATTAGAGACCATGGATTATGTTCGAGGGTGGCTTTTATTAAAATGCTTTATTACGGCCTGCAGCTTCTATTCAAGGACAGCTTCTATTCAAGGGTGGCTTCTAAACGAAGATACAGTATAAGGCAATAATATTAGTAAGTAAGTAAGTAAAAGTAAGTAAAAATTTATTTATATAAGCCACCCTTCCCAAGCTCAGGGTGCCTTTACAAGATTACGTAAGCAGCATTAAAACCACAATAAAAATAACATTTTATATATAGCAACTTCAATTTAAATTACATTAATGAAATGCTTCATTAAAAAGAAAGATTTTTAGGCCTTTTTTAAAGCCCTCCACAGTCAGGCTATTTCGTGTCTGGCAAGGTAAAGAATTCCACAGGGTAGGAGCCATAAAGGCAAACGTTCTTCCACCAGATGTTTTTAAAGTTACCCTGGAAATCTCTAGCAATCCCTTGCCAGAGGATCGGAGGGAGCGGAAGGGGCTGTAAGAAGTCAGGAGTTCTTCTATGTAGTGGGGACCCAACCCATGTAGGGCTTTATAGGTCATCAACATGACCTTGAAAGTGATCCGCCACTGTACCGGCAGCCAGTGCAACTCGCGAAGCACAGGTGTTATATGGTTGGACCTTGGGCTTCCAGTCAACAACCTAGCTGCCGCATTTTGCACCAGCTGCAAGCGGCGGATATCCACTCCCGGCAGCCCTAGATAAAGGGCATTGCAGTAATCAAGATGACTGGCAACAAAGGCATGGACCAGGGTAGGAAGATCCTCTGAAGGAATCAGGTGTTTCACCCGTGCTATATTCCTTAGATGGAAAAAGGATGTTTTGACCATGGCCGACACCTGCGCCCTCAGGGTCAGGCCCTCGTCAAATATAACACCAAGGTTACATACCTGGCCAGATGCCATAAGCGGGGTCTCCCCCAGAAATAAACCTGAGGGTTTTCCCGCTCATGAACCTGACATCCTCACCCCCGGTTCCACCACCAATACCTCTGTTTTTCCCGGATTCAACCTCAGCCAATTGGTACTCATCCAATTCTGTATCTCCAGGAGGCAGTTGTTAAATAATGTACTTGACTCAGACTCTCACTCGGGCACAAAAGACATATAGAGTTGAGAATCATCGACATAGCAATGAAACTTAAACTCACATTGTCTTATAATATCCCCTAATGGAAGCATGTACACTGCAAATAACATGGGGGACAGCACCGAACCCTGTGGCACCACGCAGTGTAGACAGTGAGAGGCCAAAGAATGAATCCCAGACATTACTCTCTGATTCCTATCCTGCAGGAAAGATTTAAACCAACTGTGGACCACCCCCCTTAGTCCACAGAGAAACCACAGGCAATTAAGCAGCACCCCATGATCCACGGTGTCAAACGCTGCTGAGAGATCAAGGAGAACCAAGATAGAATGAGTTCTCTGATCTCTCGCCATCAGTAGATCATTTAGTACCCGAACAAGAGCCGTCTCAGTACTATGCCTTTTCCTGAAGCCAGATTGGAGAGGGTCATAGATACTGTAGATAGTTAAATGGTCTTCCAGCTGCAATGCAACCACCTTCTCGACAATCAAAAGGGGAAGATTCGAGACCGGTCTGTAGTTTTCTGGGCAGTCGGGATCAAGGAAGGATTTTTTCAAAAGGGGGCGTACTATTGCCTCCTTCAAGGAATCAGGAAAGATCCCTTTCTCCAGTGACACTGCAACTATCCCAGTAAGGCTCAGGCCAATAACTTCTACACACCCCAGAAGTAGGTAAGTAGGGCCCGGATCCAATCTACAGCAGGTAGGCCGCAAAGTCTGGATGATCCTCACTATATCCATGACTGCCAGTTAACTGAAGGTAAACCAAGTCAGTTGGGTATTTGTGCCCCTCGGTTGATCACTGCAAGATCCTATGGGAAGGCGCTGACTGATCTCATCCCTGATAGCGGACACCTTATCAGCGAAGAACATCATGAATTCCTCACACTGTAATTGTGACAACGCTCGACCAGATTGAAGACAGACTGGATTGCACAATCTGTCCACAGTCCGGAAGAGCTGGGCCAGTCTATTCCCTCGCTGTAGCAATTTTCCTGGACAGGAACTCTTCCTTCTTATGGGAAATTGCTAACTGATAGGTCTTATAATGATCTAACAGTCTAAGCCTGTCCACTTCCATGTGAGTTTTCCGCCAGTATCTCTCCAGTCTTCGACCCTGTCTCTTCAACCCACGGATCTCCTTGGTAAACCATGGGGCTCCTAGGTGGAGAGTACAGGGACGAACACGGATTGGAGCAATGACATCCAGGTCCCTCACAACTGCCCTGTTATAGGCTAGCACTAGGGACCCTGGGTCAGTGCTATCCATTGGAAATCCTGAGAAGTCCAGCTCCGCCATTAGGCCTTGTGAGGTAACTCCTCCCAAAGGATGGAACTGTACAATCTCCTTTGGGGTTGGCCTCTTTCAGAGGGCTGCGAAACTGAACCTCAGGGCATGATGGTCAGACCAACTGATGGGCTCCACCTCCACATCAGAGACTTCCATCGCCAGATGGAATATCAAATCCAATGAGTGTCCCCCCTGATGGGTTGCAGAGGTAATAACCCATGTCAGGCCCAATAAGTCTATCAATTGGAGGAGGTTTTGACCAAACGGTGTGAGTTCATCGTTGACCCAGGCATTGAAATCCCCCAGAATTAACCATCGGGGGGATTCCAATACCCTCTCGGCAATGAAATCTGCAACCTCCCTCAGGAATTCCCTCCCATCACCTGGTGGATGATAAATGAGAAGTATCCTGAAGCCTGCACCTGCACCCACAACACACTCAAAGGAGTTGGTACACCCAACTGGTATCTCCCTGAGGTCCAGTTCCTGTCTAAAACAGACTGCAACTCCCCCACTCCTACGGTCCACTCTTGGGTGGTGAATCACCGAGAACCTGGCTGGAACTGCGGATTCCAAAATGGGGCCTGCATTTTCATCAAGCCAGGTCTTGGTGATGCAAACTAAATCCACAGATATAACAAGATCTGCTACCAAGGCATTCTTGTTTCTGATAGATCTAGCATTGCTTAACACCACCCGAAAGGGATGAGACTCCAAGGATGACTCCACGTCCTGCCTGACCAAGTCAGTGCCCTTAGGTATGGGTACAAGACATGATGGACCTCGCTCCTGTATCCATTTCACCCCAGGGCGCCTCCTGGTTCCAACTGTCCCTATCCACCCACTCTTTTCCCATCCCCTGCAAGAGTTCCAGGATCTCCTATTCCTCCACTCCTTCGTCTTGAAATGCTGAATATTTGGCATCTCCTATAAACTTCTGAAGGAAGTGCAGAACATTCAAATGGTCGGAGATCCCTCAGTCTTGAGGGAGAGTACTGCCTGACTGTGTTTTTACTAGCCCAACACATTTTTTAAACCTTATCAATAACACCAAATTATAAAAAACCCACTAAATTAATATTTCTTAATATACCCCTTAATAAAACCACTCCACACTCTACTCAAATCAAAAAACATAAAGTAAACAACTATTAACAAAAAACCAAATCACACTCAAATGGCAACTCCTCCACTCTCTCTCACAGAGTGGGGGGAAAAAAGAAAAATGTACAGATCCCACCCACTGTCTCTCACACAGAAGGGGAGGATAATACAAAATTACAACATTAATACCTACTTAAACTAATATAAAATAAACAAGGTAAATACAATAAACCATTACTTAAAATAAAATATTCACACAGCCAAAAAAGAGTCTCAGTTCATTCAAATGTCCTGGTCAATCCTGTTATTTCTTCTTAACCAATTTTATCCAGGGAAGCCATGAAAGATTCAGTTCCTCTTGTGGGCTCTCACTTCCACAGAGGGTCAAACAAATAATGATTCCCAACGATAAAAATCCCAAGTCAATTTTTTTTTTTAATCAAACTTTACTTCACAGTCAAGAATCAATTCAAGTTATTTCATATGAACCCGCCACTGTCACTCCCTGTTTAATGGTGAAACCTCGCAGATTCAAGAAACCGGCTTTATTTCATGTCTCCTCAAAATCTTCGTTCCAGCCTGAAGACAAAATGGATTTTTCCCAGTTGACATCGACAACATCAACAGCCTCCCCTGAACTTCACTCAGTCACGAAACTCTTCCCCAGACCCGCTTTGCCCCATGGCAGCCCACCAGCTGCTGTTTAGTAGAAACAGAAGCACTACGAAGCCGGCCACCCTACGGCGGCAAGCCCACAGCACACCACTGGGTCGGATCAAGGGGCCGAGAGAAAATTCCTCTCAGGGGGAATCAACCGCCTTGCTGCCCCATAGATTCTGTCTCCTTAATGGGAAGAGCAGTTTCTCAATGAGAGACCAGTCTACTTCAACTCCTTCCTCTACTGAGATGGGAAAATAGAAACTCCAAATCTATTCCACGCTTCACCACTCAGTCACGAAAGATTAGTATAATTGATATGTCCTGGTGGTCTGGTGGACCCCCCACCTACCACATCACCGTGCTCTATCACCGTGCTCCCCCAAACCATAAGTGAGACAGGTACTGGCACAGCCCACTGCCCACCACTATGGCCAGCTGCTGACTGAGCTCTGAATGAGTGCATACTGTATACAGTATGCTCTCAGTGACAGACCTGTTAATCACTGAGCATGTACTGAATACAGTACACACTACTGCAGAGATCAGTCGGTGGCTGGCTGTAGTGGTGAGTGGTGTGCTATGCCAGTCATCGGCTTGCTTGTGGGTAGGGGGAGTGGGGTGGTAGGGCATTGCAGAATGGTGGGTCCACTAGACCACCAGGATGTTCAGGATATCTGTCAGTGGTGGATCAGGGCTATGGCATCCGGTAGACCACCAGAGCATATCAATTATACTAATATTATTACACAGTACTATGCATTAAGAGAGATCAGGGCTGGGGTGGGACACTAGTCTGCCAGGCTTATTATTATACTTGTAATGGGTGATCGAGGCATAGATTACTGGGGATAGTTTTATAGTTCTAATGGGAGATCGGGGCTTGGGGGGACTGCGGTATATTGCCAATGTGCTTGACTCACTCAGAAGGTGAATTTCTAAGTACCCAGAGACCAGCCCTGGCAGGTCAAAGGGTACTTAGAAATTCACCCTCTGGGTGAGTTTAGTGAATACTGTTTGTGGAGCTTTGGCAGCCTGTGTCTGCTGCAAGCCCCTAGCTCCTTGCTGCACACCATTTTATAGCATACAGGTGGTGAAAGTCCCATTTGGTGCAGGCATCCTGCGGTAGATGCTGACTGCCTTTGTGAATTGCTCCTAGGGCATTGTTGGGTGCAAAGGGCACTTTGCCCCAATACTTGGGACGCAAGCCCCTTGCACCTCCCCTGGAGCTTGGAGAATTGGGCCTCAGCAGTCTATGTGCCTTGGAAACCACTACAACCTTTGGACTGCTGTAAACACCTCCATCAAGCCCGGAAACAAACAAAACTATATAAAACTGAAAATAGATGTTGCAATCCTAACTGACCTATAGAAGTATAGAATTTGCTGGCAGACTAGGACTGCTTAACCCACCAGTCTGCCAAGATGTTACTTGTTTAATCTGTCACCCCAGACCCTAACTGGTCTCTGGTGACCCTCTTTGCCTGTTTTCTAATATATCCCTATGTCTATCCCACACATGCATGAAGCTCACCACTGTTTGTGCTGCCACCACTTTTGCTAGCAGTCTGTTCCAGGCATCTCCCACCCTTTCAGTGAAGAAATATTATCTCACATCTCTCTTGAACTTTCTCCCCTCCAGCTTCATCACATGCACTACAGTACTGGTACTCCTTTTCATTTGAAAGAGACTGCACTCCAGCACTGTGTTCATCCCTGTGAGGTATTTGTAGATTTCTATCATGTCACCTCTTACTCTTCTCTTCCACGGTGTATATATTAAGATCCCTCAATCTCTCTTCATAGGGCTTTTTTTGTAACCACAGCACCATTTTAGTAGCCCTCTTCTGGACAGCCTCCATCTTGTCTATGTCCTTTCTGAGGTGCAGCCTCCAAAATGAGACACAATACTCCAGATGGGGTCTCACCAGCAAGCGATACAGTGTCAACACCATATCCCTCCTCCTACTGGATATACCCCTCCCTATGCACCCAGCATCCCATTAGCCTTACCCACTGGTTTGACACACTACCCTATCAACAGGATATCATCAGATAAGATGACCCCAAGATCCCTTTCCTGTTTAGTGACTGTCAGAACCTTCCCCGGAACTATACTTATAACCATGGCTTCATATACTTTTTTGGGATGGAAGTCAAATACTTCCATGGGTTGAAATTTGGAAGTCATTTCAGTTTTACCGGAGTCAAAATACTTCCAGCTGTCAATTTTCAAGTTCACAAATTTTGGAAGTCAAAGAACTCCAAGTGCTTTATTTTTTGAAGTCATAGGCCTTTTGAATACCTCATTGTACCCCACCCATGGCACATACACAGAAATACATTTCTAAACTGTCTGAACAGGTTTTAAGGGAAGGGGTTATTGGCCAGGACATCAGGAAAAATCCTCTACGTTTACTAAAAGTGCCTTGGGTTCTTTTACTTTCTCTTGGACATCCACCAGGACAGCACCAGAGGTGGGTACAAGGGACCTCAGTTTAACATCTCATCTGAAGGATGGGACACCCCAACAGTACAGCACCCCCCCCAACACACACACACTAGTGCTTCATTAGGGTTTTAATGTTTTTTTGTATAAGCCCAAATCCTGATGTGGGACTAGAACCTATAACCTTCTGGCCAAGAGGCAGATGTGCTGCTAACTGAGCTGTACTGACTGACAAATGAGTCATTGACAGAAATCCCCAGGTCCAGTTTTGTCAAAAATTTAATTTCTCACTATATCCGGAACCTACTAACCAGCGACATGCATTCTCGACTTACCTTGAAACCAAAACTGCAAGACAGCAGCTGACTTTGATGATGCACCATTGTCTGTCTGTCTGTCTGCCTGTCTGTCCAGCTAGCTAGCAGTAGCAAGCTATCACCAGTAATAGGATTTACCAATACCACCAGCACACATCAAAGGATTCAGAGGAGAGTAACAAGAATGATAGATGCCAGGAATGCTAGAGTACAAACAGAAAACAGTCCTCACCCCCCGTCCCAACACTCAGTGGCCCACAGGACCTGCTTTTCAGTGGTCTTGAATTCCACCCCATCCCCTTGAAGTGGTGCTGCATTACTGAACATGCAGACACTTATGTGAAAACTGGATGCAACTCTATTTGCCACACTTTTTTTGGCAGACTCACTTGAGTAGATTTATATTCCAGTACAGAACCTGAGCATTCCCAAAAACCTTGTGTTTTTTTTCTCCATCTCTTCTCACATCTATTACTTGAATTTTCTTCATTTATAGACTGCAGAGATAAACTATAACAACAACAAAGGTTAGGGGTAACCCCCTTCATCAGCTGTTAAACTGTCAACATCGTGACACAGATTTTATCAAGTCATACCTAACATTAAAAAAAATAAACACATTTTTTAATCTTGTTCACCTGGCACTATTACATTCAATAACAGTCTATTGTCTTCCACCAGTGTGTTTGCGTATGTTTACCTAAGAAACACATAAACAACAGGAACAGGAACAGCAGAATGTTTGATTTAACAATCAAAATGGCAAATGTCCATCATGAAAAAAAATGCAGGGTAAATGTAAGCCCCACCCATTAAACATTTTGGCACAGCTCTCTAGTCTTGCAAAGCTTTACCACTGCACCTTCAGCCAACTGGCACTGGATCTGGTGTACTTCAGCTGGGTGGATTTCAGTGACCAGTGATGCCACCTCTGGAAGCTTTCTGCAGTATTAGTGTCCTAAAGATTTTACCCCCCCGAGGAAAATAAAACTACTTTTCTAAAACAGATTAAAGAAGAAGAGAATCTCAGAACTGAGCACACCTGTTCTTTGCAGAGAATGGCCTTGCAGCTATGCCAGAACATTTCAGAGGCAGACAAGCAGCAAATGGAGTAGGGGGGGGCACACTGGATCTGCACCAAAACTAGGACATGATAACTAGGGATTCTCAAGTAGTTATATCCAATATTGACAGCAACATTTTAAAATGCAGAATGGCAAAGCAGTTTAAGCAGTTTAGGAATTGTCTTGAAGTAGCTGTACAGGCGGTCCCCACACATGGTTTTGTCCACAGCAAGTCTGTGATATCAGACTTATATTTAACTGCTGTGCCATTTATCTTCTGCATTTTATACTGTCAGATTTAATCCAATAAAGGTACTGAAGGGATAGTATATAACTACCCCATCACCCAAATTTGCCTGCTTGACACAGATTGTGTCTTTCAGTCTAAGTGCCTTTTGATTGATTTGCCATTTGAAAGAGGAGTTTCCTGCTATTGTGCCTGATTTACTTTGCAGTCAGATGATGTATGGCAGGGAGGTCAGGAGAAGAGGGCTGGAGCAAGGAAGCAGGAGACCAAAAAAGTCAGGAGGATTTATATTTCATCCAACTAACACAAACAAAGTTGCAGTTCAGACCCTGCTGATAATGCTAACCCTGCAACACACATACACACACACACACACACACACACTCACACTCCCCTACTTACACAAACAAAGTCACCAGAATTAATGTCCATCCCCAAAATGCTACTGTCTTGTGTCCAGAAAATTACCCACTGCTGACAAAGTGAAATGAGAGTGTAACAAGACATGCAAAGTCTCCCATCTTAGAGATGCAGCGAATTAAAATTCCACGGTGATGTGCCCGTGAAGTGGGCACTTTACATTGTTACTTTGCTATGCAGAGTGGCCAGCATGAAATGCCCACTTTGCCTTGTTATTGTGATTGTGACTTCTCTTTGTCATTCCACCTTAACCTGAAGTAAGGAAGAGTGACAATATTGGCAGCTTCAGGCCCCCACACATCACATGGCTTACAGTACTGTAACTCACATGCTGTACAGGAACACGATTGCCTACGGCTATAGTTCCCCGATGACAATGACCTGTATCACAAAACTCCCCAATCTGAAAACTCATATCAATGAGTACAGTGGTGAAGTCTGGAGAGATACTACAAAACAGGCTTACATGATGCAAGTAACTAGTAAAAAAAATAATTTTTGATTTGTGATGTGATTGGGAATCATGACTGCATTTGTGACCGTGAAATATGAATTTATTTTTCTCGGACTTAGCGCTGATGAGTGTATTAGGAATGCAAATGCCAACGGCTATACTTCCCTGATGACCTGGCTGTTCACAAAACTCACCAGCTTGAAAACTCATATCAGTGGGTACAGTGGTGAAGCCTGGAGAGATACTACAAATCATTAATTTTGCGTTTCATGACATGATCATGAATTGTGTGCACCACACCAGTATTCTGAAGGGAAGCCAAAGAAACAACTGTGACTTGAGTAACAGAAGGAGATTGGGCCCTAAAGAGATGCAAATGCACAGACACATTAAGACTGCACTGCGCACTAAAGAGATGTAGACACAAAGGCACAACAACAACACCTAACCAGTGCTCACCATCAGAAATCCAAATTTGGAAAAGAAAACCTTTTGCCATTTGGGAGAGGGGGTAGTGCACAGCAGTAACAGTCCACTACTTCTAGTAAAGATACCACAAGCGGACAAAAAATTCATGCAGGTGCAGTGGATAGCAGGTTCACACTGCTGCAGTTACTCTGTGGTACAATAAATGGTATCTAATTTAATGGCACGCATGCATTGCACACACACTTACACACACACACACACACTACAAGTAATGCATAGCAAATTGAAAACCATTAGTAATACAACCAAATGTTTTAAACAAACTGAAATTATACTCTGCTGCACCACAACAATCAGCAAAGAAATGGCAAGAACTATTGAAAATATTACTGTGTGTACATTACCACATTTATACAAGAAAAATATAACCAAAACAGAAAGACTGCCTTTTTCTCCCAGTTAATCTACCTACACCACACATACGCCCTTCCCCCAAAGCACACTTCACAGTTCACAGACTGACTGTTCTAAATTAGCATTAAAAATCCACACACAAAGAATAAACACTTGATGATTTGAGCACAGGAGGGTTTCCTACAATCGATGTACTAGATTTTGAGCAAAAAAAATGACTCAAAAAGGATTTTTAACAGCTTTTAGAGGATTTGAATGGCAGAGCTCTGAGAAGAAACTGTCCCCATCTTCCACTACACATACGCTACACAGAACTGAGACTGTGCAGAACAATCTAGAGCCTATGTGACCAGAAATTTCATGAAGCACTGCCAGTTTGCTTTGGAACTCAATAACAAGGCAAAGTAATGCGAAGTACATTGATTTCAGTGTTACTTCTCCTTAAAATTGGTGGAGAAGTGGTTTGGGGAAAGCAGAGTAACGCGAAGTCATTGTTTTCAATGGACTTCACTTTCCCCATTATAACGTAAAGTACTCCACTTCATGTTGTGGAGCACTGCGGATCTTACATGCCATTCCGTGTATCACTTCGTGGAGTGAATTTAGCCCACTTCGACCACCACTGTCTGTAAACTACTTCTGTCTCTCCATAACTATTGTGGTGCAGGCAGTGATGTCTTATAATCAATGTTCCATAAATTAACAAATATAATTGGAAAACCTCTATTTACAACTTCTTAATCTGTCCTTTACCATCTCATCAATTACTACAGTCTAGAAGCAGTCAAGGATAGTGCCAAGTTTCAAAGCAGGCAAGCCTTCTCTTCCTGAAGATTATTGCCCCATCTCCCTCCTTTCCCATTCAAGTAAGTTCCTTGAAAAGATCTCTTTCTATAAATGTCTAATACTGTGTGAAAGTAAAACCTTCTCTCAGCCCACCAACATGGTTTTCAAAAAGACCACTGTATCACTACAGCCTTGACTAGGTTTATTGACCAAGTCATCAAAATATAGATGAGGGAAAAATGGTGTCTGCTGTTTATCAACATAATAAAAGCATTTACCTTGTAAATCACAGTATATAATATGGGCCACATTGAGTTATCTACTGCAGCCATATCCTGGTTCCAAAATTTATTTATTTAGGTTTTATTTACCAGGCAGGTGCACTAGACAAAACAGTTTCCTATTTTTATGCACAACCTGTAAGATCTCCCAACAGCAGAAAATGTACAATGACTGACAATAAAGCACAATGAAGGTCACTACAGATGTTCAAAATTCAGAGCACAATACAGAGTGGAGTTTTGGGTTGATAAATGAGGCACAAAATAAGACACGTACATCATAAACTGGTATACAGGATAATAAGTGTAAAGACTCATGGGTCTGTGAAGCTGATATCATGAAACAAAACAGAAAGACCCAAAACAAGTTATAAAACAGCTACTGTAGGGGCAATAACAAGTGTTGATATAAGGAGTTAGTAATTGTAGTTATTTTGAAAGCCTGGCTAAAGGAACGCTGCCAAATTGTAGCCGGACTGTAGAAGCAAAGAATGAGAAGGCAATCTCACTTACAGTAATTTGTTTCCAGTCTTGGAAATATATAATAGATCAGGATCAGACAAGATGATTTTAGGAGATATGACAATCTGCCAGGCAGAACAAATGAGTCACGGGGCAAGAAAGCCTGTTTTATTGCTATGTTATAAATGGCGCCTCACAACATGAGGTTACATAGGGCAGATGGGGGCAGACATCCAAGTCTGGAGTACAAGGCAGAGTTGTGAGTCTATTAGTTGGAGGCCAAGGCAAATCTGCAGATGTTATTATAAACCACATACTATTGGTGCAGGACAGTTTTTGAGGCTGAAAAGAAGACATCCCATACAGAAATTAGGGAGAAAGATGTCTTAGGCTATAGCAATCCAGGCTTTGGGGGTGACAGTTATTGACTTTAAAGGAAAACCCAAACCTAGAATTAACTACTTTACAGGCAGAGGCCATATGGATCAAGAAGTCCAATGAAGAGTTGAATCTGACACCTAAATTATTGAAGAGGGAAACCATGGCCAAGCATGTTTCATCTTGCAAGCCAATGATAGTGGGACTTGACTGTTGTTTAACTGGGTGGCTGAGCAAAAGAGCATGGCTTGAGACTTGGTGGTGTTCAGGAGAAGCCTGTTAGAAAAGTGCAAATTTGTACATATCAGAGATCGGATAACAGAAGTTGATTGAAAACAGAGATGCTATAGGAGCTCTTTAAAAGGACCAAGTCATCTACATATAGAATGGGTGTATTATATAAGAGACACTGGCGGATGAAATTCATATGAATAGAGGAAAGGAGAGGTGAACTTATTGATTCTTCAGTGATCCCAAGAGAGGTAATCGCAAGTTCAGACAGGGAGGATCCAACCTTAACACATTGGTATCTATTTGCCAGGTAGCTCTTAAACCAGGACAAAGCTGTGAATGAAACACCCAAGTTACTATGTTTCTCACAGAGCAGAGAATGAGCTACCAAATCAAAGGCCATTGTAAGGTCGATGTAAACTACACCTTTAAGCACATTCCTATCCATTTCAGTGGCAACGTTCATGGTGAGTTATATGACAGAAGTAGTAGTAGTACTGTGCTCTTTCTGGAAACTGTATTGTATGGGAGAAAGGAGGTTATGGGAGATAAGGTATTCAGTGAGTTGAGAAATAATAAGTTTCTCATGAATCTTGTTGAGCGCAGGAAGGACCACTGTGGTCTATAATTGCTAATCTTTTTACTATTACCTTTCTTGAACACACGTACTACATGCAATATCTTCCTTAGATCAGGTACAGTTTGGGAGGTAAAGGACAAATTAAAGATTCTTGTGATCAGCGTTTTATTTATTTGAAGATTGTTGATGGGGAAAGGCACACTGAGCCTAGGCTCATTTCCAGGTGTGACCTGGGGAAGGGGAGCAAAGGCTAAAAACAATACAAAGCTTATACAAAATACGATGTTACAAAAGTGCAAAGTCAAAGCACACAAGAACCATAGAAAGTGCATAGTGTTAAATAAAACTGGCAGATAAAAGTTACACCATGTGATTAGTGTTGCAAACTCATTGTCAGTAACTCTAAATAATTTAGGCTCAATCTCATTGGAGCACACAGATTTAGTTATGGGAATCTGCATAAAATGTTCAGGTGCTTGTGCACATCCAAGATTTAGACAGCTTTGAGGTAGTGTAGAAAACAGGCATAACACAGTTTGCTATTATTCGAGGGGAGAGGAGTCCAAGCATAGGCTTGCTAAATTGGTAAAATCTACAACCCCACTTAAAATTCTTTCATTTGATGGTACCTCTCCCCGAGTTAGTTTCTTCTTTAAAATATCTGGGAGACTGGCCAGACCGGTGGCACTGAGGGCTGAGGTGCTGGACACCTTACCTCGCTCTACGACAGCAACCCATTTTTGGGAACAAACATGGGCCAAAGGGGGTCGGCAGGAGAGGAGAAGAAGGATTGAACTTTTAATGGACTGCCCTCCTTCTCTGGAGAGGGGGGCCATCAGTAGTTGGCATTCCACTGGCCCCTAGCTGTTGCTGGGGGACAGCATGCCAACGTTGCCACAAGGGGAGGAAATGGGGTAGATGCTTGGAGAGAGCACATGTGGAAGCCTGCACACTCTCTCCCCAGGCATCAATGCATGCTCCATCTCCACACTAGGGAGAAATTGGGAAAAAGTCCTGGCTACATGAAGGTGACACCACTGCACCAACCCTGAGAAGGCACCTCCCTGGCAAGGATCTGTTGAGGGTTGGTTGAGATGCTCCCCACCACCCTGCCACAAAGGGTAAGTCATGGGTGCTTAAAGGAAGGGGCCTGATCCTTGGGGAGCAGCACTGGGGTGACAGCTGATGGCAGTACTGCCACCAGGGCACAGAAAGAAATAGCACGTAAAAAAGAAATGTATCTGGGAGACACCCTTGATCACTTCTTGATCTTCTCAGAGCACATTTGACCCCAGATATATGGCTTGCTATCATGATGGGCACATTGCACCTCTTCTGAATTCCTGCTTCCGTATCTACATACAAACCACCACATTTAATCTATATAGACTGAACTCATTTTATAACATCTCCAGATTTGTATTAATGGCCCCTTACGTCACTCACCACTGCTGTCTTTACCAATCATTTGACTGGTTCTCTACCTAAGTTTGTCATGAATATATATTACCATAGGCTGTTTCTTAGGCAAGTTCTCATAGGATGATAAGCTTTCCTCACTAACTTACCTCCTAATTCCCAAACTGTGCCACTACAGTCTCAGGTCATTCTCACAGCTGCTTCTTGAAAATCCTCATCACCACTTGTATGGGGAAAAAGTCATTCTTTGATGCATGACATCACTGGAAGAGTCTGTACATTTCCATCTGCTCTTTAGCAACTAATTACCTATTCAAATCTCACTGTAAGGTTGCCTTTCTGCCAGACTTAGACTGCAAATGCTCCCCTTCAGCATGGTGTTTGTAATAGTATGTTGTGGTGCATTTGTATTTGTTGTACTTATTGAATGCATTTTTGCATTTATTGCTCACCTGACATTTTACCACTAAAGTCACAATTTGCCATGCAATATAATGTACTTCCTTTCCTGTATGCATTTTTTGCTATAACTGGTTGGTTTCCATCTTTATGGCCTAGATAATGCCTGAAAACGGTCTCTGGGGTAAGGGCACCCACTTTCTGAACAAACACATAAATAAATGTGTAAATACATTAAAATAAATACTTTGGAGATGTAACAAAATCATTCACTATTAATAAAAAAATCAATAGTCTATAGTAGGGATGTCAGGCTATACCAGGCAGAGGGTTTTTAATGATGTTACCTTAAATTAAACTTACACATTAACTTATCTTCTGAAATTTCCTCCTCCTTGGCATCTTCAGTGCATCAGTCTTGCCCCATATTTTGCAGGCACAATCCCAGTTGTTTGGGGCTCAGAAACCATATTGTTTTTATTTCTCACACATAAAGTGGAGTCTAGCAAGGAATACAAGACAGAATATTTCTAGCTCATGGAACTTGCATTCACTCCATCAAATGTTTTTCCCTGTATGTGGTTGCAGAAGAAAGGTTCTACAACAGTTTCATTGACTGGCATCACAGTGACAGAATTTATGTCGACCACAAGTTGCGGCCGACATAATTCCCGAAGGACTCCCGGTCTCTTTTTCTATAGGGAGGCTTCACCTCTGAACCCCCCATGTGGGGGGCTCTACAGCTGCAGCCCCATTCTAAATATAATCAACTCTGTGTCAGATTTGATATAAAGAGGGGGTGCAGGACTGGGAAACAGTGTGCCTGGGTCTCTGGCGAACCAGTACATTGAACTGTCGATGCTGTCGGCATCAACATCATTTGCTGTATCGGTGTCACTGTCAGAGAGATGTAACATAAAGGACTAGAATTCTGGGTCCAGATTCACAAAACTTTTCTCAGGTGAAAACCCAGTTGCCTAGTGTAAATTGGATTTTCACCCAGCGTTGGTGTTCATGAAGCCCAGTTTGCCCCTACAAATGGAGCCTGTGCCCAGGCAAAGTTTTGAGGGGGACCACAGTGCAAATGAAGGGAAGGGGAGGGGACCTGCACACCCACAGTGCAGTTCACAAAGTTTGTGTTCCACACAAGGTCTTTTTGTGATGACCCTTGCATGGAGAAATTACAACTGACCAAAACCTGATGTTAATCTTTGCATCCCTAGTTGTTGTCAGAGGTACTGCAGCCCCCAGCTCCCCTCCCCTACTTTGATGACCTGCCCCAAATAAATAAATGTATTCCTTGGTGGCCTAGTGGTGCCCTCCCCCCTCCCCAATCACTGACCCCATGAGCAATACAGTATATGTTTTCCAGTGTGTAGCATCCCTTCCCTCCTCCCTGTTTGCCAACTAATAGGAAAAATAATGTTTCCACAGTGTAGTGGTCCCCTCACATTCTCTGATCACAGTCCCCAAATAAATTAAGTATTCCCTGGTAGTCCAGGGTCCCTTCCCTCTCCCGGATTGCAGACCCCCACATAAAACATAATTTTCCATAGTGTAGTGGCCCCTCTCTCCCCGGTCACCGATTGCCATCCCCAAATAAAGTAAACCTATTCCCTGATAATTCTAGGGTTCCTCCCCCACTCCACAATGATTGCCCATCCTGTAATAGCAATAATTTTCCCTGACAGTCTAGTGGAACCCCCATCCTATCCAGTGTGCTCCACAACCCCCTCATCCTAAGCTGTGGTCAGAAACCAGCACATCCCTTCTCTCACCAGCACTGCTAGTACTCACTGAGCCCTCCTGGAGTGCTTACTGTGAGCAGTATGGCTCATTAACTGTGACTGATCAATCATAGTCAATGAGCCATAATGTATGTAGTACGCACTCCAGGAGGGCTCAGTTAGTGGCCAGCCATGGTGGTGAGAAGATGGCTGTGCTGGTCACTGACCATGGCTTGGAATGGGGGAGCAGATAGTGGAGCACACTGGATGGGGTGGGGGCCCACTAGACTACAGGGAGAAGTATTGCTCTTATAGAACCAGTCATCATTGGATGGGTGGGATCCTCGAATTACCAGGGAATAGGTTCACTTTATTTGGGGACGACAATCAGTGACCAGGAAGGGGGGGGACCACTACACTATGGAAAATGATTTTTCATATGGGGTCAGTGATCAAGAAAGGGGGGGATGGACCCTGAACTACCAGAAAATACTTATAATTTATTTGGGAACAGCAATCAGTAACCAGGACAGTGGGGGGAACCACTACACTATGGAAAATGACTTTTTTTATGTGGGTGGTGAACCAGAAGAGAGATGGGACCCTTGACTACCAGGGAATACTTAATTTATTTGGGGATGGCAATTGAAGAATGGGGAAGGACCACTACACTACAGAAAAATTATCTCACTTATAGGGTCAGTGATCAGGGAGGGACCCTAGGGAATAGGTTTTTTATCATTTGGGGATGGTGATCAGTGACAAGGGGAACCACTACACTACAGAAACTGATTATTCATATGGGGTCAGCAATAGTGGAGGGGAGAGGGACCCTGGACTACCAGGGAATGGATTTATTTCTTGGGAAGGGTGATCGGAGAATGGGGAAGGACCACTACACTATGGAAAGTTTTTTGCATATGGGGTCAGTGATTGGGGTGGGAGAAGGAACCACTACACTATGGACAAATACTTTTTCTTATGGAGTTGGTGATTGGGGAAGGGAGAAGGATCCTATACTATCAGGGAATGCATTTATGTATTTGGGGATGGCAACTAGACCAGCAGGGAATGTGGCTGCATGAGGAATGGATGGGGGAAACCATGCTAGGCCAAACAAATCCATGCAAATGGGCCCATAATGGACATGCTAATGGTCAATTGCACCTTGCGTGCTCAATGGGTTCATTTGCATGGCCACTTTCATGAATCGTGACTTAGAACATGTGTGCTATTGTTGGCAGGTCATTCTCCTGGCTGGCTATGGGGGTAGTGCTACTGAGATTCCTGGTGCTTTCCTTGGGTTAGCGCTGACCACACCTGCCCCTATTCACAGCCAGATAGCATACCATTATATACGACTGTCAATAGCTTGATTGCCCTGAAGCACAACCATGGGTGCAGTGCAAACTTTTGCACAGTACTTTGCATTTTTTAGTCAATCCTGCTCCTGAACTCTGCAATCATAGTCTGACCAATAGTTCTGGTAACACAAAATACAGTGCTGCCTTCTTAAATGCACACTCATTTTGCATATAAATAATGTGCATTTAAACAGGCTGTGCACTTATCTAGACCTACATATTGTTAATGGAAAAGAATGAGCCTGATATCTGTGATTTAATGTCTTTATTTCTGTACTTGTAATGGCATACAAACAAGCATAATGTCAAATATATTACACATTAGTGTAATAAAAATAATTGTGTTAGTGTATTTATTTTTTCACTTTAATTCACTGTGTTAAGAAGGCATTGATGGCAGGATGCTTATTAAAATATTGTTTCCTCACCAGGTGAAAACAGGCTGTGAATTTAACAGGTGGTAATTGCATGTTGACAGATGCAACTGGTGAACTGTACACATATGTACTTAACAAAAATTTCACTTAACCAGTGTGACCTTCAGCAGAAAATTTAAAATTATAGAGAAAATAAATAGGAAAATAGAACAAGTGTGCATATTCCAGAATGCACACTCATCCGATATACACTTAAGTGGATTCAACTGCATAACATCTCAGTCCCCAGAGGTTCTGTAACAAGTAATAAAGTATGGGGTCTACCTTGTGAGGCTCTGGTTCAGTGTGGGGTGCTGCAGCAAGGTCTGATTACCAAGACTCCGTAGAGCTTAACAACCTCTTGGAGAAGTTGTTTAATGAATAACATCAGGTTTTCTTCTTGGTTCCCTCTGGTATTTTGAGTGCTCTAACATTTGCTGCCCATGTTGGGTTTTTCTTTCAAGCTATTTTTGGTCATTTGAAGGTTACCCTGCACCTTTACTGATAGTGTTGCTCCTACCAATTCCTTACATGCCATGTCTGTTGATTTCATCACCACATTCATGTGATTATCCACTTTAGAGTCTACAGCAACAAATCTCTAGGTAAAAGAATCCAGCTTCTACTCTGTGTTTTCGTCAGGTTTTGTAAGTGCTAAAAGTGCTTGCTGAAGTGACTCAAATGAGGCTGGGGACTGTGTTGCTGTAGACTGACTCTGCGTTGGCTGCGCAGGTTGTTTTGACATCCCTGCTTTGTGTTGTAAAAAGTATTGTTTTCCTACTATTTTTAGTCACACCATCTTGTAGGTAACATCATTCATTTCCTCATGCTGAACTCTATCAGTCAAGTTCAATTTTAGTATTCAGTGCAAAGTTAAAAGATTATTTTTATTAAATGAGGTCCCTGGATTGTGGGAGCTCAACAGAAACATTGCTTCAGGCCACACTGCTGGCACTATACCCTTAGGGTGTGTTCTTCTTGTTTAAACAGGAGAGTATGTGACGATGAAAACCTGAATCTGAGATAGTGTGCATTTTAAGAACAAGTGCCCACTTCTGACAAATAGACATTTCATGTAGCTGTTTTATTGATTATGTTTTAATTTGATTGTACCTCTGCAATTAATCCAGTGGGTTTTTTATCTTTTTCTTTTTAAACTGCTAGTTGAAGAATTCAGGAGAATTGTACAAGTTTGATATATGACAATCCCAGCTACTTAGGAGCCAAGGTATTTCAATAAGAAACTGTGGATTCTCTTTTATCTTTTCCAAAATAAATAGACACATCTGACAGAAACAAATTGCTCCATTTAAATGTTTACAATATTGTGGTTTAGCTATATGATTTTTATCATTTTAAACAAGAAAATAACTTCTGTTTCTTCTTCCAAAGGTAAATCTGATTTGGAAGGAACTGTCTTCTGCAAAATTATAAAAAAGGTCACATATTATCAGAAATGACATATTTGTATTACATTTTAAGTGAAGACAGCATTATTTCCCTCATAAAAGTCTGCAAGCAGTCAGGCAGTTTCCTTTTGCAATACTCTGCCTGCATTGCCAGTAAATATTTTCTGACTTCATATTACGAGGATTCCATTTATTTTCCTTTTTACTGGCAGCTGACAAAATAAAAAGAAACTCATTAGCAGGTAAGTAAAGAAACAAATGCATAAAGTTATTTCCAAGACATCATATGACCCAAACCTTCATTCTGTAAGATATATGCGATTTTCTATTTATTTGTTTCTCCAGAATATTCTTACTAGGTGCATGTTCCTTACTGGAATTGGAATGTGCACTTTTCCAGTATATACTTTAGTGGGCTTCATCATCCAGTAAGTGAAATTGTTCTATGCAACATAATGCATGGATTCCTCACATACATGCACACACACCAGTGCCTCAAATGACAAACAATGCCCAACAAAGTACACAGATACAGTTGAACTAGAACATCTGCACTAGCAATACAGGACACAACCCCACGTTAAAGGTTGGAACATGCAAAGACAGCAAAGCGCACAATGCCATCTGCCAGAGGAAAAAAGAACAGAATGACAATGCAATGAAACAAACACTGTGCTGTGTCAGTACCATGGTGCTTACATACTCACTGTAGCATGAATCAATTGTCTAACATATAAAAAGGTAAACATGAACATTCTGCAGGCAATTATTATATATGGGTCATCAAATAATATGGCTACAGAAAATCAAAGTTTCATCTAGAAATGCTTAGAGACTCAATCTAGAATGAAACAGGCTAACCCACTACTTCTTATTGTATGGCACTTTAAGGCCTTTTCATCACAGAAAAGAGATGGGAACTCAAATGGCCCTAATACTAAAGTTTTATGTAGTTTTTATCATGAATACATTGGCAACCTGTTAACTACATAAACAATAACACAGACAAGGTGGTGGCTAGTCTGTGATAAATGCATGCCTAGGGGGTGTAGTGAGGCATGGAGATTGAAGGCTATGTGCCTTACTGCCCTCAGAAGTGTATTTGTCACAGACTGGTCAACACCATGAAGTGTGTTATTATGCTTAGAAAATGGGTGTATGTTGAGACATTTTAACTGTTTCAAAACTTGTAAAATATTAAAATATGTTCTTACTGTTTGTGCTTACTGTTTGTGCTAAATAGTCCCTGTGCTTCAGTGCTATTACTCAAAAACACTGTACTTCTATGGTGACTGAGAGGGAGAATGCTTGGGCAGGAGGAAGCAAGAGTGCAAAAAAATGCAGAGTAGATTAGAGGGGGGCCAATTAAGGAGGAATGTGAGGAAATTATTTTTCACAGAAAGGGTGGTGGATGCATGGAATGGCTTACCACAAGAAGTGGTGGCTATGAATACAGTGCAGGGCTTCAAACAGGCATGGGATAGGCATAAGGGAGCAATACAAATGACTATGAATAGATAGGCCACTGACAGAGCAAAGGCCGATGGCACGTTTATAAGGTAGAAAAAGAAATGGGCAGACTGGATGGGCCTTGCGTTCCTTATCTGCCATTAACTTCTATGTTTCTATGTTTCTATGAGTAAGATTTTTTTTAATTTTTTACTGTTGTAAAAACTAACTGTAGCTTTGGAACTGGGAAGGAACAAAAGTGAGTGTGGTTGAGAGAGATGGCAAAATCAAGATTTTGTTATGGTCTTGCCAGCTGCATGCTACCATCTGCAGAAGCTAATTGTACAAAAGCACTGGTGGTTTGACTCTCTCCAGAGCAACTGCATGTAGGGAGGGAGATTGAGAGTGTACGGGCAGTTCAGAGAGCAGAGAGTGAGATCTGTGAGGTGTGAAGGAGAGTGAGATGGATTTGTATAACAAAATATATATTGTCCCTCTTTTAAGCGTTGTTTTTTGATGTATAGTGGAGCAAGTTGCTCCTGTAAAAAAGCTGTCAGCTTAGTGTGCTACTCCTGGTTCAACAACTAAATACAAAAAAAATTAAAAAAAAGTATGTTATCTGGTAGCAGAGAATAAATGACTGCCAGATTAGATTTTTCAATCTCAGTCAGATGCTTCTGGATTTCTTTTAGTAAACAGTCTAGTACTGGACATTTTTTTTGTTAGTGTTGTATAGTCAAAATAAAGAGCATGCCTGGAACGGTGTCTCAGCCAATCATAATTAAGGACTGTCTTTACCCATTTTATAATATATGTCAAATCAGGTCTATTAATTTAGACCACTTAGTAAGCATTTAATTTATTTGCCAGGAGTACACAGAAGTTCTGGTGAAAAAGCCTTTTCATTTACTATTCTACTGTTGCAGCACCTTAAACTCCCTACCTGACAACATCAGCAATTTATATAATAACCAAACCTTCAAGCAAGACATGCCCATGCATTTGCTGTTAAATCCATGCAGATTAGTCAGCAATAATTCCTGCTGAACCTTGATCCTTTGAAAACAGGCACTGCCTAAAGGATCCTGTGTGTAATAACTAAGTAAATAAATACATGCATAATCATGCTTCCCAGTCCCATACTCCCTCTGAACTACAGACACTTTCTATTATTCATATCTGTTTCATTCTTTTATGCTTCTGTCTTTTACATTCAGTTACTCTCCATTAAGGCTCCCCGTAATTCATATTATTGTATAGAGTAAATCATTGTTATTTAACATTAAATCCATTATTAGTAACTTAATTTCAACATCTCTGCTACAGTAATGCTTCCCAAAGATCATATTGAAAGATAGATATGGAACCTACATGAGAATATCATGGAATGCAAAAAAACGAAATTAATAAATTAATTAATGTCAAAAACAAACAGCTACAGTACATCTGAGTTCCTGGGTGTGGTGCTGGTAATACTATACACAGTTAATCAAAAGCAAAGAGGCGCCCCCGTTTGTAAGATAATTAGCTGAACAGCAGGGACATTGTAGCAGGCATACTGGCTTCAAAGTTACAGCAGACAAACAAGCTTCAAAAACAGGATAAAACAAGGTACCATAAGCAGCTTTAGTCCTGTGCAGTATGAGTTGTTGCAAACATGAAGTAAACAATCATGATGCATATTAGTCTATTAACTGTTTGGTCCCGTTTTTGAAGCTTGTATCTTGCAAATGGGGTGGCTAGTGTTTATTTCTTTGTTTTACCAATAAATAAATACATAAATTTAAAGAACAACAATACAAGTTTTATGTCTGATAATGCCAATATATATTTCAGCAGTCAAAACAAGAGGGTGTCGCTGGATTCCCAATGCCTCTCCTTAGAGATCTGCAAGAAAGGTAGGTCAGAGGAGTTTTTCATGTAACTTGGTGAATTATTAATAAAGATGATTAAAGCTCATCTCATTAAAAACACAGTCTTTATTTGTCTCCTTTTCATGTTATGAAATCACATCAAGAAAAAAAACCTTGATGATTATTGGCATCTACAGTATCTGCTACTATTATCAAGGTACCCAGTTGTACCTGAATAGCAAAGACATTTAAAACCAGTATTTTACACTCATTTTTTAAATTAATACAATAAAATGACATTTGATATACTTATAAAATATTATTTGCAAAAAATGTGATTAATGCAGCAATTAGGATAACTTAATGCCAAAAATGTAGGGAAATGTGGTGCAGTGTTTCCAAACCTAACTGTCCCCCCCCCCAACCCTCAAGCAGGAAAAGGAAAGGAAAAACATTAGGGACTTGGGTCTCCAGAGTTTTGGTGAATCAGTGGTGGGATCTTCCTTGAGGTTGTCAACTCCAGTGTCCACCCCATTCCATGAGCAAACAATGTTACTACATGAAGAAAGGCACAACAGATTATGTTGGCAACCTGTGGTGAGACATATTTCTGTTCCTTTGAAGAGTGTTTCATTATAAGGCAGTGGCTTGGAGCTGTACCTTGTGCTTCAGATTGAAGGCTATAAGTTGGGGGGAGGTGGGAGGTGCTGTAAAAAAATGGCAATGTTGAAAATCTGTGTTGAAAATATTTAAATTTACCAAAGTTATGTGTGTGTGTTGTAAGACATCAATGTACCCGCATAACGTTGTTGTTTTGTAATAATTGTAATCCAAAGTTTCAACATATCCTTTTTATAACCTCACCTCATTAGCAAGGGTGGAGAAAATGTTCAAAACCCACCCAAAAGGTGACTTAGCACATTAACAGTGTCATTCTGCATCACTGGAGCGAAGACACATTTTGGCCAGGATTGGAAAAATCCTGTCCAAAAGATGATTTCACCAAGTGACCATAAAATCACCTTTTGGGCCTTATTTTCATAATTCCATTGCCACTGGTCATGAGGTGGGATATCAAAAAAGTCATGCTGAAATTTTGGAGTCAAAATATGCAAAACTGACAAAGTTATGTATCAAAGTTGAAAACCCAATTGAAATACATTGAACCACACTTACCTTTGTTTCTCATATTGCAGTCAGTGGTTCCAGCAGAAAGACACATCTTTGATTGGACAGTGGATCTTCGCCCTGGCACTGTACCTGTTCAGATGACTGCCGGTCTGTGGGGGGTGGGGAGGTGCGGTGTGGTGAGTGCTCAGTGGGAGGTTTGGATGGGGGTGTCAGATTGGCAAGAGATCATTTTCTTTTTTACAGGTTTAAAAAAAAACATTGAGGTTTGATTTTCTTTATTACAGATAATATTAATGCAGGGATGGTGATCAGAGGGTGTAGGATGCCACTAGACACCAGAGAAATAAGTATCTCATTCCAGAGGCTCTCCGTCTCTCAGTCTCCAGCTCCATCCTTTCTACCATCGACTATGGATAGGTGGTCTATGGCCCAGCAACAGACACTGCACTAAAAAGGATTCACATTGCCCTCAACAAGGCATGTAGGCTCACAATGGCTGCAGATCGAAATACCCACACCTGCTCCTTATACAAATTGGCTGCCACTAAAGAACAGGATTATATTCCAAACATGTCTCCTTGGAAAAAAGGCACTAATGGGTAAAACCGCCCCATGCATTTCTAGCATCCTAACACCAAGTGCTACCAGCTATACCACCAGAGGCAGGATAAGGGGGGTATCAACACCTTTCCGTCGAACTATGCAGGGACAGCGTGCTTTTAGCTTTAGGGCCCCCCAATGGCTCAATGAAATCCCAGTGCACATTCTAAACTCCCAATGCATCTCACAATTCAAAAATGGCCTAAGGCAACACCTTCTTACTAAGACAGTTTGTGACTGTCACTAGGACTCTAACACCCACAATGCCCACTCACCCACACTCTCCTTCCCCTTCCTTTTACACCCACTCTTCCCTATTGCCCTATCCCTCTGTCTTCCTCTCCCCCCTACGCCTTTTCTCCCACTGGATCAACCTTAAAACCAACATACTACCACTACCTCCCCAACCTCCTAGACAAAGCCACTTCTTCTGGCTGCCCACCCCCGTCTCCCTTCCCCCTCACCTTGACTCCTCCTTGGACTCTCACACTAGGTGTCACACCTGTTTGTCTTCTTCGCTACATATAAACACTGTCCTTTACCCTAGTTGAATGCTCTTGACGCTGTACTATCACCATTGGTACTATGAATGACATTGTATCCTTACTGTATACTAGCTACCTACTATTCGAGTATTGTATGTAAACTGTTTGTTATTGCTGTCATTGTCACTGTTTGATGTGGAACCTTTGTAAAAGAGCTCTGAGCTCAAAGGTATGATCCGAATCCCTAAATAAATAAAATAAGAAACATAAGGAGATGGCAATTGGAGGGTGGGGTGCCACTAAACATCAGGGAAACAAGAAACATAGGGGGATGGTGACCAGAATGAGGAGGTGCCACTAGAAACCTGTGAAACAAGAAACATAAGGGGTGGTGATTGGAGGTGGGGTGCCACTAGACACTACGGAACCAAGAAACATAAGGGGCAGCAATCAGATGGAGGGTGTGCAACCAGACACCAGGGAAACATCACAATATTAAGGGGACGGTGATCAGAGGAGGGGAGTCATTAGACAGCAGGGAAACATTACAATATTAAGAGGATGGCGATTGGAGGTAGGGGGTGCCACTAGATATCAGGGAATCAAGAAACATAAGGGGATGGTGATCAGAGGGTGGAGGTGCCATTAGACACCAAGGAAACAAGAATCATAAGGGGATGCTGATCAGAATGAAGGTTTTCCACTAGATACCAGGGAAACAAGAAACAAGGGGACGGTGATTGGAGGGATGGTGGAGAGTGCCACTAGACAGTAGGGAAATATAATTCCACCTGTGGAAACTGGTGTAGTGGCTGCAAGCAAGCAAGCATTTGGCATTGACCATTTTTTAAAGACATTACTAAGGGGAAATTGATAGAGGATTAAGACAGAAATGTTGCAGGTGCTAACTCCAGAAATCCAAATTCGTTTTTTGTATGAAGGCATTCTTTTTTCACATGAATGAAAACAGAATACAGAAAGGATGCCTTCATATAAAAAGAGAATGGGAAAAAAATTGAGTACAACATTTTTTTTCATATGAAGCCATCCTGGCTTTTTTTGGACCTCTTCTTTTTTCATATGCCCATACAAAAAAAAAGTCAAGTCACAAAAAAGGATCTTTAAATGTTAATGTTAAAAAAATGCATTTCTGGGTCATTTTTCCAGGGACTAAGTGCAGAATCCACCTAATGGAGTCCCAATTAACAAGATACATATGTTAGTGTGTGTGCAGGATGTCATTTTTGTGGGTTTTAAACATTTTTTAAACAGAAATAAGATGGCCATACCAAAAATATATTTTTTTTTATCATGAAACAGTATTCCCCCCAAATGAAACAGAATGCTTTTTCTTATGGACCAAATTATTTTTTTAGTTCCAAGTACTGTAGCTATCCAAAAGACCGTACTGAGCATGCTCAGAACCACACTTTTAAAATTTAATAACTTTAAAAAGGATTACCATTTTTTCACCAAACAAGTGAAAGACAAATCTGTGGGCCAAGCCCTTTCTACCCTGAAAAATTCAGACCAAAATTTCAAATCTCTTGTGTGCTAGGTGATGACAAATAAAAAACAAAAACAGCAAAAAACAGCAATTCTTTAAACTTTTTTCACTACCCAGATCTTAGAATCTGCATATCCAACTGAAACAAAACTCGGTGTGTCAAGAGATCTACTTCTAAGACCGCTCATGCAAAGTTTTGTGTAAATATGTTGAATGGTTGTGAATATATTAAAGGGCAAAGTTTAAGTTTTAACATAGAAACCCCTGGTCTCAACTCTAACTATAGTGTCACTACTGTGCCACTATAATGCTATTCTACATGGTTATCCTATTATTTGTGACATCCACTAATCTGTAGCCTCTAGCATTTATTTTCTCCTTATTACATAGTTTGCTTATATATTTTTTTTATATAAATAGCCAATATAAATGAGAACTCTACGAAATAAAAACATCATGCATATCCAATATCATTAAATATTATAAAAAATCAGGGAAGCTAACTGCAGGTCCACAACAGAAAAATAGATAAGAAGGATTTTGGAGCACAGGCAAAGTTAAAATACCTGGTACCAGATTCACAAAACATTTCCTGGACACAAACCCTGTTTGCCCAGGGCAAATTGGGTTTTGCCTGGAGATGGTATTCACAAAGCCCAATTTGCCCCTACAAACTGGGGTTGCACCTTGGCAATGTTTGGAGGGAGACCACAATGCAAATGAGGAGGAGGGGACCTACATTTCCCCACAATGCAATTCACAAAGTGTTTGCTCCATGCAAGAGCCATATGCGAAGGCACTTGCATGGTGAAATTACCACCGACCAAAACTTGGTGCTAATCTGCGTAACCTTAGTTGTTGGTGGATTTACTGTGCCCCCTTCCACTGTCCCTGATCACCAACCCAATGTGTAAATAATAGTTTCTAGAGTGTGTTGGTCCCTCCCCAGTCCCTGATTGCCCACCCATTGTGTAAATACTAGTTTCCATAATGTAATGATACCTCCCCGATCCCTGATCAGCCACTTAACTAATCACAGTCAATGAGCCGTACTGTATACAGTACACATTCCCTGAAGGCTCAGTCGGTGGCCAGCCGCGGTGGTGTATGAAGGGGTGTGCTGGTCGCGGATCACGGGTTGGGATGGGAGGGAGTGGAGTAGTGGTTCACACTGGACAGGGTGGGAGGAAAGACCCTAGACTACCAAGGACTGATGTTTATCACATTTGAGGATGGTGATCAGGGACTGGGGAGGGGGGAGGTCCACTACACTATGAAAATGTGTTTTTACTAACAGAGTCAGTGATCAGGGACCATAGAGGGGGAGTGACCACTACACTAGGGAAAATAGTATTTACACATTGGGTAGGCAATCAGGGACCTGGGAGGGATCACTACATTATGGAAAATAATATTTACAAATTTAGTGGGCAATCAGGGACCGAGGAAGGAACACTACACCTTGGAAACATAAGTGTTTTATATGAGTTGGCAGTCAGGGAGGGAGAAGGGCACCACTAGACTACCAGGGAATAACATAATTGAGGATGGTGATTAGAGGATAGGGGGTGCACTAGACCACCATGAAATGCGGCTGCTTGGGGCACGGGCTGGTGGGGAGGCCATACTATGCCACCTGTGGGTCATGCAAATGGGCCCATAATGGGCATGCTGATGGCCAATAGTGTCTTGCATGCCCAATTGGCTCATTTGCATGGCTCCCTTAGTGAACAGGGGCTTAGCGTATTTGCACTATTGTTGTTGGCCCATTCTCCTGGCTGGCTGTGGGGGCAGTGCTACTGGGGTTCCTGGTGCTTTGCCTGGGTTAGTGCTGCCTCCACCTGCCCCTATTCACAGTCAGATAGCACACCACTCTATCCAACTGTGAATAGCCCGATTGCTCACCAATGCAACCGCAGGGTGCTGCGCAAACTTTTGCATAGCACTTTGTGTTTTTTTGTGAATCCTGGCCCTGAATAAATAAGTACTAAGTGGCAGTTCACATGGAGCTTAAAGATCAGCTGCAGATATATTACAAACATACTATAAACTTTACTCCTTTTTCCTAACAGAAGGGCAACCAGGCCTTAATTATTACATTTGAAATGAAGAAATTGCCATTTGTTATGTACAGATACTATTTTAATGCTCTCTTATTTGATGGTTTCATAGAGAATCCCACAGGCATTTTTAAACCTGCTGGCTTAATCTTGGGTGAGTGCTCATTCCATTCCAGCAACAATGACATCATTTTACTCAAGGTCCTGGCAGCTCAGTACACACACACATGCATGCATACACACACACATGCATGCATACACACACACACACACACACACTAATGTACATTAGATTGTAAAATGGCAACAACTCATGTTTACTTTCAATTGTCTGAGGATCTTTGCCTATTGAATTTTATCGTTACAGCATTATAGATAAATATTTAGTTACTTTCACAGGCTAATCAATAATTTTTAGGGGACAACATTTTAAAATGTGGAGGCTGTTGGGACTTCATGCAAGGCAGGATGAAAACAAAGGAAACAAAAATGTTCATGTTAAGAGCCTGTCATGTTGTTAAGTTTTTTTGGGGGCGGGGGCGGAGGGGTGATACTGAGCACCAAGTGTTGATTAGCTTAGGGAAATTAACAGATATTTACTCATGGTGTTTTACAGGAATAATTTGATTAATAGAGGCCACCACCAGAAAATTGGAAGCAAAGACTGATTTTTGAATGTCATAATATGATGTACTGAGCTGCCAGGACCTTGAGGAAAATAATGTAATTGTTGTTTGAATGGAATTAGCACTCTACCAAGACTCTGCCAGCTGGTCTTAAAATGTCGGAGGGGATTTTCTATGAAACCTTTGAAAAAGACAGCATCTGAAGATGAGAAATGACCATCCCTGCACATTACTTGCAATATATATGGAGTGGTTGTTCTCATGGTATCAATGACCAGTTCTGTTTATAGTGTGGCTCCAGCATGGTGGCAATACCAAATTCTACAGACTGTAGAATGCTGGAAATATTGGTATTGCAGTCAAATATATAGAGCATGTGTTCCATTGAGGCACAGCTTCCTGTTTCACCACCTGCCTCCACCATCTGCTGTACGTTTAACAGTGGGATGACCTGACTGATACAGGCAGTGTCCCCACTCACTGCCTGTGCTGCATGTTCAAAATGATGTTAGACTCACTATCAGGCCATCCATTAGTCATCATTGGTCTGTTGTCAGAAATATGGAGAATGTGGCACTGTCATGACTTATATGCAGCAGCAGATATTCTG
This sequence comes from Neoceratodus forsteri, assembly GCA_016271365.2. NCBI lineage: Eukaryota > Metazoa > Chordata > Ceratodontiformes > Ceratodontidae > Neoceratodus > Neoceratodus forsteri. Next base: position 639,180,555 of record CM057455.1, on the reverse strand, counting down.
AGATGGCTTTGTACTGCTTACACAAGTGTTCAATTATGTACAGTGTTGAGATCCACTTGGTCACAACTTCAAGTTTCAACCAGAGCTAAGACAGTTTGTTCTGAATCTGCAGTGGCCTGAGATGGTCACAGGCCTTTCCTGAATGGGCAAAGTCAGCACAGATGCAACAGGTAACAGTCAGCATGGACTTGATTTAAGGATATGACAGAAACACCTGCAGTACTAGATTAAGATAGTGTGGCATGCATGGCACCCTGGGAACCCCCCTCCCACCAGTAAAGCATTTTGTCACATCCAAGTCATTATCACTCACAATGAAACCTGCTTTCAGGGAACATGGGTGCAGCCACTCATCAGTCTCAGTCAGTAGCAATTCTAACATTTTCTGATCCTTGTGTGAACCAGTTATACTCTTCATTGCCAGTGTGGAATGCTGGCAAATACCCAGAGTGTTACTACCACAGCAATTGGGCTTAATGAATTTTTTCTGCTTATACAGCAAAATACTACCACAGGTACTTGTGCTCCATAGGCTGTAATGCACAGGTAGGGGCTACCAGTTGTTTAGCCACTGGCCTATATATTAATACAAATATCTATGTATTGGGATGCTGAATGTAGAAGGGAATGTATTACCATATGTGACACAGTCCCATAAATACTACAGGTGTACTGTAGAAGTAGGTTCATGATGGAATTTGCTATTTGGGACAGGCATACACCATCAACCTTCTGCATCTTAAATGCACCACAAAAGAAAATGGTAGTGAGTTAATTGCCAGAATTTCAGTGGTTGCTGCATTCAGTTCACATGCAATAGTATGATTGGGTGGGTATTTTGTATGACACTCAAACATGCTATACAATGTAGTCTGCACCGTTTGGGGCATTGGGTTACCAAACAGCTGGACTCTGCATGATGGCATGGGTGGTGGAATAGCATTTGACATGAGGAGATTAAAGGATGCTGCTCAAATGAAATTAGTGATTTGGAGTATTGTCTAGACTGGGGTTGATTTTCTTTGGTGCCTCTGGGGTACTAGTACTCAGACAACCACTACTACTATGGCCACTGCTAGGCAATCTCACAGACTCGTCCTCATTTCTGTTGTAATCCTCAGTCAACCCTACATCCACCAAGACTGTTTCTCTGCCACTTCAGGATACCTTGCCAAATGAAGATGAGAAGGGAGAGGGCCCCCCTACATTGACTTCTCTTTGATGCTGAGTCCAGCATAAAGTGCCAAGATTTGAAGTGTGTGTGTTGGCTGCCAGTGTGCAGGTGGCTCCCCTTTTCTTTCCATAGCTACCTCATGCTTGACTCAGCTAGCAGATAGCCACTGTTTTGTCAGATCTGTCCAGTATGTAAAAATCACAAACCAGGGACTTTATAGCCCTTGATATTACATGGTGGTTATACTGGGAAAATGGAATGGGGTTAATGGGTGTTTTGGGGGATGATTTCTGCACTGCAACAGTTGGTAACTCATGTGATGTGATTGGATCAACAGTCCTAATAGAAACAACAGTTGGAGGATTATGGGTGCTTTGGTGATTCTGGAAAATAATTGTGGTGTGCACAGCACCACAGGTACAGCAGCTTGAGCTTTACTTTTTTTTCTTTTCAGGTTCCCATAGGTGGTCCAAATCATCATCCCCAGGAAAGTAATCTCCCCGCCCCTCCCCCCTCCTGGCTTCTCTTCATTCCTTTCCTATCCCCATCTCAAACCTCTTCTCCACCCCATCCTTCTCAGTGGTTTAATTCCCCCATCACTGCCCAGAAAATCCTACTTACTATTTCCTCACTCAGCCTTTCCAAATCTAGCCCTGATGGACTGGACCCTAAACTTATTCAACTCTCAGCTCCGGTCATTGCCTCCCCCCATACTCATCTTCTCAATTTCTCCTTCATTTTCTGCACTTTACCTAAGTCATGAAAGATTACCAAAGTTCTCCCCCACCACAAAGGGGGTGATCCCTCCATGCCTGGCAACTTCCAACCAAGCTCCCTTCTTCCCTCTTGGAAAACCTCTCTGGAGTTTGTACCAGCTAGTACTTAGCTCAGCATAACTAAATAGTCAAGCTCTGTGTTGGTATCATTGTCACACATCTGGTGAGAGGTTTGGGCTGGGTTGCCGTGGTAATGGTATTTGCTGTCCCCCGGTGTGTGTTGTCTGCCCTGCCCAGGGCAGTGTGGGAAGGTGGAGGTTGCCACCAGTTCCCTCGCAAGGCAGCATCTCTAACAGACAGTGGGATAGCCTCTGGGAAGCAAGGGTAGTGCTCCCAACATAAAGTCTACCGCGTGAGATGGCAGTTTTAGTTTTTTTACCTTTATTTGATGTTTCACCTTGTGTGGTAGTTTAGTGTATGGAGAAACTGCAAGTGATGTAACCTGAGTTCCATTCTCCAGTACACCTTTTATTAGGAGCCCCACGTGAGCGGGATGAGCATGTGGAGACGCATGCAGAGACTCGAGCATTCCAGCACATGTCAACTGTGTCTGCTGGGGAAGCTGGGGTACTGGGGCAGAAAACTTTGAGGATTTACCTGTAAGAACAGTAACAGGAGTAAGTAATCCTCTAACCCATTTAATCTGTTTCATAGGTACATCTTAGACAGAGATCAGGAATGGAGGACTCTTTTAATTTGTGAAGTCACTGTCAAAGGTACTGCAGAGGGGAACAATTAGCAGACGTCATCTGTGATAAATGTCTACTAATCAACACCCTCCAAGATGAAATAGCAAGGCTTCTGAACAGCAACACAATTAGCGCTAAAACTGAATCATTAGAACATTTCCTTGATCAGATGGTGAGTCAGCTAGATTCCTCACCGGAAACTAAAGAAACACCAATAGCCTCAGACACTATGACCATAGTGGAAAATTAGACATCGACTAACTCAGAGGTAGAAGAGTGGGCACTAGTGAAAAAAGCAACAATAAATGAACGGGGGCAGATCTATAACAGTGCCCCAGTATTGCTGTAAGACAAATATTATTCCTTAGCAGCCCTAGATTCCTTGGCACAACTTAATTATCAGTCCTGTATTTCTATACTCCCACAAATAGCTATATCAGGACCTATAACTGCATCAGAGTCTCATGATGATTTGACTTTCACCTCCCACAAAACAGATGTCTCCCCTGTGAAAACCAGGATCCGTAAAAAGCAAAAGGAACAATCATGCAAAGCCAACCTTCCTAAACAGTCTGTAGAAACAGCAGGCTCTCCTAATTCTCAAAATCCCCAGTCAGGCTCCACTCATAGAGTTCCTGCCATGGCAGACTCTATCTCTACCTTAAACATCTCTGTCAGTACCCCTGACATTATGCAAGTAGTTGATCCTCCAACTCCAATAAGGCAAATGTTTGTACTGGGTGACTCTATCATCAAGCATACTCATGCAGCCATTTGTAAATCTGATAAGCTCAACTGCAAATGCTCAAGCTTTAGAGGCACTAAGGTGGCTGACTTTACATCAAGGGTCTTAGATATTTAAAAAAATGCCGGAAATAACCCTCTTGTTATCATTCAGGAAGTAACCAACAATATAAATCATACTAATTTAGACCAACTTAAACAGAATTATGTAGCTCTAAATAATGTACTAGTTGAGAGGGGATGTTTGTTTCTCAGAAATTCTGCCTGTCCTGAGAGCCACTTATTCTGTTACACAGGGTATCACATCAATAAATGAATGCCTTCAAAAATGGTGCTTTAGACAGAAGTTCCTTGTATAACACATTGGGAGATCTTTCACAACAGAAATTCCCTTTTTTGCTGGGACCTGAGGCTCCACCTCAGCCACAGGTGTATCTCACTATTTGGTAATTCTATTAATACTGTCATAAATCATTATTTAAACTGAATAATAAGGGGAAATTGGGAATTTACCCAAGTCTCTTATGCAGGGCCCCTCTCTTACAACACCTGAGATTTGTAAAATTCTTGTATTAAATGCTAGCTCTCTTAATCTCATCAAACTGGCAGAACTAGAAGTTAAATGCAAGCTCTTAGAAATAGGTATCATTACTGTTACTGAAACCTGGTGGGACTCCACATTATCATTGTCTAGGGAGATTCCGGCTTATAAACTCTACCACAACAACAGATCTGATTAACTTTGTGGTGGGGTTTGTATTTATGTTAGGGAGGATATTCCTTCCCATGAACTGCATCATTCATCTCCATCAGAAAGCATTTAGGTAAATGTACCGTTCAAAGGTCAACTTCAAATCATTATTGGAAACTGTTACAGGCCTCCCTCAGCAGATTTAGAATACACCATTAAACTCCTATCTGATATCCCCAACTTGTCTGATAAAGGAGATGTTATAATTCTAGAGGATTTTAATAAGCCTAAATTAAATTGGAACAAACTATGTGGTAGCAGAGAACAGGAAAAACTCCTAGTAACAACTCTTACTGATGCTGGTCTTGACCAGCTGATCTCTCAACCTACTAGGGGTAACAATATCCTGGATCTTCTAATTACTAATATTGAAAATACAATTTCCAACTTACAGATTTGGGACCCACTTGGTAATAGTTATCATTTCTCCATCTTATTTGAAGTAGCTTACGACCAGGAGAAAGGATTGCTGTGTGGCTGGACTTCTCTGCTGGGACTAAAGTAGAAGAACTTTTGTACTTGGACCTTTAATTTAGGGTAAAAAAAGACTAACATACAAAACAAAAAAAAAAGTGTGTGTTTGTCTGGGTTAACTGAACTGAATGGGTATCTGAACAGTTATCTAGGTGTAAATCTCAGGTGATTGAAAGGACTTAACTGCTGTGAGGTTTAAATTATTTGTAGAAAGATCTAGTAAGTAGGGGGAGTGGCTTAGCTAGAAGGAAGCTACATTTAAAGACTGCCTTAGAAAGATTCTGCTAATAGCTTGGTAGAAGACACCAGGAGAAAGGACTGCTGTGTGACTGAACTTCTCTACTGGGACTATATTGCCCTCCTTCCCTCCCCTCCACCCCCCACCTAAAGCTAGTTCTATTTTTATAGGCACAGGATTTGACTGACAACAGAAACTTCCTGTTTGGGATCAGGAAGTGAGTGATCACAGAACCACCAAAGACCCACCATCCTAGAAGGTCAAGAGTAGCTCTCTGGCCCCATCTAGCTGCTGGAGGTCTGCCTCTGAGCAAGTAAGTGGTCTACTGAGAAATATAGGATATTCTTGTCTCAGAACAGGACAATCAGGAGCTTAAAGGGCACACAGGCAGAAAGTAAGGAGAGAGAAAAAAAAACAGAGGAAAGAGTAAGGATTGCAAACAGTTAAGGGGCCAGAAATAAGACATGATTGGAGTGGTGCAGTGCAGTGGCTGTGGAGCAGCAGTCTTCCGGGAGATGTTCTGGAGGATGTGGTGTTGTCCCATCTGCAGGCACCACTCTGGGCTGAGGAGGAGGTTGCTCATCTCCACGCTGAGTTGGCCAGGATTTGTGGGACCTCCTCTTCCATCCAGGGACCACCAGTGCAACTGCTGTTGCCTCAGAGGTTGCCAAGAAAGAGGAGAAGTTGGACCACAGTGGGCTCAGGGAGGGTGAGGGTGGTGGAACAGAGGTGCATCCCTTCAGTTGTACCTCTCCACAATTCCTATGCCATTCTGGCAAAGTGTGGTTCCTCTGTGGAGGCACCCACAGTGGAGACCAAGGAGGATGCTGGGAACCTCCACAAAGGAGACCCACAGGAGGGTGGCAGGGTACCCTGCAGGGGAAGGAAACAACTCCAGGTGGGGGACTCCATTGTTAGGAAGGTAGAACTGGGGGAGGAAGGGGAGAGGGAGGTAAGAAGCCTGCCTGGCACCATGGCTTGGAGGGACAGGGAGCAAATCCTCAGGATTGCCAGAGCAGCTGCACAGGGGAGGGAGCTGGATGTCATTGTCCACCTAGGGACAAATGACCTGGCTAAGAAAGGGATTAGAGAAGTGCAGGAAGAGTTTGTGGAATTGGGGAGGGGCCTTAGTCAAGTAGCATGCACGGTAACCTTCTCGAAGGTGCTGCCCATCTATGGCATAGGAGAGGCTAGGGTGTTCTGCATCATGGGATTCCATCAGTGGTTGAAAAACTGGTGTGGATCTCAGGGATTTGGCTTCATTGGGGACTGGGGGTCTACCTGGAGTGATTCAAGCCTATACTGGCATGATGGGCTGCATCTGTCTGGCAGGGGAACCAGGATCCTAGATGATAGGTTTAAATGCTTCATTGGCAAGCTTTTAAACTAGACAAGGGGAGAGGCACTGGAAAGGAGCAGGGAAATTCTAGCCCCCCCAAATAATCACAGTAGTAAGTGTGGCAAACACCAACATAGAGTTGTCGATAGGGAGAAGGGCAGGGGTAAATGGAGAAAGTGACAAAGGCAAGAAGGACAGGGATGGGGCAAAAGGGAGTAAGGCCATCAGGAAATGGAGGGTAATGAGTACCAATGCCCATAGTCTGGGAAACAAGCTCCCTGAGCTGGTGGCCTTAATGGAAGGGGGATGCCTGGATATCGTAGCAGTCACAGAAACATGGTACACAGAGAACCATGACTGGGATGTTAACATACCAGGGTACATAACCTACAGGAGAGACAGGCAGGGGAGAAGAGGGAGGTAGCTCTCTATGTAAAGGAAGGGATAAAAGCAACTGAACAAAAGAGTAAACAGGAGGAGGAGGCACTGTGGGTCACCTTGGAGACTGGAAAGGGCACCACAATCTGCACAGGGGTTGTGTACAAACCCCATGTCAAGGGAGGGTATGGACAAGGATATGATAGAAGGCATTCTTAGAATGGCAGAGAGAGGGGAGATACTGCTGATGGGAGACCTGAATATGCCAGATGTTAACTGGAGCACATTTGCTGCAGCCACATCCAAGAGCAGGGCCATTCTTGATGCCCTACAGGTGGCAGGCATTAGACAGCTAGTTTTGGAACCCACTCGTGAGGGAGCAATCTTAGACCCCATACTCTCAAACAGGGGCAGTGAGAGGATCTCAGATCTGGAAGTGGGTTGCCATCTGGGCACAAGTGACCATCAAACAGTGTGGTTCACATTAAACTCAGCTACAGAGTCAAGCCATACAAAAGTGAGGGTACTGGACTTTAGGAGGGCTGACTTTGGCAAGATGGGAGAGTGCCTCAGAAAAGCACTAGCAAACAGGCTAGAAGGAGGTGTGGAGCAACAATGGGGAATCATCAAAACTGCCATCACAGAGGCAACAAGCCTTTGTGTGAAGCAAATAAACAAATCAAAATGAAAGAAAAAGCCACTATGGTTCTCAAAAGAGGTGGCTGTGAAAGTCAGGAAGAAAAAGATAGCATTCCGGAAGTATAAGGAAACACATAAGGAGCAGGACAGAGAGCTGTACCAGTTAAGGCAGAAGGAAGCAGGGAGGGAAGTCAGAATAGCAAAGGCCCAAACTGAGGAAAAGATAGCCAACTCAGTTAAGAAGGGGGATAAAACCTTTTATAGGTACATCAGCAGCGTAGAAAGACAAAGGGAGGGATCGTGAGGCTGAATAGAATGAACGGTAGGTGGGCAGAGGGGGACAGTGAAAAAGCAGGGATACTGAATGAATATTTCTGCTCAGTATTCACAAAAGAGGAGGGAGAAGTGCCTAATCCAATTAACAGAAGCACTCTTGATAGGGGGGTCGATCCCAGTCCTTTCACAGAAGAAAGGGTTCTGCAAGAACTCCTAAAACTGAAAGTGGACAAAGCAATGTGTCCTGATGGAATTCACCACAGAGTTCTAAAAGAATTAAGGGAGGAACTAGTGAAACCACTGGCTACTCTTTTTAATAAATCATGGGAGGATGGTGTGGTACCCGAGGACTGGAGGAAGGCGGATGTGATTCCCCTTCACAAAAGTGGGACCAAAACAGAGGCAGAATACTACAGACCTGTCAGTCTGACCTCTGTGGGAGGGAAAGTGATGGAGTCACTTCTGAAGGAAAGAATAGTTGAGTACCTAGAGGCCAGTGGAGCACAGGACCCAAGGCAGCATGGGTTCACAGCGGGAAGGTCATGTCAGATGAATCTAATAGATTTCTTTGACTGGGTGACCAGAATAGTAGACCAGGGAGGGGCTGTGGACATGGCCTACCTAGACTTTAGCAAGGCATTTGACACAGTCCCAAACAAAAGATTAATAGTCAAATTAACCAGCCTGGGAGTGGGTCCCAGGGTGGTAGCCTAAATAAAACATTGGCTGCACAACAGGACACAGAAGGTAATTGTAAATGGAGTCCACTCTGAAGAAGAGGGGTTACTAGTGGGGTACACTTGAGGTCAGTTTTGGGTCCAGTCCTTTTAATGTCTTCATCAGTGACATTGCAGAGGGACTGGAAGGAAAAGTATTCCTTTTGCAGATGACACAAGAGCTGCAACAGGGTTGATACACAAGGAGGCACGGAAAGGATGAAAAGGGACTTGGCAAGGTTGGAGGAATGGTCAGAAGTATGGCAGCTAGGATTCAATGCAAAGAAGTGCAAAATAATGCACCTGGGAAACAAGAACCCAGGGGAAGAATACACAATGGGTGGGGAGGTAGTAACAACAACAAAAAAAGGAAAGGGACCTGGGGTAATCATATCAGATGACCTTAAGGTTAGCAAGCAATGTGAGAAGGCAGTAGGGAGGGCTGGGGGTATACTGGGATGTATAGGGAGAGACATCATCAGCAGAAAACAGGAAGTTGTTATCCCTCTGTACAGACAGTTGGTGAGACCCCATCTGGAGTACTGTGTCCAGTTCTGGAGACCCCATCTCCAAGGACATAGACAGGATAGAGGTAGTCCAGAGGAGGGCAACTAAAATGGTGCAGGGTCTGCAAGAGAAGCCTTATGAGGAGAGACTAAAGGAGCTTAATATGTTATACCCTTGAGGAAAGAAGGGAGAGGGGGGACATGATATAAACTTTTAAGTACCTCAGTGGAATCAACAAAGTCCAAGAGGGTAGCATCTTTCAGAAAAAGAGACTTTCAAGAACAAGGGGACACAATTTAAAGATAGAAAGAGGGCGGTTCAGGGGCAATGTGAGGAAGTATTATTTCACAGAGAGGGTAGTGGATACATGGAACAGCCTTCCTGAGGAGGTTGTGGGGTCTATAACTGTGGAAGAATTCAAGAATGCATGGGACAGACATAAGGCAATTCTTGTGGGGGGTAGGAAGAAATAGGCTGTTGGTTAACTAGGATCTACGGCCTATCCTGTAGGTAGGGGAATAGGCAGGCTAGATGGACCAAGTGGTCCTTATCTGCCATAAAAGTCTATGTTTCTATGTTTCTATGTTTCTATCCATTCAAACATTCACTCTATTTATAAGAACTATGGTAAAGCTAACATCAAGGAACTAGTGAACTCACTTACTGAAATACACTGGTAAGAAATCTTGTCCAATCTGTGTGTCGAGGATGCCTGGACAACTTTTAAGGGAATTATTCATGAATTAGAAGATACTTATATTCCCATAAAAAAAAATAACAAAAAAGGGAAAATCTCTTTTTGGTTAAATAAGACAATTAAATCCCAAATCAAACTAAAAGTGAAACTGTTTAAAAAGCTAAAAAATCTGTGTAACTACAGACAGAGACTTCATTAACTCTAAATATAAACTAGCCTTAAAGTCCCTGAAACATATGATTAAACATTCCAAGGGTAGAATATAATTCAGACTTGCACATATCAAAGATTGTCATAAGTCTCTATTTTCTTATCTCAGTAGTAAGAAGGATAACATAAAGAAAATTGGTCCACTAATACATAATGGTGTTAGCTTACAATCAGACCTAGAGACAGCCAATTTTTTGAATGCATCCTTCTTCTCAGTCTTCTCTAGCAAAGGCATCTATTTTCCTACACTACCCAGAGATAACATTTCATCATTGGCATATGTCATCACTACCTCTGACATATAGCAAGTCTTAAAATCCTTAAAAAAAGCAACTAGTCCAGGACCAGATAACGTCAATCCAAGGTCCTTGATCAAAACAGCTGAATCTATAACTCTTCCCCTGTCAACTATTTTCAATAAATCCTTAAGCGAAAATATAATTCTATCTGACTGGCTTATTGCAACAATCACACCTATATTTAAGAAGGGTAGCAGGTCCAGTGTCTAAAATTATCACCCTATTAGTTTAACCTTCATTGTTGGTAAACTAATGGAAAAGGATTGTCAAATCTTACCTAGAAAAAGAAATGGTGGAATTGAACATCCTCGATCACTCCCAGCACGGTTTTAGGCCTGGCTACTCATGTACAACCAATCTAATAGCCTTTTACAATCATATTAGACATGGCCCGGACAACAGTATCTCCATGGATGTGATACTATTTGATTATAGCTGTACATTTCATAAAAATATCTTATGGAAAACTCGTCAACAACATAGAAGCCATGGGCTTTTCCACATGTTTAGTTAGGTGGGTCAACAAATGGCTTTCTAATAGGCTTCAGAAAGTTAAAATTAACAATATTCTCTCTTAACCCAGTTTGGTCACCAACAGGGTGCCCCAGGGTTCAGTCCTGGGCCCAGAGTTGTTTAACATTTTTATCAGTGATATGCAAGTAGGGTCAGACAATTTTCTTTCAAAGGTTGCTGATGATTCAGATTTGGGTGGGAGGGTGGATCGCTCCGATAACTTGGCAGCTCTAGCCTGAGACTTGAAATCTATTGAAAACTGGACCCAACAAAATGGCATTATATTTAACATCGATAAGTGTGCGGTTTTACATTTTGGGAAAGGGAATCCCAAAACTGTCTACCAACTCAACAATAGCCCACTTAAGTCTTTGTACAGTGAACAAGACTTAGATATTTTAATCCACAACAAACTTTCTTCCACTGATCACTGCACCAAGGTTGCTCGAGTAGCCAATAGACTTACGTTTGTAACCAGAACTGAACAGTGCTTAAGCCCTCCATATAGGGCCTACATTAGACTATTTGTTGATTATGGATCCCTCATTTGGAGTCCACATCTTAAAGGTGATATAACATGTCTTGAACAGATCCAGAGGCTTGCCACTAAATTGGTACCAAGACTGGCACACTTGGACTATACAAGTAGATTAAAGGAAACCGGCCTTCATTCCTTGTATAACTGAAGGCATGAAGGGGATTTACTTTTTACATATAAATTATTACAATCCCCTGTGCTTATGAGTCAATGCTGTCTCACTTACTCCAACAGAAGCATCATTCCCAGGTTACATAACAAACAGCTTGAGGTCAAACAAGTCAAAACAACTAAAAGGGAAAACTTTTACTCTATACGAGCTCCCAGAATATGGAATAATCTACCACAGTTATTAGTGGATTCCAGTAACTTCAATTTATTTAAAAAGAGATTAGATACCTGGTTAGCATCAAATTAATTTAGGGAGTGATGGCCCACAGCATGTGGGGGACAATTTCGATGGGCCTCTGCCTTCTTCTGTTCAACTAAACCAAGTAAAGCTACAAGATAAACTTGGTTACTCCAGGCTTGCTGTCTTCTTCCACTCTTCCGACTTCCTCTCCTGCATCCAATCTGGTTTTTGGAAGCACCATTCCATGATTTCCTCTCTGCTACATATCACTGATTCCATCCTCATTGGGATGAGTCAAGGGTACATCATTGTTACCATTTTCATTGATCTGGCCAAAGTCTTTGATTCAGTGGCCTATCCATTCCTTTTGGGCAACCTGAGATCTGCTGGCCTCTCATCCCCTGCTGTTCACCAGTTCTAATCTTACATCTTGGGCTATCAGCAGTCGGTAATGTAGAACAGTTCCTGTCCCTTCCCCTACCATTCCAGGCTAGGGTTCCATGGGACAAAATCCTGGGTCCTACCTTCTTCTCCATTTTCTTCAAAGACCTTTCCTGTGCCTGTGCCAACTTGCATATTTACATGTATGTAGATGACATAGTTCTCTACACTTTTGGCCCTTTAAATGAAGCAGTGGAAGTCTTGTTCCAGCTTTATTTCCACTATATGTTGTGCTGGTTCCAATCTAACTCCAGGGCAACATAAAAAAAACATCATCCATGACCTTGGCCCCAGAGGCTGGCCATGCTTGACCCCCTCCCAGCCTTCTCTATTCTGGACAGAAGCCCACTTGAAGTGGTTCCCTGCTTCAAGTATCTCGGTGTGTGACTTAATAGTAGGCTTAGCTTCTCTGCCTACATTGATGCCATCCACTCCAAGCTCCACTCCAAGCTTGGAGACTTGTACCATAACAGAGACTGCCTGTCCCTGCAGGTTTGTTTGGAACTGGTTAGCAAAATGTTGCTCCCAGTCTTTAACCACATGAATGTGATCTACAGTACTACCCCTCATCTTCACTGGCAATACTAGTTACCCTTTTTAAAGCCTTCTGTCATGTTTCTACCAACTTTCCCCTCATACTCATCACTACTCCCTCTAATCATCCCTATTCATCATCCCAATGCTATCATGTCACCAGTTCCACTGTGCATCCTTTGGTTCTATGTGATAATATCACATACAAAACAGCAACAAACAAAACACATCAACGAAAAGCTAAATGGTGATGAGCACTACAGCGTCCACTAGAAACAGTTATAGGAGCTTACTTTCTCTGTGGTGGGTGATGTGAACATACACTTTATGTGGGTGGCTATACCCCCCATGCCACCATTTGTGGAGGGAATTTGCCCTCTGCACCTCCCTACCTAAAATAATTATCACGGGGGGGATGCAACTTGGGGAATGGGAGAAACTCCGGAAGGGGAAATATTCTCTGGGGGATGCAACTCGGGGAAGGAGAAAAAGGCGGGGGTGAAAATTCTTGTATTTTTTTATTGGACCATTTTCTATGCCTCCGTAGACCCAACAGGGGATATGACCCCTCCCTCGGAGAGGTACTTACCTCCAGCCCCACTGACTGCTCCTGTCTGCCCCCCAATTTCCACCATGGCTCCCCCCCGCGGCAGGGCCAGGCTGAGAAGTCCCATCTAGTTCCTCCCCCCCCAGAACACAGCAATCCAGAATTGGGGGGGTGACTGCACAGAAGTGATTGGTATATCACAGGTCCTGCCAAGTCCTGGTTTTTCCTCCTTTTTTTCCCTCACCCTACACCCATGCAATGTGCAAGGAAGCTGTTGCCACCTCTGCAGAGGCAGCCAATCACCCTGGGTGTTGGCCAACCCCTTGTGCTTGCATTTGCACTGACACACTCAGTCAACAGTGCACAGCACCAACCCCCTCCCCAAGGAAGGATAGCAGTCCTCTGGATGCTCAATAGTTTCTTCCTCAGTCAACCCTGAATGACCCCCGTCTGTTCCCCAACTTGGGTCACTGGAGTTGCGCGAGGTGTGGCATCCAGTGCCTCAACCCTCAGTGCCACTGGTCCAGCTGGGGGTTAAAAATTCAATAGTATAACTCTAAAGGGGGAGACAGAATGGGGGGTAGGGGGAGCAATGAACTCTGGGATGGGAACAAATTCAGTAGGGAAAAAGAAAACACCAGAATCAAACCCAGATCTGCTGCATGTAGCATAGATGCAAAGTGGTGATTCTAACCAGTATGCCATGCTGGCAGCATGTTTTCAGCCCACAGTGGCTGAACTATATTCTGCAAGCACTTTACTGCATACTCTTCCCTACCTTCACTGTACCTGCACTGTTCCGACCTTTGCTATTTTGTGACTGTCGCTATTTCCATAGGTGCTCAAATTGAGTTGCTTACTTTGACTCACTCAATTTGATTCATCCATATCATGAAATACAACATCCTTCATCTTAGAATACTGGTTTGTGTCTTTACCATCTTACCTAGCTACACTGTCCTCACCCATTCCCTCTGCCTCATACTCCCTCTGCTCCAGGAATCCTCATACATTCTCCTGCCCCCCACCATCATCACTCCTCTGCTGGGCAGTCAGCCTTCTCCTATCACCTTCCCTTCCTCTGGAACCAGCCCCCCTCCTCTCTCCATCTGTCACCCTCCCCCATTTCACTTAGGCACTTGCTAAGCTCCTCCCCATTCTCCCCTCCTCCTGTTAGCCACCTACCTGATGTGCTCCTGTTGCCCTTTTCACCCTCATCATGTTCTCCCTTACAGTCGGTTCATGTCACTACAACTGCTGCACTTATTTGTATCATGGCTTGCAAAGAAACTGCACACATCAGAGATTGAAAAGAAATTTAATATAAATGTATTGCATAGACAGACAACAGGCTAAAACCCATATTTGCATCAAACTGCTTTTGTCATTTTAATTGGGTATTGGTACTGCTCGTAGACTCTACTTCCATTCAAACCATCTCGCTGGTGCAGCAGTAGTGCTACCACTTGCAATGTTGGTGACCCATGTTAGGGAATGGACTCAGGTTGCCAGAGGGCTGGCTGGGGGGAGGAGGCTTGAGTGTCCCATGGAATGCTCATCTCCTCCAGGAGGGTGGAGGAAGCCTTGGCTTGGTGCAGGAATGACCTCTAGCGGTGGCTGGAGGTATGGCTTGCCCAAGGCATTACAGTAGGATGGAGCATGACGGATGTCTGCTTAAGCTTTGGTATCAGCGCTCACTATGTCTCCAGGGGGCGTAAATCTAAATGCCTTAGCCCAGTGCAACACCAACAAGAAGGCTAGGTAGGCCTTCTTCACCTGCAGGAGCATCCTGGAGTGGGGAACCCAATGAGACATTGAGGGTACAGGGCTGGGGGGGTGGCTCAAGAGGCCTGACTACTGCCAGCTCCTGCTTTGTCCCTACCTGAAAGGGTAAGCCACGGTTCCATGGGGGTCCCTTCAGGGTTTGCGATGTGATAGTCAGGTGCCAGGGCTCAAGGTGGGGGATAAAAAGAAATTAAAAAAAAAAAGAATCAACTTCTGTTCACAGACTTGTTATTTGCACTTGCATCCTGTTAAATTGTTCATTGTTAGTACTTTTTCTCTGGAAAGCTTCTCTGCTGCTGTTTTTCATTTACCGTATCCACTTTCCCTTTTCACCGGGTCACACCTGGAAACAAATCCTGGCTCAACATAACTTTCCCAATCACCAATTTCCAAATAAATCCCCATCCCAACCCAGGCTGATAACCTCCTTCTGCTGAGATTTGTTCTCCTCCTTTTTCTTGCTTTCTCCACTCTCTCTTTTCTTCTCATCATCCTTACCTGGAACAGTCAAATCTCCCTCCTCATGATCCAAGTCATGGTCAAGCTCAACAATCTCATTAGGAAATGGAGACCTTTTAACCAGTTCAGGATCAGTGCCACCACCACCACCACCACCACCAGTCATGAGGACAAAAGCACCCACTTCCTCAACCACTGTCCCAGAGCCAGACATTTTTCTACTTTTTGGAGTGATCCTTTTTTCACCACCACCACCTCCCCTGCACCTACCAGCATGGATGCCACAGTATGGTAGAGGAACATTTGACCACACTAATGCCACTGCTACTTCAGGCAAATACTCCTTCACTACTAGTACTACTGGCCCTGGATAAAGCTGCTGCAGAAGTAGTTTTCTTAAGTGCAACATTGATTTTTGACCAACAGAACCTGCACTGTTATTGGCCACATTGCTTGCAACTTTCACTTAATGAGTGAATCATCTCTTTCCTGTTATTTTTGATATTGTTTTTTGTCACTTTAATAACCAAACAAAATAATTATAATAAATACAGTAACAAACTGACTAAAATAATTCACTTAAACACACAAAACTGTACCATAGGAATAAAATAGCAAAGCACAGACAGCAGACAAAATCAATTAAGAAGAACTATTAGACTAATTCTCACTGGACTGTCTTGCTTGCTAGCTAAAACAGCACTCCTTACCCACATAGCATTGCTTCAATATACAAAACCAAACCACTACTTTAAACTAAATAAATCTGTAAAACTACCAACAATGGAAATCTAGCTGCACAGGGCATTCTCAACATTTGTCTGAATAATTTGGTTCTAAATTCTGCACATGTTATGTACTTTGAAAATGTTTTTGATCAATCAGGGACAGACTTCTCTTGAACTCAATCTTCATAAGATTGCACTAAAAACAGCCTCTGCATGGTATGCAGCTCATTTCAGTAACATTTAACCTAAAATTCAATGGTACATTGCAAACTTTGCCTTCAATCCCCAATTCACTGGCAAAGTTGCCAAATCCGCCATTCACAAAGTTAGCTATGTAATGCAATTGAAAATTTGCAGGACATATTAAATTCATGAATTTGGGTGAATTTTCAAATTTGTCTGCAAAGTGAAGTTGGCCAGCTTCGCACACAACTACTGGTGTATGGAGTAAAAATATAGCCCAATCTGCTAAAAGAATTGTGTCTAGTTATAGAAAAGAATGAGTACTCTTTATCCTAATGATGGTCTAATCACCAATCATCAACAAGACCAATAACCTTTGTAATGTTGTGGAATGCTTTCTGAAATTGTGTCAGAGTAGAAGTAATCTTTTTATTGCTTCTATCTAGAATGGGGTCCATGACCTTGTTAAAACCTCCACCAAGTTTCCTTTCAAAATCATTTAAATTGCCCAGTTCAAACAGGAGGGAGCTAAACGTGCAGATTGCTTGGTAGTAGTGGCATAAACCTTACAAAGGGCTAAATTCTTCCCATTAATAGTTCACATAGATTCTGGAATCTACCTGAGTTGTTGTGTATGTGATTGGGTTTGACAGTATTAACTCATTTCTTAATTACTATGGTTGCACCTCTTTTTTTACTAGAGTAACAATAAGATCCAGCATGAGCGAGCCATAGTCTTCAAAGCGTATGTGCTTTGGAGGGTATCCACTGAGTTCTCTTGCAAAAATTCAATATTAATTTTATGTCTGGTAAGGAAGTTTAGTATTGTCTTCCTATTAATATGGGATCCTAAGCTTTGAATATTCCAGAAAGTGATATTTAAGCTACATATATTGTATCTAAAGAGAACATTTAAGAAATTATCCTGGTTAAATCACAGTGAGATAAAAGTAACCACTGTGATGAAATATTAAAAAGGAATCAACATCTATGTAAATAAGTTACAAACAAGTTTTTTTTTAATTTTAGTCTTTGGTAACTGGGTAAGGCCCACTAAGCACAAGTGCCTGTTTTCAGGGGCGGCCTGGGAGCACTGGGCAGTTAACTTACTTGCTCAGAGTCACACAGTATGCAAGTGGAGCTTGTGAGAATCAAACCCAGGTCTAGTCTGCTGGATGTACCAAGCTCATTCATAGCTCATTACTCTAACCTCTAGGCTATACTGCCAGCCCAGAAACACAATGAATAATATCAACAGTTAACTTCAAATGTAGCATTAAAGGAGGTGTGAGAAGATAACCCTCTGTGATACTTTTAAGATCCTTGGAGGGCACTACTGACTCTGTAGCTACCCATAAGTCAATAAACTCATGCACCTAAATTAAATAACTAACAATCAAATTTAAAAAGAAGAAATGAAACTATAACAGATCGAGTTCCTGAGAAACAGTTATCTACTACACTAAAGGCATCTAATATGCAATTTAAATAAGTAAGGTAATTATGATATAGTAAATTTAATGTAACTCTTTTACCCATTGTCACAAATTATTGAAAGGAAAAAGGGTGGCAGTTCAAGGCAGAGCAGCACAAAGTTTGCAGCAGAGACAATTGTCCCTAATGAATAAAGAAAGAGACAAGTTTTAAGTTAAATTCCTCAGTTATTCTGCATATCAATAGAAATACAGTGTGAGAATTGATATCATAGCCTCGGTGTCGCTCTCTTATTTAACAGGTGGGTCAGTAGCAAGTTTAAAAGGGTTGTTATACTTCTCAAAATGTGTAGTGCTATGTCAGAGCTCTCATTTAACGGTTGGGAAGGACCAACCCAACTCCTTGAGATCCCCTTCTGTTGCATTATGCACTATTACAAATATACCATTAGCTGTGTATGTAATCACTTTTACTTAGGAAACAGAGTGGTAAAGATGATGAAAGGTTACTAGATATATAGTTAAAGTCATTAGAGACTGACCTCCATCAAAGTATAGTATATCATAACATAAGGCAAGCGATGGAAGACCAAAGATCAAGTAGGGTCTGCTGTGGTACAGTAGATAGGGAAAATAGGGCAGACTAGGTGGGCCAAGAGGTCCTTCTATTCCAACAACTTCTATGCTTCTTTATAACAACAAGTAGAGAAGAACAACAAAAAAAAGATTTCCATATTAGTTATGTATAATTAATGACTTTTTCTGTTTTCTAATCCCCCTCCCTCCATCTCCTTAATTAGTGTTACAGACCCAACATTACAAAGTAGTGGGTGTCAGAATAGTAATTACCCGATGTAGATTAATTATGCCAGCAGGTGAAATATGTTTACAGAAATGTATAACAGGGAGATTTATAGCAGAGCAAATAATGTCAGCAATGCACAGATGCTAAGCCAGAAGTTATAACATCAGTTTGCACAACTGCCACACCTAGAAGGAATTAAGCCCAAAGTTTCAGGAGTGTGGTGTGGGTGTAACATCCTTGAGTCCATGAGGATTTGAGGTGAAAAGAGAGCATCCAACTGCAGGCAACATATTGATGGAGATCTGAATAAACTGTTGAAACCATAAATGATGAGTTCATGACGTATTTGAAGCATCAGCAGCTAAGGAAAAGAAAGTAATCATTTATGTGTTAGGAGAAGAGAAGGCAGACAATACTCTGCATTCATTTGGCCTATGGTTCAGCACACGTCTGTAATCTCAGCAGTCAAAGCATGTGCATGCAAAGTTTGTTTGTTATTGTTTATTGAATAAAATCGTAATTAAAACCTTTTGAGTCATAGACTCTTTTGCAAAGGCTCCACGTCAGTAAAAAAAAAGGGAAAAAGTACATATACATAACTAATATCATGTAATACAAAGTCATACAGAACAGGGAAATAAACATTTGAGGGTTACATCAGCAGGGATCTTAAAGAAGGTCCCGGGTCAAAGTTATGTAAATATGACAAGATACAGTTTCGGAGGGTCTTGAATGGGCCCAGAGTCATATTTTATACTCAGTGGAATTGAGGTGCCTGGGAGAGACAGATGTGGGAGACAGAAGAGAAACATATCCCTTATCTGTGGGCATTCTTACTCCATCAGAGCAAGTACCTGATTACAATATGGCTCCTACTGAGGGTCTGAAAGGGAGGTGGAATCATTAAGGGAGGTGGAAATTTATTTACAGTCACAGGTTGTCATGTCAGGGAGAAGGGTCTTGAGACCTGTTTTAAATTGTCCGAGAGTAGGGGACTGGGAGATGGAGGACAGTAGGCTGTTTAGCAACAGGGGAGCATGATATCGGAAGGACCTTTTCCCAAGTGATGTTTTACAGTAAGGGACTAGGAGGGTGGAGTTGGCAGAGTGCCTAAGGGCCATTCTGTGTGGGACTATGTGGATAAGTGGGTGGAGGCAGATTGGTGATTGCTTGTGTAGTATCTTATTTGCAAGGAGGCAGTTGTGGAAGTTCAGGCAGCCAGTACATTTGTAAAGCTCACATGTGTGAGTTAACCTGTCACATTCAGAGACCAAGCAGCAGGCTTTACTGAGGGTGAGGTTGATCCTGCATAGGGCAGTTTGATTAGCGGACCCATAAATCACTATTCTGTAGTCCACCAAGGATAGAATTGAGGAAGACACAGAGAGAGATGCATGGCCTGTGGGGGTAGGTAGTGCTTATGTCTGTAGAGGATCCCCAGCCTGGTGTTAACAGAGGAGGAGACATGTTGTATGTGTGAGTGGTAGGTGAGGTAGGTGTCCAATGTGACTCCCAGGTATTTGAAACACGAGAACTGTTCAAGTGCAGTACCATGGGAGTTCATGACAATTAACGGTGTGTGACAGAATGGGTTCTGGTGGTGGGCAAAGATAATAGATTTAGTCTTCTTGTAGTTAAGTATTAGGCAGTGTTCAGAGAACTAGGTTTAAAGTTCACTAAAGAAGCCCTGCAGGGCAGTTTGAAATGAATTGAGATGAGAATGTTTCCAAAAGACTACAGCATCATCAACATAAAGCAGCAGCTTTCCACTGCAGGATTGAGGGAGGGAGGGAGTTCAGGAAGAGGGTGAAGAGTAGTGGGCCAAGTATTGACCCTTGCAGGACTCTAGCTAAAACAGGTTTACTGGAGGAGATGGTTGCATTGATTTTGACCTGCTGAGTCTGGCTTGATAGATAATCTTTGAACCAGTAGGTAGCCTCCGGGGTGCAATTCAGGGATGGAAGGTTGTAGAGAAGCAGCGCATGAATGACAACATCAAAAGCATTGGTCAGATCGACTTAGAGTGCACCTGCCATGGAGCCCTGTTCCAGGGCCTCATGTATATTTGTAGTGAATTCGATGAGGGCAGTGGAAGTGCTGTGGTTCTAGAAACTGTGTTGTTCATGACCGAGCAGATTGGACTTGGACAGGTAGTCTGTGACCTGGTCCGACACTATTTTTTCAAGAGCCTTAGAAAGGGGGGGCAGGATTGATATTGGCCTAAAATTGCTGGTGGAAGTGGGGTCACCACTCTTCAAGACAGAGGTTATTACTGCTCTTTTCCATGTAGTGGAGATTGGCTGAGGCATAAGGACAAGTTAAGTATTTTGGTGAGATTGGGCAGGGTCACATCCAGCGTAAGCCAAATGAATTTGAGATCCAGGGAGTCACCACTATAGCGAGAGTTCACTAGAGCTTTGGTGAGATAGCATTTTGCCTCATTGCAGGTGATGATTCATAGTCAGAAAAGGGTAGGGTCGCTGGTGGCCGAGGCGTCAGTGGGGCAGTTGGTGATTGGGTCAAAGAAGTTCAGAGGGAGGATATGACTGGGGTCAGAAAAGGCAGTGTTGAGGGCATTGGAGATAGTATTAGGGTCCTGGGAGATAACCCCATCTATTAGAAGCTGCACAGGGGTAGAGGATACAGTTTTCCCACAAAGTTCCTTAATATTGCTCCAGAATGTTTTCCTGGAGCCCCAGGAGGAGGTGAGGGTTTGCTTATAGTATGCAGCTTTGGCTTGCCAGGTAGTCCACTTGCATCTGTTTCTATCCTCTCTTTACCATTGTCTGTCCTGGGAGAGTTGTGAGTCAAGGGTCTTATGCCAGAGGTTATCTCTTCAGTGCATTTGGTCAAGTAGAGTTTGGGAGCTCCAGGGGGTGTTTCAGTGTTTTACAATTTGCTTGGAGAAGAGGGAAAATATGTCACAGGCAGAATTAAAGATGACAATAAAATAGGTGAAGGCAGCATCTACGGACTGGGCAGTATGAATAGGGGACCAATCTCAAGAGGCAAGGCATGATTTGAATCATGAGAGGGTACCTTTTTTGAGGCTCCTTTGGATGGAGACCTTTGGGTGGTTGGGGGGGGGATTTTAGTAGACCACCAGCAAGTAATTGGTGAATGGTCACTTATCGAGTCTGGGAGTACTTTGATCTGGGAGAGATTATTAGGACGGTTGATGAGGATGAGGTCAGTAAGGGTGGTAGTCCCAGTTCTTGGGTCCAGTCTGGTTGGGGACTGGATGACCTGGGTGAGGTCATAAGCTAGAACTGAATCTTTGTAGGGGGATGATGCTGTAGATAACCAGTTCACATTGAAATCTGCCAGTAAAATGACTTTGCTCTTTAGCGGGAGGTGGGTGATACTGTTCAGTACTGATTCAAAGCCGGGTTTTTGGTTGCAAGGGGGAATGTAGACGGCCATGATGTAGAGGATTTTACCTGGATTGAAAGGCTTATCTTGACTGCTAGGGTCTGGGCTCCAAGTATGGATGGTGGGATGGAGACTGAGAGGGTGTGAAGGGAAGATCTAACATAGATGGCACAACCACCTCCCCTCTTACTAAGCCTGTCAGCTTGATAAATAGTGTAATCACTGAGGGTGACAGATCCATTAGATATATTTTCTGACAGCCAGGTCTCAGATAAGGCTAGGACATCAGGTGAGTGCTGAGCAATCCAGCCCTGGAGTAAGGTGAACTTCCTCTGAAGGCTGCAGATATTTAGAGAGGCCAGTAGCAGGCTCCCATGCTTGTCCTCTAGTGAGACAACAGGGGTTGGTGGCCCTGAGTTTGGGTGCACATTACCTGATAGGAGGAGGAGGAGGAGAGCATGTCAGAGCAGTGCCAGCATGAGCAGTTTTGGTGAGGTGCATAGTAATAGGGAAGTAGGGAAATTTTTAGTGAGTACAATCAAGACTGGGAGGGTGCATATGAGGTGAGCTAACAGAGTGGGAGACAAAGGTGGATGATGGCCATGTGGGTAGCTAATGACAGAGGTGCAACCCAAAGGGGGTCAGTGTAGCAGTATAGTGCAAATTGTGCATGTAAGGGTTAATTACTGGTGCAGGGAGATAATTTGAGTGGGCAAGATGGAGCAACAAGGGGGGTAGGTATTTCAACAAACATTTGGTGGCCCCAGGGGGCATTATTAGGAAGCATGGAGGGTGGCTGACAGTGGTACACCAGTCTAGTGGTAACTCCTAACTCCTCAGTGGAGGTGGAATGTGATAGAGATGTTAGTGGGATCAGGGAAGCGATAAAGACAGGCACCAAGAGTTGTGCGACCATGATTTGCTGTGTATGTTTTTGTATGTTTGTTATGCTAGTGGCCACTAGTGGTGGACTAGTATAAGCTGCTGATGGTGAAATGGGCTGATAGTTTATTTTCAGTCGGTCATGTGGTAGGTTAGCCCCTGTAAATCAGAGCATTGACCAAGGGTGGTGGTGTAGCTGACGCGCAGTGTCGGTGAGGCCACATTCTGCACTGAACAGCAAGCAGTCACGACTTCAGGTGCCTCCACGGCATTATGGCAATTCCCTACCTGCTAAATTTGGCTCCTAGATGTGGGGAAGGGCTACTCCAAAGGTCCCCATGACCTCCTAATTCCTCAAGGAGTCAGCTGTGGAGGAAGGAGAGGGAGAACACAAACATTAAATAAGGTAAGGAAGGGGTGGGACCCTGTGGGAGGGCTGAGCTACTTTGGATTACTACTTGGTGCAGTTTACATTAAATTTTTGTTCTCCTACTGTCCTAGTCTCCTTACTAAACAATTACTGGCTGAGCTGGCTGACTTGAGGTATATCTGAGCCAGTAGAGGAGAGATCTGCAGCCTGATTAAAGTTGCTTTAAATTGCTTTAGGGTCACTACACAGAGATATTTTTTACAGTTTCTGACTGAACTTGCTGCATAAGGTATTATTTGAGCCAGTGGTTGAATTTGCACCCTAAGATTAAATGGTAATTAAAGTAACTGCTCAGAATCTATACAGAGCTGAAGTTCTTTACTAATTAAAGTAACTGCACAGAAACATCATAAAGCTAAGCAACAATGAGCAACAATACTGTCTATAAAAACTATCTCCACTAATGCTCTGATATTTAAACTAGGCTTGAAAAAGGCGCCAAAACAGCAGTCTTTGTCCACACTCTGCACTGAATAGCAAGCAGTTGCAACTTCAGGTGCCTGCACGGAGTTATGGCAATTCCATACCTGCTAAATTTGGCTCCTAGATGTGGGGAGGGCTGCTCCAAAGGCCCTCATGACCTCCTAATTCCTTGGGGGTCAACTGCTAAATTCGGCTCCTAGATGTGGAAGAGAGCTGCTCCAAAGGCCCCCATGACCTCCTAATGCCTCAGGAGGTCAGCTGCTAAATTCAGTTCCTAGATGTGGGGGAGGGCTGCTCCAAAGTCCCTCATGACCTCCTAATTCCTTGGGTGGTCAGCTGTAGGAATCTCCAGGTGTGAGTATGTTTTGAAAGCAGGACTGGTTTAGTTGCTTTTGCATCTAGTGATACTTGTACTTTTTCATGTTTGGCAGATTGCCTGAAAATTTAGATTGCAAATTCTGTTTTTAAAAAATGATGGTTGAGGACAACAGCTGACGCTTAGGAATGGTTTTGGCATTCAGTTTGGATTTTTCTGCATAGGTTGGTGGTGAGGTATTAGAAATATATTTGTTTGGGCCCACAGTGTCAGGGAAGTCTCCTTCTGGATTATTGCTTTCCTCCTATGGCTGATGAGAGCCTCAAGGTGGGGAGGGAGGTCTCAAGCTGGAGTGGAGCTCAGGGAGCCATTGGAGGAGGACTTTGACACTGCTTTACTTGAGGAAGGCCAAGACTTTTCTATGAACACCCAGACTTTTACAGGCAAATGACGCTTGTGATATCCCTTTCAGTTAATCACTATGATTGTGAGGTATCTATTCTGATACTCTAACCTCAGTTTCTGAAGGGTGCTCCTTAAGTCAGTAAAGGTTTTCTGTTTTGACATAATACCAGCTGAGAAGTCTTGAAAGTTACTGTGTGAATTGTGTTATTTCCCCAAGAACAAAATGTTCCTTTCCCTGGCCTTGTGTAGTATTTCCTTCTTAATGTTAAAATGCAGAAACCTTGCTATAAATGGCCTTTGGTTTCTGTCTTAGCTGAGGTTTAGTTGCAAGGGTTCTTTGTTCCCTTTCAATTTCAAATGGACACAGCCACAGGTAATTTAGAAGTGACTGAGTGGTGTTGCTCCAAAGGAAGAGGCCCAGAGATGACGTAAGCAACTACAGGCCAGTCCTATACCTAACCTTGATTGTTACCAAGCTCATGGAGACAATCCTTAAGGAAAGGCTGATGGGTTTTTAACAGAATACAGTTTCCAGCATGGAAGATAGCACTTCTGAGTACCTGAAGGGATTCAATAACGTGAACACTGAGGGTCTCTTCAGTATTTGTGGAAGCAATACCACAATGGAGCACTGCCTTAAACTGGGGTGAGGTTCAAGTGAGAAATCTGAAGGCATTTCTTCATAGAGAGTGGTTATAGGGTGGACCAAACTCTCTGAGGGAGTAGTTTCCCTGGGGATGGTGGAAAACTTCAAAACAGGTTGGGATAGGGTAAAGGGGAAGGTCAGGGTTGGGAGGTAAGCAAGATGGAGGAGATTGCAGTTGGGAAGGGGAAGTGGAGCCTTTAGTAATCACTGAGGACTCTGCACCATGGAACTTGATAGATCAATAGTCCTTCTTCTGCTGGCAATATTTATTTGTTCATTTGTGCAAAGGTTTGTAAGTGGAGGGATAATATTTTGTAAGAATGTCACCATATCTCTTTCATCTTTTCCTTCAGGAACCCCAATAAATCTTAAATTATTACTTTTGTTTTCGAAATCATTAACTTTGAGTAGAAGAGCATTAATACTGTATAAGTGGAAATCTGAAACATCCTCAATTTTAGTAAAGGTCTCCCCTAGAAAAGCCAGTCTCTCTTCAAAACCATCTAACCTTTCATTAATTTCAGTAATCTACAGCATTTCTTTTATAAGTATGATGCCTATGTTACCTGTAGAGATTTTGGATGGAGCAGAGGATTTTCCATTGGGTCTGTTGCTTTGAGCAATTGCCTTCTTCCTGGTGCTGGAAGCCATAACTGACTATACACCACAAATTTAAAACCATGTAAAATAAAACTTCTTTTTGCAGTTATTGCTGTTTCTCCCCTGGCTCTGAGCAGCACCCCAGATGCCAGCTACCCCAGCCCTGTCACCCCAATCTTCTTCCAGGGTTTTCCTCATGAGGAGCATTGTGACCTGTGTATTCACAGGGTACAGAGCTACCAGGTGGCTGGATGTCAAAGGCCATTCAGGAGTTCATCTTTTTTCCATTTGCTGTACCCAAAGAGTGTGTGCAATGCCGACCAGATATTCCCATGCATGCTTCATACATGGGATGTTGGCAGCTGCCACTCTGCCCCTTTCTGGACAGTTCCTGGCTGCACTACCCCCAGCTGATGCTAGGGGTTAAGCAAACATGAGGCACTGTAACCCTCCCTACCCAGGAGAAGCAAGCAATCTTCCGATTTCTCCATCATCTCCCTCAGCGGCTTATCCTCGATGACCTGAGTCCACATCCGAAACCAGGTTGCCAGCATGGTGCATGATATGGTGTCCAGTACCTCATCCCTCAGCACCACTAGGTTGTTAAAATAATGTTTTAACAGCTGAAGTTGTGCAGTTTTCAGATTAGTTGTTTCTTTAGAATGAAAGCAAACAAAAATTTAATTTAAAACTTCTGTGAGATAACGTTGAGCTTTCATCAAACTGAAGGATCACAATCAGTGCAGGAACTGAAAACACCTAGACATTGCCCTCACATGGTACATACATCCCATTTTGTAAAGCATAAAAGCTTTTTAATGTATAAGTAGAAAATATTTTTCTTACCCACATAGCATATGTTTAATATGTATCCAGCTTTCCTATTTGAACAAGATATGCCTTTTCATAGCTAGCATGTCCATTTACAGTTCAGCCCATTTACTACATTTCCTGTACCTTGTAATAGTCCCTACCTCTGTCTTGTCAAAAAAGTAAAAACTGTTTTATAGTCATTCAATGTGTTTCACAATTAAAATGGGGAAAGTGAGAAACACATTTTGCTTCTACATTTACCGTAACCTAGCTACCTCTCAGGCACATGTGCATACAATAGAACCCTTACAAGGCTTTGCTATAAAACTCCACTACCTTTTTCAGCCACTAAGGCAGAAGATTCACTTGGCCTAGTACTCCTTTAGCGATGGTGCCAGCTGATCCAAGCAGAAACAGCTGCAGCATTGGTTAAGTGAACCTCAATCATTACATGCAAAGGAATCTCTTGAAATTATACTATTTAAAATTCAGGGGCATCAGCCCCAAAAATGGGGGCATGGGACCCCCCTCCTAGTTCATGACAGTGACCCCCCTACACACTTTCAAGCAACAAAGAAGAAGTCAGACTCAAATCTGGAAGGCAGTCCAGGCTGCAACAAGGATAGCCCCAGTCCCAATTCCTCTGCTCCTACATAGATATAGTCAGTAAGCCAGCTCTCCAAGCTCCCTCGCACTTCTTAGCAGCACAGCAGCTCCATCCATGACTCATTTGTGTCTCTGAGAAGTGAGCCATCTGCTGAATCCCCCCAAGTGGTGGTGGCTGCTGGAGCATGTGCAAACACACTGTGCAACCTGGCTACTATGGCTACAATTCTGTGGTGCCAATTCTGTGTGTGACCAACACCATGATCCTCCCTGCCTTGGCTCATCTGCACTGCTGGGGGTTTTGGTAAGGGTTTGCTGTTTGCTCCTGTTGTCCACCTTCCAGATCCTCCTAATGTCTCCCATCACATGGGGACAGCTTAGTGCAGCACAGAACGTGTGGGAGACCATTGTCTTATAGGTCTTGCTGGGGCCGGGGTGGGGATTCAGGGGAACATATGGCAACAAAACAGGCAGATGAAACCAAGTCACCACTGAATGTGGAAATAACTAAGATTGATGCTTTCTGGCTCCAGTCATGTGCTGCCATCTCAGTGGGGGTCAACATGACTGGAATGGGGATGGAGTTGACTACACACATTATGCTGAGGTGACTCCCAAGAGTGGTTCCATGTGATGAAAGCAATCGCCAAATGGCAATTGCTATCACGGCGAGTGCATTATTGCCATAAAGCAATTTGGTGATATGCACTTGCAGGTGACTGGGCACACACAGTGCTGTAAGTGTGTGTGTGCAGGGGGGGCACCCCACTTCCTCCCTATGGTGAGCTTTGACCCCTGCACTGCCCTGATTATGGATTCTCAACTCCAGGGGTGTGCATGCCGGGGAGGGTCACAGCCCAGTTTAAAAAAAAAATTTAAGTCCCGCAGCTGTGGGAACAAGCAAACTTTTCCTGGCTCCAGCCCTGAACCTGGAACCTGCTCTGTAGGAGCCAGCATCTCTACCCACCACACAACATAGTTAGATCAGCACAGCAGGCACACTAGAGGGTAATAACCCTTTTCCCTATCCCTCCCGTTCCCCTTGCTATATTCCCTTTCCACTTGCCCTTCCCTCTCCTCGTAGTCACACTCCTGGGTATTCCAGCAGGTTGCTCATGATCATAGCACCCTCATATGGGTCACTGTTTTGACAGTCACCCATATGCTAGCACTGTTATTATGGTATACCCCAAGCGTGGTTGTCATTTTGTTCTAGAGATAGCACACTAAGCAAAAACTGAGGAAAGGAGAGACTATAGTAGATGACAGCAAACCCAACTTGCATTGATTGCAGTAGTTTATTTGCACTGTCTGCAACAACCTTGAAACATAGCTGTAGTGCTATTTTCAGGCTTCCCCAGGCAAACATCAGAAAAAAAATCAAAATTAGAAAATGTTAAAACTGTTTAAACAATCAACAAAAAATGAGAGGTAGCTCAGTGGAAGGGAAGGGGACATACACACGCAGGCTGTGACTGGCTGACCGCACTACAACAGCAGGAGCTGCTGAGCACTGCAGCCTGCCCTGCAGACCATGTCTTTGTTCTTTTTTGCTGGCTAGGCATAAGGAAGAGCTTGGGAAAGGAGAAGATTTATTAAGTTAAAAAAATGAACAACAAAGCAGATAGCTAGCTGAGTAAAGGGGCTGCAGCAGTATTGGAAATGAACTGGAGAGCTGCTTCTGCAGTGTATTTTTCTTTAACTATTAATTGCCTACAGCCATGGGGTATATCCCCAGAAAGTAATACAAAGGTAGGGTTTGTTTGCCTACCATGAGAAATTACTTGATTGCCTACAGTCTTGGGGTATTGTCTCAGAAAATAATAAAAAGGCAGGGTTTGCCATCAGTCACTTCTGTTCTGCTTCCAGTCTTGGGGTATTTCTTCTGGCACAAGAAAATCATAAGGGTGGGGTTTGCTATAATTGTTTTTTTGCCTTGGGGTATGTCTCTAGAAAATAATATAAAGTCAGGCTATGTGGTTGCCAACTTCTTTATTGTGTACAGTCTCAAGAGTATTTTTTTCTTTAAAAAAATATTAAGACAGAGTTTATCATCATCACTAATTGCTTCATTTACTACATTCTGGGTGCATCATTTCTTCTGGCTCCAGGAAAAGTCAGGGATTACTGTCATCACCAATTGCTTTATTACGTGCAGTCTCTGGTGATCTAGCCTATCTACTTAATTGCCATAAAATAATAAAACCATATTTTTATTTTGGTGCACAAATGAATTAAACTAGAAGTAAAGAACAACAAAATAGTCAATGAGTCATGACATACTGTAAGGTCTTTCTTTAATGCAGGAACAACAGACAAAAGGCCAAGATTCAGTTCTTCATCATCATCATCATCATCTACTGTGAATGAGACCATGTGCACAGACATCATGATAACTGATACAGATGCAGATTATAATGCTCAAACAAGGGACACAGTGTATGTCAGGGTGAAAGCCTTAGTACTAGTAGCATTACAATTGAATTCATGATTGAACAGCCTTTTACTTCTACATCTATTGAATCAGATCTATCCCCGTCCCTTACAGTATCTTTAGTTGGTGATAACCCCCCTATTGATCTTGGTAATAAAGAGAAATGCCCCGCTCAGCTTATGACAAATTTTGGTACTAAAATTTATGGAGGTAAAAGATGAGGTTTTAGCCATCATTGGTACAAAGTTTTCTCTTGGTTGGAGTACAGCTGTGAAAAACAGAATGCATTCTGCTTTGCACGTAGATGTTTCATGCATTGGCAGGGATGCACTGATTAAGCAATAATGCATGACAGGGAGTTTGTTGCCGTGGAATTTATACACACCTTGCATGGTGTGTCATTGAGCAGGTAGTCAATTAAAGAAAAAAAAAACCTGAACTATACATAAAGCTCTTGGATGGAGCTCTAATCAATAATGTAAAAAACTACAAGTACCTTGGATCCTGGTAGACTCAAGATTAAAATATTCAGATCACATATTTTACAGATAAAAAGGGTGAATCAAAGGCTGTGAGTGTTAAGAAGGGTATCAGGCTATCTCACAACAGAAACAAGGATAAAACTGGTGAAAAAAATATTGATCCCAGTTTAAGAGTATGATTCCCATTTGTATATGAATTCAACAGAGTCCTCCTTAAAAAGATAAATCAGATGTACTATAGATTAGGACAGTTGGCTACTAAAAGCAAACATGGAACCCATCATTGTAAAATTTATAATATACTGAGTTGGTTACAAACTGACAGGAAGAGGAAATATTTATGGTTAATATGGTGCCACAAGTTAATATACTTCCAAGGAAAACATCCCCTAAGTAACTCTGTAATACAAGACCCACCCTGTACAAAGAAAGCCGTTCTGAGATATAATAGCCTAAATGTCCCAACATGCAGATCATATAATAGGCTTAGTAATATAACTCTACAGAAAAGTTTAGCAAGTCACTGGCATGAAGTGCCCAATGACTTGAAGTCTATACAAAAACATCCTATTTTTAGAGTAAACGTAAATAGTCACTTATATTCTAGCTGTATCTGTTTTAGAAGAAAATGTGAATTTCTGTATTTATTTGTCTAAATGTAAAGTGTTTAATATTGTAATCCATTAAGGTTTCTTTCAGTTTTGTCTGTTGTAACCACAGGACATTGTTGAAAATGGAGGTAAAACCCTAACAATTTGTAGCCTGTATATAAATAAATTTTATCGTCATCATCAGCCACACAAAACATGTGCAAATCCCACTACTACACACCCCCCTGGAAGGTATTATTGCAATTATAAAATGAATCTGTTATTAAAAGTTGAAAAAAAAAAAGAAAGTAAATCTTTATCAGTCGTCTGTTGCAGGATTTACACACAGTCATGTGACATGTTTTGACCAATGAGGCTGCAGGATTTTCAAGACTCATTTTATTTTATTTATTGAATTTTGTTGTCCTAGTAAGCCCACTGGGCTTAGAAGTCCCTTTTTCAGGGGCGACCGGGAAGGGGGGGGGGATACAGATGGTAAACAACTGAAATTGAACCAGATTAAGCTGTTGGTGGCATTTTTAGTGAATGGGAGAAATTTGGCCAGGACACTGGGGAAATTCCCCTACTCTTTTTTCGATGAGTGCCATGGAATCTTTAGCATCCACCTGAACTACCACCAATCCAGGCAGATGGAACCTCAGTTTAATGTCTCATCTGAAAGACGGCACCTCAGAAGTGCAGCACCCCCTCATGCTGCACTACAGTGTCAGTATTGGGATATTAACCCAAGTGCCAGACATGGGAACTGAACCCACAGTCCTCTGATCTCCCAGCCTCAGAGGCAAGTATACTACCTACTGAGCCACTGACACTTTTATAATGAACCATTTACAATTTGTGGGTTTGAAAATTGGAAAAAGGCACTGGAGAGATTCAGAACGTACACATCAACTCACACTCATAGAAGTGCAATGGCTACCTGGTCTGCATATAAGTGCACAGATGAAATGGTTAACATCATTATACAGGTAGACAAGGGCAAGGTTAAGGAAATTCTGCAAAGAAGAGAACACATGAAAAGACTAGTTGAAGTCACTCTGCATTTGGGCTGGCTAAGATAACCTTTCTGTGGTCACAATGAAGATATGCAGAGTGTTAATAAAGGATGTTTCACAAAGACTTTAGATTGGATTATAAAGTTTGACAGATTGCTTCAAGTAAATGATTGCATCCCAACAAATGCAACATATATCTCAGCAGCCACAGAATGGTCTGATTTAATCTGTCACATCCTATATTACAGATGAAATTGTACATGAAGCAAAAAATGCTAAATTTTTAACAGTTTTTATTTTTACTTTTTATTTATGATTTTATACCATTACACTGCAGAAATTCACTCAGAGCAGTGCAATACATCAGATATACAACCAATGTTGATATTAGGATAAGGGAGTCACTGAACCTTAGGTACAAGATAAGGGGGACTAGCAGTTTTTATCTAACAACAATCAATTCATTTGGCTAATGCTGCCAATGCCTTAAACTGTTATTTACTTTAAAGAGTGATAGCTGGAGTTAATAAAAACAACTATAAAGCTTTTGTGGTTAAATCATAGAAAATTAAACATTCCCTCTCAATACACTCCCTATCATCTGAGTAAACATAATGATTTACCAGTCAGATTATAACAATTAACCCCCAAGCATTAGGCACGTGCTAATGTTGTGATTATTAACGTAACACCAAAAATTTAATACCGAAAACTAGGGAGGATTGTTTACAGGTGTCAGTCGGTGGAACACCCACTCTTGACAGCTAGTAGTTTCTATGGGGGACCAATCATTTCCAAACAGTAAAAAATCCCAGAACAAAATGGCTGAGCTGCGGGAAGTAAGGTCTCATTAGAGACAATGGAACAGGGCATCTAATGCCATCTTGCCACAACCTAAAAACATAAGGAATTAGATATCCCCACCAATTTCTCCCAACAATTGAAATAACAGATGAAATAGCAAACTAATACTCTACCAAGGTAGCATCAGAATTATAAACTATATTGTAAAAAGGCTGTCAATTAAATATATCAAATTGTCCAGTAATGGTATCTCTACCGAGTGTCCACACCATAAAAAGGCAATCAGACCCTGAATGAGCAGTCTACGCCTTCTCTGTATAGGGATTAGAGCTGGACAGATGATAAAATTATACAGTCACTTATGAACCTGATCTCAATCTTCTGCCCCATCTGAATCTGAGAATTCCTCATATCTAGCTGCTTTTTCTACTTCCAGCTTTTTGAGCAGCTTACCAGCCTCATTGGGATATGTTTAAATGTAGGTCTTTCGCCCAACAGTAACATGGAGTCTTGCTGGTATTAACATATTGGTTGGTACATGCAGCTCTCTAAATTGATGCTGAATAGCATCAAAGCTTTTATACTTGGTGCATGTTGCATAGGACAGATCAGGGAACAACATAACCTGAGAGTCATTGATCACCATTCTTCACTTGGTTTGAGCTGCTTATAGGATCTTGTCCCTGATCACCATTGATACTGTGGCCACTAGGATAGTCTGTGGTCCCTCCTGCTGTCCACTCACTCTGTGGGGGTTGATCCGGTAAACTTTAAGAATTCAGCTCAGGTGTTCCAGTCCATAGGTCTCTGCCAGCCAATTAGTGATAAATGAAAACAAGTCATTGCCCTCACTCCTCTCTGGGACACCAGTTATCTGGATGTGGGTAGCCCTGATGGAGTTTTCTAAGTATTCCAGACAGGATCATAGAAGGGTCTTCTCCTTCACACAGGTTGTTGCTGTAGCCAAGGCCTTATCTGAAGATTTCTCCATAGCCAATGCCATTCCCACTGAGCAAGCCATTCGTTATTCCATGGCCATCTTGCGATTGAGGTACATGTCCATTTTTTTATCCATCTATTGTACTGTCTTAGTTAATATACACAGCACCTGTTGCAAGGACTCAAGGGATGCTGGCTGGGAGTCCTCCCTACTAGGCTCAGCCAAAGTTTGCTCCACCGGTGTTGTTGGTGTCTTCACAACCCCACCATGAGGTACAAAGAAATTTGCTTTTTGCTCTGCATTCTATCATACTATTTTGGTAGGAATCAGTCCAGCTATGCAGAGCAACAATACAAATAACTTGATATATTTTGTTCTTCACTAAACTGACATAAAATAGTTTTAATCAGTATTTTATTGGATGCAGCACAGGAAGCTCCATGAAAGCACATTCAAATGGCTGAGCAGCTAGCTATGCCCCCATATCAGTTTTATCTGATGACAGTAGAGACATTTCATGTCAGGAATAAATTAGTATCTGTGTGAGACATGGTCATAACCATAAACCTGTTGAACATTTTCTCTGTTTTGTTAAAGTCTCAGAACTGGATGTAAGAGGCTTGTGTTGTACCATTAATGAGACCTTAAAAAAGTTTTATTTTTTAGCCGAGTGTTACTTTTGTTGGCCAAGCATATGATGGTTCAAGAGTCATGAGCAACCATGTTAATGGCATTCAGGAACTTTTCAAAAAGGACCATCCTCATACTGTGTATGTTCAGTGTTATGCACATAAGTTAAATCTCACTCTTGTTGACTCATGCTAGTGCATTCCAGCAGTAAAATACTTTTCTGATTTTTTGCAATGTGTGCATACGTTCTTTTTGACATCTGTAGTACTCAGTGACAGACTGAAACAGATGCAGCAAGGCATAGGGCTTGACAGAGCATACAAAGTCAGAGCTTTGTGCAACAGTCAGTGGCGATGTCAGAAAAGAGCACTGAGAACACTGAAGTGTACTTCTGAGTCCATACTCACATCTCTCTCTCTCTCTCTCTCACTGTGACCATGGAAATGCACAAAAAGCTCTGGGCCTCTACAACTTCATGATGTCATTCAACACTGTATTTTGTCTTTTCCTCTTTGATCACATTCTTGGATTTGCAGAGGGACTCCACAGCCTACTACAGATTAAAGATCTGGATCTAGCCAGTGATGGCATTGAAGTAGAAACATTTATTGAATCTCTGGTTTCATTCAGAAATGAAGAGAAATTTAAAGAATTAGTCAGTGAAACAACAGCATTCGCAGTACCACCTAACATAGCTCCCGATGATGCAATCCAAGAAAGGACTTACCTATGATGTACAATTACTTAGCAGCTCATTTTGATACATATGTAGTTGACACAAGACTTAGGGAACAGCAACCAGTTACCTTGGAAACAGATTTCCAAACTAAAATTTACTACCCGGTTTTAGACAATATAATAGCAGAATTGAGATGACAATTTTCAAAAAGGGGTAGACCTACTGAAAGCAGTTCAGACTTTGAAACCAACAAGTCATTTGTTTTTAGATAAGACAACACTAAATGTTATGTGCAATCACTGTGGAATACAACTTCCTGAACAAGAATTGATTGTGGCACAAAGGTTTATTGATCATCTGCCTTCTGAAAATTGTCCACGGAACATCTCCTCATTGCTTGAATCACTGCCATTGGCTGTTTGCTGGCATCCATCAATTGGGTACCACTATACTTGCTATACCAGTCACTACATGTTCATGTGAATGATTCTTCAGTGCTCTAAAATAAATAAAAATATACCTGAGAAACACAATAGGTCAGGGCAGGCTAAGTGTTCTTGCCACATCAGCAATTGAGAGTGAGGCAATAAAATGAATAAATTCCAACAAAGTCATTGGCAGATTTGCCAAATTGTCAAACAGACATAATGATATTTTGCTTCCTGTTGACATAACCAAAGAAAATTCCTGAATTATATGGCAGGATCAAAGAAGTGTAGTTGTGTGTGCTGAGTCTGACCCTTTTTGTACTTCGAGATTATATTTCATTTATTTACATATTTATTAAAGCATTTCACCAGGAAAGACATACTAAGCCTATATTACCTTGTTTCCAGATGCATCCTGGGGGAGTAGGGGAGAGGGAGAGATACAGTACAATATCATAGTATATACAATGTAATACAGTGTGACAGTAGATTTGCTAGTACAATAGTAATAAATACAATATATAAAATATATGCAGGTAAGAATACAAAGGAGTAAATTAATGAGGACTGGTTCAGAGAGGGTGGAAAGGTGAGGAGGTAGGGGTGGGGGGAAGGAGGGACAGTAGAGTAAAAAGCAGTTGGTACTTAAGACTTTTTTATGGGGAAGGCATTTCCTGTTTTATCATGATTTTATATTATACGTATTTGTACATGTGTTTGGTTTTTATGAATATTGTACAGCGATTTGAATTTCGAAAGGCACTTATTAAAATAAATATTATTATTATTATTACTGGGCAACAGGGGCAATTGCATGAGGAAGAAGAAGAGAGTAGAATAAAGACAACTGGGAAAGGGGTATTAGGTGCAGTTGCAGAAGGAGGTGGTGTGGCTGGGAAGTTGAGAGGTTAGTGAGTGTTTAGTTGAAGCAGAGCAAATGGATTCGGGGAGAGAATTCCAAAGTTTGGGAAAGTGGAATGAGAAATCAGCTTGTCTACCAAGGGAATTTCAAGAGGGGAGCAGGAGAGAAAGATTGCTAGAGTTATGGCGGAGGTAGGAGAAGGGAGGTGGGTGACAGGAGGGAGGTCAGATAGGGATGGAGGGAAGAGAGCCAGAAAATGGAAGTGAAGGAGGTGCAGTGGGTTACGCAGTGATCCCCAAAGGAAGAGAGGTAGGAAATAGAGTACAGAGTACAGTGGTGGGTGCAGGGAGAGCAGTTCAGATTGAAACAGCAGATGGAGTTTAAGAGGGTGTCTGGTCTGGCCAGGGTAGACCTAGGTGCAGCACCATACTCTATGTCACTATAATCAAAGATGGAGAGTATCATCTTACTAAGGATATCCCAACAGGTGGGTATAGGGATACACCCTTTGTTCCTATAGAGAGCACCAAGCTTGAGGTGGAGTTTTTTGTATATGGCATCTATGTACTGTGAGAAACTAAGGTGTCCATCAAGCCAGGTGCCAGGGTATTTAAATAAGAGCACATCATCAATTGTGTCCCCATCTAGGGTGTGGAAGAGGGGAAAGGATGGAAGTTTGGAAAGCCTCATCCTAGTGCTAAAGCACATAGAAACCATTTTCTTGGCATTTAGTGATAGCTGATTTGACCTGAATTATTCCTTAACCCAGTTAAAATCAGGTTGGAGCTTGGCTCTTAACTCAGCTGGAGAAGATCCAAAGACAACCAGAGCTGTGTCATCTGTATACATGTGGATGGAAACAGATGAGCATGCAGAGTAGAGGTTATTTAGAAAATGGAGAAAAGGAGAGGGCCAAGGACAGAGCCTTGGGGAACACCGGTATTACTAGGAAGGGGATTGGGATTCTCCAAGTTTCACTGATTGCGATCAGCTTGTTAGGAAGGAGCTGAACCAGTTTATAGCAGGGACTGAGAGGACCGCTGTTCTCAGTCTGTGAAGGAGAAGGGGTTGGGAGTCAGGGTTGAAAGCTTTTGCTAGATTGACAAATATGATGGCAGTGAGAAGTCCATCACCCATTGCAGTGTGAATTGCATTGGTGAGATAGAGGAGGGAGGAAGTCATGGAGTGGTGTTTCCAAATCCAGACTGGAAGGGGGAGAAGAAGGAAGAAGAGTCGAGGAAAGAAAAGAGTTGTGATAGAACTATGTGTTTATGGAGCTTGGAAAGGGTTGGGAGGAGGGATAAAGGATGGTAATTGCCTGGGGAACAGGAGTCACTCCCTTTTGGTAGGGCTGGGAAATAACTGTAGCATACTTCCAGGAGTTTGGGACAGAGGCAAGAGAGAAAGAGAGTTTAAGGAGGGAGAAGATAGGAGAGGCAATAGCAGGGGCAGAGAGGTGGAGGAACTTTGGGTCTAACCCATCAGGGCTCCCCCTTGCAGGGGTTTGAGAGTGAGGGAGACTTTCAGAGAGGTGGAAGGGGTAACTGGTGAGAAGGAGAAAGGAAGGGAAGATAGAGTGGGGGAAGAGGGGTTGTGAGCTGGAAGGAGGGAAGGAGGAAAGGATAGTGGAAGAACAGATGATAATGTATGTGTTGAAGGCCACTGAGGGAGGGTCATAGATGATGGAGTTACCTATCTTTAAGACAGGAATGGTGTACTGGGTCAGAGGGGTGAAGAGGGCATGAATAACTTTCCAGAACTTGGAGGGGTGACTTAGATCTGTCTCAAAGAGGAAGAAAAGAAATCAGCCTTTGTTAACCTGGTGGCTTGAGTACAAGTGTTCCTCAGGGAGCAGTGCCTGTTAAGGTCTGCAAGTGTGTCAGAGGATTTATTTGACTTCCATGCCAGGTCATGTGTGCAGTGGCAAGACAAAAGTTCTGCTGAGATCCAAGGAAGGTGTGTTCCTCTGACCCTGGTTTTCCAGAGGGGAGCAACATGATCCCAGATTAGTAGGAATTTGGAGAAGAAGCATTTGAGGGCTTGGTCAATGACTGAGGCTCTGGTGATGGGGGACCAGTCAGTTGACTGCAGATTGGCATGAAGGGAGGCTAGGTCTAGTGACTGGAAGGGGTGGATGTAGATCATTTTTTGGGGTAATTTAGGGTGGTGGGTTTTGCACACTCAGTATACCATATGGTGCTCATGGAGTATATCAGGGAGGCTGTCAACATCAATGATGTGGTGTGGGTGGTTGGTGAGAACTTAGTCCAGGAGTGAGTGATTTGGGGATTTAGAATTCAGACAGGGTGGGGTAGAGATGAGCGGAATAAGGTGCAGGGACCTTATGTTTTGGCAAAGTTTAGAGTTACAGTGGGAGAACCAGTTTATGTTGAAATCATCCAGGATGAGGAGTACACCAGAAAGGGCAAGAGAGGAGAGGGAAGTCAGGAGATCAGAGACTAGGGAGGAG
Source organism: Neoceratodus forsteri (assembly GCA_016271365.2). NCBI lineage: Eukaryota > Metazoa > Chordata > Ceratodontiformes > Ceratodontidae > Neoceratodus > Neoceratodus forsteri. Next base: position 639,142,502 of record CM057455.1, on the reverse strand, counting down.
GACAGGCCAGGGCAGCAGTAGACACCTGACATGTAGATGGGGAGGGAGAAAGGGAGGATGAGTTTGGGAATGAGGAGTTCATAGGCTGCAGGAGAGGTGGCAGATAGAACTGTGGTGAACTGAATAGAGGAGGATATGTAGATGGCAATACCACCACCCTTAAAGATACAGTCTTGGCAAGTGAAAAAGAACCATAAGACTGAGACAGCAGAGTCAGCAATTTTGAGGGAGAGCCAAGATTCTGAGACTATTAGGACATCTGGGTGGATGTTAATGTGGCCACTCACAGCCCTTTGGGAAGATCAGCGGAAGGGGCATGTACAGGGCCAGGGTTAGATTCAACATCTCCAGCCATAAGGAGTAGCAGGGGTAAGATGAGTTTAATGGGGATTTGGGGGCTGCAATGATGGAGCAGATGAGAAGGGGGGAGCAGGAGGGTGACAGGGGAGAAGGGTTCTGAGTGACACCAAGTGGGTCCAGGAGGAGACAGATTGGAAGAGGGAACAGTTTGGATGCCAGGGGGAGTGGAGAGGAGGGAGCAGGCAGGAGGATGGTAGGGTAGGGTAGGAGAGAGAAAAGGGGTTAGGAGTGAGAAGGGGAAAGCTGGGAAGGTTGCAGGGGGGGAGAAAGGTTGAGGGAGTGGAGAGCAGAGACAATAAAGGATGATGGGAAGCACACTGGGCTAATGCATATTTGGGAGAAAGGGAAAGCCATTGAAGGCGAATAGCTAAGTAGAGGCTGACCTGAGGTATAAGGACAGATTGGTTCCAGGAGGTAGTGGAGTAGCAGAGAATGGAGGCCACAAGAGTGCAGTGTCATTGCTATAGCTTACAGCAGGACTAAATTGTTTGAAATTGGGTTAAAAGTGAACATAGTATAAATGGGGGGGGGCAGTAATTAATTATAATAAAGCAATAAACAATGCCTGTATTTCAAACTACTAGATGTAGGCAGTTACTAAGTACATCTGGGAGCTACAGAGTGTGTCAGATGCATATAGATTGAGGAATAGGGAGCAACCAGGCAAGTCAATCCACATACTGGGGGAGTAGCAGGCTAGGGACTGGGCTCAATCGGACAGTGATTGCGAGCAGATGAAGACTCTTGTAAGTTATAGGGAAGGGTATAAAGGTAGTGTACTACACATGGTGGGAGGGAGGGGGAGAAGGGTGGGATATGTCCAACCAAAACCTATGTAGTCTCTGATTTTTCTCTTGTGCATTTTCCGTTTTCAGTGGTAGATCTCTGTCTCTTGCACCCAGATCACAATAGAAACATTTATCAAAAATATTTCATCAGTTTTCTTTTCTGTCATTGGGTGCAGTTTACATATGATGATCTGATAATAGGACTGAGGTAATAAAACAATCAGAATATATACATTCACTGTTTCAAGTCATGTACTGTAGTTCATGATTTTCAACTACTAACTCCCTTTTTTAACTTTCTTATCTTTACTGGTTTTATAAAAACATACAGAACATAAAACATATCAAGTAAGTCAATTAACAAACAGATAAAGAAAGAACACATAATCAAACCTTAAAGAATCCTAACTAACCCTATCCCCCACCCCATCCCTTTATCCTGAGATCTAAATAAGCAGACAAATATGAATGAGTCCATCCATGATGAGTAGAACAACTGTATAGATACATGACAACTATAACGTAAACAACTGATGATAACAAAAACTTATCTTACATTTATATTATAAGAATGCTAAGACTAAACCTGTCATGTAATCAGCTACATATAGCTAATGATGGAATAAAACTCAGAAATCCCAAAATGATCTACAAATGAGTAGACAGTTTGCTAAAGGAGGGAGTGCACTTCCAATGTTAGTATCTATTAACAATAGATTAATTAACGCTTAAGAATTAAGTCTTGCAGTTTACCCCAAGTGTGTAAGAAGAGCCTGCATTTATTGTAAAAAAAGCTAATCAAGCTTATGAGCTGTAAATTGCTTCAAAGGTTAGCTACTCATTCCTTAAAAGAGGGGATATCTTTATCCACCCAATATTTTAAAATTAATTGTTTAGTTAATGCCCCTATTAGGGCTAAAATCGCTCTGTCAGAAGATGAGGTTAAAGTATCAAAATTACCAAGAATGCAGTTATTAATATCAAAAAAGGAATGTAAACACAATGTTTTAAGTACCTTCTCCCTGATTACTTTTCATAAGTCTTGCATCATCGAACATGACCACAAAAGATGGGATAGAGAACCAGCCTCTAACATAGAAACATAGAAACATAGACTTTGACAGCAGATAAGGACCACTTGGCCCACCTAGTCTACCCATTTCCCTACCTACAGGATAAGCTGCAGATCCTATTTAACCAACAGCCTATTTTTTCCTACCCCCCCAGAAAAATTGCCTTATGTCTGTCCCATGCATTCTTGAATTCTCCCACAGTTTTAGACCCCACAACCTCCTCAGGAAGGCTGTTCCATGTGTCCGCCATCCTCTCTGAGAAAAAATACTTCCTCACATTGCCCTTGAGCCGTCATCACTCCTCTATCTTCAAATTGTGTCCACTTTGTTCTTGCACATCTCTTTTTCTGAATAGAAACTTAGACTTTGATGGCAGATAAGGACCACTTGGCCTCTAGGTTACATCTAGTACAGAAAGCCCAAATGAGTATAGATTTGAGGGAGTTATGTAGGCATCACCGTATGTAACACTTTGAATTAAATTAGTCTAAGGTTATCCATTGGAATATATTTGTATATATTTGACCTCAGTTTGGACCAGTTTAAAGGACTCTGGATATTTTTAGTTTGCCAATAAGCTACCTGAATTGGATCCTCAGAGAATTTAATCGTTAACAGGGTAGAGTAAGTGTTAGCCACAGGATGCAATTTATAATTGTCCATTTAAAGTTGGCTGAGAACATCTTAAAGATTTGTCTGCCATGGAGTAAGATCAAAATGTGCATTTAGGTTTTTTTTAAAAGCAGTGAATTATAGATATATTTCTTACTCAGCCCAAGGTTTGCTAAAATTGTATTAAATGGGAGCAGTTGATCCTGAGTTAAAAAATAGGCCTCTGTGGGGTTATGTTCACAAGGCAACCAGGATGAAATAAAGTAATTTCTATTTACAGTAAAGTTGGGATTATATAGGATAGGTTGGTTAGTGTCATGATATCGATTTAAACTGGGATTTACAGAGTTGATTATGAATTGTTAAAGAGGTACCTATTAACAAATGTTTTAATGTTTTGGGGATATTTTTCAAATTGGAATAGATAATAGTGCTCTGTGACATTTTGTACTTTTTCAAAAGTGAGAGTTCTATTTCCAGCCAAGTAGGGATATACAGTACTGTATAAATTAGAATATGGAGGTTTTTGGACCCACTTGATATATTTGTTTAAATGGGAAGCTATATAATACAATGTGAAGTTTGGAATTTTAATTCTACCCTGTGATTTGTGAAGCATGAGTTTACTCAGAGCTATTCTAGGGGCTTTTCCTTGCCATAAACTCATTTATAAGGGCACGAATATGATTAAACCATTTGAGGGGAAGGAAAATATTCAACATGTTAAGAGGGTAAAACAATCTGGGAAAGATATTCATTTCAATTATATTAACCCCGCCCCAAAAAGAAGTAGGAAGTAAGTACCATCTTTTTAAATCATGATTTAACTTAACAATCAAATCCTTTAGATTAAGTTTAATTATCTGTGTAGAATCAGTGGATAAATAAATACCAAGCTAGCGTAGTGCTCTTGAACATCACTAGTAGCCCCCTCCTTTGGTTGCACTTCTGATATTAGTGGCAGATTGCACGTGTTGATATAAACTGGTCCAAACATTGATTTTTTTATTAGCAGGCAGGTCTGGTAATAAATTCTAAGGTGAAGGGGGAGCCAGCTCATGTCTTTATGTAATGGGCATGTGTGGGTTAGGTGGTTGGCCCCAAGACTAGATGTCAGGCCTTGTTGAGGAGGGTTTTCATCCTTTTTAGTGCTGTATCAGGGGCAGCCCCATAAATAACCAACCCATAATCAATTGGTGATAGTACTGAGCTGCTTGTGACCAGCTTCAGTGCTTCAGGCATCACTGAGGGATGGTGCCAATAGAGAACATCAAGTTTTGTATTGACAGATTTAACAACATGGTCAATGTGAGCTGAGAAGGTAAGGGTGTCATCCAGGTGTACACCGAGGTGCTTAAACATTAATACTTGCTCAAGGATGTCATCTTTTTGGCTCCTTATAAGCAATGGGCCATACTTCTTACTATGCAGTCCTGTAAAGAGCAAGTCTTTGGTCTTTTTATAGTTAAGTAATAGTTTATTCTTGGAAAACCACATTTCCAGCCTTTGGAAGTTGGTTTGCAATTCCGAGGTGATAGTGGACAGTTCTCTGCCAGGTACTGATATGACTGCATCATTGGCATAAAGTACCATGTGTGCCAGGTAAGTGGATGGAAAAGAATTAATGAATAGAGTGAATATTAGTGGTCTTAGGATTGACTCTTGGGGGACACCTAGGCTCACCTCCCTTGGCTCCAATAATGTACCGCTAATTCTAACTCATTGTGTTCTTCCTGAGAGGTAGCTTTCAAACAAGATATTGTGTTTGAGGATAGACCAGAGGATCTCAGGCAGTTTAGCAGTAGTTGATGGTTGACAGTGTCAAATGTCTTGGTGAGGTCTATGAAAATAGACCCCACTATGAAAATAGACCCCACTACCATCCTGTTATCTAAGGCACCATATAGCAGAGAGGTGTAATCAATCAATGCAGTTTGGGTGGAATGTTGTTTTCTAAATCCATGCTGTTGTGAGCATAGTAGGTTATACTTCTTTAAGTACTTAGTAAGTTGGTCAGAGACCACTCATTCGAGGGCTTTTGAAAGGGGGGATAGTATGGAGATTGACCTATAATTTGATAGGTTAGTTCTATCTTCACTTTTAAAGACATGGGTGACAAGTGCTGCGTTCCATTTATCAGGGAGCACTCCCGACCTTAGAGAAGCATTTAAATATTTGGTAGGAGGCTCAGTTAGTTAATTTAAAGTATATAACACCTTAATCCAGTCAATAAATGCAGAAGGGAAGCAAAATATATATAATACTGCATACAAAAAAATTATGATCCACGCTATCAAAGGTTTTTTCCACATACAAGAAAATCAGAACTCCTGGGAATCTGGAGTCCTTGGATGTGGGAAAAAATATGAGAAAACTTTCTAAGATGGTCTGAATCTTGTCTATGATGTATAAAGCCCACTTGATCCTTACAAATTAAGGCATGCCAAATAATCTTAATTCTTTGAGCCAAAATGTACAACAAGGTGAAGGTGAAGGAAGGAAACATATTCAATTCAGTGCTTCAGAGTAACTGGTAACTGGTATTTTTCTTTTAAACTTAGATTGTAGGCTTGTAGTGACACTATACTTTCTTTCTGTGTTGTCTTTACTTATAATTGTTTTTGGGCTGTTGAAAATTTAAAAAATAGTGGTGGTGTAATTCTGTGCTGTCTTTAATTGCTGCAAATTTTATCTTGGCTTGTCTGACTGTCCTGTAGCTGGGTGAAGGGTGTTAATTGTCTGGCCTCAGACCTCAGCTACATGATAACTGGAGGTGGGGCTTAGTCACAGTTAAAGCAGCAAACAGAAGTTCATCTTCTCAGAAGAAGCCAGAAGGTGAAGGAAGGAAACATATTCAATCTCAGTGCTTCAGAGTAACTGGTAACTGGTATTTTTCTTTTAAACTTAGATTGTAGGCTTGTAGTGACACTATACTTTCTTTCTGTGTTGTCTTTACTTATAATTGTTTTGGGCTGTTGAAATTTAAAAATAGTGGTGGTGTAATTCTGTGCTGTCTTTAATTGCTGCATCTTTTCTCCCACCCCTTCCCCAACTCTTAATTATATGCCCTGATAAATCTGATTGACAGGAGCTAAAACACAGGGTATAGTAAGAGGTACAGGAGGCATATGGGGAAGAAGACCACCAGCACGACAAGTTTTTGACTCATTTATTTATTTATTGGTTTTTTTCTTAAAAAAATATATATCTGAGGATCAGTTACAGGATTTTAGTACTGTAAATAAATAAAAGAGAACTAAGAGAGCTTCAGTAGCAGATAAGTAGTGGAATTGCAGTATAATGTGGGAGTGGTGCAATGCAGTGGCTGTGGGGCAGCCATATTCAGGCAGACCTTCTGGACACTGAGGTGCTGCCCATCTGCATGCATCTCTGGACCGCGGATGAGGTAGCCAGACTCAGAGCGGAAGTAAACTGGGTCAGAGTACCATCACCCCTGTCCAGGAACCACCCAGTCCAATGCAGCTGCCTCAAAGGATGCCGAGAACGAGGAGCACTTGGATGACAGTGGACTCAGGAGGTTAGAGCAGTCAGGCAGAGGCACATCCCAGATCCTATTTCTTCAAGAACTCATTTGCCACACTGGCAAATGAGGACAACTAAATAGAGGTACACAGGGAAGTGAAGGAAAGGATGGAGGTTAGAAAGGAGGTGACCTCAGTGGGAAAGCAGTGACCCCAGAGGAGGAGGAGGAGGAAGCGAATCCTGGTGGGGACTCCATCATAAGAGGGATCCAGCTAGGAACACAGGAGGGGAGGACAGGAGGTGAGGTGCCTCACCAGGTGCCACGGCATGGAGGGATGGAAGGAAGATACTGGGGATCACTGGGAAGGCAAGACAGGAGGGTGAGCTGGATGTCATTATCCACCTAGGTACTAATGACTTGGCAAATGGGGAGCCAAAGGAAGTTCAGGAAGAGTTTAGGAAACTGGGGAGGGGTCTCAAGCAAGTAGCTACTTCTGTCACTTTCTCAGAAGTACCACCTGTGAGAGGCAAGGGAGAGCATAGGAGTGCATGCACCAGGAACTTTAACTCATGGTTGAAGAACTGGTGCTGTGAGGAAGGGTTTGGATTCATTGGTGACTGGGGACCCATCTGGAGGGATGGAGGTTTGTTCAAGCCTGACGCCTGCATCCATCCTGGAGGGAATCAAGCACTCAATGATAAGTTTAAATGCTACATTGATAAGCATTTAAACTAGCAAAGGGGTGGCAGGCCAGCAAGGATGATACCTACTTGCTCACCCCCACAGCTAGTAATGGAACCAGTGAACCAGAGGAGGGCTATCTCTGCAAAGCAGTGTGCAAAAGATGGAGATTACTGTCCAAAAGGTGGATAAGCAGAAAGGGGAAAAATTCAGCAGAAGGGCAGACAGCAAGGAGAACCAGGGATAAATGACAACCAAGGAAGGGGCTGGAGCAGAACAGTGAAGCAGTCTAGGAGGTCAAATCATGGAAAGCCATGTGTGCAAATGCCAAGAGCCTTAGCAACAAGATGGAAGATCTGGAGGCTGTCATGGTACAGTCAGATTCTGGACATTGTGGCCATCACTGAAACCTGGTGTAATGATAACCATGACTGGGAGATGGCCATACCTGGCTACAACATATTCAGAAGAGACAGAGCAGGCAGGAAGGGAGGAGGAGGGCACTATGTGAAAAATGACATAAGGCCACACAGATCCAGGAGGAACAAAATGGGGGAGAGATACTGTGGGTTAAGCTGGAAAGGAAAATGGGGCCAGCCATCCACACAGGTGTGGTCTATAGACCACCAGCCCAGGAGGAAGAAACAGATAGGGAGCTAATGCTAGCCATCCAAAGGATGGCAGACAAGGGTGAGGTAGTACTGGTTGGAGACTTCAATATACCAGACGTGGACTGGAGCATCCCAGCAGCAGCATCAACTAGGAGCAGATTTATCCTGGACTTCCTTCAGGGTGCCTTCCTCAAGCAACTGGTCATGGAACCAACTCGGCAGAAGGCAATACTGGACCTTGTGCTCACAAACAGGCACAGTGTGATGGGGGTAACAGTGGGGGAGCACCTGGGTAACAGTGACCACCAGTCATTGTGGTTTGAAATCACAGAAAGAGCAGAACCAAACCACACAAAAACACGTATCCTGGATTTTAGGGGGGCAGACTTTGGAAAAAGGGGGAGATGCTTGAAAGAGGCATTATGGAATGGGACAGGAATCAGGGATTGAGGAACAGTGGGCAGTATTTAAAATGGGGATTATAAGAGCAACAGAATTATGCATTAAGCAGGTTAGCAAGAGGAAAAGAAAGAGGAGACCATTATGGTTTTCCAAGAGGTAGCAAAGAAAGTGAAAGCTAAAAAGATTGCATTCAGGCAATACAAAAAGACACAGGCAGAAGGATAGGAGAAGTACCAAGAGAAACAAAGGGAGGCAGGGAAGTCAGTAAGGAAGCCAAAGCTCAGACAGAAGAACACATTGCAAAATCAGTGGTTAAAGGGACAAAACCTTTACAGGTACATAAGTGAAAAAAGAAGGACAAAGGGAGGGATAGTGAGACTGAAGGGGAGGATGGGAGCGCTGGAGGATGACAACAGTAAAGCTGACATATTGAACAGGTATTTCGCTCAGTCTTACTAAGGAAGAGGGGGGTAATGGTCTGAAGGGGTACAAGGGGTGAGAATGGTGCAGAAATGGACACAAGTCCCTTTACACGAGAAAGGGTCCTGAAGGAACTGGAAGTAATAAGAGCTGATAAAGCAATGGGGCCAGATGGGTGCACCCAGGGTCCTTAAGAACTAAGAGAGGTGGTGGCTGAACCTCTGGCTATCCTGTTCAGCCAATCACTGGAAACAGGAGGTACCCAAGACTGGAGGACAGCAGATGTAGTCCCTTATACAAAAGTGGAACAAAGAGGAAGCAGGGAACTACAGACCAGTCAGCCTCACCTTGGTAGTGGGAAAGATCATGGAAGCACTACTGAAGGAGAGATTGGTGGAACATCTGGTTGTCAATGGACTACATGACCCAAGGCAGCATGGTTTCACCAGGGGAGGCATGTCAGACCAACCTCATTGAATTTTTGACTGGGTGACTAGGAAGGTGGATCAGGGGAGGGCAGTGGACATGGCTATCTGGACTTCAGCAAGGCCTTGACACTGTGTCACATAGAAGACTATTACACAAACTGGGGAATAGGGTGTGGGCAGGACAGTAGTGTGGTGGGTGGGTAACTGGCTGGGTGGCAGGACACAGAGGGTGGTGGTAAATGGCTGTCACCCACAGAGGGAAGAGTGACCAGTGGGTACCACAGGGATCAGTGCTGGGACCGGTCCTATTCAACATCTTCATCAGTGACATTGCACAGGATATAGAGGCAGAATTTCACTGTTCGCTAATGACACAAAGCTCTGTAACAGAGTAGACACACCAGAGGGTGTAAGACAGAATGAGAAGGGACCTGCAGAAACTTGAAGAATGGTCAAGGGTTTGGCAGTTGAAATTCAATGCAAAGAAGTGCAAGATAATATGCATATGGGGCACAAAACCCTGGCACAATATATCAGTTGGGGGTGAGGATATAGCATGCACCAAGCAGGAAAGGGATCTTGGGGTTGTCATCTCTGATGACCTCAAGGTAGGGAAACAGTGTGACAAGGCATCAGGTAAAGCAAATAGGATGCTGGGATGTATAGGCAGGGGCATCACCAGCAGGAAAAGGGAGGTCATAATTCAGCTATACAAGACACTAGTGAGGCCCCACCTGGAGTACAGTGTACAGTTCTGGAGACCATACCTGAAACCTGTTTTGGTAGCTAAAAGTGGGCTCATTTGTTTGGTTTACGGTGTGGCAGGCTGCATTTGTAGAGGCCTATTTCTTCTCTTTTAAACATAATTGGTGTAATTTAACTGGTCTGTTTCTTTGAATTGGAGACCTATATCTTATAATTCCAAACCTATTTTGATGTATTGTTGGTGAAGCTGTTTGAATTGGTGTCCTGTTTCTTTGGGTAGAATTTATTCATTGTTGCTGGCTTCACTAGCTGCAAAAGTTTTGAGTGGGGAAGGGTGTTAATTTGTCTGGCCAGGTTCCACTCAGCAGGGAGGCAGAGCTGAATCAGGTGTGGAGTCAGTGCTTTGGCTTCTCAGAAGGAACTGGAAGGGGACAGGATCAGATCTACAGTACAGTAGCTTGTTTTACATTGTTTTTCATGGATTCTACTTGGTAGAATGTTTATTTTCCTTCTTACTACTAAGGCTAGCAGGGTATTGTTTGGGGCTGTTGGAATTTTGAAACCTGTTTTGTAGCTAAAAGTGGGCTCATTTGTTTGGTTTACGGTGTGGCAGGCTGCATTTGTAGAGGCCTATTTCTTCTCTTTAAACATAATTGGTGTAACTAACTGGTCTGTTTCTTTGAATTGGAGACCTATATCTTATAATTCCAAACCTATTTTGATGTATTGTTGGTGAAGCTGTTTGAATTGGTGTCCTGTTTCTTTGGGTAGAATTTATTCATTGTTGCTGGCTTCACTAGCTGCAAAGTTTTGAGTGGGGAAGGGTGCTAATTTGTCTGGCCAGGTCTCACTCAGCAGGGAGGCAGAGCTGAATCAGGTGTGGAGTCAGTGCTTTGGCTTCTAGAAGGAACTGGAAGGGGGACAGGATCAGATCTACAGTACAGTAGCTTCTTGTTTTACATTGTTTTCATGGATTCTACGGTAGAATGTTTATTTTCCTTCTTACTACTAAGGGGCTAGCAGGGTATTGTTTGGGGCTGTTGGAATTTTGAAACCTGTTTTGGTAGCTAAAAGTGGGCTCATTTGTTTGGTTTACGTGTGGCAGGCTGCATTTGTAGGGAGCCTATTTCTTCTCTTTTAAACATAATTGGTGTAATTTAACTGGTCTGTTTCTTTGAATTGAGACCTATATCTTATAATTCCAAACCTATTTTGATGTATTGTTGGTGAAGCTGTTTGAATTAGTGTCCTGTTTCTTTGGGTAGAATTTATTCATTGTTGCTGGCTTCACTAGCTGCAAAGTTTTGAGTGGGGAAGGGTGCTAATTGTCTGACTAGAGGCCTCAGCTACCTGATTGTTTCAGAGGACTTGGGCTGGTCCCACCACCCCTGGTCAATTATTCCCTTTGTACTAGGGGTTCTGACATCACTTTCTCAAACAGGCAAAGGATTTGCACCTGTCATAACAGAAGCAGACATCCAGGAAAGGAACTGCAGCAAGTGAAGAGGTGACGGCTCTCAGTGGAAGGAAGTAAATGCAAATCTAGGCGCTTTCATTATTACTACTTCATAGTTATTGCATTGGTAAAGGGGAGTAGGAGTTAAAGAAGGTGTGCAATGGCTACTTAAAGTATTTTTGAGTGGATAGGAATATACAAAGCAGTTGCTCAATATATCTAAACGTGTGCAACAAAGGAGGTAAGGGACATAAAGAATGTTTTGCACTGATAGAGGGAAGAGTGGGGACTTGGGGAGTGTTTGGTATCCTGCATCTGGAAGGGGGTGGGGGTCGCCAGGGCAACGACAGCAATGGGGTAGGTGGTAGGCTGCAACAACTGCGGTGCACCAATCTTTCTAAACATTGCCTGGAGAGGGAGGATGTTTAGTGTGCAACCACATAGAAAAACTTAAAAAGGAGATTGAGGGTCTGCAGGAGGAACTAAGACAGGCAAGGCAGATTGGGGGTGGGTTTAGCCCAATACTGGAGGGAGGAGGAAGGGGAGATGAGGGAGGACAATTTAAGGCAACAGTGGTGAGGAGAGTGTCAGAAGAAGGGAAGCAGAGACAAAGGGGCCCAGGCCAGGAAGAACGATTGCCGGGGAAACCAGGTCAGGAGACAAAAGTCAAATGGAAGGAGGATTAGGGACTGTGGAGGGAGGCAAGAAGTGGCAAAAGTCATGGAGGGAAAGGAGAACAGGTTACTATGAAGAGAGAGGAGTGGGCATTTGTGAAGGGCCTTCAGAAAATAGTTGTGCACTGCTAGAGAGGAAGAAGGTGGAGGAGGGAAGTGATGAAATTAGAGGAGTAATTGATAAATGCCTGACCAAACTGGAGCGGGGGAAGTTCTGCTGGGAGAACTGCAACAGGGTAAAAGGGCATAATAATGTGCAGGAGGAAGAAGAGGAGCTGAAATGAGGAGGGAGATGAAAGGAAGCAAGCAGGGAGTAAGAGGGTGGAATCTAGTGCTGGGGACCTCAATACTAAGAGGAGTTAGGTGGGGTAGCAAGGGGAGGCATAGTCGCATTTGGGTGGAGGCCTTGCCAGGAATGACAGCGAAAGGGTGGGACAGTCTGTTCTGAAATATGCTAGAGAGGGGTACGGATGCCTCATTTAATTATACATCTTGGGACAAACGACCTGGCTGACAAGACAGTGGATATAGTCCAGAGGAGGTTTGAGGAACTAGCACAATTATGTGAGGGCAGGAAGATCAGTAACTTTTTCCGAGATACTTCCAAAGCAAAGGCAAGCACAACAAGAAAGCTGAGAATAGAGGAATTTAACAGATGGCTAAGAACCTGGTGTTGTGCTAAAGGGTATGGGCTGTTGGGGGTGGGAGGACCTGGGAGGACAGTAGTCTCTATGCCAAGGACAGACTACACTTGAGTGAGGAAGGAAAGAAAGTGTTGAAGCAGAGGATGGAAGAATATATAGAAGAAGTTTGGAGGTTAAACTAGGAGTGGGGTGGCAGTTGGGAAGAGATATGCAGGGACCACAGGTTGGGAAATCATATGAGCTTACCCCCATAACAGTGACAAAGGACAAATGGCAAGTACTATTGGTGATGCTAGGAAAGGAGGGCAGGATGGGAGGAGGGGAAAGGGTGGAAGTGGTTACCACTTAATGCTAGGAGCCTTGGGAGGAAAACTGCAGAGTTGCAGGTTCTCATGGCAGAGGAGAGGTGGACATTGCAGCCATCACGGAAACATGGGCCACCCAATATAATGACTGGGACCTGTCTGTACCAGGGTACAGGTTATTTCAGGGACAGGGTGACTGGGAAAGGAGGGGGTGGCACTATATGTGAAGGAAGGACTGAAGTGTTTAAGGAGGAAGGGAGGAGGGCAGTACAGAGTCACTTTGGGTGCAAATCCAGGATTCCAAGAATAGGAGTCTTAGAATGGGAGTGGTACAGGCCACCATCTCAGATGGAGGAGTTAGACAGGAACTAGCGGGACAGATAAGGAGGACCTGTGAGAAGGGTAGTGTGGTGATTGTGGGGGACTTCAACATGCCAGAAGTGGACTGGAGCACCCCAACAACCAGGAACAGAAGGGAGCAGGTACTGCTGGATGCCTTCCAGGACAGCTTCCTGCTGCAAATGGTCAGTGAACCAACCAGGTTAGGTAATACCCTTGACCTTGTGCTGGCAAATGGGGACTTTGTGAGAGAACTTACAGTGGAGGAACCGCTGTCAGGAGTGACCACCACTCAGTATGGCTCACATTGGATATGGGCAAGGAAGGGTGGAATCTGCACAAGAGTGCTGGACTTCAGGAGGGCTGACTTTGGGAGGATGGGGAAGTGGTAAGGTACCTGGCCAGAATTCAATCTAGTATGGATACTAACCAGAGATGGGAGCTCATAAATGTGGGGATAGTGGAGGCAACCAAAACCTGCTGCAAAGCCCAGAGCAAGAAGGCTAGGGCTAAGAAACCGAGCTGGTTGAGCAAGGAGGTCATGGAAAAGGTAAGGAGGAAAAGAGCTGCCTTTAGGAAGTACAAGAAAACAGGGAGGGGGAGGACAGAGAGGAGTACTTGACAGTATCGAAGGAGGTGACAAGGGCAGTAAGGGGAGCCAAAGCATCTACGGAACTCAGGCTGGCACAAGGCATTAAGAAGGGGGAGAAGGACTTCTTTAAGTACATCAGGAGAAAAGGAGCTGTAAGGACCACATAGTAAGGATTAGGAAGGAGGGGGGTTGGAAGAGGAAGTGATAAGGCGGAAGCACTAAATGAGTACTTCTGCTCAGTATTTACTAAAGAGAAGAGGGGTGACACCAAGATGGGTGAAATGGCAGACGAGGGGAAGTGGTGACAGATGGGAAATCATGGAGGACAGAGTTCGAGAGGGGTTTGAAGGCACTGAGGTGGACAAGGCACCAGGCCAGATGGCATCCACCCCAGGGTACTGAAGGAGCTGGCAGAGGTCCTTGCAGGACCTTTGGCAGACCTATTTAATGCCTCACTACATTCGGGTGTGTGCCTCAGGACTGGAGGATGGCTCATGTGGTGCCCCTCCACAAGAGTGGCCCCAAGGATGAACCGGAAACTACAGACCAGTGAGCCTCATCCATCGTGGGTAAGCTAATGGAGACTATCCTGAAGGAGAGGCTGGTGGCCTTCTTAGAGGCCAAAGGACTACAGGACAGCAGACAGCATGGCTTCACACGTACGATCCTGCCAAACCAACCTGGTCGGGTTCTATGACTGGGTAACTAGGCAACTGGACGGGGACATGCAGTGGATGTCCTGTGTCTGGACTTCAGTAAGGCATTCGACTCAGTGCCACATGGAAGGCTGGGAAGGAAGTTAGTAGGCACAGGGGCAGGTGCAAGTTGAGATGGGTAGGAAACTGGCTGCAGGAAGGCAACAGAGGGTGGTGGTGGGTGGGGAGCTCACACCCAAGGGCAGTGACGAGTGGTGTCCCACAGGGCTCTGTGTTGGGACCAGTGTTGTTTGGGATATTCATTGCAGACATATCATGGGACATCAAGAGCAAGATCAGTCTGTTTGCTGATGATACCAAGGTTGGCGGGTGGTGGATGACCTAGGGGATGGCAGGGGTTGCAGGATGATCTGGCAAAGCTTGAAACCTGGTCAGACACCTGGCAACTGGGCTTTAATGCCAAAAGTGCAAGGTGATGCATTTTGGGATGAAGAACCCAAGGAGGACTTACCAGCTAGGGGGAGTGCAGCTAGCCCAGACAGAGGAGGAGAAGGATCTGGGGTGCTCATCACAGGGTCAATGAACAACCTCGGCACAGTGTAGGGAAGGCAGCTGCAAGGCCAACAAAATGCTGGGTTGTATTGCAAGGGTATATCCTCAAGGAGGGAGGAGGTGAGTCTGCCACTGTATAGGTCATTAGTTAGACCACACCTGGAGTACTTCGTGAGTTCTAGCCTGTATCTGAAAAGGGACATTAAGTTACTGGAGGGAGGCAGCAGGGCGCAAAAGATGATCAGGGTCTGGGGACTTATCAAGGAGAGGAGGCTGGAAGGAGCTGAACATGTACTCACTGGAGGAGAGGAGAGACAGGGGACATGATTGAAACCTTTAAATACATGAAAGGAATAAACAAGACAGGTACAGAGGGGCTGTTCAAAAGTAAGGGAGGGGAGGGCCACCAGGGGCCATGATATGAGACTGGAGCGAGGAAGGTTCAGGACGGAGATGAGGAGACACTTTTTTACAGAGAGGGTGGTGGCTGGGTGGAATGCATTACCTGCAGAAGTGGTATGCAGTAGAACAGTGGACTGCTTCAAAACGAGGATGGGACAGGACAAGGGGAGGGTTAATGAAGGGGAAGGGTGGAAGGAGGGCAGCTGCAGAATAAGGGGTGCTAGCTGCAGCCGAGCAGACTTGATAGACCTCAGGCCTTTATCTGCTGGGCAAATTTCGGGGATACCCAATGGAAGGACACAGACAGGGGTAGAGAAGGTCAGAGGAGGGCAACAAAGATGGTGCATGGGTTGCATCACAAGTCCTATGAAGACAGGTTGAAGGAACTGAACATGTACTCCTGGAGGAGAGGAGGAGAGAGGGGTGATAGAGACATACAAGTATCTTACAGGGAGGAACAGGGTGCAGGAAAACACTATTTTAAGCGAAAAAGATGTTTCAGGACTAGAGGGCATGGGATGAAGTTGGAGGGAGGACGATTCAGAGGAAACATGAGAGAAAATTTCTTCACAGAACGGGTGGTGGAAAGTGGAACACCCTGCCAGAGGAAGTGGTGGGGGCTGAAACAATCACGGGATTTAAGAATGCATGGGATAGACATAAAGGAATTCTAGAGGTCAGGGGTAAGGGGAAATAGACTTCTAGGAAAACAAACTGAACTTACAAGCTCAAATGGGCAGACTAGGTGGGCCATAGGCCCTTATCTGCCGACACTATCTATGTATCTATGTATGTATCTATGTAACAAAATT
The DNA here is from genome assembly GCA_016271365.2 of Neoceratodus forsteri. Lineage (NCBI taxonomy): Eukaryota > Metazoa > Chordata > Ceratodontiformes > Ceratodontidae > Neoceratodus > Neoceratodus forsteri. The sequence continues at coordinate 639,126,506 of CM057455.1, read as the reverse complement.
TTCATATGATAATTTATAAGGGGAATGGGTGATAACTGCTTACTTCATGTCTAGGCTTGTTTGGTTTAGGTCATAAAATGATAAGTGCTTCCAAAAGGGATACTTCAGAGATACCATGCTTTAAAATATGTAGAAATACACTTTTCAGGATTGGGACTAGGGAACCTTTAAAAGCTTTATAAAAATTAGCTGTAAGGCCATCTGGCCCTGGAGATTTGTTTGATTTTAAATTATCTATAGCATTACTAATTTCTTGATCTGTAACCAGCAAAATTGCATTTTGAGGTTGAATTTTATTAATTTGGGGGCAACTGAACTTCTTAGATAATCATTCAAATCCTTTAGTGAATGAGGTTTTTAAGAAGAACCATATAACTGTAAAATTTTAAAATTCAGTTATAATTCCATGTGGATCTGTTATTACCTGGTTATGTTTCAAGATAATGGTTTCTATATATTTAGATTGTTCTAAGTGTTTTAATTTGTTTGCAAGAAATTTATTTGGTTTCCTACCCAAATGAACATAGTTAGCTTTCGTTTTCATAATAAGGAATTTAGCTTTCTCCATTGTTAATGAAACATTTTTGTCTTTAAGTGATTTAAGATTCTGGCCTTCACTGTCAGAGAGGGAATTTTGATTAAGGTTTTTTAAATATGCTATCTGGACATTATCTTATCTAGTTTCTCAGGCTTTTATTGTTTTTGTTTTGCTGCAAATCAAACAAAGTGCCCTCTTATATAACATTTACAGGTTGCCCATACCAGATCTATTTTATCAAAAGAGGGTAAATTAATGCTCCAAAAATTATTAATCCAATTATGTGTAAAATCCACAAAATATTACTGTCTCAGTAAACTATTATTCAATCTCCAAATAGATTGTATAGCACAAGGATAAATTAGAACAATATGTAGGTAAATTAGAGAATGGTCTGATAGGGATCTAGGCAGAATTTGCATTTCAGAGGTTAAAGGTAACATAAATGTAGTAATAAAGAAATAATCAGTCCTTGAATAAGATGTATGCTCTGGGTAGTAAAAAGAATATGTTCTAATATTAAGATGTAATGATCTCCATAGGTCTACCAGACCACAGGCGTCTAGAAGATCATTAAGTGCCTTGTTATCTGCAAGTAATGAGTAATTTGAAATTGAGGATTTATCCAAAACAGGATTAAGTGGGGTATTCCAGTCATCACCCAAAATGATGTTATGGGGTAAGAAGGGAGAAATAGTTGCTATTAATTGCATTAAAAAGGATGCAGCATTTGTGTTGGTTTATTTATGTATTTATGTATTTATTTATTTATTTATTTCAGTCTAGAATTACAACAATACCTTTGAGCTGAGGCTCTTTTACAAAGGTTCCATGTCAGAGTATGTAGTTTTCATCTTTTTAGTTACAGACAAACATAGTTGACTTACAGACAGGTAATAACCAGTACAAATAGTAACGCTGGGGCTAGAGCCATGGGCAAGACAGGGGAAGAAGGGGAGAGGTGAGTGGGGGGGAAGTATGGGTAGGAGGTTGAGGGGAGAAGGAGTGCAGGGAGAGAGGGAGAGAATGGAGAGGTGGGGAAGGGGCAGGAGGGGAGATATGGAGAAAAGGTGAACGAGAATGGGTGACAGTGCAGCCAAGGGGCCTTGTCGAGGAAACTGACAGGTAAGGTGCTGGGGGGGGCAGAGATTGATTGTAAGTGCTATGTGCCGGGACATGGGCAGTTGGAACTGTGGTAATGTTGTGATGGGAAATCACAGGAGGTAAACAGTGAGAGGTGCATCTTGGACTTGAAAAGACCAAGTGTGGGAGCATTGGCTATATCGCTGCCAAGAGAGTTGAGCCAGCTGATTGCCCGATACGTGAATGATCTTTGTCCTTGGGTTGTGCAACATCATGGGATATGCAGTGGATGAGAATTGGATCTCCTAGTAGTGATGTTCCTGTGTCTAGGCATAAGGAGGGCACAGACTCCAGGTGGAGCAAGCCCCATTATAATTTTCTTGGCAGTGATGCAGATTTGGTATTTTAAGTGACTGACAAGTTGCAGCCATCCACATTGGGAATAAAGGTCACTTGTGTGGGTATGATGATGGGAACCAGTGATGAGTCAACAGGCCTTATTCAGGGAGGTCATGATACATTTGAGAGCAGTGGTAGCTGCAGACCCATATATGACAAGTCCATAATCTATAATGCTTATGACGGAGCTTTGGATGGCCACTGATAGTGCTTCTGGGGTTAGGTGTTTCCTATGTTGGAATAGTAGGCCTAACCTTGTATTGGCAGACTTTGCAACATTGCTGATATGGGTGGCATAGGAGAGGTGTGGGTCAAGGGTGATGCCAAGGTACTTGAAAGATTGTGTTTGCTCTAGGGTGGCTCCTTGTTTGGTTACAATGGAGAGGTGGAGTTTCTTGTTTTTGTTGAGGGGGCTGCAGAAGACCATAGACTTGTTTTTTTTCTGATTGAGAAGCAGTTTATGACTTAGAAACTAGGACTGAATGGAGGAGAAGGCCCGCTGGAGTTTATTTTGTATTTGAATTGGGTAGAGGTCTGAGGTGAGGTTCACGGCATCATCTGCATAGAGAATTATTTGTTCTGGGCAACAGTCCGGTAATGAGTTTAAGAATAGGCTGAAGAGGAGGGGTCCCAGACTAGAGCCCTGGGGAACTCCTGAGCAAAACTATCTAGGGTCAGAGAGCATATCAGCGATTCTTACTGTTTGGAACCGTTCTTCAAGGTAGCTCTTAAACCAACCAATGGAGTCAGATGAGAGCCCAGCATTCTGAAGCTTGACTAGCAGGAGGCAGTGATTGATGGTGTCGAAGGCTTTTGTTAAGTCAATGTAGATTGAGCCTAGTAGATGGCCAGAGTCAAGTGAGTTGTGGATTGCACCGCTGAATTCAAGTAGGGCTGTGGAGGTGCTGTGTCCTTTACAGAAACCATGTTGTTGTTTGCACAGGATGTTGTGCGTATCCAGGTATTCAGTGAGCTGGTCCGAGATGATGCATTCTAGTGCCTTGGAGAGTGGAGATAGTAGAAAGATAGGTCTGAAATTATTGTGGGCAGTTTTGTCACCACCTTTATGGATAGGGGTGACAGTGGCAGATTTCCACCTGTCTGGGAACTGGCTAAGGCTGAGGGAGAGGTTGAAGATTCTGGTCAGCAGACCAAGCACTTCTTCTAGTGTGAGAGACAGGATTTTGAGATTGAGGGAGTCATTACTGAATCTTGATTTACCAAAGGCTTTGGTGACATATTTGCGTACCTAGTGGGCCTTGACTGCTTTGAAGTAGAAGTGGGGATTGCTGGTGGGGCAGTGTTTATTGCAGACAAAGGGGCATCACCATCTTTGAAGTAATCCTGGGGTAAGACAGTGCTGAGGTTAGTAAAGGCTTTGTTGAAGGTATCAGCAATGGTTTTGGGGTTGAGTGTTGTGGTTCCGTTGATGTTGAGAATTGATGGAGGGGTTTCAGTGGATTCCTGGTGATTTCTTTTATGTTCTTCCAGAATTCCCGAAGTTGCCCCAGAAGTTAGTGAGTGCATGCTTATAGTAGGCTGACTTCATTTGCCGGATGGACTTGGTGCAGTCATTGCGGGCATGTTTGTAGTTTTGGATATCGTTTTGCCTTCCGGAGTTTCTGGACAGCTCCCATAGGTGATCCCTTGCTTTTAGCTTCTTAAGGAGATCGCCTGTGAGCCAAGGGTCACTGAGTGATTTGACTTTGCATTTTTTTATAGGAGGCCTCATTGAAGATGTTTATGAAGTGGTCCAAGGCAGTGTCTACGTTGGTTGCATTGAAGATAGGAGACAAGTCTTGATGGAGAAGGTGGGATTTGAGTCGTGGTAGGTGACTACGGGGTAGAACCCTGCTGGCGATAGTTTTGGGTGGTGGTTTGATGAATTTATTTGACCAAGTGCAGCTAACAGGGGAGTGGTTGCTGAGAAAGTCAGGGAGGACAGCAGTGTTAGAGATCTGTGAGGGGTGACTGGTAAGGATCCAGTCCAAGAGTGTGCTGGTGCTGGTCCTGTAATTTTTCCTGGTTGGTGAGTCAACCATTTGAATGAGGTTCACCACTGCAACAGAGTCCCTATGTGCACCAGCTTCAGCTGCGGGCCAGTTGACGTTGAAAGTCACCTAGGAGGATGGATTTGATATCCGGTGGGAGTGACTTTACAAAGTCAAGTACAGCTGTTAGACCAGTTCCCTGTTCTTTGGGAGGGATGTAAATGGTGGCAACAGTGAGGGTTTTGCTTTGGGTTCTGAGGAGGATTCTCATGGGGAGTATCAGAGAAGTTGTTGGTTGGAGAGAGGTATTGATGTGATGCCCCTGAATGGAGTCTTTTAGGTAAAGATCGCAGCCACTACCTTTTTTGGAGAGCCAATCAAGCCTAAAGATGTTGTAGCCAGGAAGGCTGATTGCCTGGTCCAGTACTGATGGTGTGATCCAGGTTTCGACAACTGCCAGGATGTCTGGGCAGTGTTGGATGGTGAAGGCCTGTAGGGCATCCATTTTAGGAAGAAGGCTGCAAATGTCGATTGATATGATTGAGAGGGCACCAGATGGCTTGCTCTGGTTAGTAGCTTTAGTGTGGATTGGGCCGGGGTTAGGGTGCACATTGCTTAACAGCAATAGGAGGAGGAGAACTAGCCTCAAGGAGCTGCAGCGTATTTCCTTAAGGGAATGCTTTTGCCTACTAGTAGTTCTGAAAATTGCTGAGCATTGTCGATTGGGAGTTAGGGGAAGTGTAGACAGGGGGGACTGGAGCGGGGGACTTGGTCCAGTGTGAGGGTAGAACTGTTTCATGGTGATAGAATGGGCCCTGGGCAAGTGGCAGTATCCAGTATGCAGTGTGCCTAGGTGGAGGAAGGATGAATCAATGTGGAAGCTCTGGGGGAGGGAGGGAAAGCAGGCTCTTGGGGCGTGGAGTAGAGGAAGAAAACTGGCAAGGAGGAAAAGAATGGGGGTGGAGAGTGGTGGAGGTGCATGATTAAGATAGGATTCTGAAGGTTAGTTGGAAGGAGGGCATTTAAGACAGGCAGGCAGGGCTTGGAGATGGAGGCGGGAAATCAGTAGATGGAGCAGTGGGTAGTGTGGATACAGCCAGACAAGGCCAAGGCAGCTCAGTTACAGGGGATTAGGAATGGGAGGTGGTGGCTAGAAGATAGGGGGAGGTGTCCCAAACAGGTACCCGATGGAACACGAGTGGGAGGTGGAGCTACAAGGCGGCATGGAAGATGGTCTATAAAGTTAAGGTGGGAGGTTGGGGAGGGGGATGGGTATAAACCTTCAGCCATTTGCCATAGAAATGAATGGGTGCAGCAGCCCCGAGCAAAGCAAAGTTTCAGCTGGCTCAAGAGCCATTCCCCAAGCAGGAGGTAGGACAGCATCCAATCAGGGTGTGGTACAGATATCATGGGGTCAATGGTGCAGCTCTCAGCAGTCCTGGTAATTCAAGGAAACCCAGTCAGCCTGGTTCTCGAGGGTGGCTTGATGGAGGGCTGCTGTGCGTCTGGAGTCTCGAGCCATGGCTGTGCCGCTGGAGGTCTGGAAGCCCAGGTCAAGGGCAAGAAATCTGGAAGAGGGGAGAGATCTAGAGATTAGAAGTGGGAGGGGAGCTCAGAGTATCAGGGGGTGATGTGGGTCAGCTAAATTGGGGGACGGGGAGCAGAGAGACACCGTGAGTGGCAATCAGGAAAGTAGAGCAGGCTAGAGTCAGGGTTGGGGGGCAATGGCCACAGGCAATTTAGTGAGAGTTAGCCTTGGCACCACGGGGGGAGGGTGAGAACAGGTGGGAGGGCAGAGAGTAGTGAGAGCAGCGTAGGCGAGAGCGGAGGAGTGCGAGATTCAGGCCCAGAGAGATAAGGTCACAGTACTTAGCAGAAATAATACTTGGCAAAGCTTTAAACTCTAAATTCAGAATCAGCTCAAAAAATACAGTTTACAGCAGTAGCTTAAGTAGAATTTCAGTAGTAAATGTCTAAACAAAATGGGTACACAGTCTCCGTGGCTGAGTGGGCCAAAATTCAGCCGTTTGCCATAGAAATGAATGGGCGGCGCAGCAGCCCCGAGCAAAGTAAAGTTTCAGCTGGCTCAATAGCCAATCCCCAAGCAGGAGGCAAGAGAGCGTCCAATCAGGGTGTGGTACAGATACCGTGGGGCCAATGGCACAGCTCTCGGCAGTCCCAGTAGTTCAGGGAAATCTAACCCTGTCAGCCTGGTTCTTGAGGGTGGCTTGATGGAGAGCGGCTGTGCTGCTAGAGTCTTGAGCTGCAGCCATGCCAGGTCTGGAAGCCCGAGTCAAGGGTAAGAAATCTGGTCAGTCTGGTTCTTGGGGGCAGCTTGATGGAGGGTGGCTGTGCGGCTGGAGTCTCGAGTCATGGCCATGCCACCGGAGGTCTGGAAGCCCGAGTCAAGGTCAAGAAATCCAGTCAGCCTGGTTCTTGGGGGCGGCTTGATGGAGAGCAACTGTGTGGCTGGAGTCTCGAGCTGCGGCCATGCCGACAGAGGTCTGGAAGCCCAAGTCAAGGTTGAGAAATCTGGTCAGCCTGGTTCTCAGGGGAAGCTTGATGGAGGGCGGCTGTGCAGCTGGAGCCTCGAGCTGTGGCCGTGCTGCCAGAGGTCTGGAAGCCTAAGTCAGGGGTGAGAAATCCAGTCAGCCTGGTTCTCAGGGGCGGCTTGATGGAGGGCAGCTGTGTGGCTGGAGTCTCAAGCCATGGCTGTGCCGCTGGAGGTCTGGAAGCTCGAGTCAAGGGCAAGAAATCTTGTCAGCCTGGTTCTTGGGGGTGGCTTGATGGAGGGTGGCTGTGCTTCTGGAGTCTTGAGTCGCAGCCGTGCCACCGGAGGTCTGGAAGCCCAAGTCAAGGGTGAGAAATCTGTTCAGCCTGGTTCTCGGGGGTGGCTTGATGGAGGGCGACTGTACACCTGGAGTCTCAAGCCATGGCCGTGCTGCTGGAGGTCTGGAAGCCCAAGTCAAGGGTGAGAAATACAGTCTGCTTGGTTCTCAGGGGCGGCTTGATGGAGTGCGGCTGTGCACCTGGAGTCTCAAGCCATGGCCGCGCCGCCAGATGTCTGGATGCCCGAGTCAAGGGTGAGAAATCCAGTCAGCCTGGTTCTAGTTTGAAGCAATATATTATAATGAAGAAAACAACTTATCACACAACTTTAGAACAATAATACGATCTCCAAAATCCCTGTTTAAAAAACCCTCAACAAGGTGAGGGGGGTATATCAAAAGTGTAGAAAGATCCCAAGCTATATACATAAGATTAATATCAGTCTATGGACTTCATAAGAATATAAATTTATACTGATATCATGCAAATTTATTCCTCCAAAATCCAATCACAGGAGACCCAGTGTTTAACATGTTGTGCTTGAGGAATACATTTTTGTTCAAAAAAATAAGTGGTCCTTAATTCTGTCATTATCTGGTTCACCACTTGACTCCAGTATAAGATTTGTGCTGCAACAACTGGGCACACCTAGCGTGCCAGAAAATATCTGCAGAGAGCAAAAATAGGTCTCAATGTGCTAGCATGGTACTGAGACGTTACCGGAGGGAAAATTCCATAAATAGGCATTTCATATGTAACATTGGTAAAGGGCTTATCTTTCCATTTATGCAGTAACATCTATTAGTAACATAAGTATTGTCAGTTTCATAGATACATAGATACATAGACAGTGTCGGCAGATAAGGGCCTATGGCCCACCCAGTCTGCCCATTTGAGCTTGTAAGTTCAGTTTGTTTTCCTAGAAGACTGTTGCCCCTTACCCCTGACCTCTAGAATTCCTTTATGTCTATCCCATGCATTCTAAATCCTTGATTGTTTCAGCCCCCACCACTTCCTCTGGCAGGGTGTTCCACTTGTCCACCACCGTTCTGTGAAGAAATTCTTTCTCATGTTTCCTCTGAATCGTCCTCCTCCAACTTCATCCCATGCCTCTAGTCCTGGAATGTCTTTTTCACTTAAAATAGTGTTTTCTGCACCCTGTTCCTCCCTGTAAGATACTTGTATGTCTCTATCATATCCCCTCTCCTCCTCTCCTCCAGGGAGTACACATGTTCAGTTCCTTCAACCTGTCTTCATAGGACTTGTGATGCAATCCATGCACCATCTTTGTTGCCCTCCTCTGACCCTTCTCTACCCTGTCTATGTCCTTACATAGGTATGGTCTCCAGAACTGTACACTGTACTCCAGGTGGGGCCTCACTAGTGTCTTGTATAGCGGAATTATGACCTCCCTTTTCCTGCTGGTGATGCCCCTACCTATACATCCCAGCATCCTATTTGCTTTACCTGCTGCCTTGTCACACTGTTTCCCACTTTTGTATAAGGGGACTACATCTGCTGTCCTCCAGTCTTTGGGTACCTCCCCTGTTTACAGTGATCGGCTAAACAGGATAGCCAGAGGTTCAGCCACCACCTCTCTTAGTTCTTTAAGGACCTTGGGGTGCACCCCATCTGGCCCCATTGCTTTATCAACTGTTATTACTTCCAGTTCCTTCAGGACCCTTTCTCGTAAAGGGACTTGTGTCCATTTCTGCACCATTCTCACCCTTTGTACTCCCTTCAGACCCATTACCCCCCTCTTCCTCAGTAAAGACTGAGCAGAAATACCTGTTCAATATGTCAGCTTTACTGTTTTCATCCTCCACGTGGCTCCCATCCTCCCCCTTCAGTCTCACTATCCCTCCCTTTGTCTTTCTTTTTTCACTTATGTACCTGTAAAAGGTTTTGTCCCCTCTACCCACTGATTTTGTAATGTGTTCTTCTGTCTGAGCTTTGGCTTCCCTTACTGACCTCCCCGCCTCCCTTTGCTTCTCCTGGTACTTCTCCCTATCCCTTCTGCCTGTGTCTTTTGTATTGCCTGAATGCAATCTTTTGGCTTTCACTTTCTTTGCTACCTCTTTGGAAAACCATAATGGTCTCCTCTTTCTTTTCCTCTTGCTAACCTGCTTAATGCATAATTCTGTTGTTCTTGTAATCCCCATTTTAAATACTGCCCACTGTTCCTCAACCCCTGATCCCTGTCCCATTCCCCTTAATGCCTCTTTCAAGTATCTCCCAATTTTTCCAAAGTCTGCCCCCCTAAAATCCAGGATACGTGTTTTTGTGTGGTTTGGTTAGCTATTTCTGTGATTTCAAACCACAATGACTGGTGGTCACTGTTCCCCAGATGCTCCCCCACTGTTACCCCCATCACACTGTCCCTGTTTATGAGCACAAGGTCCAGTATTGCCTTCTGCCGAGTTGGTTCCATGACCAGTTGCTTGAGGAAGGCACCCTGAAGGAAGTCCAGGATAAATCTGCTCCTAGTTGATGCTGCTGCTGGGATGCTCCAGTCCATGTCTGGAATATTGAAGTCTCCAACCAGTACTACCTCGCCCTTGTCTGCCATCCTTTGGATGGCTAGCATCAGCTCCCTATCTGTTTCTTCCTCCTGGGCTGGTGGTCTATAGACCACACCTGTGTGGATGGCTGTCCCCATTTTCCTTTCCAGCTTAACCCACAGTATCTCTCCCCCATTTTGTTCCTCCTGGATGTCTGTGGCCCTTCTGTCATTTTTCACATACAGTGCCACTCCTCCTCCCTTCCTGCCTGCTCTGTCTCTTCTGAATATGTTGTAGCCAGGTATGGCCATCTCCCAGTCATGGTTATCATTACACCAGGTTTCAGTGATGGCCACAATGTCCAGGTCTGACTGTACCATGACAGCCTCCAGATCTTCCATCTTGTTGCTAAGGCTCCTGGCATTTGCACATGGCTTTCCATGATTTGACCCCTAGACTGCTTCACTGTTCTACTCCAGCCCCTTCCTTGGTTGTCGTTTATCCCTGGTTCTCCTTGCTGTGTGCCCTTCTGCTGAATTTTGCCCCTTTTCTGCTTATCCACCTCTTGGGCACTAATCTCCATCTTTTGCACACTGCTTTGCAGAGATAGCCACTCCTCTGGTTCACTGGTTCCACTGCTAGCTGTGGGGGGTGAGCAAGTAGGTACCCTCCTTGCTGGCCTGCCACCCCCCTTTGCTAGTTTAAATGCTTGTCAATGTAGCATTTAAACTTATCATTGAGTGGCTCAGTAGGTAGCACACTCACCTCTGAGGCCGGGAGATCAGAGGGCTGTGGGTTCAGTTCCCACATTTGGTACTTGGGTTAATATCCCAGTACTGACACTGTAGTGCAGCACGAGAGGGGTGCTGCACTTCTGAGGTGCCATCTTTCGGATGAGATGTTAAACCAAGGTCCCATCTGCCTGGATTGGTGGTAGTTCAGGTGGATGTTAAAGATCCCATGGCACTTATTGAAAAGAGTAGGGAATTTCCCCAGTGTCCTGGCCAAATTTCCCTCATTCACTAAAAAAATACCACCAACAGCTTAATCTGGTTCAATTTCAGTTGCTTACCATCTGTACCCCCCCCCCGGGTCTCCCCTGAAAAAGGGACTTCTAGGCCCAGTGGGCTTACCGGGTCAACAAAATTAAACAAACAAACAAAACATGGTCCAAACCTCTACACTGAATGGGCACTCTAAAAAAATGCTGCATTGTCTCATGCTGCATAAGACAGGTATCCCTGAAACACATCCTATCTTCTAGAGATTTGTGTTTTAAATTACCCCTTACTCCAAGTTACCCATGACATGAGAGCCACATAATGTCCCACAGTTTTTTGGGCAGTCTAGGGTCAGTAAGCTGTTGGAAAACTAGATTGTTGTCCAGTTTCAAGTCTTGGGTATCCAAGATTCTAGGTAGATTGGAAAAATGTGCATGAAGAATATTCATATATAGCTGTTTATGGGTGACTGTCTGAACTGTGGAAAAGACTAACTTCCACTGTTTAATTTTAAGAAAAGTGGGGAACAAAAATATGGGGATCCCATATTTCCTAAAATTCCTTGGTATTTCTGTAGCAGTGTTAAACTACACTTCATGTAAGGGGTAACTAATGTTAACAAGAAAGAGACCCAGAAGGGAGGAGAGGGGTTCAATAATGATGGAAATAGAAAATTGATGAATAAACTATGGAAAAACACCAGGGGGTTGATCATTCATACCCCTCCAAAGCAGTAATCTGGGTATGTGTACATACGCTTTATCTGATTCAGGTGGCGGCCCCAAAACCCTTGGAAGAAACATTATAGGTCCTGGCTTCTAAAGAAAAAGGCAAGGGGAAAATTGTGGCTGTGTGCAAAAACAAAGGCAATACCACAGTTTTTAATAAGAGCACCATTTTTCTCTTTGCTATAGTATGTCCCTTCCATAAGGTTACAAGCCTATTAGCCTTGTCCAATGCCAAACTCTAGTTAAGAACAGGGTCATCCATGCTACCAAAATATATCCCCCAAATTTTAATCAGGTCATGAGTAACAGGAATGTTAACCACCTGATCTATAGCTATGGGGGAGTGGAGGACTATGGATGAATTTAGCTACACTTTTATGATAGTTGAGCTTAGAACCCGAAAATTTCTCAGAATCAGTAAATTGGGAGATAACATCCAGGGGATTCAACTTGGGGGGTGGTGCAAATGCAAAGGTTGTCTGCACAGGTGCAGATTACCAGAGCTGAGAATCCATTTGGGAGTAATAATTTAGAAATAGAGGGGTGAAGTATGAACTTCTTTAATAAAGGAACAATCTGGAATGCATATAGTAAAGGGCTTAGGGGACAGCCCTGTCATACCTCTTTTCTACCCAATAAAGCATTACCTGGAGAGTTATTAACATGTGGAGTAATCTAGGCAGTGTTATAAAGAAGTTCTATTCAGGACACAAACTGTGAGGGAATATGGTAGTGCTATAATACTTTAAATAGAAATGTATGATTAACCCGGTCAAAGGCCTTCTCCTGGTTCAGGGAAAGAAAAAGGTCTGGGGCTTCTGCAGAACATTAATATACTATGGCCCAGATATTCAAACTGCGCCAGTTTGTGGCGCAAGCCTGTGCACCGCTCAAAATAGTTGTGCAAGGGTGTGGCCAGGGCGATATTCAATGGAGTTGAACTATGAATCCACTGCTTTGAATATCGCCCCCTGGCCACCCCCACTGTGCATGGTGCAGTGGAACTGTGCCAGCGCAAGTGGTCAGAGTGGAGCATTGAGATGCGGTGGCACAAGTTCCATTGTGCCATGCACAGTACCTGCGATATTCAAAGGGTGACATGCAAATGGGGCCATAATTTATGCAAGGCGCACGGGGGGCCATTTGCATCTGATTATGGCCCCATTTGCATGCAATTAGCATGCAGGTGCGCCAATCCCCGACGACTTGCACCTGGCATCCTGCCAGGTAGCAGCCTTCGGGGACTGACGCCCCCTGCAGCCCGATCGCGGGACGTCCCATAGGGGACAATGAATGTCTCCTATCCCTGGTGGTCCAGTGGACCGAGATTAGCCCAATCATGGGCATAACTGTATCCCCCCCCAGTAGCCTGATTGTGGGCATAACAGTATCCCCCCCCAAGTAGCCCAATAGCGAGCATAACCGTATCCCCCCCTCCCCTGATTAGCCCAATCATGGGCATAACTGTAACACTCCCATTAGCCCGATCATGGGCATAACAGTATCCCCTGATTAGCCTGATTGTGGGCCTAACTTTAACACCCCTCCATTAGCCCGATCACGGCATCAGTATCCCCAAAGTCCAAATCCTGGTGGTCCAGTGGACCGAACGGAGCCAGCATTCTCACCTCCCCAAGTCCAAAATCCCTGGTGATCTAGTGGACCCCCCCACCCACCCACTGAGCCCCACCATCCCCTCCCCGGCAGCCAGCGGGTGGCAGCACCCCACCCACCTGACACCCCGCCACCCGCCTACTGACAGCTTGGTATGGCTGCATGCCCATTGGTTCAGAGCATGAGCCAATGGGCGTGCAGCCCATACTGTACTAGTCAGTCCAGATATGTGAATGAATTCATGAATTCAAAAGAGATGTGTAAGAACAAGGGGGCACAAATTAAAGATAGAGGGGGGACAGCTCAGGGGTAATGTGAGGAATTTTTTTTCTTGGAGAGTGGTGGATGCATGGAACCACCTTCCTGGGGAGGTTGTTGGGTCTAAAAGACTTGTGGATTTATTCCAGCATTAAAGTTCAATCTCAAGTCATTGTCTTTAGAAGTACCTTGGTCATTAACAGGATGTGTTAAGCCTTCTGTAGTCTTTTGATAAGCAGTAGAGTCATTATTCAGTGAATTCTGAGCATTAGTAGGCAGATATCCAGAGCCAGTAGGTAGGGCAGCACCTCCGCCACCTCCTTCTCCTCCATCTTGAATGTCAGCCATCCTGGTCAGTGGGACAAGAGTTCCCCCTGCTGACTGAGTAGCGGAGTTTTTATTGAAAAGCACATAATACACAACATAAAAATCATGATCACATAAACAAAGGAAAGAATTAGAAAAACCAAAACATAAATACAATAGCAGACACTCTTCACAGACAAGATCCAAAAGTGGAAAAATATACGATAAGGAAATCAACTATAGAAAAAAAAAACAGAATTCATAAGAGGGTTACCGCACCCTAACTTATTATTACCACAAGTTCTATAGTGATACTACCCCTTTTATTTAAATTTAATAAAAATATTCAAGGCCCCTGGAATTCTGCGGTTCTGCAGTTGCAGAATTTGCCACAGAATTTGCATCATGCCGCAGAATATATATAGTGCATCAGAATTCATTATTTTTGGTGAATTTTCATATAAATATACTGTTTTTCCATAGTGTCAGGCTTTCTTTCCCACCTCGTTTATCCTGAAGCCCCACCTCTATGCTCATCATACGATGTCATCGTTATAATCACATCATATTTAGCCAATGACAGGACTGCATTCTGCCAGAGAAATGAATAAATCATGCCGCAGAAATCAGAAAATGCTGCCGCAGAAGTCAAGGAGCCCTGCCGCAGAAATCAGAAAATTCTGCCGCGGAACACCATGGGCCCTGAAAATATTAAACCCTTTCCACCACCTATATGCTTTTGAAGAGAAATGTATGGCCTTATCTTGTAAATAAGTTTGACCCATAGCAAGTTCAACCAAAGCACTCAACACATTGTATGGCATCCTCTTTTGCTGCAATATCCATTGGCATTGTGCCTGCCATAAATAATACATAAGACTGCATTTAAATAAATTTAGAACCTGTATGTCATACAAAGCTCCCCCTGGAGGACTCATACCCAGAACTAGAATATCATATGTCATTTGAGATAACCATTTCATATCCCATTTGAGTGCCAAAAATTCCAATAACAGCTTTGAATAAGAGCAATCCAAAAAAAAAATATGTTCCATTGTTTCAGGTTTATTGATGCATGCTAAATAGGGGCAGTTTCTTTCTTCTAATGCCTTGTGTTTGGCATTTCCTCTAACACTGAATTTGCCAAGTACTGCTAGCCATAAAGTTTCCCACATTAGGGAAGGGATTCTTTTGTTCATTACTTGTGGAAGAACCCCTGCATTACCAACTGTTGGGCAATTCTTAAAACAGGGCTCTTTGGGATATATTGAGCCCAATTTAGTTTTATAGAGGTTGGCCACCTTCCCTTGTTGGATTTGTTGTTTTGTCAAACCCCATTTATACAATTTTTGAACTGTAGGTTTGAAATATTCAGGGACCAAAAGATGATTACCTAGTTTAGGAGAGGCACTGTAAATACCTGGAAGTACTTCAACAATACCTTCAAGACCCATTTATGGTGAATTTCATCTGTGGGTGTTAGGCTGCATATCACTGTTTGAATTAAGAATAGGGTATGGAAAAAAGGTGACTGGGTCAATCATCCCCCAGCCCTCCCCTTTCCCTTGGCAGATATGTAAAACAGCATTTGATTGGATTTAACTTATTGCCCCATAATAATTGAAAAACAAGACTATATATTCTGGTTTCCAATATGCTATTTGAATTTTTTTAATTTAGTTATTTTCCAATGCTTCCATCTGTGAATTTTTTGTTCTATATACAACATCCCTAATTCCCAGGTAACCAGTGGCAGATTTTGGGATCCATATATTATCCCTAATATTTTTAGGGGGTTAGATGATATCTTAATACCTTCTATTTGGATAGGTTGAAGGTTTCCAGATTCAATATAAAGGCCCTAGCATTTCCCAAAGTTAAGCCTTGCATTGGAAATGTATGCATATTTCTCCATTGCTCTGAAAAAGGAAGGTAATGGTTTATTGTGGAAAAAAAAAGCAAATATCAATATGCATAAGCTTGCATCCTAAGGCATTCCATGGAATCAGCCCCTTTAACTGCTTCCCATAATGATGATTGGGTCACTATCTGAAGTAAGGGATCTAACGTAAATAAATAAAGTATTGTAGGGGACTCAAAGGACACCCTTGTTGAACACCAGTAGAGACCTGAAACCCAGCTGTTACTACCCTTTTAATAAAAGGGTACACCAAAGCTTTGTTATAAAGTAATCTGATGTAATTCCTGATCATCTTGGGGATCCCATATAATTCTAGGGTGGCAAATAAATAGGCATGACAGACCCTATCAAACACCTTAGCTTGGTCCATTGAGATTAGACATCCTGAAATGCCATTAATTGAGAGGTGTTCAATAAGATCTCTAATTATCATTAAGGCCTGCTGAATTTTTTTTCTTGGGAGTCCACAATATTGATGTGGGGAAATGACTAACCTTGCATATGCTTTAATTCTATTATTCAGGATACAAGCAAATACATTATAATCAGTATTTAAAATTGTTATTGGTCTCCAGTTTGTGATGCAAGATGTATCCCCTGTTTTATACAAAAATACAAGGAGATCCTCCAAAAAGGAAGGTCTGATTGTATTTTGGGCAAAATAAATTTGAAAGACCTGTACAAGGCAATCAGGCAACACCTCTGGAAAGGATTTATAAAATTCTTCAGGGAGACCATCCAACCCTAGGGACATACCGTACTTCAGGGACTTTATGGCCAACATGATCTCAACTTTACTGATTTCTTTTTCCATTCCTACCATATCATTTGATATCTGTGGGATGTTGATAGACTGTAAATATTGTTTTATCTCAGCCTCTGATGGGGCTATAGAGGGATTATGGCATTTCATAAATGATTCTATGACGTGATGGATCCGGTCAGGTTTATCAGTGACAAGCCCAGAGGGGTCTACTAGGGCCTCTATATTCATACAGTTATGTAATTCTTTACATGCCATATAGGGGTCTCCTACAGGGGCCCTTTGTTTTTTCTGAATGCAGCATTGCTTTGATCGTATGTGCCCTGTCATACTGAAAAAGCTGCATTTCCTCCTTGATCATCTTTATTTGAGAGGAATAATCATCTCTAGAGGTGGTAACAAGAGAATATAGTTTCTGTAACTGATTTCGAAGAGAGAGAGAGATTTTAAAAATGTGTAATTTTCTCTTTGTTTACCATGCTTTATCAGCCAGGTTTTAAAATCTTTTTTTGAGTCCTCCCACCATTCTCCCAGATCAGAATATAGAAACATTACAGATTCCCAGGCTGTAATTAGGGACAACAATCCCTTCTGTACCTGAGGGTCTGAAAGGGATCCAGTATTTAATCTCCACCTATTAGCACTCTTAGTGCCCTGTATCAGACCTGAAAATGTTAAGATGAGAACAGAATGATCTGAGAATTCCACTGGGTTAATATAAAATTGGAAAGTAGAGATATTTTTTGAAATAAAAATATGGTCTATTGTAGATGCATATTTTCCTCTTTTGTATGTAAACTTAAGACCGTTAGTCACATTTTCACCACAATTAATAAGGTCTGCAATGTTCACCACTCTTGCAAAGGTAGAGGAGTTGCAAATATATATACACACACATATATATATATATATATATATATATATATATATATATATATATACAATTCCAAATGTTATTGAAGTTTTTACAATACAGACAATAGATCCATAACATAACAAAGAAGTGCAGTTAAACAATCATAGACATGTAAGATCTATCCTCTCCCTCTTCCGCCACCTCCTCCCTGATCCAAAACACCCCCTTCCCCACCATCATGCACAGAGCAACATATTGAAACCTCAGTCTCTGAAGAACACTATGACTCTGACAGTAGATTACAGAGAGTATAAAGTTTGCAATGGGCCCCATATTCTGTTGAACTTTTTAAGTCTATGGTAAAAGCTGGCTAAGGATTTTTCTGTTCTTAAATTTCCCAGAAGCTCCTGTAACCATCCGGTGTAGATGTCTAAGTCATCTTTCCAGTGCTTTAGCACCAACTTCTTCACAGATGATAAAATCAGTGCTATATGATATTGATGGATAATTACCGGGATAGAAGAGTAATCCCCTAGTATGCATATGTCCGGAGAAAATAAGTCATTCATACCTAGAAAGAGTCAGCTCTACTCTTGATCATGGCCCATAATGGAGCTAATTTCAAACAGATCCAAAAAATGTGAAAGAGATTGCCTTCACCTTGTAGTCATCGAATGCAGGTAGAGGAGGGTACACACCCTAGTTTAGCATGTTTTAGGAGGAATAGTAGAGATTATGCAGTATATGGAACTGCATAAGTCTGAGTCTGTCCTGAGAGAGAAATTTGTGGCAGTTTTGCCATAATAAGGGACAGCTGAGATTTTTATGAGGAAAATGGGGGGACCAGTAAATAGTGGGGCCAAAGCTCTCCGGACAGATCCAGTCAAAAAGAGTGCCATATATCTTGGAGACTGCTTGAGGGAGGGCTGCTATGGGACCTAATTCCATAAGAAAGGAGAAATTTTTAGGTTGTGGGGGAGTAGCTCCTATAGCCTTGATCAGGAGGTGGGGCAACTGGAAAATTTGGAAGATCCGAGTGTTAAGAAGGTTTGCTTTACACAAAATTTCAATGGAGGAGAGCCAGTTCCCTGTCTCTGACACAAAATATGAAAGCGGGCAGTTTCCAAGCTGAGGGAGCCATCCATTGGGAAGAGGTTTATCCTCTATTTTAATATTAGGATTATATCACAAGGTTTGTGCGAGGTCTCTCGTGTGGTTGTATTTTAGAAAAGATCATAACTGGGCATGAGCTGTTATCGATATTGCGATGGGGGAACTTATAGGTGAGAGGGCAGTGACTTCAGTTTAGTGAATAAAAGTGTTGATGGGGAAATACCCTGTTGTTTAATCAGGTTCAACTCAATGTTAAGCCAGATAGGGTGAAAAGTGAAAGGGATCTGAGCCGGTTCAGTAGTCATCCATCTAAGATATTTACTGGCATGGCTTGCCCAATAGTATAGGCCTATGTGGGGTAGTCACAGTCTGCCCTTCTGTTTAGGGGCTGCTAATTTGTGGAACACCAACCTTGGCTTTTTGCCAGCCCATATAATGTCGGTGATGAGGAGACTATGGACTCTCTTGACCCATGCTAGGGGAAGTCATATATTCAGAAGATTGAGGGTAAAAGAGGAGAGGGAAAACCTTCATTTTGACCAGATTGATTCTGCCCCAAAGGGAAATGGGGAGAAGGGTCCATCTTTTTAGATCCTGACTGCCATGCGAACAAGGGAGTCTAGATTTAGTTGTTGAAGATGAGCTGGGTTCCTTGTAAGGATAATGCCTAGATATCAGAGGGTGTCAGACCTCCAGGAGAGTCCAAGTTCAGAAATAGAAGATTTTTGTGTTCTGTAATTAAGGGGAAAGACTACTGATTTTTCCATATTTAACTTATAGTTAGATGATGCACTGAATTCTTCAATAATTGTGAGCATGGCTGGAATAGAATCCACCGGATGGGAAAGTTGAAGAAGCAAATCATCTGCATATGTGGAAACTTTGACAAGTTGGTCTTAAATATTAATGCCATGGACCTCCTGGGAGTCTGTTAGCCTGTGTATCAGGGGTTCTAAATATAGATTAAAGAGGAGTGGAGATAAGGGCTAACCCTGTCTCGTGCCTGAGTAGAGAGGGAAAAAGACTGATACTACACCATTACTAGATATCTGGGCAGTTGGAGATTTGTACAGAGAGCAAATCCAGGCTTGAAATTCGGGAGGAAAGCCAAAAGCCTTTAGGGTGTGCAATAAATAACACCAATTGACCCTATCAAGGACCTTATCAGCATCAAGGGACACCAAGGCAGCTGGGAAGTTGGTATCCCTGGATACCGAGAAGACATGGTCCAGAGTATGTAAATGGTCCACTGAGGACCTCCCTTTCATGAAACCAAATTGTTCTGATCCTACTAGGAGTGGAAGGACTTTGTTCACATTTTCTGCCAGGATTTTAGACAGAAGTTTTATGTCCTGATTTAAGAGCAAAATCAGTCTGTAGCTTGACACTAATTCCAGGCTCTTATCAGGCTTTGGAAGAAGCACTATCAGCACCCCAAACAGGGACTGCTCTGTATCTGCTCCTGAGAGTATATATTGAAAAAGAGGTAAAAGGGCGGGGGAAAGTTGCTTCACAAAAAAAAAAAATAGAGAAGAATCCCTCTGATCCAGGAATTTTGTCAGAGGGAAGGACTTTTATAGTTCTCTCCAATTCAACCTGGGAAATTGGGATAGTTAAGGAAGCTTGTTGGTCTGCTGGGAGAGAGGGCAAGTGCGAGTCAGGTAAATATTTATCTAAAACAGTTTATGTTGATGGGTTCACCATAGGACTATATAACTAAGCATAATAATGGGTGAACTCCTTGACAATGTCCTTTGGGGCTGTCTTTAGAGAATCATCTGCCAAAAAATGAATAGATGCAATTAAACGGGAGTTGTCCTGTTTAATTCTAAGGGCTAACATATGATCTACTTTTTCTCCCTGGTTGGTGTATGAGGCTTTGCAAATTCAGATCTCTCTCTCAGTAATTCGAGATAAGAATGTTTGAATTTCACTAGGTCCAGTCTATGCTGTTCAGGAAATTGGGGAGAGAGTTTGGATTCCAGCTCTCGAATGTGAGAAAGGAGAGTTAACAGTTGGTTATCCCATTGTTTCTTTCTGTGGGTAACCAAGCTAATTAGTATCCCTCATAGAAAGGCTTTCAGGACACACCAAACCATATCAGGTTTGCTGGTGGGGACACAGTTGATGGAAAGAAAGAATGCTATTTGGTCCAAAATATATGAGACTGATTTGGGGTCTTGTAATATTTGGTTATTAATCTTCCATCCCCCCCCAGTTTTGGGGAGAAATGAGAAGGTTACTTGACAAAGAACCACAGTGTAGTCTGATGGAGGGTCTGAATGAATTGAGGAGTCAAGGACCCCGGGGAGAAGGGACTGAGAAAGAAGAAGGTAATCAATGCGTGAAGAGGTCCCATGTACTAGAGAAATAAAAGTATATTCTATCTCATCTGGACGAGATATATATTTTTTTGGGTCATTGGATCTTTACCCCCCTTTAAAATATTACAATTGAAATCTCCACCAAAAATTATCTTGTGGAAGGAAACAAGAAAGGTTTGCATTGAAGTCAGAAGCTTCACTCTTTCAGCTTTAGACTGGGAGCCGTGTACATTGATAAACCTGAAGATGGAGTCATCCCTTTGGCCATCAATGATTAATACCCTCCCTGGAATTAAATCAATCAGTTTAAGCAGGATAAATTTGAAGGAAGTAAAAAGTATCCCAATCCCATCTACACACTCCATGCCAAAGGACCAGTAAGAGGGCCCCCAACACCATTCAGATTTAAAAGAATGTTATCTGGTCAGTTGTATGCATCCATGATTCTTGAATGAAACATATGTCAAAACCCCCTGTATGTAAATAATTAAAAATCATCTGACATCTCACTGCATTCAGTATGCTGTGAATGTTTAAGGAACAAATACAGAAGCCAGGAGTGGAATTTTACATTATTCAAAAAAAAAATGTTTCTTTTCTTCTTTTTTCCCTTTATAGCCGACAAGCTCTTGATCTGGCGACGCATGATCAGAGGTGGGTGGCTGTAATGGTGGTTCTTCTTGTTCCATATCAGACTCTCCCCATTGTGAGAAGAGGGCAGAGTATGAATTCTCAGATTCAAACTTCACCTCGAGGAGGGAGGTCTAATATTGCTGGCAGACCTTCTCCTTGATTGTGGGGATTTGGCCTTGTGTCCTTCTGGCTCTGTGTAACAAACAGGGGCTAGGGCCAGTGGGTCTAAAGCAGGGCTTGTCTCAGTCGTGGTTTCCTTGACTGGAACCTGAGTTGTTGAATCTAGATCTGGAATAACGATGGGCGGAGGGGGTTGGAAGGTATAGGGGGAATAGGAGGAATGGTTGTTTGTTCAGTCACTGTAACTTGATCTTGAGCCTGTTGAATGAGCAATTCTGGACTTCTGCAAGTGGCTTTGTTTTTGGCCGCCCAGGGGCATTCTGAAAAAACATGGCCATAATCTTCACATAGGTCACACCTGGTGTGATTGGCACATTGTAATGTAATATGCCCTATCTCCCCACAATTCTCACAATGGAGTTTGTCACATGTGCTCGAGAGGCGGGTTCTAGCCCCACAGCTATAACAAGCCCAAGGCTGTCCAGAATAAAAACACATGCCCCTGCATCTACCCAGCATGAAGGAATTAGGCACATGAAAGATTCCTGAATCATGTTAAGTTTCACTTTATACTTCCACCCTCCAGTCAAAAACATTTCAGAATCAAGTATAGCTTATGGGTCACTCAGCAATTCACAGCGTGGGGACAACCAATAGGTAATGTCATCCACATGGACCCCCTCATTCTGAAACATGACTGTAACATATTTAATTATTGGTTTTGTTAAGGGAATAACAAAGAAGGGGGACCATGTGGGAGAAAATTTAACCTGATTATATCATTCCCAAAACAGGTCAAGTGCATAGGAAGATCGAAAACTCATGTTGTAGTTGTCCTCCCCTGAAATGCTAATAAAAGCATACACCTCTCTTGGGGAAAAGTTCAATGAGTCTTTAAGGAGGTGTTTGCCAATGTAGAGCTTTTCTGGTCTTTCCTAAAGACCCCCCTTTATACCGAATTCGTACTGCATTCCTACGTGGGGCCACTTCTTTCTTCGTTTTTGTAAAGAGATCAGACAACGGGTTTCTGAGGAGGAGCAGGATTCTGGGCATCAAGTAAATATTTATCAGGACCTGAGGGTACACCAGTTGCCTCCTGTTTCACATGAATAGTGTCAATAAGACCTGAAGAACCTGAAAGGTCAAAAGGAGCACTTTTCCTTTGCTCTGTGAAATCTGGGCCCAGGGTCCCAGATACAGAAAGAAAGGTCAGAATGTTATTGACCCCAGTAGCCAAGATCGCAAGGCGCCACTCCGGCATTACTTGAGAAAAATTAAGAGTCGGATCCCAATCCAGATCTGGAATCCAAATCCCAGTTGAGGTCAGTTTCCAGCCTACCTCCTATAAAGCTTTTTGGGGTGGCCAGGGCTCACAAGAGGAACAAGGAGGTTTAAACTTCTCTGAAATATTGGGAGCCTTGATAGCAACTGAAACATCACCCTGTGATTCAGGCCTCGATGTTAGTGTACCTGACCCCTGGGAAATATTTCTATTTGCCAATGTTATCGCTGCTCTTTTCCCTTTCACATCATCCCTTGACCCAGTTTTAGCTGGCTGACCCTTCAATGTAAAGAAGAATACAGTGGCATTGTCCTGAAGACCTTTATCTGACTGAAACACAATTGGTGGGAAGTTTTGCCTCAGAGAAGTAACACGAGGAGCTGTACTGTCCACATGAAGTATGCATCTGCAATGGTGTAGCATTCACTTTACCCGGTTTCATACAGGTGACTGGTACAGACTGTGGAGGAGAGTACATCATAGGTCTCAATATTTTAATTTCAACTTTTTCATTTTGTTCCATATTTGCTAAATTAAGCAGTTTATCATTGTTATTAAGCACCACATTAGACGGCATACTTTTGCTGGTAGTTAGCAAGTTATAGACAGTTTGGGTCATATTAGGGACAGTATCAGGCACAGTAGAAGAGGTTACTTTGAGCGTATCTGACTCACCCGGCAGGTTGCGGTTCTTTGATGATACTGCATCATCCATGGTGCTAACAGGAGGGCCTGACTGTTTGACAGGCACTGATCTGCTTTGCAATAGAGCCAGTTTGTCTTGCAAGTGGGTTTGGGCCATTAAGTGCCTTTCATTTTCTTCTTGCAATTCCGCTTGTAAACTCTGTTCCTTATCAAAAGTCGGACTGTCTATTAATTCCTCTGGAATAATTCCTGCGCCAGTGTTTTGCTGACTCAAATCATCTGTAGATACACTTGCTTACATTCCTTGAAGTCATGAAATGACACAGCCCAGGAAGTCCTGTGCCAGAATGACTATAACTGCTTCTTAACTGTACAAGTAAAAAAAAAAAATCTCCTGGACAAACTGTTTCCACTTTCTACTTGATTACACTCGTTGTATGTAAGCCCTATGTGACTTTGTTCAAATGGCACAGAAACTGAAAAGGGTTTTCTCTCATCAGGTTGGGTCTTACCTGAGTCCCCACCCACATCTGCTGTGATCCCCGACTGTCCACTCCTGCTGTGTTGCTGTTGCTCATGGTTTCTTTTTTTAACTTAAACTTTTTTCAGTCTTACAGAGGAAAAGGGTACATCACAAAACCTCTCAGTAAGCAAACTTGTTAATCGTTTGCCTGCAAACAGGTAGATTCTTTACACCACATAACATGAAACATTTTCAGGTCACAAAGCACTGAGGCTTCCCAAGTCCCTGCCTGCTCCCAATTCAAGAATGATTTATTATGTTTTCTTGCACGCATGTGCAAGAAACATAGTTCGATGATCCAAAATGCAGTGCCGTACAGTTGAAAGGGAGAGCACCGCTTGAGTGAGCAGCGCTCCCCCTCCCCACAGACACACGCACACACGCACATTGCGTGCTCATGCGCTCCTACCTCCCCCATGCACACACTGTATGGCTGACGGGGGTGCCCAATCCCCTGTCAGCTCTACTGTTCCCCCAACAGCCTTCCAGCTGCCACGCTAGGAGCTCACCCCAGCATGGCAAATGTCCCGCGTAGTCCAAATAAAAACCAAAAAAACCTGAAAGAAAAAACCTTCTCTTGCTGCTGTCTTCACCCCCTCCCACCCACCCACCCACCACAAACTCTCTCTCCCACACCCCCACCTCACCCTATACTTACCTCCGAGCTCGGCCGGCGATCTTCGGTGGACCAGGAACACGTCTGCACTCTTCAAAGCCGACCATGAACTGAAGAAATGCCAGTAAGCTGTATAATGTAATGAATAGGGTTTTTTCAACTTTGCTGCATATCTCAGGCATTTTTTGGAATTTTGGCACCAAATTTCAACATGGGGTTTTTGGGACCCCTCTTCATGAATTCTGTCTCTGTCATGGTTTTAATCGGGCCTGAAGGGTGATTTCATGGTCACCGCGTGAAATCATCTTTCGGGACCAATTAATGAAATGATAGTGCCAGTGTTCATAAGGTGGGCTCTCAAAAAGCCTATATTGAAAATTTGGTGAAAAAATTCCTAAAAATGACTGTTTTATGAGCGTGCATTGCGTTTTTCCTAAGCACACTCGTAGGTTCGCGAATTGTCAATATTTTCACTCTGGATTTTCAACATTGCCATTTGACCACACTTCCTTATGAGCAGTACAGATGTAATTTTTCACATCTCACCCAAAATGTGTTTCTGTGCATGTAGCGCACAATGGTGCAGTCAATGTGCAAAATCATTGTTTGGGACACATTAAGAAAATCACAGTGACACTGTTCATGAGCAGAGGTGCTAAAATGGCTATGTTAAAAATTTGGTGAAAAAATTCTCAAAAATGACTATTTTATGAGCATGCGTTGCGCTGTTCCTACGCACGCTCGTAAGTTCGGGAATTTTCAATATTGTCACTCCAGATTTTCAACATTGCCATTTTACCACACCTCCTTATGAGCAGTACAGTTGTCATGTTTCACATCTCACCCAAAACATGTTTCCACCCACGTAACTCACAATGGCGCAGTCGGTGTGCGAAATCAATGCATGGGACACATTAAGAAAATCACAGTGCGCTGTTCATGAGCAGAGGTCTTAAAATGGCTATTTTGAAAATTTGGTGAAAAATTCTAAAATGACTGTGTTACGAGTGAGCACTGTGCAGTTTCCATGCACCCTCGTAAGTTCATGAATCTGTAATATTTTCAGTCCAGATTTTCACCAGTGGCATTTTTCCACACTTCCTTATGAACAGTACAGCTGTCATTTTTCACAACATGGCCAAAATGTGTTTTCACACTTTCAGCACAGAAATGCGTGGTCGCTGTGGGAAATCATTGTTCGGAACAGATAAAGAAAATCACAATGACACTGCTCATGACCGGAGGTCCCAAAATGCCTGTGTTGACAATCTGCTGTAAACAATTCCCAAACTAATTACATTATGGGTGCACGTTGCACAGTTTCTATGCACACTCGTGACTTCACCAGTTTTTTTAATATTTTCACTACAGATTTTCAACATTGTCATTTTTTACACCTCCCCATGAACAGTACAGCTGTCATTATTCACATCCTGTTCAGAATGTGTTTTTGCACCTGTGGTGACAAATGCCATAGTCGCTGTGCAAAAGCAGCTTTCAGCTAACAAACTGATATTGCCACTGTTTATGAGGTGGGGGTCACAAAAAACCCATGTTGAAAATTTGGAGTGAAAATACCAACGAATGTCTGAGGCGTTAGCGTTTCTGACCATAACATCCCACCCTGTAGAGAATGACAGGCATCAGGGCTGTGACTTGGGATTGTCACCTGCAATGATCATACCATTCCACCCCCACCCACACCCTGCAGCCACCGAGAGGCATCGAGGTGTGCCTTGGACTCTTCAGCCCCAAAGTTCACCCCATTCTCCTATACCGCACCCATCTCACAATATTTTCTGATGGAATGGGGTGCGCATAAGGGCCAAAGACCCCAAGGCACACCGTGACACTTTTCGGTGTCAGCACGGTAGGGTGTGGTGAAATGGCATGGCCGTTATGCCTGATGACTCAGAGGCACACCCCAATGCCTGTCATTATCTGCAGGGTGGTGATGGGGTTGGCTTCAGTTCAATACTTCACTGCAATTCCTATTATGCAGCTCTGTAACTCCTACACTACTAATGCCAATGCAAGCAAGCAAACATTCAGCATTGACAAATGCTTATTTCATATTACACTGTTCTTTCTTTCAGTTTTCATTTGCTTTGGCTCTCCCACCCACACAAACAAAAACTCCATGCTGCTGTTTTTTTGTTTAATTAATTAATGATCCATAATACCACAGACCTGTCCGTATAGCATGACTCCCTCACTTTCTCAATCAGGATGGGCTTTGCTTGCTACAACAGATGGTAGTTGACCTGGCATAGAGCCAGTAGCAAAAAAACAATAAATGAAAAAAAAAAAGGGCATTGTGTTCACAAATGAAGTATCCCATGCCTCAATCATTCAAAGTCTAGCTACAAGTCCTGCACTGGGGGGGGGGGGGTGAGGTTGGTATCAGAACCATGCATGCCACAATGGACAACTGTCCTATGCCAAAAAAAAAAAACAATGACAGCATCAGGTAGCAGGCTGAAGGACTATTTTACTTCAAATTTACATAATGTTTTCTAATTTTAAACATATAAATATAGTTCATTAGGGTAGAAAAAAGGAAACAATTTTATAAGTGGAATAAGGCACTCCAGGGTGTGCACTGAACAGATATTACAGCATGCCTAGGGGCTGAAGGCATTCGGCCAGCTGCCTAATGTTTTACTACACCCCTGGGAGTGCGGTAATATCTGTTCAATGCACACCCTGTCTTGTCTTCTTGCTTACAAGTCTAACACTATAAAGAAGAGGAATATTAAATCCA
Organism: Neoceratodus forsteri; assembly: GCA_016271365.2. NCBI lineage: Eukaryota > Metazoa > Chordata > Ceratodontiformes > Ceratodontidae > Neoceratodus > Neoceratodus forsteri. The sequence goes on along the minus strand of CM057455.1, from coordinate 639,099,698 downwards.
AAGTAATATGTAAGAGGGTGGATAACAAACCCAAAATAAGCCCAAAATGGTTAGGTTCCTTACTCCAATCCCCCACTACATTCCACATATTTATCTTTTCTAAATAAATTTAAATTATTGAGTTTTAGTCAAAATTAAGTTCCTATAAATTCCTCCTATCTGGAACTCAAGAATATTACCAAAATTGAGGAATATTCTAAGAATCATAAACCACAGTTTTCCTATTTGTTGACCACTGGTGGTTAATAGTATTACTTACTTATGTAGTCTAAATGGGATGTAAAGAAGAAGTTTATCAACTAAATAATAAAGTAGCCCTCTCTTTTATGCCTGCCTATAAAAATAAATGTTAAGCCACCTGACCTATGATTGCAGAATTGGAAAAATAATCATCATTCTGTTTTGTTTTATTGTTCCATCAGAATAACTTAAAATAAAGGCATATAAACACAGGTTACCCACCTGTAACAGTAGTTCTAGGAGTGGTATATGTTATTCATCCACACTATCTGGCAGAGTCCTTTCCCCATTTAGAACTGCTGGAAAGTCTTCAAGCTAGCTCCTTCCATCCACCCAGGTGGTATATCCCTCTGCTTCACCCCATGACACCAAATCTTGCCCACTGGAAGCAGAGGTTGTGCACCCAAGCCAGGGAAGGTTGGGTGGTTCCATGCAGATGAACAACATATACCACTTCTAGAACAATTGTTACAGGTGAGTAACCTGTGTTTCTAGGGATGTGGATATGTTGTTCTATACACACTATCTGGCAGATTCCAAGCAGTTCTCTGGGAGGAGGGAGGCAAGGTGCACACCCCCTATTTGGGGAACAGAGATTGGAAAACTGATTGTCCAAAACCAGCATCTCAGTGTGACTCGAGGTCAATGTGGTAATGAGAAATGAAGGTGTGTGCTGACTTCCAGGTAGCAGCCCTGTAGATTTCCTGGATAGGGACACCCCTAGAAGCAGCCACTGATGCAGTGGTGTGACATGTGGAATGAGCCCTTAGCCCTCTAGGAGGCTTCCTACCAATCAACCTATAGCAGAGATCAATGCAGAAAGTGATCTACCTACAAATCATTTGCTTGGCTGCAGGTATTCCAGGTGTGGCTTCAGCATAGGTGACAAACACCTGATGAACCTCTCCCTGAACTCCAGCTATGCGCTTTTAGTAATAAGTGAGTGCTCACCTCAGGTCCAGAGTATGGAGCCTGTGTTCACCCTCCAAGGTGTGATTTGGGAAGAACACTAGAAGAGTCATTACGTGATTAAGATGAAACTCCTACACAACCTTTGGGAGGAACTTTGGGTCGGAGTGCAGGACAACCTTGTCCCTGTGGAAGACCAAGTAAGGAGACTCCACTGAAAGTGCCCAGAGCTCCCCAATCCTTCTGGCTGATGTGATAGCCACCAAGAAGGTGGTCTTCCACAACTGGTGAAACATCTCACACCTGTGCATTGGTTTGAATGGCTTGCCCATGGTGGTGGTGGTTCACACACCACAGAGGAAATGTGATCTGAGCCTTTGAAAAAGCTCCAGACCACCTTCTCCTGTGCCACCATCTGCTGACCAACCCACACTTAGTAAGCAGAGATGGCTGCCAGGTGCACCTTAAGGGTTATCAACTGAAGACTCCCTTTGGAGAGGGACCACAGGTAGTCTATAATGCTAGCCACTGGTCAGGCCAAAGGATCCAATCCCTTGCCCTGACACCAAATGGAAAATTTCTTCCGTTTAAAGGTGAAGCATTTTCTGGTTGATTCCTTTCTAGTTGCCTCCATGACAGTGAGGACATCTTTGAAGAGACCCAAAGCCTGGAACTCCAGCCACTCAGGGACCAGATGTCAGGTGTAGAAATTGAAAGTCCAGGTGGAGTGCCTTCCCCTGATTGATGGATAGCAGCTCCAGGCATAGGGGAAGACAACTCAGGAGCCTGTTGTTGGGTCTGAGGGGATCAGGGTACTAACACTGGCATGGTCAGTCCAGAGCCACCAGTATCACCCGTGCCTTGACCTTAAGCAGCACTTTATGAATCAAGGGAATGTGAGAGAAGGCATAAAAGAGGCCAGGGGTCCAAGGCCTTGATAAGACATCCCCCTGCAGCATTCCTTGCTAAGGTGGGGGGACAAAACAGCCTCAGCTTTGCTTTCTCCCTGGAGGTGAACAGGTCCACCTGAGGGGTGCCTCACTGTGAGATCAGGCTGTGTACTACCTCTGGGTGGAAAGACCACTCATACAATGCCTCACCCACCTGGCTGAGAGCATCTTCCAGCAGATTGGAGGCCCCTGCCACATGGATGGTGAGGAGATCTGCCTCCAGGCTGCACACTAGGGTCCATATGCAGAGAGCTTCCTTACACCATGTCAGGGAGAGTGTTCCACCCTGTTTGTTGAGGTAGAACATAGTTGTGGTGTTTTCCATCTGGACTTGGACCACCTGACCCCAAATGTGTAGACCAAAGACAGTCAGTACCAGCCAAACTGCTCAGAGCTCCATCAGGTTGATGTGACATCGGGACACCTCGGGGGTCTAGAATCCATGGACTCTGTGTACCCCCAGATAGGCATCCCAGCCCATGAGGGAGGCATCAGTTGTCAGGGTGACTGTTGGCTCTGGGCAGATGAATGTGATCCCTTCCTGTAGATGTTCTGGGACCAGCCATCACTGGAGGGTGTCCCACATCCGCTGGGTCACAGTGACCAGCTGGTCGAAGTGACCCTTGCACTGAGACCACTGGCTGTCCAGCTCCCAATGCAGGGAGTGCATTCTCCATTGAGCCCAACAGACCACACTGGTGCAGGCCACCACGTAACCCAGCAGACACAGGAAGTCCTTGGCAGGATGCAAATGCAAATGCCCAACCAGAAATGATCATGCAAAGGAGGAAAGATCTTTCACCGTGTCCTCTGGGAGCTGAGCTCTGCCCCAATGAATGTGATCACCTTTGAGGGTATGAGTTCTGACTTGGCCTCCCTGACCAGGAGACCAAGGGAGGTACAGGTCTGGAAGGCCATATTGCTGGACCACTTCACCTCCAGCCTGGAGGGATCAGCCAGCCATTCTGGTAGGGGTACACCCAGACCCCTCAACATATCAGATAAGTTGCCACCACTGCAATGCATTTAGTGAAGACCCTGGAGGCTGAGAACAAGCCGAAGGGCATATCCTGGAACTCATAGAGGGTCCCTTCCACCAAAAAGTGGAGGAACCTTCCATGGGATAAACAGATCAGGATGTGGAAGAACATGTCCTGAAAATCCAGGGAGCAAAACCACATGCCTTGCTCAAGAGATGGTATTATGTGAGACAGAGTGACCATCCTGAAGGTACGTGACCTAAGGGAACTGGTTCAGGCCATGTGGATCAAGAATGGGACATCAGCCCCCCATCCATTTGGGCACCAGGAAATACCTGAAGACAAACCCTGGGTGTTCTGGAGGATCCACAACTGAAACCATGACCTCTTTGATGCAGAACTGGGCTATGTCATCTTGGAGAGATGACCGGGAATTTGCAGATACTAAGTCCTCCCATGGGGTGTGGGCTTGGCTTGGAAGGTACTGCTCAAATTCCAGAGGCAGACCCTGACTCACTGCTTCAAGAGCCCACCTGTTCATGGTGACAGCAGACCAGGCAGAAGCAAAGTGGCAGAGCCAGCCTCCCCACAGGATGACTAACAGGATGACTCAGAGGAGGCATAGTAGGTATGGGGGAATTACCCCATTCCATCACTGGGCAGGCTTTGAGTAGGAGGGCATGGCTGAGGCTCCACCTGTTCCCTTCCCTCTGTGCTTATGGGCCACTGAGGCCACTGACTTGGGCCAGGATCACTAGGTCTGAGCCTGCTGGCCAGCCTGATGCTGGACTGGTTTTGCTGCAGGAGTGGAGGAATGAAAGGGCTTCTGCTTCTGTTACTTGGAACCCTTGGGATCCTTCTGGGATGATGTTACAGAGTCCAAGGTGGCATTGGACTTTTTTGATGTGCTGGAGGTGTCCCACCACACCGGGCCCAAACAGGTCAGTGCCCAAGAAAGGAACATCCACAAGCTTGGCTGAATGTCTGCCATGAAGGTCGAGATCCTCAGCCAAGCCCTACTGTGCATGACTACTGTGGCCACCACCAAGCAGACGCAGGAATCTCCCAGATCCAGAGCCATCTGAAGCTGCTGCTTAGTCACAGTCCAGCCCTGATCATAGACTTGTTTGAACATGGTCTGGAGGTCTTCAGGCAGGTGAGGGAATCACCTCATCTAAGGAGCCCAAGAGGATGTGGGAGAAGTATGCCATCAGGATGGCTGAGATTGCCTGCTGGAGGCCAAGCAAAGAGGCAACACAGACTTTTTTTGCTGCATGGTCCAATTTATTAGACTCTTTGTCTGGTGGCTTGGTGAAGTCCCTGGTATTGCCCGAGTGCCAGAACACAGTGTTGGCCACCAGCCCCGTGGCCGAGGGGTACTCTGTAAAATCAGATGGGGTGCCAGTGGGCACTACATACTTACGGGCCATCTGGTCAGAGGGTGCAAGGCAGGATGCGGGGTGCTACTACAGCTCCAGGGCTGGGCCAACAATGACCTCAGCCACTGGAAAAGCCTTCATCAGAAAGACCCCTTTGTCCAGAATCTCTGTAATGGGATATCAAGCCCACTTCTGAATGGGCTCCATGTTCATCACCATGGACTGGGAGATGAGAATGAAGATACACATGAAGGATGAGGGCCCTTCCTCCATCAGTAAGCCCCCCCCCATGGATTCCTCATTGACTGAACAGGAGTGCAGGGAGGAACCATTGGACTCTGAGGAGTCTGCATAAAGTGGTCAACAGCCAGAGTCACTTTCAACCTTCCACGGATGGTCAGGGGTGACGGTGACCAACAGCTGATGGAGAAGTCCCTTGGCTCACAGAGACTTCTTGGTCAGAACATCGGTCAATGGCTGCTTGGCCTGCAGCTCCAACAATATTGGCAGAGAGGCTAGCCTCGACTGAACCAGAATGGTTTTGGCCGGCTCCATTGGGGGAGGAATGGTCTCTACCAGCTCCACTGGGGGAGTCAGAGTCAGCCTTTTGGGTGACAGCCAAGTAATGGCCGGTGTGAAAACCAGAGTCGGTTTAGTACCAGCCAACACAAACTGTTGCCACATAAGATCTTTGTAGCACCAGCTCAACTTGTGCCAGAGCCTCTTCTCACTCGAGGATTATGAAGATGAGTTGCAGTGATGTCACTTCCCATGGTGCCGAGAATGGGACAGCGGATGATGGTGAGAACTGCTTGACCCACTGGATGGAGCCATCTACTGAATAAAAGCTGAAGCTGTCAGTTGTGTTTTGCATTGTTTTCTTTTCTTTGTATGGATAACATTCTGTGCAGTTCCTTTAACGGAACCCAGAATTTGGAGTTTTGATTATGTCACTTCAAGGTTTTAGAACCACGGGCACTATACTGACAAGTTCATGCTCACATTTCTGAAACGACAAAGTGACATACTTAAAAATCCAAATTCTTAGTTCCATGAATGGAACTGCACAGAATGTTGTCCACAGAAAGAAAACAATACAAAACACAACTGACAGTTCAGCTTCTATTCAGGCACAGTTAAATACTGATCCTTTAGAGGTATGAATATAATTTATGAAAACAGATACATTTCAAACAGCTGCACATAAGTAATCGATTCCTGTCCCCTTTAAAGGTTATTACTGAATCAGAAAGTATTACAGGCAATCAAAGTTTGGTTAAACAATTAATTTACCAAAATAACAAATATGGATAAATAAATAGAAATGAAGCATTGCAGATACAGGGCTTAACTCTTGATGCATCTAAACGCTTAGCCTATCAGTCCACATTTTTCAAGGTATAGATTCACTAAAATAAACTTGATATCACCTGATAAAAAAACAATGAACAACATATCCTGAATAGTCTTTCCAATAAATGGAGGTCTAATTTTTCCCACTAGACCAAACTGGGGAAGAGTAAAATAAGTTGCTGTCTTGCCTGGACTGCTGTATCGAAGGAGAAGTTTTTCCCATTTTGGCATATTAACAAACTTAATACAGCCTAACAGCCTGAGGGAGAAATTTGGGCTGCGTCATGCGGAAGGTTCTAGGAACTATATCTAAAAGAAAGCGATCTTGTATCAAATAATACAAAAGAAAAGAAGGGAAAAGTTCTATTTAAAATGAGCCCAGCAAAAAATAATAGTAAAGATCTCTAAATATATAAGAACTTCTGCAGTGATTCCTGCAATATCTAAACCCACATAATTTTCCATAGACTTTAACTTAATAGAGCATCATATCAGCAAATTAAAACATTTAAATGTATTATCAAAGTGAACAATGATAGGTAAATGTATATATAGTTTTACAGTACCAGGAATTCAATTTCATTGTACCTTGTCCCTTAACTTACTAAACCACAAGTCCTCATAATGACTTGAACAATTTAAAATGAACTTAATATTAAATGGTATTAAAAAATGAACAACAAACATTGGTAGTCCTTCCAAATGATCTTTTTTTATCAATTTCAAGTCCAGTCAGCCTGATTTGAACAAACCAGGGAACAGCGTAGTAAGTTGGTTTCTTGCCTGGTCCACTGTATCGAAGGAACAATTTTTACCATCCTTACTTATTAAGAGTTTGGCAGGGTATAACATTCTAAATTTAATTTTAGCAGCTCTCAGCTTATTTATGATGGGGGAAAATTTTCTTCTCCTTTGCCAAACTGCCTGGGGAAAGTCTTGAGAAAATCTTATTTTATTGCCATCCCAAACTAGAGAGCTGGAACTTTTAGCTTTGTTTAAAATGTGCACTCTATCCAAGTCATTTAAGAATTTAGTAATGAAAGGTCTGGGGGGTAGTCCCCTTTGGATGACACTGGGAGTAGAGTTCTATGAGCTCTTTTGACAACATAGTGTGCTCCTTTCGGAGAAGGGCTGGCACCTATGCCAAATGTATATGATCAGTTCCCTCATATGGTTCCAATAAACCATAAATAGCAATGTTACCCTCTAGATGTTTGAGTTTGTCATCGAATTCGGAAAGCTTTTGTCAAAGGAGGTTTTTTTTATTTATTTATTTATTTAGTTTTTGTTAACCGGGTAAGTGCACTAGCCAGCAAGTGACTGTTTTCAGGCACGACCCGGGAGGTACAATTACAACACAACAAAGAGTACAGCCAGATTATTAAGACAACGAGTACAATAAATGCAGAGAGAAGTACATATGGCAATGTAACATACATTAGTAAACAAAAATATACTTTAGCACTTGATCATGGAACATACTCAAAAATGTGAATAGTAGAAGGCAGAAAATAAAAGAGGATAGGCATCAGTAGAAAAGACACAAGGAAGGAAAACTGGCAAAAGATGGGAGGGAGAGATTAAGTGGAAAGGGTTGCCGTCAGATCACGGCAACAGCAGGATGAGGTACCAACCTGCGGCCGGGCCTATGGAGCCAAAAGCGGCAGGCGAAGAGAGAGTGGTAGGGGAGAGCAGTAGGCGGCAACAGCGGTGGGAGGTAGGAAGTACAGCCGGGCTGGTGGAACCGATAGATGGCAGGGCGAGGTGAGGATGCGGTGGGAGAGGGGATAGAGGCAGAGGAGTTCACAGCAATAGCGGCAAAGTGTCAAAAGTCAAGCCAAGCCAGTGGAACCTAGAGATGGCAGGGCAGGAAGGGGGGGTCGGTAGATGGTGGGAGGCAGGCGGGCAGTAGGTGGAGAGAGGTGACTAAGCACAGCCAGGAGGGTGGGACTAAAGAGGGGCATGGATGAGGTAGGAACAGGTAAGGTGAGTTTGGTGGGGAGTGGCAAAGGGGAAGAGGATATAACAGAAGAAGGAAGAGCAGCAGTGGGGTTAAGTGAGGAGAGGCTGTGAAGTGAAGATAAGAATGTCATGGAGTAGACTAGTGACTTACAATTGTCAACAGCTAACATTAGGCTTATAAACAAACAGGTTAAGGCAACATTAATAACAAGGCACAAAATAAAACATTAATTACAAGGCACAGTATAGAACACCATTTAGACAGGCAAAAGTGCTAGCAATGAGGAAACAGAACAAATGCAGTGGATCAGATAGGGTCAAAGCAAACACATTTGTCCATAGCAGTGAGGAAAGTCCTGAGTTTGCTCTTAAAAGTCACATGAGTGGAGACATCCCTTAGATCCTGAGGTAGTAGGTTTGTGTCTGTTCCTCTAATCCTCCATCAAGGAAATTTGTGTTTTGGCATCTGATAGTCTTGTATTAAAGCTTTTAATGGTACCTCTAATAATCTAAGAATCTGCCACAAATGCTGCACTGTCTTCCTCTAAGGGGGTCAGCACAGCCATAAACTTCTCTTCTGATAAGTAAGTAGTATCAGTAGAAACATTTACGTTTGAATTTGCGTTCAAAGAGGTCGGTGTATTCTTCCCTTGTTTAAAGCACTTTGACCCACCAGAACAATCGAGAGTTGGTGGCAGAGTATATTTCATTGGGGCATTTTTCATTTCAATCTCCATTTTCAAAATATTAATGCCTCAGTCTTTTGCAGTATGTATCGTTTGATAAAATAAGTTGAATTCAATTTTAATATCAATTATTTTGCAGCTTAGAGTCCTTAAAAGGTATGCTGAAAAACTGGAGTAGAGCAGGAGAGTTCCTACCTTGACTCAGTCATCACCAGAAGTCCCAGCTACTCACTCCCTATGCTTGTCTTGCTGCAGATTGCCTAGAACGTGCTTCTAAAATTCATTATTTGCCATCAAATTCTTCAAAATTTCTTACAGGGGGGAAATCCCACAAGGCCCACATGCCAGCTTATATTTTTGTTTGGCAAAAGGAAAAAATAATTATCAATGTATTTCTTTCTGTCATTGTGTACAGTTTGGGTACGACATTATGGCAATAAAACAATTAGATTAAGTATTTTCCATGGCTCAAGCCACCTGCTGTAGTTCACATTTGAGCTACTAAATCTCTATGCTTCTTTTGCTGCAGAGTTCATAGAAAATGCTTCTTAATTGCACCATTTGGCTTCTTAATTCTTAACTATTTGTTACTGAGGGCAAATCCCCCAGACCCCCCTTTTCACAAAAGTCACTGATGGGAGCATGTGCCCCCCCCCCCACACACACACATTTAAAATCCTGCTGATGTCCCATTAAAATTACATAAAAACATGGCACTAAATGCATAGCTAGACAAAGGGCAGTAAAGAGATTTTTTCATTATGTCTCTGACAATCTTTTCAAAAACAGCTAACAGCCAGCAGAGTAGGATCAAGTGGCATGGCAGGCTGACTAAACCAAGGTACAGATCGACTTAACTTTTATAGAGATTTGTGTTTTATCCAAGACAAGGTTAGAATATACAAATATAATGACAAGTTCACAGAGAATAGAAAGATTCAATGTAATTTTCTTGCTCTACCTCAGTTTTGTTGACTAGACCCATTGAATGATAGAAAAAGTTTAAGCAGGATTTGCAAGACAGTGACAAACCCCTTAAGATAGAAAATTAAATAATTGTGTACTTTATATACTGTAGACACAATAATGATGGAGAAAAGCATGCCTTTTGAAAATAGGAAAGCAGGTTAAATATTAAATGCATGCAATAGAAATAAAAGAAAATGATTGCTGATTGTAGTAAGTGTTTACACTTTTCAAGCAAAGCACTGTAATGAGGACAAAATACAGTATGTGCTAGGTACTGTACATTAGAGGATGTCACAAACAGCAGGATAGTGATGTAAAAAGTAGACTGCAGTAGAATATATAAGGACATTGTATTATGCTCATTTGAAAAATGAATGCAAAATATGTTTTAGATATATTTGGAATCACCTGGAGGAGCTGAAATTGTGGATGTGTAGGAGTGGGTGAATGTGTGGTGATTTTCAGTGATGGAAGAGAAAGCGACGGGAAGTGCGAGCAGGAGGGTTGCATCAGTGGTGGGCAGTGGAGAGTGCAGGGGCCACATCAGCAAAGAAAGACAGAAGAAGGGGGCACAGCTGCATTGGCAGTGGGTCTGGGTGAGCACGGGTGGAGTGGACTGTGGTTGGAAACAGCCTGCAAAAAAAAAGACCCAGTCAGAGGGCAGGGTGCCAGAGTCTGAACTCATGGCAGGGCTATAACAAGGGCAAGCCCAGCCACCTACAGACATAGTCACCTGGAGGAGCTGTAATTGTCTCCCACACCCCACACCATCTCTGACCTCTATTAAATAGCCAGTGGGGGAGGAGTCAGGGGTAGGAGTGGCCTGGACTAGGAGTGAGCATATGGCCTTGATCCTTGGAGGAAGTTGGGTTTTGAAATGACACCTTGCATGCAATGTGGAGGGTTGTTATGTAAAATTGCAAACTGTGAGTGGGATTGTTAAATGTTTATGTGAAACTGCAAGCTGTAAGGGGATTTGTTAAAGAGTATAGCCACTTGTAACCTGATCACTGGTGTCAGGGCGACTGTTCTGGCATGACAAGTGGGGTTATTGTCCAAAGGTACCTGCTATGATGGGGAAAGGTCTTCCCTTCACTAGAGTGGGCATGTTTGGGAGGGTGATTAGGTGCACGGGGTGTGGGGCGGCCATGGTACTTGACTGGGCTTGGAAGTTTGGGGGTTGCCCAGTGTGCCACCAGCTGGCTCAGATTAGGGATGAGGTTGAGGGGATTAGAAGGAAGATGGGAGAGTGGAGAAGTAGGGGGCAAGGGACCATCTACATAGCCACACCAGGTCCTGAAACCTCTGGCATAAGGAGAGGAGTAAATGGGGTACTCGGGGGCAACATGGGGACCCTTGTGGAGGAAGCCTAAAAGGTGGGAACTTCCAAAAAAGCAGGCAGGAGACTGGGGTTGGCCAGAGAGACCTGACAGGGTGGGATAGTACTGGAAGATGTGAAATGGAAGCAGGGAGAAAAGGGGGGAGTGGGGGCCCCAGATCTGGACTCCACAAAAATGTACAGATGGGTGCAGAAAGGGCAGGACCTGTAAAAACTGTGCAGAAACAACTAAGACAGGGAACTGAAAGAGCTGTGCAGGTACAAACCAGGTAGGAAGACGTGACACAGGGGACAGGGACTTCTAGGAGGTCAGGAGGCATTGAGGCAAATACAGCTCAGGAAGGGTGGAAGATAGTAGGTTCAGGAAAAAGAAGACAGAAACCGGATACTGTGATCCTAAATTCAGATGGGGTGCAACAAACATGGGAAAGACAAGCATGAAGGTTGAGCAGGAAAACAGTTATGCACCCCTCGTCACACTGATGAGGGAAGAAAGCGGCTATGAGGAGCCATTGGAGGAAGGAGCAGGAGCAAGAATGATGGGAGGACACTCCCTCGGAGGATGGTTCAGTGACACAGAAGCTGGGAGACAAGGTGGAAGTTTTCTTGGGAGCTGAGAAATTGCCTCAAAAGGTGGAGGACCTTTTGGGGACACACCTGAGGGAGGCACGAGTTAAAGGAGGAAAAGAGATGGTGGGGGTCAGGACAGAAGGAGAGTGGAGCAGGGGACTAGGAGGGGGCCATTGCTTCAGGGGGAGATACTGGGTTGGTCCCAAGCATCACCAGAAAAAGGAAACAGGCTGTCGTAGATGGGTCAGTGAGGAGGAAGACCTGGGGATGGGGGGCCCTTGCTCCAGGGCCACAAACTGTCATTGTCCACAGTGATACAGCAGGATGTAATGGGACCAAGGAGCTTAGGTCAAAGAGAGATATGGGTTGGAGCGGGGGGGGGATGGACAAGGTTTGGGCAGGAGGGAGAGAGGATCGTGTAGGGGAAGGGGGAACAGAGATAGTGAGCAGGAATAGGGATAAGGAGGCAATGACAGTGCTGTTATTGGGTGACTCCATGACTAGGGGGATCAGATGGAGATGGGGAGGGAGGGGGCTTCCTATGGTGTTAAGTCAAGGAGTATACCTGGCTTGACAGTGCATCAGGCAAAACATCACATCTATTCTGTAGCGCAGGAGTGTGGTGGTACCCCTGACATATTAGAACTTGGTTTATTTGGTTTGTTTGGGAAAAAAGGAGGATGAAGCCCATCTAGATTTTCCCCCCACACTAGAGTGGGAACAATTCACTTAACATGCTTCTTAATCAACCAATTATCAATACCTTTTTTGAATGATTCAGTGTTGGTTGAATCAATCAATTCCTGGGGAAGTCTATTCCATAGTCTTGGTGCCCTAAGTGAAAAAAAATGTATTCTTAAATTAGTTTTTGCCTTTGGGACCATAAATTGCTTGGAACGATACATCTGGTAACATAGTATACTCCACATTTATTCATTAGGTCAGGGGTTTTCTGACGCTTATGTGTTAAGAGTAAATCCCCCTAATTCTTCTACTCTGAAGACAGTGTAGACCGGTAATAGATAGTCTTGATTTATAGGGCAATTTAGCTAGCCTGGGGATCATCCTGGTTACACATTTTTGAATTATTTCTAAGCGATCAATATCAGACTTTAGGTAGGGGTTCCAAAATGGGGAACCATAGTCAATAAGGGGGCAGACACATGAACTATAGAGAGCTATCACGCACTGTTCAGTTTTGTTTACAAAAGATCACTGGGTTTGTCTAAGTAATCCGTTGGTAGAATTAGCCACTTTGGTTCAGTGATCTACTGATGTTAAGTTTAGAATAAACTAGAACACCCAAGTCCCTTTCCACATATGTTGAATTCAGTAATGAGTTACAGATGTAATATTTATTTTTGGGATTATGAGATCCAAAATACAAAACTACACATTTGTCAACATTAAACTCCATCAAGTTGTCCATAGCCCATTTTTTGATCAGCTGTAAGTTGGAGTTGAGAGAATCAAAATCCGATTGATTATTTACAAGGCCTCCAAGCTTAGAATCATCGGCAAATTTAGACAGCCAGTTATTATTGGATATCTGCGTGTCACTTATATAAATATTAAACAAAATCGGACCCAACACTGAGCCCTGGAGGACTCCACTAGTAACTGTGCCCAAATCAGAGTAGTGATTATTTAATACAACTCTCTGGGTTCTATTAGTCAACCACGCAGAAACTCAATTAACTAGTTGGTCTGAAAAGCCGAGATGATGCATTTTATCAATGATAATATTATGCAAGACTTTATTGAAGGCCTTGCTGTAATCCAAAAGAATAACATCTAGTTGATGGTTGTCATCCAGGCCCTGGCTAATATTATTATAAAACTATATTAGATTAGTTGTGCAGGAGTGATTGGTTCTAAACCCGTGTTGAGTAGGATCAATAATGTTTAGTTCAGTCATTTCTTTTTCAAGAAATGATTTTATCAGTTTTTCCATTGTTTTACAAATAATTGATGTGAGACTTATTGGACAATAATTCTGAACTAATGACCTGCTACCTTTTTTATAGATTGGAGTGACAAATGCAGTTAACCAGTCTAAAGGAATTTCTGCTTTATGAAGAGATTTATTAAATATTATTTGCAAGGGAAAAGCTAGAGCCTCAGCAGTATCAATTAAAAATCTAGCGTTAATCAGATCGGGACCTGGACTTATAGTTTTCTTTAGATTTTTGAGAAATGAATGTGTGTCGGGGGCCTTAATACTGTATGTATGGATTAATTTAGGCTGAAGTCCAGGGCTTGTTTTGAGCAAATGAGGACTTCTTTTGGCAAAAACTGAACAGAAATATGAATTAAAAAGATTTACTATATCCGAATCTGAATGTATGTGACTACAATTTTGAGTTAGTGGCCCTACCTTGTGGGAATTGTCATTTTTATTACTTAAATATGAAAACAATGCTTTGCATCCATCTTTTGTGTGAGCTGACTTAAATTTAATTTTCATTTTAGCCTGTTTGATCATAGATTTGAAATTCTGTAGTGTTTTTTTGTAGTCAATAAGAATTATTCAATATTATTCAAGAGTTATTCAATAAGAATTGCACTATTACTTTTATGTTGACTACTTTTAAGTTTCCTGAAAAAAATGTTTTTCTTATTCATTTGCAACCTAATTGATTTGTTCAGCCATTTTGGTATCCTGCTCTTTTTATTGCATTTATTTTTTGTCTGAACAAATTTTTTTTCAAGTGAATGAATGAAATCTTTTAATAAGGTCCAAGCCTCATTTGTAGAAAGACCCTGAAAAACCTTATCCCTCTGAATATTGTTGATTTCACTATTAATACTATTAAAGTCTGCACTGTCATAGTTTTTGTATGTTGACTTGTTTGGTAAACTGCAATGGGTTCCTAGCAGGTCAAACAGTATTGAATGATGGTCACTATTGCCTAAGGGGTCCAGAATCTGAATATTTGATAGTTTATGACTAATATTAGAAATGAGGAGATCAAGAATATTGATTCTTCTAGTAGCAGAGGAAATAAGTTACACTAAACCATTATCTGTCAGTACTGATAGAAATTCACGACCACGATTGCTATTTCCTGAGTGGGAGGACCAGTTTATGTGAGGCATATTGAAGTCACTGAATATTATTGCATCCTTACAATTAGTAAAGTGGGCAAGATCATTAATCAAAGCTTTCCAATTATTTAAATCACATAAAGGAGAATTATAACAGTTGCCAATGATTATTTGTAAAGGCCCTTTAGGTTGGACTGCTACCCAGATGCTTTCAGAGTTGTTGGGGGCTAAAAGTTCAAAGGACAACATGTCTTCTCTAATGTAGAGACAGACCCCCCTCCCTTCTTATCTACTCTATTTTTGTAATAACGTTTATAACCCATTATTTGTTGACTCCACTGGGAATGTGAATCCCACCAGGTTTCTGTTATTGCCATTATGACCAAGATTAATAGTTTACCTTTTGCTTCTAATTCTGATAATTTGGACATATTCAAAGAGCAAGCATTCAAGGAAAGGATTTGAAATGTTCCAGGTAACTGGATTTTGGAATTACTTAGAGACGTGGGCTGATTCCCATTCTCCCCCTTATTTGCTAGTTTAAATGATTGTTTATAATATTCAGAAATGATTTACCCAGCATAATGCTGCCTCTCCTACTCAGATGCAAGCCATCCCAGCAGAATAAAGAAGATTTATCAACAAAGTTTTCCCAGTGAGTTAAACAGGGAATATTCTGACTGATGCACCATTTCCTAAGCCAGTTGTCTATTGATTTGATTTTTATAGTTACATCCTGGGTTGCTCTGGGAACTGGCAGAATTTCTGAGAAACAAACAGTACATCTTTTGTCCACAAGCAAATTGTTAAGTGCAACAAAGTCCTGCTTCAACTTATTAGTGGGAGTGCATTGTATATTATTTATACCTGCATGGATTATGACAAGGTACACGTAGGTACTAATGTAATGACATACATGGGAAAAGTGAGCTGGAGATACAAACTAGGTTTAGGGAGCTGGCCAGAGTCTGTCAGGATGTGGGGTGCTCGTTCTCCTTCTCTGAGATTCTACCAGTGCGCAGTGCCAGTGTAGAAAATAAACAGAAAATGTAGGATATAAATGCATGACTCTGTAAATGGTGCAAGGCCAGGGGGTATGGGTGGATGGGGGACTTGGGAGCAACCTGGGAGGACAAGGATCTGTTCACTAAGGGCAGGCTCCACCTTAGCAATGAGGGAAAAAAAAGGTCCTGCAGCTGAGATTGGCAAAGTTCATCCATTTCAGGTGGGGTTTAAACTTGTGAGGGGGAATGGAAAAGGGAAGGCCTTGGCCTTCTCCCACAGGTGGAGGGAAGGGGACACTGGGCAGGAGCACCAGATACTACACATGTTGGTCCATGTAGGCAGAAGGCAAGGTAGCTTCAGGGCAGGGGAGAGGAAGGCAAGGGGGCAGGTTTGAGGGTGGTCCTGATAAACACCAGGAGCATGGGTAATAAGATATCAGAGCTGCAAGCACTGATGGTGGAGGGGGGGTTGATGTGGTGGCAGTCACAGAGATGTAGGTCACATCCAGACATGACTGGAACCTAAACATACTTGAGAACACCACATACAGAAGGGATAGGGGGAGGGGTAGCCTTTATCATCAGGGATAGTATAGGGATAAGCAAGGTAGAGGAAACGGGGGACTATGTAGAGGTTCTTTGGGTCACCCTGCAGGCTCCAAGTGGAAAACGGGTGAAGATGGGGGTGGTATATAAAAACCCTGAGCAGGAGGAGGAACAGGAGGAAGGCCTAATGGCTAACCTTAAGGACCACTGTGGTGGAGGAAAGGACATCACTGTGGTGATGGGAAACCTGAATATGCCAGGAGCAGATTGGGGAATGATGGTGTCCACATCGAGCAAGGAGCAACACCTGTTGGACATCTTCCAAGATGCATTCCTTGCCCAGCTGGTGACGGAGCCAATGAGGGAAGAGCATATCCTGGATGTGGTCCTGTCAAATGGGAAGCTCATCAGGGACATAGCTCTTGGGGACCCACTGGTGGGTAGCGACCATGCCATGGTTTGGTTCTCCCTAGAACTAGGGGGCAGGGTAGAAAACACAAGAACAACAGTGGTGGATTTCAGAAGGGCAAACTTTGGGGGGATGGAGTAGATCCTGAGGGGCTATCTAGATGGGATCAGGCCAAGCATGGACATGGAGGCATGATAGGAAATTATAAAAAGGGGGCTCCTGGAGGGTACCAAGGCCTGCACGAGGAAAAGATGTAAGGAGGGCAAAGCTAGGAGGCTGAGTTGGTGAATGAAGGAGGTCCAGGATGCAGTGAAGGAGAAAAAAGCTGCTTATAGTTGATATAAAAGCTCTTGGGGGGGGCTATATCCAAGCAGGAGTATAATAGGTTTCTTTGACTGGGTGACCAAAGTAATAGACCAGGGAGGAGCTGTGGACATGGCCTACCTAGATTTTAGCAAGGCACTTGATACAGTCCCACAAAAAAGATTAATACACAAGTTAGCCAGCCTTGAAGTGGGTCCCATGGGCGTAGCCTGGATAAAAAATTGGTTAGACAACAGGACACAAAAGGTAGTAGTAAACGGAGTCTACAGTAAAGAAAGGAGGGTTACTAGTGGGGTACCGCAGGGTTCAGTACTGTGTCCGGTCCTTTTTAATGTCTTTTATAAGTGACATTGCAGAGGAACTGGAAGGAAAAGTATGCCTCTTTGCAGATGACACAAAGATCTGCAACAGGGTTGATACACAAGATGGAGTGGAAAGGATGAGAAGGGACTTGGCAAGGTTGGAAGAATGGTCAAATGTATGGCAGCTCAGATTCAATGCAAAGAAGTGCAAAGTAATGCATCTGGGAAACAAAACCCAGGGGAAGAGTACACAATGGGGGGTGAGATACTGACAACAGTAACAATGGAAAGGGACCTGGGGGTAATTATATGAGATGACCTGAAAGCAATGTGAGAAGGCAGTAAGGAAGGCTGGGAGGATACTGGGTTGCATAGGGAGAGGCATCAATAGTAGAAAACAGGAAGTTGTTATCCCTCTGTACAGACAGTTGGTGAGACCCCATCTGGAGTACTGTGTACAGTTCTGGAGATCCCATCTCCGCAAAGACATAGATAGAGTGGTGGCTGTCCAAAGGAGGACAACCAAAATGGTGCAGAGTCTGCACCAGAAGACATACGAAGAAAGACTAAAGGAGCTTAATAAGTATACCCTTGAGGAAAGAAGGGAGAGAGGGGACAGAATAGAAACTTTCAAGTACCTCAAGGGAATCAACAAAGTCCAAGTGGGTAGCATCTTTCAGAAAAAGAGATGCGCAAAAACAAAGGTGCACAATTTGAAGATAGAGGGGGGATGGCTCAGAGGTAATGTGAGGAAGTATTTTTTCACAGAGAGGGTTGTGGATGCATGGAAGAGCCTCCCTGAGGAGGTCATGGAGTCAAGTACAGTGGTGGAATTCAAGAAGGCATGGGGCAGACAAAAGTCAGTCCTAGTGGGGAGTAGGAGGAAGTAAGCTGTTGGTTAACTAGGATCTGCAGCTTATCTGTTAGGTAGGCAAATGGGCAGACTAGGTAGGCCAAGTGGTTCTTATCTGCTGTCAAATTCTATGTTTCTATGTTTCTATGATATGACAGCCAGGAGGGTCACCAGGGTGGTGAGAGCGCCTAAGGAGGGGGCGGAGCTGAGATTGGCACAGGGGATTAGAAGGGGGAAAAGGGTTCTTTAGGTATATCAGGGAAAGAAGAAAGGGGAAGGTGCAGATCACTCAGCTCAGGATAGGGGTTGGGTGGGTGGAAGAGGCAGGAGAGAAGGCGGAGGTACTAAATGACTTTTTTGCCTCTGTCTTTACCAAGGAGGAAGGGAGGGTGGCACCAGTAGGAGAGGTGGCAGGGGATACAGCCGATGAAGAGGGGAAAAAGATGATGAAATACCTAGAAGTAGGGTGTTGGATGCACTCAAGACCCTAAGAGGGGACAAGGCACAGGACCCAGATGGGATCCACCATAGGGTGCTCAGTGATCTGGCGGATACCCTGGCCACCCCCCTAGAAGACCTTTTTAACTCTTCCCTGCAGTCCAGGTGGGTACCTCAGGACTGGAGGATGGCCCATATTGTGCCTATCCACAAGGGTGGCCCACAAGAGGAGCCGGGGTAACTATAGGCTGGTTAGCCTGACATCGGTAGAGGACAAAGTGATGGACAGCATCCTGAAGGAAAGGATAGAGGGGGTGCTGAGGGCACGGGGTCACATAGACATTCAACAGCATGGCTTTGTTAATGGCAGATCGTGCCAGACAAATCTGATAGAGTTCTATGAAGGGTGACAAGGGTGCTGAATCAGGGCAGCCCAGTGAATGTCCTCTTTCTGGACTTCAGCAGGGCACCTGACTCCATGAAACATCATGGACTACTGGAGAAGCTGCAGATTATGGGGCAGGGATTGGCAGATGGATAGGAAACTGGCTGGTGGGGGGAGTACAGAGGGTGGGGGGAGGGCTCATCCTCAAGGTTAATCACAAGCGGAGTCCCACAGGGGTTGGTGCTGAGTCCACTCCTATTTAATGTCTATATCGCAGGCATCATAAGTAGTATCAGGAGCAGGATGAGCCCCTTTGTGGATGACTCTAAGCTGTGGGCAGTGGTGGATGGGGAGGAGGGGAACGTTTGATCTCCAGGAGGTCCTGGATACTCTAGGGAGGTGATCATGAGTATGGAAACTAAAGTTTAATGCTGTGAAATGCAGGGTTCTGCACCTGGGGGGCCAAAAAAAAATGACTCATGAATACACCTTGGCGGATGCTATAGGTTTCGAGGGGGGAGAAAGATCTTGGGGTGGTGGTGGAGGTCAAAATGAACAACTCAGAGCAGTGTAGAAGGGCAGCAGCACAAGCAAATAAAATTCTGGGCTGCATAGCCAGGTGGATAACCTCAAGGAGTAGTGAGGTACTCATTCTGCTGTACAATAGCCTGGTTAGACCACACTTTGAATACTGCATGCAGTTTTGGCATCCCTACTTAAATAAGAACATTGCGTTACTGAAGAGGGTGCAGAAGAGAGTGACCAGGATGGTACTGGGGCTAGGGGAAAGGCCCTATGAGGAGCGACTGGGGGAGCTCAACCTGTACTTACTGGAGCAGAGAAGAGACAGGGGGGATATGATAGAGGTCTTCAAGTATCTCAAGACGATCAATAAGGTAAGCCTTGAGGGGTTCCTTCAGCTGAGGGAACTGGGGGCCACCAGGGGACACCCCATGAATCTGGATGGGGGGGCTAAGGGGGAAAACAAGGAGGCGCTACTTCACTGAGAGAGTGGTGGAGCCCTGGAATGCACTGCCCAAGGAACTGCCGGCTGCCTCTACTGTGGAGAAGTTCAAGAAGGGTTGGGATAGGTGCAGAGAAAGGGTATATTCAGGAGCCCCACTGGGAAAATAGGGCTCCATGTTGAGAGGGAGGGAGAGCTAAAATCAGTGCCCTGTGTAGGCACTGACCATCGAGCAGACCATAGTGCCTGTTCTGCTGGCTTCGTAGTATGCTAGTATGTATACAGGCTCCACCAGGTACCTTGGAAGAAGTGAAGTGTAGAGGACAAGAAATGTCAGGATTTTTGTTTTCCTGAGGTGGTGTGTTAACCTGAAAAAGATTAAAAAAAAAAGTATAATTTTTTTTTAATGAGTGGAGCTTCACTCTTTATTTTTCTACAATTTTTGCAGCTGGGACCTTGACTAAAAACAGGCAGCAACTGGTAACACTGAATCAAAGTGCAAACATTTTAATTATATCATCATCTGTATTCAAGATGCAGTATGTATCAATATTAACTTCAATTCACAAATCTCCTTGAGGAAAGGAGGGAGAGGGGGGACATGATAGAAATGTTTAAGTACCTCAGTAGAATCAACAAAGTCCAAGAGGGTAGCATCTTTCAGAAAAAGAGATGTGCAAGAACAAGGGGACACAATTTGAAGATAGAGGGGGGACGGCTCAGGGGCAATGTGAGGACATATTTTTTCACAGAGAGGGTGGTGGACTCATGGAACAGCCTTCCTGAGGAGGTTGTGGGGTCTAAAACTGTGGGAGAATTCAAGAATGCATGGGACAGACATAAGGCAATTTTTGTGGGGGGGAGGGTAGGAAGAAATAGGCTGTTGGTTAAATAGGATCTGCAGCTTATCCTCTAGGTAGGGAAATGGGCAGACCAGGTGGGCCAAGCGATCCTTATCTGCCATCAAAGTCTATGTTTCTATGTTTCAAAACATGCATGGATGTCTTTATACTAGCTAATAACACATGTATTTGATATTTAGTAAATTCTTAGGCACAACTACAGAGAACTGAAAATACCAGTGCCTTTATGTAGAAACACTGTTGGGAGGAAACATAATAACATGGTTCAATCTTAACCCTTGCTGCTCCACAGACTTCTATACATGTCCTGAATTCCTATACTTTCTAAATCTTCAGGCAGCCCAAGAATTACGTTATAATAAGATGAGCAAGACATTAGCAAGCTCAATAAGTGGGGACCAAGATAAGGCAGTATGATTCAAAGATTAGAGCACTGAGCTGTGAAATGGGAAATCACAGGATCACATCCAGCCACAACCACATGCTTAAATGAAACCATGCACAAGTTGCTGACCTGACAAGATGATGACTTACATGTGGCTGAAAGTGGCAAGACTTTCTATAGGTACATTAGTGAAAGGAGAAAGTCCAGAGAGGTATTGCTAGGATCAGGGATAGCGGGCGTGTGGAGGAGGGAGGATCAAGGAAAGAGCCCATCCGAAATAGATACTTCTGCCAGTATTTACTGAGGAGAATGTAGGGACAGGGTCCACAGCTCTGCACCATGGACACGCGGGGGAGGAGAGCACTAGTCCCTTCACAAAAGAAAGGGTCCTACAAGTGCTTGCAAGCTCAGGCTGGACAAGGCAATGGGACCTGATGGCATACATCCCAGGGTATTAAAGGAGCTAAGGGTAGAACTAGCAGAGCCATTAGCAGAACTGTTTAGTGAGTCTCTGAGAACAGGAGAGGTCCTAGAAGACTGGAGAAGGGCTCATGTGATCCCATTCCACAAGAGTGTTAGCAGGGAGAAGGCAGGGAACTATAGACCAGTCAGTCTTACCTCAGAAGTGGGCAAGATTATGAAGGCACTCCTTAAGGAAAGGATAGTGCAACACCTGTAATCCATAGGAGTACAGGATTCAAGATAGGATGGGTTTACAACAGGAAGGTCCTGTCAAACCAATCTCAAAGATATTTTTGACTGGGTAACCAGAGTGAGTGGTGGACCAAGGGGGAGCAGCTGATGTCACCTACCTTAACTTCAGCAAAGCTTTCGATACTGTTCCACACATAAGATTGATTAATAAGTTGGCTAGGCTCAGGGTGGGTCAGAAGTTGGTCAACTGGGTGGCAAACTGGTTGATGGGCAGAAAACAGAGCGTGGTGGTAAACGGTATACAGTCAGAAGAGATGCAAGTCACAAGTGAGGTACCTCAGGGATCAGTCCTGGGGCCAATCCTCTTCAATATCTTCATCTGTGACATTGCAGATGGTCTGAAGAATAAGGTTTGTCTGTTTGCAGATGACACCAAGATCTGCCACAGAGTAGATGATCCAGATGGGGTGGGCAGAATAAGAAGAGATCTAGATAAAGTGGCAGGCAAAATGGTCAGAAGAGTGACAAATGGGGTTTAATGCAAAGAAGTGCAAGATCATGCACATAGGGAAGAGAAACCCTGAAGCCACCTATAGGTTGGGAGGGGAGTTGCTGGCAATCACAAGGGAAGAAAGAGACTTGGGCATCATCATCACAGATGACCTGAAATCATCCAAGCAGACCACTAAAGCAGTAGGTAAGGCTAGAGGGATGTTGGGGTGTATTAGTAGGGGTATCTCAAGTCGTAAGAGAGAGTTAATAATCTCTCTTTAGAATACACTTTTAGGGTCCCATCTGGAATACTGTGTGCAGTACTGGAGGTCACACCTGCACAAGGACATTTATTTATTTATTTATTCAAGAATCAGTTTACAACCTATGAGCCAGAGGCTCATTTCCAAAGGTACTTCGTCACATAAAGACATACATTGTGTTTTGGTTACATAGCAAAGATTTGCAAAACAATAGGCGTTCAACAGAGGCGCCACATCACATTGTGGACAGACAAATACAAATTGGGTACACGGTACATGTAATTGATAACAGGTGTTCCACAAGTTGGTATCAAGTGAGCATTCTGGTAGGTAAACACTGAAACAGCTGGCACTGGCCAGGTTAAATATAGGCATGGTGTACAGGAAGTGGTGGAGGGATGGTTAGGTGGAGAGCTGCCCAGGGGGCATTGTCAAGAGAAGCAGAGGTGGAGGCTATGTTCAGAGACAGGAGCAGTTACGAATGCTGAAGATGTGGTTCCGAAGTGTGGTTTTGAATGTGGAGATGGTGATGGCATTGGTGATGGTGGCAGGGAGAGAGTTAAACCAGGTTGGGGCTCTATAGCAGAAGGACCTCTGGCCGTGGCTGGTTCTAGATCTGGGGACCTTTAGAGTGGTCTTGTGGGAAGACCGTGTTGCAACAGTGGGAGGGCTCTGGTGGATGGTTGCCGTTACCCCGGAGAGCCAGTAGGGTTTTTGGTGAGGAGACAGGTTTGGTATTGGAGCGCTCATCCAGGGTAAGCAGGTTAGCATCGGCATAGAGCTGACAGGGTGTGTGAGCCTGGGGGCACCAGTAATCAATCTGCACGCTGTCTTGAGGTTAGTGAATTTTGTTGAGTGCAGTGGTGTTTGCAGCACTATATACTGGTAGACCATAGTCTGCTAAGGGACAGCACGGATGATGTAACAGCTAGCCGGAGAACATTTGGGGGAAGGCAGGTTTATGGTGGAATAGGATGCCAAGCCGAGTGTTGGTGGCGGATGTTAGGGGCGCCAATGTGGTTGTGAAATGAGGGCTGAATCAAGGTAACCCCAAGGTATTTGTAGGAGCAGACTTGTTCCAGTGGCTGGTTGGTACTGGAAGGATATAGAGTGGGTGGTTGCTAGCTTTGTTTTGGGGGTGGGAAAAGAGCATAGTTTTGGTTTTCTTAAGATTGATGACGAGTCTGCACTCCTTAAACCAAGCCTCGGCACTGTTGAAAGACTGCTGTAGGGAGTCCTGTAGGGAGATGGGATTGCGGTGGGTGGCAAAAAGGACAGCGTCATCTGCATACAGCAGAATTTTGCCAGGGCATGCACTGGGCAGGGTGTTAAGATACAGTGAGAAGAGAAGGGGGCCCAGGATGGAGCCTTGGGGGACCCCAGAGAGAATGGGATGGGTATCAGAGAGTGTAAGCACACTTTGATGCACTGAGATCGGGTGTCAAGATAGCTAGCACACTATGCCAGGGGCCAGCCGAGACCAGTGTGGCAGAGAGCATTCAGCAGAAGTGGATGGGAGACAGTGTCGAAAGCCTTTGAGAGGTCAATGTACACTGCACCCAGCTAGGAGCTGGTGTCAGGAGGAGTGTAAGTTGGAGAAATTCCAATAAGGGCAGTGCTGGTACTGTGGCCATACGGGCTCCATGTTGCTCTGGGCATAAAATGTTATGCTTAGCCAGATAATCAGTGATTTGAATGGCCACCACTTTTCCAGGGCTTTAGAGAGGGAGGAGGATGGAGATTGGCCGGTAGTTGTTGGCCACTGACCTGTCGCCCTTTATGAATAGGTGTGATAATGGCTGTTTTCCAAGCTGTGGGGAATTGTCCCAGGCAGAGTGACTGGTTAATTAGGCTTGTGAGTGGTGCAAGGACTTCATCTAGCACCAGCCTGAGGATGCTGGGGTCCAGTGAGTCACTGCGGGATTGTTGCCATTGAGAGCTTTGATTAGGATCGGTCTGGCTTCCCGGTGGAAATCTTTCGCAGGAGGAAGCTGGGGTGATGGAGGACAGGGGGAGGTTGGCTGGGGGGAGGGTCAAATAAATTACTAGGGAGGACTGAGCTAAGGTCAGTGAAAGTGGTGTTGAACCAGTTAGCTATGGTGGCAGGCTCGGTGGAGGTGGTGCCATTTCTAGTGAGCTGGGATGGGGCAGGGGAGCAAGCTTTACCATTGAGTTGCTTAATATTATCCCAGAAGGTCCGGGCTGAGTCCCAGGAGGAGGTAAGGGAGGCCTGGTAATGGTCTGCCTTGGCCTTCCTGATGGCCCATGAACACTTATTCCGGGCTGCATTGTATGCTTGCCTATCAGACAGACGACCTGTTTCAGTGGCAAGGTGCCAGAGGTTATCCGGTTTCTAAGTAATTGTACAGGAGGCGGGCTAACCCAGGGTGCGTTCGTTTTGGACGGATTTTGGTTAAGGGTGCAAAAGAGATCACAGGCCATGTTGAAGGTGTGAGTGAAGAAGGTGAGGGCAGTGTCAATGTTGATTGCCTGCTGAATGGGGACCAGTCTATCTGGGTGAGGAGTGCTTTAGTTTCTTCAGCCCACCAGGGAGGAGGCGCCATGAGGGTGGTCTGGGCTTTGGGTTTGGGATTGGGGCTACCCAGTGGAATAGGATAGGGAATGGTCACCAGGGAGTCTGGGAGGACCTGGATGTTTTGGATTTTATGGGGTCGGTTAGTTATAATAATATCCAGAAGGGTGCTGGTATCACTCTTAGGTTAAGTCTGTGGGCTGGGTGATGAGTTGTGTCAGATCTTGGGCGGCAAATGAGTCTCTGGTGGTGGATGAGGAGCTGCTGAGCCAATTTACATTAAGGTCCCCCACTAGGATTTGTTCTGCCTTATGGTGGAGGGTGGCCAGGTAGTCCATTAAAGATACCAGGGCTGGGTGCTGGTTCTTTGGGGGAACGTAGGCTGTGGTGAGATAGAGAGGGCTCCTAGAGGGGTCTGGGGTGAGTCTGAGGGTAAGGGCCTGGGCCCCATTTATGAGGGCAGGGGTGGCGAGTGCATGTCCAGGTATTGTGTCCGTGGTGTAGATTGCACAGCCTCCCCCTCGTTTGCCTACTCGGTCCTCCCGCTATAAGGTATAGCCTGGGAGGGAGACAAATGAGTCAGGAGTTGATTTGGACAGCCAGGTTTCAGCCAGGGCTATGATGTCTGGTTGGTGAGCCAAGGCCCAGCACTGTAGGGGCGTCAAATTTCTTCAGCAGGCTGCATATGTTCATGGAGGCTACTTGAAGACCAGTGGGCTGAGTGGGTGGATGGGAGGGCAGGGCCTGGGTTGGGATGTATGTTCCCTGTTAGGAGTAGAAGAGGAGAAGTGCTCTGGTCAGAGGGGGCAGATGGAGAGTTTACGCGGGAGCGATAGAATGAGGAAGGGGTTTAGTTGCACAAGGGGTGGGTAGGGTAGCACAGGCAGAGAAGGCTTGAGTGATCAGTGCAAGGGGCTGTGGGGAGGATAGGTGATGTCTGGAAGGGGTGAGGTGGAGAGGAGCATGGGATGTGTGGAGGAGGAGGGAGGGGAGGAGCAGTGGTAAAGGAGGAGGGAGGACAGGAGGTGGTAGGAACACTGGAGTAGTGAGGCTGAGGGTTAATAGGGACGGTAGGGTTGGTGGAAGGCGGAAGGAGGAGGAGAAGAGATAGGCTGGTGAGCAGGGGATGCATGTGCATAGTTGGGAAGGCTGGTGGAGCTGAAGTGAGGAAAGAATGGGGGACTAGGATGAAAGAGGAGATAGTAGTGAGAGATCACCCTGAGCCTAGTGCTGCTATGGTGTAGTGGTAGTGTATGTGCCTGAAGTGCATAGAGTACCAGGTTCAAGTCTTGATCAGAGTAGTAGAAGAGAGCTAGACTAGTGGCTGTAGCAGCAGGGAGTTGGGTTCAAGGTTTGCAGAAGCACTTAGATAACACTTTAGTTGTGTCACAGGGTTAGTGCATTCTTTATAGTTATGAGATCCTGCAGTAAAGGGCAACCAAAATAGTGCAGGGACTGCATAAGAAAACATATGAGGATAGATCAACGGAGTGCACTATGTATACCCTAGAGCAAAGGAGGGAGAGAGGTGATATGATCGAAACATTCAAGCATCTTAAGGACATTAACAAGGTGAAAGAATCTAGCATGTTTCAGTATAAGAAAAATAGTTGAACAAGAGGACACAGCATGAGATTAGAGGGAGGCTAATTAAAAGGGAATGTGAGGAAGTTCTTTTTCACAGAAAGGGTGGTGGATGCATGGAATGGCCTACCTCAGGAAGTGTTGGATATGAATACAGTGCAGGGCTTCAAACAGGCATGGGATAGGCATAAGGGAGCAATAAAGATGAGTAGGAATAGATAGGCCATTGCTGAGTACAATCCTATGGCACATTCATGAGATAGAAAAAATGGGCGGACTGGATGGGCCTTGCGGTCCTTATCTACCGTCAACTTCTATGTTTCTATGGGTGCTTTAGACAACAGAGTTGGAAGATATGATGGAAACAGGACCTCACTTACAATGTGATACTTTATTTCAGTTTAAGCATCCTGGGTAGATAAATTTATAAAAGCAGTATTTCCTGTCTTAACTGAATGGAATGGATATTGCAAATTATTTAGTAATAGAAAGATTCATACTTTTTGTTTGAAACAGTTTTAAATGCAAACAGTTTAGGGATACATAATAGGCTGATTAGTAAAAAAGGTACCAGTTTTATTGCAGATGGTGCTCAGTGAACTGCACATGACCCCACAGTTCACACTTAGTTTAGTTCAATCATGGACAATGAGCTATGCTTTGTACTAAACTACTTGCTTTCAGGGAGACAAATGGGTAGCAGCCTTTGCAGAGGGACTACACTTACGTTGCCAAGCACAGAATGACTGCTGCAAAAAATCACTGCATAGATAAAGAGAAAAAGAAAGATTCAGGAAAGAAAGTTTGCTGAGATTTAACGTTTGTTAATGTCAGCACTGAGTGCTGAATATAAAATCACTTGGGAAAGGGAGTTGTAAACCTTACAGAACACTGGGTTATGAATAGAATGATCTGAATGACTACTGTAAAAGTTAGTTACTGCCAAGAAGTGACAACTAGATTCATACAAGAAGTTACAACTTGAGTCATACATCTCAAATATTTGTCATTGAAATGTGAGAAACTAAAATTCAAAGTGTTGGTAAATGAGGACCCTGGCTCTCCAAATGGATAACACATCATCAAACATGGAGACACATTACACTGTAGAAACTAGTGTGTTTTTATTTTTTTCTCAATGGTCTAGTTTATTTTAATTTCATAGATTATTATGAATTTGTGCTTTAAAGTCCAAGTTTAAAATATGAGGCAAATCATTTCTAAGAAGGCAGCATCTTTTCAATTCAGGCTCGATCAATTCTGTGTGGTGAATAATGCCTTTTGCAATGTGGGACAGTTGAGACATGACTACAGTATCTCATTACTTTCCAATTGGAATTTATTTTATTTCATTGAACTATTATGTTGTTTGGGTAGTATGTATTGGATGCATTTAAAACATGTATTCTTTTAACTAAACTTGCTGCGAAAATAACTTGGCTCCCATTTTAGTTGGACAGTTTCCCTATAATGCCAAGGCAATCTTCCTACTTTCCTGTACTTTACTTTACTTAAGCTAAATTGTTTTCTGAATAACCAGTGTAAGCCAATGGGAGCAAT
The DNA here is from genome assembly GCA_016271365.2 of Neoceratodus forsteri. Lineage (NCBI taxonomy): Eukaryota > Metazoa > Chordata > Ceratodontiformes > Ceratodontidae > Neoceratodus > Neoceratodus forsteri. Next base: position 639,071,754 of record CM057455.1, on the reverse strand, counting down.
TTCCCTGTAAACTGCCCTATTTCCATATAAATTGCAAAAAAACTAGATAACAACTAATTGGATTAATGCCTCCGGCTATAAACATTTTCAGACAGTCATTAACAGCCTGGAAATACCCTCTTCATTAAACAATATTATAAGAAAGATGTTTAAATTTATCCTTCACTGGTGAAGATGTGAAAAAGCCAAGAACGTTAACCATTGTTAAGAACTCACAAAGTGACTTAACTTCAACAAATTTGGAAGCAGCACACCTCCCAAAATGATGCAAAGTTTTTCATTGGCAAAACCCTTCTTCAAAAAAAGCTGAATAGCAGTGTAAGTCACATGCTGTGGAAAAGGCTGAAAAGGTGTTTTTGCACAGATGTTTATTTTGACTGCACTCTCAGTGATGATAGCTGTGACTGGTATCCAGTGAACTAGGTGACTGAAATTGGGCACCTACAAAAATGGCAACTCAGTTACGGCACCTGTGTTCATGGCTACCTAGCGGAGGGGCGACTGGATACTGGGGTGGGTGAATACGGCAATGGAAAGTACGTGCATATATGCATGCGTGGGGGAGTGAGGTAGGGGAGGGATGGTATGTGGGAGGGGATGTGGTGGGCAGCTGCTGAGCTGGACCAGTAGTGTAGTGGGGAGGGTGGTTGGCTGAGAGGTGTATGGTTCAGGTCTGGTGCAGTTTTTTAGTTTTTTTTTTTTGTTGCCGGCAGGTGGCTTTCACTATTTTTAAGTTTTTCACCCCCCCCGCCATGCACCCCCCCCTCGAGTTGAGAATCCATAAGTAGGGGGCTGTGGGAGGTGCAGCCTCCTGCATTAAAAGCAAGACCCCTAGGTCTTGTGCACCCTTTTCCCCATTGCCACGAGTGTGCATCATCAAAATAAATTTTCGGTGATGTACACTCACCGTAATAGTGATCGCTATTCTGCAATCACTGTTATGACATTTATTTTTTATTTATTGATAGAATTGGATTACAGAACTTTGAGTCAGGGACTCATTTCCAAAGGCTCCTCATCAACCAACAGATTAAACAAATATAGGCAATGGAGCGAATCAGCATAGCACTTTTCATCCATAGGACTACTACTATAGTGCAAGACACAGAGATGAATTATAGACAAGCCATTTGAGCTGTGTGTCCGACGACAGTGGGTGACCTATACAATTTGGTAGCTAAATACTAAACACTACTACAGGTGCAGAGAGTGTGATGACCTATACAAGGTGGTAGCTAATACAGTGCATAAGTTATACAGGGTGGTAGCTAATACAGTGCATAAATTATACAACGCGGTATCTAATGACATTGCAGATTCTATACAGAGTGATGGCTGCGAACAGTGTAGGTACAAGAATATTGGAAACTACCATAGTTACGAGACATACTAGGCAGGATAGCGAGAGCAGAAAAAAAGTAGGGCTTACAGAGCAGGAAGGGTAAGCCAGTGAGGAAAGAATGGGTGGCTGGTCAAAGTGGGTGGTCCTTGCTGAAATGTACAGCAGGAGTCAGTTTGGATTTTATGGGGGCCACCAAGGACAAGTGCTGTGCACCTATATTGCAGGTGCGGGCAGCAAGGAGGTGTACTTTTAGGGCTGCTTGAGGGATTCAAGCGTAGCATGTCCAGTTATCCCAGGAGGAAGGGAGTTATACCAGGTGGGGGCCTTGACAATAAATGACCTCTGAGCCAAGGTAGTCCTGACTCTGGGAATAGCCAGGACAGCCTTAGTTGAGCCACGCGTGCTAACAGAATGGGCAGCTAAGGTTAGTGAGGTAGTTAGTCCTGGTGGGGCCAGGCCAAGAAGTGATTTTTTGGCTGTAAGGCAGGCCTGGTACTGAACCCTGTCATCAAGGTTAAGTATCTGGGCAAGGGAGTAGACCGTGCATGTGTGAGTTGTGTGGTTGGCTGCAGTTAAAAGTCTGCAGGCTTTGTTAATGATCATTTTTATTTTACCGATGGCTGTGGCATCAGCAGCAGCATAGGCAAGCAGCCGATAGTCAATAAGGGACATGACTGAGGAAGTGAGGGCTAGTCTGAGAGCTTCTGGTGGAAGACAATCCTTGTGGTGATACAGTGGCCATACGGTATTGGCAGCAGTGGCTGGTGGGTATGTACGTCCTGCGGGAATGTGAGGGCAGTGTCAAAGGTAACACCTAGGTATTTGTATGATGTGACCTGCTCCAGTGTGTATAGCGTTTTCAATTGGATCTGCAGCAGGGTATTTCTAAGCTTACCCTGGTGATGGGCAAATAGGAGGATCTTTGTTTTTTTAAGTTCAAGATTAGTCTATGTTCCATGAACCAGTGTTCTACTTGGGTGAAAGCATTCTGTAGGGCAGCCTGCAGTTCAGTGGGGCTGGTGTGGGAGGCACAGATGACAGCATCATCTGTGTATAGGAGAAGTTTCTTGGTACACGTGGTGGGGACTCCGTTTACGAATAGGCTAAACAGCAGTGGCCCTAAGATGAACTCCTGGAGTGGACAGGGCACAGGCAGGAGACTGTGTTGTTTATTTGTAAACACTGGGCCCTGTCTGCCAGGTATCTGGTGAACCAATTCAGGGGTCCTTGGGAGAAGCCAAGGTGATGGAGGGATTTTAGAAGGAGTGGGTGACTGACCATATCAAAGGCATCGGATATGTCTATGAACATGGCACCAACAACATGGCCATTGTCGACAGCAGAGTGTAAATGGTTTGAAAACTCAAGAAGAGCTGTGGTGGTGCTGTGCCCAGCATGGAACCCATGCTGCTCTTTACAGATAAGGTTGTGGGTTCCCAGGTATTCTGTCAGCTGATCAACCATGATTTTTTCCAGTACTTTCAACAGCGGGGGAAGGATGGAGATTGGTCAGTAGTTTCCAGGCGTTAGGGGGTCACCTCCTTTGTGGATGGGTGTGATGACTGCATTCTTCCAGGCCATTGGTAACTGGCCTAGGCATAGTGAGCAGTTCAGGAGACTAGTGAGTGGGGCAAGCAAGGCATCAAGAGCCAGGCGAAGGAGTTTGACGTCAATGGGGTCATTCAGGGGGCTGGTTCCATTCAGGGCCTTGAAGAGATAGGGCCTGGCTTCACTAATGATGATAGTTCGGAGATAAAAAGGAGGCCGTGGTAGTTGGGAGGGGTTGGCAGCGGGTAATGGGTCAAAGAATTTGGGAGGGAGAACTGAGCTAAGGTCGGTAACTCTATTATTGAGTATATTGACAATTTCCTTTGGGTCTATGATGACCCGATCCCTCAGTAGCTATCTGGGAGGGTGATATATGTGATTTGCTACTTAAGGTTTTTATATTGTCCCAAAACTTCTGTGATGAGCCCCAGGTGGTGATTAGGCTGGCTCTGTAGTGCTCGGCTTTCGCCTTGTGAATAGCCCATGTGCAACTGTTACGAGCAGCTCTGTATGCCTGCCTGTCAGCAGGTTTACCTGAGTAAATAGCCTTGTGCCATAGGGTGTCACAGCTTTTGAGCTGCAGGAGGAGGGATGGCGTGATCCAGGGGGCATTTTGTTTCCTAGTTTTTGTCCTTCTTAGGGGGTCAAAGCTGTCACAGGCTCAGGTGATGGAGTCATAAAAGTATGTGAGCACAGTGTCTACACTTTTCGTGTGGTATATTGAAGACTAGTCCCACTGGGCCAGGTGCTGCAGGAAGTTGGGGAGTTTTCCTGGATGTAGATGACACCGGAGAGTATCGGTAGGGGGTGGAGATGGTATCAGACCTGACCATAAGCAGATCACTGGGGAGTGATCACTGAGGGAGTTTGGAAGAACTTCAATGTCTGTTATTTCATGAGGCCTGTTTGTGAGAATAATGTCCAAGAGGGTGTGCTTGCCAGTGGCCAGGTTGTGCCTGGTTGGCTTTGTTACCAACCGATGCAGGTCAAGGGCTGCAAGTGCATCAAAGGAAGAGGTGGCTGTGGCACCCAGACAGTTTAGGTTGAGGTCACCAAGGAGTATCTGTTTGGACTTGTAGGGAAGGCTGGCAAGGTACTCTGTTAGTGAGTTGAGAACTTGTGTCTGCTTACGGGGTGGGATGTAGGCCGCCGTGTTTATAAGGGGGGCCTTGGATGGGTCTGGGGTGATTTTCAGTGACAGTTCTTGAGCACCATGAACTATGGTTGGAGGGGAGAGAGCTTGGGCCTGCAGGGTGTGCATAATGTAAAAGGCACAGCCGCCACTCCACTTCCCCACTCTATCCTTCCTAAAAAGTGAGTATTCGGGAAGGGAGATGGCGGAGTTGAGAGTGGACTTGGACAACCATTTTTCAACCAGAGCTAGCACATTTGGTTGGTGCCTTGTGATCCAGCATTGGAGGGCAGCAGTCTTTTTCAGAATGCTGCAAATGTTCATGGACCCTATGCAAAGGCCAGTGGTTGGTGGCTGTTGCTGCGAGCAGGAAGTCCTAGAGCCCAGGATGGAGTGGATGTTTCCAGACAGGAGTAGGAGCAGGGTGATAATTCTGATGAGGGGCCTCTGCCTGTTTACTCTACTGAAGTTGATGTGCGATGGTCTGTGTATACGCAGTGTAAATGGAATTGCAAGGGACCTCAGTGCTGGGATAGAGGGGCTGATCATAGACAATGCTGAATTAGCATTAATCATCAGAAGTGGTAGATGCAGGGGGGGAGTTGGGAGACCTTAAGCGGGGCTGTTAGTGTGGGGGGGATTTGCAGTATTGTGGGATGGCTTGACTTGGAAGTGGGTCAGACGACAGTGAGGAGAGGGGGGTATAGGTTATGGGGAGGGACAGGACCAGTAGCAGAACTGCATTCAAAACCATGAGGTGCACTGTGTTGGTCATGGTGAGTGTGGGGACTATATGTAAAAGAATTATATGAGGAGTCTGAGGTATACACTAATTGTGGTCGGCTCTGTGGTGCAGTGGTAGGGCTGCGGACCCTGGTGTAGAAGGTACAGGGTTCAAGTATGGTCCCAGGCTGATTGTGATACTGCAGAAGGCAGCTGCTGTGTGTACTGTGGTGGGTGGGGGGAGGCCTATAAGGGAGAAACAAACAAAAGGCCTATTAGTATGCAGCAGGAGGTTGTACCTCTGTATTGTGCTGGAGCACAGTGCACATGGAACCACTGTGACTATATGGAAAGCGAGTTAAGATTGGGAATCTTTACACTTTTGTTGTTAGAATGTTGTAGGCACATACAGCAGCTCCCAGGTGTAGGCTGCTACATTTTTTCAAAAATTATTCCTGTCTGCTGTCTAAGGAGGATGACAGGTTTGCAGTGACTGAAGTTAGACACAGTGGAGTAGGTCCTAGGAAGAGAGGAAAGATAACTTATGGATTGACTGAAGGAAGGCACACTTAGGTTTGGACTGACTGAAATTAGGCACAGCGGAATGGACAATGGAAGAGAGGGAATATTACATTTGAACTGGCTGAAGCAAGGCACACTGGAGTTACTGTATCTATGTCATGAAATGTTATATTATTATTATCTTATTTATTACTCAGAAATGTATTTATATGTATGTGTGATAACTATGAAGATGAGAAAGGATGAGGTTCAGAGTGAATGAAACAAACCACACAGGAGTAGGCATCTGAAAAAGAGAACGAGGAGAGGGAAGATAAAGTTTGAACTGACTCAGTAGCTATCTGGCACACAGAAGTAAATATATTTTTTACATTACTGATTGTTAAATGCACTGCCACTAAAGCTACTGTAGACACACTAACTTTGAATTGGTAATAAATTCAAAGGATTTTGATAAGGTGGTATTAGACAGACAAAATCATCACTGATTTCTAATTGCTAGTTAAGCAATAATACACAACATGATGTGGTATGTCATGGGATTATACCACATCATGTGGTATGTCATGAGATATTGTCATCCCTCATGCAGACAAGAAGTGACAATATCCCAAGATATACCACCCCGTAGCGTAGTATTGCTATTATGAACTAGATTACAAGTTCTATAAATTTATAATAAAACATTTTTAAAATGTGTGCTAAATTATTTTTGGGAGGCACTATAGGAATACAGTTTAACAAAATAGTTCTCTGTGTGGTCAGCAGATGGTGCTATTGTGATAGGAGCCAGTAGCAGTTGGTGTAGTGGGGTCTGGGCATTCATGTTAATAGTGTTTTTGCTCCCTGCTGCTCCCCCCCATACTACACAGATCAGTTGCTTTAGTTGGGCTGCCATTGCCAGCCTCAAAGATCATAGCTGACGCAATGGGGTCAACACCACCCACCCTCCCTGCTACACAGATCCCAGTTGCAGTCTCACCAGTGTAACAAACCTTGATTTCAGCTGCCACTGAGACATCAGCAGTGTTCCTGCCTGTTCAAACTTGCCATAGAGGGAACATTTGAGGTAAAATAAAATAAGAAAGAAAAATCTTGCTATGAGTATATAGAAAATCAATTTCACGGTAACCACATACAGCATTAACATAAGCAGGCAATAGTCAATGCTTTTCATGGGCAGGCGGGAGTGATGCTGATGTCCCGGTGGCTGTGGAAGTCACGGTCAGTAAGAGAAGTGGATAGGTCAGTATGCCACCTAAGTATTATTGCAAAAGATAAAGAAAATTTTGTGAGGAAGGACAGAGGGCCAGAGGGTGATTTGGAGAAAACTCATGTTAGTTTGGTTTAGTGATTTTTGGTTTTTTGAATCATGGTAGGGTAAGCTATGTCATATGTGTAAAACTGGGCTGAAAGGAGGACTACTTTTGAAAGTGAAAAATCACTTTCAGGCTCTCTTTTTTTTTACTGTGACTATGTCATATGATTTAGTCTTGACCAAGAGGTGCTCTCAGTCAGTCAGAGAACTGTATATTTTCTATCCAGTTCAATAATGTAAATTGTACAATGGCTGCCTGTCCATACACATAATCTGGCTCAGCAAGGTCAAAAATTATATACATGATATAACATGTTGAAGTGATGAGCAAGTAGCCACACATGAAGTCACAAAGGCAACCCATGTTGTGACAACTTATGGTGATGGTGCAAATGTATGTGAAAGAGATAGATTGTGGATCAGTACTCCTGAAATCAGGCATAACCTGGGTCAAAAAAACGAATTGTCAAGAGAAAACTGGAAGACATGAAACCATGTAGAAAACTCTTTACCCATGAAGACATGAAGAACAAACTGCATCTCATGCAATAGTTTTCATAATGCCATATTAAAGTTAATTTTTATTAACATATAACATTTAGAAACAAAAAATCTATGAAAAGGAACAAAATCTCCAGTTACCTAGCAAAAAGTAAATTACTTTCATGAATGATTATTGTAAAATATTAAATGTATTATTCATTTATAATCCAGAAAAATTGTGAGCTGAGTCAGTTGTGGTGCTGGACTATTGCTATCACAACAACAGCAGTCAGTACTACCACAGAAGATGTGAACACGTGTTATGATGCTTTATGTTCTTAACCATTCAGAATAGTTTATTCTGGATGCAATTTTAAATGTAATTTCCCATGTTTTACTCTGGATATAATGACTAACAATTTTAATTTATAATTTGATAGGGTTACAGATGAAATTGTCTTGGCTTAATTATTTTTCATGTTATTATTGCCATCTAATAAAGAAAAGAGCCAGGATGTGGGTAGAATTTCAAGAAATGAGTAAAACTATGCACTTGATTGAATATAAGCAACTCAGAAACTTCTGTAGAAAATGAACTAACCTTGCTAAGGTGATTTGCATGCTTAAGCCCTTTTGTCACTGATCAGAGAAGGTGAGAAGCAGGGGAGTGACATCAGCAAATGGGAAGGACAAGGATGGGGGATTCTGGAAAGGGGTGAGCTGGAGAAGGGATGATTGACAAGCTAGGGGAGATGAGGTCAAAGAATAAGGGATAGGTGATTGGCTAACAGAAGGTGGTGGGTCAGGGTAACAAGGGCAATAAAAAGGGGGTGAGCAGAGTGCATCTGCCTCTTTGCTATCCAAATTTTTGGTTAGCACATCAGTTGGAGGCTTATAAATGTGGTGAGGTTCAGGATCAGATCAGGTAAGGTATTGGACAGAAGGGCACCTGGGAGGAGATCCTTGGATAATGGAGTTTGCCCTTCAAGGGGCAGACCAAGTTGTCCTAGTGCACCCCTTCCCTTACCTGGAGATAGTGTGCTCTGAGTGGGAAGGGGAAAGGGAAGGTGAAGGACAGGGAAACAGAACAATAGGCAGGCAACAGGAAGGGGAGGGGCACATAATGGGCAGCACAGAGGTGGCTCAGCCACTTTTGCTGAAGTTTTGATCCACTAAAAAACTACAGCATATCAGATTGGCATCGATTGGAGCAGAGTAGAAATAATTAGGTAAGAAACAGAATAGCTGCATTTTACCAATACTGATATTAACGTTTGTCTGGGGGGTTATTTGGCTTAAGGCGCCTGCCTGGGGATGTTTCAGTGAGAGAAAAGGCACTGTGTAACATAGATGCTGTGGCGTGAAATGACTGTGAAGCAGCAAGAGGTGTTGTTGGCCAGTGGGGCCTAGCAGACAGAGTGAGAAGAGCAGGTGTGTCCTTGTACTGGAGGGTGGCTGCATTAATGTGTGATGCTGTGGAAATGTAATCTTTTCACTGTTACTTGCAGTGCCTGGTTTTTGCTTCCTCTAACTAATTTTCCAGTGGCACACATGAGTGGCGCTGAGATTTTGGTCTGCGAGTGAGAAGAGCACAGAGCAGAGAGAGAGAGAGAGCAGACGACCTGCTGGAAGGGAGAGATTACAGCACACGTTGGGGTTTTTTGGCCTAGGCAGCAGAGCTGGAAGAGCGCTGGGAGGCAAGTGATTGAGAAAGGAGTTTTAAAAAAAAAAGCGTGTAGACAGAGGCGGTGTGCATTGAGGGGGAAGAGATGAGAAGCTTAATCCTTGGCTGAAAGGTGTAGTGGTTTGCTGAAGAGCCTGGGGGCAGAACATTAGGCCAGAAAGGCCGGGAGAAGGGGCTAGCATGGGACAGACGGAGGTGGCCACGTGGCATGACGTCACACACCATTCATGAAGTTGCAGAACGGGAAGAGGGGCTGGTTTCAGGGGAAGCTTGGTATGGGGCCATCCAGAGTTACCCCCTCCTTGGGGTTGGAAGGCCAGAGAGAAGAACCTAGCATGGAGGCCATAAGAGACGGCCACATGGCGTGTAGCCACACGCTGATTTACAGAGAAGGGGGAATTAGAAGAGGGGAAAGGAGAGAAGAATGTTTGGACCAGGCAAAGTTACCTGAAAAGGGGGACATGGTGTTTTTGTAGTGGGGAGGGCGGCAGTACAGGCTAGCGGGGGGAAGCAGAGATGACTGCATGGTGTGACATCACACGCCACGGGTAGACTGTGCGGGGAAACAATTAGGGAGGTGTGGGGGCCTACCAATGGCACTAGATACTAAGGACACTGCATGACACTTTTGGAAGAAATTGGGGGACCCTAGGGCAAGTATGGGCCGAAGGATCCACAAAAGGAGGAAGGGCAGGGGGAGGCCTGGTCAAAAAAGTATGGGGTTTACAAAAGAGGCTTTGGCCACAAGGCATGATGTCACATGCGCAGAGGAGCACAAAGGGAGATGGCGCCAGGACAAGAGGCATTTTGTCAAAGAAAAAGGGAGACCAAAAGAGATAGTGGGCATGAGCGTTTATGTAGGGAGGTGACAAATAAACAACAGGGCCCCCGGGAAGAAGGGGTGTCAATGCAAATGGGCAGGGGATATCCTGCAGATGGCAGTGTGGGAAAAAGACTGTGGGCACTGAGTACTAGGCCAAGAGGCCACCTGGTGGAACCGGGGCCCAGAAGGTGAGGAGGCGAGAAGGCGAGCCTTCGGTGGAGGTGGAGGGGGGTGATGGACGATCCAGAGAAAAGGGGGGTTTTGATGCTGGGGCCACCATATGGCTTGGCAGGTCACAGGGTGTGCCAAACGAGAGGCGCAGAGTGGGGGCTATGACAATCAAGAAGGATCAAAAAAAAAATTATATATAAAATAATGAATAAATAAATAAAAGGCAAAGAAAGGGGGGGCCCCTAGTGATACATGGCCTAGTTTTTGGCAGATGATTCATTAAGACTCCACAGCTTTCACAGGTGAATAAGAAGACATGGCACCAAAAAAGAACAAGCCATCTAAAGAGGACACCTACAAGGCCATTGTGGAGCTCGCAGAGAAGGCCAACAGAATGTGGCAGATGGTAGGAGAAGAGGAGACTGGGAGATCCGGGGAGAAACGGAAAGTGGGGAAGGGAAAAGGGGGTGATGGAAAATGGCTGTCAGGGAGGCCATGCAGCCCTACTAGGGCACAGCCACTGCTGCTGGTATCTCCCCGAGCAGATAGCCCAGTACCACTGCAGCCCCATGTCCCAGTCTCATCAGTACCTCCCCAAGACCAGGTGGGGGTTCCCCCAGTGGAACACAGACTGGATCTCCCGAGCACACCAGTTCTGCCACAGATATTAGTACAACCAGCCATTCTGCCACAAGGGGACTTGCAAGGGCAGCGAGAGGACACCAGGTTGAAAGGAGTGGACAAGATACCAGGTAATGTATCTGGGGCAGTAGAAGAAAGCATAAAAGAATACATAGGTCAAATTATTTCAGCACTCGGGACAGGGGGTTTGGGGCAGATGGAGTCAGCGCTGGTGGAGATTAGGTCGGATACAGTGTCGACAAAGGAGGGGGAGAAGGGCGGGAGAACATAGGTAAGGGATCAAGGGAGATAGGAGCCATGGGAATGAGGATAGGGGAGCATGTACCGCTGGCCAGAAAAGAGAAAATATGGAAAGGGGAGTATGTGGATATTTTTGAGTTAGTGAGCTGGGAAGCAGCAGCAAAATACAAGGAGACAGAGAACATCGGGAAGACTGAAATGGCAGCAGCAGTGGTTTTGTTAGGCAAGAAGGAAGAGGAAAAATTTACCAAGGGAAAGACTTGGGATGAGTGGTTTGTAGGTTTTGCCACATATTCAGCTATAGTGCTGGAAAAGAAACTGGATTTGGGCATTCCACTGATCACTTATTCCCTGATAATAAGACGGGCGAAGGCAAAAGCTGGAGTAGGGAGGATATACTATGACAAGTTCTTCCGTCAAAGGATGGTGACATATGGGGATGTAAGATGGGATACGAAACAGTTAGATCTGTGGACAGATTACGTAACTGACCAGTCCACTCCTGAAGGCGAGATGGGAAGAAAGGGTGGGGCACCACAAAGGTGTTGCTGGGGTTACGATAGGGCATTTTGCTCCTGGGCTCAATGCTTCTTCCGGCACGCTTGCTCAAAATGCGGGGGAACACACCCAGTGAGTAGATGTAGAATAACTTGGGCGCAAGGGACCCAAGGGGCAAAGAGTCACGGAACAGGCCAACAGTTTTTTCAGGAAGGAAAAGGGTATAGGCAGTACCGTAGGAAGAGTGGGGCGGTTGGGGCAGCCACCCCGGGCGCAAGCCTCCTAGGGGTGCAGTTTGATCTGAAGCTCACTCTATTATTAATTTGAAAAAGTGAGCACTGCAACTTACATTTTTTTTTTTTTTTCTTCAGGTAATTACTATTTGCTGAGCAGGGCGCATCCACGAACCAGCAAGTCGGGGTGGACACATAATATGATGCTGCAGCAAGAAGAACAATCGTGGTATACAGAGCAAACAGTTTGTCTGTGGGGGCAGGCTGGTGCCAAGTGAAGTGTATATAAGGTAACGTAAGCAGCAGACTCCAGAGCATTGTTAGAGTGGCAGAGCAGTTGAGCAGGGGCGGTTAGAGGAGAGCTGGAGTAAAGGAGAGAGCGAGAGAGTGACTAGTATAGTAGAGAGAGAGAATGTGGAGTGTTTAAATTGATTTTGTGTAGCAGCATGTAGCAGACAAGAGAATGAAGCTTCCTTCCATGTCCGTAATACGTCTAATTAAATAAATGATAATGATCTGTTTGTTGCGGGAAGGGGGGTTGAAAAAAAAGTAAAAACTACTTACTGATCATCCCTCATTCAAAGAAGGCGAAGGGTTAGCCTAGGATATATAGGATTAGATAATTTGGCATAGGGCTGGCTGCTGTGTGTAACCTTGTCCCTTTTACTTTGCTTTTGGAGTGGACCCTTGTGCTGACTGACTGGCCGGCGCGGCCTTGTTCTCCCTCATCCCCGCCACATCCCTCTGATTCATTTGTCCTCCCTCTGAGGCAGGCTGAGCGATCATTTGTGAATGATGAGATTCCTTCTGGTCTGGCCCTGGGTCCCAGTCCCCTGCCCCTCTTGTTGACTCCCGAGGCGATTTTTAATTTTTACAAGACAGAAAACAACATCTTGTTCTCCACATCCATGGTCCTGAACTTCCACCTCGCAAAAGTTGATTCAATGATTCTTGATTCCCCAGTCCCAGGTCCCTGCCAGCTGCCCCATCCACCTGTTTTGCTGACTCCTGCCAACTCCCAATTAAGCCTGGAGGCTGCTTGGCCTGGCTGCCCCTGCCAGCTGCCCGCCCCACACTTGCTGCTGTCCTAATCCTGTCCGGGTGTCCCAGAAGTAGTTAACTTAGTTCGTGCTGCTCAGTGCTGCCGGCTGTGCTGCCTTTGTAACCAAGTCTGCTGGCTGTGGCCTAGGCTGGCTACATTCTTTAAAATAAAAGCCCGGTGCCTCATGCCTCCAGAGTCAGTCCTGAGTCTGACCCAGACCCTACTACAAAATCAGCAGGCAGCAGTATTTACAGAAACAAACAAAAATTATTCTGTGTGTGTGTGTGTGTGGGGGGGGTTAGCAGTAAAAAAAAAAAAAAGTAAAATAAAGCAGTTGAAACTCAAGTCTTTCTTTGTGTGCGTCAGTCTGGGGCGTATTAGTGGTATTAAAAATAAAATAATTAATCTTCAGGGTGTCTGAAGGGGACTATGCTTAAAAAAGATCAAGGGACACAAGTGAGACACGGGGTCCTCTTACTGAGGGAGCTTTGCTATACATGCTTGGGCATCCTGTGGGAATGCAGGAAGGGACTGAAACTGTGATTTCTGTGTGCTGGTGCCAGCAAACAAAATAATCTGAGGGACAGGGTGGGATTAAAGGAGGGTAAGGAGATATCCAGAATAGTGGTAGAGTGGGTGAAGATTATGGGTTTTTAAGTAACTGCTAGAGAAATCCTGTCTGGGATACCCTCTGATAAAAGGGTCTCTGCCCATGAAACAACTTCAACAGCGCTGGTGAAGCACTAGGGTTGGGGACCCTATGTCAATAGGTAAAGCAGGGGCATAAAGGAGTCATTTGAGAGGATGTGAAGAGCTATGAGGGGACAGGGTAGGAAGGAGGCATCACAGACCACAGCACCCGTAGTACAGTCATCTTCACGAAAGTTCGCGGGAGGCAGTGATGTTGCCTGATGTGCAGCAGATTTGCAGCACTCACTGTGGAGCTGGGTGCAGTAAAGGATAAACTTAACCTTTTTACAGTGAGTCCCAGTGGACACTGGTGCAAGTAGCCACTACTCCTTTCCACTGCACACCGTGCCACACTTACTGTAGGTAGGGGCGATGGGGAAAGAAGGGTCCATACAGACTGAGACCTTGAGGTGGCAACAGCAAACAGATTCACCCCTCATGTGCAATTTGGTTCATCTAGTCCCCCAAGAGTAAAGGCCATACCCTGCAGGCATGGAAGAGATCAGGTCTGTGCTTAAGAGTACACCTTACATGTGATCAGAGTCCAAGAGGCAAGACAGTGCTAGGAAAGAGCTTGTGATAGGTGATTCCATCATAAAGAGGACAGAGGGGGTAGTGGGTGCAGAGAAGCAGGGGACAGGAAGGTTAGATGCCTTCTGGGGCTTTGGTTGGATGGGATGTAAACAGGGTAGAAAGAATTGTTAATAGAGTGGAAAGCAGTCCTACTAGGCACTGATAACCTGGTTTGTAGACTCCTAGAGGAGGTTAAGAATAGCTTTAGAAATTTTGTGGGGGACATTCAAGCTGGCAGCTGCCTCACTGACGTCTGAGTTTTTTCTGCCAGTTTGAGTAGAAGGGAGAACTAGAAGATGGTTCATCCAATTGCTCACTTCAACTCATGGCTGATGGAGTGGTATAGGCAGGAGGGATGGGGTGCCTGGGATATTGGAGCCACTCTTGGATGGATTGAAGGCTATTCAAGCTGGATGGCCCTCAACCCTCTGAGGAGGGCATTAGGATACCAGGGAGCAAGTTTAAAGAATTATTTAAAAAATTAGGCAGCTTTAAACCAGCAGAGGGAGATGCTGTGCAGATGCAGACAACAAATACACCTACTAAACTGCTAAAAAACATGGAAGGAACAATATGGCATAACAAACGTGGAGAAAGAGTGAGGTTGGAACAAGCTGGAGGAAAGGTGTTGCAATACTGGATCTGGGTATCTAGGAAGGAGGAGATAGGCAGGGCCAAGGCTTGAGAAGAGAATTCGATTTTAGTTTTCCCTTTGTTTACACACTTCTTAAATACTGTCTCTGTCTGCTCATGCTCAAAGATTGTATTTTGTTAGATTTTACTTTTCTGTATTAAAAGTATGTTTTTCTTCAGAAAAGCCTCCAAACCCACCAAAGAGCATGTAAACCCCCCAGAGCTTTTGGGGGCCTTGCAGCCCCCAGACCCCGGCTCTTTTCTGAGGGGGGGCGCAAAATTAGTCTCTTGCCCAGGGCACCAAAATGCCTTCCTACGGCTCTGGATATAGGCCACAATCGTGGAATAGAGGGGGGAAAGGCAGAGGGCACACAGGTGGGGGGGCCAGACCTACTAAATGCAAGGAACAAAAAAGGGCCGGGGGGGTGTAAGGAAAGTGAGGGGAAGAATTCGGGAGATCAATTCTGAGAAGCAATAACGCCCATCAAGATAGAGGCATGGACAAAGTGGTTAAAAAGATACCCAGATAGGGATGTAGCGGAGTCAATTGAAAGAGGGTTTAAATCCAGTTTTCCTTTGCAGAGTGAAGGCCTGAGGTGACCAAGAGAGGCGAATAATCTGGGCTCAGTGAAAGGGAAGGAGGACATTCTAAGACAGAACATAGAAAAGGAAAAGGCATCAGGTAGAGTAGAAGGGCCATACACTAACCCACCATTGCAGAACATGAGAATTTCTCCTTTGGGTTTGTTCCCCACGAAACAGCTGGGAGAATACAGGGTGATCCACTACCTGTCATTTCCAGAAGGGGACTCAATGAATGATTTCATAAGTGAGGAACATAGTAAAGTGACCTACGCCACATTAGAAGAGGTGGTCCAGATTATACGAGCGACTAGCGATGCATGGATGGCCAAGATGGATATAGAGTCTGCTTTCAGGTTGCTCCCAGTTAGGAGAGAAGATCGGGATTTGTTGGGGTTTAAGATGGGGGTCAGTACTATTTGACAAAGTGATGCCCATGGGATGTTCCATAGCATGTGCGACATTCGAGGCCTTTAGCACCTGCTTACAATGGATATTTCAGGAACAAAAATGGATATAAGGGTGTCATACACTACCTGGATGATCTCCTGCTAATAGGCAGTGGGAAGAGGAAGACCGAAGGAATGTTAACCAGTTTTCAAGTGCAGGGAATTAGGGATTCTGTTGGCTTCAGAAAAGACAGAGGGCCCCAGTAAGGTTTTAGAATTCTTGGGCACTGAAATAGATGCCCGGAGAGAGGTATTTAGGTTACCAGACAGCAAGGCGAGGAAGCTAAAAGAACTAATTCAAACACACACAAGCAGGAGGAGAGTCCAATTAAAACAGGTGCAACAGGTATTGAAGCATTTGAACTTCGCGTGCAGGGTGATTGGGCCGGGAAGGGCTTTCACAAAGAGGCTGGCAAAGGCCACGGCAGGAGTAACCAGACCACACCACTGGGTTAGCATGACAAAGGGAGTTAAGGATGACTTCAAGGTGTGGGAAGAGTTCCTCAGCACCTATAATGGCTGTTCCTTTTAGCAGGAGGACTGGGTGTACAACACAGATCTCAAACTTCACACAGATGCAGCAGGGGGCTTGGGTATGGGGGGTTACATGAGGGGAAAGTGGTTCACAGAACCATGGCCTACAAATTGGGTAAAGGACAGGAAAGTAAAAGACATCACACAGTTGGAGATCATGCCCATTTGGGTCTGCACCCTGGTATGGTGAGAGGAGCTTCGGAATCAGAAGGTTACCTTTTGGTGCGGTAACAAGGAAGTGGTAGAAGTTTTAAACAACAGGGGGGCCAGGTCAGAAATGGTCATGAGGGTCTTGAGACAATTGGTGTTGAGGGCCTTGCAATTGAATATGTCATTCAGAGCCAAGCACATAGAAGGGGTAAAAAATATCCTAGCTGACAGCCTTTCCCGTCTGCAGCTCTATTATTTCTGGATGCTGGCACCAACAGCAGAGAAGTGGAAAATGCCAATATCAACGAACATCTGGGACATTGGCAAGAGGAAGCAGAACTGCTGTATCGCAGCTCATGGGCACCACGGACTCTGAGGGCCTATGAAGGGTCTTGGTGGGTGTTTCAATCATTCAGGGCAACACACCACATGGAGGTAAGTGGGCCACTCATGGAGAAACAGTTAGGGAAGTTCACAGTAGATCAATGGGAGATAGAAACAGCTCACAACATGATGGGGGTATATCTAGCAGGGATTAGCTTAATTTGCAGCCTAAAGAAATGGAAGGATCCAACAAGGTCAATGTTGATCAGGAGAATGATGCAAGGATGGGGTAGGTTGAAACGGAGACCCACGGATAGTAGACGACCAGTAGGGGAGCAGTGGCTTGCAAAATTGAAGGGGGTATTACCGGCAGTTTGCAGATCAAAAGACGAGGTGCAGTTATTACGCACAATTTATCTAGTAATGTTTACAGGTGCCCTGAGAGTGAGTGAAGCTGTGGGACATGACAGAAAAGAAGATGAAGGGGGGTTGGAGTGGGAAGATATAAACTGGGGGGTGGAAGAGATATGAATCATAATTAAGAAATCAAAAACAGATCAAGGGGGAAGAGGTTGTACAGTGACCCTGAAGGCCCATGAGGATGACACAGTGTGCCTAGTAAAGGTTTTGTGGGCTTATGCTGCAGAGCGTGGGTATAAGACAAGGAGATTATTTGTGCATGGGGATGGGAAAAAGGTCACTAGTTATCAAGTCACGGCCATGCTCAAAAAAAGCATGCAATTCCTGGGTGAGGACCCAGTCAATTATTCTTCTCACTCTCTATGAATAGGGGCTGCTTCGCAGTGGGCAGCAGCAAGGGAGATGGTGACTAATATGTTGGAGAAGGGGCGCTGGCGGTCTGCCAGTTACAAGAGATACATTCGAGCACTGCAGTATGGAGACTAACATATCACCTGTGTTTTGTTTGGCAGATACAGAATCACATTGGGGGAGGGGCATTGGGGTGGGTTACGGAACAGGAGCTAAGACCATAAGATGTTTATTTGCTTAAATCCTATAGGAAGAGGGAGGATCACAGAAGTATGGATCTGCGGTCACTCCTACATTTATTGGGTGGAAAAGAGAGCGGAGAAGAAGGCTGGGGGAAAACAGCTTTATAGGATGTGAGAAAATGTAGGTTGGTTTGCAGTGGCATCCTAGGGATGAGATGGTCACAGCTGCTTCCTACCCTGAAAGAGATGAAAGAGCGGTGACCCATCCCAGATTTAATTATCTTACATCTCGGGTGGTAACGACATTGGGGAAAGCCATGGGTGGACACATACATGCAGGTGAAAAGGGACTTAGAGAAAATACAGCAGTGGTGGCCAGGGGTAGGCCTTGCCTGGTCAGACATGATCCCAAGAAGCGTATGGAGGCATGAACACAGTCATAGAGCTTTAGATAGGGCCAGGACAAAAATACATAGAAGGGTAGGAACACTGATAAGAAAAATGGGGGGGGGGACGTAATACTGCGAGGTGTGGAAGAGTGGGGAGAGGAGTTCTACAGATCAGATGGAGTGCACTTGTCAGATCTAGCCATAGATATGTTTAATACAGAAATGATGGATTTTATAGAAGAATGGAGGAGACAGGCAGAAAATAGATTATAAAAAAAAAGAGAAAGAAGGAGGAAGGGAGGAGGTCCCCTAAGTGGTGAGGGAACAATATCCTAAATTGAGGGGAAAGCCAGTCAACCAATGCAAGCTGGAGACTGGCTAATGAGGAAAAAAAAGGGGGGAAGGAGGGAGGCAAGAAAAAGGATTAGGATGAAAAGAAAAAGAAGCTGAAGGAGAAAAAGTAGTCTCGATTCTCACCGTTACCTAACAGGAAAAGATAAGAAGAAGGCACCCAGGTTTTCACCTAGGGAGCGAGAAGAGGAAGAAAGAGGGGTGATCAGAGATTGATATATGGATGCAATAAAATACAATTGTGAAAGAGATAATAATAAATGATGATGAGATTGTAAATGGAATTATGATATATAACAAATTAATTGCCAATCTGAGCACAACAACGCACAACGGTTTCTGTCTTCTGTGGGGGAAAGGGGGGAATCCGGGACAATGGTGATTGATAACTTTGGAAGTACAGAGAAAATGAGAAAGATACAGATATGTAGCAACAGTGGCAGAGTGAGAGGACAGTCAGGAGAGACGCAGGTGGGAAACAGTAGTTAGCAGTTCCAGATGGCAAGAAAAATAAAGAGGGAAATGTCAAATAGTTTTATTTGTATTGCGCATAGCTGGAGGAAGATTCTCAGAGCCAGTGGAAGTGGCTAGAGAGGCAATGATGGGGAAGAAAACCAGCAGGAGGCTTTGGAGAAGAGGGATAGCAGAGTTGGGATGAATGCAGGACTTGAGGAGACATGAGATTAGTTTTGTTTTATTCTGGGGTTTAAGGAAAGAGGGTCAGTGGCTATGCAAGCGTGGTTTGAGTTTTTCGTGTCAGGCAGGAGCCATCAGAAGCCTTGGAGGGTGCACGGGACAGGGGGCTCAGCATGTCGAGGGATGGCATTTCCCTGAACCTAGATTGAGGTTTTGATCTTGAGGAGAGTACATATCATGCAGGTTGCATGTGGACGTGGTTCCTGGGAGTCCCTCTTTTTGCCAGCCTGTTTCTGCCTAGCTATGCCAGTGTTTGTGTTTTTTGCTTCTGCCACATCCAGTAGGCTGCCAGTGGTATTGTGCCGGCAAAGTGCAGCATGGTGTTTCTGTTGCAGAATTCAGGGTGCAGCTACTATGAAGGGGCTGTATTCAATGAATCTATTTTTGTGCCTGTTGCCTGCAGTGCACAGGAATGTTGAGGAGACTGACTAAAAAAAAATGACTAACAGAGGAGCCTTTTTTTGTGGGGGTAGGACACTAGCCCCTGGCCATGCGACATGGCCATTTTGTGTGGGGGGAGGCTGTGGTGGACACTTTAGGTAGGCCCAGCCACATGGTGCGGCCATCTTGGGGGTTTGGGGGGTGCCAGTACCCAAGAAGCTTCGAGCAGAGTTTTAACTTTATTTATTAATGTCTCTGGTGTTTCTTTATCATAGTAATCATATCATCAACTCATAATAATGAATCCCCTTAATTGCTATTAATGCTTCCTCAGGGATCCATTTGGAGATAACAAGGAGCTGCAGTCAGATGCAATACTGTAGCCAAGGGCTTCTTTCCTTTAATCACAACTTGCTGAACTTTAAGAAATTATTTCATGGCTATGCATGATGTGGGTAGTACTGCAACTGGTTTCTGTAGGAGTACATGTGATGGGCTGTTTTTCAAAGGTGGATTCTCTTGTTGAAAGCTCTGTAAACATAATGGTATATGCTTGTGTACAGTATATCTGGTACAGGTATTGAGCAGCTCAAATTCATGTGTACGTGGGTGACCTGCAGGAGAAATGCTGGTGGGAGACCTATTTTTCTTGGAATTGACTGGGAATGTAATATGCAAAAAAAAAAAGAAAGAAAAAGGGAGCTGGTGGGAAAGCTTAGAAGAAAAGGGTTTTTATTGTGGTGGGGGTTAAAATTACAGGCACAAGTACTAGAGGATGACGGATCTATGGGTCAAAAGCTTATCATTGGGCACACAGTAAGCAGGCTACATTTAAGAGCTGATGGCAACAGAATTCAACCAAATATGGATACATGGGTTGTTTTCTTACCTATTGCTCCCAGCAATTTGAATTGGGCTACAAAAAAAAAAAATTAAAGATGCTAATTCTGTGTTTAGTTTATTTGGCGAAGCAGGAAAATAAGTATTGTGGCCAGGAGACAAAAGACAGGCACAAAAGAGGAGACCATGAGGAAGGCCATTGAGATGATGGAGAGAATGCAGGTGGAGATGCTGGAAAAGGTCCAGAAGATCATTGAATAGGGGGAGGAAGAACCAGGACCAAGTAAGAAGGGGGAGAAGCAGAAGAACACCAAGCCCTGGGGAGGAGCAGGAAAAAAGAATCCCAATGTAGAAAGAGGCAAGGGTGATGATATGCTGCCAAGTCAGCTGGATCATGTGGATTTTACAGTAGAAGGGAGCATGAAAGAATATGTAGAACAATTAATTGGATCTACTGGAGAGAATGGCTTGGGGGAATTAGAGAAGAAGTTGGGAGAGATAAAGAAGAAAGGAAAAGGGGGACAGGATGAAGAAAAAGATGATGGGGAGAAGCCACAGAAGTTGGGGACAGGGGCAGGTAGTAGTAGCAGTAGTAGTAATAGTGGTAAAATGTTTATTCATAAATCACTTATGAATCAGGATGATCTCGATTGAGTACCACTCATTTACAATGAGGTCCTTGAATTACAAACAACAATGCTATACAACACTCATAAATAAGTTCATAATACAACACTAGTAATAAATATCATATAACACACATGAAAAAATATACAAGCATAATATAACTCATGACTTGTGCTTAAATTACAATAGGTTCCTAATCTCGGGGAACTATACAACAATGTCTAAAGTTCCCCAATGTATCTCTTAACCAGAATTTTATTCCCCTCCAGGATTTATATTTCTCCATGGCTTGTAAAGTGGGGGACAGGCTATTATAATCAGGGGACTCTTATAAAAGACTGATTGTCTCCCAATTTCTATATTACATCTAGGAATTACTAACTCTAAAGTACCAATGGCTCTAAGTGAATTTATTTTGTCCCGGGAAACCAAGTTATCTGTGACATAGCCAAGCAGTTTATCAATAATCCCCTATGGATAAAGGCCAAAGATGTTCCTGGTGGCTTTCGTGCAGGTTCAACCAACACAGTTGTTTATATAAGAAACACTTTTGAGTCAGGGGGAGGCCTCCAGTATGAATCAGGCCAGTCTACCGTAACACACATTCAATTTGGCAAAGTCTTTCTTCGATCCACCTGAATACAAAATATCCCCATAGTTGAACAGAAGTAAAATCATGTGGTCTATAACCTGCTTTCTTGTGTCTGGGTTCATAAACACTTTTATAATAATATAATAAAATTTATTTAGTTAAGCGCCTTTCAGATTTTCAAGGCGCTGTACATGAAGCATAAGAACACCAGCATATCAATGCATACAATAAAACAATACAACAAATATAACATATTAAAAATAATCAATTATGGTATAACAGGGAATGCCTTATCCCACAAAAATGACTTTAAGGCCCTTTTACCCTATATAAGGCACCCAGCCTTTTTCCTACATTTGAGATCAAGGTGTTAATATGGACATCCCAACATAGGGAATCATCCAGCCAAAGACCCAGATATTTATAGGATCGCACCTGCTGGATCAGGGTCCCCCAGAAGTGATCAAATCCAGTGTCAAGACCCTGGATGCCTCACCCGACCTATGGAATAAAAAATGGACTGCATCTTCTTCACATTCAATACTAATTTACTACTGTCCAAAATGGCCTGCAGTTCATCAAATGCTCTCTGCAAACTCACTTGTACAGCAGTTATGGCACTATCAGAAGTGTAAATTACAATGTCATTTGTGTACAGATGATAAGAAATTAAAGGTTCAGAAAAACCCACTCCATTAACATAGATGTTAAATAATAAGGGGCCCAAAATGGATCCCTGAGAGACCCCGACCCAACATGGAGCAATCCTGAGGCCCATGACCCCAATGGGACCATCTGGGATCTGCCCCTAAAGTAAGAAGTCAGCCATTTACCGTACATGCCAATCCACCCAGGCCAAGGGATGCTGCACTGGACAGGAGGATACCATGGTCCAAGGAATCAAATGCCTTGGACAAATCAACAAATAATGCACCTTCTAGCATCCGCCTGTCCAGGGCCACCTGAACGTCCCCCACCACCTTCACCAAAGCTGTAGTTGTTCAATGGCAGCTTCTAAAGCCTGACTGCATATTGTTAAGGAGGTTTAGGGAATCATGATGTTCTTTTATTTGTATTGCCAACAGTCTTTCAAATATTTTTGAAGACTGGGACAACAGTGAGACTGGGCAATAATTGCCCAAATCTGTTTTCTTTCCCCCCTTTGAAAATAGGTATAACCTTAGCTCATTTCCAGGCATTGGGGTAGTTTCCTGAAATTAATGATTGGTTATAAATATATGTCTGGGGATAGGCAATGACAGGGGTAGCATATCTTAGTAGTCTAGAAGTGGTATCAACCAAGCCTACTGACTTGGTAATGTTCATACTCAGAAGTTCCCTAACTACAGATTGGACTTTTATTTATGCAAATGAAAACTGTTTAACTAGACCTGAATCTGCCCCCGTCAGGTTACCTCACCTTTCAAATTAATTGAGAATTTTTCTAACCCTGTACTAACAAAATATGTGTTAAACTCTTCTGCCACCCTATACCCAGAAGGTATTGAGGGCAGAAAACCGGGGGATGAGGATTGGAGACCATACCTCCACTCCTTAAAAAAAAGATCTGGAAATGTGAATATATGGATATTTTTGTGCTGCTCGATAAAGACAACACAAAGAATTATGATGATAAAGAAAGACAGGGAAGACAGACATGGCTACTACGCTGTCTTTATTAGAAAAGTTAGAAGAAGGAAAGAGCAATAAGGGACATTCAATAGATGCTTGGCAGACAGGGCTGACATATTTTACAGAAATCATGATAGAAAAACAATCAGAGCTAGCCACTCCACTGCTGGCATGCTCCCAGATAATATGGGATGCACAGAGAAAGAATGAGGGGATTAGTTGGCTACAATACGATGAGAAGTTTAGGAAAAGATTGGCATCCTACAGGGTTGTGCGATGGTATTCTAGGCACACCAACATCTGGTTTGAGACTATGACACTTCCTTTCAAGAGGGATATGGGAGAGACCAAAATGCGAGGGTGGGCCACAGAAGTATTGTTGGGGATACAATAGGGCACACTGTATGTGGCCGAATTGCAGGCACAAACATGCCTGCATGAAGTGTGGGGGCCACACCCACTGATGATGTGTCAGGGAGGAGGAGACAGGAGTGCAGGTCCTGCAGCTAGTGGGCAGCCCTTTCAGGGTGGGATGGGGGCCAGAGACGGGGACATTGGGGGAAAAGGACAAGAGGGAGGGAGTTCAGGTTCATATGAGGATTTGGGGTGGGAATGGAGGGCAGATGAAAAAAAGACAAAGAAGGGGTAAGAAGGGTATTTCAGATGGCACAATCGCCCATTAACACAAAAAGAGTGTGACTATGGCTTGATTGTTACTTGGATAAAGTAGCGGCAAAACTGCTGAAGAAAGGGTTCACAAGAGGTTTGCCTTAACACTACCATGATGCTAGGAAGACAACGAGGGCATGAAATTTGGGATTGATCATGGGGAAAGAGGACATGCTAGCCAAAAAGACAGAGAAAGGAAAGAAAAGAAGGCTGAGAGGGTGGAAGGCCCATTCAAAACTCTGCTTTTTGCCAACTTACGGGTATCACCCTTGGGTTTGATGCCTATGAAGCAACCAGGGGAATTTTGGGTAATACACCACCTATCCTACTCTGAAGGGGAATCCATGAATGATTTTTTATCAGTGATGAACAGAGCACTGAGAAGTATGCCACACTGGATCAGGCAGTCCAATTAATCAGGACAGTACAGGAAATCTTGCTAGCTAAGACCAACATAGAGTCAGCATTCCAGTTGCTTCCAGTAAGGCCAGAGGATTGGGATCTGTTAGGATCTGAGTTTAACTGGGGATTTTATTTTGACAAAGCAATGCCCATGTGATGCTCAGTAACATGCGCCATGTTTCAGCAATTTAGTATTTGGGTTCATAGGGCATTTGGGAAGCAGTATGGGCACAGATCAGTGGTACATTATTTGGATGATTTTCGGTTGATAGGTCAAGGAAGAGGAGTGACTGAAAAAATGCTGGGGGATTTTCAGCATTTATGTAGACAATTGGGGATATCATTGGCAGCAGAAAAAACAGAAGGGCCCAGTAAAAAATTGGAGTTTTTGGGGATAGAGGTGGATGTGGAGGCAAGAGTATTTTATTTTCCTGAACAGAAGGTAAATAAGTCAAAAGAGCTCTTAGCATTGGTTAGGGGCAGCGCAGAGTATTTTTGAGGGTGGTGCAACAGTTGCTAGGACATTTGAATTTTGCATGTAGAGCAGTGGCCTCAGGCTTTTACATGGAGTTGGCAAAGGCAACAGAGGGGGCTAGGATGCCACATCATTGGGTGGACATCAGCAAGACAGTGAAAGAGGATATGATGGCATGAGAATAGTTCCTGGGGAATACAATGGAGTGACTTTCTGGCAAGAGGAATGGGTATTCAGTACAGATTTAGAAATGTACACGGATGCAGCTGGGACATACGGAATGGGGGCATATTTCCAAGGAAAATGGATGTCAGAAAACTGGCCAGAGGAATGGGTAAACAGGGAACTGACTAGGGACATCACACTCCTGGAGATTTTCCCTATATGGGTGACAGATGTGGTATGGGGTGAGCAGTTAATGAATCAAAAAGTCACTTTTTGGTGTGACAACAAAGCTGTGCTAGAGGTTCTGAAAAGGCAGACAGCAGTGTCGGACATGTTAATGAAGGTATTGAGGCAACTGGTGCTGCAAGGGCTTAGATTGGACATGTGTAGAGCAAAACATATTGAGGGAGTTAAAAACACCATAGCTGACAGCCTTTCCCATCTTCAGTTGGTCAGGTTTCATGTCATTGTCCCAAGGGCAGAGGGCACAAGAATGGAAGGCTCACAAAAAATGTGGGAGATTTGCTGGAGGGACCAAGGTACTTTTCCAGAACTCTTGGTCAGCGAGGACCTTGAGAGCACATGAGGGCTCCTGGAGGGTGTTTCAGACCTTCAGAGAGCAATGTGGCATGGAGGTAAGCGGGGCTGTGTTGCAAGATCAGGTTGTAAAGTTTATTGTGCAAAAATGAAAGAAAGGGGTAGCACATTCTACCATGGAGGTACATTTAACAGCAATAAGTGTACTCTGCAGCTTAAAAGGGTGGGGTGGCCCAGGGGAAAGGACAGATGGTAAGGAGGCTGATACAGGGGTAGAACAGATTGAAGGGGAAAACTAAGGACAAGAGGAGACAGATTTCGGAAAAGCTTTTAGGCAGATTAGTCAGGGCAATGGGAAAGGTTTGTTATGCGCACTATGAAGTGAGCCTGTTTGTAGAAGTTTTTACAGTAATGTATCATGGGACATTCTGGGAGAGTTAGGTAGTGGTGCAGGCTGGGTCATGGTGGCACAAGGGTTATTGTGGGATCATGTACAAAGGTTCAAGGATAGAATAGAGGTGCGCCTAAGGAGCTCCAAGATGGACCAGGCAGAAAAAGGGGTTACGGTGACTCTGTGGGGCCAAAACATTCACATGGTTTGCCCAGTCCAAGCCATGCAGGGAATTCAAAGAGATTAGGTCATGAGAGAGGGTGCCCTTGTTTGTCCATCGGAGTTCAGCCCTGGTGACCAGTTCCCAGTTGGTGGCAGTGTTGAATAAATGGATGGAGTATTTGGAGGAAGACGCCACAGGGTATTCCTCACATTCATTTCAGATCAGGGCGGCGTATGAACAAGCTGCAAAAGGGGGGGCTAATGAGGACATGAAAAAAGTGGGGAGATGGAGGTCAGAGTGCTATAGGATGTACATCAGGGAGCTGATGCACTAACAACTTTTGTGTTTATTTGCAGAAACAGATGGTAGAAGGGATGTATGGCTCGTGGGACTCTTATTTGTTTAGTGGGCAGAGTGGAAAGCGGCAACTCGGCCTAAGGGAGACAACTACACCAGAACTTGGGAGAGACAAGGATACACTGGAAGGGTTTACGGGGAATGAGATGGGTGCAGTTGCTGCTGTTGTTGGAAGACATGAAAATAAAACCGCCTGAGCCATAATTGTTGGTTATTCTCTTGGGGGGGGAAAATTTGGGGAGTAGACCATGGTTGGACATCATGTGGGAGATAAAAGAGGATTTCAAAAAGATTGCTGAGTGGTGGCCCCATGTAGTGATAGGGTGATCCAAGATACTGCTAAGAAGTATGTGGCGGCAAGCAGAGGACTAGAAGGCAGTAGACAAGGCCAGGAAGAGGTTGAATAGGATGACAGCAGCCATAGTTAAGGCTCTCGGGGGGGGTGGTAATTAAATATGAGAAGACTGAACCCCAGTGTGCTGGGTTATACCGGTCAGATGGGGTACATTTATCCAATGTAGGGTTGGAGATATTGAATTTGCAGCTGGGAGAAAAGATAGAGGGATGGAGAAAAGGAGATCTAGAGGGGGAAGCCCATCTTCCAATGTGGAATGCTGGAGATGAGCTAGTGAAGGAAAAGGAATAGAAAGGGGAGGGCACAAAGAGGGCAGGGAAGGATAGAAAAGGGACCAAGGGCAGGGGGCCAAGAGGTGAAGAAGTAACCTAATCTGGATGGACATCCAACCAGGTGGGATACCTCTGGGTGTGCATCCAGAGGGCACAAATGGGGGCTGTGAAGTGCACTTGGGTCTGGTGGATTTTAAAGAAAGGTGTATTAAGAAAATGCAACAAGGAGGAGCTCGGGTGTGAATCCGAGACAGTGCAATATGAATGGAAAATGGAAAAGGTTACTGGATAAAGTGTATATGCGTAATAATAAAGTTTGATTCATGTAACCTAAGTATGAGATTAACATTTGTAAAATGAGAACAAGTTGTTGTAAAAAAAATGAAGCTGACTGAGCACCCAAAAAGATATGTTGTGGTGTGGTTTTCTTTGGGTGGGTAATTTAGTGACAAGGTGGTTTGCCTGATTCAGTGGCCAGCCCTTTTGTCACTGATCATGTGACTGAAGGAAGGCAAGGATGGGGAAGGGGATTGGTAAGAGAAGGCAGAAAGTAGGGGAGTGACATATGCAGAGGGGAGGAGCAAGAATTGGGGATTCTGGGAAGGGGCGGGCTATGCAGCAAGGGATGATTGACAAGCTACGGTAGGTGAGGTCAGAGAATAAGGGATAGGGGATTGACTACCAGAAGGTGGGGGAAGGGTAGCGAGGGCAATCAAAGGGGGTGAGGGAAGGGGATCTGCCTCTTTGCTATGCAAATTTTTGGTTCCCACCCTCCCTCACAGGAAATAGGAATGAGGGATGGGATATATGTGGAAAAGGCCACAGTGGGGTTGCTGAAGGTGGACAGCAATACGTGACAGGGAGAAAAAGAAAATTCATAGTGCCAGAACGAAGGGGATTAAGACCCAGATTAAGGAAGAAGGAGAAGGAAAAGGAATAGAAGGGGGGGGAGAGGGCTGGGAAAGATAGAGAAGGGACCAAGGGTAGGGGCCATGGAGGGGAAGAAGTAACCCAGTCTGGGTGGGCATCCAACTATGTGGGGTACTTCTGGGTGTGCATCCAGAGGGCAATAATGGGGGCTCAGGTATGCATCTGGGTCTGGTGGATTTCAAAGAAAAGTGAATTAAGAAAATGCAGCAAGGAGGAGGAGCTCAGGTGTGCATCTGAGAGAGTGGAATATGAATGCAAAATGGAAAAGGTTATTGAATAAAGTGTATATGTGTGATAATAAAATTTGACTTATGAAACACGAGTATGAGATTAGCATTTGTAAAATGAGAACATGTTGTGGTTGTAAATAAAGATGAAGCCGACTGAGCACCCAACAAAGATATGTTGTGGTATGGTTTTCTTTGTGCGGTTGATTTAGTGACACATACCAGTTTTATTATGACAAGCAGACTGCCATTTTGGCAAATTCCTAAGATTTTGGGAGTAGGATAAAAGAACTGTTAGGTAAAAATATGAGACATTATATGAATTCAGTGGTGACAGACAATTTAATATGTTCTGATCCTATTGAAATTGCAAATGGTTTTAATAAGTACTATACAGGTACAGCTAAACAGTAGGCTGCCTTACTTCACTTAAATGGGTCTGGCAATTGTTCAAATATTGCTGGGAAACAAGCATTGGTAAATCACCCTTTTTAGTTTAAAAGTGTCACTGTTCAAGTGTGTTTAAAATATTTAAAGAAGCTAAAATTCCAAACACGTATGGGTCCTGTTGGTAATAATTTAAAGATAATAATAATTGCCTTAGAGGGATAGCAATACCTATTACAAAGTTCTTTTATCTCTCATTGTCTGTTTAGGGAGTACCAGGTACAGCATATGGAGACATGTGTGGGTTAGCCAGTTTATAAGGGTTGTGCTGCTGCAGATATAACAAATTACTCACCAATCTCTGTTCTTTCGCCATTGTCCAAAGACTTCAAGAGAATTATTCATGATCAAGTATTAGACTACATCAAGAAATACAATATTCCTTCTGTCAAACAGCATGGCTTCAGGAAGCATCATAGAACTGTCACTACTTTAGCAGTGTATACTAATCTTGTCAATGAGACTTAGGACAATAGAGAGCAAGTGTGTTAGTCTATCCAAGACATTTTATCTAGGCATTTGACGTTGCAGATCATCCATATTGTTAGACAGCTAGGGTCATGGCACTCACTCTAATGATGGGAGAGTGACTGGTAGGGTGCTACAGGGTTCAGTGCAGGGATTGATCCTCTTCAAGGTCTTTATAAATGACACTGCCTGAAGAACTGGAAGGATAAACATGCTTTTTTGCAGATGATACCAAAATTGCAGTAGGGTGGACACTTAAGAGGGGGTGCAGAGAATGGACAGGGATATTGGGAAACTTAAGGAATGGACAAAAGCATAGCAGTTGAGGTTCAGTGCCTCAAAAGTACAAAATCACAACCAGCCCATTTGCACTGAGGGTTGTGGCACTGGACACCACACCTCACGCCACACTGGTGACCCTGGTTCGGGAACAAACTCAGACCACTGGGGGTCAGCAGGGGAGGGAAGGGATTGAGCATCTGGAGGACTGCTGTCCCTTCCTGGGGAGGGATTCAGGGGTAAGTGACACTCCTGGGCAGCCCCTGATGGTAGTCAAGGGCAGCACATGGAACTTGTGGCACCAGCAGATGTGGGGGCAGAGCTGCGGTGGACATTGGTGCATAAGTGCTGCTGACATCATTGCACACCCAAGCTCTGGGTGCAACCAGAAAGAGAACCCCTGCCTGATCTACGGAGGTGATGAGGGATCCAATGGACTGCACCCACATCACCAGTGCTGGGTCACCTCCCTGATGGCTAGCCGAGCCCCTCATCAGATGTTCCCTCTAATCTCAGAAAGGCCTTCAGGTAGGAGAAGGCAGGCCCTCCCCCAGGGGGTGATCCAGGGGGCAGAACAGTCCGGTTTAGGGGTGCTGGAGGGAAGGAGGCTTCAGGCAGAGGAGTAGAAGTATCAGGCTGAGAGATCACCTCCAAAAGATGCCCTGACCATGGGGAGCATAAAGAATGTCTGCAAAAAAAAGTGCAAAATCATACACCTAGGGCATAGGAACTCAGGAGCTGAGTATAGGATGTGGGGAGATACTGACAGTAATCAATCAGGAATTAGACCTCGAGTTTATCATATCTGATGATCTCAAAGGTGTGAAGTGTGAAAAAGCAGTGGATAGGGTCAGTGGGATGCTGGGGTGGATAGGGAATTGTATCTCCAATAGGAGGATGGAAGTGGTGTTGCCACTGTATTGCTCATTGGTGAGACTCCACCTAGAGTACTGTATCCAGTTTTGGAAGCCCCTCCTCAAAAAGTACATAAACAGGGTGGAAGGAGTCCAGAGGAGGGTGACTAAATTGGTGCAGGGGTTGTACAAGACACCCTTTGAGAAAAAACAGGGAGATCTCAACATGTATACCCTGGAAGAGAGGAGGGAGAGTGGGCACATGATAGAGACCTGAAAGTACCTCACAGGGGTAAATGGGTACAGAAGAAGAGTCTCTTTCAAGTTATAAAGGCTCCAGGACCAGGAGCATGTGATTATGCTGGAGGTGGGAAGTTTAAGCAAGATCTGAGGAAATATTTCTTCACTGAAAGGGTAGTAGGCACCTGGAATAGAGTGCCAGCAGAAGTGCAGTGGTGAAAACAGTGGGGTCCTTCAATCACGTGTAGAATAGACATTCAGTAGGGGTATATTAGAAAATAGACAGGGAGGAGGGAGATCACTAGAGAAAAGTTAAGAGTGTGCAGAGACAGATTAGGCAGGGAACATTTGGGCAGACTGCATGGGTCAAGCGGGCCTTTTCATTTTATGTAATTTCATTTTCACTTTTTATATTGGGGAGAAAATTGAGTTACATAGCCTTTTTTCACAAGTGGCTAGTTATACATAAAGGTACAGGGCACACAGCAGACTTACATAAAGAAAATACAGAATACAAAAATAAAGCAGAAAATGGGTAAGACAAGGTTACGATGATTGCAGTGAGAATTTTCTGTCACATATTGGTGTAGCCAAGAGCTGAAGGAAGGAAGGAATGCTATCTAGATCTGTGAGAGGTGATAAAAGGCTGTAAGGGCCAAGAACAATGTAAGTCCGAGCCCTCTGTCTGGTGGTACTTTTTCTGAAGGGAAGTTTAAATGTAATTCTAGATTGAGAATTTGTCTACAGCTTGTTGGACAAGCATTGGAAGAGCACATAAATACAAGATGGGACTTTCCTAAGCATCACCTTGGGAAGGAACATTGCTGACCTATGAGCAAGGTGATCCCCCAGATATGGGCAGGAAGCGACAGAATATAGATGGCAGTGGTGGATGCAATATGGCAGACCTGTAAGGAAGTGACAAACACTGTTGTTGACAGTGCGCACCTTGGAGAGGACCATGGCAGGGACAGATGCATAAACTAGGAAACATTAGTTAATTAAAGAGAACAGAGGCTATGGGCAAACAGTCTCTTTGTTTCCAGAAGGGGGAACATGCTAATTTGGAACAGTGAACCCAGTCTTATATGAATAGATTTTATCAGATTGTTGACATGAGTGTTGAAATTTAGAGAGTAGTCCAAGCACAGACCGAGTTATTTGAACTCAAAAAGTGCTCCACCTCAGTACCACACAAATCAAACAGTTGGAAGGAGGTAGTTGCAGGCTTTCTCTCACACACAAGAATACCATGGATTTAGTTGATTTTTTTATTTTGGTATTGAGGACTAACCTGTACTTCTCAAAGCAGCCCTGGAGTAGGTCAATTTCCTGCTGAATGGATTTGTTCAAGGTTGCCAGGTTCTTGCCCATACTGCAGATGATAGTATCATCAGCATACAGGATGGTTTCCATTGTTGGTCAGGCATTAAGAAGCATATTTAAAAACATGGAGAAAAGTAGGGGAGCCCACAGCAGATTTGATGAAAGTCAGAGAGAAAACTGTCAATTGGGTTCCTGTTGACTCAGTCAGACAGATAGTGTTTAAACCAGTAGGTGACATCTACTGAAAAAGCAAAGGTGGATTGAGCCTGGATCAGATATTGGTGGTCTTGGCTCAGTGTGCCTTTCCTAGTTACCAAAATAAAACAAAATAAATACATAACTAAAAAACAAGGTTGAATGCCCTGCTGAGATCCCTGAATACTGAGGCTACAAAATTACCTGAGTCAATAGCTTAGAGAATAAAGTCTGTGAACCTCACCAAGGAAATCTCTGTATTGTGTTGAGGGTGGAAGCCATGTTGAGAACTGGTCAATAGACTATTCTGCAGGATGCACTCAGAGGTCTGGTTGATGACTATCTATTCAAAGACTTCAGACGGGAGCAAGAAAGAAGAGTGGATGGTACTTGGATGTGAGATATTTAGGGCTAACTTGTGAATTGGGATAGTTGTGGCCATCTTCCATACTTTTGGGCAAGCACCAGTGCACAGGGAAAAGTTTAAAGTTTTGGAGATGGGATAAGACTATGAGAGAATCATTCTTATTAGGACCCACTACGGGTCTGAGGTTGGAGCAACTCAGGTATTTGGCCAACTGTTTGATGGAAAGGTTTTTAAATAGATTTTAGGAGAGGAGCTGCTGGTCAAGGTACATGGCAATTGCTAGAGGTAGGGGGACACCTGGAGAGAATTTTTCTATACTTATCAAGATTACCAAAAAGTCACTGAACAGGGTGGCAATGTCCTTAGAGTCACAAGTAACCTTGTATCTATGTTCAGTGACCCATGACTTAAGGTCACAGGAAACTCCATATTTACATTCTATGGCCCAGGATTGCTCAAACATGAACCTACCTCAAGGTTGTTGTTATTAGTCTTCTGCTTTTTGGTGCCCCTTGATTAGAGGTCAGGTGAAGTTTTATGTGGGTTAGTTTGGCTTTCCACACTGCTGACTTACAGTTGCTGTGGAGGGTTTCATATTCCTGCAGATGAACGGGATCCTTTTTTTTTTTTTTAATTTAAATTGTGACCATTTTTTGTCTCTGACTTTGAAAAGCCCAAATAGCTACCTGGAGACTGATTCCTGTCTGTTACCCCATATTCTGTGTTATTTCAAGGGGAAAGGCAATCACAGACATTAATAAAAATTGGGCAAATGGTTTTGTAGGCAGTGGACAGGATTCACAAATGTGGTGGAAGGTCCTGCAGCTGCGGGGAAACCTCAGTGCTAGTGGGTTTCCACTTATGAAGCCACAGATTACCCACAGCTGCGGGTATTCACAAAGGTGGAGCCGGAGTACGACCGGCTCCAAAGAATATGGCAGCTTGTGGGTGCTGTTGCCAGGGATAGCACCATAGCAGCAGAAGGCTGCTACGGGCACTGGGACCTGCCATAGCATCCTCTGCAACTGCTGCAGCTGAGGATCGGCCACTCCACAGCTGCGCTGATTTCGGCACACAACTAGGGTTGCGGAGTGGGACTTAGTCCCATTTCGTTTTGTGAATCCTGCCCGGTGTCTATATTCAAAATGTTATGAAGGCAAGACAATTCACTGGAGTATAATGCAAAGTTAAAAGCCTCCAGGTTCAAGTTGCAAAGCCGTTGAGAATTGATGTAGTGAGGTTAGGCCTGTGATAATTAGTGATGTGCAAAAAAAAAACTGCTGCCAGTGAAATTTGCACAAATGTCAGACGTTTGGTTCTGTGAAAGTTTGGAGATTGTTTTGCCAAGTGTCATAGAAATTCTAACTTAGAACAGTGGAATAAATGTATGACCTGCATATTAATGTATTAAACTATGAAAGAAAATTCTGCAGAGCTAATCACTGTCAGAGGTCAGTTCTGTGGGATTTATTTTGGCAGTTTAGAATGTCAATCGCAATTCATACATTCATTCCACAGTTCAGTGAGTCACAGACACCAGATAACATTTTTTTTCTATTTACCGGGATGGTGCAGAACTGATCACTGAACTGAGGAATAATTAAATGAATTGTAGAGTACTGTATTAGTTCTACAGTTCATGTGTCATTCTGCAGTTCAGCATGAACGTTTTGCAGAACACGGCAAAAATTCACTAAAAACTTTCAGAAGATTTTCAATTTCATTAAAGGTGGAAGTTCGGAAAATTCTGTGTAAGTTGCAAAATTTCACAAAAGTTCCTTTAAGTGTAATTCTCAACTTTTGTCCAGTTCTAGAGTGGCAATGTAGTACTCAATCACACAAAAAACTGGGTTGTGATTGTTAGAAGTGTATAGGAGTACTTCAGAAGTATATATATTTAAGGGATTTGACACACCAAAATCTAGACATGGATGAATTCATAACCTGACTTATGGTTAACCCTGGTAAGGTCACCAATAATTTGGTTAAGGTCTAGGTTCAAGAAGAGGTTCTTATCATTTCCAGTTTGGTTGGTAGATAAGTTCATATTAAAGTCACCCTGGAGGAGCCATTCTCTGCACTTTATTAGTGACAGGCCAAGCTCAGAGACTGCAATCAGGCCTTCAGTGGCATAGCATGGAGGAATGTAAACAGTGCTGAATGTGAGGATTTTGTCCTGGCCAAATGGGATGTCCAATGACAGGAAATAATTATGACCAGTGATTAGCAGGAAGGAGGACTCAGTGACCCTCAGGTGTTCAGAGATGTAGAATAGGCAGCCCTCACCCATTTTCTTCAGCATGTTTCTCCTAAACATAGAGTAGTCTGGCAATTTTAGTTCATTATCCATGACTTTGTTTGTGAGCTAGGTCTCAGACAAGGCTATAGTATCAACCTTAGTCTCTTTGATCCACACTTTGAACTGGTCTCATTGCCATAGTGCTCTGAATGTTCAGAAGCATTATTCTCAGGGCAGATTTGGGTGAGGGGCTCCTCTATGGGAGTTGGGGCCCAGGGTGAGGATAGACAGACCCAGACATGAGAAGTAGCACAGGACCAATTGTTAGTGCCTGGGATGGCTCTTTAACCTTTTAATGGTGGACCTGTGGAAAATAATGACCATGACGTGTACCTGCTGACAAACGCTATATTATTATGTCATTATTTTTCTAATTCTGTCCTTAGTTGGTTTTGTAATTATTTTAAAGGTTAGGATCAACAGGTAAAAATAAAGGATACCAATGCAGATAAAAACAAGCCATCCAACAATTTTGAAACTAAAATACTATTTTCTTTGTGCAAAAAGATAAAGTGTATGTAACAAAACAGTAAAACTGAGACCTGAGGTGTAAATTCCTTTTTTCTCAGGTATGTTAAGTGTGATGAAAGAGGAAACACATTGCAGCAGCCTTTTAACAAGTATTTGTCAATGCTGAATATTTGCTTGCTTTTTCTGCTGTGCAGTTGTTGGGTATAGATAGCACAGAGGCAAAAATTAACAAATTAATAATGAGAAATACAGCAAAAGCCACTTACTCTGGATGCGGATAATCGGGATGTCCACTTTATTGGGACACCCCACCAGGAACTGATTAAGTGGCCATGTATTTCTATGGGCAGTGTTGCTGCTTAATCAGGATGGGAGCGTTGCTTGAATGGGATGATTCACTCCTACTAATCCCTATTAAAAATTATGGGCACTGCTGCTGCTATTTCCACTAATCCCCACTAATACTCATTAACACCTACTTATCACCTCAGTCTCTCCTGTCCTGTGTCTCCTTCTCCTGTAATTTCCTTTTGAGTAATTTCCAATAAAATTCACTTACTATTTTTTTTGAGTGGGCCTGGAGAGAAAGAGAGAGGTCAGTGATGAGGAACACAGAGAGTGGACACACTGTTTCAGTTGGCATGTGGTTTTCACTTATATACCACCTTAGCTGATATGCTCACACAGTGTTTGACCCTGAATATGCCATTGGAACAGACATGCTGTTTGAACTGACACCTAGTCTCAAGCAGAACATGCATAGAAAACAGATAAAGATGCCTTAAAAGGAAAAGAATGTTATTACATTGGAGGGGGTGAACATTGGTAGGTTTTAGGAATACATGGGATAGGCACAAGGGAATCATAGGGGAAGGAAGGAGGGAGGGAAAAAGAACTGCAGATCAAGTAGGGTCTGTACTGAAACGTAGCTAAAGAAAAGTGGACAGACTGGGTGGGCCAAGCAGCCCTTATCTGCTATCAAATGTTGTTTCTATGTAACTGTATTTATGGACAGTATCTGAAATGTTCAGTCATCTTCTCCCAACTTGTAGTTGCACATGAACACTGCTCCAGTTTACAAAAATACTGTACTGCAGGGCCGGCCAGGTGACACCGAGGGTTGAGGCACTGGATGCCATGCTTCACAACATGCTGGAGACCTGTGTTTGGAGGTGAGTTCGTGCTGCCGGGGGTCGTGGGGGGGAGGGTTGGGAGATGACTATAGCAGTCACTGGGCAGCTCGCAGTTCCCAGGTTGGGGAGGATAGTTTCCTTGCTCTCAACTGATACCCAGTGGATGCTGGATGTCAGACCAAGGGAGGTCCAGGGGACTTACATATGTTGGGAGGGTGGAAGGAAAACACAAGTTCCGGGAGCATGTGCATGCCTCCATATACACAGGCTCGCCTCTATGCCACTATTCTGGGAGGGACAGGAGAAAAAACAGAAAATGCTGTCTCCCCCTGGTCGATTGTGACAGCACCTCAATGTCCCTGAATCCTGCTCCTTGTCGATCCCTGAGCAGAGGAAAGGATAACAGGGTTGGGCAGGAGGGGAACCTGATGGCAGGTGTAGGTGGCCATGGGGAGCAAATGATATATAGAAAAAATATTGTACTGCACTAGATATAAATAGATATAAATAAGTAGCTAAACAAAGAAAAGGAAAACATGTTTCAGGCCAGAGGTACTATACTTGTAGTGGAGGGGGTGTGGAAGTCTAAAGCAGAATGTATTCTTCATCATAGAAAACCAGCCAACCCTAAAAACAGGGAATACCAGAACTTCTGATAATGGAGATGGCTGCTTAATTGGCATGGAAGGGCTTCCATCAGGTTATCCTGATTAAGCAGCTTCTACTGTAATAGTGAAATTGTTTACATTAGTGTAGATTTTTTAATCAATTTCCCTTTCTGTGACAATGAAATTGTATCCTCATTCGTGCATGACCCTTTAGAAATGGAACAACAGAGCAGTGGAGATATTTCAAACCCCATTTTCCATGCCAACTCACTTCTACAGATTCAGTATATGGCCCTGTCAGGCCATGACATGCACATCAACCCTTGTGAGGGAAGGCTACCCAGCCCATCACAAGGTGTTGCCTGTTTCAAGACTTGGAGTGGTGGTGTATAACAGTGCTTGCTCAGATCCTCATGCTACCCAGATAGCTCCCCAAACTCAAGTTGCTAGCAAAGAAAAATATCCTGCTATCCACTTGGGCCAATGACTGGCCCTGCATATAACATTTCTTCAATTTTTTTTTACATTTAGACACCAAATTTTGAACATAATCTTTTTTATGGCACCCCCTTCTGAACATAACATGTGTCATTTATAAAATACTGCCTGAAAAGTTGTTTTGTGGCACAAGTGCAAAAAAACACATTTTAGCCAAGATGTTAAAAATGACACCCGTCCAGTTCACGAGGGTGGGTGAAAAGCTGACTATGCTGAAAATATGGGGTCAAAATATTGAAAATTACTAAAGTCATGAGTGAACAGTGAAAGATTTCAACGTACCTTCATAACATTGGTGTTTTTTTTAAGATTTCAACCCCATATTTTAAACATGGTCTTTTTTACCCCACTTCATGAACTCAGAAATTTTTCAAGTCCTGAGCAAAAGGTGATTTCATGGAGTGACTACGAAATCACCTTAGCAGGATTTGAAAACTAGCACCTATGACATCCAGGAGGTGATGTGAAAAAAAATGGCTGTGCTGAAAATTTGGGTTAAAATATTGAAAATTACTAAACATAAATTAACATTGAAACATTTTAACATACCATCACAAATTTGGTGTGTTTTGTTAAGATGTTGACCCACATTTTCAACATAGTCTTTTTATGACGCAACTTCATGAAACTTGTAAGTGAAATTTGTCATATCCTGCCTAGAAGGTAATTTTGCAAAGCAACTGCATAATCCCCTTTTGGGCTGGATTTTAAAAATGTCACTTACCTTGTTCATGAGGTGAGATCTCAAAAGACCTTTTTGAAAATGTGGTGAAAAAATATTAAAACATGACAAAGTTACGAGTAAAAGTTAAAAATGCATTGAAAATACATTCACCAGACTTTCACCTCATTTCTTCAGTTCCCAGTTGGTACTGATGCAGAAGGATTTGTTTTCCTCACAGAGTGCATTTTTTGCACTGGACTTATTTTAGGTGAGTGAGGGGCATGAGTAAAGTGGGGTGGTGGGTGCTGATGGGAAGGCCACAGCAGACATCGATGAATGGTTTTCTGCATTTCAGGTTTTAATTAAAAAAAAAAAGGCGAGGAAGAGGGAGGGACCAAGTGTAACACTGTGAATTGGGCATTGCAGTGTCAGAAGTGAGGGCTCACATCAGATATGGAGTTCTCAGCTGGTCATGCAGCCTCAGCCCAGGATGGGCATTTTGGGGGTCTCAGCAGCAAACAAAAGGAGACAGACATGTTGGAGGGGTTCAGTATATTTTCAGTTGAACAGTGAATGCCAGCTCACCTAACAATAATCATATGGTGGAGGGCAGAACCTGAGGTCCTGTCCTGGTGGCAATGGAAATATTGGCAGACCAGAGAGAATCTGCAGATCAGGGTGCTGTGCTATAGTACTGCTGTGAGGAGCAAGGTACAAACCCAGCAACAGGCTCCATAAGCAAGGAGAGCACAAGGAATACTACCTTGGGAAACTGGTCCAAACCAAACTAAGTCTGCAAAGTTATTTTTAGTGGTCAGTGCTACTACCTCTGCTGCAAGATACACAGATCACAGCTGAGTATGATGCTGCTCTGTTGCATGCTGGGTGGCATTATGCCGATGGAACCAGCTTCTGAGTCATAGTAATGGCTCACTCATTTCAATTACACAAAGTTTCTTCACAGCAAGCAGAGACCAGTGTCATGATCAGCCTCACTGATAATTGATTTGTCACTGTTGAGCCTACTTCAGCCTCAGCTGCATTGGACCTGACAGCAACAGACCTCTGAAACTTGATTACTGTAACATTATTTACTGCACATGCATGTGCAAATACATGTAAAAAAAATATTGGATTTAATTTTAACATTTTGTAGCATGCACATATGCAAAGTGCAAAAGGAGAGAACATTATGTATTCCTCTTGTTACCATAAATTTGACAACTAGTATAACACTAACATGACATTGTTACACACATCAACAGATATGTATAATAAACTCTGTAAATATAGTCTTCGTAAACAGGGAATACTGAAAAGAATACAGGTACATGTATTCTTACACTGTAATGTAATATGCCAAGTGACCAAAAAGTGATAAGGTCTCAGTGGGAGCTATACCAACGGGAGCCAACCAGAGTCAACCAGAGGGAAATAAATATTGACTCATAGTATCACTGTAGAGAGAGTCAGCTGAAAAAAATGTGATGAAGCAAGATTGTTCATGACAGAATGAAACAGGAAAGGTTCACCCCATTGTGTGAACTAATTTAAAGATTCCAAAGACATAAAACTGTGAATATAAATTTTAAATATCCCATAATGGAAAGAACAAGCAACATCGTGCATTAAGACCAATAAAAAAGCATATCCATGCTAGAAATTTGATCAAGAAGTTATGAAAAGAAAAGGGGGGAGAAAACTAGATGAAGATGAGGGGTCTTACACTAGTTCTTGGAAGGTACTTGAGACACCTCATAATCCAAGGCAGGTACTACCTCATCCTGAAAGTAAAAGAAATAAAAATAAAACTACTTACTAATAGAACAAAGTTATCAATTTGGGTACATGTTACAAGTGGTATCTTCAAAAGTCATAAAATGGGGCTATTTTCAAAAGTTTGACTTACCTGCAGAATATCTAGCTGTTTTGTGATAGTGTACATACATCCAACTTTTGGATACAAAATGCCAGGCATAGATGGAAAAGTTTACATTCAGTCTTTAAATTGTATCTGCAGTAGGCATATTTATACCTGAAGTAGTCAAACTAGACCTAACTATGTCATCATATTTTAAATTGGACTTATCAGAATATTATAATCACAATTTAAGAGAGATTGGTCTTTAATTCCCTTAATCTAAAGGATGTTTCCCTTTTTTAAGCATGCCTGTTATAAAAGCACAGTTTATTGTCACAGGCAAGGATCCATTTTCGAAAGAGTATTGGAAAGGTTTGTTTAGGTAATTACAGAGGATGGTATCAAGGTTTTGTACAGTTGATTTGTGGGTGCCATCCTCAAGGAATTCAGTCACATGGGAACTGGAATGATATTGGGGTTATTAGCACACATATTTATGATTTTTTTGATCTGTGGCATTATCTTTTGATGCATTTGTATTTATTGTAAATTAAATGCATTTTTTAGTTATTTCTTGATTGTAACTGTCACTTCATAGCAATCAGCTGTATTGTGGTGTCAAATGCATGTTGTCCTGTATGTACTTCTTATCATGCACATTTTTTGTCATCATTGTGGCCTGGATCATGCCTGAAAACAGTCTCTGGGACCAATGCATCCACTCAGTGCACACATAAACAACTATGGTAACATTGCAATGATGTCATCTATTTCAGCCTCTGTAATTTCCTTCTCTAGTAAGATCATCTTTACATTAACGAGGAATGGAGTCTTAATGAGGTCAAGATATCTTTCTTATCTGAGTCTGGTAAATGTTGTTGTAACATTTCTTGAAATGAGAATTTATATCTTCTGTCTCTGTTTACCCCCTCACACCTGCGCTCCAATTTTGTGGATCACTTTGCTTTGCATTCTATTTAATTATTAAGATTCTTTTTTTTTTCCCTTTAAAGTTTATTAATTTTCTTTTATAGTACATTCACTCCAAACCACACCATACAAACAATGAGATGTACACATAATGTTAATGTGAGATAATATGAAAAGGGGATCAACTAGAGCATTGTTAATGTAACAATAAAACAGGTTCTATAAGTATGAGCCCTTCTCATCTCCCTTCCCCCCAAACCCCTCTCAAATACACACAAAATCCCTTCTTCCCTTATGCAACATAGCACTATCTAATAAGTACACCTTATATATATTAAAATGAAACCAACGTATGAATTGATTCCCATATTTCCTTATATCTTTCAGTCTTGTTATTAAGACTGGCAATTGTTTTCTCCATCCTCATGTTGGAAAGAAATTCTTTGAGCCGTTCAGAATAAGAAATAACCTCGGCATCTTTCCGGTGCCGTAAAATAACTTTCTTAACCGTCATAGAAATAAGGGCTATGTGATACCTTCTATTGGGTACAGTAATCGTGCTGTAATCTCCTAATATACATATTTCAGGAGTAAATACATCTTGGAGACCCAATAATGGATCCATCTTTTGTTTAATACTAGTCCACAATTCTGCTGCTTTGGGACAGGTCCAAAATATATGATATAAGGAACCTTCTTCCGTTCCACATCTGTTACAGGTAGAGGACGACAGAAGGCCAAATTTAACTAGTTTTTGTGGTGTATAGTATAAATTATGTAGCGTATAAAAATGAGTCAGCCGTAATCTATCTTGTGAAATATACTTGAAAGAGTACTTCCATACCAGTTCCCATTGTATATCTTGCGTGGGGAAGAAAAAGGAAGCCCAGTAGTCTGAGGGAGATAGATAGTCCGGATAGGCCCAATTATATAGGGTTCTATAACACTTAGAAACCACCTGCTGGGAGCCAATTAAGTTAACCAGGTCACTCTTAAAAGCTATTGTAGATAATTGAGGAGGTGGGTTTCCCAAATACTTTTATCATTAAATGTCTTAATCGGTATATTTTAAAAATATCGTTTGTGGATAGTTTCAGCATATCTAATAGCTCAGTTGAAGAAAGCCAGTTATTTTCTTTAGATAACAATAAAGCGGGTATAAATTATTAATCGAAACCAGCCATTTAGTAGAAACTAAATTATTATTCAATTTCAGGTTGGGGTTACCCACAATCGGTTGCGTTAAATCCAGTTTATAATTGTATTTCAGGAAATTACACGGTTGTGAATGAACTTTAATAGATATTGCAATGGGCGTTGTTTTCAGCTGGGCTGGTAACGAACTACCCTTGATATGCAGGAGAGCTTCAGGTGAAATTCCATGATCCGCAACCAGGGACAATTCAATTTTAAGCCAAAGAGGTACGGTAACAGACGAGAAGACTTCTTCCTTAGGTGAAAGCCAGTGGAGATACTTAGAGACATGTCCGGCCCAGTAATAAAAAAGAAGGTGTGGCAGACATAAACCGCCCTTTTCTATAGAAGCCGTCAGTTTATTATAGGCTAGCCTGGGTTGTTTATTGGCCCAGATAAATTTTGTGATAATTGCATGTATTTTACGGAACCAAGAAAAGGGTAACCAAATATTAAGTAAATTAAGGGATAAAATAGCCTTGGGAAAACATTCATCTTAATTAGATTAATTCTCCCCCATAAGGAAATAGGGAGCTTGGACCATCAGTCAAGATCTGTCTCAATAACTCTAACTAATGAGTCCAATTCAACTTCTGCAATAACTCAGGGTCTCTCGAAATGTTAATACCTAAATATTTTAAAGTATCTTGTTCCCAAGATAGGCCGAATACTGTAATTGTAGATTTGAGGACTTTATGATTAAGAGGAAAAATAATACTCTTCTCTCTGTTTAATTTATAATTGGAAAGATGGCTATACTTATCTATCATGGTAAACATAGGAGGTATCGAGTTCTCAGGGTTAGATATCTGTAGTAGCAGATCATCAGCATATGCCGATACTTTGATCTCATGGTCATGTACAGGGATGCCTTGGATCCGAGTACATCCTATTAGGGAACGAATCAGAGGTTCCAGGTATAGGTTAAAAAGTAAAGGAGAAAGAGGGCACCCTTGCCTGGTACCCGATTCTAAT
This sequence comes from Neoceratodus forsteri, assembly GCA_016271365.2. NCBI lineage: Eukaryota > Metazoa > Chordata > Ceratodontiformes > Ceratodontidae > Neoceratodus > Neoceratodus forsteri. The sequence continues at coordinate 639,029,205 of CM057455.1, read as the reverse complement.
GTAAAAAGAGATGAAATCACTCCGTTGACCAGGATTCAAGCCGAGGGAGCATGATATAAGGTTTTAATCCTGTTCTGGAATAAAAGAGGAAAATTGTAGACCTTAAGAGTACAAAACAGAAAGTTCCACTCTACTCTATCAAAAGTCTTCTCTGCATCAAGAGAAAGTAAAACGGCTGGGTAGGAAGCATCCCTTGAGACCGATAGAACATGTGAGAGCGATGTGAGATGATCTACAGACAAGCACCCTTTCATGAACCCTACTTGCTCTGGTCCAATTAGAGACGTTAATACCATATTGAGACGTGTAGCAAGTAATTTAGTCAAAATTTTAATATCTTGATTCATTAGGGAGATGGGCAGTAACTGAAAACAAGTTCTGGATTATGACCAGGTTTGGGTAGTACCACAATCAAAGCTTCAAATAGTGTAGGGTCGACCTCGGCCCCTTTTAGAACATATTGAAACAGTGACAGTAGTAGAGGTGTTAATTGTTTCTGGAATTGTTTATAGAAATTAGATGAAAAACCATCTGGGCCAGGCGATCTATCGGGAAAGAGACTATCCATAGCCCCTATAACCTCCACAGTAGTAATTGGGTTAGTAAGCATTTGTTGTTGGATGTTAAACAGGGTTGGTAATTTTGCAGGAAGTAAAAAGGACTCCACATCCTGGGGAAGGGGTGGGTTTGGCCTAGCATGGTATAGATCAGGATAAAAACTCTTGAATTCAGCTACTATGTCAGACGGAGATGTTTTAACCCACCATCCTTAACAGATCTTATAACTGGAATGTATCTAGCAGACTCCTGTTGCTTAATTCTAAGTGCTAACAGACGTCCTGCTTTTTCCCCTTGTTCTACATAGGAAACTTTAGTTTTCAAGATAGCAAACTCTGCTTTTTCCCTTAGAATTTCCAAATACCTGTCCTTTAGTTTAAATAACTCTACTCTATCCTCTTCCGATGAGGAAGAGGTCAGCCAGGCTTCCTTGAGATGTATTTGTGCAAGCAGGTTATTTGTCTTCTGGGCGTTTTTTTTTTCTTTGGGAGGAGAGGCTAATCAAAATCCCTCTTACATAAGCTTTAAATGCACTCCACACCAAAGCAACTCTTTTTATAGATCCAACATTAATTTCTGTAAACTGTTCAATGTGTCTAGTAATCGTGGAGATCATTGTTCTATCCTTCAACAACTGATTGTTAAGTTTCCATCTTGTAGTTCTACCTTGAGTAACCGATATAGATAAGTTACACATGACTACTGAGTGATCAGACGGAGGTCCCGGTTGGATAGATGTCCCTAAAACTCCACTCAGGAGAGTTTTAGATATAAATATGTAATCAATACGGGAGGATGTCTTATGAACCAAAGATGTAAAAGTATATTCTTTGACAGCAGGATTAAGGACACGCCATACATCACATAGCCCTAAACTATCAATAAACTCTCTGAACTCCCTTTGCGCTGGTGATAACCCCCTTTTATGTCCTGATGTGCGGTCTATCATGGGATCAAATACAATATTCATATCTCCTCCCAAAATCATGGATATAGATAAGAAAGGAGATAAAACATTGACCAGTTGCATAAAAAAACCTGGGGAATCACTATTAGGTCCATACATACTTCCCAGCAACAATTCAGTGGAGTCTAAACGACAATGTACAAAAATGTACCTGCCCTGTGGATCATTAAGTGTTTGGATAAGTGTAAAAGGCATCTTTCTGGATATTAATATTAGGACTCCACAACTTTGGGTCATGCCTCCAGAGGAGAAAACATGGTTTATTTGTTGTCTCCTCATCCGGAGAGCCTCCGAATTCAGTAAATGAGATTCTTGTGTAAACATAATATCTGCAGATAATAAAGCTAGATGTTTAAGAATCTTATACTGTTTTAGTTGTTGCCTCAGTCCTTTAACATTCCAAGAAGCAATTTTAATTGTAGCCATATGCCTACTTAATATCTAATGAGATAGAGACAATTCTTGATAATCCACAATATCTAAGGAGAAGAAAAAGATGAGAAAAGAAAAGAAAAGAAGAACATTTTCTCCAATTCGCTGTGTTGCATTGAATCCTTCCCTTTCCAAATCCCCCTCCCCCTACCCTATCTTATTGAAACCTTTTGAGAAATGTACAATAAGTTGTACTCTTGAGTTTCTGTATACCCGACCCCTCCCTTATTCTTACAGCCCCGCCTAACAGCTAACTAGGCAGCAACTATTCTCCCAGCCAAACCAGCCACCCCACTATATGTAAAGTATCCCACTACTAATTACCTTGAACTCTAAAGTAACCTTATAAAAACACTAGAATGTAAGTAAATACAGCCTCCTCATGTTTAAATATCGGAAATCTGTTCTTACCAATCACCGACTATTTATAAAAGAGGTTTTGAGAATCATATAAAATATATCCCATTAAATCTTAATTCGTCATATCTTAACACAATAACCTGACTCATTTGTATTCCGTTTTATGTAGCTAAGAGACACAAAGCCCTAGCGATACTTAAAACAACTATAACTCCCGAAATTATAACTGCCCAGCCAATATTTTAGTCCCAAACATAAAACAGAGGATACTTATGGCTTGTACTCACAGCACAGTCTTTGGCTCCCTCTAGCATTAAAAGCAGGATAAGCAGCTGTTTCAGTCCTTTTCCGGTTACCCCGATCGAAAAAACAAGTTCTTTGTTGCAGGTCATCATAACAAGGCGTTAGTATGTCCCAGACTATAGTCGCCATTACAAAACTTAAAATGACTTCTATATCATGAATTACCGCTCACTATTCTTACAAAGAACATGAATAAAGGAGAAAAAATGAGAGATGACTAGTCCTTCAAATAAGTTATACTTTAGGGCTATTATATACCATTTTCTTTATGATCCCAATATAGTATATAAAATCAGTAAACATCAACCCCCATATAATTCTACAGTCCATACTTGACATTTCTTTCCATTTCTTTGAAGTGGTCCATCCTTGAGGTATTCCCTTAACAGATCAGCGATCGAAATAGATCTGGAAAGAGCTTTTCAGACTAACCTGACGCCGCCCACATCCTCAAATGTTGACCAGCTCCCATCTACTAGTACCTGGAATCTTGCTGGGTATCTCATCCAGAATTTTATACCCGCAGCAATCAATTTAACCACAATGTGATGGTATGCTGCTCTTTTTTGTCTTACTGAGAGAGGTAAATCCTGAGCCACCTGCACTTTGGCATTAGCCCATCTGATCTCTTGAAGCCCTTTTACCTTCACAATGAAATGCTGCCATTCCTGATAATTAAGAAAACGAAGTATAAATATATGAGGAGGGGCACCCATAGGTGGTGGGGGGCGCAAAGCTCTATGGGCTCGTTCGATGATATATTTATCTCCGAAGGGAGACGGACCCGCAATTGTCTCTATGAATTCCTGTGAAAAGCCAATGGCGTCTGGACCTTCCTCCTTCTCAGGTAGCCCTATTAGAACAATATTGTTGCGTCGGCTTCTGCCCTCTAAGTTCTCCACCTTATTCTCAAGACTCTTAACTTTTTGTTTTGTAGCTATTAATTCGGTATCCATCCTTTGTTGTTTTCGTTCGGTGGAAGCCACTCTGGCTTCGTTGTCCGTCGTTCTGGTGGTCACATCTTCCAGTGCTTGGGCAATAGTTTTAATTTCTTCTGAGATCATCTGAAGTTCAGATCTAAATGGCTGAAACTCCTCCAGAAATCTTGCACGTAGCGGTTCCGTTTCTAGTTCTGTTTGCATTTCACTGCTTAGACTGGCCACACCAGTAGCCCTAGACTTTTTGCTGCCTTTTCTGGGAGAATGGAGCGTGTGTTTAAGGGCTGATTTTTCATTCCGCTTTGTCCCCAACACGTCGTACTTGAATATCCTGACGGTACTGGTATTTAGATAACTAATTATAGTCAAGTGGACACTGATATATATTGGATTTCAGTATTTTAAATGCGTATAAGGTGGTTCGGTGGCCGGAGCAATCTCAGGCAGCTGCTACTCCGGTCGCTGCATCACGTGATCTCCCAATTATTAAGATTCTTCCATTTCCTTATATAACTACAGGAATAACATTTTGCATCTTTTGTTTAGGAAGTACGCTAGTAGCATATATGCCATGCCCCCGAATTTCCAGTATGGCTGTTATTTTTTTCTTGACATAATCATATTTGACTTTTGAACTACTTATTTTGTTAATCATTTATTTTAGTGCTATGATTTTATTTCCTAAAGAATATCACCTCTGGGATTATATATATATATATATATATATATATATATATATATATACTGCAAAAAATTATGTTAATGCATCAGTTAGGGTTGCTTCCACAGAGGCAAAAGTGTGGAAATTCAGTGTTAGTGTTACCACCCCTCCACCATCCCCCCACCCTCCAGACGCCACCAGGCATTGGGGTGTGCGTTGGAGTGGTCATACCTAACTCTCACCCCTTTCCATGTGTAAAGAAGCTGTGGTGGTGCAGTATAGGAGAATGGGGTGAGAGTTAGGCACAACCACTCCAATGCACATCCTGATGCCTGGTGGTGTCTGGAGGGTGGGTGGATGGTGGTGGGTTGGATGAGTGGTAACCCTAACACTGAATTTCCACACTTTTGTCACTGTGGAAACAACCCTAACTGATGCATTAACAAAGTTTTTTGCAATGAATTTCCCTTCTTTTTGAGAAAGTGTAATGTAAGTGCTAAATGGTATGTGTTAGTGGGAGTGTGGGCCATCTGGACCCTGCGATCCCTTCACATTGTCCATTTTTTGCATAATGAGATGAAAATGTGTGATCATGGGCACTCTGGGCCCTGCGCTGCCACTCACACTTCACAACGGAGCCATACAACAACCCTATAGGGCAAGGAACCCTTGTTTTTATTTATTTATTTAGCTTTTGTTGACTGGGTAAGTGCACTAGACAAATTTTGCCTATTTTCAAACATGTCCCAGGGGAAGGGGATACAGATAAATGTCAACTGACTTTGAACCAGATTGAGCTGTTGGTGGTATTTAGTGAATGTAAAACAAGGCTGACGATATCTCAGGAACCATAGCAGCCTCAAAAAAAATTCAAATGTCTTTATAATTGTGACAACCAGTACTTGATGTGACAATGATTGACTGAACCCATGTCTCACATTGTTTATGAGCTAAGGGCATCGGAAAGCCACCCTTGGAATCCCTGGAACATATTTTTGCCAATATCTCTGTAACCTTAGCAAGTAGGAAAAAAATTTCTACTGTAGGTGTCATCTGTTATTTCCAAACTTGTTTCACTAGTCTAGTTCACCTAAAGGTGAACAAAGCTGCCAGTAGTGAAAAATCTGTATCTCGCTTCGTTTTCCAGATAAGGGTGCTGAAAGGCCTGACAGGCACCGCATTGTTATCCTAAGGGAATACTTGTAGAAAAGGCTTCGAGCACATACAACTCATAAGAGAAACATGTAGTATAAAAAGCTTTATTTTACAAAACTCCTAACATTTTTCAGATTGCTCCCCCAGTCCTTTATCAAAGGAAATAAAAAAACAAGTGTCAGAGAACACCATATATAACACACAATTGATTCAGGTGTATTCCATCAGAACAATGAATACTTAGCTAAACCATCAGACTAATTGTAATCCTCCAGAGAGACCTTCATTCAATTAAATTAAATATTTTAATCATCTTCATGTCTAATACAATAAAACAAAAGTGCATATAACAATGTAGTCTTATACTACTTCTTCCAGAACTAAATTGTGAAAATGTAAAGATACAAAAATACTAAAAACTCAAAAACTAAAAAGGGGATACTAAACAAGGGGGGAGTTTAACAAGATAGTCAGACCATATGGTTCATGCTGATCAGATATGACCAAAATTAACCGATCCTTTAAATATGGATAAAGCTCTAAGGGCCATTTAGCCCTGGACTTTTGTTAGCTTTTAAGGTTAAAATCCAGTAATTTTCTCTTCTTAGTACTAGATTATTATGATCTCCACCTCGGGTTCCTATTTACCTTATCGATTGCCATAAACTTAAAGGAATGTTGTTCAGGTTCTCTAGTATTAACAACATGTGCTGCAGTAGCATAAGTCATGTCCCCTCTGAATGGCTCTCATATGTTCTCCTACTTGATTTTAAAACTCCTGATCGTTTTCCCACATAAAAGCCTCACAGTTACATATTGCCAATAATAACTCCCCACTGTGTCACAGTTCGTGAATTGTCGAATTTCAAAACTTCTATCACTGTTGTGACTGAAAAATATTACCCTGTAACATATGGCTGCAATAGATACATCGTTTGCATTTAAATGACCCTTCTTTTATCTAACCATGTGCTTTGAGACTTATTTTCATAATGACTTCTCGTAAGTAAGTCTCCTATAGTGGGAACTTTCTTAAAACACATTCTGACGGGTTGTTCTATCACTCCTTGTAAACCTGATTCAGCTCCCAATATATGCCAATGCCTATTTATGATATTTTCAATTTCTTTCGCTTTTACTTAATATCTTGTAACGAAATTAAAACGGCAATCTTCATGCTGTATTTTGCACTTATTTCTCAAAAGATCATCCCTGTCAGTGTTTTTGGCTGTGTTGTAAGCTTCCCTAATATAGTTCTTACCATAGCCCCTCTGTGTCAGTCTATTTGTTAATTATTTTGCCCCCTCCTCAAAATCTTCCACTTCTGTACAGTTTCGTTTTGTTCTTAAAAACTGACCACTTGGTATATTTTTGATAGTGTGCCTGGGAGGACAACTGTTAGCCCATAATATAGTATTGCCATCAACTTCCTTTCGGAATAAAGTAGTTTTTATCTTATTATTTTCTTTACGTTCAATCTTTAAGTCTAAAAAAGTAATTTGTTCCTTGGAGTGACTAACTGTGAACTTCAGAAAAAGGATTTGTTCTATGTAAAAAGTCTACAAATGATTTTAACTCATTTTCATCCCCCTTCCATATCAAAAAAACATCGTCAATAAAACGTTTCCAAACCATCATAAAATTATGAAAAATATTGACATTATGATTAAAAATAAAATCCTCTTCCCACTTTCCCACAAATAAATTCGCAATCGATGGTGCACAAGTGGCTCTCATAGCTGTTCCCTTATCTGTAGAAACAATTCTCCATCAAATACAAATACATTACATTTTAAAATGCATTCCAAGAATTTTAATAAAACATCAGAACCACTAATATTCGCTGTATTTAAAAGCAAGCTATTGCATCTAGTGCTTCTTCATGTGGAACATTGGTATACAGTGATTCAATATCCATTGTGACTAAAATTCCTTCTTCTGGTAATGTCACGCCTTTCAAGAAATTAAGGACTCTTTTGTATCTTTGATGTATGATGGCAAGTTCCACACCAAAGGTTTCAAAAAGAATCACATATCTCGACAAAGGTTCTGTTAGTGAACCTATACCACTCACTATTGGACGACCAGGTGGATTAACTAAAGTTTTATGGACTTTCGAAGAATGTAAAAGTGGCCTGGTGGGATTAGAAACTGTAAGGTAATTTTTCGCATCTTGGGTAATTACTCCACTAGACAAGGCATCTTCAATAATCTCATCAATTCCATATTTGAACTCATATGTTGGATCTTCTTTTAGTCTGATATAGTACTGGGTGTTATAAATCTGTCTTTGCACTTCCAAAATGTAATTTTCTCTATCCATTAGGACCACCGCTCCACCTTTGTCTGCTTGTATTCATTGTTCTGATGGAATACACCTGAATCAATTGTGTGTTATATATGGTGTTCTCTGACACTTGGTTTTTTATTTCCTTTGATAAAGGACTGGGGAAGCAGTCCGAAACATGTTAGGAGTTTTGTAAAATAAAGCTTTTTATACTACGTGTTTCTCTTATGAGTTGTATGTGCTCGAAGCCTTTTCTACAAGTATTCCATTGTTGGTTTCTGGATCACTATGTCCCAGTGCGCACTCAGTTGGTTTGTTATCCTAAGGGAAATAGCTCAAATTTGGAACACTGTAACATTGGGCCTCTTGAATGTTTTGGCACCAACCCACCAAAAGGTACATCTGTGGGAGCAGGGCTTGCTACCCTGAAAATTTCAGCCCAAAAGACCGAACAGTTTGGTTGCAGGAGGCTGGCAAATATTTGCAGTTATTTTGAGAATACTTTCACAAAATGCTTTTGCAAATCACAAACGTTTTGCAAAATAAATTACGAAACTTTCGCATTTGAAAAAGTATTTTTCAGAAAAAGTTAAAAAATTTATTTCTGGGGCATTTACCCCCCCCCCCCCAGAAAAGATATGGCTAGCATCCTTAGGACCCGACTAGGTAAACACAACAATCAGTGTTTACCTAGAGGGTCCCAGTTTTAAACACCAGGCATTTTTCTGTGTCACTAACTGTAAACAAAATGGATGACTCATGAAAGCAAAAGGACCATTTGAGACAGTGAAAAGAGCCTCTCACGAAAGTTTCATGATTTTTGTTAACTTTTCCCATTGACTAGAATGGGAAATTTGTTTTTTGAATAACTTTGAATGGTTTCATATTTTTTAGCCAAATCTTCAAAAGGTACACCGTGAATAAGTTTGCATCTTCCTGACATTTTCAGAGCAAATGGACAAACCATGCGGGCTGTGGGCATGAGCAAAGAAATGTGCATATGTATATATATATATATAATATATATATATATATATATATATATATATATATATAATCTTGGGGGTATACAATGTCTCACCAGAAATGTTTCTACCTCATTTTGTGTAATGTATGTATATGTTCTATGTATTTCTTCCACATGTATGGACTTTTGTATGTTTTGTAATTTTTTTTTTAAATCTTCTTTTTATTTTTCAGATTTTAACTTATGTACACATAGGTCATCAGTAGTCAGTTGTACATAGTATCTTTACATCTGGTCAATTAATACATACAGTTTCTGAGGTCATCTAATTCATCAACAGTAAATACTGTACTAGTTTCAGTTACTTTCCTGCTCCCATATGGGTAATTATCTAGCTGTGTCTAATCTTGACTTAAGAACCACAGGTTAGTTATTTTAGTCTTAGCAATAGGTCAAACATGCCAAATATCAGGACATCGAACTGTTTATTTTGCTCCAATCCCTTCTAGTCGAGACTGGTAGACCAATACCTCCAGGCCTATTAGTCATCAGGACCCCACTCAATCGGGGGAAAAGAAAAAAAAAAAAAAGGAGGGGGGGAAGCGGGGGTGACCAGACCAGAGATCTAGCGAAAGCAGGGGCCTGACCACAGGATCCAATCCTCCATCCCAGAAGAACCCCCAAACTGTCCAAACTATGGCACAAAGGCGGGGTCTCTTAACATATAATATAGTAGCCAACTAGTCCATCTGACTGAAAAAGGCTCTCCACGTTCATTCAGGTTATGTGTTATTTTTTCCAGGTTATAAATTTGCTTGGTAATTTCCCACCATTCCTGAATGGTCGGGACATTTGTTGTTAGCCATTGCCTGGTGACTGCTTTTTTGGCAGCAGTGATAAGCAGTGTGAGAAGGTACCTGGTATTAAGTCCCTTAAATGGCTTTGGTACAATGAGGAACAAATACAGCTCTGGAGTCAGCTAGAGCTGTGGGTCTAAGAGTTCCTGTAACTGCACCTCAATTTGTTTTAGGTAGCTGGAAAGCACTGGACAGGCCCACATAATATGAGTCAGGTTTGCCTCCCGTTCACCGCATTTTCTCCAGCAAGCCGCTGACTTGCCTGACGAGTAGTGTTTGGAGACCTTAGGAGATCTAAAATAAGGTATTAGTGCTTTCCAGACAAACTCTCACCAAGGATGTGAACTCATAACTTTAGAAGCATAGCGGCATGCAATCTTCCAGTCTGAGGTGGATAAATGGACATCTGACTCCAGTTGCCGTTGTGTGTGAATGTTTTCAGTGAGAGCGTCACCTCATGTGCTCAATGCTTGATGGTATAGGGAGATCAAGTGGTCCTGCTTCCCTTTTTTATTCAATGTAATTTGGCATTGGATTAGTGGTGGATAGTTTTCTGGATTTCGAAGGGGGGGGCAGATCTTCCAGGTAATGTCGAAGTTGTAAATATCGGTAAAAATCTCTGTGTGGCAAATGAAACTTCACCTGGAGTTCCGAATACGCCCATATTTTCCCTTGTGTCATTATTTGTGTTAGATATCTCAACCCCAGTGTGTCCCATGCATCAAACCCAGAATCCAGTGTGTTTGGAGGGAAATCTGGCAATGCCTGAATCGGGCATACTAGTGGCAATCAGGGTAGTAAGTCATGCTCCTTTTTTAGAGCATTCCAATTTTGGAATTGGTCCATTAGCCAAAAACTAGTAGCCAGGTAGGGCACATCCACCATCCCCTGCTGGTACAGTGCCCGAAAGTATGTTACGTCGGTCATGAGTGCCTTCTCCATTTCTATCCAATGTGGGTGGGAAATGTTATTTTGTCTGGCAATCACGTGCACCATGGTTATTGCCTGTTGGTAGAGCTTTAAGTCTGGTATAATATTTTAAGTCGCACCCGGGGTCTATGCCCAGCCCAAACAAAGTTCCGTATTAGATGGGAAATTTCTCTGAAGATCTTTGGGGGCAACGATAGGGGAACATTTTGGAAGAGATATAGTGCTCTAGGAAGAGTAATCATTCTGATTAATTCTATTCACCTCACGAGGCTCAGAGGCATTACAGACCATGCCTACTTGTCCTGCTTTATTTGTGTAATGAAGGGGGTGTAGTTATACCTGTAATAGTTCAACCGATCTCGAGGTATATATATACCCAGGTATTTTAATTTTTCCAGGTTCCATCTGCCCGGCAAGAGCTCCAGACCTTTTTGTGTGGGGGTATAATTAAAAGTGAGTATTTCAGTTTTAGTCAGGTTCAGTTTATAACCTGAGACTTTGCTATAGTCATCCAGAATTTGGCATGTCACTGGTATAGATTGTTCGGGGTTTTGGAGATAAAGAAGGATATCATCTGTGTATATGGCAACCCGATGCTCCGTACCCCCAAAGAGAACTCCCTGTATATGGGGCGAGTTTCGGATTTGTTGTGCTAAGGGTTCTATAACCACTGCAAACAATAACGGGGATAGCAGACAACCCTGACGTGTACCTCTTCCGAGCTGAAAATACTCAGAATGCTGCCCATTTACTCTGACTTTTGCCCGGGGGGCTGAATATATATTTTGCAGAACTTGAATAAAACCTCGTGGAAAACCAAACTTGTCCATAACAGAGTATAAAAAGGGCCACGCAACTCTGTCAAAGGCTTTTTCTGCATCCAGACCAATTAGTACCGCTGGGGCCTTTGTGCCATTCATCTGGTCCACGAGGTAGAGGGACCGTCTAATATTGTCCGTGGTAGTATGTGCTCTTACAAAACCCGTCTGATCTTTGTGTATTAGGACAGGGAGGACTTGATCCATACGGTGAGCCAGTATACTCATGAAGAGCTTATAATCCTGATTTAGTACTGAGATCGGCCGGTATGATGCGCACTCTTGTGGGTTTTTCCCTGGTTTAGGGATCACCGATATAGTTGCGTAGGACCATGACTCCGGAGGGGGATTGCCCTCCAAAGTCGAGTTAAAGACCCGGTGGAGGGTAGGGAGGATCTGAGCCCTTCCTATTTTGTAAAACTCCACCTCATACCCATCAGGTCCTGGTGCTTTCTGAGATTTAGAGTTGGTTATGGCCTGGGCTATCTCGGCTATTGCTATTGGCTTTAGGAGGGAGTTTCTACCTTCTTCCGTAAGGGTTGGTAAGTCAAGCATTCCAAAGTATGACTTCAAGTTATCTGCTGAGGGGATAGACTCTTGGGTATACAGATTCCTATAGTACGCTAGAAAGGCATCAGCAATGTCATGCGTCTTAGAGAGGGGGTGGCCCCCAACTGGGTGTTTTACAATCATTATCGTTGCCCCCTTTCCTCTGTCTACGGATTTAATATGCCAGCATTCGTGTGGCCGGAGGCCCAACCTCATAGTACTTCTGTTTTAGAAATGTAAGAGCTATTTCGGTTTGTTGTAATGTGAGTTTATCTAGTGCTTGTTTGGTTTGCTGTATCTGGGGAAGGAGGGATTCGTCGCCTTGTTGATGTGCCTGCTGTAAAAAATGGAGTGTGTCTTCAAGCTCAGCTCTATATTCTCCGCGTTGTCTCTTTTTTTGTGCTGCATACTTGATAATGTGTCCCCTAAGTACCACTTTAATGTCCCAGTGCACCGAGGGAGTGGTGTCAGGGGCCGGGTTATCGGTCTCAATCTCCATTATCTTGTCTGAGATAAATTCCCGGAATTCTTTGGACCATAAATAGTAGGGATTTAACCTCCATTGAGTGTTTCTAGGTTGGATTTCCAGATACCACTGAGTGATCACAGGTGCAAGGTCTGAGATGGAGATATCTCCTAATTGCACATCGCTTACTGAAAATAATTTTTCAACTTGAGTGTACACGTAATCTATTCGGGAATATGTTTGGTGGACCGATGAGTAGTATGTGTAATTCTTCAACTGCGGGTGTAATTTTCACCAAATGTCACACCACCCCATTTCAGTGACAAACTTATTAAAAATTTTTTGAGTAGCTGTTAGTTTTTGTGGTCTCCTCCTAGAGAAGTCTATGTTAGGGTCTGCCATCAGATGCAGGTCTCCGGCCATCATAAGGGTGCCTTTGGTGAAATTCACCAGTTTATCCAGTAGGGGTTGCAGTTGTGAAACGGTGATACCCGGTGGGAGATATATATTGGCTAAGGTAACCTCCTCATTGTGAAGCCTTCCTCGGGTTAATACCATCCGGCCCTCAGGGTCTGCCCAAGTCTGTTCTGACTGATATGGTGTATATGGTGGAATAATTATAGAAACCCCTCTACTTCTGCCTCCCCTGTAAGAGGCGTAAAAAGACTGTCCCTTACTTAATTTAGCTAGCTTGGCATGTTCCATTGAGGACATATGGGTTTCCTGGAGGTAGATGACATCTGACTTAGTTCTTCGGAGATGCGCTAATACTCTAGACCTTTTAATAGGGGAGGCCAGGCCATTTATGTTTAGGGAGAGCAATTTTAATTTTGGTGAGTGCATCAATACCTATGATCAGGACGCTGGTATATTGGTACCCCTCGCCCCCTTGGGGAGCCCACAAGACCCACATATTTAATAACTGTACAGACCAGAGACAATTCGATGACCTGTTTACAGAAACAACAACATGAAACATATAAACACACAATCTAGATTTAAGACAAAGTCTAAAAGCCAACATGGCAATAACATATATATATAGAACAGTTGGTACTTCCAAAAAGAAAACCGGGCAAAGCCCTGGTTGTTGGTAGGAGCCAAGTTCCTACCCTTTTGGCCCTCCTTTCACTTGAGGGCCTTTAGACACCAGGGGTGTCCAAGAGGGAAAGGGGTAATTGGAGTTGGTGATGCAAACCATGAGACGTTGACTCCCCCGAGACTAGTCATGTAAGAGGAGTACGCCTCGAATGTTAAAGGATAAGATCTCTAAGATAAGTATGATTTTTCAGCAGTCCCTTTCCGGCCCCCCCTCCCCTGTATTTGGCCTGATAAATCTATCAGGGGTGGTAGAGGACCCCTCTCCTCAGTTTTGGGGCACATTCCCCATTTTAGCTCCAAAGTGTATAATAAAGCTCCACAGGTCACAAGTCCCTTCTCATTATACCTCCTGAGCCTCATTGTGGTCAACATGCCAAGCTGGAGAAACCTCCAGCCATAGCTGGCCCGTAGACTAGGCTCTCCTAGTAAGCTGACGGAGCCAGCATCTTCAGTCATGCCTCCGTTCTCCAACCGAGGCTGACAAGATATACAAAGAAACCTCCCTGATAGGATAATTCACTGCTACCCCCCCAAAATTCTGGGCCCCTTCTCCCCTGTAAGACTTATCAGTACTGTATTCATTGCTATTTTAATTCAATCTTCTGATCCTCTCCCCTTCACCTTTTCATTACTCCTTCATTGCCCATTTGCTCTCATTTACTGGGTCCCTGCTCGTGGGGTGGTAAGGTACCCAGGGGCAACATTTCAACCCATTGCTCACATCAGTTACCTAGATGTAGTCAATGACTAGGTTTCGATGTCACCACCTCCTGGCGTCTGAGGTAGGTCATTTCCCCCTGGTGCATCCCTACACATTGAGAGTCAAATCCCTAAAACCAGGGTAGGTGACCACCTGACCTGCTAGCCGCATGTCTGCGGTTGCCAGGATTCCCTGCCCCACTCCCAGAGGAGTCCATCTCAGTGAACACACCAGTGCACACCGCACGGCTGGAATTGCAGTATCATCTGAGTCATGGGCCGCTTATTTTAGTATTGCTGTTATTCTCACCCTATCTATATGTGGTAGAATAATCACATAGCCTGAGTTTCCAGTAGTTATTGCCCTACCCCAGAGGTCCATGGGTCACCCGAGTTCCCTGTCGAGCCAGCCAATCTGGTGTGTTTACTGCATTCCCTGGTCCTATCTCCACACTCCCCAAGGCACCTCCCCCATATAAGATTTTATTCCACTGGTATCATTTTCCCATGATGTATCTACTGTCCTACAGCCCCCTTACTCCTCCTGGGATTTATTTACACTTCTACAGTGAGGCAGTAACTAGGGGAAAACATCATGCAGTGTTGCACCTTAAAATTTTTACGTTACTGTTCATGAGGCATGGGGGGGTCTGCGGGGTCTCTATGTGCCCACAGTGGCCTGTCTTCAAGGAACGAATGGGATAGTTCAGCCTTGCCATAAACCTGAAGTGAAGGACCATTCCACGGGTGGCATAAGTTACTAATAGGGAACTGCAGTCCAATGGGGAGCCGACCCAGACTGCAAGGGTGTGGAAACAAGCCTCAAGGATGTGCCGATCCAGTCCAGCGCAGCCGTTAGCCCCATCTGCAATGGGAGGGCCCACCTCCCCTACCATCCAGCCAACTCCAGCCTCCACTCCGCTGTGAGGACAGAGAAAAGGTCTCCTCAAAATGATAACCACAGGAACCCCCTAGATCCCCCCTCCCAGCGATGACCCCACATCTCACCTTAATTCCCCCCCTCCCCACACAATCACAAAATGGGTGATTTGTGCCATTAGGTAACTGTCTATGTTCTCCCCTCGAATGCATGAGAGCCCGGCTGCTTCATTGTTATCAGTTCCGTGGGGGCCGAGCCTTCAGCGCACTCTAAGGTTGACCTCACAGTTTACATGGGAGTCATAACTGAGGGTACATTTCAGCCCCAGCCCCATCACAGCCCCATTCATCCCTATATGTCTTTGGTTGGTAAACAGTTAATGAAACAATAATTTACTAACAGAGATGCAGTCTTATGGGCTTCCTGCCCTCCTCCACTCCACTCTCCTACATCCTGTAAATCCTCTCATAGGGTAGCCACCCATTCCCTGCAGGCCATTCCTTGGAGACCCTCCCAATGTTTAGCTGACAAATTAAATATTAGTTAACCCCATAATATGTACAATGGCTTTCAGTAGATTTTCATTCTCTTATGGCTAAGTAGTGTACGGCTCCCACTTCCAGTCTGTTCGACTGCCGCTCCAGTTAAGCTGGGGCACAAGTCTCCATGCAGTAACTGCCATACATTTTCGCGCCCTCCCCATGCTCAGGCCAAGAGAAATGCTGCAGGACTCACCAGACTGGGACAAAATTCAATCACCCATTATGTAATCGCGATTCCTGTCTCTCAGTCTGTGCCGGGAGAGAGACACAAACTGCAAGGGCATCCAGGGTAGGAAATGTTCACCAAGACAAAAGTTTACAGATAAAACTCCTTCCCCCGCCCCTGAATTACCTGCCCGGTCCCCCCCCATACCAATCAATTAGTCCCCCTTATGCTATTCCCCCCCCAGCAGTTGAAATCAATACAGCTTTAACACAATTACAGGAGGCTTCTATATATTGGCATCAGTTCCATAGAAGTCTCCCACAAACCCTCACAAAACCTCCAGTAATACTTGCGATTTAGCAATCAGGTAGCAGCTCCCTGGGGGTCACCACAATGCCTTGAAAGTTCCTGGGAGCCGGTCTTCAAGGAGCTAACAATATTCTGGAGGGCTTCAGAACCCTGCTGTCTTCGTGCCTCGCGCTGCTTGACAGTCCAGGCATTCTGAGCTATTTTGGCTGCTATTCAAACTGTATCAGTAGAGTTCTATGATATGAAAGTAATTTTCCTGGTTCGTAGCTCTTCTATTGCTGCGGCTGCAGATTCGAAAAGGATGGGCCCTTCCACGAATTGAACCAGTAATTTAGCTGGGTACAAGGCACGAAAATGGATTCGTGCCCCTTTAAGAGCCCTCCTAACAGGGGAGTATAGCTGTCGTCGAGCCATGACCTCGGGCGCAAAGTCATTCTCAAAACAGAGCCGATGATTCCTGAAATGCACTTTGCCCTGCTTCCATGTGGTGTGTAATATGGTTTCTTTTTCCTGATGCCAGAGGAACTTAATTAGGATTGAACGCGGCCGAGCCCCAGCTGGCGGTTTAGGCCCCAGAGTACGGCGGACCCGCTCAATTTCCAAGGTAAGATTTTCAGGCAGGGGGAGGATTTTCTTCAGCAAACTCTGCATGAACGCAATAAAGTCAGCGTTTTCCGTACCCTCCGGGAGACCCGACAGCCTAATATTATTTCTTTGACTCCTGCATTCAGCATCCTCGGCCCATTCCTGCAGGGCCCGGAGTTGAGAGTGTAGCTGTGTGATGGCCTGTTCTGTGTCATCCACCCTCCTGTCTGTCATTGACAACTGCTCTTTAAACCCCTCTTGTTTTTTTTTCCACCTTGCTAATGTCTGTTCTCAGGGCTGTCACGGTTGATCTCATTTCCTTTATAAACTATCTTATTTCGGAGAACATTTGGGTCATTTTCCGCTGTAAAATCGTGTGGGAGACATGGTTGGTCCGGGGAGTGCTAAGGCGGGAGGCCGACGAGGCCTGCGAATCTCCGCTGTCCGAGTCTTCGGCTGCCGATCTGTCATCATCTGGTTTACTGGTGGACTCTGTTTTGTCCGCTCCTCACTTCTTAGGCATCTTGGATCTCTAGACGATGTCTGTAACGCTGTTTTTTAAAGTAAAGCCTTACTTAATCAGCTTTATTTTGGAAAATTGCGGGGGAGCCTCGCGTCAATGCAGCTCATACACTCATGACGTCACCGGAAGTCCTGTTTTGTAATTTTGTAATATGTTATTTGTTATGCCATGGGTCACCATTTTAAATGAGTTTATTCTCAATGATTTAACCCTTCAATAAAATGAAATTAAATTGTTCATTTTGTCTTGGTCTTCTAAAACATTAAGCTCCTCTTCTTCAGATTTTTGGGATTTATTTGTTGTCTTTATCTTGCATGCCACATGCCCAATAATTCATCCTCTTATGTATGTTTTAAAGCATTCCTTATACAGTTGGGAGAAGCTTTCCCGTCATCATGAATTTCAATGAATATTTTGACTTGAGTATATATTCCTTACATTTTGGATTTTGCAATAGATATCCCTTGTGATAGTTCCATGTCTTTGGTGGTCTGTAATCAGAGATGCTTTCAAGGATGCAAGGTCTGTGATCTGAGGACTATTAACATCTGCAAAAACTATGGGGCTGAATAGAGTCCATGGTATGAAAAAGTGACCTTTTTCTGTTATATGAGTAACAGTATGTCTGTCAGAAACAAATGTGTTTTTCAGCAAGGCAATCAACACCATTCCACATAGGAGGCTTGTGAACAAGCTTGGCAGCCTGGATTGGGTCACAAGGTTGTGAACTGGGTTAGAAACTGGTTAAGGGATAGAACACAGAGGGTGGTGGTAAACGGAGCTAAATCTAAGGAAGAGAGCGGGACCAGTGGGGTGACACAGGGATCAGTTCTGGGGCTAGTCCTGTTTAATATCTTCATTAGTGACATTGTGGAGGGGCTGAAAGGGAAGGAATCCCTCTTTGTGGATGACAACAATGTCTGCAATAGGGTAAACACCCCTGGAGGGGTGGAGAAAATGAGGAAGGACATAGATAAACTGGAGGACTAGTCAAGAATGTGGCAGATAAGATTCAATGCAAAGAAGTGCAAAATCATGCACTTGGGATGCAGGAACCCAGGGGAGGATTACATGATGGGTGGGGAGTTATTAACAGCCATCAAACAGGAAAGAGATCTGGGGGTGATCATATCTGATGACCTAAAGGTGGACAAACTATGTGCCAGAGCTGTGGGGAGAGCCATTGGGATGCTGGGGTGCATAGGAAGAGGTATCGCCAGCAGAAGAAAAGATGCAGTGATGCCACTGTACAAATCATTGGTGAGACCTCACTTGGAGTACTGTGTCCAGTTCTGGAGGCTGCAGTTGTGAAAGGACAGAGACAGGGTAGAGGCAGTTCAAAGAAGGGCAACAAAAATGGTGCAGGTCCTTCACCAAAGATCATATGAGGAGAGACTGGAGGCACTCAATATGCATACCCTGAAGGAGAGGAGAGGGAGAGACAGAGAGGGAGAGAGAGAGAGGGGAGATGTGATAGAGACCTTCAAAAACCTAAAGGAGATACATAAGGTTCAGAAGGGTAGCATCTTTCAGAAAAGGAGATGCTCTAGAAGTTTTAGTTAGTTCAAGTTTATTGCAGGAAAACTCCACTGAGCAAGCTCATTCACAAGGAGGTCCTGTGACATAAACACTTAAAGTACAAACACAGATAGGTAATAACAGTATATACATGAAATGCACGTTACATGATACAGGCTGGATATCCATACAAGGGTACCAAATAGGGTGACCGCAGGTGGTAAACATTGATATGAGACAGGGAAGCGACTTACAGGTTGCATACTGATAAATGAAACATGATGACTGGTGTGTGCAATAAATTTACAGTATTTTGGCAGCTAGAACAAACAACAGTCTACAACTGATATGGGGGGAGTGATTTGATAGAGTAGCAGTGGGCGTAAGCAAAGATAAAGCCAGGAGTAGAAGGGGAGGAAAGCAGTTAATATGACAAATCAATTATACCTTACCGGTGGATAAATATGGCACACATGGGGAAGGAAGAGACTTAATGACGGTTACAGGTGTCTTTTTTTGGCTGAACTTAGTGATTTGTAGAAGTTTATTGAAACTGTGCTAGTTAGTTTCAATGCGGTTTGTAATTGGTTCCAAATGGAGGGAAGGGCATATGCAATAGCACGTTACTAAAGGAAGTCCAGGCCTGGTATGTCAAGCATAATAAAGTCAGATTTTCTTAATGAGTATGCACTATGTGAGATACTAATAAGGGAAGAGAGATAGCTTGGCAATTTCTGCAGGAGCAGTTTAAGAGTCCGTAGCCCAGCATGGAGCAGGCGTCTAGTAGTAAGGGATGTCCAACTAACAGCTGCATATAAGTCACAGTGGTGCGAATGGTAAGGGGAGTTGGTAATGAACCATAACGCACGGTGATAAAGGATGTCCAGTTTACTTAGATTTGCAAGAGTGGTGGAGGAATAGATTACATCCCCATAGTCGAGTAGGGGGAGAAAAGTGGCCTGTACAAGCTTGTTTCGAGTTTCATGGGGGAAAAGGGGCCTATTTCTGTAGAAGAAACCTAACCTTGCTTTTAACCTTCTAGAGACATCTTCACATGGTCACTGAAAGATAATTTATTGTCGATCCAGATACCTAGATATTTAAATTAGGTTACAACTTCCAGAAGGCTCGTTTAGCGTGGTGACAATGAAGTCTTGGGCAAGGGTATTGGGGGGGCCTGTGACAGCACTGCGGGAGAATATCATCGCTTTAGTCTTCTTAGCATTGAGCAGAAGCTTTGCCTTTATTAGATTATGCTCAAGTTGTGCGAAGTCCGCTTGAAGCACTCCCTTGACTTCAGATAACGATGAGCCAGAAGTATACAACACAGTATCATCTGCAAAAAAGTGCAGATTGGACGTAGATATGTTAGCATCTAAGTCATTAATGTACAGAGAAAACAAGATAGGGCCTAAGATGGATCCTTGAGGGACTCCTCTTGCAACTGGCAAGGCAGCAGAAAAAAAGCCTTCCGCCTTTACTTTTTGGAATCTTCCAGTTAGGTAGCTAGAGAACCACTGGGTGGTATGGTATGTGGCACCCAACTTGCAAGGCAATTGACTAATAGTTTGTGATCAACAGTATCAAAAGCTTTGCTGAGGTCCAAAAGACTGCACCAGTTACCTTCTTAGCATCTATAGCAGAGATCCAATCATTGGTTACTTTTGCTAGTGCAGTGATTGTGCTATGATTAGCCCGGAAGCCAGATTGAGCTGGGTTAATGAGAGAAAGGTTTCCAAGTGAGATTTTACCTGAATATGGATCAGTTTTCGAGAACTTTAGAAAGGATAGGCAATATGGAGATAGGCCTATAGTTGTTTACATCGCATGGGTCACCAGATTTAAATAGAGGAGGATATGTGCTGATTTCAGCAGGACTGACACAGTAGCAGATGTAATGGAAAGATTGAAGATGTGGAATTGGGGCAGTGAGATGGGCATAACCTGACCTTAGGAAAAAGGGTTCCAAGCCATCGTCCCCTGTGCTTTTTTGGTGTACGTTAAGAAGAGAATCTTCTACTTTATAAGTTATCTGTGCAGTAGGAAGGGCTGGGTGCAGGAATTAGATGTGGCGGAGGGTATGTTGGCTCACCGCAGCACCAGCATAAGGTGACGAGTCAAAAGTTAATCCAGCTGTGGCAAAGTGGGAGTTAAGTTCCTCCAGGATTAGGGACTTGTTTTCCAAATCTTGCCACTTGCAACTATCTTTGTTGGGACAGAGGGGCCATGGGCCCTTCTATAGCTTTGATAGTCTTCCATATGTTATGAGGGTTACCTTTAGCTTGTTCGGAGTAGAAATATAATAGTTAGCTTTAGCAGAGAAGTTTTCACACAGTTATTCCTGGCTGTTCTAAAGGCCTGCCAATCCGAAGATTCTTTGAATGTCTAGCTTTAGCCCAGAGCTTATCTCGAGCTATAAGGGCTGCCTTGAGATCTGAGGTGAACCAGGGGTTGAATTGTTCCGGCACTCTTACTTTGATGAAAGGGCATGCTTATTTATTATTGTAGTGAGTTTGTCATTAAGGATGCAAGCTGCCTTGTTGACATCTTTGGCTAGATAAAGATCTTGCCATCTGATCATTCTCAGGTCAGATAGGAAGTTTATTGCACTGAATTTGCGGAAAGGATCTTTTGTTATAAAGATGGATGGCGGCCGGGCCTTAATTTGAGGTCTTATGTAAGCAACAATTCCATGATCGTCCATGTCATTGTGAAACACTGCCAAATGAGGTATTTTGTGGATGGGTGGTTAGTACCACATCTAGAATGGAACTGTTGGCAGTATTTAGAGTGTTGTTCCTAGTAGGTTCACTGACTAATTGCCCAAGACCTAGCTCGTCACAAAGGGATTTGAGGCCGTGTAATTTAGGGTGACAGCCAGTCCATATTTAGATCTCCTAGAAATATTGTTTCAGTTTTTGCATCTACGAAGATGGATTTCAAAAGATTAAGGACTTCATCACCACCAGACGGGGGTCTATAGCCACCTAGGATAGTGATACATTCCGAGGAGGGGAGATGAAGGCTCAGCGAAAATAACTCAAATTCCTTGGCTAGAGATTTGCAACTAATATTGGTGACCAAGTACTTAGATTTGGCGTAGATAACCACACCCCCGCCTCTAGACTCTCTATATGCTCTAAATAAATTGTAGCCCTGCAGTGATATTTGTTGATCAGTGTTCGTCTTTTTTAACCATGACTCAGTAATTATGATAAGGTCTGGGTTAACATGTGCAGCCCAGGCTTGCAGCTGTACAAGTTTTTTAGGCAGGCTTAAAATGTTGACCATCATCATTTTGAGACCTGTGGCCTCAGCAAAATTGATAGGCGAGGTAAGTTGTTGGGGGGGCCAGGGTTGAGCTCCACATCTCCTGAGCAGAGAAGAAGCAGAAGTAAAACTTTCTTTAAGGAGCTTATAAGAATGGAGACTGCTTTTTTATTTCTAGGTGGCAACCCATATCGTGCTGTGCAAGAGGCGGCACCACTGTAATGACAGTTGATCGTGATCAATGTAAGTGCTTGGGTAGACATAGGTGAGGACAGTAGCAAGGGGGTGTAGGCTAACTGGGGGGAATAGGATAAAAAGGGAGAGGAGAATGACATAGTGTCTGCATGGTAGACTGTTATAACATTAGGTATTGATAAGGTACATTGGAGAACTGAATTGCATTGAGGTACTTAATTGCACTGTATTGCTGAAAACTCTGCACCTTAGGAGCAATAAAACACAATAAGGAGAGTCATGGTCCCAGATTGAGTGGTCTCGTGATTTGTATTAGTGCAATATTTTCTAGGCAAGTAATTTGCCCACCTAGGTACTCACTTAAAACCTAGATGAGAAAATACAGCAGAAAGGGGAACAAGGAGAGCAGGAGCAGCTTAGTTAGTGGCCATCCACCCTTCAGACTCAAGTCCCCTTGTAGCAGCACCGGGAAAGAAGTAGAATGATAATGCAGGCCATATTGCCCACGAATGAATACAGTGATTTATGTAGAAGACCAAGAATCCCTATAGTGGCAGGTCTGTATAACCTGCTAATGGAAAACTAGCCACTAAAAAAAAGTAGTTAGACTTATCGGCACCAAGGCAGAGTGCTTGAATGGGGGGGGGGGTGCTGCAGGATGAGCAGTCAGACAGAAGAGGTATAAGCACTTTAAAACAGTAGTAGAAATTACAATCCAGCTAATGCAGTTGAAAAACTCCTAATAACACAGTTGAAATGTGCTTAGTTCTATCCAAAATCTAACAAAGTGCCAGGGGTCTATAGCAGGGGAAAACTCCTGGCCAATCAGAGTGGGTTTGCTGGAAGCACCCGTGTTCCGATTGGCTGCGCTGTCCCTTCTAAGAAGAAGGGGACATGACGTGAGACTTGAAGGGGGTAGACTTAGGAGCAATGTGAGAAAGTACTTCTTCCTGGAAAAGGTGGTGGAGGCATGAAACAGGCTCCCAGCAGCGGTGGTGATGGCAAATTCAGTGGAGGAATTCAAAACTGCATGGGATAGACATAGGGGAACCCTAATGATTCAGAAGAGGAGGTAACACTGGAGATCAAGTAGGATCTGCAGCTTTTGAATTGTGTAGGGAAAATGGGCAGACTGGATGGGCCTATCAGTCCTTATCTGCTGTCAAATTCTATGTTACTGTGTAATCTCTTCCATCAACGTGGACTATACTCCTTAAATGTATACTGTAAGCCCAAGGTCTTTGATAAGAGCAAGTGGTATTTTTTCTAGATCTACAACTGTTCAGTCTTGGTGGTGCTGGACTTCTTTCAATAGTAGGGTCTACTACCTCAGTAATATCATCTCTAAAATAAGCTCAGACAGAAAAGCTCTCAAGTACTGATTATAAGGAATTGATGAACTCCACCTACCCACTGTTTGGTGCATGTACAGTATGTTACCCATGACCACATTTTCCTCATCTAGCATACCTGTTTTACTTTTCCACCTTCCATATGGGCCAAAAACTTTGTTCAATTTAATAAAGTCAATAATGGCTGAGACTTTTGTACAGTCATATGCAACACTTGAATCCATATTTCAGATGCATGCTGCATCCAAACAGATGCATCCAAGTTTCTACATCCTGTTCATACACATATAGATGCATTTGCAACAGTTCCTGCAGTTCAGAGCAATTTTTGCTGCTGCACTGGGAATCACATCCATTTTCTGGATGCAAATTTATTTATTTATTTATTTATTCAAGAGTTTAACCAGGCAGGCATACTGAGCGGAAGACCACTCGTTTCCAGATGCGACCTGGGGGAAACAAGGTGGGGTACATGAGGGAAGGAGCAGTAATTATACAGACATTCAATTACACATGAGGAGGCAATGTTGTGAGCCTATACAGTAGGTAGCTAAGGTAGGCTTGTTCTTATATCCAGATGAAGTGCAAACAGGAAGATAGAGCTTTGGTGTAAGGGAGAAGAGTGCCAACAATAGATTATATAGCTGGATTAGGAGGAAGGATTGGGAGAGAGGAGGGAGCCTAAGTGGAAGTGTAAGCTAATTAGCCCGGTTAGTTATTAGATGCAATTTTAGGCTGGTTGGTGGCCATCAGGAAGTTAAGGTAGGCAGTTGAAGCCTCTTGGGGCAGGGTGGGAGCAGAGCAGACCGGAGAGGAAGTGCCCTGAGAGGCGAGTGTTGAGGTGTCTGAGATTGTAGTAATGGCGGATATCTGCTGGTAAGTCATTCCAGAGTTTTGGTATCACGGTAGCTTAGTGCTGCTGGCCCATGGAGGTGCGCATAAGAGGGATGTGGAATAGTCTAGCATCTGAGTGCTGAAGGAGTCCTTGGGGGAGCTGAGAAGTTAAGGATGCAGTCAGGTATGGGGAGAGAGTGGGACCAGAATTTAGCGGCAATTTTGGAGCTGTGGATTAGCCGCGGTCAGCAAGTGAGGGGAGGGACAGGCGCCTGTAAAGGTCGCAGTGGTGTGTTAGTTTTGGACAGTCCAGTATGAAACGGCAGAAGGAGTGGAAAAGGGTGTCCAGCCTGGACAGAGTGAATGGTGCTTGGTGCCATAGATCACATCCCGTAGTCAAAGATCGGCAGAATCATTTTTGTCACGAGTTCCGCCTGACCGTGGTGGACAGGCAGCCTTTGTTCTGTGGAGAGGGCCCCAGTTTGGGATTAAGTTTTTGTGCAAGGATTCCACGTAGAGAAATTCCAGGTTTTGGTTGAGCCAAACACCTAGGTAACGGAAGGAGGTACTGGATTCTAATGGAGAGTGGTCCAGGGTTACGAAGGGGGGGTGCTCAGCGAGCCGGGAGAGACGAGGCTTCGAGCCGAAAGTTAGCGAGACAGTCTTTTTTGCATTTAGGAACAGCTGGTTTGTAGAGAGCCAGAGTTGTACAGCATTGAAGTCATGTTGAAGGTGGCCATGTGCAAATGTGGAATTCCATGCCAGGAGTTAGACCAACTTTTCATAGTCTAACTCCTGGGATGGATTTCTGCACTTGCATCCAAAAAATTGATGCAAGTTTCTGAAAACCAACCAAGACAATACCTCTTATAATGAGGATAGCATCCCTCTCTTGTTGTTATTTAAGCAATTATGGAACACTTGCCGTACCCAGGTGCTTCCTAATTTATTGGCCTCTAATGGGGTCAGTAGACTCATTTGTATCAAGGCCACATCTGCCCTCTTTTTTTAAAGATGATTTGATTTCATACCTTTTTTCTTTTAATTCTGGAGTCTAACCCGTTAACATTTCATGTTTCAGTAGTAGGCTAACTCAGTGAAAATTATGTTGATTATTGTTTTGTGCTTGAGACCATGGCCCACATATTCAAAGGAGATGCGTGGCCCAAAATGGAGATGAAATGGGTGGAAGCATGATATTCGAAAGTGTGAGATGCATCATGCATTTCCAAATGCATGATCATGCAGAAATAATGTATGCAATACAAAAAGAGTAGGTGTGTAGATGAATATGCTGCGCATCCATATATTCAGCCAAAATGTGCGGTGCATCTGCTGGTCATCCCAGAAATGTGCCATGCAAAGTTAGGCAGGCAAAAGGATGGCCTAAATTGGCCAGTCACCCACAGGCAAGGTGTGGAATTGCAGCCAGACCATCTTGAGACAGCCCTTGGAGGAGCACCAGGATATGCACCAAGCACCCATAAACAGCAGTGATGCCAGGATGGAAGTACCCAAAGCCACAGATGCCAGCACACCACAGGCACTATCCAGAGATCCATCCCCCACACCGCATCCAGGATGTAGACACCCAGCTGCCACATGCCAGTGCTGTCAGGTGACACCCTAACACACCTGTGAAGTAGATGGCCAAACTGCAGCACATGTACCAGGGATCATGGCCTGCACCCATATAGCCTGCAAGGCACCACCTGATGGGTGACATCTGGGACAATGGTACCAAGGTAGCCTGGTGGTACCAGTGGCAGCCTGGAATGGGCCAGGGACTGACCTGTGGTACACACCCATGGTGGTACACCATAGGTGCACACAGGTGGGACCCACCCACCCAGGTACTTGGTCACCCTATGCACACTGCAATTCCTTGAAGTTATCACCATGTTGCCCCCATATGGGGGTGTTTGGAGCACTGCAGGTGACTGTATGCTGCATATGGAGCTGGTGTATCACATGCATGGGGTATACCGATCAGACTGTCACCCTCTGTCCTCCACTGTTGCTTGTCCAGGTGGGCCCCTGTGGTCACTGTCCAAGTGGGTCCCCTCTACCTCAGTCAGACCCTGTACATGGCTATTGGTAATAGCACTGTACCCCGGCCAATGCAGTCCACCCATCCACCCACCCACACACAAACATTCCATCACACCTGCCTGCTAGGATGCAGTACCTCTTGTTCACCTTTGTGGGGTAGTGGGGCAGCCCTGCAAAGCTGGAACTGAGCATGCTTGGGGTATGCAAATGGTCTGAATACATTCCAGTAATGAGCTGCACATGTGTGGATTTGACTTGGAATATGCAATGAGGTCATTTGCATACCCAGTCTGAATATTGCAATTTTGTGTGTCGCACATGTGGCCACCTATCGCGCATTTCCCTATGCTCTGTATAGGGCTCAGGTCACCTGCCATGCATCTCCTACTGCTCAATCACGGATATTCAGGATATTCAACTGGATATGTGCAATTTCATCTCACTGTGCATCTTCTGAATATACCATTATTTTGTGTGGGTGCATCCCAGTTGCATGGCACAGGCACTTGCATGATGCAGCCTGGGACTTTTGAATATGGGGCCCCGTATTCCAAAGATTATCCATATATATCTTAAAATTCTCTAAGTAATGCAAGAGAGAACTATCCCAATAATTCATAGCACACCCCCACAACTCTTTACTATACAATTTTCAAATTTTCCATTTCTTTTAATTTAAAATACAAATTAAAACATAATTAATACTGTGAAGCACATAATCAAAACAAGGGAATACTAAAACAAAATATAAACATGAATCCAAATATACACATATCACAATGCAATTTCTTTTACAATAAATATTTAATGGATGGTTGCTGATTGCTCACCCTGTGGATAGACTTCTGTAAGGAAATATTTCAACTTTAAGAGCTTAACATAGGCTAAATTCCAGTAATGACGAGCTAAACAGTGCAATAAATAGGGCCAGTCATAATCTGATTTGCAATTTATGAACATGCTGTAACTCGTCAAGATGTAGCGATAAGGTCAAGGAATAAAATTATGCCAAAGTTAACTTCTAATATTTGAGAGTTGTATTAAAATGACAGACTTCATAGTGAATGTCTCTTAATAAAGTCATGGCTCGTGATAAGTTATTTCCAGTATCTAACGGAAAAAAAATATTTTGATCTCAAATCTTGCACTAAATTATTTTGTGACGTAGGCAACATACTCCCCTTAATCTGCACAAGGTTTTTGGAGGACCATGCAGGGGAGTGAGAGGGGGGACTGAAGATGATGGTAAATTGCAGAGAGTAGATCAGTCAAAAGAGATAGACAGTCCATGGCAAATGTCTGCAACTGTGCAATATTGCCCATCTATATCTGGTGGCAAGCACTGTCATGGGATATGTTCTTTTAATTCAGCTAGTTCAACCAATAGGTTTAACCAGTTCATCTAGCACTGAGGAAATACACCAGAAGCTCTCTGTATGGTCAAATGAGGTTGTCCAGATTTCTTGGGGGTCTTCAAATGGGCACTACAGAATTAAAAAATAGAGGCCAAAAAAATGTTGCTGCTGCAAATTTATTGCAGTTGTATAGTTCAGCACACCATTAAGTGTATGTTGCCATGAATTGGGATTATAGTGTCGAGGGATACAAAAGGGGGTAAGAGAGGATTACAAAGGAACGAGATTGTAGAGGGGGTAGTAGGGATGATAGGGGTCAAGAGGAGGGGAACCTTGTTGTAATCTGGGAGCAAAAGCATAGGTACAGTATATCCAAAATGGCATTGTCTGATAAACTTGTCTACCATAAACAGTGCTGCTAGTTTGTCAAGCCATACAATAAAAATCATTGTGAGAAAGAAACGGTTTACCAATTTATTGGACTATACCTGCCCACCAGAACTTGTGAGAGTGACAGTATTTTAAAAGACAGGAATAATACTTATGAATAAAGAATGGGGTTATATGGAACTGAAGATGAACTTTGTAAATTCTGCTGTTAACCTGGACCTATTAGCTGTGCAGTAGCAGAGGAAGACAATTCTTCAACGTGTTTCCTTGCTTTCGATGAGTTGGGTTGATTTGTGGATTTGTGACTCCATCAATGTTTACTGCAGCTTCTGATTTTCTTTCCTTTGGATGGGGTTCCCAGAATGTGGCTTCAACCCTGAACCTTTGTCTCCCCTTCATAATTAATTTTCCAGGCATGGTGAACTTTTCTGCTGTATCCATATGTAGAAGCAGGGATATCTTCAAATCTGAGTGCAGTGTATTCTGTGAGGCTATATGTTCATCCGGTCTGACAGCAATTTTGTTTGTATCTCTTTTGTGATATTTTTAAATTACTAGCATCCATTTTTAAGTCCTTCAACATTTTTTTGATTGTATCAATGTCCAAGTTCAATTTTACATTAGGACCCAGCACAATAACATTAATTGTGGACATCAAAAGTAACCGTCTCACTGCTCAGCATGCTTCTCCCTGGCATGCTCTTTGCCCATTTATTCACACTTCAACAATGTTAGGATGAACTGTCCTTCAAACAGGATCATGTGTTTAAAAAAGTGATTGACGTATAACTAATACAATACAATAGTTACAGGACAACAATAAGTACTCATGCTGAAATTATGCTGCAGCTGTTGCAGAATAGGAGCCTGAGCTGTGACAGATTGAGTTTAAAGTTCTGCTTCAAACTGGGTCCTCACATAAAGATTTACTGAGTTTGGAACATTTGGACCTGTGCAAAGACCTTGAAACCACAAAACTGGTCAGACTTTTCTTTTGGATCTTTTTTAATTTATTGGCAGTGAGAGTGCCCTTACAGTTCCATTCTTCATAAATTCTGGTGGGCTTTTTCAAGTTTAAGTGAGAGTTGCATTTTGATTACGCCTATTTGGTCTATTCCCGGAGAGGTGGGAGCTCTATGGGCTTCATACACTTGAATTGAAAGAATTACAGTGACTATTTTCTAAAACCCGTGAACCTTCATGCATCGAAAAGATTTTGCTTAATTTACATTTTGTTTTTTGTTCTATTGTGATTTTGGGGCTTATGATTGGGGGGTTTGGATTTATAAATTGTTTGGATTTCTGGTATGTGTGGTTTGTGAGTGTGTGTACAGTACAAGTCACATTAAACTGTTCCACCAATGAGTTGGCTTAGCATTGTTTTTTACAGTTAGCAATGCATTGGCAGCTCATATTTCATTGTTTTTCAATGCTTAACCAGCTCAAGAGCAATGTTTGTAAAATGGTTTTGCATCTCATTTGGATTGCAACAGCAGTCCAGTCACAATGCAATACAAAATTGAGTTTCAACTCTTAAGAAACAGTTGTACAGGGCTTTGTATTGGATCCAGCAACACTTATGCAACTTAGTCAGAAATGCTAAAACAACTCATTGGAGGAACAGTTAAATGTGACTTACACTGTAGTTCTGGTTAGGAGGGGTCGGAGTTTGTTTAGAATATGATTGGAAGTGTCTGATTGTGTGGGAGGATTTTTGAGTGTTTGATGTGTGCTGTTTGCTGTTGGGAATGTGCTGGGATGGTGTAAAGACAGTCAGGATCTATTCCTCCTCCAGGCTCAGGGACTCAGCCCTTTTAACTGTCCCCCATTGTCAGCAGAAGCATACAGGACATGCTGTGCTTTGGGGATAGTTGGGGGGGGACTGGACCTGGTGTGGGAATGGAGGGGGTTGGGTGGATTGGAGTAGTGGGAACAAGGAGATGCCCTGGGGTGAAATGAGAGCAGGATAGGGGTCCTCCCTGCCTGGTTCACATACCTAAGGGCTCTGCTTTGTGCAGGCAAGTGATGTAGTCTTCCTTAGTTGCCCATCCTACTCAGATGGTGTTATGCAATGCCAGGTCTATTAAGAACAAGACCACTGTGATAGCAGATCTTGTTGGTTCATCTGTCCTGGCTTGCATCACCAAGACCTAGCTAGATGAAAATGCTGGTCCAGTGTTGGTTTCAGCAATTATGGCCAGGTTCTCGGTGATACACCTCCTGAGGATGGATCATAGGGGCAGGGGTGTATCCATGTGCTTTAAACTAGAACTCGGCCTTGTGGATGTGCCAGTGGGGAGCACCAGTTCCTTTGAGTGTATCATGGGTGTGGATGTGGGTGTAGGGTGCAGGATACTTCTCATCTACCATCCACCTGGTGATGAGAAAGCATTTCTGCAGGAGGTTGCGGACTCCATCATTGACATGGTATTGGGATCCCTCAGATGGTTAATTCTTGGGGATTTCAATGCCTGGTTCAATGATGGACTCTCTCAATTTGGTCAAGACTTCCTCCAACTGATGACCTCATTGGTCCTTACACAGGTTATTACCTCCATGACCCACATTTGTGGTCACTCATTGGAGCTGGTTTTCCTTCTGGGGATAGATATATCTGATTTGGTGGTGGAACCAGTCGGGTAGTCTGACAATCACACCATAGAGTTCAGTTTTGTGGCTGCCCCCCAATAGGCCTGCCCTTATGGAGATGGTTCAGTACCACCCTTTGAGGGGTGTGACCCCAGATGGCCTTATGGTGGTGCTAGATCTATTGGATATACCATGTGAATGTATGGATCCAGGGAGTCTGGTGCTTGCCTAAAATAAAGCAGTGACAGAGGCCCTGGATCTCAAAGCTCTGGCTCATGTTCACCCTCTCACTCTTCACCCAATGTCCCCATGATTTGATGGGACCATGAAGGCAATGAGGAGAGTGGGATGAAGGCTACAGAGGTGCTGTTGGAAATCAGGTCTGGAGGCAGACAGACTTAGATTGATGGACCATTATATGGTCTATCAATCAAGCAATCACCCATAAGAAGGCAGAATTCCTGTCCAGGGAGATTGGTGATATGCAGAACTGACCTGCTCAGCTCTTCCGGATTGTCAACAGATTGCGCAGTCAAATCTGTCTTCAGCCTGGTGGAGCCTTTTCACATGAGAAGTGTGATGAGTTTGCTTGGTTCTTCACAGATAAGGTTGCTACCATCAGGTCCAGGATCTGCTCAGCCCCCTCTATTGGGTATTGCAGAGGTTGGCAGGATGTTGTGAGCACCCATTTTGCTTAGTCTGACTTCA
Organism: Neoceratodus forsteri; assembly: GCA_016271365.2. Classification (NCBI taxonomy): domain Eukaryota; kingdom Metazoa; phylum Chordata; order Ceratodontiformes; family Ceratodontidae; genus Neoceratodus; species Neoceratodus forsteri. The sequence continues at coordinate 638,997,889 of CM057455.1, read as the reverse complement.
ATTGTCCAGAAAGCATTGACATCATGAGGTTCACCCATATTTTGTGGCCAGCCTGCTGTAGTTTGGACCCAGGCTCAACACGCCTTCTTGCAGAGTGTGTTGATGAAATCAGCCTGGTCATGGCCGAGATAGTCTGGAGGTCAGTAGAGAGGGGGATCTTTCCTGGGTCCCTAAAGGAGGCAGTTGTATGACCACTCCTTTAAAGTCCTCCCTTGACCCAGATTGTCTGACCAACTACAGACCTGTCTCTAACCTTCCCTTTGTGGGTAAGGTTATTGAGAAGGTGATTGCTTTTCAGCTGGATGATCATTTATCTACCCACAATGTTTATGATTCTCTCCAATATGGATTTAGGAAGAGGCATAGTATTGAGACAGTCCTTGTTCGGGTGCTAAATGTTCTCCTAATAGCGAGAGATCAGAGGACTCATTCCATCTTAGACCTCCTTGGTCTCTCTGCAGAATTTGACACTGTGGACCATGGTGTGCTATTGGAGCACCTGCAGTTCATTTTTGGACTGTCTGGTACAGTCCTCAGATGGTTTCAATCATTCCTCGAGGATAGGGCTCAGAGAGTGCTATCTGGTATTTATTCCTGAGCCCCTCTCATCCCTATCCTGTGGGGTACCACAGGGCTCCAGCCTGTCATCCATGTTGTTCACAGTGTATATGCTGCCATTGGGTGATATCATTAGGCAGTTCAGTCTGCGTTTTCACTGCTTTTCAGAGGATACTCAGCTGTACATGTCCTTTGTGCCCGAACAGGCTGAGATCCTATCAGTCTTTAACAACTGCCTCTCTGAGATCCAGAACAGGATGAGTGCCAGCTGGCTGATGTTGAACCTGGCTAAAATGGAGGTGTTGGTTATGGACCCAGATCATTGGGAGGTGAGTTTGTCACTGGGACAGTCTTCTGGGTTTTGGCTCAGGGATGTTCAGTTGACTATCTCAGATCAGGTGTGGAACCTGGGCATTATTTTTGATGATGGCCTGACCTTTAAATCACAGGTGTCTGCCATTTTCAAGACCTAATTTTACCATCTGAGGAATATCGCCCAGGTAAAACACTTGGTTCCTCCTGATGATCTTCCAACACTGGTCCACATTCTTGTGACCTCTCACCTTGACTACTGCAATGCCCTCTACCTAGAGCTACTGGGGGTTGATATTCTCTGCCTGCAGCTGGTGCAGAATGTGGCAGCCAGGCTATTGACCAGCACTTCTAGGGCCAGTCATATCACACTTGTGCTCCACGGGCTGCACTGGCTGCTAGTAATGTGGTGGATCACCTTCAAGGTCGGGTTACTGATCTTCAAAGCCCTACATGAGCAGGGACTCTGCTATTTGCAAGCTGTCCTTTGCCCTTACTGCCCCCTCTGCCCCCTCTGCTCCACCAATGAAGGATTGCTAGAGATTCACAGGGTTCAATTAAAAACATCTGGGGCCTGGTCTTTTGCTTTGTGGCCCCTACCCTGTAGAATGCTCTACTTTGTCGGGTGTGAGACTGCCTGACCATCCAGAGCTTTAAAACGGCACTGAAAACTTACTTGTTTAGCCTGGTGTTTCTGGACTCTTTTTAATTTTGAAGCTGATATTTATTAGGGCACAGATTTTATGAGCGTCTTTGATGTATTGACTTGTTTGTCATTTGATTTTAATTATTGTGTGTTTGTGTTGTAATTATGTACACGTGCCTTGATCTTTGGAGAAGCACCTTTTAAATAAAGTATGGTGATGATGATGATAATGATGAAAAGATGCACAATATTTCAAGATCAAGGTAATTTTTAATATATTTAAAATACATTTTCAGCATACATATAATATGTGCAAAACATAAAACACTACATAAGTAACACACTAACATTTTAAAAACAATGTACATGAAATGTCATCAGTTTCCATAAGAAAATGTATGACTAGTACAGGGAAGTGTGCAATAAAGCATGAATTAACAAATGAAAATTACACAACATTCTGTCCGGGAGATACTGAAGGAGGAATATATGCACCCGTCCAATGGGGTAAGTTATACATCAAAACCTATATGACTAAGAGGAGCTGTTTGTCTTATAATTTCAGGGCCTGTAGATCTTAAGTTGCAATACAACCTAGTGCAAACAATTCAGTTTTTAATTCTGCAAACTAAATTTTCTGTGCAATTTCCAACATCTGTTGCACCTTCACATTCTAATACTGTAATAGGGTGCACTATTTTGATCCCAAATTGTCAACATAGTCTTTTTATGATCCCACTTTTTCAACATTACAGGTCCAATTTATTAAATCCTGGCCAAAATGTCATTTTGTGGCATGATCATGAAAAGATATTTTGCAGCGTGTGGAAAATGACACCTGTCATGTTCATGAGGTAGTGTAAAAAAAGGTCTATGTTGACAGTTTGGGGGTCAAAATCATAATATTTATGTATTTATTTGAAAAGTTTCACCAGGAAAGGTATACTGAGCTATAAATAGTTAATTTTCAGATGTGTCCTGAGGGATAGGGGAGAATGGGTTACAAACTGCATAGCAAGATACAAAGTACAATGAGTTGAAAATACACAAAACAAAACCAAACAAGATACAAAATTGAAAATACAAAGGGCATAACAATTCAAATAAATGATACTGTGCATAAACCAAGATGCAAGGAAATACATCTACGGTATACATAAAAACACCCATAAATAAAAATATGTATATGTATATATGAGAAACAGGAAAATAGTGAGAGAAAAAGAAATAGAGTATTGAAGGGAGGGGTTAGGAGCAGCTGCACGATGGGGAAATAAAGTTCTGGAGAAGATGAGGCAATGAACTAGTAGACAGGGTGAAGTAGATATCTAAGGGGAGGGAGTCCAAAGATTAGGAAAATGATAGGAGAAGGCAGCTCATCCTGAACTGGAGGTACAGCCAGGGAGTGCTAGGGTCCTGTAGGGGAGGTGTGGAGGGAGTAGGTAGGAGAAGAAGGGGTGGAGCGGAGGGTGTTTAGATAGGATGGAAGGAAGCCAAGCCAGAACTTCCAAACTAATGAAGCACTATGGGCAAGGCATCTGGCCCCAAGATGTGGAATGGAAAAAGAGGTGTAGAGGTCACAGTGGTGTGTACATGGTGGCCAGTGTAGGGCAAACCAGCAGAAGAAATAAAATAGGGTGTCCAATCTGGCACTGGGTTGCCTTAGGAACAACACTGTAAACTATGTCTCCGAAGTCAAATATCAGGAGGATCATCTTCTGGATGATTTCATGGCAGGCCTGAGGGAGAATACAGCCACAGTGTCTGTACAGAGTGCCAAGTTCAGGGTGTAGCTTTTTGTGGAGAGCATCCACATGTACAGAGAAGTCAAGGTTCCTATCAAGCCACAGCCTGAGGTGTTTATAGGAGAATACATCCTCTAATAGGGACCCATCTAGGCTGTGGAAGATAGGCATGACTGTAAGCCTGGCACACCTTTACCTGGAGCCAAATATTATAGAGACCATCTTTTTGGCATTGAGGGACAGTTTATTTATTTATTAGCTTTTGTTGACCAGGTAGGTGCATTAGGCAAAACCCTGCCTATTTTCAAGCACGACACTGGAGAGTACAATATACAGTTTACAAAAAAACAAGACAGTGTTGAAGTACAAGGCAGCAAATAATACAAAATCCCGGTGGATATCCTCACAGGGATAGTCATGAAAACAAAACATTCTTTTAGCAGTAACCATCCTTGCAGGGATGGAAGGAAGCAGATATGGGGAACAAGACAAAGCATTTATTAATTACAGTGACAACGGTGAGCTAGCTTAAGGAAAGCAAAAGAAGAGGGGGGTTAGGTACAGTCACAGGAATCAAGTGTGTGTAGGTGATTTGTTTAAAACCAACATTGTACATTATTGAAAGCCAGTTGAAGGTGGATCACCACATCAGAAGGGGAGGTGCCAGAAGTATACAAAACAGCTTCATTTGCATATATGTGGATATCAACTGTTAAGCAGGCAGTAGGTAAATCATTCAGTAATATCGAGAATAGTATCAGTCCGAGTACCGAGCCTTGAGGGACAACAGTGTTGATGGGGAGATGAAGGAAACAACTGCCTGATCTATCAATCAGATCTAACTGATTGGGATCTATCCAAAGGATAGGAACAGGACCAGCCAGCTGCAGTCTCAGAGAGACCAGCAGTTGCGAACTTGGAGAGCAGTAGGGTGTGTGCAACAGTATTGAAGGCATTGGCCAAATTGTCAAAGATGGCAGAAGTGGTGTGGCCCTGATCCATGCCTCAGTGAATGGAGTCAGTGAGCCAGAGCAGAGAGGTCATAGTGGAGAAGTCCTTCCCGAAACCAGTCTGGAAAGGGTACAGGGTCAAAATAGAGGACCATGAAGAGCACTACAGGAACTGCACTGTGTGAAGCGCGAAAGGATTTAGAGTGACAGGGGTACAATAGTGGTAGGGAATTACCTCTACCCCTGTCACTCTGCACTTCACCTGGAAGGGATCAACTAGCCCTGTGCTAGGGTGCCTGGACAAGGTGCTCCTGTGGTGGAGTGGCTAGGGCACTAGCATATGGTGAAGCAGGAGACCTGGGACCATGGTTTGGGTCCAGCTAGGTCTCCTCCTGCTGAAACCTCTATTATAAAAAATTTTTATACCCCCTCCTGATTTTCTCTCCATCCCTGATGTCCGTGACCCCCAGAGTTGATTATTTTAAGTCCAAGGGTATGGGGGGTGAAGTCTCCCACATTGGGGGGTGCGGGAGGTGGAGCCCCCAGCAAAATCAAAGAAGTCCCATTGTATTCAATGGGGCTGTGTCTTTTCTGTCAGTTTGCTGCTCTACCTGACATTGTTTGTGATGCTGCTGTTTTCCTTGCGGCATTTATTGCTGCATGGCTATTGTTGGCAACGACATGACCCCATGCCACTGGAAAGGAGTGAAGAAGGAGGAGGAGTCAAGGAAAGCAGAATGTTGAGCCAATACCAGATACTCTTGGAGTTCTACAAGAAATGGGAGTAGGGATATTATAAGTAGTATAAGTTCATATATCTCGTCAAATGTTAAATTTCAGCCAATCAGCGCGTGCCACGTCATTTGACAGGTGGGCGTGGCCTAAAATGGACCAATCAGAATCGCCCCTTGTTAAACCGGAAGTCCCTCCCTAAATGCGCCTTAGCCCCGCCTCATGCAGGAAACGACATGCATTCGAACGTGTGTCCCGCCCCTTTGTGCAGGAAATGACCTCAACACCATTTTGTAAGCGCTCACGCCTCCTTCTCGTACACCTCGATCCCCTGCCAGACCATCCTGGCTGGAACCCAAGTCCCACCATGCTAGCTTGAACTCCTGCGCCTCCTTTCTCCTGCACCCCACCAGCCTGGCTCAACCCCTGTCCCCGCCCCTCATTCTCGTGACACCTCGATCCTGCCAGACCATCCTGTCTCGAACCCGAGTCCCACCATGCTAGGTTGAACTCCTGTGTCCCTCCTTTCTCCTGCACCCCACCAGCCTGGCTCGAACCCCTGTCCTCTTCACCACCGTGTTCCTCCCACCCAAAAAATCAGTTAGTGTTTATGTGTGGTGTGTGCCTGTAGCCTATTGTATAACTGCAGGCATGTGTGTGTTTTTTGATTAGGATATTTTCAGAAAGAAGTATCTAGGAGGGAACCTGATCGTGCAGAGGTTTCACATATCTGTGTGGAGACCCCACCCCGAGGGAAATTCATATGCCTGTGTGAGTACTCTTTTTCTGTTTTTGTAACAGTATAAAATTATTTAACATGCATCTGTAGGACTGTGTCAAACTTGCATCAAAAGGATAGCTTTATGTAAACGCATGTAACATTTATAAGCTAAAACGGGGACCTCTGTGTAAATAAGATGGTTCAGCAGTTTTCTGGATAGCATTGCAACAATCGCTAAAACTAATTATTTATACTTTGTCATGAATTAGAAAGAATAAAACTATACAAGAAAAAGGAATCACATACCTATAGTTCACCCCTCAGCTCTGTGTAGTATCAAGGAGAAGGCTGAAATGAAATGTGTGATATTTATAATGTTTTGAAAAATGATATATATACAAAGAAAAGACGGAATGTAAAATGATAATGTTTCTCTTCAAAATAATTTTAAAGCACACAGTCTTAAATGTATATACAGCTTTGCTTAGAGTCGCAGAAAATACACACTTTGTGTGTGTGTGTGTGTGTGTGTGTGTGTGTCCCTCATTAGACATGTAGGAAAAGCAATGTCTTTTATGTATGTTTAAAATATAGATGGGGCGTTGATCCTGAGCTGTGTGTGTGTGTGTGTGTGTGTGTGTGTGTGTATGTGTGTCCATCCTCATTAGTACGAGGAAAAAGCAATGCTTTTTGTGGATGTTTAAAATATAGATGGACTTTTTGGAGCTCACGGGACTGTTGGCTGTGTGGTAGGGGTCTTTGTCTGTTAAGACGTGACAAAACATCTGTTGTTCATTTACACAGCCATGGCTACAAAGGCCTATTGATTCTCTTTGGAAACATGTGTGTCTCAAGATTTTTGGATTTCAGGGGTCTGTAAAAAAGTAGCTTTATGCTTTTGTTGCAAAATAAATGTCTATAGTTACATTATCAAAAAATTAAAAAGTCATGAAGTACTAAATAGAAAATTAAATGATATGTTTCAAAGAAAAGATAGAATGTAAAATGATAATGTTTCTCTTTCAAAAATAATTTTAAAGCACACAGTCTTAAATGTATCTACAGCTTTGCTTAGAGTTGTTGTAAAAAATACACACTTTGTGTGTGTGTGTCCCTCATTAGACATGTAGAAAAGCAATGTTTTATGTATGTTTAAAATATAGATGGTGGGGTTTTGGAGCCTGGTGGCTGTGTGTGTGTGTGTATGTGTGGCCGTCCTCATTAGGGTACGTAGGAAAAGCAATGCCTTTATGGATGTTTAAATATAGCTGACTTTTTGGAGCTCACGGTCCTGTTGGCTGTGTGGTAGGGGTCTTTGTCTGTTAAGACGTGACAAAACATCTGTTGTTCATTTACACAGCCATGGCTACAAAGGCCTATTGATTCTCTTTTGAAACGTGTGTCTCAAGATTTTTGGATTTCAGGGTCTGTAAAAAGTAGCTTTATGCTTTTGTTGCAAAACAAATGTCTATAGTTACATTATCAAAAATTAAAAGTCATGTAATACTAAATAGAAAAATAAATGATATGTTACAAAGAAAAGATAGAATGTAAAATGATAATGTTTTCTTTCAGAATAATTTCAAAGCACACAGTCTTCTTTAAATGTATCTACAGTTTTGCTTAGAGTCGGTGTAAAAGAATACACTTTGTGTGTGTGTGCTATGTTTTACCAAATTACTAATTTAAAGGATCTAGCTGTTTAAAAGACAAAATTTCTGTTTTGACTTTTCAAAGCATAACTTAGGCTTGCACTCCACTGCCTCTCTGTGTTTTAAGATTGATAAAAAAGCATCTGTTTTTAATTAGACTGTGACCAGCCTATTAGCAGAAAGGAATTTCTTAATGCCTTCCAGCTGCCACAGGAAGTGAGAAACAAAAGCCTACATTGACTAGCATAAGGTCTTATATATCCCACCCTTGGAGAATGGGGGGGGTGGTGTTGGTCTGATGGACAGTGCCAGATGTTTTTCACTACTTGCCACGTACTTGGGGGGGGTCTGAGTCATTTTTATATAAGCATTTCAAGATGCTGGAAGCTCAAGTAGCAGTTGTTGTAGTCTTGCTCTGTCCTTTTGTCTTGAGCTAAAAAATTAAAAATATTCAACAATTAGCCATGGAACCGTGGACTCTGATTTAAGAGCTTATCCAAACATTTAATCGCTTGGCTAATACACAGTTGAACACTACAGCAGGTGTGTATTTTTAACCAGAAATAGTAGATGCTGCATGTTTTAGAGTTTAAATGTTGTATATAAAAGTTTTAAAATACCGAAGTAGTGACAGGGGGCTTATTTTCTGTTTTTAAATAGATCCACAGAGAAACCCTGAAGGGGTGAGGCTGGCTAATCCCCAGATTACTGCTACAGAAGGTGTGTATTTTTATCTAGAAATAGTAGAAGCTGCAGGTTTTAGAGTTTAAATGTTGTCTTATAAAAGTTTTAAAATACCGAAGTAGTGACAGGGGGCTTATTTTCTGTTTTTAAATAGATCCACAGAGAAACCCTGGAGGGGTGAGGCTGGTTAATCCCCAGATTACTGCTACAGAAGGTGTGTATTTTTATCTAGAAATAGAAGCTGCAGGTTTTAGAGTTTAAATGTTGTCTTATAAAAGTTTTAAAATACTGAAGTAGTGACAGGGGTTTATTTTCTGTTTTTAAACAGCCTCACAGACAAACCCTACAGGTGTGAGAGGAAAAAAGAGATCATTACATGAATGTGATGTTTTTCAAAGGCATTCCAGAATTTCTGCTGGTGTCAGTGACCAGAATACGATAGCATAACTGAACAAGATATACAGCCATCAACTAGCAGTGGTTCAAGAGTCTCTGCAGTTGTAAATGAGCCAAATGTGTCAATAAACATTGTACCTATCTAGGAGCAGCGGCTCAAGAGTCTCTGCAGCTGTAAATGAACCAAATGTGACAATAAACAATGTACAGCCATTTAGGAGCAGCAGCAGCACAAGAGTTTCTGCCCAAAGGTTTCAAGAAAGTGACATTGACATGATCAATATTGGGAAAGCCTGTATTTTTAAAACAATTGATAGTTTGTTTAATGCCTTGGTAATTGAGGGCAGATTATCTAGTGAGGATTACGATCATCAGCTGCTTAAATCTGAGCTTTTTAAAAGTTCAGCTACTTTACTGAACAGTGTGCTTGGTTTATTGCAAATTTCTAAGCAGTCATGCAAGGATTTAAGGATGATGGCCAGTGCAGCCCACATGTATGAAAAGTACAGGGGCTTGGAGGAAAAGTTCCAAAACAAAGAACAAAATACAAAGTGAAAGCACAGAAGCTCTAGCAAACTGAGTACAAAGGGTTGCATCACTAGCAAAATGAAAAAAATAACAAATGGGGTCAAAAAAGAAAATCTGGGTAAAAATAAAACAATACGAGAAAAGTTGATCAGAAAAGTAAAACATGCCAGGAAAATATTACAGCATAGGTTGTTACAAAATGCTACAATTGGTCTGCAGTCTGAATTAGAAAACCATGATGATGATGATCAGGCTAACAGTGCGTCCCCTACAGTGTATTTAGAAGCTGTACAGGAATATGAACGCAGTTTAAAAAAATGTAATGCTACAGAATTTCATCAAAGATATAAGTTTATAAATCTAGATAAAATAAAATCTTTACAGAGGCTATTGCTGCAATGCACCAGGCTATAGAAAGTTTGTTAGACAGTGTGAAGAGAAAACACAATAGGGATTTTATACAGGTAAGATTAAATGCTGCTTCTTTGAATCACCCTTGTTCTCAAGAAAGACAAGTCCAAATGAACTAAATGCTGCAACCTTCTTAGATCAGATAGCTGATATGCTACAGAGCAATACTGAAGTAATTGCTGATTCCTCTATACATCTTGTGATAACGACCATCAGAAACCACCAGGGTCGGGGGAGCCGGACACTGAGCTCCATCTTGTATAGCAGGATTTTACAAAAAGAGAGATACCTGATTGATTTAAATAACAGAGACAATAGTTTGTGTTTCGGTGGCTCCATTCTCGCACTCTTAAATCCACATATGAGTGACAGTCAGTTGTTGAACAAGGCTAAAATATTGTACGCTGAGCTAGGTTTGTCAGACCAAAGCCCTGTCACTTTTAGTGATGTGTCACAGTTTGAACGCTTTTAGAGTCAAAATTAAGATTTTATATCATAATGAAGGAAACTGGCAAACATTTTCAACAGGTCCAGAAAGATTTCCTAAAACACTGTTTGTATTATTACATGAAAACATTTTTATGGCATCACTAATGTAAAAAATTCATAGGTGCACGGTACCTTCATGTAATATTGTGATGTAGCCTATAGTTATAAGGGAATTACATTCAGTGCACAATAGTGAAAGTTTGTTTCACCCATGTTGTCTCGAAAAGGAAATTGGCACAGTATCTTGTCACAAATGTAAGAAGATTTGTAGGTCTTCAGCGTGTTTAGAAAGACATTTAGCTAGAGCTGATGGTGATACAGGGTCTTGTAAATCCATGAAACTGTGAACAATGTTTTGTTTTTTACAAGGGATCTCATACATGTAAATTGATTCAGTGTAGCAGATGTGGTTCTTTCATGACAGCAGACAAGCATCTGTGTTACATGTCACCACCACAGATGTAAAAGCAATTGAGAAATATATAGTGTTTGATTTTGAAGCCACACAAGAAACGGGGGTGCCATACCAAATTTTGTGTATGCTAAGCAGTTAGATGGGAAGAGGTTCTGGGAATTTGAAGGTGAAGATTGCATAAAAGATTTTGTAGGACATTTTATTGATGCCCCATTTAGACACTACACATTTATAGCACACAATGCCAAAGGCTATGACAGTTACTTTATCATTAGCCAGCTAGTCAAGGAAAGAATTGATATTAAATTGCTCACACAAGGAGGAAAAGTACTTGTGTCACAGTGACATCCCTACACATCAGATTTATTGACAGCCATTGTTTTCTTCCTTTTAAACTAGCAAAATCCCTGCAGCCCTTGGATTTGAGAATGAGATTGCTAAAGGCTACTTCCCCATTCTTTTAACACCAAGGCTAATGAAAATTATGTAGGCCCCCTGCCCGATGCTCAGTTTTATGGTTCTGAATATATGTTGCCTGCAGAAAGCAAGAGTTTTGCAATGGTACTAGCTAACAGACATAGAGAATTTAATCTGAAAAGAGAGCTTCGCTACTATTGTCAGTTAGATGTTGAAATTCTTCAAAAGCCTGTGTCAGATTTAGAAATGAAGTACTGGAGATGACTAGGAAAGTATTTTAAACAGTCAAACGATGATACAGTGGAGTATGAAACAGTATCCTTAGACTCCTTCCAGTACATCACCATAGCCTCAATTTCTATGGCGATGTACAGGTTTCTGTTTTGAAAGAATGCACTGTTGCTGTTCTCCCCCAGACAACTACCACAGACAATTGAAGAGGTATCCACACCTGATATTCAGTGGCTTATGTACATATCTGAGAAAGAAAATATTTCTATTCAGCATGCGCTAAGGTGGTGGAATAAGGTGGGTCCAGATTTCTTTTGGATGGCTATTCAGTCATAAATGGAATACCCACAGCATTTGAATTTAATGGTTGTTTTTTTCATGGCTGCAACATCTGTTACTGTGAGAAAGATAGAAACCACATGACAGGGACTAGTTTTGGATGGTTATTCAATAGGACCACGCACAAATTTCATTTTCTAAAAAGACAGGGTTTTGCAGTTAGAGTATTGTGGGAACATGAATGGAAAGCAATGCTGACCACGGATCAGGGTTTGAATAATTTTTTGAGGGACAGGCAGTTACCACAGCCACTCGAACCTAGGCAGTCACTGTTTGGGGAGAACAATGCCATTTGTCTGTACTATAAGACACAGCCTGTGAGAAAATACACTATTATGATTTTACCAGCCTCTACCTTTTGTTAACAAAACCAAACAGTATCCAGTCGGTCATCCTGACATCATTTATGACAATTTTGATGACCTCACTCAGTACTTTGGTTTAGCAAAAGTAAAAGTCTTACCCCCAGAGGTCTTTTCTTTCCAGTGCTGCCATCCAGGATTGGTAAAAGCTTGTGTTTACATTATGTCGTGCATGCACTGAAAATAGACTTCAAACAACATCATGCACACATGATGATGAGCAACGGTCACTTACAGGTACCTACTGTACCGTAGAACTAAAAACCTGGCACTGGAAAAGGCTACAAAATCATTAACATTTATGAAGTTTGGCATTTTAAAGAGTCATGCACAGAGCTTTTTGCAGATTACATCAAGCTGCATCTAAAAGGCAAGCAAGAGGCATCTGGTTTCCCCTTCATGGGTCAAAACTGAAGAGGATAAAGTCAGGTACATACAACAGTATTTTGAAAGGGAAAATGTACATTTGAACCCTGCAGCCATAACTGTTAACCCTGCAAGAAGACAGATATCTAAACTGTTTTTAAATTCTCTTTGGGGCAAATTTGGGCAGAGAGCTAATTTACTGACAACGAGCATAGTAACAGACCCACAGAAATTATTTCAATATGTCTTCGTCCCCGACCACGAAATCTCATCGTGCTTTTTCATCGATGATGAAACAGCTTGTTTAAGCTGGAAATATACCAGCGATCATTACACAAATTCCAATAATATCAACATATTTATAGCTAGTTTTACAACGGCATATGCCAGAGTCAAACTCTACAACCTGCTAGATAGGTTACAGGACAGGTGCCTTTACCACGACACAGACTCTGTCATTTTTGTGTCCAGACCGGGTGACTGGGCCCCACCTCTGGGCGATTATTTAGGGGGAGCTGACCAGTGAAGTTCCTGCTGATGAACACATTACAGAGTTCGTTTCTGCAGGCCCAAAAAGTACGGTTACAGGCTGTCCAGTGGTGAGGTTGTTCTTAAAGTGAAAGGGTTTACCCTTAATGTAGCCAGCAGTAAACACATTAATTTTGAAAGTCTGAAGGACCTGGTCTTTGACTATACTGGGTCACAGATCTCTAAAGAAATTACCGTGAGTCAACCCAGCATTGTTAGGAATAAAAGCAGTGGTCCCTTGAAAACAAAACGCTGTCCAAGACACAGAGAGTAGTTTATGACAAGCTAGTTTTACAAGACAATTTAAAACACTTCCTTACGGATACTGATTGTGAAAATGGATATCAGGTTGCAGCATCCCTTTACTTGTCTGTTGGCTGGCCCTCTAATAGTGGGAAGAGCTTTTATAAAACAGCTGTTGGAACATGCTGATGCCACTATCACACAAGCCTGAAAATATTGTCTGGTCTCTACAGCTGTTGGCAACCTTTGTATAATGAATTGCTGTTAAAGTTCCCCAGATTAAATTTGTGGAGGGCTACCGATGTCTAGCTGACAATGATCTCTACCCCTGGAAAGGTAAATTTTGTCGTTATAGATGATTTGATGGACTCTGCCTGTCAAAATAGTGAAGTGGAATATGGGTTTACCAAGTACAGTCATCATAAACAATTGACAATATTTTTAATTGTCCAGAATGTGTTCTGTCAAGATAAAAAGCAGGACCATCATACTAAATGCCAAATACATGATTCTGTTTAAAACCCCAGAGACAAGCTTCAGATCACAACACTAGCTAGACAAATGTATCCTGGTCAGACAAAATTTTTCTTAGAAGCTTTGAAGATGCTACAAGAAAGCCTCATGGCTATTTACTGGTTGATTTAAGATCCCAATACACCAGACGAATATAGATCATGAGTGGGTGTTTCCGACTGGCCTGTGGATATGTCATGAAAAACACATTCTGCTTCAAAAATATTTGATACTGTATTGTCATTATGTCAAAAGACTGCAGAGAAATCTGTCTGTTTTAAAGTTATTAGTAAAAGGGCCTCGAGCTTAAGAAAAGCTATTTTATGTTCAGCCCTTGATGATCTGATATCAGCTATAGCTGAGATAGCCTTAAACACTCTCAGAGGAAATATTCCACTGTCAGCAAAGCAGTTAGGTGTACTAAAAAACGGAGTCATTAAAACTTTAAGCGATAAACAACAACCTTAAAAAGGAAAAAGAAAATAGTTAATCAGACTGGTGGCTTTATAGAACGCTTGCTAGAAATTGCCATCCCTTTGATCACAGGCCTGCTGGCTAACAGATAATGGATTTTACACAGAAAATGTATTTGGTACTCAGCAACAGATGGATCACATTAAACCACTAATTCTGATCAGGATATAAGAACAGTTGCAACTAACAGTTTGGACACTGACATGAGAGCTATACTGTCCCGGACTGATTTATCAGACTATGACAAAGCCAAATGTACTCTGCTGTGTTACAGCGCTTATCTGACTTTGGTAAGACAAGGAGAACAAGCTAAAACCAGTTTGACATTACTCATGCCTGAAAATGAATCAATGTCTGACCCCCGCGGTCATGGCAGAGACAGCTTCTGTACCTAGTACTATGGAAAAGACATTTTAAGTAGTGTTTTCATCGGTCTAAAACCAATGCTGAACTTTTGTTAAATCATATGGCCAAGAACAAGGATATTGTGTTTTGGAGTGATAAGGGTGAATTAATGTATAAAGGCACTGTTGTTTCTGGGTCACACATGGTCGATGAAGTAAGAGCGCTACAGCCACTCACGCAATCCTGACCACAGAAAGCCAAAGGGCTGGGATGTTTTTGTCAAAGCAATGGCAGAGTCTAACATACCCTCAGTGTTTGCTCACTCAGCAAACAGGAGCTATGTGGAAAGGCTGAAATCGGTAGCTGGTAAAACAGCCACAGCCATCTCCAGTTAGCCAATGGTCAGTGACGCCTAAAAGACAAAAGTCTTTTAATAAACCTGTGTGGCTCACCATGTAAACTTAAAATGCAATCTCTATGTATGAATGTTAGATACCCCAGTGACTGTTGTGTACAGTATATGTTGAACATTTTACCTCATATTAAATATGTAATCCTACCTCAGTGACTGCTACAGTATAACCTATGTTAGCCATTTACCTCATACTGAATATGTAATCCTGTTTTTACAAAAAGTTTTTATATTGATGCATGTTAGTCTACTTCATAGTTAAATATGTTAACATGTTTTTTAGAAAGATGTGCTTATAATTCTACCTCAGTGCTAAGGACGTATATAGTGTGCATTTTTTAACAGGAGATGCTTTTGTTTTATTATATCATATCTATGATGTCACCACTGATGCTTGTTGTATTTTATTGCCAGTTTTTTACAATAAATGCCTTTGTATTTTATATATTTGTCATTATTGAAGACATTGCATATCTTATCCATGATGTTACCACTGATTTTTGTTGTATTTTATTGGCAGTTTTTTTATAATAAATGCCTTTATATTTTATATATTTTTGTCATTATTGAAGACATTGCATATCTGAAAACGTTAAACACAGCCCCCCCCACAGTTTAAACACAGCAAACAGAGACACACAATTATGAGTGTTTATATATGATTTTTATAAGTGACTGGTTTTGAATAAAATTACAAGCTGCTGCATATTTTAAATTCATTACAAGATAAACAAGTCTGAACATATTGCCACCTCACTGATACGTGCGCCTGACATGTTCAGATGTCTGAAAAGTGACACACAAAACTAGTTACCATGGCATCATTTTTCAGCAAATCATTAGAGTACATTTTTAAAATCTGATCATTAGAAAGTCCTTTGCATCTGTGGTGTAAGAAAAATATGCAGTGAAATCCACAGGTGGTAGAAAAGGTATCTTGTAACTGTGTGTTTAGGTACAAAATGTTGTTTGCATTTCTGTTTCAAAAAACCCCAATAGTTTGTGCATGATTGTCAGGATGAAAACCGTAGCTGTCAAAGAACTCCCCAGTCCCATTTTCTGAAATGTATACGGCTAACCAGTGCTGTCCAGGGAGGTCATGGGGTCAGTATTGATGACTAGTGCTGCGGGAAGGCTTCTCAGTCTCTCCTTGGGTAGCAGATCACAGGGAAACACGCCCAGAAAGCAGTCACGGATGTGGGTGTCACTGGTTACAATTTTTTCCAGCTGCTTTGTGTTCATTTTTATGGTTTATTACATATAATCAAAATGACATTTCTCTCTGGTTTATCTCAATGACATTATCAAACACTGCATAGATAACTAGATTAACTGTTTGTGGAAGGGCTTCTGCAAATCTGATCTCAGCTCTGAGGTTCCCAGTTTTAATTAAGGAATAATGATCAGCACATTCTTGGTCCGGAGTGAGATCAAAGGCAAACAGGGTGTACCTTGGTAAATTCCTGACGGTTAACTAAAAGCGGTCGATCTTTCATAGATTTCTTACCGCTAGTACTAGATTAAAATATTCTCTCACAGCATTCCCATTTCTAAAATCTGGCTGCAGAGGTTTAGCGGGATTTGTTCACCGTCCCAGATACAGAGCCACAAAATTAATGTTATAATGCTTAAAGTTAAAGGGGTTTTAGTGTAGGAACCACTAAAAGCATCATTGTCAACAAATCCCATGACCATCATTTTGGCAACTGTCCCAAAACAAATTATCTTGGTTGCAGACCCTGCTGCCTGTAGGAGGCTGAACACTTCATACCCACTCTGTCTATAGGGTATTTAGCGTTGGAGGTGAGCAGGGCTTGAGTGTCCCAGACGGACTGGGGTCACTTTAACCCTTTGACAAACAGAGAGGCGGCCATGACTTTAGCTTATAAGGCTCAGCATCTCCACTCATCAGGCAGAAGCTGTCCCTGTTACGTGTCAGTTTAATTTTAATATCCACGCTATTCAGCATCAGTTTCTCTTGAAAAACAAGTCTGTGTGCAAGTGTCCCAGCAGTTCTACCCTCTACTGAGATGTGTGAAGGAGCTTTTATTAAAACCTACATTATCACCATCTCTGTCTGTGATTTCATGTTTCCTGGGGTGTCTTTGTAAAATAACTCCTGCGTAAATTGTGTAGAAAGGGTCTCTTCACTGAAGTTCAGCACAGATTCTATGACAGCCCTGTAGGGGTAACAGTTATTGCTCTGACTGATGAGCCGATCACCGACAGTCACATCCAGCTGACTGAAAATGGTTGCCACTGGGTAGTTTATAAGGTACACTTTGGCCGCTGCAGGTATCATTACCATCCGCTTCAGTGATTTTGCAAACCAGGTAAAGAAGTGTGTTGTTTAGATCCAAATAGTCTTCACCAGTCCCTGCTATATAAAATTCAATCGGTGAGTTTTCTGAAAGGGCAGCCAGAGGGGGTATCTCTACATAAATGCTTTTTTCAATGCTTGTCTGTGTGGGAGAAACGGCAAACAAGTCAAGTTCTGATTTTGTGCATTCTTCAGAACCACAGTGCACGAAAGCCATGTTTTTTAGAACAGGTCTCTGCTTTTTTTACGACTCCTCGAAGATCCTTTTGCCTTTGAGCGTTTTCTTTTATGTGAAGTTTTGCATTTTGAAACACTCTTTAAAGTAGCTAGGGGCTGGTGAGAAGCTAAGGTGTACTCTGCGCTTTTCTTTTACCTCTCTTGAATACAATCAGCCCTGAGCCACCCTGAGTAGGCTTATCACCCCTGACATCTTTTGAGTGACAGCACTAGCCACATGCCCCACAACATCCTTTGCAACATTTTTAGCAGCTGTCTGTAGATGTGGTTTTGCAATTTCAAACCCCCTTCTTAAAAATGGAACTGCTTTTCTGAACAGACTACGAAATATCCCTCCTATACCAAAACCATACATAGTAGGAAGTCCATGAAAGCCTGGCAGACCAGATCCTGCCTGTGCCTTGTAATAGCTTCTGTACAAGGCAGGTCCCCATAATGTCGAACAATCACCATCCTTGTTTAAATTTTAGAGCACCTCTGGGGGCGAAAATGCAACTTCACGATCACCTTTCCAAATTGAAATGGTACAGGTTCATTTTGATCATTCTTTATTTCAATAGTGACTGTATCATGATCTGATGTTTACTGACTGTTTGATAATGGGGTTTATCGAGGTCACGGTCATCATATCTCATTGTCTTTGCCTCTGACGGGTACATAGTCTCAGCAAAGGCACTAGACTGTCACCCACTATTTCATGTGTGATAATGTCAGTGTATATATATAATGTGTAAAAGCCCCCATTAATATCTGGAGGGTTCTTTGCTAGATTCTTTCCTACACCTACCTCGAGTCTGCTAAAACCCAAAAGGTACTGTAACTGCCCATGCATAAACAAAATACATTTGATGTCACTGTCAACGCTTATTTCTCCCGATGGTTTGTTGTTCCAAAACCACTGGCAGTTCATTTACTTCAAATATGCTTTTATTAATTTGAGCAATAACACCAGCCATGTTAGGATAATAGTCTACGGGATTTTAAATGCTGCCTACTCAGTAAAGGGTCCAGTTGGTGGTGTTTTACTGTGGCTATGTTTAGAGGCTGATAGAGCATACTGAACCTGTTTTTCTGTGCAGGCACATTGTCCCAGGTATGAGGGTACTGAATTTCGCTAAGCCCACTTCCCATTCACCAGGTAGTTCAAGCTTGTGGTAACTTTACAGTAAAAGTGGATATAGTATTGTTGGGGAAAATGTTGTGCGGCGCATTGCTGGGCAATGTGATATAAAATCCATTTTTGAGCATTTTAAGCCTTATCTCGTTTCTAATGTCCTGAACCTGTGTTGCCTCAACTCAGCTATTAAATTTATCGGCCACCTCTCCACTTTACCAGATACCAAGTTTTTCTGCCACGCTTTTTCTCCTTCAGGATTTTCTGCACCCTGTACACACGGTCCTCATCAGGTTCAATTTTGCAGCTCCTCTGCGTAAAAGTACCTTTAATGTCTTCCCCTGATAGTCTTTTAGCTTATAGGTTGGCCTCTGTGTCTTTAAGACCTCCGTCACAATAAATATCTCATCTGTGTACGCCTGTTCATATCCTTTTCAAACACCTTTTAGCTTAGATAGTCTCACGTGATCATCTTTCTTTAGGTACCCTTTTGTTTTTGCCAAGAACAGAATTATCAGATAGGATCTTCCATACACCCAGGGCATTGAAGGTTAACATCCACAGGTCTGTGTTTAATGCTTCTGTGATAAGTATGGTTATAGCTGTGCACCAGGTCTGACAACACATCTGTATATTTCAAGTATTCTGGGCTGTAAAGTAACTCCACATGCGTGACTTCAGTGTCCTATTAAATCTTTCTACAATGCTGGCCTTAACTTCATTATTCATCACAAAATGGTGTATTTTATTTTGTTTTAATAGGTTCTTTAAGGAAACATTTAGAAACTCTTTACCCTGATCAGTCTGCAACTTCTGAGGTGTGCGTTCACTTTTAAAAATAGTTTTATAGGCTTGCATCACTGCCTTGCCTGATTTGTCTCTTAAAGTCACTACCCAGGCATACTTGGACAGCACATCGATGCACGTCAGTATGTACTTAAACCCATTATTGTACTTTGCATATTGACTCATATCCACTAAATCAGCTTGCCATTGTCTGTCTATGTCAGAAACAATGACAGGATTTTCTTAAATCGGACTCTGGCTGCTTTGTGTAATGAATAGGGCTCCTGCTTCGCAAGCCATTCTGCAACACCTTTCCTGGTGACCTCTTTATCAAGTTTTTGCAGCCTTATACAGCTGAGTCACCCTGTGAAACTACCCACTTTTTTGCATTAAAATATATATTCTGGAACAGGTGATCATTCATCTCCTTCGTCAACACCCGACACATCTGCTAGCTAGCAAAACTCTTGTCACCAGTAAAATAAAGTATGTGCTCTTTTGTTCTTTTAAAACACTATGACAACCACAAAGTGCAATGCATGATTATATTTTATTTATAAATACACGTCATAACAGTATTTGAATATTTACTTTATAATACATCAACTAATGCATATAGGTTCCACATACAAAAGGCATAACACTATGACAACCACAAAGGGCAATGCATGATTATATTTTATTTATAAATACACACGCCATAACAGTATTTGAATATTTACTTTATAATACATCAACTAATGCATATAGGTTCTACATACAAAAGGCATAACACTATGACAACCACAAAGGGCAATGCATGATTATATTTTATTTATAAATACACACGTCATAACAGTATTTGAATATTTACTTTATAATACATAAACTAATGCATATAGGTTCTACATACAAAAGGCATAACACATGGCAAGCATGCAATGATTATATAATATCTTGTTTTTCTACTCTTCAATTTTTACACGCTTCACAATACCCCGAAACAGCAACTTTTGAGCTGCATGTTTTACACAAGCATTGGCATTGTCCACTTCCCCCTTAGTGATGAGGTATGCACAATACATACACACATATGCCATACACCACTCAAAATAATAAGCCTGATTTTTAAGACATTCTGTTACATCTAAAATGACGTTCACCTTGCATACTGCTCTATGGTTACTGTTTTCCATTATGTCAACATAGAGTCTCCATACAAGGGGTGGCAACTCTTTAATCAGAGTCAGTGTGTTTTCTGCCAGTGAAGCAGCAGCATCTTCAGAGTAGACATTTAATGCAGGATGCTTTCCAAAGTATATAGGTTCCTTTAAAATGTCCTTATCACACGGTACATTGTAGACATCAAGACTGTCTGAATATTGGAAGCATGCCAGTACGCTCCATCTGAAAGTACATTATAATACACTATTTAGGAAAAGCATATGCTAAATCTGGTTTATGAAACACAACAAAAGCGATAAAAGAAGCAAAATTTATGATGTCAGACTCAGACCCCCATTCTGCAAACTAAACACTAAAAGTCAACAGCAGTACAGATAAAACCACAAAAGTGTATTACATCATAAGGGTTATGTATAAACTCTATAGCAATTTTAAACATTGCTTCCTCAAGAGTAGCCCCTCATCCTTAAAATAATCCACAGTTTCTTTTGGGTCCCTCTGGAGACCATCAAAAGACCTTGGCATGTCTCTAAAAGTACAGACGGTGCTTGTCCTGTAGGTAGATTTAAACCAGGTTGTTTAGCTTTGTGTCTGACTAGTTGGTAAATAAGCCTCTGGATGCACTGATAGGGTGTTTCCCATCGTTGTATACTCTGGAAAAACATACATTTAGCAAGTGGTAAAAGCCAGGGTAACAATATGAACAATATTAAATGGTAACAAGTAGCAGTTTTTGGGTGGGGGTGGTGGGGATGTTTTTAACAATGAAAACAGTGTTCCTGAATTTCCTTATATCATTTTTAAAGGGTCCTTTTTTGACCAGTGGATCATTTCCAGCAAGCAGAAGCCAGGTTAACAACACGCATAATATCACAAGGTTTTTTCTGCTTTGTGAGTACACACACACATGGCTATGACAACCATGATATAAAGTCCACAAAGACATTCATCGTCTTCCATGAATATATCGGCAATCACTTTAACATTTTCTACAAGTGGTAACACAGATTCATTTATATATTTATCTGTATCCTCCCATACTTCTGGAAGGGCAAACATCATCAGTTCATAGGCTGCATGTATCTCACAAAGGCAAATGTCATATTGAGGTGAACCAAACAGTGATGGATGACAGTAATGGCTTGGGATCAGATATATAAACCTTTGATTCTCTCTGTACTTGCATTCCACATGATTATCTGTAAAAATAAATATGACACATTTTGGTACTGAAATGTTTCCATGTAGTAATTTGGGGAGGGTGGGGCAGGTGTTGGGGTAATTTTTTTACAATATAAACAGTGTTCCTCAATTTCTTTTTAGAAATTTTTTAAAGGAGTCTTTGCTGACCAGACGGCAGGCATCTTTTTTAATTTCACCGTCTGTCTGCTGTAACATTTGCATAACTAACCACATGGGGTCATCAGATTTTCTCACATCATTTAAAACATGACTTATAGTTTCCAGGGTACAATTGGTCATATTTAACCCCTGATGCTTCATAGCGATTGCCAAGATCACGGGCATGAGCTGCCCTATATGTATGGCTTCAGAAACATTTCTGTATGCTTCTTTAGACCTTAAGTCATCAAGGACACATGAATGGTTTTTCTGACTCAGATCATCTATCTCACACCCAGGACAGGAATCAACCAATTCACAATGTATTACCCTCTGTATCACTGAAGCAATTGCACCACGGATGGTATGATACATAATGTACTTACAATACATATCGTTGTCAGTTTTGGGGGGTTTACTACTAAGGCCTGATTTTTCACATGAGGTCCCCTGTCTAATCTCAGTAGAAGAAGAGGGTTGTGTGGTGATCACAGCCTGTTCTGTGACATTTTGAAACATTCTATCGCTCTCTGTATTTCTAACATACTGGTTCTCACACATCTCATTAACAACCACATTTGTATCTTTCACACAGCAAAGACAGTCGAGCAGTAGATTTGTGGAAAGTCGAGAATCCATGCTGTCCAATATGACTGCTGCTCCATCGCAAATCCTTCAGTCTATTAAAGTAAAACAAAAACAGCATTGGTCCTCTGACTCATTATAGGTAAGATTTAGTTCTACTGCTAACTCATCTCCCTCAGTTATGCCATGTAACCACTCACATTTTTTTTAAATGTTAAAATTCATTTACCTCATCAAGGCAACTCTTTTCTTCATTTTCTCATCTTTCTTCTTAGCCTGGGCCTGACTGCTTGTGGCTGCATTATCATCATCATCACCATCTTGGTCAGAGTGCCCTCTTGGCTCTGTCTTACTTTCTTTTTCACAACTTTCTCTGATGTTTTTTTGGCAGTGTCTCATTGACCATCATCTCTGGCTCCCCTTCTTGTCACTCTCTGTTTTTGGTTTCATAGTAACTTTTTTCTCATCAGATTCACACCCCAGCAACTCTTCAAGGTCTTGCAGTGGTGTTCTTCAGAAGGACAGTCAGGTTTAGGATTTTCTGATTCACCAAACTGTTCAGCGAGTTTCTTTTTTATGTCAGACACTCTTCCACTCAACAAGACTTGTGTGGGGCATTCGTTTTCACACCTCACATAGTACATATACGTTGGCTTGGGTTGTGGGGCCCCGACAGCTATCTTCTTGCTTGGCTTTTCATCTCCAGACTTTTCATTAGGTGGTGTGACAATCTGGCTTGTTACAGGGAGGTTGAATTTTTCATTAGGTGGTATGACAATCTGACCTGTTACAGAGATGTTGAAATGAGAAGTGCTTGCCATCTTCTTGCTTGATGTTTTTGATAATCTGCTCCAAGTCTCTAAAACAGAATCTGAGAAATCCCTCAAAAGCTGTGCCTTCTGGCTTCAAATGCAGGGTTTATATAATGCTTAGCAAGATGGACTGCCCCTTGGTAAAACCATCACCACACCCATCATACTATACATGGTAACGTGTCAGAGGTACATCTGTTGTAGCCCCCACCCCCCTTTTTCAAAACATTATAAATATCACACACATTTCATTTCAGCCTTCTCCTTGATACTACACAGAGCTGAGGGGGGTGAACTATAGGTATGTGTATTCCTTTTTTCTTATATAGTTTTATTCTTTCTAATTCATGACAAAAGTATAAATAATTAGTTTTTAGCGATTGTTGCAATGCTATCCAGAGAAAACTGCTGAACCATCTTATTTACACAGAGGTCCCCGCTTTAGCTTATAAATGTTACATGCATTTACATAAAGCTATCCTTTGATGCAAGTTTGATACAGTCCCACAGATGCATGTTAAATAATTTTGTATACTGTTACAAAACAGAAAAAGGGGTACTCACACAGGCATATGAATTTCCTCAGGGTGGAGGTCTCCACACAGATCTGTGAAACCTCTGCATGATCAGGTTCCCTCCTAGATACTTCTTTCTGAAAATATCCTAATCAAAAAAACACACACATGCCCCCTGCAGTTATACAATAGGGCCTACAGGGGCACACACCACTACATAAACACTAACTGATTTTTGGTGGGAGGAGCACGGTGGTGAAGAGGGACAGGGGTTCAAGCCAGGCTGGTGGGGGTGCAGGAGAAAGGAGGGGATGCAGGAGTTCAACCTAGCATGGTGGGACTCGGGTTCGAGACAGGATGGTCTGGCAGGGATCGAGGAGTGTACGAGAATGAGGGGCAGGGGACAGGGTTTGAGCCAGGCTGGTGGGGGTGCAGGAGAAAGGAGGGGATGCAGGAGTTCAACCTAGCATGGTGGGACTCAGGTTCCAGCCAGGATGGTCTGGCAGGGGATCGAGGAGTGTACAGAAGGAGGGGCGGGGGACAGGGGTTCGAGCCAGGATGGTGGGGGTGCAGGAGAAAGGAGGGATGCAGGAGTTCAAGCTAGCATGGTGGGACTCAAGGTTCAGCCAGGATGGTCTGGCAGGGGGATCGAGGAGTGCGAGAAGGAGGGGCGAAGAGGCTACAAAATGGTGTTGTTAGGTCATTTCCTGCGCAAGGGTTGGGACACGGATTCCAATGCGTGTCATTTCCTGTGCAAGGGGTGGGGCTAGCGCATTTTAGGGAGGGACTTCCAGTTTAACAAGGGGTGATTCTGATTGGTCCATTTTAGGCCACGCCCACCTGTCAAATGACGTGGCACGCGCTGATTGGCTGAAATTTAACATTTGACGAGATATATGAACTTATACTACTATTATATGGTAGTTACCAGGATTTGATGAATCACCACCCTTGGGAAGAGGAACGACAGTGGCAATCTTCCAAGCATCAGTGACAGAGGACAGTGTGAAGGAGAGATTTAGATGGTAGGTAAGTGGGAGTGCAGTGGTATGGGCAGAGACATGCAGGAGGTTAGGGTCAAGCCCATCTGGGCTTTTGCCCTTATGGGAGTTAAGGGCTAGAAGAGCATTTAGGGTGTCAGCGGTGGAGACTGGTAAAAAGGAGAAACAGAAGGTGGAGGAGATAATGGGTATGGAAGGAGCTGTTGGGAACTAAAGGGGGTAATGAAGCAAGAAAGGAAGAAGCACAGGTGGTGAAGAAGGTGCTGAATTCTGTACCTACAGTGGGAAGGTCTGAGATACTGGAGTCACCTATCTTTAGGACTGGTGGAGGGGATTGGGCAGGTGGGGAGAACAGGGCATGAACTACCTTCCACAATTTGATGGGGTTGTTAAGGTTCTCCTAGAAGGTGGATGAGAAATATTCTGTTTTGGCAAGTCTGATGGCTCTAGTGTAGGCATTTCGTACAGATTGATATTTAAACAATTGTCAGGAATGCCAGAGGCCTAATATATCTGCCACACTTGATCTCGAGCATGCTGATAGACCAGCAGTTCAGCTGCAACCCAGGGGAGGTACAAACCTCTAACCCTAGTTTTCCTCACTGGACTGTGCCGGTTCCAAACATTCAAGAATTTGGTTTTGTAGTAGGGCAATAAAATCTTCAAAAAGAGCATAGCTATGGGTAAACATAGAAATATGTGAATAAATCTTTATAACATTGTTGTTTCTTGAGATTTTGATCCCCAAATGTTCAACACAGTCCTTTCATGACACTACCTTATGATAACAATACAGTAGGTGGAACTTTTTAAATGCTATCTAAAAGCAGATTTCCTGCTGTGACTACAAAAGCATGTTTTGAAGGGGGCTTGACAGATTTCACCTACCTTGTTTATGAGGAGGAGTGAAAAAACGGCTATATTTAAAATTTAGGGCAAAAATGTTAAATAAATGTTATGGGTAAAAATTCAAAATTAATTAAAAAGCTATTAACTCTCAGGTCCAGTAGGCCATCTTGGAGAAGTTAATTAAACTTTAAAGTTCATCATTAGAATTCCCTGTTGCACATGTTGTTTACTGTTTGTTGGTCAAGCATTTCATTTAAGAAGATAAATGAAGCAATCACTGTATAATCCTAATGGTAAGCATCTACAGGTAGGTCTGCATGGAATTAGACTAGGGCCAACTGGTATTACATATCTATTCCTAAGGCTGTGGGGTGTGCAGCCACTGATGTATATCAGTTAACAGGTAGAATCAGGCATAACGCAAGACTCTTGAACACTACTGTAAGCTTCTTGTGACAAAAGATTATTTCACCGAAAAGATATACAAGTACTTGTTCTGTATATGAAATCTATCAGATGGTATTTGTAAGTCTGAATGTCTGAAAATAAAAAATTGAGGTGACAAAAAAAAAAAAAGCCATTAACTGCAATTACATTGTTATAAGTCAGGTTGCAGTCCGACTCCAGGGCAGCAGGGTGATCAGTGGTTAGGTGAATGAGGGTGGTAGGGGAGGTGTGAGGTGGTGAGTGGTGTGTGGGCAGTTCAGAGGGATTAGAGGGTCAGGGGAAAAGGAGATATTGATCGACAGTTTCATTTTACTTAGCTGAAAACAAGAGAACAACAATGAGGGAGAGTTATCTACACTGCAGATACCAATACTGGAGATTGGGAACTCCAGTGTTTGTATGATATTTGGCAGCACAGATGGGCCTCCGATGTTGCAGCTATCAGTGGAGAGCAAGGAGGAATCAGGAAACATCAAGGGGTCCAACACTGGGGATTTGGTACCCCATGTTCGAGTAATATCTAATGGTGTCAGGGGTGGGCTCCCCAGAGTTGCTTGCAAATAGGCAGTGTTAGCCCCAGGGGTTATGCACCCCAGTGCTGGAAATAGGAAACAAGGCAGGATGCAATGCCAGTGGTGGACTGGACACCCTCTGCTGGTTCTCAATAAAGCCTGGGTTGATCTGGTGGGGGATACTGACCACAGGATAGACTATCCACTGATGGTTTTAAAAGTAAAATAGATGTTTAAGGTACGAGGGAAACACCTGCATTGGGACTGAGCACCCACCACCTGTTTTCTAAGAACTGGTGTATTTCAAAAAGCAGTGAGAATAAAGTGATTTCTGTTACACTGCTTTTGTTTTCCACCAGCATTTGGCTGACATAACTAGCAGTGCCCCTTATCAGCCTGCCATTCATGGAAAACGAAAGCAGTGTGAACAAAATCATTTTCATTCACATTTCGTTCACATTGCTTTTGAAAAAAATGATGCTATCATTAGAACGTTGTTTTTGCCACTGAGCTTGCATGACAAATGGAACATTTTTGAGCTGCTATTTCAAGAAGTTTGCAAGGTACACAATGCAGGTTACAAAATTGTATTCCTTGGGACAAACTCCATTAAACCTGAAGGTTTGAAATTTCAAATACAAACCATTTTCTAGTTATAGGTGAGCAAAAAAAGTGTTAATTTTGTCAAATGTATGTGGTTTTGACTCTCCAACTTTGCATCTGCAGAAATCACTACAAAATTTACAGGATCCAGGGAACCTGATCAAACTCCAAGAATGCCAGATTTTAGGCAAATCATTGGAACAGAACTTCGGCTATTAAGATGCACAAATCTGGGGCTAATATTAAGGTGCTTACTCACCTGTAATACACAGGCACTTATACAGATATTGATCAGATCGGAGGGCTATAGTGGGAAAATATTGACTCTAAGGGATGAACTATTGTCTGACAATTGTTATATTGTGAAAATCTGAAAGCAGAAAACAATATGACTTTTGGAAGGCAATCATTAGTCCCGAGGGGTCAAGATTTTCCCACAAATCCTGAAACAGCTCTAGTTAATATCTGTTTTATAAAACCTTGCTAGGACTGGTCCTCTTTAATGTCTTTATAAGTTACATTGCAGAGGAGCTGGTAGGGAAGGTCTGTCTGTTTGCTGATAACACCAAAATCTGCAATAGGGTGGACAGGATAAGCAGAGATTTGAGAAAACTCAAGGAGTAGTCATGGATATGTCAGCTGTGTTTCAGTGTGAAACAGTGCAAAATAATGCACTTAGGGCACAGAATCCCAGGGGCAGAGTACAAAAGTGGGTAGAGAGGTATTGACAACTACCAAACAGGAAAGAGGCCTGCGGGTAATCGTATCTGATGACCTAAAGATGGGCAGACAGTGTGACAAGGCAGTTGGGAGGGCTAGTGGGATGCTGAGGTGTATAGAAAAGGGTATCACCAGCAGAAAGAGGGAGGTGGCATAGCCTCTGTATAAATCACTGGTAAGACCCTACCTAGAGTACTGTGTCCAGTTCTGGAGACCATGGGCTCAGTTTTCATACAGCATATAGATCGCTGTAATTTGCGATTATCTAGGGCTGCTGCAAACTCTGGGTATATCAGGGACCCTACATCCAGTTTTGTAAAAATCGTAGTCCCTACACTGAAGACACAGGAGCTGCCATGGCTGCAGGGTTGCCCCAAATATGTGGAACACCTGCAGGGTTTGATGGAGGGATCCTTCACCCCCCCACCCTGTTTGTGACAGGGCTGGATAAGGCCCTGTACCATTTGTTATGCAGTTTAAATGCAAGGATCTGTTCTATCCTCTCTTTTTCTGTCTTTTGCCTGTCTGGTTGCAAAAACAAATGTTCTCATGAGACCTAGAAACTGATCACTCTGACAGTCTCGTGATTATTCATCTCTCACTATCTCTCTACCTTCACTTGTTGTTTCTGTCTTTTCCTCCCCCTTGCATATCTGCAGTTGTAAAAAGATATGTGAATCTTTGTGTGAAACTGTAAGTGATTTTGGGATCCCTTTGTTTGAAAATGTATATAGTTATGCCATTGAAATGATTGCAAAAAGCTATTTGGAATTTAGAGGGTTAATCTGAAATGCAGTGAGCTCCTCTCAGGCTTATTTGTAAACTCTTTTGCACAACTGTCAGCAGGAAGCTAGCTTTGGTCACTGTTCTATTTGCAAGCCTGCACTGCAAAGAAATTGACAAGAACTTTGATACATTTTATGAGAAACAGGATGTCTCTATAATGAGCAAAGGATATAGAAATTGATTGCAATGCTAAGACTTGTTATAAAAAGAGCAGCAAATTTGCTCAGTTGAGGGACTGACACTTAGAATTAGAGATGCCATCAGACAAAGGACATTGTATTCTCTGTTTGTACTGCCTTTGTAAATAGCTATGCTGAACAATTTTTATTTTTCATTTTACTGTTAATGATAATAATAATAAAACACTACTTGCAAATTTTATATCTGTTCCTGGTTTTCATATGCTTCCTGACCTGTGCCTCAATGACAGATAGAATCACAGTGGGATTTACACCGTGCATATTCTAAGCCAGGAGTTTTTTGCATGGGTACTAGACCTGGCACCAGGGAAGTGTAACCCCTGGGTGGCACTATCCCAAGGGCTACTACCCTTGCCTGTTTGGCTAGTAGCAGGTTAAGGTGCCTAGGAACTGAAACGGGTGCCTCCACCCGGAGGTCAGGGTTGTTAGTGGTCACGCTAACCGTGACACTGTAACCCCCCTTTTTCCCATCTAGTGGCCTGAACAATACACAATAATCACCTTCACAATGACCCTTATTCACCAGGCAATTACCCACAATGTTTGCACTTACCACCAGGGCTGGTTCCTCTAGCTTGACCCTGGGAACCCCCTGTAAAACAAGGTTATGCACAGCAAATAGCAACAGTACAGTACTTTTGGCACAAACTGGAACCACAGTCAGGTTAAATTCAAAAAGAGTTAGATCTGATTTATTCAGGGTACTTGAACAAGGGAGGGGCATAATCAGGTTGATTTGCATAAAGGCTATATCAGACAGACAGTTATGCATGCACTTCAGAGTCCCTATACAGTCACACACTCTGGGTACTCAGGTAGGAAAATGGTGGTCTAGCCAGGAACATTGCCCAGGGTAGGCAGGTGTTGTTGCTGGTTGGGGCCCTGTGATGGAAGAAAGCAGCATGCACAACACACACTATTTGTAATCCAGAGCTGGACGGCTCAGTTTGTGACAGAAAAGACAACAAGGCAATCAGATGACCACACTTTAGATTTAGCTGTTGTTGCAGGGAGCTACCCTGATGTTTACTCACGATACCCAAGACAGGATGAAAGGCAGGATGAAATCGAGACAGCAGGTTGTTGAACTGGAGTGCCAGGAGAAGCAGGTCTCACACAAATCACTGAGGCATCATTCCTGTTCAAGGCATTGAGCAGGGGGATGATTCCCAGGCAGGTCTCTCGTCAATGACTTTCTCTGTGTAGTGGGTATTCTGGCTGGGCCAGTGTGGCAAAGCCTAGGCCAAATGGAGATGAATATGGATTTCAGTCCGTGGAGCTGGATGCAGCCTCCAGCAAGCAAAACACAGTTCAGACACGCAGTGGGGAATCAAATCATGACCCACTATCAGCACACAGCACATTCACATGTAAGGAAATTCCACTGTATCAGGCAAATGGCTCTCCGTTCACAATTACAGAGTCTCTGCACAATCCAGGAGTTCAGAGGAGGCTGGAAATCCTGAAAGGCCGATTGCATTCAGCAAATCTTTGGTCTTCTTCAGGTAGGAGCCTGGTCACAATTCAGTGGCTTAACTCACTCTCCAAATTTGGATTCAGTCCCAAAAAAAACACAGGTTCCCTCTCAGGGACAGCAGGCAGGCATGCAGGCCAAAACTCAAGCCTTTCCACAGTTCTCCCGTGTGAAACTACGCAGGTCTGCAGCTCGACTATCTTGAGCTATTACTCCTTCACTTCCCATCTCAGACCTGAACTGAAACTGCAGGCAGTCTGGGACTTTCCCCAGGATCCAAAAGGTTCAGATGGCTGATCTGTCTGTCAGTCACAAAAAGGGCTCCCTCTCCAGGTTCATTTAGGTGCCAAAAGCCCAGAACTACAATTCCCACAGAATTTTGCTACCACAAAGGCCCTGGGGACAGGATCCATTTTAGAGACCCCAAAGGCACTGATTGGTCCAATCTGGCAGTCCTGGACAAAGATGGTGGAGATAAACAGAAATGTCCATGCTGCAAAGAAGGCAGGTTAGACAAACTACAGTATCATTACCAGTCTAATAGATATTCAGCAAATAAGTACATCTTATAACAGAGCTCCCACTGCACAATTAGAGATGGCAGAACAGAGTGATTATCTGGCAGCCCGGGAGGGGCTCAGGCATAGAAATATTCAGCCCCCCTCCCAGATTAATTATAACTGCAATCTAGGCAGCTCATAAAGAGACAGTACAGAGGGGCTATACAGGCACTGTCTGGCAATAATGTTTTAACTGCTAAAATGCAGAACACCAGCCTGGCAGTGAGCATTTAGGCAAGCTCAAGGAAGACTTTTAGGGAACCCCATTTGTGAGGGGGGTTACATCCTTCCCTGCCTGGAGATATCTTAGCGTCCGTATGAAGTCTATACCATCATGCATCAATTAACATAAACTTATTACTTTACTATACATGTTCACTACACTTCACAATACTATATCCATACTGACAATACTTATGCATGTTTCATACAGGTAATATTGATTTCACTATGATTAACATACTTTGAACATCACTATACTGATTCATGTAATAATGGGGATGCATAGGCAGGGGCATCACCAGCAGGAAAAGGGAGGTCATAATTCCACTGTACAAGACACTAGTGAGGTCCCACCTGGAGTACGGTGTACAGTTCTGGAGACCTTACTTATGTAAGGACATAGACAGGGTAGAGAAGGTTCAGAGGAGGCAACAAAGATGGTACATGGATTGCATCACAAGTCCTATGAGAACAGGTTGAAGGAATTGAATATGTACTCCCTGGATGAGAGGAGGGAGAGAGGGGATATGATAGAGACATACAAGTATCTTACAGGGAGGAATAGGGTGCAGGAAGACACTATTTTTAAGTGAAAAAGATGTTCCAGGACTAGAGGGCATGGGATGAAGTTGCAGAGAGGATGATTCAGAGGAAATGTAAGGAAGAATTTCTTCACAGAACGGGTGGTGGACAAGTGAAACACCCTGTCAGAGGAAGTGGTGGGGGCTGAAACAATCATGGGATTTTAGAATGCATGGGATAGACATAAAGGAATTCTGGAGGTCAGGGTTAAGGGGCAACAGACTTCTAGGAAAACATAAAGTAAACTTACAAGCTCAAATGGACAGACTGGGTGGGCCGTAGGCCCTTATCTGCCAACACTGTCTATGTATCTATGTATCTATGTAACTTCTTGTACATTAAACAATGACAAAGGGGGCCCTTCCCTATCGGATAACTTGGGGCTGGATGGGGCAGGGGCACCATGGTTAGAGGGAAGAACAAGTAACCTGGAGTTGGTCCATAAGCTCAGTTTGAGTAGTGAGCTCTGAGAAACATAAATACCTTTGTGAACCACATTGAGAGGCAAATCCACTGGCCTCCCGGGAGAATCATAACTGAAGAGCAATACTGGCTTGACAGCTCAGCCAGTCTTTCTGGGGGAAACAATTACAGTCTCTGTACTTTCAGCACTAGTCTTGGAGCTTTCGTCACTCATGAGGGGTGCCTCTGCATGGACGGGAATTTCCAAACTTGGAGCACTGTCAGCTCCTTGCTCTGTAGGCTCTGGTTCCACAACACTTTGCTCATTGGAATCTGACGAGAGCCCAGCTGGCTCATTTTGAGAAGGTTCTGGCACAATTAGGCTCTGTGGCACTGAAGGGGGGCTGTCAGCACTCTCATACTGCTCTTCAAGGTCTGGTGTATCACCAGAGAGAGACTCAGACCATCAGCATCTTCTTCAGGAAAGTCACACAGTTCCATGAAACACAAGGAGTCTGCAGCCTCAGATGAAATACTTTGCACTTCACTTTCAGAGAGCATTGGTTCCAGGGATGAAGCTGGGCAGGTTAAGCAGTCCAGAAGGCCCAGCTTCATCCCTACAATTAGTCATAGCGTTACCTCGAAACAGCTGACTCAATTCGTAGGGGGGGTAATAGGCATTGTCACACTCACTGTCATCAGAGGTGAACTGACAGTCACTATCATTCTTGGCGTGTTGTGGGGGAAATCTTAAATCTGTAACCACTGGGGTAGATTGACTCTGTCTCTTTTTTGCAGCAGCATGATTCACCAGCCCAGGGGAGGCAATGTCTGCTGGCTCCACTTCAATAATAACTTGGCTGATAGGCAGCAAGTGGTTACGGTGCATGGTCTTGACAGCTTTGGAGTTTTTCTGTGGTCGTACCTTATACACTGGTAGATCATCCAACTTTCAAACTACTACATGAGGAAGATGTTGCCACCTATCAGCAATTTTGTGCTTGCCATGTGGTCACAAATTGCGTAACAACACACGGTCTCCGGGTTGTAGCTCTTGAGCCATTACTTTCTTATCGTGCCTCTTTTTGTTGGTGAGATTTCTCTTGGCAGCCATTGTCTGGGCCAGTTGATATGCATGGTTCAATTGAGCTTTCAGTTTCTGTACATACTGCAGGTAGTTTTCATCCCAGACCCCATCTGGAGAGACCCCAAAGCAGACATAAACTGGTAGTCGGGCCTCCCTCCCGAAC
This sequence comes from Neoceratodus forsteri, assembly GCA_016271365.2. Lineage (NCBI taxonomy): Eukaryota > Metazoa > Chordata > Ceratodontiformes > Ceratodontidae > Neoceratodus > Neoceratodus forsteri. Next base: position 638,964,938 of record CM057455.1, on the reverse strand, counting down.
ATGATTTGGTAGGGGGAGAACCCAGTAGCGTCATTTTTGGTGCAATTGTACGCATGTAGTAGGGTGCTAATCTGCTGGCTCCATTTATGCTTGTCTTTTGGATGGAATGCCCAGCATGTCTAGAAGGGTGCAGTTAAAATTTTCTGGTTGAGGATCCCCCTGCCAGTGAAATGGGGTGCTGCTTGACTTCAGCAACCCCCACAGAGAGAGAGAGAGCATTTCTTTGATTAGCCAACTTTCAAAGTCTCTGCCTTGGTCAGAGTGGATCCGCTGGGGGGCACAATAATGGACAAAGGATTTTTCCACTAGCACCTTGGCCATGGTAGAGGCATTTTGATCTTTAGTTGGAAAAGCTTGTGCATACTGTGTGAAATGATCTGCAACCACTAACACATTGATCAGGTTCTAAACACAAAAAATCTATGTAGACCAGTTCCACGGGGGCGCTGGTAATGATATTAACAAGGGGGACAGCCCTCTGAGGCAGGGATTTTCTTTGGAGGCAATGACTACAGATCTTTACATGGTGCTCAACATGTGCCCCCATCTTTGGCCAGTAAAATCGAGAGTATACCAGGTTGAGAGTCCTGTCAATACTGAGGTGCCTAAATGTGATTGTGGAGGGACCTCAGTACCAAGTGTTTCAAGGCCATGAGCAGGACGAATTGTTGCTTGTCTAGTTGACCACTATGATCCATTGCCTCTCTGTATAACAACTGATTGAGTAACTTCAACCTGGGGCCTTCTTTAAACAATAGGGCAGTTCGTAAGTCAGGGAAACATAACTTAGACACATCTTTCCCCACACACACAGGGCATCAAGTGCAGGTTGAATCATGGGATCCTGGGATTGAGCCCACTGAATACTGTCATTGTGAAGTTGAGGTAGTGCACTAATATCTAGAGCAGAGAAATGGCAATAGGCAGACGGTATGCAGGTATCAGGAGGGCTCAAGCAATCTACTAGACAGTCCACTGTGTCCGCAGACATCTGTTCATCTCTGTAAAACTTTTGGCACAATGCTCGGATGTCAGGTTCAGACAGCATGACCCACTCACTCTTGGAAGCTGGCTTTCGTGACAGGGCATCAGTATCAATATGGTTCAGTTCTGGTCTATACTCAACTGCATAATCATAGGTTGACAAGGTGGAAAGCCACCGGTGCCCAGTGGCGTCTAACTTAGCTGAAGTCTGTACATAGGTTAATGGGTTATTGTTGGTCTTTACCAATATCTTTGCCCCATAGAGGTAATCATGAAACTGGTCAACGATGGCCCATTTTAAGGCAAGGAACTCCAGCTTGTGCACAGGATAGTTTTGCTCTGACAGGGTCAAGCTCCAGCTGGTGAAAGCTACTGGTCTCAAACCATCCTCATGGTCTTGATACAGCACAGCTCCTAGGTTCTGCAGACTAGCATTCATATGCAGCACATAGGGCTTTGTAGAGTCAGAATAGGTGAGGATGGGGGAGTGGGTGAGCTGTTATATGACTTCGTGGAAGGCTGCTTCACATTCGGGTGTCCAGCGGTGCCAAAAAGGTTCACCTGTTCAGAAGTACACTTTCTTGGGTTCTTTGACAGACTCTTTTTTGTATTTATGGTTGGTAGGGGGTAACCCTGGATCAGATTCAGGAGTGGGCAAAACACCCTTTTATGAACCTGCGGTAGTAGCCACAGAACCCCAGAAAACGTTATAGTTTTTTCAAGTTATGGGGCTGTGGCCAAGTAGTCAGTGACTCAACCGTACAGGAATCGGTCTCTATCCCTTCTGCAGATACTATATGCCCCAAATACTTCACGGAGGTTTATAAAAACTGGCACTTGTTGATGGACAGCTTGAGGCCGAAGTCTTCCAATCAGTCTAGGACTTTAAACAATCTGGTCTCGTGCTCCTCTAATGTGTGCCCAAACACAATGACATCGTCCAGGTACACTAGACATTCCAGCAAGTTCATACCTCCCACCGCACATTCCATCAGTCACTGAAAGGGGGCTGGGGTGCCTGAAATACCTTGTGGCATTCTCAGGAATTCATTGAACTCCAGATGACAGATGAAGGCTGTTTTCCCCCGGCCCTCTGGGGCCATCGGAATCTGGTAATATCCACTGCAGAGATCCAGTACCAAGAACCATTTGCTCCCATTCAAGCAATCCAGGGAATCTTGCATACGGGGCATGGTGTATTGATCTTGGATTGTCCACTGGTTCAGGATTTGATAATCAACACACATCCTCACAGTCCCATTCTTCTTATGCACAGCCACAATAGGAGAGGCATATGAGCTCCCTGATTCTTGTATCATACTAGCAGCGAGCATTTCCTGCAGGTGTCTCCTCACATCATCCATGTATGCTGGAGTGAGGCTTCGGGATCGCTCTTGAAATGGCAGGTCATCATGCAGGTGTATGTGATGCTATGCACCCTGGACACACCCTACGTCTCATTTTTTTAATGAAAACACTTGGTCTCTCTGGGTGAGTTTCTTGCTAATTCTATGCTTCCATTCAGCAGGCAACAGAGAATCACCAAAGTCAAATAAGTCCAGGGTCATTCTCTCCTTTTTGCAGTGTACTTGTTGCTGGGCAATATGGCAGTGTCTGTGCAGTGTATTGTAGCTAGGGTGCACCATCTGTACACCTGGATCTCCCAATCTGACATATTCTGAATCTGAACCATCACTAGCCGTGGATAGGCAAGGGCACAGGCAGGCAAGATGCTGGGTTTGACCAACAATCCCTCTGGCAACTTTCCATCACCTGGTGCATCCAACAATAATATTTTGTTCATGACATCTTTCCAGAGGCAGACCTCCCCGTGAATGGTACACTGGGCATTTGGTGCCAGTACCAGAGAGTAAGGATCCTTCTTTCACACAATCCCCACCGGTTCATCCTGGTCTACTTCCTCGGGTTTCCATTGCAAATCATAGGCCCTTCTTTTTTTTCAATTCAAATTTTATTAACAGAATTTTCCATAACAATAGAGGCAGTTAACATGAAAAATAAAACAAAAATGCAGTAACATATTCTGCTAAAACTGCCCCTCCCTCCCCTCCTCCCCTTACAGCAGTATTGTGCCATTTTATAGCATAGATTCTAAGACATTATACATAAGTGTACAGGGCTATCTACTATGAAACAATACTTATATCTGGATAGCTATTATTAAGGAGTGAAGGGGATCCCATACATGTGTGTAGATGGGTAATCTATTGTGGAGGCTGGCTATAACTTTCTCTGTACACAAATTAGCAAGGATTTCATTCACCCATTCCTGTAATGTTGGAGTGATCTTATCTTTCCAATGGCATAAAATAAGCTTCTTAACAGATAGAGCAATCATAGAAATATGAAACCTTCTTACTTTGACCCTGATGGAAGACAGGTCCCCTAGGAGACACATGTCAGGAGTGAAACACTCCTGCAGACCCAGTAATGGGTCCAGGAAAGCTTTGATATAGTCCCACAAAAAGGATATTTTAGGACAAGACCAAAATATATGGAGTGTTCCCTCTACCTGAGAACACCTAACACATATGTTTGAGTCAAGGAGACCCCATTTCTTTAACTTAACCGGGGTGTAGTATAAGTTGTGCAGAATGTGGTATTGCATGAGGCGCAATCTATCCTGGGACACATATTTATGACAGGACCTCCACAAGGCCTGCCAGTTGGGGGAATATTGGAGAAATATAGAACTCCAGAACCTAGTTGGTCTGAGAGAGTCCCCGTAGCTTCTATGAAACAAGTCTTGATATAATTTAGAAATGACACCCGAGGACCCTAGTAGGGAGGAGGATTCAGGGATCAGGGCCCCAACTGTTTGGCGGGGGGGGGGGTATTGCCCAACACTGTTATAAGTAAGTGCTTTAATTGCACTGCTTTGAAGTGTGAGTACACCGTAATACTAAATTTCCGAATGAGGTTATCTGCTGACAGCCATTTTCCTTCATCATCCAGGAAGTAGGATACTATCCCATCACCCAGTTGGGGCAACCATGTGCGGGGAATCAGCTGCTTATTCATGGTGAAGGTCGAAGAGTTCCAGATGGATTGGGCCAGGTCTAACTGGGGGGTATAGCACAAAAAGGAGCAAAGCTGCACGTATATTTTCAAGGAAATCATAAAAGAGGGACATTTCTCGGCACCTTGCAACTGGGACACTTTTACATAAAACAAAGTTAGGGGATCCATATTCATAGACCGGATTAAATCCAACTCTATTTTAAACCATGTCGGTCGTAGATTTTCAGGACCCGTACATACCCATTTCAGGCATTTCGCCAGGTGGCTAGCCCAGTAATATATAGCCAAATGAGGAATCTGCAATCCCCCCTCAAATTTAGAGGCGGCCAATTTATAATAAGCCAGTCAGGGGTATTTGTCGGACCAGATAAACTTGGTAAAGATACTGTGCATTTTCTGAAACCAGGATAAAGGAATAAATGAATTAAGGAGCGATAGAGGGTAGAAAATTCTTGGGAAGATATTCATCTTGATTATGTTAATCCGGCCCCATAATGAAATTGGGAGTTTAGACCATCTATCAAAGTCTTGAATTATAAGCTGGGAAAGGGAATCCAGATTTTTCTTGAACCATGCTGAGGGATTACGAGTTAGTTTGATGCCCAGGTATTTCAGTATCCTAGAAGCCCAACATAAACCGAAGGGGGTAATATCAGTCTTGAAGATCTTGTGATTCAGGGGAAAAAAGGAAGATTTATTAGCATTTAGTTTATAGTTTGAGAAGGCACTGAATTTAGCAATTTCACCCAACAAAGCCGGAACTGAGGACACCGGGTGGGATAAGTACAGAAGGAGATCATCCGCATATGAAGTAATCTTAACCTCATGGCACCCCACCCAGATGCCCTGTATCCCTGCATTGCTGAGAATATTTTGAATGAGAGGTTCCAGATACAGGTTAAATAGAAGGGGAGAAAGGGGACAACCCTGTCTAGTACCTGAATATAATGAGAAAGACTTAGAAAATGCACCATTTCCTGAGATCTTTGCTGAGGGGGCTCTGTATAATGCACGAATCCAGGTTATAAAAACAGTAGGAAACTGGAAGGCCTTGAGGACCCAGAACAAAAAGTTCCAGTTCACACGATCAAATGCCTTCTTGGCATCCAGGGAGACCAGCCCAGCAGGAAAAGCAGCATCCCTGGAGACAGAGAAGACATGTGAAAAGGTGCGCAGATGATCTTAGGATGAACGTCCCTTCATGAATCCAACCTTGGCCATACCTATTAGATCTGGAAGGACCACAGTTAACCTATCGGTCAGTATCTTCGAAAGAATTTTGATGTCTTGATTTAAAAGAGATATGGTCCTGTAACTTTGAACTAGCTCAGGGTCTTTGTCCGGTTTAGGGAGAACAATCAGGGCTTCAAACAGGTAAGCATCCACCTCCACCCCAGATAAAATATGCTGAAATGGCTGATAAAGCACTGGCAGTAAAAGTTCTTGAAAAACTTTGTAAAATAATGAGGAGAACCCATCCGGGCCAGGGAACTTGTCCGATGGCAAGGCTCCTATAACCTCTGAGATCTCCTCCTGAGATATAGGAGAAGCCAGAAAACTCTTGTGTTGTTCTGTTAGGGAGGGTAGATGGGAGTCCTTTAAATACTCCTCCAAAATCTCTGAACAAAGAGGGCTTTCCATGTCCCTATATAATTGTTCGTAATATAGTGCAAACTCTTGCACTATCTCAGAAGGGGATACTCTCAGGGACCCGTCTGCCAGTGCCCGAATTGGGGGGATGTATCTTGCAGATTCCTGTTGTTTTAAACGCAATCCGAGCAAGCGCCCCGCTTTCTCTACCTGGTCCGTATAACTGGCTCTAGTTTAGATAATAGCTAATTCTGCCTTTTCCCTTAACAGATCTAGGTATCTGTCTTTGGCCACCAGAAGCTTCTTTCTGTCTTCACTAGAAGTGCTGACAGAGAGGTTAGCCTCAAGGGACCGAATTTGGGACAATAATGTTAATAACTCTTCTTCCTGTGCCCTTTTCCTATTCAACACTAAACTGATAAGGACCCCCCTCATATAGGCTTTAAAGGCACCCCATAAGATGTTGGATTTTGCACTATCAATAGGATTAGATATGAAGAACTCAATTTGTTCTCTTATAAGCTTGCAATACTTGACATCCTTTAGCAGCTGTTCATTAAGCTTCCTCTGGGTCTCCCTTCTGGGTGTGTTAAGAAAAGCCAAATTACATACCACGAGAGAGTGGTCGGAAATAGGGCCAGGCTGGATTGAGGCGGACATAATCCCGTGCAAAAGTCCCTGAGAGATAAATACATAGTCATGCGAGACTGCGATCCATGCACCATTGAGTTAAAGGTAAACTCCTTGGAATTAGGATGCAACACACGCCAAATATCACAAAGCCCACTTTGATCTACCAAGTCCTTAACTGCCCTTTGCCCCAGGAACAGCCCCCTCAGTCCACTACCTGACCTATCCAGATTGGAGTCTATAACCTGATTAAAATCACCACCCATAATAATCATAATGGGAAGCATTGGGAGAATAATAGTTATCAACCTCATAAAGAAACCTGGGTCATCAATATTAGGCCCATAGATACTGCAAAGTAAAAGTGGTACTGACCAGAGAGTGCCCTGAACTAGGACAAACCTGCCCCCCAGATCTTTAATGACCTGCGTAGAGATGAAGTGAATGCCTCTGTTAATAATTAACATGACCCCACAGCTATTGGTGGATCCCGAGGCATTAAAGACCTGACCCACTTGTTGCCTCCTTAGTTGTAAAGCTTCAGATTCTAGTAAATGGGATTCCTGCAAAAACGTTATCTGGGAGCTCAGTAGAATTAAATGCTTAAGCACCTGATATTGTTTGGATTTTTTCCTGATCCCCTTCACATTCCAAGTTGCAAGAAACACATTATTAGCCATCTAAAATAAGATTAACGAGCTTAGTTCCAAAAGCACTGTACAAAAACATTGAGAAATAATCAGCCAAGTTCCAAATATTACTGCTGTATGCGCCACCCTCCCCCCGTCCCAATCAAAACTACCCCAAACCCTTCCACCCACAAAGTCCTCCCTTTCATTTAACATAAAACAAACCAGTCCTATAGCCCAGAGCCTACCCTCCCACCCAACCCACCCAGCTGTCAAGCAACATTTAGTACAGTACTGCATCCCTTCCTCACCCCCCAGCCTCCCGAAAGTACCCCCTGCCTCAAAAGAGTGTAACAGTCCACTCGTGGAAATAAATGCTCATAAATCCAGGAAAGAAAAAGGAATTACACTGCTTTAGCAACCCCTAGTAGCTTAAAAGAGGTGCTGGACTGTGGACATAAGCGCACCTTAAATGCGAAGGAATAAAAAATTAGGATAATGCATCCTGTAAAATGCAAATAGCCACCCAGAGACCCCGGGGAATGAACTAGGAGATAGGACCCCTGTAGCCCTATAGGAGAGGTCCACTCCAATCAAAAAACGAGCAGGGAGTCATACAGAAGGGAGATTGCCCCATTTAACCTGAGTTCTGTGGCCTGCTTAACAATAGGGGACTCCAATGCCTTGAACCCCAGTCAAAAAAATTTAAAATAGGGCGTCTTTACGTCGGCTCCATGCCAGCCCAAACACCCAGGAGCAAAGAATAGGGTATTTTAATGCCCCAAACAAAAAACGGAGAGCATTACAGAGAGGGAGTCATCCCCGCATAACCAACATCGTTAAGCTGGCATTCCCATGCGCTGAGCTCCCCCTTGTGGATACTGAACAACCGTACCTGTGCATTCGCATGAAAATTAGGGACGAGCCCAGCACAGCACCTAAATTAAGCCACTCTTGAGATAAAGTGTTGCTCCTTAACAACTTAAGGCATTACTCCCTTCAGTAATAAGGGCCTGCACCTCTAGCTAAACTGGAATAAAAAAGAAAGACACCTTCCCCCTAATGAACAAACCAGACGTTCCAACAAGACATTAATCTAGGTAACAGGCTCATTTTTAACACTAGAGCAAAAGTGTCCCATGACTATTGACTCAGTTAAATAATAACTAGGTCCATTTGAGTAGCCAAAATTTCCAGAAGCGAACCATCGTTGCTAACTTCTTGAACATTTGAATAGGTAACAGTCTCCACTTGACAGCATGAGACTCCCCACATCTAAGGGGTAGAGCTTCTCAGGGATCCCAAAACAAATCAGGCAAGGCGAGCTTAAGGCCAGAGAGAGCAGATCCGGGATCTTCATAGGTTAGCCGGGATCCACTCACAAGCACCTGCAGCCTGGCCGGGTACCCCATCCTAAACTTAAGCCCTGCAGCAATAATCTTGGACGCAATGAGGTGGAATGCTGTACGTTTCAGCCGAATCAATCCTGGCAAATCTTGTGCAATTCTCAGCTTGGAGTTCTCCCAGCGGACCTCCTGTAGAGCTCTCACTTTCACCAGAAAGTGTTGCCTCTCTAAGAAATTTAGGAATCGGCATATAATGGGGCAGGGAGCAGCCCCTGGTGGAGGTTTCGGCAGCAATGATCTATGCGCTCACTCGATGGTGTATGCAGGGACAAAGGGAGAGGGACCAGCAACCCATTCCACCAACTTCTGTATAAAAACCACAGTGTTCTGGCCCTCTTCCCCTTCTGGTAGCCCTAAAATGACCACATTGTTTCCACGGCTGCGGCCCTCGAGATCTTCTAGCTTTGCCTCCACTCGAGAGAGCTTCTGCCTTATCGCCACTAGCCCAGGGTCCACCTTGTCTAAGCGATGCTCCACGGAAACTATACGAGCAGTATTATCCAAGGCAGTTATTGAGACCTCATCTAATTTTTTAGATAGAGCTTTAAGTTCGGTTGCCATCTCTTTCATCTTCTCATGGAAGGGTTTAAATTCTTCCAGGAACCTATTTAAAGTTAGAGGTTCCTGCTCCGATACTTGGCTGAGGCGATCGGGTCTATCAGGCCCACTTGAAGCCCGGGATTTCTTTGAGGCCTTCTTGGGGGTGACTGGAGGAGTATGTTTTTGCGGGGCTTTCTTCATGTAAACCTCCATCCGTACTCAAATCTCACAAGTCCGATGCTCTGGATGTTTAGTAGGCAGGATCAGTAGAGAACAGAGGGTTTTTGGCAACCTCAAAGATAGAAAAAAATTATTCTAAAGTAGGGAGGCTGGAGCTACGTGGAGGAGCTTCTACTCAGCACTCTGCATCATGTGGTCTCCTCATCATAAGCCCTTTTGATTAGAGATGGAATTCTTAGTGCCCACCCAGTCTATTGCCCTTGCTTTTCATGATGGAGTTGTGCCAGTCTCCCAAACATGTGGGCGTTTGTCTCAATTAATACAGGAACCTCATCATACAGTCCAGTAGGGGGACACACTAAGGCAAGTGTCTCGACTTGTTTATCTACTCCAGCCACTGAGGTAGGGAAAGACAGCCAGATCCAAATATATCCTGAATGTGGATAAGACTTCTCGCTAAACCCTCACACATGTAAGCCTTCCAAGGGTTGTAGGGGCTTTTGATACTAGACTTGGAACACTGTAGTTACTTGAGATCCACTGTCAAGCATGGCCTGGGTGGACACACCGTTCACCCTCACTGTAGTTTCCATTAAAGGGCCCACCACCTCAGACCATTCAGGTGATGCAGACTTAGATGCTGACTTGGCAGTGGCCTTTGAAGAATAACTTTTTTGAGCAGTTCCACCTGGTGGCCAGTTATTGTTCCATCGAATCAAGGCTAATAGTCTAACAGTAACCTTTCTCAGGTTCTCCGGTGAGCAACACGTGAACTGGGTGTGCCTGTCGTCCCCACAGTGGTAGCACAAATTGGGTTCTCTAGAGTCTCTGAGTGGTTGTGGGCCATTTCCCTGCCTGGGGGTATCAGGTGCACCTTGGGACCATTCTTTGACTTGTAACTTGCACTCTTGGTCCTCTGGACTTCCACCAATCTTAGTGGGTTGTGTGACCCGTAGTAGGTCCCCCACCAGAGCTAGTAATTCTTGTACTTCTTCCAGTAGGTTACCCTCAGTCTGGGTTTCTGAGGAGATGATGTGCACCCCCAATCCACCAGGCGGGACCGTGCCCCTTGACTCAGGAGGTGCCTGATAGACATTAGTATCTCTGGCCACCTCTGTGGCTTGTTGACTGACTCTCAACTCTGTCAGTTCTTTGATCATTTCTCTCATTTGCTGCACCTCTGTCTCATCACTTCTCTCAGGAGTTTAGCAGGTACGAGCAAACCCAACATAAGGCTCCCATCCCTCTTCATCATTCTTTGTTTCACAAATCTCTTTCATGAGGTGACAATACTCAGGAGGATTAGACTTCCTGTCTTGCAACTTGAGTTTTAGCATCATCACACTAAAGTACCTGGCTGACTTGAGAATATGGTCCAATCTGACCCTATTCAGTTCATTAGCAGACATCCCTCATTTTCTGTGAGCCCTCTGTAGAGCCCTCTCAATTCTGGTAAAAAACATGGACAACTTCTCATTCTTCCATTGCTTGGCAGATTTACATTTCCACAGTAAATCGTCCCCTGACTCAGTACTTCCAAAAACCCCTTCCAATGCAGAGAGGTATTCAGCCGCAGTAGCCTCTAGCTAGTGGCTCATAGGAAGCGTATGACCTCCAGTGCAGGACCTCTCAAACTGTCCCTAAGTCTTTTTCTTTTCTCCCCCTGCTAGCACTGCCATTCCTGGACCAGGGGGGTAACATAGTCCATCCACATTTCCAGGTCATCCTCCCCTACGGGCACTGGGACTGTACCCAAAAAAAGTCTAAGTCTACGTTATGAATCCAGGTGCACAGATGGAATTACTAAGGGGGAGGTGACCACTGGGGAGACCCTAAGTGAGGCAGGAGCCGCTGCCGGGGACTGCAATGGCATGGGTTCTTCAGAAAGGTCTAGCACCTTCCCTAACTCTTGGGCAGTTTGCACCTCAGTAATTAACAACTTAAGCAGCTTGTCCTTGAACCCCTCTATGCTGGTGAACCCTCCTGGGGTAGCCGGATCACTGTGCAAATGGATGAACCTCCACCTCTTCTGGGACCCTTCTGACAGAATCATGGGTGTACTTTCTCTGGATTGTTTTTTTTTTTTATATTTAAAAGTTTTTGTTGTATTTTCTATAGACAATAACATAGATGACAGATGACAAGACCACACATTACATTACAATACAGTACACTACCATACACTACACAACGCTGCATCCCTCCCACTTCCCTTTTCTCCTCCGCCCATGGCATTGACTTAACATAAATCTATAGCTGCCAGCTTTATCAGAAGCATACACTGCTGAAATAGAGTACAGAGCTTGTAATTTGCTCCATTGTTTGTTGAACCTAGACAAACAGTTATTTACGCTAGCTATAGTCCTTTCCACAAATTAAATAGCCCTTGAAGCCATTCAGTATAAGTTATTTCATCCCCATCCAACCAGTGTCTGAGTACTAACTTTTTAACTGACATTGCCATCATGTTTATGTGAAATTTCTGCTCAGTAACCCTTATGAGAGAGTAGTCTCCCACCAAGCAGGTTATGGGATCTTTATTTTAGTTTAGTTTAGTTTAGTTTATTGGTCTAGGAATTAATACCTTTGAGCCAGGACTCTTTTACAAAGGTTCCACGTCACATAGAACATCAAACAAAAACATTACATGTATTAACAGAAAAAAAATGTTACATAAGAAATTTGTTCAGCAGTTTCCAAGGCAGTAATAATTCAAAACAAACAACTTTTCCAGGAGACAGAGATACTTAGAGGCATTCAGGGAAGAGTAGAGTAGGGAAAGTAGGAGGAAGTAGAGGGAGAGAAGAGAGGAAAGAGGGAAAGTAGAAGAGAGATTGTGGAGGCAGACAGGAGTAGTTAGTGGTATTGACGGGTTCTTTATCCAAAGATGATAGGCCATGTTGAGGGATGGTCAGCGGAGGAATAAGTCTTTAATCAAAGCAGTCACAGGTGCTGGTGGCAGAGAGGTGGGCGTAGAGCATGGATTTGAAAGCGCCAAGAGATGTGGAGGATAGAGTAGGTAGGCTTAGTGCATTGTACCAGGTTGGGGCCCTGTACACAAACGCTCTTTGTCTCTGAGCAGTCCGGCATCTGGGGACCAGAAAAGGTTGGTGTTACGATCTTCTGGTGGGACACGTGCCATTATTCAGACAGAGTAGGTCTTGGATACACAGTGGAGTTAGTCCCAGGATTGATTTTTTAGCCATTATGCAGGTGAGATACACAAGGCGATTGGATAGTTGCAACCAGCCGGTTTCAGAGTAGAGCCCACATGTGTGGATCAGTCTCTGTGTCCCTGTGAGGAGCCGACATGCCTTATTTAGAGCGGTTGAGATGCGTCTTAGTGCCGTGGTAGTAGCTGAGCCATAGATAATTAGGCCATAGTCTATAACTGCGATTATGGAACTTTGTATAGCAATCCTCAGTGCAGCTTGGTTTAGGAATTGGCGGTTTCAAAATAGTATTCCTAGACGTTGGTTCACTGTTTTCGCCGTGTTGTCTATGTGGGTCGCGAAGGTAAGACCTTGATCAAAAGTGATACCAAGGTATTTGAAAGTATTCACTTGTTCAAGTGTATTTCCAGCGGAAGTTTTAATAGTGAGTGGAATATTTCTATTTCTGTTTTGATGATTGGTAAAAAGCATGGCTTTTGTTATTTTGTGGTTTAGGACAAGCTTATTATCAAGGAACCACTTTTCGACACTGGAGAAGGCAAGTTGTAAGCTCTGGCATAGGGGGGTTTGGCTCCTTGTGGGAAGAGAGAATTACAGCGTCATCAGCATATAAGATTAATTTTTCAGGGCAGGATTCAGGGAGAGAGTTTAGGAACAGGCTAAAGAGGAGAGGACCTAGGATTGATCCCTGTGGTACACCTGAGAGGACAGGTTTAGAGTCAGAGAGTACATCAGAGATTTTTACAGCCTGTGAGCGTTTTGTCAGGTAACTTTTTACCCAAGCACTAGGTCCTTCTGCCAGCCCAAGCCTGGGCAATAGTGAGATTAGTAGACCATGGTGGACAGTATCGAATGCTTTTGTGAGGTCAATGAAGACCGCCCGGTTTGGTAGCCTTTGTCCAGAGCAGAGTGGACTTCCAGAGAAATCTAGTAGGGCCGTTGACGACTGTGCCCTTTCCTAAATCCATGCTGTTTTACAGAGTAGATTGTACTTATGCAGGTAGTCTGAGAGTTGTTGCCACAATGCGCTCAAGTGCTTTAGAAAGGGGTGGAGTATTGATATAGGTCTATAGTTCCCTGTGTGGATTTGTCACCCCTTTGAGCACTGGTGTAACTATAGCAGACTTCATTTGTTGGGAAATTGACTTTGGCAAAGGGAAAGATTGAGAATTTTGGTAAGAGGATGGATCACTTCGTCCAAGGTGAGAGACAAGATTTTTAGATCTATAGTGTCACTGCTTGTTCTGGATTTAGAGCAGGCCTTTTTTTATGTATTTGTAGGCTTCGTGCACTTTGATTGTCTTGAAATAAAATAGTGGTTGGTCACTTGAGGTGCTTTGGGATACTAGGTTAGACACAGGCAAGTCAAAGAAGAAATTTGGGGGGAGGACCCCGCTGAGGTCTGTGAAAGTTTTACTTAGAGCATCTGCCATAGCCTTTGAGTCAAGTGTGGTGGAGCCATCAACATTCATAATGGTGGGAGAGGATTTAGATTGCTTACCCATATATTTCGGATGTTGTCCCAGAAAGCTCTCCCATCACCCCAGGTGGATTCAAGGGCATTTTTGAAATAGGCACTCTTCATTTGCCTGATTTGTGAGGTGCATATGTTTCGTGCCTGTTTGTACTTCTGTATATCCTGCCAGGAGCCCGTGTCCCTGTCTATGGCCCAGAGATGGTCACGAGCTTTGAGCTGGGCCAGTAGTTTGGCAATGAGCCAAGGATTTGAGAGAGGTTTGATTTTACGCTTTTTCAATGGTGCGTAAATGTTACATGCAGTATTGAAGGTTGTGATAAAATATTCTAAAGCAGCATCAACATCAACCATTTTGAAAATTGGTGCCCCGTCCTGTTGCAGGAGACAAGTCTTTAGTTTAGTGAGATTTCCATGTGGCAGCACTCTACTTGAGATAACTTTGGGGGGTGGTTTGAGAAATTTATTCGACCAGGTACATGACACCGGGGAGTGGTCACTGAGAGAGTCAGGGAGAACTGTAATGTTTTTTATCCGGTCTGAGTGACTAGTGAGTACCCAGTCAATGAAAGTGCTTGTTCCAGTCTTGTAGTTTTTTCTAGTAGGGGAATTTACCATCTGTGCCAGGTTGGCTGCTAGGATGGCATCTTTGCTGGATCCGGTGTCCGAGGCGAGCCAGTTTATATTGAAGTCACCAAGGAGGAGGAGCTCAGTTTCAGGAGGTTGCAAGCTTACAATATATGATCCGATACCCCTAATAAAGGGTCGGCCCTTTGCTTGATTAGGGACCGGAGGGGGGCTATTTTTGGGCATTCCCAGAAGATATGATATAGGGACCCCACTCCTGTCCTGCCACAGTTACATATTGCCTCGACATCTTTACCCATTTTAGCCATCTTTTCTGGGGTGTAATACATATTATGAATGATCTGATACTGCATTACTTGCAGTCTATCTTGAGATGTGTATCTGTGTGTGTCTTTCAAAATTATGTCCCAATTAAATTTTTTCTCTGGAAATTGCTTGGCCCAGTACTTGGAGGCTCCTACCATGTCCAGGAAAGCTTTCTCTAAAATGGTGGAGTAAATCCCACAGAAAACATGCTGTTTGGTGACTAGTTCACTAATATAGCTTATGAATTCCCCATGTGTTTCTGATTCACTAGTCAGTTGAGCCTTATTTATATGTCTAAGTTGGGACACCTTAAAGCTACACTTAGGATCTTGTTTATTCTTCTAATGATATCTGCCATTGTCTGGACTTTCCCATTGACCCATAGATCTGTTACTTGTATTCCAGATAATTGCTTAAGCCAGGTGTTTGAAATCATCTGATTTCCAATTCTGAAGTTTGGGTTTCCTACCATTGGTTGATTTGAGTCCTGAGAGTATTTGTAAGATAGGGAGTTGTACATCTGTGTGTGTATACTTTTACTGAGATTCCTATTGGATTGTCCCTGAGATCTGGGGGGAGTAATTTAGGTGTAATAAGCAAAAGGGCCATAGGTGATAACCTTTCAGCTTCCATTAATTCCATTTCTATTGATAGCCAAGTGGGTCTGTATTGAGGCGATTCTGATTCTGTTTGTGTTTGTCCATCTCAAATATTTGGCTGCTTGACTTGCCCAGTAATAGAATTTAAAGTGTGGCAGTCTCAATCCTCCTCTTAATTTAGGGGGTGTTAATTTGTTATAGGCCCTACTGGCATGTCTATTTTTCCATATAAACGCAGTAAGTAGGGAATGTAATGTAGAGAACCATGATTGTGGTAACCATAAATTCAGCATGTTGATGGGATAAAATAGTCTGGTTAAAATGTCCATTTTAACTCAATTTATTCTTCCCAAAAGGGATGATGGTAGCTTATTCCATCTGTCCAAGTCTTGTTTAATGACCTGTACCAAAGTGTCCAGGTTGTTTACACTAGAGGATTTGGTGCTCCTTGTTAGGATGATGCCCACGTATTTTAGTTATTTATATTCCCATTGGACTCCCTTTCTTTCCACTTCCTTTTTGTTAGTGACCATATCCATATTCATATTCTGTTGCTGGCTGCCAACTGAGCTCATTGGAGCTTTAGGAGGACAAGTTTCTGCACAATTTAAATATTGTGCTACGGACTGCTCCACGGGGCTCAACTTGAATATCTTAAGATTTGTGCCAGTCGGGGCTCCCGACTAGAACTTTGTTTCATTGGATTTTCAAATTTGAAAAAGGTAGCAAGTCCTTCCTGCCTGATCAGCCCACTGGGCTACAAAAGCGCTGTTTTTCTGCTGCTGGTTACAGGCTGAGCTCATTGGAGCTTTAGGAGGACAAGTTTCTGCACAATTTAAATATTGTGCTACAGACTGCAGCAACAGAGCTCCACAGGGCTCAACTTGAATATCTTAAGATTTGTGCCAGTCGAGGCTCCCGACTAGAGCTTTGTTTCATTGGATTTTCAAATTCAAACAAGGCGCCAAGTCCTTCCTGCCTGATCACCCCATTGATCTACAAAAGGGCCATTTTTCTGCTGCTGGCTACAGACTGAGCTCATCGAAGCTTTAGGAGGACAAGTTGCTGCACAATTTAAATATTGTGCTACAGACTGCAGCAACAGAGCTCCATGGGGCTCAACTTGAATATCTTAAGATTTGTGCCAGTCGGGGCTCCTGACTAGAGCTTTGTTTCATTGGTTTTTCAAATTCGAAAAAGGCGCCAAGTCCTTCCTGCCTGGTCTTCCCACTGGGCTACAAAAGGGCTGTTTTTCTGCTGCTGGCTGCAGACGGAGCTCTTCGGAGCTTTAGGAGGACAAGTTGCTGCACAATTTAAATATTGTGCTACAGACTGCAACAACAGAGCTCCACAGGGCTCAACTTGAACATCTTAAGATTTGTGCCAGTCAGGGCTCCCGACTAGAGCTTATTGTCGGTTGTTATAAAACTTCCCTCCCACCCGCCCTGTCCCTCCTCCCTTAAATGCGCTGTAGTCCTTCCCACTTACTTGGTGGGCCTATCGTGTTCCGCTTCAGCTGGTTACTGGAACCGTCTGTCCCTACCCTATGCCAACCCCCTCGTGTTGGGCACGAACATTTCTGCTTTTATTTCCCCCATGCTACTGCTTGATATGTCATGCTGCACTTCATAACATTGTGCCAGACTACCCCTACTCTCGGTCATTAGAACTGATCATGCAAGCCAACTACAGAAACTGATTACAGCACCTTAGTTCATAATTGATTTACTGATTTCTGCATTTTCTGTTGTGGATTTACCTACCTGCTAAGAATTTGACTGCTGTTTCACTGACATTAAGTTATAGATTTATCACTTAGTTATACATTTATCAACCGTTCACTGCATTTCAGCTAGACTTTTCTACTTGTGTGAGCCATGTCTTGCTGTTATAGCCTAATCCCTTAACCCCCCTTTCAGCGTGGTTCCTCCCCACTGGCAGTATGTTAAGGGCTTAAAAATTGCCCACCTCAATGTCCGCAGCCTACTCGCTAACCTCTCAGACCTAACGGCCTGGGTTGCCCTTTACAATCAGGACATCCTGGGGATCTCCGAAACCTGGCTTAAACCTGCCCATTCAGACTCTGTCTGTGCCCTCCCAGGCTACCTTGTGATCAGGCAGGATAGAGTGGGTAACAAATGGGGGGGTGGCCTGCTGTTCTGCTTTAAACCCCACCTCAAGGTGATCGTCATACCTCACCCCTTCCCCCTCTTGCGAGTTCCTACATGCCCTTATTGTATTGGGCAATGCCAAGAAGCTTCACCTTGCCTGTGTGTATAATCCACCAAAAGGTGGAGTTCATGGCCTCTTCCATCTCCTTGACTGCCTCAGTCCCAAGGTGAGCGCTAGTGAACTCTTAGTGTTCGGAGATTTCAACCTTAACTGGCTGAGTGTCAATGCTAAAATTTACAAACCCCTCCTCTCTGGTCTTGCCCTAGGTCAGATTATCACAGAGCCCACCAGATCCTCTTCCTCTGGGGAAAAAGCCACTTTTCTTGACTGGATGCTGAGCAACAGACCTGACTGGATCACTGCCTCTGACCTCTTCTTGGATTCCATCTTTGACCATTCCCCTACCTACTGTATCTGGAAGTTCCTTACTTTCAGGGTCCCCCCAAAACTCATTCAGATGCGGGACTATTCAAAATGTAACCACAACAACTTCCTTACTGACCTCAGCCTGACTGATTTGTCCCCGGTCTATGCCAACAGTGACCCCTCCGCTGCTCTTGACTGCTTTCTATCCTTATTCGCCCCTTTACAAGACAGACATGCCCCACTCATAAAAAGAAGAGTGAGGGGCACTGTCACTAAATGGCTGCAAGGGGGCCTGTTGGCCCTGATGATGCTCAGGGATAAAAGCTGGCAAAAATGTAAGGCCTCTGGGGACAAATCAGACTTTGAGGATTACAGGCAGCTTAGGAACTCATGTAAGCAGGTGATCCGCTCGGCCAAGAGTGAGTTCTGCAAATTGTCCCTTGAAGCATCTGCCAAGAACCCCAGAAGCTTCTGGCGCACCATCAAGCATACTGTTAGTGGTCCTGTCTGCCCCAGGTCTCTGACATGCAAATCAAAGGAGTCAGCTGTAACAATACCCTGACTATAGCCAACGCTTTCAAAGTCCTGTTCTCTGACCTGTCTGCCTTCACCCCCACATCCTCAGAACCCAATTACCTGAGCCCCACTGGTAGCGCCATGTCCCATCCTCCCCCCTCCCTTCTATTTTAACACTGTCTCCTGCAAAGATACACGGAAGCTCCTAGCTGGACTCTCCCCTCACTCTGGAGGCTGGGCATGACAATCTTGAGCCCAAATTACTCTGTCTGGGAACCCCCTACTTGGCACAGCCTATCTCACACATTCTCAACTCCTCTCTCATATCTGGGTCTATCCCAGCTATATGAAAGGTGGCCCATGTGACCCCTGTCCTTAAGTGTGGGGATCCCAAAATACTTGATAACAATCACCCCATAGCGATACTATCTGCAGTGAACAAACTGCTTGAAAAGGTAGTGGCCTCCCAGCTTGCTCACTTCCTCCAGACCCATGACCTCTTCTCCCCTGTGCAGTATGGGTTCCAAAAAGGGCACAGCACCTCTACTGCCCTCGCACAGGTCACCTCCGAAATCAGAACTGCAACAGACCAAGGCAAACTCATGGGTGCCATTTTCATTGACCTGTCAAAGGCCTTTGATTTGGTTGATCAAACTCTCCTGGGTGCTGCCCTCTGCTCCCTTGGCCTCCCCCCCATCCTAGCCTGGTTTACTAACTACCTCTTGGGCAGGCAACAGTGCTTGAGGTTCCAAAAAACCCTCTCTGGGCTTGCACCGGTAACTCACGGGGTGCCTCAGGGGTCTGTCCTCGGCCCCATACTGTTCTCCCTCTTTACCAATCAGCTGCCCTCGGTCTCTGCTTCCAGGCATGTCACCCTTTATGCTGACTACCTTGTGCTTCTTGCTAGCTCCCAGGATATCAGAGACATAAACACCAGTCTAAACTCTGATTTCGTTCACATTCAATCTTGGCACAAGGCTAATAAGCTTGTTATCAACCTTTAGAAGATGCAGGCCATGCTATTCAGCTCCCTTGCCAAGGCTAGAGCGTGCCTGGCACATGTCAAAGTAGTTGGTGCTGACGGCATCCCTGTGTCAGTAGTCGACTCCTTCAAGTACCCGGGGGTAACCCTCGACCCTCAGCTGGACCTCTCCCTGCACACACAAAACTCCTTGCAAGGCCACAAACTGTAAACTAGGCCTGGTGTACAGGGCCAAAAGTTGCCTCACCCCTGCTGCCCGACTTGCCCTTGCAAAAGGGGTTCTTCTCCCCATGCTCTGCTACGGGCTCACCTCCTTCATGAACACCCCAAAAACCTGGCTCACAAAATGGGATACAGCATGCAACAATGTATGTCGCTTCACCCTATCAGCCCCTCACCGCACGCATCACTGTCAACCCTACTCCAGGCAGGGGTGGCTATCCCCTAGTAACCATCGATCCTTTATCTTGGGCAACTTTACATACAACATCATCTGATTGTCCACCTCTCCTGCACTCGCCGATCTGCTCAAACCTGTCCCCTCTGGTTATCAGCTGAGGTCTAGCGACTTCCAGGCTCTCATGGTCCCAAAAACTCCATCCCTCACCGGGGACCGTGCCTTTGGTGCCCTTGCCCCCAGAACTTGGAACCTACTCCCTACTTATGTAAGGACTTCCTCCTGCCACAGTTGTTTCAGGTCCTCCCTCTGGGGCTACTTAAAACAAGCCTCTGGCTGCCTTTGCTCTTAGCTGACCTAAACTCCATGGTGCGCCTGTACCCCTCTGACAGCACATGTGCAGTTGGCTATATTGCACTCTTCGAAAAGGCCCTGCTGAGATATGTTTGGCCCCATGACCGCCTCCTGTGGTCGCCATGCCTTAATCACTGTACTTGCCTTGTATATGTTCTCTGCCTGCACTTGACCACAGTTTGCTCCCTATTCCCATCTGTACCTTGCTAACTGTTGCTACCTTGCCTCTTAATTTGTTATTGCCTGGGTTTTCTGCCTGCATCTGACTGTACCTTGTTGATTACTGTTACATTGTCTCTGAATTGTTATTGCCTTTGTAATTCTCCCGAGTCGCACCTGAAAATAGACGCTTGACTGTCTAGCGTGCTTACTTGGTAAACAAAAGCTAAATAAATAAATAAAGGGACAAACTTAGATTTCTCCAGATTTAGCTTATAGTTAGATAGTGCCCCAAATTCTTGAATTGCAGAGATTGTTTTATCGAGTATCTCGGGTTCTTTAGATGCAGAAGTATGTCATCAGCATACGCCGATAGTTTGAGTTCCCAAGTCCCAATGTTTAGTCCCTGAATCTCAGGGTTCATTTTAAGATGGATTAGGAGAGGTTCTAGGTATAAGTTAAACAGTAAGGGGGATAGTGGACATCCTTGTCTGGTGCCCGAGAAAAGAGAGAATCTTTGTGAGAAGGTTCTGTTACAATATATACGGGTAGTGGGTGTGGTGTATAGGGATTGAATCCATTGCACAAAGAGAGGAGGTATACCAAACTTATGTAGAACTCTGAACAGAAAAGTCCAGTCCACCCTATCAAATGCTTTCTCTGCATCCAGTGACATCAGTACTGCAGGCATTGTGCTATCTCTGGACACAGAGAATATGTGGTCTAATTTCCTGAGGTGGTCTAAAGAAGATCTACCTGTCATGAAACCTACTTGTTCCAAGCAAATCAGGAAAGACATTACCTGGCTCATCCTGATGGCCAAACTTTTAGCCAGTATTTTGATGTCATAGTTTAACAGAAATATTGGCCTTTAGTTTGATACAAGTTCTGGATCCCTTCCCTCCTTGTGCAATACTACCATCAGGGCTTTGCATAGGTGGGAGTCAATACTTTCCTTATTTAACATAGTGAGAAATAGTGAAAGCAACCTTGGGGACAACTCTTTCACCAATTCTTTGTAGAAATTGGAGGAGAAGCCATCAGGCCCAGGAGCTTTGTCTAACGTCAGAGTGTTAATTGCTAGATGAATCTCCTGCTCTGTGATGGGAGAGATCAGCCCTATTCTCTGTTCCTCAGAGAGCTTAGGTAGAGGTAGTTCAGCCAAATATTTGTCAATACAGTCTAATGGAGGGGGATTAATCCTGGTCTTGTATAGATCTGTATAGAAGTTCTGAAATTCTGTCACTATATCTCTGGGTTTTGTCTTGAGAGTGCTGTCTGCCGATTATTTAACTGCATTGATCACTCTCAACATTTACTGTTGCTTGACCCTTACAGCTAGCAGTTTCCCTGCCTTTTCCCCTTGATCTATGTAAGTTGACTTTGTTTTAATAACTGCATATTTGGCTTTCTCCCTCAGCAGGTCATTATAGCAAGTTCTCAGATGAATAAGTTCCTGCAAGTATATTTCACTAGTTGAGGGGCTGATATTTTTTCCAATTCTCTAATACTTTTTAGTAACTTAAGTTGTTATTGTTACTTTGTTTCTTCCTCTGAGAGGCCATCTTTATGAGCTCTCCCCTTAAGAAGCATTTTAAACCTCCCCATTCCATATCCACATGTCCAGTGGAGTTCCGGTTATGTCTTGTGTAGGTCTTAATGCTAGCCTTTAACCCTTCTAATATGTTTTGGTCTTTCAGTAGTCTATTGTTAAGCTTCCAGATTGTTTCTATCATTAAATTAGGGGATAAAGGCAAGGTGCATATTACTGGTGAATAGTCTAATATCACTGCTAGAGAGATCTGACAATCCATGAGGTCTGAGAGTAAATTTTTGCTGAGAAGGAAGTAGTCTATGCATGAGGAGGTACCATGGATTGGTGAGCAAAACATATTCCTTCCCTCCCAGATGTAACACCCTCCAGGGGTCACAGAGTCCCAACTTGTCTATCATGTCCCTAATGGATTACTGTGCTGGGGATAATCCCATTTTGGCTTTGCCTGTTCTATCTTCATCTGGAGAGAATGGCAGGTTCCATTCCCCTCCTAGGATCACAGGTGCATCCAGAAAAGGCAACAGCATATTGAGCAGTTCCATGAAAAAGGAGGGAGTGTCCGCATTAGGCCCATATATAGATCCCAATACAAGGTCAGATCTCTCTAGTATGCTCCTTACTAACACATCTCTATCCATTGGGTTGCCAATACACTGGCAACATTGAAAACCTAGGGTTTTTGTCAGGAGAATTGCCACTCTTTTACTCTGGGTGGATGTCCCTGCTGTATAAACTTGACCTATCTGCATTCTTCTCAATAGATTAGCTTCTGTATCTATTAGATGCGTTTCTTGCAGAAATATTATCTGACCTGTAATCACCTGTACATGCTTAAGAACCCCGTATTGCTTGGTCATACAATGTAACCCCTTTACATTCCAAGTAATAACTTTATGTCTACTAGCCATTCTGTAATACAGTAGTTGGTAATGATTGGCTGAGGATTATAATAATAAAATCCCTACCTGTCAATGCCATGGTGCCCTTCCCCTCTCCCCGTCCAATGTACAAAAACAGAACAGCACATAATTTCCATACTCTTCCTTTTCTCCCCCCCCCCCACCTCCTGTCCTTCACCCTCCTTTTCCAATTATTTACCCATATTTCTAGATCGTGTAAATACCAAATTCTACCCCTGGTCAAACTGATTGCTACTCTGTTTTGAGTAGTTTGGGCAGGTGACTTAAGGGGCCCGTCCCTTGATATGGTGCATGATGCTGCCAGGGTCAGTTTGTCCGATTCTTCCCTCCTCTCCTTGTTCCTAGTATGGAACCAGCAGTTAGATATGATACAGTCTCCTTATAACATCCGCCCACCTGAGAAAAAATATATACTTATGGAGAACCATTTGTTTTCTGATGATATCCCTCAACTTAATTTCCCTGGCTGAGATCCACCCTACATCTGGAGTATTTTAGCTGTTTATTCTGGATAAGTACTTGGATACCTCAGCTTTTAATTTAAACTGCTTAAACCAATAAACAAACCATTTCTACTGTTTCCGAGGAATTATTCTTCGCTCCACTAGTAGTGTTCTTGTTCTTGTCTCTCTGTAAAATATATCGATTTCTTTTCCGAATTGGTGACTTTAAAATGGAAAGAAATTGTGCTAGTAACTAATGTTAGCTTATATTGACAGAGTAATATCAAAAGGGCTCTATAACACAGTGCCTCAGTAACTTAGATGCAACTTTTAACTTTTTAGTCCCAAAATTTGTATCTGTAAACTTTAGTGCACAACAGGTGCAACATAAGAACCTGCAATAATAAACTGAAATCCCCTTTTAATTCCTCTAGATGGCAGACAGGATACAGCTCTTCTGCAGCTTCACGGTAATGAACACTATCGTGAGGCTTTTGCAATAATGTAAAATCAGCTGCTGCACCCACACAACCGTACGTATCTTCGAGATGGACAGGGGCCTGCTGGAGTGTCACGTATCTGCTGCCAATCTTGACTGTCTTGATACACAAACCAATTAAACTTTTTGTATCTCCCCACCAGATAGTGTCCTTCCAGAGCAGTTGGGAGCAGGGAAGGAAGCAGATATATAAAGTACATTCTCCGGTTGTACATTATCTTACTGTTCGGTAACAGGATTGTCCAAAATTGAACAAAACGTGTTTGTCAAAACGCTTGTGTTCTTAGTTGCAACTCCTGGCCCTTAGGCCTACACAGTGAAAATGTTACAGTCTCTTGAGTAAAGCTCTTTACTGGTCTCCATTAATCGTTCAGTCACCCCACCTTTAGCTTAGTTCCTTCTTCTCATAAAAATACCTTTTCACCTTGCTTTTTACTTGGTTAATCCCCCCACGTTGAAACATCTTCCCCTTAGGGATTTTCACATTTTAAATAGGTCTGGTAGAAGACGTTGCAGATTCTGCACTGCTTGATCATTAGAGTCGTAGGTGTGCCACTTGTCTTGGACCTTAATCTCTAATTGTGCTGGGTATAGCATCCTGAAGCTTATTCCTGCAGGGATGAGCCGGGAGATGGTGGTGTGAAATTAGCCCCTTTTTTGTCTGACTGAGGTTGGCAGGTCCTGTGCTACATGAATTTTGTTGCCCTCCCACATCACGACTTGAACTCCTTTGAGTTTCAGTATGATATGCTGCTTATCTGAGAAGTTCAGATGGTGCAGGATAAAGGGATGGGGGGGCACTTGGCTCAGGTTTGGGGGGCAGCGCCTGATGAGCATGTTCTACCACATAAGAGGGTCCATTAGGAGAGGTGCCAGCTATTTTCTCTAGCAACTTCTGAGCAAATATAATGGGAGACATGCCTTCCTCTCCTTCAGGAAGCCCAATGATTACTAAATTATTGTGGTGGCTGTGTCCCTCCAAGTCCTCCAGTTTATTCTCCATCTTTGATACTTGTCCTTGATGCCACCAGCTTAGGGTCTGTGGTTGTTCTCCATTTTTTTAGTGATACTGCTCTCGCCTGTACGTCCATTACCTGCCCTGATACTTTGAACAGATTCCGTTTTAAAGAAGACACATCTGTGGTTAAAAGAGTGATAGCTTCCTGAAGTGGTTTCATCTCTATGAGGAAGCACTCTTCCAACAAGGGAGTAGCCGCCTGCTTGCCTGAGTGGGTCTGCACTGCTTTAACACTCTGCTGCTTTGTCTTCTTTGTGGCCTTGTCTGGCGAAGGAGGGGGAGTATGGCGAGGCAATTCTTGCAGCTTTGTTACCTCCATCTTGCAGTTTGGCATTCCTTTCCATGATCAGATCTCAGGTAGGATGTTCTGGTGTACTTTCCTGCCATTATATCTGCTGATAGTATAGTTTTATATCCTATTTATTGTATGGGAGAGCTTGAGAGAACATGCAACGCTTCTTTCCACTAGCCAGATATCAAGTGACCCACTTTCTCTGGATCTATAGGGGAGCTGCAGGAGAGGAGGACCACCATGATCTGGTCAAACAGGTCAGAATCCCTCTCCTTCACTTCAACCTTCCCTAAACACTTAACTTGCTCGACAGTCTCTACAATAACAGCATTAGTGGTCCCTAACGGGACATGCATTAACAGGGGGGCATGTTGGGGGTCTACGCCCTGTGCCTCACTCCACCCCATCATTTGTTGCGCTAACAGCTTGTGGGGGCAATCCTGAGTTTAGACATAGCAAGCTCCTCCATTTTGTCAGCAGTTCTAAACATACTGGGGTATTTCTCACCTCTGACCACTAGAAGCACAAAATCCTAGCAGTGAGCCTCCAAGATGTAACCCCTAGGTGGTGCTATCCCATGGGCTACTACCCTTGCCTACTTGGCTAGTAACAGGTTAAGGGGCTTGGGTACTGAAACGGGTGCCTCCACCCAGAGGTCAGGGTTGTTAGTGGTCATGTGAACCTGGGCACAGCTCTCTGGGACACTGTAACCACCCTTTTCCCCTTCTAGTGGCCTTAACAATACACAATAATCACTTTCACATTGACCCTTATTCACCAGGCAATTACCCACAATGTTCGCACTTACTACTAGGGCTGATTCCTCTAGCTCGACCCTGGGGACCCCCTGTAAAACAAGGTCATGCACAGAAAATTGCAACAGCACAGTACTTTTGACACAAACTGGAACCACAGTCAGGTTAAATGCAAAAATAATTAGATCTGATTTATTCAGGGGACTTGAACAAGGAAGGGGTGTAATCAGGTTGATTTGCTTAAAGGCTATATCAATCAGGCAGTTATGCATGCACTTCAGAGTCCCTACACAGTCACACACTCTGGGTACCCAGGTAGGGAAACGGTGGGCTAGCCAGGAACATTGCCTGGGGTAGGCCGGCATCGCAGCTGGTTGGGGCCCTGTGATGGAAGAAAGTAGCATGCACAACACACACTATTTGTAATCTGGAGCTGGAGGGCTCAGTTCATGACAGAAAAGACAACAAGCCAATCAGATGGCAACACTTTAGATTTAGCTGTTGTTGCAGGGAGCTACCCTGATGTTTACTCACGATACACGATACAGGACACAGGCAGGATGAAATCGAGAGAGCAGGTTGTTGAACTGGAGTGCCAGGATAAGCAGTGCCCAGATGAATAAATGAGGTGTATTTCCTGTTCAAGGCATTGAGCAGGGGGCTGATCCCCAGGCAGGTCTCTCGCCGATTACTTTCTCTGTGTAGCAGGTATTCTGGCTGGGCCAGTGTGTCAAGGCCCAGGCCAAATGGAGATGAATACGGATTTCAGTCCATGGAGCTGGATGCAGCCTCCAGCAAGCAAAACACAGTTCAGACACGCAGTGGGGAATCAAATCATGACCCACTATCAGCACACAGCACATTCACATGTAAGAAAATTTCACTGTACCAGGCAAATGGCTCTCCGGTTGCAATTACAGAGTCTCTGCACAATCCAGGAGTCCAGAGGTGACTGGAAATCATGAAAGGCCGATTGCATTCAGCAAATCTTCGGTCTTCTTCAGGTAGGAGCCTGGTCATAATTCAGTGGCTTAACTCACTCTCCAAATTCGGATTCAGTCCCCAAAAAAAAACACAGGTGCCCTCTCAGGAACAGCAGGCAGGCATGCAGGCCAAAACTCAAGCCTTTCCACAGTTCTCCAGCTCGAAACTATGCAGGTCAGCTGCTCGACTATCTCGAGCTGTTACTCCTTCACTTCCCAACTCAGATCTGAACTGAAACTGCAAGCAGTCTGGGACTTTTCCCAGGATCCCCAGGATACAAAAGGTTCAGTTGGCTGATCTGTCTGTCAATAACAACAAGGGCTCTGCCTCCAGGTTCATTTAGGCACCAGAAACCCAAAACTACAATTCCTACAGAATTTTGATCCCACAAAGCCCCTGGGGATATGCTCCATTTTAGAGACCCCAAAGGCACTAATTGGTCTAATCTGGTAGTCCCGGTCCAAGATGGTGGAGATAAACAGAAATATCCATGCTGCAAAGAAGGCAGGTTAGACAAACTCCAGTATCATTACCAGTCTAATAGATACTCAGCAAATAAGTACATCTTATAACAGTGCTCCCTCTGCGCAATTAGTGATGGCAGAACACAGCAATTATCTGGCAGCCCGGGTGGGACTCAAGCATAGAAACACTCAGCCCCCCCTCCCAGATTAATTATAACTGCAATCTAGGCAGCTGTTAAAGAGACAGTACACAGGGGCTATACAGGTACTCTCTGGCAATAACGTTTAAACTGCTAAAACGCAGGACACCAGCCTGGCAGTGAGCATTTAGGTAAGCTCAAGGAAGACTTTTCTGGAACCCCCAATTGTAAGGGGGTTACAGAAGCACAGAAGAATGGTCTGCATTCTGCAACAGCAAGCCCAGGAGTCATTACCAGAAGAATGGCAGCCAAGCTAGCAGAGACAGAAGTTCAAGCTGAGACTGTACAGCCAGCACCAGTGATGAAAAATGAAGAACAGGCAGTGATAGAACCTGAATGCCTGACTGCCTTTTTCAAATGGTGGGCTATACAACAAAAATAGATGGAAAATCAGAGAAGAGAAGAGATGCAGTGACAGGAGCAGTGATGGCTGGATGCCTTTCAAGGTATCAAAGCTGGATGATTTAGCACAGGTCAAGCAGAGCAGCAAGACACAAACTTAAAAGATATTAAACTTACAGAGTTGTGTCTCTCAAATGATATTGAAGCATACCTCATAACTTTTGAAAGGGATGCCACAGCCTGGTAATGGCCAAAACAACAATGGCCAATTAGGCTGGTACCTTACCTGACAGGTAAATCCCAATTTACCTATAGCAATATGGACACTACACAGTCAGAAAACTATGACCTGGTGGAAAAAGAAATCCTGAAATGATATGACATCTCAGGAGAGACCTGTAGGCAAAGATACCAGTCACTGAAGTACCACTCAGTTGACAATCCTCGAGAAGCCTTCTCTTGACTCAGACAACCCCTTATTAAATTGCTCCAACCAGAGAACAAAACAGCCCCACAGGTCATCAAAACACTTGCAATGGAGCAGTTCATCAACATCCTGCCTACAGACTTGCAGCTTTGGGTAAAAGAACACTGACCAGAAAGTGGGGAAAAGGTCATTTATTTGGCTGAATACTATCAGATGGCCAGATAGATGCCATAGCAGTGAGGTAACAGCCAAGCAGCAGTAAGACCCTCTTTTTCCTGATTTAACTCCAAGTTTGACAATAATCCAGGCCATATCGCAAGAAACCGCCCTAATAGGAGAGTAACACTGGAGCACATTTGTCCTTAGCAAATTGGGTCAAGTACTTAACAGATGTCAAGGTGGGAGATAAGTCTGTGAAAGGACTTATAGATTTGAGAAGTAGACAGACCCTGGTGAATGCTGAAGTGCTGGGAAAACACTGCAAAAGGACTAGGCACTGGTCTCATCTGCATCCATGGGGAAACTCGATACTATCCCACCACCCAAGTGACTCTGACTATTAATGGAGTGTCACACTAAATGAAAGTGGGGGTAGTACCTAAAATACCTGTACTCCTGATTATTGTAAATGACTTTCCAGGATTTAGTGAGTTAATCACAGCAGGAGTAAATCCTGATATTTCAGCAGCTGTGATGACAAGAGCACAATCAAAGAAAATGTCAGATGGTGGGGACTCTTTTTCTGTCATGGATTTTGATTCAGACTTGTTTGAGTACAGCTACAAGATCTGGAAGTCCAGGAATGAAAGAAGAAATCTGAAGAAACAGTGGCAAAAAAAGACTCAGGGACATAAGGGGTTAATGTAAGAAAATGCTGAAACTAAACTGATAACTGATTGTGAGTTTGTTTCAGAGCAAGCTAGCAATGTTTCTCTCCATGGTTATTTTAATCAGCTGGGGTGAAACCAAAACAGGGTAAACCACTGTTTAAAGAATGCAATAGATTACTTCACAGAGTTTGGGTACACCTCAGACACAGGAACAGATTGGTTATACCACAAATGTATAGAACTGAGTTGTTACAGACAGCATATGATAGGTGTATGACTGGTTACTCAGGGAGGGACTGCACCCTTGCCAGATTGTTGTACAGATTTTACTGGCCTAGGATTCATGAAGATTTTACTACCTGCTGTACTGCAGGTATTGTGTTGAATTACATAAAGAAGCCCCATTGACTGAAAAAGATAGTGTGCCCCTGGTGTCCCTACCCTTGATAGATGTGCCTTTTGAAAGAATTGCAATGGATGTGGTTGGTCCCTTAGACAAAAGTAAAAAGGGTAATTGATTCATTTTGATAGTACTGGATATGATTACTCTACTCAACATCCAGAGGCAGTGCATATGTGTACTATCACTGCACCAATAGTAGCAGCAGAGCTTACCAAAATTTTCAGCAGGGTGGGCATACCTAAAGAGATTATTACTGATCAGGGTAGTAATTTTGGTGCTGCATTACTGAAGAAGCTGTACCGACTGCTATGTATCAGTGCCATAAGAACCTCCCCTTATCATCCTCGGACAGATGGTCTTGTTGAGCATTTTAACCAAACCCTAAAATGCATGCTAAAAAAGGTTTGTTAAAGGGAAAGGGAAAGATTAGGACCAATACTTACCATACCTGCTTTTTGTTTTCAGAGAAATGCCACAAGCATCAACAGGTTTTTCACCATTTGAAATCTTTTATGGTAGACAACCTAGTGGGCTGCTAGACATAATAAAAGAAACATGGGAAGATAACTCCACTCAGAAAAAAATCTGTTACATCTTGTATGTGTGCCCTGAGATAGAAGCTGCCAAAATATGTTGAAATTGCCCAGAGTAATTAGGATGGGGCCCAAAAACCAGCAGAATGCATGTTATGAGCATGGCATAAAAGAAAATGTTTTTGAGCCAGGTAAAAAGGTCTTGCTGCTGTTACCTACTACAGAAAATACACTGTTAACGAAGTGGCAAGGGCTTTATAAAGTGCTTAGATGTACTAGCACAGTTAACTATGAATTTGATAACCCTGGTAGGAAAAATCCTTCCAAAGTATACCATGCTAACCTCCTGAAGAAATGGGTTTAAAAAACACCAAAGGCTACTTAGCTAGTTTTACTGAAAACGGATAAAGAAGATATTGATGCAGCTTATGACAGATTAGAACAAAATGTAACTGCTGATGTTGTAAAGGTAAATGTTTCCTTACCCTCCAAAAAAACACTGCAATTTGTAGCTTGATAAAGACATTTAACAATACTTTTACCACAGTGCCAGGCTGAGCAAAAGGGGTTGAACACATAATAGTGACAGGGAATGCACACCCATTCAGACAAAAGACATACATACTACCAGAATGGTTAAGAGCAGAAATGGTTAAGGAAATACAAAAAATGAAAGAACTGGGTATCAAAGAAGAGTCGAAAAGTGCTTGGTCATCACTAGTGGTGATTGTAAATAAAAAAGAAGGGGGGAGGGTAAGAATCTGCCTTGATTTTTTGAAACTTAATTAAATGTCAGAATTTGACAGTTATCCTATATCTAGGATAGATAATTTTGTGGACATATCAGAGAGTGCCAAGTACATCAGTACTCTCAATCTCACCAAGGGTTACTGGCAAATTCCCCTTGCTAAAAAATCCAGGGACACAACTACATTTGCCACTCCTATTGGATTCTATCAGTTCACTACCATGCTACTTGGTTTACATGGTGCACCTGCTACATTCCAGTGGTACATGGTTGTAATTTTATCCTCACACTAGTTATTGTGCTGCTTACCTGTATGATGTTGTGGTGTACAGTCAAGACTGGAAAAGTCACCTGGAACACCTATGAGTACTTATCCAGTCTATCAGAAAGGCAGGTCTGAAAATTAATCCTACCAAATGTGCATTGGGCATGCAGGACACCAGATATTGGGGCTATGTTTTGGGAAATGGAGAAGTAAAGCCAGAGATTTCTAAGATAGAAGTTGTAGCTAACAGTCCTATCCCTAAAACAAAGAAACATGTCAGGTCATTTTTAGGGTTGGCTGGTTATTATTGGAGATTTGTTCCCAGCTTTGCCCAGCTAGCTTCTCCCCTTTCTGAACTCATGAAGAAACTATTTCTGAATAATGCAACATGGACCCAGAGTGTGATGAAGCTTTTAGGATCATCAAGGCTGCATTATGTTCAGCCCCTGTTTTAAGAAGCCTAGAATTTGAGAAACAATTTTTACTACAGAGAGATTCATCAGAAGTTGGCTTAGGTGCTGTCTTGAGTCAAAATTTAGATGGGAAAGAACACCCTTTCTATACATAAGTATGAAATTGCACGGCACGTAGAAAAGGTACTCCACCATTGAAAAGGTATGCCTTGTGGCAAAGTGGGCCATGGAGTCCCTTAAGTTTTATTTGCAGATGTAGAAATTGATTGCCAATGCTAAGACTTGTTATAAAAAGAGCAGCAATCTTTGCTGGGAAGAGAGACTGAAACTTGGAATTAGTGATACCCTCAGAGGAAGGACTTTGTTTTCTCTGTTTGTACTGCCTTTATAAATAGTTATACTGAACAATTTTTATTTTTCATTTTACTGTTATTGATAAAAATAAAACACTACTTGCAAATTTTATAACTGCTCCTGGTTTTCCTGTTTCCTGACCTGAGCCTCAATTACACCAGTGCAACATTAGCTGATCTGCAGAAGTTGGAGGGTTGCAATGCCCAGAAGAAGGGGACTGGGGGATGATGGAGCCCCAGTGGTGTCATGGGGGGTGAGGGGGGCACAGTGGCAGTGGGAGAGAAGTATGGAGGCACCCGGGGAAGATACCATGGAAGTTGTCACACAGTCAACTGGGCTGGGTAGAGGTGCATGGCTGGACCAGCATATTTGATACTGCTATGGATAGCAGCCCTGGCACCTTCCCCACGGGACCCATAGACAGTCACTGGCATTGTCGTCAGGCATTTGCCAGCCACCATGTAGGGGGCTTTGTATGTGGGTCATGTTGTGGTGCCCAGGGCACTTCCCCAGCCACCTCATGAACCCTGAAAACTGCACTCACTGCCACCCACCACCTTTATTGTACTGTAGGTCCTGAGGGGCAGGTGCTAGGGTTGCTGTCCACTGTGGTATGGAACATGCTGATCTGGCCATGCCCCTCCACCAGCCTGGCAGTGTGACGACTTCCATAGCATCTCACGGTGAAGTAAGAGCCACTCAGAGTACTGCTGGGCAGAATTTTCAAATTCTGGCTGAACGAAATTCCACAGAATTTTCAAAATTCCACTGAAATTCTGCCAAATTTCGCCACAAATGGAATGGTGAAATTCTGCGGTAGAAAACAGTTGCAGAATTATTTTCTGCAGAAATTGTTGTGGAATAATTTTCCATGGAAAAATTGCTTTTCTGCAGAATAATATTCCACAGATCACAGTAGGCAGAATTCTGTTGATGAACCAGTGAAATTCTGGCAGAAATTCTCCCTGCGGAATGGCCATTCTGTGCTAATTCCACTGGCTGAATTCCACATTCTGCACAGCATTAACTCAGAGGTGTGGGTGCCCATGATAAAATTGAAATCTCCTGAAACAAGAGTCACGTTGCTCACAACCCACTATCTCACAATGCGTGATTTGCAGAAAATTAGGAGTCCCAAACCTAAGTGTCCTTCACCTTAGTTTATTTGCAGTCCAACACACAGAAAGACGCCACAGTGGAGAGCGGCAGATTCATAACATTTTACCAGTAGACATTATCAAATGAATTATATCTCCCAAGGGTATACCATTAGGAGGGCAACTTGACACCCTGCATCATAGTTTGTGGCTTTCACCGATTCTGAAATGCCAGCTGCAGTGAAATTGGGATGCCATGTGGCAAAGCCCTGAATGCCACCCTTGTGACAAAAGTGCCCATTTGCATCTTGGTAAAAAATCTTTTGGAAAAAAAAAACAAAACCAAAAAAAAAAACTTAATATTGCCGCTGTCTTTACAGCAACAGTGGGTTGTTGCATGGCACTGTTGCGACCTGGACTTTAGAGCACTGAGTGTTTTGGGTCACTGGCTGGAGGTGGGATGTTTTTGCTTAAGGTGACTAGGGCGTAGGGCACTGCTGAGTGGTATTGGGTGTGGTGCCAGGTGTGCACTGGTTGTGTGGTTGTAGTCATGGTGCCCAGGTGTTTGGAGTTTGAGACTGGCATGGTTTGGTTCTGGTTAGTGGCTTGTATTTGGTTTCTCTTTCTGGTGGAGTTTCTCATTCTGCTGGCATGGTGCTGTACTGCCCGTTGGTGGTGTTATTTTCCTGGATGGTTCTGGACTGTGTGAGTGCTTTCCTTAACATGTAGCTCCAGTCCCTGTTTTCAGTTGTCATGTGCTACCGTGAGCCTGCTGTGCACTTTCTGTTACCTATTGACTTACCCTAGTAAAGGATGAGTTTGCAGCATCTGAGTCTCCTGTCTCTTTTTTCCTGCCTCAAACTCAGCACAACCAATATAAATTACTACTTCCTGTCAACCTTGGTGCAACCACAGAATTGGTTATATTATGTTGGGGGGTGCATGGGCTACAATCCCCAGCATCGGAAGGTGCATGGGGCAGAGCCCCCCAATACTCAATTTTTTGTATGTCTTGCTGCCTGGGGTATTGTGGGGCATGCTGCGGTGTTTGTGATGCCAGTTGGGCAGTTGCACTACATTTTTTACACTGAGTGTACTTCACCCATATTGTCAGGTGCACTGGTTCACTGTCATGGTTTCTGGTGTTGACAAAATGCTGATGCTGTAATTACCATTAGCAATATCATTGTCATACCAACATGGGTGAACCCTCCCTGGATGTCTCCATACTTCCCCCCCACTGCCACCATGCCCCCCTTGTCCCCCATGGCACCACCAGGGGTCCATCTGCACCCAATCCTCACTTTCCAGGTCCCTCCAACTGCCTCCCTGCCAAGCAGTGGTGCAGGGCCCATAGACCACCTTCTGGCTGGTTTAAAGTCAGAACCATGTTGTGACAATGGAGGGGCTTCCAGAATGGCAAACAAGGGGATGGTGCAGCACTGCTATGGCACAACCACCCTTGTGACCTGGCAAATGGGCACTTTGCCACAAGGGTGGCATTCAGGGCTTTGCCACATGGCATCCAAATTTCACTGCAGCTGGCATTTCAGAATCGAGAAAGCCACAAACTATGGTGCAAGGTGTCACTTGCATCATATCTGTTTGCCAGAGGCATCTTTGATCATAATTTGAGTTTTGAAAACTGAGCCCCACATCTCCAGAAGGAAATAGAGTGTGGGCAGTCCAGAGAAGGACAAGTAAACTGGTGCAGGGTTTGCATCAAAAACCCCATGAGGAGAGGCTAAATGACCTCAATATCTACACCCTGGAAGAGAGGAGGAGTGGGGATAAGACAGAGACCTTTAAATACCTCATGGGGGTAAATAAGGTACAGGAAGAAAGTATTTTTCATAAAAAAATGGTGCTCAGAACAAGGGGCACATGCTATGAAATTGGGGGGGTAGATTCATAAGACATGTGAGAAAATACTTCTTCCAGAAAGAATAGTGGACTCCTTGCACAGTCTTCCAGCAGAGATGGTGGGGGCAAAAACAGTGGTGGGATTCAAGAATGCATGGAATCAGCACAAGGGAATCATAGTGGATAGGAAGTGGGGTAAGTAGAAAGACCTGTCAATCAAGTACAGTCTGTGGTAATAATATAGGCAGGGCAAAATGGGCAGACTGGGTGTGCCAAGAGGTTCTTACCTGCCATCAAATTCTCTGTTTCTATGTTTCTAAGTGCAAAATCACATTTTATTTATTTATTACGTATTGAATTTTGTTGACCGGGTAGTTCTACTAAGACCCGAAGTCCCTTTTTAAGGGGTGATTTGGTGTTAATTACAAATATACAAACTGAGAATTACAAATATACAAAAATACAAACTGAGAATACATATTTCTAACATAGACTTTCTGTATATCATAGATAACAGTGACATCAACAGTATGTAATGCTCATGATGAAATAATGGAGGGCAGGCACACTACGATGCTGGAGTGGGGAAGCAATTTTTAATGATACACAGATGTATAGTACAAGCCAACTTTTTTTAAATGTACTCTTTATGCCCCCTTCCTTTGCCACAGCTTGTTCTTTTCTTCAGGGACTCCCTAGGTTGATAGCAATTTTCCACCCCAGGTAACTCAAGTGATCAGTGGACTGTCCCCCATCCTACCTCAGGTTGCCCACCCCCAGGCAGGGAGGAGGGGATTCTGGGTCTTCCCCCTCCAGTCCATTTCATAGAAACATAGAAACTGTCAGCAGATAAAGACCACCAGGTCCATCCAGCCTTCCCGAAGGCCCCATATATTGTATGTGGCCACTGACCCTATGTGATCAATGGCATTAAGTCTGTGTCGGGAGGTGCCACCGATCCCAGAGCCTACTTATGGAGTCACAATGCCAGGGCCCATCTACAGGGCAAGTGTGTTTTTTTTCTGTTTTCTGGTGCCTCCCCTTCCAAGAACACTTGCACATGGTGAGGTCCAAGGATAAAGGGGCACGCCAAGACGTGCCGCCACTCCAGACCGTGGCCAGCATCCTCCCCTCCAAGTTGTTCTGCAGTCTCACTGCACCACCACCCGTGGTCACCCAGGTGGCAGTAAAGTGGCAGGACCCACAGTCTTCCCTCCTCAGAGGTGGACAGCAGCCACTAGGGTGCTCAATCCACCTCCCCCTGGCTGGCCCTCCAACAACTCGGGTTCACTTCTGAACCTGGGTCGCTGGCATCACAAGTGGTAGCACTACCGCTGCACCAGTGGGCTAGCTAGTATAGCACAACTTGATTAATTACGATGAGATATTGAAATACATAAGGATTTACAAATTACAACAAATATAAGGATTTAAAAATTACAAACATTGTAAGGAGGTACCGATCTTAAGAGAATATGACAAAGGAGTGCTCATGGACAGGGGGCAAGCCACCCATAGGGGGGTAAATCATCAAGGGCAGTTGCATATATTGCACTTCATTAGCTGTGCCTTTAGGCCCTTCTGAAAGCCACCAAGAGAGGTGCAGTCCAGCAGACTGCTGGGAAGAGCATTCCAGAGGACTGAGATGAGGGTGGTAAGTGACCTTTGCCCTGAGGCGGTCCTAACTTTGGAGACCTGTAGGAATGTTTGAATAGAGGACATAGGAGGTCTTTGCTGTGGTTTGGTTGGGTTCCAGTAGTTCGCTGGACTGGATTTGAAAAACAACATCTGTCACTCTCATAAGGTGGTGTGAAAAAAAATGAGTGTTGAAAATTTGGTGTTAAAATATTGACAATTACCAAAGTTATGAGTATGCATAGAAAAATTACAACATACCTTCAAAATGTTGTTGTTTTTTAATATTTTGATCCCAAATTTTCAACATAATTTTCCTATGACCCCACTTTATGATCCTGGTAGGTGTCAATTTTCAAATCCTGAGTGAAATTGTCATTTCGAACCACTGATGCGAAAACACGTTCATGAGCTGATGAGAAAAAAATGGCTCTGCTGTAAAGTTAGGTCAAAATATTGAAAATTACCAAAGTTATGTGTGCATAGGAAAAGTATAACATACCTTCTCAACTTTGTTGTTTTCTTTATCACACTTATTTACCTCAAATTTTCAACATAACCTTCTTATGACCCCTACCTCATGAACACGGTAGGTGAAAATGTTCAAATCAAACCTGAAAGGTCATTTCATGTATCAACCACGAAATCACCTTTCTGTCCAGAAATGAATAATTTCACTGCCCTTGTTCACATGGTAGGGGTCATAAAAAGACCATGTTGAAAACTTGTGTTAAAAATATTTTAAAGTGGCCAAGTTATGAATAAATGTTCAAAATGCATTGAAATACATTATATATTATCTAAATGCCCATCCCTCTAACTCTCTTGGCTTCCTTACTTCCATCACTGCCTTCTCTCACTCTGGGGAGCTATACATTCGAGGTGACTTCAATTTAAATTGGCTGTCACCAAAAACAACCAAAATACGCAATGAAATCTGTGCCTGTAATCTTACACAGCTAATATTGGAACTCACCCGCCTCAACCACAAAACACAAAATCACTCACTACTTGACTGGGCTCTTACCTCCCACCCCCACAGAGTCATCATCTCTGGTATCCTTCCTGACACACTCAGCGACCATAAGCCATTATTCATAGTCAGGAAAGTTCACAGACCCAAATTCCTGCATAAAACCTTGCAATTACACTCTTTTAAATCCTTAGAATTAGAACCTCTCCTGCACAACCTAGCCTGCTCTGACTGGTCTCCCCTAGCCAACATCCCATCGGTTGATAAGGCCCTTGCTTATTTTACAGATCAATTACTAGAGAATTGTAATACCTTTGCCCCATTCAAACAAACCAGGTTAGGGGAAACTACTTAGCTTGGAGTACTCCAGAACTATTGGCCTGTTTCAGAGCTAGACATCGCGCCTGGAAAAGTCATAAAGCAACCAAGCTTCCTAACAATCTCATGACCTACCACAAGCTTCTAAATGCCTGTACCTGTGCCACAAGGCTAACAAGGTCTGAATACTTTAACACCGCCTTCCTCACAAACATAAATTCACCTTCCAAGTTCTGGAAGGTGGTTCATGCCCTCTTTTCTCCCACATCCCGCCCACCCTTCCATGCTTAAAATAAATTGTACCCTTGTGGCTGAACCAGGCGCGGTAGCTGCTGAATTTAACTCCTACTGTCCTCTTTATATATGACAGTGTTTATAATATTCACCTCACTTGTATTGTTATTTGTACTTTGCATTTATTGTTGTGTATTCTTTTCTCTGAAGCTACAGTTAACTTGCTATAGTTACTCCTTGAATTGTATTTCATCGCTGACTGCTACTGTAGACCTTCCAGTCATTTCCCTCTCCATTCTATAAAGTTCGTCCCTCAAGTTTAGCATACCAAGCAACAACACTTCTCCCCTTCCTGGTGAGGAGCATGTGCAGGTAGGTGACCTCTCTTACAGGGGTCAACCTTAACTTTTTTTGCACTAGCCAGCAGGGCTCATGGGCCAGAGATTGTACAAACCCGCAGAAGTTTGCTCTAGCCCATAGTCAATATGGTGAACAGTGATTTGTTAAACAAAAGGCAGATAAAATCAAAATGTATCAAGCAAGTGTCTGAATTTATTTTAAAGCTAAATTACAAATGAACATTGTGAAATAAAATACTTCATATATACAACATCCAGTGTAGTCAGTGTCTTAATGTCAATGGCTTAAAGTTCTTAATATAAAAGTCAAACGTTCCTAAAATGTTGCTGAACTGTGTGGTGTCAGGGGAGTGTGGCTCACTCATAAGCACACTTGTATCACTATCACAGTCACTTATGTCTGAATGAGCAGAAGAGACGTCTTCAGCATAAGGCTGTGACAAGACATGGCCAGTCTGTGGCCTCCTACTTCTCTCTGTGTTGAAATTCCATAAACTGATGGCATCCTGGGGCTGAAAGTTCTCAATGTCTGGTGAGTTCATCTGGATCACCATCAGGTCAGTTAATGTGTCTGATCACAGCTTGGAGTGTAGCTGGGATTTGATCATCTTAATCTGACTAAATCCACTTTTAGCCTCTGCAGAGCTTGCAGGCAATGTCAACAACAGATCCACCAGGGCAAGGATGTTGGGGTATTTCCATTGATATGCTGCATTCACTTTCTCCTATAAAGCTACCAAGTCCGAGAATTATTGCCAAGAACCTCCTGGAGGAGACTGTCCAAGAGTTCAACTGACAGCTGGTTGGGGAAATCTGTGGGGAAAACTTGAGTTTGGCCAAGCCAAATTCTCAGGTATGGCGGGGTACTTAACTTTACCTTTTGTCCATGAGGTCGGTGGATCAGGGAACAAAAACAAATACACTGAGTAAGCTATACTTAATTGAGAGTGAGAGAGAGAGAGAGAGTGAATGAATTGAAAATGCACTTGCAGTGCAGCCACATTCATTGCAGCTAATTAAGCTGTTCTCATTCCAGTCAGTATATTTTTTCAAATTGCTGGGACTCACTCAGGAGATGAAGAAGTTTGAACTAGTATCGGCGGGGGGTGGAATTCTTTGTTGCCATGATTAGACTGAGACCTAACCTGTATAAACTCATTTTCTCAGTGGGGCTGCCTGTGTCTTTATTCCAGTTTTGGATGCTCATGCCACAGGGACAATGGACTAGGCTGAAAAGAACAGCAAAGTCAGGTCAGAATGCTGGTTTAACCTCCCTGTGTTCCTCTTAGAAGTCTTTTTTTTTTGTTTGCTTAGTGATCTCACTGTTATGACTGCACACTGGGGTGAAATCTGGTGATGTTTTACTTGGGGGGGGGTCTTGCTACCATTATCGAATGTGGAGAGGAGATAGAGACCTGCTGTGTTTGAAGGACCCCATTTTCTCACTGGCACATATCTGCTGCTTCAGAGTTTTGGAGGCAGCTTCTATGATGTTGACCACAAGGACAAGGCTAAAATAAACAGAACAGCAGAGGCCAGGTCAGAATGCTAGCTTTACTTTTTCTGCATTCTGTCTGTCCCTTATTACATTTATTAGTTCAGAGTTCTGACAGACTCAACTGTGCGATTGCTGCCCTAGTAGTCGCAACTGAATTATGTGTTTTATGTTTGTGATCTCACTGTTCCAACTGCGCTGTGTCCTGAATGCTGTGCTGGATGTTGTTCAGTTTGACTTGAGGGGGGGGGTTGCAGTCTCAGTGTTCCAACTGCGCCCTGAATGCTGATGTTTTTCTTTTGGTTTACTTGTTTTACTTTGTGGTCTCACTGCTCTGACTGCACCATTGATGCTGGTGTTTTTCTTTCTTTGCTGCATGAGCACCACACAGCACAATATGCACAGAATGGAACTGCAGCATGTTCACCCGAGAAATTACACTAGCCCAACTGGGCAAGTAACAGAGATCCTGCACTAGCCCATGGCAATCTGCACTAGTACCTGGGTTATTAACTGAATGTTAAGAATGACCCCTGCTCTCTTACATTCTTATCGAAGATGTCTAACAACAAGCCAACTGCCATGTGGTGGATTTCCTGGAATGTGAAGGAGTTGAACCACCCAGTCAAGTGGACAAAAGTGTTGCAGCACCTCCAATCCCTGAAAGCGGATTTAGCACTCCTCCAGGAGACCTGCCTCATGGCAAAAACGGTTATGTGGCTTCGGAAAATGTGGGTGGGTCAGGTATTGTCTAGTACTACTTCCACAAAGTCCAAAGGAGTAGCCATACTAGTGCATAAAGCCTGTCCCTGGACAGTAGAGGAGGTCAAAGCTAATGCCCAGGGCAGATGGGTACTTGCACATTTTTCGCACATAGGGGGACCCACAGTGGTTGGGAATGTTTATGGTTCCAATACAGATTCAGTCGAGACTGTGGCAGCAGTTGGGCAAGTGCTTACATCCCTCACCAAAGATCACCCCAATGCATCTGTGACTTTGGCGGGGGGACTTCAATCATGTCTTAGACATTTTCCTGGACAAGACCAAACCCAACCCCCAAGCGTACCCTAAGGCTAGGGTGGCCCTACAAGAGTTAATTGACAAATGGGGCCTGGTCGATCCCTGGCAATGGGACAATCCAGACAACAGGGACTATACTTGCTACTCACCAGTGCATATGTCACATAGTCGCATCGACTTCTGGCTAGCGAACTGTATAGTGGCATGGGGGTATCACTGACACCAAGATACACAATGCTGGGATCTCAGACCATACTCCTATCCTCCTTAACTATCTTCCCAACTGTCAACTACCTGAAAGCACTAGGTGGAGGTGTAATCCCCTCCTGTTGCAGGACAAAGAATTTCAGGGGGCCATTAAAGCAGAGGCAAAAAACGACTTTCTAAACAATTCAGGTGGTGAGGTCAACTCAACTACAGTGTGGGAGGCTTTTAAGGCTGTATTAAGAGGCAGAATGTTTGCTTTCACTGCTGCAAAGAATAAAGCCCAGAGGGTGAAACTGGGATGCCCTACAGTCTGAACTTGCCACTTTAGAAGCCCAGTTCAAAGCCTCTCCTCTAACCTACAATGATAGCGTACTTGTTGCCTCCATTACTGGTCTCAAGTATCAGATCAACTGCATACTCCAGAGGTGCGCCAAATGGCAGCTGCTTAGGAAAAAGCATAAATATTGGGAGGGGGTGATAAGGGGGTTAATTTCTTAGCTTATCAACTCCAGAAACAACAGGCTGCTTCAAGAATCCATGCACTGAGAAACTCTTCTGGGCAGGTTGTTTCTGATCCCAGAGGTATTGACAAGATTATG
Organism: Neoceratodus forsteri; assembly: GCA_016271365.2. NCBI lineage: Eukaryota > Metazoa > Chordata > Ceratodontiformes > Ceratodontidae > Neoceratodus > Neoceratodus forsteri. The sequence continues at coordinate 638,923,606 of CM057455.1, read as the reverse complement.
AATCTCTTCTATCAAATGCTCTACAAGTCCAGAGCATTGACGGACTCTGAGCACTTCTCCAAGGTCCTATGGGAGTTTTGTGTGGATGCTGATCTCCCACAGGTAACCCGAGACACAATAGAGCAGCTGGAAAAGCCATTCACTATCAAAGGAGTTACGGGCCACTCTCCTACTGATGGCAATAGGGAAAGCTCCTGGCCCTGATGGGATCACTGTAGAGCTGTACTAAATACTAATTGAGGAAATCTCCTCCCCCCTCCTGGAGGCTCTACAAGAATCCCACAAGTGTAACTAACTTCCCCCCATGATGAGAGAAGCCCTAATGACTTTGCTTCCCCAATAATCTAATGATCCCTTAGATTGCGCTAATTTTCAACTCATCTCCCTATTATCAGTCAACACCAAAATAGCTGCCAAAATCCTGGCCAATAGCTTGATCTCTACTCTTCCATTCATAGTGCACCCATATGGGTGTGGGCAGGACAGTAGTGTGGTGGGTAGGTAACTGGCTGGGTGGCAGGACACAGAGGGTAGTGGTAAATGGCTGTCACTCCACAGAGGGAAGAGTGACCAGTGGGGTACCACAGGGACCGGTTCTATTCAACATCTTCATCAGTGACATTGCGCAGGACCTAGAAGGCAGAATTTCACTGTTCGCTGATGACACAAAGCTCTGTAACAGAGTAGACACACCAGAGGGTGTAGACAGAATGAGAAGGGACCTGCAGATACTTGAAGAATGGTCAGGGGTTTGGCAGTTGAAATTCAATGCAAAGAAGTGCAAGATAATGCATATGGGGCACAAAAAACCCTGGCACAATATATCAGTTGGGGGTGAGGATATAGCATGCACCAAGCAGGAAAGGGATCTTGGGGTTATCATCTCTAATGACCTCAAGGTAGGGAAACAGTGTGTGACAAGGCAGCAGGTAAAGCAAATAGGATGCTGGGATGCATAGGCAGGGGCATCACCAGCAGGAAAAGGGAGGTCATAATTCCACTATACAAGACACTAGTGAGGCCCCACCTGGAGTACAGTGTACAGTTCTGGAGACCTTACCTACGTAAGGACATAGACAGGGTAGAGAAGGTTCAGAGGAGGGCAACAAAGATGGTACATGGATTGCATCACAAGTCCTATGAGGACAGGTTGAAGGAACTGAATATGTACTCCCTGGAGGAGAGGAGGGGAGAGAGGGATGAGAGACATACAAGTACTTTACAGGAGGAACAGGTGCAGGAATACACTATTTTAAGCAAAAAGATATTCTAGGACTAGAGGGCATGGGATGAAGTTGGAAGGAGGACGATTCAGAGGAAACGTGAGGAAGAATTTCTTCACAGAACGGGTGGTGGACAAGTGAAACACCCTGCCAGAGGAAGTGGTGGGGGCTGAAACAATCACGGGATTTAAGAATGCATGGGATAGACATAAAGGAATTCTAGAGGTCAGGGGTAAGGGGCAACAGACTTCTAGGAAAACATAAACTGAACTTACAAGCTCAAATGGGCTGACTGAGTGGGCCATAGGCCCTTATTTGCCGACACTGTCTATGTATCTATGTATTTATGAATCTCAGGCAGGATTTATGAACGGGAAGGCTGGAGCAGACAACCTTAGCCTCATCCTTAATCTCAAATGGTTGGCCCTACAGTTGGACACACCCACGGCAGCATTGGATATAGAGTTTTTAAAAGCCTATGACTCAGTTGAATGGGGTATCTGCATGAGGTGTTGCAGCTATACGGATTTGGGGCATTTTTCAGGGGATAGGTTACTACCCTGTACAATGCACCCTTGGCAAGAATCCTTATGAATAAGAACATATCTTTCCCCTTTTCAGCTTCATAGGGGCACCCGACAAGGCTGCCCCCTCTCACTGCTACTATTCTTCATTGCACTTAATCCACTAATCTGCAAATTTATACAAACTAAAGAAGTTGAAGGTATTGTGATTAAGGACCAGCCTTATCTTGTCAATGCCTATGGGGATGATCTTCTGCTGACCCTTGCCCATCCTTAAAGCTCTATGCCCAAGGCCTTAGCATTGCTGCAAGAATTTGCTGGCTTATCTGGTCTCATGGTGAACCAAAAGAAAACCATTTTAGTTCCACTGAACAAGGCTTGTACTGAAGATTGCCTAGCTGGGACAGAGATTTCCTGGGCTCCCCAGAGCTTCTCGTACCTGGGCATAACAATCCCTGCTAGATGGTGGGACTTGGAAAGCACTAACTTTTCTCCCTTCCTTACAGCCCTCACAGCGGAGTTTGACAGATGGTGGAAACTCCACCTCTCTCTCCACAGCAAAGTCAAAGCCATCCAGATGTTTGCACTCCCTAGAACTGCATATCTCTTCAACAATCTTCCCATTTGACTCAACCACCCCCCTGGCTCTTCCACTCCCCGGATAAGTTGGTTTCATCCCTTATTTGGAAAGGTAAACCCCCTAAATGGGGCAGAAAGAAACTTCAGGCACACTGGTACACAGGAGGTTTAGGGCTCCCATGGTTCCAAAGTTACCAAGTGACATACATAGTGGCACAGGCCACTAAGTGTTTTGTCCCCTCCCCTCCTACATAGGTTAAGCTTGAACAGGGTCTGACTCAGAGGACCCCTCTCTGGTCTCTTCTTGTTTCCCTCTTTTCCATGGTCAGGAAAGCCACACTCATTATGGAAGAAACTGTAAGGGCTTGGGTAAGATGTATGACCCTGTCCCACACCTAGCCCAAAGCCAGAACCCCCACCCCATGGCAATACATCCCACTTTGGCATAATACATTGATCTCAGTTGACAACCAGCCAATCTACTGGGCTGACTGGGACCATTAGGGTCATTAAAGTCCTCCAAGATCTCTTCGCATCTGGGGGTACCACCCTGATATCATTTGAACAGATAGAAACATGCTGCTGCCTTCCCAACAAGGACTTTTGGAAATTCCTGCAAATTCGCAGTACTATTCAGTCATATCAAACTCAAGTCGTGACAGACCAACGGTGGCTCTTGCTCTGGGCTCTACATAAAGCCAACTCTCAACAAGGTCTTACTGGGGGCATTTACAGAACTATATGTGATGCCCAGTCAGCACCCATTGAGTCTTGCAGGAAAAAGTGGGAAACTGATCTTGCGATACTCCTTTCCCCCTCCACCTGGGAGTGCTGCATCAGACTAGCACATACTGCTTATCGAGATGCCAAGAGTTAAAACCTGCAATTGAAAATCCTACAAAGGTGGTATAGAACCCTGGCGGACGTGCAGGTGATGGGCTTGCTAACTCATTCAAATTGCTGGAGATGCCAGCAACCCGGTGCTAACCTCCTGCATATTTTTTGGACTTGTCCCAAACTTACCTCTTTCTGGAACGGAGTGTTTGAGGACTGCTCCAAAGTGGTTAACCAGAGTCTTGGTATGCCCAATGTATTATTGTTATTAGGTGATTCAGCCTCTGTTAAGGGACTAACGCCGTCTCTCCAAAAATGGATGTTCATGGCCCTCCTTGAGGCTAAAAGAGCCATACTAATGAATTGGAGGAAATCGCACCCCCCACCTCACTGACCTTATGGAGATTCACCTTGGCAGAAGCTATCCTTTTCTCAACTGGGGAAATCTGAAAAGTTCCAACTCAAATGGGGAGCTTACTTGCAATCAGACTTGTACTCAACCCTAACCCCAGTGCTCTGCAATCCCCTTGGGTAATGTCTGTAATCTTCTGAAACAGGTACCCCTGAATTAATCCTAGGATATTCGACTGGAAGTGTTTATAGCAGAGCATTTCTGTTAACTTCTTTGCCATGGTATGTTATAGCTAACTGAGTGAAACATAGACTAAATCTCTCTTCAGAGTGGTCACTCATTGACAGCTACTTTTCTGACTAGCCTTCTCTTAAAGGATAGTGCTTTCATCTTATTGTTAAAGCTTTATGTGCCTCAGTGTACAAGGCCTTGTATGTGTTAAGATCTCTTTGATGTATCTTATCTTTACCCTGTACTAACCTTAATCGCTGAATGTTGTGGCAATGCTGATGACTGTAATCTTGAATAACCAATAAAATCTTATATGTAAAAAAAAACATACTGGTGTCCCTCAGGGCACAGTGCTAGGGCCCCTATTATTCTCCATCTTCCTATACGACCTTCCATCTGCTCCTCAATCACCGTCATACGCATGTATGCCAACGATATGGTTCTATATGCATCTGGCTCTTGTTCAGCTGAGGTTACATCCAACTTGCAACAAGACTTTGACAAGGTTCAGATCTGGTTTGCTAACCATCAACTATTTCTCAATGCCAAGAAGACTGTCTCCATGACCTTTGGCACAAGGCAGAGACTTTCCAGGCTCCCTCCCTGCCACTTTCCACACCCTTGATGGGACTTCACTTGAGGAAACATCCTCCTTCAGGTACCTAGGAGTCTGACTAGATCAACGCCTAAACTTCTCAAGACATATTGAAGCCATCCCAAACAAATTGTGCCCCAAGCTTGGTGATCTGTTCAGGAACCATAGTTGTAGCCCCTCTATGGTTAGGAGTGAACTTGTTCAGAAGATGATCCTGCCCATCTTTGACTAGTGTGATGTAGTCTACGGTGCTGCTCCCAAGTCCTTCCTGGCCAGATTGGATACCCTCTTCAATTCCTTCTGCTGTTTTGCCCTTAATGTTCTCTCTTGCACCCACCACTGTGATCTCTATCATGCCGTATTCTTCCCCTCTCTTACAAACAGACAACTCTCCCACTGCACTAAATTCACCTCCAAGCACTGACTGGGTGAACTCCCTTCCTACTTCTCCTCCCCCATTTATAACACCCCCTCTCCCTCTCACTCAATTAGATCATCTGACTCTCGTACTCTGGTGGTACCCTGCAGAGCCATCATCATCGGCTAATCCGGTTACTCCCACCACCTCCCAAAAATGTGGAATTTCTTCCCCCCTAAAATTCGTCACTCATCCTCCTCCTACTACTTCTTCAGCTCTGCCTTCAAAAACTTCCTTGCACCTAGCTGTTCTTGCTACAACCCTTCCTAACTCCCCCCTCTAAGCCATTGACAAACTCTACCCCATCTTTAGTACCTATGCAATGCCAATGCTGCAGCTTCACCTCCCACCCACCTAAAAACCAGCATTCCTTCCCTTCCCCCGATTCCCTCTGTTCCGACCTTCTATTGTTCTCTTACTGTGATTTCTCAATCATCCAAAGTTGTACCAAGAGCCTGTCCCTACCATATCCTTACACCATTAACCCAACTCTTCCCTCCAGTTCCCCACATCCGGCAGGGCTGGGATTCGGCCTCTCTTCTCTCTCTCACCTTCACTCTCTCTTCTGTTCTTCCAAAGCCTATTCCCCCTCACTGCTTACAACCTGTTCTGTCCTATGGTACTCTACCTCTTGCTGCCACAATCTGCTCGCTTTCTGTCATGCTTGACCCCTACCTTGTGCAGGCAGGGTCCTCAGCATACTGGAGGGGTCAGGCCCCAACAGACCTTCCTCCTTCTACCCCTTCCTTTGCCTCCTTCTACCGTCCCCTTCCACCCCCCCACTTCTCTGCTTACTGACATACCTATCTCTCAGCTTCCCTTCTCCTTCTTATGTAGCCCTAGCTATGGCTGACCTCTAACCTCTAATGCACTTGCAGTTAACTTGTACTTCTGTTATGGCTGACCCCTAATCTCTACTGCACTTGTAGTTAACTGGCACTTCTGTTATATCTTAGCCAACCTGTTCTACCTGTGTTTACTCCTCACTAACTTCCCTAGATCAAACTAGAACAATTTTATTCAGCCATTTTCTAGCTACACAGTTATGTGTCATTTAGTGTATGCCTAAATGTTATTTTGTGTTGTTGTATCTATCTAGTCCAAAGGTGTTGGCATAGTATCTATGTAGTTCAAAACTGTTAGCATCCCACTATTTCATTACTCCTGTAAAGTTTGCTCAAATTTTTTGAATGTAATCTACTGTAAATTTTTACTGTGTTCCAAATCTCTAAACCATCCTCATGTTCCCCTACCCTGCAGGTCACACTGGGAGATGAGCAACTTGTTTCACAGTGTGCCTTCCTAGTGAAACATTTCATTAAAGTAATAAAATATATCACTTATGTTTTCCTCTGTTCCTGCTACAGTCTTGAAGAGCAAATATGTGTCTCTGGTCTAGAGAGGATTATGTTGTGGACCTCGACAAGTAGGGGTGTAGGGTGATGGGTGTTGAGTGGGAGGTTGGGGTCAGCAGCAGACAGTGTGGGACAGTTTTCTTCATTTCAAGGTTTAAATGCAAAAGAATAAAATGGAAGACATCACAGGACAGTTTTCTTTATTACGGGCACAGGATGCTAACTCCAGCACTGGGGATTAGGCACTCCAATATCTGCTTCATCCTTGGGGACACTGGGGGTAGTGAACCCAGTTTCTGAAACTTCTGGCTTTGGGTTTTGCAGTACGTTGACACTAAGATTGGGAATCTTGGTGCCAGCACAACAGATTGGCATGGTGGAAGGCTGAAAACAAAACAGAGGATGGGAGACTAATTAGCACAGGGTGTGGGCACCCCAGTGTTGGTATATTTCAAAATAATATACATTTAGCTGGAACCAGAAATTGGGCACCCTGGTGTCCACTTTAATCTAAGAAAGCTGTTATTTAATGTGGCTGGATAATGGTAGCGGGCAGAAGCATCAGGAAGAAAAAATTATGCTACAGCAATTGAGCAGGATTGAGGCTATGGAGATCCATATGAAATCCTGATACACATAATTCCGATGTTCACAATCCTGTCACCAAAATCCCAAAAGTACTACTGCCCAACTTTAAAATTTCTGGCAGTGAAAATCCCAACATGTTCCTCATTCTCCGTAATCAGCAAAGGCAACAAGAACTTTTATTCAGCAGCAGTAATTATTAAAAGTATCAGTCACTTGCAAAACATTTTTTTATAATGCATTTATTCAAGGTTTGAAGCAAATTCCTCCCTGCCTATGTTACTTCTCTAATTATTGCCCTTCTGAAGGAGATCACATGATGCATCTGATTGGGAAGCAGTGCTCTGGGGAACTCCTGCGACTTCCCCTGAAAGAATCACTTTCTCTACCAGTTTGTCCTCACCCCGGAATCCCACAGTGGTTAATTAGGGTGTCAGAACAAGAGGACTCAATAATTCCAGTGCTTCAGATTGTTTACTTAAGGCATGAAAGCAGAAATGCGCTCCATTCCTCCCCTACACACTCTGCCTGCTACACCAGAGAAGGCCACAAAAAAAGTCAAGACCTATACTGCACAGTTACTCAGAAAAGCCTTTCAGGCATCGGATCAACCTCTCCTCTCCCTGGACAGATTCCTGGAGGAATTCTGTCCCTTCAGGGATGAAGTTAGAACATTGACGGACGAGGATAAAAACATATCTAACAAATTAGAGGATCTTGCCCTAAAGACGGGAGACTGCTAAACACGGATCATCTCTCTAGAAAAAAGAGTTGAGAAATTTAATCCTGCCATGGCAGCCACCTGACAATGGATAGCTAAAATGGAAGCCAAGATAGAACATTTGGAGGGCAGGAGTTGCCGTAATAATGTAGTTATTATCAGCCTTCCTGAAAGAGAAGAAGGCTCCCACCCTGTCCAATTCACACAATGGCTGGTAGCAAAGATTGCAGGTCCCTCGCCCTTCAGCTCAGAGTGTATATAGTCGAGACCGTACACTGTGCACTGAGGCCAACTCCTCCACCAGGCACCCCAACCCGAACATTTATCTTTAAATTCTTAAATTATCAAGAACGTCAACATCTTCTTGCAAAGGTTAAGGAATTATAGGAGGTCTTGTGGGAAGGGGTCCCGATACGTATTACACAGGATCTCCCACTATCGGTGAGACAGAAAAGGGCAGAATATCATGGGGTAGTTGCTAAGCTCTTGGCAGCAAATGTTCGCTTCGGAATGATATACCCCGCGACTCTTCAGGTCTCTATTAACGGAAAATGGATACCCTTGGAGGACTCAAAAATGGCAGTATCTGAGCTGAAGAAGTTGTTGCCTAATCTCTTTTAAGATTGTTGATGCTATAGTAGTCGCATGTGGAATACAGCATTAATTTTAGACTGTTGGTATAGAGAGTGTATGGCAGTACTCAGTACAGTGTTCATCACAGAGTTCCTACAGCTGAATTTGGATAGCATTAGTAGTTTGGACTCAATTCACAGGCCGAGAAGGTCCTCAACATTTTAGAAAATAATAATTTTTTGAGAGAAGCTAAAACAACTCACAGCAATATTCTTAAAAAAGTACTCTTGCTTTCCAGGACCTTTATATATATTCCAGAAAATCTTAACTCTGGATGTCCTTTTTTTTTTCTCCTTCAGGTAACGTGGGTACTACTGATTATTTCTCTCTGTTCCCAGTTTACTTTCCTAGGAGCGAGTGTCACCATCTGGGGCTAGTGATTTACAGGGGGAAAACTTTTGTTCTTGTTACGGTATGATGTTTCTGGGTGTTATTTCAACTAGAGCCATAGTAATGTGAGGGTCATTTATATAGATATGATGTAAAATGAGGCTCCATTTAACAGAAACTTTCACTACTGTCCTCTGGGATCATTTAACTCAACCATTTCATCTCAACCACTACTTTAATGGCAGTGAAGGATACTGACCTCACTAAGAGGCTTAATTAGTTGGTACTCAAATGCAATTTAGGAATCATGGAGTAAAGTCTAGAGGGCATTTAAATTTTGTTTATAATTAGGGAACTGAGTACATAGTAGGAGGTCCAAGGTTGTCAGGATATAAGTGGGCTTTTCGGGGGAAGTTGGTGGGAGGGGGGCAGGAAGCTATTATGTGGGTGTTATCACGTACTGCGTAAAACGCAAGCGAGGGGAGGGGTATTCATTTGTTCTCCTGTCTGTATCTGGAAACTTGTAAACAGATATGTAAGGGGTAATGCAGGGTATTTGGAGATGGGGAGTGGGGGGAGGGGGAAGGGAACTTGGCTTGGCACTTGGGGGATTCTTGTTAAAGTTTTAAAGTGTAAATGGCATGTAGCAATGACTGATAGCATTTTTTTTTGTATATGGCATGTTATAGCAATTTCGCTTCATGGAATGTATGGGGGCTCAGAACTAAGACTAAACATTAGCAGGTATTGAAACACATCAGTTTAATAAAGGGAGGAATTTCTTTCCTCCAGGAGACCCACCTTCTGGATTCGAAGGGAGACTTACTATGGAGGCAATATGTGGGCCAAGTTTTTAGTGCTGGTAACAGCTCTTAAAGCGGGGGGTGGCTATATTGGTACCCAGGAGCATAGCATTCACTTCTGAACAAATCCTCAGGGATCCACAAGGTAGATACATTATTGTTAAAGGTGTACTAGATAGATCTGAAATATTATTAGGATCCATATATGGTCCGAATGCAGACTCCCCCTCCATTTTCACAGACCAGTTGCAGGTCTTGGCACCATACTCATCCTTCCCATGCATACTTAGTGGGGACTGTAACCTTCCCTCCTCCCCTGAAATAGACAAATCTGATTTAAAAAAAGCGTGGTCTCTCCCCTGCACAGAGATCCATTAGGGATCTAATGGACTCTCTAGGTTTATGTGATCCTTGGAGGATACGGTATCCTACGTTAAAGGAGTTCACCTTTAGATCCAATGTCCATGGCTCCTCATCTAGGATAGACTACTTTTTAGTTAACCAATCCTTACTAAAAGGCCTTAGGGAAGCAAGGATTGAACCAGGGTCGATTTATGACCATTCAGTAGTACTGTTCACTTTAGACATTTCATTAGATAAGCCTAAAGATTCCCTTTGGAAATTAAATAACCAACTTCTCAAAGACAAGAAGATTACCAAAATTATAGCCCAGGAAATTGAGGAATACATGAAGCTTAACCTGAACTCCATCAAGAGACCCAATTTAGAATGGGAGGCCCTGAAATGTGTTCTGAGGGGAATTTTCATTAAGGTGGCTTCACAAAGGAAAAGAGAGAGGGACTACAAAGCTGTTGCCCTACTGGCATGGATACGTAGTCTAGAGACTTCAATGTATCCTGCAACTACAGATGCAGATAAAGCTGAGTTGGACTCCGAGATCAATACAACTCTCTCCTAAGAGAAAAAGCAGAGTATGCAATCTTAAAAACAGGGGCAAGATATATCGATCAAGGGGAAAAGGCTGGTCACCTTCTTGCATTACAATTAAAAAAGGAAGAATCTTCTAGAAATATAAAAGCCATCAGGCCCCAAGGTCAGAGTTCTATCTGACTTACCCCTAGGGCAATACATGCAGAATTTGTTGAGTTTTACAAAGGCCTATATGGTCTTATGCCCAATCTCCTGGACTCTTCTCAGGTAGAGGATTATCTCCACCCCCTAAATCTCCCAGTTCTCAACCAGGCTCAAAAAGAGTTGTTAACTACCCCTATATTGGAAGTGGAAATTTTGGCATCTATCACCACTTTAGTGGCAGACAAAGCCCTGGGGCAGGATAGTTATTCTCCTAATTTTTTTAAATTATTTAGTATATAAATTGCCCCTTTGGTTGTGTCACCTATATTCATGGGTGTTAGATGGGAACACTACTGAGAATGCCCTATTAGATGCTTTAATCATTGTATTACATAAGCCTGACAAAGATCTGAATTAGTAAGTAGTTACTGCCCTATATCACTTTTTAATTGTGACATCAAAATTTTGGCAAAAATTCTTGCTAGTAAATTGAAGAAGGTGCTTCCTTACATTATCCATGCTGATCAGGTGGGCTTTATGGAGGGGAGGAATTCGGCAGACCATTTTTGATAACTGGCTCACGTCTTCTCAGCATCTGGGAGTTGGAGATTCCGGCTGGCTTACTCTCCCTTGACGCAGAGAAGGTGTTTGACTGGGTTGACTGGCAATTTTTATTCTTGTCCATGAAAAAGTTTGGACTACCCCCCAAATCCATTGGTAGGGTAACCTCTTTAAATAAGACTCTGCATGCCAGAATTTATTGTAACGGTGTACTTTCCAACAAATTTCCCTACATTCTGGAACTAGGCAAGGTTATCCCCTCTCTCCACTCCTGTTTACTATTTATCTGGAACTGCTACTATTTACCTTAAAAGCTCATGAAGGGGATCAGGGAATTCCCATTGGCAATCATACTTTCAAACTTTCTGCATTTGCTGGTGATGTTCTTCTTCACCTGATTCACCCTGCCAGTTCTTTTCCTGTAGTTTTGTCTCTTATTACAGAACATGGAAGGTTTTCAAATTATAAAATCAACCCATCTAAAACCATAGTCTTTCCCCTTAACCAAAGGCTTCAGAAAAGCATTGTCTCCCAATTGGGCTTTCAGTGGAACTGTAAGTGTTTAAGGTATTTGGGTCTGACACTGTCCAGGAGTGAAAAATTGATGAGACAACTGAATTTTGATTCCCTCCTGGACACATCCAACAGGATTTTAAAAGGTGGCAGTCCCTCCCTATATCAGTATGAGGCCGTATCAATATTATTAAAATGAACCTACTACCTAGAATTTTTTATCCACTCAGCATGTTAAAGTCATGGCTACCCTTAACCTTTTTTGAAAAGATTCATGCTTTAATTTCATCCTTCATATGGCAAGGGGAATGCCGTAGATATGCCTATGCAAACTTAGTGGCATCTCCATTGTCTGGGGGACTGAAACTCCCACATTTCGGATTATACCATTGGGCTAGTCAAGCAGCCAAATATCTCAAATGGCTTATTCCACCAGATGTGCTTGCTTCCTACCCATATATCCTGGAGTGACTAACTCTGGAATTGGATTTAATATCTAGTACGAACATTACTCCGGAGGACCTACTATACATTCCTATTAGGTCTCTCCCTTCCAAGCTGAATACATCTCTGTTATCTTCCTCTATATGAATCCACACACAATTATGTGCCTCCCTTAAATATCAGAATACAAGAGATCCTGAGCAACCAGTGATAGCTAACCCCAATCATTGGGTGGGTGGCAAGTTCATCTCCTCAATATGACTCCCCAAAATCAACAATCTCAAAGTGAAAGATGTTTTTGTGGAGGGAATTTGCTTAGATTCTGGGACAATAATGACAACATACAAACTGGATAGAGGTAGCATTTTCAAGGTGTTTCAATTACATCACCTACTGGTGCAATATTTCTTGAACCCATGAGGGTTGGAGACAGGCCCAAATTGGTTTAACTCTCTGATTCCTCTTAGTGGAAAACCCCATGCCATTTCTTTAATATATGCTTTCTTTCAGGAGAAAGTACTTGATGTGACATCAGAACCTCCTAGATATTGGGCTGCCCAATTCCTTTCTGCTTTAGAGAACTGAGGCTCTATCTGGATGTGCTTGCACAAATACATTTTGCAAGATAGATTGAATCTCACCCAATACTAATTTCTTAACAATATGTACTGGACTCCCAGCAAACTTAAGCTCCTGGGAAAATCTCAGGACACTCTTTGTAATAGATGCCACCAGCAGACTGGGGACCTCAGGCATATTTTATGGGAGAGCCCCAAGATAAAAGCCCTATGTGACATGATCAGATTAAGAGCAGACCCTTTGCTGGGCCTTGATGACTCATTTACATCTGAAATTTGTCTACTGGGAGATTTTTCCTGAATACCAGTTAGATCACGTAGATTCCATATGGCCATGATCTCTCTTATGGTAAAAAAACCGGTATTACGACACTGGTTGGATAACCATACTATAACATATACTGAATGGTTGGGAGATCTCCTATTTAATCTCTGGTCTGAACAACTCAAGTATAGTTTTAGAAATTCCTTATCCTGATATAAAAGTACCTGGGAGGGTTTGCATACATTATATCTTCTTCAGACTGGTGTACCCCCATAGTAAACAAGTAGGGTTTTTTTCTTTTTTTAGGTTTTATCTATCAATTCTGCAGCTCATGCTATTTTTGTTTTGCTTTTTAATTTTGGTATTCATGCAACCTTACTGAGAAGTACATGATAATGCTTCTATGTTACCCAAATGTTACAAAGTTTTTGTGCCAAGCTGGGGGGGTGGATAGGTTGGGGGAGGGACCTTGACATGGATCTTTGGTTCTTATGTTTTTCTTTGTACTGAAGTATCATATCTGACCCATGTTAAGGTCTAACTGTAAAACTTTAATAAAGTGTGAATTTGAAAAATAATGCCCTTCTGAAGACAAATTCCTCCCTGCCAGATTTTGGTTCATTTCAGTACTGTGGCACTTACTTGACAAATTGCTCCAATCACTGCTCGAAGAGTCTGTAGTTTCTTTGCTGGGTTGAAGTGTTATGGAGAAACAGAGCTCCATGGGTGGGGTTGGGGGGTATTGGGGCTATTGGCTATGGAGCTATGGAGCTACTGTGGTGCAAGATGAGGGCTTGGGGGGAATTGCAGTTTTGTCACTGTGCTGGCTCTCATTAACAACCCCATCTGAACTTCCACATTGCCCCAATTTCACAATAAGTGAGGGAGTGGTGGCTTGGTGTAAGCTGAGGGTTTGGGGGGATCTTGGTTTTATCACCAGGCAGTCACTAGTAGTTTGCACTTTGTGAGGAGTGGGAGGAATATGGGGGCATTATACAAACACATTGGGCAGCAGTTAATTAGGTTTTTTTGAAGACGTGCTAACTACCATTATCAGCCATGATTACAGTGTGTCAGTGAAAGCTACCTCTGAGAAAATGTGGTGCATGTGCCAGGAAATTTCACTGTTGGGCAATGAATATGTCAGGCAAATGGTGATGGGATTATGATTGTTGGGTGTATCAATGCACTGATACATAGCCACATTCCTACTAAAAGAAAACAGCACTATGGGATATGGAAACATTAATTTGGCCCTGTTGACTGAGACAACAACACATTACATAGATACATAGATACATACATAGACAGTGTCGGCAGATAAGGGCCTATGGCCCACCTAGTCTGCCCATTCAAATTCTCATACAATGACAACATTGATCAATGTGGTTGTAAGAATTTAATTATTTTTAGAACACTGATCTTTTTAAATTGCACATGCTCAGAAATTTAATGGGTTTTCTTAAATATTTTTAACACTACTCAAGTTTGGGAGATAAAAAACAAAAACATGCACATCTTGTGCAAAACTCTAGCAAACCTGTATGTTTTAGATTTCAAATCCTCCTAGTTTTTTTAGTTATAGGTGAGAAAAAAGGTCTTAATTTGCAAGATGTTTGTGTTTTTCTGCCATGCTGTAACATTGCCCAACATCAACTGATTGCCATAACATTTTCAAGATCCAGAGAGCCTGGCACCATCTCTATGCTTTCTAAATTTCAAGTAAATCAGTTAAACAGGGCAAAGTTTTTAAGGTGCAAAAATTGGGGTTTAACAATTAAAGTGCTTACTCAGCCCTGACATACAGGCACTACTGTGCCTGTATTTTATCTCTCTCCTCTCTCTCTGTATATATATATATATATATTCTATATATGTGTGTATATATATATATATATATATATATACACACACACACACACAGATAGATATTGCAAAAAATTACGTTAATTCACCAGTTTGGGTTAAAGTCACAAAAGTAGGGAAATGTGATGTTAGGGTTTCCAACCCTAGCAACTCACCCCCACCCTGCAGACAGAAACTGGAGAAACAATTATGGTTTGCTCTCTCCTGCATCTTCACAAATCAGGTGTTGGATGTGCCTCAGGGTTGTGAACCCTAATAGTCACCGCCATTCCATCATTAAAAAAGCTGAGATATGTAGAGTACATGAGAATGTGGTGAGTGTTAGGTCTGACAACCCCAAGACATACCCCACACCTGATTTGTGAAGATACAGGAGATGGCAAACCATAATGATTTCTCCTGTTGCTGCCTACGGGGTGGAGGTGGGATGTGATGGTTGGAAACCCTAATGCCACATTTCCCTAGTTTTGTGGCTTTAACGCTAACTTGTGTTTTTACTAAGTTTTTTGCAATGAATTTCCTTACTTTTTGAGATAGTATAATGGAATCTTCATTTGCCTGCTGAGATCCTTATGCTCATATCCCCTAGAGATGCATACATGTATGTTGTTTCAAATGCACAGAGCCCTCCAGGCAAGGTGCTTGCATTTGTGCCAAAACAGCAGTTTCTTTCCTTCAATGTATGGTTTGATAAATTTCAGTGTTATCCTATGTGAAATAGCATTTTTTTTTTATTTTTGGTGTATTTCTTTATATTGTCCCAAAATCATTGGAGGGGGGTTTACCCTTGCAGTACTCATTACAGTCTTTGTATTGATACATAGATTGTCCCTTAAGTTCAAATAGTGAGAGAGTTATGGATTCTTAAAGTTACAATGTTATCCTATGGGAATGTGCATTTTTAAATTTTGTGCTTTTTAATATGGTCCCTACAATTTTTTTTTGTGGAGGGGGGGTTATGTCTTATTCCTGCAGTAGTCATTAAGACATTTGGTTTTATATCTAGATTGTCACATAATTCCAAATATTGAGGCATTTATGACTTATTGCATTTCAAAAGGCATGAAAATAGCTAAGTCCAAAATCCTTTTTCTTATGAAGGGATCCTTTTTCATATGAATGAAAAAAAAAAAACATATGAAAAAGGGTCTCTTCATACAGAAAAATAAACAGAAAATAAACTAAGTCCAAAATATTTTTCTGTATGAAGGGATCCTTTTTTGTATGAGTGAAAAAAGCATGTGAAAAAGGATTCCCTCTAACCAAAAAAGGATTAGGGGAAAAACAAAGTCCAAAATCTTTTTCAGCATGAAAGGATCCTTCTTCATATGAACAGAAAAAGGATATAAAAAAATCCCTTCATATGAAAAACAAAACAAAAAAAAAAAACTGCATCCAAAATCTTTTTGCATATGAAGGGATCCTTTTTCATATGGCCAAATTTCTTTTTTGCATGCCATATGAAAAAAGCCGAAGTGAATCACCAAAAAGGATGCAAAAATTAAAATAAAAACATTTGGGGGTCCTTTTTGCTATAGTTAAGAGCATAATCCACCTAACTGGTCTCTGATCAGTAAGATACATGTGTTAAGTCTCTTTGCAGAATGCTATTTTGGTAGTTTTGAAAAAAAAATCGGGGGGATGGAAACAAGATGTCAGTCATATGGATAAGGATTTTTTACTCACAAAAAAGGATTGGCCCATTTGTAAAAAGACCCTTTTTCATACTGTATGTCCAAATTCTTTTCTCATTTCAAACATCTATCCATAAGTGCCTATTGAGCATGCTCAGAATCAACGTTTTAAAATGTAATAACTTTCAAATGGGTCAACACGTTTTCACCAAACCAGCAAACTGCACTGCTCTTGACCAGGCCCTTTCTACCTTGAAAACTGCAGACCAAAATTCCAAACTGTTTGGCTGCTAGGGGCCCACAAAATACAGCAACCCCTCACCCAATTTTTACACATTTTGCACAGTGCTAATCTCAGAATCCACACATCTGATCAGAATAAAACTTGGCACATCAAAAGAGACCTTGGGTTTCCAATGGTGCATGCAACAGTTCTTGCAAATTGGTTGAAAGGTTTGAAGTTATTAAAGTGCAAAAATTGGGGTTTAACATTAAATATCCTACTCAACCTTAACTATAGTGGCATATGTGTATCTATCTATCTATCTATCTATCTATCTATCTATCTATCCATCATCTATCTATCCTTCCATAATATTATTTTATTTCCTTGGTGAATCAGAGGTGGAGTCTTCCTTGAGGTTTTCTACTGTAATGCTCACTCTTCCCTCCATCAAATAGCCTCCTGTCCAAAGCACAAGGTACAGTGCTTCATAGGCTACATTCTTCAAAGGTAGAGAAGCATGTCTCACCATATGTTGCCAACACAGTTTGTTGTAGCTTTCTTCTACAGGCCCTGCATGATGAAAGGAGATCAAGCATCACCTTTTTTTCTGCTCGGGGAATGGGATGGTCATTAGGGTTGAGAATCCCAAGGAAGACCTCACTACTGATTCACCAAGACTTTGGAGTCCCTACTTTTGTGGCATTAAGTTACACTAACTGGTGCATTATCAAAGATCTTTTGCAAATAATTTCCTTTCTTTTGAGATAGTGGAATCATACCCTCATTCGTGCAGGTCTCTTTGGGGACTGCGTGAACAGGTACAGATGCTCAGTGCCCATTGTGCCCCACAGTATGGGAAGACTCCATCCTCCTACAGAAGTGCAGCTTTGGATGTCAAGAATTTATGTGGCTTCCTGGTGGGCTGCAGAAGCATAACGATATCTTCTCCTTGTGCTTCCAAGATGCTGCAGATACAAGAGCAGATAAGTAGTTACCACACTCAAGGAACTCATGACTATGGTTTTAGTGAGCAAAAGTATAGACTTTATTGATATCAGAGATCAGTGCAAAAAGACATGGTATTGGAGCACTAATTATCTGATACACCAGATGACCTGCCGCTTCAATGGTAGTCTTTGTCAGGGAGCAGGTTTATGGTGTAATCCCACTCCTTAAGTACCTCCACATCATGGTCTAGACCAGTTGTCTTATACCATTAGAAATGACTGATGTGTTGGGGTGTACTGGGATTCAAACCTCAATTTGTGCTCCTAGGTTACATATAGACATTAAAATTCAAATCCAATTTGCAAAAATTTCAAATGCTTTTTAGTCAACAAAATCTCTACAAAACACATTGAGTAAAAAAAATGTTCTTTTCCCCATAAATTATTAAGCAATTTTATAAATTCATAAGGGAGAGAAAGAAAAGGATAAATCAGTTACATCACTGTTCTCAGAGAATTGAAAAAGAGGGAGAGAGTGTAAAGAGGCAAAGAGATGTGAATGAAGAAAGAGTGAATGTGTAAAAAATGAATGTGTAAAGAGTGAATGCATAAAGAGCATATGTGCCAGTATTTGACAGGAGGATGCAGGGGAGGGAGGTAAGGAGAAAGCATTAGATGGAGAAAAGGAAAAAAAGAGGGGACAAAATAAGTCAAGTGAAAATGTGGAGGGGGAACGGAATAATTGGGAAGAAATCATAACAGTAAATGAAGAGTCCATCCGTCAGCAAATGCACAGGGCCCTCTGCCTTCCACATTTGCAGAGATGCAGGGCCTGTGCCAAGAGGTTAGTTGTCTTCACTGTATGGTACCCGAGCAAGTGCAGAATCCCCTGCAACTTGCATTCCCTGGCTGAGGGGTGTCACATAACAGCGGCATCCTGCCACCCTCATCCCTTCCAGCTGGGTCATTGAGTTCACCCCTGAACTCAGCTCACTGGCACAAGATCACAAAGCATATCTGCTGGGATGAAGAATGGCACTACTCACAAAGTTTGTTAACAATTTTATATATATATATATATATATATATTAAATTTTGACCCCAAATTTTCAAGATGGTCATTTTATGACTCCCTTTATCAACAAGACATGTACATTTGTCATTTATTGATAAAAATGTCATTTCACATTAGAAGTGGAAAACACATCTCATTCACGATTTAAAAAACGGCTCCTGTCATGTTTATGAGGTGGTGTGGAAAAATGGCTATGTTGAAAGTTTGGAGTCAAAATACTGAAAATTAGTGAAGTTAAATTATGTATGAACGTTGAAATACTGCAATGTTCACTCATAAACTGAGCATTTTTCCACATGTGTAGACCAAATTTTCAGCAATAGCCATCATATTACCCCATCTCATTAACCCAGTAGGAGAACATTTTTTAATCCCCAACAAAATGTTATTTCCCACCAACAAAATGCCATTCTGCGCTACAGGTGTGAAAGCACATTTTGGCCAGCATTTGAAAAATGACAGCCGTAATGTTCATGAGTAGTGATGTGCAAAGTTGGAAAAATTCGCTCCATGGATTAATTTGCAGATTCACACCATTACATGAAGTTAGTCCACTGTGCGAAGTCCAAATTTGCAGAAAACGGATAACTCCACGAAATGTGAAGTTGCAACCTCACTGGCAGAGTCTGGCACAGAGACAAAGCCATGCAAGAATGCGAAGTTTCAACTTCACCAGCAAAGTTTGGTAAGGAGGCAAAGTTTTGCAATGTACTATGGGACTGGATGTCACATGTTACGGAAATGGCCTGTATGCTCCATGGAGGCTGTCTTCAATGCAGTGTTCTGAAAAGAGTACATATTACGGTCTCTTAGTCTCTCCTCATATGTTTTGTGGTGCAAACCATGCACCATCTTTGTCGCCTTCTCTGGACAGCCTCCACCTTGTTTATGTCCTTATGCATGTGTGGTCTCCAGTACTGCACGCAGTACTCCAGGTGAGTCCTTACCAGGATTTTATACAATGGCATCACCACTTCCTGCCTCCTACTAGTAATATCTCTGCCTATGCACCCCAGCATGCCACTGGCCCTTCCTGCAGCCTTTGTGCACTGCTTTAATACCTTAAGGTCATCAGATATGATAACCTCTAGATCCCTCTCCTCTTTGGCGATGGTCAGTACCTCCCCCCCCATCCTGTAGCTCTACCCAGGGTTCCCCCTACTCAGGTGCATTATCTTTCACTTTTAAACATTGACCCTCCGTTGCCACATCTCTGACTATCGTTCAAGCTTCTCCAGGTCCCTCTTCATTTTCTGCACCCCTTCTGGAGTATCCACCCTGTTGCAGATCTCGGCATCATCTGCAAATAGGCAGACCTTTCCTTACAGCCCCTCTGCAATGTCACTAATGAAGACATTAGATAGGATGGGTCCCAGTACTGATCCTTGTGGCACTCTACTGGTCATCCCTCTGTCCCCAGATTGGATCCCATTTACCACCACCCTCTGCCTTCTGTCCATCAGCCAGTTTCTAACCCACTGTTATCACCTTATGCCCCATGCCCAGACTACTCATCTTGTTAACCAGCCTTTTGTGCGGGGCAGTATCAAAGGCTTTGCTGAAATCTTGGTAGGCGACATCTACAGCCCTTCTCTGATTCACTTCCCTAGTCACCCAATCAAAAAAATCTATCAGATTTATTTGACAAGACCTTCCTAATGTGAATCCATGCTGCCTCAGATCCAGGGCACCAATGGATTCCAAATGTGCCACTGTCCTTTCTTTCAGCAGTATCTCCATGATCTTCCCCACCACTGAGGTGAGGCTGGCTGGCCTCTAGTTCCCTGCTTGCTCCCTACTTCCACATTTGTGCAGTGGGACTACATATACCCTCCTCCAGTCCTCTGGAACCATGCCTGTCTTGAGTAACTCTGTGAACAGAGTGGCCAGAGGCACTGCTAGTTCCCTCTGCAGCTCCCTTAATATCCTCAGGTGTATGTCATCTGGCCCCATGGTTTTATCCACCTTCAGCTTTGTGATTTCCTCCTGAACTCTCTCCACTGTGAATGAACTGGTGTCCACTTCTCCCCTCTGATTGCCTCTGTGCCCCAGCTGTGGTCCTTGACCCTCTCCCTCTTCAGTGAATACTGAACAGAAGTATTTGTTCAATATTTCTGCCTTGTCTAGATCCCCCTCCTTGCACTCTCCCTCCTCCCCTTTGAGCCTCACAACCCCCCCTCCATTTTTTCTTCTATCATTGATGTACCTATAGAATGTCTAGTCCACTTTTTTCACAGTCCATGCTAAACCTTCCTCTGTCTATGCCTTGGCTTTCTTAACAGCCTTCCCTGCCTCTCTTAGACATTCAAGGTATACCTCCCTGTCCTCCTCCTCCTTTTGGGTCCCATTATACTTCCTGAAACTTGCTCTTTTTGCCTTTACTTTATCTCCCACCTCTTTAGAGAACCATAGTGGTTTCTTTCTTCTTTTCCCTTTGGCCACTATCCTAATGCACTGGTTAGTTGCCTCCATAATGGCTCCTTTTAGTCTCCCCCCATTGTTCCTCCACCCCCTCCATTACCTCTACCTTCTCCAGGGTTGCTCTTAAACATCTATTCATTTCATTGAAATCTGCCCTCCTGAAATCTAATACTTTTGCCCTTGAGTGGCTTAATTGAATCCCTGTCTCCATGTCAAACCACACCATGTGGTGGTCACTGGATTCTAGATGTTCTTCCACCTGGATTCTTCCGACTCTGTTCCCACTGGTCCATGCCAGGTCTAGAATCGATTTGTCGCTGGTGTGCTCATGCACCAGGTGTCTGAGTCCAGCCCTCTGCAGGGATACCAGGATGGCCATGCTTCTGACTGAAGTAGCTGCCTGAGTGATCCAATCCACAGCTGGTATATTGAAATCTCCCATCAACAGGATTTCACCTTTAGCTGCCATGTCATGAATTTAATCCACTAGTACCATGTCCACTTCCTCCCTCTGTGGATGACCCCATACATCTGTACATATTGCTGTGGCATTTCCTGGTTCAAGGGTGACCCACATTGCCTTGGCCTCCCCCTGCCTTCCACGTACTTCTGTATCCTTTATGTATTATGTATGTACAGGGTCACCCCTCTCCCTTTTAACCTCTATTATGAAATCTACTATGACAGCTAGTAATGAGGATATGTGCTTTCTAGACTTGATGATCTTTAAGTTGGAAGATAAAATACAAACTAGGATTTTCAGGAAAGAAATTATGTGTAACACCTTGCTGAATGCTGGTAGTTTCCATCCCAAAACATTAGTAAACAGTATCCCATACTCCCAGATGCTGAGAGTAAAGAGAAATTGCAGCACTATGGAAGAAAGAACACATGAGTATCAGAACATGGGGAAAAGATTCATTTCTAAGAGGTATAATAGAAGAATAGTACACCAATCCATTAACAGAGCAAAAGCAGATGTGATTATCAGGGATACTGAGAAAGGTACCGAGAACATTGATAGAATGAAAACAAGGCACTGCATCAAAATGTTATCCCATGACTTTGGTGACTGCGATTGGGCTCCTACCGAAAGGGTGACTCAATTGCAACACCTGTCATTGGGGCGACTGGGGAAGGTGGGCGACTGGTTGGAGGGTGCGCAATATAGCAACATCCTGTTGCCACATGCCTATGTGCACTGGGAGGGGTGACCATGCTGAGTGTGTGGTGGGAGGGGATAGAGGGGTTGTATGTGGTGGCACCATGGCAGGCTGCCGAGCTGCTTCTGTAGCATGGTGGGTGGGTACAGGGCTGCAGTGGGAATGATGCTGGGTTTGGATCTGGGCACAGGTACTTTTTGTTGCGCCCAGCCCAAATTTTTATTTGTTCTGCGTTTGCACTCCCCCAACATGCACCCCCCCTGGAGTTGAGAATCTTTAAGTAGGAGGGTGTGAGGGGTGCAGCCCCCTGCATAAAATGAAAAAATCAAAATCCACGGTGCTGTTTTTCCGGCGATGTGCTGTTACCCTAATGGCAATCACCCATCTGCAATCGCAGTTATCACATAGATCCACGTCAGAATCACCTTCTACAATAACTTTACTTATTTCTCTTTTAGATATTTCCTGAAGAAGACCCAAGTTTGAAACATTGATTTTAACTCTGTTTTCAGCATGCATTTAATATTACCATTTTGTACTGATTGAATGATACTCTCTTTGGGGTACTCATCCTTAACTGCATCCATCAGAAATATTATTTGTTCACATTTGGACACTTTGATACCAGTAGGAGTGCCTGTTTTTGCACAGAAACCTATTGTAGCATCCAAAAGGATGAGAACTCTAAGGGACAGACTGGTACACTTGTAACTGAAGGGCAAAGATCCAAGAGGAGGACAACTCCTCCTAGGACCTCAGGAACCAGGTATGCACCCTTGTGGCTGGTGTGCACACTGTGAAAATACCTTGAAAATGAGAGATTTTGCACCCTGGTTGCAACATGAAATTTACTATTAAATCATTCATTACATGTGATACAGAGCATGTAATATATGTTTTAACTTGCCCAAGTTCCAAGTATTAAGTGGGGAAGAGCAACAGATCCTTAAAACTAAGGATCAGTGAACACAAAAGCTGTATCAGAACTAAAGTTGAAAATTCACAAGTAGCACATTTCAACTCTGAGTGCACGCAGCTTCCTCCTTACATTTCTGGGGAATAGACAGGGTGGAACCACCATCATAATGGGAGATTGGAAGAAACTGGTAGAAAGAAGACAGATGTTTTGGATTTACACTTTAAATGCAATAGATGCTAGAGTGGGTATAAATGAAGAAGAAAACTAGAAAGTATGCTGGTAGTGAACTGATGATTTTCAGGTTTATTGTTTAGGACATGCCACTGTTCTGATCTCTATCTGTTTTACATAACTTAAATTCCAAACTACCAACCCACTCTACTGCACTCCTTCCCTATTTCCACCCTCATAACACACAGTCACCATGTAATCACCTAAATAGTCAAGGGTAATATGGTGCCTTGGCAATCATTTTCTTTATATTTTAATACTTCATTCGCCAGCATCTAAATATACCCACTCCCAATTGCCTATCTCACACCTTTATTGTTTGCCTTGCTGTACATCTGTCCCCCCAGCATCAATTATCTTGAACTGCAGAACAGATCACATAGATAGACTGCAAACACATTCTGCTTTTAACTAGATGTGAGATCTGAATAAACTATGCGAATACAGCACTATTTAGAAACATTATCAAAAATCTCAGCAGGAGTGGCCCCCAATCGTACAGCCGGCTGCCTTGAGTTTTCCTATGTATGAACCATGTGCTGAGCTTGTGGGCGAAAAGCACACACAGCATTGTTTGGGAACCTCACACCTGTTCCATTTGTGCCTGCTGTTGTGTTGCTTTGTTGCTTAGCAACTATCTGGATGCCCCAGTATGGGCAGGCTCTTGCTGCTCTGACAATGCTTTTGCTTGTTGGGGTGGTGGAGACTGGCAGCAATCAAATCTGTCCTTAAGCTGAGCAGCATTAAAAGCCATGCAGAAACAGTGCTTAACACATGTTATCATGAGCACCAACACAGCATACCTCTGCCTGCATGGTGAGTGTGAAACTTAACTTCAATGTTCTGTCACCCAGTGAGTTATCGGGAGCATTTAGAACAAATAATTACAAAAATATTTATGTTGTAAAGAGCCTCTCTAAGAAAAGCAGTACAGACTTGAAATTTAAATGTTTTTTCAGGTGTTTCCTGCCCTCAGGGACAAACATCTGCACTGACTTAGCCACACAATTCTTGATAATGGTATGACTGGATCTATACATTCTTTTTGAATCAGAGAATTAATTTAATTTTATAAACAAAAGCACCATGTGATGTAAACGAATGGACATACAGTATTATACCAATATAAGAAGGAATACATTCTAAATGTTTTTTTAAATACATTTGAAGGAAGATTATAATGTAAATGCCTACATGAAAACAACCATAGAATGTACATGACACCATGACAATCAGTCTAGGGATGAAGAGTAGAAAGATTAGGAATTAACTGGTTTCATCTGATGTGATACCATCAAGTGTACAGACTAGAGTATAATATCTATGCATACATATGTTGGTTAACACACGTATGCATAGATACACAGAGGTAACAAGCCTTTGTGTGAAGCAAATAAACAAAATGAAACGATGTAAGAAACCACTATGGTTCTCAAAGGAAGTGGCAGTGAAGGTTCAAGAGAAAAAGAAAGCATTCAGGAAGTACAAGGAATCACAGAAGGAGCAGGACAGAGAACTGTATCAGTTAAAGCAAAAGGAAGCTGGAAGGCAGTCAGAACAGCAAAGGCCCAAACCGAGGAAAAGATAGCCAACTCAGTTAAGAAGGGGATAAAACCTTTATAGGTACATCAGGAGTGAAGGAAGACCAAGGAGGGATAGTGAGGCTTAATAAAGGGGAGGTAGGGTGGGCAGAGGGTGACTGTGAAAAGGCAGAGATACTAAACAAATATTTTGCTCAGTATTTACAAAGGAAGAGGGGGTACCTAAAACAAACAGTAGAAACACTCTGGATACAGAAGTTGATACCAGCCCATTTACAGAAGAAAGGGTTCTGAAAGAACTCTTAAAACTGAAGGTGGACAAAGCAATGGGGCCTGATGGGATTCATCCCAGAATTCTAAAAGAACTAAGGGTAGAACTAGTGACACCACTGACTACCCTCTTTAACAAATCATGGGAGGATGGGGTGGTACCCGAGGACTGGAGGAGGGCAAATGTGATTCCCCTTCACAAAAGTGGGAGCAAGGCAGAAGCAGGAAACTACAGACCTGTTAGTTTAACCTCAGTGGTAGGGAAAATGATGGAATCACTTCTAAAGGAAAGAATTGTCGAGTATCTAGAGGTCAGAGGGGCAGAGGACCCAAGGCAGCATGGATTCACAGCGGGAAGGTCATGCCAGACAAATCTGATAGATTTCTTTGACTGGGTGACTAAAGTAGTAGATCGGGGAGGGACTGTGAACATGGCCTACCTAGACTTTAGCAAGGCATTTGAGACAGTCCCACACAAAAGATTAATATAAAAGTTAGCCAGCCTAGGAGTGGGTCCCAAGATGACAGCCTTGGTAAAGAATTGGCTGGAGAATAGGACACAGAGGTAATAGTAAATGGAGTCACTCTGAAGAAGGGGGTTACTAGTGGGGTACCGCAGGGTTCAGTATGAGGACCGGTCCTCTTCAATGTCTTTATAAGCGACATTGCAGAGGGACTGGAAGTAAAAGTATGTCTCTTTGCAGATGACACAAAGATCTGCAACAGAGTTGATGCACAAGGTGGGGTGGAAAGGATGAGAAGGGACTTGGCAAGGTTAGATGAATGGTCAAATGTATGGCAGCTTAGATTCAATGCTAAGAAGTGCAAGGTAATGCACCTATGAAACAAAAACCCAGGGGAAGAGTACACAATGGGGGGTGAGATACTAACAACAACAAAAATGGAAAGGGACCTGGGGGTAGTCATATCAGATGACCTAAAGGTGGGCAAGCAATGTGAGAGGGCAGCAAGGAGGGCTGGGGGATACTGGGATGCATAGGGAGAGGCATCACCAGTAGAAAACAGGAAGTTATTATCCCTCTGTACAGACAGCTGGTGAGACCCCAACTGGAGTACTGCGTGCAGTTCAGGAGACCCAATCTCCACAAAGACATAGACAGGATGGAAGCTGTCCAGAGGAGGCAACTAAAATGGTGCAGGGTCTGCACCGGAAGACATATGAAGAGAGACTTAAGGAGCTTAATGTGTATAACCTCAAGGAAAGGAGGGAGAGGGGGGACATGATAGAAACTTTCAAGTACCTCAAGGGAATCAACAAAGTCCAAGAGTATAGCATCTTTCAAAAAAATAGGTGTGCAAGAACAAGGGGGCACAATTTGAAGATAGAGGGGGCAGCTCAGAGGTAATTTAAGGAAGTATTTTTTTACAGAGAGGGTTGTGGATGCATGGAACGGCCTTCTGTAGGAGGTTGTGGAGTCAAAAACAGTGGTGGAATTCAAGCATGCATGGGACAGTCATAAGGCAATTCTTGGGGGTGAGGGTAGGAAGGAGTAGGCTGCTGGTTAACTAGGATCTGCAGCTTATCCACTAGGTAAGGAAATGGGCAGACTGGGTGGGCCAAGCAGTCCTTATCTGCCGTCAAATTCTATGTTTCTATGTAACACTGAATAAGTAGTATGCAAGTTATCAGAAATTGTATTTATTTATTTATTTTATTTATTTAAGTCTAGGATTACACAGTACCTTTGAGCCAAGGCTCTTTTACAAAGGTACCACATCAGAAATAGTACAGTACACAGCGTGAGACAATAAATGATCATTAACATTTGATGAACATACGAATGCAGCAACAAAGAGTACAAGAGGGGGAATGGGGCAGGGAACTAGGGACAGAGGTAAGAAGGTGTGAGGGTGGGGGGAGGGAGAACACAGAGTTTAAGTGGTAGGGGAGAAGAAAGCAGGTAGGAGGAGCTAGGAGGGAGGCAGAAGGGGGGAATGGCATACAGCCAGAGAGCTTTGTCATGGACAGACAGGTGTAAGTGCCAGGTTAGGGAGTGGCATTTTGTCAAAAGTGCCTGATATGGGGGAAAGGCAGGAGGATGGGGGACTACTACGGCGAGCAGTCACAGGAGCTGGAAGCAAGCAGGTGAGAGTCGAAGTCTGGACTTGAAGACACCAAGGGTTGGTATGGCAAATATGTCGCTACTAAGGGAATTTAGCCAGTAGGGTGCCCTGCAAGCAAATGATCTTTGTCCTTGGGTAGTATGACACCGTGGGATTTGTAAGGAGTGAGGCTTGGACCTCCTTGTTTTGGAGTAGCTGGACCTGGATGTGAGAAGAGCACAAACTCCAGGAGGAGCAAGACCCATCATTATTTTCTTGGCAGTGATGCAAGTTTGGTATTTTATTCGACTGTCAAGTTGCAGCCACCCAGTCCAGAAGTAGAGGTTACATGTGTGAGTGAGACAGTGCAATCCTGTGATGAGTTGACAGGCTTTATTTAGGGAGATAGTTACACGTTTGAGAGAGGTGGCTGTGGCAGAGCAATAAATAATAAGACCATAGACATAAATGCTAATGACAGACCTGTGGACGGCAATTGGCAGTGCATCAGAGGTTAAGTGTTTCCTAGGCTGGAACAGTAGGCCCAGTTGGGTATTAGCAGTCTTCGACACATTGTTAATGTGGGCAGCATAGGAGAGATGGGAGTCCAGGGTGATTCCAAGGTACTTGAAGTATTGTGTTTGTTCAAGTGGCACCCCTTTCTTAGTTTTGATGGAGAGTTTGTAGTGCTTGTTTTTGTTGTGGGGGCTGCTGAAGGTCATGGATTTTGTTTTCTTCTGATTGAGGATCAGTTTATGTGTTGAGAACCAGGCCTCAACGGATGAGAAGCCCTGCTGGAGTTTTTCTTGCAGTGGTTTAGGGTCATGATGAGAGGCTAGGATAACTGCTTCATCAGCATAGAGAATGATTTGCTCTGTGCAGGAATCCAGTAGAGAATTTAGGAACAGGCTGAAGAGGAGGGGTCCCAGGACGGAACCCTGAGGGACCCCCGAGCGGACAGGTCTGGGGTCGGAGAGGGTATCAGCAATTCTTACTCTCTGAGTCCGATTGACAAGGTAGCTTTTAAAATTAAATTAATGATGATTGGATATGGTATTTTTGTATTTAGGAATCCTAGACATTTAAGACGTTAACTGTGAAAATATGAAACTGAATTGATAGCAGTTAGCTGACAGGTATGTCTTACCTCTATGAAATAGTGAATATAAAAATAACATTTTAACTTGAATAGTGGAAAATGTGCACCTTAGTGAGTAAGATTCATAAACATTGTGGACTCACCCCTTGTACATCTGTTATTTTCTAGTTTGTATTTGTTGAATGAGCGGTATAATAGTAACTCATTGCAACCTAGGGTGAATAACACTGACATGTTGTTTTATAATTAGGCTTTTGGACTTCATATAGACAGAACAGGGAAAGGAGAAATGAACTTAATGACACTAGGCATGACCAATCAGTTTATGTTTAACTTATGTGGGTGAAGAATTGGGATTGTTTGTGTATACTCAATATACTTGTAAATGAAATGAGGTATAGTATATTGGTTTCATTTAATGAAATATAGCCATTATAACATATTAGGAGATCCTGCTAGTAATGGGTGTTCTCTTGCAAGACAATATAAGCTATATATGAGTGTGCACAGTGAACTTTGAAATAATATACTGAATGGATATCACTGCTAAATTTAAAACCTAGCCCCTGAACGTAGGGTGAAATGTTGGGTGTGGTCAGGGGATTGTTTGGTGAAGTTACTGGAATAATAAAGAAATTGATACATGATTTTTGAAGTGTGGCTGGCTACTTCAGACTTTTGACTTCTTGACATATTCTGCTACAACCAGCCCCAACCTAGATGTTTTTCTATAGAACCAGAAGGGAACCCTCCCGACACTTGCTGTTTTCTGGACAAGCAGTATAAAGCCAAATATGAAATCTGCTGCTTTATGCAAGCCGTGACAGTGCTGGAGTATACATGTCTCTGACAACAGAGTAGCAGTGGTGCCAATTGGATGGCCTGATCATGATTCTCAAGCCATTCAAACATGCAACACAGGCACTGAATGGGGACACTGCCTATATCAGTCAAGCCATTCCATTACTACATGTGCTGAGGAAAACACTGGTGAATGTACAGCAAGTGCTGGAGGCAGGTGGTAATAGTGGAAGTTGTGCCATAATGAAACACATGCTCCGCATCTTAGACTGCAATACACATGTTTCTGGCATTCTGCAGTCTCACGATTTTGGGATTACCACCATGCTGGACCCTTCCTATAAACATGGGATGTCATTAATAATTGAAGGTGGGTGTGAGCAGGTCCAAAGGTTGACTGATTTTCTGATAAGAAGGGTACATAGAGACACAATTATCTAAGGCACATCATGAAAATCCACAGAGATCGGGTGTTGCTACCACCACCTGAAATGGTAAACGGGCTGAGAAAACATGCAAGTTAAAAGAGAAAATGTCAAATCCTATTTGGGATTTTTTATGTCTGGTGGGAGTTTAAAGACACAGAAGAAAAGGAGGAGGAGGAGGCTGATTAGATCACAAGACTGTGAGCAGTTCAATGCATGGTAGATGCATATTTGGTGGATACAAGGCACTTTGCCATTGCTGATGAGCCCTTGCTATACTGGAGTAGCAAGGTCACTGAGTGGCCAGCACTGGCCTCAGTTGCAATGAAATACCTCAGCTGCCTTCCCTCCATTGTCAGTGTGGAGTGTGTACTCAGTTTGGCTGTGGTCATTGCATGGGGCAGGTGCACCAATCTGTCACCCAAAAATGTTGCCTTGCTAACATTTATTAAAATGAGTAAGGGGCACATTCCACACAAGACAATTATGTCTATAGTCCTACCACATGAAGGTGGTGGTGGTGAAGATGAAGAGCAAAGTGTTGTCGGCATTAGCACATTGTCTAGTGCCACCAAGGTGGAAGAAGCAGTAATGGAGAGTGAATTGGTGACTACTCCAGTCTGGAACACTGTGAGGGCTGCTTCCTCAATGAGATTGAGGAATAAAAAATATATGCTGTTTCCCTCCTTTCCCCTCATCAGTATAATCTTTTACTTCATGATTCACAAGTCTGTTATTTTCAGTCATTTCACTGTTCCCCATCCCCAATTGTTATGTTGCTGTTTCCTTGTGCCTAATCGATTAGCTGCCATCAGTTCCATGTGATAAGCATAAATACCTATGAGTGAAAGGAACAAATCAATTCCAAATGAGTGACACCACACAGTGCCCATACAAAACACAGTGACTATCAAAAGAGCAAACTGTCAAACAAAAAAAAACCTCCACCTAAGCAACTCTCCCCACAACCCATTCACAATACATCTTTATTTTCATCTACAGGTGCCTTGTACCCATATAACACACTACCTTCTGTTTCATGCAGGTGGCTTTGCCCCCACACCCCCGTATCTTTATAACTACCTCCGAGGTCACTCAAAAGTTACAGTGGTGTGCCATGGCATACAGCACATAGTCGCCATTCTTCCTTCCTCCCACATGCACTAGTATTAGATTCGCCATTTATTCCATGTCATTATTTTGACATTCACCAAATTACTTTGCTCAAATTGGTTTGCTCATATTGCTTCACTCGTATCATGGGATACCCCTGCCTCCACCACCTTAATGTGATGCCCAGAGATAATGCCTGCTCCAGCCAGCAAAACTTGACACTGCCTCCTCCTCCTCCTCCTTCTCTGGTATGCTTGGGTCCTACATAGCCACAAACAGCATGGGCCACCAACTCCACTCTGATGCAACATAAAAATGCCTTTAGGAGCTAGGAAAAGCATGCTTGTTTCATCCAGCAAGACACAGTATCACCTCCTCATCCTCCTCCTCCTCATCTGGCCTGCTTGGGTCCTACAAAGCCACAAACAGCATGTGATGCCTTCTCCACACTGAATCAGCATAAAAATGCTATTAGCCAGGTCTTCTACCAGCCAGCTTACTAGTCAGCCCTCAAGCCGAACCACCAGCCTGCCAGCTCATCACTGCAGCAAGACCTCAGGTAGACCATGGCCTATCTTTGTCTGTTGTGATGATAAGTCACTTTCACTGTTGTTCACAGTTCTTATCCCTCCTTCACTGGTAGTGGCTGACTCCAGTCCTTGGCCTCACAGAGGACAAAAGGCCTTCTACTTTACTCAGGAAGACATTAAAATGTTTTTTTTTGTTTCCTTTTGTCTCCCTGCAGGTTTCACAATTCACAGGAACAACTGGCACAGGAAGCTGCAAAGCCAGACAGCACTCCTCAAGAAACAAACAGGGGTTATGTAACATCTTCCTATACCACCGGTAACTATTATTATGATTCTTTTTGTTCTCTTATTTCACAGTTACACAGTGTGCCGTGGTACCAAAGGAAGGCTAAATAATTTTTCATTTTTATTCACAGGTGACAGGTACTGTAAGAACTGGAGTGGACAATGGCTATACCTTGCAGCCACTGGAGTGGCCAAAGGGAGACTAAATAGTTTCTCATTTTTTTCCACAGGTGACAGGTACAGTAAGAATGGGAATGGACAATGGATATACCATGCGGCAACCACTTTGGCCAAAGGGAGGCTAAATAATTTCTCATTTTTAGGGTTGCAGTGGTCATAGCCCTGCAGTCCTTTTATGATCACTGAGAAAAAGGATGCCTCATTCTTTCCGAACAAGCATCATGATGAGGTGACAAAAGTCACCTCCGAGACTCTGTACCATGAAACACTGCACAGTCCCTCACACTATTTTTTTTATTATAATTTTTGGCATGATCTGTGACCACTGAAATAAAGAAATAGCACCCACCACCCCACAACTGCCCCCCAGAAACATAATAGTGACACTGGGAGTGCCTAATCTCTCAGTGTCTCACTCACAAATGCTCTCACAGCCCCCCCCCCACTACCATACATGCGAGGTACTTTCTATTCTTTTTTTCCCCACAATCACTCATACAGTTTGTTTACTTTTTTTATTTTCTACAGCTTTTTAATCTTGTCTGCACTACACAGCCACCCACAAAACTGAATCAGACTCTGATGAAGAAGATACCATCCCATACTGTCACTGGTAATCACTCACTCCAAGGATGCAGTACATTTTTGAAAAGTGCCTATATTATCCGGAATCACAAATGAAATGCACCTCTATTGATCTGAAGCTGCTTAGAAACCTGTAAGTGTGGGGGCGTGGTCTGGCCACCAGCGTGATGGCTACCTAATCTTCAGAGCTCTCTCCTACATGGGCAGTATCCAGGCTTTGGCACCATGAACCCTGGGACACCCAGACCCCCCCTGATGCATATAATCTTAGGGTAATGCACCCTCAACCAGCCGGTGCTTATCTTAGTGGATTTTGCCATAATTTACTGCCACTAGTAGCGTCAGTATCTGCGAGGTGCCCTGCGTTCTAGGCTGCATAGGCCCTCTTTCTGCCGTGGCCTACCTGCACTCAGCACTGGGGACAGCGAGTTTTCTGCACACCACTGCAAGTAAAGCTGTACTTCACCTGGGCATCTCTGTTCTGGCACCACCTCTCACATCTAGAAGTAGTGCTACCATGTCAGCCCAAGGTCCCCCAACCCACTTTTTTCAAGGCATTCAGCCACCTGTTCAACCCACCTACATTAGTGACTCACTCCAGTACATAAAGAGGATGCTGGAAGCACTCCTCACCAGGGTAGAAAAAATTAATACCACTCTGTCGAGAACTGCGGCCAATGTGAGGCAACTGCAAGATCACATGAATGTGGCTGAACAGTGAGTGTAAGTCTGCAAGCAACAGCATTTTAAACTTTACCAGTGCCCGCAACTACATGAGGAATGGTTAGCTACTTTATTGGACAGAATTCAGGATCAGGAAAACCGTGCTAGACAGAACAATCTGTGGATAATAGGGATTCCTGAAGGAGCTGAGGGACAATCCATGGAGAGTTTTTTGAATGATAACCTCCCCATAATGCTAGGAGATCGCTGGAGGGGCTCAATGGATGTAGAAAGAGCTCATAGGGTGGTAGGTCACAAGGACAGGCATATGTCTTCAACCAGGCCCATTATCGCCTACTTCCTACGATATACAACTAAGGAAAGAATCTTGAAAGCTGCTCCTGATCTGGGGGAAGTTAGATGGCAAGGGGCCACATTGTCCTTTTATAGAGATTTTGCTCAAGAGACAGCTTCAAGAAGGAGACCTTTTGGCCCCTTGAAAAAATTTCTCTATCAACATAACTCCCTGTTCAAATTCAGAGGACTTACCAGTCTCCTAGTCTTTAAAGAGGGCAGTGAACTCCTGGCAGACCATCCAGCCGATATCGAAAGGTGGCTTCTGTAATTGGTGTAGATGTTCCACTTTAGTCCAATATGTGCCCCCCCTTGACACTTGTCAGATTGTTTGACAGTGCCGTAATGGGGCTTATGCTCTCTGCCATATGGCCCTTTAACCTACTCGACAGCACCACAACTGGGCTGCCTATGGCAAGTTCTCAAGGGATAACTGTTCGCCTTGCTCCAATCCCCCTAATGAGGTGCAACGCCCGCTTAATGGCGAACTAGTTTCCAATATAAACATATAACACTGGCTCATAGTGGGTGTACTCATAGCTAGCACCCTTTGTCTGCTTCCTCCCCATAATAGAGTGGAGCCTATAATAATATTGTTAGTATGAGGGGTTACCCCCCATTCACCCTCCTCCTCTCCCCACCTTGCACTGTTCTTCACCCTCCCTCTTCCCCCCGAGGTCCTGGTGCCTGACCTTGCATCTGCTTCTAGCTAGGAGGACTCACACCTGCTTGGTTGCAGTTACCTTCCCGGTATTTGGTTCTTGAGCCTGCAAAGCTGAGGAAAGTCTTGCATGGTTACCTTCTTTTGTCTATGCTCTGAGCCTGTAGCGCGATTGCATTTTCTTTTTTTCCTATTTTAAGTGCTGTGTGTGTTGTTAATTTTCTTACTATTTAAAGCAGTGGTTTTCTTGCCCTTTGGTTAATATAACATTATTGTGATTACATTATTCACGCATTTGACTTGGCATTCCTCATAGTCTCTATTTGTTTGCTTCCTTGCAGCTCCTCTGAACAGTGACTGTTATCTATTTCCTTTCTTTTCAGCCACTTCTGTCTTATCTGAGTGCTATAGGCTGGTATCTAGGTTAGCTGGGCTGTTGCACATACTGTACTATTATCTATTCCCTAACTGCTTCCTTCCTTCCCTGGGTCTGAGTAAGTACCACTCTATTTATTTTCTCTTCATACTATGCAGTCATGCCGGGTCCCCATACCTCAGAGTCTGTGCTAGCGTGCTGGAATGTAAAAGGTCTCAATCATCCCATAATGCGCACAAAAGTGCTACAACACCTCTGATCTCTCCATGCAGATATAACCCTGATTCAGGAGACTCATCTTTTGAGCAGATCAGTGCTGTGGATGAAGAAATCTTGGGTGGGAACTGTCTGTGCCAGTTCGGCCTCCTCTAAAACTAAAGGGGTGGCCATACTGATCCGTCGATCCTCCCCTTGTGTTGTAGAGGACTCACGACAGGACTCATAAGGCAGATGGGTAGCTACAAGACTTGCATCTCCAGGGGGGAAATTACTCATTTGCAATGTGTATGCCCCAATGCGGACCACACTGAATCTTTTCTTGCAATTAGCCAGGCCCTTTCTTCCTTATTCCCCGTGGGATCCTCTATTCCCACTTCTATGGGGGTGATTTTAATCTGGACCCAGACATCTTTTTGGACAAATCTAAGCCAATCCCCCAGGCCTGACCTAAAGCCTTGCTGTCGCTCCATAACTTACAAGCAGAGTGGGGATTAGCAGATGTCTGGTGCAGGGACAATCCCACTGGGAGTGATTACACTTACTATTCCCCTGTGCACCTCACTCACAGCCAAACACACTTCTGGCTTGCCAACACAGAAGCTGTCCAGAATCTCTCCCATACCAAAATTGGCAACATCTTGATTTCTGATCACACCCCTGTCCTAGCCACGTACTCCCTACAGGCAACCCTCCTCTGGCACTCGCTGGAGATGCAACCCTTTGCTCTTAAAAGACCCGGACTTTCACTGGACCATCTCCCAGGCTACAAGAGACTACTTCTCCATCAATGCACACTATGGGGTATCCCCAGGCATGGTCTGGGAAGCCTTCAAAGCAATACTTAGGGGCTGCATCATTGCCTTCTCCATTTCCAAAAATAAAGCGAGGCGAGCTACATTAACTAAATTGCAGACTGAATTAACAGAGCTGGAGAAGCGCTTCAAATCCCTCAATCACTCCAGCCCAGATAGTTCCCTTCAACAGCAGATAGTGGGCCTGAAATAACAGATCAATACGATTCTTCACCAGAAGGCTGAATGGCTGCTTCTTCAGGCCAAACATGCCTATTGGGATTGGGGAGAAAAAAGTGGCTGACTTCTGGCTTACAGGTTGTGGAAACAGCAAGCTGCCTCCAGAATCCATGCCATCAGGGACGGGACGGGCAAGATAGTTCATGACCACCAGCAGGTTATTGATACCATGAAGTCCTTTTATTAGACTCTCTATCAGTCACATTCTTCTCTTTCCCCACCCTAGTTAGAGGAGGAGTTGGATAAATTCACCAAATGCTTTGAGAGGCCTGCCCTTACCTCTGACCAAGTGACTCAGTTGGATTCTCCGATCACAACAGAGGACATTCATCAAACTCTGTCTAACAAGGCAAAAGGCAAGGCCCCTGGCCCTGATGGGATGTTTGTTGAGCTATACTAAGCACTTGGTAGTGACTTAACCCAGCCATTGCTCTGGGCTATCCAAGAGGCTCATATGGTAGGCTCCTTCCCCCCCCGACCATGAGTGAAGCCCTGAAAACTCTCATACTAAAGAAGTCCAAAGACCTACTAGATTGTGCCAACTTCCATCCCATCTCTTTGCTTTCTGTGGATACTAAGATTTTAGCTAAAATTTTGGCCTCCAGGATGCTGGTGGTACAACCCCTCTATAATTCACCTGGCCCAAGCTGGCTTTATGAGAGGCAAATTGGAGCTGGATAATACCAGACTGTTGCTTAATCTTAAATGGCTGGTTTCCCGTGCCACCTTCCCCATGGCCACCCTTGATATAGACTTTACCAAAGCCTTTGATTCGATTGAGTGGGACTATTTGCATAGGGTTCTCCAACTGTATGGGTTTGGTCCCACGTTTTATCAATTAGTATCTACACTCTATTGCGCTCCAGTGACCAGAATCCTAATGAATACCACTATCTCAGCACCCTTTCCTTTGCACAGAGGAACCCGGCAAGGCTGCCCTTTATCTCCTCTTCTTTTTCTAGTTGCCCAAGACCCCCTTATCCGAGCATTTATTGCCTCAGAGGAGGTCACTGGCATAGATGTTGCTGGCACATCTTACTTAGTTTCTGACTATGTGGACAACCTCCTGTTAATTCTGTCCAATCCACAACAGGCTTTGCAGCAGTACTATTCCTCTTACAGATCTTTGTGACCCTCTCAGGTCTGCAGACCAACCAAAAGCAAATTATACTGGCCCCTTTCAATGCAGCATGTTCTAGAAGCTGCCTGGATGGAACAGAGCTCAAATGGGTGGCCCAGGGATTTTCCTGTTTTGGCATATACATCCCCACTAAGTGGTGAAACCTAGAAATGACAAACTTCTCTCCTCTCCTGACACAGCTATCATCTGAAGTAGAGCGCTGGCAGAAACTCCTAGTATCTCTACCTGGGAAAGTGACTGCAGTAAACATGCTTCTTTTCCCAAAGTTCATGTACCTCTTTAAAAATTTACCAATTCGCCTCTCTCCCAAATTGTTCACCTCCCTGGAAACTCTGCTGTCTTGATTCTTCTGGGAGGGGAAGCCCCCCAGGTGGAGCATACACAAATTGAGAGGGCACTGGTCAAAGGGTGGGCTGGTATTCCCTTGGTTTCGGGGATATCATTTAGCCTGCATGGCAGTCTCCGCCACTAGGTGGTTTGTTCCTTCTCCTATGCCCCCTATACCTTGGGTTCACCTTGAAGCTAGTCAGGCAAATGGGTATAGTTTGCACTCACTCGTTGACCCAGGAATCAAGGAACTACATGATCTAGCCCCCAAAATGATAGAAACTAGAATGGTAAGGCGCTCTCTTATGTCCCTATCTTGGACACCCCGAATGGCTAGGTTCCTCCAGTGGTGTTACACCCCTCTATGGCACAATAAACTCCTCACAGTGGGAGGGACCCCCATTCACTAGCCTACCTGGGAGGCACGGGGCATCTGCTATGAACAAGACCTCTGTGCAATGGGCTCTCACTTGCTACTATCCTTCAAACAATTGCAAAATAAGTTTCACATTCCTAACATAGACTTCTG
This sequence comes from Neoceratodus forsteri, assembly GCA_016271365.2. Lineage (NCBI taxonomy): Eukaryota > Metazoa > Chordata > Ceratodontiformes > Ceratodontidae > Neoceratodus > Neoceratodus forsteri. The sequence continues at coordinate 638,886,351 of CM057455.1, read as the reverse complement.
GAGGTATTTCCAAATCCATAGTGTGATGCTGACCATAATGCCCCGGGACTGTATGAGCGAAAAGTGATCTTGCCTGACCCACCTCCATAAATCTCCTTCTTCCAATGGGACACTTCTACCGGACCTGGTGTGATGCCCAAACAGACCCCTTTACCTCTAGTAGACTGAAATGGGCAGTGGACCTCAACATTAATCTCTCCGAGGACTCCTGGACCTGGTGCATTCAGGGGACACATGTTACCCACAAAGATATGAAGAGCCACTTCTTACAGTTAAAAGTCCTGCTCTTCTGGCACCATACACCAGCTGCCTTGCATGCCCATGGTCTATTAGGGTATTTGAACTGTTGGCAATGCCACCTACCCTAGGTGAATTTGCTACATGTCCTGTGGTCATGTCCACAGATCACCTCCTTCTGGTCATTTTTGGCCACCAATATGCCCAAGTACTTGACTCCCAGGTCTTCTTGACAGATGCCAGACTTCTTTTGGGAGATACTACCTCACTAACTGCTCTCAGTAGACCTCACCACCAGTGGGTGGCATCAGCCCTCTTAGAAACCAACAGACTTCTGTTAATGCACTGACACCAAGTAACCCTACCCACTCGAGCAGCCTGGCATGCCGCCCTAGCCCATCTTTCCCTTCTTGAGCGCCTCTCCTACACACACCATGGACAACTAGACCAATAACTTGCTAAATGGGAAACTTATCTGCACACTCCCCTCTGCAAAGTCCCTACCTCCCCACTGCAACCCTTCCAACTTAAACTACCTGTGGTACCTACCTGTCAGCAGTTGTCATGAAGGCTCCACCTCTCTGGCTTCCTACTGCATACTGTTGCTTCCTTCTTCTCTTTCCTGTATGTTTGGTACTCCCATCAGTTGCTGTACTGTGAAGTACTTATGCACTGTAACATTTCTTGCTGAGCTTTGCTATTGTTGAAACTGTGCTATGGACAGCTACTTGTATGAGAGATACTATGTTAGAGCTGCATGTTCCATGTATGTTATGTAACTATGAGCTGTTGTATGGTTCATAAGGAAAAATGAAAATCAATAAAATTATTCTATGATAAGAAACCTGCAAGTGAGAGCAAGTATAAAATGTTTTGCTGGACTAAAATAAAAACTATCACTGACTTTTTTTTTAAACATAACATTATGAAATTAGTGACGTTCCTTTAATCTAATGATTTAGGTATAAAATATCCATCTTTGTCGATGTCTGATACAGTACATGTAAAATAAAATGTGTCGTGAACCAAAAGTATGTGGTCTCTTTAAACAGCAGTTTCAATGACAACATATGGCAATTCCATTTATCTGAACTACCGATTATCCAATCACTGACTTATTTTTAAAAACATGACAGTATGGAATTAGTGATATTCTTTTAATCTAATGATTTAGGTTTACAATATCCATCTTTGTCAATGTCTGATACAATACATGTAAAATAAAGTAAGTGTGCAGTGAACCAAAAGTATGTGATCTCTTTCAACAGCAGTTTCAATGGCAACATACGGCAATTTGATTTAACTGGACTACCAATTATCCAGACTTTTAAGATGTCCCACAAGCAATTATGATAATTGGGGTCTAGGATGCTGCACTGTACTTTGCACCAATAAGAACGTTTCAATCTTCTTGCAATTATGTTATGTAGCTGCAGCATGTGACAGTTGCCTGTTTGTTTTATTTTTGTCTAATTACTTGCTATTCTAATTGTGTGTGTGTGTATATATATCTATATCTATCTATATATATATATATATATTTCAATTTTCAATTTCAATCAATTTATTTGCTCAGCAAAAATGAAGCTATTACAAAAATTTTTGACACATACTACAAAAATAAAAAATATTACAAAAACATCAACTTAATATTCACATACAATCCTCACAATACAGCATACATCTTATAAAAATATCCATTCTATATTCACTTTTAAAGTGCTACAAATTATTATCATAAATAGTCCATACGAGACAGTATAATTATTTTCTAGCTTGAGGAAGGGAGTAGCAGAATTGGTTTCTATGAGCCAGTATTTTAAGAAAATACATCAATAAGTAATGTAATTTCATTATATCTTTGGAAAAAGAAGAGACATGGCTTGATATTGTGAAATGATAGACTTTCCTCAAAAGGTTCATCCTCAGAACCTCAATTTTGTTACACCTCATAACTATACTATAAATCCTTATATTCTCTTTATCCTTATTGTCATGCTCTCTCTTAAATATATAGCTAAGTTATTTAACACCTCAAGGTTTTCTGCATTAAATAGTAATTCAAGTACATATCTTGTTGGCATATACAGGGTTCCAATTTATGCCCCCAATTTTTTTGCATGAATATGTTTGTACCATAGGCATCTTAGGACCACATGTTTTAAGGCCTCCGGTTCTTGTAAATTGCAATAGCAATTTCTTGTTTTATTCTGTTCCTGGTCTTTATCGTATCTTAGTTCTATTATATTACTAGGGAATGTTCCAAACCCAAATTTTGTTAGCGCATTTCTGTTTTCTGATTCCTATACAAGATTTAAATATGGTCTTAGACCATGTTTTTTAATATTGTTAGTTAACCAAGAAGCAACTTTCAATGTTACTATATTCTTAAGATCTACTTTGTTTGATTTTTCCCTTCATCATTTTAGAAATATATGTTATATATGTTGAACTTATGTTAATCTTCTGTGTAGCCCATTTCCAAAGGTGTTGTAAATCATTCTGTCTTATTACCCTTTGTATAGTACTTAACCAACCGATATTCTTTTTTTCTAATGATTCTATTTTTTTTTTTAGACATATCACCATTAGTGAGTTCTTGTTCTCTGATGTTAATTTTACCCAGTACTTAATGAGTCTACCATATACTAAATATTGAAAACTTGTTTGTCCCAAATCTACTTGTATGTGTGAACTGTTTGGTAATCTTTATAATTGTTTATTGATCTTATTTAATATACTTTCTATCTTAATTATTCTATCCACTCCCCAAATTCCAGCAGCATAACTTGCCTATTGTATAATTTTTGCATTTATTGCTTTAATCATGTTTGCAACATTATTTCCTCCATACAAGTGATTAAATCTTTTCAGTGTTTTTAATGAGCTCTGCATTTTCTTAGTGCATTCCTGTATATGTTTATTCCATCTTAAGTTTTTAGAGAATATCACTCCCAAATAGAAAAAATCCTTCACAAATTCTAGCTCTTTATTTAATAGAGTAAGGTTTCTAAAGTTCTTATTGCTACCAAATACCATTAGCTTTGTTTTTTTATATTAGGCTTAAGGTTATGCTTTTCACTCATCTCCTTCATTTTTTTTAAAACCCTCTGCAATCCCAATCTACTTGTTGATATAATTGCCAGATCATCGACATAAGCCAATATCGGTAATCTCCTTGCCCCTACTTTAGGTATATGGAACATTGAGTCATCAAGGGCCATGATGATAACATTTATATAGATATTAAAAAGTGTTGGGATGAGTATGCAGCCCTGTCTTACTTCAATTTCAGTTGTTACTTTCTCAGTTACTGCACCAGCTGGTGAATATTTTATCCTTGTCCAAGTATCCTGATAAATCCTTTTTTATGAGTACTATTAATTTCTACTCAATGCCTAATTTCACAATCTTTTCCCAGAGAAATTATCTTAATATTGTGTCAAAAGCTGAGGTATAGTCCACGAAAGCAACAAACATTGGTTGTTTTTTGATCTTACACTACTTTTCCAATAGATGGTCTTAAAGAAATATTTGATTTATAGTACCAGTATTTTTCCAGAATCCTACTTGATAATCAGAAATAACATTATGTTGCTCTAACCATATATTTAATCTATTTAACAGTGCTTTAGTATAAAGTTTAGCTGTAGTGTCTAATAAACTAATAGGTCTATAGTTTGTAGGATCTTTAAATTATCCTTTTTTTATGAATGGGGACGATATGACTTCCCAACCATCAGGTATATAAGCATACACTGCTGATTTACTCTAAAAATCAGAAAAAACTTTAGCCCATCAATCTATGTTTATTTTTATAAAGTCTATCGGTATATTATCTGGTCCCGGAGATTTATGATTTTTTAAAATTTTCTATAACTATTCTGACTTCCAATTCTGTGAACCAAATAAAATTACCATCTATTTCATTTTTTTCCATCTTATTTGTTATCTGTCCTAATTTAAATATGTTTCTAATGTATTCTGTCCATATGTCTGGCTCAATATAGACATCATAATATTTCTTAAAAGAATTAGTCCCTTTACAGTAGCAACCAGATTCCAAAATGTTGTGTCATCTTTGTCTATTACTGCTTTTTGCATTGTGTCCCAAAGTTCTTTCTGATTTTTATATCTCTGTATTTTAACATGTTCTCTATACTGTCTCCTTATTTTATTCAGCTCAGTCCTATTAGTTTTTGTTGGACATTTTTTTAACTTTCCTTATTAATTTAGCCAACTCTTTTTTTTCCTTTCTGCAGTTCTTATAGAACCAATTTTCATAGCCTGACTCTTGGATATTTTTCCGTTCTTTTTATATACATTGTCCTGCAAGGTGACTATAATGCATTATTATTGTATAATATATATTTATAGGATTTCATGCTCAATCTTTAATGTTACTTCCTCTACATACTTATTGCTTAAATTGGCAACCTTATACCCAGGAATTGTGTCCCAATTTATTTTATTTTGTTTGTTCTTTATACAAGCTATCTGTTGTTCTTCCCTCAGTACAGATTTGTCTGTCCTTCTGAACAACACCAGTGGAAAGTGGTCACTCTCTGGTCTATTTATTACTTTGAGATCTTCATATTTATTATAATCATAAATTGAGGCCATCATGTAGTCCACTATTATTGAGTAGAGATGCAGTGAATTTAAAGTCTGCTGATGAAGTGCCCACGCAGTGGGCACTTCATGTTGTCAGTTTGCTACGTAAAGTGGCCCATATGCAAGGCTCACTTTGCCTTGTGATTATTACTTCATGTTGTCATTCTGCCTTAACACGTAATAAGGTGAGGTGACAACAATATTAACAGCCCGACACACACACAGTCACCAGAATTAATGTGCATCCCCAAAGTGCTACTGTCTTGTGTCCAGAAAACTCCCCAGTGTTGACAAAGTGAAATGATAGCATAACAAGAAATGCAAAGTTTCCTAGAATTAATGGCCCACTCAGTCATTTATGCAGTGGTCACACACAGTCACCAGAATTAATGTGCATCCCCAAAATGCTACTGTCATGTGTCCGGAAAATTCCCCAGTGCTGACAAAGTGAAATGATAGCATAACAAGAAATGCAAAGTCTCCCAGAATTAATGGTGCACTGCAAATTCACAGACAGATTAATATTGCACTGTGAACTCAAGAGATGCAAACGAAAAGGCACAACATCTTACCAGTGCTCACAGCAAGTCTCAAATCCAATTCTGGAAAGGAATACCTTTGCCAGTAGGGGTATTAGTGCACGGCACAGTACACACCGCTATCAGTAAAGATACCACAAAATAGTACAAAAAATTCATGCAGGTGCAGTGGATAGCAGATTCACACTGCTGCAATTACTCTGTGACACGATAAAAGGTGTCTGATTTAATGGCATGCATGGCACACACACTCACACACTCACTACAAGTTATGCATAGCAAATTGAAAACCTTTAGTAATATAACCAAATGTTTTAAACAAACAAATTACACACTGCTGCACCACAACAATCAGCAGAAAAATGTCAAGAATTACTGAAAATATTACTATGTGTACATTAACACAGTTATAAAAGAAAAATATCACCAAAACAGAAAGAACTGTCTTTTTCTCCCAGTTATTCTACCTACACCACAGATACGCCCCTCCCCCAAAGCACACTCCCAGTACACAGACTGACTGTTCTAAATTAACATTCAAAATCCACACACAAATAATAAACACTCAATGATATGAGCAGTGCACAGAAGGGTTTCCTACAACTGATGTACTCAATTTTGAGCAAAAAAATAACTTAAAAAAGGCATTTTTTTAACAGCTTTTATAAGTTTTGAATCACAGAGCTCTGAGAGCAAACTGTCTCCACCTACCACTACACACACGCTACCTAGGCCAGAACTGAGGCTGTGCAGAACTATCTAGAACCCATGTGACCTGCAATCCCATGAATCACTGCATAATTTAATTTGGAGCTCAATTGCAAGGCAAAGGAAGGTTAAGTACATTGATTTCAATGTACTCTGCCTTAAAATTGGTGGAGAAGTGGTTTGGTGAAGGTGGAATAATGCAAAGTCATTGGTTTCAATGGACTTTCATTCCTCATTATGGCACGAAGTGCTCCACTTCACATTGCAGAGTACTCTGTGGATTCCACGTTACTCTGCGAATCACTTCGCAGAGCAAATTGAGACCACTTCGCCCACCACTACTTATAGAACTGTAACTCACATGTTGTACAGGAAGGAATGTGAATGCCTATGGTTGTTCCTCCCTGATGAGCAGAGCGTATACCATAAAAATTCCCAATTTAAAAACTCTTATTAATAAGTACAGTGGTGGTGGTGATTGGGTGAAGCCTGGAGAGATACTACAAAACAGGCTGACAATACATGCAAGTAACTAGTAAAAAAATTAATTTTGTGATTTGTGACGTGATCGTGAATCATGATCTGTGACTGCATTTGTGACCGTGATGATGAAGAACATGATTCAGTGTGAGATAGCCAGTATGAAACTGTATAGGAATGCAAATGCCTACGGCTGTACTTCCCCTATGAGCTATTGCACAAAAGTCCCCAATTTAAAAACTCTTATTAATGAATACAGTGGTGGGGTCATGAAACCTGGAGAGATACTACAACACAGGATTACAATATATCCAAGTAAATAGTAAAAAAATAAATTTTGTGATTCATGACGTAATCATGAATTGTGACTGCATTTGTGACCGTGATGATGAAGAACGTGATTTGTATCATGAGTGACTCATGATGATGGCCCTGACTTAAAACACATATTAATAAGTACAATGTTCATGCGGAGATATACACCACACTAGTCCAGAACTCTGAAGGGAAGCCAAAGAAACAACTGTGACTTAAGTTACAGATGGAGATTGGGCCCTAAAGAGATGCAAATGCACAGACATATTAAGACTGCGCTGTGCACTGAAGAGATGCAGATGCAAAGGCACAGCACCTAACCAGTGCTCACTATCAGAAATTCAAATCTGGCAAAGAATACCGTTGCCAGTTGGGGTGGGCCATGGGGGAGGGCAGTGTACTGCAGTAACAGTCACTCTAGTATTAGTACCAGCTGCAGTGGATAGCAGGTTCACATTGCTGCATTTACTATGTGGCACAATAAATGGTGTCTGATTTGATGACACACATCACACACACACACACACACACACACACACACTCACACTAAGTAATGCGTAGCAAATTGAAAACTTCAGAATATAACCACATATTTTAAACAAACTAAAATTATGCACTGCTGCTCCACAACAATCAGCAAAAAAATGACAAGAATTATTGAAAATATTGCTGTGTGTACATTAATATTGTTATACAGGAAAAATATCACCAAAACAGAAATAACTGTCTTTTTCTCCAAGTTAATCTACCTACACCACAGATACGTCCCTCCCCCAAAGCACACTTTCAGTGTCTGTCAGTACACAGACTGAATGTTGTACATTAACATTCAAAATCCACACATAAACAATCAATGCTGAATGATATAAGCATGGGAGGGTTTCCTACAATTGATGAACTAAAGTTTGAGCAAAAACAAATTACACAAAATGACTTTTTTTAGCAACTTTTAGAAGGTTTGACTTGAAGAGAGCTTTCACAACAGACTGTCTCCTACAGCTTCCTACACACACACTACCCCAAACTGAGGCTGTGCAGAACAATCTATAGCCCATGTGACCTGAGATCCCATGAATCACTGCAAAATCTGCCTTTGGAGCTTAAAATAAGGTGAAGTGAGGCAAAGTACATTGTTTTCAATAAACGTCGCCTTCATTTTTGTGGAGTAGTGGTTTGGGCAAGGCGGAATAACGTGAAGTCATTGTTTTCAATGGATTTCACATTACCTCTTATGATGTGAAGATGTCCACTTTGCTCTGCGGAGCACTCCGCGAATCTGCCTGTATATTTCCCATCATCCAGTTTCCTAATATCCTCCACCAGCTTTTCCATTAGAGATTAATCATGTACACTTGCGTTGGCTGGTGGAATATATAAATTAACAACTGTTAACATGAGAATTATATAATGTGGTTTAACTAAGTATTTAATCACTTTTAGGTAATTAGCTATGTTTACATACAGAGCTAACCCTCCCAATCTCCTTACCAATTTCGTAAATGTCTTTGCAGGTGAATGAATCAAGTGTATCCATTTGAAATTATATTTTCTTCTTGATCTTCCCCATGCCATGCCTCCTGGAATCCTATCACATCCACTTTCCTCAATAATTCACTGAATTTCCCATCTACAAATCTGAATGCCAAGCCTGCAACATCCCAAGTCATAAAACCTACTTTACCAACATTTGTACTTAAGTACTGAAAACCATTGTCATTCAATATGTCCTGTTCCTGCAATTGCTCCATCTCCTGTGCAGATCTTTTATTTTTTGACAGTCAACTATTACCTTCTTTTTTCCAATAACTCAAACCTGTTTGATGTTTCTATATTATAAATTACTTTCTGTGTAATTTTCTCCTCCTGTTGTTCTACCCATTGTTCTTTAGTTACTTCATTTAGACTTGTAATTAATACGTTCATGTTATCCAATGTAATATTGGCATGCAGTATTTTCTTAATCAGTTCCTTACTTTGTAATGTTAAATCAATGTGGTCCCCCCCTTCCAATCTCTAGATATCCATTCCACCTTAATTATATTGTCTTCATAAAATTATATGCCCAGGAGATTGGCAATTAAACAGACTATCATTGTTTTTAATTTTGAATATGTTTCTATCCCAATAAGGTCTATTCCATAAATTTAAAGTGTCACTTCAGTCTGAATACTCTCCTCCCAAAGATCATTTAAGGATAAAGATCTTTTTAGTTGCACTATTGACTGCTATTTTGTCATTATTTTGTTATTTTTTAGATTTCCTATCTCTATAGAATAGTCCATTGATAGAACAACCCTACTTAGAGCTTCAGAGTTTCTCCATATATATTGTGCAACCCTGCTGTTTTTAAAGAAAAATAATATAATATCCCTTGAGGTCAAATCATCTACTCTTATTGCGTCAACAATATCATCCTCCAGTATCTCCAAATCCAAGAACTCTCTACATAACAGTTTCCCTAATTCTGTCCTATTCTGACTATTTTCCATCATTTCCTTCTGGACCTCCCTCAGTGCTATTATAGCTTCTGCATTTATATTAAATTGGTCCTCATATGTTTTATCTTCATATGGAATTTCCCCCTACACACCTTGCTGTATAATTTTTTGTTGTTTTCCAGCTTTAACATCTACATTTCCATCTCCTCTGCTCAATTCTATACTGTGGGATGTTCTTAAGCTATTATTTAATATCTCCTCATCTTGTATTTTAATTTCTTGTTCCTCCTCCTCCATATATATTGCCTCTTACTAATATATTTTTTACTGCCCTTCTTTTTTCATTTCTCGTTGTTTATTTTGATAGACCCTTGCTTTATTTTATTGTCACAGCCTTTGTTATTTCCTCCATTTTTCTGTTTAACTTCTATCCCTTGTTCTGTCTTCTATACTTCATCCTTCTGAAAATCTTCCTGTTCAATTAAGGGAGTGATTTGCATCTCTTCCTTACTCTCTTCCTTATTTACTTTCATTCTATCATCCGTAACAATATGTCTAATCACTTTGTATTAGGAGCCACTTCAGTTTTTAAAGAAGTGAGTTCACTCCTAATTAGTATTAATTGCTCCATTAGAGCAATGCTGGCAATATGGGTATGTCTTAAAACTTCAGCCAAGTCGTTATCCAGAAAGTGATTATAGATAATTGGTTTCCCATCACCATCAGACTGCGGCTGATCTCTTTCTACAGTCTCTATTAAATCTTTAAGGCTGACTATGGTATTTTGCAATTCATCCCTTATGTGTTTTAATTATTTTTCCCTTACAATTCTCATTCCTTGTTGGGAGTAATTACCAGGCAATTGCTGATAAATTTCATTTAACTCAGTTTGCAATGGGTGACTTAAATCTTGTGTATTTTGTGTGTTTTGTGTTTCAGGTATAAGTAATATCACCAGTGTAGAGTTACATATATTTATTTCCCCCTCAATACTATCTATAATTGGCTCAATCACCAGGTTTGGTGATTTTTCATAAGAATTACTTACAATTTGCTGTTTTTTAATCAAATCTATGACTCGGGTTGAACTGTTCTCTAAAATCACTTCTCTTTGGAAATGTTTTGTTATAAGAGATTGTCCTTTTACATCTCCTTTTGTTTCCTTACTATCTTTTCTGTCTCTGTTCATTTTATCTAATTTCCTTTCTTTACCATCAGATTTTCTCTATCTAATTTCTTCCCCTTTCTTTTTCCTCTTTGATTCTGATAAACATTATCAGACTCATCTCTATTTCCCATTTTTCCATATCCCCCATATCTCCCTTGTTTCTTGTTCTCATTTTATAGCCACTGTTTTATGGCCTGTCTTTAACAAGCTGGTAAATGTTTTCTTTTGTTGAGAATAATTCTATCTACAGAGGTATAAAGAGATCTAGAGTGCAATAATTCAATAATGCAATTAGTGCAATTAGTACAATTATGCAACAGTACAGTATTTATGTCAATATGGCACTACTGCAAAAAAAATGCAGCAAAACAGCAGTACATCTACTTAACGGATACTATATCAGCAGTGTCCACAAAAAATGAACTAAATGAACAAAATAAACTAGACAGACTAAATGCAAAAGCAGACAGAGTACAATATACAATCTGATCTGAACAAAAAATGTACAAATGTTCATTTGCAACTCCCACAGAATAGCTGATGTCTCTCCACAGGCACAAACTTCAAATTTGGAATTCTTGTTCAGATCAATTTTTATTCAGGTCTTTTTTCCAACAGCCAAAAGTCCTGGATATTGCAAAGAAAGGCTCTCTAACACCAGGTAAAGATGTTTCCAGATAACTAGGTAACCCAAGATTTTTAAAAATTGTACCTTAGAATGTCATATGGAATGCCATGTGGTAAATATCCAAAGGAAAAAGAAATTATGAGGGCCTCACCCTGATAGTTATTTTCCCTGGGCACTCACTGTCCATCCACTGATAGGGGGAGTGGAAACAAGGCAGTTTGAAAATCATAGTTATTCTCTTGAAATTTGCAATGCACAGGGTTTGTTCCAGATAGCCCAGAGAAACCAGAGAAAACACTAGGGAAAAGTAAAAACTAACTTCAATTTCAGTTAATAAAATAAATTATACACTTATCTATGGACAAAAGATACAAAAATGACAGAATATCTAACTTTCCTTTTGTATGCAGCTTACATCAGCTATATATACATATAAACTTATATCACACAAAAAGAAAAATGATATAAAATATAACTTCAGTTATCTACTTGCTATCTAGTTGCTGTTTAGTTGCTATATAGTTGCCCTCTAAATGCTTTCTAATTATCACTCTGTTATGTTCTTATGTTTATTTTCCTATTCTACACTACTACTATTAGATAGCGTTTAAACAACACTAGGTAGCACTGCACAACTGTGCAACATGCACAATACTAATCACCAAGCGGCACTTGGGGGAAAAAACTGTAATATTATAACATTATATCACTAATAAATCTATGAAATATCCAGACCTCTTAAAACTTTTAAACCCCCACAAATGAGACTTATAAAACTTACTGGTCAATAGCTGGTAACTGGCAATGCAAAAAGCTCCACAGTATAAGATGTAGAGATATGCTTTTATTTTTTTAAATGAAAGTGCAACTCTCCTCCACAGAATACACAGACCAAGCATAACATCACTGCCAAAAATGCGCTAGTACAGATACACAGATACAAATATAAAATTCAGGGGACTCAAACAACTCAAATGATCTTGCAAAAACTTACGTCCACAGATCAACCCATTCAACCTGCCTAAGCAGATATGCAGCTACAGCTGAAGCAGGGGCACAGTCTATGATTCGATTTCAGATCCAAAGCAAAAGCACTACATTTCTGTCTTCTCTCTCACTAGCATGTATCCAGTGCGAAATGGTGTCCTAAACAAATCTGAACACTCCCTGGTGCCTGCGCATTATATGCATACTGCTAGCCATGTGATCTAAATGACTTGGCAGTTTGGCAAGAAAAACAAATCCCTTTCAAGATTAAAAAGTAAAATGCTAACAGGCTACAACTGCTATAAGAACAAAACACTATGTTTAAAAGGCCTAAATGGTGAGCAGATATCTCAGATATCCGGTTTAAAACCTGCTGAAACTACAAGTATATAAAAGCACACAGACAATGTTTCCTTTTAAAATACTATTAGTATATAAGAATACTATCCTCTCTGTACTGTTCTGTAGTTAGAGGAGTCTTTCTCTTTTTCTTGAATTCTAGTGGCAGTCATTTAATATACAGCCGCTTCCTATGTGTCTTTTGGAGCTCTGGAGCTTCTTGTTTCATGTCAGTTGCACAGAAAAAAAAACAGTGGTCTCACATTCACTTCACGCTGGCTGCATCTTAAATCTCAGTCCCAGCCACCCGCCAGACCTCTCCCGCCTCTGAGCCACCTTAACCTAATTAGTGGCGTCTTCACTTCCTATGTCAGAGAGGAAAGGGACAGAGAAAAAACAACTGAACTAAAGAAGAAATGCTGGCAAAAAGTTGATCTGGTAAGGCTGCACTTCTCAGGCAACTGGTAGCACACCTTTTCTTAGAATAAAACAAGCTATGCAGCCCTGTAACCTGCATTTACTCCACAAACGCAGGCATGTGTAGTCAGCTTCTTCCTTGCTGGATTATTCTGTGGCAGCACCTTCCCACTACCTGTATGTGCACTCACTGTCAAGAAGCTAAATCCTAATCTAATTGTATATATAATTGGCTAAACTTTAGTTTATGTTTCTGTTACTATATAACTGTGGGTTAGGTCTAGTTGCAGCCAGTTACATGGTTAGATATTTCCTGAAGATTCTACAATATGATATCATGTCATAGAGTAGCACAACTGGTAAGCTAATGCAAATATTTAAAGGAACACTCACAGATGGGACAGACAATAGTTTCAAAGGTCAAATCAGAAAGGCTTTGATTTCAATATTCATTAAAGTCATCCTGTCTATAGTATAACTAAGACAGAAAATCTTCTCCCAAAAATTTGGAATTCCCTCCCCCCTCAAATATGGCACTCATCCTCCACCTACCCCATCAGCTCTGCCCTCAATAATTACCTTGCACCTAGCTGCTCCTGCCATGTCCTTCCCTAATTCCCTCCTCTAAGCAATGGACAAACCCTACCAGTCTACCCTCACCTTCTTATTCATTCATTTTACCCTGTGCACACTCACCCTTCCAAATCTCTATCTCTCCTCCCCTTCCCCCAAATTGCTCCCCTTTACTGGTCTCCCTTGATCTCTCACAGAATATAAAGGACCACAAATGCTCTCCATGGGTCCCTCTTCTACCCCCCCCAAGGGGCTTGTATCTCTCATCTACTCCCATTCTCCATCATCTTAAATGAGTCTCTCTGGGACACTGCCTTTTCCCCTTTTCTCTGGTCTCCCAGTCCTCTTGCAGGGTTTCTCACATCCAGAAGGGGTCTCTAGGGATACAACTCTTCCCCCCACCTCACCTCTCTCTCCCCTTCCCCCCTTTTCTTTCACATAAGCACTTGTTTACTTATTAACCTGGCACTTATTATTGTCCACTCATTCTTCATGTTTTGTGCAATACTGTTGTAACACTGTTTGTAACTCCTGCCTTACAACTGTATGTTAATGTTGATCTTGTAACTTGAATGTTTAATGTCTCATTCCAATTGTACCCCTTCCCCCCAGGTATCACCGGGAGATGAGTGACTTGTTGTCTACTGTGCCTTCCTGGAGAAACATGTCAATAAATAAATAAATACAATCTTACCAAATCAATGGTTGGAAGTGCACCACTTGTTCTTTCTTTTTTTTTTTACATTGACTGTATCCCCCAACAGGAGGTTCCGGTCTCTGCTCCCACTCACTGCCCCCCATTCCCAGGCTTACCCCACCAGGCAGAGCAGCCTGGCAGGTGCAACCTCCCCAGGAAACACAGTTAAGAGCCCTGGCTTGCCACCCAGGGTGGTGTCATGGTAGGGGATCCCCGGTGGACATATGTCAGCAGCAGGAGCAGAGGCAGGGGCAGTCATTAGTGGCTGGCTTTGATTTTTTGATGATTTTTGTCCCTGGGGCTGAGATGTATAATGACACCAGTATCTGACCCACCCTCTAATATGGAGCGCTGGCCTTGGTGGGACCCCTGGCCTCTGCCAGATGTCCCCATAGTGTTGAACTCCATTCCCCCTCCCCCGGCAAAGGAGAGCAGTTCCTGGGATACTCAATCCACTTCCATGAGTTAATATCACTGGAAAATCAAAGTGGTGCAAAATATCATGGGCAGCACCTTGTGGGCAAATAGGTCACTCGGTGCAAAATGCTGTGGGACAAAAACTCTGCATCTGCACAGCTTGTGGTGTGTGGCCAGGGACCCATGCAGCAGAAGTGGGAGGGTGGCAGCCTGTGGCATGTAGGGGTAGGGGTAGGGGCATAGGGAATACTCAGGAGACCAAGGGCAGCACAAACATCCCCTAGGAGAGGGATGTGACAGTGATCAGCAATGGATAGTTCTGGATGGCAGGGAACAGGTATGGGGGGGCATGACAATTACAGGAGCACTGCACCCCACATACAAAGGGGGCATCGCACAGCCAGGACCCATTACAGCAGACATGACTGCTAGCCACACTGTAGCACTACAGCCATCAGGCTGGGTGACTGGGTTGAGAATCTCTGGCTGTATGCTGAACACTGTCTGTACTGTGCTGTCTTCCCTCGAACCCCTTATTTTATATTAGTTTTTTCTTTGTTTTTTGAATTGCTATTCACAATCAAAATTTAGCTAGGTAGCCTAGTAGTCAAGTTTGGAGGAAGAATAGTCAGGGACGTACAGTGGGTTTAATGGTAGGGGTTAGGTTTGTTAATTTTTAGTCAAGTCCCCTTTAGTTCATTCTGCTTCATTTTTTATTTATTTATTTAAGATTCAGATTAATACCTTTGAGCCAGAGGCTCGTTTACAAAGATTCCAAGTCAGGTGACACAATACAGAGCCATTGAGTTACAGCAGTGAAAACATTGTAAAGAGAGAGGAGTGAGGGTGAGACTAGACAACAATAAACATACAAAAGTGAAGCAGCTGGTGGCTACTTAAAAAAAATACAGGTTACTAAGTGCAATGAACAGGTTTCTAAGTACATTTGGGCAGAAACAGGCAGAGCAATTAGAGAGTGGATGGCAAAGAAACCACTTGTCTGCGGTAGTGAGGAATTGCCAAGTAGGGGAATTAGAGGGTCGAGACAGATCCAGGATGGGGATGATATAAGTTGAGGGGGTGCAGCCAGGAAGGCATTGTCAAGTGGGGGTGGGTGAGGTGGGTGGGAGAAGGGTAGGGGGAGTTGTTCAGGGAAGTATGAGGTGCTGGGGAATGTGGAAGGCCATCAGGTGGCATTGATAAGGGCTAACAGTTGCAGGTGGTCTCATGTGCCAGCAGGTTGTGGAGTCTGGATTTGAAATGGCTGATTTTGCTGGATCCAAGGAGTTCAGTAGTAGGTCATTAAGCCATTTAGGGCCCCTGTAGGAGAGGGATTGTTGTGCGAGTGTGGTACACTTAAAAGGCACTAGGAACACATCTTTGGTAGCACTTCTGGAGTTCATAGTTGGTTGGGTGTAGTTGTATAGTCTGGAGGTGTACTCAGACAGAAGGCCAAACAGTGCTTTTTTCCCAAGTAGACAAGCATGGTATTTGATTCTGTGATGGAGGAGAAGCAAACCGGTGTCCGAATACAAGGTGCATATATGTGTCTGATAGTCAGCACCCAGGAACAGGTGGCAGGCCTTGTTGAGGAGGGTTATGAACCTCTTCAGGGCGGTGTCTGAGCCAGCACCATAGATCACTAGACCATAGTCAATGGTAGATAACAGGAGAGCTTCATGTAACCAGTTTAACAACATCCAGGGGCATAGAGTATCTATGTCAGTACAGAACTCCCAGTTTGGTGTTAGCTGTTTTGACAATGTGTTCAAAGTGTATTGTGAAGGAGAGCATGTCATCAAGATAAACTCCAAGATATTTGAAGGTGCTGACCTTCTCTAGCAGCTCAACTTTTTGACTTGTTATGTGTAGGGGCCCATGCTTTTTCCTGTTTTGTGGCACTGTGAAGAGCATACACTTGTTTTTTTGTAGTTCAGTAACAGTTTATGATGGGAGAACCAAGATTCTAGCCATTTAAAACTGGCCTGTGGGTCAGTGGCTATAGTGGTGATGTCCCTACCAGATGCAGAAATGATCGCATCATCAGCATAAAGCACCATTTTTGCTGGGCAGGCAACAGGTAGTGAGTTTATGAATAGACTAAATAAGAGTGGACCCAGTATGGAGCCTTGAGGGACTCCAAGGCTGACTTCCCTAGGCTCAGAGAGAATGTTAAGGATTTTCACACATTGTGTTCTACGTGAGAGGTAGCTTTCAAACCAGCTAACAGTGCTAGATGAAAGGCCTAAGAAGAGGAGACACTGTAGTAGGAGTTGGTGGTCAACAGTGTCAGAAGCCTTGGTGAGGTCAATGAATATAGATCCTACTGCCCTTCCATTATCCAGAGCCTCATAGATCTGTGTAGTGTAGTCTATCAGGGCTGTTTGGGTGGAGTGATTTTACGGAAACTGCTGCTGCATACTTAGCAGGTTGTATTTCTCTAAATGCTCAGTAAGTTGGTCAGATACTGCACATTCCAGGGCTTTGGAGACAGGTGATAAAATGGAGATGGGGCGATAGTTAGAGAGGCAAGCTGTCTCCACTTTTGTGGACCAGCGTGATGTGCACTGCCTTCCACTTGTCTGGGAATATGCCCATTCATAGAGATGTGTTAAAGATTTTTGTAAGTGGTCCAGCTAGCTGATTTTCCTGTAGTTCTTGCCCTGGTCTAGATTTTATCTCTGTCTATGGATCTGAGCCACTGGAATTATTGCAGACGTTTGTATTATTCATACATATTGGGGTCCTTCTGTTGATATTAACACCCACAGCCAGACATCAGTCTCAACAGCCATAGCAGGGAAGGAAATGGTCTCTTCCAACATCAGAAGTGGTCGACAGAGTGCCGGGATTGCACTTGTTGTATGATTACTCTGCACACTGAAACTTAGGTGTTGTAGCTGCCGCATCATCTTTGAAGCCTAACAATCTGTGACTCTACATGCCATGACTGTGAACACCTAATTATTTGTGGGTTCAGCCTTTTCTGCTGCCCGGATCACAAAGGTAACAGAGGGGCACACCAAAAGGCTTGTACCATCCATACAGTTGAGTCATATGATGATATTACTGGGCTTTATTATTGTCCATGATATACTGACTGTGATATTATGTTGTGTGATGGATTGTCAAACAATGTTAACACACAGAAACCACAGTTTTCTCCCCTGGGTGGCCCTCCTACTCCTGAGTCCATCCCCAAACCTGGGATGTTGGCACCACAGACAGAAGTGTTGCCACTGCACCTGCAGGCTGGCATACCACTTGTTCTTTCATTAAGTACTGTATTACGAAGGCATCTTGTGTTGTTGAGCTGGCTGTGGTTCTCAGTTAGTAGCTGTGGTGATGGGAACAAAAATGAGCTATACCACACAAGATACCTTCGTAATGTAGTACTGAAAAAACAAGTGGTGTGCTTCCAACTATTGGTCTCACGTTGCTTTCTCACCGCAGTTGCTTTAGATACTGTTTGCTTTCACTGCAGTCGCTTATAAGCATTACTTAAATTTCCTCACAACATTCTTGTTTATTCTCACCTTCCATTCTCGAAAAGATCTCTTTTGTCATCACTACTATTTTCAGAG
Source organism: Neoceratodus forsteri (assembly GCA_016271365.2). Taxonomy (NCBI): domain Eukaryota; kingdom Metazoa; phylum Chordata; order Ceratodontiformes; family Ceratodontidae; genus Neoceratodus; species Neoceratodus forsteri. The sequence continues at coordinate 638,868,210 of CM057455.1, read as the reverse complement.
ACTTTGCGCTTCTTTTCTCCAGAGTTCACCCATTTCAGTGAACCTTCACTTCAGGCTGACACCATGTAGATGTTTTCTGTCTCCAGCCCATGCCAGTGGTTGCTGGCTAACCACTGAAAATGAGGATTCACACCCGTGGGTTTTACCCAGTAAACCAATAAGCAAACAAACTGACCTGGCTTGCGAACTTAAGCAAGTGCCTTCCAAACAAGAACAAGTCATAAGATTTGTTTTCTCAATACTGCCTTAAACTAATTTGATATACATAATAATATATCCCAAATACCTACACAGTTCCTCACTGAACTAGAACTAATAAATTAAGTCTGAGGCCACATCTCGGCAATCTCAGATTTTCTTAACACCAGGAGCATATGTTTATACAACAATAAAAGTGATGGCGATCTTGTGCCAGACACAAAGATATTTTGGGACCCATTAGTAACAGGATAGACAAGAAAAAAATAAATCATATTTGTATAACAGTTTTCTGAGGGACAACAAATCCCTAGTCAGTCAACTCTAAACAGAGGAAATATGCTATTGTGTAATAAATTGGAAGCTATTAGATTTCAGTATACAGCCTCATAAGTACATTATGGAATAACAACTGAGAGCCTCAACTGTCACAAACAGACAATAAAAAAGCAAATATATCAGGTTATTTAGGGCACTAAACTACACATTGTTCTCCAAATAGCTGCAATACGTATATTCGAATGTATACATTTAGTAACAAGTTTACTAACTGATTAATTTAATCATTTATTAATTAATTTTGAAATTTGATGAATGGGATAGGCACACTGCTAAAGTTCATTTCCAGCTGCAGGGATTACATGATAGAGTAAAAAAAAGAAAAACAATTTAGAGACAACAAGTGCATTTATAGTGCAGCAAAAGTGCAAAATTTGAGCAAAGATTTACAGAAATACAAACTAAACAAACATGAGCAAAGGTTAATAGGACTGCAAGAAAAAGTTACAGCTCGTAAATTAGGCAAACAATATGCAAAAATATATGTAGAATAGTACACGGCTGTCCATGCACAGTAAGGCTGTGTTCCCATTGAGGAGGTGAGATGACATCATATACCTCGAAAGCAAAGCTTAGGAGGTCTGTATGATGTCATTCAACCCCTGAGATAAGAACTGACCCTTGTTATGTATGGAAAACCATACACTCTTTATTTAGAAACATAGAAACATAGAAGATGTCAACAGATAAGGACTGCCTGGCCCATCTAGTCTGCCAGTACGCCCTTGTACTGGATTGTTGCTTCTGACCCACCCGCTGCTGTACCACTATGGTTCCCCTATGCCTGTCCCAAGCATGCTTGAATCCACCCACAGTGCTCGCTCCAACCCCCTCCTGAGGCAGACAATTCCATGTGTCCACCACCCTTTCTGTGAAGAAGAACTTCCTCACCTTCCCTCTTAACCTCCCAATTTCCAATTTCTTGTCATGCCCTCTTGTTCTTGTGCTTCTCCTGTATTGGAAAATGTCTCCCCCCCACACCTTGTTTATACCCTTGAGGTACTTAAATGTTTCTGTCATGTCCCCTCTTTCCCTCCTCTTATCTAGGTGAGTACATATTGAGGTCCCTTAATCTCTCCTCATAACTCTTGTGTTGCAAACCCTGTACCATCTTACAGTACAAAATGTACTTCCTTTTCCTTTGCCAATGCTCTTTAGCCTACTACTTTACCCTGTACCATCTTAGTCACCCTTCTCTGGACCATCTCCAGCCTCTTAATGTCCTTACTAAGGTCCGGCCTCCAGAACTGCACACAGTACTCCATGTGAGGCCTGACTATGGTTTTATATAATGGCATCACTACCTCCCTCCCTCTCTCTTTCTGCTGGTGATATCCCTGCCTATGCACCCCAGCATGCCACTGGCCCTCCCAGCTGCTTTAGCACTCTGCTTTGACATTTCCAGGTCATCTGAAATAATAACCACCAGGTCCTTTTCTTCCTTTGTGACTGTCAGCAAATCCCCCCCCCCATCCTGTAGCTTTCCCCAGGGTTTCTGTGTTGCAGGTGCATAATTTTGCATTTTTTTGAATTAAACTTCAGATGCCAGTGCTCAGACCATTTTTCAAGCTCTTGATGTTATCTGCAAACAGGCAGACCTTTCCCTCCAACCCTTCTGCAATGTCACTAATGAAGACATTGAACAGGACTGGCCCCAGGACCATATATTTATTGTATATAGTGTTTTGGAGTGCTGTTAAGAGAAAATATGGACACTGTTCACATGCAAAATTAATTATTTGTAAAGAAGAAGTAACATAAAGTAATGTGACAAGTTGATTATGCTACTTGTGGTGAGTTCATCTTTCATCCAAGTTTTTTCTTTGTTTTTTTAAATGGAAAGGAAAGTGTGTCCTCCCAAGCACATTCCTGCTTGGGAGGACCATTTAGCATGTGTGCCTTGTGTTTGCACAATAGCTCCCATTGGGACTCCGTCAGCATCAGTGTGAGCCCAGACAGCATAAGGGATGTTCTTGGTCTTGTAGGCAGAAGGGGATGCCAGCTACAGTCAGGTAAGCTTCAGCCAGATCAGGATGGAACTGTGAACCCCACTGAGAGAACACTGAGGTGTTCTTTCTTTTTTAAATCTACTGTAGATGTTGAGATGTTTATCATGGGGTAGTTGAGTTGGGTGGTGCTGGGGACAGAACAAGTTCAGATACCATTACAAGTGCCAGCTACTGCCATCATTGACAGTGTGGGGGATGAAGAAAATGAAAAAAAGAGACAGACACAGTGAGACAGTAGCAGCATAGTGAAACAGCAGTTGTGAGTAACATGAAAATGGCATGCAGTATGAGGATGTATTGATTTACAGAAGCTGTTGTATATGGTTCTGATGTCACAACCATACACAACAAAATTTTTGACCTTTACCCCATGCACAGCAACATTTTTTGAAATGTGTTCCCATACACAGCAACTTTTCAGAATATACTACAGGGATACAGTGTTGAGAGTATGGATTTCCACAAACAATAAGGTCAAACTAGACATTATATATAGGATAAAGAACCTCTGTGCGTAAACACTGAGGCAAGGGTTACCCCAAAGGGCATTTGGCTGGGAAGCCAACTTTCAAGAAAATACAAAATCACACATGCCCCCACAATGCAAAGCATCATGGGCTGCATATGCAAATCACCACAGAATGTTATGCTGGTCCAACTTTAAGCAGAATTGCATGGTGCCGAAAGGCCTCTCACACAGTTTGCAAAGGGTGCTAACAGAAGACATAGACCGTGTTTCGTCCTACCAGGACTCATCAGTATGCCTCGTCTGTTTGACACCCCAGTGGAATGGACCCCCTCCCAGCAGTGTGCCTGCCCAGACACACACTGCCAGGAGTGGCTGGTCATTCCACTGGGGTGTCAACAACCGAACACTCTGGCTAGTCTAGTGTGGCTGCCATCTCTATAACACCTTGACCTCATCTAGTCTATGAACAGACAAACAACATTCTGTGTGTTATGTCTATGTAATACTATGTCAGTATCTTCTAATTGTCTCTTCTGAGATGTTATGGTGTCCATACACAATAAACTATATTCCCCAAGGGAGATGACATATGGACCTTGAGGTGAGCTCCGAGTCTCTATGATGTCATCTCATCTCCAAGACGGGAACTCAGCCTTGTTCTGCATGGGCACCCGTACACTGTTTTGTACAGTGTTTAGTGTTCTGAAGAAATAGGCATTTCCAATTGTCTTTTGATTGTCTGATTGTCCCCCTCCCATGGCACTTAGCCTTTTCTTCCATTAAACAAAAAATGTAAAAAAAAAAACTATCTTAAATTAATGTAGTGTACTATTGTTAACTATTGACTTCTTGGCAAAAATCTTTTAATAAATCTTAAACTATTGCATAGCATTGTTAACTATCACTTGCTAGCTTCCTGCAATGCTGAAAAACAGGAAGCAAAAGTGAAAGTAATGCACATGCTGCTGTTGTGCTTTTTCCCCACCACTCAAGTTTAGCAGTTACATGTTCCACTGCTTACTGCTCACTCCTGATTTCTGCCTGGGCTACTTCAGCTTTAGGCCATCTCTAATGGTACTGTAGAAAGGGAATAAAGAGCTGTTTTTGTTGTTGTTGTTGTTTCAATCTTGTCAGAAGCCTTTGAGTACTGTGCACGTGGGTGCAGGTGGCATGAGCAGCACAACCCAAGGCAGTTGCATGGAATGTTGAAGATGTTATTTATGGAAATCCATACACAACAATATATTGTATGGTAGAACACTGTTGCCAATGGAAATCCATCCCTAGAATGTCCTTCTTGTGCTGCAGTAGCTATGTCATGATGCTGTTGTGCTGCACTGATGGTGTCACTACTGCAGCACAATAACACAGAACATTGTCATGTGGCTGCCTCCCCTCAAGTCACGTTGGTGATTATGAAGGCACTTTCTGTTTTTTTTAATTACTGGTTCTGTGGCAGTTTGTTTTGTTTGTTCTGTGCCACAGGTCCTCTATTTCCAGTCAGCACACTATAGATCAGGAGCAGGGAGTGGCAATGCAAAGTAAGAATATTTTGGAGGATGAAGTATGATACCCAGAAATAGCAACTGTTCGCCACAAAAAAGTAAGCACCTATTCATTTTCTGCATATTGAGAACCATGTAGTCTAGAAGGTTGTGTCTGGTTTTCCATACACGGATATCACTGTGTCTTCATCTCGAGATTGCTGTTGCAATCTGGGGACCTCTCGAGCAGCACTCTCAAGGTCTCTGTCTGGTGCCAACAGCAACCTCTTTATTCAGACACAGCCTTCTTGTGTACGAAGAACCATACACATTCCTCTGTGTTGTTGTGCATGCAAATCCATGCACAACATTTCACCTATAAGTTAGAGGGATATTGAGAGTATGGATTTCCATACATAGCCGTGTCAAACAATAGACTATAATGCAGTGGTAATTTGGTAAACAGAGCGGAGGCTAGAGGAGTGTCAGCCAATAAAGTGAATGAACAGACCAGGTGTATCTTCAAGAGACTGTAGTGGTTTGAATATGCAAATATACATTGAGTGTATCAATAAATATTTGCAGAGGTTGTTGGGAAACTGGGGCATGGGTGAAAGGGCAGGCATTACAGTAATGCAGAAAAGTGGCTAGCCGTAGCTACATATTTTAAGAAGTGAGACAACAGGAGTGTTTTGTCTATGTGGAGAGAGGATAAGAAATGGATATGGAGAGGGCTGTTTTTCCACGGTGTAGAAAGGCAGACAGAGAAAACTCATGAATAATGCTCTGTTTGCTCATACAAGTTAGCTGAATAGTCCATAATTAGGATTGTTTTGGCCTGGCTGTATTATTTTGGAATAAAATAATGAAACTGGGCTTGAAAGATATTCACTGTGTGACATTAAGCATTTCAGTTAACCTTTCAGTTTTAGTCCACTCAGCTGCAAAAGGAACCAGGAACCAAATAGTCATGTGTGTTTTAAGGACTTCAGTTCAGTGCTGTTAATGGCTGATCTGTGATTTTGCTGCAATGTCTGTCCCCAGACCAGTGCTAAATGATTAATTTATTGTATTTATTCTGCTTTGGTTGACAGCAATTCTGTTTTTAGCCTAGCCTTCCCTTACCCACTACATCTCCATGTTCTTTCTCAGTCTCTGTATGCCCACCTCCTCTCCCCTCTGTAGGCAGTCTCTATTTGCAACCTCCTCCATTCCCTGACTGCCTTAATATTTACTGCTTTTTCTTTTTTCTCTCTCCCCAGTCTCCTGCTGCTGAGGACTTCAGGTCATAAAAGCATCCAAATTAGCCATCCCCTGCACTGCAAGAGCTGCCTGCCTGCCTGAATCACCAAGTACACTGATCTGCTCAGCTACTTGACATGTGGCGGGTAACCCCTTCCATCACCGCATAATACTTCCCTCCAACTTACCCCACCTCCTGCCCACCCAGGGTGTTGAAAAGTTTATGGATCTGGGCTGTGTCTCAGAACCAATCAGCTCATTTCCACCCATACTTTCTGGGCTACTCCATAGTCCTCCCCCCCCCCCAACTGAATCTCAGTTGGTCCCTTCCTGGCTCAAGTCACATCCTCAGTACTGCTATTGAGGTTTCTGGCTCTCCATCACATGCTGTAATCTGGTCACACCTACCACACATGTAGCATCTTCCTGGCTTTCTCACTCTCAGATTCTATTACCCAGCTCATAACATTCATAATTTTCAATAAATATTTCCCCAAATTCCTCACCTGCATCCCTATTGGCTCTGGCCAGAATTTGTTATTCACAGGTGACTGGTACAGTAAAAATGGGAGTGGACAACGGATATACTATTACCACCACAGTGGCAAGTTGGGTAGAGACTAAATAATTCTTTTGTTCTCTTTACAGGTGTCCTCCAGTCCTGCTGTCTCCTCTTACAGCAATCAAGCCATCACCAACCATCTTCTCTGCCACATCTTGCAGGAATACACGGTAGAATCATAAGGTTCGAAAAGGCAGTCTGTAGCAAGGGGATGAGAGTGAGACACACAGTTCAGCACCATGTAGCAACAGCGTACACATAATTCTGGGAGTACCAAAATTTGATCTACTTTGTTTTTGTGGAACATTGGCACTACAGTTTTGCAAACAATTACAGGACGGGCAGCCTGTGGTGGGGGGGGGGAGACACACACACCACAGCACCATGCAGCAGCCACATATACATAAATCTGGAAGTATCTAAAATGTGGCCTTCTTTGTTTTTTTGGAAGATTTGCACTACTGTTGTACAGTGAATTACAGGCAGGGTGACCTGTTCGGAGGAGATATACACACACAGCACAGCAGCAGCAGTAGTTGAGAACAATTTTAGTGATGGTGTAAAGACTGCAGTTCCACAAGAAAGACAAAAGTAGAGCTGAACTCAGTTTTTTTTCTTTTGAATTGATGAGAAAAGAAGAATTTCAATAAATGAAACAAAGCAGTAGCAGAAATCAAGAAAATCAGATAGACAAATATAAAGATGGATGAAATTTTCTTTTCCAGGTTTAAAATTTTGGAGGACCATGGTTTGGCCTTGGGACAGAGGGTGCACCGTCACTTCATAGTAGGACCAAACCTTCCAGAATGGTTTCTGATTTTGCAGCATCACCTCCAACAGCTCCTTCATCTCTGCAACTTGCTGGTAGAGCTTTGTTACCTCCCTGCAGAGCTGTTGTACTTCGACATGGATGGATGTGGGAGGAGGATATGATGCCTGTCTCTCAGGTGCCCCCTGCAACACCTGAATCCAACTGCTGGTCCCACTCTCAGTCCTCTCCATCTCCCCCTCCTGCACCTGCACACCATGTTTCTTTCTCTTGCCCAGCACAGAAGAACCAGTAGGGGTGGATACCACCTCCACCACTCTCACTAACTTTATTTCTCAGATGATCCTCCCACTCCTTGCAGTGCCTCCCTCTAAGGTGTATGTGCTGCCCACCTGCCCCCCAAATGGCTCCCCAATTTCTCGTGCTGAACAAGAGTATTGCATAGTTTGCAGGTGATCACACTGTTGTTGGCGGGGTCAGTCTCAAAAAAGTCCCAGACAAGGAACTTTGGCTGCTGCTGACAAGGGGAAGAGCAAGATGGTCCTGGCTATGTCTCCTCCTCCTCCTCCTCCTGGGGGGGCGCTGGTGGTGGTGGTCATGGTGGTAGTACAACAACAGTCAAAAAGGTGGGTGTCACTCGGGTCTCACAATAATACCAAAGAATGCTGCACACTACAGGAGATATCAATGCAAATAGCACATTTCATTGTAGACACCCCGAAGAAGACTCAAGAGGAGTCAAAGCGCTGGGTGGCTAGTGGAAGCCTTGTTTTACTGTTGTTCTACAATAAAATTTGCCATTTGCATTGATATATCCTGTATTGTGCAGCATTCTTCAGTATTATTGTAAGACCTGAGTGACACCCACCTTTTTGACAGTTGGAGTTCTGTTACGAGCTTGCAGCTCATTTGGGTGAGCACTGAGTACATTTCATTGGTCGCAGCTATTTCTTTTGTTTCAGTGGTGGTACAACAACTGGCTGGACTGGAGCTTCCTTTGCTGTTACTGGTGGTGGTGCCTTTGCCTCATCTTGATGCTGGGGGTGGCGCGCTGTTGGGGGGGTGGGTGTTGCTGCTGTCTCCTCCTACTGCCAGTGCCATGGGCTTGGACCTCTTGATCTGGAAAGCATGGTGTTTCCTATCTGCTGCCTGCAGCCCCTCTCCTCCAGACCACTCACAATCATTTTAACCCCCCCAAAAAACACTGAGTAAAATGGCAAATGCTAAAAGAGATGAAAAATAGCACAAATAAAATTGTTCAATATAAAGAAAATAACAGCTAAAGCACAACTAGACAAAGACTCATGAACTGTACAGTAAAAATAGGATGAAAAACATGAAAAAGAAAGCTGAAAAAATATATATGCTATATATATATATATATATATATATATTATTTGCAAAAACACTGCATTAATGCATTTGATTTATTTTATTTATTTATTAATGGCATCAGAATTACAAACTGTTGAGTCATAGACTCATTTACAAAGGCTCTACTTCAGAGTAGGTTACAAGAGAATAAGATACTGCCATTGAATAGACATACAGCAAGAATTCAAATTTCATATACAGGCAAGTAGCTAAGGAAGGCACAACAATTTTCAATGTAGTTATAAATAGTTAAGGTAGAACATAATAATAATAATCAGTCATCTAACAGAGGGATTATATACAGGCCAAGGATCGGAGGAGAACCATGTAGGGCAAAGTAGGCAGGACAAATGTCCATTGTTACATGGTGGGTCACTCCGAGTAACAAGCTAGTGACCTATGGAAGACAGAGATGGACAGTAGCTAGGGGCATTTACAGCTATGGGAGGTAAAGAGATAGTGCTGGAGAGTAGTCTTGAAAGGCCCAAATCTGTAGTCAGAGGAGATGGCAGCAGGGAGGGAGTTAAAGCAAGACAGGGCTCGGTAGTGAAAGGACCTCTGGGCCAGCGTGGCCCTCACTCTAGGTATGAGAAGAGAGGACTTGGAAGAGCTGCAGGTGGAGAGAATAATGGAAGAAGGTCAGATAAGCATGGACAAGCCTGGGGGGGCAAACATGCTATAATTTTCTTAGCAAAGAGGCAAGTCTGATACTGTAGCCTCTCCTGAAAATTTTGCATGTTTGTCAGTGAACAGAGTGTGCAGATGTGGATAAGCCTGTTATTACCTGTGAGTATGTTAAGGGACATTTTGACTCTGTGGAGGGCAGCGTTGTCTGCAGCCCCATAGACCAGGAGCCCATAGTCCATGAGGGATAGGACAGAGGGTGTAATTGCAAGTCAGAGGGCTTCGGGGGGGGAGGCAGTCCCTATGGTAGTAGGGTAGGCTGATACAAGAATTGACAGCAGAGCAAAGGGTATGGATGTGGCCATGGAAGGAAAGAGCTGGGTCAAAGGTGATGCCAAGGTACTTGAAGGAATTTACTTGTTCGAGGGGGAGGAGTCTGTCAGTCAGGATTAGTACAGGGGAGTCTTTATATCTGCTTTGTTTGTGGGAGAAGAGTATGGTCTTCTTGTTTTTGTGATTGAGCACAAGCTTGTGGTCAATGAACCAGGTTTCATCCCAGCTAAATGAGTTCTGGAGGGTTGATGTCAATCCATAAAAAGGAGGGAAATACAACATTAGGGTTTCAACCCTAACACCCAACCCCCTCCCTGCACACACCAACAGTTGTAGGGGGTGTGTCTTGGGGTTATCAGCCCTATTGCTCACCCCATTCTTCTGTACTGTACCCATCTCAGCTTATGTACTCATAGAATGGGTAAGCATTAGGGCTGATGGCCCCAAGGCACACCCCTGATGCCGGTTGGTGTGTGCAGGGAGGGGGTGGGGTGTTAGGGTTGAAACCCTAATGTTGTATTTCCCTCCATTTTACAGTTTGATATCAACCTTAATTGATGCATTAACATAGTTTTTTGCAACTAATTGCCTTACTTTTTGAGATAGTGTAATTGTTGCCTTATTTGCTTGTGGGAGTGCAGTGACCTCTGGGGTCTGTACTCCCATCTCTCCATAGATGCATGTATGTATAGCACTGTGGAAGGGGGCCTGCACTACAATTAATAGGATAACAGTGACCAAATTACCAGCATAGCCATCTTATTATCCCCACCTCATGTGCCTGGCACACAAAATTTTAAAAACCCCACCAAAATGTAATTCTGTGCAACTAGAATGCCATTCCACACAACAGGTGCAAAAACACATTCTGACTAGGATTTGAAGGATGATGACTGTGACATACATGAGGTGGGGTAATAAAAAGTCTATATTGAAAATTTTGGGTCAAAGTCATTTCCAAAGTTACGAGTGTATGTAGCGAAATTGCAAGGAATGGTCATAACTTTGCCATTTCTACAAATTTTGAACCCACATTTTCAGCAGCCATCTTATGCCCCCACCTCATGAACAATATAGCTGTCATTATGCAAATCCTGCCTGAAAGGTGAATTCTACAACCAACCACAAAATCAACTTTCAGGTGGGAGTTTCATAGCAACAGCCATATGGTTCATAGGTGGGGTCCCCAGAAGGCTATGTTAAAAATGTGGTGTCAAAATATGCAAAAATGGCAAAGTTATGCACCAAAGTTGAAAATTCCATTGAAATGCATTGATTTATCATATGAAAGAAGATCTTATTTCCTGAGTCGTCATATGAAACAAGGTCTTATTTTGTATGATGCCGATAGGAAAAAAAGAATTTCAACGTTAAATAAAACACATTTTAAGGGTATTTTTAAAGTGGTACTATGCAGAATGCACCTAAGGGGTCCCATAAGCAAGCTACATGTATTGGTTCCTCCCCAGAATATCATTTTGGGGGGTTTCCAAATTTGAATTTTTCAGGCAAAACTGAAAACAAGATGGCTGCCATACAAAAAAGGAATTTTCCTATATGGAATAGGATTACTTTTTTGTTTCATACAGCTATCTTTTAGTGCTAACTGAGCATGCTCAGAGATGATTTTTACAATTTTTTAAACTGCAATAACTTAAAAGTGGCTTATTATTTTTTCGCCAGACTAGCAAAAGGCACATCTGTGGGGTATCCCATTTCTGACCTGAAAATTTCAGACCAACAAAACAAACTGTTTGTGCTGAAGGCAAGTTCAAAGAAAAATCCCAGCAAAGTCAATGAGTGACAACATGTTTTTTTCACCTCTCCATAACTTGAAAAACACATATCTGACGAGAACGTAACTTGCCACATCAAGAGATCTACACTACAGAACAGGGCATACCAAATTTTGTGCAAATCCATTGAATGGTTGCAAAGTTATTAAAGTGCAACATTTTGAGTTTAATATTGATGTGCCTACTCAACCCTATCTATAGGGGAGCACCTGCACACACACATATACATATATGTATTTTTTTTTCTTTTTTGGGGGGGTGTTACTATGATAAGAGCAGATCTGTCCCCTTCCACTGACTAGCCCAGACTGCAAAATGAAAGTAGGTTGAATCAGTAGATAGAACAGTAGCATGTTACCTGCAGGAGTTGCTTCCATGTGACCTCAACCATTTGCTTACTACCAGTGGCTTGATTTTGAACAGACTTTGCCTAACTGTTTTAATGGCAAAGTTATCAGTGAAGTCACCTGCAAAGTTAACAGGTGAATTTACAAGCTGATGGAAACAATTTGTGGATTGTTCAGTGGAGGTGGAGTCAGCAACTTTGCCAGTAATTTGCAGCAAATGAAAACTTCAAAACATCTCTATTCATGAGGTGATGTGAAAAAATGGCTATGCTGAAAATCTGGTGTCAAAATATTAAAAATTACCAAACTTATGGGCAAGCATAGAAACATTTCACTGTAAACTATTAATTTTGCAATTTTTACATATTTTGACTCAAAATTTTCAACATAGCCTTCTCCTGACCCAACCTCATGAACAAGGGTGGTTAACAGTTTAAATTCTGCCTGAAACATGATTTCACAAAGCGACTGCAAAATCACCTTTCAGGTCTGATTTGCATAATTCCACTGCCACTGGTAATGAGGAGGTGTCCCCAAAAAGGCCATCTTGAAAGTATGGTGTCAAAATATACAAAAATGATAAACGTATGCAACAAAGTTGAAAAACACCATTGAACTACATTGGACTGCACTTACTATACTTCAGTTTCTCATATCACAGTCACTGGTTCCAGCAGCAAGATGTGACTTTGACTGGAGAGTACATCTATGTCATAAGACATGTTCAGGTGAGTGAGGTTGTGTGGGGTGGTGGGGGTGCTGAGTGGTAGGTTGGGGTGGAGAGTGTGGGGTGTATGTGTGAGGGGTGAGAATGGCAAGGGACTGTTTTCTTTTTTACCAGTTTTTAAAAGAAATCATTGAGGGACCGTTATCTTTTTTATAGGGGACTTGCATGGGACTTTCCGACACTGGGGATTGGACACCCCAGTGTAGGACTACTGTTCAGCAGCACTGGGAATGGGCACTTCGGTGCCACCATGTACAGTATTTAGTGGGTAGATGACCTGGAGGGGAGGAGTGAATACAAGAAGCAGCACTGGGGGGGTGGGTATCCCAATCCACTCAAATAACAAACCAAACAAGTAAAGATTTGAAAGGGTGGGCAGGTAACCTGGAGAGAAGGGGGGGAGAATGAAGTGGTACTGGAGGGGGGCACCTCCGTCCACTTAACAAAGAAATAGATAGATAGATAGATAGACAGACAGACAGACAGACAGACAGACAGATAGATAGACAGAGAAAGAGAGAGACAGAGACAAACAGGCAAACAGGGAATTGATGGCTCACTGCTCTCAGTACAGCCCACAGCACAACTTCCAGCTACAACTGCAGAACTCAAGTAAGTCCTACTGTTCTCACACACAGAATGCAGGTCACTGGCCCCTCTCACTAAGCTGGACATCTGAGATTTTGGGGTGCCCAGAAAAGTGTGTTTCTGGCATGTTTATAAAAAAAAAACAGCAGAATCTAGCTAAATGGGTTCCGTTTAGCTAGGTACAGTTTTTTTTAAATAGATAGTTTTTATGTATCTTCAATGTTTTTGAGTTTAAAAAGGAAAACAATTGTGACTATCTCGATCGATATTTTTTTAACACAACTTTTTTCCCCATATGATCAGTATGTTTCCACCACGACAAGTAAATCAGAAAATTAAGCAGTCATGATAGTTTTTTTTTTTATTTTTTTGTTATCATTTGCATTTGATGGTGAATTCAAAAATCCTTATAACTTAGCAGGCCAGGTGGCACTGAGGCACTGGACTCCTTACCTCATGCTACACTGGCAACCCATGTTTGGGAATGAGCACGGGCCGCTGGGGGTCAGTAGGGGAGGAGAAGGACTGAGCATAAGAGGGACTGCTCTTGTTCTGTTGGGAAGGGGGACACCAGTGGTCAGTGTATGACTGGCCCTAGCAGAGGCTGGGGTGCAGTGTGCCAATGGTGCAGAAGGAGGATGGAGATGGGGCAGATGCCTAGAGGAGTGCATGTGGATGCATGCATGCTCCCTTGCCAGTGTCATTGCAAGCCTCATCTCCACAAGGGAGAAACTCATTGCACATCACATGACAGAAGGTGTCTCACAGGCCCCCCTCCCAGCAAGCCATGGCACTAGCCACACTGGATCCAGTCTCTGGAAGGAATTGGGGAACCCCACTGACCCCACCAGGTGAGGTAAGATCTAGGGGTATGGGTCAGTGCTGGCTGGGGGATAGGACTGGGTGCTTCCTCCTGAGGTAGTGGCCTTGGCAACAGGAGCATATATTAGAAAAAAAAATCCTTATAACTTTTGAACTGTATAATATTTTTTAAGGAAACCATCCAAAGGCGCACACTTGGCATGATCCCTTCAACCCTGAAAATTTCCTGAAAAAATTCCATATCATATAGGTTATAGGTGAGATATTGAAAAAAGCAATGTTAAGTATAGTTTATTTTTACTGTGTATCTTGGATAGTGAACAAGGTGCCATCACAGAACTTTTCACATCTTGAGACTCTGATAGCCTGACCACACATGACAAATGTTAGGATACTTCATCAAATGATGCCAACATTATTAACATGCAAAAATTGGGGTTTAACATTAAATTGCCTTCTCAACCCTAACTACAGGAGTGTTACCACACTCTTATAATATACAGTATATTCAATGTGTGGTACATCGCTCGGTGCTTGTGATACATAAGAGCTGGGGGAGATATGGTTTGGGCTTAGATATGTTAGAACTGGATTGCACAAAAGTCAGTGCTTGTAGTACATAGGAACTTGACAAGATATGATTGGTGCTTAGAATGTTTGAGCTGGTTGAGATATGGTTGAAGTTAGAAACTTGATCTTTTGGGCTTTCTCTATATCCCACCTTTTGCTGGATGCTAGGTAAGTGTAGGATTGAAGGCCCAAAAAGAATTTAATAACCAATGTGATTACCTCCTCCAGCTCTGGAGAGTGTGGCTAATAGCATGCAGGAGAGGAAAAAACCCTCAGGGGAAACCTCCAAGGACCCATGGCTACTGATCTGCCCATCCTCTGGGCATACTAAAAGAAGAGTAATCCTAGGTTTGGAAAGTACTTATAAGTTGTCTTAGAACTAGATCCATGGTATTAGTCAAAGAGGCATATCATGAGTTCAGTTGCAAGCAGGTAATCCTGGAAGACAAGGTATTGGTGAATGAAGAGTCCACCATGGAGAGACAATGGATTAAGAGGTTAGTTGATCCAAGTTCGTAATATCTATTGGAGTAGAAGGTGAGGAATTGTACATAGTCAGGTAGCTCGGCTAGCAGCTGTTTGCTGAATCATATCTTGGAGGGGCGAGAATGTAGAACTGGTTGATGGTTGATCCTTGAGTGGAATGAAGGAGGAAGTTCATTCTAGAAGATGTAAAGGATTACGGTGAGCAAACAGCCAAGCCCCCTTGTTGGGCAGAGTAGGAGAGAATGGCGGCTCCAACATGATCCAACATTGCATAGTTTCAGTAGAAAAGGTGAGACCCCCGACTGAGTCGGCCACAGTGGGATGAAATGCATTGAGCAGGCAGTCAGACCCCCTTGTGGGGTGAAGCAGGAATGCAGTGAGCAGGCAGCCTGGCCCCCTTGCAGTACGAAGTGGAAATAAGCCTCCAGGCCCCCTTGCAGGGTGAAGCAGGAATGTGTTGAGCAAGCAGCTAGGCCCCTTTGTGGGCGAAGCAGGAGTGCATTGAACAGGTAGCCCAAGCCCCATTTGGCAGGGTGAAGCAGATAAACTTCCAGGCCCCCTTGAAGGGTGAAGCAGGAATGTGGTGAGCAAGCAATCAGGTACCCTTATGGGGTGAAGCGGAGCTCAACCTCCAGGACCCCTTGTTGGGTGAAGCAGGAATGTGTTTAGCAAGTAGCTAGGCCCCATTGTGGGCAAAGCAGGATTGGGTTGAGCAGGTAGCCAGGTCCCCTTGTGGGGTGAAGCAAAGATAAATCTCCAGGCTCCCTTGCAGGGTGAAGCAGGAATGCATTGAGTAGATGTCAGGCCCCAGTGGAGGGTGAAGCAAAATACATTGAGCAGGCAGCCAGGTCCCCTTGCAGGGTGAAGCAGATATAAACAACCAGGAACCAATGCAGGGTGAAGGAGAAATGGTGGGACCACACATGGTCTGCCAACTCAGTAGGGCTGAAAGCCCGAGAAGGGCAGATCCAGTGAGAACAAAAGCTGATAAATTATTCCTGGGTGCAATGCAAAGACCATAGCTTAGATAGGTAGTGCATTCCCAGATAACACAGAGAGCAGAGATTGTAGGTGTAGGCAATCGTAGGAGGCACCCAGGTGGAGACAAATGTCCTCTGAACAGTCTCAGGAGGACAATGTAGTCAGGATCAGCAAATGAATCCCAAAAGGGGAGCAGCAGAGTTAGGCACAGACTGGGTGAAATAAAATGCATGCTGTCCACACAGGCAAATATAGTACAAGGGGGCTAGGGGTAGACGTCCCTGGTAGATGTCTTGTGTACAGTAGAATTTCCAGATCAGAACAGCTGAGCTGAGTGAGGAATGGAACATGTCAGCAGATGTCAACTTCTGAAGGAATTGGATGATCCAGGAAGCCGTGTGCGTCAAGTGGTGGAAAAGACAGGGGATGCAGCACTGGCCCAGTGCTGTGATGCAATATGGTGTCCTGGCATGGGCAGGGAAAGAAGTCATGGCAGCAATTTTGGAGAGACCAGCCAGAGCAGAGCAGGACACAGAGCTGTGATGCCCAGGAAGCAGAGATGCCAGGAGGTGCAGGCAGGCAGCGCAGTACTGCTATCAGGAGCATGGAGTCCCAATATACAGAGCCAGAGCAGTGTCAGCAAGCCATGAGCAGGAACGTGAGCAGTCCCGGTGAGGAGGAGCAAAACAGCGAAGCTGAAGGGGACACTGAGGCATGGCTGGGAGGGGAAGAGGAAAAAGCCCAAAAGAGAGAAGAATGGAGGAGAACAGAGTGAGATATGGGAGTGAAGAAGAAGAGCAAGGCCCACGAGGAGAGAGGGGGAATAACAAGCAATGCAACATGCCAGAAGGCAAAAGACAAGAGGCAGAGCAGTACAAACAAGAAGCAGCCACAGGAGAAAGGGGTAGAAGAGCCTGACCAGCCACGTCACCGAGGAGTGAGTCCAAGCAGAGAGAGCAGAATCTGAAGATTTAAGAAGAGGATAGGGGAGGAGCTATGCCCCCCCATTGAACTTCAGGCAAAGCCTGCCAATTATAGGGATGCAGTATTGTCCCTATAGTTAGGGCTGAGTAGGGTGTTTAATGCTAAACACCTAACTATACCCCACAATAACTTTTTCTTCATTCATTGAATTGTATGAAATTTTGCATGCCCAGTCTGGGGGGTAAGGTCTCTTGATTTGGCAAGTTTTGTGATGTGAGATGTCAAGATTCTGAGATCTGGATAGTGCAAAAAGTGGAAAAATTGTGATGTGGGCGTTGGCCATTTTCTTGCTCTCAACTATAGCCTAGATGGTTTGGAATTTTGTCTTGAACATTTTAGTGTAGAAGGGGCTTTCCTGAGAAGGAAGCCTTTTTTCAGGATGGTTAAAAAATAACAATCTGTTCTTGCATTATAAGGATTTGAAATTTTAGTTCTGTGCAAGCTCAATAGGGTCTTTCATTTACACGTCTAGTGTGAGAGAAGAAGTTCTGACTCACAAAAGAAGAATCTTCTCTCGTGATCCAAAATTTTTCTTCTGTATGGTCGCCATCTTGTTTTGGGGGGATGGGAATTGGCACTGAGTCAAGATGCCATATGTAATAATGGTGTGGTCAAGAACTGCACAGGAAAAACGGTGCCGACTAGAACAGTGCCCATGAAAAACATTGAATTCAACAACAGTACCAATGTTAGTGGTCCAGAAACACAAGTATGACTGCTACCAAGGTGAAGTAAAAAACTAAATTTGTGTTTTTGCAGGGGACTCTTCTCTTTGCAACCCTCTGCTATGAGGGCATTGCCCCCGCACCCTCCAATCCTTATATAATCAGCTCCGGTGGGGTGGATCTGAGGGTTGAAGAAACCACAAAGGGAGGGGAATCAAGTAAAACCAACAGTCAGGGAACACAAAATAACACTGGGGGGGGACAAAAAAAAGGTAACAATTTCAAAATCAGGGGGAACGGAACATTGTAAACCTATAACTCAGGAGACCAGGAACAGAACCCAGATCTCTGGGTCTCATGTGCTCTGGATACAAATGGCATGGCCTCTCCACTACTAGAATGGCTTGACCAAGCACTTTGTTTCCTGCTGCTTGACTACTTCCCATATGCCTTCGCAGCTACAGGGGTACTGACGTGCACTATCCTACCCTTGTCACTGTAAATGCATACATAGTAGTTAAAGCACTGTTTTAACAGTGCTATTCTTGAAATGCTATTCTAACCGGGTATATGGGGAGTTAGGTTTGGACACCCTAATTCCACATTTCTCTATTTTAGTTGCATTATTGTAAGCTGAACTCTAACTGATACATTAACACAGTTTTTTGTAAATATAATAGATAGATAGATAGATAGATAGATAGATAGATAGATAGATAGATAGATAGATAGATATGCTGGCACTGTAGCACCAATCTAGTCTGGAGTGAGTAAAGTGTTTCATTTTAAACCTCAAATTTAGAATGTTTGAGAAAAGGAGCGTAATGCTTATTATCAAATCTAACGTTTTTCCTATACTGATTAATTTTTTTTTGCTCTCACCTACAGTCTAGACAGTACAGAACATTTTTCAGAAACTGTTAGAGTAGAAGCAGCTTCTGCCAAGGTTGTGCCTTTTGAAAGCTTTGTGAAAAATATTAATTGGTTGCAGAGTTATAAGGTATTAAAGTTTTTTTTTTCCGAACAAGTTCAGTGGGGTTTTTGCATGAACATTTTTGTGTCACAAGAGCATTTTGCTTTCCCTCTACTTAGTTCTCTTGACACGGAAAACACTTTTTCTTGTTGTGACAGCTGCATCGTTGTTTTTTTCAAACTAATAAACAAGGAAAATACTAAAAAACAGTTAAAAAAATACACCATATTTATCTAGATTCTGGGGTTAGTTTTTTTTTTCCAACTAGGCCTAGAAGGGTGTTTTCTAGCCACCCCCAAAATCCCAGGTGCCCAGCTTAATGAAAGGAGCCATTTTTCTGGTTGTGACACAATAAATCCCCTGTATCTCACAAAGAGGTTCAACAGAGGAATTTATTTTTCAGCTCATACCCAAAAAGCTTATTTCAATAATTACTCCCCTTCCAGGTTTAGCCAGTCCTCCCTCACTGTCCTCGGTTCAGAATGTGGTTGTTTACAGTCCCTCCCCCTCTCAGCTCAGTCAGCCGTCTGTCATCTTTCCTGATTGAAGTACCAGTGAGTGTGTATATATACACAGCTAGTGAAAGGCCATCAGTTCAGTGAAGAATACATTTGATAATTGGCTATATTTTGCGCTTTGCAAAGCATAAAGACAGTCCATTTCAGTGGTGCTTCTCCCTATCAAATCAAAATGGCAGAAGCAACCACGTCAGTTTCTGAGGCTGTTGTTTGTGCAGTTGTGCCTTCAGAGCGCGGACAACCAAAATTAAGTATAGCCGGATACCTGTATGTTAAAGAGCGGAGTCGGAATGACAGTTTTTACTGGTGTTGCGAAAGTCGAAAATCTTTGGCATGCCACGGCTGTGCTTCGACCCTACTAGTAGGTGGTGAACATCATCTTCGGGTAACAAAAGAACATAATCATAGCCCAGATGCCTGTGCTGCTCCCATAGCCACAGCAATTGCAGCACTGAAGAAAAGAGCATTGACAACACATGACACACCTGCACAACTGATCCAAAGTGAAACTGCAGGTTTGTCTTTGGAAGTTTGTCACAACTTGCCACCTAAGCAGTCACTTAGGCAAGTAATCAAGCGTGTAAGACAAATCAATATAGCCTCTGAACCACAAACACTTGAGGAGGTTGCAATACCTCTGGAATTTACTACAGTGAATGGGCAATCTTTTCTAGCAAGAGATACAACATGTGGCAACGAGAGGGTGTTACTATTCACTACCAAAAAAATATTGAAAAATTAATGTGTGCTGCCTACTGGATCATGGATGGAACATTCAGAACGGTGTTGCACCTTTTCCGTCAGCTTTATTCCATACATGCGCCTGTTGGCAATACAAAGACATGCAGAGTACTGTCATTGGTATATGCGCTCATGTCTGCCAAATTTGAGGAGTGTTATCTCACTATGTTTCAGGACCTAATAGACGTAGCTGAGGAGTATGCTTGTACATTGTCCCCCTCAGTGATTATTACTGACTTTGAACAGGCTGCAATAAATGCCTGCAAGACTGAGTTCCTCAATGCTGCAAACGAGGGTTGTCTTTTTCATCTTGGCCAAATTGTATGGCAAAAGATTCAAGGGTTCAGTCTTGCACCACTGTATGACTCAGACCCAGATTTCAGCCTCAAAATGCTACAACTAGTAGCGTTAGCTTTTTTGCCATCAGAAAAAATCAGCACCGTGTATGTGGAAATCAAACCAGACATGCCTCCAGAGAGTTCTCCTATCCTAGAGTGGTTCGAGGATAATTATATTTTTGGTCGGATCAGGCGTAGAATGCGTAACAACATTGCAGTAAGAGCGGCTCCTTTATACCCCCCTGAGTTCTGGTCTGTGCATTCTCAGATGCAGACCGAGATTCCGAGACCTCAAAATAAAGTAGAGGCATGGCACAGGAGACTTGCAACATTGATTGGCACATCCCATGTTGGTATACATTGGTTTGTGGAATTGGAATTGAGGAATTGAGAAATGAGCAAACAATGACTGATATCACTATTGAAAAAATAAATCGTGGAATCCCTAAATCCCCCATTAAAAAGCAGTACGCAAAAAGGGAGGAAAAAATCAGCAATGTTGTAGCTGATGTTGATATATGACCTCCAAAACATTTTGTTCGTGGAATTGCACATAACATGGTCCTGTAACGGTTTTAGTATGGATTTTTAACGTTTTTAAACTTTATCAATAAATAATAAATCAATAAATACTCGATTTTAATTGAATGTGCAACAAAGATGCCAGATTGTTACATGACTGTGTCTGCTCGCTTCATTAGAAGTCTGAAATAACCCACGCTGAGAATTAAAATTCTTCACTGGATGCACTGGTAAGTAGACATGTTACTTGATTCGGCAAATGTCAATGCTTGCTTCAGAAAATGCTTTACTATTTAGTCAGTCAGTCAAATGCTGAAATATTATGATACGAAGTCTGTTTGATTCAGTTTAAGCCCAGCCTTGATGTGTGACTAGAACCCAATGATAATAGCAGGGGATAAAACTAAGTATTACTGGCTAGTGGCTGGAAAAAAAAACATTAACCACACAGGCATTCCACTGACCTTCAATACGAGCCAGCGGTACTAGTTAAAAACTGCAACCATTTTGCCAGTGGACCAGTGTCAGTGAAATCATCCGCGATGAGTAAGTAGTCAGTCAATGCTAGCTTCGGCAAATGCTGAAATATTATGATAATTTCTGTCATTGATTCGGCAAATGCTTTACTATTTCTGAAATGTCAATGTCTGTGAAATATTGATTCGGCACATGCTTTACTATTTCTGAATTGTCAATGTATATGAAATGTCTGTAAAATATTGTGATAACAATCTGTCAATGTCTGTGTCGGGAATAGTATTTGTCAGTATCTTTTTCGTCAGTCACTTTGCAATGTCGGTAATCAATTATCAGTTTAATTTTAGTCGGGAAGTTTATATTCGGGAAATCATACTGATCCCTATATATATATATATATATATATTTATGTATGTATGTATGGCACAAGTTTCATTCAGAAAAACAAACTGAGCTAAACATGAAAAATTAAAAGAAGACTGGGGTACCCTACCATGGTACTGCTTCAACATCCACTTCACTCCAGATTGCCCTGCCCCCCAATACACTGGTAGTGACACCGGGGTGGCCACTTCTGGTGCTGCTGAACAATAAATGCCATTCCATCCAAGTTTAAAAAGAAAATTGACTGACCCATGGGGTTGAGCACCCCATTGGGCAATGGTAGCTTCTAAGATTAAAAACATTATGCAGCATGAAATTCATATACCTCATGAAAGAAGTCATAATTATGTGACTGTTGGACGGTGGTTCTGTTGGCACTCTTTGCAAACTGTGTGAGAGGCCTTTCGGCACCATGCATTTCTGCTTAAAGTTGAACCAGCACAATATTCTGTGGTGATTTGCATATACAGCCCATGATGCTTTGCACTGTGGGGTCATGTGTGATTTTATAATTATGTGTAGGTAAATATTACTATTATCCAAACTCAAACACTGTAATATTTACAACAAGTGATTAAAGAAATGAAATGGTGACATTGGACATGCTACAGCATTGGGTCTGGTATTCATACCCAGAGTCCTGGTTTCATTTTCTTAATCCTTCATTGTGAGGATTTTAATGCTCAGTTTTGGATGGTAGTAACATGTATCTACACATAATTATAACTACTTTAATGAGGTATATACATTTTATTCTGCATACTGTTTTCATAATTCACACATTTAGATACAATGGTCATCATATTATACTGCTTAGTGGGATTAGGGATATCAGCAGCTGAGATACAGGCAATGACATTAATGATCACACACTGTCGGTTCAAATAAAAAAAAAATTGATAGCATTGGCAAGATTGAGCCGACAGTTCAAAACAAAAAGACAGTGTGGAACGGGGATACCAGCAGCCACAAACATTACTCAGCATCAATATGGTGGATATTGGCAGAGTTAAAATCATGGACTTAGGAATATATACACTGATGTGTTGATGTAACCATGCCCTAGGAGAATGGCAACATAGTATGCTAAACAAAAGCATATGTCTGTCTGCATGAAAGCATGTTGTGATGGACTCACCAAAACATACTGGCCCAGATATTCAAACTGTGCCAGTTTGTGGCGCAAGCCTGTGCACTGCTCAAAATAGTTGCGCAGGGGTGTGGCCAGGGTGATATTCAATGGAGTTGAACTATGGAACAACTGCTTTGAATATCGCCCCCTGGCCACCCCCACTGTGCATGGTGCAGTGGAACTGCACCAGCGCAAGTGGTCAGAGTGGAGCATTGAGAAGCAGTGGTGCAAGTTCCATTGTGCCATGCACAGCACCTGTGATATTCAAAGGGTGACATGCAAATGGGGCCATAATTTATGCAAGGCACATGGGGGGCCATTTGCATCTGATTACGGCCCCATTTGCATGCCATTAGCATGCAGGTGCGCCAATCCCCGATGACTTGCGTCTGGCCCCTGCCAGGCAGCAGCTGTCAGGGACTGACACCCCCTCCAATCCCTGGTGGTCCAGTGGACCTCGATTAGCCCATTCGTGGGCATAACAGTATCCCCCCCCGAGTAGCTCGATTGTGGGCATAACAGTATTCCCCCCCATTAGCCCAAATGCGGGCATAACTGTAACACCCCCCTGAGTAGCCCGATCGTGGGCATAACTTTATCAACCCACCCTGGTAGCCCAATCGTGGGCATAACTTGTCAACCCTCCCGGTAGCCAATCGCGGGCCTTTATCCAACCCCCGAGTAGCCCGATCATGGGCATAACTTTACCCCATTAGCCCGATCACGGGCATAAGTATCCTCCCCAAGCCCAATATCCTGGTGATCAATGGACGAGCAGGCCCAATCGTGGGTGGCATTCCTCCCCCCAAGTCCAAATCCCTGGTGATCTAGTGGACCCCCCCACCACCCACCACAGGGCTCCACCACTCCGCTCCCCCGTCAGCGGTGGGCAGCAGCACCCCTTGCCTGCTGCCCGCCGCCTGCCGACTGACAGCTCGGTATGGCTGCATGCCATTGGTTCATGCTGTGAACCAATGGGCATGCAGCCATACCGAGCTGTCGGTCGATGGCGGCAGGGGTAACTGGCGGGTGGGGTGCTGCCTCCTGCTGGCTGACGGGGAGAGTGGGGTGGTGGGACTCATGGGTGGGTGGGTGGGGGTCCACCAGATCACCAGGGATTTTGGACTTAGGGGTGAGGAATGCCACCCGTGATCTGGTCGCTCGTCCACTGGACCACCAGGGATATTGGGCTTTGGGATACTGATGCCCTCGATCGGGCTAATGGGGGTAGTTAGTCCCCGATCGGGCTACCGAGGGGGTTGATAAAGTTATGCCCATGATCGGGCTACTCGGGGGTTGATGAAGTTATGCCCGCGATCAGGCTACTCGGGGTTGGATAAAGTTAAACCCGTGATCGGGCTACTCGGGGTTGGATAAAGTTATGCCTGAGATCAGGCTACTTATGTCCTCTGGACCACCAGGGATATTTGACTTGGGATACTGATGCCCATGATCGGGCATGGGGGGTGCCGCCAGGTGCAGTGGGAACAAGTCGAGGGCCACCCACAGGTGGCAGCTGCTGTGTTGCGTCCTGCAATGCGGCGGCTCACCTGTGGGTGGCCCTCGACTTGTTCCTTTTTTTTTGGTGTAACTTTGTGCAGGCGCAGGTAGGGATTGCACCTGCATAACTCTGCATGGCCCGGGCTGAATATCGGACTGTGCAGTTTATGCATGGGAACGTCCCCCCACCTGTGCTTGCATACATTACTGATGCACCCCGGTGCATCAGGATTTGTGCGGCGCACTTTTCCCTTTTAAATATCGCACCGGGGTGCATCAGTGGGTTGTGCATGGCGCAACACCGTTGTGCCATGCGCAACCCTATTGAATATCTGGGCCACTGTGTCAAAACTTATCAGAAAAAATGCCCTCTGATGCCCCCTGATGAAAGATTTATACCCGAAGTACCAGGACAAGTGGAGTGTGATGTGTTCTGACCTCACACTCTTGGCAAAATCTAGCAATAAAGCTACTAAAATTGCAATTTATCTAGTGGAGTGAGTATTATTGGTGCACTTATGGAGTGCTTTACCTTGGATTTGCTTATCAGAAAAAAGTGCTGGGCATGTTCAGAAACACAGAAGACTAGTTTTTCCTTTTGTAGATAGCTAAAACATGTCTCAGCCTAGAAAGAGAAATCTAACAATAGCAAAGCAACACACTTTGGACTGAACTGTATCAAATCTGAAAGTTTCTGGTCATAAATCAAAGCCATTTTGAGCTACAGATGAGCAAAAAAGTCTTTAAAAAAACAGAATTTTATCATTTTGCACCTTTGTACCATTGCCCCCTTGACCATATCAGAACAAGATTCACTGGCTCTAGAGATCCTGGCACCATCTCCATTCCTGCTAAATCTCACACAAATCAGTTGAATGGGGCAAGTTGTAGAGGGGCAACCGCTGGAGTTTAACATTGAAGCACCTACTCAACCCTAATATACAGCCATGGTCTCATAATTTGCATACGTTGGTTAATAAAGTATTTTGTTTTAGGATAAAAATGTATTTTAATTTAGAGCTTATGTTGTTTCACTTGAAAAATGTTCTTTTTCTTTAGAATATGAAAACATAACCCAGAGAACTGTGAGTCTGAGAGATTGAAGAGCAGTGGATGTGGTTCAGAGGTGCAGAGGGTAGTTGGTCCAGGAGGTTGGCAGGTGGTTAGGAGGAGCAAATCAGGTGCCCCATCACTCTCTGCTCTCCAACACATTACCTCCAAAAACCATATAAACACTACAAACAGGTATCTGCCTCTATCTCTGAAATCAAATAAAGAGGCAGAAGACACTGCAGAGCAGGACACTGCAGCACAGGAGCTAGCACAACAAAACTCACCCAAATCAGGAACCAAAACAAAACAAGCACAAAGGAAATCCAAAAAACTTCTGATCATAGAAGACTCCATGATTCAGGGAGTTGATACCCATCTCCAGCCAGGGGTGATGGTCAGATGTCTCCCAGGTACATCAGCATGGAGAGACACTGACTGAATTGCTAAAATTGTTCACAAAGCAGGAGAAAACATTGATGTCCTAGTACACATAGGGACTAATGATCTCGCCAGCCGGTCAGTTGTGGAGACCAAGGAACACCTGACTAGGCTGGGTGACAAACTATCATCTATTTGCCTGGCATCTCCTTCTCTGAGATCCTGCCAGTCTGGGAGAGGGGAGCGATGGACGGAAGGTCAGAGAAGGGGAGATAGGGAGCTAAACACATGGCTCAAGGGCTGGTGGCAGGAAAAGGACACAGATTTGTAGGAACTGGCAACAGTTCTGGGAGCAAAGTTCTTTAAATTGATGGACTGCATCTGACTAAAGAGGAGTCAGTGCATTGGGGAAGAAGTTTGACGTCTTTGCAGAATATTTAAACTAGCAATGGGGAGAGGGGTGCAGCACCCCATACGTCGAATGGGAAGAACACCCTCCCCTCAGCCAGTGGTCAAACAGGAATTCAGCATGTTTGCTGCTCATTTGCATCACCAGGTAAGAAAAAGGTTTGTCTCCCATACGACGTACAGGGGTAAGGCCAACCACACCCAACAACTAACACACCAAAATCTGGCCAATGGAAAATCATGTACACAAATGCTCACAGCCTGGGAAATAAGATCCCAGACCTGCAGGCAATAATGTCAGAGGCTAAACTGGACATAGTAGCAATTAGTGAGACGTGGTTTACCAGTAACCACACTTGGGAGACTTCAGTACCTGGTGTATTGTTCAGAAGAGACCGAGGTGCAAAAAGGGGGGAGGAGGTCCTGTATGTTAATGAAAATATCAAAGCTACAGAAATTCAGAATACACATAAGGAGCCAGAAGAACTGTGGGTCACCCTGGAAACAGGAAATGGGACAGCCATAAGAACTGGGGTTGTCTACAGGCCCCAGACCAGAGGGAAGACATAGACACATTACTGTTAGAAGATATACAAAACATGACAGCTAAAGGAGGTTCTGATAATGGGAGACTTCAACATGCCGGATACAGATTGGTCAATCACCAGCAGGAACATCTGCCAGAACTAGACTCATAGTGGATTCCTGCAGGGGAGGGCCTCAAACAACTGGTACAGCAACCCACAAGAGACAGGGCTATCCTAGATCTAGTACTGACTAACAAAGAAGGGATCACAGATCTCCAGGTAAAAGGTCACCTGGGAGCCAGTGACCATCACATGGTATGGTTCAATTTGGCTACTACATCTAAATCATCCCATTCCAAGGCAAAAATATGGGACTTCAGAGGAGCTGACTTTGATAAGATGGCCAACAGAGTTAAGCTAGCCCCGCCAAAAAAAAAACACAGGTGAGGGGGTACAGGCAAAGTGGGCAAGCATTAAGGAAGCAATACTTGAAGCAACATCCCATTGTGTTAGACAGAAAAGGAAGTGCAAAAGAAGAAGGAAACCACTTTGGTTCTCAAATACAGTAGCAGAAAAGGTCAGAGCCAAAAGGCTGGCCTTCAGGAAATATAAGGGAACACAGCGGGATGAAGATAGGGAGGCACACCAAACTGCCCTAAGGGAAGCAGGTAAGGCAGTAAGGCAGGCAAAGTCCCAAACTGAGGAAACACTAGCAGGAACAGTAAAAGAAGGTGACAAGACTTTCTATAGATACATTAGTGAAAGGAGAAAGTCCAGAGGGGGTATTGCTAAGCTTAATGGAGAAAAGGGAGACATGAGGAGGAGGACCCTTAAAAGGCATCTATCCTAAATAGATACTTTTGCTCATATTTACTGAAGAGAAGGTAGGGCAGGGCCCACAGCTCAGCATCATGGACACAGGGGGGAGGGAGGTGAGCACTACTCCCTTCACAAAAGAAAGGGTCCTACAAGAGCTTGATAAGCTCAGGGTGGATAAGGCAATGGGACCTGATGGCATACATCCCAGGGTACTTAAGGAGCTAAAGGAGGAACTAGCAGAGCCATTAGCAGAATTGTTTAGTGAGTCTCTGAGCACAGGAGAGGTCCCAGAAGACTGGAGAAGGGTTATGTGATCCCGCTCCACAAGAGTGGTAGCAGGAGGAGGAGGGGAACTATAGACCGTCAGTCTTACCTCAGTAGTGGGTAAGATTATGGAGGCACCCTTAAGGAAAGGATAGTACAACACCTGGAATCCATAGGGGCACAGGACCAAGACAGCATGGGTTTACAAAGGAAGGTCCTGTCAAACTAATCTCATAGATTTCTTTGACTGGGTAACCAGAGTGGTGGACCAAGGGAGCAGTTGATGTCGCTACCTTGACTTCAGCAAAGCTTTGACACTGTTCCACATAGAAGATTGATAAATAAGCTGGGTAGGCTCGGTGGTCAGAAGTTGGTCAACTGTGGCAAACTGGTTGGACGGGCAGAAAACAGAGAGTGGTGGTAAATGGTATACAGTCAGAAGAGATGCAAGTCACAAGTGGGTACCTCAGGGATCAGTCCTGGGCCAGTCCTCTTCAACATCTTCATTAGTGACATTGCAGATGGACTAGAGGGTAAGGCTTGTCTGTTTGCAGATGACACCAAGATCTGCAACAGAGTAGATGATCCAGATGGGGTGGGCAGAATGAGAAGAGATCTGGATAAACTAGCAGAATGGTCAGAAGAGTGGCAACTGGGATTTAATGCAAAGAAGTGCAAAATCATGCACATAGGGAAGAGAAACCCTGAAGCCACCTATAGGCTGGGAGGAGTTGCTAGCAGTCACAAAGGAAGAAAGAGACTTGGGATCATCATCACTGATGACCTAAAATCATCCAAGCAGACCTCTAAAGCAGTAGGTAAGACCAGGGGTGTTAGGGTGTATTAGTAGGGTATCACAAGTTGTAAGAGGAGGTATTAATCCCTCTGTACAAGACACTGATTAGGCCCCATCTGGAGTACTGCGTGCAGTATTGGAGGCCACACCTTCACAAGGACATTAACCAAATTGAGGC
The DNA here is from genome assembly GCA_016271365.2 of Neoceratodus forsteri. NCBI lineage: Eukaryota > Metazoa > Chordata > Ceratodontiformes > Ceratodontidae > Neoceratodus > Neoceratodus forsteri. The sequence goes on along the minus strand of CM057455.1, from coordinate 638,839,833 downwards.
AGTCCAGAGAAGGGCAACCAAAATGGTGCAGGGACTGCATCAGAAGACATATGAGGACAGATTAACGGAGCTCAATATGTATACCCTTGAGCAAAGGAGGGAGAGAGGTGATATGATCGAGGCATTCAAACACCTTAAGGGCATAAACAAGGTGAAAGAGTCTAACATGTTTAAATATAAGAAAAATAGCAGGACAAGAGGACACAGCATGCGATTAGAGGAGGCCGATTAAGGGGAATGTGAGAAAATCTTTTTCACAGAAAGGGTGGTGGATGCACGGAATGGCTTACCACAAGAAGTGGTGGCTATGAATACAGTGCAGGGCTTCAAACAGGCATGGGATAGGCATAAGGGAGCAATACAAATGACTGTGAATAGATAGGCCACTGACAGAGCAAAGGCCGATGGCACATTTATAAGGTAGAAAAAGAAATGGGCAGACTGGATGGGCCTTGCGGTCCTTATCTGCCGTCAACTTCTATGTTTCTATGTAATTCTACAAGGGAGGTGATAAGGGTGAAATGGGAAATTACAGACGCATTAGAATTATTTCCATTTTAGGTGAACTGATACAGACATTATTCAAAGATGAACTGATGGTCTACGTGGAAATGAAGAAGCAGCAGTCAATTCACCTAATGGCTGAAAGAGACAAATGCACAAAAAGATAAATGAAATATTTTGCCTTTTGTTGATGCTCATCACCAGGTAATAAGAACAAAAAACAGCACCCTGCAATATACACCATGTCAGTGGATCAATAACATCACAGTATCAGCATCTTACATTTCACCCAAACACTGCTGGGCCTTCTCAGAGATGATTATTGTTCCTTCTCAGTCTCCTTAAATATAGGGGACCCCATTCACAAATGGTCAGTAATGGTGCACTGTACTTGTGCCAACCAGAATTGGAACAAGAAGTGACTTGTGGCTCACTGTGTGCCATTCATGATTCTCAGATGCAATATGCACCACATGGGTGGCTGCCTGTGCCAGCCAGGCTTGCACTGCTCTTGCAGCAGATGCATGGCTGTGCCTTGACAGAGGGGAGCTTGTGCCATGGTGGTGCCGTCATGTTCCCATTTTCAGGATTCTAAGGAGCTGCAACAGGTGCAGGGCTTGCCTGAGTTTACACAAGACCAGAGCTGGTCTAACAGCCCGAGAGGCACCCCTGGAGTCAGTGGCAGGTGTGAGGTGCTCCCAAGCCCTATCCTTGCCAGGTTCAGCAGTATTCCTGCTGGTGCATTCCATTATGCTGTAGATAGAGCTGTCAGAAGCCTATGTTCTGGCCCACAGTGTAAGAGGTATGGCAGCACAGGTCATGCATGATGGTACACTAACTGTATTCCATTTCCTGAATACCACAGTAGAATGATCAGGCGAAGGCACCTACAAAAACAACATACATGCCACCACATATGTGCAGATGGACAATTAATATGGCCCATAACAGTACCCACAGTACACCAACAATAGGACTTAGTATGTCATAGCACCACCCCCACAATGAGGCATGGTCCAATGATGGGGCACTGCATGCATAATGATTGTGAGCCAACTGGCAGCATTACCATAATGCCGCTTGTCAACTCTCAATCAGTATACTAGCATTGCCTCATTACCGGACCTTACCCTATTGTAGGTGGTGCTATCATGCATAGTACACAGCCACTAGGACACTGCAGGAGGTGGACTGTCAGGAGGGCAAATCCGGCCCTTGCCATCCATCTGCTGCAAGTGCCCTACTTGTATTTCCCAGCAGACCCTCTTGTCATGGTTTACCCTTCAGGCTTAGGTTCAGTAATTTGCAGATAGTGTACACCTCCTGCACCATACTCAGGAACTGCCATGCTGCAAGGACCTCCTGCAGCTTGTAGCAATCCCCTTCCATGATTTTTTTGACTGACACACAGGAGCGGCTGTGGTAAACTGTGGGAGTTTGGTGCTGGGACCCCACCTGTTTGCAGTCAGATGCAGGGTCCCTGGAACACTGGCATTGGATGCAAATTATTGTTTCCTGCTGCTTGCATTGCTGTAAGGCTGGTTTTGAGAATTGGGCCTAGGGTGCTTAAAGTGGTACCCACTATTTAAGCAAAACAGTGCAGTATATTAAAAGGGGCTAATATCACTGCCATAGCAACAAAAGTGCAAAGTGCAAACATTACAAAGAACTCGGTCAAAAGTCATGCGCATAGCCTAGAGAAAATTAGTTGTAGTAAAAACAGGACAACATAATGGAATGTCATAACATTTTATGTACAAAGTATCACTTTGTATAGGTGCACACAAAATCTAGCTTCTCTAGCTGTCTATCGCCTTCATCACTGTAAAAGATATAAAAATATAATCAATGCTGCAGACAACTATAAAGTTTACAACATAATATTTTTCCCACAGCATTTCAAGAAAATTTGTGAAACAGATTCAGAGGTGCCAGAACAGAAGGCACTGCATAATTCAAAGACATAAAGGAAATGTTCAAGGCATCACATAAATGTTGCACTTCTACTGCAAAAAATCATCCAGATCAATAGTTTAAGTCTCCAGCCCTACCTCACACTGAGTTCATAGATCCAGAAACTTTTTCTGCATTCAATCAATTTCTCCCAAACCCTTCCCCTCAGTCCTAGACAAACTTTTTCAATGCCAATAAAGGATATTTTGTGGATAATTTGCATGTTTGCCTTTATGTATTGTACTATGGCATAGCTAGTATTCTCACACTATATAGCATGCATGTGCTTCCCTACCCTAGTCCTGTACTGCTTTATATTACTACCAACATAGTACGCACCACAGGAAGAGTTCAAAAAGCACACAATGTCATACCTATCTCAATTAGTGAAGTTACATATGGAAACATTCTTACCCATCTCGGAGCTCAAAAATTGTGTAGTTTGTTGTATCTGGGAGAAATACTACACCTCCCACATCTATATGTACTTGCCGGGGGTGGTGGGAGTGAAGCAATAGTACTTGTAGTTGGGGGTTGCAGATGACTAGAAGCAATAACATCCTAAACTGTTTCAGGATGTCTTTATACCATGTGTGGTTCTTCCCCTAAACTGTCCTTAACTCTCTCATTGGTAGTTAGAATATCCCAGTTCTTAACAAGCATGTCTCTAACTTGATTAGCTGGCTACTGTACATGGTGACATAATTGCACTCAGAGCTATATTCTGTGCATTTCTACCTAATCCTGGATGAGTCATCCTGCCTTGAGTGATTATCAACAAATCATACTGCCTCCCTGATGACATTAGTGCTGTAACCCCTCTCTTTAAACCTAATGATCTATTCATGTTGTCTCTTAACAAAAGCCTCCCTCCTGTTACAGTTACATAGGGTTCTCAGTAATGGCCCTTAGGAATATTCCAATACACAAGGATGGGTGACAACTACTGGAAGGTAGAAGTTGCTTTTTTCAATAGATCAGTGTCCCTATTACCTGGACCATAGTTAGAGACCTTAATACTGTTCTGATGAATTTGTGCCTTAAAATGAAGACACGGGATGATGGATTCCAACCAACCCACACATGCCATAAATAAAGATGCAGACCCTTTCTAGACGATGAAAATATCATCAACATAGTGATGCCATAAATCCAAATAAGACAAATATGGATTTGTGTCCTCGCCATATAAAAAATAAGCCCCCTATTTGCCCATGCACAGATTTGCACAGTTGGGATCCATAGTGGTCCCCATCACTCTGCAATTTCCCATATAAAGTTCTTGTTCTGAAACAAGAACATGCTGGACTCAAGAACCAATGTGGCAAGAGCGACTATACAGTCAGTAAAGACACTCAATTGAAGGTCATGAGTGTCCAAGAAATAGAGCAAGGCAGCAAGACCCTCCATATGTGGAATAGTAACATACAATGAATCCACCTCTAATGTTGTGAAATACCATTCTGTGCACTGTCTGATTTTTTTTGATAACTTGTTTATGCTCCTCCAGTATAACCCCTATTACCCTGGTCTGACCACCCAGTCTCATCACCCCCGGCATTCCAGAGACTTAGCTCAACCTCCATGATAGGGCCATCAGGACCCCTCTTACATGCCAGAAAATAAATCCAGTTCATGGGGAGTGGGCCCTGTCACCAATGCAGGGCCTGTGGAATGTAGAACTTCTCTCATTATTGCTCTGTCTGAGATTTTCCCTCCTGATTTTCTCCCTTGAGATGCCGGCTTCAGGGTGGTATACAAGTTCACATGTAAGAGTGGAGTGTGTCACCAGCAGTGCCCTCTACCCAGTAAGTATTTCTAAGCCTACTGCCACCTGTGGTTACCAAGGTAGAAGTATTGTAGTTAAGCATGTCTTCCCTCCCTTTCTGCAGGAGGAGAGCATCCTCTGGGGTGTTCAGTCTTCCTCCCCCAGCTTGCCCTCACTGTCCCTGCCTTGGTCCCAAACCCAGGTGACCAGTGTGGTGGCAGGTGTTGCATCCAATGCCTAAATCCTCCATGCCAGTGGGCTGGCTCATGTCCAGATTTTCAACTAAATTGATCATGTACATTGAATGTCTGAAATAAGATGTAAGTCTCTTAATTAAAGGCTGCAAAACATCATCCAGATATGTTGAGACCAGTTTAGTAAACCACCCATTATCAGATATTATGGGTCCTCCTGGGAGATTGTGAAGATCCTTCTGAACATTGGGAGGGTAGCATATTGTGGTGATCACCAGAATTACTACTCTTAAAGCCATATGCACATTTTCAGAAATAACCCCATTCACATAACCCTCCCTCAACATCTTCTTCACATGTTCCTTAGGAGATTTTGTAGAGCTACCATCTAAATTTTCATAGAATGATGTATTTGCTAACTGTGCATTATTCTCTGCAACAGATAGGTCTAAAAAATTGGGCAGACTAGATGGACCTAGTGGTTTCCTTTTGCCATCAACTTCTATGGTTCTATGTTTCTATGTGTCCCTAATCACTGCAACCCCACACTTACTTGTCAGTTTTACTCATCAAGCCTGCCTTTAGACATGTAACCCTGAGTGCCCAATGTTACAAAATGCTGGCAGCCACTCACTCAACAAAGAGCTTGGAGAAAAGTGCTTTGTACAGTGGCTGCTATGGGACACACTCACTGTCATGGAAACTGCTACAATTCAGAAAAAAAAAGTCCCCCTTAAAAAAAGGAAACTTCTCAATGGTGCTTGTGTGTGTTGGGATGGGGGAATAAAACATTCTGGACACTATATATATATATATATATATATATATATATATATATATATATATGTGTGTGTGTGTGTGTGATGGCTTGCCAAGAAGGACTACTTTTGTATAATGATATGTGTTTACCATTTTTTTAGGATTTCTACCACTTTTTATTCTGTGATTTTTTTTATTAATTTTTCTTACTGGGGGATCCATTATATAATTGGAATAAGACACATTGAGGTGTGGTTTATGTGCTGATAAGTGCATTTTCAAGGTGCTAAAGGCACTTGGCGCAAGTCCCTCATGCCTCATTACTAAGGCTGTAAGAAATTCACTGGCAAAATCACCATTTTTCATGGCACTCATATGGTAAAATATACCACTTTTTATGGTCAGAATGCATGTTTCACAGATAACAAAAAAAAAAGAGAGAGAGGGGGGAATAGTTTTAACACAGGAGCGCGCTCGCTCCTTGAGTGCTGTCTCTGTCCCTCGCTGCATCATTGCGTTAATCTGAGTGGAGAGGGCTGCTGGCAGAATATGTCAGCTCAGCTGCCCAAGGAAAAAGAAAATGATGCTCCTGTTAGGTGAGCATTGCAATGAGTGGGGCATCTATTGGTAAATTATGCCCGAGAAGATAAAAAAAATCAAAACGTTTCTTTTGCAGACTGCTCGGGTCACACAGAAGGTGAACTGAGCAGAAAGATAGAAAGGTACCTTTTTGTGTCTTTTTTTTTTTAATAAGGTGGCAGAAGAGAGGAGAGACTGTTTGCAGAGGTGGAGTAGGAGCATTCACTCCTCGCTTGCTCTCTGTCGGTCTCTCTTTCGCTCTATTAATTAGTATATCAAAGGTCACTAACAAGCTGCAATTGAACTCTTGCTCCATAGGCATTTTTTAACTAGAGGTACTGACTGGAAGTAACATAAAAACCTTTTTTTTCCCCATAAATTTGTCAAACCATGCCAATGCATGGCAAAACAAAGAAATTTGTCAATTTCACACTACCGCCTGTAAATCCCGGCAATCATGAAATCTATGTATGGCGTGAATTTCTTACAGCCTTACTCATTACGTACCTGGGGCGTGCTCTTAAAGCTCATAAACCACTCCTCATCTTGTCTTATTTCTTATGTCATCATTAGGCAATATCTGTAAAGTAGACTTGTGCAGCAGCCCAATAATATTTCCTGAATACCATGAATTGTAAGGCTCATGAATATTCGGAAGCCCTTCCCGAATAGGAGAGTAATCATATTAGGGAAAGAATATTCTGCTAGTTACAAAATAAAAACAAAAATAAATAAAAATAAAAAGCCCCTCCTTCCCAGCCCCAAACCCAGTAAAACAAATGCAACCTCTGTCCTCCCACCCTCTCTCAGTAGCCTAGTGCCAACCTCCTTCTCCCATGCACCCACAATTTGTTATATTTTATTTATTTAATTTGAACATTGTAAATAAATCTCCCAATGGATGACTGACACAACCTGATCACCTCCATGGCTGGCCACCATCATTCTTAGCACTTATTTATACATAAAACTATCAACTACCCGCCCCTGAGGAGCCGATGGTCGTTAGGGCCGCCTGAAATCACCCTCCTAGCCTCCCCACAGTGAGCAGGTAATTTTTGGGCCTAGAACTACCGCTCTTGGATCGCAACTATCGGGAGCCAGCCTACCTGAGGACGCTGTGCTAATTGCTGCTCTTTTGGCGCCTTCTCCAGACTCGCGCACCCGCACCACCGCACCTTTGTTCTCTCCAGCCGGTGCTCCGGAGAAGCCCCGCCGCCCCCACCACCACCCTTGGTCGGCTCTCGCTTATATTGAGTATTTTCTGTCACATGAGGCGTGCCAGAACCAATCAGCCTACTTTCCCATTTGCTGGTTATATCTTTCCAGCACTAGAGGGAGTCTGCTCTCACTTTCTGCTCTTCTTTGGGAGATGTCACTCTCTAGCTTAAACCTTGCTACGCTGGCTCTCCTCTTATCCCCACCTTTACTTGCTCCCCACCCCCCTATATCCCCCTCTACCTGTCCTCGACTAAAACACCCTCCCTCCACTCTCAGTACTCTGCTCTCCCATCAGACTGCCCAACAACTATCTCCCAGGTTATCCCCCATATCCCTCCCGTACCCTGGATCACCACACTACCCCCACCCACCACCTAAGTGCTACTCTCAGTATTGTGATTTCTATCACAAGTGGTCTCTCTCCTCGCTAGCGCCCACGGTTCTATTCTCCCTTCCCATCCCATGCACCTGCTTGGTAAGGTCTCGTCGACCACATATGTACCCCACCCCCAGTAACCAACACCTGGCCAGGCGCCTAATTTTTCTGCTGCTCCTGCTCTCCGGCAATGTGCACCCGAACCCGGGGCCTGCCATCTCAGCCATGCCTCAGCCTACCGGAGGCAAAGGCCTCCGAATCGCCTTTATCAATATATGCAGTCTCCCTAAGAAAACTGCTGTCCTCCAGTGCTGGGTCTCCCAACACTCCCCCTACATTCTCATGCTTGCAGAAACCTGGCTCTCCTCCCTCACACCTGACTCTGCCATCTCTCTTCCAGGTTTTTCCCTGTTTAGGGCCGATAGGATGGGCAGGCGTGGAGGGGTTGTGCTATCTACCTGTGCGACTCACTCCTCGGTCATGCCTCTCCAGCCGAGGCTTAGCTACGGAGAGCAACCATTACTTAAAATCTCCCCACCCAGGTCGTGGCCCCTTTATCTAACCGTGGCTTACCTACCCCTGGGCCAAAAGATCTTGCGTGTCACCTCCCTTCTTGACTACCTATCCACCCTACCCGGAAGGTCGTAGGCAACTAATCTTAGGCGACTTAAACACCAACTGGCTCAGCCCATCTTCTGACAATATGAAGAATGAGCTTGCAGCCCTTGACCTGTCTCAAATGGTCACCCAGCCCACTAGGCTTAACAAAGTAACAGGAACTAGTTCCCTTCTGGATGTAGTCCTCTCCAACCGCCACATAAAATAGGATCTGTGCAAGTCCTTGAGGACTCACTCAGTGACCACTCCCCTATCATCTGCTCTTGGTCATCCCCCACTCTCAGCCCGGTGTACTGCAGGACCCCACGACGCCATTTTCTCCCCAGAGGTCTTGTCAACCTCAAACGTCACCTCACCCAAACCAACTGAACCCCAGTGGCCTGCGCACCTGACATCAACTCTGCCCTAACTTACCTCACCACAGCTTTCAACCATGCCTGTGATCAGTTTGCCCCCTTCCGCACTCCCAAGTTAAAAAAACGGACTGCTGCATGGATAACCCCTGCACTGATCCAAGAACTAAAAAAAAGAGATAACCGTTGGCACATAGCTAATGACTCCGGTAGATTGGCCGATAGGCAAGCCTACAGGGCAGCCCGCAACCAATGCACCTGGACCATCAAGCAGGCAAAAGCTAAATACTACCAGGCTGCCTTGACATCCTCCTGGGGCTCGTCCAGAGCTTTCTGGGACAACATAAAAGAACTGAATGGTAAAGCCCGCTCCCCCCCTCCATCCCTGATTGTCATAAATGGGGCTGTCTCAACTGACCTAACCCGTATCGCTGACTGCCTTAATAAGACTTTCACAGATTTAAGTGCTGTCCTTCTTGCCCACTTTTTTGACCCGGTTGCCACATCCACTCATACTCCCACTTCCAGGCCACAATTCCACTTCCAAATGATCTCACCACATGATGCCAAATCTTTCTTATTAAGGTCCCTTGCCTCTCAGAACCCAAGTAGTGACCCTCTTGACTCCAAAATACTCCGCCTCACGCTAGATGTCATGCTTATCCCCCTCACGCTTATCATAAATAAATCCTTATGCCTAGGCCAATTCCCGGAGGCCTGGAAGCATGCTGAAATAACCCCCATCCACAAGTCTGGGGACTGTACTCTGCCTAACAACTACAGGCCCATCTCCATCCTCCCCCCTTATCCAAAGCTTTAGAAAAAATCGTAAACACACAGCTCTCGGAATACCTTTCTAAATACAACCTTCTATGTCCGGAGCAACATGGGTTTTGTCCTGGCCATAGCACATCCACTGCCGTCCTGGAATTCTCCCATCACATACACTCCGCACTTGACAATGGTCAGCTTGCAGGGGCTGTTTTCATAGACCTTTCCAAGGCCTTTGACACGGTGTGCCACCCCCTGCTATTACACTCCCTGAGCAAACTGGGCCTCTCATCCAACCCCCTTAAGTGGTTCACAAGCTACCTTCACAACAGGACCCAAAGAGTCAAGCTAAATGGAACCTTCTCCTCCAACCTACCCGTACTCTCTGGGGTCCCTCAAGGCTCCATCCTTGGACCAACCCTTTCAGCCTATTCCTGAACACCCTCCCTAGTTCCTGTTCCAGCAAATACTACTCTATGCAGACGACGCTTAATTTGCCACCACCGGACCCTCTCCTCTCCAAGTCATATTACAAAGCGCCTTCCTTCAAACCAAAATGGTTCAATAACCATCGCTAGTCCTTAATCTAAAGAAAACAAAGTCCATGCTATTCTCACATCGGCAAAACAGCGCCAAGGACTTTCCCTCCACATCACTACAGCACGCCTCCCAATTGAACTAGTAACATCCTATAAGTACCTGGGCATCACCTTTGACTCGGCCTTACTTTCCATGCCCACCTCAAAGCCTTGTCATCTGCCATGAACTCCAGGATCGGGCTTCTCTACCGCCACAAAGACTGCCTCCCTGAACCCGCCTTAAAACTAGCCATCGCCTCATCGGTGTTATCGCTGGCTGACTACGGGCTCCCAATCTACGCTGCTGCTGACACCACTGCCTTATCTAAAGTCCAGACCGCTATTAACAAAGCCTGTAGGCTCCTTACCGGTGCCCACAGCAGAACCCACACCTGTCTGCTATACTCCACCACAAATATACTCACTCTTGAGGAAAGACTGAAATATCAAACCTGCCTGCTGGCCAAAAAGTCCATGTCAGGCCTTTGCCCTCCTGGGGTCTCTGGACCCTTGCAGTTGGCTACCAGGTCCCTGCCCACCCACAAGTCCTCCACTGCCACCTTCATCGTTCCCAGGGCCAGGACCTCTCGCTGCCAAAGGTCCTTCCATCACTTGGCCCCGCATTGGTTCAACTCCCTTCCTGAATCTATCTCCAAGATCCCAGGGATTGGCCACTTCAAAACCACCCTCCGTAAGCATATTATTGACAGCTGATGCTGTAAATGCCTGTAGCTACCTAAACCGGGTCCCACCCTACTACATAATTTGTCTAAGACTAGCTGTTAGTTGTGTGATGTATCTATTGCTTTGTTACAATGCGTGTAACTCTACACATGTTTGTACCAGTATAGCTGCTGCCTGTACTTTCCAAGTATGTTTATGTATCTTCACCCGTATGTTCACCCCTGTCTCAAACTCACTTAATTGTTGTCTCCCCCCCCCATATGACGAGGTACCTTTGTAAACGAGTCCATGACTCAAAGGTTGTAAAACTGATTTTCTCCAGTAAATAAAATAAATAAATAAAATTATGTCCCCCTCACCCTCCCACCCTGGCAGCACCCCAGGATCAGCACCCAATTCTTAACCCTTAGGCTGCCAGAATATTTAGAACTTATAGCTTTGAGGACATGTATACACACTGGTGGCACTGAAAGGGTTAATAAAAACAAGGTGACTGGCACAGATCTGTCCTAAGCCACAGCAGGCTACCTTCTCATGAATGAAAGCACTTGCACACTTGCTCTCTCTGTATAGACACATTTGTGTCCAGTGAGTGAGAGGAACCATGAAGGAGTAGAGCAGGTGACTGGTATTGGTAAGCATCAGCAGAAGGAAGCAGAGATGTGGGGGACTCTGTCAGTCAACTAAGGCAAGGCATCAGTTCACTACTGTGTTACAGTCACTGCTGGGAAGAATGGAAGGATAAAGATAGGGCGAAACTGGAAATAGGAACAACATCAATCTAGGGTAGGAGTATATAAAGGTTTAAACAAGGCATGGACTATGGTGGGTTCTGGAAGGGTGGGGTTGGTGGCACAGAAGCACATTCCTCAACTGGCATTACTATGTAATCCCTATGCCACTCTGGTGGGGTGGAACTTCCAAGAGGAGGCACCATAGTAGTGACTAAGAGGGATTTGATGGTCCTCTGTAGATGAGACCCCAAGGAGGGTGGCAGAGCACCTCAGACAGGGAAGAAGCAACTTCTGGTGGGGTACTCAAGCACAAGGGGGATATATTTGGGAATAAAGAAACAGGGGAGGCAGATTAGGTGCCTACCCAGGGCCTTGGTCCAGAGGGATGGGAAGGGGATCCTGAGGATTGCTAGAGCAGCAGGACAGGAGGGACAGATGGATGTCTTTTTCCACTTGGGAACTAATGACGTGGCTAGGGATGGGGCTGGGATAGTGCAGGGGGAGTTTAGTGAGATCATGAGGGGGTAGTTCACTCACTGGCTTACCCTGAGGTGCTACCTGTCTATAACAAGGGACATGAGAGGGATCACTGTACATGGAGCTTCTTCTCATGGCTGAAGGAATGGTGCAGAGAGGAAGGGTTCAACTACATTGGGAACTAGGGCCCACATAGGAGGATAAGGGACTTTACATGGGTGATGGCATGCATCCATCCTGGATGGGAATGGCAGTGCTCAGTGGTTGCTTTAAATGTTACTTCAATGAACATTTAAACTAGTCAAGTGGGGTGGCTGAATGAATTGGGGAGTCAGAGGCAGCCCCCCCCAATATGCTGAAGTAGAGAGCAAGGAGAACCCAAGGCAGCTATTCAGTGAACCCACTCATGATGGGGCAGTATTGGACCTGGTACTCACTAACAGGGACAGTGTTGCAGACATCAAGGTGGGAGGTCACTTGGGGACCAGTGACCACCATACAGTGTGGTTCAATATAAGAATGACTGTAGAATCAAACCATCCAAGGATGAAGGTCCTGGACTTCAGGAGGGCAGTTTCCAAAAAGATAGGAGAATGCTCAGTGATGACCAAGTGGGGGTGGAATGACCTTGGTGGGGTGGAGGAACAGTGCATGAGGATAAAAGGGAGCATAGTAAAGGCAACAAACTTCTGTGACAAATAAGTGAGCAAAAGCAAGAGGAAAAAGAGACCGTTATTTTTCATAAAAGAGGTGGCTGAAAAGGTAAACATTAAAAGGATAGCAATTGGAATGTTTAAGGGAGGAGGAGAGGGAGGTGTATAGGTGGAAACAGAAAGAAACAGAGAATGCAGTAAGGAGCACAAAAGCTCAACTGAAGAGAAAATAGTCCAGGAGGTAACAAAAGGGGAGAAGACATTTTTTAGGTATGTTAGTGAAAAGAGAAAGACCAGGAGTGGGATTGTAACAAAAAATTGAGGGGGGAGGGACTGTGTTGAGGGGGACTAGGAAAAGGAAGACATCCTGAAAAATCATTTTGTTCAATGTTAATAGAGGAGGGAGAAGGGCTGAAGGGGTAGAACAGGTAAGGAGAGGAGTATTTTTCAGAAGAAAAAGGTGCTCAAGAACAAGGGGACATGCCATGAAACTGGAATGAGGTCGACTGAGGAGAGATATGAGGAAGTACTTTTGCACTGAAAGAGTAGTGCATCCTGGAATGGCCTTTAAGTAGAGGTGGTCGAGGTGAAAACAGTGGTGGGTTTCAAGAATGCATGGGATAAGCACAAGGAAATCATAGTGGAAAGGAAAAGGGGGAGGGGGAAAGAGCTGTAGATTGGGCGCAGTCTGTGGTAATAAAGTAGGGAGGGAGAAATGGGCAGAATGGATGAGGCAAGCAGTCATTGTCTGCTGTTAATTTCTATTTTCTGCATTTCTATGTAAATCCAACTGATCATGTGATCAGTTGATTTTACTATACAGAGAGAGCAAACACTTGAGTCCTTTCATTCATGAGCAGGTAGCTAGCCACGGAGGAAGGCGGATATGTGCTGTTTGCCTTCTCCATATTAAGAATTGGGTGCTAGTGCTAGGGTGCTGCCAGGATGGGAAGGGGGGGCATAACTTTAACAGATTTATGCACACCTAAGCACTAAGAAGGAAGGTGGATGGCCGTGAAGGTGGGCAGGTTGTGCCAGTCATACATTAGGGGATTTAATTACAATGTTCAAATTGTGGCCCTGGGAGGTAGCTCAATGGAGGTAACAGAGCTAAGCGCTGATGGGTGGGACACGGTTGAGTAAGGTAATCTACGTATGGTGAGAGTGGTAGTTTGTTAACTGTTTTGCTGTTTGGCGAGTAACTTTTAAGCTTACCTGGCAGAGGATCAGTACAGCCAGCCGAGGTGTAGCTGATTGTTTTTTCCCTAAGCACTGCACATAGGATTCTGTAGAACCATCTTTTAACTGTATTCACTGTGCTTGTGTATTTTGTTTCCTCCTTTTCCCCTTCCAGGGTAGCAAACAAAAGGAGGCAGCAGTCCAATAGGGGCACAGAGTCGAAAAGATGCCAAATATGAAATTTCACTAAGGAGCTATAAATAGGGCTCTATGCCGCTTGTTTCAAGAATGGATTAGTGACCATGGCTATGGAGGAGTGAGACATCAGTCACAAGAGACTACACTGGGGCCATAGCTGATGATCATTTGCTCAGATAAGGAGTGGGGAACAGAGACCACAGCACTGGGGCCATATTTGACTCATTCCAGCTCGAATAAGGAGAAGGGACTAGAGACTGTGCCACTGGGAGACAGCTCAAGTTAGATAACAGAGCTAATCGTTAATGGGCAGGATACTGTTGGGTAAGGTAATCTGTATATGGTGAGAGTGGGAGTTAGGTAACTGTTTTGCTGTTTGGAGAGTAACATTTAAGCTTACCTTCACATAGGATTAACCCTCCCTCCCCATCCCCAACCACTCTGGGGTGAATCCGACTTTATTAACAAACATCAGGTCACTCCTCTGAAAGGCACAGAGGTTAATTCAAAACAAAATAGAATTAATAGCCTCTCAGAGACATACAAGAGGAAGAGTCTAAGCACAATAGCCCATTAAAAAACCTTTAAAGGGAGGTACACATACATTGGGTAGTAGAAGTGGTAAAAGGTTAGAACATCAGGTAAATGGAGGTATTGGGCACAGACTAGTAGATACAGATGAGCACCCTTAGATCAGATAGGGTAGTGAAAGGCAGACAAGAAGGGGAATGATGCTGGGAGTGGTGCAGTGCAGTGGTTGTGTGGCAGCAGTTTTCAGAAGAACCTTCTGGACACTGCAGTGCTGCCCCATTTGCAGGCATCTATTTGGGCTGAGGGTGGAGGTTGCCAGTCTCAGAGCCAAGTTACCCAGGATTCAGGGGGCCTGCCCCTCCACCCAGAGACCACCACATCCATAACCTCTACCTCAAAGGATGCCCAGCAGCAGGAGTGGCTGGACTATGGTGGGCTAGGGCAGGGTAAGGGAGGTGAGAAAGAGGCACATCCCCCAGAAGGTGAAACTGAAGAACTCCTACACTGTAGTGGAGGAATGGGAAGGCCCCTCAAGGTCACCTGAAGTTGCACTATAGGAAGATGAGTGGGACCTCCACAATGGAGCCCCAAAAGTTGGTGGAAGAGGACCCCTAAGGAAGAGGAAGCTACTCTTGGAGGGGGACTCCATTGTCTGGGGTGTGGAGCTGGTAGGAGACAGAAAGGAGGAGAGGAAAGTAAAGTGCCTACCTGGTGGCACTGCTGGAGGGATGGAAAGTGAATCTGAGGAATTGCTAGGGTGATAGCAAGGAGGGGGAGCTGGATGTCATTATCCATATGGGGACCAATGACCTAGCTGACAAGGCAGAGCTACGAAGTGTGCAGGAAGGGCTCAGATAACTGGGTAGGAGCCAGGGGCAGTTGGCAAGATCTGTGACCTTCTTGAAAATGCTGCCTGTTGAGGGCAAGGGGGATGCTAGAGATCTCCACACTAATGGCTTCAACATTTGGTTGAGGAGTTGGTGTGGAGAGCAAGGGTTTGGCTTCACTGGGGACTGGGGGCCTACCTGGGAGAATGCAGGACTGTACAGTGGTGATGGCCCGCATCTTTGAGGTGGGGAGGGTGATGTCCTCAGTGAAAAGTTTAAATGCTTTATTGCTAAGCATTTAAACTAGCCAAGGAGAGAGGAGGGGAGACATGGAAAGCTAAATACCAAACCCTCATGAAAATGTAGCAAACAGGGAGGACAATAAGGACACCATTGTGACAGTAAACACTGCACTCAGCAGGGGCAGGGGGAACAGGTGTAACAAGGGGAATGGGGGGGACAGGAGAACAAGGGGAATATGGGGGAGGTCACGGAGGATGTATGCAGTAAATGGAGGGCCATGTGCACCAATGCCCATAGCCAGGGTAACAAAATACTGGATCTGATGGCCGTGGCATCAGAGGCTGGACTGGATATTATAGTGGTTACAGAGACATGGTACAATGGGAACCATGACTGGGACAAAGCTATACCAGGGTATACCTTATTCAGGAGGAACACGGAGGGTAAAAGGGGAGGAGGGCTGGCTTTATATACCAAAGAGGGTATAAAGGCAACAGAGGTGCAAGGAATGAAGGGTGAGGCAAAAGCACTGTGGGTCACCTTGGAGGCAGGCAACAGCATTGCCATTTGCACAGAAGTGATATACAGACCCCCAGCACAAAGGGAGGAAATGGACAGGGATCTACTAGAAGCCATCCATGTGACTACAGCCAAGGGTGAGGTGTTACTGATGGGTGACTTCAACTTGCCAGAAGTTGTTTGTTGTTTGTAAAGGTTTATTACTTATGAATTCAAGGAAAGGTATAACCCTTTGAGTGATTAGGCTCATTTTCAATGGGGTCCATTACATTCAGGACAGTTTCATAAAATATACACACTAATCAATACAATACAAGTTTTACAGAATAGTATTTTGTCTCATGCAAAATGTAACTTATCTAATAACAGACAACATCATAAATGACAAATCTTTAAAAATGCAACATCCTGACAGTAACCAATCTTCATTTACAAAATAACTTAGAAAAAATAGGCCTAATACAGACTGACCATAAAAAGTGTAAACTTCAACTGCAGCCACTGTTTATTGGTTGAATAGAGTCCTGACATATCTATCTTTGAATCTCATGCCACGGGACAGTTTTTTTGTTCTCAGATAGTCTGGTAACCTGTTCCAGAGTTTAGGTCCACTAACTTTTAAAGCAGAATTCCCTTTTGCTGTTCTAGTTTTAGGGATTTCCAATTCTAAATTTTGTGCTGATAGCAGGCATACTTTAGGTGTACGTATCTTAAACAAGTTATCCAAATATGGTGGAATCTTATTCTTTAGATCTTGGTAAGTTAAGCTGGTATATGTAAGTTTCTGCACTCTGTAAGACTAGTCCAGTTTAGGACATTATACATAGTACATTGATGCATCAAACAGGGTGCGTCTAAGGCAAACCTTGCAAATCTATTCAAGGCTGTGTCCAGCCTCTCTAATACAATCTTTGATGCACCCATGTACACTACATCACCGTAATCAAACAGTGGGATTATTGTAAAATTAATTATATGTATCCTAGTATTATTTGGTATACACCGTCTCAGTCTATACAACGCAACTAACCTACTGTATAGTCTTTTAATCAAATTGTCTATATGTATGTCTCATTTTAGCTATGTGTCCAACTATACTCCCAAATATCAGTACAAATTTATCTGTGTTAATGTTTGTTTTGTAAACGTTTTAATTTGAAGTGTATTTATTGTAGCCACCTGCTTATTTCCAAAATGCATAACTTGAGATTTTTTGTTATTTTATATTAAGTTTTGTGATTTATAATACTCCTGTAAGATATCAAAATCCCTTTGGAGCACTTTCTGAATTTTCTGAGGAGAAACACCGTCTGCGTACAAAATCACATCATCTGCATACGAATGGTGCCCCATCCCTGTAATGAGGGTGCCAGCACCATTCGTATGCAAATTAAACAAAAGCAGACCCAGTACTGATCCTTCAAGGACCCCGGATTTAACAGATGCAAACTGAGATGTAAACTTTCCTAGTGTAACTTGTTGGGTCCTACCAACCAAATATTCCTTAAACCAGTTCAGGGCCACCTGGTCGAGGCCAGTGTCCTTCAATGTGTCTAACAAAACTGTTTGACTAAGCATATCGAATGTGAAGACACAAAAGCAGAGCACACACTAACCTCCAATAGATAACCAGGGCACCAGTCTCATTTCAAACACATTTATTTCTACACAAATATTAAAATGAGGCATTGCCTGACATGTTTCGGATGTGCTTCCATTTTTTATCAAAGGCTATAAAACATTTGTTCCTATGCGGCTTTTATATACATCCAGATGAATGTCATTATGGTGTCATCACCCACTAATTGCTATAGCTTATTTACACAATAAACATTATTGGTGCGCACATGCATACACGCAATTATTTATCTAACATGAAAAACAAGCAATAAAAAGAACACACCTATGACATACATAAATAACATATAACAAATAAAAACAATATTTATAAGCAGCAAAACCTACATGACACATCACATGTATATCTTAATCCCTATTTAGCAGCTAATTACATATCATTGATTAATTTCAATCCTATATAGACAGAACCCAATCTATATACTTAGGGCCAGATATTCAAAAGGGTTGCGCCATGCGCAATAGGGTTGTTCCTGCTCAAGTCCGAACTTGCTCCATTCTGCGATATTCAGCAGGAGGCAGTTGCGCCACTGAAAACAGGCTGAGCAACAGCGCAATGCAAATGAATGCATGCTGAACTGGTGGGGAGGAACCATGCATAAACTGCACAGCCCGATATTCAGCCGGGCTGTGCAGAGTTGTGCAGGCCGCAACCCCCAACCTGCACCTGCACAACTTTGAGCCAAAAAAAAGTCTTAAGTCGAGGGCCACCCACAGGTGAGCTGCTGCATTGCAGGGTGCAACACAGCAGCTGCCACCTGTGGCTGGCCCCCAACCCACTCCCTGTGCCCCCCCCCATACCTCTTAACTGTCCCTGATTTTCAGGGACATCCCTGATTATGCCTCAGAATTTGCCTCTGTCCCTCATAACAATTGTATTTTTGTGACAGAACACTGGGGATTGTAAGCATATAATAATGTTAAATATTAAAGTTACAGATTCCTTCCTATTCAGAAAATGCATATTACATAAATCCCCTAATTCTATCAGCTTTCTGAGTGTATACTACCAAATCTTAAGATGTGTCCCTGATATGGGGTCTGTGTCCCTGATATTTTAATGTCGTGTCCCTGATTTATGAGATGAGAGGTTGAGAGGTATGCCCCCCCCCTGCAGCCCGATCGCTGGCATAGTTTAACCACCCCACCAGCCCGAGCAGGCAGATAATGTCTCCCCACTTCGAACACATCCCTGGTGGTCCAGTGGACTGTAGATCGATCACGGGATGTAATCATTAAACACCCCCAAACACATCCCTGGTGCCTACTGTCCCCACCCTACCCACCCATGAAGCCCCACCACCCCTCCCCCGGCAGCCGGCGGGCGGCAGCATGAATGTATTAATTCACAAAACTGGACTGTCTTGTATGGTATGGGCTGCATGCCCATTGGCTCTTGCTCTGCACCAATGGATGCAGAGTCTCTACCGGCAGTCAGTCGGCGGCGCGGGCAGCAGGCGGGTGGATGCTGCCACCCGCCGCTGCCGGGGGCGGGTGGGGCTTGCGGTGGGTGGGGTGGGGGGACACTAGTACCAGGGATGTGTTCGGGGTTACTGCCTTACATCCCGTGATCGGGCTTTTGGTCCACTGGACCACCAGGGATGTATTCAGGGGAGGGGTTGTTTTAAACTAATGCAGCTCGGTCGGGCTGGTGGGGGATATTTCTGCTGTTGCCAGCAATCGGGCCAGTGGGGGATGGTGGTGGGGATTTTCACTCTTTGGCCCACACTCGGACTGCAGGGGGCGTCGGTCCCCGATGGCTGCTGCCTGGCAGGGCGCCAGGCGCAAGTTCTCAGGGATCGGCCCACCTGCATGCTAATGGCATGCAGATGGGCCATAATCAGATGCAAATGGCCCCCCCTGTGCCTTGCATGAATTATGGCCCCATTTGCATGTCACCTTTGAATATCGGAATTTTACGCATGGCGCAATGGTACTTGCACCACCGCAAGTTGAATGCTCCACTCTGACAACTTGCGGTGGCGCAAGTTCCACTGCGCCATGCACAGTGGCTGTGGCCGGAGGGGTGATATTCAAAGGAGTTGCTCAATAGTGCAACTCCTTTGAATATCGCCCGGGCCACACCCCTTGCGCCTGAGAAGAATGCAGTTTGAATATCTGGCCCCTAGTGTATCAATCCAAGTTCACTACTTATTTATACCTTCTTTTCTTTAGAAAAGGCTTCAACTCAAACCCTGCTTTTTGGTTGCATTTAAACTTATCATCCAGAATGCTTCCTTGGAGAGTAACAAATCATTAAGATTCCCACCCCTCAGTTTTTGACTGACTTTATCTATACCCATGAAATAAAAATCCATATTCAGATGCATTACCAGCATTCATAATATATGCCACTGTGGCATATGTCACATCTCTTTTTTCTATTGCTCTAATGTGTTCTTTTACTCAAATTTTAAATGCCCTAATCATTTTTACTACATAAAAAGCCCCACATTTACAAATAGCAAGATAGATAATATCGAGTCACATGTCACTAGCTGTCTAATTTCAAAACTGTGCCCTGTATTCAGATTAACAAAATTATTTCCTTGTAATATATGCATACAGTAATTACAATTCCTGCAAGGAAAGCATCAAATACTTTTACTTCTATTCTCTATTTTTACATCCCCTGAACTGTTCACAAAGTGGCTATGGCATAATTTGTCTCCCAAAGTGGACACCCTCTTATAAGCCATCCGTGGCGGGGCTTGTACCTGGTACTCCAGACCTGGCTCACTTAACAAGACATGGCAGTGTTTTTTAACAATGTTTTCAATTGCATGTGAATGAGCCGGGTATGGCAATACAACATTAAATCTCCTTTGGATTTTTTCTGTATTTTCCACATTCCTTCTCTCTATAATATCTTCCCTATTCAAATTGACTACTTTATTATAGCCCTCCTCTATACTTTTTGCACTATATCCCCTTTGATTTAGCTGATTACTTACTTTCTCAGCTCCCTCTTCAAACATTTGCTCATCCCTACAATTTCATTTTATTCTCAAAAACTGCCCCTTGGGCAGATTTTTGGTGACATGTTTAGGCTGACAACTCTCTGCTCTTAATAAGGTATTTCCATCCATTGGTTTTGTGTAAATATCCGTTTTCACTTTGTTTTCAAGTCTAATCAATTTTAAATCCAAAAAACAGACTTGTTCCTGTGATGCAGTGTATGTAAACCTAAGGTTCTGGTTTGTTCCCTACAAGTATTTTTTAAACAGTTCTAAGTCTGCACCATCGCCTTCCCAAATTAAAAATAAATCATCAATGTATCTCTTCCATAAAGAAATCTTGCTAAAAAAGGGTTTTGTTATTCTCTTAATACATACAGATTTTTCCACATACTCATATACAGGTTTGCCACTGACGGTGCACATGCTGCACCCATGGCTGTTCCCTTAACCTGTAAATAAACCTCCTTGTTAAATAAACAAAAAATTCCTTTAAGACCATTTCTAATAGTTTCACCAAAAATTCAGTACTGGGTTTGAGTTCATTACCCCTCATATTCAGAAAATGGGACTATACATCCCGTACCCCCTCATGGAGAATATTTGTATATAATGATTCCACCTCCATAGTTACCATAATGCTGTCTCGTTTCAAAGTTGATTTTTTAAGGATTCTAAGCATGTCACTGGTATTTTGTACAAAAGATGGCAGTTCGTTAACAAATGATCTCATATATGCATCCAAATATTGTGAGAGGCTCTCTGTTAATGACCCAATTCCACTAATTATCAGGTGGCCCATTGGGTTCTCCAAGGATTTATGTACTTTAGGTATTAAATAAAAGGTAGCCCTAACCGAGTTGTCAGTAATCAGGAATTTTGTTGTCTGCACATCAGTCTCATTCTTCCTATATCCCTCTTTTACAAATGTGTCAATTGTTTTAAATTCATGTGTAGGGTCATGCAGTAACTTTGCATAAAACTCTCTATCATTTAATTGCCCTTCGGCTTCTCTTAAATAATCCTGCTTATTATGTATGACCACACATCCACCATTGTCTGCTTTTTTAATTTCAATATTAACATTTCATTGTAATGTCTCGATGGCAGTCTTTTCTGCTGCAGTGATACTGCAGAATCCCACTTTCAGTAACTTTTAAAACACTATGTCTATGTCACTCTCCACCAGTTGTTTAAAAACTTTCACTGCAGCACTGGGAGGGGGACTGAAGGTTGATTTAGGTGCAAACTGTGGCTGCATTTTTTCCATCCCATTTGTCACAGTGCTTTCTTCTAATGCTGCCATAGTTTTATTCCCAAAGAAGGATTTTAAGCTTAAATTTCTAAACATTATGTTCAAATCTATCAATGTGTGCACCTTATTTGCTGGAGTGGTAGGAGCAAAGTTTAATCCTTTACTTAAAACAGTCAATTCAGCATTCTACAGTTCAAAATCTAAAAGGTTCAGTACCTGGATATCCTTGGTTACTGTATTTCATTTTCTACCAGCGTCTCCCCTTCCTCCAGTTCTGTCATCTGTAGCTGTTCTGTTGTCCTAGTCCATGTCCTCTTGTTTCTCTTCCCCCTCCATTCATATACAGATTAAACAAGAGCAGGCCCAGTATTACTCCTTGAGGAACCCCAGATTTAACAGATGCAAACTGAGATGTAAACTTTCCTAGTATAACTTGCTGGGTCCTACTGACCAAATATTCCTTAAACCAGTTCAGGGCCACCTGGTCAAGGCCAGTGTCCTTTAATGTGTCTAATAAAACTGTTTGACTGAGCATATCGAATGTTTTGGACAGATCTATGAATATGGCCCTGACCATGAGGCCCTTATCCAGTGAAGTCTGAATATCAGATGTTACCTTTATTAAAGCTGTTGTTGTACTATGACAGAATGAAAACCTGACCGATATAAGTTGTATATTTTATTATTCTCTAGATAAGTCTGTAACTGCTTCCCTATACATTTTTCAAAAAGTTTGGATATTATCGGATGTATGGCTATAGGTCTGTAATGATGAATTTCATTTTTTTGTTGTCAGATTTATATACCAGGATTACTTTCACCATTTTCCAGGCACGTGGGTATATTCCAGTGGTCACAGACAAATTAAAAATGTAAGAAATTTGTTGTGCTACTACAGGTGCTATGAATTTCAACAGTAAGGTAGAGATGCCGTCTAAACCCATGTTTTTTCCCACATCTAATTTTAGTAGTTCGTCCATAATTTCTTTAGAATTAACCTTAGAAAAAAGTAAAATCTGGTTCATTTGTTGTTTTCTCTCTGTTTTTAATTTCCTTTAATAAATCCTATTTACTACCAGCCTTGGTTATCCTTAGCTTTAAATCTTTCCCTATCTTACTTTTATCAGTATACTATGCTGGGCTTCTAAAATCTATAAAAAAAACTGTTAATAGCATTTGCCACCTGATCAGATGTAGAGATGTTCTCTCCATTAATATTAAAGGAACCAGGGAAGTCCTTTGATTTTTCACCTTTAAATTTAGAGTATAATGTCCAGAAACTTTGTGCTCTTTGTCTCAAATAAATTATTAAAATAACAACCTTTAGCTTTCCTGACCTCCTTTGAATAATTATTTCTTAGTTGACGGTACTTATTTCATGCATTTTTTTGTGTTTGTCTTTTTGGCCTTTCTCCATAGTCCATCCCTGTTTTTCCTTATTGCACAAAGAGTCCCATTATACCATTCTGCACTTTTTAGTTTCACTCTTCTTTTCAAAATTGGGGCGTGGAAGTTACATACTGCTATAAATTCTGTAGAAAAATATTCCCAAGCACATTCTACATCAGGAACAAGGGATAAATGATCACATTTCCTACCCTCTTAGTCAGTCATAAATGTTAAATAATCAGAGTGCTTCATTTGTCATAATTCTCTAACATCATGTTTATCCATTTTTATCTTTTGTTTCCATACACAGTATGTGAGCTGATGGTCACTAAATGTTTCCGGCAATATACCATACTGTGTGTAATTATCAGAATCAGTGGTTAGGATTAAATCCAAAATTGATGACTGATCAACATTTCTAGGGTTCAATCTACAGGTAGTTGGGGTCCTAATCAACTGAGTTAGCCCTATAACCAAGGTCAGCTCCAGCAAATTTCCATTGGGGGGTCTAGACCAGTCGACATTTAGGTCCCTCATCATCAATATTTCATGGCTATCCCTGTATGGGTATAAGAAATTCTGGATCACATCAAAGTTTTCCTCCCTCCCTTTAGGGGGCGAGTAACACCCCAAAATCAGAATAGGTTTGTTTACAGGTAATCTTATTTCTAATACAATTTTTTCAATCCCTGGAGTATGAACACCATTCAGTTCTATAGGAGATAAAGCAAGTGACATTTTCCCATATAATTGGAACACACACAAATGACTGCAACAGCCAGGTGCAGAGACATCCTGGACTCCCTGAAAGGGGCCTACCTCAAGCAACGGTGCTAGAATCAACCCAGGAAGAAGCAATTCTGGACCTTGTACAAACCAACAGGGACAGAATTGAAGATGATAGGATAGGGGAACACCCGGGGTCCAGAGACCATCGCACTGTGGGGTTTGATGTGAAGACTACAACAGAGAAATGCCTCACAAAAGAGAGGGTTCTGGACTTCAGAAGGGCAGACTTCAGGAGGACGGGGGTATGTCTCAAGGAGGCACTAGTTGGGGGAGAGAAATGGTGGGGGGGTTGAAGGAAAATGGGCACATCTAAAAGGAGCCATACTGGAAGCAGCAAGCCTTTGTATTCAACAAATAGACAAGAGCAAAAAGAAAAGAAAACCACAATGGTTCTCACAAGAGGTAGCGGGAAAAGTAAGGACCAAGAAGTTAGCCTTCAGGGGAGTATAAGGACAATCAGAAGGAGGAGGAGGAGGAGGACAGAGCAGTGTATCTGGAAAGACAGAAAGAGGCAAGGAAGGCAGCCAGGTGAGCCAAAGCAAGGACAGAGGAAAATATAGTAAACAAGGTTAAAAAAGGGGACAAGACCTTCTATAGATACAGTACATAAGTGAAAAGAGAAGGACGGGGGAGGGATTGGAAGGCTGAAAGGGGAGGAAAGAGTGGGACTGGAAGTGGAGCAGGACAAAGCATCAGTCCTGAAGAAAAATTTCTGTTCAGTTTTCAAGGAGGAAGAGGAAGGGAACAGACCGCAGCTAAGAATGAGGATGGGATGGGAGGTGGACAGCAGTCCATTCACAGAGGAGATAGTCTGGGAAGAACTTAGAAAGCTGAGGGTGGATAAGGCAGTGGGACCAGATAGGATTCACACTAGAATATTAAAGGAGCTGGAGGTGGTACTGGCAGCACCACTGACAGCACTATTCAACAAGTCAATGGAAACAGAAGAGGTTCCGAAGAACTGGAGAAGGGCTGAGGTGGTCCCTCTCCACAAAAGTGGGAGCAAGAAGGAGGCTGAAAACTATAGACCTGTCAGCCTGGAATCACTGCTAAAGGAAAAGATAGTACGACACCTTGATTCAAGTGTAGAATAAGATCTGAGGCAGCATGGATTCATGTCAGGCAGGTTATTTTAAACTAATCTGATTGATTTCTTTGACTGGGTCACTAGGGAGGTGGATCAGAGGGGAGCGTTGGATGTGACCTGCCTTGACTTCAGCAAGATGTTCGACTCTGTCCACATAGGAGGCTAGTGAGCAAGCTGGGCAGCCTGGGACTGGGACAAAGGGTGGTGAACTGGGTAAGAAATTGGTTGAAGGACAGAACACAGAGGGTGGTGGTGAACAGAGCTAAATCTGAAGTTGGGGGCGGTGACCAGTGGGGTGCCACAGGGGTCAGTTCTTGGACTAGTGCTGTTTAATATCTACAATCAGCAACATGAAGGGAGTACAATGGGTGGAAATGGTGCAGAAATGGACACAAGTCCCTTTACACGAGAAAGAGTCCTGAAGAAACTGGAAGTAATAAGAGTTGATAAAGCAATGGGGCCAGATGGGGTGCATCCCAGGGTCCTTAAAGAACTAAGAGAGGTGGTGGCTGAATCTCTGGCAATCCTGTATAGCCAATCACTGGAAACAGGGGGGGTACTCAAAGACTGGAGAATAGCAGATGTAGTACCCTTATACAAAAGTGGGAACAAAGAGGAAGCAGGGAACTACAGACCAGTCAGCCTCATCTCGGTAGTGGGGAAGACCATGGAAGCACTACTGAAGGAGAGATTGGTGGAACATCTGGTTGTCAATGCACTACAGGACCCAAGGCAGCATGGTTTCACCAGGGGGAGGTCATGTCAGACCAACCTCGTTGAATTATTTGACTGGGTGACTATGGAGGTGGATCGGGGAGGGCAGTGGACATGGCCTATCTGAGCTTCAGCAAGGCCTTTGACACGGTGCCACATAGAAGACTATTACACAAACTGGGGAATATGGGTGTGGGTAGGACAGTAGTGAGGTGGGTAGGTAACTGGCTGGGCAGCAGGACACAGAGGGTGGTGGTAAATGGCTGTCACTCCACAGAGGGAAGAGTGACCAGTGGGGTACCACAGGGATCAGTGCTGGGACCAGTCCTATTCAACATCTTCATCAGTGACATTGCACAGGACCTAGAAGGCAGAATTTCCCTGTTCACTGATGACACGAAGCTCTATAACAGAGTAGACACACCAGAGGGTGTAGACAGAATGAGAAGGGACCTGCAGCAACTTGAAAAATGGTCAGGGGTTTGGCAGTTGAAATTCAATGCAAAGAAGTGCAAGATAATGCATATGGGGCACAAAATCTCTGGCACAATATATCTGTTGGGGGATGAGGATATAGCATGCACTAAGCAGGAAAGGGATCTTGGGGTTATCATCTCTGATTACCTCAAGGTAGGGAAACAGTGCAACAAGGCAACAGGTAAAGCAAATAGGATGCTGGGATGCATAGGCAGGTGCATCACCAGCAGGAAAAGGGAGGTCATAATTCCAAGATACAATACACTAGTGAGGCCCCACCTGGAGTACAGTGTACAGTTCTGGAGACCTTACCTACGTAAGGACATAGACAGGGTAGAGAAGGTTCAGAGGAGGGCAACAAAGATGGTATATGGATTGCATCACAAGTCCTATGAGGACAGGTTGAAGGACTTGAATATGTACTCCCTGGAAGCGAGGAGGGAGAGTGGGGATATGATAGCGACATGCAAGTATCTTACAGGGAGGAATTGGGTGCAGGAATACACTATTTTTAAGCAAAAAAGATGTTCCAGGACTAGAGGGCATGGGATGAAGTTGGAGGGGGATGATTCAGAGGAAATGTGAGGAAGAATTTCTTCACAGAATGGGTGGTGGACAAGTGGAACACCCTGCCAGAGGAAGTGATGGGGGCTGAAACAATCACATGATTTAAGAATGCATTGGATAGACATAAAGGAATTCTGGAGGTCAGGGGTAAGGGGCAACAGACTTCTAGGAAAACGTAAAGTGAACTCACAAGTTCAAATGAGCAGACTGGGTGGCCATAGGCCCTTATCTGCCGACACTGTCTAAGTATCTATGTATTGCTCAGGAGCTGGAGGAGAAGGTGGGCCTCTCCTTACAGATGACACTAAGGTCTACAATAGAGTGGACAGTCCAGGAGGGGTGTAGAGAATGAGGAGGGTCCTGGCTAAAATGGAAGAATGGTCCAGAGTGTGGCAACTAGGATTCAATGCGAAGAAGTGCAAAATCATGCACTTGGACTGCAGAAACCCAGAGGAGTACATGATGAAGAGGGAGATATTAGCAACCACAGAACAGGAATGAGATCTGGGGGTCATCATATCTAATTATCTAAATGTGGCCAAACAGTGTGCTAAGGCAGTGGGGAAAGCCAGCGGGATGCTGAGGTGCATAGGCAGAGGAATCATTAGCAGAAGAAAATAATTCATAATACCACTGCACAGAACATTGGTGAGACCTAATTTGGAATACTGTGTCCAGTTCTGGAGGCCACGTCTCAGGAGAGACAGACAGGGTGTAGACAGTCCAGAGAAGGGCAACAAAAATGGTGCAGGGCCTGCACCACAGGTCATACAAGGAGAGAATGGAGGAAATCAAAATGTACACCCTAGAGAAGAGAAGGGAGATGGGGGATGTGATAAAGACCTTCCAGTACCTTAAAGGGATTAATAAGGAACAGGAGGGCAGCATCTTCCACAAGAGAAGCAGCTCAAAAGCAACAAGAGGGCATGACATGAGACTGGAAGGGGGTAGACTAAGGGGCAATGTGAGGAAGTACTTTTTCACAGAGAGGATGGTGGAATCTTGGAATGGCCTGCCCCAAGAGGTGGCGGGGCAAGCACGGGGGATTTAAGCATGCATGGGATAGACACAAGGGAACCCCTGAGGGGGAAGGAGAGGCAGCAGCTGAGGACCAACTAGTGTCAGCAGCTGCTAATAAAGGGTAGGGCATATGGGCAGACTGAATGGGCCTGGCAGTCCTTATCTGCCATCAGTTTCTATGATCTATGTAAATTAAATAAAATATAGCAAAGTTGTGGGTGTTCTGGGGAGGAGGGTGGTTCTGGGCTGCAGAAAGACGGTTGTTGGATGGTGGTTACATAATTCTACTGGGTTTTGGTCTGGTGGGAGGGAGGAGGGGCTGTTGTTTTTGTTTAGTTTTAACTAGGCTAGCTGAATATTGAATGCCCCAATATCTAAATATATGGCTGCTAGATACCTAATATTCGGCCGAATATTCGGAAAAAGGTATTCGCACAGTCCTACTGTAAAATAATAGCATTACAGAAAAATAAAAAAACTGTAGACAAAAAGACCAAGGGTACCTTGTGTTTGTCTTGTCATCCAGGCAGCTGTAAACTTCAATAGTATATGACATAACAGTAGTCATTGTTTAATTGGCTATGCTACAAGTATGTTTTATGGACTTTGGCACTATGATAATTGAACCCATTAGTGATGAATACGTCAGGAAACCATAACTCTGTGCCAAGTGATCAGCTTTTGTCTCCCAGACAGAATAATTTTTCCATGCAGTATACTCTTCAAGATTTCATTTCTCAATTGAGTACGCAGGAACATTGTTCTCTATGTGAAGCTGATTCAGCATTAATACTATTTCCATCACATCTTTTGTGAACTTTTTCCATAGGTTTCCAGTATCTGGGGGAAAAAAAAATGTCCTTACATTGTCTGTAGCTCTACCCCATGCAAGCATAGTGTATGCCCTCTTGTACTACTGCTCTGAACACACTGAAAACAATTTCTTTTTTTTCATATTTTCCCCCTCTTTTTTGACCCCCCAACCTTCCTTCCAGGATCCACCCTGGTCATGGTGCCCCCGAGGCTTCCACCTCCCGAATAGCCACTCTTTCCTCCCCGATTACTCCTGGCTTGCCCCCAGGAGGTGGCGCATGGTGCCGTGGCAGGAATCGGTGCTGTGTATTAGTATCTGGTTGGAGAGTATGTGGCCAGGCGGCTACTTGAAGCCGGGAGCAGGGCTTCATGGAGACATCTGGTGAGAAGGAATTTTTGTCCCCCTATTGGCTGGGGTGGAGATGTGCAATGACTTCCCCACTTCGACTATGTGTTGGTGCTCAAGGTTATACACCCAGCTTCCGCTAGGTGTCACCCTCACACAAAGCACAAGGACCTCCCCCAAGAAGGAGAGCAGTCCTAGGGATGCTCCATCCCTCTCCCCCTGGCTGGCCCTCCGATGACCCGGGCTCGATCCTGAACCCATTTCACTGGCATCATAAGTGGAACCCCAACTGCTGCGCCGGTGGGCCGGCAACACTGAAAACAATTTCTGTGATCAACCATATCCATTTAAAAGCTGAAACTGTATCTCCTCATAATAGGCCCCAGGCATGAAAGATTAAAATATGTATGGGTCTGCAGCACTTAGGCAACCTTATGATAGAAAGCCATGCTCAGGGGGTCAGGTAGACCCCAGTGGCATACACCAAAGGGGTATGTGCTCCTTCCACAGTCAATCCCCTGACTGTTCATGCAGCTATGCAAGTGGATGTTCAGGAGGGTGGTCAGGGGCATGCCTACATCCACACCACTCATGAAGGTACAGAGTGTTGGTTGAGGGGGGCACATGTTATTCAATCAGATACTCTGCTTTAGGCACTGCACACCCCTCACTATGTATATCCCCCAGCAGTGGCAATAACTAACCCCTCCCCATGCTGTGCCATCCCTCTTGTCAGGCAGGGAGGGTTGAGACAGTCATTTGAGCACTCACCCCACAACCTAAATATAAAGGACTCACAGCATTGCATGGTCCCCTGCTACACATGGAGCAGAGGATCCACTCATAGACGAGGACAGGCATTCAGTTGGATGCCAACCTGTGTCCACCAATCCCACCCGAATGCACCAGCATGCTGGGGGGTGGGACCATGGCAGGTACCCTGTGGTAGCCAGCTAACATTAATGTTGTGTTCCTTGTGCCTGTCAATGGGTACGGAGCAGCACAGGCCTGTTACATGTCTCTCATGCATGCCCAGTTCACACTGGCACATAGACACTATTAGTAGTACTAATAATGGATTTAATAAAGCATCCTCCCAAAGCTCAGAGCATAGAAATTACAAACTGTCAGAAAGTGATGGATGGAGAAAAACAGACATCAACAGTGAGTAAACGGCAGCACAATTTATAGTGATAAAATGAAGGACAAGTATGCAGAAAGTGTGGTTTGCTGAATTTATAAGCGCATACCATTCTAACCAACAGTAAAACTAGAATTTTAAACACTGAGACTAATTATCTCTATATGCCTTTGGTTTAAAGACAGTATAAAATGAATTTATAAATTCTGAAAAAAAGCATGCACTTCAAAATATCCCTAATGTCCAATGGCACCACTTCTAATACTCAACCCTATATCTAAGTATTCTGGTGTTCAAGGGTACCCTATTTTCTTTTCTTTTTTTTTATTTACTTTATATTTTTCTCTCTCCTCCCTTCCCTCCATCCTTGACCCTTCGGGGGCATCTGGGAGTCATCCCTCTGGCAACCACCCTACTCAGGGCTGACCCCTCGCCCCACGGAGCCACGGTTATCCCCCTCCATTCCTAATGTATATGCAGAGGTTTAAGGCTTCAGCATGTACATATTGGAGGCAGAAGGGGAGAGGTAGGACATGTCAAAATATATTTTTTAGATAAACAAGATAGATAGCAGGGAGTTGTTCATATTGACTGGAAACACAGGTGCCGGGAGAAACATTCAATGAAGTTGGTGGGTTGGGATTTCAGAAAGAGGTAAGGAAGCAAGTAAGCTTTCATTTGTGGAAAGAGTGGAAGATATGTGAAACAAACTACTAAGGAATGTTGTCTGTGTGAAATCAGTGGATTGATTAAAACAATGGTGTGGCAGAAATGGTAGACTGGTAAGGGCATTAGGAAAAGAGGAGGCAGAAACAAGCAATGAATGGCCACTAGGGCCCTCATGTCAAATTAGAACTACAGTAGGGCAAGGCAGACT
Organism: Neoceratodus forsteri; assembly: GCA_016271365.2. NCBI lineage: Eukaryota > Metazoa > Chordata > Ceratodontiformes > Ceratodontidae > Neoceratodus > Neoceratodus forsteri. Next base: position 638,809,044 of record CM057455.1, on the reverse strand, counting down.
GGATGGGATGCAAGCCCTTTTTTTGGCATCAGTTTCTACAGTGTGTTTCTGATTTTCAATGTAATTTTGCAACTATTTGTCACAAGTGCTGTAATTTGTGCAAATAAAATTATTCACTCAATTCTTCCATCACTGCCAGAAATGCATCAAAACTGGGTGGGTGGAAAACTGGCTGAAGGGCAGCACTCAGAACATAGTGGTGGGAGGTGAGCTCTCTATCACCAGGGAGGTCACCAGTGGGGTCCCACAGGGCTGGGTGCTTGATCCGGTGCTTTACAATGTCTTCATCAATGATATCTGGGATAGTATTAAGGGCAACATTTGCCTCTTTGTGGATGGCACCAAGTTATGCAAGAGGGTGGACAGAGTAGAAGGGGTAAAAGACTAACTTTGTGGAATTCAGACAAGCACAGGGTGGTGGTGCAATAACACTGGAGTTCAACTTCAGAATGCATTTAGTGTAGCACTCACCCCACCAAACAGTACGCAAAGCTAGCTGCTTAAATGGAAAGATATTTATTTGCAGCATACAGCCAGAGCAATGTTGCAGTTCAGGGAATCTTGTGTTACATCCATTACATATGAGGCTTCTTCACAGAATGTAGGCAGTTACATAGATCATGTTATACACTTCAAGTCAGCACATCGACCAAAAATTAGCTCTGTTTAATTTCAAATACAACCTTGTGACTTAAAAGGCAATTAGTAAATATCAGTGAAATGTGCTAATGAAACCTTTACTTGTGTATGCACATCTAAACAATAAAAACAACATTAAGCAAATAAATGACAGTAGCAATAAGATCTCTTTCTTTCTGAAAGGCTTTTAACTCATTTTTAAATACCCCTTGAAAAATGACTTCATTTTACTCAACGTGTGTCCAGTTTCCAGTTGCTGTTATTAGTCAGGACCTGTAAACAAAAAACACGAGAAGGCATGAATATTCTCATAAAAGAAAAATGCAAAGTACACTGGTATGATTTCAAAAGAATTCTATAACCAAGTGGATGCACATAAGAAATATATGGGGGAAACGGAAAATTTCAATTTAACAGTATTTTTTTTAAGGATGGAATGATCTCAAATTTGTCATTTAGTCCAGGCAATCTGAGGGTACCAAGCCTAAAGATCCATTCCTGTTCTTTTCTGCTGTGTTTTTCAAATCACCACCTCTAATGTTAACAGGAATAGCTTCAGTACCTAGTGCTTTCATCTTGTGCCCACTTCTGGACTGAGAATTACTGTGGGCAGCCATGGCATACTCTGGATTGTTATTTGTTATAGCCAACCAATGTTCATTTATTCTGAATTTAAGATTCCTTTTGTCCTACTGATGTAAAATTTGCCACAGGAACAGGTCAAAAGATACAGTTGATCATGCCTTTTATTTTTTCCATTTTACCCATTTTTGCACTCTCAAATTCAGTGGCATTTAACATAAGATAGCAGGTGCGACACATGACAGATGGTTTGGATACCCCTTTATTCTTATTAGAGAGCCGAGATCTGCCAGGTTTATGTAAGTAGCTATGGACTAGACGGTATCTAACATTAGGTCCCCTTCAGTACAATATCCTTAGGGGTTTGCTGAACAGGGACTGTAGTTGTGGTGCACCCTAAATATACTCAGATTATCTCATACTATTTTCACAACTTCTCTAGTTCTCCAACCAAATGTAGTTATAAATGTAATGGTATGCTCACATTTTTTCATTGTTTTTTGGCAGCAATAAAGATTCACGCTGTATAACATCAGTTTCTTCCATAGCATTGTTCATATCATCCTCCCCTTTCCAACAATCTTTCTGTGAGCTCATCAGCTCTCACCCTCATATAATTCATCATTCCCACAATTGTGTCTTGTTCTAATAAATTGTCCCTTTGGCAGATTTCTTGATAGCATGTCTAGGGTAACAGCTTAAAGCATGCAAGAGATTATTTCTGTCAGTCAGTTTCTGAAACATATCAGTTAGAAGACTACCATCATCCATTTTGCAAACAGTTACATCAGGACGTTAACATGCTCCATTTCAACATTTACTTTGAATTTAGAGATCGTGCGCAACAGTTTTTACACATTTTTTATGAACGCTTGAAAAGCTGAAATTCAAGTCCCTGTGTCATGATTAGTGTTTCCTGAACATTTCATGCTTCTTGCTTTTTGGTTTTCTTTAAATCAGTATTTGTTAACTTGCTCTACAGTGGCTGAAAACAGTGGAGTCATTTCTGTCCCCTCAGTCAAACTTAGAATGTGATGACATCATTTTGGAGTAGCTTGCTGTTTCAGATTCCCAATCAGAGTAGTAATTTGCAGAGTTAATGGTTTGCTGAGCTCTCCCAAGTTTCTTACAAACCCAGTCTCTGGCTTGTGTTTGGATAGATCAACTTAAAATATATCATTATCGTCTCATAAAAAGCTAATCATTTTAATGTCAATGATGAATTGAAGTAGTGGAAATCTTTCTCTGTGAGAAATCAGCTTGTCTGTATCACAGCTCTTAGTTCTTTCTTATCAAAACTCAGATTTTTTTTCTAACTATATAACACACACAGGGCTATTAAATGAATATAAAATAAATCTAAATTGTGTTCATTCACAGAAAGTTTGTCTTTGATGTAACCTTCATAAACACATTCATGTAAGAAAATGTTTTCATGTCAGATTGATAAACAGTACATGTGCTTGAAATACTGTAGCTGAGTGTGACAGGCACCTGCCAGAACTCACAAATTTCAGTTATTTGGTGGTTTTCGTGTGAAAATGCATCATGTTAGGTATAACTAGAAACACTATATGGCATTCTGATGCACCGTGTCTCTGCCCCACAGTTGAGGCAGCTGCAGTCTACTGCCACCTGTTGCTGCCCCACAAACCCCCCTCTGCCTTCTGCTCCACATTTGAGGCTGCTGCATCCTGCTTCTCACCGTTTTCTCCCACATAGTCAAGGACTGTGCACCCTGCTGCCTCTAGCCCCTACCTAAAAAATGAAAGCTGCTGTACCCTGCCACCCACTGACCAAACAGTTGGGGTTGCTGCACCCTGCTGCCCTCGCTCCCCTACCCTCATAGTTATGGAGGTTGCACCTGTTGCCCCTTGTTCCTGTCTTCACAGTCAGGTCTGCTGTGTTGTGTTAAGCACTACAGTGCCAGGTTCCCTGCCTCCACAGCTGGGGCTGCTGTACCATGCTGCCCTAGCCACCAGAGGTGGGGCTTTTATTACACCCTGCTATTCACTTCCATTGCCCCAAATGGGCAGAGCTGCTGCACCACCTGCACCCCATCTCACAGTCAGGGCTGCTGTATCCTGATGCCCCCTGCATTCTGCACCACAGTTGAGGCTTCTGCACCATGCTGTCCTCTATCCCCTGTCACCAGAGACATGGCTGCTGCACTCTGCTCATTTCTACACAATTGGGATTGCTATGGTCTGCTGCGCTCTAGAGCCCAATGCCTCTGCAGTTTGGGCTCCTGCACCATGCTGCCACTTGTTGTAAGATTCCGGGCATTTGCTGTACCCTGTTGCATGCCTCCACAGTTGAGGCAGCTGCACCCTGCTGTCCCCCCACTACCAGAGTCAGATCCTTTGCTACACCCTGCTGCTCACATCCCTTGTCCAAAACAGGCACGACTGCTGCAACCTGTCCCCCAGTTTGGGCTGCTGCATCCTGATGCCACCTCTTTCTCCTGCCTGAACATTCAATGCTGCTGCACCCTTCTGCCCTCTGTTCCCACCCCCACAGTCAGCTCCACAGCACCCTTTGGCCCCCTGTACTGATCTCTACAGTCAGGGCTGCTGTGCTGTACTACACCCTAGAGTCTCATGCTGCCTTCATTGACATTTGGTGCTGTTGAACCCTGCTGCACACTTCCATTTCCCCAAATGGGCTGGGCTGCTGCACAGTGTGCACTCCGTGCTATTGTCAAGGCTGCTGTACCCTGATGCCTACCAGTGTCCTGCCCCACAGTCAAGTCTTCTGCACCATGCTGTCCTTTATCCCCTGCCATCATTGTGCCCTGCTACACCACAGAGCCCCTTGTTTCCACAGGCAGAGGACAGGGTGCAGCAAATGCCCTTACTCTTGTGCTGCACCCTTCCTGAACAACTAGGGTTGCTGCACCCTGCTACCCTCTCTCTCTCACCCTCACAGTCAGGGACACTCCACATGTTGCCCCCTGTTCCTGTCTCAGCATGTTGTAGCAAAGGATCTGACTCTGGTGGCAGGGGGACAGCAGGGTGCAACTGCCTCAACTGTGGAGGCATGCCTCTTGGTGCAGCAAATGCCCCGAATCTTGTGGCAAGTGGCAACATGGTGCAACAGCCGTAACTGCAGAGGCATGGTGCTGTAGGCACAGCAGGCCAGGGCAACACCAATTGTGTAGAAAGGAGCAGGGTGCAGTAGCCCTATTTCTGGTGACAGGGGATAGAGGACAGCATGGTGCAGATGCCTCGACTGTGGGGCAGGACACATGGGGCATCAGGACACAGCAGCCCCAACTGTGAGATGGGGTACACGTGGTGCAGCAGCCCTGACCATTTGTGGCAATGGAAGTGGGTAGCAGGGTGCAGCAAAAGACCCACCTCTGGTGCTAGGGCAGCATGGTACAGCAGCCCCAGTTGTGGAGCTAGGGAACCTGGCACTCTAAGGCTTAGCACAGTACAGCAGCCCTGATTGTGAAGATATGAACTGGGCAACAGGTGCTGCATTCCTAACTGTAAGGATGGGGGAGAGAGGGCAGCCGGGTTCAGAAACCCCAACTGTTTGGGCAGTGGGAGCAGGGTGCAGTAGTCCTGATTCTTTAGGCAGAAGATGGAGACAGCAGGGTGCACAATCCCTGACTGTGTGGGAGAAGACAGTGGGCACCAGGGTGCAGCAGCCTCGAATGTGGATTGGGAGGCAGGGGGCTTGTGGGGCAGGAGACAGTTGGCAGTAGACTGCAGCTGTCTCAACTGTGGGGTAGACACACGGTGCATTGGAATGCCATATATTGTCTCTAGTTATACACATACAGGATATATTTTCACACAGAAACCACCAAAGAAATGAAATTTGTGAGTTCTGACAGTGCATGTGCTTGAAATACTGTAGCAAAATGTGACAAGCACCTGCTTGTTAATCTGACATGAACGAAAAAATGTTCTTACATGATTGTAGGAAGTGGTGGGGGCTGAAACAATCACAGGATTTAAGAATGCATGGGATAGACATAAAGAAATTCTGGAGGTCAGGGGTAAGGGGCAACAGACATCTAGGAAAACATGAAGTGTACTTACAAGCTCAAATGAGCAGACTGGATGGGCCGTAGGCCCTTATCTGCCAACACTGTCTATGTATCTATGTATTTATGAAGGCTATATCAAAGACAAACTTTCTGTGAATGAACAAAATTTAGATTTGTTTTACATTCATTAAACAGCTCTGTGTTATATAGTTAGAAAAAAAAATTGAGGTTTGATTAGAAAGAGCAGAGTTTTGATACAGACTCTCTGATTTCTCACAGAAAATGATTTCGGCTACTTTAATTCAGCATTGAAACTGAAATGATCAGCTTTTTAAAGGAAGAGAAATACTGTATATGTGTTAAGCTGATCTATCTAAACACAAACCAGAGACTAGATTTGTAAGAAACATGGAGAGCTCAGCAAACCATAAACTCTGCAGAGTGCTGTTCTAATTGGGAATCTGAAACAGCAAGCTACTCCAAAATAATGTCATCGTACTCTAAGCTTGACTGAGAGGACAGAAATAACTCTACTGTTTTCAGCCACTATAGATCAAGTTAACAAATGTTGATTTAAAGAAAACCACAAAACCAAACAGCATGAAATTTTCAGGAAACACTAATCATGACGAAAGGACTTGAACTGCAACTTTTAAAGCTTTTATTAAAAATATGTAAAAAACGTTGCACATGATCTTTAAGGTACGGATTTGTTTGTTCAAGATAGGAAACAAATTCAGAAAATTCTTCCTTCGACCCTTCCACACAAGAAATACGTCATTGTGAACGTGTGGGATAAATAGCTGACACAACCAAGCAGGGATCAAGTGCATAAAAATGCACATATGCATTTGTCAATTTATTTTGTAGAAAAATCAATAAATATATACAGAAATCATAGAAGAAACAAACAAAAAAAATGTTAGTCCTTCATAACAAAATATCTTCAGGACTCTGGTTTACCCAGAAGAGCCCATGGCTTAGTTTCAGCCTAGATAACCCAGTATAATACCTCTTACACTTCAATCGTCTGTGTGAAAATCAGCACACCCCCAAAAGAAGATCCCTCTCATCTCACTGTCAGTACTAGAGTGACCTGATTATCTGTGGTCCACTAGTGGTGAGCCCTTTTATACTCTGGGGATTACATCACACTTTGGGGGGGAGTTCCCTTTGGCTGTGACATTGCATAATGGGGAGTTTCCATAGGCCATGACATTACTTAATGAGGAGTTTCCATATTATCCCATGCTTTAACATGCAGCGTCTTTTTATTTGGCCCTTTTTGCCCAAGTGGTCTTTTAAACCTAAAGTGTGATGTGCACTATTCCTTATCTCTAAATCAGGAGATAAAGGAGAAGTGGTTTTCAGCACTTCATGTGCAAGCAGAGGGGTTCAAGAAAACAGGGGTCGGAAAAGCAAAGAGAATGTCTAGTTTGCCAACTGTACATGAAAGCAAAAGTGAAAGACAGAAAAAGAAAAAGGAGATAGGAAAGAGTGAAAGGGAAAAATGGGGGGGGGGCGTTGCACATCTGACTTTCTGGACATTGTTTTACTAGTAATAACAGGAGCTCCCTATTACACACCTCCCCCACCAAGAGGCAACAGTTTTTCTGTTGTCAGACACCCTCCTGAAACTCAAGAAGGGTTGGAACTTTGCCAACCCACTCGCAGAAACTCCACTTCAGGGACCCTTATAAATATATACAGTATCTTCATTCAGACATAACACTATCTACAGTACTATACTTTTCCCTGAGGCTCAAAATCATGGTAAGAATACAGATCCTTTACTCGTATATCATATCATATCACTTCTTTCAATTATCATATTATACAGAAAGCAAAAACACATTCATGCACACATTTCATCAAGTTTCATCAGTATGGGCCCCATATCGAGACAAGAAATCTGCATTATGGTGTTTTGAATCTGCTCTATCCTGAATGGTGAAATGGTAAGTCTTCTGAGCCAAGCACCACCACATTATAAGACCATTCTTGTCCTTCATCTGCTGGAGCCAGCACAGAGGGTTATGATCAGTAATATCCTTAAACTCTGTGCCCCATAAAATAATACTTCAAAGCCTCTACTGCCCATTTCAATGCTAAGCATTCTTTCTCCTTGGTTGAATACTTTCTCACCCTCTCGTGAAGTCTGCTGCTGATATAAACCACTGGATGCTCCTCCCCCTTCTTGGTCTGGGAAAGAACTGCACTGATGTTTGTATCAGAGGCATCAGTGTGTACTTCAAAAGGGAGAGGAAGTCTGCGTTGAGCAGTACAGGGGAGGAACATAGGATAGCTTTAATATTCTGAAAAGCTTCATCACACTCCTGGGACCAGAGCACTTTATTAGGGCAATTGTTTTTAGTCAGATCAGTCAGGGTATTGCTATGGAGACAAAGTTTGGTACAAACTGGTAATAGTAACCAGCCAGACCCACAAAGGACCACACATGCTTCTTTGTCAGGTGTATGGGACTGTCTTCTGGTGCCTGAACCTTACTGACACCTGATTTTACAGTACCTCCCCCAATAGCAAAGCCCAAATACTTTGTCTGTTCAGGCAATGGTGCATTTGTTGGGATTGATGGCTAACCAAGAGTCACATAGGGATTGAATGACCGCACTGAGGTGTACGAGGTGCGTCTGCCAGTCAGGACTAAAAATGATAATGTCATCAAGATAGGCTGCACTGTAGTGAAAATGGACTTGTAAAGTCTGGTCCATGTACCACTGAAAAGTCATTGGGGCCCCATGCAACCCAAAGGGCATTTTGGTGAATTGGTACAGTATTATGGGTGTGCTAAAGGTAGTATACTCTTGGGCCTGTTGATCTAGGGGAATCTGCCAGTAGCCTTTCGTAAGGTCCATGGTGCTGATGTACCTGGCATTCCCAATCTTGTCTAAGAGGTCATTTGTATGTGGCATAGGATACCCATCAAATTCCAAAATAGCATTTATTTTTTTTTAAATCTAACCATGATCGCATTCCCCCTTCCTTCTTGTCCACTACAACTATAGGTGATGCCCAAGCACTACGGGAAGGTTTGATAACCCCCAATAGCTCCATTCTCTTGATTTCCTTTATGACCTCCTGTCAAACTCTTCAGGGGAGCCTATAAGGTTTCTGATGAATAGGTTTCTTTAGGGACACTTTAATGGTGTGAACAACCTCTTTTGCGCTCCCTGGTATACAGGTACTAGTGAAGGTGGCCCCAAAATACTTCAGCAATAGGTTAACTTCCTGTATTTGTGCTACATCTAAACCAGGATTACTATGCACCTCTCTGACTTCTTTTTCCATCTCAAGCCTCTCATAGGCCTCCTCCAACTCAGTAACTTCCTGTTCAGGATGGATAAACTAAATGGGTATGGGGTCTTTCCTATCATGTTATTTCCTTAGTAAATTGGCATGATATATTTTTTTTCTGGGATCTTCGGCCAAGCATCTCAATTTCATAGTTACAGTAACCTTCACAGTCTGCCTGATAACCACAAATGGACCTTGGCATTTCATCAATACTTTGTTTTCAGATGAAGGCAGCAGTAATAGGACCTTATCACATGGTTGGTAGGTTTTATTTTTCAACCCTTCATCATACCAATCCTTCTGTTGCACCTGTCTGTGAACCACATTCTGGTGAGCCATGGTGACAAATTTCACCAGTTTTTTCCTAAGGTTGGACATGTAGTCCACAATACTGGTATGACACACCTCTTTCCCTTCCTCTCAGTGTTCCCTCACCACATCCAGTGGGCATCTGGGGTTTCTTCCATACAGAAGGGTAAAAGGTGACAATCCTGTAGTGGCTTGGGGTATCCCCCGCCATACGAACAGGAGATATGGTAAATACTTGTCCCAATCCTGCCCCTCTTCTTGCACATACATTTGGAGCATATGTTTTAAGGTTTCATTAAAATGCTCCACTAGCCCATCAGTCTGGGGGTGGTAGGGAGATGTTCTTACAGCTCAAACCCCTAACGATCGGTAAAGCTCCTTAAGGAGCACTGAAGCAAAATGTGTTCCTCTATCTGTGAGCATGGTTTGAGGGATACCCAGATGACTAAACATTTTGGCCAGTTCCTCAGCAATCCGAGGGACCATTGCAGTCCAAAGGGGTAACACCTCCAGAAACCTTGTGACATAATCACAAACCATAAATATGTACTGATTTCCTTCAGAGCTTTTTGTCAGGGGTCCTACCACATCCATCATAGATACATAGATACATAAACAGTGTCAGCAGATAAGGGCCTATGGCCCACCCAGTCTGCCCATTTGAGCTTGTAAGTTCAGTTTATGTTTTCCTAGAAGTCTGTTGCCCCTTACCCCTGACCTCCAGAATTCTTTTATGTCTATCCCATGCATTCTTAGATCCTGTGATTGTTTCAGCCCCCACCACTTCCTCTGGCAGGGTGTTCCATTTGTCCACCACCCGTTCTGTGAAGAAATTCTTCCTCATGTTTCCTCTGAATCACCCTCCCTCCAATTTCATCCCATGCCCTCTAGACCATCGCTATTCTTTCAAATGGGGTCATGACTGCAGGTATTTGCTGTAGGGGCACCTTATCCTGTCTTCCCCCTTTGGCCACCATCTGGCACTCAGGGCAAGTGTGACAGTACTCAGCCATGCTTTCATGCATACCTGGCCAGAAGAACTGGCTTGACTATCTACCTGGTGTCTGATCTCGGCCTTCATGACTGGCCATAGGTACATCATGGGCTATATGCATGAGTTTCTTTCTAAAACATTGGGGGACCATCATTTGTTTAATATATTCCCTTGTAACAGGGTTAACACAATTCAGTAAAATACGTCATTAGTTATAACATACTGTCGCTGCCATTCTGCAACCACCTGGTCCACCTTTAAAAAAAAAAAGGTTTTAACATTTCATCCAATTTTTGTTCCATTATAACATTAGTCACAGTTAACTCAGAGTCAGTATCAGGTGTTCCCTCCTGATGTGTTTCCCTCCACTTTCGATTTTCAGCTCTTTTCTCCTTTTTAGCTTTCTGAGTTTTCCCATTGTCCTCAAATAGATTGTCATCAAAAGGGAAAACATCCTGGGACTGTTCTCTTTTTGTCTGGGCCCGAGCAGTAACTGCCACTAGTAGACCACAGGCCTGTTGAGATTTTATTAACCGATCAAAGTTCGTAAAATCCTGCCCAATAATGATAGGTACTGGTAATCTGGTTACTAAGCCAACTGCAATCAAACTGTGTGTCCTGCACGACAGTCATTTCCACTGTGATGGTAGGGTACTGGTGGATATCCCCATGGACACATGTAACTTTTGCATGCAGCCCGTTACTGCTGTATGTTTTCAATGTATCTGCTCTTACCAAAGTCTAATTACTGCCAGAGTCTAATAGTCCTATTAGTTCAGTCTAGACAATCCACACAGTAGTGACATATCCCCAAGTGGCTAGAGATAGATATGTTGTTTCAGTTCTTTTATTGGGGCAATTATGGGCTTTATGCCCTATTTTTAAACAGTTGCAACATATAAGGTCAGCATGATAAGGTTTCTCACTTTGGTACCCTTGCCAGTTATTACCTCTACCATAGGAATGTATCTGATAAGAAGTATCAAAAGGTCTTATCAGTGTTGTTGGTTGGGGTGAAGAGTCCTGGTATCCTCTGGATTTTATTGGTCTGGCTGCCAGGTAATCCTCCACCAGAGCGATGGTCTTCTCCACTGTATCAGTCTTGTGCTCCTTCACCCATACTTGGACATCCTGGTGTAAAATTTTAATAAACTGTTCTATAATGATTAGCTCCATGATCCGGTCAAAGGTTTTGACCATCGGTTGCAACCATTTTAAACAAAAGCTATTCAGTCCGGCAACTGTCTCTCTGGGGGTGTTTTGGCCCAGCATCCTTTGTGATCGAAATCACTGCCTATATGTATTAGTATTAATGTCATACCTACGGAGGATTTCCTCCTTGTCCTGATCATAATTGTTAGAGTCAGGGGCAGTCAGGTGACTGTATACCAAATGGGCCCATCCAGATAAATAAAGGACCAGTCTGATGATCCAATGGTCTTGGGGCCATGCATAGGTCTGTGCTATGCACTCAAATGTTGTCAAGTAGGCTTCAATGTCATCAGTCTCTGTCAATTTGTAAGTTTAATGTCTTTGGGTGTATTTCTGTCAGGTTGTCCTGGATTCAGGGCCTGGACTGCTTGCAAGGCATCCCATCACCTATCATCTTGTCTCTTCCTCTCCTTCTCTTGTAGCTATTGCTCCTTGGACCACTCACGCTCCATCTCTAGTTGTCGTAAGCACAATAATCGCTGTAGGTCACTGGGATACTCTGGGGCACTTTCCTCCAGCTGTTTCTTCTCTTCTTCCTCAGTCAGGTCCTCATCCGTGTGTTCTTTTTCTTCCTTTTTCACCGCCATCTTTGTCTGAGCTTCTGGTTCCAATCCTGTATGTAGGCTTCAAACCCAGTTTATCAGCCATGACATGAATACGTTGAATTTTCCTTGGCTCTGCACTTTTTACCCTACACATGTGTTGGGTATATTACTATACCCCCTGGAGGCATTTCCCAAGCAGACTAAACAAGCCAGGTATCTCACTTCTCACACCAGTGTGAGTGTGTGGGATAAATAGCAGACATAACCAAGCAGGGATCAAGTGCATAAAAAATGCACATTTACGTTTGCCTATTTATTTTGTAGAAAAATAAATAACCATATACAGAAATCATAGAAGAAACAAAAAAAAAAGTTAGTCATGCATAACGAAATAACTTCAGGACTCTGCTTTTCCCAGCAGGGCCCATGGCTTTGTTTCAGTCTAAACACCTCTTGCACTTTAATCATCTGTGTGAAAATCAGCACACTCCAAAGATGATCCTTCTCCTCTCACTGTCAGTACCAGACTAACCTGACTATCTATGGTCCCCTAATGGTGAGCCCTATTTATACCCTAGGGATTACATCATACTCTGTGGGGGAGTTCGCATTGGCCGTGTATTACATAATTTGGGGTTTCCATATTATCCCATGCTTTAACATGCAGGGGCTTTTCATTTGGCCCTTTTTGCCCAAATATGCTTTTAAACCTAAAGCACGATGGCCCAGATATTCAAAACTTTGTGTGGTGTGCAAACTGTTTGCACAGATTTAGTGCAGGATTAGCCCGGGTCTGCAATATTCAAAAGGCCTAATAGCATACACAAATTGCATTAGTGCCGGGCAAACCATAGTTATATGCAAGGGGCACACTGAACATGAATACAGGTGCTATGGGATATTCAGCAGCTGGCGCTGTGCTAAGGTGTTTAGTGCAATTTAGTGTGACCCTTTGTGTGGTACAAATTACTGCCCAGGAAAAGCTGGTCTTAACTCTGGGAAAACAGCTGTGAGCTACATTGTGGCCTTGTGTGGCATTAGCGTGGCCTTGCACGACCCTAACATATGACTACGACACAGAGATAAAGCCAGACATGGAGGAAACATGCTGCTCACTGATGGCACCACAATGATGATAACTGCTGCCACCAGTCCCAGCCATGCCAGGCAGTATGTGGTGATCTGGCCCCTGGGGGCCACCTTGGTAGAGTGGCCATACAGCACACACCTGCAGACCATACGTCTGTGGTGACCTAAAGATGCCAGCACACACATGCAGCACTGTGGGCATGGTGGGTGCTGAGGGGAGGGTGTACAGGTGGTCAGGCCTCACCACAGACTGGATGCAGTCACAAGGCTGGGACACATCATGCAGTGCACATGGGCCAGTATTGGGAATACCCCAATATCAGTGTGCCTGTCTGATCGTACATGCTCCCCCCAGTCACACACCATACAGCTGTACATACACCACAGCACACACAGCCGGCCATGTCTATGTCACTATGAGCATCCCATGCCAGAAGTGCAGCATCTTTGGTCACACAATAGTCTACATGAAATGTCCACTGGCAGTACACACCTGCAAGGTGGACTTTTCACTGCGAACAATGCAGTGGTCAGCACTACCCTACACACCATAGGCATTGCTGTGTCCCTCACACTGCTGGCCCCCTTGCTACTGTGGTGTCTGCTATACACTGTAGCATGCCATACAGTGGACAGTTGCATGCAACACCACCACCACTTGTGCCTATTCTGTGTTGTCCTCTGTGGTACACAATGCTATGCTGTACTGCATATATGTAGCCTGCAGCAACCTTCATGCACTGTCAGACTGACCTACAGGTAGAGCTGTGGCCAGACCTGGCAAGTCCCTGTACTTCGAGGCTGACCTAATAGACCAGGGAGGGCCTGTGGATATGGCCTTCCTAGACTTTAGCAAGGCATTTGACACAGTCTCGCACAAAAGATTAATAATCAAGTTAGCCAGCCTGGGAGTGGGTCCCAGAGTGGTAGCCTGGGTAGCAAACTGGCTGCATAACAGGACACAGAAGGTAATAGTGAATGGAACACATTCTGAAGAAAGGGGGGTTACCAGTGGAGTACCTCAGGGCTCAGTACTGGGTCCAGTTCTCTTTAACGTCTTTATAGATGACATTGTGGAGGGTCTGGAAGGAAAGGTATGCCTCTTTGCGGATGACACAAAGATCTGTAACAGAGTTGATACATAAGGTGGGGTAGAAAGGATGAGAAGGGACTTGGCAAGGTTGGAGGAATGGTATCAGACATATGGCAACTTAGATTCAATGCAAAGAAGTGCAAAGTAAAGCACCTGGGAAATAAAAATCCAGGAGAAGAGTACACAATAGCAGGGGAGGTACTAACAATAACAATAATGGAAAGGGATCTGGGTGTAGTCATATCAGATGACCTAAAGGTGGCTAAGCAATGTGAGAAGTCAGTAAGGAGAGCCAGGGGGATACTGGGATGCATAGGAAGGGGCATCACAAGTAGAAAAAGGGAAGTGGTTATCCCTCTGTACAGACAGTTGTTGAGACCCCATCTGGAGTACTACATGCAGTTTTGGAGACCTTATCTACGCAAGGACATAGACAGGATGGAAGCAGTCCAGAGGAGGGCAACTAAAATGGTACAGGGTCTACATCAGAAACCATATGAAGAGTGACTGAGAGAGCTTAATATATATATACACCCTTTATGAAAGGAGGGAAAGCGGGGACATGATAGAAACTTTTAAGTACCTCAAGGGAATCAACAAAGTCCAGGAGGGTAGCATCTTTCAGAAAAAGAGATGTGTAAGAACAAGGGGGCACAATTTAAAGTTAGAGGGGGGACGGCTCAAAGAGTAATGTGAGAAATTCTTTTTCACGGAGAGAGTGGTGAGCGCATGTAACACTTCCTGGAGAGGTTGTGGGGTCTAAAACAGTGGGAGAATTCAAACATGCATGGGACAGACATAAGGCAATTATAGTGGGGGGTTGCAGGAAGTAGGCTGTTGGTTAACTAGAATCTGCAGCTTATCCAATAGGTAGGGAAATGGGCAGACTGGGTGGGCCAAGTGGTCCTTATCTGCCATCAAAGTCTATGTTTCTATGTTTCTACAGGTGGAGCTGTGGGACCCAGTAGTAATGCTGGGCAAACTGCATGCAAATCAGGGTATAATGAGATGCTAATCTGGATGTTTGCACAGAGACTACCTAAGTAGGCTCATTTGCATGTCACTTTTGAATATGGAAAGGTTTAGCACCGGGCAAATGAGTTTGCACTGGGCAAATGGCTTAGTTCCGCACTACAACCGTGCAACTGTGTTAGCGTGGCGCTAATGGTTCGGGGAATATTATACAGTTATGAACACTGTTCTTTTACATCTGCTGCTGTGTGCAGCTGTACTGGGTCCACACATTTGCTGGCACACACATTAGGCACATGGTTCACCTCTACCTACCTTCACATCACTGTGCTTTGTGTTGCTGTTGTAGTTTGCACTTCCAGGTTGCTATATTCAGTGCTGTCTTATTCCAGGGCTACGTTTGCCCTGCAGTCCCAGCCTAGTTTGCCTGGTCTCATGCCCATGCTATATCCAGAAGCTGTTTGCCCCGGGCTAAGCCTTTTGAATATAGCTTGCTTTGTGCTCCGGGCTATGTTTGCCCGCTTGGCAGTGCTAATTTAGCCCTGGGGAAAAGTTTTGAATATATGGCCTGATGTGCGTTATTGATTATTTCCAAATTGGGAGATGAAGAAGTGCTTTTCAGCACTAAATGTGCAAGCGGGGGTTCAAGAAAACAGGGAACAGAAAAGTAAAGAGAATGTCAGAATGTCCTGCCTGACATGAAAAAAAAAAAGGGAGAGACAGAAACAGAAACAGGAGATAGGAAAGAGTGAAAGGGAAAAATGGATGGGAGGGTTTACATCTGACTTTCTGGACATTGTTTTACTGGTAATAACAGGAGCTCCCTGTTACAGTCATCTATAAATCTTTTATGGATGTCAATATTTTCAATGTGTGGATTGTGTTGGCTGTTAGACACATATTCATCTTCCCAAGCTCTAAGGTGTAAATTAGCTAAGCTGTAGGCCAAAGTTGCCGAAAAGCTGTGCCCTTGATTTGTTTATAGTTTCTTCTTTTGAACATAAACACATTGTTCTTGAGTACAATCTCAGTAAGGTTCACAAGAAAATTGATTTTACCCTGGGGGACACCAGTGTGATTGAGTAAATAGTGTTCTATGGCATTAAGGCCTCCTTCATGAGGTATATTAGTATAGAGGGAGTTCATGTCCATAGTCACTAGGAACCAATCTTTTTCAACCTGCATTTTTATTTATTTATTTATTGAAATGTTTCACCACGAAGGGTACACTGAGTAACAAGATGCTCATCTCACGGTGTGACCTGGGGGGGGTACAGAGGAGAGCAGGTGAGTACATGATACATAACATTGAGTTACACATTGGAGTCATGAATTAAGAGTGTCATTACATACATTGTTTACATACATACATACTTACATTACTTATATTAAATTGAATTAGAGTTACACAATGCTGACAGC
Organism: Neoceratodus forsteri; assembly: GCA_016271365.2. Classification (NCBI taxonomy): domain Eukaryota; kingdom Metazoa; phylum Chordata; order Ceratodontiformes; family Ceratodontidae; genus Neoceratodus; species Neoceratodus forsteri. Next base: position 638,792,872 of record CM057455.1, on the reverse strand, counting down.
TTAGAACTTATTGCCTGCAAAGCGTTGAGAACAGGGAGTAGTGTTTAAGTCTGGATTAAGTTACACTATACATAGATGACTGTCACTGACTAAGGGAATACGTTTGACAGGGAGATAAGCAGAAGTGCAGTATGGGCCAAGTGTGTGGGTTGGTAGAAAATACATGCCAGCATTTGTGATCATTAACTAAAACCGCTGATCAAGCCACATAAGATGAAGGGGGAAACGATAAGGGGGGTAGTAGCAGGAAGGGGGGGGGAGGTGAGAGGAGGTCAGGGGCATGAACAGTTTGCCACATAGTAGTTTATGAAGGCAGAGGATCAAGAATGCCTAGAGGAGGAATGCCGGATTTGGGCTGGCAGGTTGTTCCAAAGTTTAGGGAGATGGTAGGAGAAGGCCGATTGGCCTGCAGAAGTCCGCCGGTGAGGGATTACCAATAGCCAGGAGTCAGTAGACCTGAGGGCATGAGCGGGGGTTGGTGGAGAAGATAGGGAGGAGGTGAGGTAGAGTGGAAGGGAACTGAGCCACAAGTTAGAAGCAAATTTAGCACTATGACGTAGTCGCTAGTTGCTCAAGGATGGTAGGGCCAGCGAATGGAAAACCTCACAGTGGTGGGTACGAGGGGGGGACATCAAGGGCAAAACAGCAGAAAGCATTGAAAAGGGGGTCCAATCTGGATAGAGTGGACTTAGGGGCAGAGCTGTACACTATATCGCAGTAGTCGAAGGAAGGTAGTATCATTTTCTGAACAATTTCATGTCTCACAGATTTCTATAGAGAGCACCAAGCTTAGGATGCAGTTTTTTTAGTATAGCGGCCACATCAGTGGAGAAGGAAAGGTGTCGGTCAAGCCAGACCCCTAGATACCTAAAGGAGGACACATCCTCTAGGACTGTTCCATCAAGGGTGTGGAAGATCAGTGATGAGGTAAGTCTGAATAGTCTCTGCCTAGTGCCAAAGGTCAAGGAGACTGTCTTCTTGGCATTGAGGGAGAGTTGGTGGGAGTTAAACCAGAGCTGTACGTTGTTGAAATCAGCCTGGAGCTTGGAAGTGACTTCCTCTTGGGTCCGGCCGGTGGTACATTTCTTGTAGAGTTGATAGTAAATGTTTTGTATCCCTGATGCAACTCCTTAGCATAGGGACCGGGGGCTAATATAACTGTCCATGTATTGTGAGAGTGGCTCAGTAAGCCACCCAATCCCTGATATTATAGCTCAACCTGAAGGTTCCATGGGGTGCTTGTGAATTTTTGGGAGCATATATATAGCTGCCTTTTTTTTTTTTGTACAGTCCATGGAAAGAAAATAAAACTCATTAGTGTCATTTAAGTCATTTTGAAAAGCCTCCAACAAATACAACTCAATTTCTTTCTGGATCTGAGTGGTAGGGTCAAAGGTCAGGGGTTGGTAAAAGTTTTCATCTGCCATTTGTCTCTCTATTTCCCTGCCATATTTTACACTGTGTGTACTACAATGCTGCCTCCTTTATCTGCTGGCTTTATACTAATTTCTGGGTCCCAAGCTAGACTGTCAAGGGCTTCTCTTTCCTGGTTAATATTACAGTATGGCATGCATGGTTCATTTCTATACAACTCTTCTAGGTCTCTAATACAACAATCCAGATAGGTACTGGCACTGAGATGTGGTGTTGGGGGGGGTGGGCAGAAGGTATACTGAGGTTTAATCTATTGAATGCTGCATCTTCATTTTCATCATTCTCCTCACCTTCCTGTTCAACTGATTCTTCAACATTTTCTAATTCACTATTTTTTGCATCAATAAATATTCTCAAGTTAAGCTTTCTAGCAAATTTATTAATATCAACAAATGTATCATATTCACTAAGTCTATGAGCGGGAACAATCAAAAGTCCTTTAGACAGTACCTGGATTTGTGTTTCCATCAGGTTTTTAGTTGAAATGTTTATTACAGTCAATAGAGACTGTTCACTGAGGAGGAGTGTCACTCTCCTTATCCTCTTCCTCTTCCCCAGACACATCCTTCTGTGCTTCTAATGCCCCTTCGTCTCCTCTGCCCTCCAAAGGAAAATGGAAGGGGTGCACCTGTTACTCCTCCTGTGTGTTAGCCCAGGAGCAGTAACCCTTAAAAAAGGATCCTCAGATTTGCTTTCATCCTGTTCTGATGCACTTTCTGTGGTGCTGTAATCCAGTCTCTCAGTCCTTTTTAAGAAGGACCATGGTTGATTGTCATCCTGTCTTGCAGCTGTAGCAACTTCTTGTTGAGAGAATTGTTGGGAGGGGCTGTAGTGTTGTCAGCGGCTGAAGCAGATACGCCTTGTTTGCCTTTCCAGTTAAACACCTTATTATTGAGATAGTCATTTGGATCTCTTAAAAACTTTTTCTTTTTTTGTGCCTGTATTTTAAGATCATAGTTATTTAGATACATTTTAAAGTTTCTCTGGCACCTTTTAAAGTTGGCAGGTTCTTTAAAGGAAGACATAATGTTTTCTTGTGCTTGTAGTCCTTGTTTCAATTCTTCCTGTGCCTTTAAGCTATCTTCAGTAATAAGCTCCATCAATTTAACTGAGGCATCCTGTATAATACTCTCCAATTTATTTATAAAACTTGGTTTGTCTTCCCCAATTTCTGGCCTTTTCAGGTTTCTGAAACCACAGGGAACACATTTTACAGTCACATATCCAGTTGTAGTAGTGTCTTGCCAATGCAAGTGTCTCGCTCTAGTAGCCAGTTTTTCAAGCATGAAAAATGCTTCCCTTATTGTGTTACCTTCAGCGTTATTTCCAGCTGCTTCATTGCCTGTGGTGCTTCCCATGTTAGTGAGGTTCAAAATTGGGTTCTTTCCCTCAGCGTCAGCAAACAGGGCTCTGTAGATGCTGTCTCCTGTATTGTTTCCTTGACTACTGCTCTCTTCAACCAAGTCTCACATTTCTTCCTCTGTAGGCCATATGAGCATCCTAGTGGTAGTTTTGAATTCAACCCATTCATCATCACAGTAGTTTACTAACTTTGTGAAATCAAGACAAGCACAGGGTGGTGGTGCAATAACACAGGAGTTTAACATCAAAATACAATTAGCGTAGCACTCTCCCCACCAGACAGGATGCATGCATGCCATACCGTAATATTACTAACCAGGAAAGAGAAGCCCTTGGCAGTCTAGCTCAGGACCCAGAATCATTATAAAGCCAGCAGATAAGGGGGGGCAGCATTGTAGTACAGGGTTGGGTAAAATATGCTAGAGAAATAGAAAGATAACTGGCAGATGAAAACTTTTACAAACCCCTGACCTTTGACCCTTCCACTCAGACCCAGAAAGAAACTGAGTTGTATTTGCTGGAGGTTTTTCAAAATGATTAATTGACACTAATGATTTTTGTTTTCTTTCCGTGGACTTTCCAAAAAAAAAAAAAGCTGTATATACACTCCCAAAAATTCACAAACACCCCACAGAACCTCCAGGTTGCCCTATAATATTAGGGATTGAGTGGCTAACTGAGCCACTCTCACAATATGTGAACAGTTATATATCCCACTTGGTCCCTAAGCTAAGGAGTCACATCAGGGATACAGGACATTTACTATCAGCACTACAAGAAATGCAGTTTGAAACAAATGGGTTTCTAGTGACTATGAACATTGACTCCCTCTATACTAATATACCTCATGAGGGAGGCCTTAGTGCCTTACAACACTATTTACTCAATCACACTGATGTCCCCCAGGGTGAAAAAAGGATAAAAAGGGCACTTATTGAAAAAGAGAAGGGGGATTTTTATTGGAGAAAAAAATTGAAATACAACCCACACAATAAAACATAAACATAAACAAAATGCAAAAACACTAACACAAAGAAAGGGGTAAACTGCTAAACAGAAAAAATGAAAAACCTAGAATAAATCCTAAACCTAGAATAAACAGAAAAACCTAGAATAAATCAGCACCAAAAACACTCCTCCCTAAAGGAGGAATTTATCAATGTACATCAATCCCAAAATTAGTAATCCATGGCAAATTCTTCCAGAGAGTCTGTAGTTGTGCCATAGCAACAGTCTGTTTCTGTATAGAATAAATAAACTGCAACTCTCTCGTTATTTTTTGGGCCAGTTCAGCATGGCTGTTTTCCTTTTGCTGCAATGTAAAACATCATCTTGCCATCCATATATTCCATTTAATGACAGTAAATAAAAGACAGTGTTCTTGTCCCAGTGATGCCAAGGTCCAGGTAGGTATGCATTCATCAAATTTTGGTAAGTCACAAATCTCAATTGAGGCATTCTCCAAAACTGAGATAGAAATGCCCAGAAGAGGTGAATAAAAGAACAATCAGACAACAAATGGACCAGGGTCTCTTCCAAATTAATACAAGCAGGGTGGCTGCAGATGTGTTCCTGCAAGGACTTATGTTTTTGATTTGCCTTCACATTCAGACATTCATGGCAAGACAGCCAATGAACATCCCACATACAGGCAGGGATGCGGGCATTCTACTGTATATTAAATACTGAAGGGAACTTAAGCAATTAGCGGACATTTTTCAAAAGGGTTTTGCACAGCATATAACTACAACAAGAGAGATTTATACAAAGTCTTATGTGTCAGAGTAAGTAGCATATTTGGGGTGACATGCCATTGCTTTAAATGAAAAAAAAAAACATCTTTCATATATTCAGAAGTCCCCAGGGTCTTTCTAATTAAATATGGACTCTGGTGCTCCCAAGGTGAAAATCAAAGTATACATGCTGACAATAGCCAAGGTTCCTAGCCCCACTGCCAATCAACTAAGAGAGGTCTGATATTATCCATAAAAAAAAAAAATACTACTAAAAAAATAACAGGGGATTCATCATGTGTAACCCACTCTTTTTGCTAGGCAAATAAGTGACATTTCATTTTATGGGATTTAAATGGCTGCCCCACAGCACCTCAAAGAAAATCCCAAACAAGGAAATTTCAAATTTTCTCGTAATAGGATACACTGAACTAAGATACAAAAAAATGGGAAGCAAAAACGTTTTCATTAAAAAGACCCTTTTCTTCTTTCCAAATTTCCAAGTAGTCCAAAGAGCTACCCAATGCCTACCCAAAACTAACTTTTCTTCCAAGTTAAACAGGTCCATATCAGGAGTACCAAATGTGATACCCAATATTTTAAGGGGTTGTTTTGAAATGACAATATTTTGGCTGTATTGCAAACAGTGCAGGTCAGAACCTAAAAGAATAACCAGCACATTTATTCAAGTTAAGAGTTGCCCCAGAGAGTGTCCCATAATCAACAATAAAGTCCAACGCCTGTGTGTGAGAGTCCCCATCTGCCAGGAGTAAGTTCATGTCATCTGCATATGCAATGGCGGAATATGGAATCGATAGACAGCCATCCAAATTAGGATGAATCTGTCCAGAGGCATGAAGAGTCCATAATAGGGGATCAATAAAAAAACATATAGTAAAGGGCTGAGTGGGCAGCCCTGGCATACCCCCCTGCATATAGGTACCATGGCTCCCAACCACCCATTAATAATGGGAACTACTGTGGCTGTACAGTACAAGGACTTGATACCACATAAAATGTTATCTGATACCCCATAAAAATGTAGAACTGCCCATACAAAATCATGGTTGATTGAGTCAAATGCTTTTTGCTGATCAAGGGATACAACAAGACCCAATAAAGGGTGACAGAGATTGCATTCCATGATCTCCTGAATCAAGATTAAATGATCAGCAATCTTTTGATGAGGGACTAACCAAGATTGCACCGGTGGCACAACCAGTTCAGCCAGTGGCAAAAGTAGCTTGGTCAGTATTTTAGTATAAATTTTAAAATCAGAATTCAGCATACAGATTGGTCTCCAGTACTGAAGCCTCATTTTGTCACCACTTTTATAGAGAAAAATCAAAGCCCCTTTAGCAAAATCCAAAGGAACATTCCCAAAAGTAAGAAAACTAATGAATAATTGTGTCAATTGAGTGGAAAGAAAATCCCTGTGTTTTTTATATAATTCACTAGACAGACCATCAGGGCTGGGCATTGTATTGCAGCGTAGGGACTGAATGGCAATCTTGACCTCCAATGGGGTAATGTCTTGGCTCATACAGTATGTAGTGCAATATGGTCAGGAACAGTCAGAGGAGAGATCTGAGACAAGTAAGAAGAAAACTGTGAAATATCAGAAGTCAGGACAGAAAATAGGTCAGTGGAATATTCACCCACTGCGCAGAGTATATCCCTCTGAATCTGTGCACTAAAATCCTGTGAAGTGGTATAGGCCAAAGTTAGGAAATACTGTAGCTGTTTTTGGTGTTGTAAATAATGTAAATATGCTTGACAGGTGCTATGCTGACTACAATGTTGAATAAAACTCCTCAGACCCCACTTAGTATCAGCCCACCAAAGGCCGATGTCTAAATAGCAAGGCACCATGGACTGCTGGGCTGAACAATACTCTTGCAACTCAGTGCAAAAATTCTCCTCCAACAATAGATAGATGTACTCATTGTATGCATAAAGCACACCTCTGGTGAGAGGTTTCTGGAATATAAAATTTTATTTGCAAAACTGTCATTTGTTTTTTGTATTGTTAATATTGGCAGGTTCTGGCTACAGGGTACCTTCCCTATATACTGTGACTTGTTGCTAGACTGGCAAGGGATTGTAGGGTACTGGAGGCTTAGAGCTCATAGCCACCAGTGTTTCCCCTATTCTTGTACTTCAAAACCTCTGTGCCTAGTCAAGGTACACTTGCCTAACATTTGTAGCCCTACAGACATCTAGGTTGAGCCTTTTTAAAGGCTTTGCAACATTTTTTAGCGCTAATTCTGTAGCGTGAAACCGGAAGTAGCGCAATTGGCACTTCCGGTTTTTCCTCCTCTTAAGACCTGCACTAGCGAGCAGGGTGAGCTTGCGCTGGGCCGCACACGGAGACGCACGCAGAGACATGCACGTCTCTGTTACATGTCTACTGCGTCCATTGGGGACGACGGGGACTAGGAGGCATAAGCTGGTATCTCCCACATAACAGAATAAATGGTAACACATTTTCAAAGTACTATTTTACTATTCTTATTCATAATGAAAAACACTAATAAGTATTGTACAACATGTAAGATGTATGCCTTTGGCAAACAAACACCTAATTATACGTGTGAAAAGTGTGTTTTGGTTGGCGATTTACAGGAGGAAATTACTTGCCTGCTGCCAAAGATGTCATTAAAATCAGACATCAAAGCAGTGGAAGATTACATCAATCAGATGTCACTCTTGGTGGAAACAAACACTTCTTCAACAAAAATTGTGGATGATGATAACCACCAGGAGTCTCATCTAGATGTTCTACAGGTCCCTGTATTAAAACATCCAATTATTACTTCTACTAATTGCTTCCTCAAGTTCTCAGCAATTAAATACAAGCAAAGTTGACACCTGGACTACAGTACCTCAAACAAGGTCCAAGAAAATAATAAATAAAATGTTTTCACCCTCTATTTCTTATGAAATCCCTACACATAACTCCTTTGAACATCTTTCACAAATGATTGACGAAACTGTGTCAATGAGCCCAGAATTTGGTATAAGTGTTGCAAATAAACCAAAACATAGCCAAACATTTAGTGAGCAAACTTCTGCTGCCCAGATTCATCCCCAAATTTCTTCCCCCTTAACTGCTCAGGTGAAGATACCTATTAAAAAGCAAGTATTTGTCCTGGGAGATTCCATCACAAAATATTTAGACCGTGTTGTTTGCAACCCCGATAAAGAACATCATACCAGCTCTAGTTATTGGGGGGCAAGGGTTTCAGACATCACCTCAATGGTCAAACAAATCTTACTACCAGCCAGAGAAAATCCACTAGTTGTCATACATGTAGGAACTAATGATATTTCCAAACTACCTTTGCAGCAAATAAAACAGGATTATGTTTCCCTGTGTAATTTACTAGTGGAACTGGGCTGCAATATATGTCTATCAGAGATTCTGCCAGTTCCAAGAGCCACAGAAAATATCACAGCCAAAATAAAAGCCTTAAATGAATGGCTTCAAAAATGATGTTATAGACAAGGTATTTCCTGTCTGACACACTGGGAAGAGTTTCATCATAATCCATCCCTCTTTTGTTGGGATGGCTTACATCTCAGCAGATGGGGAAGTACACTATTCGGATGTAAAATTGCTACCTTTATACATACCCATTTAAATTGATGGAAAAGGGGGAGATTGGGTTAACTACCAATACTCTTATTACTGGGACTTACTTTTCAAACTGAAATCAACTAAACATTTTCTCTTAATGCTCGATCTTTAAACATTTCCAAACATGCAGAACTGGAACTTAAGGCTCAGTCCCTTGATCTGTCTTTAATAGCTATAACGGAAACATGGGGCAATGCTGATAGAAACTGGATAGCTGAAATTCTGGGATTCAAGCACTATTTCAAAAATAGAGCAGATAATAGGATAGCTGGTGGGGTCAGCCTTTATGTTAGAGAGGACATCACTTCTTATGAATCCTCAGTGAACGTTCAGTCAGAAAGTGTATGGGTGTATATTCAACCTAAGGGTTTTTTCCAAATATTGATTGGGACTTGCTATCGTCCACCTTCAGCAGACTTTATCCAAAGTACACAGTTGGCTGACGAAATCTCCCAGATAGCAAACAATGGCTCAGTTCTAATTTTGGGCAATTTCAACTTCCCAACCATAAACTTGGAGACTTTAATGGGTTCAAATCATCATGACCATACATTTCTTGCAACTATTATTGATTTGGGACTATATTAACTGGTCAAGGAACCTACCCGGGAAAGTAACATCTTCGATCTTGTTATAACAAACATAGACATCCCCGAGACTGATTTATTAATATCAGATCCTCTTGGTAATAGTGACCATATGTCCATACTTCTTACTATCCCACTTTGTCAACATCCTGTGATAAATAAACTTAAAATTAAGCAATATGATTGGGCAGACTTTTATAAAATAAATCATCATCTTGGGGCACTTAAATGGGACACTATTTTTTCCTCACTTAGTACTGAAGAAGCATGGGATTTCCTAAAAACATAAATTCAAGAACTTGAACAACTAAATGTTCCAGAAAAATATAAATGCAATACTAAAGGAAAAATTCCCCTCTGGTTTAATAGATCTATTAAAAAACAAATTTCTCAAAAACTAAAGTTATTCTCACTATTAAATGTCCCACTAATCAAAATAAAGAAATATTAATTATAGGGAATCAGTTAAAATATTAAAAAAATGTATTCTGTTTGCAAAACGTAATTTAGAATTTTGTATTGCACATACCAAAGACTCACATAAAGCTTTGTTTTCCTATCTAAACAGCAAAAAAGGAAATAATAGAACTATTGGTCCATTAAATATAAACAATACAATAATTACTTCAAACTCAGAAACCGCTTTGGCTTTAAATAATTATTTTTCATCAGTTTTTGTCCAGGACTCATCCCAAATTCTTTCTGACGGAATCTCTTCAAGTCATACAAATTACAAGGTTTCACAAAACGACATCTATGAACTATTAATAACATTAAACAAATCAACAAGTCCTGGCCCAGATTATATTTGTCCCAAATTTCTTCTAGGAGTAAAAGATACAACTGCCCTACCACTCGCTATTATTTTTAATAAATCTCTCTATGAATCAAGAGTTCCTTCCAATTGGTTAACCGCAATAGTAACTCCCATTTTCAAATAAAGTTCCCATTCAAAAATTGAAAACTGCCACCTGATTAGCTTAACTTCAATTCTTTGTAAATTAATGGAAAAAATCATCAAAACTTTTCTAGAAATAGAAATGGAATCCTTGAATATAGTTGATACAACTCAACATGGATTTAAAACTGGCTTTTCCTGCACCACAAACCTGCTTTCATTCTACAACTATATTAGCACAAATCTTGATTTAAACATTCCGACTGATGTCATCTTGTTGGATTATAGTAAAGCTTTTGACAAACTGTCACATGACATTTTGATTAAAAAACTTAGTCATTTAGGATTTTCATTGACATTAGTTTCATGGATAAACAGTTGGCTGAGCAATCGTACTCAGAGGGTTAGGGTAAATGGCACTTTGTCAGACTTGGGCAGGGTGACGAGCGGTGTTCCCCAGTTTTGGGACCCACCCTTTTTAATATTTTCATCAGTAATATGAACATTTTTTCTTCTAACATCATAGTGAAATTTGCTGATGACACGAAACTAGGGGGTATTGTAAATAATGCAGTTAACATAAAAACTTTACTAACTGACCTCGCAATAATCAAACACTGGGCTCACATAAATAAAATGCACTTCACTGTTACAAAATGTGCAGTTTTACACATGGGGAAAAATAACTTTGAACAATATTATTATTAGGGCATCTAGTTTAGAAAAGGATCTTGGGATACTAGTAAATAATAAGCTTTCCTCATCTTCTCATTGTAATAAAATTGCCAATCAAGCTAATGCTCTTCTTTGCAGGATAAATAGTACATTGGTCTCTAAGTCAGAGTAGTGTATCATGACCTTGTATAGGTCTCATGTTAGACCTTATATGGATTATGGCTCCTCATTTTGGAGTCCTTATCTGGTTTCGGATATAAATAGAATCGAACAAATCCAATGTAGGGCTACAAAACTTATTCCATATTTTTCTCATTTGGATTATGATTCTAGACTACAGAAAACAGGTTTGTATTCACTTAAACAGAGAAGAACTAGAGGCAATCTCTTACAACTATTCAAAATTATGAAATCACCCGATCTGATGTAACAATGCGATCCACCAGAAAAATTGTAGCTAGGTTACACAATAAACAATTGGGCATTAAAAAAGCTAATACAAATAAAAGACAAAACTTCTTCACTATCAGGACTCCTAGGTTGTGGAATACACTGCCTCAAGATATTATTGATTCACAAACTATTATGATTTTTAAAAACAAACGTGGTAAATGGTTATTAAACAAGAATTATGAAAAATGGTCCACACATGTGGAGGACAATCTCGATAGGCAATGGCCTTCTTATGTCTCTCAAACCTAGTAAACCTAGTAAACCTAGTAAACAATAAAGAAGAATTAAACTTCCATTGCCCTGGTCCTCAGGAAAGTGCAGTAGGAGGCACAACCCAAACAACTACCATATTATAGTCAGAAAACTCCACCGGCCAAACCTGAGCCTCCTGAATAGACAAATCTTGAGAAAGAAAAATAAAATCAATCCTCGTAGCCAAGTGTCCTTTCTGGAAAGTAGGAGAATTGAGATTAGTTTTCATGTAATAACAATCCTTCAGCCTCACTAACTTAAGCATCTGATTCAATAAAAGTGAGTCACAAAACAACTTAATAGTCTTGCAACAACTGCTTCTATCCTTGAGGCTCAGGCCATAGTTGAAATCACCTGCAAGTACCACAGCCTTGGAAGTGTGCAAGTAGGGCTGAAGCTGTCTCAAAAGCTCAGTCCTTAAAGCTTTAGTCTGGGGAGCATAATAGTTAATCAGCCGAAAATGAGAATTAGAAATCACAACATCCAAAATCAACAGTCTACCCGGAACAATATCATACAATTTCAAAACCTTAAAGTTAGGTAAACACACCACAATCCCCACCCTCAAATAAGCCTCCTGGCCAATAGACCAGAAGGAAGGCCCAGACAACCATTCCTGCTGTGCCTGATGGATCTAATGATCCATATGGAGACAGACATCTTGAAGAAAAAACAAACCATCCACAAAGTCAAGCAAAATGAAGAATACCATCTGTCTTCTTGCCACTCTCTTCATGCTATTTGTATTAAGAATGCAACACAGCAGGCAGTCACCCATGGGAGAAAAAAATAGAAAAGAAAAATCAAGGCAAAAAATCACATCATCAAGATTTCTTTTTGCCTGATACTGCCTTCCCTTTCATCTTAACTTTAGCCTTCCATTTCTGTTGTCCCATCCTCTTTGGGGTTTGTCTGAATCAGTAGCACCAGCCATATGGGAAGAGGCCATAGACAAAGAATCAGTGTACCCATCAGAATCTTCCAAACCCTCAGTAAGGAGTTCATACCTAGTATGGATAGGAAGATCATCTGTCCTAATGCACTTGGGTGGGGGAGAATTCTGCCTTGTACGAGTAGAATGCATGAGAGCCTCTTGAGCAGGGCAGAGAGGAGGGGGCATTGAAATAGGGAAGAATTCTACCAGCAGAACAGGAGCTGAAACAGAAGGCTCAACAGAAGCTTCATCTGGCAAGTTGATACCTCTAGAACTACAGTGTGCGGGGGGAGAGACCTCTCTTTGTCCTGGGGGGTCAGACAAAACCCTACTTCTAGTTTTCTTCTTTTGAGCCAAAGTAATCAGTGCAAGCTGGTCATCACCAACGTGTTCCACCTTGTTGTGAGTAGCCCAGGCACAATTCTGAAAAGTGTGCCCAACCTCCTCACATAGGTTGCATTTCATTTCATTTCATTTAAACAAGAGGATCCCACATGTCCAAATTCCCCACAAACAGTACACCTGAGCTTGTCACAGGCATTACTAATATGTGAAGTATCCCAGCAATGACAGCAAGCCTTTGGTTGACCAAATTAAAACAAAACACCTCAGTCATGACCTAGAAAGAAAGAGTTAGGAAGGTGCTGTAAATCAGAATCAGAGGAGCATAACACAACTTTTACCCTCCACCCCCCAGTCCAAATGTTCTCTGAGTCAAAGATAGCCTCAGGACCATCGAGAACAGTGCAATGTTTCTTAAGCCAATATTCCATATCAGCCTTTTGAACTCCTTCATTCTAAAAAAGTACTGTATAGTCACTGATTTGTAAGCAGGCTTCATCAAAAGGATAGCTAAAAATGGGGCCCAGAGGACAGTACGTTTTAAAGTGTTATATTGGGTCCAGAATCTGTCCAGACCTTTCAAGATCTTAAAGCTGACTTTGAACACCGACTCCCCAGATACATGTATAAGAGAATAAAGCTCATGCGAGAAGAATTTCAGAGAATCTTTCAGCAGGATCCAAGCCACGTAAAAGTGATCAGGGGGATCAGGCAAGCCTCCCACGTAAGAGAGGAGGACAGCATTATGCCTCTTAGCAGGAAGAATAGGCTGCTTAAAAGGAGAAGCAAAGGGTTTTTTCAGTCTCTCTGGTCTGGCATTGAGGGGGGCCTCAGGCGGACCAGCCACACTCCTATCCAGGTTCACGGGGTCCGGGAGACATAACTTCGGGTTCTGAATAAGTTCTAAGTCAGCCGGTAGATCCAAAGGGTTTCGCCGTCGAACACTCTTGTCAGATGGTTTAACATAGTGGCTGCATAACTCAGGAAAGTCAGAAGCAACAGGCATTCTAATCAGGGAGGTTCCAGACTTCCATTCCCGAGACATACCATCATGTTCCTACCCAGCCCCTTCCAGGGTGTGCTGTACAGACCAGTCAGAGACAGTGGTCTCGGTCTGCTTAACAGGTACAGAAGTCACAACAGGAACAGGAGGCTGAATAGAACAGGCAGCACTTATATGCAGGTCACCAGCAGTACCAGGTACATTCGCCGAGGTGGAACCGTTCACATTCTGTACTCCAGAAGCCAATTCCAGCAGTTGTGAGTCTCTGACATTGGCACCAAGCTGCGGGGAAACAACAATCCCAGCTTCGCTGTCAGTGGAGAGCTGCTGAAGTCTACGTTCCAGCTGCATTTTGCGAACCGGAAAAAAACATTCTTCTTGGTCAAGTAATTTTTTAAGCACCCAAATTTCCTTAGTTTTAGCAACAGAAACAGGCAAAACTTCCTCCCAGTCTAGAATGTCACAAGCAGAACTCTTAGGAGACTGATCCATAGCAGTAGCAGAACAAGAAATTCCAGGAGTCTCAGGAGTGCATTGAGGTATAGGTCCAAAATCCATATCTTCCACAGCATTCAGTACAGAATTCAGTAAAACAGGCTCTTGCAAAGGTGAGTCAGAGGGAGAGGCCAGGTCCTCTGTCTCAGTAGCTCCTCCACCTTCTCCAGCAGTCACTGAAGTGGCCATCTTGGAAGATGGCCAGCAATTCCCCTAGAGGAGAGTAGAGGAATTTCCCCGGTGTCCTGGCCAAATTTCTCCTATTCACTAAAAATACCACCAGCAGCTTAATCTGGTTCAATTTCAGTTACTTACCATCTGTACCCCTTCCCCCCAGTTGCCCCTGAAAAATTGACTTCTAGGCCTTGTGAGCTTACCGGGTCAACAAAATTCAACAAATAAATAAATAAATAAAATAAATTTTCTTGTGAACCTTACTGAGATTGTACTCAGGAACAAAGGGCCAGATATTCAAACTGCACCCAAAAAGTGCGCAACAGCAGGAGCAAGCACAAGTCCACTGCGCCCATGCGCAAGAAGTGCAATATTCAAAAACTGCACAGGCCAAGATGCGCCTATGGCTGACGACTGAATATCGCACCACCTGAGCCATAGCGCAACCAGGGATGTGAAGCTGAGCATATCTGATGCACCATAGCGCAACAAGGGATGCTTAGCGGAGCAGTCCAGATGCGCCATAGCGCAACCAGGGATGCCCCCTGCAGCAGGGCAGCAATGCAACAGCACAGCCAGGGATGCAGGGGCCCACCACCCATGCCACAGATGGGCAGAGGAGCACACAGCAGAACAGACATTGTCCACACACCCCATGCACTACACAACTGGGTGAGAGCTGGAATAACCACCGGCCCATGGATACCAGCAACCAACCCACAGCCAGGCCATGGTGCCCCATCAAACCCCCTGGCAAGCTGTGACCAGCACACAAGGAGGGCCGACCACCCCATGGCACCCCATCCCACCAATGCAGAGCACATCTTGCACCACAATCACCATACACCCTTCCCAGAAGTAGTGCCCAACAGTGCAGGACACCGTATGCATGCCACCACCCCCACTGTGACAATGCAACCCTGTGCACCATGGAGCCATACAAGGCATCCCCACCATGTGCACCCTGCTGCAGGCAGCAGCAGACAGCAGTGCAACAACAGCATACACAGTGCCACCCTGCACGTTCCCCCCAAGGTACAGCTGAGAGACCGACCATGTGTTGCCTCACGAGGTACCCCACATGTGACAGGGCGTGCCTCGGACCCCACCTCCAGCTGTACAGCACACTGCACACCCTCCCAAGGACACATCCCATCCCAGCACTGGCCACAACAGACAGCACAGACACGCACAGTGTAGCATGGAAGCATGCACCACACAGGATGCAATGCAGTGCATGGACAAACACCCACCCATACCCAAGGGCACACCAACACAGGGACACAGTAGCGAGTCAACCAAGCCACTGGCATGTGGCCATGGCTGACGTGTACACACGGCCAGCACCCCTACATTGCACAGGTGTGCCAGCCACCCAGCACAGGCACCATGAAGCTGTATGCCACCAGCATGCCACCACAGCACAGGTGACAGACACTGGAACACATCCCCTGCAACAGATACAAGTGACAGCATGGAGGGGGGACAGCAACAGCGGAGGCCACAGTGCCACCAAAGGAAGAAGTGCACCATACTGGTGATGGAAGGCAACCTGGTATTGTGCCGGGTACAGTTGTTATCCAGCATGGACAGCCACCATTGACACACCAGCAGACCTTGCATATCACAGACATGCAAGGGTGTCAGCTGCACAGGCCATGGATGGTCTGACAGGGGTGCCATGCACACAGTGCAGGCCCCATGGACCACTGCACACAGGCATCCAGTGCACAGAGTACAACACACAAACCACAGACAGTGACTGATCCCCCTGCCCACACCATAGGCGGTTCACCTCTGCACACACACACACACACACACGCCCATGCGTGCACCACCCCTGACACCATGCACACCACTGCAGCTGAGCACCTGTAGCCCACTGCAAATCAAAGACCACCACAGTTGTCATAACAAAATGCTTATATTTAAAAGGAGTAACAAAACATATATACAACTATTTACAAGAGGGGGGAAGGGCCACATAACAGGTGGGGGCAGGTAAGGGGCAGGGGTGAACATATGGGAGAGGGAAGAAGGGGTGTGATGGTGGGTCAAAGGGGGGAAGGTGGTAGTAGGGGCATGGAGACATTATTGTGCACCCAGGTCCTCCTCCACATGGTGCCAATGTCTGCCGCTCCTCCTCACCCCGTGGAGGTGGATCCTCTGTAGCAGCTCCAGTGTCTCCCTCACCACCTGGAGCAGCTCACGAATACCTCTCTCTAGCGCCTGGAGTCACTGTCCACCTAGGATGAGGGAGCAGAGTCAATAAGTGTGACTGTCCAGCCCCCTGCAGCCCACCATTGTGCATGGCATACAGCCATGTGCCACACCCCTGTGATGGTGCGCAACCACCCACAGTGACCGTGTCCACAAGACCTGCCTACCCAGACAGCCACAGCCATGTGGACCACTGCACACACCCACCACCCATGCCCTGCACAGTACCACCATGGCCATACAGTGACTTGGCTATGCGGTGTGAAGGCAGTGCCACAGCCATGTGCCCGGTGCATGCATAGACCACCATTGATGCACTCCCAGACATGCAGTGCCACAGGACAGTGCTGACTGTAACAAGTTGCGTGCATGGCAGTGGTGTCAATGGATGGTGGCCATGCCCCGCTGCCCGCCCAGTTATACAGCATGCAATAGTAATCATGGATGTAAGGCACTCACCATCATCAGGCTGGTCCACGTGCTGCTGACCACCATTATCCCTCCTGCCCTGCTACTCCTCCAGGTGGCGCATCCAGTCTCTGGCCTGCTGGCGTTCTTCGGGTCCTAAGGTGCAAACATGGAGAGAGGAACATCAGTGCAATCCGGTAGCAAAGTCCCCTCGTCCCCATGTGTGTGCAATCCTACACAGCCATATTCATCCTCCCTACACCTCGATACCACCACCACGGGAAACACCGGACAGTTCCCCCCATGTGCCAGACACATACAACCATGATACCCGTATGGACGATAATAGTGTATGGTTGTGGCACCTACCTGGCCGTGGTACCGTGCCCCTCCTGGCACGTTCCCACAGGCAGGCAAGCAGGTCTGGGTCCCTGTGACTCAGGTCCCCATAACGATGGCAACACTGCTCAGCTGTGCACCCCATACCAGTGGCCTCCACCAGGGCGTCAGCCACCTCCTGCCACACTGCACTCCTGGCCCTGTCCAGGGGTGCCTCTCCATACAAAGCCCCAGCATTGGGCTCAACTATTGCCACCAGGTTGGCTAGCTCAACCTGGCTCCACATAACCGCACACCTCCGTGCCATCTCTTCAGTGTGGTTGAATCAAAATGGCGCTCGGCAACATGGTCCTGCCATGTGCAGATGCTGCGCAGTACAGGGCTGCCACTCCCTATTGCGCTGTCACCGAACAGCGCGATAGAGGTGCACCCATGCCTGATGCATGGCACCTAGGGGCCAAAGGTTGGGCACAGGGTCAAGGGTCTCTGGTGCACGGACAGCCACAGCATGATTGGAACCCAATGCGTAGTACTGATTGGGTGCAGTATGTGCCCTACTGTAGCTGACCTGCAAGCGCTGTTGCCCCAGTGCGCCTACGACGCCCCAGTGTCACAGCGTCATATATGTGAACAGCGCTGTAGCACCACTGGCACAATGGTGGCCTTGCCTTGAATTGCCTCACGTGCACAGCACGTCAGCAGCACGGCAGGCACCTGCATCATTAACCCGGGCATGCACAGTTAGGTGTGTACTGTGCATGTCACAGAACTGCGCCCTTGGCTCAGCACGTTCAACACAATTGTGCAAAGCGCAACAGTGCGATATTCAGCCAGCATATGCAAATCACCAAATAAGCCATTCAATGGTGCAGTCGCTGCATTTGCATCCACTTAAAGATGCTCCTCACCTCATTTGCATGGGTTGAGCTATAAAAATGCGACATTGGGCTGCACTGGCCATAGTCGGTTACTGCAGTCTATTGCAGTGAGTTGCATGCTGTTTGGGAGTGTGGACTGTGGTGTTTGGGACATGCATGGGACTGCACAGTCACAGGTAACACCTGTCATTCTCACAGGATGAATCATGACCTAGCGTGAGGTGGAGGAAGAGGAACAGAGACGTGAGAGGAAGAGGAGGCCAAACTTCACAAAGGCAGAGACAGATGCCCTGTTTGAGGCCTACCTTGACCAGGAGCAGCTGCTCAGCAGACGCAAGGGAACACCACAGGCCCATGCTGCTGCATGGGAGCAGGTGGTGCATGCTGTCAACCTGCATGGCAGCCACCAGCGCTCTGTGCAGAAGTGCAAAAAGAAGATGGACATGGACAGGCGGAGAATTAAAGAGAAGGTGGCTGCCATCAGGGTAGCACGGTCTGCGACCGGTGGGGGATAGTCAGAGGTGCAACACCTGACCCCACAGAAAGAGTGGGTTGCTGGCAGCATGCAGCATTGCACCATTGAGGGTGTTCCGGGTGGTGGATTCCAGATGGGTGGTAGCCCGTCACTGCATGGTAGGTCATGGTCTGACAATTGGGGGGGGACAGGGTAGGTCAAATGCAGTAATGCTACTGTTTTTCCCTTACAGCTTCTGAGCATCTACATGGGTCAGTGGTGGTGGGCTTCTCCACTGAGGGCAGTATCATGGAGATGGAGGAGGGCCCATCCACCTCCAAAGGCATACGGGGGTCAGG
This sequence comes from Neoceratodus forsteri, assembly GCA_016271365.2. NCBI lineage: Eukaryota > Metazoa > Chordata > Ceratodontiformes > Ceratodontidae > Neoceratodus > Neoceratodus forsteri. The sequence goes on along the minus strand of CM057455.1, from coordinate 638,774,232 downwards.
GCAACAGTGGGCACACCTGGACATCCGGACTGATGTTGGTGGAGCAGGTGCGGAGGAGGCCCTGCCCGTGTCCCAGCGTGCCAGTGTCCATGGATGCCAGCATGCTGAGACTTGGGCTGGTGCTGGATCCATCACCGATGATGATGGAGCTAACATCATGGGCAGTGAGACATGTGGGCCACAGGATGGCCACACAGCAGGTGACATCGCGGCCATGGCTGTGGGTGGTGCCACCGTGGAGGCCTGCGTGACATCACAGTCCCAGCCTGTGCCTGTCTGCACCAGTGGGGCAGCACTGGTGCGTGTCCAGGACAGTTGGATTGTTGCGGCCACTGCAGCGGCACCATTAAGCCCTGGAGAGTGGCAGCCGGAGGGGCAATATCAGCAGTCGGCCAATGGCCATGGGGGTACAGTGTCTGGGGGCGGCATCAGTGCACCACCCGTGGACATGCCCAGACCTTGCCCTGGTGTGCAGTGTCCACCCTCAAGGTGTGATGACCATCAGGGCCGCAAACACCATGAGGGACAGCATGCTGATCAGGCAGATGACCTCTTAGATGAGCAGACCCGCATACTGCAAGCATCAGTCAATCAGCAGATGCAGCTTGTGACGGCAGTGGATGCACTGAGTGTGGCTCTGCGCCAGGCAGAGGAGCGGTGCAGCAGAGACACCGCTCTGCTCCTGGCAGGGATGGACCAGTTGCGGGAGGATGTGACCGCTGCCATTGACAGGCAGACACAGGCATTCACAGCTGTCATGGTCAAAATGGACACACAGTTATTTGCCCATGTGTCGCAGACACCGCGCAGTACAATGTCCACCCCACATTCCCGGCATCTTGCGACACCATCCTTGTCAACACCGGGTTCAGCTGTGGGCATCCCAAGCACATCTGGCGCAGGCATGTTCGGTGTGCTGCAGAGCCCTGCGCGAGCATGGCCGCGTTCACGCAGTGGAACCCCTGGTGGACCATCAGTGCCACCCCTTGAGGCCAGTGGTCAGCCTGTCACTGCTGGTGGGTCTCATTGGGGCCACCCACGCATCCTTGGTGGCCATGGCACTGTGGCGGGTGACTGACCTGTCTCCCAGCATGGCTACTGTCTGATGCTGTCCTGTGTGCATTGTGTCATTCAGTGGGCAATGCACGGGTGGGGCTCCTGGCCCTGCATGCACACACATGTTCCATCTGCACACCCTCCCGGCTGCTGTCCGCTGTGGAATGTGCATGATGATGCCTGCGTTGCGCTGTACACCACTGTGCAATGGTGCCCAGTGTCTGACACATGCACAATGACAGGCAGTGGGCATGGTGGTCTGTGAACATGTGTGTGGCTAGGGGTGGTGGTCTGGGTCAGCGCGCCTCATACCCATTGTGCATGTCTTGTGAGGTGTGTGTGTGTGTGTGTGTATGACCGCATGCCATGTTAGACCTCGCCCATCCCTGGCGGTGTGTGCGGTTCCATGCTCGGCCACTTCCCTTGACAGCATGCACCCCTGGTGTGTGTCCATGCATGTTTGTGAGTTGTGCCTTTGCCACTGGTGGTTGCACATGGCCCCATGACCTACCTGGGTTGGCTGAAGTGCTCCTCTGTGATGGTGTCCCAGTGCAGCTGTGCCAGCCAGAGCAGTCGGGGGTCCTGTCGCCTAAGGGGGGACTGTCCATCATTATCTTCACCTGTGTCCTCATAGTCTCCATTGCTGTCCCCCTCTTCAACCTGTACGGCTATCCCACAGTCATTGGCCATGTTGTGCAGGATGCAACAGGCCAGGAATAGCCCACAGGCCTTTGAGGGGCTGTACTGTAGGGCACCGCCAGATGTGTCCAGGCAACAGAAATGTGCCTTCAGCATCCCGAACACTCACTCGATGATATTGCATGTGGTGGCATGTGCCTCACTGTAGCATTGCTGTGATGGGGTCGCAGGCCACGGGTATGGTGTGAGCAGCCAGGGACGGAGTGGGTATCCACTGTCACCTGTGTGTAGAGGGTGGAGGTTAGTTTGGTGATCAGCATCGCCCTACCTTGGGCCATCTAGGCCAATACCCATATCACCTCTGACCATGCACCTCCAAAGCTCTATGTTTTTCTGTGTGGTTTGCATACTCACCCACTAAGTGGCCAGTGGGGATGTCCCCACTCTCGAATCTGTGGCACAGTGCTGACTGGTACCAGATGAAGGCATCATGTGCTTCCCCAGGGTGCATGGCACAGACATTGATTAGGCACCCCCTGGCTGGCATCGCACACTACCTGGAAGTTGATGCTTGCATAGCCCTTCCAATTGATATATGCGGCCCCTTTGGGGCCAGGTGGTGTGTGGATAGCCACATGGGTGCAGTCTATTGCCCCAGCATGCCAGGCATACGTGCTACCCTGTGAAACTCCTGTATCTTTGCTGTGCACTCCGCCGGTGTGCTGGGGAAATGGATGTACTCTGCAGCATGTGGCAGCAGTGTGCTGAGGAATTGGGTGAGGTGGCGTGACGCGGCCGACTGGGTTTTGCCTGTGGTGTCCCCTGTTGGTCTCTGGGAGGTACCCGTGGCTAGCAGGCAAATGCAAGCTGTCACTTTTGTCTCCACTGACAGAGCATGGCTCCGTCATGTGGGTGCCTGCATTACATCACAGCACAGCTCACAGAGCCACCTCAGAATTGCCCAATTCAGGCAGTACCGGCCCATGATCTTGGTATCGCTGTACAGCTCGAAGCTGGTGCAGGCACGATACTGCCTGTTGGGAGCATACCGCTGACGGGCCCTTCCACATCCGTGCCCCCCTGCTGCCTGCCTTCTCACCCCCTCATTACTGCCTCCATCTGGATGGTGGCACTGGCCATGTCCCTGGCTTGTGTCCCCCCCCAGCAGCTGCTTCTGTGTTCCCCCAGGTGTCCTGGCTGCTACTTCCCCTGCACCAGGAACACCTTCCTCTGGTGGCCTCAGTGTTGTCTTGCACTTCCCCTTTCTGCACTGTGTTTGGCTGTGGCTCCCCACACCTTCCCTGTGCCTGTGGGTTCAAGGTGCCATTTCCCTGTCCTGCCCTGTGTGTCTGTCCTGCCCTGTGTGTCTGCCTAGAGGTCAGCCACATGTGCCTTCCCTGTAGCGTTCTTGTGCCTCTCCCTTGTTCCTTTTTATTCTGGCTTATTTCTGCTATCGCGCAACTTCCGCTTGCTCCCCTGTTGCGCATGGCGCATGTTGTTGAATATCACACTGTGCTATTTATGCGTGGTTCCTCCCCCTTCAGTTGCGCATGCATTCATTATCATTGCGCTCTTGCTCAGTGTGATTTGGGGGGCGCATCTGCCTCCCGCTGAATATCGCAGAATGGCGCATTTTTGGACTTGCGCTGTAGCAACCCTATTGCGCATGGCGCAACCCTTCTGAATATCTGGGCCAATGTGTTTATGTTCAAAGGAAGAAACTATAAACAAATCAAGGACACAGCTATGGGGGCAACTTTAGTCCCCAGCTTAGCTAATTTATACTTCAGAGTATGGGAAGATGAATATGTGTATAACAGCTAACACAATCCACATATTGAAAATACTGACATCTGCAAAAGATTTATACATGTTATATTTCTTGTTTGGAAAGGGTCAAGTGAAGAACTTTCTGAATTTGATTCTTATCTTGAGTAAACAAATCTGAACCTTAAATTCAAAGAAAATGTTGAATTGGAGCATATTAACTTCCTGGATGTAACTATTTACAAAACGGATGATGGTACTCTTCTGAGTGATCTGTTTAAGAAACCGACAGACAGAAATTGTCTCTTTCATACCAAAGCTGTCGCCCTAGACATACTATCAGAAATCTGCCATATGGACAATTTGTTAGAACAAGATGCAATTATGGGAATAATGAATTATATGGGGTGAGAGCTAATGAAGCATAGAAACATAGACTTTGATGGCAGATAAGGACTGCTTGGCCCACCCAGTCTACCCAGTTCCCCATCTATTGGATAAGCTGCAGATCCTAGTTAACCAACAGCCTATTTCCTCCCACCTCCCTCTAGAATTGCCTTTTGTCTGTCCCATGAATTCTTGAATTCTCCCACTGTTTTTGGCCCCTTGAACCCATCAGAAAGGCCTTTCCATGCATTCACCACCCTGTCTGTGAAAAAGAAAACTTCCTCATGCAGCCCCTGAGCTGTACCCCCTCTAGCTTCAAATTGTGTCCCCTTCTTCTTGCACATCTCTTTTTCTTAAAGATGCTACCCTTTTGGACTATGTTGATTCCCTTGTGGTACTTGAAAGTGTCTATCATGTCCCCCCCTCCCTCCTTTTTGAGGGTATACATATTAAGCTCCTTTAGTCTCTCTTCATATGGTTTCTGATGCAGACCCTTCACCATTTTAGTTGCCCTCCTCAGAACTACCTCCATTGTAACTATGTCCTTGCAGAGGTGGGGTGTTCAGAACTGCACATAATACTCCAGATGGGGTCTCACCACTTGTTTGTATAGAGGGATAACAACTTCTTGTTTTCTACTGGTGCTGCCTCCCCCTTTTCGTCCCAGTATCCCTGCAGCCCTCCTTACTGCCTTCTCACATTGCTTGCCTACCTTTATGTCATCTGATATGACTATCCCCAGGTCCTTTTCCATTTTTGTTGTTGTTAGTACCCCCCCTTTTGTGTACTCTTCCCTGAGTTTTTGTTTCCCAGGTGCATTACTTTGCACTTCTTTGCATTGAATCTAACCTGCCATACTTTTGACCATTCCATCAAACTTGCCAAGTCCCTTCTCATTGTTTCCATTGAGTTCACAGAAATATTGTTGGAAAGGGGGTACAGGGAGGATAGCAACAATGCAAGGGAAGAAATTGATCTTATACAGCATGAATCTTTATTGTTGCCCAAAAAAAAAATGTGAGCATATTATGACATTTGTAAGGGGAAATTGTTTAACCAGGAAAGGTGCACTTAGCCAAATCTTGTTTCCAGGTGCAACCTGGAAGCACAAGGAAGTTAAGTGACTTGCTTGGGGTCACACAGTTTGCAAGCGGGGGCTGTGGGATTCAAACCCCAGTCTGGTCTGCTGGATGTCACCAGATTTGCAACTCAGAGCCCTAAAGCACTGCGCTATACTGCCTCCACATTTGGTGGGAGAACTAGAGAAGTTGCGAAAATAGTACAGGATAACCTGAGTATATTTAGGGGTACACCACAACTACAGTCCTTGTTCATAAATCCCTAAGGATTTTGTACTGAAGGGGTCCTAATTATAGATATCATCTAGCCCATAGCTACTTACATAAACCTGGCAGATCTTGGCTTTCTAATAAGAGTAAAGGGGGATCCAAACCATGTGTCATGTGTTGCATCTGCCATCTTATGTTAAATACCACTAAATTTGAGAATCCAAAAATGGGTAAAATGGAAAAATTAAAAGGCATGATCAACTGTAACAGTGAAGCAGAGGTGTGCCTTTTGACCTGTTCCTGTGGCAAATTTTATGTCGGCAGGACAAAAGGAAACTTAAATTCAGAATAAATGAACATTGGTTATAACAAAAAACAATCCAGAGTATGCCATGGCTGCCCACATTAATTCTCAGTCCAGAAGTGGACACAAGATGAAAGCACTAGGTACTGAAGCTATTCCTGTTAACATTAGAGGTGATGATTTATACTAAGGTTCATACTAAGGTTTGAAGAAAGAGCTAGTAGGCCAAAGCCCATAATGCTCCTATGCTAGGCCATAGAGTAGAATGTTAAGTCATACCCAGACATAATTAGCATGTCAAGACAATGTTTAAAAATCTCTTTAGTATTACTTGTCACTACATCAGATGGAAGTCTATTCCAAGGCCCAATAGTTCTTACAGAAAAGAAAAACTTATGATTATTGTGTTTAAAAGATTTACCAGTTAACTGGAGGACATGACCTCTAGCATTATGTATTGATGACTTAAAAGAAAACCCTAACTCAGTCATGATATAGGGGTCATGAATAATGTCATATAGGAGGAGAAGGTCACCTCTAATGCGTCTGATAGTAAAAGGCATTAGTTTCAATGTATCCAACCTAAACTCATAAGATGAGGATTCAAGACCAGATATTTTTTTAGTGTATTTTCGCTGAACCCTTTCAAGAGAGTGACTACCTGATTTTTTAAAAGGACACCACAACTGTGAAGCATATTCAAGATGGGGACAGACATAGGACCTGAATAGGGGTAACAACATCTCCTGATCTCGAGATCTAATATTACACAAAATAGACCAAATAATTTTATTACATGTACTAATAACCAAATGCATATGCTTGGAATATGTTAAGTCATCTGAAATGTTTATACCCAAATCCTTCTCATCATTAGTGGCACACAATGGTAAATCATCCAGAATATACTGGAAATTTTAATTATTAGAACCCAAATGCATTACTTTGCATTTTGTGGAGTTTAACTTCATGCCCCATTTATTAACCCAGGTACTAATAATATCAAGATCATGCTGAATACAAGATATTTGGTCTAAATTAGAACATGGTCCTCTGATCTTCACATCATCTGCATATTTAATTGTAAATTAAAGGCAGGAATTAGTTAAATCAGATATAAAAGCCTGAAAAAGACGGGCCGAGAACCGAGCCTAGTGGAACACCACTTAAAACTTTACCAGAGTTAGAAAATGCCCCATTAATCATCACCTTTTGAGTTCTGTTTGAAAGCCAATTATGAATCCATGTAATTATATGACTATTAATACCAATACCTGTGAGTTTTTGAATTAGAGCCCAGAGTGGCGTGGTGTCAAAAGCTTTACTGAAATCAATAAAGACAATGTCACAGGCTAACCGGTTATCCAAACAAGAACTAAAATGTTCATAAAAGCAGAGCAAATTTGTCAGACAACTTCTACCCTTCTTAAAGCCATGTTGCTCCAAATCAGATGCATCAATAATAGGGGCAATAATATCCTTTAGTAGACTTTCTAACACCTTACATATGGGTGAAGTCAAACTAATCGGCCGATAATTTTCCCATAGATGTTTTGATCCCTTCTTATGTATTGGTACCACAAACGCCTCTTTCCATTCACAAGGGATAAAATTATATTGTAAAAAAAGGTCGAATAAAAGTTTGAGTGGAAAGGCAATATGTTTAGATAATAGGTAAAGTAAATGCCCTGCTATATTGTCTGGGCCTGAACAAAATTTACCTTTTAGTAAGTGTAGTTTTTTAAGAATAGACTCAATGGAGAATGTGATAAAAGTATCTGATGGTGAAATCATAGATACAGCTTATTGAACTTCTGATACAGAGAAAACTTTCTATGTTTCTGTGTTTCTATGTTCAGCTGTGGTATGATCGGGATTATGCGCTTGTCCACGGTGGGGTTGAAGCGACTGCTGAAACTTTTCCTTTTTTTTAAAAAAAGCTTCAATCAAAGTTTAAAAGGTAGAAAAGGTTAAAAAAGTGCAATCATAAGAGGAGAGCTGTAGTTTAATTTTTTTAAAATACAGAATAATATATATAGGGTAGTGTGCATTATGAGAATTTTATACACACCAGAGGTGTGTGATGCTACAGTACATAAACCCTGGGTTTATTCAAGCATCACACACTGAGGGTGTGTATAAAATTTAAGTAATGAACACTACTCTATGTTTATTTTATATGATATCTGGCCATTAATTTTTTTTCTCACAGTTTTAGCTCTGCATCCCCTCTCCCCCATCACATCCGCAGTGGCACTTTCTGAGCTTGACCACTGCCACCAACAGACCCTGAGAGCCCCCCTGACTGAATCACAGTGCCATTACTTGTTTTAACAGATTAAAATGTGGTTTATGTCTTTCTTTTTATGTATGTGCTTATAAGACGTTGTCACAGAGCACCAATCTTTCCAATTCATAAATGTTATTTGCATGACTGCTTTCACTTTTGATCAGGGTCAGATGCAGTGAAGTTACAGCAACCAGAAATTCAGCTTCTCTGTGTAGTGTAGTTTTACCTTTTTATTCAGATCACCACTGTGATACCTTTTTTATACTAGTGAAAGCGATGAACAGGAATGAAAAAGGAAAAAAAAGTGCTATGACACTACAGCACTGCACTCGAGTGTCTTGAGCACAGTTGCATCTGATGATCTTGTGTTTGCTGTAATAACCTGATGGTTATTATGGCAAACAATAACTGGCCATCACCATTGAAAAAATTGACAGCCAGTTATTATAATATTTTAATTTGCTGGCAAAGTGCACACAAAATCATGGATATTTGCACTTCATCAATTTTATGAATTTTCCTGCTTGTGCACTAACTTCAATATATAAATTACATTAAAAAAATCCTCAAACTGTAATAACTTTCCTCAACCATGCTGTTGTAATATTGCCCCCTTCCACCTCCTAAAACATTGTAGTCATCTACCCTCCCAACCACTGCTGGCACTTCTTTTGATGTGGTGAATTTTAACACATATATTCAATATACCCTTCCCCCATGTGTGCACCAAACAAACTGCCCCACCTTCCCCCACCCAGCCCTATCACCAGGTCGGTTAGTCAAATCACTCACCATGCAACCCAACTCTGACCCCCACCAATCTCCTCACCCACCAACTCCCAGAAAAAATATGTGACCTTTAATAAAGAAATGAATTCTCATTCATGAATTCAGTTCAGTTAATGTTAATACTACTTCCCATTTTACCACATTCTCTCAAGAGTCCAATATTAGAACATCATGATTTAAAACATCTCTTGGTCAAAGACCTTTTTATTCATTCAGTGCTATAAAATACTGGAATCCTCCACCAGATTCCATTCAGCAAAAACATTCTGATGTTGTTTTTAAATCTGCTCTTAAAAAACATTGTCTTGTAAATACACAATGTAACTGTTTTGTTTGATTGAGGAATGCAATGAGTTGTATATGTAATATAATTGATTATAAAATGGGCAAAAAATTACTGAATCCTGATTGGCTGAAAGCCTTTTTCAGCCATGTCCTTATCAGAACATATCTTTGCAACCAGCCCTAATTGTGCAAACCAAAATGCAGCACAAGGAGAAATCAGTTTGAGCCACTGCTATCCTGATTCAGCTCTTCACATAGCATGCTACTTTAAATATAAAGAAAACAACAGCAATGTTATTTAAGGCCAGAGTGGGAAGGGACAGCACTCTGTCACATGATATAAAGATTAACTCAACTGGGAATCAATGATCGAACAGGTCACCTCTTACAAATATTTGGCCATGTGGGTTGACCCAGAATTGAATTCTGATCGTCATATAGATATAATTTGTTTTACAGTATCTCAAAAACTCAGGGCTCTTCTTAGACACAAAAACTGTATGACCAGAGAGGCAAGAAAAAAGCTGGTGAATTGAGTCATATTTCCCATAATTGATTATGGTACTTCTATTTACCGTTTAGCAAATAAAAAACTTTACAGAAATTAGATAGTCTGCAGTACAGTCTAGACAGATGTGTACTAGGTTTACCTGGTTCATATGAAAAGTATCATCCCTGTACCATGCTTTTACACTTAGAATGGAATTCTTAGGAAATTAGGAGAGGGAGACCTTTATGTACCCTTACAGAAATAATTATATGTTTTCATGCTGCACACATAAAACTACCCTAGTGATATGTGTGCTGCAAGTATGATTTAAATGTTAAATTGGAACTGATTGCATGTATATGGCATGCATGCAGCAAGCAAGTGTGGAAACCATGATTTTTTTGTTAGATTGGGAAAGACTGCATGCATGTGGCATGTGTGCAAAAAAGCAAGTGGTCACTGATAACAGCACATGTAAAAGTTAAGTGACTTGCTCAGGATCACACCATACACAAGTGGGGGTTGTTGAGGTTCAAACTCAGGTTTACATGCCACCAAGTCTTCTGGATTGCAGTTCAGTGCCTTTAACCAATAAGCCATACTGTCTGCGCACATATGGCTCTCTTGTAGTACTTCAGTACAAACTGTATCTGAATACATCTGCATGTACGCAGCATGTTTGTAGACACCGTTATGCTTTTTAGTTTTCTTCTCTCCCTCATCTCATTTTCACAGTTGAACTGTAGCACACATACCTATAGAAACACATGTTTTTCCCACCCCAATACACAAACTTCCTCACAAAACCACTTAATTACGTCTGTCTAGCCTGTACTCCTACTATTGTTCCAGAGACCACTCCCCCAAGAAGGAGACTACACCCAATATTGTATGTTGGTTGCTCAGTCGGCAATACATTTTATTCACATTCATATATACAACCATATATACATATCTGTACAATATTGAATTCCTTCTTTGTACAATTACTTCAGTTCCAATTTTAGGTTACATTAACCTTGTTATCATTTTTAATAATTCTCCAAATGTCATTCTTTCTGTTTTTTCAATTGTCCATCTTCTCACCCCCAGGTGTCAAACCCAAGGGGGTCTTGTTCCGAACCTTTTCTACTCCCATTTCCTGCCCCCAATTTTCTTATTTACCGAGGTGTCCATACCCTTCACCTCCTCTTCTTCCCCCTTTTTATTGTCCTCTACCCTTCTTCCACCCTAAGAATTATTAACCTCATTTTCTCCTCTCCTTCCTCTTAGTACTGGGTGGCAGGTGGGAATAAAAAATTCTTACCTAGCCTAGCAAAAAGTGGGAGATCTCCCATGTGCAGCCCTTTTTAAACCCCTTTTTGCCCCTCCCCTGTGCTCTGTTCACCTTTCTCTCTGTCCCACATGTCCTAGCCTATTCATTCTTCCTCTCTCTCTCCCTCCCTCTGCTGATGTCACCTTATCCCTCCCCCTTTTCATCTGTGGCTCCTCCTATTCCAATGATATCCTCATTCTAGAAGAACCTCTCCCCTTTTTCTACCTTGTCCCCTCCTCCCTCCCTCCTCTCTCCTTTCCTTCTGGGTCCTTTGGCCTGGAACATGACATGACAACCCTTCTTTTCTCTCCATAGTTTTGAATGCTTCCACACAAACAGACTTTAAGGTTCAAACACAAAAGTAGCAATAACTCAACACACACACACACACACACACACACACACACACACACACACACACATGGCTAGTCCCCCCATGCACACACACTATAGCGGGTATGGCCATGCTACTACAGGCAACCCACCAATTACAGATATAAGTAAAAATTCTCTTACTTGGGTACTAGGGAGCCAGAGGCAGGAGTTTCTAAGAGATGATGTCCATGGGTGAGATTGCTGGGGCATACCCCCTTGAAATGAATGGAGTTATTTTCTATTACTATTTTATACATTATGATGGTGAGTTGGAGAATAATGAATGCCACTAAGAAACATAGAGACATAGAATTTGATGGCAGATAAGGACCGCTTGGCCCACCCAGTCTGCCCATTTCCCTACCTAATGGATAAGCTGCAGACCCTAGTTAACCAGCAGTCTACTTCTTCCTACCCCAACCCCCTAGAATTGCCTTATGACTGTCCCATGCATGCTTGAATTCCACCACTGTTTTTGACTCCACAACCTCCTCCGGAAGGCCGTTCCATGCATCCACAACCCTCTCTGTGAAAAATACTTCCTCAAATTACATCTGAGACGCCCCCCCATCTTCAAATTGTGCCCCCTTGTTCTTGCACACCCCTTTTTTTGAAAGATGCTACCCTCTTGGACTTTGTTGATTCCCTTGAGGTACTTGAAAGTTTCTATCATGTCCCCACTCTCCCTCCTTTCCTCAAGGCTATACATATTAAGCTCCGTAGGTCTCTCTTCATATGTCTTCCGGTGCAGACCCTGCACCATTTTAGTTGCCTCCTCTGGACAGCTTCCATCCTGTCTATGTCTTTGCGGAGACTGGGTCTCCAGAACTGCACACAGTACTCCAGATGGGGTCTCACCAGCTGTCTGTACAGAGGGATAATAACTTCCTATTTTCTACTGGTGATGCCTCTCCCTATGCATCCCAGTATCGCCCCAGCCCTCCTTGCTGCCCTCTCACATTGCTTGCCCACCTTTAGATCATCTTATATGACTACCCCCAGGTCTCTTTCCATTTTTGTTGTTGTTAGTATCTCACCCCCATTGTGTACTCTTCCCCTGGGTTTTGTTTCCCAGGTGCATTACCTTGCACTTCTTAGCATTGAATCTAAGCTGCCATACATTTGACCATTCCTCTAACCTTGCCAAGTCCCTTCTCATCCTTTCACCCCACCTTGTCGTCAACTCTGTTGCAGATCTTTGCGACATCTGCAAAGAGACATACTTTCCTTCAGTCCCTCTGCAATGTCACTTATAAAGACATTGAAGAGACCGGTCTAATACTGAACCATGTGGTACCCCTATAGTAACCCCCCTTTCTTCAGAGTGGACTCCATTTACTATTACTCTTTGTGTCCTATTCTTCAGCCAATTCTTTATCCAGGCTGTCATCTTGGGACCCACTCCCAGGCTGACTAACTTGTATATTAATCTTTTGTGTGGGCCTGTGTCAAATGCCTTGCTAAAGTCTAGGCAGGCCTTGTCCACAGCCCTTCCCTGATCTACTACTTTGGTCACCCAGTCAAAGAAATCTATTAGATTCATCTGGCATGATCTTCCCACTGTGAATGCATGCTGCCTTGGGTCCTGTGCCCCTCTGGCCTCTAGATACTCAACAATTCTTTCCTTCAGAAGTGATTCCATCTTTTTCCCTATCACTGAGGTTAAACTAACAGGTCTGTAGTTTCCTGCTTCTGCCCTGCTCCCACTTTTGTGAAGAGGAATCACATCTGCCCTCCTCCAGTCCTCGGGTACCAGCCCATCCTCCCATGATTTGTTAAAGAGGGTAGTCAGTGGTGTCACTAGTTCTACCCTTAGTTCTTTTAGAATTCTGGGATGAATCCCATCAGGCCCCATTGCTTTGTCCACCTTCAGTTTTAAGAGCTCTTTCAGAACCCTTTCTTCTGTAAATGGGATGCTATCAACTTCTGCATCCAGAGTGTTTCTATTGTTTGTTTTAGGTACCTCCCCCTCTTCATTTGTAAATACTGAGCAAAAATATTTGTTTAGTATCTCTGTCTTTTCACAGTTATGCTCTGCCCACCCCCCTCCCCTTTATTAAGCCTCACTATCCCTCCCTTGGTCTTCCTTCTCTCCCTGATGTACCTATAAAGGTTTTATCCCCCTTCTTAACTGAGTTGGCTATCTTTTCCTTGGTTTGGGCATTTGCTGTTCTGACTGCCTTCTCAGCTTCCTTTTGCTTTAACTGATACAATTCTCTGTCCTGCTCCTTTTGTGATTCCTTGTACTTCCTGAATGCTCTCTTTTTCTCTTGAACCTTCACTGCCATTTCCTTTGATAACCATAGTGGTTTCTTACATCATTTTGTTTTGTTTATTTGCTTCACACAAAGGCTCATTACCTTTGTGATGGCAGTTTTTATTATTCCCCATTGTTCTTCTACCCTTCCTTCCTGCCCATTTGCTAGTGCATTCCTTAGGCACTCACCCATTTTGGCAATGTCAGCCCTCCTAAAGTCCATTACTTTTGCCTTTGTATGGCTTGACACTATTGCTGTGTTTATTATGAACTACTGTTCGATGGTCGCTAGTTCCCAGATGGCTACCCACTTCTACATCTGTGATCTCTCCATCTCCATTTGAGAGAACCAGGTCTAGGAATACTCCCTCTTGAGTGGGTTCCAATACTAGTTGTCTAAGGCATGCCCCCTGTAGGGCATCTAGAATATCCCCACTCTTCAAAGTGGCTGCTGCAACTGCACTCCAGTTAACATCTGGCATATTCAGATCACCCATCAGCAATATCTCCCCTTTTTCTGCCATTCTAAGTATACTTTCTATCATTTCCTTGTCCATTTCCTTCCCTGAGGGGTCTGTATACACCCTGTGCAGATTGTGGCGCCATTGCCTGTCTCCAAATTGACCCACAGTGCTTCTTCTCCTCCCTGTTTACCCTTTTGTTCTGTTGCTTTGATTCCTTCCCTTACGTAAAGAGCTACCTCCTCCTCCTCTTTTACCCTCCTGTCCCTCCTGTAGATAGTGTATCCTGGTATGTTTACATCCCAGTCATGGTTTTAGTGTGTACCATGTTTCTGTGACTGCCACGATATCCAGATGTTCCTCCTCCATCAAGGCCACTAATTCAGGAAGCTTGTTACCCAGACTATGGGCATTGGTACTCATTGCTCTCCATTTTTTGATAGCTTTACCTTCTGTTGCAGCATCCCCCACTGACCTTTCTACTTCGGTCTTTTTCTCATTTGGTACCCTGTTTTGTAGGGAGATCCTGGGATTTATCTGCTGCTTATCAGTGCCTCCCCCTTGACTAGTTTAAAAGCTTGTCAATGAAGCATTTAAACTGATTGCTCAAAAGACTTGTTCCCTTCCTGGACAGATGCAGACCATCCTGCCAGTATAGGCTGGTGTCCCTCCAGGTGGAACCCCAGTCCCCAATGAAGCCAAACCCTGTGCTCCACACCATTTTTTCAACCATTCATTAAACTGCATGGCAAAGTACCCTCGCCTCACCCATGCCATTGACAGGCAGCACTCTGAGAAGGATACTGTGTATGCTACTTGTCTTAGGCCCTCCCCAACTCTACAAAGTCCTCCTGCACTGTTCTAATCTCATGATGAGCCAAGTCATTTGTCCCTAGGTGGGCAATGACGTCCAGCTCAGACTCCTGTGCAGCTGTTCTCGTGATCCTGAGGATGCGCTTCCTGTCCCTCCAAGCCATGGCACCAGGCAGGCACCTTACTTCAGTTTTCCCTGCTTCCCCCAGTTCTATCCCCCTAATAATTGAATCCCCCAGCAGGAGCTGCTTCCTTTCCCTGTGGTGTCCTCTGCCTCCTTCCTGTGGGCCTCCCTTGTGACAGTTGTCCTCAGCCTCCTTAGTTTCCTCTGCGGGTGCATCCATAGGGGAACTATGCTCCCCCAGAATGGTGTATGGATTGTGGAGTGGAACAACTGACTGGGTGTGCCTCTGTTCCACCATCCTCACCCTCCCTTAGCCCACTGTGGTCCAACTGCTGTGCTTTCTTCACAACCTCTGAGGTAGTGGTGGTGGCTCTGGTGCTCCCTGGATGGGGGAGGATCCCTTCCTACTGTCCAGTGTGGCCTGGGGGAAGGTTCCCTTACTACTGTCCAGTGTGGCCTGAAGATGGGAAACTTCCTTCCTCAGGGCAGACAGTTGTCTGCAAATAGGGCAGCATCTCAGCCTCCAGAAAGACTCCCAGAAGACTGCTGCCCCACAGCCATTACATTGCACTACTCCCCACATGTTTGTTTACTTTTTTCTTTTGTATGTGTGATTGGTTTGTTATATAGAAATATATATATTATACAATATGTATGCTTATATTGTCAGTGCAGTGTGCTAGAGAGGGTATGACAGTGATATGCACCTTGCACTCTTGAGGAAATGATGTCAGAACCCCAGGTATAAAGGAACTGTTTCCAGGGGTGGGTGGGGTGAGGGTGGGCAGGGGTTGGGCCTAAACTGTGCCCTCACGAAACAATCAGCTAAAAGCTCTGACCCAGCACTGCAATGAGTACCTTCCTGTCAGCAAGTTGCCCTTCACAACAATTTGACAGAGAAAATGCCCTGCTAATCAAACAGAAAAAACTCAGACATCCAAGTCAGACACAGGTAAACCTCCCCAGCCCCAAAACAGCCTGGTGATTTGTACTCTGAAAGCAGTCAGCTCCAAAATAAGTCAGCTGTACACCAGGACAGACACAGTAAACAGTATTCCATCCCTCAGGGTTTAAACTTTTCCTGCACTGAAAATCTTAACAATTGTAACAAAAGTAAAGCAAGATCCACCTCCCTCTGTTGCTTGAAAGACTGTCTTTCCTGATAATTCTAAGTTCCTTATTTCACCTTTCAGTTAGAAGTAGCCTCCACCTGCAGAATATCTGCTACAAACCAAAGACAATTGTAAGGTTCACCTCCCTCTGTTGTGAGCACAAATCGCTTTCTTGCAAATCCTATGTTCAGTATTGCAGCTTCCAGCCATAGGTAGCTTCACCTGAAGAATATTAGCTGTTCTACTAACAAGGCCCTTGTTAGTCAAGCGGTGGCCTTCATTAATCTCCAACTCTCCATCAATAATGTATAAAATAGTAATTAAAAATACCCCCATTCATTTCAATGGTGCACACCCTTGCAGTCTCCTTTGCCCTTTGTCATAATGTACCTGAGCGTGGGGATGTGGAGGTAGCTTCACTGGGGGGGGTGGGGCCTAAGCCTGACTATAGTGTGACTCCAATAGTCTGTGCATATCATATCTCTCAACTATCTGTGAATGCAATGGACAGCTCTAGAATGTCTGTAACATCTCTAAAAGGTACAACTTATTTGGTTTGACTGAAACATGATATACAAATTAGGAAAAATTAAAATGTGTAAAATTCATCTGTATATACCCCAGGGAAGTGCATCAGATTTGGGCTTAAACCCACCCAGTTACTAACCAATTTTTCTCCTAGCTAAAGTTCTGCCCCCAGTAAAAAAAAATAACTGTGTCCCTATTTTTCTCCCTCACTCCATTCCATTCAATACCCATTGCCTATGGGTCATGAAACCACCAAAGGTGAAGAAATGTGAAAAACACATCAATATTTCAGTCCTTCCTCCTTCCCCCAATCCCCCTGTAAAAAAAATTGTTTATATTTACTTACCAGTCTGTATGGCCAGAACCTGCAGCCTGACATAGTGTGCCACCAGCCCAGTTTTCAGTCCACTCCCTTCCCCTCTCTCTCCTTTGCCAGAAGCTGGATTCTAGAACCAACAATCACAGGTCCCCAACATGGTCCGCAACCAAGTCACCTCACCATCTGAACCCACTCAACCTGGGTTACTTGCTTCTTGCTTGGTTGCTGATGTGCCTGCTGCTGCACTGCCCTGTACTGCACTGATCAAGGCCTGTGAAGGCCACCAACACTGCTGTTACCACTGCTGCTAAGCCTAGCTTGCTGCCGTGGGGGTCTGTTCTTTTTTTTGTTTGTTTGCAAGACGAGCCTAGTAGAGTAAATAGGTAGCCTAGTCTTGAGTTAGCTTCTAGCTCACCCTCTGCCCCTTCAGCCACCAGGGGAGCCAGAAACTCGCTAAGAGTAGAACAACAAAAATATGGTGCCACAACACTGCAGTTAAGAGGTCAGTGCTCACTGACTCCTCCAAGCTGTAGTGAAGTCTGTCTTTTCTGTGGTGGGAAAGACAGTGTCACACTTGCAAGGCTCATGTGCTCTTTCTTGGCTGGAACTCATCCACATCACATGTGATTGTGCTACCGCTAATAGGTGGAGATAGTGGACAATACAATACAGACACAGTTGAGTCTGAAGAGTACCTGCAGCATGAGAACACACAGGCCAGGTGTGCAAAAGATTAAATCCAAATTTAAAGCCATTATTGCCACACTAAAAGAACAACCTAGGCACAAATGGGTGGGGGGCAACTGCTCCCCTCTGCCCTACGTAAATAACACCCCTGCTTAATGGTAGAAATTCATTCTCAGGTGCCAATGCAATTGTTTCCAATTAGTTCTGAGGTACTGTATCTCCATATTTCATGATGTGTCTGGATCATCATGTGAGTTAGTGTCCCTTATTGACCCTCATTTTGAGTGTCCATGTCCCTCATTTCAGTGACAAAATGTGAGGGATGGTGCATGTTTACAAGACCCTACTCAGCACAAAGAGTGCTGAACATGGCCATAGTGTATATGCTCAATACCGAATGACAAAGGGAAAGTAAGTGAGATAAAACAGTCATGGAGAAACACATTTGTAGTACTAATTATGCATAAGGGATTTGCATGGTCGAAAACTAAAAGGATAAGCTTCACAAGACAGAGGCCCTTCTTCATACATCTGGAATGGGAGATGTTGACTGGCTATATCCTAGGCATTTAATGCAGTAAGCAAACAATACTTAACAAATTAATGGTGATTTAATGACAAAAATCAAAACCATTAATCAACTTGCAAAGGGATCAGAATTAACAAGTTTACCTAATTTTTATGGGAATTCAAAATTTATTTTAATGACTAATTGCCAGCAGTAGTATAAGAAATAGAAACTGATGTGTTTTTGTAGATGAGATTTGAACCAGCTTAGCTGCTTAACACATGGCAAGCATGCTGCATGTGAACCTGATGTGATGGTTAAATGATATTAACTCCAGCTTAACTGCTGCACTCATGTCAAGCGTGCAACACATGAACCTGATGTAATTTTTAGAAGATATTCACACCAGCTTACCTGCTGCACACATATCAAGCTTGCAACATGCGAATCTGATTTGCTTTTTAGACCTGGTTCATATAGGTTCACTTTGTGTATGTGAACTGCATGCAAATATTGTGCAATTAAACGTGGCATGTGTTCTGCATGTACACAGCACGCCTATATTTCTGTAAGGGTAGTTTCTATTTAATTGTGCAAAATACTTGGCTCCTGCAAAAAATGACACCGGTATCCTCTGCATACTCTTTATGTGGAATTGCAGGCAGAGGCTTAAAAATTCCTAGAACAAGAACTAGATATGGATGAATGTGTTTTGATTATATTTTGACAACTACTTGGAACTCTACCCCCAAAAAAAATTACGTAACATGTCTTTCCTGTGTATCTGTTACTAATATTAATTTTAATGATTTATTTATGTTTAATGTTTTAACTGGTTTTGTATGTAATGTTATGTGTGTTGTACACATACACTGGACGGCCCAGAAAATAGGCTTTGCCTAGTGCCTTATCCTCTTTAAGCACAAAGAAACTAAAACTTGAGCCAAAACTGCCACACTAGGAGAGCGGTGCCATCAACAGAAACACAAGAAACATACAATATATTCAACATCTCCCGTTCCTGCATAACAAGAATGTTTGCAGAGTTAGTACCTGTTATGCACTTCTCTTCACTGCCTATCTGCCCCTGACAAGTGTACTGTATGTCACTCACTTCTAGTACTTCAAACCCGCCAAGGAACCAGTGACTGTTACTACAATCTCGTGTCTGTGGTTCAATTCCAGCATCTGTAGTCTCCATCCTCCAGCTCTCCCAGTGACCCATCCCTGCCCATGAGAGGAAATCCCTTAGCTGTATCAGCAGCACATAGAAAAATTTTCAATTTCAAAACCACAAAGCAGAAACTGCACTGTACAATGGCTGGTAAGGGATACACTCACTCACAGTCAAGCAGGCTGGTGGCTGCAGCTGAAAAACAAACGTATAAGAAAAGTAATGCAATCACTAGAAAAATAAATAAATAAATAAATATTAATTGTTGGAGGAGAGACAGCTGGGAGGAGAGAGATACACCAGTGCCCTGTAGTGGTGAAATGATATATAAAGTCTGCAGTACAGATGGACTATTTTTCTATGTTCTGCATATTTATGTATTTAATTCTTCAGAAATAACCTTTGAGCAAGATGCTGTTTTACAAAGGTTCCATGTCAGAAGAACAAAAGACAATTACATTGAAATACAGATCACAATGTACAGTAAACACATCTAGTTAAACAGAAAACAGGTAACACTGGTGCATATCACTAATTGAGCATTGTAGAGTAAACACATTAACAACTTACAAGACTTTTATTCAGGTTTAGGATAACTGAGGGAGCGAGAGGGGTAGATTAAAATACATGCAAGAAAACAGGGTCTGCAAACCCAATCATTGTCAGCTATTATCATCCAGGGAAGAGTTAAGGAGAGAGAGGTATTGGTGGACATGGTAAGGTGGTTCAGAGATTAAAGCTCGATGTGGAGGAAAGATGGAGAGAAAACTGGGAAGGGTGAGAAAACTACCAAACGTATGTGGGGGGGGATTAAGACTTAAGAGTCAAGGGGAGAGGTAGCTGGAAGGTAAGAGTGATTTGTTGTTGAGAAAAAGGGGAATAAGTTATAAAGGGTAAGTGCATAGCTTAGGCCATGATAGGTAAGGAGTAGAGCCTAATGGTGGGGACCAAAAAAAGAGAAAGTGATAGACTCAAGTGGGGGGATCGAGTCGGGGGTAGGAACAGGTGGGAGGTGAGGCCAGTTTAGGGAATGTTTGTGTGAAAGTGCAGGAGGGTGTGATTGTTGTGAGAAAAATGAAGCGAAAAGAGTTTCAACTTGAAATCAGGGTTAAATTAAGTCTCAGTCTGCAAGGTGTGAGAGTCAGGTTCCTTTCCAGCAAGTGCATGTATTAGATCTGACAAGGTATTGTTTCAGTTCCATCTTGAAAGTTGGGAGATTACCAGCATTATTTATTTCCGCTGGGAGCTCATTCATCCAGAGAGGGGAACTTTAAATGAATGAACGTTGGCCAAGGGAGGTTCTTCTGAAGGGAACGCTGAGAGAGCAACCATCTTTACCCCACATGCTGTACTGGGAGTGTGACGCTTGGAAGATACATGAAATGCAGGGGGGGGGTAGGCCTAGTTATGCCCTTTTCCCCAAGGAGGCATGTCTGGAACTTTATCCTGTCATACAAGTTTAGCCATTTAATTTGCTTGAACAGTGTACACGTATGAGTAAGCTTGTCTGAGCCCAGGGTGAGTCTGCAAACCTTAAGAATCATAGCAATCTGTTTGAGTCCCATTTCCAAGGCCACACTGTAAACTACTAGTCTATAATCTATTACCAACAGTATTGCACTGGAGACAGTTAGGTGCAATGCTGTGGGTGTAAGGAATTGCCTGTGCCTGTAAAGCACACCAAGTCTGGCATCGACAGCTTTTACAACCATGTCGATATGCTGCAAAAAAGAGAGGGTATTGTCAATCATGATCCCAAGATACTTGAAAGAGTGAACTTGTTCTAGGAGAGTTGTTATTGTTACTGATGTTCAGAAGTGGGCAGCTCTTCTTTATTTGATGGCTAGAGAGAAGCATTGTTTATTTTTTTTTTATAATTAAGTAAACAATCTTTGTGTGCTAAACCAATCCTCCAAATGGTTAAAGGTGGACTGTAAGTCATTTTGGAGCCGGTTAAGATGGAAATTGCTGTTTAGAACGACTGAGTCATCAGCATATAATGTTATCTTACTAGTGCAGGCCTTAGGTAGGGCATTCAAGAAAATGCTGAACAGGAGGGGGGCCAAGAATAGACATTTGAGGGACACCCAAGTTGACTTCTCTAGCGGTGGAGACAGCTGTCCTGATTTTTACCTTCTGTGTCCTGTGTGACAGATAATTCTGAAACCAGAGGACAGAGGGTGTAGCTAGCCTGATGTCATCAGTTGTTGTAGGAGTAGGGAGTGGTTAACAGTATCAAATGCTTTGGTCAGGTCTATAAATATATACCCCACTTGCTTGCCATCATCTAGAGCCTTGTGAGCATAGTCAAAGAAATTGACCAGTGCTGTAGTAGTATTGTGGCTCTTATGGAAGCCATGCTGTTGTGGACATTGGAGACTATACTTCTGGAGGTACTCTGAGATTTGATCAGCCTCTATTTTCTCTAATGCTTTTGAGAGAGGGGAAAGGATTGAAATGAGCTTGTAATTAGCAGTGTTAGCTCTGTTGCCACTCTTTTGTGAACTGGGGTTATCAAGGCCTGTTTCCATAAGGAGGGGGATTTAGCCAGTGGGAGGGATTTGCTAAAAATTGTTGATATAGGGACTATAACTTCTTCAAGTGCCAGGGCTACCAGTTTCATGTCCAGTTTGTTACTGCCCAGTCTGGTTTTGCTAAGGACTTTTTTTATATGAGTCCTAGCCTCCTTGATGGTGATGCACTTGAAATAAAAGTTTGGGTGACTATTGCCACTGCTAGGGGTATTTAGGGAAGGTTGGGTATCTTTGAGAAAGTCAGGGGGGAGCACATAGCACTGGTCAGTGATGGCAGTGTTGAATTCTTCTGAAATACTGTGTGGGTCTTGAGTGGGGGGTACCATTAATGTTTAGCATCATAGGGTGCTTCCTGTTTTCATTCCCTGTGAGATCCTTAATGGTCTCCCAGAATCTCTTGCCACCACCCCGAGACCTCTCCATCTGCTCCTTATAAAACTTTGCTTTTGCAAGCCTAATGAGGTCTGTGTATTTATTCCTGGCTGCCCAGTATTTCTAATAGTCAATGCTATTTCCATAGATCCTAGCCTTGTTCCACAAGTTGTCCCTCTCCTTCATTTGTGCCAGTAGGTCACTGGTAATCTATCCATTACAGGATCCATGTGATTTCCTCTTTCTAACTGGGGCATACATGTCACAGACAGTGTTAAATTTGTCAATGAAATACTGCAAAGCATGGTCAATGTCTTGATGTTCATCCAGAGGGGTCCAATCAATGTACAATAACACTGCTTGGAAGGATTTGAGCTTACCCCTCAAGAGTACCCTGCTTTCCATGATGATTGGGGCTGTTTTTTTTTTTTTGTTCATCCAAATGCAGGAGATGGGTGAATGGTCACTTAAGGCGTCCGGGAGTACTGAGACCTGTTATTCTGGAGTGGTAGCTGGACAGTATCCAGTCAATTAGTGAACTGTTGCCACTTTTGTAGTTTATTGTGATGGGTACTTTAACCAGTTGTGTGAGGTATACACTGGCTATAAGGACTTTTGTGGACAGACTCGTTGCTGAGCCAGTTGATGTTGAAATCACCAGTAACTATAATTTCACTGTTCTTTTTGACTTGGGTGAGAGCTTTGATTACTTTGGCAATTCCTACTGTCACCCTTCTTGGGGGAAGGTAGACTGAGGCAACAGTGAGGGACTTGTTTGTGCTTTGCATCAGTTTAACTGCCAACAATTCATGGTCCCCCAAGATACCTGATATGGGGAGCATGTTCCCCTTAATGGAATCCCTGATATAGATGAGACATCCACCACCCACTTTACCCATGCAGTTTAGCCTTAAGAACTAATATCTGTGTAACGCTATTGCTTTATCCTTTATTTTAGGGGTTAGACAGGTCTCCGTTAGGTAGGTGATGTCAGGGCTGTGCATTAATTCCCCATCCTGGAACCACACCATCTTAGGCAGAAGACTACCAATATTAATGGAAGCAATAAGGTCTCAACAAAACCAGGTCAACAAAATTAAATAAATAAATAAATGTTCAGACCACTGCCCTTGTTAGATGTATTTAACTGGGTGTGTGTTTGTCCTTGGTTTAGGTGGACATTCACTGAGAGTAGTAGTAGAATCAGGATTGTCTTTCTAGCCATGAGATTTATTTGAGGCTTGGTCTTTGCTCTTTTCAGTTTAAATTTCAGGAACTTGGGAGGCATCAGCCACACCATATGTGGAAAGAGCACATGGGGTAGATCAAAGTCAGTGTAACTGGATCTTAACACTTCCCTAGAGGTTGGAAGGATTATGCATGTTTGATGTCTTTGCACAATACTCATCCTTCCTGGGAGTATCTTAGTGTCATTTTTCAGAACTAGGTGTTCTTCATGGTCAAATTGTGGGAGGCTGTTGTTTTGCAGTTCTAGGGAGGTGAAGAAGATAAGGAGCAGTAAAAGTACTATATACCCTTTGTAGACCAGGTTTCCCTTGGTGCTTAAACGGACACTGTCAACCTGTTTTGCACCATATTATTTCTAGTTAAAACCCCACATTTTATGATTGCTTACCTTCTCTAAAATGCATTGATGCTGCTGCTTGTTTTGTATAACTTCTTGTTTAGTAGAACTGAAATGCATGCTAGGGTATATTTATAAACAACGTTGTTTTGTTTACAATCCTGAAGCTATTCTTCTTCAATACTTCCTGAACAATAGAAGCACCCCCAAACAGTGCTGTCACTAGTGAGGCAGTAGCCATCTAAACTCCCACTGCATCATGAGTGGCTAGATTGTGTTGGAGGTGTTCCCAAGTCCAGGAAAGATGCAGTGGGAGTTGATCAAGGAATGTAAACAAACCTGTTTTTGTGTGATAATACTAGTATAGTGGGCAGTCTGTTTTTCACTTTTTAAAAGAAAAAAGAATAAGACTACTAGCTATATCAGCAATCTGTACACAATGTTAGCAATCATAAAATGTGTTTTTTAAACAAAGGACACTTTGAGGCCTGAGGGGTTGACAGTGTCCCTTTAAAAGTGATAGAATAAGAATTGCATACCTCTCACTCTAGGAGATGAGAAGTGTAGATTTTAAACTAATGCTATAGCCGTTGATGTGTAAAGCAAATAAGTGGCCCTCTAGTCGTTGTGTGATATAAGGAACCAATGGCAAACTAGGGAAATGGAGAAAGCCAATCAATGACTGGCATACTATCTATATAAGAAAATACTCAGATAGGGTGGGGAAATGCTGCATAGTGGCATCATGAGTTCAAGCCAGGTGGACCTGTACTAAGTCAGGCTTCTTCAGCAGGTGGGCTGGTGTGGAATAGCGGCTTCCATGAAACACTGGAGTCCTTTCACAGCAGGAGTTGAGAGCCCATTCAGGACTGGAAGCTCCTTGGAAAATAAAGAAAGGGCAGAATTACATATAAAAGAGAGTTTGGCCAGGGGCTAGGAGGAGTAAATCGGTGGCAGGGTTCCAGAAGGAGGATGGGGTGGATTAGAGTGGGCAGGGTTTAGCAGGCAGAGAGATTAGGCAGAACAAGGTAGGAAACAAAGTAAGAAAATTCTCCTAAGAAAGAAATTTAAGTAATACTTTTTTCTTAAAGTAAAAATGCAAGTAAAATAGGAACACAGTTACAATGTGGTTTACAGACTGGCTTACTTACTGATACTTTAACAAATCAATTGTCAGGTCATAAAAGACTGGTGGCAAGTAGAGAATTACAAATAAAAAAGGTTCCTAGTTTGAAAGAGGCTTTGTATGCCAGGAGTTCAAGCCAGGTGGACCCGTACCTAGTCAGTCTTCTTTAGTGGGTGGGCCGGTGTGGAAGAGCAGCATCCATGAAGCACTGGGGCCCCTTCGCAGCAGGAATCCGGGGGCCCAATCAGGGCTAGAATCGCCTAGTCAGGCTTCATTAGCAGGCAGGCGGGCGTAGAAGAGTGGCTTCCATGAAGCACTGGATCCCCTTCGCAGCAGGAGTCAGAAGCCCGTTCTGGACTGAAAGCACCTAGTCAGGCTTCTTTAGCAGGCAGTTCAATTTGGAAGAGTGGCTTTTGTGAAGCACCAGAGCCCCATCTCAGCAGGAGCTGAGAAGCGTATTCAGGGCAGGAAGTGCATCATCAGGCTTCTTTAGAGGGAGGGCATACATGGAAGAGCGGCTTCTGTGAAGCACCAGAGCCCCCATCACAGCAGGAGTTGGGGAGCCTATTCAGGGTTGGGAGCGCCTAGTCAGGCTTCTTTAGCAGCTGGGCATGGAACAGCGGCCTCTGTGAAGCACTGGAACCCCATTGCAGCAAGAATCGGGGAGCCTGTTCAGAGCTGGAAGCACCAAGTCAGGCTTCTTTAGCAGGTGAGCATGGAAGAGCTGCTTCCATGAAGCACCGGAGCCCCTTTGCAGCAGGTGTCAGGGAGCACATTCAGGGCTGGAAGTACGTAGTCAGGCTTCTTTAGTGGGTGGGTGGATGTGGAAGTGTGGCTTCCGTGAAGCACCAGAACCCCTTCCCACTAGGAGTCAGGAAGCCAGTTCAGGATTGGAAGCACCTGGGAAGATAATGAAAGAGAAGAATTACATATAGGGTACAAAAGAGAGAGTTTGGCCAGGGGCTAGGATAATTAAATAATTGGGAGGGTTCCAGAATGGGGATAGGGTGGGTTTGATCAGGCAGGGTTTAGAAGGCAGAGAGATTAGGCAGAAGGAGGTAGGAAACAAAATAATAAAATTCTCCGAAGAAAGAAATTCACATAATACTTTTTTTAAAGTAAAAATGCAAGTGAAATAGGAACACATTTATAATATGGCTTACAGATTGGCTTACTTACTAATACATTAACACATCAATTATCAGTCCAGAAAAGACTGGTGGCAAATAGGAAATTACAAATAAAAAAGGCGTCAAGTTTTAAAGAGGCTTCAGATACCAGGAGTTTAAGGCAGGTGGATCCGTACATAGTCAGGCTTCTTTAGCATGTGGGTGGGAGTGGAAGAGCGGCTTCTCTGAAGCACCAGAGCCCCTTTGCAGTAGGAGTCGGGGAGCCCATTCAGGGCTGGAAGCGTCTAGTCAGGTTTGTTTAGCGAGCGGGTGGGCATGGGAGAGTGGCTTCCTTGAAGCAAAGGAGCCATCTCACAGCCGGAGTTGGGGAGCCTGTTCAGTGTTGGAAGCACCTGGAAAGATAAAGACAGGGCAGAATTACATATAGGAGACAAAGCAGAGATGAGTAAATTGGAGGGTGGGTTCCAGAAGGGGGATGTTGTTGGTTACAGCAGGCAAGGTTTAGAAGGCAGAGAGATTAGGGAGAGTGCGGTAAGAAACAAAATGAGAAAATTCTCCTAAGGAAGAAATTCACTTAATACTTTTTTTTAAGTAAAAATGCAAGTAAAATAGGAACACAGTTACAATATGGCTTACAGACTGGCTTACTTACTGATACATTAACAAATCAATCATCATGCCAGAAAAGATTGGTGGCAGATAGAGAATTACAAATAAAAAAGGCACCAAATTTGAAAGAGGCTTCGGATGCCAGGAGTTCAAGCCAGGTGGATCCATACCTAGTCAGACTTCTTTAGCGAGTAGGTGGGTGAGCGTGGAAGAGCATCTTCCATAAAGCACCGGAGCCCCTTAGCAGCAGGAGTCGGGGAGCCAGTTCAGGACTGGAAGCACCTAGTCAGGCTTCTTTAGTGGGGGGCATGGAAGAGCGGCCTCTGTGAAGCATCGGAGCCCCTTTGCAGCAGGACTCAAGGAGCCCATTCAGGGATGGAAGCACCCAGTCAGGATCTGTAGCAGGCGGGCATGGAAGAGCAGCTTCCATGAAGCACCAGATCCCCTTTGCCGCAGGAGTCAGGTATCCCATTCAGGGCTGGAAGCACCTTGTTAGGCATCTTTAGCAGGCGGGTGGACATGGAAGAGTGGCTTCTGTGAAGCACCAGAGCTCCTTCACAGCAGGAGCTGGGGAGCACGTTTAGGCCTGGAAGTGCCTGGGAAGATAAACAAAGGGCAGAATTACATATACAGGACAAAGGAGTGAGTTTGGCCAGGGGCTAAGATGAGTATATTGGTTGGATGGCTCCAGAAGGGGGATCGGGCTGGATTTAGCAGGTAGAGAGATTAGGCAGAGCAAGGTAGGAAACAAAATAAGAAAATTCTCCTAAGAAAGAAATTTGCCTAATACTTTTTTATTTTTTAGTAAAAATGCAAGTAAAATAGGAACACAGTTATGATATGGCTTACAGACTGGCTTACTTCCTGATACTTTAACAAATCAATTATCATGCCAGAAAAGACTGGTGGCAAATAGAGAATTACAAATAAAAAAGGCGCCAAGTTTGAAAGAGGCATGGGGTGCCCGGAGTTCAAGCCAGGTGGATCCGTACGTAGTCAGGCTTCTTTAGTGGGCTGACTGGTGGGCATGGAAGAGCGGCTTCCATGAAGCACCAGATCCCCTTCACTGCAGGAGTCAGGGAGCCCAATCAGGGCTAGAATCACCTAGTCAGGCTTCTTTAGCAGGCAGGTGGGTGTGGAAGAGTGGCTTCCATGAAGCACTGGAGCCCCTTTGCAGCAGGAGTCGGGGAGCCCATTCAGGACTAGAAGTGCCTAGTCAGGCTTCTTTAGCAGGCAGGCTGATGTGGAAAAGCGGCTTCTGTGAAACACCAGAGCCCCTTCACAGCAGGAGTTGGGTAGTGCATTCAGGGCTGGAAGTGCCCTTTCAGGCTTCTTTAGAGGGAGAGCAGGCATGGAAGAATGGCTTCTGTGAAGCACCAGAGCCCACATTGCAGTAGGAGTCAGGGAGACTGTCCAGGGCCAGAAGTGCCTAGTCAGGCTTCTTTAGTGGGTGGGCATGGAAAAGCAGCTTCTGTGAAGCACTGGAACCCCTTTGCAGCAGAAATCGGGGAGCCTGTTCAGGAGGGTAGTGCCAAGTCAGACTTCTTTAGTGGGTGAGCATGGAAGAAAGGCTTCCATGAAGCACCAGAGCTCTTTGCAGCAGGAGTCAGGGAGCACATTCAGGGCTGGACGCACATAATCATGCTTCTTTAGCAGGTTGGTGGACGTGAAAGTGTGGCTTCTGTGAAGTGCCAGAACCCCTTGGCAGCAGGAGTCGGGGAGCCTGTTCAGGATTGGAAGCACCTGGGAAGATAATTAAAGGGCAGAATTACATATAGGGTACAAAGGAGAGAGTTTGGCCAGGGGCTAGGATGAGAAAATTGGTGGGAGGGTTTCAGAAGAGGGATGGGGTAGGTTTGATTGGGCAGGGTTTAGCAGGCAGAGAGATTAGGCAGAGCAAGGTAGGAAACAAAATAAGAAAATTCTCCTAAGAAAGAAATTCACCTAATACTCTTTTTTAAAGTAAAAACGCTAGTAGAATAGGAACACAGTTACAATTTTGCTTACAGACTGGCTTACTTACTGATACATTAACAAATCAATTATCATGCCAGAACAACTGGTGGCAATTAGAGAATTTCAAACAAAAAAGGCACAAAGTTTGAAAGAGACTTCTGATGCCAGGAGTTCAAGCCAGGTGGGCCCGTACCTAGTCAGGTTTCTTTAGTGGGTGGGTGGGCTTGGAAGAGCAGCTTCCATGAAGCACTGAAGCTCCCTAGCAGCAGAAGTCAGGTAGTCCATTCAGGGGTGGAAAAGCCTAGTCAGGCTTCTTTAGCAGTTGGGCAGGTATAGAAGAGCGTCTTCCATGAAGCACCGGAGCTTCTTCACAGCAGGAATCAGGGAGCCCCTTCAGGGCTGGAAGTGCCTAGTCAGGCTTCTTTAGAGGGCATGCAGGCATGGAAGAGTTGCTTCTGTGAAGCACCAGAGCCCCTTCGCAGCAGGAGTTGGGGAGCCTGTTCAGGCCTGGAAGCCCCTAGTCAGGCTCCTTTAGCTGGTGGGCATGGAAGAACAGCTTCTGTGAAGCATCGGAGCCCCTTTGCAGCAGGAGTCGGGGAGTCCGTTCAGAGCTAGAAACACCTAGTCAGGCTTCTTTTGTGGGTGAGCAGGCATGGAAGACCGGCTTCCATGAAGCACCGGAGCTCCTTCACAGCAGGAGTCGAGGAGCCCTGTCAGGGGTGGAAGCACCCAGTCAGGATTCTTTAGTAGGCAGGCATAGAAAAACGGCTTCCATGAAGCACCAGAGCCCTTTCACTGCAGGAGTCAGGGATCCCGTTCAAGGCTGGAAGCACTTAGTTAGGCTTCTTTTGCGGGCAGGTGGACATGGTAGAGCGGCTTCTGTGATGGA
Organism: Neoceratodus forsteri; assembly: GCA_016271365.2. NCBI lineage: Eukaryota > Metazoa > Chordata > Ceratodontiformes > Ceratodontidae > Neoceratodus > Neoceratodus forsteri. The sequence goes on along the minus strand of CM057455.1, from coordinate 638,745,062 downwards.
CCACATCCCCTTTGCAGCAAGAGTCAGGGAGCCAGTTTGGGTCTGGAATCACCTAGTCGGGCTTTTCTAGTGGGCGGGCATGGAAGAGCAGATTCCATGAAGCACCAGTGCCCCTTTGCAGCAGGATTCAGGGAACCTGTGCAGGGCTGAAAGTGCCTAGTCAGGCTTCTATAGCTGGCGGGCATGGAAGAGTGGCTTCCTTGAATCACCAGAGCCCCTTTGCAGCAGGAGTCGGGGATCCTGTTCAGGACTGGAAGTGCCTAGTCAGGCTTCTTTAGTGGGCCGGCATGGAAGAATGGCTTCTGTGAAGCAACACAGCCCTTTCACAGTAGGAGGCAGCGTAGCCCATTCAGGTCTGTAAATGCCTAGTCAGGATTCTCTAGTGGGCGGGCATGGAAAAGTGGCTTCTGTGAAGCACCAGAGCCCCATTGCAGCAGAACTCAGAATACCCATAACAGTTTTTACCATACTTCTTTCAAATACATATATATATATATTTATAAAATGGGTAGGGAAATTGTTGTTGTTTTATTGGATGATGAGCATCACATGACCGTGTATATATCAGAGAGCGACTGCACACCTGCAATTTTAGCCCCTTCCAAAACAATTTTGAAATTTTATAAGATAGATAAACCATTCTGAGGTGTGCGGTCACGCTCTGATATATGCACGCCTTGGGCAGTTCACACACTGCCCATGGCCTTGTGCGCATAAGGCACACCAGGGCGCGATATCAGAGCGCAACCGCATACCTCAGAGTGGTATATATATATATATATATATATATATATATATATATATATATTTACAGGGGTGGTTATTGGAGTGGCCCATTTTATAAGTGCAGTAAAACACTCCAAGATGAGGGTTATGGCCTGCAAAGTCACTAAAGGCACTTGGCGCAAGCACCTTGTGCCTCATAAGGCAGCTGGAGCGTGCTTTTATCAGGCGATGACTCATACCTCGTCATGTCTTATTTCTTGCTTAAATTTTATGTTAATGAGTGCTGTATTGTTGTTTAGCCCCCTCTGTTGTTGCATTGGTGTTGTACTGTTAAGTGAAGCTTTGTATGTAGTCAGGTCACCCTTGAAAATGGGCCCTTATGCCATTTGGTTCTTGCCAGGTTAACAAATTTAAAAAAAAGACAGAAAGAAAATGGTCCCTCAGTGCAGATAATTTGCTCTGTTCAGTGTCTGCCTTGGTAAAGACTCTGGCACATGAATGAATGGTGACATCTTTGTTCCTAGTAAACTTGACTGGCTCAATTTTCAGCCAGTCAGTTTTTAATAAACACTGCATCACCATTCATTTTTACAAGGCCCATTAGTGACATTGACACTGAACAGATCAGATGCTTTGTACTGGGGGACTATATTCTCAGTTTACAGGTTGCATTTTTTCTCGATGTCGGTTGGGGGAGGAGAGTGGTGGTAGCCAGTGGGGGGGGTGAGTGTTGTCGTTGTAACTAACAGACCTTTTGGTGGGACTCAGGTGGGGGGAGGGGAGGGAGTTTGTTTAGAATGTGGATGGGGGAAAAGGGTACATTGAATTATATGTTGAAATTCACCTAGACAGAGGTGCAGAGGAGGGTGCCGCTGGGGGTTGGGAAAGGGTATTATGAATGAAAAGTTTTTGGTGAGGTGGGTGATATTACAGCACAGTGGGAGGAGGAGGCTTTTTATTTAAATTAGAAATGAAATTTGTGTAGTTTTACAACAGCAGATTGCACAAATTCATGCAGTAAACTATGCGAGCTGGGTAATTCACTTTCAAATTAGCAGGTTTCATAGATTTGACATGAAAATTTGGCTAATTGCCTTGGTTAATAAATATGCTATTGTGGTAGTCAGCGAAGATATTTTGCTGAAATTTGGGAATTTTTTCACAGAGTGAATTTTGGCAACTTTGTGTACTTCTAAGTTGTAGCTCTAACTGCTGCCTCAATGCAATTTTTGCATGTAATACATTATTAGACATAAATATGCATAATAATTACATTAAATTACGGGAATACAGATTACTTTAGAAACAATTCAACATAAGGTATGCGGCACTGATGGGAGTCAGAGGGTCAGCCAGGGGTGAGGAGGACTGAGCATCCCAAGGACTGCTCTCCTCCTCCGGGAGGGAGGGAGGTGGTCTGTGGAAGGTATTAGCCTGGCCCCTAGCATTGACTGGGGACTTGCACACTAACACTACAATGTGGGGGCAGAAGAGGTGGGGCAGACTTCCAGTGTGCTGTGCTTGGGATCATGTGCTGCACCACCATTAGCGCCATTGCATGTCCCTTCCTCTGAGCCAGGAAAGGAAACAGAAACACTGCTGACCAGTAGGATAACACTGGTCTCCTTCAGGCCCCACACCTGGCTATCGGGACATGTCCTGGACAAGGTAAGTCCCAGAGGATACTGGGGTGATGGGGCTGGGGGGACCAGTGGATGGGTACTGGTCGGCACGGGAAGCATAAAAAAAAAAAAGAAACAATTCAATATACCAAAACTACATATCTACATTTATTGACATGTTCAACATCACAATTAAAAACAATTTACAGTACGCTGAGGCAGGCATTCCTTATTTTTAAAAGTGGTGCATGTTATGGTGAAAATGTTGACCTAAATATTTTTATTTCATTTTTATGTTGCTTGCATGCATGTGCAAGAAACATAGTTCCATCATCCGAGTTTTCAGAGGTGTGGCACCTGTCTTCCAATGCAGTCAGTGTGTTTGCAGGTGTGGCCCCAGTTCCCCAATCACTGCTGCAGCTGTCTATGACAGCAGTTGAAAATGCAGTGGCTGTACAGTTGAAAGGGAGAGCTCTGCTTCAGTGAGCAGAGCTCCCCCTTCCACACACACAGACGCATGCACGCATACTGCATGCTCATGCGCCTTCCATCCCCCCACACTGTACGGCCGATGAGGGTGCCCAATCCCCCATTGGCTCCACTACCCCCCCAAAGCATCCAGATGTCATGCTGGGAGCCCACCCCAGCATGGCAAAATGTTTTATGGCCAATGGGGGTGCCCAATCCCCCATCGGTTGCATGCACCCCCAAAGAATTCAGGTGCCACGCTGGAAGCCCACCCTGGCCTGGCAAAATGATGTCATGGCCGACAGGGGTGCCCAGTCCCCCATCTACTCCAGCCCCCCCCAACAGCCTTCCAGCTGCCACACTGGGACCCCACCCAGCATGGCAAGCGTCCCTTGTAGTCTTATTAAAAAAACTGTAAATAACAAAACTGTCCCTCGGCGCTTCTCCGTCCGCCCTCCCACAACCTGCACCCACCCACTGCACACCCTGCCTCCCACACACCCCTTCACCCCATACTTACCTCTGGACCTCGTGCGATGATCTTCAGTGGACCAGGAACACGCCTGCACTCTTCAAAGCCGATCGCGAACTGAGGAAATGCCAGTAAGCTGTATAATGGGATAGATAGGGTTTTTTCAACTTTGCTGCATATCTCAAGCATTTTTTGGAATTTTGACACCAAATTTTCAACATGGGGTTTTTGGGACCCCTCCTCGTGAATTCTGTCACTGTCATGGTGTTAATCAGGCCCGAAGGGTGATTTCGTGGTCACTGCATGAAATCACCTTTCGAGGCTAATTAACGAAATGACAGTGCCAATGTTCATAAGGTGAGCTCTCAAAAGCCTATGTTGCAAATCTGGTGAAAAAATTCCTAAAAATGACTGTTTCCCGAGCGTGTGTTGTGCAGTTCCTACGCACGCTCGCAAGTTTGCGAATTTTCAACATTTTCACTCCAGATTTTCAACATTGCCATTTTACCACACCTCCTTATGAGCAGTACAGCTGTCATTTTTCACATCTTGCCCAAAATGTGTTTCCGCGCATGTAGCGCACAATGGCACAGTTGGTGTGCAAAATCAATGTTCGGGACAGATTAAGAAAATCACAGTCACACTGTTCATGAGCAGAAGTGTTAAAATGGCTATGCTACAAATTTGGTGAAAAAATTCCCCAAAATGACTGTTTTACGAGCATTTGTTGCACTGATCCTACGCATGCTAGTAAGTTTGTGAATTTTCAATATTTGCACTCCAGATTTTCAACATTGCCAGATTACCACACCTCCTTATGAGCAGTACAGCTGTCATTTTTCACATCTAGCCCAAAACATGTTTCCGCCCATGTAGCACACAATGGCGCAGTCGGTGTATGAAATCAATGTATGGGACACATTAAGAAAATCACAGTGACAGTGTTCATGAGCAGAGGTCTTAAAATGGCTATTTTGAAAATCTGGTGAAAAAATTCCTAAAAATGACTGTTTTACGAGCGTGCATTGTGCAGTTCCTATGCATGCTCGTAAGTTCGCAAATTTTTAATATTTGCACTCCAGATTTTTAACATTGCCATTTTACCAAACCTCCTTATGAGCAGTACAGCTGTCATTTTTCACATTTCACCCAAAATGTGTTTCCATGCATGTACCGCACAATGGCGCAGTCAGTGTGCACAATCAATGTTTGGGACAGATTAAGAAAATCACAGTAACACTGTTCATGAGCAGAGGTCTTAAAATGGCTATGTTGAAAATTTGGAGAAAAAATTCCCTTCAGACGTTCTGCAATGTTACTAATGAAGACATTGAACAGGACTGGACCCAGCACCGATTCCTGCAGCACCCCACTCGTCACCCCCTCTCCCTAGACTGCACCACATTTACCACCACTCTCTGCCTCCTGTCTGTTAGCCAGTTTCTAACCCAATTTACCACCCTTTCCCCCATGCCCAGCCTACCCAGCTAGTTTATCAGCCTCCTATGTGGGATGGTGTCAAAGGCTTTGCAGAAATCAAGATAAGCGTTGCCCATTGCTCCACCCTGATTCACTTCCTTTGTCACCCACTCAAACAAATCAACCAGATTTGTCTGAAATGATGTCCCCACTGTGAATCCATGTTGTCTATGGTCCTGGGCTCCGATGGCTACTAGATGCCCCACTATCCTTTCTTTAAGCAATGTCTCCATGATCTTCCCCACTACTGAGGTGAGGCTGAACGGCCTATTGTTCCCCGCCTCCTCCCTGCTGCTGGACTTCTGTAGAGGGACCACATGTGCCCTCCTCAAGTTCACTCATGTTGAATGACTCAGTGGACATGGCTGTCAGAGGTACTGCTATCTCCCTTCGCAGTTCTCTTAATATCCTTAGGCGTATGCCATCTGGTTCCATCGCTTTGTCCACCTTCAATTTAGTGAGCTCCTGCAGGACTCTTTTGCCTTTGAATGGACTATTTTCCACCTCTTCACCCCCTTGGCAACTGCTGTACTGTTGTGGCCCTTGCCCTTCCCACTGTTCTGTGAATACTGAACGGAAAGACACAGTGGATGTCTTGGGAGGAAGGCATGGAACTATCACTTCCAAATACCTAAACAGCACATACAAGCGAGCAACATTCGGCATTGACAAATGCTTGTTAGATTGTACCATGCCACCTGTCTTGTTCAATATTCTTCTTCCCCTTTTTGAGTCTGCTTTGCACTTATTTTTACATTTGAAATACTAAAAGGAATGTTCCTTTTAATATAGATTGGTTCAAATTTTCATCAGTATTTACAACTACTTTTATAAACCTGCTGTCCCACAGTGTCATGGAGAATTGTCTGCTGAATACTAGTTCATTTGATTCACAAGGAAAGTGATGTTAAACAATGGGTGTTGACAAACGAAAAAGAATTCTGAGGAAAGTCAGACCATGTCACCTTAAAAGAAGTACTCCTGTTTGCCATTCAAATGTAAAAAAGTGCTAAATCAGACTCAAAATTAAGAAACATTGCATTGTACAATACTATAAATAAAGGGTCATCTAAAATAAAATAAAAAATTAAAGGTCAACATTTTGACCACTAACATGCATTGTTACTTTAAGTTGTTCTGTTATCCTGTAAAATACTTTGATATTGCTTTTGGCACTAATGCACCTTATGTTATCTTCTCTATAATTATTTCTGTGACTTTGGATGTTATTTTTTCTGATTTTTATGTTTGTACATGTGCTTTGAGATTTTGGAAATGCATATCAAATGAATAAAAACTACTACTACTATACAGACTATTTGAACAGGTATTGTAGAAAACTGTTGGAGTTTTATATAGTACGGGCAACAATAGTAAACCATGATTGCAAACACAAGAGGTTTGCACATTGCCACTAAAACCCCTTGGTACTCTATACCCAACAAGCCCAGTAGCAGTCTCTTAGCGTTGCATTATTCTATATAATATACAGTAAGGAGAATGAGAGAACAAATAAGCAGCTTGCTCATAAAATAAAAATACAAATGAACTTCTATAAATAAATCAATAAGGTCAGTATGTCAGTGCCCTCAATGTGCCACAGTTTAAAGCAGCACTATTTCTTCAGGACAGTGGTCCTAAACTTGAACAGTATTCATAATTACAAGTCATTAGGCATCATTAAAGTAAAACTGATATGTACAAAAAAGATGACGATGGGAAACAATCACCAGCAGTTCAACAAAATCATGATTCAGATAATTAAGCCCATAGGAAATTCATATAGCTGCATAAATACAATCATACACTTAGTAGACTCTCTTATAAGAAATTCACGGGCTGGTTCCATGTGATAATAGCGCTGACAAAACAGTGAATGTCAAAATAGCGACTTCCACTGCCAAGAACAGCTGCTACTACCTGTTCATTTGACTGTTCTTCCTGGCATGAAAACTTAAAATGTATGCAGGGGGCTGCTCCCCCAGCACCCCCCCATCTTATATATTCTACCACCATGCCACTCATTGATTGCAGAGGAGAACTACATATTTGGAACACTTTTATTCCGAGTCACTATTATCTGTCAGTCACTATTCTGAAGTCACTATTGTGTAATTCGCTATTTTGTCAGCGCTATTATCAAGGGATATGCATGGACTCTGACCCAATGAAAGAATAAATAAATGAAGATGTAATAGAAAATATGCAATAAAGACACTGAGCTTAATTTTCAAAATGAAAATGATGACGCATGGTGCCTGTGCCAAACAGGTATGACACAAGTGGCACCTTACATCTAGTGTTGTGGGAAATGAGAACATTTTGCTCCATGAAATCTTTTGCATAATTTCTCAATTCCACAATATTTTTCACCCCGGCAGAATTTGATTTTGCCTGGGGTTCCAATTTAGTGTAATTGCAAAATTCCATGTAATTTGCAGTGTCAGTGGCTCAGTAGGTTGCACACTCACCTCTGAGGCTGGGCGATCAGAGGGCTGTGGGTTCAGTTCCCACATCTGGCACTTGGGTTACTTTACCAATACTGACACTGTAGTGTAGCATGAGAGGAGTGCTGCACTTCTGAGGTGCTATCTTTTGGATGAGACTTTAAACCGAGGTCCCATCTGCCTAGATTGGTGGTAGTTCAGGTGGATGTTAAAGATCCCGTGGCACTTATCGAAAAGAGTAGGGGAAATTTTTATTAAGTAAACAAAAACCATAATACAAACAGTGATAAAATTTCACAATAAAAATAACCATACAAAGGAATAAACATATGCATATATATCATAAAGTACATCAAATCAAAAATATTAAAACAAAAAAGGAAGAAAACTAGAGAAAGAAAAATCAAAAAAAGTAGGTTAACCTACCCAGTCTACAGATTTCCACAGTACAGTACCTACTTTGTTCCCCAAAGTATTGAATTCATATGAATGTAGCACATCTAAATCCTCCTGTATGCAGAAAAAAACTTCTTGCCTAGAAACAAGTTTGTTTTGTAAAATTCGTAAACAACGTGCTAGCCAAAGATTCCATTTAAGACATGCCATGATGACATACAAAGTACCTTTATGCACTTTGCTCCAAGTCTTAGGTATTTGTCCCAATATGAAAAAATCATATTGAATGTTTTCCACAAATGATTCACCCCACCAAAGTGCCAAATCAGACCAAAAGGTTTTCGTGTGTATACATTCAAAATATAAATGCAGTATTGTCTCAAGCTTTCCCTGACAAACTGATTCTGGACATATTCTCTCACTTAATGTTTTATGCTTATGGTTTGCTCTTACATTTAATTTTTGGTGAGTACATAACCAAACTACATCCCTCATCTTTTCTGGTATCCTAGGTTCAGTTATACTAGCCAACAGGGAAGACTCATCTAAACCCTCAGAAATAACAAAGAGAGGATCTGCATAATAACATACTGAGACAGTCTGATTATAAAAAGCCTTTCGGTCATGTGCCACAAACCAAATCAATTCAATTTTTCATAATCTGATGTATTTAAGTGTGTATTGGACATAAAAAGGAAGTGTTTTTTCTAGCGGGTGCCATTCCCCCCCCCCCAAGCTGCTAAAAAGGGACCTCCCCACAAAGACATACACAGATTTCCCATATTTGTTTGTTCCATCAAAAGAGGCTGAATAGAAGTGTAAAAAAAATTTCCAAAAAAATGAACAATTGGATGCATCATACCCAAGCCTCCCTCTTTCCAGAGCCTGTAGATGTGTGCTCTCTTCACTGGGTTCAGTCGACTACCCCACACAATCTGAAAAAAAAAGACCCAAAAATTTAGTATGCATGTTAAAAGGCAAAGGAAAAATTCGTGATAGATAAAGAAAAAGGGGAGCAATATATGATTTTAACATATAAACACGCTTTTTCTTGGTCATCTTCCAAGATTGCCATTTTTTAACCTTCAAAAGAGCATTGTTGTATACCTTATCGCAGTTACTACTCACAGATTCGTGGGAACCAAAATAAATACCTAGAATCTTCACTGTAGTACTACAGATTGGAATATTAAACAAAGATACCTCTATTTCCCGCCCCAAAGGTGTCAAGGAGCATTTTGTTACATTTATTTTAATACTAGTACCCATTTGTATAGAACTAAAGAAATCTAAAATCCTAGTTCCAGAATCAATATCTGCAAATGAGCAGATGCAATCATCGGCATAAGCCACTATTTTTGGAAAGCTAAAATCGTCTGCTGAAGTAATGGCCCCAATATTTACATCTTTCTCAATAGATCGTAATAAGGGGTCCAAACTGAAAACAAATAAAAGAGGACTCAACGGACAACCTTGCCTAACTCTGATCTTGTATGGGACTGAAATCCCCAGATATCCATTAACTAAAGGGGTTACTCCTGCAGAGCTATAAAGAGTTTTAATAATGTCCAAAAAGGGTAATGGTATGCCATAATGTGCTAAAATAGACCACAGATATTCATGGCGCAATTTATCAAAGGCTTTTTCTAAATCTAATGTCACAAGAAAACCCGTCACCTTTTTTTGTAAACTTTGTTCAAACAATTCTCTAATAAAAATCAAATTCTGTAAAATATTCCTCCCAGGAATTGCACATGCTTGAGTGGAGGATAACAGTTTTTGAGAAATATCTGAAAGTCGGTAATTAACAATTGTGGCCAAAATCTTATAGTCTGTGGTTAGGAGGCTCAAAGGTCTCCAATTCTGCAAAAAAGCAGGATCTCCTTTTTTATAAATAAAAAACATAACCCCATTTCCCATACTAGGGGTAAGTCTATGTTCCTTCCAGATTTCATGAAAAATACGCACCAGCCATGGTGCCAAAATATCTACGTATTTTTTGTAAAATGCATTTGGTAGTCCATCCAGACCAGGTTTTGTATGCCTTGATAAGTGTCCAATAGCTTTCTGAACTTCAATTTGGGAAAACGGGAGGAGCAACTGTGAAATTTCAAATTCAGAAAGTGTCAGAATCTCCAGAGTATGAAACAAGGAAGGAAGACATTCTGAAGCATGTTTTGAAAAATTCTCTTCAACATATTCCTGCACTAAATTTTGAATACTACGTGTATCTGTTATTATAGTATCCGCAGAACCTTTTAACTCAGTCATACATATGGGTGACAATTCCTGATTTGAAACCTCCAAAGGGTTTACTTGTTGTTGTGTACCAGAAACCAGAAATTGTTGCTGATTTCTATATCTTTTTTCCCTTGCGAGGAGAAAATTTACCATTTTGTCCTTTATATCCAAAAACTCCTGCCTTTTTGCCCCTGTCATAGAAATAGCCTGTGACAATAAAGCCATGTATTTTGCCCTATAACCCAAATAGGTGAGATATGAGTTTTGTGCCTTCCTTCGGGAGATTTGTAAAAAAAACAAATTTAAATCCTGTTTTGTATCCTCCCACTAGTCTATGGGGCTCTCATATAGAAAAGTAATGTCTGCTCTGATAGAAAAAAAGAGATTTAATTGGGTGTCAATATCCCTGTCTAAAAGTAAGGATGTATTTAGTGTCCAAAAACCACGCCCTAAAATAAGTTTTTGATATTTTCAAAAGTTATTTTCACAATAACATGGTCAGAGTTTTCCAAGGGCAAAGTGGTAACTGAACAACAAGTCATCCGGTTTGAGAAAAACCAAAAATCTATTCTAGTAGAAATGGAACCTTTATAAAAGGTATGATCCGGCTTTTGGTGTAATGAGTCGTACCCCTCTATCAAATGATTTAATCCTAAAATATACAGTAAAGCATTTGTGTCACAAAACAGTTTTTGAGTTTTTCTTCCCCAATCTCTGGCAGCTAGACCACAGTTAAAATCACCCCCCCCCCATATGACTAACTTAAAAGTATGTAAACAAGGGAAGATATGGTGAAATAAAGCTGCCCTCGCTGCTTCGGTCTGAGGAGCATAAATATTTATAAGGCGGTAAGCACATTGATGAATAACAATATCCATTAACAGCACTCTACCAGGGACTAAATCTAAAAGTTGCAACACTTTAATGTGCTGACTGGAAAAAAACAAAATCCCTAGTCCATCACATACTTCTTCCCCAGCTGACCAAAAGGAAGCACCCCAACGCCAATCCTGACCAGCTAATTTAATATCTATCAGAGAGCTCAATCTGGTATCTTGTAGCAAAATAATGGATCCAGAATGGGTACTCAGACTGGCAGAGGTGAGGCGCCTATGTGCTCAAGATTTAATACTGTTTACATTCACAGTAAGAAAAGAAAGAGCAGTAGTCAGGAAAGAAAATTAAGTTGGAAAAAAAACAAAAATGAAAAAAGGCATTTCACTTCCTTTTTTTCCTTTTTTTTGCTTTGGGTTTGTCCTTAACATCAAAATACAGAACATGGTCAGAAAGAGAGGATGCAATGGAAGAAAAATCAGATTCGACCTCATCTTCCTCTTCCTCGTGATCCTGCAAAGGGGCAAAGGGATTTGTGATTTGTGGGAAATCAACTTCAGATAAAGGAGTAGGAACCCCAGGGTTGGATTTATTGGCTTTAGATCTAGTAACACGTTGGAAGAGAGTGTCAGAAACGGCTTCCTGTGGAGGCATGCTAGACACTTCATTTGCCACTAAAGGGGTAATAATTTCAAAAGATGCAGGAAAAGAAACCCCCATAGAGTCTTTATCAGGGGCCTCTACCTGAGACCCGTGGCCTGCCACCTGAGGTGAAAATTGATCTAAAACTGTAGCTGATGTAGACGGCAAAGTACTCACACCAGTATTTTTCACACTCTGATCTTGTGAAACCTCACACACAAGAGAGCCAGTAAGATGCTGAGGCTCCACAACCGACTCTGTAGCAGTATCCAGTAATTCCTGCAATCTCTGATGTTCTTTCTGAGCATTAGCTACAAAAACATCCTGTTCTGCCCTAAGACCAATATCTGCTTTATTGTGGGAGGCCCAGAAACAAGGACAAAAAGTATGCCCCTGATCTTCACATAGATTGCATTTCATGGGGTTTCTGCAATGAGCCCCTATATGGCCTAATTCCCCACATAAACCACATTTCTGTTGTTCACAGACATTGCTCAAATGACCCAAAGCCCCACATTTATAACACACTCTTGGTTGTCCTGGGTAAAACAACACCCCTCTGTCCCTACCCAAAAAGAAACAATTAGGCAGATGTTTAACATAACCATTTTCTAAATGTAAGTCAATTAAATATCGCCATCCCCCTGTCCAGAGATGTTCTTCATCAAGAATAGGTTCCGGGGTCCTTTTATAGAGCAATGTTTTTGTAACCAATGGTTTATGTCAGCCACGTTAACCCCCTCATTTTGAAACAAAATCATAATTTTTTTTGAAATGGGTTTTGTCAAAGGAATGGCCAGAAAAGGTCTCCATAAAGGAGTGTGCTTTAAAGTTTGATATTGTTTCCAAAATCTTTCCAAACCTATGGGGTGTTTAAAACTAATATCAAAAATGGAGTCCCCAGGCATATGGATCAAAGCATAACTCTCGTAGGTATAGAACCTCATACTTTGTTTCAATAAGTCCCATCCAACGAAAAGTCTATTAGGAACCTCATCCAGAGATCCCCGAAACTTCAGACGAACTGCATTTCTTCTGGCTGCAGGTTCATTTCCCAAACCAAAAGTAGCAGGAAACAATTTTCAGCAATTCTATCATGCCATACAGTAGGTATTTGGACTGTTTCTGGCTCTGACACTACAGCTGGTGTGTGCACCATACCAGGATCGACAGAGACTTTAGAGGGGGAAGGGGGGGCAGGAGGTCGCAAAAAACCTTCCTCCATAACCGTAATGCCCTCCAAAATATCTGAACTTGGATTAGTTGGGGGGGGGGATTGAAAAGTATTTGACCTGGAGGAAAGCTCGTATCCACTGTTTTTGGTAATGTTGGAGTAACCTCTAGCTCTTGCACATTTGCATCCCAAGATTTTCCATCTGGCGATCTAACCCATCCTGCAGCTTCTAGAGCAGAAGCAACCCACTCAGCAGATGCTGAATCATTAGGAGAGGCATTAGAAACCTGTGAGTCATTTTGGTCAAGGGGGGGTTCAAAACCTGTGACCACAGGCTGTTGGTGAAAGTCTACACTTGCGACTTTCATAGCACCCTTAAGTTCATTCTTATAACCTGTAAGGCTCAAAGCTGTATCTGCAGGTCTAAAGTCAGACCCCGACGGCGGGACTGAAACCCCCAAATCAGTTACTGGGGTCAATGTTAAAGCAGAATGCGATTTTAAGTTTTTGGCAATGGATAAGCATTCTGACTCACCCAACTCCCTCGAGTGCTGAGAAACTGGATCCAAAACTTCCGAAACCGAAAAGAAGCCTGCATTGTGCTCTGTGTTCTGTGAATCCTTCCCAGTTGATAGTATCGGTCCTGTGTTCTCCATTTCCATTTCCTGTCTTCGGCCATCCTTGGAAGCCCGTCAATGTAGCTCCATGTCTGGTAACAGGGCGTTCCGTTTCTGCAAATACAGTGATTCCAGCTCCTGTGATAAGTGTTCAATCTCTTCAAAATGACTCCCATCAGTGTTCTCCATAGAAATTTCCATGCTATCATCTGAAGGCATAGAAACCACTGCCATTGCAGCACTTCGTGAAGAAGTAGGTTCCATAAGTAATCAATAGCAGTACAAATGAGAGCTGAGGAGGAGAGAAGCTCCTCAGCTCTCCGCACGTCCTTCTCCTCTGGTGTCCGCAAGCACACTGAAAAGAGAAGGGGAATTTTCCCTGTGTCCTGGTCAAATTTCCCTTATTCACTAAAAATACCATCAACAGCTTAATCTGGTTCAAGGTCAGTTGGCATTCATCTGTATCCCCCTCCCCCGGGTCGTGCCTGAAAATAGGCAGGATTTGTCAAGTGCACTTACCCGGTCAACAAAAACTAAATAAATAAATATGGTTTGAGAGAGCAATATCACCCTTCCATGACTAAATTTCTCTTTGTGGTGAAAATTTCGCTGGTGTAACTTTTTTTTTCCTATGCCCCCTCTCTTATCTCCGCTGTTCACTTTTGGGGACTACCATAGTGGGGGTCACAAACTCCAGACCCAGTCCTCTACCCTCATTCTGCCTCAGTTTTCCCCCAGGTGGGGAATTGGGGGAGACTGCCTTCCCCACTTGCACCTCATGTCGGGCCTCCGACCGACTCGGATGTGCATCACACCCCCACCAGCTCTGTAACCAGGTGAACTAAAAGGCCATTTTCTGTGTTTCTTCCCATGCCTCCAAGGACTGTGGAAGCCAAGAGGGTCCATGGAAATATATATATATGCTGAAATGTGATGCCACTCCAGACCCTAGTCAATGTCCTCCCCTACCACATGTCACCCCCTCACTGCACCTTCACCCATGTGCATCCAGGTGGTGGCATTGCAATGGGAGCAACATCCTTCCCTCCTCAGAGGAGAGTACCCCTAGGGTGCTCAGTCCTCCTCCCCCCAGCTGACCCTCCAGCTTCCCAGGCTCGCTCCCAAACCTGGGTTGCCAGTGTCATAAGCTGTAGCACTACTGCTGTGCTGGCAGGTTGGAAAGCCAGTATAACTTTTTATTTTGCTGGTAAAATTATGCTCTAAAGGCAACATTTGCAAAGCATTGTGGGTAAATAGGTCAAATGTCATGTGCAGGCTGTTTATAGCACAGTGTTTTGTCTGTTGAGTTGGAGAGCACTGAAGTGTGGTGCATCACTGGAAATAAACTCTTTACAAGCCTCTTTAAAAGTTCTTTTTGAAGCCAGCCGGTGGCGCTGAGAGTTGAGGCACTGGACGCCACACCTCGCACCATGCCGGCGACCCGGGTTCGGGAGCGGACCCGGGTCGTCAGTCGGGGGGAGATAGGCTGGAGAGTCCATTGACAGCTTGCTTTCTCTGGGAGGGATGCGTGATGCCTGACACTTGCATGACCCGAGCGGGAGGCTCGAAACTGCTAGCTGGGATGGGCGGCCATTGAGCAGCATGGACGTCGGCGCGTGCGTCATGACGTCGGGGGAGGTTACTTGCTGCTCAGGGAGGGAGAAAACGTGGAAACAAGCCTGCTTCAGCCGGGAAGATGGGAGGACCATGGCCGTGCCCACAATTTGCCTGTGCCTGCCCAGCAGACCTCAGACCGACGAAATGTAAGTTACAGGGTCTGAGCCCCCCACCTCATCCCCGCCCGGGGAGGTAATCCGCAGCTCCATGGGGCCTAGGGGTCTGCTTGGGTAGGGTTCCGGGCAGTGGGATGTCCAGTTGTCCCCCCTGAAGGGTCAGAGGTGGCAGGCTGGGGAGGAGGAATAAATAGTAATTTCAAAAAAAAAAAGTTCTTTTTGAGAGCTAATTGTTCCCAAATATACAGTTTGTTCCTACTGCTCCTAGGGAACATTTTCTAATTTTGTGGATCTTTGCATAATATGTAGTTTAATTAGTTTTTAGATTTTTCTGTGTCTTTGAAGGAGTTGCGTGGTGGAGGGTAGGTGTGTAAAAGCAGTGCAGGCAAATTTCTAATTTTTTATAAACAGATTTCTCACAAATTGTGAGTGATTTACTGTTATTTCTTTAAAGCTTTTATATTTTTGTTGGTGCGTTACTTATTTGTATTATTTTCTTACATCATGACAAGTATTGTTTGTCTCCTTATATGAAATGTTACTTATTCTGAGTGCTCCTGCTCCTGTTACCCTGTGTTATAGCAGTCTTGTGCTTTTAGTTGTAAAATCTAAAAGTTTTGAACACACAATGCTGATCCATTATGTTGTTTGGTTTATGGTCAGTTCTTCTGTCTGCTTTTAATTTGTGTCACTTAAAACCACCCAAAAAACTGACATTGTATTAATAACTACTTCAATATTTTTTCAGAGACACTGCGGATCCATGTTGGGGAGGTGTTGTCTGTCGTTTTATTTACAGTAGCTTACCTGTGCCCTTTTTCCCCATGTTACTTAATTCCTGTTTGGAGAAAGAAAAAAAGAAAAGCATTAATTTACTAGAATAAGATACCATATATGGAATTAGTTGTGCAGAGTACTACTGCCTGTTCTGACTGTAGCTGGACTTGTAAGCCAGTACTGTAGGTATTATTCACATTTAACCCTTACACTGCCAAGGTTTTTCTGAAAATTGCATATCCCTGCTGCCAGAGGTTTTTTTTCACTGGGTTTGTACACTTATCGGTTATGACGTTATTACATAATTTTTCATAATTCCCTGGTAAACTTTTTTTGTCAGGGTAGTAAGAAACTAACACAACTATAATTCAAAGTGAAAATATAACTTTTCCAACAAAGACATTTGGAGATATATATGTTTATTTAGTGAAATTTTGAATGTTTTTGCGAATTTGTATTCGCAAAAAATATTGAAGTTTGTAAAAACGTTAAAATAAGTTGCATCACTGATAAAAATTGTTGTCTAAAATGTAACTAATTTTCAATTTCAGGCTACACATTCTTTATATAAACACAAATTTCACATTGGTTTCTCATCTACAGATTATGAGAGTGACCAGAACGGACCGCCTATGGTAGGGACATGCTGGCCTATGGGGGGGTACCTATTGGATTATGGGGTACACGTCACAAAATCCATGAAGAAAAAGTAAGAAGTAGCCTGTTTCACATGATAGGGAAGTGAATGAGTAAATCAAGGGCCAGATTGCACCTATAGCTACCTACCCAGGGTCACATGACCAAAAATAAGATGGCTTACACCATTCAGCCATTTTCTGTGTCAAAATGCTTGTGACTCATTTATTGAGATCACTAGATCATAAAAGCAGTAAATGTCAATGGATTATACCCTTTCTTATGGCAGCAGTGGCTTGGATGAAATTTCTGATCCCTAATTTCACATTATAGACCCACTTGCAGATAGCCTGGGTGCCATACCCAACCACCCCTGGTATGTCCATGCTGGCAATGGGGTGACCACCTATTACATTATGGGGTGCCTGCCAATAAATTCAAAAAGGAAAAGTAAAAGTAGCTTGTTTTACATGACGGGGAAGTGAATGAGTAAATCAAAGCCCAGATTGCACCCATAGCTACATCCCCTGGGTCACATGACCAAAAACAAGATGGCAGCTACCGTTTCATCATTTTCTGTACCAAACTGCCTATCTTACACATTTATTGTGATAACTACATTATAAAAGTGGTAAATGTCAATGGATTACACCTTTTCTTACATCTGCAGGGGCTTGGATGAAATTTATGATCACTAATTTTACTTTATAGACCCACCAGCATATAGCAGGGGTGCCATACCCAACCACCCCTGGTATACCCATGGTGACCAATGGGGTGTCCACCTATTACATTATGGGTTACATACCAATAAATTGAGAAAGGAAAAGTAAGATGTAGCCTGTTTTACATGACGGGGAAGGGAATGAGTAAATCAAGGCACAGACTGTACCCATAGCTACATCCCCTGGGTCACATGACCAAAAACAAGATGTCTGACACCATTCAAACATTTTCTGTATCAAACTGCTTCTGTTACACGTTTGTAGGGATAACATTATAAAAGTGATAAATGTCAATGGATTACACATTTTCTTACATCTGCAGGGGCTTGGATGAATTTTCTGACCCCTAATTTCACATTACAGACCCACTTGCAGATAGCCGGGGTGTCATAACCAACCACCCCTGGTATGCCTATGCTGGCCAATGGGGTGTCCACCTATTGCATTATGGGGTGCATGCCAATAAATTCAAAAAGTAAAAGTAAAAAGTAGCCCGTTTTACATGACAGAGAAGTGAATGAGTAAATCAAGGTCCAGACTATACCCATAGCTACATCCCCTGGGTCACATGACCAAAAACAAGATGGTGGCTTCCGTTCAATCATTTTCTGTATCAAACTGCTTCTCTTACACATTTATTGTGATAACTACATTATAAAAGTGGTAAATGTCAATGGATTACACCTTTTCTTACATCTGCCGGGGCTTGGATGAAATTTATGATCACTAATTTTACTTTATAGACCCAGCAGCATATAGCTGGGGTGCCATACCCAACCACCCCTGGTATACCCATGCTGACCAATGGGGTGTCCACCTATTGCATTATGGGTTACATACCAATAAATGGAGAAAGGAAAAGTAAGATGTAGCCTGTTTTACATGATGGGGAAGGGAATGAGTAAATCCAGGCACAGACTGTACCCATAGCTACATCTCCTGGGTCACATGACCAAAATCAAGATGGCTGACACCATTCAAACATTTTCTGTATCAAACTACTTCTGTTACACATTTGTAGGGATAACAACATTATAAAAGTGGTAAATGTCAAAGGATTACACATTTTCTTACATCTGCAGAGGCTTGGATGAATTTTCTGATCCCTAATTTCACATTACAGACCCACTTGCAGATAGCCGGGGTACCATAACCAACCACCCCTGGTATGCCTATGCTGGCCAATGGGGTGTCCACCTATTGCATTATGGGGTGCATGCCAATAAATTCAAAAAGTAAAAGTAAAAAGTAGCCCGTTTTACATGACAGAGAAGTGAATGAGTAAATCAAGGTCCAGACTGTACCCATATCTACATCCCCTGGGTCACATGACCAAAAACAAGATGGCAGCTACCATTTGATAATTTTCTGTATCAATCTGCTTCTGTTACATGTTTGTAGGGATAACTACATTATAAAACTGGTAAATCTCAATGGATTACAACTTTTCTTACATCTGCAGGGGCTTGGATGAAATTTCTGATCCCTAATTTCACATTACAGACCCACCTGCAGATAGCTGGGGTGCCATACCCAACCACCCTGGTATGTCCATGCTGGCCAACGGGTGTCCACCTATTGCATTATGGGTGCATGCCAATAAATTCAAAAAGTAAAAGTAAAAGTAGCCTGTTTTACATGACAGGAAGTAAATGAGTAAATCAAGGCCCAGACTGTACCCATAGCTACATCCCCTGGGTCACATGACCAAAACAAGATGGCGGCTACCGCTCAATCATTTCTGTATCAAACTGCTTCTGTTACACATTTGTAGGGATAACTACATTATAAAAGTGATAAATGTCAATGGATTACACCTTTTCTTACATCTGTTGGGGCTTGATGAATTTTCTGATCCCTAATTTCACATTACAGACCCACCTGCAGTTAGCCGGGTTGCCATACCCAACCACCCATGGTATGCCCATGCTGGCCAATGGGGTGTCCACCTATTGCATTATGGGTTACATACCAATAAACTGAAAAGGAAAAAGTAAGATGTATCCTGTTTTACATGAAAGGGAAGTGAATGAGTAAATCAAAGACCAGACTGTACCCATAGCTATATCCCCTGGGTCACATGACCAAAAACAAGATGGTGGCTTCCGTTCAATCATTTTCTGTATCAAACTGCTTCTGTTACACATTTGTAGGGATAACTACATTATAAAAGTGATAAATGTCAATGGATTACACCTTTTCTTCCATCTGTTGGGGCTGGGATGAATTTTCTGATCCCTAATTTCACATTACAGACCTACCTGCAGATAGCCGGGCTGCCATACCCAACCACCCATGGTATGCCCATGCTGGCCAATGGGGTGTCCACCTATTGCATTATGGGGTGCATGCCAATAAATTCAAAAAGGAAAAGTAAAAAGTAGTCCGTTTTACATGACAGGGAAGTGAATGAGTAAATCAAGACCCAGATTGTACCCATAGCTACATCCCCTGTGTCACAGGACCAAAAACAAGATGGCGGCTACCGTTCCATCATTTTCTGTATCAAACTGCCTATCTTACACATTTATTGTGATAACTACATTATAAAAGTGGTAAATGTCAATGTATTACAACTTTTCTTACATCTGCAGGGGCTTGGATGAAATTTATGATCACTAATTTCACATTATAGACCCACCAGCATATAGCTGGGGTGCCATACCCAACCACACCTGGTATACCCATGATGACCAATGGGGTGTCCACCTATTGCATTATGGGTTACATACCAATAAACTGAGAAAGAAAAAGTAAGATGTATCCTGTTTTACATGATGGGGAAATGAATGAGTAAATCAAAGACCAGACGGTACCCATTGCTACATCCCCTGGGTCACATGACCAAAAACAAGATGGCGGATACCGTTCAATCATTTTCTGTATCAAACTGCTTCTGTTACATGTTTGTAGGGACAACTACATTCTAAAAGTGGTAAATCTCAGTGGATTACAACTTTTCTTACATCTGCAGGGGCTTGGATGAAATTTCTGATCCTTAATTTTTCATTACAGACCCAACTGCAGATAGCCAGGGTGCCATACCCAACCACCCATGGTATGTCCATGCTGGCCAACAGGATGTCCACCTATTGCATTATGGGGTGCATGCCAATAAATTCAAAAAGTAAAAGTAAAAAGTAGCCCATTTTACATAACAGGGAAGTGAATGAGTAAATCAAGAATCAGACTGTACCCATATCTAGATCCCCTGGGT
The DNA here is from genome assembly GCA_016271365.2 of Neoceratodus forsteri. NCBI lineage: Eukaryota > Metazoa > Chordata > Ceratodontiformes > Ceratodontidae > Neoceratodus > Neoceratodus forsteri. The sequence continues at coordinate 638,724,856 of CM057455.1, read as the reverse complement.
CACAAGACCAAAAATAAGATGGCGGCTTCCGTTCCATCATTTTCTGTATCAAACTGCTTCTGTTACACATGTATTGTGATAACTACATTATAAAAGAGGTAAATCTCAATGGATTACAACTTTTCTTACATCTGCAGGGGCTTGGATGATTTTTCTGATCCTTAATTTTTCATTACAGACCCACATGCAGATAGCTGGGGTGCTATACCCAACCTCCCGTGGTATGTCCATGCTGGCCAACAGGGTGTCCACCTATTGCTTTATGTGGCGGATGACAATAAATTCAAAAAATAAAAGTAAAAAGTAGCCTGTTTTACATGACAGGGAAGTGAATGAGTAAATCAATGCCCAGAATGTACCCAAAGCTACATCCCCTGGGTCACATGACCAAAAACAAGATGGCGGCTACCGTTCAATCATTTTCTGTATCAAACTACTTCTGTTACACATTTGTAGGGATAGCTACATTATAAAAGTGGTAAATGTCAATGGATTACACCTTTTCTTACATGTGTCGGGGCTTGGATGAATTTTCTGATCCCTAATTTCACATTACAGACCCACCTGCAGATAGCTGGGTTGCCATACCCAACCACCCATGGTATGCCCATGCTGACCAATGGGGTGTCCACCTATTGCATTATGGGGTGCATGCCAATAAATTCAAAAAGTAAAAGTAAAAAGTAGCCTGTTTTACATGACAGGGAAGAGAATGAGTAAATTAAGGCCCAGACTGTACCCATAGCTACATCCCCTGTGTCACATGACCAAAAACAAGATGGCAGCTACCATTTGATCATTTTCTGTATCAAACTGCTTCTGTTACACATTTATTGTGATAACTACATTATAAAAGTGGTAAATGTCAATGGATTACACATTTTCTTACATCTGCAGGGGCTTGGATGAAATTTATGATCACTAATTTCACATTATAGACCCACCACCATATAGCTGGGGTGCCATACCCAACCACCTATGAAGGCCATGCTGGCACATGAGGGGCACACCTATTGCATTATGGGTTACATACAAATAAATTCAGAAAGTAAAAGTAAGATGTAGCCTGTTTTACATGACGGGAAGCGAACGAGTAAATCAAGGCCCAGACTGTATATCTACATCCCTTGATCACATGACCAAAAATAAGATGGCGGCTACTGTTCAATCATTTTCTGTCAAACTGCTTCTGTTACACATTTGTAGGGATAACTATATTATAAAAGGGGTACATGTCAAGGCATTACACCTTTTCTTACATCTGCAGGGGCTTGGATGAAATTTCTGATCCCTAATTTCTCATTACAGACTCAACTGCAGATAGAAGGGGTGCCATATCCAACCACCCATGGTATGCCCATTCATGTCAATGGGGTGTCCACCTATTGCATCATGAGGTACAAGCCAATACATTCAAAAAAAGGAAAAGGAAAAAGCAGCTTGTTTTACATGTTAGGGAAGTGAATGAGTAAATGAAGGCCCAGACTGTACACATATCTACATCTCCTGGGTCACATGACCAAAAATAAGATGGTGGCTACCGTTCAATCATTTTCTGTATCAAACTGCTTCTATTCTAAAACCTGTGGAGAAAAACTCTACCTTTCCCTATTCAAAATACCTGTGGAGAAAAATCCTATCCTTTCCCTATTCTAAAACATGTGGTGAAAAACCCTACCCTTTCCCTGTTCTAAAATCTGTGTACAAAAAGCCTATCCTTTCCTTATTATATAACATATCATAAAGTCCACTATCCTTTGACAGGACGGTGTCTAAAGTCCGGTAGGGAAACATCCTGCCGAGTCTTCTCTGAGACATTGACAGTTGCAAGATAGCTGATCAGAGAAGGAGACATAGGAATCTGTGGTTGCAGGAGCCTAGTTTCCAGATCTGAAACCAGTTCTGACCTGGCCCCCTGCCACCAAGAGTGAATCAGGGTCTTGAAATCTAAAGTAGCCAGGGGTTTGGGAGGTGGATCCTGTTGAGACTGGGGGGAGGAGGAGGAGGGGTGTCCGGTGGAGGATAATACCCTTGAAACCCCATGTAGTTGGAGTAAGGGTGAAATCCAGTGTAAAACTGCCCCAAATGACTCCTTTCTGGAGTGGAGCACCCTAGGTAGGGATCCCTTGGATACCCAAAAGGGTAATGCGGGACAGTTCAGGGTCGATTATAAGCCCCCCAATGTGAGACCTGGCATCAGAAGAATCCACATTGGACCCGCCGTTGTGTTGATGGGGTAGGGTCCAGTGTCGAGACAGCCCACGGCAGGGTCACCGACGTCGTAACCAGTGCAACCTAACCTGGCACTGGAAGGTGTTCTTTTGGTCACGTGACATTGGGCGGGTGGTCCCCCTTCAGGTATTGCTAGAAAAGTCTGCCGTGCGGCCCGATGCCAGGTGGTGCAAGTCCTATATGTGATGACCTACTGATGGAACCCTCTCGAAGTAAGATCTGTCTTTTCCTATATCTATCTCCATGCCTTTATGCATGTGAACAGTGCAAAAACCTATCTAGCATTACCTTTTACTATTATGTTTTAGGTCACTGTATTGCCCTTGGAAAATTAACACATTTTTTTATGTTACCCTATCCTACTATGCCTTAGTCCCATGTTTTGCAATATTTTTTCCCCATACATTATATAAAATAGTTGGTGGTTGTCAATACACAGCAATGATACACCTTCACCCTAAGGTTTACAGATGAAATACAAGATATACGTCACCCATGAGTTTTATATAATTAATAGAAAATGGACCTAGTTTCTTCAGTATCTCACGGTTACAGTGAGGACAGCAAATTAAGTAAGGTGTTAACGAAATCGGTGTGTATTTAGACCATCATACAGTATCTTATATAGTGTACTATACAGTAGGAAAGAAACCAAAATAGTTTACTATTTTTATTACCATTAGCATTTACCATCAGTTGTCCACATTTCACCGATCGCGACACTTTTTCAAGTGTATGGATCATCATACACAAAGAGCATTCCAGCAGACATGGTAATGCCAGAAACATGTGGCAAAAAACCCTCTCCGTTTCCTATTCTAAAACCTGTGGAGAAAAACTCTATCCTTTCCCTATTCAAAAATGTGTGAACACCCCTATCCTTTCCCTGTTCTAAAACCTGTGTAGAAAAACCCTACCCTTTCTCTATTCTAAAACCTGTGGAGAAAAACCCTAACATTTCCCTATTCAAAAACCTGTGGAGAAAAACCCTATCCTTTCCCTGTTCTAAAACCTGTGGAGAAAAACCCTAACATTTCCCTATTCAAAAACCTGTGGAGAAAAACCCTATCCTTTCCCTGTTCTAAAACCTGTGTAGAAAAACCCTACCCTTTCTCTATTCTAAAACCTGTGTTGAAAAATCCTATTCTTTCCCCTTTCAAAAACCTGTGGAGAAAAACCCTATCCTTTCCCTATTCTAAAACCTGTGGAGAAAAACCCTAACATTTCCCTATTCAAAAAACCTGTGGAGAAAAACCCTATCCTTTCCCTGTTCTAAAACCTGTGTAGAAAAACCCTACCCTTTCTCTATTCTAAAACCTGTGTCAAAAATCCTATCTTTTCCCCTTTCAAAAACCTGTGGAGAAAAACCCTATCCTTTCCCTATTCTAAAACCTGTGGAGAAAAACCCTACCCTTTCCCTATTCAAAAACCTGTGGAGGAAAACCCTATCCTTTCCTATTCTAAAACCTGTGTAAAAACCCTACCTTTCTCTATTTTAAAACATGTGTAGAAAAACCCTATCCTTTCCCCTTTCAAAAACCTGTGGAGAAAAACTCTATCCTTTCCCTATTCTAAAATCTGTGGAGAAAAACCCTACCCTTTCCCTATTCAAAAAACCTGTGGAGAAAAACAGTATCCTTTCCCTGTTCTAAAACCTGTGTAGAAAAACCCTACCCTTTCTCTATTCTAAATTCTGTGGAGTAAAATCCTACCCTTCCCTTTTCTAAAACCTGTGGAGAAAAAGCCTATCCTTTCCCTATTATATAACACATCATGAAGTCCACTCTCCTTGACAGGACGGTGTCTAAAGTCCAGTAGGGAAACGTCCTGCTGAGTCTTCCCCAAGACATGGACATTTGCAAGATAGCTGATCGGGGAAAGAGACATAGGAAGCTGTGGTTGCAGGAGCCTAGTTTCCAGATCTGAAACCAGTTGTGACCTGGGCCGTTGCCACCAAGACTGAATCAGGGTCTTGAAATCTAAAGTAGCCAGGGGTTTGGGAGGTGGATCCTGTTGAGACTGGGGGAGGAGGAGGAGGAGGGGCGTCCAGTGAAGGATAATACCCTTGAAACCCCATGCAGTTGGAGTAAGGGCAAAATCCAGGGTAGAACTGCCCCAAATGACTCCATTCTGGAGTGGAGCACCCTAGGTAGGGATCCCTTGGATACCCAAAAGGGTAATGCGGGACAGTTCAGGGTCGATTATAAGCCCCCCAGTGTCAGACCTGGCATCAGATGAATCCATGTTGGACCTGCCGTTGTGTTGATGGGGTAGGGTCCGGCGTCGAGACAGCCCATGGCAGGGTCACTGATGTCGTAACTGGTGCAACCTAACCTTGCACTGGAAGGGGTTATGTTGGTCACATGATGTTGGGCGGGTGGTCCCCCTTCAGGTATTGCTAGAAAAGTCTGCCGTGTGGCCCAATGCCAGGTGGTGCAAGTCCTATATGCGATGACCTACTGATGGAACCCTCTCAAAGTAAGATCTGTCTTTTCCTATATCTATCTCCAGCATTTATGCATGTGAACAGTGGAAAAACCTATCTAGTATTACCTTTTACTATTATGTTTTAGATCACTGTATTGTCCTTGGATAATTAACACATTTTTCTTATGTTACCCTATCCTACTATGCCTTAGTTCCATGTTTTGCTATATTTTTTCCCCATACATTATATAAAATAGTTGGTGGTTGTCAAGTCACAGCAATGATACACCTTCACCCTAAGGTTCAAAGATGAAATACAAGATATACGTTACCCATGAGTTTTATATAATTAATAGAAAATGGACCTAGTTTCTTCAGTATCTCACGGTTACAGTGAGGACAGCAAATTAAGTAAGGTGTTAAAGAAAGCGGTGTGTATTTAGGCAACCATACAGTATCTTATATAGTGTACTATACAGTATGAAAGAATTCAAAATAGTTTACTATTTTTTATTACCATTAGCATTTACCATCAGTGGTCCACATTTCACTGATGCAAAACTTTTTCAAGTGTATGGATCATCATACACAAAGAGCATTCCATCAGACATGGTAATGCCAGAAATATGTGGCAAAAAAAACCTCTCATTTCCCTATTCTAAAACCTGCGGAGAAAATCCCTATTCTTTCCATATTCTAAAACATGTGGAGAAAAACCCTATCCTTTCCCTATTCTAAAACCTGTGGAGAAAAATCCTATCCTTTCCCTTTTCAAAAACCTGTGGAGAAAAACCCTATCCTTACCCTATTCTAAAACCTGTGGAGAAAAACCCTAACATTTCCCTATTCAAAATACCTGTGGAGAAAAACCCTATCCTTTCCCTGTTCTAAAACCTGTGGAGAAAAATCCTATTCTTTCCCTTTTCAAAAACCTGTGGAGAAAAACCCTACAATTTCCCTATTCTAAAACATGTGGAGAAAAACTCTACCATTTCCCTATTCAAAATACCTGTGGAGAAAAACCCTATACTTTCCCTGTTCTAAAACCTGTGTATAAAAACCATACCCTTTCTCTATTCTAAAACCTGTGGAGAAAAACCCTATCCTTTCCCTATTCTAAAACCTGTGGAGAAAAGCCCTATCCTTTCCCTATTCTAAATTCTATTTATCGTCTACAGGCTTGTGACCTGTAGATAAAAAAAATGTCTGATCTTACCCTATGCTACACCATTGCATCAACATTTTACATACTCTGTGATATTTAATTTAACCAAAGTAATGTAGCTCACCCTCACATGAAGTCATCTCTTGGGTGTTCAGAACTAGTCCATGCATTATAATTCATTCCAACTGATGAGACGGTGAAGGTGAAGTTTGTTGTGGTGCAATGCGTCAGTCAGGTCTACAAGGCTATTTATGTTAACACTGCAAGGTTTCCTGAGCCTGTTAGACAAACTAGTTTGTCTCTACCATAATCCCAGAAAGTATCAGTTGAGTAGTATCATAGGAAGTCAAGATGTAAAATGTTGTAATGTAGCATCATTGCAGTGTCTTGATCTTCAGTGTCGTTCAAAAAGGGTAATTTCGTGACTTCTGTAGATATGTTGAACACACCTTCTCTGAGAAACAAGAAATATGCAGTCAATCAATGTGATGACTTCTGGACACACTACTGCACCACTTTTTCCACATCAAGTGTTAATTACTCGTGATCACCTCAGATTGGCCACCTTTCCTAAAATGCTTCAAAATGTCTGCATTTCCTAAAATAATTCAAAACAGCCATCTTTGTTTAAAAAGCTCTCTGAATGGGTCAGGGCAGATGCGGTATGATGGTAATCAGTGATGTGACCACTTAATGGACACACTACTGCAAAACGTTTGCCATATCTGTACACCAAGTGTGAATCTCTGGGGAGTGCTACAAGATGGCTGCTTTTGCTGAAATGCCTCAAAATGGCTGACTTTTCTTAACTGCCTCAAAATGGCCACCTTTGCTAAAAAGTTCTTTGAATGGGGCTGTGTTGATGAGGTATGGTAGTAATCAGTTATGTATCCACTACCGGACACAAAGTCAGTTAACTACCTTGTACTTACAGGTTGCACCTGTAATCAAGCTTTCAGCAAAGTGTTTCTCTCCTGGTATGACAAAGGTAAAAAAAAATAAATAAATAAAGGTAAAAAAACAAAGTACACCACCCCTTTTGCTAGATATGGGTAGCAAGTGTGAATCACTGTTGAGGTACCCAGCTGGACTAACACTGTTAGCAGTTTCATGAGGTCAAACCCTGAATTAATTTTGAAACATGAATACATACTGTACATCAATACACACATCTCAAAACCTAAGCTAAACTGTAACTTACCGTTAGTGACATCACGTAGTAACCTACCTTATGCACTTATTATTTCCAATTTATTTCCCATTCTGACTGTTGCATGAGTATTTCTGAAGCCAGGGGACATATTTCGTACAACGCACTGTGTATATAGATTACAGTGATTGTCATATGGAAGACGACCCCGACGACAGTCGATAGGGCATTTGGAACGTATATCCATATACGTTCTTCGCTTTTAAAGACTTTTAGCCTAGATACTCCAATCTGAAACACAGAATTTAAAGACATTTTACCAATGACAACCTGAAAGTTATAGTCCATTGGATTATATACTGTACATTCCCCCGCCACTGCATCTATGAATTGCATACTTCTATAGGATTGGAGCTACAGCCCTCTTGATGTCACTGCAGAACATATCGCTTCCCTGATCCGTTAAGTGGACACCATCCTGCTGATACAGTTCTGGGAAGAGGGACATGATGCCATCATGCTTGACCACGCCGGCTGACAATCCTCTCATGAATGCCCCCATCTCTGTGTTGATCTTTCTCCTTGTTCTGTCCATTTTCTTCGTATCAGAAACATTCCTCCACTGCCGACGCTGGATGATGTGGGACCAAAGGATCATGGTTCTCGGCATTTGGTGCTTGATCAAGGCGATGTCCTCCTTCATCTTCCGTAGCAGCATCACTGACATCTTCAATCCTAAATCATTGCCTCCCAGGTGGATGCGATGACATCTGGTTTGTATCCCCTCAGGCACTCCCGTGCAACATTGGCACCAGTTGATCCCAACGCATACCCTCTCACCTAACCAACGAACATTTACTGGAGTTTCGAAGGTCAACACTGGTCCCCAGTTTGAGACCACTCCCGAATCCCTGCCCAATGCACAGAGTGTCCGCAGATCCATACAGTCTTCTCTGGACACTGCATATCTGAATTAAGAAAACACACATATTATAGCATCAGAGTGTATCCAATCTATGACAGGTAGTAGTGCTCAATTCCTGACATTTGCTGGCAAAAGACAACATGTCTGGTATCTTCCAGGAAATAAAACACATTTAAGAGTGATTACTAATAGTGGCACTCAGAGCAAAATTATGCATTTGCAGCACAAGATCTCATGAAAACATTACATGATTGGTGGTTTGAGAAACTGATGGTTACCAAATGGGAAAGGTATTTTGGAGTAGTCATGTTTGATGACCTAGCATGAATAAAGCAGTACATGTTGTTCAGCCTTCCCATGTCATCCCAAACTTGTGTATCCCTTTAGGTGGCGCTATCTCAGTACTACCCCTGCCTGCATGGCTAGTTGCAGGTCAAGGGGCATAAGGAAGCAATACAGATGAATATGGATAGATAGGTCATTGACAAAGCACAGTCCAATGGCACATTTATAATGTAGAAAAAGAAATGGGTAGACTGGATGGGCCTTGCAGTCCTTATTTGCCATCAACTTATATGTTTCTATGCACAATGGTGGGGGATGGAAAGGATGAGAAGGAACTTACGAACATACGAAATTTGCCAGCAGATAAAGGCCTAGAGGTCTATTAAGTCTGCTCGAATGTGTAGCTAGCACCCCTTATTCTGCAGCTGCCCCTCCCTTCCACCCTTCCCCTTCATTAACCCTCCCCCTTGTCCTATCCCATCCTCGTTTGAAGCAGTCCACTGTTCTACTGCATACCACTTCAGCAGGTAACGCATTCCACCCAGCCACCCCCACCAACCATTCCATATCAGGCGCTACCAACAAAAGCACCTTCCTTATTGTCCAGTGGTTCCCCAACTCCATCCCATGTCAGGCGTCACCATAAGTGAATAGTTAACCTGATGTGTCATCTGAAATGGTAGGTAATTTGTAGTCCACTGGACAACATGGAATGCATTTTAGGTGGTGGTGGCTGACATGTGAGGGATTGCTGTGGGCCATTTTAACCGCTGGATGCTTAAATTGTTGTGGTGCCTTATATGGGAGAGAATTATGGTCCATTTAAGAAAACGTAATCTTTTTTTTTTTGGTGGTGTGGCCTGGTATGGGAGGGCTTGTGAGGGGCCATTGTACCAGGAAACAGTTAACTTGTTGTAGCACCTTATATGGGAGGGAATTGTGGTTCCATTGAACAACCTGGTGTGCACTTTTGGTGATGTGGCCTGATATGGGAGGGCTTGTGGGGGCCACTGGACACCATAGGATGCTTACATTGTTGTGACGTGTGCTTGGCATTTGGAAATACTTACTTCTCATGCCTAAAATCAGTCACACTCACTACAGTGCTGAAACCCAGTGGGCCCGGTTTTTCCTTTTTTTTTTAGCCATCCTAACCACTTAGCATTTAACAGCTTTAAGACAGGCAAGACCCCCAATCGGTTACCAACTGTGTTACAGGCTGTTTGAAAAAAAAGTCAAAAAATACTTTTTTTAAACCGGTGGGGACTGGTACCTCACACTGAGAAAGAAGCAGTCCACTGTTCTACTGGATACCATCTCTTGCCAGCAATGCACTTCACCCAGCTACCACTCTCTGTCCTGCTAGTTCCCCAACTCCTCTGTCTGAGAGGGCAGACTGTACACCACTCCCATTTCGAGAGACCTATTCTTGGAATCGTGGATTTGCATCAAAAGTGACTGCGTGCTACCTCCTCCTCTTCTTCCATTTCACCTCATATACCATGACCAACCCATCAAAAAGGATACCAAATTTGCCAATTGTCACTCAAATCCCTTCAAAACCAGGCACTGCATGAAAGTACAGTTACGTAAGAACTTACCGTAACAGTATATGTTGAGAGAGAGCTCTTGCAGTAGGTAATTACATACATGACTGATGCTGGCAGGCAGCAGGACCCCATGGAAAATTTCTAGCTCATGGTCCCTGGCGAGGGACCACCCCACGCCAGGTGACTGGCATCAGGAGACGTCGGTATAAAGGGGTTGTCCCTGATGCCCACCTTCCAGTTCTTCCCACCACGGGCCAGAAACATCCAAACTGTAGTGTTTAGTAAAGGTATTGACAGAATTTCAAGTGGCGGCAGCACAGATGTCTTCCGCAGACACATTTTTGAAACAACCTGCTGAGGCAGCTACTCCTCTGGTGGAGTGGCTCCTTACTTGACCAGGAGTACTGATGGGGGGCCTCAGATAGAGGACCCCTCTGAGAAAGGTCTTAGAGACCTCCAATTGAGCGGAAGTTTTGTCTGCGAAGGGAACATGATAGGCCGAGATGGCCACCATGTGTACCTTCGGAGAGGAATGACTGAAATCCAGGTCAAACCTCCGAGTCGTCCATCAAGGAACGGTCCCCTGGAGGGGACGTTACCTGTGTCCCGGTAGCTCCCGAGGGAGACGTGGTAGAGGAGCCCTTGTTCCGGTGCCTCTCCTTATCCTTCTTACGATGGCCTTCAGGGGAAGTGGACGCCTGCTTTGGTTTTTGAGCTCCTTTTACATTGAACTCATCTTCTTCTTTTTCAGAATATGGGCTTCCAGGGATTGCTGCCGCCTTTTCCGGGTAGCCGCGTTGAAACTGAGGCAGTGCTGGCACTTCTCGACTGGGTGATCGGGGCCTAGGCAGAACAGGCACAGGGAATGTCCATCCTTGTGTGGTAGTTGGGCGCCAGGGACTGCTAGGTAGAAATCTTTCCGTGGGGACCTGCTGCCTGCCAGCGTCAGTCCTATAAGTAATTACCTACTGCAAGAGCCCTCTCAAAGTAAGATCTGGGATTATAGAACACATATCCCATGCAACCCCTCCCATACCAGACACAACCAAGTAATATGTGGAGAGTGTCTTACCAGGATACTGTGGAGTCAGAAGCAGAAATCTTGAAGGGATGACGTCCGTCAGTACTGAAAAATAAAATCCAGGAATGGAGTCACAAAGGATCCGTAGTTCTTAATAAATTATTAATATATGACATGTTCACAGTAGAACAATACTTATCTGATGGTGAAGGAGTCCTCATCTGTTCAGGCATGCAAAGAGAAACAACAATAGGTTAATATGAAAAAGATACAGTAATGAGATAAGAAACCAATAGTGGATAGATACTGCTGGTGCATCAGACTACATTAGAGTGTAATGGTGCATAAGAAAAAATTACTGTTGAAGAAGTATTATAATAATAATATTAATAGTGACATAAAGGAATAAAATTAGTTAACAGATAGAAGAAAATTTGTTTTTAGTAAAGATGATTAGAAAGACTAGTGCTCTCTGCCTAGATGGCCAATTTTCAAGTGACTGTAGTATTCCGGTTGGGATAGGTGATATTCCTTTTTGGTTCACTGGCCCATTGTTGCCTGGGCAATCAGTTAAGTTCATTCACTGACCCTTTTAATGGAATTCCTTCTTTGCACCTCTTCTGTAAATGAAGCATCTAGTTCACTTCGTCTGTCAAATTGGCACAACATGCACCTTGATAACATGCGCTGTCACGAATGTTCACTTAGACCATCAAATTGGCACAACATGCACCTTGGTAACATGTGCTATCACAAATTTTCCATGCGACTGACAAATTGGCACAACATGCACCTTGATAACATGCGCTATCACAAATGTTCCATGCGACTGACAAATTGGCACAACATGCACCTTGATAACATGCGCTATCACGAATTTTCACTTAGACCATCAAATTGGCACATGCAACTTGATAACATGCAACTGTCAAATTGGCACAACATGCACCTTCATAATTTGTGCCATCACAGAATCACAGTTCGACTGTCAAATCGTCCAAACATGCACTTTGATAACATGTGCTATCATTAATTTAGCACCCTAATATAGCATGGTGGTTAATCTCACTCTCTCAAAACTCCCCCACACTGGGATCCAATGATCACAATATAGTTTAGTTTAGCATAAGGATAGATACTAACTCAAGTCATACTAGGACAAAGGTTTTGGATTTCAAAAATGCTGACTTTGCTGAAATGGGGAGAGGTCTCAAAAGAGCTCTGGAGAGAATGGGGACAGGAGGGGAAGTGGAAGAACAGTGTAAGCATCTAAAGGAAGCCTTAATGGAAGTAACAAACCAGTGCATCAGATTGGTATTCAAAGGCAAGAGAACAAGAAAGTTACTATGGTTCTCCACTCCACATACTCCTAATCTGAATACATTCCCCCAGTTGACCCTCTTCAATGCTGTCACTTGCCACCTTCTGACCCCTCTTCCTGGCACTGGACCCCCACCCAGACCAATAGCCAACCCCTAAATCTTCATATCCTAACTCGACCACCCTACATTCATGTCGCCCCCCCTTTACTAACCAGGATGGAGAAGTGGCAGCGGAGGATAAGAGACAGCACAAGTAGGAGAGAGGGGTTTGGAGAGGGACATCACAGAGATAGGAAATAGGACAAGGCAGGAGTGGGGAAGTGGGGGGAGGGACCGATGCCGAAGCAAACAAAAGGAGCAACAAGTGAGCCAGGAAGCAGCAGAAGGGGGCGATCCACAGAGGAATGGGGACCGGGGACATAGACTCTAGATCCAGGTGCTCCACGAGCCTGTGCCGCATAGGGTCCCAATCCTCAGACTCCCAATCAAAGTACTCCTTCATGGGAACAAGAAGGTCCAAAAAAGCTGGGTCTGGAATACATCCCCGTCATCAGATCCAGCAGTGAGGGAATCAAGGTCAGACCCGCCATCATTATAGATTTGCTGGGGGTCCAGCATCATGACATCCTATGGAAGGGATGGCAGCTGAGAAGAATGAAGGGGCTTTGGCGCCGGGACCTGATACAGCGCTGGGGCCAAAGGCAAAGACCGGTCAATAGGTCCGGGTTGTAAGACTGTCATTGGGACATCCAGCGGCCCACCCGAAATGGGAGAAAGTTCCCCCAGGTTAAGGCCTGCAGGCTGAGGTGGGGCCTCCATCTCCTTTATCCCAAGAGGGGAATGCAGAGTTTGCCCTGTAGACCAAACAACGTCGATGGGTGCACCGATGTCATAGCTGGGGGTACCCATCCAAAATTCTTCTGGCTCTACAAAAATGCTATCCCAGATTAACCCCAATGTTATAAACCTCAGAGAGAAGGGACATGATTGGGACCTTCAAGTACTTGAAATGGATAAATAAGGTTGATTAGGAAATTCTCTTTAAGATCAGTGCCAACCACAACACGAGGGGGCACAGTCTTAAGCTGGAGGGTGGGAGGTTTAGGAGGGAGCTCAGGAAGCACTTCTTCACAGAGAGGGTGGTGGATACTTGGAATGCACTGCCATAAGCTCAGGCTCCGCAACTGTGCAGGCAGGGATAGTGACACTTGGGGTAGCGCCACCTAGTGGTTAAAGAAATAATCCCCCCCGACATCTGGAAGGGAAACGTCCTGACGGATCTTCCCTGAGACATGGATGGTAGCAAAAAGAACTGCTCAGGGAAAGGGGACCTAGGAGACCTCAGCAGTTGGAGTCTGCTCTCCAGGTCCAAAACCAACTCCGACCGAGCCCCATGCCACCAAGACTGAATTAAAGTCTTGCAATCTGGATCCATCAAAGGAGGGGAAGGGGGTGTTGGAGTTGGTAGAGGCTAAAGGGTGGGGGGAGAGAAGGAATCACCAGTGGGGGTGTAGTATCCCTGAAACACTGGGTACAGGGAGTCGGGGCTAAACCATGTGTTGAACTGCCCAAAATGACTCAGCCATGCAGTGGTCCCCAGGAAACCACTGTGGGTAGTGCGGGATAGTTCGGGGTCTGGAATACATCCCCATCATGAGATACGGCAGTGAGGGAATCCACGTCAGACCCGCTGTTGTATAGATTGGCTGGGAGTCCATGTTGGGACAGCCCACGAAGGTGCCAGCGTCTGAGCAGAACAAAGGGGCCATGGAGCTGGGACCTGATCCGGTGTCTGGGCCAAAGGCAAAGGCTGATCAATAGGTCCAGGTTGTGAGACTGTCATCAGGACATCTGGCATCGGGACAAGTGCCGGAGTCCCGCATGAATGGGGAGAAGAAAAAATTACTCACCTTAGTAATGTTGTTTCTTCTAATGGAGTTTTGCTATATTATGACATATGCAGTTTGACCCAGCCTTTGAACTGCTCCGGAGGTGAAAGAGTTAACTTTCCATGCCAGGCATGGAATCTTGAGTGCGAGCTCAGTTGAGAACTCTGTCAGATCTTTTCGAGCAAAACTCACTAAGATTCTATGTGGAAGCTATAAACCTACACTAGCCAACTGGCTACTAAAATATTAACCATTTTTTGGTCCCAAAACAAAGACTCAAGTCAGGGGATCCAAAAATTAAAAACACAACACCCAAACACCCCAAAAAAAGGGGTGAAAAAACAAGGTGGGCATCTACTAAGTGCACACACTGCACTGCCCACCCACATCCCAAAAGCAGAGGTTCTGAGAGGGGCAGGCAGGGGGGGAGGTCATAATATAGCAAGACTCCATTAGAAGAAACAACATTACTAAGGTGAGTAATTTTTTCTTCAAACAACATGAAGTCTTGCTATATTATGACTTATGCAGACTACACAGCAGTATCTCCATGGAGGAGGGACAGAACCTACTTAGGAAATAGGCTCTGAAGCACAGCTGTGCCAAACCGAGCATCACTCCTAGCCTGGATGTCCAGAGAGTAATGCTTGGTGAAAGTATGAACTGTTTTCCAGGTAGCTGCTTGACATATCTCTATGATAGGGATGTCCCTGGCTGCAGTCAGGGATGCAGCTGTACCTCTGGTAGAGTGAGCCCTCAGGCCTGAAGGGGGAACCTTACCCAGGTTCTGATAACAAAATTGAATACAAGAGACAATCCACCTGGCATTGGATCTTTTAGTGGCAGGTTTCCCTTTACCAACCTCACCATAAGTGAGGAATAGTTGGAGGGAGTCAAACCTGTGACCCTTGGTACGCTCTATGTAGTAACTAAGTGCTCTCTTCACATCTAAACTGTGCAGCCTCCTCTCGCCAGAGGAGGAATGGTCAGTGAAGTACACTGGAAGAGATATAGATTGATTAAGGTGGAAATCTGAAACCACCTTAGGCAAGAACTTCCTGTTAGTCCTGAGGACCACCTTATCTCTGTGAAAGGAGATAAAATCAGACTCCACTGACAAAGGTTGTAACTCACTTATCCTCTATATCATATTGTTGAACCGGTGGCACCGACCGAACTGACCGCTTACCTGATGGTGCAGGTTTGGTCGGAACCGGGGAAAGCGACTGGACAATTTTGATCGCTTTGGCTATCTCTGCAGCAGTTGGAGAAGGAAATTTTGGCTCCACACCTGCTGATTTTCTAGTCCTTTTTGCTGGGACTGACTCCTCCGTCAGAGGGCACTCCCTCTGGTTCGGTTGGCACCGAACCGGGCTGGCCATCCGGGTCAGAGGACTTTTTGCCCTCTCGTTCCCTGAGCCTACCAACTCTCTTATCCAGGGTAGCTGCAGGGAAATTCTTGCAAATCTGACAGTCTGCATTGAGGTGGTCAAACCCCAGACAATAAACACATGTGGTGTGTGGGTCAGCCTTGGCAAAGGCTTCCCCACAGACACTACAGTGCTGAAACCAGTGAGCCGGTTTTCTTTGGGTTTCTCCAGACATAGTGCCAGCCTAACCAAAAACTTGCCAGTTTATGGCAATCTGCCAAACAGGACTTTTCCTTATCGGTTCCAACCGTGTCACGGAGTCGTGGAAAAAAACGTAATGAAATCCGTTTTTTTTAGAACCGATAAGAACCGGGAACCACACTCTAAATGCAATTTAATAAAGTTTAACAACAACCTGATCGGTTCAAACCGAACCGATAATATCGTTTACAAGTTCCACACAGAAATAATGTAAAACCTATCTATTACTTATGATACCACAGACAGAGCTTGAACCGACTGGTTGTGGTTAAATATAGACAAAATGCGGTTTAAAAACCGAGAAATTACACGTTTTAACCGAGAAAATGAACCGAGCAGCAGGAGAAATCTCCGGAGCGACTGCTCAGTGAGGCGGAGTAAAGAATCTGACAGTTTGAGTTTGAAGAACAACAGACAGAGTTCTCAACCGAGCTCGCGCTCAAGATTCCATGCCTGGCATGGAAAGTTAACTCTTTCACCTCCGGAGCAGTTCGAAGGCTGGGTCAAACTGCATATGTCATAATATAGCAAGACTTCATGTTGTTTGAAAGGGTAGTAGAAATCCATCAACCATTTTTTCTGGTCCAAGGACTGCAATCCCCCCTTCCCTTCATGTACCCTCCAAATTTGTTTAAAAATGGGCCCCTTTTTTCCTACCTTACTATTGGCAAACAGCCTTTGTTTGTTGGTCACAGATATGGCCTGCCGTGACAAATCAGTTCCTGTGGGCCCTGGAAAGGAAAAAAAAGATAAATACAAATTACCACAAGAAAGGTAAAACTAATTTTGAAGCGAAAATGCTTCCTTGTCCTGCTCCTAGATCATTCAGTGTTCCTCCTCTGCCCCATCTGTGCATGGTCTGCTGAGCAATCTCTCTATCAATGGCACATCATATCAAGGATTTATTATACTAGTCTGCCCTTGATCTGCCTGTACACGCCAGCTCACATTGCAATGACTGAATGTGTGGGTGGAAGCCAAATACACAAGGTAATCCTTTTTCTTTGATTGGTGCTTTATACTGGAACTGGAACTGCCTCCCTCTCCCGGCAAGGCGTGAACTTGTCCCGAAGATGATCCTCCCAATATTTGCCCACTGTGATGTAGTCTACAATGTTGTGCCCAAGTCATCCCTGGCCAGATTGGATACCCTGTTCAATTGTTTCTGCCACTTCACACTTGAGTGTCCTCCTCTCACTCATCACTGCTCTCTCTCTATCACTCCAGACCCATGTACTCCCTGGAAGACAGGAGGGAGAGAGAGATGGGGACATGATTGGGACCTTCCAGTACTTGAAAAGGAATAAATAAGGTTGATAAGGACAGTCTCTAAGCTGAGTGGCAACCATAATACTAGGGGCACAGTCTTAAGCGGAGGGTGAGGTTTGGGGGGTCAGGAAGCTTCTTCACATAGAGGGTAGTGGATACTTGGAATGCACTGCTGGAAGAGGTCATCTCATCGAGTCAGTGGGAAGCTTTATGAGAGGCTGGGATAGGCATAGGAGGAAAGTAAGGATCATGGGTAGGGAGGATGGGAGGAGTGGGGGAAGGCAGGGACATTACCTCAAGCTGTGGACCCTGCAAGATGAGCATACTTGATAGACCAAATTGCCTTCTCCTGCTGGCTTCTTTGTATGTTCATATAGAATTTGATGGCAGATGAGGACCACTTGGCTCATCAAGTCTGCCCATGTTCTTTACCTACTGTCACATTGTAGACTCTACTTGATCTCTAGGATTACCCCCACCCCTTTTCTTGCTTCTAAGATTCCCTTATACCTATCCCATTTCTTCTTAAATCCCATTACAGTTTTTGCTCCCATCACCTCCTCAGGGAGGCTGTTCCAGGCATACACCACCCTTTCTATGACAAAATGTTTCCTTACATTTCCCTTGATTCTACCCCCTCCAGCGTCATTGCATGACCCCCTTGCTCTTGTGCATCCTTTCTTCTGAAAAGGCTTTCCTCCTTGAAACTTATTTATACCCTTGAGGTATCTGAAAGTCTGCATCATATCCCTCCTCTTCACTCCTTTCATCTAGTCTGTACATATTGGCATCGACATGGTCTCCACACACACACACACACACACACACACACCACAACATGAGAAACGGTTCTCCATTCCCTGTTACAGTATTGTGGAAATAATGTAAATGCCAATTCAAACAACTGGATCATACCTTTAGGTTGCCTGGGTCACCACTGTGTGTCTGCACATTGTCTGCTTTACACACACTGTTTGTGATTTGTGTAACAGCTGCAAGCAGGCACACACAGCACTGCTGTGTCTGCATAATGGCAATGATGGTGTGAGACAAGAGTGGTGCTTGGGTCCATAAAGGGGATGGCATGAATGTGTCACAATGTGTCCCATGATTGTGGCCTATTTAACACCACCACCTTGCTACCTGTACGCCACTAATTTAGGAGCACACCTTGGCACACCTGTGTCCCCTGCAGAACACAACACACTGTGCTGCAGCATGTCACGTGGGACACTGTTGGAGGCCTAGTCCAATGCAATAAATTTGATGTCCACACACCACAGACACAACATGTATGGCTGTAAACACCCATTGAAACATAGCCATCATGTGTGCCTGACTCAACACTATGCTGGGATGCCAAGTTGTGTGGTAAACATGTCACTGTTGCGGAAGAAACATCCATCCAGTACTGCCGGTACAATGTCATGCAGTGTGGAGGCTAGGCACAGAGGCCCATGGTTGCATGCCTCCCACAACAGTACTGCTGTTCCCATGGACACCATGTGCACTCCCTGACCCCAACAGGAATAGGAATGTCATGATGGATTTGCAGAACTGTGATGTGAGTCATGCTGTTAACGTACTTCACATGTCCTGCACAGTCCATGTCTGTCCCCCAGCCCGCCCCATTGTAGTGTCCATGGTCATGATGTAACATATGCTAAGTGATGTCGTCCCCCATTGCCATGACATGTCTGTGACCCATATCAATCATGTGACCATGTGGCACTAAGGTCATAGTGTTCACACTTGCATCTGCCATCATGTGGACATGACACAGACATGCCAGTTGTCGCCATCATGTGATCTGACACCTGTAGCCCTCCATAGTGACACATCCAAAATGTATATACACTTCATTGCATGTGCCTGCATCAGGGGGTCAGTGTAATCTGTACAATGTCATCTTGACCAACAAAGATGTTGACGTAACTATACAGGTGATGATGCTCTGCACACAAGGCCTTAGGTGCTGTGTACAATTGTGTCGATAGAGAGGTAACATCCCACTGACAGGTACTGCCAAGCATGGGACATGGTGTTCTGCACATCCCACAGACAGTGCTGTTATGTATGTATTGTCCGACAGTGTGCCTGCACCATGACAACCACCATCCACAATTACTCAGGGTACAATAGAGTGCATGATGTATGAGAACATGGAGGTGAGCTGAGGCAGTGCTTTGCACCCACCATGTCCCAACCCGATGCTGATATACGTGGATGACACTGGTGATCCACATAGTTGATAGTTGCATGCCAAATACATTTGTGTCTCCCACATGCCAGCCTGGCCTTTGTGTCATGTTCAGGCAAGCCTAGACCCAGTACCATGGTGGATAATGCACAGACACTTCGGAAAAGTAATGGTAACACATTACAAGTAGTGGCACTACAGGACAACAGTACGACTCTGGCATCTGAGTATAGATAATCCATACAAAGACATGTTCATGCAATCATCCAGTATAGGTGTGTATATCAAAACAGTCCATTCTCAGACTGTCCGCTGTCATCCCTTTGTCAAACAATGTAGCCAAAGTGTCCATCAGGACCACAGGCGGTACTGGGTTTCACGATGTTGGAAGACCATCACCAAAGTCAAGTCTGCCCAGTGTCCTTGGCCCACCACTGTAAACCACCATGAGGTAACTGCACTAGGGGCATGACACTTGCTTAGGTGCATTCAGTGTGCTACACCCATATACATTTCATAACCATCAAATGTGATGCTGTCCTGTCATGCTGATTGAAGGAATGGAACACACCGAACAATCCAACATCTGCTTTCCAACAGTGACACTGACATGCCCGTGATGCAGTGCTCATTCCTGTTTGTCTGCCAAACCATGTTTAGAACTGTTTCTAAACATGTCCCCATGTACATATATACATATGATATGCAGTGCTGATCATGGATAAAGTCCCCTTCTGAGGGTGAACAATACTGAACACCAATTGTTGGACAGTTCCTTCTCATCCATGCAATAGGTGTGTATGCCAAGCCCCAAACACAGTCAGTCGCCATACAATGTGACCTTCTTTTGGAGTATACGACATTCTGTGCCTGTGAAACCAAACTGCCTGTACCCCACTGCTCAACACCAGTGAATTCACCAGTCCTGTCAGCATGTGGCTCCGGAACAGTGGACGACAATGACCCAGAGTATCAACCCCATGAGGCGTCCTTCATGGAGGCTGACATGGAACTACAGGAGGACACTGACAGCCCTACACACTGGTAATGTCACTGTGCATAGATGGGCACACATGTGATGTCATAGCAGACAAGCACTGAGAGACATGGCCACTGTCACACCTGTATATGCGCTGATGTCCATGAATGTCCAGACACCCTGTGATATGTCTGGGGCATTTCCAGTCATGATCTACAGTGCACATGTCGAGGTGAAGAAAATTGAATGGTTAATGCTTTCAATTACTCCTTGTCCATGTAACCCCTAGGTGGTGCTATCCCAAGGGCTACTACCCCTGCCTACTTGGAATGAATCCACTGGGGGCACCATAGTGGATGAAGACATTTTCCACTAGCACCTTGGCCACGGTAGCTGCCTTTTGATCTTTGGTGGGGAAAGCTTGTGCATACATTGTGAAATGATCTGTAACCACTAACACTTTACTAATGTTTCACTGGTCAGGCTCTAAACTCAAGAAGTCTATGCAGACCAGTTCCATTGGGGTGCTGGTAGTAATGTTGACAAGGGGGGCAGGCCTCTGAGGCAAGGCTTTTCTCTGCAGGCAGTAACAGGCGCTGGAGTGGGATGGGGTGTTGGGGAAGGAACACACCCAGGTGGCAGGAACAGTTTCTTAAAGTCCTCTACAGTTTTCCCTTCAACCAGCAACAACTTAGCGAATTTCTCCTCAAAAGTCTCAGATGATGGTGGTGTGAGTAGTGGTGCCCTGCCACCATCTTTATTCACTGTTTAGTGCCCATTGTGGAGCCTGTCACTGACTGAATGGCCCTCCCTGGCTCCCAAATGATCCCAAACCTAGCTCCGCTACTGTGTAACCCCCCCCTCTTTCCCCGCTAGTGGCTACAATGATACCCAGTAACTACCTTCACAATACCACCAATATACCTTGCAAGTACCCACACTGTTTGCACTTACCACCAGGGCTGGTTCCTCCGGTTTGACCCTGGGGACTCCCTGTAAAACAAGGTTAGGCAGAGCAAATAGAAACAGTACAGTACTTCGAGCACAAACAGGCACCACAGTCAGGCTGAATGTAGAAAAAAGATAGATCTGATTTATTCTGGGGGTTTGAACATGGGATGGACGTAATCAGGTTAATTAGCTTAAATACTCTTTATCAATCACCCAGCTGTGTATGCATTCAGAATCCCTAACACAGTCACACTCTCTGGGTACCCAGGTGGAGGATAGTGGGCTGGCCAGGACCGTTGCCTGGGGTAGGCCAGTGTTGTAGATGGTCGGGGCCCTGTGATGGAAAAAACAATTTGCACAACACACACTATTTGTAATCCGGAGCCAGATGGCTCAGTCAGTGAGGCAAGAGAAATAAAAAATAAACCAGATGACACACTTATATTAAACTGAAATTGCAGGGAGCTGCCCTGATGGTTGTCACAATACCCAGGACTGGACACAGGATGGACGAAAATTGAGACAGCAGGTTACTCTTCTGGATGGCCAGGAGAAGCAGGGCCCACACAATTCGCAGAGGCGTTGTTCCTGTTCGAGAGTGGAGCAGGGGGCTGATCCTCAGGCAGGTTTCTCGTTGATGGCTTTCCTCCATGCAGTAGGGTAGTCTGGCAAGGCCCTTGTGGCAAGGCCCAGCCACAAGGGGATAACCCCGGATTCAATCTTTTTGGGCTGGACACAGCTTCCAGCAAGCAGAATGCAGTTCACATGATGTGGAGTCAAATCACGACCCACTTTCAGCACACAGAACATTTATATGCACAGAAATTTTTACTGTACCAGGCAAAACACTCTTCAGTCCCAATCGCTCAGTCTCTGCTCAAACCGGGAGCTCAGAAGCAGCTAGAACTCCTGCCAGACCGATCGTATTCAGCAAAAATCTTCAGTCCTCTACAGGGTGAGCCTGGTCACACTTGGCTTCTTCATTCACACAAGATTGGATTTATTCTGAAAACCGCTTCCCTTCTGTGTCTCAGGGGAGTAGGCAGTTACGCAGGCCAGAAATCAGGCCTTTCCACAGTTCCACTACTATGCGGACGGCTGCTCAGACTCGACGAGCTGTTGCTCTACCAGCTTCCAACTTAGCTCTACCCCAAACAGCAGACAGCTCAAGGGTTTCCCTCAGATCCAAAGGTTCAGTTGGCTGATGCAGTTGTCAGTCAATGTGAGAGGCACTGCAGAAGAGCAGTGGCCAGGGCCAGCAGAATGCTGGGATGCATCAGAATGGGGATTACCAGTAGAAAAATGGAGGTCATAGTACCCTTGTACACCCATCTGGTAAGACTGCATTTGGAACATGGAGTCCAGTTCTGGAGGCCATACCTCAAAAAGAATGTGGGGAGGCTGGAACGAATTCAGAGGAGAGCAATGAAGAAGGTAAAAGGGCTCACCCACCTGTCCTATGAAGAAAGGTTGAGAGATTTGAACATGTACTCCCTGGTACAGAGGAGGGGGGGGCATTATTGAGACCTTCAAGTACCTTAAGCACACAAACTGGGTGCCAGTGGAAAGCATCTTCCAGCTGAAGGAAATCAGAGGACGAGGGGCATGGCTTGCAGATGGAGGGGCAGTTCAGGGGTAACATTAGGAAGTACTATTTCACAGAGAGGGTGCTGGATAAGTGGAATAGGCTCATGGAGGGGGTGGTTGGAGAAGCAACATTGGAAGGCTTCAAAAAGGCATGGGAGTGTTGAGGGTGGGGGGGGGCACATGTCCTAGCAGATACCTAGACAAATGGGCAGACTAGGTTGGCCTGTCAGACCTTTTCTGCCATCACACTTCTACGAATCTGTGAATATTTTTAATATTTCAAGACAATTAAACAAATACTACAGGATATTACAACACACTGTAGGGAACAGATTTTACAGAAAATAAAATAAACTGGTTTTACACAATAGGTTACAAACAAAACTCTAAATTATTTCTCTTTCTACAAGGTAGGTCAGCTTACCACGAGACAAGTTAAGTCATGGAAGACAGGAACTTTTAGATGGCAGTTTGTCCATAGTCCTAAGCCTGACTGACTCTATGAGGCCCCCGTTGGCCCTAAAACCCTCTAGTTGCCCTCTGTGACACATCATCCAGTATTATCCAGTATCCAGTGGGTTATTATTCCTGAGCTGCATGCCCAGGTGTGTTGTGAGGCATGAGGCACTTGTGCTGACTGCCTTCAACTACCTGAAAGTGCAGTTCAGGAACAGCAGCCCACACTCTGGGGTGTCTTACTGCACTTATAAAATGAGTCTACAGTACAACCAAAACTAAGATAAGTTTAACAGTGCAGTTGCTATTCCTGAATTGCACTGCTTTGGAACCTTCTGCACCTATCAGGAAGCAAGATTCTCCCTACCCATTGTATAATGCCTGGTAACACATAATTCCCTATCTGCTATTGAACATTATTTGTAATTCACAGTTTTCCACGTTTATTTTGTGTATTCTTTCCACCAATCAGCTAGGATACTTAAATGATACAGTGGTTGTAATCATACAATCTACTGGTATCAGACTTGGACAGAAAAAATCTTCTTATAGGACTACAAACTATGTCACCCTGTGACTGCATAAGAAATGCAGCCAGTACTCTTCAGTCCTTTATGTGCCAGTTTGGTAGAGTTGCTTCATTTAATGCAGGAGTGCAGTTCTGCCCCACCTCCCCAGGTTTAGAAAAATACAGACAAATACTACATGAAGAGATTGAGCATGCTGAGATCTAGGATCAGTCTTAGATCCCCCCATATTTTTTGGAACTAAGAAGTGGGAATAAAATCATCTTCCCATCTGCTCAGGAGGAACGGGCTCTATAGCTGCTTTTTGAAGTAGAGCCTGGATTTCCTGTTTGAAGAGAGAAAGCTGACCCAATGTGTTGCTTTGATCTGGTGTGGTACATAGAGCATAAGGCGACGATGACTGCTTTTGGCTCCTGAAGCTCCTTTTCCATGGAGCTGCTCTCTTGAGGTTTACCATGTTGCCCTAGCAACCACTTGAGGTGATTACGCAAGCAATAATATCTGACAGGGTGGGTGGTATTGGGCAATACCGGACTGCCCAGGGGCATAATGAGGCCTGACGCCACAGGCGGAAGGCCTTATAGCCCCTGGAAGGTCCGGTATTGCCCAATACCGCTCACCCTGGAGGGTATTATTGCGCTTAAGAAATGGACATGTGTGTCAATTTTAATTAAATAATAACATTATAAAGGATATCACTTTGAAAATGAATTGAAATACCAGAAAAAAAACTTTCTTGATAAAGTAGTCCTTAAGTTTCTCTGCTGTTCCATCTCCTGTTACCCCCCCACACATAGAGGTGCCAGAGCCATTCTGTCCTCCTACTCTCCCCACCACCTCCAAAATAAGTGATCGAGTTTCTTAACTGTCTCTAAGTAGGAGAGACAGAAAATTTACTACTGCAGCTTCTAGATGTCAGTAATAGATGTCTACAGTTAAACATCTGATGCATTGTTTAATACAGTTGCCAGGTGACCGCGTGACCCGGAAGTATGGGAGGGGGGTTGCGGGGCACCATATTTATGTGGTAAAAGTCTGTTGACCCTGTCCCTAAGTTGTGTACTTACTATTTTTATTTTACCATACTGTGATGGTTTGAGGATTGAGATGTAGTCTGTAAATGTACCGCAAGCAGGACCTGGGGGTACGGAAGGTAGGGAGCTGCAGATCGGGCAAGCCGGCACCGAGGGGAAAAAAAACTAAACCTGGAAAAAAAAAAGTTTTCTTTCTGCCTGTAGCTAGGAAGAGGTGAGACAGTATCAGCATGTCACAGTCTGTGACTTTTGTGTATAAGTGCTGGGGGGCTGTTCACTCACATCGCGGTCTACAGGCAGTTGTCTCTGCTGTGGAGTCGAGTGGAAACAGATAGCAGCAAAGGTCACAGTAAAGGAAGGGTTTCTTTTGCTAAGTGAGGGTGAAAGATGGCGGCAGTTTGAAATTGTGTGTCCAGCACTTCAGCCAATGAGGAATCAGGGTGCTGGGAACAAGAATACTTTGCTGGCTGTCAGGCAGGTTTGGGCTAGGGCTTTTTATTTGGTAGGCATTGATTGTCTGATAGATGCCCACCTAAATAACTGTCTCAGCCAATCAGAAGAGAGAATGGTCTTTGCCCATTTTCTAAAGCGTGGTTAACACCTGATCCCCAGCCATTATCCTCTATGTACAGGTCACTGGTAAGGCCGTATCTAGAGTATGGAGTACAGTACTGGTGCCCACACCTCAAAAAGGACATCAACCTGCTGGAGAAGGTCCAGAGGAAGGCTACAAAGATGATAGCCAGTCAGCAGGGCAAGGCATACGAGGAGATGTTGAGGGCACTGAACATGTACTCCCTGGAAGACAGGAGAGAGAGAGAGAGAGAGAGAGGAGGGACATGATTGGGACCTTCAAGTACTTGAAAGGGATAAATAAGGTGATGGCGGGAAAGAACTGGATGACGGGCACAGAACAGAGTGCTGCAACAGCAGCGGTTTCCATACCTGATGCAGTATTATGCGATGTCCCCTCGGGGGCAGGTGAAGCGTGCAAGGTGGAAGAAATTAATCGTCAGCTCCAGGCTGTGGAGTGTCAGTTTATTGTCACATGGAATACTTTGCTGCAAGAGTTGCAGTGGCATCAAGCAGTATTATCAGACAGAGAGGAAAAGGAAGAGACACAGACTGGTACTACATAGGCCCCTGTAATTGGATCACAATGTACAGGCGATTTGGAGAATGGCTCTTCTGTTGAATTACCCTCCTGGTCTGTGTCGGACTGCCTTTTGGATTTGGATAAGTCTATAACTTTTTCTGCTTCCCCATCCCAGCAGGCCTTTATGGAGACCCAGACTTTTTCAACTACTTCTGTAGCAGTCCCTGAATTGCTTGCTGGCCCACATATAGGGTGGTTTACTATAGGCTTGGCTCCTAATGAACAAAAGGGACTTGTTGGGGACCCAAAGGAAATACCTTGTGCATGGTCAGTGCAGAACCCTCCCCTGCCTGTCACTGACCTCCCCACATCACCTTTGGAAATACATCTTCTGCTTCTAAAGAAATTGAGGCATCTGATACATGGGTAGCAACAGCCCTAGAGACTGCGGGGTGGGTAAGATCAAGTGCCAGATGTGGGAACTGAACCCACAGCCCTCTGATCTCCCAGCCTCAGAGGCGAGTGTGCTACCTACTGAGCCACTGACACTGACTTTACCTACCACCGAGGCAGGTTTTTTTTTAGTTTACCTTAAGATGGACTGCTATGAGGGATGTCTGTAGAGAATAGGCCAGAGACCACACTTTTACGGCTTCTGTGCACAAGGCCGTTGACCAAGTGCCTCCCTACTTGTTGATGTACTACATGGTGGTGGTGCTGTCTGTTCTCATCTGAACCACCTTGTTTTGTACTGACTTTGTGAAAGCTTGTAAGGCCAAGAATACTGCCCTGAGTTCCAGAAAGTTGATATGAAGGAAAGACTCCTGAGGGGACCACACTCCTTGTGTTGTGAGGGCTCCTAAATGAGTCCCCCACTCCAGGAGAGAAGCATCTGTGGTTAGAACCACAGAATGAGTCTGAGAGACAAATGGGACTCCTTATCTGAGATTGTCCTGATCAAACCACCACTGGAGAGCATGGATCAATGTCTGAGTCACTGGACTCAGTTTGGTGAGAGGGTCTTTTCTCTGGGACCAAAGAACCCATAGCTGAAATTGGATATCTTTCATCTGAAACCTGGCTCCTGGAATCGCTGCAGTGGCAGCTGCCATGTGGCCCAGTATTTGGAGGAAATGTCTTGCTGGACGAGATACCAGGAGACGAAATAAGGAAACTAGGTCTGTAAGTGCCTTTAACTGTGACAAGGGAAGAAAGGCCTTTACCTGGACAGTGTCCAACTCCACCCCTATGAAAGTGAGAAGCTGCACTGGTTCGAGAACTGACTTTGGAAGATTGAGCAGGGATCCTAAGGAACTGAGCACTTGCTGGCTCACTTGTAGATTTGAGTTGATCTGGAGACTGCCCCACAATGTGCCAGTCGTCGAGATATGGGAAAATATAGATGTTCTGTCTCCTTAAAAAGGCTTCCTTGTCCCGCTTCTAGACCAGTGTCCCCACTTTGTCCTATCTGCTCCTGTTCTACCGAGCAAAAATTGGGAATAAAGAATTCCCTGTTGTCCTATAATCCCCCCACCAGCCTTCCCATGCCAGCCTCCAATAGTGCCCAATAGTACGCCCATCCCCCCACCCGGACTGCACAAGTCAAAGATTTATTTTACTGGGCTGTAAGCAAAAAGTCACATTTAGTCCAAGAACAAACTTTTTGTGATTTCTGTGACTGTAAAATATCTCCTTGGTGAGCGGTAGTATCTCTCAACCCCCTTCACCCATGGCACAAGTCAAAGGTTAAATTTGCCAGTCTGCTGTTGCCCAGTCTGTACACACACAGCCACATTGAGGCCATGAATACACTTTATTTGTGATATCTATGACTGTTGAAATGTCTCTTTGGTCCCCAATAGTCTCTTCTCCCTCTCCTCTCTGGACTGCACAAGTCAAAGATTTATTTTTCCAGCCTGCCATTGCCCGGCCTGCACACACACACACACACACATACACACACAGACACACAAAAATAAATAAAAAAATAAAAAAAATTTAAACACATTGGCCCAGATATTCAAAAGGGTTGCACCCTGGCGCGATATTCAAAGGGGAAAAGTCGCCCTAAATCCCAATGCACAGAGCACATCAATGTGTATGCAGGCAGCGCAGGTGGGGGCCTTCCATGCATAACCTGCACGCCCAATATTCAGCCTGGGATGTGCAGAGCCATGCATGCACAACCCCTGCTTGCGCCAGCACAAAGTTAAGCCCCCCAAAAAAGGAACAACATGGCAGCTGCCACCTGTGGGTGGCTACCCGAGTTCCAGCTGCAGCTGGCGATGCCCCCTCATTGCCCGATCACGGGCATATGTTTAAAACTAAAGTCCCCGTCCTATATCCCTGGTGGTCCAGTGGACCGCTCTCTGCCCAATCACGGGCATCTGTCACAATATACATCCTTGTCCAATATCCCTGGTGGTCCAGTGGACCGCTATGTGTCCGATCGCGGGCATCCGATATAATAAAAAAAAAATGTCCAATATCCCTGGTGGTCCATGGACCGAATGCTGCCCAATCATGGGCATCTGTTTAACAGAAAATGTCTTATTACCCTGGTGGTCTAGGGTACCACCCTCCCCACCCGTCCACTGAGCCCCACTGCCCCGCTCCCCCCCGGTCAGCTGGCGGGTGGCAGCACCCCACCCGCCTGCCGACTGACACCTCAGTAGGGCTGCAAGCCCATTGGCTCGCAGCATGAGACAATGGGCGTGTGGCCCCTACCGTACTACACATTCCAGATATATGAATGATGCAAGCCAGGTCAGATGACTCAACAAGATCAGCAATAATTGCTGTCTCATTCTTTATAGACCTGCTATTACATAACACTGACTGAGTTGGACGAGAGGCCTTGGAGGAGTGGGGCCACTTGCCCCCTATCAGTGGAGCCCTTGGGTATGTGGACCAGGCATCACATGCCCCTATTCCTGGACCTATTTCACCCCAGGGCGTCTCCCTGGCTTCACCAGCCTTATCCACCCACTCCGCTCTTCCCCCCACCTGAAGAATCCCACCCTCCATCCGCCTCCTCCGTGCAACCACCAAGACACGGCAATGCCTGTATACCTCGGGTTGCAACGGGGGGCATTCAAAGGGGCGCAGGTCCCTCAGCCTGGTGGGGTAGTAGCACCTGCCCACAGAGACTCAGGCGCAACACATGCTGTTGACAAATAAAACTATCAATCCACAACCTTATTTATCACAGTCAGAATCACTAACTAAAATAAGTAAATTATACACAAAATGTCTAAAGGGAATAATGATTAAATTATTTAAACAACAAAACTAAACCAAAACCAAGCCACCCTCCAACCTCTCAAGTAGCAGAGGAAAGTACTTAACAAAACAAGATAAAACAGCAATACTGCCCCCTCAGACAATGTTTTTGTGTCCTAATAAGAAGTTTGGAAAGTCTAGGTACAGGACCCCAGTCACTTTTCCACTTGTATCCACTGAGTTTAGAATAAGACAGGACAAGAGGCCATGAACTTACAAAATCCCTCACTAGACAATAGTGGAAATGGTGAGAATTTTTTTCCTTTTTTTGCAAAAGGAAATAGTATTTTCATGGCTGACTGGTTGTTTACTTCACACACTGGATGGTGGTGGTAGGCTTGAGAAAATAAAATAAATACAAAATTATTTGCTGGCTATTGTACGAGGGTACTAGTACAACCTCATAACCCCTCTTTGTTACTTGGGAATATCATCTATTGCCTTTCTGTTTTCAGTCCATACTCCCCACTTGCTTTATTCTCAACTGCAATAGTCTTTATGTTTCAGTTGATTATGCATGCTGAAGTTCTCAGTTGGTTAATCCTCCCATGACCGATTTTATTAACCTTGTATATCCTAGAGCAGAGTTACACTGCTGAAAACACATACAGTTGTAGCAAGTGACATGGTCAGATACATCAGGTATTCCAGATATTTCATTATATTTCTAAAGAGATTCTCTTTGGTGGCCCTACTGCAGGTAGGCAGGGCATTGCTCTAGAAATATCACATACATTTCAGGAAATATCTGACCCTGCCAGTTGCTGCAACTGTACTTACTATCTCATGATTGCTAGTCAGGGGAACATCCAAAACTGGGGAGAAAGTGCATTATGCCTTAATTGCAAAGTCTAAGAGAAATGTTACAGCTTGTTACAAAAGATTATGTGCAACTGTAAAGCAAACAGCCTGGTGGTTAAAGAGCACTGTGCTTGGGTATCAAGCCCAGAGGGTCCAGTATATGTGAACATGTTTAGATTTTATTTTACATACTGTATTTGCTCTGTCATCTATGCATCTGTATTACTGGGGATATATATGCATAAAAACAGATCCCAGTGTATCAGACTTCATCTTAGACTCCAGTTTTCCTTCTGCTGAAATAATACACCTCTCTTTGTCAGGTTGTGATTATGTCTACAGTAACAAATTGTGATATCACAAAAAGAGAATTATTACTTCAACAGAGGGAAAAGCATGAAGGGTGGGTAAAGCCTGGGGAACAGTTCATTTTTGATTCAAATAGATAACCACTATTATATCTGCTGCTGTAACACCCTCAGAGCTGTCATCTTGAGGATTTAGTAAATAATGACCAGTCACACAATTTGTTTTGTTAAAAAGACGAAGCATTCTCACTGCTTCACCAAAGTACTTATAGACCTCCACTGCAGCAAATCTGGATCTTCAAACCTGATCATCCCCCGAGAGGTCTACCAGAACAGCTGACCCACAACTGGTTCCAAGTGAACAGGCTCTCCAACCTGCCCACCAGACGTCCCGGGAACATCTGGTACACTGGAGACTGCCCTCCAGCAGCTCAAGCAGCTCCAGCCTCGAGCTCCCCTCGCAGTTGACAACTCTAGCAGACCTCCCTGGGTTCAGACCCAGATTCAGCTTGCTCACCATAGGATCCAATTTTCCAGAAATAACACCGGAGTCTCCCGGAAAAGCCAGCACCATGTCCCAGCAGCACTGCTCAAGCCAAATCCCCAGTCAGGTTTACAGCATCACAGTGCAGTCCCAAGGAGCCACAGAGCTGACGATCAGCCCCCAAACCCAGTCAGCATTAGAAACCAACCTCAGATCCCAATAGCAAAACTGGCAATCTGCTCACAATCCCAGTCGGCAGGCTCCTAGCCCCGCTTCCCGATCGTAAAACCGCTTTACCGAATACATTTGCATTACAGCTCCCGCTCTCCAGCTAGCTGTCGCATTCAAAAGGAAACATAATACAGTATAATGGAAAAATGAACAACAATTATATGAAATTATGGACATGCGAACAAAATGGCCCCCGATTAGCGTACTTGGTTGAAAGCAAGACCTGGCAGGCATTTGGAATGTTACTTTTTTCTCAGTTCAATTCACGCCCCAAAAATGGAACCAAGACTGGCAGGCATTCAGAAGGTTTAGTTCAATTCATGGAACCAGCAAATAATCCTATTTATGCCCATATTTACATTTATTTATGGAAAGTTCAGCAAAACTAAACAAAAAAAAGTACAGATTTGAGAAGGCGCCAGTTATTTTACTTCACTGACCTTTCAAAATGTTGCCTTGCGTAATGATCACAACTAAATCGAGAAAAAAAAAGTGTACAAAAATATTGCAATATCTAAAGAAATAAAGCCATCATTTTTGCTGTTATTTCAGCTAGGAAATCTACCGTACACTCAATTTCAAAAAAC
The DNA here is from genome assembly GCA_016271365.2 of Neoceratodus forsteri. Classification (NCBI taxonomy): domain Eukaryota; kingdom Metazoa; phylum Chordata; order Ceratodontiformes; family Ceratodontidae; genus Neoceratodus; species Neoceratodus forsteri. Next base: position 638,693,467 of record CM057455.1, on the reverse strand, counting down.
GTGCGGCAATTCACCAATAGCTCCCTTAGTTTTCTTCGGTACCTTTTTTCCCTTGCTGCTCCACTCACAACTGCATCAGAATACAAACACACACTCTAAATAATACACATAATAATGAAATAAATAAAAGAAAAGAAAAGCATTGACTTTTTATGCTGCAACTCCGGGTTAGAAAAGCTAACTACAATGCATTTGAAACACATGTGACGGCATATCGAGATTACCTATCATCTCCCTAGAAAACACAATTCATTTGAGAATCCTTATTTTTCTACAACAAAAGCTAGTCAAAAGGAAAAACTGAATGCTTTTGAAAAGCCCTTAAACTTGATATACTTATTTCCTGTGGTCCTTTAGTGAGACATTACAACAAAACACTATGCTGCTTCAACTGAACATAAACTGACCTAACAAAACATTGCTGTCTGCTGACTTCACAAAAGGTAGAATTCAGTCCAGCGTTCTGCACAGCGTCTGAGCAGATTCAAATGATTACAGCTCACAATGAAGCTACGTTCTGCCACTTCTTGCAGTCCAGAGGGGAAAATGCAAGTGTGTGCAGACTTCGTAACATGAGCTTCTTGTGGGGAAAAACCGGAACGTGGTGCGTTGTGATTGGTTGGTTTGACTGCCAATTACAGAAAGCTACAGGTCTCTGCTATATCTATCACCAGGTAGATTTTTATGAAATACAGCATCGCATCTGTAGTAAGGCTGTAAAAAAAAGTGTCCAGCAAGACGAGTTATGCCGTCTGTGGCAGCAGTCCTTGCACTGCAGCAGGACGAGTAAACTCACCGGTGGCAGGATGGGGGTTAATAATAAATCCTCATAAACTCCCAGAGAAAGGCAAACCTTTGAGCAAGTATATAAAAATGCCTGCTAAGAGATGGTCCAGTACAGGGAAATGTGCTGGGGGGGGGGGGACGAGGCAGCAAAGAAGTCTGTTGAGGAGAGTACAACTTCAGTTCCACTTCCCCAAAGCAGACGTACAGTATGTCTGCATCAGTGTCTTCTGTGGGCTCTGATGGCATGGCAGATACCAGTAAAGAAGTAGTTAAAAGAAGTGGCATAAGTGTTTCTCAGTTTTCTTACAGCTAGATCTGTTGCATTCATGCTGGTGAGGAATGATGATAGTGAGAAGAAAGGAGACACTGACACCAGTACAGGAACAGTGGTCCAGGAGGAGGATGATAAGGCTGTGTGTATGACTGTCCATGTTCCAGATGGAGTTGGTGGTGGTGATTGTGTTCAGCCAGAGTCTGACAATCCTGGACATATGGAAAGTCAACCCACTGAGGAGATGGTTACAGAGAAAGAAAAAGTTGCTGTTGCTGAGATAGGGAGGAGGAGGAGGAGGAAGACATCATCAGTAGTGGTGCTGCTGCTGCTGATGATGTATTGGATCCCCTATGAAAGCAAGAGGTAAAAAAGCTCAAGGGTGATGTTGTTGCCCATTTAGATGCACAGCCTGAGGGACAGGCTATCAGCAAGCTTATCAGCAAGCCTCCAAGCAGTCAAGTAACCCCCCTACACAAAAATAGTCTTATGGAAGTGATGAAAGAAGCCCTAAAAGCAAAAACCTGAACTCCTGTTTCTCAGCTCTCCCAGTCCCAGCATCATGTTAAGTCCAGAGGTCAAAAGTCCCTAGTTTGGGACTTTTACATGATTGATCCAGCTGATGAGACCACAGCGATAAGCCAACTGTGTCAAACATGTGTTAGTCAGGAAAAAAGGGAAGCCACATAGGCACCGGTGGCCATCATGCCCACCTGAAAAACAAGCATCTGCTACACTGGTAATAACACCAGAAAGATGCCAGAGCTGTTTGTGGGACCTCCCTCATCAAATTAAATGTAACTAAGAGCAGGAGAAGGGAGGACAGAGTGGGTCAGTGGAGAAAGAGGATGAGCAATCATTTGCTCTCTCAAATAGTGGGCATAGCAGTGGAGGCACCACTCCCTTGAGTCAGAAAAGTGCACCACCACACCCCAAGTCAACCAAAATAACTGGTTTCATGTGGTCTGCACACCCCCAAGAGTCAACTGTTATCCCTACAAGAACAACATTGGTGCCACAAGTACAGATTTCTGGTCAAACAGCCCCAAAGATGCATCTCACATGAAGATCATCTTTGAGCGGCACTCAGAGTATCCCCCCACCAATTATGCTGCTGCACACAAGTTAAATGCTGCCACCTCGGAAATGCTGGCCATCAATCTGTTGCTGTTCTCATTTGTGGAGAATGCTGGATTTCACAGGTTGATGGCCCATGCCTGTCCCAAATGGCAAGTTCCATTACAAATCTATTTCTCTAAACATGCCATGCCAGAGCTTTATGGTAGAGTTTCTGATTCCATAATACATGCAATGAAGCATTCTGTAACGGAATATATCCATCTTAGCATGGATATGTGGACCAGTGGACAAACAGCAGCAAGCTTGTATCTATGCACAACAGCACACTGGGCACATGTGCCTGGGGTGGTAGTTAATTTGGGGCCTGACAAAACCTGCCTGAAGCAACACTGTGGTGGAAGCAACAACCCGGGAATTCTGCAGCATGCCACTCTCAGTATGCAAAGTGGTACCGGTTGTCACACGGGTGAGAACATGCTTCATATTCTGATGGACGAGACTGATAAGTGGCTACACACACTCACTTACAGCATGATTTATTGCAAGTGATAATGGCTCCAATGTTGTGAAGTGCATTAGTGATGGTGTTTTTTTCAAGGTGCCCTGCCTGACACACTGCCTTAATCTTGTTGTGCAGCAGTTTCTAAACCATGAAGACATTAAGGAAATGGTGAACGTCGCCCATCGCATCTCTGTGCACTTCACCCATTCTGCAAAGGTCCATGACCATCTACATGAGCTCCAGTGCAACAACCATCTGCTCAGCACCTTATGAAGCTTGATGTTGTGAGCAGGTGGAACGCCACACTGTACATGACTGACCGGCTTTATGAATAGTATAAGACAGTTTCAGAATACCTGCTGCTGCACACCACCCAGAACAGTGCTGAAGTGTCCATCGCTCTAACAACAGAGCAGTGCTAACAAATGGATGGGCTAATATGCATTCTCCATTTATTTGAGCATGCAACACAGGCAGTGAGTGGGGACACTGCCTGTATAAATCAAGCAATATCCCTTATACGTGTGCTGAGGCAGACACTGGTTTATGTCCAACATTAGCAAATGATTTTTGTTTTCTCAGAAGAAGTCAGAAACCAGAAGAGGAAGGAAACAGATTCATTTCAATGCTTTACATTAACTGTTCATTGCTATTTTTGTTTTAAACTTAGATTGTGGGCTTTTAGTGACACTGTAATTTCTTTGCTGTCTTTACTTAGAATTGTTTTTGGGCTGTTGAAAATTTAAAATCTATTTTGGTGTGCTTGTGGTGGTGGTCTATTTCTTTGCTATCTTTAATTGCTGCAAATTGTCACCCCCTCCCTCCCCCGCCTCCAAATCTTAATTATATGCCCTGTTAAATCTGATTCACAGGAGCTAAGCACAGGGGATAGTACGGATTGTGGAGTAGGAGGGGCATAAGGGTGAAGAAGCCCGCCCTCAGCACGACAAGTGTTTTGACTAATTTTTTTTTATTTCTTTTTTTTTCTTTTTTAAGGAAAAGTATCTGAGGATCACTGGCATGATTTTTATTAAATTAATAAAAAGGGAACTAGGAGAGCTTCAGTAACGGAAAAGTACTGGAATAGCAGTATAAGTGGAGTATAATGTGGGGAGTGGTGCAATGCAGTGGCTGCAGGGCAGCCATATTCAGGCAGACCTTCTGGACACTGAGGTGCTGTCCTATCTGCAGGCATCTCTCTGGACTGCAGGATGAGGAAGCCAGACTCAGTGCAGAAGTAAATTGGGTCAGGAGTACCATCACCCCTAAGCAGAAACCACCTAGTCCAACACCGCTGCCATAAAGGATGCTGAGAACAAGGAGCACTTGGATGATAGTGGGCTCGGGGAGGGTCAGGGCAGTCAGGCAGAGGTACATCCCAGATCCTATTCCACTCAAGAACTCATATGCCACACTGGCAAATGAAGACAACCAAATAGAGGTACCCAGAGAAGTGGAAGGAAAGGATGTGGAGGTTAGCCAAGGAGGTGACCTCAGTGGGGAGAGCAGTGGACCCCAGAGAAGGAGGAAGCAAATCCTGGTGGGGGACTCCATCATAAGAGAGATCCAGCTAGGAACACAGGAGGGGGAGAACAGGGAGGTGAGGTGCCTACCAAGTGCCACGGCATGGAGGGATGGAAGAAAGATCCTGGGGATCACTCGGAAGACAAGACAGGAGGGTGAGCTGGATGTCATTATCCACCTAGGTACTAATGACCGGCAAATGGGAAGCCAGAGGAAGTTCAGGAAGAGTTTAGGAAATTGGGGAGGGGTCTCAAGCAGGTAGCTACTTCTGTCACCTTCTCGAAGGTTCTACTTGCGAGAGGCCTGGGAGAGCATAGGGGTGCATGCACCAGATACTTTAACTCATGGTTGAAGAACTGGTGCTGTGAGGAAGGGTTTGGATTCACTGGTGACTGGGGACCCACCTGAAGGGAAGGAGGCTTGTTCAAGGCTGACAGCCTGCATCCATTCTGGAGGGGAATCCAAGCACTCAATGATAAGTTTAAATGCTACATTGACAAGCCTTTAAACTAGCCAAAGGGGGTGGCAGACCAGCAAGGAGGGTACCTAATTGCTCATACCCCACAGCTAGCAGTGGAACCAGTGAACCACAGGAGTGGATATCTCTACAAAGCAGTGTGCAAAAGATGGAGATAAGTGCCAGAGAGGTGGATAGGCATAAAAGGGGCAAAATTCAACAGAAGGGCAGACAGCAAGGAGAATCAGGGATAAATGACAACCAGAGAAGGGGCTGAAGTAGAACAGCTAAACAGTCTATGGAGGTCAAATCATGGAAAACCATGTGTGGCAATGCCAGGAGCCTTAGCAATAAGATGGAGGATCTGAAGGCTGTCATGGTGCAGTCAGACCTGGACATTGCGACCATCACAGAAACCTGATGTAATGATAATCATGACTGGGAGATGGCCATACCTGGCTACAACATATTCAGAAGAGACAGGTAAGAAGGGAGAAGGAGTGGCACTGTATGTGAAAAATTGCACAAGGGCCACAGAGATCAAGGAGGAACAATATGGGGGAGAAATACTGTGGGTTAAGCTGGAATAGAAATTGGGACAAGCCATCAGCACAGGTGTGGTCTAGAGACCACCAGCCCAGGAGGAAGAAACAGATAGGGTGCTGATGCTAGCCATGCAAAGGATGGCAGACAAGGGAGAGGTAGTGCTGGTTGGAGACCTCAGTATTCCAGACGTGGACTGGATAATCCCAGCAGCAGCATCAACTAGGGCAGATTTATCCTGGACTCCCTTCAGGGTGCCTTCCTCAAGCAACTGGTTATGGAACCAACTCGGCAGAAGGCAATACTGGACCTAGTGCTCACAAACAGGGACAGTGTGATGGGGGTAACAGTGGAGAAGCACCTGGGGAACAGTGATTTGAAATCACAGAAGGAGCAGAACCAAACCACACAAAAACACATATCCTGGATTTCAGGGGGGCAGACTTTGGGAAAATGGGGAGATGCTTGAAAGAGGCATTAAGGGGAATAATGGGGCAGGAATCAGGGGTTGAGAAACAGTGGGCAGTATTTAAAAAGGGGATTACAAGAGCAACAGAATTATGCATTAAGCAGGTTAACAAGGGGAAAAGGAAGAGGAGGCCATTATGGTTTTCCCTAAGGTAGCAGAGAAAGTGAAAGCCAAAAGATTGCATCTGGGCATACAAAAAGACACAGGCAGAAGGGATAGGAGAAGTACCAGGAGAAGTAAAGGAGGCAGGAGGTCAGTAAGGGAAGCCAAAGCTCAGACAGAAGAGCACATTGCAGAATCAGTGGGTAGAGGGGACAAAACCTTTTACAGGTACATAAGGGAAAAAAGAAAGGCAAAGAACGGGATAGTGAGACTGAAGGGGGAGGATGGGGGCCTCATGGAGGATGAAAACAGTAAAGCTGACATATTAAACAGCTATTTCTGCTCAGTCTTTACTGAGGAAGAGGAGGGTAATGGGTCTGAATGGAGTACAAGGGGTGGGAATGGTGCAGAAATGGACACAAGTCCCTTTACATGATAAAGGGTCCTGAAGGAACTGGAAGTAATAAGAGTTGATAAAGCAATGGAGTCAGATGTGGTATACCCCAGGGTCCTTAAAGAACTAAGAGAGGTGGTGGCTGAACCTCTGGCAATCCTGTTTAGCCGATCATTGGAAACAGGGGAGGTACCCAAAGACTGGAGGGAAGCAGATGTAGTCCCCTTATACAAAAGTGGGAACAAAGAGGAAGCAGGGAACTACAGACCAGTCAGCCTCACCTCGGTAGTGGGGAAGATCATGGAAGCACTACTGAAGGAGAGATTGGTGGAACATCTAGTTATCAAAGGACTACAGGACCCAAGGCAGCATGGTTTCACCAGGGGGAGGTCATGTCAGACCAACCTCATTGAATTTTTTGACTGGGTGACTAGGGAGGTGGATCAGGGGAGGGCAGTGGACATGGCCTATCCAGACTTCAGCAAGGCTTTTGATACGGTGCCACATAGAAGACTATTACACAAACTGGGGAATATGGGTTTGTCAGGACAGTAGTGTAGTGGGTAGGTAACTGGCTGGGTGGCTGGACACAGAGGGTGGTGGTAAATGGCTGTCACTCCACAGAGGGAAGAGTGACCAGTGTGGTACCACAGGGATCAGTGCTGAGACCGGTCCTATTCAACATCTTCATCAGTGACATTGCGCAGGACCTAGAAGGAAGAATTTCCCTGTTCGCTGATGGCATAAAGCTCTGTAACAGAGTAGACACACCCGAGGGTGCAGACAGAATGAGAAGGGACCCAGAAACTTTAAGAATGGTCAGGGTTTGCAGTTGAAATTCAATGCAAGAAGTGCAAGATAATGCATATGGGGCACAAACCCTGCACAATATATCAGTTGGGGGTGAGGACATAGCATGCACACAGCAGGAAGGGATCTTGGGGTTATCATCTCTGATGACCCCAAGGTAGGGAAACAGTGTGACAAGGCAGCAGGTAAAGCAAATAGGATGCTGGGATGCATAGGCAGGGGCATCACCAGCAGGAAAAGGGAGGTCATAATTCCACTATACAAGACACTAGTGAGGCCCCACCTGGAGTACAGTGTACAGTTCTGGAGACCTTACCTACTTAAGGGCATAGACAGGGTAGAGAAGGTTCAGAGGAGGGCAACAAAGCTGGTACATGGATTGCATCACAAGTCCTATGAGAACAAGTTGAAGGAATTGAATACGTATTCCTTGGAGGAGAGGAGGGAGAGAGGTGATATGATAGAGACATACAAGTATCTTGTAAGGAGGAACAGGGTGCAGGAATACATTATTTTTAAGTGAAAAAGATGTTCCAGGACTAGAGGGCATGGGATGAAGTTGGAGGGAGGACGACTCAGAGGAAACATGAGGAAGAATTTCTTCACAGAATGGGTGGTGGACAACTGGAACACCCTGCCAGAGGAAGTGGTTGGGGCTGAAACAATCATGGGATTTAAGAATGCATGGGATAGACATAAAGGAATTCTGGAGGTCAGGGTTAAGGGGCAACAGACTACTAGGAAAACATAAAGTGAACTTTCAAGCTTAAATGGACAGACTGGGTGGGTCGTAGGCCCTTATCTGCCAACACTGTCTATGTATCCATGTATCTGTGTATCAGATGGAGGCAAGTGGGGATCATAGTAGTTGTGATCTAATGGATCACATGTTCTACGTACTGGACAGCAATACCCATATTTCTGGCATTCTGCAGTTGGATGAATTTGTAATTGCTACAATGCTTGATTCACGCTACAAATGTGGCCTGCCTACTATAATTGAAGGAGGTTGTCAGCAACTGCAAAAGTTGACTGAGTACCCCATTAGATGGGTATCTGGTGCACAGATGAAAAAGGCACATAAGACATAAACTGCACAGAGAACGGGTGTTACTACCACCACCAGCAGCTCACATTTAACACAATCTAACAAAATGGGCAAGTTGCATAAGAAAAAGGCAAGTAATCCCATTTGGGATCTTCTCTATCAGGTGGGAGTGGAAGATATGGAAGAAAAGGAGGAGGAGACTGATGAGGTAGCCGGACTGAGGGCAGCAGAATGAATGGAGGAGGTCAACACGGGGGACACAAAGCACCATGCTATTACTGATGAGTCATTGCAGTATTGGAGCACAAAGTAAAAGTAGTAAGTAAGTAAAATTTATTTTTAAGCGCTTTTCAGAAACCAAAGTGCTGTACAAGTGAACAGACATTTAGTTACAAAGTATAACAATAACAACAATAATAACAATAAAATCACAGTAAAAATCACTCTCCATACACTTTCAGGAATAAATAAGTTTTTAACTCTGACTTGAAACTCTCGACGGTCAGGCAGCTTCGTATCCAACGAGGTAGAGAATTCCACATGGTGGGGGCAGCGTAAGAAAATGCACTTGCCCCAGATGTTTTAAACCAACCTGTGAATCTCTAGCAATCCTCGTCAGGATCGGAGGAACGAGAGGGATAGTAGGAGTAAGGAGATCTTGTGTAGCCCGCGGTCCCTGTTCATGTAGGGCTTTGTAGGCCAGTAACCCGACCTTGAAGGTGATCCGCCACTGAACCGGCAGCCAGTGCAGTCCGCGCAGCACAGGCATAATATGACTGCTTCTGGATGTCCCAGTCAAAAGCCTTGCTGCTGCGTTCTGCACCAGCTGCAAGCGGCGGATATCAACCCCCGGTAGCCCTAGGTACAGGGCATTGCAGTAATCAAGGAGAGGTCACAAAGGCATGGACCAATGTAGGAAGATCATCCAGAGGAACTAGGTGTTTCACCCGGGCGATATTCCTAAGATGGTAGAAAGAGGATTTGACAACGGATGACACCTGCAATTTTAGGGTCAAACCATTGTCAATAATAATGTCCAGGTTACGCACCCAGTCTGAGGTTGAGAGCTGGGCACCATCGAGCCATATGCCCGAAGGAAGCCCAGCCCTACAACCCTCCTCAAGGCGACCTGGGTCCACCGCCAACACCTCAGTCTTATACAGGTTTAACCTCAGCCAGCTGGCACTCATCCAATCCTTAATCTCGGACAGACAGCTGTTAAACATAGAGACTGCGTCTTCCTGTCCGGGATTAAAGGACAAATACAGCTGGGTATCATCTGCATAGCAGTGAAAACCCAAACTGTATCACCTAATAATGTCTCCCAATGGCAGCATATAGATAGCGAACAACATGGGTGCCAAAATGGAGCCCTGCGGTACCCCACAGGACAGGAAGATGGCATCAGAGGAATAAATTCGTGACAACCTCTGTCTCCGTCCCATGAGGAAAGATCGAAACCAATGCAGAACTGTACCAGACAGTCGCTAAAGCTGCAGGCTCCAAAAGCACACCATGGTCCACAGTATCAAATGCTGCAGAGAGATCAAGAAGGACTAAGACAGTACAAGCCTTTCGATCTCTCGCAATCAGGAGATCATTTAAAACCCGGACAAGGGCAGTCTCAGTGCTATGTCTTTTCCTAAATCCTGATTGAAGAGTATCATAGATATTGTGATTTGTAAGATGGTCATCCAGTTGTAGCGCAACCACCTTTTCAATAATCTTACCCACAAAGGGCAGGTTAGAGACAGGTCTGTAGTTAGCTAGTCAGTCCGGATTCAGTGAAGGTTTTTTCAGGAGTGGTCGAACAACTACCTCCTTTAGGGGATCAGGAAAGACCCCCTGCTCCAAAGATTTCCAGACAATTTCAGCAAGGATCAGGCAAATAGTATCTACGCAACCTAATAACAGTGACGTAGGGCCCGGATCCAAACTACAGCTGGTTGGGCGTATAATCTGGACAATCCTCACAATATCCATGAATTCCAGCTTACCAAAGTCAGACCAGGTGACACAGGTGTTTGTTTCCCCTTGCCGATCACCACAAACCCTTAAAGAGTGAGCCTGGCTGATATCCGACCTAATGCTAGCAATCTTATCAGTGAAGAACCAAGCAAGCTCATCACACTTTATTTATGAAAAATCTCTTCCAGACTGTAGACAGAGTGGATTGCACATCTGCCGACAGTCCGAAAGAGTTGAGCTGGTCGTCACAGAGCAGCAATCTCCTGACAGGAATTCTGCCTTTCCACGGTGATTGCTTATTGATAGATACCATAATGATCCATCAACCTAAGTTTGTCAGCATCCAGGCCAGACTTCCACCAGGCCCTCTCTAGCCTTCGCCCCACTCTCCTCAGTTCCTTCAAGGACTCATCAAACCATGGAGTTCTTGGGCGCTGAGTGAGTGGGCGATCACGGACAGGAGCAACTAGGTCCAGGGCCTCACTCACCACCTTATTATAGGCAAGAACGAGGTCCCCTGGACCCATGCTCTCGCCTGAAATACCCGATAGGTCCAGTAAAGTGATTGATTGGCCAGCACTAACGCCAGTTGCTATTAAATACCTGAGTTGCTCACCATCCAGTGTCAGTGTGGAATGAGTGTTTAGTTCGGCTAGGGCCATTGTGCATGACCAGAAGGACCAATTTGTCACCCAGGAATGTGTCCATGCTAACATTCATCAAAATGGAAGAGGGGCAAATTTTGCATAACACAGTGATGTCTATGGTGTTACCACATGAACTGTGTCTTGGTGACGATGATGACAATGAAGATGTTGCATTGCTAAGACTTCCACCAGCAGTGAGGCTGATGAAGCAGCAATGCTGACAAAATTTCCACTTGGCAACAATTCCAGTCTGCGAGGGCTGCTTCCCGGATGATGTGGCAGCAGAAGTGGAACAAGGCTGAAGTTAGTAGGAATTTTCCCCCATCTGCTCAACCCCTTTCAGCTTAGTATAGTTTTATAAGTTATTTTTATACATTTCTCATTGGATTTGTGATGATTGTGTAATTTGCTGGGTTTTTTGGGTTTTTTTTGTATGTTCCTCCCCAGGCACCCCCATGCAGCCACTCCTTCAGGTCTCCAAGGTGCTCTTCCAGCACCACTTGTCCCCTTGCAGCCAACTACCACCCCCAGATGCCTGGGTAACTCAATGTTGCCCTTCATTGGGAGGATCCTTCCCTTCTTGGGGGGGCCCTTCCAGGTACAACTTCATATCCCAGGCGTTGTGGGGTCAGACTGGACACTTTCTGAGGCTTCATGGCATCGGGTGACTGGAGGCCATCATCTGGTCACTTGGAGGGTACTTTTCTGGCTTTCTGCCCTTCACTCCCTCTGCCCTAATTGGCCAAGTGTGGTGGCGACCTGAGGTGGGGATATACAGGGGGCATGTCAAGGCCTCATGCTCCCAAGCTACGTCACCCAATTCACCATCAGGTGCCAAGGCCCTACCCACCCCCCCTGGGAGGGAAGTGTCTAATGGACACTTTGTACTCCCTCTCTGCTGGTATCTACTCCTGGTACCATAGCTCGGGGTGTGAACCCGGATTGCCAGCATACCAAGCGAACCTCTTCGCTCAGCACCACAGAGCCAGTGTGTTATCTGCTGTTAATCAGTTTAATTTGATTACCATTGCCCTAAACCCCCACTCTATATTAAAGCAGCAATCAAGTTATTGAAAACATTTTGCATTATTATAGTAATAAGGTTCCTCTGCCAAAAATATCAAAATACACATTTCACTTTTCTTTTAGATTAACCCCATCCTGAAGCAAGATATGTTGCCTTGAAGTCTTTAAAAGTGCCCACTCAGACACATACCACACCCTGCCCTGACACCTGTCACACCCACGCACACCATGTGAAAACGAAATACTTTGTGGCACTTACTATCTGTAACATGTAGAAGTCAAAAACCCTCCTAGTACAACTGTAGTATGAATGTAGCATGCTCATTCAACAAGTAACAGAAGTGGAAGAGATTTTGTTAAATGGTGAATTGCAGCCATCTTTAATGATGTAGTCATTAGTTAAAAAATAATCATAAAAAAAGGATTAACAACATCCAGATTCCAAAAAACAGGGTAATTACATTAAGTACTACCATAGTACTTATACAGAAACACAGTTGACCCCTATTGGGGTGGGGGGGTTGCTGCTGCAGTTTATCTTTTAAATATTACTGATTACTCCAGCTCTGCTACCTCAGATATCAATAGACACTGGCCCCCTCCACCTATAATTACTAAACACCATCTCCACCATTTCCACATATACTGCCTCCCTGAATATATTGTTTACTCGTTAATGAAACCAGTGGCCTACATCGCAGCTCAAGCAACCCACTCTGTCTTCCACACACCAGCTCCTTCATGGCCTGGATGTAGTCAGCGCACAGATATAGGATGAAATCTCACCAGAGGAAAATGACCTAAACAGGAACAATGACAAACTGGCCATCTGCATAATGGGTGTTAGAAAAATATGAGCAGAAAAAAAATATACATTTAGCTTTCCAGGTGAACGCAAACTACGAAAATTGCTTCCAAAAGGAACATGCTGGGCACATGGAGAGCAGCAGCAGGCATCTTCATTCCCCTAAAAGTACTGCATAGCTAGCAATAAGATAAAATGAAGAACAAATTTTGAGAATTGCTACAAGTATCCCCCAACCCCATTAAAAATGAAGAAATACTTACCTCAGGGACTTGCTGTGAAACTAGAACAGTTTGACCACCAATTAAAGAGCATACATTTTGATCAGCAGCAGCAGGAGCAGGTGGTAACACATGCACCGGAAAGTTTCTGAATATTGGCAAAAGCAAACAGAACACGATTACTTTCAAACTCACACATCTTTACTGCAGTAATCCCACCATTGAAAAATTAAATACTTTTTTTTTTTTTTACCAGGAGAGACACACTAAGCTGAAAGCTTGTTTACAGGTGTGACCTAGGAGCACAAGGAAGTTAAGTGATTTGCTCAGGGTCACACAGTATATAAGTGGGGGCTGTGGGATTCAATACCAGATCTCCAGATTTGCAGCTCAGAGACTTAAACCACTGCACTATACTGCCTCGAATAAACATTTGGTTTTGGGAAATTTGGTGCATTCCAACATCCGAGTCCCTGATGAAGCTTGTTTGGCATCATTATGATGTAATCATCACCCAACTGGAAAATAATGGAAAAGCAGTACAAACATATTATACTTCAAGAGGCCACAATAACAACCCACCCCCACCCTTCTCTTGCACAGAAAAAAAATACATAGAAACACTTACATGTGCAGCAGTATGTCTGTGATGATGATCCATCAACACCAGCCAAAACATTACTTCTTGCAGCAACCAGTCAGAGCAGCAGGCAGCAAGCAACAGCACCTCAAACTCTCATTCTTGTAATCCCTCTACACGGTACAACCACTGCGCCAGTGCAGCAAATCAGGACAGCATTGGTAAATGCTATGTCTAGATTTCTCAAACAATTGTGAAACCAGCAGCAGAAGGCTGAAAGTGCAACTAACAGCAGCTTTTTGCAGGAAAAATTAATTTTCTCACTGTGGCCCCCACTTGCCATTTTTGGCTATTTCAAAACAGCCACAATAATTGTGTCTACCTTCTCTCAGAATATTTTCATGCGGTTGTGCACGCCTTTTCTGTCCTATTGCAAATTGCTTCATGAAAAGCATTTTGCAGGAGGAATTAATTTTCTGGCCGTGGCCCCCTCTTGCCATTTTTGGCTATTTCATAATTGCCACAATAATTTTGTCTCCCTTCTCTCAGAATTTTCTTATGTTGTTTTTCTGGACTTCTAAGGCCTGTTCTGCAATACACAGCAGCAAGAGGCAATGAGATTCATCATGAAAGCAGTATTAAACTGAGGATATAAGTGCACATTTTGGGCCTGGTGGTGGGGTGGCAGTATATAACTTCAGGACACAGACCAGATTTATGTCTCACTCCTTTGGGTAATTTCTCATGTTATATTTCTTGACTTAAAAGGCCTGCTGCAGACTACTGCATCAAAAATATCTCGCCTCAGGAGGAAAGCAGTTTTGCACTATGGCCACCACTTTACATTCCTGGGGACTTTTAGTTCTCTGTGGGTTATTTTTATCATGTGGGGACTGGATGCATCTGTAGCAAGTGCAGGACCCATGTGTTAAGCACTAAAACCATATTTATATTTAACTTCTCAGTAAAATTGCTTATGTTTCTGTGATTGTTATGTTCATCTTCGGACTGTTGCTGCACACAGCCGTAACTGCTGAAACATCACATAGCTTTAGGAAAACAGTTTTGTTCATAGGAACACATCTTGGCATTTGTGGATAGGAGGAGGAAATATATTAAAGAGTAACACAAAACAAAACAAAAAGGTAAGGTGTTTATGGGTACACAGACTATAACACACAACATGGGGGACAGGCAGGATGAGGGCAAGGGTAATACTATGAAAGGGGAAAACTAAATTAGTGAACAAGGGAAAGGATTGAATACAATAGAGAGCATAGCATAACACAGAAAAAACACTGGACAAAGACATGTTTATAACACAAGACAAAGACACAAGAGGACATAGAAGAAGAGGACAGAAAATATTTTTTTGGTTTTTTTAACTACTTTTTATTTTTTCCTTATTTTTGGGGGTTGGAGGTAAGAAGACTATCACTAACACCAGACACATGACAGGAAAAAGAAAAAAGAAACAAATTACTGCTGCCACACCACTTACATGCCAGAACTGCCACCACTACCACCACTGCCATCACTACAAAACTCCTCCAGGAGATTCAACACTTGCTTCTGATCAGCCATTAGATTTTTCATGTCCCCCCTGGCCTCATTGAACTCCTGGTGAAACTGCTTGAACTCATGCATCAGAGCACGCAGTTCATTCTGCACTGCCACCAAGTCTTCATTGGTGACTTGACCTGCTGCGGCCTGCGCTGGCTCACTATGCAGATGTGCTGGTGGCCATGGGGTGATGCTACAGCTGCCTCACTGCTGTGCCTGAGTACAGTGCCCCCTGAGCTGACACCGACTCCCAATACCAGGCTCAGAAGGGCCGCTTTCCTCTTGCTGGCCCCCTTCCCTCTCTGTGTGTTTCCCCCCACTGCTGCCTGCTGCTGCTGCCACCTCTTACTGCTTTGCCAGCCACTCTGCTGGGTGGTGGTGCTGCAGATGGCTCCTTTGGCCACCAGTGCCAACGTGGTCCACTTTCTTTCTCTGATAAACACTCTTTCCACAAAGGTTGCAGATGACGACACTGTCAGCTGTGGCGGTTGTGGTAAAAAAGGACCACACTGTAGACACACTTGGTTGGTGATGGTGGATGTTGCCAGCTGATGTCCTGGGGTCCACATCCTGCATCTGCTGCTGCTGGGGGGGGGGAGGCACAGGCTCCTGCTGCTGGGCACAGGCTCCTGCTGGGGGGGCACAGGCTTCTACTGTTGGGGAATGGGGGTGCAGGCTCCTCCTGCTGCTGCTGAAGGGTGTACTAACTCCTGCTGCTGCTTCTGGAAAGTGGGTGCCTGACTTTCTGTTTCCACTGGTCTAAATGCTCACCTGTTAAGGTGAACACTTGAGCCAGCCTCCTGACCACTTGCCCTACCTTTCCCATCCATCCTAATTAAAAAAAAATGTTAACATAAAACTAAAAAAAAAAAAGATCTGAAAAAGGGAAAGTGAGAGGGAGTGAGGGAATTACACACATGCACGCACGCATGCACACAAACAAACTCACTATAAACTTACAAACAGAAAAATATAAACACACACAAGATCTCCTAAGAAAGAAAAATTAAGAAATTAACAATTTTTAAACTGTATACTATGTGGGAAAACACAAGATGAATCCACTACTTCTCCTGCTGCCTAGCTCTCTGATTGGCTCTGCCAGAAACACATAGCAAAAGGAAGCAGAATTAGTGACTTCATGCCTGACTTCAGTCACCCATGTAACCTGCAGAGAGTAAATCATGTGACAAGGCCTTTTTTTCCATAATTTCTCCTTTAGTAACACAAGGCAAAATTTACCAGTGAAATTAACAGGCAGAAGTTTGCCATAAGTACTTAATTATGCACATTTATTATGGGGCAAAATTCACGATTTTGCTAGCATTTTGCTGCCGAAATATAATTTTGCAGCATCTCTGCTTGTGTCATAGTTTGTGGCAATCCAATTTTTTAATGCCAGCTTCATCAAAATCAGAATGCCATGAGCCATAGCCACCCTACACCACCCTTGCATTACAAGCACTCTGCAAGGAGGGGAGCAAAGACACAGAGAGCACAGGATGCCCTAGTGAATGAGGGGAGCATGGCAGCAAGTGCAGGGTGCTGGGGTGGCACCCAGTGGGGATGCCTTGCTGATGTCCAGTGAACCAATTGGCCAGGGTAGGGGGTTGGCAGAGATGGACCAGGTCATGGCTCTGGCTGCACACAGCCTTGGCACCTGCTTCTTGGGCACATCAATCCCCAATACCGTCCATTGGCAGAAGTGACCAAAGGTTGCTGGGCAAAGATGGTAAATGGGACCATTCCCTGGGCACTGTGAAAATTCCCTGGTACTGTGGCCCCTGTGTGGAGGCAGGGTGCTGCCACCAATAGTGTGGGGGACTGGTGCTCCTATGGGGCAGGTGCCAGGGCTGTGCGCAGCCAGAGCTGGGTCACAGTCCATTCCTGCTAACCCCTTTCTACCATGGCCAATCAGCTCACTGGATGTCTACATGGTACCCCTGATGGGCACTACCCCAACATCCTGCACTTGCTTCCATGCCCATCTCACTAATTAGGGCACCTCCCATGCTCTTTGTGCCCCCGCACCCCTCCTTGCCAGCATATTCCCCCCATTTTCGCTGCCTCTCTCAGGTTGCGCTCGGTGGGGGGTGACAGATATCTCTGTCAAACCCTGCAGGTGTGCCACATGTTTGGTACAACCCTGTGGCTGTGACAACTCTCAGATCTGTGGTGCAGGGACACCCATTTTTACAAAATATGGAGCAGGGCCCCTGAAGCACCCAAAGTTTGCTGCAGCCCTAGATAGTTGCAAATTGCGATGATAACAGGGCTTTTTGAAAATCGAGCCCATTAACTGTATATATTCAAAACTATTTAGTCCTGAATATCTGTGACCTCTCAGTCATAGAAATGCACAGTTCAAGGTCTTCTCGCTGGAAAATGCAGGTGTGAGCTAAGTAATTAAACTTTACAACTTTTCAAGATGTAGCATTACACAATGCGCCATACAACCATCTGCATAGCACTATGCATATTGAACTGTCAACTTCATCAGGTGAAGACTATGTGAGTCAGTACTTTGCCTGCAAAGTGGCCCCTTGCATAGCATTTCACCTGGCTGCACTCCAGGAAGAGACGTTTCACTTATAAAGTTGAGTGACATGTCACCTTGCAGAGTGGGCTCTTCATTTAAAAATAGAACAATTTTTCCTCTCCAACCTTCCATAGCATCGAAAAACCTCCCCTTCTCCACCAAGCATGAACATTATGATAATAAATTCAAAGTACTTGGCCCATACCCCTTTCCCCCATCCACTCAACAATGTCATGCCACCTCCCTACTCCCTCAGGCCATACAAGGAAGAAAAACCCCTTCCCTAGCCCATTTATTCAGCAAATACCCACCTTCCTCCCCCAACTCTGCAAAAAAAAACCCATCTCTCCACACCCAACTCCACCCATCACACTTCACCACTATGCCACACAGAGTGGCACATAAACTTAGACAATCAGAAAGGATGCAATAAGCCAGGGGAGGATGGCAACTGGTAAGAACACATACCTTCCTCTCACTATTTCAGCAGATAACTTTCTGAATAAATAAGGGAGCACATGATTTACCTATGCCGTGGCGACATCTACATCGCCGACATCAACAGACACAATGCCGAGTGTCGGCATTGTACTGTCTGGGATGTCGGTGTGTTTTCTTCGGGAGGCTGTGCTCCATGAACCACAGATGTGGGGGGCTCCACTCCCCGGTATCTATTTATTCAACTCTGAGTCAAAATTGTTTCAGGGAGGTGGCAAGACACCGGGAGATTCAGTGCCGGGGTCAGCAGGAACCATCACAGTGACCCGACACTTTCTGTCAAATTCTGTTACTGTGATGGTCTTCATTGTGGAGGTTTCACTGTGTGGTCAGCACACTGAGAGGACACTTATATTAAAGTGCACGCTCCCTTTCATTCAGGCAGTGGCCAGCCATACTGGTGAGAGGAGGGTCTGTGCTGGTCACCATCCTCCCCTGGCTTCTTGCATACTTTCTGGTTGGCTCAGGTTTGGCACCATTCTGTTAGACATGGGGAAGCATGGCAAATGAAAATGGGTTGGGGAGAAGGTGTGTAATTTTTACAAGACTGGAGTTAAGAGGGCGGTTGGTTGTTGATTGGGTGGACTGAGGAGGGAGTGTTACTTATTTGTGTGGGCAGGAGAAAGGAAGGAGTGTGCATGGTATTGTTGAGTGGGTGAGGGAAGGGGGAAGGGGTAGGGGTGGCAGAAGCTGGAAACGTTCTGGTCCTTATTGAGAGGGGTTCTGATTAGTCCTGGTTAGTTTACATTATTCATAAACATATGATCTAAATGACAAACGTATTCAGAATAAGAAGCTAAAGCAGCCGTATTTAATACTGTGAAACAAAGGGACTGCTTTAAATTATCATTTGTATTGAAAGTAAAGTAGAATTCATGTAGAACTCATTCACTAAAAATACCACCAACTCACCCCTGAAAAAGGGACTTCTAGGCCCAGTGGGCTTACCTGGTCAACAAAATTCAATAAATAAACAAATGTATTTTATAATTCAGCAAGCCCCCTATTTGTTTTATTCATTTTGACTCAGACAGTTCAGCTGACCCTCACACACGCACTCTCTCTCTATCTCTCTCTCATACTCACCCTCTCATTCAAGAGCTCCTGGTGACTGATGGTAATTACACTACAGACACCATAGTAAAAACAAAAGATTTACCACTAGTCAATTACTGTAACAGCAGATTGTTTGTTTGAATTATTTATTAGATGCTTGCCTGATCATTCTGCACCCTCCCCATCTCTTGCTGCTCTTGTGCTGTACCCTGCAGTTCTTCCTTTTACTCCAGAGGTATTAAAGATATGTATTGTTTTATACTATATAAGTTCTGCTAAGTCTGCCCTCAGATGATATGCAGCATTACAAACTTTTAATTTCCAGTAATTTTATAACCACTCCACCAACCATGACCTACATGCTGCAACAATTATTCTCATTTTCAATATCCCTCTGTAACACAAACACATACACTTTTGCAAACACTTCCCCATACATATTACAGAGACAATCCATGCAGATTGTTGCTTACTAGAGGTGTGGAGCTGAGATTTTTTTATTTTCCCCCCGGGTCTCACCACCCTAGTCTATCTGTCCACAACCCCTAAATTAACTCATAACTCCAGCAAACAACAACTCACAGTTCCCCGGTGCCATACCTCCCAATTCCAAAGGTCTTTTAGCTACAAGGCCCCCACCTGAATGAATGGCCTACCCAGCATCGTCACAACCCAAAATTCTATCGGACTCTTCAAAACCCACCTTAAAGGAAAACTACACCCAAAACCTGAAAAAATATATGTTGTGCAGAGTGTTTTAATTTGTATGTAAAGTTCTAGTGTTTCCTTCCCTCTGACTGGTATTAGGAGTTTTTCCCAAATTAGCCTGCTAGCTTTATGCTAGTTTTACGACCCCTGGGGATCTTCATACCTGATAGCGTAGTTGTATTTCTTGTTCCCACAGTGCATCTTGTCTCATGTGACTGTGATGTAAGAGAAACCCAACATTCAGCACACACATGCCAGACAAACTAAATATCTTGGAAGCTTTACAAGCTGCACAAAAATTACCAGCAGCAAAGTTTTTCAGGACAGTAAAACCTTTAGGATGAGGGTGGTCACCAAGCTGAATTCTACAGATTTTAAAATATAACCATCTCTATTGTTGTGAACTGATTGTAATGCAATGCTTTCTGCTGGATTTATGGGCTCTGTTACATCACCATCACATGAAACAAGGTGCATTGTAGGACAAAGAAATGCAATAAAGCTATTTGATATGGAGATCTCCAGGGGTCGTAAAACTACCCTAAAGCTAGCAGGCTAATTTAGGAGAAACTCCTAATACCAGTCAGAGGGAAGGAAACACTAGAACTTCACATACAAATTAAAACACTCTGCACAGCATATATTTTTTCAAGTTTTGGGTGTAGTTTTCCTTTAAGGGCCACCTCCAGACCAAAAAACTGCTGTGACTGTTGTTGACCTTGTCACAAGTCCCCCCCACAATGACAACGGGCTCTGGTTGGCTAATCCCCCCCGCCAATTCTCCTTTCTTTCTTTCTTTCTTTCTTACTAAATGCCTACCTGAGCCTCCATAAGTCTGTTAGGTCAAGACTCCGAGCCTTATTTCTTACATTTACCATGTATCAAGCGTGTTTATGTTCCCTGCACTGTATGTTACCTTAACTTTGTACTGTTCAATATATGTGACGTTGAACTTTTGTAAATGTTCCCTGTACTGTATGTTACCCTAACTTTGTACTGTTCATTATATGTGACCTGGAACCTTTGTAAATGAGTCTCTGACTCAAAGGTACTTTTTGATCTCTGAAATAAATAAATAAAATAAAAAAAATAAATTTTATCTTAGCAGATTAAAGCTCTCTGACAGGAAGGGAACTGCTTGTTAACCCCTTGTGTTATTTTAAAATTCCCACTTCTGAGACAAGACAGGCATGGCAGCTCACATTCCCCCCCAATAATGGTCACTTTAATTGTTCTAAAATATTTGGTTTTATAGTTCTTTTTAAATAGCATAGGCAAATAAATGATTGTAAGAAGTCAGGCATTCCTTTCACTGCTTCTGATCTCTCTTCCAAGTGTATCCCCTGAAAAAATATGATTGGTGTGCCCAAAAAAGTCATAATTGTTTCTGAAAGGCAATTCAGCTTTATGCTGCTCATGAAGTTAAGGCACCACTCACATGATTGAATGTCTATTTATTTATTTATGTTTTTTAAACTTTGCTGATCATTTTCTGACCACTGATTGCACTTCAGTTTTAGACCAGTCATTCACAAAAAAAAAAAAAAGGCAGGCTGTGACTGGTTCTCACTGTGGCCCTATCTCCTGTATCACATGACTACCAGTCCGGCACAGCACAACAGGAATGGGTCTGTCTGCCTTGCACTAGAGATGGCTTGTATCCCTGTACAAGTTTTGACAACCTCATGTGCTGTGCTTATCTACAAGTCATGTGACTGACCAACAAAGAACTGCCATGGATGTTTTGCTGTACTATGGTACATAGAGTGGAGAAAGGGAAGGAGTGAGTGGCAGTTCATACATGCCAGCAATTGTCAGGAAGTGCAGAGTAATAAGGCAAACCTGCAGTCCCAAATTCAGTAATCCTGGCTGTGTCTGTGTGTGAATGCTGAATCTGGGGTGAGGGGAATTCTGATTTAAAAAAAGAACAGTTTTGTCAAGTCCTAGTATGCATCATGTACTTTTATGTTATTTTTTTATGATTGTCAGGTATGTTGGGGAGAGAAGAGTGGGTTTTTGTGTGCTACTGAGGCTGGGAAGGGAAACTAGTTTTTTTTTTTGCTGCTACAATCAAAGCAAAGTGTAATGGTACTTTGAATGATGAATTGCTGGAGAAGTGCCAACTTAATGTACTTATGCATATCACAAAGTCTAGCACTTTGCCAGCAGTTCACAAGCAATGTCAACTTTCAACTCTAATAGCACATAGGGAATAAAATATGAGCAACAATATATTAGTCATTTCTGCACACCAGAGGGATATGATGTCACATAAGCCATGAAACCAAAATCAAGTAGTTTGCTGAGGTATTGAACACCAAGGGCTGGATATTCAAAAGGGTTGCTCCATGCGCAATAGGGTTGCACCTGTGCAAGTCCGAAATTGAGCCATTCTGCGATATTCAGCAGGAGGCAGTTGCGCCCCTGAAGTCATGCTGAGCAACAGCGCAATGCTAATGAATGCATGCTCAACCAGAGGGGGAGGAACCATGCATAAACTGCACAGCCCGATATTCAGCCGGGCTGTGCAGAGTTGTGCATCACGCAACCCATATCTGCACCTGCACAACTTTGAGACAAAAAAGGATCAAGTCAAGGGCCACCCACAGGTGAGCTGCCGCATTGCAGGGCACAACAGCAGCTGCCACCTGGGTGGCCCTCCACATGCCCTGTGCCCCCCAGCCCGATCGCGGGCAGATCTCACCCGACTGGCCCGATGATTGCAGGGCATAGCAATAATGAAACCCACCCCCGACTGGCCCGATCCAGGCATTAGAGGCACCCCCAAAGTCCAATTTCCCCAGTGATCTGGCTACCCCACCCACCCATGGAGCCCCACCACCCGCTCCCCGTCAGCGGCGGGCGGCAGCACCCACCCGCCTGCCACCCTGCCGCCCGCCGAGCTGACAGCTCGGTAGGGCTGCAGCCCGTTGGTTCAGAGCAAGAGCCAATGGGCGTGCAGCCTACTCGATAAGGCAGTCAGATATGTGAATGAATGAATTCATTCACAAATCTGACTGTCTATGTACAAGCTATCCCATTGGCTCTTGCTCTGAACCAATGGGCGTGCAACACTGACTGTCAGTCGGTGGGTGACGTGGGTGGAGTGGGGTGTGCTGAGTGGTGTGAGGCTACAGTGGTGGGTGGGGTGAAACCACTAGATCACCAGGAAATGGACTTTGGGGGTGCCTCTAATGCCCACAATCGAGCCAGTCGGGGGGGTGGGTTTCAATACTGTTATGCCCACGATTGGGCCAGTCGGGGGGGAGATTTCCTTCATGCCCACGATCAGGCTGCAGGGGGCGTCGGTCCCCGATGGCTGCTGCCTGGCAGGGTGCCAGGCGCAAGTTGTCGGGGATCAGTGCACCTGCATGCTAATGGCATGCAAATGGGGCCGTAAGTAGATGCAAATGGCCCCCCCTGTGCCTTGCATAACTTATGGCCCCATTTGCATGTCACCTTTTGAATATCAGAATTTTGCGCATGGCGCAATGGAACTTGCGCCACCGCATCTGAATGCTCCACTCTGACCACTTGCGGTGGTGCAAGTTCCACTGCGCCATGCACAATAGTGCAACTCCATTGAATATCACCGCGGCCAGACCTCTGCACAACTTTTTTGAGCAGCACAAGGGCTTGCACCACAGAATGGCGCAGTTTGAATATCCGGCCCCAAATGTTTATAAAAAATGAGTTTTTACTGTTGCCCATATTTTATTTTATGGAATTACTGGTTAACAGAACCATGGCCAGCAGATACATGCGAACCCACAAGAGACAGGGCTATCTTAGATCTAGTACTGACTAACAGGGAAAGAGTCACAGATCTTCAGGTAGAAGGTCACCTGGGGGCCAGTGACCATCACATGGCATGGTTCAGTTTGGCCATAACTAAATCATCCCATTCCAAGGCAAAAATATGGAACTTCAGAGGAGCTGACTTTGATAAGATAGCCAACAGAGTTAAGCTAGCCCTGGCAAAAAGAAATACAGGTGAGGGGGTACAGGCAAAGTGGGCATGCATTAAGGTTGCAATACTTGAAGCAATATCCCATTGTGTTAGAGAGAAAAGAAAGTGCAAAAGAAGAAGGAAACCACTTTGGTTCTCAAAAACAGTAGCAGAAAAGGTCAGATCCAAAAGGCTGGCCTTCAGGAAATATAAGGGAACACAGTGGGATGAAGATAGGGAGGCATATCAAACTTCCCTAAGGGAAGCAGGGAAAGCAGTAAGGCAGGCAAAGGCCCAAACCGAGGAAACATTATCACAAACAGTAAAAGAAGGTGACAAGACTTTCTATAGATACATTAGTGAAAGGAGAGAGTCCAGAGGGGTTATTGCTAAGATCAAAGGAGATAAGGGTGTGTGTGAGGAGGAGGACCATGTAAAAGCATTTATCCTAAATAGATACTTCTGCTCAGTATTTACTGAAGAGAAGGTAGGGCAGGGTCCACAGCTCAGCATCATGGACACAGGGGGGAGGGAGGTGAGCACTACTCCCTTCACAAAGGAAAGGGTCCTACAAGAGCTCGATAAGCTCAGGGTAGACAAGGCAATGGGACCTGACGACATACATCCCAGGGTACTAAAGGAGCTAAGGGTGGAACTAGCAGAGCCATTATCAGAACTGTTTAGTGAGTCTCTGAGCACAAGAGAGGTCCCAGAAGACTGGAGAAGGGCCCATGTGATCCTGATCCACAAGAGCGGTAGCAGGGAGGAGGCAGGGAACTACAGACCAGTCAGTCTTACCTCAGTATTGGGCAAGATTATGGAGGCACTCCTTAAGGAAAGGATAGTGCAACACTTAGAATCCATAAGAGCACATGATCCAAGACAGCATGGGTTTGCAAAAGGAAGGTCCTGTCAAACTAATCTCATAGATTTCTTTGACTGGGTAACCAGAGTGGTGGACCAAGGGGGAGCAGCTGATGTCACCTACCTTGACTTCAGCAAAGATTTCGATACTGTTCCACATAGAAAATTGATTAATAAGCTGCGTAGGCTTGGGGTGGGTCAGAAGTTGGTCAACCGGGTGGAAAACTGGTTGACGGTCAGAAAACAGAGAGTAGTGGTAACAGTATACAGTCAGAAGAGATGCAAGTCACAAGTGGGGTACCTCAAGGATCAGTCCTGGGGCCAGTCCTCTTCAATATCTTCATCAGCGACATTGCAGATGGACTGAAGGGTAAGGTTTGTCTGTTTGCAGATGACACCAAGATCTGCAACAGAGTAGATGATCCAGATGGGGTGGGCATAATGAAGAGATCTGATAAACTAGCAAAATTGTCGGAAGAGTGGCAACTGGGGTTTAATGCAAAGAAGTGCAAGATCATGCACAAAGGGAAGAGAAACCCTGAAGCCACCTATAGGCAGGGAGGGGAGTTGCTGGCAGTCACAAGAGAAGAAAGAGACTTGGGCATCATCATCACCGAAGACCTGAAATCATCCAAGCAAACCACTAAAGCAGTGGGTAAGGCTAGGGGGATGTTAAAGTGTATTAGTAGGGGTATCACAAGTTGGAAGAGGGAGGTAATAATCTTTCTTTACAAGACACTGGTTAGGCCCCATCTGGAGTACTGCATGCAGTACTGGAAGCCACACCTTCACAAGGACGTTCACCAAATTGAGGCAGTCCAGAGAAGGGCAACTAAAATGGTGCAGGGACTGCATAAGAAAACATATGAGGACAGATTAACGGAGCTTAATATGTATACCCTCGAGCAAAGGAGGAAGAGAGGATATGATCAAACATTCAAACACCTTAAGGGCATTAACAAGATGAAAGAGTCTAACATGTTTCAATATAAAAAAATAGCAGGACAAGAGGACACAGCGTGAGATTAGAGGAGGCCGATTAAGGGTAATGTGTGGATGTTCTTTTACAGAAAGGGTGGTGGATGCAGGAATAGCCTACCTCAGGAAGTGGTGGATATGAATACAGTGCAGGGCTTCAAACAGGCATGGGATAGGCATAAGGGAGCAATACAGATGAGTATGAATAGATAGGCCATTGACAGAGCAAAGGCCGATGGCACATTTATAAGGTAGAAAAGAAATGGGCAGACTGGATGGGACTTGCGGTCCTTATCTGCCGTCAACTTCAATGTTTCTATGTTTCTATGAGTGGAACAGAAACAAAAATACATTATGTATATTGCCGTTGTATCTTGTACTTGTGTGGTGCTGTTCATGAGACTGAGACCATTCGTCCTTTCACAGGTACATGTATAACACAGTGTGTGTAACAATCATTTCAGGAACTGGTTTCAGCTGGTAATTGATACTAACAAGTAATAATAATAATACAAATATGATTACTCAGTCTGCCTAATACAATCAATCAATGATATGTATAGACACTAGTTCTGGGGATCAGATATGGTATTATGGGAAGACTAAATGGACCAATGATCTTTTTCT
This sequence comes from Neoceratodus forsteri, assembly GCA_016271365.2. Lineage (NCBI taxonomy): Eukaryota > Metazoa > Chordata > Ceratodontiformes > Ceratodontidae > Neoceratodus > Neoceratodus forsteri. The sequence continues at coordinate 638,667,452 of CM057455.1, read as the reverse complement.
GCCACCATGTTCAATCATTCTATGTTTCTAAAGATTCAGACTGCTCTGCCCCCCTCGCTTCCCTGAAAGGGGAGATATGCCTTTTTGCAGATGATAGCAAAATCTGTAATATGATGGACACTCATTAAGGTGGGTGAGAAAATGAGCTAGGATCTTGTGAAACTCAAGGACTGGTCAAGAGCATGGCAGTGGGGGGTAAATGCCAAACAGTGCAAAATCATACACCTTAGGCATTGGCATCCGGGAGATGAGTACAGGATAGGGGGAACTAACAGTCACCAAGCATTAAAGGGACCTTGGGATTATAATACTGATGACTTCAAAGTGGCAGGGAAGCATGACAAAGCTGTGGGTAGGGATGGTGAGATGCTGTGGTGCATAGAGAGGGGTATCTCCACTTCTCCAGCAGTAGGAGGGAGGTAGTGTTTCCACTGTATCACTTGATTGTGAGACCCCACCTTAAGCACTGTGTCCAGTTCTGCAGACTGCCTCAGAAAGAACATAGACATGGTTGATGCAGGCCAGAAGAGGGCAACTGATATGGCACAGTCATTGCACCTAAAGTCCTATGAGGAAAGTCTCAGGGAAATCAACATGTACACCATTGAATAGAGGAAAGTAAGAGGAGACATGATAGATACCTACAAGCGCCTGACAGGATAAACAGGTTGCTGGAGGGAAATCTCTTTCAAATGATAAATTGCACCAGGACCAGGGGGCATGCAATGACACTGGGGGGGGGTTAAGTGGGATGTGAGGAAGTACTACTGCATTATTTCATTTATTTTATTTAGTTTTTGTTTACTGGGTTGGTGCACTAGCCAGAAAGACTATTTTCAGGCACGACCCGGAAGAGTACAGAGACAAACTTACGAGAACAATGATACATAGTGCAAAGTACAGGAACAACATGATACATAGTGCGATTATAATCAGCAGCAATGTGACAAAGTATTAGGGCCATTAGGCCAGAAGTAAGCATTTAAGCATTTTTAGTTAATGTGAGACAGGATACAATTGGGTCAAATAGGAGTTTGAGGTAGGAAGACAAGGTGCAGAATTAATATTTACACAAGATAATACAATAAGGTAACTTTTGTGACTAGGAAACTGTGCAGGTAAGTAAGGAAATGGGGAGCAGATAGCTACCAGGCAAAAGTTGAGAAGGAGAGTTTCTCTGAACAGGGGTAAGCCCTAGGCTGCTTAATTACAACAAGTGGAGGGCAGGATTTGAGGGTGTGGGCTAGGGTGGTTTGAAGCAGGAGCATGTGTAGGAGGAGAGGAGATAATGTTGAAGCTCTTTCTTAAAGGAGTTGTGAGATACAGATTGGCATAGGGTTACAGGAAGTGAGTTCCAGAAATTTGGAGCATAGCAGGCAAAGGCACGGCCACCTTTATTTGTGCGGTGTCTCGGGACGATGACGGGGATATTTACCATGGAGCACAACACATAGTTTGTTTTCTGGTAGGGAAGGAGACAGACAAGTGAGTTTGGGATACGGGATCAGATAATGTTATCGGTAATGGTCCCAAGCGCGTAGGACCTTTGTTCCCATGGTGGAAGCCATCCTAGATCGGAGTATAGGAAACAGTGATGTTTGAGCTGGGGGGAGCTAGATGCAAAGCAGCAGATGTTATTGTAAGTAACATCCCACTTCCAGAGACTAGAATTGCTGGCAGAGGCATATGTAGCAACCCTGTAAGTGAGAGAGGGAAGTAGTATTCCACGGGCTATAACAAGTCTAGCAGAAGGTGTGAGCGCATAGCTTGTTCGGTAAGCAATCCCTAGTTTGGAGTGAACCTGCTTACAACAGTATGAATGTGGAGGTTTAAACTCAGGGATGGGTCAAGGGTGACCCCAAGATACTTGAAAGAGTTTACTACCCCAACAGAGGAGCCATCAAGGGAGGAGACAGTAAAGTGTATTTGGGAGTGTTTCAGCTTGAGGCAGGAGCCAAATAACATAGCTTGGGCCTTGGCTGTGTTTAGTACTAGTTTGTGATTTACAAGCCATTGTTGTAAGAGCTGATAATCACTGGAGAGTTTAGTGTTTATGTCCTTGATGTTATTTGAACTGCAGTACAGGACAATGTCATCAGCACATAGTAGGGAGGAGGTACTGAGGAGATTTGTGGTAATACTATTTATGAAGATAGTAAAAAGCAGGGAGCCTAAGATTGACCCTTGAGGTACGCCAGTGCTGATTGTAGTCTTGTCAGAGAGGGTGGAGTTGAATTTCACGAATTGAGACCTATCGGATAGGTAGCTATCAAACCAGCTTACAACATTTAGCGAGAAACCTAGGGAGTTTAGAGTAGCAATGAGGATGGGGTGGTCGACAAGGTCAAAAGCCTTTGTCATGTCAATAAAAATGGCCCCAGTGAGCCTGCCAGAGTCAATAGCCCCTAAGGTGTCAGATGTGAGTTTGAGTAGTGTGGTGGTGGTACTATGACCCTTGCAGAAACCATGTTGTGCTCCAGTTAGGAGGTCGTGTTTCAGTAGGAAGTCAGTGGTCTGGGGAGCAACTATTTTCTCAAGTATTTTACTGAGAACAGATAAAATGGCAAATGGGGCGGTAATTCATTGGGTCAAGTGGGTTACCTTTTTTGAAAACGGGGGTAATTCCTGCCAACTTCCAAATATCCGGGACAGAACTTTGACATAGAGAGAGGTTAAAGATTTTGGCAAGGGCAGCTGCTATGTGGGTCGCAGCCATTTTTAGGAGCTTCGGTTCCAAGTTATCAGATCCAACAGCTGTATGCTCTGAGATGTTTCTTAGGTGCCGGAGAACCACACTAGTTGAGATGGACTTGAAGTGGAAAGTTGGCGTGATGGAGTTTGTCGGTGAGGTGGGGTAAGACGACATAGGGAAAGTGGACGTATATTGGGTGAGGTCAGCAAATTGCCTGTTAAAGAAGTTAGCAATAGTGAGGGGATTGTTGCAGTGGGTGCCATTTAGGGTCATATTATTTGGAGTGGATGACTGGTTTGTTCCCAGGAAAAACTTAATATGAGACCAGAATTTTTTTGGGTCCCCTTGGGAGTCTATTAGCAGGTTATTACAGTATGTACTTTTTGATTGTTTAATATCTTTTTTCAAATCATTTCTTAATGTTCTGTATGTATTAAAGTCTGCAGGAAGACCTGTTTTCTGTATCGAAGCCAGATTTTGTCCCTCTGTCTTAGTTTCGCTAATAGGTCAGATTTTAGCCATCTCGTCTGACTGTTTCTAATCCGCCGTGTAACGAGTTTACAATGGATTTCTTGTAGTTCTAAGAATTTTTCCAGGAAGATGTTTAGCGCTGTCCAGACATCTGATGAGCAGAAAAGAGGGGACTAGTCAATGCAAGCTACATCTAATAAGAAAGCTTGGGAGTTGAAGTTTGCAAAATTGCAGAAAGTAATGAAACATGTTTTCATAGTTTCAGTTCTACTTTTGTCCCATACACAGAAAGTGTGGGAATGATCTGTGATGGCATCAGATAGAATACCTATGTCTAAGATAGTCTCAGGTCAGTTTGTCATGACCCAGTCTAGCAGGGTGCTAGTGTTGGTGTGAGGAGCAGTTCTGGTAGGTGAGGGGATAAGTTGATGTAGGTTAAAACTCTGAAGTCTAGTCAGGACTGTTGTGTGTATGTTACCCAACCAGTTTAGATTGATATCACCTAGTATAAGGACTTCGTTGTTACTGGAGAGGATGGTGGTTTGGTCAAGAAGCTCATCCAGTCCTTTTAGGCCATGTGTAGGCAGATTGTAAGCACAGATTATATGTCATTTTTTTGCACCAAGGGTGAGGAGGGCATGAAGTGCCTCGCAGTGGTTCATGGGGCCCAAGCTGATTTTAGAGAGCTGTAGATGTGTTTTGTAATAGATAGCTGTACCTCCCCCTCTCTTTGGGGTTGATCTGTCACTTCTTACCAGATTATAAGATGGTAGAGCATACCGTGAGTTTGGGGTGGATGGTTTCAGCCAAGTTTCAGTGAGGCATAGTATATCAGGCTGATAAAGAGCTGTCCAAGCCTCAAGTTCCATGAAATTTCACTCAAGGCTCCTAATATCATGATGTGTTATCAGTAGACCTGTGGCATTAGAGATAGTGGCTGCTGACGAGGTTAGGGGTCCAGGGTTTGGCTGTATAGCCCCAGAGAGTAGAATGGCCAGTATGAGTTTTCGATGCAAGAAAGGAGAGAGGGAACAGATTTGCTGGGACCTAGATTTAAGGGCAAAGGCAACTAGGCGAATCCAAGCCTTGCTTAGTAGTAATGGTGTGGGATCATAGTAAACCGCAGGTGAAACCAGTGGATTTGAGAAAGTAAAATCTTGGTGTTGATTTTGAGGGGGAACAGTTTCATCCGGAGGTTGGCACAGATAGATAGGTGTAAAAGAAGTGGGGTAGCTATGACTAGAATAAGAAGTATCCGTTTATTCATTTTCAGCCCTGGCACTAGGAGAGGGATTCAGTAGAAAAGGAGGAGGGAATGTACAACAGCTGAATCTTTAAGGAGTAGGGGTAGTATGTAACAGCTGGTCTGTTTACAACGGGTCAAGACTAAAAATTAAGCTGATAAAGAGTACGGGTGATGGGGATGGTGAAAGCAAGGAGAGATTGGGGCAGGACTTTGGAAGGGGAGAGGACTAGAAAACAGCAAGTGATCAGGTAATGCAGGAGAAAAGAGATGGGAAAGAGCAAGGGAATCAATCAGTAGGGGCAGCAGAGAAAACTAATTCTTGGCAAAAGGGCAGTGCACAGGAAGTAGCGTATAAGGACTGAAAGTGGGTTGAGTCAGAGAGAGAAAAATAGAGGGAGAGCTATTTCAGACAGATTCAGTGGTTTCTGAGAGATGTTTGAGGAGAGGGCAAGGGTGGAAATGTCAGGAACAGTGAGAAGCAGCTTTTAGTAGCAAATGGATTTCTCAGGGCAGTAGGGAGTGGCTAAGAAGGACTGAGAGAGCGAGTAGGATTGGGGCAAGTTGTAGGAGGCAGGGACAGATAGAGCATTTAAAGGAGGCTTGGGAGTGGGTGGTGGGGGTGGAAAAAAAACCCCGCTGCTTTTGCATGAAGGGGTTAGCTAGTAGCAGGGAGATGCAGTTTTCAGAGCCGGATTGTAGGCGCACCAAACAGGAGCCTCAGTATAGCTGGACTGACCAATCGGGGGCGTGGAGCAAAAAGGCCACCAATCAGAAAGCCACCGTAAGTGGGCGTCTCTTGGTGGAAAGAGCGGCTGTACCTGCGAGTTTCTGTCTGGGGATTGGGACCAGAGAGGTGGCAGGGAGACGGCTTGGGTCCTCGGTGATGGCAGTGGCTGTAGAAATGGCCGGAGGCGCTGCCGACTACCACGAGCGCTGCTTGGAGCAACTCGGAGGCTTCCTAGGGGGAAAGAGAGAGAGAGAGAGAGAGAGAGAGCATTGTGATTTATAGGCAACAGAGACAGAAAGGTGGGAGAGCTGGCTGCAGACCGTCAGCAGGGGGTGGGGGTACTTAAGTGTGGAGACAAAAGACAAGCAAATTAGAAATGCAGAGCAGGGTAGGGAGGGGTCACAGGGGGAGCAAGGTGAGGATGTGAGCAGCACAGGTTAGAGTTTCGGCTCAAGGGAGGGGGTAGTGGATGGGAGATGAGAAATACAGGCTGCAAGGATGGTTTGGAAAACAGACAGTGGAGGAAATAGTGAGAGCAGAAGTAGTCAGGGATAGGTATTCAGAGGAGGGTGAGATCGAGAGGTATTAGAAAGAGGGTAGATAGTTAAGGCAGTTTTTGGAGAGATCTTAAAGATAATGTAGGGGCAGTTTCACAAAACAGTTTGTACCTTGGCAATTTCTAGCAAACAGTTAGTACTTAGGCAATTTCTAGCAACATACATTTTTAGCTTCAATAACACTTCTCTTTCAAAGCCATAAGGGCCAGCTACACAGCATTTTGACTGCACTTCTATGGAAAGCATTAGCAAATAAACATTTTCAGTAAAAGCGCTAACAATCACTTAACGTGCAGAAACATATTCATTATCATGCAGGTGTTCGGACAAGGAAAAAACCCCACGGCTTCTGCACGAAGGGTTAGCTAGTAGCAGGGAGATGCAGTTTTCAGAGCCGGATTGTAGGCACGCCAATCAGGAGCCTCAGTATAGCTGGACTGACCAATCAGGGGCACGGAGCAAAAAGGCGCACCAATCAGAAAGCTGCTGTAAGCGGGTGGCTCTTGGTGGAAAGAGCGGCTGTACCTGTGAGTTTCTGTCCCAGGATCGGGACCAGAGAGGCGGCAGGGAGACGGCTTGGGTTCTCGACGATGGCGGCAGCCGGAGAAACAGCAGGAGGCACCACCGATTACCATGAGCGCTGATCAGAGCAACTTGGGGGCTTCCTGTGAGTTTATGTCTGGGGATCAGGACCAGAGAGGTGGCAGGGAGATGGCTTGGGTCCTCGGTGATGGTGGCGGCCAGAGAAATGGCCGGAGGTGCCACCGATTACCATGAGCGCTGCTCGGAGCAACTCGAGGGCTTCCTGTGAGTTTCTGTCTGGGGATCTGGACCAGAGAGGTGACAGGGAGATGGCTTGGGTCCTCAGCGATGGCGGCAGCCGGAGAAATGGCCAGAGGCACCGCCGATTACCGCGAGTGCTGCTCGGAGCAACTCGGGGGCTTCCTGTGAGTTTCTCTCCAGGGATTAGGACCAGAGAGGTGGCAGGCAGATGGCTTGGGTCCTCGGCAATGGCAGCGGCCGGAGAAATGGCTGAGGCGCCGCCGATTACCATGAGCACTGCTCGGTGGCATAGGTCTAGAATAGACTGCCAGCAAAAAGGGTGGACTTGGGAACATTGAGGGGCTACAAGCATGAGTGTGATATTCATAGGATAATATTAATAGGCTGTGAGGAGGAAGGTTCACCAGTGACCAGTTAGTCTCTGTAAATATGAAGTAGGCAGAGAACATCTGGACAGACTGGATGGGCTAAGCAGTCCTTTTCTGCTTACCAATTCTATGTTTCTAAGTTTCTTTTCCCACCAATTGTGCACAACAGTTAGTAACACCATCAGATGACTGGTTAGCTACAGTAGAGATATACTACTATTAGAGAGCAGATATAGCAGGGCTAGACTAATTTTAACTATAGTTGTTTCAGCCCCTGAGACTTACGGAAAGGGGATTTGTGGGCCCAGCTATTCATAAATTGCTAGTTGGGAAGTTAAGGGTAGGCTAGGTATAATGATGGACTGAGTGGCTGGAGTTACTGTAGGATCCATTGGATACAAAAAGTCAAGTTTGGCAAGCAAGCTACAGAACACCAGGTAGTACTGCAAGTGGGAATTGGAGCTGCTAAATGAAATTAAATAGGCACAAACTGTGGGCCCATGGGTCTCATGGGAGATTTCAACCAATCTGACAATGACAGGGAGGTTGAAATTGCTCAACGATAATCAGAAAGGAATTATTTTCCAGTGATTAATGACTGTTTTTATATGCAGAATGTCAGATGCTTAGACAATAGTGGATGTCACTCTGGATTTGCTATGGAGCAATGGAGATTACATGGTCTGAGCAGCAAAGGTGGGGGAAGTAGTGGGTAAAACTGACCTTAGTGGAATAGAATATGAGGTGATAGGGTAAAGCTGCTTCACCAAAAACAAGACCAGAATACTTTAGGAGCACTGGTTTTGATAAGCTGAAAGAGATAACTATGGCTAATTTGACTAAAAAACCTCTGAGTAAGAGTTATAATACCAAGAGTGAGGATCTGCAACAAAACTGTACAAAAAGTAGGGTCTATAGGAAAAAAAACGAAGGTTAAAAATAATGGGCAAATTGGGTGGGCCCAGCATCCCTTATATCTGCCATCTCATTCCATGTTTCTTCATTAGCAAATATGATAGTGGTAGTGACTACATGTGTCATCTTAATAATAAGGGCAAAGATCTACAGTTAGCAGAGGCCTACATGGTTGTACAAAGAACTTCAGGGGTGCTGTAGGGATGAAAAAGGTGTACAGTATGATAATTTTAAGGAGTTTGGAAAAAGAGCAATGGAAACAGATTATAGGGCATTACAGAAGGAATGCTAGCCCAAGATTGTCCAGGACAAAGCTGATCTGAAAAATAGGATCACACAGACAATCAAAAGGGATACTCTATCCTTTTCTCTATACATAGTACTGACACTGAAGTGCAGCATGAGAGGGGTGCTGCACTTCTGAGGTGCCATCTTTCGGATGAGATGTTAAACCGAGGTCCCATTTGCCTGGATTTGTGGTAGTTCAGGTGGATGTTAAAGATCCCATGGCACTTATTGAAAAGAGTAGGGGAGTTTTTATTGTAATAATAAACATAGATAACAACATAGTATATCAAGGTAACAATAAAAAAATAAATCACATCAATAGAAAAAAGGAAAAAATTCCTTAATCTTGGAAAAAGAATAATCAATTATTAATAAACAATGTACTTAAATTTTATAAAGTGAAGAACCTTTCCACCATATCATAAGTTCAGGGGAAGCAAGCCTCCGTGAGTCTTGGGAATATATCCTTGAAAGTTCATTGGAAACCAATATACTAAAACGTTTATAAGACTTTTTTTTGTGATAAATGACCCTTTGGCATCTAGTCTGCCATAGAAAATATCGTAAACAACAAAAAAATATAGTGTCCCAATATGGAAATGAGAAAGGTTAGCAGGATAAATTCCTAATACCAAAATTTCATATGTAACAGAAGTAAGCCATTTAAAGTTCCATAATTGCACCAGATAAATCCACAAACCCTTTGAATAGGAACACTCAAAGAAAAAATGCTCTTGTCTCTTCAATATTTATACAGTCCATATAAGGACAATTCCTCTCTTTAATAACTTTATATTTTGCGCTGCCCTGAACATTTAGTTGCCCATAAAAGATCAACCATTGTGTTTCCCACTGGAGCATAGGCAATCTGATATTGTTAAGCTGAGCTAATACCTTAGAATTCAAAGCTGATGGGCAATTCTTAAAACAGGGGTCTTGTGGATGTAATGCCTTCATAATCAACTGATAAAAAGCCTGCATACTATTATTCAAAATCATTTCTTTAGTAATTTTCCATCTATATAACTTTTGTACAGCAGGCCAAAAATACTGAGGAATATAAACACGGGGATTCAATTTAGAAGCCAGGTTATGCCAAATTGCTAAATATTTACCCAGGGCCCTATTAACCCACCCTTGTCCAATGCTTACTGCTGGAGCCAAACTACATCTAATAGAATTCATAATAAACAAGGTGTGCAAAAATACAATTGGGTCTATCATCCCAAGTCCTCCCGATTTTTTGCTCATGTAAGTGTACTGTCTCTTTACTGGGTTTAAACGGTTACCCCAAAGCATTTGAAAAAGACAAACTATAAGTCTTTATCTCCAACTGAGATGGAAGAGGGAAAATCATGGCCACATACTGTAAACAGGGTATAATAAACTGTTTAATAATATGTATGTGCTTCAATTTTGAAAATTTCCACTGCTTCCATCTATTTACTTTTTTTTCCACCTTCTCAAGCACCAGTTCCAATTTTCAACCGGTAAATTTTGGGGACCATAAAAGTATACCTAAAATTTTGAGCGGACTCCGGGAAATGTGAATACCATCCTGTACCATAGCAGCAGGTCCTATTGCCCTAATAAACAACCCATTAGTTTTTTTTAAATTCAATTTGGCATTCAAAACTACCGAAAAAAGATGAAAGGCTTCCAAAAATTTATAAATTTGAGTCTGATCAGAAAAGTACAGTATTAAATCATCTGCATAGGCCTGTAAAAATAGCTACCTACAGATATGTTCCCTTTAATTTCAGTCCACTGCGGTGAATTAACTAAAGTCTGTAAAAGAGGGTCCAGTGAGAATATATAAAGAAGAGGGCTTAGGGGGCAACCCTGACATACCCCAGTCTTTAAATGAAAGCTTTCAGCTGTACAACCTTTCAGAAAAGGAAAAACTGCATTGTTCTTATATAGCATCTTAATGAGATTAACCATTGTAACAGGAACCCCATAATGTTCTAAAGTTAAAAAAAGAAAAGGTTGATGGACTCTGTCAAAAGCCTTTTCAAAATCTGCAATAACCATACCTCCAGAAATGCTGGCTAGAGATAAGTGTTCAATGACATCTCATATAACCATCAATGCAGAATGGATTCTTCTTTCTGGAATCCCACAAAATTGATAGGGAGATATCACCCACTTAGCATAAGTTTTTAGCCTGTTATTCAAAATGCTTGCAAAAATTTTAAAGTCAGAATTTAGCAGGGTGATGGGCCTCCAATTCTTTATATCATTCCTAGCTCCTGATTTAAATAAATGGATTAATTATCCTTCTGAGAATGAAGGAAAAATAGAAGTATTTCCAAAAAATATTTAAACAGAATAAGAAGGCATTTATTTAGCTCATCATGAAAACTTTTATATAATTTATTAGAGAGGCCGTCTTTCCCTGGAGAAATATTTAGCTTCAGTTTCTGAATTGCTTCAATTGTTTTCTTTTGATTAATGGGCCCTGACAGTTTTGAAGCTTCTGTTAACACAGAAGGAGATTTAGTAGATCTTAAATAAGAAAACATCAACTCTTCAGGGATCCAGAAGGGAGATTCTAAGGACTGATAATGGCTTTTAAGCAGTTCCCTCAACTGTTCAATAGTCGTGGCCTTAGAATAATCTGACTTTCTCAAATACTCAATGGTAGAAGATTCTCTCAGGGTTTTACAAACCTCAAAAGGGTCACCTATAGGGGATTTTATTGTACCATTAGTAAGTATGGCTTATAAAGTCTTGCCTCTATCATACTGATATTCCTTCATACTAGATTTAAGTTTTTTAATTTGCTCTGAGTAGTACTGCCTGGAAGTAAATGCAATTGTAATAAGCCTCTGAAGCTGCTGCCTGAGTGACAGACACCTCAAAAAATTATGATCTTTAGCAATAACTCCTTGCTTTTTAAACCATTTACACAAATCCGTTTTAGTCTTCATCCACCAGTCTCCCATATCAGTATATAAAAAAGCCAATGATAATCTAGCTCTTAAAATAAATTTAATGCCTGTCTGTATGTGAGGTAAATCTAAGATGGAAGTATTTAGTTTCCTCCTAACCTGTCTATGTTCAGGCAGGCCCGAAAAATGAAGAGTGCTTAGTAAAAAAAGATGATCAGTGAATTCACAAGGTATCATTCGAAAGGAGTTCACCTGTACAGAAGAGGAAACTAACATATAATCAATTAAAGTGTGAATTTTCCCTTTCACAAATGAAAATTTTGGCCCATGGGAAAAGTTAGCAATGCAATTAATTAGACCAGCCATCTTAATGATATTGGCCAGTGCATGTGAATCACAATAAATCTTTTTATTCTGTTTGGGTGAATCAATGATAGTACAATTAAAATCACCACCCCATAACACCTTAACTGAGGAAACCAGGAACGGTTGCACTGCCTTCAGACAAGCAACTCTATCTGCCTTAGACTGTGGGTTATAAATGTTAATAAACCGGTAACATATGCTATGCCATTTCCCATCCAGTATCATGACTCTACCGGGAATGAGGTCTATTAAGTTGTGTAGTGTAAAAGAATAAGAAGTAAACAAAATGCCTATGCCATCCACACTATCAGTCCTGAACGACCAATAGGAAGGCCCCCAGGGCCAGTCCCTCTTGAAAGCAAATAATTGTTCAATGGAGTGCATCCAAGTTTCCTGTAGAAAACAGACTGAAACATGTTGGTCATGAATATGGTGAAAAAGAGCTTGCCTTTTGGTAATATTCAATAAATTATGGGAGTTCAAAGATCCGCAGGACAACCACATTAAAATGCATTAGAAATATAAAACCTCTATTTTTTCCTTTTTTTCTTTTTCTCTCCTTATAATTATCTACAGGCTGAGAAAAGGAGGATAGAGAGGATTTCTGAGAATCCGAGTCTCCTAATTCCATTTCTGTGTCACCCCATGGAGTGAATAAGGCCGCATAAGAATTGCTAGATTCTATAGGAAAAGCAGGATGGGGGGTTTTGGGGGTGTAAATTCCTGGAAGATCTCCAGAGAGGCAGAGGAGACAAAGGAGCAGCAGTCTTAGAATTCTTCTCAGGAATAACTAGGTCTGCATCAGTATAACAAACAGGAGTAAATTCCAAAGGATCAGGAGGCTCCATACACGTTTTTTTATCCCCATGAGAACTTGAAACAGAAGATTGAGCATCCAGTTCAGGTCCTGGGGATGAAGGCCTGGTAGTAGGTTCAGGGCAAATTGAATCTCTCTTTATCTTAGAAGGGAGGGAGAGTGGGGAGGGAAAGGAGGAGGGGGAGGGGTGAGAGGAGCCTGCAGCATCTTGAGCTTTCTGAATTAAAAGGTCTGGACTAATACAAGATGCTTTGTTTTTGTCTGCCCAGGAACACTTTCTGAAAATATGACCATATTCTTCACAAAGATTGTATTTTGTGTGATTAGCACATTGCATAGTAACATGCCCAACTTCCCCACAATTATCACAACGTGGCTGGTCACAGACACTGGAGAGATGAGTTCTAGAGCCACACCTGTAGCAAGCTTTAGGCTGCCCCTCATAAAAACAAACCCCTCTATCCCTTCCTAACAAAAAAGAATTAGGTATATGTTCTACACCTGAATCTGACTGCCTCAATTTAATTTTATATTTCCAACCTCCCGTCCAAAACTGCTCGGAATCTAGGATGGGTTCTGGGGCACTCAATACTTCACATTTCTGTGACAACCAAAAGGTAATATCTTCCACATGGACCCACTCATTTCAAAACATCACTGTCACAAATTTGATCAGGGGTTTAGTGAGGGGAATGACCAGAAAGGGGGTCCATGTGGGAGAAAACTTGACCTGCCCATAACGCTCCAAAAATAAATCTAGGGCATGTCACGTCCTAAAACTGATATCAAAATTGTCCTCTCCAGAAATATTGATAAAGGTGAACACATCCTTAGGCATGAAATGGAGGGAATGTTTCAATAGTGTTTTCCTCGCAAAGTATCTGTCCGGCCTATTGTCTAAGCCCCCTTTACAGCATATATGAACAGCATTGCATCTAGGCACTGCTTCCCTTTTAGCAGTAGAAAACAGCTCAGACTTTAGGGGCTTTTGTTTAGGAGGGCTCAACGGAGAAGAGTCCTGCAATGAGGGAGAAATATCTGGAAGAGGAAGACCAGAATCATTCTTGGGAGTGATGGACTGTGGGGCCTGTAAATCTGAAGGTGTGGTGGTAGGTTTAGACTGAATTATATCTGACAACTTCTTGTTAATAGAACCTCCTGTAGGAATGTTCAGCTTTATATCAGGTTTCCAAACTGGGGAGTGTTGCGATAAAGAAAACTCAGCATCCAATTCAGGATCAGGCGTCCAGATACCAGACGGGGCATGCTTCCATCCAGCCCCTGCAAGGGCTTTACCTGGAGTTCAAGCCTCCTGTGTTGCATCCAAAGTAAAGAATGCAGTACCTGCATCAGCAGATAAAGGGATAGGATCTTTAATAGTCATATTACTCTGCTGTTGTGGTGTATTAATTGAAAAGAAGAACTCAGTAACCCCAACCTGTGACTCCGCGGTAGATTGATACACAACTTCAGGGTGATCCATTAACCCCTTGTTAGCCAGAGTTTTCAACACGAAACCCACCAATTTATTAAGCGGGAAATGAACATTTTGAGTTAATTTGGCAAAGGATAATGCTACAGGGACCTCTCGTCGATCTGCTGCAATAACCAGGGAAGGAACATTTTTATCTGTAGGCTGCAAACTAACAGGCTTTAGGCACTCGCTGAAACTAGCAAAATCACTGTCAGCCTGTAGTTTGACAGCAGCAGAGTTCAAAGCACTCATTGTGTCAGGAAAGCTATGTAGTGACTTACTTTGCCCCATGGGGCCTTCAGAAGGTTCCGCTTCATCTGTAGAGTTGACAAGAGCAGCCGTGCTTTTGACAGGAAGCACCTCTGAAGGCTGTAATTGTTTTGTAAAATCCACTGCTACCATTTGCTTCACAGTTCTTTCCCCAGGTGAGCGTAATCCATGCTCACCCTCAGTCTCAAGAGAGAAACATTCTGATTTTGAGCCTGCACCGCTTTAGCAGAGTTTTGAAGTTTGCCCATTTCCTCCGTGGAAACAGGCGCATCATGAAATTCAGTATCAGAATCCACATCCATGCTACGATGAGAATCTGCCTCGGTGTTGCTAACAGTGGGAGCTGAGGCAAGCTCTCCCATAGTGCAGACGTCCTCCTCCTCCTCCAGTGTCTCACACAGAGTGGCCGTCCTACAGACTGCCTGTCCCCCTACTGGCCAAGAGTAGGGGAATTTCCCTGGTGTCCTGGACAAATTTCCCTCATTCACTAAAAATACCACCAACAGCTTAATCTGGTTCAAGGTCAGTTGGCATTCATCTGTATCCCCCTCCCCCGGGTTGTGCCTGAAAATTTATTTATTTATTTTTATTTATTTAAGGTCTAGGAATTACAACCCTTTGAGTCAGAGACTCATTTGCAAAGGCTCCACGTCTTACCTAAAATGGATTAGAACACAGTATAATATGGAATATACAATTTAGACAACAGCTCTAATACAGAAAATGACAGTACCTACAGAGGTAAATTTATTTATTTATTTTTATTTATTTAAGGTCTAGGAATTACAACCCTTTGAGTCAGAGACTCATTTGCAAAGGCTCCACGTCTTACCTAAAATGGATTAGAACACAGTATAATATGGAATATACAATTTAGACAACAGCTCTAATACAGAAAATGACAGTACCTACAGAGGTGACAGAAAAAATACATAAACACAGACATGGAACATCAGCAATTGTGAAGTAATGGTGCATTAACATTTTTTTTTTCAAAGTTTCATCAGCAGACACAGTGGGAGTTAGACATAATGTGATTCAGTAACTCAGGTTTAAAAGGCCCAAGCCTGGGGATTGATAAGATAGAGTCAGGGACTGAGTTCATCCAGAGTGGGGCCCTATAGCAAAAGGACCTTTGGCCAGCAGTGGTCTTCACAAAGGGGACACGGAATGTGGCGGTGTCAGAGTGTCTAGTGGTGCGAGCAGGTAGGTTCTTTTGGAGGAGCTGAAGAAGCCCGGGGGGGGCTAGGCCCAACTGGATTTTTCTGGCCAGTAGGCAGGTCTGATAAACTAGTCACCCCTGGAAGTTTAGCCATGATGACCATAGATAGAGGTCATAGGTATGCATGAGACGATCACAGCCTATGGCCAATCTGCAGGCTTTGTTTAGGGTATGTTTAATGCTGGACAGTGCTGTGTCAGAGGTGGCCCCGTAGATGATTATGCCGTAGTCTACCAGGGAAAGGATGGAGCTGGAGATAGCTAACCGTAGAGCCTCCGGAGGTAGACATGGCCTAAGCCTGTAGAGGAGACCGAATCTTTTGTTTATTTCAGTGCAAGTTGCTGCGATATGCTCACGATAGGTAAGGGCTGAGTCTAGAGTCACCCCTAGATATTTAAAATTGGAAACAGGTTCCAGCATGGTGCCCATCACATTATGTATAGATAATTCTATAGTGCTGTGCTTATGTTGTGGGTGGGCGAATAGCATGACTTTCATCTTTTTTGTTTTGATTATGAGCTTGTGTGAGGAAAACCAGGCTTCAATTTGTGTGAAAGAGCCCTGCAGGGATTCTTGAAGCTGCGTGGGGCCTGGGTGCTGACTGAAGATCACAGCATCATCTGCATAAAGGAGAAGACGCCCAGAGGAGGCCAAAGGTAATGAGTTCAAGTAAAGTGAGAAAAGGAGCGGACCGAGGATGGACCCTTGTGGGACACCCGATCGGATGAGAAGGTTAGTGGAGAGGGTGTTTCTTATCGTCACCTGTTGAGTGCGGCCAGAGAGATAACTGGAGAACCAGCTAGTAGTTTCTTTGGAGACGCCAACAGAGAGGAAGGAGTTTATGAGCATGGTGTGATTGATGGTATCAAATGCCTTGGAGAGATCTATAAAGACTGATCCAGCCAGGTCTCCATGGTCAAGAGCGTCATGAACAAAGGAGGTGCGTTCTAGTAGGGCAGTGGTAGTACTGTGACCTTTCCTGAAACCGTGTTGTTGTTGTTGGCATATTAGGTGTTGTGCATCTAGATAGTTAGTAAGTTGATTGGCCACTATTTTCTCCAGCACTTTTGAGAGTGGAGGGAGTATGGAGATGGGCCTGTAGTTACTAGTTGAAGTACGTACACCATTTTTATGTACTGGCGTAATCATCGCCTTTTTCCATAAAGACGGGAACTGTCCTAGGCACAGGGACATGTTGAATATTTTAGTAAGAGGTATTAGTACAGCATCAAGGGTTAAAGATAGCAGTTTTGCATCTAGTGAGTCACCACTATGTCTGGTCTTTCCTAGGAACCTGGAAATATATGAGCGGGCATCACTAGTGGAGATAGTTTTGAGACGAAAAAGGTGGTGCACTGGGGGGTGGCGGGAAATTTCCGGCATCAGTACTGAAAAAGTCAGGAGGGAGAATAGAGCTTAGGTCTGAGAATGATATATTAAAAGCATCTGCTATTTTGCTGGGTTCTTGGGTGGGGATACCATCTAGGATAAGCATGGTAGGAGGAGGGGAGGGAGACTTTCCACTAAGTTCCTTTATATTATCCCAGAACCTCTTTCCATCACCCCAAGTGGCAGTAAGTTTTGTTTGGTAGTAAGCAGCCTTTGCCAGCCAAATTGCCCAGGTGCAAATATTTTGGGCAGCACGATATCGTTGTCGGTCAGCAGGTTGACCTGACTGAAGGGCTCTGCGCCACAGTTCGTCACCCGCTTTCTCTTGATCAAGCAAAGCCCGAGTTACCCAGGGGGATGATTTAGACTTTTCAATCCATTTGACATGGGGGGGGCGAAGATGTCACAGGCGGATTGGAAGGAACTTATGAAGAAGGACAGAGCGGCATCAACTGACACCTGGTGATCAAGAGGAGACCAGTCGAAATTCCAAAGTAGGTTTCTGAGATGTTTTAGATCCCTTTTTTTGAGTTGGCGACCCATGGAGATCCTATGTGGGGGTGGTTTCCAGCTATTTGTTCAGAGACAAGTTACCGGGGGGTGATAACTGATGGAGTCCGATAGGACCTGGACATCCAGTATGTGCTCAGGATGGTTTGTGAGTATAAGGTCAAGGAGGGAGCTGTGGCCCATATTTTTGTTCACTCTAGTGGGGGTAAGGACCATTTGGGACAGATTTGGGGCAGCAGCTGCATCCCTGAGGGGGGATGTCTGGGGGGCAAGCCTGTTTAAGTTAAAATCACCTAGGGCTATGACTTCCAAATTTTTTGGGAGCTGGTCAATTATGTTTAGGATGGATAAGAAGGCATCCCTTTGGTTACAAGGGGGTATGTATCATTGGTGTAGCCAGGGATTTCAGATCTGCACATCAAGTGGACTCACTGCTACCCCTCCTTTGTTAGGATGAGCCCCTCCCCGGGGTGTAGCCTGACAATATACAAATGTACACCAGGACCGTGTTTGTTGCCTCATTTGGCACAATAAATACAACTTTATATCTCATGACAATGGATGTTGCCATGCATGGGTAAATACAAATGCCATGCATTGTTCCTGAAGACACCCACATACCAGCCCAGAGCCTGTAAAGCTGTATTGTCCTTGGGATGCAAAGAGAGTATTAGTGACCAGTCCTTCTAGTTTCAACTCCTATGAATAAAATTACAGAAAGGGTCAGTATTTTCTTTGTTAGTTTTCATGGAAAAAGAAAGCAGTTCAGAACCTATTTACTACTCCCCTTAAATAAAATTGCACACCATGGAGTGCTTGGAGTATGCCTGCCTACACCCATGGTATGTATACAGACATTATGTAAAGGGATTTACTCGAGTTTCCAATTTCAAGCCTAACAGTGAGGGACTGTACACCTTCTGAAGGGCTTATGGTAGTAGTGTTTATTCCTTGTAGGTGCTCTTGAAGATACAGAGCACTACCCCCGCCCCACCTATTTAGTCTATCCGACCTGAACAGTGTGTAACCAGGTATGCTTACAGCCGAGTCAAGGATATGCTGTGACAGCCATGTTTCAGTAGCGGCTATTACATCAGGGCAGTGGAAGCAGACCCAGGCTTGAAATGAGGCAAGTTTCTTTGGGAGACTACAAACATTAATGGTGGCCAGTCGCAGTCCCTTTTGTTTAGCTGGTTGTCGTGGGGTATGGAGAGTGGGTCCAGTATTTGGGTGAATGTTGCTCACAAGTAGCAGGAGGATGACTGCTGTCCTGGTTAGGGTAGTTTTGTGGATCTTTTGGGAGGTGCATCGAGATGGGACTGAATGAGGGAGTGGTTTATTGGAAATATGGGTGCATGTAAAGCGTAGTATTTCCTGTCCACAAAGTAATGGGGTACTCATGCTTTCAGGGCGGAGGTGACATGGTAAAAGAGGAGGGTAGGGGATATAGGACATGGTAACTGATGAGGGAGTTTTTATTGGTCTGCTTAACACAGGAGGTAATTTTGGGGCAGATGGAGAGGTAGCGCTAGGACTAGTATGAAGAAGGCAGGAGGGTAGTGAGTTTTGGGAGAGGGTTAAAATGAGGAGGGTAAGCCATGGCACTGCTATGTGGACAGAAAAGGGTGATATAGTGTTTATTTTAGACATGCTTGGGAGGGATTTTAAGTTTAACTTAGCGATTTTTCCTGTTGCTAATTTTTTGGACTCACACTGAAAAAATAAACTATGCAGTAGTTAAGGAGCCGAGAGTGAAAGATCAGCTGTGGAAGCAATAGCAGTCTCTAGCGACAGGTCCCGATAACCTGCTAATGGAGAAGTTGCCTGATTGGTTTTTGCGCTTCACCAATCACCAACTAGGCAGGATATGTCTAGTGCACTTACCCAGTCAAAAAAACTAAACAAAAAATAAAATGCAGAACAAAATGAGAGTCATGGATGATGGGGGACACTGATAACTGGGACAAAGAAGAACCATTGAGAGAAGCAGGGGAGAAAGCACTGAAGTACTCTGTGGCAGCATTCAGCCAGGAAGGCAACAGGAATGGCCAAATTGGGGTAGAATTTAAGGGAGAGAAACAGACTAAACAGAAGACATCCCTGATCACACCAGCATTTGTTGGTTAATATCTGGAGGGTGTCAATCTGAGGAAATTCCAGGGTACCAATTGCATTCTACCAAGAATAATAAAAGAATTAAAAGAGGTTCCTGCTTGGTCCCTCACTGATATTTTTCAAGACTCATCCTAGACAGGGATAGTATCGGAGGACTAAAAAAAAGTCAGTCATCCTCTGGTCAAGAAAAAATAAGTCCAGACCCAGGTAACTACAGACCTGTGAGCTCTATCTATTTGATTACCTGCTTGCCTTTCTTCAATAGGTAACTAGGGAGATACATAGGAGATGGGCAATGGATGTAGTCTGTCTGAAAAGCAACAAGCCCAATGACACTCCACAACATAGAAAACTAATGAAGAAAGTAGAACAAGTTAAAGTCCACAAACTGTATAAGAGGTGGACAGCACATTGTCTGACAGGTAGGAAGTATAGTTTGGTGATGGATAGTAACTATCTGCAGTGGAGGGATATGTTCAGTGAACTTCTTCATGGGTTGGTACTGGATCAATTGCTTTAAAACACATTTATTAAAGACCTGGAGAAGGAGGTCAGAGGCAGGCTGCCGATATTTGCCAATAATACAGTGCTAGAAAGGACACAACAGAGGAAGGGGATGCAGTTGTCAGACTGCAAACAGGGATGTGGGCTGAGAAATAAGTGCTGAGAGTTAATGTGGGAAGAGCAAGTTACTACAACAAGGGGCTAGGAATCTAGGTCACCTATACATCTTATGTGATGCAACAGTGAACAGCACAACCGAGGAAATATTTCTCTGTAAATGCAGACTGCGGTGTGCTGCCATAATCAGAAATCAATTACAATGCTATGATGCATTAGGATGGGGTAAAAAGTAGGTCATGGGAGGTGATCCCACTGTTGCCCAAAGCCTTGGTTTAACCTCACCTGGAGTACCATGTCCAGCTCTGATCACTGCAGAACAAAATGACATTGCAGAGATTGAGAGGGTTCTGAACAGAGCCATCAAGCTGACTAGAGTCGTATACACGGTTTACACAGTTTTGCAAGGCAGAGGGAAATGGGCAGACTAGGTGGGCCAAGTGGTCCTTATCTGCAGCCAAAGTCTACGTTTCTATGTTTCTATGTAGAAGAAGACAATAAGTCCCATCAAGTCTGCCTCGCCACACCATGCAGGTCAATACAATTGCATACCCATATAGTATTTATCTAGTTCATTTTTAAAATGTTCAAACTTGGTTGAATTAATTATATTCTGTAGCAGTTTATTCCATACTTTTATTGCCCTAATAGTGTAGTAATGTTTTCTTTTATTTCTAAATGTTCTTTGTACAAATAGTTGTTTATTAATACACCTTAGTATGTTTGGTATATTTGCAAATTTGATGTTACAGTCCTCCATAAGTTTCTTATCATGTAAAATTGTATACAATAATAAAAGATCTCCTCTCTGGCATCTAGTTTCTAGATCATATAGTTGTAATTCTCTGCATCTGTCTTTATAGGATAGATTTTTTTATTCTAGGAATAAGTTTAGTAGTTCTTCTTTGTATATTATCCAAAAGCTTTTCATCTTTAGAAAGACAGAAAGCCCAAAAGACAGCTCCATAATCTAAGTGGGGCCTAATATATGAACTGTACAAAGGCAGTATACACAATTCCTGTCTACAAATGAAAGATCTTTTAATGGAGCTAAGAATATGATTTGTCCTTAGTGCAATATGCCAACAGAGCTCCCCAGGAATTAACTGTTCATTTATCATAATTCCAAGATCTTTTTCAGTTTTAACAGATCTTAATTCCTTACTATTAATATAATATTTCACAAGTTGATTTCAAGGACCAAGATGCATTACTACACATTTATCTTCATTAAATGTCATCTTATTCAAATTAGCCCAGTTCTGTAAGGTGTTTATATCTTTTTTTAGTGATTCAATATTATCCGAAGTATTGACTTTGTTACACAATTTTGCGTCACCAGCAAATTTACTAATGAGGCCCCCAATATCATTATAGTGTATGGAAGAAAGCTATTCAGCATGGAAATCCATGCTCCCAACAGCGTTGTTATGCTACACTAGCTATGTCATTGTAGCTGTTGTGCTGCACTAGCTACGTAGTTAGTGCAGCATAACACCTAGAAGGTGGGTGCACAGGCATGGAAGCTGGGTGCGCATGCGTGGTTGGGAGACCGGTGATGTGCCAGGAACCGCTGCAGTGGTGAAATGGGACAGAAGAAGAGAAAACTGCACTCAAAAGTGAAAAAAAGTAAGTGCAGTTTTAGTATGAGGGACCATACACTATAAAAGACTGTGTATGATCGCTGATACACAACAAGGGTATTTTTCTAATCTCGAGGTTTCCATGGTAATGAGACCTTGAGAGCTATGCTCTCAAGGTCTCCAGTTACCATGTAAACCTCTCAAGTGAAAAATACCCTTGTTGTGTATGAGCGATCATACACAATCCTCTATATGTAGATCTGATATAAAGATCCCAAACAAGATGGGACCCAGGACAGATCTCTGGGGGACACCACTTGTCACCATAATAGAATCAGAATGGGTTTCTAGAACATTTACCACTTGTGTTCTGTTAGTCAACCAGTCTAATACCCACTTTATTATATATTGGTCTAATCTTAAGTTCTCCATTTTTTAAACCAGAATATTATGGGACACTTTATCAAAGGCCTTTTTAAAATCATGGAAGATGACATCCACTGGGATGCCTTGATCCAGTGATTTGCTAACCTTTTCGTAGAAACTAATAAGATTTTTGGCACACAATCTCCCCTTGGTAAAACCATGGTGTTCAGTATCCTTCTGTCCCTTACATTCCATTTCTGTTTTAATTCTGTTTTTCAAGATTTTCTCCATGGTCTTACAAACAACTGAAGTGAGACTTACGGGATGAAAGTTCTCTGCTTCTTTTTAATTTCCCTTTTTATAGATGGGAACCACTACTGCCTGTTTCCATTCATAAGGTACATTTCCTTAAAGTAGAGAGATGTTGAATATAATTTGCAAGGAATTTGAAAAAGTATGGACGGTATTTTTTAATAGTTTGGGATTGACGCCATCTGGCCCTAATGCTGAGTCCTTACGGATGTTATTTATGACTTTTTTCTACCTCATATATACTGATCTCATTAAACTGTGATTGATCAGTGTTATTTATTGTAATGTCTTTATGAATATTGAATACTGAACCAAAAAAATGGTTTCATTTATTACCCATATCTAATGGATTGGCTATTACTTTACCATCATCATTAAGTGCTGTTATGCTGGAATGCTTATGAGGCAAAAGACACAAAATTGTACCTTGTGAGGAATGAATGGTATATTAAAATGATTAAGCCTAAAAAAAAGAAGGCTGAGAGGTGACATTGTTAGAGATTTTTGAAAACTTCAGGGATAGTCAGGGTACTCACATATGTTTGAACTAGTGATTGTAAGCAGAACTAGAGGGCATGCCCTCAAATGGTGGAGAGGGGCAGAGTAAGAGAAACATTAAAAAGCATCACTTCACACAGAGGTAGCTTAACATGCAAAACAGTCTACTATAGCAGAGAAACTGTGGAAACTAGCAATGTTTAGGCTTTCAACACAGAGCTAGACAAACACCTGTGGGACAAAGGTATATAGGGTTACACAGCATGAATATAAGCAACATTCTTTTTTCTTTAGATATTAATGCTCCTTCTGATGGGGCTGGCAGGCAGCTTCAGCCCCTCTCTCAGGGGGTCTCACTCTCCAATCCTGGCTACTCACACTCCCAATCCTCTCAGAAGGTCCCCTATGGTTTGCCCCTGATTTCAGGGCCGGAGTGAAGGGTGTCAACTTCCCCCTCCCCTCCAGAGATCAACATCTAGACTATGGGGGGTTGATGTGGAGCTGCTGGGCCATCAAAAAGCCTACCAGCTCCTTTTCTACTTTTCTCCCCATCCCCCCTTCCCTCCAGCATCTGGCATAAGTGCATGCAAGTGGGGGCACCCACATGCCATTCCCACCGGGTACATGCCTCCTGAGCTGTATCGCCATCCAGCCCCCACCAGAGGGTGATCAGAAGGCAGGATGACAATCACTCCCTCCCTGAGAGAGGAGAGCAGTCCTCTGGATGCTTGATCCTCTCTCACCCCTGCCAACCCCTGGCAGCCTGTGCTCATTCCCAAACCCAAGCTGCAGTGTGGCATGAGGTGTGGCAACCAGCACCACTGGGCCTGCTAATGTAAGCAACATTCTGACTGTTAAGCTTGCATGTGTGTGCATACCAAGCTGGAGTGTATTTTGTGCCATGTGGCAGGAGGAGAAGACAAGAAGGACACTAATTCACTTCCACCATTACTCTACTTTGCTGCTATGTCTCCAGACACAGGGCCAGGAGACCACTGTTTAAAAAAATATACATATAGAAGGATAGGGGGTCAGTGATAAAGACAGGAGTGGGTGAGAAGGATGGTCATGTTCAGGACTAGCCCAGGTAACCTGGAAAAAATATAATCTTTTTGTTTCATTTCTTGGAAAATGCTCATTTATTCTTGGTATTTAAGAATTATTATCAAAGACTTGCACATCTGTAATATTTTCTTGTGTTTGGGTTACATTTACATATGTGAATGTAAGAGAGAGGTGCTGAAAGGCATATTTACTGTTCAATATAATTAAAATTTGGCAAAACATGTTTATCCTTTGGATGTGCCTCTTTTGTTCTGTTTTATGTTTTGACTGGATTATGCATGAATACAATAGTTACCAAATTCACAAACAGTCAACACAAGATTTTTGTCCATAATTTTTTTCCCTGGGCAAAATATACATCTTGCTTATGTCATTATAGTTAACAAATTTAAGCATGAGAAGAGAACATCATTTTGTTAATCACTCCTGGAGAATGCCCAGCAAAGTTCAAGGATCTACATATTTATATTTTCTGGTCTTGCTGAAATGTTATTTAAATGTATTTTCCTAATTGGCATGCTGAGTAATTCATGAATGCTGTCCTGCCTTTAATTTTTCCTGGTGTCCTTATCTTATATGATTTCAGATGTTTTGAGAAACTCATAGACTGCTTCTAAAATAAATAATATTGCTACCAGTTATACATTATCTTCCCCTGAGCACATTTTCATTTTATCATTTGTATGCATCCTTTATCAGAGTCTATCATTCACAAGTTTGAAAGAGTGACTGGATTTTCACCAAAATATATTTTCTTTTAGAAAGTTAGAATCATGCTTAATGGCCAGCAGTGCAAATGATCAAATCATTTTCAGTGTTGCTTTTAACTTCTGAGTAGTGAGTTGACTCATAATTTAGCTTTTATTACATCTCTGTGGCAAGAAATTTTTTCTATTGAAACAACTCTTTCCTAGTTTCAGGGACATGTCTGTCTAGACTAAGGGAAATCACATGGATAAGTTATCTCCATGACATCACCTCCTGAGCCTGAAGCCAGTCAAACAAGCCTTGTCCAAAAATGACTGGTACCCACACTTGAATGTTTAGCACCTGTAGCCTGTCTCCAGTTATATCCTGATATTACTGGAAACTCTTTATTCTTGTTGCCAAACAAGATGGCTATTTGTGTTTAAACTCAATAAAAGATCTGTAGTCTGAAAAATGAGGTTAATGCTTCCTTCGCTTGGTGTGAGAGAATCTATAGGTAAATGTAATTACTTCACAAAGATTCATTCTAAAAAGTTTCTGTCCAAACTAATGATCCTTATGACATTTGGCACTTCCTTTATTCTGTGCTACTTATTTGTATAGCACATAAAGAGTTTTTAAATGAGCATATTGCACCAAGGGTTTACATACCAGAAACCTGCAGACATTTAAGATTTTAAACCAAAATGATGTACTGTACCTTCTGGCAGAACAA
Source organism: Neoceratodus forsteri (assembly GCA_016271365.2). Classification (NCBI taxonomy): domain Eukaryota; kingdom Metazoa; phylum Chordata; order Ceratodontiformes; family Ceratodontidae; genus Neoceratodus; species Neoceratodus forsteri. Next base: position 638,642,480 of record CM057455.1, on the reverse strand, counting down.
TAATTTCCTTCATAGCTTTTCAAACCTTTCTCTCTCTGAAAATTCCAATTCATATCAGGAATTTCTAAAAAACACAGTGGAGTAATCACTATAGCCAAGGGCATGAAGAACTACAGTATGTGCTTCTTATTTATGTTAAACCCAGTCACATAACTGGGCTAGCCCAGTAGCACAGTGACTGTGGTTGCAGCCTACGCTGGTCTAGATTCATTCCCCAAGGCTGGAGCACCACAGTGGGCTGGCAGGAGGTAGACTTAGCATGCTACAGGACATTATATTCTACCAGTTGTAGTGGGTGGGTGTTTACCCTCAGACACTTATTTCTGGTGCTCCAGGGAGAACAGTGCTTGTGTTCCAAATGAGTTTGGAAAGCTATGCGAGAGCAAGAGATTGGACTCCATCCTGTGAGGGTGGAGAGCTCCCTCATTACCCTGTCTGCATTTCAAATGGGGATGACTGAGGACCAACTAGACTCTACTGCAGATGTTAGAATTTTGAAGCTTAAAAGAACTGCCTATCTAGATAGCCCAGGAAATATTTAAAAAGCATACATCCATACTATAGCCATGTAACACAGGAGCCTTTTCCTTCTCAAGCATACATACAGTGCATATATACATAACTCATAGGAGTTTAGTGTGAGTCAGGTATATCTCAGAACATAACATTTTCTTGTGTAACAGTGAATAGTAATAGTGTGGTTATTATTAACAAGTGTAATATTGTGGTTATTATTAATTGAACTATGAACAGAGGTTCTGTTTTGCTATTGCAACCTTTCATGAGAAAGAGGAACACTTTCCCCAAAAGTCTGCATCATTGTTAATATCCAGCAATGGATGTGCCTTGTCTTTGTCGGTTGTGCGTTTGTTGTTCATACATGTAGAAAACAAGAACAGAATACCATGATGAGAAATGGATGAAGGATGAGGAAAGGTGCAGATAAATGCTACACCATGCCAATTCTACCAAGTATAAGTTCTGAAAGTGGTGGTGGTGGTGGAGAATGGGCTGGTCGTGATGAGACTGGAACTGGGAGTCATAAGCATGAGGCTTAGAGGAGAAAGGCAGGGCGCATGACAGTATAGCCATTGGTTGCACTCTCACTGCAGTATAAGCAACCTTCTCTACTGGTAATTCAATGCATCTGGTGATGACATGATCCTGAACAATTCAGAAGCACCCCATCTCCCTCTTCTTTGACTGCTTCTAATCCCCCCTACTTAGGAGAGACGTGATTCATTCAGAAATGTAGATTCTAGTTTCTGACAAAAATCACCAAGTATTCTCTGTCGTATTCCTCAGTGCCTCCTTCCCATTACAACTGGAAGGGAATAAAGTGGCAACCCCAAATCAGGAGTTCAGCTACATGATTTGTGTTTTCTTGGCACAAAAATAAAAATAGCAAATAATAGAATGATCATATATTAAATTATAGCATATAATTTGCATCTAATGATATTATCTCCTCATACATTGTATAAGATTATACTATCTTCTCTTGCTGAATATTGTATTTACTATCCTGCTTGCCCAATGCTATCCATGTGCTGTCATTCCACAGTGGCTGAAAAAATAAATCTTCTCACAATCACAATCAAATTCCTCTTTATGTACCCCCACCACCACCACCATCACCAGTCTATTGCACCTAAGAAAACAAACTGATCCTCTGCAGTGTGAAAATATTTTACAGATGCCACCTGAATCCACTGAAAGCATGTTGCAGAAACGGTTATAAAAAGATTGTTTTGGATCAGTGCAGTCTACTCAAATGTTGAGAACCAGTGTTTTAGCTGATGATTTAAAATGTGAGCACAGTGTCCTCCGAACAACAACATCCTACTTAGGTCCCCATTCAGGTCAGCTAGACCAGCTGCATTGGCAGGGACAGTCAGGCCTGGTTTGGTGTGGGAAGTAATGGGAGAAGATGGTTCATTCAAGTAATACAGCCAGCTGGGCAGCAGCATCCTGAGACAAATGATGTATCTATTGGTACCAGACCAGCAGTGCATCACAAAGGGTCTAATAACCAAATGCCAGTGCCAGGCACAGCATACACAATAACGCTTGATTTATTATAAAAAAACAAAGTATGCTGTCTGACCCATTACTTGCCAGAGTTGAACTATCTATCATGCTTTCCTCCTGATTCTTCAAGTACTGACAAAGCCTGAGACACCTCATCTTAAGTCTTGTCTCCAAAACCAAATACATCTTCTTTATCATACCTCTCCTACCTCCCTTAGAATGAATGAGTCAAGAGATCCTGAGAGGATGGAATCTCACTGGGATGCAAGACAATCCAGGTAGCAGGAGGTTAGCAAATGAGGAAGAGGGGAAGAGGAGTAGGCAAAATAAAAAAGTGAGGAAGGGGGAACAGCTAGAAAATTGGGGAGGTAACAATAAAAGGGCTAACAAGACCTGGAAAGCCATGTGTGCCAATGCTAGTAGTCTGGGAAATAAGATCCCAGACCTGGAGGCCATCATGGTGGGGTAGATCTGGATATGGTTGCCATTACCAAAACATGGTGCACTGACAATGGTATTTGAGAAATGCTCATAACAGGCTACATGATGTTTAGAAGGGACATGGTAGGAAGCAAAGGAGCAGTAGTGTGCTTTATGTTAAGGAAAACATAAAATCAACAGAGGAACAGGGAATTCAAGGTGGAGGGAAGGTGTTGTGGGTCATTCTTGAGTCAGGAAACAGAGTTGCTATTCAGACAGGAGTGGTCCACAGGCCTCTGACCCAGGGGGAGAACTTTGATAAAGAAAATGTTAGAAGTAATTGGCAAAATGGCTGAAAAGTGGGGGTGCTCATGGGAGACTTTAGTCTGCCAGATTTAGATTGGAGCCTCCTTGCTGCAGCATCAGCTAGAAGTACAGACATCCTGGACTACCTGCAGGGGCATTCCTCAGGCAACTAGTCAGTGAACCTACCCAGAGTGGGGCAGTACTGGACCTGTTGTTTACTAACAGCAACAGTGTTGCAAACATCAGAGTGGGAAGTCATCTGGATACTAATAATCATTGCAGTGTGGTTCAATATCAGAACAGCAGTGTAATCAAACCACACAAGGGTGAGGGTCCTGGATTTCAGAAGGGCTGACTTCACAAAAATGGGACAATCCCTCTGAAAGGACCTGGCAGGAGGAGATGTCCTGGGTGGTGAAGAGGACAAATGGGCTAGACTAAAAGAGGGCATAGTAAATGCAACAAACCTGTATGTCAAGTAAGTGAGCAAAAGCAGGAGGAAGAGGAGATCATTATGTTTCTTGAAGGAGCTGGCAGTAAAGGTAAAGCCAAAAAGTATGGCATTCAGAAGGTTTAAGGAGGCACAGAAAGAGGAGGATAGGGAAGTGTATCTGGGGAAACAGAAGAGGCAAATGAAAGCAGTAAGGAGTGCTAAGGCATGGACTGTGGAAAGATTGGCACATGTGGTAACAAAAGGGGACAAGGTACGATTAAAGGGAGGGGGAGACTGCACAGAGGTGGATAAAGAAAAGGCAAACATCTTAAACAAATACTTCGACTCAGTGTTCGAAGTGGAAGGGGAGGGACCATGAAAAGGCACCAAGAGCTTTGGGGGGCAGGAAGTGGACACCAATCCCTTTTCTGAGGAGAGGGTTATGAAAACACTTACTTATCTGAGGATGGACAAAGCCATGGGGCTAGACGGAGTGCACCCAAGAGTGCTGAAGAAACTCAGGGTGGTAGTGGCTGCACCATAGGCAGACTTGTTTAACAGTTCACTGAAGACTGGTGTGGTCCCAGAGGACTGGAGAAGAGCAGACCAAGTCCCACTTCACAAAAGTAGTAGCAAGGACATTGTGGGCAATTATAGGCCTGACAGCCTGACTTTGGTGATAGGGAATATAATGGAAACACTAATAAAGGAAAGGACTGTGGAATACCTGAAATCCAATGGACTGCAGGACCCAAGGCAGTATGGCTTCACAGAGGGAAGGCCATGCCAAACAAATCTGATAGATTTTTTGACTGGTAACCAAGGTCTTGGATCTGGAAGAGTGGTGGACTTGGCCTACCTAGACTTCAGCAAGGTCTTCAACACTGTTCCACATATAAGACTGGTAAGCAAGTTGGATAGCATAGGAGTGGGCAATAAGGTGGTAACCTGGGTAAGAAACTGGTTAGAGGATAGGAGGCAGAGGGTGGTAGTAAATGGAGTTCACTCTGAGGAGGGGATAGTGATCAGTGGGGTACCTCAGGGGTTAGTATTGGGGCCGGTTCTCTTTAATGTCTTCATTAGAGGCATAGCAGAGAAGCTGGAAGGAAAGGTCTTCCTCTTTGCAGAAGACACCAAGATCTGCAACAGAATGGACACTTCTGAGGGGTGGGGTTGCAAAGGATGGCAAGAGATTTAAAATGGCTGGAGTAGTGGTCAAAATTTGGTAGCTAAGATTTAATGCAAAAAAGTGCAAAATAATGCACTTGGGCCACAGAAACTGTGGATGGAGTACAACATGAGGGGAGAGATAATTGTAACAACCATCCAGGAAAGGGACCTGGGGGTAATCATATCAGATGACCTAAAGGTGACCAGACAATGTGACAAGGTGATCAGGAGAGCTAGTGGGATGCTGGGTTGTATAAGTAGGGGCATCACCAGCAGGAAGTGGGAAGTGGTGTTTTCCATGTATAGGTCATTGGTAAAAGCCCACCTGAAGTATATTGTGTCCAGTTTTGGAGCCAACATCTCAGGAAAGACATAGAGTAGAGGCAGTCCACAAGAGGGCTACCAAGATGGTGCAAGGTCTGCATCAAGCCCTGAGAGGAGAGAAGTGGCTAAATGAGCTCAATATGTGCAGCTGGAAGGAGAGGAGGGAGAGAAGGGATATGATCTAGACCTTTAAATACCTCTCATGGGTGAATAAGGTAAAGGTGGGAGGTATTTTATAGAGAAAATGGCGATCTAGAACAAGGGGGTCATGACATAAAGCTTCAGAGGTGTAGATTCTGGAGACATGTAAAGAAATACTTCTTCACATAAACGGTGGTGGATGCCTGGAACAGTCTTCCAGCAGAGGCAGTGGGCATGAGAACAGTTTTAGGATTCAAAAAAGTCTGGGATAGGCACAAGGGAATCATCAAGGAAAGGAAAGGAAGGGGTGGAAGCGACAGTGCCATAGACTAAGGGGCTCTGCAGCAAAATAAATCATAATGATAATCAGCAGACTGGATGGGTCAAGTGCCCATATCTTCTATCAGTTTCTGTTTTTCTATGTATATTTCAATGTTTCCATCATGAATCAGGATTTCTCAGCATGATAATAAAGTTAAATTTAAGTCCAACAGTAACTGGTAATTAAAATTTAAATTAAAGCCACAGAAGTTGACTGGTTCAAAAACAGTAGCAGTTCTCATCATCATCATGTTCCCTTCATCACAAATCATGATTTTTCTGCAAATAAATAAAGCCACATAAAAAATTTATTATGTACTAAACATAATTACATTAAAATAAAAAACATAGAAGTTGACTGGTTCTGAAAACAACACATCCTCTTCATCATCCTCCTCTTCCTTCCATCATGAATCACAATAGCTTAATACATAAATAAAGCACAGTTTATGAACCATAACTAATGATATTTATTTTAAAATAAAAAAAATATACAAGTTCACTGGTCAAAAAACAGCACATTCGCTGCCTCATCATCCTCCTCCTCCCTCCATCATGAATCATGTTTCCTCAGCATATTAAAGAAGCCAGTTAATCTAATGGATGCATTCAAATTTTACAATCCAGATTTAGAAACCTGATGTTTCTACTCAGTTATGTACTGTATAATTCTTAATCCAGAGTAAACATGTTTAGTCTCCCATGAAATCATACAAGAAATTTCTAATATAAGATATGGTAATATACATTTATCAGACCTTGTCCCTCCTTGTTTTTATTTCTAATAGGCTCTATTCATGAACACAGCACAGGTACACTCCTTTGGAGTGTACCTGGGTCTGGATGCCCTGCACCAGCTGTGCAGCACATGTCAGGATCTATTCACAAACCTGAGATGCACATCTCTGTTGCCACACCACCACCCACAGAGAAGTGCAGGGACATGGCGGGGACAGTTCAGTGGTTGACGGTGGCCATCCATTTGGATCTCTTGGCCACTGCTGGACGATATCACCTGCTCTGATTGATGCAGGGGACTGTGGGTTATGACCTGTCATTGCAGGATTGGTGTATTCCTTAAAGTGATGGACTGTCCCACCCATTTGCTGATCTGTACCCTCAGGCCTCCCAGTATGCTCCAAGGGCCAGGGTAGCAGTGTGAAGGGGACAGTGACACACTCCCTGAGGAAGGCCTTCTTTTGGGTTGAAGCGCAGGGGCATTGTTTGTCCAGGCTATCTTGCCAACAATAAATTGCACTATTGTGTTTAAAATTACAGAACTGAGTGCCTAGCTTTTCCTTTTTTGTTTCTAATTTGAAGTTGGCCTCTTATTTGCTTGAGCAACACTGTCTTGTGTGCTCACCATTACACTAACTTTGATGGGGAAAGTGCAATGTCCACCACCCTGTGTGACCAGCATGACAAGGGACATATGTTACTATGGCAGAGTTCCTGCCAGCATAGCCTGAACCTCCTCCATTGTTGCCCCGAACCAGTGCAAATTGGTTCCTGCATGGCACGTAGCCATGCTCTGCCCCGCCACCCTCCCTGATGGGTCAAGTGCATAGCCATGTGCTTGGTGCAGGGCAGGGGTGTGAATGTGGCACAGACCTCCATCATGAATGAGTGGGGGTCCTGAGCCAACTCACTGCATTGCAGAGGGACCTAAGGAATCATACACACCACATATACTGGCACATAGGCATCCTAAATGGAGTCCAGTTGTGTAAATATGGAAAGAAAGAGTTTACCTGGAAGTTTGATGCTGATCTAAGAAAGGATGAAGCTTATGTTTTGTTTCTTACAAAAGAATATTCAAGACTTTATAGATTTAAATAAAACAATAGATATGTCACATAATAACTTTTTTTCTTGGTGACATTAAATGTTATATATGTGGAGCTACAATAAAGTATCACAATAGAAACACAGAAAACATGGAATAAAGACTTAAATATTAGAGGAAATCTAAATGACTTCCCCCTCAGTGTCAGATTTATGGGAACTATGAGAAATTAAAAGAGTATAATAAAAGTATCATTATGAAGCGCAAAATGCTTTATTGATAGCAAGGGTGAAATATTATTACTATGGCAAAAAGCCAGTTAGTGTTACAAATACAGCAGGAACATTCATGTGATATGAAAAACAAAATTAAGAATAAATAAAATTTGGATATTTCATACCAAGAAATTAATAGAGTTTCTACATTTTTATGAAGAATTATATACTCACGAACATAAAAAAAATGAAGATAAAATAGAAAAACTTTTTAGAAAAAATACATTTGCCAAACTTGTCTGAGGAAGAAATAAGTAATTGGAAACTTGAGACTGAGCAGGAAGAAATGATGGATGCAATTGCTATTTGTTATCTTAAGTCAGTATTTGTATATATTGTGTTGCATGTTTCTGGGTTGTGCCTGAAAAGATGCCAATTGGTGATCAAATATAGTAGAACTGAAATCTCTGGATTCTAAGGACCTAATATATACTTAACAAAAAAGTAAAAAGGAATTAACCATTTTCTTCAAGTTTCATTTAACCAATGTCAGTTTTTTATTATACTTTGGTACAGAGGAATTAACTTTTTTTCTTCAGGTTTCATTTAACCAATGTAACTTTTTATTATACTTTTGTAACCTGGTAAGGACCATTAAGCACAAGGCCTGTTTTCAACTGTGACCCAGGAGCACTGGGAAGGTTATGTGACTTGCTTAGGGTCACACAGTATGCAGGTGGACATTGTGGGACTCAAACACAGGACTGCTAGATGTACCAAGCTTATTCACAGCCTGTTACTCTAAGCTTTAGACTATACTGCCTCAGTTAATAAATGCCTTGTATCTGTCCATCAATGATGCCCTTATTGCATGTCAGTGTGGTGTGTTCTACATTGGTAGAATGAAACCAAAATTTAAGAAACTGTGGCTCACCACATGAGGGCCATAGAAGGAGGTAATTGTGTATATGCCCCTCTGGACATATGAGTAAAGTCACTAACAAATCAAATTATGTTCACTGCACTCAAACATTTGAAAGTTTGCTGGGGAAGGGGGGATTGGGTCCTGGCTCTTGCAAGTAGAGAGAATCTTTCTGGATTTGTAAATTGCAAACATGCATGTTTTATTTATTTATTTTAGTCTTTTAGTAACCAGGCAAGGCCCACTAGGCACAAGTGCCTGTTTTCAGGGGTGACCTGGGAGCACTGGGTGGCTAAGTGACTTGCTCAGAGTCACACAGTATGCAAGTGGAGGTTGTGAGAATCAAACTCGGGTATGGTTTGCTGGTTGTATCAAGCTCATTCACACCTCTTTCCTCTAACCTCTAGGCTATACTGCCAGCCCAGTGGGCAGACTAAATCATAGGGAGGAGTTGTCACCCATTTTAGGGAATAGATGGGTAAAGAAGGAAAAGGTTAATATTTTGTTTAGCTTTTCAGGAAGTGTCACTGTGTTCTTTATATTGCTGTACTGTACAACAGTTCAGGAAAGTATTTTGAGACATTTAGTATCCTCTATGTCTCTATGCGTCTATGTGCAAATTATAACATTTGTTTTCCACAGATGTTCTGTTGTAAGCCACCAGTCAAACCTAGAATTGAAAAATGAATTTGGTCCTGTGTTCAAGAGCATTGATGCACTCCAAGTTGCATACTGCACCTCATATTTATAAATTGAATTATTAGAACATTAAATGTTCGGTGAAATAAGTTTATTACTCCTCTGACAGTAGATTATTTAATAGATGTATCCAGCCTGTAAGTACATTTTTATGTTCACCCTTGTGCTTGTGTGCAAAGTAAACATTTTGATAAGATAGTGGGATTTAAGAAGTGTGTCACTTTCGGTCCAATGCAGGGTATTCTGCAAGATGCTCATCATTGTCAGACCAATCATCAACCAGGCTGATCATGTCACTGTTCTGCTCTTGCTGGGTGAAAACTTCATATAGTTTTTAGGAAATAAGTGGTCCAATTATAGGGTGTTTTTTCTTTTGATGTGCATAGCACCACCCAGCAAAGAGAGCTGGTTGGCATCCTGATCAGCCTGCTGTGGTTCTCCCCTCCAGTGTAACCTGAAATAAGGGAAACTGTCCCTCAATCCCTACCACCTCTTCCTTGTTGATTTTCTGACACTGGAGTGCCCAATCCCCAGTACCAGCTACTATCCCCACCACACCCATTTTTATAGTATGACACTGTGGAGCCCAACCCCCTGCAGCGAAACGTTACAATGATGCTGGGGTTCCCAGTCCCAAATGTCAGTACCGGAAATAAAGAAAACTGTCCCTTGTATTTTCATAAAGGCTATGACTGTAGTTCAGTGGGGTGAGCAACCAGCAACACCTCCTTACTGAGTTATATAAGCAGTTCCTCCCAGCCTCCTTCTGAAGCACTTTTTCTTTGCTGGCCGGAGGCTCTGTTAGTCTGTCTTCTCCCTTGGGATCTACCAGGGCTCCCCCCCCCCATTGTTGCTGTACTTTGGGCTCTGCTTGATTTGAACTGGACTTTTGGTTTTTGTGTTCTCTTGCTTTTGGTTTGCATTGTTTGCCTTTGGCTGCTATGTGCTTCTATGTGTGCTTGTTTCCTTCCTGCTCCTGTACTTGTGTTTGCTTTCTTTGGGGCTTTCTAGTTTTTTAGCACCCTGTGTATACATTGTCTATTTGTGCTTCAGGTTACATATTGTTGTTTTCTTTCCTTATGGTGCTCTGTGTCTGTGCTCTCAGGCTCCATTTACTCACAAGATTTTGCAGGCCCTCATTGCACACTGCACTGTTATCTGTATGCTTCAGCTCAGCCTGCTGCTTTCCTGGCAAACAATCCTCAGTTTTCCTGCAATTGTGTATGCTTCTGATCCCATTGCTGTTTCTCTGCTGTCCCACATGCTTCCAGTTCATTTGTTTGCTTCTGGTCCAGACTCACTCTACAAGCTAGCTGCCACTCCCTGTTCTGTAGCTTAGCTGCAAGTTATTGTTGCTCTGTTTCCTTAGTGGTTTCTTATCATTTGGTTGTGTCCTTAAATAGGACCTTGCCAGTATATTTTGGTGGTTCCTACCCTATCAACATTACAGTGCTGTTTGGTTTCATGATGCTTCGCTGTGCCTTCTTGTTATTCCCATATTGGGGGACTGTGATGTCACTTTGGGCATTGTGGCTCCGAGTAGCAGGAGCATGCTTTATGCAAGCTATATGATTCTACCCTGCTTTCTTGATTACATGGCTTTCAGTTATCCATGCTTAAATCATTAACCTCACAGACTACATGGCCTTCAGATATTCATTGCATTCAATTACTGTGCTGCATACTCCTTACTGGAATAACCTATCTCCTCCTTCATGGCATTTAAGGTATTCATACCAATCATATCAATTCACTATTCAAACAGTCATATCAATGCACTATTCCTGCTGAAACCATAGCATCAAATGCTTCTATGTAAACTATGATTTGCTCCTTTATGGAACCGGTTAGTCAAGTATATATGTAATTCAGCTTACCTCATTTGCGATGCAGCATGCTTACCTATGCTGCTGCCCATTTTATTGCTGTTGCAAATGCTGTTGCAAATCCTGCTGCATATCTCCTATCTGCTAGACCTCATTGATTATTTATGCTAAACCTCATTGATTCAGTCACTGGCATCACAGTCTCTAACTGCCTAAACACATACCTTCTATGTCACCATCAATTTGGCTTCTGTAATAAAATTGGTTGGCTTGTTTTCCACTGGTTGCTACTACCATCAAACCACCAAGTTCTGGCTCATATTGCAGCCTCCTACCTCACCCGAGCCCTGCCTCAGTAGTTCTCATGGTTGCAGAGTTCACTCACAACCTTTCAAGGCCAGCCTCCTCATCAAAATATGCAGCTGCTGGCTTCACACAGCCTTTTTTTCAATAATCTACTACCTAATCTACAGTAGCTGGCTTTACCCAACCTCCTTCTATCTAGCATTCAAAGTTGATTCACCCTCTCATTCATAAGTCGGATGCATTACAACTGTGTCCAATACCTTTTCTGGTTTAGGGCTCACTCTGAGAGCTGATGGTCTTGCTTTGAACTCACGAGGTCCTCATCTTGACCATGTGAATGTCGGGGTGGAGTCCTTCTCATATGACACACAGTAGGAATGTCCTCAATCCGGGTAGAGCTTTAGCGTGCAGTCATATGGTGCACCTCTTGATGCAGAATTTAAGACTTCAGCTGCTAAGGGGTGGAGCCTTTACAGCATGAGAGTGCTCTGTTGGCCATGGCATTGCTGTGGCACCTTCAAAAGCTATTCTCTCTAAGACCGCCTTTGGTTCACCAGGTATGTTTTAGTCGGTAGGCAGGCTGAGTGCCTCAGTGGTCATCGCTCTCCTTCTCCTGCCTTGGGGGTCAGCTTTAACTCAGAGTACCCATTGTTGCAGAGGCCTCTCACAATCCTTCATGGCATTCCTGTTAGAGAGATTGTGAGAGCTTCTCATCAAATTAGAACCTTTTCTCCCCTTTGATTGGGTTTCTAAATTGCAGCAGTAGAGCTGTCACTAAATAAATTACCCCTAGCCTGGAGGGGGATCCCCCAGAGGTTTCCTCCATTTAAAAAGGGTTATTTCCTCTCCTCTGTGCCAGAGGTCATGATATACAGTTAGTTTCTTATAGTATATTCCCTAGTTTCCTTAGGTAGGTTTCTGCTGTTGGAGGAAGATGGATGGTGGCCCTACTCACCATTTCCTCTCTCCTTAGGAAGCCCCTTGATGTCATCAGTGCAATCCATTTTATCAGTGAAATCCTGACAACGTATGCATCTCATTTGTGTTTCATCTAGCTGTATTGTTGGTGTCAATCTGCTGCTCTACCTCCTAGCCAATGTTTACTGTTCAATGTTTTTTTGGGGGGGCTCCTTCCCACAGTACCTTTTGCCAAGGATATCTTTCTTGTGGCATCTCTAGGGGTAGAAGCCTCTTCGAGGGTTCCTTGTCTTCAGTACCCCTACATGGTGGTAGTCTCCCATGGAATAGAGAGTCTAAATGGCCAAGCAGTTATCACAGTTGCACAAGCATAACACTACTCTGGTTGCATAGGCCCATTGATTTGAAACACTATGCCTGTAGTTGAGTGGGGTCCCCCTTCCTGAGCTATATAAGCAGTTCCTCTCAGTCTCCTTCTGAAGTACTTTTCTTTGCCCCACCATCCTCCCCTCTCTCCTCCAGTGGCCCATCTCTCTCATCTGGGGGCTCCTTCCAAAGGTACCATTAGACATGGGAATCTTTCCCACTGATCTCTAGGGGTGGAACCCTCTTTGAGGGTTCCTTGCCTTTGGTACCCCTACAGGATGGTAATTCCTGTGGAATAGAGAGTATGAAATACCAAACAGTTATCACAGTTGCACAAGCATAACACTACTCTGGTTGCATAGGCCCACTGACTTTTTATACACCCTGCAAAAAGGAAAACCATTGTTGTCTGCTGCTACCATTGTTACCTTCCCCACCCACCCTCCCACACAACACCCCCACCTCTGCTCCCCACCCCTGCCCCCACCCTTACTTACCTACCAGGGATCCAATGTAATCCTCTCTGGGCTGGAGATATGTCTTCAGTCTTCAATGCTGGACCGGGAACTGAGGAACGCAGATATATGGTTCAGTGTATTGAACTGTCCTCATATATTGATTGTTTTTTAATATTTTATCTCCAGATTGTCAACATGAACCTTTTGGGACCCCCACTCATGAACAATGGCAGTAAAATTATGCAAATCCACCAAAAAGATGATTTTGCAATCACTGTGCGAAATCACCTTTTTGGCAGGATTTGAAAATATTCTTCATAAGAAGGCTACATTGGCAATTTAGGGTAAAAACAAAGCTCTGACTGTACGATGAAAATTTTTCAATACATTTTCGTAACTTTCAAAATTTTCAATATTTTCACCCCAATTTGCAACATAGTCTGTTTTTCACATCACCTCATGAATGTCACAGCTGTCATTTGTCAAATCCTGGCCAAAATGTGTTTTTGAACTTGTGTACAAAATCACTATTCCCACAGGGTTTTAATATTTTATCCACTCTTGTTAATAAGGTGGGGTCATAAGAAGGTTATGTGGGGTCATACAAAGGCTATGCTGAAAATGTGGGGTAAAAGTTTACAAAAAAAGTTTATGAGCATAATTTGTCATTTTCAATGCATGCTTGTAACTGGTAATTTTCAACATTTTGGCCCCAGATTTTCAACATAGCCATTTTTTCATACCTCCTTATGAATGTGACAGCTGGCATTTTCAAGTCATGGCCAAAATGTGTTTTTGAACTTGTGTACAAAATCACTATTCCCACAGGGTTTTAATATTTTATCCACTCTTGTTAATAAGGTGGGGTCATAAGAAGGTTATGTGGGGTCATACAAAGGCTATGCTGAAAATGTGGGGTAAAAGTTTACAAAAAAAGTTTATGAGCATAATTTGTCATTTTCAATGCATGCTTGTAACTGGTAATTTTCAACATTTTGGCCCCAGATTTTCAACATAGCCATTTTTTCATACCTCCTTATGAATGTGACAGCTGGCATTTTCAAGTCATGGCCAAAATGTGTTTTTGCACTTGTGGCACAAAATCACCTTTCAGGCAGGATTGGAATTTTTTCTCCACCCTTCTTCATGAGTTGGGGTCATAAAAAATTTATGTGAGGTCATAAGAAGGCTATGCTGAAAATTTGGGGAAAAAATAGTAAAAAACAACAAAGTTATGAGTGTACACTGACATTTTTTAATGCACATGCTAGCTTTGGTAATTTGCATGCCAAATTTTCAAAATAGCCATTTTTTCACACTACAGTACTTCAAGAATGTGACAGCTGCATTTTTCAAATCCTGGCCACATTGTGTTTTTGCACAATGGCACACAATCACATTTCAGACAGGATTTGAAATGTTTCTCTACCCATGTTCATGAGGAGGGATCATAAGAAAGTTATGTTGAAAATTTGGGGTAAAAATATTAAAAAGCAACAAAGTTATGAGTGTATGTTGAAATTATTTAATGCAGGCCCTTGACTTTAGTAATGTTCATATTTTGACCACAAATTTTCAACATAGCCATTTTTTCACACCTCCTCATGAACATGACACCTGTCATTTTTCAAAGCCTGTCCAAAATGTGTTTTCACACTTGTACCACAAAATGACATTTCAGCAACTATTTTATAAATAATACCTATTATGTTCTGAAGGAGTGGTCACAGAAGACTATATTGAAAATCTGGGGGTCAAAATGTGAAAAAAAAAGTTATGAAGAAAAGCTGAATTGTTCCAATGCTTATTTATAAACTTATTTTTGCAGATGTAGGCTAGTAATGGTCAACAAACCCTTTGTGTTACCCTACCTCCTGGACATGACAGGTGTCATTTCTCCCCTCCAAAACTTGCTTTTTTAGTATCACAGTGAAATCACTTTTTGGATGGCATTTTGAAAAATTCCACATGTCTTGATCATAATGTGAGGTTGTAAAAAGACTGTTGGAAATTTGGGGTCAAAATGTGAGAACCCACAGAAAATCAAGCATTGCCTCTCAGTTGACCTATCCTGGCAAATACAATATAAAAATATGTAAAAGCAGAACACCACAGAAAATGAGATATTCCATCTCTTCTAGTCTATCCTAAGTAAATATATGATAAAAATATGCACAAGCAAGACCTGGTACAATGAGGCTTTGAAAAATAACATGAAAAACAGCACAAGGTTTGCTCAAAAATGTTTGTTGACATGGGTTTAGGAGTGCTGCTTGCATGTAGCTTTTTACTAAAAGTATTTGAATCAGACAGCCAAATGTTGTTTCTTTGTGCCTGTGCGAGCCTTATCATGGTCTTCCTTTGTTTTTGCTTCACGCATTGCCACATTAAATGCATTTTGAATGTCATGTGATGCAGCTGTAAGTATATTCCCTTGAAAAAGCTCCATGAGGAACGAAACATTTGGAATCTGCATTCTAGTCTGTTTTAGAGTACCTAGAGCCAGCTTGTGCACCTGAATAAAGGGAGTTACATTGCACAGCAAGCTATGCCTGACTGAGTCTCCGTTTTCTTTGTGGTGAGTGTCTGAGTTGATTGGACTGGAGTTCCAGAGACTTTGCTTTGGTGTACCATATCCCCCGAGGTGGCGTTTGTTTTTCTTGAGTACTCTTTGATTTTAGCAATGGTCTGGTAAACCATAGTTTCTAAATATTAAAACTGACTGCCTGTTGAGCAGTTACAGTACTTAGAATAAGCAGCAGTAATGTGGATGCTGGAAATAGACAGGAGCATATGAAACATAGAAACATGGAAGTTGGTGGCAGATAAGGGCCGCAAGGCCCATCCAGTATCCATATAAGATTACTGAAAATATTTGTCTCTGTGTACAAGGACATAATCTCTTCCTGTGTGACAGAAATGCATTCACAGTGTCCAAGCCACAGGCTGGAGGAAATACACAGGCATTTCTTGACTACGAGAAAAATGCTTTTAAGGCCAGATGTTTTCACTGGCAACAAGACTCTATAGTTGCCTATTTTATTTATTAATTTAGTTTTTGTTGACTGGGTAAGTGCACTAGAGAAATTCTGCCTATTTTCAGGCACAACCCAGGGAAGTGGGATACAGATGAATGCCAACTGACCTTGAACCAGATTAAGCTGTTGGTGGAATTTCTAGTGAATGTGAGAAATTTGGCCAGGACACCAGGGAAATTCCCCTACTGTGTAGGCGGGTGGAGCTGTCTATTTGTCTGCAGAGATGGAGGACCTCAGTCAAAAAGAGGTAGTGGAGGAGGAAGGTTCGGGCTCTGGAGCTCTAGAGCCTTTGGGCACTTTTACAGCTATTGAGAAGGAATCAGTATGTCCTGAAGCCCAAAAAAGTTCTTCACAGATAAAAGACCAGGATATGTTCCTGGATATGTCTGAATCAGAAAATGAAGGAGAGTCTTTATTACAAGAAGAAATGGAGATAAAGAAGAAGCAGCTTTTGGACTTAACACAGGTGGCCAAAAGAGATTATGGTCTCTGTCAAAAGTGTCTAGACTAGGAGAGGAAAAGGAAACGCTCATTTGCCAGCCCCTTATCTGCAGGTAACAAAAACTGCCTATTAATTCACCATCCAGAGTGCAGTCTGCCTTACCGGTAGAGTGTGTGAGTAAGGAGGTCTTTTATGATGGGAAGCTTCCCCCGATTACAGGAGAAGATGATATGCTGTCAAAAAATGAGGTTCTCATTAAAGCAGATTGGATGTGGCAAAAGGACATTTGGGTCCCTGACCCAAATTTTTGGGTTCTGGAGTCCATCAGGATTTAGCACAGGATGTATCTTGTTCAGCAAATTCCGACTTTCAGTCAGAATTAACAAAGTCCCAGAACTGCGGGAGTACGCAACTGTCAGCTGAGGGAGAGGCTGATATGAACAAAACTACATCAGACGCTGTGGCAGACAGTTGTCAAAGAAATGGAAGGCCACTTTCAGCAGCAGGTACACAAATTCAAAGCATGGATAATGGTGTTAATGACAGTGAGGACTTTAGTTCACAAAGAAAGAAGGATAGTGCCTCCACAGGGAATACAGACACAGGGAAGAAGAAATCCTTTGCTGGGCTATTTTGGCATCCTGCACAAGAAGCTAGAAGAAGATTTCTGGTTAGACTATGCTACAAGTGGTTAGCTCCGATTGTCCCAGACAGACTATGGGTGGGGAAAACCATTTTACTTGACAGTTTGGGGTTTGTACCCTCAGATGTTTATGCCTTTATTCATTCACCAGGGAACTCCCAATATGATATAAGCTTTTGTTCAATGCATCTACTAGATAGGTTTTGAAGACGGTATTATGAGGTAAAAGATCAGGATATAAGGAAGCATTTTTTGGCAATTCCTGTTACTAAACCTACGATTAAAATAGTAACTATTCTTTTTCATAATGAAGGAGTCACTGTAGTGAATATAATGTATTGGCTTGAACAACGTTGCAGAATAATGGATAATCCCAGACCTATAATTGATGATAATGGTTTCTGGATGGGTGGTTGGACTTTTAGAGTTCAACTGTCCCATAATGATTCTGGGATACAACATTTACCCAGTTCCTTCTTCTTAGGAAGGGATAGGGAATAATTTTTTATGCTGGTCAGCCTAAAAGCTGCTACAAGTGTGGTTAACTGGATCATTTAAACACAGATTGTGACAAAGTTAAATGTTTTTCTTGTGGAGTTCTTGAGCATGTGGCAAATGAGTGTGAAGCCCCCCCCTGTGTGTAATCTATGTGGGGATTCTGAGCATGTTTTTGAGGATTGTCCATGGAGCATGAATGATTTGGATGAGGCTTCTGATCAGGCGCATTTTTTGTATAAAGCTGAGAACCCCCCTATGAATCAGAGTATGGGAAACCAGTCGTCTGAGAGATGCAGGGGGAGGGGGGCTGCAAGGGGGGTGAACAGGGTTTTTATTCCCACTCAGACCAATTTTCAGTTTAGTTCAGAGAATTTTGATTCTACAAGAACAAGTGTTGAGCAATTTCAGGGTATGGGGAAAGACACTCCTTTTGTTACCCTACAGGGCTCTCCAACCAGGCCTCAGACAAATTTATTTGGTGGTTCTATGGATGGTGTGCAGGTGACCAATCAGGCTGTGGAAAACCCCCTAGTTTTTTTAGATAATTCAAAAACTTTAAGGCAACAGGAGCCATTTGTGTTAGCAAAGAAAAAGGGAAGCACTAAAGGCACAGGCATTGTTTCTAATCCACCCTCAGTAACACTTTCAAACAGGTTTTCTCCTCTTCCTTCTTGGAGCGAACAGATGGAAAAGGCCAATCCCATTGATTTAGAGGGGGTCGAAGATGTGCCTACACGGCCATAGGAGAAAGATGGAGAGGTAGTTTTGTCTGTTGAAGGGAGTAGTGTACCTTTTTCCTCAAAGTGGGTTAAGAGGTCAAGTGGGAAACCAAAAAAAAAACCTCCCTAGATGTTGACCTTCTCTATAGAAAGCTTGAATGTAAATAGCACTAAGAATAGAAAATGCCGATTCACTCTGTTCAGTATTTTACATTCACTGAGTTATGATATTTTGTTTCTACAAGATGTAAGATTACAGACTATAGTTGAGATCCAGCAGTCTACTAAGGATTGGGGATGGGGGTTTTCTATTTGGTCATCGGGAATAGATCCCTGTAGTGGGGTGGGTTTTTGTTTTCGAACTGTTGTTGTATCAATTATTAGATCAGTAGAAATAGAGCCGGGTAGGGCTTTTATGCTAGATATTGAATTACAAGGTTTCCCCTTATGTTTAATAAATATCTATAACCCCCAAATAAAATCATCCTGTATCGATTTACTAAACAAGATACAGCCATAGTTATACACCAAGTACCACTTAATTTTTTGGGGTGATTTCAATATTAATTTTAAGGAGAAAAGAGAAGATGCCAAGCAGTATTGTGATAAGAATTTTTTAAAACAACTGGTTTCCCACGCTGATTTAAAGAATGCCTTTGCAGACACTCCTTTGTTAAAGAGGCCTACCTTTTATAAAGGTACCCTTTCTTCCTGTATAGATTTCCTTTTTGTTAACCAGTCTTTTCAAGTTATTTCTCCTGAATTGGTTCCTATCGAGATTTCAGACCATTGGCTGCTAGGGATTCAGTTTAAGTTCCCTCCAAAATGCATAGCTGGTAAAGGGGTGTGGAGGTTAAATGTTTCCGTCTTGTCTGATGAAAATATTTTTCAGGAATTACAAGAGGTAATTCAAGATAAAGTAACTACCTTGGAACTTTATAGGAATATAGGCCTTTGGTGGTCTGATTTGAAAATATATTTAACATGTTTTTTTAAAATGGTGGGTTCGCATAGGGTAAAATCAAATAAGGATACATATCTAAATTATAGGTGTGAGTTGAGGACATTATTATCTAGGCAAAGTTTGAAGGGAATTGATTTTAGGAATCGTATATCTATCGTGCGACATAAAATGGAAGATTACCAGTATTCTCGAATGAAGTCCCTACAAAAGGAACAAATGTTTGGTACCCAGGGTAAATCAGAACAGATTAACCCATTTTTAGCCAGCAAGATAAGGACAAATAAAAGGGTCTTTATGGGTCTAGTGGATTCCTTTGGGGTAGAACACTGTGATAACAAAGGTATTATGGGGGTAGTTGAAGATTACATTAAAGATATGTTTGGGACTTTGCAAGGATTTGACCCACTAGCTAATACGTTCTTACAGATGGCATCACTTCCACAGACTACAGGCTTTCAGAATTCTCTTTGGTTCATCCTTTTACATCTTAAGAAATGGATAGAGTAATATACTCATTACATGATAATGTTGCACCTGGATCTGATGGACTGTCAAGTGAATTATATAAAGTCTTATGGTCTGTAATTCAGGTTATTTTTCTGTGCATTTATAATTTTTTTTGGGAGGAAAATACTTTGCCTACCCATTTGTACGAGGGGCTGTTAATATTTTACATAATGTTGGAGATAGTAAAGATTTAAACAATTGGAGACCTTTGACCTTGCTAAACGTTGATTTTAAGATATTTGCAAAGTTACTAGGGAACAGACTAGCGGAGATAATGCCTTCAGTGATAAGCCCGATGCAATTCTGCACTGTCCCAGGTAGAAACATTTCTGATGCCTTGTTAATGATATGGGAGATTATTAATATCTCAATAGCAGACAACGTTTCATAGGTGATTCCATGGTATTTAGTCAGTTTGGATCAAGCCAAGGCATTTGATACAGTCTCACATTCTTTCTTGTGGGATTGTTTATTAGCCTTTGGCTTGCCTACGGAATTCATTAGTTGGATAAAGCTATGTTACGCATTGGCATATGTAGTTCCTTATGAGAATGGATGGAAAGGTGGCTCTCATTTAATATATACAGATTTACACCAGGGATGTCCTTTGAGTCCCTTGTTGTATGTGTTTGTTTTAGACCCTTTATTGTGGATTTTGAATAATTCCCCACTGATAAGGGGTATAAATCATCCTTTAGTTTCCAAATGCAAAGTGGTGGCGTACACTGATGATGTGTGTTTGATGTTAAATAATGAACATTCATTCTGCTTAGCAAAGGATCTCATCCAGAAGGTGGGGAAAACAACAGGGGCTACTTTAAATCTTACAAAAATGAAAATTTGGGGTTTAAGCGGGTTTACCAATACTCCTCAGCTCTTAGGAGGGTTTCCGGTGGCACAACAGCCTTGTAAGATCTTGGGGATTTACTGGGGTGGAGTAGACATGTCCCTTTTTAACTGGGAGTGCGCATTAGAGATAGCAAAAGGGAAGGTGGAGGTGTTGAATCGCCGGAAAGTAGCAAAAAAGAAAAGAGTGTATTATGTAAAACCTTTTTTGATTCCGATATTTTTGTTTTTAAGTGCTATCTTTCCTTTAAAAAAACAGTCAGAGGTGCAGATTTTGAGGTTTTTTTTTCACTTGTATTTGGGGAAGTAGATTAAATCCATTCAGAAGGAACATACTGTATAAGACAATTAAAGAAGGGGGCTTGGATATGATTAATCCAATCGTATTTTATTTTACAATTTTTTTTCCATAAATATGCTTCCTTTATTTAAGATAGATTCGAAATGATGGATAGTGCTCAGCTTCTCAAAAGTTAAAAGTGTTTTAGGTGAATGGAGGGATGCCACATTTTTACATAAAAATAAAAGAAACCCCAGATTATTAGATATATGGAAATCTGTCTTTAATAAAATTAAATTATGGAATATTAGTTACACGAGTGCACTACAAACATCAAGGAAAGTCTTATATATGGGTATAATGAACACGTCCTTTACAGATTGCCCTTTTGCAGAATTTTCAGTGTTTCAACAAGAGCAGATTTCTAATTTTATTACTAACAATAGGATCCCAGCCCATATGTGGGATACCTTTTGGCTAGCAATTCATAATGAGGTAAATGTGAAGAGCAATCAGAAACATAAGGCTTTACAGGAGCACTTTTGCCCAAGGACAGATTGTCTGGGCAAGTTAGAAACCATGAATCATTTGTATTTTCAGTGCCCATATGCGGTAAGGTATTGGGATGCTTTAAAAAATAGATGGTTGAATTGTATGAGATGGTTAACACTTTCCCCTTCACCGGATTTATTATATTATGGCATTTAACCAGCTTTTAATGTAGGAATTTGTTCCAGCACATTACAAGTCATTCATGTGTACTTTCTGTATTGGCTTTGGCTCAGTAGATGTCGTTTAGTTTTGCAACAACAGGATATATCTGAAATTAATTTGGTACACATGATTGTGACTGATTTATAATCCTTAAAATGTGAAGAACGTAAATGCCTTTCTCCACAGCAATGGAAAGAGAAGTGGAATGAATTTGATATTTCTTAAATCTTAGATTTAATGAGTGACTATAGGGAGTAAGGCTTTTTCCTTTTATAAAATAAATCAGTTTATTTCAAGAAAACCTTTCAACCTGAATGTATCCTTGGGTTTTTTTTTTTCTTATTTGTAGTGATCAGGAATGTATGATTAGGCATCTAGTTTTTTCCTTGTGTTTTTCTTGATATATTTCAGTTTTTATATTAAAAAAAAATCAACTCTTATAGTGGGGAGGAGGAGGGGGTGGGTTTTTAACTGTTTCTTATATGTTTAGAATTTTTGTATGAATTAATAGTTATTTATGTTTTTTGATTCTTTCCTTATTAAGATCATGTATGACATAATATGGATTTATATAACCTTGTTATGATTTGTTCAGAATTCAATAAACAATTCCCCTACTCTTGCCAGTAGGGGGACTGCTGGCTAGTGCATGGGTCACTTTGTGCTGAGCAAATGGAGGAGATGGATGCACCTGAAGCAGCAGAGCAGGCTGCTATTCTAAGGTCTGATGCTATGGACTCTGAGGTTTTCTTTAACGCTCCAAGTGTGGACATGGATTTGGTGAACTTCACTTCTGCCTCTGGGATAAGGTCTGAAACCAGAGATATAACTCTGAATCAGGAGGTTATTATTTCATCTGAAAAACTACAGATGAGACTTTCAAAGATTCGGCTACTCCGCAGCAACAACTTCGTGAGGAAGAAGCTAGCTTTCAATTGAGGCAATGCAAACTGAAAGCTGCTATTGCGGCAGTGGATCAGCGCTCCTCGTCTGAGCTGAATGAATCAAACTGTGCAAAAGGCTGCCTAAGATGCTGACGTGGCAGCTCTCCAGACGACTCCTCTGCAGAAGATTGCAGCTGTAGTGGATGAAGTGCAATTACCTGACCTGGACGCTTCTGCAGGCTCCTACTCCTTTTTAGCAGGTACAGGGCAAGCGCCCTTGTTTGTCTTTAATGGAAATTTGTTCAATGATTCTGCGGGAACTTCATCAGGACTGGCTATCCCAAGTACAGTGTTACCTGACCCTGGACAAAACCCTGATGTTCATGTATCAAAATGGCAAGAACTAGCAGCTGATGAGAGCCAGTGGTCTGTGGATCATGCTTTGCAGGCAGCCGATTGTGAGAAAACTGACACAGGCTCTTGGGTTTCAGGTCCTTCTAACATTTCTGTTTCTCCCAGCAAAAAATCCACCTCTGCTAGGCAGGACTGCCCTCCCTTAGAGACTAATGGACCTAAAGACTGGGGATCTGAAATGGACGTTCCCTCTCCTTTACTTGTGCTGGACGGCCTAGAACTTACGCAGAATCCTGTGCTGCCTATTTTGCAGGGTGGTGAAACTAGATTTTGTGGGCCTGATTCCTCTATTGTTTCAGAACTTCTACCTTCTGAGGAACAAACTGAAAATGTTTTACAAGGACAATCTAAATGTACTAAATCCTTTGCTTCCTTATTTAGAGCTCCAGTTTTCCCTGCTAAATGCCATAATGCAATTAGGTTAATTTACAAAGGGGGTTTAGAAGTTTTTCCTGACTGTAAACATGTTGCCAGGAACCTGCTTCTGGGGTCCATGTACTTTACCCTTGCTGAAATTTACACTTTAATACCTGTTTCAGGAGAACCTATCTTTGATGTTAGCTTTAAACAAGGTAGTGGTCTGCAGAAATTCTGGTCTCAATACCAACTTTTAAAATCCTCTGTTTAATGGGTCCCTTTTGAGGTAGTCTCCCTAACTAAAGTTGCACATCGTATGATCACAGAGTTATTTAGAAACAACGGGGTGAGTGTCACAGATCTAGTATATTGGCTTAGACAAAGGAGCACAGTCCAGGGGAATCCAGAACCCATTTTTGATGATGATCATATCTGGAACAGAAGGTGGAAAATACAAGTTGTTCTGAACACTTCTTTTTTTTTTTTCAATTCACACTTTATTCACAAAATTTCCACAATACAGGAGGCAGTGAAACAAGTATGAACAACCAGTTAGTAGTACAATCCAACACTGCCCCCCGACCCCCCCACTCCCCCAGGCACAGAAGTTCCCTAGAATACTATAGTAGCTAGTTAACCATGATAATCTCATACTTAGTATAATGGCATTTGCACCAATTACACTTTAAATCCTAGCGGTGATAATTAAAGTGTGAAGGGGATTCCATATAGACTTATACTTATGTAACCTATTCTGAAGGCTTGCTATGGCCTTCTCCATGTGGAGATTAGCAAGGATTTCATGTATCCATTCCTGATATGTTGCACAATTACCGTCTTTCTAATGCCTGAGAATAATTTTTTTGACCGAGAGTGCAATCATGGAAATGTGAAATCTCCGAATCTTAACCTTAATAGAAGACAAATCTCCCAAAAGGCAAATATCCAGAGTAAAACAATCCTGTAATCCCAATAAGGAGTTCAGGCAGGTTTTAATTAAATCCCATAATGAAGCTATCTTGGGGCACGACCAGAATATGTGAAACAGCGTTCCAGCTTCCTGGGAGCATCTAGTGCACCTGTCAATATCGAGAAGGCCCCATTTAGCCAGTTTGACTGGCGTGTAATACACATTGTGCAAAATATGGAATTGCATGAGACGTAATCTATCTTGAGACACGTATTTGTGACAAAACATCCAGAGAGCCAACCAATTGAAAGTGGACTGTGGGAAAAATGGGTTCCAAAAGCTAGTGGGACCGTTGCCACTCCCAAACCGCCATAGATACAATACCTAATATATCTTAAAGATACCCCCTGGGGATTTGAGAAGGGAAGAAAGTTCAGGTACCAATGCAAAAACTGATGGGCGAGGAGGGACTTTACCAAACACCGTGATTAACAAATGCTTCAATTGACAAACCCTAAATGACTGAGAGTCAGGAATGTTGTACCTTCTGAGAATCTCAGTTACCGAGAGCCAAGCTCCTGAGCCGTCCAATAAAGAGGAGGCTATCCCTTCATCTAACTGAGGTAACCATGTACGAGAAATTACCTGCTTATTTATGGTGAAAGCCGGAGAATTCCAGATGGACTGAAACAGATCTGTACTCGGATTATATCTTAGAAATGAATACAGCTGTGAGTGAACCTTCAATGAGGTCATGAGAGTGGGGCATTTACTAACATTCTGTAAAAGGGAGACTTTTACAAAGAGCATGGTTGAGGGGATCCATGGTCATAGCCTGAATATAGTCTAGTTCAATGTTAAGCCAGGCTGGTCTCAGATTTTCCGGACCCGGCCTTACCCATTTCAGGTACTTAGCGAGATGACTAGCCCAATAATAAATTGCCAAATGAGGAATCCATAACCCCACCTCTGTTTTTTGCAGCAACTAATTTGTGATAGGCCAGCCTGGAGTGTTTATTAGATCAGATAAAATTAGAGAAAAGCTTATGCATTTTCTGAAACCAGGATACAGGAACAAACGAGTTAAGATGCGACAGGGGATAAAAAACACGGGGAAATACATTCATCTTTATTATATTAATGCAGCCCCATAGTGAAATCGGAAGCTTATCCCATCTATCTAGGTCCTGCACAATCATCTGAGAAAGAGGTTCTAAGTTTTCTTTAAACCATAGGGAAGTGTTACGTGTTAACTTGATACCCAAGTATTTGATAACACGAGGAGACCAACACAATCCCAAGGGGGGATAATGTCTGTCTTAAAAACCTTGTGATTAAGGGGAAAAAAGGACATCTTGTTTGCATTCAACTTATAATTCGAAAAATGGCTACATTTGACTATCTCACTTAGTATATTCGGGATAGAAGTTACCAGGTGGGCCAAATGGAGGAGAAGATCATCAGCATATGCTGTTATCTTTACCATATTATTCCGGATCGGAATACCTTGTATTCCCATGTTATTAAGAATATTTTGAATAAGGGGTTCCAAAGAAAGATTAAATAATAGGGGGGAAAGGGGACAACCCTGTCTCGTACCTGAATGTAACAGGAAAGATTTTGAAAAAGCCCCATTACCTGAGATCCTTGCAGAGGGAGACTGATATAGGCCCTTATCCAGCCTATAAAAAATGGCAGAAAACCCAAAAGCTTTAAGAACTTGGAATAAGTAATTTCAGTTTACCCGGTCAAATGCCATCTTGGCGTCCAGGGAGACCAAACCCGGGGGAAAGGTGGCGTCCCTGGACTCCAAGAAGACGTGCAAGAGGGTACGTAAATGGTCTGAGGATGAACATCCCCTCATAAACCCAACCTGAGACATTCCAATCAGATCTGGGAGAACCAGCGTTAGCCTATCCGCTAATATCTTTGAAAGAATTTTGACATCCTGATTCAATAGGAGTACTGGCCTGTAACTCTGAACCAATTCGGGGTCTTTGTCTGGTTTGGGTAATAGGACTATTAAGGCTTCAAACAAGTGAGTGCCTACTGTAGCCCCAGAGAGAATGTGAAGGTAAAGCCGGTGGAGTACAGGCAATAATTGCTCCCTGAAAACTGTATAAAATAAAGCGGAAAACCCATCCGGTCCCAGAGCTTTATCCGAGGGCAGGGCCATTATAACAGCCAAAATTTCCTCCTGTGATAGAGGAGAGGGGAATTTGCCAAGGAAGGCAGGCTAGAATCCCTAAGGTACTCTTCCAAATCCTCTATGGGAAGAGGGCTATCCATGTCCCTATATAGCGTCTCGTAATAAGTAGCAAATTCCTGCACAATCTCTAAAGGAGTTACTCTCAAGGAACCGTCTGCTTGTGCCCTAATAGGAGGTATAAACCTTGCAGTCTCTTGCTGTTTTAAACGTAAGGCCAATAGGTGCCCCGCTTTTTCTCCTTGATCCGTGAAACTTGCTTTGGTATGAATGATAGCCAACTCCGCTTTCTCTCTTAATAATTCTAAATATCTATCTTTAACTACTAATAATTTCTGCCTCTCCTCCTTGGAAATATTGTTTGGCTGTCTAGATTCTAGTTCCTGAATTTGAGACAATAATGATAATAACTCTGCTTCCTGAGCCCTCTTCCTCTTTGTAGCTAAACTAATGAGAATACCCCTAATATAAGCCTTAAAAGCTCCCCATATAATGTCCGGCATGGCACTTTCTAAAGGTTTGGTAGAGAAAAAAAAAATCAATCTGATCTTTCACTAGTCGACAGTATTTCTCCTCCTTCAATAGCCGCTCATTTAGTTTTCATTGGGTCTCTTTCTTAGGAATATTAGAGAAAGCCAGATTACATAATGCCAGAGAATGATCAGATAAAGGGCCTGGTTGAATCGAGGTGGATGACACACCCGGCAAGAGCTCATGAGAGACCAGAAGGCAATCAATGCGAGACTTCGAGCTGTGTACCAGTGAACTAAAAGTAAATTCCCTGGAATTGGGATGCAAAATTCTCCATGCGTCACCGTCCGCATTGATCCAGTAATTCCTTGAAAGCTCTTTGTCCCGGGAACAGTCCCCTCGACACGTTCCCAGACCTGTCTATGTTAGGGTCCAAAACTAGATTAAAGTCTCCCCCCATGATAATGGGAATAGGGAGTAAGGGGAGAATAGTGGAAGTCAATTTCACGAAAAAGGTGGGCTTGTCCGCATTTGGTCTGTAAATGCTGCCAAGCAAGAGTGGCATGGACCAAAGGGTACCCTGACCTAGAGCATACCTTCCCTCTGAATCCCCAAAAACCTGAGTGGGAATAAATGGAACGTCTCTGTTAACCAGCATCACGACACTGCAACTACTGGTTGAACCTGTGGCATTAAAGACCTGCCCCACCTGTTGTCTCCTGAGTTGTAGTGCCTCAGAATCTAGCAGGTATATTCTTGTAAAAATGTAATCTGCGCACGGAGCAAGCTCAGGTGTTTAAGCACCTGATATTGCTTAGGTTTTCTCCTAACCCCCTTCACATTCCACGTAGCTAGGTTAATACTACTAGCCATCTTTGTTGGCAAAACAAGCCCGAAGATAACCTTTGACAGCTACTACTATTATGATTCACGTACCCCTGTACCACTAAAACTGCTGTGCCATCCTCCCGCCCCAAACCCCCCAATCCTGCTCAAACTAACCCTTCCACCCCCTCAAGTAACACCCAATCACAAACTAGCATTAATAAACCCAAACTATTGCCTTCTGCCCCACCCTCCCACCCCCAACTGTCACCAACAACGTTCAACAGCTTACCATTTCCTTCTCCCCCCAGCCCCCCGACATTACCCCTCTAAACCCTAAGAAAAAAAAAGTGAAGAGAGATCTTTGAGCCCTCCTACATGAAAACAACAGGAGGTAAATGACCTAAGTAACAGTAACCATATGTGAGGTCCACAGGTGATCCACTCCAGATGACCTGTGGGAGTAACATTGTATAATAGAACTAGGGCGCTAGGATTAGCGAGAGTTACCAACCCTCAAGCCTTGCCTGCTGAAAGGAATGCACCTCAATAAGTGCTATTAAGACCAGACCACAGGCAATATATCCAGTTCCCACGTGGGACTTACTTGCCCAGGGAAACACTTGGCCACACCAAATGGATTTAGCCACGCCCCCCATTCATAATAGCACCCTTATACTAGGGCAAACCCCCCATCATGGGCCACTGAAATCATTAGGACCTATTTTAAAGAGGTTCAAGCTCCTCTGGTGGTACAGGAACAAAAGCACATAATAAGGTGCTATAGAGAGAATGCCCCGAGAGCCTCTCCAGGCATCCCACTGAAAGATGGGCATTAAAACCCAATGGGGTATACACCAAGGGCCTTAACTGGACCAAATCCTCCTTGCATGCTTGCAAGGGAGGTACTAACCAAAACATTACAAAATTACTCTCCGAAATGCCTGAAAAGATAAACTTAAACAGTCATTTTAAAAAAGAGATCAGAGTCCCGGATAAAGCTAAATGGTAAGCAACCATATAAAGTCCAGAAAAATATTTAAAGAAATTGTGTCCCTTAAGCCCACTAAACAGGCTTGGATGGAAATTCAGCAACTATGTATATTTGTCCTCGAAGAATTCTTTAAGTGGCAGCCAGATATCTTCAAACCAGAACTCTTCCCTTGACCTGGCAAGAGGACTCTCAAGTATCCCTGAAAAGATCAGGTAGGGACAGCTTTAGACCAGAAATCGCAGCCTCAGGATCCTCGTAAGAAACCCAGGTACCGGCTACTTGCACCTGTAACCTGGCCGGGTACGCCATACGAAACTTCAGACCAGCTGCAATAATTTTAGAAACGACTTGAAGAAATGCTTTGCATTTCAGATGGACAGAGCCCAGCAAGTCCTGTGCCAGACTGAGTTTGACTTGTTCCCATCTCACTTCCTGGATTTCTCTAACTTTGGACAACAAATGCTGCCTCTCCAAGTAATTCAAAAATCAGCATATTATAGGGTGAGGTATTGCTTCGGGGGGGGCTTCGGCCTCAGGGATCTATGGGTTCTCTCGATTATGTATTTAGCCCCAAAAGGCGAGGGGCCAGTGATCTTCTCCACCAACTTCTGGACAAATGCTATTTTGTTCTGACCATCTTCTCCCTCCGGCAGCCCAGGATCACAATATTATTTCTACGACTATGACCTTCAAGGTCTTCCAGCTAGCTTCAAAACGTACAAGTTTCTGCTGCATAGCGGCCATCCCAGGCTCGAACCTCTCTGATTGTTTCTCCAAAGAGGAGATCCTGGCGATATTATCCATAGTTAAGACTGAGATCTCTTCAAGCTTTCTAGATAGAGATTTCATCTCTGATGCCATTTCTTTTATTTCTTCCCAAAAGGGCTTGAATTCCTCTAGGAATCTGCTTAACATGAGCGGCTCCTACTCCGTGCCCTGATTTGTGACCTCTGGCTAATTAGTTCCACTCAAGGCCCATGATTTCTTCAGGGCCTTTTCCGGAGTAACTGGCAGGTATGTTTTTGCGGCGCCCATTTCATATAAACTTCCATTCTCTCTCAGATTCCCCAGCAGGAACACTCGATGCTAGGAAGGCAGTAGACCTTAAAAATATAGGGTTTTAGGCTTGTTAAACACTCCAAAAAACACTTTTATCAAGTCAGGAGGCTGGAGCTATACAGAGGAGATTCTACCTGGTACCCTGCATCACGTGGTCCCCCGTTCTGAACACTTCTGATGCTGGGCTGATTCATTTACCCAATAGCTTTTTCCTGGGGAAAGACAGAGGGGTTTTATTCTATGCAGGTCAGCCCAAGGCCTATTATCGGTGTGGAGCCACTAGTCACTTAAGCAGTATGTGTGTTCGACTAAAATGTACTACCTGTAATGAGCTAGGTCATAGTGCAGCAATATGTAGGAATGACCAGGTTTATAATTTATGTGGGGAAAAAGGTCACACTTATCATTCTTGTCCCTTAGCTGCTCACAATCAGGGAGAGCAAGCTGATTGGGATGAGCAGAGAGTGTCTATAGCTCTAGCACAACGCACCCAGGCTCAGTGTTTGGCCTCTAGGCCCCAAGATAGAATTTGCCTCAAAGAGCAATACAAAGGCGAAGCAAAGTGAGGTCCATTCAAATCAATGGCACTTAGCATTAAAATTAAGGGGAAAGCAGTAAAACAAGGTGAAGTAATGCAAAGTCCATTGTGGGCAATGCACTTTGTGGTTAAATTTGAGGGCAGAGTAATATGCTTCGCACTGTGGAGCACTACGTGAATTAGGTGCTAATACGCAAAGTGGTCTGAGTACTGAAGTTAGGGAACTTCACCCACCTCTACTGTTCCATACTGATAGGAAGCCATCTTCTTTCTTTAATGGGAGATGATATATTTTAAGGGATAAATGACCCTTTAATTCTAACTATGCCTTTTGTCCCAAAAATGTCCAATTGAGAGCAAAGAATTACACAATAAGTAGAGATTTTCTTTATGTTATCTGATTTGTTTCAAATTTGTTGTTTTCTTAAGATTTGGTTTAGCTTTGTTAATATTACTCTTAGGGCTGGATTTCTTTTTCTCTCCCATACTGTGATACTGAAAGCACCTTCAAACATATCTGAAACATAGAAACGTAGAAGTTGGCAACAGATAAGGACCACTAGGCTCATCCAGTCTGCCCATATACCTTACCTGTATCGGTGGCCACTGACCATACTTGTTCATCAGCTTAGCTTCTCCTTCCCACCTATTGGGTTCCCCTATGCCTATCCCATGCATGTTTGTGTCTAACTAAAGTTATTCAAAAAGCCAAAAGTTATTTGAACAAGCTAAAAGAAAACAGCCCACAATAAATAGCGGTCCTGGTAGTGTGCTAGTACAATACAGAAATCCTTTTAACCAAAGATTGCATGGATTTTCAGGAATACAAATCTAGATCTTTAGCAAGCGTGTGCACACATTTATTTTATTTATTTATTTAGCTTTTGTTGACTGGGTAAGTGCACTAGACAAATCCTGCCTATTTTCAGGCACGACCCGGGGGAGGGGGATACAGATGAATGCCAACTGACCTTGAACCAGATTAAGCTGTTGGTGGCATTTTTAGTGAATGAGAGAAATTTGGCCAGGACACCGGGGAAATTCCCCTACTCTTTTCGATAAGTGCCATGGGATCTTTAACATCCACCTGAACTACCACCAATCCAGGCAGATGGGACCTCGGTTTAACGTCTCATCCGAAAGACGTCATGACGTCATGACGTCAATAAATGTCCATTGGGCTAGCACAGTGTGCTTTTCTAGTTTAAGCAGTAATTGACTATTTTATAAAGTTCAGAAAGTTATTTCCAATGTGCACACTTAATCAGCTGGATGACAGAAGCAGTGAGGCTCCTTTTCCCATTTTCCCTCTGTCTTCCCACTGTGTATTATCTTCTTTTTGCTTTTGTTATTGTCATTGGGAAGGATAGGACCAAACCTCCATCTTATGGTAGGATATCCAGGAGAACACAGATACAACACTATGCTCAGGGAAGAACAGAGGGAGCATACAATAAGTATACATATAATTATAATTATGTAGTGCTTAGAAATAGAGTGACCACCCTCCTTCACTAAAAAGCACAGTTATTTAAAATGCCTAAAAATAGCTTGCTATAAGCTAATTTGATAGTTACGTCCTCATACAAGTTAAAGAATATGTTGTGTGTATTACTTTATACTTCACATTATGTAGCTAAACTAACATCTAGTAATGACTAGCCACAAGAGAGCTTAAATTTCCTGAATTTGCGAAAGAAACTCATGGCTACAATACAAGCCATTTAGTGGTATTTGCATAAATCATGCATCTACCACTAGAATCCAAATAGAAGGCTTGGGCAATGCGGATGCCTACATCTGTGGTATCAAGTGTATTTGACTTGATGTTATTTTATTGATTTTATGAACCAGTATTTATTGTCTGTGTGTTTTATTATACTGTTTTTATTTGGAATCATCTGTTAAAGTGCCTTGGTTTTAGAAAGGTGTGGTACAAATAAATATTATTATTCTTATTCTTATTATCTCAGCTGAGAATGCCCACATGTGACTAAGGATGCCCATGCATGCACCTAAAAAGGAGTGGTCACCTGACCACTATGGCATGAAAATGTAAACTTTAAAACCGTATTTTCTAAGTTTAAAAATAATAATATTCAATGAAGCAGGCACCAGTGTATATATATTTATGAGTAGTATATGTATAATATATATAAAAGCAAAGATATCTCCAAATATAATCTCCTCTGAAATCAATGAAATCAAAAACTGTGGTCTAAAGAGCAAGAAGATGGACATTGTCCCCAATCCCCAAAAGTGTAACACATAAACCAGTATCAAAAAAATAAAAACATATGATTAAGTGCATATTTGCTGTAAAAGTATACAATTCAGTGATGCCGAGAACTCCTTCCTCTATTACTTAAGCAGCTGATAATCTGAGCTACCTGATAAAAGGATGGTTAGAACAGAATTTAAACATTAGCAATAAATAAACATTGCAAGCTGAAGTAAACAATGCAAAAATCAAAGAAAGGGGTGAGCTTAAATGGCGTCCTTAGACACACATACACACACAATCACATTGGTGTGTAAGATATAAGACAGCTATTGTATGCTGTTATATACTTTTATCATGGGATAAAAGTATACTTGAATGTAATATTTTTTGTTGTAAACCTTGGGAACTCCATAATTTATGTTGTGTTTGAGAAACAAGAAAAGTCCCAAATAATAATAGTCTCAGTCTCAATAGTAGTCTCAGTAATCTCCCAGGTGTCACTATTCAATGTAATCTTCTGTCTTCTGACTTCTTCTGTCATCTGTGGCACTTCAAGCTGTTGGGTAACCTCCTTTTACTGAAACAACCCTCTGCAGGGCTCCCTGCTCTTTCTATTATCAGGGCGGGCTCCTCCACTATCTGAAATCCTAGCACCTAGGTAGGAAGACAGAACAAAGAAAGAGGCACCCAAACTACTGACAGTGCAAGTTATACTGGAAAGGAATTTGGAAAATAAATCTTTAAATGTGCTCAGCCACAACTGCATGCAGCTATGCTACGCTTATGGCAATGGTGGCCTACCTGTAATAGAAAGATCAATAGTGCAAACAAACTCACTGCTATTGCCACTCCTGCAGCACAGTGTGCTGCTGCCTCTCACCTATGTCTGTTTTGGCACAGTGCTGATCCACTTAGTAGTGTGCCAATGTGGCCCAGTATACAGTAGATTAGTGCCATTCAGTTGATGAGTGCTAACTGTCTGAATATCACTTAGAGATGGTCATTCGCTATCACTAGTGCAGTGCAAATGGCTGCACTGTGATTGTGCCTGGCTCAGAATATGGGGCATACTTCTGCCTTCTACCATTACACTGCCCTTACAGAAATATAAGTGTGCTGTGTACATGCAGAATGATTGCTACTTGCTTAATTGTGCAATGTTTGCATGTGGCTCTCATACACAAAGTGAACATAGGCAAACCAGGTCTAAAAAACCAAACAGGTTTGCATGCTGCAAGCTTGACATGTTTGCAGCAGGTAAGCTGGGCAAACATCTTCGAAAAATCATATCAGGTACACTTGTTGCACACTTGACATGAGTGCAGCAGTTAAACTGGTGTGAACATCATTTAAAAATCACATTAGGTTCACATGTTGCATGCTTGCCATGCCTACAGCAACTAAGTTGGTGCAAATCTCGTTTAAAAAAAACATATCAGTTTCTGTTTCTCATACTACTGCTAGCAATTGCTATTAAAATACATTTTTCATTGATTTCCCATTAAAATTAAGTAAAGTTGTTTAATAGCTTTTGATTTTTGTCATTAAATTGCCATTAGTTTGTAAGCTATTGTTTGCTTACTGCATTAAATGCTTAAGATATAGTCAGCCACCATCCACCATTCCAGATGTGTGAAGAGTGACCTCTGTGTTGTGAAGACTGACCTTTTTATTTGGGCCATGAAAATCCCCTTATGTATATTTAGTATTACAAATGTGATTCCCCATGGCTGATTCAGCTCTCTTACTTTGCCTTTGTCATTCTGTCTGGTGCATATACACTATGGCCATGCTCAGCACTCTTTGTGCTGAGTAGGGTCTTGGAAGCATGCACCGTACCTCACATTTTGTCACTGAAATGAGGGAACTGGACACTCAAAATGAGGGACAATGAGAGACAGTCCTTCACAATGATCAGATCACATCCTGAAACATGGACCTAAGTATACAGTGTAAACCACTGTATTTACTTGTACCGATATTAGCACTTGAAAATGAATTTCTACCATAAAGCAGGGGTGCCATTTAGGTAGGGCAGAGCAGGGGAGTTGCCCCTCTGTGCATTTGTGCCTAGGTTGTTCTTGTGGTGTGGCAATAATGGCATTAAATTTGGATTTAATCTTTTGCACAGTAAGTGCCCCTTGGACAGTGTATGCTCATGCTGCATGTGCACTGCTGACTCTACTGTGTCTGCATTGTGTTGTCCACTATCTCCAGCTATTACTGGCAGCATCATCACACGTGACATGGAGGAGCTCCAGTCAAGCAGCAGCACATGAGTCACGTGAATGTGACACTGTCTTTCCCACTGCAGAGTAGACAGGTTGCACACTATAGCTTGGAAGAGTCAGTGAGCACTGAAATCTCAATAGCAGTGTTGTGGCAGGATATTTTTGTTGGTTTACTCTTACCAAGTATCCATCTTCCCTGGTGGTTGAAGGGGCAGAGGGTGAACTAGAAGCTAACTCGAGACTAGGTAACCTACTTACTCTTTGCCTTAATCTTTTTTAATTTCTTATGATGAACCTGTTGTATACAATAATATGTAACTTTGGAAATTTGTAAAATCAAGGTAGAGAGTCGTTTGACCTTTTGCAACAAAGCGTGACCTCCTATGTGCAATATGACCACAGCAGTTCATTGTGTACTTCACACGCAAACTCTTTGAAAATTAAAGTGTATAAAGTTTTCTTTGAAACTCTTTTTTTGTTGTAATAAAGAAGACAAAATATTAATGTTTATCTGATGGAAATAAGCCTTTACCTTAACCTTTATATTACTAAGATTACTGATAAGATAGCACTATGCATATTTAATAAAATTTGAATAATTTAAAAGTGGCATGGCTTACAGATTAAATGTATTTTTTACTTATTTATGATCTCACATGGTCACTGATTTGTATGTGTTTCTTTAATTTGTATAACACTGATCCAGTTAATTGAAATTTGATTGTGTAAATGGTGTCACATTTGTGGGCTTTTTAGATCCATCCCTAAGGAAAACCTGCTTGAGGGTTGAAGCACAGGACTTGGTCTCATCAGGAACCCTGCTGAAAATAAAATTTGCACTAGCATTATTGCAAACATTTGTGCGCTGAGCTTTATTTATTTCTTTGTACCTACTTACTCTAGTAGGCTTGCCTCCAAAAAAAAAAAAAAAAAAAAAACAGCACAGGCCCCCTCGTGGCATAAAGCTAGGCCTAGCAGCAGCAGTGACAGTGGTGTGGGTGGCCTTCATAGGCCTTGATTAGTGCAATGCATTAGCAGCCACTGTATCAGCAAAGCAAGAAGCAAGCAGTACAGGTTGGGTGGGTTCAGTTTGTGAGGTGACTTGGTCGCGGACCACGTTAGGGACCTTGGATGGTTGGGTCAAGCATTAAGTTTCTTGCAGAAGGGTGGAGGAGTGGACTGAAAATTGGGTTGGTAGCACGTTGGGCCAGGCTTCATATTCTGGTCAGATGGCTGGGTAAGTAAAAGTAAATATTTTTTTTAAAGAGGAATTGAGGGAGGAGGAAGGACTGAAATATTGGTGTGTTTTTTACATTTCTGTGCTGCTTGGTGGCTTCACGACCCATATTAGATGGATATTGAATGGAATGGAATGGAGTTGGACAGAGAAATCAGGACTAAGTAAATGGGAAAGGGGTTTGCTGCTTTGCAATAAATACTAATGTACAGGCTAGTCACGTAGGTCTTTCTCTGCCTACACACTAAATAGCCACTGTACCCCTTTTTGGTTAGAGTGCTTTAATGTATACAATACATATATTTCATTCTAGTTAAACTAGCCAGCCATTTTATAGAACTATAGCTACAACTATTCTATTGTATTGTCCCATTCTGTCTGGGAGCTCAAGGTCACTGGAAGTTGACCTCCATACATACGGACCCATGGCAGGAAGAGAAAAGAAAGTTAAAGAGAAGCACAGAGGGTGGTCTGGAGGTGGCCTGCCTCCAGATGGAAAGAAAGGGATTACTTTATTAGATAAGAATATATATATATATATATATATATATAGAGAGAGAGAGAGAGAGAGGTTGCAACCAAAAATACTCAAGGGGTCCTACTACAGTGGCAGGGACGCACCTTGTCACAGTGGGGTAAGCCTAAATCTGATGCACTGCTCTGGGGTATAGACACATGAATCTTAAACATTTGAATTTTTCCTGATTTGCATATACATTTTCAGTCCCAATATATTGGATAGTGTATGGGAGCCCATGCACAACCACACTATTCTGTTACCAAGTGGTTTCCATGATGAAGCTGACCTCAAGAGTGAAGCTCAAGAGGTCCCTGTCATCATAGAATCCATGAGGTAACTGAATAGTGAGACTGGGTATGTGGGCTCTCATACACTCTTCTTTATAGTGTATGGTGCCCAAAAATAAGAGCCCACTTACTTTTTAGCCCTTTTTTGTCCTGCTTGGTCACTGAGAACTGTCTCTTGTCTTCAACTGGAGAGCCATCCAGCTCACACACATGACAAGTCAACTGCCCCCTGTTCTATGAACAGCACTGATGGCAGCAGTTGCATTGTGTCATCCTCCCTAACACAGAATGAAAAGTCATTCTGCATTAGTGAGGATGTCACTTCTGAAGCAGAATGACTTTGTGTGGTGTATGGATTTCTATATACAATCACATTCCACCATACACTACAAATACGTTTCAAGTTTAAGAGACATTCCAGACATTCTGGAGCTTGCCACCTAGGGGCAAACTAGCACTTGGCCTCTACTGGTTGTTGGCTCCCCCCTGCTGAAATCTGAAATGGTGCCCCTGCCAAAAGGTCTAAATTTACAGGACATCCACTGTGTGAGCAGCATGTTTTAAATCAGGGATGGTTGAGGAGCAGACCAGTTTTCAGGGGTAAAACGAGGGCTGTTACTTGCATTCAGGGACTGTTGAGTGGTATGATAAGCTCAGACTATTGGAGCCCCACTATAGTCAGGCTTATGCCCCTTCCCCCCCAGTGAAGCTGACCTCCACATCCCCATGCTCAAGCACATTATGACGTAGGGCATAGGAGACTGCAGGGGCATGCACCATTGAAATGAATGGGGGTATTTTTTTTATTACTATTTTATACATTATTGATAGTGAGTTGGAGAATAATGAAGGTCACTGCTCAACTAATAAGGGACTTGTTAGTAGTACTGTGGCCTTCATTATTCTCCAACTTGCCATCATAATGTATAAAATAATAATACAAAATAACTCCATTCATTTCAAAGGGGTACGCCCCAGCACTCTGACCCATGGAAATCATCTCTTAAAGACCCATGCCTCTGGTTCCATGCTAAACAGGTAAGAGACTCTTGATTTAAATCTATACTTGGTGGTTTGACTGCAGCAGCATGACAGTATCTGCAGCAAAGTGTGTGTGTGTGTGTGCGCGCATGGGGGGGCCACTGGTCATCTGGGTGGGTATTGAGTTACTGCTACATTATGTTTGCCCCTTAAAGTCTGTTTGCATGGAAGCATTCAGAACTATGAAGAGAAAATAGTAGGAGTACAGGGCAGACAGAAGTAATGAAGTAGTTTCGTGGGTATCTGTGCATATTGGGGTAGGAGGAACCACATGTGTTTATATTGGTATATGTGCAACAGTTCAGCTGTGCAGCTGAGATAATAGGGACAAGAAAACCAAAAAGTATAACCATGGCTAAAAGCATGCTGCATGTATGCAGAGGTATGCAGATTTGTATTGAAGAACAAGTGAGCCATATGTGTGCAGGCAGTATAGCTTCGTGGTTAAATGCACTGAACTACAAACCATGAGACTTGGAAACCTGAAGACCTGGGTTTGAATCTCATTAGCCCCCACTTGTATATGGTGTGATCCTGAGCAAGTCACTTAACTTTTATGTGTGCAGTTATCAGTGACCACTTGCTTTTTACATGCATGCCACATGCAAGCAGTCTGTTCCAATATAACATAAAAAGCATGCTTTCCACACTTGCTTGATGCACGCATGCCACATGCATGCAATCGGTTCCAATTTAACATCTAAATCATGCTTGCAGCACACATATCACACGGGCAGTTTTATGTGTGCAACATGAAAACATTTCATATAATTATTTCTGTAAGGGTGTAAACACTCATCTACACTCTAAAGCTTGTAGAAAGTAGAAAAACATCTTTTCAAAATGCACTGAAACATATACATCACAAACATTGCAACAAAAACTTTGTTAATGTACCAGTTAGGGTTAAAGTAACAAAAGTAGGAGAATGTGGTGTTAGGGTTCCCAACCCTAACAACCCATCCCACCCTAAAGTAAGCAACAGGAAAAAATTATGGTGCCACCTCTCTTGAGTCTTTGCAAATCAGGTACCTTGGGGTTGTCAACCCTAACGCTCACCCCATTCCATCAGTAAATACACTGAGATTAGAGATGCAGGGAAATTAAATTCTGCCTATGAAGTGAACGCAAAGTGTCCACTTTGCGTTATCTTAATACTAAGTGAAGTGCCCATTGAAAGTGCTCACTTCACTTTGTTGTTATGATTTCACGCTGTTGTTCCACCTTAACAGGAAGTAAGACAGAATGACAACAATATAGGCACTTTAGGCAGCCCCCCCACACATCATATGGCTTACAGTACTGTAAGTCACATGCTTTAGCCAGGCAGGAAGGAAGTGAGCCATACAAGCAGATATTTTCACTTTCTCCTTTGCAGAGGTAGAAGGAGGAAGCATTTTGTATAGGAGAGAAGAGTTTGTTATTAGTTTCTTTCTTGAACAAATTGCAAAAACCCAAAAGCTTTTTTAAAAGCAAATTCTTTGTTTTTTTTGTATTGTTTTGTCAGTTCTTTTTGGTGACCGATTTCTTTGTTTTATAAGTTTTGTTTTGTGTGTATGTGTGTATCTGTGTGTATGTGAGTGTGTGTGAAGTTGCTCATCGCACCAGAGAGGGAAGGAGTGTTTTTTTGTGTGATGGGCCAGGGACAGTATGTGGCCCATGGTGGGAGGGCAGTGCGCACTTGTGGGGGTCATAGCCAGGTGGTGTTGGACCACTCCAGACTCTTTGGTCCTGCCTCCCCCCTCCAGAAGCAGCAGCACCACCTGTGCTACCACCACATCAACCAAGTCTGCCACCACCACTACCACCATCAGTAGCAGCTGCAGGAGCTCCAACAGCACCACCTGTACAGCAGCAGGTGGAACCCCAGGTGTGTGTGATCATGCTGCTGGCACTACATCTGCCCTTCTGTGCCTGGTCCCACCTGCAGCTCCCCAGTTTGGCAGTTTTTCAACTGTGTCAGGGGGCAGCAGCCTTGTAGTGTGTCTGCTTTGTGGTGTGCAGATGCACCATGGCCCCCAAGGGACACATCTGGGGACTGGGGTCCAGTCCACACATATACTGAACCACCACAAGTGGAGGGGCAGGCTGCCACTAAACAGGCCAGACCTTGACCTGCTGGCCCTTCTGTGGCAGTGGCAGAGGGTGCTGTTGTTGTGCATCACCGAAGTAGGAGGAGGGCCACAGCAGCAGCAGCTGTTCCACCACTACCCTCACCACTGCCACCAGCACCACCCTCACCACCACCACTACCTAGTTTTCCCCCACACCAGTGGACCCCACAATGCCTGCAACACAGGCAGAAATAGCACTTTTGTGGGATGCGGTGGAGGAAAATAATGAGAGGGTGGGTGCTGTCCAGCAGCAGGTGGAGCAGATCGAGCAACACCAGCTACAGATTGTGTTGATGCTCCATCTACTGCTGGAACATTAGGGGATCCCCATTAGCTTTTTTTTTAGCACACTCCCCCCCCCACTGCTGTAGTGTTTTGTCTTTTATTTATGTGTAATAACAGACAGAAGGAAGCCACATTATTAGTTTAAGGGGAAGCAATCAGCAACAGGAGGTCCCACCCCCTGCAAGGCTTACCCTCTGGTTAAGCCTTTTAAGTATGTTGCAGCATTTTTCTCACTCCTCAACATACTTATTTCAATAAAGAAAAGTCAGCGACCAGGAAGTATGGCAGCTGCTATGGGGGCTCCTTTATGTGTAAAGGTGCAACGGTGATGCACCATGCAATTCAATACAAAGGTATTGAAGCACATGGTGCGTCTCGTCCACACTTTCCTTTACACATAATGGAGCCCCCATAGCATACAGTGCACCATAGTTCCAGGTCACTGACTTTTCTTTATTAAAATAAAGTATGTTGCGGCATGAGAAAAATGCTGCAACATACTTAAAAGGCTTAACTGGAGGGTAAGCTTTGCAGGGGGTAGGAGCTCCTGTTGCTGACTGCTTCCCTTTAAATATTTGCATACACCTACATCTATACATGCTCCTTATTGCCCTCTTATTACAATCCAGTGCCTCAGTAATGTTTACTTTCTTGTTATGGAGTAGTTGTGGAAAAGCTGGTGTGAGCAGTTCAAGTATGATGTGCTAAGTTGCATGTGTGCAGTCGGTGTTGTTTCCTCTGTGTGTGTGACATCAGACATTGTGCAGCTTCTTGCAAACATATATTGCTGACTTGTTGCAGTGTTTATGATATAAAGAATAGCAATAAGAATAACGCATATTTTATTGTCACCATCATCATCAGCTAAGTGATACAATATTTTTTTCAGAGGTGTTTGGCCAGAGTGCACCTTAGTGAAATACTGCATACATGACTTTTAGAAGAGCATGTGTTTTTTGTGCTATGATCTCCGCAATGTCATGTGTGCACTGAGAGTGACTGAGGTAGACAGTGACCCTAATACCTCTGAAAAAATATAATATCACTTACTCCACTGGTGCTGATGGTACAAATAAAATATATGTCATATATTCTTTCTTATTTTTATTCTTGAGATACTGCAACAAGTCACACCATACATATGTTTGCACGAAGCTGGACAATGTCTACACACACAGGAAAGAACACTGACGGCACACATGCAGTTTAGCACAACATACTTGCACTGCTCAGTCATGCTGTTTGTGAAACACTTCAAATCACGAGTCCCGACAAACAGTAAACATTACTAAGACTCCAGAAATATTTCTTTTTTTGAAATAGACATTACAGCAGCAGTGCAACAATCTAGTGAAAATTTTGACCTATACTTTTTTATGCTATTTTACATTGCCATTTTACTTACCTCCTAACTTGTATGATACCATTCTTTCCAGTATTTGAATCTGCTTTAGTACTTTTTTCATGTCTGAAATAATAAAAGGTGCACTCCTTTTAATACAGTGCGGACCAGGTCTTCGTCAGTATTTTCTGCTGTTTTTCTCCATCAGTTGTTATATATTACTTCTATTGTAAAATTAACAATTATGCAGGAGGCAGTGTTTTATGGCCTCACAAAACAATATTTATTCAAAAACAGCTGCAAATAATGATGAAAACCTGGTCAGAACCATATTAAAAGGTGTGCTCCTTTTATTTCAGATGTGAGAAAAAGTAGTAAAGCAGACACAAATTGTGAAAAGAAGGGTATCATACAAGTCAGGAAGTAACTATTAGCTGGCAATGTAAAACAGCATAAAAACATATAGATCAAAATTTTCACCACATTGTTGCACTGCTGCTTTAATTTATAATTTAAGTATGACATTATGTGCTCACAGTCACAACACACAAAATGCAACTGTCTTCTGTCCTGAAAATTTCCAAGTGCTGATGAAGTGCAATGGGAGCATTACACCACATGCAAAGTCCCTCAGACTGTATTGCACAGTCACTCGTGTGCGCAGTGTTTACACAGAGTCCCCAGAATTTTTTTGCATCCTCAAAATGCGTCTGTCTTGTGTCCAGAAAATAACCAAGTGCTGAGGAAGTGAAATGGGAGCATTACACCACATGCAAAGTCTCCCAGAATGTATTGTGCAGTCACTCATGTGCACAGTGGTCACACAGAGTCCCCAGAATTTTTCCACATCCCCAAAATGCATCTGTCTTGTGTCCAGAAAGTTTACATACTCTGTGATGATGATGTACTCATGATGCACAGTGCCTTGTCAAACTGTGTGAAAGAGGGATAACATGACATAAATCCATTCAGTGTTCCATCAGAAATGATGACGTGAGAGAACTGTTGCTGGTCCAAAGTGTGCTGCGATTCCGACAAATGCAATGTGATCACCTCAGCTGGATGGAAGGGTGCCCTTTGTGTGTAGACTAATAGTAGCCTTGGTGAGTTGATATATATATATATATATAGATAGTATATATACAGTATATAGATATAGATATAGATATAGATATAGATATAGATATAGATATAGATATATAGAAATATATATATATGTATTTTCTAGGTTGGGGGTTGACATATATAGACATGTACTTATTGTATTGTTTTGTATCACAGGTCACACATACTGTTGGTGTGCACATTCCAGTGCCTGGTGAGAAATGTTGGTGTTGAAATTGGAAATGGAATACTCTCAAGCCAATGAAGGTAAGTATTTTTTTTTGGGGGGTGGCATATTTGTAAGTAGGTCTCATTAACAGTTAATTATTTGGTTACTTCTTCACAGATTTCATCTGCATCCTTCTCCAGTCTGGTAATAATGGTCATAGTCATCGATTGAAATGACTTCTGTGTGTTGCATGTCTTCCCCAGCCTGGGTGGGGGGTGGGCTGATGCTGAAGAAGTTCTTTGGATAAGGCAGCTATGACACAACAAAGCATCTGGAAGTTTCCTAAAAAAAGAAATGAAGGACTTTTTACAACTTGATTGCAGCAGTAAGACATTATGTTTATGCCGTGGCTGTTCCACTGGTATCTGGATTAACACAGATAGCAAGCTGTCCTACTGCAATCATCAGATCACAACTTAATTTACTACCAGGCTGTGTATCAAATACACTGTGTCAGTGTCCCTGCATCTCAACTCAAGTTACATTTTAAAACCACATCTTGTCAAGTAACACAACCTGGGTCTAACTTTTTCAACACTGTCATGGCTGCACAGCTGCAAATCTGGAATACAGTGCATGATATGTTGCAGAAATATTTTTTGTGACATACACATGTCACCTAGTTTATGAATCATCAGTCAGATTTGTTGCACTCTTGTGAATAAAAAAGGAACAGACAAAATAAAATTGATATACTTACCAGTATGGATTTGGCATAAAAAACATTAGTACACAAACTCACTTTATAGTTTTAATAGTAAGAAGCCTTGTGTCTGTCACTGATTGGTGTGGTCTCCTGTTTGACTCCCTCTGCCTTGGCATGGTCAATGTAATGGAAAAACATTGTCACAATGACACTGGTGCTGGTGGTCATAGCTGCAGCACATGATGACATTCCCTCTCACATCTTCCTGCATCTGGTGGTGGTGGTAGTGGCAAACAGTGGCCTTATGGTGGTGGTAGTCTGGGGGGACACACAGTCACATCCCTATGGTGGCAGTGGAGAACAGCGGTATTATGGTGGTGGTAGTTCAGGGGCCAGGATATACTGTGCTCTGTGTTATAAATGTGATGATATGACATATGGAATTTGAGTCACTATGAGTGGGACAGTGATTTAACTTTATGAAAAAGAGAACATGTATCATTCAAGACATGTGACAGCCATTTAACCATTTATGTTAAAACCTGCCAACATTAACCTCATCATCATTCATCATCATCCTCAGAAAGAAAGCTGCCCTCACAGTCTTCTATGTCTGAATTTGGACCACGGGGAAATTTTTTCTCCACTGTGTTATTATCTACAGTACATCAGTGGTAGTTCACTTCATGCTGTCACTGCCACCATGATGGCCCCTTTCTTCAACATCAGCAAAACCATGAGTATGCCAGTGTACGAATACTGAGGTTGCAGTCTGAATTGGTATGTGCCTCTCATTCATTTTTATGATTGTCAGCAAACTGACATTTGCAGGAGAGAGGTTTGGACGATGATCCCGAGCTATTGCACCTACTGAGCTGAATACCCTCTTGATGCTCACACTGGGGTTGGGCATGTCATGTACTTCAGTGCCACAGTGGTCAGCTTTGGCCATTTACTGACCTTTCAACTCCAGTATAAAAGGGGATCGTCAGTGATTGACAGATGTCTGTTTTCAGACACATATGACTCAACCATTCGCTGTGCTGCTCCAAGTCCAGTGGTTGATGCATCATCCTGTTCTCCGGAATCATTTATGTCATAAATCCCAACTTGGGACAAAGCCTCCCAAAGTGGGTTAACACCAGCCACTTTTGATGACAGACCACCTGGAACTGCAGTCCCCTTCCCCTTACAGGATATGCTTGATACTACTCCTCCAGGTTCACTTTCAGCCTGATTATGCTGCTATGGTTTCTTGACCTCGGCATGTGACTGCTGTGCCCCATGAACCAAGTGCACCAGATGCCCTCTGACATTTTTTACCTGTTCAAGCCTGCCCTCCAGTACTGAGGTAATTCCATGTTTGCATCACGGGTCCAGCATTGTTGCTATTGCAAAGTTGTCACTATGCTGAATGCTCAGGATGTGATGATTCTTG
The DNA here is from genome assembly GCA_016271365.2 of Neoceratodus forsteri. Taxonomy (NCBI): domain Eukaryota; kingdom Metazoa; phylum Chordata; order Ceratodontiformes; family Ceratodontidae; genus Neoceratodus; species Neoceratodus forsteri. The sequence continues at coordinate 638,597,831 of CM057455.1, read as the reverse complement.
TCAAATACTGTCAGCATGTCTTTCAGCAATGCACTCATAGCACTGTCCCTGGCAAAATCACGGCTATGTTGTACAATCACCAATGTCTGCCTCAGCACCCACAGTAGTGGAATTGATTGGCTAATGGAGGCAGACTCACCACTCACTGCCTGTGTGGCATGTTCAAAAGGCCTAAAGATTCTTATTACAGAGTCCATGAGGTGCCACTGTTCAGTCGTCATAGACATGGAGGCCCCGGAACTATCACAGCTAGTGTGCATGACAAGATATTCTGAGATGACTTTGTACTGTTCATACAACCTCTCTGCCATGTATAAAGTGGAGTTCCACCGGGTGACAACTTCCAGCTTCGAGCGGTGCTGTGAGAGGTTGTTTCAGATCTGCAACTGCCGAAGTTGGTCACGGGCCTTTGCAGAGTGTAAAAAGTGAGAACAGCTATGGCATGCAGCTGTCAGCATTTCCTTTATATCAAGGTGCTGCAGAAACTTCTGCACCTCAAGATTTAAACAGTGGGCCATGCATGGAACCCGAAAAAAGCCACCATTCATGATGCATTTCACCACATTTGACCCATTGTTACTTGCTATGAACCCAGCTCTCAGGGACAGGGGTTTCAACCACTTGTCAATTTCAATGAGTACCACATCCAGTATGTTTTCACCAGTGTGTGAACAGGTCACATTGTGCATTGCAACAGTTGCATGCTGTTGAATTCCTGGAAGATTGCTTCCATGACACTCTACCTTCCTGCACTGATTATTCACACTACCAACAGCACAAACAACCCCCTGCACCTACGCCCAGTGTGCAGTTATACACAAATGTGAACTGCCCACTGCTTTGCCACCTGTCCACATATCCATACGTAAATGGATGAATGGAGAGGAGGAATGTTGAAAGGCATGTCTTACTGAGTCAAACACTCTATGGCAAAACTTGGGGACAGCACAGGTCGAAAAGTATGTCCTGGATGGGACTGTCCATTTTGGACAGGAAAGTGCAACAAACTACAGGAACCCAGAATTCTCCACAAAGGAAAAGGGCAAAAGAACAATTGCCAGCATTTCAGCTACAGCAGCATTAAGTTCATGTGACACTGTATGATTAGGTTGGTACTTCAGCTTATGCACAAAAACACTCTGTAACATGGGCTGACTAAATCATTTTACACGGGGTGTGATGGCAAATGGTTCTGCTCTACGAATGGCAGGGGGTGGAGTGTGGACATGTCATGAAGACAGTTGCACAGGTGCTGACAAACCCAGAAATGCAGTTATTTTCTCAGATTTAGCAACAGGGGTTGATGTACCACTTGCACTAGACATACTGCATTGACCACCACCACAACCAAAACTGCTACTATCACCACCACTGGACAAGACTTCAAAATCATTCTGCTCTTCTACCTTATCATGCCTGTAGTAATCCTCTGCTGTTATTTCATCTCTACTGCATACATTTAATTTTCTACTTGATGCTACAGTCATGGAAGGGTATAACATGCTCATTATGGTTGATGATGAGGGTGAATGCCCCACTGTGGTACACTTATTAATTGCCATTTTGTGCTGTGTCCACAGTGCCATGTGCCTATTCTTAAGATGCATATGCTGTCCCCCCTGTGCCCAGATGGCTCCCCTTTTTACTTCGTCTCACACGCACCTGACAAAACTGTATGATTGCAACTGACTCATCATTTGAATCTTCCATAAAAAAAATCCCAAACAAGGGATTTTGATGCTCTAGTTTTAACATGTCCCCCCCCAATGCTGCTTTTTGGACTCTGTTTTTTTTAAGCCATGAAGTGGGGGGTGTGCTATATGATTTTTCTGGCAGGACACACTTGGATTGCAATTGACCGCCACAACTACTTATCATTATTACTGGGTCATCATCATCAACTGAAACTGGTAAATCAAAAGTTTTTATGGGGGGGGGGATGCAAACAGATCCAGACACAGCCACCTTGAGTTTCTTTTTTTATGGTTCCCAACAGGGGCCACTGACATCATCATCATATTCATCAACATCATCCACATCTTCTTCTTGGATAATGGCATATCAACTGCATGTTGCAACCACAGCAACATTATCATCATCAGCGCCACCATCACCTGAAATTTTTTCACTACACTGTGAATCACTACATGGCAAATGCATGACCTTAACTGCGGTGGAAGTAATGTCACTTTGTGTGCCATTGTTGACATGATGATCAGAATCCACATGTTCAGTTACTGGGATGTTACTGGGGAGTATGACATCATCTTCACTGTCACTCACTGCCACTGCTTCACACTCTGCTATATTTTTGGACACAGTAAACTGGTCAGAACTGGAACTTGAGGCAGCAATACTCATACCACCACCAGCAACTGCACTAAAACCACCTGCTGGGACAACATCATATCCTCCAACTATGAGTAAAGCTACTGATTGTGCTGTAAAAAACATTGAAGTAGAAATACCTTTCCTCACATCAGCAATGCACTTCTGTGACTGCATACTACTACTACTACTATGCCCACAGACAATCTTACCACTGTCAGCAGTGCCATGGCGAGAAACAGCTTTGCTTGTACATATCTTTGTGGGCATTTTGGGGGTTCAACAAGAATATTCTAAACAAATTCAAATTTTGGAACATTCATTTTGGGTGGGGACCGGAGGTGTGTGACGCTGGATGTGAAGCCAAAAAAACATCTGTGGCTTCAATAACAGATACAGACGCAAAGTCACAACAAGTTTAACAACACCTTAACTAACCAGTGGTGTTCTCAAGTCACAAACTATCCAATCTGGAAAATAATACCTTTTTCCTGTGGGGTGGTCACTGACTGCAGATCACTGCAGTGCAAAACCAAGAAAAGATACCACAATGGCAGTACAAATTCACACAGCTGCAGTGGATAGCAGGTTCACACTGCTGCACCTGCAATTACACTGTGGCACTATAAAAGGTGTATTATTTGTTGTCACATCACACACCACACACATGCACAGAATTTGTCTACAAGTAATGAGTACCAAATTTAAAACTTCAGTAACATACAAGTTTTTTTAAACAACCTCAGTGCTGTACTATGTTCCTCCAGACCACAACACACGCAATCAGCAAAAAATGGTCAACAATTACTGAAAATAATACTGTGTGTACAATAACACAGTCATTTATACAAGAAAAATATAACCAAAAAGCAAAGAACTCCCTATTTCTCCAACTTAAATCTACCTACACCAAATACACCCCTCCCCAAAGCACACTTCCACTGTCTCTCAGTACACAGACTCAATGTTGTACATTAACATTCAAAATCCACACACAAACAATAAATGCTTGGTGACATGAGCAGAGGATGGTTTCCTACAATCGATGAAATAAAGTTTCATCAAAAAAGAAAAATGACTCAAAATTACTTTTTTAACAGCTTTTAGAAGGTTTGAATCACAGAGAGCACTCACAGCAGACTGTCTCCTACAGTTTCCTACACACACTACCCCAAACTGAGGCTGTTCAGAACAATCTAGAGCCCATGTGACCTAAAATCCCATGCATCACTGCAAAATTCACCTTTGGAGCTTAAAACAAAGCGAAGTGAGGTGAAGTACTTTGTTTTCAATGTACTTTGCCTTAATAATTGGTGGAATAGTGGTTTGGGAAGGCGGACTAATGCAAAGTCATTGGTTTCAATGGACTTTGTGTTACCCATTTTTAATGCTTCACATTGCGGAGCACTCCGTGAATTTGCGTTCACTCCTTGAATCACTACACGGAGCAAATTACGGCCACTTCACCCATCTCTAACTGAGATATGTAGAGTATATCAGAACAGGTAAGTGTTAGGATTGACAACCCCAAGGTACACTCCATGCTTGTTTGCAAAGACTCAGGAGAGATGAAATGGTAATTGTTTTTGCTGTTGCAGCCTTCAGGGTGTGGGCATGGTGTTAGGGTTCAGATCCCTAACACTACATTTCCCTGCTTTTGTTGCTTTAACCCTAACTGGTGCATTAACAAAGTTTTTTGCAATGAATTTCCTTACTTTATGAGCTAGTATATCTGTATCTGCATTCACACGGAGAACTGCATAAACATATTCATTTGCCTGTGGAACTGCAGGGCCATATGGTCCCTGCACATCTATCCCTGGATGGATGCATACATCCATGTTAGATGTGGAAGCACCATGCCCTACCGGCCCTGTGCTTCCATTTGTGCCCCCACAAAAATGTATTTGCTTAGATGTATGGGTTGTTCAACTTCCAATGTTATCCTATGGGAATTGTTATGTATTACATTTTTTAAATGCTGCCAAAATTGTTGGGGGATAATATTTGTTAGTGTTGTAGTACTCATTGTGATCTTTGGTTTGATATATAGATTGTCCCTTAACTCCAAATATTGAGGGAGTTACGGCTTGTTGAAGTTGAAATATGGTAGAACAATTTAGTCCAAAATCTTTTTTCTTATGAAGGCATCCTTTTTTGTATATGAGTGACTGGGTGGGCCTTGCAGTTATTGTCTGTCATCAATTACTATGTTACTATGTATCATACGAAAGACATACATGAAAAAGGATTCCGTCATTCGATAAAGGAATAAGCAAACAAAGTTCATAATCTTTTTTTGTATGAATGAAAAATCCATATGAAAAAGGGTCTTGTGTCTACTCAAATACCTAAAAAATGTATTTACTGGAATTGGCCTTGAACATGAAACACCTCCTGTTTATAGCTCATCATGCTATTTTAATGTACTGTTTGATGTTACTTGTTATTGTATTCTTGGAATTGTTCCCTTGTTTGTATTCAGGCTTTGTACTTACCCATTTCCCCCTCCCTCAGGACACTTCTGGGAACAAGCTATTATATTATGCCTTTCCTGATGAAACGTTTTAAATAAAGTAAACAAATAAATACAAGAAAAAATCAGGAAAAAAAAAACTTAAGTCCGACATCTTTTTTCATATGAGGGCATCCTTTTCATATGAAAAAATAAGCATATGAAAAATGACTCCTTCATATAAGTAAAGAATCGGGGGGGAAACTAAGTCAGGAATCTGTTTTCATATGAATGATAAACACTTATGAAAAAGGATCCCTTGTGATGAAAAAAAGAATCTGGACTCACTTTTTTTAATTCTTTTTTTTGTTATGATGGGATCCTTTTTCATATTGTTTTTGTTCACATGAAAAAGATGCCTTCATATGAAGAAAGAAATGGGAAACACTAAGGCCCGGATATTCAAAAGGTTGGGTACGCGCATAGGGCTGGCGCATGCGCAAGTCCAAAAAGTGCTTATTTTTGCGATATTCAGCAGGAGGCAGTTGGCGCACCGAAAACATGCTGAGCAACAGCGCAATGCAAAGGAAGGCATGCGCAACCGACGTGGGTGGAGCCATGCATAAAGAGCACAATGCGAAATTGAAAGACTTGTGCATTGTACAATAGCGGAACTGCCGGAAATTGCGCACTAGCGGAAATGAGCCAAAATAAAAAGGCTCAAGGAAGTGGCGCAAGAATGCTACAAGGATGCCAAGTGGGGTAGAGAGAGAGAGAGACAGAGACAGACAGACAGTGACAGGCTAGGGCAGGCAAGGCAAGCATGGGCCATAGGCTGCAGAGGCCAGCGGGGGTGCCAGTGCAGTGGAAGTAGCAGTCAGGACAGCGGGGTAACACAGCAACACCAGCCAGGGGTCAGAAGCCAGGGAGATGGAAGTGCTAGCTTCACATGAAACTATGAGGGGTGAGAATGCAAGCTGCAGGGGACGAGGCCATGGAAGGGCCCTGATCGGTACGCCCCAACAGGCAGTACCAGGCCCACATCAGCCATGAGCTGACACAGACGCAGACTGCGGCCGCACCGCCTGAAAGCGGGCAATACTGAGGTGGCTCTCTGTGAGCTGTGCAGTGATGTGATGCAGGCACCCTCACCGACGGAGTCACGCTCCTGTCAGTGGAGACCAAGGTGACAGCCTGCATGTGCCTGCTCACCACGGGAACCTTCCAGAGGCCGACAGGGGACACCACAGGCATCACACAGTCGGCCACATCACGCATCCTCACCCAATTCCTCAGCGCACTGCTGCCACATGCTGTGGAGCACATCCATTTCCCCAGCATTGCGGCAGAGTGTACAGCAAACATGCAGGAGTTCCACAGGGTAGCACGTATGCCTGGCGTGCTAAGGGCCATAGACTGCACCCATGTGGCCATTCGCACGCCACCTGGCCCCGATGGGGCTGCATATAGAAACAGAAAGGGCTTCTCCAGTGTCAACTGCCAGGTGGTGTGTGATGCCACTGGAGCATAATCAGTGTCTGTGCCACACACCCTGGTGGAGCACATGATGCCTTCATATGGTATCAGTCCGCAGACTGTGCCATCGATTCGAGAGTGGGGACATCCCCACAGGCCATCTAGTGGGTGAGTACGCATGTATGGAATGCAAACTTGGGCAAGGGTGGAATGCCACAGGTGCCATGGTAGTGGACACAGGGATAAGGGCAATATGGACCTGAACATGATACTGATCTCCACTATCTCCACACAGGTGACAGCGGATACCCACTCCGCCCCTGGCTGCTCACACTGCATCGCACCCCATGACCCCATTGCAGCAACGCTTATAATGAGGCACATGCTTCCACACGCAACAACATCATAGAGCGGGTGTTTGGGATGCTCAAGGCACGCCCGATGCCTAGACACCTCTGGCGGTGCTCTACAGTACAGCCCCAAAAGGCCTGTGGGATATTCCTGGCCGTTGCATCCTGCACAACATGGCCAAAGACTGTGGGATAGCCCTACAGGTTGAAGAGGGGGACACCGATGGGGACGCCAGTGGCGCCGGTGTTGATGGTGATGAGCAGCCCCCCCAGGACGGCGAGACCCCCGACTGATCCGGCAGGCCCAGCTGCACCGGGACACCATCACAGAAGAGCACTATGCACAACACAGGTAAGTCAAGGGGACATGCAACCAACACTGTCCATGCGCAAACCACAGGCACACAGGGTAACACACCAGGGTGCATGACGGCCAGGGAGTGGAAGGGTCCAGGCATACAAACATACCATCAGGGAGGGTGAACACTCAATGGACACACACACACACCAGGCACAGAGCGCATGGGCAGATGCACAGCACAGCAGAACCGACATTGCTAACACACAGAACCACCGACCACCCCCACCACCCGCATTCGTCCAAGTACGTGTGTCAGATGCTGGGCACTTGCACCTTGGTGTACAGTGCAATGCAGGCATCATCATGCACATGCACCTGTGGACAGCAGTTGGGAGGTGTGCAGGGTGGTCCATGTGTCGGCTGAGTTGAGCAGAGCACCAGCAGTGCACTGCCCACCATGACACACATTGCACACAGAGGCAGCACAAGACAGGGCCCTGCACTGGGAGACAGGTCAGTCATGTAGCACTGTCCCACGGCCACCGCTGGATGCGTGGGTGGCCCCGCCGGACCCAACAGCCCTGGCAGGCTGGAGCAGGGGCCACATGGGGTGGCACTGTTGGACCATCAGGGGTCCCACTGCGCGAACGCGACCTTGCCCACACAGGGGTCTGCAGCATGCCGAACAAACCTGCACCAGGGGTGCTCGGGATGCCCACAGCAGAACCCAGCATCGAAGGCCTGGTGTTGCACGATGCCGGGAATGGGGAGTGGAGATTGAACTGTGTGGGGTGTGTGGTACAGGGGCACCTGACTGTGTGCCCAATGCATCCACGACAGAGACCACTGCCTGGGTCAGCCTGTCAATGGCGGTGGTCACATCCATCCAGAAACGAACCAGCTCTGCACGGTCCAGAGCACACTCCCTGCTGTGCTGCTGCACAGCCACAGACAGTGCCTCCACGGACATTGCAACCCGCCTCTGCTGCTGTACTGATTCCTGCAGCAGGCGGGTGTTCTCATCCAATGGATACTGTGCCCCAACGGCATCCTGTCCCCAAGGGTGTGGAAGATCCTGATGCACAACACCCCTTGAGGGTGGGCGCTGTTCGCCAGGACCAGGAATGGGTGGATCAAAGGGCGGCGGACATGTGCCACCACTTGACACTGTACCCCAGACCTGGTGGGTGACTGCTGCTGCTGCCCCTCCAACTGCTGTGCCCCAGGGTCAACCTTGCTCCACCCGCTGGGCCGCAACAGTGCCAGACACCTGCACAGCCACCGTGCTGCCCCACCAGTGCTGACAGGCACAGCCTGGGACTGTGCCAACATGCTGGTACACAAGTTGGAACCAGCAAGGCCCAGGGGCACGTGCTGGTCTGCTGTGTGTCCGTCATGGGACACACACATATCACTGCCCATTGCAGTCCTTGCATCATCACTGGCAGGTACATGCTACAGCCACAGTCACAGTGCGCTGGCATGCTTGCATGCCAGACTGCTGAGACACAGGCTGTGCACCCCACACCCTAATCACCACCACCAGAGTTGGCGGCCGAGCCGCATGCTGCTGCAGTGCATGCTGGCTGGTGACAGAGGTGGATGGACCCTCCTCCATGTCCAGCAGGTCATCATCACTGCCTGGACCCACCACCACCATCTCCTGAAGACGAACAGGATCTGTAACAGAAAGAGAGTACAAATGAGTGCATGTGAACAACCTTCCCCCCCAACACCACCACCATGTCATACTGTGCAGTGATGGGCTTCCACCTGTCTGGAATCCACCTCCTGGTACGCCCTCAATAGCGCTCCGCTGCATTGATGCAGCCAGTCTGTCCTCAGCCGGGTCAGCTCCAACACCGCTTGGCTGGCTCCTCGCCAGTGCCAGCATCGCGCCCCTGAAGGCTGTCACCTTCTCCTTCACCCTCCTGTGGTCTGTCCCTCATCTTCTTTTGCATTCCTGCACAGAGCGCCAGGCTTCCTGCAGGTTCACGGCCTGTTACCCCTCCCATGCAGCCGCGACAGGACTGAGGGGTGCCCCGCCATCCACTCAGTAGTGGCTCCTCCAGGTAGGCCTGGAAGAGGGCCTCTGTCTCTGCTGGAGTAAAGTTGGGCCTCCTCCTACGCCCACCATCTTCACCCTCACCTTGTCTATGCTCGGTCATGGCGATCTGTATGGTGGGAAGTGGACACCTGTCACTGTGCAGTCTACAGCATTTTCCCATGACCATTGTCCAGAACATCACACAGCATGCAACTCACCTCTCACCTGCAGTAACCGACCCGGCCAGCAGCACAATGTCGCCTATTTATAGCACAATGCCATGTAAATGAGGTGCTGCGCAACTTTAATGACATGCTAATCTCACTACTGCGCTTTTGAATGGCTGATCAGATGATTGCATGTGTCATCTGAATATCGCGCCATTCGCGCTTTGCAGTCTGTTTGAGCCGGCTGAGCCAATAGCGCAGATCTGTGACTGTGCGGTACACTGCATTGGCGATGCCCAGGTAGCTTACGGATCGCCTGTCGCCGCTGCTGACGCGGTTGTGCGCGACTCGGCAATTCAGGCCATGGCCACCATTGTGCCAGTGGCGCCACAGCACTGGGCACTATATGGCGCTGTGGCACTACTGTGCAATAGTACACTGTGGCACTGTCATGCAGGTGGTCGGTCGCGCAGGATGCGTGAGGACGCCAGATAGCGCCCGCGGCCTTCGCGCCATTTCCCATGTCCTGGTGCCTAACCTTTGCTCCCTTGCACTATTTGGCTGCCATGTGTACGCTCCTATTGCGCTGTCTAGTGACAGCGCTATGTGGACTAACGGCACTGTACGAACAGCGTGATTGCAACCTATGGTGTTCTATTGCACAACAGTTCCACGTGGGGTTACTGCACTGCGGGGCGCTATATTGCCTGCTGTTAACCTGGAAGCATGGCACGCAGGAGGGCAGTGCAATGGAGCCTGGTGGAGGTGGCCAACCTGGTGGCCTTGGTAGAGCCCCACTATGGGGCACTATATGGTGAGGAGCCCCTCAGCATAGCTAGAACACAGGTCTGGCTGCAAGTGGCCAATGACCTGGTGGGGGTCACTGGGAGGCGCCGGTCAGCTGAGCAGTGCCAGCACCGGTACAGTGACCTCCGCAGGAGGGATCCTGAGCTTCATGAGTGGCTACGGTCACGTGCTAGGAGGGGCGTGGTGCCCAGGCCAGGTGGTGTGCCATCTATGCACCCTGTATCTCTCTGTAGGGGTGAGTGTGTTTTGGTGGCTGTGCATAGGTGATGGCTCTGCCATGGTTGGCTGTGTCAGTGTGTGCAGGTGTGAGATGCATGGGTCTGGCTGTGTGGGCAGGCACTCTCACTGGGGCAGGGGGCAGTCTGCTTTGGAGTCACACTGATGTTTTTCTCAACATTTGTCTCCCACAGGACAGGCAGAGAGGATGCAGGCACGGGGTGAGGAGGGCCATGCCAGGGCCCCGGTGCCAGTCAGTGGTGCTGTGGGTGGTGTGTCCCATCAGCAGCAGCAGCAGCAGACACAGCTGCTTGAGGAGTGTGAGTATCACTACCTCATGGATGCTATTGCATGCTGGGGGGGTCATGACCACCAACCATGCACAACACAACCATGCAATGACACAGGCGACATTCATCACTGTCCAGTGTCACAGCACATCTGTGTATGCATCACTGGTGGTCCATGCATGCACTGGGCACATGGCTGTGGGACTGGCATCGCACCACATTGCCACGTCACTTGACAGCCTTGATTGTGCTGTGATGTACATGGCCAGTGTGTGTGTGTGCAGTGGTGCACATAGCTGGTGCTGCCTGGTTGGGGCGTGTGCATGGTCACTGTGGTGGGTGCATACTATCACAGGTGCGGGGCACTAGGCTTTATGCCTTGCAGGATGGGTGGTGTTCAGGGTTTTGGACAGTCACAGCCATTGACTGTGTTCCCTTTTCCTAGGTCTCAGCATCCTAAGAAGGATGGAGCTTGCCCTTCAGCAGATTACAAGTGTGTCAATTGCAACACATGGGATCCTGACCAACATTTACCTCCATGGGATCCGGAGACGGTGGAGGGGACAGCGACGGCGGCAGGCAGCGGCAGCCCAGCCTGCCAGGCCATGATTGTGCTTCCCCTTCCCACTTCAACAATCCCTCCCACCCTGCCTTCCCTCTCCCAGTTGTTCACCCTCACTCTTACCCACTCCTACCTTGTACCCCACCCCTTGTCTTGTACATGACTGTATATAGTTGTTCTTGTTCTTGTTGTTGTATTTTATTGTTTCTACAAATATATATATTTTGTTATGAATACTGTGGTGGTCTCTGATTTGCAGCTGGCTATGGTTGCTCAGTTGCAGTGGTGCGTATGCCATCTGGGGTGGTATGGTCCTGTGTGTGTGTGTGTGTGTGTGTGTGTGTGTGTGTGTGTGCGTGTGTGTGGTTGGGGAGGTGTCTCTAGTGTGGCAGTGTCTTTCTGTCGGTCTTGCCATCTGCTGCCGCCCACTGCTGGGTGCACAGGTGGGTCTGGCTTGTGCTTCTCTGCTATACAGGGTTGATGTGTGCTGGGCGGGATGCATGGTGTTTCCTTCAGTGCCAGTCACTGCACACATGGCTGGTGTCTTGGCTGATTGCAGGGTGTGCTGTCGTGCGGGGGGCTGATGTGCACTGTGGTTGTCATCCCCTGTGTGTGGCAGTCTCAGCCTCGCGTGGGTTGTGCTGGGGCATCATGGCCCTGTTGTGCTTTGTTGGCTTGTCCCCAGGGGCCAGTGGATCATCCCTCCCACCCCCAGTGATGCTGTGCTTGGGGTGTGCAGGTGTCTTGTTGGTTCTGCAGTGTGTTCCTGTGCCCATGTGTGGCATGGCTGCGGTGGGCCCCAGCCTGCCTCCTTGGATGTGCAGTTCCATTGCTCTGCAGGGGGGGCTCTGCTTGCTCTATGGCACCTCTGGACTGCTCAGCTGGGCTGTCCTGGTTGCGCTATAGTGCAACCTTTCTGCTCAGCTTCTCCTTCCTGGTTGCGCTATGGCGCAACCTTTCTGCTCAGCTTCCCCTTCCTGGTTGCGCTGTGAGGCGAGTTGTGCTATATTCAGACATTGGCTGCTTGCGCACTTTGTTCTGCTCCGTTTGAATATCGCCTGTTGCGCAGAGCATGCGCAATTGAGGTGCTTGTTCCTGCTGTTGCGCCACATTTTGGCGCAGTTTGAATATCCGGCCTAAGTCCAAAATTATTTTCATATGAAGGGATCCTTTCAAATGGCATAATTCCTTTTTCATATGGTCATGTGAAAAAGAAAGTCAAGTCACAAAAAGGATTTTAAAAATGAAAAGAAAATTCAGGTTAATTTTTCCAAAACCTAGGGTAGAATCCATCCAATGGTGTCCCGATGAACAAGATACATGTGTAGGTGTGCACACAGGATATAATTTTCATGAGTTTTGAAAGTTTCTTTTAATGGAAACAAGATGGTGGCCATGCGAAAAAGGATTTTGTCCTGATGAAAAAAAATTACCCCCATATAGAAAAGGATCCTTTTTTCATATTTAGCAATTTTTTTCATTCTGTGCCGCTACCAAAAGTTCATACTGAGCATGTTCAGAACAGAATTTTAAAAATGTAATAATTTTGGAATGGATTAATACTTCTTAACCAAACTAGTGAAAGTCACCACTGTGGCCCAAGCCCTTTCAACCCTGAACATTTCAAATCAAAATTCCAAACCATCTGGTCATTCAGTGATGACAAAGAAAAAACAAGAAGATACCGCTTTTTTACTATCTGCATCTTGCAATCTGCACATTTGACTTGAACAAAACTTTGCATGTCAAGAGATCTACCCCAAGACTGCACATGCAACATTTCTTGCAACTCTGTTGAACAGTTGCAAAACTATTGAAGTGCAAAGTCTGAGATTTAACATAGAAACCCCTGCTCGACCCTAAATATGGTGGCACTACTGCACCACGATAATACACCCTGGTGCTCACTTTCTATTCTCACTGTGCTATTATCAAAGCACCACCATATTGCTTCTTATACTGTATCGAAGGATCTTCGTATCATTAAATTAAAAAAAAGTTCCCCCTTAGACTGTGAATATCTGTAATGATAGACATATTCTCATGCATGTGTGACTAGCTAGAATTATTAATAACAGTATTTTAGTGTCAGAAAACTTCCTCTTTATCTTATTAGTTCATATATCAAAAAAGGTTTTGTTTTTAACTCCGGGCTGTGTTTATGTCTATTTTGAAGAAACCTCTGTTTTCCTGTACTTTAGATTTACTCACAAGCATTGTGAAATAAAATAAAATAAAAAACTTCAGTCACAAAGGTTGTTTAATATTAAAAACTATGCTATGAGAATGTGCATATAGAAGCCATACCTTGCAAGATAAATGCCTTCACCCCTTTACTTTCTTTGGTCTTTAAACAGGGTAAATAACACCCTTTTTAATTTTCTATAAAAAATATGCACATCATTGTTAACAATTTAAAAGTTACTAGGTTTTTCACTTGAATAATATTAAATGTGCTGTACTTGAAAATGCCAAAATAACTTACTCTGATGTCCTGGGGAAAGACAGTGCCAGCCAACTGAATCATATAGCTATTAGGAGTGGCTGACCTCATGTACATGCTCAGTTTAAATATTGCATTGCAGTGAGGGGATGCTGATATCACAAATGACTTCATCTATGGCTCCACTCAGCATAGCAGCTACAGAAGCCCACAGACTACAGGCTATTACAGAAAATGCTATGGAGTAGAGGACAATAGTGAAACCTCACATTCTAAGAGATGAATTTGTAGACTGCAGTCGTTTGCCCCCCCCCCCCCATGGCTAAAGCCCAGACTTTGTTAAGTTTATATTTCTGCTCTTTTTTTGAACTATATAAATATAAAAATCATTACATAGTTTAGTGGTCAGATTTTAGATATATTTTGTGTTACTAAATCCTATATTTGTGACACCAGTGGGGTGCAGAAGACAAGAATCATGCAGTGATTTATTTGAAGCTTTCAAAAGGCACAATTTATGTACCAGTTGAAATGCACTTCCACAAAAAACTTTTATACCTTGGTCATGCTATCCATGAAACAAAAACTACTGCATGTGTAGACATCTTAACATCATCCTATACTTTACCATTAAAGAATCTGGTATATGTAAGTATGGGTAAATTACATGACCTTAAAATATCTTAACAATGTCAATGACCTTATGACCTTGTTAGTATGCTCAATAATAATACATAAATATTTTTTAGAGGAGCATATAATGGTCAACTAAACCTCTGATTCTCATAGATGTTTTTGATCTGAACATGCAAGATTGACAGTGATCTTTTGACCTCCCATTAAGGTCAGGTAATAGATCCAAACAGTACCATTGAGTAATCATAAAATAATATGACCTTAAGCACCACCCATTCTGACATGCCCAGTTCCACTGCACACTACAGGATGTCTTTCTCTACCTGGAACTGAAGAAATTGGGCCTGGATTGGCTTTAACTTTTCCCCCTGCTTAGGTGGATGAAGTGAGGGTATGGAGGGACTGTTTAGTTTCAATTCATGGGTCCCCATTTAGTTCCAGCTTGGTGGTAAGTATGTGACAGTGAAAGCTATAGTGTCATTTAGATTAACACATTCCAGGAGCAAAAGAATCTCAAATTGTTCCAGTTGTCCTTGTCTTGAAGTGCAGCAGTCTTCCCTTCCTGTTCAAGGACAATGGCTTAGAGCTCATGGTAGACCCTTTCAGTGTGAGTGATTTGTTGTTCAGTCACCAGCAATCTGGAGTGTAACTTCATTTTATCCTTTCCATTTAAGAGTCCATCTTCAATTTGGGCAAGTCACACCATTTAAGAATATCTTCTAAAGGTCTTGTAAAGATCCTAGCCCCTAGGTACAGCTGAAGGTTGACAAATGTGGTACTACAGGCCAACAACGAATGCATTGCTTATAGCAGCATAGTCTAACTCTGATTTTCAGCTCTGGGACATCTTCATACAGTAAACTTCCCACTATGTAAAGGAGCAATGGTAAGTACTATTGTACAAATTCCAGGAATGCAATTTTTTTTCTTTTACACCAGGTAAGATGCACTTCGCATACCTACTGTATGCCTATTTTCAGACACAATCAAGGAAAATTATAGATTTACATCATCATCATAGAAACATAGAATTTAATGGCAGATAAAGACAGCTTGGTCCCCCTAGTTTGCCATTTTTCCCCTGCCTACTGTATCACTGTAGCCTCTACTAGATCGCCAGCTTATTCCCCTCTTATTTTATCACTAAGGTTCTTTTATGCCTATCCCATGCTTTTATGAACCCACCATCACTGCTGAGAGGCTGTTCCAGGCATCCACCACCCTCTCTGTGAAGAAGTATTTTTCATGTCTCCCCTGAGTCTACCTCCCATCAGCTTCATAGTATGATCCCTTGTCCTTGAGCACTTATTTTTTGGAAAGATGTTTCCCTCTTGAACCTTATTTACTGTATACCTGTTAGGTGTTTGAAAGTTTCTATCATATCCCTTTCTCCCTCCATTCCTCCAATGTATACATATTTAGCTCCTTCAGTCTTTTGTCATAGGGCTTTTGATGCAGACCCTGCACCATTTTGATTGCCCTGCCCTGGGCCACCTCCACTTTTTCTATATCCTTCTGGAGATGAGGTCTCCAGAACTGGACACAGTGCTCCAGGTGAGGTATTACCAGTGATCTATACAGGGGTAACACCACCTCCCTCTTTCTGCTGGTGATGCCCTTCCCTCTGCACCCCAGCATCCTGCTAGCTCTCCTCATTGCCTTGCCATGCTTACCAGCCATATTTAGATCATCAGATCTGATAACTCCCAGGTCTCTTTCCTGTTTGGCAGTCATCAATACGTCTCCTCCCATTTTGTACTCCTCCCTTGGGATTCTGTGCCCTAAGTGCATGATTTAGCACTTTTTTGCATTGAAGCCCAATTGTCATACCCTTGACCACTCCTCTAACCTTTTCAGATCACCTGTCATTTTTTTCCACCACCCCTCCCCCCAGAGTGTTTACTCTGTTGCAGATTACAGTGTTATCTGTGAAGAGGCAGACCTTTATCCCAGCCTCTATGCCATGTCCCTAATAAAGACAACAGCAGCAACACAGTAATACAACACTGGGAGGTCACAATAAGTGAAAAGCAATATACAGTACATAAACAAATAAAATAGTGCACAAACAACAGCAGCAGGAACATCATTGAAACATAGAAACATAGAATTTGATGGCAGATAAGGACCGCTTGGCCTACCTAGTCTGCCCATTTCCTTACCTAACGGATAAGCTGCAGATACTAGTTAACCAACAGCCTACTTCCTCCTACCCCCCACTAGAATTGCCTTATGTCTGTCCCATGTATTATTGAATTCCTCCACTGTTTTTGACTCTACAACCTCCTCAGGAAGGCTGTTCCATGTTTCCACAACCCTCTCTGTGAAGAAATACTTTCTCACATTACCTCTGAGCTGTCCCCCTATCTTCAAATAGTGCCCCCCTTGTTTTTGCACATCTCTTTTTCAGAAAGATGCTACCATCTTGGACTTTGTTGATTCCCTTGGTGTTCCATTAGTAATTGCAATAAGCAGCAAAGTGATATAAACATCAGTGGTAAAACACAGTGCACAGATTAAGACACAAACATTAGAGTCATTGACAGTTGATTACTATTCAAACATAATACATTTAACAAAAAATGAGTTTATCAGTTGCACTAGCAGCACTTATTAGGGCTGCGTGAAACCCACTCCACACATAGTATTGAAAATACAGAACAATCCATCATGTGTAGTATTCTTGTTGTTAATTACTTGGTTAATTGGTTGGTTAGTTAGTTAGGCAATATAATGTTAAATAAAAATGATTAAACTATTATTTTGATCACATTACACTTACCTCTTCATTCAATATTATGCTACCAAATACATTCCAAATGCATTCCCTTAACATTTGTTGGAAAAAATGTTGACTATGCTCTTTCATGAGTATATGTGTAACATTTATTAATTCATAATAGAGAATACCACATTTTAGGCATGGTACATATTTAAAACTTCTGTTTATTTATTTATTAGATCATCAGTTTACAGACCTTCAGATCCAAGTTATGCATACTGTGGCCAAAAATGACAGGAGTCAGACATTACTGGACAGATTCCAAGATTGTCTATTGGTCATACATTACTGGACACCTTCCAAAATTGTCTACTGGTGCAGCTTGCTAAGGAACCTACCAGGCAGAATTTAATCCTTGATGTGGTTCTCACCAGTTCAGAGATGGTGGGTGCTGTGGGGGTAGGGGAGCCGCTAGGGAACAGTGACAACAATTCCATGTGGTATGAATTGGGCATCAGGGCCGGTAATCCACAACCAAGAACTGAAGTCCTTGGCATTAGAAGGGAGGACTTCAAAAGGTTGAGTGAACTGGTCAGGGATAAGTTAGTAGGGGTAGAGGACATATGAGTGGTAGAGGAGAGATGGGTGCAATAAAGGGAGCCATCCTCAAGGCATCAAAGGCAAGCATAAGAACAGTATCTAAAACAAAACAGGTTTAAGAGACCACTATGGTTCTCAGCTAGGATCAGGGAAGTGGTTAAGGCCAACAAGAAGGCCTTCTACAATACAAGGAAAAGCTGTGGAGTCAGGAATGGAGGATAATCTACAGGAAAATAGGGAGCAAAGAGGGTCATTAGGGAGGTGAAAGCAGACACAGAGCTGTGTATCATGGAGGGGGTCAAGAATGAAGAAAAACGTTTTTTTAGATATATTAGTAAAAAAAAGGAAAGAAAGGGGGCACATCACATGGCTAGTTAAGAGTGGTATTGTGATAAAGGAGAATGAACAAAAGGCCTAAGTCCTGAATGACTACTTTTGCTCAGTATTCACTAAGGAGGGCTGAGGGTCCATGCCAGAAAGTGGCATCAAGGCAACCACTTTACGGAGTCCCAGAAATGAGGCAGCTAATACTTACTAGTGAGAGGATCCTGAAAGTGCTGGTAGCCCTTAAGATAGATAAGGCTCCAGGACCAGATGGGTTGCATCCAAGGATACTTAAGGAATTGGCAGCAGAACTACTGGTTGAACCACTGGCTGGGCTGTTCAACTGCTTACTTAGGTCTGGAGAGGTCCATGGGATTGGAGAATGGCAGATGCTGTATCACTTCATAAGGGGATGGGGGATAGGGAGCAACCAGGGAACTACAGGCCTGTGAGTCTGACCTCTACTATGGGAAAGCTGATGGACTCACTAATCAAAGAGGACCTTGTTGACTACTCAGGGAGCAATGGGCTCCAAGATGATAAACAACATGATTTCATGGCAGGAAGGTCTTGTCTGAATAACCTGATTTTTTTCCTTTGGGTGATCAAGGAAGTAGACATGGGCCATGCTGTGGATCTGCTGCACTTTGACTTCAGCAAGGTTTTTGATTCTGTACCACACAAAAGGTTACTCCAAAAGATGGAGGACCTGGGTGCAGCTAAAATGGTAGCAAACTGGGTGAATAGTTGGCTTGGAGGGAGGCAGCAGAGGGTGATGGTCAATGGGGATAAATCAGGGGAGGAAAGAGATGTTGCAAGCAGGGTTCCACAGGGATCTGTCCTGGGTCTGGTCATCTTTAATGTGTTCATTAGTGACATTGGTGAGGGAATCCAGGATAGGCTTTGTCTCTTCACAGATGACACAATACTATGTGGGAGGATGGATAGTGATGAGGCAATGAAGGATTACAGCAGAACCTACTAAAACTATAGGGGTGGTCAAAGGTCTGGCAGTTAAAATTCAATGCTAACAAGTACAAGCAATTCACCAGGGAAAAGAAACCCTAAGATAGAATACTGGATCGGTGGGGTGAGACTTAGCAATACAGAAGAGGAACTTGATCAAGGAGTTATCATCAGTAACTCTCTTAAGCAAACGAGCAAGTGCAAAAAGGTCTATAGAAAGGCTAACAGGATTCTGGGATGTATTGGGAGAGGTATTGATTGCAGAAGAAAAGAGGTAATACTTCCCCAAAACAGATCCCTGGTGAGGCGTCACCTGGAGTACAGCATCCAATTCTGGAGCAGTCACCTCAGAAAGAACAGGGATAGGTTAGAAACAGTACAGTGCAGAGTAACAAAAATGATTCAGAGCCAGTAGCACAGATCCTATGAGAAGCAAATCAAGGCATAAGTATGTATTCAATGGAAACTAGAAGGGAGAGGGGAGATATGATAGAGACCTTCAAATTCCTTTAAGAAATTAACATGGTAAACTGTGGTGAATTATTTACCCTGAATATCAACTTGAGGTCAGGTTGTCATGAGTGGAAATTAGCTGGAGGGAGGTTCAGCAGGGTCTTCACAAAATACCTCTTTACTGAAAGGGTGGTGGAACCTTGGAGCAGTCTGTCAGCTGAGGTGAGGGCAAACACAAGGGATTCAAGTAGGCACAGGACAGAATGAAGGGAATAGTGATCACCTGTTACTACAAGACCATGATGGTGCATAGGGATTGAATGGGGAGAGTTAGTACCCTGGAGGAACAGTAGGTTCCAGGGGAAGGTTCCAGGGTTTATAGGTAATTTGGGCAGACTGGCTGGACTGCTGGTCTTTTCCCACTGTCATGGTCTGTTTCTATGAACTTGAGTCATCCTGATGTAATGCCCAGTTGATTTTCAATAAAATATCAATTCAAAAAAAGAAAATGCCTGTAACATTAATTTTAATGCTCTAAGACAATTTTAAAAGGACTGTGAATTAAATGTTTGCCATAAAATATTAAATGTACAGCTTGACTGATAAAACTGCTCTTGATTACTTTATCACCTGCTCTTGTTAAATTGCTAGGTATTGGAAGACATCTTTATCTATATCTTTATATTGAAATTGTGCTGATTAGCTGGTTTTACCTTAATAACAATTTGATAGTGACAACCTTATCTTGCCCTTTAATTTTACCATTAATGAAGTAATCATTTATCTACGTCTCTTTCTGTGTTCTGCCCAATTACTTTAGTGTTGAATGGTAGTTTGCATTTTTACTGCCCCATTAGGCCACAGTTCTACTGTTTCTGGACTACTCATTTCAAGTAAGAGATAATTAAATGGTGCCTTTTACCATCATTATAACCTTGGCATCTGCTCACATAAATGTTTGCCTTGAGATAGTTCAAAATTGTGGTAAGAAAATCTTTTACTTTACTGCTGTTTGTCTTCTAAGTTAAAATGATACATTATGAACAGTCATTGGTTCCTCATGCTGCTACAGTAGTCCTTATTTCTTTTTGTAAAAAAAAGAAATCTGCTGTTGTTATCCTTGCTTGTTGCAGAGTTAACTAGCACCTCTGGTATTTGTCACCAGCTACTAAGCATTTCAGAAGACAGCAGTTAGTTTTGCTTGTGTTTATAGTCTTTAAAAATAACAGGGACAGAACTTGATAGCTCTAAATTAAAAGTACTCCAGTGAGATCAATAATAGATTCGTCACAGACATGCACATTACATTTTAGTAACAGAAAAATAAATCAATTCTGCTTTGAGGCTGCATGTCTCCTGACAGTCTAATCTGAGGGGTGGAGTCCGCTGTGATATTTTTCTAATGGTTGGATTTTTAGCAAAGCAAAGAGTAATAAAACCATGGTGTGCTATGCACTGGAAGTGCAGAGTGGGGATCTTTAATTAAGAAGGAGACAGGCGGCATACATAGCTTGCTATTTTCTCTCTCATTAAATTTACCATGCTGTATTTGTGAGGATAAAGCTGCTATCTCTATCTTAGAGCTGAACTAGGAGCTGATAAATAAGTAACTTAGCTGATTGATAAGAGTTTGGCAGGATGTAGGGAAAAATCTACACTTCATGTGCTGTTGGGGCCTCAAAAGATTGGTTCCATATGCATCTTCCAGCAGCCAGATCTCTGCATTAGGAGAAAGATTGACAACAGTCATGATGCTTTTTCCTGAAATTATTAAAGTGAAGTGTAAAACAACAATGTAGACTATTGTGCACAGCAGAGGGGCATTTGTTCTGAGCCTTATGGATCTTAACCATATTCAGTGGCTGCTATTTTATTTCAGTTTTGTGACTGGATTTATCAGTGGTGAGTTTCGTCAGGCCTGTGGTGTTAGCAGTAATCAGTTCACTTACTCAAAGATTTTTACTAGCAATGCTGATAGTTTCTTTTAGTCAGATCTCTGCATTACCCTCTTCTCAGATAATACTCCCAGTATTCAGTTTCTCTTGTGATGCCATTAAAGGCTAGATATTCAAGACTTGTTAACGACCAGCTGTACATCTTGCTCTTACTATTGTTGATAACTAAATGACCAGTTTTAAACCAAAGAAAGAGCAGCATATACAACATTATTTATTAATAAAATCAATACTCATGTTTCCAGTGTAGCCTGCAGAATCAAGATTGCATTTTTACAAGCAGAATAGAATGTTCTGGTTGGGATTGTTAATTCCCTCAAATGAATATGGTTCAGTTTTCAAATTTAGTTTCATTTATATCAGGTTAGTATAATAGTAAAATTGGAGAATTAAAATGGAAAGGCTTAAATAAATATTAATTTCAAAATATGGGTTTTATACACTACATGTGTGAACTATTCTCACAAATGAAAGGACATTCGTGATATAAATGTCCATAAAATAAATGTAACTGACTAACTACAGTTTCTACACAAGAGGTCCTTATGTTGATCTCGTCTTACATCTGATTTTCTGACAGAATCCACAGTCTGCAGACTTGTTTAGAATACTGATTGCTGGCAATCCATAGAGTATTCACAAACCCTTCAGAAATGCATACATGGCTTGCTGAGACAACATAAATACTGCCTTTATCTTATTTTCAGTTTTCAACATTTTCTGGCATTAATGATCTAGGGCTCAGTTTCTCAGGTCAATCATCTGCTGTCCAGCATGACACTTTCTGTTGCCAACATTGCAACCCAAACTCACCAGCTTATTTATTAGGATTGCATACTGTAGTTTTGACTGTTTACAGTGATATATTTTATTACTTTTTTAAATGTAAAGTTTATTTTTCACAAGAAAAGTAAAGCACACAATACATTTTAGGATTTCTAGCCGAGGCATCACCCTTTGGAAATATGTCTAAAAGTAGAAACTTGTCAGAAGGCATATAGTGACTTTTATGATTTTATTACAATTCCATATAGACTGTTTCCTTTGACAGTGTATTTAAAGACCAACTGACAACTTCAGGAGAACTTTAAAAAAAAATTAGATATAGTTCAGCTTACATTTCACTTTAGTTCTATATTTCTCCCCTTTGCTCCAGAAGAGTTCATCCATTCTTATTGCTTTCTCCCTACCTGATATCATAATTCCCTGCTTGTGACATCACAGTTACTCCCATGGCAAAATACTGTGATGTCACATGAGAGGATTATGACTTTTAGTAAGGAGTTAACTACAGAGGCAGATAACCTCTAAGGGATAAAGATTTTTTTTTTTATTAGAGGTATCAGAATTACAAACCTTTGAGTCAGAGACTCATTTACAAACGCTCCATGTCACATTACAAACAGTACAAAACAGTGTTCAGAGATACAATACAGAGGCAGTGATGGAACAGTAATTACACATATATACAACAAATATACATTAGCAAGCAGTAAGTAAAATACAGGTATTCAGAAGATGGGGAGGAAAATAATAGGAGTGCAATGATCAGAGGGTTAGCAGGATGGAGATCCTTTGTTGTAGCTCAAGAGCAGTTAAGGACTTAGGTTAAAGGCCCAGGTTCATGCCATAAGGGGAGTGAAAGGGGAAGGAGGGAAGTGAGGGGGAAACAGTGGGGGGAAAAGAAGCAAGCCTGGAGAAGTCATACATTCCATGGTTGGAGGGAGCAACAGGGGGTGGGTTATTATCAGTCACAGGTGCTCGAGGAATGGAGGTGTTCCCTGAGGGTGGTTTTAAAGTGGCCTGTTTTATTTTCAGAGTAGATGGCACTAGGGAAGGGCATTCATCCAGAGGGGGGGCTCTATAGCAGAAAGATTTCTGGCTTGGAGTAGTTCAACAGCAGCGAATCAGGAGGAATGGTTTGGTGGATCTGTGAGTAGGTATCATCGAGGGTGCAGGTTGTAACAGGTTGATGAAGCCAGCAGGGGCTAGGCTGATGGTGACCTTTTTTGGCTAGGTGGCATGTCTGGTACCCAAGTCTCTCATCAAGGTCAAGCCAATTGGTGAGCACAAGTGTGTATCAAACCAAAGAAGCCCATAGCAAGGTGACAGGCTTTGTTTAGGGAAACACGGATGCTGAGGAGAGCAGAGGTATCAGCTGACCAATAAACCAGGATCCCATAATCGATAAGGGACAAGACGGATGATGAGACTGCTAGTTGGAGGGCTTCTGGGAGGAGACAATGTTTGAGCCAGTGGAGCAGACCAATTCTGACATTGACAGCAGAGTTAAGGCAGTGTATATGCTTGTGGAAGTTGAGTGCCAAGTCAAGGGTGAACCCAAGGTATTTAAAGTTGTTGACCTGCTCAAGGTTTAATAGTTGGAAGTTGTAAATAATTAGTGGGTAGCCTTTGTGTCAGCTCTGGTTGTGAGCGAACATCGTGACTTTGTTTTTTTTGTAGTTTAGAACCAGGCGGTGGTCAGTGAACCAGGATGCAGCATCTGTGAAAGACTCCTGAAGGGATAGTTGTAGTGAGTGTGAATTGGGGTGGGTGGAGAAAAGAACTGCGTTGTCAGCATATATGTATTCACACATTCATTCAAGATCATATATTCATGCTAATTTCCTCAGTAATCAAGGGGAGGAGAAATCTATGGACTACATTTGGAATGCAACCTGAATTGTACCTAACTATTATGTTTCTGAAAGTTTTCTTTGAGGCGTCAGTAGCCATTTACTATCCTGAAGGTTTTCACTAGTGAGAACATTTTTCATGAGTACCAAGGGGAAGCTGCTGAGGCTCCTTCTGCTGGAACTGAGTAAAATGTGAGTGACTGGTGGTGTTAAGTTCTGTCTAGAATTATGCCTGGTGTGGCAATTGTCCTCACCTCTTCAGTGTTGCTGTGGTGTCTGAGAATGAAGTGTCCTTTAGGAATCTTGCAAAATTCTGATGTCATAAGCAGCTCCCACATCTTTCTGAATTCCTCAGATTTTCTGTTTGAGGCTGCCTGAACCCTATCATAACTGTTTTACCTAGCTCTATGAGCCATTCTTCTACTGCTGGGGGTAATTGTTCCCTCCAATGTCTAAGAAGGACTGTTCTGGCTGTTATAAAGACAGCAGACAGCCACTTCTCCATGTCCTGGTAGTTGGTCAGCTCACAGATGAGTGTTGCTGAAGTCATGCCCTAGCATGACCAATTGTGGAGTGAGTGTGAGGTTGGGGGAGGTTAGTTTCTTATTCATTTGTTATATGACTGCCCAGTACATTTGAACAGGTGATTGAGCAAGGCCTGAGGGATAGGCTTTTCACCTTGAAGTGCTGGGGCTCATCTGATAGTGGCACTTTGTTTATATTTAATTTTTTTTGTTTTGTATAGTATGGATTATGTATTGTCATTTGCACATTACAGACATTAATTGTTTTCTGATACATTGTAGTGCTTGTCTTGTTTTAGATAATGACATTGTATTTACAAATACCCAGTCAGTCCTTGCCTAGAACACAGCCTTCTCCCTGCTTACATGTGCTCTATCAATCATGTCTGCTTGAGTTTGCAGACCTCCCCAGTCTCTACTGAGGGATCTATACCCTCTACATTATCCACTCCTTCTTCTTCACTGATGCCCCCTCCCACCCCCACCCCTACATACAACTTTCCCCTTTACTCTGTCCCAGACTCTCTTGAATCTGTCTACTGTCTTCAGATATTCCCCTGGCAACTCATTACACTCAGGGACAGACATAGAAGCAAAGTTTTCCAAAAATCTGCAACACTGGCACTTGGGCTAACAGCTCCCCATTCAAAAATAAACACATCTTACCTTGCTGATGTCTTTACATGTGAAGTTTATTTAAAGCAGAGTGATTCTGTTGTTGTTGGAGATATGAATTTGAATTGGAGGGCTAATAACGCCATGGGACTCGAATCTCTTCTTCTCTCTTACGGACTACCAGTCTCAATCACATCTCACAGAATCCTTCTCTGTTGGATTGGGTTTTGACTAATACAATGGGAAAGGTAGGGTCCTCTGGTGTCTTGGCAGATTCCGTAAGTGACCACATGGCCACCTTTTATGTCCTAGATTTTCGCTGTCTTAAACCCCCTCCTTCTGTGTTTCAGACTAGATCATTTAAAAGGTTAGATTATTCTGTTATATTCTTCTTTGAGGTTAATTGATTGGTCATTTCTTGATTGTATTCCAGATGTGGATACAGCACTAGATTTTTTTTGCAGCCAACTTTTTCCCATTCAGGAATCCCTTTTCCCTTTGTGGACCATTCAATGTAGAGTTTCTCCTACTGGATGGTTTGGTCCCAGCATTAAGAAATTAATTAAGGAGCAGGATAGTGCTTGGACTAAATTTATATTATCTCCCAGTAGAGTTTCAATGGATCTTTACCGCAGATTTCAGAATTTAGACTCTCAAACAGTTAGAAATGCTAAAAAAGCTTTTTTCAGGGATCGCTTTGAAGATAGCTGGGCAGATCCAAAGAAGTTTTGGAATAATGTAAATTCTTTGCTTTCTCCTAAATCAAAATCTGACATCCAGAAATTAAATGTTGACAACAAAGAAATTGGTGACTTGCCAGAAATTGTTAAATTGTTAAATTCTAAATTTTCAGATCTTTCTAAGTTTAGATCTTTTTTCCTCAGGCTGGTAATACTAAATCCTTTTCCTCTGTTCCTTTGGTAGATGGAACCTAGAGTCGAGAGATTCAAAATGGAGCTACAGACTTATTTATTTAGTTTAGCTTATCCTAGCTACGGTTGATCTATTTATGTCTGTTTTTAAAATTTATATGTATGTATGATCTCTTTGTACAGTGCCTTGGTTTTGAAAGGCGCTATAAAAATAAAGATGATTTGATTTGATTTTGATTTGAACCAGGTTTTTGTTTAAGTAAGTAACATCAAATGAAGTTTTTCATCTTCTGCAGTCTCTCCCAAATAAAGGGACTGACTGTGGGGAAGGGTTGGATGCCTGTTTCTTAAGATTGGCTATCCCCTTTATTATGGATCCCCTTTGTTATATTTTTAACATGTCATTGGCTACAGGTGTTTTTCCCCTGTCCTGGAAGAAGCTAAGGTGGTTCCAGTTCCAAAAAAGAGCTGTGCTACTTCCATGGATGATTATAGGCCAATATCAATACTGAACTCCCTTAGCAAACTACTTGAGCATTTAGTGGCTAAGCAAATTGATGCCTATTTGGTTACCCATGATTTGTTGTGAAGGCAACAGCATGGGTTCCGTAAGAATTAATGGTACTGGCACAGCCTTGGTTGGGTTCACGAACACCATCCTACGTGGGTTTGAGAAGCGTTTGATGACTGGAGCGGTGTTCGTGGACCTTACTAAGGCTTTTGAGTTGACTGATCATGGTTTGGCTTGCACAAAATTGAAAGATCTGAGGTTTTCTGATGTCGCTGTTTCTTGGTTCTATGATTATCTGAGTAAAAGTTGTCAATTTGTTCAAGTAGGTTCTGTGGTTTCTGATGTCTTGCCAATTAGTTGTGGTGTGCCTCAGGGGTCCATTTTGGGACCCCTGTTATTTTCTATTTTTATTAATCAGCTTCCTGGAGTTTGTAAGTTTAGTGAATCACTGCTTTATGCAGATGATCTTGTAATCTGTGCTCAGTCAAATTCTGTGTTTGAAATTTCTTGTTCCCTAGAAAAGGATGTTGGTGCTATATGTTCTTGGCTTACTTTAAATGCTATGGTTTTGAACTCAGCTAAAACAAAAGTTTTGTTATCTGGTACGCAATTTATGCTGGTGGACTCCTTGGAACTGAGGATATCTGATTTTCGGGGTGATCTGCTTGAAAAAGTGTCTCAATTTATGCATTTGGGCACACTATTGGATACCAGTTTGACCTTTTCACCTCAGATTCAGTCTATAGTTAAGAAAGTAAATCAAAGAATAGGGGTGTTATACAAATTCAAGTCATTCTTCTCACAAGCAACTAGATTAACAATTGCTATTGGTTCTCTTCTTCCATATTTTGATAATGGTTCTTGTTTATATTAAAACACAGGTACAAAAGAAATGCAATCACTAACTGGCCTATAATAATATTTGTAGATTTATTTTAGGAGCCTCCAATAGGACACACCTGTGTAATCTTTATTCTTGGTTGGGGTGGTTTTCCTCTAGTTGCAGAATAGAATATTTTGTTGGCTGTCTGATGTATAAATGTTTCTACTTTGACTCCCTTGTTCCTCTTTCTGATCTTGTTGTAATCAGAGAATTGCTTCCCAGCCTGGCGTCGACTGACGGACCCCTATATTTTGTCCCCAGGTCTCGGCTTAGAATAAGTTCTAGAGCTTTTTCAATAGCAGCACCCTTGTATTGGAATTCACTTCCACTTGATGTTAAGATTGCTCCCTCTGTTTTAACTTTTAAACAAAGGTTAAAAAGTTATTTATTACATAAATCTGCTTGTAACTGTAATTTGTAATTTGTATTTTTTGGTATTGTATTGTTGTTGATTGTATTTGTGTATTCTTGTATGTTTTTTTTGTCCGAGTCGGGCTTAAAAAGGGACCTTTGGTCCAGTGCCTTTACCGGGTTACCAAAGAATAAATAAAAAAAAATGATTAAATG
Organism: Neoceratodus forsteri; assembly: GCA_016271365.2. NCBI lineage: Eukaryota > Metazoa > Chordata > Ceratodontiformes > Ceratodontidae > Neoceratodus > Neoceratodus forsteri. Next base: position 638,570,125 of record CM057455.1, on the reverse strand, counting down.
CAGCATACAAAATGTGCTCAGTAAACCATAGCAAAGTGAAGAGTGCAGAGAAGATCAGTGGCAGGACTTAAATGCTCATAACTAAAATGACACTGGTAGCATCAGGATGCATACCGTAGAAGCAAGTCTAACTGACAGCCGACAGACAGTGTGCATGCCAAGGATCAGTGCTGCAGATTTTTGGGAAACTTTGTATCTGTGTTTGTCCCTCCTTTGAGTCTCTGAAACTGCAAGCACCAGACTTGGTCACATTCTAGTGAACTGAGCTCCCTCCACTTCTTTCTTTGCTTAAATCGTTCCACTTGGCCAACATCATCTAAGTGAAAAAGTGCCTTCTCATTTTCCTATGGAATGCCCCCCCCCCAACAGCCTGAGGTAATCCTCCCTAGTAGTCTTGTTTCCATTAAGGTTGAAGAGATCCACAGAGCTAATCCTGTTGAAACATTTACTTGAAGGTTTCTGTCATGTCACCCCTCTCCCTTCTATCCTTCAGGGGAGTACATGCTAAAATCTCTGAGTTTCTCCTTGTATGTCCTGCCTTGCTGTCCTTGGATCATTCTGATTGCCCTTCTCTGGACTATTCCCAGCAGGTTGATGTTCTTCTTTAAGTAAGGGCACCAGTACTGTATACTGTACTTGAGATGTGGTCAAACTAGGGTCTGTACAGTGGAACAATGACCTCCGCTTTCCTGCTGGTTATCACCCTGGCTATGCAGCCCAGCATCTGATTCACTTTGGTTGTTGCTTTTCCGCAGTGTGCTGAGTGCTTCAGGTCACTCTTGTTGATCACTCCCAAGTCCTTCTCCTACTCTGATCTGGCAATCTGCACACCATTCAGCCAGTATTTGGTCTCCCAATTCATCACCCCCAAGTGCATTACCCTACACACTTTGATGTTGAATCCCAGTTGCCACATACCTGACTATTTCTCTAGATTGGCCAAGTCTTCCCTGAGGTTTTGTTTCCCCTGTACCATGACTACTCTTCCGTAGAGCTATGCACTCTCTGCAAACAGGCATACAGTATTTCACCTTTTATCCCATCTGAAATGTCACTGAGAAAGATGTTAAACAACAGCAGACTGAGCACTTAGTACTGTGGGACCTCACTAGTGACTGGCCATGCCTCCAAGAACCCCCCCCCCGATCATCACCCTCGGACTTCTATCCTGCAGCCAGTTTCCAACCCACATGGCCAGTTTTGTCCCTCCCCCAGATCCTCCAGATTCCTAATTAATTTCCTGTAGGGGATCACAGTAAAAAGCCATACTGAAATCCAGACACAGGATTTCCACCATTGGCCCTTGTTCATGGTCCTGGTCACCCAGTCAAAGAAAACAATTTGGTTAGTCTGGCAGGACCAGCTTAACACTAACCTGTGATGCCTCTCATCCTGGAGCCTATCTTTTTTTTCCAGATAGCTCACCAATCTTTCTTTTAGTATGGCTTCCATGAGTTTCCCCACTACCAAGTTCAAGACTGACTGGTTGGTAGTTACTTGCATCATCCACAGACCCCTTTTGTGTTGTGACACTATGTATTCTGTCCTCCAAACCAGGGGGCAGATTCCTTGCCTTCAGTGAGGTGTTAAACATGTCCACCAGGGAACCCACCAGCATTTCTGCCAACTTGCTCAACACCTTAGGATGTATGCCATCTGATCCCAGGGATTTGTCTACCTTCAGCACCTTTAAGGCTTTTCTTACACTGTCATCTTATTCTCCCCATGTGCCCGTGTGTGACTTCTCTGATAACAGGCCCCCCCCATGATACTGGACCATATTTCTCCTTAGTGAGGACTGAACAGAAGTACTCACTTCTCTCCACCCAATCTCTCACTTCTTAACCTAACTATCCCATCCTTTATATCCTGTTTCTGCCTGATATATTGGAAGGAAGCCATCTGCACAGTTTCCACCTCTTCAGCCAGCTATAGCTCTCTCTTGGCCTTAGCCAGTCAGATTGCCCTGCCTGCCTCTCTTGACTTGGTACAATTCTCCTCCCTGTCCTCATCCTTCTGGTTACACTTTTACTTCCTGAAGCCTGACTTCTTGCCTTTAAACTGCCTTGGCTAATTCTCTATCATAAAAGCTGGGCTTTTTGGCTCTATATTCTTTTTGCTTTTGAGTTTGGCACACACATTAGTGGCTGCTAATAATATCTCCTTGATTATGGCCAATTTCTGTTCCACTTCCATATCCTCCGTGATCCCAACAAACTGCTCTCCCAGAATCTCCTTCATCCTTCTGTAGTCTTCCCTCCTGAAGTCAAGGACCCTTGTATTTGTTGTGAGCTTTTCCCTGCTTAAGTCCACGTGAAACCACACAGTGTGCTGGTTGCTTCCTGCCAGCGATGCCTCCACTTTTACCTTTTGAGCATGTGCACCATTATAATCAGGTTCAGGATTGCCCTCTCCCCCCTTAGGTTCCAGGACACATTGTGTCAGGAACCCATCTTGGAATGCATCCAGCAGCACCTGCATCCTGGTACAGGTGGTAGCTGGGATCTTTCAATCTACCCCAGGCAGTCTGAAGTCCCCCCATAATCATTACCTCCCCACTGCTGGCCATTTCCACTATTTTTGACCCCAGTTGCTCATCTAATTATTCATCCTGGTTTGATGGCCTGTCTACCACTCCTATACTAAGTTTTCTACCTTTTGTGGATTGTACTTGTACCCACAGCACCTCTGTCCTTCCATATGGCTCCTCTTCTCTAGTACATGTTATCCCTTCCCTCATGTACAGAACCAATCACCTTTCTCTTCCCAAACCCCATCTGTCCTGTATAGCTTATACCCAAGGATGGAGATGTCCCAGCCATGACTCAGCATGGCCCATGCCTCTGTGACAGCAGCCATGTCCACCTCTCCCTTTGCCATCAGAGATGGCAACTCAGCCATTTTTGTTCTCCAGGCTCTTTGCATTCAGGGACACAACCTAACACAATGACTCAAGCCCCCCTTCCCACTATCCCCTTTCCACCACCTGCTCCTAGACCCACCTACCTACCCCCATACCACTGCCTCTCATCTGAACTCTTTTCCTTCTACCTTGAATGGGGGGAGGCCATTCAACCTTCTCCACCAGGTGACTAAGGGTATGTTGACCCCTGCTGTACCCCATTAGTTTAAATTCAGATAATTACCTATAAAATCCTAAAATCTAGCTTTCAGTACCCTAGTGCCTAATTTTATTAAGGTGCAGTCTATTCAGTGCTAAAGGGACTTATTGTCCCACATGTTCCCCAGCATCCAGTTAATCTGTAGCCCTCCTCCCTGCACCACCCCCTCAGCCATCCTTTAAAGTCCTAAGTTCTTTTCTTTTTCTCAGTCTTATCCCTCTGCACCAGTAACACCTCTGAGAAGGCCACCAACCTCCCAACCCCACTGCAGATCTTCCTCACCTCATTGAACCTCTTCTGAACCACCCCATCTCATATTTGGCCAAGTCATTCATTCCCAGGTGAATGGTGATGTGAGGTTCCCCTTCTTTCCCATTAGCCAATGCTCTCCACAGTTATTCCTGGCATACAGTGCCCCCTTCTGTGATTTGCCCTAGGTCCACTGTCTGCTCTTCACACAGTTTGCTTGAGCTCCCATGTCTCCTCATCTCACACCTTTAGCTATAGAGTCTCCCAAGATAACTGACCTCCCTTCTCCATTAGCTTCCTGGGTCCCTTCCCCCTGATTACCTAGCTGTCCACCTTGCCTGTCACTGCCCTCCCCTCTCCATCTGTTTCCTGGATTCCTTCCCCCTGCTTACCCGGCTCTACCATCTAGCCTATCCCCCCTCCCCTTCTGTCTGTCCTGGTGGCTTCAGTTGCCAGGTAATGATGCTCTTCCAACACAACAGCTGATGACCTCAGCATGCTTTCCCACATGGATATAAGAGGAGAGGGCTGCCTCCTCACTCTTGCATCCACACTGAACTGTGAAAGACACAGAAGAAACAGGAGAATGCCAGAAGTAAGTTTGATTATCTCTAAAATAAATTAATAGAATATTGAAACCGCATTTTTATCACTAAAAGTAAGTTAGAATTTATTTCAGTACATTTTGTGCCTTAGGGTTGAACAAACTGAGGAGAAGAAATTTAAAATGCAAAAACTACTGAGTGGATCAGACAGCATTCTGCTTAAAGGTACACCACAGCCATTTAGTTTTTTTTTAAAAAAAGGCACAGTAACAATACAGAATTCATGGGTTCATTTCTCTTCAGAAACACAAGTGAATGAAAGTGAGAGCAATAGTGGAGGACTCACAAATACTCATTGTCAGGGACACTGGTTTACCGGGATTGAGAAAGGGCATATTCCATTTTGCACATTGTAAAAAACGATATTGTCACCGGTGTCTGCTAAACCAAAATCCGGTTTTACCAGTATTTGGTTCTCTGTACTTTATTTAACAATTTTTAACTCTGTTAACATGCATTTTAGCAATTTTGACCTCCACTGTTGCACATCCTTCCATCCTTGTACCAATTTAAAGTTATTTTAGGTACAAGATGTGATGGCAGCAGCAGCACTACAGCCCCCATCCCTAAGGTGTGATGGAAGCAGCACTACAGCCTCATCCCTCAGATGCGATGGCAGCACCAACACGCGCACTATGTCCCCCATCCCTCAGGTGTGATGGCAGCACCAACAGCACCACGGCCCCCATCCTTCTGGGGTGATGGCAGCAACATCACTGACCTCCCTCCCTCAGGTGTGATAGAAGCAGTAGCACTGTGGTCCCCCATCCCTTAGGTGTGATGGCAGCAGTACTACATTCCCCATCCACCAGTGATGATGGCAGAATCACTACAGCTCCCACCCCATTGGTGTGATGGCAGTAGCAACTTATGCAGTCCGCATCCCTCAGGGGTGATGGCAGTAGTGACAGCACTATGATCCCCTTCCTTCAACACCCACACACCACATGCACAAGTTACAAATGACTTGGTCTCTTTGCTTGTTAGAACTCAGCTGTGAATTAATCTGAACCATCACCACTAAGGTGGACTACCTTTGTTTTTCCTATCTATAATTTAACTGCCTGAATTGGATTTCTGCCTGTGACACCGCTGACCAGGGTTAGGGAACAGACTTGGGTGTTGGAGGGCCAGCTGGTGGGTGAAGGCTTGATTGTCCAATGACCATGCACCTTCTCCTGGGAGGGAGGGTGGGTTCACGGGGAGGCACAACAACATGCCAGCCCTCACTGCAGGAGGGCATGACTGACATCGGCTTGTGCCTTGACATCATGTGGCCTGTCAAGAAAATGGGAAAACACCCGCTGGCCAATCGAAGGACAGCTGTTGGTCCCTCCATAAACTGGAAGCCTCAGATGTGTGTCCGTTCTGACCCTGCTATGCTAAGGATACACAGGAAGCTCTTGGGATAATTCTCCTTCCCTGGTAGCCTCCCACAGGGTAGGGCCCACTCAATGAAGGGTTACTTTGGGTTACCTGGTAGCACAGCACTAAAGGGCAGTGGATGGTGGTGGGAAGGAGGGCCTTGGCAGGCCTGAAGGAGTGGATGGCCATGAGGTAGGAGGAGATAAACAAAACTGCTTGAATTTGTTTTTTTGAAATAAAGTTTCTTCACCTAAAAAATCCACAAGTGATTAGTGGAGGACCTTCAAATGGATTCATGCATCTCCCAGACATGTGGATGCTTTTTTTTTTTATTTGATGTCCATGAAAAGGGTGTCTCCCAGTTTTCATGTCTTTGTTCAGATGTGAATTGAGCACCACGCTGCCCACCAGCATCATACACCACCTGGGGTCTTATCTTCTGTGTGTCGTTGACTGTGCTTTCAAAATTCACTGGCCAAACATATGTACACTTAAATACTTAACTTTTGCTTTTTGTTGAAGCAGTCATCAGAAAACTTTTTGTTGTCACAGAGACTGAAACAGCAGGTGGGAGAAAAGGGGCAAATCAACCAATTCACCTAAATGGGGTGCTGACTGTGAAGTCTTTTCATAAGTAGTAAGGCAGTTTCTTCTTTGTGAACATATTTTCATTCAGACTAGTTTTCATTCAAACAACTGAGGATTTTGGATGGCCCTACTGATTACAGTATAAACTTGAATAAGCTAGTTGGTAACAGTGATCCTATGTTTAGCAATCTACAATCTAGATGCTCGTATGCAAACAATACAATGAAAACCTGACTAAAATCTAAAACAAACTTATAAAACACATAAATGTATCTGCACATTTACCTTTACCTGTACAAAATCATTGCAGTCCAAGTAAACGCTAGGCAAATTACGTGGTACCCTGACTACTATTCTATGATGTAATAAACATATATTGGTATTTTTTTATATTCTTTGTAAAGGAAGTAAGGCCCACTAGGCAGAACTGTCTGTTTTCAGGAGTGACCTAGAAGCACTGGGGAGGTTAAGTGACTTGCTTGGAGTCACACAGTATGCAAGTGGAGGCTGTGGGAATCAAACCCAAGACTGCTGGATGTACCCAGTTCAATCACTGTTTGTTACTCTAACCACTAGGCATGGGTGATTAAACTGAATGGCTGATTACAACAAAGCAGTGCAGATAATTTCCTTACTGACTCTATATGCAGCAAAGCAGAAAGAATGCAAAGCACATCAGCATTCATTTTAAGATACTGAAATCTGGGTTGGCCCACTGGCGCTGCAGTAGCACTATTGCTTGCAATGCCAGTGACCCAGGGTCAGAAGTGAACTCGGTTTGCTGGAGGTCTGGCCAGGGTAGTAGGATCGAGCACCCGGGGGAATGCTCTCCTCCTCCAGGAAGGGTGGGCTGCAGGTCCTGCTGCTTTACCACCACCTGTGTGACCACGGATGGTGGTGCAATGGTGCTGCAGAGTGATCAGGAGGGGAGGGCTAGCCAGGATCTGGAGCAGTGGCATGTCTCTATGTGACCTACCTCCTTGTAACTCTACTAGTGCAGATGCCCTCAGGGACAGAGAACAGAAAACCAGGAACAATCACTGTACATGGGTCACTGGAAGAAGGGACCCAGGTGCCCCAGACTTCATAACCAGGCACCAAGAGGGACCCACTAAGCTGCCCGCCACACACTAACGGAATGTGAAGAGGTGACCTGGGGTTCTCTCCCTTCCCACCTGGGGGTACAATCCAGGCAGGATAGGGGCAGGCCCACAGGAGCTCCTGAGCATTACCTGGGGTGAAGCTAGGGGATACCCAGCCTAGGGATCTCTGAAAAGTGGAGACTGATGCTGTGAGAAGGGGACATAGAAAGAGAAAATAAAAAAAATTTAAAAAGATGCTGAAATCTTAGAGATTCTGTGCAGTGACATGCAATTTCCGTGAGGCACTGGTACAAGAATTAAAAATCCGCATACCAAGCAGGATTCCGTGATTGTTACCGGTGTTACCGGTAAAAATGGAAAACCAGGGTCCCTGCTCATTGTCCACAGAATCAATACTACAAGTACAAAACAAGTGTTCTTGTTACGGCATACAAGACGTTTAGGAAGTTGTCTTTCTTCTTTTTTTAACTGCAGTAACATGGGTGAAAAGCACTGAATATTGGGTAAAATGGAGAGAAATGAGTGTGAGACCTTTCCCATTTCAAAGTAAGGAGATTTACCTGATTAAAATAAAATAAGGTTCATAACAAAATGAGTTCTCAGGTGCATAGTGAGATGTGTGAAAATTAGAACAAAGAGAGATTACATCAGTAAATGGAATAGTGTAGTAGAATGGGAAAAGATAGTTTTTTTCAGGCCTTGGAGCCTCTAATTAAGCATATTAAAAACATTGCTTGTTTGTTTGAATCTGTTTTAGTTGTGTGGTAATAAGGAAGTACTGGTGTGACAGATTTGTGAGACCTTAGACAGATATAAAAGTAGGTGGCCTTTGGCACACATCATTACATGTTGGGCTAATAGATATTTGAAAAGAGATGTTGGTAATTTGAGTTATTTGATTAAGAATGTATAAATTATCTGTAGAAGGAGTACAGGTTCATTAAGTGATTGATTTAAAAATTGAATTAAGACTGAACATGAAATATTGTGCTATCTGGATATTATGAAAGTACTGAAAGAATTTTCTAAAATGTATTAACAGTTCCCCCAAAGAAACCATTTAGGTGAAATGTTGGAATACTTTTAAAAATGAAATTAAATGAATGAAGATTTAATAAAAGACTATGGTGTATTGCTTTCACAAGAGCGGTTGCAGTGATTGGTATTCTCGTTTGGATTTTTGCACCTTAAGTAACCAAGCTCCACAACTTACTTTTCTGAAAATAGAAGATTTCCTTTTGACATTGACTTTGTTTTGTCCGGACAGCACCCCTTACCCCTTCCATCCTCCTGCCTGTTCCCCATCCTGATCTCCTGTCCACTCCACAACTGCCTCCTCCCCACTCCCCCTGCCTATACACCCCTTGTCCATCTGCCTGTCTGCCTCCCCTCCTTCCCTGCTCTGCCACCACTTCTCCTTTCCCTCCCTCCCTCTGTGGTCTTCCCCTCTTACACCCATATCCCCCTCCTACTTGTTCATCTTCTCATTCCCACAGAGCTTGTCTTAACCCTTCCAGTCAGTGAGAGGAATCTGTTCTATACCAGAAACTCGGGGGGGGGGGTGCTCTCAATGGCCCCCTGCCACCTTGCCCTCCCAATTTCTCTTATGAATGTCCACCCCCTCCCTTAGCCTCTTCTCCCCCTGGGTGAGAGGGACCCAAGGAACCTGCCTTATTCCCCTATTCTTCCCTCCCACCTTACCCCACTTCCAGCCTAGACTCCTCCACCACTCTTCCCCCCACCTGGCTCTATTCCTCATTCCTCCCGCACCCTTTTTACCTATCTTCCTCTTCCAATGCTTCTAACTCTTGTCTGAGTTTCTATACTTCTGCCTTCAGCTGCCCTAGGCTACTACAGACCAGACACCCCCTACATCCCAGAGAGTACTCAAGAAAACTGCTTCTGCCATCCCCTGCAACACACTACTCTACATGCCCCATCCTGCCCCCTCAACAAGCCTTTTCTCCACATTCTGATGCTCCAACTCCTCCTAACAGAGTGCCTATATAATCCTTTTACACTTACATAGTGGTACCCTATATAGGAATTTGCTATGGACACCTTGAAAACTTTTTAGTTGAACACTGTAGTTCATCCTAAATGGGGATGGCTGTAAAGCTACTGTTCCTGTAGGCTTCTAATTTGGGACAAGACCATATAATATGCATGATGGTTCATGCATCCTGTTCACACCTTTAGCACATATCAGTGGATAGCACATCTCATTTGTGCAGCTTTGTTGGTGTTCTGTGCCACCTCTGCAGAATTTTTAAATTGTATGAAAGTAGTTTTTGGAGTTTCTGGTCAGTGACTTTCAGCAGGGGCACCAGTCTTGCAGGGTAATCTTTCAGTTGAATTACTTGCTCCAGTGTTGCAAGAGTTTATGGGTAGGGTCTTGACTCTGCCTAATGAGCTGTTTTTATATATGTACCACCTTTCTATGTGTTTTGTTGCTTGATCATATGATTGTGTCTCTCATGGAAGGCTTATGTGGTACCCTGATGGTGGTAAAATAGATGTTAATGTGTGTTGGATCTCCACAAAAATATGAAAGGGTAAATAAAGCAACTGTGTTGTGATGACACCAGTAACTCGCACACAAATTATGATCACATGTCCCAAGGAGGCGAATGTTGTCATCTGACAAAGAAAGGGGGGGGGGGGATCAGAAATAGATTCCAAATGCCTGACAGGCTTTTATTCACACAAACGGGGAAGGGAACACGGTCACAGGGAAACTCTTGCTCCTAATCTACTGTACGAGGAGAACTCTACATCAAATGACTCTAACAGATCCACTTTAAGAGCATACTATCCTCTATACCCTGTATGAGGGTGACTCTATGCACACTTACAATAATCAACTGCAACAGCTCCACTTTAAGAGTGTTCTGTCTTCTAAGATCTGTGAATCACTCTGCAACCTCTAATACTACCCTGAGGTGCACCTCTACCTTTGCCCATTATCTGGGAGTACTCCACTCTAAGAAACTCTATAGTATGTCACTTACAAGACTCTAAATATGTCATAAGAGGCAGTTCATGCATGGTTGAGCTTTCTCTGTCTTCGAGAAGGAAACTGGGTTGTGGGATATAGAAATACAAGGGGAACAGCTTGACTGACTGGCTAGAATGATTTAAAAACTAAGGGACTTCAGAGAGGGTTTTGAACAGGCCATGAGTTCTCGGCCACACCCCACCTCTCCAGGGCTGCCAGGATTTCAGAACAACACAAAGATTCCCTTGGCTCAAAACCCACTAAGGGTTGCTTGAATTGAAACATAACAGACCCAGCCACAGTCCACTTCTGGATTGCTAGGAGAAGAAGGTGCCGAAGAATGAGCCAGAGTCCACTTCTGGACTGTTGGGAGAAGAAGAAGATGCTGAACAATCAGCCACAGCCCACTTCTGGACTGCCAGGAGATAAAGAAATCATAACACCCTGCCACAGCCTGCGTCTGGACTGCTGGGAGATGAAGAAGATGCAGAACACCCTGCCACAGCCCACTTCTGGACTACCGGGAGACAAAGAAGATGTAGAACACCCTGCCACAGCCCACTTCTGGAATGCCGGGAGATGAAGAAGATGCAGAACACCATGCCACAGCCCGCTTTTGGACTGCCAGGAAACAAAGAAGATGCAGAGCACTATGCCACAGTCCACTTCTGGACTGCCAGGAAACAAAGAAGATGCTGGGAGAAGGAAGTCTGTGGAACATGGGAGAACAACAGTGTTCTGGGAACCAAGGCTGGATGAGCCAAGGACTGACATAAAATAAGAAACAGGACAATGATGCAGGTTACTGAAACAGAAGATATGGATGGGACTTTGGTATGGATGACAAAACAAGAAAATGGATGGCAAGCTTTGTACTGAGCCAGGTCATGCACTGGGAACTGGGGAGAGGAAAATAATATGAGATGACTACGACATGGTTCTTTAGGAAGTTGCTGTTGGCTGCTTCTGAGATATACTGGAAGAGGATTTCTGAAGAATTGATGAAGATTGATCTGGATACACGTTTGTGAAGTGACTCTGAAAAATTGCTGGAGACTGATTCGAATACTTTTCTGACACTGAAATGCTGGCAATAAAGCAATACTTTCTGGCACTGAAATGCTGGCACAAAACAATACAAGAACAGTTCTGGCACTTGTACTGCTCATAGGAATAATAGCAATGTAATGAAAGTTTCAGTTCTTATTGTAGTGTTCAATTACACAGTCTTAATGTCCATTCCACAGTACGGTTAATAAACAGGCACTTTACTATTCTGGGTGAACCCAAGCTTCAGTAGACCCAACTACCAGGGGTCCTTCTAGCTAGATCAGGTTCTCCTGTTACTGTGAGTCTGTGTGGCTAACTAGGCTCCCTCAGCATCTGGGGTCGCTAATGCTGCTGGCCCACTTTTACACCTATGAGTCTAAATGTCTAGCAGTGGGGCTAACCCACCCTGTTAAGTAGCAATGGGCCTGACTGACCCCTTTAAGTAGCAGTGGGCCTAACTTGCTCTGTTAGATAGCAGTGGGCCTAACTTCCCCTTTTAAATAGGAGTGGGCCTGACTTCCTCTGTTAGGTGTCAGTGGGCCAGACTTGCCCTTTTAAGTAGCAGTGGGCCTAACTCACCCTGTTAGGTAGCAATGGGCCTAACTCTACCCTTTAAGTAGCAGTGGGCCTAACTCACCCTGTTAGGTAGAAGTGGACCTAACTTGCCCCGTTAAATAAATATCTGGCCTATGCAGGACCTGTCTACTCCTCTGTGCTTGCCCCACCTCCTCTCCACCCCCTATTTTAAATATTCCACAGCCTTTCTTCTAGGCTTGGAGGCCGGGACCCTCTCTCGGGCATTGCCATGCCACGCATGCAAATTTTGGTCCCTCCTTCTCTCGGCCCATTGCAATTTCACTTTGCACCTAGCACTAGATAAAAATAACTAAACAAATACTTTGTTCTCTTATACAGGCGGTCAGTGTTTGGCTGGTGTGCTGCTGCCTACTCACCATACCAGGCTGTTAGGTAGAGGAGCTGAATTGGGAGGTGGGAAGAGTTTCTAGCAGAGGGACGGTTTTCAGGCAGTGAGGCAGTCGACTGAGGACCTTGCATGGTCCAGAACAGGCACACATGATGCGGCTCTGGTACCACTGCCTCTGGGGGACTGAAAACTTTAACTTTTAAAATAAAAACAATAAAACAGGGCACCAAGCCCTTTTCGACGGAAACCAGACCTTTTTTTTCTCTTTTCTGGTGCCTCAAAATGGCAACACGGACCTCGCAACAGCTTTGGGCAGTCTTCAGTAATTGGAGGCAGTGGAGGCATGCAGGCAACCCCTCAGAGACAGCTTCAGCCCACCAGGTAAGTTCTTTCTCATCCCTCCACACTTGCTGCATCCTCTCTCCTACACAGCTACCATGATTCTCTTCTTTAACAGAAATTTTTTTTAAACAGCAACACTCTAGATTCTGATTCTTGGCACTAGAATGCTGAGCACGTGTAGCTCAGCACAATATCCTACCCTGGGCACGGTGCTGGCACAGCAATATTTGCCTGGCAATTCAGGCTATTTACATTAATTTAATTGTGGTTGTGCTGGATGTACTTAAAACTTGGGCACTTGGGCATTTCTGGGTCAATTTATACTGTACTACGGCACTTATATGACAGGACACCTTTCTATTTTTCTTTCTGTTGTGCCCCCAACTTTGAGGCACTACAGATTTGGGCCCACCGAATGATACATGTCCTCATTTATCTCCCAAAATTTCTTTGTATAACATCTATTGCAACTGAATGAACTACTACAATACTGTCTAGATGAGGAACATCTCATCTGTCAGATTGATGAAAGATGGCAACCATGCTGGGCTAGTCATCGGAAGTAGGATTAGAGCTGTGTTTCTGATTTAGTTTATTCCTGCTTTTTGTTTATTTTGTTTTTAGTCGTAAGTTCAGTTCGTTTTTAGTTGATCGTTTTTCTATTACTCCAGTCCGTATTTGAGAACTGTGCTGTTTTTCTATAAAAGAGAAAAACTGGAGTAGTGGACATCTCTACTATTATCTGTGCTCTATCTATGATCTGTTTACAGTTTGGAACTGGAAAGAGCTATTACTTGTGGAGTCCCTGATATTGCTGTGGAGAGGAGTGTGGAGAGCAAGGCAGGAGTGTGGAGAGCAGGGCAGGAGTGTGGAGAGCAGGGTGTGGAGTCCCAGTGGTGGAGTGAGGAGTGACTTTGATTAAGCAGTGCTAGACTCTGTGGCAGATGCTGGTGGACTGTGGGGAAGAGTTCCTTCCTGGCCCCGACCATGACCTGGTGGTGTGCTGTGGTGCTGCTGCAGTTGGGCGGCCGTATCTGTAGCACTTCTGCTTTTGCCGCTTGGTAGCTGGTTGGCAGCCATAGCGGGGAGCGGGTCTAGGAAGAGGTTTTGGGGTCTGGGTGGGACCTTCCAGAATTATCTGAGTATTGGCTGTGATTTAAACATCTTTGGCACCTGAAGCACAGTTTCAGCCCTGTTGTCGGCTGATGTGAGAAATCCGGTGGAGTGGTGAAGTGGAATTTTGGTTTCCTGGGTGCCCTGGCTTGGTTTTCCTTGCTCTCTGACTTGGATCTTATGGTGAATTTTGTTTTCGGCTGCAGACTGTGTGTACTTTTTCTGGGACTTGAGATCACTGTTGGGGATCTGTTGGTTCTCGGGTGGAGGTGAGAGCCCATGTGGAAACTGAACAGTGCTACCATTCCCTGGAGGTGTCAGCTCCTGGGTACATTCCGTGACTGATAAGAGGGGTCTGCCATTTATTGATTCTCGTACTGGTTTCCACTCATGAGAGGAGTGAATTACCCTTTGGCCGACCCTATGCTCTGATTAACCTGTGACTCTCAGATTTTAGCTCTTTATCCCTTGTTGGAAACAGGCAGTTTTGAGCTCTTTCTTCTTCTTGGACATGGACTATTTATCAGTTACTTTCGGCTATGCAGTTTTCTTTTTTTTTTTGAAAGATTATTCTGTTTTCAGCATACTTGTATTATGTTGAGACTTCCTTTCTGCAAGGGAAGGTTGATAGTATTTAGACATCTTAAATATTGTTGTTGGGTGGGTGTTTTGGGTTGGGGGTAGGTTGGGTTTTAAGTTATTAGTGTATGTGTGGGTGTACGAGAGGAGTATGTAGTGCAGAGTGTGTTTGTGGGCTGTGTTTTGGGCTAGGGTTTTTGTAATTAGCAGGGATGAGTCTGGGAAGGTATGAGGGCCTGGGCCGAGCTAGGATTGTGCATGGGGCCCTCCAGCTGTGCCATCTACAGCCTTTTGTCAGCCTCCCAGTGTCTGCTAGTATGGCTAGGTGCTGTAATGAGGTTGGAATAAGGAGGAACCGTTTGACTCACCTAGGTTGGGGTGCCCCATGCACTGCGGTTGGTGGTAGGGTCGAGGTAGTGGGATGTAGAAGGTGCTCTGGGGTTAGACTGGTTCTGGAGAGAGGCCAGATGTGTTTAGTTCCCATCACTAGGGTTCCCACCAGACCGAGTGGGCAGGTAGCCAGAGGGCCTGCACTATCCACCAATCCCCTGAGGATGGTGCTTTGCAATGCCAGATTGGTCAGAAACTGCAGAATAAAGGGTGCTAGCTGCACATTCGAGCAGACTTGATAGACCTCTAGGCTTTTATCTGCTGGAAAATTTCATAAACAAGACTGCAATTATAGCAGACTTAGTTTCTTCAGCCGATCTAGCTTGCATTATGGAGACCCGGATTGGTGATGATGTTGACCCAGTTTTAGAGGCTGCCGTCCCATCCGGATACACTGTGGTACACTGCCCCAGAGTGGAACACGGCGGGGGGTAGCCATCTGTTTTAGATCTGAACTAGGCTTCACCCTACACCCAGTGAGAACACCACATTCATTTGAATGTGGGGTGATCCATGTGGGTCTGGGCACAGGCTGCCTGATTTTTTTGATTTATCATCCTCTGGGACAGTGGGAGACTTTCTTCAGGAGGTGGCTGATTTCGTGGTCAGTGAGACATTGAAGGCCCCCCAACATTTAGTGCTGGGGGACTTCATCATCTGGGCTGATGACAAATCATCTCTGTTTGGTTCCAACTTCCTCCGGACAATGTCTTCCTTGGGCTTTGTGCAGGGTGTTACCTCCGTAACTCATCTCTGTGGCCACATGTTGGATCTGGTGTTCTCACTGGGGCTTGAGATTAATTGTCTCAGGACTAATTGGGTCATTTGGTCCGATCATTATATGGTGAAGTTCTCATTCGGGCCCCCCTGGTAGCCCTCCCCATGCTGAGATGGTCAGCTATCACCCTTTGTTGGGGTTGACCCCTGAGGGTTTTTTGGCAGTAGCTGACCTATCTAGTGTGGATAGTGCATGCGTTGGGGGTGTGTGCATGGCAGTGAATGCCTATAATAAGGCACTTGCTGGTGCACTCGACTCCCTTGCACTAGTCCATGTATGACCCAGGTCTTCTCATTTGAGGTCACCTTGGTATGATGGTGAGCTCAAGGGGTTGAAGACCTTGAGTTGGAGATTAGAGTGCTGCTGGTGGAAGTCTTGCCTGGAGGTGGACAAACTCACCCTACGTGTGCACTACAGTGCATACCAGGGAGCAATCAACTGTAAGAAGGCAGAATTCCTGTCTAGGGAGATTGCTGTCGGGAGGAACTGACCAACTAAGCTCTTTCAGACTGTGGACAGGCTTCTCCATTCTTCCTGTCTGCAGCCAAAGGTAACCTTTTCTAATGTATTGTGTGAAGAGTTTGCTTGGTTCTTCTCAGACAGGGTGTCCACCATCAGGTAGGGGGTTCTGCCAGTGGGTCAAAGTTTGGCTGACAGTGGTCGACCATGGGCATCTGGAGAGCTCGCTGCCTGGTTGGGGTGAGTTTAGACTGGTGGAGGTGGCTGAGGTCATTGAGATTGCTTCCAACTCCCACACACCTTTTGTGAACTGGACCCAGTGCTAACTCATTTCTTAATGGTATGTGTTGACTCTGTTGGCCTGGCATTTGCCTTAATTGTCTGGTGTTCCTTGTCAGAGGGGGTCTTCCCTGATGTCTTGAAGGAGGCATTGGTAAGACCCCTTCTGAAAAAAAACATCTTTGGACACTGTGATCAAGGCAAATTACCATCCTATCTCCAATCTTCCATTTATGGGTAAGATTGTGAAGAAAGTGGTGGCGCTTCAGCTTGAGGATCATCTCGTGGCCCATGATTTATACGAGCCGCTCCAGTCTGGGTTTTGTGCTAGGCATAGCACAGAAACTGCGCTGGTTCATGGTGCATAATGACCTCCTTAGGGCTAGAGATTGAGGTAAGGGGACAATTCTTGTTCTTCTTGATCTCTCTTCAGCATTCGACATGGTCGACCATCAGATGTTACTCGACCGCTTAAGGGAATTCTGCAGACTTGCCAACACGGTCATCTGCTGGTAGAGGGTGGTGATGGGGAATTTCTCTTCCTCCCCTCACCACCTGTTATGCAGGGTTCCCCAGGGCCTGGTCTTGTCACAGATGTTGTTTGCCATGTACATACTGCCCCTGGGAGAGCTCATTAGGAAGGACAGCTTGGATTTTCATTGCTATGCCGATGGCACCCAGCTGTATTTTTCCTTTGCCCCGGAACTTCTCGCACAGTGGAAGTGTTTAATAGCTGCCTTGCTGAAATCAATGACTGATGGCCTCCAGCTGGTTGTGACTGAACCCCAATAAGATGGAGGTACTGGTGGTGGAGTCGAACAGAGAGCGTGATAGGTTCACCTCTGGTGCGGAGACAGGGCTTTTTCTTGGCTGTGTACCATTGAAGGCCTCCTCTAGGGTGTGGGATCTGGGCGTTATTCTGGAGAGTGGACTGATACTTGAGTTTCAGGTGTCTTCCACTGTCCATACCAGCTTTTATCATCTGAGGAATATCGCCAGGCTAAAGCCCCTAGTTCTGCTGCCTCCCCACCTTGGTACATGCCTTCGTGACATCCAGGTTGGACTACTGTAATTCCCTTTATCTTGGGGTCTCTGGGGTTACCCTGCACTGATTGCAGCTGGTGCAGAACATGG
This sequence comes from Neoceratodus forsteri, assembly GCA_016271365.2. NCBI lineage: Eukaryota > Metazoa > Chordata > Ceratodontiformes > Ceratodontidae > Neoceratodus > Neoceratodus forsteri. The sequence continues at coordinate 638,553,046 of CM057455.1, read as the reverse complement.
TGGCGAGGTTGTTGACTGGACAGTCTAAGTACTGTCCTATCACTCCGGTCCTGTGTCAACTGCACTGTCTGCCAGTTAGGTGGAGGGTCCTCTTTAAGGTGGGTTTACTCACCTTTAAGGCCCTACATGGCCTGGGTCCTGGTTATCTAAAGGACTTTCTCATTCCTGCTGTCTTGACCGGCCCCCTCCACTCCTCCTATAGGGGCCTTCTTGCTATTCCCAGGATGAGGTTAAAAACAGCTGGCGACAGAGCATTTAGTGTCGCCGCTCCCATCCTGTGGAATTCTGTTACTCCAGCTGTTAGGGAGGCCCCTTCTGTGGAGGTATTCAAGATCCACCTCAAGGCCTTCTTGTATAATCCTGCCTTCCCAGATTGTGTGTTATAGTCCTTGCTGTTTTATAAACTATGCTAGGTTAGTACTGGCTTTTTAGGCATTGGTTTCTATTGCCTACGTTATTGTATATATATATATATATATATAGCGTTATATATGAGATATTGTTATAGTTTTTTTTTAAATGTATAATATATATATTTTTTTAAATGTTCAGTGCCCAGAGCCTCCGGGATGGGCGTCTTTTAAATAAAAGTTGCCTTGCCATCTCTAAAACTTTAAATTGACTGTACAACAACTTCTTAATTCTACTACTATATGAGCTTTAAAAGTTTCAATGCAGTTCTTTTAACTAAGATCTATAAATACTATAAACTATACTTGAGAATGAGCTATCACATTTTTAAGTCTTTCTTAACCTTTAGGGAAACTTTGGGAACATGAATTAAACTAATGTGACCATGTTGTGATAACATTTTATCATACTGTGTTTTAGGATGCAAATCTAGGGACTTTCCATGAGATACCTTCTGGGACGAATTCCAAAATTGACTGTCTGAGATCTGTGAGGCACAGTGCATGAAGGTTCAGTAGAAACAGGTTCTGTCGCTATGGAATTTTCAGGCGTCAACCTCTCAAGACAGTCTGAGTTAGTAGTATTTGAGTAACTCCAGGGAGTGACATACCAGTTTGTTGGGGTTTCCAGTTTAGTTAGGGTAAGATTTCTGAAAGGGTACTCTTGTTTCTCTATTGGCTTGGAGACAATATCAGCTGAAGGAATTGATCTGGCATGAAACATGCATGACTTTAACAGGTTTCTGTGAACAATCTTGATGCCTTTTCCAATTTCTCCTTGAATTTTATAAACTGGCAGTTCTGTACATGGTATTACTACTATGAGATATGGTTCAGCTTCCCACTTGGAAGCTAATTTAGTCGGTCTCTGGGTTCTCTTCAGTAATCCTCTGTCTCCAATCTGTAATGGACTTGCATTGGCTTTGGCATCATACATTGTCTTTTGTTTTAGACTCACTTGAGTTGCGTCAGTCTAGGATGTGTCCAGCTTCTTGCAATCTATTACTGTGCTCATTTAGTCAATCTGCACATTGGTTATGAGTAGAAATGGCTTTCAATCTATGTTGAGTACTAGGTCCATAGGCAAATGACCATGACGTCCAAACAGTAAGTAGTATGAAGTATATCCAGTTGAGCTCTGTATAGTGTTATTGTAAAGATAAGTTAATTCAGGCAAAATTCTAGGCCAATACAGGTGTCAGTGCTCAGAAAATGAACTCAGCATATTAATTAAGGTTTGATTAGTTCTTTCACACAATCCATTAGCTTGTGGATGATATGCAGTGGTACAAACCTTTTGACTGTGACATAAACTGCAAAGTTCATGGAATAGCTGTGATTCAAAGGAGGTTCCTTGGTCAGTCAAGATTTTAGTCAGAAAACCATACAATTGGATAAAGTACTTGAGAAAGGTCACTGCAGTGCTCTTGGCAGTAAGATCAGGAACTGGTGCAGCTACAATGCACTTAGAATAATGATCCACCATGGTTAGAACATAATTGATACAATTTCTGCTATGCTCAAGTTTCAGTTGATCTAAGGGGATTAATTCTAAAGGAGTGTGACTGATAATTGGTTGAAAAGGAGCTTTTTGATCAGTTCTACTGCTTCTCTTTAAATTGCAGGTAGGACATTCTTCACACCCTTTGTGAATCTAGTGTTTCATTCATGCCCAATAGAATCACTTTCTTAGATTGGCCTCTGTCTTTTTACTCCCAAAATGTCCAGACTTACCATGATAGGCTTCTAAAACTATTGGTGTAGTCTCTTGCAGAGCAAGTATTTGTGTGATCTCACAATGGATGTGAGGGTCTCTGCTTTGCTGTATTAACCTAGAGTCTTGTATGACCAACTAGTTTCTGTGTCGCCACAATTTTGTCATTTCGGGTTTGTGTCTTTCCTAATTTTAGGCTAGAGACCTTGGTTAGTGTCTAACAGAGTTCTGATTTGTCATAGCACAGGACTCTGTTTCTGAAGCTGGATCCATAAGTTATCCTGTTCTGCTGCATGCGTTGAAGGAGTAGATTTGGATTTGAATATTGTAAAAGGACTAACCTGACAACATGCGTGTACCATTTCTGTTGGGACTTATAAAAATGCAGGCATTTCCACATCTTCTATGGTGGCATTATCATGCTCAGATTCTGTTTGCTGTGGTAATCTTGACAAGGTGTTAGCGTTGGCATTACTTCTTCCTGTGCAATATTTTAATGTGAATTGGTAATTGGATAAACGTGAGGCCCATCATTGCTCCAGTGCTTCCAATCTGGCAGTATCGAGGTAAGCTAAAGGACTGTTGTGAGTGTACACAGTGAAAGGTGTGACAACCAGGTAATGCTGAAACTTCTCCATAACTGCCCATACTAAAGTAAATAATTCCAATTTGAATGAGCTGTAATGTTCTTCATTTCATTCTGAACCTCTGAGACTGTGGCTAGCTTAGGCAATGGCTTTCTCTACTCCTGACTGTTATTACGCTAGCACAGCACTGAGACCTATATTGCTGGCATCTGTTTATACCTTGAAGGGTTTGGCATAATGTGGGTAGGCCAAAATTGGAGCTTCTGTCAATGCTTGGCATAAATCATCAAAAGCAGTTTGGTGTCTGGGAGTCCAAGTGACTTGCTGAGTTTTGGATGCGAGTCCTGCTGTTGACCATCGAAGCAGCTTATGCAGAGGTGTAGTTAGTCGGGCAAAGTTTTGAATGAATCTTCAGTAGTATCCAGCAAATCCAAGGAATTTCCTGATGTCTACAACTGTAGTGGATGCAGGCCATTCTTGTACAACTTGTAATTTATCTGGATCCAGTGCCACTCCATCTGCTGAGACAATATGTCCTAAGTAGTTGACTTGTGGTTTCAGAAGATGACACTTGGATGGTTTGAGCTTGAGTCCATACTGGGTTAATCATTCAAAGACTTCTGCCAAATGCTTTAAGTGATCCTCAGGGTTCTTCAAGGAAATATTAATGTCATCTAGATACAAGAGCAGTATGTTGAAGTTACGGCTTCCTAGACAGTGTTCTACTAGATGCTGAAAAGTGACTGGAGCATTGCATAAGCCAAAAGGCATGCAAGTGAATTTGAATAATCTCATCTGGGTGATGAAAGCTGTTTTCTCAACATCTGAGGGTGTGATTGGTACTTACCAGTAGCCACTGATCAAATCCAAGGTGGAGAACATGGCTGCCGATTGCAGTGTGGTAAGAGAGTCTTCAATCTGAGGCAGGGGGTATGCATACTTATGGGTGATATTATTAAGCTTCCTGTAATCCACACAGAAATGGATTTTTTCCAACTTTCTTTTTCACTAGTACCACTGGTGCAGCCCATGGATGATGGCCTTCTCGAATAACATTAGCTTCCTTTATCTCTCTCTAAGCATGTCCTGTACTGGTTGGTACCTAGCTGGTGGAAGGGTACAAAATGTCTCCTGGATGGGTAGATGATTATTCTTTGAAATGTAATGTTGAACTCCTTGAACCAGTCTGAAATATAAAGGATGCTTGTTAAAAGTTTGATGATGCTGAATCGCTACTCGTTGGACAGCTTCTTGCTGGGCATCTGTAGTATGAGTCATACAAATGTCTAGGTCTTTCAACCACTCTGGTAAATCTTTGTTCTCTAAGTCTGGCTGGTGTCCTCTGGTTGCTGATTGGTTACAGGTTATGGAGTGAATTCAACATCCTGGATACTGATGGTGTGTAGTTTGGCGATGGGTTGGTTTTTGTAGAATTGTACAACATGATCTCCATAATTAAGAACTCTGATAGGGATTTGTTCTTTGCTGACTGTTGCAATGCTGTGAGCAACAATAATAGGCTCATCCCTGGCATAGGTATGGTTCCATCCGGGCATCATAATCTTGTCCTTTGGGACCCACTCTGGCTTTACACCATAACATGGTTTCAGTGCCCGGACTCCACGTTATGGGATGGGCATCTGTAACTCTGACTTTCCCGATTTCTCCATCTGGGTTGGCAAAACATTAGTGGCGTTGGATCAGCTGAATGGTCTGTTGTAGTACCTGTTTATCTGCAAAGGGTACTTGTTTAGCACATTGATGTAAAATATGCACCAATTCTTTAAAACAATGTTGTAGCACATTCATTCCCAGAATAAGTAGAGGTAACTTCCTGCTGTCGGCGTCTCTCATTATGATGTCTTGCTGGGTCTGGATGTGATTGCCTAATTGGATATCCACCTCAATGTATCCTAAGTATGGGACTTCAGTACCAATGCTGGCTATCAATTGAATCCAGGATCATGGTGGAGGTTGCAATTTTTTAGGATCCCGATGGTGTACGTATTTCCTCTGTAGCGTGGTTACTTGTGAGCCTGGATCTAATAGTGCAAGAAGGTCATGTTCATTCACTCTCACTGTCATAGTCAGGCATTTTCCTGTGAAAAGGGATTTCTCATTCCTTGAGGCTTGACCTGGTCCATTGCTCTTTGAGAATCGGTCTGCATTCCCATGGATTTGCTGTTTAACGCTACGGCACTTGTAATCATCTGTCCACATCATCTTTCCACACGTCCAGCAATTCTGCATCGGTGACAAATAGGTCTGCCTTGGTTATCAAAATGATCAGTTGGGCCTCACTCTTCTGCTCTCCTCAGCTGGGACATTATCTCCCTTGGTCCTTGATTTCCTTCTTGTTGATCTCCATCAAGTCTCAGTCTCCAGTTGCTCTTAAGGTCTCGCACCTCTTGGCACACTGCAGTAGCTTTCCTAGTAAGAGCAACAATTTGTTCGGTCTGTTCGGTACCAAGTCTTGGATTAGACCTGCAAAATAGGGTCTGCACCTAAGCCATCTGTGTGTAAGTATCTTCAGTGTTCAAGTAGCTATTTGGCTGAAATAATCCTTCCGAACTAGCTCCTGGTATCCAATGGCTCTCTGGTCTCCATCCTCTAGTGGAGTATTCTGACCATTTTTTCACAGGGAAACATCATCTGCTGCTGACACACAGCAGCCTCTCCTCCATCCCGGCTTGGGCAGAAAATTCATGTTGCCTTCTCGTTAAAGTCTAAAAAGAGAACATCGGGGTCTTGAATGTGAAGCATTCTCAATTCTTTCCTGAGAGTGTCACTGAGGACCCCATTGATAAACTTTTCTTTGAGAGTCTTATCTGGGTCTTGCACTTCTCTGACATCTATCCTTTATAAAGCTCAGACAGATTCTTGCAGATTTAGGGCATTTTCCCTTACATCTCTCACAGCCTCTGCATTCGCAAGAAGAACTGCATTTTTAATTGTGACATGATCCGGATATGAAAAGTATCTCGCAGCAGATTGAAAATCTGATCTGTGGTGGCATTTTCTCTTTTGGGCCATGACTGCACTTCTTGTTTGACAGCTGCTTTCAACAACTGACCTAACAAGATCTCCATTTGCTGGTGATCAGGCACTTGATAGAGTCAAAACATCGACTGTATGTTTGCCTTGAACTCTCTTAGACTGCTGGAGTCTTCACCATCTGGCTTTCCTGTATAACTGGGAAGCCATAGTGCACCAAAGTAATATGGCATAGTCAACGGGAAGGTTGCACTCATCTTGAGCCTTCTCCTGTTGCTCCATCCATCTCATTACTACTTCTGGATCCTGACAGCATCTGTACTCTTTTTTTCTCTCTGGCTTTGGTCTCTTCACAGGACTCACTCTACACACTGCTCACTGCACTAAAAAGAGGTGTGATACCCCAATGGTGGTAAAATGGATGTTAACGTGTGCTGAGTTTCCACAAAAATATGAAAGGTTAAATAAAGCAGCTGTGTTGTGATGACACCAGTAACTTGCACACAAATTATGAACACAGATCCCAAGGAGGCGAATGCTGTCACCAGACAAAGAGAGGCAGAAGTCAGAAATAGATTCCAAATGCCTGACAGGCTTTTATTCACACAAACGGGGAAGGGAACATGGTCACAGTGAAACTCTTGCTCCTAATCTCCTGTGCAAGGAGAACTCAACATCAAACAACTATAACAGCTCCGCTTTAAGAGCATTCTATCCCCTATACCCTGTACAAGGATGACTCTATGCACACTTTCAAAAATCAACTGTAACAGCTTCACTTTAAGAGCATTCTGTATTATAAGATTTGTGAATCACTATGCAATCTCTAATACTAAACTGGAGTGCACCTCTACCTAGGGCCTATTAGCTGGAGTACTCCACTCTAAGAAACTCTATATCATGTCACTTACAATACTCTACATATGTCATAAGAGGCTGTTTGTGCATGGTTGAGCTTTCTCTGTCATTGAGAAGGAAACTGGGTTGCAGGATATAGAAACACAAGGGGAACAGCTTGGCTGAGTGGCTAGAATGATTTAAAAACTAAGAGAATGCAGAGAGGGTTTTGAACATGCCATGAATTCATGGCTACACCACACTTCTCTAGGGCTGCCAGAATTTTGTAACAACACAAGATTTCCTCAGCTCAAAACCCACTGAGGGCAGCCGGGAATTGAAACACAACAGACCCGGCCACAGTCCACTTCTGGACTGCTGGGAGAAGAAGAAGATGCTGAACAACCAGCTAGATTCCTCTTCTGGACTACCAGAAGAAGAAGATGCTGAACAATCAGCCACAGCACACTTCTGGACTGCTGGAAGGTTAAGAAGATGCAGAACAGCCTGCCACAGTCTGCTTCTGGACTGCTTGGACATGAAGAAAACGAAGAACATCCTGCCACAGCCCACTTCTGGACTGCTGGGAGATTAAGAAGATGCAGAACACCCTGCCACAGCCCGCTTCTGGACTGCTGGGAAATGAAGAAGATGCTGGGAGAAGGAAGTCTGTGGAACATGGGAGAACAACAGGGTTCTGGGCACCAAGGCCAGATGAGCCAAGGGCTGATGTAAAATAAGAAACTGATCGATGATGCAGAGTACTGAAAAAGAAAATCTGGATGGCACTTTGGTATGGATGACAAAACAAGAAAATGGATGGCAAACTTTGTACTGGGCCAGGCCTCACACTGGGAATTGGAGAGAGGAAAATAATAAACGGGAAGTTGCAACTGGGATGACTGCGACATGGTTCTTCAGTTAGTTGCTGTTGGTTGCTTCTGAGATGCACTGGAAGATTTCTGAAGAATCGATGAAGATTGATCCGGATACACGTTGGTGAAATGACTCCGAAAACTTGCTGGAGACTGATTTGAATACTTTTCTGACACTGAAATGCTGGCAACAAAGCAATACTTTTTGGCACTGAAATGCTGGCACAAAGCAATACAAGAACAGTTCTGGCACTTATACTGCTCGTAGGAATAATAGCAATGCAATGACTGTCTAAGTTCTTATTGTAGTGGTCAATTACACAGTCTCAATTTCCAGACCACAGTAAATAAACAGACAGTTTACTATTCTGGGTGAACCCTAGCTTCAGTAACCCAAACTACCAGGGGTTCCTCTAGGTAGATCAGGTTCTCCTGTTACTGTGGGTCTGTGTGGATAAATAGGCTCCCTCAACATCTGGGGTTTATAATGTTGCTGGGCCCCTTTTATACCTGTGGGCCTAAATGTCTAGCAGTGAGCCTAAGCAGCCCTGTTAAGTAGCAGTGGTCCTGGCTCACCCCTTTAAGTAGCAGTGGGCCTAACTCACCCTGTTAGATAGCAGTGGGCCTGTCTTGCCCATTTAAATAGCAGTGGGCTTGACTTTCCCTGTTAGATATTGTAACTTGGTAATAAATTACATTCTCAGATTCTTGGTGGAACAGCACAATAGGAAGAGACAGCAGACAAGTGGTACTCATGTAATAAATGGTATTTATTACAGATCAATAATACAGACTTACTACTAACAGTTTTCCTTACCTAGGTAATGCAGTCTTTCTTCTCAGAGAAGTTACATGCTACAAAGGGTCTTATACCCCGATAATAACTATGGCAGCGACTAAAGAAGATACATAAAAACTGAATATTTGGCCAAAAACAGGTGGCCTGAGTAACTCTCCTAATTAACATGAGAAGTTGCTTAGCTTGCACAGATAATGTAACACAATAGGACTTCTGTAAGTCCCAAGGTCAGCTGCAATTATAGTGTTGCACAAGCACTAATGATGGCACTGTTGCCTTACTTATAAGAACACAGTAAAACAGAGTAAAAAGAATCTCTCATAGCTAAAATATATCAGTAAAACATAATAAAGCATAATATGCATTAGTAGAACACATATCCTGACACTTATGCTTATATGATAACTGTCTTTACCCTAAAGTTAGTACATGTACCTATATAGGTTACTGTCCAGGAGGTGGGGGTACAATCAGGGGTGCTGAGCCATGGATAACATCCCCCCTTGTTGCCTTCAATAGAAAAGGCAACAACCATAGAAAAGTAGCTGAATGGAGCTACAAAAGTCAATTACAAGCCTGATGCACAAGCCTTGTAAAGGAATTTGAGTTGTTTTCAATGTTGTCTTAGAGTACGTCAAAGATAGCAAAGGGTTAATAACAGAAAAACAATCAAAAATGCTTGGATAATAACAAAAGCTTTAAAAGTCAATTCTAACCAAGTATTGGATAGAGCAGTGTTCAAATCACCATCGTTAATAAGATCCTTAAGAGCATCACCACCCTTAGAAATATTATTGCTGATATAAATCAAATGTGAATCCTTTCTAGCTAAAAGCGATTGCAAAGATAATGTCAAAAGGTCAATGTGCATGTTAAGCATGGGCAAATATTGAGACTAGGCAAGCAAGTATTGCGGATCAGTATTAATAAGATCTGGTTCAAGAAGAGGGGCGAGGTGATCACAATGTGACCAATTACTGTTTTCTGCTGTGGAGTAAAATAGAACTTAGGAGCATTAATATCACACGTTTTGGCACCATAAGCAAAAGATTTATGATTTGTCACTACACAATACTGTCCATCAGAACTGTAGGTAACTCGTGCAGTTGGAGCCCTCCATTTTTGTAGACGTGTAGGACATGCAAAAGACTGGTTGGTGAGCCATGAAGTGAAGCAATGTACCTCTTCCAGGTAGCTTTGGGATGCAGCAGTTTCAGCATCAGGCACTGAAGATGCAGATTGTAAAGATTCAGATTCATCAGTCAAGTTGGACTGCAGATCATCACCCAAGGTATAAGCCCGGTCAAGATGTTCCAGAGAGTATCTACAGACAGGTTTTGACAATGTCAAATACATCACAGTGGCACAGGTAATAACACCCTTTCTCAGCACTGCAGTTGGTATGCGGTGCGACTCAAGCTCGTTGAACAGAGTGGTGTACAAGTAAAGAGGGCAAATCAGCTCGTTGCCAGTAAATATTGTCATCAAGATGGCTGATGGAATGAATAGCAGACAGTTTGTCAAAGACAGAAGTTTGTGGATCAAAGTGAGGTAGTGACACAGTGAAAGTAATGAACATGTCATGGATTGAGCATTTCTTAGTAAAGTAACAGGGTGCCTGGTTTGGATAACGTGAAACATATCCAAGATTTCTAGCAGTAGACACAGAAATATTAACATTGTTCGACATACACACAGTTATGCATGAAGTAGACTTGCAATGAAGACAATACCATTTAAACATTCTCCTATCATGAATAAGATCTGGAATGTGGCCTGTTTCCAAGTCCCTGAAGAGATTGCTAACAGTGGCAATTATGTAACAACCATAGGCGGTGCATCAACGTTCACAGGCAATATATTGCTTGTCTGCCTCCTTATTATTTTGGAAAATCAATTCATTAATTTTGTTTTTAGTGTTATTGAACCCCTTGGCAATTGCCTGCATATTATAGATGGTAAAACATTCTTCTCTACTTAAAGTATCTACACCATGTAACAGTGGTCGTAACAAATCATTTTTAATAGCTTGTTGAAAATTAAGTGTTTGTGCTTTAATAGCAGCTATATCTGCTGTATTCCAGATAGACATGCCTAAACCAAAAAGGCCAGAGACGGTGCCCGCTGCACAGGTAACATCTGCAGTGTCACATCTAGCACGTGATTTACTTTTAGCATTGGGTGAGGGTCTAAAAATTCCAAAGTGATCAGTGGCATGAGGTCCGCTAACCAGATTATTTGTATGAGTCTGGTATGCAGCTACAATATCTAGAAGCATCATACTGTAATATTTAGAAATGTTGGTTGTGTGGCAGAGACCAAACTCAACCAGATTCTAATGTGTAAGATTGAAAATAATTGGGACATGCATGAACTGGACATTATTAATCAAAGCACCTGGAAGGGAAGTGGCAGTCAAACCACTAGGAGGACCAGGCTCCTGGGGAGAACATGCAGTCAGTTCTTCTTCAGTGGGTGGGACTACAGAAAGAAACATAGCTTCAGTAGCCACATAGTTCTGAAGACAGAAAGCATGTGATTCCTCAGATTTGAGGTGGTCACACAAGGTAGGCTCTATTAAGGCAGTCAAGTTGTAGAAACCAGTATGTCTAGGAGAAGTTTGTCAAATAGAAAGTGTATCATTTGGTGCAATCCCTGTGTTGGGCCATCCATGAAAAGTACCTTTGGATAAACGTGCCACAGGAATTGTGTAACCATTAAAATCAGTTTCCCATTGTATCTGCAATGTAGATTTGTCTGGAGCTACAACCATGGCATTAAGATAGTCATCTGAGCCTTCATTAACAGTGATCATTTTGTTGGGGACATCTATATAAACTCCCTGTGCGCCAGGGATATCTCTAGCTGAATGTTCAAGTTTATCAAGCAAATGTGCTGTATACTGTCTGTGTTCCATCAAAAGGGAGTTGTCTTGAGAGTAAGTCAAAGAAAATAGTCCCATCAGGATGAGGATGTGCAAGATAGCCATCTTGCCAGTGTATTTGAAAGAAATAGAAAAGGATTAAGTGAGGGTTACTATTCCACCCTAAGAGGGTTGGGAAAAGTAATTAGTCACCTTTATACAACTTGAGCTGATTAGCATGGAACAACTTGTTGGTGGTCTGTTTTTGCAGTTGAACTCTGACCTGATAGACAGCAAGGCTGAGTTTGTTGACAATGGGATATGGGCTTTCCCATTAGCTGGCAAATGAATATGTTGGTTGTCTGTATTTGGGGAGCATAACTTGGTCTCCAACTTGCCAGTCGACTTCTTTGACATGCTTATCAAAATTAGTTTTAGCTTGTTGTTGAGCTTTACCCATATGATTGGCAGCAAACCAGTGTGTCTTCATGATATTATCATGCCATTTTTCAACATATTTGTCCACAGATACTCTATCTGCAGCAGGGGTGTAGAGATCAATGAACAGGTGTTCAGGTAATCTCATGGTTCTACCAGTCATAACCTCATATGGTGTGCACTGAGTAGCTGCTGCAGGAGTACCCCTGATTGCCATCATTAGTAGTGGCAAGAGTGAATCCCAATCCTTGGGATTGTCATAGATGAATTTGCATAACATCTATTTAATTCTTCTGTCTGCTCTTTCTACCTTACCTGATAATTGAGGATGGTATGGGATATGACATTTTTGATTTTCTCCAAGCATTTGGATTGTCTGCTTCATCAGCTCAGCTGTACAACTGGTTCCCTGGTCTGAGTTTATCTTAATGGGGTAGGCCCCACCTGGAGAACAATTGATCCACCAAGATCTTGGCAGTTGTCTTTGCTGTGTTATTCTTAGTAGGGAATGCCTCCACCCACTTATATAACAAATCTGTGACAACAAGTACATACTTGTTCTTGCTTGAGTTAGTCAATGGGCCAATTAAATCAATTTGTATCACATTCCATGGTCCAGATTGCCTTTGTAGCAATAGTTTGGTGTTTCTTTTCATCAAAATGGGGTTGTTCTGGGCACACACTATGCAGTTGTCCACATAATGCTCCATATCCTTAGTCATACCAGGCTACCAGATGATAGTTTTAAGTCTATGTTTGGTATTATCTACCCCCTGGTGTCCACCAGTGGGGGTGTCATGTACCATATGAATGAATTTGGTTTTCAAAAATTGTGGTGCAACCCATAATTTGTCATCTGTATCTTTCTTTCGATACCAGATGAGTTTCTGATCACTAGACTGGTGTATGTTGTCAGACTATCTCTTATATGGACTACCAGTATGTAGTTCCTGTTCAGTTACTTTGTCCAGGAATTTGAACACATCTTTTAGCTCTGGGTCAGTTTTCTGTGCAGCAGAAAGGTCCAGTGGAGGTTCCGTTTGTGGTTTCTGCCTGGTGTTGGCAGCTAAGAAAATGGCTGGCACAGCTACTGGGTGAGTCATTGACCAAGTCCCTCCCCCCCGTTGCTTAGGTAAGTCAAGAGGTTGGAGTGCATAGTCTTGGGGCTTACCTGTGTAGAGTAGACCATGAGCCAGGATAGATGGCATTTTTGCAGGCAGTACTTTGATTTCGCTGTCCTGCAAAAGCAAAGAGCAGTGGGTGAGTCTGGTATTGGAAACCAAACCATCTTTTACTCTGTCTGAAAGCAAAAAGTTGGTTGGGTGTGACAGGTATGCAAAACAACAGGTTCATACCCAATGATGTACAGAAAATGTCTGATGGCCCAAAACATTGCCAAAAGTGTTCTTTCACAGAGACTGTACTTTCTCTCTACTGGGGACAACATCTGAGAAGCACAGGCAATGAGCCTGAAGTACCCATTGTACTTTTGTGCCAGCACTGTAGACATCGCAACATCAGATGTGGCAGTTTCCAAATGGAATGGAATGTGTGGGTTAGGACTGATCAGTGCTGGTGCTGAGGCCAAGGCCTGCTTAAGTTATGTCACAGCTTCAGAATGAGTGGGGAATTTTGTCAGTTTAGTCTTGGATGGCTTTCTTTTAATCCTCTAGGACAGTGATCCTACTCATCGCATCCTTAATCATGCTGCAAATCTCTGACTCATCTCCCCAGGTCAAATGGGTGAGTGGAGGTGCACCACGGAATACAGGTCCTCCACCTGTTTCATGGGGCCATCTTGGCATTGTACATGGCATCCACCATGTTTGTGTAGACATGATGCAGTGTGCATGCTGATGTTGGCGCCATCTTGTGAATAGCTGGCAGAAGTTGCTCTACCACGGGGGTTGGACTTGCGTGTGATGTGGCATTCCTCATCATCAAAGTCAGAGTAATCATCACTGGATGACGCAGTCTCAATGGGCGTATACTGAAACCCATTCATGGCCATCACATGGCTGGCAAGAACCTCCCATTGATAGCACAACCTCACCATCTTTTGTCTACATTTCTTGTTACACACTTTTGCAGTGCCCTGCTCAAGACCACTGTCAGCTTCTCTCTGTAACACTATACATGGCGCCCAATTCAGCATTTTCCCTAAGCTCTTTATCCAACTCACAACTCACATGCTTGTAATCCTCTTTCAACTCGCCATTCTCCTCTCTCAAACCTTCATTCATAATACTCAGAATATCATTCAAACATGCTAACTGTTTCTTAATACATTTCAACCTTTCACAATCATCTTTTAATAAACTTATCTCTTTCTCAGTATCTTGAGCAGTACAGTGCAGCAGTCTGGAATTAGCATCACAGAGTGACTGTGTCTCCTCCCTTAGTTTCTGTTCCTTTTCCAGTAACTCTGATGCATGCAAGCCCATCTCTTTATTTAGAGACGCATTTTGCAGTTCAAGGGAGGCACACCTCGCTGTGAGACTCTCAACAGCGGTATGTAGAACCGCAACCAAGAGACCTTCAAGGTTGTATTTCTTGGCTGTTTGTTTGGGCTCTAGATATTGGTTAGATAATAGCAGGAATGGTTTTTCATCAGATTTTGCATCCAGCATGAAATCTGTCCATCTGCCATAGGATGTGAGGTAGTTTGAGACATCAGGTCTTCGTTCTGTGCAAAGATCAGACCTAACAAAGGGTATACAAACAAACAAAAAAACAGTTGGAAAACTGGTCAAAATGTCTCAGCGCCATCACCAACCACTTTCTGGTCGACTGGTGGGTGAACGATGATGCCAAGGTGGTATGCTGTCACTCACAGAGGGAGTATAAGGGTGTTCAGTGTTGGTCTGCCACGCCCAAGACCAAGACTGTGTGGGGCCACCACAACCGCTACTACTGTAAGCACAAGTAGGTCCAAGTAGGTGAAAATTGCACTACACTACTCAACATTCAAAAATAAATTTAATATGAATCTTCCTTTGTACCTTCCAACCTGCACACGGTCGCCAAATGTAACTTGATAATATATTACCTTCTCAGATTCTCGGTGGAATGGCACAATAGGAAGAGACAACAGACAAGTGGTACTCATATAATAAATGGAATTTATTACAGATCAATAATACAGGCTTACTGCCAACAGTGTAATCAGTGGGAGATCTACCAGTTTTCCTTACCTAGGTAATGCCGTCTCTCTTCTCAGAGAAGTTACATGCTACAAAGGGTCTTATATCCCGACAATAACTATGGCAGTGACTAAAGAAAATACATAAAAAGTGTATATTTGGCCAAAAACAGGTGGCCTGAGTAACTCTCCTAATTAACATGAGAAGTTGCTTAGCTCGCATAGATAATGTAATACAATAGGCCTTCTATAAGTCCCAAGGTCAGTTACAATTACAGAGATGCACAAGCACTAAAAATGGCACTGTTACCTTACTTATAAGAATACAGTAAAAATAAAGTAAAAAGCATCTCTAATAGCTAAAATATTTCAGTAAAACATAATGAAGCATAATATGCATTAGCAGAACACAGATCCTGACATTTATGCTTATATGATAAGTGTCTTCACCCTAAAGTTAATACATATACTGTACCTACATAGGTTACTGTCCGTGAGGTGTGGGGTACAATCAGGGATGCTGGGCCATGGATAACAGGATCAGTGTGCCTGACTTGTCCTTGTAAGTGGCAGTGGGCCTAACTAACCCTGTTAGGTAGCAGTGGGCCTAACTTGCCCCTCTAAGTAGCAGTGGGCCTATCTCGCACTGTTAGGTAGTAGTAGGCCTAACTTTACCCTTTAAGTAGCAGTGGGCCTAACTCACCCTGTTAGGTAGCAGTGGGCCTGACTTGCCCTTTAAATAAATATCTTGCCTATGCAGTGCCCTTCTACTCCTCTGTGTTTGCCCTGCCTCCTTTCTGTCCCCTATTTTAAATATTCCACAATCCCTTGTCTAGGCTTACAGGCCAGGACCCTACCTCGGGTGCTGCCACACCCAATATGTAAATTCTGGTCCTTCCTGCTCTCAGCCCACGGCTGTTTCACTTTGCACCTAGCGCTAGATAAAAATAAATAAACAAATACTTTGTTCTCTTATACAGGTGGTCAGCATTTGGCTGGTGAGCAGCTGCCAACTCACCGCACCAGACTGGGAGGTAGAGGAGCTGTATCTGGAGGTGGGAGGTGTTTCTAGCAGAGGGAGAGTTTTCAGGCAGTGGGGCAGTCGACTGGGGACCTTGCGTGGTCCTGAACTGGTACACACGATGCAGCTCTGCCACTGCCACCTCCGAGGGACTGAAAACATTACCTTTTAAAATAACAATAATTAAATAAGGCACCAAGCCCTTTTCATTGGGAACTGGACATTCTTTTCTCTTTTCTGGTGCCTCAAAATGGCACCGCAGACTATGCAACAGCTTCAGGCAGTCTTCAGTAGGTGGAGGCATAGGAGACAAGCAGGCAGGCCCTCAGAGACAGCTTCATCCCACCAGGTAAGCGCTTTCTCATCCCTTCACACTTGCTGTGTCTTCTCCCCCTCTCCCCTACACAGCTACCATGATTCTTTTCTTTAACAGAAAAAATGTTTTAAACAGCAACACTCTGATTCCTGGCACTAGAATGCTGAGCATGTGCAGTTTAGCACAACATTCTACCCTAGGCACAGTGCTGGCACAACAATATTTGTATGGCAATTCAGGCTATTTACATTAATTTAAAATGTGCTTGTGCTGAATGTACCTAAAACGTGACACTTGATCAATTCTGGGGCACCTCTATACTGTACTAGGGCACCTTATAGGGTTGGACACTTTTCTATTTTTCTTTCTGTTTTGCCCCCAACTTTGGGGCACTACACTGAGGAAGTTTGAGCTGCTGTTCAAGCACCAGAATATGGGCACAACTTAATGGGTGGTAGCACCAATGATGTTATTGAGGTAGAGAAAATTAAATATTTAGTTGGTGGAAGGACTTGAGACACAGAAGTAGTCATGCAAAAGTTGACTAGTAGTATGGTATACTGAGCAATGCGTACGTGTAGTACCCATTGAATAACATGTATAGTGGCACTGCACAATGACACACACCATGCAGTACTGGTCAACTTTTGCACAATTATCACTGTACCTGCTGGACTTATTCATTACATCTGACAACACATCTATTCCTTTGGTCTGTTCATCCTGTTGTGATTTCCCCCAAAGTTTCAAGATGCTGCAATACTCTGTGATATAGTATTCGTACCATAACTTATGCTAAATTCACCTTTATTAAACATTAAATCCAAGCTTTTAAACAAGTTGTGGCACTAAAAGTTGAGCCATGTTGAAACAATTGCTCCAGGTGCCCCTGCACTTTTGTCAGGGGGTAGGCTCCTTGTATAAACCAATCCTTGTTACACCTGGCTTGTGACAGTGTGATCAATCATGTTGTTACACCTTACAAAATGGGTTGCCATTAAGGGCAACCCCCAGTGTTCCAGGCCAGCTGACCCTGGGAAGAGACTGGGATACAGCAGGGGTGGGGGGAGAAGGGAGAATGAGGTCATAAAAGGGGAGGTCTCTCTCGTGAAGTCACCAGAGTGTCGGGGGGGCAGAGGATAAGGACCAATGGAAAACAAAGGCAGGCAAGGAAGGGCAGGGCAAAAGGGCTTTAAAATGGGCAACACAGAAGGGCTCGGCCACTTTCTGCTAGGTTTCTTTGGGTAAGTAAATTTCAAGAAAAAGAACCTAGCACATCAGTCGGTGAGTTTCCTCAAAAAAGGTAAGAAAAAAAAGATGCTTTAAGTTTGGTGCAGATAAGAATAATTACTGCTTTATTTGATTGATTGCTTGATCAGTTTTTGTTTTGTCAGGATGTGCTTTGATAAGAAGTTTTAATAGATGTAAAATTTGGCTTACTTGTTAATTAATCCTTGCAGTTGGGGTTTTAGTAAAGTTGCTTATGTTAATTGTGGAGGATTACAGCTTCATTTGTGGAGCTATGCAGCTTTGACAGGTTTTTATTGTAGAAGGATAGAATGTTAATCGCTGAGAGTACAGTAAAACAAAGGCTAGTGATCATTAGTTTGGAACGCATGGTGTAGGCCTAGTAGGCAGTAGCAAGATGTTATAGGCTGGCCAAGAAAAGAAGAGGTTTGTCCGTAAGAGGCGTGAGGCTTTTTCTCCGAAAGAAAAAATACACGAAGACGCCACAGCAAGACTTCTCCCTCACAAAAGTGCTAATTATCCCGGTAGAGGCAGAGGTTTTGTTTGAGGGTCAGGCTTAAAATGTGAGGAGAAGGGAAGGGATATTTAAAAAGGGAGAGAGCTGCAAAAGATTAATCTGGCCAATAGGAGGGCCGATGGTGCATAATTGGAGGGAGTAGCAGGAATGGGCAGTTTCAAAGGATGGAAGAAAGAGAGGATGAAAAAAAAATGGAGCAGGCAGCAGACCAGGAATGGGTAATCCAGGGGGGAGAGATGCAGGCCTGAGGCCTCCAAGGAAAAGCTGCATGGGAGACTGGCGGAACAGCTCAGAGACGGGAGGAATTCGGCGGGCTCCCGGAGCCGCGTGGTGGTTGTTTTTTGTTACCAGAGTTTTTTTCGAAGGGTTGTGAACAGGGAAGGAGGCTGGGGGGCCGGGGGGTTGGACAGTAGCATGGAAGTTGGCAGCACACAAAGACCGGGCTTGGGTAGCCATGTGGTTTGAGCGTGGTCACGGAGCATTTGTGATTCAGAGAAGAACCAGGAATGGGCGAGGAGGCTAGGCCGGGAGGGGCCCAAGAACAGACAAAACAAACAGCAGGGTGCACAATAGAAGAGGCAGAGGTCCCCAGCAAGCAGGGGGGCCTAACCAGGCAGGAGGCTACCAAAGCAGTTTCTAGTGAAAGGAGGCGGCTCAGCAAGTTGGGGGAGGAACCAGCCACATGAGGAATGCCACGGTAGGGCGGTGTGGAGGAGAAGTGGCCTTTTTTCACACGTCTTTATCACGACAAATTGGTATCAAAAGGAAAATACCGAAAAGAACACTCGTCGAGGAGCCATGATTGGGCAGTTGGCAATGGGATGTAACAGAGCGGGGGTTCAGAGAGTCAAAAGGGGTCACTAGAAACAGGGAGGTCAGGACAAAAATGGGGTAGGCCTCAATGGTTGATGAGACTAGTGCTGCGCAGAAGGGCTGTGCAGGCAGGCGTTACTGGGTGGGGGACGGGTAGGGCTATGGGAGGCTCAAAGAAAATTGGAGGGGGTAACAAAAGCGGGTCAGGGGCCACGCAAAGCACATGGCAATATTAGGAGCCCCCTATTTTTTGGGTCACCTGCCAGGGTCGGGGGCATTAAAAGGACCCTTTGGCAAGAAATCAAGCTAACAAGGGCATGGTCATCGAAGAATGGCCCAAAACAAAACAAAAAAATATGTTGTACAGGAATGTTCCTAACCATAGGGAGCAAGTAGATTTTGAAGGCCAAGGTCACTACCTCACTGTGAAGAGGACTGCAGACAGGAGGTATGAAGACTAACTGAGGGGGCAAAAATTGGCCAGAGGGTAGCGGCAGTTAAAAAAAAAGGGGAGGGCACACAAAGTTTTTTCTGTAGCAGCAATGTAAGGCATAAAGATGGCAGGTGAAGCCTTACCGCTTTAACAAGTTTGTTACCGTTACCACGTGCATTTCCACTATGGTTTCTTTTGGTAAGGGGTTGCCTCACTCTGCGCATCGCTATAAAAAAAATATATATATATAGATAGGGTGAAGCAGTAACATTTTTGTTCAAAAAGAAAAAAGAAAAAGAGGGCTATAAAAAAAATTAAAAATCGAAGTGAACTAACAAAGGATATTCTGTGTTGTAAGAAGGGAAAAGACAGAATGAATGCCCTTGGAAGCAGTTCGATGAAAGCGGATGCTATGAAAATGATCATGGATCTCATGGACAGGGCCCACAAGATCCTGGATGCTGTGGGGGACACGGAAAAGGGGGACGTACCAGCACAGAAGGACAGGATCAGGAAGAAGGAACAGAGTGGGGCAGGAGGAAAAGGGAAGGGAGCAGGGGCACCGGTTCAAAAATGCCAGCTAGCAGCTTCGCCTGGACAGGAACCAACAACCCATACAATACCCGACCCAACACCTGCACCCACTCAGGTGAGGCCGGTGCTGAATCCGGAATCCAGCCCAAGAGAGGAGGTTAGGCCTCACCCAGAACTGGTACCCAACAATCCTGCACCTGAAGCTAACCGGCCAGAGGCAGACAGAGACTGGTGGGCCACGAATAACAGACCACGAAGAGGAGTGGAACCAGGGCCCAAGGCAATGAGTGAACCAGCAAAAGACCCCCAGAGAGAAGCAGGTACAGTGTTGATGCTGGAAAGTACCATGAAGGAATATGTGGAGCAAATATTATTAGGTATGGGGTGGACAGTGTGAAGAAGTTGCAGAAATTGCTGGGTGAATTAGAAGAGAAGGAAAAGGGGGAAAAAGCAGGGAGATGAGGGGGAAAAGGAAACAATAGAGCAGAAAAGGGGGGAGGGGTAAGAATAGGGACCATGTACCACTGTCGACAAAGAAAAAAATGTGGAATGGAGAAAAGGAGAGCTTCAGTAAGAAAGAGTTGGTGGCCGCTATAGTTCTGGTCAAAAAAGGTGAAGAACCTGAAGGGGCCCACATTTAAAGGAAAATCATGGGAGGCTTGGACCCAGGGTTTCACTTATTATAGTGCAATAGCCCAGGAGAAAAAGCCAGAATTGGGCATCCCCTTACTGGCGTACTTTTTGATCGTAAGAAATGCATATAAGATGATGGGAGGTGTTAACTGGGACAGTATGATGAGAAGTTCATAACCCGAATGGCCAATTATGAAGAGGATTGCAGATGGAACTCCAGACATAATGACCTATGGTGGGAAACCAGGACAGTAGCTGGGGGAGGGGAAAGCGAGTGACAGAGGAGCAGGCCGCGGTATCAGAAGTGCTGTTGGGGATATAACAGAGTGCACTGTTCCTTTCCAGGTTGCAAGTTCTGGCACGCCTGTTCGAAATGCGGGGGAGCCTACCCAGCTGTGAGATGCAGATCTTATAGTGAAGATAACCCCAGGGGAGGGCACAGAGAGATAGCACATGGAGAGGGAGGGGGCAGATGGGTGGGAGAGGGTTCCACCAGGGGAAGGTGAAAAGGTCATTTTTGGCTAGCAAAAACCCCGATCAGGGCTGAATTAATGGAGCAATGGATGGGTGAACACCCAAATAAGGGGGTGGAGTGGGAGTTAGTAGAGGGTTTCCAAAAAGATTTCAGTTTACATTACTTAGGAAAGAGGTTTGGGACTTGGGCAAAAAATTTAAACTCAATAAAAGGCAAGGAGGCACTTTTAAAGGCAAAGATCGAGGCTGAAAAAGAGGCAGGAAGAATAGAGGGATCATTCAAAGTCCCTCCTTTCCAGCACCCACGAGTCTCACCACTGGGTCTAGTCCCAAAGAAGCAGGCAGGGGAATATAGGGTAATTCACCACCTATCCTATCCAGAGAAAGAATCAGTCAATGATCACATTTCAGATGAGGATAGTAGGGTGTCATATGGGACATTGGAGGATGCAGTGGAGATCATCAGGGCAAGACGTACCCCATGGCTGGGGAAGACGGACATCAAGTCCGAATTCCGGCTACTGCTGGTTCGCAGGGAAGATTGGGAATTGCTGGGTTTTCAGAACAAAGGGTAATATTATTTTGATAAGGCCATGCCTATGGGTTGTTCAGTGGCATGTTCCACATTTGAAAAATTCAGCACATGGCTGCAATGGGTATTCAATGCAAGGTACGGGCACGACACGGTAGTGCATTACCTAGATGATTTTTTGTTCATGGGGAAGGTCATAAAGGGGTACGGAAGATTATAGAGGATTTTCAAGAGATGTACAGGTAGTTGGGAGTTCCATTGGCTAGGGGAAAAAACGGAAGGCCCTAGCAGGTGCTTGGAATTCCTGGGCATAGAGGTAGATGTGGGACGTGGTTTATTCCGTTTGCCAATGCAGAAGATAAACAAACTAAGGACATTGCTGGTAGAGGTAGGAAAGAGGAAAAGGGTACCCCTGATTAACAGCCAGCAATTAATGGGGTACTTGAATTTTGCGTGTAGAGCGATTGGGCCAGGACGTGCATTTGCAATGGCGGGGGTTTCAAAGCCATATCGCTGGGTCAGTATAGGGAGGGAGACCAGGGAAGACTAAAAAGTATGGGAGGAATTCATAAAAAACCACAACGGGATAGCCATTTGGCAGGAGGATTGGCTATACAACACTGATTTGGAGCTGTACACGGATGCTTCAGGTGGGCAGGGGGTAGGTGCCTACTTCCAAGAGAAGTGGGTAGCTGAACCCTGGCCGGGGAGGTGGGTTGAAGAAGGTCTGACAAAGAACATCACCTTCCTGGAGATTTTTCCTATATGGGCAGTGACAAAAATATGGGGACCATGGCTGCAGAACCAGCGGGTCACATTTTGGTGTGACAACAGGGCAGTTGTGGATGTGCTAAATAACAGAGGGTCAAGATCGGTATTGGTACTCCGCATCCTCCGGTAGTTAGTGCTACAAGGTTTGAGGCTCAACATGAGTATCAGGGCTAGGCACATTGTAGGAATAGACAACTCCATTGCTGACAGCCTTTCCTGCTTGCAGATGGAAAGATTTAGGGCACTGGCTCCCAACGCAGAGCAGACGGGAGAGATGATCCCAGAGGAACTATGGGAGATTGACTGGAGGGAGCAGCGTATCTCTTTCAAAGTGCATGGGCTGACAACACCCTGAAAGCCTACAAAAGCTCATGGAGGGTTTTCCAAGCTTTTAGATCTCACCACAACATGGAGGTAAATGGGGAGGTCACAGAAGACCAAGTGGGGAGATTCATGGTGGAGAACTGGGAGGAAGGAAAGGCCTTCGCCACAGTAAGGGTACATCTAGCAGCCATAGGATGGGTCTGCCGGATGAAAGGGTGAGGGGAGCTGGGCAATAGCATTCTGGTGAGAAGAATGATGATGGGGTGGCAAAGGATAAAAGGGAAAGAGAGGGATAAGAGGGAACCAATCACGGAATACCTACTGAGGCAGATACTTGAAAAATTTTCGGAGGTTTGCTACAACCCGTACGAAGTAACCCTATTCAGGGTGCTGTTTATGGTGTTATACAAGGGGGCATTCAGAGTGTCTGAAATAGTCACACCCACTATACCTGCCCCGGGAGAAGGCCTGCAATGGGAGGATATAGAATGGAGAGGGATGGGGCTCACCCTCAAAATTGCAAGGTCAAAGACGGACCAGATAGGCAAGGGATACAAGGTGAATATTGAGCCAAGAGAGAACCCAGATATGTGCCCATGCCAGCTGATGCTGGACTTCCACAGAGTTAGGCCAAGGCAAGGGGGCCTCTATTTTGTACATGAAAACAGGAAGGAGGTAAAAAGGAGTCAAGTATCTGGGGTGTTAAAGCGGAGCGTGAAGGAGCTGGGGAAAAAACCCAGACAGGTTCTCATCTCATTCCTTTCGGATTGGGGCAGCCTTGGAAGCCATCTCCCAGGGAAAAAAGGGGGAGGACATAAAACACATGGGATGATGGGCATCAGACTGCTACAAGAAATATGTTAGAGGGACAACACACTAACTTTATCGTCTTTTGTCTTCCTACAGGAGAGAAGGAAATTATAAGGTATATAAAAAAAAAAAAGAAAGGTTTGTTGCAAATGGTTGTCTGCCTCATTGTTTCTTTTATGTGTTATAGATATATGGAAAAGGAAGGACATATGGATGGTGGGACACTCCCACATTTATTGGGCGGAAAGGGAAGCTGCACTGAAAAAAGGCAGAAGGCAGCTGGGTTATGACCACAAAGGAATAAGGATCATGTGGAAAGGAAATCGGGGGATGAGATGGGGGCAGCTCCTACCCTTGCTGGTAGAGATGAGAAAGACCAACAAGGACCCAGACCTTCTAATAATACATCTGGGTGGGAATGACCTGGGACATGGCCCCTGGCTAGAAATTTTTTACAGCATACAAAGGGATGTCAAGGTCATGAGGACATGGTGGCCAAAGATAACAATCATGTGGTCTGAAATGATTCCACGTAGGGTGTGGAGACAAGCCAGGCAGCACAAGGCCATAGAAAAAGTAAGAGGAGAATAAATAGCAGAGTGGGGAGGTTTATGAGGGAGAAGGGAGGAGCTGCCATTAGACATGAGGAGATAGAGGAGAGCATACATGGGTTGTACAGGATAGATGGGGTACACCTATCCCATATGGGGAACCACATATTCATCACAGAGCTAGGCAGGGGCATAGGTCAGTGGTTGAAGAAGTCTTCCTAAAATGGGGGAAGCTTATCATCCAACGCAAGCTGGAGGCAAGCTAAAGGAAGCTAGGAAGTAAGGATCTGAGAAGGAAAAAAGGGGGGAAGGGTAGAGGGGTTAGGGAAAACAAAATGGAGGAATTAAGATCTGGAAGAAGGAAAAGGGTATGGACACTCTGATAAGTGGACAAGAAAAAGGGGGCAGGAATTGGACCTGCGCAGAAAGAAAGTATAAGACCAGCTCGGGTTTACACCCGGGCAAGAAATGGAATGGGACACCTTCGGGTTTCGACGCCCGGGGGAGAAAACAAAGGAAAGCAAAGTAAAATAAAGAGAAGTGGAATAAAATGTGACAGAAAAAATAAGAGGAACTCAATATTGTAAAACTGTAAATCATTTATGTTTGTGTGGACAATAAAAGGTTTTGCTGACTGAGCAGCCAAATCTACAATATTGAGTGTGATGTCTCCTTTTTGGGGGAAGGGGATCTGGAACAATAGAGAGATGTGCACTAGTAGGGAGGTCCTGTCTCATAGAAGATGGCGGCCACGCTGCGCCAGCTGTGATTCTAGGGAGCAGAGAAGATTTTAAATTAGTTTGTTTTTAAGCGTATAAGCCATATTTTCAGTTTTATTCTTTATTGTGTGTATTGTTTTTTAAGAATCACTGAAGAAGACAGAGAACATAGTGGTGAAGAGCCGGCTGTTTGTGTTCCATTTGTGTTCTGTATAACAAGACGCTGCAATCTGGCCCAAGGCTAAATAATATATATAAGTAAATTACCTGTCCTTAAATTCAGTGACTGGGGCTTATGTAAGTGGTGGCTGTGGCACTGCATGGTTGAATCTGGGAGTGGCTGTTGTTGGCAGGAGATAGTGAAACTGGGCTGAGTCTGCTGGCAATACTGGTGGAGCAGTATCCTGGTGTAGGAACAAATGAGTAAGTAGTCTAGGATTTGGAGGAAGTGCTTCATGGATGGACTGGGGCTGATCCAAGAAAAACTACATTTAGAGGTCTACAGTTTTAAGTTGTAACCCTCTCATCCAAACAAGGGCTGAAGGATTGTCCAGTGGGGTTGTGCCTGATTCCTGTGAGAGTCCTGGGGGTATACATGAAGGTACACACTAGAGGGTGTTCTACCTCAAATGAAGGGAACCAGTGGGACTGCTGCACGAAGGTGACGGTTTTCCACGGGGGCGTCCAAGGATGATTGCAGGAGTCCAGGTTGGGGAGAACCGTGAGAAAAGTGGAAGCTGGAGAGAGAAATTTGGTGGATGCAGCGGACTTTTGCCAGGACTAGTGTGAGAACCTACAGTGAGTTCGTTTTTGTTCATGTTTAACTGCTGATTGAATTTTCTGCCTAAAGCCCTAGTGCCTGGATTTAAGGATTTGGAGATTTTTGGATGGTGCATTTTTCTTCAAATATAGTGAAAGTATAAACAGCAGGGGTTTGAGAAGGGGAGAACCTCTTATTACCTGCAGTTTTGGCTGTGGAGGTGAGAGCTCCTCAATACTTTTTGGTCAGAAAAACATTTTTTTATATGATGGAACTTGGACAAACAGTGGACAAGTTTTGATACATTACTTTGATTGACTCTGGATAGTGCAGGATAAAACACAGTCCTGTAAATTGTTCTCTGTCTTGCTCCAAGGATATATTTATTCATTATACTGTAATAATTTGTATAATTTAGGTAGTTGATGAACGAGCTGCATGTGTTTGGGAGTGTGGAAGGTGTGTGATTGCGTGAGATAGAATTATTTTTGTGGTGGGTGGTACTTGAAGATTAAAATTGTTATGATGAGTGGGAATTGAAGTTTGGGAATTGTGTTTAATTGGGGATTAGAATCTATATTAATTGGAGATTTGGTAATTTTGTGGGTATTTTGTAATGGATTTTATTTGTTATAATTTGTCTGGGACAGAGGCATGTAAGTCATAGCTACTTGGTGGGTTGCCTCCATGACTCCCATCTCTTTGATCTTCCAAAACTCCTAGCTGAGGCCTACCAGATGTGTACAGCCTTGAGAATAGCTCGGAGAGGGGATCCGAGGGTGATGGGACCCGAGGGGCTACAGGGGTGTCTGGGATTCAGGTGGTGAGGCCAAGGAGATGCCCTGGGGTTAAATGGGAACTCGAGAGGGGGGTGACATGTTTAGTTCCCATACCCAAGAGCTCCACGATAGACGGTGGGCAGCTGGCTGGTCCAGCTGGCCCACCTCATCCTACACAGGCTGTGTTATGTAATGCAGGGTCAGTGCAGAACAAGACTGCTATAATGGTGGAGTTGATATCCTCGGTTGACCTGGTTTGCATCACAGAGACCTGGTTGTATGAAAATACTGCCCCCATTTTGAAGGCGGCAGTACTGGCTGGGTACTCCGTGATACAAAACCCGTGGGAGGACCGCGGGGCAGGGGGGTGGCCATTTGTTTTAAATCTACCCTGAACTACATGGTGCTACCTGTAGGTCATACATGATCTTTTGAGTGTGTGGCCGCACAAGGGGGCATGGGGTGGGCTTTAGGGTCCTTGTGCTCTATCATCCCCCTGGTGGAGACTGGGACTATTTACAGGTGAACAGAGAGCTCTTGCTCGCCAGGTGCTGGAGTTTTCCAGGTGGCTGATCCTGGGGGACTTCAATGCCTGGGTCGGTGGCGGGCACTCGTGTTTTGGTTTGGTATTTTTGGGAGCATGGGGGCACTGGGCCTACTATAGAATGTAACAACAGCAATGCACTTGGGTGGCCACACTCTGGAGTTGTTTTTTTTCTTTAGGATTGGATATAAACAATCTCAGAGTAGATCTGGTGATTTGGTCGGATCATAACACCATGGGGTTCACATTCACAGACCCTCCCAAGTTGGTCCTGCCCCTGTGGAGGTGGTCCAGTACTGCCCATTAAGAGGAGTTTCCTCTAGTGGACTGTCAGCATTGCTGAAGCTATTGAGTATAGGGGCAGCTTGTGCACTTGGGGCGGAGGAAGCAGTGGCAGCCTATAAAGGGGCTGTCACTGTAGCCTCCAATTCCATCACACCCATTCATGTCCTCCCCTTGTCTACTCACTGGAGGCCGCCTAGGTTTAATGAGGATCTCCAGGGTTTAAAGACTAAGGGGCAAAGGTTAGAGAGGCGCTGGAGGAGATCTGACCAGAACTCACATTATGTCAACTATCAGGGGGCAGTTGCCTGTAAGAAGGCTAATTATTTGTCTGGGGAGATTGCTGCAGTGAGGAACAGGCTGGCTCAGCTCTTCCACATGGTAGATGGGCTTTTACATCCTGCCTGTCTCTCTCTGTAGGGGGAGCGGGTTCTAGCACTAGGTGCGAGGAGCTGGCTGTGTTCTTCGCTGACAAAGTGTCCTCTGTCAGGGATGAGATCTCCTCGAGTGCCTCCTGAAAGGGATGCAGAGTCTAGCCTGCATTTTGCTGAAACACTCCTCCTGTCTGGGCTGAGTTTGAGCTGGTTGGGGTGGAGGAGGTGCTTGAGAAAGCCTTGAAGCTTCAGTCAACACAATGTGATCTAGACCCGGGTCTGACACAACTTTTGGTTGGATAACTGGACCTAATTGGACCTGTGGTGGCTGAGGTCATCTGGAGTTCCCTGAGGAGTGGGATCTTTCTATTGGCCCTGAAAGAGGCCTTGGTTAGACCCCTATTGAAGAAACCCTCTTTGGACCTGGACTGCCTCAGCAACTACAGTCCGGTCTCAAACCTCCAATTTTTAGGGAAGGTTATTGAGAAGGTGGTGGCCATTCAGCTTGAGGTGCACCTTGTCTCCTCCTCCACTTATGAGCCTTTCCAGTCTGGGTTCCATGCGGGGCATAGTACGGAGACTGCCCTGGTGAGGGTGCTTAATGATCTCCTGATGGCGTGGGACAGGAGAGACCATCTTGGTCTTCCCGGACCTCTCTGTGGCATTTGACACTATGGACCATGAGGTGCTCCTTGACCATCTGTGGTTGTGGTGTGGCCTGTCTGGTAATGTCATTAACTGGTTCAGGTCATACCTGACAGAGTGCAAAGAGTGACGATAGGGTTAGCCTCATCTAATCTGAAACCTCTGTGCTGTGGGGTACCACAGGGATCGGTCTTGTCACTCTTGTTGTTCACGGTGTACATACTGCCGTTGGGGGATATTATCAGGTGGTACAAGCTGGGTTTTCACTGTTGTGCAGGTGATACCCAGCTGTACTTGTCCTGTACACCTGACATCCAGGTGTCAGCCTCTGCATTTAACACCTGCCTCAAGGAGATCTGGTCTTGGATGACTCAAAACTGGCTTAGGCTTAATCCAGACAAGACAGAGGTGATGGTGGTGGATCCAGGTCGTCGAGGCAGAGGAAGGGGTATGGGGTCTCACCCTGGCCTAGTGTTGGGGGGTGTTCCCTTTGCCCCATCTAGATAGGTGAAAGATTTGGACATGTTCCTGGATGATGGCTTGATGCTTGATACACAGGTGTCAGCTGTGGCCAAGAGTGGATTTTACTATCTAAGGAATATCACCTGAATCTGAGCCCTGATCCCTGCTGAGGTCCTCACCATGCTGGTACATGCTTTCATCACTTTCAGGCTGGATTATTGCAATGCCCTGTTCCTAGGGTTATCTGGAGGCAACCTCCGCATGCTGCAGCTGGTGCAGAATGTGGCAGCAAGGTTATTGTCAGGGGTGAGGAAGTGTGAACATATCACCCCAGTTCTCTGCGGACTGCATTGGCTGCTGGTTAGGTGGAGGATTGTCTTCAAGGTAAGGCTTTTGACCTACAAGACCCTGCATGATCGGGGACCTGTCTATTTGCAGGATCTCTGTGTCCCCTACCATCCACCCTGGGTGCTCTGTTCTACCAGGGGAGGCCTCCTTAGAGTTCCCAGAGCGAGATTGCGGCAAATCCAGTGGACAGGGCATTTTCAGTGGCTGGGCCTTCCCTGTGGAACTCATTTCCTGCTTATGTGAGGGAGGCTTCCTCAGTAGAAACCTTTAAACAGTGGTTAAAAACCTACCTGTTCCAGCAGGTTTTTATTGATTGACTAGTGGTCTGTTAATGATAGATAGATGAATTTTAATGTTGCTCCCAGTTGAACTGTTAAGTGCATAGTTGTACAGTATTGTATATTATTATGTTGTTTTTTTCTCATTGTACACTGCCCAGAGTCCTTGGAACGGGAACTGTTATAAATAAAATATCTATCTATCTATCTAGTATATGGTAGGATGCAAACTCAAAGCCTTTATACGTTCAGTAACATATAATGAATATCTCAAAAAAAAGTTGCAACTTTTTTTTTAATGCAAGTTAATAATTCATTATTCAGGTTCAGTTTGTGGCAAAAAGATATTTTCTCAATCAATTAAACACAGACTCGTGTACGTGTATTAATTTTCTGCTTCTATCTAACATATGCAATGGAAATTCAATTATCTACACAGTTCTGTTAAAGTGCTTTAAGTAGCATGAAACAAGGGAGAAAAGCCAGAGAATGGGCTGTTGACCATAACTTGGGTTGGGGACATAATACAGAAAAATAGAGGATGTCAATGAAAATATCAAAGCAACAGAAATTCAGAATACACATAAGGAGCCAGAAGAACTGTGAATCACCCTGGAAATAGGAAATAGGATAACCATACAAACTGGGGTGGTCTACAGGCCTCCAGACCAGGGGAGGACATAGACACATTGTGATTGGTTGGCATCCATGGCACTCCAGGCATTACCTCATGGGTTATAGCCCACCTGATAGGCTAGAGATGCACTGACCCAGATCAAATTTCTAGTATAGCCAGGTCCCAGAAACCCCTGTTCCCCAGTTTGAATCGTGCATCTGATCAGGCAAGAAGCACACCAGGAATCCCTGTCTGCTCCTATAAGGTAAGACTATGAACCAACTCATAAAGAACCTTTCTGGCTCAAGCCAATTTAACTGCACAGTATCTATTGTAAAAAAAAAAAAAAAAGTCATAGCTCTGCAACTTTTCAACCATCCTGGGCTTGCCCTAGATCTTAGAAGGGGATTCTCCCCACCTTGCTATGCAGAATAATACTCAGTTTACAGTATCTAAAAAGCTTGAAGTTGATGTTAGAGTGCTATGCAGAATAATGTACTAGTTTACTGTACCATGAAAAGCTTGAGATTCAAATGTTGTACTGGTTTGGGCAGCTAGCTCAATGTTGCTCCAGCCCCACGCCGCTTCTGGAGCCCTGGGTCTGTTCCCCTACTCCGCGTTGTGTGGCTGCCCGCGCCTGCAACTCCATTTACGGAGTCTTCAGAGACAGAGAGAGTGTCCTTCGGGCCTGTGGCCTCCCGTTGAGCCCAGTGTGCAGGGGCAGCTTGCCAGTGCATTAGTAGGCAGCCACGGCCCTGCTGCGACAGCGTGGCCTTCAGAGCCTCAGCGCTCTCTATCCTCCCACCGCGCACCCGCCTACTAGGCAAATTCCGGTCTGGCCATGCGGCGGAGTCCCCCCGGCACCACGCGCTAAAACCGCTCTGAGCACCCTCTCTCCACGCCTGGCAGCGCTCCTAGGCCCGTTTGGGCCTGTCGTGTGAGGATCTCCTCGCGACTCTTCGCCTCCTCCCCAGACAACAAGTGTGGCCTCGCGAGGGTGCGTATCACTGCCTCGCGATCTGGCCAGCCGGGGGGGGGTTGCAGCAGGGAGAGATCGAGAGAGAGAGAGAGAGAGACTCTCTCATGAGGGGAGGGTACTAACTAAGCCCTCTGCAACAACAAACAACAGGGTACAGTGATTTAAGACCCTGAACTGCAAATCAGACACGTGGGTCTGAATTCCACAGCCCCCCTGTGTCAGTGCAGCCTGTGCGGCCTAATGGTTAGAGCACAGCATTACAAAAATAAATAAATAAATAATGTTTGCCCAGCAGTCGTGGGGTTGAATCCTGCCCCCACCATTCTCCTTCTAAGCTTAATTCCTGTGCTCCTCTGCAACTTATATGCCTCATCAAAGGGATTTTTTTGTCATTCCCTTGAGGGGGAGTTCATCTGGACAGCAGGTCTCACTGGCTGGCCACACACCCTGCCCGCTGGGTCCCTCCCACAGTGGCCCTTCGGCGACTCCCTCCTTGCCCCCTTCCCTATGCTCGGGTTCCTCCCACAGCAACCCGTGCAGTTAACCGCCCCACCAGTCCCCATGGCTCCCTCCCATAGCGAGCCATGGCCCAGACCTTGGTACACCATTCTCCAACCCACCCTCTGGCCATTGTGGGGGCCCTCACACAGCACCCCCACACCTGCTTTCCACCTCTACTCAGGGAGAGAAGAAAGCCCACCTCTGGGCTTTGGGGGTGTAAAGAGGGGTCCGCCCCAAGCGGCGCACAGTTCTGTTCTAAGGTATGCCTTCTCTCTTCCCCAGATGGTGAAAGCAAAGAAATGCTCCTCATGCAGCACCACCCTCCTGCCCCAAACTCCAGGTGCCCTCTGCGCGGCCTGCCTACTGGATGATGATGATTCCTCCTTGGAGCAAACTCCACCCATGGGTCCCGGCAACCCGGGCACCAGCAACCCCACGTGAATGGACCCAAGCTTCCTCCTAATTCAAAACCAACAGGCCGCTGTCGCTATGATGGAGAGCCAACAGAACTTCATGCTCAAGATCATGGAGAAGCTGGAATCCCTCACCCAACTCAAGGCAAAGCTACCCAACCCCGAACCGGACAAGGCAGGAGGGCAACCAGAGGAACCCCCGATGCCGGAGGATACACCAGACGTCCCTCTCGACACACATGAGGACAGGGAGAAGGACGACACGGGGGAGGAGAATGAGCCGGATTCAGACGAGGAGGACATGGATCTCCAAACGACGCCCTCCCTGACATCGAAGTTATGTTCCTTCGACACAATCCCAGGGCTCATGAAGATTATCAAGGCCACCATGGGCTTCGCCACCGAGGAAAGCAGGCCAGAGTCAAAGCTCGACCCCTGATCCAACTGAAACAGTCAACCTCGAGACCTTCCCAGTGTGTCCCACCATAGAAGAGATCTTCAGTAAGGAGTGGCAATTCCTGAGCCGGGCAGAATGTCAAACCGTAAGAACCTAGACAGGATGTATCTGGTCCAGGGGGAGAAATCGGATGCCTGGTGCAGGGCGCCCACCATTGATCCCCAGGTGGCGGCCCTTAGCAAAAAGACTGTGTTACCATGTGGTACGATAGCCCTCAGAGACCCCACAGACAAAAAAGTCGAGGACATGCTTAAGAAGGCCTTTGAGATTGAGGGCATCGCCACCAAGGCAACCACCACAGCCATCTACACAGCCCATCGCCAGATCCGCTGGCTCGAAGAACTGCAGGAGCAAGCCACTCTGAAATCAGGAGGCAGAACTCTTGGAGTGCACCTTGGGCGCAGCTAAATACCTGGCCGACATGGCAGTGGACACCCTCGCCTTCATGCCAGGGACCGCCATCACCAACCGTGCTCGTAGGGCACTGTGGCTCAAATTATGGATGCAGACAATGAGTCAAAACATCTGCTCCAGAACTTACCCTCAGAAGGGACAACATGTTTTGGGGAAGGGCTACAAGATTACTTAAAACAGAAGGAGGAGGGCAGAGATCTCCTCAAGAATAGGTCTAGGTTCTCCTACCTCCCTCATCGAGGTGAAGATCTCGGGGGACATAGACCGCTTCAACCACGCAGAGACGTACAGCAATCTGGCCACTCCTTTTGGGGCAGAAGCACCTCCCCCGGCTTCCGCAACCCCTACCCTCAGAACTATCAGTCCTCCTCCTCCAGATACCGAGGTCAGAGACCCGGAGGTCGAGGCAGAGGCTACAGGGGTAAGCAACAGTGACTACCCCATCCTGACACCCCAAGACCGGGACCCCTACCCGCCTGTGGGACAAAGGCTAACCCTATTCGCCCACCATTGGCCACGCACAACAGCGGACAGGTGGGTCCAAGACGTGGTAACCAAGGGTTACTCTATAGAGTTATCCCACGCCCACATTCCCCACAGGTTCATCTCCTCTCCCATAACCAGGAGAAGGCATCCCCAATCAGGTCCAACAGATCCTGTTAGACCTGGTGCGGAACAAAGACCATCCAACCGTTCCGTGACGGAACAGAATCAAGGGTGTACTCAATCTTCTTCCTAGTACCCAAAAATCAGGAGAGCTCCGGCCTATCCTGGACCTCAAACACCTAAACTGCCACATGGTCCCCACGGTTCAAGATGGAAACCATACGGTCCACCCTCCGATGCATTCAGGAGGTGACTTCCTGGCATCCATAGACCTCAGGCGCCTACCTCCACATTCCCATCATTCGGAAGCCAGACAATTCTTACGCTTCCACATCCTAGACCACCACTTCCAATACCAGGCCTTACCGTTCGCCTCTCCTCAGCTCCAAGAGTCTTCACCAAGGTTTCCATAACCTTGGTGGCAAGACTCAGGGAACGGGGGCTGGACATCATCCCGTACCTGGACGACTGACTCATACGGGCCCGGTCCGAACGTCTAGCATGGATACACACAGAATCTGCCCTACAGGCACTCAAGGACCATGGCTGGGTGGTAAACCAAGAGAAGAGCCACCTCACCCCCACCCAGCAGATCGAGCATCTGGGAGCGCTCATCAACTCAGCCCAGGGGTGGGCAAAACCATCCACAGTGAGAATTCACAACCTGAGGGACCTAGCCCATCAAATGAAGGCCCGACGCAGCACGATGATGGGAAAGATAGCCCAGTTACTGGGCTGCATGGCCTCATGCATAGACCTTGTGCCCTGGGCCAGGTGGCACATGCACCCACTCCAATCTTACGCGCTGACTCGAGGGGCACCAAGTGAACTTAACCTCCAGTTGGTGGTACCACTACCCAAGGTGGTGAGACTCTCCCTGGCTTGGTGGACGGTGGAGGAGAACTTGTCCAAGGGGGTCCCCCTAGAGGC
Organism: Neoceratodus forsteri; assembly: GCA_016271365.2. Classification (NCBI taxonomy): domain Eukaryota; kingdom Metazoa; phylum Chordata; order Ceratodontiformes; family Ceratodontidae; genus Neoceratodus; species Neoceratodus forsteri. Next base: position 638,519,303 of record CM057455.1, on the reverse strand, counting down.
ACCTCACTGGATCGCCATAGAAATGGACGCGAGCCTCTCCAGCTGGGGAGCCTGCCTAGGAGACACAACAGCACAGGGCCTGTGGTCACCTGCAGAGTCACAGCTATCTATCAACATACTGGAGATGAGAGCCGTGTCTCATGCCCTAAAAGCATTCAAACATCTGGTGCAGGGGCAATCAGTCCTAATCCGATCCGACAATCGGGTCACGGTGGCCTACATAGCGAAGCAAGGTGGGCCCAGGAGCAGAGCTATGCTGAGGGAGGCAACGGCAGTCCTCGACTGGGCCCAAGCCAACCTCAGACACCTAACTGCGGTGCATCTAGCAGGAAGGCTGAACGTCCGCGCGGATTGGCTCAGCAGGCAACAGGTTCACCCGGGGGAATGGCGGTTACATCCAGACGTGTTCCAAATGATCCAAGTGACTTGGGGAGCCGTGACCATAGACCTCATGGCAACACGGGAGAATGCCCAGGTCACAGATTACTATTCATGGTTCAGGGACAACTTGTCCCAGGGAACGGACGCTCTATCGCAACCTTGGAGACAGAACCATGCATATGTCTTCCCCCCTCTCCCCCTGATCCCTCAGGTCCTGACCAAGATACGGGAATCACAACACACGATTATCATGGTGACCCCCTACTGGCCCCACAGGTCATGGTTCGCAGCGGTCCGAGAGATGTCACTCGCCAGCTTCAAGATACCATACCGGCCAGACATGCTCTCACAGGGGCCAGTGCTCCACCTGACCCCACGAACCCTCAAGCTCACGGCCTGGCTCCTGAAAGGAGGAGACTAAGGACAGCAGGGTACCATGATTCTGTCATCAACACCCTACTCTAATCCAGACAGTCTTCCACCACCTCCACGTATGGGAGACAGTGGTCCATATTCTCCCGGTGGTGCCGGGAGCGGGGCAGAGTCCCTGAGCAGACCGACATGGCCAACATCCTATTGTTCCTCCAACAGGAAGTAGACAAGGGATTAGCACTGTCCTCCCTCAGGGTGCAATTAGCAGCCATAGGGGCAGCTACGGGTCTCATCGGGGGATACACCCTGGGAGCTCACCCCGATGCCACCCATTTTCTAAGGGCAGTGGAGATCCTCCACCCGAGGACTGGCCCGACCGTTGCCCCATGGGACCTACCGTTAGTCCTAGAGTCCCTCAAATCTGCCCCTTATGAACCCCTCCTCCAGGCAGATCTGTTCTGGATCAGCCTCAAGACGTGCTTCTTAGTGGCAATCTGTTTGGCTAGGAGGATCGGGGAATTTGGGGCCCTATCCTGCGCGGAACCTTATACGGTGTTCTCCCCGTTAGGGGTCCACCTGAGAATGGTACCAGCCTTCCAGACAAAGGTATCCATGGGCTTTCACAGAGAACAACCCATCGAACTCCCCACCTTCCCCAAAGGGTCTCAGCAGGGCTCCACCACGGTCCCACACTATCTTGATGTTGGATCCGCCCTCTCTGTGTACTTGGCCAGAACACGTCCCATCCGCAAGACAGAGAGACTATTCGTCATCTCGAAGGGACAGAGACAAGGAAGAGCTGCCTCCAAGACCACCATTGCTGGGTGGTTGAGGAGAGTCATCCAGAACACCTACATAGCTAACCAGATGACACCCCCCCAGGGGATCAAGGCTCACTCCACCAGAGCGTCGCCACCTCCTGGGCGGAAAGAGCTAGCGTATCCTCCAGGGACATTTGCAGGAAGCCACGTGGAGCTCCTCACACCTTCACCAGGCACTACAGGCTAGAACAGCTGCAGACCATTCGGCCCACTTTTGCCACTCAAGTCCTGATGGCTGCTTCCTCTACCACTCACTCTTAGCTCACTCCTGAAACCCCTCCCTTGGGGACTTCACTGCTTCTTATCTCCATGAGGTAATGTCTGGAGTGCCATGGATGCCAACCAATCACAATGGGTGTTTACTCACCTGGTAAAGGTGATTGTGTTGGTTGGCATCCATGGCACTCAAACCCCTCCAGAGTGCCAAGAGTGATCGAACTGGAACAAGGGGTTCTCACCCGTGTCAGGCCCTACAGGGATGAACAACTAATTCTGCAATCAGTTATTTTCCAGTCGGACCTCGGGACCAAGCTTAGTCTTTAAATAATAGGAAGGAATAAAAACACATCAGGCTTTGATGCTAAGTCATGGTCTGCATTCTTCTTTGACTTCATCCATCTCTCTCGTGTTGTTATAGTTACCTGTGCCTAGATTGTATTTCTTCTCTTGTACTAACCGGCCTTAATTTCAGCTGTGGAAGATTCAAACTGGAGAACAGGGGTTTCTGGGATCTGGCTATACTAGAAATTTGATCTGGGTCAGTGCATCTCTAGCCTATCAGGTGGGCTATAACCCATGAGGTAACGTCTGGAGTGCCATGGATGCCAATCAACACAATCACCTTTACCAGGTGAGTAAACACCCATTACTGTTAGAATATATACAAAATATGACAGCTAAATGCGAGGTTCTGATAATGGGAGACTTCAACATGCCAGATACAGATTGGTCAATACCAGCAGGAACATCCACCACAACTAGACACATAGTGGATTCTCTGCAGGGGGAGTGCCTTAAACAACTGGTACAACAACCCACAAGAGACAGGGCTATCCTAGATCTAGTACTGACTAATGGGAAAAAATCATAGCTCTCCAAGTAGAAGGTCACCTGGGGGCCAGTGACCATCACATGGTATGGTTCAATTTGGCCACTAGAACTAAATCATCGCATTCTAAGGCAAAAATATGGGACTTCAGAGGAGCTGACTTTGATAAGCTGGCCAACAGAGTTAAGCTAGCCCTGGTGAGAAGAAATACAGGTAAGGGGTTACAGGCAAAGTGGGAAAGCATTAAGGATGCAATACTTGACGCAACACCCCATTGTGTTAGAGTGAAAAGCAAGAGCAAAAGAAGGAGGAAAACACTTTGGTTCTCATAAACAGTGGCAGAAAAGGTCAGATCCAAAAGGTCGGCCTTCAGGTAATATATAGGGGAATGCAGCAGGATGAAGATAGGGAAGCATACCAAACTTCCCTAAGGAAAGCAGGGAAGGCAGTAAGGCAGGCAAAGGCCCAAACTGAGGAAACACTAGCATGAACAGTGAAAGAAGGGGACAACACCTTCTTAGATACTTTAGTGAAAGGAGAAAGTCCAGAGGGGTATTGCTAAGATCAAAGGGGATAAGGCTGAGTGTGTGGAGGAGGACCAAGGAAAAGCATCTATCCTATATAGATACTTCTGCTCAGTATTTACTGAGAAGGTAGGGAAAGGCCCACAGCTCAGCACCATGGACACAGGGGGGAGGGAGGTGTGCACAAGTCCCTTCAGAAAAGAAAGGGTCCTACAAGAGCTTACTAAGCTCAAGGTGGACAAGACAATGTGACCTGATGGCATACATCCCAGGGTACAAAAGGAGCTAAGGGTGTAACTAGCAGAGCCATTAGTGGAAGTGTTTAGTGAGTCTCTGAGCACAGGAGAGGTCCTAGAAGACTAGAGAAGGGCCCATGTGATCCCGATCCACAAGAGTGGTAGCAGGGAGGAGGCATGGAACTATAGACCAGTCAGTCTTACTTCAGTAGTGGACAAGATTATGGAGGCACTCCTAAAGGAAAGGATAGTGCAACACCTGGAATCCATAGGAGCACATGATCCAAGACAGCATGGGTTTACAACAGGAAGGTCCTGTCAAATTAATCTCATAGATTTCTTTGACTGGGTAACCAGAGTGGTGGACCAAGGGGGTGCAGTTGATGTTGCCTACCTTAACTTCAGCAAAGCTTTCAATACTGTTCCACATAGAAGATTGACTGATAAGCTGGGTAGGCTCGAGGTGGATCAGAAGTTGGTCAACTGGATGGCAAACTGGTTGGCAGGCAGAAAACAGAGTGGTGGTAAATGGTATAGAGTCAGAAGAGATGCAAGTCACAAGTGGGGTACCTCAGGAATCAGTCCTGGGACCTGTCCTCTTCAATACCTTCATCAGTGACATTGCAGATGGTCTGGAGGGTAAGGTTTGTTTGTTTGCAGATGACACCAAGATATGCAACAGAGTAAATGATCCAGATGGGGTGGGCATAATGAAGAGATCTGGATAAACTGGCAAAATGGTGGAAAGAGTGGCAACTGGGGTTTAATGCAAAGAAGTGCAAGATCATGCACATAGGGAAGAGAAACCCTGAAGCCACCTATAGGTTGGGAGGAGAGTTGCTGGCAATCACAAGGGAAGAAAGAGACTAGGGCATCATCATCACAGATGACCTGAAATCATCCAAGCAGACCACTAAAGCAGTAGGTAAGGCTAGAGGGATGTCAGGGTGTATTAGGGAGGCAGTATAGCGCTGTGGTTTAAGGCTCTGAGCTGCAAATCTGGAGACCTGGGTTTGAATCCCACAGCCCCCACTTGCATACTGTGTGACCCTGAGCAAGTCACTTAACTTCCCTGTGCTCCCGGGTTACACCTGTAAACAAGCTTTCAGCTTAGTGTGTCTCTCCTGGTTAAACAACTGAAAAAAAAATTAGTAGGGGTATCACAAGTCATAAGAGGGAGGTAATAATCCTTCTTTACAAGACACTGGTTAGGCCCCATCTGGAATACTGCGTGCAGTACTGGAGGCCACACCTGCACAGGTACATTAACAAAATGGAGGGAGTCCAGAGAAGGGCAACCAAAATGGTGCAGGAACTGCATCAGAAAACATATGAGGACAAATTAACAGAGCTCAGTATACATACCCTAGAGCAAAGGAGGGAGCGAGGTGACATGATCAAGACATTCAAACATCTTAAGGGCATTAACAAGGTGAAAGAGTCTAAAATGTTTCAATATAAGAAAACTAGCAGGAGAAGAGGACACAGTATGAAATTAGAGGGAGGTTGATTAAGGGGTAATGTGAGGAAGTTCTTTTTCACAGAAAGGGTGGTGGGTGCATGGAATGGCCTACCTCAAGGAAGTGATGGATATGAATACAGTGCAGGGCTTCAAACAGGTATGGTATAGGCATAAGGGAGCAATACAGATGAGTATGAATAGATAGGCCATTGACAGAGTACAGGCCTATGGCACATTTATAAGGTAGAAAAAATGGGCAGACTGGAAGGGTCTTGCAGACCTTACCTGCTGTCATCTTTTATGTTTCTATATTAACAGATAACTAAACAAATGAAGGGTGGGAGAGGTTTGGAGGGCCATATCAATCCTTTCTGTTTGACAGTCTTACTGAGCGTTAACACCCCACCCCCACCATGTGAATTAGGTCATTTGACCAGAGTGGGAGGTATGGGGACCTGTTGGAGGCTCAGTTGTTGAGTTTTGCACTATCCTGCCATGCAACCTTGGAGTATTTGAGTGTGAGTTGAGCTTTTAATTTTCAAGAAATGGTGCCAAAACAGATGACTTTATTGGGAGAGGAATCCAGTAAGACTGTTTCACAGGTTGCCTGTTTCAGTGGGCATGGGTTGTGCCACCTGGTATAAACTTCTGTCAATTGATGTAGGGCCTGTGGAACCCTCTTGAGGATGAAATCTGGTAGGTATAATACAGTCCTGGAAAATTCTTAGAAAAGTTACCATTTTGGTCCCCATCTATAGAAGAAGTTTAACATACTGTATCTCTATGGATCATGGTGATTGTTTTGGGGCCCATAGTGATGGGGATATAATCCAAAATGGAACAATGTCAAAATCACACATCATTAATAGTGCAAGCTATAATAGCACCTACACATTCGTGTTTGACAATGTTAGCGTTAGAACACTATAGCGCAGCTAACAGTAGCGTGTATAAGTTTATATCTGTATAAGTTCCAATTTGGTTTTCAGAAGAACCACTCCACTACCACCTGCCTCCTTAGGCTCACTGACTCCATCCTTACTGGGATGGACAATGGCCTCATCACCTCTGCCATCTTTGTCCACCTCGCTAAGGCTTTCGACACAGTCTCCCATACCCACCTTCTCAACTCCTTTACGGCTGCTGGTTTGTCTACTCCTGCTCTTACCTGGTTTAGAGCTTACCTCACAGGCAGAACACAATCAGTCATGATTCAGAATTCAATCTCTCCACCCCTCCCAATCTCTACAGGAGTTCTACAGGGCTCTGTGATCGGCCCCATCCTTATCTTCAGACTCAAAGCGGAAGTAAACTGGGTCAGGAGTACCATCACACCTATCCGGAGACCACCCAGTCCAATGCTGCTGCCTCAGAGGATGCCAGGAATGAGGAGCAATTGGATGACAGTGGGCTTGGGGAGGGTTAGGGTGGGCAGACAGAGGCACATCCCAGATACTATTCCACTCAAGAACTCATATGCCACACTGGCAAATGGGGACAACCAAATAGAGGTCCCCAGAGAAGTGGAAGGAAAGGATGTGGAGGTTAGCCAAGTAGGTGACCTCAGTGGGGAGAGCAGTGGACCCCAGAGGTGGAGGAAGCAAATCCTGGTGGGGGACTCCATCAGAAGAGGGATCCAGCTAGGAATACAGGAGGGGGAGGACAGGGAGGTGAGGTCCCTACCAGGTGCCACGGCATGGAGGGATGGGAGGAAGATCCTGGGGATCACTATGAAGGCAAGACATGAGGGTGAACTGGATGTCAATATCCACCTAGGTACTAATGACCTGGTGAATGGGAAGCCAAAGGAAGTTCTGGAAGAGTTTAGGAAATTGGGGAGGGGTCTCAAGCAAGTAGCTACTTTAGTCACCTTCTCGGAAGTACTACCTGCAAGAGGCATTGGAGAGCATAGGGGTGCATGCACCAGGAACTTTAAGTCATGGTTGAAGAACTGGTGCTGTGAGGAAGAGTTTGGATTCATTGGTGACTGGGGACCCACCTGGAGGGATGGAGGCTTGCTCAAGCCTGACAGCCTGCATCCATCCTGGAGGGGAATCCAAGCACTCCATGATAAGTTTAAATGCTACATGGACAAGCATTTAAACTAGCCAAGGGGGGTGGCAAGCCAGCAAGGAGGGTACCTAATTGCCAACCCCCACAGCTTGCAGTGGAAATAGTGAACCAGAGGAGTGGATCTCTGTCTACAAAGCAGTGTGCAAAAGATGGAGATAAGTGCCCAAGAGGTGGATAGGCAGAAAAGGGGCAAAATTCAACAGAAGGGCAGACAGCAGGGAGAACCAGGGATAAAGAACAACCAGGGAAGGATCAGGAGTAGAATAGCTAAACAGTCTAGGAAAGTCAAATCATGGAAAGCCATGTGTGCCAATGTCAGTAGCCTTAGCAACAAGATGGAGGATCTGGAGGCTGTCAGGCTGCAATCGGGCCTGAACATTGTGGCCATCACAGAAACCTGGTGTAATGATAACCATGACTGGGAGATGGCCATACCTGGCTACAACATATTCAGAAGAGACAGGGCAGGTAGGAAGGGAGGAGGAGTGGCACTTTTTGTGAAAAATGACATAAGACCCACAAAGATACAGGAGGAACAAAATGGGGGAGAGATACTGTGCCTTGCTTGTAGAGCAGAAAGCAGTTAACTAAAAAAGCTACATTTTATTAATTTAACACATATCTCAGCAGGAGTCAGGGTCTGTTGAGATTAAACAGACAGATACTTTATTAGAAGTAGAAGGGGTCTTATTTAGGGTTAAAAAAAGAAAGAAAAGAAAGAAAGTCAGTGTGTGTTCTGTGCTGTGAAGGGTACTGTATCAACTTACTTTGCTAAACCTGTAGGAGGAGAGAGAGAGCTTAATTGAGGGTGTGGCTTAGACACTATAAAAGCAGGTGACTCAAATTACAACTTCCTGTTGCTAGCCTTTTTTCTTACTAATTGCCCTCCATCCCATCCACCCTAAGCCTGTTCTACTTTTATAGCCACTGGATTTGACTGTCAACAGGAACTTCCTGTTTGGCAGTAGGAAGGGAAGGATCATAGAGAAACATTGGTTTTGTCAACCCTGTGTGGTACCATTTGCTTGTAACTGACTTTTCAGTGAATAGCAGAGCATTGTGGGAACCTGGAGGACTAGCAATAGGCTGGTATACCTCCTACCCCAAAACAACATCTCTCTGTTAAAAGCACTGTTGCATGGTGGTTCTATTGCCCTGTTAAGGACTTGTAAACCTTCAACTCACAGAATCTTGCTGAATTTAAGTAAATATTGTTATTTTTACTTCGCGCTGAAACTGGAAGTGAACGGATACTTATTTCAGGTTTTTCGGCTTAAAACCTGCCCCTCTAGTGAGTGGGGCATTTAATTGTGGCATTGCTACTGATATAGCGAACCTCTGGTGAGAAGTGGAGTAGTGCAGTGTACCAATATACTTTGATATACCATTAATATATTTGTTTTAACTGTTGCTGTACTGTGTGGTACCATTTGCTTGTAACTGACTCTTCAGTGAATGGCAAAGCATTGTGGGAACCTGGAGGACTAGCAATAGGCTGGTATACCTCCTACCCCAAAACAACATCTCTCTGTTAAAAGCACTGTTACCTGGTGGTTCTCTTGTCCTTTTAAGGGCTTGTAAACCTTCAACTCACAGAATCTTGCTGAATTTAAGTAAATATTGTTATTTTTACTTCACGCTGAAACCAGAAGTGAACGGACGCTTACTTCCGGTTTTTTGGCTTAAAACCTGCCCCTCTAGTGAGCGGGGCGAGCGTGCGCGGGGCAGTGTGCATAGACGCACGCAGAGACACACGCGTTTGCATGTGTCTGCTGTGTCCCTGGGCATGCTGAAACTGCTGGCATTAGACAAACTTGGATAAGATAATTTTAGCATATCCTCTACTAGTAAATATACACCTTTAATAATGGAAAAAAAACTTAGTAAGTGTATACGATGTTTGATGTATAGTGAGGGAAAGTATGGGAGCGAGTATGTATGTGCTAATTGCCATCATATTACTACTCTTGAAACAGAGATAGTGTTTCTGCTTAATATTAAACCAGTTTCTACTGATATTAGGGAACTGGAAAGTTGCATTGATCTTATGGATGAACAACTTCATTCTAATGATTAATTTCCTTCACATTTAGGTAGCATTTCTATGCCTCCTGATGAGGAGACAATTGTAACGACTAGTACTAGTATACCTGTTGCCTCTGCCCCCTCTTATAAGGTGGATGATTATCTGCCCTCTTCTCATGATAATGATGACTGGACCATTGTCACAAAGCCTCTTAAAAAAAAGGAGGGGCGGTCAAATACACAATAGTGCCCCTATTGAAACTCGTGATAGGTTTGAGCAATTGAATGTATCAAATAATGAAGTGCTACATGATTTATCCTGTGCATCACCCTCTGTTGATAAAAATGGTTTAAAAACACTTTTCAATCAGGAGTTAATGCCCATGAATATTTGTCCTAGTAAGTCTCAAGCTACCAAATCAATACCTATTAACTTAATTGCTCCAGAGTGTGTTAAACAATCACCTGTTTCTGATTCTTGCAACCCAACTGTCTCAAAACAAGTGTTAGTCCTGGGAGATTCAATCATTAAGCACATTGACAGGGTGGTATGCAACAGTGACAAAAACAACTGCACTTGTTCTAGCTTCCATGGGGCCAGGGTATCTGACATTACCTCCACGATGCCTAAAATTTTACACAATGTGGGGGTAAATCCACTGGTTGTCATACATGCCGGTGTTAATAATATAAACAACACCCCATTTAATCAGTTACAACAGGACTGTGTGGTGTTATGTAATCTGTTACTTGATAGGGGATGCTGTGTATGTATATCTGAAATTCTACATGTCTTGAGAGCAACATCTACCATAATGCAGAAAATCAAAGCCCTAAATGAATGGCTGAGAAATTGGTGTTTTAAGCAGGATAAACCCTGTATTACCCACTGGGAATCATTTTCAGATCGTTCTTCCTTGTTTTGCTGTGACGGTTTACATCTCAGTCGTAGGGGTAGTACACTTATGGGGAAAAGTATCACTAAACTCATAAATCATTGTTTAAACTAAAAACAATGGGGGAGAATGGGTCTATTCCCAAGTCTCTGAATACTTACCAAAATATTATTACAACTAAATGTAAATTCCTAGCTTTGAATGCAAGATCTTTAAACCAACTCAAATTAGCAGAACTCGAAGCCAGAAGTAAATCTTTAAATATAGGTGTGGTGGGAGAAACTGAAACTTGGTGGGATGCATCCTCAATTTGGTCCACAGAAATTCCAGGTTATAAGTTATATCATAAAAACAGATTAGATAAGCAAGACGGTGGAGTTTGTATGTACATACAAAATGATATTCCTTCTTTTGAAGTGTGTTCTCCCTTGCCTTTGGAAAGTATCTGGGTTAAAATCTTATTGAAGGAGCAGTCCTATATAACTATTGGTAACATCTATTGACCTCCATCTGCAAATTCAGATTACACAACTGATATGTTTAAAGAAATTACACATTTTTCAGAAACTCAAGATACTGTAATATTTGGTGACTTTAACCTCCCTCATATTAACCGGGACTCATTCTCAGGACAGTCCTATGCCGAGAAAGGACTAATAGATGTGGTAGTTAGTACTGGATTACAACAGCTTGTTACTGAACCCACTCACAGTCCTAATATTTTGGATCTATTATTTACTAACATAGAGCAACAAATTATCAATTTACAAATTTGGTATCCACTTGGGACCAGTGATCATTCATCTATTCTTTTTGAAATTCAACAGTTTAAAACTACGCAAAGGAAGTTATACTGTACACAAAATTATAATAAAGCAAATTTTTCTAAAATCAATGAATACTTACAAAACATAAACTGGGAATCTAATCGTCTTAATTGTACAACACGACAAGCTTGGGACTTTTTTTTAAAACATTGTACATTATTTAGAAAATACCTTTATTCCATCTAAGAGGAAATTTAAAAATACTGGAAAAATTCCCCCTTGGTTCAACAAGACAATTAAAAATCAGATTAAAATAAAAATTAAACTTTTTAGGAAACTTAAGAATAGTTCTGTTCTATTTAAAACTACTCTATTACATAAATACAGACTATCTGTGAAAAACTTAAAAAATTCTATTAAATTGGAAAAAAATAAGCTATAATTTAAACTAGCTCACACAAAAGACTGTCACAAATCTCTTTTCTCCTATATAAATACTAAAAAAGGTGTATCAAAGACCATTGGTCCCATTATAACCAATGGCTCTTCTCTATCTGATATAGAAACCTCGAATCTCTTTAATAAGTACTTTTGTTCTGTTTTCTCTCAAAGATCACCTGTTAGTACATTTAAAGTTCACCACATAGATTATCATAGTTTCTATCCAACTGACATTATACAGGCTATCAAAAAACTAAAAAAAAATACTAGTCCAGGCCCAGATAGTATTCATCCATGGTTTCTGATCGAAATCTTTATAAATATTTCTATACCTTTGTCAATTATCTTCAACAAATCCTTACAAGAAAGCATTGTACCAAATGATTGGCGTTCAGCAATAGTTACTCCCATATTTAAAAAAGGCAATAGAGGTTCTGTGCAAAATTATCATCCAATTAGCCTGACCTCAGTGGCTGGTAAATAAATGGAATGAGTAATGAAGTCTCTAACAGATCAAGATTGTAAAAAATTAGGAATTTATTATTCAAATCAACATGGGTCTACTCCCAAGTATTCCTGCACCACCAATCTGATATATTTTTACAATAACATAACTACTCTACTAGATGTGGGTATCCCTACTGATGTAATTCTTTTAGGCTTTAGTACAGCTTTTGATAAAGTCTTACATGAAAAACTCATTACTAAAATGCACAATCTAGGTTTGTCACCTGATATTGTCACCTGGACTTTAAACTGGTTGACAAATCATTCTTGGAGAGTCAGAATTAATGATATCTTGTCTGATTCGGGTAGTGTGACAAGTGGTGTACCACAGGGGTCGGTTTTGGGACCAACATTGTTTAATCTCTTTATCAGTGATTTACAAACAGGGCCAAATAACTTAATGGTTAAATTTGCAGACAGTACTAAATTGGGGGGCAAGGTTAATAATCAAGAAAATATTTCTGCATTAAAGAAGGATTTAGAAAAATTGACACTTTGGCAAATTAAAATCATATGCAGTTTAATCAAGACAAATATTTAGTAGTGCATTTCGGTGTCAATAATCCAAAAACGATATATTATATAAATGGACTACCACTTTACTCATCAAATTGTGAAAAAGATTTAGGGATATATGTTAATAATAAACTTACATCAAATGATCATTGTGTTAGAACTGCTTGCATGACCAACAGACTTTTGAGGCAAATAAAACACACTTTTTTGTTAATTGCACTGAACAATGCCTTATTTCATTGTATAGGGCATACATTAGACAGTACCTAGACTATGGCTCCACTTTCTGGAATCCAAACCAAAAAAAAGACATTGCAATTCTTGAACAGGTTCAAAGGAGAGTAACTAGAATGATTCCAAGATTAATAAACTTGGATTATCAGAACAGATTAAAAGCTACTGGTCTCTTCTATCTTCAAACTAGAATATTAAGAGGTGATATGCTTATGGTTTTTAATTTAATAAATTCACCAGATCTAATGGAAAAATGTGGTCTAACACCTTCCAAAAGGAGACATGTTCCAAGACTGTATAATAAACAGCTTGAAGTAAAAACTTATAAAACCAGCAAAAGGGGAAACTTTTTTCCAATAAGAGCATCCATTGTATGGAGCACCTTGCCACAAGAATTGGTAGAGGCAACTAGTGCCACTGTCTTTAAAAACAAATTAGATGTTTGGTTGAGGGATAATAGATAAATAATGTCCCACATAGTGTGGGGAACAGTCTCGATGGGCTCTGGCCTTCTTCTGTTCTTTCATACCAAGTAATACCAAGTAAGTAAAGGAAAATGGGGCCAGCCATCTGCCCAGGTGTGGTCTATAGACCACCAGCCCAGGAGGAAGAACCAGATAGGGAGCTGATGCTAGCCATCTAAAGGATGGCAGACAAGAGGGAGGTAGTGCTGGTTGGAGACCTAAATATTCCAGACGTGGACTGGAGCATCCCAGCAGCAGCATTAACTAGGAGCAGATTTATGCTGGATTCCCTTCAAAGTGCCTTCCTCAAGCAACTGGTCATGGAACCATCTCGGCAGAAGGCAATACTGGACCTTGTGCTCACAAACAGGGACAGTGTGATGGGGGTAACAGTGGGGGAGCACCTGGGGAACAGTGACCACCAATCATTGTGGTTTGAAATCACAGAAGGAGTAGAACCAAACCACACTAAAACACATATCCTGGATTTCAGGGGGGCACACTTTGGGAAAATGGGGAGATGCTTGAAAGAGGCATTAAGGCGAATGGGGCAGGAATCAGGGGTTGAGGAACAGTGGGCAGTATTTAAAATGGGGATTACAAGAGCAACAGAATTATGCATTAAGCAGGTTACCAAGGGGAAAAGGAAGAGGAAGCCATTATGGTTTTCCAAGGAGGTAGCGTAGAAAGTGAAAGCCAAAAAGAATGCTTTCAGACATTATAAAAAGACATAGGCAGAAGGGGCTAGGGAGAAGTACCAGGAGAAGCAAAGGGAGGCAGGGAGGTCAATAAGGGAAGCCAAAGCTCAGACAGAAGAGCACATTGCAAAATCAGTGGGTAGAGGGGACAAAACATTTTACAGGTACATAAGTGAAAATAGAAAGGCAAAGGGAGGAGTAGTGAGACTGAAGGGGGAGGATGGGGGCTACGTGGAGGATGACAACTGTAAAGCTGACATATTGAATATGTATTTCTGCTCAGTCTTTACTGAGGAAGAGGAGAGTAATGGGTCTGAAGGGAGTACAAGGGGTGGGAATGGTGCAGAAATGGACACAAGTCCCATTACACAAGAAAGGGTCCTGAAGGAACTGGAAGTAATAAGAGTTGATAAAGCAATGGGGCCAGATGGGTGCACCCCAGTGTCCTTAAAGAACTAAGAGATGTGGTGGCTGAACATCTGGCAATCCTGTTTAGCCAATTACTGGAAACAGGAGAGGTACCCAAAGACTGGAAGACATCAGATGTAGTCCCCTTATACAAAAGTGGGAACAAAGAGGAAGCAGGGAACTACAGACCAGTCAGCCTCACCTCAGTAGTGGGGAAGATCATGGAAGCACTACTGAAGGAGAGATTGGTGGAACATCTGGTTGTCAGTGGACTACAGGACCCAAGGCAGCATGGTTTAATCAGGGGGAGGTCATGTCAGACCAACCTCATTGAATTTTTCGACTAGGTGACTAGGGAGATGGATTAGGGGAGGGCACTGGGCATGGCTTATCTGGATTTCAGCAAGGCCTTTGACACTGCGACACATAGAAGACTATTACACAAACTGAGGAATATGGGTGTGGGTAGGACATTAATGTGGTGGGTAAGTAACTGGCTGGGTGGCAGGACACAGAGGGTGGTGGTAAATGGCTGTCACTCCACAGAGGGAAGAGTGGCCAGTGGGTTACCACAGGGATCAGTGCTGGGACCGGTTCTATTCAACATCTTCATCAGTGACATTGCGCAGGACCTAAAAGACAGAATTTCCCTGTTCGCTGATGACACAAAGCTCTGTAACAGAGTAGACACACCAAAGGTTGTAGACAGAATGAGAAGGAACCTGCAGAAACTTGAAGAATGGTCAGGGGTATGGCAGCTGAAATTCAATGCAAAGAAGTGCAGGATAGTGCATATGGGGCACAAAAACCCTTGCACAATATATCAGTTGGGGGGGGTGAGGATATAGCATGCACCAAGCAGGAAAGAGATCTTGGGGTTATCATCTCTGATGACCTCAAGGTAGGGAAACAGTGCGAGAAGGTAGCAGGTAAAGCAGATAGGATGTAATCAAATTGTATATCTATATTGTGTACCAAATCTCTGTATACTATCCTAATGTTCCCCTACCCCTCAGGTCACACCGAGAGATGAGCAACTTGTTGTTCAGCATGCCTTCTTGGTGAAACATCTCAGTAAATAACATACATACATAAATAAATAAATAACCAATTGTACTGATTGCATTGATTTGTCTGACTTGCTTACTGGTGAAGCAGTACTAGGCAATCTGTGCCAGCTTTGTGTTGCATTTTTATTTGTATAGCTTGGGACACCTATTCATGTGCGCAAATAATGTCCTACCTGGTAATGCTTCCCCACCAAACCCCTAATCATGTCATTAGTTCCCAATCCTAGTCCCATTGAAGTGAGAAGAGCTCTATAGTGCAATGCAAGTTAAACTTTATTGAATTAACAGTTATAAGAAAACATTTAATTTTTAATCATTGTAAGATCACAGCAAAAACTTGTCCCGGATTCAGGCTTCATGCTTCAGGTATCTATTCTTATGCCTGAAGTTGTAAATTATACACAATTTCTCATAGAAACTCCATCTTAGGGTGCACATCATATTCTGATAAGATTGCGTCAATGCACTTAGCCATGTCCTTGTACTTTTTTTTTGTCTCTGATGCCACTGTACCTGCAATCAGCTGCTCCATCAGTACAGTGCTGAAATGTTGCTCCTCTTTCAGGCACTGTAGTAATTTCACGATGGATGGATGATGGGCTCCGACAAAATTATTAAATGTATGGTGCCAAGTCTCCATAGAGTTTGTGGCCTCAGGTATGTCATGCAGTACTGCATCAAACCGGTTCCACATCTGGATTGCAAACACTGGTCACCTATGTCCACCTCTTGCCAAGGGTCGACCCAGCCACTTATCTTTGAAATAGTCCATAAGGGGTTCAGCATATCACTGCTTGGTAAAACTCAGTATTCATCAAATCCTCAAAAGAATTAATAACATCATGAACTGGCACATATGCCAGTGCTGGCAAGTGTTGCAAATGTAATGCAAAGCTGGGATCAGATATGTACTTAGAGCAGACATCTGGGTGCTCATGTTCTTTTCTCCAAAAGGACTGGCACATATGGAAAAAGCACCCCTGAATCTGTGGTGATGGAAATGGGTTTTTTGAATGTTATTGTAGCTGCCTGTTCATAATTAAGCATTATTGTCTCTGGTCTCAGGGTAGGGCAAAGGCAGAGCAGTTCAGTAAATCCTTTAGAATATGATGAAGCAGATCTGTTTGCCATTCGTATATAAACCATGGGAACAACTGTGTTATTGCGTATGGCATGAATTGCGTATAGTTGTTGGAATATGGTCAGACAATATTTAAAGGTGCTGTCTGCAAACCAGTGATTACTGTTCTTTAAGCATTCCAAATCCTGAGTTGTGGAGAAGATTAGTATTCGATCATGCATTGGCCCTGAATTGTACAGCAGAAATTTGTCATATTTCATTGTTAGGCACAAATCAGCAATTAGCACTAGTGATGCAGTATCAGATGGCTCTGGGGGTTGGCAAGCACCCACCCTACGTGTTCGCCACACAGTGCATTTGATGAGTAACATTGCTGGATGCTGGGATGCAACTGAGGGGCACAGTTCTGCAATGGCACCAGCAACTATCTGGTGAGTAGTCATACTACTTGATGCTGCACATTATTCTTTCATTCCAGCTACAGCTTTGACTGAAATGAATGTTGGATCGGGGATAAGACTGTGTTCTCCAGCCTTCTTTAACACAATCTCCCCATTTAGATGTAGTCGTGCAGTGCAATGCTCCTTGTCATACTTGACGCACTTGTAGTATGCTTTAGAGGCTGTAGCATGTTTGCAATGGTAGAGAAACACACCTAGATGTGAGAGCTCTCTGCCCTTCTGGCTTCTCATAAACTGTGCAGACTCAGACTCAGACATTTTTGAATTTCAGCAGCATACATGATGCTGCAGGGGTGGCTGGTATAAATAGTTGTAGTAATTCTAATAATTTAAGGATTGATGCCAGTGGTAATTGTGTCTTTCGGTTCTGCCACTAGATGGTGGCAAAACACTATTTTGTACATGCACCATTTAGTATTAGCACTATTTTAACTTGAGCTATTGTATACGTGCTATAATGACTTTCGCTATTTCAGTTGTGCTATTTTCACAGCATACCATCCAGGACATACTGGATCTTGGAGAAAGCCATCAATTTGTAGGCATGTGCTTTTCCCCAGTGGGATAATTGGAGGTGACTCCACCTCGTCATGCATTTTCTAATGAGATCCTAAGGGGGCTTGGGTTGATTTTTTTCCATGTGGCTTAAATACATACTCAGCCTCAGAACTCACACAGGAGGACCGCAGCATGTGGACAGCCAAAACTATCCAGCTATGTGGAGCCTGAAGCGGTAAGAGGCAAGGGCCTTCACAGAGAGGACCCGTAGCAGAGTGCAGGGTGCAGATACAGATGGAGCAGTGGTGGAAGAGAAACAGCAAGACATGCCCCATCAGAGGAAGGACAGACTGCACATGGCCATGACCTTGCCCAACAGACTGTTCAGGATGCTGCGCAGCTTCAGTAATGGAGGTGCAACTGGACGTGGATAATGTGAAGGTGGATGACACGGTATCCATGGAGCCAGAGCATGATGTGTCTCAGCTGGAGCATGCCCACAGGGAGCATCAGGCAGAGTATGTGACATTTGAGGGACGGGGCCCTGTCACTATGGGGGCGATGATGGATGCTTCACACAGGAAGCCAATGCAGGACTTCAGCAGGGGCCTAGGGGCACACATCCAGCCAATCGCACAACACCTGGACCTGTTGCCATGAGACATTACAGCCCTACCTTCATATCTTGGCAGCTATATGGGACAGTGGGGTTCAGGGTCAGGTGCAATGTTATCAGCACACACATGTCCATGTCCATTTTATTGTACAGCTGTATGCATGGTACGATTGTTTCCTTTTTATCCTGTTGTTATGTTTTCTCCCCACGTTTTAATAACAATGTTTATTGGTGTTATGCTGGTAGTGTTCTAGTAGACCTGTTTGCTGTTTTCTCATGGAATTATCCCACCCCTTAGATACAGCTTTTAATTGTTGCTATGGTGTTAGAGCCATTGTGTATCTGCTAGTTGTGTTCCCATTGTTTTCCCCTATGATATTGCTATTATGCATTGTTATTGTAATAAAGATTTTATACCTATTTTATCAGGTGTACATATCTCTGTCCCATATCCTGCAACCATTGATGAGTGTCAATATTGTAGCTGTGCGTCATGTGCACAGCCATGATGTCATGATATACCACGTGTGTGGGTGCCCACCCATGTATAGCTGTGTGGGATATGGATCCGTCTGTGCAATGCTGTGCATGGTCACACTGGCCAAGTACATGCAACCACCCCAGGCCACCTCTGGGGGCATCACTCACACAAGGCCTATTCCAGTTTGATGGCCTATGGTGCTGCAAGTCACTGGGGTTCTCTTAATCTCACATTGGCACGCCAATGTGATTAAGCCAAACCACCATGCACCAAGGTGGAATGCCATGGTTTGGTCTAGATGCTGTGATGCTCGCTGTGGTTGATCTATGGCATTTGATGTGGGCTGCATTGAGGTCTGGTGTTGTAACATGTACATGTTAATTTACAGTACCACATGGGGTCAGTCCATGTATGTGTGGGGTGGTATTTCTGGTGATGCTGTGTGGATGTTCATGGAGTCATTAAAGATGTGGCTATCTGTCATTTGTAATGGGATGGTGCTGTGGTATCTCTTTATGGTCATGTTGCAGGGGTGTGCATACCATGTGGGCTAGTCTTTCTGAGGGGTTTCCACCCACTCCTTGCCTGTGTGATCTGCTGTTGCCCATCACTGGGCCCATGTGTGGCCAGCTGTGCTCCAGTGGTGCTTCTGTTTCCTGCTGATATCTGTGCTTCCTGGGTCATTGACCTCTGGGGGCATAGGGGGCCTGCTGGTGTGGATAGGCCATGTGTGCCAGCAGCTGTCCCATCACTGCTGACACTGTCCTTTGTCCTACTGGTCTGTTTCATGTCAGGTGGTGGTGGTGGCATGAGGGTGCTGTGGTGGTGCATTCAGGAATCTCTTTACCCTCCTTGTCCATGGCAACACCCATGGTACAGGTACATTTGCAACCACTGCATCTTGGTTCTTGTGTGAACTCCTGTGCTGGTGCAGATTGTCTGGCCGCCATTGCATTGCCTGAGTCTCTGGTCTGCATGGTGGTCCTCTGTGTGCCAATGCCTATGATGGATCTGGTACTGCCCTGGTGGGCTGGTGGTGGTGTTGTAACCAGTGATTCCTCTGCAGCACATGTCTTGGCTGCTGCACCCATGTTTTTGCTTTGGGTGTTGTGTCCCTGCACTCTGCTCTGCAGACAGTCAGCTGCCATCATTGTGTGCACCTCTGTGTGCTTGCCACTGAACACCATTTGTATGGTGATGTCATTCCTCTGCATGTTGGTCTCCATGAGTGGTGATGAAGCCTGTGCATGTGCACTTGGGTCATTTGTGTGTGTGTGCAGTCACAGCCGAAGATATGGTCAGATATTTGCTGATATTTCTGTGATATCTCTAAAGAAATCTCCTGCTTTCTGCATTTCCTCAGTAGGGGCAGTAGAGAGAAACCCTTTAGAAATGTTGCAAAATATATGGAAATATCTGACCATGTATGCATGCCTCTGATGTACAGTCAATGGTGGGGAAATTAATGAAAACCCTGATGTGGAAAGACTGAGGGAGTACCCAAAGGCAGATGGGCTGCAGGACCACTGGCAGCACGGTTTCACATGTGGGAGGTCATGTCAAAAAAAACTCATAGATTTCTTTGACTGGATAATTAGGGGGGTGGTTCAGGAGGGGGCAGTGGATGTGGCTTATTTGGATTTCAGTAAGGCCTTTGACACTGTACCTTACAGGATGCTAATTAAGGAATTTAGCAACCTGGGGGTATCAAACTGGTTGAAAGAAAGGAGACAGATGGTGGTGGTAAATGGCAGTCACTCAGGGACAGGAGCGTGACCAGTGAAGTACCACAGGGATTGGTACTGGGACTTGCCTTGTTCAATTACTTCATAAGTGACATTGCTGAGGAACTGGAGGGGAAGTTGTGTCTCTTTGTGGATGACACAAAAATCTGCAATGGGATGGGCACCCAGTAAGGGTGGAGAGAATGCAAAAGGATCTAGACAAACTAGAGGAATGCTATAGGGAGTGGCACTCAGTTTCAATGCCAAACAGTGCAAAGCCATGCACCTGGGGTGGGGGAACCTGGGGACCATGTATAAGATAGGGGGAGGTACTTACAGTCACCAAGCAAGAGAGGGACCTTGGGGTAATCATTATTGATGATTTCAAGGTGGCAAGGCAGTGTGAATAGGCAGTATGCAAGGCTAGCCTGATGCTGGGGTGCATAGGGAGGGGGATTTCTAGCAGGTAAAGGGGGGGGGGTGTTGCCATTGTATTGCTCACTAGAAAGACCCCACCTGGAGTACTGTGTCCAGTTCTAGAGGCTGCTCCTCCACAGGAACACTGGCAGGGTAGAAGCAGTCCAGAGGAGGGCTTTCAAAATGGTTTGGTGGTTGCACAAGAAACCATAGGAGGAGAGGCTGAGGGAGCTCAGCATGTACTCCTTTGAGAAGAGGAGAGCAAGAGGGGACATGACTCAACATAAAAGTACCTCATGTGAGTGAAGAAGATGCAGGAGGGGAATCTCTTTCAGAAAAAGAGAAACACCAGAACATGTGGGCATGTTCTTCTGGGGGTTAAGTGGAGTATGAGAAAATACTTCTTCACAGAAGGGGTGGTGGATGCCTGGAATGGTCTGCCAGAAGATGTGGTGGGTGTGAAGACAGTGCAAAGCTTCAAGTATGTGTGGGATAAGCACCTGGGCATAGTTAATAGAGGAAAAAGTGGAGAGAGGGACTCCAGCAACCAAATGGGGTCTAGTGTATAGTAATAGGCAAGGAAAATAGGGAAGACTAGATTGGCCTACTGGTTCTTTTCTGCTGACAGTGCTATGTGTCTATCCAAGCCCATCTCGAATAGTAACTGCACAGCTGTAGTACAAACTTTTGGTTTGTGTATCTCTGGGCCAATTCCACTTCTGTGCTGAGGTGTGGCATTATGTTTGCCAAGTAACTGATGCCAAGGCATTATCATGAGTACCAAATAGCTGTTGTCTCATAGGATGTGGATCTAAAGTAGCTTGGGCACAGGAAAAAGTAAAATGCTGTCAAGTATGGAGATAATTTAATTAAGTTATTTTTAAATGAGGCAATAGGACACAAAGGATAGCTAGGGAGTTCACAGATATAGCCTCTATATTGCTGGCATTTTGGCTCTGTGTTCTTATGACTTTTTGTAAATTCAATGAATGTTAACATACTGTACTGTGCCCAATGCTGATCTGTATTTATGGTAAAATGCTCTGGTTTTAATTAGGCATGCACTATCTGATGGGTAACTACATCAGGTAATGTGGATAGTGTATATTTTTAGCCAGATATGGTAGCTTGGCAAAAGTACTACCCTGCCTGACTTGACATTGTAATTATTGGGTTGGGGTAGTCATGCCAGGTAATTCTTGGGTCAGGTAGTAGTTTGAGGCTGAGCCCTGCACAACTTTACTTCTTGACTGTTATGTGAATTCTTCTTCTGTTTTGCAGGACAGCCTGTGATCTGCATGTTCCAAATGGCTTGCATGTCCACCGTGTATAGCAGCTGTGCTGTTGAAGATTGATGCAGTTGCAGTCAGAGGACTGGTGAAGAGCAGAGCTCGAGACTGTGCTGTGTTGAACAGTTACCCACCCACCACATGGGAAATTAATTGCTTTATTTTCATGCCCATAGTCCAGCTTTCAGCAACAGCATACCGTTGCTCCTCAGAGCTGATTTGGCTTGATGGCCCATAATGAGGCACAGTGGGGGGTTTACTCTTGTGTGTCCCCCCAGTAGAAAATTAGTGAGAGAGCACTGAGAATAGGTGAGGGACACTGAGTGGAATCAGTCAAAGTGACTCATTGAATTAAAAAGGAAATCATCGAGAAAAAAATATTTGTTTTTCCAACTAAACTGAAAGAAAGTAGGAGGGAGGTTGGCCAACTCCAGAATTGGGAGGGAGTAGGGAGAGTGCTTGGGCACTGCAGTTGCCATCCTATCAGACCTGTTACATTTAAAAAATCCAACAAACTACTGTATATACTTCAGTAAAGCATTACTTAGGGAGGTATTCTGACAGGTGGCATTATTTATAATTCTACATTGCCCAATGCTCATGTGAAAAAAAAATCCTGCAGAAAACAACTGGGGTGGACTGGAGTACAGGAAAAGGAATACAAATAAATTACACAAATTATAAAATAAATAAACTCCCTTGGCAATTAATTATCCCACTTTCCTAAATGTGGTTGGTGTGTTTGTGTTTGTGTGCTATCATTTAGGCAGTTGCAGCAAGTGAAGCAACATCACCAATTTATTGTGAATCATAAAACTGGACCACCCAGCCCGCCACATTTTGCCATTCCCTGTATGTTCAGACTTCAGGAGCCCTTGGTGGAGTCAGAATAAGCTCCGCTGTGTGCCTCTTTGCAGGAACTGGTGAAAGGGATTGTCTGTTATCTGTGTGTAGCGGAAGGGGAAGGAGAAGGAGAATAGACTACAGCAATCAGTGAAACAAATAGCCTTTTTTATGGCTGTCTTACACTTGTTTGATAGGTGCCCCAAGCCCAGTGATTTATTAATTTGACATAATCAGATATACTATCTTTCTCTACAGCAGTTAGTGAAACAGTACCATTTTATGGCTATATTATACTGTTAGTTAGGTGCCCTGAACCCTGTCATTTATTACTGTGACATAGTCAGATACACTGTCTCTATAGCAATTAGTGAAACAATATCCTTTTACGGCTGTACTACACTGTTTGCCATGTGCCCCCATGACCTGTCATTTATTACTGCAGCATAGTCAACAACACTGTCTCTGCAGAAGTTAATGAAACAATGTCCATTTATGGTTGTATTGCACTGTTAGTTAGGTGCCCTGAGCACTGTCATTTGTTACTGTAACATAGTCAGCTACACTGTCTGTCTTGGCAGCGTTTAGTGAAACAATATTCTTTTAGGGCTGTAATACATTGTTTGTTAGGTGACCCCGAGCACTGTCATTTATTACTTTGATGTAGTTAGATACACTGTCTGTATCTGCAACAGTTAGTGAAACAACATCCTTTCATGGCTGTAATACACTGTTTGTCAGGTGCCCCTGAGCCCTGTCATTTATTACTGTGGCATAATTAGCTACACTGTCTGTCTCTGCAGCAGTTTGTGAAATAATATCCTTGTATTGCTGTGTCTACTATGTCTCCTATTTCCCAGTCTTTCAAGTATACTAAATGTAAGCACAGTGCTGCTGCATGTGCAGCTGTTAATAATATAGACAATATGAATCATAGCACAAATGAAGAACATAGTGACAAAAATAATAACATCACCAGGAATGAAACAGAACATCCTGCACAACAAAACCTGTTAGCAATGTAATAAAAGTATAGATTTGCAAAGAACTGACTGGAGTTACCCATAGAGGCACTGAACATTTTGTCACATATGCCAGGATACTTCCAACAGCTGAAACAGCATGCAAGGAGGCATCCTCCTCAAATATAAGCTCTGATGCTGAGGTAGTGAATGTTGATGGGGATGATGGTGATAGTGCAGATTGTAAATGGGATAGCCTAGTCTATATCCCACATAAAGATGATGACACTTCAGTTCTTCTGAATCTTGTGGCAATGAGGTCAGTAGTTTTGATGAGGGGGTAGGAGACGACATGACTGTAAGGCATGAGAGGCAAGTGCAGAAAAAAATCATATGTTAAAAGAAAGGAGATGAGTATGAATGGCAACAATTTATGTCAACAAGGAAATGTCAGTCTAGGGTTTCCTCCAGGTCTCTTGACTATACAATGAGTAGTGCTAGGCACCATGGCACAAAGCAAGAAAGGTAAATCTTTAATGTGGAATTTATTTTGCATTGACCCTGCAGACAAGTCTTGAGCTGTTTGCAGCCTGTGCAAAAAGAGTGTTAGCCATGTTAAAGGAACACATTTTGGAACATCAGTAATGATGTGATATGCAAAGGCAAACACCCAACTGAGTTTGGCAGGGTAAGGGGCAGTGTGGTTGATATGGGTGGTAATGGAGGTGCTGGTGCTTTTGACCTTAGTGACAATGAACTGGAAGCAATAAGTGACATTGAATCACTTGATGTGTCCTTGCAGTCTTCCCAAACAGACATAGATTGTTTTCTGACACCACCAAGTACTAAAAAATCTTAAAGTAGTACTGTACTCCACATGAACAAGGCATGAAAAATACATTCCCCCAAAATTAAAAAATTCTTGTCAACTAACATTAAAAGAAAGTGTTATGAAGATGTCAAAATTTATTCACCAGCATCCAACATGCCAGCTGTTAAATAGAGCAAATGCAGAGCTGTTGGCTGATTGTCAATTCACTTTTGCTTTTGTTGCCCAGAAAGGTTTCCTCAAGTTCATGAACCTGATTTAACCATGGTACACCATTCTCTGTTGAGCATACTTTTCAAAATGGCTGTTTCACATTGGTTTGACTTGCTGTGTACCAAAGTCATTTAGCAGTTGAAACCCACTGAGGTGAAGTAAGTTCACATAACATCAAATACATGCACCAGCAATGAAACAATTGACTATATGACGGTTACAGCTCATTCAGCAAGTTTTCAGTCAGAAAGTAATAATCCTGGCTGTACTGTAACCAGTAGGACGCAGGCTGTATTACATATCATCACTTTTGAGAAAAAACACACTGGTGAAAATATTCTGTAGGAGCTACAAAAACAATTCCAGAAATGGCTTACTCCTTATCTCCAGGGTTTATAGTATCAGGTAATGGTGCCAACATAGTCAAAGCTGTTAGAGATAGCAATTATCAACACATATCCTGTTTTGCACATTGTTTTTATCTTTTTATCTATAATTTCTTATATGGAAACTGAAATGATGAAAACTTGTTAAGTCTTGCTAGGAAAATATGTGGGCATTTCAGCCACCCTGTGAAAACACAAAAAAATCCTGAAGGGGAGACATAGGTCAAACAACTTACCACTGCATACGTTAAAGCAGGAAGTTCCAGCCCAATGGAATTCAACATTGTGTATGTTGGAAAGGGTTCTTGAACAGAAAAAAAGTCTTACATGACTACACCACGCAGAATCAAATAGGTAAAGTGGACATCATGCTCAGTTCCAGCAGTTGGAATCTACATGAATCTTTGGTCACCTTATTGGAGACATTTGAGGCTGTCAAACATAACGTCAGTGTGGACAGTCAACTCTGAGTCAAATTCTTCCTTAAATAAGATTTCTTCAGATTTTTCTTGATGATGTAAAGAAAGACTTTTAGTCAAAAGAAGACACCACTGCTATTATGCTGGCAGATGACTTGAGTCTCAGACTTTCAAATGATCAGAGAATAAACGCCATGTTTAAGAATGACATCTATGTGTTGGCTACATTGCTAGAGCCACACTTTAAGGGGAACTTTGAAGTCATCCTTCCTGCAAGGGAGGGCATTGAATATTGGAGAGATCTTCTGCTAATCAAAGATGACATTGCACCATTAACACCATTAACTGATGTACAACAGTCAAACTCTGCCAAACACTTTGAGTGCACCTCTGGCACACATAATAGCACATCTATATATTCTTCATGATCACCAGTATCATCAGTAAGGAAAAGGACATCTACAGCTACTGTTCTTCTTGGGCATCCTATGTTCAGGGTCAGAAAGTCAAATCAATTCCGAGTTACCTGCATCATTATGGACTAGTATCCTGTAAAAAAGTGCAGCTGGTTCATCTGCCAGACTGTTAATCATCTCACACAGCATAAAGATCATGGAGTATTTTTCAGACCATACAGAAACTGGTCCCAAGGAAGATCCATTAATCTGTTAGAAACAAAACAGAATAATATTGCCAGATCTAGCAAATCATGCAATAATGTACCTTGGTTGTCCACCTTTAATCATATTTTCAGAATGCATATTAGTGCAGCTGGAGGAATAATCTCTGACCAAAGAAGACTGCTTAGTCCTGCAAATGTGGAACAGCTTACATTTCTCAAGATGGATGCTGACAATTTTCCAGTTGTTCCCTGAATCCTTCCCAGGAATGATGGACACCACACCAATTCAAATGTTGGTTGCTCATTGACAAATTTATTCATGGCACAAAGGACTGTTTACAAGCCATATACTTTGAATTTACAATTTAATTTACATAAAAAATTCTTCCCAAATTTTCTGGCTCCAGCCTCTGTCCTTCTTCTGTTCATTTCTTCCATCTTGCTTTCAGGGCCCAGACACCATGAATGTGGCCCCCTCCTCCACACCAGAACCAGGCCATACCACTTCTCCGGGCTTTTGACCTCCAGGCCCGGACACTTCTGAATCTGGCACCTGGACCTATCCCCCTCCCCGCTTTACCACCATGTCTGGGTTCTTGGCCCCCAGCCCGTGTATCCTACCCCTCCCCTTCCCCCACCCCTTCCTTACTTCACCCCCATGGGCATACATGCCCCTCCCTGCCAGGGATTCTGCCCTAGCCTCCTGGTCCAGTGCTGCCTCCTCACAGCAATTGCCATACCTGCCCTCATGCCCAGGACCCCTAGGGCTTGACCTGCCCTCCGTTCTTTACCTTTGCACCATGCCTGATCCCCATTGCCTTCCCTAATAAGGGTGGGAGGGTGGGAAGAATTCCCAGCAAAAGAGGTAGTTCTGCCTGAGCCCTGGCCAATTATACCCCTAATAGGCCTCTGGTCAGGACCCCTTTTGGGCTCTGCCCCCCCAGCCATTCCTGGAGCTCGGGCCTGCCCTTGTCTTATTACCCTTTCCTGCCTGTTGATGTCATCAGGCTCCTCCCCCCTCTGTTCCCTCCCCCTTCCCCCTTCCTTCCTATGCATTATTCCTGGTAGGGATCACTGGACAACCTGGCCTGCCTTTTAATGGCAAGCCCCATTGTCCCCTGAATCCCTCCCCAGGAATGATGGACACCTCACCATTTTAAATGTTGGTTGCTCGTTGGCAAATTTATTCATGGCAAAAAGGACTATGTTTACAAGCCATATACTTTGAAATTACAATTCAATTTACATAAACAATTCTTCCCAAATTTTCTGGCTCCAGCATCTGTCCTTCTTCTGTTCATTTCTTCCATCTTGCTTTCAGGGCCCAGACACTGTGAATGCGGCCCCCTCCTCCACACCAGAACCAGGCCATACCACTTCCCTGGGCTTTCATCCTCCAGGCCTGGACACTTCTGAATCCAGTGCCTGGACCTATCCCCCTCCCTGCTTTACCACCACATTGGGGTTCTTTGCCCCCAGACCATGTATCCTTCCCCTTCCCCCTTTCTCCCCCTACTCCCCCTTTTCCTTACTTCCACTGCCCCTCCTCCAGCTTGCAATGGACGGAGGGGTTTCACCCTTGTGGGCTAGTATCTAAGCCCTTTCCTGGCCATCTGGGTCACTAGTTCCCCAATAGATCGTAGGAACAGGCACATCCAAAACTCAGACAGGTGGACTCTGTCTGACCTGAACACTGCAGGTTGGTCAAAGAAAATGTCCCTTTGCTGCAGGTGAAACCCCCCCATCTGTATTACCATTCTGGCTACTCTTCTGTTCAGCCACTTCCTTACCTTTTTCAATCAGCCTGACATCCTGCACCCCTCTCCATACCCTCCAGGAGGTGATATTGGACCAGCCGAACGTCACACTTGGTCACCACCCTTTAATTTCCCTAAGTTTCCCATGATGTTCTGACCCAATACCCCCCATGGCAGGCTCCCTAAATCATTTCCCCCCAGGTGTACCACAATGCAATCTGGGATGCCCCATTGCAATTTCAATTCCTCCATCAAAGGCATGAGCTGTGCCCACTTCATCCCCCTGATGCCTTTCCACAACACCTTTGTATGCTCAGTGTTGTATCTCAGCTCTACTCCTCTGGAGGTGGCTACCACAAACCTCTCAGCTCCGTACATGAAGGAATGCCCCACTTTCCAGTTGTTCCTCTTGGAACATGCCATGGAAACAAAATACACAGTGTGTGTTGTTGTCATTACTTTCTCATGTACCTCTTACAGCTGCTGAATCTCCAGTGTCCCACCATTTGTAATTCCACCTCTGCAGCACCTGTCTCTCCACTGCCTCCATGGCTGTCCTGATCCTGAATGAATGAGGGGCAAATTTGCTGGGATCCTCACCCAAAAATGGCAGATCCCTCCTGAGGACCACCCCTACTAAGAAACCCGTGACCAGGGAGCCGTCCACATGATGAAACAGCATCCTCCCTGCCTTCCCCCTAGCAGCTCTGTACTCCTCTAATGCACTCACGGCACAGCTGGCTGACTGTGGCTTCCTCACCAGTGACACTTGTGTCCCCCTCCCTTCCTGGTCTGTCTTGGACCTGACCAGGATGATGACCACCCTGTCATGTCATCTTTATTGATCTGTCTAAAGCGTTTGTGCTTCTTGACCGTGCCTTGCTATGCTCTCAACATGGGTCTTTGGGCTCATCCCCCTCCCGCCCTGAGTTGGTTCTCCAACTACCTTCATGGAAGGCAGCAACTAACCAAATATAGTAAGGTGCTCTCAGACACCACCCCATGTCCTCAGGGGTCCCCCAGGGGTCAGTCCTTGGGACCCCTGCTTTTTTCCATCTTCATCAACGACTTTCCCTCCTCGGCGGCCTCCTGTGGGGCTGCCCTGTATGCTGACAACCTTGTTATCCTCACTCATTCAAAGGATATTGGGGTCATTAACCACCAACTGAGTGAGGGTTTCAGGAGTGTCTATTCCTGGATATCATCCCATAAGCTGGTCCTAAATCTTAAAAAGACCCAGGCCATGCTGTTCGGTTACCTGGCAAAGTTAAAGGCCTCCTCTTTTCCTATGTGCATCTCGGGTATTGATGGCACTCCTGTTCTCACCACCGATTCTGTCAAATACCTTGGGGTGACACTTGACCCACAGCTCAATCTTGGTCAGCATATCCAAAATGCGTGTAGAGCTGTTAACTGGAAATTGGGTCTGGCTTACAGGGCAAAGAATAACCTTACTCTGGCTGCTCACCTAGCACTGTCTAGAGGGGTGTTTCTACCATCACTCTGTTATGGGCTCCTTTTGTTTGCCAATACCTCCAAGATCCACGTCTCTAGATGGACCGTTGCCTATAATAACATTTGCCCGTTTTGCTCTTGGAGTCCCTCGTCTCACTCACCACTGTGATCTGCACAGTAAGCTCAACTGGCTCTCCCCGCTCAATTATTTGAATTTTGTTGTGGGCAGTTTCATGGGTAAGGCACTGGGTACTGGCACCCCCCTGGACTGGTGGAGCTCCTTGTGCCAGCAGCCCCCGCTACCTACCCCCTAAGGTCACTGGGCCCTGCCATCCTTAAGGTCCCTCCTACTCGTACCAAAATGGGGGACAGGGACTTTGCGTCATGTGCCCTTAGACTGTGGAACTCCTTTTCTGTCCAGGTCTGGACCTCCCCCCCAGTCAGACCTATGCACATCCCTGTGGAACCACTTGAAGCTCTCGTCAGTATGTGACTGTCTTAACCCTCACTGATTAGCCTGGTCCTCTGCACAGTATACTTGAGTGTATTCATTCCATGTATCTTGCAAATGTGTAAATTGTGTATATATCTGTATATATATTGCAGGTGATGTTGTGTCAGTGACGCTGTACTTTAGCATATTGACTATGATTACTGTCGTGACCTGAGATATCTTACTATGTATGTTATGCTTCTCCTGACATCTGTGTATCTGCCCTACTTGCTTCAAATTGTACTCTGTATGTTCTTTGATTTCCTGTACACTCCCGGGTCGTACCTGAAAATAAGCATGTGTTTGTCTAGTATACTTACCTGGTTAGCAAAAGCAAAATAAATAAACAAATAAATGTCCACACAGGACATCTTCTTGCCATAATGCCTGCCTGCCTGGAAGCCATTTTCTTTGGGGCCACCACTTCCACTACCCAGAATGCCCCTGTAGCCATTAATGCAAACAAGATCCGGAATAGCACCCCTTCCTGGGCAGATGTACATACCTTCTGGGTGGCCTCCAAAGCCCTTACCAGCAACTCTCCCCTTATGGGTTGCCTTCTGTCAACCCTGCACCCCTGTCCCATGCGCCACCCTGCCATCATGTATTTTATGATCCTAGTGGCCCCTACATCGGACCAATCCTTGTCCTGGCATACCCAACTGATTCCAGCTAAGTGTCTGACCATTGTGGCTTGGGCCAGCCCTTCCTCACAGATCTCCACCACAAACCTCCTTACCTGCTTGTCCTGTGCCAGTTCATCCTTGTCCCAACCGTGCTTCTCCCGAAAGCCCTGGAACTTTGCCCACCCTGCTTCACAGGCCCTCGTGTATTCACTGCCCAGGAGCCTCGGTACAGCATCCTGGCTGTGCTCCTCCAACCTCCCATAACCAGTCCGGGACCCTGATCCTGTGTAGTGCCACCTGTGGCTTCAGCTCCCAAAACATGTCGAGCTGCAAACGGGACAGACTGTCAGCCATCTAGTTCCTCAAACCTTCAATATGCTGTGCTTTGAAAGACAGGTTCAGCCACTGTCCCAATAAGACCATACTTCTGAGCCTGCCAACCATCTCCATCCTCTCCCTTCCCTACTGATCACCTCTACTACCCCTTTGTTATTGCACCGGAACAAAATCCTCTTCCCCCTTCATCCTATCGTCCCATACTTCCAGTGGCACCCATATTGGGAAGATCTCCAGGAAAGTGATGTCCTTCAGTGCCCCCCCTTTCACCTAAGCTACTGGCCAAGGTTCTGAAATCCACTCCCCTCAAAAGTATGCACCCATGCCCAGGGTGCCTGAGGCATCCGTGAACAGCCCCATGTCCGTGTTCTTCTCCCACTCATCCTGCCAAAATGTCTACTCCGTTATAGCTGTTGAGAAACTCCTTCAACGCCCCAAAATCCTCCCAAAACCCTTTAGATATCTCCACCCAATGGTGCAGCTGCTTTACTTTTCCTGTGGCCTTCCCCATTCTCCTTGTAAAAGCTCTGCCTGGGCTGATGGCCTTGCAGGCAAAATTAAGGTGCCCCAGTAGTTGCTGCATTTGCACCAGTGGCACCCTCCTCCTCCCCATGACCTGGGCCAATAAACCCTTCTGCCACTCTACTTTGCTCCAGGGCAATCGAAAACAACCCTCCCTGGTGTTCACTTCTATCCCCAAGAATTTCAACTTCCGAGCTGGGCCTTCAGTCTTGCCCTGTGTCAGTGGAATCCCTATCCACTGGCCCATGCTCTTAAAATCCCTCAGCAGTTTCTGCACTTTCATTCTCATTTCCCCAATTAGGAAGTCATATAAGTAGTGAACGACCCACCTGTGCCCATACCTGGCCCTGAAAACTCATTGTATCCAGGTGCTAACCCAGCAGGCCCCAATCTGCTGGCCTGACCGGCAAGAGCCGAAATGCCGACTCAATGTTTGTCTTAACCAGCCATGCCCCCCCGACTGCCTTAATTAGTGCTATGACCTGCTCCAATAAGGCATACGAACACCACCCTAAGGTGATTCGGAATGCTATTGTTCACCGAGGAGCCTTCCAGGTATGATAAATGATGAGTCAAATGGAATTTCCCTTCTGCTTTCTTGGGCACCACAACCAATGGGGAAATCTGAAAATGCGGGCACGCTGGGCCCTCCAATGGGCCCTCCACCCAGTCTGCTGCAATTTCCTTCTCTATCTTGGCCCACACAGTCCCTTTCTTCCCTTTTACTGACCCTAGGTTCTTGGCCCATGTTCTTTCCCACCCCACCTTGAAACTTCAGTGGAAAACCCATCCAGAAACCTTCCCGAAGCAGCCCCCCTGCCCCTTTATTTGGGTATTTTGTGGTCCACTCTTCCACTGTCACTAGGGAAATGGGAGTATGTGCCAGCAGTGTACCCCCACTACCCATACCTTGATGAGCTGTTGCTGCCATCCTCTGGGGGTGCTGTGCTGCTCCCTGTGGCTGCCCCCCAGCCCCTGCCTTGCTTCCTCTGGGACCCCCGAAAGGACTGCTCATAAAAGTGTCCCCCATTCTGCCCCCCTTTGTCACCCTGCTGGCAACTTGAGGCTGGGTGTGATCCCTCACATTTTGAGCAGACATGCCGGAACTTACAGCTGCCCCATGTGCAGGTGGCCTTGTTATAGCCCCAACGCTCCTTCGCCCATCAGACTGGAGTGTTCCTCCTTGCTTTGTCTCCTACTGCCCCTTCTTCTTCCTGGAGAGGGTTCTTACCCACAGTTCTGAGTGGGTGCAATCCCATCTCAGGTCCCCTTTTGCTGCCATTCGCTTCCCGAAAGCCTCATCATACTTCAGCCACCCATACCTGACTTTTGCCTTGTACGCCTCCCGAATAATGGACATGTATGTCAGCAATGGGATTGCGAGCTCCGGCTGCTTCTCCAGCATCAATTCACTATATATTATGAACCCGCCTTGCCAGTTTTCTATGGTCTTCCCTTTATATTTTGCTTCTTCTGTCTTACGTCCCACCACCGCCAGCGCCAATGCCATTTCCGATTTTCCCACTGACTCCTTCTGTTCATACTTCGTGGCTGTGTCCTTGTCCATGAGCCCAAAGATGTCGATATATTCTCCTTTACAAATTTTCTGTTTGATTGAGGCTGGCAGGTGGTCCCCAATTGAGCAGCTCCGGGGCTCTTCGTACAACTTCTTGTTTGCCGTTGCCCCTCCTCTCCTTTTTCTGGCCCATCCCCTTTTCCTTTTAAAGCCTGTACTGCCTGTTCTATCTTCTCAATTTCCGTGTCCCCCATACCTCCCAGCAACCCCTCAAGGTAGTCCTTCAACCCTTTCTCATCTGTGAGGTCCACATCATCCTTACCCCCATCCAGGTTCCCATCATCCAGCTCTGGAGTGGCCAAGGGCACTGGTATATGTGCCTTGCGGGACTTTCTGCCTGGGTCTCTTACCCCCTCTGCCCCTACCCAGGTACTCTTCCTGATCCTTGCATTTCCTCTGCGCATCCTCTTCTGCCTCTCTCTCTTTTTTGCTGCTGCCAATAGCTCCATCATCTGCCCCATCAGGACTGATGCCTCCTGTAGCATCTTTTCACTGGTCAGCTGGACTCACTTTGGTGCCATGCCTGTTTCTCTGTCCTTGCAGTCTGCAGAAACAAGGTTATACATCAGACCTGTACCATCAGCTCTACCCCCTTTACCAAGGTTGGATGTACCGGCATGTTGCCCCACCTCCGGTCTGGTGGACCACTCCCAAGCCCTGCTCCAGGCCTGCCATCCCAGTGTCCATTGTCCCTGTGCCATAGCGAGTCAATGCTGCCCTTTCCCTTTTATTATATTTTCTTTTTTTTTCCATTTCTAATCCATTTACACATGTCTCTATATTATTATTATATACATATATTTATATTTTTTTATATAATCCACGGTGCCCCACACTCGTAGACCCCTCTTAGTGGCTTACCCATTCCCGTGGGGGTTGGAGAGTTGAAGGCCCAGCTCTCCTAAGTTTAGTTCACCCTCGAACCATTGTGCTGCTGCCTCTCCATGAGGCATGCCCCATGCTGCTGCTGGCCTGGCCTGTCCTTGCTTACATCTCTGCACTACCATGCCTGCCCTCCTTTTCCCTTCACACTCTGCAGAGCTGCTGTCCCTTTTGTGCTGGGCCCTTCATGGCTAACGCATGTGGTCTGGCCCACGAGCCCCTGCCCTTTGACTGTTGGCACCAGTATCCCCTGCAAGGCTGCTGCCTCTATAGCCGCATGGCACAACCCTTTCATTATGCCTGCCTTGGCCTCGGACTGCCCTGCTGCATGTCCCCCCAGTATGACCTGGTTCTTGGTAACCCTTGCCCTGTCCTGAGGCTCCTTTCCCCCATTCGAGCGCTCTACTGCATGCTTCCCCCTCCCCCATCTTACCCTCCTTCACCCCTGCTCCAGGACAACATTTTTTGAAACCCCCCTGTTGCTCCTGGCTATCTGGGCTATGTGGTCTCCTCATGCTCCCAGAAGGCTGCAAACACCCTTCCGCACCACATTACCCTGAGACAAACTGTGGGCCTGCTCTGCACCATCTCTCTCCATGCCTCTTGCA
Organism: Neoceratodus forsteri; assembly: GCA_016271365.2. Taxonomy (NCBI): domain Eukaryota; kingdom Metazoa; phylum Chordata; order Ceratodontiformes; family Ceratodontidae; genus Neoceratodus; species Neoceratodus forsteri. Next base: position 638,485,264 of record CM057455.1, on the reverse strand, counting down.
AGGTTCCACTTGTGCCCTGCCTTGACCTGCCAGTATCACCAAAACATACTTTCATTGCCGTTAGCCAGCCTCCCGGCCTGAACCCCTGATATCCCTACATGCACAGCTGGCCCAGAGGACAAGCACCACCATAAAAAAAAACAGCCCCTATCGGTCACGCCGGGCCACATGGCCTTCTGGCCTTCTTCCTCCCCCCTTCACAGAAACTGCGCCCTCCTGGCAGGCACCTCGAAACCATTCTCCCCAGCAACCACCAGACTCTGTCTCCTCCTGCATGGAGCTTACTTCCCCTTCCAGCTGTGTGGCTGCCCACCCACCTGATAGCCAGGCCTCCTTGCATTCTGTGCTCCCCCCTTCTGAAAAATGCCAGCCACCCAGGCCTCCCATCAGGCCTGCCATGCTGCTCCCTCGCACAGCATTTGGTGCATTGGAAAAAAATCCAACCAGCTCACATCAGCATTGGTAACGCAACGGACAAACAACCAATAATCTCACAAATGTTCCTTTATTTTTATTAATTTTATTTTTTTGAAAGAAAACATGGTAGGCACATCCCTCTGTGAGCTTTACAGTCTCCTGGTGAGCTGTGCTATGATGAGGAAAACCACTAGCATCCAGTGTCAGCTGACCCATGTTCTAGTCTCTGCATTTTCTGATGTCCCACTACACACCATGCTCTACAAGTGACTAAGCCCTTCCACCTTTAGCAAGCCAGTATCTCGCTGGCTCCCTTTTTCTGATTTTCCCTTTTTTTTTTGCAAATCCTTTATCCCCAATGCCACGCAGCTCCACAATCCACCCTGTCTGCACAGTGTAGCCCTACCTTGCAGTTCCTATGGCCTGCTTCCTCCACACAAACCAGCCACAGTGGAAGGCTCCACTTGCTCCCACCATCAGCAACAAGAAGTTCTTATTCCAAATGCTCCAAACTACATTTCTGGTATTATTCCTCATGTATCAAACCATGAACCACTCCATCTTTCTCCATTCTACCTAAGCCTCTTCTAAGCATGATCGAAACAATCCAAACCACAGTGATAGCCAACAAATGTACCACATGGCCTACTAGGCCCAAAAGCCTTATGTGCCTTACCTGATAAGTTGCCAAATGATGTGCTGAGTTCTCAGAAGAAAAATTCCCAGCAAAAGAGGTTGTCCTATCTGAGGTCACCCTGGAGACTGGAAATGGCTCCACAATCTGCACTGGGGTTGTATACAGTCCCCCGTCTCAGGGGGAGGAAATGGACAAGGAAATTATAAAAGGCATCCTTGGGATGGCAGAGAAAGGGGAGATATTGCTGATGGGGAACCTGAATATGCCAGATGTTAACTGGAGCACAATTTGCTGCAGCCACATCCAAGAACAGGGCCATTGTTGATGCCCTACCGGGGGCATGCCTCAGACAGCTAGTTTTGGAACCCACTCAAGAGGGAGCAATTTTAGACCTGGTACTCTCAAATGGGGATGGAGTGAAGATCTCTGATTTTGAAGTGGGTAGACATCTGGGAACAAGCAACCACTAAACAGTGTGGTTCACGATAAACTTAGCTGTAGAGTCAAGCCACACAAAAGTGAAGGTACCGGACTTCAGGATGGCTGATTTTGTCAAAATGGGAGAGTGTCTCAGAAAAGCACTAGCCAGCAGGCAAGAAGATGGAGTGGAGCAACAATGTGGAAATATTAAAACTGTCATCACAGAGGCAACAAGCCTTTGTGTGAAGCAAATAAACAAATCAAAATGAAAGAAAAAACACTATGGTTATCAAAAGAAATGGTGGCAAAGGTAATAGAGAAAAAGATAGCATTCAGGAAGTGTAAGAAAACACAGAAGGAGCAGGACAGAAAACTCTACCAGTTAAAGCAGAAGGAAGTGGGGAAGGCAGTGAGAATAGCAAAGGCTCAAACTGAGGAAAAGATAGCCAGCTCCGTTAAGAAGGGGGATAAAATCTTTTATGGGTACGTTAGGGAGCAAAGAAAGATGAAGGCAGAGATACTGAGGCTAAATAAAGAGGAAGGTGGTTGGGCAGAGAGCGACAGTGAAAAAGCAGGGATACTGAACTAATATTTCTGCTCAGTATTCACAATGGAAAAGCAGGGGGAGATACCTAATCCAGTCAATAGAAGCACTCTGGATAAAGGGGTTGATATTAGTCCTTTCTCAGAAGAAAGGGTTCTGAAAGAACTCTTAAAACTGAAAGTGGAAAAAGCAATGGCGCCTGATGGAATTCACCCCAGAATTCTAAAACAAATTAAGAACTAGTAACACCACTGACTACCCTTTTTAATAAATCATGGGAGGATGGTGTGGTACCTGAGGACTGGAGAAGGGCAGATGTGATTCCTCTTCACAAAAGTGTGAGCAAGACAGAGGCAGGAAACTACAGACCTGTCAGTTTGACCTCAGTGGTAGGGAAAATGATGGAATCACTTCTGAAGGAAAGAATTGTTGAGTACTTAGAGGCCAGTGGGGCACAGGACCCAAGGTAGCATGTGTTCACAGTGGGAAGGTCATGTTAGATGAATCTAATTGATTTCTTTGACTGGGTGACCAAAGTAGTAGAGCAGGGAGGGACTGTGGACATGGCCTACCTAGATTTTAGCAAGGCATTTGACACAGTCCCACACAAAAGATTAATAAACAAACTAGCCAGCATGGAGTGGGTCCCATGGTGGTAGCCTCAGTAAAACACTGGCTGGACAACAGGACACAGTGGGCAGTAGTAAATGGAGTCCACAGTGAAGAAAGGAAGGTAACTAGCAGGGTACCGCAGGGTTCAGTACTGGGGCTGGTCCTTTGAAATGTCTTTATAAGTGACATTCCAGAGGGATTGGAAGGGAAAGTATGTCTCTTTGCAGATGACACAAAGATCTAAAACAGGGTTGATACACAAGTTGGGGTGGAAAGGATGAGAAGGGACTTGGCAAGGTTGGAGGAATGGTCAGAAGTATGGCAGCTTGGATTCAATGCAAAGAAGTGTAAAGCAATGCTCCTGGGAAACAAAAACCCATGGGAAGAGTACACAATGCGGGGGGAGGTACTAACAAAAGCAAAAATGGAAAGGGACCTAGGGGTAGTCATATCAGATGATCTAAAGGTAAGCAAGCAATGTGAGAAGGCAGTAAGGAGGGCTTGGGTTGCTGGGATGTTTAGGGAGGGGCATCAGCATCACCAGTAGAAAACAGGAAGTTGTTGGCCCTCTATACAAACAGTTGGTGAGACCTCATCTAGAGTACTGCATGCAGTTCTGGAGACCCCATCTCCGCAAAGACATAGACAGGGTGGAGGTTTTCTAGAGGAGGGCAACCAAAATGGTGCAGGGTCTGCACCAGAAGACATATGAAGAAAGACTAAAGGAGCTTATGATGTATAGCCTCGAGGAAAGGAGGGAGAGGGGGGACATGATAGAAACTTTCAAATACCTCAAGGAAATCAACAAAGTCCAAGAGGGTAGCATAATTCAGAAAAAGAGATGTGCAAGAACAAGGGGGCACAATTTCAAGATGGGGGGGCAGCTCAGAGGTAATGTGAGAAAGTATTTCTTCACATAGAGGGTTGTAGATGCATGGAACAGCCTTTCTGAGGAGGTCATAGAGTCAAAAACAGTGGGGGAATTCAAGAATGCATGGGGCAGGCATAAGGCAATTCTAGTGGGGTGCAGGAGGAAGTAGGCTGTTGGTTAACTAGGATCTGCAGCTTATCTGTTATGTAGGGAAATGAGCAGACTAGGTGGGCCAAGTGGTCCTTATTTGCTGTCAAATTTTATGTTTCTGTGTTTCTATGAGCCCTGGTCTATTAAACCCCTAATGGGACCCTGGTCAGGACCCCCTTCGGACTCCACCCCCCCAAACAATCCCTGGGGCTCTGGCCTGACCTTGTCATATTACCCTTTCCTGCCTGGTGATGTCATCAGGCTCCTCCCCCTCTAACCCTCTTCCCCCCTTCCTTCCTGTGCATTATTCCTGGTAGGGATCACTGGACAACCTGGCCTGCCTTTTAATGGCAAGCCCCATTGTCCCAAAAACCCCAAACACTGAATTATGTGATTCTGACCCTGAACATGTACAACAGTCTGCAAAAAGTGATACTATGATGAGTAGGTTGTGCATGAATAGAAAATCCTCTGTGGAGTGGCGTACTGCCAGATTTGGTTACTTAACATTGCTAACATATCTCTCTCAGCAGTTACAACTGTACCTCTGATAAATACTGCCACAGTCACAGACAGTCCATGGACAAACAGATATGTTTGTTATTTTTCTGGCATTGTTGACACCATTATTTTGAATTCACTTACTTTTTTTTAGTTTTTTACATTTTCTCATCCAACATGTTCCACATGTCACATACTGTTCCTGTCCTGGTCTGTATGAGCACTACACACATTCTGGATGGACTGTTGCTAATAACTTACAGGCCTTATATCATAGTTGTTACCACAGTCTTCCAATGGCATCACTTTCCCTCAATTTTACTGTCATTCTCCTTAAACATGTACTATTGACAAAATATGCCATCTACACTGCCAACATACCAGCTATATGTACCACATTACTCTTAGTTTTGTAAATTATTAGTTTATTATGTTTTGATGCCTGCCATGCTATCATTTTTGGAAACAGCAACAGCGTCTATCAGAGCAACTGCCCATCTTGCGTCTGCCTCAGCAATGCCTGCCATGGGTATAATTTTTGGAAACAACAGCAACCTCGCTCAGAGCAGCTGCACATCTTGCATCTGCCTCAACAATACCAGTCATGGGTATAACTTTTGGAAACAGCAGCAGCTTTAATCAGAGCAGCTGTGCCTCTTGTACCTGACTCAGTAATGCCTGCCATGGGTATAATTTTGGGAAACAGCAGCAGGCACAGACAGAGCAGCCACGCCTCTCGTATCTGCCTCAGAAATGCCCACCATGGGTATAATTTTTGTAAACCTAACAAACAGGGAAATACAGCTGTAAAAGGATATTATTTCACTGACTGCTGCAGAGACAGACATAGTAACTGACTAGGTCACAGAAATAAATTACAGGGCTCAGGACACCTAACAGTATAATACAGACTTCAGTCAAAAACAGTCTTTCACATTTTGTTATAGTCAGGGTAAGGTAACAGGGTACTAGAATGATTAGAGTAGTTACTACCCAACCCTAACCAACAACCTATTTTTCATTATGGTATTTTTAGGGTAATTTAGGGTAGTTTAGAGGTACCCACAGGTAGTATTTATTGTAGGGTATTTCACTACCCACCCATGCCTAGTTTTAGTTGCCTTAACCCCTTTCTCCTAGTATGCCATGTATGACTGTACTTCTCTTCAGACCTTGTACAGTAGCCCACTGAGACTCTGGGTCAACTATGCCATTGAGTGCTTGACTTTGTAGAGGTCTGAAGCACTGATCAGAGAATGATGAATGGCTATCTCTTTGTTTTCACAGTGATATTTTTTATGTGCAGCTGTGAGTATCTACTTAGCAGGCAGTACTTTGGGATGATTTGTGTATTTTACAACACGCCATAGTAGGGCTGTTTAAATGTCTATGAAGTCACACTGGTAGAGCGAGTAAACTAGACAGGGTGTACTCAGCACCATTAATCTGATGGACTTCAGGATAGAATCCCTGCAATATGGTATAATGTTCAGCTGCTGTGATAGTTTTAAAGTCAAACTTGATTACCCTTAAAGTACCACATGTAGTAAAGATTTTTGTATATTAATTTAATCTTTCTCAGTCTTTAGCTTTGCCATCCCCTAGAATGAAAGAACAACATGTTTACTCACAGTATCCTTATGTTTCTTTCTTTTCTTGGTAGGAGTTTCTCAGTTCTGAACAGTTTATTCTTCCTGCTGTAACAGCTTCTAGATAATGTCTTCAAGCTGAAGTTCATATTGGTTGGCTATCAGATATGTCTAGCATCTTTCTACTTTCTCATTGTAAGGTGTGAAGGTGGCAAAACCAATATGGCTGCTGATGCCAATGTGAAACCTTTACAAGCTGACACATTCATATCAATTATATTGTGCAACTCTGGGCGTAATTAGGATCTGTTGGCACATCATGGATTGATATGAAAACACTAAAATGCTCCTCTTAGCCAATCTAAAGCCAGGAAATGTTGTAGTCATTTTATAAATTAATAAATGTATATATTCTTTGCAAAAAACGTGATAATGCACCAGTTGGGTTAAGCTTAACATAACAAAAGTAGGAAAACATTACATGAGGGTTTCAAATCTTAACTCCCAACCCCACCAAAGCAGCAAAAGGACAACAAAACAGTAGCAACCACAGACAGCCATCATTAGGTAAGACTAACATACAACTATGTCCAGATGACACAGATGCTTACACTTCAAATAATACTTTGATCTTAGGACAACAGAAGGCTTTGGTCAATAAGTGTTGTCCCCAGCACTTCACTCAAAGGTGGCAACCAATGTTACCATCCTGAATAAAACTGTTCAGTTTAGACTTAAATGTGGACAAGTTTGGTGCATGAATCAAATCCCCCTGGTAACTGGTTCCATAATCTTACGGCTCTTGGAACATAAGTAGAGATGGGCGAAGTGACCGAAATTCGGAGTGATTTGCAGAGTAACGCATAATCCGCGAAGTGCTCCACAATGCGAAGCGGAGTGCTTTGTGTCATAATGGGGAACGTGAAGTCCATTGAAACCAATGACTTTGTGTTATTCCACCTTCCCCAAACCACTTCTCCACCAATTTTAAGGTGAAGTACATTGAAATCAATGTAATTTGCATCACTTCGCCTTGTTATTAAGCTCCAAGGCGAATTTGCAATGCTTCATGGGATTGCAGGTCACATGGGCTCTAGATTATTCTGCACAGCCTCAGTTCTGTGTAGTGTGAGTGTAGTGGAAGATGGAGACAGCTTCCTCTCAGATCCCTATGATTCAAATCCTCTAAAAGCTGTTAAAAAAGTATTTTTGAACCATTTTTTTTTTTTTGCTCAAAATTTAGTGCATCGATTGTAGGATACCCTCCTGTGCTTATATCATTGAGTGTTTATTGTTTGTGCGTGGATTTTGAATGTTAATTTGGAACAGTCAGTCTGTGTACTGTGAAGTGTGTTTTGGGGAAGGGGCGTATCTGTGGTGTAGGTAGATTAACTGGGAGTAAAAGACAGTCTTTCTGTTTTGGTTACATTTTTCTTGTATAACTGTGTTAATGTACACACAGTAATATTTTCATTAATTCTTGACATTTTTTTGCTGATTGTAGTGGTGCAGCAATGTATAATTTCCATTTGTTTAAAACATTTGGTTATATTGCTAAAGGTTTTCAATTTGCTACACAATACTTGTTGTGTGTGTGTGAGTGTGTGTATGATGAGTACCATTAAATTAGACAATGTTTATTGTGCCAGAGTAATTGCAGCAGTGTGAACCTGCTAGCCACCTCACCTGCATGAATTTTTTATACTGCTTTGTGGTATTTTTACTGGTAGTGGATTGTTACTGCCGTGCACTACCCCCCAATCGGCAAAAGATATTCTTTTCCAGATTTGGATTTGTGACTTGTGAGCACTGGTTAGGTGTTGTTGTGCCTTTGCATCTGATTCTGCATCTCTTGAGTGTGCAGCACAATCTTAATCTGTCTGTGCATTTGCAGTACACCATTAATTCTGGGAGACTTTGCATTTCTTGTTACTCTCTCATTTCTCTTCGCCAGTATTGGGGAATTTTCTGGACACAAGACAGCAGCATTTTGGGGATGCAAATTAATTCTGGTGACTGTGTGTGGCCACTGCATGCATGACTGACAGTATCATTAATTCTGGGGGACTTTGCATTTTTTGTTACCCTCTCATTTCACTTCACCAGCACTGGGGAATTTTCTGGACACAAGACAGTAGCATTTTGGGGATGCAAATTTATTCTGGTGACTATGTGTGGCCACTGCTCACATGATAGAGTGCACTATTAATTCTGGGAGACTTTGCATTTTTTGTTACTCTCTCATTTCACTTCACCAGCACTGAGGAATTCACTGGACACAATACAGTAGCATTTTGGGGATATAAATTAATTCTGGTGACTGTTCATGACCACTGTGTGCATGACTGAGTGTGCCATTAATTCTGGGAGGCTTTGCATTTCTTGTTACGCTCTCATTTCACTTCGTCAGCACTGAGTAATTTTCTGGACACAAGACAGTAGCATTTTGGGTATGCACATTAATTCTGGTGACTGTGTGTGTGTGTGGGGGGGGCACTGGGGTGCTGCCAATATTGTTGTCACTCCTCCTTACTTTGCATTATGGTGGAATGGCAACACGAGGTAATAATTACAAGGTGAAGTGATCCTTTCCTATTGGCCACTCCATGTAGTGGAGTGACAATGCGAAATGGCCACTTCGCGTTCACCTCACCAGCAGAATTTAATTTTGCTGCATCTCTGAACATAAGCATGTTTCCTTAATTCAGTTTTTGGTACAGCATCAGCTAATTGGCACTTATGCCCCCTTAGGTTTTATGTGATAATGGCAATCACCAATGGGGGCTCACCGTTAGGGCAAAGTCACATCGGTGAAAGTTTTTTTTCTGTGCTGGACTCCCTGGTGCACAGCAACACAGTGCTGGGGACTTACATTTTTGTTTATGTGGAGGGCTGTGCCCCCTGCCCCCCCTACTTAAAGATTCTGAACTCCAGGGGGGTGTATTTCGGGGGGGTGCAACTAGGGGTAAAATAAAAACTCCAGCCAGATGCAACAAAAAGCACCTGTGCCTGGACCCAAACCCAGCACCATACCCACTGCAGCCACGGACCAATCCCCGAAGCCACAACACAGCTCAGCAGCTCTCCACAGTGTCACCCCATAGAGTCCCTCCATCCCCTCCCAGCTCATGCTCGGCATGCTCGGACCCCCCATCCCCATGCGGGTAAACATATAGTGACATCTGGTCGCTATTTTGCCCACTCCCACCATCCGGTCACCAAGCTTCCTGAATTGGCCCATCCACAGGCACCACGATTGTGTCACCCTTTTGGCAGGTGCCCAATCGCAGTCACCATCATCACAGAATACTGCCCCCTTATGTCATATTTAAGTTCCTTAAACATTGGTCACAGTTAGTTCCATTAGTATTGGATTCTCCAGTATCTTATATATAATCAGCATATCTCCCCTGTGTCTTCTGAGGGTTAAGTGCCATAGGCCCAACTCTTTTAACCTGTCCTGATACAGTTTACTCCTACAGCAGATGATCAGTTTTGTAAATCTCCTCTGACTTCTCTTTATGAAATTCACATCCTTCTTAAGATATGGACTCCAGTGCTGGGAGCAATAATCCAAATGTGGCCTGATGTAAGTTCATATAGTGCCAAGAGAATGGAGAAAAAGGAGCTACAATACATGCACAGTTATTCAGGTGTCCAGTTTTAGTAGCCACTTCGCATCACTGGACACTATTTTGAAGGTTATTGCTAATATAAACTCCCAGGTCTCTTTCCTTACTGACAATCTTCAGTTTGTTCCATTGGATACAGTAATCCTGTACAGTATTATTCATAGATACATAGATACTGTTGGCAGGTAAGGGCCACCAGGCCCATCCAGTCTGCCTGTTTATGCTACCTGACGAAGTGGTCAGTGACACTATCTGGTCACTGGCTTTAGCTTTTTTTCCCCATCTCTAATATCCCTTTATACCTGTCCCATGCATGTTTGAAGCCTGCCGTGGTACGGGTGGCACACTTCCTGGGGCAGGCTATTTCATCCATCCTCCACCCTCTCTGTAAAAAAGAACTTCCTGACATTACCCCTTATGTGGCCACCCATCAGTCTTATATCATGCCCTCTTGTTCTGGCACTACTTTTAAACTTGAATATGTTGTCCCCTTCCACCTTGTTCATGCCCTTGAGGTATTTGAACATTTCAGTCATGTCACCTCTCTTCCTCCTTTGCTCCAGTGTGTACAAATTGAGGTCTCTGACTCTTTTCTCGTAAGGCCTGTGATGTAGACCCTTCACCATTTTGGTTGCCTTCCTCTGCACTGTCTCTATTTTGTCAACTTCCTTACAAAGGTGTGGCCTCCAGAACTGGACACAGTGCTCAAGGAGAGGCCTCACCAGGGTCCTGTATGGTGAAACTATCACCTCCCTCCTTCGGCTTGTGAGTCCCCTTCCAATGCACCCCTGCATCCCAGTGGCCTTCCCCATTGCCTTGGCCATCTGCCTTGTGGCTTCAGGTCATCTATGATATGACCCCCAAGTCCTTCTCTTCCTTAGTAACTGCCAACAGCTCTCACACCAACCTGTAGCTTACTCCAGGGTTCCTGCTTCCCACATGCATGATTTTGCATTTCTTTGCATTAAACCTTAGTTGCCACACATCTGACCATCTCTCCAACCATTCCAGGTCCTTTCTCATCTTTCCACCCCCTCTGGGGGATCCACCTTGTTGCAGATCTTGGTGTCATCCACAAACAGGCAAACCTTTCCCTCCAGCCCTTCTGCAATGTCACTGATGAAGACATTGAAGACGACTGAACCCAGAATGGACCTTTTAGGTACCCCACTGGTCACCTCCCTTTCCTCTGTCTGGGTTCCATTTACCACTACCCTCTGTTTTTGGTCCTTTAACCAATTTTCAATCCAGTTTACCACCTTGTGTCCCATCTCCATGCATTCTAGCTTGTTGACCAGTCTCCTATGTGGGATGGTATCAAAGGCTTTGCTGAAATCTAGGTAGGCAATGTCTATAGTCCCTCACCTCTTGGTCTACTACCTTTGTCACTCAGTCAAAGAAATCTATTAGATTAGTTTGACAAAACTTTCCTGTGGTGAACCTATGTTGCCTGGGATCCAGCATCCCCATGACTTATAGATACTCCATAATTCTTTCCTTGAGAAGTGTCTCCATTATCTTTCCTACAGTTCTATGTGATGTGGGCATCCACAGAACGGTGACCCGCAGAAGAGAGACGTCAGGGCAGTAAAAACAATTTTGCCACCCTGACAACCTCTGCACATGGAAAAATGGTGCCAGGGACTACAAATACTTGTTTTCTAAGGGGGGCTGCACCCCCCACACACCCCCATGTGGGGGGCTTCACCCCCTGTGCCCCCCTACTTAAGGATTCTCAACTCCAGGGGGTGCATGTCAGGGGGGAACCAAAGTAAAAAAAAAAAATAAGATTCAGGGCCAGGCATAAGAAAATCACAGTAGCGTCCAGACCCGGACCCAGAACCCCAGCACCCCAAGTGGAGGCCAACCCCTGATGCCCATGGCGCAGCTTGTCATCTGATTGCAGCGCCACCCCCTACATCACCTCTGCACCCTCCCAGGCCACGCTCACCATGCTTGCTCCCCCCGCTCACCTGTACACGTAGCAACATCCTGTCGATAGGGTCGCCCACTCCGCCACATCCGGTCACCCTCCCTGCCCCCTCACCTTTCAGACTTTCGCCCATATCACATCACCATTTCGGACAGCACCATGATTCAGGTGCCCACCTCACATGCTACTTTTCGTACTCCAGAGGTTAGACTAACTGGTCTGGTCTGTAGTTCCCTGCATCTTCTTTCCACCATTCCTGTGAAGAAGGACAGCATTTGCCCTTCTCCAGTCCTCTGGGACCACTCCAGTGTCTAGGAACTCATTGAACAGGGCTGCCAGAGGGACCACCAGTTCAAATCTCAGTTCTCTTAAAACCCTGGGATGTACATTATGCCATCTGGACCCATGGCATTGTACACCTTCAGCTTTGCAGGCTCTTCTAGAACCCTCTCCTCTGTGAATGGCCTGGTGTTTACCTCCCTTTCCTCTGTTCCTTTAAATTCCAGCTGTGGGCCCTGCCCATGCGCTTCGACAGTGAAGGCTGCACAGAAATATTGGTTCAGAATCATTGATTTCTCCCCATCTCCCTCCACTATCTGTCCCTTGGCACCTCGAAGCTTAACTACTCCCCCATTTGCCTTCCTCTGTCACTGATGTATATGAAGAATGTCTTGTCTCCCTTAGTAACCAATTGAGCTAGTCACTCATTAGTTTGCACTTTAGCACCTCTCAGTGCTCTTACTGCCTCTCTTAGACATTCTCTGGTACATTTTCCTTTTCTTGTCTATTTGTGTCTCCTTATACTTCCTGAAGGCTGGCCTCTTGGCCCTTACCTTTTCAGCCACCCTCCTTGAGAACCAAAGTGATTTTCTTCTCTTTTTTCCCTTGTTTATTGGTTTATTGATTTATTGATTTATTGAATATAATTGGAAATACAAATCTTTGAGTCACAGACTCTTTTGCAAAGGCTCCACTTCGGTTACATGGGGTGGAGGAGGACATATACAGATTAAGACAAACAAAACAGGCAGTATATACATTTTCAGTACTGTCAAATGCAGTACAGGTTTGCTCTTATTAAAACAGAGGGACAGATTAATCAACATTCTAGGTCATCAAGGTTTTCAGGTCATCTAGGTTATCAACTGAACATGTTGTTTTTTGACCTCCGCTATGGCATCCTTGATGTGTTTCCCCATTTCTTCTCAATAACTCCCCCCAGCTCCCTTTTTTCCTGGATTTCTCTAAGCTGAAGTCTAATTCTGGTAAAGTAGGCCATTCTGAAATGTAAGAATTATGCCTTCATATGGGTTGACTGAATCCCTATGTCCTCCTTCAACCACACCATATGGTGGTCACTGGAACCTTGCTGACCTTCCACCTCAAGCCCTGTTATCCTGTTCCTGTTGGTCAGTACCAGATCAAAGATTACCTGGTCTCTGGTAGGTTCCTGCACCAGTTACCTAAGGCCAGCCCTCTCAAGGGAGTCAACAAAGTTTTGAGCCCTGGCTGAAGCCCCTGCAGGGATGAACTAGTCTATTTCCAGTATGTTAAAGTCTCCTATCAGCAGTACCTCCCCGTTTGCTGCCATGTCATGCATGTTTTCCAGCAGCAGTTTGTCAATTTCTTCTGCCTGAGCTGGGGGTCTGTAAATGACCCCTGTGCAAAGACTGTTCCATTGCCTGGCTCAAGGGTGACCCAAACGTCCTCTGTTTCCTCATGCCTGTTCTGAAGTTCAGTTGCTTTGATGCATTCTTTGATGTAGAAGGCAACCCCCCTCACCTATTACCTTCCCTGTCTATTCTGACCAGGGCATAACCAGGTACACTTATGTCCAAGCTGTGGTCACTGGTGTACCATGTTATGGTTATGGACATTCTGTCAAGATCAGCCTCTATCATTACAGACATCACATCTGGGACCTTGTTCCCAAGATGGTGGGCATTCTTCTGCAGAATTTTCCATGACAAGTATCATCCTGTTGGCCCATCCTTGTGTTTAGCCTCCTGTTTCATCCTACTATTTCTGGCATATTCTATGTGGCGCTTCCCTTTTACTATCTTTGTTAATGATGATATCATCTGGCACTGTGTGTAGCCATTCTGTCCTTTGGTACTGGAGAATTTGCCCCCGGCATAATGTGTTGATTCTGTTCATCATATGCCCTAACCTGTGAAGGAGGTCTGTCTGTATCTCCCCACTCCTGACAACTCCCCCCAACTGGCTAGTTTAAATGCTTGCTCAGAAAGCACGTAAACATCTCACTGAGGACAGACATTCCCTCCATGGAAGGATGGAGACCATCTCTCTTGTATAGGCATGCATCATCCCAGGTGGCACCCCAGTCCCCAGTATAGCCAAAGCTGTTTTCCCTGCACCAGTCCTTCAACCACTTGTTGAAGCTGTTGATGCAGTGGTGTCTTTCCCCTCTCCTCCTCCTGACTGTTAGCACCTCTGAGGATGTAACAGAGTTTGCTACCTCCTCCAGGTGCCTACCCAAATCCCTAAAATCCTCTTGAACCTTTTCCAATCTAGCCCTGTCTTTGGCTAGGTCATTTGTTCACAGATGGACAATGGCATTGAGCCCCCCTTTTAGCCACAGCCTTAGCGATCCTTTGGATCTGCTCCCCCCTGAGCTGTGCCTTCTGGGAGACACTTTACCTCCCTCTTCATCTTGATATCTTACCCCAGCTCCATACCCCAATCTATTGAGTCCCCCACCAGGAGAAGTTTCCTCCTCCTCTGGGTTTCTTTGGCTCGGACCCCTGTGCCCCCAGCCTGGTTGGCCTGGTTATCCTCCCTGGTCTCAACCTTGGGTTCCTTTGCAGGGCTCTCCCTCTCCTTGAAAATATTATATTTGTTTTCTATTTGGACCGGGTTGGAAATGTGCTTGAGTGCCACCTTCCTGAACCTCTCTGAGCCCACTGTAGTCTATCCAGGCCTCTGTCTTGGTAGCCTTTGTGGCAGTGGCTGGTGGAATTATGGTCTTGGGTAGGGGGTGAAGGTTTTCAATACTCCTACCAGCTGTGCATGGAGCCTGGCCACCTCTTCCCTCAACCCAGAGAGATGCCTACAAATGGGGCAGCACCGCAGTTCCTAGAATGTTCTTCTGAACACTACTGCTCCACACCCACTGCACCACTCCTTGTGCCATTCTACGTACTCCTGTAGTATGCTCTTTTACTTCTCTACTTAAGTAGTGCGTGTCTATTTTATTTTTTTATTTTTTATTTTTATTATTTATTTATTTTGTCCTGATGGTACTATATCTGTTCTGAGAGGGATGACCCACCCACTCTCTATGGCAAACACTATAAAGGAAGGCTTAGCCCAGGGGCAAGTGGGTTGAGGGTGGGACTAAAGCAGCTCCCTAGTCAGAAACAATCAGCCCTAAAATCCGTCTTCTTGTACTGTTCCTGTGACCACAATCAGCTGCAAAAAGAGAAAGTATTAGGTTAGCTCTCTTGCTCTGTCTCCAACACTGCTGTGCTGCAGGCTGAGGAGACTGATGAAACACACAGAATTTAAAAGCAAATCCCCTGCAGTATGAAACCTTGTACTTAACTGCTATTGAAGGTAGAGATTCACCCACTTAGAAACAGGCAGAACCTTCCAGAAACTGAGTAGCAAATAAAATTCCCTAAGAGTTACAAACCACTGTTTAGGAAGTTAAAAAAAAACACACAGAATTTAAAAGCAAGTCCCCTACAATATAGAGGATTGTGTATGAGCAGTCATACACAACCGGGTTATTCTTGAATCAAGCCGTTTCCCTTTACGCCAGCAGACCTTGAGTCAAGCCCCAGAGGTCTCCTGTTAACAGGAAATGGCGAGATTCAAGAATAGCTCAGGAGGTAGATGATCATACACAACATTTTATAGTGTATGGGCAGTCATGGTTACAATTCAGATGAAAAAAAAATGTCCAGAATGAAAGAAATAAAGAGTTTCCTTATCCGCCACTATCCTGCCGTGTGACTTTCCGCTTCACGGATCTCACTGCAGTCAAATCAAGACTGATTGGTGATGCGATGACATTTTTTTGTCGCCAGTAGATTTAGTTAGTTTACTGCTGCTTTTTTGGGGTATAATGCTGTTGACCGCTGCTGCTGTCTCTGTCATATACCAACTCAAAAACATGAGGCATCAAGGCAAGCAACGGCAACCGCTACTCGAGGGCTTTGAGGCACAAAACAGCATTTCATTTTCTTGTGCTGCACTACTGATGTACTGAGTGCAGCACAACAGCCAGTATGATGGAGTGAGTGCAGCACAACAGCCAGTAAGACAGAGTGAGTGAAGCACAACAACACTATTGCAGGCATGGATTTTCATGCTGAATAACGTTCCACCATACACTATATGAAACCTTGTACTTAACTGCTGTTGAAGGTAGAGACTCACTCACTTAGAAACAGGCAGAACCTTCCAAAAACTGAGTAGCAAACAGAATTCCCTAGGAGTCAGAAACCACTGTAAAGGAAGTTAAAAAACACATAGAATTTAAAAGCAAGTCTCCTGCAATATGAAACCTTGTAATTAACTGCTGTTGAAGGTAGAAACCCACCTACTTAGGAACAGGCAGGACCTTCCAGAAACTGAGTAGCAAACATAATTTCCTAAAAGTCAGAAACCACTGACAAAATGCAGTACAACACATTTGTCTAAACTGAATTGCATCTTATTTATATCGACCCATTTTATGATGTCCTTAAGGTCCCTCAGCATCCTGCTTCTATGCAGCTGTGTGTCCACAATGCCACCTAGCTTTGCATCGTCTGCAAATTTAAGCAACTTTTTACTATTATTAATGCTGAGATCACTTATAAAGACATTGAACAATAGGGGGCGCAGCACCAAACCCTGGGGCACTCTGCTAGTGAATCCAGCCTCGGATGACAGATGTCCATTAATTCTGACAGTCTGACATCTGTCAGTCAGCCAGTTCTGTATCCATTTGACCAATGGAAGATCAACTTCTTGGTGAAGTAGCTTAGACACCAGAATGTTGTGTGATAGGGTATCAAATACTTTCCTGAAATCAAGCATTAGAAAATACACTTCTCAATCTCTAGCCTGATCTAAGTTGTGGCCAACATAATCATAGAAGCTAATCAAATTTGTTATACTGGACCTGTTACTAGTAAAACAGTGTTGTGTTAGAACAACTTGACCATTATCAGCCAATATCTTGATTAGCTCATCCTTAATCATGCCTTTTATTATCTTGCCCACAATGGACATTAGACTGACTGGTCAGTAGTTTGTAGGGTTCACCTTACTGCCCATTTTATGGCTTGGTATCACCACTGTTCTATGCTAGTCAAGGGGATCAGGAGCCTCTAGTATTGACCTTTGACCTATATCAGTTATAATTGGTGCCAGTACACTAGCCAGTTCCTTCAAAAGCCTAGGTTGAGGACCATCTGGTCCCAGAGATTTGTTAACATTAAGTGTTTATAATTTCTTTAGGACATTGTCGATTGTAATAATTCTACTGGTGTACAGCATACTAGTTTCATGTGCTAGGAGGCAAACATATTCTTCAGCTGTATTTAATACTGAGACAAAGTAACTGTAGAATTACTTAGCCATGTCCTCTGGTTTATTATAGGTTAACTTTTTTCTAATTAGTGGTCCAATGACTCTATCATTCCCTTTTTTGATACTGATATAAGAATAAAATCCCTCAATGTTGTTCTTGGTGTTTGCTAGCCTGAACTCAGCGCTAACTCTAGCTCTTTTAATCTTATTTTTGAGTTGTTTTAACACCAGTTTATAACTATTAATGTTACTGGTAGTTGGATTCTTTTTCATCTTTTTGAATCTGTGTTTATTTTTACAGTTTAGTTTATTCACCCTTGTGCTAAACCGTATGGGTTTCTTTCCCCTTTTATTCTAAACCTGTCTAGTTGGGCTGTACTTTGTCTCCAGTGCTGAGATAGTCTGGGTTAGTAAGTTGCAAGACCTAACTACATATAGATTTACAGTTAATATATTCCAGTCTAGTTTTAGCAATTCTGTCCTGATAACTACAAAATCTGCCCTTGTATAATTTTTGTACTCAGTCATCCTCTTAATAAACCTCCTGGCTTTATTAATTTCAAACATGATTATGTTGTGATCACCGTTGCCCAAGGGGGGAATTTGTAGTAATGTTTAAAACATCAGTACCAATATTAGTTAAGAGTACATCCAGTATATTTTCAAGTAGGTTAGGTTATGCATTGTTCTAAATCAGAGGCTAAAAAAACTGATAGGACTCTGCTTTCTAGGGAACCTTTTGCCCTATCATCTATCCAATCTATATCTGGTAAGTTTAAGTCTCCCATAACCAGTACATCATAGTCCTCTGCTACATCAATAATATGTTCTAGAAACATTTCTGTGGCTAGTACAGGGCTATCAGGTGGCCTATAAAAACATTGTGGCTTTAGATTTCTCACCCTTTAGACCAGTTATGTCAACCCAGAGTGCCTAAATAATATTACCAAGATCTATATCAGGTTCATAGATGGAATGTTCTATATTGTTTTTAACATGTATAGCTATTCCTCCTCCCCTACACCTCTCCCTATCTCTGCTGAAAAGTTGGTATCCATGCATCTCCTTACACTAGTCACTATCACTGTTCCACCAAGTTTCAGTGAGCCCTATAATATCCACCTCACCATTAGTTGTAAGGTACTGTAAGGCTGACAGTTTGTCTTTGTTTAAGCTACTGGTATTTAAATACAGCACCCTTTCCCATTTTACTATCTTCCTGTGACTTTTATTTGAATTGTTGTCCTCGGTTAGTATGGTAACAGGTGCCCTCTGCCCCCGACTATTCAGTTTAAATTATCACTAATCTCCATCTTAAGGCACACACCCAGTAATTTGCTACTCTTGAAACTTAGGTGCAGCTTGTCTCTACAATAGTAATCTGGTTTATTCTGAAATGTATCGCAGCGCCTAATAAAATGGAAGTTTTTCTCTTTAGTCCAGGTTTGCAACCACGCGTTGACAAGGCAGATCTTTCTTAATTTCTGACTGGAGGCCCTTGGAACTGGCAGGATCTCTGAAATAACAATATCACAACCCTTGCTTGTCAGTTTGACTGCTAACTTATTAAAGTTAGCTTGCAATTCTGACTGTGTTTTTTTTCCTATGTCATTTACCCCCAGATGAATCACTGAAGTGCTACCTTCATGGATTTGCATTTGTGGCATGCTCACTGCAAGAAATAAACACTTCTTTCTGCAGATACATATCCAGAGTAGTCAAATCACAATATTGCTGCTGTATACAGAAGCACAGGTCCCTACAGCCACAGATACAAATCCATGACACCCAAATTATAAAAGCTATTTTGTCTGCAGAAGTGCATGCCCCTATGGGAGCATAGGAAACAGAAAAACATAGGAAAAAAGACAGCAGAAGGAGACCAAGGGTCCATCTAGTCTGCCCATGTGTTCCTTGGACTTTCTCAGATCCCAGGACATAACCCTCCATCTGCCTAATGCCTCCAACTGCTTCTGTTGCTTTTGATCATGCTTTAGCCTTGTCCCACCACAGCTTGATTGGTGTCATAGACTTTGATTCCACTACCTCAGCTGGCAGTTTATTCCATGGCTCCATGACTCCTTCTGTAAAATAGTATTTTCTAAGCTCCCCCCTCAACTTCCACTCATACAGAGTTGGAGACTCGGTTGAACAGGTCCAAGGATGGCACCTTATTGATTCCTTTCAGGAACTTGTGTGTTTCAATCATATCTCCTTTCTCCCTCCTTGTCTCCAGTGAGAACATATTTAATGTTTCCAGACTCTCCTAATACGAGTGCCCTTGAAGGCCCTGGATCATTTGATTGCTTTTCCCTGAACAGCCTCCAACCTGTTTGTATCCTTTTTGAGATGTGGGCTCCAAAACTGAATACATTTCTCCAGATGGGTCCTTACCAGGCACCTGTAAAGTGGTAGCATTACCTCCTTCCTCCTGCTGTCAAATCCCCTATCTATGCACCACTGCATTTTGTTGGCCTTGCTATAAGCTTTGTTGCATTGTCTTGTATGTTTAAGGGTGCTGCTTATGATGACACCTAGGTCCTGTTCTTCCTTAGTGGCTCTCAGCTGGACTCCGTTGAGGTGGTACTCTGTCCTTGGGTTCCCTTTTTTGCATTGAACTTCAGCTGCCAGATGTTGGCCCATCTTTGCAGCCTCTGTAGGTCATTTTGTAGGTCCTTAACTGCTTCTTCACTGTCAAGCCTTCCTCCCATCTTAGTATCATCTGCGAATAAGGCAATTTTGCCATAAATACCCATGCTGATGCCACTGATAAAGGCATTAAACAGGGCTGGACCCAGCACTTAGCCTTGGGGCACATCACTAGTGACTGCACCTTCATCAGACCTCACCCCGTTGACCACTACTCTCTGTTTTCTGTCCCTAAGCCAAGTACCTACCCAACTGACTATGCACTTGGCTACACCCAGGTCCTCCAACCTTTTCAGCAGGCAGTTGTGAAGTACCAAATCAAAGGCCTTACTGAAATTGAAGTAGAGGAGGTCCACTGGGTGGCCTCTGTCTAGTTCCTAGTAACCCATTAAAAAAATATGATTAGGTTCATTAGGCATGACCTTCCTGCCACAAACCCATGTTGCCTGTTATCCTGCAGATCGTTCTTATCTAGGTACTCTAGCAAGTGTTATTTTATTAAGGTTTCCATCAGTTTCCCCACTACTGACATAAGACTGACCAGCTGGTAGTTGTCTGCTTCCTCCCAACTCCCTCCCTTGTGGAGAGGTACCACATCGGTTCTTCTCATGTCTCCCAACACTTCCCCTGTCTGAAATGATCTTCTGCATAAATTTGCTAAGGTACCTGCCAATTCACTTCCTAGTTCATTTAGCAGCTTTGTAGCCTCATGTATTCATGTACACTATAATACATGCACACATTGGTGGGCCTGCACATCTACTGCTACAGGTGCAAGACATGCACACTGACCATTAGCTGCAAAAGCACAGGCTCCACAATATCCATGATACTAGAGTTGCAAGGTGATTTCTATCTGCAGAAGTGCAGGCCAACAAGGGACCTGTGCCTCTTCAGCCATAGGTGTAAGACATACACACCAATGTCTGGGTTCAGAAGAGTAAGCCCCTGTGGGACCTCCACTTATGTGGACAGACATACTGTTGCAGTGTGAGTATAATGGTTTCAGCAGATCTGGGAATTGTTTAAGGGAGTAGCAGTTTTTAAGTTGTAAAGGTGCATATAGAAAAGCATGCACTAATGAATCATGCTATCTAGCATGGTACCTCATATAGCATGCATGAGTACAGCAGAGGCAGCCATGATGCAATGCAATAACTTGTAGTAAATGAAATGTCACAAAATACTGCAGTCAAAAGAGCTTAACTGCCATTGAATTGCAATGTTCCCTGCAGCATACTGTAGCATTTTTTTGATATACTACAGCATTACAGCATTGCATTCTAGCTGTCACTACTGGATCTCTGGCTGCAGAGGCACAGACCCCATGGAACCTTTTGTCTACTGAAGGGTAGACCTCCATGAGGCCTGTGGTTCTGCAGCCACACATACTGATGCTCACAGTACACTGTACACACACAGGTGTGGCTGTACAAGAAGAGGACCATACTAGGCCTGTGCTTATGCAGCTGCAGGTACAAATCCAGGAAGGCAGTACATCAGTGCTACTGCATTTGTATCATCTGGAAACAGTTGTATGCTATTTGTCTTGATTGATGAGAGCTGTCGCAGTTGCTTGTGGGATGTTGTCCTTTTGACACTTTGGGGGTTGGGAGTTAGTGTTGGAAAACCTAACAAGACATTTCCATATTGTTGTTACATTAAGGTGAACCCTAAATTGTGCATTAATTCAGGGGTTTTCTTGCAAAGACTTCCATTCCTGTTTTTTTGAGATAGTGACACTGTATCCTCATTCATGCAGGTCTTTCTGAACATGTGTGAAAAGATGCAGATGAGTGGGACACTCTGTGCTATGTACCAAGGGAAGACTTCATCTGCCTATTGATGTGCAGGACCCTTCTGTGCAGATATGGATGTCAAGTATTACCAAAGTTATGAGTGAGCATAGAAAAAGTTCAATGTATGCTCATAACTTTTTTTTGAATACTTTTACCCCAAATTTTCATCATAACATTTATTATGACCCCTTCACAAGACCCAGGGAGATGACAATTTTCAAATCCTGGATGAAATGTCATTTCATGCAGCGAATGTGAAAATACATTTTGGCCAGAGTTTGAAAAATGACAGTTGTTACATTCATGAGGTGGTGTGAATAAAATGGCTATGTTGAAAATTTGTGCTCAAAATAATGAAAATTACCATTGCTATGAGTGAGTGTTGAAAGTTTCAATGTATACTCACAACTTTCTTATTTTTTAGTATTTTAATCCAACATTTTTAACATAGCCTTCTTATGACATCACCTCATGAACAAGGTCATGAAAATGTTCAAATCCCACCCAAAAGGTGATATCACTTATGACTATGAAATCACTTTTTGGGATAGATTTGAACAACATCACTGCCCTTGCTTATGAGGTGGGGTCCCAAAAAGGCCATGCTAGAAATCTGGTATAAAAATATTCCACATTGACAATGTTATGAAGAAAACTTCAAACCACACTGAAATACATTATACTGGACTTAACTATTTTCCCATGTCACAGTTGTCAGTTGAAAATGGAAAGAATTACCATCCAAAATTTCACTGAAGCATTAACATTTTTTCTAGATGTAATGATGAAATGGTGTGATTTTGCATCCTAAACAGCATTTGTACAGCTTTTCCTAACAACACTGTAAGAGAGGAGGTCAGGAAGGAAACAGGATCATTTATAGTGGGCCCAGGAGAGATCATGGGACTTGCACAGGTCGATAATTTTGAAGATAATTCAGGGGTGGTGGGAAGTTTTGACCCTGGATGTCCTGAAGGGGGTGTGCTTGTCCTTGATAGAGCAGAATTTGGTGTGAAATAGGGGAAGGATTGCATCAATATCAGAGGCAGAGAGGATGGCTGACCAATCTGTTGCAGCAAGATTGCTCAAGAAAGCACTGATGTTTAACAACCCTAGATCTATTTTGGGGAGCACGTACGTGCTGGACTTTTCTGATGTAGATAATCATACAGTGGTTGTTAAATGAAACCAGCAAATATGACTGCTGCAACAATGCAGTGGGGGTGGGAGAAGAGAACCCAGTCTGAAAGGGTATGGTTGTTGGAATGTGGATTGAGCTGGGTGGGTTCCAAAATAATCTGGGAAAGATTAAGGACTCAGTCCTATGGATGGTCAATTTAGAGATTGGGAAGAGTCAGTTTATGTTAAAATCCCCAAGAAGGATGAGCTCACCTGCAGAGGAATGAGAGGTGATAGAGGAAAGGGAGTCAGAAGTTCCAAACAAATATGGGTACAGAGGAGGGGAATGAAAGCCTGACTAGAAGAATTCATGGAAGAGGGTACAGCCTCCCAGATAATGGTAGTAGAGGAGATTCTCTGGTGAACATAGATGGCAATGCCTCTACCACATTTCCCCATGTCCTCACTTAAAACATGGAAGTCAGGAAGGAACAGATTAGAGTTTGGAGACCTGGAGGATATCTAGGATTAAGAACTACAAAGGACATCAGAAGAGTGTTGTTGAACCCAGATAAGGAGGGAGGGAGTCAGGAAGGGAGGGGGATGTAAGAGACCAGGGTTGGTCTCTATATCACTATATCACCAGACTGGAGGAGGAGAAGGAGTAGAAGAATGAGGAGAAGGATGGAGTGGAGCTTCCTTCCCTTGGAGCAATTAGGAGACCAGGAAGGGTGGTGATAGAAACATAGAATCATAGACTTTGATGGCAGATAAGGACCGCTTGGCCCACCTTGACTGCCTATTTCCTTACCTACTGGATAAGCTTCAGAAAGGAGAAGAAAGAACAGTAGAGAAACTGCAGGTTAAGGAAAGGAGGTCGGGGGGGGGAGACCAGTGTGCATAGGAAGGGAGGAGGGGAGAGGGATAGAGAGGGGTGAGATGGTTGGATGGGCGAGGAAAAGGAGGGATGGAGAATAGGATGGGGAAGGTCATTGAAGGGGGTAGGAACAGAGGAGAGAAATTGAGAAGGCATAGGAGTGCAATGAACCTTACAGACAGGATGTGGGATTTAAAAAAACAACAGCAAATTGGAAACCACAGCAATTAATTAAATCAGCAGAGTCTAGTTAATGAACAGAGACACAGTAACAGGCTTCATAGGTTAACAATAATAGAAAGCTTTATAATGAGGTATTTAATATTAATACAGATAAGACCTTAAGACTAACCAAACAGGAAAAGTAAAACCTATATATGAAGGCAAGGAAAAGCTAATCATATTTATATCTATGATATGTTAGTGATAGTTGAGGTTTGATGCAGGCATAAACAGGTGACATTTTGAGGTTTGATGCAGGCATAAACAAGTGACATCATGTTTAGATAAGTAAACATAAAGCATCCTATGCAAACCAGTAGCACACTGAAAAAATCCTACACACTAAATAAGATTTATTTCAGAAATAAAAGAAACATTTTGAATTAGTTAAACCCATTTTTTAAAGTTCATAAATAAAAAAGTGGTCTTCAAAATGTTTTACAGCTCTAGACATGAACAATAATCTTCAGAATATCCCCTTGGCACAGATGAGGATAAATCCATTAAGCCCTCTATGTATTCTGTAATATGTTCCACTTCCTATCTTTCCAATTTGTTCAATAAAACAAATTGACTTAGGTGGTCAAGATCAAAAAATAAATAACTCATTCCCTTGTAACCGAACACAGGATTTTGCAGAAAATGGAAATTGCAGTGCAATGCTCAACTCCTTTAGATTGTCCCTGAAGGCAAAAAATTGTTGCTGTCCCATGGTTGCTCAATCCTACTTCCCTCGATCATTCCCCAGTGACTCAGGTTCATTCCCCAACCAGAGTCATCACCATTGTAGACAATAGCATTAACACTACACTGACGGTCAAGCAATATTTGTCATATCTTGATATTTATTTTTTTATATGATCTGTGGGTATATCAGCAGGTCAAACTGTATTTAACTGCCAAACTACTCCCAAAGACACCTAAAGTGCACTAAAATGACTGAAAGACAAACTTCTCTTGCCAGTTATGCTAGCTGTTTATGAAGCAATAATTGCCCTATTCCATTATTTAAAGTAAACGTTCATGTTAGCTAACCAAAAAAAAAAAAAATATTTAAACTTGGCTATGCTGCTTTTAATTCAGCAACAAAGTGCTGAATATTTCTTATTGACTCATGCTGTTGTTAGCATAGACTAACTATTGAAAAATAGATTATGTTTATCATAGTAATTTTGTTTGGATCCAAAGAAAAAAGATGGTTCCAACCCACCCCAACCGACATTGTCAATCAAGATAGATGTCAGAAAGGGTCATCTGACCTGTTTGACTGGGAATTAACAGGGGCAGCTCAAGTGTTCACATTCTGATTCATTGTTTTAAGGGTATCCTCAAGTTTACCATTATGACCCACTAATAATGGAATATGTACACAAAGCCATGGAGTTATATCATCAAAACATCAAACTAAAAGTAATATTAAATGCACACTGAAAATAAAACTAGAATAACTATTTTGAAACTAGGTCTCCCTCAGACTGTATCTACAGTACACTGAGAAAACAAAGCAAAGCCATTGCATTATGGCTAAAAAGTGTTGCATTGCATTCTGCCTGGGAGGCACGCTGGCAACCAGAAGCTAACTGGTGATGGGGCGCTACTCAGACATACACTTTTAGGCTTTTCTGTCTTAAAAATGGTATGCCATTGTTGCCTAGCAAGGTGTCTTTATGTATTTAATGATAGCTGTATTAGATGAGGTTCTACCTTGAGCCAAAGCTTTCTTCGTTCTTGTAGAAGTTTGGTTCCCTGGTGGTTGTCGGAGGGAGAGAGCAAAGAGAGCTGTGGAGATGCATGCAAATGAGTCATGGAGTTTTGTTGTGCAGTGCCTGGTAGCTCTGGAGTAGTGATAGTGGATCACTGAGGTGCTGGAGGAACGAAGTTGCTGGAGTTGAGCAATCATAGAGGAATCAACAAGCATGAATAAAATGCAGCACAACTCAGCCCATTTGTATGAGACCATTTCTGCTTGTATGCCATATGAACAAGCTGAGTTGACTTGGATGTGGATGGAGAGAAAAAAATCTATGGCTTTGTTTTTACAAACATTTAACAAATTATTAATGAAGGAACTAACAGAGAACATGATCTGCCTTTCAGAGGAACAGTGAGTGTTTTAGAATCCTGCACATCAAATCCTGTTTGTTTATAAACCTAGAGCTTGAAGTTGGGACTAGTTTATTCTTTGCAACAGTCTTATAGAAACACTTTCAAAAGGATTTGCAAGCTCATTAGTTAGCTGGGTACTGTTACTGGTGGTTGCCTACCCCAACACTGTAATTCCATACAACTAAAGTGCAACACTCACTTTTGCCGATCATTGTAGAGCTGTCACACAGACTATGTAATTTCAGCTTTAGTTTTAAATGTTATTGATTGCTTCAGCTCCAGACATTTCCAAAAGCATTCTCAGCATCCATGGCCAGAATGGCCCAGAGCTTTGCCACTAAGGCTTCATCAGGGGGCAGGCTTTTACTGTAGAACTACTCCACAGTTACTAGTTCTAACAGGACTCCCTGTTCACAAACAGGCCCCAGACAACAGATGCTTGTCACAGTGTCTGGGATACTCTGCTATGTATAAGAAAAGGACCAACAGAATTGTTAATCTTCTGCTTCACTAGAACTGCTGTGGGTTCTGTGACTGTCATACTGATGGGGTGAGGGGACAGTGATTAATTGGGGTGCTGTGTAACTCCTTTTGCAGGATTTAGCAGCCCTGCAGTTCCATCCAGTACTGCTCTCTGCATGTTGCATGCATGTCCTGAATTTTGAGGTGGCTTTAAAAAAATTATCAGTATGACAGTCACTCCTCCCTCCCCACAGCTCAGTTCTGTAGCCCTGATCTCGACATGTCTCCCTGTGACCTGGTACATGCTTGATGCTGAGGTTCCCCCAGATGTGCTTGGCAGTGTCAAGGAGTGGCAGCAGCAAAGCAGTGATCCTCAACCCCAGCCTGGCCAGCAGAGGTAATAGCAACAGCGACTCAATATTCTGCAACAGAGCAAGCAGTACAGGTGGTGCTTGCCCCCCAATCACAGGTACAGGGAATGTAGAAATCATGATCACAGAGACAGTTAACACAGTGCATTTGCAAAGAGAGGTGTACTCCTAATTAAAGGGGCAGGCAAAAAAGAGTTCCCCCACAAGATGATGAGCACAGACAGCACCTTCCCCATTAGAGAAGCCATCGGGAGAGAGGTACAGACAGAGCTTACACCTTCCACAGGCAGTGCATTCTACCCCCCCAAAAAAGGGGTCAGTACTAGGTGTGGTAATAAAGACTCGGGAGGGGGTTACCCAGAACTCTGAAGAGGTCAGAAAGGAGGTGGCATGTCCAGAATAAGCACCAGACCTGCTACAAAACGCTTTCAGTCCATGCTCCCTCCAACTCCCAGGGTAGGATTTTCCAAATGCTAAGAATGCCACAAGCCACAGGAGCACTGAACACATGGCCATGGGGCTTGTGACATTCTCCTGGCCAGCATTGGGGTTTTCTATCCCATGAACAGATTTCCACAAGCAAGATCGACTTTTTGTAATCTAGCTTGCGACAACCCTGAGGGCCAGTTTTAAAGAGCTTGCACCACATATTTGGATCAAGCTGCTGTAAATGGTGGAAACTGTTGCAACTTTGCCCGAGATTGCAAAATCAGGCACAGTTGCGGTGAAGAGGTTTGGTGCACTGCCAGAACCTAAGTCAATTTACGCAGGGCTGGGTGCAAGCCCTGCCCCACCCTTCACAAATTTGAGCCACGGTCTTCTCTACTGGGCAAAAATCCACCAGGTTCCTATGTGCTCAGCCTAGGGAGATGGATGCAGAGTAGGGGTTGCTAATCCTATTGTTGAATACAGCCCAGCGAGACTCTGAACTCCCAAAGTGCAATTACCACAGATGACAAAATAAATGAATTTCAAAGAGGTTTATTAAACCAACACATATAGTTCCATATAGCATCTCTCTTGTGTCTCCACAAAAGATACTCCCCAGCGCTTCGACCAATCAGCTGGTCTTCCTCAGTTAGCCTTTAAAATTAATTTCTTTTTTCATCTATGGTAATTGCACTTCGGGCGTGCAGAGTCTCACTGGACTGTTCTCTACTGGGCATATGCCTGGAATGACAGACTGAAATGAAAACATATCATCAAGGAATGTAGTTTGACTGCATTATGTCATTAGATTCATGAGCAAAGGGGAGCAGTCTTACGTAGCATCATAACACTGCTGAACTACTGAAGTAAAGGGTATGCTTAAACTTGACTAAAATGCAGAAAAGGGTATGTATGACCTCATTAGGTGCTTAACAGCTATGGGGCCTATGCTCCAACAGGTAGTAATTATGTGCCAAAGGCATGTATCCCACCCATGGAGCTCTGCACCTGCAGACAGGTGCGCACCAGAGGCATTCACAGCCATCAGCCACCTGTCTGTGGCTCTGCCCCCCAGTGTACTGGTCCATACAGGTCCATGTAGGGCATCCATGGGCAGAGCTGTGCAGCTGGGTGGGCATCCAATGGGATGCCTGTCCCGGATCCCTCAGTGGATCCCTTACAGGATGGGGGGGGCGTGTTGGCTACGATCCCCCACTATTTCCACACAGCCGGCAGCTGTGGAGGTGAGAGGTGGTTTGTGCTGCTGGCCGTGCAATGCCCCCTGTCTGATGGGGAGGTAGAGGGTGGAGGGCAGTGCCACAAGGGTGTGTGTGTGTGGGGAGGATTTGCAGTAGCTTACAGCACCATCCTGAGTGTGGGGTGTCACAGGGGCAGGTGGGGGAGTGGGTTTCTGAGGTCCAGGGGCCAGTGCCCCCAGAATATGCATATGTGTGTGTGTGTGTGTGGGGGGGGTTGGCATACATGGGGATGGTGGGGGGCACGGCTGGGTGCTGGGGTCAGTGGCCCCAGTTGGCCTGAGGATGCAGACGTTGTGGTCTTCTTGGTGTAGGATGGATGCATGGG
This sequence comes from Neoceratodus forsteri, assembly GCA_016271365.2. Taxonomy (NCBI): domain Eukaryota; kingdom Metazoa; phylum Chordata; order Ceratodontiformes; family Ceratodontidae; genus Neoceratodus; species Neoceratodus forsteri. The sequence continues at coordinate 638,456,796 of CM057455.1, read as the reverse complement.
GCATGCAGGGGGCTTATATCTGGGGTCTTCCTAGCATAACCTGTGGCTGCCTCCCCATCCCCACAGCCAGCACTACACGCCGTTGTGCATCGAGCATAGTGCTGGCACCCCCTCACCTGCCCCCTGCATGTTGCAGTCTACATGAGGGAGATTGGGTGCATAGAGGCTATGCACCCCATCTTGTGCATTCAACATGGGGGGGCGCAATGGGTGTGGGGTGGCTATGTGCCACAGATGCACACTGTGTAGCCACTCTGCACAATTGAGCATACGGGCCTATGCTTGTTAGCAGCTAAAAAGCAAAACATGCCAGGTAGCAGACAATGATGTTGCAAGCAGACTCGCTGATGTTATAGAAGTAAACACGAGTCACACCTTTAACACAGTGGCAGACTTGCACCATACACTCAATAGAATAAAAACACATAAAAGCACAGTAGAAGCACTGTGTTTTTCCCCATACCAAACATATTATAAAACTATACACATACAGTATGCTGTATAACACAAACAGCACAGCACATAAAGTATCCAAAAATGCAACTTAAATTTGTTAGAGTAAATCCAAAATATGTACCATTCACAGACGCAGAAGCACAATGTTATCTATGCAGCCAAAGTCTTAGGACATATACGAGAAATTTAAGACTTACAACATATAGCATGTGTGTACTTAAGAAAGCCTGAATTGGTCTTAACATAACATTAAAAGTGCACATTCTGGACCTACAATGCAATAGGTGTATCCATTTTTAGGTCCACAGTTTGCACTTCTAACATTATGCTGAGGTTAATTCATTGTATTGTAGGTCTTTGCCACATGTGTCTTAACAGCCCAGATTTCCACCAAATAGGAGTATAAATAGTTAGGTAAAAACTTAGCACTTCACTCCCTCCACCACGTTTGACAGCACTGAACACGTTTTATGTGACATCTGTTAACTGACTTATTAGACATCTGGGGCCCAATATTCCAAATTTTGCCTGGTGGGGAAAACAGATTGCATGTGATTTGCATGCCATTTGCGCACTTGCGATATATTCAAAAGCCTGATTACTGCATACAAATTGGATTAGCACCACACAGAAAGATAAGGTATGTGCCAGGAAAGAGAGGGGCGTGGACATGAATACAGGCGCTATGCTATACTCAGTGCATTAGCGCCGTGCAAAGTGAGTTTCCCTGACATCATAGCATGGAGTAAATACTGCCTATAAAAAGGCTGACTTACTCTGGACAAACCCTAGAGATCGGCGGTGATACTGCAGCCAGAGTAGAAATAGCTGTATTCAACACTCACATGCTGTTCCTAATGGAACAGGCTATGGGGGAGGAGGAAAGGGCAGAAGACCACCCTGGGCACTCTGTAGGCCATGGAGGTGATATGCTGCACACAGATGGTACTGCCCATGAGTCTCCTTTGAAACCATATGGTGGGCTGGTACCATCTCAATAGGGCCATGCAATGTCATCTGTGCAAGCTCCTGCATGAACAGCTGTGCAGTGACACCCAGCACAGCCATGCCATGACAGTTGAGCAGAAAGTGACAGCTCCCATGTGCTTCCTAGCCAGAGGGTCATTTCAGACACTGGTGGGTGATACCATCAGTGTGTTACAGTCTGCCACCTCACACCTGCTGGCCCAAGTTCTAGATGACCTGATGCCACATGATGACAAGTTCATCATTCTCTAGTACAGCAGCGAACCACAAAGGAACCATGCAGGAGTTCTGTTGGGCTGTGCACCTTCCCGCAGTACTCGGTGCCATTGACTGTTCCCATGTTGTCATCTGGGCACCAACTGGTGATGGGGTGAATGCCTACCTTAATAGGAATGGATGCCACTCAGTCAATTATCAGGTAGCATGCGATGCAACTGCGCACGTCACCAATGTCCTGACACGGTACCGCTGCAGTGCCCATGTTCCATCAAATGGCAAAATTTGAGACTATGTCAGGCATTTGGAGGTCGCCAAATACCCAGTGGACACATTGTTGGTGAGTACATGCTGCACACACCCCTAACATACCATAGGGGATACACTGTCATAACACAGCACAGTCATGCCTCACTGAGGGAAGGGTAGATGGGTAGGGGAGGGTGGACAGGTGCACAGGATGCACCACAGACCATGGGCTGTGTTGTGGATGCAGGCAGCTACACTGTGAACAAGTTCTAACATATATTTTCTGCCTTGCAGAGGATAGTGCCTATTCCTTGTGCCCCTAGCTCCTCACATCAGTCCTCTGACCCTCAAATGTGGCTGAGGATAGATACAATGTGGCACACACCACCACATGCAACATCATTGAGTGCATCTTTGGCATGCTGAAAATGTGATTCTGGTGCCTGGATCATTTCAGTTGTGCCCTTCAGTATACCCCTGACAAGGCATGTGGCAAATTCATTGCCTGCAGCATGTTCACAATATGGTGTACACCCATGAAGTAGGCATGCCAGTACCTGAGAAACACAGTGACAGTGACATGGAGCCAGAGGTGCAGGGGATACTGGAAGAACTCAACAGGCATGACCCTGTATCACCAGGAGGGCCCAGTAACACAAAGTCCATATCCTAAGAGGACTCACAGGGAGGAGCAAGTGGGTGCCAAAATACCAGGACACTGTTGTAGATATTAAAACTGTAATGTAAACAAAATGCAAATTGACAGTGCATAAAAAGTGCCAAATAGAGAAGTAACATAACAGTGTGTGCAACAGTTAGGACAGGGCTAGCTAGAGCTGGTGGGGATGCCTGTGAAAATAAAACTGGGACATGGGAAGTCTGCAGGGGATGAGTGGGAAAGGCAAGGGTGGCCTCCATACTTAAGCTCTCTGTCTGCTGCAGGTGTGCAGGGGCTGGTGTCTGCAACCCCCATATGTAAAAGTCATGCACCATGGGGAGGGGAAAGGTTATATCCAAGGGGATAGTGTCACCCTGTCCAATGCACACCCATACCTCTGTCAGGATCATGGAATGTCTGTGTCATGCCCAGGGGTTTGTAGCGTGCCCATGGACGACAGTGTTGCTGGTGTGCTGCCTGACTCCAACCTGCCACTCTGTGGAGTTGGTGTATGCTGTGTGGTTGCCACTGCTTATGCTGTGCAGCTGACTACAACTCTATAGCAGACAGCAGTAGCTGTCAAGAGTCAGAAGAAGCCTTCCTCTGGGTACACTGTCTTGTGGGATAGTATGTGCTGTTTGGCATGGGCACTGAGTGGGGAGTGTGTGCACCATGTCCAGGGTAGATGGTGGAGGTAGCAGGGCCACAGCAAATGAGGTGGCATGCAGAGTGGGGTGTGGGATAGAGGGGGATCCTGATGGCTGCCTATGTCCACACATGGTACAGGGTGTTTGGCATGGGAGGTGAAGGATGTGTAGACCACCCCAGAAGTGGTGGAGGTAGTGGTTGTCCCTGGGACTTTGCTGTCACTGGCAACACAGTCTCACTTTCAGGGGTGTGGCTGTCAGCAGGTGTATTTGTACTGTAGGGCACCACCAACTAGACAAGGAAGTGTGGGGGGCTTAGGGTTGGTGAGAACCCCCTTCAGGGTATCTATGGCCTCCAGGTAATGATGTGTTGGCACATGTGCTCTCATCATTGTCCTCCATCTGCTTCATAAATAGTTCCAGCATGTCCTTCTTTGGCATCGTCTCTCGGTGGTGCACCTCAGTGGATGGCCTAGCCTCTTCCTCTTCCTCAGATGATGCATCCTGCACTGTACAGATAGGAGTGCACTGTCAGTGTGTCCACTCGTTACACATTAGTCAAGTCCCAGTGATGTCATATGCATGGCCCAGTGGTCCAGTCTCTGTCACCCAAGGTCATCGTGCAATTGGTGTCTAAAACACAAATCACACCACATCTATATGAGCCACTCAGCTACCCATGGATGTCAGCTCTTGTATGCATAACAGCACCCACTATCAATGTACACTACACATGACACACAAATGCACACCACCACCAGAGAGAATGGCCAAACTCCACACACAGTGACACACACAGCACATGTGGCAGCATGCACCAGCAGACATGACAATCACCTTAGCAACACATACCCAGTATGTATGAGCAAATGCCAGGGTATCTGTGTGCAGAGAAGTACCTATCAGGTTGTCTGTGACAGATACTGCTGTTCTGGACACCAGGTAAACACAGTAGAAGCCCATGTCACAAAGTACACTGGGCTGAAAAAAGGACACAACATGAGTGCAATGGCCATGGCTGCAGTGTGCACCAACACCCGTGGGATCTACACATGTACCCATACACACAAGGATGTGCCCCAGCCATGTACTTACAGGTCTGGAAGGACACAACCTGGAACTCAAAGCCACCCCAAGGACCCCTGCCACTTCCACCAGCTGCAGCATGGAAGTAACCACCTCCTCTGCAGGGTCAAGTGGTTCTGCAAACACTGATGGCCAGTGTCCATCACAGGTTGCACACTGTGCATGGTGCTATGCAGCCATATTTTCTTTGACACAGTGCCGCCGATCTCTGAAGTGCTTGCTCACTATGTCCAGTGGTTGACCTTGGCCACTGATGGCCTTGACTGCTGCAGTGATGTTCTCCCACGCTTACCTGACAGTGACATCTGTGGCATGGCTGCATGCCAGCAGCGAATTCCTGGCTTAGTACACCTTGTCCAGGTCTTTAAGCTGCTCACAGGAGAATTTCTGTGCCTGCTGTCTCTCTTCTTGACCACAGGCACCTGTTCAAAATGGTTATGAGACAGTGGTCAGTGCCTGGTGTGTGTGTGTGTAGCTCATGTGCGTGAGTGTGTGTGCGTGCGTGTGTGCATGTGTGCATGTGCTTCCCTAATCTGAACCAACATTGCAGCATTGTTGTATGCCATGTACCTGTGTTGATGGGGTCAGACAACACCCACTGTCAGCCTGTCATAGGCAACCATTGTTTCATGCATGGCCAACGTGGAACGTCACAAAAATGTTGGTCAGTACATGACACGTTCAGCCCAACTAATGTTATGCAGTGGACAGGTAGCAACATGCCAGGAGCACAGAAGCTACCCTCACAGATGTGGGAGCAACACATGTATGTCGTATAACTTGTGATGTTGACGTTCAGTTGCAGCCCACTGCTGTAGATGATGTCCTGCACTGCGCATATAAGATGGACAAAAAGTCCAATACAAGGACAGTACCTGAAACCATGGTGCCTATGAGTGCTGGTTGTGTCATGCAAGTGCATGTGGCATTAACGTGGTTCCCCCCACCAAACATGGTCCCATACAGCATTCTGGCAATGTATGTGTTGTCAGTTGAACTCCAAGCTACTGGCACCTTGATTTACATGGACAGATAGCATGACAGTGATGCACATTGTTTGGACACGCCCTGCAGCTGTGGTGGAATATTCTTTGACAGCAGCATCCTAAGTGAAGTAACACACATTGTTCTAATATAGTTTTTGCTGTACTACTGGCAACCAATGTTCCTGCACAGTGATGTCCCTATCGCATCAACAGATTTTATTATGTGTATGGCATGCAGAGCACCTTCCTGTGCCAGTGGATGTTTTCTGTGAAGACGTTTTTCTTCTGCAGTGTCCTGGTTGCAGTTCCAATGTACTGTGTGGGAGGGGGCTCTGGTCCCCTTTATACAGCCTGGGCAATTTACACATGTAAATGGGTAGCCTGTGATAATGGTGACTGCTATTGAGTGCTTTCAAAAAGGTTGACTCAATCACAGTGCCTGTGCACAGGAATACTGGGCAGGGAGAGCGACCAGATAGGGGGGTCGGTGAATATAGCGACAGGATGTCACTACATGTACACACACATGGGGGGAAGGGACCACCGAGCGATGGGCAGAAGAGAAGGGAGGGTTTATGGGGTGTAGCATGGTGGTGGGCTGCTGAGCAGGCCGTGTGGTGTGGTGGGTTTGTGCAGGCTAGCGTTGGGAGGGTGTGGGGTTCAGTTCTGGGCACATTCTTTTTTTTTTGTGCTGGTCCAGGATTTTATTTTTTGGTTTTGCATCCCCCCAACATACCCCCAGGTTTGAGAATCCTTTAGTGGGGGGGTGCACAACCCCCCCACATAAATCAAAAAAATCTAAGTCTCTGGCACCCTTTTGCTGTCTGCCGATAGTGTACATCGCCAAAATTGATTTTCAGCAAAGTACACTTGCCCTAATGGTGATCGCCTTTCTGCGATAGCCATTATCACATGGAACCATGTAAATATATGCATATAAAAACATAGAAACATAGAATTTGATGTCAGATAAGGACTGCTTGGCCCACTTAGTCTGCCCATTTCCCTACTTAATGGATAAGCTGCAGATTCTAGTTAATCAACAACTTACTTCCTCCTACCCCCCACTAGAATTGCCTTACATCTGTCCCATGCATTCTTGAATTCTCCCACTGTTCCTGACTCCACAACCTCCTCTGGAAGGCTGTTCCATGCATCCGCAACCCTCTCTGTGAAAAAATACTTTTTAACATTACCTCTGAGCCATCCCCCCCTCTATCTTCAAATTACGCCCCCTTGTTATTGCACATCTCTTTTTCTGAAAGATGCTACCCTCTTGTACTTTGTTAGTTTCCTTGAGATACTTGAACATTTCTATCATGTCCCCCTCTCCCTCCTTTCCTCAAGGGTATACATATTAATATTGATATTAATATATTATATATCCAGCTATAATGACATCTAATGTATTGTTTACCCTCTGACTGCCCAATGATGCTTATTTGCATAGCCTGGCTAAATATAGCAAATTTGCCTGCCATGCTAAATGGTTTTGCACTTGCACATCATGCAATGCACCGAGAAAATACACCATGCAATGCCGTTTGTCTATTTGCGACGTCAAAACGTGCAAATGAAATGGTGTCATGATGTAGCTTTTTGCACAGCCCATTTGCTAAATTCAGAGCTGTCCTCAGTGCTGAGCAGTCTTTGTACTGCACTCTGGCCTATGTTTTGCACACCTTCATCTGCAAGCTATATTCAGCAGTGTTTGCCCAAGGGATAATCCTTTGAATATTACATGCAGTGGGATGTGCGCTAATGCTAACTGCCAGGCAGTGCAAAATTTGCACATGCCAATTTTTTAATATCTGGCCCCTAAGATCCGATATTCAAAAAAGGAAAGTGAAGTGCAGTCTTGCACTGCACTTTGTGATTGTCCAGTAGTCAGAGGATGCTATATTCAGTCAGATAACGTACCAGTGCTATCTGACTGAATATAATGGCATATCAGTGCAGTGCTAAGTCACATATCACTGCCCCAACATGGATCCCTGCTGTGTAGGGAATACACCACCAAACCTGATATTGCTGGAGTGCTAGGTGTGATATACAGAGGAACCCATGCAACTGGGCCCATTGGGCATGCGAGGTACTAAGGGGCTATTTGCATGAATATTATGGGCTCATTTGCAGTGGAGGCGACACAGGTTTGTTTGACCTCACTCCATCTCAATTGCCTGCTCCCTTACAAGAATGAAAAGTCCCTGGTGCCTAGTGGTCCCTCCCACCCTCTGATCACTATCTTGTTTAGGGTAAGAGATGTCCCTGGCATCTCCATCCCCATCACATAAAATATATCTTGTGGTGGCATCCAGTGGTCTAGCTTCCCTCTCCCAGTCTCTGATCCCTGAACCTGTACCAAAGACAACACCCTTTCCTGTGTATATCATGACTGTGATTAGAATGTAATTTGCATTGGGAAAAAACAAACCATCATATTGCCTGGTGTCCTGTTGTACCCCACCAACTCTCCAATTACCGTTCCCCCCCATGTCACTTAGGTAATCCCTGGCATCTAGTGGGCCCCCAACAAGACACCAACCACCCGTCCTGCCAATCCCCCTTACCCAAATCATCAGTGCTGTGGGAGCACATACAGCAAGTGGCACAGCCCTCCTCTCACCTCCTTGGCTGGTTGCCATATGAACAGGCAGGGAGTCTATGTACTACTTATACTATAAGTCATGCTTTCTCTGTGCAGTACAGAGAATGCACACCCTGTACTGTACATACGACACAGTACAGTACTCTGTGTTGTGCCAGGCATACATAATTAAGTATTAATTGTGTTTATGAATAGAATTATAGTACTAAGCTGTGAGATGACAAGCTGGGATGCACACTTGAGTATCCACAAACTGCAGCATTTTCACAACAAAGTGTTGCATCACAGCCCAGACACCATCTCAAACTCAGACAGAAACTGGTCCCTTTTTAACTTGCAGTAATCCAAACTACAAAAATTTAGCTGCTGCAGTCTCTTAAGTGAGCGAGCTCCAGGAAATCTCTACTCCTTTGAATTTATATGCTGTTCCTCCCTGTCTGGCCCCAGTTAACTGACTTATGAAATTAAACTTCATGGTCACCTGATTGGGATTTGGGACATGATGTTGGGGGAGCTTCAGTCAAATGTCTGCCTCAGCAGCAAGTGTGGACTCCAAGTGTGGACTCAGTGTGGACTCCCATGGTGTGTTTTCTTTTTATGGCTGTGTTAAAGCTACCAACTTTCTGAGGTCTAAAAATGGGACAGTTCATCCTGATCATGACCCCCCCCCCCACCATGTCACTCCCACGGACAATGCCGCAGTCAACACTGCACACAATTAGTTAAATGTCGCTGCTTGTTCTGGCCATGCCACCCCTCAGTAATACCAGTAGCAAACATTCAGATCAAAACAATACATCATTCTGCTGCAGCAAGTTCCAAACCATGATGTACAGAAAGTTCTATTAGAAGCAAACCTGCATTACATTGTGATCAGACGTTCGAGCTGCATTAAATTGTGATCAGACATTCGAGTCCCATCCAACCCACTTACACTCACCTCATTTGCTGAGCAAAGTTCACTTCAGTGACTCCCACCACCACACCAGATTGTTTTCACACACTTTCCTACAGCTGATCAGGTTCAGGGTACCTTAGTTCCCTTCTGCTGGTCTCTTCTCTGTCTGGAGTCCCTCTAAGCTGCTGACAGGCAGATGTCCACATGTGTTTGTTTGCACTACTACCCATTCTAATCTAACAGGAAGAAATATGCTTTACTGTGCTCCAACTGACATACTTTGCAGTGCAACACAGGCTCAGAGATTGAAGTTGCGAACTACTGTCCAGCCCGAGCAGTGCCACAGTAGTGCTGAAATAACTGTCACTCACAGATTAGCAGTCAGCAAAAAAAAAAAGGGGGGACAAAACTGGGACAAGTAAGCAAAAACTGGGACAAAAGTGACATTTTGCAAAACTTGTGGGGACACTGGGACATGCTGCCAAAAATAGGGACTGTTCTAGGAAAATAGGGACAGTTGGTAGCCTTAGGCTGTGTGTGCAGAGCTCTGCAGATGTTTTGTCATCAGTGTAGGAGACAAAAAGGGACAGTGAGCAGAATGCATCCCTGTGTTCTCCTACACTGATACGGTACCTGTTCAGCAGCGCTGATGCCTTTGATTTTCTGTGCTGGCTCTTTTTCGTCTGGCCTCCATGGATTAAGCTCCCTTCAGTAGTAGAATCGACAGCCCCAGCCCATCACGGGCACACTACTTTATTGCTGCACTTCTGCATTTTATTTCAGAACTGCGATTGCATGATTGTGTCAGCAGTAAATATAGAAACATAGAAACATAGACTTTGATGGCAGATAAGGACCGCTAGGCCCATCTAGTCTGCCCATTTCCCTACCTACAGGATAGGCCACAGATCCTAGTTAACCAACAGCCTATTTCCTCCTACCCCCCACAAGAATTGCCTTATTTCTGTCCCATGCATTCTTGAATTCTCCCACAGTTTTAGACCCCACAACCTCCTCAGGAAGGCTGTTCCATGCATCCACTACCTCTCTGTGAAATAATACTTCCTCACATTGCCCCTGAACTGCCCTCCTTCTATCTTTAAATTGTGTCCCCTTGTTCTTGCAAGTCTCTTTTTCTGAAAGATGCTACCCTCTTGGACTTTGTTGATTCCACTGAGGAACTTAAAAGTTTCTATCATGTCCCCCCTCTCTCTTCTTTCCTCTAGGGTATACATATTAAGCTCCTTTAGTCTCTCCTCATATGGCGTGTCTTGCAGACTCTGCACCATTTTAGTTGCCCTCCTCTGGACTACCTCTATCCTGTCTATGTCCTTGCGGAGATGGGGTCTCCAGAACTGGACACAGTACTCCAGATGGGGTCTCACCAACTGTCTGTACAGAGGGATAACAACTTCCTGTTTTCTGCTGCTGATGCCTCTCCCTATACATCCCAGTATACCCTCAGCCCTCCCTACTGACTTCTCACATTGCTTGCTAACCTTAAGGTCATCTGATATGATTACCCCCAGGTCCCTTTCCTTTTTTGTTGTTGTTACTACCTCCCCACCCATTGTGTATTCTTCCCCTGGGTTCTTGTTTCCCAGGTGCATTATTTTGCACTTATTTGCATTGAATCCTAGCTGCCATACTTCTGACCATTCCTCCAACCTTGCCAAGTCCCTTTTCATCCTTTCCACTTCTCCTTGTGTATCAACCCTGTTGCAGATCTTTGTGTCATCTGCAAAAAGGCATACTTTTCCTTCCAGTCCCTCTGCAATGTCACTGATGAAGACATTAAAAAGGACTGGACCCAATACTGAACCCTGCGGTACCCTACTAGTAACCCTCTTTCTTCAGAGTGGACTCCATTTACAATTACCTTCTGTGTCCTGTTGTGCAGCCAATGTTTTACCTAGGCTACCACCCTGGGACCCACTCCCAGGCTGGTTAATCTGACTATTAATCTTTTGTGTGGGACTGTGTCAAATGCCTTGCTAAATTCTAGGTAGGCCATGTCCACAGCCCTCCTGGTCTACTACTTTGGTCACCCAGTCAAAGAAATCTATTAGATTCGTCTGACATGACCTTCCCGCTGTGAACCCATGCTGCCTTGGGTCCTGTGCTCCACTGGCCTCTAGGTACTCAATTATTCTTTCCTTCAGAAGTGACTCCATCACTTTCCCTACCACAGAGGTCAGACTGACAGGTCTGTAGTTTCCTGCCTCTGTCTTGGTCCCACTTTTGTGAAGGGGAATCACATCCATCTTCCTCCAGTCCTCGGGTACCACACCATCCTCCCAAGATTTATTAAAAAGAGTAGCCAGTGGTTTCACTAGTTCCTCCCTTAATTCTTTTAGAATTCTGGGGTGAATTCCATCAGGACCCATTGCTTTGTCCACCTTCAGTTTTAGGAGTTCTTGCAGAACCCTTTCTTCTGTGAAAGGACTGGGATCGACCCCCTTATCAAGAGTGCTTCTGTTAATTGGATTAGGCACTTCCCCCTCCTCTTTTGTGAATACTGAGCAGAAATATTCGTTCAGTGATTGGCAAAAGTGTTCTGTTAGAGTTTGCTTTTGGTGGTCTGTCATTCCTGATTGTATCTTATTTAGAATGTATGTAATGCAATCATTGGTACCATGTTGTGCATCTTGCAGCGGCCACATTTTGACTGTCACTGTGAATTTCTATTCTGTTCTGACTGTGTCTGCAACGATCAGCAAAAGTGTTCTGTCAGAGTTTGCTTTTGATGGTTTGCCATTCCTGATTTTAGCTTATTTAGAAGGTGTGTAATACAATAACTGGCAACTTGTTTGATGTGGATGAAAGTGTAATCTTCACTGACAGGATCAGTTTGAATAAATTCTTGTTTTAAATTCCTCCAAATGTGTTGTGGCAAGAAAGAGACACTAAACTAGTTTTTTTTCCTCACATTCTTAATTGTGATGACATCTATTTATTTATTGAAGTTTTGGAAATTACAAACCTTTGAGTCAGAGATTCTTTTACAAAGGTGCCATGTCAAACAGTGCAAGTAAGTACAAACAGTACAATACAATTTACAATTGAAAACAGTACATGAGGAACAATCAGGAACAGTATGCTATTGAATAAGTGGAAGAAAAAATAAGGAATAGTGCGTACAAAGGGGTTATAACAATTTAGAAAAATTGAGGGAGGGGGATATTTACACAGTAAGCAAAGACAGGGAAAAGACAATGCTGAGGGAGAAAGTGAGAGAAATTGGACACAACAAGGGAGGCCTTAGGACACACAGCTGGGGAAAGGCCCAGGTAAAAACAGTGTTATGAGAAGAGTTGGCTGTCCAAGAGACACTGTCAGACAGCTTAGAGTGAGGCAAAAAGAGCCAGCCAGAAAGGTGTATGGAGAAATTACTAAGATTTAAGGAAGAGATCAAATAAGAGGGAAAGGAAGGAGGGGGAGGGAGTAAGGGGGTAAGAGGGAACGAGGGGGAGGAAGGAGACTTGAAGGTCATGAGATAGTCAGACCATGGAGGTCAGGAGAGAAGATAACAGAGAAAGACAGAAGGGCAGTAAAAGTCAGCAAGGTATAAAGGGAAGGGCTAGGAACAGTCACAACAGTTTAATGAGAGGAGATGCTACTGGATTTTAACTTTAAAAGGGCCAAGCTTGTCATTGGATAGAACTTCTTGAGACAGACCATTTTAACAAGCAGGAGACCTATACAAGAAGGAACACTGGCCTAGAGTGGTTCTGCAGAAAGTAACAAGGAAATAGACCTTTAGTGGAGCTTCTAGTAGCTCTGGGGGTAGGAGCAGGGGCCAGGAGTTTCAGGGCTGAAGTAGGAGACTGATGGGAGATTATCTTCATTGTCAGGAAGCATGTTTTGTAGGTAAGATAACCCTTGAAGTTTAACCAGTTCACTTGTTTGTATAGATCACAGGTGTGGGTGAGCCTATGTGTGCCAAGTACCAGGTGACAGGCTTTATTGAGGGAGTTTTTGACTCTGTAAAGAACTGTATTGGATGTAGAACCATAGAAGACAATACTATAGTCAACTATTGAGATGACAGAGCTTGTGACAGCTAGGCAGAGGGGCATCATTCCTCATACAGTTTCTGTGTCTGTACAAGAGGCCGACTCTGGAATTCACTGCTTTGCAAACTAGATTGACATGATCATGGTAGGAAAGGGAGGAGACTAGTGCAATACCAAGGTATCTGAAACTGTTTACTTGTTCTAAGTGTTGATGTTGATGATTGAGAATTGTTAGGAATACATCTTTGTGTTTGTTCTGGGGGAGGCAAACAACATGGTTTTGGTCTTTTGGTAATTTTTGACCAGTTTGTTTTGGGAGAACCAGGATTCCAATTCGGCAAAGTTCATTTAAAGACTATGTTCTAACTGGACCTCTGTCAGATATTTCTCTTTTACTGTCATAAGAAGGACAATTTCAATCCTTTCTGTGTTTGTACTTTGGAAGTCTGTAGAAAATATTTTCATCTATGACTGTACCTTATTATTAAACTTTTTATGAACATTTCTAAATTTTTTTTAATCTTCTTTCTGATACGTTTCATATCATTGCAAGTTGTGGTGCCAAAATGCAAATATGTTCACAATCAAGAGCTGTAAACATTTTTTTACTTCAGCTGCCATAAAAAACACAGGGAAACAGGCTAAAATGTGTGGTACAGATGTGCCGCATGATCAGATTTACGGCAATTATGGAACTAAAAAAATCCAAAATAAAACTGCACATGAATGCAGTTCATAACATCTATGTACACAGGGGACAGCAACTGATAGAAACTGGCAATGGATACACATCTAGGAGGTGCATCATGACCGGTATTTCCACATTCTCCAGAAAGAATGCTGATGCATCCTGCCCTCTGCTTACATTTCAAATAAGCAATATTTGTGCAACTAGGGGAAAACACTTATGTTATTAATGCAATGAATTAACAAGCAGTACATGTATGTGACTGCTATATGAAAAAAAAAAACACAGAATACGAAAATTGCCAATTGCATTTATAGCTCAATCAGCATTGCAGCATGCAAATACAGAGATACCAAAAGTTGCTGATGATAATTTCACATAGTGGAACATTCCTAATCTTATGACTTTTATTTTATTTTTCAAACTGTATCATAGTCTTAAAAACAGACAAGCAAACAAACAAACAAATAAAACAAACAAAAATGCACTATAGAAATTAAGAATTCAGCTCTCCAAACTAGTCTTCAAGAAAACCTTTTTGCATCTCAAAAATGTTACCAGACATTACGATCAAGGAGAAACAAACCTGTAAAATAACTTTAAAAGTACTAATGCATGGAACACTTTTCCTGACAAGTCCTTACTGGACCAGCTTGTGCCTCCAGTATCTGTTGTTTTTGATCTGCAAAGCTCTGTACTCCTGGATGTAGGGTGAGGAGTCTGGAAGGTGGAAGGAGCCCCTCTCCCCACAGAGATGTGGGGGTGAATTCTGCAATACCTGGACAAATATATGAATCACTAATAGACTTTTTTGGGGGGGGGGTGATTATCCCCTCTCAGCACTCCCAGACTGTGTAGAAGACTGTCATCTTAATACATTGACAGTCCTGACTTTTATGTTTCCCTTGTAAGCTTCTTTAAACAGATCTATATTGTTATACCATTAATAGTGTTTCACCATATACTTGAATTATTTAGCTTTGGCTGTTTTGGCTGTTGTTTCCTTTGCCTTTCCACACTTGAAAATACAAACTCAATAGTTTTTTTCCCTGACCTGTGCTACATATGTATTGTATCTTCTCACTGGGTGTAAACGAGTTTAAAATGACAACCCCAAGATACAAGGTGCTCGGTTGCTAAGAAACAGGGACTGAAAAGCTCCGTATAAATGTCTTAATCCATAACACCACTTTTTACTGCAACTAATTGAAATGATGTAAATCAGCACGGGTTTAGACAAGGGCATTCCTGTACAACAAACTTAGTTTGTTTTTATGAAGACATCAGCAGACAATTGGATAAAGGGGAAAGTTATGACATGACACTATTGGATTTTTAGTAAAGCATTTGATTCTGTCCCTCATGGGGCAGTTGGAGAGAAATTACATAAACATGGCAAAGACACTCACATTATTGATTGGATACAAAACTGATTGTATAATAGATCCCAAAAAGTTACAATTATGGGGTACCTATCTGTCAAAGGTAAGGTTACCAGCAGTGTGCCGTAGGGATCTGTGCTAGGCCCAGTCACATTCCAATCATTTTCTGCAGATATGGATGACAATATACATAACAACATCATAAAGTATGCAGATGATGTGAAACTAGGCAGTGTATGTAAAACAAAAGATCAAAGCATACTGATATAGAAAGATCTAGATACTATAGTAAGATGGACAGATGTTTGGGGAATGTCATTAAACAATGAAAACTGTGTACATATTACCCATGGGTAGAAAAAAAGACCTAGAAAATAAATATCAATAATTATATATTACAAGCCAAAATAACAGAAAAAGATCTAAGTGTAATTATAGACAATGAACTACATTTTAAGGACCACTGTGCTACTGTTGTCTCAAAAGCAAAGAGAACATCTGGAGCAATAAAAAGGAATATAATAAGTAGGTTTTCTGAGGTAATTATGCCACTATATCTGTCCTATGTCAGATTACTGTAGTCAGATTTGAAGTCCATACATGAGAAAAGAAGTGGATAGATTTTAAAAGGTACAATACAGATATACAGAACTGATAGAAACTCTTCACCATGAAACAAATCTAATGAGATTAGAGACTCTGGGATTACACAACTTGGAAACTAGAAGAAAGAAAGGAGATCTTCTACTCTATTATGCTATCATGAATGATCCAATCATGATAAATTAATTAAATATGCAATACAAAAATATCAACTCAGTTACAAGGGGGCCTCCCTTACAAGTCACAGATAATACTTTTAAAACAAATAAAATAAACTGTTTTTACACTCAAAAAGTAGCAAATATGTGGAACAAACATCCAGTGTATGTAAATATAAGTGATAATAAAGACAGCTTTAATAGAAATTTGGACAAATACATAAATCAAAATAAGGGAGCTGCAGTTGGGCTTTGTCCTTTTTGTTCACGTTCAATGATATTAAGTGATACCACCTGTTGCCACCTATGTGGAAGGTAATACAATATGCCTACATTAATTAAAAAACAAAATCAGGAAGTCTTAAGGTTAAATGGCATTTGCCACTTTAATTACAAAAAAACATGATCAGATAATCATCTATATCAGACACTGATTCTTTTTACTTGATAATTGCAAAGGCCAGGTATACTAATCTAATTGTCTGGATCACACATAACACTGATAAATTGCATGAGTTACACATGCTTATTACTCCTAGAATAAATAAGGTCTTAAATTAAGAACTTAGTGCTAAGATAAAATCAGCATTTCAGACCCATAACATTGAGATACGTGCTTTCCTGATTAAAAACCCTCTGAGATGTTTGCTTGTTTGCTCTATTACAGTATCGATGCTTTGATATTTTTTCAAAGGAAGATAAAATGTGAGTCCTTTAAATGATGGCAACATTTGAGCTGTTAGTGGATTCTCAGAGATGGTAAGCCTTTTTTTGAGAAGGGAAATCCTTGTTTCAGTTTTAATTTTATTTTTAGTATTTTTTTGGAAAAGAAACCCCTTAGGATAAATCATTTTAATGCTTCTTTGTATATTTTTCCTTTTTGCATCAGGTTGTAAAGTGCATTACAGGCATCGATACAAAATATGTCTCGGAGACTTTTGAGCCATTGCTCAAGGGTGTACAGAGTCTGAAATTATCACAGAGTTCAGCTAAAACTTCGCCCCTTGACAGACACCAGTGTACTTTAACTTGTACAATAAGCTTTTACAAGGCAAATGCTTTTACTTTGTCAAAAGTCATTGTGGTGGACGTAATAATCAAAGGAATTACATATATAAAAATAGCACAATATGACAAAAAATATTTTTTTTATAATAATTTTAGAAGTCTGGTCTTTGTTGTTTGTTTGACTTATATGTTTTAAACTGAGTTGAACTTAATGTATCTATTAAGTTATATTATATTTAAAGTCAAAACATTTAAAAATTGGTGGTCTGTTGGGCATATATATATTTTATATTTTTTTATATTTTATGTTTGGCACTAGCTATGACTTTGCACTTGTTATGGCCTTGTTCTTCACTTTTTAAATAGGTGTACGGATGGCAAGAAGGTAACTAAAACTGACTCTCACATACTTACAAAAGTGCATCTTAGGCTTTGTTTCATTTTAATATTATGCTGTTACTTTACGTTGCATTTCAGTATGATCATAAAAGCTAGGCGCAGTCGTGTGGGATCTGACCAGAACTTGTTTTTTCTGCTGCAGCTATAAACTGCTGATAGAATAATCAGTCAAAATTCCAACTGTAAGATTGTCTCCTGGGATGTATTGAGTGTGACAGTAGCAGGTGTTTCAGCTGCTGTCAGATGAGTTCGCTTTATGTCTACCTTGACACACAGCACATCACCAATGCAACATGATGCACAGCAAATCACATCATGCAAATGATCTCCATAAACATAACTGAAATACTGAAAAGTGTATGCATGATCATAATAGGCACTTATAGTAGCTGGTGGGGGGAGTCATGGGGGTTGTTGGGTGGTGGGTGTATGACATGAGCCTGTTGTAGGGAAACTGAACTGGAGACACTGGCAGCAGTGTGATGAGAGCCCACTCAGTTGGGGTTGAAAGAACAGCTGGTCACAAGAGGGCAACAGGAACTGGTGGAGGGTGGGGGTGAGAGGAGCCACTTGTGGTGGCATGAGAAGAGCCTGCCTGGTGGTTGTTGAAGGGAGCCTCCACTGGTGGTGTGAAAGTCCACTGGCCATGTTTGAATGAAGCCACCCCTTGCAGTATGAGAAGAGCTACCCAGCAGGAGTTGCATCAAGCCACCACTGGTGGTGTGAAGAGACTCCACTTGGTGGGCATTAAAAGGTTAGTCAGTCACAGTCTGCAGCAGGCAGAATCTCAAGATAGCTGTTTTGGTCAGCTTCGCTTCTGATGACGTCAGTGATAGGGCTTGTAGAGGATGTTCATGAGCCCTATCAATGACTTCACTGGAACAGAAGCACATACATAAATGCATCAAACCTGACTGAAATGTAGAAAATGGTATGCATGACCACAATAGGATCTTACAAGATGCACTCATTGGTGCCAAAAAACAGTCACATTATACAGGCAAGGGCTTTTACTGTAGGACAGTTCACACTGACGTTTAGGTTGCATATGGTTATTCTTTCTGCTGATTACTCTCATCCTCAGAATACAGTTTACATTGCACTGTTGCATGCATCAGTGATCAATACTGTACAGTATATTATACTATGAGGTCTGAGAATTATTTAATCTGATTGGCTAACTGGCACCTTTTACCCCTGGTAAATCCTGGCATAACCCATGGGAAAGGTGCCAGTGAGCTGCATCTCAAATAAATAAATCTGACTCTCAAAAATGAGAACCACTAAGCCACCATCTTCTTTTCCCTGATAAAGCAAGAACTACTGGTAGATCAAGAAAAATTAAAAGAAAGTAATCACACGCAAAACAGGCAAATGGTTTAAAACAGTTTTATCCACTCTTTCTCCTGTAATCACTTCTTTCCTGCTCATCTCTTAACTATTTGCTACTGTTGGATGTGGTCTGCTCCTGGGGTCCACTACGACATTCCACAATCCCCGCTGCAATCCCTCAGATGTCACAACTGCAACCAATCAACACCATGCAATAAATGGCCCAATCTCCCCATTTACTAAAAATAAAAATAAAACAAAGAAAGATTCCATGTCAGTAAAGCAGGCAGTTACCCAGGAAGCTGACCGCTACTTGTGGAATCCAGTCAGAGCTCGCAACATGATCTGCCAGATGACGTCAGGACTGTAGCCAAGACCAGCACACAAAATACAGTAGACTAAAGTATCAAAATACCATCAAAAGTCATAATGAGCAAAATAACTTCCCTAAATAATCAGGAAAGCAGCACATGAGACCAAACAGTTTTTTACACATCCTTCCCTGTAACAGCCTCCATGCAGCTCACCTCCAATGTTTTTCAGTGTCACTTTGGTTCAGTTGCCACATCAGGTTGTAACTTCTTCAGACCATCAGAACTGCTGAGAACTTCCCTTCCAAAAACAAAACATGTTACGGCCATTGAGCACAACTGCTCCTTTTCCAGCATTAGGCACTAGATTAAAAGAAGGAAAAAAAAACCTCACAACTGATGTATTGTTCTTGGACTTCAGCAAAGCATTTGACTCTGTCCCCCACAATGGTCTGGTGGAGAAACTGATGGGGTTAGGAGTAGGCCCTTTGATGGTCAGATGGATTGAAAACTGGCTAGCTGGATGCACTCAGAGAGTAGTGGTCTGTGGGGAGCTCTCGAACCCTAGAGAGGTTGGTAGTAGGTACAGTAGGTTTCGTCCTGGGTCCGATCCTGTTTAATGCATACATATCGGACATCAGGAGGGTATAGGTGTGAAATGAGTCTCTTCGCTGATGACCCAAGATGGGAGCAGTAGTTGAGGAGAAGAGGGCGGTTGACCCTGCAAGGGGACCTGGACACCCTGGAAAGCTGGGCTCACACATGGAAATTAAATTTCAGTATCACCAAGTGCAAGGTGTTGCATCTTGGTCAGGGAAAAACTAAACACAGGTACACCCTGGGAGGGGAGGTGCTGGAGGCCTCAATAGGGAAAAGACCTCGGGTCATGGTGGATGTGCATGAATAACTCTGAGCAGTGCAGGAGAGGCTACAAGGCAAACAGGATGTTGGGATGCATCGTAAGGGGATCACCTCTAGGAGCAAGGAAGTGATTCTGCCGCTGTACAATGGACTGGTCAGACCACACCTTGAGTACTGTGTACAGTACTGGAGACCACACTTGAAGAGGAACATACAGCTCCTGGAGAGGGTACAGAGGAGGGCAACTAAGATGATACGAGGGCTAGGGGATTTGACGTATGAGGACAGACTTGAGGAGCTCTGCCTGTTTTCATTGAAGGAGAGGAGAGACAGGGGGGACATGATTGAGGTCTTCAAGTACCTCAAGGGAATAAATAGGGTAAACATGGTGGTGATCTTTAGTCTAAAGCAGGGAGGTATCACCAGAGGGCATGGTTTTAAGTTGGAAGGTGGAAGGGTGAGGGGGGAAAAGAGGAGGAGGTTTTTCACTGAGACGGTGGTGGACCCTTGGAATGCACTGCCTGGTGAGCTGGTTCAGAGATCCACAGTGGAGGGCTTCAAGAGAGGGTGGGTCAGACACAGAAAGTGGATGTATCAGATGATGGTCTGTCCCAGGGGGGTGGGGATGGATGATAGGGGTTTCTGGAGCACAAGGGATGGGAGGGCCTCGGCACCCAACTAAGGATCTAAGGTTCAAGTAGACTCGATAGACCGTAAGGCCTAATCTGCTGGTAAATAGTATGTTAGTATGTAACTTTCTGGCTCTCTCTGTGCAGAAAAAAAAATGACAGCATTCTACTATGTGATTGCTGCCAGGAGTGTGGCAGCACTCGTGTGTGTGTGTGTGTGTGTGTGTGTTTACACCTGCATTTGGAGCAAGCAACAGGTAGCAGCTCTGGACTATTTTTTTCTCATGTAAAAATGATTTTCCTTAATTTTTTTCTCACAGAAATAATGAGAGCCATTGTATAATTGCAATATACCACTCCAGGGTGTGGATTATGCTGGGATTTTCCACATGAGGCATTGGTAAATCCCAGCATAACCCACACCCTGTCATGGTTTATTGATTAAACAGGTATAAATAGTAAGTGTTGATACCATTGACTTTATAATAGTATAATAGTTAAATTGGCAAAGCTTTGTTTCTGTACTACACAACAAAACGCACAGAAATCTTTCCACATAAGTGAGTTGAATAAATTTTGTAGAGTGTGGGACATTGAGGTATGTTTCTTATCTGTTAGTAAACAAACACATGGCATAATTTGCATCTCTGTCATGGTCAAGCATGTCTATTCATTAATGCAAGGGAGTTTTATTTTATTTTTTTTATTCATTAAGTTATTGGATGCCCGTTAAGAGGCTCCAATTCAGTTGACAAAGACAGTATGTACAACAGCTGAGACAATATACATTTTTGATACAGATAGTCACAAAACAGTAAAGTGCAAGGATTAAACGGCTAAGGCATTGTACAATGTATGCCTGTGTCTGGAAGTTAAACACGTGGTATGAAAAAGGGCACAGAGGGAGAAGCAGACAGAGATGATAGAGAGGAGAGGACAGAGAGTGATAGAGGGTGGTGGGACAGGGTAGGCACTGAAATGGGGGTGGAGTGTTGGCAGTGACCAAGGTGGGAAGTAGGGTGGGGATCACAGAAGTGCTGTGATTGGGCTGCCCAACTGGGATAGTTGGCAGGGAGATAAGTGATGAGGTAGATTATTAATTTGAGAGGGGTCTTAGTGGAAGCAGCACCATTGCCAGTGATAATAAGGTGCTGGTGAAGTTTGTGATTGAAAAAGTCAATCGTTGCAGCACCAGTAATGTCTAAAGCTAGAGTGCTGATCCAGAGGGAGGCACGGGAGGAGAATAAGCATTGTGCTATGGAGTTCATTTGCATTCAACAAAGGTTAATAGTGGGAGTGCTGTATTCATGGAGTACTGCAGCCTAAAGAAGCTTTCAAATGCATGCATTAACTTTGAAAAACAGACTATATTGCATTTGAAAAGTAGACTTTTGGAATCCTGTCAGAAAATATGCATGAGGTATTACTTGGAAGACATCTTTTTTACAGGATAGAAAAGAGCCACGGGAGAGTGAAAAGATCCAGTCAGGGGTGAACAGGAATGAAGCAACCTGTAGCAGCATGAAGTGAGTCCACTCAGTGGGGGTCAAAAGGACAACTTTTCTTGGGGTTGACAGGAGCCTGTGGAGGGTGGGGGTTAGAGGAGCCACTCATGTTGGCATAATAAAAGAGTATCTGGTGTGTGTTGAAGCTGGTAGTGTGAAAGCCAGCTTGGCCATTTTTGAATCAAGCTGAGAGCTGAGAGCTTGCTCAGTTGGCATCGTAGATGAGCCACTAAGGGTGGTGTTAAGAGAGCCCAATTGGCAGGCATTGAAAGGAGAGCCAGTCATGATCTGCAGCAGTGCAGTCATTCAAGGCAGCTGCTTGGATTAGCTTTGGGTCTGATGACATCAGTGATAGTGCTTGTAAATGGCATCTAAGAACCATATCACTGACATCATCAGATCAAGGCACATGCATAAATATATCCTTAAACCTGATTGAAATGCAGAAAAGGGTACACATGACCACAATTGTTGCTTATGAACCATTTGTTGGCACCAAAAAAAAAGGAACAAAATAAAGGTAAGCATCAAAAGACAGGAACAGTAGCTAAAAAAGATCTTCAAGAGATTATATCTGAAACACTGACTAATGAGGAGGAGTTATTGCAAAAAGAAATAATATTAGTGGAAGTTCCTACACAGGTAAACAAACTCTGATCAGAACCAATACAGCTGCAAAATGATGGTGTTGCTGCAGCTGAAAAATGTGGCAGGCTGCTTCAGAACTGAGGAATGCTGAATAATTCATTGATGTGTGAACAGGTGCAGATGTGCAGGGTACTTTGGGTTATTTTCTATGGGAAGACTATGTCCAACTACAGAAGTGCAGGGCCTGGTGCATTCTGTCTTTACACATTCAGTACACATTTGCTCTTTACACATTCAGTTCACATTCACTCTTCACACATTGACTCTTTACACATTCACACTTCACAGATTCTTCATACATTTACTCTACACCTTAACTGTTCACACATTGAGTCTTGACACATTCACTCATTTTATTTTTTAATTTTTTCACCCCAAATAGTCAAGATATTCACTTTATGACTGCTGTTATAAACATGACATATATCATTTATAGTACACTGGCTAAAATGTCATTTTAGTACCACAAGTGCAAAAAGACATCTCATCCAGGATCTAAAAAATGACAGCTGTCACAGTTATGAGGTGGTGTGGTAAAATGTGTACAGTGTGTTGAAAGTTTGGAGTCAAAATATTGAAAATTAGAAAACTTAAGAATGAAAGTTGAATTATGACAACATTCAGTCATAAGCTGGACATGTTACCATAACTGTACACTAATTTTTCAGCATGGCCTTCTTATTACTGTCCACAAGGAGCGCACCCCCTCCCCCGAGGAGCCCGGAGGTCGTGAGGGCCAGTCCCTGAAGCCCTCCCTGCCGGCGGTCACAAGAAGCTGTCCACAAGGTAATTACCTCTGTTCCCGCTCTCCTGGCTGCAATTGCGATCGTTTCCCAGGACTGCTGTTGGGATCTGCTTCTTGGCGCCTTTTTTGAAAAGCTGTATAGTAAAGTCGCCGAACTCGATCCGTTTCTGCTGCCCAAGGCTGGGACAGAACCCAATTTTATCCTGCTCAGGCAGAACAGTAACTTTATCTGAATTGTGTTATCAAATGTACAAGCCCCACTTTGGGAAAGCTGCCGAAAACTCAGAGTTTCTGGTAGCAAGCTGTGACTGAATTAATTCCTCCCTGCACAAGCTGTACTGTGTGATTTAGTATTTATTATTTAATTTGGGCTAACTGCACATGTAAAATCCGCTTAAACTCGGAGTTCCTGCTGCTAAATAGTGTAATTGTAACCCTGCACATGCTGACCTGGGGAAGTTTAGGAAAGAGTAACTGTTAAGATTGAATTGTGTTCAGAGCAGACATTACAGCACTATGTAGCCTGATTAACTGGTAGAAGTGTTAAACTTCGACTCCTGAGTCACAGCATAGCCCTAAGCCCATTTGCTGTGCTTTTCTCAGTCCTGTGCCTGCCCAGCCCAACACTAATCCCTTCTCCCATTAAGCTGCCTATTTAACCTCCCCTCTCTTTCCCTCTCCCACAGGAGCGCACCCCCCTCCCCCGAGGAGCCCGGAAGTTGCGTGGGCCAGTCCCTGAAGCCCTCCCTGCCGGAGGTCACAAGAAGCTGTCCACAAGGTAATTACCTCTGTTCCCACTCTCCTGGCTGCAATTGTGACTGTTTCCCAGGACTGCTGTTGGGATCAGCTTCTTGGCGCCTTTTTTGAAAAGCTGCACAGTAAAGCCACCGAACTTGATCCGTTTCTGCTGCCCAAGGCTTAGCCCTACCGAACGCTGTGCATTCGGCTCCCCACCACCCTTGGTTGGCTGTCAAATTTATAGCTAGGTTTGGTCAGGTGACTGGCTGAAAATAACCCACTTTTCCAGCTGCAGGTTATACAAAATCAACATTAGAGGTCGCTGCTGTGCACCTCAGATTCTCTATATTCAAAATGCTATCCCTGCTAATAGCAACCCTCCTGACTTCCAGGATCATACAGCAGGCTCAGCAACCCCCCCCCCCACCGAGGCACCTAAACTATTTTTCAATAACTTTCATACACACAAAATCCCTAACTATGATTACTTGAAACTGTGTCCCCCCAACTTCTCCCACATAAGCCTTGGTGATCATGCTGGCTTTTACACTCACACACTCAACCTAACACACACACTCACACAGGGTACTCACTGTACCTCAGCTCTCCCCCCATCCAGACCCCAACCCCCTTGTATGCCACAAATCAGACCCCCTCACTCTTCCCACCATTTTAGCCAGTATCACTCCCAGTCTCCCTGTCCCCACCTCCAATGCAAAAAGTCCTACACCCTACCAAACCCAGCGTCACTCTTCCAAACTCTGTAGGTTAGCCCTCCTACGGCACACCCTACTACTACTACTACTCTTATTATCTGGCAATATCCACCCCAACCCTGGTCCACCCTGCACTGTGGCCCCATCTAGAGGACCAAGTGGGAGCCTTCTGCTAGCTACTTTTAATATATGTAGCCTACCAAAAAAACACACATCCCTCCAAGGCTGGATTGCCCAGCATGCACCTGACATCTTAGCCCTATCTGAGACCTGGCTCTCTGAAAGAATACCAAATGAGGCTGTCTCTCTCAGTAATTATCTTCCGGGCTGACAGGTCCAGCAAGAGAGGCGGCGGGTGTGCAATCTATGTTAAATCCTCTCTTCATGCCACTGAAGTATAAACCCCAATACCACAATATGGTGCCCAGACACTAACTGTTAAGCTTAGTCTGGGTACTAAGACCCTCCACATCACTGCGGCCTATATCCCCCCGAGCAACCAAAAACTCGCATTTGACTCTGTCCTCCACAGTATCGCACACATACCCAACACTAGTGAAGTTATCATTATGGGAGATTTTAATGTCAATTAGCTATCCCCTGCCACATCCAGCTTCAAAGATACTGTCCTGTCTTACGATCTTACCCAACTCGTCACCTCTCCCACCAGAAGGGACAATAGAACAGGGACATCCACCCTTTTAGACCTCATCTTCACGAACAGGCCACGGAACATCTCCAAAGCCACTGTGCTCCCAGACGCTATCAGTGACCACTCCCCAGTGACCTGCTGGTGGTCAGAAAAATTACCCCATGCCCCCCCCATAATCATCTGACAGAGGCGACTGATAAGAGGAGGCTTAGAGAAGCTCAAAACCCACCTAGCTACCAGCAATTGGCTCCCCATCTACACCACTCAGTCTGTAGATCTGGCTCTCTCCCACTTTATAACCACTTTCAACATGGCCTGCGACATTTTTGCTCCCCTCTCCAAGCAAGTAGTGAAAACCAGAACCACACCCTGGCTCACCACCTCACTACTTAACCAGCTCCAACATAGGGATAACCTATGGCTTAAGGCACTTGATTCCCTAAGCGCCCAGGATAGACAACTCTACTGTGAGGCCCACAACAAATGTACCTGGGCCCTAAGACAGGCGAAAGCCACTTACTACCAACATACCCTCACCACCTCTTGGGGAGACGTTAAAAAATTTTGGAACAATATAAAGGAACTCAATGGTAAAGCCAGTTCACCTGCACCCGCCCAGCTTACAATAAATGGAGAGATCACCCAGGATCCTTCCTCTATCACCGAAGCCCTCAACTCTGCCTTCTCGGACCTCTCCCATATTTACCCCCTAACTATTTCCACACTATCCCCCAACCCCCTCCCACTGATATCTCGAGTAACAACAATATTATACCCTTTCGGCTGAGAGTTATTTCCTGCCTCGAGGCAAAACACTACATTTCTAAAGCTATTGCCAATACACAGCACAGCAATGATTCCCTAGATCTAAAACTCATTAGGCTGACCCTGGATGTCACACTACCCCATCTCACTAAAATTCTCAATCTCTTTTATGCCTAGGTCAGTTCCCACAACCTGGAAAAAGAGTCATAATCACTTCCATTCTGAAGAGCGCACCCCACCAACACAACCAACTATAGACCAATTTCGTAACTTCCTCCTCTCTCCAAGGCCCTGGAGAAAATAGTGTCGGACCAACTATCAGAACACCTGACTAAACACAACCTTCTCTGCCCAGAACAGCACGGATTCTGGTCCGGCCACAGTACCATCACAGCTCTTACTGAGCTCACCTCATTCATCCATGAGGCCCTTGACCAAGGCTGTATAGCAGGGGCAATCTATGTGGATCTGACAAAGACATTTGACACGGTCAGTCATGAGCTATTGCTTTATGTCCTTCCACAACTTAATGTAGTCCCAGAGGCTACGGCCTGGTTCAAGGACTACCTAACAGACCGGTCACAGCAAGTCAGGATAAATACCACCTTCTCCTCCTGTAAAACAGTTTCCTCAGATGTCCCATAGGGGTCTATTCTTGGCCCTCTACTATTCATCCTATTTTTAAACTCTCTCCCCAAGTCATGTAGCGGTAACCTGCTACTCTACGCTGATGATGTGGTAGTGTTTTGGAAACACCCACAGCCCAGCGCCCTCCAACGAGCTCTTCAGGGTTTCTTCAGGGAGCTAGAAACCTGGTTCACTGAACACCGCCTAATCATCAACTATCAAAAAACAAAATCCATGATCTTTGCACACCGACAAAGTCCACACAGCCAGTTGGTTCTCCTAATCAAAAACAAACAAGGCGCCCCACTTGAACATGTTACAGGTTTTAAATACCTGGAAATTACATTAGACACCTCCCTCTCCTACAATCATTATATGCAACTTCTCTCCTCCGCTGTTAACACTAGAGTGGGTATCCTCTACAGACTTTAACACTGCTTACCCACCCAGGCCATGCAACTTGAGGTCACCTCTTCTATCCTCTCCCTAATAGACTACGGGATAGTGATATACGGCTCTGCAGACCCTACAGCCCTTCGTAGCATCAACACTGCTTTGAATAAAGCTTGCCGCCTAGTCACCGGGTGTGACAGATTAACACATACCTGTGAGCTCTACGCTCTGGCTGGTTGGCTAAACTTCCAAGGAAGACTTAAGTACCACTCC
Organism: Neoceratodus forsteri; assembly: GCA_016271365.2. NCBI lineage: Eukaryota > Metazoa > Chordata > Ceratodontiformes > Ceratodontidae > Neoceratodus > Neoceratodus forsteri. The sequence continues at coordinate 638,429,556 of CM057455.1, read as the reverse complement.
TGCATTCTAGCAAAAAAGATCCATCTCCAGCTGGTGCCCATCGGCCTTCTCCCAATAGTCAGCGTAGCCCCCAGGCATAACACTAGACTCGCAGCATCCTCCTCATTCCTGGTCCCCATTGTAGAACATCCCTTGGGCAAAGATCATTCCGCCTGCCCCTCTTTACTAAACACTCTACCCCCATCTCTCAGACCCTTAGCCTCCCAACTTAATCAGCCCTCAGAGTACAACTCCTGGAGTCAGAAAAATGCGACTGTGGCTAACTTCCTGCCCTCCTCTGGTATTTTCATACCCCCAATAAAATGACACAGGGTCTCAATAGATCCCGAGAGTCAGCATCATTTACCTCTCTGACAAGGGTTATCCTGTATCGATGCCTACTACTACCAACAGTTAACTAAGATTATGTCTGAACTGCACTTGCAGTACTGTTTTATGAATTTCTACCTGCTTACTGTGCATTCTCTGTATTTTTCTAGCCTCCACCCTCTGTAACCAACGTGGAGCCTTTGCAAAAGAGTTTGTGACTCAAAGGATTGTAATTCTGATTGTATCCAATAAAAATTAAAAAAAAATAAAAAATTACCAAACCTCATGAACCCCATAGCTGAATGTTTTCAAATCCCTGCCGAAACATGATTCCTCACCACCAAAATGTCATTCTGTACCACAGGTTCAAAAACACATTTTGGCCAGGATTTGGAAAATGACAGCTGTCATGTTCATGAGGTGATATGAAAACATGGCTATGCTGAAATTTTGGGGTGAAAATATTTTAAATTACCAAAGTTATAAGTGAGCGTAGAAAAATGTCAATGTATGCTTGTAACGTTTTCAATTTTACATATTTGGACCCCAGATTTTGAACATAGCCTTCTTATGACTCCTCATCATGAACATCAGTGGTGAAACATTTCAAATTTCACCTGAAAGGTGATTTTGCCAAGTGACCTCAACATTTCCTTTCAGGCCTGATGTGCAGGGCAGAAGTCCATCACTTTTGGTCATGAGCTGGGGTCCCAAAAAGTCCATGTTGAAAATTTGGGGTCAAAATAAGCAGAAATTACAAAGTTATGCAACAAAGTTCAAAACCCTATTGAAATACACTGAAACACACTTACCTTAGTTTCTTGTATCACAGTCACCAGTTCCAGCAGCAAGATGGGTGTCTTTGATAAGAGAGTGAATCTTCAGTGTGGAACATGTTCATGTGAGTGAGGATATGTGTGTGTGTGGGGGGGTGGTGACTGCTGAGACAGAGATTTACATGGCAGGAGTGAGACTGGCAAGGGACCTTTCTTTTTACAGGTTTAAAGACTAAAAAACATTGAGGGGTGGCTTTCTTTTTTACAGCTGACTTTGTGAAAATTAACACAGGGATGGCATTAACAGGGTAGGGGTTCTACTATACACCAGGGAAACATGACTATGTAATTGGAATGGTGATTGGAGTGTGGAAGTGGCATTAGACACCAGGGAAACATTACTGCAGAATGTGGACAGCAATAAAGGGGTGTCATTAGACAACAGGGAAACATTACTATTTATTTATTTATTTGAACTTTAGTAACTGGGTGGGCCCACTGAGACGAATGTCCCTTTATCAGGGGTGACCTGGGTAAAAGGGTTACAGAGTGAGGAAAACAGTGAATAGAATGTATGGTACTACATGGGAAATGTACAATGGGGATGGCAATTGGAGGGTGGGGGGTTGCCACTAGACACCAGAGAAACATTCCAATATAATGGGAATGGTGATTGTAGGGGGGGGGGTACCACTAGACACCAGGGAAGCATTGCTATACAATGGGGATAGCGATCAGATAGTGGAAGGTGCCACTAGACCCCAGGGGAACAACACTGTATAACAGGTATGGTGATTGGAAAGGGGTGCCACTAGGCACCAGGGAAACATAAATATATAAGGGGAATGGAGATCAAAGGGTGGGGGAGCCACTAGACACCAGTGAAACAGTACTGCATAAGGGTGACAGAGATTGGATGGCAAGGAATTCCACTAGGTATCAGAGAAACACTATTATATATATGACAGGGAGGAAAACAAGTGCTAGCCCCAAACCCAGAAGTGAACTGGAAGTGAGCACAGAGCAGGAAAATAGTGAACCTGGGTGGAGGAACAGCTATGCAGGCAAAAGAAGAGGACAGTGATTTAACTTCACTGGGGAAGGATGCAGCCAAGGTATCCAGTCACGTGTTTCCAGAGCCACTCTCTCTACTATGTAATAAGAATAAGTTGCATAGCTGTGCTATGCAGCCATAAAAATGACAGGGTCCTGGCTAGTGAGAAAAAGTGTAAGTCAGAGAGGATTAGAAAAACAGAAGGTACCTCAGAGATAGCTCATCAGAAGAAAATAGAAGTGGTTATCACACAACAAAAAAGTAAGATGAACTTTAATGGAAGGGATGAGGTCTTACAAATTCACAGTTTAATCAAAAGACAAGATAAAATGCCAGTATCAATGTTTAGATTGGTAAAACTGCTCTCTGCAAATGATTCAATACATTGGAGATACAAAACTATATGAAATTAATTCATAGACATGCAACAAATAATTATTTGAGCTAGATTACGCTGATACTTTCATCATCGGATATTGCGTGGGCTCTCTGAAGAGCTAATGGTGAGCCAAAGAATTAGGGACTTCATAGTGAAGAACCTATCCCTTTCTTAGATGTTCAGCAACCATTTCAAGAAAATGAAGTGACTCCAGAAGCCACAATTCAAAATAGAACTTTGACACATATTACTTAATATCATAGAAGCATATAGAAACATAGAAGCATAGAAACTGCTGGCAGATAAGTGCTGCTGGGCCCACCCCATCTGCCCATTTTTATTTTCTTCCTTTTTGTTGCAGATCCTACATGATCTAAGTTGCTGTTTTCCCCCCCTTTCTTACCCAAATGATTCCCTTGTGCCTATGGCAGACATTTTTGAACACTGTCACTGTTTTTGCCCCCAATACCTCTGCTGTAGGGCTGTTTCAGGGATCAACCACTCTTTCTGTGAAGAAGTACTTCCTCACATCTCTCCTAAATCTACCCTCCTCTCGCTTCATAGCATGACCTCTTGTTCTAGAGCACTTTTTTCTTTGAAAAATACCCCACACTTGTACCATGCTAACCCCCGTGAGGTAGTCAATGGTTTCTATCATATTCCTCCTCTCCTTTTTCTCCTCCAGGGCGTACTTATTGTGTTTCATTAGCCTCTCCTCATAGGGCTTTTGATGCAGACCCTGCACCATTTTGGAACCCTCTTCTGGACTGCCTCCACTCTGTCTGTGTTCTTCGTGAGAGGTTGTTTCCAGAACTGGACAGAGTTCGCTCTTACCAGTGATCTATAGAGGGGCAACGCTACTTCCCTCTTCCTGTAGGTTATACCCCTACCTATGCACCCTAGCATCCCACTAGCCCTCCTGACTGCCTTGTCACACTCTCTGGCCACCTTTAGATTATTCAGTATGATTTCCCCCATGTCTCTTTCCTGCTTGGTGGTCATCAATATAACTCAACCCATTTTGTACTTTTCCTGTGGGTTTCTGTGCAGTAAGTGCATTATTTTGCACTGTTTTGCATTGAAACCCAGATGCCATACTCTTGACCACCCCTCTAGTTTTCTAAGGTCTTTGATCATCCTTTCCACCACCCCAGAGTGTCCCCCCATTACAGATTTTGGTGTCATCTGCAAAGAATTAGACCTTCCCTTCCAGTTCCTCTGTAGTATCACTTATAAAGACATTAAAGAGGACCAGCCCCAGCACTGATCCCTGTGACACCCCACTGGTCACCATCCTTTCCCCAGAGCATACTCCATTTAGCACTATCCTCTATCTCCTAACCAGTTTTTTTACCCAGATTATCACCTTATTTTCCACCCCAAGCTAACCAACTTGCTTACCAGTCTTCTATGTGGAACGGTGTTTAAAGCCTTGATGAAATCCAGGTAGACTACGTTCACCGCTTCTCTCTGATCTAAATCTTTCATCACCCAGTCAATGAAATCTATCAGATTCATTTGGCAAGACCTTCCCCAGGTGAATCCATGCTGTGCTGGATCCTGTAACCAAAGATATTCCACAATCTTTTCCTTTTGTAGTGTTTCAATGAACTTACACACCACTGAAGTCAGGATGACAGACCTATAATTGTTTGCCTCTTTCTTGCCACCACTTTCATGAAGTGAGATTACATCTGTTCTTCTCCAGTACCCTTGATGTTGCCAGTCTCAAGTGATCTGTTAAATAGGGCTGTCACAGGTGCAGCCAGATCTCACTCACTCCTTTAGCACCATTGGATGCATCTTATCTGGCCTCATTGCTTTTTCTGCCTTCAGGTTAGTGAATGCTTTCTTGACTATCTCCACAGAAAATGGAGTAGTGTTCATTACCCTCCCATCAAAGTTCCTGGTGCCTTTTTGCTGTCCTTCCCCTTCTACTGTGAACACTGAGCAGAAGTATTTGTTCAAGATGTCTACCTTTTTTTCTGATCCTTCTCTGTACAGCCCCCTCCCTTTTTAACCATACATGTACAATCCCACCCTTTGTCTTCCTTTTTCTTTAACATATCTTTAAAATACCTTGTTCTCCTTTGATACTGCCTGAGCTATTCTTTCTTCAGTTTGTGCCTTTGCAATCCTTACTGCTTTCCCTGCTCCCTCTGTTTTTCCTGAAATACACCCCTATTCCTCCCTATCTGGGTCTCCTAGCACCTTCAGAATGCCACACTTTTAGCCTTTAGATATTCTACCACCTCTTTTGAGAACCATAGCAGTATCATCTTCTGTTTGCTTTTTCTTACCTGTTTGAAACAGAGGTTTGTTGCCTTCACTATGCCCTCCTTTAGGTTGTCACACTTTTCCTCCACCCCCAGTTCATCTCCCCTGCCAGATCATTCTTGAGACTTTCACTCATCTTTATAAAATCAGCCCTTTGGAAGTCCAGGACTCTCCCCATTGTATGATTGGATTCTACAACTGTTCTTACTTGGATCCACACTGTACAATAATCACTGGTCTCCAGAAGACTTACCAAACTGATGTCTCTAATATTCTCTCTCTATTAGTAAGCTCCAGGTCTGATATTTCTCCATCACAAGTAGGTTTACTGACTAGATAATGGTGGAACACCTCCTGCAACTATCCGGAATGTCTTTGCTTCTAGTTGAAGCCACAGCTGGGAGGCTCCAATTTACATCCAGCAGATTACAGTCCCCCACTATCAACACTATCCCCTTTTTAGTCATTAAACCAGCTGCTTCTAACCTTTCTTTATCTAGATCTCCCCTCCATGCTGGAGGCCCATAGATCATGCCATCTGAATAGTGGCTCCATTCCTACTGGGTCATAATGTTGCATGCTTAATAGCGTACAAGATTATGGCTAACCCGGTACAGTGTAGTATGCTACCGGTACTGGTGCAATACTGTGTATACTACTGTATGTGATATTGCACCAGTAGTGCTTTCTCAGGCAGAGGATAAGACCGCTGCTGGGAGCAGGTTCCATTGAGCAGCTGCCATGGCTCACAGGACTGAGCCACAGCAGTAGGAATCCAGGTGCTCTGACTGGAACCAGGTTGGATTCCCGGTCCCAGAAACTTTTTTTTTTTTATGACTTGTGCACTCCACGAGTTGGACCCCCCAGAGTTGAGAATCTTTAGTAGGGGGATTAGGGTGGTGCAGCCCCCCCTTAACAAGGGATGTGGGTGAGGAGCCCCCCCACAGAAAAAAGACTTATGCCTCATGCAACATTATGACCCCGTGCTGGCTCAATTTCCTGACTCAAGGATAACTCATAACACCTCTGCCCCCTCCTGAATTCCCTGTATTCCTATTGATTTTATACTTTCCTTCATATTAAGTGCCACACTCTATTTGTTTCTTCCTACCCTGTCCTTATAAATGTAAGATTAAAAAAATAGATAAAAATTTGCAGACAGGAAGAAACTCATATGTGCATTACATGGGCTCCCTGAACAGGTTAACAAGTTGATGAGGAATGTATGCTGTCTCTTGAAAAAACATTCCTGGAATTGAAGTAGGACATACAGGTATTATGTGGGTGGAAAGGCAAATGGAGTTATAGGTTTGGGACAAAAAAAATGTGAATTTTGAATAGTTCATTTATACAGTAGAATACATCGAATATTAGACCAAGCTGAGATTTTAATAATTGATATGAATGAATATTGGGATGTATACATTTGTCAGGCCTTAGAAACAAGAGAGAAGAAGGATAATAGGCATAATAAAATAAACAAGCATTTGTCAATGCCGAATGTTGTCTCGCTGGCATTGGCATTGGTAGTGCCAGAGTTAGAGAAGCATAATATGAATGGCAGTGAAGTGTTGAAGTGACGCAAACCCCACCCCCACCCTATAGAGACAGACAGGCATTGGGGTGTGTCTTTGGGTTGTCAGCTATAACGCTCATGCCATTGTACCTCACCCTACCCTGTAGACACTGAAAAGTGTTGTGGTGTGCTTTGGGATCTTTGGGCATTATACTTACCCCATTCCATAAGGAAATATGCTGAGGTGGGTGCAGTAGAGGAGAATGGAGTGAACTGTGTGGCCGAACAGTGCAAGGCACACCAAAATGCCTGTCTCTGCCTGCAGGGTGGGGTGGGGTTGGAATGGTGTGAGCATTACAGCTGATGATCCCAAGTCACACCCCTGATGCATGTCAGTCTTTACAGGGTGGGGTGCAACAGTTGGGAACCCTAACACCATAGGCGTGTGTTGGTATTTTCACTCCAAATTTCCAACATGGGCTTTCTGTGACCCTACCTCATGAAGAGCAGCACAATCAGTTTGTTAGCTGAAAGGTGATTTTGCACAGAGGCTATGCCATTTGGCGACACAGGGATGAAAACACATTTCGGGCAGGATGTGGAAAATGACAACTGTATTATTCATGAGGAGGTGTAAAAAAAATGGCAACATTTAAAATCTGGAGTGAAAATATGAAAAATTGGTGAAGTCATGAGCATGCATAGAAACTGCGCAACACATGTCCGTAACCTAATTATTTTGGGGAGTTTGTTAGGCACATTTTTAACATAGGCATTTTGGGACCTCCCTTTATGAACAGTGGTGCTGTGATTTTGTTAATCTGTCCCAAAAGTTGATTTCCTACAGTAACCATGCCATTGTGTGCCACAGGTGTGGAAACATTTTGAGCAGGATGCAAAAAATCACAGCTGTACTGTTCATAAGGAGGTGTGAAAAAATGCCAGTGTTGAAAATCTGACATGGAAATATTGCAAATATGCAAAGTTACAAGGGTGCGTGGAAACTGCACAATGCACACTTGTGACGCAGTCATTTTATGGGCTTTTGGCACCTAATTTTCAACATAGGCATTTATGGACCTCTGCTCATGAACAATGTCACCATCATTTCCTCAAACTGTCCTGAAAACTGATTTGGCACAGCGACCGCGCTATTCTGCGCCAGACATGCGAAAACACATTTTTGCCAGGATATGTAAAATGACAGCTGTACTGTTCATCAGGAGATGTGGAAAATGCCAATTATGAAAATCTGGAGTGAAAATATTACAAATGCACAAAGTTACGAGAGTGCTTGGAAACAGCACAACACATGCTCATAAAACAGACATTTTGGGAATTTTTTCCACCATATTTGCAACATAGGCTTTTTTGAGAGCCCCTCTCATGAACAGTGGCACTGTCATTTTGGTACTCAGTCCAGAAAGGTGATTCCATGCAGTGACCACAAAAATTGCCTTTTGGGATTGAATAATGCCACAACAGTGACTGAATTCATGAGGAGGGATCCCAATAACCCGATGTTGAATATTTAGTGCAAAAATTCCAAAAAATGCCCAAGAAATGCACCAAAGTTGAAAAAAAAACTATTTATGCCATTATACAGCTTACCAGCATTTCTTCAGTTTGTGGTCAGCTTTGAAGAGTGCAGACGTGTTCACAGTCCACTGAAGATTGTCGCACCGGACTCCGGAGGTAATGGGGTGAGTGGGGGGGGGAGGCAGGGGTGCGGAGGTGGGCATGGGTTCAGGAGGTGGGCAGGGAGATGGGGGATTGTTTTCTTTTTACTGATCAAAAACATTGTGGGACTGTTTTTATTTTTCAGGGATTTGGCATGTTGGGTGAGCTCCCAGCGTGCCACCTAAGTGTTTTTTATTTGAGGGGATGCTTTAGCTGATGGGTGATTGGGCACCCCCTTGAGCACACAAGGAAAGCGGGGGGCAAGAGCCATGGGGGATTGGGCACCCCTCTCAGCATATAACAAATGGGGGGGAGTGCTTTATGCCGATGTGGAGTGGGCTCCCCTATCTGCACATACATTGCAGCAGGGCATGCCGACAGGGGGATTGGGCACCCCCAAAGTCGGCATTATGGCTGGTAGCGTGTCACCATGTTTTTTTTCTGTCTCAGCAAGGTAAGCATGTCGGGAGGTCCACTGCATGTGACAAGCTTTGCTCACATTGCAACAGACCTTTTCTTAGATGTGCTTACCTGCACGATGTGGCGCTCGCATGCAGGCTCATTGGGGTATGAGGGACGCACCTACTGATGCATGCCCTGCATTCACCAAATAGTGACTGCACCTCCAAATGTGCTACTACCCCAATATGTTGGCTGTGCATGTGCAAACCAACATAAAAATGAGGAACATATACCAATGATCAATCCACCTACACAAAATCAATATGCAATTTTAGAAGAAACTCAGGAATGACAACAATAAAAACAATCAGTTTGACACAGGAGACTTGATTTCCAAAGCCTGGGGAATGATGCAAGATGCCTGCATCAAACATAAATGATGCAAGTACCACCTTACATCAAAAGATGTGGCAGTTCCATTTTTGAATGCAGTCTGCATTCTGCATTAGTCTGCACTAGGAAAGGAACTGTTGCATTTGAGCATGTGGCTCCACAGCTGTGGAATTCCCTTCCCCTCAACATTAGACTTTCTAGCTCCCACACATGCTTTAAGAGAAAACTGCGCTCAAATCTGCTGATTGCTGATACCTGTTCCTGCTTTCACCCTACCTAATGACTGATGTCTCTTGCCATACAATAGTATTTCCTCACCTCTATATAACCCTCTTATTGCCTCTGCCTGTCCCAGCGCCCTTTCCTTGCCCATATACAATCTTGCACTGTAGGCATCTCCCTTACACTTACTTATACTCATATAATCTAATTTCATGGCTTGCTCCACTTTTCCTCACTTACTGACCTTTTTCTTAATGACACCCCCTGCTCTCAATGGTTATTTCTTCCTGTTGTATTACCTGTCTTTGTGTACCTTGTTCTGTTTATATGCTATGTCACCTGATAATTAATTGTCCAAGGTCCTCTCTATTCATTGTATAGGTAGGCACCTATGAACTTATTAATGGTCTACTCTGTATGTCTCTGATATATTGTATCCACTTTAACTCATTGTATGTAAAGCGCTTTACTTTGTATGTTCCACTATATATATATATATATATGTTTGTGTGTATATACTGGATAGAAAATAGTGCTTTGTACTGTAACTCTGGAGAAATTATATGTTTCTATCAGGTGGATGGAAAAACATTTTAAAAGCAGATATTTCCTTCAATCCAAATAGATAGCCTAAAATCATCAACCCTGATGGCAACTGTAGCTAGGAGGTGTCATGGAGACAGCAGGCATGACTGGGAGAGATACAGCACCCAGTGGGAGTGCCCACTGTCTCCATGACACCAGTCCCTCTGAGTTGATTTATATATATATATATATATATATATATATATACACACACTTATGCAAAAGGGGTGAAGATAAGTCTTCCCAGTGAAATGCCTGCATACAAGTAATTGTGTGGATAAATAAAATTTATACACACATTTACCATTTATATATACAGTTCCTCCTGTCAATCAAAAAGGAGTAGCCAAACATCTTTCAAATCCCCCCTCCTCTAAAATGCCATCAAAAATGACTGGCAGCCAGTCTTACCACCTATGATACCCATCTCGAGCTGAAGTGCGAGCACCACATAAAAGCACAAAACATATCATGGCATAGCTGCAGGAAGACGGTGACTTCTCGAATGTCTGATGAATCACAAAACCTCTAAACAGAACTGCAAGTTATTTTACTTTATATTAAAAAATAAATATGGCAAATCAAAAAACAAGAATAATGTCAGAATCTGACTACAACAGCAGTTTCAGCCTTGAAATGAGTCAGATTATGACTCAGTAAGAAAATGCTACACAGCTGCTACTAGACCCTGAGCAACCTACAGCAACCGAAGCAACTGAAATACAGACAAGGTGCATTACAGCACACAGCTGCAACACTGTTACACATACAGAAACCTCAACCATCTTCCCAAACATCATTGACACAGAATCCATAGCAAATGTCATAGACAAAGCTAAAAACCTGAACACAGCAAGAAAAACACAGGCGGATGTCAGCATGTCCACAAAATATGTAAGAGAGAACTTTGGTGTAGAACTACCACTTTATAGCATTGAACCTGCAAAACTGAATCAATACCTATGTCAATATTTTACATGTTGTAAAAAAAAAAGATGGCACTTTACACAGACCTTTAACCCTCTATGCCACTTTCCTAAGTTTAGAGCGATACCTAAAACACAAGTCATATGCTCATTCACTATCCAGTTTCCCCATATTCTAGAAAGCCAGACAAGTTCTTCAGAGCAGGCAAAAAGACTTCAAATACAAAGGGAAAGGATCCAAACCAATGGCATCTGAAGAACTCACTGATACCATGGTAGACACATTGTACCAAGAAGGATTACATGGATCAGAAAATCTAGAATCTCTCCTTAACATAATGTGGTTCACAGTAAGCATGTCCTTTGGTGTGTGAGGGAATACTGAAATGAGAAATGTAAAATGGGGAGATATACAGCTACACACTGAACAGGATAGGAAACAATACCTACAATACTGCACAGAAAGAAAAAAAGAAAACTCAAACTGGGGGCAAACCACCAAAGACTCTAGAAAGACTAAACCAAGGGCATACAAAGTCACATCTAACCCTAAAAAATGTCCAGTACAAAATTACTTAATATTTGCCAAAGCCAGACTCCCTCAAAGTTTAACAGATGACTCACTATTTTTTCTAGCAACAAATTACAATGCCACAGACCACACAGACAGCCCCTGGTATAAAAAAAACAAGTGGTGGGAGTGAATAAACTGGCCAACTTAGTAAAGACAATGACTGCAAAGTCCTCAATAACTACAGAAAAATGAACAACCAACCACTCCATTCAAAAACATCTGGTACAAAAATTAAAGACTCAGGAGTAGCCCCCACTGAAATCATTCAAATAGCAGGACACAAACAGCTCCAGAGCCTAAATGATTATGCAAAAATAAGAGAACAACAGCAAAGAAAAATCTCAGCCATTCTCAGCTCAGAGAATCCTTCTACTTCAAAAAAAAAAAAAAAAAAACAACAAGAAAAGCTCCTATCTACAATCCACAACAACTATTCAGATATCCTATAGACATGCTTCAGCAGACCATCCAGCTCAACCAACACCATAGCTTTTGTCATTGTACAAGGTGCACTACTTTACAATTTTACAATAATGTAACATGGCCATGCCACTGCAAGGTAAAAAGCCAAATTACTGAACTACTGAATATAAAAAAGCCTAAAGCAAGATCAGACACAGAACTCCTTAATATAGACAGCAGCAAGAAAAGACACAGGAAGCTGGGTGGGAGAGGGGGAGGCCCAAAAGAGCAACAATGGGGTATAGCAAACAACAAGAATAATAGAACAAAGCCTGACAGACTACTGAACAACTTCTAAAACAGCACAACCAAGAAAGTACAATCAAAACCTAGAAAATATGAGCAGCAGTATTTAGACAGGTATATAAGACAAAGACAGTTAAACAACCAAATTCTTAAGCAAAATAATACAAGCATCTCTCATCCCCAGCTTGCTCCTCACCAGCCTAATTGTTCTCTCTCTTATCCCCTTGTCTTATCAACACTAGGCCATCCATCCCCTTATTCTTACTTTCCCAACCTTGGATAGGAGCTCACTACCCTGGGTTGTGACATCCTACCATGCCTCGTACTTTATAGCATTCAATCCCGGGGCTCACACATACTCCTTTTCTCCATCCACCTTCTCTGTATCCCGTTTTACCAACTCCTTTCTGTGCACCTTGCCCTCCTAGTCTTTCTCCCCCTACCTCCCTCCCTTCCCCCCTACCTTCACCTCTACCTGGTATATATTTTTATTTTTATTTTTTTCTTCCATTACTTCCTCCTGCAACCTTAGATAACCTGCTTTATCTTCCTATAGACACGTCTATGTATGTAAATACTGTGTAATCTGTACAATATCTGTATAATTCTATGTACATATGAACTTCTTTTTCTTCCTCTCTGTAAAGAGTATTATCTGTATTGCCTTGTAAATACCTGTGTTGACCTGTATATACAATTGTTCATGCTCCACCCAGGTCCATCTTGCAAATGAGCTTCTGCTCAATGATGAACGGCTGGTTAAATAAAGACTTGATTGATTGATTGATTTTCTCCCATGCAGGAAAATAGTATGACAAGTACAAAAGGAAAAGGCCTCAAGTTATCACATCAGATAGTGACACTGACTGGTGTAAGTATATGCAAGTCAAAACAAATGGAAAAAATAATAAAATACCAGTCAAGCTACTATACCATAAAAGCCTAGCAGTAAATAAAAGTGATTAAAATAAAACAGGAAGAAATAATTGCAGAATGTCTCTTTTACAGCTCGTCATGCAACCAAGAACTGGCAAACAGAAATGCAGAGCCACATATCATTTAATTTCTATACTAACATAAACTCTTCTTTTCCAGCAAAATAAAATAGTCTTCTTAAAGCAAACCAAGGCTAACTTTTTTTTCTATCATAGCAGAACTGACACCGATGATTACAAGCTACTATATGCTGAATAAAAACTGCCATTTACTTTCAGATGCCCTCCCCCTGAAATACACTGTCATTTTCTTTATCCCCCCCCCAAAAAAAAGGTATATCAAACACTTTAATTCTAGCTTCCTATTTCAGCTGCAGGAAAGACAACAAATGATACAATACTTCTAAACAGAAATTACTTCCTATTGACTATCACAACCCACCCCAAAAAAGACAACTATAAAATGCCTAACCTTCAAAAATACATTTATCTTCCAACACAGGAACTCTTTTTTTTTTCTTTTCTAACAGAAGAAAAACTCAACGATTAATACCTGCATGCATAGACTATTTTCATTTACTTTTACAGCCCATCATGACTACAACATGAAAAAGACTGTCCATAAAAATTACTGTCTTCCTCATAACAGTTCACAGCATAAACATAAACTAATGTTTCTACTTCTCCTTCCCACAGATACCACCTCCAGACATATACAGAAGAAACAGCTGCAAAATCACCACAAATGAAGTCTGCAAACTAGCCACTGATACCCAACAGCTACCTGCTGAAGTACAGACATCAAAATGCAAGAACTATTAAAGACTTTATTGTAAACAAGCTTCAAATTTATAACCACTTCTTTATCCTTTAACCTGTGAGATTACAAGCTTAATAAAGACAACAGTTCAGCACAACTCAAAAGGAAACATAGATGAAAGATAGAAACAAGAACATGTCTATATTTTGCTGATAGAAAAGTAACATTTTGACATTATTACTAGAAAGATTAGTAAAGCAGCAGCAGCAGCAGCAGTATTGTTTTCTAGAAAAGCACAGCAGAGAATAAAAATCATAGAAAAGTTATACGACACCTAAACCTATGTTTCCTTTCTCCTCAGTTTTATAACTTGAACTTTTAATAACAAATGTATTGAAAAAAATCTTCTAATTTCTGAATAAGGTACTGCAAAATAAATCTGCTATTCTAGAAAAAAACTCTAGTCTAACTGCCTCAGCTAATTACTGTTGAAATAAATATTTGAACTGTACATACATTGTCTGGTTCCTTCTTTCAAATCCAATAGCATATAGTTCCACCAAAAAAGTGCAATACTGTCAAATCGTTGAGACTCTTCAAAGTCACATTCCACACAAAAAAACAGTCCAACTTCTCAATTTTTTAGTGTCATACTCCAATACATGGAAAATAGAAATACCCAAAAAGCGAACCCCCTCCCCCCAAAAAAATCCAAAAAAGGGAAAAAAAAAATCATAGATCACAGACAAAGTGCTCATCAATCTCAAGGAACACCCACATATATCCACAATGATTCCAAGATACCATGAAGATCCCAAAAAATCTACTTTCCAAAATCCAAACTGGTAATCCACATTAGGGCAGAAAAATCAATGTCCATAAATCCACACCAGTAATCCAAATGTTGCCATCCAAAAAAGTCCACACTCCTAAAGAGAAGCACTTCCTCCACAGGCCAAAGTCACCAACCCTATCGTACACTGGCACACCGGATCCCACACACTCACTTCTGCCTCCTGTCCCACTGCCATAACTCCATCTCACACATCCTCAAAAGTCCTCCATCGCTGACTCCCAGATAAGCCAAAATCACAAGCCACAACTCACACAGCCAGTTCCATTCACAAATGCCCTTTTTGGCCTCCTGGCCAGCTGACACCTCAACTCCAGCTTGCACATCCTCAGAGCTCCTCCTCAATTGCCATCTCCCACAAGATTAACCCAAAACTGTGGCACAAACCGAGACCCACCCATCAACCAATTACAGTAGCCCACCTCAAAACCTAGCAATGCCCCTCCACCAATCAAAATACAGTGGAGCTCCACCCACTATACACAACAACCAATGAAAATCTACAACACCTAACTCATTCACAAAATCATCCCAACACCATAAACACCAGCTCCATGCACCACGAAAAAACACCTCAACCAAAAATACTACACCCAAAATAACAAACATAAAAAAATACAGAAACACAAACAAAAAACATTATACAATAGCAGGAAAGAATCTCAGGCTCTGATTGGTCACTGTTGAACTGGACCTGTGGTGTTATCCTAGCACAATACCATGGATCTAATCCCACCATGCAAATGACCGCATTAAATAACATAAAAGAAATCATTAAACTGTCAGTGCGGTCAGCTTTGCCGTAATCACCTTCATGGTTTCACCAGCCCCCACTCATCTCCCGGCCTGAAAACACACAGTGCGTGACATAATGCTTTAGTTAATTTTTTTCTTCTTCTGATACCACTAAAAACAAAGAACCACTGTACTGGGAGAAGCAATAAAATCATTGTGAGACTGCTACCATCAGTTTCAACAGAACGATGCCATTCCCATTAGGTCTCCCTACCCACCCCGAACAGACTCACGTGGTCACTCAGTCAGCATGCCGGTTGAACAGCACACTGTGCTTTAAATACTCACAGTTTCTCTTCTTCTTTGCCTTCTTCTGGTACAAAAGTAAACTCCAGCCAAGTGTACTATGAAAAATTCTTACTGAAACTAAAAGTGAAACCCAATCTCCATGCCGAGCAGATGATGGGGTTGGGGAACTTTTGTGCATCACAAAATAAAGAAAAAACTAATTTGACATGAAATAGACTGTGGTCTTAATACAGAGCCGATGGGGGGGGCAGTTTTAGGGAGATACAGATGCTAGATCACAAAACAACTGTCTACAATAGAAGCAAGGTTAGGGAAACAGAGTCACACAGCCAGAGTAGCAGCACAGCAGCTTCACCTACTGGCTAAGTCAATCGGCACTATTTTTTTTTTAAAGTATACCTGCTCATAGAAACAATATTAAAAAGAAACTTTTAAAAGTACTTTTTCATCTTTTTCATTTTTTTTCACACATGAGCCATTGTATAATAGGAATAATGCATTCCAGTGTGTGTAGTGCTGATATAATGCCATGCCTGTGGCATTGGACGCACTCGGCCTGTGACCTCATGCCCATCCACCCCAGTCGTGGCATTATCCCAGCACGACACACACCCCATCGTGCATTATTCCTTTAATAACTACTAACACATATTCCACCCTATTGCATAAATTGAATATACAGGGAGTGACAGTGTAATACACAGTTTATTTAGTGTACTTGCCATTGACCTCTCATAAACCTCATAACCTTACAAAAGGCATCATGAGAACCTTCCAGATCATAAGATGTGGCAAACTGTCATATTATAGTATTTTTATTTCTGCTCATGTAATTGATTCCCTTGTATAGATCATATTTTGTCTTTATGAATTGCAAAATAGGGAGAACGGAAGATGGCCACCGGGAGGTAGATCTGTGTGTTTGCAGAGGGATTACTGGAAGGAGAAAATACAGTTTACATAGAGGCAAAACATAACTTTGGCATAGCGTTCAGTGTCGGAGGAACAAAAAATCATCTCTTCAGCTTCATTAGAAGACAGTTTTGCTTTGCCATGAATTAGACCCACTGAGAAGCAAATCAAACTTGCTGTTGGCACTAAAGGTCAGGGAAGCCCCGGGAAGCCACCAAGATCACCTGGCCTATTGTGCACCCTCTGAGCCCCATCTGCACTTGAATTACCTTCAGCACCAGATGAGGCCCAACCAGAACAAGAAATACTAACTCTTTTGATTAAGAAGACAAAATTGGAAGCTAGAACTGAACAGGACTTGACATTTCTCCACTTCACAACATTAAAATAGCTAATTACATTTCTCATAATGCTCAATTTTATTAAAGGGTTTTTCAGAGTACTGATGATTCTCTGAAATATACGATTAATAAATGAGGGGAATCAATGAATAACATTCTTTCCTGGTTAGAAAGGTATGACCGTAGACTTGAAGCACTGAATGCCAAAGCTGAATTTCTTCAAAAAGATGCAAAAGCAAGCAAAGAACAGTTAGAAAATATGATTCTACAGGCAAAGAAAAAAACAGAAGCTATAAATGGATTATCAAGTAAATTTCAAGCTGTTGAAGCTACAACAAATAATGCAATCAGGGATAATTACATTTTGTCATAGAAAGTGTAGAATTTTGAAAATCAACTTCATTACAAAAACCTGAGATGTGTTGGTCTGCATCTCTCAATAAAAACTTTCCATCTGTTCAGTAGCTTGTAAAATACATTTTATTTTATTATTGGAGTTTGAGCTCCCTGCGGACAACCCTCCTTTTTAATTAAAGCCTACAGAGTGCAAAAGCGGTAATCTATTGTTGGGACAGAAACTGAAAAAGTTATAATAGAGCATTTTGCTTCTGACCCCAGTGCCATTTCAGGCATGCATGTTCCAAATGTGGGGGAAGCCACCCAGCCTCAAAATGTAGGACCAACTGGTTCAATCCCACCAACAGGGGGGCAACCAACCAACAGAATTATCAGCCCTTTTGTGGTGGTGCGGGGAGGTTCTGGAGACAGCAGTGGGGGAGGGGTAACAGGGGAAGAGGTTTTGGGGTTGGCAGGGTTAAAATCAGTAGCCATCAACATAGGGGGTTGTTGGATACATGGATGGGACAGTTTCGATTGGCATTAACCCCAATAAGGAAGGAAGTACTGGAGGAATGGGTAAAGGACTACCCCAACAAGGGGGCAGCCAGGTTTTAAGGACAGGTTTAGATTACAATTTAATAGGCCTAGGAAAAGCAGGACAGTGAAGACTTTAGGGTAAGTCAAAGGGAAAGAGGAGGTGTTAGAGAAGAAAATCAAGAAGGAGTTAGTAGCAGGGAGGGTAGAAGGGCCTTTCAAGGAGTCCCCCCTTCAAGAACCTGAGGGTCTCACCCCTGGGGTTAGTACCCAAAAAGTAGCCAGGTGAATTCAACGTGATATACCACTTATCCTTTCCCAAAGGGAAATTGGTGAATGATTTATATCATGGAGGATGACAGTAAGGTCACTTATGCCACATTGGAAGATACAGTACAACTTATAAAAGCCACTCGTGGAGCATGGCTAGCAAAGACAGCATTGAGGCTGCATTCCAGCTGCTTCCTGTCTACCCAAGGGATTGGGATTTGCTGGGGTTCCAAATAGGGGAAGACTACTATTTTGACAAGGCCATGCCAAAACTAGCACATCGTGGCATGTGCTACCTCCTACTGCTACCCATGTACCACAAAGTGGTACGCAGCCTAATGTTATGAAGTCAGTGGCTGACACTGCAGCAGGAGCTGCAATTAACAATGTTTACTATGCTAGCACATCCTTGGCTAAGGAAAACATTACTGTTAATTGTGTGGAATGTAATGATTCTTCCCCATGTAATCTAACATCAGCCCTCCCTGAGAGAATTAAATGCTCTGTTTTTCCTAATGTTAACAGCACTAGGAACATGCAGCCCACTAATAACTTAAAGAGCTGCTGACACCATCTGGCCAAAAGTGCTACATTGCAGAATTAGAATAAGCATATCCACAGTAAATCTCATACCAACAAGATTTCTGTGTTACTTCATTTTAAAGTTATTAGCCATTTTGTAACCCTGCTTTCACTGCCTTTTGAAAGACAGCCTGTTCCAGTAAAGAGCAGTTGATGAAGTCATCTAGGGACCTTACAGTCTAGTTTTCCCTGTCAGCAAGCTTATGGGACCTGTTTCTCTAAAGTTGTAAAGATCATGTGCAATGGTTTTCATAAGTAAAACAGTCAGCAAGATTTAGTAAACATCACTTTAAAAACTTTGTGTTTCTGGCTTTGTAACAAAAGTGACAATATTTTGTCTGTATGCCTTTTTATTGATATCCTGTTGCTGAATGCTGAATTATAGCACACTGTGAGGTTTGCAGACTATCAATCAATCAATCTTTATTTTACCAGGTGAAGCACCGTTGAGCAAACTTATTTCCAAGGTGGGCCTGGGCATACAGAAAAAACATACAATACATAAGAGATATACATATGCATACACAGGTACAGCAATACTAATCCTAGTAAAAGCAGCACAGATGTAACAGCAATTAAAATACGGGCTGTACATAAGGTAGAAATTCAAAGAGGATACGAGTGAAGCAGCATATAAAGTATACAAAGCTATACATAAGCTAGTCAGGCAAAATACAGAAGATTCACACAAAAATGTTTGTATTGAACAATACGTTTAAATACCCCATAATGTTAGTATAGGACAATACGTTATATACTCTGAGAGAGTGTGGAGCAGCCAAGGCAAATTAGAGCCTAGGAAAAAGCAGGAGGTGGAAGCCTGGGGTGGAATGCTTTAAGTCATGCATGTAGGAGGTAGAAGGTGTCGAAACCTGACAAAGCATGTCGGGAGTAGCACTTACAGCGTTCAGAGAAAAGTCTCACATAAACATAGAAACATAGAAACATAGAAGTTGACGGCAGATAAGGACCGCAAGGCCCATCCAGTCTGCCCATTTCTTTTTCTACCTTATAAATGTGCCATCGGCCTTTGCTCTGTCAGTGACCTATCTCTTCATAGTCATTTGTATTGCTCCCTTATGCCTATCCCATGCCTGTTTGAAGCCCTGCACTGTATTCATAGCCACCACTTCTTGTGGTAAGCCATTCCATGCATCTACCACCCTTTCTGTGAAAAAGAATTTCCTCACATTCCCCTTAATTGGCCTCCTCTAATCTCATGCTGTGTCCTCTTGTCCTGCTATTTTTCTTATATTTAAACATGTTAGACTCTTTCACCTTGTTTATGCCCTTAAGGTGTTTAAATGTCTCGATCATATCACCTCTCTCCTCCTTTGCTCAAGGGTATACATATTGAGCTCTGTTAATCTGTCCTCATATGTCTTCTGATGCAGTCCCTGCACCATTTTGGTTGCCCTCTCTGGACTGCCTCAATTTGGTTAATGTCCTTGTGAAGGTGTGGCCTCCAATACTGCACGCAGTCTCCAGATGGGGCCTAACCAATGTCTTGTACAGAGGATTACTCCTCTTACGACTTGTGATACCCTACTAATACACCCTAACACCCCCTAGCCTTACCTACTGCTTTAGAGGTCTGCTTGATGATTTCAGGTCATCAGTGATGATGATGCCCAAGTCTCTTTCTTCCTTTGTGACTGCTAGCAACTCCCCTCCCAGCCTATAAGTGGCTTCAGGGTTTCTCTTCCCTATGTGCATGATTTTGCACTTCTTTGCATTAAATCCCAGTTACCACTCTTCTGACCATTTTTCTAGTTTATCCAGATCTCTTCTCATTCTGCCCACCCCATCTGGATCATCTACTCTGTTGCAGATCTTGGTGTCATCTGCAAACAGACAAGCCTACCCTCTAGTCCATCTGCGAGGTCACTAATGAAGATGTTGAATAGGACTGGCCCCAGGACTGATCCCTGAGGTACCCCACTTGTGACTTGCATCTCTTCTGACTGTATACCATTTACCACCACTCTGTTTTCTGCCTGTCAACCAGTTTGCCACCCAGTTGACCAACTTCTGACCCACCCCGAGCCTACCCAGCTTATTTATCAATCTTCTATGTGGAACAGTGTCAAAAGCTTTGCTGAAGTCAAGGTAGGTGACATCAACTGCTCCCCCTTGGTCCACCACTCTGGTTACCCAGTCAAAGAAATCTATGAGATTAGTTTGACAGGACCTTCTTTTTGTAAACCCATGCTGTCTTGGATCCTGTGCCCCTATGGATTCCAGGTGTTGCACTATCCTTTCCTTAAGGAGTGCCTCCATAATCTTGCCCACTACTGAGGTAAGACTGACTGGTCTGTAGTTCCCCGCCTCCTCCCTGTTACCACTCTTGTGGATCGGGATCACATGAGCCCTTCTCCAGTCTTCTGGGACCTCTCCTGTGCTCAGAGACTCACTAAACAATTCTGCTAATGGCTCTGCTAGTTCCTCCTTTAGCTCCTTAAGTACCCTGGGATGTATGCCATCAGGTCCCATTGCCTTATCCACCCTGAGCTTAGCAAGCTCTTGTAGGACCCTTTCTTTTGTGAAGGGGAGTGCTCACCTCCCTCCCCTGTGTCCATGATGCTGAGCTGTGGGCCCTGCCCTACCTTCTCTTCAGTAAATACTGAGCAAAAGTATCTATTTAGGATAGATGCCTTTACAGGGTCCTCCTCCTCACATGCTCCCTTTTCTCCATTAAGCTTAGCAATACCCCCTCTGGACTTTCTACTTTCACTAATGTATCTATAGAAAGTATTGTCACCTTCTTTTACTGTTCATGCTAGTGTTTCCTCAGTTTGGGACTTTGCCTGCCTTACTGCCTTACCTGCTTCCCTTAGGGCAGTTTGGTATGCCTCCCTATCTTCATCTCGCTGTGTTCCCTTATATTTCCTGAAGGCCAGCCTTTTGGCTCTGACCTTTTCTGCTACTGTATTTGAGAACCAAAGTGGTTTCCTTCTTCTTTTGCACTTCCTTTTCTGTCTAACACAATGGGATGTTGCTTCAAGTATTGTATCCTTAATGCTTGCCCACTTTGCCTGTACCTCCTCACCTGTGTTTCTTTTTGCCAGGGCTAGCTTAACTCTGTTGGCCATCTTATCAAAGTCAGCTCCTCTGAAGTGTCATATTTTGCCTTGGAATGGGATGATTTAGATGTAGTAGCCAAATTGAACCATACCATGTGATGGTCACTGGCCCCAGGTGACCTTCTACCTGGAGATCTGTGATCCCTTCTTTGTTAGTCAGTACTAGATCTAGGATAGCCCTGTCTCTTGTGGGTTGCTGTACCAGTTGTTTGATGCCCTCCCCCTGCAGGGAATCCACTATGAGTCTAGTTCTGGCAGATGTTCCTGCTGGTATTGACCAATCTGTATCTGGCATGTTGAAGTCTCCCATTATCAGAACCTCCCCTTTAGCTGTCAGCTGTAAAGGAGTTTGAGTTCAGTGACTTTAATGGGAATTGCTAATTTTAGAGTTTTTTTAAGCTTTTTCTATAGCTGCCATAGTGCAAAGCTAAGGAAGGATCTGCCAAAGCTGGTTTTGACCTTTGGTAACATTAGGGAGATATAAGATTGGCTGCTCAGGGCATAGTTGCCCAAGACACATGGGGCAGACAGTCAGAGATGTACTAGGGCAACATCTTAGCAATTGCTTTGTAGGTCCAAAGGACAGCTTTCCTTTGTCTTCTGAAATCAAGAGATGACCAACCCACTGTCGAGAACAAGTCATAGTGATGGGTAGAATAAGGTTTCCCAGAAATGAAACGAAGGGCTCTGTGATAAAGAGCATCAAGTTTGGCTAGGGCAGTCCCATGAGCTTGATTGTAAATAAAGTCATCATAGTCCAATAATGATAGAAAGGTAGCTTGGACCAGCCTCCTCTTTGACTCATAGGTGAGAAGGTGCTTGATTCTGTAGAATACACTGAGCCTCTGCTTCAGTTTTTTTGCTATCTCATCTACATGAACCAGGAAGAACAGATGGCAATTGATCCACATTCCAAGGTATTTAAATTTATCAATATAGTCAAGGGGTTCATTGAGCAATGTGGTGATCGATTGCACAAAGCCTGCTACAGACGTCAATGGAGCAAAGTTGTTCGGGGTCAGAAGCATTGCCTTAGTTTTTTTATTATTTAGCAACAATTTTTGTTTGAGCAAGTTGTGCTGCAGGATGTTAAACTCTTTCTGCAAGTCTGTGCATGCCTGCTCGGGAGTAGGTCTAGACAAGTAGAGGACAGTATTGTCCGCGAGGAGATGAATGTCTGAGGATGAAACCCCCAGGTCGATATTGTTGATATAAAGCGAGAAAAGCAATGGACCCAGAATGGAACCCCAGGGTACCCCTCTATTGATAGATTTTGGAGGGGAGAGGTTACCCACAGCTTTTACCTGCTGAAAGTGTCCAGAGAGATAGGAGGAGAACCAGCTCAGGGACATCTGGTCTAGGCCAAAGGTGTGAAGGATATTCAGAAGCAGTTCGTGATCTACGGTATTGAAGGCCTTGCTTAGGTCAAGGAAGACTGCGCACCCTGATAATTTATCATCAAGGGTTTTCTACCAGTCATTCATTATCTTTGCAAGAGCAGTAGTTGTACTATGGTGGGGCCTAAATCCTGACTGAGCCGGGTTGAGTAGGTTAGAGGAGTCTAGATAATCTCTAAGTTGCAAGTTTACCACTTTTTCAAGCAATTTGGAGAGAATAGGTAGCAGCGAGATGGACCTATAATTATTGGGATCTCTCGGGTCACCAGATTTGAGCAGGGGGATCACTTGGACTGTCTTCCACATAGCAGAAAATGCACCCAGTGAAAGAGATAAGTTAAAGAGAGGTGTGATTGGAACAGCCAATACACGATAATTGATCTTTAAGAAGTATGTCTCAATATGGTCAGTACCAGCACTTTTCCTGACCAGATGTAGTAGCAAGTCCTCTACCTCCTTGAGGTAGACAGAATGAAAAGAGAGGGTAGGGGCAGATTGGGTGTAGTGGGGATTTGATGCTACCTGTGCTAGGGATTGTGTGCGAAGGTGGCTAGCTGGTGAGGAGTCAAAGGCCAGTCCTGCAGTGACAAAGTGGTCATTCAAAAGACTGAGGATCCCTACTTTGTCAATGATGACTGTGTCACCTTTCAAGATTTTTGATGGAAGAGACCCAGTGGGAACATGACCTTCGATACCTTTGAGTGTTCACCAAAATTTTGCGGGACAGTTAGCGAGGAAGACAGTAATGTTTGGTAGAAGGATGCCTTTTTAGTTCTGGTTAGCTTTGTACAAAAGTTCCTAGCAACCCTAAAGGCAGCCCAATCTTCAGGGAGCTTTGTTTTCCGAGCCTTTTTCCATCATTTGTCCCTACTGTGTAGGGCTGTTCTCAGCTCTAGTGTAAACCACGGAAAGGATCTTTTCTTGATCCGGGTTTTGACTAGTGGGGCATGCGTGTCTAGCACGTTTAGTACAATGGCTTCAAATGGCTTATAGGCATCCTCAACTGTTTTGACCAGGTAAAATTCCTGCCAGAGCAGAGACTCCTGGATATCCTCAAGGAAGGCATACATGTCGAGATTACGCACACATCTTTTAAAGGTGTACCTAGAGGAAGAGGGGGTTTTAGATGCAGTCCTTACACAAGCAGTGGGACAATGGTCGCTGACATCAGAGAAGAACACACCTGAGTGGGAGAATAGGTGTGGCTTGTTCACGAGTATGATGTCCACCAAGGAGATTTTACTCGGGTTAGATCTGTTCAGTTGTGTAGCATCAGAAATAAGCTGAACCAATTTAAAGGTGTCACATAGTACTTTAAGTGGTAAGGAGATAGCGGAGAACCAGTTTAGGCTTTTAAAACCAGTTTAGACTAAGTTTCTGATGAAAGGCTGAGCTTATTCACACCTAGTCAATTGAGGCAACTTCTAAGAATGGCAATTTAAAACAATTATCCCATCTCCTTCTTAATGGGAGTGAGGCAGATTCATCTATGTTCTACTCTAAATTACAGTGATCATTTTACCAGAGCTTACACTTTCACCCCTAGTGGGAATTAACACATATAAGGCCTCTATTAAAACATATTATAAAGCAGACAATGACAAACAGCAATAAAATTAGTAGCACTCTAATTGGCTTCAGCAGTCTGGAGGCATGCTGACTTAGTATCTAGCAACCCTGGAAAAATGGACCACACAAAAACAGCATTAAATAATACAATCTTACTAACTTTGTTACAAAACCTGGAACATATACAGTATTTATAGCAATGTTTACTGACTGGTGCTGTCTGTTTTACTTGTGAAAAACATTGCACATGATCTTTACAGCTTTGGAGAAATGGGTCCTATAAGCTTGCTGACAGGCATTACTAGACTTTGAGGTCCCTATATGACATCATCAGCAGCAGCTCTTTACTGGCACCTGCTTTTATTGCACAGGTAGTGCAATCAAAGTTGCAAAATGGCTAATAACTTTAAAACAAAGTAATGTAAAAATCTAGTTTTTGGTATGAGATTTACTGGGAGTATGCTTATTTGGATTTTGCAATGTAGCACTTTTGGCATCAATGGCTCTTTAAGCTGTCACCTTAAAAACAATGTTGCTACCATCCAACAATCTTCCAGTGGGAAAACCCACTTTGCATTTAATTGGGGAGGGAACACTCCTAATTCATTGTCTGAGCCGGACAGATGCACCCCATCTGCAATATAATATTCATCAACCCTCTCGTCTATGCTCCTCCTGATGACCTTCTCCCATACTAAGAAACCATGCCCCCATCCTCTGATTCATTCTGTGCCTGGCCTTGTCAATCACCCTGTGGCTCAATGCATGTCTCCAAACCCTCCTGGGCACCATATCCAACCAGTCCACCAGGGTCACCCCCCGCCACCAGCTCTTAATCTTGTTAATATCATATTTTATATCAAAGAAAATGTCCAGCCAGCATCTGGACCCCAGGTCATTTCCTCCCAGGTGGACGATCAACATATCACGTGGTGGATATCAAGCCCAAGCAGCCCTAGGTAAAAGGAAGTTACAGTAATCAAGGTGGGAGGTCACAAAGGCATGGACCACAGTTGGAAGATTGCCAGGTAGAACAAGGTGCTTAATCTGGGTGATATTCCTCAGATGGTAACAAGAGGATTTTACTATGGCTAACACCTGAGAATGTAGCGCCAGCCTATCATCAAAAATAATGCCCAGATTCCGCACCTGCTCAGAGGTCAGTAGCTGTCAACCCCCAAGTCAAAGCCCGGAGGCCTGACTAGCAGCCAATCCCACTACCTGATGACCTGGGTCCACTAATAACACTTCAGTCTTGTCAGGATTCAACTTCAACCAGCTAATAGTCATCCAGTCCTGGTTCTCAGCAAGGCAGTTGTTAAACACAGAGACCATATTATCCTGTTCTGGCACAAAGGACAGGTAGAGCTGGATATCATCTGCATAGCAGTGAAAACCCAGTCCAAGTCATCTTACAATGACTCTGAACGGTAGCATATCTACCACGAAGAACATGGGGGAAAGTACCAAGTCCTGCAGCATCCCACATGGCAGAAAGAATGAGTAGGAAGAATACACCCTGGACACCACCTTCTGAGATATGCCAGTGAGAAAGGAATAGAACCATCTGAAGACTGTACCAGACAGGCCACAGATGAACTGCAGATGCTCAAACAGAACCTCATGGTCCATGGTGTCAAACGCTGCAGAGAGATCAAGAAGAACAAAGATGGAATTGCTCTTCTGATCCCTTGCTAGCAGGAGATCACTGACCACCCAAACAAGGGCAGTCTCCATGCTATGCTTCTTCCCAAATCCTGACTGGAGAGGATCATAGATATCATGGATGGTGAAATGATTCTCCAGCTGCTGCGTGACCACTTTCTCAATAACCTTCCCCACAAATGGAAGGTTAGAGACTGATCTGCAGTTAGCAGGACAGTCCGGGTCGAGAGAAGTTTTTTAAGAAGGGATGTAACCACCACCTCCTTCAGGGAGTCCAGAAACTCACCAGACTGCAACGAACACCAGACTATCTCTACTAGGACTGGGCAGATGACATCAACACACACCACCAGGAGGCGAGTTAGACATGGATCCAAACTACAGCAATTCGGCTGCATATTCTGGAAAATATGCATGACATCCATGATCTCCAGCTGGTCAAAGTCGCACCAACCAAACTGAGGAGTAGCAACCTCCCACCAACCACCACCACCTCCATTAGAGTGAGCTGCACAGATTTCAGATCTGATGTCGGCAACCTTATCAGCAAAGCATCAAGCAAACTCATCACACTTTTCCTGTGAAAATGCTCTCCAAACCTGCAGGCAGACTGGATTTCATAGTCTGTCCACAGTTTGAAAGAGCTGAGCCAGTTGATTCTGTGCTGTGGCAATCTCGTTGGACAGGAACTCTGCCTTCTTATATGAGGCAGTCAATTGATCAACCCCATAATGGTCCAACAATCTAAGTCTTTTGGCCTCAAGGCCTGATTTTTACCAACAATACTTTATCCTTCGACCAACCTGCCTCAGCTCCCTCAAGCCCCATCAAACCATGGGTCCTGAAAGCAAAGGGTGAGGGGTTGAACATGGATAGGAGCAATGGAGCCCAGAGCCTCTGTCACAACCTTATTATAGGCTTGCACCAAGTTCTCCAGACCCATACTTGCACTCAGGAATCCTGATAGGTTAAACACCACCATTAGGCCATCTGGGGTCACATCTCTTAAAGAGTGGTACCAGACCATCTCCACAATGGCAGGTCTATAGGGGGGAGCCTTGAAACTGAAACTTATACTTGGTGATGGTCAGACCACCCAACTGATTCCACCACTAAGTCAGATGTCTCCATCCCCAGTAGGAAGACCAGGTCCAGTGAGTGACCATAATTGTGTGTTGCAGAGATAACCACCTGTCTGAGACCCAGTGAGCTCATAAGCTGGAGGACGTCCTGACCAAAATGAAAGAGTTCATCATTGACCCAGGCATTGAAATCACCCAGAACTATCAATCTGGGTGACTCCAATACCATATTGACAACAAAGTCTGCGACTTTCTGCAGAAATTGCTTCTTGTCCCCAGGTGGTGGTAATCAAGAAGACTCCTGCATCCCACACCTGTGACCACTGTACACTCAAAGGATCTGGTCTCTCCCACAGGTACAGCTACAAGGTCCAATTCTGATCTAAAACAGACTGTTACACCCCCATCCCTGTGATCCTGCCTCAGGTAGTGTATCACCGAGAACCCATCCTGAATAGCTGACTCCAAAATAGGGCCAGAATTTTTATCCAGCCAGGTCACGGTGATGCATGCCAGGTCCGCTGACCCAACAAGATCAGCAATGATAGCCATCTTGTTCTCAATGGACCTGGCATTACACATCACAGCCTGAGTAGGATGAGACGTCAAAGCCAGCCGAGCCACCGGCACACTAAATGTGGATCCCTTGGATATGGGTACCAGGCACAGAGGACTGTGATCAGGGACCCATTTTGCCCCAGGGCATCTCATAGTCCCCATTACCCCAATCTGACCACCCAACTCCCCCTCCCCCAGGTCCCAGGCCTTCCCCTTCACCTTCTGGCAAATAAACTGTTTGCTAGATCATGGCACCCACAACAGGTTTCTGTGTATGTTATTGGGTGGTGGTGTAAGGGGACAATGAGACTTGCCAGTTTAAAGAGCAAACCCCGTTGCCCACTGGGCATCAGCCAATGGGGGTGTTCCAGTGGCAAGTGGGGGGAGGGGGATTGTGACCTCATAAATGAGATCTCTAAGGCAGGGGCTGGAAAAAGATAGAGAAAGAAAAAGACTGGATGGGATATGGGTCTGGGGGGCTACAAGAGTAAAAAGTAGCTGCAAGGGGCCCCAGACCTCACTTTTTGCTGCATTTAGAAACTCCCTCCCACCCAACTAAACAAAAAACATAAGAAATAGAATGGCCAACCACAAGGGTGGTTGGAAGGAGGTAGTGATGCAAAGATATATATATATATATATAAAGAGCACTGGCTATGCTGTGGCATGTGAGTACCACTGAAGATGGATGGTCAGTATGAAGGAAATAGAGAATAGAAGGTGGGGAAGGAGGGACAGGAAGACCAGAAGGCTGCAAGGACTGTAAGAAGAAGAAGAAGAAGGGCATCTAGTGTACACTAGTGCCCTGAAGAGAAAAGAAGAAATGAGAATGGCCCCCCAGGTGTACATATGGGTGGAAGAAGAGAAAGGATTAAGAACTAAGAGTGGTGCATAAAAGTGCAACAATGTATATATGAAAAATAAAGTTGATATTGGGAATGTTTTGAAATAGAAAATAAATTGTGATGAAATGATTCAAATGTTGTTGAAATAAGTTAATGATGCTGTATATGATATATATTTTGGATATAAATGGAAATTTGTTAATAATCTGTTTGCCAGATCTGGGCACCACAACAGGTTTCTGTGTACTTTATTGGTTGGGGGTGTCAGGGGACAATCCAGCTTTGCACTTCCAGCAAAATTTGTTTACTCATTAGTCTCCAATCAAATTACATGTATTGCAAACTACAAAAAATATCAAACCAAATATTGCAGCTTGGTGAAAAAAAACTCTTACTTTCTTGACCTCCTGGTTGACTTTATTTTCCTTCTTTTGTACTATGTTCTAAAAACAAAATACACAGGGGTCCTAAGCAGGCTGAGTAATAACTTGAATTTAAACCTTCAAAAAGGATCTTGTCTTAATTGAAATAGATGCTCAACACCCAAGGGAAAAAAAGAAAAGCACTCTGGCGACACTTGGTAAAAACTGTAATATAGTTTCTAGATAAGAACTTTAGCATGAACTACATTTGTCCCCTACCTTTGTATGATACATAAGGATGAACCATAGCTGTTACTTACTGCTTCTCCCTTGGGAAACATATTGAAGAACATGATAAGGTAAAGATTGTCACTCATTATTTTTGAAGCACCTGAAGCTTTGTTAAGCACTGGTTGTTTTGAATTACATTATAGTTTAAAGTAAGCAAAGTCAGAGTGATTTTGTTTCAGTGTGAAGCACCTATTAAGACAAAATACTTTTTAAGGCATAATTTCATGTAATTGCTTAACCTGCTTAGGACCCATCTTATTTTATTTTTAGCATATACTGTACTGCAAGAGAAGGGAAATAATGGTACCTGGAAGATCAAGAAAGCTGCAATACATTGTAAGGTAATGAAAACTTTTTTTTCACCATGCTGCAACATTTGATTTAGGTATTTTCTATAATGTATAGTACTTGTGGACAGTATTACATAAACAAATTGTGTTGCTAGTACAACACCAAAGTATTCCAGTGAGCTATTGTGATACAAGTACTGGTTACAGAGGAGCTTCATTGCTTTTTAAGGCAGCATGGTGATGTCACCATGCTGACATATTGCTGTGAGTAGGGGACTGAGAACTATTTAACAGGATAGTGAGAGTGGGTGGCTGCATGACTCATATTATTCCGCTGTTCTCTCCATTTACCAAAGTGGTGTGTGTGTGTTTGCATGTGTTGGTGTGTGTGTCTGCAACCCTGCCTGCAGTATATAGCACTGTTTCTAGAGCCCTTTAAATAATTGTGCCTGTTAAAAGAACTTAAGGCAGTAATGGCTATAATTTCTATTGAAACACATTCAGCATTTTAAGGGCATGTAAGATAAGTAGCTATGGAACAGCTAACTTCCATGAACAATGAAAAGATTATTTATTTTCAATGGCACTTCTTTTCCTGCACTTTAGTACTGCATCCTATTAACATTCCAGTGTTTTCTTCAGCTTGATTTACCATTACAAGATTTTGTCTTTGAAGAGTTTGCTCCTAGTAAGTGATTATAATTTTTTTTATTGCTACAAACTTACCTGATTCTCTGGTATATGTGCTTATTTTCTGCAAAATGTGTCTTTAAAACAAATACATTTATAATAATTGGATAGTTAATGAAGTTGTGTGCCTTTTCTGGTGTTTTATTGGTTTCAACTCCCCCTGTTCTCAGATTACCTTGCAACATATTTGAGTCTTAACCTTTGAATATCTCAACTGTTAATCTTCAGCCTTCTTGTGTGCTTTTAAACACATAGAAGTTGACATTTTTTTCGTGTTCAGTCCCATAAAGACATTGTGTTTTTGCAGAGCTTTATTTGCAAATTCCTCACCTCTTTTGTTTAATTTTGCTGTCCAATATCCACCTCCACAGTTACATTTTTTATTTCTATTTGATCAAGCTTCATAGCATATAAGGCTAGCTTCTGTTGGTTATCAGGGCACTAGCTGGGCACTACAGCTGGATGCCAGGACACCTATTGAAACCAGAATGGAAAGCATATGTGCACATTCATGCATGCCTGATTCTTTGATTTAATGATGGATGTTATGTTTCTAAAATTAAAAATGAAAATTCCATTTGATTTTTTACAGGAGATGGCCCTGCTTCTCCTGTCTTGGGGTAGAGATAGAGATGACCCAGCTTCTCTTGGCTTGGGATGGATGGCTCTGCTTTTCCTGGCTCGGGGGGGGGAATGACCCTGCTCCCTGCTTTCTCTAGCAGGAGAAGCAGGGCTACATGACCCAGAAGATAGGGCCACCCCCCAATCCTGGAAAAGCAGGGAGGTACCCTTCCCCCAAACCAAAAGAAGCAAGGCCACCCTCACCCCCCAAGCCAGAAGAAGCAGGGTCTCCCCTCCACCAGGAAAAACAAAGCTATTCCCCCCCCGGGGCAGGAGAAGTAAAGCCATCCCCATCACCTGAACAAGATGAAATGGCCATCCCACCCCTTTCCAGCAGGTATCCACCTACCAAAATGGTCTTTAATGGATTGGCCACCCACAGAGGTAGGCCAGGAGATAGATGGCCATGCAGTCTCTCTTTTGAGTCTCTCTTCTCCCCACAGTACTGAAACATTTTCAAATAAACCCAGCCACTTACCTTAACAAAAAGGCAGATGCAGTTAGAATCCTGTCTCTCTGATTCTGTAGACAGTTTCTTTCTTGGCAGTTTTTGCTGCTGGCAAGACTTTTACTTGAGGGTCTGACTCTGAGCTGCAGCTATTGGCTGGGAAGGTTGGCTTGCTGGTGTTGCTCTTTCCCATTACCGACGAGACTGTGCTCTAGTATTTTATGAAAAAACACAACATAGTACAACTCTTTTAAGGTTAGCTATACTGTTGAGATGGGAGGGACTTCTGTGCTGCAGCTTGCAAGCAATGGCAATACAGTTCTGGTTTGGTGGGCATGGTTGTCTGGGTGACTCCAGATTCAGGTAGCTAGGTAGTCACCAGAAGCCAAACCACAGTGCCACTCTCTGCCCCCAACACTGGGTGCTCAATTATGGGGTCAGATGGTAAACTAAAATGAAAGCAAGTAGCCACTTGCTGCTCAACCCTGTTGCCACCAAACTTCCCCAATTCTGACACCAAGTGCCTAAACCAGGAGTCAGACAGTAAATGTAAGCAATTAATCAAACAATGACAGCCAAACTCCAGCACTGCCAACTCTCCATTCTAACACTAGGTGCCCAGCCCCCCCCCCGGTCCAACTGTCAATGAAAAATGTAAGCAGACAATGGGAGCCCATCTCCAGTGATGTTTTGGAAATAAACATTAGTTGTTTTCTGCATTAGTCATGGAGGAGTGGTTCTGAATGAGAAAAAGGCTTTCAGCCATTCAGCATTTACGAAACTTTGTGCCCATTTTGTAAAGTGCTTGACAACACAGACCATCTGAGAAGATGATTCAAACAGCATAGCAGGAGAGGAACCAGTAGCAGCAGTTTATTACTGACATTAATGATTTTTGGTTTGGGGGAACAATTTCCAGTTTAGGCCCTACAAGGTCAGTGCACAAGCAAGTGTCAGTGATCACATGTGGAGATGATATGTGCAGAGACAAGCAGGTCTGCCATTGTTAGTTGGGGTGGTTGGGTTGAGGCCCGCCCCAATACTAAATGCTGAACGCCTTTCTCAGTCATGTCCTTATCAGGACATAACCCTACATCCTGCACTACTTACACCAGGCAATGCTCCATTGCATAATTATTAGTGTACAACCGTGGGCTGCTCACCAACTGAACACTACAAAGATGACCGTGATCTGCAAAATTGTGTAGTGGAACTGCTGTCAGATGTAAGTCATCCACTCTCGCCCCCCCCATGCACACACATACATAGACAAAATGTTGGTTTCTGTAATCCCCTAGATCACTTTATCCTTTAAACTGAAGTCTGACCTGTGTTGTCTGGTGTGTTTAAGGTCAAATACATGCAAGTCAGTGAGCGTGAGCAGGGACATTCAATTCTCATTCAGAACCACTCCTCCATGACCAAAGCAATGAGCATGGCAGCACCTTTGAAAGAAAAGAAATCCAGACCCGCTCATCTGCTGCTACTTTTATCCAGAATTTATCAAATAAAAAAAAATTAAATAAATACAGCACACAGAAGACCTTACAGTTTGTAAACCATGAAGCAGAAACTACTCTGTACAACATCTGCTAAGGGACATGCTCAGTGACTGCCAAGACGCCACTGGCTGCAAGTCAAAAACAAGGCCTAAGTGAATGGCAAATAAACAAAATTACAAAAAAAAAAAAGAAGTGTTTATGTGTTGGGGAGAAACAGAGTTGGAAGGAAAGAGACAGACAGCAACACATTCTAATGCCTGGATTATACATATGGGGCTGGATATTCAAAAGGGTTGCACATGGCACAACAGTGTTGCACCATGCGCAACCTGCTGATGCACCCTGGCATGATATTCAAACGGGGATTGTGCCTGGCACAAATCCCGATGTGCCGGAGTGCATTAGTAATGTATGCGGTGCAGGTGGGGGGGCATGCCCATGCATACTCTGCACATCCCGATATTCAACCCGGGATGTGCTGAGTCCATGCATGCGCAACCCCTACTTGCGCTGCACACAGGTGAGCCACAAAAAAAAAGCAACAACAGCTAGCCACCCGCAGGTGAGCTTCAGTATGCAAGGCTCAACATGGCAGCTGCCACCTGTGGGTGGCCACCTGAGCCCCGGCTGTACCTTCGTGGCGGCACCTCCCCATGCCTGATTGCAGGCATCTGTGTAAAAATATAAGTCCAATATCCCTGGTGGTTCAGTGGACTGCTTGCAGCCCGATCATGGGCATCTGAGTAAAATGATATGTCCAATATCCCTGGTGCTCCAGTGGACCACTCGCAGCCCGATCGCGGGCTTCAGAATGGAATAATACATCCAAAATCCCTGGTGGTCCAGTGGACTGCTCGTAGCCCAATTGTGGGCATATGTAATGTGGAGGCTCCACGGTACCCCACCACTGAGCCCCACCGCCCGCCCCCCTCCAGTCAGCAGCAGGTGGCAGCACCCCACCCACCTGCTGCCCTGCCGCCTGCTGACCGACAGTGTATGTTAGGGCTGTATGCCCATTGGTCCACAGCATGAGTGAACGGGTGTACAGCCTGTACTGTACTACACAGTCCAGATATGTGAATGAATCCACTCACATATCTGGATTGTGTAGTATGGTACTGGCTGCACGCCCATTGGCTCTCGCTATGCACCAATGGGCGTACAGTCCTACCATACACTGTCAGTCAGAGGGTGGTGGGATGGCAGGTGGGTGGTGTGCTGCCACCTGCCGCTGACTGGGGGAGGGGCGGGGGCTCAGTGGGTGGTGGGAGGGGGTACCGTGGAGCCTCCTTATTATTACATATACCCGCAATCGGGCTGCAAGCAGTCCACTGGACCACCAGGGATATTGGGCAATTATTTATATCTACATATGCCCGCGATCAGGCAGAGGGGCGCATTGTCACGCTGTTTAGAGGGCGTCGGTCCCTGACGGCTACTGCCTGGCTAGCGCCAGGTGCATGTCTTTGGGGATCGGTGCACCTGCATGGAAATGGAGCTATAATGACATGCAAATGGCCCTATTTGTGCCTTGCATACATTATGGCCCCATTTACATGTGCACTTTTGAATATCATGGTTGTTGCGCATAGCGCAACAGAACTGGTGCTAGCGCATTCCCTGCTCCACACTGGCCAATTGCACTGGCACAGTGCCACTGCACCATGTGCACTGCGGATGGCCAGGGTGCGATATTCAATGATGCTGTGCCTTGGCACAGCTCTGTTGAATATCATCCAGTCAACAACCTGCGCGGCCAAGTTGTGCTGCGCCTAGGCTTGCGCCACAGCCTGGTGCTGTCTGAATTTCCGGGCCATGGTCTGCAAGTAACAGTACAGGTAAACTTTTTTTCTATGTTTTGTATTTGTATGTTTAACACTATATATATATATATATATATATCTATATATATATATATATATATATATATATATATATATATTATGGTAGCACGGTAGTGCTACCATAATTTGGGTTGAGGAGCCATTTCTATGTTAAACCCCAAAACTTTGCACCTTAATAACTTTGCAACCGTTTTATGGATTTGCCTGAAATTTGGAATTTATGATCAAGAACCATAAGCCTTAGGATCTGCCAAGTTTCGTACTGGTCAGATATACGGCTATGGAGTTATTAAGTGTGATCTGTGCATGCATTTACGCTTTTCTGGAATTCTATGGTCGCGCCTACAGGTTGCACGGTTTTCGCGACTGGCCCAAAATCTTCAGGGAACATGAGGCCAGGGTCCCGATGTGCCTTTCAAGATTTTGTGAAAAAATATTAAACGGTTCAAAAGTTATTCAAAAAACAGTTTCCCATTATAAGTCAAAGGGAAAAGTTAACAAAAAGTTCAACACTTTCGCAAATGCATTTTTACTTTCGCAAATGGGCCTGTTACTTTTGCAAATCGGCCATTTTGTTTTCAGTTGGTGATCAGAAAAATGGTTGGCATTTAAATTTGGGACCCTCTAGCAACCTAATTTTTTTTGTATTCACCTAGTCGGGCCCTGAGGATGCTTGCCATGTCTTTATTTTGTGGTAAAACACCCCAGAAATATGTTTTTCAAATTTCTGGAAAAAGTACTTTAAAAATTACTTCGTGCTCAGAAAGTGCATAAATTTTACGAAGCTTTCGCAAATTGCGACAGTAGTTTTCTAGTCTGTGGGAAAATGACAGCAATTATTTGGCACTGCGCTGCAAAAGAACAGTTGGGAGTTTTGAGCTGAAATTTGAAGGGAACGGAGCCGACATCTCACAGATGTGCCTTTCAGTGTTGTATTGAAAAAATTATACACGGCGGCAAAGTTACGGCACTCCAAAGTTGACTGTTTTTCCCATAGGATAACATTATGGCACCCGACGCCTTACAGAAATCCTTTGGATCCCTGCTGCAAAATAACGGTTTGGTCTTTTTTCCTGAAATTTGGAGGAAGACAGCCAACAGCCCACAGATGTGCCTTTCAGTGGTTTGGTGAAAAAATATTACAGGAGGCAAAGTTATGGCGCTCGAACTTCTCTTTTTCCCATAGGATAACATTCACAGGCGTTAGCTGCGCCTTTCAGGGCCGTATCTCGAAAGCGGTGCGAGATACTGGAGTTTTAATCTGAAAGTTCTTAGCCCCTTATGGAGCTAAGTATAAAACTAGCCAGGACAGTCATAAATCATACAACTTTTAAATTTTTTTCTACGTCATACGGTTCCTGAGATATAACTTATTTAGTATTCCAAGTCCTCATTTTCTGCTCCGATACCCATTATTATGCATACATTCTTTGTACTCACTGTCTTTCTCTATTCAGCTTTTGGGAAACCAGCCTGTGCGCTTACATTACTGTTACCATTGCCCTTTCGGCTTGCTGATTTCCATGCCATTTCACTTACCGTTGGCGTCTCGCCACCCGTCGTCATCCTTTGTGTTTTCATTTTGCTCTTGCGTTTCTGTTACTTTTTGCCATTTGTGTGTACCGTACTGTTTCTCTTTCTGCTTCACTTTGCGTCACCATGCCCATTGCCATTTCGATTTACAGGCACCATGTTACTATGTGACAAGACATCACGTGGCACACCGTTCCCGTCTATGCCACCGTGTTCGTTATCCTTTCTGTTCTCATTCGCACTTGCGTTACCTTGTGCGCTACTGTTAGCGCTTCGTGTGCATTGCTGTTCCTGTTACTATGCCACAAGACATCATGTAGGGAGTGGGCCTTTGGGTCTCAAGGCCCAGCTACCAGACACGTACAGGAGCCGGGCCCTATGTGCTATCCTTTATGCTTTCATTTGCTTGCTTTTCTGTTATTTTTTGCCATTTGTGTCTACAGTACTGTTTCTCTTTCTGTTTCACTTTGCATCACCATGCCCATTGACATTTCCATTTGCAGGCACCATGTTACTATGTGATAACACATCATTTGGCAGACCGTTCCCATCTATGCCACCATGTGCGTTACCCTTTCTGTTCTCATTCGCGCTTGTGTTACCATGTGTGCCACTGTTAGCATTTCTGTTTTCGTTGCTGCTCCTGTTACTATGCCACAAGACATCATGGGGCTGGGCCCAAAGGGCCCGCGGCCCCACCGCTGCATTACATCTACTATTTCTCGTTACCATTCTCAAAAGAAGGGAAATTAGAGGTAAAAACTCTGTTTAATGCATTAGTTAGGGTTGTTCCACAGCGACAAAAGTGAGGAAATTTGCTGTTAGGGTTGAAAACCCTAACTCCGAATTCACCCCCCCAGCACCACACACACACACAGACACACACACACACATTCTAGTATGGGGGTGGACCAAGTCAACACAACCAATGACAGACATCCAGCAGCAGGTGACAGAAATAACAAACAATTGTCTAAATGTACTACGAGACATCCCCACCCACCTGACCAGGTACTGCATGCTCAGTGGAGATCAACAGCAAAACTGAGGCCATGTACACCAAACGTACACATCCCTGATTGCAGCTGCACACAACGTATCACACTTAGTAGTTGCATGGCCTTACCTACCGATGCTCCACACCAGACCAGACTACATGTGGTGGGCCACCTGAGCAACAGAGTTCAGCAAAACCAAGGAGTTGTACAGGTATAATATCTCTGATTATAACAAGGGTTTGAGAAATTCAGCTTTCTAATTGACTGTAAACATTGTAACAGCCTTATGTTTACTTTTTATTAACATACATGTAGAGCCTAACCATATGATGAACATGGTTTAATGTTGTTTAAAAAACAGTTTTATTATGATAGCAGTAAGCCACTCCCAGGTATTATGTTAATGGTCAGTTTATCACTGTCTAGCGACATGTGGCACTCGGCTATGCCTCATTCAACATTAAACCCCCACAGGGTGATTAACTGACCATTTAACATAACTGTTGGTCATGCCTTATTGCTTAATTGCCTTTATGAGTAGATAGTCTCCCTCTGCTAGGCACTGTAGCAGCTTTGCAACACAGTGTCCCACCCAGTTACACCATACACTGTCTAGTTACTGGAGAATGGCTGTGAATATGAACTCATGAAGATGAACAGTGTAACTTGATCATTACAGTCATCGAAACCTTAGTGTGATTATAACTGACAGAGTCAGTGATAGAGAATAACCCTGCTGTCCTAGTACACTTACCCCATTGTGAGTTAAATCAATACTAAAGACATTCTGTTTATATCTACACCATACCTACTTGATTCCTGTTGTACCACAATTAACATAGTTATCACTTTGATAGCATCAGTGACAGAAGTGTGGCAAACCCAAACACTAGGCATACAGCCTGAGTATGAAACAACTGTTAAAAAAAATTACACTGTGTCCAGAAGTGGCATAGATCACTCATTGCAACAATAGTAAATGTATTACTATTTGAATAAGTTAGTCATCACCGATGCAATGAGATTGTCTTTATCAGGTACAACATACTCAGTAAGTGCCTACAGGAAAATCTATCCATTATACATCTCCGATACAGGTACGTCATTGTTGTCTCAGTAGTGCTATGATATTTAGAAGTTGCTTGGCCTGATCCATGCAATTACAATGTTTCTTACAAAGAATACTTACTGCATCTTTAGTATTGAAACACACTGAAGGTCTATGTATGTACATGAGCAGTACACTTTCATCAGTAAGAATGCATCTGATACTGGCAGTACGAATTTCAGAGCATTGAACAGGCAGTGCTTTTCCATACGCTTACATCAGCCTCTCTATCTTGAGTAAACCATTGCAGTAAATGTACTACTATGTAAATCACCTACTAAATGTAACACTACTTTTATCTTGAGCATGCTAGTGTCTTGTGGTTAATTTATGTACTTCTCTTAATTAATGTATACTCACTAGTGTTAAACCTTTCTACAACTGTCATCATGCACCTTCAGCATTTATATTGACTAATGGCACAGTACCAGTTGTGGTGTGTGTGGGGCATCGGTAGGTAAGGCCATGCAACTACTAAGTGTGGTACGCTTGTGCAGCTGCATTCAGGGATGTGTACGTTTGTGTACATGGCCTCAGTTTTGCTGTTGATCTCCACTGAGCATGCAGTACCTGGTCAGGTGGGTGGGGATGTCTTGTAGTACATTTAGACAATTGTTTGTTATTTCTGTCACCTGCTGCTGGATGTCTGTCATTGGTTGTGTTGACTTGGTCCTCCCCATACTTGAATGTGTGTGTGTCTGTGTGTGTGTGTGTGGTGCTGGGTGAATTGGAGTTAGGGTTTTCAACCCTAACAGTGAATTTCTCACTTTTGTCACTGTGGAACAACCCTAACTAATGCATTAAATGGAGTTTTTTGCCTCTAAAAAATATATATATATATATATATATATATATATATATATATATATATATTATGGTAGCACGGTAGTGCTACCATAGTTAGGGTTGAGGAGCCATTTCTATGTTGAACCCCAAATTTTGTACCTTAATAACTTTTCAACCAATTGATGGATTTACCTGAAATTTGGAATACATAATCAAGAACCACAGGCCTTGGGATCTGCCAAGTTTTGTACCAGTCAGATGTATGGCTGTGGAGTTATTAAGCATGACCTGTGTGTGCGCTTACGCTTTTTCTGGAATTCTGCTGTCACACCTACAGGTCGCACGGTTTGCACGACCTACTCAAAATCTTCAGGGAATGTGTGGCCAGGGTCCCCGATGTGCCTTTTGAAGATTTCATGAAAAAATATTAAATGGTTCAAAAGTTATTCAAAAAACAATTTCCCATTATAAGTCAATGGGAAAAGTTAACAAAAAGTTTGACAGTGTCGCAAATGCACTTTTTACTGTCGCAAATGGCCCTTTTACTGTAGCAAATCCACCATCTTGTTTTCAGTTAGTGATCAGAAAAATGCTTGGCATTTAAAATTGAGACTCTCTAGCAACCTAATTCTTTTTGTATTCACCTAGTCGGGCCCTTCGGATGCTAGCCATGTCTTTATTTTGGGGTAAAACATCCCAGAAATATGTTTTTCAGGTTTCTGGAAAAAGTACTTTCACAAAGTAGTGTCGCGCTCAAGAAAGTGTCGCAAATTTTTGTGAACGCTTTTGCAAATTGCGACACTACTTTACGACACTATGCCCAAAATAGCAGTAATTATTTGGCACTCCGCTGCAAAAGAACGATTGGGAGTTTTGGGCTGAAATTTGGAGGGAATGCAGCCGACATTGTCATGTTGATTATTTCCATCTGCAGGATACCAAAGAAAGAAAGTGTGTTCGGGAACCGTAGTTCCAACCACATGACCGTGTAGCTTAGTGGTTAGAATGGCAGTATGTTATTCCGGAGGCATGGCTTCAATTCCTAGTAGGTTGTGTTATTTATTTCTTACTACAGT
Source organism: Neoceratodus forsteri (assembly GCA_016271365.2). NCBI lineage: Eukaryota > Metazoa > Chordata > Ceratodontiformes > Ceratodontidae > Neoceratodus > Neoceratodus forsteri. The sequence continues at coordinate 638,389,437 of CM057455.1, read as the reverse complement.
TTGTAATCCATGGAAAAAAGACTGCTGTAAGTAGTTTAAACATGTAAAAAACTGCTGTTTATATAGTCTCAATTTTCAGTAACGTGTTGTCAACTTTTACTCATCACGGCTCTGAGGATATAACACTTAGCTGTCAATCCTCCTGTTTTATTCATTTTAGTGTGTGTGGGGGGGCACATTAACAACCACCTCTACCGCTGTTGGGAGACTCTCCGAGTAGTGTGTGTGTGTGTGTGTGACATAACCTTTGTCATACCTATCATTCAAGCAGAGACTGGCTCAGAAAAGAATGATTACATAAAACTCTGGCTGTACATGAAGTCATGAACTTATCAGATCTGCAGAATTAAATGAACCAAATGGACAGAATGCTTTACAGATTTAAACGCATTTGATTTACCAGAATGGCTAGGAGGGGTTATCATATAGTTTTTTTTTAATAAAAATAATGTGGAATAATATTGTCTCCAGAAACAATTTATTTAGTGGCTTTTTTCCCTAACCTTTGTATTCTGCCGAAATGATAAACAATTTTACCAAGTCGTGCGCAATCCTAAAAAAATGAACTTAAAAAATGGAATGAACTAAATTATATAACGAGTATCAAATGGGTACTAAGAATCCTGCATCCTAATTGGCTGAAACTTGTCCCTACCCATTGGAGTGAGACAGCACAACCAATGGGTATGAAAAAGTCCGGTACCAATGTTACTCAATTAGCAGCAATATCAGCGGGCAGTTCTTGTGTGCTTCAATCCCTAATCCCATTTTCACTTTCCTGCACACTACTACATTGTTGGTACAGTCAGTCACGGAACTAAACACACTGGAAGGCAATTGTAAAAAATAATCAAGTTTTTTTTTTTTTTTAAGAAAAAAGTGTAGCAAGGGTGTGTGTGTGGGGGAGAGGGGGAGTCAAAAGGCACTTCACTCAAAAGGCACTTCACTCACAGACACCATAGTGGCTAGCACAGTGCAGCTCAGGCTAGCATCCTGTAAGTCCATAAGTGGAGGGACCATTTCACACAAAAAAAATTGTTTACATTCTTAACACAGACCCATTTTATAGGGGCAATAAGGCATCCCGGCTGTGTTGCCACAAAGCACAACCAACACCCCATTGTGTCTTATTGCTTACACACCTTTTCGTTAAGATGCAATAGACTGCTGAGAAGCATTCTGATTGCATAATCTGAGGATGTGGCTGTATTACAACATGTGTGTAAGGTGGTTAGAGAACCAAACGGTATACCTGGAGAGATGAGTTAAAAAAATACCGCCAACTCACCGTGACCTTGAGCAAACCAGATGGGGCATCAGGCATTCTTAAATACCATATTAGTTGTGTTTACCTTCTACCTGCTGCAAGCCACCCCCCCCACACACACACCACCACCACTACCACCACAAACAATTTGTGATTTTATTTACCTTTCATTTCTCATGATGCATGACTTGTTCCTATAGCCATCTAGTTGTAATACCAAACATTTTAAAGGGTCCTCTGCCTTGTCATGCGATGTCTTTCAAGGTTAATCTTGAAATAAGGACGAGAACCTAGTCGGCATGTGTGATCTATTAATGACAGGTTTTATAAATGTCTCACATGAGAAAAATAACTACTTCAACTGATGTATCAATTGTCTGGTGTCATGTGTGTAAGAACAGAAACCAAACAATAATGGTTTGCTTAACTTTAAGATGCACCCATTCAGAAGTATAAGGTTTTGTGCAACTTGAGCGGATCCTTCTGCAAACAGCAATCAATCAAAGACGTTTAGTTTATTTTTGTTCTTCTTTTAGTCTGCTAATTATAAATAATGACATCATTCTTAGCTGACCGGGATTCCAGGATTGTTTATTTCTAAACATTCCAGACACTCTTCTAACCAAAAGAAACACCATAACTACAAGTCCACATATCGTAGGACCGAAAATACTATTCTCGTCTTCATTTGTTTCTTAATAGGAAGGAGTATACTTAATGATTCATGTAAAATATAACAGTTTTTGTTCACTCTTGTCCTCCAGAATCCATATAATTAAAACATTATATGTTTGGCATTATGCAAATGTCTCCAGTGCTTTTCCTGAATATTCATTTTTTTTTGCAATAGCCTATCATTTCTTGCAACTGTATTTGTTCATCTTGCATGGGTTAAAAATATGGATACAAAACAATGACTTCTTTGCAGGGTGGAAGTCAGTAAAATAGGAAAAATGCCATTGAAAGAAGGAGGAGGAGAGTAATAGTCAACTTCATACATATATGTCAGAAAAAAGCAGCAGTTTATATTAGCGGGGATCACTTTTCCCCATACTTTGTCAGCAGCCACCTACATTATTTCTGGCATTCTTAGATGCTCTACTGCAATATGTTTGGTCCATTGGACTATTTCTAAAATTGTATTTATTACTAGCTTTGTAATTAGTGTGTATCCACAACAAAGATGGCAGCCCCCAGGAATATGCAAAAAATCTTCTTCCCTGTGGTTTCTCTTCAGCTGTAAAAGCTTTATTCAGATACAGATTGCATATATGCCTAGATGGAGCAAGCTTAGATTTATGATGATGGGCAGAATGCTGTACTGTCCAAACAAACCTAGCCTTATCAGAGTGGGTGTGGCAAGGAAACACTACCTTCTAAAATCTTAAAAAACATTTATCATGCCTTGGGACCCAATTCAGTGGTTGGAATGCATTTGTTTCCTTAAGTTTTTGTTTAACTGCTGAGGGCAGACTTGATGGGCTGGAGGGTCCTTTTCTGCTGTCAATTTCTATGATTCTGTTATCTCAATTTTTGTATCATGCCCTGCTGCATTAAAGAAGTATTGATGCCTCTAGGAACAGGCTCCATTAAGACACAGCTAGACATATAAATGTTCTGTATTTAGCCACCCTTCCTTCTTTAATATAGACATTTGCATGAAAACTGTATGTGTGGCCCCTGAACATCCCCTCCTCCTGCTGTATACTTCAATGCAGTAGATTTGGATGTCATAAACTGGAATCACCTCACAGGAAGACAGCCAACAAGAGCAGATGCAAGCCACAGTATAATTAACTTGTTTTCATTCTGTTGTTTTAATGAACAAGGAGGTGAAGAGAAATACAGGGAAATATGACATGTAAGCTGAAATGTCTCTAAATATTATTTCCATACTTTTCACTGTTTAAGAGCACACATACACACACACACACACACACACACACACACACACATTGGAATCCAAAAAAACAATCACTTCTCAACTCAGTCTTATTATGGATCAAAAAGATGGCATCGAAAAATTAAAGACTAAAATGCTGAAAATGCATCTGTAATAATAGTCATGCTTCCAGATTTTCTACAGTGCACACAGAGCAGCACAACTGAGATACCTCTCTTGAACAGGTTCTCTTGCGTCTCCCAAGTTTAGCAGGACTGAAACTTAATGAGGTAAAGTAACTTGCTCAAGGCCACACAGTGAGTCTGTGATAGGATTCCCAGAAGCAGTCGTTGTAGAGGAAACAGTGGAGGGATTCAAAAGGGCATGGGACAACCACATGGGAGTGTTAAAGGGGGGGAGGCACAGGTCCAAGCAGATAGCTGGGCAAATGGGCAGACTTGGTGGGCCTAGTTCAGTTCTTTTCTGCTGTCACACTTCTATGAATCTATGATTCGAGCCAGCATTTCCAGTAGGGCAGCTTGTGTTACAAGAGCTCAATGCCTTCCTGGTTTGCTTGAAACAGCATAGTGCCACAAACATCAGATTTTGCCAGTAAAGCCTTTCATATCACCCAAGGCAAACTTTGACGCAAACCATATACCTCAGTTAGACCCTTCACAGCATAATATTTGAAAAACAAATAGTGACATTTTCATCAACTTTATAGCGAACAATGCGCCGATAGTATGTGGCTCGTTTAAAGAAATAAGAGAGATAGTGGGTTGCCTTGCTGCAAAATTGGCATAACCTTACTGAATCAGAAAATGTTATTAAAATGCCTATGTGTGTGTGTGTGTATATATTATGGTAGCACGGTAGTGCTACCATAGTTAGAGTTGGGGAGCCCATTTCTATGTTACACCCAAAATTTTGCACCTTAATAACTTTGCAACCATTTGATGGATTTATCTGAAATGTGGAATACATGATCAAGAACCATAGGCCTTGGGATCTGCCAAGTTTCGTACCAGTCAGATATACAGCTGCGGAGTTATTAAGCATGATCTGCTCGTGCGTTTATGCTTTTTCTGGAATTCTGCTGTCGTGCCTACAGGTTGCACAGTTTGTGCGACTGGCCCAAAATCTTCAGGGAATGTGCAGACAGGGTCCCCGATGTGCCTTTTGAAGATTTCGTGAAAAAATATTAAACGGTTCAAAAGTTATTCAAAAAACAAGTTCCCATTATAAGTCAATGGGAAAAGTTAACAAAAAGTTCGACAGTGTCGCAAATGCACTTTTTACTGTTGCAAATGGCCCTTTTACTGTCGCAAATCCACCATCTTGTTTTCAGTTAGTGATCAGAAAAATGCTTGGCATTTAAAATTGAGACCCTCTAGCAACCTAATTATTTTTGTATTCACCTAGTCGGGCCCTGAGGATGCTAACCATGTCTTTATTTTGGGGTAAAACACCCCAGAAATATGTTTTTCAGATTTCTGGAAAAAGTACTTTCGCAAAGTAGTGTCGCGCTCATGAAAGTGTCGCAAATCTTTGTGAAAGCTTTAAATTGGCGCACACTATTTTGGCGACACTATGCCCAAAATAACAGTAATTTTGGCACTCCACTGCAAAAGAACGGTTGGGAGTTTTGGGCTGAAGTTTGAAGGGAACACAGCTGACATCTCACAGATGTGCCTTTCAGTGTTGTATTGAAAAAATATTACATGGCGGCAAAGTTACGGCACTCCAAAGTTGACAGTTTTTCCCATAGGATAACATTACGGTGCACGACGCATTGCAGCACTTGTTTGGTGCCCTGCTGCAAAATAACGGTTTGGTCTTTTCTCCTGACATTTGGAGGGAAGACAGCCAACAGCCCACAGATGTACTTTTCAGTGGTTTGGTGAAAAAATATTACAGGGAGGCAAAGTTATGGCACTCTGAACTTCTCTTTTTTTCCCATAAGATAACATTACGACGTACTTGCTGTCTTTCAGGGACCCGTATCTCGGAAGCAGTCTGAGATACGGACTTTGTCGGAAAACACTTAGCCCAAAACTAGCCAGACAGTCATAAATCACATGACTTTAAAATTTTTTTTCTACGTCGAACGGTTCCTGAGATATAACCTATTTAGTATTCCAAGTCCTCATTTTCTGCTCCGATATCCATTATAATGCATACATTCTTTGTACTCACTGTCTTTCTCTATGCAGCTTTTGGGGAAAACCAGCCTGTGTCCTTACATTACTGTTACCATTGCCCTTTCCTCTTGCGGTTCCGTACCCGTTTCACTTACCGTTGATGTCTACGCCATCATGTGCGTTATCCTTTGCGTTTTCATTTGCGCTTGTGTTTCTGTTATTTTTTGCATTTCTGTCTACAGTACTGTTTCTCTTTCTGTTTAACTTTGCGTCACCATGCCCACTGACATTTCTGTTTGCAGGCACCATCTTACTATGTGACAACACATCACGTGGCAGACCGTTCCCGTCTACACCACCGTGTGTGTTACCCTTTCTGTTCTCATTTGCGCTTGTGTTACCATGTGTGCCACTGTTAGTGCTTCTGTTTACATTGCTGTTCCTGTTACTATGCCACAAGACATCACATGGTGGGAGCGTGGGGCCCTCCGCCACTTCATTACATTCACTATTTCTCGCTATCATTCTCAAAAAGAAGGGAAATTAAAGGCAAAAAACTCTATTTAATGCATTAGTTAGGGTTGTTCCACAGTGACAAATGTGAGGAAATTCAGTGTTAGGGTTGAAAACCCCTTGGACCCCGCCCACCCCCAACCGGCATTGGGGTGATTAGGTCGTTGTCCTAACTCTCACCCCATTCTCCTATACTTCTGCTGCTTTACACATGTCATGGGGTGAGAGTTAGGCTGATGACCCAATGCACACCCCAATGCTGGTTGGACGTGGTGGGCGGTTCCAAGGAGGGTTTTCAACCCTAACACCAAATTTCACTTTTGTCGCTGTGGAATAACCCTAACTAATGCAGTAAACTGAGTTTTTTACCTCTCTCTCTCTCTCTCTCTCTCTCTCTCTATATATATATATATATATATATATATATATAGCATGGTAGTGCTACCATAGTTAGGGTTGAGGAGCCATTTACAGTACATGTTAAACCTAAAAGTTTGCACCTTCATAACTTTGCAACCATTCACTGTATTTGCCTGAAATTTAGAATACACAATCAAGAGCCATAGGTCTTGGGATCTTCCAACTTTTGTACTGTTCGGATATATGGCTGCGGAGTTATTAAGCATGATCTGCATGCACATTTATGCTTTTTTGGAATTCTTTGGTCATCTCTAGAGGTTGCACAGTTAGCACGACTGGTCCAAAATCTTCATGGAACGTGTGGCCAGGGTCCCAGATGTGTCTTTTGAAGATTTCATGAAAAAATATTAAACGGTTCAAAAGTTATTCAAAAAACAAGTTCCCATTATAAGTCTATGGGAAAAGTTAACAAAAAGTTCGACAGTGTCGCAAATGCACTTTTTACTGTTACAAATTATCCTTTTACTGTCACAAATCCACCATCTTGTTTTCAGTTAGTGATCAGAAAAATGCTTGGCATTTAAAATTGAGACCCTCTAGCAACCTAATTCTTTTTGTATTCACCTAGTCGGGCCCTGAGGATGCTAACCATATCTTTATTTTGGGGTAAAACACCCCAGAAATATGTTTTTCAGATTTCTGGAAAAAGTACTTTTGCAAAGTAGTGTCACGCTCATGAAAGTGTTGCAAATTTTTGTGAAAGCTTTTGCAAATTGCGACACTACTTTGCGACACTATGCCCAAAATAACAGTAATTCTTTGGCACGCCACTGCAAAAGAACGGTTGGGAGTTTTGGGCTGAAGTTTGGAGGGAACACAGCTGACATCTCACAGATGTGCCTTTCAGTGTTGTATTGAAAAAATATTACATGGCAGCAAAGTTACGGCACTCCAAAGTTGACAGTTTTTCCCATAGGATAACATTATGGTGCACGACGCATTGCAGCACTCGTTTGGTGTCCTGCTGCAAAATAACGGTTTGGTCTTTTCTCCTGACATTTGGAGGGAAGACAGCCAACAGCCCACAGATGTACCTTTCAGGGGTTTGGTGAAAAAATATTACAGGGAGGCAAAGTTATGGCACTCTGAACTTCTCTTTTTTTCCCATAAGATAACATTACGGCGTTCGCCGCGCCTTTCAGGGCCCATATCTCGGAAACGGTGCGAGATATGGACTTTTTGTCATAAAAATGCTTAGCCCAAAACTAGCCAGGACAGTTGTAAATCACATGACTTTTAAATTTTTTTCCTACGTCGAATGGTTCCTGAGATATAACCTATTTAGTATTCCAAGTCCTCATTTTCTGCTCCGATATCCATTATAATGCATACATTCTTTGTATTCACTGTCTTTCTCTATGCAGCTTTTGGGGAAAACCAGCCTGTGTCCTTACATTACTGTTACCATTGCCCTTTCCTCTTGCAGTTCCGTACCCGTTTCACTTACCGTTGACGTCTACGTCACCATGTGCGTTATCCTTTGCTTTTACTTTTGCGCTTGTGTTTCTGTTATTTTTTGCATTTCTGTCTACAGTACTGTTTCTCTTTCTGTTTAACTTTGCATCACCATGCCCACTGACATTTCCATTTGCAGGCACCATCTTACTATGTGACAACACATCACGTGGCAGACCGTTCCCGTCTAAGCCACCGTGTGCGTTACCCTTTCTGTTCTCATTCGAGCTTGTGTTACCATGTGTGCCACTGTTAGCACTTCTGTTTGCATTGCTGTTCCTGTTACTATGCCACAAGACATCACGTGGTGGGAGCGTGGGGCCCTCCACCACTTCATTACATTCACTATTTCTCGTTATCGTTCTCAAAAAGAAGGGAAATTAAAGGCAAAAAACTCCATTTAATGCATTAGTTAGGGTTGTTCCAGAGCGACCAATGAGAATTGGTGTGTTGAAAACCCCGACTCCGCCCACCCTCATCGCATTGGGTGCGCATTAGGTTGTCGATCCAACTCTCACCCCATTCTCCTATACTTCTGCTGCTTTACACATGTCATGGGGTGAGAGTTAGGGCTGATGACCCAATGCACACCCCAATGCTGGTTGGAGGGGTGGGGGGTCCAAGAGGGTTTTCAACCCTAACACCAAATTTCCTCACTTTTGTCGCTGTGAACAACCCTAACTAATGCATTAAACTGAGTTTTTGCCTCTCTCTCTCTCTCTCTCTCTCTATATATATATATATATATATATTATTATAGCATGGTAGTGCTACCATAGTTAGGGTTGAGGAGCCATTTACAGTACATGTTAAACCTAAAAGTTTGCACCTTAATAACTTTGCAACCATTCACTGGATTTGCCTGAAATTTAGAAAACACAATCAAGAGCCATAGGTCTTGGGATCTTCCAACTTTCGTACTGTTCGGATATATGGCTGCAGAGTTATTAAGCGTGATCTGCATGCACATTTATGCTTTTTTGGAATTCTTTGGTCATCTCTAGAGGTTGCACAGTTAGCACGACTGGTCCAAAATCTTCATGGAACGTGCAGCCAGGGTCCCAGATGTGTCTTTTGAAGATTTCATGAAAAAATATTAAACGGTTCAAAAGTTATTCAAAAAACAAGTTCCCATTATAAGTCAATCGGAAAAGTTAACAAAAAGTTCAACAGTGTCACAAATGCAATTTTTACTTTTGAAAATTGCCCTTTTACTGTCGCAAATCTGCCATTTTGTTTTCAGTTGGTCATCAGAAAAATGCGTTTAAACTTGGAACCCTCTAGCAACCTAATTCTTTTTGTATTCACCTAGTCGGACCCTGAGGATGCTAGGCATGTCTTTTTGGGGTGGTAAAACACCCCAGAAATATGATTTCCACATTTCTGGAAAAATTTCTTTTGCAAAGTACTTTCGCACTTGTGACAATGTCGAATGAATTTGCGAAAGCTTTCGCAAAGTTCGACAGTACTTTTCCAGGCTGTGGGAAAATGGCAGCAATTTTTGCCACCCTACTGCAAAAGAATGGTTTGGTCTTTTGGGCTGAAATTTGAAGGGAACGCAGCCAACATCTTACAGGTGTGCCTTTCAGTTTTTTGGTGAAAAAATATTACAGGGCGGCAAAGTTACGGCACTCCAAAATTGACACTTTTTCCCATAGGATAACATTACAGCGTCCGCCGCATTACAGGAATCCTTTGCGCCCTGCTGCAAAATAATGGTTTGGTCTTTGGGGGCTGAAATTTGGAGAGAAGAAAGCCAAAATCCTGCAGATGTGTCTTTTACTGGTTTGATGAAAATATATTACAGAGCGCCAAAGTGATGGCACTCTGAACTTCTCTTTTTTTCCATAGGATAACATTACAGCGTTCACGGCACCTTTCAGGGCCCATATCTCAGAAACAGTGTGAGATACAGACTTTTCATCAGAAAAATGCTTATCCCCCTGATAGGGGCTAACTACAAAACTAGCCAGGAAAGCCATAAATCATATGACTTTTAAAAAATTTTTTCTACGTTCCCGGTTCCTGAGATATAAGCAATTTACTATTCCAACTCCTCATTTTCTGCTCCGAGACCCATTATTATGCATACATTCTTTGTACTCACTGTCTTTCTCTGTGCAGCTTTTCAGGAAAACTAGCCTGTGCACCTACATTACTGATACCCTTACTGCTGCTGCTTGCGGTTCCGTAACCGTTTCACTTACTGTTCCCGTCTACGGCACCATGTGCATTACCCTTCGTGTTTCCATTTGCGCTTGCATTTGTGTTATTTTAACCATTTCTGTCTACAGTACTGTTTATCTTTCTGTTTTGCTTTACATCACCATGCACATTACCATTTGTGGTTGCGGGCAACGTGTTACTATGTGACAACACATCACGTGGCGGGAGCGTGGGGCCTCTGGCCGCCGCATTACATTCACTATTTGTCATTATACTTCTCAAAAAAAGGGAAATTAGAGGCAAAAAACTCCATTTAATGCATTAGTTAGGGTTGTTCCACAGCGACAAAAGTGAAGAAATTCAGTGTTAGGGTTGCAAGCCCCCCTTGGAACCCCCACCCACACCCCCAACTGGCATTGGGGTGCACATTGGGGTTGTCAGTCCTAACTCTCACACCATTCTCCTATACCTCTGCTTCTTCACACATCTGATGGGGTGAGAGTTAGGGCTGGAAACCCCAATGCCAGTTGGGGTGGGGGTCCAAGGGGCTTGCAATGGGGGCTTTCCTCACTTTTGTCATTAGGGAATCCAATTCAATGCATTAAACAGAGTGTTTTGCCTCTAATATATATATATATATATATATATATATATATATATATTGAAAAACTCTGTTAATGCATCAGTTAGGGTTACTAGCACAGCAACAGAAGTTTGGAAATGTGATGTTAGGGTTTGAAATCCTAATTTTGCATCCACCCCCCACATACACACATATATATGCAAGCAGAGGAAGGGCCAAGGCAACACAACCAATCAGAGACAACCAGCATCAGGTAACATAAGTAACATACATCTTTCTAAATGTACTACAAGAAACAGCCATCATCATGGTCCACCAACTATATAAGTTCTGCTGCCATCAGAGTGCCTTGGGGCTACACATGCATGCTGGGCAACCATGGATGATGGCCCACAGTAAGCACTGTTGTGTTACAAACATCAATAACAAGATTTAAGCAGATGCCTATATTTCAATAATTAACAAATGATGAAAAACATATTATGTTATCTGCAGATAGGTATATTGGAAATGTGAGTTTGGATAACCCTACCGACAGTCATTGGATGTTTGCATTTTTTTTCTGATAGAATGAGTCTGTCCTAATAACAAATGGTAGTAATAATAAAAGTAATTTTTTGTAGTATAGTTTACAAGTAACATATGAAAGCAACAGCTGAAACATCCAAAGCTAACCATAACATGCTGCTAATGAGTATTTTCAGGTAATGCAGCAGTATAACAAAATAGACAGGTGCACAAGCCTAATCTTTTGATTTACGATGTAGAGGTTGGTATCTCTGCAGATCCCTGTGTAAATAGACATCACTTTTCAGAATTTGCTTGTTACCCCGGAGAAAATTGGTGGATGGCCCCTTTGGGGCCTATTTCTGATTTTGGATGTTGTGGGCCCACTGGGCCTCATAGCTTGGCCTAGGAATGCCCAATTTACAATTCCAAGCTGTTATTTTCTACATTTATTGCCATGGCAAGTTGGATTGAACAACTTAGAATATCCAAAATGGCCACCAAAATCCAATATGGCTGTCATATCACTAGAAAATACTTTATTTGCTAATAATTTCCAAATCCCTAGCTTCCAAGATACCGATTATCAATGATTCATGAATGGGGAGTTTATTATTATTATGTTTAATATAAACACATATTAAATTAATATAATAGAACATAAATATAAGTAAACAATACATAATGCATCAATCTGCTTGTTTGTGTAATTGACCCAAAACTGTGTCCACTCTGTAAGAATTTGCGACTTTATTCACAGGATTGTGTGGCATTTTTATGTACATTGTATGCCTGTTTAATTTGTATTTCTAGTTTCTAGTTTTTAATTTTAGTTTCTGTATCTGTTTCAGAAACTTGGATAGCCCTCTAGCTGTACCGGTTGGATTGGTCTATCCATCTGATTTGCCTACCTGTGTTCTTTGTGAGAGCAAATTAGAGATACAGAACTGCAATAAATATAAGGAGAGAATGGGCTGAATACTACCAAGACTTTGTAGAGAAATGGTCAGTCACAAAATCAACTTTCGAGTATGTCAGAAACTTCAACCTCATATGGAATAAAATCTAAGATCAACTTGCCCCGGCCCTGGAAAAACAGGTCTACCTGTTCATACAAGGTGTCACCAAAATTTCACCAGTGAAGGGAAATTAAACATTCAATTAAACAACTTTCTTCAGATTAATCTTCTGGAGCTGAATTCTCCGGCATACCCAACCCACAGATGTCCAGTAGCAGTGAAGTGGTCCACATAACTCGATGTAAAAGAAAATTGTTGGAATTTAAGAAGGATGAGACCTGCTTCATCTGTGATAAGAAAAGGAAAAAGAGAAGAAATATGGAAGAAAATCTCCAAAGCGTTGAACTTGAAAATGGAAAGATTACATTGCATGAAAGCAGGTTACGCAATGAAAATTCCAATGATGCTGTTTTGTCTGGTGCAGCCAGATGTTTGAAGGTCACTACTGCCAATGTTGATATCTTTGTTGTGAATGTCAAATACCATCGGAGTTGTTATAACACTTTCATCTATGTTGGCAAATGAGAAAGACAAACACCAGGCAGATTAGAAAGCATTCACACAAAGAGTACTGAAATGGAGTTTCTTCAAATCATGAGAAGAAAGGTTGTTGAGCAGAAATGTTGCTATTTACTCCCAGAGTTACTGGATGATCTTCATAACCTCTACGAGTTCCATGGTCATGAACAAGATGCTGGAATAAATCATACATTTCAGTTGAAGAGTCTTATCAGCAATGAATTCAGAGATGAGATAGGTTTTACTGCATGAAATTAGATACCCAGGAATCTTCTCATTCTTCACTCTACAAAAGTAAAACCCACTTGATTATTCTTTGGCACCTTGAGAGGAGCTGGGCTCAGAGATAGTGACATCACCAAGGCATTTACAAAGATGATCAATCAGAAATTAATAGATAGACAAATTGAGTCAATGCAGTTTCTTATGGCATATGAAGACTTGCTTTCTGAGCTTGATAATTATGAACCCATTTGAGAAATCTTCAATGTGATAGCTCTCTCTCTATAAGCCATTCTAAGAAGATTAATACTCTAGGTTAGGCAACCATCCCAGCTGAAATTCAAGCTACCAAGACATGGTCCATTGCTAGTGACTGGCAACACCTCATTACCAGAGAACATTCTTCAATGTCGATAGTTCTATCCATGGTCATTCATTGTCTCATCGGAAGGAAAGAAGCAGTCAATCTTCTACATTGTTCAGGGGCTGGTATTTATTACACAGATGTCAGAAGACAAAACAAGAAAGTGGCCCATGATAGTAAATCTGAGGGAAAAAATCACCACACATGATTCCGGCTAAACAGCTAACTCATTTCACAATTGATAACTCAGATGGTAAGCAACAGACATTAACAGGAGTCTCAACAACACAGGACACTAACTCAACAGTTTACGTACCCCAGATTTCGCTTCCTGCTGTCATTTGTGATTTGCCAGTACAAGAACAGAACATTCCAAGCATCTCAACAAAAGAAGTCCATGAAACCTTTCAGAATTCAAAACCTATTCACTATGGGGATTATAAAATAGGAAAGAGAAAACTCCAACCGATCGTCCCATCCTATGATGAGGATGAAAGAAGGACCAAGCTTGATCTTGGTTTGAGCAAAGATTGTATTTGAGCTCTGGCCGCATGCATACAAATTTTCCAGAGAAGATGAATCTCTTCCAGTCTGAGGATCATGGACAGCTTTCAATAAAAAAGCAACATCGACCACTGCCTTTAAATCTGAAACTGATTTCCTGACCATTATACCACCTGAACCAGATGATGCAGTTTGCTTATATTACCTTGACTTTCTCATGGATCTAATGGATGACCTACAAATTGACCACATCTTCAGCTATAGCAGTCATGCAGTTTTCTACAAGATTGCACAAATAATGTGGAAAGAAGAAAAATATACAGAAGTGGTTAATTTGATGGGAGGATTTCATGAACTGATGGTGAGGCAGAAGATCCTCTACAAGTGATATGGTACTATGGGACTTCGTGACTGGTGGGTTTGGGTGGGGATAATAGTGGATGGATCTGTTCAATAGGCCTTGGAAGGATGCCACTATTCTAGATCGATGAGGTTACATAAACAGTCCCTCAAGGCTCTCCTATGATTCATGGAATCCAAGATTCATGGCTCACTAACTAACAGACTATGAGAAAAGCTCATCAATATGTGAAGATCTGTATTGGCAGAATCCCTGAATCTTGTCCTCTTGGATGAATCTTGCCCTGAAGTACAGTCAGGAATGCTGGAAACCTCTGTCACCATGGGACAGTGGGTGACAGGCTACATTGGTGACACCAGCTCTCTTCTCACCCAGGTAGCCACATACAGAGACTAGAATCTGAACATGTATCTGCAGGCTCAACAAGATAATCTGCCTTTACTGATTGCATTCAACCATCAAAACTACTCTCGGTATTTGATGTGGCATCATGTAGACCTCATCAATCTGAAAACCATTAATGAGAACGCGTACAATGAACTGCAGGAATATGGCATTCAGGCTAGTCTGTCCAGTGAGGTGTTCTGCACGATACCTGGTGACCAAGTGACTGAGGTCTCAATCAACAGAGAGGCCAAGGTGAAGGGTGAACCCATGAGAAGTGGTTACAGTACATCTGAGGAAGCTGCTGGTGACTTTGTTTTGAATTCCCACAAGCTTGCTAAAATTCATTTGTCGCTGAAGGAGAAGATGCTTTTGAAAACATCAGCCACACACAATGAGTTGACATATGGTGTCATGAAGAAACATGATGGTCAAGTGAAAGATCTAGTGAAGAAACTTCACACATATTCAGATCCATGTCAGGGTGTAGCACAACACATCACAACGGGCATTGAAATACTGCTGGGAATAGAAGAGGGCCTTATGAAGGCAAGGGCTACAGGGGAAGTTATAGTGAGTGCATTTATAAATGACCACCTCCTATGAAGGAAAGTTGGTTTCTTCAAACCCATTAAAAGTAGTGGAATTTCCACAGGAATGGACAAGAAGAAAAACAAACCCAAAGCGGAATCAGTCTTGAAAGAAGACCATCAGGCTCTCTGTATCATTGTGGCAAAGTGCCTCGGCAAGTAAGATGCATTTTCCCATCCGGTCATAACATGTCCTCTTGCAATAGCAACTCTAGACAGAAACCTCTACAAACCTAATACCAACATGTCTTAAGAAATTATCTCATTGATGATGCAGCAGCTCGAAGTTCTTTCCCTCCTCCATTACACTCAGTGTACATATACAACGCCATGGTAATGGTCAGAGCAGTTCCTGCACAGCATACAAGGGACAGCCTATGGAAAGCACTTCTTGTTGCATTCAGACCTCCATCTACAGTGAACCCATTGGAAGTCATCATCATTTTTGATAATTATAAGGATGATCAGGAGTTCTCGGTGAAACAGCAATAACGAGCTGAGCGAGCAGTAGGAACAGGAGGAATGTGACTTCACATGGGATCAGATTCGCAAGGGATGCTGCAGGGAAGGGTGTATCAATGGTACCTTCACAACAATGACAACAAAACAAATCTCATACAGCACTTCAATGAGTATGTTAGACAAGAAGATGTCAGAAGAAACTTACAATACCTGCTTACTACCAGCAATGGAAGAAGCATGTATACTGTATACCCAGATTCAGAAGAATTCCTGTTTTTCTGCAACCATGAGAAGGCAAGTATGAGGATAGTGCTGCATTTTGCTCTTACAAAAGGCCCAGTTGTTGTCTGAGCCAAAGATACAGACATCCTCGTCCTGATGGTTTACACTTCCACAAAGACCCTTCCAGATTCACCATGGATGCTCCAAATCTACCAGATGTATTTGTAAACATAGGATCTATATATGATTACATTGGACACACTGCAAGTTTCAATTTGCCAGCATACCACGCTGTCTCTGGATGCGATGTAATGAGTTACTTCTATAAGGTATCAAAGAAATTAGTCTTTCAATGTTCACACAGGGTTGAAGAAAGAATAAATCTCCTTTCAGGACTTGGGGAAAGCACATATGCTTCAAAAGACTCTGAACAAAATGTCAAGAACCTCATTCAACACTGCATGTACAATGGTACAGGAGGAGAGGATCTGATAGACACACAAGTAAGGCAATACAATAACCTGAAAGTGAAGACTACACACAGAAAGAGAGCAAATCTCGTAGCCTACTATTGGCACCACTGCACAGATCTGGAAACCCTGAAAGCTGAACCTTGTTTGTCAGGATGGAATCAAGAGGATGAAATGCTGAAACCTTTATGGTTCACTCGGTTTCAGTTACCTGATGTCCTACATCATAGAAGAAAGGTTGGAAGGTTAGCCAGCCGACGATGTGCAGCTGATGGAGATGAGGCAGATGATGAAGGTGAGTCAACACCTCAAAGACACACACACAGAAGATCAAACAAAAACCTTCAACCACAGCACCAATGACTAATTGTACAGGAGATGATGACACTGAAAACAACACATCGGTAGCCAGTGAACAAACTTCTGCGAAAAATCTTCAAGATTTGTGAGTGAATGTGACAGTTCAGATCCAAAGTGGACTCCAATATAATGACTTCAAAACTGGACATTACAACCAAGGTGTACTGTTGACTGAAAGCATTCATAGCGTTGGGTCAAATCATTGATAAAATGACCTAACTCATTCATGCCACAAGAGCTTTTTGAGACTTCCACCACTTGTGCCCTGTATACTCTTAGCACTGCATCCTGGGCCTTTCTAAGCAAAATCAAGTGATAATCAGCATGCCACAAACAAATGTGAATACCTCTTGAACCGTAAGTGCTACATACAATGTACGAGTAGCAAAGTTCGTCAGCACATCACCTTTCTAATGGTGCTATGCAATCAATTGTAATCAATTTAGTTTTTATTTTATACTAGCTGAAATACCAAACAACTGATTTTTTTCTGATTTATTCAAGGTGCTTAGGTGAGACTTGAGAGACAAATGACAGCCATGCACACCATCCCTTAAACAAATGCAAATAATTCCTAAAGTATACATGGTAGACACAAAGTATCAGTGGCAAAATTGTTGAGCACAAAATTATCTTTCTAATGGTGCTATGCAATCAATTATAATCAGGGCCCCTACTTTTCTGCGGCACAGTGGGACCAAGTTCTGCGGCAAGACTACCATTTGCCGCAGAACTTCTGCGGCGGTGGTTTGTAATTTCTTCGGAAGTTCTGCGGCACTAACAAACTCTACCACATCACAGTGACAGCTTGTCATCCTGACTTCACTTTTGTGGCAATTTTTATAGCAATCAGGATGGTGGAAAGCACAGGAACACTAGTTCAAAAAATAACAGATTTATAAATATAATTTTATGCCTAAAAAAGCAAAACAAATGTCTCTCCCTTAAGGTCCTAGCCTGTTGCATAAATGACATATGCACAGGGGATCTTATGTGATAAATAAGGTACTTCTATATGCATGCTATCTATCCCACTAATGAGGTTTCCACTGTCTATCACTTATATATTTGTATGTGCTTTCTACACCACTCATGAGGTTCCCACTGTGTATCACTTATATATTTACATGCAATCTGTAACATACATACAAATGTGTGTGTCTGTGTGTGTGTGTGTGTGGTGAGAGAGACAGAGATACTGTATGTGTATGTATGTGTGTGTGTGTGTGTGTATATATATATATATATATATATATATATATATATATATTTTAATTTCCATGAACTTGCATCCTCATTCATACAGGTCCCATTAGAAATGGAATAGAGGAGTTATTGCAAACTAATTTTGATGTCAACCTGCTTTCCCTGATGCACTGCGTAACACCATCAGGCCATGACATGCATGTGAACAGATTACGGGATAGATCTCTCCAGACCAGCACAATGTGTCCGCCATGTGACAGAACACTGCACCATACCTTCCCAGGTTCCAAGCAGTGATGTGTTCCACCAATTCTTGTGCTACCCAGCCAGCTCCCAGAGCTAATCTCTGAACCTGAGTTGCCAGCACGGAAACACAGCATGCTACCCTCTGGCCCAGCAGCTGTCCCTGCACACAACATTTCTCCATAACTTTTAGGTGATTCTATCAACCAATGACAATATGTAATCAATAACCTTGGCAAGAATGCGTACAGTGCAATTATTTATTTAACAGGTTGACACATTATTATATTCCACTTTTCTGGGCATAATTATTTTATTTTTCTCAAAAATGGCAGTTAAATTCATTTTACCAGTTATTCATTTTAGATGGTATCTCTATACCTTAAAGGCACAAACAGGTTTGTACGAAGTGACGTATGGACTTAACAGGTCTGTGCTATTGACAAGATTTTAAGTTGGCCCTAGTGCAGTAATGAAGGACTGAAAATTGTATTAGGCTGTAGTACAGGTTGAGCAAATATCACCCTGCCTGATGTGCATTGCCACTATCTCTGGCAGTTGGGGGCTGTGGTAGATAAGTGACTGTTCATTTCTGTTGCAGATTGCAGCCATTTCATTAGCTAATGTATGATGTTATAGAAATGATAACATCACATTCTGAGAATATTGCGGGGTTAGGATATAAAAAGAGAGGAAGGGAACCAGATTCTATGGAAAACAGAAACATTAATAAAAATCAACAAGAAGAGTGAATTCTGGCACATGAAGTTCTATGATAGATTGAAGTTGCGAAATTCCGCGGGCCGCAGAATTTAGGGCCTTGATTATAATCCATTTCATTTTTATTTTATAGTAGCTGAAATACCAAACAACTATTTTTTTTTTCAGATTTATTCAAGTTGCTTAGGTGAGGCTTGAGAGACAAATGTCAGCCATGCACACCATATCTTAAACAAATGCGAATAACTCCTAAAGTATACATGATAGACGCAAAGTATCAGCAGCAAAATTGTTGAGCACAAAATTATCTTTCTAACGGTGCTATGTAATCAATTCTAAGCAATTTGGTTTGTTTAATATTTAGGTAAAAACTGCTGACTTCCTCAGACGTTTCTCGGCCTGAGTGAAAGTCAGCTGAGTATGTCTACAGGCGTTATTGTCCTGAGTGGCTATGCTTTCAGACGTCGCCTACAGGTGTATCTAGGACTGAATGAGTTAATTCTAAACAACAAATCAGCACATACAACATTTAGATTTTAAGCATTACTGTATGTACTTCAAACTATTTTATCAGTAAATTGCCTTGTGAATTCAATTGTTTTATGTGGTATTAATGAGTGCATTTGGTCCTGTGTCTAACAGGGAGCCACAAAGTAATATATAGATGTCATAAATGCTCATGAATAAATGTTCAATATATAGATGTTCAGGAATCATTGATAATTTGTATCCTGGGAGCTAGGGATTTAGAAATTATTAGTGAATCAAGTATTTACTAGCGATATGGTGACCATATTGGATTTTGGTGGCCGTTTTGGATTTTCTAAGTTGTTCAATACAACTTGGCATGGCAATAAATGTAGAAAATGACACCTTGGGATTGTAAATCAGGTATCAGCCATGAACAGCACCTTTAGAATGGTGCAGTCTCTGGGGGCGAGTCCCAAAGCGCCGTTACAGAAAGGGTGAGCACCCCAAAAGACAGACACGCAGTAAGTGAGCAAAACTCTCTGCAACTCTGTAAAGGTGCCTCCAACAGAATCCCACAGCAGAACTGCGAGCCCCAGCAAGCCCACTGACAGAGGAGGCACCACTGACAGACAGCCACAACAACTAAACAAGCACAGGAAGGCTCACACAGCTGGCAGCAGCAAGCAGTGACGGTATGAGGCAAAGGGCGAGTGACCAGGAGACACCACAGGTGGATGCACCACTGCTGGGGTACACAGGGACAGGGTGAACTGGTGGCAAACAGGACAGAGGGGCAGCGGTATGAGCCCACACCTCCCCACAGCAACAGGGCTGGATCGAGCAGACAAACAGGCGCAGTGCATTATGACCCCCCTTGGCCCCAAATCAGTCACTGACAAGTACCACAAAGGGCACCACACAGCAGAAAGGTGCCACAGGGAACTGCAAAGTCACAGGGAGCTGCATGGACAACAGTGGTGGACTCGCATGTGCTACATGCTGTCTGTCCCAGTGGGCCCCCATGCCAGAGGCCGGTCTCTACATGATGAGCTGTTGCAGTGCCCCTGGGCTGTGCCCTCTGGTGTACAGCACATCCACCCTTCACACTGTGCATGCCCATGTGCCACGTGCCACCCAGACCCTGTGTGTCTGCCACCTATCGCTGCCACTGCTGTGCATCTCCTATTGCTGTGCCCTGCCCTTCGCTATCCCTTGGGGTGCCTGCCACTTGCACACCAGGCCACTCTCTCTCTCTGTGTAGTGCCCTTCTCAGGTGGCCCATGCCACGGCATGCTTTGCCCCATCTGCCTTGTGAGGTGCACCTTGTGCTCAGTGCCCTTCCATTCACCTCCTGCTGCAGTCGCTGTCTCTGCCGGTCAGCGTTTTTGAACAGTTGCCCTTGCAGGGTTTACCCTTTCCCCCTCAACGTTGTGGGAGGCACTATTTCAGATGGGCCTTTATTACACAAACCTGTAAATCAGGCATTCCTAGGCCATGCTATGGGGTCCAGAGGGCCCACAACATCCAAAGTCAGAAATAAGCCCCCCTAGGGGCCATCCACCAATTTTCTCAGGGGTAAGAAGCAAATTCTGAAAGGTGTGGTCTATCTACACAGAAATCTGCAGAGATACCAACCTCTGCATCATGATCAAAAGATTAGGCTTGCGCACCTCTCTAACATGTGATGGTGGTAGTTTCATACCTGTGCAGTATCTGAAAAATACTTTGTATGTGTCAGCTCTAGCTTTCCTGCTACCACATGCCTATTTGGAAGCAATGATACCTGCAGCGAGCCAATTGTTGAATTATGACACATAAAAATCAATATTTTGAACATTTGTACAGACTAAGTTTCATTGCACAAAGAAGATATGCCAGCAATAATGTGTCATCATACTATGCTGGCAGTATATAGTCGATCATACTGTATTTGTTTTTTTCATTACACAGTGTTATGTGAAATGAGTAAACTATAGTGATTATTGCGCTTACAAATGTGACTTACATGTATAGTTTCTTACAGTCTTACATGTGTCTTCCATGTGTATGTGTGGGGGGGATGCGGAGTTAGGGTTTTGAACCCTAACATCGCAATTCCAAACTGTTGTCACTGTACACTGTCACTGGGGGGGGATGCTACAAGTCTCGATGGCTGAAAGGGACCTGGGGGTGGTGGTGGATGTCAAGATGAACAACTCAGAGACTTGTAGGAGGGCAGCAGCCAAGGCCAACAGGATGCTGAGATGCATCACTAGGGGGGATCACCTCCAGAAGGAGGGAAGTGATACTCCCTCTGTATAACTGCTTGGTGAGGCCACACCTCGAGTACTGCATGTAGTTTTAGAGGCCACACTTAAAGAGGGACATTAAACTCCTGGAGAGGGCCCAGAGGAGGGCAACCAAAATGATTTGGGGCTTGGGGGACAGAACCTATGGGGAGAGGCTTGAAGAGCTAAATATGTACACAATGGAAGAGAGAAGGGACCTGGGGGACATGATTGAGGTTTTCAGGTACATGAAGGGGGTAAATAGGGGAGGAGCAATCAGGGTGCTTCAAAGGAAGGAGAAGGGGGCAACTAGAGGGCATGGGTGGAAGCTGTAGGGGGGAAGATTCAGGGGAGAAAGAAGGAGGTGCTACTTCACTGAGAGGGTGGTGGAGCCATGGAATGTACTGCCCAGGGGCCTGGTGGAGGCAGAGATGGTGGAGGGGTTCAAGAGGGGGTGGGAGAGGTACAGGGGAAGGGTTCTGGAAGCAAAATCCAGTGCAGCGAGAATATCCAGAACTGGAAAGGGAGAAGCCAGAGAAGGCGAGGGGGAGCAGCAAGGTCAGCTCCCAGGGTGAGGGATGACCAAATGAGCAGACATGAAAGACCGTTAGGCCTATTCTGCTGCCATTTTAGTATGTTAGTATGTACTATTAACCCTCACTGATGCATTAACATAGTTTTTTGCAATGAATTTCCCATCTTTTTGAGAAAGTGTAATGTAACTGGTATGCGTTAGTGGGAGCGTGGGCCCTCCGGGACTCACTCCCTTCACATTGCCAATTTGTTTGCCTAATGTTAGGGGTATATGGGAGCTCAGGCCCTCTGGGCACTGTGCTACCATTTACACATAATCACGGAGTCATACAGCAGCCCTATAGTTCAAGGAACCTTTGTAACACTAATGTGCCAATATCTCAGCAACCGTAGCAGCTACAAAAAAAATTAAAGCATAGTTATCATGACAGTGAGACCTCCACATGAGACAGATTGACCAAATCTGGATCACACATCATTTACAAGATACAGGCACCCAAATACGCTGAAAAGGCACCATTGGAACCCTTGTGACACTAATTTGACAATATCTCCATAACTGTAGCAAGTAGGAAAAGAATCCCACTGCTGGTGAAATCTATGATTTCCAAACTTGTTTCTGCAGGTTAGTTCACTTAAAAATAATCTAAACTGCAGGTAGTGAAAACGCCGTTTCTCGCTTCGTTTTCGACATACAGGTGCTGAAAGGCATCACGGATGCTGCAGTGTTATCCTATGGGAAATTTCTCAAATTCAGAACACCGTAACTTTGGACCCATT
The DNA here is from genome assembly GCA_016271365.2 of Neoceratodus forsteri. NCBI lineage: Eukaryota > Metazoa > Chordata > Ceratodontiformes > Ceratodontidae > Neoceratodus > Neoceratodus forsteri. The sequence goes on along the minus strand of CM057455.1, from coordinate 638,366,802 downwards.
GAATTTTTGGCACCAAACCACCAAAATGCACAACTGTTGGACCAGGGCTTGCCACCCTGCAAATTTCAGCCAAAAAGCCTCAACCATTTTGTTGCATGGGGATGGCAAAGAGTTGCAGTTTTTGGGCAAAATTCTTTAACAAATTGCTAAAGTTTTGCAAAACACAGTACAACACTTTTGTGTTTGCAAAAGTGTCAGGGCCATTTCTTTCACAATTTGTGAAAGTACTGGGGCACCAATTTTAAAAACAGCATCTCTGGGGGGTTTTACCTTCCCCCCCAAAAAAATGATAGAGCTGGCATCCTCTGGACCCGACTAGGTAAACCCAAACGTCAGTGTTTACCTAGGGGTCCCACATTTAAAGACCAGGCATTTTTCTCTCTCTCTCTCTCACTAACTGAAAACAAGATGGAGGCAGCACAAAAGTAAAATGGCCTTTTTTGAAAGGAAAATGAACTGGCGGCAGCTTTCGTGAGACACATATATTTTTCCCATTGACTATAATGGGAAAATTGTTTACTCAAAATCTTTTGAATGGTTTAATATTTTTTCACCAAATCTTCAAATGACACATCAGTGAACCAGACTGCATCTTCCCTGAAGAGTTTAGACCAAATAGACAAATCATGCAGGCTGTGGATGTGAGCAAAGAAACACAGAAAACGTCAGATTTTTTTGGTGTTTTGTGGCATTCTGCAGCTCTGCAATCATACATCTGACAGTCACGCAACTTGCCAGCTGCAGAGAGCTATGGCACCAGACTGCACATGCAACATTTCAGGCACATCCGTCATTTAGTGTCAAAGTTATTAAGGTGTAAAATTTGAGGTTTAACATTAACGTGCTTACTCAACTATAGTGCTATATATATATATATATATATACTAGGGAGGTTTATGGGGGGCATTTTATAAGCACAATAAGACACTCTGAGGTGTGGGTTATGGCCTGATAAGAGCATTTCCCAGTTGCTAAAGGAACTCAGTGTAAGCAATTCATGCCTCATAATGCACCTGGGATGTGCTCTTACCAGGCCATAACACACACCTCATCATGTTTTATTGCTTGCTTTGTACACACAACTGTTAATCACAATATATATGTTTCTGAATTCTGGGAATTGCTCCCTCAAACCCAAAATCATCAATGCCAGTAAACTGCTGCTGGTGACTCTGCTGCTATGCTGTTTAATTCACCCTTTCTGTGTTTTCAGGTACTTTGGTGCACACAATTGCCAACCACAAGATATATGTTTCTCACTTCTGGAAATTGTTCCATCAAACCCCAAATCATTAATGCTGGTAATAAACTGCTGCTGCTGGTGCTTTTGCAACTATGAAACAGAAGATTCAATAACACTAAAACTCCAACTGAGAAAAGAAGTGTTCCAAATCTGTGAATGCAGCAGTCAGCCAAGAGGGGAAATGTAATATTAAGTATAACAAAAAGTGACAGAACACTGACACATTAAGAAAAATATGACTAACAAATCATTGCAAAATGATGAAGTGAAGTCTCATTTTAACAAACAGGGTTGCTCCTCATAATTAAGTGGTGTGACTTGTGATTAAGTTACGAGAAACAGAAGATTCAAGAAACAGGGCATGATTCGTGATTGTGACTAAGTGATGTGAAACAGAAGATTACATGAATGGGGTTGCACCAAGAAATTATGTGGTATCAAACAGAAGATTCAATAAACAGGGCAGATTCGTGATCATGATTAAATGCTGTGAAACAGAAGATTATATGAATGGGGTTGCACCCTGAAATTAAGTAGTATCAAACAGAAGATTCAAGAAACAGGGTACGATTTCTGATTGTGACTAAGTTACATGAAGCAGAAGATTACATGAGCAGTGTTACACACAGAAAGTAAGTGGTATCAAACAGACGATTCAATAAACAGGGTGTGATTCATGATCGTGACTAAGTGACGTGAAGCAAAAGATTAAATGAACAGGGTTGAACCCAGAAATTAATTGGTAACAAACAGAAGATTCAACAAACGGGGAGTGACCATGACTAAGCAACTTAAAACAGAAAATTACATAAACAGAGTTGCACCAATAATGAACAGGGCATGATTCGTGATTGTGATGACTAAGTGATGTGAAACAGAAGATTCAGGGTTTCACCCAAAAATGAAGTGGTGTCAAATAGAAGAGTCAAAATCACTAAAGCTGCCATGAAAGACACTAACAAAATGACTTAAACACAGAAACCCAACTATATAAATTTATCTTGTCTGGAAACCCTCTAAAAGCTAAATAATAAAAAGAAGCTCCTGAAAGAATTAAATCGCTTCACTGCACCCCTTTGGAGGCTCTGTTTGAACCTCTTCATTGGCCCCTTCTACATGTACAGCACCATTCATGGCCAAAAAGATATATAAACTGGGAAGACGGACACTGACATGTCATTCCAGTACTTCCTATGAACAAAGATGCAGTCCACTGCTCTTTACTCAATTACTTTGTGAGTCGTGTGACTGAGCAGCAAAAGTAAGTAGTCTACTTCCTTTTTTTATGTGAGATGGGGGGTTCTAATCACTTAACCCTTTTTTCTTACTGTTTTTATATTTTCAGGTATTATCACTATGGTGAAGAAGTCATGTTGCTACAAAAGTCCAGCCTGTATCCTTTTGTGGAATTCTGCATGTCTCCAACAATGGGAATGTAAGTATGTTTTGTTGGGAGGGTCACTTCTGAAAAGTTCTGCAGATGTGAGATTGTTTTCTGTTTCTCTTGCTCTAATGTCAGGTAATTTACAGCATCTGACTGTTGCAATGTTGTCTGGGCAGAGAAGATAGTGATGGCTTGAATACTAGATCAGGAGACAGCAGCACAGTAGCACAGGAGACCTATGAAGACAAGAAAATAGTGTTATAGTACACAATGTGGTGGTGCCTTCCCAGTATAGCCGTTGTTGACTCCCCACATGAGAATCTATTTAACAACCCTTTGGCCACTGTATCATGGTGTGTACCTGTGAAAAAGGAGAAAAATAAGAAAAAAAATCATGATGATACTTACCGTTACATTACTGCTGCTGGCCATGCTGTGGTGTGTGCCAATCAGCTGGTATAAGAACAGCTGCTGTGGATGGTGAGAAACCTGCAGGGAGACAAAAGGAAAGAAGCAAACATATTTTAATGTCGTTCTGAGTAATGAGTAATGTGAGGCCAAGTACTGTTACACCACCTGTCACCTGTGAAGAAAAAAATAAACTATTTTGCCTCACTCGGCCAGTGTGGTGGCCATTCAGTATAATCATTGTTGACTCCACACAAGAGAAACTATTTAGTATCCCTTTGGCCACCATAGCACAGTGTGTACCTGTGTAAAAGAAGAACAAAAAGCGACACAAAAACCAAAAAAATATAATGATACTTACCATGATGTTACGACTTTTCAATGTGTGCATGACACTGAGATGATATAAGACTCAAAACTGGTGTTGTGAGTGTTGAAACCTGCAGGGAGAAAAAAGGACAGAAAGAAAACCATTTTAATGTCTTTCTGAGTAATGTGGAAGGATATTTTACCTCAGTGAGGCTGAGGACTGCAGTCACCCCACCAGCAGTAAGAATAAGTACTGTTAACAACAGTGAATGTGTCTTACCATCACAGCAGACAAGGATGGACCTTGCTAGGGCTGAGGTCTTAATAGCTGGAGCTGGCTGATTAGAGGGTGGGCTTGAGTATCCTGCTGTCAAACAGTTCCAAATTGGATTCTGCTGTAGTACACCTGTGATGGTACCGTCCCTAGTATTGATTTGGATTGTCTGTAAAGTGGTTTTAACTGTTTGACATGATGGGGTGTTCAATTCCAAATCCAGTAGACATTATCTCAGGGCGAACATTGCATTAGTTACATGACTTTCTAACTGAGGGAGTAACTGTCACTTCTACCATAGGATCAGGCAAAACAGTTTTCCCTGGGACGGGGGCAAGATAATAAAAATAGGAGTGCTGTATAGCCCCCTTGTGCTGGTAGAGGAGCTGGAGGAGAGTCTGGTGGCAGATGCTGGGAGACACTGCAGATTGGGCAGGGGAAGGGTGGTGGTGTTGGGGGACTTAAACATGCCAGGAACAGACTGGGGGACTACGACATCCTCGGTGGCCAGGGAACAGAGGTTGTTGGATGTCTTTCAAGATGCATTCCTAACTCAGCGGGGAACCGACCAGGGAGGCGCCGGTACTGGATGTGGTCCTGGCAGATAGTGACCAGATTGGGGGCCTGGAGGTAAGGGACCCGTTGGCGGGGAGTGACCATGTCATGGCCTGGTTCTGCCTGGATCTAGGAGGGGTAGAAGACTGCACAAAGACAGAGGTAACTGACTTCAGGGGGGCGGATTTTAGGGAAATGGGAAGGATCCTTAAGGAGCATTTGGATGTGATTGGGTCAGACATGGACACTGATAGTAGGTGGAAAATCATCAGGAGAGGGGTGCAGGATGCTACCAGCACCTGTGCAAGAGTAAGACAAAAATGGAGTAGGGCCCGAAGACCCTGCTGGTGGACCAGGGAGGTCCAGGAGGTGGTGCAGGGAAAGAAGGCAGCCTATAGGCAATTCAAATGCTGAAGGAGTGAAAGGGATTGAGGAGAGTATGAGCTGATGGCTAGAAGGACCACTAGGGTGGTGAGGGCAGCTAAGGCAAGGAAGGAGCAGAACCTGGCCAGGGAAATTAGGAGAGGGAACAAGGGGTTCTTTAGATACATTGGGGAAAAACAAAGGGTGAAGGGGCAGATTAGCAGGATTAAAACAGGGGAGATAGGGGCACAAGACCCGGGGGAGCAGGCTGAGGTACTAAATGAGTACTTCACCTAAGTTTTCACCAAGGAAAATGGGGGTGCTGCATCTTACATGGGAGGAGACAGTGATACTGAGGAGGGGGGGACCCTTACCGATCGGCGGGTCTGGGGAGAGGGGAGGCATCACTGGCAGGAGGGGGGAAGGCTAAGCAGGGAGAAGAGGTAGCGGGAGTGGAAATCACAGCAGAGAGAGAGTGAGGGGAAGACCTCAGGTCCCTTAAGATGGAGAAAGCACCGGGGCCAGATAAATTACATCCCAGAGTGCTGAAGGAACTTGCGGATGTCCTGGTGAAACCCCTTGCGAGCTTTTCACCATCTCTCTGAGGACAGGGTGGGTGCCCCAGGACTGGAAGGTGGCGCATATAGTGCCTATCCACAAGGGGGGATCAAGGGAGATGGCAGGGAACTACAGGCCTGTCAGCCTGACATCGGTGGTGGGCAAGGTGATGGAGGGCATTGTCAAGGAGAGGCTGGGGGGGACCTGGAAAAGTCAGGGTGCCTGGACAATAGACAGTATGGATTCATCCCTGGGAAATCATGTCAGACAAACCTTTTGGAGTTCTATGACTGGGTGACGAGTGCCTTGGACCTGGGTAGACCAGTGGACATCCTCTTTCTAGACTTCAGCAAGGCATTTGACTCTGTTCCTCATGAGGGCCTGTTGGATAAGCTGGGAGAAATGGGGGAACCAGATGATCAGATGGATAGGCAATTGGCTCCAGAACCGGACCCAGAGGGTCATAGTTGGCAGGAGAGTCTCATTGCCAAGGAGGGTCATTAGTGGGGCCCCGCAGGGATCAGTCCTTGGGCCCCTCCTGTTCAGCGCCTACATCTCTGACAAAAGGACAGGTATCAGGAGTGAAATGAGTCTCTTTGCAGATGACTCAAAACTGGGGGCAATGGTGGATGGGGAGGAGGGGAGTGTGGCCTTACAGGGGGACCTGGAGGCTCTGGAAAGATGGTGTAGAAAGTGGAAGCTGAGGTTCAGTGCAGGGAAATGCAATGTACTGCACCTGGGGGCCAGAAACCCAGGCCAAGTGTACACCCTTGGGGGGGGGGGAATGCTACAAGTCTCAATGGTTGAGAGGGACCTGAGTGTGGTGGTGGATGTCAAGATGAACAACTCAGAGACTTGTAGGAGGGCAGCAGCCAAGGCCAACAGGATGCTGGGATGCATCGCTAGGGGGATCACCTCCAGAAGGAGGGAAGTGATACTCCCTCTGTATAGCTGCTTGGTGAGGCCGCACCTCAAGTACTGCGTGCAGTTTTGAAGGCCACACTTAAAGAGGGACATTGAACTCCTGGAGAGGGTCCAGAGGAGGGCAACCAAAATGATTTGGGGCTTGGGGGACAGGACCTATGAGGATCAGCTCGAAGAGCTTAATATGTACACATTGGAAGAGAGAAGAGACCGGGGAGACATGATAGAGGTCTTCAGGTACATGAAGGGGGTAAATAGGGGAGGAGCAATCAGGGTGCTTCAAAGGAAGGAGGAGGGGCCACTAGAGGGCATGGGTGGAAGCTGGAGGGGGGAAGAGTCAGAGGAGAAAGGAGGAGGTGCTACTTCACTGAGAGGGTGGTGGGGCCATGGAATGCGCTGCCTAGGGGGCTGGTGGAGGCAGAGATGGTGGAGGGGTTCAAGAGGGGTTGGGACAGGTACAGGGGAAGGGTTCTGGAAGCAAAATCCAATGCAGCAAGAATATCCAGAACTGGGAAGGGAGAAGCCAGAGAAGGTGAGGGGGGCAGCAAGTTCAGCTCCCAGGGTGGGGGCTGACCAAATGAGCAGACGCGAAAGACCGTTAGGCCTATTCTGCTGCCATTTTAGTATGTTAGTATGTTAGAGTCAGAACCATTTTTAATAAGTGCAGAAGCAGTGTACCATGCTGTTTGTGGCTGTGTAGGACCCAAGCAGGCCAGAGGAGGAGGAAGAGGTGGCAGTGCTGTGACTTGCTGGCTGGAGCAGGCATGCTTTGCCTAGCTGGTAAAAAGACATTATTATATTGCATCACTTATGGAGGTGGTAGCCTATTCTGTTTGTGTCTGTGTAGGACACAAACAGGCCAGAGGAGGAGGAGGAGGTGGCAAAGTGTCTTGTTGACTGGAGCAGGCATGCGTTGTCTAGCTGTTAAAATGGCATTATTATGTTACATCAGTGCGGAGGTAGTGGCCCATGCTTTTTGTGGTTGTGTAGGACACAAGCAGGTCAGAGGAGGAGGAGGAGAAGGATGCAGGGCTGTGTCTTGCTGGCTGGAGCAGACATTGACTCTAAACATCACATTCAGGTGTTGGAGGCAGGTACTTGATTAGGTGCAAGGAAACAGCAGCAAAACAATTGGGGATGGGGAACAGTAAAATGAATGAAAAATAACAGAATTATTTTTGTCAATCATACTGTGAAGGATTATATTAAGGGGCAAGGAGGTAAACAACACATCTTCTTTTATATATTTGCATTTTAGACAGTCAGACAGATTGGAAAGAAAGCCCCACTCACTAAATATTTTCAAAATATTTCAACTGATTTATTTGTATATTTCATCCACACAATACAAGTCCTACATTTTGGGAATAAATCCCTTCCTCAGGGAGTCTGGTTTAAATGTCTCAACAATAATAACATAAATATCATTATGAAAATCAGTTTCCATTTAAAAAAATATATAATCAGAGTTAAGGGATGAATAGGGTAACTTAATAGTTTTTACTTTGTTATCTCTCTGGTTAAGTGAACTATTTTCTCTGTGTCTTCCCTATAAACATAACGCAGAATCAACAATGTTAAATTCTCTGGCCTGGATATTCAAACTGCACCAGGCTGTGGCGCAAGCCTGGGCGCAGCTCAACTTTGTTGTGCAGGGGTGTGGCCTGGGTGATATTCAATGGAGCTGCGCTATGGTGCAGCAGCTTTGAATATTGCACCCTGGCCACCCCCACTGTGCATGGCACAGTGGCACTTGCGCTAGCGCATCTCCATGCTCCACTTTTGCCACTGTATATTATTATGTTAAAGTCGATGAGTCATAAATATGTTTACTATCCTACCTCAGGCAGGCGTGGAATCAATTTCAATTCAATATTCAACTGATTTTATGCTTATTTGTATCTGTAAAAATAGAAGACATTTTCTCTATAATTTTCCTTTCATTGCACCGCTTTAAGTTGCAACATACAACTAAATATACATTATTCTATGTTAAACTGCTCATTTACATGCAGTATGTACGCTTCACTGTCTGTAGTATTACTGTCTGTGGTTACTAAACTATATTTCCTTTATATCTCTTATATACAACCATTTGTTTATCTATAGATGTTTAAACCGTGTCCGTAGTGATCAAAAAACATTTCCTTTGTAGACTTTGCCTCATTAAGTTACAACATTCTACAAACTTCTCATTTATTCATTTGGCTGTTATTTTTTCCAAGTTACAAAATGAAGTAAAGTTTTACAGACCTTTTCTCCATGCACATGTCCTACTGAATGGGAAGCAACAGAGTGAGTGAACAGTTGCCCCTTTTGTACTGTGGACCAGCAACTGAATCCAGCAGTGTCATACATAGGTTTCCATGTGGATCCCTGCATGTACTCGCTGGTGCACTCCGGCCCACTTGTGTGCCAGACCCATACACAGCAGCACCTATATTAGGAGGTGTCAGTAGCATCCTAAAGTTTTAAACTGTTAAATTTTGTCTTATACTAGTGTGATTTCAATTAATCATCTATTGTTCAGTCAAGTGACAGCAAAAATCTGTGACATGTTTAGGAACATCACTCAATAATACTTTTTTTTAATCTTCAACCTCATCGAAGAAACAGCCCTGGCAGTCTTCCGTACTGGAGGTGTCATCAGATGGGAATTCCATCTCCATTACTGCTTCTTCCATCTTGGTAAGATAATTTGCTAATGCTGAGTCTGCCAACAACACCTTCCTCTTCATCTTCACTGTCATGTTGTAGGAAAAGTGGCATGATTACTTTGTGCTGAATGTGACCCTCATTCATTTTAATAAATGTTAGCATGCCAACATTTTTTGCTGACAGATTGTTGTGCCTGTTCCACACAATGGCACCAGCCAAACTGAATACACTTTCCCCACTGACACTCAAGGGTGGGCAGCTGAGGTATTTCATGGCAACCAAGGTAAGTGCTGGCCAATAAGTTCCCTTGCTGTTCGAGTATAGCAAGGTCTTGTAGGCAATGGTAAGGTGACTTGTGTCTACCAAATACACATCTACCATGTGTTGCACTGCTTGCACACCTGCTGCCTCATTATCCTCCTCCTCCTCCTCATTTTCTTCCATGTCTGCAACGTCCCCCTGACTTAAAACATCCCTAATGGAATTTGTCATATTTTCTTTTAAGTTACATGTTTTTTCAACCCCTTTCCAATGTGAGGAGGTGCCTTTAGCACCCGTGCCCTGTGTACCCTTCTTATCAGAAATTTGGTCAACATTTGGACCTGCTGATGCCCACCTTCAATTATTTATGCCAGCCCACATTTATAGCATGGGTCAAACATAGTGGCAATCCCAAACTCTTCAGACTGCAGAATGCTGGAAATATGTGTATTAGAGTCTAAGGCATGGAGCCTGTGTTCCATTATGGCACAACTTCCACTATCTCCACCTGCCTATAGCTGTTGCTGCACATTCACCAGTGTCTGCCTCAGCACACATAGTAGTTGAATAGTCTGACTGATGCAGGCAGTGTCCCCACTCATTGCCTGTGCTGCATGTTTGAATTGCCTGAGGATCATCATCAGGCCATTCATTTGGTGCCACTGCTCTGTTGCCAGCATTGTCATGGCTTATATGTAGCATCAGATATTCAGATATTGCTTTATACTGCTTTTATAACTGCTGCATCATGTACAGGGTGGAGTTCCACATCCAGCTTCATACGTCGCGGAGGCAATTTGTTCTGTATCTGCAGCTGATGGAACTGGTCACGGGCCATCCTGGAATGAACAAAGTGGACACAGATGTGATGGGACACAGTCAAAATGTCTTTGAAATCTGGATGGGTGAAAAACTGCTGCACAACAAGATTAAAGAGCAGGTTCTTGCTTTCCAATTTCTTAGGATGCTGTCAGCTCCACAGAGCCAGATACAGTCTGTATATTTTAAACAAGGCAGAAATAAATGGCATTTTTAATAGCAGGCAGTTTGGGTCCAGATAAGCTATCATATATGTTTGAGGGAACGAGTAGTATGAAGCTGATCTTTAAGATAGTGTGGCAGGCATGGTATCCTGACAAACCCCCCATCACTAATGTATTTCATGGCATTGGAGCCATTATCACTTGCAATGAAACCTGCTTTCAGTGAATGAGAGTGAAGCCAGTCATCAATCTCGGTAAGAAGCACTTCCAGCATTTTCTCACCCATATGTATGATCCAGGTATACTCTTCATTGTCAGTGTGGCATGCTGGCGAAGACTCAAAATGTTGATATCACCACAGTTGGGTTTAGTGCAATTTTTCCCATGCCCAGAGTCAAATAGTATCCGTTCAGCATGCAGCATAGACTCTCCCATGTAGCTGCTCCCCCCACCTTCCATTCCCTGGACGGGTCCACCCTGGAATCCTGCACCTCCTTTAGGTACCTGGGTATATGGCTTGATCAACACCTAGACTTCTCTGCCCACATTGACTCTCTACAAAAAAAACTACACCCCTAACTAGGTGCACTATACTGCAATAAATGCTGCCTACCAACCACGGTCAGGAGGGAATTAGTGCACAAAATGATTCTCCCTATATTTGACTACGGCAACGTGGTCTACAGCACAGCCCCCTCATCCACCCTGGCCAGCTTGGACTCCCTCTTTCACTCTTTCTGTTGGTTCATCCTGGAATGTCCCCCCTCCACCCATCATTGTGACCTATACAGTGCCTTAGCTCTTCCCTCGCTGGAGTCTTGATGTCAGTTACATTGCGCTAATCTCATAGCTAAATACTGGACCAATTCCTTCCCCCTCATCTCATCTCCATCCTGTCAACACAACCCCCTCCAGCATACTCCCTAAGATGCTCAGACTCAAAGCTACTCCAAATCCCTTTCATGTACACATCAAAGGGCCAATCTGCCTTCAAATATCACCTGTCCAAACTCTGGAATGACCTCCCTGTAGATATTAGGCTCTTCCCCACCCCAAGGCTCCTTAAACTGCACCTACTTGCCCACTTCTCAGACATATGCAGCTTCAACCTACAACCCATACCTGCTACTAAGGGGCATCTAAATGTGCCTTGACAGTATCAATGCCCAGAAACTTACTGTATTTACTGTATATCTACTGCCTCTACCTGTTTTTACCCTGCGGTCATAGGACCTAACTATGGCATAGCAAACTATGCACTCTGTGGTCTTAGGGCTAAACTTTGTACTTCACTAACTAATGTGTAGTCCAGCCTGTACCTATTCTGGGCCTGTTGTAGAACCCTGTATGTATTTATGCTGGACCTGTTTTCACATCATTGTATTTGTACCTGTTTTGTATTCTAAGTAATCCCCCAGGTCACATCTGGAAACGAGCAGTCCCCACTCAGCATGCTTATCTGGTAAATCTCTTAAATAAATAAATAAATCCCAGGTACCTGTGCCTAGGGTGCTATAATGCACAAGTAGGAGCTACCAGCTGTTTAGCCACTGGTGTATATATATATCTATATATATATATTTATATGCTGAGATGTGCAAACAGTGATGCTGAATGCTTGAGGGCATTGTTTGCTTTGTCTGACACTGTCCCATAGAGTTCAGGAATGGCATGTTTTAAGAAGTATGTTCTTGATGGAAATTGCCTCTTGGGACAGGCATGGACCACCAATTTCCAAATCCAACATTCTTTACAAAAGAGAATGGAAATAGATCAATAGCCAGCATTTCAGCAGCTGCTGCTTTTGGTTTACGTACAGTAGCATGACTGGGAGGGAATTTGGAGTGCTGCTCAAACATGCCATGCAGCATAGGCTGGACCTTACTTGGGGTTAGGCATCCAAACAGCTGGACTCATTGTAATGGCATTGGTGGGGTGCTTTTGATTCCATGAGATTCATGTCTGCTTGAGTGACATCACCAGTGACTTTGTGGGTTTTCTGTAATGGCATAACTGTGCTTTTCTGACTGGGGGTGGTACTGCTGCTATGCCTACTACTCAACAGACCCATAGAATCCACCTCCTCTCTGTAGTTCTCCTCACTCACCCCTCCATCTGCCTGGTCTATTGCCCTGTCACTTCTGTTTGCTTTGCCTAATGATGATGAGGGCAAGGGACCCCCTGCACTGGCTTCCTTCTGGTGTTGATGCCAGCATAACAAGTGCCTGTTATTCTGGTGTGTGTCTTGCCCACCATAGCCTATGTGGCTGCCTTTTTTACCCCTACTTACTTGTGCTTGGCACAGCTGACAGATAATGACTGTGTGACTGTCTCATTAGCTGGGTCATGTATATAGAAATCCCAAACTAGGGATTTATTCAACTTGTTTAAACATGGTGCCAGGACTGGGGCAGCTGAGGGGAAGGGGTGGAAATTCATATTTTATGGGATCATTTGAAAACTCACAATACAGAAAGAAATGTGCCTACAGAGCATATATGAAGGAGCCGTTTGTAAGAAAAGCACAGCAAGCAAGACAAAAAACAAACGGCTTCCCTTCTAGGGTTTAAAAAAATCTACTTCATTTGGAGACGATATGTTGAAAAGTAAAAACTTTAATACAAACTTTTCATAAGTTATTACACAGCAAACCGTGAAATAAAAAAGTAGCACCCCACCAAGAGCATCAATGTTTCATGACTACTCAGTCACTTTATCAAGATGTCATCTTGATAAAGCGACTGTGTAGTCATGAAACGTTGATGCTCTTGGGGGGTGCTACTTTTTTATTTCACGGTTTGCTGTGTACTAAGTTATGAAAAGTTTGTATTAAAGTTTTTTACTTTTCAACATATCGTCTCCAAATGAAGTGGATTTTACAAAACCCTAGAAGGGAAGCCATTTGTTTTTTGTCTTACTTGCTATAATTTGGAAAACTCAAGAATACTGGGCAACGGACTTTGGTAGTTGGATCACTAGTGCACACAACATCCCCTGCACCAGCTGCATCACCATTAATGTGCTTTTTCTTTTCAGGCTACCATACTGGATTCAGAATACCATTAACAGCACGGCCACTTCTGTCCTCCTTACTCTCACCATCTCCATGCTCTCTGACCCTCTCATCTTGAAAAAAATCTGACTTACATTTTCTAGATCTCCCATCTCAACCACTGGCTCCATACTATCAGGCTCAGCACGACCACCACCAGGAGTCAGAAGGACACTGACAACCTTTCCTCAAATACTGTTTCTTGTTTGCTGGCACTGCTGCTTCCTTGCCACCTGACACATCCCCCACCAGCATGGCTGCCTCAAACATGGCAGAGAAAAATGTGGCTACACTAATGCCACCGTCGCAAACTACTCCTTCACTACTACCAGTCCCAGACCCTATAGAATATGCTGCTGCTGCACCCACAAACACTATTTTTTAACTGCAGCACTATTTTACCACACAGATTTGGAACTCTTCATTGCTGCCTCCCCAGCACCTCTCTCTTTATTTAAGCTTCCCTTCCCTGTCATTTATCTCTGCTATTTAACTTTTTTTTTTTAAAACAGAACAGGGATTACAGTGAGAGGGGTAACAGGGGCACGTAGTGTAACTGACAAACAGTGACAGAACAATTTTGTTTTTAAACAGCACAGTGATTACAATGGGTAATGGGGTAATTAGAATAACACACAGTGACAGAACACTTTCTTTAAACACCACAGGGATTACAATGACAGGGTTAATAATATGACAGAATATATTTTTAAATAGCACAGGGATTACAATGACAGGTGTAACAACAGTAACAGAACACTTTTTTAAACAGTACAGGGATTATACCAACAGGGGGAACAACAGTGACAACAGAACAATTTTTTTTACCAGCACAGGGATTACAAGGATAGGAGTAACAAGTAACAGAACATTTTATTTTTTATTTTTAAACAGCACAGGGATTATAATGACAGGGGTCAGAGGGATTGTTACTGTAGTGATTAGTACTGTAGTATGACACACAATGACAGAACACTGTCACTTTAAGGAAAATATAACAAAAAATCACTAAAACTGTTACAGAAACAGTGAAAAAAATGGCTTACTTAAAACAAACTCAAATGAAAACAATAAAATAAGAAGTTACTCTTATAAAAATGAGAAATTACGCTACAGATTGAAAAAAAAATTAGAAAAATCGAGAGAACAAAAATCTAACACAAATCTCCTGCTTACAAAAAAAAAGGTCCGGCTCTTTCTGGACAACCTTGCTACCTTGCTGCTACCCTCCCCCACACCACTGATTCACAGACCGCTAAAACAGAAACTATTACTTTAAAGTAAATAATCACAGACAAAATTAACTAGAAAAGTACAAATCTAGGAGCTCAGGGCTCTCCACAACAATTTGGGAGCAATTTGGAATCCAAAAGCTCAGTTATTCAATCAATCTAAAGGATTTTCTTGCTCTGACAGAAGCACACAGTCTAGTCACTTTACTCTGTCTTCACAACACTGCACTGAGAGATTGCCTCCTTCATGTCCGATGGGCTATTCAACAATGTGGGATTGCCCTATGGACTGTTCAGCAACATGTGACCTCCAATCCCGTAGGAGATTTGCAAACTTCCCCTTTGCACAAAACTTTGCTGGTGAAGTTACAAATTCATGGACTTGAGAAACTTCATCTCTGTGGCTAACTCCACCAGAAAAGTTGTGAATTTGCATTTCATAGAGTCATCACTTTTTCACAAACTTCTTACTTTATATGGCGGATTGATTCACAAAGCAAAGTTTTCCAACTTCGTACATCACTACCCTCATCAATGCAAGGAAGTTAGTAGCCCATGAATGGCTCAGTATAGATCCCCCCATAATGATTTAGTGGTCTATAAACTTGTAGGCTTGCGTAAATCATGAGAGAGCCCAACTCAGAGACAGTGGAGATGCAGAGCTATTCCTAAAAAATGTGGGCCCCCTGCAGGAGGCCATTGAAGTCTATAGATTCCCAAACTGATGCCCAGACTGGCATTTCAGGTTATAATTAAATTGTATCTCACCATGTACACAGTTCCAATTTCAGATACATGTTTCATGTTATTCTGAATGTGCAATATGAATTGTAATGTAAATATTAAGCTGTACTGATGTATGTAATACTCTTGATTAATTCTCAATAAACTATGTTTTCAAAAAAAATAAATAAATAAGCTGAGCTTGAAGCCTTGTTTTTATCAGAAGAGAAGATCAACATAAATATTATCACAGAAACATGGTGTTCTCCCATGGGAACATGAGGAAAACCTGAATAGCTACCACCTTTTTAGACTTGATGAAGAACAAGAAAGGACACAGGGATAGCAATAACTGTATCTGACAACAAAACTATTACAGATATATCAGATAAAATCAAAAATAAACATTCAAAGACTAAAACCGTGCAGTTTAAAACAATTAATAATCATTACTCTAATAATATTCTTGACTTCTGTTATAGACTTCCTGACTCTGATGACACTGTAAACTCAACAATTATTGAAGAACTGGAGAGGTCCTGTGACGCTGAAGAAGTATTATTTACTGGAGACTACAATTACAGAATGGGGACATGAACAAGAAAACCAACTCAACTACCACAAGGTCAAGTCAGGATTTCCTCTCAGCATGTAAACAACTTAACCTGATACAAACATGTTACGAGTTTCACTAGGGGAGGCAGTATACTAGATATTGTCCTTAACTCTTAAAATAAACTTACAGTATCTTGGACTATTATGTGGGGTAGTCTCCTGGAGGCAGCCTTTACTGTAGTGTCAGATTTATAATAGGTTTCAAAAGAACTGCAATAGAAGGTAACACTCAAATCTGTCTATAGAACACAGCTGATATTCCAAAAATCTTGGAAGCTGTTAATTCCATAGATACAGATATACCCCTTAAAAATCATAGAAGAAATGTGGAGTTACATCAAAAATACAATTGTTGCCATAAGTGATAAACATATCAAGAAAATTAACAAGTATAATAGTCAAGGGATTAAACAAAAATGGTTTCACAAAGGGGTTAAAAAATCAATGAGGAAGAAAGATAAACTATACAAACACTATGTCAGACTTAAAACTAATTAATCCTGGAAAATTTACAAAAACATAATGCAGCAATGCAAGGATAAAATCAAGCAATCTAAACGATGCATGTATCTGAAGCTGGCAGTAAATTCAAACCAGCATAACAGCAAACAATTATACAGCAATGTCAACTCATTAGAATAGTAATGCCAAATTAGGTTCAATACTTAGTTGTGGGTAATCAGATTACTGCTCCAAACCCTTGAGGTTCTGTGAATTTATATATCTGTCCAGAATTTCTACATGTTCTTATTCTGTCAGCAGTCTAAAATAGCAAACTCCTTTAATACAATTTCTAACATACTAACATATTAATTGCCAGCAGATTAGGCCTTATGGTCTATTGAGTCTGCTCGAACCTTAGATCCTTAGTTGGGTGCAGAGGCCCTCCCCCTTGTGTTCCAGAAACACCTATCATCCATCCCCACCCCCCCTGGGCCAGGCCATCATCTGATACATCCACTTTCTGTGTCTGTCCCACCCTCTCTTGAAACCCTCCACTGTGGATCTCTGAACCAGCTCACCAGGCAGCACATTCCAAGGGTCCACCACCCTCTCAGTGAAAAGCCTCCTCCTTTTTTCCCCCCTCACCCTTCCACCTTCCAACTTCAAACCATGCCCTCTGGTGATACCTCCCTGCTTTAGTCTAACTTAGTTGCCCTGATCTGTACCCTCTCCAGGAGCTGTATGTCCCTCTTCAAGTGTGGTCTCCAGTACTGTACACAGTACTCAAGGTGTGGTCTAACCAGTCCATTGTACAGCGGCAGAATCACTTCCCTGCTCCTAGAGGTGATCCCCCTTACGATGCATCCTAACATCCTATTTGCCTTGCTAGCCGCTCTCCTGCACTGCTCCAAGTTATTCATATGTGCATCCACCATGACCACTAGGTCTTTTTCCCCTGTTGAGGCCTCCAGCACCTCCCCTCCTAAGGTGTACCTATGTTTAGGGTTTCCCGGCCCAAGATGTAAAACCTTGCACTTGGTGATATTGAAATTTAATTTCCATGTGTGAGCCCAGCTTTCCAGAGTGTCCAGGTCCCCTTGCAGTGCTAACCTCCCCTCTTCCCCCCCAACTACTGCTCTCATCTTGGAGTCATCAGTGAAGAGACTCATTTCACACCCTATAACCTCCCTGATGTCCGATATGTATGCATAAAGGATCGGACCCAGGACCGAGCCTTCTTGGTACCCACTACCGACCTCTCTAGGGTTCGAGAGCTCCCCATCGACCACTACCTGCTGCGTCCAGCTAGCCAGTTTTCAATCCATCTGACCATCAAAGGGCCTACTCCCAACCCCGTCAGTTTCTCCACCAGACCATTGTGGGGGAGAGTCAAACGCCTTGCTGAAGTCCAAGAATAATACATCCACAGGCTTTCCCCTGACCAGTTCTGATGTTACCCATTTGTAGAACTCCACAATATTGGTTTGACATGATCCTGATGATGCACAGCATGCGAAACTAGTAGAGGCTTTCTTCCCTGTACTGCTGGGTGGCTGTGTGATTTGTATGCACTTATTAAATTAAATGACAAATATACCTGTGGTGCCTTTGCTGTTTCACCATATGCTGACTTTATACAAGGTGGCACGTGTGTGTGGAGCTGAGGATTTTGAACTTTGTTTGACATGATCTACCTGGCACAACCCATGTTGCCAACTATACAGACCTCCCATCTCCTCCAAGTACACCCCCAATCGTTTCTTTAGTATACTCTCCATTAATTTTCCCAACACCGAGGTCAAACTGATGGGTCTATAGTTACCTGGTACTTCCCTCGACCCCCCTTTATGGATTGGTACCACATGTGCCTCTCGCCAATCCCTAGTTACCCTCCCTGTCTCAAGTGACCTGTTGAAGAGCTCCACCAGGGGTGTAGCTAGTATGTCCAGCAATTCCCATAGTACTTTCAGATGAATTCCATCCGGCCCAGGAGATTTATCTTTCTTTAGGGCCTTGAGGGCAAACCACACCCTTTCTGTTCTGTCTTTTCCAAAATTACTCAACAACCTAGCAAAATAATTACTGGAAAGTTTGAATCCATAAAAACCAGGGATGAGGACATTTTACATAAAATTAACAAACTAAAGAAACAGAGTGCACCAGGATCAGATAAAAGTGTTATGCAAATGTTAAACATTCTTAGTAACTGTGTTGTGTATCCACTTCAGATTTTCTTTGAAAACCCTTTAAAACAAGGGATGGTTCCTGCTTGTTGGTGAACAGCTATTGTTGCTCCAATTCACAAAAAGGAAAAGAAAAATTGCATTCATAATTATTGTCCAGTCAGTTTAATACTTATGCTGGTAAAATATTAAAATTAATTATTAAGGATAATTTCATAGTACATCTGCAAAACACCAACTGTATAGATATGGAACAACATGGATTCATATCAGGAAGATCATTTCACAAATCTCCTCTGTTTCAATGAAACGGTCACTGTTGCATTGGACAAAAAAATAAAAACAGTAAATGTGATATTTTAGACTGTTGCAAAGCATTTGATACCATACCACACCAGGAGTCAAGCTTTAAACCCCATTACCAGGAAGTGGATGTTTGATTGCTTGGGCACAGTGAGCACCCAAAAAACATAAGTAAACTAATTAAACTAATAAAAGCACACAGCAGCCAACTCTGTGGTGCCAAGCAAAGGGGTTCGCTCGGCATGCTGGCGACCCGGGTTCACACCCTGAGCCCAGGTACCAGGAGCAGAGACCGGCAAGGGAGGGGTTCTATAAGCGTCCACTGGACACTTCCCTCCCAGGTGGTGGGATTTGCCTGGGGACCTGTGGGTGGATTGGTGGTGGGCTTGGGGACGTGCTGCCTTGACACACCCATGGCACGCCCCCGCCCCAGGAATACCCTGCATGCTTATGCAAGGCCGAGAACTGCGGTAGCCAGGGCACAGAAAACAGAAATTACACCCTGTTCTGACCAGATGACGAGTGCCTTGGCCCCTGCCACCCAAAGCCCCGGAGCCAGCCCGGATCCAGCCCCAGAGCACCTGGGATGCAGAGTCAGCTGTAATGCTATTCCCCCCTGGAAGAGAGGGACCCTCCCGGCATAGGGATACGCCGGGCTAACCAAGGTAGGCTGCAATTGGGGCTGGGAGTAGGTGGCAGAAGGTCGGAGGGAGGCAGGAAGGTGCTGGCACTCCGAAGCAGTGGCATGTTGGGGTGTGTGGGAGGCGCATAAAAATAAAAAAGCACACAGCAAACCTGTGCTAGACTGCTGACATGAGCACAATATTTAAACTACAGCACTAAAAAGCTCCAGCCCTTCTCCTGGACCCGTAGTCTCCCAATATTGCCCATGGGCTACATTACCCAGCAACCCCAGGAGATGCCACCAAGGAGACGTACCACCAACTATTTAGTAGGAAATATTTTTTGTTCTTTGTTTTTGTTTTGTGCATGGTACAGTCCACACACATACAGAGCAGGAATTTGGGGTATTAGGGTAGAGCAAGCACACATAGACAATATCTCAACATGCTAGCCATTTAGTAGCAATTTAGCAGCAGCATTGCTGAAATGGCATCATGGATGGTTCTCTGATATTCCTCTTCCCTTCTGCTTATAGTTTCCTCTCAGTCCCTTTCTCTGAAATCTCAACAATAGTGTGCATGTGCTTTGTGCTTTTTAAAATAAAAACAGTTGTTTAGTTAATTTTATTTTTTCTGTCAGATATGGTATGAGGATGGTCTGTTTCACTTTTTGCCCTGATCATTCTGCTTGCCCACCCACCTTCATTGACTTACTTCTTTCTGCAATTTACACTTTCAGTCACCCCTTCACCTCCAAGTTACTTAAGTATATTATTGAGTGACCCCAGGGACTGGCTAGTATGTTATTTTTTTTCCTTTGTTGTCAAAGTTTATCACTAAAGCTTACTTTGTTTTATTTTTTTATTTTTATTTATTCACCTGCTGTAGCGACTACCGGTAGGGCATCCAGCCACCAGCCTTGTCTGCCGGAGAGCACCAGGCTCACTCACATGATGGGAGATCCAGCAGCCGCCATGATCGCTGAAGGGGTCTCCCGTACCCTATCCAGCCAGACCGGCTCCAGACCCCCCCAGTGTGATTCCACGCTAGTCCTCCCAGTGAGGCAGGGTGCGGCCATCAGGCTGCATGGTTGAGCCCAGCCACTTTCTACCTTTTTCTCCCACTGGGAGTGCAGACGTGCAGTGACATCTGTGCACATATGTGCTGATGTCCACTGCGCTCCACCTTCCAGTCACACCAGCGCAAGCGGTACCTCTGGGTGTCCCCAGGGGTCGCTGCAGCATGGTGTGGTTTCCTCAGCCCACCCCAGGACTAGGAGAGCTGTCTCCTGATGCTCAATCTAATCCTCCCCTGCTGACCCCCGATGACCCAGACTCGTTCCTGAACCTGGGTCACCGGCGTACTGCGATGTGTGGCGTCCAGCGCCTCAACCCTCAGCACCACCGGACCGGCATTAAGGCTTACTTTTGCAAGTCATAGCAAGCACTGCATTAACTACCTCATGGCTCAGCATAGGATGAGGCAGAGTTCAACCAACTGAACTAATTGACTGGATTCCTCCTAGTTGAGAGGTATGGTGTCTTTCCAGTTAAACGTCATGTTCTCCTGCCTTTCACTTTTCACTATGCCCTTTTAAAAACTGTTCTCCTACATTCCTTGTCTCTACTAGCCTCTTAATTCCTCCTAATGCTATTCCTTCTCCCTTCTACTACCCTCATGACTGCATTCTCCAATTGTGTGGGATCAAGTGGTCTCATAATGTGATTGCAGTATGATCCTTTACATACTCAACTGCACTGCAGCAAATCACCAGAAATACTTCAGTAGTCACTGCTCTTGATTGGCAGCTCTGCATTTCACTCTGCCTTTGGACGACTAGATGGATCAGACCGTCTCCATCCACTGACATTTTTCTTATGTTCTTATGTCCCTACCCCTCATGTTCCTACTAGCTTTGACCTAGAACTAAACAAAAAGTCTTTAAATTAGAGACATCCTCTCACCTTCCTCCCAGTCAGCTGATTTCTCTGTAAGATAAGCCAACTAGCATGAACTGAATCTACTGTAAAGACACTCAGTCATGAACATGGAACTGAACATATGAACATACAAACATACAAAGGAGCCAGCAGAAGACCATTCAATCTATCGAGTCTACTCATATTGCAGGTTCCTCATCTTATGTTACTGACCCTGCCACCTCTCCCTGGTCTCCCCTTTTAACCTATCAGCACCCCCAAGCCCCATGGTTTCCCCTTTTACATATCCCAAGCCCTCTTAAAGCTGATAACTGACTTCACTAAGACCACTTCTTCTAACAGCACATTCCAATTGGCCACCACCCTCTCCATGAAGAAATGCTTCCTAACATGCCTCCTAAACTTCTTCCCTTCCAGTTTTAGACTGTGTCTCCTCATGGTTCAGCTGTCTCTTACCTTGAAAAGACCCTCCCTAAGCATTCTATTTAATCCCTTCAAGTATTTGAAGGTCTCTATCATGTCCCCTCTCTCCATCCTCTCTTCCAGAGAGTACGTCCTCAGGGCCGTCAGCTTCTCATAAGACATATCCTGCTGACCTATAATCATCTTGGTTGCCCTCCTTTGGACAATCTTCAGCAGGTTGATGTCCTTCTTAAGGTATGGACACCAGTATCTTACTCCAGACTCTAGATGCGGTCTCACCAGTGACCTTTACAAGGACAGTATAACTTCCTTTCACCTACTGCAGATTCCACTGGCTATATACCCCATCATCCTATTTTCCCTTGCTTATGCCTTTTTGCACTGTGAGGAGTTCTTCAGGTCTCTAGTTTTCATCACTCCCAGATCCTTTTCCTCCTCTGTTGCTGCTACCTGAATCCCCCAGGTAGTACTCAGTCCTTGGGTTCCTGGCTGCAACATTGATAACTTTGCATTTCTTGCCATTGAAGCCAAATTGCCAGATCCCTGACAATATCTCAGGTTTCCTAAAGTCTTCCTACAGGTCTTGTATCCTTTCCACTGTGTCCACCATCCCATAGAGTTTGGTGATATCTACAAATAGGCACATTTTGCCCTTAATGCCCTTCCTAATGTCACCGATGAAGACATTGAACACCACCAGCCCTAGCACTGAGCCCTGCTGGACCCCACTGGTGACTTCCCTGTTGATGGATAACACTCTCCCTACTACCATCCTCAGAGTCCTCTCCCTTAGTCAACTTTCTACCCACCTGGTCATTTTTCTCCCCAACCCTGAGAGCCACCATTTTCCTGATAAACCTCTTGGTGGATACAGAGTTGAAGGCCTTGCTGAAGTCCAGGTAAATGATGTCCACCACATGGCACCCTGTCAACTGCCGTGTTGACCCAGTCAAAGAAGTCAGTAAGATTTGTTTGGCATGATCTCCCTCCCACAAGTCCATGCTGCCTCTCATCTTGGAGACCATTCTCACAGATATACCTTATCAAACTTTGTAATTATGGTCTCCACAAGCTTGCATCCGATTGAGGTCAGCCTGACCAGCATGTAGTTCCCTGTGTCATCCTTGTGACCACTCTTGTGGAAGGGCACCACATATGCCATGATCCAGTCCTGTGGCACTATGCCCAACACCTGGGAACTGCCAGCTCCTTCAGAACACTTTGGTGTATGCCACCTGGTCCCAGTGACTTGTTCACCTTTAGTGCTAGCAGCCTCTACCTCACTCTATCCTCCTCTATCACCACATCTGTGCCCTCTTCCCCTTCAGGTATCAGTCAGCCTTTTTCCCTAGAGAAGGAGGAGTGGAAGTACTCATTCAGTACCTTCACCTTTCCTCCATTCTCCTCCACCCATCTATCCACTTTCCTAAGCCTACCAACCCTGTCCTTCTTGTCCCTTTTCTTGCTTATGTAATGAAAGAAAGCCTTCTCTCCTTTTTTAATTCCTTCAGCTATTTAGAGTTCCTATTGCACCTTAGCCTGCTGAACTACCTTGCCTTGCACCTTGGCCAGCTTCAGGTAGTTTTCCTTATCCACCTTACTCGTGGTCTTCCTGTATCTTCTGAATGCTGTTCTCTTGCCCCTCCAATGAGGAAGTGCAGTGCTCACTGGTAATGAGGAGGGGTGTTAGTCAGAAAATACATTTCCCAATAAAACACCTAACAACACCAAGTCCAGCACTCTTAAAGCCACAAAGCAGAAGCCAATATACACTAAAATAACAAATAACGAGAGCCACAATAACAAAGCTTCTACAATACTGACCACATTATCCATTACTCAGAGCACCTGGGTTATGGATAACATGGTCAGTTTCAATGAAGTTGTGTTATCATGTTTGTTACTGCGCATTGTGTGACAGAGTGTAATAAACCACATTAGCTTGGGTTTTGGAGTGTGTCTCTCATTGTTTGTTATTTCAGTGCATACTGGCTTCTACTTTGTGGCTTTGGGAGTGCTGGACTTGGTGTTGGTTGATCACTTGTCCCTCACCACCTGGGCAACCTCAGAGCTGAACCAGCTGGGTATTTGGGGCCCATGGTTTTCCCCCTGAGCCTAATACAGTCTGCTGTGTCAGCCAATATTCCCTCTTTGATGATGATTCATTTTTGGTCCACCCCCATATCTACTCTAATATCCTTTAGGTGCATACTTAGCATCTTGCCTATCTTCCTGAAGTTTGCCCTGCTGAAATCAAGGATTTTGGTCTTAGTGGGGATGCTTTCCCTGCCCATATCCAACCTGAACCACACTGTGCTGTAGTCGATACCACTCAGGTGTTCCTTGATCATTATCTCTTTTACATGCTCCCCATTTGTGAGCATTAAATCAAGGTTTGACCCTTCCCTGGTGGGCTCAGTGATGCCCAGAGTCTGGAATCCACTCTGCGTTGCATCTAGGATCCACTGACTCCTGGCACAGGATGTGACAGGTATGCCCCAGTCCACCTTGGGCAGATTAAAGTCCCCTATCACTACCACCTCTCCCATCCTTGCAGTTTCCAGCAAATGTGAACTAATCTCCCTGTCTCTTTCCTCATCTTGCTTGGGTAGCCTGTAGACAACTCCATCCTCACTTTTCTCCCTCTACTGCACTGCAGCTGTATCCATAGAGTTTCCACCCCACTCTTCTGTCTCCTCCCTTCTACATGTAATCACCTGTCCGATATAAGCCATCCCCTTTGCCTAGGGCCCTGTCTCTCCTATATATAGTTTGTATGCTGGGATAGAGAAGTCCCAGTCATGGTGGGGTGTCACCCATGTCTTGGTCATTGCTATTATGTCTACCATCCCCTCAGCTAAGAGTGCCTGCAGATTTGCCTTCTTGTTACAAAGATAATGAGTGTTTAGTGACGCCACCCTCCATCTTGACTCTAAGCCTACTTTCCTTCCTTCTGTTGTTCTACTGGCATGCCTCCCTCCTGTACTCTCCCTCTCACCCCCATTCATAATTGCTCCACTTCCTTTCCACATCCACCATCCCAGTCACTACTATCAGTATTGGGGGGGTCTATTGACTTCCTAGTCCTGGAGTCCCTGGGCCCACTGCCACCCCAGCAGTTTTAACTGAGCTTGTTGGCTATGTACTCCCCCAGGTTGTCTCTGAGTACTTTTGAGCCCTGTCTACTGAGGCGTTGTCTATCTGATGATTACAGTGTTTTGTTTCACCTTATGTCCCCCCACTCCCTGATACATCTGAACCCTTCTTCCCAGCACCAGGTCCTTAGCCAGTCATTGAACTTGCCTATCCTCTTCTTCCTCATTGTACTGGCTCTGGGTACTGGTAGCAACTCTGAAAAGACCAAAGAGTTCACTACCTCCCTGCAGAACTTTGTAACCCCCTGAATCTCCACTTCTTCCCCTGCTATGTTGTTGGTTCCCAGGTGGATGACTAAGTTAGGTTTTCCACCAACCTCCATTAAAACTTCTCTGATTCTTGGTCCTACCTTCCCCCGTCATCCCTGGCATACAAACCACTCTCCTTATTGCTTTTGGGTACCCCTTCTAAACCCAGTAAGTACCCTTAATTGTGCAGTCACCAATGATTGCCACCCTTCCATCTACTGCATTTGTGCTTTTCAACCTCTCTTCCTGTCCTAGCATATCAGCTGGCTCTCCACCCAACTATGCCCTCCCCTTTCTGGTTAACTTCCTGCTGACTCAGTTACTGCACCCCCCATCTGCTTCACTCCCTTCCTAAGCCCCTTCCTCTCCAGCAAGCCTTGATTGCTACCACTTTTCCCTCCTTTTTAACCTGTTCCCTCCCTCCCCATCCTCTTCTCCATCCTGACTGCCTCTTCTTCCCTGCCTTCAGAGTTAAGTCCCCCCCCCTTACCTGTAACCTTTGACTCTAGGTCATCCTGACATTCCACCCCACCACCTGATTCCTCCTCCCCTAAATTAGTTAGTGTTGCACACCTGTTTGTTGGGGGCTCCCCATCATCAGATCCCTCCCGTGTTTCTGCAGTTCCTCTTACCCTCCTTCCAACTCCCTCTACTACTTGACAATCCTCCACTCCAGA
The DNA here is from genome assembly GCA_016271365.2 of Neoceratodus forsteri. Classification (NCBI taxonomy): domain Eukaryota; kingdom Metazoa; phylum Chordata; order Ceratodontiformes; family Ceratodontidae; genus Neoceratodus; species Neoceratodus forsteri. The sequence continues at coordinate 638,341,263 of CM057455.1, read as the reverse complement.
CTCTCTGGGTCTCTGAGGAAGAAATTTCCCTGGACACTGGGAAATCCTCCTTGCTCCCATTCCATGCCTGCTATCCATCTTCTCCAGGGCAACCCCACTTGCCCCTTTCTACGCTGCTCTTCTTCACTGACTCCCCACCCACACTCCCCATCTCCCATATGAGCATTCTTATCTCTGCCCTGAGCTGTTCCAGGTTCCAGTGCACTGGACAGCTCCATGTTCTCCACACTGTCCCTAGAGAGACTGTTATACCATTAGTGGGGTGGCACAGGGACTTAAGGTTGATGCAGAGTGAAGGGGGACTTTGACACATTTTTGTATTAGTAGTCTCAATTTGACTCAGCTTCACTTTGGTGTACCCCAAGGGTGAAGTTACAGGTGATGTCACCAGATGATGTTGCCAAAGACAAATATCCTATTAAACAGATAAAAATCTGTGAATTATTTGTGAAGGTGAATTTGGCAAATTCACCTTAACTTCACTGCCAAATTAAAACTTCATAACATCTCTAGTCACAATGATTGGTATAATATTTAACCTTCAAGACAATGCATGCCAATTTGTTGTATACTTTATCCAGTTTCTCCAGATCCTTTTTACATTCGCTTGTGTGCATGTGCAAGGAACGTCTTGCAACAGTATGAGTTTTGGAGGTGTGTGACCCTTCTCTCCAATGCACTGCTCAGTGTAGCAGACGCAACCCTAGGGGACCAATACATGCTGAGCAAGGTATGACAGCAGTTCGGCTGTGTTGGTCTTCACTTCTAACAAAAGGTCTGCTGCAATCAGCAGTGGTAGCTTTTATGCAATTAGCATACCGCCTGCTCAGCCGAGCTGCTGTTATGCACAGCTCAGCATCAACACCCTCCCGCTTCCTCCCTCTGCTAATTTCCTCCCCATCCCTACTGTTCTCCTGGCCCCCACCTTGGGTGCAGAAGGGGGTGCCCAACCTCCCTCAGCTCATGTGACCCCCAGCACACTGTGTGACTGACGGGGTTGCCCAATCCCCCATTGGCTGCAGCCCCCCAAAAAAACAACAAACAGTTGGCACACTGGGAGCCCACCCCAGCATGCTCATGCTTGCTCCCCCTCCACACACACTGTATGGCCAGTGGGGGAGCCTAATCCCCACTGGATCCAGTCTCCCCCAGCAAATACATAGGTAGCATGCTGGGAACTCACCCCAGCATACCATCAGCATCCGTTTTTTTGATTTTCACCACTGTGAAATTGAAACCGGTCCCTCGATGAGTCCCTCACCACCCTTCCTCTGCGATCCCACCTCCCTCACACCCCTTCACCTGGGTGGCACACTGAGAGCCCACCCCAGCGTACCAAAACCTTCCTTTTTTTTTCTTCTTAAGTCCTGTAAAACAAGAAAATGGTCCCCGGGTGAGTTCTTGGCACCCCCCCACCAACTTGTGCTCAGCCTCTGTGTGCCCACCTCCCAACACCCCCCTCATCCCAAACTTACCTCTGGAGCCTGGCATGATGATCTTCAGTGGACCAGGAACACATCTGCACTCTTCAAAGCCAACCGTAAACTGAAGAAATGCCAGTAAGCTGTATAATGGCATAAATCGGGTTTTTCCAACTTAGGTGGATATCTCGGCAATTCTTTTGACTTCTGGCACCAAATTTTCTACATGGGGTTCTTGACACCCCTTCTCTTGAATTCAGTCACTGTCATGGCATTATTCGGTCCCGAAAGGTGATTTCATGGTCACTGCGTGGAATCACCTTACGGGACTGAGTAATGAAATGACAGTGCTAGTGTTCATGAGGTTGGCTCTCAAAAAGCCTATGTTGCAAATTTTGTGAAAAAATTCCCAAAAATGCCTGTTTTATGAGCGTGTGTTGTGCAGTTTACACACGCACTTGTAAGTTCACTAATTTGTAAAATTTTCACTCCAGATTTTCAACAAAGGCACATTTCCACACCTCCTTATGAACAGTGCAGCTGTCAATTTTCACATCCTGGCCAAAATGTGTTTTCATGCTACCGGCGCAAAATAGCATGGTTGCTGCTGGAAATCAGTGTTTGCTACAGAGTAAGACAATCACAGTGACACAGTTCATGAGCAGAGGTCCTAAAATGCCTATGTTGAAAATTTGGTGGCAAAAGTCCATAAAATGACTGTGTTATGAGCGCGCATTGTGCAGTTCCTATGCACACTAGTAAGTTCATGAATTTTTAATATTTACACTCCAGATTTTCAACATTGACATTTTCCCACATCTCCTTATGACCAGTACAGCTGTCATTTTTCACATCCTGGCTGAAATGTGTTTTCGCATTTCCAGCATGCAGCTGTGGGAAATCATGTTCGGTACAGATTGAGAAAATCACAGTGACACTGTTCATGAGCAGACATGCTAAAATGCCTAAGTTGAAAATTTGGTGCAAAAATTCCCAAAAAATGACTGTTTTATGAGTGTGCATTGTGCAGTTTCCACACACACTCATAACTTCGCTAATTTGGCATATGTTCACTCCAGATTTTCAAAATTTGCATTTTCCCACACCTCTTTATGAACAGTACAACTGTCATTTTTCACATCCTGGGTGAAATCTGTTTTCACACTTCCATCGCAGAATAGCACGGTCACTGTGGGAAATCAGGGTTTGGTACACAGTAAGAAAATCATAGTGGCAGTGTTCATGACCAGAGGTGACAAAATGCCTATGTTGAAAATTTGGTGAAATAATTCCACTGAATGACTGTGTTACAGGTGCAGGTTGCGCAGTTTCCAACCAGGCTTGTTCCCTTGAGTACAACCGGGGTGTTAAGGTTCCTAAGACAGACACTTAAGAAGTATGAGGGTGAAATGTTACTCAGATGCAAGAGGAGTTGCAAAGAGGTACTCTGTTGGGTTATGGATGCTGAAGGGACATGGATAGAACTGGGAAGGGGGACCTGCATAACTGTTAAACACCAATGCAAGTACCAGCAAGCGAACGATCGGCACTGACAAATGCTTGTTGTTTGCAGTTATGTAGGCATGATTCCCATATTCTTTCACTGATAGCAGAAGAGTAGTGACCCTTGTAGGACAACCTGACATTGCCTCAGACCCCAGAATTATTTTTGTTGTAAGGCAGTAAAGGATGGAAGGTTTGATACCTTTTATTGGACCAACACGTGTCTTGTACAAAGATGGAATTATACACAAGCTTTCAGGGCCACACAGGTCCCTTCTTCAGGTGAATAGTAAAACTGAGCAACATAAGCAGTATTTATATCCACTGTGGTGCAATTAAAAATCAGGAAGTGTAGTAAGAAAGTGACAAAGAAGACTAGAGATGAAAGTCTAAGATGCAAAATAAAAACATGAGAAGCAATGGGGGGGGCTATGTAGGAACAGGTCAGAAGGAGATGAAAGGGAGCTAAAGGGAAGACAAAGGCATGCAGATAGGATCTGAGATCAGAGGGTAGAATAGACAGGAGATGCCTAAAAGATGTAAGGAAATCAAGAAATTAGGAGAAACAAAAGTTCAAAGGCCAAGATAAACAGAGTGTGAGGTAGTATAAACAGAGGTGAGAAAACAAGAGGGAATGGGTGGGACTGAGCTAAGAAGTTAGTGGAAGAGGCAGGGAGGATGTGCGGTATAAGTGAAAAAACAAATCAGGCAGAACTCAGAGAAACAAATTATAATAAGAGAAATACAGAACCAAGGTGTGATAAATAATGACATGATTTAGCACACAATAAAAAAGAATTACAGTTTACCATAATGTGTCATGAAACTGATGTCCCAATTCAGTCCAGAAATGTTAGATTTAAATTATTTAATATATTTCAATTCCCATGTCCTTCTGTCCTGTGTGTTTCTGAAGTTGCCTCTTAGAATCAAGACAGATAAATCCAGGAGAGAGTGATCTGTTTGTGAAAAATGGTTTCCTACTGGAGTGCTGATTATCTGGTTTACTATTGTGTGATTGTGGTGGTTCATCCTGTCTTTCACTGGCTGGCTAGTTTCCCCAATATAGCAACCATGTGTGCACTTCTTACATTGAATTAGGTAAACCACATTTTATTTTATTTATTTAGTTTTTATTTACCGGTTAAGTGCACTAGCCTTGGCAATGACTATTTTCAGGCATGACCCGGAAGGGTACAGTACATCAATGCATACAGAAACATTTCATTACAAGTACAACATAATAGACAATAGTATATATATATATATATATATATATATATATCATTACAAGTAAGGCAGAATTTGCAATAGCATACTGAGTACATAGAGAAAAGGAAAGGTGGCTATAGACAAAGGTAGAGGGTAGTTACACTGTGAGAGGATCATATGAAAGGAAGTGGTTACCAAATGGTAGCTCCAGTAACAGTGTGATGGGAATAATAAGCAGAGACATACTGAAAAAAACACAGGTTACAAGACATTTATTTTGAGGAAAAATAAGATAGATAGTGAAAGCTATAGTATATGAATGGAGTTGTAAGAGTAAGGCAAGGGGGTATAAAAGTAAAAGAGAATAGAAGGCAAGCAGGAAGAAGATAGGGGGTGAGTCTAAATGGGAGGTAGGATGGACACAGGTGGGGGAAGTGCTATTTATATAGTGGAGTAGAGCAGTAAAAGTAGGGAGAGACTAGATAGGGAGGAGGTGAGAACTAAGGGGGTTTGAAGCAGTGGCACATGCAGGAGGACTCAAGATGGGAATGCAGTTTTCTCTTAAATGTTGCATGTGATGGTGCTTGTCATAAAAACCGAGGGAGGGAGTTCCAGAATTGGGGGGCATGATGGGCGAAAGCACTTGCACCTTTGGAGGTATAGTGTCTAGGCATGCAGACGGGGGCACTGCCATTGGATCTTAGTCCATAGGAGGGTGTTTTGATTTGGAAATGGGCTGCAAGGGGTTTGGGTATTTGTAGCTGAACAATATTGTCTATGACAGAGCCATAGGCATAAAGCTGTAGCTCAAGCAGAGGAAGCCATCCTAGCTCTGAATAAAGGAGACAGTGGTGGTTCAGCTTATGTGAGGAGGACACATAGCGACAGATGTTGTTGTAGGTTACGTCCCATTTCTGAAGACTTGTTTTGCATGCAGAGGTGTATGCAGCAGCCCCATAAGTAAGTGAGGGCAGGAGGATACCATGTGCTATGGCAAGCCTTGCCGAGGGAGTAAGCACATAACTGGTACGGTATGCTATTTCAATTTTAGTGTTTACCTGCTTGCATGTCAGTTTTATGTGTAGGACAAAATTTAGTGATGGGTTGAGTGTGACACCCAGATATTTGAAAGAGTTCACTACCTTGATAGTTAAGACATTTGATGAGGAGAGTTTAAATTTTGGATGGGCATGCTTGAGTTTGGTATTTGATCCGAAGAGCATTGCTTGAGTTTTAGCCTCATTCAGTACCAGTTTGTGACTAGTTAGCCATTTTTGGGTGAGTTGAAAGTCGAGGGGAGAGTTGATTGTTTATGTCTTCAACATTTTTTGCACTGGCATAAAGAACAATGTCATCTGCATACAGCCAGGACTCTGTCTATGTAGGTTGGAGGTAATGTTATTTATGAAGACAGAAAAAAGAAGAGGCCTGAGAATGGATCCTTGTGGCACACCAATGTTTATAGTGGCCCTGTCTGATAGGGTAGAATTGTATTTCACAGTTTGGGTCCTGTTGGATAAGTAGCTGCTGAACCACTTGACAATGTTTAGCAAAAAAACGAGTGGCGTATGGGAGCCTAGGAGTATGGAGTGATCCACCAGGTCAAATGCCTTAGTCATGTCAATAAAAATGGCCCCAGTGAGAAGACCAGAATCCATAGTCTCTAGTGTATTGGATGTGAATTTGAAATGTGCAGTGGTGGTGCTATGGCCCTTGCGAAAGCCATGCTGGGCTGTGGTAAGTAGTCCATATTTCAGGAGGAAATCAATTGTTTGGGTGGCTATCAGTTTCTCAAGAATTTTATTGAGGACTGACAGGGTGGATATGGGTCTGTAATTTGAGGGATCCTTTCGATCACCTTTTTTGAAAACAGGTGTAATCCTTGCTTCCTTCCAAATGTCAGGGACATAGCTCTGGCAAAGAGAGAGCGTGAAAACCTTGGCCAGTGGGGCAGCACTATGGGGAGCCGCTACCTTTAGCAGCTTGGGTTCTAGATTGTCTGAGCCGGTCACAGTGTAATCAGAGATGTTTTTTTAGCAATTTAAGCACGTCACATCTTGAGATAACCTTGAAAAAGAAAGGAGGGCCGTTTACATCAGTTGGGGTAGGCATGCTTGACTGGGTGGGGAAAGAGGAGGTGTAGTTAGTTAAGTCAGTGAAATTTCTGTTAAAAATCTTTGCGATGGTTCTAGGATTATTGCAATGTATGCCATTTAGTAACATGTCATTAGAGGTTAATGCTGGATTCTGACCTAGAAAGGATTTAAGTGGGACCAGAATTTCTTTGAGTCGCTGTAGGAGTTTGTTAATAGATCTTTGCAGAAAGAGCTCTTGGCCTTTTTGCAGGAATTTCATAGTGACCTGTAAGTATTTAGGTCAGAGGATAACCTTGAGCTTTTGTAGAGGAGCCAGCATCTGTCTCTTTGCTTTAATTTAGCGAGGAGGTCAGATTTCAGCAACCACGTTTGCTTATTTTTCACCCTATACAAGCTACAAGTTTGCAGTATTTATCCTGGAGCACAAGGAATTTTGTCAGGAATAGATTGAGAGCAGTTTGGGCATCATTAGATTTAAGGAGGGAGGACCAGTCAAGTAGTGGTAAAGTTGTGTAGGAAGAGCTGTGAGTTAAATTTTGCATAGTTGCAAAAGGTGATGAAATGGGTCTTTAATGGGTTGGGTTTACTCTTTCCCCAGATACAGTAGGTTGGAGAGTGATCAGTGATGGCATCTGGTAGTACACCAGAGGCAATTACATTTTCAGGATGGTTGGCCATTATCCAATCAATTAGGGTATTTGTGTTTGAGTGAGGGGAGGCTCTGGTGGAGTCACATATTAGTTGGTGCAAATTATGGTTCTGCAGTTTGGTCAGTGGGTTGTACTGGTTGGCACCCAGCCAGTTAATGTTTAGGTTCCCTAGAATAAGGACCACAATTCTCCCTGCAAGGCTAGAGATTTGTTTCAGCAATTCATCTATCCCTTTTAGCCCATCTGTGGGGGGGGGGGGGTTGTAAGCACATATGATATGTAACTTTTTAGTACTGAGGGTGAGCCGGACATGTAGTGCCTTGCAGTGACCTGGGTTGGTTAAGTTGATGACAGTGACCTGGAGATGTTCTTTAAATTAGATAGCCATACCACCCCCTTTTTTGGGTCCAGCTGTATCTAATCTCAAGAGATTGTAGGATGGAAGGGAGCAGAGAGAGTCAGGTGGGGATGGTTTTAACCAGGTTTCGGTTAGGCATATGATGTCTAGTTTATATAGCGAGGTCCATGCAGCAAGCTCATTTAGGTTGTGCATAAGGCTCCTGATATTGTGGTGAACAAAGATTATACCCTTAGCATGGCTAATAGAGTCAGGAATAGCATTGTCTGGTCCAGGGTTAGGCTGAACATTCCAAGAAAGTAGGATAGCAAGTAGAAGTAGGTACCAGAGGTTCCGGCACAGGAGGAGACATGGGGCATGGTAGTGCAAGTGACTTTTGTTTCGGGCATAGGCAATCATGTGGATACAGGCCTTGTTTAGTAATATTGGGGTGAGATCACAGCATAGGGTAGGGATTAGTAGTAGGTTAGAGTAGTAGTATTGATAAGGTAGGAACTCTGGGTGAGAAGATCCAGATTGCGGTACATTTTGGATAGATATGTGTATCAAAGACAGAGTGGTCATAAGAAGGAAAAATGTCATGGGCTGGTTCATTTTGTCTATTCTTGTTTGACAGAAAAAGTACAAGTGAGTTATCAATTTCTGCAAGTGGTAGGGATATAGATCATCCAATAGTGGGAGGAGGCACCTAGGAAGGAGGAGCTATCGTGTACTTAAAGGAGGCCTGGGAGGGGGTGGGGGGCAGGAGAATAATCTTGAGCATGATAATAAGTCCCACAGTCACCGACAGGGAGAAGCCCAAAGGTCAGTCCCAGAAAGCACTAAAACTGCTGGGGAAAAGGTGCACCAATCAGCAGTGCATCCAGCAGCAGGTGGACCAATGAGAGGTTCCAGCACAGGGCACTGGGCCAGTCTGAGAACACCTGCAGTGAAAGTACCATGGGGGTAGGAGTGGCAAGTACCTGAGAGTGTATCTGGGCTCTGGGACCAAGAGGGCTGCTTTGAATTTCAGAGTCTTGGTGGGCAGCTGCTGGTGGGATGGCCGTCTAGCTCCGCCTTGTCTGGAGTGGTGCTGCTGGGAGTGGGCAAGCCCTGGGAGAGAAGGAAGAAAAATAAGGAAGTTAAATACCAGTTTCGACATGGGCGGGAGGTTGGTGGCAGACCGTCAGTGGGGGGTGGGGTGATCAAGATATAGCAAAAGCTTTGAATTTTAGATATACGGGGAGGGATTATGGAAACAAAAGAGAGAAAGTGTGCAGATAACAGCATAGAGCCAAGAGCCAGGAGGCGGTAGGGAAAAATTACAATATTACAGAGATCGAGTGAAAGAGAAAGGTTTGGGGGAAGGCTGAGAGAAACAGTGGGACACAGATAGGTTTTGGTACAGAAACTGGAGGTTAGGGTATACGAGGGCAGGTATAGGTGGAGAAGTAATCTGAGACAGTAGATGAGGAAAACACAAGTGAGCAGAGTACAGAAATTTGCAACTTAGAGCAATTTCACAATTCGATTTTCAGAAAATTGCCAATAAGATTTACACAGGCCATTCAGTAAAAAAGAAAGAAAACTCTAATTGTATAGTTGTTATTTTTAAAGCACTGCATTAGGAAAATTACAGGCAGGTTAGGCAAAATTCTGAAAAATCTCGAGCGTGATAATAAGCCCCGCAGTCACCAACAGGGAGAAGCTTAAAGGTCAGTTCCAGAAAGCGATTAAACCGCTGGGGAAAAGGTGCACTAATCAGCAGTGCATCCAGTGGCAGGTGGACCAATGAGAGGTTCCAGCACAGGGCACTGAGCCAATCGGAGAGCACCTGTGGTGAAAGTACCCTGGGGGTAGGTGCGGCAAGTACCTGAGAGTGTATTCGGGCTCAGGGACCAGGAGGGCGGCTTCGAATTTTGGAGTCTTGGTGGGCAGTGGCCGGCAGGACGGCAGTCTAGTTCCGCCTTGTCTGGAGTGGTGCCACTCAGAGTGGGCAAGCCCTGAGAGTGTATCCAGGCTTGTGGACCAGGAGGGCAGCTTTGAATTTTGGAGTCTTGGCAGGCGGCAGCCGGTGGGATGGCCGTCTTGCTCCGCCTCATCTGGAGTGGTGCTGCTCAGAGCAGCCAATCCCTGAGAGTGTATCCGATCTCGGGGACCAGGAGGGTGGCTTCGAATTTTGGAGTCTTGGAGGCCGGCGGCCTGTGGAACAGCCATCAAGCTCAGCCTCATTTGGTGTGGTGCCGCTCAGAGTGGGCAAGCCCTGGTTGCTGGATTGACATGTGCAGGATCCATTCATTTGTATTATGTTGTTGTGGCTTGTCTTAATGGTGGCCTGGGTGCATATGTGGGTGCAGGTCTTACATCTTGTCATGTTGCATGGTGTTGTCCCTCTTGTTTTCTGGTTATTTTGATCTGCTTGGAGTTTGTTATGAATTATTATGTTTGAGAGGCTGGGGGGCTGCTTGTAGGAAATGACAGGTGGTTCAGGGAAGATGTCTTTCAGTGTTTCATCTTCTCTCTCAGCATGGGTTGTAGATCTTTGACAATTTCCTGAAGGGGTTTTAGCTTGGGGCTTTAAGTGACCACTATGGGTGTGAGGTCAGTTTGATGTTTTTACCTGTAGTCTAGCAGACTGTCTCGAGGTATTTGTATGGCCCTTTCAAATTATCTGTCAGTTTGTCTTGGAGAATGGTCCTGCTGAATTAGGAAATTCCAAAGTGTGGAGAGCTGTCTGTCTCTTGTTCTCTCATCAGAGCAGATTCAATGGTGTTGGATCACCTGACTGTAGATTACAGATTTCTTTGTATGATTTGGGTGGAAGCTGGAATTATGCAGGTGTAGTGATGTCTGTCAGTGGGTTTTCTGTAAACAGCAGTTTGCATATGTCCATTTTTAGTGATACTGACTGTGGTGTCAAGAAAATGTATGCTGGTGGTGGAGTATTCAGTAGTGAGATTTATGGAATAATTAAAGTTGTTAAAATTATGATGGAATTTTTTTGAGACAGTCTTCACCTTCTGTCCAAATCAGGAATATGTCATTAGTAAAATGGCGGTAGACAGATGGATTATAAGGGTGGTGTTATCTTCCTCCTAATGGGCCATGAAAAGATTGGCATATTGTGTTGCCATTTTAGTGCCCATGGCTGTCCCCATGATTTGTAAAAGGTGCTTGCCATTAAAGATGAAGTTGTGTGTCAAAATGCATTTTATTAGGGTTCTGATGGTGGTTTCTGGAATGTCTTCTGTGGATGTGTTTTCCTTTAAAAACTTCTGACATGCTGCTATGTCATCTTCAAGTGGGATATTGGTGTACAGGGCAGTGACATCCATTGTGGCTAGGATAGTGTTCGGTGTTAGTTGTCCAATTAGTTTCAGTTTCCTGAGGAAATTGGTGGTGTCCTGAATAAAACTGCTAGTAGCTCTTACTAGTGGTTTTAAAATGGATTCAATGAGTCCTGAAATGTTTTCAATGAGTGTGCCAATGCCAGAAATGATGGGACAGTTTGTGTATCTTGGGTAGCATATAGAATGTCCCTGGAGTAGGTTTGTTTGGAATTAGTATTTTTAACTGTTCTTCGATGTTGTTAGGTAGAGACATGATGATTTAAGTTCTTCAGTATATTGTATAGTAGGGTCCTTTGGTGAGTTCTCTATAGTAAGCTGTATCTGACAGATGTCTGTGTGCCTCTTTAATGTAATCCTCTGTGTTCATTACAACCACAGCTCCACCCTTGTCAGCTTGTTTTCTTACAATGTTGTGGTTGTTATTCAGAGTTTGTCTTGCCTTGTTGTAAGGCATAAATTCTAGACATTACTCAAATATGTAATCTGATCATCAAACACCACACCCAAATATTTATGCTGTTTAACCCATGTCAGTTCTAAGCCTTCAAGATCATTTATACATAACACAATTTGTTTTTATCCATTTTCCCACAACCCATGCACTGGGTCTTCTTTCTACTTATGACTAGTTTCAACCTGATGAACCACTCCCGACAAACAGTTGGAAACCTGTACCCTCTGTTGCTTTCCCTACCTTTAGCTTTTTTTATATCTCTATACACTTCACAAACTAGCAATATCATAAACCTAAATTTCCTCTCTTCCTCCACTTTACATTCACTATCTACTTTACCTCCTAATCTACCCCCTCCAACCAACTTAAACACGCTATCTTCTGACATAAGTCAGCATCTGGTAATTTGGAAGAATAACTATTTAATTCCTCTGCTACTATACTTTGGTCTTCTGTAGACATTCTATCCTTTACCAAGACTGTTTTCTAATGGGAATTCTGAATTTTAAAAATAAAATAAAGTGTCTGGAGGTGCAGAAGAATTTCTTTGATCCCTTTTCTCCAGAGTTGAGTGCAGGTTGCACCACTTCCATGCAAGATAATTAAACAGCTTTGGACTATACAAGGAAGGGGGTAGAGGCTGCCTGGTTAATGGCCACAAGGCCATTTTTAAAGCATGGCAGTCTTGCATTTCCTGTCCGAGTATCTAACACCCTCTACCTGCCTCTAGAACTTCTACAAACAAGTAATGGGGAGTCACAGTGCTGTGACAGGACCAAAAGTCTGGTTGGAGACAGACTAATTAAAAAAACATGACCAGTCCAGCCAGAAGTGTGTTGTAATGGGGCTAGGTAAGAGAGATTCCACTGCCTATCAGGGAGTGCTGAAGATTGTGGTGTGTTGTTGGGGTCCACTGATCTACCAGGGAACACATGAATGTGCTCTAAAAAGGCTAACCCTTTTGACCCAGAGATAGCCCAAAGGTAAGGTTATAGTGGTGGGAGAACTCCCAGTTGAAACTCCAACCCACAGACTTGCAGCACGGCATAGTGCCATCTAACTAGTGCTACACCATTCTATGACTATGGGAGATGCAAACCAGCCAAATGAAAACCCAATTTTTAATAGACATTTGAAATGAGTTGCATTGTAACTTAATCACAAGGGGTACTCCTCCTACTTTAAACTAATAACTTTTGTGCATACAGGAATGTTTCTGGGGTATTGTTATTGTTTATATTTTTACACTGTTCTGTGCTGACACAACAGTGCAGTACTGCAGATGCTGCACTGTTGGAGGCAATATATTTTGTAGGAGACAGTAAACGGAGAAGAGTTTTGCCAGTCTTTATTAATTGTCCAGGTAGAAGATAAAGTTTGCATGGTAGTGCAAAAATAAGCAGGGGATGTCTCCAGTGTTTCCACCAACATTCCTTCACTTAATGAACCAGTGTTTATTAGTATATGCAACTGTGTGTGCACAGTGTGTGCTTAAGTGTTGCTACCATATTTAACTGTGTACAGCAGCACTACCAGTATCAAGCTCATTGGTCCATGAAATCCTTTGAGATATATGTAGTGCAGTAAACATGTTCTGTGTAAAAGCAAAATGACTATTCTATGTTATTCTGTTCTGTTCTGTATTGTACAGTACTGTTCTCTTCTGTTTGGTTATGTTGGGTTCTGTTTTGCTCCATTTTGATCTGCTTTGATTTGTTCTGTTCTACCTGTATGAATTATGTTGGTAAAGGGCTAGGACTCATTGCTTGATTAAAGTCTGATTTCATGCCATATTTGCACTGTGGTTCTCATGCTGTGTACCTCTCTATGAATGCTTAAGGGCTCTGAGAAGTTATTATTAGAAAAAAAATCAAAGCTGTACAGCATGAGGATCAGATTGGAAGGAGATCAGAGACGTTTTAGGTACTCCAGCAAAAAGCCCACAAGCGTGGCTGATCTTGAGGTCAGACTTCAAAACAATCACTCCCAGCTCACAGAAAAAAATAATGAAATAGAACACCTGTGTTTTTCTGTAGTTGAAGATTATTTTTAAAATACAAATCATGACTGTGATCAGACCAATTAATTTATTTTCTCCTTTTTGGATTAATCACAAAATAATAGCGAATCTTGCTATTTTTCTTTCTTTTGGGGAGTAGCAGTAGTAAATCCACTTACAGTCACACATGTCTATGACTCACATTTAGAAATACAGGTCAGTCTAAGATTCAGTATCAACTTATACGTATTGTGAAATACATCAAGAGTAGCATATTTGAAAATCACACAAGCTGCTATGCAAAGTGCTGTGAATTACTTTGCATGGGGCACAAATGAAACTATTGCAAAACTCTGGAATACACTAACAGGTTTCCAAAATATCTCATCTGAGTACTACACAAAGCAAACAACAGTCCTGTGTGTGAGCAAAAACCACACTGCTGCCCCATGCATTAACTCCCAGACTGGGATCAGCAGTGAATGTTTAACGGGCAGTTTGAAGAGCACTAAGCATAGAAACAGACTTTTTCAGCAGAAAAGGACCTTTTGGCACATTCAGTCTGCCCAGATATTTCCTGCCTATTCTGTCTCTACAGACCCTATCTGGTTTCAGGCAACCTTCCTGCCTCCTTGCCTCATTTCTAGTATACCTCTATGTTTATCCCATGCATGCTTGAAGCCCCCCACTTTTCTAGCGTCTACCAGTTCTACTGGCAGTCTGTTCCAGGCATCACCACCCTTTCAGTGATGAAATGGTCCCTCACATATCTCTTGAACTTGCCCCTCCCCAACCCCCATCTTCATCACAAGCTCCCTGGTCCTGGTACTCATTCTCATTTGAAAGAGACTCCCCAGCTGCACCCTGTTCACCCATGTGAGTACTTGTAGGTTTTGATTAGGTCATCTCTCTTTTCTCTCTTCCAGGGTGTACATATTGAGATTCCTCAGAGTTTCTTCATAGGGGCTTCTTGTGCAACTCTTCTCTGTTTTAGTTGCCCTCCTCTGCAGCACCTCCACCCTGTCAATCTATTTGCTGCCTGTGCTTTTAGTGCTAAATTGTCTTGTTTAAAAGAACATGCTAATGTTCCATACTCTATATGCACTAGGACCACCTTAGCCTATCATTATGAGCCATTACCAAATTATTATGCAGGCACTTTGTTCCATGCATACATTTGGGTAGGCTACACAGTACGAAAGAACAACAATGACACCCATTTTTATACAATGAGATGTGAGGAATCATCACATATTTAGCACCAGCAAATCACTTGTTTCAATGCCTTCATCAATGCCTGAAGTTCTTTTTCTCTGTGCACATTCCTGGACCACTATAAGTGATTCTGCTCATTTGTGGTCTCTTGACCTCCCATGTGTCTTATCAGTATTCTGCACCCACAATGGTCACAACTGCGGAGAGCTGTTCTTCTGAGCAGGCTTCATCCCTTTGGTGTCTGCTACAGCAGGACCTAGTTGTTATGACAAAAAACATGCATTCCCTATTGTGTATTCTATCTGGGCACGTTCATAAAATATGTTTTGAAGGTGATAACATGCACGGTGTAAATGGCCTTTTCATACCTTCAAAAGCTTGTATAGCTCTGTGTACTATATGCATGAGTCCAACTCTCATTAGCAGATACTCATGCAGTACATTAGTGCTGCCATGCTATTTTTTCTGCACACATGGAGCCTTCCAATAAAGCACGTCTAGCTCTTACTGCAGAACAAAAAGAGTAAGCCTTAGCTTGTGTGCTGCTAAAGATTTAAATATACTATCCAATGTGTTCTAAACTAGCAGTGGTTTGGTAACTAAAATAGTTTAGACATAGTTGCAAAGTTAGCATGCAGCAGACACTTATTACATTTTTTAACAATTTATTTTGAGGTGGGTTGTTTTTACCTTTTAATGCTTGACTTCTAATTGTTTAATGTACATTTTTGGTAGTTATTGGTGCTTCTAGTTAATTTAGGAGCAATTACATTTTTTTGCTGCTGGGAATGTAAACCAACTGGAAGGCTGTGCCTCTAGTTCAATGGGGCAAGCAACCAGTCATACCCCCTTCCTGAGTTATATAAGTAGTTGCACCCAGACTCTCTCGGAAGCGTTTTTTTCTTTACTGGCTGGAGGCTGTGTTGGTCTGTCTTCTTCCTTGAAGCATGCTGGGACTTGCTCCCCCCCACCCCATGTTGCTGTGCGTTGAGCTCTGCTTGTTTTGTGCTGGACTTCTGTTTATGTGTTCTCCTGCTTTTGGTTTGTATTACCTGCCTCCAGCTACTATGTGCTTCCTTGTCTGCTTCTTTCCTTCATGCTCCGGTACTTGTATTTGCTTTGTTTGTTTCTTTTGGGCTTTCTAGCTTTCTAGCACCCTATGTTTCATTGTTTTTTTGTGCTTTAGGTTATGTGCTGTTGTTTACTTACTTTCAGCTGCTCTGTGCCAGTGCTCTCAGGCTGCATCTTCTCACCAGATTTTCCCAGCCCTCAGTCACCTGTATTATTATTGTGTGTTTCTGCTTCTACTGCTGTTTTCCTGCCTGCTGTCTCCAGTGCCTTCCAGCCTAATCATTTGTACCTCGTCCAGGCTTCCCCCGCCACTGCTTTTTTTTTTTTTTCCAACTTTCTTTCGCTCCAGTAGCAGCTCGTGAGGACCTCTCTCTCTGGCAACTGATCCTTGTCCTGCCTGCCTGAGGCCCCCTCCAGACTGTTCCTCCTCTCTCCCCCTCCACCTGCAGCTGGCACCCTCAGTTTAACCCACCTGAGGAGGGTAGCCCTGCACCTCTTGGGCTCCTTGTGACTCAGACTCCAACTGTAGGTAAGCATCTGGAGGAGAATGCTGGAAGGCCATCCGAGGCAGAACACAGCAGAGGGCATGGGGGATCAGTGCTGTCACCTGCCCCACACACCGGGTTTTTCTTCTGTTCTTTTTCCACCCACCCACCCCAAGTGTGTGCATGCTCCTGATGCTTCGTGCATGGCAACCCTGCCAGCGTCAAGCACGCTATTGTATGTGCTGCTCCACGCTACTGAGGCACCACCAGTCTCCACCAGGGGCCACCAGAGCACTGAGCTCCCCAACACCCTCGCCCCAGGACTGGAGAGCAGCCCATCGGGCACTCAATCCAGTCCCTCCCCTGCCGACCCCTGTTACCTGAGCTCGTTCCCAAACTCTGGTCGCTGGCGTGGTGCGAGGTGTGACGTCCAGTGCCTCAACCCTCAGTGTCACCAGGCCAGCTCTGCTGCCACTGCTTGTTGTCATGTGTTCTCCCAGCTCTGCTCTTACTCCACTCAGCGCTAGCTCAATTCTTTCAGTATTAGAGTTCAGTGTGCTTTGTTCAATTTTTTCATATTTTCTCAGCCAGGTCTAACTGCTGCATTGCTATACTGAAACATGCATCTGTTACATAGGCTGCTAGTATCAGCTTCCAGCTGCAGGCATATTAGCAGTTTGTTTCTGAATTTAATTATTTTAACCCTTTCGGTCATTAATTTACTTCCCCTCTTCACATTACTCTGGCTGCTTGCTATCATATGGCTTTGTCCTTCACTAGAACCTTGCCTGTAAGGGAGCCTCTTTTGGGGGTTCCTACCCTACTAGCATTACAGTTGCTGTTAGTCTCATGCTGCTCAGCTTGTGGGTCCCTGTTATTCCAACAGTGGGGGAACTGAGGTGTCTTAGCGGGGCATAGTGGCTCCAATTAGCAGTAGCATGCTTATGTAATCTACATGATTTTTCCCTGCTCCTCTGCTTACATGGCTTTTCAGCTATCCATGCATAGATGCCTTTGCCTCCATGACTTTTTCGTTATCATGCTTCAGTAAATTTTACCTCATAGTCTACTGGCTTCAGTAGTTTATTGCGTTACATTGCTGCATCTGCAAATACTTACTGCCTGTAAATGTGCCTTACTGGTACCATTTCATTACTGCATTCCAAATACCTCCCGCCTTCCAATAACCTAACCCTGCCTTCTTGGCATTTGAAGTAGTCATACCCATCATATCATTCCCTATTCATGCTGAAACCATAGCCCAACTAAAGCAATGCTATTTAACCATCCATTTCAATTCTCTACTTATGCTGCAATCACAGCAATCACTGCTAAACCTCATGGATTCAATTTACTAAACTTCACTGGCTCAATTTCTGGCCTCCTGCCTCTCACTACTTAATGGCTTCATAGCCTTCCCATACTCAATCACCTACCTTCCATGACACCGGTAGTCTGGTTTCTGTAGTGGAATCAGTTGACTTGCTTTTGCTGGCTTTGCTTATATCACTTAACCATTTTAAACCTCCTTTCCATCAATGAACTTCCTATTCATCAATTTCATCAGCCAATTGTATCAGTCCATTGTATCACTCAATCATCTCAGACAATCCTACCATATACCAATACCTACCCAATGGCCTCTGGCTTCATCCGGACATTCATATTAGCACTTCATAGTTGTCCATATTCACCTTTATAAATCAGATGCTTGCCAACCATGACCATCACTTTATGTGGCTCAGGCCCCCCTGCAGCTGATGGCCTTGCTCTGCACCCAGGTCCACATCTTGAGTATGTGAAACCTGGGGCGTGATCCATCTCATCAGGCCCAAAGTGGAAATGTCCTCACTCCAGGTGGAGCTTTGGCCATTTGTAATTCTGCAGCAGCTCTTGATGTAGAATTTATGACTAGCTGTGAAGGGAGGTTACACTGATCTCCTTTGGCTATAGTATTAATTTACTACCATCAGCACCTTCAATGCATTCTCCCTATGAATGCCTTTGGTTCACTTGATTTAGGATAGTTGGTAGGTCAAGCAGCGCATCAGCAGTCATTCTCTCCTCCTCCTGCCTTTGCTGAATTTGTTGCAGAGACTTGCCTCGCAACCTTCAAAGGCATTCCCATTAGAGGGAATGAATGAGAGCTTCTTCTAAATTGGAATATTGTCCACTCCCCTACCAATTTGATCTCTAAATTGCAGCAGCTAAGGTGTCACTAATTAAAATACCCCAAGCCTGGAGGGAAGGTGACCTAGGCCTTTTTAGATCCCTAGAGATTTCCTCCTCATAGGGTTTTTTTCTCTCCTCTGACCCAAAGATCATAAAACTTAGTTAGGTATTAGTGGTATTCCTACTTCACTTACACTATGCCCGTAGTTCAATGGGGCAAGCAACTAGCCACACCCCTTCCTTAGTTATATAAAGTAGTTGCTCCCAGCCTCTTTCTGAAGCACTTTTATCTTTGCCCCACCATCCTCCCCTCCTCCTCCATTGGCACGTTTCTCTCCTCAGGGGGCTTCTTCCTTAGCCAAGGGAATCTTCCTGCAGCACCTCTACAGTGGAACCCTCTTCAAGGGTTCCTTGCCTTAGGCACCCCTACAGGGTGGTAATTCCCCAGGGAATAGAGAGTGTGACTGGCCAAAACAGTTATTACAGTTGCACAAGCATAACACTACTCTGGTTCTGTAGGCCCATTGAAGTGATTTTTCCAAGGGCTGTTATACTGTGAAAACTGGTGTGATTAAATAATGCCACAATTAAGCAATACCTTGCATTTTAATAGCACTGTATTCCACTATTAAACAATTTTTGGACAAACAGTGTTTATTTAAACTATCCAGAAATACATTTCCTTTGTGTAATGACAATATTCAGAAATTACAATATGAAAATAAAAGTGATTTAAAATTGAATGTCAGCTGGTGTTTGACTATATGATTTCCATTCTGTGATGTTCAGCTGAAGTCCAGTGTTGCATGCCAGGTGAAAGATTTATAGTTGTGCCCAGCAGCATGTTGTTTTCTACCGTGTGACAGCTCAGTGACACTTTATTCACACACCTCATGTTTTTGCTCTCCGGGGCATTACTTCTGCTGTACTGACTTCATTTTTGGGGTTGTATAGTTAAGCAATAAGTCATGAAAGGGTGTGTGTCATTGTGTAATAATGTCACACCTCTGGTGATTGAAGCATGAGGCTGCAGGCTGAGTGCGTTCCACACCTGAGAAGTGATGCTATTACACAATAACACACATCCCTCGAGTGCCTTATTGCTATTATACAATGGCTCATTTGTTCATTTATAAAAAAAGAAAAGAAAAAATGTTTTTATCCATTTTTTCTTTGATTTTTGTGGGTGTGGGTGTATGTTTTTAAAAAAAGTCAGGAATATTCCACCACAAGGTGGAGCTGTTTCCAAACTTATCTTGCCTGCTAAGTCACCCAAGCTTTCTGCTGTGCTGCATGTTCTCAGTCTCCCCTCTGCCTTCCTTGCTGTTGGCTTCCACATACCACTGGGCAGTGTTTGAAGGGGAGAGTTTTTGTTATTTTCACCCATTTTAAATTGGGTCCTTTTCTTGTTCAGACTGTCATTGGGTCCATTTCTTGTTCAGGCTGTCAAGCAGCCTTTCAGCAACTGTAGTGTCACACACTGACGCATTCTTGCTGGTGACTGGGGGAAGGAAGAGACATTTCTGTTACTGTTAATTTATTTTACTTTAAATTTTTTTTTTTCATTCAAAATATTGTACGGTGAATGGGCGGCCAAGCGAGAGTATCCCTGAAGTGTATGAGAAAAGTCAATGATCGTAGAACACAGAGCATCAGCTGCAGATACAATTCGTTGTTTACACAGCTGCAGACAGTCTCGGCTACCCTGTTAAAACAAACAAAAAAGTCAGGTTTTGTGTTTTGGAGACAGTGTGGGATGTGGTAAGTGGGAGATTTTTTGCTCTCCCTTGTTTCTGTTTACCACTCGGTTGCACTCAGTTGAGGAAGCGGGTAAATGAGAAGCTGCAGTTGGTCCTTCAAAGTGCAAGGTCCAATAGATAAGAGGGTGAAGCCACTCAGGAACAAAGTTTTTAAAATGAAAAAAAATTTTTGTTTCAATGGTGAAGCAGGTACATTTAGTGGGAGATTACTGGGTGCAGGGTGGTGGTGGTGATGGCTTTGAGTGGTGTGTGACTGGATGGGAGGAAGCTTGTCCAGGTCAGCGGGGAATGTGACAGCGGAAGCTTTTCAGGATTGTAGGGGGTGGCGTGGAGATGGGGTGCAGTGATTTGTTTCTTGTCTTTGTTTTTTCAGCTCATGTTGGTGCTGGACCTTCATACAGTGATGTTATATTCAAATAACATCACTGGTGAATGTGGCCACCGTCCAATCAGAAAACAAGAAATGTTCTTGCCATTTTTATAATTTAGTGTAATTGTTTCTCACTTCCACAGTGCAGCATTCTCACCTTCTATTATGCACATGCACCAGTTCCACAGTGCTTCACTTGCTTTGTCTTGTAGGGGTCTGGTTGTACTATGGTACTGTGTCGTTTTGTGGACACCTGTACAGTATGGTATGTGTGCTGTTTGAAAAAACACAGGAACACTTATAATCCCAAACTAGGCATAAATACATCAAGAAATGCCATAGTTATACTTGCTTTTTTGTGATGTGTTGTTTTTGAAACTGAGTCACTTTTAAACAGTCAGCTTGTCTCTTGCTGTTTCAAGAAGTCACCAAACAGATGCACCTCCTGAAAAACAATTTACCATTATTATATAAATTCTCACTTCTGGGGGTCTTCATGTGACCCTTTGGGGAACAGGTTTCTGAATTTCATGTTAATGCCACAGAAAAACTCTTTCCAAAAAACTTTATCCACCACATCTGTACCAGGTCATCTGGTGATAGTCAGGGGATCCTTTAAGGAACCTGTATTCCAAATCTCTTGTTGAAATACTGAGAAAATGACAAAGTTATGAGTGCATTTGTGTGTTGTTTGTAAAAGAAAGACCAGCCCTGAGAGGACAAAAGAAGTCATCTTGCACTTTGCCAGGCACTACATAGATGCACCTCTTGAAACCACTTTACCCTCTACCTTCTCCAAATCCTTGGGTGAAATGACTCGCGCTTGAAGTGGCACACCACAGCAGAAAGGCGGATTCACCAGCTGAATCCATGGCCACCGCCTGATCACTCTTCAGTTTCTCTGGCCACTCCAGCGATTCTCCACCTTGGATCCCTACCCCAGGGACCCATGCCTGAAGTGACGCACCACAGCAGAAAGGTGGATTCACTGGCCAAATCCACGGCAGCCGCCTGACCACTCTTCAGTTTCTCTGGCTGCCTCTGTGGTTCTCCACCTTGGATCTTGACCCCAGGTATTGCTGCCAGATGGTCTTACAGACCTGAGGCTTCCGACTGGTGTGGCAACTTGCAGGTGAATCCTGATTGGACTGCCTCCTTTCAGTGCCACTACCAATTGGAGCACCTTTTTGTATTGACTTTGTATACAATTTTGTCACCACAGCTTGCTCTGTCTGCCAGTAAAGCACTGTGGTATTTTACTGTAACTGTATAGCTGCCTAACCTCCTATCTGTGTTTCATGTATTATAATTAGCCTTGTAATAAGCTGCCTTAGTGCTTAAACCAGTGCTTCATCGTTAAGATTATTGCATTTTGGTACCTGCATGCTGATAGAGAAAATTTAGAGCTTCCCTGCTTTCATTTCTAGTTTCTCTCTCACAACTTTCAGCCTAAAGCTACTTTTCATTCCAGTTTCCACTAATCTCCTCCCTTGTGCTGTTCCTCCTTGACTAAATCTTTTTTTGCTGTATTTCCCTGCCCTACACCCTCCCCCTATTCTCAGTTTAGCCATTCCTTGTTCTCTGTAACACTACTCCCTCTCGGAATTCTAATCACACTTAGCTACCTCCCCTCCCCTGTCTATTATTTTCCCCCCAACACCTCCTCCCATCTGTATCGGAATCTTTTCAGCCTTTGTCTACCTGCAATCACTCCACAACTGACTAACTGCCACCAGGCACCCGCCATCATGTCTCAGCTACTATAATTCCTGTGTTTTCTCCCTCTTCCTCCCTAAGGACCCTCGCCTGAAGCAGCACACTACAGCAGAAAGGCAGATTCACCAGCCGAATCCACGGCTGCCGCCAGACCACTCTTCAGTTTCTCTGGCCACCCCTGCAGTTCTCCTCCTCCTCCTCAGATCCCTACCCCAGGTACTGCCGCCAGCTGGTCTTACAGAGCCGAGACTTCAGATTGGTGTGGTGACTTGCAGGCAAATCCTGATTGGACTGCCTCCGTTCATTGCCACTACTGACTGCTGCTCCTTTTTGTATTGACTTTATATAGGATTTTGTCACCACAGTTTGCTCGTTCTGCCGGAAAAGCACTGTGGTATTTTTCTCCCACCCCCACCTCTCCCAGGCCTCCTTTAAATATGCTTTTACTCCTCCCACTCTCTATCACTCCTCTCACTGCATCCCTGCCCATCTGAGTAATCACCAAAAGCAGACACTGCCCCTTAAAGCCAAATGGTACCATATCTCACAGGGTGCACCTCTTACAGATCGTAAACACAAAGGGCTGGCCCTATAGCCAGCAGTCCCTGGAATACACATCTTATCTCTGGAGAACCTGCCATGCTAGCCACGCCACCATCCAGGATCCAATCCCAAACTAACCTTTATAGGATACGCAGCCCTTCAACCCAGAGAGCTGTTAAGGGAGCACCAAGACAAAAGAAATCCCACTGCTTGAACCGCAATCAGACTCCCATAGTGCACCCACATCTGCCAGCAATGCCTGACACTGGAAAATCAACAATGCCACCACATGCAGTCTGGCTAGGAACATCTCTCTTGGCCTTTCTACTACTTCCTGCTGCATTGCTGCACACCTGCTGTAATACAGCTCTGGGACCGTTTCCTATATACAGGGATGGAATCCCAAACTCCACATCAGGGCCTGGTATCCCAATGACCGGAGCCCCCCTGATGTCAGGGTCACTGTGTCTGCTACCCGCTGACCACCACTACCCTATCCCACCACCTACTATACTAGCAAGCCCTTTTACTTGCAACACTTGCACTTAATCCCAGTCCCAACGCCTTACACTTCACTCAGTCAAGCAACTCAAACTCCTTGCAATCAGAGTAGCCTGGCTACTCTCAATGCTCTTGGGCAATATTCATCCTAACCCTGGCCCCAGTTACAATGCCACAAGGCAAACCAGGAAAAGTCAACTGATCACCATTGCATCCCTTAACATCTGCAGTCTTCTGTCAAAACTTGACATGTTGCAAGCCTGGGTAGTGCAACACAACCCGGACATCCTGGTCTTAACTGAAATGTGGCTTACATCCAGGACCAAGGACAGCCAAGTCCAGCTCCTCTGGTACACTCCCTTCTACCTCTATCAGCTAGAAAAGAGAGGTGGCGGCTGCATAATCTATTTAAAAGATTACCTGCAGGGGATAGCTGTCCCACAATTAAGTACTGGACAAAATGTTCAGATACTCTCTGTGTGCTTAACCCTGGGCACCCAGGGCAAGGTCTTTACTCTTTTCTCAGCCTACTTACCCCCTAGGGAAGTAGCTGAGGGTTTTAGAGTATTGCATGAGCATCTAGCCAACATCTGCTCTAGCAGTGAAGTCATAGTGCATTGTGATTTCAGTATCAATTGGTTGTCCCAGGACTCTGCCACTTACAAGGATACAGTCTCCTCAATCAGCTTCCTTCAACTGGTGGACCAACCCACCCATACAAACTACAGATTGGGCACTAGTACCTTATTAGACTGGGTACTAACTAACCACCCAGAGTGTATCTCTGGCCTAAAAGTGCTCCCAGACTTCCTAAGTGATCATTCACTCATCATCTTTGCCTGGTCCAACAAGGCCCCTAAACTGCTGGCTAAGGTGATAATATCCCACGTACTAAAAAAGGGCATGTTAGGGCTCTTTAAGAAACACCTCCAACAACTGATCTGGGTACCTATCCTAAGTGCCAAAGATGTTGACACAGCACTGAGTAAATTTATAGTTATTTTCAATGCTGCTTGTGATATATTTGCCCCCATATCAAAAAGAAAAATCAGTGGCTGGCACAAAATGTGGATAATCCCTCACCTCTTTGCCCTGATGAGCTCCAGGGACCACCTATGGTATAAGTACAAAATTACTTTTGCTGACCAGGATATGCAAAACTACAATGCAGCACAGAGTAAATGCACCATCGTAATTCGTCAGGCAAAAGCCAACTACCACAGACTTGAGCTAAACTCTCCCTGGGGGGACAGCTGTAGTTTCTGGGAAAATATTACTGCAATCCTTGGGAAATGGGATACCTCATCATCCACAATGCTGAGCCACAATGGATCCTTTACACAAAAGCCCAAATCCATCACAGACATCTTCAACAAAGCTTTTACTGATCTCAGTACAGTGCTTCTCCCAGATTTCAAGACCAAGCCAGCACCAACCAACCCAGCCCCCAAAGTCCCCCACATGCTACCTCAGAGTACTATCTAAAGGAGAGGTAAAAACAATATCTCTCCAAAGTCCTTGGGAAGTCCAGGCACAGCTCCGAGGTTCTCAACCTAAAACTAATCTCTCTTAGCCTTGACAAACTGCTAACTCCATTGACCAGTATCTTAAATCTGTTCCTCACTTCAGGTACCTTCCCAAAACTCTGGAAAGCCGCAGTTGTAACCCCCATTCACAAAGCAGGCAGTAAGGCTGACCATGCCAACTACCACCCAATTTCAATCCTCCCACTGATCTGAAAAGCCCTCTAGCAGATAGTCTACGATCAGCTAGTGGAACACCTTGACAAATACCAGCTAAAATGCCTGCAGCAGCATGGCTTCCATAAACACCTCAGCACTACCACAGCGCTTCTTGAGTTCATGGGTTACATTCACAATGCCTTTGACCAGGGGCACTTGGTGGGGGCAACCTTTATTGACTTCACCAAGGCCTTTGACATGGTCAACCATGACCTCCTCATGGCCCAATTAGAGGTAACTGGGCTCTCCTTCGACTCACTGTGCTGGCTCCAGAACTATCTCTCTGGACATGTACAGCAGGTAAAAATATGCAATGTACTTTTGGACCCCCTACATGTGTCCATAAGAGTCCTCCAAAGATCCATCCTGGGCCCCCTCCTCTTTAGCATATTTCTAAACAACCTACCGCTAGCCTGTCAACAAAAAATCCTTCTTTACGCTGATGATGCAGTAATCTGGTCCAGTCACTCTGACCCTATCACACTGGAACAGCGACTTCAACAGGACTTTTACAATGTGGAAGACATGGTTTAACAAAGCTAAACTCCTAGTCAACCACAAAAAGACTAAATCCATGCTCTTTGTCCCTATGCATAGCCGCTACAGGGCTGCAACTCTGATCATCCTAAATTTACAAAAGATCACCATTGAAATGGTCCCCAAGTTCAAATACCTGGGTCTCGCCCTAGACAGCTCCCTCTCATTTGCTACACATGTTGATCATGTCACCACTACAGCTAACAGGAGGCTCAGTCTGCTATATAAGCACCGAAGCTGCCTATCTGATGAAGCCCTCCAGCTTGCCATAACCAGCTTGGTCTTTTCAACTATTGATTATGGCCTTGCTATCTACAGTGCAGCCTCTGACAGCACCCTCAGGTGACTCGCCACCATGTTCAACAAAGTGTGCGGACTTGCACTTGCAGCCCCATATCAAACCCATACCTGCCACCTCTAACAGCAAACCGGTTAGCTAAATCTGAATGACAGGGCCTGCTATCAAACCTGTCTCCTTGCCAAAAAAGCAACTCTGGAACTACTGCCCAAGGGGCCCAGTTTCCTTATACACCAGGCTGCACAAACAAAGACTACAAGGGCATCCAATAATATCTCCATCAAGATCCCCTATCAAGATCCCCTATCATAACACCATCCAAGGTCAGCGATCTTTCAAATACTGGGCCCAGCTCTGGCTTACTGCGCTCCCACCAGGATTAGCCATTATTAGCAAAATTGGTTTGTGCAAATCTGCACTTAGGTCCCACCTGTCCAGCCAAGAGCTATGCACCTGCCTTACCTGATCAACCCCTCCGGTAACAAATTCTGACTACCCTACCCACTGTGCACTTATGCAACTTCCAACCTGCTACATTTCCCTTCCAACCCTACTCCACAAACCCCTTTCCCCCCTCCCACAGCCCCAGTCCCATCCCCTCTCTATTCCCCTGGGGTCCACAGCCACCTAACAATTTCCAAACCCTCTATCCTTCCACTCCCCTACCACTTTCTGACAAGGCAACCCCAGTCAGTGGTTACCGCAAGTTAACACCTCCTCAATTCCCTCACTCTCTCCCTACACTCTTGAACTACCTTGCCTCCTCATCCTTCCCCTCTCTCATTCTAGTTACTGCTGAAGCACCGACTTTGTCTATATGCTAAGTCACAAACCTATACCATGTACTTTGTCAGTCATTATACTGTTGTCATTTGTTTAATGTTAATTGCAACTCTGTGTTTTCATATTGTACGTTCACATCTCTTCCTGACATGGAACCTTTGTAAATGAGCTTGTAGCTCAAAGGTTTTAATCAGAGAAGTCAATAAAATAAAAAAAAAATAAATAAAAACACAGGAAGTACCCCCCCAAAAGAAGCACATGACACAATTCAGGGACAGGTAAATGTGTTTAATAAAAATACAAAGGCACAATTAACAATGGGAATGACAGGATAAAGACATGAAAATGTCCTGACAATACTGTGCCCATATGGTAATGTAGAAACAATCCACCACAGCTGCACACTATGCACTCATACACTACCATGCAAAGTGATACAGAACCTCCTGGTTGCTGATGCTGACTACATCTCCTTGTATTTTTTGAAATTCTCTTTTTATTAAATTTCGATAACAACAAAATCAAACTGACAGACAAGGGAATACTACAGCAAGGTAACAATATCCAACAGGAGAGACATAGGATAATGAACATAGGATAAACTAAAAACCTCCCCTCCCCACCCCTAGAAGGTGTCACCAATGAGGAAGAGAAAGGAACAGAGAGTTAGTAAATAGGGGAAAAGGAGATTACCAAGTCAAAAATATAAGATAACCAGCTACCCTTTAAGCATCGAGAAAAATACAACTCCACTGATGGTTGTCTCATGAGTAGAGAAGGGGTGCATCAGGGAACCCCTAAGGGGGGGTATTTTCATCATTAACTTAAATCAAAATGATCTTGGGCCTATGAGTCAATGTAGATATAGCGCATAAAGTTTACCCCACTTTTTCTGAAAGGCAAGGGGAGTAAGTCTGGAGTCGGCAATCAGCTTCTCAACTTTAAAACAAAGAGACACTTCTTCCACCCAGTCCATGTAAGAGAGTTCTAGATGATCCGACCAGTGATGCAACACTAATCTTTTAACCGCCATTGAGATAAGAGCCACATGGTACCTTCTCTCCTTGATGTTAATACCTGAATAGATGCCCAGAATACAAATCTCAAATGTAAAGAGATCTTGCAGACCTAAAATGGGGTCTAAACTGTCACGAATAGCCTTCCACAGTGGAGCTACCTTGGAGCAATACCAGAAAATATGGGGGGATACTACCCAGGTCTTTACCACATCTGAGACAGTTGGGAGAACAGGAGTGGTCGAATTTCGATTTTTTGATGGGCGTAAAATACATGTTATTAACAATAAAATATTGAATGAGTCTATTCTTATCAAGGGTATTGTATGTATGCAAATCTTTCCAAACCTGGTTCCATGTGAAAGAAGAGTCTGGAAGCAGTGGAACCCAAGATTTGGATCCAGATAGAGCATCTGGAAAACTGACATTCAAGAGATATAAATATAGTTTTGATACTCCATGAGGCTTGGCCGCACACTCTTTGACCTCCATTAAAAGGGGCTTGATAACCGACATCGATATAGTTTTGCCAAATTCTTTATTTATAAGATGTTTTAATTGAAATACTTTGAAAACCATTCGGGGGGAGATACTTAAGACTAATAACAATTCATCCGTCGACCCAAGACCCCCCCTCGCACAAATAAATCTTCCACTGAGAGTCCCTGGATTTGGGGCAACCATATCGGAGGTATCCATTTGGTACCAATTTTAATGTTGGGATTAAGAACCAGTGGTTGTCCAGGGTCTTTAGTGTGACGGATTTTAGCTGCAGCATAAAATTGGTTCAACACCCTCACCGATGTTCCCACTGCCAAGTCCTGAATACAACGAGGTAAAGTTGAAAAATTACAGTAAAACAAACTAGAGGGATCTATATTGCAATGCTTAATCAGATTAAGGTCAAGACTTAGCCATAAGAGCGAGATGCATCACTGTTACCAAGCCATTTACCGGCTTTAACTAGATAGCTAGCCCAGTAGTAATATTATTGGGGAGGCGAAGGCCCCTTTATCTTAGGTAAACAGAGTTTGTAAAAGCTCATCTAGGAGATTTATGATTCCAGATAAAATGAGTCAGAATTGAGTGTACCCTTTTGAAAAAGGTTTTGGGTAACCAAATATCCAAAAGATTTAGGGGATAGAAAAGGCGCGGTAAAATATTCATTTTAATAATGCTAATTCTGCCTCCTACTGATAGAGGGAGTTTGTCCCATCTTTGTAAATCGGAGTAAATTTTATCCACTAGGTCATCCAAGTTTAATTTTTTAACCAAATCTGGGTCACGAGCCAAATAAATACTGAGGTATTTAAGGTGGGATGAGGCCCATTTCATGCCAAAGTGGGACATACTGGACTGGGGTGTATGCAAATTGAGAGGGAAGATTTTGGACTTAGCCAAATTAAGTTTGTAATTAGATACAGCACCAAATTGTTCTATTATATTTAGGACTACTCATAGAGAGTCAGCCGGATTGGTTAGCTGTAGTGGAATATCATCTGCAAAGACAGATATTGTGGAGGTTTGCTGGGAAATGACACACCCTTGAATCTCGGGAGCCACCTTAAGATTAAGTAGCAGGGGTTCCAGATAGAGGTTAAAGAGGTATGGTGAGAGGGGGAAACCCTGACGGGTGCCTGAAAATAACCAGATATGGGATGAAAAAACCCCATTGCAGTAGATTTTTGCCAAGGGGTCTTTGTATAGGACCCTTACCCACTGGATGAATTTCTCTGGGAAACCAAATTTAACCATAGTACTCCACAAGAAGTCCCAATTGACACGATCAAAGGCTTTCTCAGCATCTAAAGCCACTAGTGCCATGGGAGCTTGAGAGGTCTGGGCTGCTTGGAGAACATAGGATAAGACTCTCATGTGATCGGCAGCCAATCTACCTTGCACAAGCCTACCTGTTCCCTACTCAAAAGTGATTGCCATACTTGTTTAATGTGTGAAGCCAGGATTTTAGACAAGATTTTGATATCACAATTGAGTAGTGAAATAGGCCTATAATTGGCTGGATCCAGAGAGGATTTGTTTGTTTTGGGAATCAAAATTATAATGGCTTCTAGTATGGTTGGGTCCAGTAAGTCAGAGGAGAGAATGAAATTGTAGAATTCCAAGAGGATTGGAGATAATTCCTTGCAGAAGGTCTTATAAAAGTTGGAAGGTAAGCCATCAGGACCAGGGCCTTGTCTGGCGAAGATTTTGGATAGCCTCCTCAATCTCTCTCAAGGATAAAGGGTAGAGAGGAAAGCTGCTTGGTCCTCAGTAAGACATGGTGGGAAATTGGTTTAAAGAAAGCCTCAATTATGGCAAGGAGAGAGGGTTGGTACAGCTCCATAAAGATTTTGGTAAAATAATCTGAAAACCTCCACAATATCTCTGGGACCTGTCTTGATGGAGCCATCATGTGCCTCTAAAGCGGGGATCAATCTTGAATTTTCCACTTCCTTACGTTTTAGGACCAAAAGCCTACTCGGCTTCTCCCCTTGGTCCAACTATTTAGCTTTGGACCTCAGCAATGCAAATTCAGTCTTTTCTCTGACTAACTCCTCATATTCATTTTTAAGCTTGTATAACTGCTCCAAACTCTTTTGGGACTTAGAAGAAGTGAGGGAGTCTTCTGCCTCCTTAATCTGGCCAGATAAGAGAAGAAATTATTGAGTTCTGAGTTTTTTCCTCCTAGTGGAAATTTTAATGAATTCACCCCTTAAGAAGCATTTTAATGAGCACCATAGTATATCATGTCTGGACACTGAGCCCTGGTTAATGTCCAGGTATTCTCTAATTAAGGATTTAATCTGTGCATTGGAATGTTCATCCTTTAGTACTTGAGTATTGAGCTTCCATATTGTGTCGCGCTGTACCTGAGAGGAGGGATTGAATCGAAACCATATGAGGGCATGATCAGAAATTACAATAGGCTCAATGCCTACGAGGGGTATGTTAGCCATAAAGGAGGTGCTTACCAGAAAATAGTCCAACCTAGACCAAGAGTTATGGAGCGGGGAGAAAAAGGTATAACTCTTATTAAAAGGATTCAGAGTCCTCCATGGGTCCACCAATCCTAGCATGTTGCCTAGATCTCGCAGTGCCAATTGCACTGGGGATGGGGGCTTCAAAGGCCTGTAAGTTTTGTCTAACTCTTGCGATGGGGCTATGTTCAAATCTCCTCCCAGGATGAGGGGAGTTGGCAAGTCAACACTCAGTTTATCTATTAGTTGCATTACAAAACCAGCATCCCCCCCAACAGGGCCATAAACAGCACCCAGGATTATAGCGGAGTTATAAAGGGAGACCTGCACGAGACTAAATCTGCCCTCAGGGTCTTGCGTAACTTTCTCCGGGATAAAGGGTACACCTTTTTTAATCATAATAGCCACCCCCTTTGCCTCAGAGGAATCACCAGCAACAAAACTTGAGAGTCCTTTAACCCTTAGAGTATTAGTTTCTGACACTGTTATATGGGTCTCTTGTAAAAAAAGAATGTCAACCCCCAACAAGGAACAATTAAACAATATACGGTTCCTTTTATTAGTCTCCCTAATGCCCCTAATGTTCCAGCTGGCTAGTTTAATATAATCCAGAGCCATCCTCTAGCAACAGTAGAAGGATTAAGGTAGGCTGCATAGAGATCCCCATACTTAGACCAACCAGTGGTGACACCTTATTACCCCCCCATCGCCACTACCCTCGCCCTCGGTGATAATAAAATGAGCAGCTTTCTGCTGAAAAATATAAAGTTGAGCTTCATTATAAGCAGAGCAAGGTGGATAAAGAACCCCACAATCTCAAAAGCGAACAACAGTAGGTGCAGCCCCAATACCAATACACAACAACAACAGTTTAGACAACTCCCTACTTACAATCCAGGTTCTGAACAGCCAGCATAATAGAAGTAATAAACTGAACCATGTAGCCCTCCCCCACCCCTCGGGTACCATAAAACCTCCCCAAAGCTCCAGAAGTATACACAGCAATGATTGTACACCAGCACCAATTGTTTAACAGCCAAACCCCGAAGAGAAAAATGATTCCATTCAAATACAACAAAACAGGTACCCACAAAAACCCATTAAGGTCATAAGGCAGGGCTCTGAGGCGACTTTAACACTTGAGCCTCCCGCCTCCCCTCCCTCCGGCGAGTGAAAGGAATGATCCAAGTAGCACCTCAACACAATTTATCAGACCAAGGTAAGGGAAATAAGTAAATACCTGGGAAAAATCCTTGGGAAATAGGAGGCCCGCTTCCCATGGTAGAGCTGCTCGCGATCATACCGGAAGACAGGAGATGAGAAAGCGTAGGGAAGGATTTGCCGATGGACCAAAACGGTCCGACCACAAAAGCATCCTCCGGAAACACACCCCCTGCTTGGCAGCACCCAGGAAGCCAGTAAGAAGGCCAGACATGTCGGGGACAGAGAACAGGCCGAATAGGCCTCACGGCCTTCAACCACCCGAGGTCTACTTCCACGCAGGCCCCCCACAAAGGAGACCTCTCGACGAGAGACCGCAGGTACCAGGCACCATTAAGTTATGCTAGACAATAATGTTAAAAGGGCATAGAGGAGAAAAAAAGCTAAACAGGGCCAGTTAGCCAAAACAATTAAATGCTTGCACAGAGATTAATAATAAGATAAACCAGCTACATAAAGATAATTTCGGGAATCATTTAAATAAGTCCAGGAGCAATTTAGTCAGTTCAGACAGTGCCTCCTCCGGTTTCTCATAGGCGTGCCATGTGCCATCAACCTGAACAAGCAATTTGCCAGGATAGTTCATTTTAAAGGTTCTCCCGGCTGCTATAAGCTTCTTGACCACTGGGTGAAAGGCAGATCTTCTCTGTCAGACTTCAAAGGGGAGATCCTGGGTGATCCTGAGTTTGTTGTTGCCCCAGAGGATAGCTTCGAGCTCTTTAGCCTTTGCTAAGATGTGTTGGTGCTCCAGATAGCTCAGGAATCTAACAATTATTGGCCTGGGGGGAGCACCCAGAGGTGGTCTGGGCCTGAGAGATCTGTGGGCCCTCTCTATATGGTATTGCTGGTGAATGGGTGAAGGGCCCACAACTTTGTTAAAAAAGTGCTGGATGAAGCGCAGGGTATCTCCCCCCTCTTCTGACTCCGGAAGACCAAGGATCAGTACGTTGTTCCGTGCTCTGTCCCTCAGGTCTTCAGTTTTCATCTGGAGTTTTTGGATATGTTGCCGCAACCTGGTGATCTCCGGTCTGTTTATGCTGCCACTGTTCAATAGAGGAAACTCTGGCCTCTGAGTCACTTACTTCTCGAGAGATCAACGAAATCTAATCTCAGAGACCTGATCTCTTTAGAGATTTCCTGAAGAGTCTCTTTGAAAGGGGATAATTCCTCAAGGAAGCGCTCCTCCGTCAGTATAGTGCCAGGTGAAGCATTGGATACCCCTCTGGAAGTCTGCTTGGTCGCTAGGGCAGTATTGGTATTGGTGTTCCTGGCTTTTTTGGGAGCCTTTTCTGGTGAGGTGGGAGGAGTGTGTTTGACTCCTGCGGCCTTCATCTCAGTATCTGCCATTGCGATCAAGTAGGAAAACAGTCAAATCGCCGATCACGGTCCTTGAGGGGTCCTGCAGAGTTAGGAAGGCTTCACAACTCACTATAGAGCCGGTGGTGTAGTTTTAGATGTAGAAAAAAGCTAATTTAGGAGGAGGAAGGCGGGAGCTCCTCAGCAAGCAGCTTTTCAGCACCACTGCATCACGTGACTCCACACATCTCCTTGTAATGCACCATTTGGAGGAAAGGCCTGGGCAGGCATGTTTGCCAGGTCATATTATCAGAGATAATAAAAAACAGGTGCACAGAAAACTCCTAGAGGTGCCAAAGATCAATGCTCAGGGTTCAAGGAAAACTTATAAACAACAGATGTACACAAGACGTATTGGTAACAAACTTTTATTCATCACATAGGTAAAAACACTGTGCACATTTGGCCTCAACTGGGCTTCATCAGAGGGATGTGTGCCACACAAAAACTCCACATATTTATATCATCACTACTTGATAACAATTGCCACACTTCCTGTGAACCCACACACAAATACCAAAGTGCTCAGTGAATGTTAACATTTCAAAATGAGGAAACATGAATTAAAACACTAGGTCAAATCAATGTATTGAGCATTCTGATAATTAAATTTGTTTTTAACAGGTCCAGCCTGGTGGCACCGAGGGTAGAGGTGCTGGACACTACACCTCATGCCATGTCAGCAACCCGAGATCAGGAGTGAGCTCGGGCCACCAGGGGTCGAACGGGGGGAGGGTGCGGAGCTGGGTGGAGCAGCTGCAAGGCAGCTCTCCTCTCAAGGGGTGGAAGTGAGGGTTTCCCAGCTCTTGGCTGCCACCAGGTGGAGACCATGTGGCAGTGACAGGCCACAGAATATCCTGGCACTAGGCCTGGTGGTTGGAAGGGGCCATCACTGGAGCCATGGATATGTGCATCTCCATGTGCATGTGTGACCACAATCCTGGGGTAATGAGAAGAAAATCAGAAAATACAACACCTCCTCCATTGCCAGTAGGTGCAGGAGGCAATAGGGGAGCAAAAAACTATATGAAAAATGAAGGTTAACAGTTAATAACATTATGCAAGCAATAATGCTTGACAGAGTGAATGTCATTGGACTATGCTAGACTGCCCATTGGTGTAATGAGGCCTGACACCACAGTCAGAAGGCCTTATTGCCCTTGAAAGGTCCAGTATAGCCCACCCTAGAGGGTATTATTGCATTTAGAAAATGGATAATTAGTGATAGATTGCTTAAAATGAAAAAAAAAAAACTAAAACAAATAACTAAGAATGAACTGAGAGTCATTTTTTTCTGTTGTGGCAAAATAGTCCCTCCTCTGGTATGTGTGTGTGTGTGTGTGTATATATATCGGTGTTAGGGTTGAAAGCCCCCTTGGACTAGCCCACCCCAACTGGCACTGGGATTATAGTTGGAGTCATCGACCGTAACTCTCACCCCA
This sequence comes from Neoceratodus forsteri, assembly GCA_016271365.2. NCBI lineage: Eukaryota > Metazoa > Chordata > Ceratodontiformes > Ceratodontidae > Neoceratodus > Neoceratodus forsteri. Next base: position 638,307,035 of record CM057455.1, on the reverse strand, counting down.
TCTCATGTGTAAATAAGCAGAGGTATAGGAGAATGGGTTGAGAGTTAGAACTGATGATCCCAACGTGCACCCCAATGCCGGTTGGGGGAGTGGGCTGAGGGGCTCCAAGGGGGCTTTCAATCATAACACCAAATTTCCTCACTTTTGTTGCTATGGAACAACCCTAACTGATGCATTAAACAGAGTTTTTTGCCTCTAATTTCCCTTCTTTTTGAGAATGAGGACAATAAATAGTGAATGGAATGTGGTGGCGGGATCGTGGGGCTCTTCGGGCCCCACACTCCCACCACGTGATGACCTGTTACATAGTAACAGGAACTGCAAAGCAAACATAAGTGGCAACAGTCACACACATGTTAAAGCAAACATAAATCTTAAAGCAAACGTTAATAGAAATGCAAGCATAAAGTGATGCCGGAGCGAACAGTGATGTAAATGGACACAAAAGCGTGTACAAAAATGCAACTGGTAACACGCACAGTGATGGCACCTGTACTGTAAATGGAAATGTTAAGTGTTACAGCAACAAGAACACCAAACATAACAGAAACAAACATGTGAATTGAAGCACGCATGTAAATGCAAACCATAATGCGCATGGACACAGTACTGCAATTGTAAATGCAAACGGTAACGTTAACATGAACAATAATGCCAAAGGAAAGAGAAACGTAAATGCGAAAGTAAATGCGTACATAAATGCAAACCGTAATACGCACGGTCATGTTACCACAATTGTAAACACAAATGGTAATGGTAACAGCAACAATAATGTGAAAGGAAACATAAATGCAAAAGGAAATGCAAGCACATATGGAAATGCAAACCATAATGCACATGAGCACAGTAATGCAATAGGAAATGCAAATGGTAACAGCAACAGCAACAAAGACGCAAAACAAAAGACAAATGCAAATGCAAAGGAAAGGGCTGCCGTAAATGCTAATGCCAATGTACACGGTGATGCTAATCTAAATGCAAACACAAACAGTAGCGGAAACGCAAACGGTAACAGTAACACAAACGCAAGAGCAAAAGAGAACGCAAAGTGTAACGTACACGGTGGCATACACGAGACCAGTAACGCAAACGGGTACAGAAACACAAGTGATAACACTAAGTGTAACAGTAATGTAAGCACACACCCTGTTTTTGCCCAACAGCTGCATAAAGAAACACAGTGTGTGCAAAGAATATATGCATAATCATTGCCCTCAGAGCAGAAAATGAACTGTTAGAAGACTAAATTGCTTATATCTCAAGAACCATAAGACATAGGAAACAAAATTCCCATGATTCATGATTTTCCTGCCTGTATTTTGCTGAATGCGTATGCCGTGCTGAAAATTCCGTATCTCGCACCACTTCTGAGATACGAGCCTCGAAAGGTGCGACGAACCCCACTATGTTAGTCTATGGGAAAAAACATCAACTTTGGAGTACTGTAACTTGGCTGCAGTGCAATATTTTTTCACTAAACCACCAAAAAGCACATCTGTGAGATGTTGGCTGCCTTCCCTCCAAAGTTTAGCCCAAAAGACCAAACCGTTTGTTCGTAGCAAGGTGGCAAAGAATTCCTGTAATTTTGGCCATAGCATGAAAAAAGTGTTGCAATTTGTGACCCTTTTCACAAAAATTTGTGAAAGTGTTGTGCATGCGACACTACTTTGTGACACTACTGTTTCCAGAAATTTGAGAAACATATTTCTGGGATGTTTAACCCCAAAATAAAGACATGGCTAGCATCCTCAGGGTCTGGCTAGTTGAGCACAAAAAGAATTGTGTCCCTAGAGGGTTCCAAATTTAAATGCCAAGCATTTTTCTGATCATCAACTGAAAACAAAATGGCAGATTTTCAACACTATTAGGGCCATTTGTGACACTAAAAAGTGCATTTGCGAAAGTGTCAAACTTTTTGTTAACTTTTCCCATTGGCTTATAATGGGAACTTGTTTTTTGAATAACTTTTGAACCATTCAATATTTTTTCATGAAATCTTCAAAAGACACATTGGGGACCCTGGGCACACGTTCTCTGAAGTTCTTGGACTGGTCGCAGAAACCATGCGACCTGTTGACGAGAACAAAACAATTTGCAAAAAAAGCATAATTGCACATTTCGCTGTAACTTAATAACTCCTCAGTCATATATCCGACCGGTACAAAAGTTGACAGATCCCAAGACCTGTCATGCCCAATTGTGCATACCACATTTCAGGCTAATCTGTTGAACAGTAGCAAAGTTATTAAGGTGTAAAATTTGACCCTTTAACTTTAAAAGTGCTACTCAACCCTAACTACGGTAGCACTACCTTGCTACCATAATATATATATATATATATATATATATATATATATATAGAGGCAAAAAATCCATTTAATGCATTAGTTAGGGTTGTTCCACAGTGACAAAAGCAAGGAAATTTGGTGTTAGGGTTGAAATCCCCCCTTGGACCCCCTGCCCACTCCCCCAACCAGCATCGGGGTGCACATTGGGGTTGTCAGTCCTAACTCTCACCCCATTCTCCTATACTTCTGATTTTTCACACATCTGATGGGGTGAGAGTAGGACCAACAATCCCAATGCACACCCCGATGCCGGTTGGGGGTGTTGGCGGGGGGTCCAAGGGGGGCTTTCAACCATAACACCAAATTTCCTCGCTTTTTGTCACTGTGGAACAACCTTAACTAATGCATTAATTGGAGTTTTTTTGCCTCTAATTTCCCTTCTTTTTGAGAATGATAATGAGAAATAGTGAATAGTAACACGGTGCCCGCAAATGCAAATGGTAAAGCGCATGGTGACACAAAGCGAAACACAAAGATAAACAGTACTGTAGACACAAATGGTTAAAATAACACAAGCACAAATGAAAATGCAAAGGGTAATGCACATGGTGCCGTAGATGGGAACAGTAAGTGAAACGGGTACGGAACCGCAAGCAGAAGTGGTAAGGGTAACAGTAATATAAGCTCACAGGCTGGTTTTCCCCAAAAGCTGCATAGAGAAAGACAGTGAGTACGAAGAATGTATGTATAGTAATGGATCTCGGAGCAGAAAATGAGGAGTTTGGAATACTAAATTGCTTATATCTCAGAAACCGTGCGAAGTAGAAAACAAATTTAAAAGTCATATGATTTATGACTTCCCTGGCTTGTTTTGTACTTAGCCACCATTAGGGAGCTAAACATTTTTCCGCTGAAAAGTCCGTATCTAGCACCGTTTCCTAGATACGGGCCCTGAAAGAGGCGGCAAATGCCTTAATGTTATCCTATGTGAAAAAAAGAGAAGTTCTGAGTGCCATAACTTTGCCTCCCTGTAATATCTTTTCACCAAACCACTAAAAGGCACATCTGTGGGATGTTGGCTTTCTTCCCTCCAAATTTCAGCACAAAAGACCAAACCATTATTTTGCAGCAGGGTGGCAAAGGATTCCTGTAATGTGGCAGACACCGTAATGTTATCCTACGGGAAAAAGCGTCAATTTTGGAGTGCTGTAACTTTGTCACTGTGTAATATTTTTTCACTAATACACTAAAAGGCACATCTGAGAGATGTTGGCTGCATTCCCTCCAAATTTCAGCCCAAAAGACCAAACCATTCTTTTGCAGCAGGGTGGCAAAGAATTGCTGTCATTTTCCCACAGCCTGGAAAAGTACTGTCGAACTTTGTGAAAGCTTTAGCAAATTCATGTGACAGTGTCACAAATGTGAAAGTACTTTATGAAAGTACTTTTTCCAGAAATTTGAAAAACATATTTCTGGGGTGTTTTACCCCAAAATAAAAACATGCCTAACATCCTCAGGGTCCGACAAGGTGGCAACCAAAAAGAATTAGGTTGCTAGAGGGTCCCAAATTTAAATGCCAAACATTTTTCTGATGACCAACTGAAAACAAAATGGCCATTTGTGAAAAAAAAAACTGCATTTGCAACACTTTCAAACTTTTTGTTAACTTTTCCCATTGACTTGTAATGGGAACTTGTTTTTTTGAATAACTTTTGAACTGTTTAATATTTTTTCACAAAATCTTCAAAAGGCACATCGGGCACCCTGGCTGCACGTTCCTGGAAGTTTTTGGACTGGTCACACAAACCATGCGACCTGTAGGCGAGAGCAAAGAATTCACAAAATAGTGTAAACGCACATTTCATTGGTGCCTAATAACTCCACAGCCATATAACTGACTGGAACAAAACTTGGTAGATCCCAACACCTACCATGCCCAATCATGTATACCAAATTTTAGGCAAATCCATTGAATAGTAGCAAAGTTATTAAGGTGCAAAATGTGACTCTTTAACCTTAAAATGGCTCCTCAACCCTAACTATAGTGGCACTACTTGCCTAATTATATATATATATATATATATATATATATATATATATATAAATACACACACACACACACACACACATACATATACATATATATATATTATGGTAGCATGGTAGTGCTACCATAGTTAGGGTTGAGTAGCCCTTTTAAGGTTAAAGGATCAAACTTTGCACATTAATAACATTGCCACCGTTCAACAGATTTGCCTGCAATATTGAACGCATTATCAGAAACCACACATCTTGGGATCTACCAATTTTCGTAGTGGTCGGACATACAGCTGCGGAGTTATTAAGCATGATCTGCACCACGTTTATGCTTTTTGGTGACTTCTTTGCTCATGCCTACAGGTGGGATGGTTTGGGTGACTGGTCCAAAAACTTCAGGGGATGTGCAGCTGCAGTGCCCCATGAGCCTTTCGGAGATTTCATGAAAAAGTATTAAACGGTTCAAAAGTTATTCAAAAAACAAGTTTCCATTATAAGTCAATGGGAAAAGTTAACAAAAAGTTTGACAGTGTTGCAAATGCAGTTTTAACTTTCGCAAATGGCCTGTTTACTTTCGCAAATCTGCCATTTTATTTTCCGTTAGAGATCAGAAAAATGCTTGCCATTTAAATTTGGGACCCTCTAGCAACACAATTCTTTTTGTGTTTACCTAGTTGGACATTCAGGATGCTAGCCATGTCTTTATTTTGAGATTAAACACCCTAGAAATATGTTTTTCAAGTTCTGTAAAAAGTAGTGTCGCAAAAGTACTTTCGCACATACAAAAGTACTTTTCAGACTATGGCCAAAATGACAGCAGTTCTTTGCCACCCTGCTGCAAAATAATGGGTTGGTATTTTGAGCTTAAATTTGGAGGGAATGCAGCCAAGATTTCATAGAGGTGCCCTTTTGTGGTTTGATGAAAAAATATTAAACGGTTGCAAAGTTACGGCATGTCAAAGTTGGCGTTTTTTCCCCTAGACTAACATGGTGGCATCTGCTGCGTCTTTCGAGGCTCTTATCTCGAAAACTATGTGAGATACAGATTTTTTGCTGCAAGTTACATAGCTATGTAATAGCAAAAAACTAGCCAGGAATACCAATGTAATTTTTTTTTCTATGTCGTGTGGTTCTTGAGATATTAGCAATTTAGTACTTATAATGCTCGTTCTATGCTTCTATGCCCATTATAATGCATACGGTGTTTGTGCACACTGTGTTTCTCTATGCACCTGTTTGGGATAGACAGATTGTGTGTTACTGCCACTGTAACAGTTACTGTTTTTACTTCTGCTTATCTCTTCTGTTGTGTTGTCACTACCATTGCTATGATTGTAACAATGTTACAAGCCATCACGTGGTGGGAGCGCAGTGCCTGATGGGCCCCGCACTCCTGCAATTGTCTTCTACTTAGAATGTCACAAGCCATTACATGTCAGGAGTGAAGGGCCCAAAGGGCCCTGTGCTTTTGCTACTGTATTGCACTTAGAATGTGTTAAGTCACATGGTAGGAGTGCAGGACACGAAGAGCCCAGCACTCCCGCCACTGTATTGCAGTTAGAATGTTACATGTCATTGTGTGGTGGGACTGTGGGGCCTGAAGGACCCCTCAGTCCCGCCACTGTATTGGAGTTGGGGCCCATGCTGTTGCCACTGTATTTTGGTTAGGATGTCACAAGCTATCACATGGCAGGAGCACGGGGCCTGAAGGGCCCCATGCTCCCACCACTGTATTGCACTTAAAATGCCTCAAGTCATCACCTGGTGGGAGTTTGAGGCCTGGTGGGAGTGTAGGGCCTGAAGGGCCCCTGCAATCCTTCCACTGTATTGCAATTAGAATGTCACATGCCAGTGTGTGGTGGGACCATGGGGCCCGAAGGGCCCCACGCTCTCAGCACTGTAATGCACTTGGGCCCCCTGCTTGTGCCACTGTATTACTGTTACAGTGCGGCAAGCTATCATGTGGTGGTAGCATGGGGCCCAAAGAGCCCCACACTCCAGCCACTGTATTGCACTTAAAATGTCTCAAGTCATCACATGGTGGGAGTGCAGGACCTGAAGGGGCCCACATTTCTGCCACTGTATTGTACTTAGAATGTCACACATTATTGCGTGCTGCTCAGGCTCCGCACTCCTACCAGTGTATTGCACTTCAATCCATTCTCCCGCCACTGTATTACAGTTAGGCTGTCGCAAGCTATCACGTGACAGGAGCATGGGGCCAAAAGGACCCCACACTCCTGCCACTGTCTTCTACTTAGAATGTCACAAGCCATTACGTGACGGGAGTGCGGGGCCCAAAGGGCACCGTACTTTTGCTACTGTATTGCACTTAGAATGTGACAAGTCATCACGTGGTGGGAGGGCACTGTGATCCCACAACTGTATTTTACTTAGAATGTCATAAGCCATCAATCCCGCTACTGTCTTGCAGTTAGAATGTCACATGTCATTGTGCTGCAGGAACATGGGGCCCGAAGGGCCCATGCTCCCACCAAGGTATTGCACTTTGGCCCCATGCTTGTGCCACTGTATTACAGTTAGACTGTCACAAGCTATCATGTGGCAGTAGCATGGGGCCCAAAGGGCCCGGTGCTCCCACCAGTGTATTGCAGTTAAAATGTCTCAAGTCATCATGTGGTGGGAGTGCAGGGCATGAAGGAACCCACATTACTGCCACTGTATTGTACTTAGAATGTCACACATCATTGAGTGGCTCTCAGGCCCCGTGCTACTGCTACTGTATTGCACTTCGGTCCCATTCTCCCACCACTATATTACACTTAGGTTGTCACAAGCTATCACATGACAGGAGCATGAGGCCAAAAGAGCCCTGTGCACCTGCCACTGTCTTCTACTTAGAATGTTACAAGTCATTATGTGTGCATTTGCTGCTGTATTGCACTTAGAATATGTCAGGTCATCACATGGTGGAAGCACAGGGCCCGAAGGGCCCCATGCTCCCACCACTGTATTCTATTTAGATTGTCACAAGCCATCACATGGCAGGTGTGCAGTGCCCAAAGGGCCCCGCACTCCCACTACTGTATTGCAGTTAGAATGTCACACATCATTGTGTTGTGGGAACATGGGTCCTGAAGGGCTCCATGCTCCCACCACTGTATTGGAGTTGGGACCCTTGCTCTTTCCACTGTATTATAGTTAGGATGTCACAAGCTATCATATGGCGGGAGCATGGGACCTGAGGGGCCCCGCACTACCACCACTGTATTTCACTTACAATGTCTCAAGTCATCACATGGTGGGAGTGTGGGGCTTGAATGTCTCAAGTGATCATATGGTGAGAGTGTAGGGCCCGAAGGCCCCCGTGCTCCCACCAATGTATTCTACTTAGAATGTCACAAGCTATCATGTGGCAGGAGTACGGGGCCTAAAGGGCCCCACAGTCCTGCCACTGTATTGCAGTTAGAATGTCACACGTCATTGTGCAGTGGGAACATGGAGTCCAAAGGGCCCCGCAGTTCCACCAATGTATTGCAGTTGGGCCCTGTGCTCTTGCCACTGTATTATGGTTAGGATGTCACAAGCTATTATGTGGCGGGAGTGCGGGGCCCAAAGGGTCCCGTGCTCCCACCACTGTATTGTACTTAGGATGTCACATGCTGTGGCCAGAGGCATGGGGCCCAAAGGGCCCCATGCTTCTGCCACTGTATTGCACTTAGACCCTGTGCTCCCAGCACTATATTCCAGTTCGGATGTAGCAAGCTGTTATGCGGTGGGAGCGTGGGGCCCTCATGGCACTGTATTCCAGTTAGGATGTCCGAAGGGCCCTGCGCTACCACCACTGTATTGCAGTTAGTATTTATTGTCACGTTTGCATTGTCATTTATGCTTGCATTTTCTTTACTATTAGCATTGTTACTATGTCAGTTTTGCATTGTGGGTTACGCTTCTGTCACTGTTGCCATTGCTACTATGTCACAAGAGATTATGTCGCGGGAGTGCACTGTATTCATACTTCAGATAATGTGGTGAGAATATAGGGGCCAAAGTTGTTTTTTGTTCTAGTATGTGTACTACAAATACTCTAGCATGTCTTGATTAAGCCACTTGGGTGCGCTTTGTGATATACAAGACAAAGTGTGGATAGATCCTTAATAACCCATTCCCTATTGTGCTTTACTGCTTAGGTATATTTGCATGCAGACATACAACAACAGCAATATATTAACTTTCTAACTTGCTGGTTAAATAAAGACTCGAGACAGGTGTTAAGTTTAAAAAAAAAAAATATTGCCAATTTTAAAGAGTGATAAAAAGCTAAATTAATAGTATTATTATTTCACACTATCAGTCTCACAATACAATTGAGATGCATGTCACCATTGCTTGTAACTAATGTTATGCTGTATGACAGGTACTTCATATATGTTGTGTTATGGGAAGACTACTTGCTTAAATACAAGTATGGTAGTACCCTGTTCACATTGATAACACAGATAGAAAAGTGATAATTTTGTTGTAGCTGTGTGACTGATAAATGTATATTTTTTATTTTTTTTAATTTAGTTTTTGTTGCCCAGGTAAGTGCATTAGACAAATCCTGCCTATTTTCAGGCATGACCTGGGGAAGGGGGATACAAATGAATGCCAACTGACCTTGAACCAGATTAAGCTGTTGGTGGTATTTTTAGTGAATGAGGGAAATTTGGCCAGGACACCGGAGAAATTCCCCTACCCTGTGTGGGGGTGCTGTTGGACAATGGATTCATTCATGGGACCCAGTCAGTCTGCTGGTGTACCTGGAGGATAGCAGATCTCCACTCCTGCAGGTCCAGCTTTGGAGCCTGAAGTACTGAGGATGTCTGACCATTTTGTTGATATGCTTGTGGATCTTGCTGTACCAGATGAATCTTTACCTGCTCAGTCTGCCTCTGCATCATCAGATTTTTTGCCTGCGGATGAACTTTGGTTGAAGTCCCTCCTTGCTGCACATGGGGACCAGGTACTTGCTGTTGTTGATGATGTTAGCCCTTTTGAGTCGGCCTCTCCTGGAACACGGACTCTGTCACCAGAACTAGGGGCTGTGGAGGATCTTCCTGCTTTCATTATGGATGTGGTACCTTCAGGCTCTTTGGAGGTGCAGAGTCGGCAACAATCTTCTGTAGCACCAGTCCTACTAGTGTTGCACCATGCTCCATTGGAATTTTCAGTTCCTACAAATCTGGATCGAGCAGTGTCTTCTCCGCCTTTGAACTCGGTGGCGACTTTGCCTGGTGAACTTGTGAGTACTATGCATCCTAGACCGTGTGTTTCACCTCCTATTGTGGAGACTGTCTCACCTGTTTTGCCTCCTCCCGCTCTGTTGCCTTGTTCTAGCCCACTACCTGTCTCTTTAGAGGCCTCCCTGTGGAGTGCAGGTTGGAAACCAGGCGGTTTGGGGCACTGGATACCTGACCCTGCCCATAGCCCAATACCTGGTTGTGGAGGGCAACAGCCCTCCTTGATAGACATGCCTCCACCTTTGCCTGGTAGCCTGGATTTGGATTTACGTGCTGAGGATGTTCAGCATCCTGCATTGGCTACTACTCTGCTGGCTAAAGTTCCTTCTTTGCCTCCCTTCTCTTTGGGTGATGAAGGCCCTAGCTCTCGGGGACCAGCGTGGGGTGATAGAATGGACATGGACATCCTGCTCCCTGACCCTCCTCTGGGCTCTTCTCCTGACCCTGGGGACAAGGTTAAATCTACTTGGGAAGAATTTCATAGAAGGGATATGTTTTGGAACTCCCCCTCCTCTTCAACGACAGAATGCGGTCCGCCTTTAGTATATTGGGGGTCTTGATGTAGCTTCAGACCATCTTTATGTGGGAAAGTCACTTTTGAAAGGATCTTTGTTTTTTTTTACAAATGAAAAATTTGCATTGATTCATGTATCAGGTTCTTCCTTATATGATGTTAGTTTTCAAAGCCCAAGAGGATTAGATCGATTCTGGACAAAGTACGATACTCTTAAATACACTGAGTTGTGGCTATCATTTCAGGCTATCCTACTTACTAGACCTTCTATTAAAACTGTCACCATTTTGTTTCAAAATGAGAATGTAGCAGCTAGTGATATTACCCATTGGTTAGCTAAACGCTGTGATGTCTTGGGGTTGCCACAGCCTATATTTGACTCTGAACACTTTTGGACTGGTGGTTGGCGTTATAGGGTGCGACTTAGAAATATGAATGTGGGTCCCATACACTTACCTAATAGTTTGTTTTTAGGTAGGGAATGGGGGCATTACTTCTATGTGGGGCAGCCTCATACCTGTTTTAAATGTGGCTCCCCTTCCCATCTCAATGCAGCCTGTGATAGACTACGATGTTCCCATTGTTTATCTTTTGGCCATGCTAGTGCAGATTGTAATTCTGAACTAAAGTGTAACCTGTGTGAAGAACTAAGTCATGGTTTTAGATCCTGTCCTTGGGCTTCCCATAACAGGGGAAGACAGCCCAGATCAGGATGTGATCCTTCTTAATGCCCAGAAAAAGGATATTGCTACGGCAAAGTCCCTTTCTTTGCATGTTAAGGTAGTCACTGGTCCCCCTTTATGCCCTGATATTGCGGTGCCTGCTCCCCAGTCAGTGGTTTCTGTATCTGAACCTTTCTCTGAGCCTCCTTTACAGGAAGTTCCACGACCGGTTGTACAGGACCCTTCCTCTACGACCCCCCTCCCCCTCTTTCTGTTGTTTCTCCAGTTCCTGATGAACCTGTGCCTGTCCCTGACAAACCTATGGATATTATTATTATGCCCCCCTCCTGAACCTAGTGTTCAGACAAAGAAACAGGCTCAAAAACAGACTACAGGTAGGGCCAAATTGGCTAAAGCATCTTCTCCTGGTGGCTCTGTTCCCTTAAGTAATAAATTTGAGGTCCTGTCCCATCACACTCAGTCTTCCGATGTGGAAGCTGATTCTGACACCTCCTCATAACCTATGGTATCCTCTGATTCTGAGAATGATAAATCAAAGGAGTTGCCTATGGATACTCGACCCTCACGGTTGGGGGTGAGACCCCGAAGAAGTACTAGAAAGGGAAGAGTTACTTGATGTTGACTTATTTTTATTTCGACCCTTTATCTGATTCTCTTTCATGACCATGGCATTTCATCTCACTGTAGCCACCCTCAATGTGAACAGTGTGAAAAATGCTCGTAGGCGCCTGATTGCTTTTCAGCTTTTGAGTGATTTGGCATGTGATATTTTCCTTATTCAGGATACCCGTCTCAGTACCCTTCCTTTGGTTAATATGGGCAAAAAGCTTTGGCGATGGGGTCTTTCTTTTTTTTCTTTAGGATTAGACACATGTAGTGGTGTTGGGGTGTTGTTTAGGGGTGATGGATTTCATGTTACCGAGTTGGTTGAACTGTTTATGGGACGGGCCTTAATATTGGATTTTACTTATTTACTTTACACTTGGAGATTAATTGTGATTTATGCACCAGTTACGAAGAAAGGTCGAGTGGATCTCTTTCGTGAGGTGCAGCCTTTTTTGTTCACGTCATGCTTTCTCATATGGCGTGGTGACTTTAATTGTGTAGTGCATAAATCAGATCGGGGGGCCTGGACTGATAAGGATTTCTGTGATACACATTGTCTCAATCACACTATTGTCCAGGGTAATTTACAGGATGTTTATAGGGTTTGTCATCCTACCGGTGGATGAACTTTTTTTAAGAGCGCCTTATCCACTAGGATTGATTATCTTTTTGTCTCTGCAGCTTTGAGGGTGATTAAAGCTCAAACCATTCCAGTGGAGATTTCAGACCATAATGTGGTAACTGCCACGTTAGGGGTAGGCCCTCATGCTAAACTGGGGCAGGGATATTGGAAACTGAATTCTTTACTGCTACTTGATGACAGGTTTTTGGCCCAAGTTCATGATTTGTTGAAAGCTCGTATGTCACTAGCTGGACTTTCTGAAGATTTGTTAGATTGGTGGCTACTCACTAAATCTGAAATCTCTACTTTGGCTAGGAGGACATCTAAATATGCTGCAGTGACTAAATATGAGAGATATTTGTCTTTACGTATGCAGTTGGAAACATTATATTCAGTTGTACACTCACAAGGCTTATCTTTGACAGCACATGTACAGAATGTAAAAAAAGAAATGGCTGCACTACAGTATACTAGAGCTACTTCCCTGTTACGTGAACATAGGGTTTGTTCTGCTAATAAATCTGCTTTGGGGGATGTTTTGGATTGTAGTCATAGGCGTTCTGTGGATCGCCTTCTGACTGAAGTTGTGGATACTGCTGGTACTAGTTACACTGCATTTCCGGATATATTGTGAGCAGTCTCCTCGCATTTTTCAGACTTATATGCTGCATCTCCAGTGGATAGCGCTGGTGTAGAACAATTCCTTTCCTCTCTCCATATTGTCCCTTGTTCTGATATACTATTACGGGCTTTAGTTGCTCCAATTAGTGTTGATGAGGTTAACAGGGAAATTTCCTGTTTACAGAATAACACGGTGCCTGGTATGATGGCTTGCCTGCAGAATTTTATAAAACCTGTACTCCTTTGGTTTGTGATGTGCTCACAGTAGTGTTTAATTTGGGTTTTGCAACGTCACACTCTCGATTTCCATTTTTGTACTTCAATTCAGATTTTGTTATATAAGAAAGGTGATAGAATTTTACTTTCCAATTGGAGGCCTTTAAGTCTCCTTAATATGGATTTTAAAAATTTTAATGAAAATATTGAATACCAGATTGTTGTCCATAGCTCTACACTTGATTTCCCTACACCAATCCTGTTCAGTACCGGGAAGATCTATCTATAATAATCTCCTTTTGCTTCGGGAACTAATAGAGCTTGGTAAAGTTGATGTTATAAAGGGTTTTCTTATGTCCATGTATCAACAAAGAGCCTTTGATCAGGTCCCGCATAGTTATTTGTTTCAGGTTTTATGAACCTATGGAGTTCCTGATCACTTTATAACCTGGATTGCTTTGCTTTATAGTCATGCTTATGCTATGCCCTTGGTAAATGGTTACTTGGGTTCCTATATCCCTATTCATCAGGGGGGGTGAGACAAGGCTGCCCTCTGAGTCCATTGCTTTATGTTTTTAGTTCGGATCCGCTTTTACGTATGATTGCCCAAGATGTGCAGATTCTTGGTATTGCTTCCCCTCATAGTACCCTTGAGGCCAAAATTTTGGCTTATGCTGATGATGTCTGTGTCTTTGTTGCTGATTTGACCTCTGGAGATAAGGTATTACAACATTTTTCTAATTTTTCGGATATTGCAGGTTCCTCCCTTAATAAATCTAAGAGTTTTTTTTTATCCTCTGCATACTGCCATTCCTGAGGTTACGGAGCTGCAAGGCATTCCTGTTGTACTGGGCCCGGTCTGAATTTTAGGTAGTGATTTTGGTAAAGGTGATAATGCGTTACTTAATTGGTCAGCTAAAATTGAGGCAGTTCAGTCCAGAATCAGATTATGGATGTCTTGGCAACAAACTAAACAGAAAAAGGTTATCATTACTAAATCTTTACTTCTCCCTCAATTTTTATACCTTAGTGCGGTATACCCCATTCCTTCTAGTTTGGAAGCCACTTTATTGGGTCTTTTTTTTTTCAAATTATTTGGGGTAGTCACCTAAATCCTATTAAAAGAGATGTGTTGTATCTTCCTATTGCACAGGGTGGTTTGAATTGTGTGAATCTGATTAATTTTTACTATAGTATTTTTTTATTGGAATTTACTAGACTTTAGTCGTCCACACTCAGTGTTATGGGTGATTTATGCGAATGGTTGGTTACCTAAATTGTCCTCAGAGTGGCCAGGTTTGAGCCAGAAAAATTTACACACTCCTAGTTACCCGATTTATGTCAGACCTGTGATATCGAAACTTAATAGATGGAAGTTACTTCCGACCCATGTGTATTGCAAATCGCGCAAATATATTTATGATGTCCTACAATCTAAAGCACATTCCATAGTCCCCATTTTTAAGGATGTACCAGATGGTCATGTTGATAACCTCCTTAAAAGTTTGGTAGATAAACAGATTCCACTTAGATTAAGGGATGTTTTATGGCTTAGTTGCCATGGGCGTCTCAATGTTAGGGGGAATTTAAAGCATAAAATGGTTACTGAACGTTCTTGTCCGAGGGATACTTGCATTAATCAGGAGGAAACAATGTCTCATTTTTTTGTTTCCTGCCCCTTTGTGCAAGAATTCTGGATGACCCTTCCTGCCTGTTGGAGTCAGCCTTTCTGGCGGGCTGTTACATATCTGGAAGTTGTGGGAGGTTTTTTGTTACATTCTACTTTGTTGGATGCAGGTGTAGTATGGCTGTTGTTCGCTATGTACAAGTTTCATTTATGGCATGCCAGATGTCACCTTACTCTACAACAGTTATACCACTCACCACTTGAAGTTCTTCAACATGTTGAACATGATTTGTTGTTACAAAGTGACTCTGAGAGCAACTGTTTGTCCAAAAATGTATGGCTTATGAGGTGGAAAGAGGTTCCTTGTTTGAAAGACAAAATAGGTTGAATCATTATGCTGTCAGAGAACTGAGTATTGCCGATATTCTCTTTGTTATGTTTTTTTTCTTATTTTCCATGAATTGTATTACTGTTTTTACGATTTATTGTTCTGTGTATTAATAAAAACCTTCCTCTACTCTTTTCAATAAGTGCCATGGGATCTTTAACATCCACCTGAACTACCACCAACCCAGGCAGATGGGACCTCGGTTTAACGTCTCATCTGAAAGATGGCACCTCAGAAGTGCAGCACCCCTCTCATGCTGCACTACAGTGTCAGTACTGGGATACTAACCCAAGTGTCAGACGTGGGAACTGAACCCTCAGCCCTCTGATCTCCCAGCCTCAGAGGTGAGTGTGCTACCTACTGAGCTACTGGTGTGGGTGAAAAACCAAATGCTAGCTGTAATAGCAATAGCTACAGAAAGATTTAATTTCCTCCATGAGATTAGATAAGTGGTATGCACAGTTAAATATGCCAAAATATATCAATGAGTAAATGCATTTGGAAAATTCCCACCCTACCCCTCAATAGAGGCAATCAAAAACATTGTCAGGAACAGGTATTAATTCAGTTGGTATCAGCAAAAGTGTCTGATTTACAATTTCAAACATTATGAATATACATATTTACTTGTCTGACAAGCACATGGAATAATATAGCATAACAGGCACAATGCTTATTTCTTAAACTTATAACATTTCTTAGTATGTCGGTTTACACCAATAAAAACAACTTATGTGAGTAGCATGGCATAATTCATTTTACAAATATGGATAGGCTACATCGTTTCCTGTTTTTTATTATTATGACTAAATCAGAAAAAACCTTTGTTGACTATTATGTTAAAAGCTGAAGTCCTTGGCTCAGATATTCAGTTGTGCATGGTGCAACGGTGTTGCAACCATGCACAACCCACTGATGCACCCTGGTGCGAGACGAAAGGGAAAAGAGTGTCAAGATAACCCGGCGCTACCGGACGCATCAGTATTGTGGCGCGGGCACAGGTGGGGGGGTGCCCATGCATAAACTGCACAGCCTGATATTCAGCCCGGCCATGCAGAGTTATGCAGGTGCAACCCCTACCTGTGCCTGCACAAAGTTACACCGAAAAGGAATGTTTAGGTCCACCCACAGGTGAGCTGCCGCATTGCAGGGTGCAACACAGCAGCTGCCACCTGTGGGTGGCCCTTGACTTGTTCCTCACAGCACCTGGTGGTGCCCTCATGCCCCGATCATGGCATCAGTATCCCCCCCAAGTCCAATATCTCTGGTGGTCCAGTGGACCGTGAATAGCCCTCACGAGCATAACAGCATTCCCCCAGTAGCCCGATTGTAGGCATAACTGTAACTCTCCATTAGCCCAATTATGGCATCAGTATCCCCCAAAGTCCAATATCCCTGGTGGTCCAGTGGACCTAACAGAGCCCGGCTGAGGGTGGCATTCATCACCCCCAAGTCCAAAAATCCTTGGTGATCTAGTGGACCCCACCCCACCCACCCATGGAGCCTCACCACCCCGATCCCCCGCCAGCTGGCAGGCGGCAGCACCCCACCACCTGCCACCTCACTGCCGCTGACTGACAGTTAGTATGGCTGCATGCCCATTGGTTCAGAGCATGAGCCAATGGGCATGCAGCCCATACCGTACTAGTCAGTCCAGGTATGTGAATGAATTCATTCACATATCTGGACTGACTAGTATGTTCAGGCATAGAATGGTTTGAAAAGGTTTCATAGTCTGAATTAGAATATGTTCAAACATATTCAATGTGGTGATCTCAGTTGGTGTAGCTTGTGCCTCCATGTTGTTCAACAATGACCTTGGTGGCAAAATGTTACACTTCAGTTTGGAGAAACAGTGCTTGCAGAGCACAATGATGACAGTTGAAACCACATGTCATTGTATAGTGACAGGGTTTCAAACGTTCACATGAGGCACATACAGAGTCAAACTTGTCTGCCTTTGCAATTCAAATCTCACAATTTCTTTGCCATACTGTCTCAGGATGTCAGCTTCTAAAACAAATACACTGGCAGCATCAGAAGTAGGAGATTGATTGCTTGTTGTGTCTGCCACAGAAGCAATGTGTCGTAGTTGTTTGAGACATATGATGACACCATGCATGTCACCAGACTCTAATAAGTTTTTCAAAGTTGTGTACTGCTTGACAACTCATTGAACTTCATATATCCTGTATACAAAGTTCTGCATCCCTGTTTGATACACTCCAAGCATCTGCATGTGGTGAAACATGCCGTCACAAATACCACTATCCAGACATGCAAGTGAGTGACCCATAAGTCCAGTATGTGGACTGATTTCACATAGGTCAATATTGGAAAACAGTTTATGTCTGTCTTTACAGTCTGTTATGATAAAGAGGTTAATAAAGTGTGTAACTTTGTCAAACGATCACTGTCTACAGTTGCAAGTTGCATCACATGGCCATGAGAGACAGTGACACTTGCGATGCTGACTAGGTGCTTCACTTTCATCATCTAACTCCATAGTTGTTTCATCAGAGACACTTAGTACATTAACCAGTTTACCAGACAGGTCAATAGTGAAATTGCTGTCTTTTTTCTGTGAATGATAAGGCTCTTCCCAGAAAAATGCTTCTGAGTGCTGTGTGTGGAGCTATTGACCTGTGAATATGTGGCAGAAATTGTGAACAGTCAATTTAGGATATTCCTGTAACCGCTTCTTGATGTTCTATACAACTTTTCTGAATAGTTCCAGCACATGAGATATCTTACGCCATAAACGTTGCAGAGCAAACACTGCCCTACTCACTAATGTGCGTACTTTGAGAAGTAATTTCATCAGACTCATACAACTTTTTTCTTTTTACACTCATGTCTCATCACAGCAGCAATGAGCCTCTCAATCTTTGCTTTAGATGCTAGTGATTGAAAATACTTCTGCTTTCTGAGTCTCAGATCACCAGGCACTACATTCCGCTGTTGTTTAGTGCATGCAGTTATGCTTACCTTTGGAATAGTTGTATTTCATCTCTGTGTTCTACACAACTGTTCCTTTGGTAAACATTTTTCTTGCTGCTGAGCAACTGTGCACTGTTACAGTGGAGTGAGACAATTTAGGGGTCCACTACTTCAGTGGTTTTCTGAATTGTTTTATTTCTTAATCAGTCTCTTTTACATTTGTCTTAACCAACAGTGATCCACTATGATACCTGTTTAGTCTTTGATTAGATTGTCATATGTGTTTGCTGGGCATGTTTTCTATCTGGGACTTCACAGTAGTAATCAGCAATTTTACAGAGGTATCAGACACCTGTGTAATAGACAGAGAAAAAAAAAAAAACAATACTAGTATATGTTTGTTTTGTTGTCTTCTAACATTCAATATTGAGACTGTGTATTTTTGACTGAAACATAAATAATTGACATGAGTGCTTACAAAGGAGTATACAGTTCTTCAGTGTGGTAACAGTGCACAATGAAAATAAACAAACAATGGTACTGATATATACTAGTTGATTGATCAACTAATAATTGAACAATAGCAATGTGAAAATGTGTTAGTCTGTTGCCACATAATGAAGTGAACAGAGCTGCTCTTACTGAAAGAATCATTTGTTTTGTGGAAAAAGTGGCAAAACAATGGCGTTTATTCTAAAGTATCACAAAAAATAGTGTTGTTCATGTAAAAGTGTCATGCCTGTGTACTGTCATGCATTTGAAAGTATCACAAAAAATAGTGTTGTGCCTTGACAGTAACCGATGAATAGTTTTGTGCATTCGACACTTTCGAAAAAAAACAGTGTCTTGCGTGTGACACTTTTGCAAAAACAGTGTCACACATTTGAAAGTATCACAAAAACTAAATCTGGGGAAGGAACACAATGCATTAGCCAATAATACATTGATTTGACTTTGACTGACAGGCGCGTAAACCAATGCAGAGTGAGATTTATCAGGCCATGTAAAACAACCAGAGACACTGAACAGTGAAGAAGAAGGACATAGCAGCCATCTTGATTACAACTGAGAGACTGTGCCTTGCTTTCTGTAAGTAGAAAACATTTTATTTCACAATTTCTAGTATTATAAAAACTGTTAGCAACATGTAAATAGCATTTATAAAAATGTTTTTTACTGCTCTGTTTGTCTATCGACATAAATAGAAGGACGCCTACTGCATTATTAAGTTATAACTGTTTAAAGTCAGACTGTCAATTGGTACTTACTAGCAAAGATACAGCTGCAAAATGGAGGAAGCAAGTAAGGTACACTTGTGGGATAAGAGAAGGGAGAACCAATCAATGATGAGTCTGTACTTGTAATTGTTTGAATCTGCCTATGAAAAGGATGCATTTTGCCACCTTAAAATCTTTCTACATTTTCTGCTGAAGCACAAGTAATCAGATAGTCAGTGCACACAATGTATTGGCTATCTGAGAAAAAAATGGCCAATCATGGACTTTGTTTGCTTTGAATGCATCAGCTCAGTGAGGCAGTAAAGAAGCACAGAGTGAAATCTCAGTTTAGCTTTCAGTTGTGCCTAGGTACTGCAGGGGACACACTAACTTTCTTGGTAGCTCTCTGTCCAATTCTTAGTTTAAAAACTCAGAATGGCAGAAAACAGCGAAAGTACTTTGTGGATTGTTGGCAGCAGTATTGTACGGTGAGCTTCTGAGTATGCTCAGAACAGTGATTTTGGAAAAAAACCTGCAGCTCCCAAATTGCTGTGTTAAATGGTTTGGCAGGGGTGTAATGAGGTGGAAGCACCTCATGCCAACAATGCACAGGCTTCTGAGTACTCAAGCTCATCCTGACATACTGGTGATACATCTTGGAGGCAATGATTTGGACACTAAACGCTGGGTAGACTTAGTGACAGAAGCAAAATTGGACCTTGCTTCTATAATGAGTATGTTGCCTGACTGTAAAATCATTTTTCAGATATTACAGAGCATAGGCTCTGGCAAGCAGAGCATCATATGTACCTGATTGACAGAGCTCGAAGGAAGGTTAACATACAAATATCTGCATATCTGCACATGTCTGGAATGTACACCATACGTCACCCAGAGATCAAGTATTTTAATGATTGGATATACCTACCAGATGGTGTACACTTCTCACATGCTGGCAATTGCCATTTCCTGGGAGACCTCCAAGATGCAATCCTCAAAGTACTCTAAGAATGTCAGGCTGTTTGCACAGATATTCAAATGTTAAACAAAGGTTCTTTTCAGAACCAAAAATGTAGGTCAAAGAATAGAATGGGTATATACATCACTCACACAGGAGAAAGACATACTCAGGGATATTTACAGTGGGATACAATCCTGGTAACAGTTGAGCTTGGATGCACTAGGGTGTTGGCAGGGTGACATTTTATGGTACCATGCCATGGCTCAGCTGTGTTGAATATGTCACTGTGGCAGCTGCATTCTGCATGGTTCTGTTCCACTGTGCCACTGCAAGTGCCCACAGAGGAGCAGCAGTATGCATGAATGTGACTGTGGTAGTGCTACCTGTGACTACTGTAATGTTCAGTTGTGGATATGCAAATGGGTGCAAAAGACATCGGGGCACAGTTTTTGTTTTGACAGGTGCTTTGGCATGCTGGGGTAGGCTCCCAGTGTGCCAGCTGACTCTGTGTGTGTGTGTGTGTGTGTGTGTGTGTGTGTGCTTTAGCTGATGGGGGGGATTGGTCACCCCTGTCAACAAACCAGTAAAGGGGGGGCCACAGGAGGTGATGGGGGATTGGGGAGCCACATCAGCAAACAAGGAAAGGGGGTGGCTGCATGACTCGAGGGGGATTGGCCATCTCCTTGGCAAGTAAAAAAAAGATGGGGGGTTACATTATGCCAATGGGGATTGGGCACCCCTGTCGATGCACAATCAACAGGGGTGTTAACAGGTAACAGCGGCAGTCACTGCTGCCATGTTGGCTGCACATAGGGGAAGGTGTGTTGTGGTCACACTGCATGAGAGCTTTGCTCTCATTGCAGTGGACCTTTTCTCTGATATTGCTACCTAATTACCTAGGCAGGGTGTCCTCCACTGCAGCTGCCTGACTGGGGAATGCAGGATGCAGCTACTGGTGCATGTTCTACATTCGCCCAACAGTGACAGCATCTCCAAATCTGCAGTATCACAGGATGTTGGGTGTGCAAGCACACCAACATGAAAATGACAATTATTGATCTTCAAGAGATAGCAAGATACACTATAGATGTACCTGTGTTCAACCTGTGGTATATCTTATTGGTGGAACATAGCATGATACAACACAGAGTTGTGTATGTTATGAATGTATTGCAATACAACAATTCCCGTCCCTGAATAGTAATATTTGTGATAATAAGATTTGAGTTTCAAAAATGCTGTTCTTGCCATGTTCTAAGCAGAATAGTTAATAGAATACATAGAAACAGATTCTGAGACATGAGAGTAATGGAATGTTTCTTTATTTTTTTACTGCAGAACAGAATGTTGAAGAATGAGACAGTGGAGCATGAGAGAGGTGTGTTTGCTGCTTGAGGCAGTCCAGGCGAGAGGTAGTGCTCGCATTTTAATGCGTAGTACTAACCAGAAGTTGGACGCAATGAGGAGGCATATTAATAGCTTTCTGCATATGATACTAAAAGTTAAGAACAAGACCGTACTGCAGCTAAAGAAGAAGTGGAAGTTGTTACGGCAGTGTTTTTATGTACTTAAGTGGAGAGAGAGAAGATACCAGATAAGGACAAATGCTGGTACTACCTCACATACGAGCTATGGGAGGCAGCAGGCAAGCCAGATGCAGGGGAATGCCACACTCAACGTAAGTTACTGACAAAGAATTCCACTCATAAAATGATATAATAGTACTGGCACAGAAGTGAACAAAAAGTCTTTCTGCTACTGATCCCTTTCTTGGTATAGTTATGGTCACGCCATGATGCCACAAGTCAAGTCTCAGCATTGTGAACCAACTGAATATATTTGTCATACACCTATTCCATCATGACTATTATGGAATGAATGGTGTGTTGACTGATGACATCCTATGACCTTGGGTTTAACTGTTTCTGTATATGTTTGGCGTGGGGGGGCAAAATGGTGTAACATAGAAATAGCATTCTTTATAAAATGGGCAAAGGATTTCAAGCAATCTGATTGGTTATTAGCTATGCATTAGATGTGTCTAATGCACAGTTAGAACTAGAACCCCCATTTAGAATACACAGGCCTATTTTATAAGCGTAATAAGACACTCTGGGAATGTGCATTAGACACTTCTAATGCACGACTAGGGGACTGGATGCACTCAGCCTGTGACCTCATGCCTCACTACGTCCTGGTAGATGTGCATTAGAACTGTCTAAGGAACACCCCATCGTGTCTTATTGCCTACTTAATGTGTTCTCAATACTTCAAGTGTTATTATGTACTTATACTATTGTATATGTATTACTGTTGTGATATAATAGTGGGTAGTTACTATGCAGCATCAGTTTCATTCAAGCAAAGTTGTATTTCACATCTCATACTATATAATTATTAAGGATTGCATACAGAGTCAGTTTCTTACCTTCTATTTATCAAATAGTTATTTGGACTAATTCTGATTTAATATGCGTCTGTAATGACTGTACAATAGTTGAGTAAGGAGAATGTCAGGCACCTGAAACATGTAGATTGCTTAGAGAAACTGTTGCGAAATGAGTGAACATTGAAATAAAATAATTACTGAATCAACTTATCATCTTTTTCCACAGGCCGGGGCAGGCAACCCCCATGCCCACCTGAGGTAGTACCAGCACATGAGGAAGCTGTGGAGGCTGACAGCTCTGATGATGACAGTGTTATCATTGTCAAGTCAGATGGTAAGATGTCGATAGATAAAATAAGATTGTTTTATTGGGGTCATATCAGGGCTCCAGATAAGGTGTGTACTGGCCAATTTCACTCACCTCATTTTAGGAAAAGCATTTCTTAGTTCCAATATTACTGCTTTACATTCTGAAGACAGGAATTACTAGGTATGTGAGTGGTGGGAGTGGAACTCAATACTACAAACTGTTGCTTGTTCACTGTGATTGCTATGTGTACAATGTTCATCAGTGCAAACTGCATTAACTTACTGTGCTTGCTGAAAGTACAAGAACCTTAACATATTGCTAAGTAGTCCAGCGTTAACTTCATGTCTAGTTATTTTATTGAAATATTATTTTGGCAAGATAGTTCTGGAAGTCCAAAAGGACACAGTATTAAGGAAAAACAATTTTGAGAAATCTTATCATGCTTCATTTTTTGCTCTTTTATCTCTGCTCTATGTTAATTGTATTGAAGCATAGAAAAACAGTATTGAACTGTATGTTTACTTATGCTAGCATAACTATATGTCAGTTTGTGTCACAGGACATTAACAGCATTGTCAATTTAAATGGCATTTCTTTACACATGCAGTGCGCAACCAGATTAAGACCTGTTGTACATGAGATGGACCACTGTCACTGAGGGTTGAGGTGGTGTACACCACACCTTGCTTTATGTTGGAGAACCAGGTTTGGGAACTAGCCTGGGCTATTGGGGGGTTTGCAGCGTAGGACTAGGAAACTGTACTGTATGGTTAAATAACACCATGAGACCATACAAAATATGTTTTCACAATAAAAGCTTTGTTATAGATTAACATATTGAGGCCCATGGTATAATATTCTTTACTTATATATTTTACAGTGGCCAGGGAGGCAGTGTTGGTACCAGCTGTGCAGGTGAAGTAGGAGCCTGGCACCAGTGGTGAGCGTAGGTATTAGAATAGAATATATTCACACAGGATGCACTGGCACCCCCCCCAACAGACAAACTCCCTTCGGCAGTATGCAGAACCTTGTGACCCCTACGCCAGGAAGACAACTGCTGATTGCTAGCTAGCATGACAGCTGTGTGGCTGTTTCTGAAAGGAATGAGTAAATGGGAATGCAAACAGTACTGCAGTACACAGTCTGAATATGTGGATTAAAATTTACAATCTGAGATTCTGTTACACAATCTGTTATGTATGTTCAGTGCCCCACATTCTGTATTTAATATCCATACAGTTCTACTGTATGGTCTCAGTTCATGGATGGTTGGAAGGTGTCTCGCTGTGGGATATGACCTATTACTGATGATGCCATGGTGAGGATTGCGGTGTTGATTCTCAGTGGGTGGTTGGTAAAGCTAGTACTACTTCACAAAATGGTAATCTATGATTAGCAAGGAGCAGCATCACCCATGACAGCAGGTCTACTACACCAACTCTGACTAGCTTAAGTTAATAATCCCAATGCCTGCTGAAGGGTGACACACTGTACTGTACTGCTGTGACATGCATGCATTTCATAATGACCGTAATTGTATGTGTGGGTGGAGTGTACTGGACCAAGAACTGTATTTATATATAGAAAGCTTGTGATAAACAATGTGGTAAGGCCCACTGGAGCTCCGTGACTAGTCAACAAATTCAGAATGAGTTATCAGTTGAATGTGTCAACCCCAGTGTGCCAATAGAGCTAGTCACCATATAGTAAGAGGGTGATGAATTGTGGTGAGGGGCTACAATGGCTATGTAACATGGTCAACATGACATGCACAGGTGATGGATGCAGTACTACATCTGCAATGTGTCGAGTCAGCTGTAACTGGCTACACATTGTGGCTCTTTTCTTATGGTGGATGTTCATACCCACCCCCCCCCAACACACACACACACACACAGTGGAAGGTGACTGTGCAGCTGTACATACGATACAGATCACAGAGTGGATAATGGAAACTGATGAACATGCATCTTCACATTTCACTTATTTTAGTTGCATAGATTACTGGTGCATCCTGCTTCATTATGAAAAAACACAGAGTTAGTTGTCATTTTGAGTATTACACTGGAACGCATCATTGTCCTTTGCATAATGTAAGACTGTTGCAACATGTTCAAGTCCTTAACATCCTACAATGTTGGTGTTCCAAAGATAAATTCAACACTGCTGCATTGGTGATAGTGAGGAAGGGACAACAGTTAAACTATGCTGACTGTATACATTTAATGTTCCCATGGCTTAAGCAGAATTCAGTAATAAGTCATGAGCAAGGTTTATGTCATGCTCTGTTAATGATTGTCTAGGGGTGTAATGTGGCACGACATGTGGCTGAGTGCTACATGCCACTAGAGGGTGATTATCTAGCTATGTATATAAGTACTGAGTGTGAGTTATTGCTATAATAATAATGATGTTTTTATAAAGAAGTGTTAAATGTTCTTCAGCATATGACGAAGCTTTATATGTATGTTTATGGTGATTTTAGATAGGCAAGTTAGAATGCTCACAGGCAATTGAGAAGCTGTATTTCTCAGAACTGTTGTATAATGTGCAATATTGAGATAAAATAACAAGACAGGTAGACAACCACCTCTCTGAAGGTCATATATTTATACATGTTTGTTGTCTCTTTACAGGACGGCATTGCTTCAGACGGTGCACTGGCCACTGCCCCTGTTACCTCAGGCTTGAGCACAAGGTTGATGGTCTAATTAAAGACAACATTGCGCTGCATGAGGGGCAGGAGAAATTACTGTCCCTCATGACAGCGCAGCAAGCGACTGTCAGCTTTGTGCTTGAGCCTGTGGGGACAGCAGCAAGTGACACTCTGGCCAGTACCACTGCTTCACCTTCACCAGTGACATCAAGCCTCCCTGACCTGCAACGAACAGCATCCACAGCTGCTCTGGTGTCTCCTCTCTGAGGCCAACAGCTTCCACTTCTAGTGCACCTCCAGATTGTGCCCAACTTCCGGGCTGGGCTGCCTCCAGTAGCAACACGCTTTTCTTGCAGAGCTGTGTATATTTTGTACATAGTTTTTTTTTTTCTTTTACGTTTTTTACCGGTTTAGTACAATGGTTTTATTTATCTAAATTTATTTTTATTAAAGAGATATATTTTTCTATATAGCACTTAGTTTCATTAATAAATCAGTCAGTATTAATATGTTTTATATTGTTTTTGTATTTAAATCAAGCAATTTTTTTATTTAGGTTACACATTTCTCAGCACCAACTTTTTTAATTTGGAAATTGTATTACTATTTTTGTAAACTTTTGCATTTTATAGATAAATATTTTTGCTAAAGAACACTTTGTCTTGCAGTATTCTTTACTTGTGCCGGATGTTGGTTATCAATACATATGGCACAGGACAGCATCCCTTTTACTTTTTTTAGGGTAACAAAGGGTATTGTGTGTGCAGTTTAGGTTTAAAGGTATTACATGTCAACAATTTAGCACAACAAACAAACAGGAACACATATTTAATGTGAATAGAATGTTGACCATGCATGGAACTGTTCCTCGCAGTGTGTTCAGCTTCATCATGCCCTGTCAGGAGATGATTTGTCCATGAACATACAACTTTTAACTAATACGCACACTAACTCACAGGTCATATCAACAGGTATTGAAAAATCAAATGGATATACTTGAGCTGGATGTCAGTTCACTACTTATAACAGACAATTCTGTAGATGACTTTCTGTGTTTTTGAATATCTGTGTATTTGGCTATGTATGTCTCGTGCTGCCACTATGACATTGCAGGTACTATTACTACTTCTCATTCTAAAAAAAAAGAAAGGAAATTCATGGCAAAAAACTCCATTTAATACATCAATTAGAGTTGTTCCACAGTGATAAAAGTGAGGAAATTCATTGTGAGGGTTGAAAACCCTAACTTCGCATTCACCCCCCACCCCCCTAGCACCACACACATACATACAGACACACACACACACACACACACACACACACATGCAGGTAGCTGGGAGGACCATGGCAACATGACCAATCACAGACAACCAGCAGCAGGTGACAAAAATAAAATACAACTGTATTAATGTACTACAAGACATCACCACCCACCTGACCAGGTACTGCATGCTCAGTGGAAATACACAGCAAAACTGAGGCCATGTACACCAAATGTACACATCCCTGATTGCACGTGCACACAACGTACCACACTTAGGAGTTACATGGCCTTACCTAGCAATGCAACACACCGCAACACACCCCGATACTACACATAGACTGGAGAGCCACAGCAAAATTTAAGCCTTGGAGATGTGTGGTATTTCTATCTGATTGCAGGTATGCACAACTTAACACAGTTAGGTACTGTAGCACTTTGGCAGCCAATGAACGAGCTCCAAGACCAAGTAGTCCATGCTGACTGTGCAGGTGCAGCAAAAATAAGGGCATGAACATTAACATTGAAACTTCTTCATTGGACCCGTACAGAGGTTTGTGCACTCATAAATTGTACAGTGTCAGCCACAGAATGTCCACCCCACCACTTGTTGCATCTTGACTGTGAAACCACAGGAAAACAAAGGGCATGTACATGAACAGTGCACCTTCCTGATTGAAGCTACACTCCACTTACCACAGTTATCACTTACATGCCCTCAGTCAGGGGGTGTTCCCCCAAAGCGCAAGACCAAATACTGCATCCTGAATGTGGACCTTCAGCAAAACTGAGGTGATGGAGATCAGTGGTACACCTGAGTCATTGCAAGTATACTCAACTTACCACAGTTAGCATTAGCATGTCCTTATGTACAGAATGCCATCATCCTGACCAGGTGCTGCATACTGACTACAGATCTACAGAAACACTGACTTTATAGCATCTTTGGTGCAGCCATGGGACTTCAGCTAGAGTCATCCTTGCACACTTATGAGTTGCATGGGTGAGCCACGTAGTCCCCACCCCCCCACACAGTGAACTTACTGCATTCTGAGTATGGAGCCACAGCTAAAGTAAGTTGATGCACAACAATGGTACAGCTCCATCACTAAGGCTGCACACCTGTTAGCAGAATTAGAACTTGCACACCCTTGTACAGGCAATGGCTTGCTGAGCCTCAAAATCAGGTTCACCATCCTGAATGTGCAGACACAGAGAATGTACAGCTAAGTACAACATATGCTCAAATACTACAGTTGTTGTCTCATGATGATGTATATGTCTTGAAGTTGATCTAGGCAGTCGTAAGGCACTTTTCTGTACTTGCAAGTGTACAGACAACTGTATTTCTGTAATAATGGACTTTGATTACTGGTGTATAGTCACGGTGCACCAGCAGGTGTTATGAAGTTTGCAGCATCAATAGGTAAGGCCATGCAACTCCTAAGTGTGGTACGTTGTGTGTACCTGCAATCAGGGATGTGTACATTTGGTGTACATGGCCTCAGTTTTGCTGTGGATCTCCACTGAGCATGCAGTACCTGGTTGGGTGGGTGGGGATGTCTTGTAGTACATTAATACAGTTGTATTTTATTTTTGTCACCTGCTGCTGGTTGTCTGTGATTGGTCGTGTTGCCTTGGTCCTCCCAGCTACTTGTATATATGTGTGTGTGTGTGTGTGTGTATGTGTGTGCGTGTGTGTATGTGTGTGCATGTGTGTTTGGTGCTGGGGGAGTAGGGGGTGAATGCAGAGTTAGGGTTTTCAACCCTAACAATGAATTTCCTCACTTTTGTCACTGTGGAACAACCCTAACTGATGCATTAAACAGAGTTTTTTACATGATATATATATATATATATATATATATATATATATATATATACACATACACACGCACACACAGTGGTGTCCCCCAGGATGAAACCAAATTCTGCAGCATTTTGCAGCACTCTGCATAATGCTGCAGCACATCTACTGAATAAAGTAATGTAATTTCAATGGCAATTAGTCCATTTTGTCATGCAGGAAAACATGACACTGCCAGGATGAAGGGAATGTCAGTTTCTTACATAACAAAAGGGACTAATTGCTATTGAAATGACATTGGTTTATTCTGTAGGTCTGATGCAGCATACTGCAGAGTGATTTAAAAGTGAGTTTCATCCTGGTGGATGCCACTGTGTGTGTATATATACATATATAGATGTATGTGTATATATGCCAGTAGACAGCACTGCTATGTAAAGCACAGATAACGGACAGTTACTCTGGAAAGTTTCAATCAGCTGACCTTGTCCACCCACTTGTCTGCCTGGCTGCCTACTGCCTGATACTATAATTGAAGCTGGAGGAGCTGCTGAGAAGGATTTTGGGTGCTAGAGACTGTGGTTGGGAGCAGGCGTAAGGACGGTGATTACTGGATGGCAGCGAGTGATGATCGTGGTCATGGTGGCTGAATGATGCAGCATGATCAGGAATGGCAGCTTAAGTATCTAAAAACATACCAGGAAGCTGAACAGCGCTGTGACACTGTTGATTTTAAACAGAACAACTTTGTTTTGTAATGATATGGGAGATGTATTAAAAGTAGCATAGTACAGGTTTTTATTGTGGTGTGCATCTAGGGAGCGGGGCTAGCCACTACCAGTGGAGTGAGGTGGAGTCACATCAATTGAGTGGGGATGGTGCCAGAAAGCTGAATCAGTAGCACTGAGCATGTGACATTCTATTGCTGAGTCAGAATAGGACAACTGTTTTTTTTATGTGTTTTTTGTTAACAAGGGGGAAAATATAGAAAAAGTGGTACAGTGGGTGCCAGTACGATGTAAAGGATAGAAAACTAGTAGCTGATCTTTCAATGACAGCAAGGAGGCTCAGACACATTGTGCATTCACACAAAATCCATATATTGAAATAAAACTTTAACAAACTGAACCTCTGCCAGTCACCTGAATGAAGGTTATAATAGCTCAGATGAGCTATTATAACCTTCATTCAGGTGACTGTGTGTTGTTTCAGAATGAACAAAACATGGGCTTGTAACTACAAATATACAAACATTACTGTAAAAGCATTTTTGAAAGGTTTTTGGAAGCTTATTTCTATCTGTATTAGCAGAGTAATGACTTTGAGTAACCAGGTCTCCAATGTTAAGCTCCCTTTTGTAAGACAATCTTGGTTTCGGCCCCACCCATTGAGCTACCATAGTGGTCAGGTGTTAGAAATTCCCACCTACTTTGAATGATGTGTTTAATTTCATTGGATAATATATTATCTGACACAAAGGTGATCCAACCCCCATCCAAAGTACCCCTCTTAGATGAATGATTTTTTGGAACCAAAGGAGAATTTTGGTCTCTGTCCTTAGCCTTTTGATAAGCTTAGCTAATAAGTTCACAAGAGAATCCTCTCTCTTGGAAACTGGCAGACAGCAGAACCACTTCTTTAACAAAAGTGTCCTTTTCTGTACAGTTTCTTCATAGTCGGAGGAACTGGCCATATGGAATGTTATCTACCAGTTATCTGGGGTGGGAATTCTCTGCTCTGAGGAACGTATTCCCTGAAAATGACTTCCTGTATGGTCCTACTATTGGTACAATGTTTTCCCCACTAGCCACATGTCCTGATACTCAACACTCATTGGATCACACTTGTATGTACACTGAATATTCAGACTGTTTGTGTTCAACCAATCCAGAAATTCAGGAATATGCTCCAAACCCCCACCACAGACATAATATCATCAATATATCTATACCAATGAACAATGACTCTAAGGTGGGGGTTTGTTTGCATAAAAACAACATTTTTCCCACCAGGATAGAAATAAATTTACCTATGAGGGGGCAAGTAATGCACCCATCGCTGTACCTCTGCATTTTAAATAAAATGTTTGGTCAAACAGAAAATAATTATGTTGTAGCACAAACTCAAAAAAACCCGGTATAAAGTTTTGTGGTGCTGACCTTGAGTCTGGATCACTGGCGAGAAACTCTTCAATTGCCCAGACATAATGTTGATGGCAGATGCTAGTTTAAAGAGATACTGTACTGACTGTTATCTAGCAAAATAATCTTGCCAAATCAATCCCTTCAACTTTTCAGTTACATGCATGGTGTTACAGACATACAGTAGCTCCTAGTTTTGTGAACCAATCTCTTTAAAAAGTAGTCCACAAATTACAAAGGACCCCCACTGAGTGATCCAGTGCTGGAGACAATGGATCACCCATGAGGGTCCTCCACAGACTTGTGGAACTTAGGCTGGGTATAAGTGTCAGAACCAAAGGGTCATCTGTTTAAAAAACAACAATATTCCAAATCAGTAATATGATGATTTCAATAGGATTTATCATCCATTTGATCTAAGATATTGTTGTATGGTCAGGTTGGGTTGAATGTTAGAGGTTGGTAACATTCAGGGTCCTGCAGTTGTCTCTTTATTTTATTTACATATTTATGGATGTCCTGAATCATAATCATACCACCCATATCAGCCTGTTTAATTGTGATATGAGGCATGTTTTGAATTCTGTTAAGGGCCTTTCTCTCTATTGCTGAGATACTGTATTACAACTAGATTGTGGAGTAGAAAACCTCATCAGCTTTTCCAAGTCCTTCTTAATTACCTGTTCAAAGACACAGAGCCTGATTCTAGAAAGGGTTACACCTGACGTAAACTAACTTGTGCCAAAAAAATGGTGCAAGTAGCAGTTTATGCCAGGAGTTGTGACATTCGGTATTCTGCAAAGCTTGCGCCAAAGTGGACTTATGCCACCAGTTACGCCATAAACCCTCTGCGACATGGCACTATGGTGTTTATGGCAGCAGTTGCACCCAATTCTAGAAGGGCAGCCTCCAAGTCCTTGATTTTGCTATTCTTGAACAAACCCTGGAGAACATCCGCTAAAGTACATTTACACCAGCTAATAGCTGGTGTAAGTGAACTTTGCGTCCCCCGGGGTTTGCATAATGTGCCACAAGTCCCAATTCCCCAAGCAGTAGAATAAGCCCTGCAGTGCTTTGGAACCCCCTATGCTCCCTATCCCCAAAAGATGTGTGGCAAAAGCCCTACAGGGCTAGAACCCCCTTCCAAGCCTCGATCCCCCAATGTACGGTTTAAAGCCCCACACTGCTAATCATGCTCCCCAAGCCCTGATCCCCCAATGTATGGTTTAAAGCCCCACCAGGCTAATCATGCCCCCAAGCCCTGATCCTCTGATGTATGTTTTAAAGCCCCACAGGGATAATCATGCACCCCCAAGCCCCGATCCTCAATTGCTAGTCACCTGAAAATGTCAAATGTTTTAAAAGAAAAAATCCATAACCCATTATCCCTGGTATTCTAGTGGCTGCCCACCCTCCCACCAGGCAGCGCCAGTCAACCCCACTCCCCCTGACTAGTAGCCAGCCAGGAAATGGCACAGCCCACCTCTCACCTCAAAGGTCAGCTGCTGACTGAGCTCCTTTTGAGTGCTGTGGGGCTTTAAAACATATATCAGGGAATTGGGGCTTGGGGGGGCATGATTCATTCTGTGGGGCTTTAAAACATACATTAGGGGATTGGGGCTTGGGAGGGGGTCATGATAAGCCCTGCAGGGCTTTCAAACATACATTTGAGGATCAGGGCTTGCGAGGGCATTTCAGGCTTTGGGACTGGGGTGGGGGGGCACTTACGTCCTTCCTTAGCCATGCAGCAGACTTGCAGCCAACTGTTCAGGTACATCCTCTGTTTGGCTTATCTGTATGGTTGGCACAAGTCACAGGACTTAGCTGCATGGATCCTGCCTAATAGAGAATTGGATGCAGGGTCCCTGGTGCAACGGCATTTAGCTCAAGTCACTTTTGGCATGACTTGTACCAACCCGACTAGAATCAGCCCCATGAACTGCACAATGTCTCCTTTTGGGACAGAACTTGCTCTTATGGTGAAAGGGAGTCTGAGCTCTAAGAATAGCACATCCCTGTAGCTGATGTGTAATGGAACCTGAGGAGGGGGATTTACCCCCTTCCACATAATGGCTGATGTTATATCTTACTTCTCCCCCCTCCCACATGATCTGATGTATAGATACATTCAAAACCTCAATTACATTGATTTATCAGATGTGCACAAAGAGTCATTTGTTGCAGTTCCAACATGACTTGACACTTGTACAACCTCATGGTTCAAGGTCTCTACATGTCTAATCTTAGTAGTTTTGAACTACTAGGAGGTATTTCACAGTACTGAGACTAGACAATTTGTAATGATGTTATCTAACTGTGAAAAACAAATGTAATTATCAGAATGCTCAATGGGTTATAGTAACCTATTGTTATAATTCATGGTTGCTCATTTCAAGCCTTTAACATTCACTGAGAACTTTAGTATTTGTTTGTGGGTCCATGAGAAGCATGGCAATTGATTCTATTACAGTATTACTATATTGTTATCTGTTAGTGATTATATAAATATGTGGAGTTTTTTTGTGTGGTACACATCCCCCTGATGAAGACTATTTGAGGGTGAATGCACATGGGGATTTTACCTATGTGATGAATAAAAGTTTAGTATCAGTGTGCCTCAGTGTGTGCATTCATTTTTTTATACATTTTCCACATTATCAGAGATACTATGATACTACAGTGGTCCATTTACAGTATATCGAGATCACATAATTTATGAATTAATATAACAAACTTATATACTGGTCAGCAGTAGTGGTCAGCACTGGGATGGTGGTGCATATTCACAAACAAAATCTCATTAAGACTTCAGTGTTGCACTCTCCCTAACAGAAAGGATGCCAAACAAATATTTGAAAGTTTTACATGATAAAAATAAAACACAATTATACATTAAGTTATGCACAATGAAAACACCTTGCCTATATTTTTATTTCAGAAGACCAGGCCTTCTTTAACTCAACCTACATAGTATAGGGATACATGACCAACTTTTATGAGCTTTTATGAAAAGAGTAGTCTGAGGGGAGGGGGGTATAGGCTGGGTATTCATATGTACTGCATAACAAACAGCAACATGTGTTGAAAGCCATCAGATTAGAGGCAGTTAGAATGGATCCGGGAGGGTGATACTGACAATGTCCTTAACCAGGTAGAACAGAGATAGATATATACTCTGGGTGCCTTACAGTCCCCTAGGCTGAATGAGAAATTTGAAAGTGAGCCATTTCTAAAAAAGAGGAAATGAAGTACAGCTATATACAACACCCCCATCCCCGGGGATTACCTCTTTTTATAAAAAGCTCATAAAAGTTGGTCATGTATCCCTATACTATGTAGGCTGAGTTAAAGAAGACATGCTCTTGAGAAATAAAACTATAGACAAGGGCTTGGACATTCAAAGCAGTTGCACATGGTGCAACAGGGTAGTGCATGTGCAACTGTGGAGATGTACCATAGAGCGATATTCAGT
Source organism: Neoceratodus forsteri (assembly GCA_016271365.2). Lineage (NCBI taxonomy): Eukaryota > Metazoa > Chordata > Ceratodontiformes > Ceratodontidae > Neoceratodus > Neoceratodus forsteri. The sequence goes on along the minus strand of CM057455.1, from coordinate 638,273,033 downwards.
GGGAGCAACTGCACAGCTCAAGTAGCAGTGTGCCAATGCACAACAGTAATGAATGTATGAGCAAGGGCAGTGAGCGGACCCATGAATATGCAGTACAGTGTGATATTCAACCCTCGACCAATGGTGCAAGTGAGGAGCAACTGCCAGTTGCATGGAGCAGACTTGAACTCATAAAAACAGTAAGCAAGTCTGAGGAGGGTATTTGCACCAGAGGGAAGCAGGACAGAGGGACACAGACAGGCTGTCTGACAGTGGAAGAAGGAGACGGGGGAGAGAATGAGAAAGAGAAGGGGAAAGAGAAAGAGATAGTGGCAGTGAGAGAGATAGAGAGAGAGAGAGAGAGTGGTAGTGGGACTGTGACAGACAGGGAGGCCCACAGAGGGAGTGTGAGGAAGTGGGTGCCAAACACAGCCACCTGACCCAAGAGGAGTGACACAGGCACCCACAGGGGTGGGTGACAGAGCCTGCAGGCAAATGCCAACTGGGGCAGAATACGCAGGAGGGGGCCCTGCTGAGTGACAGGCATTGCCCCACAGAATTGGGGGCACTGGACACCCAGGGGGTGACAGGACAAAAGGGACCATGGCCAGTGCAGTATTCCAGATGGAGGCCAAAATGAGGGGTGTGAGAAGGCAGGAGGTGGAACAATGTGACTGTGGAATGGCCCATCAGCGCTACGCCCGGAACAGGTGGTACCGGCCCCGCATCAGCTTTGAGACCCACGCTGACACTGAGATCGTGGGCCAGTATCACCTGAACCAACCAATTCTGAGGCAGCTCTGTGAGCTGTGCAGTGAGGAGATGCAGGCACTCACCCGACAGAGACATGCCCTGACAGTGGAGACAAAGGTAACGCTATCATGTTCCTGCTCACCATGGGCACCTTCCAGAGACCAACAGGGGACACCACAGGCATAACCCAGTTCAGTTCAGTTCAGTTCAACTTTATTGCTCGGTGTCTACACCATTATAATATATTAAAAACATTGCAATTTCTGATAAATCATCACATATTTAAAAACTCAATACAAAATGTATAAAAAGAGTGAGAGTGCTTAATCAGTCTTTCTTCCTTTCTTTTTTCCTTCTTTTTTCCCTTCCTTCTTTTTCCTTTTTCTTTTCCTTTCATCCCCCTTTTCCTTCTTTCTTTCCCTCCCCTTTCCTTCCCTTTCTCCTTTTTTCTCTTCCCTTCCCTTTTCCTTAAAGAGAAAAAAAAAAATTAAATACAAAAAAAGGAAAGATGCTTAACAGTTTTTCCTGTCTAACGTATGTTTTTTCCTAATAGCTATGAAGCTGCTAGTTATAACACTTTTTCAATTTCCATCCCCAAATTAATTCTCAGAGGCAGGGAGATGTTTTTCTTTATACTTCATCACTTAATAAAAAAAATTTGAGGCCATCTTAGCCTCCTTTAATGTATGGGGATGTAAAAGTATGAATAGAGGATCATATTTTGCATTTACATATTTAAAGAGAAAATCATTTAACAAATTAAACCGCAAGGATTTATATAAAGGACATTGTACCATAATATGATAAAGATGTTCTTCAAAGCCCCAGTTACAATTACATAATTCTGGACCTGAGTTGGGTAAAGTTTTTCTATTGAAAAATATATATTTAGAACGAATAATTCCCATCCTTGCCCAGGTAATCATTTTCCTATCTAGGCGGGTCAAAGGAAGAATTAAATAGTTCTCTAAAAATGCATCAGTCTTATTTTGTGCTAGCCAGCTAGCCTGGCATTGGACTCTAAGAAGACCCATTTGTTTCTCTTGAGCAGACCTGAGTATTGTCTTTTTAACAGACTCCTTAAATAAGGGAGATATTGTAATTGATTTCCCCCAATCTGACCAGAGATGAAACATATCAACTTTTCCCAGAATGCTCTGAATGTTTTTAACCCAAAATGACCTAAAGTCTTGTTTATGCCAAGAGAGCTTTTCTTTCAAGCACAATAAAGGCAAACAATTGGCCTGCTGATTAATAATTTTTAACCAATAACCCATGGAACATATATCAATTATTGTGTCGATGGGAACTCTACCCAATTCAGCCCTAACTATAACATTGGATGTAGCTAATGGGACCTGTAATAAAGATTTATAATAAAAGGAAAGTGGAGTTTCCAACCATAAAGGAACATTACTCTTCCAAACCTCTGCTCCATATGTGAGAATAGGATTGACCTTTGCTTCACCAGCAACTAATGCTGGTAAGACTGAATGGCCTGCATATTTCATGCTAAAGTGTAACAAAGCTTTAGCAATCAGTTTTTCCCTTACCACTTGTTCCCTCCAATGCTCTGTCCAATTTCCATTTGATGCAAACTTCACCCCCAGATATGTATAAGAAGTTAACCCCTCTATAGGTTCATTATTTAAATAAAATCTTGATTTAATTATTTGTCCCTGATGTGGGGCGAAGATCATGAACTTAGTTTTTTTCATATTTATTGTTAGATCCAGATGTTTACATTTAATATAAAGTTGATTTATTTTATTTTGCAAACCTTGAATGGATAAAGCAAAAATAATTAAATCGTCTGCATAGGCAAGACTGTGAACTAACATATTCTTAATTTTAGGGGAGTCAAGACTAGATACATCCCTATAGGTCAAAAGAGAGTCAATATACAAACTAATTAAAAAGGGAGCCAAAAGGCATCCCTGTTTGACTCCTGAAGTTGTACTAAAATAATCAGTAATATTACCCTTATCGTCACATCTAACGGCTGAAGTTATATGTGAATATAACATATAGATTGGGACCAACAAATTTAAAGGTACATGTCTATTTAGTAATATCTCCCATAACTTGACTTTGTTAATAGAGTCAAATGCTGCAGAAAAAATCAATAAATAAAGCATACAGCTTCATTTTACCAAATGACCTATATTTTTCTATCAAATGTGTAAGAATATAAATATTATCTATCATAGAAAAATCCTTGCGAAAGCCCACTTGAAACATAGACAAACGGGAGCTTACAGATGACCAATCTTGTAATTTATGTAATAATATTTTAGCAAAGATTTTTCCACTCATACCAATGAGGCTAATTGGATGGTAATTAGATGGAGATTGAAACTGGCCTTTTTTATGAATTGGTACTATTATATTTCTTGTCCAAGAAGGTGGTATGAATCTCTCTCTCTCTTGAACATATATTGAAAAAATTAGTAAGAAAAAACTACCCAATAATTCAAATACATTTTCTAAACTTCTCCCGGTATCAAATCAGGCCCAGGTGCTTTATTATTTGGGAGGTTCACAATAGCATCTTCTACCTCCCCAAAAGTAAACACTAAAGGTATATACTCCTCCCAAGTGCTAATGTTATCTAACACATCTCCCCCACTATTAGGATGTTTATTAAGTAATGAATTATAATATGTTATCCAAGTTTCTTTAGGAATATATAGGCAGTCTTAGATTCTGATTAGCAGCCCCCTTAGAAACTAGGACCCAAAAGAGACTAGTATAACCCTCCTTAATGGCTTGATACATTACTACCCACTGTTTATAAGTAAACTCTCTTCCTTTTTGGGCAAGAAGTTCTTTATACTCACCTCGAATTTTATTTAAATTTGAAATCGCCCTCTTAGTTGGATTTTTTTTGGTCTGCCTGATAAGCCTTGCTATATTCCTTTTATCTATCCTGCAATGGCCATCAAACCAAGATACTGGCTGAGGCTTAGTAATATTAGTTGAATAAATCACTGTATTGATTTGTTGATACCCTAAATTCAATAGGTGACTAATCTGTTCACCTTTAGGGTCAGTCTGTACTTTATGATATAAGTGAGCAAAAGTGGGAGAGTATATAAGATTTGAAAATCCATTCATTGTCTTATTATTCAACCTTAACCTCTTTTTCCCACAAATCTCAAGCTCTGTCATGGGTTTCTTTAAAGAGGAGATATTACTATCAGAATTCCTAAAATCCAGCAAAATTGCTGCATGATCACTTTCTGCTCTCATAACCACCTCCAATCTCCTAAAAAAATGATAACTAAGGGGAGAGCATAAAATAAAATCAATTACACTCTTACCTACTGGAGAGAAAAAAGTACTTTCTCCATGTCGATCTCCTTCTAATCTCCCATTAAGAATCAAAAAATTATTATCTGTGATGAAAGTTCGAAAACATCTCCCTGCCTCATTAACAGGCATATCAGATGTATTTCTTTGTTCCAAATCTGACATATATAATGATTCTTGCAACACTGATAAGTTGTCAAAGTTTGCTATCCTAGCATTTAAATATCCTGCTAAAAGAACAGTATCTACCATGTTTGATTGTGTAATTAAATCTGTTTTCACAGACAATTTGGACCAGAAATCATATGTTGGATGGGTGTGAAAGCTTGGTGGAATATATATATTTACAACCAGGACTATACATGAATCCCAATTAACAACTACCATAAGTATTTCAGGAGTGGGTGAGTAACTTTTTATTACCCTTAATCCATCCCTAATTTTAATCATAGTAACCAAACCTCCTTTATTTCTCCCATGCATTTTTCCTTTGATTGCGGGAACAAAATTAGATTCATAGCCATTCAAATAAGGGGATGTTAACACCCATGTCTCCTGAAAAATAATGGCTTCATGTCTAGAAATAAAGGTAACCCACTGCGGGTCTGAAAACTTATTATAAACTCCTGATATGTTCCAATTAAGAACATTATAACTAAAATTACTTTCTAACCCCCAATCCTGCTTTAATGAGGTGTCATTACTTTGAGTTTCTACTGAGTATAGTCAATATTGAGCAATTCTAAACTGTGCTGGTATATCCCACTCATTTAATTTCACCAAGTAAATACCCACCTCATCCAGCATATGTCTATTCTCAAAAAATAATGCCAATAATTGTGCAGAACCAATAAGGCAACTTATCTGAGTACCCGCTGTACCCTTCCAAACTCTTTTCACCTGCACTAATTCTTCAGGAAGTATATGAGTTTAAATAATGGTTGAAAGAATCATCCTCAAAAGGGTAGATAAATTAGCAGCAGTTTCTCCCTCCAATGTCTCTAACCCAAAAACAGAAAGCATCGAAAATTCAGAGAAAACTCCAAACTCCCAATTCAATAATGCAAGAGTGGACTTAAATTTATCAAATGTTAACATTTTTCCAGTTTTACCTAATTATATGTTTTTTTCCAGATTGTTGTCCAAGTAACCGGTGTTGATAACAACAGTCCCAATGAGTTTACCAGGCCTTGTTTAGCCCAGACTTGTTTTGCCATGTCCATATTGGGAAGCATAAAATAAACTGAATTGGAAGCATTGGATGTATCCCTAGTCACCATAATGAGTGCATCTGCAACAGCTGGTAACCCCAGTTCAGCTCTTAACATATACACTATCATGTTAGTCAGCGATGCATTAGTTTCATAATCTTTGAAATACATCTCATCTAGTTTAAAGACTACGTCCTTGCCCGTGCATTTGAAATTATATGCTTCAGAATCATTCCCATCAAGATTACTATCCTCCATAACTAACAATGGGTTTAAACGGGGATCTTTATTAAACTTATCTCCCTTAGTTGAGTTCTCTGTGGAGTTTGTCCTTTGCTCAGCAATGAGGTTACCCATCCCCTTTCCCTGTTCTTTTGTGGGTATCAGTTCCTCAACTATAGACTTATTTTTTACTTCAGAATTCTTTCTATTCAATGTATAATAATTTTCTTTGTCTACCTGTATCTCTCCTACAGTAGTATAGCCTTAAATCTCTACTTTGTTTATTGATTCCATTTTCGTATTTTCATCATTAATTTTTGTTTTATGGTTCTGGGTTTTCTTGGTTTATTAATCTTAGTAAGTCCATCAGCTTTAATCTCCTTTTTCCCCCTTTTTTCTTGTTTAATCCCCCCTCTTTTTACCCTTTTTGCCTTTTGGGGATCGGAAATATTTAAGGAAGGGAGTGACAAATTATGCTTTTATTTATAAACTTCATTTTCCTCAGATAACTGTGAGATTTGTTGTTCAAGTGAGGCAAATCTCTCTGCACAAAAGCATGAGAGGTTTTCCAATGTTGTTTTAATACCATTGTATGCCTCCAATAAGACAACCTTGGACGTCACCAGATGAGCAAGGGCCTTAATAGTATATTTCGATATGGTGTCAGGACATTGAACAAAAAACTTGATCTAACTGAATGTTCTGGACCTCTCTATCCATTCTTTCAAATAGCTCATCTGGAGAACCATCCAGATTGCATGTGACAGTTGTTAATGGTCCATTATAGAACTCCCAGCATCACTTGATATCTCCAATGGACTAAATAAGTTCATGCCAGACGGGAAACATGAAATTCAATCATCCTTATTTACATGGTCCCCTTGATTTACCACCTCATTTTGATGACTGGATTCTACCTCCCCTGCCCAATCATCATAAATAGAGACTCTTGGGTAATCCACTGTATTTGCTTGCTCCCTCTTGGCGGTGCTAACTTGACCACCTACACAATGTAAAAAATGTGAACTGTTCATTTTTATAAGTTCCAGAAATTTATTAAGATTTTTTTTTATATCAGTATTTTTTCCTTGACAAGCTGATTACCAACAAATAAATGGGCTTCTGGTTACTTCCAGTTCAGAAGTTGTAAATTGACTATCAATAGAAATTAGTTGTTTCGCCTCCAACATTTCCTTTGAATTCTTTTCACCTTCACTATAATGATTCTCCAATAATTTTACCATAGTATCTTGATTTATATTATTCAAACTATCCAGGGCCATCTTATCCTGACTCTTATCAATCTTTTTTACAAAATTTTGCTTCCTCCAATTGAGTTCTGGATTATATCCACATGAATCTAATCTGGAATCATAAGCAAATTGCACCTTTAAAAGGGAGAGTGAATGGGATATTGGAATGATTCCTACCGATTCCTTAGGGGTCAAAGCCGTAATGACCAGTTCCTGAGTATATGCACAGCAAATACCTTTTATGCTCTTATTAACATTTGGAAATTGTTTCCCTTTATTCTTTCCCTTGGTAGTCTTATTCACCACCTTACCACTGCGAGTATACATAGCATTTATCAGGGTAATCAACAATCAGAGAGAAAGAAAAAATGAATCTCTCACTCAAATTAGTAATTTAATCTAACCCATTCAGTCAGCTTGTGATGACTATGAGCTCTATATCTTCCCTAGAAAATCTACACAGGTTTAAACTGTAAGGGGAATATATAATTTGAAATATGTAACATGTAATAAAAATAAATATATATATCAGACTCAAATTCTAGCTCAAACTCAAACTAAAATATTGAGGAATAACAAGTATATATATGAACTGGTTTTCTTCAATTTCACATTACCAGGGTAATGTTCAAGATTCACTAGAGACCACCCATATAAACCAGTGCCTGGCTGACAAGTGACTAGCACATAACCCAGACTTTAAAATATAAAAAACAATTAAGAACTCCCTAAAATGGCCAGTATTAAAATGAGTTGTCCTAGGCAAACAATCAGTGTTTAATTATGTAGTAGACCCACTTACTTGAACAAAATCAATCGTATCACTTTAAACCTGGACACAGTAATTTTAATAAGTGTAACATACAAACCCTTATTTATAATGAAAAGTAAATCCCCTTTTCTATTAATTGCATTACCTGTGGAAATCTCTTCCGAGTGGTGCTCGTGCCATTCACGCTTGAGCTATGTGTGAGCGCGATGTTTAAATACAACAGCGTACCCTCCCACGGAGGCAAACCTGCTCGATTATTGGCTCACACCTAAGGCCCCAAATTACATGCAGGTAATTAGCCTCTTGCACACACCTGGGGACTTCCCCACAGTTCAGCACAGCAGTAAGATGGCAAAAGATGTTAATATTCAGTCACTAGATTTCAATATTACTGCACTCACAGTCATTTAATGAAGGCAGAAGAAGTCAAATAAATTGCCAGGCTGTTCGAATGGCACAGTTCTCTTTTGGCAGGCAGTACTTCAAGGACTTTTGCTGGCAGCCTGTGTAGATATTTCATACAGGCGTCCCCCAGGGAATAGCAGAGCTGGTGTTCTTGCTGGGATGGTAATTTCCGCATAACCCAGTCAGCCACGTCATGGCTACTCCCATAATTCCTCAATGCCCTGCTGCCACATGCTGTGGAATACATCCACTTCCACAGCACACAGGTGGAGTGTACAGCAACCATGCAGGAGTTCCACAGGGTAGCACATATGCCTGGCATGCTGGGGGACATCAACTACACCCATGTGGGCATCCGTATGTCACCTGGCACAGAGGGGATAGCCTATATCAACAGAAAGGGCTACCCCAGTATCAACTGCCAGGTGGTGTGCAATGCCAGGGGGTGCATAACCAATGTCTGTGCCACACACCTTGGGGGAGCACATGATGCCTTCATCTGGCACAGCTCAGCTCTGTGCCACAGGTTCAAGGGTGGGGACATCCCCACAGGTCACCTAGTGGTTGAGTATCATGTGACCATGGGCAGCTGGGTACAGCAGGGCATGGAAGGGGGGTGGCTAGGGCAGGGGGCTGCTGAGGGCACCTGGGAAGGGCACAGGGGACACATGGCTAATCATCTGTCTCTCACTACACAGGTGACAGTGGCTACCCACTCAGGCCCTGGCTACTCAGCCCCATACCGGCGCCCATCATCCCCAGCATAGGAGCAGTACAATGAGGCACATGCTAGCATGCAGAACATCATTGTGCATATGTTCAGGATGCTGAAGGCATGGTTCCATTGCCTGGACAGGTCCGGTGGTGCCCTATAGTACAGCCCCTCAAAGGCCTGTGGCCTATTCCTGGCCTGCTGCATGCTGCACAACATGGCCATTGACCATGGAATAGCTGTCGAGGCTGAAGAGGGGAACAGCAGTGGGGACGATGTGGGCAAAGGGCCAGGAGGTGATGGGCAGCCCCCCGGGTGGAGGGATCCTTGGCTCATGAAGATGGCATGCCAGCAGCGGGACACCATAGTACAAGAGCACTACTGTGCATGCAGGTAAGTGGATACACAGCCATGCACAGAACCAATGCAGTGGCAAGGCACCCAGTCATGTTGGCATGGTCATGGGCATGCACACACAGGTGTTGGGCTGGGGTGAGGGGGCCGTGATACTTGACTGCATGCAACACCATGAAACACTGCACAGTGACTGACACACATACACACACATACACTCCCACACACTGGCATGCGCCCAGGTCCCAGCAAGTGGAGTGGATCAGACACAGAGCACCGGTGCACATGTGCAACTGGTGCTGTGTTGGCATTATCACGCATACGCCACAGGGGCCAGGGGCCAGGCAGGTGCACACACAGGCAGTGTGTGTCGCACTACACATGACTGTGTAATGCACACACACACAATGCACACACACACACTCACACAATGCCCATGTGCACACAGGGTGGTAGCTGCAGACAGTGGACAGGGTGGCATGCCCTTCAGATCTGCCACATGGATGCATGGCCACCATGGACATGGGGACAGCCACACTGTGGCTGCCCAGCACACTCAGGCTGTGCAACGGCCACAAGGGGGGGTCTGTGACCAACCCCAGGGGTGGGACTCTGGGACCAAGATCGGGTCTCACAGGGGTCTGTAGGCTCCCAAACAGGCCCACTCCAGGCATGCCTGGGATCCCCACAGCAGAGCCCATCATCGACACTGTTGGGGTCACCCGAGTTTGGGTCCATGGGGCAGGCAGTGCACTCCGCGGTGTCTGTGGTGGTTGGCCATGCCCTGTGGCAGCCAGTGGAGCAAGGCCAACTGAGATCGCATTGGCAATGTGGTCATGGGCTGCAGTTGTGTCCTCCTGCAGGCATTGAATTGACTCCAGGTCCTTCACAGTGCCCCTCTGGTGCTGCTTGGCTGCCTGGTGCACTTCTGCATGGAGTGCCCGCACCCCTGCCACAAGCAGCACCTGTTGCTCCATGCAGGTCCACAGCAATCGGTGTGCTTGGCCATGGGATCTGCACCCAAGGGTGCATGGGCATGGTGCTGACCCACTGGTGGTGTACGACTGCGCTGCACAGCCACCTGCTCAGGTGGGTGCTGCACAGTGGGGTCCTCCTGAGGTTGGGCAATGGCAGGTGCTCCGACAGTGGATGCTGCACCTGGCCGCCCAATGTTTCCAGCAGTCTGCTGCCACCACCACTCCAGCCCCTGTGTGCTGACCAGTGCCTGTGTGGTTGCACTTCCACCCTGCGCTGCCATGCCTGCACCCTCGGCAGCACCAGAGGCAGTGGCAGGCAGCTGTTCCACCACCAACAAGCCACGCTGCCCATGATGGTGAATGGAATGGGTGTCTCCCCCATGGCAACACCCCCACCATCCAGGACTATGGTCAGTTTTCTTCATCCATGTCAGACCCCGCCCCGATCTGTGTCTCTGCACAGAGCATGCCATGGCTGGCATCCCACTGAAACACAGCCAGGGCTTCATCCGCCACCTCGCCAGGGAAATCCAGCTGGACAGCAGTGGTGCACTGCAGCTGATTTGGCCCCTGGATGCCCGTGGAGGTTGATGGCTGGTCCTCCGGGGCTGGGCATGCCCCCACAGTGACCGCAGGCACCCCTGCCACCACATGCTGGTGTGCCAGTGCTGTAAGGGAACACAGATGTGTTAAAGCTGCAATGTCTGCAGGACCCAGCTCCCCCGGGCCCCCGTACTTACCATGCAGTGATGGGCTCCCACCAGTCTGGAAGCCACCTCCTGGCACACCCTTGACTGTGCTGCACCACATGGTGGTGGCCACCGGCTCCTCCTGCACCATGAGTTGTGGCACAGCAGGCTGGCTCCCACCTGTGGCTGATCTGGCAGCCCGTGTGGCCACCACCTTCTCTTTGATCCTGCACTTGTCAGTGCCCACCTTCTTCTTGCACTCCTGCGCAGACTGCTGGTGTCTACCCTGCTGATTCACAGCATCTGCAACCTCCTCCCAGGCTGTGTCCCTAGCCTGGGATGTGCCGGGGGCACCACTCAGCAGTGGCTCCCTGTCCAGGTACGCCTTGAACAGGGCAACAGGGCATCCCCCTCAGCTTTAGTAAAGTTGGGCCTGCACTTGCGGGCAGGTCCACACTCCTCACCCTCCTCATGCTCGGATATGATGCTATCTGTAGACAGGGACATGTGGTTAGTGGCTGCAGAGGCCAACCCCAGCCATCCAGCATGCTGTACTGGCCATCCCCACCGCAGATGCAACATACCTCTGATGGTTGCAATACTGGTCTATGGCCTGTGCTGTTATGCGGCGCCTTTATAGTGCATCGCATGCAAATGGGACGATGAGCAACAGTAATGACATGCAAATTTCTCCATTGCGTTGTGGATAGGCTGATGAGATAATCTGCATATGATGGATGCATGTCATGCACTTACGCATCGTGCAATGGAGTTGCTCCAGTGCATGTCGTGGCACAATGCATAGACATGCACAGTGCACCCTTGATAACACACATGTGCCACCTCATGTGCAGCCTCCTATTGTGCAGCATGTGCTGGGTGTGCTATCAGGGCCATTGTACCCTATGCACGATGGACCCTATGACACTCGAGCACTATTGGGCGTACGGCACTCGAGCGCTATCCGGCCATTGGCGCTTGAGCACTATTGGGCTAATGGCACTCGAGCACTATTGGGCCCATGGTATGTGGTGCCGTCATGGCACTATTGCGCAATATGCACCATGTGCCTGACTGCACTCCTGCACACAGTACGCATGCTGACCCCTGACCCCACCATGCCCTGTGCCCCCCAGTTTCCATGCCCCAAGTGCCAGGGTGGACACGCCCATGCCGCGCATCCATGGAGATATGCGATTGCCACAGACAGCGCATCTCAGTGCGAGGTGTGCATCCTGTGCATGTTGAGCACATGCACTACTGGGTGCCATTTTGTCATTCCACTGCTCCTACAATCATGCCATGCCATGCAGTGCCCCATGCCTAGAATTGGAGCCAGGTGGAACTCATCAACCTGGTTGCTCTGGTGGAGCCCCATGATGCCAACCTGTTTGGCCAGCAGCTCCTGGCATGCCGGAGGACCGCTGTGTGGTAGGAGATTGCAGATGGTCTTGTCCAGGCCACCGGTGTGCGGTGCTCAAGGGAGCAGTGCCACCACCGTTATGGTGACCTGGTCCAGACGGACCCAGGATCACTGAGGGCACATCAGGCATGTGTCCAGCAGGGTGCCATGCCACAGCCAGGTAAGTGGGCCCCAACCACATCTGTGCATGTCCACTGTTCCATGAGGCTGGCAGGGCTGCATGTCATGGAAGGGGGGGACCCTTATAGAACACCTTGTGGCATGGCATTGTCAGGCAGTGTGTGCATTGCGCATATGCCCTGTGACCCTGCCGGGGTGGGGTGCCCTCTGTGCATGGGTGGTGGGGGCAGTGGGCCCATGTTGTGGCTGTGTTCTGACGTGTGCCTGTCTGTGTTCCCGATCTTGGTCCTGAGGACCAGAGGAGAGCCAGGGCAGCAGGTGCACTTGGTGGTCCGCAGCAGGCCATGGTGGGAGGAGGCCTAGCTAGGTGAGTGGGCTGGGACCGGTGTGTGGTGCATCATGGGGAGCAGGTAAGCACTGTGAAGTCCCACATTTTTGTGTAGGGTGGGCGGCGGAGGTGGGGGTACGGCAATGGTCCCCTGTGCCATGGCAGCTGGGGTCGGCACATGGTGCCATGTGTGTGGCACTGCAGGTTGGCCACTGCACATGTGTGGCAGCTGTTGGTGGGGTGGGTATGGGTCCAGCCACCACCTGTGCTAGTGTAGTTCCACTGTAGCACCAAGCAACCCATGGGCCATTGTGCCATCTGGTGAGTGTTGGGCATTGGATTCCAACACTGTGTACCACTGTGGTGTTCCGGGATGGCAACAGGCATAGGTCCGCCCTCTGCGGGTGGCTAGCGCACTACCCCAGGGACTTGTGCTCCCACTGTCCGCTGCCCACGGGGGGCTGGGGTGCTTTGGACTTGCACTGATCACCTGTCCCTTCCTCTTTTATAGGTTTCCAGAGGGGTTCACTCCTCCCCCTGTACTGCCGTCTGCTGTGGCAGATAATTCTTATAACCTCCCACACCCTCAAGGTATCGGAAGAGACCAGGAGGATCCTGCTCAGAGACAGGCGATGGTGGTGGCACCAGGCATGGGCAGGCTGAGGATGGCCATGAGGACCACCAGCTCCCTTCACACCTCTGTCCTCCCTTCCCCTACCTTCCCCCATCTACCTGTACAGGTCCCATCCCTGGCTCCTTCTCCCCTACACCTTCCCTCACTCTCTCCTTTGTTTACTGTTACTGTTGTGGTTTTGTTTCCTACTGTTAATATATTTGTTACTTGTTTACTTTCTGTGTCCATGTCTGCTTTGCAGCTGGTAAGTGGGGCCATGCTGCAGTCATGTAGTGCACCAGTGTTGTTGGGTGGTGTGTGCATGGCATTGGACAGCCCCATGGTCAGTGGTTGGGCCGTGGAGCAGCCCTGGAATGGCTGCTCTGGTTGGGTTGCATATGTGTGTGTGTGTGTGTGTGTGTGTGTGTGGTGGGTGCCATGTGTTCGGGTGTGGCTGTTGTTGACTGGGCTACTACGTGCCCTCCAGTGTGTGGTGGACTGGGGTGCACACCCCTGTACAGCAGTACCACCTGTGCCCTGCATCCTCCATGGGGGGGGAGAATGCCGGCAGCATGCTTGCACACTCTGTGCAGTGGTATCCTGTGTGCCAGCTGTCTGCCTACCAGTGTTCTTGGCTTGGTGCTCCTGCCCTGTTCTCCACCCTTATCCCTTGCCTCTCTCTCTCGGTCTCTCTCTCTCTCTCTCTCTGCTGTGCCTTGGCACATCCTTCTCTGCCCCTTGCACATCCGTCCTTGCACTATGGAGCATTTCTGTTTGCTCACAAGTGCACCTCTCAGTGTGCCATGGTGCATTGACTGTGATATTCAGCCATGTTGGGCTGGTGCATGTTGCTGTGTGCAACTGTTGAATATCGCAGTCACTGTGCCAATGCACAGTCGACTTGCACTGCACCGGGGTTGAGCCTGCTTTGGGCGCATTTCTGAATATCTGGCCCAAGGTGTTTTCATTGTGTATAGCAAATGTATATTTGTGTTTTATTTTCTGAAACACCCAGTGGAAGCCTTGACATCCCAGATATAAACAAGAGCCTTTTGAACAATGAGGAATGTTTATGAATATAATTATTTTGGTTTTTCAAATTACAAATAACATTGTTTTCATGCCAGTTGTGGGATCTGTACCTGTGACCGTTATCTAAATGGGTGAAATGCACTTCATTTTGATTTGATGGTGATTGGTGCACCTGTTAAGGATTCAGATATTTAAACAGGCACACTATCCTGTTTGGACTATTCTCTGATGAAGCCTCTGGACAAAACATAAGAACTGCCTGTTCTAATGTTCTGATGCAATGTGTGGGTAAATAAATGAAGGTAGTTTAAAACTTTCAAATATTCATTTGGCATCCTTTTTGTTGGAGTGAGTGTAACACTGAAGTCTTACTGAAACTTATATACTGGTTCAACTTGGTTAGCTACATTTTCCCCAAAAATGACAACCCCACAATAAGAATTTCAATGGCCATTGGTCATACCTGACCTTTGACATTCAGTGTGCCTATGCTGTCATCATCACTGTATTGTTTTTTTTTTCCTTCTGTAGTACTGAAACACTTACAAAACAACAAGGTGAGAAGGACAGTGGCAGCAAGACAATCACTGAGATGACCAGTACCTACTGTACAAATAGTTTTGTTATACAAAACTATACCCATGACATGGAGGGTTTTGTATATGTTTCAGATGGGCATTAGAGATGGACAGCAGTTTCCTACACCATGAGTACAAAATGTTTCATTACTATAAAATATATTCCTCAATAAAATGTGGCCTTTACTGTAGGTACAGGGTCATTCCAGGGTTAGAAAATGGGCCTGATGGCCAGCCCAGTGGTGCTGAGGGCTGAGGTCCTGGACGCCGCACCTTGCACCATGCCGGCTACTGGTGTTTGGGAATGAGCACAAGTTGCTGGAAGTTGGCAGGGGAGGAGAAGGATTGAGCATTCAAAGGACTGTTCTCCTTCTCCAGGGAGGGGGGTCCATGACAGTCAGTGCATGGTTGCCTCCTGGTGGAGGCTGGGGGACAACACGTTCCACTGTACATGGGGTGGAGCTGGGAGCAGATGTCTGGAGAGAGTGCATGCAGATGTGTGCACACTCCCCTCTGGTGGCATCATTGCATGTCCTCAGCTCTGGGGTGAAAAGGGGTTGGCACCTGTGTTGAGTGGCTTGATGGCTGTGCCCGAGTTTGCTCGGTACATAAGTGGATCTGTGTTCTGTGAGGAGTCAGGGGCTCCCTGCAGTCCTGCTGTGGAAGGTAAAACTACAAGGGTAAGGTGCTGGGCAAATCAAGGCAGAGGTGGACGGTGGCTGGACACTATGAAGGATGCAATGTCAGGAGGGAGCAGACCAGGTGGTGAAGAAAAAGGAGGTAAAAAGAAATAACCAAGAAAATGGGCATGAAGCTGGTAATGTAGCAGGATCTTGATTTGTGGTATTTCCATATTTCATATGACCGCAACAACCGCCAAATCATGGGAGATGGGATACTGCTGCTAGTGGTGCTGGAGTTTGGCCAAGTGGGGAGCCCTATCAGGACAACTTTGGTAGGATCTGGCCAGTTGATCACAGTTTTGTAACTACTGCCTCACCATGCTGTACAGAACTACAAGCATCCGTATAGTTGTAAAGTTCAGACACACTACTGCTATTATTTTCCTACAGATGAGCAACAACAAGCACCATGTCTGGAACCTGTGCCTGGAGGGATGGCAGCAGCAGTGAAGGACAGGATCTAAAAGTCACAGCGCCTGAATTTCAAGAACCTTCTTTTTCTGTTAATGTTTAGTTCATTTGTTCATTTCTGGTGCCAACAGCATACCTCTAACTGTCTCTTGTGGTCATGCATACTCTATTTTGTCACGTTTAAAGGTACATTAAGTGTGAGTGATTTGGCTGCATGATGTCATGAATGATGTAAATTATATGGCTTTTAGATCCTGCCATACAGTTTACAGCCTACACAAGCCTGTGTTCAATCCCAGAGCAGAACATTTGTTTCTTTGTTAATGTAATTTATGTTGTATGAGGGACATTTTTTAGATACCATCTGCTGATGTTAGTTATAGAGTTTCAGCAAAGCTGGAATTTCTGTATTGCTGATAAGTTGAAAAGTTCCAGCTGAGACTTTCATATTTGAATGTAACTTGGGAAACACTACTTCAAATGGATAGACTGTTAGTTAAAAAATATCCACTGCAGCTGTAAAGGTGGTTGCACTCATTGCTATATATCCTTTAGCACAGAATGCATCTCCTTTATAGGAAACTTAATAAAGTGGTTGAACTACAGCCTACCAAGTAGTAGAGGGTAGGGGGCCTGTGTTGTATCCCCAGAGAAGAACTCTAGCTTTTTTACAACAATTTACTGTATGTACTATGAGAGACATAGTCTGATGCCATTGCCGATGACAGTGATATAATTTCAGCAAGGCTTGAAGTTCAATTGGAGCTGTGCAGAATATACAATTTCTCTGTCAGAATGCCCACAGAAATACCATTCCAATTCTACGGAAATTTGTAGCATTTGCATGAAAATTCCATGGAATTTTGGCAAATGTAAAAATGCAGTTATTTTGCTCTAGCTTTTAAAGTACATATCCAAACAATACTAAATTTAGCAGGTATATTTGACAGGTATACAGGTACTAATGGCTTGCTTAAGTAGATTAAAGTTTGAAGATTTAGATTGAAAGAGAGCTGAAGTATGGGTGGTCAAAGATTAAAAAAAAAAATTAGTTTTCAGGTTTTTTTTTTCATTTAAGTTTAAAGTTTACCATCTAAATTTCTACACCGTTTCATGATTTAGAGAACATGAAACATGTGTATGTGCACCCAGGTTTAAGTTTTAGGCTTTACATTTGGTTGTGCTAGAGGTAGCCAAACATTGCCAAAATTTAGATTTTAGTTTAGTATAATTTTTAAGCATTTATCTAAATGTTACAATATTTTGCAGATACAAGAGCTATTATTACATTTATGTATGTTACCCCATTTCATATTCTTAGCTCCAAAGATGCTGAGTAATATGCAGAAAAACATTTTTGTGAAATTTCCATGAAAAATAAAATTACAGACTTTAAGCAATTATTATTTTGAGATGATGCATCAGAGTGTCATGATATTTCGCACACCACTTGTACTCATATCAGCAGGTAATCATACAACATTTCAGATCACTAACTCAATATGAGGCAGAGTTATGTCCAAAGTAATAGATTTCAAATATTCCACTCATGATCATCAAATTTTAAATTTCATTTATTTTGTCCTAGTTTTAAAAGTACATATCCAAATGATACCATATTTGGCAGGTATTCAGGTGCTAATGATTTTCATAAGTGTACCAAATTTCAGAGTCTGGGATTGAAAAAGGGTAAGTTGTGGGTGGCCAAACATTTAATCAAAATTTCATTTTAAGTTATTTCCATTAAATTTTAAAAATTCTAATCCACATTTCTCCACAGCATCTGGATTTAGAGAAACTTTCAACATGGATATGTGCACCAAGTTTTGTGACTCAAGCTATAAAGGGGTTTGGGCTATAGGTAGTTGAACATTTTTCCAACATTTGAATTTTGATTATTTTAGTACAATTTTGGAAGAAATAATCAAATTGTTATAAATGTTTGCAAGAATAAGCAAGTGATAACACATACTGAGGTTATGGCTTGATAACAGCATGCCCCTGATTCATTACAAGGCACAAGACACTTGTGCTGATTACCTTTAGCACCTGGTAAGTGCCTTATCAGGCCATAACTCACACCTCAGAGTGTGTTCTCTTGCTTATAAAATGGCCCCTATAAACCCCCAAGTAAAAATAAATATTTAAAAAGTTTGCTGAAAAGTGTTAATTATACAATGCAGAGAAAAATAGTCTATAATACAGACTTACACACTCTATATCATCAAGTCACTAAAGAACGCTAGTGTATGTGTCCCTTCTCCCAACTATGTCTCTTCCCCAGCACGAAAAAACTTCTTTTTTTATTTACTTTTTTTTTTTTTACTTTTAATTAGGCTTTGTTCTTAAATTGCAGCCAGTAGCTCGCATGACTGTGAGTGAGTATGTCTCTTCCTGGCTTCCACAACAGAGCAGTTTTCACTATGTGGCTTTCAAAGGCAAGGCACATTTATTTATATGGTGGCCAATCCCAGAGGTTTTACATAAAATCAGGCAGGGTAGTACAAAGCAAAATAAATTACCAACAAATACATAAAATACAAACATACAACACATAATATAGATTTAAAATAAATGAATACAATCCTAAAATATAGCAGCTTCAGGTCAGTCATGGAAGGCAAACTGAAAAAGATGAGCTTTAAAGCCCCTTTTAAAAATCTCCATCATCAGGGCCTCCCTGACAAAGATGGACAACAAGTTCCAGAGGGCCAGTCCTGCAACCTCAAAAGCTTGCTCACCAGAAGTTTTTTATCTGGCCCTTGAAACTGCTAGGAGGCCCCTGGCTGAGGAACAGAGGGACTGGACTGAGGTGGCTGGTGTTAGGAGATCAACCAGGTAGCCAGGGCCCAGTGCACATAGGGCATTATAGGTGAGCAAGCCCACCTTGAAGATGATCATCCTCCTCCTAACAGGCAGCCAGTGGAGAGCTCACAAGGCTGGGGTCACATGACTAGACAGAAGCAGGTCCATCAGTAACCTGGCTGCTCTGTTCTGCACCAGCTGCAGCCAGTGGAGGGGCCCTCCACTGATCCCAAAGTACAGCGTGTTACAGTAATCAAGCCCGGATGTATCAGAGGCATGTACCAGTGATGGCTGGTTCACAGGTGGAACTAGGGGTTTTATCCTGGTGACATTCCTTAAGTGGTAGAAACTACTTTGGACCACAGATGACACCAGCGCATCAAGTGTCAATCTGTCATCCAGGACTATGCCAAGATTTCTCATCCTGAGGGAAGCTATCAGTGGAGTGGTTCCCAAGACCAGTCCTGTCACCACTCCAGCAGCATTCCCATCAAGCCCATCATGCCCCTGACCCAGCTCAGTCATAAATGTTAACTTCTGCTGTACAGTGCTGTTGATATGGGATTTTATTTTATTCCATATGTCCTTTCATGGTTGGGGAGGGGTTGCTAGTAGGGCTGAACACTGTAACTGCAGATGCTGGAAAAGTACTGTAGACTGGAGATTGTGGTAATGGACACTGCTTCCTGTGTGTGGTTTAAAATAGTGAGAGTGAGAGGCATACAGTTGCTACTGTATGGACAGATGGGCACTGAAGAAAACTAAATATCTGGCACTAATTCTGCAACATTTTTTTGCCATTCTGGAAGTGGGGGGTGTTGGTTATATTGTTTGGTAGGTTTGGTGTTTTTCTGTTGGTGACACCACTCTCTCAGTCCAGCTCTTGTTGCTCTGTTGGATGCTAACTGATGAGCTGCAGCGGGAGAGTGGTGGCACGGACTGATTTCATGGTGTGCTGCATTTTCCTTGCCACAAGTGGTGCCAGTTATAAAGTTATGTCTTGATAAGAACATGGCTGAAAGTTGTTATCAACCAATCAGAAAGGAGGAAATGTTGTGCCCATTTTATAAGGGTTATTACTACATTTATATATGTACCTACCTTCAGTTTTCTATCTCCAAAGATGCCTGAGTTATATGCATATCAAGATTTTCATGAAATTTCCCACAAAAAAATAAAATGACAGACTTTGAACACTTACAATTTTGAGACAATGCATCTTAATCAGGTATGGGTGAAGTGGCCTCAACTAGCTCCATGGAGTGATTCGCGGAGTGAAGGTGAAGGTGAATTCGCAGAGTGCTCTGCAACGCGAAGTAGAGTACTTTGTGTTATTAATGGGCAACGTGAAGTCCATTGAAACCAATGGCTTTGCATTACTCCGCCTTCCGAAACCACTACTCCACCAATTTTTAAGGCGAAGTACATTGAAAACAATGTACTTCACCTCACTTCACCTTGTTTTAAGCTCCAAAGGTGAATTTTACAGTGATTCATGGGATTTCAGGTCACATGGGCTCCAGATTGTTTTGCATAGCCTCAGTTAGGGGTAGTTTGTGTAGGAAGCTGAAGGAGACAGTCTGCTCTGAGAGCTCTCTGTGATTCAAACCTTCTAAAAGCTGTTAAAAAGTACTTTTGAGCCATTTATTTTGCTGAAACTTTAGTTTATGGATTGTAGGAAACCCTCCTGTGCTTATATCATCGAGCGTTTATTGTTTGTGTGTGGATTTTAATGTTAATGTACAACATTCAGTCTGTATACTGGGAGACAGTGGAAGTGTGCTTTGGGGAAGGGGCATATCTGGTGTAGGTAGATTTAAGTTGGAGAAATAGGGAGTTCTTTGTTTTTTGGTTATATTTTTCTTGTATAACTGTGTAATTGTACACACAGTAATATTTTCAGTGATTGTTGAAATTTTTATGTTGATTGTGTGTGTTGTGGTCTGGAGGGACCTGGTGCAGCACTGAGGCTGTTTAAAAAACCTTGTATATTGTTGCAGTTTTAAATTTGGTATGCATTACTTGTAGACAAATACTGTGTGTGTGTGTGTGTGTGTGTGTGTGTGTGTGTGTGTGAATGTGTGTGCGGTGCATGATGTGACATCAAATAATACACCTTTTATAGGGCCACAGTGTACTGTAATTGCAGGCACAGCAGTGTGAACCTGCTATCCACTGCAGCTGTGTGATTTTGTACTGCCGTTATGGTATCTTTTCTTGGTTTTGCACTGCAGTAATCTGCAGTAAATGCTCCCCCCCAGCGGCAAAAGGTGTTCTTTTCCAGACTGGATTGTTTGTGACTTGAGAACACAACTGATTAGTTAAGGAGTTGTTGAACTTGTTGTGACTTTGCAGCTGTATCTGTTGTTGAAGCCACTGTTGTTTTTTTTGGCTTCACATCCAGCATCACCCCCCGGCCCCCACCCAGAGACAATGTTCCAAAATCTGAATTTGTTTAGAATATTCCTGTTGATCCCCCCAAATGCCCCCAAAGAGATGTGCAAGCAAAGCTGTTTCTTGCTATGGCACTGCTGCCAGTGGAAAGATTGTCTGTGGGCATGGTAGTAGTATGCAGTCACAGAAGTGCATTGCTGATGTGAGGAAAGCTATTTCTCCCGCAATGTTTTTTTACAGCACAATCAGTAGCTTCACTCATAGTTGGAGGAGATGATGTTGCCCCAGCTGGTGGTGTTAGTGCAGTTGCTGGTGGTGGTATGAGTACTGCTGCCTCAAGTTCCAGTTCTGACCAGTTTACCATGTCCAAAAATATACTGGCGTGTGAAGCAGTGGCAGTGAGTGACAGTGTAGATGATGTCATACTCCCCAGTAACATCCCAGTAACTGAACATGCGGATTCTGATCATCATGTCAATGATAGCACACAAAGTGATATTTCTTCCACCGTGGTTCAGGTCATGCATATGCCATGCAGTGATTCAAAGTGTGGTGAAAAAAGTTTTGGTGATGGAGGTGCTGCTGATGATGATGTTGCTGTATTTGAGACATGCAGTCCATATGCCAGCATCCAAGCAGAAGATGTGGATGATGTTGATGAATATGATGATGATGTCAGTGACTCCTGTTGGGAACCAGAGAAAAAGAAACTCAAGGTTTCTGTGTCTGGGCCTTTTTGCATCCCCCCCCCATAAAAATTGTGATTTACCAGTTTCAGTTGATGATGATGACTCAGTAATAATGATAAGTAGTCGTGGTGGTCAGTAATAGTCCAAGTGTGGCTTGCCTGAAAAATCATGTAGCACACCCCTCACTTCATGGCTTAAAAAAACGGAGTCCAATAAGCAGCATCGGGGTAACGTGTTAAAACTAGAGCATCAAAATCCCTTGTTTGGGATTTTTTTTGTGGAAGATGCAAATGATGAGTCAGTTGCAATCTGCTAGGTTTGCCAGGTGCATGTGAGTACAGGTAAAAAGGGGAGCCATATGGGCACAGGAGGACAGCATACACATCTTAGGAATAGGCACATGGCAATGTGGACTCATCATAAGATGGCAGCTAATAAGTGTACCACAGTGGGGTGTTCACCCTTGTCATCAACCATAATGAGCATGTTATCCCCTTCCATGACTGTAGCATCAAGTAGAAAATTAAATGTGTGCAGTAGTGGTGAAATAAAGCAGCAGAGGATTACTACAGGCATGATGAGGTGGAAGAGGAGAATGATTTTGAAGTCTTGTCCAGAGGTGGTGAGAGTAGCAGTCTTGGTGGTAGTGGTGGTGGTCAATGCAGTACGTCTAGTGCAAGTGGTACATCAACCCCTGTTGCTAAATCTTAGAAAACAACTGCATTTCTGGATTTGTCATCACCTATGCAACTGTCTTCATCACATGTCCAGACTCCACCCCCTGCCATTTGCAGAGCAGGACCATTTGCCATCACACCCCATGTAAAATGTTTATCAGCCCATGTTGCAGAATGTTTTTACGCATAAGCTGAAGTACCCACCCAATCATACAGTGTCACATGAACTTAATGCTGCTGTAGCTGAAATGCTGGCAATTGATATTTTGCCCTTCTACTTTGTGGAGAATTATGGGATCCTGCAGTTTGCTGCATGTGCCTGTCCAAAATGGACAGTCCCATCCAGGACATACTTTTCGACCCATGCTGTCCCCGAGTTGTGCCATAGTGTGTCCCACTCAGTAAGACATGTCCTTCAACATTTATCCTCTCCATTCATCCATTTAAGTATGGATATATGGACACGTGGCAAAACAGTGGGGAGTTCATATTTGTGTATAACTTCACAGTGGGTGCATGTGCTGGGGGTTGTTTGTGCTGTTGGTAGTGTGAATAATCAGTGTAGTAAGGTGGAGTGTCATGGTAGCAATCTTCCAGGAATTCAACAGCATGCAAAGATTGCTGTGCACAATGTGACCTGTTCACACACTGGTGAAAACATGTTGGAAGTGGTACTGACTGAAATTGCCAAGTGGCTGAACCCCGTCCCTGAGAGCTGGGTTCATAGCAAGTGACAATGGGTCAAATGTAATGAAATGCATCATGAATGGTGGCTTTTTTTGGGCTCCATGCATGGCCCACTGTTTAAGTCTTGTGGTGCAGGAGTTTCTGCAGCACCTTGATATAAAGTAAATGCTGACAGTTGCACACCATATCTGTTCTCATTTATCACGCTCTGCAAAGGACAGTGACCAACTTCTGCAGTTGCAGATGTGAAACAGCCTCCCTCAGCACCACTTAAAGCTGGAAGTTGTCACCTGGTGGAACTCCACTTTATACATGGCAGAGAGGTTGTATGAACAATACAAAGCCATCTCAGAATATTTTGTCATGCACACTAGCCGTGACAGTTCTGGGGCCTCCATGTCTATGACAACTGAACAGTGGTACCTCATGGACTTTGTAATAAGAATCTTGAGGCCTTTTTAACATGCCACACAGGCAATGAGTGGTGAGTCTGCCTCCATTAGCCAATTAATTCCACTGCTGAGGGTGTTGAGGTAGATATTGGTAAACGTACAGCATAGCCTTGCTATGCTGAATGTACAGTACATCATGCCAAGGACAGACTACACTTGAGTGGGGAGGGAAAGAAAGTGTTGAAACAGAGGATGGAGGAGTACATAGAGGAAGTAGGGAATTTAAACAAGTGGGGGGTGGCAATTGGGCAAGAGACATGCAGAGACCACAAGTTGGGAAACCATATGAGCTAACCCCCCATAACAGTGACAAAGGACAAATTGCAAGCACTATTGGTGATGCTAGTAAAGGATGGCAGGATGGGAGGGGGAAAAGGGTGGAAGATGGTTACCCTTAATGCTAGGAGCCTTGGGAGGAAAACTGCAGAGTTACAGGTGCTCATGGCAGAGGGAGAGGTGGACATTGCAGCCATCACAGAAACATGGACCACACAATACAATGACTGGGACCTGTCTGCACCAGGGTACAGGTTATTTCGTAGGGACAGGGTGATTGAGAAAGGAGGGGGTGTGGCACTATATGTGAAGGAAGGACTGAAGTGTGTAAGGGAGGAAGGTGAGGAGGGTAGTACAGAGTCAATTTGGATGCAAATCCAGGATTCCAAGAATAGGATTCTTAGAATGGGAGTGGTGTACAGGCCACAATCTCAGATGGAGGAGTTAAACAGGGAACTAGTGGGACATATCAGAAGGACCTGTGAGAAGGGTAGTGTGGTGATTGTGGGGGACTTCAACATGCCAGGAGTGGACTGGAGTACCCCAACAACCAGGAACAGAAGGGAGCAGGTACTGCTGTATGCCTTCCAGGACAGCTTCCTGCTGCAAATGGTCAGTGAACCAACCAGGTTAGGGAATACCCTTGAACTTGTGCTGGAAAATGTGGACTTTGTGAGAGAACTTACAGTGGAGGACCCGCTGTCAGGGAGTGACCACCACTCAGTATGGCTCTCATTGGATATGGGCAAGGAAGGAGAGTGGAATCTGGCACAAGAGTGCTGGACTTCAGAAGGGCCGACTTTGGGAGGATAGGGGAAGTGGTAAAAGGGTACCTGGCCAGAATTCAATCTAGTATGGACACTAACCAGAGGTGGGAGCTCATAAAGCTGGGGATAGTGGAGGCAACCAAAACCTGCTGCAAGACCCAGAGCAAGAAGACTAGGGCTAAGAAACTGAACTGGTTGAGCAAGGATGTCATGGAAAAGGTAAGGAGGAAAAGAGCTGCATATAGGAAGTACAAGAAAAGAGGAAGAGGGGAGGACAGGGAGGAGTGCTTGACGGAATTGAAGGAGGTGACAAGGGCAGCAAGGGGAGCCAAGGCATCTATGGAACTTAGGCTGGCACAAGGCATTAAGAAGGGGGAGAAGGACTTCTTTAGGTACATCAGGGAAAAAAGGAGCTGTAAGGACCACATAGTAAGGATTAGGAAGGAGGGGGGTTGGGTGGAAGCAGGGTGAGATAAGGCAGAAGCACTAAATGAGTACTTCTTCTCAGTATTTACTAAAGAGAAGAGGGAGGTGACACCCAAGGGGGTAGAAATGGCAGAAACAGGGGTGACAGATGGGGCAATAATGGAGGGCAGAGTTAGGGAGGGTTTGAAGGCACTAAGGGTGGATAAGGCACCAGGCCCAGATAGCATCCACCCCAGGGTACTGAAGGAGCTGACAGAGGTCCTTGCAGGACCTTTGGCAGACCTATTTAATGCCTCACTACTTTTGGGGTGTGTACCTCAGGACTGGAGGATGGCTCATGTGGTGCCCCTCCACAAGAGTGGCCCCAAGGATGAACCGTGACACTACAGACCAGTGAGCCTCACATCCATCGTGGGTAAGCTAATGAAGACTATCTTGAAGGAAAGGCTGGTGGCCCTCCTAGAGGCCAAAGAACTACAGGACAGCAGACAGCTTGGCTTCATATGGGGCAGATCCTGCCAAACCAACCTGGTGGAGTTCTATGACTGGGTAATAGGCAACTGGACAGGGCCATGCAGTGGATGTCCTGTATCTGGACTTCAGTAAGGCATTTGACCCGGTGCCACATGGAAGGCTGGGAAGTACGTTAGTAGGCACAGGGGCAGGTGCAAAGCTGGTGAGATGGGTAGGGAACTGGCTTCAGGGAAGGCAACAGAGGGTGGTGTGGGTGGGGAGCTCTCACACCCGAGGGTAGTGATGAGTGGTGCTCCACAGGGCTTGGTGTTGGGACCAGTGTTGTTTGGAATATTCATTGCAGACATATCATTGGACATCAAGAGCAAGATCAGTCTGTTTGCTGATGATACTAAGATAGGAGCAGTGGTAGATGACCTAGGGGGATGGCAGGGGTTGCAGAATGATCTGGCAAAGCTTGAAACCTGGTCAGACACCTGACAACTGGGGTTTAATGACAAAAAGTGCAAGATGCAGCATTTTGGGATGAAGAACCCAAGGAGGAGTTACCAGCTGGGGAGTGCAGCTAGCCCAGACAGAGGAGAAAGAAGGATCTGGGGTGCTCATTGGGACAAATGAACAACTCAGCACAATGTGGAAGGCAGCTGCAAAGGCCAACAAAATGCTGGGTTGTATTACAAGGGGTATATCCTCGAGGAGGGAGGAGGCGATTCTGCCACTGTATAGGTCATTAGTTAGACCTCACCTGGAGTACTGCGTGCAGTACTGGTGCCCGGATCTGAAGAGGGACATTAAGTTACTGGAGGGGGTGCAGTGCAGGGCGACAAAGATGATCAAGGGACTGGGGGACTTATCATATGAGAGGAGGCTGAGGGAGATGAACATGTACTCACTGGAGGAGAGGAGGGACGGGGTGACATGATTGAAACCTTTAAGTACATGAAAGGAATAAACAAGACAGGTACATAGGGGCTGTTCAAAGTAAGGGAGGGGAGGGACACCAGGGGCCATGACATGAGACTGAAGGGAGGAAGGAAGGAAGGTTCAGGAGGGAGATGAGAAGACACTTTTTTACAGAGAGGGTGGTGGCTGGGTGGAATGCGTTACCTGCAGAAGTGGTATGCAGTAGAACAGTGGACTGCTTCAAAAGGGGATGGGACAGGACAAGGGGGAGGGTCAATGAAGGGGAAGGGTGGAAAGGAGGGGCAACTGCAGAATAAGGGATGTTAGCTGCACATTTGAGCAGACTTGATATACCTCTAGGCCTTTATCTGCTGGCACATTTCATATGTTTGTATGTTCGTAGCCTTGATGTTGCCAGAGACAGTGCTAGCAGTGTGTTGCTGAAACACATGCTGGCATTATTCGACCACAATCATCACATCTTGAGCATTCAGCATAGTAAAAACTTTGCAATAGCAACAATGCTGGACCCACAATACAAATGTGGAATTGCTTCAGTACTGGAGGTGGGCCTGAACAGGTAAAAAATGTCAGTGGGCAACTGGTGCACTTGGTTCATAGGGTACAGAAGTCACGTGCCAAGGTCAGGAAACCTGAGCAGCATAATCAGGCTGAGGGTGAACCTGGAGGAGTAGTATCAAGCATATCCTGTAAGGGGAAGGGGGCTTCAGTTCCAGGTGTTCTGTCATCAAAAGTAGCTGGTGTTAACCCACTTTGAGAGGCTTTGTCCCAAGTGGGGATTTGTGACATAAATGATTCCAGAGAACAGGTTGATGCATCAACCACTGGACTTAAAGCAGCACAGCGAATGGTTGAGTCATATTTGTCTGAAAACAGGCATCTGTCAATCACTGATGATCCCCTTTTATACTGGAGTGGAAAGGTCAGTGAATGACCAGAGCTGACCGCTGTGGCACTGAAGTACCTTACATGCCCACCCTCCAGTGTGAGTGTCGAGAAGGTATTCAGCTCAGCAGGTGCAGTAGCTCATAATCATCGTACAAACCTCTCTCCTGCAAATGTCAGTTTGCTGACATTCTCAAAAATCAATGAGAGGCACGTACCATCTCAGACTGCAACCTCATTATTCGCACCCCAGCATACTCATGGTTTTGCTGATGTTGAAGAAAGGGACCATCCTGGTGGCAGTGACAGCATAAGGCGGCCTACCACTGATGTAGATGATAACACAGTGGACAAAGAATTTCCCCATGGTCAAAATTCAGACACAGAAGACTGCAAGGACAGCTTTCTTACTGAGGATGATGATGATGAATGATGACGCAGTTAATGTTGGCGGGTTTTAACTTAAGTGGTTAAAGGACTTTCACATGTCTTGTATGACACATATTCCCTTTTTCATAAAGTTAAATCACTGTCCCACTCATACTGACTCAAATTCCACATTTTACATCATCACATTTATAACACAGAGTACAGTATATCCTGGCCCCCGGACTACCACCACCATAAGACCACTGTTCTCCACTGCCACCATAGGGAATGTGACCATGTGTCCCCTCAGACTACCACCACCATAAGACTGCTGTTTGTCACTGCCACCACCACCACCATCAGCATGAAGATGAGAGAGGGAATGTCATCATGTGCTGCCGCTATGACCACCAGCACCCACCACCAGTGTCATTGTGACAATGTTTTTCCATTGCATTGATCATGCTAAGACAGAGGGAGTCGAACAGGAGACCACATCCATCAGACACAGGCACAAGGCTTCTTACTATTAGAACTACAAAGTGAGTATGTGTGCTAATGTTTTTTATGCTATTCAACTTCCTTTAGCTGTGTATTTTATTTTCTGTTGCTTTTCTGAGCTGCAATGGTCAAACACATACATTCAACTTATTTTGTTTTTTTACAGGTTAACAACAAACAAATCTCCTTCACTGAAGGTCTGTATCAATGGTACAGCAGCAATACTGTCTACAGGAACCTATGGAATATCCATTTCCACTCCATACTGGTAAGTACATCAATTTTATTTCATGTCTTCCTTTTTTTTTCATTAGAGTGCAACAAATCCAACTGAGGATTCTTAAACTAGGAGACATGTGTACATCTCAAAAAATATTTCTGCAACATATCATGCACTGTATTCCAAATTTACAGCTGTGCAGCCATGACAGTGCTGAAAAAGTTGGACCCAGGTTGTGCTACTTGATAAGATGTGGTTTTGAAATGTAACTTGAGTTGAGATGCAGGGACACTGACACAGTATATTTGTTGCACAGCCTGGTACTAAATTATGTTGTGGTCTGATGATTGCAGTGGGACAGTTTGCTTTCTGTGTTAATCCAGATACCCGTGGAACAGCCATGGCTTAAACATAGTGTCTTACTGCAGCAATCAAGTTGTAATAAGTCCTTCATTTCTTTTTTTAGGAAACTTCCAGATGCTTTGTTGTGTCATAGTTGCCTTATCCAAAGAACTTCTTCAACATCAGGCCCCCCCCCCAGGCTGTGGCAGACATGCAACATGCAGAAGCTGTTTCAATTGATGACCATGACCATCATTACCAGACTGAGAAGGATGCAGATGAAATCCGTGAAGAAGTAACCAAATAATAAACTATTAATGAGACCTACTTGCAAATATGCTTCCCCCCCCAAAAAAAAAAATGCTTACCTTCATTGGCTTGAGAGTATTCCATTTCCAATTTCAACCCCAAAATTTATCATCAAGCACTGGAATATGCACACCAACAGTATGTGTGACGTGATACAAAACAATACAATGAGTACATGTCTATATATGTCAACCCACCACCTAGAAAATACATCTATCTATCTATCTATCTATCTATCTATCTATCTATCTATCTATCTATCTATATCAGCTCACCAAGGCTACTATAATCTATACACAAAGGACACCCTTCCATTCAGTTGAGGTGATTGCATTTGCGGGAATCACAGCACACTTTGAACCAGCAATAGTTCTCTCACGGTCATTATTTCTGATGGAACACTGAATTTATTAATGTTATGTTATCCCTCCTTCACACAGTTTGGCAAGACACTGTGCATCATGAGTACATCATCATCACAGAGTATGCAAACTTTCTGGACACAAGACAGATGCATTTGGGGGATGCAGAACAATTCTGGGGACTCAGTGTGACCACTGCACGCATGAGTGACTGTGCAATACATTCGGGGGGACTTTGCATGTGGTGTAATGCTCCCATTTGACTTCCTCAGCACTTGGGAATTTTCTGGACACAAGACAGATGCATTTTGGGGATACAGAAAAATTCTGGGGACTATGTGTGACCACTGCACACATGAGAGACTGTGCAATACATTCTGGAGGACTTTGCATGTGGTGTAATGCTCCCATTTCACTTCCTCAGCACTTAGGAATTTTCTGGACTCAAGACAGTTGCATTTTGTGTGTTGTGATTGTGAGCACATAATGTCATACTTAAATTATAAATTAAAGCAGCAGTGCAACAATGTGGTGAAAATTTTGTCCTGTACTTTTTTATGCTATTTTACATTACCAGCCACTAGTTACCTCCTGACTTGTATGATACTCTTCTTTTCACAATTTCTGTCTTCTTTACTACTTTTTCTCATGTCTGAAAAAAAGGAACATGTGTTTTAATATGACTTTGATCAGGTTTGCATCACTATTTGTAGCTGTTTTTGAATAAATATTGTTATGTGAGGTCATAAAACACTGCCTACAGGATAATTATTAATTTTACAACAGAAGTAATATATAACAACTGATGAAAAAAAAACAATGGAAAATACTGATAAAGATCTGGTCTGCACTGTATTAAAAGGAGTGCTGCTTTTATTATTTCAGACATGAAAAAAGTACTAAAGCAGACTCAAATACTAGAAAGAATTATATCATACAAGTCAGGAGGTAAGTAAAGTGGCAATGTAAAACAGCATAAAAAAGTATAGGTCAAAATGTTCACCAGATTGTTGCACTGTTGCTTTAATGTCTATTTCAAAAAAGAAATATTTCTGGAGTCTTAGTAATGTTTACTTTGTTTCGGGACTCGTGATTTGAAGTGTTTCTCAAAAAGCATAACTGAGCAGTGCAAGTATGTTGTGCTAAACTGCATGTGTGCCATCAGTGTTCTTTCCTGTGTGTGCAGACATTGTCCAGCTTCAGGCAAACATATATACGGTGTGACTTGTTGCAGTATCTCAAGAATAAAGATAAGAAAGAATATATGACGTATATGTTATTTGTACCATCAGCTCCAGCGGGGTAAGTGATATGATATTTTTTCAGAGATATCGGGTCACTGTGCACCTCAGTCACTCATACTGCACACATGACTTTGTGGAGATCATAACACAAAAAACACATGCTCTCCTAAAAGTTATGTGTGCAGTATGTGACTAAGGTGCACTCTGGCCAGACACCTCTGAAAAAATATTGTATCAATTAGTCCTCTGATGATGATGGTGGCAATAAAATATATGTCATTCTTATCACTATTCTTTATACCATAAACACTGCAACAAGTCAGCAATATACTGTATAGTAGGTTATATTAGTGCTCCGATAATTTTAGCCCCATTAGCAGAACCAGTAACATGCACTAAATTTAACTGACCACTAATATTCTAGTCGTACTGTTCCATTACTTCACTCAGATATCCAATCAGGTACTGCATCAGATGAACTAAATGAATTACAAAGCACTCTAATTTGGTAATGTGTGTATTAATTTAATTTAATTTAATTTAATGTGAATGAAAAGAGAACAAAAACACCAAAGTAAAAAAAAAAAAAGCCTAAAGTCCTTTTAGATGCAGTGCACTTGTGTTACTAGTACTGCATGTCCTACTTTCGGCTTCTGCTTCTTTCAGCTTCTGCTTCTGCTTCACCTTGAGGTACTGTATCTGAAAATGAATGCGGAAGAAAGCCAACTTAGCATTTGATCTATTTGGTACCAGCCACCCTCCTCAGAACATATGAATGTAAACGTACTTACTGAGGCAGTTGTGGTGTAGCTCTTCCAAGTACAGGAGCACATTTTCAGTAGTACATGTTCGCTACGGATCTAAAACGAGCAAGGACTTCTGCTCTGTGGGCAAAGACAGTCCAGAAGTGATGCACTTGATATACGGTACCAAAACATTATCAATGAAATCAATGGTCATGACTTCATTGGCCCAGTGATTTTCAGAATGAGTTATGTGCCACTCAGTGGGAAATGTTTATTTTATTTTTATTTAGTTTTTGTTGACTGGGTAATTGCACTAGACAAATCCTGCTTATTTTCAGGCACGACCCAGGGAAGGGGAATACAGATGAATGCCAACTGACACTGAACCAGATTAAGCTGTTGGTGGTATTTTTAGTGAATGAGGGAAATTTGGCTTTAGATTTTCAAAATCTGTTGGCTTTTTTCGTCCTGCTTTGGTGCCTTTTCTTTTGCTGTAGCTGATGTGGTTTAGAAACCCCCAGGCCCATTTGCTACTCGGGGTTAGATGACCGCCATTTTTGGTCAGTAGCTGTGGACTGTTAGCCTTCACAATTCGCACAGCTACTGCAAGAATAATCCTGGCATTGACAACTGCACCTTCTAGCCATAAACTTTTAACTATAGATTTTAGCTGTTCTTCCAGCTCACTTTCCAGGTGAGTTGGACGTCTTGGAGTTTTGTAGGGAAAACAGAAAACATGGAAGTAGTATCTGGTGTTTTTCTGAGCTGTGCCATGTAGTCGGCTTTAAAGTTTCTGATGAAACTCTCATTTATTGTACTACCTGTTGTGGCATTATAATGTCTCTCGGACGCCATAACCCCGTTTCTCCACCACATATTTCCCATACTTGTACCGGATCTCCAGTGTGTAATTTGTGTAACCAGTTAATTTTTTTCCTAGAAGGTGGAGTTGATGTTCCAGCTGAGATTCCAGCTGATGTTCCAGTGAGTTCTCGAGCAACAAACTCTGTCACAGTGGGCTCCACCCCAGAGCACTCAGCAAGCTCTTACTCTGTGACAGTAATGGCATCCATAGGGTATTTTTGTTTCACTTGCAAGGACTGGGATGATTGCATCCACTTCAAGAGCAACATCGTCCTGTAAGTACAGCACCTTCAGACAGTGGAAATACTGTAGGTGCGCGGTCAGAGGAGACAGCCATTAAGTAAGACATGAGATTCAAATCAGCCACGGCTTAGTGTCAGCACGAGGCTAATTACATATACAGTAGTGTACCAGACCATAACTACAGGCCCAGCAAGCGCTAAATAGATCGGATGTCAACATATTTACCAGGTCCGCATCCACTAAATATATCAGAAGCCAATATAACCTGCTATGCAGTATGTTTGCAAGAAGCTGCACAATGTCTGATGTTACACACACACACACACACACTTACAGAGGAAACAACACTGACTGCACCCATGCAATTTAGCACATCATACTTGCACTGCTCACACCAGCTTTTCCACAACCACTCCACAACAGAAAGTAAACATTATTGAGGCACTGGATTATAATAACATGGCAATAAGAAGCACATATGACTGTATGTGTATGTATATATTTAAAGGGAAGCAGTCAGCAACAGGAGCTCCTGTCCTCTGCAAGGCTTACCTTCTGGTTAAGCCTTTAAAGTATGTTGCAGCATTTTTCAGTGCTGCAACATACTTTATTTTAATAAAGAAAAGTCAGCGACCTGAAAGTATGGTGGATTGGATGCTATGGGGGCTCCATTATGTGTAAAGGAAAGGTGCAGCAGAAATGCACCAGGCACTTCAGTACTTTTGTATTGAAGCACATGGTGCATCACCGTTGCACCTTTGCATAATAGAGCTATAACATCCCATACTTCGGTCACTGACTTTTCTTTATTAAAATAAAGTATATTATGGCACAAGAAAATGCTTGCAATACTTAAAAGGCTTAACCTGTGGGTGAACTTTCAGGGAGCGGACCTCTGTTTCTGACTGCTTCCCTTTAAACTAATACTGTGGCCTTCCCTCTGTCTGTTATTAAACATAAACAAAGAGAAAAACACTACAGTAGTGGGGGAAGGGAGGTGTGCTGAAAACAAAGCTAATGGGGGATCCCCTGATGTTCCAGCAGCAGATGGAGCATTGACACAATCTGTAGTTGGTTTTGCTTAATCTGCTCCACCTGTTGCTGGACAGCACCCACCCTCTTGTTATTTTCCTCCACCTCATCCCACAAAAGTGCTAGGTCTGCCTGCATTGCAAGCATTGTGGGGTCCACTGGTGTGGGGGGAAAACCAGGTAGTGGTGGTGGTGAGGGTGGTGCTGGTGGCAGTGGTGAGGGTAGTGATGGAGCAGCTGCTGCTGTGACCCTCCACTTGCTGTGGTGATGCACAACAGCAGCACCCTTTGCCACTGCCACAGAAGGGCCAGCAGGTGGAGGCCTGGCCCATTTGATGGCAGCCTGCCACTCCATCTTGTGGTGGTTCAGCATATGTGTGAATTGGCTCCCAGTCCCCAGATGTGTCCCCCGGGGGCCACAGTGCACCTGCACACTACAAAGCAGGCACACCACAAGGGTGCTGTCCCCCCAACACAGTTGATAAACTGCCAAACTGGGGAGCTGTGGGGAGAACCTGGCACAGGTGGGGCAGATGTAGTGCCGGCAGCAAGGTCACACACCTGGGGCTCCACCTGCTGCTGTGGAGGTGGTGATACTGGAGCTCCTGCAGCTGCTACTGGTGGTGGTGGTGGCGGATTTGGTGGATGTGGCGGTGGCACTGGTGGTGCTGCTGCTTCCAAGGGGGGGCAGGACCAAAGAGTCTGGAGTGGTTCAACACCACCTGACTATGACCCCCACTCATGAGCACTCTCCTTTGGCCATGGGCCACATACTGTCCCTGGTCCATCACACAAAAAAAACACCCCTTCCCTCTCAGACGCAGCAAGCAACTTCACACACACACACACACACACAAAACAAAACTTGTAAAACACAGAAATCAGTCACCAAAAAGAACTGACAAAACAGTACAAAAAAACAAAAGAATTAGCTTTTAAAAAAACTTTTGGGTTTTTGTAATTTGCTCAAGAAAGAAACTAATAACGAACTCTCCTCTCCTACACAAAATGCTTCCTCCTTCTACCTTTGCAAAGGAGAAAGTGAAAGTATCTGCTTGTATGACTCTCTTCCTTCCTGCCTGGTTAAAGCATGTGACTTACAGTACTGTAAGCCATGTGATGTGTGGGGGGGGGGCTGCCTAAAGTGCCTATATTGTTGTCATTCTGCCTTACTTTGTGCTAAGGTAGAATAGCAACGCAAAGTCATAATAACAAAGCAAAGTGAGCGCTTTTCAATGGCCACTTTGCATAGCATTATGATAATGCAAAGTGGCAACTTTGCATTCACTTTGCAGGTGGAATTTAATTTTGCTGCATCTCTAATCCTAATGTCATGATGTTTTGGCAGACTGTTAGAGCACCTTTCAGCAAATATTCCTGCCAAATGTCAGATCTCGAGCTCAGTTGATATCTGCAGTATGACCAAATTTATAAATTTATAAAATTTAATAGCATTCCATTGAAATTCCACAAATTCAGAATGTTCTCTTTCCACTCAACTCTGAGTTTCATATTGCTGATGGCTTAAAAAATTCCAGCTAAGACTTTCCAGTGCAGCTGTGTGTGTGTGTGTGTGGGGGGTCTTCTCTCATGGCCAGAAGTCCTTTGTCACAAAATGCATCTTCTGTCTAGGAAGCTTAGTACAAGGTAGAGTTGCAGGCTACCAAGTGGTAGAGAGTAGGGGGCCTGGATCCGATTCCCAGAGTGGAACATTTTTTCTTTCTTACTTCATTTTATATAATGTGAGAGAAATTGTTAAATGTTCTTGCTGATGTTCATGATAGACTTTTAGCAAGGTTTTTAATTCTGTTTTGGTGATAACTTGAAAACTTCCAGCTCAGACTTTGAAGTTGGAATCAACTTGGGAAACACTATTTCAAGTAGACAGGCTGTTACTTAGAAACATACACTGCAGCTCTGTGTGTGTGTGTGTGTGTGTGTGTGTGTGTGTGTGTGTGTGTGTTGGGGGCTGCACTCACTGTTGAATGTCTTTCCACAGCATCATCTCATGTGCAGGAAAATTAGTGCAGTAGTAGTGCTACAATCTACAAAGCAATGAAGTGTAGGAGACCTGTAATTTTTTTTTCTTTCTTACTACAGTTGGTGCATTTTGTGTCTCAGACCTCAACCATCAAGCCACTTCCCTTTCCAATGGCAGTGGAATATTGTTAGCCCTCATTCTGGCCGTGTATTTATTTCTTATCAAACTTCTTTGGAGCCTTTAGTACGATTGCTACTTTAACTTGTTGTGTTTGTTGTATCACTTTTTTAATATGTCTGAATGCTACCCATGATGGAAGGTTACTGCTCTTTGCAAAATATGCAATTATAGTTTGAATGTGCTTGTTTTTTTTTTTTGGGAATGGCATCATATTCATTTAGAAATAGCACAGTGTTTCAATGGGCCAACCTCCCTCAGTCAAAGCTGCATCCCTGACCTGGTCTTTCATTAAGTATACTCCTGTAAGCTGGCCCTAAGGTGCCAAGTGATGTGGGATCACCTGGCAAACTAGCAACCTGGATTTGCGCCCGAGCCCAGAATGAAAAGAATGGAGGCTGGCAGGGAGGGTTTAAGAGCGTCCATGGGATGCTCTCCTGGGTCAAGGTTGCACTGCCCTTTGGTGGCTCCTGGTGTCCAGGTTCGGCATCACACTTTGCAGCATAGGTGACCACTGATTGCATGTGTGATTGGCCAGGATAGCACGGCATGCACTTGAGAGGGAGGGAGGATGAAAAACAGAAAAATGGCTGCCTAGCCATCCGGATGGTGGCAGTCCACCCTGTCATCACTGTGACAGCCTGGGATGCCTGTGCCACACCCTCACTGCTCCCCTGGAGAGGTAAGGAAACAATGCCTGAGGGGAATTCAGTCTCCTCCCAGTGATGATCACAGGAGGGGGCTCCCACCGATGAAGAGATATGTCAGGTCAGCCAGGGAGCAGCATGATGAGGGGCAATGGATGGTGAATGGAAGGATCGTTGTGTTGTGGTGGGGCCTGGCTGCCTGAAGGTGAGGTTGGCTAGGCTGGAAAGGGGGAGGGCAAAATAGATAATAAAAAAAGTACTCTCCTGTAGAAAGTGCCTGCACAAGGCCCTTTATTTATTTAGGAATGGTACAGAGTGTTTCAAAGGGCCCCCTCTCCCTCGGCCATAGCTGCATCCCCTGGCATAGTGTTTTATTAAGTATTGTAAACAATGTCTGGAAAAGGTCCCTTATTCATTAGAGAATGGCACCTTATTCATTTGAGAATCTCAGAGTGTTTCAAAAGGCCCCCTTCTCTTCATTCATAGCTGCATCCTCTAACCTGGTATTGATTAAGTGAAGCATGTCTGGGAATGGTACAGAGTGTTTCAAAATGGCCATCTCCCACTCAGTCACAGTTGCATCCCCTGGCCTTGCGTTTCATTAAGTACTGTGGAGAGAATCTGGAAACGAACCCTTATTTATTTGCAAATGGCACAGAGTGTTTTGAAGGCCCTCTTCTCTCAGTCACAGCTGAATCCCCTGGCTTAGGGTTTCATCAAGTAGCAAACGCATGCCAGGAAAAGGCTCCTTATTCATTTGGGAATTGCAACTTATTCATTTGGGAAAGACACAGAGATTCAAAGGGCCCCCTTAGTCACAGTTGCACACCCTGGTCTGGTATTTCATTACATAAAACATGTCCAGAAGACACATCATATTCATTTTGGAATGGCACTGACCATCCCCTAAATATCACCAGAAGCTTAGGTTCATAAAAGAAGGGAAAGGTGAGTTTCGGGAAGTGGTTTGTGTGATGAGTGTCAAGATCCAGCACAAGTTTTTCTCTACTAGGTAATGACTTTGGTAAACATCACATAAAATCACTAATAACCCTGGTATTTCTTGGTATGTTAACATAAAATTGGGGCACATGTTTTCTGAAGAGTCCATTAAATAGCACCAGAAGCAGGGGTTCATAGAAAAAGGGGAAGGCGGTTCTCAGGGCTGAGTGTCATGATCCTGTGTGGGTTTTTCTCCTCTGAGGGACTGTCTTTGTTTGGAAATCATAACACAAAATCACTCAGAACTTTGGCATTTCTAGTTATATTAACATGAAATGAATGCCCTCCTATCTGTCTGTGTTGACTCTTATGTATGTGGATGACACTGTACTATTTCCTTCAGGCTCCTCAGTCTGATACTTGAAACTATCACTACAGTTTGATTCTTAACAATGCCCAATGCTCATTGCATTCTAACCAGCTTAGGGTCAACATTATGAATACTGTGTCTATGATCTTTGTTACCAGTCAAACACTTATTAGGCTCTCTGCTGTTCCTGTTTTCCTCACCTTGATGTTGTCCCCTGTTTCAAATATCTTGGTGTGTGGTTGGATAGTAAGCTTGTCTTCTCTACTCATATCGATGCCATCCACAGCAAGCTCCACCCCAAACTTTGTACTGTTTATCACAACAAAGATTGACTCTCATCCAAAGTCTACTTGGAACTAGTCACTAAAATAGTGCTCCTGGTGCTTGACTATGCAGATGTGGTCTGTGGCCCTACCCTTTCCTCTTCCGTTGTCAGGATGGAAGCACCATGCAATGCCTTTTGCTGCTTTGCTGCTAATACTCCCCCTCGTATTCATCACTAGTCCCTTTACACTTCTCTCTCTATTCCTCCTCTTCCCTTCTTTTGCCTTATACACTGTACATTCTTTGTTTCTAAATACTGGTTTAACTGTCTGCTCAGTGTCTCTCCTCACTCCTCAGTCTTGTTGCTTCAGTTTCATAATCTTTTCACTTTCATCAATCCTGTACCTTCTCCATACCTTACTCCAACTCTGCTGCTGACTAGTCAGATTTCTCTTCTCATCTTTCTTCCTTCTGGAAAAAATACTCCTCCATCCTCCAACTCTCCACCTCCCATTTCTCCCTAAAATGCCAGTTTAAACCTCTTGTTGCCCCTTACTCTTCCCTCCCTGGTTATTGTTGATATGGCCATGTTAATCCCTAGCCTTGTTAACTAGTCTGTACACTGTTTATTGAATGGATTTATTGCCATTTACTGCATTTTTGCAGCACCTTACCACATTGAATATTTTGAATATCTGTACTTTATACTACCATTGTACTCTTTATATATTTTGTCTATGTTGTCTCCCTGTTCTCTTTCCCCGGGCCATACAGTATGTGGAAATGAGCCTTGACTCAAAGTACCTTTCCGGGTTTGCAATTTTCAATCAATAAATAAATAGATAAATACAAATCTTAATGCATTCAGGATGCATGTTCCCCAAAGGATCCACTAAGTAACATCAGAATCATAGATTCATACAAGAAAGAGAAGATGATTTTGGGGGTGGTTTTACTGTACGTGATGAGTGTCACGATCCAGGGTGAGTTTTTCTCTCCTCTGAGAAATTGAATTTGTATGGTAAATATCACATCAAATTACCAATATCTTTGGCATTTCAAGTTATATTGACATGACATTCAGGCCCAGATATTCAAAAGGGTTGCGCATGGTGCAACAGTGTTGCG
Source organism: Neoceratodus forsteri (assembly GCA_016271365.2). NCBI lineage: Eukaryota > Metazoa > Chordata > Ceratodontiformes > Ceratodontidae > Neoceratodus > Neoceratodus forsteri. The sequence continues at coordinate 638,234,010 of CM057455.1, read as the reverse complement.
CCATGCGCAACCCACTGATGCACCCCGGCACGATATTCAAAAGGGGAAAGTGCGCGTCACAAATCCCAATGCTCCGGAGTGCATCAGTAACATATGCAGGCACAGGTGGGGGGGGTGTGCCCATGCATAACCTGCACAGCCCGATATTCAGCCCAGGATGTGCAGAGCCATACATGCACAACACCTACCTGCGCCAGCACAAAGTTACGCCCCCAAAAAAGGAACAACTGATGGCCACCCACAGATGAGCTGCTGCAGGGCACAACACGGCAGCTGCCACCTGTGGGTGGTCACCCAAGTTCTGTCTGCACCTGGCAGCGCCCCCCATGCCCGATCGTGGGAATTTGTACAAAAAAGATTAATGTCCTATATCCCTGGTGGTCCAGTGGATCGCTATCTGCCCGATCGTGGGCATCTGTAAAAAAAGAATAATCCATCCTATATCCAGGTGGTCCAGTGGACTGCTATCTGCCCAATCGTGGGCATTTGTAAAAAAAACTAATTCCAATCATTGGTTCACAGCGTGAGCCAATGGGCTTGCAACCCTACTATACTAACATTCCAGATATGTGAATGATTCATTCACATATCTGGAATGTGTAGTAACAGGAGCTGCACCCATTGGCTCATGCTGGAACCATCGGGCGGCAGCCCTACTGAGGTGTCAGTCGGTGGGCGGCGGGCGGCAGGCGGGGGGATGCTGCCACCCGCCGCCGACCAGGGGAGGGCGGAGGGGCTCAATGTGCAGGTGGGGGGTACCACTAGACCACCAAGGATATAGGAATTAGTTTTTTTTTACAGATGCCCACGATCTGGCAGATAGCGGTCCACTGGACCACCAAGGATATGGATGCACAGTTTTTGTTTACTACAAATGCCTGCGGATCGCGTGCAGGGGATATCAGTCCCCACGCTGCTTCTGCCTGGCAGGGTGCCAGGCGCAAGTCATCGGGGATCGTTGCACCTGCATGCAATTGGGGCCATAATGACATGCAAATGGCCCCATGTGCACCTTGCATACATTATGGCCACATTTGCATGTCAACTTTTGAATATCACGGTTACTGTGCATGGCGCAATGGAACTTGCGCTAGCGCATCCCCATGCTCCACTCTGGCCACTTGTGCGGATGCAGTGTCACTGCGCCATGCACACTGGGGGTGGCCAGGGTGTGATATTCAATGCTGCTGAGCCATGGCGCAGCTCAGTTGAATATCGTCCAGTCCACACCCCTGAACAGCCCAGTTGAGCAGCGCTCAAGCTTGCGCCACAGCCTGGCGCAGTTTGAATATCTGGGCCTCAGAATACTGTTACCCAGAGGGTCCACTAAACATACCTCTCAACTGTCTCAATTCTTCTGGGATTTCCCGGATTTAGACTCACTGTCCCGAAGTCCTGCCTTGGTTGTGTTGTTTCCCCGAGTTTGAGAATGCCAGTTTAATCATAGTGCACATGTTTAACCCTTAACTGCTGACTGAATGTACAGGAACTCAGGACTGATACAGCGATATGTGGCAATGTGACCCAACAAGGGTTAACTGGCTCAAGCAGAAAACAGATGGGATTGTCCACACTGACAAGTGAGACTCCCCCTTCTCCCCATCCTCCTTTTCCTTTCTCATTTTCCATCCTTGATTTAAAAATATGTATACCTTGCAGGGGTTAAACTGCACTGAGAGAAAGTGGTATTTCTAACATTGGTTCCTAGTTGCATAATTGTGCAACACTAGAGAAATGAGTGTATGTGGCTGTTCCTCAGACATTTTGGCCAGTGAGCCTGTAGCTTAATGGTTAGAGCGCTGATCTGAGGTTTGAATCCCAGTAGGCCACACTTTTCCTTTCTCATTTTCCATCCTTGATTTAAAGATACGTATACCTTGCAGGTATTCCTCCTCCCACAGACATTTCTCAGCCCCTGCCTTGCACATGCAGACCGTGGACTGTGTGTGTAATCTGACCATGCTGACAGAGAGTGAGAGAAAATCAAAGACAGACAGATACATACACACACACACACACCAGTTTTAGGCAGCATCAGTCAGAACCTGGAAGACACCCATTTACAGCTCCCATGTGGCCAAACTGCTATGAGAAAGTGACTTTAATTGTGTTTAAGCAGTTCAACCAATTATCATTTTATTGTTGTCTGCTTTACTTTAATGACTAGTGAGGTACTGTTATTGTTATTGTATATTCTGCTGTATTTTCACAAATAACGTTGCAGTATGCTGTTGCATGAAAAACACATAGAAACATAGAAAAATAGACTTTGATGGCAGATAAGGATGGCTTGGCCCACCTAGTCTTCCTATTTCCCTACCTAATGGATAAGCTGTGGATTCTAGTTAACCAGCAGCTTACTTCCTCCTACACCCCATTATAATTTTCTTATGTTGATCCCATGTATTCTTGAATTCCCTCACTGTTTTTGACCCCACTACCTCCTCAGGAAGGTTGTTCCATGCAACCACCACCCTCTCTATGAAACAATACTTCCTCATGCTGCCCCTTAGCCATCCCCCCTCTATCTTCAAATTGTGCCCCCTTGTTCTTATGCATCTCTTTTTCTGAAATTTGTTACCCTCTTGGACTTTGTTGGCTCCCTTGTGGTACGTGAAAGTTTCTATCATGCCCCCACTTTCCTCAAGGGTATACATATTAAGATCTTTTAGTCTCTCTTCATATGTGTTATGGTGCAGACCCTGCAATATTTTAGTTGCCCTCCTCTGGACTGCCTCCATCCTGTCTATGCCCTTGTAGAGATGGGGTCTCCAGAACTGCATGCAGTACTCCAGATGGGGTCTCACCCACTGTTTGTACAGAGGGATAACAACTTCCTTCTTTCTACTTGTGATGCCTCTCCCTGTGCATCCCAGAATCCCCCTGGCCCTCCTTACTGCTATCTCACATTGCTTGCCTACCTTAAGGTCATCTGATATGAGTACCCCCTGGTCCTTTTCCAATTTTGTTGTTGTTGGTGACCCCCCATTGTGTACTCTTCCCCCTGGTTTTTGTTTCCCAGGTGCATTACTATGCACTTCTTTGCATTGAAACTAAGCTGCCATACTCTTGACCATTGCTCAAACCTTGTGAAGTCCCTTCTCATCCTTTCCACCCCTCCTTGAGCATCAACCATGTTGCATATCTTTGTGTCATCTGCAAACAGGTATACTTTCTTTTCAGCCCCTCCTCAATGTCACCTATAAAGACATTAAAAAGTATCTATCCCAGTACTGAACCCTGTGGTACCCCACTAGTAACTCTCCTTTCTCCAGTGTGCTCCATTTACTATTACCCTCTCCATCTTGTTGTCCAGTCAATTTGTTACCCAGGCTACCACACTGGGACCCACTCCCAGGCTGGTTAATTTGTTTATAAATTTTTTGTGTGGTACTGGGTCAAGTGCCTTGCTAAAATCTAAGTAGGCCACACCGTATATACATAATGCTGCACTATGTGTGAAGGAACAAGCAAGAACAGTGTGAGTAGTAAAAGAATAAATAATGTGTGGTGGCTCGGTGCAGCATAGAACCCCAAAGTCTACCCTGTACAGATAGCAGTACAGTATATTTCTGTTCAGTTACATCTGAAGATTAATAACACTGGGTCCTTTAAAGCCTGGGAATTAACTTAACACTAGATAAAAAAAAAGGAATTTCTCTAGCAGTGCCAATGTTCCTCTTTAGATTCAAGTAAGTAAATGAAGAATACCAAACAAGAGAAACATGCAAAACATTTGCCTGTGTTTTTTTTTATAGTGCTATTTGTTACTATGCTACTGAATGTGACATTTAAAAGGCATAAACTGAAGTTACTCTACCTGTGTGGTAGTGTACTACATAAATGTCATGCAATGGTGCTGTACCATGCTGAATAAAATATGATGTCCCTGATTTTGGTAATTTGTCTGATATTTGGGGGAAGTGTCCCTGATTTTGGTCCTGACAGGTTTAGAGGTATGCCACTAAGTACCACCAGTAAACACAGGTTCATAGTGTAATTTTTTTTTGGGGGGGTATGTGATGTGCACCAAGATCCAGGGTAGCCCTTTCTCTCCTGTGAGGGCCTGGCTTTGTTTGGCAGACATCACGCAAAATCACTCATAGATGGCATTTCTGGTTATACTAACATGCAATTCGGGATACATGCAGCTAAAAAGTGGAATACTTTAAGTCCAGAAATTAGAAATCTAATTACTAAAAGTCATTTCAAAATAGTCTACAAATCCCATCTGGTATCCACTTTTAGCTGCAACAGTTTTTTTGAGAGGTATATATTGTACAACTGATTGTATTTTTGATGTGCAACATCCTGCTGTATTTTATTATATTTTCTGTTCTCATGTTTTTAATATATTTTCAGTCAGTATGTTCTGGGTTGTGTCTGTAAAAGGGCCATGTGGCCCAGAGTACCAACCTTTCATTCTTTTGCTATATGAGTAAGAAAAGGGACAAGAAGGAAGGGGTTGTTAGGCTTAAGAAAGGGATGGAGTTGGTGGAGGATAATGGGGGAAAAGCAGAGATATTAAATGAATACTTCTGTTCTGTCTTCACCAGGGAGAAGGATGGACCAGTGCCTTGAGGAGGGAAAAGAGGAGCAGGGGGGAGGGGGACATAGATGTAGTAATAGAGGAGAACAGAGTGAGGGAGGGGCTGCTGGCATTGAAGGTGGACAAACTACCAGGCCCAGACAGATTCCGTCCAAGGGTACTAAAGGAACTGTCTGAGGAGCTGTCAGGGTCACTGGCAGACCTTTTTAATAGTTCACTAGAGTCAGGCATGGTACTGCAGGACTAGAGAACAGCATATATAGTGCCTCTCCTCAAAAGTGGTTCCAAGGATGCCCCAGGGAATTACAGACCAGTCAGTCTGACCTCCATTGTGAGCAAGCTAATGGATACCATATTAAAGGAAAGGTTGGTGGAATATCTAGAGAAGCATGATCTCCAGGATGCGAGGCAGCATGGGTTCATTGGGGGGGGGGAGATTGTGTAAAACTAATCTGACTGACTTCTTTGACTGTGTCGCTAAGACAGTAGACAGGGGCTAAGTGGTAGACATTCTTTATCTTGATTTCAGCAAAGCCTTTGACTCTGTGTCCCACAAAAGGTTGATCAGGAAGTTGATGGATCTCGGGGTTGGGGAAAAGATGGCCAGATGGGTGGAAAACTGGTTGAGAGACAGAACCCAGAGGACTATTGTGGGGAAAGAGTTATCTGGCACCAAAGTGGTAACCAGTGGGGTCCTGCAGGGCTCAGTGCTGGGGCCAGTGTTGTTCAATGTCTTCATCAGTGACATTGAGGATGGCATTAAGGGCAAGCTGTGCCTTTTCATGGATGACTCCAAGCTCTGGGGGATAGTGGACACAGCTGAAGGGATGCAGAACCTACAGGAAGATCTGGAAAAGCTGGGGAGGTGGTCCAGGATCTGGCAGCTTGGCTTCAATGCCAAGAAATGCAAAGTTATGCATATTGGAGCCAAGAATCCCAGGACAGAGTGCTACCTGGGTGGAGTCAGAGTATCTGCATCAGAGGAGGAGAAGGTTCAGGGAGTGATGATCAATAGTGACCTGAAGCACTTCAGGCAGTGCAAGAAAGCAGCATCAAAGGCAAACAAGATCCTGGGATGCATATCTAGAACATCAGTAGTAGGAGAGAGAAGGTTATACTGCCTGTGTACAGGTCACTGGTAAGGCTGTATCTAGAGTATGGAGTTCAGTACTGGTGCCCACACCTCAAAAAGGACATTAACCTGCCAGAGAAGGTCCAGAGGAGGGCTACAAAGATGATAGCAGGTCAGTAGGCTAAAACATACGAGGAGAGACTGAACATGTACTCCCTGGAAGACAGGAGAGAGAGAGAGAGAGAGAGAGAGGATATGACTGGGACTTTCAAGTACTTGAAAGGGATAAATAAGGTTGATAAAGAGAGTCTCTTTAAGCTGAGTGGCAGCCATAAAATGAGGCAGCACAGTCTTAAGCTGGAGGGTGGGAGGTTTAGGAGGGAGGTCAGGAACCACTTCTTCACAGGGAGGGTGGAGGACACTTGGAATGCACTGCTGGAAGAGGTCATCTCATTGAAGACAGTGGGCAGTTTTAAGAAAGGCTGGGATAGGCATAGGGGGAAGTAAGGATCATGGGTAGGCAGGATGGGAGGAGTGGGGAGGGTGGGCAGGGACATTAGCTCAAGCTGTGAACTCTGCAATATGAACAGACTTGACAGACCAAATGGCCTTTTTCTGCTGGCTTCTTTGTATGTATGTAACCTGGTTAACAACATTTTAAATAAAAATTAAAAAAATATTAAAAATAATGTGCAAAATGCGAGCAGAAGCAATGGTTCGTACAAGTAGGGGAAGGTGGTTTCATGGGCTGGTTTTATTTGATGAGTGTGAAGATCCAGGGCAAGTTTTTTTTTTTTCTCTTCTGAGAAACTGACTTTGCTTGGTAAACACTGCATAAAATCGATAATTACCTTGGCATTAATGGTTATATTAGCATGACATTATGGATGCAGGTTCCCCAAGGGTCCACTAAATATCATCAGAAGTATGGGCTCATACAAGAAGGGGAAGGTGGTTTTCAGGAGTGGGGGGGGGGGATTTGTGATGAGTGCCAAGATCCAGGATGACCTTTTCTCTTCTCTGAGGGCTTAACTTTGTCTGGCAGACATTACAGAAAATCATTCATAACTTTAGCTTTTCTTGTTATATTATAATGACAATTGGGATACATGTTCCCCACAGGGTCCCCCAATTTCCTCAAGAAGCCAGTGCGCATACAGTAGAGATACAGTGACTTTCTGAGGGTGAGATATATGGTGAGTGTCAAGAGTGTTCTCTCCTCTGAGAGACTGAATAGTTTCGCTTAAAAATTGCATAAAATCACAAATAATGAAGGCATGGTTAAGCCCTAATCAAGATGGTTGCCTAGTTTCCATGCTCTAGAAATGGAAAAAACTTTATCGGCTACAAATCCAACTGCAAGATCCTTTTTACTATCAAGTCACTCTACAACCAAAATTGAAACTTGCTGACTGCAGGGAAATCTTGACATTTTGTAAATCAGGGCTCAGCTGAACATTGTATCTTGACCTTTACATTTCAGTGCTATCCTCAGTGAACCGCACGACCACATGGCAGAAGACTGCTATAACATAATGGATGCTGCACAAGTAAATGCAATGTTCCAAGCACTAATAAAACAGATGATGGTGGTTAAATTAGCCTCCAATATTATCACCTTAGCCTGTCACCAAATGGACACCAGGATTTCACAAAATGGAAGTGCCATTAATGCTTATGATTCAGCTATCACCGAAGTTGCTGCAACAGTAAGAAAGTAGTCTAAAACAATTGCTGCCTTCCTTTCTAAAGTTGATGACCTTGAGAACAGAAGCCACTGCAACAATTTGTGCCTCCTGGGCATGCCTGAAGGAGCAGAGCAGGGGAATGTAGGGAAATGTCTTTGCTGGGAGCTCCTGAGGATTCTGCAGCTGCCAGCTAACACCAGGCTCACCACAGAGTGGGCCCACCACTTCTTACAGCCTTGAGTCCTGACCTTAACCAGGTGACAGACCATGGACCATGCTTGCTCACTTTCTCAACTTTGCTGAAAAAGCAGCCATCTAGCAAAGGACGAGGGAGCTGGGCAGGCTCGATTAGAAAGGGAACAAAGTACTGATCTTCCAAGACTACTCCAAAGAGATGTCCGACAGGCAGATGAAGTATACAGAAACCAGACACCTCATGTATGGACTGGGAATCTCCTTCTCACCATGCTATCTGGTCAGCACAATGGTTCCCCAATCATTTTTGGTACTCTTGACTTGCTTACTGAATTCTTGCACAGAACTTGGCTACAAGAAATCCAAAAGCTTCAATCGGCGTTCAGTCTGGGTCGCACGAACAAAGGGATAACTGAGCCCCGTACACGTGCTACGACCAACCAAGCAAGGCTAACCCAGACAGAAAACACAGGAACAGATGACCAGAACCAGAAAGACCACTGGACTCTGCCTTCAAGATCCAGGAAGAGTAAGCAGAATTCACAACACAACCATGTGCTCATCCCATGGACTGAGAGGAAGTGGCAAGTTCCAACAGAGGCCCAGATCCTGAATCTGAGGAGAAGCCCACCTTAAGCCCCTGCTTCTTGGCCAACATGTTTGTGCCACTAGCAACAGTGATATCAGAACTGGCCCTGAGAGTTGAGGCCACCATGGAGGCCCCGACTGCGCCTATCCTCCAGCCGGAGCATGGCGACTACGTGGCCCGTAGTCCGGAGAGAAGCCTGTCTGCGCAGCACCTGATCGATGAGATGGACTCTGACATTTCAGATTTTGAGCAACTCTCTGAAGCTGAGGGGCGGCCTGCAGCACAGCCCAAATGGATGGTGACAGCAGCATCACCTAAGGACACACCAGAATGAAGACAACTGCTCTGTCAGATAAGTGGGATTTTTATTTCTGAGCTGATTGGGGTTGTTAGGCTGGGATAGTGAATGGGTGTAGGGGAGTTGGGTTTTAGCAGCTCATACTGTGTAGCTATAGAGGCCTTGATTATAGGGGCAGCTGCATGGATGTTGACCCCCTCTCCTGCCCCACTTACTGGGGATGAGTCGGCAAGGCTAGTCCACCCTTCTGGTCCCTGAACTCCAAATGGTCATTGGAACACACTCTCTCACACACTGCAGGCTGAGACTACTACAGGACTTTTCTTTTCTTTTACTGTTTATAACTGCAGGGTGCATTTGCCGATGGGCACTCGCTTAAAATGGCATTATGTTGAATAACTGAAACTCACCAGAAGCTTGCTGACCCTGGGCCACTTCACTGAATGCTCAGGCAGCCCTCTAATACTGCAACTCTGGGTGCCCAGGTCATAATTGGAGCTATCATGAGCACCACAGATGGATCAGGCAGCCTCATGGGGTACCCCCCACCCCACCACCTACTCCTAATGCACTGATGACTCAGATGGCCCTGTGGCCCTAGTGATAGTCCATGGCTCAAAAGTTGAGGAAGGCCCCCCCAGAGACTAATGAGGTGCTACACTCCTGAAACCTCACACACACCCCCAAGGGAGGAAAGGCACACAGTTACCACAGGAGACAACTGAACCCTCTCTTCTCCTCTCTCGGCGAGACCCAAGGTTGAAAAAATAAGACCGAAAAAGCAGGCGTAGTCTCGGGAGGGGATTTCTCTTGATATGGATTGTGACACATAACTGATGCCCCCCTTCCCCCACGTAGAAAAGTCATAATCAGTACAGAAACACATTGATCAGGGGTCTACCTAGAATTATGTAATACCTTGTCAGGGGTGCTGCCTCCAGTATATTTGCCGCAGACACTGTGGTATGTTTTCTGTTCTGCTGTCTACAATTCTGGACAACCACAACTCTGGAAGCCTACTTAGATCTGCCCAGCTGGAAGTGGGGGAGGGTAATGGAGTGAGACATAAGTTGTCACCTGTGCCCGCCTTATGGTGCTACAGTTCTAAGCTAGCCCTCCCCCTTTTTTCCCCCTGGTTTGCCTATAGGCTAGGTGGGACAAGGTCACTGACAGTGTAGCTATAGAGAAGCATCAGTGCAAACAAAGGAGTTCCTAAGGTTTTGAGTTTGAGGTCCATGACTGTCTTGCGGTTAGCCCTCAGTCTTGGTTAAGATGTATCACGCCACTAAAGATGACAGGCAACCAAGTGCCTCAGGGATGGCATGCTTACCATGAGGCACACAGAGTGAATGGTCAAAGAGCAAGTCAGATCCCAACAATGCTCAGTTACTGAATGTGTAAATAGTTTAAATGTTGTGTGTTTGTTGCGCATAGATTTGAATCCCCTCTGCATTGGGGTGTATGTGATATATAGGTCTAGATACTGTCATGAGGATTACAAACAGTGGGGAATATATGGGAATGATGCTGCAGTTATCACTGGTCTCCTTAGGGTGACTAGCAATGCCTCAGGTTTCACTGTCTCAGGAAGTGGTATCCTGCATGAAAGCTACATGACCTCAAGCAATTTTATCCAGATGGCACATCAGTCACATTATACACCTCCCAAGTTAGATAATGGATGAGATAACAGGCCACACCTGGAATGTTAGAGGCCTCAACACCCCTGTCAAGAGGGAAAAGGTCATCTCACATATAAAAAAAAAACAGAGGTCACAGATAGCTTTCCTGCAGGAAACTAAATTAATTCGGAATGATCATCCATACTTGATCAAAGATTGGGAGGGGCAGAAAATCCACTCCAGTGCTCCAACATGGAAATATGGAGTGGTGATTCTTAGTCGCAAAAAACTTGAATAGACACTCACTGCTTCATGCTCTGATACCCTGGGCAGATGGGTGATAGCCCTTATGTCAACCCCCAGTGGCCCACTTCTACTATGCAACTTATATGACCCTAACCAAGATGACCCCAAGTTCTTCCATGAACTGGCCACTGAGCTAGTCTCCCTTGCCCCTTCAAACTGCGCAATAATGACAAGGGGTGATTTTAACCTGACAAGGGTTTCATTGGCGGACAGGAATGCCATGGGTAGAGAAACCCACACAAGAGGGGGCCAATCCCTACAGCAGATGGTGACCAACTTGGCCCTCTCAGATGTGTGGCACATATTCCACCCACGGGACAGGGACACTACTTTGCATTCTGAAGTCCACAACTCATTCAGTAGGCTGGACTTTTGGCTAACCTTCCCCTCCATGACCAACAAGATGCTGGATTCCTCAATCCTCACTATCCTAATCTCAGACCATATCCTGGTAATGCTACACTTTTCTTGGGGCCTGACAGCACAGTCATCAACAAACCAGTGACTTGACCCTCTCTTGCTGAGAGACTCGGAGTTTCTGCCATCGGCCTAGAAAGAAACCACACTCTTTCTCAAGAAAAACCACATGTCAGACACATCTGCAGGGAACACCTGGAAAATGGACAAGGTTTCCATGAGAGGAAAAATTATGGGGTTCTCCTCCTGAAGGAGGAGAGAAATGGAGCAACGCTTTAAGGCCTGAGAAACCAAACTAATGCAAGCAGAGACATTGTACAAAGCCCAGGAATCTCCAAACCCCCATTCCACAAAAGAAAGGGAGCTTTGGGGCTACATCTGGAAATAAACTCCCTTCTAAGCCACAAGGTGGAAATTGCAGTCCTCAGACTGAAACACAAATTCTCGGATGGTGGTGACAAGGCTGGGAAGGTACTGGTCTATTAGCTGTGCAAGCAACAGGCCGAAAAGCACATACAAGACCTGCTAGACCCCCAAGGAAAGGTTTTGTCCAGCCTGGAAGATATCAACAGCATTATGCAAGCCTTCTACAGCAAGCTGTACATATCCAGCCCATGTACATCCAACAGAGAGTAATCCAGCATTTCTTGAGAGGCTAACACTTTCCAAACTGACAACTCAGCAAGCCACAGCTTTAGATGCCCCAGTATTGATCAGTGAAGTGACAGTGGCACTGATGTCTCAGCAAAAGGACAAGTCTCCTTGAGGAGATGGCTTTTCATTGAATTTTCTGCAGGTCCTGCCCCTCCCCCCAAATAGCCTTGCTCTTGACCCAGGTGTTCACAGAAGTGGAGGACTCAGGCCACTTAACACCTACTCTAAGAGAAGTGGTCATAACTGTGATACCAAAAAAAGGCAAGGACACCACTCTGTTGGCCAGTTATGACCCTGTCTCACTCATCAACATAGAAAGCAAGGTATACATTAAGGTCCTTGCCAACAGGGTGAGCCCCTGCATTTCCATGCTTATTCATCCCTTAATCTGATGCACTCCACCCAGTCCTTGCCTTCATGTGCAGCCACCATAGCAATGGACTTTGAGAAGGCATTTGATTCCCTGGAATAAGACTACCTCTGTGAGGCCCTAATGCACTTGGGGTTTGGAAACAGGTTTTTATCATGAGTACAGACTCTGTACACCATACCCACAACACCAGTCACCACAAACCAACTCTTCTTCTCCCTGTTCCAACTTGGAAGGGGCACCAGACAGGGCTGCTCTCTGTCCCTGCTACTCTTTGTTTTGGCAGTGGAACCTCTCATAGCAGCCATATACCAGCACACCCAAATTCAGGGACTCAAGCTGGGGGGGCAAAGAACACTCCACCTTAATGTATGTTGGCGACCTACTCATTACAGTGTTTGACCTAAGCCTTTTGGCTGAATCCCTGCTCACACTAATAGATCATTTTGCTGAGATCTCTGGGCTCAGGTTAAACATCTCTAAAACAGAGATTATGCCCCTAAATCAGCATTGCCAGCTGACAACTGCTGAAGGGACTGGTCTACACTGGGCAGAGAAAGGCCTTACCTACCTTGGCATACAGATAACCGCTGAATACAAACAATTGTGATACAGTAAGTTACAGCCTATTCTACAGTCATGCAAAACAGATCTTGATATATGGATAATGCTGAATGTAACACTAGCTGGAAAAATATCAGCAATAAAAATGGTCACTGCCCCTAAAATATTATACCCAACTGCCCTTATCCCACTGGCACTATTCCAGACCTGGGCCCCCAGAATCGACAACCTATTCGGGGACTTCCTATGGGATGGGAGGAAACCCAGGTACAGCTGGAGCAAGCTCCATTCACACTGGAAGGCAGAAGGCTGGAACTGCCATGGGTGGATGCGTACAAACATGATTTCAGACAGCCCAGACACTACAATGGTTTAAGCTCCTACATGCCCAGTCACTACAGTGGGTTCACACTGAGGCAGCAGCAGGGAATGTGACCTTAGCAGCCTCCCCACTATTTGCCCCCACATGTGGATGCATTCTGGCACACACAGCTATTGGCCCCACAATCAAGAACTGGACATGGTGTACCCAGAGACTGGGTGCTAAGCCATCTCTGTTTCAGTATGCACCCATCTGGCACAACCTACAAATACTGATTGACAAAAAAACAGCTGTGCTGGCCCACAAGGATTGAGTGGGAAATTTCCTTACTAAAAGAACTACTGGTCCCGGGGTCTAAGATCACAACTAGATACCAATCCTTAATAAGGACTTTTTGGAGTTAGAGAGGCTCTAAAGCCCCTGATGGAAAACTCATATCCCCAGAATGCAGACTCACTCATAACCAACTGGCTAGCTATGAAAAAAGGGGTTGCAGACCCGATTTATTCAGCACTGAGAGACTCCCTCCCTAGTCAATCAATACAATCCAAATGAAGGTGGGAAAACTACTTAGGTATAGTCATCATGGACCCACAGTGGAACCAGGTATGGTGCTCAACCCACTTCACTCACACTCCAGGATGTATGTAGTAGGCTGATCCAGAATAAGATTTTCCACTCATGGTATAGAACCCACACAGTACACAGACAGGCTCAACTAATGACAGATGACAACTGCTGGAGTTGCCATGTTCCAGGGGGTGACCTGCACCACATCCTTTGGGGTTGTACCTATATCCAGCCCCTGTGGAATAACACAGGCCTAGTTTGCTCTAGGTTCCTCCAAAAACAGATTACAGCCTGTGCCCCTCTGATGTTGCTGGGTATAAACCAGACTCACTTAAATTCACCAAAGGGGAACTTAGATGTATAGCTATACTGGTCATGTAGGTGAAAAGAGCTAAAGTCTGCAACTGGCGTAGCACCAGGATCCCGAGCATGGCCAAAATCATGACCTCCCTATTGGGTGTAGCCCAACTGGACCGGCTGTCTCACTCCAGAATTGACAAATGCAGCACCTACCATGAGTGCTGGGCCCCATATATGGTGTATGTCACCCCCCCCCCCACTGGTATATCTCCATTACACAGTAGCTCATTATATCTTTTTTTTGTGTCAATTGTTTAACCAGGAGTGGCACACTAAGCTGAAAGCTTGTTTACAGGTGTGATCTTGGAGCACAGGAAAGTTAAGTGGCTTACTCAGGGTCACACAGTATGCAAGTGGGGGCTATGGGATTCAAAGCCAGGTTGCCAGATTTGCAGCTTAGAGCCTTAAACCACTGCACTATACTGCCTCCCTTGCAGTGCAGTTCAGTAGTTTATATGTAAACTTATGAGTGTATCTGTTGTTGTTTGTATTGACTCTATATATAGTTCTAGATTATTTCCAGTATCTATGTTTGATTTCAGAGTACAGCAGGTGCTCCACACTACAGAATGACCAGAACCCTCCCCCCCCACAGACCTTTCAGGAAGCCATGAAGTTAATCAACCTGGTCAGCCCCCCTCCCCAAGTATGTTCCGAGACCATGGCTTACTGCTAAGAACAAAGTAACCCCTGAGGATTAAGACCTACTCCCTGGGAAGGACAGGAGGGAGCAACAGTTAACACGAGCAATCTACACAGATCCCTTAGCTACTCTATTTAGTTAGCCCTTTCATTTTGTATGCTCAGCATCACTGTTTTCAATTAAATAAAGTCAGCACCATTGTTTCCATTGCTGTGTCTCAGCCCACTGAACTGTTACTCACTCTTGGAGCCACCCTGTATTGCACTGTACTGTACAGTACTATTATTGTTATTGTACTGCCATTGCAATTGCAAATATGTACCACATGTATTACCATTTTTCAAGGAAAATCAATAAAAGTCATTAACAGAAAAAACTCACAAATAACATAGTCATTTCAGGTTATATTAACATAAAATTGCCTACTAAATTCCAACAGAAGCAGGAGTTAATACAGAAAGAGGAATTTCTGATGGGGGGGTAATGTGAAAAAAAGTGTTAAGATCCAGGGTGAGTTTTTCCTCTGAGGAACTGACTTTCTGTTAAACATCACATAAATTACTATTCCATTGATATTTCTAGTTATATTAACATAAAGTTTGGGATACATCTTCCCAAAGGATCTAGTAAATTCCACCAGAAGCATGGGTTCCTACAAGAAGGTGAAGCTGATTGTTTTTTTTTTGGGGGGTGGTATTTGATGAGTGTCAAGATCCAGGGCAATCTTTCCTGTCCTCTAACGGCATGACTTTGTTTGGTAGACATCATACAAAATCACTAATAACTAGTATTTCTGGTTATATTGGCATGGAATTTGGAATACTCGTTCCCCAAAGGTTCCCCTGATGACCACAAGAAGGCAGGGTACATACCTTCAGAATAAAGTGTTTTTCTGGGAATGGTGTTACGTGATGATTGTCATGATCCAGGGCAAAATTTTTCTTCTCCTGTAAGGAACTGACTTGTTTTGGTAAACATCAAATAACATCATGAATAATGGTTTCATTTTTGGTTGTAATAATTGGCAATTTGGGATACATGTTTTCCAGAGGGTCCACTAAATACTACCTGAAGAAGTGATTCATAAAAGAAAGAGAATGTGGTTGTAAAAGGGTGGTTTTATTTGATGAGATCTAGGGTGAGTTTTCCATCCTCTGAGAAACTGACTTGGATTGGCAAACATTATATAAAATCACAAAGAACTGTGCACTTCTAGTTGTATTAACATGTACTTCAAGAATCCTGCTTCCCAAAGGGTCAACTAAATATCACCAGAAGCACAGGATCATAAAGTAAATGGAAAGTAGTTTTCAAGGGGTAGTTTTATGTGATGAGTGCCAAGGTTAATGGAGATCTTTCCTCTCCTCTGAGGGCCTTGCTTTGTTTGATAGACATCACACAAAATCACTTATACAATTAACATTTCTGGTTATAGTAACATAAGGTCTGGGACATATGTTCCCAAAAGGGTCCAATAAATGTTACCTGAAGCATGGGTTCCTACAAGAAGGGGAAGGTGGGATTCCAGGGATGAATTTATGTGATGAGTGGCAAGATACAGGGCAACCTTTTCTCTCCTCTGAAGTCCTGGCTCTGTTCAGAAAATATCAAATAGCTCATTTGGCAGATATAGAAATAGCTCAGTTCAGACAAGGATAATGCCCAAAGACTGAAGGGTAGTGGATGTAGTCCCACTACAAAAGGGAGGACAAGAGGGGTGGAGCTAGCTGCTAAACTGAGAGGATGTGCTGAGTGAAAGATCCTGCTACTGGCTTATTTTACTAACAGCAAACTCAGCTTCTATCCTGTTTTTCTTTGACTTTATTGGTGGCGAACTATTTGGGGATCATTATGAGCAAGCAGAAAAATGTCCTCTGCAGCCTGCTGCTGCCGAATTCTTTAAACTAAAACTTCCATCTGGTGCGACATTATAGGCGAGCCTGTTACCAAGTGAATGCACTTCAACTTTAGAGTTAATTGAGATAAAGAATTCCCTGAAGGCATTCTGTAAATCTGTACAGGGAGTGGACAAGAAAATTGACGACTTCACAGAGCAACTGATCAAAGTGGAATCCACACTTACCAGCATGCAAATCCAACTGACCGATACAGCGAGCCATGTGGATCGAGCAATGGCATCTTCCACCACACTCATTCAGGAAAACACGCATCTCTTGACTTGAACAAAATGAACTGCTCTCTGGGAATGTAATCTTCAGATGGTTGGACTTTCTGAGGACTTTGAGATGGAGGGTCCTATTCCCTTCTTAGAAATATGGCTCCCAGGACTTTTAAAATGGGATTCTGCTCCAGTTCCTGGATATATTTATAGAGCATACTGAGTCTCCCCTCACAGAGCCTCTACAGATTATACCCCTTGAACCTTTCTAATTGTGTTCACTAAGATCAGTACTAGAGCTAAACTTTACATGCTGCTAGAAAATACAGAGAACTGTTTGCCAGTGAAGCCATTACCCAGCTAGATCCTGATTTGTCCTTTTCTACTCAGCAACACCATAAAGAATTTCAGGAGGTTAAAACATGTGAACACGTTTCAGTTGCCTTTTGCTCAGTTATTTTCTGTCTGATTGTTGGTTCAGGTCAAGGGAAAAACCTTTTTCTTTAATAAGCCTGCAGATGCCCATCATTTATTAGATAAAACTGAAAAAGAACTGCAAATGCTGACAGTGGATCTGACTGACGCTCGAGACCCTGAATTGCCTGGGGATGATGACTTCTGATCTACAGTATTCGTGGTCACTAGTTGACTTGACTGTTCTGTGCTCCTGCTGTGGTGCTTTACAGAGCTGCTGTTTATTCTTATAGTCTGTGCACTTTCTTGGACTACTATGTCTTACTTCTTGGACTGGGTGGGCCAAGTGGTCCTTATCTGCCATCATAGTCTATGTTTTTATATTTTCTATGACTTACACAGTCTTTATTTGATGGTGTTATGTTTTTTCTTCCAGGGTTTAGAGAGCTTCACATCAAGTTATTCTTGAAACAAACTTTGTGCTGTTTCTCTCTATGCAGTGTATTAATTCTTGGTTCTTAAACTGCATAAGACAATTATTGTATTACTGTGTTATTGAGTTCTGGTAGCTCGGGTTTAGCTCAGTGATGCAGTCGCCACTTTCAGGCAGCACACCCAAATCAAGCTATAAGTTCTAGCAGTCCCTGTACTTTTAAGAGATAAGTTGGATTTTGAATTTCAGAATGCTGTATGTTCCCTCTCTGTTTTTGATATATAGATGCCTGTGGATAGAGCCAAGCCATGTCCATTTACTATCTTCCAAATATTCTAATTATAATTTAGTGACAACGCTGTATTTTATACAGCTAGAGTGTGATAGTGCCATGGTTCTACATCCTGTTATATTTCATTTTGCAATTATAGCCAAAGCCATAGTGACATTGCTTATGATACACTCACATGATTCTTAGAATTGGGAAGTTTTTATTCTTTTCTCAGTTATTGCAATAAAGCCATTTCCCTCCTCATGTGTAACACTGGCAGGCATTCACATTTTCGTTTTGCTAATGGCATGGTGCCTCTGTATTGATTAATCATCATTTCATGCAATGGCATGTACGTATTCTTTATTTGTATGATTTTGCCTGAAATCTATAAATTAAGAGTAAAAAGAAAGAATGGAGGACAAGTAGAGATGGATGAAGTGGCCTCAATTCATTCCGTGAAGTGAATCGCGAAGCTAAAGCAGATTCACTGAGTGCCACATGATGAGAAGCGGAGTACTTCGAGTTATAATGGGTAACACGAAGTCTATTGAAAACAATGACTTTGCATTACTCCACCTTCCCAATCCACTACTCTACCAACTCTTAAGGTGAAGTACATTGAAAACAATGTACTTCGTCTTGTTTTTAAGCTCCAAAAGTGAATTTTGCAGTGGTTCATGGGATTTCAGGTCACATGGGCTCTATATTGTTCTACACAGACTCAGTTTGGGGTAGTGTGTGTAGGAAGCTATAGGAGACAGTCTGTTCTGAGAGCTGTCTGTGATTCAAACCTTTTAAAAGCTGTTCCAAAAACCTTTTTGAGTAATTATTTTTGCTCAAACTTTAGTTCATCGATTGTACGAAACCCTCCTGTGCTCATATCATCAAGCATTTATTGTTTGTGTGTGGATTTTGAATGTTATTGTACAATATTAAGTCTGTGTAGTAAGAGACAGTGAAAGTGTGCTTTGGGGAAGGGGCGTGTCTGTGGTGTAGGTAGATTAACTTGGAGAAAAAGACAGTTCTTTCTGTTTGGTGATATTTTTCTTGTATAACTGTGTTAATGTACACACAGTAATATTTTTAATAATTCTTGCCATTTATTTGCTGATTATTGTGGTGCAGCAGTGCATAATTTTAGTTTATTTAAAGTATGTGGTTATATTACTGAAGTTTTCAATTTGCTACACATTACTTAGTGTGTGTGAGTATGTGTGTGACGCACATCATCAAATCAGACAGCTTTTATTATGCCACATAGTAATTTCAGTAATGTGAACCTGCTAGCCACTACAGCTGTGTGATTTTTGTACTTTTTTGTGGTATCATTACTAGTACTGGTACTAGTACTAGTGACTGTTACTGTAGCAGTGCAGTACACTGCCTTCGCTCAGCCGGCCCCAACTGGCAAAGGTATTCTTTTCCAGATCTTAATTTCTGATGGTGAGCACTGGTTAGGTGTTGTGCCTTTGCATCTGTGTCTCTTCAGTGTGCAGCACAATCTTAATCTGTTTGTGCATTTGCATCTCTTTAGGGCCCAATCTTCATCTGTAACTTAAGTCACAGTTGTTTCTTGGCCTTCCCTTCAGAGTACTGGATTGGTGTGGTACGTAATTCTGCATGAACATTGTACTCATTAATATGCATTTTTAAGTCAGGACCATCATCATGTTCACGAGTCACTTGTGATACAAATCACGTTCTTCATCATCACAGTCGCAAATGCACTCACAAATCATGATTCATGATCACGTCATGAATCACAACATTCATTTTTTTACTAGTTATTTGGATGTATTGTAAACCTGTTTTGTAGTATCTCTCCAGGCTTCACCACCCCACCATTGTACTCATTAATAAGTGTTTTTAATTCGGGGAGTTGGACAATGTCTGTAGTACATACACAGACAGGAAAGAAGACTGACTGCACACATGCAGTTTAGCACAGTATGTTTGCACTGTCAGTCTGCTTTTCCACAAACACGCAATGACAGAAAGTAAACATTAATGAGGCACCAAAACAGCATGCACACACACACACACACACACACACACACACACTCAACAAAAGGAAGTGGGGCCAAAATGCAAAGTGTCATGCATACAGAAGACAACAAAAAAGGGCATCATTACATACAAGGGTCGGGGATGGTGGAGGAATACATTTTATAAACACAGCAAGAAAGGTGTGGTGGGCACATGGTATGAGGAAAAAAAATGAATGTGAGATCCTGTGGTGATCCAGCAACAGTTCCAGCATGGACATAATTTGCAATTGATGTCCCTCTATGCGATCCAGCTGCTGCTCAACAGCACTCACCCTCTCACTGTTCTCCTCAACAGCACTCCAGAGAACTGCCAAGTCAGTCTGCATTACACACAGTTCTCTGGGGTACAGATGTTCTACAGACTGACCTGCTGGTGGTGGTGGTTTGGGTGCTGGTGGAGCAGCAGGTGCTGCTCTGGCCCTCCTCTTCTTAGGGCCCTTGCCACACACTGATTCACCCTCTGCCACAGAAGGGCCAGCAGGTGTAGGCATGTCCTGCTCCGCGGCAGCCTTCCACTCCAACTGGTGGCAATAGAGCATATGGGTGCACTGGCCCCCAGTCCCCAGGAGGGTCGTGCACCTCCACCTCACATAGGCAGCACCTGACCATGCTGCTGTCCCATCGATACAATCAAAAAATTGCCAAACAATGGAGGTGTGGGAAGGAACAGGCACAGGCAGGGGAGGGCCAGAAGAACTGGCAGCTGGCTGTCACGGTGCTCAACAGGGTTTCGATCCACACCTGGGCCTGGGGGCACAGGCACATCCTGCTCCTGAGGACCTGGTGCAGGAGCTAGTGCTGGACGTGGTGGTGGTGGTTCAACTGCCTCAGAGTCAGGAGGTAGTGCTGGTCCTGCTTCTGGGGAGACACTCAGAATTTTTGATCGGTCCAACAGGAACTGGATGCCATGCTCACCATGCATGTGCATGGTATGAAGCCTACCAGTGCCATGCTCTCCCAGAGCTGCCCCTGGTCCAGACATTCCCTCACCCTGGTCAATCTCTCCTACTGCACTTCTTCAGTCTGAGCAATGACTACTCACATTGTCACACAACACACACACAGTCACACAGACACAGACAAACAACTAACTACTTATGAAGGTAAGAAAAATAAATTTACAGAAAAAGCAAATTAAGTAAACAAAAGACTACTGAAAAGACAAAAAAATGTAGCTTTTAAAAAAGCTGTTGGGTCTAAATCAAAATTTAAATCTCTTTCTCGCTCTGATCTCCAAGTCTCAGCAGTGACAAAACACACTCCTCTATCTCTGTCTCCATCTGCACAGGAGAAAGTGAAAGTATCTCCTTGTATGACTCACTACCTTCCTTTTCCTGCCTAGCTATGGCTAAAGAGCATGGTGAAGTCCATTGAAAACAACAACTTCACCTTACTTCGCGTTGTCATTCAGCCTTAACAGAAAGTGGTAATGACAAGGCAGAGAGAGCACTTTGCATTGCCCACTCCACGTAGCAGAGCGGCAACACAAAGTGCCCACTTCATGGACACTTCACCGGTGGAATTTACATTCACTGCATCTCTAAGGACAAGGCACAACCAGGGAATTACAGCCATACCTCTGCAGTGGGTGAACTAATGGAGTCACTGATCAAAGAGGATCTTGTGGGCAACTTATAGAGAAATGACCTACAAGATGGTAAACCATAAGAGTTTGTGACCATGAGGTCATGTCAGACAACCTGATCATTTTCTGTGACTGGGTAACAAAGTTAGAAGATAAATGCCACACTGTGGATTTACTCTACTCCAGTTTTAGCAATACGTTTGACTCAGTGAAAGACAGCAGGCTGCTGAATAAACTGGAAAACTTGGGCATGGCTAGGGACATAGTTAGATGGGTAGAAAACTGGTTGAAGGAGATACAACAAAGGGTAGTGGTAAATGGGGTCAAATCAGAAAAGAGGGATGTCATGGGTGAGGTACCACAGGGATCTGTTCTAGAAACTGTCTTCTTTAATATGCTTATTAGTGACATTGGAAAGGGTGCATGGGACAAGTTGTGTCTCTTCACAAAAGGCACAAAGCTCTGTGTTACAGTGCATAGGGATGAAGGGATATGGGAGATGGGAGATGCAGGGGGATCTACAAAGGCTAGAGAGGTGGTCTAAGGTTTGGAAGTTGAAATTCAATGCCAAATAATACAAGGTTAGACATCTAGGGAAAAACACCAGGACAGAATACTGGATGGAAGAGGTTAAATTGAGTACTGCGGCAGAGGAAAGTGACCCAGAAGTCATCATTAATGACTTCCTCAAGCAATAGGTAAAGGTGTAAGTTTGTCACGGAGGTCACAGAAACCATGAATTTCGAGTGCCTCCGTGACTTTTGCCAGATTGCCGGTTTCCACATTGGCACATGCGCAGTAGCACTTTGTCCCTTTAAATTCTCCATTTCCAGAAGGGCAGAGCACTGAACTACGCATGCACTAGTCACGCGATGCTCCAGTACATTAAAAAAGCCCCTTTACGCAGGGCGTCGCCAGACAGCGCCGTTTTCCTTTCCTCGCTCGTGGTCAGCAAGCAAATTGGTTTGATAGCTTCTTTCCCAGACTGTCAGCATTCATTGGAGGCTTGGAGGGGGAGGTAAAACTTAAATAAAGCAGCTGCAATGCGAGGAGTGGTAGCGAGTGAACTTGTGGGCATGTCACTCATGTGGGGGCTTCTGCCTTGCCATTGATTGTTTTCTGTGGCAAACGGCAAGGAGGCAGAAAAGAATAAGATCCCCAGAAGGAACTGAAGTGGGGAAAGTTAAAGGGGGCTGGAATCTGAGGGAGGCAGCAGGAAAATTAAATTGCTGTACTGGGAAGGGGGACAGAGCCAACTTGTGGACTGTGGATGAAGATGCTTCTGCCAGGCCCATGTAACTGGTGGCAAAGGGAGTTGAAAAGAAAGAGCTGGCTGCTCTGACTGACCTGTTGGAGGATTCGAGGAGGAGGAGGTACTGGAGAGGGGAGTCCTTCAAGCTGAAAAGAAGAGAAATGCTGATGCAAGTAAGATAAAGCTGTTGGGAGGAAAGAGGACTGTAGAAAGAAGTGCAATATAAAGAACTATAGTGCTTTGAAAATAAAGAGGTGTTTAAAACTGAAGTGCAGAAAAGAGAAAACATATAAAAAAATTATATATATATATATATATATATATATATATATAATATATAGGACAAGAAGACTACAGACTACGGCGAATGTATGGTATGTGATTCACTTCTCTATAAATCTTGGGGGCGGGGGTTGTGGGGCACTGTTCAGGAAAGGGATATTTAAAGCATATCAATTAATTTAATTCCATTTGTCCAGTCTGTCCACTCCTTACATGCTAACCAACTATAAATTGTATAGTGGGGAAAATGCTTTACTGTACTGGCTGGGTCAGAGACCCAAGAGGGGGTGGTGTGATGGCCTGTCACTGGGATTCACAAGGCCAGATACATACAGGTAAGTTGCAACAACACAGGGTGACATCTCTTTTGGGGCCCTTTCCCAGCATGCTTGAACTGAAGTCCTGCCTGAGTGAGACAAATTGTAGTCACTCAGATCCATGGTTTTGTGGAGATGATGTAATTGTGTGTATGCTGCTGCAGTGCTGCTTATGCAGTGCAGCTTAAAAGAGAGAGGTATGTCAGTGACAGCAAATTGAGGTGTCAACTCATGCATGGCAGGGAGGGTTTTGTTGGGCTAGGATACTGCAGTCCAACAAAACCCTCGCTGTATGGCTACTTAGTTACACTGCTGGATTTGTCCTACTCAGGCAGGAGTTCAGGCTAGGAAACTGCCCAGAAAACAGTAACTGTACACTCTCTGTCACCTTGTGTCACTGCCACTTAGCTTTGTTTCTGAGACAGTTGCCAAACAGGGGTTGGTGTTCTGCCATGTCACTGAGATTGACAGAAAGCTAAGTGTCAGCAACACAAGGTGACTGCTGGGTTTTCTGTTTCTGTGCTTTTCACAGCCTAACCTCTGCTTTGGGAGTACAAATCTAGCAGTACAAATCGGAGACTGGCTCACACCATGCTGAGGGGGCAGCTGCTTGCAGAGAGTTGGACTGGCTCACTTAGATCCATTGTGGTGGTGTGTAGAGGGTGTATGCTGCTGCCAAAGCAGTGCAGCTTAAAAGGGAGGGATTTTAGTGGCAGTGAATTGATCTGACATGCATGGCAGGGAGGGTTTGGTTGGGCAAGGATGCGAATGCTGGATGCAGACTGTGCATCACACACACATGTGACATGACGTTCTGTGCCAGCCCTGCTGCTATTTTCAGTTTTCATCAAAGCAGCATATTAATATTTTGCTTTGTCTTTTTTTCCACATAGCAAGCCTTATCTGGGGTGAAGTTCACAGACTGAGTTTGAGATCAGCTGAAGAAGTTCAGTTCTTGTCCTGAAGTGACCAGTCCATCCATCACTCCATCTGTCCAGCTAGACTGACTCCATCATCCTTCAGTGAAGACACTGAATAGAAGATCAACATCAGATAAGTTGGACAGTACACAGTCATCTTGTGTACTGTACCACCAGCTATTTGAGAACATCTCTTATTTAAAAAATACTGTGACGCAGAGACATTTTCAGAAACAAAAAATCTTTATTTTCTGAGACTGTGGTAGCATATAAAAAATATGTCAAGTTACAGAGCACTAGCTTTTTGTTACATTGTGCAATTGTGCACATCTGGCACTGACATGTGGTAGTAGAAGTAGTGTCCTGTGAACAGCAGAGTGTTTAGAGCATTTAAACATTGTAAAATACAGTAGTAGTAGTACTGTAAACTAATTCAGAACGTTGAAATAGAATCCCTCAGTCAGAAGCAGGGTCACCTAGTTTTTGAAAATGGAGGTAGCTGCACAAAATCTGGGTGGGAACACATTCTTCTTCAGATAAATACATCAAATCGAAGATTTCAAAAATGAGCGCAAATGAACACTGTGCTCAATATGCTAGTAATGCTTTTCAAGTGAGTGATGGCAAACTCTTCTGTTCCACCTGCAATGTGCCAGTGTATTTTTCAAGAAAGGCAAGCTGTGACAAACACATGGGTAGTACAGTGCATCTAAGGAAATGCAAAACTTTAGAGCAAGCAAAGTTGAAATGTGTAAAAAGACAAAAAACAGTGACTGAACTGTTTAGAAATTCAGCAGAGGAACAGTTACACAGACGAACTGAACTTTACAAATTAACCAAAGCTTTTACAGCACCCAATATTCCATTGCATGTGCTTGACAATGCATCTCTGAAGGGTTACTTAGAAAATGGGTTGAAATACATTGGGATAATCCCCACATCCCATCAGCTGAGATGACTGCATCTACCGAAAGTGTTTGAGGGTCACAAATTAGCTATAAAAGAACAACTTCAGATGTGCTGTGGTCTTAGTCCACAGATCCACAGAGCTAAATCCCCTCCCAAATTTATATTCCAGTGCTCGTACAAATCCCTCAACCTCTCCCCCCTTTTGGACGACCTTTACCACTCTAACTGGGTCCCAAGCTCAAACTGCTCTAATATGGATTCGGCCCTTACGCACTTTCGGAATACTTTCCTCTCCGCCTGGGATAAACATGCCCCCACTCGCCGGACTCGAGTCCGTGGTTCTCACCTACCCTGGATAACCCCTGAGCTGATTGCCTGCCAACAAGCCCGCGACAAGGCCTGGCATAACTATAAATCCTCACTCCTCCCAGATGACCATACCTCCTACCGTATGCTCCGCAATAGATGCACCAAGGCCATCCACCTAGCTAAGTCGGAATATTTTAATAACACACTTAATGCTAACATTAGCAGCCCATCTAAATTCTGGAAAGTCATTAACTCCCTTTTCTCCCCCACAACAACTAGCCTTCCCCCTCTTCTCCTTGTCCAGGGGACTCTCCTTTCTGACCCCCAGAAGGTAGCTTCCGAGTTCAATTCCTACTTCACAGCACCCTGACTCTCCTTGACTCCCTTCCACCCACAACCACTCCTTCTCCTCAGTCTTCCTTCCCCCGTCCATCAGGGTTGAACCGTTTCTACTTCAGACCCATTTCCCCCACCGAAACCCTAGACACCCTACACACCCTAAACTCCTCCAAAGGTAAATCCCCCGATGGTCTAGATAACAAACTGCTCTTCCTATCTGCTCCCGCCATCGCTACCACTCTTGCAGACCTACTAAACCTCTCCTTCACTACTGAGTCACTCCCCTCCGAATGGAAGCACACCACTGTTCTACCCCTCCTGAAAGCTGGGGACCCTACCTCCGCATCCAATTACCGCCCCATCTCCCTCTTCCCCACCCTCTCTAAACTCCAGGAACACCTAGTGCTATTCCAACTCTCCCACTTCCTCTCAGAAACTAACTTCTTCACCCCTTTCCAGTCCGGGTTCCGAAAACACCACTCCACCACCTCCTCTCTACTAAGACTCACAGACCATATCCTCACTAGGATGGATAAAGGCTAATCACCGCTGCTATTTTCATAGACCTAGCAAAAGCCTTCGACACCGTATCCCATTCTCTCCTACTATCCTGCCTTTCTGAAGCTGGGTTAGCCGAATCTACCACAAACTGGTTCAGTGCCTACCTACTAAATAGAACCCAATCCATCAAAATAGCTGACCATATCCCCCCCCCCTCCCAGTTACCACTGGCGTACCCTAAGGCTCTGTTCTCGGCCCCATCCTCTTCTCCATCCTTCTAAATGACCTGCCAAACTCGTGCTCTTCCTCCGCCATTCACATGTATGCAGACGATGCAGTCCTCTTTACCTCCGGCCGGACCCATGAAGAAATCACCTCCAAACTTCAAACCAACTCCAACAAAATCCAACACTGGTTCCTCAGCAACCAACTCTCCCTAAATGCTAAGAAGACAAACTCCATGACTTTCGGCACCAGACAGCGATTATCCAAACTCACTTCCCCTCTGAGATTCCACACCTTAAATAACACCATCCTCGAAGAAGTACCCACCTTCAGGTAACTAGGGGTTTGGCTTGACCGTCACTTCTCCTTCTCTACTCACATGGATGCCATCATCTCTAAATTATGCCCCAAACTTGATGCCCTCTATCGTAACCGCACTAGTCTCCCACTTCCTGTCAGACGCTAAATAGTCCAGAAAATGATTATACCCTCCTTCGACTACTGTGATGTAGTTTACAGCTCCACTGCACATACCACCCTAGCCAGATTAGACCCCCTCTTCAATGCATTCTGCCGCTTTGCCCTCGATGCCCCCCCCTCGTGCACAGCACTGCATGCTTTATCGTTCCCTGTCCCTGCCTTCTTTAAGTAACGGCGCCAATTCATTGCGCTAAATTCACTTCTAACATCTGGCCCGCTCCTCCTCCCTACCTCTCATCCGTCCTCATCCTCCCTCCTCCCTCCCACACCCTCAGGTCTGCTGGACACTAGGCTATTATTCATCCCCCATCGAAGGACCTCCACCGCCAATCCGCTTCCTCTTACCTCCTCCCCAAACTCTGGAATGACCTGCCCACCCAGATCCGCATCTTCATCCAGACTCTCCTCTCCTATGCCTCTAATTTCCTTACACCCAACTGCTGCCCTGACCACCCCCCCATCACCTTCTCCCCCCCCGCACCTGACCAGCGCCCGCTATCGCCTAATAGTCTGGCTTACCCATCTACCCCATGACTACACTCTCTTTACTCACCCCATACTGTCAATTTCCCTTCCTCAACCCATGCTCCCCACCCCTCCTCACCCAACCTCCCCCTTCACACCTCCTCACCCCCA
Source organism: Neoceratodus forsteri (assembly GCA_016271365.2). Lineage (NCBI taxonomy): Eukaryota > Metazoa > Chordata > Ceratodontiformes > Ceratodontidae > Neoceratodus > Neoceratodus forsteri. Next base: position 638,206,748 of record CM057455.1, on the reverse strand, counting down.
CACCCTCCTTTCCCTACCTCCATCTTGCTCTCCTACCCCCTGCTCTACCTGGTATATCCCTCTTGCTCAACTTCTCCTGGCACCCAAGTTCTGTTTTACTACCCTGTTCTGTAACTTGCACTTGTCCTCATGCTGCCTCATGTATACTCTGATTTGTATTCCAAACCCCTATGTTCATGTTCAGCTCTGTTCCTAACTCACAATGTAACCAAGATGCTGTATTAACTGTCATTGTTTGCTACTGCTGTGTACTATACTGTCTCCCTATGAATACGCTCAGTTGTAATACCTTCCACCTATACATTGACGCTGTAATGTACTACTGTTAAGCTCAATTATTTTTTATGTTTACTTGCCTCCTCTGTAACCCCCCCCCCCCAGGTCGCACCGTGAGACGAGCATCTTTTTGCTCAGTGTGCCTTTCCTGGTAAAACATTTTCAATAAATAAATAGTATTGTATGTGATGAAACCACACATGCTGAAGATAGATATGCATTCAATGTTCTCATTGTACCAACAGTCAAAGCTGCTGATGAGGGTGATGGTTCCGGCTCCACTACAGCAAATTCAAGTGAAACAGTGCTGTCAGCTATTTTACTTGACTGTGTTGCACTGGAGAGAACTAACTATAAAACTGTTAGTCAGGCTGTCATAGATGTGCTTCAAAAGTATGAAGTTCCTTTTGATAAGGTTTCAGCTTTTGTGACAGATAAAGCTGCATATATGTACAAAGCATGGAACAGTAGCTTGAAGAGCTTGTTTTTGAGTGGGGTACATGTAACCTGTATTGCCCATTTGCTAAGTTTAATTGGTGACATTTGACGGAATAATTTTAAATTGGTTAACAGTTTCGTTACAGCTGTCAAACGTAGTTTTACAGCATGCCCCGTCAGAAGTGAGATTTTGTCAGTTTCTGTAGACAGTGGTAAAATGGTTGTATTCCACCAGCTCCAGTAATTACTCATTGGAATAGCTGGTTCAGTGCTGCTTTGTATCATTGCTCACATCTGCAGGAATATGTGGATTTCTTTGGAGAAGATGAGGATGAAAGTGTTGCTATTCAGGAAGTTGTTGAGTTAGCACAGTCAGATGAAGTGAAGGGTGATCTGCAGATTATGGTGCAGTATGCTCCTAGAATAATGCAGGCATTAACAAGTTATGAAGCAGCAGTTCCTGTAGCTCACAAAGTAATTGATGATTTAACAGATTTATGCAATTGGGCACAAACTAGTTCTGAGCAGTGTGTACACAGACTAGCAAAGAAAGCTTTAGCTGAATGTGCAAATAAAATAAAGTCATACAGTGCAGAAGATACACATTCCAGGTTCTGTCAGCCAGTGGCTTCATTTTTTAGAGCTTGCCGTATGTTTGGCCATAGCAGAGCAAAATGACTCAATATGACTGAAGATAACATGTTTGATGGCATACCATTATTTGAGAAGAAACTTAAAGCAAGAATAGAATTTCGTGCATACAGAAATTTCTAAGCAGAGGTTAACTGTGATGACATGATTACTTTTTGGAAAAGTATGTCTGAATGATTTCCAGAACTGCCCCAGATTGCACTTCATTGCCTGTCAGTGCCAGTAAACAGTGTGGATGCTGAATGCTCATTTTCAGCATATAGTGATGTACTGCGGGACAACCACAGGAGAATTACTTCTTCAAACTTGTCTACGTACAACATGCTATTCCAAAATGCTGATAAAATTTGAATTGTTGTTTTCTATGTGTCTGACTACAATCCAAGTAGGTCAGTAACTGTTTTGTTCTCAACATATATAGGTGGGGCTAATTTTATTTGTTTTGTACAACAATACTGCATGTGCCCCACTCTTGTCAGTGCCTGTCATTTAATTGTATTTTTTGAAGTCAGGTATTCAAGTTCAATTTAATGTGCAGGTAATTCAGTTCAGTACTAGTTGACATGTTGCTACCTGCAGATCTAGAAAATGTGTGCGAGGGGTAGGTAGCATAACAATTTTGCCTGTCACACATACAGTATGTGGGACTGGAATATTGCCCAATGTACATGTAGGTCTGGGCAGAGCACATCAAGTTGTGACTTTCTGTAGGTTACTGTTGCTTGTTTGTGCTAGGAAATGGAGCAGCTTTGCAATGCTTCTCCAAATGCTGGATATGCTGCTGCAACAAAGTTTAAATGACTTACTCCCAAGCCCCCACACAGTGACACTGAAATGATGTAGTCACTGCCATGTCTGGTGCATGGAATGCCACCCCCTGTGTACCTAAAGTGTGTGAGATGCACCTCATGCTCTCAGTTGTCATCTACTTCTTGCACAAAGCCCTGTGCTGGGCATAACAGTGACATCCCACTACACAATGCTTCAGCTGCTGCAGCACAGAGTGCCAATGCCAAAGCTTTAGTACAATAAAGAAATGACTTAATCCAGAGCACCCACTCAGTGGCATGGACTGAAGTGATGTGGTCACTGCCACGTCTAGTGCATGGAATGCCACCCCTGTGAACCTAAAGTGTGTGAGACACACCTCATGCTCTCAGTTGTCATCTTCTTCTTCTTGCACAAAGCCCTGTGCTGTGCATAACAGTGACATCGCACTACACAATGCTTTGGCTGCTGCAGCACAGAGTGCCAATGCCAAAGAGTTAGTAAAATAAATAAATGACTGCAACTTCATAAAATGATGTGCCTTTGAAAATGTTAAAATATTTTCCACCAGAACTTTTATTTAACTAAATAATGTTATGCAAAGTGACATTCACATAGCACAACAGGGTTAAACATCTTTGGTGTCACAGCTTTGTCTTTACTGCCTGTCTACAGCCCAGGTATCACAACCTAAACTTTGTTTTAGCAACTTCTTGTAGCAAAGAGAGAGTACATTTCAGGCAACACAGACTGATAGAGCTCTGTAACTGAATTAACATGTTGAGGTTGCAGTAAATAAGTTAAACACTGCAACACATTAACATGTAAATTCATTGACAGAACTCTATCAGTCTGTGTTGCCTGGAATGTGTTCTATCTGTGGTACAAGAAATTGCTGAAGCAAAGTTTAGGTTGTGGCACCTGGGCTGCAGACAGGCAGGAAAGACACGGCTTTGACACCCAACAATCTTCTCAGGCTGCTCACTTGGTTGGTCACCAGTTAATCAGACGTCTGGCAGGTACTTAGGTGGTGGCATTAACCTTTTTGGGGGGATGGGAATCTGCCTTTCCTGTCTCTGGATCTCCAATGGTACTGCCTATCTGTTGTATTGTTTGAGAGGTTCTTGTGTAAGTTAACAAACACCACATAGATTTTGCTAAGAGTTAGCCTTCCGTTACCAGAAAAAGTGCAGCTGGGTCTAAATCGTTTGTTTTCTTTCACTCCATTCATGCTGTACTGGTTAGAATTGTGATTCCAACAAGTTAAGCATTCATTTAGATTTTTCTGTTCCTTTCAGGAACAAATCTTTGAATGTGTTATATACATGCAATTGGTATGTTGTGGTTGTCAACAATGACACTCACATTACAGTGATATTAACTGTCTACTGTGGACCAGATCCATTCAATCCATCTCTGTTGTGATTCACTGACTCTGAAGGGTCCCAGATGTAGAAAAATATACCGCCCTACTATCCTTAATTCCTTACCACTGGTTCATTTTGTATCAACAACACTGTGAGTGTTGTACAGTGATGTTTGAGATGTGCCCTACAGCTAGCATGTCACTTTCATTTGATTGACCTCTCTGTGAACAGTAATTTAAGGAACAAATATATTCATATGTAGGTAATGTTGTTCCTCCTTTTATTTCGGGGCACAACAGCCAGGTTAGAATTGGTTTGGAACTTTAGCCTCAAGTTGTGGCTGGTAACACTTTGGATTTTAGCACTTTTGTTCCTTATGTTATTGACTGTACAGAACAGAAGTGATGTAAATTACAATGTATGAGATGTTTTAATTCTGGACTGTAAACCTGAACAACACATACATTTTATATAACAAGAATATCCTAAAAGATGTATGGCCTGGACCAAAAGACGCTTAATGTGAACGTTTTCTAATTTGTCCAGTATAAAGTGTTAAACACTATGAAAAATCAATAAATTCAACAATTTGTTGCTGATACACTGTCTTATGTCTTTTTTTGTGTCTTTACTGACTTTAATAGCATTATACGTCACTAAAAAAGTGCCCATGACTTTGTCATGAAATTTGCACTTTTGTCCATGACCGCCCAATGAATTCTTTAAAAGTTGGCCATGACAAAACCATGACTTTTGCCACTTTGTCCCGTGACAAACTTACAACCCTAGCAACAGGTAAATCAGGGAGCTCGGCTAACACTCCAAAGACAGTTTCATGAAAAACTCACCACTATAGGTTAAGATAACCATGGATTTAATCCAAATAATTTGAAAACAGTAGTGTCACCAAGTTCCAATGTGTCACTAAACTCTCATGCATTTCAAGGAGTGAGCTCACCGGTGATTCACATATATATATATATATATATATATATATATATATATATATTTACACACACACACAGAGTATGTACAGTATATGTATACAGTACATATACAGTACATATATATTTATAAAATGGGTAGGAAAAATAAATCAATAATAGCATACCTGATTGGATAAAACACATCACATGACCGTGCGTATATAAGAGGGCGACCGCACACCTGCACTTTTACCCCCTCCAAAACAATTTTGACATTTTATAAGATAGATAAACCACTCTGATGCGTGCGGTCGCACTCTGATATACGCACGCCTTGGGCAGTTGATGCACTCGGCCAGTACAACACACAGCAAGGCGTGTGTATATCAGAGCATGACCGCACACCTCAGAGTGGTATATCTATTTCATATATACACACATATATATATACACACACACACACACAGTAGATATTACATATATATATTATAGATATATACACACAATTGCACATACCCCAATAATGCAAAGCATCATGGTAAACATAAGCAAATCCTCATGAGAGAATTTGGACTGGCTCTGGGTTCTTTTATAAAATATATATATATATATATATATATATATATATATATATATATATATATATACACACACATGCACCACACTAGGGTGAATAAATTTGGTAAATAAATTTTATTTTAACTTAGAACACCATTTATTTCACTTAGAACACAATTTATTTAACTTATAACATGTTATTTCCACTTAGAATATGGAAACAGAACACAGAGAACAATGGTCCAAATAGAGAACTTACAATGGAAAGAAAGGCAATTTTAAGGTAAAACAAGGTAAAACACCAGTAAAACCATTACTGATTGTGTGGTATATATCAAATACATAATGGGTTGCAGTAGAACAACACCTTTATCTCCACACATGAGTGCTAAGATCCTTATAACTAACTTGTGGCTTCGCCACTCGTGAGTTATGGGTCTTACTACTCACTGGTGGAGATAAATGTGTTATTCCACTGCAACCCATTGTGTATTCCCTATATCTATGTTGGAAGTATAGCCTAGAGTTTACAGTAACCAGCTGTGAATAAGCTTGGTACATCCAAGGTACATCCAGCAGATCTGGATTTGATTCCCACAACCTCCACTTGCATACTGTGTGACTCTGAGCAAGTCACTTAACCTCACCAGTGCTCCCAGTTCACCCCTGAAAACAAGCACTTATGCCTAGTGGGCCATACAGTTCTGCATGTGTTAATATCACCTGCAAAATAAAGTGTGGCAATGTATCACAGGCAGCACATCATGGACTATTTGACTGCAGGTAAAAAACATCACCAGCCAACATACCACATGTGCAGAGCCCATGGTGCACAGTTAGACCTAAGTGGACAAGGTGGCATAGAAGGACAACAATGGATGCAGTCACAGTGTCACTACTGGTCAGTGTGGCATTGGAACTGTACAACTGGGAAGGCAGTGCCACACTGATATGCAGACAATGGCCTGGAAGTCAAGGGGATGCTGCACCAACTGCCTCACAAACTGTACAGCAGTTATGCACCTGGGAGTTATTCAGGAGGCAGGCACAGTAGGTCTACCTCAGGGGACACTATGGTCATAGCTATGGAACCCGGTTCCCACTCCCCAGGCTGGAGGTGCTGCCAGAGTCTTTGTCTGGCAAGCCCTATGTCTGTTGCCCCACCCACATCCCCTGAACCTGCCCAGCTGTCAGGCAGCCTACCATCTCCTTGGACAGGGCTACCTGTGCCTCTGGTGCCCCTGACTTAACACAGCATAGTACAAGGTTCACCTACCTCCAATGCATCCTGTCCAGGAGTCCTGCTGCCTGTGTCCTTGTCCAGTCCTGAAATGCAATTCCCATCCAACATGCAGCTCCAGAAGCAGCCCTGTGACACATGATGAGTGTGCCCCTAAATGGACACCGACATCAACCATACCGCTCCAACCTAAAATGTGGACATGAACACCATCATTCACATGGCAGTAGGGGGTGTTTTATGCCTGCAAGGATTCCAGTTGATGGCAACCCATACCCGCACCGGTACCTGGGAAGCTATGCTGTGCTTCCTGTGGGCTGTGCATGGTTGAACTGCTCCATGATACTGTGTACATCTCCTCACACACAGTGCCAGTGGTGGTCAGGCAGAAGGCCATCATGGCCATATACAGAAGCCCCCCCTGGTGTCTGGTGAGCAGCATGCCAGTCATGGCTGCACGCATCGTGGGCTGCATCCTGTAGGGGACAGTGAGGCATAAAGAGATGGTGCCAACCAGCACCCAGGAATGATATACAAATATGCACAATTGATTGCCCAAGTAACTGCCGTGCTACTGGCACCAACTAGGAGTCCCGTGTCAGTGCTAATGTGCCCCCCAACTGGATCTAGGTGGAGTGCCGGTGGCTGCTTTAAGGAGGATGCAATTAACCCCCCTGCTCCCTATATGGACAATTCTCTCCAGGGATATATTTTCCTGGCTTTATTTTGTTTTGTAATTTTTGTCTGTGATATTTTGTTTAGTGATGTTTTTTACCATGCTCTTAACACACAGAAGAAGACATACCTGGTTATCAAAAAGCTAAAATAGAATATAAATACATATATATGTGACTATATATGTTTTAAAGGGTCATGGTCATGCCCCTATAGTTAGGATTGAGTAGGTACTTTAATGTTAAACCTGAAACTTTGCACTTTAATAACTTTACTTCAGCAGGTTTGGTGAGAAAAGTATCAATCTTTACCAAAGTTATTGAATTTTGAAATTGGGGGTTGTGAGCATGCTCAGTTCAGTCCTTTGGATGACTTCATGGAACAAGAAAGGATTTTGGTCTGACAAAAAAAGATGTTGACAGGTCATGAAAAAGGATCCTTAGAATCCTTTTTCATGAGAAAAAGTTCCTTTTTCATCAGCCGCTATCATGTTGGGTTATTTTTAGCCCAAACAAACTGTCATAACTCTGCCAAGAGATGTATTCTGCAGACATCCAATAATGTATCTTGTTCATCAGGATGTCCTTTATTGTTGTGTCTTTACTTTAATTTTATTTGGCAGCAGAATATTTATTTTTTTGTTTTAAAATTCTTTTTCATGATTCACTTCCGTTCCTTTTTCATGAGGTGTCAAAGGACATTTCATGAAAAAGGAGGACTTTCTTAAATCTTTTTTCATGAGATGACCAAATCCTTTTTTGCCAGCAAATTCCTTTTTTCGTAACATGATATAATCCTTTTTCGTGATGCTAAAAAGGATTAGGCCTTCTCCAACCAGATGGCCCTGCCAGTAATAGTTTTTCATGATATGTCTTAATACTTTTTTCATGATGCAAGAAAGGATTTTGACACCTCATGAAAAAGGAATTTGTCTGACAAAAAAATGAATATTGGCAGGGTCACCTGGTTGGTGAAGTCCCTAATACTTTTTTGTAAGGCTAATTCCTTTCTTTTGAGAAATCATAATCCTTTTTCACATCACGAAAAAGGATGTCTGATGAAAAAGGATAAATTTGGTCCATAAGTTTGCTGTCTTTTGAGGTTTTGACCCCAAATTTTCAACATGGCCCTTTGTGAACCCTACCTTATGCGCTAAACTACTGTGGTTAGGCATCTCTCACCCAAAAGGTGATTTTGCAGTTGGTTGGTGAATTCACCTTTTGGGAAGGATTTGCATAATGACAGTCATATTGTTCATGAGGTGGGGTCCCCAAAAGGCCATGTTAAAATGTTGGGGTCAAAATGTCAAAAAATGACAGAATTATGATGGTTCATTGGAACTGCACAATGCACTCTCGTAACTTTGTCAATTAAAAATATGTTGACCCCAAATGTGTAAAGTAGAATTATTATTACCCCACCAAATGTATGTCATAACTGTCATGTTTCAAATCCTGGCTGAAATGAGTTTTCACACCTGCAGCGCAGAACTGGCATTGCAGTTGTGAAGAATTATGTTTCACTGGGGATTTGAATTTTTACACCACTGGGTACATCAGGTGGATTAATAACATGGTTATGATGACAATTGTATACCTTTTGGCCTATAAATGGAAGTGTAAGGCCCTCTGGGCCCTGTGATTCCACAGGTAAGTACACATACACATCTTTGGAGGAATGGGAGCTTAGGGCACTGCGCTCCCAAAGCTGCATACATATATGCTTCTATGGGGGCCCTGCACTCCGACAAGCACATTAGGATTTGATTACACTATATCTCAAAAAGTAAGGAAATAAACCAAAGTAGGGAAATGTGGCATTAGGGTTTCCAAGCCTAACAGCCCACAACCCCATCCTTCACAGATGAAGAGGCTTCAAGGAGTCAGCATTGGGGTTGCTTACACTATCACTCACCCCATTCTGCTATGCTGCACCCACCCAGTATATTTTCTAATGGAATGGAGTGAGTATAAGGGTTGATGACCCCAATACCACCCATGATGTCTCTTCATCCGTGAAGGGTGGAGGGGTATTTGGGTTAGAAACCCTAATGCCAGATTTCCCTACTTGTGTTGCTTTAACCCTAACAGATGCATTAACAAAGTTTTTTGCAATATATTACATATTTTTTATTTTATTTTAGTCTTTGGCCTGTGTTCAGGGGCGACCTGGGAGCACTGGGCAGTTAAGTGACTTGCTTAGAGTCACACACTGTGCAAGTGGAGGTTCTGAGAATCAAACTCAAGTCTGGTCTGCTGAATGTACCAAGCTGGTTCACACCTTGTTCCTCTAACCTCTAGGTTATACTGCCAGCCAAGATATATAAGAACCTACTACTATATAACAAATAGCTACCTGTGATAACAAAATGCTAGTTAATAAACTCAAAGGTGTCAAACAGTGACCACAATTTTATCAGGTACATACAGTGATTACTTTTACGTCTGTAGGAAAATAACGGGGGTGGGGATAGCAAAGTGAATTAAAAACATCAGCACATCAGTCAGTTTACACAAGTATATCATAAGTGTTACTCTATATCATTCCACCAGTTCAGTTTATATCTTTTGTCTTTATGTGCAGGCCTGATTAAATTGGTCTTGCAAGACACACCCTTAATTGAAGAGAAGGTGAGACAAGAAGTACCTTTGAAAGAAGATGCTCTTAAAATGTTTGAATCATATGCGGAATACAATGATTACCAGATCCATTTGCAGAACAACATTATGAATCAAGACAACAGAATTAAAAAGAAACTCTAGCCAGAGCAGATAGGTCTGCAAAGAGCTACCAAGTGACCAAAGTTATACACGTGCATAGAAATTATTCAATACCCATGTGTAACTTGGCCATTTTTTGGAGGTGTTGCAACTCAGTATGATCAAGTGAATTGTCCAGGTCAACCAACATCTCCGCAGTCATTAGACCATTTTCAAAGCCCCTCAGTACAGTGTCTGTGAACCTGACCAAGGAAGTACCAGTACCATGATACCCACAGAATCCATGCTGTTGTGGACAGATCACTGCCTAGGTATTCAGGTAATCACTAATGTATTGCCCACAATCTTTTCCAACATTTTACTTAGAGGATTCAAAATAGATATGGGTCTGAAATCATTCAAAGACACAGCATGAGATTTCTTAGGCACTACCCTTGAACATTTCCAATCAGAAGGAAATTGACAGGTCACTAATAATAAATTAAAAATATATCAAAGACGTTCAACAATAAAATAGATTGGTAATTTCTAAAAATGACCATCTAACCCACCCGCACAATCACTAAACTTATTCAGAATACCACACAGAAGTTTGAAACCATCAAAATTTTCAACCTCCTTAAAATACAACATAGGCCTGCTAGCAACAGAACCATCAAAACAAGGGTCAGTATCAGTAGCCTGTGACAAATTCTTCCTAAAGCTAGATAAATATGTGAATTTCTCATTAAGAAAATTAGCAATCTCAGAAGGATCAATGATTTCTACACCCTTAACATCCAACTTCTGTATAACATTTTATGACTTGGGTGATAATAAGGAATCAATATTGTCCACAAACTTCTTGGAATCAAACCAACTAGCTTCAGATTGTTCCCTATGAAAACCCTTTTTAGCATTCTTCACCAATTCAGAAACATTATTTCTAAGATAAGGATAGATACTTAAGAATGTAATAGGTGGACATTCTTTGTAAGCTTCTCAAGCAAGATGTCTTCCCTTCTGGCCATCTGTGAGAAGATGGCTGTGTGCCCATCATTAGAGTACCAGCTTTGGAAGTTTGCCACCCCCTCCCTGTGGTCTCCCTCCCAGAATTAGTATATGTAGAAAGGAGGGGCACGGTGACACAGTCCCCTGCAAAAAGAGGTTCTAGTGACCTCAAAACATGGCTCCCTAATGACCAGGAGCACTGCTGCTGGTGCCCTAAATGGGTGCAACCAGATTTCTTTGCTTAATCCATTTTCTTATATCAGCAGAGAATAATTTGTTTGGAGCCCCCTTAAATCTCAAGGTGCACAAAAGAAACAAGGTGTCCTGTATAGGAAGTAATTGACTACAAAAGTAATCTAAAGCAAGATCCACTTCAGGGATACATTCTAAATAAGACCAGTCTACAGAAGATAAATGGGCATACAAAGCATGCACATCAACATTCTTAAAAGAATGAAACTGAACAATACAAGGTGGAATTTTAGTATGCTTAAAGTTCAGTACACAAACAATAGCCATATGATCACTTGCTGAATCTGCCAATATGCCTGAAGCAGCTATCATACTCATTTTGTTAGTAATAACACAATCCAAAATTGAATGATTTGAGGGTTGTAAATTTAAATGAGTTGGCTCATCTATTCACTGAACTAGGTCAAATGAATGTAACAAGGACTCCAACCCCAGACTAACCCTCTGAAGCCAATTAAGATTCATATTAATCTCTTACTCCTGACAAGGAGCCCTCACATTGTGAAATTCTGAGAACAGCAACTAAAAGATGTATGAGGGAATGGGGCAGAAATAGGAAGGGAGTACAACAGAGACCAGAGATGCCAGAGGGGAGGCTACAGGACTATGGGCCAGAAAAGAATGAAATACAGATAGTGAACTCCCTGATTGTGCTGAATATTTTAAAGCGTATTCTCACTGAAATTGAAGTACAGATGCTAAAAAGGGGTTTGTCCTCCATGCCCGCTAATAACATTAATCAATTTGCAATCAATTGTAATTCTAAAAAAGCCACGTCCCCTGAGTCTGTGTGGGGGCTGCTTGTGTTTGTCTGTGTCTGTAGCTTAGTTTTTGTGGATTTACATGTTTTTCTGCTTGTGGTAACTATACCATTCTTGCTCACTACATCCGTGAACGTCTCCTGGACTGGATTTCTGGAAAAAAATCATCATCAGGTATCTTTATTTTCATTTTAAAATCAAATTTTGGAAGCTATCCCAAGCAAAACACAAGTGAAGCAACTACATCTGACAAACTGGGTGACTCTGGGTCCTGCTGGAATCCACATTTTCGTCTGACCTGCTCCATGATCTGTATGTGGGCTTTTCAGCAACCTGTTTGAATGACAAAGAAGCATACAGACAAAGGGTTTTCACATCCTGCATATGTGCAGGCAAAGTTAATCACCTTCAGGAATTTTAACATTTCAGTGACTCTGGACCTCAGCTGTTGAGCATTCTTTTGGCTTTTGACTTAACCACCAGGTACCTATCCGCAAGCGACTGGGTGCAACTGACAAGCTACAACAAGGATAAATGGGCATATCATCCTCTATTACTAACAATCTCCTTGCTTTGGGTCCCTAGACGCCTGCACTGGTCTAAGCCGCATAAGCCTCAGAAGTGTAATTCAATTGACTACAAAGTACAGCAACTGTCTTTTAAACTCCTACTCCTCCTCCTCTTGATATCAGGAAGTGTCCACTCAAATCCTGGCCCTGTCTCCTACAGTACAACAAAGCCTGCCAAAATGGAGGGGGGGCTCAAAATTGCTACCTTAAACATCTGCAGTATCCTCCCAAAACTGGCCTCCCTTCAAATCTTTGCCGGCCAACACAACCCGGATATCCTTGCCATCATCGAAACTTGGCTGACACCTAATACTCCGGATCATGCCATCTCTATACAAGGCTACATGATATTCAGGCTGGATAGGACCTCAAAAAGGGGTGGTGGATGTGCAATCTACATAAAGGACTACCTCACCTGTCTCCCTGGTTCTTATCCCACCACAGAAACCTCAGTGCAACTACTCCCTATCAAGATACTACTTGGTGCCCAAAACAAAATCCTCACAATTGCTGCTGTCTATATCCCACCAAAAGATCATGATTCCAGCCTACAGGCTGTCCTCGAGTTCATAAGTACACAACCTTCTGACATCGAACTCCTTCTCCTTGGGGACTTTAATATAAATTGGCTTGCTCCTGATGCAGGGTCAAACAAAGATGCCATCCCAGCAGCAAATTTAACACAAGTGGCAAACTCCCCTACAAGGAAAAACTACAAATCAGGGACCAGCACCCTCATTGACTGGATCCTTACCAGCTACCCTACCCGTATAACCAATGTAAGTGTTCTCCCTGACTCGCTCAGTGATCACTCTCCAATAATATGTACCTGGACAAATAAGTTTTGTAAGCCGCCTCCAAAAACCATCTATAGCAGAGTCCTACCTTATGGCAACCTTACTCATCTCAAGACCTGTCTTAGGCAGATAGACTGGTCCTTAATTTACAAAACTCAAGATGTTGATCTAGCCTTTGATTACTTTATTACTACTTTCAACACTGCCTGTGGCACCTATGCACCAGTAAAAAAGCGCAAAATCAAAGCACTCACAAATCCCTGGCTCACGGCAAAGCTATTGGCACAACTCAAAAGTAGGATCACCTCTGGGCCACTGCAAGAGCTACTGGCACTCTGTCGGACATTCAAAAGTATAAACAGGCTCGTAACCACTGTACTAAACAGATCCGCTTGATGAAGAGCTCCTACTTCAAGAATGCCCTCTCCAACTCCTGGGGCGAAGGGAAATCCTTCTGGGACAACATAAAGAATATCATGGGTCAGCAGTCCAAATCCTTTCCTACAATAATGAATGTGGATGGAACCACTACATTAGACCCAGAGATCATTGCAAACACCCTAAATGATACCGTCACGGACCTTAGTGGTGTCCTCTCATCTGATTTCTTTACTGATGCTGACCCTCCAATTTCTACTTCTACTACTGCCTCTCCAACCAAACCACTCTTCCATTTCAAACTAGTAAAGGCACATGAAGTCTATAAATATGTAAAGAAGGCCATTTCTAAGTCCCAAGCAAGCAGCAACACTATTGACCTTAAACTTCTGTCCCTCACTCTAGAGGAAGTACTGCTCCCCCCTCACAAAAATTTTCAATCTCTTCCTCTGCTACAGCCAATTCCCTAGGAAATGGAAGGCTGCAGTTGTCACTCCGGTGCACAAAAGTGGTGATAAGTCACTGCCTGGTAACTATTGCCCGATATCAATACTACCACCTCTCTCTAAGGCCATTGAACGCTTGGTGCCGGACCAACTTTCAGACAACCTGGAAAAGCACAACATCCTATGCACTCAGCAGCATGGATTTAGGAAAGGGCACAGCACATCGACTGCCCTACTTGAATTCTCAGGAGCATTCCACAATGCCATGGACAAAGGAAACCTAACTGGAGCAGTCTACATTGACTTAACCAAGGCATTTGATACAGTTCACCATGGCCTACTTATCAAACAACTTCTATCCCTAGGGCTCTCGCAGGGTCCTGGTGACTGGGTAAAAAATTACCTTGCTCAGCGCTCTCAATCTGTAAAAGTAGCTGGAGTTCTCTCAGACTCAAAACCGGTTCGCTCAGGAGTTCCCCAGGGATCCATCCTGGGCCCCCTCCTTTTCAGCCTTTTCCTAAACTCCCTCCCCAAATCCTGCCCTGAACAATTAATCCTCTATGCCGATGATGCCGTGATTCTTGCCACTCATAAAGATCCGAACCTCTTACGCCTCAACCTTCAGCATGCTTTTTCCAAAGTTGAGATGTGGTTCCTTGAACATAAGCTGGTTCTAAACCACAAAAAAACTAAATCCATGCTCTTCTCTAACCCGCAAAACAAGAAACGGCAAGTCCCACTCACCATTAATACATACCTGGGAAATACCCTTGAACAAGTGCCAATTTTCAAATATCTTGGAATCAACTTTGATCAAGGCCTAACCTTTGCAACTCACATTTATAGTACAGCAAAAACTATTAATCAGCGAATTGGGATTCTGTATCGGAACCGACAGCTTCTTACCCATTCTGCACTGAGGATTGCCATCCAATCTTCTATCATCTCAGTCATTGACTATGGCTTAGTTATATATGGATCTGCCACTACTACAGCACTTAGTTGCATTACAACATCCCTAAATAAGGCCTGTCGGCTGCTCACTGGTGCACATCAACGTACCCACACATGTGAACTCTATGCTGACTCAGGTTGGTTGCAACTCTCAAACCGGATAAAGTACCTTACCTGCCTGATGGCGAAAAAATCCACTCTGGGCCTCACTCCCCCTGTATCCAAGACCTGTTATGCCCGAGCGCTAGCACCCGTTTTACCAGAAGATCAGAACACCAGCCTCTCCAAGTCCCCCGATGCCGGACTTCTCAGGGACAAAGATCATTTGCCTATCATGCCCCCAGCTGGCTAAATGCCCTCAGCACTCATATTACTGCCTCCACCTCTCTAGGTATTTTCAAATCAAGGCTTTTCTCTCACCTTGCCACCTCCAGCTCCTGTGACTGCCCTGATTAAACCTTCTATTTTCTCACTACCCACCCTGTTCCGTTATTTGACAAAGACATGTTTGGGAAACCTTTTCTCCTGCTATTGTCTGCTCCCCACACCTTTCACTTAACCCCTCTGTTCTGGACTTTTTCCCTATTTGTTTCTCCTAATCTGGCATGACCTCTTTCTTGTAATAATAATGTGATTATTGATATCTCATGTCCTTTTGCACAAGTGATTTGATATGTATTTGTATATGTTTTCTTGCTCTTGACACAACACAAATTGTTGTGTTATCTATGTAACCTTTTGTACTGTACCTAATTGATGTGGAACCTTTGTAAAAGAGCCTCTGGCTCAAAGGTAGTAATTCTGAGAACAATAAACTAAAACTAAAACTAAACATAGTTTTACATGGATGCTGAACATAATAAGTACTATACTATAAGGAGAACAATATGGGCATGACTACTGAGGCATTAAATACACTGGAACTGATGGTGATGGTTATAATAATGTATCTGTGAACATACACTGTGACGATACTTTCAAAAGAAAAATCAGCATTTCTGCCCTTATAATATGGCAGTTTCCATTTTTGAAAAAGCCCATGAGAGGGATTAAGAGGAATGTTATAAGAACCCACAAATACCTTGCTTCAGAAATATGAATCAGGCTAAAAAGAGTCATTAGAATCCTGACAAGCAGATCAGACTGTGATCCTGAAGCCAGCTGACAAGGGTGGCTCTATTATTACCAGGGATGCAGATAAATATGAAAAAGAAATGTTAAGACTACTGACAGATTGGAAGCTCAATATACCAGTGAACTTTGACCCTACACTGAAATTCAAAAATGAAATAGATGTTACATTGAATGAGGCCCTTATATGTGGTACCATTTCAGGAAAAGAATTCTCATTTTTAACTGTAACACATCCAGTGAGGGTAGTGATATATGGACTTCCCAAAATTCATAATAACTTTTGGGACTCCCCAGTTAGACCTATAGTGGCCAGCACTCCATTATGGCACTCTGAGCACTGGCATTGCAGTGCTGGTCATTATGGCACCAAATGCTAGAGTCACCATCCCATCCCTGAGGTCTGCCCCCCCCCGAGGAGCTGGTATTATTAGAAAGGGTGTGTGTGTGTGGGAGGCACAGTCCCTCACTAAAAGCAATGACTTGCACTTGGTGCCATAAAGACCGCGCTCACTACGTACCTCCGGCGTTCTACTTAGGTGAACTTCCAGCACTGAATCATTCACCAAGCCTCTGGTATAATTCATTGATGGCTACATTAAAGGGATAGCTCAAAAGTACCCCACTTATGTCAGGAATAGCTCACATATTTTGGGTGTATTACAGCATAGGAAGGGCCATCACCAGCAGAAAGAGGGAGGTAGTACTGCCACTCTAGTGATCACTGGTAAGACCCCACCTCGGGTACTGTGTCCAGTTCTGGAGTCCCCACTTCTGAAAGGATATAGATAGTGTGGAGGTGACAAAAAGGAGGCCAACCAAAATTGTACAGGGTCTGCATCAAAAACCCTATGAAGAAAGACTCAAGGAACTGATTATGTACTCTCTAGAGGAAAGGAGGGACTGGGGGGGATATGACAGAAAAGTTCAAATTCTTCGCAGGTATTAATAAGATACAGGAAGGTAACATTTTCCACAGAAAAAGGTGCTCCAGGACAAGTGGTCACACTGTGTTGCTGGAGGGAGGGAAGACTCAGAGGAGATGTGAGGAAATACATCTTCATGGAGAGGGTGATTGACTCCTGCAATAGCCACCCAGAAGAGGTGCTGGGTGTTAAAACAGCAATAGGATTCAAGCATGCATGGGATAGACATAAGGGGACCTCAGAAGTAAGTCAAAGAGGAAAGAAGCCTGGAGATCGAGTAGGGCCTGTGATGGCACAGTAGGCAGGGAATATAGGGCAGATTAGGTGGGCCAACAGGTGCTTCTCTGCCAATAACTTTTAAGTTTCTGTATTCCTATGTATTGACAATCTGTTATTTATATGGAAAGGTAGTAGAAATGCATTGGTAGCATTTATGGAATTTCTAGAGAACAAACTCTAACAAAGTTAATTACGGCCTATGCTCTTCAGAGTATTAATTTTTTGGATTTAGTGACATCTAAGAACAATAAGTGTGGTTTAACAACAGAATGTGTAGAAAACCCACATATATAAATTCTGTACTACATTT
The DNA here is from genome assembly GCA_016271365.2 of Neoceratodus forsteri. Lineage (NCBI taxonomy): Eukaryota > Metazoa > Chordata > Ceratodontiformes > Ceratodontidae > Neoceratodus > Neoceratodus forsteri. Next base: position 638,189,336 of record CM057455.1, on the reverse strand, counting down.
TGAGAGCAGCCATCCCTACCTTGTGGTGAAAAATATGCCCCCTGGCCAGTCTGTCAGGCTAAAATGTAATTGTAGTGATGCACGTACATATGAAAGAAAATAGGATGCTTTGTGTGAACGCTTTAAAGCCAGAGGCTATAATCAGAGATGTATTACAAGTGCTATGAGTAAAGTACAAGACTGGTATGATTTACTCTACTCAGATCAACAACAAGAAATCCAGAAAAGAAATGTGAACAGTGACCATGGTCACTACTCCCCCCCCCCCCAGCATTTGTGGTTAAACACATTTTGGAAAGAAATAGGCATCTCTTACAAACAGAGCACACATTTAAAGATGTAACTGCAGCTGTTCCTAGAATTGCTTACAGGAGGGACACAAATTTGGCAGACCATCTGGTCCACAGTACTCACATTAACGTTGATACTACCATCCCTATTAAGTGCATGGAAGGCAACACATGTTGTAGAAATTGTAAATAATGTGTACTTTTTCATGAAGGGGATTCCTTTGAGCCCCCAGTATTGGGTGAGAGGTTTTATGTGTCTGACTATATCTCATGTTATACAGCCCACGGAGTATGCTTGGCTGTGTCTACTTGTGGTAGTTTTTATGTTGGTAAAACTGGCAGAAAGTTCAAACTATGGATCAGAGAACATATGGGGTCTACAAAAACAATTGCTATGAAAAATTCACTTGCAAGTCATATCCAGAAAAATAGGTGCCAATCACACCTTTTCTTTTATAGGTCTGCAGCAGGTCAAGCTAGTAATCAGAGGCGATAATTTGGACAATTTCCTTCTGAAGAGAGAGACTTTTTGGCAATATTGCCTAGAAGTGTTAAAACCATCTGGACCCAGTGAACTTTTCCAGTTGAAGCCATATTAATAAGACAGAAGATAAAAATTGAACCGATGGACTGATACAGATTAACTCTTACGTAATACTTATTTCATTTGACTGATGCGCTGATGCTTTTAATTCACTCCTCTTCCCTCCACACCCTCCCTTGTTATTTTCATATGGCCATATACAGTGTACAGTCACTGTGTGTACCTGATGAAATTGTGGTCACAGTTTGAAACTTTTAGGTTTATAAAGTAGCATTTAGTTATTATGTGTAGTTATTTATTGTTTAGTGGTGCCTTTACTGTATTTGAAATCTTTGGATTAAATACATGGTTTTTTTGTACTCAGAGTGGTTTGTTTTTCATGGAACTGCCTTTGGAGTGTTAGCCAAGCTCCCTATTTTGTCTACTGTGAGTATTTTGCTTGTGTCTCCACTCATTAGTGTTGGTGGCCACCTGTTCGTTACTACTTCCTTACACAATCAAGCTAGTATAAAATGGCCTACAGTAAGTCTAATAGGATGCTGCAGTATATTGGAAGGGGTATTGACAGCAAGAAAACTGAGGTACTACTTCCTTTGTATAGACCACTGCTGAGCCTGCACCTGGAATACTGTATGCTCAGTTCTGGTATCCTCAGCTAAGGATGGAAACAGACAGACTGGATACGGTGTAATGCAGGATGACCAGGATGATTCAAGGCCAACAGGGAAGATCTTATAAAGAACATCTGAAGGCGCTGAACGTGTATTCACTGGAGAACAGGCAGGAGAGTGGAGGCATGCTACAGACCTTTCAATTCTTGAAGGTAATAAATAAAGGGAACTACAAGGCACTTTTTAGCTGGAGTACAGAGTCAAGAACCCAAGATAATGAATAAAAACATAGAAACATAGAATTTGACAGCAGATAAGGACCGCTTGGCCCACCCAGTCTGCCCATTTCCCTACCTGATGGATAAGCTGCAGATCCTAGTTAACCAGCAGCCTACTTCTTCCTACCCCAACCCCCTAGAATTGCCTTATGACTGTCCCATGCATGCTTGAATTCCACCACTGTTTTTGACTCCACAATCTCCTCTGGAAGGCTGTTCCATGCATCCACAACCCACTCTGTGAAAAAATACTTCCTTAAATTACCTCTGAGCCGCCCCCCTTCTATCTTCAAATTGTGCCCCCTTGTTCTTGCACACCTCTTTTTTTGAAAGATGCTACCCTCTTGGACTTTGTTGATTCCCTTGAGGTACTTGAAAGTTTCTATCATGTCCCCTTCTCCCTCCTTTCCTCGAGGCTATACATATTAAACTCCTTAAGTCTCACTTCATATGTCTTCCAGTGCAGACCCTGCACCATTTTAGTTGCCCTCCTCTGGACAACTTCCATCCTGTCTATGTCTTTGCGGAGATTGGGTCTCCAGAACTGCACGCAGTACTCCAGATGTGGTCTCACCAGCTGTCTGTACAGAGGGATAACTGAAGGGAGAAAGGTTTAAGAGGGATGTGAAGAAATTGTATGTTATTGAAAGGGTGATGGAGAAATGGAACAGCCTTCCAGCTAGGGTGGTTTGCACCAGGACCATAAATGAATTCAAGTATGGTTCAGACAGAGTGAAGGGTTTATTGGTTGCTAATGTCTCTAGCAATGGGGGGGGGGAGGATCACAGGGGGTGGACTATGAAGAATAAAACCACATATGGACAATAGGTCCCAGGGCAGACGGAATTACAGGCAGACTAGATGGCCCTTTGGTTTGTTTCTACTGTCATTGTCTAAGTTTCAGTATTACACACAATCACTAATAACTTTGGTATTTGTAGTTATATTCACATAAAATTGGGGGGGATCATGTTTCCCAAATGATTTACTAAATACCACCCGAAGCATGGGTTCATAAAGTAAGGGTAAAATGGTTTTTAGGCAGTAGTTTTATGTGGTTAGTACCAAGACCCAAGATGGACTTTTCTCTCCTATGAGGGCCTGGCTTTGTTTGGCAGACATCACACGAAATCACTCATAACTTAGATATTTCTGGTTATATTAACATGAAGTTTGGGACATATGTTCCACAAGGGATCCAGTAAATGTGAACAGCCATGAAACTCCAACTTCCAACACTTGGGCAAATCTAGCAGCTTGGTATGTCCTTGTCACTTCAAAAGTAGGTGAAATATAAAAAGAGTATCAAAAACATATAAGGTAGCACTCAGAAAACTCAGCCACTCACAGTTGTCATTTATATAAAAAAGATGAAAACAGCTCAGACTTATTACTGATGTACAAATTCATGCTTCCAATTCAAACAGAATGTCATGAAAAAATGGCATCTCAGAAGTTGCAGTATGAAAATAAATTCAAACTTATAACTGATACATAGAGATGTTCATAAAGCAGTGCAAAATAAATCAGAAAAAAACAGCATCTGGTATCCATATCAATTGTAGTGTTGGTTTCTTTAAATATGATGAGTATTCATGGAATTTGTGAACCTATAATATCTTAAAATCATGAATTGTCCTGGAAACAAGTCTATAAAGTGTTTTTTTCAATGTGCTTGATGCAAATAAAGTACAAAGGATACGAAGCATAAAGTGTCGCTATATAAAGAAGCTAATCGGACTGTCAGAAAAGAGCAACATCCAGTTCAAAGTGCACAAGCAGGAAGTTGAAAATGGTTCACACAACTCTCATTGCTAAAACATTAATAAAGAATATGTCCGTAATGTAAATTCATTCAAAAGGATCACTGCCTATATGGAAGCAGAACAAACTGTGAATGTGAAACCATTCCAAAATGAGTAGCAACAAATTATTTAACAGTAGTCTCCTAAGGCAATCGGGGGTAGGGAGGGGTGTTAAATTTCACAGATGAAAGCAACAGTGCACTGTCTAGATGAAAGCCACAGAATATCATTGATAGACAATGCTCTTTTAGATTTCAGTTACTAATAAGGTTATGGTAACATCAAAATCCTGCTTGGATTGTTTGAAAAAAGGGGATATACCTCTTTCCATCCAGATATACTGAATAGAGAGAAAGCAAAACAGCCAAATTATCTATTATATAAATAAACATTTGTTCTGTGGCATACAGCAAAAAGGCACAATAATGTAACATTTTGCAACTGAGGATTAACAATCATTAAAGACGTTGTATGTAAATGTAAAGCTACCCCTGCTAGTACAAGTGGACAAGCACTTAAATAATTCAGCAAAGGCCTTAAGATTTGAAGTGAATTACAGGGTTCAAAGTAAATGACAGCCAGAGACAGTGCCAGACGTATAAACATGCACAAAGGACAGCCAGCACAAAAGTGAAAAACTAAAGGGTGTGCTTGCAGCATTTGAAGTACCAGTGCTCTATGTTTGAAATAATATGAACTGTACATTGGACCCAAGCAGCTTGAGTAATATAGATCTGCTGTAGTCAAAAAGCTGATTTCTAGACATGCCTAGTTGTGCTTGCTAAAAGATTGCTGTTAATAGTTTTAAAAGCAACTTTCATTTACTTTACTTGGATGACCCGACCTGAGAAGCAGACAGAGAATAAAACAAGCCATGTTTCTAAAGCAAATAACTGTAGCAGTGCACACTGAGCAGGCTGCTGCTAACAGCTCCTAAAACACTGACAACACTGTACACTGGATTTTGTTAAGCAGAATGAACAAACAGGCCTAAAGTAAACTATGCCATTCTCTGACTGTGACAGTAGTACTGTAACAACCCACAGAGGGCAATCTGCTGACAAATGCAAACTGCATGTCCGTAATCCATACTTGAATTGATTAAACAGAAAAAAAGCAGTCATACAAGAAACCGAAGTAATCTTCTTACTAACAGCTATACTGTAGCAGCTTACACAGAGCTGCTGATCATCTCTTCCAAAACACTGAATCTATACAGGTACTGTGTGAACAATGGAGACAGTAGAATGGTTAGGAAAATAACCAATTTTCAAATGTTGACTAGCAGAACTGCTGCAGCTTACTCAATGCAGGATATTTATGCCAATACAAGAAAGTAAAATGCTTTTCATTTCAAAGCTACAGGAAGTGGAACAAGAGCTATGAAGCTCATTGAATGTAGAGCAGGTAGCATAGACAAAATGGTGTCCTTGTTATTCAATTAACTAGGGTTGCAGTTCCCACAGGCAAGCAACAATGATACAATATAATCTAGTCAAATATGAATGAAGGGTTACTCCTTCTTCATCAGGGCTAAACAGGGATTAGAGTAAGAAGGAAACAACAGTTGTATTCAGTCATGGGTAGTTTCACAGATCTCCAAGAGGAAGGACACCTGAAGGACAGTGACCATCACATGGTATGGTTCAAATTGGCCTCTAAAAACTAAATCATCCCATTCCAAGGCAAAAATATGGGACTTCAGAGGAGCTGACTTTGATAAGATGACCAACAGAGTTAAGCTAGCCCTGGCAAGAAGAAATACAGGTAAAGGGGAACAAGCAAAGTGGTCAAGCATTAAGGATGCAATACTTGAAGCAACATCCCATTGTGTTAGGGAGAAAAGCAAGAGCAAAAGAAGGAGGAAACCACTTTGGTTCTCAAAAACAGTAGCAGAAAAGATCAGAGCCAAAAGGCTGGCCTTCAAGAAATATAAGGCAATGCAGCAGGATGAAGGTAGGGAGGCATACTAAACTTCCCTATGGGAAGCAGGGAAGGCAGTAAGGCAGGCAAAGACCCAAACTGAGGAAACACTAGCATGAACAGCAAAATAAGTGGATAAGACTTTCCATAGATACATTAATGAAAGGAAACAGTCCAGAGAGGGTACTGCTATGATCAAAGGGGATAAGGGGGAGTGTGTGGAAGAGGACCAAGGGAAACCATCTATCCTAAACAAATACTTCGGCTCAGTATTTACTGAGGAGAAGGTAGGGCAGGGCCCACAGCTCAGCACCATGGACAGGGGGGGAGGGCAGTGTGCACAAATCCCTTCACAAAAGAAAGGGTCCTACAAGAGCTCACTAAGCTCTGGGTGGACAAGGCAATGAGACCTGATGGCATACATCCCAGAATACTAAAAGAGCTAAGGGTGGAACTAGCAGAGACATTAGCAGAACTATTTAGTGAGCCTCTCAGCACAGGAGATTTCCAAGAAGACTGGAGAAGGGCTCATATGATCCCACTCCACAAGAACGGCAGCAGGAAGGAGGCAGGGAACTACAGACCAGTCAGTCTTACCTCAGTAGTGGGCAAGATTATGGATGCACTCATTTAGGAAAGGATAGTGCAACACCTGGAATCCATAGCAGCACAGGATCCAAGACAGCATGGGTTTACAAAAGGAAGATTCTGTCAAACTAATCTCATATATTTCTTTGACTGGGTAACCAGAGTGGTGGACCAAGAGGGTGCAACTGATGTCACCTACCTTGACTTCAGCAAAGCTTTTGATACTGTTCCACATGGAAGATTGATTAATAAGCTGGGGAGGCTCTAGGTGGATCAGAAGTTGGTCAAGTGGGTGGCAAACTGGTTGACAGGCAGAAAATAGAGAGTGGTGGTAAATGATATACAGTCAGAAGAGATTCAGTACACAAGTGAAGTACCTCAGGGATCAGTCCTGGAGCCAGTCTTCTTCAATATCTTCATCAGTGACATTGCAGATGGACTGGAGGGTAAGGTTTGCCTGTTTGCAAATTACACCAAGATCTGCAACAGAGTAGATGATCCAGATGGGGTGGGTAGAATGAGAAAAGATCTGGAAAAACTAGCAAAGTGGTAGGAAGAGTGGCAGCTGTGGTTTAATGCAAAGAAGTGCAAGATCATGCACATAGGGAAGACAAACCCTGAAGCTACCTATAGGTTGGGAGAGAAGTTGCTGGCAATCACAAGGAAAGAAAGAGGCTTGGGCATCATCATCACAGATGACCTGAAATCATCCAAGCAGACTACTAAAACAGTAGGTATGGCTAGAGGGATGCTGTGGTGTATCAGTAGGCCTATCACAAATCATAAGAGGGAGGTAATAATCCCTCTTTACAAGACACTGATTAGGCCCCATCTGGAGTACTGTGTGCAGTACTGGAGGCTGCACCTGCACAATGACATTAAAAATGGAGGCAGTCCAGAGAAGGGCAATCAAAATGGTGCAGGGACTGCATCAGAAATCATATGAGGACTGATTAACGGAGCTCAATATGTATACCTAGTGCAAAGGAGGGAGAGAGGTGATATGATCGAAACATTCAAACATCTTAAGGGCATTAACAAGATGAAAGAGTCTAACATGTTTCAATATAAGAAAAATAGCAGGACAAGAGGACACAACATGAGATTAGAGGGAGGCTGATTAAGGGGTAATGTGAGAAGTTCTGTTTCACAGAAAGGGTGGTGGATGCATTGAATGGCCTACCTCAGAAAGTGGTGGATATGAATACAGTGCAGGGTTTCAAACAGGCATTGGGATAGGCATAAGGGAGCAATACAGAGTATGACTAAATAAGCCATTGACAGAGTAAAGGCCTAGGGCACATTCATAAGGTAGAAAAAATGGGCAGGCTGGATGGGCCTTGTGGTCCTTATCTGCCATCAACATCTATGTTTCCATGTTTCTATGCCCTCTCCACACTCCAGCAGTATGTCCCCTACGGCCATCATGGTTCCCCCAACACCATCAACTGCCATCTCTGGCACTTACCTGGGATGTCACCAATTACTCCACAGATAGCCCCCTGTAGCAGGCCATCTGAGGGACCCACAAACCCTCATCCAGTGCCACACTTAGTGGTTCCTTGCCCAGTAGGTGATGCAAGGTCTGCAGGGTTCCACGGGATGGCATCCTGCCGCTGGTGGGGATTTTCCATTTACTCCCTCATCCCATGGATGCTCTGTGGAGGTAACAGTCTGACCTACGCATGTTGGAGGATCTGCTGATGTCTACCACCAAGGAGTATCCCCCACCCGGAACTGCTGTTCCAGCTTACACCGCTACCTATGATCACCTAAGTGGCAGTAATGAAGTGGAGAAGTCTGCCCTCTCTTCTCAGAGGAGGAGAGCATCCACTGCGATGCTCGATCATCCTCTCCCCAGTCAACCCCTGAGTATCTTGAGTCCATCTCTGAACCCAGGTCACCAGTGTGGTATCTTGTGAGGCATGGCTGCATCTGCCCTCCATGCTACTGGGCCGGCCAAGTGTCATGAGTACTTTTAGTGACAACCCATGTAGTCTTCCTCACATTTCACTGTATTCCAAGCTGGTTTGTATAACCCTTATCTCAGCTAGCTGGCCAGACTTTGGTAACTTACAACTCTGTAATTTATGCACATTGTTTAATAATATTGGGCTTTATGCATGAATGTGTGGCGTGCCTACATGCTGCATATCTGTGTTGCATAGCCACCTGGCAACCATTGTGCCCCTTGCATGGCATACATGAATGGGACATGAAAGCTGTAAGCACCTGATCCCCCCAGCTGCATGGACAGAAATGCACCAAAGCAGGCGGGGGTCATTCTGGCACTACACACACGCCTTGCACTAAGATGTGTAGTGCTGTCCGCAAGGATGCAGAGTACTGTGCAGGTTATGGTAACAGGGACCCTGCTGTAACCCACTGTGCACCCCCATGGACATGACCTGCCAGTCACAGCAGGACTGGTAACCCATCCACCATGCCGCCCCAGCCCTCTAGGCTGCAGGTGAAGGCTGGGGCAGCTGCACAGGTGAGTGCACGTACAGTAGGGTGCCATGTCCCATTCTGTAGTGCCAACAACCCCCCCAAAACAACATGACAGCCCTGACCCCACAGTGCCAAACATAGTCCCCCCATCTGTCACACTCATGCCCATCGTGTTCCATGTTCAACATGCCCCAACCCCATCCCACATGATTGCCTGTTCCCCGTTGCAATATTCATGTCACCCCCCCACACCCAGTGGTCCTGGAACTGGATGCACAACTTAGACCCTGATTCTCCAGCAAGCACGGCAGTTGTCCCCAAACCCCCCTCAGCACTGCCAACCCCCCTCTCTCATACCTGCCAGTCAGTGCCGTGGTGCTGAATGGCTAGTGGCACAGCACTTTTCAGCTGCCAGCTGTCCAAATGATGCTGGGAGCATGTTCCTATAAATAGGCAATGCGTTCCCAGCAGCACTTAGACGGCCAGTGGCCATGGAGGTGTGCGGAGGACTGTGCCACTGGCCGTTCAGAGCCATGACACCAACAGACAGGAATAGGGGGTGTTGTCAGTGCCTTGGGGGGTGTGGGGGACCACTGCACACCAATGAGCATTGGGGTTGTGAATTTGAGGCTCAAGGGGGCTGTCTTCATGATCTGCATTACTGTAAAGGGCCAGTCACCATAGGGAAGTAGTGGGGGGCACAGACCACCTACATAGGATCGGGGTGTTGGGTCCAGGGGAGGGGGGTGGTTAGGTTCCACAGTCCTGTGACTGGGTCCCATATGTGGCTGCATTGACAGGGTGAATAGGGCACAGCTGTGTACTTTGGGTTGGGCTGCTATACCAGACTGGGGCAGGGGTTGTGTGGTCCGGGTGCCTGAAGTGGGTATTCATGCACCCAGACCCATGCCTTATCATGCAAGGGATCCACTGTGGGTCCCAGGATGGGCATTCAATTGGATGCCCGCCTGGGTCGGCCACTCACCCCCGGACTCCCTGCTTGGTCTTGCATGCTGGGGGGGAGGGGACGGTGGACAGGTGCCCTGCGGGTGCATGCGGTAGTGAATACTGTGCACCCTGCACCTGTCCGGGGCTGTGGAACTACATGGGTGGGATGCTTGTTTCCGGTGCATATTTCCAGCTCATTCATGCATAGAGCCCAATATTAGTGTTACAGTATTTTCTGAGGATTTGAACAGACCTAGTCTGTGCATGTATCACATCATGTATTTCTATTATTCTTATTTACAGCACTGAGATTTTCCACAGCTGTAATTTGTGTATGTTGAACATTATTTAATGCATATTATTGTTATAAGATTTGATAAAACTGTAATTTGTTTATATTGTTCATTGTTAACTGCCTTTTTATTTAATGAGATATGCACAACTGTAATTTATGTGTGTTGCAATGTCTTATTGTTATTTCATGAGATATTGCATGGTTATATTTGTGCCTTTTTTGTGCACTGTTTAATGCTTTACTGCTGTTATTTAATGAGTTTTTTCAGAGCTATAATTTGTGTATATTCATCATTTTTTAATGGTTAATTGCTGTTATGAATGAGATTTTGCAGACCTGTACAGTAATTTGTGGGTGTTTCAGGTTGTTTAATGCATTGTGGTTGTTTTGTTTAATGTTTTATTGTTGTTATTCCACAAGATTTGGCATAGCTGTAATGTGTGTATTTTGCACACTGTTTACTGATTTATTGCTATTTATTGTGATTTTACTCACCTATAATTTTTTTGTTTTGCACATTGTTTAATTTTTTTTTATTATTTTACTAGGACTTTGTAATGTTATATTTTTAGATGTTGCAGATTGTTTAATGCTTTATTGTTGTCATTTATTGAGGTTGTGCACTGGTGTAATGTGTGTATGTTGCACAATGTTTAATGTTTTATTTTTGTTTACTGAGATTTTACATGACTGTATTTATCTACTATTTTATTGTTTCTTAAAGAGCTTTCACACAGCCATACTTCATGTATTCTTCACATTGTTTAATGCTTAACTGCTGCCATTTATTGAGTTTGCACAGCTGTTATTTGCGTGTGCTACACATTGTTTAATGCTTTAGTGCTGCTATTTACTGAGGTTTTGCACAACTGCATTTTGTGCTTTTTTTTCTGCACATTACTACTTTACTGTTGTTATTTACTGACATTTTGCACCTCTGTAATTTCTGTCTGCTGTTCCCTGTTTTGCTAAATGATTTATTATTGTTAATTGCTGAGATTTTGCAATGCTGTTATTTGTGGCACAGTATGTTGCACATTGTTAGTAGTAGTAGTAGTTTTTTTTTTATTCAGCAAACATGAATAAGTCAATTCCCATTGAGCATAAACTCATTTACAAGATATACCATTTTGTTTCATCTTGGTTACAAAAAAAAAAAAAATTGGTTATAATAATAATATTACACAATAGTGCAGACAAACTCAAGTATCAAATGAGAAAGAGGAGAATTAAAGTTGACCAGATATTCAGAGCATAAAATACATTGCGCCAAGCACAAATATAATGTCTGCAGGAGCAAGTGCAGGGGGCGTTCCCATGAATATCCAGTGCAGTGGCATATTCAACCGTGAAACCATGGCACAAGTGTGGAGCAAATCGAAGTTGCTCAGAGCAGACTTGTTCCTATAAATACAGGGTGCAAACACACAGACAGCAGTTACGTCAGGGGTGAGAGTGAGAAGAAGAGACAGAGAGAGACAGATAGAGAGACGGACAGACAGACAAATGACGACACACAGAGGGATAGGAACAGAGAGGTGGCATGGGAGGGAGAGAGGAGCAGAGAGAGAGAGAGAGAAAGACACACACACACAACCTGTGCAACAGGGTGGCACACAGCCAGCAGCCAACCACCCAGGGGGACAGTGGACAGCAAGGGCCATGGAAAGTACACCCTTCATGATGGAGGCAGTAATGAGGGAGGAACAGCAACATGGCTGAGCAAGGGTACATTGGTGGTATGCCCAACATAGGTAGTACCGAGTCCACATCATGTTTGAGAACTATAGTGACACTGAGATTGTGGGCCAGTAACACCTGAACAGGGCCATTCTGAGGCAGTTCTGTGAGCTGTGCAGTGAGGAGATGCAGGCACCCACCAGATGGAGCCACGCCATGTCTGTAGAGATGAAGGTGACCACCATCATATGCCTGCTCACCATGGGCACCTTCCAAAGAGCAACAGAGGACACCACAGGCATCACCCAGTTGGCCACGCCTTGTCTCCTCACACAGGTCCTCAATGCTCTGCTGTCACGTGCTTCAGAATTCATCCATTTCCCCAGCACACAGGCAAAGCATACAGCAACAATGCAGGACTTCCACAGGGTGGCACACATGCCTGGCATGATTGGGGCCATTGGCTGCTCCCACGTGGGCATCTGCATGCCAACTGGCCCTGAGGGTGTGGTGTACATAAACAGGAAGGGGAGCCTGAGTGTCAACTGCCAGGCGGTGTGCGATGCCATGGGCGTATCTCCAGTGTCTGCGCCACACACCCTGGGAGTGCACATGAGGCATTCATATGGCACAGCTCTGTGCTGTGCCTCAGATTTGAACATGGGGATAGCCCTACAGGCCACCTAGTGGGTGAGTATGGCATGGGCAAGGTGCAATGGGCAGAGCAGACCTGGGAATGGGGGGTGGGGAGGGTGTGCATGGTGGTGGGGGCACTAGGGACAGGCAAGGGGTGCATCACAGTATAGCAGAGAGCTAACCATATCATTCTCAACACAGGTGACAGTACATACCTGCTGAGGCCCTGGCTGCTCACCTCCTACCGGCACCCATCATCCCCAGCAGAGGAACATTGCAACGAGGCACATGCCAGCATGCACAACATCATTGAGTGCATCTTTAGCATGCTGAAGGCATGGTTCCATTGTCTAGACAGGTCAGCCAGTGTCCTATAATACAGCCCCTCAAAAGCCTGTGGCCTATTTCTGGCCTGCTGCATACTGCACAACATGGTCACTGACCATGGGATGGCTATCGATGCTGAAGAGGGCAACAGTAGTAGGGACAATGGGCTAGAGGGGGGTGAACAGCCACCCCATGGGTGGAGGGGCCCCAGTCTGATGCAGCAGGCTCAACACCACCATGACACTGTCGCACAGGAACACTACGGTGACTGCAGGTAGGTGGTGTGGTACACATGCATGGGTCACCCAGCCAGGTACAACACACATGCAGGGATGCACATGGCATGGGGCATGCACACACAGAGGCATGATGCAGGGGTAGGGGAGTCAGTGGCACACACCCACATGCAGCAAAAGACACATACATACACACACACACACACACACACAAACATCCACCCACCCAGGCGTTGGAATGTGGCATGGATCAGATGCAATGCACCAGTGCACAGGTGCAACTGGTGCAAGACTGCCCTCATCACAACCATGCCACATGGTCCAGTGGCTGGGCAAGCACACACATAGGCAGTGTGTGGCATGACAGACAGGTGCAACACCAGTGGTAAGGCATACACACACCACCCATGTGTGCACAAGGCAGCAGCTGCAGACCATGGTCAGGGCAGCCCGCAGATCAGGGCTGCTGCATGGTACCATTGCCATCACAGCCACAGGGGTGACTGCGCCAGGGCTGTTTGGCAGCCACAGGCTGTGCATCAGCTGGGGGGGTGCAACAGCTCCCCAGGGTTGGAAGCGTGGGCCCATGACTGTGTCCTCACAGGGGTGTGCAGTCACCCAAACAGGCCAGCCCCAGGCATGCCTGGGATGCCTACATCAGAGCCCGGCATCAACTGTGTTGGGGGTCAACTGATGCCGAGTCCATGGCATAAACAGCACACATCAGGGGATCACCTATGCATGGCCATGCCCTGTGGCAGCCAGCAACGCAAAGCCATCCATGATCACACTGGCAATACAAGCCAAGGATGCAGTCATGGCCTCCTCCATGCATGCATCCCCACCAGGATCTGCACAGTGCCCCTTTTCTGCTGCTCAGCAAACTGGAGCACATCCACATGCAGTGCATGCACCCCAGTGGCAAGCAGCACCTATTGCTGAATGGATGCCCACAACTGCCAAGTGTGCTCAGACAGACGGTCAGCATCCTGGGGCTCCCGGGTGGAACGCCATTCCTCTTGTGGTGACTGGTCACGCTGCATAGCCACCCTCTCCAGTGGATGCTGCACAGTGGGGTCTGCACAGTGGGGTCTGCAGGGGGTATGGGCACAGCAGGAGCACTGGCAGCAGACCCTGTGGTTGGCTGCCCAGTGGCACTCACAGCCTACTGTTGTTGTCCGTCCTGCCTCTGTACGCCATGCTGCACCTGCATGGCCACACCACCACCACTGTAGGGCACATCTGAGGCACTGCACACCAGCACACCAGCAGTGGTGGCATGCAGCTGTTCTGCCCCTGGCAGAGCACTGGACGTGGGACCTGCCTGTGATGCCGGCAGGAGCAACATGCCCACAATGTTGCTTATGCTGTCCAGGAGCAGTGAGTAGTTGTCATCGGTGTCAGACCCTGCCCTGACCTGTGTCTCCGCATACAGGACACCAAGGCTGGCATCCTGCAGGATCACATCCAGGGCCTCATCTGACCCTAGGTCCTGGACATCCACTGACACCATGGTGCTGAGCTGTGGATGCCAGTGGATGTGGAATGTGCATCCTTTAGGGCCATACCAGCAGCAACGGGTGTAAACCTTGAACAGGTCGTCTATCTCAGCCTTAGTGAAGTTGGGCCTGCTCTTCCATGCAGGCCCCCACTCCTCGCCCTCCTTATGTTCTGACATGTTGCATCCTGTGGACATGAACAGCACAATGTGCCAGTGGCAGCATCTCCCTGGTCCATCCCACCCTGCAGTGCTGTCTGCTTCCAGTGTGCTGTAGAGGCATCCACTACTTACCTATCATGGTTGCAATACTGGTCCATGGCCTGTGCTGTTCCGTGACACTTATGAGATGCAACACACGCAAATGAGGTTGAGCGCAACAGTAATGACATGCAAATGAACCCCACTGCGTCACACATTCGCATGTGGCATCAAATAAGAGATATTGTGCCATGCGCAATGGCATTGCACTGGAGCAAGTGATGGTGCAATACCCACACATGCACAGTGCTTGGGCCTTTAGTGCGCATGTGCACTGCGATGCCATGGTGTCAATCATGCAGGATGCATGAACAGCACAATGTATTGGTACAGCGCAAGCTGTGCATGGCTGACAGTGTGCACTTCGCACATGATGGCATGTTCCCTATTGTGCTCACATGCACTCTGCATTATCTGTTGACCCCTGAGTCCTGTCCATGACCCCGTGACACCACCAGCCACATCCACTGCGCATGTCCAGCACTATGCATTCAGCACCTGTACCGAACATGTGTGCCTGATGCCGCCATTTTCACCGCCAAACCTGCTCATGCAAAATGGTGCAGAGAAGAGGTCAACATGCTCCTAACTTGTCCCAGGTGGAACCGGCCAACCTTGTCACCTGCATGGAGCCCCACGCCCCCCAGCTGTATGGGCAGGTGCCCTTGCAGCAGGCCAGAGGCACTGTGTGGCAGGGGATTGCTGCCAACCTGGAATGCAGGACTAGGGTGCCCAGAACAGGGAAGCAATGCCGGGATCAGTACATTGACATCATCAGATGGGACCCAGATCAGCTGAGGAGGCTCCAGGCACATGCCAGGTGTGGGACTGTGCCACAGCCAGGTATGTCACCCCATGTTGCATGTCTGACCTGGTGCTGTACTGTGGTGTTGGCTTGGCTGTCAGGCATGCCCTGCAGAGGGGTACACTGTTGTCATGCACATCACAGAATGGCATTGCCAGCTACTGCCTGTGTTGTGATGCAGCCATGTAGGCATGCAGGACATGTCAGACAGGGGCACACCCTGTGCACATGGGTCGAGGGCGCTGCTGTGGTCGGTTACTGATGTACACCTGTGTTCTTTCCATTCCTGGGACCGGCAGACCACAGGCAGGCCAGGGCTGCAGTGACGCAGCATGGAGTGGTGCACCATGATGGAGGTGGACCGGCACCAGCAGGGGGCAGGTAATCACGTCATGGTCCATCGCACTGTGCATGGGGGGTGGCAGTGGTGAGAGGGTGCAGGCATGGCCACCTGTGCCATGTGCCATGTGCTATGGCAGCTGTGTGTGTCACACTGTGCGTGGTGAAGGCCACTGTGGTGTATCCATTGGAATTATGTGCCGGCTGTTGGTGGGGTGGGAGTGCACCTGGCTACCACTGTTGTTGCTGTGGTGCTGCCGGTGCATTGTGCCATGTGACTGTCATTGCGCAGTTGTGTGGCCATTGTGCGGCAGGGACCACCTTTGTGCAATGTTTTGGTGTGCCAAGTTTCTGGCTGGCATTGGCCCACTCCCCCCTGCAGGTGGCTGTTTTGGGCCCTCGGGGGGGTGTTCCCATGGCCCATTGCGCACTGTGGGTGGGCATGGTTCCTTGAGTCATTGCACTGTTCACCTGTCCTGTCCCTTGCTGTAGGTGTCCGGCGGCCAGTGCGCAGGCCCCCCAGGAGGATGCTGAGATAACTAATATGGGAGACCCTCCTAGTGGTGTTGTCAATACTAGAGGTGGTGGTGGTGATGAGGCATATGATGGCAGTGGAGAGGTGGGAGAGGCAGATTACCAGGTCTGCCAGATGGGGCTGACACTGAAGCTGCACCAGTGTTCACCTGTCTCCCCTGTTTAACCTTCCCCTACAGCCCCCCCTCCCACTCTACAGTCCCTGTTCCCTGTCCCCTTCCCTCACTGTACCTACCCTTTCCCTACCCCTGTTTTTCTGTAAATAGTTTTTTTAAATATATATTTTTCTGACATACCTGCCTGTGTCTGTTTCTGCTTTGTAGGTGTCATGAGGAGCCATGCTGCAGTGGCTAAGTGTCTGTCAGTGTAGTGTGCATGGGAAGGGGCCCATGTTGTGCTTCTGTGGTTCACTGCTGTGTGCTGTGGTGTGTCCCACCATGTGGTGTCCATCCCCTTGGTAGGTGGCTGTGCCTTGGGGTGCCCATGGAGCGGCTGTAAGGGGTGTGTGGTGGGTGTATGGTGGTAGTAGCACATGGCCATGGTCATTGGTCGGGTTCTGTCTGCACACTTTGTTGAGGTCCTCTGCTTGGCGTTGTGTGGTCTGTCCCATGTGGTCTGCCATGCATGCCTGCAACCCGGCACATTCAGTGCCTACTTTGTGGACTTCCTGTGTGCCTGTGTGACATGTGTGTTCCTGGCTGCTTGGTCCTGGGTGTGGCCTGCTATGGTCTGGGAGGGGGCGCACAGCCAGTGGCCTGCTGGGGAGGCTTACTTGGGGGCCCTCTATTGGCCATTGGCACCTCCTGTTGCCTGCTATCTGTGCCACTGTTGTGTTCTGGGGTCACTCATCTGGGTGCCTGTGTGTGCCCTGCTGTGTCCTGCTGGTGGTGGCCTGCTGTGGCCTGCCACTGTGCTTCCATGGCTGTGTCCCTGGGTCTGTTCTCTGTGCCCTTCCTCCCACTGTTGCTGTGCTGCTCTACTCCAGGGTTGTTCTAGAGCATCTCTGTTTGCTCCATGGCGCAACTCTGTTTGCACCATGGCACAGCTCTGTTTGCACCATGGCACAACTAGGCCATATTCAGCTGGGTTGAGCTGGTGCAGTTTGTCCTGTGCAACCTCTGAATATGGCTCCAGTTGCACCATGGTGCATCAGATTTGCGCTGTGCCAGACTTGCGCCAGGCTTTGGTGCATTTCTGAGTATCTGGGCCAGTGTGTAATACGCACAGACACAGACATTTAGGACCAGATATTCAAAACTTTGCACTGGGCGTAAACCGTTTGCACAGGGTTAGCACCTGGTTTGCATGGGTCTGCTATATTCAAAAGGTCAAATAGCATGGGCAAACTGCATTAGTGCTGGGCAACTTTATAATATATGCAAGGGGCAAACTGAGGTGGCGTGTACATGAATACAGGCCCAATGCTATATTCAATGAATAGCACCACGCAAAGTATCTTTGCACAACATAGCATAACACTCTGCATGGTGCAAATTACCACCCAGGAAAAAGTAGTCTTAAATCTGAGCAAACCAGCTTTGCATGATCTTGTGGCTTTGCTCAGCTTTTGCATGACTTTTGCACGACTCTAACCAGTAAGTATGAAACACAGAAATAAGCCAGACATAGAAGAAACATGCTGCTCATGGATGGCATCCCTATGATGCCATCATCTGCCACCAATCCCAGCAATGCCAGGCAGTAAGTGGTGACCTAGCTCCCAGAGGACACCATGGCAGTGTGGCCATACAGCACACACCTGCAGATCACCCTTTGGTGGACACCAACAGACGCCAGCACACACACATGCAGCACTGTGAGCATGGAGGGTGTTGAGGGGAGAATGTACAAGTGGTCAGGCTGCACCACAGACTGGGTGTGGCCACAAGGCTGGGACAAGCCACTAAGTGCAAATGGGCCAGTGTTAGGAATACCCCAACACCAGTGTGCCTGTCTGATGGTATGTGCCCCCCCAGCCACATACCGCACATCTGTACCCACACCACAGCACACACTGCCAGCCATGTATATGTCACTGTGAGTATCCCATGCCAGTGGTGCAGCATCTGTGGGTTGTACAACAGTATAACAGTACAGTCCACTGTCAGTAAACACCTGCAAGTTGGGCCTGTCACTGTGTACAGCGTAGTGGTCATCACTGCCCTACACACCATAAGCATTGCTGTATCCCTCACATTATTGGCCCCCTTGCTAGTATAGTGTCTGCTGTGCACTGTATCACAAACTACAGTTTGACAATTGCATGCAACACCACCACCTGTGTCTGTGTTGTGTAGTCCCCTGGGATACAGTATTCTAAGCTGTACTGTACAAATGTAGCCTGCAGCTACCACTATGCACTGCCAGACTGACCTACAGGTGGAGCTGTGGGACCCTGCAATAGCGCTGGGCAAACTGCATGCAAATCAGGTCATAATGAGATGCTAATCTGAATGTTTGCCCATAGATTACCTAAGTAGGCTCATTTACATGTCACTTCTGAAGATAGCAAAGGTTTGCCCCGGGAAAATGTGATAGCACCGAGCAAATGGCTTAGCTGAGCACTAAGCCTACACAAATGTGTTTGTGCCACACAAATGTTTCAGAAACATTGCACATTTCTGCACAATGTAATTTCACATGTGCTGAACCTTGCAGCTTTGCTGACATTACTCCTCTGCTAGCACGCACATTGCCCTCATAGTTCACCTCTACCTTCCTTCACATCGCTGTGAACTGGGATGTTGTTGTGGTTTGCACTTCCTGCTTGCTATATTCAGAGCTGTCTTATTCCCAGGTGATTTCTGTAGTGCACTCCCAGCCCAGTTTCCTTGGCTTCCTTAGCATGCTATATTCAGCAGGTTTAGCACCAGGGCTATCTGTTTTGAACGGCCTTCCGGAGGAGGTTGTGGAGTCAAAATCAGTGGTGGAATTCAAGCATGCATGGGATAGTCATAAGGCAATTCTGGGGGGTGGGGGTAGGAAGAAGTAGGCTGCTTGTTAACTAGGATCTGCAGCTTATCCAGTAGGTAGGGAAATGGGCAGACTGGGTGGGCCAAGCGGTCCTTATCTGCCGTCAAATTCTATGTTTCTATGTTTCTATAGCAGGCTATTGGTTCCAGCCTAATTTAGGATGCTGGGCAATGCTAATTTAGCCCCTGGACAAAGTTTTGAATATCTGGCCCATAGAGTATTAGGTTAATGAAGTCATACTTTATAAACACAATCAGAAAAAATACATATCCACATAAACTATACAAAGTCATCCAGGGCCAGGGCTGAGGCATTGCTTTATTGCTACCATTGACAACTGATTATGCATATAAATTTGTGCGTATGCTGCACATTGCTTTGCTGTTTATATTTGTTGAGTTTCTTATGTTTTTAATGATGTACCCCAACTCCCATGTACCCTACCACAAGGATATACCTGGATATTTGTTGTTTATAGCTCAGTGCTCCTTAACTGGCCAAATTGTATATAAATAAATACATTTTGGAAGAAATTGCAGTGAGAGAGTAGTGGCACCTGAAACAATACCTACAGTACAGTGTATGTAGAGCCCCATAAAATTATTTTTAATTTTTTATCATTTTTCTTTTTCTGTGTTTTCTTGTTATTTCTTTTTATTCATTGAAAATGTAGTTTTATTTCTCGTTATCACATTTACATTCATAAAATACCTCATAATGACCATATACACCCTATAAATCACATTCTTAGTATACTAAATTGTATTAAGTGGCAGCATGCTATGATCTTGAATGGTTTTGTGAATCAGACCGTACCGCTGCCGCTTCCTTGTGGACCATCTCTAACAAAAAAGCTAAACAACAACTGTTGCAAGCATTTATTTAGTTTTCCTCAGAAAACAAGCAATTTTTTAACTTTTTTCATGTGCTAGTTTTAATTTTATTTATTTATTTTTGTACCTTGAATTCTAGTTATTTCTTCTTATTTCATATTTAAGAAAAACACTGGTCTCTACCTATATGGTTAGGGTGAGAGAAGAGAGCAGTGGCATGTTTGATTTGACTTTGATTCTGGGTCCCTTTCTTTGAATCAGCTTTTATTTTATTTTATTAAATTCTAGGATTACAAATACCTTTGAGCAGAAACTGCTCATTTACAAAGGTTCCATGTCAGAGGATGAGGGGCAACATACATACACAGGTTGTCAAAGAATGCACAATCAAACAAAAATTCATAGTTACAGCACACTTAAAAGTAATATGCATACAAGCGAGTAACTTGAGTAGGCAGCTTGCTGAGGTAACAGTAAGAGATAGAGTGCTTAAGAAGTAAATCGGACTTTAGGCGTGTGATGGGGTAGGAGGGGGAGAAGAAGAAGTAGGCAGGCTAATGGGCTACTGTCAGTAGGGTGGGGAGGGGGATGGTGTCTTGTACCGGGGAGAAAGGGAGCAGGAAAGGGGTCATGAAGAAGGGCAGTGATCAGAGAGAATGCAACTCAGGAAGGGGGCGGGCCGCAGGATATGAGCAAACTGGGTGGTGTTTGGAGCAGACCTTTTAGGAGAAGCAGTCACACTGAGTAGTAGAGGTGAGGTAAAGTCTGAGATTCCTTTTAAAGGGTCCAAGTGTAGCAGAGGAAAGTGCTTCTTTTTTGAGGGTATTGAACCATAATGGAGCTCTATGGGTAAAGGATCACTGACCCATGGAGGTACGATATCTGGGAACATGAAAGGTTAGGTATTGGGCACTGAAGCATATGCTAAGTGCCACTGAAGGCAGTAAGGAGACTGCCAACACCAGGGAGCATGAGTCCAAGGAGAACCTTTTTGGTAAGTAAGCAGCTCTGGTATTGTCTTCTGCTGAGTAGAGGTAGCCAGCCAGTTTGTGCATAGAGGTCACAGGTGTGTGTTTGGTGGGCTGCACCCATTAATAGCCTGCAGGCTTTGTTGAGTGAAACTGAGATCCTGCGGAGTGCAGTTGTAGAGGCAGAGCCATAGATGGCAAGACCGTAGTCAATGATAGAGGTGACAGAGCTGTAGATGGCTAGTTTAAGGGCATCCACAAATATACAGTGCTTATGTTTGTGTAACAGACCAATCCATATATTGGCAGCCTTGGTAACAGTGTCAATATGCCGAGTGTAGGAAAGGGTACTATCCAGCGTGATACCAAGGTACTTGAACTCCGGGACATGTTCGAGTGGGTTCCCAGTGTGGTTCTTGATGTTGAGGGACAGAGAATTGTGCCTGCTCTGTGGGTTACAGAAGGTCATGGCTTTGGTCTTGCTGTGGTTCAGGACAAGTTTATGAGAGCTGAACCAGTCTTCAACATGCTTGAAGTCAAGTTGTAGCTGGAATTCAAGGAGTATAATGTCATGGTGGCTGGAAAACAGGATTGCATCATCCATGTATAGTAATATTTTTTGGTGGAAGACACGAGGGAGTCTGTTGAGGGAGAAGAGTAAAGGGCTAAGAATAGACCCCTGAGGGACTCCAGAGAAGACTGGCTTTTCATCAGATGAGATGCATGCTATCCTCACAAGTTGAACCCGATTATCAAGGTAGCTAGCAAACTATGGAAGGGTATCACTGGAGATCCCAATGGAAGACAGTTGGCTGAGCAGCAGAGGGTGATTAATGGCGTCGAAGGCCTTAGTCAGGTCTATAAATACTGCCCCCCCCCACACAGTTTCCTTTGTCAAGTGTGGCTTGGATGAAAGTTGTAAATTCTAGTAAAGCAGTGGTGGTGCTGTGCCCTTTTCTGAAGCCATACTGTTCTGGGCACTGGACTTCATAATTATCCAGGAATTCAACTAATTGGTCCAAAACTATATGTTCCAGAGCCTTAGATAATGTGGGGAGGAGTGAGATAAGTCTGTCGTTGGTGTGGAATGTCCTATCACCACTTTTGTGAACCGGTGTGACAGTGGCTTTCTTCCAGAGTGAGGGGAATTGGCCCAATCTAAATGAGAAATTGAAGATCTTTGTCAGCGGTTCAAAGATTTCATCAAGAACTTGTGCCAGCAGTTTAAGGTCAAGGGAGTCTCCACTGTACCCTTGTTTGT
Organism: Neoceratodus forsteri; assembly: GCA_016271365.2. Classification (NCBI taxonomy): domain Eukaryota; kingdom Metazoa; phylum Chordata; order Ceratodontiformes; family Ceratodontidae; genus Neoceratodus; species Neoceratodus forsteri. The sequence continues at coordinate 638,167,252 of CM057455.1, read as the reverse complement.
GGATGGCCTTTTGAATATAGTTTCTAGCTACTTGTGGTGGAACCTCTTTGAAGAAAAACTGTGGAACTGTATGATCATGTAGGGGGGTCGCATGGGAGATGCTGGAGGGGAAGTCGTCAAAGAAATTAGGAGGAAGGACGCTGTCCAGGTTGGTAAATGCATTATTAAAGGTATTGGTGATGGTACCGAGGCCAAGCATGGGAGTACCATGAATGTTGAGCATAGTGGGAGGTGCTTTAGGATCCTTGCCTGTGAGTTCTTTCAGGTTGTTCCAGAAGTTTTTCCCATCACCCCAAGAGCTGGTCAGAGCCTCTTGTAATAGATGTTCTTAGCATTCTGTATCTTTCGAGTGCAATCGTTTTTGGCTGCTTTGTATTTTTGTATGTTTGCTTGCATTGGAGTTACATGAGCACAGTGCCAGAGGTGGTCTCTGTACTTGAGTTGTGTTAAAAGGTCAGTAGTAACCCAAGGGTAGGTCCATCCTTTGACCTTCAACTTTTCTACCGGTGAGTAGAGGTCACAGGCTTCATTGAAGCATTTGATAAACAGGTCCAAGGCTTTGTTAGTGTCACTGAGCATGTCAATCACTGCCCAGTTCAGTCTGGTTAGATGGGATTTTAGCAGCTGAAGTTGCCCCTGTTTAATAACCCTTGCATAGATTAGCTTGGGAGGGGGCTTGTGGAATTTGTTAGACTAGGAGCAGATGACAGGCGAGTGGTCACTTATTGTATCAGGGAGTACAGAAACATTAGAAATATGTTCAGGGTGGTTAGACAGAATCCAGTCTAGTAGTGTGAGGGAACCTGTCCTATAATTACATCTGGTGGGGGCATGGACAAGCTGAGTGAGGTGCTGTGCCGTGACTGCATCCTTATAGGTAGAAGCCTCAGGGGAGAGCCAGTTAATGTTAAAATCACCCATAATTATGGTTTTGGAGTTATGATGCCAGACCCTTAAACATTTCATGATGTTATTGAAGTCAGAGGCCCGGTCCCTTGGGGTCAGGTAAACTGAGACAGCAGTGAGTTTCTTATTACGTGCATCAAGGAGGACTTTGATGGTGAGAACCTGAGAGGAGTTGCCCAGGTTAGGGAGTGGGACGATATGACCTGTAAGGGTATCCCTAAGATAGACAGCACAGTCTCCGCCCCGCTTAGCAATCCTGTGTTGCTTGAACATGCAGTAGCCAGGGATTGAAACTGAGGTGTCGGGGATCTTAGGGTTTAGCCATGTTTCAACAACTGAGAGGACATCATGGTTGTGCTGTAGGATCCATGTTTGTATGGAATCAAGCTTGTTGAGGATGCTGCAGGCATTGATAGATGCCAGGGTGAGAGTCCCTACCCTCATTTTTGATGGCTCTGCTGACTTCCCAGGTGGTTCTGGGTTGGGGTGAACATTTCCTGAGAGCAGGAGCAGCATAAGGAGAATTTGTAGGAGAAAGGATTTGAGCATGTTGTAGGCTTGCCTGATTGTTTTGCTCCTATGTCTTTTGGCACAACAGTGCCATTGCTGATTGGCTAGGTTGTGGAGTGCAAGCATGGTCTGGGGGATCATCAGTGGGCGTTGCTATTTTAGTATCAGAAGGTAACCAAAGTGCCATAGAGGGGAGCAGGGGTTGAAGTTATCCATGCTATATATCCCCGTGACCATACCAAGGTTATTGTGCAGGGCATTGAGAGGTGCATGATGAAAATGAGAATGGTTTGGGTTGCTCCCCAGGGGAATGGAACAGGGGATAAAGTACATAGCCAGTACAAACACCTGTGTAAGCATTATTAGGTCAGGGAAAGGATCAGTGTCCAAGAGGGATCAAGGATGGGAGAGGGAGTTTACTAAGAAGGGTTAAAATTAAAAAAAAAAGTGGCAGAAAGGTGGGCCACAGAGAAAGCATGCAGTTGAGGAGGAGGAGTGGTAAGGACAGGGATAGCTGACCCAATGTGAGGAGGACAATCATAGTGGGAGGGGCGATAAGTGTATTTAAAGGAGGCCTGGGAGGGGGAGGTGGGAGTGGGGAAAAAATATCTAAAGAATATCCAGCTAGGAGAGATGCTGTGAGACAAGGCAGCAGATCGGGAGAACAGAGCAAAAGGCGCACCAATGGCCGTGCTGCCAGAAATCCAGCCCAACCAATCACAGGGCCCTGGTATCGCCGGTTAACCTATCAGAAGGCAGTTACAGAGAACCAGGCTCCAAGACAAGCTTGCGGTCATACCTGGTGCAGGGATCAGATAGTGGGTTCCAGGAGGGCGGTCTTGAGGTAGCGGTGGGGCCGGCACAGTGGCTGAAGTTGTGGCTGTTGGGCGCTACTAACGGCAGTCATGCCATATGTGCAGGCAGGCTCCCTGGAGTGAAAATAAGAAGAGAGGGTCTCAGTATTAAAAGGGCTATAAATACTGAGAGAGAGAGGCGGGGGATGTCATGGCTGACCGTCAGCGGGGGGCGGGGGTGTGGAACAAAAGACAAAGGTTGAGGTCGATTGTCTATGGGTGGGGTTGGAAGATGAGACTGGGAGGTGAGAGGCAGCAATTAACACAGCAAGGGTCGAGCATGAGGGGGATGGTGGAGGTGGCATGAATTTGGAGGAGTCAAGCCAGAGAGTAGAAGAGAAAAGTAAAAAACAAAAATACAAATAAGAGAAGGATGAGAGGAGACAGTGGGTGGGGGGGACCAGCAGTTCATGTCATGGTAGGGAACTATGCCATCCCAGGTTAGTGGATTGAGGGCTATTAGGTTGAGCGAGTGGGAAGAAAAGGAAAATAATTCACTATACCAGTAGAGGAACAAACAACATAATCAACAGTATCAGTACTTAAACAGATAAACAGTGCAGCATTAACTGTGAAAAAACAAGGTTTCTATCTATAACATAGGTGGCTGTAGCGTCTATTTCAAATATCATAAGAATATCCAGCTAGGGGAGATGTTGTGAGACAAGGCAGCAGATCAGGAGAACAGGTCAAAAGGCGCACCAATGGCCGTGCTGCCAGAAATCCGTCCCGACCAATCACAGGCCTCTGGTATCGGCGGTTAACCTATCAGAAGACAGTTACAGAGAACCAGGCTCCAAGACAAGCTTGCGGTCACACCTGGTGCAGGGATCCAATAGTGGGATCCAGGAGGGCGGTCTTGAGGCAGCGGTGGGGCCGGCACAGCGGCCAAAGTTGCGGCTGTTGGGCGCCACTAACAGCTGTCATGCCGTATGTGCAGGTGGGCTCCCTAGAGTGAAAATAAGAGAGAGAGGCTCAGTATTAAGAGGGCTATAATTACTGAGAGAGAGGGATGGGGGACTGGCAGCTGACCGTCAGCGGGGGGCAGGGGGTGTGTGGAACAAAAAGATGAGCTTAGAGACTGTCTACAAATTATTTTAAATTCTGGAAGAATCAATAAGTCCAAACATATTTTGACAACAATTTTCTCAGACTACCAAGATAAAAGTATAGCATGGAAGAACTGGGGTACTGTCATTAAACATCCTGAGGGTAGTAAGTCATTTAATGAAAAATAACATAGTGGTAAACATGCTAGAAGCTTAAAAAGATAGATTACACAAAGTTGAGCACAAACTACCTATGGAAGAAACAGGAAAACACTGGTTTAAATCAGGTGCAAAATCTGTTTCCTTGTGGAAATTACTAACAATGTCCTACTACCAGAAAAAAAGTGAAAGAAATGTGGCTAAGGATATCACCAATCACACATGATCTACTTATTAAAATGTCTGCAGGGCTACTCTAGGGTAGGGCGGCCGGAAGGTGGGGTTGGTGAATATAGCGATGGGATGTCGCTATACGTACATGTGTGGGGTGGGGAGTGAGTACACACAGCAATGAGCAGGAGGGTATGTGAGGGGTGGTGCCATGGTGGGTTGCTGAGCTGACCCAGTGGCGTGGTGGGTGGGTTGTCGGTGTTGGTGGGTAGGCTACTAGGTTTGGGTGCGGGCTTTGGTGCATTTTTGTTGCACCCGGCCTGCACCTTTTTTTTTTTAAATGTTTTCACCCCCCACACCAACATGTACCCCCCTGGAGTTGAGAATCCTTAAGTAGGGGGTGCGGGGGCCATTTTGCTGTGTGCCAGGGTGTCAAGATGCCGAAATAACTTTTCAGCACTCTGACTTCGCGAAAACGGCAATCACCTCTAGGCTTTCACCATTATCACATACACCCAATTTGACATATGTTGGAATTAGAGAGCTTGTACAAAATTGCTGAAGGTGTTTTATTTTTCCTGAGCAGCTGCCCCTCCTGTCACCTGAGTCAGCAGGTATGGTATAGGTATGTAGACACCAACAAGGGGATGAGCTAGGTAGGCAGATGAGGGTTTCCTTGGGGTGGAGGGCTTGTGGTTTGAGGGAAGGAGCAAAGGGATATATATGTGGACACTCAAGCTGTGCAGCCTCCCTTTTCTTCTCTCCTCCAGCCCAAGTACAGCTTCCTCTTTCAATAGCAGCAGCAACAGAAGAAGCAGAAGCCTCAGAAAGCTTTCAAGTAAGTGGAGCAGATTATTTTTTTTTTACCTGGCCTGGTTTCTAATTTCTATTTCTGCTTGACCACAACTCATACATTTTAAAAAATACTTTTTGCTTGATATTTTGGGATTTGTGCGGATAGATCTTGGTAGTGCTGCTGCAAGGCAGAGTCAGTTTTTAGCTGTTGTTTTCTCAGGCTGGTCATGTGATTATGATTCTCAAAAGTAAGGTATTCATTAAGCAGAAACAGATACAGCATATTTCTGCTAAAGAAAGCAAGTTTTAAAAAAAGAGTTTAAAAGGTTGCAGACATTCAAGTTATGATGTTAACTTATTCTGTGTGTTATCTGTAGGCATACAGGAAGGATATAAATATTTCCAATGTTTTTACTTAAGGACTGCAGTGATATCAAACTCTGCATAGTTAGTGATGACATCTGGTGGGACTAGTTACATGGCATTGGTGTGGTCCTGACTGGCAACATGGCATTGGCATGGCCTAGTTTCAAAGCAGCAACCAGAGCAAGACACAGTGACCACCCCCATGTGTACAGTGGGTTGCTGGCTCATGGGGCTCCACTGAATCAGCCTGCACACTGGCAAGCATGGGTCCCCAGGTCTATGTCTCCACCAAGCACACTGGTGCAATATGTCATGGCACCCAAGAACATGCTACCTGCATGCAGAAGGTCCAAGTCACTTCTCAGTAACAGCAGCTTTAGAGTGTCTTTCAGAACAGAGAAGAATAAGCGAGAGGTAAACAACAGAGTTTTTTGCATTTTGGCACGAGTAGGATTAAAGCACCAAATCAATAAGCAGGTCTATAAAAAAAAAAACAGAAGGAGCGCACCAAGCCTGATCACATGGGAACTGAGCAACTCCCTCCCCCATGCCTATCCCTGAGCTATGCTTCCTGTGGGATCCAGCTGTTAACTGTTCTTTCTATATCATTTTAACAGCATAGCCCAGTGGAGTTGCATGTTTTGTTTACAGAAGGGTCCATGGGCCGCATTTTAAGTACAAGGAATATGGCTGTTGCTCTTTTTTATCAATTTTCATATGGTATTTTCTCATGACAGCCTAGCTGGGAGCCAATATCTAATTTTCAGTAGTGTGCTGTTTTGTGTGCTTTTGCAATTCAGTTACCCAGGGCAGTCCAGATGAGATATACCATCTCATGCTCATGGGGTCCTGCTGTTATATGTTTACACTATGTTTAATCAGGACAAGACAGAAGTAGGGCAATATCAAATTGTCAGAGGGCTCTTGTTTTTACCATTGCTAAACTGGTTTTATTCAGGACAGTCATTGCAGAGATGCATCATTTTAAGTCATAAGTTACTCTGGTAATTGGTCATCATTGAGGCAGGCGCTTTAGTGAGAGGACTGCCAGCATGTACCACACAGTCTCGCCACTCACATTTGCACTAGTGGTGGGTTATGAGTTGACAGGCTTGTTGCCCATGACAGCAAGGCAGTATGGCACTCTTACAATATAAAGGGACATCATACTGGCTTGCCCATGAGAGCATTATGGCATTCCTTTATATTGCAGGGAGGCACATTAAATAATGTGAATAATACAAATTTCAATGCATCAGTGTCTTCACATGGACGAACAAAAGGGTAGAGTTAGTCATTCTCCGGGTTTTTGTTTGTAGGCAAGGCATGACATTGATGCTTCTCTATTTGATATAAACATAATTTGAGCAGGACATAGCCTGGTATGTTCATTTAATGCAGTGGATCTTTTAGGTTTTATTTATTAGGGAAGATTCAAAAAGATAGCTGGAGATGCAGTGGGGTCTTGTTGTTTGACTAGTTGCTGCTAGTTTTGCTTGTTACGTGCCAGGCACTGAAGCATTTGCTGTAACTGAATTATTGAAAGTTCTCAATCATAGTGCTCCACTACTGACAGGTTGACAAGAGATACTGTAACTCAGTATTTTCCAGCTTTCAGGTTGGCAGTTGAGAAGTCACTGCAGTGATCTGTTAAAGGGACATTGTCAGCCTTGCCCCTCATTTTCCTTACAATTTTTAATAGTGGGTCTCTAGGAATATACTTGAATAAAGAGTACTGTGCAATGCCCCTGCATAAAGTAAAACATAATCTATTCACTGCTTTTTGAAAATGTTGCATTATTTGCCTCACTTGCAGTCTGCCCATAAATCCCCTGAGCACCAGAAGCAGATTCACACCCAGAGTGCACATCTACCGGGAGAGCAGTCCCAAAATGCACATTTTAGCATCCCCATAAAACAAAATACATAATCCACTACAGCATGTTAACATAAAATGATCAAGCCATCTGTGAAGCAAAACGAGCACTCGTTGAGCTGCAAAATAATTTTTAATCTTGGTGCCGAAATCTCATGCGAGAATGCGTCACTATTACACATGCACATTCCAAGACTTGAAATAAATAAATAAATAAATGTGTGTGTGTGTGTGTGTGTGTGTGTGTGTGTGTGTGTGTGTATATATATATATATATTAATATTAGAGGCTAGGGTTGAGTAGCAGTTCCTATGCTAAGCCTCAAATTTGCACTTTAATAACATTGAAACTGATCTATGGATTTGTACAAAATTTGGTATGCAATGTCCTGTGGGGTAAGTCTCTTTATGTGGCAAGTTGCATTCCAGTCAGATTTGTAGATTCTGAGATCTGGCTAGCGAAAAATGGTAATATCCACCTTTATTGCAGTTTTTTTCTCATTGCCTTGTGGTCAGATGATGTGAAATTTATGCATGATTTTTGAGTGATTTAAAGAACTTTGGTAGCAGAATAGACAGCGAAAATTTGGTGTAATAGTATTAATCTGTTGCAATGTTATTAAGTTTTTTAGTTCCCATTATATACTATGGGACTTTTCTCAACATTCCAATCATTAGGATAGCTCTATTTTTTCTGACAAATGATTTGATCACATGAAAAAAGATTGAGTCTTGTGAGAGCATTCCTTTTTTCCGAGAACACAAATCCTTTTTCATGAGAGAAAATTCCTTTTTTGTGAGCTGCCATCTTGTTTTTCATTTAAAAAAAAAATGAAAACCCTTAAAAATGTTAACAGGATACACCAACACATTTATCTTGTTCATCAGGACTCCTTTAGATGGATTCTGAAGTCCTTTCATGCAAAGCAACCTCCGAGGATGTTTTATTACCCATTTAGATGCCATTTTCAAGTCTTGCTAACTTTCTTTTTCTCGAGACGTTCCTTTTCCGTGAGCCAGAAGTTAGCGTGTTGTAAAAAAGAATCCTTTTTTTGCCACCCTCAGTTTGCTATACACACTTCTGTAAATGAACATTTTGTTAACATTGGGGTGCTCAATCCCTGTGTTGTTGGTAGCAGCCCCCTCCCACCATTATGAGACACTGGGTAACCCACTACCAGTGTCCCAGATAGAAGCCTCAACCCCTGCCTCCTGCCAGTATGGGACACTGGTGAGCCCACTCCCAGTGTCCCGTGATGCCTCCCCTCACCAACTAGTGTGGTACACTGGGTAGCCCACTCCCAGTGTCCCAAAATATTGATATGTGAAAACATGTTGTTGTTTTTTGCCAACATCGGGGTGCCTAATCCCCATGTCAGCACTAGATCCACCCCCACTAGTGTGGGACATTGAGTAGCCCACTCCCAGTATCTCCAGTTATGTCCAATTCCCCAAGACTGTGGAACACTGGGGAGCCCACCCCCAGTACCCCAAAATATTAATCAGTGCCCCTGAAAAAAAGAAAACAGTCCCTTAATGTCTTTTTTTTACATCCTGCAAAAAAGAAAATGGTCCCTCATCGTCTTCCCCACCCCTCTAAATCCTGACCCTGCCACTGAGCAACCCACCACCGCACACCCCTCTTGTCCTACACTTACCACTGGAGATCATTGGCTTTCATCTTCTGTGGACTGGGACACATCTGCACTCTTCAAAGCTGAACCATGAACTAAAGAATCAAGGTAAGTACCGTATAATGTCTGTCAATGTTATTTTGAACTTATATTGATATCTCAGCCATTTTTAGGTATTTTTACACTACATTTTCAACATGGGCTTTTTGAGACCCCACCTCTTGAACACTTGCACTATCATTTTGTTACTTGGTCCCGAAAGGTGATTTCGCAGTCACTGTGTGAAATCACCTTTCAAAACCAGTTAACAAAACAACAGTGGCAGTATTCATGAGGTGGGGTCCCAATAAGCCCATGTTGAGAATGTGGTGCAAAAATACCAACAAAACACCTGAGTTACATGTGGTCATTGAAATTTTGCTAAGCACATGTGTAACTCTGGCAATTTTTTATATTTTAATTTCAAATTTTCAACATAGACATTTCTTCACACCACCTTATGAACAGGACAGCTGTCATTTTTCACATCCTGCTCAACATGTGTTTTCACACCTGTGGCATGGAATGGAGCAGGCACCACATGAAATCACCTTTTGTGACCAAATAATGAAATGACAGTAACATTGTTCCTGAGGTGGGGTCCCAAAAGGACATACTGAAAATCTGGGGTAAAAATTTCAGAAAATGGCTGTGTTATGGGCATCCATTGCAATCTCAATACACATGCTTGTAACTTTGGAAATGTTCAATACTTTCACCCCATATTTTCTTTTTTTTTTAAATCCTTTTTTTTTTATTCTCAGGATGTCACATAATTCCATATACAACTCATTCCAGGTATTTTGAAAACAGCTTTCATCTAAAAGACTTAAAAAATACCCAAAAATTATTTCAGGGAGACAAATCCACATAATTTAAATAATAGAAATTCAAAAGCAGGACTATTGGTACTATGAATAATGTATGAATATTACATAAGTATTATTTAGAATAAAGTAGAAACCATTTATTTACATCAGTATCAAGAGGAGACCACCATCTTTTCTGTCAACAGTGCATCTGTTTATCTGTCTAAACACTACTAGGCCATGCTCTGTCCAAAGTTCACCTTTGAAAGAAAATACAATTTTTGTAAAATCCAAGTTTGTTTTCTTTTAATTTATGGCACAACAGATGAGTCTCTCTCCCTAATATATAGGACCGACTGTCACCATCGAAGATCAGATTGGGAGGTCCTTCCCCAGCCTTCTGCAGTCAAACATTCTAAATGGTACATTTCATTCAAGATAGAATGCCATGACTCCAGAGTCAGAGATGTTGATTGACACCAAAGTTGAGTAATAGTCTTTTTGGCTGTTAAAAGGTAAGTGTGTATCATGTCCCTAGATGGTAATTTGATCCCTGCTGGGGATATAGATAACAGTACTAATTCTGGTGAGTGAACCAGAGATTCATTTGTTAGAATCTGGATAGCCTCAGAAACTTGTGTCCAGAAGGGGGTTAATATGGGACAGGACCAAAATATATGTGTATGTGTGGCATTTTGTTCCCCACATCCTCTCCAACAAAAAAACAAACTGCTCCGGGAGAAACTTTATTAGTTTAGAAGGTACATTAAAAAATCTGACACAACATTTCCAGGCAAATTCCTTCCAGTATCCTGCCTGGGACACCTTTAATGGGGGGGGGGGAATATATAAGTCACTCCGAATAAGGAAGAACTACCCCTAGCTCTGCATTCCAGGCCTGTAAAATTGACTCCAAGGTTCATCCTAAAATGTCTCCAAATGCCCTGTAGGATTGGCCCACCAGGTGTTGGAGCTGGTGTCCCATCAAAGAACGAATTATTAGTTCCAAAAGGAGAGGAGTAGGCTGTGGAATATGACCTAGTTCTGGAGATTTATCAAAAATATAAGATCTGACTTGTAAATATCGGAAATGATTGCTACATTGTAATGGATATGTGACTTGCAGCTGTGGGAACGATAATACCCCCTGGGTATCTAAAAGCTGATTATATATCATGGTAGCACAGCAGTGCTACCATAGTTAGGGGTGAGTAGCACTTTTAAGATTAAAGGGTGAAATTTTGCACCTTAATAACTTTGCCACCCTTCAACAGATTTGCCTAAAATTTGGTATGTACGATTGGGCTTGATAGATCTTGTGACATGCCAACTTTTGTACTAGTCAGATATAGTGCTGCGGAGTTATTAAGTGACAACCAAAAGCATAATTATGCTTTTTTGTGAATTCTTTGCTCTCTCCTACAGGTCACACGGTTTGTGCAAGCAATCCAAAAACTTCAGGAAACGTGCAGCCGGGGTCCTCGATGTGCCTTTTCAAGATTTCATGAAAAAATATTGAACGGTTCAAAAGTTATTCAAAAAGCAAGTTCCCATTATAAGTGAATGGGAAAAGTTAACAAAAAGTTCGACAGTGTCACAGACGCACTTTTTAGTGTCAAAAATCTGCCATTTTGTTTTCAGTTGGTGATCAGAAAAATGCTTGCCATTTAAAATTGGGACCATCTAGGGACACAATTCTAGGCATGTCTTTATTTTGCAGTTAAACACTCCAGAGATATGTTTTTAAAATTTCTGGAAAAAGTAGTGTCGCACCTGTGACACTTTCGCAGATATTTGTGAAAGCTTTCGCAAATCACGACACTACTTTTTCAGACTATGGCCAACATGACAGCAGTTCTTTGCCACCCTGCTGCAAAAAAACGGTTTTGTCTTTTGTGCTGAAATTTGGACGGATGGCAGCCAACATCTCACCGATGTGCCTTTTGGTGGTTTGGTGAAAAAATATTGAATGGCTGCAAAGTTACAGTACTCTGAAGTTGACACTTTTTACCATAGACTAACATGGTGGCATACGCCATGCATTTCAGGGCTTGTATCTCGAAAATGGTGCAAGATACGTAATTTTCGAAATTTCAGTGAAAACGTTGCCCGGAAAATCATGATTCATGTGAATTTTTTTTTTACGTCGTACAGTTCCTGAGATATAAGTAATTTAGTCTTCCAACAGCAATTTTCTGCTCTGAGGCACAATATTATGCATACATTCTTTGTACACACTGTGTTTCTCTTTGCAGCTGTTGGGCAAAAACAGGGTGTGAGTATATGTTACTGTTACACTTAATATTACAACTTGTGTTTCCGTACCTGTTTGTGTTACTCTTCCCGTGTACGCCATTGTGTGCGTTACCCTTTGTGTTCTCATTTGCACTTGCGTTTGTGTTACTGTTACTATTTGCATTTCCACTACTGTTTGTATTTGTGTTTTGGTTTCTGTCACAGTGCACATTGCCATTTGCATTTCCAGCAGATCTTTCATTTGCATTTGTGTTTGTCTTTCATTTTGCATCTTTGTTGCTGTTACTGTTACCATTTGCATTTGCAATTGCATTACTGTGCTCATACGCATTACAGTTTGCATTTCCATATGCGCTTGCATTTCCTTTTGTGTTTCTGTTTCCTTTGCCGTTATTGTTGCTGTTACCGTTACAATTTGCATTTACAATTGAGGTACTGTGCCCATGCGCATTACGGTTTGCGTTTCCGTACGTGCTTCTGTTCCCTTTTCCATTTCTGTTTCCTTTGGCATTATTCTTCATGTTAATTTTACCATTTGAATTTACAATTGCGGTACCTTGCCCGTGTGCGTTATGGTTTACATTTACGTGCGCGCTTGCGTTCGCGTTTCCGTTTCTGTTCTCTTTGGCATTCTTTTTGCTGTGACACTTAACATTTGCATTTAAAATACTGCTGCCATCACTGTGCGTACCAGTTGTGTTTCTGTACACACTTGCATGTCCATTTTAATCTCTGTTCGGTTAAATGCGTCATTTTGCTTGCGTTTCTATGCGCTTCTTTATTACCATTTTACCATTTCGTTTGTGTTACAATGTGCATAACTGTTAGCATTTGCATTTGCATTGCATTCCTGTTACTATGTGACAAGACATCATGTGGTGGGAGTGAAGGGCCCAAAGGATCCCACGCTCCCACCACCACATTACATTCACTATTTATCATCCTTATTCTCAAAAAGAAGGGAAATTAGAGGCAAAAAATCTGTTTAATGCATCAGTTAGGTTTGTTCCACAGTGACAAAAGTAAGGAAATTCAGTGTTAGGATTGAGAGCCCCTCTTGGACCCCCCCAGCCCACCACCCCAACCGGCACTGGGGTGCGCATTGGGGTCGTCGGTCCTAACTCTCACCCCATTCTCCTACACCTAAGCTTTTACACATGTGATGGGGTGAGAGTTAGGGCTGACCCAATGTGCACCCAATGCCAAGAAGTGTAGTGGGCTGGGGAGGTCCAAGGGGGCTTTCAACCCTAACACTGAATTTCCTCGCTTTTGTCACTGTGGAACAACCCTAACTGATGCATTAAACAGATTTTTTGCTATATATATATATATATATACGGCATATGGCTATATATATATATATATATATATATATATATATATATATATAATGGTAGCATGGTAGTGCTACCATAGTTAGGTTTGAGGAGCCCTTTTACGGTTAAAGGGTCAAATTTTACACCTAAATAATGTTGCGACAATTAAATGGATTTGCCTGAAATTTGGAATGCAGGATCAAGAACCATACACCTTGGGATCTGCCAAGTTTTGTACTGGTCAGATATACGGCTGCAGAGTTATTAAGCATAATCTGAGTGCATGTTTACGCTATATGGTGAATTCATTGCTCGTGCCTACAGGTTGCATGGTTTGCACGAGCAGTCCAAAAACTTCAGAGAACGTGTGACCAGGGTGCCTGATGTGCCTTTTGAAGATGTTGTGAAAAAATATTTAATGGTTCAAAAGTTATTCAAAAAACAATTTCCCATTATAAGTCAATGGGAAAAGTTAACAAAAAGTTCGACACTTTCGCAAATGCACTTTTTACTGTCGCAAATGGCCCTAGTACTTTTTCAAATCCACCATTTTGTTTTCAGTTGGTGATCAGAAAAATGTTGGCATTTAAAATTGGGACCATCTAGGGACACAATTCTTCTTGTGTTCACCTAGTCGGAGCGTGAGGATGCTAGTCATGTCTCTATTTTGGGTTTAAACACCCCAGAAATATGTTTTTCAAAGTCCTGGAAAAAGTACTTTCACAAAGTACTGTCGTGCTCATGACACTTTTGCAAATCTGTGTGAAATCACGAAAGCACTTTCCAACACTATGGCCAAAATGACAGGAGTTCTTTGCCACCTTGCTGCAAACGAACAGTTAGGTCTTTTGACCTGAAATTTGGAGAGAACACAGCCAACATATCACATATGTGCCTTTTGGTGGTTTGGTGAAAAAGTATTGCATGGTTGCAGAGTTACGGTACTCCAAATTTTGTATTTTTTCCCATAGACTAACATGGTGGCGTACGCCGTGCATTTCGGTGCTCGTATCTCAAAAACGATGTGAAATACAGATTTTTTGTTATGAGTTGCATACCTCTATGGGCTATGCAACAACAAAATCCTAGCAAGGAAAATCATGATTTTTGTGAAATGTACATTTTTTTTCTACGTTGTGCGGTTGCTGAGATATTAGCAATTAAGTACTCCCAATGCTCGTTTTCAGCTTTGATGCCCATTACAATGCATACATTCTTTGTACACACTGTGTTTCTCTATGCACCTGTTCAGCAAAAACAGGGTATGCACTTATGTTACTGTTGCAGTTACTGTTTAAACTTGCGTTTCTGTCCCCGTTTGCGTTTACATTCCCGTGTACGCCACTGTGTGTGTTATCCTTTGCATTCTCATTTGAGCTTGCGTTTTCATTACTGGTACCATTTGCGTTTACACTACTGTTTCTCTTTGCATTTTTGTTTGTGTCACCATGCACTTTGCCATTTTTGTTTATGGCAGCCCTTTCATTTGCGTTTCTGTTTCTCTTTCTTTTTGCATCTTTCTTGCTGTTACTGTTACCATTTGCATTTGCAATTCTTTTACTGTGCCCGTGGACATTATGGTTTGCATTTCCATATGCACTTGCATTTCCTTTTGTGTTTCTGTTTGCTTTGGTGTTATTGTTGCTGTTACCATTACCATTTGTGTTTACAATTGCGGTACTATACCCATGTGCATTTCAGTTAGCTTTTCTGTATGCGCTTCTGTTCCCGTTTCTGTTTCCTTTGGCATTGTTCTTCCTGTTATCTTTACCATTTGCATTTACAATTCCAGTACCATGCCTGTGTGTGTTATGGTTTGCGTTTACATGTGCACTTGTGTTTGTGTTTCCATTTCTGTTCCCCTTCGCGTTCTTTTTGCTGTGACACTTAACATTTCCATTTTAAATACCACTGCCATCACTGTTCATGTTACCAGTTGCATTTTCTTATGCACTTCAATGACGTAGTCATGGTCAAAATAGATCCATGACTGTCTATAAAATGTCTTTCCTTGCCACCACACTGTTGTGAGAATTTGATCTTTAATAGCAAAGTTAAGGAATCAGAGTACCACTGAGCAAGGGTGGGTTCCTGCTGTGGCTGACTTGGGGCCCAAGTCCCAGTGTATGCACTCTAACTCTAGTGGTAGGTCTTCTGGCAGCTCCAGGACTGTACACAGTAACATGATGATAGATTCTTTCAAGTCAGAACCCTCTGAGTTTTCAGGTATTCCATAGATGTGGAGATTGTTGAGCCTGGATCTGTTTTCTGCATCCTCCTGTCTTGCAACAATTGCCACCTGCATTTCTTGTATCTCCTGAACTATGCCTCTAGATCATCGATGCAATGTTCTGTGGCAGTAAGCTGCCATTCTGAGCAATCAGCCCATTGCTCCAGGGTGTCTACATCTCTCCTAATTTCTGAATACAGTTGTTTCATTTCGGAGTGAAAACTAACAAGCTCCTTGTAAATTGTTTCCAGTTTTACCCTCTTTTTCTGGCCGAGGCATCTGGGAGTATCCACAATAGCAGAAGGCCCTGTTTCTATAGATGCATGTGATAGCTCAGAGTCAGAGGCATCAAGACATAATCGGGAGTCATCCTCCACCACCAGTCTTACAGAATTTTTCATTTTCGGTCCCCGATTACCAGACCCTCTCATATCTGGTGTTTAGATGTCTTTTTTTATGTAAGCGATGTTGCAAGAGGAGTATTTTTGCTAGGCTGAGTTGAAAGCAAAAGGTTCAGGCACCCATAGGGACAATGATGTCACCTGAAGTCCTTCACCCCATATTTTCAATATAGTTTTCTTAGTACTCCACGTCATGAATGTCACAAATGTCATTTTTGAAATCCTGGCCAAAATGTTCCATAAAATAGATGGACTTTGCCTGCCTGCTTAGCCTAATACATTTGTTTCTAGTAGCTCTGTATACCTGATAATGAGTTGATGAGCTGAGGCCCTGGTCTTGAGCCAAAGGTTGTCACAGAAACATAGAAACATAGAATGTGATGGCAGATAAGGACCGCTTGGCCCACCTAGTCTACCCATTTTTCTACCTAACAGATAAGCTCCAGATCCTAGTTAACCAACAGCTTACTTCCTCCTACCCCCCCACTAGGACTGCCTTATGTCTGTCCCATGCATTCTTGAATTCCCCCACTGTTCTTGACACCACGACCTCCTCAGGAAGGCTGTTCCATGCATCCACAACCTCTCTGTGAAAAATACTTCCTCACATTACCTCTGAGCCGTCCCCTCTATCTTCAAATTGTGCCCCCTTGTTCTTGCATCTCTTTTTCTGAAAGATGCTACCTTCTTGGACTTTGTTGATTCCTTGAGGGTACTTGAGCGTTTCTATCATGTCCCTCTCTCTCTTCTTTCCTCAAGGGTATACATATTAAGCTCCTTTAGTCTTTCTTCAGTATGTCTTCTGGTGCAGACCCTGCACCATTTTGGTTGCCCTCTTCTGGACAGCCTCCACTCTGTCTATGTCCTTGCAGAGATGTGGTCTCCAGAACTGTACACAGTACTCCAGATGGGGTCTCACCAACTGTCTGTACAAAGAGATAACAACTTCCTGTTTTCTACTATTGATGCCTCTACCTATGCATCCCAATATCCCCCCAGCCTTCCTTACTGCCTTCTCACATTGCTTGCTCACCTTTAGGTCATCTGATATAATTACCCCAGGTCCCTTCCTCCATTTTACTGTTGTCAGTATCACACCCCCCATTGTGTACTCTTCCCCTGGGTTTTTGTTTCCCAGGTGCATTACCTTGCACTTCTTTGCATTGAATTTGAGCTGCCATACATCTGACCATTCCTCCAACCTTGCCAAGTCCCTTCTCATCCTTTCCACTCCATCTTTTGTATCAGCCCTGTTGCAGATCTTTGTGTCGTCTGCAAAGAGGTATACTTTTCCTTCCAGTTTCTCTGCAATATCACTTATAAAGACATTAAAAAGGATCAGTCCTAGTACTAAACCCTGCGGTACCCCGCTAGTAACCCTCCTTTCTTCACTGTGGACTCCATTTACTACTACCCTTTGCATCCTGTTGTTAGCCAATTTTTATCCAGGCTACCACCTTGGGACCCACTCCAAGGCTGGCTAACTGTGTATTAATCTTTGTGTGGACTGTATCAAATGCCTTGCTAAAATCTAGGTAGGCCATGTCCACAGCCCTCCCTGGTCTGCTACTTTGGTCACCCAGTCAAAGAAATCTATTAGATTCGTCTGACATGACCTTCCCATTGTGAATCCATGCTGCCTTGGGTCCTGTGCCCCACTGGCCTCTAGGTACTCAACAGTTCTTTCCTTCAGAAGTGATTCCATCATTTTCCCTACCACTGAGGTCAAACTAACTGGTCTGTAGTTTCCTGCCTCTGTCCTGCTCCCACTTTTGTGAAGAGGAATCACATCCACCCTCCTCCAGTCCTCAAGTACCACCCCATCCTCCCATGATTTGTTAAAGAGAGTAGTCAGCGGTGTCACTAGTTCTACCCTTAGTTCCTTTAGAATTCTTGTGTGAATCCCATCAGGCCCCATTGCTTTGTCCACCTTCAATTTTATTAGTTCTTTCAGAACATTTTCTTCTGTAAATGGACTGGTATAGACCCCAGTTTTCAGAGTGTTTCTCTTGTTTGGTTTAGGTACCTCCCCCTCCTCTTTCTTTGTGAATACTGAGCAGAAATATTTGTTCAGTATCCCTGCTTTTTCACTGTCACACTCTACCCACATTCCTTCCCCTTTATTAAGCCTCAGTATCCCTCCTTTGGTCCTTCTTCGCTCCCTAATATACCTATAAAAGGTCTTATCCCCCTTCTTAAAGGAGTTGGCTATCCTTTCCTCAGTCTGGGCCTTTGCTATTCTGACTGCCTTCCCAGCCTTTTTCTGCTTTAACTGATAAAGTTCTCTGTCCTGCTCCTTCTGTGTTTCCTTATATTTCCTGAATACTATCCTTTTCTCCTTAACCTTCCCTGTCACCTCTTTTGAGAACCATAGCGTTTTTTTCCTTCGTTGTGTTTTGTTGATTTGCTTTACACAAAGGCTTGTTGCCTCTGTGATGGCTGTTTTGATTACTCCCCATTGTTCCTCCACCCCTCTTTCTTGCCTGGTTGCTAGTGCTTTTCTGAGGCACTCTCTCATTTTCCCAAAGTCAGCCCTCCTAAAGTCCAATACTCTTGCTTTTGTATGGCTTGATTGTATGGCTGTGTTTATCGTGAACCACACTGTTTGGTGGTCACTTGTTCCCAGATGGCTACCCACTTCTAAATCTGAGATTCTTTCTCCATCTCCATTTGAGAGTACCAGGTCTAAGATTGCTCCCTCTGAGTGGGTCCCAATACTAGTTGTCTGAGGCTGTCCCTGGTCCTCATGTGTGCAAGGAGGCAAGGGGTGACCAAGTCTGCCAAGGTCCCATTCATGGCACGCTTTCTAAAAGGGGCAAATTTATCTGCAAGTGTCTTGAATGCAGATACAAATTAGTCCAGGGCCTGGTCAATAGAATGTGTGATGTCCAGGTAGCTTCAGCCAATTTACACCAGTTGGTGTTGAAATTCCCTAGCTGCTCACTTCCTTAGTACTCTACTATATGTAGTTTTTGTGGGTGGCTTTTTTATTCTTGTAGGCCATGTACACAGTATAAGGGAGTAGTCATTTAAGACATCAGGCAATACTGTGACCTGTGTGTGAGCCTTTCTGGGTGGGTGATAAGGATCCAATCTATGAGGGTGCTAGTGCCAGTTTTGTAGTTGGTCCTTGTACTATCCTTTAACACTTGGATAAAGTATAGGTTTGTTAATAAGGTCTTTAGTGTTTGTGCTTGATTTTCCAGTCCAATTTATATTGAATTTCCATACCACCAGGGTCTCGCGGCCTTGGCTGGCTTGTTAATAGAGGCTAATGAAGATATCTAATCTGGAGGGCTGATTGCCAGGGGATATATACTGCCATAATTGTCAAGTGTTTTCTCCCATTGCCTAATAAAAGGCATACTGTGAGGCTTTCACATTCCCTATTGGGATTAATGAGCAAGACATTGTATCCTTGTATTGTGTTCTGAACATATATGAGGCAGCCCTTCCCCCTTTACCATTATGGTCTTGTCTGAAGTGGTTATACCCGGGAAGCATGATGGCTTTATCAGGGGTATTTGGTGTCAGCCAGGAATCAGTTATTTATTTATTTATTTATTTATTTAGATTTTGTTAACCAGGTAAACCCACTGAGACCAGATGTCCCTTTTTCAGGGGCAACCTGTGGTGAATACACCAACTACTTTACATTAGGTACAGTATGCAGCTTCAAAATACATATACAGTTTGTACAGGAGGCTTGGTAACAGTAAGGCAGAGACAGAGAGCATACAGCAAGTAACAGAGTCAGAGAACATGCATTGTCAGTGGGGTACATTAGTCCACAGTCTTCAAAATACATACTCAGTTTGTACAGGAGGCAAGGGGACGGTAAGCCGGTGTAGGAGCAAGTTCCGTAAAAACACCAGAGCAGAGTATGTACCTTGCCAGTGGGGCATGTGAGCCTATAAAGGTAACAGTCTATAGAGGTTAGCCTCTGTCTGTACTTGATTCACTCATGCCTCTAACTGCACAAGATTGGGAGTAGGCTATCTATGTTTAGTGAGGTAATTTTTAAGGTAATGGGGAGTTGTGTTAAGGAGTGAGTCAAGGGTGGTCCTGGATTTGGGTGTACATTTCCAGAACATAGCAAGAGCATCAGTAGCAGTTTCTGTATCAGATTAGGGTAATGACATTGCACCACAGCTATTTTGGGATAAGGCCTGGTGTCAGGCGTGGCAGGTCATTTCAGGCTGCAAGTGGTCAGAAGGTAGGTAGTCCACTAGTGTGGTGCCTCTCCGGTGAGAGACTATCTAAGGACCCTGCCAACCTAAAATCTAATTAAAGACATTGGCTCTGCAAACCCTAAATGCGTGTCCACAGATGAGCAGAAGGAGCTAATGTGCATTAAAAATGGTGCTGGATGCCAAAACCACATGCTGCAGTAGTACCTGGGGGTCTACAATGTCCATGTGGTAGTGGGAAAGGGTAGTGACTGACAGCCCTCACGGCCCCAGCAATGCAGGAGTCCAAATGGGCCAGTGCTGGGGTGGGAAGAGGGATACCATCAGTGAGCAGACCAGAGTTCAGAAACAGCCAAAAAACACAAAGGGTGGGAGATAAGTGAGTCACAGGGGATTAGTTAGAAGGCAGAATTGAAATTGGAGCATAGCAGAGGCAAGAGTAATGTGATTAGTCTAAGAAGCAGGCAGAAGAGGGAAAGCAGTATGGAGGCAAAACAGATGAAGAAACCAGCAATAGAGCATTTAAGTCAAACAGAGCTGGAGCAGAGGGTACCATGTGATAAGAGCAATGGAATAGCTGTGACAGAAACATCAGTGCATGCACATTGGCAAATAGAAAAATGCCAACATGCACTACAGCGAGGACCAATATGAACAACAGTCCTTGACATTCATACTGGGAGCAATGCACTTTTATATTTTATGTGGGTGGCTTTGCCTCTTGCACCACCCCAACCCCATAATTTACATAATCAATGCTGGGGGGGTGCTGGACTTGGGGACGGGGGAAACACAGGACAAGGGGACAAAAAGTGGCTGCAGCACTTAAAAAAAAAGTGAAAATTACACAATGATAAAATATCAGAAACTGTGGGAATCAAACCAGATCCCACATCCCATTATGGTACACACACACCTCCACCTAACCCTCTGTGCAGTGCTACCAGCACACTTCACAGCCTCAAAGAAACTCCTGTTATACTCCTCGGTACTTCTCCCCCAATGGTGAATAGCTAAAATACATTCTCTCTTACTACTGTTGTGCAAAAAACACAGTCACCCTTCCCTCTGTCTCTCTTTTTGTATAGCTCTTGTTACTTCATGCAAATCTACTCGCTCATATCTGGGGTTACCAGAGCAAAGCAGTAGCAAATGCATTACAGGACAGTTGATATTAATTATTTGTGTCTATTTCCCTTTGAGAATCTAGTAAACTAAGACACAAAGCAGATATATAATCTAAATTGAGAGAACTACATCAAACAACACATTACAGCAGGCATGTATCTACTATGATAGATTAACAGCAACTAGGATGAAACAGTAAAATCATTGGTAAAAGGTGGGAAAGAATACAAGAGGAGTCTTTTGAGGACATCAAAGACAACCAATAGCTAGAAAACAGTGCTAGAAATAGTGCTAGCAATATACCAAGTACATGTACTTAACTATTAGTGTAGCCAGGAAAACAAGCAAAGTGATAAAGACACAAGAAAAACAGATCAAGATGTACATATAAAACACCATCCCCTTGTTGGTGCCTCTGCACTGGAAGAAGGTCACAGGCATATGAGTACTCACAGGTATATGAATACTCCCAAGGGAATCACGATCATAACAGTGGTACAGCCAGAATATTATAATGGAATGTATCAGGTATATGGGAAAAGTTGGTGGATCCAGAATTAGTGAAGTATCTGCAAGAATATTCTGGATGAACTAAGAATTTCTGTGTATGAGGAAGTCCACCTAGATAAAGGCATGGATAGTATGCAGTTTGTTCTAAAAAAAAAAACTCAACCAAATGGGAAACATGAATAAAGACTTCAAATACTGTAAGTAGGAGATTCTAACTGAAACTGATTGTTGACAATTATCAGAAATTGGGACTAGAAGGAGGTCACAGGTATACTGTTTGAGCTGGTGATTCCAGAATTAGTAAAGTATTTGCAAGAATTTCATTATATAGGCACTCAAGAATCATGGGCAAATGGTGATGTCTACTTGAATGGTTTTAAATCATATTGCAAATTGGCTAAGAGATATAAAAAGTATGGTAGGGGTGTGGGTAGATTAGAAACATTCTGCAGATTAGGTAAGAATATAACAACAGAAGAATTTAAAATCAATAGTGACAGTGTTTTAGCAATCATTGTGCAAAATGGGAAAAAGGTGACAGTAATAATAAATATCTACTGTCCACCTGAAAATAGTGAATAGGGGGATAAGGATCTGTTAACACAGCTGGAATCATTAATGGAGTAACTAACAGCTAAAAACCCATCAATGAATATTCTATTACTTAATAATTTCAATGCTAGAATAGGGCACTTACCAGATGCCATGGAAGACTCCTTGAGTTTATTGTTTCTTCAAGGTGGCACTGGTCCTGCACCAGATAGAAAATCTAGGGACCAGTGGCAGACTGTACAATGATAAACTAGGGAATTTTATGTTTGCAGGGGGAACTGGATCATCAGTCATAGACCAGGTCAAGGTAAACAACAATATGCTAACATAATGTTTGAAATTGACAGAAGAAATTAAAGCAGAAAGCCCATATTGTGCATTTGAAATTAAGATAAAGATAACGAAGGATTGCTTTAATAATAAAATGAAAATAGACCTTATAGGCATTTAAAGAAAGAGATGTATATGCTGGGAGAAAATTGAGAGCAACGTTTATCAACAAGATTGAAGAAAAAGGGATCCTAGAAAGTCTAGCCAAAGACATTGACACAGAGGTAAATAACTCAATAGCTGCAAAGTGTAAAGGCATCATGACTAGAATCTCCAATATCATATTAAAGTAGGTAACCATGAATAATAGAAAGGGGCAAGTCTGGTTTAATACGGAATGCAAATAAGCCAAGAAACAACTTAAACAATGGAGAATAATAAAATCTAACCTGAAGATAAATAATAATAGGAAAATGAATAAACTGAGGAAAGAATACAATGAAGTACTCTGTCAAAACAGAGAAAGATATAGGCAACATGTATGGGCAGAATTAGAAGACACAGTGAACCAAACAAATAATAAGAAATGTTGATCTATAGTTGGCAAAGGCATGAAAGATTATAGTGAAGAAACTGACATAAATATTGAACCTGACAACTGGGTATAGCATTTAAAAAATATTTTTTTAACAACAATGTATACTACATAACAAAACTAGAGGAGGACCTGGAGGGAGAATCCTGGATTCCATTAGAAAATGTTCTTTTAATAGAAGAAATAGACTCAGCATTATAATCCTATTCAACACACAGGGCACTATGACCAGATTTGTTCCCCCTAGATGAGATATGGAGAACAAAATCATTATGGATCCCTTTCATATACAAATTATTTAAATATATACTGGAGACAGGTAACCTTCCTGATAGCTGGAAAGAAAATATAACAGTCCCATTGTTTAAACAAGCATTTGTCAATGCCAAATGTTGTCGAGCTGGCATTGGCTTTGGTGATGCAGTGCAGAAACACATTTTTGGCAGGATGTGAAAAATGACAGCTGTACTGTTCATAAGGAGGTGTAAAAAAATGGCAGTGGTGAAAATGTGGCATGTAAATATTGCAAATTTGTGAAGTTAGTTACAAGGGTGCATGGGAAATGCGCAACGCACACTTGTAACACAGTAATTTTATGGACTTCTGGCACCAAATTTTCAACATAGGCATTTTAGCACCTCTGCTCATGTACAGTGTCACTGTCATTTCCTCACACTGTCCCAAAAAGTGATTTCACACAGCGAATGCGCTATTCTGTGCTGGATGTAAAACACATTTCGGGCAGGATATGTAAAATGACAGCTGTACTGTTCATCAAGAGGTGTGGAAAAATGCCAATGGTAAAAATCCAGAGTGAAAATATTACAAATGCACAACATTACGAGCGTGCATGCAAACTGCACAACGCACGCTCATAACACAGTCATTTTATGGAGTATCGTCACCAAATTTTCAACATAGGCATTTTAGGACCTCTGCTCATGAACAGTGTCACTGTCATTTTCGTAATCTGCCCCAAACACTGATTTCCCACAGCAAACATGGTATTGTGCACCGGAAGTGTGGAAACACATTTCGGCCAGGATGTGGAAAATGACAGCTGTACTGTTCACAAGGAGGTGTAGAAAAATGACAATGTTGAAAATCTGACATGAAAATATTGTGAATTTGTGAAGTTATGATCGTTCATAGAAACTGCTCAACGCATGCTCTTAAAACAGATATTTTGGGAATTTTTTCCACCAAATTTGCAACATAGGCTTTTTGAGAGCCCACCTCATGAACACTGGCACTGTCCTTGCATTAATCAGTCCCAAAAGGTGATTCTGCACAGTGGCTGCGAAATCACCTTTTGGGACTGATTAACATCATAACTGTGAAAGAATTCATGAGGATGGGTCCCAAAAATGCCATGTTGAAAATTTGGTGCAAAAATTCCAAGAAATGCCTGAGATATGCATCAAAGTTGAAAAAACCCTATTTATTCCATTATACAGCTTACCGTCATTTCCTCAGTTTGTGGTTAGCTTTGAAAAATGAAGACATGTACCTGGTCCACCGAAGATCATCGCGCCGAGTTCTGGAGGTAAGTATGGGGTGATGGGGGTGTGGGGAGGCAAGGTGTTCAGTGGATGGGTGTGGGTGGTGGGTAGGGAGACTATGAGGGACCATTTTCTGCTTACAGGTACTAAAAAACCACATCGGTGATGGTTTTATTTTTTTAAAGGTGGTTCCTTTAGGGAGTACAATGTGTGGGGATTGGGCACGCCCGTCAGCACAGAAGAAGGGGGGAACATCATGCCAATGGGGAATGGGCTCACCCATTGGTAAACAACGAAAGTGGGGGGGAGACACATTCTATCGATGGGGAGTGGGCTCCCCCATTGGCACATACTTGGGCAGGGTAAGTCGACTGGAGGATTGGGCACCCCCAAAGTTGTCAGTTTAGCAGCCACTGTGCCACCATGTTTCCAGCTGGTAAGCATGTAGGAAGGGTCCGCTGCATGTGACAAGCTTTGCTCACATTGCAGCAGACCTTTCCTTAGATGTGCTTGCCTGGGTGGTGTGGAGCCAGCATGCAGGTTGATTAGGGAATGAGGGATGCACCTACTGGTGTGTGCCCTGCATTTGCCCAACAGCGACTGTGCCTCCAAAACTGCACTACCCTAAGATGTTGGCTGCACAAGTTCACCAACATAAAAATGGAAGAAAAATGACCCATGCTGTTACAGGCCCGTAAGCTTAATAGATTGCACCAAAACATATTTACAAGAATCATAAATAACAGAATTACAAATTGATTGAAAGAAACTTATACACTAGATGAAGCTAAAGCCAACTTTAAAGCTAAGCATTCCACAACAGACCAGTGTTTCACTTTGGCACACTTAGTTTATAAATATAAAACAGTTAAAAACCAAAAATGTTACAGTACGTTTGTGGATCTTAAAGCTGTTTTTGATAAAGTAAATAAAATCAAAATGTAGACTATATAAGAAACAAATCTGTATGAAAAAAGCAATAATAAACATAATTAAAGTCCTTTACCAGGATAACTATATATACATAAGATACAACACCAAGGGAGACAAGATTGAGAAATGTATCACCAACATACAGGTAGGTGTGAAACAAGGATGCTCCTTAGCCCCCATTCTGTTTAATTTCTATTTTAATTCAGTTCTTCAAAATATGTATGATACAGACTTCCACTGCCAAAATTAGGTAATAGAGCATGTTCTTATCTGGCATATGCCGATGACATCACTCTTCTATCAACAAGCTATATAGGAATGAAAAGAATGTTAAAGAAATTTCACACAGAATGTGAAAATGCTGAGTTACAGATTAATTATGTTAAAACCAAAATGATAGTATTTGGTGGGAATAACAGGAAGTATACATATGTTATAGATAGGCAGGAAGTAGAAGTGGTTAGTAACTTTTGTTATCTCGGTAAATGTGTCAAGGGGCGGGGGGGGCATAGAGGAAAGATATTAAAGAATTAGAAAAGAAAGCAAAAAGCTTCCTACCCATAAGGAGCGCCTTTTCTTACAAATATGGGGGAAACTCAGTAAGAGGTAACATCAAGGTTATTAATGCTAAAATAAGGAGCCAACTTCTTCATGCAGTAGAAATATGTGGAGCTTAAACAGATATAAATATTGAGCCATGCTTAAATAAATTCTATAAAGAACTTTTGGGGTTCCCAAATGGAACCGCATCCATGCTGGACAACTCCCTTTGGAATGCCTAGTGGAACAAAGGCTAATGAACTATTGGCTCACAGCCTATGCGATGGCAGAAGGCAGGCTCCCAAGACAGTGTACAGAAGAATTCATTAATTATGTGAGGCAAGATATAGTCTTTCCCAGTATTTCTATCATAGATAAGATTATTAAGCTACATGGGCTACTAAATTGTGTGTCAGATATCTTCAGGATGGTTCACCCAAGACAGTGCATGGGTAACAACCACAAAGTCTCTTAGGGTAACAGAATTAGGCCATCATGAACAAAAGCAAGAAGCACTACACAGAGGCACAACTATGTAACCAGGCAACTTGTTAAGCACATCCCTTTAGTAGAATTCCATCCCCTGACCACAAAACAAACCTCCCAACCCACATGAATGTTAAGAAAATGCACCTTCAAACTACATCTTGCGAGAGGGCTCCATCCCCCATACCCCACATATATTTATATAACCAACTCCAGATTTAATCTTCAGTGGACCTGGAGGACATCATGGAGACTGAATAAAAAGTCAGGAACTTCCCACCCCGCTCATGCTCCCACTGATGCACATGCTTGTCATGGACCAGCAGTGGATTTCCTCTATGGTTCTCCAAAAACTCCAATGGCATGGTCATTACAGAAGGAAACAGAGTGACTGTAACAAAGTGACACATGTGACACCCTAACTGAACAACACAGACGCAACTGCCAACTGTCAAGATGGCACAATGACACTACCCCAAAGACCCACATGACTCAATGACTTGTGCTCCACTGACATTGCCCACTTCACGATACCCAAACAAGGGGATACCAGTTGGGATACCAATGGCTTGAGGAAACAATGAAGTAAGGAACAGGGTCAGAGCTATTTTCACGCAAAGAGACATGGAGTAAAGCAAACAATATAAAATATACACATGGTTAACAAAAAAGGAAACATGATTTAGAATATATCTAGTAGCTATTAAAGACCCTTAAAGTAGGGCTGGCCCAGTGGTGTGGAGGGCTGAGGCATCCGTGCCTTACCGCCTGCCATGCCAGTGACCCATGTTCATGGTGCGAGTGGGCTGTCAGGGGTCGGCTGGAGTGGGAGAGGATCGAGCATCCAGAGGACAGCTCTCCTCTCCCAGGGAGGGGTGGTGATGGAGTCCACTGCTTGCCTGTCTCCTAGCGGTGCCTGGGGGATGATGCAATGGACCCACAGATGAAGGAAGCAAATGCAGGGCAGTCACCCAGCGTGCTGCATGTGGAAGCATGCAAGGTTCAGCCATTGGCATCATTGCACACCTCCACACTGTGCTCAGGGACCAGGAAGAAAAGCAAGAAAATATCCTGACCAGCTGGATGATGCCGCCCCTCACAGGCACCACACCCAGCTAGCTGGCACCTCATAAGAGCCAAAAAGGTGAGTTCAGTGGACGCCATGGTGACGGGGCTGAAGAGACTGGTCTGGAGGGGGGAGAAATATACAAGCTACTAAAAAGAAAAAAAAAGAACCTTATAGTAGGAAACTTATCTCTAAATTTAGATTCAAATGCTTTACAAGCCAGTGAAGAATGGACCAGTTTAATAAAGAGAAGACTAGCAGTAAGAGCATATGTAAATGTATACCTGACACTGACGACCTAGCTCATTGAATTATTCTCTGCCCCTTATTTGACAAATACAGGAAATTGTTACTCTATATATTTTAGGTATATTGGAATTAGAACCACAAAATATGGTAACACATTTGTTGAAATTGACATTCAAAAAAGTACTAGACTCCGTGGTCTCATTCCTGAGGAACATAGAAGGGAAAAAACTATATATAAACTTGAGTAAAGAAGGTTAATCGTGTGCTGAGGAATATGAATTTTAGAATTTTTCAGTCACTAACTAATGACTGACATAACATTTTGCAATATAACGAAACGGTCAAAGTATTTATTTACAATGTTTTTAGATGTGATTTTATACATAATATGTAGTGTATGATGTATATAGTAATTTATAATTTGTAATGACATTAATTTGTCAAACAATAAACGGAACTTGAACTTGAATCCTTCAATGCAGGAAATGATAGAACAACTGATAATGCCAAAGAAGTATACAACTCAGTTGTTACAGATACCACATGATAATCCAATATCTGGTCAAGTG
Organism: Neoceratodus forsteri; assembly: GCA_016271365.2. NCBI lineage: Eukaryota > Metazoa > Chordata > Ceratodontiformes > Ceratodontidae > Neoceratodus > Neoceratodus forsteri. Next base: position 638,139,292 of record CM057455.1, on the reverse strand, counting down.
AGAAGGGACTGGTCCTTGTTAAATTTTAGTACAGAGTTTACTGGCTTGGGATTTATAAGGATGTTGCTACCTATTGCAGTTCTTGTGCTGAATGTCAGAAAGTAGCTGCAATGACTGAAAAGGCAGGGTGCCTCTGGTGCCCCTAGCATTGATGGATGTGCCTTTTGACAGAATTGCAATGGATGTGGTTGCTCCCTTACACAAATGTAAAAAGGGTATTTGATTCATTTTGATAGCATGTTACTATGCTACTGGGATCTCAGAGGCAATTACAATGCATACTGTCACAGCTCAAAATGTGGCAGCAGAGCTTGTCTACATTTTCTGCATGGTTGGCATACCTAAAGAGACTATTACTGGTCATCATAGGCATTTAATTGCTGAATTGCTGAAGGAGTTGCACCTACTATTATGTATCACTACTATAAGAACCTCCCCTTATCACCCTTAAACAGGTGGTCTTGTTGAGCATTTTAATCCAACCCTAAAATGCATGTTAAAAATATTTGTGAAAGGCAAAAGAAAAGACTGGGACCAATACTTACTTTGCCTGCTTTATGCTTACAGTGAAGTGCCACAAGAATCAACAGGTTTTTCACTGTTTAAAATGTTGTATAGTAGACAGCCTAAAGGGCCATTGTATGTAATAAAAGAAAATGGGAAAATAACCCCATTCAGAAAGAATCTATTACATCTTATATGAGTGCACTGAGAAAGAAACTGGCAAAATAGGTTGAAATTGCTCACAAGAATCAGGAAAAAGCCCCACAACAGCAGAAGGTGTATTATGACCATGGGTTAAAAGTTTTTGAGACAGTTGAAAAGGTTTTGCGTCTGTTACACACTACAGAAAACAAACTGTTGCTGAAGTGTCATGAGCCTTATAAAGTGATTGGATATACTGGTACTGGTACAGTTAACTATGGCACTGAGACCTGTGATAGCACAAATCCTACCAAGATGTACCATGCTAACCACCTGAATAAATTTGTTAAAAAAAACATTACAGGTTGCTTTGTTAGTATTACCAGAAACTGCTAAAGAAGATATTGATATTGCTTATGACAGACTGGAATGAATTGTAACTTCTGATGCTGTAAAGGTGAATGTTTCCTTACCCACAGAACAAACTGCAGAAATGTGTAACTTGGTAAATACATTTACAAGTACTTTTACCAAAGTGCCAGGGCAAGCAAAAGGGGTCAAGCATGTAACAGTGACAGAGAATTCTTGCCCTATTAGACACAAATATACAGATTACCACAGCAGCTAAGAGCAGACGTGGTTAAGGAAATACAAAAAAAATTAAAGAGTTGAGTATAATTGAAGAATCAAAAAGTGCTTTGTCATCACCAGTGGTAGTTGTAATTAAAAAAGTAGGGCATGTTAGTATCTGCCTTGATTTTAGGAAACATAAGTGTTCATATTTGACAGATATCCTATGCCCAGGATAGAGGATTTGGTGAACAGACTGGGAAGTGTCAAGTAATTAGTACCCTCGATCTCACCAAGGGCTACTGGCAAATTCCCCTAGCTACAGTAAGTATCCAGAGACAAAATTGCATTTTCCACTACAGTTTGATTCCGTCAGTTCACCACCATGTATTTGGTTTATATGGTGCACAAGCTACATTCCAGCAGTACATAGATGTAATTCTAGTCCTTCAGGAAGGTTATTGTGCTGCCAACTGGAAAGGTCACTTGGAACACCTACGAGCAGTAATCCAATCTATCAAAAGTGCAGGTCTGATCATTAATCCTGCCAAGTCACCTTCAGCATGCAGCAAACTAGATATTTGGATTGTATTTTGGGAAATGGAGATGTAAAGCCAGAGATTTCCAAGGTAGAAACTGCAGCTAACAATCCTGTCACTAAAACAAAGAAATATTTCAGGTAGTTTTTAGGTCTGGCTGGTTACTGCCAGAGATTTGTTCCCAACTTTTCCCTGTTAGCTTCTTCCTACACTGAACTCACAAAAAAAAAGGTACCCAAATAATGTGAAATGTTCCCCAAAGTGTGGTGAAGCATTTTGGTACAACAAGGCTGTATTATGTTTAGTGCCTGTTTTAAAAAGCCCAAACTGTGAGAAACAAGTTCTGTTACAGACAGATGCATCAGAGGTAGGTCTAGGTGCAGTACATAGTCAGAATATAGATGGGAAGGAACATCCCATTCTGTACATCAGTAGGAAATTGCACAGCAGAGAGAAAAAAGTACTCCAATATTGAAAAAGAATGTCTTGCTGTGAAATGGGCAATGGAGTCCCTGAAGTTTTATCTGCTAGGAAAAGAGTTTGTACTTATGACAGATGGCAATCCTCCCTATTGGCTTAATCAAGTGAAGAATAAAAATCCCAGAATCACAAGGTGGTGCCTAACACTACAGCCATTTAAATTTAATATGGTGCAAAAATCCCAGAAAAGAGAATGTTAATGCTGATTTTCTGTCAAGATATGGTTCAGGAATTGAGTATTCAGAAGATTGAAAAATAGTGTGAGTTTAATTGAAATGTTTGCTGTGAAAGGTGCTATGGAAAAAGTGATACTGCATATGTTAAGAACTGTAAATGTTATAAGGTAATGTTAACAGAGAAATAAAAGGCAAAAAAAAAACAGATTCCCTCTTAAAGAGGAGTGTCTGTGACAAGGGTGGATAGGACCCTGTCCCATTTGTTTTGCAGAGACAGTTAAACACAATATTCTATTTGGTCCTGTCTTATTTTGCCACTTGTCCATCCCTTGCTTGTCTGATTATGTGGTCAAATTCTTCTTGTGGCACCTAGGAATTTGCCACTTCAATGGTCTCACAATTTTCCCCATTTTCTCCCTTTGTTCACTCACTGTTTCTATTCTTTCATTCTCCCCATGCTTCTTTGTATTTAAAAAACATTTGTAAATCATTATGTGAAACTGAGATTCCCTGGTTTGCAAATGTTTATACTTATGTAGTTGAAATTATTGCAGAAGTTTATTTGGGTTTCTCAAACAGGTGACACTCTGTAACTTGGAGGGTTGACCTGGAGATGTACTTTTTGACCACTGCAAGCTTATTAACAGATTTCTCAAAAGGAAACTATCTCTGGGACAGAATGTTTTATTTTGTTGCACCTGTTGAGATGATATGTACTCTTCAGGCTGCTCCCAGGAAAGAAACTGACACATTTCTGGTACACATTGTGAAAAACAGGAGATGAAACTTACAAGAACATAATGCAGTGTGAACTGACAGGCAAAAACATCTTACAAAGTTTAAGCAATGTTTAGTTAGGGGAGATACAGAGACTGAGATTTAAAGAAAGAGAGCGACCGAGAGAGAGAAAGAGCATCAGAGGTAGGATTTTGTTTGCACAGTCTATATGAAGAGCTATCCTGTATTTTTTTTTATTATTTTAGTTTTAATAATAATAAAAGCACTACTTGCAAATTGTGTAACTTCTCCTGGTCTGCCTATGCTTCCTGATCTCTGCCTCTATGACAGCCCAGCCAAGTAAGGTCCAGGACTACTGGTGGGTTTGGGTAGTGATGACATGGTGGTGACCCAGGAAGGGGTGTCTGTCTGGCTTCAGAGGAGCAAGACAGACAGGATGGCTGTGTGTTGATAGAGCAGCATTAGTCACCCCAGGGGTCCAGTGGGACATCCATGTCTGGATTCAGGAATATGTAACCAGCAGGGCCATGGAGGTCACATTCTTTCTGCATGAAGACGGGACACTGCTGACAATGTTCCAATTTCACCACATGCTAGAGAAGGCCACAAAGGGAGTGGGGGAGGACTCAATGGTGTTCAACACTTATTCATTCCACATTGGGACTGCCATATATGGTAAAATGGAACATTGACAGTTGGCCAGATCCAGGCACTTGGCTGATGGAGGTCACAGGCTTTTGAATGATATGTGTGACCACATTTGCTTTAACTTCTTGTTTTTGGCAGGTGGTATTTTCTAAGAAAACTAAGTGTGGGTATGTGGTCACTTCTTCTTCTTTCATTGGGCAGCTGTTAGATTGAGGCAGTTCCTTGGAATTGATAACCTTTTTCTGGACCCTGGCTGACATGAGCACACTGGATGGGACATCAAGGGATTAGATGGGATAACCTGCTCTCGTGGGTCATGGTTGAAGCTCATCTGCAGGGTCCTCCCAGTGTTTTGATAGTAACTCTGGGAGGAAATGACCTGGGATTGTTAAAGTCTCACAAGCTGTTGTACAAGATGAAGGAGGACTTGGCTTTGCTTTGGGAAGCATGGTTAGGAGTGTATATAATATGGTTGCACATCATCCAACAGAGGCATTGCTGCCAAGAAAGGGACCTCATTGAAACAGAGAGAGCTTGCAGGTTGACTAACATCACCACGCAGAATTTATTTGACTCAGTTGGGGGTATGTCCTGAGGCATGATGAGATAATCATTATGGTACCCTCAGTTTTATGCCCAGGCTGGTGTGCACTTATTTGATATAGACTGTGATAGGTTTCTAGATGATTTACAATATGCTGTGGAGAAGTCGCTAGAGTGAAGTACGTTGGCAGGACAAACATCAGGAACAATTCTCATCTGGTGGTGGCACAGTAGTTTTGCAAAGTCTGTAAAAAGGGGGTAACAAGGTATCACACATCTTATGAAGGTGGTGAGGGCTGTACAACTGGATTACCCACTACAAGGGTCAGTCAGCGGGATAGTCACTTCAGGCATGGCCCATGGGTGCAGCGCTTCTGATGATGAGGGCACACAGAACACAGTTCAGGAGCCATCCCTTATATCTCAGAGGTCTGGGTCCTTCTGGAGTTTGTAACCAATCTGTCAGATTCCCTTGGGGTTAGGGGAGGGCCAATTTGTTATGAATTTGGAATATAAAGGTCTTGCTATGACTTTCTTGCTGCTCACTTCATGATAAAAAGATATACAGTAACTTGGATTACAATCTGGTTTAATAAACACATGGCTGTGTCCTTTTTAATCCAAAATATAGTCTATGTCTCAGTCCTTTCAGGTGTGGGGGGAAGAGTAATGTGGCCTACTAAGACAATTAGAGAGCCTAGAAAGGATTGCTGTTGACATGGTTTTGTCTGAGGCTACTGCCCCTCCTGACATTTGAGCTAGCAAGTAGGATTAAGTTAGAAAATCTAGACACATAGAAACATAGAATCTGACAGCAGATAAGGATTGCTTGGCCCACCCAGTCTGCCCATTTGCCCTATCTACTCTAATACCATAGACCCCACTTGATCTCTGGCTTAGCCCTTCCTTCCCCAATGACTAAGGTTCCCTTATGCCAATTTAATACATTCTTGAATCTCGCCACAGCTTTCACCCCATGACCTCCACTGGAAGGCTTGATCCAGGCATCCAGTACACTTTTTCTGAAGAAGTACTTCCTTGAGTTTCCCCTAAGTCTACCCCCTCCAGCTTCATAGCATATCCCCTTGTTCATGAGCATCTTGTTTTCTGAAAATTGCTTCCCTCTTGTATCTTATGTATACCTGTGAGGTATTGGAATGTCTCTGTTGTATCCTCCATTCCCTTCTTTCTTCCAGGTGTACATATTGAGGCCCTTCAGTCTCTTCTCATATGGTCTCTGGTGTAGACCCTGCACCATTTTTGTTACCCTCTTCTGGACCACCATTACTCTGCCTATGTACTTCCAGAGATGTGGTCTCCAGAACTGGACACAGTACTCCAGGTAAGGTCTCATCAATGCTTTATGCAGTGGTTTCACCATCTCTCTCTCTCTCTTTCTACTGGTGGTACCCCTCCCTATGTAACCTAGCATCACACTGGGTCTCCCACAAGCCTTGTCACACTGTTTGGCCACCTTTAGCTCATCAGATAGGATTACCACCAGGTCTCTTTCCTGTTTGGTGGTCATTAGTACCACTCCCCCCATCTTGCACTCTACCCCTGGGTTTCTATCCCCTAAGTGCATTATTTTGCACTTCTTCACATTGAAACTTAGTTGCCACATTCTTGACCACTCCTCAAGCTTTCCTAGATCTCTATTTATTTTTTCATCTGCCCCCAGAGTGTTTATCATATTGCATATTTTAGTGTCATCTGCAAAAAGGCACACCTTCCCTTCTAGTCAATGTGCAATATCTCTAATAAATACATTACAGAGGACCCATCCCAGCATTGATCCTTGTGGCACCCCACTAGTCACCCTTCCTTCCTTGGAGTGAACTCCATTCACCACCACCCTCCAATGCCTATCTTCCAACCAATATTTTATCCAGTTTACCACTTTTGGCCCCACTCCCTGCCAGGCTGCCCAGATTGTTTACTAGTCTCCTATGTGGAATGGTGTCGAAGGCATTACTAAAATCTAGGTAGGTCACATCCACCACTCCATCCTGCTCTACCACCCTGATCACCCAGTCAATGACCTCCCCCTGGTGAATCCATGCTGCCTCAGATCCTGTAAGTTGCTAGTATCAAGATATTCCACAAACATTTCCTTCAGCAGTGATTCCATTAATTTCCCCACCACTGAGGTCATGCTGACTGGCCTGTAATTTCCAGCTTCATCCCTGCTACTAATTTTGTGAAGTGGGATTAGATCTGCTCTCCTCCAGTCCTTCAGGACCACTTCCGTCTCCAGTGAGTGGTTGAACAGGACTGTCAGAGGTGCAGCCAGCACCTCTCTGAGCTCCTTCAATATCCTTGAATGTATACCATCTGGACCCATTGCCTTGTCCACTTTCAGATTTGTGAGAGGTTTCAGGACTCTTTCCTCTGTAAATGGCAGTGTCCACCCCCCTACCTTGAAAAGGGCACTCAGTGACAATGTGGTGCAGTAGGAAATGAACTATATAGTGAAAACCAAAAGGCCTCACATTCACACATCCAAAAATATAGCTGAGCCCCACAGAATTGCAGTATAAAAAGTTTACTTACTTACATTTCAGAAAGTACAGCTCTACTTAACTTCCAGAAAAGTCTCCAATGTATTTCTCACTTGCATAGGAACTTTCTCAACATCTTAACTGGACATAGTAGAAATTAGTGAGACGTGGTTTACCAGTAACCACACTTGGGAGACTTCAGTACCTGGCTATGTACTGTTCAGAAGAGACCGAGGTGCAAAAAGGGGGTGGGGGGTGGAGTGGTCCTATATGTCAATGAAAATATCAAAGCTACAGAAATTCAGAATACACATAAGGAGTCAGAAGAACTGTGGGTCACCCTGGAAACAGGTAATGGGACAGCCATAAGAACTGGGTTGTCTACAGGCCCCCAAACTAGGGGGAGTACATAGACACATTACTGTTTGAAGATATACAAAACATGACAGCTAAAGGGGAGGTTCTGATAATGGGAGACTTCAAAATGCCGGATAGAGATTGGTCAATACCAGCAGGAACATCTGCCAGAACTAAACACATGGTAGATTTCCTGCAGGGGGAGGGCCTCAAACAACTGGTACAACAACCCACAAGAGACAGGGCTATCCTAGATCTTGTACTGACTAACAGGGAAGGGATCACAGATCTCCAGGTAGAAGGTCACCTGAGGGCCAGTGACCATCACATGGTATGGGTCAATTTGACCACTACATCTAAATCATCCCATTCCAAGGCAACAATATGGGACTTCAGAGGAGCTGACTTTGATAAGATGGCCAACAGAGTTAAGCTAGCCCTGGCAAAAAGAAACACAGGTGAGGAGGTACAGGCAAAGTGGGCAAGCATTAAGGATGCAATACTTGAAACAACATCCCATTGTGTTAGACAGAAAAGGAAGTGCAAAAGAAGAAGGAAACCACTTTGGTTCTCAAATACAGTAGCAGAAAAGGTCAGAGCCAAAAGGCTGGCCTTCAGGAAATATAAGGGAACACAGCGGGATGAAGATAAGGAGGCATACCAAACTGCTCTAAGGGAAGCAGGGAAGGCAGTAAGGCAGACAAAGTCCCAAACTGAGGAAACACTAGCACGAACAGTAAAAAGAAGGTGACAAGACTTTCTATAGATACATTAGTGAAAGGAGAAAGTCCAGAGGGAGTATTGCTAAGCTCAAAGGAGAAAAGGGGGCATGTGAGGAGGAGGACCCGGTAAAAGCATCTATCCTAAATAGATACTTTTTCTCAGTATTTGCTGAAGAGAAGGTAGGGCAGGCCCACAGCTCAGCATCATGGACACAGGGGGGAAGGAGGTGAGCACTACTCCCTTCACAAAAGAAAAGGTCCTACAAGAGCTCGCTAAGCTCAGGGTGGACAAGGCAATGGGACCTGATGGCATACATCCCAGGGTACTTAAGGAGCTAAGGGTGGAACTAGCACAGCCATTAACAGAACTGTTTAGTGAGTCTCTGAGCACAGGAGATGTCCCAGAAGACTGGAGAAGGGCTCATGTGATCCCGCTCCATGAGAGTGGTGGCAGGGAGAAGGCAGAGAACTACAGACCAGTCAGACTTACCTCAGTAGTGGGCAAGATTATGGAGGCACTCCTTAGGGAAAGGATAGTACAATACCTGGAATCCATAGGGGCACAGGATCCAAGACAGCAAGGGTTTACAAAAGGAAGGTCCTGTCAAACTAATCTCATAGATTTCTTTGACTGGGTAACCAGAGTGGTAGACCAAGGGGGAGCAGTTGATGTCGCCTCCCTTGACTTCAGTAAAGCTTTAGGCACTGTTCCACATAAAAGATTAATAAATAAGCTGGGTAGGCTCTGGCTAGGTCAGAAGTTGTTCAACTGGGTGGCAAACTGGCTGACGGGCAGAAAACAGAGAGTGGTGGTAAATAGTATACAGTCAGAAGAGATGCAAGTCACAAGTGGGGTACCTCAGGGATCAGTCCTGGGGCCAGTTCTCTTCAATAACTTAATTAGTGACATTGCAGATGGACTAGAGGGTAAGGCTTGTCTGTTTGCAGATGACACCAAGATCTGCAACAGAGTAGATGATCCAGATGGGGTGGGCAGAATGAGAAGAGATCTGAATAAACTAGCAAAATGGTCAGAAGAGTGGCAACTGGGATTTAATGCAAAGAAGTACAAGATCATGCACATAGGGAAGAGAAACCCTGAAGCCACCTATAGGCTGGGAGGGGAGTTGCTGGCAGTCACAAAGGAAGAAAGAGACTTGGGCATCATCACCAATGACCTGAAATCATTCAAGCAGACCTCTAAAGCAGTAGGTAAGGCTAGGGGGATGTTAGCGTGTCTTAGTAGGAGTATCACAAGTCATAAGAGGGAGGTAATAATCCCTCTTTACAAGACACTAGTTAGGCCCCATCTGGAGTACTGCGTGCAGTACTGGAGGCCACACCTTCACCAGAACATTAACCAAATTGAGGCAGTCCAGAGAAGGGCAACCAAAATGATGCAGGGACTGCATCAGAAGACATATGAGGACAGAATAACGGATCTCAATATGTATACCCTTGAGCAAAGGAGGGATAGTGGTGATATGATCGAAACATTCAAACACCTTAAGGGCATTAACAAGGTGAAAGAGTCTAACATGTTTAAATATAAGAAAAATAGCAGGATAAGAGGACACAGCATGAGATTAGAGGGAGGCCGATTAAGGGGTAATGTGAGGAAGTTCTTTTTCACAGAAAGGGTGGTGGATGCATGGAACGGCCTACCCCAGGAAGTGGTGGCTATGAATACAGTGCAGGGCTTCACACAGGCATGGATAGGCATAAGGGAACAATACAGATGAGTATGAATAGATAGGCCACTGACAGAGCAAAGGCCGATGGCACATTTATAAGGTAGAAAAAGAAATGGGCAGACTGGATGGGCCTTGCGGTCATTATCTGCCATCAACTTCTATGTTTCTATGTTTCTACGTACAAAATGCTTCAGAGACTTTTGTGGAGGTGATGTTACGCTGCACATAGAGCTATTTTGCACTTTCTGAAATGTAAATAAACAAACAACCCTTTTATACTGCTTTTCTGTGTAATTAAGCTATATTTTAGTGTGTATGAGTGCAACGTCTCCTGGTTTTTACTATAGGGTTAAGGGAGGTAGACACCCACTAAGGGTGGAGTTAGATAGGCAGGTAGGGGTTTCCTGGGAGTGGAGGGCTTGTGGTTGGAGAGGAGGAGGAGCAAAGGGATATATAAGTGGAAACACAGGCTGTGCATTTTTCCTTTCATTCTCTCCTTCAGCCAGAATACCCATCAAACTCACCCTCGTAAAAGGAGGGTGGTGGATCGAGAGGGTCTAGGGAACTCACTGTCCCACTACGGGGATTTCGTTTTCTGATTTTTTTCTTCTTCGGTGAGGTAAGGTAAGGTATACCATTTTACAGATGATACCAAAATTAGTAATATGCTGGATAATAAGAAAGGGTGGAAAGAATGCGTTCGAATCATGAGAAACCTGAGGTGTGGTGAAGAGCATGGCAGTTCAGGTTCAATGCCAAAAAGTGCAAAAGCATGCATCTAGGGCACAGAAACCAAAGAACTGTGTATAGGAAGGGGGTTGTACTACCACTTACTAAGCAGAAAAAGAACCTTGAGATTATCATATTTTATGACCTCAGAGCAGCAGGGCAGTATGACAAAAGAGTGGATAGGGCCAGTGGGATGCTGGGATGGATAGGGAGAGATATCTTGAGCAGGAGGAGGTAGGTGGTGTTGCCACTATATCACTCACTGGTGAGACCCCCATCTGGAATATTATGTCCAGTTCTACAGGCCACACAACAGAAGACATAAACAGGGTGGAGGCAGTTGAGAGGAGGGCAAATAAAATGATACAGGGGATGCATCAAAAGCCCTATAAGGAGAAACTAAGGAATCTCAACATGTACACTGTGAAAGACAGGTGAATGAGAGGGGACATGATACAGACCTACAAATGCCTTACAGAGGTGAGTAGGGTGCAGGAGGGGAGTCTCCAATGAGGAAAAACAGCAGAACCTGAGGTTATCTGTTTAAGCTGAAGGGAGGGAAGTTTGGGAGGGATGTGTGGAAGTAGTGTTTAATGGAAGAGTGGTGGATGTCTGGAATAGACTGCCAGCTGAAACTATGGAGGGGAAAACAGTAGTGGACTTGAAGCATGCATCGGATAAACATAGGGGCATATTAGGAAATGGCAGGAAGGAGGAAGTGTTGCCAGAGACCAGTTGGGGTCTGCAGAAACTGACTAGGCATCATCTGGGCAGAGTGGGTGGGCCCAACAGTCAATTTCTCTTGGTAAATTCTACTATTATGTGTCCATTAAAACAGATTTGTAAGGCAGGGTAGTGGTATGATATTACAGTCATGTAATAAGTGACAGCACAGTCATCTCCCAAGGTCTGTACAAAGCAGATAACAGGACAATCATGCACCTTAAGCAGGCAGTTCACTCTAAGTCTAGCAAAAGGTGAGGGCCCAGATGACTGGCCTATCAGCCAGAGGGATAGCCTGTTTGGGCATGGCACATGGGTGCAGCAATCTCTGATGGGGAAGGGGATATGGCACACAGTCCAGGAGCCATTCCTTATGCCTCAGAGGCTGGAGTCCCTCCAGAAATTTTACCCCTTCTCTTAGATTCCCTTGGGGTAAGGAAGTGGCTGATTTATTAAGAATTTGGAATAAAAAAGCCTCAATATGACTTCCTTGCTGCTAATGTCCACAAAACTGCTGTAACTTGGGTTACCATTTGGTTTAATAAACATATGGCTGTGGCCATTTTTTTTCCAAAACATAGTGTATATCTTAGTCTGTTCAGGTCCATGGTGGGGTAATATGGCCTACTAAGACAGTGACTAATTTATCAACTAGAAACTCAGTGCCTAAAATATGGATTAAACTGGTTGGCTTTGTTTTAAGGTACCTGTAAACAGAGTGATATGTTTGAGGACATTAAAATCAGAGAAGGGATTAAAATATGTTTTTGTGTGATGGCTGTTTTTGATACTGTAATACCCCTTTGTAGGAAAATAGTTAGTGCTGTATTAAAAATAACATGTTTATTTAACAATTTGAATGAAAACACAGATAACTCAGTAACAAGTTTAGTAGGTAATCTGTTGTGAGATATAATATGCAGTTAATAATTTTGCCCCCAACCCCTAAAGGAGAATTAAATTAGGGCTTCATTTTATAATGTTCATGATCTAAGTATTATTACAGGGAGATGGACTATTTCACAACTCATAGGTTATTCTCTGCTTGGCCATAACAATAAGATTTATTGTAATATAGGACATGGTTAGCCTCTGATTAGAACTAGAATTTTATATTAATAAGAGTTTGGAAGGGAGGGTTAGGTGGTTGAGAAGAGAAATGCGGTCACTTTGGCCTGAAGTGAGATGTTTCAACAGGAGTGAGTGCCCAAAGTGAAAGTAAGTCCCAAGGTGAGAGTGTGGGTTCTATTTGTGCTGTTGCATTAATTTAGGCACTGCTGCTGTCTTTCAGTCAGACAGGCCAGGCTGGTAGGGGGATCATGTGAGCATGCTTCGATGTGAAGACATCACAACTTAATCACATTGTTGATGTGGCTCTTACATGCTTGATTTGGCACCAGAATGAACAACTCAAACACTGTGGTAAAATGCTAGTATTTTGCTGGCAGCCATCTGCAGAGGACACCATTTTGGGAGTAAGAACTTTCAATTATGAATTACAGAATAAGAATTACATGAAGAGGCATATAATTTGTATAAAAAATGGAGGCAGAGAGGCATAATATGTCTACTTTTCTAAATGTGCCAGGAAAGGGACCTCAGTTACTCCATTAAGTCAGAAAGAAGCAGGCTAATGGCCCATCAAATCTGTCTCCCACTCCTAGTGGGTAAACGTTATCATACTAGACATCAACATCAACTATCTATCAAGCTACATTTTAAATTTGTTAAAAGCTGTGATATCCACTAATTAATGAGATAAAATATTCCACGCTTTAGATGCCCAAATGGAGAAAAAAGTGTTTCATTTATTGGTGTTTGCTTTGGGAATTATTAGCTGTTTATTATGTGACCTTAAATTAACTCTTCTATCCCTGAATACAATACGGCACTGGACCATTATGTCTGGATTTTTTAGTATTTTGAATAATAAAATGATGTCTCCCCTTAATCTTCCCTCCTCCAGACTAAATAAACCAACCTCTGTCAGTCTCTCCGTGTAAGTCATGCTTCTAAGTAATGGAATCAGTTTGGATACCCTCCTCTGGAATATTCAATCAGATTAATGCCACCCTTCACAAATTTGGACCAAAAGGAGGACCCATAATCAAGATGAGGTCTTACATAAGTTCTGTACAAAGGGACAATACAGTGATCACTCTTGGATGCAAAGGCTCTTTTTGTGGTTCTTATCAGCCTATTTGCATTCTGTATAATCTTCCTGTAATGATTAGAAGAGGATAATTGATCATTAATTATGACCCCTAGATTTAAATCATTATTTACTGCTTTTAATTTATTATTTAAAGTATAGGAGTACAGTGGGTTATTTCTTCTAAAGTGGAGCACTGTACATTTATCATAGTTAAACTTCATCTTGTTTTTAGTAGCCCACATTTCAATATAGTTCAGGTATTTCACTAGGGACTGATATTTAGTAGGTGTATCAACCTCACCCCCCAATTCAATATCATCAACAAATTTTGATATATTATTTATATTATTGTGCATATCGCCAATAAACAAGTCAAAGAGAGCAGGGCCCAGAACTGAACCCCAAGGGACACCACTATCACCATTCCCTCCTCAGAATAATGACCATTGATCCTAACCTGCGGGGTTCTAGCGGTCAATCAATTTTCAACCCACGAAACCAAACAAAGGCTAAAGCCCATATTCTTTAACTTCTCTATAAGTTCAAGTTGTGGCAGTATATCAAAGGTATTGCCAAAGTCCAAAAGCACAACATCCACAGGAACTCCATCATCAATGCTCCTGCTGACCCTATCATAGAAGGATACCAAATCCGTAGTGCAAGACTGCCCTGTAGTGAAGCCATGATGCAATTTGTCATACAACCTATTAGAGATTAATTCAATATCAAAACGTTGCTTCAAAGTCTTTCTATTGTTTTAGTGATGAGAAATGTTAAACTGATGGGCTGATAGTTGCCCATATTAGTTCTACTTCCTTTTTGTGAAGTGAGATGTTAACCACTCTCCTCCAATCACTGGGAACCTCACCAGCATCCAAGGATCTATTAAACAAAGATGAGGGTGACATAAAACTACTGCCAGTTCTTTAATAAACCTTGGCTGAGTATTGTTGGGACCTGTTGAAGTGTTACCTTTATTTGAGCTCAGAGCTGATAAAACATCTTCCACCCTGAGATGTTGAGTCAGGTCAGGCAGTGTCATTTATTGCATTATTTGCCCTTTTCATTACAGACTGAACAAAAGAACATATTAAATAGTTTTGCTACTTCTGTAGAATCTTGAATAGTAGTAGAATTGTCTAATAGGTGTCCCACAGTCCTAGAACTGTTCTTATTATTATTAATGTAAGCAAAGAAGGATTTCTGATTATCCTTTATATGGGGTATCTTGAACTCTGTTTTATTCCTTTCTCTTTTTTATCAGAGATTTGACAAACTTTAATTCAGATTTATATGTTTCCCTTGTTAAATCACATGGATCCTTTTTTAATTTTGCATAAGCTTTTTAATTTTTTTCTTAATATGCCTCTTAATCATAGATGTAAACCAGACTGGTATTTCCCCCTTATTGTTGTGTTTTCTTCTAAGAAGAGCACATTTATTTAATCCTGAGTCTCATTTCTTAAAAGCAACCTGCAGTCCTCCACTAAAAGGATAGGCATTTCTTCTTCCCAGTCAAATTAGATTACATTTTTCCTGATGATATTAAACTATATGCCCTAGCATAGTCTCTAAAGGAGTCTCTTCCCACATGTTTGAATTTGCATCAAACAACAGGAGATCATATCATGGTCACTGTTACCAAGGGTTCTTAACACCAATATATTGGAAAGATCTGACTCAATATTAATAATAATTAAGTCTAAGATGTTAGTTCCCTTTGTAGGTTCACTAATCTTTTTTTTAATTAAGTAAGCTTTATTATTTATTTAACAAACAACTACAAACCCATTGTACGCTAATCTTTTGTTCTAGCCTGTGTCCCAGCAAAGAATATATAAAATCTTGGGATGTACCGTAAAACAGGGATGTACCTGTTAATAAACTGCAGTCAATACCAGCTAAATTGAAGTCGCCTAGAATTATTGTGTCACCCAGATTGGAAGCCATTATTATTTCTCTAATAAGACTGTTATACTCTTTGCTACATAAGGGTTGCCTATAGCAATTTCCCATGGTAATTTTAGATCTATTCTTCAACTGGAGTTGTAGCCACATGCTCTCAATAGTATTTGAAGTACCATTAGTAATATGGCATTGATGACAGTCGAGGCCATTCTTTGCATAAACGCAAACTCTGCCCACTTTTTTGCTATCCTTATTTTTTATAAAAGTGCTGGTAGCCTGGGATATCATGCAGCCAGTTGCTAGTACCATCCCACCACATTTCTGTTATTGTTGCAATATCAACATTTTCTCTAAGAAGAATGACTTCCAGTTCAGATTTCTTTAGTAAGTGTAAGCTTCTGGCATTAGCTAAACAGATTTTGCAAACATTAATTTCTCTAGTATGCATAGCGTCAGGACCTGTAGATGGAACAGTGGTATCCTGAGCCCCCTTGGAAATCAGTTTAAAGACTGAGAGACGTGTCTCGCAAACTGTGTTTCTAACATAGCATTCCCCCTTTTACTTAGTTGTAAACCATCCCAATTGAAATAACTATGGTTATTTTCAAACATTTACCAGTGAGTTAGACAAGCAAATTCATTTTTCAGTGACCAGTTGTGTAACCATTCATTTACCATCTTGAATATTTTTTGTCTTTTGAAACTTGCCCTAGGGACTGGTAACAATTCCAAAATACAAATCTCACAGCCTCTTTCTTTTAGAGTGGAGCTGAGGTGAATGAATTCACTTTTAATATCCTCAGTGTCAGATTTGTTGATGTTATTTGTTCCTGCAAGGACAATAATCAAAGGGTTCTCATTGGCATCTTTTAGAATATTTGATGTTAATTTTGTGATGTCAGATATCTTAGCCCTTGGGAAGTTACTACAGGTAAGGTTGTGCTTGTTGGGATTATGCACAAATTTATCCACAAATGTACTGTAATTATGGAGTCAACTAAAATGTACCTTTGTCTAGGATCTGGCAATTCATGTTCAGAGTGAATAGGTTGTCAGAGAATACGGTTTTCAGGTTGAGAATCATTGCCCAATACTGTCAATGGATGTTCAGAGAGAATAGGTTGTAAGGGAATAGAGTTTTCAAGCAGTGAATCATTGCCCAGTACTGTCAATGGATGTTCAGAGGGAACAGGTTGTGAGGTAATAGGATTTTCAGGCTGAAAATCATTGTTCAGTACTATCAATGGGTCATATCTGTTGAACAATGCTAAATTAAAACTCTTTGCTCTTTGACCTTGTTTTAATCTGCATTTGTTTTCAACAATAGCCCAGGAATTATCATAATTTCCCTTATCAATATCATCATCATCCCTCAGTCTTTTTCTACTGGAACCATCAGGACTTGACACATTAAGAATCCCAGTGTCAATGTCACTTTACAAATCCTCCCTGGCTACTGGGGTTGGATATTTAATAGGAAACCCTACCAAGCTTCATTTATAGTTCTACAATTATTTAATTTTACTGGTGGATTTCCACATACTGAGTACACTTAAACACTTCAAAGACTGAATTAGGTGATAAACTAAACTTATCACATATTACACAAGACATTCCTATTTCACCAGATGTTAGAGTTACCATTCCAGTTTCTATATCCATTGAACATAATCTCAAGGGCTGTAAATTGGAGCAGTAATGCTTGGCAGAGGAAATTGGGGCAGAGGGGAATTTTTATGGCCACATAGGCGGCAGTGAAAGGAGAGAGGGACAAGGTTTTTGGTCATATTCATTGGCAGTCCAGGACCATGGGGGCAAAGGAGGCTCCCTCTCACAGGAGGTGGATGAGCAGGAGGGCCCAGCCACATCGGCGGCAGTGCGTGAGATGTCTCCCTTCCTTGGGAGCCAATCAGGGCCAGGGGTGTGAAAGTTGGAATTCAGTGGCTGGGCTTAAAAGCTGGTGCCCAGCTATGCACAAAACCAGAGGAGCAGTAAACCTTGGCAGAGGAACTTGGGGCAGCAGAGGATTTTTACGGCCACATTGGCAGCAGTGAAAGAAGTGAGGGACAAGGTTTTTGGCCACATTCATTGGCAGTCCAGGACCATGGGGAGCAGAGGAGGCTCCTTCATACAGGAGGTGGATGGGCAGAGGGGTCAGGCTGCATCGGCAGCAGTGCAAGAGGTGGCTTCCTTCCTAGGGAGCCAATCAGTGCTGGGGTACGAAAGTAGGAACTCAGCAGCTGGGCTTAAAAGCAGACACCCAGTCATGCACAAAACCAGAGGAGCAGTAACACTTGGCAGAGAAACTTGAGGCAGAGAAGGATTTTTTCTCCTGCCCACCCACCCTGGACTACCTCCATGTTAAATAGACTTGGGTGAGCCAGCAAGGTGTGGGGCAACCTTGGATTGGATGGGCAGACTGGAGGGGAGTGGTTGCTGTACTAGTATCAAAGGACTGGGAAGGGTAGAAGGGTCATTGGCTGCTGTTGTAGGTCACATGGACATTTGAACTTCCAAAGGGAGGACTCTGAGGGGGCTATATTACAGTCTGTCTAAGTGTTAGCTTTGTTACAGATGAGGTTGTGTGCTGAATTTATACAGTATTATAGTACTACCTAAATGGTAGCTTTGTTATATGTGAAGATTAGGTGCTGTATCTATGCTCTATAGGGTACCTGTTACATTGCATGCTTTGCAAGGTTTTGGTCTTCACTCTGAGCTGGGTTCGAGAGCTTGAGTGGAGGGGAGACTGCAAAGCCTGTAACTGAACTAGCTGTGGAACTAAGCTTGCTATGGGGGCCTTCAAAGGATGGGGCAAGGGCATGGCAGGGGCTGCAAGCCACTAGGGCTGGCATATTTGATAGAGTGGTGGGGTGCACAGGGTGTGGATCTGCCATAATAATGGACTGGGCTTGGAGGATGGGGGTTGTACAGTCTGCTACCAGCTGAGCTGAACTTCAGGGGGAGTTTTAAGGTTAAGGTGGTAATTGGTGGGGGAGGGGAGGACAGAGGCAGTCCGGAATGGTGGGGAAGGGAAGGGGCTGGGGGAGTAGAGGATCTGGTCCAGTAGGTCCTGAGGCTGCACCCAGGTTCATGGGCAGAAAGGGGGAGGAGACACCAGGATTTTCAAGATAGGGAGGTGGGGAAAGAGGCCTGGGGGGGGAGACAAGTGGCACGCTATTGTGGCCCTGAGGTCACCCGCGGGCCAGTGACTCGAGGTGCACAAATGGCAGGGAAGTTGGAGAGCTAGGAGCCCTGGACAGCACTGGGAGGGATGGGGCTATAGGTGGAAACAGTAGCAGCAGTTGAAGGATGGTTGTGGCCAAAGGACCAGTAGGTGTGAAATCAGGAGTTAAAAAGAGGGGTGTACCTTCAAGGGATATGTAGGATTTATGCATAAAGCTTAGAAACAGATTCACAACTCTTCTTATAGGAATGAACAAGGAGGAAGTAGTTGGGCTGGAGGTGGAAATGATAGAGGCGCAGTGGCTGGAAGAGGGCGTCAGCAAACTTATTGCAGAGGACAAGCAGGTAAGGCAGCGGGATGCACTCCACAGAGAGGGGAGTTGGCTAAGGGGGCCCAGCAAGCTGAGGGGGGAGTGCAGGGGGCACCCCAGCTAGGACCTGACCTAAGGTGAGCACAGAGGTTTGGGGAGTGCAAGGGAGTGGAGGGTGAAAAGGGGGGGTCACCCCAAGGGGGAGACAGCATGGCATCACAGTGGGGGCAAGATGTGACAATGGGCGAAATACAGCTGGTGCCCATGAAGGCCCAGGAGATGGAGCCAGGAGCTGACAGGGGCAAGGGGAGCTTGTGGACAAGGGAGGTGCTGGGACCACAGAGTCCAATGCAGAGGGTCTGGATGGCAACCACCGGGGGGGGGGGTCTTACTGAGGGGGTTAATTAGAGTGGGCCAGTGGTTGGAAAGAAGATTCCTGCGACTGGGAAAGTGGGTTGTAAGAACTGTGAGGACGCAGAGGGCAAGGCAGCGGTCAGAGCAAATGAAGGCAAGGTTGAGGATAGAATCAAGTTGGTGGGGGAAGTAGGGGTGCAGGGAGGTAGCAGTGCTGGGTTAAGCAAGATTGAGGATAAGGTTATGCTTGTAGGGGACTCCATGGTTCAGGGTATCACCTGGGGGGGAAAGGGTAGCAAGGTGTGGGTCAGTTGCTTGCCAGGAATGATGGCTACAGAGGGCATTCACTACATCCCATCATGGGGGGGTAGCAGGATAAGAGAACCCACCTGGTGTTCCACTTGGGAATGAATGACCTAGCTGGGCAGAGCCTGATGGAAGTGCAAGCAAGGTTTGAGGCCCTATCATGGTTCTGTAATAACCTGTGCCTTCAGTCAGTGGCATTCTCAGAGGCACTTCCAGTCCCAATAGCTAGCACAGATAGGCAGCAGAATATAGTGGCGTTCAAAGGCTGGCTCTCAGAATGGTGTGCACAGAAGGGCTATAGGGTGGTAGGAAAGTGGGGAGCACTCTGGCAGGATGACAACCTTTATGCCCCGGATAGGCTGCACCTAAATAGACAGGGCAAGGAGGTGTTCAAGTGTAAAATGGAGGAGTTCTTTAGTGTACAAAACAATTTAAACTGATACGGGGGGGGGGGAGCTGCAAGTGACACAGAAGAGTGCACGTGGCAAAGTGGACAACTGTCCCCCCTCACAAAGGACAAGCAAACTGGCAGAGGCTAGATTAGCTTGTACACATGAAACAAAGATCTTTAGGACAGGGAAGGTGAGGGCTAGGGAAAGCGAGTACTGGAGGCCCGCGTTCACTAACGCCAGAAGCCTGGCTAACAAGGTCCCTAACCTGGCATCGATTATGACGAAGGAGGAGTTGGACCTGGTGGGAAATACAGAGACCTGGTTACATGATAGACAGGAATGGGGCATGAATGTCCTGGGCTATACGCTGTTCAGGAAGGGCAGGGATGATAGGAGAGGAGGTGGCGAAGCGCTCTACATGAGAGAGAGAATCCAGGCATCAGAAACACAGGGAAGGTGGGGGGGTACTGAGGCCCTTTGGGTCTCGCTGGCCATAGGGGAGGGTGAGTTGGTGTGCACAGGAATTGTGTGTAGGCCAACAGGGCAAACGATAGAGGTGGATAACCAGATGGTCGAGGAGATACTAAGGATGGTGGCCAATGGAGATGTGCTGCTGATGGGTGATCTGAATCTGCCAAATGTAGAGTGGCAATCCTTGTCTGTGACCTCATACAGAAGCAGATTGATTGTGGACTCCTTACAGATAGCCCACCTAAGCCAGCCGGTCAAGGAACCAACCTGGGAGGGACAGGTGCTGGATCTGGTGCTCACAAATGGAGACAGGGTGGGTGAGGTAACAGTAGGGGATAACCTGGGTAGTAGTGACCATGACATAGTGTGGTTCATGATACATGCATCAGCCATGCAGCACTGGTCCAAGGTGAGGGTGCTGGATTTTGGATGTGTGGATTTTGGAAGTATGAGGGAGTATACCCATCAGGCATTAGGAGGAGTGGGGAACGCGGGGGGGGGGTGGAAGATATTTGGGCCATGATTAAGAGGGCAATTGTGGGAGACATGGACCAGTGCTCTAAGAAGGTAAGCAAGAGCAGGAAGTGAAGTAGGCCACTATGGATCAGTAGTGAGGTGGGGGAAAGCATCAGAGACAAGAAACGGACATTTAGGTGGTACAAAACCACACAGAATGAGCAGGACCATGAGGTATACCAGGATAAGCAAAGGAAAGCAGGGAGGGTGGTCAGGCAGGCTAAAGCAAGAACAGAAGAGAGTATAGCCAGGGGGTCAAGAAGAGGGAAAAGCCCTTTTTTAGGTATATAAGGGAGCGGAGAAAGGGTGAGACTGGGATACCTGGCCTGCTAGGTGAGTCAGGAGAAAAGGTGACGGGGGAGTGGGAGAAGTCTGAATTATTGAACAGTTACTTCAGTGCAGTATGCATGAGGAAAGAGGGAGGGAGGAGGGTTATTGGTCCAGCAGGAAGTGAGGGGGTAAGGGTGGCTGTGGGACCATTCAGGGAAGAAGAGATTTCAAAAGAACTGAGGGGCCTTAGGGTGGACAAAGCCATGGGGCTGAATGGGATTCACCCTAGGGTGTTGAGAAAGCTTGGAGAGGTGCTAACAGGTCCCTTGACCCACCTGTTCAATAAGTCCTTAAGCACCGGGGTAGTCCCGAAGGACTGGAAGTGTGCGGATGTGCTACCCCTGCATAAGGGAGGGGGGAGGCAGGACTTGAATAATTACAGGCCAGTGAGTCTGACATCAGTGGTCGGTAAGCTCATGGAAAAACTGCTCAAGGGCAGAATCACCAACTACCTGGAGGTAAGCGGCCTGCTTGACCCAAGACAGCATGGCTTTACCAATGGCAGATCTTGTCAGATAAATCTGGTCGGGTTTTCTGACTGGGTCACCAAGGCAGTGGATCGGGGGGGGTCAGTGGATGTGGCCTACCTGGATTTCAGGAGAGCCTTTGATACGTTGCCGCATGGTGGGCTGGTGCACAAAATAGAGAGCCAGGGATAAGGAGGGTGGTTATAGGGTGGGTAAGAAATTGGCTGGCGGGCAGAATGCAGCGGGTGTTAGTTAACGGGGTCCATTCGGGTGAGTCGGCTGTCATGAGTGTCGTGCTCCAAGGGTCAGTGCTGAGGCCCCTGCTTTTCAACATTTATGTAAGTGACATAGTGGAGGGGTTGGAGGGCAGAGTGAGCCTATTTGCAGATGATGTCAAAATTTGCAATAGAGTGGACATACAGGATGGAGTGGGAAGGATGCAGAGGGACCTAGGGAAATTGGAGGAGTGGGCCAGGAAGTGGAGATTACCCATCAATATGGTGAAATGCAAAGTCATGCACCTGGGTAGAAAAAAATGGGAGAACGGAATGCAGACTGGGGGGCAAGCTACTAGTGGTTACCACGGAGGAGAGGGACCTAGGCATCATCATCTTTCAGGACTTGAAGATGGCCAGGCAGTGCAGCAGGGCTGTGGCAAAAGCCAGCAGAATGTTGGGTTGTATTGGGAGGGAGATCACTAACAGGAAAAGAGAGGTCCTGATTCCCCTCTACACCCAGCTGGCCAGGCCTCTTCTGGAACATGGGGTCCAGTTCTGGAGGCCTTACCAGAAAAAGGATGTGGAAAGGGTGGAGCGGGTACAGAGGAGGGCAACCAAGATGGTGAAGGGGCTTAGTCACCTGCCGTATGAGGAGAGGCTGGGAGCCCTAGACATGTACCCTCTGGAGTTGAGGAGGGAAAGGGGGAACATGATAGAGACCTTCAAGTACCTCAAAGGGATAAACAAGTAGAATACTGAAAACCCCTTCCAATTAAAGAAGTGTCCCAGAAAAAGGGGCTAAAATCTCCAACTAGAGGGGGCAGGTTTAGGGGCAACATCAGGAAGAACGCCTTCACTGAGAGGGTGGTGGACACCTAGAATGGGCTGCCTAGGGAAGTGGTGGGTGAGAATTCAGTGGGGGGGGTTCAAGAGGGCATGGGACAGACACGGGGATGTTGAAAGGAGGGGGCAACTCAGGGGCAAGCCTAGGGGGTGCTAGGCAAATGGGCAGACTAGGTGGGCCTGGAGGTCCTTTTCTGCTGACACTTTCCTATGTTCCTATATTCCCATGTTCCTAATAAAAGGATGTTACAGTGTGGCCACTAAACAAAAAGAGTAAAACACTGGTATTAAGAGGTGGAGGAACCCTGCTGCTCACAAGAGTATTGTGATCTTATTAGACAGATACTACGGATTCCAAGCTAAGATTTCAGGCTCTCTGGCCTGTCTGTCCTGTCTTATTTCTACTTATCTCTGACTACCAAGTAAACCTAAATTTCAAACACTTGTTAATATTTACCTGTGGAATACAGTTTTGCTGATAATTTATTTATTAATTTAAAATTTGGAAACTGGGAAAGGCACACTGAGCTGAGGCTTGTTTCCAGGTGCGACCAAGGGAGAGAGAAGACAGATACTTTTATTTATTTTATTTTTTATTTATTTATTGAGGTCTTGGATTACATCAGTGAGCAGATGCTCATTTATAGGTTACATGTCATTTACATAGATAATACAATACAGATGACAGGGTTACATATGGGACAGGTAAGTTACAGGGTACAGCAGCATAAACAGCTTAGGTTGTATAGCAGCTAGCCATCATCAGAGGTTAACACCCTACTTGGAAGCTCTCAGAGGTGAGAAGAAGTAGAGGTTCCGAACATGGGTGGAAAGAGTAAGGTAGCTGGGAGCATTTGAGGGGGGTAGGGTAGGGAAGTGGGAGCGATGTCATGATTGGGGGGGTAGGTGTAACCAAAAATGCTGGGATTGGGGTCCCTCAACCCAATGAGCTGTCAGGAGGTAAGTGTAAGTAGATGGCTGATGCTCTGGGAGGGTACTAATGTTAGCAGTCGCACTTATTAGATTTTACTAGGTGCTGCTGGAATCTGCATTTGAACAATCCAATAGAAATGGCATTGATAATGTCAGGAGGTAGGGCATTGGTCCATAGAGGAGCACAATAGCGAAATAGATACAAACAAAGGGAGACAAAAAAATTAACATAATGGCAAATATACAATACACAATTAGTGAAAATTCTTACATGAATTGGACTACTTAAACAAATGCAAAAAACCGATAAACAGCAGCAAGCAGGCAAAATTAGCCTTGGCATGCTAGTACAGGACCAAAGGGAGGAAGAAGAGGCTAGGAGGTAGAGGGACAGCAGCAAGAAGCACTGAGTGTGGGTCTGAGCAGGTGTTTAAGGGCAGGAAATAAAGAGGTATGACAAATGGAAGAGGAGAGTTGATTCCAGAGGAAGGGGATGTGATACGAGGAAGTCAGCTGGCCAGGGGAAGAGTGGAGAAGGGAAAGGGAGAACGAGTGGGATTCCCTGGAGCACAGAGAGTAAGTGGTAGGAATCACAGGGGAAAGAAGAGAGGAGAGAGAGGACAGGAGGGTCCCAAACCAGTATTTGACAATAAAGGATAGACTGTGGGCCAAGCACTTTTATAGTAGGGGAGTCATAGAGAGAGAGAAGTAGAAATGGCAGTGGTGTGTGGGAAAAGAAGAGTTTGTGGCAAAGCAACAGAAAGCATTTAAGAGTGTCTAGTCTAGCAAGGGATGTATCAGGAGTGGAACCATAGACTGTGTCAGTATAACTGAATACCAGGAGAATCATTTTCATTATCGCATCATGATGAACTGGGAGAGAGAGGCAGTCTTCATTTCGATATAACACTCCTAGTTTGAGGAGAAGTTTGGAGTGAATAGCTTCTATATGGGTTGAGAAGAGTGATCACTGTTCAGTGTGGTTCAATATAGAAACTGGATTGGAATTGAATCACACAAGGATGAGAGTCTTGGACTTCAGGAGGGCTGACTTCAAGACAATGGATGGAAGCCTGAGGGACAACCCGGCAGGGGTAGGGAAAATGGGGGTACCTACAAATCACTGCAGTCAGTCAATTTAGCAAGGGTAAAAGGAAAAAAGAGATCACTATTGTTCTCCAGGGAGGTAGCAGAGAAAGTAAAAGCAAACAAACTGGCATTTAGAAGATACAAACTAACACAGATGGCGGGGGGACAGGAAAGCAGGGAAGGCAGTTAGGAATGCAAAGGTGCAAGGAGAAGTAAAGATCGCCAAGTCAGCAAAAAGAGGGGATAAAAGATTTTTTCACTACATAAACGAAAAGAAAAAGACAAAGGGAGGCATGGTAAGGCTGAAAGATCAAGGAGGGGGCAGTGTAGAGGAAGACCACCTAAAAGCAGACATATTGAACCGAGACTTCTGTTCAGTGTTCACAGAGGAGGAAGCAGGGGAAGGGCCAATGTTAAAGAACAGGGGCAGTGGGGCAGCGAGGTGGACACAAACCCCTTCACAGTAGAAAGGGTACTCAAGGAACTAACAATGCTAAAAGTGGACAAGGCAATGGGGCAAGACAAGGTGCACCCCAGGATAAGGAGGGGACTCAGAGAGGAACTGGCAGAGCCCCTGACATCCCTGTTCAACCTGTCATTTGAAATGGGGGAGGTGCTAGAGGACTGGAGAAAAGAAGATGCAGTCCCTTTACACAAGAGTGGGAATAGGGAGAAGGCAGGAAACTACAGGCCTGTCAACTTGACTTCAGTGGTGGGCAAGGTAATTGAAACACTGTTAAGAGAAAGGATCACTGAACACCTTGTCACCAGTGGGCTTCACGATCCAAGGTAACATGGCTTCTCACAGGGGAGGTCGTGCCAGACTAATTTGATCAAGTTTTTCGACTGGGTAACCAGGGAAGTTGATCAGGGAGAGGCAGTGGACATGGCCTACCTGGATTTCAGCAATGTCTTTGACACAGTTCCACATAGAAGATTGATAAGCAAACTCAGGAGCCTTGGAGTGGGTAACAAGGTGATTAAATGGGTAGAGAATCGGCTGAGCAACAGGACCCAGAGAGTGGTGGTAAACGGGTCCCACTCTGGAGTGGGGAGGTTGACCAGTGGTGTGCCACAGGGATCGATACTGGGCCCAGTCCTCTTCAATGTTTTTATCAGTGACATCATGGAAGGACTGGAGGGAAAGGTGTGCCTCTTCATGGATGACACAAAGCTCTGTAACACAGTGGACACACCAGGGGCAGTGGATAGAATGAGGAGGGGTCTGAAAAAGCTTGTAGAATGGTCAAAAAATTGGCAACTGGGTTTCAACACAAGAAAGTGCCAAATAATGCATATGGGTCACAAGAACCCAAGGGAAACATACAGATCTAGGGGAGAGACACTGACAGACGTAAAACAGGAAAGGGATCTGGGGATGATCATTACAGAGGACCTAAAGGTTGCCAAACAGTGTGACAAGGCAGTGGGGAAGACTAGCCATATGTTAGGATGCATTGGCAGGGGCATCACCAGCAGAAGGTGGCAGGTAATAATACCCCTGCACAGATCACTAGTGAGACCACACCTGGAATACAGTGTCTAGTTCTGGGGGCCATATCTTCAAAAGGACATAACCAGGGTGGAGGCGGTTCAGAGAAAGGCCAATCAAAATGGTACAGGGACTACATCAGAAGACCTAAGAAGAAAGTCTTAGGGAATTAAACATGTACTCCCTGGAGGATAGAGGAAGGGGTGGTGGTATGATAAAAACAATACAAATACTTCACAGGGAAGAATAAGGTACAGGAAAGCAGCATTTTTCAAAGGAAAAGATGCTCAAAGATGAGGGGTCAAGCAATGAAACTAGAAGAAGGGAGATTCAGAGGAAATGTGAGGAAGCACTTCACTAAAAGAGTGGCAGATGAGTGTAACAGCCTGCTGGTAGAGGTGGTGAGATCAAAAACAGTAATAGGATTCAAGAAGGCATCGGATTGATACAGAGGGATCTTTGAAGTAAAAAAGAGGGGGAGGAACTGGAGGCAGAGTAGAGTCATGATAGGATAAAAGAGATAATAGGGCAGACTGGGTGGGCCATTATGCCCTTATCTGCTGACAAGTTCTATGTTTCTATGAGAAATCGAGATTTGAGTCTAACCAAACCCCACGGTATATGAACGTAGGGGCCACATCGAGGGGGTTACCTTCTGACGTGGTGAACACCAGTGGTGTCAAAAGCCTAGCCAATTTTTGCCTGGTGCCGAAGGTCAATGACATTTTTTTTTTTGTATTTACCCTGAGTTGATTAGTATGAAACCAGTTAAGCACATTATGAATAAGTAACACCTAAAGACAGATCATAATGGTACTTAAACAACCTAAACTTCTATATGTTGATATGCAGCGTTTTGGGGCCTGCTGTCCTGTCTGCCCCAGCTGACACAGTAGACACATGCAGACACACTAGCATCTGCTTGCACGACACCTCCACTTGCAGAGGCTCATGTTTTACCCCCTCAGGGCCAGAAGTGGCAGTCCCAAACTTTCTCTTGTAAGTACTGACACAAGTGGAGTTTAAAATGTTAAAACAATGCCTGTAGTGGGTGTAATCTGCCCTGAAAGGGACAGAGTAGAGCCACAGAACAGCAATAAATGGGATCCTCTATTATAGTTAAGTCACAGCCACAGCACCTCACAATCACGGAGGTCAAGGGTCACACAGTAATACTGGAAGCCTTACACACCCAGGCTTACCCCAGCAGGCAAGAAATACAGTTTGCTAGCCCCAGCACACCCTACCAGGGCTTCTAAAAATAATAGAATGGAGTCCTCTGTGCTGGCTCACAGAGGCTCATGTTTTGCCCCCTCAGAACCAGAAGCAGCAGTCCTAAACTTCTGGTTGTAAGTACTGACACAAGTGGAGTTTAAAACGTTAAAACAATGCCTGCAGTTGGTGTAATCTGCCCTGAAAAGGACAGAGTAGAGCCACAGAAGAGCAACAAATGGGCTCTCCTTTTAAAGTTAAGCCACAGCCCCTCGCAGTTGCATAGGTCAAAGGTAACACAGTAATGCTGGAAGTCTTACACACCAAGGCTTACCCCACCAGGCAAGAAATACCATTGCTTGCTAGCCCACTCTACCAGAGCTTCTACAAATAAAAGAATGGAGTCCTCTCCTCTGGGAAATAAGAAAGCAGCCTATGTTAGGAGCAAAAAATAAATGAGCAAGTAAAGAGAAGGAGTGATTAAATTCTGACTAAGATGATGTAAGACATAATGTAAAGCTTAAAATGTATATTTAATGCAGGTCTATTGTACATTATTCATCCAAGTCCCTTGAGCTAATTTGCTGTAAAACCACCTTCCTTACTCTATTCTATTGCTTACAACTAACAACTACAGTTCATCTGGGATGGGTGAGGATGCAGTAGGGGACATTATCACAAATCATCTTGCTAGACCTAAATTGCTACATCATGAGTACGTCATTCTAATTGGCTCATACCTAAATCTCCTTCACTCCATTCCAAATTCAAGTCCCTCAGTGTTCATTAATTGTTATCAGACCTGACCAGATATTATGACCAGTCCTCTACTCATTCATTGATTGACTGGATCTTGTCCTCCCACCTCCTTCATAATGTTTCCACCAATATCCCTTTCTCACATTCTTTATTTATTTATTTATTTATGTATTTAATTTTGGTAACCGGGTAGGCCCACTGAGACCATTACAGTCCCCTTTTCAGGAGTGATTGAGGGTTAATTACATTTAAACAGTACAGTTTGAGGACATCAGATGACAAAACTTTACAAAATTAATACATACATCAGTAACTGAACAGAGGTTAATACAAGCAAGACAATTGTGGTTTACAGTTGTATCACACACCATAAGGACAGGAGTTCAGCAGGGTGAGGACAAAGACATAGAGTGGATTATAATCTCATATGAGGAGACCAGTTTCAGTGATAGCAAGTGTGTTGATAGGTCCCAACAGGTGGGCTTTAAGCCCCTTCTTGAAGCCACCAAGAGAGGTGCTATCTTGGAGGTTGCTGGGGAGAGCATTACAGAGGGGTGGGATATAGGCAGCGAATGATTAAGCCCTTGAGTTGACCTTGCTTTGGTGACCTGAAGAAGCTGACAGTTGGAGGATCTTAATGTCCTGCTATTTTATTTGGTAATTACCATGGCAGCCAGACTTGTTAATGGTCATTGTGTCACTTACTGTGTTAAAAAAAATTAGATCCCCTAATGTCCCTCCCAACTTACATAGAAACTTAGAATTTGACGGCAGATAAGGACCGCTTGGCCCACCCAGTCTGCCCATTTCCCTGCCTACTGGATAAGCTGCTGATCCTAGTTAACCAGCAGCCTACTTCTTTCTACCTCCACCCCCTAGAATTGCCTTATGACTGTCCCATGCATGCTTGAATTCCACCACTGTTTTTGACTCCACGACCTCCTCCGGAAGGCCGTTCCATGCATCCACAACCCTCTCTGTGAAAAAATACTTCTTAAATTACCTCTGAGCCGCCCCATCTTCAAATTGTGCCCTTGTTCTTGCACACCTCTTTTTGAAAGATGCTACCTCTTGGACTTTGTTGAATCCTTTGAGGTACTTGAAAGTTTCTATCATGCCCCCTCCTCCTTTCCTCGAGGCTATACATATTAGCTCCTTAAGTTTCTCTTCATATGTCTTCGGTGCAGACCCTGCACCATTTTAGTTGCCCTCCTCTGGACAGCTTCCATCCTGTCTATGTCTTTGCGAAGACTGGGTTTCAGAACTGCACACAGTACTCCAGATGGGGTCTGACCAGCTGTCTGTACAGAGGAATAATAACTTCCTGTTTTCTACTGGTGATGCCTCTCCCTACGCATCCCAGTATCCCCAGCCCCTTGCTACCCTCTCACATTGCTTGCCCACCTGTAGGTCATCTGATATGACTACCCCAGGTCCTTTTCCATTTTGTTGTTGTTAGTATCTCACCCCCATTGTGTACTCTTCCCTGGGTTTTGTTTCCCAGGTGCATTACCTGCACTTCTTAACATTGAATCTAAGCTGCCATACATTTGACCATTCCTCTAACCTTGCCAAGTCCTTTTCATCCTTTCCACCCCACCTTGTGCATCAACTCTGTTGCAGATCTTTGTGTCATCTGCAAAGAGACATCCTTTTCCTTCCAGTCCCTCTGCAATGACGCTTATAAAGACATTGAAGAGGACCGGTCCTAATACTGAACCCTGTGGTACCCCACTAGTAACCCCCCTTTCTTCAGAGTGGACTCCATTTACTATTACTCTCTGTGTTCTCCAGCCAATTTTTTACCCAGGCTGTCATCTTGGGACTCACTCCCAGGCTAGCTAACTTGCATATTAATCTTTTGTGTGGGACAGGGTCAAATGCCTTGCTAAAGTCTAGGTAGACCATGTCCACAGCCCCTCCCTGATCTACTACTTTGGTCACCCAGTCAAAGAAATCTATCAGATTTGTCTGGCATGACCTTCCCGCTGTGAATCCATGCTGCCTTGGGTCCTGTGCCCCTCTGGCCTCTAGATATTCGACAATTCTTTCCTTCAGAAGCGATTCCATCCTTTTCCCTACCACTGAGGTTAAACTGACAGGTCTGTAGTTTCCTGCTTCGCCTTGCTCCCACTTTTGTGAAGGGAATCACATCTGCCCTCCTCCAGTCCTTGGGTACCACCCCATCCTCCCATGATTTGTTAAACAGGGTAGTCAGTGGTGTCACTAATTCCACCCTTAGTTCTTTTAGAATTCTGGGATGAATCCCATCAGGCCCCATTGCTTTGTCCACCTTCAGTTTTAAGAGTTCTTTCAGAACCCTTTCTTCTGTAAATGGGCTGGTATCAACTTCTGTATCCAGAGTGTTTCTACTGTTTGTTTTAGGTACCTCCCCCTCTTCCTTTGTAAATACTGAGCAAAAATATTTGTTTAGTATCTCTGCCTTTTCACAGTCACCCTCTGCCCACCCCCCCCCCTTTATTAA
Organism: Neoceratodus forsteri; assembly: GCA_016271365.2. NCBI lineage: Eukaryota > Metazoa > Chordata > Ceratodontiformes > Ceratodontidae > Neoceratodus > Neoceratodus forsteri. The sequence goes on along the minus strand of CM057455.1, from coordinate 638,108,800 downwards.
GCCTCACTATCCCTCTCTTGGTCTTCCTTCGCTTCTCTGATGTACCTATAAAAGGTTTTATCCTCTTCTTAACTGAGTTGGCTATCTTTTCCTCAGTTTTGGCCTTTGCTGTTCTGACTGCCTTCCCAGCTTCCTTTTGCTTTAACTGATACAGTTCTCTGTCCTGCTCCTTCTGTGATTCCTTGTACTTCCTGAATGCTTTCTTTTTCTCTTGAACCTTCACTGCCACTTCCTTTGAGAACCATAGTGGTTTCTTACATCGTTTAGTTTTGTTTATTTGCTTCACACAAATGCTTGTTACCTCTGTGATGGCAGTTTTTATTATTCCCCATTGTTCTTCCACCCCTCCTTCCTGCCCATTTGCTAGTGCATTCCTTAGGCACTCACCCATTTTGGCAAAGTCAGCCCTTCTAAAGTCCAGTACCTTTGCCTTTGTATGGCTTGACTCTATTGCTGTGTTTATTGTGAACCATACTGTTCGATGGTCGCTAGTTCCCAGATGGCTACCCACTTCTACATCTGTGATCTCTCTTCATCTCCATTTGAGAGAACCAGGTCTAAGATTGCTCCCTCTCGAGTGGGCTCCAATACTAGTTGTCTAAGGCATGCCCCTGTAGAGCATCTAGAATAACCCCACTCTTCAAAGTGGCTGCTGCAACTGCACTCCAGTTAACATCTGGCATATTCAGATCACCCATCAGCAATATTCCCCTTTTTCTGCCTAAGTATACTTTCTATCATTTCCTTGTCCATTTCCTCCCTGAGGAAAGTGTGTGCTCTAACCTGTGCGGATTGTGGTGCCATTGCCGGTCTCCACATTTACCCACAGTGCTTCTTCTCCTCCCTGTTTTCCCTTTTGTTCTGCTGCTTTGATTCCTTCCCTTATGTAAAGAGCTACTCCTCTTCCTCCTCTATTACCCTCTCTGTCCCTCCTGTAGATAGTGTATCCTGGTATGTTTATGTCCCAGTCATGGTTTTGTGTGAACCATATTTCTGTGACTGCCACGATATCCAGATGTTCCTCCTCCATCAAGGCCACTAATTCAGGAAGCTTGTTACTCAGACTACGGGCATTGGTACTCATTGCTTTCCATTTTTTGATGGCTTTATCTTCAGTTGCAGCATCCCCCACTGACCTTTCTACCTTGGTCTTTTTCTCATTTAGTACCCTGTTTTGTAGGGAGAGGCTGGGATTTTCCTTCTGCTTATCAGTGCCTCCCCCTTTGACTAGTTTAAAAGCTTGCCAATGAAGCATTTAAACCGATTGCTCAAAAGACTTGTTCCCTTCCTGGACAGATGCAGACCATCCTGCCAGTATAGGCTGGTGTCCCTCCAGGTGGAACCCCAGTTGCCAATGAAGCCAAACCCTGTGCTCCACACCATTTTTCAACCATTCATTAAACTGCATGGTGCAAAGTACCCTCGCCTCACTCATGCCATTGAAAGGCAGCACCTCTGAGAAGGATACTGTGTGTGCTACTTGTCTTAGGCCCCTCCCCAGTTCTACAAAGTCCTTCTGCACTGCTCTAATCTCATGTTGAGCCAAGTCATTTGTCCCTAGGTGGACAATGATGTCCAGCTCAGACTCCCATGCAGCTGTTCTCGTGATCCTTTATTACTGGGCACTTATTCTGAATCTTTTCCCTGCCAGAATTTTTGCCTCACCTCTCTGATCTTAATTGGAGTTTAATGTATGGCTTCCAAGATTCCAGTCTGACCCTAAAATATTTCTGCTTGTTTCGGTCTATTTGTGACACCCAGTCTTCCATCAAGACAACCAGAGTAATGAGCACACATCTCCCTCTGAAATCCTTGATTAATTTAAACTGAGGGATTTTGCCCAGTCTGCCCATAAGGCATCAGGTGACCCTGCTGATAGATGTCACTATTATATGCTCAAAAAATCAATTTAATGGTGCTGTCAAGAAGGCGAATGCTAATCATTTCCACTCCAGTGTTATCAGTAACTCCTCATATCACTGTAAATGTTGGTCCACAGTGAATGCTCTTCTCCAACCCTAGTGCCTCATCACTTGCATTGCTAATCCCTAGTGCTCATCCAGTGAGATCACCAATCCACCTGACTAGAGAATGCCCTCAACACTCACTTTGTGGAAGGGCCACTGGTGATTGCTCCCATGACTTACTGGACTTTTTTTCCCTTTCTGTTTATGCCCCCTTCCTACACATTAGGAGCTGGGCACCCTCACTGCTACTTACCTCTACATCTGCCTTGAGTCCAGCTTAGTGCCCCAGATAGCTACTCAGACATGGACAAGGGTTGGAGGGCCACTTCCCATACAGAAGGATTGTGGTCTCAAACAGAAAAGCCATTTCAAGGTTTAGGGGGCCAGATATACTAGGCCTGCTTGCTCCCGTGTCAGGGCCCACTTTCCATTTATCTTCCCCCAGTCCCGAAATGCCACATGTGATGGTACCATGATATGTGAACCATGAGTGTGTCAACATTTCAGCACCTACCTCCACTCCGTCCACTGCTTTTGTTCCTCCAGCCGCACTGCCAGTTGTGGTCGTCCAGGTGGCAGTGTTGCAGCAGGGGATACATCAATACCCAGAGGAAGGGGAAAGCATCCCTGGGACTCTCAATCTATCTTCCTTCCCACTGCCAGCTTCTAATGACACAAGATTGCTCCCAATCCTGGGTCATCAGTGATGTAAATAGTAGCACTACCACTGCAATGAAAGAGTCAGCCTACTGGACTTCAACAAGGGAAGCCCATACCTGCCATATGAAGTTTTACCTTTTCTCACATTATTACTCCTGATGCCCTCCACCAGATACTGTATCTCATGTAAGTCACATACTGGAATGGATTAATCCCCCCCCCTTAATATTGCATTTAACTGTGACTGCACCAGCCAGCTCTCCATGCATTTTCATGGTCGTACTTGTTGCACTTATCTCCCACTCACTGTTGTCTAAATTGCCTTGTAATATTATATCTCTGAATAGTCTGTAAATATTATTTTTGTTGTTTTTATCTTGATTATGTGATCCTTTACCTTCCCCCAGTACACATCTGTAAACATGATAAATGATGTATATCTGTATGTTAACCACATGAAACAAATTCAATAAATACATGAATAAACAAATTCAGGATAACCTGCAAAATAAAATAAATGAATAAAGCATAGATGTAAGTGTGTTAAGCAAGGCAAAATGGTTTGAGTTGTGATTTGGAAAGTAATACAGGTCACTAATAAGGTCGCCTTATACATACCTGCGACCTCTACCTACAGTCTTCCTAGCTAAATTTCCAGGGGCGATTTCTCCATCAGTCCTGCATAATGGACAAAAAAATACAACTAGGGTTAGCTCCCTGGGGCTGTCTATCGCTCCTTCAAGAGTGCATGCCAACAAGGGCCACTAGAAGCTCTAGCATTGCTACTTTTCGCATCCCCTTCGCAAGGACCACTGCTTGCCAAAGATCCTTTTCCTGCAGGGCCCCCCACTGGATGAACTCCCTCCAGGATGCTGCCCTCAAAATCCCTAGGATAGGGCCGTTTAAGCCAGTGCTGCACACCCATATCCTGTTAAAGAGTAACTGTGACTGCTAAATCTAAACTACTATTTATAGCTTTGGTCCCTCTGCTACTATCAAAACTCTGTAAATAATATTGTAATAGATTGTTTTGCTCTACCGATGGTGCCCTGAATTTGTTTTAGCCCATGGTTGCCTCTGTAAAGTATTTTTTCTCTTGCATGTCCTAACCAATGTCATTGACACAGAGCCTTTGTAAATGAGTCCCTGACTCAAAGGGTTGCAATTCCTAGACTGAATGTAAATAAAATAAATTATAAATTATAGAGTGCTATACTGGCCTGCCAAGAAGTATTGTTAAGTGAAATAACAAGGATTAATGAGAAAAACAAAAGGGAAGAACCTGAGGAAACTAGTGGAAATTATTTTTTTTTTTTGTATGTTACGAAATCCTAAAATGTTTTGTATTTAAAACATCCTGTATTAGAGGTATAAGAGTATTTTTTGCAGTTAAACTTTTTATTGAAAATGTTGAGATATACATAAGAACAATCAGTAACATTCTGTCATCACAATACAGCATATAAAAAGCAGTACCATTATTGCATGCAATCACTTCATACACAGGTGTTAACACAAATCCACAACTAGCAAACTATGTAAATGTGTGTTATAGAGCAGGACGAAAGTTGTTAATTCCACTTTAGTGGAATTTCCATAACATTTCACAACTCTCACAGAATTTTCCAAATGTCCACCTTTGGCAAAATTGGAAATCTTCCGAATGTGTTAGGCAAATTTTCACCATGTTTTGTGAGTGACATGTCCTCTATGAAAGAAAGGTTTCCCTGGTGTCTAGTGGCATCTCCACCCTCCGATCACTGTCCCCATATGAAAGAAATGTTTTCCTGCTGTCTAGTGGTATCCCCAACTTCTGATTGCCTTTCCCCTATGAAAGAAATGTTTCCCTGGTGTCTAGTGGCACCCCCCTCCAATCACCACCACCTCAATAAGAAAGAAATGTTTCCCTGGTGTCTAGTGGCACCCCTCCACCCTCCGATTGTCATCCCCCTATGAAAGAAATGTTTCACTGGTTTCTAGTAGCCCCCACGCACTGCCCACATGGGTCTGATTACAGCAATCTGGCAATCTGGCACCAACTCCCCTTTGCATAGTCTTGTCAGGCCCCTGCTGCAATGCCATGTAGAGCCCATAGGGCAACTGGCACAGCCCTCCTCTCAGCACCTCAGCTGGTCACCGTATGCATAGACAGGGATCATGCTCTGGGAGTGCTCTCCCTGTCATTGCATACGGCAGCTGGCCAAGGTAGTGAGAAGAGGGCTGTTTCAGTTGCCTATGGACTTCCCACAGTACTGCAGCAGTGGTCTGAAAAGACTATGGTAAGGGGGGGGGGGTGGCAGGTTCCATATGAACATACAAATTTGCCAGCAGAAATAGGCCACCTGGTCTATCAAGTCTGCTCAAGTGTGCAGCTAGCACCCTCTCCTTGCAGCTGCCACACTCCTCTCCCCATCTACCCTCCCTCTCACCTTGTCCCATCCCCTTTTGAAACTACCCACTGTCATACAGGCTCCCACCTCCTCCAGTAAAGCATTCCATTCTGCCACAACCCTCTGAATGAAAAGTGTCTCCTCATTTTCATCCTAAATCTTCCCCCCTCCACTCTAAGGCAGTGCCCTCTTGTGTCCCCCCCCCAGCCTGAGTATCCCTTATTGCCTGCCTTCTTTATTCCCTTTACATACTTAAAAGTCTCAATCATATCCTCCCGGTCCCTTCTCTCTTCCAAGGAGTACATGTTAAACTCTCTCAGCCTCTCCTTGTATGGTCTGTCCTCCAATCCCTGGATCATCCTTGTTGCCCTCTGTTGTACCCCTTCCAGTAATTTCACAACCTTCTTCAGATATGGGTGCCAGAATTGCACACAGCACTCCAGGTGCAGCCTGACCAGTGCCCTGTAGAGAGGGGTAGGATAACCTCCCTGCTCCTGGAGGAGATCCCTCTCACGATACAACCTAGCATCCTGTTGACTTTCACTGCCACTCTCCTACCCTCTTCTGTATTGTTCATGTTCCCCATTAAAACCACCCCTAGATCCTTCTCCTCCTCAGTGGAACCTAGCTGCACCCCTCCCAGCTGGTAACCCCTCACTGGGTTCTCTGCTCCAAAGTGCAGGACTTTGCACTTTTGCACATTGAATCCCAACTGCCACACTTTCAACCACTCCACCAGTTTAGTCAGGTCATCAGGTAGCCCCTGCCAAACTGCTACATCATCCACCACTGGCCTAGTTTGGTATTGTCAGCTAATAGACTGATCTCATTCCTGACACCATACTAGAAGTCCACTATGAATATTCCAAACAGCACTGGCCCCAATAGCATTACCTGTGGCACCCTGCTCATCATAGCCTTTGGGGATGAGAGTCCCCCTCCCCACCACTACCCTCTGCTGTCTCCCCTGCAGCCAATTCTAAATCCATTTAACCATCTTAGTCCCCACCCCCCACATATCTGAATTTCCCTCCCAGCCTCCCATGCAGCACCGAATTGAAGGCCTTACTGAAGCCCAAGTACTGTATATGACATACACAGCATGACCTTTGTCTGGGTCCCTCATAACCCAGTTGTAATACTCAACTAGGTTCATCTGGCAGGTTTTTACAGAGACAAACCCATTCTGGTGACTGTCCTGGAGCCCATTGTCTTCCATAAAGGTCACCAGCCTTTACTTAAGTATTGTCTCCATCAGCTTCCCCATGATAGAAGTTAAGCTTACTGGCCTGTAATTACCTGGCTCATCCTTCGGTCCACTTTTATGGATGGGTACCACATGGGCCATCCTCCAATCATGCAGTACACACCCTGTGTTCAGGGAGGTACTGAATAGTTCCATCAGTAGTCTAGCCAGGATCTCTGCCATTTCCTTCAACTTCCTGGGGTGTATACCATCCAGTTCTGGTGCCTTATCCACCCTCAGAGCCTTAACCCCTCCAATTCCCTACCCTCAGTGATCACCCATCCATTAACCACTCTCCCTCCCTGCTAACCCTGCCGTAGCTGCCCTCCTTTCTCCTCGTGAATACAGAACAGAAGTACTCATTCAGTGCTTCTGCCTGATCCACCCCTTTCTCTGCCCACCCCCCATTCTTCCTGATCCTCACTATCTGGTCATTGCAGCTCCTTCTCTCCCATATGTATCTGAAGAAGTCATTTTCCCCATTCCTGATGCCCAGCACCAGCCTCAGTTCCCTGGAGGCCTTAGTTGCTCCGACTCCATTGAAACTTCCTTGGACCTCTTCACATACTCCTCCCCCTTCCTGGATTTCTTGTATTTCTTGAACGCTGCTTTTTAACCCTCATCATTTCTAAGACCCCTCTACTTAACCATCTCAGTTTTTTAGCCCTTCCCTTTTTGCTCTGCAATCTGGTACATGCCTCAGACTCAGTAGCCTCCAATTTCCCCAATTTGATTTTTTCCCCATTTCTGATTCACATCCCAGTGTGGTTGTATTCCTTCCAGATGTCCCCTTAAGATTTAACCCATCCTACCAAAGTCAGCTTGTCTGAAGTCCACCACCTTGGTCCCTGTACCCACTGCTTTTCTGCTCATATTAAGTGTGAAACACACAGAGTGGTGGTCACTCCCAGCCAGTGGGTCCTCCACCCTCACCTCCCTTACAGCCTCCCTGTTGGCCAGAACTAGATCCAGTGTATTCCCCAACCTAATCAGCTCAGTGACCATCTGTTCCATGAAGCAGTCCTGGAAGGCATTCAGAAATATTTGCTTCCTAGCACTCAAGGTGGCTAGGGTTACCCAGTCCACTCCTGGTAGATTGAAGTCCCCCATGATCACGATGTTACATTTTCCACACACCTTCATAATTAACTCTGCCAGCTCCCTGTCCAGGTCTTCCCCTTGAGTCAGTGGCCTGTATACCACCCCCATCCTGAGAATCCTATTTATTGTGTCCTGGAATTGCATCCACAAGGCCTCTGTCCTACCCTCCTCCCCTCTTTCCTTGCACACTTTATCCCTTCTCTTACATACATCACTACACCTCCCCCTTTTCCTTTGCCCCTATCCTTCCTGTAAATCCTATAATCTAGGATTATCAGGTCCCAGTCCTGGTATTGTTTGGTCCATGTTTCTGTGATGCAGCTATGTCCACCATCCCCTCTGCCAACAGAGCCTATAGTTCTGCGGTTTTGTTAACCAGACTCCTTGCATTCAAGGAAACAACCCTCTGAGATTTTCCCTAACACTCCTTACCCAATTTCCCACCCTTCTCAGCCCCACCCTTCAATCCCTCCCTGCTTCCAACCCAGTTTGTCCGGGGGGGGGGGTAGGCTCGTTTGTCTTCCCCTTTCCAGAAAGCCTTCCCTTCAACATTCCACTCACCACCCCCCTGTCCTGAGGACAGTGGGGATCAGCTTTTGAATGAAAAGAATAATATCAGTACCTTCCACTCCTTCTGGCAAACTGACCACCTGGAGGTTGTTGCACCTGGCTTGGTTTTTCCATATTGTCCACCTTAGAAAGGAAATAGTTCATAAAACTATACTGCTTCAAAGCCTGGCCTGTAGATCTTCTTCTTTCCCCCTCTCCAGGCAGTGGAGATGTTGTTAGGTGCGGCTTGTTTCAAATCTTCTGCATCCTGCAGAATTTGTTGAAGTATGTTGGATATGTAGGACAGATCCAGAGAAACCACTGGAGCTGCAGCCATGGTGGCCCCACAGACAGGGTAATGTCTCGGTCATACTATCTCGGACAGTCAGGTGATCAAGTGCATACACTTTCGGCAGCCACAGCTGTGGTGTTAATTAAGGAACAAAGTCTCTGCATTTTACCAAATTTCACACTGAGCTCAAAAATAAAGGAGCCACTTGAATCATCTCAATGAGGAATTTCACTCAAGATGCAAAATGGGGTTTTGTGCCTTCAGTTTTGGATGGATGCAGAAGGTCAGTCAGCTGTCACAGATTTAGCCTGCCATATTGTCAGTGAATATTTTTAGTTTATTTATTTATTTTCCTCTTTGGTAACCAGGAAAGGCCCACTAGGCACAAGTGCCTGTTTTCAGGGGTGACCTGGGAGCACTGGATGGTTAAGTGGCTTGCTCAGAATCACACAGTATGCAAGTGGAGGTTGTGAGAATCAGACTCAGGTCTGGTCTGCTGGATGTATCAAGCTCGTTGACACCTCATTCCTCTAATCTCTAGGCTATACTGCCAGCCCAGTTAACTAGTTAACTTTAATTGTGAAGTAAAATGAACTGGGAAATGTGTGTTACTCTTAACAACTAAGGGGTAGGAATAATATTAATATATATTATATAATATTTCAGAAGATAAAATGTGTTTTAATTATATATAGCTATGAATTATAGTTAACAGTATTGTCTCTTGATTTTTTAAAGTCAATATTTCCTGGTGAAGCAGCATTGAAAGTGTGAAATGTTGATGTCTTTATACTGAGTACTTATAAGGAAAAAGAATAATAAATATATATACTGGAAATTTTACATTGTGATGAACAGCATTTTTTTAACCAAGACATAGCTGTGCATTTGAAGAACTCCCTGGCTTGGTAATGTACACATGCCTCCTAGTCAGTACTTAATTGTTTCAGATACAGGGCTGATTTGACTGCCTGTGTACAACATTAAAGAGTCAAGCATCATGACTTTAATTAATCTCATGCAGAGCCTAACTCTAAATCCAAGGCATTTAGAAGTCGAACTAAACAAAGATTTATTTGCTTAATTCAGTTTCCATAGCCGCAATTTTCCTTTATAGCATCAGATTTTTAATGGTATTGGTTTCTAGTAAGAGCCATAGTTTTTATTTCTATAAGCTCTTTTTGTAAAAAGCTAGTCTAATCTTTAACTTCCATTTAATTTCTAAGATATTCAGACAGTTGTGATTGTTTTAATGTTAGTGCTAGTACACTGCAACCAAGATATTCAACTAACACCTCTAAATATTGGGTGTCTTCACAGTGTACATGTGTAGAGCAGTGCAACAGCAAAGCTCAACAGCATATCATGGCAGCGCAGCAACTCAGAATAGCTCAGGGAGGGGTAAGTCCCCAAATGACGCCAGGCCACGGGGTTATATAGAGACCCGTGGGCAGACTGGATTAACCATTGATCTTTGTCTGCTGTCATCATCTATGTTTCTATGCTTAAGCACAGTGCAAAGTACTGCCGCAGCACTAAATATAGTACTGCATATAGAAAAATAGTCAGAAACAGTGTAAATGGGGCGGGTGGGAGAAGAGGGCATCAGTAATAGTCACACAACAAAACATCGAAGGCATCTCACATATTTATTGAATAACAACAGGACAACGGTCCACAGAACATTACAAAAACTTAAGAAACAAAGGGCTCCTGCTCAGTAAATATAAACAAAATAAAAGGGCACTGCTGGTAAAAATAAACAAAAAAAGGGCACCCACTCAGTAAGTATAAAACAAAACTACAGCAACCATTTGGTACAGATAAAAAGAGGCCATCCACCCAGTACAAATAACAGAAAAAGAATGTATAAAAAAAAAAAAAAAAAAAAAAAAAAAAAAGTACCAGTGACACAAACAGAAAAAAAGGGCATCTGCCTTGTAAATATATAAAAACAAAAGGTCACTATGACCATGAGTAGTGCAAAGTCCTTTGCCAATTATGGGGCTGCAAACCATGGTGATAGTGGTGTCGATAGCTGCTGCAGCTGGTGGCAGTTTGCTGCTGGAAGTCCTTCAATTGCTCTGCTATACTTCAGCACCCCCTCAACATCAGTCGGAGAAGGCAGACCCACCAGTGAGATGGTTTTCATTTCCCTCATGCAATATGCCATCCTTGGCACCTGCAGAAAGAAAGACACAGCTGTGTACAGGATGAGAGACATGGGAATGGCATAACATGCATTACATTTGTACAGCCAGCCAATATGTGGGCCAGCAAGCCACATACAGGTGGACAGAGTCTCACAGCCAAATTGGAATATGCATGGCATACCACAAGCAGCACTGTGGACTCAAAAATCAGAGGACTGCTGATACAGTGACTGTTCTGTGCTGCAACTGACCATGATCAAGCCATGCTAGGGACACAAGACACTGGCAGGCATGAACAGATGTGAAAATGCAGAACATGCAAAAGAAGAACCAAGCCAGAATGCAAAAGGCAGTGTAACATCCAAAATGGCAACAAGTAGTACCCAAACATGCAGCACCTGCAGACCAAGTGTCTAGCACAAAGGCCTATACAGGTGTGTAAGACAATGGACATTCATGAACCACCCTGGTCAACAGCAAGGTCGGAACCCAGGCACACACACCAGTGGTAAGCACAGCACAGCTGTATATGGATAGGACTGCCATGCATCACTGTGTGCAGCACTCAGGGTAACAGAAAGTGCAGCAGTGTTACAAACAGGTAGGCACCTGACACATTGTACCATGGTTACTATAATGCCAGTGTAAGATGCAGAGCCACACCAAGGCATCCTTCATCCCAGCAGATGCTGATCCCACCCTAACTATGAGTTCCCCTCATACAGAGCCAATAAAGGTCATTGGCACTAAGAAGAACCCGTTGTGTTGAAATGTATGAATGGCACTGCCTGTGTACCATGAAATGTTCACACTACAGATGTCGCTGTGTGGGGTAGACACTACCAACTATACATCAGAATATGTTTTATGAACATACAACTTTTTGTTTGTTTCTTATATCCGTGTCATGTTTTTGTTATAGTTGTATTTAGCTAATTGTTATGATTTCTTTTGGATGTGGAACCTTTGTAAATGAGTCTCTGACTCAACGGTATGTCAAATTCCGAGACTGAAATAAATAAATAAAATAATAAACTTTCAAGTAGATAAAGGCCTTATGGTTTATCTAGTCTGTTGGGAGTTTGCAATCCCCTATGTGTTTAAAGAGGGAATTGCCCTCCCCATTTCCAGTCCTCTGCCCCTTCCCCTCGCTCCCCTTTTGCCTGCAGCTTTTACCTTCATCCTGTCCCATTCCCCCTTGAAGCTGTCCACTGTTTTTAGGGACACCACTTCCTCTGATAGTTCTTTTTACTTGGCTACCACCCTCTCAATGAAAACATGCCTCCTGATCCCTCTACTGAATCTTCCACCCATGAGCATTAGGCTGTACCCTCAGTGACAAAAGCAAAACAGCTCCCTCGCTCACCGGAAGGTGCTCGGTGTAAAATAGAACAATGTGATGAAGCAAAGAACAGCAGTCATATAATATGGCAATACCAGGCTTTATTAAAATCAATATAAATATAACATGCTCCACTATAGTGGTGATGACTAAGAATCAACAAGTCCCCGAGTCCATATTGATTTAATAAAGCCTGATACTGCCATATTCAATGAGTGCAGGCATTTGCTTCACCACATTGTACCCTCAGTGGTTTTGATCCCATTAAGGCTTAAGAGCACCAAGAGGACCTTAGTGCTCACTTTGTATATACCCTTAAGGTACTGGAAGGTCTCAGTCGTGCCCTCCTCCCTTCTTTCCTCAAAAGAGTACATGTTGAGCTCCCTGAGCCTCTCCTCATAGATGTTGCCCTACTGGCCCTGGATCATCTTGGTTGATTGGAAAGTTGGTATATTTCCTCAGATATGGGCACCAATATTTCACGCTGCATTCTAAATTCAGTCTCACCAGTGACCTGTACAGTGGCAGAATGACCTCTGCCATCCTACTTGTAATTCTTCTAGCTATGCATCCCAGCATCCAGTTGGCTTTGGCTATTGCTCTTCTGCAGTGTGTTGAGTGTTTTAAGTCACTCATGATTATTATTCCCAGGTCCTTTTATTCCTCTGACCTGATTACCTGTACACCACCCAACCAGTAGTTTGTCCCTGGGATCTTTACTCCCAAGGGCATAACTTTATATTTTTTTAGCAGTGAACCGCAGTTGCCAAATGCAAGCCACTTTTATTGCCTAGCCAAGTTCACCCCGCATTCCTGTCTCCCCTCCTCCATTTTCACCTTTTCACAGAGCTTGGTGTCATCCATGAGCAGGCAGGTTTTACCCTTCATCTCATCAACGTCAATCATCTGAATGTCTGAATGAATACACAGCAAGGTACATTAAAGGCTCATGAATACCCCTGCCATTAACCCCATGCCACATAAAGCCAGTTCTGGTGTGATGCATTCACATGGCACCCAGTTCAGATAGCACTGGGGATGGTACCAATGTGAACGGACAATACAGAAACCAAGGCCCAACCATGTGGCAAAACAGATCAGATGAACAATTACATGTGTACCACCTGGGACAGTGTGGATTACTGTCATATGCCCAAGGCTATGGTACAGGGGGACATGCTACAGCTCAACATAATGCATGCAACTGCACATTACACAGACAGGGCAGCATGCCTATCACAATGACAATTAAACCAGTAGATGGCACAACCCCAGACACACCAGTGTCAATGGTGAAACAATGCCCCTATGGCCAGGTGTGTGAAGCCAAACACAAGCACACAGGTGCTGCTCCCATAGGCTTGCATGCAACCTGTCAAGACACGAGCATGGACATCCCCCTCTCACAGCATAAGCATGCAGCATAGGGTATATATGCAATATAGACTGCAGAACACACAATGCAGGGCACTTACATGGACATGTGGACGAGGACTGCTCAGCCTCTCTGGTCTCCTGCCCTCATGGCTGGGTGCCTCTTCCTGCCATCTGTTGTCCTGTCTGGACCTGGGCTGCACTGACTGGGCCCTGTTGTCTATGAAGGGGACAAAGGTGACATGTGGTCAGTAGCAAGCAGCAGAATATATGGCACATTACCATGAACACTAAACAGTACACATGCCTATATATCAGCACTGTGCCACTGCGGCTGCATGTGCATGGAAGTGAGAGACAGGACCATGCAGGGACATGTCTTATGATTGTGTATAGCTGAGGCTAAGCACACAGACAGGTGTGACTAGGGACTCAGCACAGTCTCCATGCTACATACCAGTGTTGTAGCTAAGGCCTTGCACTGTGTACACAAGGTCTGTGTGGTGCCCCTGTCCAGCTTTCCTCACCACCCTTGTCCAACATCCTACTGGGTCAATATGTTGTCCACTTAATAGCATACGATAAAACCCTGGAAAAATAACAGCGCAGTATAGGATGGCGAGAGGGTGCAATACCGTGAATGGTTCTGTGTGTGGTACTGCACCCTTTCACTGTTGCAGGCAGAGTATAATACCTCTGATGGGATGGGCTTCTGCTGAGTAGCTGCTGTTGCTTGAAGAGATGAGCCACTGGCAAGAAAGGAAGCAGGCAGAGTGTTCGGGACCTGGTTTGATTCCCAGTCCCAGACGCATGAAAAAAAAAAAAATTTTCTGCACTTTGTGTGATATTTACTGAATCCCCGGAGTTAGAAATGTTGGTTGGAGGATTAAACACAACCCCAACAGAGTGATGAGAGGGCAGAGCCCCACATAGAAAAAAGTTAGGCTGCATGCAATGAATCATGCTATATTGGCAGTGTGATACATGTATGCGGCATAATGTCTTGCGACATTATGACCCCATGCAGTCTGACATACCTATACATGTCAGATGCATGTCATGCACACCACATATTACTTAGCAGAATGCATGTAGCCTCAGGTTTCATGCAACTGGGTTACAGTAATCATACCATTACAGCAGTAAGCAGTAGGCGTGGACATCATTCTGTAAGTGTAACCAAACAAAATGTCAGGTTCTAGATTAGCATAGTCACTCAGATACAATAGTATACCATGCATTATGGGGTGTATGCTTTCCAGCACCCGTGCTTCAAACAAGAACAGTGTACATGGAATCGACTTTAGCTTTGGAAACATGCTGCTTTGTACACCTAATGCCTTTGCTTAAAGTACCCCCCAAGTTGCAGGACATACTGTATTCCTTCACTCTGCCACAACACCTATGGACATACAGTGATCACATATCAATGTGCCATCTCACATCCTTGGTGTTATGGCTAACAGCATGGCTCCAAGATCCACAGCAAGTCCTGTGTTGCACAAGGTAATGGCATCTACAGATCTACAGGGACAGTGGTCCCATACACTTGCACTGGTTACATAAGACAAAACAGCAGAGTAGTTACCATAGGACAGAGTGAATTTAACAGGTACACATACAGTAGATACACTGCACATTTTCTCAGAAACAAAAACAAATTTGTCCTGTAGCATGGAACCAGTGCACCCCAGACACCACTACATACCCACATTCACATTACATTCTTGTTATTGTACTCTGTTCTGCTCCCATAACTTCTGAGCATCCACACATCTACACCTATTCAGGCAATCCTTCTCAAGCTGCAGCAGTCTCATAAGCAGGTCACACAGCCCAACACACACTGTGCTCACAGCCCTAGAACTTCCCACCTTATTTGATTCTCAACCTTTATTCATCTCTGATTTTCCTGCACCTGTTGCTAATTTCCCTCTGTGACTACTCTGTGCATACTGTGATCTAGCACCTGTAACACATTTCCTTCTGTGATCACACCATGCATACCATGACTACTACAAATTTTTTTTCCACTCCAAACCTCCTGCTCAACCTCTGGGTTTAGGTTACTGGCTGCTATTAATGATTTATGCCAAGTGTGCTTTTAATGATTTATGATTCTTATTTGTATTTCACTCTTGTAATAGCTCTGCAATACCTGTCTACCAGCATGTATGCCTGAAGTGCGATTAGCGATTTTATGCTTCTCATATTTTGTGCTTAACTCTTTTAAAGGGTCTTTAACCCTTACTTCTCTGTAGCACTTTCCCTGCATAGCTCCTTCTTACTGCTCCTTTCTCTATCTGCTCTGCCCCACTAACCCTCTCACTGTAGCTCTCTCCTCCACCCCTTCCCTCCTGACTATCTCCACCCCTGGCCCCTACCGTTACATTGTGCTACAGTTCTGCCTATCTCTCCTGACTCTCTACACCTCTGGTCCCTGCTGCTACATTATATCATGCTACAGTTTTCCCTATCTCTCCTCACACTCTTGTTTTCCTTTACTTCCCTCTCTCCTATGGACTGTCCCTCCCTTCTCCCTCCTTCTCTATTCCACCTTCCACTTCCCCCACCCTTCCTAATCCTAGCTCTCACCTTCTCTCCCATTCCCCCCACTTCCTAACTACTCTCTTCTCCCATTGCCCAGTCTCCATCTTGCTACTCATAACACCCTGCTCTCCTTCTTCCCTTACCCTCTACCCATCCCCTGCTCCCACACTCAACTGCCATGCAAATCCCCCACTATGCCCACTAAGCTCCTTATCCATCTGTTATTCTTGACTGCAGATGATATTAAGATCAGTCCTGGTCCTGCTCACCCGCCACCTCCCTCCCTCCCTCTCCTTAAGGGACTGAATGTGGCACATGTCAGGGTCCGCAGCCTACTCCCCAAATTGACTTGTTTCAGTGCCTCATGATCAGTCTTAAACCGGACATTCTGGTTATTTCCAAATCATGGCTTTCACACAAGAGTTCGGACTCTGCAGTTGCCATACCTGGCTACCCACTTACTCGACTGGATCAAGCCTTTAGTGATGATGTGTTTGCCGTCTATCTCACCTCTGCCATTCAATTCACCTCTATACTCTCTATCTTCTCCCCCTCTGCATATGTACTCCTTCTCATCAAACTCTCTGTCCTTCCCAGTCTTTGTAGCTGGCATTTATTGCTGCCCTAGTCTACCTTTTTCCACTATCACTGAACTCCTCTCCACCATCTCATCTCATGTCTCTACTGGTGAACTTCCTATCCTTGGGGACTTTAACAAAAATTGGCTCTCTCCCTTGTTATCCAAATTCTGCAATAACATCAAGTCCCTCAACCTAACCCAAGTAATCTCTAATCTTACCTTCCTCAATCATAAACCCCCAAATCACACCCTTTTGGACTGGGCCCTTGCCTTGCCCACACAGTATTATTGTGTAAGGCACCCTCTCATATACCCTCAGTGACCACCACAGGGTTTACTGTGTATGCAAAGTTCACAGACCCAATGCCCTGCCCAAACTCTTCCTGATTCGGTCCTTCCAGTCTTTGGACCTGTCCTTCCTACATGATGATTTAACAGCAACTGACTGGTCACCCATCTCTGCTGCTGGCTCCATTGACTCAGCACTAAATCTCTTAAAGTCCCTTTTCCTGACTATATGGGAATGTCACACACCCCCCTCAGGAAAACCAGGGTATGAGGTTCTCATCTCCCCTGAGTCTTTGCCGCACTGTTGGCCTGCATGCATGCATGCATGCACAGGATCTGGCATGGAAGTCTCGCAAGTTCTCAGGCTCCCCATCTGACTATCACAAATATCGAGCCGTACATAATGCCTGTACCAAAGCTACCAAACATGCTAAGGCAGAGTACTTTTTTACTACCTGTCAAAACAATATTAACCACCCCTCAAAGTTTTGGAAGGTCATCCACTCTCTCTCTTTTTCCCCCACCCAGTCCTCTGCCCCAGTCCTCAAGGGGATGAACACCACCATCTCTGCCCCCCTTCGGTTGCTGTTGAATTCAACAACTTCTTCACCTCCTGTGCCTCTTCCGTTCTCTCCCCCTTACCCAACCAACCCTCCCCATCTCCCCCTTTCTCCTTTTTCCTGTCACACCAGCTGCCACCCTCAAGGCCCTCCTGGCTCTAAACCACCTTAAGGGTAAGAGTCCTGCTGGAATGGACCTTAAACTCCTTCACATCTCCACATCTGCCATCTGCCATCTGTCTTCCTCTCATCTCCCTTCTTAACCTCTCCTTCTCCCTCTCCTTTGTCCCTGTTTCTTGGAAGCATATCACAGTCATTCCCCTCCATAAAGGTGTTGACTCCTCTGCTCCAGAAACCTACCAACTTATCTCCCTACTTCCTACAGTTGCTAAACTCCAAGAACACCTTGTGCTTTCTCAGATTCCACCTTTTCTCAACTAGAGTTCATTCTTCGCCCCTTTTCAGTCTGGCTTTTGCAAATTCCACTCCAACTCCTCCTCCCTTCTCAGGCTGACTGACTCCATTCTCTCTGGCATGGATCAGAGCCTGATCACCTCTGTTATTTTCGTTGACCTGGCCAAAGCCTTCAATACCATAGCCCACCCCCTTATCCTTGATAAGCTCTCTGTAGCTGAGCTTTCCACTAAAGCTACTTATTGATTATGATCTTATCTTATGAGCTGAACCCAAGCAGTTAAAACTGGCAACTTCCTGCTCACCCCCCAAAAGCACTGGCATCCCTCAAGGATCTGTGCTTGGCCCTATTCTTTTCTCAATTTCACTAAATGGCTTCCCCTCTGCCTGTATCTCTGCATCCATCCATATGTATGCAGACAATACTGTCTTATTTGCCTCTGAATCCTCCCCAGAGGATCTGATGACCAAACTCCAGCTGGACTTTGACAATGTCCAGCTCTTGTTCAGCTTAAATCATCTGTCCCTTATTGCAAAGAAGATGATCTCCATGACCTACGGAACCAGGCAAAAGCTCTCCAGACATCCAACCTTCCCCTTCCTCCACACCCTGCATGGGGTGCTCCTTGAAGATATCCCTTCCTTCAAGTACCTTGTGGTGTGGCTTGACAGGCACCTTGACTTTTCTGTACAAGTGGATGCTAGCCACAAAAAGCAGCACCAAAACTAGGGGCTTCATACCTGAATCGTGGCTGCATCCCCTTGCCAGCTTTCAAAGCCATTCTACAGAGACTGATTTTCTGCATTTTCGAATATGAAGACACTGTTTATAGTGGTGCTCCAAATTCCACCCTGGCCAGACTGGATCCTCTCTATCACTCCTTCTGTTGGTTTGCTCATAACCGTCCACCCTGGTCTCACCACAGCTCCCTATACACTTCTCTCTCTCTCTCTCTCTCTCTCCTCCCATGAAGCCAGACATCATGCATATTGCTCCTCCTTTACTGCCAAGTGCTGGCTTAGTTCTCTTCCCCCTTTTACCACTCCTCTTTACTTTCACCCCCTCCTCCTTCCTCTTACTCCCTCCACAGTTCTGGCTATCGCTCCCTTGCTCTATCACCTATGTTATCTACATCTGGACAGGCTGCTTTCTCCTTCTGCCTCCCTCAGTTCTGGAATTTCCTCCTCCTTTCCATCTGCTCTGCCTCTTCCCTTCACTCTCTTTCTCTCTCTCTCTCTCCTCTTTTCTCCTTGATTTCACCACTCCCTCATACAACTGCACCTGAGTGTCCACCCCTGTTCCACTATGCTCCTACTCCCCCTCCTTTCTACCTCCCCTTTCTTCTCCTCCATAAACTCTACCACTACTTCACCCCTTCTGGATAGTTCCTGGAATACTCTTAAAGTATCTCCAGCTTCAACTCTCGTAACCTCCCTTTTGCTGACTGCCTCCTACTGTACATATTGCTGTGTTGGCTGGCCCTACTCCTTTTTGCTTATACTGTAACTGTTCTATAAATACTGTTCTGTATATGCTCTGTTATTGTACGTACTGATCTGTAATGCTCTGTTATTGTCTCCCTTTGACACTTCCCCACAGGACACATCTAGAAACAAGTTGTTATTCAGCTAAATATGTCTTTCCTGGTAAAACTTTTGAAAATAAATACATAAATAAATATACAGATGACTTTACTCACCTGGTGTTGGCACAGTGCTACTATCAACCATGGTCCTCAGCTACTGGAGTTGCATTGGCTCCCTCTGGGAAAGGTAATTAAAATGGTGGTGGCAATGATCGCTAGTCCTTGCTATGCCTGTCCAATGCCTCTCCCCCTCACTCACCAGCTGTTTCTCCCTGGCAATGACCAGGTTGACCAGGTTGGCCAGTTTAACAGCAACCTATTATGTGTCTCGCTGCCTCACCACTTTGACCCTGGATCTCCTGTGAGGCATTTTATTTAGTAGCGGATATCCCTTGCACCCAGATGCTATCAGATCTGCACTGGCTCTATGAAGTAGGCTGACCAACATTGCCACATGTTTCAAGATTTGTACGGCACTAAGTTCAAATAGCACAGTGCTATGCATGTTTCTGAGTGGAGAATTGGCAGCAGCATGTAAATGGACCTGAGACACATGTGATAATTGTGAGTGTGTGCTATACTGGGCTGCATATGCATAATACCATAGCATGACATCACAGGGCATATGTCAGCACAACATTATGAAGTTATGGATGTGTGACATCATGTTAATGCCACATAGGATGTAGCACTAGCACAAGATCTAGTGCAAAGATTATAGTGCTTGTGGTTAAATTGCAATATTCAAACAGTGCATGCAAATGAGTTAATTTTGCAGTTTGTGTCCTAAATTCACATTTAAGTCATTACTGGAATGTATTTAGCTCATTTGCATGCCTTATTGCACCTGGCGAAGATAAAAGGAGCAAAGAGCACCACACAAATTCCACAGAGGTACTGTAGGGGGGTAGAGCTTAGTATCATGTGAAACGGCCTACTGTAGGGACTTGCATTATCAGAGCACCGTGTTTATGCTCTATCAGGCCTGTACTATTGCTGCATCTGCACACGACCAAGGGTAGACATAGGCTGGAAGCTCACTATGTGTTTGGATTGGCCATGCAGGGATGTGTATATGCCCTGGCCAGGGGCACTGAGCCCTACACCCCACTGTGCCTGTGCTTTGTGATCTGCTGTATGTACGCAATACTCAGTGTTGTCCATCTTTCCAATTCCAAAAGGTAGAATGAGGGAGGAAGAGTGTCAACGAGATTGGCACTTCTCAGAGGATGAGGTATTGGCCCCAGCCCATGCCTACTTGGACAGGGAGGACTTGTTTGGCAGATTGGGGGGGGTGGGTCCAAGATATAGCAATCCTGGGAGCAGATTACAGAGGCAGTGAATGACAGAGGAGGAAAGAGCAATATATGAGAGGAGGTTTAAAAGATGGCATCAGACCTCGAGATAAGGGCCAAAGAGGTCATAGCCAGTGCCCATGCAGACCTCCAGGCCACAGGCAGTGGCCCCAGGACTGCAGAGCCCCTAGCCCCTAGTCTCTACATGACAGGCAATGACTGGTGTCATGGGGGGTCTGGGGAGGTAACTAGCATCCCAGGAGGTGGCTATAAAGCCAGGTTGGACCAAAACAGACATGCAAAGGATCTCAATAGTCCCATCAAATTTAACTCATGTGTGCACATGCACCAGTGGTGTTGGGGGTTGCATGCTTGTGCAGGAGGGGCATGGCATGGTGCTGTAGGCCACAGCTGGTCAAGCACAGAGGGCAAGCACAGGATGTATTGCACAAATATATGTTCTGCATACACATCCTGTGCAGTCCTGCACATTCATCCTGCATGGGCCTGGGTGCACAGAAAATGTGGGCCATCAGTGCTGCATGTGCTGTTAGTAATGGTGTACCTGTTAGATGGGTTGTACAAAGAATATAGGCTACATGGAGTTCTCCAGACATCCTGCTGGTTGGAACATCTGTGGGAAAATCCCCTAGTGTCACATGGGTGTGACATACTGTGTGATCACTGATGATGGGAAATGTGTATTTTAATTATTTATTTGTTTATTTGCATCTTGGATTAGCACCTTTGAGCTAAGAGCTCATTTATAAAGGTTCCACATCATTGAATACAATACACACAACACAGGGGAATATACATCAATTCAAAGATATTACAACATAGTTATGTAAGTTCAACTAGTGAGGTTAACAGATTTTGTAGAGTTTGAATACAATTTGCACACATTGAGAGTTATACAATAGTTCAAAGGTAATCACAATAGTGATACAAAAATCTGGTGTTGAAGAGCTAATACAGTAGCTTAGTAATGCTGTATTAAGTTGCCGCAGTAGAAGTTTGTGTAGGAGGTGAGAGGCAGGAGGAACAGGGAGAAGAGGCAGGCAGAGGTGGGAAAGGCTGGAGCTGAGTGATATGTTACAGTGGAGAGGAGGACAAAATAAGAAGTTGGCAGAGGAATGACGGTGGTGGAGCCACACAAGAGGGCCTTCTCCGAGTAGTGGAGTAAGAAAGGGCCAAAAAGGAGGGCAGTGGGGTGGGGGAGAGGTAAGGAGGGGTTGTGGGGGAGGTGAGAGGGTAGTGAAGCCTGAGGGAGGTGGGCAGGATTACCAGGGAGTGGGGAGGTAGGTGATAGAATGCAAGGGACAATGGGGTGGGAGGTAATCAAAAAGGGAATAGTGAGGCACGGCAGTAGGAGGAGGTGGGAGAACACAGAGGAGAGGGTTTGTGAGCAAGTGCTATACAAAGGACAGTGGGGGGGTAGGGGTATGATCACATGAGGTGAGGAAAGGGGAAAGCAGGAGGTGCCATAGAGGGAAGTTAAGACATGGGGAAGGGAGGGATAAGGAGGGGTAATAGAGTGGAAGGAGGGGATGGAGGAGGGTGAGGGGAGGTGGGAGACTAAGTGCTGGAATTGGATATTGCTAGTGGAGGAGGGGAAGTGTTGCCTAAGGGGGGGGTAAGTGGGCCTAGGAGAGGGTGAAAGGAGCTAGTTGTTACAGTGGCATGTACTTGAGACAACCAGCTGCTCTTGAAGTTGGGATTTGAATTGGCCAATTCTGTGCACAGCTTGCAGGTCAGCACTAAGAGAGTTGATCCATTTAGGGGCTCAGTAGGCAAATGATTGTTGCCCATGGGATGTTCTGCGGAAAGGGACTTTCAGCGTACTTTTGTTTGTGCCCCTGGTATTCCTAGTTTGGGAGGATTGGCTTAGGAGGTTCTGGACCCCAGTGGGAAGTAAGACTCAGGGTGGCCTTCTTGCCAAGTAGGTATACCTGGTATTGGATCCGATTATGTAAGTTGAGCCACCCTGATCGAGCATATTGCTCACAGGTGTGGGTAAGCTGATGAGCTCCAAGTACTATCCTGCAGGCTTTGTTGAGTGTAGTTTTTATCCTCTTAAGTGTAGATTCATTGGCTGTGCCATATACTACAGGTCCGTAGTAAATTACTGACAATACAGAGCTAGTCACAGCAAGCTTGAGGGCAACATCATTTAGACAGTATCTATATCTGTATAATTGGCCGATTCTTGCATTGGCTGCCTTAGCTAATTGATCAATGTGGACAGAAAATGTGAGGGTACTATCGAGTGTGACGCCAAGATATATAAAGCTGTTCACCATCTTGAGTACAGTGTTCTGGTTATTTCAGATATCAAGGGAGTGGGTCCCCGGGTCGTGCCTGAAAATAGGCAGGATTTGTCTAGTACACTTACCCGGTTAACAAAAACTAAATAAATAAATAAATGAAGACTCTATGACCTATGCTTGTTCTTCATCGAGACAAAGAGCATTGTCTTAGTCTTTTTGTAGTTAAGTAGAAGCTTGGAGTTGATAAACCACATTTCAATATCGATAAAGTCATCCTGCATTAGTTTCTCCAGGTCATGGGTGTTGTGGTAGCTTGAAAATAGTACTGCATCAACTGCGTACAATAGAACGCTGCTGTGGCAGGCCTTGGGGAGGTTGTTGAGAAACAGGCTAAACAGAAGGGAAACCAAGACTGAACCTTGGGGGACTCCAGTAGTAACACTGTGATGATCAGATAGGACATCGTGAATTTTCACTTGTTGGCCACGTCCTGTCAAGTAGCTCTGGAACCATTTCACAGATTCAGAGGACATTCCGATGCTTGTCAGTTGGCTTAGCAGTAGTTGTGGCTGACTGTGTCGAAGGCCTTGATGAGATCAATGTAAGTAGCCCCCACCAAGAGCCCCCAGTCAAGAGCCTCATGGATATAGCCAGTAAATTCCACAAGCGCTGTGTTTGTACTGTGAAACTTCCGAAAACCATGTTGTTCATGGCATTTGAGGTCGTAGATGATCCTCTCCATCATTTTTGAGAGTGGTGGAAGGATTGAGATAGGCCAGTAGTTTGAATGACTAGACCTACTGTATGCTTGTATTTGAAGACAGGAGTGACCGATGCCGCTTTCCAGGATAAGGAACAATTCCAAATTCCATTGTTTTTGAGAGTGGTGGAAGGATTGAGCTAGGCCAGTAGTTTGAATGACTAGACCTACTGTATGCAAGTATTTGAAAACAGGAGTGACCAATGCCTCTTTCCAGGACAAGGAAAAATTCCAAGTTATAAGGGGCAGGTTTAGAATCCTTGGTAGTGGTGAAAGAACCTCATCGAGGGTGCAGGCAAGTAGGTTGTGGCTGAGGGAGCCACTGGCTGTTTGTGATTTCCTTAGTGCTTGTTGAAGGTATTTCCTGGCTTTGGATTTAGAGATGATCTTGAGGTAGAATGGGGGAACAGGATTATCCATCTGGATGTTAATACTAGTAGGGATGGAACTGATTGTTGGTGCTAGAAAGTCTGGAGTGAGTATTCCACTTAAGTCTGTGAAAGCCTTATTGAAGTGGTTGGCAATTTCAATAAGGGGCCTGAGTAGTATCTCCACTGATATTGAGCATTGTGGGTGGAAATTTGTTTACTTTACCAGTAAGGAATTTTATGTTGTCCCAAAATTTATGCCTGTCTCCCCAGGTGTTGTCAAGCTGAGTTTTGAAGTAGTGGCTTTTTGTTCTACAGATGACCCTGGTGCATTCATTACTGGCAGTTTTGTATTTCTGAAAAACTTGGGGGAGACCCAGAACTTTTGGCTTTAAACCATAGGTTGTCCCTAACATTCATTAGGTCAAGCAGTGCCAGGAAGATCCAAGATTTACTATACCCCTTGTGTTTCCTTGTATTGAAAGGTGCGAATATATTACAGGAGGAACTGAATTTGCTGGTTAAGTCTGCCAGGGCAGTGTCTAGATCATCAGCACTGTAGATAGTTGACCAGTTCTGATTCAGGAGATGTGCTTTAAACGAGTGAAGTTGACCTTTTTTGTTGTAATATTTTTTATTGTTGTCAGAAAAAATGTCTAAACATACAGCTTATGGCCTAGGTTTTCAGATAAACATATCAATTACAGGTACAATAAATATAAACCAGAAGAAATCCAAGCAGGTTTTGCCTTGTGTGTAGTTTTAGATAAGTGAGTATGTCCTCCTCTGATTATAACCCAGGAGAACAGCAAAGGCCACCAATTTCCAGAAGATGAGCCTTCAGATTCGGGGTGGGAGGGAAAATTCATTAAAAGAGAACACTGATGCCCATGGCTGTGCCAGGTTTGGGTTATTGCAGTTTAATATTTGTGATAAGAAGACTACATACTGTTAAATGGCCTACTGTTCCACTTTTAGTGTAGCAGAGTGGTTGCATGAAAGCAGTCAAAGGGTTAACTAAGACTTAATCCCTTAGAAGGTATGCTGTTTAGCCACAATTTATCTGCCGCAGAATGGTCGCAGAATCAGCAGTTGTTCTGCCCCAGAAAGTATGAGGTCCTGCCGCAGAATGTAGGTCCACTGTGCCACAATAAACACAGGGTCCTGGATATTGGGTGATAATTTCCCAGGTTTGTAGGGTCATTTCCTTTTTTGGGGATAACTACAATTGTAGTTTCTCTCATGGTGGGGGGGGGAGAGTGCCTTTTAACTCTATCTCTTGGAAAACTTCTGTAAGTATCAGTGAAATCGTCGGGGCTAAGGCCTGGTAAAAATCAGCTGTGTAGCCATTGTTGCCAGGTGATTTCCCCAGCTTCAGACCTCGAATAGTTGAGCTCACTTCCTTGCTAGAAATAGGGAGCTCCAACTCTAAGGCCTGTTGTGGATTAATTTTGGGTAAAGAGAGTGCCTCCAGAAATGTCTGAGTCTCTCTAGTTGACTCCTGATGTGTGGAGGTATAAAGAGTTCTGTAGAAGGCAGTCATGACCTCATTAATCTTCTCAAGGGGTAATAATCAGTACCCCCTGCTTATCTTTCAGGCCAGAGATGTGTCTAATGGTTTGCTGTTTCTGTAACTGGTATGCTAGTACCTTGTCTCCCTTATCACTACCCTCCCAAAAAGTATGCCTAAGGTGCATAATTGCTCCTTCTGCTTTCCTATTGAGGAGCTGGTTGATTTCGAACCTTAGGTCCAGAATAGTTCACCCTATAGCAGATTTAGGGTAAGGGGATGGCATATCTTTGAAGTCAGCTTTAGCTGCTATCAATTTTTGTTCAAGTGCAGCCAGATGTTGTTCTCTTTCCCTCCGCTTGGCTACTGCGAAGCCCATAATACTGCCTCAGATTGTGACATTGAACGTCTCCCAAGTATTACTCACTGTTGTATCTGAGATGGGATTTTCTGCTAGAAAGAGGGATGCTTTGTTACGGGCCCAGGGGATGAAGTCTGGGTCTCTCAATAAGAGAGGGTCCAGTCTCCATTGTTGGGGTGGGGTGGTTATAGGGTCCCATTGGATAAGGAGTAGAACTGGGGCATGATCTGAGATGACCCTTGGGAGGATGTTTACATCCAGGACTTTTGTCATTATGGTGGGAGAACTGAGCCAGAAGTCTAATCTGCTATGTGAGGCATTCAGTTCCGAGTGGAAAGTATAGTCCCTTGTCCTATGATGGAAGAGTTTCCAGATTTCTGTCAGACCTTGATCTGCAATTAGCTGATGTACTGCTTTCCCAATCCTCAGGTGAGACTCCGTACTCCTATCATTTCTATCTAGAGATGGGACTAGCATTAAATTAAAATTGCCTCCTATAAGGAGGGGGAAATCGGGGGGGGGGGTAAACTGTATTAGAACCTCTGCAATGTTATGGAAAAACTGGGGACAATCTTCGTTGGGGGCATATAGGTTACAGAGGGTGATCAGCCCTGAAGGGTTGTCAAATGTTGCCATTACCCATCTACCATCAAAGCTGGAGAGAGTTTGGGTAAGGGACCCAGGGAGAGATTTGTGCAGGAGAATAAGAACCCCACATTTTCTGGATGTGGCATTCGAGTGTACTTGCTAGACCACCCAGTCCTTGGACATGTATTGATGGTATTCCCCTGACAGTTTAGTTTCTTGAAGAAATGCTACTTTCGAGTGTAACCGTTTATGGTGGGTCAGGATCTTTTTGCGCTTCACTGGGGAATTTAACCCTCTAACGTTCCACGTATGGAAAGCTATGCTCTGTTTGGCCCGGTTGCGGCTCGGCATGTCCAGCCGCTAAGCTGCCCACCTCCTGGCTGCCCACAGAACACCGAAAGCTGGGTAAGACTGCCTGTCTCACTGGGGATGCTCTGAGCTGCCACCATTGGCCGCCGCTCGCAGCATGTGCCCTGATTGGACCGTTGCCTTTTTTTCTGCTGACTGATTGGTCTGCTGCAACTTTCCTGACTTGGGGCTGCTGCACCCATTGAAACCAAGTGGTAGTGGCCAAAATTTTATGGCCAGCTATGAGCTGCTTGCCTGGACTTATACTTGTGTAAATCTTTTGTGTTACTGTGTTCAAATCCTGGGAAATTGTATTGTTTGTAAAGTAATTACAGCTCTTCCTGTGCACTGTGTTTTCCCTGCATTCTCTCTCTCTCTCTCTCTCTCTCTCTCTCACTCTCTCTCCTCTTCTCCCCTGGGCTTGAATCACCCCTTTCTACTTGATACACCTCAGTCTAACTTTCCTGCTTTTTCTAGTCTGTTACTACCTCTTCACCTCCCCACGCGACGCCAAGCTAAGGCTTTTGTTGGTCTTGTAACAATCTGCGTTTTGCTGCTGCCGCCCCCCCCCCCCATATTCATCTTTGTAGTGCTGTCTGCCATCTCCGTGATTTAGCTTCCCTCCCTCGATTTAGCTCCTTTGTATCCTCTCTTGTGCACCAGCTCCTCCCACAGCTAATTCCCTATTTCTTCTCCTCTCTCCAGGTCATGCTCTTGACTCTTGGGCTCACGAGCCCTCCATTTGGCCCGGTTGCAGCTCGGCACTACCAGCCACTCAGCCGCCCACCTCCTGGTGGCCCACGGAACATCAAAAGCCAGGTAAGACTGCCTGTCTCACCGGGGCTGCTCTGAGTTGCCTCCATTGGCCGTCACTCAGAGCAGTGTGCCCTGATTGGACCCCTGCCTTTTTTTCTGCTCACTGATTGGCTTGCTGCGACTTTACTGACTTGGGGCTGCTGCACCCATTGAAACCAAGTGGTAACAGCAGAAATGTTATGCCGCCCCCACCCCGTCCTTAATTAAATAATCTGTCTCCATGCCCCACTTGCTCTGCCCCTCCTCCTCCTTGCTCATATCCTATAGGGTGCCGTGCTTGGCCCTCCTTCTCTTAGTTTTCTATCTCACACTCCCACCCTTTCACTCCTGTACACTGTACCCTGTGTTGCCTCATCCCGTACATCTTTAAAGTGCTACTGCCTTCCTTTTCTACCTCTCTGCTGTGCTCTCGTAACCTTGTAACGTTTTGTGTCTCCACCTTGCTTTACTATCTGCCTCTTTCTCTGATAGCTTCTCTCCTGCCTTTTTCCCTGTGCCCTCTCTCCTCAGACTTCTCCCTATCAATTACAGTGTATCCTACCCATACTCTGTACCCTCTTCTCCTCTTCCTTGTTCCCCTCTTCCCTCTTATCCACCTTCCCAGAGCCTGTTTTCCCTCTGCCCCAAACAGCTACCTACTCACTCATACATACCGCCTCCTAGGTACCCTACCTCTGGAACTCAGCCACCCGCCCTGGGCTCTGCCAATCACTAATAAATGGTCCTTTCTCTCCAATGGCCATTGGGTACTCCTCCCATTTACTTTTACTGCTTTCACCCTGTACCCTCGCCTTCACCCCACAGCATGTTCTTGTGAATCACATTCTCGCTTGTCATGAAAGGATAGGCACCTGACTTGGGAATTACGCATCTGTACTCTGAAGCTTATGCTTCTTCACCTGCTGCTGTCAGGCAACATTACTCCTATTCCTAGCCCAGCCCCTCCTAAAGGAACAAATCAGAACAAACACACAGGAGCCCTCTCAATCACCTCGCTGAACATATGTAGTCTCCTCCATAAAATTAATGCCCTTCAGACTTTTGCCTGCCAGTATAGTTCAGACATCCCAGCAGTAGTAGAAACTTGGCTCTCACCATCGGTCCCTGACCATGCTATCACCCTCCCTGGGTACAATGTTTTTTGGCTTGATCGAATGACAAAAAGAGGTGGTGGTTGTGCCTTGTACCTTAAGGACACTATCCTGGGTCATCACATCAGCTCTACTCACCAAACCACTAAGGTGCAGATTCTTCCCATCAAGATCCTCCTTGGTGCTCACAACAAAGCCCTCACAGTTGTCACAATCTACATTCCCACCAAAAGAACAAGGTAGTGGGCTCAACGCAGCTCTGAACTCTATCAAGTCTGCCCCACCAGACACTGAATCTATCCTCCTCAGTGACTTTAATATAAACTGGCCTGCAGCTGAGGCCGGGGCATATAGGGATTCCATAGCGGTGGCAAACCTCACACAGATGGTTAACTCCCCAACCAGGAAAAATTATAAAACTGGTACCAGCACCCTACTGGACTGGACCCCAACCAGCCACCCCACCAGGATCACAAACATCACTGTCCTCCCTGACTCACTCAGTGAGCACTCCCCTGTTAGCTGCTCCTGGTCCAACAAATTCATTAACCACCACCCACCCCACCCAAAACCATCACCAGCAGAGTTCAACCCTGAGGTCAGTTAACTCATTTAAAACTTTCCTTCTTCAACAGGATTGGTCTCCAATCCTCATGGCAACTAATGTGAACACTGCCCTGGACCACTTCATTAGAATCTTTAATGAAGCCTGCAACAAATTTGCGCCACTAAAAAAGCAAAAAGTAAAAGTCCTCTGCAACCCCTTGCTCTCAGGTGACCTCCTAAGGTGACTAAAAGCATGGGACCATCTCTGGGAACTAGCTAGAAAAGCTGGGAGACAAATTGACATCACTAACTACAAACATGCACAGAATGACTGCATCAAAACTATCCGGGAAACAAAATCTGCCTGTTTCAAGACCGCTCTTACAAACTCCTGGGGCAATGGAAGAGACTTTGGGAATAATATAAAAGAAGTCACCAGGAAGCAGTCTGAATCGCCCCCATCAGTGCTCTGCATAAATGGTGTTACTACACTTGACCAGAAACTCATTGCTGATACATTCAATGATGCTTTCACAGACCTCAGTTCTGTACTCCCCCTGATTTTTCCAAAGAGGAGGAATCCCCAATCTCCTCTGCCCCCACTAGCCACCCTCCTTTCTACTTTAGAGTGGTCAAATTGTAACCAGGTCTGCAGCCATGTTACCAAAACCATTAGTAAGTCCAGATCCAGTAATGACTCCCTCGACCTCAAACTTCTATCACTCACCCTTGAAGAAATACTCCAGCCACTGACCAGGATCTTTAACCTCTCCCACAACCTTAGCCAGTTCCCCGACATATGGAAATCTGCCACTGTAAACCCTATACATAAAAGTCGTGTCAAAATTGCACATGAGAACTTCCGTCCAATCTCCATCCTACCTCCACTCTCCAAGGCCCTGGAACGGATTGTGGCAGATCAGCTTACTGACTTTCTGGACAAACACAGCATCATGTGCAAGCAGCAACATGGTTTTAGAAAAGGTCAAAGCACCTCCACGTCTCTACTGGAATTTACCGGCGCCATCCACCATTCACTGGACAATGGTCAGCTCACTAGGTCTACTTTCATTTACTTGACAAAAGCCTTTGATACCATCAACCACTGTCTCCTACTTGTCCAGCTTCAGCTTGCGGGGATCTCACCCAATTCTGTGAACTAGTTCAAAAACTACTAGGACAACCAGTTCCAAAGAGTGAAAATTACTGATACGCTATCAGATCCTAGACCAGTCCGGTCGGGTATCCCAAAGTGTTCAATTCTGGGCTCCCCCTCTTCAGCCTTTTCTTGAACACACTGCCGGACTCCTGTCCAGAGTAAATCTTACTCTACACAGATGATGAAGTCATCCTTGCCTGTCATAATCCAATTAATCTACAAGAAAACCTCCAGCAGGCTTTCACAACAGTTGAAAACTGGTTCTCAAAACACAAACTGATCCTAAACCAGAAAAAAACAAAGACCATGATTTTCAGCAGGTCCCACAACAAAAACAAACATTATCACCTCTCCATCAATACCAAGCAAGGAGTCACCCATGAACAAGTCCATATCTTTAAATACCTTGGCCTCACCCTTGACTCTAAACTCACCTATGTTGCCCATATCAATAATGTTGCAAAAATAGCAAACACCAGGATGGGCCTACTGTTCCGACAAAGGAAACATTTAACCTCTGAAGCCTTGTCTGTCACCATCCAGAGCTCCATTGTTAGCGTTATAGACTATGGATTCATTATCTATGGCTCTGCTACTGCCTCCTCTCTCAAACGTGTTTCCACCTCCCTCAATAAAGCCTGTCGACTCGTTACTGGAGCCTACCGTCTCACCCATACTTGTGACCTCTACTCCCAAACTGGATGGTTGCAACTGAAAAACCAAATAAAAGTATCAAACCTGCATCACAGCAAAGAAAATAATGTTGGGCAAGGTTCCCCTTGGAGTCCACTCACTCCTAAAACCCAAAATCAACAACTGCAACACCAGGGGCTCTAAGCCCCAAATCCTGCAAATCCCCCACTGTTGCACGTCTCAAGGCCAAAGGTCCTTTGCATATAGGGCTCCTAGCTGGCTGAACAGTCTCACTAGTAACATCTCTACCTCACCAATGCTGGGTGCTTTCAAGGCTAAGCTCTGCCTCTCCCTAGTAGGCACTAGCACCTGTGACTGCGAGACTAAGCAGTGTTATCTGCACTGTTGCCACCTGTCTCTGCTGACTGCTGTTGTCCTCT
The DNA here is from genome assembly GCA_016271365.2 of Neoceratodus forsteri. Taxonomy (NCBI): domain Eukaryota; kingdom Metazoa; phylum Chordata; order Ceratodontiformes; family Ceratodontidae; genus Neoceratodus; species Neoceratodus forsteri. The sequence goes on along the minus strand of CM057455.1, from coordinate 638,077,563 downwards.
CTACTAGCACTTTGTCAGTTCTATGCCCATCAATTGCTCTTAACCCATGTCTTTCCTGACAAAGACCCTTAGGCTGCTATACTCAGTCCTACTCCACCCACGCCCGCTCCTCCTTTCAGCCCTTTTCCCTTTGTTGCCTGCTTCCTCCTAGTGTTTTTATGTACTGTTGGTATAAATATGATTTATGACAACTGAAGTTATTGTTTGTTATTCTGTACCTTGAAACTTGTTTGATCTTTATTGTCTGTACTTACTGATGTGGAACCTTTGTAAAATAGCCTTGGCTCAAAGGTATTTTGTAATCCTAGACTCAAATAAATAAAATAAATATGTCAGACATGTTGCCCTGATATTCAGATCAAGGCTAGGAGATATTTGAGCTCCTGTGAGGGCAGGAAAGTACCCTGAAAATACTATGTGGAGAGGTCTAAGAGAATATCCAAGGGGTTCACTTACCCCTAGTAAGGTTGCCTCTCCCAGGAGAGGTGAGACGAACACTGTCACTGAATTATTTTAAAGCAAGCTGATCAGTAATATAGCCAGCGATTACTCCAACTACTTCTAGCAACCTCACACTATAAGAGAACCTTAAAGTGATTTACCAAGTTTTGATATGTGAAGGCAGCAACCAGTGGGTGAAGGCCAACAGAAGCAAAGCACAGTTATTTGTTTGCATTGCTTGTTTTGACAAAATGAAAGCTAGTTTCCCTGTCACAAACATGGAATTGCCAGTATGTGTATTGCAAGAGGTATCTGGTGACCTTTGACATGTACTACCTTTGATACGTCACCACAGGGGGGTCTCTGCTCTATGACTGAGAGCCGAAGGTTGCTTACTGTCTCTGCATTCCATGCACTATTTGGCGATGGCAGACAGTTGTTTGGCTCTGATGCAGACATTTGTAGTTTGTCGGACAGTGAAAGTGATGTTTCCAACATTGACTCTGTGTCAGTAGTAGAAACTATCTGTATACTGGACCTCTATAGGGACGACCCCATGACAGCAGTGACAGCAACAGAGGGAGAAGCCGTGACAGTAGTCTTGATCCCTTTCAGTATGGCAGTGAAAGTTGGCATAGCAACACAGAGTGGTAATTCTCTGTATTTTCTGTCCTTGGATCTTTTTCATTTTTCTGTTTTAAGTAGCAGGTAAAATAACCATTTCCCACAGCTCCCAGCTCTGAGACTGCAGTGCCAACCCACCCTCTTATTTTGTACTCAGCGACTAGTATTTTTTTTTCCTTTGGTTGAACTAATTTCTTAATTTAAATCCTAATCTGCCAGAATGCTAACCCATTCTGATGCAGACATCACAAATTGGGCACACATAACTGCCATGAACACAACCACGCTGATGCAGTTGTGGTGAAAAAAATATCAGCTTGGACCACTTTGGTAAAGCACTGTTTGGAAGACAGAAAGTCATGTTTGATATATTGCACTTCACTGAAGCTTATTGTTGTTTTTCACTGCATCTAAGTCAGAGTCACTGCTTTTGTTTGCTATCATCTGTGCCTCATTTGTAGTATGTGCATCAGTTTATCTTTTTATCATGAGAGCCACTTCTCCATTCCACTACGGTTCATGAGCTGTCAGCTGCTGTGCCTTTTTGTATCTGGTTTCTCTCCCTTTAGTATGGGCAATTGGCATAGCGAGCTTTCACCTGAGAGACATGCTCAATTCAGTCTGTGCCTGGCACCCAGTATGCCCATTGTATTCTCTTGTGTGTTTCTAATGGTCACTCTCATATTGTTCATTAATTTGCTATTTCACTGCTTGAATTTAGAGATGATATGTGAGACCTGTACATGTGAAAACTTACTGGTGTTACTAGAGAGTAAACTGGAAATGTTGCTGGGTTTATGAGGAAGGAAACTGTTGGTACATGAATTGGTCACCAAAAATAACAGTTTGAATGAAATACCACCCATGCAAACAGTCAGACAATGTAGTTGAGCCACAAGTGTAATGAGCACATGTGCCTCCAAATAGCCAGTGTTAGCAATGAGATACTATACATGCATGAGCAGTATGCCAATATCCGACGTACACCCACCTTCTGAATTTTGGGACATAAGATAGAATTTCAGTACATGTCTTATTAGACCATCAAGGTCATGAACATTTAGATGATCCAAGATTACAATGATGGCAACTGTTCAGCAAGCCTCAATATTGCAGTTATGGTTATATGTGGGTCTTGCTACATTTTGTGCTGTACCTTACAGCCTGACCACCTGTTGATTTTAGGTAGCGCTCAGGTGTTGTATCTAGGGCTATTCATTTAGGTGGTATTTGTTCCTAGTGTGCCCCACCCACCCTGTTTGTTGAATTACATATATGTATATATATATATATATATATATATATATATATATATATATATATAGTGGGGAAGTGTGGGTTGGCATATGTGTTTGGTTGTGAGTCTGTGGTGCAAATGTGCTGCTTGTGCGTTGGAATTCTTCTGCATCAAACTGGGTCGCTAAAGACTTCACTGGTTCCCCTATGGTGTATGACATTAAACTGGACCGACGCAGGACTCAGAAATCTGCCTTGAAATTTACTAAGACATTCACTAAGCTGTTAGGCAGATTACTGTGAGGTAGCACACAATCAGTAGTAGTAATCCTTATGCTGTGCCATGGGACGACACTTCATGGTCAAACACAAAGGCAGTTTATTTGCCGTCATTTCAGCATCTTTGTGATTGCACTAAATGCTCTCTATCCTACAAAGTAATCCACAAAATAATTGTAGGTAGCATGATTCAATGCATATGCCCTATATTCACTTTTGTTGAAGTCTGAAATAAAAGTAGCTGTTAGAACATTTCAGATAGCATCAATATGTATTCTGTTCTGTCTCAAAAATTCTCATTTCCAACTCCAAATGAACTGTATGGAGTAAGTAGTTTAATGATGCCACCTAACATTATTCAGAGTTGCTTGTTAATGCCTGGTGAAGTCACCCCAGTTAGTGAGCCAGTTTTGCAAATTGTGCAAATACAAAGCTGCTGCTATTCGAATCATATATCTTTCTACATACAGTCATAATTTGTTTGCTTCGTATATATTGCAGAGTGTAAACCTGACCAGATTTTGTACTGACAGTTGCAAACAGCATCCATACATGCTCTCGTTCTGCCCAACACCACCACCCCCCCCACCCCTCTTCTGGCCAGTAACCCTCCTAGTTTACCCCTATCTCACTGGATCATTTATGTCCTGCCCATGATTTTCCATGTACCATGTCTCAGTATTGCTGCTAAGTCCAGGTGTGCCTCTGCTATCCTGGTATCCAGGTCTGGGAATGTATTTCCCAGACAGTGGGCATTGGTTACTGTAGCCATCTATGTTTTGCCTCCAGTCACCCCTCTGTACATGTTTTCCCTCTCCTGTTTTGTCCTCCCTCCATCCTCACCCCCCATTGTTTCTGTGTCGGCCCCACCTCCATGCTTCTCCCTCACCTACTCCTTCCATTGTGCCATACAGGACAAGAATGCAGAACCGTACCTTCCACAACATTACTTCAAAACAAGGCTGCCTTTCTGTATTTTGAGTGCCCAAGGTGTACCCCTTGCTGTGGACAGGTGGCACCTCAAAGAAAGAGACAGAACGTGCTACCTTCACCAAAAATAGCCAACAGCTGTCTAAAGAGGTTACTCCACGGGGGAGGCTTAGGGGCATATGCTTGGACACTAACAGTCATGTGAGGTTGGTAACAGCCTGCACTTATTACTTGACTGCAATCTCTTGGCACAAATTGTGGGACATGGCAGTCAGTGGGGGGGGGCATAAAGAGTAAACAATAACTGAATTGGGGATTAGCACAGACACTGTTTGCAAATTGAGAAGTGATCACATACCTGTGCCAAATGTGCAGATTCGCAAAAGACAGTGCACCATGGATAGCATCAGACACAGAGCAACAGACTGAAAAAACAATTTGAATACAGGGCAACAACATAATACAGTGGAAAGACAAAGAGCTAAATATTGAAGTTATAGATACCCGAGAGGTCATCAATTTCTCTGTGGCTCTACTGCGGTGTTTGGCTTGCCCATCAGGTAGTGGTATGTCTTCACTGAAACATTTATATAGGTCGGGTGCCAGTAACTATTTTGGTGCTATGAGGGGACGTACTGTGGGAATTGCATATTTTGCTAACTTCAGGTATTTGCAAAATTTGTAACAGAATTGCATGGCATTGGTAAAGCAGTCTGTGGAAAAATGTGCTGAGCAAATTGTTGGGGCAACAACAGACTGACAAGTCCAGTCACGGTCGACAAGAATGAAGGACACACACTTGGTGATCTATTGCACTTTGAAAATTCAAAAAGGGAAATACCACTTGAGGGAATATTGCTGCAGCCACTGACAACACAATAATTAACCATGGTCTCAAACAGATCTATGAAAAACAACCAAAATTACTGGTCAACTGTATGACCGCACTTCTAAATGTCTGAAAAATGGAACAATCAAGAAATACTGGCAGCAAATCAACTTCAGTATATATTATTGTGCAATGTCCCGGTGGTCGATAAGCCACACACCGAAAAAATAAAATAATAGCACACTAATGGAAACTAGGAAGATATTAGCTAACAGTATTGCAGGATGAAAAAGTCATAAAGGACTTGTAAACAGCACAGTAAAGTATGTTTATTTAGGTTTTTGTATAAATCCCTTTCGGTACTGGTAGGGTAGAGACTAACTTCAGTGCAGCAGGTCACTTCATTCGTGCCAATCAAAACATACTATACAGATGGGTATAATGTTTTTTTTTTCTTTTAAATCCTTACAATGAAACAAATTAAAGGAGTACAGGGAATTAAGGCCCTGTCCACACTACACCACTTACAGTCTGTAACAGTTCCAAACCGTTACAGACTGGAACTGTTACAGTGTGTCCACACTGCCGGCAAACAGTCTTGATAATGGTTTGGAACCGTTACAGCCCATCCACATTTGTGGGTGCCCTATAACGTTACAGCTGCACCCTATCCCACAATGCAGTTTGTGCTGCACTGGGGGAATACTGGAGCTACACGCTCACGCTTCCACACTATGGCTGGTAATCTTACAGGGGCACAACTGTTTTCGTAACTGTTGTTCAAACCACGCCATAAGTGGTTTCAACAGCGGTTACGAAAACGCCTTCTGTAACGTTACAGATGTAAACGCAAACCATTGCGGTAACGGTTTGAGCCCTCTGTAATGTTACAGAGGCATAGTGTGGACAGGGCCTAAATGGCTAGAACTCTGGCTACAACAATAACTGCAGTAGGAATTGTTGGTGGTAGCAGCAATCTGAAATAGAAAGTAAATGGTAATAACAGCTTGTTGCACTGTACTACTCCGATCAGTTCCTAAAGTCGTCCTTTCAAAGGTACATTATTCTGCCTACAAATTACGAATGTACCACTGATTATAAGTAGTGAACTACTTCTGTGTAGAAATGGGCAGTATAGACATGTGCACTGTGCAGTAAAAAAGACAAAGAAAGTGAGCAACTGGTGCGTTTTACAACATGGACAAAAATTAGCATAAACTATGCAAAATTAGAACTACTGCACCCCAAAAACTACTGTATGAAGAAAATCATTGTATTTCACTCGAAATTTAATTCATGAGATTGCTGGGAACAATTTCCAACCAGATATGCTCATTCGGCTATGTGACAAGCAGCTTAGTGCTGAAGTTCTGAGAGCAAACATAGTTTATTATTACACTCTAGCCAGCATTTAGCAGGTTACACTTTCACACATTCTGCAGCAAAGACTGTCAATTAAACATAGACACAAACCAATCTGGTGTAAGAAATGCAAAAGCTGGATTTTTTTTGCACTTGTGGGTATCACTATAACACTGAACAGCCGCGATGATACCCATGCAATGAGGTCCAGAAAGGACAGCTTTTAGCCAAACCAGACAAATAATGCAGCCTGGAGAAAGCAGCAGCCCTGCGCTCCCCAATAACAGTACCAACCTCAGCACTAAATATTTAGCTCTGTTGTGATGAGATTCGCAATTTTTTTATTATTTCAACTATGGCACTGAGCTCTGCTGAATACAGTCATTTTCCAGTATCCCAACAGAACAGCGCCTGAGCAGAGACAGGTACTGAGGCAACACCTTCCCTGTCCTGACGTCACTCACACACGGGGGTACAATGCACATGTGCAGAGTTCCTACAAAGAAAAAAGCAACATGAAACCACCACAGTCTGAAAATGCAATTTAAATTCAGTTTCTGGATTTTTTCTAACACACTTTCTGTGCGGTTCATGGTTGAGTTACATGAGGAACTGAAGGAGCAAAGGCAAATTTGAGTGAACAAAACTTGGTGAGTCGCTTTAACTGCACCAGTATATTGAAACTGTATTCTTAAAGACAATTATTTATAAAAAACAAAACAAAAAAAAAAAATGAAAAAGAAATTACACTGTTGTTTCAAACCAAACAGTAGGAAAGAATGCACGAGGACTTACCCGACTGGATCCTCAGCCAGTGGTATGTCCAGGTGTGTTTTCGAGCTGTAGGAAAGAGATTCAGCTACAAGGGGAACTTCCCCATGTTTCAATACTCTAGCTGGACAGTATGATAGCACAGAAGAACAACTCAGGAATTTACTGTTCTGTCACTGTCCAGAGCCGATGAGATAGAGGGTGTCTAGTGGACACCAAACTAGGGGTAGTAGGGCCTGTAGGAAGATCAAACTGGTAGCCAGAGGAAAAGGGGAGATTGTGTGAGGTAGTAATTAGGAGAGAGGATACAGCAGGCCAACTGGAAGTGGCAGATCAGTAATTTTAGATCCACTCTTTCAGTGTGTGGGGTGGGGAGGGGAGACTGGGAGAACCAACAAGGAAAGTTGAAACTAAGTGATATTGCCATCACAGATTGGAGAGCATAACCAGCCAAAATATGTCAACAATTAACTTTTAACATTAAAGAATTAATAGTGTGTACAACATCAGAAACATTACATATTTCTCCAAGGTGTGGTGTCTCATGGGGGGCATTTGAGGCCCAGCCCATCTTGTATTTAAGCATAAAGGAGAGAGCCTGGTCTGAGGCTGCACCTCGCTAGACATTGGTTCTGAGTCCCTTACCTGGTGCGATTATTCCCCCTTATGTCCTCCCCCTCCCATTCTCTATTCTGCGAGACACAAAACATTTAATACTTACCTAAATCAGTAATTCAGTCAACTCGGGCAGTCTGTTTGGGTGGGTGGCAGAGTTTTGGGTGTGCTGAGCTCTAATTTGCAGCCTGTTGAGGAAGAGGGAATTGCTGTGTGAGAGTCTGGAGTCGAGAGCAGATGAGCAGATGAGCAGCATCCATAGTTGAGGCCCAGGAGTCAAGTATGTTTTCCAGCTCTCCATCTTCAGAGGATATCGAGTGAGTGTCCATATCTTCCCAACTAGTTCCATCTGCTTAGTCCCCCAGGAAAGAAAAATGATTTTTTGAAAAATAGGGGCTAACATACAGTGTTTCTTCTCCTTCAGTGTCTCCGGCATTTTGGACATCTTTACTAGAGGAGCGTTTCTGATCCTGGGAGTGCTCTCATTTCAAGTGAGGAGATTTCGGTGCCCTTTTCCTCACCTTCAATCCAAGGGCCTCCAGTGGTTTGCTAGGAATCTTGGGCAAGGTCTCCGGAAGAGCTCTTGGGGCATCTCCCCACGGCTGAGGACATTGATCAGGTTAGTTTTGGAAGGCCATTGGCTGTATGTGGTCGGTGTCAGTCGGCCAGGTTGTAGAGATGAAAGCTGTGGCTGCCTCTGGAGTGGCATATTGGTGCATGATGCCATTAGCTGTAAGCTTTAATATGGCTGGGTATCGTAGAAGAAAGGGGATCTTCAGGGCATGTAATCTTCGGCGCACCTCTGAGAAGGCCTTTCGCTTAGCTGCTAAGTCATTGGAGAAGTTCTGAAAGATCATAATTTTATGATCACACCAAAGCAGTGTACCCAATTATTTAGTCCTGGCCTGGATAGCCTCCTTCTCCGCAAAATTTAGGATGCGGGTGATTATTGGTCTAGGTCAGTCGCCCTGTATAAGTTTCGACTGCAGGGAGCGGTGCACCCACTCATTCATAATTCTACTTGAAGGGGGGAGCTTCAGTATCTTTGGAAGAGCTTGTTGTAGGAAAATTGAAGTTTTTCCCTCTTCACAACCTTCAGGGAACCCTAGGAGCCACAAGTTGTTGTGGCGGCTCCTATTTTCTAAGTCGTCTAACTTCTCATGCAGCTGGAAAATTTGCGCAGCCTGCTCCCTTATCGTCGCACAATGACCTTGGAGCACATCTTCCTGGGAATTTGCTTTTTGTTCTGCCCTGTCAATCCTAGCATCCAGTTGTTGGATAGAGTTAGCTGATGTATTAGAGGCTAGGGTGAGAGCATCTATGCTGTGTATGATCGAGCCGAACATTTCTCTGATTGAAGGTTCTTCGTCTTCTTTAATGGAGTGCGCCATTCAGCCTGTTAGGTGTGGGTCGGCTGACTGCATGAAACAATATCTCAGCCGTCTTGCATCGTACACTCTTATTTTCCAAATTAAAGACAGACAATCACTTCCGATTATCAGTGGTGTAGAGTTTTCCCCTTAGGGTCGCCTTTTTTCAGGTAAATGGGTTCTAAGCTCTGGACTTGTGGAGCTAATATTCTATGTTGCCATTGTGATTTCTGGTTAGCCACACCCCCCAAGTTGACCTTTTTTTAGCATAAGGGGAGTGATAATTGTGGGTGGGAGTTTAGGAGATTTGTTTGACCAGGTGCAGAAGATAGGGGGGTGGTCTCTGTTTATATCAGGGAGTAGCACAGCACTGGAAATTCTGTCAGGTCTTTTGGTTAGTAGCCAGTCAATAAGCGTACTTGATCCAGTGTGGTAGTTCACACGGGTGGGGGTCTCTATTAATTGGGTCACACTGAGAGCAGACAGGGCATCTTTGTAGGTTGTTGACTCTGGGGACAGCCAATTTATATTGAAGTCCCAAAGTAGCATAACTTCAGAAGTGAGTTTGTGCTCCAGTAGGAAGTCTAGTACTGAAATGAAGCACGTGACTTGATCTTTAGGGGGTATGTAGACAGAAACGATGGTGAAGGATTTGCCCTGGGTGCCTATTTGAACTTTAATACTGAGCAATTGTGTATTGCCATTGGTTTGGAGCGGGCTGTGCAAGCCTTTGAAGGGTGTCTCTTATATATATGACACAGCCCCCTCCTCGTTTGCCCAGCCTGTCCTGCCTGAAAGTGGTATAACCATCCAACTGTATAGCTAGGTCAGGGACTCTGGGGTTTAGCCAGGTCTCAACTACTGATAGAATGTCAGGTTGATGTTGGGTAATCCAAACCTGAAGAGAGTTAAATTTATTCAAGAGGCTACAGATGTTAATGGAGGCAACTTTCTGCTCCCCGTACCTCACTGTCTGTGTTGGTATGTTTGCCGCTGGTCCTAGGTTAGGTTGAACATTGCCTGATAACAGCAGTAGCAGCCAGGCCACTCTAACGGCATGGCATTTTAAGTGTATTACTGCCTGAGGCTAGGCATGTGGAGTCCCTTTGGTCTTCCTGGCTTCGCATATGGTAATCAACATGTTGATTTGTATGGGGGGAGAGGGTAGTTAGAGTTCGGGTAGGGCATGCATGTCAACAGTGTGGAGAGCTTGACACTTAGTACAGAGGTACCAGATGCTGGGAATAACCAGGGGTCCCATACAGTGCTTGGCTGGGAGGGAGTGTTGATAGGATCAAGTGGACTAGTGTTCAGTAGCAAGGAGGGTAGCCATAACGGAACCAAGAGGAATGACATCCTCACAGGGAGGGGTGTCATCATTGCAGAAGTGGGTATTGTCAATAGTGTATGCTATGGCAGGCACAGAGCCTGCCAGATGCAGCAGAAAGGATTTGAGAGGTGTTGAAGAATAAACCTGTAAGTGGAAGTGTGACGGTCTTAGTGGCAGATGTCAGTGATGAGCTGTGTGAGCAATACTTTTGCAAGACTTTTGGAGTACGGGTTTTGTTTAGTGAGGGAGGGGAGTAGCAATGAGGGGAGCTATAGGGAAACAGCAAAGAAAAGAGTTGCAGAGGACCAGTATAGTAAGCTGAGGGGGATAAGGGATAGCTGGAGCCTCGCAGGGATTGGCTAGGGCCAACAGGTTCTCTGATTAAGGTGGAGAAAACAGGGAAGGGGAGGGGTCAGTGTTGGGGAAGGTGTATTTAAAGAGTGTCAGGGTGGGGGTGGGGAGGGCTGAAAAATAGCTATACACAGTGCAAACTGCATAAAAATATCAGCAGAGAAGCAGTGGATAGGAGCCGAGTTCGGCGCCCTCGGTGGCTGCTTAAACAGACCAATCAGGAGCCAAGCCAAAAACAGCAGGACCAATAGCGGAGGCACCATGGTTGAAGCAGGTCTAGTGAAGAGCTGAATGTACCTAATGTGCTGGCTGACCAGTGGGCTGGTGGAGGGTGGATGGCGGCAAGATGTACCTCAGCCCGGTCCTCGGGCAGGAGCGCCCGATCATGCTCGAAGTCTGCTGGAAAGGAAGGGGAGAGAACATATGAATTAATTAAGTAAATGTAGGGGATTCAGGAGGGCCTGGAGCAGAGATGGGGGACCAAAAGAAACAATGGATGATGTGGTACCTGGCTAAATGGGTTGGAGGACCTGTGAAAACCAGGGAAGGAGGGGGTTGAAGGCTGAGAAAGTGAAATGAAAGGAAAGGTAATTAAGCAAAGAGTTGCTCAGGGGAAAATAGTGAGAGGTTGGGGGGGTGGCTGGAGACAAAGAGCAAGTAGAAACAACATTTCTTAATACAGCCTACCAAAATGGCTGTAAACACTTAAACAGTTTGTCCTTATCTTCTATCAGTGGCAAGCTACCTTAGCTACAACGGCAGTTTAAAATACAATAATAAAAAAAAATAGCTATACACAGCGCAAATTGCATAAAAATATCAGCAGAGAAGCATTAGATAGGAACTGAGTTCAGTGCCCTTGGTGGCTGCTTAAACAGACCAGTCAGGAGCCAATCTGAAAACAGCAGGACCAATAGCAGAGGTGCCACGGTTCAAGCGGGCCTAGTGAAGAGCTGAGCATAAATGATGTGCTGGCTGACTGACAGGCTGGTGGAGGGTAAATTGCAGCAAGACATGCTGTAGCCCGGTCCTGGGGCAGGAGCGCCCATTCAGGGGTGAAGTCTGATGTGCCGGCTGACCCACGGGCTGGTGGAGGGAGGATGGCAGCAAGACAGGAGTGCCCAGTCGGAGCAACTTCGGCTGATGTGCTGTCTCACTGGCAGGCTAGAGGAGGATGGAAGGTAGCAAGATGTGCTGCAGCCTAGTCCTGGGGCAGGAGTGCTTGATCAGGGGTAAATTCTGCTGGAAAGGTCAAACACAGTGGACATATAGGTACTGCATGGGCAGTGTGTATGTGATGATACATGGTATACTGGGCCTTCATGCTGCTCTGGTCAGCCCAACAGTACAGTATGTGCATTACTCAGCAATGTCACTATTGTCAATCAACAACCTAGTCCCTGGTGTTGGACTCAGTTCAAGGGGACATGCCAGGAACCTTGAGCAACTGCTGACCCTGAGCCCACCCTGCTGGGGGCCCACCTGGAGTCCATTAGTGAGTATGAGACAGTTCTGGTGGAGTGGCAAAGAGAGCAGATTTCCAGTCCCAGCTTGGACTAAGATGAGTAGACCAACACTGCTGGCCCCCTTGTTGATGGGGCCCAGCCACCACTCCTCTCCAGACCAGCCACTGTTGTGCCACCACAAGCCAATTCCCCCAACTTACAGCTATTCAATCAATCAATCAATCAATCAATCAGTCAAAATCTTTATTTATCCAGGCGGGCACCATTGAGCAAGGCTCATTTGCAAGGTGGACCTGGTCATGAATACATCAAAGTACAGTACAGAAGCAGGTATACAAAAAGCAATAATATAGAAGGAAGAAAATGTATATACAGTGTATACAGTACAGTACAAAGTTGAAATAAAAAAAAACAGCATTATTTTACAATTGAAGAAGTCAACAGATGTACAATCAACCATTGGCATACAGAGGCTATAAGCAGAGATCTTTTGAGTGAGGCAGCCGGCAACTACACATATAGGGGATAGAGGCCATGTATGGGGTGGCAGGTTAGAGAGGTAAAGAAGAAGAGAGATATATTACTTATGACTGGGGGAAAAATTGAGCTAAAACCACAGAAAGTGACAATGGCTGTCATGTACTTGTTTATTATGATAGTGACGGAGGAGGAGTAGATAATTGGGACACTACTATGGATATGGTGGGGCTTTAGCCAGGCTGGAGTGTACAGGGAATGGTGGGTGCAGTAGGAAGAGTTAATAGGGTAAGAGTGAGAGCCAGGGGTAGAAACATGGCGAGCATCAGGATGGAAAGGGGGAGTTGTGGAATTAGTGGGCTAGCGGTGAGGAAAACATTTGCAAGGTGCTTTCATGTAGTGATCGTAGAGCACCTTGAAGATATTCTGGCTAACAGGGCAGCTCAGCTTCAAGTTCCTTTGTAAACTGTTCCACAATGTGGGTAAAGAGAAGCTTAGAGCAGCTTTGCCAAAATGAGTTTTGACCCTTGGAACTTGGAGGGCAATTAGGAAATAGCTCCTTAGAGCATAGGTGCCTAACACACTCTGGGGAATACAATCTGAGACATATGAGGGGAGCTTGTTGATCACCGCTCTGAAGGCCCATAGGGTGGTGTTTCTATTCCTTCTATAGTGAAGGGAAGTCCAGCCTAATGATGAGTACAGGGAGCATTGGTGTGTGGAAAGTGGAAGGCCAGTAATGAAACTGATAGCTCTGTGGTAGAGAATGTCCAGCTTAGCCAGTGCAGAGGCAGTGCAGTGGCTGTAGAGCAGGTCCGCGTAATATATTATAGATAGGAAGGTAGCTTGAACCAGTTGAATCTTGGCCTCCTTTGTGAGCAGGTGGTTAGTTCTGTAGAATAGTCCTAATCTTTGCCTTAGTTTCTTCTGTAGTTCTTTGAGATGGCCGGTGAAGGAAAGTTTATGATCAAGCCAAACTCCTAGATATTTGAATTTAGCTACATACTCTAGTGTTTCTCCAAGAACAGTGGTAATTTGTGGGATAGCTCCTCCCCAGCAGGAATTGCCGCATGCAAGGAGGGGGAGAAGAGCATGGCTTTTGTCTTTTTCGCATTGAGCAAAAGCTTTTTGTTTATGAGCTGGTATTGTAGAAGGTTAAATTCAGCTTGGAGGTCTTCACAGGCTGCTCCCAGCATGGGACGACTCAAGTACAGTACAGTGTCGGTCGCGAATTAGTGGATATTGGCTTTTTTGATGGGGTCATTGATGTTGTTAATGTAGACTGCAAAGAGGAGGGGACCACGGATAGATCCCTGGGGCACGCCCCTCAGAATAGGTTCTAATGGAGAAAGATCGCTTTCAGCTTTAACCTGCTGTTTCCATTCTCAGAGGTAGTCTGCAAACCAGCACATAGATTTATGGTGCAGGCCTAAGGTGCTTAGGGAGGAAAGAAGCAGGCTGTGATCAACTGTGTTGAATGCCTTACTAAGATCCAAGGAAACAGCACAGACATGCTTCTTCTTGTCAAGGTCTAGGAGCCAATCATTGGTCACCTTAGCTAGGGCTGTTATGGTGCTGTGCTTTGCTTTGAATCCAGACTGAACCGGGTTTAATAGGCTTCTGGATTCTAACTATACCCCTAGCTGGCCACACACTATTTTTTCTAGTAATTTAGACAGGATGGGGAGGAGGGAGATTGGTCTGTAATTATTTAGATTGCACGGGTCACCTGCTTTTAATAGAGGGATGACATGGGCTATTTTCCATTGAGGGGGGAAGGCTACCCTGGGAGAGTGACATGTTGAATAAGTGGGTGATTGGCACTGCAAGCACATGGTAGGCACATTTCAGATAGTATGGCTCTATGAAGTCGGACCCTGCTCCCTTCCTGGTGTCCAGTTGCAGCAGTAGGTCTTCCACCTCTTTTAGAGAGACAGGCAGGAGGGAGAAGGCCTCCTCGGTAGAGGGGGACTCGTGGGTTGGTGGGCCCTGAGCTGTGCGGAGGTCACTGGCAGGAGAAGTATCAAATGCTAGCCCTGCCATTGCAAAATGGTTATTGAGGGCTTCCAATATCTCCAATCAGTTAGCGATAACGCTGCCACCGGACTTAATTTTTGCTGGAATGGCAATACCAGGTGCATGTCCAGACATGTCTTTTAATGTTTTCCAGAGCTATGTAGGATTTCTTGAGGCAGAGGCTAGCTCCGAATGATAGTTGGTGGCCTTGGCTGCTCTGGCCAACTTGGTGCACTTGTTACGTGCTCTCTTAAAAAGACACCAATCAAAGTCGTTCTTGCTTCTTCGGGCTTTTTTCCATAAAGTATCCCTTTCTAACAGGGAAGCTTTGAGCTCAGGTGAGAAACAACGGCAGGTGCTGCTCCTGAACCACACCTTAACCAAGGGTGCATGCTTATTTAAAGCCTCACTTAAAATATCATAAAAAATAGTATATACGCTGTTAACCGTTTTGGCTAGGAAGAATTCCTGCCATCGTGGTGAATGTTTCAAGTCGTGGACATGAGCAAACAAATCAAAGTTGCGTTTGCCCCTCTTGATAGAGAACTTTGCCACAAACTGTGGGTTGTGCACGGATCTAGTGGTGGTGATTATACAATGATTGCTAATGTCTGAGAAAAATGTTCTTACATGAAAGAACAGGTGTGGCTTGCTAACCAAAATTACATCTAAGAGGGAGCTGTTGTTAAGGTTCTTTTTATTTGGGTGAGTAGGCTCGCTAATGAGTTTCACCAGCCCTAGAGTGTCACAAAAGGATTTCAAGGGAGCTGATGCACTTGTTAGCCAATCGTAGTTACGGTCACCAAGAATAATGGTTTCCAAGGAACTGAGCCCCAGTATGGAACTGAGGTGAGACTGGAGATGGGGCCTGGCAGAAGGGGGCCTGTAGCAGCCTATTACACAGAGTGCACTGGAAGGAGAAAGTTCAATCTTTAGGGTCAAGCACTCGAATTCTTCAGGGGAGGATGATGCGTCTATGCATCGGATCAGTATTTGTCCCTTACATAATTGCCACCCCACCTCCTCTTGATTGCCTATCTGCTCGGAAGAGTAAATAATTTGGGATATTGATTTCATTGTCTGGGGTGGCTGACCTAAGCCAGGTCTCAGTGATCACTAGGATGTCAGGTAGGGTGTGGCTCACCCAAGCCTGGGTAAGGGTGAACTTTTTCAGCAAACTATAGGCATTAAGATGAATAAAAGACATTCCTCTGATACCTGCCAAGTCTGATGGAGAAGAAGAAGAAGAATCTGCATTTATATAGCGCTTTTAATACATCCAAAGCGCTTTACAAGCAATGTTAGACTGGTAGTGAAGTGACTGAATGTGTGGTGGCGGCCATATCGCACATCCTCACCCACACACAGCCTGGATAATTGCATGAACCAGTTTTATGGAAAGGGGAATGTTGGCCAGGACACCGGAATATTCCCTACTCTTTTGCGAAGAGTGCCCTGGGTTCTTTACTTCCACCTGGACACCCACCAGGACAATACCAGGATGGGCAGAAGGGACCTCGGTTTTTAACGTCTCATCCGAAGGACGGCACACCCCAGCAGTACAGCACCCCCCAATACTGCACTCGGATGCCAGCAATTTTTAGGTGCAAGTCCAATCCCGGAGTGGGACGAGAACCCATGACCTTCTGGTCCAGAGGCGGATGTGCTACCAACTGAGCCACACTTTCACCAAGGGTGTCTAATGGTCCTGGGTTGAGTTTGACATTGCCTGAGCACAATAGTAAAAGAAGCAGGATTCTTTTTAAGGCAGCAAACTGTAATTTGTAAACACTATTTTTTTGGCGATAGGTGAGGCGGTGTTGATGGGTAGGCCTGTACCCACTCCTGGTGTTATACTGGCCTAGTGTGGCAGCCACTAGTGTCCTGGCAGAAATGTTCCATGAATAGGAAGTCTCAAGTTTGGATGGGAGAGTAATCTGCAGAGGCAGCTCGGGAGATGTCCCACTCCCCGGCAGAGACAACTGAAAAGCCCAATAGTCCAGAATGGCTACCTGAAAGGAGCTGCTGGATGCAGGACAGGGAGAAGCGTAAGGGTCATTCCACTTTAAGGAGGGATGAGGGTTCCGAAGAATTGAGCTGAGCACTAGTAAAGCTAGTGACACACCGAGGAACCAGCTGTAATTTCCCATGATAGATCTAACCGCCACAGTAGCCAGCAGTAAATGCCACTAGAAGCCTAGACCAATCAGTGATCAGGTGTCATAAGTTCAAAATCCTTTCGTTGGCTGCGAGGTGGTTTTGGCGCTGAACGTACCTGTGGAGCAACTCTTTGCAGCTGAGCCAGTGAGGTGGTTCAAGGCTGCAATCCGGTGTGGCAAGATTGGTCTGTAGCTTTCGTTTCTGTTTCTGGCACTGCTCTACCAGTAAAGAATGAGAGTGGGGGCAGGCATTCAAGTCTTGCAGCCTTAGTGGATGAGCATGGTTCAGCCTGAGAAACAGGCAGAAAAACCCCGGGGATGGTCCTCAGAAAAAGAAGTATCCCAGGTCCACTAGAGCTGAAGAGGAAGTAGAAATTATAATGTGTTTCCTCTTTAACAGAAAAGACAGCTGTTGTAGCCCTCTAGTGGCTATGTAGTATAATTTACAAATGAGAAAGTAGACACTAAAAAAAAAAAAAAAAAATGAAATTCTTGCTTTACAAAAAAGGATAGTCTCCCAGGGTCAGCAGCACTGATAAATGTCTCTAATGAAGCAAGGTAAAATGGAGACCAGCAGGAAGAAGTCAGTGAGGTTGAGATCCTCCAATCAGAGTGCTGGATCCGAAAATTCAGAATGTCCAAAGGCGCCAAATACCAATGTACCTGAGAGGGTATACGGCTTTTGGCTGTTTCTGTAGATTTCTGGGCCCTGCAACGAACCGGAGTTTGGAGGATCCTGGGCGGCAGTTTCAACAGGGGAAGAATGCCTCAGGGTCTGCTAATTTGCAGTACTATGCCTTGCCAGGCCAGTGCCCAAGCCCAGCCACTGCTGTTTAGCCTTATGCCCAATCCTCCATCACAACCACCACTTTGCTGCTCCAGGCCACCCCCCTGGTCCAGCCACCACTGTGCTGTCCATCACCCAGGTACAAGATACAGCACTGACTGCTGTGTAACCCCAGCCCACACAACAGGCCAGGGTGAAGCAAAACACCATCCTTGGGACAGTCCACACTGGCAGCAGAATGCAGCCAACAGGCAGCTGCTGCAGTCTAAGATGGAGGCCCAGGAGGCCCTGCAGGTTGATATGGACTACATGTGCCACATGCTGCAGAATCATGAATAGTGTGTGAAAGTTTGCCATGTGGAGCTCATGGCAGCCTTGGATAGACAAGAGCATTCACTGTCGGACGGCATGAATACTAGCTTCAGGACACTGTAACAGTCACCTGCAGCTGGCTTGGGTATGGTGGCCCCCACCATGCTGGAGGCAGTAGCCATAGTCTCAAGCAATGCTGGTGGCAGCCGCAGCCCTTGTCATTCCAGTGGGGAGAGTGTCACCCCATAGCAGATACCTCAGCAGCAGGTCATCCCCAGCTGTGTGGGCAGTTGGACACCCAAGACACCTAAGACACCTTGCACACAACTACATGGCAGTCAGGTTCTGTGCACCCCTGGCCATGGCCTGCTCCGGAGAGTGCTAAGTATCCCATGGGGCCATGACCGTGACTTGTTCATGTTATCCCCACATCCATCTCCCACTTCGTAGACATTGCCCCCCCTTACATATATGGACTCATCACACATGCCAGTGCTGTGTCTATGGTGGAGGTGCAGGATGTACCTAGGTGTCTATCACCTGAGTCCTACCCCAGATTTTCCACCTTATGCCCCCCCTTCCCAATAACAATGTTCCTCCTCCCACCAGGATTGCTCTTCCTTGACTCCATCTTTTAACACTGGATATCTTTGTTTGTATTGAATCCTCTTTTGTACCCCCTGCCTGGATAAGCTTATTTCTTTCAGTACCCTTTGTACTGCCCACCTAGATGGCTTTTTTTTTTCTTCAGTCCCCTCAGTACTGAACAGCTGCCTCGTAGAAATCCAAAACTAGATGAACACCAGTGGTCTAAAGTTGAACCCAGGAAAGACTGAGGTTTTGGTTGTGGACCCGGGTCATAGAGCAGAGGGGTTGAGGACTGGGCTCCCTTCTGGTTTAGTCCTGGGGGAGGCCCATATTCTCACCTCTGAATGGGTGCATACCCTAGGGGTGGTGCTTGATGACAGTCTGTCTCTTTGTCAACAGGTTTTGGCAGTCATCAAGCTGGCCTTCTACCATCTTAGGAACATCGCTAGGATTAGGCACCTTGTTCCATCCAATGACCAACCTATCTTGGTCCATGCCTTTGTGACATCGTGCCTTGATTACTGCAACTCCCTTTACCTAGAGCTTTCTGGGGTTGATATCTGCCACTTACAGCTAGTGCAGAATGCGGCAGCACTTTTGTTGACAGGGGTTTCTAGAAGATCTCCTATCACCCCTGTGCTGCACGATCTGCACTGGCTGCCTATTCAGTGGCAGATCACCTTTAAGAGTAGGTCTTTTGACTTACAAAGCCCTACACGGTTTGGGTCCTGATTACTTGGAAGAGCTCTGATTCCTCACACCCCCCTCTCATGGCCAGCCCGCCGGGCCGCTGATCAGGGGTTGCTGGAGATTCCAAGGTCAATCTAAAGTCATCTGGTGCACGTGCCTTTGGATTTGTGGCACGAACCCTCTGAAATTCTCTGCACCATCAGCTTCGGGAGTGCAGGACAGTGGGAAGTTTCAAGCAGGCACTGAAGACTTTTTTATGGGTGAAAGCTTTTCCAGTATTTTCCTGATTTTACCTTGTATTTATTGTGTTTTGTTTTATGTGTACTGTACAGCGCTTTGGAATTTTGAAAGGCGCTCAACAAATACATTTTATTATTATTATTTGTACCCCCTCCCTGGTGGGATTTTTTTTGTTAGAATTCCTTTATACCCCTCTGCCTGGATGTAATTTATTGTGTCTCAGCTGGCCTTTGAACTCCCTTTCCTGTATGGTTTAATTTTCATTTGAATCCCACTTTGTAGCCCTCTACTTTGATGGCTTTTATTTTGTCTCAGTCCCTCTTTGTAACCCTATGCCTGGATGACTTTGTTTTTGTTTGAATTCCTTTTGTGACTCCCTCCCCTGGATGACTTTTCTTTTGTTTCAATCCCCCTGTGTAAGCCACTGTCTGGATGGCTTTTTGGTTTTAAACCTCTGTATTGTCTAGACATTGTTAATACATTTTGTTAAACCATTACTGTCTTCTGTCTGCTATATGTTCATCATCTCGGTCTGTATAGGTCTGCAATGAGGTAAGCTGTGTAGTTCTTGGATTTCCTGGCCTTTCTGGGGACATGAAAAACAGAAAAAGGCCACTCAGCCATTAGAATGCTCAATGTACCAAAAATGCACAGCAAAACACAAACATGACAATAACCTCTTGTACAGTTCTCTACAACAATTTTATTAATTTAGACAACTTAAATAATCCACCTGCAAAGCCATGGCAATACTGTGGTGCTCATTACATGCGTCGAATGGTTTTGCATATTGTGCACCTTTTCTGGGAGGCCAGATGAGAACAAGTGCAAGACTTACATAGTGGATTTACCTAATGTGATGGTGCAGGATTTTCCAAAGTCCTAGATTGCCAAAAGCCCTGGTGTGCCGATGATAGGGGTATGGGGCTTGCGGCGATCTAATGGGATTTTCCATCCCATGCGGCAATTGCTGCAAGTTAGACCAACATTTTCTGGTCCAATTTGCAGCAATCCTTGGGGCCATTTTTACAGAGTTTGCACCAGGTATTTGCTACAAGCTGCTGTAATTCTAGAAAACCATTGCAACTGCACCCGAGAATGTAAAATTGGGCACAGCTGTGGTGAAGGGTTTGTCACACCACCGTAATCTTTGTGCCATGGCACTGGGCTGGATGCAAACCCTGCAACAAGCTTTGCAAATTCTGTCCCCAGTGTGCAAGTGCATAAAATGAATCTGTACAATCAAGTCATGCAGAAAATAAAAATAGAATAACGTATGGGTGGCGTGTTTAACAAGAAGTTTACACACACACCGAGGGGTTAGATGCTACATAAACCCCGAGAGCAAAGCTCAAGGGGTTCATGAAAGCATTTAACCCTGAGGGTGTGTGTAAACTTCGAGTTTACCACATCACCCCATATTTTATTTTATATAGTTGCTGGGTTTCCCTTTTTTCACCTCAGCAATTATATAAAATAAAATGAAGTTGCTGTGCGGCTGTAGTATGGTCCAGTCACAGAGTGCAGTCTGAGTTCGCATTCATCTTTTCCTTATTTATTCAAAAGTTTTTTTGTTGCCAACTGAAAAACAACCTTGTGGTAAATTTTTTTAAAGAAACTTACCACCTACAGTAGTCCGAGTTGTGGTTCAGTATTTTCTTACTGTTTTGGGAGAAGGTAAGCAGAGAGCCACAGAACTTGAGCAGTCTAGAAGAGAGGAAATGTGGGATCATCTGCACAGAGTGAGGGAAACCGTGTGCATGTTTGCCATAATTAACACTCCTTTACTACGGCAAACTACTCCACATTTTCCCTACTGGAAAAAAAGGAGACCATTAATAATATAAAAATAAAGAATATCTCAAATCAGTTGCAATTCAGTTACCACCATAAAGGTGGGTATGTCACTACATAGTAATTCTGTCATAGCAATAGTTTCTTCCTTGAATAAGGCATCAACATTAAATCACTGCACTTCAAGTTAGGCCAAGTTTTCAAATATATCAGAGTGGCCCATACATAAGGACCTAGGAAGAATCAGAAAGACATTGGCATATAAATAAAATTATTTAAGAAATTCAATTTTAAATTGGTCATTCAGAGCAGGAAAAGTTAATGTTCCTAACTGTGTTTCTCTTTGGAGACTGCATGTCTCAAAGTCACCATTCCTCTGTCCCAAAGTGACTTTTTCCAGGCCACAAAAAATTAATTCATGTTTCTTGTTCCCTCTACTCTCTAACAAGTGTTTCGACAGGGAATTGTTTCTGTCCCCTTTGTGAATGTCATTCAGATGTTCCCCTATCTTGACTTTGAGAGGACAACTGGTCTTCCCAATATAAAATGCATTACAAGGACATTGTGCCATATAGATAACCCCTGATGTACAGAAATTAATAAACTGCCTGATTTCATAGTTCTCATGTGCATTTACTGATGTGAAGACCTATGTTTTCCTCACACTGGGGCAGTACCTGCAATGGCCACACTGAACACAACCTTTGAGTGGTGCAGGTAACCAGGTGTATTTAGTGTAGTCTGCATAAGTTGCAAACAAGGGTCAAACCCCTCTTGTATATCATCCAAGGGAGTCTTGTGACATCCTTCTCCCAGAGGGGTTCTGAAAACAAAATGTGTCAATTCTTGGCCAAGATTTCTTTAACTTTCCCTGATTGGGCACTAGATGTTGTGATAAAGTTAAGTTGATCTTGCTGTTGCCTGTTCTATTCTGGTACTCAAAGAGTTCATTCCTTGGCTTTTCTCTAGCTACAGCCCTAGCTTACCCTATTACTCCTACACTGTAGCCTCTTGCAAGAAACCTATCCTGCTTTTCTTCAGCTCACTTTTCAAAATCAGGGATTCAGTTGCAATTCATAAGGAGTCTATAAAATTAAGACTTTGGGATGTTCCTGATTGTGAGGCATGGATGGCATTATGAGGAGTAAGGTTGGGTGCTCCGACCGGTGGATTTCCTGAAAAGATCTGTGTCCACTGTGGCATCCATATTCTTAATTATTTGGAGATCCAAAAAACTTGTTTTGTTCAAATCTGATGTTACAGTAGTCTAGCTCAGTGGTAGAGTGGTTGCACTTCCAATCCCCATGCTGGAGATCCAGGTTTGGGAATGGACTAGGGTCACTTGGTTGGCCGGTTGGTTGAGGGAAGACTGAGTACCTGGTGGGGGGACACTAGCTCCCACTATAGAGACTAACACCTGGCAGAATCTGGGAGGCAGTGCAGCAGGAGTGCATGAGTGCAGTGCTGTAGCATGACATGCTTGCTGCACACATCCTGATGCTACAGCCCAGAGGGAGAAAAGGGAGGAAAAATACAATGGACTGCCCACAGTCAGCACCTAAATAGTCTCTTGCATGACCAATGCATTGGGCCACCCACCCATCATAGTTCTGAGCAAGCAGTCAATTACCAGTAAGTCCATGAGAAGGTTAGCGACTGGGGTGGGGGGTACCATCTGGCTAACTGGAAGGGAGAAAAAAAACTGATTAAAAAAAACTGATGTTACAATAAACCACAAATTCAGATGGAGAGGGTATAAAAAAATCCATAAATTGCTTCAGCTCCTCACTGTCACTGTGCCACACCATCAGGGCATCACCTATATAGCATCTCCATGAAATCATGTTTTGGAAAAAATGGATTTGTGTCTTGAGAAAAGACAACCTCTTTCTCTCACTGTCCCAAGTAAAGATTTGCGTAATTGGGGCCTGAGGTGGTCCTCATCACTGTGCCTTTAACTTGATGATAATGTTGTGCCTTGAATATGAAGGAGTTACATTTAGCTACATATTCTGAAAGGCTGACCAATAATTTTGTCTTTTCCTCACCTAAATCAGTATTCAGATCCAACCATGTACGCATTGCCTCAAGGCCACCCTCATGGGATATATTAGTGTATAATGATTCTGTAGCCATTGAAACAAGGAGCCAATGGAGGTCTAGCTGCATATCCCCTAGGATGTGTAGGATATCAGTGGTGTCCCTGATCTATGATGGTGACTCCTTTACAGTATCACATTTGTAGGGATCCATGCTATTTAAAAGGGGTTCAATCAGGGACCCCATTCTTGCCACTATGACCCATCCTGGGAGAATATCTAGTGGCTTGTGGACCTTGAGTAATACATACATGATGGACTTGATAGGATGTTGGACAGTCAGGAGCTCAAATGTATGCTGTTGTTTGATTCCTTCTCCTAATGTCAGTTCCAAATTTTGTTTATTGAGTTCTTAAAGGTGGGCAAAAGATCAGATGTGCGTTTACAATAACAGTCCTGATTAGACAGTTGTCTCCTAACCTCTTTCATATAGGCCTGCTTGTTTAAAACCACAACAGAACCATCTTTTTCTGCTGGCTGGCTGATCAATTCTTTCTTGTTCATCAGTTCTTCCAGAACTGCCATTGTTGCTACAGTAACATTAACATAGTCAAGGTGTCTATCATAGGTTCATAGGTTATATCAGAGCAGAGAAGACATTAGTCCATTGTGCTCGCTGATGCCCTAGTTAAACTAGCTCCTCATTTTATTTGCTACACAATATTTGTCCAGTTCCCTCATAAACCCAAGCATGCTCTCACTTGCAAGTTTCTCTTTAGGTAAGTTGTTCTAGACTGGAATTACCCTAACACTAAACCACTGTTTCCTTTTTATTGTCTTAAAAGTTTTCCCCCTCAACTGCAATGTGTGCATCCTGGTGCTATTATGCTGATCCCTAAGTGTAAGCCCCAGTTTCACCTTTAAATTGGTGTCCTTGATTGATCTATAAACCATGCATAGATCTCTCAGACATCTGTACTCCAATGTGTACTGTACATCCCCCAAGTCTTCCAATCTGTCCTCATAGTCTCTGTCCCTAATATCAGCCACCAACCTCGTTGCCCTTTTATGAACCCTCTTCAGTCTCTTGAAATCAGTTTTGAACCCAGGTGACCAAAACTGGGCACTGTACTCCAAATGCAGCCTCACCAGAGAACCGTAAAGTGACACAATCACCTCCCTCCTCCTATGTTTAATATGTTTCTTGATATTGTTTAGTCTACCACAAGCAGTCCCTATTATCTGGCTGCAGTGCTAGTGGAACTAGAGATCATTAGTCACCTTAATGCCCAATCTCTTTCTTCTATAACCTTTCCCCATTTAGAACATAATCAGTTTTGTTATTTTTACCGAAGTGCATAACTGCATATTTATTAGTGTTAAAGGATAATTTATAATCCCTAGCCCAGTTTTAAATCCTAGTTAGGGCATCTTCTAACTTCTGTGCATCCCTGTGTAACCCCCTGTTACCCGGGGTTACTAGAATCCCAGTAAGACCTAGTGATAGGCAGGGAAGGCAGCTTGTGAAACTCCAGTTAAATGGATTTCACACTGTCTCACTCTGTTCTCAGTCTCAGCTGAGACTGAGAGATGACATGATTTAACAACTGTCACAGCTGCATAAGCCACACTAGAATGTTGCAGTTGGAGGTTAGAGTAGAATGTTGGGGAATTTGAAGTCAGTCTGAGTGAGAGTTCTGTAGAGTTCAGACAGGTGCTCTGCTGAGGGCAGGCCCTCAGAGCTTTAAGCTCTGTTACAGAGCTACTTTTGTTTTTGGTGTGTGTTTCCACCTGAAGAGAAACACATGAACTGATTATTGAAGTGGTGGAGACTGCTCTCAATGGTTCAGGGCCCCATCCCTGTGGAGATGGGGGAAAGGTATCTGCCTGTTTCAAGGGGCAACCCCCCCTTGGGTCCAGCTAAGGAAAGAAGCTGCCTGTTTAAATTGTGCTGAGGTACCAGAAGCTCAAGAAGAGATTCCTTGAGGAGGAAACACCTGTAGGGCATCTGAAACCGAAGGGTGAGTTCGGTCTGCTAAAGGGCCATGTTGTTTTCACCTGAAACAGAAGGCAACTAAATGGACTGTTACTGTGGGGTCAGGAAAAGACAGCCAAGTACAGTTGGAAGATGTGGGGATTGGACTGCTTAACTCTGGGTGGTCTAGAGTAATGGACAAAGCCACTTATAAGTATGTTCAAGTCCAGCACAAATGTGAAGAAAAGACAGTAGACTGAATGTGAAATACATATAAAAAGGAATCTACACAGCAAAGTGTTTTAAAGGATGAGGTGTTACAGTCCAGAGAAATGGCCGGGTACGAATTATGGGAGCGACAGGTGGGAGACCCCCCATCAGTAGTAACCAAATTCACCTCTAAGGATTTGCTCTGGAACACCTGTTGCTTTCTCTCAGGTACTTGGCCAGTGCCTAGAAAAAGTACCTAGACGTGGGATTTATGAGGAAGATTCCCTTATGGAGCAGAAGTGCTCATAGGTGGTTTAGGGAGCCACCAGTAAATGTTTCCATGATATATGGAAAGTATCCAAGTGGCTGGCAAGGGAGCCGAGCCAGAAAAAACCTAGAGTAGCGTGCAAGTTCGGGCTGTGTGCCCAGTGTGTTTCAGAGCCTGAGGGCTAAAGTGATGAGGATGTGTTCTGGTCTCCTTCAATCTGCATTACCAGGAGTGTAGCCCCATGGGGGTCCATCTATGATTTGTTTATTCTGTTTGGATGTGAATAAAAGCCACACTTTAAAATCCCACTTCTGGTACTGGACATTACAGTTATTGCTTCCTGTGTTCGGAGTTACTTGGGTGCCTCTGTGCAGAGTAGCTAAACCTAGCCTATGTGCTGGGTGACATATTCCTCCCCAACCCCAGCCCACCTGGTATTGCTGTCAGATGGAAACGTCAGACTGGGTAGGGGTTACACCTGCTATTATTAATGCTTGTGCCAATCCTGGTATATCCTCAAATTTGGTCTCCTAATCTTCCCCTCCTCCCTTCAGTGAGTGTATACACACATTAAACAAGCAAGGCCCCAGCACTGATCCTTGGGGGACTCCGCTTTCCACGTTTAACCAATCTGAATATGCACCCTCAAACAGACCCTCTGCTTTCTTTCACTCAGCCATGCATTGACCCAACATGTGATATACCCAGGACTATTGTGTTCTATTAAGCCATCTATTAATTCCCCAAGGGGGACCTTATCGAATGCTTTCAAGAACTCCAAAAACATGACATCCACAGAGCTGTCCTCATTCAGTGCCTCACTCACATGCCCATAGAATTCAAGGAGATTTGTTTGATATGATAAGCCCTTCCTAAAACTATGCTGAGCATCGTCACAGTCGCCTGCCAAGTTCATGAGTTCCACTATTTGGTCCTTAATGATGGTCTCCAGCATCTTCCCCAAGATGGTGGTCAAACTTACAGGCCTGTAATTACTCACCTCTTGTTTTGACCCCATTTTGTGAATTGGAATGACATTTGCCTTACCTCCACCACCTCCCCTCTATCCAATGATGCTTGGAATAGTGCTGTTATTGGTTCTGCCAATACCCCTGCCAGCTCCCTAAGGACTCTAGGATGGATCCCGTCTGGTCCCTGAGATTTACTGGGGTCCAGATGCTTCAATCTGTCCTCAATATCCCCACTGTTCAGGGTAATTTGATAGCCTGCATTATTCAGATGGTTCTTAGTACCCTGGGTTTTATCATTAAAAACCGAAGAGAAGTAGGTATTAAAATGGCCCGCCATAACCTGGTTATCATCTACTATCTCTCCAGCTTGATCTTTTATAGGCCCCACAGTAGTTTTACCCCCCTTTTTATTGTTAATGTAAGTAAAGAAGGATTTATGGTTACCCTTAACTTTTCTAATCAGATTCAACTCCTGTTTTCTAGTTGCATGATTAACTTCTTTTTTAGTTTCCTTTAATAGTTTTTTGTATACCGCCCAGTTTTTTGCACACCCACTTTTTCTGTCTTTGTTATAGGCTCTTTTTTCTTTTTAATCAATCTTCTAATTCTTAGGGACAGCCCTGAAGGGATTTTACCCATTCTATTTCTTCCTGAGTGGTCTGTGCTTATTAATCAAGTCCATGATCTTATTCTCCAAGATATCCCATTTATCATTCAAAACTTTATTATCAAACTCCTTTTGCCATCCCCAATCTGAAAGCTCCCTCCTTATTATATGGAAGTTGGCCTTATTGTAGTCCCCGAACCACAGTGGAACCAAATATCCTGTTTTTAATCCCTTAAGATCAAATCTAATCATACAATGGTCACTTGAGCCAAGTGGGGTGGTTACCCTACAGTAGTTAATTGTGTCCCCCAAATTACTCAACAGAAGATCCAATGTATTATCCCCCCCTTGTACTACAGTACTTCCAATATGTTGTTCCAGGCCAGATAATATGAAGAAGTACAGGTGTCTTAACTCATTGGGTGTCCCAGCTAATTGCTTTTCCCAATTAATGCCGGGCAGATTAAAGTCACCTAGAAGAATTATTCTTTCAGTTGGGTCTAGTGAATCCAAAAAACTAAGAACAGCGTCATTGTTCTGTGGGGAAATTGAAGGCAGTCTATATATCTGATGGAATTACCATAATCCATAAATGTTCTATTCCAGATAATTGGACACTTCAATAGCTTCTGATTTAATTTTGTCAGATACATACAAGGCTGCCCCACCACCTATTTTACTAACTCTATCTATATGATATAGATCATATCCAGGTATATGATGGTCCCAGGTATCCTCAGGTGACCACCAGGTCTCAGTTATGGCACATACCTGGATTTTTTTCCATATTAAGCAGACACACCAGCTTGCTGAATTTGTAGTGAGGCTCCTGGCATTAAGGAACAGGCATTTCCAGTCCTAAGTTACATTAACCGCCTTAGGATAATTGTGGACACCCCTTGTTACCTGGGTAGCCTGGTGGCCAGCCCCTACCCCACTGTACCTAGTTTAAAAAGTCAACTACCTGATGTTGTATTTCTTTGGCCAATAATCTACTGCCCTGTTTGTTTAAATGCAGAGCATCATTCCCAAACAATTCGGGGTCCCTGAAGGTGTCCAGTGGTGGAGAAATGTGAAACCCTCCCTATGGCACCACCTTCTCAGCCACCCATCAAGCCGTCTAATATCTCTTATTTTGGCATGCCCCGGCTCTAGGGATGGGTAGGATCTCTGATATCATAATGTGGCACCCTTCCGACCTCAGGGCCTCTCCAACTACCTTAAAGTCCCTTTGAATGTCCAGGTGTACCCCTTTCCCAACATCATTTGTGCCAACATTCAGTACCATAACTGGTTTCAGGGTATTGTCCAATAATCCTGTAATAGTTTACGGACATCCCCTATGCCTGCCCCTGGTAGAGTACTAATTGTTGTAAACTCGTTTCTGCCTTGGCATAGTATCCTATCAATGTTTCTAACCATAGAGTCACCAATGACTAGCAGCTCCTTGTTTTGTTTATATGCTCACAGTAACTCCTGCTCATTGTTCTTTTCTGGTTCTCCATGCCTTTCCCTAGTTACACTGTGGTCTAAATTAAGTTGGTCAGTGTAGTCCCCTACCGCTTCGGTACTGAGGATGTCATACCCATTGTGAATGACAATCTGTGCATTTCCACCAGTGTTCCATCTCCCCTTTTTACCTCCCCTTTGGACCCTACACTAGTCTTCCTCTTCCTTAGATACCTTGTAATTCTTTGCATCTAAGGGTGTATCTTCCCCCTCTGCATGTACACCCCCTAACTGCCTGTGCCTCTTCAGATTGCTCAACACAGTCCTGCATTGCTGAATCTATAAATTTCTCTCGTGTAGATATTTCTATCTTGAGTTGTATCCTATTCTGTAGTGATTCTTTTTCTTGTCTATGAATGTCAATCAAGGTGCATTTATCACAGACAAACTGATTGTCCTTCTCTTCCTCCACATACATTTTACAAATGTGGCAGTATTTCATGCTGATATAGTCCCTCTCTTTCATAATCTTATTGTGCTCTGAACTATTGTATGCTTCCCCCATTGAGCCTTCCTACCTTCCTTGTTTACAGCTACTCCATACCTCCTTCATCTGATTGACATTGACAGACTCTGCTGGCTTCTGTCCGTGTCACCTCTGCTCTGCACTTGACTCCTCTCACTCTAGCCAAGCATTTTATAGTGCAGCCTAGTGACGTTGCTCCTGCTGCTATGGCAGCCGTCACTGAGCACTCGAGATTTCAAAGCAGATTGTGTGGGTTACCTGCCCTTAAAAGATCAGGATAAATCCCACCTGGCAGCACAAACACTTGTCCAAAGCCCACAAAAGTGAGCCAGTCAGCGACAAACCCCTCGAGTAGTGGGGAGATCCTGCAGTGCCACTGAAAATCCCAGTGCCAAAAATCAATGTAGACTCACAGGTGGAGCTGCTGTTTAGTGACACACACCCTTACAGGTTCTCAACTGAAGCTCTTAGTCTGGACTCTGCTGGCTGTAGCTGAGCATTTTATAGTGCAGCCTAGTGACATTACTCCTGCTGCTATGGCAACCGTCACTGAGTACATAAGATTTCAAAGCAGACTGTGGGAGTAACCTGCACTTAAAAGATCAGGTTATACCCCACCTGGCAGCACAAACGCTGGTCCAAAGCCCACACAAGTGAGCCAGTGAGCTACAAACCCCTTGAGTAGCGGGGAGGTCCTGCAAAACTACTGAAAATCCCAGTGCCAAAAATCAATGTAGACTCACAGCTGGAGCTGCCATTTAGTGACAAGCACCCTTACAGGTTCTCAACTGAAGCCGTGGAATTTCCATTAGACAAGTTTTCTCAGAAACCCTAATCATTGGATTTTCTGGTGGGATATACAGTATGTGAGCTTATGTCGGAATCCACTGTCAATGTTATGTATTTGTAATGGTGACTGTGAATTCTGTGTTGTGTCCCTGATGGACATTAGTGAGTAGACACCGTGGCTTTCAATGGTCTTCACGTATTTCCTTATTAGTAGAAGGCTTTAATATTAAGATTTTTAATAATCTTCTGTAAGTCTAAAGACCTACAATGATGTACAGTATTTTCCATAGGCATACATCTGAGACCTTTAGATAAAATGGAGATTTACAGTTCAATAAGCAGGTGAACAGACAAGTTAATAACATCTCCTTCCTGACTTTTGACTGTTTCTGATTCCTGCTGCTGCCTGCACCTGTTTGGGGGTGATTCCTCCTGCCACTCCCTAATCACCCACTCCTCATTCAGTTTGGGTGATGAACTGCTCCAGTCTCATGCTCCTCCTCTATCCTGATGTTTGTGGCCCTTTGGCCTCTGTGAGGCCTGCACCTTTGCTGCTGCATAAAGAAATCCATGACACCCAAACTGCAACACTACTGTCTGCAGAAGTGCTGTCTCCTGTGGAGTCAGGGCTTCTGCAGCCACAAGTACTCATGCATGCTGTAAGACATACATACATAGTTCTGGCTGTAGAAAGACATGCCCTTGTGGGACCCGTGCTTATTCAGCTTCAGATATAAATCCATGAAGTCATTTGTCTGTGTCACCTAGAAACAGCTGTATGTTGTTTATCTTACCTAATGATGCCTGTTTGTGGTTGCTTACGGTCATGTCCTTTTCTTGCTGGGGGGAGGCATTAGGGTTTGAAACCCTACCATCACATTTCTCTACTTTTGTGGTGGTATGTTGTACCCTAATTGGTGCAATAATACAGTTTTTTCCAATGAATTTCCTAGCTTTTTGAGATAATAAATCTTTTTCTCATTCACGTATGTCCATTTGGGACCTGCTGAAGAGATGGAAATGTGCAGGTCCTCTGGAGCCTACACCAAAGAAACAGTCAGACTGGCAGTGGAAGTGCAGGGCCATCTGGACCTTACACTTCCATGTTGCAATGGATGTCATGAATTTGTGGCTCTGTCTGGCAGGCAGCAAAAGAACAGAGCCCTCTGTCCCTCTGTGCCCTGCACTTCTATGCGACTACAGATACAGATGCACAGGAAAAAGAGTAGATCTCTCAGCTGAAGTGCAAGGTCCTCTGGCAGTGATGAGTTTATTGGTGCAGGGCCCTATGCCAAGAGAAAACATTCATTTTACTATATGGCACTTTAACCCATGCGGTCAACCCTGCACCTTCTTTTCACAGGATGGGGGTGGATCCACATGGTGGCACTATGGGTGTGCCAAAAAATCTTCCGCAGGTGGAAGATAAGTGAAAGTATGACTTTCACATCCACAAAAGTTCAAAAATCAGTTTCCGATCTTTCACAGAAATTCCACCTGCTTCCTCCATTGCCACACAAATAAAAAAAAAAAATCCAACCCCCAGTGGTGGCTAGTAGTAGTGACCTCTACCTTTACTGTTAACCCCCCCGCTCCATCCTCATCCTCTGACCACCATGCAATAATTTTTCCTGGTGGTCTAGTAGTAAAAATACCCTCCATCCCAGTCCCCAAATCCCGATTCACAGCATTTTTTTAAATGTCCTTATATAATTATCCTCCTGACTTGTGGTCTAGTTGCTCCTCCTTACCACCCCTCCCCACCCTAATAGGTAGATTGCCACCCCGGTCCCCATCCCAAAACTTGTCAGCAGTGGGCCACCAGTACAGCCCTCTGTTCTCCTCCTCAGCCGACAGCCCACTGAAATTTGTGAATGAATGAATGAATGAGCACATGTACATGTGTTCATTCATTCATTTATTCACAAATTTCAGTGGTCCGCCGGCCGAGGAGGAGAGTGGAGGGCTTTGCCAGTGGTCCACTGTTGCTATGTTTTGGGATGGGGAGCGGGTGAGAATCTACCTATTAGGGTGGGAAGAGGTGGTGTGGGAGTGCCACTAGACCACAAGCCAGAAAGATAATCATATAAAATCATTTAAAAAATACTGGAGATCGGGATTCGGGAACTGGGAGGGAGGGTAATTTTACTACTAGACCACCAGGGAAAATCATTCTATGGCAGTTGGAGGATGAGGATGGTGCAGGGGACCAGTAATATACTGTGAGGGACACTGGTGGATGGTTGGGTGGGGGTAGGGGCTGCTAGCCACCAGGGTTTGGGTCATCTTTTGCTTTGGGGCTGCTGGGCAAGTTTGACAACATAATTGGTGGATGAAATGAAAGTGGGTAACTGGACAAAATTTTGTGGTAATATTCATGGAAGTTTTCCACTCCACCAAGGACAGAAGTTTGGAAACTTCCACGAAAGTTACCTGATTTCCACAAAAGGTTCGCTGGGCAGAAAATCCCACTTTCACCCACCACTAGGTGGGACCATCCTTACAGCCTCATCCCAACCAGCTGGCTCACTGAGCTCACCCCAAACTCAGATCACTGACACAGGATCACAAAGCACTGCCCACCAGGCTAAAAGCTGGGGCACAACACAATGTTTCTTAATATTTTTTTTTTCATTTTGACCAGATATTCAGAATAGTCATCGCATGACACACTGATCTAACATCCCTACATATCAGCTTCCATTGGTCTATACATATTTCTTTGGTTGTAGAGGCTTTAATATTAAGCTTTGTAATAATCTTTTTTAAATCCAAAAAGATCAAATGATGTTGTACTATGATTAGGCATGAAGCTGAGACCTCTAGATAAAATGGAGATTTGCAGTTCAGTAAGCAGGCCAATAGACAAGTTAATAACATTCATTTCCTAGCTTTTCACTGTTTCTAATTCCTGTTGATGCCTGTACCACTCCAGAGGTAGTTTCTCCCACACATCTCCTCATTTTGTTTGGGATGCTGAACTGCAAAGGTTTCAGGCTTCTTGTGCCTAATGCTTGTGGCCCTGCACTTCTGTTGCTGCATATAGAAATTTGTGATACCTGAACTGCAACACTACTTCTTTCTGCAGAAGTGCAGGCCTTGTAGATCAAGGACTTATGCAGTGACAGGGATTCATGCATGCTGTAAGACTTGCACACACACAGTTCTGGCCACAGAAAGAGATGTCCCTGTGGGGTCTGTACTTATGCAGCCTCAGATATAAACTCACAAAGGTAGCACATCACTGTTGCTGCATTTGTGTCATCTGGAAACATTTGCACGCCATTTGTCTTATCTGATGATGGCTATCTGTGGTTGCTTGTGTGATTTTGTCCTTTTCCTGCTTGAGGTGTGGGGTGGGGAATTAGGGTTGGAAATGCTACCTCCATATTTCTATACTTTTGTCATGGTACGTTGTACCCCAACTGGTGCATTAACACCATTTTGTTGCAGTAAACTTCCTGTCTTTTTGAGCTAGTGAATCAAATCCTAATTCATGGCAGTCCATCTGGGACCTGCATGAACAGATACAGACATGCAGAACCCTCTGAGC
The DNA here is from genome assembly GCA_016271365.2 of Neoceratodus forsteri. Taxonomy (NCBI): domain Eukaryota; kingdom Metazoa; phylum Chordata; order Ceratodontiformes; family Ceratodontidae; genus Neoceratodus; species Neoceratodus forsteri. Next base: position 638,044,509 of record CM057455.1, on the reverse strand, counting down.
CTTACCACCAAGGGAACAGTCTATCTGACAATGGAAGTGCAGGGCCATCTGAACAATGAACATTCATGTGGCAATGGACGTTAAGAACTCATGGGGCTGTTTGGTAGGTTACAGAGGGCTCTGCACTTCTATGGGACTACAGATACAGATGCGCAGGATAAAGAGATCCTCTGTCCATCAAAGTGCAGGGCCCTCTGGCAGCAATTAGTTGATTGGTGTATTGCCCTATTCCATGAGAAAAACACTCTTCACTATATAGTATTTTGGTCCTGCATTCAATCCTGCACCTTCCCTTCAAAGGTTGGGGCCGGTGCTGTATGGTGGTACCATCCCCACAGCTTTGTCCAATACAGCTGTATCACTGAGCTCAGCCCCAAACATAGCTCACTAGTACAGGATCACAAAGCACTAGCCACCTCTGATGGAGCTAAAGGCAGGGTCAGAACACATATTTATAAATATTTTTTTTTTAAATGTTGACCCCAAATGTTCAAAATCATCATTTTATGACTCACCCTTATAAACATTTTTTTCAATTGTGCTTATCCTCCTGTGGCAGGTCTCCCAATTGTCCACCAACCTACCGGTTCTCGGGGTCTTTCAGGGGCTTGTAGTGCCATAAGCACCCCAGCAGAACCCCTGAGCCTGGCCTGGAGGCTTAATCCTTGGGTAACTGCGATGTTATCCTCTGTTTTCTCCCTGAGTGCCCTAATCCTGAGATCCTGGAAGTCTTGGCACATACACGTGGAGGTGCACATGCACACCGCATCCCCAGTATCACTCTCTTCCACCCTCCCTTGACCTACTACCAACATTTCTCGGACTGATGCCTCCACTCTGGCCTCCATCAGGTGGTGGCCATGCTCTGAGGAGATGGGGGGAACTCCCTCCCGAGGTGGAGAGCTGCCAGCTGGCAGGCTTCTCACATCCTCTCCCTCCCCCCTGCTGACCTCCGATGAACCAGGCTCATTCCTGATCCTGGGTCGCTGGAGTGGTGTGAGGTATGGCATCCATCACCTCAACCCTCAGTGCCATTGGGCCTGCCCCTCCTTATAAACATGACATGTGGAACTTACAGAAACAAGGGTGATCTAGGGAAGCATGCAACACAGTCCTCAAAGGTGTTAATGGTCAGATATAATGCCTAGCATAAATAAAAAGGACTTGGCACACACCAGTCTTAGGTGAAGAAAATTATTTATTTTAACCCTTTGAAGACTGAATATGTTTGAACGTATATGGATTTTGGATGTATACACAGTATACATCTACAGTAATCTAAGGGTTAAATAAAATCCATGACACACTGAGCCAACACCCCTACATATTGACTCACAAGAGTGAGCCTTTTTCAGGGGAGTGAAGTTAGCTTGTAACAAACCACCATAAATACTCCATTGATTTAATTTCAGATACCAAACACCTATGAACTTCATTAATTGTGCAACTTACATAGACTACAATGTTCAAAAAGCTACATAGACTACAATGTTCATAAAGCTACTAGCTACGTAATACAAGTATAAGAAATTACATATCTCGTTATTTAGTCAGTAAAAATGTAATAATAAATAGTGAAAAAGATAATTGTTTTGTAATAGTGATATTGTACAAAATACATTTTCTCTTAAAATCTTATAGTCAAATGTGCAAAGCATTAAAATTCAACATTACATAATGTACAAAATGGGGCAGCAAAAACTACCATACACTGGTATTCATTGGATGCCAAGTCTCTAAAATGTTAAATCATTGTAGTATGGATTTGACTAGTAGTAGGACACTAGATATGTTGAACCAATATACCAAGAGGATTTATTTGCAAATAACATATTAATTTATTACAAAATAAATTGTCCAACCTTGCCCTGGTCCCTCTGTAAATTCACTTCGGTAGCCAGGGCATTGTTCCAATTATTCTTTGCTATGGAACGCAAACGTTCACCAATGCACACATCATAATCTGTTCTAATGTATTTAGATTGGTGAACTTTAGTAGAATTAATGCTACTAAATCTTGTAACATCAGCTCATTTATTAATGTGATACCTGTAATGTGATATATTTGGCCACCTCCTCCTGTGGAGCCTTCTATTTGGGAAGACCTCCTGTCCCTTTAAAGTGCACACTGGTGAAAATTTGTATCCCATAGCAAATAATGTGTGGAACAATGCCCTGGCTACCCTCCTGCATTCACAAAGGAGCTAGGGTGCACATGCATTTAATTTTGTGGTACAGAAATGGTGAGGTTAGGCAAGAGAGGTGGAGACCTCAATTGATTAACTGTGAAAACAGAAGCAATGTGGATTGAACAGTTGGAGGCCTTATATGCTCCTGGACTCTGTGAAAAAATAGAATATGTACCCTTACTTAGACACAGATGTAATTAAATGTGTTCTCTAGTTGTTTGTATTTAGTGTAATGGCCAGGTCTTGATTAACTTGTTTCTCTTTTTCTCTTCTAGTTTAGTAATTTTTGCTTCTGGACTCCCACTGTGCAATTTGAATTAGCCTGGATGCCATTATTTCCATAATGTATTGGGATATTGCTGGACCTTTTTGATACCCATGTGAATATTGCATGAATGGCTTTTTTTTCAACTGCACACTCTGCTCACCCTTTAATTATTGTTTCTACTGTTTTTATGAATGGGTGTATTTGGTTACTCTTATTGTAAATTTGAGAGTATGTATGTACCATAGTAGCAGCTTACAGATTCCATCTCTGACAAAGCTTTTGGATGAAATTGGTGAGGGGTTCTGACATGCAGTGTCCCAATCAGTTGCTATTACCACCACTGTGAGCGTGCCTTGTTTAGTATTAGTATTTTTTGCTTAATTATGTAAAGCACTTTTTTTGCAGCCAGTCTTCCTTGTTTGCACTGACTGCTTCTTTACTGAGCATGGTGATTTACTGTGGAGTGTTTTTTTGTTTTGTGCCATTTCACACTTACACTAACAGCCGCATTCACTGAAATTTGCATTCATATTTACAAGGCTTTTATCTTAAAAGCTCACAGATTAATTCACTAGCAGCACAGTTGCCCACCCACAGTTACTGCATGTCATCAATCTCACATGAAGCTTGTGATTTAGTTAACTCGGGATACATGTTTTTTAATGTGATATGTGCAGATCCAGATAGTGATGTGTTTGCCAACTGCCCCTGGAAGCAGCAGCCACTATGACGGGTGCACCTGCAACAGAAACAGAAGGTGTAGAAATGGAACTCACAGTCTTTACAACATTCAAATCTTTGGAAATGATAGCCTTAAAACTAAAGTGATACCACTGGAATACTACCTCTCTTGAGGCTTATGATAAAGTGAACCATGTGCCTTGGGACTATGTCTTACAAAACTGCTTGACTACGGACAGGCGAGAGAGACACATTTTTCACAGACTGGATTTACATTATACATTCTGCATCTTTACATTTCAATAATGAATTTTTAAAGATTATAATGCTCATCAGTCAGTGTTACAAGCAGAATTAATAGAAAAGCAAGCCAATGTTAATTCAAGGATTATCCAGATTTTAATGAATTAGAAAGAAAGTTGACAATTGCTAATGATAAACAGGAGCACACATTAAGAGCTACCAAACTTTATAAATTTGAACATTATCAGGGAGATCATGAGAGAAATTAGGTATTCACCTGGTTTAAGAATACAAATAGGGGTCATAGCAGGAATAGAATCCACCAAAAATCCAATCTAAAACAAGCAGATCACCCTCTTCTAATTGAAATTATTACTCCACTGGTGAATCAGAAGCAGAGAATCAGTATCCTTTTTTGGACCAGGACCAACAGGCCACAGCACAAGTACCTCAATGGAGCCCCAGGGTGGTCTGCTTCAAAGACAGGGAAAACAGATAAGAAGAGGGGGCAGGGGGGTCAACATTTCAGCAGCTAGGCAACGTAAGAGACAGAGAAAGAAGTATATCCCCTTCAAAGAAAATAAATGTGGTAAATATATCTTTGCAAGAGCTGTCAGTGACTGAAGTCTCACTGCTACAAAAGGGACTGGATTTTATTCCCACTCAGTAAGTACAACCCCTTGATCTTTTCTTGGATCTCTATTGTCTCACCAGGTGCCTGAGCCTCAAGCCATTCTTCCACAAAATTGAAATGGGCAGACTAAAGGGCAAATCACAAGACCTGGATGGACAGAATGAACACTCTATTAGATTCCAAATGAGTCTTAATAATTTTCAGGACTCTGAGTAAATATTATTAGACACATCCATCACCTCTGATATAATTGGCAGAGACAGTACATCTGATGTAGATCGACTGGTGGATTGTCACCCTAGTCTAAATGTAACCCTTCTTATAATCACACAGAGACAGTATTTGAGCTACAATGTGAAGAGGATTTTAAGATATGCCTTGCTACTCAGAGACTGGCCACATTTGTCAACATCAGCAAGCAAGAAAAAAGATGCTCTTAAAAGGGTTGGAACAGGACAAAATGCTAACCATAAAACCAGCCAGAAAAGCTTAGTTGCTGTGAATGAAACTGCTGACTATATTACAAAAGTTGAAAAACAACATTCTAATGCCAACTTTTACAAAAAATTGCCATCTGATCTTACTTTACAGTTCAGGAAGGACATTGATAATTTTCAAGTGACTAGCATGGAACAAGGGGTTTTCCCAGAACATGTAACTAAATTCTTAATGGTGGAACACCTAGTTCATGTTACGCTATATTTACTTCCTAAGATCCACAAAGATTTGCAACATCCCCCAGGCCATCCTATTATGGCCAGTATCAACTCTTTGACTGAGCCACTATCATAGATTGTAAATGGTCTTATAAATGAACTAGTTAGGGCTCTGCCATCATATGTCCATGATAGTGGACTCATTTTGTCTGGACTGGGGGATATGCAAGTGGACAAGAACTGTTACATAGTGTCCTTGGATTGTGAGTCCTAGTATACTAATATCCCCCATGAGGCACTCCATCATGGGTTGGACTCCAAAACAGTCTACAGCCAGCATTTCAAGAATTTCTGATTCAATTAGCTTCTTTTTTACTAACCTCTAACACTTTTATATTTCAGTATGAGTATTGGCTACAGTTAAAAGGTACCACCATGGGTGCAACATTTGCACCAAATTACAGTATGTGTACCTTTATTTAGGTCAGTGGGAGACACAAACTGTCTATGACCAGGAGGTCAGTCCTTTTTACCATATGACTGACCTTCAAAAAATATACATCTTATTGGTGTGGTGGGTAACAGGGAGGAGTTGGACCAACTTGTTTCTTACCTGGAAGGCAGTAATCCAAATTGATGGGTTACTGTACAAGCAGTCAGAAAATGATCACCTTTTTGGACCTTCATGTAATCAAGTTGTCTGATGGTACAGTTGGTACAGACTTGTACCATGAAGAAACAGACAGAAACATGTTATCCACTCTTTCAGCTGCCATCCAGCTCACAACATTCACAACATTTCTAAGTCCCAGTCCCTGTGAATACACTGCAACTGCAGTATACTGCTGATTTTGAAGCCTACAGTGCTGAACTACTGTACATGATAGGTTTCAAAAGAGGGGGTAGAGAGAGGACATTGTAATGGCAGCATGGAATTTTGCTAGGAACAGAGATAGGATCACATTGTTGAGGGATGGTGGGGGTAGATGGGCCAAAGGGGCTGGACCTCAATTTAATTTTCTGACTACATACTGCAGACAAAATAGTAATATGAGGAATATCATCAACATAAATTGATCTATCCTAAGGGCTGATCCCATGTTAAGACATTACACAAGGTCTTCCAAGGGTAGTCTATAACAGAGGCAGGAATTTAGGGTACATACTGGTACACAACCTTCAACCTTTATTGAGGGCTAACCCTGTAACTACCACCTGGCTATCCAGCCTCCCCAAAGATACATTCCAAGGTGGTTGGTGTAAATTCTGTCCTAATATACTTAGATCAGCCAACTTTACTAACATTAATGTTGCTAAATCTTTTGACATCAGATCATTCATTAATTGGGATACCTGTAATGTGATATATTTGCCACCTGCTCCTGTAGGGCCTTCTATTTGAGAAGATTTTCCACCCCTTTAATGTGCACATTGACCAACATTTGCATTCCATAGCAAAGACTGATTGGAACAATGACCTGGCTACCAATGTCAGTTTACAGAGGGACCAGAGTGCACATGCATTTAAGTTTTGTGATATAGAAAGGGTGAGATTGGGCAGGACAGGAGGAGACCTTGATGGATTAACTTTAAAAACAGAAGCAATGTGGATTGTACAGTTGTGGCCTTATATGCTCATGGACTCAGTGGAAGAATAGAATATGCACCCTTACTTAGACATAGATGTAACTTGAATTTGTTCTCTAGTTGTTTATATTTAGAGTAATGACAAGGTCTTGATCAACTTGCCTCTCTTTTTCTCTTCCAGTTAAATATAATAGTCCTTGCTTCTGGATTCCCACTGTGCAGTTATAATTAGCCTGGATGCAGTCATTTCTATGAATTATTGGAATACTGATGAACCTTTTTCATACACATTTGGATACTGCGTGACTGGCTTTTTCTAAATATTCAGCTTGTTAGCCCTTTTCTTTACTGCTACAACTTTTTTTTTAATGAATGAATGAATTTGGTCACTGTTACTTTCTTGAGATTATTTATGTAATATAGTAGCAGCTGACAGACCCCCCAAGGAAGCTTTTGTGCTAAACCTATCAGGGGTTCTGACATGCAGTGTCCTGATCAGCTGCTACTGTCACCACTGTGAGTATGTCTCATTTAGTATTTTATATTTGTAGTCTTTTTTGCATAATAAAGTAGAGCACTTTTTTGCAGTCGACACCGGTGCCAGGTGTTTGCATTGATTGTTTCTTGACTGAGCACAGTGATTTACTGTGCATCAGTTTTTGTTTTGTGAAGTTTATTACTATATCTGGGCTTTTCCAGCCCACAGCAGGCCACATCCATTTACTTTTTTTAGTTTCATTTTTGCACCCACCCCACACCAGAGATGATATTACCTATACAAGAAATTCCCTGCAAGGAGCTGTGTTTTGAGGACAGGCCCCATCAACTCTGAAAGTTTTGGAAAAACATGCTGTACAGTCTAGGCTGTAGGTGTGAGAATAGGTCATCATTAATAACATGCAGCAGAGTAATTGCACTGTAGTTACACATTTGTTGCATGTACCTGCAATGCAGTAGTAGTGTAGTTACACTGCAACTACAGTGTAGTTAATTCAGTTCAGTTCAATTACATTTTTATTTTACCAGGAATAACACCATTGAGTAGATTCATTTACAAGGTGGTCCTGGAAAGAGGCAACTGGATAAGGCAATACAAATACAGCATTATAAATGCTATACTAAGCACATTGCCCTTATACAAGTGAAAATGGCAATACAATTACAAATACATTCATTGATTTTTTTCCTAACAATGTAGGACTAAATACACAATGAGGGAGCAGGTACAGTGAGATAAAACAGCAATAAATACATTCATTATTGTTATTAACAATGTAGGACTAAATACATAATAAGGGAGCAGGTACAGTGGGATAGGACATTCTAGTTCTGAAAATGCAGTTTCTGGAAACAGGAAGGAAAGGGAAGAAAGGAAGAACTCATATAATTCATCAGGCTGTAAGGGGACAAAAAGTACAGGAAAGACAACAACCGACTAAGAGAAGGCAATAAGTGCTGTATTGGTAGTACAACAAAGGTTCCTCAGGGAGGTTTTGGTTCAGATTAAGAATAAAAATGGCAAGTTTCCTGAAACAAGAGGCTCAGCAAAGATTTAAAAGTGTGCACCCCAACAATTTGCATGAGTTTTAAAGACTTTTGGAGGGTATTCCATACAGTAGGGAAAGCATGACTTAGGGAAGATGTGCCATAGCAAGTTCATATCCTAGTTATGTTGAGCAGAATATAACAGTATCTTCTGAATGAACATATGCCTGGAATACACTTAAGTAGTTCAGAATTATAGAGAGGGATCTTATTGGTGATGGCTCTATAAGCTCAATTGGGGCCTTTTTCATCCTTCTTGTGCAAAGTGAATGCCAGCCAAGTTGTGCATAGTGGGAGCACTGGTGGGTTTTAAAAGGGGTGTTGGTAATGAATTTTAACTCTCTATGGTACAGTGTATCCAGTTTAACTGAGGCGGCATTGGAACCATGACTAGAGAAAGTCTTCATAGTCAATGGGAGGGGCTGTGGTCTGTACCATCCTTATTTTTGCCTCCTGTTTAAGCAGATGTCAATGCGGAAGAATAGACCTAGCCTTTGTCTTAGCTTTTTGGACAGTTCCTCAATAAGTTTAATGAATGCGAGCCGGCAACCAAACCAAAATCCCAAATATTTGAAATTATCCACAACCTCAAGTGGCTCCCCCAGAAGGGTCACGATCTGGAACTTGGCTCTCAGTGAGTTTACGTTTACAGCATGGGCTTGGTGGGAGAGAAACATGACTTTAGTCTTCTTTGCATTAAGCAAGAGTTTCAGGTGAAGAAGGTGTTGTTGTAGCAGGTTAAATTCCTGCAGCAGCTCTAAGCATGCAAGCTCAAGGGCTGGCCTAGCAACATACAGTACTGTGTCATCAGCAAAAAGGTGGATATTTGGACAGTTAAGGAAACTTTAAGGAAAGTATTACCAAAAGTGTAATAAGAGTATACAAACTTTAGACATTTCTGAAAAAGTTACAGATCTGGATCTCAGAAACAGGAGAAACAGCCATCACTAAACTATTCATGTCTTGAGACATTGCCTTCCAGATAGTGCATGGCAAATTTGGGACAACTTCATCAAAGATCAGCAATGTTATAAAGCTGCAAAGTTAGTGATTTAACACTGAACACTGTACTCAGCCCTAACTATGCTGGTGCCACTGTGCAAAAATAATATATAAATATATTATAATGTATGGGTAACCCTTTTTACCCATTGAAATCAAGCAGATTACAACCTTGCAATTCCACTGTTGTAATGTCTGAACCTTATAAACCTATCTCATCTATGTCATAGCAGTGGGTTTACAAAATGGAATGCCAGTGTTATTCAATATTCTACACACCCAGAATGTGATTGTTAGTCTCAGTACAGTATTCAAATAACATACCAATTGTCTCAGTTTACTGTTACTGAATCTAGCAATCACTTTGTCTGATAGAGATTTTAATTCTGGTACTATTTCAGCCCACTGTTGTTCGGTCTATGTATCCTAATAAGTAGTTTTCCTACACAATCATGTGGCTGTAGAGCAGATTTGTTAATAAGGTAAGGCTAAATTACCTGTGTTTTGGGGGGGTGTAAATTCTCATGTCGAGTCCCATACACTATAAACAACAATGCCTGATGTACAGGTGATAACCACGGAGTAATCATCTCGCTTGGGTGCTAGAGCAATGGTAAACCTCTCGAGCTGTGCTCTTCGGGTTTACTGATGCCCTAGCAACCACTCGAGGTGATTACACCATGGTTATCTCCTGTACCTCAAGCATTATCCTCTATATAATGGTGCAATGGCACCACTATAGTTAGGATTGAGTAGCATGTTTAATGTTAAACCTCAAATTTTTCCCTTTAATAACTTTGCAACCAATCAGTGGATCTGCACAAAATTTGACATGCGCTGTCTCATGGAGTAGATCTCTCAAAAAACTATAACTTCTGTTTTGGTCAGTTGTACAGTTTCTGAAATATGGATAGTGCAAAAACCTTAAAAGGCACCAATTTTTGCAGCTTTTTCCTCATTACCTTGCTCCAAGATGGTGTGGAATTGTGCTATGATTTTTATGGTAGCAACAGCTTGGGTAACAGAACTGTCATGCATTTGTTTGGTGAAAAAATATTAATCTGTTGCAAAGTTATTCAATTTTTAAGTTCCCGTTGTTTTTATGGTGAAGATCCCTTTCCGGGATAGATGCATAAAGTTCAACAAAGCATTTGGTCTCACGAAAAATGATTCTTTTTCATAAAGGGGGCCAATCCTTTTTTGTCTGAAAAATTCCTTTTTCATGAGCTGCCATCTTGTTTTTTTTTCCCACTAACTACAGTGCATGGAAAATATCTACAAATGTTGTCACTATGCAAATCAAACACCATAATCTAGCTAAATGGGCCACATTTAGCTAGATTCTGATGTTTGTTTCTCACAATTAAGGCCAGAAATACTTTTCCTGGGCACCTGAAATCCTGTAGGCCCAGCTTAGAGAGAGGCATACTTTCTCCGTGTTCTCTGTAAGAGAACTGCAGACTTTCTTGACTTCTGCAGCTGCAGCTGAACTGGTGCTGCCAGCTGCAATGCATGCTGTGAGCTCCCTTAGCCTGGTGTCTAGTGGCACCCTTCTCACACTGCTGGGGGGGGACTTATAATGCTAATATGGGGATTGGGCCCCCGATGTTGGCACCATTAATAAAACAATGGGCTGTGGGTGGGGAGGGGGAACATCCAACACCATTGGTGGGAATCTGGTGTTGGATTATATAAATAAATAAAAATTTAAACATAAAAATAAGGGGGACAGTGATCAGAGGGTGGGGAGTGCTTACCCCATTCTCATAAAGTCTACAAATCTGACCTTATTTACTGATGCAATGGGGTGAGTGTTAGGCTTGAGAAGCCCAAGGCTCACCCCACACCTGCTTTCCTGCCTGGTTTGGGAGGGTGGGCTGTTAGGGAAACCCTAATGCCTCATTTCCCAACTTTTGTCACGTTGACCCTAACTGGAGCATTAACAAAGTTTTTTGCAACATCCATAGTATATACTGTATGCATTCTTTGCAAAAAAAAACCTGCATTAATGCATCAGTTCGATGTGTTTACACAACTGGATGAGATAATATGAGATAATGCTTGTGTAACTTGAATTGCTTTGTGGCTTTCCGCCTCTCTCTCTGTGGGATATACCACCCAGTAGGGGTACGATGCAAGGAACCCTAGAGGAGCATTCCCCCCCTACAGGTGCCTGGAATGAATGTGTCAGCTAAAGGCAGGTTAGGAAGAAGCCCACGGGAAAGAGAGATGAGCTGCTGGAGGAGGAGGGGTGGATAGTGGGCAACAAAAAAGAATCCTGGTGAGGCCCAGTATGTCTGTGACCTTTTAAACTCAATAGGGGAGTGACATTGTTGCTCCACCCATCAAACCACAGGCTTAAATCCCTCACATTTGATGTGCTTATGCAACTGGATGAGATAAGATGAGATAATGCTTGTGTAACTTGATTTGCTTTGTGGATTTCCGCCTCTCTATCCGTGGGATATACCACCCTGTAGGAGTACAATGCAAGGAACCCTAGAGGAGGGTTCCCCCCAAAGGTGCCTGGAATGAATGTGTCAGCTAAAGATAGGTTAGAAAGAAGCCCCAAAAGAATACCTAAGATGTCAAGCTTTGAAGATGATGAACAAATTTTGTGAAGAGAAGGGCTAACTTCCTAAGGAGAGAGGGGAAACCCAGGGCCACCATCCTCTCCATCCAACAGCGGAAACTAACTAACTAACTTACTAACTAACTAACTAATGTGAAGAAAGCACTAAATCTAACTAGTATTGTGACCATTGGCATGGTGGAAAGGAAAAAAACCCTTTGAAGAGGAAACCTCTGGGGATCCAAGGCCTAGGTCACCTTCCCTCCACTCTGATGACATTTGATTAGAGGACATAAATCGGTAAAGAGAATGGTTTATAGATGAGGGATACACATATTGAAAAGTAATGAAATAGACATAAGTAAGGAAGATGATGAAAAATAGGGAAATTCCCTGAAAGAAAGCACAATAAAATATGGAACATGAGGCTGCACATGTCTCAAAGGAATAGAGGCAAGGACGAATATGGATGATGATGATTGCCACAAGAGTTTGGCAGGACGATGCAGTAGCATGAGATCAAATGAGAGGTGCACTTGATTGAGCGGTATGCCTGATTGAGTAAGGTGAGGATGTAGACATGGAGGCTGATGAGGTATGAACATGTGGTACTAACGCTTAGACACTAATGTTGTGGTGATGAATATCATAGGATTCAATATATTGATGCAGTAATGAGGCTTCTTGAAAGGAGACATACTCCAAGGCCAATAAGGCATATCTGGAACCATAAAGTATGCAGACTATATGGATGATATGCTTGATAGAGCAATGTGACTAAGTAGACTGCTTGAAGGAGATAGATTCAGAATGAATAGAGAGATGTGAATAAGGAGGCTTCTATCAAAGGAGGTAGATTCGGAAAGGAATGAGACAGGAACTTGAATGATGGTGGAGATCCTTGAACCTACTCTTAACAAGGGGTGATGGACAGGAAGGCATGGCTCTTGAGTGGAGATAGAGTCTAATCTAGGTAACAGTGGTGGAGGAAGAATCAGGCCATGAGTGGAGGGAATCCCTGATGACTGGTACTAGAAAAGGCATGCCTGGAACTCACTATGCTAAGGAAAGTAAAATAGGAATGGATGAGGTTTGAAGATGGATTGAAGCCATGGAGGCTGGAATGGAAAAGCGAAATATGAAAGGCCGAAGGATGGTAAGGATGCAATGAGTCAGCAAAAGGACCCCGCCAGTAGGAAGAAAACTGCAATAGAGAGATTCGTCGGAGGTTAGACGGAGTCGCCAGAGAATTATGCTATGGAGGCTGGTAAGCAGACCGGGCTGAGTCAACTGAGGCATGGTAGGATAGGGAAACCCCAAAAGAAAAGCACGAGCATAGCTGAGGAGGCAAAGGGAAGGACATGGATCGAGCAGTCGATGCGAAGGAGAAGACCCATATGGAGGTAGTATGAAGGGAGAGGGAAAAAAGTCCAAAGAAGAATGGAGTAAAGAAGGCTTGAGAGGTAGCAGGGACCCACTGAGGGCATGCTTGAGGAGGTGATGAGAGATAGTAGAGAAGAGAAGCAAGGATGGGAGGGAGGAAATCCATGTAGGAGTCAGAGGAACAAGGAGTATCCAGATGTGCCCACTAGGATATTCCAGAAGTGCTGATGAGGAGACAAAGAATACTGCAGACCGACTTGAATGCACATGATTGAGCAATGCAAGGGAGCAGAAACCAATGTTGAAGAGCCATGCTTGCTTATGCGATGTGAATGAGTAAACCCTGAAAGATGAGGCATCAAGGTTGTAGTCAATGAAGTAGTACGGAATTCAAAGAAAGGAATGACAGAGGAAGTGATCTAAGCAGACAAACTTTAAGGTAATGCAGAGGGAATGAGTACTGGAAGTATAAACTCAATATGGTTGGAGTTATGAACTCTATACATACGGTAGGATGGCTGCGGTTGAATAGGTGGCACAGGAGTCATGGTAGGGATGCCCAACAGAAATATCAACAGTAGGCTATGAGGGAAGTGAATCCTGAAGAGCTAGTAAAGAATCAGAAGAAGAGGAGATGGTAATGAACATGACATAACTTGAATGAAGGTAGCGAGCTCCAAGGAGCGACATGAACAATGACACTCCTTGAAAGGAGGCAGACTCCAAGGCTAAGAAGACATAACAGGAACCAGAGGTTATGCAAATCAGAATGAAAGCATGGGACGGTGATCAAGGGGAGACAAATCAGATGATGTATGATGAGGAGGAAAGTCATGAGTGGAAAGAATCTATGATGGTCAGAACAAGAATAAGTGATAGGCTGAGGAGGGCAACAGAAATGGATGAGGTATGATGAGGGATTGATGCCATGAAGGCAGAAACCAGAAAGTGAGGTATGAAAGGACGAATGCTGGTAGGGAGGTCAACAGGGTAGCATAGATCTCAGCCGGTACAGGATGAGAACTGCATGGGGGCGAGGCAGAATAGGTAGTACAAGATCCATGATAGGTACAACCAGACGGAGCAAGGGAATAGCAAACATGGTAGTGAACCATACCAAGGCAAACTGATAGAGGGACTGAATCAGATGAGCAGGTCAAGGCCAGGTATCACTGAACCTGAGGGGGTTAATGAGGCAAAGGATCTCCCTACCTAAACTTCCTTACGTAACCACCTTATTAACACCCGATGCTGTAACTGCCACTAGTCAAGGCCGTACTCAATACTTATGACAAAGCTTATTACTAAGCTGCTAAGGATGACATAACTCTGGTATTGTTTGCATCCATCCTACCTGTACCAGCTTGTTTGTATCTATGTCTTAATTTTACTGTTATACTTATGTGTTGTACTGCTATACTGTGCATTTTGGTTTGTCTTACTGTGACAAGGTACCTTTGTAAATGAGCCTATGGCTCAAAGGTTTTCCAAACTGCTGTTTAAATAAAATTAAAAAAATAAAAATCTCTGAAGAAGGGAGCGAGGATGGATGACAAGGAGCAAGTAGACTCCATGAGGGAGGAAGGCTCTGCAAGGGGACAGGATGGCGAGCTGAATGAGGAGGCACGTAGTCCCGGTTCAATGGAAGGCCGGACAGATTCAGCCATGTATGGCCCAAGAAGAGGAATGGCAGAGCAAATGAATAGATAAATTGTGGCACGTGGAGATAGAAACCATGACTGGATTGAATCCTGGATGGCGGAGTGTGTCGAGAGAGCCAAGGAGAGGGAATTAGAAGAGGAGGAGACATGAATGAACATGAAATGAACTTGCATGAAGCAAGAAAAAAGAGGTAGGTTCCTCAAAAGGAGGTAGACTCCAAGGCCAAGAAGAAAGATCCGGAACCAGAGGCAACCCAAATTTAGCGATCAAGGAAAAAAATGGATGAGATATGAGAAGGGTGAGCAAATTGGATAAGGTAGGAGAAGGAGAGAAGCTAAGAGCAGAGTAAAGCCAAGATGACTGGTACTAGAAAGGAGCTAGGACAAGGAAGGGAAAAATAGGAAAATGGATGAGGTACAAAGAGGGAGTAAAGCCATGAAGGTGGGTACAGGAAGCAAAGTATGAAAGGGCAAGGATGGAGGGAGATCAAGGGATATCAGAGGAGCCCACCATTACAGGATGAGAATGGCTGAATCCGGAATGGCAGGTGCAAAGTGAGAAATGATGACCAGAGTCTTAAACCAGATACAGGTGGCTGGAGAGCCATGGGTCAATAATTCGGCATATGAGTAATGATAAGTAAGATCTAATAAATCCTGAATGCAGGCCAGGAGGTTATCGTGGATCTGAGATGGCTACGGAGTTGAAGAATCTCTGATGGAGGGATCAAGGGTGGAAAAGAGGAAGACTCTGAAGGGGTGGATCGGCCAATCAAGGCAGACAGATGGATTGAAGGAAAAATAGGAACAGGTCAGCATGCGGCATTGAGGAGCTGACAGGGCTAAATTAATTGGGTTAAGTCAGCCAGAGACAGGGTGAGATAGCGAAGCCTTTGAGAAAAAGGCAGGGCCTTGGAGGTAAGGAGATGTTACGCAATATCCGAAATAGAGAAGCAGGAAGGAAAAGGCCAGAGGAGCGAGGGGTAGAATCTGAGATAGAGTCCTGCCAGAATAAAGATGCAGTAAGAGCTATGCACCCAGTGCAGAAACAGCAGAAAGGAAACTGGCAAAGGACATAGACTGGAAGTAAGGAATAACACAGTCAAAAGCACACCCAATCAAGTTATAGAAGCTCAGAACTGAGGAATAACATTGGAGAAAGCAAACGCAGGCAGAATTTTTTATATTTTTTGATAGAGTTGGGAGCTCAAAATCTGCTATGTATGCAGGATGTTCTACCACTTTGGAGCAACAATTGGACCAGAGTCAATTCGAGGGAAAGAAATGATACCAGAACAGGAAACCATCATGATCAAATCACAGATGGTATCAGAATCAAAGAAGGACACTTTAAAATCCAGCACAAAACTACAGAGATAGTTGGAGTTCTGGTGATGTCTTGGGGTTCTAGTATAGCCGAGATGGACTACAAGGAACAGGAGCAACAACATTCAATTATTTCAATGTAAGAGAACCAGAGTGGTGGAATCTCTGCAATGACAGCACCAGTCTGTTTCTGTGCAGATTACAAGCAACGAATAAAAGAGAAAAGAAGGCGGACTCACGGAAAGTCCCCAAATCAGTAGGTCCAATTCAGAGCACTAGCACTAATAAAAATATGTACAGAATAGCCCAAAACTTGAGTAAGAACCCAAACTGTGATGCAAGAAACAAACTGGAAATACGAACCATACCAAATACTATTAACACTGGTGGCTTGAAAAGCATAGTGGAGGCTACGATTGCAAGTTCTGCCCAATGAGTTAATGACCCACACGATTCAGTTAGTCAGGAGGAAGTTGAAATGGTGTCAGCACCAATGGGTGAAGGATTTGGTCCTACAAATATCGAACAAAACCCAGAAAATGAATAAAATGATGAGGGTGCACGAACAACTGGAACAACACATTAGGCTGACACGGACACCGATAAAAGAAAGGTCAGACACATTCGAGCTGAAATTCAAAATCTCCAGCAGGCTGTAAATACTTTAACTGAATAACAAATTTCACATAAAAAACAGATAACTAACTTGTAAGCAATGAATAAGAAAATAAAAGCCAAGAAGCCTGACATTGAAGACAGGGCATAAGCAGTGAGGTATGGCTGAGAGCAGATGCCGTTGTCGATGGCACACCCCAAAGGTACGGGCCAGGACGGAGTGGCAACTGCTATGAGCTAGGAGCATACCAGCAGCACGGAGTGGAAATGAGGATGAGTGGGTGGCCAGGAGCTGAGGCACAATCTGAAACAGGAGCAACAGATGGCAGAAAGAGGTACTGGGAAGGGATGGAAAAGTAAGGCAGATGGGTGATGCGAGTCAGCGAACAAGCAAGGAATGAGGAACACTTGCTGGGAGGGTTGGGGGGACTGCAAGCAAGTGTGGGGAAGAACAATTAGAATGGAAAGAAAGCAACAGCAGCTGTGGTATATGTAGGAGGCAAAAGGAGCCAAAACAGGGAGAGAGAAATGAACAGGTACACTGAGGCAGCTGCAGAGACGAGGGAAACAGCAGCATCAGTCCAAGAAGGCGAAGAACAGCAGCGCCCCCGGCTGCAATGAGAAAGAATCCTGGTGAGGCCCAGAATGTTTCTGACCTTTTAAACTCGATGGTGGTGTGACATTGTTGCTCCGCCCATCGAACCACGGGCTTAAAGCCCTCCCATTAAGGCTACACTTAACACCAAAAACGAACGGAAATGTGGCACTAGTGATTCCAACCTTAACTCCTCATTCCCCCAAGCAGCCAAAGGGACAAGACAACACAAGCAGCCACAGACAGTCATCATCAAGTATGACAAACATACAGTTCTTTCCAGATGACACCAGACCATCATGGTCCAGCGCTTTGATAGCCATGGATACACATGCACACTTCAACCCCTAAACACCCACTTCAGGCTGCTGAAATGGAGTATATTATGAAAGAGGTAAAATATATTTTTTTTGGTTAACTGAACTGATAAGCATTTACTATGTGCATACATTATGTATAACAGTATGGTAAAATGAACACCATCTAGGTTCCATGACAACAGAAATGAAGCTGGAAGAGTACAATTTCTGGGAGCATGCTTTGGTACTCAGGCTGTGATATTCCACCATGGAGTGTCTGTACATTCAGGACATTATGTGACATGGCTGAGGTAAAGGAATGGCTGGATGGAATGCATGACTACATGAGCACTTTTAAACAGAGACTACCTCGAAACCTAAAAGATGCTTATGTCCTGGTTCTCAAAAATTACAATGAGCTTCACTGGAGAGAAGAGTAGTTGACGTAAATGTGATGTCACTCTATTTGATACACTGTAGTAGTCATAACAGTGTGCTGTGCAACCTTTTCTTTACATGTACTGCTCTTTTCATATTAGTTTATGAATAGTAGCAAAAAGGGACTAGACACATACAGATAGTTATGATGGCAACAGTTAATGTAGGTGTAGCTGTGATTTTTGTTAAAGTGCATCCTAAGTGGGCATGAATCAGTACAGGCTGTGTGCATAATCACGTGGTATACAACACTTACTTTAGCTGTGGAATAATCATATAAACTGCATATTGACATCTCATGTCTATGCAGTTCTCTTGTTCTAGTCTGTAGATTTCTGCACTGCTGCATTATGTGACATCGAATTTGTTATGAGTGCTGTCAACACTATTGCTTGTCCATGCACTGTACATTAAATATACTGAGAAACATAACCATATGTGCTGGTTAAAAAGAAAAAACTGACATTTAGAAATGGAGATTGAGAAGAGAAACAGTGTGTACAGTCCAGCAGTGGAAGATGTGAGAGCTCAGACTGGCATGATGAAGTGCTGATCTTATTACAGGTACATGTTTGGGGGTGGTGGTATGGATGAACTCATAAGACAAATTAAACTGTTGGAAGAAGTTCTGGTGGGCTGGCATGGGTGTGTGAGGGGAGTGGGAATGACAACATATGTGTATGAATAAATGTCTGATTATCACAGTACTAGACAGATAAAGTTGTCATCAACATTTTTATAGTGTGTGGTGGAACCCTGTTATGCATGAAATTCCATGCCTGGAATATGCTTGTGCTGCAGTAGTGACATACAGTAATTATGTTGTTGTGCTGCAGTAGTGATGTCACTACTGCAGCATAACAACTTAGAATGCTGCCACACATCTGCTTTCCTCTTACCAACTGAGCGGGAAATCTGTTTTTTTTTTACTTGAAGTTGCTGAAACAGCTGCAGCACATTAATTTAGTAATTTGAGCTTGCTACCAACACCCAGGTTCCTCACCCCCCCAACCACTAGTTCACTTATAGGTAGTGGAGTGCCTGAAATGGGCATGGGTGCCCACACACTATATAAGATAATGTATGGCCATTCATACACAGACAAGCCTGTATCTTCATCTCAAGTTTTCTATGGCAAGCATGGAACGTCTTGAACTCTACTCTTGAGTTTCCTGGTTGCCATAGAAATCTCTTGATGCAGACACAGGATTGTTGTGTATGGCTGCCGATACAGTATCCTCTATATATGTATAGTATTGATGCCATCAGCCATTCATTCATTCAGTTGCCCTGATGAATGTGTTTATCTAGATGCTCCAAAGCCCATACCCTTTGCTTAAATATAGATATGCATGGAGAACATAAAGTTATGATAGAGATATGTTACAAACAACACTTATTCTGAGGCAGAATGTGTCACCGATTGATGTATAGCCTATAATGGGTGAACAGATACCCTGTATGTATTATTCTTTTATTTCATTATTCCATTGTCCCTTGAACACCTTCCAGGAATGATGGACTCTACACCAATTTTACTTTTTGGTTGCTTGTTGACAGTATTTATTTTGGCACAAAATATTTACATCCAACAAATTTATGACTTCACAATTCCACACATAAAATTCTTTCAAAGCTTCCTGGTTCAGGCCTCCGTCCCTCTTCTGGTCGTTCTTCCATCTTGGCTTTCAGGGCCCGGACACTGTGAATATGGCACACCAGAACCAGGCCGGTTCCACCTACCTGGGCTTTCACCCTGCAGGCCTGGACACTTCTGAATCCGGCACCTGGACCTATCCCCCTCCCCACTTTACCACCACGTCTGGGTTCATTGTCCCCAGCCCATGTATCCTACCCCCAACCCCCTTCCTCCCACCCTGCACCCCTTTTCTTCTTTCTCACTCCCATGGGAGCCTCATTGCCCCCAGGAGACTCTGACCTAATCCCTGGCCTATGGCTGCCTCCCCACAGTGAAAACACTGGCCCTATGCCCAGGGCCCCCAGGTCACTCAACCTGCCCTCCAACCATTTCCTTTGTGCCAACCATCCCCCCCACCTTCCTTAATAAGGGTGGGAGGGTGGAAAAATTCCCAGCAAAAGAAGTCATCCTGCCTGAGTCCTGGCCTAATATGCCCCTACAGGATGCTGGGTAAGGACCCCCCTTGGGGCTCTGCCCCCCCAGCCAATCCCTGGGGCTCTGGTATCCCCTGATAATTTTACACTCTACCTGCCTGGTGATGTCATTAAGCTCCACCATTTCTCTTCTACCTGCTCTTCCTTCCCCTTCTCTGTCCCCTCCACCCTTCCCTCTCCTGTTCTTCTTTCTGGCCAGGGTCATTAGACAACCCAGTTTGCCTTTTAGTGGCAAGCCCCATGGTCCCCTGAACCCCTCCCAGGAATGATGGACTCTACACTAGTTTTACTTTTTGGTTGCTCGTTGGCAATATTTATTTTGGCACAATGAATATATTTACATCCAATAAATTTATGACTTCACAATTCCACACATAAAATTCTTTCAAAGCTTCCTGGTTCTGGTCTCCATCCCTCTTCTGGTCATTCTTCCATCTTGGCTTTCAGGGCCCGGACACTGTGAATCCATCCCTCTCCTCCACACCATAACCAGGCCGGTTCCATCTACCCGGGCTTTCACCCTCCAGGCCAGGACACTTCTGAATCCGGTGCCTGGACCTATCCCACTGCCCGCTTTATTACCACATCTGGGTTTGTTGTCCCCAGCCCGTGTATCCTCCCCCCTCCCTCCTTCCTTTCCCCCACTCCCCCTTTTCCTTCTTCCACTGTCCCTCTTCCAGCTTGCAATGGATGGAGGGGCTCCCCTCTTGCAGGTTAGCACCTCAAAACTTTGCTGGCTCTCTTGCTCGCTAGCTAGCCAATAGGCCTTAGGAATAGGCACATCCCAAATTCTAACAGGTGGACCCCATCAGACATGTACACCGAAGGCTGCTCAAAGGAAATGTCCTTGTGCTGCAGGTGCACCCCCCATTTTGATTACTGCCCTTGCCACCCTTCTATTCAGATGCTTCCTGACTTTCTTAATCAGTCAGATGTCTTTTTCCCACCTCCAACCCTCCGGGAGGTGATGTCGGATCAACCGATTGTCACCCTTGGCCACCGCCCTCTCAACCTTTCTAAATACCCCATGATGTTCTGCCCCAATGTACCCCATGGCAGGCCCCCAAGATCATTTCCCTCCAGGTGTATAATAAGGCAATCTGGCGTGGCCCATTGCAACTTTAATTCCTCCATCAGAGGCATGAGCTGTGCCCACCTCACCCCCCAATGCCTTTCCACAGTACCCTGTATACTCACTATTATATCGTGACTCTGCTCCCCTGGAGGTGGTGACCGCAAACCTTTCAGCCCAATATACAAACAAATGCCCCACTATCCATATTTTCCTCTTGGAACCTGCCGTGGAAAAACAAGATAAACAGTGTGAGTTGCTGTTGTCAACACCTGACATACCTCCTATAGCAGCTGGACTTCCAGTGCCCCACCTTCTTTACCTCTGCCACTGCAGTCCTTTTATCTGCTGCCTCAGTGGCTGTCCCAATCCAAAAAGAATGTGGGGCAAATTCACTTGGATCTTCCCTGATAAATTCCAGGGCCCTCTTGAGTACCATCCCCACTTAATACCCTGTGACCGGGGAGCCATCCCCATGTTAGAACAAAGCCCCCCCCCAGTCCTCCCTCAAGTGCTCCAATATGTCTCCAGTTCATTCACTGTGCAGCAGGTGGACTGCGGTTGCCTCATCAGTGACACTTGGGTCTCCCTCCCTCTCTGGTCCATTTCAGACTTGGCCAGGGTAATGACCACCCTGTTATGTCCCCAAAGGATATCCTTGTGCTACAAAGCCTGCCCAGCAGCTGTCTTTCATGGGGCCACCACGTCCCTCACCTGGAATGCCCTTGCTGCCATAACCACGAACACAGCCTGGAACAGCGCCCCCTCTTGGGCCGAAGTGCATACCTTCTGCGTTGCCCATAAGACCTTTTCCAGCAACTGCCCTGTTATGGGGCACCTCCTATCTGCCCTGGCCACCTGCTCCCTCTGTCAGTTAGAAGACTAACTGCTAAGATAATAAATCAGATTTGTTCTATGTCTACAATATTAGCCAGAGATTACACTCACAAGTAGTCATAAATAAAGTATTTTATTATACTCACAGCCAAGCTTAGGATAATATATCACAGATAAAGTGTGACTTGCCATTCTATTTGTACGTACAAAGCTTCTAGAGAGAGAGAAACTGGCAAGAAAGTGTTATATATACTAAGATAAGAACTAGCTTACTGATATGCAAAACCTTATATATCGGTTCTGCTCTATAAACAGTGTTAGTCATACATTCTCTATTGAATAATTACTTAGGAGACAGAATACTAATGAGTATAAGAAATAATGCTTCTATTGCATAAACCTTAGACAAAGAGAATGCTGACACTTCCAATCTACATGTGCTTCGATGACAGACTAAACAAGGGATCTGTCTCTTGTTAGGAGAACACAGAGAATTGCTTACAAAGCTATATTACACATGGCATATGTGCCTGAGTGTAAAAACATATAATTATATGAGAATATAAGTACATAATAATCACTGATGATCCTTCAGAAACATCTTAGCAGTGATTAGGTCAATTATATATGGAATATATATTAAAAACAAACATAATCTAGATAAATGTAATATAATGAGGTATAAATGAACCATGCATAGTACATTAGCATATATTAGCAGCAAAGCACATTCCTAGCACTCATGCTTATGCGATGTGTGCGAAAATCTATAGAGTTAGTGCAAAATAGCAATATCACAGTATAATAGACCAGAGATGTAGTGTAAGGCATATATGGGGTAATAGGGGCATAACCCAGGTGCAACACCGCTGCCAACCCGACACCATGCATTTTATTGTACTGCTGGCCCCTACATCAGGCCAGCCCCTGTCCTGGCATACCCAACTGGTGCCAGCTAAATGCACAACCATTGTGGCATGGGTCAGCCCTTCTTCCCACTGCTCCACCACAAACCTCCTTACCTGCTCATCCCAGGCCGATTTGTCCCTGTCCCACCCGTACCTTTGGAATGTGCTGCCAGAAGAGGTCATTTTGTTGAAGTCAGTGGGCAGCTTTAAGAGAGGCTGGGATAGGCATGGGGGAAGGTAAGAACCATGGGTAGGGAGGATGGAAGGAGTGGGGAGGGAGGACAGGGACATTAGCTCAAGCTGTGGACCCTGCAATACGAGCAGACTTGATAGACCAAATGGCCTTCTGTTGGCTTCTTCGAATGTTCGTATGTACTTCCTTCTGAAATCCTGGAATCTCACCCAGCCTGCTTCATAGGCCCTCAACGTGTTTGCTGACCAGCAGCCCTGGTACAGCACCCTGGCTGTGTCCCACCAGTCTCCCACAACCGGTCCAGGACCCTGGTCCTGTTTGGCCCTGCCTAAGGCCTCAGCTCCTGAAACCTGTCAAGCTGTAAACAGGAAAGACTGTAAGCCACTTCATTCCTCAGTCCCTCAATGTGCTGTGCTTTGAAAGATATGTTCAGTTGTAGCCCCCAAAAAAACAGGCACCTGAGCAGCCTGCTCACCATCTCCGTCCTCCCTCCTTGCCTGTTAATGACCTCCACCACCCCTTTGTTATTGCACCAAAACAAGATGCGCTTCCCCTGCATCCTGCAGCCCCACACTTCTAGAGCCACCCATATCGAGAAGATCTCCAAGAATGTTATATCCTTCAACACTCCCCCTTTTTTCCAAGATTCCAGCCAAGGTTCTGACATCCATTCTCCTTGAAAGTACAACCTCATTCCCAGGGCACCTGAAGCATCTGTAAAGAGTTCCGTTCCCATTCTTCCTGCCACAATATTACCCCATAGAAGCTGCTGAGGAACTCCTCCCATACCTGGAAGTCCTCCCTCACTCCTCTCAACACATCCACCCAGTGGTGTGGCAGCCTAGCCTTTCCCGTGGCCTTTCCCAGCCTCCTTGTGAATGTTCTGCCTGGGCTGATGGCCTTGCAGGCAAAATTAAGGTGCCCCAACAGCTGTTGCATTTATACCAGTGGCAACCTCCTCCTCCCTGTAACCTGGGCTAGCAGGCCTTTAAGACACACCGCCTTGTCCCTGGGAAGCCAGAAACAGCCCTCCTCCATGTCCACCTCAATGCCCAGGAATTTCAACTTCTGGGCGGGGCCCTGAGTCTTGCCTTGCACCAGTGGTATACCTACCTGTCGGCACATTGCCTTAAAATCCCACAACATACCCTGTGCCTCAGCTTTGGATTCACCGATGAGGATGAAATCATCCTGGTAGTGTACCGCCCTCCTAAGCTCATACCTGACCCCGAACATCCATTGCACCCAGGTGCTGAATGCTTCAAAGGTAGAACAAGCCACTGAGCAGCCCATGGGCATGGCCTTGTCGAAATACATGCCCCCTTGAAATTGAAAAAGCAATAGGTCCCAATCCTCGGGCCAGATTGGTAAGAGATGAAACGCCGACTCTATGTCCATCTTCACAAGCCATGTCCCATTGATAGCCCTGATCAGCACTATGGCCTGTTCCAGAGGAGCATACGACATCGCTCTAAGGCGATCAGGTATGCCCTCTTTCACTTTCGGGGTATGATAAGTGATGGATCAAGCAGAATTCCCCTGCTACCTTCTTGGAGACAATACCCAAAGGGGAAACTCAGAAATACTCACAAATGGGGCCCCCGACTGGCCCTCCACCCCGTCTGCCCTGATTTCTTTCTCTAGCTTGGCCCCTACTATCTTCTACTTCCCCTTTACAGACCCTAGATTCTTGGCCCACATCACTGCCTGCCCCCTCTTGAAAATTCAGTGGGAAGCCCACCCGGAAACCTGCCCTGAGCAGCTGAGCTGCCTCCTTATCTGGGAAGTCTGTGGTCCATTCCTCCACCACTGCCAGGGAGATGGGAGTGCTCACCAGCACATAACCCCAACGCCCTTCCCTGGGCAACCTGTTAGCGCCAGCCTCTGGGACTGTAGTGCTCCCCTCTATGGCTGCCCCCCCGGGCACCCAAAAGGACTGTTCCTGGTACTGTCCCCTGTGCTGCCCGCCTCTGCCCCCCCCTGCCAGCAGTTGGAGACCAAGTGCAACCCCCCCACACTTGGAACAAGCGTGTCAGAACTTACAGTTGCCCTATGTGCAGGTGGCCTTGTTGTAGCCCCAACATGTCCTGGACCCTGCAGCAGGTGTGGTCTTCCTTGCCTGTTTGCTCCCGGCCCCACCCACTTCCCCAGAGAGGGTTTATACCCACAACTCCAAGTGGGTGCAGTCCCATCTCAGATCCCCTTTAGCTGCCATCCTCTTCCAGAATGCTTTGTCATACTTGAGCCAACCATACCCGACTTTGGCCTTGTACGTGTCTCTGATAATGGATATGTATATCAGTAGGGGGATGGCAAGCTCCAGCTGCTTCTCCAGCAACAACGTGCTGTATATGATGAAGCCCCCTTGCCAGTTCTCAATGGTCTTCCCCTTGTACTTCAGTTCCTCTGCCTTGTGGCCTACCACTGCTAGGGTCACCACCATTTCGGACTTCTCTACTGACTCTTTCTGCTCATACTTCATGGCCGTGTCCTCGTCCACCAGCCCAAAGATGTCAACATACTCCCCCTTCCAGATTTTTTCCTTGATTTACACCGGGACGTGGTCACTGACCGAGCAGCCAGGAGGTACCTCGTACAATTTCTGGGCTGCCATCTTGACCCCTCCTTTTCCACCCCAGGCCCCTTACCCTTCAAGGCCTGCATGGCCTGCTCCATCTTTTCGATCCCTGCTTCCCCCATGTCCCCCAGCAACCCCTCTAAATACTCCTTTAGACCATTCTCATCTGAGAGGTCCACGTTGTTCTTACCCCCATCTGGGCTCCCATCATCTGATTCCCGTAGAGGCAGGGGTGCCGGGATGGGCGTGGGGTGCGATGCCTCCCGTATGGGCCTCTTGCCCCTTTTTCCCCTGCCCAGGCATTCCTCTTGCTCCTTCTGCTTTCGCATCACCTCCTCTTCTGCCTGCCTCTGCTTTGCCACTGCCACCAGCTCTGACATTTGCCCCATCAATTTGGACTCTTCCCGCATCAATTTCTCGCTGGACAGTTGGGCTTGCTTGGTTGGCATGGTGGTTCCTATGTCACTATAGGTAGAAGGGTGAGAAAATAAATCTTCAGCCATGCATACCAACAAGAAGACCACCCCTTTTTCCCAGGTACACCAAGGCCCTTCAGGGCTGCCCCCATCCAAGAGCCCCCGCAGGCTGGCTCCCCGGCCCCCTGGGGTCAGGCAAATCATCCCATCCTGCTTCCTGGTGCCTGTTGTTTGCAAGCTTCTCTGTTGATGTCATACACTATAATCACCCCATCCCCTGGGAAACTGGGCCGATGCCACCCACAGGACCCTACCTAGGCTGAGGTACCTGCTACTGCCCATTATCTGTATTATTCCCAGTAAAGCTGTGCACTTGTATGTGGTCCCACTCTCTCTCCTGTCACTCTGCACCCATGGATGGCCTGCCCCTTCTCGCCGCCCCCATGTGGCATGTGCTCCCATATCCCTCCTTGTTAGGCCGGTGCCCTGGCCTCTATTTGCAATGTCACATGCATGCCATGAAACCTCTTCTGGCTTTTTTTTTAATCATATTTATTATTATTTCCTTTGCTTTTATCTCTTTTTGTTCTTTTTTTTTCTACACCCCCAAACCCTGCCATCTCCTGCTCCACCACCCCCCCAGTCATTCAATTCCTTCCAGGAACCCCTGCCGCTTTCAGCCGCACATATATGGATGCCATCCCCCCATGCTGTACCACAGCTGTGGTCCTGTCTGATGCAGCTGCTAGGCCCAGGCTCTATCCCTAACCCACGCAATGAACATGCTACTCCAATCTCCCCATTCCCCACGAGCTGGAAAACATCACTCGCGTTTTGCCTCTGTCTGAGTTTTCTTTCTTGTTTATTTATTTATTTGAAGATTTCCACGTCCTGCTCTAGGTGCCCCCCACTCCCAGAGACTGCATGTCTGACAGGTTGTCCCACTTGCCTACCCTGCCACAGCCTGGCCATTTCTCAGGTCCGCCAATCTCCACTGCCACAAAACACTTGCCACTGCATAATAAATGCAGCATCAAAGCTGCGCCTCCTGTACCAGCACTGGCCTTTCCAGCATACCCCCGAATACAACACGCCAATGGCTTAACAGGGGGATCCCCTGGTCCCCCCTGAGAACCACAACTAAGAAAATGTAGTGCTTGTTTTCACCGCTTCTCCTCTTCCCAATCAATGCTCTCTGTGCCTTCACCTCCTAGGTAGTAGAACCAACCATTCAGCGCTAGGCTGCGCTGGACCACGTGGCCTCCCTAGGCCCCACTGCAGTCACCTTATCACCGGTAGTGGCCCTTCTTCCTCTCCTCCTTTCCTCGCATACCGAGAATCCACATGCTTTTTACCCACTCTGTGCCCCCCCTCCTAAAACCAGCAATTCACTGGGCTAGCTTGCCATGCATCACATGGCCTCCCATTACTGCGCAACAGCCACTGAGCCGGTTGAGAGGGGCCTCCCTCTTATCTGCACCTGATTCTGCAGGCTTCCAATAGGAACCCAGCCAAACTAGACAACAAGCAGAAATCAAGCTTCCCGCAGCCTGCGACACCATGGGAAGCACCAATCATGCTGTGCTCTGTATCTCTTCTCAAGGCTTCCAATGACTGAAACAACATAAAAACCCATGGCCCCCTACACCTAATCAATAGACCTTATACCCTAGCCTGCACAGTGACACAACCAACCTTTTTAGCCCATACTCACTCTACATTTCAGAACCTACTGCAAACCAATATACCCAAATGAAATCCATGATCTAAACACACTGGGCCACATGGCCTCAAAGGCCTAGTTGCCCCCATGTGCCTTACCTGTTGATTACCAACGATGTGCTGAAATCTCAGTCTTGTCAAAAAATTCCCAGCAAAAGAGGTCATCCTGCCTGAGTCCTGGCCTAATATACCCCTACCGGATCCCTGGTCAGGACCCCCTTGGGGCTCGCCCCCAGCACATCCCTGGGGCACTGGCATCCCCTCATCATTTTACATTCTACCTGCCTGGTAATGTCACCTAGCACCACCCCTTCTCATCTACCTGCTCTTCCTTCCCCTTCTCCCTCCCCCCACCCTTCCCATTCCTGTGCTTCTTCCTGGCCGGGGTCATTCGGCAACCCGGCTTGTCTTTTAGTGGCAAGCTCCACCATCATGTTTTCCTTACCGAGCATTACATTGGCAATGACATTATTCCTCTAACTGAATGCTCTCCTGTAATTAAAATACATCATTACAGCAATGAAACATGGTCATAGAACAGAAGGATACTATAATGCTTAATGAAATGATGCCAGCAAATTAGAATATACTATTCACGAGTACCTTTTGTTTGTACATTTGTTACTATTTAGAAGCATGGATGAACTTGAACAGTATCACCAGCATTTACTGATGTATGCTGCTAAGAAGCAAGCTTACAACTTCCCTGCTTATTGTGCAAGAAACTACCTGACAGCTATCGATTATAACCACCATGTAAATCAACCATACCTACTAAACATTCATGGAGAATGAATGTACGTAAATATTGTTTGACAATCAGTCTTACGTAAATAACCATGCATTTTCTTAACAATGAAGTGACACTAGGTACTGATTAATATAAAGTATTATCAGCTCAATCCACACACCATCTTTATCCAACTACTGTACAGCTGACCAATTGTATCTGCATCATTTGGATCATGATTCCCATGAACATTTCTATCTTCATCAAAAGGGTCAAAGAGGGTATCAAGATCCCATTGCAGTAGAACACACTTGTTGAGCTGTTTGTTGTCTGATGTAAAATTGTATCAACTATACTTATATTGGTGTGGTTTCTATCAAGTTACTATGGGCAGACAACTTCTTTGTGAAATGGGTATTGTGTTAATGAAACCCTACCGACCTTGGCCACATTTTGAAAGTCCTGATCTTTTGCTGGAGGATGATTTCCTTTCTCTTTATCTATGAAGTTGGAGGGGTATGGCACATAACAACATTACTGTTTGGATTAATCACTGAGAAGACACCTTTGCAATGTCAGATTTGACACAGTCTGCCGGGCCAATGCATATTGCATTGATCACACACAGTTCAAATGTCCAACAATAGGTTTAGAGTCCATCACAGACAAGACTGTCCATCTGACTTTTGGTGTCCAAATGTGTTTTGGAATTTGCTGAGCAGAAGTAAACTAGATCCACAAAATGGTACTGTTTTGCTACCAGAACAAACAGATTAATTATTCTGTTGCTCCCCTCTGATAAGCAATACACTGGGACAGACATAATCCAATATGTGAAGGCTCACAACAAGATATGGGTCCTCCAAAACAACTTTCCTGTGTGGGAGTTGCTAGTCAGACATACAATTGGGTCAGTGAGAGCAGGGCCTGACTCTAATTAAATTGTGACAAATGTTTCCCCTAAACAACTGGACTGACTTGTGAAACTTGACTGTGGACAAAAGGCTAGTCAACACTTTATTTGGCCATAGTCAACAACTGCGTTGGCAGCATTTGCATTTAATAGTCCCAATTTAGTAGAGAAAAAACACTGTAATAACAGTACTTCCTCACATCCACTCTGAGAACCCCCTCCACATCTCTCCTCATATCATGTCCCATTATCCTTCAGCATCTCTTTCTATGAAAAATACCACCCTCCTGTACCATTTTTATACCTTTGAGGTGTTTGATTATTTCTATCATATCTTCCCTTTTCCTACTTTCCTCAAGACAGTTCATATTTAATTCAATGAGTCTTTCCTTGTAGGGCATTTGATGCAGGCTGTGAAACATTTTAGGTGCACTCCTATGATCCATTTCCACTTGATCTGTGTCATTCTGGAGATGGAGCCACCAGTAATGGACACAGTACTCCAGGTTGGGCATCATTGCTGATCTATGCAGGGGTAACAGTACCTCCCTCTTTCTGCAGGTGATACCCTTCCCCATGCACCCTAGCATTCTACTAGCCTTCATTGCTACCCTTCCATGTTGCCCTGCTACCTTTAAGTCATCAGGCATGATGAACCACAATTCCCTTTACTGACCTGTGGCTGCTTTCACCCATGCCCCCAATTTAATATGTTGCCATAGTGTTGTTGCGCTTTGTATGCATAGTTTTGTGCTTTTTAGTTTTGAAGCATAATTGCCAATCTTTTGACAATTCTTGCAAACCTTTTCAGATCTTCCCTTATTTTTTCCACCCCCAGATGTAATTACTCTGTTGCAAATTTTTGAGTCATCAGGGAAAAGACATACCTACATAAAGGACTACCTCACCTGTCTCCCTGGTTCTCACCCCACCACAGAAACCTCAATGCAACTCCTCCCTATCAAGATACTACTTGGTGCCCAAAACAAAGTCCTCACAATTGCTGCTGTCTATATCCCACCAAAAGATCCTGATTCTGGCCTACAGGCTGTCCTCGAGTTCGTAAGTACACAACCTTCTGACATTGAACTCCTTCTCCTTGGGGACTTTAATATAAATTGGCTTGCTCCTGATGCAGGGTCAAACAAAGATGCTATCCTAGCAGCAAATTTAACACAAGTGGTAAACTCCCCAAACAGGAAAAACTACAAATCAGGGACCAGCACCCTCATTGACTGGATCCTTACCAGCCACCCTACCCGTATAACCAATGTAAGTGTTCTCCCTGACTCTCTCAGTGATCACTCTCCAATAATATGTACCTGGACAAATAAGTTTCGTAAGCCGCCTCCAAAAAACATCTATAGCAGAGTCTTACCTTATGGCAACCTTATTCATCTCAAGACCTGTCTTAGGCAGATAGACTGGTCCTTGATTTACAAAACTCAAGATGTTGACCTAGCCCTTGATTACCTTATTTCTACTTTCAACACTGCCTGTGACACCTATGCACCAGTAAAAAAATGCAAAATCAAGGAACTCACAAATCCCTGGCTCACAGCGAAGCTATTGGCACAACTCAAAAGTAGGGATCACCTCTGGGCCACTGCAAGAGCTACTGGCACTCTGTCGGACATTCAAAAGTATAAACAGGCTTGTAACCACTGTACTAAACAGATCTGCTTGATGAAGAGCTCCTACTTCAAGAATGCCCTCTCCAACTCCTGGGGCGAAGGAAATCCTTCTGGGACAACATAAAGAATATCATGGGTCAGCAGTCCAAATCCTCTCCTACAATAATGAATGTGGATGGAACCACTATATTAGACCCAGAGATCATTGCAAACACCTAAATGATACCTTCACGGATCTTAGTGGTGTCCTCTCATCTGATTTCTTCACTGATGCTGATCCTCCAATTTCTACTTCTACTACTGCCTCTCAACAAACCACCCTTCATTTTCAAACTAGTAAAGGCACATGAAGTCTATAAATATGTAAAGAAGGCCATTTCTAAGTCCCGAGCAAGCAGCGACACTATTGACCTTAAACTTCTGTCCCTCACTCTAGAGGAAGTACTGCCCCTCACAAAAATTTTCAATCTCTCCTCTGCTACAGCCAATTCCTAGGAAATGGAAAGCTGCAGTTGTCACTCCGGTGCACAAAAGTGGTGATAAGTCACTGCCTGGCAACTATCGCCGATATCAATACTACCACCTCTCTAAGGCCCTTGAGCGGCTTGGTGGCGGACCAACTTTCAGACTACCTGAAAAGCACAACATCCTATGCACTCAGCAGCATGGATTTAGGAAAGGGCACAGCACATCGACTGCCCTGCTTGAATTCTCAGGAGCAATCCACAGTGCCATGGACAAAGGAAACCTAACTGGAGCAGTCTACATTGACTTAACCAAGGCATTTGATACAGTTCACCATGGCCTACTTATCAAACAACTACTATCCCTAGGGCTCTCGAAGGGTCCTGGTGACTGGGTAAAAAATTACCTTGCTCAGCGCTCTCAATCTGTAAAAGTAGCTGGCGTTCTCTCAGACTCAAAACCGGTTCACTCAGGAGTTCCTCAGGGATCCATCCTGGGCCCCCTCCTTTTCAGCCTTTTCCTAAACTCCCTCCCCAAATCCTGCCCTGAACAAATAATCCTCTATGCCAACGATGCCGTGATTCTTGCCACTCATAAAGATCCGAACCTCTTATGCCTCAACCTTCAGCATGCTTTTTCCAAAGTTGAGATGTGGTTCCTTGAACATAAGCTGGTTCTAAACCACAAAAAAACTAAATCCATGCTCTTCTCTAACCCACAAAACAAGAAACGGCAAGTCCCACTCACCATTAATAGGCCAGGCTTTTGACTGGGACTTCAAGAACCAGTCATATTACACCTGTGCTTCGCGAACTGCATTGGCTGCCTGTGCGGTGGCGTATCACCTTTAAGGTTGGTTTACTAACCTTTAAAGCCCTACACGATCAGGGACCCGGTTACCTGAAAGATCTTCTGATTCCCTATCGCCCCCTCCGCCCCTTCCGCCCCCTCCACTCCGCCAATGAGGGATTGCTGGAGATTCCCAGGGTTCGTTTGAAGTTATCAAGATCTCGTGCTTTTGCCTACTCAGCTCCTACCCTGTGGAATTCTCTACCTCATTGGTTGAGAGAATGCCCGACCGTCGATAGTTTTAAAACTGCTTTAAAAACTTATCTTTTTAACTTGGCTTTTTTTTTTATAGTTTGTTTGCTTAATGTTGATTTCTGTTTTATTATCATGTACAGCGCCTTGATTTTGAAAGGCGCTTTATAAATAAACACGAATTGAATTGAATTGAATAATACATACCTAGGAAATACCCTTGAACAAGTGCCAATTTTCAAATATCTTGGAATCAACTTTGATCAAGGCCTAACCTTTGCAACTCACATTGATAGTACAGCAAAAACTATTAATCAGCGAATTGGGATTCTGTATCGGAACCGACAGCTTCTTACCCATTCTGCACTGAGGATTGCCATCCAATCCCCTATCATCTCAGTTGTTGATTATGGCTTAGTTATATATGGATCTGCCACTACTACAGCACTTAGTTGCATTACAACATCCCTTAAATAAGGCCTGTCAGTTTGCTCACTGGTGCACCGGCGTACCCACACATGTGAACTCTCGCTGACTCAGGTTGGTTGCAACTCTCAAACCGGATAAAGTACCTTACCTGCCTGATGGCGAAAAAATCCACTCTGGGCCTCACTCCACCCTGTATCCAAGACCTGTTATGCCCGAGCACTAGCACCCGTTTTACCAGAAGATCAGAACACCAGCCTTTCCAAGTCCCCCGATGCCGGACTTCTCAGGGACAAAGATCTTTTGCCTATCGTGCCCCCAGCTGGCTAAATGCCCTCAGCACTCATATTACTGCCTCCACCTCTCTAGGTATTTTCAAATCAAGGCTTTTCTCTCACCTTGCCACCTCCAGCTCCTGTGACTGCCCTGATTAAGCCTCCTATTTTCTCACTACTCACCCTGTCCTGTTATTTGACAAAGACATGTTTGGGAAACTTTTCTCCTGCTATTGTCTGCTCCCACACCTTTCACTTACCCTCTGTTCTGGACTTTTTCCTATTTGTTTCTTCTAATCTGGCATGACCTCTTCCTTGTAATAATAATGTGATTATTGATATCTCATGTCCTTTTGCACAAATGATTTGATATGTATTTGTATATGTTTTCTTGCTCTTGACACAACACAAATTGTTGTGTTATCTATGTAACCTTTTGTACTATACCTAATTGACGTGGAACCTTTGTAAAAGAGCCTCTGGCTCAAAGGTAGTAATTCCTAGAACAATAAACAAACAAACAAACATTAACTCTTCAAGCCCTTCTGCTAGACTGCCAGTTACCAAAGGCAACATCTGAGAATCTACCTCATGATGGTATCATACAAAAAATGGCAGCCAATATGATGCTTTGTTCAGACTGCCCCCTTACCAAACAATGGTGAAATGGATACGGTGGTGAGGAGCAGGGTGGTGGTTCCACTTTATTGCCCTTGCCCTGCCAACAGTCTAAGCACTGACTGTCTCACTTGATCTCCAGTAGTAGTAGTAGTAATATTTTTTATTCATAAAGCATGAATAAGGGCTGTAACTCAGTTGAGCAAAGCTCATTTTCAATGAGGTCACAAGTGAATTTTACAAGTTGCCATACACAGAAAAAAAAGCAAAAACACATACTAAATAAAATCAAACAAGGAAAGAATAATAGTAACCATCACATTCATGATATAACATTACCACAAAATAAATATACATAGTCCTCTGTACAATTAACTGCAATTTAATTATTGTGTATTTTAGAGCCATGTACATTTTGTATTTTAGAGCCATGGACAATCCCCACTGT
Organism: Neoceratodus forsteri; assembly: GCA_016271365.2. Taxonomy (NCBI): domain Eukaryota; kingdom Metazoa; phylum Chordata; order Ceratodontiformes; family Ceratodontidae; genus Neoceratodus; species Neoceratodus forsteri. The sequence goes on along the minus strand of CM057455.1, from coordinate 638,010,406 downwards.
GGATCTATAAGTCGTGTGTCATGTTGGTTCAAGAGATCCACAATGTATTTTAGAACTCTTTGTTCTGATAACTCATCCTTGAGCTGCCCAGGTCCTATCAAAAATACACTGATAACGAGTTCTATTAAGCCAGAGGCACTCAGGTGTCACTACAGAATTATAACAATTCATAATGTGAGTCTTTCTGTAAGCAATTTTAGGTAAAGAACAGTTTTTTTTTCTAATATCCTGATAAGGCAGAATGAGTGAGAGAAGTTTTGAACTTTGTACCAATTCGTTTTATTTCTGATGTATTGCTATTGATATACTGTTCTAGTGACAGGTTATTTTAGAGTTGGTCTTATAATACTTCTAACCATGTTTGAAGACACAGATTTGCCAATTTGATTGTGAGATACCTAGCCCCAATTAACTAATTAAATAGGTGTCAGATACAGTGGCACAATTTATTTACCATTGCCTCTACTTCTAATTTCATCTTACTATTTATAGAAGGTTATTCAACAACAAGTCTGGAAGATGGTCTGTCATTGAAAAAAACACACAAAAATAATTCATACATGACCACATTACTTAAAACACTGAACAGACAAGTAACATTGCAGTACTAGAATTCTACCACTGCATCCTGAAGAGTCAAGGATAATTCAGATGAATATCGCTGGCATTCAGCCACCTGAAACTAAAAAACTGATATCTAATCTCAAATCTCGAAGTTGACTAATGTATTTATTTTGAGGGTTTTTAAAAACAAACAAAAAAACCTTTAAAGTTAAGTGTTCTGTAGATTAGTGAATTTTCATTGGGTGTAGCATGTTCACAATAGCCATTGTGATCCTCAATGGCTGGAGAAGAACTTCCTTCTATGCTCTTTTCAAGATGAATTTGCTGTTTTTTTTGTCACTTACAAATTGTGAGTTTATACATATGCTTGAAAAAATCTTCTCAGATTAAACAAAAAGAAGAATGGCCATTCCTCTCAGGAAAAGTAAGTGGTAGGCCTCCTGAAGTAACCTTGGCACACCTGCGAATTCATATGAAAGAACACATCTCCTCTCCCCTGCCCCTGGTGAAAGAGTACATAACACATGGAGGTGATGGGGTCAGAGATCCTTTCAGGAACGTGGGATACGGGACCACTAGGGAACTATGGGTGACATAGGGCAAGGGGGATTCAGGTGGCCAGCATAGGGAGTAGAGGAGGCACCTGGCAGAGGTGCCGCATGGCATATGGCAACTCTTCTATGTGCCACTTCTGCTCTCTGTATCTACCGCTGTGCCCCCATGCACTATGGCACCCTCAGTTCCCAAGCTGGCCCCATCCCCCACCTTCCTGCAAGTTCTGATCCCATCACCTCCATGGTTCATGCACCCTTTTGCAGAGTGTATTCTGCCACAGAGAGGTTCTGATTCCCTCTGACCTGGAGAGTGAAGCTTGAGTGGGCCAAGGGAATCAGAACCCCCCCCAGTGGCAGAACACATTGGATAGGCATTAAAGTTGCTCATCCTGTATGTTTTATAGTGTATAGTATAATGTGAGATGTGCACATGGTGGTTCTTTAGCTGACAGAGTAAAACTGACTTTTGCAGGCTTTAGAGGGTTTAGATTGCTGATGTACCACGGAAGCATACAACATGTTCCATGACCTTTGAACTCCTATACAACAGCATTTTGAAAGGGATGGGATTATATACAGAACAATGCTCTACCTACACTATATAGAGGATAATGTATGAGCAGCCATACACAACAAGCCTGTGTCTGCATTGAGAGTTCTCGATGGCAATCAGGAACCTTGAGAGCAAAGCTTGAGAAGTTCCTGAGTTGCCATAGAAAACTAGAGATAAAGATACAGGTTTGTCTGTGTATGAATGCCCATACATTATCTTTCGTAGTGTAGGGGCATCCAACATATCTCAGACACTCTACTTCCTTTCAGTGAATTGGGCGATGGGGGAGGCACTTGAGGGCAGGGGGATGGCTCAAATTACTGATTCATTGTGCTCCAGCTTTTGCTGTAAGTTCAAATTTAAAAAAAGAAAACAACTTCCAGCTCAATTCAGTAGAGGAAAGCAGCTATGTGACAGCATTTAAGTTGTTGTGCTGCAATAGTAACATCACCACTGCAGCCCAACAACATAATGATATCACAACTGCAGCACAAGCATATTCCAGGCATGGAATTCCATGCATAATAGGGTACAACATAAACTACATTTTTTGTTTTGCTACTACAGTATCTGTTCAGCTGATGTGCAGAGACAGTATCTAGGTTGAAATTATATTTCCTGAGGGTAGGCACCATGCATTTCAGGTGGACTTGTCCAGCATTCATCATGTAGCACCCTGGCTTCTGAATCAACAAGTACACCCCTAGCAGTTATTTCCCTGTGTACCATTCTTCCTGTTTATACAGTTGTGATTAAAAGTAACAGAAACCTGCCCAAACTTATATGTAAAATTAATGATGATAAATGTGACATACAATGACACAAAAAATAAATGAAAGGGGATAACAAGCCCTTCAGATTCATGGCTATATAGTCCAAGTAGCATTGTTGATTGAGTTACTTAATTTTAAATCTTGCTAATCCTACATTTTATATACTACAGAAATATGTTTGGAATGGCCAAGATAAAAATAATATTATAGAATCAACTATCAAGATAGTTCTACTGTCTTGCAAAGATGAGTATTGCAGAATGGAATGCATGACAAACTTGCAAGATAATTCTATCTTACAAAACTGTGTGTGTCACACTGCAATACCAAAACAATCAGAGAGCAGCTTCAACGGTGCTGGTGCCGTCACAATAACAATGTAGAGTACAAATGCCAGCATATAAAATATTCTTTTTTATACTTTGTTACTTTACAGTGTTCACCTTTTTTTGATTCTATTGAGTTGTGCTGTACTGTACTGAGTGTATTAATTTGTACTGTACTGACTTGCAATGTATTGGGTTGATTCTTTTGTGAGGAGCCATTGATCAGAAGAGCACCATTTACATTTTGTACCTTTTGTTTTACTTTCCCTATCTTTTGGACATTTCTAACTCTAAATCACCTAAAGACATGTATACAAATGAAATATGACATGGGTGAGAGTAAAACAGTAGTAAAATCTTGATTCAATATTCTTGACCTCTTCTGACATATAAGAAAAAATCTAGAGATTTCAATGGCTTAGAGACATCAATTTATCCTGCATTATATCTCTATAAATAGGTAGTCAGGTACTCAGTCTGATCTTCCTTACCATAAAATAAACAACGAGCCATTTTATAAGCATCGTAGGCCATTCTAGTATGTGCTTCATATGATTTCCTATGGGCATAAGGACACTTGGCCACCCTGGGCATACATTAAAATCCTATAACTTAATAAATATACAATCACTTATGGCACTGCAAATGATTGTTTTTTTTCCTAATGTTTGTTCATTATAGAACTAACAGTGGTAGAAAATATATGTGAGACATAAATGTAGGCAGTCATTTTTGATTTTAAAATGTGTATTAATAATTTGATGCAATTTTTCATATAGAATCTAACATTAAATTTAGCATCTGAAGTTACTACCTGTTCATAGATGGACAGAAAGTTTTTGTTGTAGAAGCCTTTAGTTAAATACAAATGAAAAGAAAGAGAAACTGATTTAAAATTAGATACTGAATGTGTATTATCTATATATAAATTACTCAGCAAGACAGCAAATCAAAAGGGATCAATAAAAAAAAAATCATATCATGTAGTTTGGAAAAAATAAACAGTTTTATGAACAGAACATTTTGCCACTTGACTAAATTTTGTTTTTACCTTGTTAATTAATGTTGATATGTATTTCATTACTAAAGCATAATATATATTGTATTGATATATATGTAAGACTGGATTGGTGGTATTAACACCTTAGGCTAATCTTGTGTAGACAAATCCTGTATATTGACCAAATGAATTGGTATACGTTTCCCTTATGCACCAAACACAGCAACTAGGTATGGGCACTCTTACACATCTTCCCAATAATCCATGTCACAATAAGACAAATTGACGGTACTCTGTGAATCACCAACATATGTTCTCATCTTCTTCTACTGAAATTGCAAATACATTTCACATATATGCTGCTGCAGTACTTAGCACACCAGGATAAAGTACTGGTATGTCAAAGTTCTATATATAAAATGTAAATAAAAATAGAAACATGTTATGCATTTCTCATATTATGGTAATAGTAAAGCATAGGACATACTTTAGTTCTAGAAATCCAAATAAGGCCCTAAAACCAATCAGAATGTGTATGTTATATCTTAATTGATAAATTACATAATCATCAATTCAGTTTTATTTGTGTAATAGACTGATGGATTGATCCTGTCCAAAACATTGTGCTCCTTTCATATGTGTGTAAGTCAATCGTGTTCCACTAAGCATGTCTTACACAATGATGAAAGTGGTGCACCCCCCCAAGATGGAATGAACCAGGATTTCTTTTTTCAAATGATATGTTGTTGTGCTACACTTGGTCCCCACACTCTAACTGGTCTCCCACTGTGCACCTTAGATAAAACTTATGTTATACATATTAAGACAAATCACTACTAACTTGTAGGGCATTGGCACTTACGTACAAGTGTAAGTAGCCAGGGAAACACGATTTTACTTTACTTTGCTTAGTAGTAGCATGTAATGTGCCAAGATGCACTAGTGTCTCTCTTTATCTTCTAAGAAGTCATTATACAGACTACACTGCCACCCTATGATTTGTGTAATACTGCACTTATTATGTAACACTGCAATACATTCCGTACTCTATATAAGCCTTCATTCTCATTTTTAGCTGACATTACATTCTCTGCATAATGTTATCTGAACTTGGAGTCACCTAGCTATTTTGGTCACTAGGGCTCATCTGCAACTCTAACAGTAATTATAATATAACGCACATCCTAGCCTTTGCTATGGCTACTATTTTACTATAAGAACTGTTGCATTATATACTCTTAATGAGACCTTCCTTGTGGGGAAAACTGCAGCTCCCAGTGTCTATTTGGTGTAAGATACTGTTTAGGGTGTAAGTCTGAGTCTTGTAGTAATAAACAAGTTATTACTGTTTTTGCCACTTGTCTGTTATTTGTTCTGCTGGTTTATTACCATCTAGAATCAGAGAAGGGCTTGTTGTCCCTTTACAATTGGTGCCATAACTCAGATGGTCTAAACTAGTGAAGATTCACTTGCTTGCTGCTGTACCCTTCCCTTACAGTAGTAAGCAGGTGAATACCACCATACCACCTCATCATGTTCTTAACTCCGTAGCATCTTGTAAGATCTGGCTGCTTACTGGGCAAGGTTGATGCTGCCTCACCTTGTTCAATGGCAGTTCTGAGTTGCAGGATTGCATGAGTGCAGACTGTCTGACCATTAGTCTGTTCAACCACTGTGGAAACTTACATAGCAGGTGACCACTAGCAGGTTAATTTGAGAGTTCCCCTACCAATGTCTAATATCTGTGTAGATTTGAGGCTTCATGTTTCAAGTTTTCTTGCCTCATATGGGGGTATCACTTTATCCCAAACCCTGGTACTGGGAACCTCAACCAGTAGGATTTCAACCCAGTACCCTGAGCTGCTACAGCTTTTACAGACTGCACAGACCCACTCTCTCTGGGCTCTGTTGGTCACAGCACTGTATCCTGCTTTAATAACATCCTTCTCTGCTTTGAAAGCATTCCAATTGCATACTGTTGAACTGCAAACCACAGCTCTAAAAAAGGAATTGGCTTTGCAGGCTCCTGAAATTACCAAGAAGAAACCTAATTTGAAAGTGTTATTAGCTGCAGCATTAATATCTGCGGCAGTCTGAGGTAATCATCAAGGTTTTCAGTCGTTCTTCAGGACCGGAGTATCAGGACAGAAAGAAAAATACCTTGACTTGGGATAAGATAAGTGTATGTATCATATCCTGAAAGTCGTCATCATGGGGATGAGATATTGTGTATCTTTGTCCTACAGTTTCTTTAGTTTTTGTCTGTCTATACTTTATTTCTATATTGTACAATGGCAAGAAAGAATCGTGGCTTCTGATTGGTCAGTTGGCTGTCACAGCAGGGATGTTATCCTGGCATGACATCCCTGCTTATTGTTTGCAGGATTTGGATCATTTGGATGATGATCTCTTACTTCTCTTAAGAAACAAAAATATTTTTACACACTATCAAAAATATTCTTTAAAATTATTTTTTAATTATAAAACAATATGCCATTGTATAATAGGAATAATGCCCTTCCGGGTGGGTGTTACGCTGGAATAACATCCCTACTTGAGTGTTGGACACCATCAGCCAGTGGCCTCGGGCCCAACCACCCAAGGTGGGATGTTATCCCAGCATAACACCCAGGCATTATTCCTTTAATGACACACACACTAAACAGAGGAATGATGTTCTCTCTCTCTCTCTCTCTCTCTCTCTCTCTCTCTCACTTTCCTTTTACTCTTTTTCACTTTTTTGGTGTATATCTGCTGTGTTCTGTGGATTCATGTACTGTTCGGAAGGTTGCTTTAAAGACAATAACATTGGCTGCCTTCAAAACAACAAGAGCATGCTTTACAGTATGAGTTATGGTATAAAAGCAAGAGTTTTTTTTTGGCTCTTCTTATCTAACTGTTTAAATACGTCTTTTAATAAAAGTCTTGTGCTGCCTCGACAGGGTTAGTGAAGGATTTGTGTATGTACAGTAGATTGCTAGTTGATGTATGTGGTTTTGAGGTGAAGAGTTATGATGTCATAGATTGTAATGTGCGGAAAGATTTGTAGTTTGCAACCAATGTGCCAATCAACTGGTAGGTGAAAAAGTTTTGTGTGAAAAGTTACAAATGCCTTTATCATACTTTTAGTTAAAACCAGAAACTCTTTACTAAAGAGGAATAATATGTTTGTAGCAGAGGTTTTAAAATGGCCAGTAAACTAATTTTGGCTTTTCACCAAAGGGCATAGTCCTGGTCTTTTAGATGTGTTTTCATTTACAGATGGTGTATGGTAATACTGTATATTTTTACAACGTTTGGATAAGGCCTTATTGGTTTCGAATGAACAGAAATTATTTTTTTTTTATTTTACAAAGTGGTCGGAATGTGTTTGAAATATTGCATTTTGAAAAGATGTGGCATGGTTTTATGAATTTATTGGATCAAGTTAAGTGCAGATTGTTGCAAGATAGACAGCGGGCAGCACATATTTAAAAATGCTTTTACAGTTTTCTAAAGAAAATATGGGCATTATGTCGGCACTTGGTGCCAAATTTTGTGCCAATCTCATCATACATTTTGTGTTAAGCAATTTTTTTTCTGCCTTAGCTGGCAGCTGTTGTTGTTCTCTCTTAATAAAGACACTTGAATATGTGTAGTGTTCAAGGAAACTGCAGAACCAACTTTTCCATGTCACTTGACCTCCTTGTGTTTCCAAGTTCTATATCACTACCTGTTCAAGACTTGATGTGTTTCCCTACTTAAGCATCAATTTTCCAGCTAAAATGTACATTTCATAGAAACACATCAAGTGTGAACCCTACAGTTTAACTTTTTTGTTCTTTTAATTTTTACAGTACTTGAACTCTGTCTAAGACAAAGGACATATATTTTCTTCTGGGCTTGCAAAAGTCAATTTCTGGCTTATCTTTAATACCACCATTTCTTAAGTATACCTTCCTTCACAGAGGTTCATTTTCAACACAGCTTCTCTTTGTTCAGTAAAAGAAAAAAAAAACATTTGAGTCCCCTGCCAGGCAGGGTAATAAAGGACGGGGGAGACTCAGGTCTTCCAATACCCCAACATCTGTAACAAGCCGTTTGCTTGGTCAGCTCATGAGAAAGAAAACAAGGTCACTTGCTACACAGTTTAAACTGCTAAAGAAAGAAAATACTAAACTGTTTCTTTGTCAGAAATTCATTTCTGTAACACCTACTGTGCCGGGGAGATCACGTGATGCGCTTGGATCACTAGCTGCTTCTCCTTGGGCTAGCTCTAACCCCTTCAGGAATCCACTATAATCAACCTCTAACGGGATGAATTTCTTGCACTATGCTGTCTTATACAATCTCTGCCAGTTTGAGAAGACTCAACAATCCTTTTTTCTGCATCACATCTCCACAATCCATACACCATTCTGGGGGAGCATAGCTCCCCTATGGATGCACCCGCAGAGGAGACTAAGGAGGCTGAGAACAACTGTCACAAGGGAGGCCCACAGGAAGGAGGCAGAGGACACCACAGGAAAGGAAGCAGCTCCTGGTGGGGACTAAATTATTAGGGGATAGAATGGGGAGCAGGGAAAACTGAGTAAGGTGCCTGCCTGGTGCCATGGCTTGGAGGGACAGGAGCGCATCCTCAGGATCACAAGAACAGCTGCACAGGAGTCTGAGCTGGACGTCATTGTCCACCTAGGGAATAATGACTTGGCTCATCATGAGATTAGAGCAGTGCAGGAGGACTTTATAGAGTTGGGAAGGGGCCAAAGACAAGTAGCACACACAGTATCCTTCTCAGAGGTGCTGCCTGTCCATGGCATGGGTGAGGCAAGGGTACTTTGCACCATGCAGTTTAATGAATGGTTGAAAAATGGTGTGGAGCACAGGGTTTGACTTCATTGGGGACTGGGGTTCCACCTGGAGGGACACCAGCCTATACTGGCAGGATGGTCTGCATCTGTCCAGGAAGGGAACAAGTCTTTTGAGCAATCGGTTTAAATGCTTCATTGGTAAGCTTTTAAACTAGTCAAGGGGAGGCACTGATAAGCAACAGGAAAATCCCAGCCTCTTCCTACAAAACAGGTGCTAAATGAAAAAAGACCCGAGGTAAAAGGTCAGTGGGGGATGCTGCAACAGAAGGTAAAGCCATCAAAATGGAGAGCAATGAGTACCAATGCCCGTAGTCTGGGTAACAAGCTTCCTGAATTAGTGGCGTTGATGGAGGAGGAACAGCTGGATATCATGGCAGTCACAGAAACATGGTACACAAAACCATGACTGGACATAAACATACCAGGATACACAATCTACAGGAGGGACAGGGAGGTAAGAGGAGGAGGAGTAGCTCTTTACATAAGGGAAGGAATCAAAGCAACAGAACAAAAGGGTAAACAGGGAGGAGAAGAAGCACCGTGGGTAAATTTGGAGACAGGCAATGGCACCACAATCCGCAGAGGGGTTGTATACAGACCCCCTTCTCAGGGGAGGAAATGGACAAGGAAATGATAGAAAGTATACTTAGAATGGCAGAAAAAGGGGAAATATTGCTGATGGGTGATCTGAATATGTGAGATGATAACTGGAGTGCAGCTGCAGCAGTCACTTCAAAGAGTGGGGTTATTCTAGATGCCCTACAGGGGGCATGCCTTAGACAACTAGTATTGGAGCCCACTCGAGAGGGAGCAGTCTTAGACCTGGTTCTCTCAAATGGAGATGGAGAGAGGATCACAGATGTAGAAGTGGGTAGCCATTTGGGAACTAGCGACCATCAAACAGTATGGTTCACAATAAACACAGCAATAGAGTCAAGTCAACAAAGGCAAAGTACTGGACTTTAGGAGGCTGACTTTGCCAAATGGTGAGTGCCTAAGGAATGCACTAGCAAATGGGCAGGAAGGAGGGGTGGAAGAACAATGGGGAATAATAAAATCTGCCATCACAGAGGTAACAAGCCTTTGTGTGAAGCAAATAAACAAAGCAAAATGATGTAAGAAACCACTATGGTTCTCAAAGGAAGTGGCAGTGAAGGTTCAAGAGAAAAAGAAAGCATTCCGGAAGTACAAGGAATCACAGAAGGAGCAGTACAGAGAACTGTATCAGTTAAAGCAAAAGGAAACTGGGAAGGCAGTCAGAACAGCAAAGGCCCAAACCAAGGAAAAGATAGCCAACTCAGTTAAGAAGGGGGATAAAACCTTTTATAGGTACATCAGGGAGCGAAGGAAGACCAAGGGAGGGATAGTGAGGCTTAATAAAGGGGAGGAGGCTGGGCAGAGGAGACTGTGAAAAGCAGAGATACTAAACAAATATTTTTGCTCAGTATTTACAAATGAAGAGGGGAGGTAACTAAAACAAACAGTAGAAACACTGGATACAGAAGTTGATACCAGCCCATTTACAGAAGAAAGGGTTCTGAAAGAACTCTTAAAACTGAAGGTGGACAAAGCAATGGGGCCTGATGGGATTCATCCCAGAATTAAAAAGAACTAAGGGTAGAACTAGTGACACCACTGACTACCCTCTTTAACAAATCATGGGAGGATGGGGTGGTACCTGAGGACTGGAGGAGGGCAGATATGATTCCCCTTCACAAAAGTGGGAGCAAGGCAGAAGCAGGAAACTACAGACCTGTTAGTTTAACCTCAGTGATAGGGAAAATGATGGAATCACTTCTGAAGGAAAGAATTGTCGAGTACCTAGAGGCCAGAGGGGCACAGGACTCAAGGCAGCATGGATTCACAGTGGGAAGGTCATGCCAGATGAATCTGACAGATTTCTTTTACTGGGTGACCAAAGTAGTAGATCAGGGAGGGGCTGTGGACATGGCCTACCTAGACTTTAGCAAGGCATTTGACACAGTCCCACACAAAAGATTAATATACAAGTTAGCCAGCCTGGGAGTGGGTCCCAAGATGACAGCCTGGGTAAAGAATTGGCTGGAGAATAGGACACAGAGAGTAATAGTAAATGGAGTCCACTCTGAAGGGGGTTACTAGTGGGGTACTGCAGCATTCAGTATTAGGACCGGTCCTCTTCAATGTCTTTATAAGCGACATTGCAGAGGGACTGGAAGGAAAAGTATGTCTCTTTGCAGATGACACAAAGATCTGCAACAGAGTTGATGCACAAGGTGGGGTGGAAAGGATGAGAAGGGACTTGGCAAGGTTAGAGGAATGGTCAAATGTATTGCAGCTTAGATTTAATGCAAAGAAAAGTGCAAGGTAATGCACCTGGGAAACAAAAACCCAGGGGAAGAGTACACAATGGGAGGTGAGATACTAACTACAACAAAAATGGAAAGGGACCTGGGGGTAGTCGTATCAGATGACCTAAAGGTGGGCAAGCAATGTGAGAGGGCAGCAAGGAGGGATGGGGGGATACTGGGATGCATAGGGAGAGGCATCACCAGTAGAAAACAGGAAGTTATTATGCCTCTGTACAGACAACTGGTGAGACCCCATCTGGAATACTGCATGCAGTTCTGGAGACCCAATCTCCGCAAAGACATAGACAGGATGGAAGCTGTCCAGAGGAGGGCAACTAAAATGGTGCAGGGTCTGCACCGGAAGACATATGAAAGGAGACTTAAGAGGGCTTAATATGCTATACCCTCGAGAGAAAGAGGAGGGAGAGGGGGGACATGATATAAACTTTCAAGTACCTCAAGGGAAACAACAAAGTCCAAGAGCATAGCATCTTTCAAAAAAAGAAGAGGTGTGCAAGAACAAGGGGACACAATTTGAAGATAATGGGGGGGTGGCTCAGAGGTAATTTAAGGAGGTATTTTTTAACAGAGAGGGTTGTGGATGCATGGAATGACCTTCCGGAGGAGATTGTGGAGTCAAAAACAGTGGTGGAATTCAAGCATGCATGGGACAGTCATAAGGCAATTCTACGGGGTGGGAGTAGGAAGAAGTAGGCTGCTGGTTAACTAGGATCTGCAGCTTATCCATTAGGTAGGGAAATGGGCAGACTGGGTGGGCCAAGCGGTCCTTATCTGCCGTCAAATTCTATGTTTCTATGTTTCTATGCAATTGGCAGTTGGATGGAGGCAGAAATGAAAGCAACCCTCCCAAGACATACACCTCCGGTCATGCCTGAGAAATAAGCCAAGAAAGTTAAACCCCAACAAGAGACCTCCACCAAACAACTGAGTGCCTTAAATGCTCCAAAGCCATTAACAGAAGAGAGATTCTTAAAAGAATTAATGCCTTTCAAGGACACGCTTCAAGAAATAGCACTGTATCTTAAAAAATGTACGTAGCGACGTGGGCAGTCTGAAAATGAGAATCTCAGATACTGAAGAACGTACGCATTCACTTGAAACTTGGAGAAATAAGGCAGAACTGGAAATATCTAAACTTAAGCAACAAATATCAAAGTCCCAGCTAAAAATGGAAGATTTAGAGGGACGTAGTTGGAGGAATAATATCTTAATTTTTGGATTGCCGGAAGGAGAAAAGGGATCCTCAGCTATTATTTTCACCTAAAAGCTCCTAGCTAAAATCACTGGCCCATCCCCACACAACCCTACTTACCTAATTGAAAGGGCTCACAGATCTCTGAGACCAAAATCCAATGATTCTGCTTCTCCCAGGCTGATGATTATTAGACTGCTGAATTACTTGGAAAAACAGCAAATTCTAACTAAAACCAGAGAACTACATACCATACAATGGGAGGATAAAAAACTACACATAACCCAGGATCTACATCTGGAGACTCGACAGAAGACAGCCACCTTCCACTCTCTTGTCTGTAAGCTAATCACTGCCAGCATTAAGTTTCACATGGCTTACCCATCCCATTTACAAGTGCTGGTAGCATGACTCTCATTTGACTCTGCCCCACAAGCTCAAATGGAGTTAGAAAGGAGACTACCTTCCTTATTCAAGTCTCCCTGATGCTAGCAAGATAAACCTGCCTTTTGCTCTGATTTCTGCTGATCAAGTTAAAGATGCCTACCTTGAGTGAGAGCTGGATGCCTGGAGCTTGTCAGCTTGAAAAATACCAATGATTTCTCCTCGAAGTAGGGGAGCCTAGCCATGACCTGATCATGGATTCGCATGCTACCAAAAGTGGCCTAACTCATCAAGCTGCTGTCTATCAGCCTACTGGTAGCAAGGACTGTTTGTGTCCAGGTTGCTGTTTCTCCAGTGACTGTATTCACAGTGACTCTGATCCATCGGTCTCACCATTCAACCAACAAGCAACTTCACTCTGCCTGGACACTGGGGACTCTTGATTTTAATTTGGTTATTTTATTAGATGCTAATTGATGTATCAACTTACTAGGGAAATTATAATGGAGGTTTTTGGGCAGGTTAAAAGGGCAAACAGTCAGGACTCTATCTTGTTTTTTTTTTTCCCTCTCTTTTACCCCATTATGTCCCTCCTGATTCTACTGAACTAACCCTCTGATGCTCTCATACCATGCTTCTTTAGGTTTTCTTTCCTGCTAATTAACTTCTATACTACAGTTCTCCATATCCCTCTATTACCTTCAACTTCAACCTGAAGTTTATGTTTATATGCTGCCTAAGACAATGCCCTGGGAACAGGTCAGTAACCATTTTATATGAATAGTTGGATCAGAGTCATATCATGCTTAGTAATTATTTCTCTATATACTGGATTGCTGGGGGGGAGGTGGGAAGTGAAGGGGTTGTAGCAGCAAAATGATGGCCAACATCTTGTACCAGTTTGTGGGGGAAGGGGACCCTGACTACCCTCTAGAGTATGTTTCTATGCCTCAATACTACTTCATTCACATTGTGGGGACTAGAGGGATATTTAAAATCTGGGAAGATATAGTGGGATGGAATATGGTTATGTTATCTAATAAGTAGAACACGTGAAGTTTACCATACATATCTACCCATCATCAAGGAGGCAGGGCTTCTCAGGGTTCATGAGGGACTTCTGGCCATTAACTGTGATATTCTGTTTCAAGGAAAACTGTCAAATGGCAGATAAATATTTGTATGTAACTCTGTTAAGAGCTTGGAGGTGGGGGGGTGGGGGGACAATTATGTTCGATCTATGCTTGCTCAGCAAATTCCAATTCGGGCCATATTATTGTCTCTATTTTATTATTTGACTGATCTAATAATATCTTTTAGGTGTTTGAAATGGTGGAGCCAAAAGATTAATACTCAATGGGGGACGTTCAGGAAGGGAGGGTCGAGGTGCACTTCATAAATACAGACTATAGGTTGTGTGTGATTGCTTATTACAATAATGGCTAGTGTTATAACAAAGTTTTTGACTTGGAACATCAAAGATGCCTGTGAGTCTACCAAAAGATATAAAATTCTCAAACATATCTCCTTTCTACACGCTAATATTTCTTTCCTCCAAGAGACTCACCTTCTCCCTTAGGAAGTCAATAGTTTCCGTAGAAAGGAGATTGGTCAAGTCTTTGCATCTGGTATGTCGACAGCTAGTAAGAGGACTGCTATCTTAGTGAACCGTTCAGTGTTCTTTCAGGTGAATGTGACCACTGCAGATCCACAGGGGAAATATATACTGGTTCATGGGTTATTAGATAGTACAGAATTAGTACTGGGGAGTGTCTATGGTCCAGTGGGCGGAGGCCCTTATTTCTTCCAAGGCCTACTAAACAAACTAAAACCTTTTATGTCTCTCCCAATTATATTGGGAGAAGACTGGAATCTCACACCCACCCAAAACCTGGATCGATCTAACTCCCCCCTTAGACCTCTATCAATAGCCCAAAGAGCGTTAAATGACTTTCTTGACTCTACAGGATTATGTGACTCATGGAGATTGATGAATCCAACATCACTTACTTTTTCTTTCTACTCCACGGTGTACTCTTCTTCTTCTTCCCACTTGGATTATGTTCTAATCAGTTGATCTCTCTTACATGAGTTATACAACATGGCAATAGAGCCTATAGTTCTTTCAGATCATGCAGTGGTTTGGGCAACTTTAATACTTGACACCAGCCTTCAAAGAGATACTTCCTGGCATTTGAATACATAGTTTTTAAAGGAGAATTATGTTATCTCCAGAGTTTCTGCCCTGATTCAAACATTCATGACCTACAATCTCAATTCAGTCTCGAGAGTGGACCATGAATGGTGTGCTTTGAAATGCTTTTTGAAAGGAGAATTTATCAGGCTTGTTTCCATGCGTAAACAGAAAAGAGAAGGTAAAGCTCTATCTTTACTGACTCAAATCCGATTAATGGAACAATCTCTTTCCACCTCCTCCTCTCCTGACTCCCTGAAAAATCTACTGCTATTAAGAAATCAATATTCCTCCCTGTTGCATGACAAAGCAAAATTTGTAATACTAAGAACTCAAGTGAAATATATAGAACATGGAGAAAAAGCAGGCCACTTGCCAGCCCTCCATGTTAGGAAAATTGAAACGTACAGGAATGTTCCCGTAATCAGTTCCCCAGATGGCTCTATTAAAACACATCCCAGGGATATTGTGAAAATTTTCCAACAATTATATTCTTTTCTTTATAGTCAGAGTTCTTCCCCCCCAAAAGAGGAATTATTAGAATACTTAAACTCTCTCTTACTACCATCTCTTTTACCACCACAACAGACTTTCTTATCCACTCCTATCTCTTTACAGGAAGTAGAAACTGCTATTAATAATCTAGCAATGGACAAGGCCCCAGGCCCTGATGGCCTGCCTTTGAACCTCTATAAAGTATTTGCTAAAGACCTTGCACCTGGCTTATTACGGTTTAACCAATATATGATATCTGGAGGGACCCAAGACCCCTCCATATTAGAAGTGTCTATTATTCTTCTTCTTAAACCAGACAAGCCACCTCACTTTCCATTGAGTTATCACCCTATATCCTTACTAAATTGTGACATTAAAATACTAGCCAAAATTCTTGCCACCAGAATTGAACAAATATGGTCTCATCTTCTTAGTCCAGAACAGGTAGGGTTTGTATCCGGTAGATCCTCATCAGACCATCTTCGCAAATGTTCCTATTTCAGTCAGACAGCAACAACTTCCTCCATATCAATAACATTAATATTGCTAGATGCAGAGAAGGCTTTTGATTGGATGGACTGAGACTTCATCTGGGCAACATTACAACTTATGGGCTTTTCCTTAGATTTCATCCACTGGATACAATCCCTATAGTCCTCCCCCTCTGCCAAAATACATTGCAATGGAGTTTGTTCACCTACTTTCCCCCTCTATACGGGTGCACATCAAGGATGTCCACTCTCTCCTTTCCTCTTTAATCTATATTTGGAACCACTTATTATGTGCTTGAAGTCCTCCCCCCCATGTCACTGGCATCTCAGTGGGTAACATGGCCCCACAGCTATTGGTCTATGTGGATGACATACTTCTTCACCTCTCTGATCCAGTCTCCTCTCTTTCAGCTGCAATGGATATTATTAACACCTTTTGGAAAATACTCGAACTATAAGCTCAATTTAAGCAAGACCGAAATTCACTCCCTTAATCGCTTAACATATAGTTAGTCTTTCACTAATTTCAGAATGAAATGGTCCCCCCGATTTATTAAATACTTTGGCATTTTTATCACCTCTGACCTCTCATTATCATGGAAGCTAAATTTATCAGACTTATGGCAAAACATTCAACAAGACTTAGCACATTGGAAAAATTTCCCACTTTTGTTATGGGGCAGAATTAACATTATTAAGATGAACATCCTCCCTAGACTTTTCTACCCACTTAATATGCTAAAGATATGGCTACCCCTATCCTTTTTCAAACGTGCCCACTCAGACATTACTACATTCATTTGGTTAGATAAAGCTGCCAGATGATCCTACTCTAAACTAAGCCAACCCAAGGAATCAGGAGGGTTACGATTGCTCAACTTGTTACTATATTTTTGGGTCAGTCACCTATATAAATGTGGAAAATGGCTATCTCTATCTTAGCTTCTCCTACAACAAAGATTATACCCCAATATGGTTACAAATTGAATCCAACTTATTTTCTGCTCACAAACTGTCTCCAGGTTCTTTTTTTTTACCCTGACGAAGAGTATACCAAAGTCACTACACTCCTCTCCAATTGGAATCTCGTTAAGAGTAATCTCACAAATGTGTAGATATCTTATAGTAGCTCCAACTCACAATTTTTCCCAACCAATTCTCTCTGACCTAAACATCAAGATTGGAGGTACCCCACTATCTAGAAGTTGGCTTCCAATATCCCCTGAACTTTTTGTCTCAGACTGTTACTCCCATAGCTCTATTTTAACCTCTCAAGAGATTCTAGCTAAACTTAGGTTACCATCAATATATATCTTCAAAATATTTCGGCTCAGGCATCTTCTGTGTAAAATATTTGGTCTGAAACCCCAGTTCTCTTACTTGAGTGACTTTTTACAACAGATTATCAGCGCAACATGTAGACATCATGGTATATCCATATTATATAAGCTCCTTCTTGCAAGCCACCAACCCACTTCTCCATTGGGCTCAAAGATATGGTATGCTTTTTTTCCTGACATAGATATTAACTGACAACACTTATGGAAAGATTTATACATCTACCTCACTCATGACTGGTATAGATTAACTCAGTATTGCATTTTAAACAACATGTACTATACTCCAATTAAACTGGCTAAAATGTGACGCCTTCCATCCAATATACAGTAGTAGCCACAGACATCTCAAGCTATTTCCAGATATTTCGCAAAATTTCTGAAGAGTTTCTCTCTGCTGCCCCTACTGTAGCAATGGAGAAAGCATTAGATATGTCTGTAAATATCACGGAAATTTCGGGAAATAGATTGCAGTGTCTGTGGCTACTACTGTATGCTCCAGATGCAGTAAGGAGGAAGGCTCATTACTACACATCTTCTGGGCCTGTGAGAAGGTATCTCCCTGTGGAAACAAATTGAAGCAACACTGGATCCACTCCTAAGTCTGCAAAGTCTCTTTTCCCCCACTATATGAATCTTGGGGGATCTCTCCAACATTCTAGTGTAAGAGAGAAGCTATCACATGGCTCTCATCTCACTAGCAGTCAAAAAATTAGTGCTTAGACATTGGATGGATCAAGCCCCTATTTCTTATGCAGAATGGTTGCATGAATTATCCTTTGCCCTTCATGCAGAACAACTAATTGCGGATGTTAGTCACCATAAATCCTCATTTAACAAAAATTGGGGGAAATTGTATGCCCTCTACATGTCCTGATTAAATTGTTTTGGTACTCATGAACACCTTAATTCCCTCTAAGATATACTTTGACTAGCCGATAGATATTTTGTCTTATTTACAATGTCTGTAACTATAGATATGGAATATTTGCACCTCGAAGGGGGGGTGGTAGGTTGGGGAAGGAAGGGGTAGATAGGATTGTTTAAGTAGTTTGTAATTATTATTTGCTCTGTTACATTATCCTGTCTGTAAACAACCCCTTTCAGGATATGTTATATCTTGCTTTTTTTTTTTTTGTGTTATGTCATGGTTGTGTTGAATTGTTATATCTCAATAAAAACGTGTTTAATTAAAAAAAAAAAACACCTACTGTGCCCCACCAGGGGGCAGGGAGACTGTACCAATCACTTTTAATTGTTTTAACCCTTTGTTTCAGGCCTGAACATTATCAGTTGCACAATGTAAGTAACATGTATGTACATTATGCCATATATACAACTATAAGCATAAATTCGGATCGTTTATGAGCTCAGCTTATTGTTTTCCAAAGTCAAAGACAGCAAATTTAGGGATGCCTACTTCTCCGGCTTTATGACTAATCCTATTTGATTTTCAGGAAGCCATCAGAGTGTGGCTAGCAGCCAGTGAAACACCTACCCTACCTGGAGTAGCCAAAAGCATACATCTGTATAACCATAATACAGAAGTATTTTTGAAATCAGTGCTAAATTCTCACAGAGATAACCATCTGAAAAGATATTCTTTTGTGTCATTTGTTTCTTTCTTTCCTTCTCTTAGGAAGAAGAGACTCATTTGAAATGAGACCAAGGGGCAATGACCTTAAAGAGCCTACTTACCAGCCTCCATCTTTCCAGACATAGAAGAACTTTACTTTTTATGGTTCCAAATGGCATATCTTGAAAAGGCCATGCTAGTCTGAACCACGCTGCTTGGCAGTCAAATCCAGCCAAGCCAGGCCCCCTTTTTGTCTTTTTCAAACCCACCCCCTGCACTAATCCCACAAGATGCACAACAAACTGCATGCACATACCATTTAAACCACAGCCCACAAAAGGCCTGCATTAAGCCAGGCACATTCAGGGGCCTGACTAGAATCTCTATTTTTTAAATTTTGTTCACTGCCCTTGTGTCTCCATATATTTTGGTGCACTATGCCAACAGGGTTATTGTGACATTACAAATATGTTTAGGTTTCATGCTATTGTGGTTTTATATGTAGTTACAGCTTATCAAGTCTTCACCCAAAAATCTCTTCACAACTAGGGATATTCCATTCAAGACACCTCCTGCATAATTTGGGCATAACAGGCTTGGTGGGGAGTATATTACAGTTTGTCTGTCAAGATGACTTTGGGGGAGATACACAACAACTTCAGAAACAAATTAGTTGTTTCTTTTTACAAGCTAATAATGTTCTAAAGTCTCCCAACAACAACCCATATTTTTGTGCTCACTTTATAAATGATACTACTACACAAATGATACTACTACACAGTATTATGCACTTTATTCCATTCCTATCACTGCCATGTTTTCAACTGTTGTTTTCCCAGCCTTGGAATGCAGCAACAAGGACCAACTAGTGGCTAGATTGCATCATCACTCCAGGTACCCTTTACATCTACCCAACTACAATATGGCAGAATTTATATTCTGCTTCTGTACCAACATTTCTAGGTTTCGTAGTACCATGTTGCTAGATCTCCTTGAAGCATACCAAACACATATTCAAGACCCAGTAGCAGGGTCCCACACTATTGTATACCTAAGAGTATTTTGTCGAGAACACACAGAAACACCCCCAGAAGGCCCCCTTTTTCAAACTTCACAAGTGAAATAGGTGATGTAAACAGGTTTATTCTAAAATGTTATGTCCATTATGTAACCAGCTAGATTTGACTGCAATCAAGAGCCAAACTTTGAAGTTCTAGACAGCAACACATAAGCTGGGAAACTATGGTTTAATTATTGTAACTGTCACAACCTCTTCCGAGACATGGAAGCAAGCTGTATTCACAGATGACCAAAAGGTGTTAACTCCTTATTGGACCTCAGCCTGCACCTCTCAGTACATAGCGAATTCCATCACTTGTTCTTTTACAATTGCCAGGAACTTGGGTTATTTTACACCACACCTTACTCAAAGACTTTGCTCATAACCATGTCATTTTTCAAGGCAAAATAGCTATGTGTGTTTTATCAACTGTGTTTATAATAGTGTTTTTACAAGTTTACAGGTTTTGACAAAATGGCATGTGTAAGATCTTCAAGTAACCTATTCAATTTTTCTTCACTGCTGGTGTTTCCCAAGCTTGGCTGGCACCTCATACAAACTGATTGTTGTATTATGGACTGTCACGTGTTCTTTTATTGACTGTTATTCTTTGTGCAGTGGTGTGATCAACTTCCACAACACAAGTTCTATGCCAGTGTGTGTGGCTATTTCATTGAAGGACTAAATGAACAAATCTAATGCACCCCCTATCAAGGCCTCCACAAATCCAGCCATCCAGCAGCCAGCAATGTAAACACCGACTTTCTTACTATGCCAGTGTTTCATCCTTAAATTACTATCTGTACAGCCTCATGTGCCTTGTGGGGTTGCAGCTTTTCTGCAGAAGACATTTCACCTGTAACTATGCCAGTTTGTGATTACTCACATAACTCACATAAACTTTATGAACTGTAACTCATATCAACTTTATGGACTGGTCATATAATGACCTGTCTGCAAAGAGACATTGTCAACAGATTTTTCAATCAAGCAAAACGTATGCCGCCATGACATGCTTTACCTATTCTCAAAGAGCAATCTTCATCATCAATAGATAATTTTGTATCCTTTTATCTTAAAAAAATGCATTTAATACTGTTCTTACCAATCATGTTCTGTGGTTACAAACATCAACACCTTTTCTTATACACATATCAATTGTGCTGTTGACAGGGCTAGTTTGTGTTTTTTGATTTACAAACAAACCATTTCATTCTTGGTCAATTTGTGATTACTCCTCTACCAAGTCCAGAATAGGAGTTATTTCAAGAAAAAGAACCCAGGGCATTCTTCACAAAGAGTAGGAGACATTCCCAGTGTCCTGGCCAATGTTCACCTTCCAATAAAACTGGTTTATGCAATTGTCCAGGCTGTTCAAGTTCAAGTTTATTGCAGGAAAACTCCATTGAGCAAGCTCATTCACAAGGAGGTCCTGTGACATAAACACTTAAAGTACAAACACAGATAGGTAATAACAGTATATACATGAAATGCACGTTACATGATACAGGCTGGATATACATACAAGGGTACCACATAGGGTGACCGCAGGTGGTAAACATTGATATGAGACAGGGAGCGACTTACAGGTTGCATACTGATAAATGAAACATGATGACTGGTGTGTGCAATACATATATTTTGGCAGCTAGATCAAACAACAGTCTACAACTGATATGGGGGGAGGAGTGATTTGATAGAGTAGCAGTGGAGCGTAAGCATAGATAAATCCAGGAGTAGAAGGCGAAGGGAAAGCAGTTAATATGACAAATCAATTATACCTTACCAGTGGATAAATATGGCACACATGGGAAGGAAGAGACTTAATGACAATTACAGGTGTCTTTTATTTTGGCTGAACTTAGCGATTTGTAGAAGTTTATTGAAACTGTGCTAGTTAGTTTCAGTACAGTTTGTAATTGGTTCCAAATGGAGGAAGGGCATATGCAATACACGTTTACAAAGAAGTCCGCGTCCTTGGTATGTCAAGCATAATAAAGTCAGATTTTCTTAACAAGTATGCACTATGTGAGATACTAATAAGGGAAGAGATAGCTTGGCAATTTCTGCAGGAGCAGTTTAAAGATCCATAGCCCAGCATGGAGCAGGCGTCTAGTAGTAAGGATGTCCAACCAACAGCTGCATATATAAGTCACAGTGGTGCTGACGGTAAGGAGTTGGTAATGAACACATGACGGTGATAAAGGATGTCCAGTTTACTTAGATTTGCAAGAGTGGTGGAGGAATAGATTACATCACCATAGTCGAGTAGAGGTAGAAAAGTGGCCTGTACAAGCTTGTTTCGAGTTTCAAGGGGGAAAAGGGGCCTATTTCTGTAGAAGAAACCTAACCTTGCTTTTAACCTTCTAGAGACATCTTCGACGTGGTCATTGAAAGATAATTTATTGTCGATCTAGATACCTAGATATTTAAATTTGGTTACAACTTCCAGAGGCTCGTTTAGCGTTTTGACAATGAAGTCTTGGGCAAAGGTATTGGGGTGGCCTATGACAGAACTGCGAGAGAATATCATCGCTTTAGTCTTCTTAGCATTGAGCAGAAGCTTTGCCTTTATTAGATTATGCTCAAGTTGAGCAAAGTCCACTTAAAGCACTCCCTTGACTTCAGATAACGATGAGCCAGAAGTATACAACACAGTAACATCTGCAAAAAAGTGCAGATTGGACATAGATATGTTAGCATCTAAGTCATTAATGTACAGAGAAAACATGATAGGGCCTAAAATGGATCCTTGGGGGACTCCTCTTGCAACTGGCAAGGCAGCAGAAAAAAAGTCTTCGCCTTTACTTTTGGAATCTTCCAGTTAGGTACCTAGAGAACCATTGGGTGGTATGGTATGTGGCACCCAACTTTGCAAGGCAATTGACTAATAGTTTGCGATCAACAGTATCAAAAGCTTTGCTGAGGTCCAAAAAGACTGCACCAGTTACCTTCTTAACATCTATAGAAGAGATCCAATCATTGGTTACATTTGCTAGTGCAGTGATTGTGCTATGATTAGCCAGAGCCAGATTGAGCTGGGTTAATGAGAGAAGGTTTCCAAGTGAGATTTTAACTGAATATGGATCAGTTTTTCGAGAACTTTAGAAAGGATAGGCAATATGGAGATAGCCTATAGTTGTTTACATCGCATGGGTCACCAGATTTAAATAGAGGAGGATATGTCTGATTTCCAGCAGGACTGCACAGTAGCAGATGTAATGGAAAGATTGAAGATGTGGAGAATTGGGGCAGTGAGATGGGCATAGCCTAACCTTAGGAAAAAGGGTTCCAAGCCATCGTCCCCTGCGCTTTTTTTGGTGTCTAAGTTAAGACGAGAATCTTCTACTTCTTTATAAGTTATCTCGTGCAGTTGGAAGGGGCTGGGTGCAGGACTAGATGTAGGGGGAGGGGTATGCTGGCTCACCGCAGCACCAGCATAAGGTGATGAGTCAAAAGCTAATCCAGCTGTTTCAAAGTGGGAGTTAAGTTCCTCCAGGATTAGGGACTTGTTTTCCACAATCTTGCCACTTGCAACTATCTTTGTTGGGGCAGAGGGGGCCATGGGCCGTCCTTCTATAGCTTTGATAGTCTTCCATATTTTATGAGGGTTACCTTTAGCTTGTTCGAGAGTAGAAATATAATAGTTAGCTTTAGCAGAGCGAAGTTTTTTCACACAGTTATTCCTGGCTGTTCTAAAGGCCTGCCAATCCGAAGATTCTTTGGAATGTCTAGCTTTAGCCCAGAGCTTATCTAGAGCTATAAGGGCTGCCTTGAGATCCGAGGTGAACCAGGGGTTGGAATTGTTCTTTACCCTTACTTTGATGAAAGGGGCATGCTTATTTATTATTGTAGTGAGTTTGTCATTAAGGATGTAAGCTGCCTTGTTGACATCTTTGGCTAGGTAGAGATCTTGCCATCTGATCATGCTCAGGTCAGATAGGAAGTTTACTGCACTGAATTTGCGAAAGGATATTTTTGTTATAAAGATGGGTTGCGGCTGGGCCTTAATTTGAGATCTTATGCAAGCAACAATTCCATGATCGCTCATGTCATTGTGAAACACTGCTGAATGAGATATTTTGTGTGGATGGGTGGTTAGTACCACATCTAGAATGGAACTGTTGGCAGTATTTAGAGTGTTGTTCCTAGTAGGTTCACTGACTAATTGCCCAAGACCTAACTCATCACAAAGGGATTTGAGGCCGTGTGATTTAGGTGACAGCCAGTCCATATTTAGATCTCCTAGAAATATTGTTTCAGTTTTTGCATCTACAAACATGGATTTCAAAAGATTAAGGACTTCATCACCACCAGACGGGGGTCTATAGCCACCTAGGATAGTGATACATTCCGAGGTCGGGAGATGAAGGCTCAGCGAAACTAACTCAAATTCCTTGGCTAGAGATTTGCAACTAATATTGGTGACCGAGTACTTAGATTTGGCGTAGATAACCACACCCCCACCTCTAGAGTCTCTATCTGCTCTAAATAAATTGTAGCCCTGCAGTGATATTTGTTGATCAGTGTTCGTCTTTCTTAACCACGACTCAGTAATTATGATAAGGTCAGAGTTAAAGTGTGCGGCCCAGGCTTGCAGCTGTACAAGTTTTTTAGGCAGGCTTAAAATGTTGACCATCATCATTTTGAGACCTGTGGCCTCAGCAAAATCGATAGGTGAGGTAAGTTGTGGGGGGGGGGCCAGGGTTGAGCTCCACATTTCCTGAGCAGAGAAGAAGCAGAAGCATAACTTTCTTTAAGGAGCTTATAAGAATGGAGACTGCTTTTTTATTTCTTCACGGCAACCTATATCGTGCTGCGCAAGAGGCGGCACCACTGTAATGACAGTTGATCGTAATCATTGTAAGTGCTTGGGTAGACATAGATGAGGACAGTAGCAAGGGGGTGTAGGCTAATCGGGGGGAATAGGCTAAAAGGGGAGAGGAGAATGACATAGTGTCTGCACGGTAGACTGTTATAACATTAGGTATTGATAAGGTACATTGGAGAACTGAATTGCATTGAGGTACTTTGAATTGCACTGTATTGCTGAAAACTCTGCACCTTAGGAGCAATAAAAACACAATAAGAAGAGCCATGGTCCCAGATTGAGTGGTCTCGTGATTTGTATTAGTGCAATATTTTCTAGGCAAATAATTTGCCCACCTAGGTACTCACTTAAAACCTAGATGAGAAAATACAGCAGAAAGGGGAACAAGGAGAGCAGGAGCAGCTTAGTTAGTGGCGGGGCTCAAGAGATATTCACACAGGGCAGTCTTATTGGCCACACTCAGACACCAATCATAGGTTGGCAGCAGTCGAAAGAAGGCCAAAAAAAAAAAAAAAGGTAGTTAGACGTATTAGCACCAAGGCAGAGTGCTTGGATGGGGGGGGGGCACTGCAGGAAGAGCAGTCAGACAGAAGAGGTGTAAGCACTTTAAACAGTAGTAGAAATTACAATCCAGCTAATACTGTTGAAAAACTTCTAATAACACAGTTGAAATGTGCTTAGTTCTATCGAAAATCTAACAAAGTGCCAGGTGTCTATAGCAGGGGAAAACTCCTGGCCAATCAGAGTGGGTTTGCTGGAAGCACTCATGTTCCGATTGGCTGCGCTGTCCCATACCTTCCAAGGAGCTGTAGGCGGGTGTCCTGGTCTTGGTCGGTGGCTGGCTGGGTGCCGGCCGACCGTGGGTGAGCTGAAGCAGCCCTGTTCTGGGGTAGGCAGCTTCCAAGGAGCTGCAGGCGGGTGTCCTGGTCTTGGACGGTGGCTGGCTGGGTGCTGACTGACCGTGGGTGAGCTGAAGCAGCCCTGTTCAGGGGCAGGCAGCTTCCAAGGAGCTGCAGGCGGGTGTCCTGGTCTTGGTCGGTGGCTGGCTGGGTGCCGGCCGACCGTGGGTGAGCTGAAGCAGCCCAGTTCAGGGGCAGGCAGCTTCCAAGGAGCTGCAGGCGGGTGTCCTGGTCTTGGTCGGTGGCTGGCTGGGTGCCAGCTGACCGTGGGTGAGCTGAAGCAGCCCTGTTCAGGGTCAGGCAGCTTCCAAGGAGCTGCAGGCGGGTGTCTTGGCCTTGGTCGGTGGCTGGCTGGGTGCCGGCCGACCATGGGTGAGCTGAAGTAGCCCTGTTCAGGGGCAGGCTGTGTGTGGGTGATGATGTGCATTATGGCCACCACTACACAGTCAGTCACTTCACTACCAGTCTAGCAGTGCTTGTAAAATGCTTTGGGATACACTATGTATGAAAAGAGTTATATAAATGCTGATTCTTCTTATTCATCTTCTTCATGATTACTTTGCCTATCTGTATACTATAAACCAGTTTTAACAAGGACTTTCATGCATTCGATAATACTGTGCTGTTATCAATTATAAGCTGTTTTTCTATGGTAAAACCTAAATCTTTGCATTGTCACATAAGAAAGCACTGTTATTCACCATGCTGTTTTTATTCCAACACTTGATTATGACAATTTTATCAGCACACTTTCCAATACCTGGTTACAATTAACTTTTAAAGGTTTTGTTATTGTACAACTGATTTTGATTATCTTTTTGATACTAACACTTTACCGTCTACGGTGCACTCTGAAACAACACCATTAAAGACTCTACTTCTTTTACAAGGCTCATGCATCGGGTCCATAAATGATACTATTGCCCACACAAAGCACCCAATACTGTGTTGCCTTTTCAGTAAGGTCCCTACACTTTAATTGGCCTCCCACTGTGCACCTTATACAAACCTTATATTATACATATTGTCCCTGGATCCCCACCCAGAAATGATTGAGGCCACCACCTTTTTGCCTTGGATGCTCGTTGGCAGTGTTTATTAAATGGCATAATTTGTATTTACATCAGATTTCCAGTTCATTTTACAAAGTCAATCTTTATACAATGGACATAACAGTCCTATTCCTTCTAGGACCTAACAATCCTGTCTTCCCCCTCATGGTCCTTCTCTGGATTTTCTTCATCCTTCTTCTCCTCTCTTCTTGGGGTCTGAAAACTGCGATCTAGCCCCCCTACCAATCACCACTTGGGTACCACAGTTACCCGGACCACTCTCCCCTGCTAGGTGCGGACACAGGGATCCACCCTCTAGCTCTATATCCTTCCCCCCTCCCCCGTTATTTCCACACCTGGGTTCCTTTGTCCCCAGCCCATGGAACCTGCCCTCTCCCTCTACCTGCCCTCCCCTTTTTCTCCTTGCTCCCCCAAAAACCCTTTACCCATATGCCCCAGTCCATCCCCATTCTTCTTCTCCTCCAGTGGGACTCCACCCTGGTCCCTGGACCTGGCCCTGCCACTGTAGCCCCATCTTGCCTGTTCGGGGCCCCCCCATCTCTGAGGTCCTACTCCGACAGTCACCTCCTCCTCCTCCTGTGCCCCCCTTTCCACACCCTTCCCTTCTCCATTCTACTCTTGTCAGGCAGGTGAGTGGGAATATTACAGCAAGAAAGGGGCTCTCAGAGTGTTGCCTGGTCTTACATACCCCCCAGAGATGCCTCACCTGGTTCTTGTTGGCTCTACCCCAAGCCAATTACCATCGAGCACCCCCACCCCTTTTGTTATGTCATCATGACATACCAGGTCCCCCCTTTCCTGCAACCTCCCCTCCTCTTCCTGTCTCCCTCCCCGGCCTTCTTCCTGGTTGGGTACCAGGACAACCTGATCTGCCTTTTAGGGGCAAGCCTAATTGTCCCTGGATCCCCATCGAGAAATGACTGAGGCCACCACCTTTTTGCTTTGGATGTTTGTTGGCAGTGTTTATTAAAAGGAATAATTTGTATTTACATCAGCTTTCCAGTTCATTTTACAAAGTAAATCTTTATACAGTGGACATAAGAGTCCTATTCCTTCTAGGACCTAACAGTCCTCTCTTCCCCTTCATCTTCCTTCTCCAGATTTTCTTCATCCTCCTCCTCCTCCTCTGTTCTCAGGGTCCATACACTGCGATCTGGCCCCCCTCTTCCAATCACCAACCGGGTACCATGCTTACCTGGACCACTCTCCCCCGCTAGGTGTGGACACAGGGATCCACCCACTAGCTCTATATCCCTCCCCCATCCCCCGTTACTTCCACGCCTGGGTTCCTTTGTCCCCAGCCCATGGTACCTGCCCCCACCTACTCTCCCCTTTTTCCCCTTGCTCCCCCAAAAACCCTTCCACTGACCCATCTCCTGCTTGTGATGGAAGATGGGGCTCCCCTTTGTGGGTCAACCCCTCCACCTCTTCTTATTGATGTCCCCTACCAACTCCCTGAAAGGCCGGAGGAACAGGCCCATGCCAAATTCGGTCAGATGGACCCCGTCCGTCCTGCTCGAAAGATATGTCCCTATGCCGAATATGCACCCCCCCCATTTCTATCACTGCTCTGGCTACCATCCTGTTCAGTTGTTTCCTAGCTACTTCTTCCACCTTTGGCCCTCTTTCTCCCCTCCACACCCTCCTGGATGTGACCTCTGACCATCCTATGACCACTCGCGGCCACCAGATCTTCATCTTCTCTAGATCCCTCAAAATGTCCCTCAACAGGGACCCCCATGGCACTGATCTCAAGTCATCCCCCCAAGTGGATAATAATCCCATCTTGTGCCGCCCAGCACACCCATAGCTCCTCCAGCAGGGGGAGCAGCTGTGACCACCTCATGCCTCTCAGGCCCTTCCACTGCACCTTGGTATGTTCCTTGATGCAGCTGTGTCCCTATTTTTGTGGTGGCTGCAAACCTCTCTGCCCAATAGATGAATGAGTGCCCTACGATCCACACCTGTCTCTTGGTGCCTGCTGTGGGGAGAGAAAAAAGGGACACCAGTTTGCAATTGTCAGCACTGCACGTACCTCCTATAACACTTTGATGCCCACCTGCCCATCCTCTGGACCTCCCCTTCCCCCTTTCCTACAACGGCCACTTCTGAGGCCACCCTGATCCTGAAGGACTGTGGTGCAAATGTGTCTGGGTTCTCCCCCACGAATGCCACCATCTTCTTCAATACCACCCCCACCAGGAAACCTGTAACTGGGGCCCCATTCCTGTGTACAAAACAAGCCCTGGGCCCAGGGTCTCGCATCACACTATAATCTAGCATGGCCTGGACTGCACAAACTCCCTCTCTCAGTTTCAATTTCAATTTTATTGGTTCAGAAGATACTTTTGTGCCCAAGTTCTTTTACAAAGGTTCCACATCAGTGACAGGACAAAGTACAAAGTAATAATCAAGAAAAGAACATACTATAACAACACCCTGTTTAACATATTCACAAAAACATTGTGGGATACAAGATAGAGTGGTGAGTAACATGTGTATAGTTATAGAGGCAGAGAACAATGCAGCCCCTAGGAGCCTTGTCATCAGGTAGGGGGAAGGGGGAATGGTCAGGAGATAGTAAAGCAATAGGTGGTTGTTAAGGGTAGGCTGTGGGGGGCCTTGTCTTAACAAAGTGCAGCCAGTGGGGGCGTGAGATGAGGGGAGACAAATTGTTCATCCATCATAGAATTGCAGAGGACTGAGATACCCAAAATTAGTTGCAGGAACATTTAGAGATTGTACTTAGATGTTGTTTGAGGTTAGTTTTGAATTTGGCTAGATAGGTGGTGGCAAGGAGGTACTAGGGTAATTCATTCATCCATAAGGGAGCATGGTAGGCAAATGCCCATTGCCCGAGCTAGGTATGGTGAAAGAGGATGGACTGAACCCCTTTTGTCCTCCCCCTAGTGGCCAGTGGTGTGTTTGCAGCCATTACCAGATTGCCAGTGCAGGGTGGAGTTTTCCCCATAAGCTCTTTTCCCCTTAGGGTGCTTGTCTGATGAATGACCCTGTTTTTTAGGGATAACCAATTTGTGAGTTCATACAGTGTACAGGTGTGCGTATCATGCTGTAAATCAAGGGCTAGCCTACAGGCCTTGTTTAGAGCCACCTGTACCCATTTCAATGCAGTGTCCATTGCCACCCCATATAACACTATTCCATAGTTGATATGTGATAATATGGAGCTGTGTACTGTAAGGAGGAGGGCCTCAGTCAATAGGGATTTCCTATGCCTGTAAAGGACACCAATCTTAATGCTGACTGTCTTGACCAGGGAGTCAATATGTTGAGCAAAAGTTAGGGTTTCATCCAGTGTGATCCCCGGACACTTGAATGTGCAGACTTGCTCCAGTGGCTCACTGCAGGAGTTCGTAATGAAGAGGGGGTTTTGTTTGATTTTTTTGTGTGTACTGGTAATAAGCATGGCATTGGTCTTTTTATAATTTGGTAGCAGCTTATGTCTACTGAACCACGTCTCTGATGAAGAGAAGGATGCCTGAAGCTCAGTTTGCAGATTAGCAAGGGACGTGCTGCTTCCCAGGAGCACTGCGTCATCAGCGTAGAGTATCAGTTTGGTTTTGCAGGCAGTGAGGAGGTCATTTAGGAAGATACTAAAGAGTAGGGGCCCAAGGATTGATCCCTGGGGCACCCCATAGATGCCTCTCTTGCACTAAAAACTGTATGTCCAAGTTTGACACATTGAGCTCTGCTTGTAAGGTAGTTTTGGAACCAACATAGTGCACCAGGTGCCACACCAAAGTTTGACATTTCATCAGTAACAGGGGGTGATTGACTCTGTTGAAGGTTTTGGTGAGGTCTATGAAGATAGACCCCATCAGTTTGCCTTCATCCAGGGCCTTGTGTGCATAGTTCGTAAAGTCCAGCAAAGCAGTGGTTGTGCTGTGGCTTTGTCTGAAACCATGTTGATTTGGGCAGAGTAGGTTATATTTGTTGAGGTAGTCAATGAGCTGACCAGCCACAATCTTTTCCAGTGCTTTGGACAGCTGAGAGAGTATTGAGATGGGCCTATAGTTGGCCACCAAGGATTTGTCACCTCCCTTATGCACAGGTGTTACCAGGGCCTGCTTCCAGACCTCTGGGAATTGAGCAAGAGTCAGAGATTTGTTGAACAACTCAGTGATGGGCACTATGAGGACATCCAGGGTGCTGGATAGCAGTTCCATGTCGATCCCATCGCTACCCTGTCTTGTCTTGCCCAGTACTATCCTGACCTTAGCTAGTGTTTCCTTCACAGTCACCCTTTTAAGGTAGAAGGGTGGGTGGAGTATTCAGATTGTCCATTGTTGGTCTAGCTGTGCTCAGGGTGGAAGTATGCTGGTGGTAATACTGCTGTGAGATCAGTGAAGCCCTTGTTGAAGGCCTCCCCTATGGCAAGCGGGTCTGTGATGTGATTGCTACTGATATTAAGTAGACAGGGATGCATCTTTCCTCCTTGCCCAGGGTGCTCTTGATGCTATCCCAGAACTTTTTGCCATCTCCCCAGGAGTTATCAAGCTGTGCTTTGTGATAATTGGCTTTGGCAAGCTGGATTTGTTTAGTGCAGTGATTTCTGGCCACCCTGTAACACTGGTAGTCATGCCTATCTCCCGTGTTTATTGCCTTCTCCTATAGTGAATCTCTTTCATTCATTCATGCCTGTGTATCACTACCATGCAGCCCTTTCCTTGCTGGTCTGTTTTAGACCTCCACAACCCTATGACCACCTTCCCCTCCTCCAGGCTCACATTCTCCTTATGGAGGCCACCTGTAGCTGCCTGTTTCCTAGGGGCCACCATCTCCCCTACCCTGAAAGCACCCTTGCCATGACTGCAAATATAGCACAGAACAGGCAGTCCTCACTCGCTGATGTAGAAACATGGTCTAGTGCCCTCACCACCTTCGTGAGGTAGGGCCCCATGATGGGTCTCCTCCCATCCCGTCTGGTGCCCTGCCCTCTCTGCCAACCCAATACCATCCTCTTGATGGCCTGGCTGCCCGCAGCATCTTCCCATCCCCTATCCTGACATGTCCAGCTGATACCCGCCAGCTGGACCCTCATGGTGGTGGGCGCGACACCTTCCTCCCATTTCTCCACCATGTACTGCATGACTTGTTCCTCCCGGACTGGGTCCCCCATTTCCCATCACCGTCTGGCCCAGAATACCTAGAAACTGGCCCACACCCCCTCATAAACCTTCAGGGTGTTGGCTGCCCATGACCCTCTGTACAGTGCCCTGGTTCTCATCCTCAAATCTCCCACATCTATTCTGGCACCCTGGTCTGGGTAGATGTGGCCTCCGGGGCCAGCTCTTGGAATCATTCTATCTGAAAATTAGAGAGACAGTCAGCCACTTTGTTCCGTATGCCCTCAATGTGCTGTGCCCTAAATGACAGGTTCAAATGCAGCCCCAACAATACCATGCACCATAGGATGTGCCCCACAGATTCTGTCTGGCCACTCTGCCTATTGATCACCTCAACTATGTTGTTGTTGTCGCACCAGAATACTATCCTGTGCCCACCCATACGTACACCCCACACCTCCAGTGCCACTCATATGAGAAATATTTCAAGGAAGGTGATGTCCCTGGTCTATCTCCATTCTTGTCAGCTGTCCAGCCACGCCTCTGACATCCACTCCCCCTTGAAATAGGCACCCAACCCATAACCTCCTGCTGCATCTGTGTACAACTCCATGTCACTGCTGCAGGCCCATTCTTTCTGCCAAAATGTTACCCCATTGTAGGACTCCAGGAATTCCTCCCATACCTGAAGGTCCTCTTTTATGCTCTTGTTTATGTCCACCCAGTGATGCGGCTGCCTTGCCTTGCCTGTGACCCTACCCAGTGTTCTCGTGAAGGCTCTGCCCAGGCTTATGGCTTTGCAGGCGAAATTAAGGTGCCCCAGTAGTTGTTGATCTTGTACCAGTGGCACCATCCTCCCCCCTCACTAGTGCAAGCAGCCCCCGCAGCCTCGCTACCTTATCCCCTGGCAGACTGAAGCACTCCTGCTCTGCATCCACCTCGATCCCCAGAAACTCTAACTTGCAGGCTGGTCCCTCCATTTTCCCTGTTGCCAATGAGATCCCTATCATGACACACATGTCTTGAAAATCCCTCAACATTCCTTGCATCTCCTCCCGACTGGCTCCTATCAAGAGGAAATCATCCAGATAGTGGACTACTCTCCTATGCCCATACCGGGACCTGGACACCCACTGCACCCATGAGCTGAAAGCCTCAAACATGGAGCATGCCACCGAGCAGCTTATGGGCATTGCCTTGTCAAAATACAGGCCCCCATCAAATTGGAACCCAAGCAGGTCCCTATCTGTGGGGTCTACCGGCAGCAGCCAGAAAGCGGACTCAATGTCCACCTTAGCCAACCATGCCCCCCCCAGCTGCCCACACCAATTCAACTGTCTGGTCCAGGGAGGCATAAGACACCACCCTCAGACCTTCTGGCATCCCCCCATTCACTGACTCACCATAGGGGTAGGACAGGTGGTGTATGAGCCAGAACTCCCCCGCTTGCTTCTTCAGTACCACCCCCAGTGGGGATACCCTGAACCACTCACAAGGGGGCTCTAGCATCAGCCTCTCCACCCTCCCTGCCTTTACCTCCTTTTGGATCTTTCTTAGCACCATGTCCCCCTTCCCCCTCACTGAATCCAGGTTTTTAGCCTGCATCCCCACCCATTTTTCCTCAAATTCCAGTGGGAAACCGCTCTTACATCGCAACCTCATTAACTCTGCCCCTGCCTTGTCTGGGTAACCTGCCGTCCAGGCTTCCACCACTCCATACTTTATGGGGGCGCGGGCTAGAGCATACCCCCACCTCCCCCTTCTTGTCCCCCTTTAGCTCCACCCATAGGTGGACACTTGCCTTCCCCTCCCGTGGCCCTCCATCCTCTGTTGGGTCCCCCCGGCCTGCTCCAAAAGGGCTGCTGTAGTGGTTGCCCACTTCCTGATCAGCTTTCTCTACCCCTTGCTGACACTGCATCGCCAGATGCACCCCCCCCCCGCACCATGAGCACACATGCCTAAACTTGCAGCTTGGCCATGAGCAGGATGCCCTGTTGAAAGCCCAGCAGGTTTTAACTGCGCTGATGGTCAAAACTTGCCTCACTTGCTCCGCTGCCTGCCTTTCTGCTGAACTCGACAGTGTCCGCACCTACAACTCCCCGTGGGTGCAATCCCATCTTAGGTTTCCCTTAGCTGCCATTCTCGTACAGAAAGCCTTATCATATTTTAGCCATCCAAAACGCAGCTTTGCCTTGTACACATCCCTAATGATCGCCATGTACATCAATAAGGGGATCGCTAGGTCTGGCTGCTTCTCCAGCATCAAAGCACTATATATCAAGAAACCCGCTTGTCTTGTGTCAATGCTCTTTCCTTTCAGCTGAGCTTCCTCCGATTTGTGCCCCAACACCACCAGCACTACCGCCATCTCTGATTTGACCACCGATTCCCACTGCTCACATCTTTTGGCTGTCTCTTCATCTACCAGCCTGAATATATCCACGTACTCACCCTTCCAGATATTCTCCTTAATGGAGGCCGGCACGTGCTCACCCAACATGAGACCAGGTGGTCCATCACATGGCTTCCTAGCCCCGACCCCATTGCCCACCCCGTTTTTGTCCTGCTTGCCCTTTTCCTTTGATGGCCAGTAGGGCCCGCTCCATCTTTGATACTCCCTCTTCCCCCATATCCCCTAGTAAGCCCTTGATGTATTCTTTCAAATCTGATTTATTGTTCATATCCACCTCCTTACCCCACCCAGTTGGGGTCCTGCCGGGACCAGGATAGGTGCCGCTGGGGGGTTGGGAGCTGCCCTCTTTTACCTTTTGTTTCTTGTCCTATCATCATCCCTCTCCTCAGCTTCCCTCCGCTTCTTCTGGGCCTCTTCTTCTGCCTCCCTCTTCTTCGCTGCTTCAACCTAATCAGTCATCTGTTTCATTGACTTCACTGCATCAGCCAACATGAAAGCACTGGACACTGCGGGTCTTCTGGGTGGCATCCTTTCTGCTGTAACTAAAGCTGCACAATAAGGGACACCATCGTACCTCAACGTACCTTAGTCATTAGTACTTCCTTCCCACCCCCACGTGCCCCATGCTATGCCACTTGGTCTGTTTATGTCCTGGACCCCCAGCCATGGGGAGGCAGGCATACCCTTTGCACCTGGACTGAGTTAGGTTGCTGACCTGTAGTCCCCAACCCTAAATTGCATTACAAAACTTAACTACTGCTGCACTCTTTTCCAGCCACCAAATGACCACAAGAAACATTGCTTAAAATCTGACTTAGTTGCATTACTTCACTTTGAGAGACTCCCTAGCACCTCGGCCTAGTGCCTTCCACTTTGCCTCCACCTACACCCATTGCTCTGGGGGCCCCTGCACTGTTCCTCTGCCACGATGCCAAGTGGCCTGGCATTTTTACACTACTTCCGCTTTCCTTTTTTATGCTGCCCCTCCAATTTTTTCCCCCCCTCTGACACCAGGGCTTTGTTTCAGTGAGAGACAGGATCGGCTTAATTCGCACCCAAACTTCCATGAATGGGCTGACCTGCACCACTATCAACCCGGCAGTACAGCTAAGACAAGAAAAAACCCCTACGCATAATTTTTTTTTTTAATAACTGGACACTGTATATAGGCCCCTCCATCCTTCAACAGCAAGGAAGGAAATATACCAGAAACCAAAAGGCCTAACCACAAAAAGAAAACCCCTACAGGGAGGGTGGGGGCCCACTCAAATAGGCCGCTATCTCTAGCTGGCCCCGATGGCCCAGGACCAAGAGTCTATCACTCCTCCCCCGAGAAAAAAAAAACACTCCAGTGGGGAAAACAAAGGCAAACACCCTTCACTTCCAAACGGCCACCACATGGCCACACACCTTGACTAGACATTTCTCTGCTCATCGCCATGGCCATGAGCATCCCTGTGCTTCCCCTCTCTGGGGAATCATCCACCTCTGCCTCCTGCATCCATGTTAAGATAGGCTCTGAGCCCCCAGGTGACTGGCCACCACCCCACACTATCGGGGAGAAAACATCATTTTCCACGTGCAATCCTTTAGGCATCACCAACTGGGAACCCTGTGTGCACAACCTCCTATGCTCCTTCACCCCACACTATTGTGGCCAAGGAGAACACCCCCCATCACCGCCGTGCATACCCTACTGCCACCACATGACCACCCACGATGCTCAGTCCTCTCCAGGACCCTGACCATCTTCAGGCATACCAAACCTTGAAACGAGCTGAAAAAACCTAGCGCTCACCCTCTCCTCCACTATGCTTGTACAATGCCCGTAACCCTGCTCACTCACAACAGCTACTGCAGGGCCATGCTATCTGACTTGCCGCCCCCATACCCTGCCTGGCCTCGGTCATCCTTTTCCATGCTGTGACCTGCCACCCCAGGCATTCTTCTACCCAAACTAACGTTTTACATCAAAACTGTCTGAGCTTCTCACAGGACCGCCGACTGGCCTCAGGCATCCATTCTCTCACTGCACAGGCTAAAACTTGCTTTCTTCTGCTGCAAATACCTCATACCACAATGTCTGCTAGCCCTACCACAGTTGCTAATGTTTCTAACAGGATAATGCAATTTGTGAGCTATCGCCCAACCAAATGTATGCTGACCCATGTCAGCACAGCATATCTGCATTGTAAACAGAGTACCTACTACTGTCCAAACAATGGGCCTCAGTCCTCTGTGCCTTACCTCAAATCACCAACGAATGTGCTGTAGGAAAATATTACAGCAAGAAAGGGGCTCCCAGAGGGTTGCCTAGCCTTACATACTCCCCAGAGACCTCTCCCCCACTCCTTGTTGGCTCCTCCCCCTGGCCAATTACCATTGAGCACCCTCACCCCTTTTGTTATGTCATCATGACATACCAGGTTCCCCCCTTTCCTGCAACCCTCTCCCTCCTCTTTCCATCTCCCCCCTCCTCCCCAGCCTTCTCCCTGGTTGGATCCCAGGACAACCTGGCATGCCTTTTTAGGGGCAAGCCTAATTATGACAAATCACTACTAACTTGTAGGTTTTTGGCACTTACCTTACAAGTGTAAGTAGCTTGGGAAACATGATTTTACTTTTTTTGCTTAGTAACAGCATGTGATGTGCCAAGATACACTAGTGTCTCTCTTTATCTTTTAAGAAGTCATTATACAGTCTACACTGCCACCATATGGATTTGTGTAATACTGCAATTATTATGTATCACTGCACTACATTCCATACTCTGTATAAGCATTTGTTCTCATATTAATCTGACATTACATTTTCTATATAATGTTATCTGCACTGGGGGCCACCTAGTTATTTTAGCTAATTTGGCTCATCTGTAACTCTAACAGTAATATAATATATGCATGAGCTAGCTGTTACTATGGCTATTATCTTAGTATAAGAACAGTTGCATTATGTATTCTTACTGAGACTGTCTTTGTGGGGAAAACTGTGACTCCCAGTATCTACCTAAGGTATGATACTGTTTAGGGTGTAAGTCTGATTCTTGAAGTAACAAACATGTTATTACTGTTTTTGCCACTTGTCTGTCATTTTTTCTGCTAGATTATTACCATCTAGAATCTGAGGACAGCTTGGTGTTCCCTTACAACTGGAATGTCACATTCAATATTTAAGCTATAATGTACAATTAGGAGTTATGTTGATGATATAGGTAATCACCCGCTGGGGCATAATATGGCATGATGCACAGCCCAGGTAGTGATTTACAAGAACATTAACAGAACCCCTGGAAGTACTTTTCTTTGATATAATTAAAATGAGGTCTCGTCAAACAAACAAAAAAGGGTATATTGCAGTAGTATAGAACTTAATATGTGTTTGTTATGTTATGAAGAAATATGTCACCAGCACTTTCTGAGACAATGACATGGCCTCCATCCACATTTTGTGAGACCATGATATGTCAACCACGGCTGGTCTTTTGGAACTGTACTGAGACTGAACAAACTGCCAGCTGTACTCAGAAAAAATGGGGTAGTATCTGGTGAGCAGATAACTAGTAGTGTGTGTTGTGATCCAGGGACACATTAACCAGTGGGAGGTACAGACAGTAGTGGACAAATGTAGTTCAGCAATGTCTGCCACAGAATGCAATCCCATCAGATCCACTGCATGATCACCCTGACTGTCTGAGGGATGAGGCAGAGGAAGACATGAGCACACTGGTGGCAGGCTAACAGAGAGAGTGATGCAACAGGAACATTATATTCTACAAGTCTCAGACTATGCAGTTCTGGGCCTGCAACACCATGGAAGCGAAGAGCATAGTACAAGCTGCCATGAGGACAAGAGAGAGAGAGAGAGATGGAGGGAGAGTGGCTGCTAAATGAATATTTCACATGGATGGATGGGTTATACTTATAGGGAGGCAAAAACTACCTGGGAGCCTCAACGCACATGGCTCTTACCATGTTTCTATCCAGTGTCTAAGGAATGTGAAGAATTTCTTGTGATTCATCTACCTTGTTTCTTTTTTCTCTTTTTCACCCATTGAATGTGCAGATCATTAACCAATTAATAGCCATAAAAGGACAAGAGAATCCTACTCTACCATTTTTTGCCTGGTGACTGCTAAATGGTTTTGGATGAGTCTAAACTCCCTAATCTGCATGCCAATGGGAGATGGAGACCATGGATGAGACATGTTTACAGGGACATGGGGGGACTACAAAAGTAAAAATCATCAATGCTGTGAACCTAAAAAAAAGCATTGTGTGTGAATGTGCATCCTGCCAGTGTGTACGTCCAAATCAAAAATTAGAAAACATCGGTCTGTTTTCATGGGTGAATGGAAAAAGATAGGTAAAGGGGAGCATTAGCACTAAAAAGTATTATTTGACAGTAGAAATACATTTACAGAGAAAACACAAAGCTGTAACAAGCATTTACATGAATCTGATTTAGATTTAAGCAATAAGGATTAATGGGGCATTGGTGGTACTAGGTTCCTGCATGTTCAGAGGCATAGTGAGGCATGAGATCAGCCCCACTGACCTTGGGAGAACACCGTATCACCAATGTCCCTGAAGTGCCTTAATGTTTATATAACATAGGCCCATAGGCAACGTTTAAAAAATAAACACTCAAAAAGTTTTCAAAGCCACAAAAATATAGTCAAATGTTTCTAAATTATGTAAAATAGTCCTTCTACAGATGTTTTTCATCCGTCAGTCATCTGTATTTTTTCACATTCAATACATTGTGTGGTTCTTTAGCATAGAATAGAAGAATTCAAAGCTCTGAATTATTCCAGTAGTAGAATGCTTCCCCCATCTTGTATGGTAACTTGGAACATATGAATTTAGAATTCTTAAGAGTTCCACTGGCATACACACAGCAATACACACAGTTCTGCTCCAATTGGCAGAGTCTTGCTTTAGCCATTGGTAGTGTTCTCTGAAGGCAATGGCTAGACCCAAATCTCAGTCAATCAGGACACAGGGATTTCCTTGCACATTTTATATAACCAGCAACCCAAGTTAGATTGGAAGGTTGAGATAGTCAGCAATGGATAAGTAACATGCTGGTGTAGTGAGTTATAGAAAATGTGCAGTTGAAACAATAAAGACCTTTGTTTAGCAGGTCTTGGTGTAAGGAATTTGATGTAGGATGATGCCAAAAATCAGGTGATAGTTTGTGGGGCTTTTAGTTTCATCACAGGTTTTTCATCTGTTTGATATAGTAGCTTTTCTTTGTATTTGATCACTGATGCTACAGTGGACATTTCACTGTACTCCCTCCAGTTAATCTTTAATCTAATGTGATGAAGGCAAACATCACCAAAAGCAACTGTGTGCATCGAGGGAAAAAATACACTAACAAACTGTTCAAGTGAGTCAGGCTTTAAGACAGTCTCTTGCTTTTAAAGCAGCCATCTTTCTACATATACATGTAGGTTTTGTTTTTCTCATCAGTAAGGTTGGTCTCACAAAAAATATCAAGACACCAATTTTATGTTTTTGTCTTCTTTCATTACTTGGCCAATATACAGGACATTGCATTTTAAAGGTGCCCACACCAGAATCATGCCTGTCAAGGAAAATTTAAATATAATGGTAAAGTTAAGAGCTGTTTACCAACAGAAATGTGTGGTAGCAACATGCTAGTACATCTACAATATAAATATAACATGTATGTTCTACAAGTAATATCAGATAAATTGATATTTAAAAAAGGCAAGTGGCAGCCATCATTAGTGACATGAGTCATTGATTACCAAATTATCTACAAAAGAATATCTGAGGGTAGGGAGGAGCGACTGTATGCTGGACAACTGGAGTTGATACAGCAGGATTTCAGGTTAGCCTTATTTCACTCTATTACAGGTAAAACATAGTTGAGTGAATAAAGTACTAGGCAGAAAATTCTGAATTCTTTCCTGACTTTCTTGTGCAGTGGTTTTGCAATTTACCAATTTCTGGCTTCGCTTTGTTTCCCACGGATGCCAGTAATCCAATGGTAGGGAGCCCACTGTATGCAGGTGAGAGGAGAGCAGGGAATTCTGCAGAGAACTGGCTGTCAGAAAATGTGGAACCAGTGTGGATCAGTGAATGAAGGACAAAGAATGAAGATCTGAGACTTGAGACCAACTTCTAGAAACTAAGGAACAGACCGGAGACCTCAGGTTGGAATCTGGAAATTGGGGAGCAGGAATTCAACAACTACAAGGCGTGTCCAGTAATAAGGAAGAGAGTAAAAGAACTGGATAATATTGACCCTTGGATCACAGTCTATAAAGTACAAGAAGAAATATACAAAGTATTTTGGTTGTCTGTAAGGATACTCAGCCCAGCATATTTGTGTTAGATAGTCTCTCCTTTCTTAAGACTAAATAATTTATTCTGTCCTTTCTGCTAACCTTGTATTTTTAATATAGTAATACTGTTGATATAAGCTTAAATTGGCTTATACTTTATACACTTTTTAAAAATGTCATATTGGTGATCAAATTTTGCACCATAGTGGTCGCATGACTATAGGTCTTGGAGTTTACAATGCATGCATTGACGTTCTCCTTTTAGGTCTGTCATTCTGACCACATCGAGCTCACTCAACGCCACTTCGCTCCTTTGTACCAGGAGTTTGCATTTTAACCTCAACAGAGCTAGATTCTTCTGAAGGTGCTAAATAGATATTTTGATTGTATTTTTATGAGCCATATGCTTAACCTGTGAAATAACAAGGATGCCTCAGGATTGTTGTTCGTTCAATGCTTTCAGCAAAATAGGGTTGCAGTGTATGAAATTACAAATGAAAAGAGTAATGTAAGTTTAACTGTTTGTTTAATTCTATCTGATTCTATGGTCTGTTTAAGGGGGTATTTGTATATAGTACATTACCATTTTTAATTTTATTTATTGATAAATAAGTTCCCCACTAAAAGTATTAGTTTAGGATACCTTAGTAAGTATTCCAAGCAACAAGTTAATAATACAATTCCTAAAATTACATAATAAAGAATAAAAGTACTAGTGAATGTTTTCAATGAAATTTATTGTTTGATTTTAATTTATATAGCCTCTCAGACATTTTGATCCTTGGTGAACAGACGGACCTGATATACTGGATGGGACAAATTGATATTCTCATTCAAAATGTGCTGTTTTCAGCTTCAAGTGGATTTTGAGTGGACTGAGTTTCACAACTTATAAAACAGAAATATCAAGACATTTGTTTTTTCTGCAATAATGTGCTGGATAAGAAGAGTCAGTGATTGTGAATTAATTACAACTTTAACAGAACACCAACAGAGATTTGAATTTCATTTAATCCATTGGGACTCAATTTGGACTTAAGATTGTTCTTTCAACCATTTTTGATTTTGTCAAATGTATTTATTTTACTGCCTTTTAGAAGTTCTTTGAAGAAGGAGGCTTATTTAATGAGAATTTTTTACATGCCTTATTAATATACTATATTAAAAGTCTCCAAGAAGTGTGTTTCCTGTAACCAAATACTTAATTAGATAATGCTTTTGCACATGGAAACATAATTGTATAATGGCAGCTGAAATACCTCCACAACAAGAACAAACGAAGTTAAGGAATGAAAAACTGGTCAAAATGTATTATAAAACTAAAACTAAAGGAGGAAAAAAAAATAACCGATTATATTGACCAAACAAAAACAACAAAAGAGTTGTCTCCCAGAACTTCTTCCCCTCATTGTAGAATTACAAGTGGGAACAGCTGCTCAGGAAACTATTTACTTAAAACAATTATAGCCTTGGAAACACAAACATTGCTTCAGAAAGAAGTACACTACTCTGAAGGGGAAGGGGATATATTGGATAACGAGGAGAGTTTGGTAACAGTAGAAAATGAAGGTAACATAAATTAAAATGGTGATTATCTGGTGGATTGTGAT
This sequence comes from Neoceratodus forsteri, assembly GCA_016271365.2. Lineage (NCBI taxonomy): Eukaryota > Metazoa > Chordata > Ceratodontiformes > Ceratodontidae > Neoceratodus > Neoceratodus forsteri. The sequence continues at coordinate 637,968,477 of CM057455.1, read as the reverse complement.
AATTTTCTAACACCCTTTATGAAGAAAGGAAAAAATGAGTCAATGGCTAGGAATCTTGAGAAACTGAGAGAGGCTAAAAATAGGGAGTCTGTAAATTCACAATTACCAGAGTCCACTCCAAAGAAAGGGGGGGGTTACTAGCGGGGTACTGCAGGGTAAAGTACTGGGTCTGGTCCTTTTTAATGTGTTTATAAGTGACATTGTGGATGGACTGGAAGGAAAGGTATGCCTCTTTGCAGGCAACACAAAAATTTGCAACAGGTTTGATACACAAGGGTGGGTGGAAATGATGAGAAGGGACTTGGCAAGATTGGAGAAATGGTCAGAGGTATGGCAGCTCAGATTCAATACAAAGAAGTGTAAAGTAATACACATTGGAAACAAAAACCCAGGGAAGAGTACACAATGGGGGGGGGTACTACCAACAACAAAAATGGAAAGGGACCTGGGGGTAGTCATATAAGATGACCTAAAAGTAAGCAAGCAATGTGAGAAGGCAGTATGGAGGGCTGGGGGGATATCAGGATGTACTGGAAAAGGCATCACCAGTAGAAAACAGGAAGTTGTTATCCCTCTGTACAGACAGTTGGTGAGACCCCATCTGGAGTACTGCATGCTGTTCTGGAGACCTCATCTCCAGAAGAACTTAGACAGGATGGAGACAGTCCACAGTTGGGCAACTAAAATGGTGCAGGGTCTGCACCAGAAACCATATGAAGGGAGACCAAAGGGGCTCAATATGTATACCCTTGAGGAAAGGAGGGAGGGGGACATGATAGAAACTGTCAAGTACCTCAAGGGAATCAACAAAGTCCAGGAGGGTAGCATCTTTCAGAAAAAGAGATGTGTGAGAACAAGGGGGCACAATTTGAAGATCGAGAGGAAATAGCTCAAGTGCAAGGTGAGGAAGTATTTTTTTACGGAGATCATGGTGGACACATGCAATGGCCTTCATGAGGAGGTCGTGGGGTCAAAAACAGTAGGGGAATTCAAGAATTCATTGTACAGACATAAGGCAATTCTGGTGGGAGGTAGGAAGAAGTAGGATGTTGGTTATCAAGGATCTGCATCTTATCCAATAGGTAAGGAAATGGGCAGACTGGGTGAGCCAAGCAGTCCTTATCTGTGGTTAAAGCCTGTGTTTCTGTGTTTCCATGAAAATCAAACTCAGCCGAATCAGAACCTCTTAGACACAGTAATTATACTGTGCATGCCAATATATCAATTAATAAGTAATTGTCAGAAATAAAAATGGTGCTAGTCTGTACCAATTTAACAATGGGCAGGATTCTAAAAGAATTATAAGAAAAGAATAAACAATTATACTTGCTAAATAATAAAGATAAAGCTTGTTGCATGGGAAAAAGGAAAAAAACAAAATACAACAGCTTACTTTAGAGGTTGCAGACAGAGAATATAACGAAATATTGGAGATTGATAACAAGGCTAGAAGTATGAAAAATATAGCAAACCAAGTTAATAATAAATGTAAACAAAAGAAAACAAAAGAAAAAAGGTATACAGACAATGCCCTGTAGATTGGAATGGGTCTCAAAAAATAAAGATTGGACAAAACAAAATGGAGCTACCACTAGACAAATGGACTCCTTTTCAGAACTGAAACAGAACAAAACAGTCTCATTATGAACAAGAACAGAAACTACCCACCATCTGTTTTAATGGTATATAGAAAACAAAAAGGGAAACACCATTTTTATTGAAGATTGCTGTTTATAATCTTGTCAAAAGTTTATTGAAAACTAGAGTATCCTGGGAAGAACTGATATCAGTTTATAGATATAAAGCTGTATCAAATAAGGGGTATGTTTGTCTCATGGAAAGAAGTTGTACTATTAGACAAGAAATTCTAAAAACAAAAATTGAAATGAGTAAAATGGGAATTGATCTTGATGTCACAACAAGAAATTTTGGAGGCATTAATAATTCCATGGCTTTGGAAAAAAAAAATGTCTACAAGAAAAAAGAAATAAATGTGAACAACAGCAAGCAATTGTTAAATATTTACAAAAAACATCAGTAACTGAGCATGAATTAAAATGATCTCCAAAATATAAAAAAAAAATCATAACAAGAAGGAAACAAAGAGGAAGAAGAATAACTAAGAGAGAGAGAGAGAGAGTTCTTAAATGCATGTGATCAAATTGGACTAGTACAGCATGTTGAAGATCAGACAAGGGGACAAAATACTCTGGACTTAGTTCTAACAAACATGGGATATATATTAAGCGAATGCAAGACAACTGCACCTTTAGGTACAAGTGACCATTCCAAAGTAGAATTTAAATTAGCTGAATTACTAACTAAACAAAGGGTAAATACAGTTACCTTTGATTTTGGCAAAGCAAACTTTGCCAAGATGAAAGCTAACCTTTCAAACTGGCCGTGGAGAGAAGATTTTGACAATAGATCATTAAATGATATATAGGAAATTTTTTCTACCAAGATTAAGCAGCAAGAAATGGAAAACATTCATGTCAAACAAAAGTATACTATGAGAAATAAAAAAATACAGTGGTGGACACCTAAAATCAAAAAATTAATAAATAGAAAACATAGGCTTTACAAAAAATGGAAAACAAATAGATCAAATAAAACTAGGACTCATTATACACAAATAACAAATCTAATAAAAAAAAATGAAGAAGGCCAAAATAAACTATGACATAAACTTAGCAAATAGGGTGGAAGGAAATCATAAGGCCTTCTATGCTTACATAAATAACATCAAAGGGAATTCAAATATTATAGGACCGTAAAAAAAAATGGGGACTCTACATTGGATAATAAAGAAATGGCTGATATTGCAAATAAATATTTTTCAACAGTTTTCATTAAAAAAGGGTTTATATCCTACTATAAGATTTTATTCAAATCCAAAAGATAGAATGATATTAAAACAAATTGAAGTCAAAGAAAGATTGACTAAATTGGACCCAAATAAATCCCCGGGTCCTGATGGTTTCCACCCAAAAGTACTTAAAGAATTGGCAGAGATAATAGCCCCCCCCCCCATTAACATACATATTTAAAAAATCATTGGATACAGGAGAAGTAATTGATTGCTGGAAATCGTCGGTTGTTATCCCAATCTATAAAAAGGGTAACAAGATGGATCCTGCAAATTATCGACCTATTAGTCTTACTGCCATACCCTCCAAAATATTGGAGGGAATATTAAAGGATAAGATAAATGAATATCTGGAATTAAATCATCTTACAGACCAATTTCAACACAGATTTGTGAAATGTAGGTCATGCCAGACAAATATGCTGGCATTTTACAACAATGTTATAGACAGACTAGATTTTGAAATCCATGTGGATGTGTTATTTCTTGATTTCTCTAAGGCTTTTGATAAGCTCCCCAACCCAGAATTATTACAACAAAGGAGCAAATTGACTATAAATCCATACATAATAAACTGGGTTCAAAATTAGTTGGAGAACAGAAATCAATGTGTGAGCATTAGAGGTGAGCTGTCTGAAAGATTGGGGGTGACTAATGGGGTCCCCCAGGGTTCGGCGCTGGGCCCTTGCTTGTTCAATCTATATGTATCATCTCTTCAAATAAAGCATGATTCTGTTTGGATACAAAAATTTGCAGATGACTGTAGGATAGGTGCAGAAATAAATAGTCAAAATTCATCAAACTTACAAGATACAATTGATAACATAGATATACGGACAAATACACTTAAATTTACATTAAATCATGATAAATGTTTTGCTATGCATCTGAGAAGTAGAAATCCAAAAAATACCCTATAAATTAGGAAATATATTATTAAAGACAATAGATGAGGAAAGAGACTTTGGTATTACAGTTTCTAGTAAAATGTCTTTTTCATCACACTGTCAAAAAACAGCTCAAAAAGGAAATAGAATCCTAAATTGCATATTAAGACACGTATCATCTAGGAGTAGGACTGTTATCATGCCATTATACATATCACTGGTTAGACCAATTATGGAGTTCAGTGCCCAGGTTTGGACACCATATAAAAAACAGGACACTATATTGTTGGAAAGAGTTCAGAGGAGAGCAACAAAAGCAATACACAATATGGCAGAGAAAAACTATGAAACCCGTTTGAGTGAGCCCGAATATGTATTCACTGGAGGAGAGAAGCAAAAGAGGGGATATGCGCTTAGTGCACAAGGCTTGGAAAAATGATGATCTTTGGGATATCACTGGTCTTGAATTAAATAAAAGTGTATATAATACTAAGTCTCATCCTATTCAGTTAACAGCATTAAATAGAAAAAAAGTACATAGTACATGGTGGTTCAATCAAAGAGTTGTGCATGACTGGAACAGACTACCATTGGAGGTTGTGGCCAGCCAAACAACTGCTGTGTTTAAATCTAGATGGGACATATACATGAATACAATTAGAGTTTAGAACTAGATGGCGAGCATATAGGATGAAAGTCCATTTAGCTCAGTATTATTCCTATGATTCCTAATAGCATAATTTTAGCGGAATCATGGGATAAAGCTTCGAGAGGGGAAAAGGTGACAAAGTGTGAAGATGAAACCATTTTAAAAAGTAAGTGCAAAACGTTCTCTTGTCTGTCTACTGATACCTCACAATTACTCTGCCTTCAGAGGAGTCAGACTGAGATTTAACATATATAATCAAACATCCTTAGAAGATACAGTAAAAATACTGTCCTGGAATATTGCAGGTGTAAATAGTAAATCTAATGATGGTTCTTGCTACACTTTGATAAAATCATATGATATAATTTTTTTGTTCCCTGATCCCCTGCCAGAAATAAATCTCTCCACACTTTCTTTATGTTGGATGCTCAATGGCAATATTTATTAAGGCACACCAATTACATTTTACATTTCCAACTCTGTATTTCAGCAGTATACAGTGCAGTTCTGTACAACTAAAATTCATTCCGCTTCTTCCTTACAACTTGATCTTCTTCTTCTTGCTTGTATCACTTCAGGATCCAGACACACTGGATCCAGACCCCCCTCATCATCACCAATACCAGGTACCCCCACCAGGTACCACTAGAACCAGGTACCCTCACTTGGTACCACCATTTTACCCGGGCCACACCTGCATGGGGTCGGTTCCTGGTCCACACCGCACTAGGCCTGGACATGTTATCCGACCCCTAGTTTCTATCCCCCCCTCCCCCACTTACTTTCCATGCCTGGGTTCCTCTGCACCCAGCCTTTGATGCCTACTCGCCTCCCCCTCTCCTGCCCTCCTTTTCCCTTCTGCTCTCCCCTCTCCACTGCCCCATCTCCAGCTTGCAAAGGATGATGGGGCTCCCTCCTTGCTTTCTAGACATAACCTGGGACCCTCCAATAACCTTAGCACTTCCCTCATAACTCCAAACCTACCTCTGTAGGGGTGCCTGCCTATGGCATACCTGCCTCATACAGCATGGGGTTCAGGAGTGGCACACCCCTGCTATACCCAGCTGCCAGTGCCCATCTCAGTCTGCTTTGAGAGATTAACCCCCAGTGTAGGAGGTGGATCCCATGCCCTGTATTGCTGCAGCCAGCTAATTTCCCATGGGCAACCCCTTCATCATCCCGCTGGTCACTGCCTTCTTGACCCACCTCCAATATTCCTCTGGTTCTGCCCTCTGCTGATCAGCTGGCCTCCCCCCCCCACAAAATCTCCATTCTCAGCTCATCCAGAGTCTCCTGTCTGGTCTGCCCTCCCCTCCCTCTGGTGCATAGAACCCCCTTGATCATCCTCCACCTTCCCAGTGGGATCCCATTTGCTCTGAAACCCTTTGACATCGCCTCACTCTGTGGTTAAAAGCTCCTCCCCCTGCAATGCTGGGGCCAGCCCCCCAGCTCCCCCCAAGCCCAGGTGACCTTGGGTGAGGCCCCCTAGGGGAGGAAGAGTGTCCCACCCAGCATGCCCTCCCCTGGCCCTGGGCCCACTTTTTGTATAAACCTGTCCTCATCCCCACTTGAGTGACCTGCCCCACCCCTGGGTCTACTGTAAGTGAGCTCACCATGGTCTAGGAACTTCCACCTGCTGGTACCATTGTACCATCAACCTGCTGTCTGTCCTTGTAACTTCAGCAGATTGACCTGCACCACCGACCTTTAGGTTAAAATTTTGATGCGCTACTCAATTGCACCACAGAGACAATGTACTGGCCGCCAAGGGCCCTAGTGCCCTGTTCCACTCTTGCCACCCATTCCTTTCCAACTGGGAAACCTGCCAAGGGAAGGATCTGGGTGAGTATCTCCACTAAAGGGCCTTCCCTGAGGGCATGCAGAATGCCAGTGGGAACCGTGGGCATTCACCTCCAAGACTCATGGTCTTGCAGCCCAGGTCCCCAAGACTTCCATGCCCTATTGCCCCTGACAGTAATACTGAGACTGTATTGCTTCTTGCCAGTCAAACCCTACTGGATTGAAACCTTCCCTCAACTGTCTGTGCTCCACTCCAGCACCCTTTTCCCGGGACCCATCAGCACCTTGCTGGGGTGCGGCCTCCAGGGACCCTGGAGCATGTCTCCATGTGCCCTGCACCAGTCCTCCCCTCTCCGGACCAAGGCTGACACAAGTTAACCCCCCCATCTCTGGTAATCATTGCAGCCCACTGGTTGGGTGGGGGGAACCTCCCCCCGCTGATACTAGCTGCACAAAACCCTCACCTTAACAACGTCCCAGAGCTGCACTCACCAAGGCCACCTCTTTCCATCCCTGGTTGCTCTTCAACAGGGGTTTCCCTTTTTTTTCAAGGGAGTGCCCATTACATTTTGCTTCATACACTAACAGAAATAAATCACCTCTGTACTAGACCAGGACCAGCCCCCAATCTGTGTCTCCTTTTTTTTTTTTTTTTTTTTTTAGAAAACAGACTTGATACCTTTTGATAACTAACTAAAATCTTTCCTTGACCCCAAAACCTAGGGAGATCATTCCTTATACTAGATTAGGCCTATTCTCCCTTAAGTGTACCTATTTTGACATGCACCCCCTTGCAACCTCTCACCAGGGTTATTATGTATGTGGCAGGGACCTCCAAGGAAACCCCATCACGGGCTAGAAGCAGTGCTCCTTATTTAACTCCACACAACCCAGCCCTGGATTGTCCATGTTAACTCCCCAGATTCAGCCTGCAGTTTCGGAGGGAGTTCAAAAGCAAATCCTTCCTTTGCACTGCATCTGCATCCGTTATATTTTAGCTCCTTTAGCTGCTTAAAACCATCCGATAACTTGTCTGCATCCTCGATGCATCTCCTGGGACCCTGTCTGACAGCAAATCCCCTCCCCCCATATGGCCCTGCTAGTGACTCCAACTCTTAAGTCTACCTCAACTGGTGAAGTAACCTAGCTGTTTTCTCTCAATGCACCTGCTTAAATTACCACGAGGTGCTATGCCATATGCCGTAATGCACCCGGCTGTCCCATCTGCCTCTCTGTGACTGGAACCCCCCCACCATGAAAACCTGTATGCCCCCATCCAGTGATAAACTGACATGCAATCACCCACCGTCCAGTGCCCTGGGCCCAAGGCCCCATGGAAGCTGCACTCGGTGCCCAGTCTGTGGCCCACATGGCCCTGCCACCTCCCAAACTGCCCCAATCGGCCCTAGCTCTCCAAACCATGCCAGCACAACACCTGGCTCTTGCTCCATCTCGCAGAGGCCCGCAGCCCCCTTCCCAGACCCCCTATTGAGCTCCCTTACCTGCCCAGGCTGGCTGTGATCCCCAACTCCCCTCTGGGGCCACTTCTCCCTCTCTACTGCCCACTTGCATGTCTGCACCACTCAACCACTACTTTCTTTCATCTCACTGAATCTGTGCCAGCTGTGTCCCTGTGATGCTGCCAGTGATAATTCCACCACTGTCACTCTCGACTTCCTGCCTACATAAACCTGGGCTCCCACTACCCCTCCACCCTTATTTAATGACATCATGAACAAGGCCCAAACTGTGTGATAGAATAAATTAACTTTCAGGTTAAACTCAATCAGTATCTCCTTACTGCCCTGCCTGTTCTCTAAGCAACAATGGCATGCCTGAATGCCTTTATCATGTTAATAGACATGACCATGAATTCATATCTATAGTGAGACAGACAAAAACCCTGTGCCAACCCACATCAAATTTCTTCATAACATAAGCAGTATCTTTGCTGCAAGATTTTAAACTAGGAACACTGTGCTAGAGAAGGAAGTCTAAACAAACTGCCCAATATCTCTGTTAATTCCCTACCCCTGAAACCATTGATCTCCTTGGAGGGGTTGTGAATCCTTATGGATTTTGGTGTGCATATAAAATCCAGTCATTTTAGTATAGTCGGTTCACAGGACTTTACTTTCCCTTTCAGCAATCTCACCCTCCCTAATCATGTCCTGTAGCAGTTTGAGGAGTTCCCTTTTTTTTAATCAGGTCACTAGCAAGCCTCTTGTAGCAATGAGACTCATTCAGTAATTCCATCACAATGTTCTGGTATCTCTAGATCCAACAGTACAGTATTACCCACTTTCAGACTGCTTTATGACCACATCCTTAAAGCTTTAAGTTCCATCAAGGCATCACATTCAAGTTGCATTCACTCTGGACTGCCCCATTGCATAAACTTCAAAAGCTTGTGCACTAAAAACTCAAGCCAATGAAAATACCACATCTGAGATACAAAACCTACCTGGTTACCTCATGCTGGCCCCCTGTAAAATGTCGGCAATTGGATGGTGCCTACCCACCACAAGCCCCTTCCTTACAACCTGCCTGGAGCTGGTGCAATGGGATTGGGCTCGCTGTTATCCAAGAAACATTCCATGCTGTCCTGTAAACAAGATGATGGGAGGTGGGCCTGCCTGGGCAAACATGCCAGCTGTCTTGTTCTGCCGGATTGGGCACCCCCTGTTTGGGTCCCAGTATCCCTTGTCAGCCCCATGCCCTGCATGCTGCTCACTGCTCTGATGCCCTCCTCTTTGTCAGTTATGCCTTCCCCATTAAAATGTTGCACCCCTGGTAAGATGAAATGCTGGCACTTATGCTTCTTGGATGTGGCAGTGTAATGCCACTGGATAACCTGCTAAAAGCTACACATGCAATGCTGTCACAGACCCCTTCCTTTTCTGCCCCCAATAAAAATCTCTGTCTGCCCCCCACGGGTTGGAGGCCCATGGACACAACTCCCCCCAACACATATGCACACCAGGAGGTGCCAGAGTCCCTCCAAACCTGCTCTGGCTATCATTTTCTCCCTTTTTTATTTTATTTTTTTATTTTTATTTAAAACGCAGACTGTCACGTCATCCCCACCTATCTTCCCATTCCCACAGTATCTCTGCAGTGATTCATGTAGCCCAAGGCTCCACTATTCACCCAAACCATGGCCTGGCCCCCAGCCCATGTGGTGCATGCCACCCAGGGGTCTCTCCAGTGGCCATGGCCAACAATGGCGCCGGTCCCAACAACAATCTGCTCACTGAGGTGCTTCCAGATAAGCTCCCACAAACCACCAATGTGCCCTGCTGCAGAAGGCACCTCTCAAGCAACGTGGTGCCCACCTTCTGGGATTGCCCCAGCAGCTGCAGCCAACTGACGCAGGTTGAACAAGGACCTGCTTGCCAGTTGCTTCCAAACCAATCACAACAAACAGCCAATGCTCCCTCCCTCCCATAGAGGACACCTCCAGCACTGCTTGTGATCTCTTTCAACAGGTCAGCTCAGTATTGTACAGAAGCACTGTTGCTGCAATTGCAGGAATGTATAGCAAACACTTTGAAACTGTATAAGTGCATTCTAAGCTGTAAACACTCTGCTTCCCCCAGTATATTGAAAACATTATAGACATTGCCATTCTGAACACTTTTAAATTATGCTGAGCTCAACAGATTAAACTGAGCACCAGACTCCAAAATCTCTTTACGGTAAGCTAACAATCTACATTACCTTTGCTGGTCCAGCCTACATTATAACGCTACTGTTAAGGGTGTTCTTCCCATCTCACCTTTAGCCCTGTGTAATGCCCATAAATTCAATACTTCTCAGTCCCATCTCACAGGGGCCAGACCCCCCAATTCTTCTTCATTACTTAGCTAGAAAAACCCCAAACCATTCTTGATATAATCACAAATTTCAGACTGAAAGCACCCTTACTCCAAAAAAACAGTACTATTACCATCTGGTATATATATATATATATATATATATTAGAGGCAAAAAACTCTGTTTAATGCATCAGTTAGGGCTGTTCCACAGTGACAAAAGTAAGGAAATTTGGTGTTAGGGTTGAACCCCCCCAGACACCTCCAGCCCGTCCCCCCCAACTGGCATCGGGGTGCACATTGGGGTTGTCGGCCCGAACTCTCACTCCATCACATGTGTAAAGAAGCAAGCAGAGGTATAGAAGAATAGGGTGAGAGTTAAGACCGATGACCCCAACACGCACCCCGATGCTGGTTGGGGTGGTGGGCTGGAGGTGTCCGGGGGGGTTTCAACCCTAACACTGAATTTCCTTACTTTTGTCACTGTGGAACAACCCTAACTAACGCATTAAACAGAGTTTTTTGCCTCTAATGTCCCTTCTTTTTGAGAATGATGACGAGAAATACTGAATGTAATGAAGGGCCTGCGCTCCCGCCACGTGATGTGTTGTGACATAGTAACAGGAACAGCAATGCAAACACAAGGTGGAAATGCAAATGGTAACACTAATGAAAACACAAGGGCAAATGACAGCACATAACAGCGCAAAGGGTAACACACACAGTGGCACACACGGGACCGGTAACACTAACAGGTACATAAACGCAAGGCAAAACAGTAACTGTAACAGTAACAGAAGCACATACCCTCTTTTTGCTGGAGAACTGCATAGAGAAATACAGTGGCCCAGATATTCAAAAGAGTTGAGCCATGCACAATAGGGTTGCGCCTGAGCAAGTCCGAAATTGCACCATTCTGCGATATTCAGCAGAAGGCAGTTGCGCCCCCGAAATCATGCTGAGCAACAGCGCAATAATAATGAAGGCATGTGCAACTGAAGGGGGAGGAACCATGCATAAATGGCGCAGTGTAATAATCAAAGACTTACGCAATGCGCAACAGTGGAGCAAGCGGAAGTTGCGCCATAGTGGAAATGAGCCAAAATAAAAAGAAGCAAGGAAGAGGCGCAAGAACGCTACAGGGAAGCCACATGAGGCAGAGGCAGAGGCAGAGGCAGACAGACAGGGCAGGTGGCACAAACAGGGCAGGCTAGGGAAAGGTCACAGTGAACAGCCAGGCACAGGGAAGGTGTGGGGAGCCACACAGCACAGAGGCCAGCACAGGCAGGTGTACCCGGTGCAGGGGAGGTAGCAGCCAGGACAGCGGGGGAAATACAGTAACAGCTGCCGGGGGGGGGTGAATGCAAGCCAGGGACATGGCCAGTGCCACCTTCCACATGTAGGCTGTAATGAGGGGGGTGAGAAGGCAGACAGCAGGGGGGCCTGGCCGTGGAAGGGCCCATCGGCGGTATGCCCCCAACAGGCAGTACTGAGCCTGCACCAGCTTTGAGCTGTATACAGATAATGAGATTGCGGGCCAGTACCACCTGAATAGGGCAATTCTGAGGTGGCTCTGTGAGCTGTGCAGTGATGTGATGCAGGCACCCACACGACAGAACCATGCCCTGTCAGTGGAGACCAAGGTAACAGCCTGCATGTGCTTGCTCACCACGGTTACCTTCCAGAGACCAACTGAGGACACCACAGGCATAACCCAGTCTGCCACATCATGCCACCTCACCCAATTCCTCAGCGCACTGCTGCCACATGCTGAGGAGCACATCCATTTCCCCAGCACAGTGGCGGAGTGCACAGTAAACATACAGGAGTTCCACAGGGTAGCACATATGCCTGGCATGCTAGGGGCAATAGACTGCACCCATGTGTCCATCCGCACACCACCTGGCCCCGAGGGGGCCGCATACATAAATTGCAAGGGCTATGCCAGCATCAACTGCCAGGTGGTGTGCGATGCCACGGGGCGCATCATCAATGTCTGTGCCACACACCCTGGGGGAGCACACGATTCTTTCATATGGCACCAGTCAGCACTGTGCCACAGATTCGAGAGTGGGGACATCCCCACTGGCCACCTAGTGGGTGAGTATGCAAACCACATGGACAATCATAGGGCCTGGGGGGGCATGGCCAGAGGTGGCATGGGTAGTGGCCTACATGTCCTGGGGAAGGGCGATGCTGATCACCAAACTAAACTCCACCCTCTACACACAGGTGACAGTGGATACCCACTCCGTCCCTGGCTGCTCACACCCTATCGGCGGCCCGAAACCCCATCGCAGCAATGCTACAATGAGGCACACACCACAACACATAATGTCATTGAGCATGTGTTCGGGATGCTGAAGGCATGTTTCCATTGCCGGGACACCTCCAGCAGTGCCCTACAGTACAGCCCCTCAAAGGCTTGTGGGCTATTCCTCGCCTGTTGCATCCTGCACAACATGGCCAACGAATGTGGGATAGCCGTACAGGTCAAAGAGGGGGACAGTGATGGGGACAATGGGGACAATGGGGACACTGGTGATGATGGTGATGGGCAGCCGCCCCTTGGCTGACGGGACCCCCAACTGCTCTGGCTGGCACAGCTGCACCAGGACACCATCATGGAGGAGCACTTCAGCCAGCCCAGGTAAGTCATGGGGCCATGCATAACCACCAGTGGCCAAGGCACAACCCACAAACATGCAGTGACACACACTGGGGGTGCATGCCATCAAGGGAAGTGGCAGGGCACAGAGGCACACACACAGCCAGGGATGGGTGAGGATTAACATGCCATGCCGAAGGACACACACACACATGCACACACACAATACAACAAACGTGCACAGAGAGCAGAAAGCACACCGACACAGAATGCACACCCTAGCAGCACACATGTCCACAGGCCACCATGCCCACTGCCTGTCCATGTGCGTGTGTCAGATGCTGAGGGCCATTGCACATTGGTATACAGCACAATGCAGGCATCATCATGCACAAGCAACTGTGGACCGCAGCCGGGAGGGTGTGCAGGTGGACTGTGTGTCCGCGTGCAGGGCCGGGTACCAACCCGTGCACTGCCCACTGACACACACAATGCGCACAGGGCAGCACCAGACAGTAGCCGTGCTGGGAGACAGGTCAGTCCTGTGACACAGTGCCACAGCCGCCATGGATGCATGGGCGGCCCCGCCAAGACCGGCCAGCACTGGCAAGCTGACCACTGGCCTCATGGGGTGGCACCAATGGTCCCCCAGGGGTTCCACTGTGTGAACACGACCATGCCCACGCACGGGTCTGCATCACATCGAACATGCCTGCACCAGGAGTGCTCGGGATGCCCACAGCTGAACCCAGCGTTGACAGGGTGGGAGTCGCATGACGTCGGGAACGGGAAGTGGATAGTGCACTGCGTGGTGTCAACGACACATGGGCACCTGACTGTGTGCCCATTGTGGCCATAACAGCAATGAACGCCTGTGCATGCCTGTCAATGGCAGCAGTCACATCCTCCCTCAAATGGTCCATCCATGCCAGGATCTGTTCGGTGTCCCTGCTGCGGTGCTCCTCTGCCCACTCCAGAGCCACACACAGTGCATCCACGGATGTCACAAGCTGCATCTGCTGCTGGACTGATGCTTGCAGTAGGCAGGTGTGCTCGTCCAAGAGGTCATCAGCCTCCTCGGCATCCTGTCCCTCAGGGTTTGCAAGGCCCTGATGTTCAGCACCCCTTGAGGGTGGGTGCTGCACACCAGGACCAGGTCTGGGCATGTCCACAGGTGGTGCACAGACGCCGCCAGTGAATCCTGTATCCCCAAGCCCAGTGGGTGACTGCTGATGCTGCACCTCTGGCTGCTGCACCCCAGAGCTCAGTGGTGCCACTGCAGTGGCCGCAACAGTCCCACTGTCCTGAACAGACACCAGTGCTGCCCCACTGGTGCTGACAGGGCAGCCTGGGACTGTGCTGACATGCAGGCCTCCACGGCAGCACCACCCACAGCCATGGGCATGAATTGCCCTGCTATGTGTCCATCCTGTGGCACACATGTGTCACTGCCCATGACGGTCATGTCATCATCACTGGTGCTGGACTCTGCCCCGGCCACAACCACAGCGTGCTGGCATCCATTGATGCCAGCACGCTGGGACACAGGTAGGGCTTTCTCCACACCTGTCACAATGACATCAGTATGGACAGCCAGGCGGCCCCACTGTCGTAATGATCCACATATACCTGTGGAGGTGGATGGTCCCACCTCCGACTCTATCCAACTGTCCGCAGTGGACAGGCCCACCACCACTGACCCATGCAGATGCTCAGGATCTGTAAGGGAAAGCAAAGTCACATTACTGCATGTGACCTACCCTGCCCCCCCAGACAGACCATGACTTACCATGCAGTGATGGGCCACCACCCGTCTGGAAGCCACCACCCGGAACACCCTCTATGGCACTTCGCTGCATGCTTCCAGCAAGCCTGTCCTCAGCTGGGGTGAGCTGTACCACCACCGGCTGTCCCCCACCTGTTGCAGCATGTGCCACCCTGATGGTAGCCACCCTCTCCTTTACCTTCCTCCTGTCCATGCCCATCTTCTTCTTACACTCCTGCACGGAGCGCTGGTGGCTGCCATGCAGGTTCACAGCACGTGCCACCTCCTCCCATGCAGCAGCATGGGCCTGAGGGGTTCCCTTCTGTCCACTGAGCAGTGGCTCCTGATCCAGGTAGGCCTCGAAAAGGGCCTCGGTTTCAACCTTTGTAAAATTCGGCCTCCTCCTCCTCCCACCACTATTTTCCTCCTCTCCAACAACGTGCTAGGTCATTATGTAGCCTGTAAGAATGGCAGTTGTTACCTGTGACTGTGCAGTCCCATGCATGTTCCTGAATCCACAGTCCACACTCCCAAACAGCATGCTACTCACCAATAAACTGCAGTAACCAACTATAGCCACTGCAGCACATTGTCGCATCTTTATAGCGCAATCCATGCAAATGAGGTGAGGAGCAACTTTAATTAGATGCAAATTGCAGTGCTGCACCATTGAATGGCTGATTAGATGATTTGCATATGATGGCTGAATATCGCGCTGTTGCGCTTTGCGCAATTGTGTTAAACATGCTGAGCCAATGGCGCAGTTCTGTGGCATGCATAGTACACCTCACTGTGCATGCCCGGGCTGCTGACGCAGGTGTCTGCTGCACTGATGATGTGCTGTGTGTGATAGGCAATGCAGGGCACGGCCACCATTGTGCCAGTGGCACTATAGCTATGGTCACTACATGGCACTGTGGCACTGGGCCTTCATAGGCACAATGGCCCAACTGCCCGGTAGTCCACTATGGCACTGGCACACAGGCAGCCAATCATGCTACATGCATTTTCATCCAATGGCACTGTGTGTGGCCTTGCGCCAGAGACCCTTGACCCTGTGCTCGACCTTTGCCCCCTTGGCGCCATGCGTCAGGCATAGATGCACCTGTAGCGCACTGTTCGGTAACAGCCCGATAGGGAATGGCAGTGCTGTACCGTGCAGCATCTGCACATGGGGAGCCATGCTGCAGAGCGCCATATTGCCTACTATAGCTGCTGGAATGGTGCATAGATGAGCTGCTCAATGGTGGCCATAGTTCAGCCACACCATGGGCCTCTCTTCGGGGAGGCCCCGCTGGACAGGGCCAGGACCCAGGTGTGGCAGGAGGTGGCCACTGCCCTGGAAGAGGCAACAGGATGGGGGTGTTCAACTGCTCAGTGCAGGCACCGCTATGGTGACCTGCTCAGGAGGGAGCCAGAGCTACTGGCCCAACTGCGGTCACGTGCCAGGAGGGGCACGGTGCCACATCCAGGTAGGGGTTCCATCAACACACTTTTATCATCCATATGAGTCACAGTGTTGTATGTGTCCAGCACATAGGGGAGGGACCATATGGGGTTGGCCATGGCAGTGTTCACAGGGTGTGGGGTGGGTGGGTGGGAGGCACACCTTAGGGCAGGGGACTTTGCTTCGGGGAATGTACTGATGTTCTTCTTTCCTTTTTTCCCCACAGGCCTGGACAAAATCCGTAGGGTGCGGGCAGAGCGATGGAGGGGTGAGGACAACACGGCCAGGTGGGCCGGGGACCATCAACGCCCACCTGACCAGCCCGATGAGGGTGAGTGCCATACCTCCATGATTATTATTGCATTCTGTGTGGCAGGGTGAGCAGCGGGGCATGGCCACCATCCATCGACATCACTGCCATGTACACCATTTGTTACAGTCAACACTGTCCAGTGGCATTGCAGGTCTGGGTGTGCATCACTGGTGGTCCATGCCTGCACCAGGAGCATGGCTGTGCCACTGCCTTTCCACCACATAGCCATGTCACTAAATGGCCATGGTGGTGCTGTGCGTGACTTGGCCAGTGGGTGTGTACAGCATTCTGCATGGCTGTATGCACCTGGGTGGGCAGGTCCTGTGGACATGATCACTGCGGGTGGTCACACACCATCACAGTGGTATGTCCCATGGCCGTATGCCATGCACAGTGGGCGGGCTGTATGGGGTTGTGCATTCACACCTATTGACTGTGCTCCCTTGTCCTAGGTATGAGACATCTCCGGGAAATAAGGGACACCTTGAGGGAGCTCATTAATCTGGTCTGCAAGTCCGTGGTGATCCTGAGGAGGCTCGACGCGACAGGGGTGCTGTGGCGCCACAGAGGAAGGCAGTCCCAGAGCCAGGAATGGCAGATGTGAAGATGGTCCTTTGGTCCCTGACTTCCCCTACCCCCCCTGGACCCACCCTCACACCCTTCCTATCCCATCGCATTTGTCCACCCTTCCCCTGCCCACCCCCACCTTGTTTGTGTCCCCACCCCATGCTTGTATATATTTTTTATTATTGTACATAGTTCAGTTTTATATTTACAATACATTTGAATTTTATATGAATACCATGGTGGTCTCTGATTTGCAGCGGGCTATAGGTGCTCAGCTGCAGTGGTGTGCATGGCATCAGGGGTGGTGCAGTCATGGGTATGTGTGTGTGTGTCCATGTGGAAGTGACTATGATGTGGGGGTAGATATCAGTCAGTGTCTGTGTTGTGTGTGTTGTTCCCTGCGCACTGGATGACTGTGTTCAGTGGTCCATGGCGCATGCTCTGTGTCCATGGTACACCCATCAGCCCATCCATGGCCTGTGCAGCCAACACACATGCCATTCTGTGACCTGCACGGTCTGCTAGCATGTCAGTGGTGGCATTCCCTGCAGGGGCGGACACTGTACCCATCACTTTGCTGGGTTGCCCATGTCACTGGTGTGGTGCATGCCTGGCTCGGGTGGCACTGTGGGCAACATGGTCATTGTCCCACCTCCATGCTGTGGCTTATGTGTGTTGCAGGGAATGTGCCCCACTGTCTGTGGCTTGTGCTCCCGGGTGACTACTGATGGTGTATGGGTCCACGGTGCCTGCGCAGGGTGGCTGGCACTCCAGTGCCATGGTGGACTGCAGGTTGTGTGTACACGGCATACATGGGCCCACAATGGGGGCTTGGTTGTCCCACCACTGTGTCCCTGTGTTGTTGTGCCCTTGGGTATGGGTTGATGTCTGTCCATACCCTGTGTGGCATCCGGTGTGGTGCATGCTTCCATGCACCACTGTGGGTGTCTGTGCTGGCTGTTGTGGCCAGTGGTGGGCCTGGGTGTGTCACTGGAATACTGTGCAGAGCACTGTACCACTGGTGGTGGTGTCAAGGACACAAACGTCCCATATGAGATACTTCTTGTGCCAACGCATGGTCGGTCTCTCAGCAGTACCTCAGGGGACTATGCATGGTGGCACTGTGTCTGCCATTGTTGCATTGCCATGTGCAGCAACCTGCTGATGGGTGCTCGTGGTGGGGTTGGCTTGCATGGTTCTGTGGTGCACAGGGTTGCATTGACACAGTGGGGGTGGTGGCATGCATGGCGTTTCCTGCAGTGGTGGTCACTCTCATGGGAGGGTGTCTGGGGTCACAGTACAGGGTGTGCTGTGCACTGGGGGGATGGTGTGGCACAGGGTGGTCTGCCCTCCTTGTGTGCCAGTCACAGCTTACCGGTAGGTGTGATGGGGCACCATGGCCAGGCTGTGGGTTGGTTGCTTGTTTCCATGGACCAGTGGTTATTCCAGCCCTCCACCAGTTGTGCTGTGCTTGGGGTGTTGGGGGGGTGATGTCTGTTCTGCTGTGTGTTCCTGTGCCCATCTGTGGCATGGGTGGTGGGCCCCTACCTCTCTGATTGTGCAGTTACATTGATCTGCAGCTGGGGGGCCCCCTGATTGCTCTATGGCACCTCTGGACTGCTCAGCTGCACATCCCTTGTTGCGCTATGGTGCAGGTGGTGTGATATTCAGTCATTGGCTGTAGGCGCAATTTGGCCTGCTCCTTTTTTGAATATCGCATCTCTTGCGCATGGGCGTAATAGACTTGCACTTGCTCCTGCTATTGTGCACTTTTTGGGTGCAGTTTGAATATCTGGGCCAGTGTGTACAAAGAATGTATGTATTGTAATGGCAATGGAAGCTTAAAACAAGCATTGGAAGTACGCCATTGCAAATATCTCAGCAACCGTACGATGTAGAAAAAAAATGTTCATTTCACAGAAATTATTATTTTCCTGGCTACTGTTTTGTATTACATAGCCCATAAGGCTATGCAACTCACTACAAAAAATCTGTATCTCGCACCGTTTACGAGATGCGAGCCCGGAAAGGCGCAGCGTATGCCACCATGTTAGTCTATAGGAAAAAGCATCAAGTTCAGAATACCGTAACTTTGGAGCTGTACAATATTTTATCACCAAACCAAAAAAAAGGCACATCTGTGACATGTTGACTGCCTTCCCTACAAATTTCAGGCCAAAAGACCTAATCGTTCTTTTGCAGTAAGGTGGCAAAGAACTCCTGCCATTTTGGCCATAGTGTTACAAAGTACTTTTGTGATTTGCAAAAGCTTTCACACAGATTTGTGAAAATGTCATGAGCACAAAAGTACTTTGCAAAAGTACTTTTTCCAGAACTTTGAAAAAAAAAATTTTAGGGTGTTTAACCCCAAAATAAAGACATGGCTAGCATCCTCAGGCTCCGTCTAGGTGAACATAAAAATAATGGTGTCCCTAGATGGTCCCAAATTTAAATGCCAAGCATTTTTCTGACCACCAACTGAAAACAAAATGGTGGATTTATGAAAGTACTAGGGCCATTTGCGAAAGTAAAAAGTGCATTTTCGAAAGTGCCAAACTTTTTGTTAACTTTTCCCATTGACTTATAATGGGAACTTGTTTTTTGAATAACTTTTGAACCGTTTAATATTTTTTCATGAAATATTTGAAAGGCACATCAGGCACCCTGGCTGCATGTTCCCTGAAGATTTTGGACCAGTCGTACAAACTGTGCGACCTGTAGGAGAGAGCAAAGAAATCACAAAAAAGCATAATTGTGCAATTCGTTGTTGCTTACTAACTTCACAGCCATATCGCTGACCAGTACAAAACTTGGCAGATCCCAAGATCTACCAGGTCCAATTATGCATACCAAATTTCTGGCAAATCCGTTGAACGGTGGCAAGTTATTAAGGTGCAAAATATGACCCTATAACCTTAAAAGTGCTACTCAACCCTAACTATGGTAGAGCCTTTAAGTATCTCCCCAGTCCCTCCCCAGCCCCCCATTAGCCCCTCCCCAGCCAAAATTGAAACCTCTCTCAAACCCCTAGTCATTTGACCATCTCTGATGTCACTTGTCTCCTCCCTCTTTCCTATCCCCTTCCCCCTCCCCTTTACCTCTTTCTGGCAGGGGCCATTAGACAACCTGGCCTGCCTTTTAATGGCAATCCCCATTATCAGAAACATGGTTGGGTGAGAAAACACTCATAGATTTTCAAGGTTATTACAAATTTGTCTTAACAAGGAAAAAATAACTTGAAGGGAAGTAATAAAGTAGGTTTGATGATGTTATTGGATACAAAAAAATAAATGAATCAGAAGGAATTCTACAAATCATTATTCTCTAATTGGTTAACATTATATATTATAACAGAAAAGAAAGAAAATCTATTATTAGTAGATGTATATTTTCCTCCATATTTGAATATTACAGAATTTAAACAACAGTTGGAGGAGCTCTCGTTATTCATAGATCATTTATGATTTCATTCAAAATATAATTATATGTTGCTAATGGGGGACTGGAATGACCATATAGGAGGTTTGAATTAACTTAATTTCTATACTTATAAGGAGGAAATGGTATACTGTTTGGAAATCCCATTCAGAAACTCAAAAGATAAAAAGATCATTAAAAATGCACTCTTTTATTAAATGTAATTATTAACCATAACTTGTGTCTATTAAATAAATGGATGTAATGTAAATCACAAAAATTGGGAATATGCATTTCCCAGAAAAAAATTGTGGGTCATTACTTGACTTGACAATTTCAGACATTCCTCTCTTTAGCAGTATTGGGTACTTTAAGGTATTGCATGAAAACAAGTCTGATCATTTTCCTATTGCACTTAATCTTACATTAAATTTTAATCATGGCTTTAAGCAGATACATGATTTAGAAAATGAAAAAAGCAAATAATCATATGATTTTATCAAAAAAAAGTTAAATGGGATCCATTGATATATACTAAAATACAAAGCCTTCAGAAAAAGCTAAGGACAATGAGGTTGAAGCAATTATTGCTAATTAGTCCTGATAAGGATATTATTGAGTGTTTTGATACATTGATTAGTCATATGAAAAAAAAAGATACCAACAGGTGCAAGAAGTCAAATACAAGTAAATAGGTTCCTAAATAAAGCTCCATGGTACAATAGTTTTACAGTAAAAAGGTTTTAAATAAATGTAATTGACTTGGTAGAAAAATATAGATATTACTTATAGTTGAGTTCTAGTATCATTAAGAAATAACTATAGAATTTTGATACAAAGGAAAAGAGATAGTTATAATAGAAATTTATGGTGCTTTCTATAAGAAGCTATTAAAAGTAAAAATAGTCAGGATTTTGGAAGTTAATTTCATTTGTGCATAAAGGTTGAAATACTAATATTGATGCTAATATACCAGCTACATGATGGATAAAATATGTTAGGATCCATATGAGAATAATTCAAATGAGAATTCAAAATATATTGTAGAGAAAAAAGAGTTTATTAGAAACAAAACATTAATATGGAATAATATAACTTAAGATCAGATAGAAAGAGTGATACTTGCACAAAACAAGAACAAAGCGTCAGGAACAGATGGTATTCTTGCAGAAATCTTTCAATAAAACACAGATTGGTGGATAAGTATATTTTGTTAACTACTTTTATATGTAACTGAAACTACTGATATACCAAAATCCTGGCAGACAGTGGAAATAGTACTGACACATAAAAAATGCAACAAAGTCCCTGAAATGATAGACCCACTGCATTGCAAAATAGTTCTGCTAAAATATTTACTCACCTCTTAATATTTGAATTTAAAAATTGGATAATAGAAAATAAAAATCATAAGCACTCATCAATTTGGATTTAGGGAACAAGTTTCAGTGACTGACTGTCTTTTTATAATGGATTGCCTTATAAGAAAAACAAAGATAAATAAAAAGGTTTTATATTTTGCATTTATAGATATTTCCTCAGAGTCTGAAAATGTTAATACGTATATACTGTGGAAATTTTTTTTTTTTGGCAAATCACTTTATTTTATAAACAACACATTTATATTAAACAACAAACATTTATGCAAATACACACAGACCCCTCAACAAGGAAAAAGAAAATATCCAACCCCCCTCTCCCTCCCATCCCCCTAACCACCCATCCCCCCCCTTGGCAGCCATCCATCCTCAACAGAGGAATACTAGAAAAGAAACAGAATCATCCCAGCTAAAGATGAATCGTTGGCTAGTAAGTAAGCATGCTTATGCTTGTACACGGGAGAAGAACACTCAGCTGTGACAGTAAGCTTGTAGAATACTGAAGAGAAAAAGGCTCCATGGAGATCTTGGCAACAAAGTTAAATTGGCGAGCAAAAAAAAAAATAAATAAATAAATAATAATCAAATAGCTAATAGCCATATTTCACCTTCAAGGATTGAAAAAAGCTGCCCCAACACTTAGAGAATCTGGTTGAAGCGTTATGGAAATTTGAAACTGAACTCTCAGCATTCAATGCATTCATAAACTCATCCCACCATTCTTTGAAAGAGGGGGTCCAGTTGCCTTGCCAATGGCAGAGAATCAATAACTTTGTTACCAAGGCCACCAGAGCTATTTGGTATTTCTGGGTACCGGATATGGATTGGGCACACTTCCCGAAAACACAAATCTCCGCAATAAAAAGAGACGATAAATCACAATATGGTTGTATCCAGCCTCTGACTGCTTGCCAAAACTTGACTATTTTGGGGCAAGCCCAGATTTTGTGGAAGGTGGTAGCTAACCGATTACCACAATCCGCACAGGCAGGGGAGGACAGCCTCTTCAACCTATACAGTTTGGCCAGTGACAAATATAAATTATACAACAAATTAAACTGAATCTCTCTCAATCTGTCCTGCTTAATGCATGAGTAAACATTCATCCATATTCTTTCCCAGGTCTCGCCTGACCACCCCATGGCCAGGTTTACTTCCCAGTAGTGAGAAATTGGCGAGACTTTTTGGCCTAAACTTGATATAATATACTTATATACTTTAGAGACTGGTTTACCTGAAAGGACAATCTCCTCCGGCCGAATATAGTGAATAAATTTCTCTGGGATACCAAATTTAGCCAGTGTTGCAAACATAAAACCCCACTCCACCCTGTCAAAGGCCTTTTCTGCGTCCAACGATATTAGAGAGGCCTCCTCGTCCGGGCTTTCGGTTGCAGAAATTAAATAAAACAACTTTCTGAAATGATCCGTCGAGGATCGACCTGCAACAAAACCGCTTGCTCCGGACTCAACAACCAATCCATGTTTGCTTTAATCTAGTAGCCAAAATTTTAGCATAAATTTTAATATCTATATTCAATAAGGAAATAGGTCTATAATTACTTGCTGAGTCCAAGGACTTATCCAGTTTAGGTAGCAGTATTATCCTGGCTTCAAAAAGAGATCTATCATTTACTCCACTGTTCTGCCAGTAGGTATAAGGTTGATGCAACAATGGGATCAACTTACTCTTCAAGATCTTAAAGAATAAGGGGGTAAAACCCGGATTAATTTGCCAGCTTCCCCAGATACCTTATTTTTGCGTGTCTGAGAAAAAATACTCCTTTGAATCTGGAAAAGACGCAAAAGGTCTATAGGTTTAACCCCAAACTTGTCCACCAAATCGGGCAGGGAGGAAAGTACATTACCAGAGAAGAAATCCGAAATGCAGGATATAGTACAGAAATCATGTATAAACCTAGTAATAGGTTTATTACCCTAGAAAATTAGGGTTCCTCAAGAGGGGTTGAGAAAGATCATTAACAAATGAAATATGTAGCTTTAGATACAACTGGTGGAGCGCTTTTATGTCCCAGCCTAGAGGGTATTCCTAACTTTGTTAGGAACCTTGAACCACAGTAAATATAGAAAGATTCTAGCTCAAATTCACTAGCCTAGAAACCTTCTGGTCTAAAGCAAGACTGGGTAAGGGGGTGTCTCCATCTAGTAACCACAAAGCAGCTCTGGTCGCATGAATGGCTAGGTAATAGACATAAAAATCTGGTACTTGAAGGCCACCTACTTTCCAGTGAAAAATTAACTTAGCATAAGCCCTACGTGGGGGTTTACCCCTCCATAAAAAATCTGAGCAGTACTTATAGAGCGGGTCAAAAAAAGACCTAGGGAGATATATGTTCAGATTGTAGAGAGAGTAAAACAGCCTGGGCAGTACCATCATCTTTATTGTGTTTACTCTACCGGAAAAGGTTAGAGGAGTTTGTCCATCTTTCCAGATCCATCTTGATAGATCTAAATAAGGTTTAAAGTTTAAATTGGCCACTTGCCCAAAGATCTTTTGATATCTGAATACCCAGGTATAGTAGGAATTTGACTGCCACTGTAACTCTGAGGGTAACACCAGGATTTACACAGATGGGAGGATAACGAATAAATCATTGTTTTGTTTCTATTAAGTTTATAGCCAGAAAATTCACTAAAACATGAAATTACCGAAAGCAGATGGGGAAGTGAGGTAGTACTGTCTCTAATATGCAACAGCAAATCATCAGCAAATGCTGATACCTTAAATTCCGCATTGCCTATTCTGATTCCCTGTATCCAGGGGTTCATTTGAATGGTTCTTATCAGGAGTTCTAGTATAAATTAAACGAGATAAGGTGACAGGGGACAGCCTGGCGGTGCCCAACAGGAGGGTGGTTGAAATTAAATTATTACACTGAATCCTTTGCAGATGGACATTTGTACAAGATCCGAATATAGTGAATAAATTTCTCTGGGATACCAAATTTAGCCAGTGTTGCAAACATAAAACCCCACTCCACCCTGTCAAAGGCCTTTTCTCGTCCAACGATATTAGAGAGGCCTCCTCGTCCGGGCTTTCGGTTGCAGAAATTAAATAAAACAACTTTCTGAAATGATCCGTCGAGGATCGACCTGTAACAAAACCGGCTTGCTCCGGACTCAACAACCCAATCCATGTTTGCTTTAATCTAGTAGCCAAAATTTTAGCATAAATTTTAATATCTATATTCAATAAGGAAATAGGTCTATAATTACTTGCTGAGTCCAAGGACTTATCCAGCTTAGGTAGCAGTATTATCCTGGCTTCAAAAAGAGATCTATCATTTACTCCACTGTTCTGCCAGTAGGTATAAGGTTGATGCAACAATGGGATCAACTTACTCTTCAAGATCTTAAAGAATAAGGGGGTAAAACCATCCGGGCCAGGGGCCTTGTCTAATTTTAGTGAATCAATAGCCTTTGCAATCTCTTCTTCGAGAAAGGAGCTACTAGTAATAGTATCGACTCCTCGGCATCTGTGGAAAAGGTATTTTATCCAAAACTCTTTCATTTTAAGTTCACTCTGTCACGGGAGAGGTTGACTAAAATATAGAGCTTTATAATAATTATAAAAAATATCCAAGATGCCCTCGGGATCGGTGGTTAACTTATTCGTGTCAGGGTGTTTCAGGGCCACCACCCACTTTTTCTCTGCTCTCTGTTTTAACTGCCAGGCCAAGAGATTGCCAGACTTGCTACCTCTCCCTATATATGCTGCTCTTATTTTGGAGGCAGAGTTCTCTACCTTCTCCCTCAAGGTATTTACGTACCAGATCCGCAGACTACTCAGTTCCTGTTCTTGATCCTTAGTTCTGGAGGCCTCATTAACTGCTTCTAGGATAGAAATTTTTTTTAAGCAATTGTTAAGTAGAGATCTGTTTTTTGCCTTACATACTGTTGCTATTCTAAGTCCCCCCTCAAGTGGCCTTTCACGGCCCAAACTAGGTCTACTACGTTAAGGGATCCCCAATTCTCCGCTGCTATTATCCATAAATGTTTGAAGCGAGCTAATGTAGGGGGTCTTTTAAAAGATTATTGTTCAATGACCACGAATAAGATCTGGACGGGATGGACAAAAGGGAGCATCTCAATTTAATTGACGAATGGTCCGAAATAACTCGAGGCAGAAGTATCACCTCTTCTATTGTCGCCAAGTTACACTGGCTAACCAGAAAGTAATCAATTCTAGAATAAGATTTGTGCACAGGAGAGAAAAAGTTAAATCTTTAGTTGTTGGATTGAACAACCTCCAAGGATCAATTAATCCAAAAGATGTTTTGAACTCTACCAAAGCCCATTGGGCTGGGGAGGGGTGCAATGATCTGTACCAAGAACGGTCCAAGCTGTTGGACTGAACTAAGTTCCAGTCTCCCCCTAAGATAATAGGAGTATCTTTGAAAGGAGCTAAGATTGTGGCCAAGTGTACGAAAAATGATGGAGAGTCAAAGTTAGGGCCATATATGATCCCAAAACTAATTTTGTTCCTCCCAAATTACCGAAACTATAATATACCTTCCTTTGGGGTCTGAGATTGTCTCAGCAGATACAAAAGGACTCCTTTGCTATCAACACAGCGACACCTCGACTACTCGGGAGAAGCGGCACCAAAAACCTGACCCACTTTCTTTTAAAGTAATGAAGCCGGTCAGACAGAACATGGGTTTCTTGAAGGAATACTATGGACGGATCAAGTTGGGCCAAATGGTGGAGTAAAATGTTCTTTTCGATTGTCCTTTCCCCTTTAACATTCAAGAAATAATATTCAGTTGACTAGCCATGTGGATATCCCTGTTTGATCTTGAAAGGATGTGGATAGCAGCCACCCCCAAACAACAAAAGTAAAATCAGTTTCCCTCTCCCCTACCCTTCACAAAAAAAAAAAAGCTTCTCTTGGACGCCACAGAGGCGGACCCTCTGATCAAAGCCACCTCCTAAGGCAATGGTCCATGGCGCACCATAGAGGCTGGGTGCCCCCCCCTCCAACTAAGTAAATAAATGAACCATTAAATACATATCTACAGTTTCCAATCCCCTTGTAAGGACCCCTTTTAATAGTTGACACATAACTAGCAAAGGGGAAGAAAAAAGAACAATTGTTACTTAAGGGAGAACTAGCTGAACTTTCTTAAAACTAAGTATCTCAAAACTAGTTACCAATGATACCCATAACTCGAAGGACATCATGTTAGTCCCATAAGGGGACTAAAAAATAAAATCAAGAGTTAGCCCTGCCCTGGTCGATAACTTAACCACTAAGCACCTACGTACCCAGGAGTAACCCCACAGGAAATCAATTGCTTATTTAAGGCTCTGCAGAGGGTAAACAACCCCCCTGCATCAGCCCTCTATGGCCAGCCGGCAAATAAGAGGGGAACTTAGCCTTATCCTGTGGTCAATACAGAGCTCCTATAACCCTTATTACCTTTGTAGGTTGCTTGCCTGAGCTTAACTGCTCTAATATTATAACTTAAAATTGAATCCCCTAAGGGTCATATTCCCTTGATAACCTAAATCATTTATCCCTTGGTTTATACACCTTTGGACAATACATAAGCTCTCCTGCCCATGCAACTGCCCCCTAACGTACTGAGTTACTAAATATTGATTGTCCACAAAATGAAAAAGAAACAGTTCCTGTGAAACATGCACAATCTAACTTCCTATTCCAGACATGATTCCCAACTTGTTTCAGTCCCTTGTATGGTAGTTAGGTAACATGGAATATCGTGGCGGGAAAAGTCCTAGAGTCTCATCCATTCTTGAATAAATCCGGTAGAGAGGTTGCAAGGACTTGTAGTGCTTTGTCCACTGATTCAAAGCTCCTAGTCCCTTCTTTCAGAGTAACCTCTAACTTAGCAGGGTATAGCATTCGGTGGCGAATTCCAGCCGCCCATAGTTTCGAAGTGATGGGTCTGAAACT
Organism: Neoceratodus forsteri; assembly: GCA_016271365.2. Lineage (NCBI taxonomy): Eukaryota > Metazoa > Chordata > Ceratodontiformes > Ceratodontidae > Neoceratodus > Neoceratodus forsteri. The sequence goes on along the minus strand of CM057455.1, from coordinate 637,941,021 downwards.
GGCTCGAGCCTGACATACCTTCCATGTCAAGTCTGGAACTAGCCACAGTTTCTTGCCTTCCCACTGGAATGTGGCTAGCTTCCTTGGCTCTTTCAAAATAAATTCCTGATCCAAATAATTTAGTAATTTAAAAATTACAGGCCGGGGTGGTTGTGATGCAGGGGGCTTTGCTCTTAAGGCCCGATGGCCCCTTTCTATTATATATTCCGGGCCATTGGGTGAGGGCCCTACTGTCTTTTTTAAGAATTTTTGCAAAAACAGGACTGTGTTAGCGCCTTCCTCACCCTCAGGAAGCCCCAATAGCACTAGATTATTTCATCTGCTCCTTCCCTCGAGGTCATCCAGTCGATCCTCTAGCTTTGCAATGGCCCTCTTATTCTCGATGGTTGCAAGGCCTAATTTATCTTGCTTCCTCTCCAGCGATGAGACCCTGGCTTCTGCATCAGTTACCCATCTGGCAAGCTGTGTCAGGGCTGGCTTGAATTCTGCCATCTCGTCCACCAGTTTGAAAAGAGCGGCCTTTATTGTGGAGAGATCTTCGTGGATTTGGGCCGGTGTGATCTCATCCTGCGACGTTAGCGGCGACGAGCTCCGGCGAGGCTGCTTTGCATCCGACTCCGAATCGGGACTTCCATTGCTCCCAGGTATCGAAACCGAAATAAAACCGCTGCCTGCAGTCTCGGTCGCCGTAGTTTAGTGTACACTGACGATTCAGCTGGAAGGGGATTTTTAATACTGCAGATTTATTTTCGGAGAAGCGGACACCCAAAGAGCTGCGTCTAGTCCCCTTGACGCATCACGTGACTCCACTGCGGAAAATTTTAAAAGCACAGGAAAGTAATAGTAAACTTCTACCTTTAATACAAAGATTGTATACTGATACATAACTTTACATTTGTTATTCTATAGAGAGTAAGTTAATAGATATTCTTAGAATAACAGATAAATGAATCAAACAAGGGTGCTTAATAGTACCGTTATTTAACATATATATTGATCAGATTGTACATAAATTAGACAAACATGATACAGATGCCCCTGAAATAGTTGGTACCAAACATAATATTATGTCATATGCAGACTATGCAGTAATAATCTGGAAAACTGTAAGTGGACTCCAAAAAGCATTAATATATATCGCATCAGCCCTAGATGATTTTCAGTTAAAAATCAATATAGAAACATCCAAAACTGTAATTATAAATAGACCAAAAAGTCTAAATTATAGCTGGTATGTAGAAAACAAACAGATAGAAGAGGTAAATAGATATTGTTACTTGGGAGCTATAATACATGATATAAACAATTGGAAAACACATACAATGTAGAAGAAGAAAAAGGGGCAGACAACTTGTTTTGGCAATTATTAAATTTTCTATACAATATATAAATAATTTTGCAGCTGTGTTATTAAATGTTTAATAAATAAACATTAACTCTACCATGTTGCATGGATCTGAAGTCTGGGGAGCCACCAAAAATGTAAAACCTTTAAAAAAATTGACCAGCCTGGTGGCACTGAGGATTGAGGGGCTGGATGCCAAACCACACGTCATACCAACAACCCAGGTTTGGGAATGAACTCGGGTCATCAGGGGTCAGCAGAGGAGGGAGAGGATTAAGCATCCTATGACAGCTCTCCTCTCTCTGGGGTGGGTTAAAGGTAGAGCATCTTTCTGCAGAGGCCCCTGATGGAAGTCAGGAGCTCTAAAGATACAGAACATAGAAGGGGGGCTGGAGCATGGCAGACATTTGGCACGTAAGTGCACTCACGTTATTGCACATCTGGTTCCAGCAGGGGAGTAAGCTTGGCAGAAATTGTGGCGTGGTCATGGCAGCTGATGGCCATGTGCCACACCCCAGGAACTAGAGAGGTGCACCTCCAGGTATGTATCCAGGCCCCCATGGGGGGGCACTTCAAGTACCAGCCTGTGGAGGAGAGTGAGTCATTAACCAGACCCAGGTCCTGGGGTGCGGGTGCCGGCAGCTGGATGACCTGCCAGCCCACTCCGCAAGGAGGAGGTACAAATAATCTTATGACAAAAAACTTTAAAATCTACACAATGTCTTTTTTATCAGATTGGCATTAAATCTCCCACAATTTGTGCCTTCTGAAATTTTGAGAGCTGAAACAGGCATATCTTCTTTAGCTGCAGTAATGGAAATATGACAATTCCATTGCTTTTTTTAAACTTGTATTCCAATAGGAAAGAAAATACTATTTTATATGATTGCGGTAGAGATATTTATACAGATCCTTTAAGTAAACATGCAATACTAAAGGAATGGACATGGTATAGAGATTTAAAGAATAGATTAAGGAAAATAGACCTCTATTCTATTTGTAGAATAGATAGCATTAGCAATTTGAATATGTATATGAACAGTGTAATGGAAAGGATACCAGATAGCTTTAAACAAATAGATTTAAAGAGAATTTCATTATCATCTAATTTCCCAGTATAATAAAATGCTAAAATAAATTTCACAAGAGAGAAACCTATATAACTACCTGTGAGGAAAATATGCATTATAAGACTAATGCCAAGGAGGTTTACTTGATTAAAGGGGCATGCCCATTTGTCCAGGGTCATCTGACCTTGGGTTGGGCCAGCCAGGCAGGGATGGAGGGAGAAAGGGAAGAGGGGCAGGTTAGGGGAATAGAATGGAAAGAGAGTAGAACCCGATGACAGCCAAGAAAATAGGAGAGGCAAGAAAGGGCTAGGGTGCCGTGATTGATCAAGAGAAAAAAGAGAGACAGCGTGGAGGAGGATTTAAAAAGACTGCACAAAACCAGACTTCACATTTTGCTAGCCATTTGCTTTTGCATGTGGCAAGCACATTCAGAGGGTGAGTTTTTGTTTCCTGAAATTGAGATGAAGTAATCCAAAGAGAAGATCAGTAAGCAGGGGGAAAACGGGGGAAATTTTGCAGTGCAAAGCCACAGTAAGAAGAAAGGTTTTACGTAATACTGTGTTTTTACGGTGCTGAGGGGTTTTCTGGTAGTAAAGAAGCAGTGGGCAGTAGTGGGGAGTCTACTATAAAAAAAATGAGAACGCCATCTTGTTTTTGATGCAGGTGGAGGAATACTATGTTGCTGATAGATTGGTGCTGGTGGTGTCCATGGAATGGGAGGGAAAAAGGCACTAGGGAAAAAGGGCAAAGTAATAAGGCTATTGTTCTTTTTGGTGTGTGTTGGATGGCTGACATTGGCCTTTTCACCAGGGGAAATGACAAAGTCTGCCATTAAGAGTGGGCTGATAAGGGGTGTAGGTTGCAGCTCAATTTGGTAGGACTTTTTTTAAAAGAAAAAATGAAGAGAGGAAGGAAAAAGGTATCTTTATGCTGCAAAATATAAGTGGTTTTGAAAGGTTGGTTTTGTGGCCTCTGAAGGGAAGTTGCTCAAGGAATTTGAGGCCAACAAATTACGTGGTCAGGATGCAGTCATTGGCAGGTGAGAGGGTCCGGTGGAACAGAGGCCTGGGGGATGAAGGTGGGGGATGGCTGCTGCCAAGGTATTTATGGAGCAGAAGTCAGAGCTACCCAAGGCCAGATTTAAAGTATGTTATGCAGCAATTTCACAGAGAAAGGAGAAAAAGGGCTGGGATTAACAGGGGGGCAGGAATGCCATCACATGTGGGGATGCCATCTTGTATGGGAGGGGGTGAGGTGGTTGCCTGATAGGGGCCAAGTAGTGGAGATACCATAAGAGGACAATCAGAGCTTTTCTTGTTAATATTCAGGCACCCAAACAGAAAATAAAAAATATTATTTACTGATGGCGCTGTGGGGGTAAAGAAGTGAGGAAGGAGAAGAAGGCCTAGCAGGATGGGCAAGCTGCATGGTATGGTGTGATCTTGGGGGCTAATGGGAGTGAACAAGCCACTTGGCATGATGCCATCTTGGGGAGGGAGGGGGCAGTGAAGGCGGATAAACCATGCAGCTGACACCATCGCAGGCTTCCCAGGCTGGAATAACAAAATCCACATGTTTGAATGGATGGTAGAAATTGCAGAGTGATTTAAAAAAAAGGTTAGATACATCAGTCATTAGTGCACTTAAATGGGGGCTTGCGGTAAGCATAACATAAAACGTGGAGCAGTCTATAGTAGGCAGAATATACAGCAGCATAAAAGTGAGTTTTCTTGGACATACTGCTGCACAAAAAGGGGGTTTTGTTTGTTCTCCAAAGGCACAATTCTAGAAAACCCAGCACAAGCACAAAGGAAAGTGAGCAATATTATGGGTGTGCAGAGGTGAAGAGAATGCTTAGGGGCAGACAGCCAGAACACTGACAGGAAAGGTGTTTTTAGTTTAGATGACTGAGTGCTGGGGATGTGCCGAGGGGATACAGGAGTGCACAAGATGCAAGGCAGATGCCATGGGGGGGCGTGGGGCCAATAAAAAATAAGACAAGGATGCAGTAAGCCTCATTGGTAGGCCTTAGCAATGAGTATCTCCCTGGGCTGTGCTTCCTACAGGCAGGGAAGAGGTACCAGTGGTCGGGCCATCTGAGGGGGGTACCACTTTTGCACAACATTTTTACAGTGGGGGCCATTAAGCCTGCGATATGAAAAAGGTGGGGGGACAAGGATATAGATCCAGCAATTGGAGTGCGTTAAAAAAAAGGAAAAAAGGATCATTAGTATGGATAGCTTGATTAAACAATGGATGCAGAACTGGTCAATTAAGGTGGAATGGCAAGGACAAGACAGAGGCACAAGAAGTTGGCATGGGGGTTGCAGGTAGTAATTATATTTGTTATGCTTTAATTTTAGTAACAGCAAAATGGCTCCAAGAGGACTTCTAAAGAGGAGGCTGTACGAAAAGTAATGGAGATGGTGAAGAAGGCCCAGAAGATGCTGGATGCAGTGGAAGAGACTCCAAATGCCCCAGAGTCCACAAGGTGGGCAGGAAGCAGAAAGGTGGATCTACACTGGATAGTGGTTGTGGCAAACTACAGCCCACAAATCAGGGTCTGTCCAACCCGGTGCCACCTCAACCATCCCTGCTGCAGCCAGAGCAGCCATAGACACTTGGCCAGGTATCACCTCACCCAGCTCAACCCCAGCCTGGACAGTCACAGATAGCTAACCCGGTGCTGCACCAGCCAGTTCAACCTCAGATGGTGCAGCCACAGAAGCCAGTAGGCACAGATATGGTGGATCTGACCTTAGAAGGCAGTGTGAAAGAATATGTGGAACAAATTCTTGGATCCATGGGAGAGAATGGGATAGGGGAGTTAGGGAAGATGCTTGGGGAAATTAAAAAGGGAAAAAAAAGAGGGAGCAAGGGACCACAGCAGGAAGCTCAGTGGTGATGGGGGGATGGAGAAGGGCATGCTAGGGGTCAGAACAGTGGACCATGTCCCAGTGGACAAAAAAGATAAGATCTGGAAGGGAGAATATGTTGACTTATTTGTTCTGATGGATAAGGAAACAGTTTAAAAGTATGAAAAGAAAGAATGTTTTGGGAAGGTAGACATGGTAGCAGCATTGGTCTTATTTGGAAGGAGGGAGGAAGCAAAAGGTATGACAGGGCAAACATGGGATAGTTGGTTGGTAGATTTCATGTACTACAGTGCCAAAGTACAAGAGAAGTGGCCAAAGCTGGCCACCCCTTTTATGGCTTACTCCCTGATCATACGTAATGATACATAGATACATAGATACATAGACAGTGTCGGCAGATAAGGGCCTATGACCCACCCAGTCTGCCCATTTGAGCTTGTAAGTTCAGTTTGTTTTCCTAGAAGTCTGTTTCCCCTTACCCCTGACCTCTAGAATTCCTTTATGTCTATCCCATGCATTCTTAAATCCCGTGATTGTTTCAGCCCCCACCACTTCCTCTGGCAGGGTGTTCGACTTGTCCACCACACATTCTGTGAAGAAATTCTTTCTCATGTTTCCTCTGAATCATCCTCCTTCCAACTTCATCCCATGCCCTCTAGTCCTGGAACATCTTTTTCGCTTAAAAATAATGTGTACAAGATGAGAGGTGGCACGGCACAAGTTGGCTGCAATATGATGAAAAGTTCCGGAAGAAAATGGCATCACATGGGGATGTGTAATGGGACACACAACACTCTGATTTATTGTTTGAAACCATGACAGTATAAGGAGGGAGGAACGGAGATTGGGCTAGAGGGGACGCGGGCCTCCAGAAATATAGTTGAGAATATAAGACGGTGCAGTGCACATGGCCAAACTGCCACTTTAAGCATGCCTGGTCCAGGTGTTCAGTGTCTCACCCAGTATCCAGATGCAGGTCATATAGAGAAAGAAGCAGTAGGGCTGGACTGGGGGGCAGCACTTTTGTGTGAGTTGCTCAGGATCACGAGGGACATTGTAGGGGGTTGAGAGTTAAGGCTGAGGTATCAGGGGATGGTTTGGGCAAGATGCTGAGAGCAGAAGAGTCAGGAGCCAGGCAAACTGGGGGGCTGGAGTTCCAACTGGCAAGGCTTCCAGTGATTTGGGAAATCTTGCATGAATGGGTGAGGGAGTAACCAGATAGGGTGGTCGGGAAAACACTGAGGGATGGTTTCACAAAAGGTTTTAGTTTACACTTTCAAGGGTAGAGAAAATCAATGGTGGCCAAACATTTGGGGTCAGTTATGGGCAAGTAGAGCATATTGGCTCAAAACATAGGGAAAGAGATACAAGCTAGGAGGTTAGAGGGACCATTCTTGGCTCCTCCATTGGAACATTTCAGAGTATCACCACTGAGGTTGGTCCCAAAAAAGCAACCAGGGGAATAAAAGGTGATACATCACCTGTCATTCCCAGAGGGGGTTCGGTAAAGGATCATACTGGTAAGAGAATAGTAGAATGACATACACAACACTGGAGGAGCCAGTACAGATGATTAGGGAAATAAGATGGGCATGGTTGGTGAAGACAGACATTGAAGCAGCCTTTAGAGTCCTTCCAGTCTAGCCAGAAGATTTGGATCTACTGGGCTTTAGCTTTGATGGCAAAGTTTAATTCGATAAAGCCATGCCTATGGGTTGCTCCATTGCATGTGCCACCTGGCTGCAGTGGGTGTTTTGGGCAAGGTATGGTTAGAGAATGGTTGTCCACTACTTGGATGATTTCTTCATTGTGGACGGGGGGAGGAAGGGGCTAGCGACATGCTCAGGCAGTTTGGGGAGATGTGTGAGCAACTGGGGGGTACCATTTGCAGCAGATAAAATTGAAAGGCCAAGTCAGTGGTTGGTTTTTAGGGACTGATATAGACACTGAGACAGGGGTGTTAAAACCCCCGGTTCAAAAGATCCAAAAATTGAGAGACTTGTTGGGGCAGTGAGAGGGAGAAGGCTGGGGCCTATTGAACATGGTACAGCAGCTGCTGGGGCATTTGATCTTTGTGTGTCAGGCTATAGTACCAGGGAGGGCTTTCACCCAATGTGTGTCCAGGGCAACAAGAGGGGCTACGCGGCCACATCATTAGGTCAATATTATGAAAGGGGTGTGGGAAGATTTGGGGATTTGGGAGGAATTCCTTCAAGCATATAACATGAGTTACTTTCTGGCAGGATGAGTGAGTCTTTAACAAAGATTTGAAGCTGTATACTGATGTGTCCAAGGGGCATGTGATGGGGCTTATTTTAAAGGGAAATGGGCAGCTGAACAATGGCCAGGGGAATGGGTTAGAAGGGGCATGACCAGGGATATCACATTTCTAGAGATATTCCCAATATGGGTGGCTGCAGTGGTTTGGGGGAAGAGTCACGGAACCAGAAAGTCACTTTTTGGTGCAATAATAGGCTGGTAGTCAATGCCCTGAACAGGAGGGAAGCAGTGTCAGATACGGTAATGGGGGTGATGAGGCAGTTAGTGTTGCAGGGTTTATGTCTGAACGTGTCCTTCAGGGCAAAACACATTGAAGGAGTATGGAACACTGTGGCTGACAGCCTCTCCCATCTATATTTCGACAGGTTCCAGGCTTTAGCCCCGGGGTGGAAAACAAAAAAAAGGTAGTGCCACACACATGTGGGATATTGGTTGGAGGGAACCGAGTTGCTCTTTCAGAATTCATGGTCAGCAAGGATCTTGAGGACATATGAAGGTTCATAGAGAGTTTTCCAGACTTTCAGAACTGGTCAAGGTATGGAGGCAAGAAGAACAGTTATGGAAAAATAGGTAGCCAAGTTTCTGGGATGCAGACGGAGGGAAGGCATGCCTCATGCAACCATGGGAGTCCACCTAGTAGCCATCAATTTGGTATGTAGCCTGAGAGGGTGAGGTGATCCCAGGAAAAGTCAGCTCATTAGAAGGATGATACAAGGTTGGTTGAGACTCAAAGTTAAAGAGGTAGATGGCAGGCACTCCATATCACAGATCCTGCTGGGAAAACTGCTGATAGCACTGATTAAGATCTGCCATTCAGGGGCCAGAGTTACCCTATTCTCAGGAATATTCACAGTAATGTTTCATGGGGCCTTTAGGATAAGTGAGGTACTGAGACAGGGATGGGTGGGGGAGAGGAAGGGTTTCCTGTGGGTGGAGGTGCAGTGGCAAGGAGACAGTGTGTGGCTCTAGCTAGGAAGATGCAAGATCGACCAGGAGGGAAAAGGGGCTATGATACGGTTGTGATATCAAGAGACAGATGGTGGGACATGCCCGATATGGGCATTGCAGGGGTATATGGCAAATCAGGCCATCCAAGGGCAGCCCCTTGTTTATCCATGGAAGTGGATCCCCAGTGACAGGATCTCAGATGGGAGCAGTATTAAAGAAATGCCTAGAATTCTTTGGGGAAGAGGTAAGGGAATATTCGTCCCATTACTTTAGGATCAGTGCCACCTCAGAGGTGGCAGCCCTGGGGTAAGGTCCAGTGAGGAAGTGAAAATAATGGGATGGTGGGCCTCTGATTGTTATAAGAAGTATGTGAGAAAGTTCACTTGCTAATCCTACATTTTGCTTTTTTCCAGGAGGAAGGAGTCCAGGCCCAGAGCAAAAGTGGGCCATAGGGCGGGGGGGCAAAGAAAGAAGGGTGTTTTCTCATTGTCTTTTGTTTAAATCTGCAGGCCCCTCAGGAGAATGGGAGCCATGGATCTGTGGGTACTCTTTTGTATACTGGGTGGAGAGAAGAGTGACAGGGCTTGCTGGGGTGAGACAGGTCTATCAGGACTGGAACAAAGTCAGGGTACATTAGCGAGGAATCAGAGGGATACAGTGGTCACAACTACTGCTGCCACTAGAGGAACTGAGGATTACAATGCTGAAGCCACAGCTGATTATAATGCATTTGGTGGGCAATGATCTGGCTCCAGGCTCTGGCTGGACATATTATGACAAATCAAAGGTGATGTTATCAGGATAATGGAATGGTGGCTTGGAGTGGAGGTGGCCTGGTCAGACATGCAGCCAAAGTGGGTTTGGAGGCATGTCAGGGATCATAAGGCAGTGGATGATGTCCAAAAATGATTGACTAGGCAGGAGGGGGCCTTTTGTTTAAATCAATTGGGGGGAAGTCATCAAACATGAAGAAATCATAGACAAATGCTCGAAACTGTATAGGGCAGATGACGTACATTTATCTGATATAGGGGTGGATATTTTTAGCATAGATTTGGGAGCGGCAATAGTGGAATGGAAGTGAGGAAGACTCGAGTTTAGAGTCGAAGTGCCAGGGTTCGTTTGTCTGTTCTTTTATTTGCTGTATTTGGGGATTGGGTTTGCAACATTTGGCATGTGTGCCTCAATAAATTAATTTTTCTACTGCATCTTGTTCCTGTGTGCCATATATTCTTCTGCTACATCCATACCTAGCAGGAGAGAGAGAAAGAGAGAGAGAGAGAGGTGTAACAAAAAAGAGGAGGCCACCTGGGTATACATCTGGGTGGGCAGGACATTTAGAAAAAGATGAAAAACATGGAGAATGATGGTTACATTCAACAAAATAGTTGAAACAGAAATGGATGGATAAGAGGATGTAAAATGATAGTGTGATGTGATCAAGTAATTATGGATGGTTGCGTTGTTATAAACAATTGTTCAACTGAGCACTCAAAATAACTTGAGTCTGGAGTGATTTCTTTGGGAAGGGGATCCGGGGACAATTTAAGATTTGATGACAATTTTGGCTCAGTCACATGTCTTTTTGGATGGAATTTATTTAAAACAAATACAAAGACAAGGATACTGGACTTTAGAAGGGCTGATTTTGGCATAATTGGTGAATACCTGAGGAAGGCATTAGCAAATGGCCAGAAAGGAAGGGTGGAAGAACAATGGAGAAAAATCAAAACTGCCATCATGGAGGCAACAAGCCTTTGTGTGAAGCAAATAAAGAACACAAAGCGGAATAACAAACCACTATGGCTCTCAAAAGAAGAGTCAGGGAAGGTTAAGGGGAAAAAGGCTGCATTCAAAAAATATAAGGAATCACAGAAGAAGCACGACAGGGAACTGTATCAATTAAAGCAGAAAGAAGTGGGCAAGGCAGTCAGAAAAGCAAAGGCCCAAACCAAGGAAAAAATAGCCAGCTCAGTTAAGAAGGGGGATAAAACCTTTTATAAGTACGTTAGGGAGCATAGAAAGGTTAAGGGAGGGATAGTGAAGATTAATAAAGTAGATGGGAGGTGGGCAGAGGGAGACAGTGAAAAGGCAGAGATACTGAATGAATACTTTTGCTCAGTATTCACAAAAGAAGAAGAGGAGGAGTTACCTAAACCAAACAATAGAAGTACTCTGGGTAGTGGGGTTGACGCCAGTCCATTTACAGAAGAAAGAGTCCCGAAAGAACTCCTAAAACTCAAGGTGGACAAAGCAATGGGGCCTGACGGGATTCACCCTAGAATCCTAAAAGAACTAAGGGAGGACCTAGTGACACCACTGACCACACTTTTTAACAAATCATGGGAGGATGGGGTGGTACCTGAGGACTGGAGGAGGGCAGATGTGATTCCCCTTCACAAAAGTGGGAGCAAGGCAGAGGCAGGAAACTATGAACCTGTTAGTTTGACCTCAGTGGTGGGGAAAATGATATAATCACTTCTGAAAGAAAGAATTGTTCCGTACCTAGAGGCCAGTGGGGCACAGGACCCAAAGCAGCATGGATTTACAGCAGGAAGGTCATGTCAGATGAATCTAATTGATTTCTTTGACTGGGTGACTAAAGTAATAGACCAGGGAGGGGCTGTGGATATGATCTACCTAGACTTTAGCAAGGCATTTGACACAGTCCCGCACAAAAGATTAATAATCAAGTTAGCCAGCCTGGGAGTGGGTCCCAGGGTGGTATCCTGGGTAGCAAACTGGCTGCACAACAGGACACAGAAGGTAATAGTGAATGGAACACATTTTGAAGAAAGGGGGGTTACTAGTGGAATACCTCTGGGCTCAGTACTGGGTCCAGTCCTCTTTAACGTCTTTATAGGTGACATTGCGGAGGGTCTGGAAGGAAAGGTATGCCTCTTTGCAGATGACACAAAGATCTGTAACAGAGTTGATACATGGGGGGGGGTAGAAAGGATGAGAAGGGACTTGGCAAGGTTGGAGGAATGGTCAGACATATGGCAACTTAGATTCAATGCAAAGAAGTGCAAAGTAATGCACCTGGAAAATAAAATTCCAGGAGAAGAGTACACAGTAGCAGGGGAGGTACTAACAACAGCAATAATGGAAAGGGATCTGGGTGTAGTCATATCAGATGACCTAAAGGTGGGTAAGCAATGTGAGAAGCCAATAAGGAGAGCCAGGGGGATACTGGGATGCATAGGGAGGGGCATCACAAGTAGAAAAATGGAAGTGGTTATCCCTCTGCACAGACAGTTGGTGAGACCCCATCTGGAGTACTGTGTGCAGTTTTGGAGACCTCATCTACACAAGGACATAGGCAGGATGGAAGCAGTCCAGAGGAGGGCATCTAAAATGGTGCAGGGTCTACATCAGAAACTATATGAAGAGAGACTGAGAGAGCTTAATATGTATACCCTTGATGAAAGGAAGGACAGGGGAGACATGATAGAAACTTTTAAGTACCTCAAGGGAATCAACAATGTCCAGGAGGGTAGCATCTTTCAGAAAAGAGATGTTATGAACAAGGGCACAATTTAAAGTTAGAGGGATAGCTCAGGGGTAATGTGAGAAATTCTTTTCACAGAGAAGTGGTGGACACATGGAACTGCCTTCCTGGAGAGGTTGTGGGGTCTAAAACAGTGGGGAATTCAAACATGCATGGGACAGACATAAGGCATTTATAGTGGGGGGTTGCAGGAAGTAGGCTGTTGGTTAACTAGAATCTGCAGTTTATCCAATAGGTAGGGAAATGGGCAGACTGGGTGGGCCAAGTGGTCCTTATCGGCCGTCAAAGTCTATGTTTCTATGCTTCTAAAAGGGGACTGGTATGTAAGAGTGAATGCTCAGGAAAATGGAATACTGTACATATTTTATTAGACTGTACAAATTTAAGCACTTTACAGGATAATTGGCTGTTACAGTATTTGAATTCTTTATTTTATTATAATTATATTTATATTTTATTATATTATAATATTTTGAATATCTCTGTTATGCCAAACCTACCGGCTCCTTCCCTGGATCATGGGGTACAAGTCCTGACAAAAAAAAACTCATACCAGGAGTCACGTGATGCCCTCAGAGGAGTAAGCAGCACGAAGGTGCAGCTCCGCTATATAATTGACTAAAGCTACTAACTTTACAGGCAATAAACTTTAAGTTACTATAAGATAGAGTGTTAGCCGGCAGACAGCAGTGGAAACTAGAAAAAATCGCCATGGAGACAACTAAAGAACCATATCGCAGCGAGCTGGATAAAGAGCCTATGAAAGACACTATAGCGCTGGAGGCCAAAAGGCCGTGCAGAAGTTCATCCCCGAATTTGGACTTGAATTCGGATACCATGAATATGCAGTCAGAACAACTACAGGAGGACATTTCCACCATCAAAACCGCATTGTTTTCCCTGATAGAGGAATTTCGGGATTGGAAGACTTCGCTGTCAGGTCTAGTACTAAGGGTGTCGGATGCAGAGACCCGGATTGCGTCGATGGAAGATCGAGTGCATAAATTGGAAACTGACAACATCTTTCTCAAAAAGTCTGTCAAAAAATTAGATGAGAAAGTTGACGATCTGGAGGGAAGATCACGCCGCAATAACTTGGTCTTATTAGGGCTTCCAGAAGGTGAGAAGGGTAATAATGCAATAGCCTTTTTGCAGAAGCTCTGCATTCGAGTAGCAGGCCCCTCACCAAATGGCCCGACATATGTAATTGAGTGTGCACATAGATCCATTAGACCAAGACCTCCTCCAGATCAGCTGCCATGGCCTATCATTTTTAAAGTATTAAACTATTTGGATAGAGATCATATACTTAAGGCGGCTAGAAATTCGGAGAAATTAGAATGGGAAGGCAAGAAGTTGAGAATTGTACCAGATTTAACATTTAAAGTCAGACAAGACAGGGCGGCTTATTGACCAAATCAGTCCAAGCTGTGGGCAGCTAGAATAAAACAAAGGATGTTATTCCCTGCAAGACTAGAGGTGACTTTGGACTCAGGAACCCAGAGATATGAATCCGCTACTCAAGCTGCGACAGAGCTTCACAATAGACTACCAGACCTTTTTGGGAAGGGCAGCGGTTAATACGGAGTGAAAGTGGTTACATTCTATGCTACCGTCTGCAAACATGGAGATTTGGAGGATTCCATGAAGCTTAAGCTCGATGGACAAGGGTTTTCAAAGATGTAATACTGTTTTGTGGGGAGGCAATTTTTTTTTTTTTGTTTGGGAAAGTTTGTTACACACCATGGAGCTCTGTTATGCCCTGTTGAACATTTAGATAGTCATGAGGCCCCCTGTCATTTGTAAGCGAACCAAGCGATAAATGGGAAGGGAGCTCCATCTACTGGCAGAGATCAGGTTCTGCAAAATGCCCTTTAGTAATACAGAGACTCAGTATATAGAGATGTATTTTTCTTTTACCTCTGGACTTATTATGGACCTGATGTAAAGGCTTGCATTTACAAGGATCCTGCGATATTTTATTTCATAGATAAATATCTTATGGGGGCAAATTGATACGCATCTAAGAAGACAGACTTTATTTTTTGTTTGATTGACAAAAATAAGAAGAGGCTGTAAACAAAAGGGGCGAAAAAAGACAGTGATTTAAGTGTGAAATTCTTAGATGTAGATTTATTATGATAGAATGAGTAGATATAGATATTAGTTGGTAGCGAAGAAGAGCGTCTCCTAAGGATGTAATTCGGAAGCTGCTCTTTCGGGGGCATGACGACTAAAAATTTTAGGAGTAGGCTAATGGCCTGGGCATTTGTATGGCGAGCAGGATCGTTGGGATTAGAGGTCTGGGGTAGATTTATAGGAGGGGGTCAACTGGGACAGAAAGTACGATATTGTATTTTTAGAGAGGGCTGGATTAGAAAGAATTACTATCATATTGGGACTACTAGAAGTTTAGAAAAATGGGCAGTTGGAACATAATATCTTGGCACATAAAAAGTGGAAAAGACAATTCAAAGAGGTACACTATTTTAAGGCATTTGAATAGATACCAACCACACATTGCGATGATACAGGAGACACATATAATTACAAATCAAGTTATGAGGTTACAGAAACTTTGGGTCGGTCAGGCCTTTGGGGAGGGCAACAGTGAAAGAAGGGGAGGAGCTGCAATACTCATACGCAAGAATATTCCTTTCAAGGAAATTAAAACTTGGAGTGACCATGAGGGGAGATATATAATAGTACTTGGGAATTTAGCAGGTGTAGAAATTCTTATAGGCTCAGTATATGGCCCTAATGCAGACACCCCCACTTTTTTTCAGCCGTTAGCCACGATCATAGCTTCAGTGCCTAATGTTCCTTGTCTTTTGGGGGGAGACTGGAATGTGGTATATACAAATGATCTTGATAGATCATATAAGAAAAGAGCAGGTCTATCCCCAGCACAGCGAGCCTTAAGAGAATTAATGAGTGACTCCGGGTTGGTTGATCCATGGAGATTGCTTCATCCCATGGAATTAGACTACACATTTTATTCTCCCTCCCACAAGGTATACTCAAGGATTGACTTTTTTCTTTTAAGTTCTACTACATTATATACAGTTGAGGACACGGGGATATATCCGAGAGTGCTTTCGGATCATTCACCCATTTGGATAAAATTAGGATTTTCATCCTGCTGGAGAGCTTATAAATCTTGGTCCTTAAATACACAAATGTTGGCAGAAGAGGAAATAGTGCAAAGGATGAGAAAGTTCATTAAAGACTCCTGGGATTCCAATCAAAATGCGATCCTGAAAAAAGATATTTTATGGGGGGGCACTAAAGGCGGTTTGGAGGGGAGAGTTTATAAGACTTGCTACTAACAGGAAAAGGAGAAAGATAAAAGAGGTGGAAGAATGGTTGGATAGAACAAGGTTTTTAGAACAACACCTGAGCCAAAAAGCTGATGAGAAAAGTTGGGTGAAACTCCATTCACTGAGAGCAAAATATGCAGCCTACAGCCTAAACAAAACAATAAAAACATCTTTAAAGTGGAAAGCGATGTATATTGAGCAGGGCGAAAAAGCCAGGAAATTATTAATGAACAGAATAAAGCAACAAAGAGAGACGAGATGGGTAATAGCAATACGAGACAGGGAAACAGGGAAGTTAAAGTCTAATCCAGAGGAAATTGTTAAAATTTTTCAAGAATATTATACAGAACTATATACAGCACAACACACAGAGATAGATTATGAGAGGAAATTGAAATTATTTCTCAGGGACATCCAGATGCCTAAGCTTACAACAGATCAAAGTTCAGCATTAATAGGGGAGGTTACCCTGCAGGAAATTCGAGATGCAATTGATAAGCTGCCGAAAGACAAGGCAGCAGGACCCGATGGATATCCCCCAGCTTTCTATAAAACATTTAAAGAGGAGTTGATACCATATTTACAGATATTATTCAACTATCTGTATTCAGCCGAACCTAAAGAAATGGCGTTGTTCGAAGCTAGGATCGTGGTTATACCTAAGTTGGGGAAAGATCAGACCAGTCCGGAAAATTACAGACTGATTTCATTATTAAACACTGAGATTAAGATATTAGACAGTATATTGGCGACCACACTTAAAAGGGTATGGGAGAATTCGATAGGGCCCGAACAAGCGGGTTTTGTTGCAGGGAGGCAGTCGAGCGATCATTTTAGAAAGATATGCTATCTTCTTTCCGCGTCAGGGGATATGGATGCTGGAAAGGTCTTCATGTCCCTCGACACGGAAAAGGCATTTGATAGAGTCAGTTGGAAGTATCCATTTGATCTTTTACCAAGATATGGAATACCCCAAGAATACAGTCAATGGATTGCAGTTTTATATGCAATTCCCTCAGCAAGAGTTGCATGTAATGGGGTCATTTCCAACAATTTTAGATTATCAAGAGGAACCAGACAGGGCTGTCCACTCTCTCCCATGCTTTTAATCTATATATTGAACCCCTAGCTAGAAAGATTAATGCATCTAGGGCAATCAAAGGAATAAATATAGGTCCTAGCACATATAAAATTTCGATGTTTGTGGATGACATCCTCATGCATCTCACCTCGTGGAGTGAATCGGTACCAGCAGTTTTGACAATAATAGAGGAGTTTAGTTCTGTGTCAGGATACAGGTTGAACCATCATAAAACAGCAGTACTTTCGTTGACACCCACATGTACCATAGATACATAGATACATACTCTATGGGGGGGGTGAGCAAGTAGGTACCCTCCTTGCTGGCCTGCCACCCCCCCCTTTGCTAGTTTAAATGCTTGTCAATGTAGCATTTAAACTTATCATTGAGTGCTTGGATTCCCCTCCAGGATGAATGCAGACCGTCAGGCTTGAACAAACCTCCATCCCTCCAGGTGGGTCCCCAGTCACCAATGAATCCAAACCCTTCCTCACAGCACCAGTTCTTCAACAATGAGTTAAAGTTCCTGGTGCATGCACTACTATGTCTCCCTTGCCTCTCACAGGTAGTACTTCTGAGAAAGTGACGAAGTAGCTACTTGCTTGAGACCCCTCCCAAGTTTCCTAAACTTCTCCTGAACTTCCTTTGGCTCCCCATTTGCCAGGTCATTAGTACCTAGGTGGATAATGACATCCAGCTCACCCTCCCGTCTTGCCTTCCCAGTGATCCCCAGGATCTTCCTTCCATCCCTCCATGCCATGGCACCTGGTAGGCACCTCACCTCCCTGTCCTCCCCTCCTGTGTTCCTAGCTGGATCCCTCTTATGATGGAGTCCCCACCAGGATTCACTTCCTCCTCCTCCTCTGGGGTCCGCTGCTTTCCCGCTGAGGTCACCTCCTTGGCTAACCTCCACATCCTTTCCTTCCACTTCTCTGGTACTCCTCTATTTGGTTGTCCTCATTTGCCAGTGTGGCATATGAGTTCTTGAAGTGGAATAGGATCTGGGATGTGCCTCTTCGACCGCTCTAACCATCCCTAGACCCACTGTCATCCAAGTGCTCCTCGTTCTCGGCATCCTTTGAGGCAGTTGCATTGGACTGGGTGGTCCCTGGATAGGGGTGATGGTACTCCTGACCCAGTTTACTTCTGCTCTGAGTCTGGCTACCTCATCCCGCAGTCCAGAGAGATGCATGCAGATAGGGCAGCACCTCAGTGTCCAGAAGGTCTGCCTGAATATGGCTGCCCCACAGCCACTGCATTGCACCACTCCCCACATTATACTGCAATTCCACTACTTGTCTGCTACTGAAGCTCTCCTAGTTCCCTTTTTATTAATTTACTGTCCTAAAAATCCTGCCACTGATCCTCAGATATTTTTTTTTAAAGAAAAAGAAACCAATAAATAAATAAATGAATCAAAACACTTGTTGTGCTGAGGGTGGGCTTCTTCCCCCTTATGCCCCTCCTACTTCACACCCCTTACTATACCCTGTGTTTAGCTCCTGTCAATCAGATTTAACAGGGCATATAATTAAGAGTTGGGGGAAGGGGGGGTGAAAATGTGCAGCAATTAAAGACAGCACAGAATTACACCACCATTATGTTTTAAATTTTCAACAGCCCAACAACAATTATAAGTAAAGACTACAAAGAAAGTATAGTGTCACTAAAAGCCGACAATCTAAGTTTAAAAGAAAAATAGCAATTACCAGTTACTCTAAAGCACTGAATTTAATATGTTTCCTTCCTTCCCCTTCTGGCTTCTTCTGAGAAAATAAACTCTACTTGCTACTTCAACTCTGACTAAGCCCCACCTCCAGTTATCATGTACCTGAGGTCAGATGCCAGACAATTAACACCCTTCACCCAACTACAGGGCAGTCAGACAAACCAAGATAAAATCTGCAGCAATTAAAGACAGCACAGAATTACACCACCACTATGTTTTAAATTTTCAACAGCCCAAAAACAATTATAAGTAAAGACAACAAAGAAAGTATAGTGTCACTAAAAGCCCACAATCTAAGTTTAAAAGAAAAATAGCAATTACCAGTTACTCTAAAGCACTGAATTGAATATGTTTCCTTCCTTCCCCTTCTGGCTTCTTCTGAGAAAGCTGGGGGAGAGTTAATTTAATCAAGATGGCTGTTTTCCCTAGGCTTATGTATCCCCTGGCTATGCTGAACTTAGCCCTCCCAAGACATGGTTTAAAAAATCAATTCGATTTGGTCCGCATTCCTCTGGAATGATAAAAAAACCTAGAAGGACGATAAGCAAATTAATGGATAGGAAAGAGAGGGGAGGGCTGGGAATCCCTAACATGTTTTTATATTATTTGGCTTTCCAGACTTCTAAATATTTCTTATGGCTGGCGCCTCAGGAATCACTTCCCCCAAATTTGATGTGGTATGAGACAGAGAGACAAATTGCCTACTCCAATAAAGTTTCGCTAGAATCATTACTTTATACGGCAGGCAAAAAGATACCCCATTCCTGGCAGCATACGCATTTAGCGTGGACTTTTTAAGCTCATTTTCAACTATGTAACTATCTCAAATTGGATAATAGGAGAGATCTAGGCCAGCCCTTGGTTCATAATTTGAATTTCCAAATAGGCAATAGGACTATTCCACCTACTTTTTGGGAAAGGATAGATACAACTAGAGTTGCAGACTTAGTTACAGATCATACAATTTTGACCCCCCAGGAATTGAAGATTATTTTTCAGTTGTCAGATCTCCCTGTGTTTAAATACTTACAAATTAAGCAATGTATAAAGGCTGCACTCGGGGAACCACCATGGTGGGCCCGGGCTTCGGAATTCTTTAAGGAGGTATATAAACAGGCCATACAGCCAAAACCCATAGCTTGGATTTATAAATTGTTAAATAGTAGAGTAGAAGAGAAATTATCGCCAATAGCTTTTTATTGGCAGCAGGCTGCAAAGTTATCCTATGATGGGTTCATCTGGGAATCAGTCTGGAAAAATAATTATAAATTGGTAAAACAAGATAGACTACATTTGGTTAGATTTAAGATACTCCACAATTTATACCACGCTCCGATTAGGAGACACTATATGGATAAGACGTTAAGCAAATTATGCCAAAGGTGTAAAAGAGAGCCGGGTTCTCTTATACATATGATTTGGACATGCTCCAGTATTCAGAGCTTTTGGCAGCAAGTTAAGAGTTTCATGCTGCCTCTGTTTGAAAAGGGAGACACTTTTAACATTGAGACTTGTGCTTTGTAATCTCTCAGCTATAGAGAATCGGACTTCACAGTACTATATGGCCCTCATCTCTGCAGTCTCACTGCTTGTAATCATGAGGTATTGGATTAGAGAATGTACACCTTCCATCAGGGAATGGTTACAGGAACTGAATATAGCCTATTATGCTGAACAGGCTATTGCATCACAATTCTATGCTCTAGATACTTTTAATAACAGATGGGAGAAGTTTACACTATTTTTAGCTTAGAGATATAAGGATTTATAGAAGGAGAGTGTTCCATTGTTTCAATAGATACGCATGAATTTCAAGAAGAAAAGAATTTCAATATGTATAAAGTGGTAATATGATATGGTAGTAGTACTTATTTATCAGGTTACTCCTAGACTTGTATGTCCCAGTTCTCCAGGGGAGGGTAGGTAGTGGGTGGGGGAGTTTGAACAGCTAAATAGGATATAGAGCGATTGGTCGGGGGAGGTTGGGGTGGGTGGTGAAGGACTGGTAGTTTTGACATGTTTAATGCCATTTGGTATACCATGTACGAAGATGTATATTTCAAAATGTCAATAAAGCATACTAAATTCAAAAAAAAATCATACCAGACCCCTCCAGAGCCCCTGTAACTATTACCGTGGCTTACATCCTACCAAGAAACCAAGTGACAGCCTTTCAATTCCTTACCCAACTACATCACCAGCTTCCCTTCCAAAACAGAGCACATTATATTAGGGGATTTTAATGTGAACTGGCTGTAGAGCTCTGCCTCCCCTATAAAAGAAACCCTTTCTGCTCTAGTCCTAGCCCAGTTGGTCAATCAGCCAACCAGGGTGAATCCCACAAATGTATCTTGCACCCTGATTGACCTGCTACTCACCAATCGTCCAAATACAATTTCAAACCTGGTTGCCCTTCCAGTCTCATTGAGCGATCACTCCCCTATCCTCTTCACCAGGTCATGTCAGTGGCAAATACCACAACCAAACAATTTACCCAATGCAGCTTTCAACCTGGAGGCCTCACTAAACTAAGGAGACACTTAGCCTAATGTGATTGGTCCCCTATCAGCAACGCCCCTTCCATCGATGAAGCCCTGGATTACTTCACCCGCATGTTCAACAATGCATGTGATAGATTTGCCCCTCTCACAAAGTTCCAATCCAAAAAACATAATGCCCCCTGGGTCTCACCAGCCCTGCTTCAGCAGCTAAAGAACCATGATGATCTCTGGCATAAAGCAGTAGCTTCAGGGGTGCCAGCGGACAGGCTCACCTACAAGGCGGCTTACAATAGGTGCACCTGGGCCATAAGGATGCCCAAATTAGACTACTATAAAACTACCCTTTCCTTCTCCTGGGGGGAATTCAAGGTTGTTATGGGACCCTAAACCAACAATGATAATACCTCAGACCCACTTACCATCGCAAATTGCCTAAATGCTGCATTTTCAGATCTGAGTGCAATCCTTCCAAACAACTTCTTTGATCATACCACTATGACCCCTGAGCCTAACAATGTCCCCCCCCCCCTTCCACTTCAAGGTTATTACAATGAGTGAAGCAAGGCCATACCTTGCAAATGGCCTCAGGGGTTCAAACTACTGCAAAGGCTCCTTTGATATGAAAATCCTTAACTTGGTGCTAGACTCTGTACTCTCCTCACTGACTGATCTCCTTAACCACTCTCCATGTCTAGGGCAGTTTCCAACCTACTGGAAGACGGACACTATCACACCAGTACTGAACAGTGGTGACCACACCTCACCAAATAATTACCTGCCCATCTCCATTCTTCCACCCCTCTCTAAAGCCCTGGAAAAAAATTGTTGCCACCCAACTCAATGACTACCTGCTTGTGCACAACACACTATGTAGAGAACAACATGTCTTTAGAGCAGGGCATAGCACAACAACTGCCCTCACAGAGTTCTCTAACTCATTGCATAATGCCCTAGATAAGAAACACCTAACAGGAGCTGTATTTATAGACCTGTTGAAAGCATTCAATACTGTCTTTCACATCTTGCACCTAAACGGTCTCCGCCTCACCCGGGCTGTTGCCTGGACCTATCTCGTGGTTTACAAGTTACCGCTCAGATAGGTCCCAATGTGTGAAGATAAACAACACTGTCTCTCCCGGACCCTGCTAGCCAGATCCTTTAAGTCATTAGCTCTCACACCACTCCTGCTGGACCTGACTATAGCTGACTGGTCCTTCATCCCTCAGGCTCCCTCGATTGATGTTGCACTAGACAGCTTCAAAAACATGTTCCTGAGGGTATGGGATCAACACGCGCCACTAAAAAAAACCAGAGTTAGGGGTTCCCACCTACCCTGGATATCCGCCGATATCATATGTCAAAGCCGCTCCAGGGACCTGGCCTGGAAAAAAACACAAAACTACTAGCTCCCACCAAGACCTACAAACTTACCGTGCCCTCCGTAACTCCTGTACCAAGGCGATTCGCCTAGCCAAACAGAAATACTTTGCGTCGGCTCTATGCGCAAATCATAACCACCCTTCCCTCTTCTGGAAAACCATCAAATCTCTACTAACCCCGCCTACCCAACCACCTACCCCTGCTCTGTCAATCAGTGTTTTTCTGTGTCCTATTCTCCAGCCAATTCTTTACCCAGGCTGTCATCTTGGGACCCACTCCCAGGCTGGCTAACTTGTATATTGTGTGGGACTGTGTCAAATGCCTTGCTAAAGTCTAGGTAGGCCATGTCCATAGCCCCTCCCTGATCTACTACTTTGGTCACCCAGTCAAAGAAATCTATCAGATTCGTCTGGCATGACCTTCCCGCTGTGAATCCATGCTGCCTAGGGTCCTGTGCCCCTCTGGCCTCTAGATACTCAACAATTCTTTCCTTCAGAAGTAATTCCATCATTTTCCCTATCACTGAGGTTAAACTAACAGGTCTGTAGTTTCCTGCTTCTGCCTTGCTAACACTTTTGTGAAGAGTAATCCCATCTGCCCTCCTCCAGTCCTCAGGTACCACCCCATCCTCCCATGATTTGTTAAAGAGGGTAGTCAGTGGTGTCACTAGTTCTACCCTTAGTTCTTTTAGAATTCTGGGATGAATCCCATCAGGCCCCATTGCTTTGTCTACCTTCAGTTTTAAGAGTTCTTTCAAATCCCTTTCTTCTGTAAATGGGCTGGTATCAACTTCTGTATCCAGAGTGTTTCTACTGTTTGTTTTAGGTACCTCCCTCTCTTCGTTTGTAAATACTGAGCAAAAATATTTGTTTAGTATCTCTGCCTTTTCACAGGCTCCCTCTGCCCATCCTTCCTCCCCTTTATTAAGCCTCACTATCCCTCCCTTGGTCTTCTTTCGCTCCCTGATGTACCTATAAAAGGTTTTATCCCCCTTCTTAACTGAGTTGGCTATCTTTTCCTTGGTTTGGCCCTTTGCTATTCTGACTGCCTTCCCAGCTTCCTTTTGCTTTAACTGATACAGTTCTCTGTCCTGCTCCTTCTGCGATTCCTTGTACTCCCTGAATGCTTTCTTTTTCTCTTGAACCTTCACTGCCACTTCCTTTGAGAACCATAGTGGTTTCTTACATTGTTTTGTTTTGTTTATTTGCTTCACACAAAGGCTCATTACCTTTGTGATGGCAGTTTTTATTATTCCCCATTGTTCTTCCACCCCTCCTTCCTGCCCATTTGCAAGTGCATTCCTTAGGCACTCACCCATTTTGGCAAAGTCAGCCCTCCTAAAGTCCAGTACTTTTGCCTTTGTATGGCTTGACTCTGTTGCTGTGTTTATTGTGAACCATACTGTTCGGTGGTCGCTAGTTCCCAGATGGCTACCTACTTCTACATCTATGATCCTCTCTCCATCTCCATTTCAGAGAACCAGGTCTAAGATTGCTCCCTCTCAGGTGGGCTCCAATACTAGTTGTCTAAGGCATGCCCCCTGAGGGCATCTAGAATAACCCCACTCTTGAAGTGGCTGCTGCAACTGGCTCCAGTTAACATCTGGCATATTCAGATCACCCATCAGCAATATCTCCCCTTTTTCTGCCATTCTAAGTATACTTTCTATCATTTCCTTGTCCATTTCCTCCCCCTGAGAGGGGTCTGTATACAACCTCTGTGCGGATTGTGGTGTCATTGCCTGTCTCCAAATTTACCCACAGTGCTTCTTCTCCTCCCTGTTTACCCTTTTGTTCTGTTGCTTTTATTCCTTCCCTTATGTAAAGAGCTCCTCCTCCTCCTCCTCTTTTACCCTCCCTGTCCCTCCTGTAGATAGTGTATCCTGGTATGTTTACGTCCCAGTCATGGTTTTGTGTGTACCATGTTTCTGTGACTGCCACAATATCCAGATGTTCCTCCTCCATCAAGGCCACTAATTCAGGAAGCTTGTTACCCAGACTACGGGCATTGGTACTCATTGCTCTCCATTTTTTGATGGCTATACCTTCTGTTGCAGCATCCCCCACTGACCTTTGTACCTCAGTCTTTTTCTCATTCAGTACTCTGTTTTGTAGGGAGAGGCTGGGATTTTCCTGCAGCTTATCAATGCCTCCCCTTTGACTAGTTTAAAAGCTTGCCAATGAAGCATTTAAACCCGATTGCTCAAAGACTTGTTCCCTTCCTGGACAGATGCAGACCATCCTGCCAGTATAGGCTGGTGTCCCTCCAGGTGGAACCCCAGTCCCCAATGAAGCCAAACCCCTGTGCTCCACACCATTTTTTCAACCATTCATTAAACTGCATGGTGCAAATTACCCTCTCCTCCCCCATGCCATTTACAGGCAGCACCTCTGAGAAGGATACTGTGTGTGCTACTTGTCTTAGGCCCCTCCCCAACTCTACAAAGTCCTCCTGCACTGCTCTAATCTCATGATGAGCCAAGTCATTTGTCCCTAGGTGGGCAATGACATTCAGCTCAGACTCCCGTGCAGCTGTTCTCATGATCCTGAGGATGCGCTTCCTGTCCCTCCAAGTCATGACACCAGGCAGGCACCTTACTTCAGTTTTCCCTGCTCCCCCCAGTTCTATCCCCTAATAACTGAGTCCCCAACCAGGAGCTGCTTCCTTTCCCTGTGGTGTCCTCTGCCTCCTTCCTGTGGGCCTCCCTTGTGACAGTTGTCCTCAGCCTCCTTAGTCTCCTCTGTGGGTGCATCCATAGGGGAGCTATGCTCCCCCAGAATGGTGTATGGATTGTGGAGTGGAACAACTGACTGAGTGTGCCTCTGTTCCACCATCCTCACCATCACTGAGCCCACTGTGGTCCAACTGCTGTGCTTTCTTCACAATCTTTGAGGTAGTGGTGGTGGCTCTGGTGCTCCCTGGATGGGGGAGGTTCCCTTTCTACTGTCCAGTGTGTCCTGGGGGAAGGTTCCCTTACTACTGTCCAGTGTGGCCTAAAGATGGGCAACTTCCTCCCTCAGGGCAGAGATTTGTCTGCAAACAGGGCAGCATCTCAGTCCCCAGAAAGACTCCCAGAAGACTGCTGCCCCACAGCCATTACATTGCACTACTCCCCACATGTTTATCTACTTTTTTTTGTTCGTTTGTTTTTGTGTGTGTGTGTGTGTGTGTGATTGGTTTGTTATATAGAAATATATATATATTATACAATGTTTATGCTTATATTGTCAGTGCAGTGTGCTAGAGAGGATATGACAGTGAAATGCACCTTGCAGTCTTGAGGAAATGATGTTAGAACCCCAGGTATAAAGGAACTATTTCCAGGGTGGGTGGGTGGGGTGAGGGGTGGGAAGAGGTTGGGCCTAAACTGTGCCCTCACAAGACAATCAGCTAAAAGCTCTGACCCACAGCTGCGATGAGTGCCTTCCTGTCAGCAAGATGCCTACACAACAATTTGACAGAGAAAATACCCTGCTAATCAAACAGAGAAAAATCCAGACATCCAAGTCAGACACAGGTAAACCTCCCCAGCCCCAAAACAGCCTGGTGGTTTGTTAGCCATAAAGGAAAATCAGATATGCAGTTATTTCAACCCTTCTGAAGATGCTCACAAAATAAGCAGTTTTGAAAATACCCTTTCTGAATTAAAAACTAAAATAATTAAACACAAAGCAATACCAATGTAAAAGTAAGGAAAACATCCCTCAGATGTAAGCAAGAGAGATTTGCTGCAGATATCTAATCCAATATAGTATATCCCATGCAGCTTCTCAGTTGTTGCAAAGCACACCCAGTTACACAACTTGGAAGAAGATGGACTTCTGTCTGAAACAGGATCACACCAGTAGTTTATAGTAATTGATCAATGCTGAAATGATCATTTCTTGTGTTTCCATTTTGCCACTTTGTATTACTGTATACTGCATGCTTACTGATGTATTGTACTCTGATGAGGAGCCTTTGTAAATGAGTCTTTGACTCAAAGGTTGTAAATCCGATTTACACAATAAATAAATAATCTTGAGAACAAAACCAAGAAAAAGAAATTAATATTCTTTTTAGATGCGGCCAATGTGATTTTTTTAGATTGGGTAGCACAACTCTCGATTGCTGCTAATAGATTATATAAATCTATCCCCTCTCTCCTTCAGCTGCAGGGGTTCGTCAAAAGCTGTACAAGGGCCATGAGGGCTCAGGAAGAGCCTGCCCTCCGCTGGAATCACATAGCAGAACGCCCCCCAGCCCCCAGGACTGCCAAAGCTGCAGGGGTTCGTTGAAAGCTGTATGAGGGTTGTGAGGGCTCAGGAAGAGCCTGCCCTCCCCTTGAATCACATAGCAGAATGCTCCCCACCCCCCAGGACTGCCGAAGATATGGAAAATATGCTTATAGGAGCTGCGCCAAACTCTTGTACACGGTGTGTTGTTTTGGCACCAAAGCTTTTTTTGAATTCTGTACTCTGACGAAAGACTGCTTCCAATCTCAAATGTGCCTTTAACAGTCGGCGCAGCACTGCAGCGCAGCACTGGATAGTTTTTTTGCGTGATTTCTTTTCGCAAATCCTATAGTTTGCCTGTGATTAATCAAGTACCTTAAGAGTTCTAGTTTGCTGAGCACTGATTTTCTTTTTGCAAATCCTACAGTTTGCCTGCAATTTGAACAAGTACCTTAGCCTACAACTGTAGTAAGAACTGTTGTATTGTATGTATAGCTCAAGTTAACTTGCAGTAATCTTAGCTTACTTTAGCCTCTCACAGTAACAGATTACTCAGTAACCCTGCATTAACATTAGGAGGCTCCAGGTTATCCTGCGTAGCTCTGCATTTCTCCTTTGTCCTTACCTTAGCCCCGCCTCTAAAACAACACTTAAAATATCTCTCCTCTCTTTTTCAGCTGCAGGAGTTCGTCGGAAGCTGTACAAGGGTTGTGAGGGCTCAGGAAGAGCCTGCCCTACCCTGGAATCACATCGCAGAATGCCCCTCACCCCCCAAGACTGATGAAGGTATGGAAAATGTGCTTACAGGAGCAGTGCCAGACTCTTGTACATGGTGTGTTGTTTACCTCACCAGCGCTGTGTGCCAGCTCCCCACCACCCCTAACACCACCCTTGGTCGGCTCTCTGCTTTATACGTGGAGTCATGTGTGGCTGCAGAACCAATCATCCCATTCGCTCATTAGCAGCTTATCTGCCATCACCACTAGAGGCTGCAACCACTTGCTTGCTTGCTGGGACAGTTTAAGGCAAGATGCTACTGCTTTTCCTCCCACTGTTCCTCCTGTCTTTTCCCCTAGCCTCTCTCCCCCCAGCAACCCACCCTCAACGGCACCCCAACCACCCCTCCATTACACCCTCACTATCCCCCCCAACCACTTTCTCACAACACCTCACACACGGACCAGCACAAAATTGGGAGCTCGGAGCTACCATCCTTCCTCCCTCCTTTTTCCCAGGGATGACTGTCCTATGGAACTCAACAACTTCCACGACTACACCCACCCTTAATGCACCCCCCTCCCTCCGCTCGGCCAGACATGCCTGGCACAAAACCAAAATCATTTTCACTCTGCGTCTTCTGCTAGCAGGGGACATCGAAGCAAACCCGGGTCCCACCCCTCCAAATCACCACACTCAAACAAGCCTTCCCAAGGGCCTCCGACTACTGCATCTCAACATCTGCAGCCTCCTGAAAAATTACCAGAACTGCAACTCACTGCCCAATCTCTGCGCCCAGACATCCTCATACTTTCAGAGACCTGGCTAAAGCCACACCACATGGACTCTGCTATAGCCATCCCTGACTATGTAGTGATCAGGCAAGACCGTCTAGGCAAGAAAGGGGGGGAGGTATTGCCATGTTTATCTCCTCCAGGCTACAGTTCACCCTGGTCCAAATCCCCACACCGTCACCCCAAATAGAGTCCGTAGTAATCAAACTTGTACTGCCTTACTCTGTCCCGGTCTGCGCTGCAGCCTCCTACTGTGCCCCAATACCCCCCCCCAGCCCAGTGTCCTAGAACACCTGGCCTCGCTAAAATCTACAGCCACAGCTGGGGAGCTCCATATCCTTGGCGATTTCAATTTCAACTGGCTAGCAGTGCCAAACTATGCACCAAAATAAATGCACTAAATCTGTCCCAGAAAATCTCACAACCCATCCAGCTAAACCCTAAAACTCCTAACCACTCCCTCCTGAACTGGGCCCTTACTTCCCACCCTCACAGAATCATTAGTGCTGGTCTCCTCCCTGACTCCCTAAGTGACCATCACATGATATACATGCTCAGGAAAGTGCACAGACCCGCAAACCCCCGCCCCCGGATGATTCTCTTACAACTCCTTATTTCTACCTGCACTTCTCTATGACCTGGCTCATATTGACTGGTCCTTCATACCTAAAGCACCCTCGATTGACTACACTTATGAAACTTTTAAGACCAGGTTTTTCACAGTTTGGGATAATAATGCCCCGCTAAGAAGCACATGAGTAAGGGGATCCCACCTTCCCTGGGTCTCAGCCGATCTCATTAGAAGCTGCCACACCAGAGATCAGGCTTGGATTAAACATAAGCTTTCATGCTCCCAAGAATCTCTACAAAGATACCGGACCCTCTGCAACTCCTGCACCAAACTGATTTGTCGGGCATAAAGAACTACTTCACATCGGCTTTAAACTCAAACCGCAACCACCCCACAAATTTCTGGAAAACTCTCAAATCCCTCCTCTCCCCCCCAACCAGCCTCCAACCCCAACCCTATCCATCCTAGGTTCGACCGTCACCGACCCTGGTGAAGTAGCATCTGCCTTTAATACTTTCTTCACTAGCTGTGCAGTGTCTCTCCTATCCAATCACCCGCAAACCTCATCCACACCACGCACCCCACTGAAATCTCTGAAATCTACACGCACACCCAGTTTCTCCTTCCATCCAGTCACCCCAGCAGAAGTGCTGCAAGTACTGACTTCACTCAACCCTAACAAAGGTAAAGGTCCATCCGGCCTGGACGCCAAATTGCTTCACTTATCTGCTCCTGCTATAGCCACTCCACTAGCCGATCTTCTCAACCTCTCCTTCTCAATGGCCAAAATCCCAACCAATTGGAAGCATGCGACTGTTATCCCCCTCCCTAAGGGCAGTGATCCCTCTACGCCTGGTAATTATCGACCCATCTCCCTTCTTCCAATTCTGGCTAAAATTCAGGAACACCTCGCACTTGCCCAACTATATCAGTTCCTAGACACAACCTCTTTTTTCACCTCTTATCAGTCTGGTTTCTGAAAGTCTCACTCTTCCCTCACCTCCATACTAAGAATCACTGATGACATCCTGTCTGGAATGGACAAAGGGCATATCACCTCAGTCATTTTCACTGACCTGGCCAAGGCTTTTGATACTGTCTCCCACCCTAAGCTACTAGCAAAACTAAATGGCACTGGCCTCTCAGGCCATGCCACTAGCTGGCTTCTTGCCTACCTGGTAGGCAGATATCAATCGGTAAAAATCGGCCCTCACATATCTTCCCTCTACTAGTCACTATGTGGTTCCCCCAAGGCTCAGTCCTGGGATCTCTGCTTTTTTCAATATTCCTAAATGACCTCCCACAGGCCTACACACTATCATCCATCCAAATGTACGTGGACAACACCGTACTGTACGCCTCCAGCCTTTCCACTGGAGAAGTGTCAAATGTGCTTCAGCGGGATTTCAATGCCATACAGAATTGGTTTATGTCCAACCAGCTATCCCTAAATATGAAAAAAAAATGTCACACTCACCTTCGGGTCATGTTCTTGACTCTCCCGCCTAGCGTTATGCCCCTCATTCCTTACCCTAGATGGGACCCCCCTCGAGTCCTGCACCTCTTTCTGATACCTGGGAGTCTGGCTTGACCAATACATGGATTTCTCCACCCATATAGAATCCTTACACAATAAGATGTACCCGAAACTTGATGATCTATATTGCAATAAGGACTGCATGCCCAAACAGGTCCGGAGGGAAATTGTTCAAAAAATGATCCTCCCTATACTTAATTATAACGACGTGGTATATGGCACTGCACCCCAACCTAACCTGGCCAGCCTGGACACTCTTTTCCACTCCTTCTGTCATTTCATCCTAGACTGCCCCCCAATGACTCACCATTGTGATCTGTACAGGGACCTAGCCCTGCCTTCACTCACAACCCACAGACAGATCCACTGCTCTAGAGTCATCACCAAATTCTGGTCACAGTCCCTTCCCCCTTATCTCGATTCCACCATATCAGCTCAGCCCTCCCCTACCTACTCACTGAGAAGCATCGACTCCAGGCTTCACCAAGTCCCTTTCATGCATACCTCCAAGGGTCAATCGGCTTTCAAATATTGCATGCCTAAACTATGGAATGACCTGCCTGCTGCTATCAGGAGCTCCACAAACCCCGAGCGTCTCAACCCACTCCTCTATGCACACTTCCCTGCCACATGTACATGCTTGCAGTAGCCATAAGAACAAGCCCACAAATTCCTGGTTAACCGGTACACATGCTAAATCTCAGCTGCTATGCTGTAGGGTTCTAAACGGGTTAATTGTTTGTTCTGCTCACTACTTGTCTGCGTTAAATGTAAAACTTATAAATAATGTCCTCTGTCAGATGCTCTGCAGCCCTCTGGCTGTTAACTCTGCTACACTATTGTAAATATCTATACTGTATGTTTTAATGCATCATTCGTTTCACCATTGTATTTATCTGTACTGTATGTAAGAAATGTATGTAACAATCAATATTTTCCCTATCCCCCTCCTCCCCCAGGTCGCATCTGGAGATGAGTGGTACTCCACTCAGTATGCCTGCCTGGTTAAATTCTTAAATAAATAAATAAATATTTAAAGAGCTACTGATGCCTCAATGAGGACTTTCAAAAACATAATAATTAGGCACAGTTCAGTTTGCATTCCATACATATGCTATATATTTCTCTTTCTATTATTTATTTCTGAGTAAATTTGCATGAATATATGATCTTTATCCTGTAGAGTTCCTATAGAGTTCAACTGCCTCTGTAGCTTGCTCCATACTTCAAGTCATCATCCCCTGTCATGACATCACAGTCTGTTGCCATGAGAGGAACTGTAATGTCACAAGCAGTGCATTATGACCTCATGTAGAGAGAAAGCAACAGGAATAGATGAATTGTTTGGGAGCAAAAACCCTTTTTCCATTCAAATGATCTCAGTAATAAATAATGAGGGGAAGAAATATGGAACTAATGTGAAATACAGGCTGAACTGTGTCTAAATATTATGTTTTGTTAAGGTTCTCCTGAAGGTGTCAGCTGCTAAGACTGACAACCTCTGTGATAATATATGGTGCATTTTATATAGCTGATCGCTACTCTGTTATTTGTTCTCTAAGAACTTATTTTTTAAGCAAGATTGTATTTTAACCTTATAAAATCTGCTTAAGGTTTCTTCTATAGATTTTCATATCTGTCATTTCTAAAGTGTGTCACACTTTATCTAATACACATTTATCAAATAAACTTGAAACAAAAGCTGTCTTAACACCAAATGAGAAATCTAAAGATTTAAATAGTATGAATATTTGAATGTCAGAAATACATGTTATATTAAAATAGTATGCGGTGAATTTTTGTGTCAGCAACTGAAAAACATACTGTTATGAATCACAATTTCATCTGTATGTTTCTATATCTTTATTGAAATGTATTTGAAAAGCAATCATCTGGAGGGAAACCACCGCATTTCCTTTCTGGCAATGTCATCATTTCACAACATTTCAGACACACACCAGTCTGGGACACCATTTGTTCTGTTAATGGATGGGTCTGGGGACAATCCATTCCTTTCTGCCTCCATAATATTAAATACTAATGATAGCATTTGCATTGACATGCCAACACATACTAGCTGCAATCTATCGATACTCAAGTTAAGAATGCGTCACTGTTAAAAAATTAAAAAAATTTGCAAAAGAAATCTTTAATCTTTATCTTTATCTTTTTGATCTTTAAGCGAAAAAGATGTTCCAGGACTAGAGGGCATGGGATGAAGTTGGAGGGAGGACGATTCAGAGGAAACGTGAGGAAGAATTTCTTCACAGAACGGGTGGTGGACAAGTGGAACACCCTGCCAGAGGAAGTGGTGGGGGCTGAAACAATCACGGGATTTAAGAATGCATGGGATAGACATAAAGGAATTCTGGAGGTCAGGGGTAAGGGGCAACAGACTTCCTGGAAAACATAAACTGAACTTACAAACTTAAATGGGCAGACTGGGTGGGCCATAGGCCCTTATCTGCCGACACTGTCTATGTATCTATGTAAAGTAATGATAATATTTGTAAAGCAGATCAGTATATCATAACCTTTAAAGGAGAACCACCAATTGTTCAGAAGGGAAGTAGCATCACCTATATGGCTCGAGAGACCATCACCGGTGACCCTCGAGAGCAACAGGGGGGTCCTGCTGAAAGTCTGTTGGACTCCGTTTAAGGCCCTCATGTTCAAACCATGTTTCTGTTGGCCTTTTATGGGGCATTCCAGGTACTGGAGGTTACTCAACCTTCCAAGAGAGTCAAGCATATAGCACTGAAGGAGGAGGACATGCTGGTGTCAGCATGGGGGGCCTGGATGAGGCTCCAGATAAGCAAGACTGACCAGGAGCGGAAGGGTCACTGGTGCCTTGTGCGGCTCCAGCTGGGGTGTCCTGGAAGATTCAGGATAGGGTGCATGTCTACATGGCAGTTGTGCCGAGGGCAGGGGGTGCCTTCTTTAAGCAAGCAGATGGGGCTTCAGTCACGGCTTACCAATTTCGGGTCATCTTGGGCAAGGCAATCTGTGAGGCAGGACTGGACCCGAAGGAGTATGGGACACATTCCTTCAGAATTGGATCTGCCACATATGCAAGGAAGCTGGGGTGGGTGGACAGCCAGATTCAGGTTCTGGGGTGTTGGAAGTCCCAAGCATTCTTGGGGTATGTGAGCCAACACTTGCAATAACCACTTTTGTTTTCCAGGGTCCCCCATTGGATGGTTTGGGCTGGCTAGTGGCTAGACTTTCATGCTGCAAGGATATAGGGGCAAGAGGCTGCTGGGAAGGAAGGGGTCATCCAAAGGTTCTCACTGGAAAGGCGGAAGACCATGGACTTGCTGTGTAGGTCATGAAGGGCAAACCATATTGGGTAGCCATTGCTTGACCTGCTCTCCTGACCAAGCCGACTCGGTAGTTACCAGGCCAGAGGGAGATGGTGGTCCCTTTCCAGTATGGCCCCACATTAGGGTCAGTTTGGGGGACGAACAGGGTCAAGCAGGAGCTAGCGGGGACCGTGGAAAGACATAGCTAGAGACAGGATTTGGGCCAAGGTGCGGCAGCCGTGGCATGCCTCTGACCCTAAGGGGAGATGGGTTAGGTGAGCCAGACAGTGTCTTGGAGGAATTAGAGGAGCAGGTGGCTTGGGGGGTCAGACATAGAAACAAAGAAACACAGAACCTGCTGGCAGATAAGGACCGATCAGTCCACCTAGTCTGTCCATTTCCTACCTAACAAATAAGCTGCAGATCCTATTTAACCAACAGCCTACTTCCTCCTACCCCCACTAGAATTGCCTTATGTCTGTCCCATGCATTCTTGAATTCTCCAACTGTTTTTGACTCTATGACCTCCTCAGGAAAGCTGTTCCATGTATCTACATCCCTCTCTGTGAAGAAATACTTCCTCACATTACCTCTGAGATGTCCCCCCTCTATCTTCAAATTGTGCCCACTTGTTCTTGCACATCTTTTTCTGAAAGATGCTACCCTCCTGGACTATCTTGATTCCCTTGAGATATTTGAAAGTTTCTATCATGTCCCCCTTCCCTCCTTTCTTCGAGGTTATACATCTTAAGCTCCTTTAATCTTTCTTCATATGTCTTCTGGTGTAGACCCTGCACCATTTGGGTTGTCCCCTCCCCGGACAGCCTCCACCTTGTCTATGTCTTTGCAGAGATGGGGGTCTCCAGAACTGTACACAGTACTCCAGATGTGGTCTTACCAACTGTCTGTACAGAGGGCCAACAACTTCCTGTTTTCTACTGGTGATGCCTCTCCTTATGCATCCCAGTATCTCCCCAGCCCTCCTTACTGCTTTCTCACATTGCTGGCCTACCTTTAGGTTGTCTGATATGACTAACCCCAGGTCCCTTTCCATTTTTGTTGTTGTCAGTATCGCACCCCCCATTGTGTACACTTCCCCTGGGTTTTTGTTTCCCAGGTGCATTACTTTGCACTTCTTTGCTTTGAATCTAAGCTGCCATACATTTGACCATTCCTCCAACCTTGCCAAGTCCCTTTTCATCCTTTCCACTCCACCTTGCATATCAACCCTGTTGTAGAGCTTTGTGTCATCTGCAAAGAGACATACTTTTCCTTCCAGTCCCTCTGCAGTGCCACTTGTAAAGACATTAAAAAGGACCTGCCCCAATACTGAACCCTGCGGTACCCCACTAGTAACCCCTCTTTCTTCATGGTGGACTCCATTTACTATTATGCTCTGTGTCCTGTTGTCCAGACAGTATTTTATCCAGGCTACCACCCAGGGACACACTCCCAGGCTGGCTAATTTGTTTATTAATCTTTTATGCAGAACTGTGTCAAATACCTTGCTAAAGTCTAAGTAGGTCATGTCCACAGCCCCTCCCTGGTCTACTACTTTGGTCACCCAGTCAAAGAAATTAATTAGATTTGTCTGACATGACCTTCCTGCTGTAAATCCATGCTGCCTTGGGTCCTGTGCCCCACTGGCCTCTAGGTACTCAACAATTCTTTCCTTCAGAAGTGATTCCATCATTTTCCCTACCACTGAGGTCAAACTGGCAGGTCCGTAGTTTTCTGCCTCTGTCTTGCTCCCGCTTTTATGAAGGGGAATCACATCCACCCTCCTCCAGTCCTCAGGCACCACACCATCCTCCCATGATTTATTAAAAAGGGTAGTCAGTGATCTTACTAGTTCTTTCCTTAGTTCTTTTAGAATTCTGGGGTGAATCCCATCAGGCCCCATTGCTTTATCCAGCTTCAGTTTTAAGAGTTCTTTCAGAGCCCTTTCTTCTGTGAAAGGACTATTATCAACCCCCCTATCCAGAGTGCTTCTATTGACTAGATTAGGTATCTCCCCCTGCTCTTCCATTGTGAATACTGAGCAGAAGTATTCATTCAGTATCCCTGCTTTTTCACTGTCATTCTCTGCCCAACCACCTTCCTCTTTATTCAGCCTCAGTATCCCTGTGTTAGTCTTTCTTTGCCCCCAATGTACGTATAAAAGGTTTTATCCCCCTTCTTAACTGAGTTGGCTATCTTTTCCTCAGTTTGGGCCTTTGCTATTCTGACTATCTTCCCCGCTTTCTTCTGCTTTAACTGGTATAGTTCTCTGTCCTGCTCCTTCTGTGTTTCCTTATATTTACGGAATGCTATCTTTTTGTTCCTAACCTTCCCCACCACTTCTTTTGAGAACCATCATGTTTTGTTCTTTCATTTTGATTTATTTGCTTCACACAAAGGTTTCTTGCCTTTGTGATGGTGGTTTTGATGTTTCTCCATTGTTGCTCTACCCCTCCTTCTTGCCTGTTTGCTAGTGCTTTTCTGAGGCACTCTCCAGTTTTAACAAAATCAGCCCTCCTGAAGTCTAGTACCTTCACTTTTGTATGGCTTGACTCTACAGCTAAGTTTATTGTGAACCACACTGTTTAGTGGTCACTTGTTCCCAGATTTCTACTCATCTCCATCCCCATTTGAGAGTACAAGGTCTAAGGTAGCTCCCTCCCGAGTGGGTTCCAAAACTAGCTGTCTGAGGCATGCCCCCTGTAGGGCATCGAGAATGGCCCTGCTCTTGGATGTGGCTGCAGCAAAGATGCTCCAGTTAACATTTGACATATGGAGGTCACCCATCAGTAATACCTCCTATTTCTCTGCCATCCTAAGGATGCCTTCTATCATTTTCTGTCCTTGCCTGTTCATTTGTCTGTTCTGTGGCGTCTTGGGAGGATCACAATACATCAGATGGTTGTGGGGGGCAATAACGAGCCGGGTTCTTTGAAGGCTTGTGGCCTCCCACTCTGGATGGTGTGGAGGTGGAAACTGAGTATCCTGACTGGGGGAGGGGTCAAGGTCCACCTTCAGCAGTTATAGCTATTCTGCAATACTAACGTCACCTGATGGGAGGCAGCCGGCAAGCCTTGGCCATTACAACCTCGGACCATAGATCCTCCCGGGTGTGCACACTGCTCTCAGTCTAGTTGTGATCGATAAATACATGGCTGTGGCCATTTTCCTCCAAGACTGGTGTCTGTGTCTTTTTTCCTGGGGGAAAGGAGGTTATGGATGGGTACCAGACAATGCAGAGGCTGCAACAGCAGGCAGCAGCTGTATTTTGTCTGAGGCTATCCTCCCCTAGACATTGGAAGAGATGAGGGAGGGAAACAGCAAATGGTGGTCCCATGGGTGGACAGTAGTTGTCCAGTGATTGGACATAGGGACCACCAAGGCCTTCCACATGGAAAGGGGGGGTTGCATCCTATGGGAAAGAGGAGGGGGATAATTGGGACTATAGCCAGCAGTTCTGCCTCTTTCCTCCTCTCCCTCTCACAGGATCACCCACACGCCTACCCTCATAAAAGCAGGGTGGAGGGGGCCAGGCAGTAGCTAGGGCCCCCCCTTTTGACCCCTTAAGGGTGACCGCAATGCGGTGGTGGAGCAGCTTTTCTTGGGTTTTCCCTTCAAAAGGGTTTTCTGGGTTTTTCACCTGCTCCAAAAGGGTGCGAAAACAGAGTTAAAGGTGGGATCATCAAATAAGGTAGAGCAAATAGTCAGTGATAGGTGTATATAAATATGTTGCAGTCATGTTGTTGGCATCTCGGGAGGATCACAATAAATCAGATGGTCGTGGTGGGTGGTAATGAGCGAGGTTCTTCTAAGGCTCATGGCCACCACTCTTTGACGTAGAGGTGGAAACTGAGTATCCTGACCCGGGGAGGGGTCAAGGTCTGCCTCCAGCAGGTATAGCTATCTTGCAAGGCTAACAGTGCCTGATAGGAGGCGGCCAGCAAGCCTTGGCCCTTATAACCTCGGACCGTAGATCCTCCCGGGTGTGCACGCTGCTCTCAGTCTGGTTGTAATCAATAAACACATGGCTGTGGCCATTTTCCTCCAAGATTGGTGTCTGTGTCTTTCTTCCTGCAGAAAGGAGGTTATGTATGCGTACCAGAAAATGGGTCAGTAAAAGATGACAAGTTGAAAAATGTGCCTTAGCTAGTGACATCAGTGGCAGTAACTTGTCAACAAATATTACTTTTGCAGTTGTCACAATGGATATTTTTTAAGAAACTTTCATCACCAAGGAATTCTGAACCTTTCCCAGCACTGACTTCACAAAGCTGATGACAGCACAAGGCATATTGCAATACTGAAAGCGGCTGCTAAAATAAAAAAAAAAAACACACTCTTCAGTCAAGCTGCAGATTTATAAACTCTAAAACTTGTAATCTGCTGTTGTCTATATGAAATGAATGGTAGCTTGACTTAAAACTGTCAATGTCTCATTGGCTGTAAGTGGGCAAGACTTTCATAATTCATTCAAGGCACTTCCACTGAAAGGTAATGTTCTTGTTACCATACACCTGAATGTAAATTGCAAAGTATGATTCAGTCCATATAGTATAGTGTGGAATGTGCTCACATCAGTTTATTTCCTTACAAAATTAAACGTACTCATGATTTATCTAGAAGTTTCAGATTGCTGTAGCACCACAGAGGTGTTAAAGTCACATTCTGTCTCTTCTGGATGGTTGTACAACTGTGTTTTGAAAAGCACTTGTACCATGGGGAATGGAGCAGGGGAAGGTTAAGAGGATGGGAGGACATAGGATGCTGTCATGAGGTACTGTGTTATGTATTCTGTTCTTATAGCAGAAGCAGAACTTGGAAAAAAAAAAACAGCAGATTGTTGTTTGTATCCACTGCCCATCAGTTTGCAGTACCACTGTGGCATGGGTTCCCAGCTAATCTGAGACCAGGAAATAAAAAAAACATTTTCTAAATGAAGGGTAATGAATGGTAAACCAACAACAGCAAGTGTATGTAGCCATACAGAGGTTGTCATGTCAAATGTATATACATCGAAGGTGAAGATCTAGAGATTGCAGGCACCATTGGCTGCCTCAAGATGGCCATATACGATTGCTGTGGATAGCGGTTATCTTTTATAGGGTTTGATGCACACACACACACACACACACACACACACACACACAAAAAAGTTTGTTCTATTTAGGACAAAAAGAACAGAGTCCTTAAT
The DNA here is from genome assembly GCA_016271365.2 of Neoceratodus forsteri. Lineage (NCBI taxonomy): Eukaryota > Metazoa > Chordata > Ceratodontiformes > Ceratodontidae > Neoceratodus > Neoceratodus forsteri. The sequence continues at coordinate 637,902,654 of CM057455.1, read as the reverse complement.
TTTGCATTATTTTTATAATTGTCACTCTCTCCTAGAGGTGGGCAAATTCCATAAACTTTGCTACATGGAGTATTTTGTATATAACTCGAATTTCGTGAAATACTCAGCAAAGCAAAAAACTTTGCATTCCACATTAACATGAAGTCCCCATTGTTTCCTATGGACGTCACATTACTTCACCATTTTTGGGCTCTTTAAGGTGAATTTTGCAGTGATTCATGGGATGACAGGTTACAAGGACTCTATATTGTTGTGCACATACTCAGTGCAATGTAGTGCGTGTAGTGAAAAGCTGGAGACAGTTTGATCTGAGAATCAAACCATCCAAAAACCTTCAAAAAAGCATTTTTGCATCCACATTTTGAGTTAGAATTTAGTACATCGAGTATAGTAAACCCGTGTGTGTTTATATCATTGAGTATTTATTGATTTGATGTGAATATTGCATGTTAGTTTAGTACATTCTGTCTCTGTACTGACAGACACTGTAGAAGTATGCTCCAGGACAGGGTGGATCTGTGGTGTAGAAGGGAGATTCACAGAACACAGTGAGAAAGGCAGCCTTTCCAACTGCTGTTGGCTAGTATTTTAGTATTTGTATGTTCAGGTACACACAGTACTACTTCTAGTAAGTTTTTATTAGTTTTTACTGTTTGCTGTGCTGCTGTGCATTTTTTCAGTCTGTTTAAAAAACTGTGTTGTAGTTTACTGAACCATTAAAGTTTCAGCGCATTAACTTTAGTCTGTGTGTGTCACCAAGTCAGACTTATTTTATTGCACCACTGTAATAGCAGTTCTCTTAATTTCTCAGCCCAGCTGCAGTATTGTTTTCCTGCTTTTATCTATCTATTGCTGAAAATCCTCCCCATCCTTCTTAAAAAATTAGGTATTGTTGTTCAATTTTTGGATTTCTGATGACTGGTTAAGGTCTTGTTGTGTCTATGCGGCTACATCTCTTTTCTGCCAAGTTTCCATCTGGAAATCACTGTTGTTTTTTGGCTTCCCATCCACCAAAAATGGAATAAATATAACATTGCTGTTAATTTCTGTGTTCAGTCTGTTGAGATTGTTGTCACTGTACAATTAATGTGTGCTTCCCTATAGTACTGTGAACTATGTCTCTCACTGCATATTATAGCATTCAAATGAAAGAAAAACACATAATAAAGAAACATACCTATTACAGTATTTTTGGTATTGCACTGTCTTATAAAATCTCTTAAATTTGTTATACCAACCCACAAAATTAGAAAAATCACGTTTTACCATAAATATGTTTCTTTTCTTTGTGACTGTGTAATCTAAAAACAATTCCCACAAAGACACGGTCAGGCAAAGGTGTTTCTGACTGTGGCTTATAAACCACATAGGTCAGTGAGGTATAAACTTTGGCTCTGTGGGCAGGGCATTCTATTCCATCAAATCACATGGATTAAATAAAAAATTAAAAAATCCTTGAAGGGAAAAAGTACTGTGTCAGAGAGGTTTAGGCCAGGCATGGTCTGTGTGGGTAGCAGCAGTGCCTGCAGCATCACCCTTAGCTTAGGTGGTGTGTGAAATGAATTCTGTGTGTGTCTGAAATAAAATCTGCCAGGCAGCCATCAAGTAACATCAAGTAACCCTGTAGGTAAAAGTTGTGACTTAACACTGGAGGGTTACTACAGGCATGAGGAGGATGACTTTGAATGTTCCAGTAGGGGTCGGGGTAGCAGTGGTGGTGCTCTGAGAAGCTATGCCAGTGCCAAGTTCATGACTCACATCACACTCACATCATGGCAAATCATGTTCTTCAGGGTCATCATGACCACAATTCAAACCATACCACTTTTTTTTTTTATCTTTGATTTTATCACGAATCAGAACCCCCCAGTTACCATGTCACATCACTCAAGAGCCTTGGTCCAGTATGATGCTTCTGTTAGTGTTCCCGATCGGTAGGATGCCTTACTAGCAGATGGACTTGAATCTTTGTCCTCACAAGCTGACTCTATTTAATCCAGTAGCTATAATCTCATTGCGAACATTGGACCATTTATAATATATGTGTGTTTCTGAGTCAGGCCGTTCAAGGAAGTGCAGCCATAGGTATTTCAAATTTTCAATGGCAACTATTTGTGGAAGCTCAGTTCCATGCAGTTTCTGGTGCTCTGAGAAGTGCTGCCAGTGCCAGGTTCATTACTCATGTCACATCATGACCAATCACATTCTTCATGGTCATCTTCACGATCACGAATCACACCACTTCAACTTTTTTTGGTGCAACCCTGTTTTTTTTTTTAATCTTTGGTTTCCACCAGTGTACTAGGGATTAAACTGGTTTAAAATAAACTCAAGAATCTGGAACAAAAAAGATGACATGCAGAAAACTCTTTCTTTTACTAGTTTTGACTAGCACACTAAGTTTCATGGCTCCTGCTCTAGCAAAGCTAAAGTCAAAGTGAAACTACTTCTATGACTTTCTGCCTGCTCATTATGTGACGTGCAGCTTATACCATTGTAAAAGCAATGAGGTTACAACAAACTACCCACAGCAACACAACCAGTTCCACAGAAAACAGGCCTCTGACACTATTGGATGATCCTCTGGTGTACTGGAGTGGCAAGGTGAATGAATGGCCAGCACTGACTTCAGTAGCACTGAAGTGCCTGACCTGCCCACCTTCTAGTGTAAGTGAGGAGAGGGTATTTAGTTCTGCGAGGGCCATAGTGCATGACCATGCATAGCCATCATGCTAACCTATCACTTACAAATGTCAGCATGCTGACATTTATCAAAATGAATGAAGGTCACATATCAAGTATGACAATCACTTCTCTGTTTGTACCCAGTCACAGTGATGGTGGTGCTGATAATGTGGGCGAAGCAAACCATGCTGGTGGCAGCATCAAATGGTATACCATTGAGGTTGATGATGCAGTCATAGAAAAATAATTTCTAAGTGGGTAAATCTCCGGCATTAAGGATTGCGAGTGCTGCTTCCTTCTTGATGATGATGAGGAGGATGCTGGTGGGAGTGCATAAAGAAAAAAATTGCTTTCAAATACTTCTTCCTGTTACTTATAACTATCATCAATGCCACTGATTTACAGTAAATAAAATAATGAAATTCCTTTCTCAAGACTTGAAATTCTGGGAATTGTATAGTTGATTGTTAGTCTAATTTCTTGATTTTACCGAGATTATAGTTTAATTCATTAAATATCTAGATAAATAATCAGAATCATAGAAGCCTTAATATATAGACCATTAAATGAAGCAAACTAAAAATAGCACTGTAAGTAATTATCAGAAAAACACAAGTTCTTCAGATTAACTGATTTTATACAAAAATCAGTGAACCCTGCACCTGAAGTGGTGCCTTCGTTTCTGAGCGGCTGTTCTCTGGGCCGCCACCGGCCGCCCAACCACAGCTCCACTCCCTGACCACTGCCATGGTCCCAAAACCTGGATCCACAACTCAGGGACCCTGCGCCTGAAGTAGTGCCTTCGTTTCTGAGTGGCAGTTCTCTGGGATGCCACTAGCCACCGCCACCCGACCACAGCTCCACTCCTTGACTGCCACCACGGTCCTGAAACTCGGATCCAAAACTCAGATACTGCCGCTCTCAGAAAATTTGGAGCCAAGTCCTCTGATTGGTGTGGCAAACTGCAGGCAGCTTCTCATTGGCCAGCACACCAGCCTAAACCTTCCCTGATTGGAGCACCTTTTTGCACTGACTTTGCATAGGTTTTAGGTAACAGATACCCAGTGTACTCTTGCGCTCTGCACTACTTTGAACCCTTCATGGATTTCTTTTTTCGTTATTGGGGTTTTTCTTTTTTTACTGTTTTAAGTGCCTGCATAACTTATTATGGTGGGATTGCCAGCGGCTGCATGTGTTGCATTTGTACTGATGAGAAATTATGGGGATAGTGTAACCTGCCAGCTTCTGTATGTGTTTAAAAAAACTGTTTCCATTGTCTGCATTGCTCTCTATTATCTGATTCTGCTCCCTCTCAGACACCTTTCTAATTCTTCTCTCCTCATTCGTATCTTTAACTACTCTCTCTACCCCTGTGCATTTCTTCTGCCCTCCCCTCAGCGTTAATCCTGTACTAGATCGTACTCTGCTTTTGGGATTGGAAACCCTACCCCCCATTTCTGCTAACCTATCTCCTTGTAGCCTTAATTCTCTCATCACCTTTGTTCTACTTTTCCTTCTACCTCCACCCCTTCTCTAGCTAAATTGCCTTCTTTTGTTAAGGCGCCTTACCCCAACCCCCTGCTGATGGTCTGCCACCAGCCACCCGCCCCCTCATCTCTAAAAGCCTATAATAACCCTTTCCTTTTCCTTCCTCCCACCCAGGGACCCTACACCTGAAGCTGCACCTTCATTTCTGAGAGTCCATTCTCTGGGCCGCCACCGCCCGACCACCGCTCCACTACTTGACTGCCGCCATGGTCCCGAAACCTGGATCCACAACTCAGGTATTACCACTATCATAAAATTTAGAGGCAAGGCCTCCAATTGGTGCAGTGAACTGCAGGCAGCTTCTCATTGGCCTGCAAACCCACCTAAGCCTTCCCTGATTGGAGTGTCTTTCCGCATTGACTTTGCATAGGTTTTAGGTAACAGATACCCAGCGTACTGTTGCACTCTTCACTACGCTGAACCCTTCATGGATTTTTTCACCCACCCCCACCCAGGCCTCCTATTAAATACAGCAATAGCCCTGCCTATGTCAGCCAGCCTTAACCGTATTGGTACATTACTGTTAACTGAGCCTATCCAGGGAGACCTCTGCACTCCTTCGGATACCCTTGAATTCCTTTACTCTCTTGCGCTGACTGTCTGCAGTTGCTCCATATTACAGCTTCCCTCCACTACTCTCAATACATTCCCTTCCTCTAACCCTCCATTCACAGAAAGATAAAGTATCAGCATTAACTACTATTCTCACTGACCTATTGCTACAGCTATCTACACCCGCCTGCATTTCCCCTTTCCCTACTTAAAGCCCTGATTACTTTAAGTTTTACCCACCCCCCAATAAATTGATCTAGCAGCCCTATAGGACCCTATCCTAGAAAACTGGCTCTATGACCATTGTTAAGCCATCAGAGGAATAGGAACCTGATTATTTGCGCTAGTGCATTCTCATTCTTATAGGGGAAATAAATTGGCTCTAACATGCCACACAGCAACCGTTACTATTGTAATTATGGCCTGCCTCATCCTTAATATCCTGATCTTAATAAACAACATATCCGGTGTATCTATACTGAATGAAAAGTTTGGCCTTAGTTCATCTAGGGAGATTACTATCCTATCCCATGCTACTCCCGGCCACTGTACCTCCACCCATTTAGTTCACCCTCCTCTCACCCACTCTTGTTGCTTCTCCCCCTTTACTTCTCACTTCCCTCACCTATGTCAGTTACAACACTGACCCTTATCACTATCAACTGGTGTTTCAACATATTGCTCCCTAACACTAAACCGTTATCTTGGCCAACAAACAGTGGGTGCTCCTTAAGGGAAAAAAGTGCTCATAACCTATATGAGTGTCCTAAAGAAACTACTACTACTGCTACTTCTCTGCACAGGTAATGTCGAGCTAAATTTGGACCCTCCACTAACTCTTACCTCACTCACGGAATTTGCTGCTGCACCCGGACTTAAAATGATGCTAATCAATGTTTTAACTTTAACTAAGAAATTTGATCAGCTGCAGGCTTGGAACTCACATACAGATCTGGATGTAATCATTATTACTGAGACATGGCCCAAAAAGAACAATACCAACCAACAAGGCTCCCTCCTGGGCTGCAGTCTATAAAGGGCAGATTGAGGGTCTGGAGGGGTGGAATAGCTGTCTATATTAAATCTAAATTTTCAGTCAGCAACATTCTCTGTAATTCAAAATCCAAGGACTATGAGATTGTATCCCTGAAGCTCCACCTTCCGTCCACGGATTGTATTACAGTCATTAGTGGTTATAGGCTCCCTTCCGGTAGCACTGATATCCTAAATATCCTTAAATCTCTCATCACCTCAGCCAATACTGAAACAATAATTCTCAGGGACTTCAATATGGACTGGCTTACCCCATAATCGCTTAGCCTAAAATCCTTCTGCGATGAACAAAGGCTTGACCAGCTAGTTAGTGAACCAACTAGGATTAACACTTCAAATATTGCCAATAGCTCACTACTAGATGTTATTCTAACCACACATCCCCATAAAATCTTTCATTCTGCGGTCTTCCATAAAGCAGGAGTGATCATGGGGTTGTTGCTTGCATCAGATCACAAGCAAAAGCTCATCTACAGCCTAATCTCATATCTATACAATCCTATCAGAAGTTCATAGCTTCTCATTTTTTGGCTGACTTAGGCATGATCCATTGGCAAGATCTCTATCTGGCTAAATCCACTGACGAGGCTGTTACTATACTTAATGCCAACCTCAATGCCCTTGCCAATAAGCATGCACCCTTCATTAAGAATAGGATGCACAATACCTCAAACCCCTGGTTCACCTCTGACCTCCAGTCTGCACTCACTAACCAGGATAGAATATAGGCTTAGGCTAGAAGAACTAAGAGTCCAGCTGACTGTCAAACCTTTAGAACTGCCAAGAATGCCTGTGTTAAATGCATTCGTGCTGCAAAAGAAGGCTATTATGTTTCCACCTTGGAACAAGCAAATGGGAATCCCCATAAAATCTTGAGGACAATTAAGTCTATTGAAGGATGTCCTGCTGCTCTCTCCATTCCAACTAAGATCCAGAGCAGTGGGAGGGTGATGGAAAGTAAGCATCAAATCCTCAAAGAACTTAACTCCCACTTTGTCACTGTGGGACTAGTCTTCTACTCTTCACCGTATGCAAGCAGTCACACCCATCAAACTAACCCTCTTACTACCCCCCACCACAACTTGTCCCTTTCAGCTCCTCCCATTTAATTACAAAGAAGTTGAAAACTTGCTTATCAACCTAGACACCAAGAAAAGTGCCGGTGACGATGGTCTTGAACCTTTTTCTTAAAATTAGGCTACTTACATCTCACTGCCCCCATTCTGCATATACTCAGTCTCTCTATTAACACAGACACAGCTCCGTCTAGCTGGAAATCCACCCATATCCTTCCCCTATTTAAATCAGGGGACCTATGGGACCTAAACAATTATAGGCCTATCTCAGTCCTACCCATTCTCTCTAAAGTCCTTGAGAAACTGATGCATGCTCAATTAAAACACCATATTGAAACATTCTCGCTTCTTAATTTTGTGCAATCTGGCTTTTGCACCAATTATAGCACTATCTCTGCATTGGCAAAAGTCACCAGTGATTGGGTATCTGCTATGGACTCAAAGAAGATCCCTGGTGCAGTATTCCTTGACTTCAGTAAAGTGTTTGATACCGTTGATCATAAACTACTAGTTACTAGCCTTACTAAACTAGGTGCCACTCCCTCCACTGTCCAGTGGTTCACCAGCTACAGTATCTCTCAGGAAGGACACAGAAAATCAAATCAGATGGCCTATTCTCAACCTCCCAGCCAATTACCAGGGGAGTCTCACAAAGATCCATCCTTGGCCCTATCCTATTCTCCCTGTATATAAATCATCTGGACGTACATATAACCAACTCCAAGCTACACTTCTTTGCAGATGACACAGTCCTGTATGCCTCTGGCAGATCAGTGCTGGAGTTAAAGGATGTGCTTCAAGCTGATTTTGCTCGACTTGAACATAATCTTATTAATGCTTAACTCCTTCTCAATGCCAAGAAAACCAAAGCAATGCTCTTCACTCTTAACACCACCCCGTCCACCCCCCTTGACTTACCCAAAGACTTTATCGTCACATCTTTAGGTGAAGCATTGGAAGTCACCTCCAAATTTAAGTATCTTGGCCTTTGGGTCGACAATAAGCTCTCCTTTAATGACCATATTGATGACCTTTCTAGAAGACTAAAAATCAGGTTAGGCTTTTTTCTTCCAAAACAGGGCCCTCTTTCCGACAGAGACTAGAACTAGGTTGGTCCAAGCCACATTCCTTCCTCTACTTTACTATGGGGACCTAATTTACACGTCAGCTGCAACCTCAAGCCTAAATAAATTGGATGTCCTTTACCATCATGCTTTATGGTTTATTACAAACTTTCCATACTGAACCCATCATTGTGACCTGTATGCCGCCTTGGGCTGGATGTCACTTGCCTCTCAACGATGATGCATGCTGGTGTTTGAACAATGAAAATACTTCTGAACAAACTCCCATGTTATATTACATCTCTTATTCAAAACTCCCACAATGTGTACTCACTCAGGAAATCCAATTATATTTCCCTTGATGTGCCTAGGACTCGCACTACCTTTGGCAAACAGGCAATATCATATGTTCTCCCATCCAGTTGGAATCAGCTTCAAGCCACTCTGAAACTATCTAGTACTGTCTCCATTAGCTTCTATAAAAGCTAATTGCATCTAAATTTAGAGATAAATGTAACTGCTTTTAAGACTCTTCCTTTTATGCCCTAAGTTGAGCAGGTTGTACCATATGAACCTAAAATTGTATTATATATTTTTTCAACCAATTGCGATGCCTTTTTTGTACACTATGTACTGATGTCCTTAGCTGTATATATGTACAAGGAAGTCCTTGTGAATGAGCTTGCTTAATGGAGTTTTCCTGTAATAAACTTGAACTTGAACTTGAAAATGCCAAATTCCATGAAATTCTTTGTTTTTCCGGTGTGAAAGTTGTCCAAATTCCAGAATTTTGCCATTTTTTTCCAGTAAAAAATGATAAACAGTGGCCTTGACTATCATATGACATGTCATTATAGTTCACCTTCCCCTTTCTCTATTTTGCCAGTACAGTTCACAGAATGTGTGGTCATTATTACCTGCATTCTTCTAGACACAATTGTCAACTTGTAGCCACTGAAATCCCACTGACTGAATGAGAGATATCCTCCTGACACTGAAATACAGTAACACTGACACCCTGTCTTGAGTGTGAGGGAGAGAGAGAGAGACATTGTACTGTCCAGTGCCCAATCTATGAACCCTCAGGCAGCCACAGCCACCCTGCTTCTTATCATTAATTTACAGTAAGTATGTACTATGGTTTTGACTTGAACTGTTGTGTTAATCCTTTCTTTACCTTTTTATACATGCCACTGTCACCAAATGCAGGCATGTGATTTTTATTTTGTTTTCACAGGTTACAGTGTAAATTTGCAGTCATGCAGTCCTTCAGGCACCAAATGGATAACAGCTACTGTAACTGCATCAACAATGACATTGCCGTGCAGCCACTGAAGTTATTTCATCTACAGGTAAGTATCAGTCTTATTTCCTTTTTCCTTTTTTTTCTTGTTTTCTGCCTGTGTGAAGCAATAAACAGCGGTGACATACAGGTCAGATAATATCTTTTTTTCTACACAGATATGACAGGCGTACTTCAGTATGTGAGGATTGTACAACGTGCTATACTGGTTGTGAAAACTCGTGATATACTGTAAGACAGTGAGCCAGTGTGTGGCACTCACTAAGCTTGTTAATTTTTATAGGAGTCTGCTAATAGCTGTGTATTTAAAGCTGGATATAACAGAAGACAGGAACAGCCACACTGGGAACTGAATGTGGTACTGCAATGAACTCCTAATAATTTCTTCTTCATCTGTTTTCAGGTAACATCAATGTGCTGTGGACTGGCATCAGTGGTATCGTCCAATCTGAATACAGACAACAGGATGTGCTGAAGACCTGGAAAGAAGACAAAATCATCAATGAAAGTTTTTTTTTCCAATGATGCCCCCCTCCAAAAAAAAAAATTCTTGCCTTTCATGGCTTGACATTTTCCATACAGCTGATGTCATCACTAGTCAGAAATGTGCGGAACACAGTGTGCTATGACATGAGAATGAAAAAAAAAACAGTAATGAGAAATGCTTATAATTCAGTCAACCACACCAATAACCCCCCCCCCCAAATAAAATTCAAATGTTACAGTACCACATTAGATGTTGGACTTGGAACAAATGTATGGCGTGTGAATGTGATCATCATGGCCAGCACGGTGAAGTGGAAACATTTAGTATCTATGAAGATGATTCCCTGAAAAGGAACAATATGATGGACTGCTTACAACACACAAAATGACATACAAATTAAGTGGCTGTGTATATGAAAAAACATGATAATGGTAGGAACAATAACTCACCATTATGGTATGAAGGCACACACAAAAGGCAGCATGTTTCAGTAATGCAGCAGGCATCAATGCAGGCAATGCACTCACTTGGGACACTGTGACACATTTCTGGCCTTATTATTCATCAGGACTTTTCATGAAATTAAAATAGTGGAACAACAGCAGCAGCAGGCATCACCAGGCAATGCTCTCACTTGGGACACTGTGACACATTTCGGGCCTTATTATTCATCTGAACTATTCATGAAATTAAACAATGGGACAACAGCAGCAGCAGCAGCAGGCGTCACCAGGAAATGTTCTCACTTGGGACACTGTGACACATTTCTGGCCTTATTATTCATCAGGACTTCTCATGAAATTAAAACAGTGGAACTGTCACAAGATAGGACACTTAGAAGGGGGAGAGGTTGCCCTGGTAGGTGATTTAATGGTATTTTGATTGTTGTGTGTAACTATGAAAATGTAATACACTGGACAGTAACCAAAAAGTAATTCAGCATGCAAATAAAGCAGCAGTGCAAGAAAACAGTTACCATTTTGACCTACACTTTTTTATTGTATGTTACATTGGCCCTTATTTAATAAATTGTGTATACAAAGGAACAATACCCTTATTTCCACAATTTAAGCATGCTGTACTTCTTTTTTTCTCATCTGAATGAAGTAATAATTGGATCACTCATTTTACTATGCCGTGCACGTGAATCAGGTTTTCATCAGTCTTCTAACATGCTTTTGAACATCAACTATTTAAAATAATTTTTGTAGTGTCTAAAATGAAGTTGCATGCAGCTGACAGTGCTCAATGACCTTACTAAAACAGTAGCTGTTCAAAAACAGATGGGCATACCGATGAAAAACCAGGTCACAGTAACATTAAAATGAGCACTACTTTTATTATTTCAGATTTTAAAAAATTGAGTAATACAGAATAAAATAAGTGGTGGAAAGAAAGGTATTATACAATCAGTAGATAAGAGCCAATTAAAATATAATACAAACGTGTGGGTCTAAATTGTCAGCAGATTATTGAACCACTGCTTTAACAAAATCTAATGAAAACAACCATAATTCTAATTGAAATCCTACATCTCACAAATGTATACCTCCCATTATGCTTTCCACAATATAAATGCATTTTTTTCTGAGTTCTTACTTTATTTACTTTATTTTTTAAATGGCCGAGGGTCAGCAAAATGGAGGACGCTGCTTGTTTTCATTTTAGGTGAAACTGTCAAGCTGCCCTGCCTGCTTCAATAAAACTGTATTGAAGAGGGCATTTCGGTGCCACAGTTTGAAATGAAATTAAATGAAAGCATGCAGTCTCTGCAAAGTTGGCGACCACATGACTTTTAGAAAATAAAATAAAGTAAGTACTAAGAAAAAAATGTTACTATGGTAGAAAGCATAATGGGGTGGGGGAGCATTTGGAGAGAAGGGGATTTAGCATTATGAGCATCACGAAATACAGGATTATTGTACTGCTGCTTTAACAAAATTAACATAGGAAGGAAACATTAATGGAGAATAATTGACATACTTAGTCAGTATAAAAAAAATTATTGATAAAAAAAAGGAAAAGTGGAGGACAGGTTTTTGTTTGGTAGATTTGGTTAACTGGTCATTTTTACAGGGCCGGGGGGGGGAGGGCTGGGGCTGACTAGTCAGCATGTGCAACATGTTTCTAATATCTGCTTGCTGAGCCTCAATGTGGTTCAGTTGCTGGCTTGCAGAGTGCACAACATTAGGCATGGCTTTCAATTCACTCCTTAACACAGCAAGGTCACTCTGTGTGGCAGGAATTTGGGATGGGTCGCCTGCAGCTACAGGAGCCACGGAAGATCTCCAGAAAAGTCATGTCCCTGGTCCATCCTCACTCCTGCCATTGGGCTGTCCATGCCTCCGAGATTCACTCCCCTCAAAAGTAGGCCCCCATCCCGAGCCCCACGGCCACATCCGTGTACAGCTCCATGTCCATATTGGAGGCCCAATCCTCCTGCCAGAATGTCACCTCGTTGTATGAATCCAAGAAAACCTCCTATACCCACAGGTTCTCCTGCATGCCCCAATTTATATCCACCCAATGGTGGGGTTGTTTTGCCCTGCCTGTGGCTCTTCCCAACCGTCTCATGAAAGCTCTGCCCAGGCTTATGTCCTTGCAAGCAAAATTAAGGTGCCCCAGTAGCTGCTGTACCTGTACCAGCGGCACCCTCTCCTCCTCCTCCCTATTAGCACTAGTAACCCTTTTAAGTATGCCACCTTATCCCCCGGCAGATGAAAGCACTCCTGTTCGGTGTCCACCTCGATCCCCAGGAACTCCAGCTTGTGGGCTGGGCTCTCCATCTTCCCTACTGCTAGGGGGATCCCTATGATGCTGCACAGATCCCTAAAATCTGCCAACATCCCTTGGGTCTCTGCCTGGTTGGCCCCAATCAACAGAAAATCATCCAGATAGTGGACAACACTCCTGTGCCCATACTGGTACCCAAACACCCATTGGACCCATGAACTGAATGCCTTGAATGTGAGCATGCCACCAAGCAACCCATGGGCATAGTTTTATTGAAATACAGCCCACCCTCAAACTAAAATTCAAGCAGGTCCCAGTCTGCTGGGTGGACTGGTAGAAGCCGAAATGCAGATTCGTTGTCTCGCCAGCCAGGCCCCCCTACCACCCATATCAACTCCATGGCCTGGTTCAGTGAGGCATAAGAGACCATGCTCAATGACTCCGGAATCCCTCCATTCACCGACCCTTCAGCCGGGTAGGATAGGTGATGTATGAGTGGGAAATCCCCCACTTGCTTCTTAGGCACAACCCCTAGGGGTGACACCTGGAATTGTTTGCAAGGGGGTTTGGACAAAGGCCCCTCCACCCTTCCCACCCTGACCTCTTTCAGAATCTTACCCCAGACTATGTCCTCCTTGCCTCTCACCGAGCCCAAGTTCTTAGCCTGCATTCCCATCCTCGTACCCTCAAAACCCAGTGGAAAACCTCTCTGAAAGCCCGATCTCAGCAGCTCCGCCCGGCTTCTGTTGGGGTAATCTTTCATCCAGGCCTCCACTACCCAACACATGATGGGGTGTGGGCCAGGCCATAACCCCACCACCCTTCACTGGTTCCCGTACTAATTCCAGATGTAGCTGGGGTTGTATCCCCTCCTTTCTGGGGCCTCCCCATCCCCAAAATGCTCCCCCTACCACCCTGAAAGGGATACTCCTGAGGCTTCCCAACTGCATACCCAGCTTTGTCGCCCTGTGTCTGCATGTCATCGCTGGGTGTGACCCCCCCCGCACTGCGAGCAGATGTGCCTGAACCTGCAGCTAGGCCATGTGCACGAAGCCCTGTTAAAAGCCCAGAAGGCCTTGGTGCCCAAGGCCAGTCCAGCTCTCTTTCTTGTTCTGCCACCTGGCCCTCCGCTGTACCCGAAAGAGTCCTAACCCATAACTCTGAATGGGTGCAATCCCACCTCAGGTCACCTTTCGCTGCCATTCACTTCTGGAAGGCCTCATCATACCTGAGGCAGCCAGAACTCAGCTTCACCTTATATGCGTCCCTAATGATGGCCATATAAGTCAGGAGTGGGATTGCCAGATCCAGTTGTTTCTCCAACAACAACGCGTTATAAATTAGGAAGCCCACCTGCCATGTGTTCAAGGCTCTTTCTTTTAAACCTGGCCTCCTCTGCCTTGTGCCCTACCACTGCCAATGCCACTGCCATCTCCGACTTACCTACCGACTCCCTCTACTCGTACTTTTCTTTGTCTCCTCATCTACCAACCCAAAAATGTTGACATACTTCCCTTTCCATATCTTGTCCTTAATCGAGGATGGCACATGGTTGCCCAGTGTGAAACCTAGTGGTCCATCGTAAAGTTTCCGCCCTCCCCCCAAGATGCCTGCCCCATCTTTGTCTGGCCGGGCCCCTCCTTTTATGGCCTGTAAGGCCTTCTCCATTTTAGATACCCCATCTGCCCCCATGTCCCCAAACAAACCCTCAATATACTCCTTCAAACTAGTTTCATCATTCATATCCACATTGGCCTTGCCACTTTCCGGCTGCAGACCCGCCGGCACCAGAATGGGATCGGTCTCCCCCCGGGCGCCGCCGCTGGGCTGGGTCCCACCGTCTTTGGTCTCTTGTTGAGCTTCCCAGTGCTGGCCTTCTTGCCCCACTCCTTCCATTTCTTCTGGGTCTTCTCTTCCTCTTCCCTTTTCTTTGCCGCTTCCATCAACTCCGTCATCAGGGTCATCAGCTTCGATGTCTCCACCAGCATGGTGGCATTGGACACAGGTGTTCTCTTAGGCACCATTCTTGGTTCCGAATGCCTAGTCTGCAGGACAGAATCACCACATGATCACTTGCCCTCCTTCGACCTGCCAATCACCCCCCCCCAGCAGCCCATCATGCCCCTCCATCCCCGGGGAGCCTGCCATCATGGCCTCCACCGATGCACCACAGAGGCCCCCACCTGTTGCCTGCAGGGCAATCTCCTTGAGCAACATCCCAGCACAGGGTCCTTTATTCCAAGCATGCATCCCACAAGTATAGGTCTCTTGAATTCATGATAGACCACATGGCCTGCACCCTTGGCCCCACCCCTGAGACCTACTTATGCTTCATTTCACATATCTGCCTTGAATATCATCATCATTCCCAGTCAAACCTGCCAACCAGTGGTCCCCGTCAATCTCAGGCCTCCTAGCCCATGCCACGCCACTCCATAAGAAGCCCAGGCCACCAGGTGCTCTACTTATATGGCCACCTTCCATTCGCTGCCAAGCCAGAGCCACATCCACCCCCGTAGCTGTCCTCCTATTATCGCTGCTGCCATATCAAACCCACCCCCCAGGCTTTCCCGCCCCCTCATGCTGAGACAATGCTCAGCCCCAAGGCCTGCCGCTGTGGTTTATCCCCCACTTTGCCTGTCCAAGGTAACTTCCGCTTTGCTCTTTTCCCCATTGCCTTCCATTGCCACATCCTCCCAGGCTCAGGGATACTTGTGCCACCTTGCATGTAATTGCATGCCCCCACAGCTGGCACCCTCCCTCACGCAGTTGGGTAACAACGGCCCCACTCCACTGCCAAGCTTTCTGCCCCTGATATTCCCACTCCAATCCAGCACCTCCCCACATGGCCATGGCCTCATGGCCCACACCATGCTTCCAGATCAGCGGTCCCCCCCCCGCTCAATTGGGCCACTAGAAGCCCCCGATCCCCTCATCCACCACCACTTTAGCATATAATGACATTATAAATGGCAAGACTAGCAAATTGATCTCGACCTGCTAGGAGCAGGACAAACCTGTTCAGCGATATGCAGGAGCAGTCAAACACACATACCCTTCACCCAAGATGGCACCATGCCATGAGGCAAGGCCCCAGCCATCCCCATGCCACAAAATGGAGCTGCACCACACAATTGACCCTCAAAAAATGCCCCCGGATCCTTCTCCAGGCCCCCAAACTCACAGAAAATCAGAATCTTTCTGACAGAAAACAGTGATTCACCATGGTTTCCCAATCAAACAAGCTACCTGTCTTTCTTTAGACAACATAATTTAAAACCCCACTATGACGATGTGGGGATAGCCAAAAATTACTTTCAGTAAAACCCCTTTTTTTTCTTGAAAGATACTGCCATGTTGTCTCTCCCGCTTCACAAGGTTGCCCCCTACCCCCCTCAGGCTTGCCAGCCCTTCCCAGCCCTGATCATGTTACCTGCAGTAGAAAATGGCACCATGCAGTGTCAACCATGGCCTGTCCTACTTCTCCAGTGCCATGTGCTCTGTGTTGCACCCACAACTCCCCGGCAGGTCAAAATCACCCTCAGCACCACTACTGAGCTGTCCTGCCCCAGCCCCATCCTCTGGCACTCACTCCATGCCACGCTGCATGATCTGGGTGTTCTCTCCACCTGCCGCAAGTGCTGCCAGCCCAGTCCTGCACTAGACTACCAGCCATTCATCCCATCGGGCTGCAGATGCCTCCTCTGCTCCTTGGTATTGCACCATTACCCACACATCTCCTCATGCAGAAATTAAACTCCTGAACCACCACCTCTAGTTTGTCTATCAGCTTTGAATAACAGATAGTTGGGGATATTGACCTCTTTGTCTGGTGTGGATGGTCGAAGCCAGGATTCAGAGAGCATAAGTATATCAGGTTCCATGTGGATAGCCCAAGCCTGTATTGAGGTGAGTTTCTTTAAGAGGCTACACACATTAACATGCATGAAGTTGATTCCTTTAAGCTTCATGACTTCTGAGGTTGAGAAAATTGCTTTTGTAGGACCAGGGTTAAGTTTAACATTGCCTGAGCATAGCAATAGAAGGAGCACAACTTTCCTCAGGGCAACAAGTGGTAGTTTAGAAGTTCTAACCCTTCTTCAGCTAGATGAAGCATCGGCATGGGAATGCAAAGACCTGTTTTTTGTACTGTACTGTCCTAGTGATACATATACTAAGACCCTTGCCGTATGACACCAATAGATGATAGTACTGGGCAGAGCAGGTAACATTCCTTGTGTGGGTGATGAAATGCCAATGACACTCCAAGAGGGAGACTTGATTGAATGTGGGTACAAAAACTTGAGGGTACAGCACAAATTATATAAGGACTTAATGAGTAGGCATTCTTGTGGTAAAGATTATGACTCCTCCTGTGGGTAAGGTCCACCCGATGTGTACCCTAATAAGGGTAGAGTGCATAAGGCGGTATTTAGATAGAGCCAGATCGCAAAGGCCATGGTTAAAATCTAAAGGGTCAGAGAGATAACAGTTGTGAGGGCATAGGCTGGGCGAAATAAGTACCAGGTAATGCTGTGCACCGGAGGACCAGCAAAGGAATGTAGGTGCAAATACTACATGTAGGAAGCAAAGAGTTGTCCTATGGCATAGTGACTAGGAACAAGTTACCAGAAATTGCAATTCAGGTCTAAGAAATGTGACTGGGAACTGCCAGGGGTGTCAGTAAAGTTGAGATACCCGGTACCTGAGTTCGGCTGCCTAGTATTTATATGTCTGTGAGCATGCTTAAGGAGATGGATAGGATAGGCCAATAACAAGGGAGGGCAGGACAAGAAGGTCTATATAGTAAGGGTCAGGGGTGGGGGATGTCTGGGTGGGCGTAAATTTGCAGCTTTGCCATCCTTCTCTGTGGGTAGAGTCCGAGCAAGTGGTCTCGGGTGGCAGCTTCGGGAGCGCTGACTGTCTGGTGGCTGCAGTTCTTACGGCGGTTGGGCTGGGAGCCCTGGAGGGTTCTCGGCTGAAGGGGGAGAGAAAAACTGAGCCTATTAATGCTGGTGCATGACAAAAGGTCGAGCTAACCAGTGACAACACAAATTTGCAATTGAAAGGGGAGCGATTTCCTTGGCGCCCTGAAGTCTGGGTTGCAGCTACAGAGTTAAGGAAATGGCTGCGTCACTTAAACAGTATAGAGAACAGTTGGCAGGAGCTATAGTTTTTAGGCAACTTAACAGTCAAATTACAATAAAGTTCACATAACATTTAGCAAAACACATATGAATACAGCGCCTTTTTGCCCAAATAACATTGAGAAGATAGGAAGGGGTGAAGGACCAATCAGAGCGAGCCTGGAGAAAGTGCTGGCACTCCGATTGGTTTGTGGCTTTGCCATACCTCTCTGCGAGTGGAGTCTGAGCAAGTGGTCTCAGGTGGCGGCTTCGGGAGTGCTGACCGCCCTGTGGCCGCAGTTCTTGCGGCAGTTGAGCTTCGAGCCCTGGAGGGTTCTCGGCTCTCTGTGAGTGGAGTCCAAGCAAGTGATCAAATTACTGGTTCAGTGTCTTGTACCTGTTTCTGCAATTAAAGTAAAAAACAAATCGGCTCGGTTTGATAGAGGAAAGCAGCTGTTTGGTGATATTCCAAGTTGTGCTGCAGAAGTGACATCACTACTGCAGCACACAAACATAACGATGTCACTACTGCAGCACAACAAGCACAATCCAGTCATGAAATTCCATGCATAACAGCATTCCATCATACACTATAATGTTGTTATAGGCACAGATTTCTATCTGTAACAATGTGTTACATGACACTATAATTTATATAATGATGACTTATGCTAGTTTATGTTTGTAGTGATCGACTAACAGAGATGGAACCACATAACCAAAAAATAAGTTCACAATTACCATATGAGATGAAGGTTAAAAATATACATACTGTCACCATTTGAATACGGTCTTCTGTATTCGTAATAATTGCCTGTATGTGCTACTTCTGGCTTTTGTACCTCTAACTCAGGCTGATCCTCTCCATCTTCCTCTGCCACTCCATAAAGTAGTATCCACAGACATGACTGCACCAGAAACATTACTTAGCTTTCTAACTGCCGTTTCCTTTTTTCCTTTACTGCTCCACCAGTTTGATTTGTTGTAGCTGAATTTACAGGACTGGCACATTCTTCATCAGCTTGAAGACTGTTGTGAACTAGATGATGTACTTTCATCCTGAAAACAAGTAACACAACAGCAAGCTGTAGTAAAGTACATACAGTGGGAAATACATACTTAGTTGATACAGATCTAATTTGCCTATGACCACACAAACAACTTCATTTACCAAGTACTTTCATTGTGGGTTCACCTCAGATCCATATTCATCATCACCATAGCTCTACTATAGTCAGGGATGGAAATCCCTTTGAGGCCAACCAGCCCCCTTTCATCATGATTATTTGATGAAGAAAAATATAAATAAGTTATGCCTCCCTTTCTCCATGCAGGTACCATGTTCAGGAAATTGAACAATGTCATTTACCCATGCTCCTCATGGTGATACATGCATCAAAGTCAGATATACTGTACAGGAATTAATAAAATGTAGTGCTTCACTACACTCTTGGGTGTGTGGGTAGCTCAGTAGTACCAACACTCAGTCATGACTTATGGCTTACTTAGCAATCCTCACAATCACTATATCATTACGAAGAAAGTGGTCTGGTGAGCCTCAATGCCATTGGAGATTTAAGTTTCTGACTGTAGCTGTTGATGAATATGGAGAAGTGAAGGAGAAGCAACAGTAACAATCCTTCAGAGGGGTAGCCTGTGATGTGGGCGACTGAATGTCGGTGACTGGTCATAAGGGCGACTGCACAATGGCCCCGACAATGTGGGCGACCTTGGATTTCACCACTTTCCCTGAGTTGCACCATCCCTGTAGTAGGAATCCTAATTAAGGGGGGTGTGGAGGGTGAAGCTCTCCGCATTAAATAACATACTGTTTTTCTGTCACCCTTGTGGTTTTGTGCCCTTATGGCCAGTCGCTGACATTCAGTCGTACTTGTCACAGAGAACCTTGGAAGGTCACCTGGTCATCGTTTGCTATGTTTATCTGTCAGTTTTAGATGTGATAATTAATGGGCCATATTGCTTCTGTGCACTTGGAATCTGCCACACAGACCCCACTGCTGCTGTTACTGACAGGCTCAGTTTGAAATGGCGCAGCAAGGAATCAAACAAAAAAAAGCAAATTTTGTCTGTGTCAGTGAAGGTGCTTTTTACTAATGCTGGCCACTGAGGCACTGGACCGCCCCAAGAATGTGGGCCCTACTGCAACTGCATCAGTTGTGACGGCCTGGTCAGGGCCTTTACCCCAAACCCATCAAGTCTGCAATTTTACTCAGTCTTAAGCTTCTGAATCATTGTTGTTTAAACATTTGACTGATGATCAAACATACCTCTCCTCCCCTTCCCCACTGCAAGTTCTGTTGACTAGCCCATTGTTACAATATCAGTTTCAGTTATTAATACAGGTCTGCCTATCACTCTATTGTTGATTATCTGTTACAATTTATGTTCTTTTCCCAACCTTGGACCCCAGTCTCAACTCATTATCTTCCACATCCAATTGCCTGAACTTCTGGTGCCGGTTTTCCACTGAACAACGTGTCTCACTCACTTTTATCTCTCCTCAGCACCAGATTGCCCCCCCCCCCCAACCAACTGATCAGATTTATACATATTACCAATTTACATTTAAAACACCAGCTAGCATATGTATAGAATACTTATTCCATGCATGTACTTAATGTTTACACCAGCAAAACACTCCACTGTTCTGCTATTCATCAGGGAGACAGACTATTCTATAAGTTATGTGATCACAGATAGCAAAATAAAAAAAATAAGAAGAAAACAACATTGTCCAACCAATAACCATAAACTACCCCTCAGCTACTTCCCTTCTCATACCCATTGCCTAAATCCCTGATGCCAGTTCATTAGTGCTCAACAGTGGTCCACAACCCTGTTGTTCTTTATCAATGTTTTGGCAGTTGAGCAACTGACCCTACCACCAAAAAACTTTCTCACCACCTCCCACCCTGCTGGAATATGACAGTCAGTAATCAAAACATGTTGCTGGTATGCAGTGTAAACCCAGGTATAGGGTTGAGTGTGCAAATTTTTTCTTTGTAAAATTTATAAAGCCTACTTCAACTTACTTCTGTTCCATTGCCAATCATCATACAAACATATGAAATTTGACAGCATATAAAGGCCTAGAGGTCTATCAAGTCTGCTCCAATGTGCAGCTAGCACCCCTTATTATGCAGCTGTCCCTCCCTTCCACACTTCCCATCCATTGACCCCCCCCCTTGTCCTGTCTCATCCCCTTTTGAAGCAGTCCACCAAATCTGTGTTCTTCTTTATATACAGTAGTAGTTCAATTACACACCCTTGTTCAAAACATCTACATCTCGAACAACACTACAGAGACTGGACCCTACACTCCCATAGTTCATAGTGCTACCAGTATGCACTGTTTTATGGCCTGTATATCTTATGCCTTTCACATCTTTTTGACTCACATCTTCAGCCCATATATTTGCCATTATTATGGAGGAAGGAATTTGTTTAAGAAAAAGTGTTGATTGATGTTAACAAAATACAGTTGACATAAATTACTTAGTGGTATAAGGACACACATCCCATTCCCAGTTGCTACTTTTTGCTGAGTGCTTAACTAACAGCACAATCATTGAGATGTGAATGGATTGGTTCATAGACTGGGCCTCACAGTTGTTTCAAGGTGCGAAGTACATCTTAGCCCCCATTTTTACAAAACATTACAGAAGTGTAATAAATTATTGATCGGGGTAAAGGTAATGTTAATATTTTAATTATAGCTACCTGCCTATACAGTGTTCTAACCTAGAATGACTCAGTATATCTGGGGACTGGGGCTACATTGTAAAACAGTCATTTGATTAATGGTGTAAACATTATGGTATCCAGTGATAATAGCTCCAGAATATGGTCGATTATCAATATGGCAACTCCATATTTGGCACTATTGTAATGGGCTACCCACAAGGATAGTGATTGATTCTACTGTGAGGGTAGGGGAAAGAGACAGGAAAAAGTGAATGGAGAGGGTAAGGGGAGGGATGGGTAAGAAGGTTATGTACAGGAACTGTTCCTGCTGCTACCAAGCCAGCCATGTGGTGTGGTAGTGAGGGAGACCGGCTGTGGCACAGCAGATACTGGGTCTGGGACTGGGGATGGGAGGAACTAAATTTTGCCACAGGCAGTGACTCCCGGACTTGAATTTTTTTTTTTGCACTCGAATTTGTGCCCCCTCCCTGACATGCACCCCCCTGGTGTTAGGAATCCTAATTCAGGGGTGTGTGGGTTGGGTGTGTGGGGCACATCCCTCCCCCGCCCCGCAAAAACACTTTAGGTTGCCGGGTTTCAGTTAGTCTGTAAGTGTATATTGCCGATTTGCTTTTCAGCAATATACACTTGCCATAATAGCAATCACCATTCAACGATTGCTATTATGACATAGAACCAAACATTACAGTAATGGCATAAAATGAATAAGTAAAGCACCAAGCAAAAGTTCTTCAGTATAATAGAGGGACTATCTGTATATCATGAAACTGAATTTTTTTTAAGTTGACAATCACCTCATTTCTTATTTGCTAAATTCCTTCAAACTTATCACTAACAAGTGCTGCATATGGGCTGCAGAGATGCAAGTGAAAAGACATGGATCCACGACAGGAGTCTGACAGAAATTCTGCAGAATGCCCTGTCAGCGAGACCAGCAGGTCGACTGCATTCTGCAGTCAACTGCCGGTTCACTATGGATTTCTTTGATTTCTTCAGGGGGCTTCACTCCTGAACCCCCACATGGGGGGGCAGTGCCCCCACACACCCCCACTTAAAGATTCTCAACTCCAGTTGGAGCTGATCGGGGGGGTGCAGGACCACCGACAGGCAGCGCCGGGTCCCAGTGGGTCTCCCACTGCGGCTGGGAGCTGTAGTCGCTGTGGGGGACCTCGCTGGTGAAATGTCACTGCGAGGGGGGTAAACGAAAAGACATGGACAGACAAATCTTAGGTCTCGCAATGCACTGCATCTTGATAGTTGTATGGCAGCCAGTGTGCTGATTGCACCATACCTAAGGAAATCCCATTAACCCAATATAGGAAAAGCAATGAATCTTTTCAGAAATACATTGACACTCACCAGGTTACCTTTGTTAACTTCTCCAAATCTTATTGTGATTTATAAGAATTATTCCTGTCTCCAAGATGTGCGGTCAACACCTTGGAAGTCCTGGTGCTAATAGTATGCAAAGTTTTACGATCTGTACACCTTCAGCCCTTCTCATCTGTGTCACACACATCTGCAGCCCATAAACATACCAGAATGCGGTGCACAGAAATTTGTTTGTAATTAAGAAAAAAAAGGAAAAAGCATAAATGATGTCATACCGGCAACTGTGAACAGCACATGTTTAATTACTAAAATAACAACTAATGTGAGATGGGGAGAACAAGCATTATAGGAGTTAGATGCAAGTCATTCAAACTCTAATGTCATGTTCATACTACTTGTGAATCTCAGCTTTGATGTCAGAATCCAAATATATTATCAGTGTATTTAACATTAGCACAGCATATGCTGTGGGGAGCATGGTCTCACAGCAGCTCATGTACATCATATGGCATTAGAAGTAGAACAATGTGTCTGCTATGTTGCTTTTGTGTTATGCTGTTTAGTAATAGTTGTAAATAGATCTGGTGGGGTCTTCCTAGAGTGTAGTATACTGCCTGTCATTGTGTTACTGTCAGACTAGCCACCTGTCTATACCGCACCAACAATACAGTGTATTTTCACAGTCAGATCCTATGAGGTGCACAGTGTTATAACTGTGATCACAGTGGCTATACAAACATCTTCAAAAGGGCACATTCATTATATTCATTTTACTACTTATTTCCCCAGTATACACCTAGCTAAGAAGCAGCATCTTGCTTCCATTGGAGTCCTGCTGAAAGAATCAGATGAAATTCTACATTGTTTTCTTCTCAACTGGAATAAAGTATGGTGAGGGAGTAGAAGGAGCAGGATTGGAATCAAGCTTTAGCCGTGGTTTTCTGAGATGGATTAATTAAAGCACTACAGCAGGTTGTGAAACCATACATTTTGTGCACAGGCAATTTTGTTACAGCTGCTTGAATGATCACCACTGTGTGCTGGTACCTCCAATAATGTACATTCTTTAGCCAAACTAGATTGGAATATGTTAACCTGTTGACTACTGCTCCCTGGAACTCCCATGAAAACAAAATGATGTGTCTCATGGGGTTAACCAGCTTGGAGTACTTTCAATAAATAATCTGAATTATATCCCTATCCTCATGTCTTTATCAGATAAGTAATTTGACTTGTATAATAGCTACCCGGCCCAAACAAAACAGATATGGTGCAGATAATTATACATATATGCTCTATCCAGCCCAGTTATGACAGTCAGGCAATACACTTTAAAAAAATGGCTTCCTGAATGGGCCAGTGCCAGTGACCCATGTCTGGGAGGAAACTCAGGAGAGATCAAGCAGCCAAGCTGGGATGTAGTGTGAGCAGGTTATGTTCAGTGAGATGTCCAAGAATGACAGTGTGTGGAAAATAGTTACCTCACATCCCAGTTAAAATAAATGGATTAAGCTTTATTGCAACATATCTTGTACTACAGGTTGACACAAGTAAAAAAGGCAAGTCCCTCACAGAGAAGCACCTTTCCAGTTAACAAAAAAAAAAGACATGAACTGACCAACTGCACCACAAACACATATAGTGACTAGTTCCTGAATAATTATGTGTCATTGTTCAGATATATACAGTAGAGTTGTTTAGCGAGTTGGAAAAAAAGTAGAAAAACAACGATTCCCCTTCACCACAGCTTTCTCAAATATGTAAAGTGCTGCTGTTTTATAAATGTGAGTCGATTGAAAATTGTTTTTATGAAACTTGTAGATTGCTATGATCTATTGGAAAAGCATTTCATCAAGAAAGAATTGCTTGCTTGCTGACATCCACATGACTCCCACCTCCATCCTACAGCTGGCCATGTCTGTTCTGCAGGATGCCATTTTGACAGGCAGCTGTGAATGAGGAGGGCTTGTGCTACTGTGAGAGAGAGCGCATTCATGGTTGGCATCATGAAAAAGTGTTTACTTTGTTTGTTCATTTATGAGACTAACTGCCATGGTCACTGTTAGTGCAACTGCAGTGGGAATGTGCTTCCAGGAAGTTTGAAGTGCAGTATTATTGACAGCCAACTCTGAAACAGGATTTCATTGAAAACAATATTTTTTGCCTAATTTAAAAAAATGAATATACCACAGTAAATTGACACTACACAGAAATGTTTTAAGTCATAATTCACTTTATTAACATAAAAAAGCCATGATCCAGCTGACACTGTCCCTTTAATATTCAACTGAATAATTACATAACATGTATATACTATAGAATGGAACACTCTTTTTAATTTCATGGGAATAAAATAATTTGAGTGGACTCTATGGGCCCTATGCATGAATGGAGTGGGTTGGCTACACACATGTATCTGGGGCACGTAGCCACACCCCACCCATTGCACCCCCCCATGCAGGATACACCAAGGGGGGCATGCAGCCACAATGCACCCGCTCCCCTGGCCACGTGTCTGCAATGCACTGGGGTGGGTGTGGGGCATGCCAGCACTACGCAAAATGCACCAAGGAGCGTAGTGCTGGCCTTGGGGGTGCTCAAGGGCACAGACTGCACCAGGGTGAACCCTGCTGTAAGCCCTCCACATGTCCCATGAACATATCAGGAGTCACCCGACAACAGGGTGAGTAGCCCACCCACATACTGGAGTCACTACATATGGTCACCCAGTGCCTCCCACATGCCCCAGCACACATCGGATCCCTCCCCTCCCAGCACATACCTCCACAAAGGGGCATAGGTCATGGTTGCTGCCCCCACCCCCGAATGGCACCACCTGCCCATCCCTCCACTAACGGCAGGGTACAGAGCCTCCCCTGGTAACGCTGATAGCCATCCCTCACCCTGTCCTTGTGCACCTCTCTGGTGCCATAGAAGGGCTGGCAGCATTGCCCTTCTCACACCACCACAGCCAAAGGCCCTTGGACATCCATGTGGCACACTGCCAACACACGCCCCACCATGCATGGAATCCACTGTGAGTACTGATCCAGGCATCCGATTGTATGCTTCGGTAGATCCACGACTCCACCTCCGGCCACCCTGCAAAGTCCTGCATACCGGGTGGGGTGGGACCATGGATAGGTGGCAGCCAGTGGTGAATACCACTGGCGTGCACCTGACTGTGGATGTGGACCTCTGTGGGCAGGTTACATGCCTCCGGTACATATTACCCGCCCCATAGTGAATAGGGCCCATTATGTGTAAATTCTATAAAGTTTGTGTTTTTGTTTAGTTTCTGTGTTATACTACTTTAGGTATTTCTACAGTTCTTAACGGTTTTATGATGAAGATTTAGAACAATTAGAAACATACTGTATACTAATGATGCATTTGTGTATAGCCTTCCTACTTTATAAGAGAGTTGTTTTTATTAATGGGTCAATTTTATTGTGTTACAGATTCAATTGTTAAGTTATTCTAAAATTAATAAAGTTTTCTTATAAAAAAAACCTTGTGAATTATGCTTTTTATTGTTTCTGTCAGAAAGTTATCCAAAAACCCTACTGAGCATGTTCAGAAAAAAGGCCCTAATAACTCTGGAACAGTTTAATACGTTTTCATGAAACCTTCTAAAGGTATTGCCTCGGCACAGGCTGTTTCTGCCTTAAACATTTTGTGAAAAAATTCCATACTATCTAAGCTGTACATGAGAACAACAATAAACAAGCATTTGTCAATGCTAAATGTTTGCTTGCTGGTATTAGCATTGGAAATGCAGGAATTAGACAGATGCAGAGTAGGAATGGCAGTGAAGTATTGAACTTCACGCCAACTCCACCTCCACCCTGCAGAGATGGACAGGCATTAGGGTATGCATTTGGGTTGTCTCCCATAACGTTTATGCCACTTCACCTCACCCTCTCCTGCAGACACTGACAAGTATAGAGATGTGCCTTGGGGTGTTTGTCTTTACAGTCACCCCACTCCGTAAGGACATATGCTGAAATGGGTGCAGTATAGGAGAATGGGGTGAACTCTGGGGCTGAAGGGTCCAAGGCACACCTTGATGCCTGTCACTGGCTGCAGGGTGGGGGAGTGGTGGTGGAATGGCATGAGCATTAATGGGCAGACTAGGTGAGCCAAGCGGTCCTTATCTGCTGTCAAAGTCTATGTTTCTATGTTTCTAAGTCAGCAATCCAAAGGCACACCCCGATGCCTGTCAGTCTGTACAGGGTGAGACGTTATGGTTAGAAACCCTAACGCACTGAGCATTTGTTGGTATTTGCACTACAAATTTTCAACATGGACATTTTATGACTCCCACCTCATGAAAGCATTTGGGACCTCTTCTCATGAACAGTGGCACTGTGATTTTGTCAATGTGTCCCGAACTTTGAGTTTCCACAGTGACCATGCCATTGTACACCAGATGTATGAAAACACAGATCAGACAGGATGTGAAGAATGACAGCTGTACCATTCATAGGGAGGTGTGAAGAGATGGCAGTGTTGAAAATCTGTAATGAAAATATTAAAAATGCTCAAACTTCTGAGAGTATGTGTAAACTGCGCAATGCATGCACGTAACACAGTCATTTAGTGAAATTATTTCACCAAATTTTCAACATAGGCATTTTGTGACCTCTGCTCATGAACACTGTCACTATGATTTTCTTAATCTCTCCCGAACATTGCTTTCCCACAGCAACCGCACTATTCTGTGCCAGATGTTAAACACATTTTTTGGGCAGGATGTGGAAAATGACAGCTGTACTGTTCATAAGCAGATCTGAAAAAATGCCAATGTTGAAAATCTGAAGTGAAAATACTACAAATTTGAGAAGTTACAAGGTTGTGTAGAAACTGCACAACACACACTTGCAACACAATCATTTTATGGACATTTGTCACAAAATGTTCAACATTGGCATTTAAGACCTCTACTCATGAACAGAGTCACTGTGATTTTACGTATGAACATACATATGAAAATATGAATCTGTCAGCAGAACACACCAATCAGTCTATGCAAGTCTGCCCAAGTGTGCAGCTAGCACCCCAGATTGCAGCTGACCCAGGCTCCTCCCCCTCAGTTCCTCCCCCGCTTGTCCCAGACCCTGCTCCCCTGACTCTTCCTCTTGCTTCATCCCAGTCCTTCTTAAAGCTGTTGACTGTCCTACATGTTACCACCCCCTCTGGCAGCGCATTCCAACTAGACACCACCCTTTCAGTGAAGCAGTGCCTCCTCATTTCCCTCTTGAAACATCCCTCTTCCAACCTTAGTCCATGCCCTCTCGTCTCTCTTCCACTCCTCAGTTTAAATGCCCCTTCAGTGCTAGGTTTATTTACCCACTCAGGTACTTAAATGCTTCAATCATTCCCCCCATCCCTCCTCTCCCCCAGTGTGTGCACGTTCAGGTCCTTCAGCCTAACTTCTTATTCCTTTCCTTCCATCCCCTTTAACATTTTTGTTGCCCTCCTTTGCACCCCCTCCAGTAACTTTATATCTCTCCTCAGGTATGGCCTCCAGTATTGCCCACAGTACCCAAGGTGCAGTCTGATGAATGATCTGTAGAGAGGTAGGATCACATCCCTGTGTCTGGATGAGAACCCCCTTGTGATGCACCCCAGCATCCTGTTTGCCTTCACTGTTGCTCTCCTTCACTGGGCCAAGTTGTTCATGATCCCAGTCACCAACACCCCTAAGTCCTTCTCCTCTTCTGTGATCCCCAACCAATAGTCCCTCTTCTGGTTCTTAGCCCTGAAGTGCATAACCTTACACTTCTTTGCGTTGAATCCTAGCTGCCACACCACCAACCATGACTCTAGTTTGGTTAGGTCCCCCTGCAGTTTTTCTCATCCGTCTTCTTCATCCACCACCACCCCCAATTTGGTATAATGTGTGAACAGACTAACCCTGCTCCCCACTCTGTAAGCTATGTCGGAGATAAAGAGCTCAAATAGCACTGGGCCCAGCACTGACCCCTGTGGCAACCCGCTTGTCACTGCTCTTGGTGCCGAGAGCTCCCCCACCACCACCACCCTCCCCTGTAACCAGATCTGTATCCATTTAGTCAGCTTTTTTCCCACCCCCACTGCCATCAGCTTCCTCCCCCAGTCTCCCATGAGGCACTGTATCAAAGGCCTTACTGAAGTCCAAGTACAGGACATGTACTGCATGGCCCCTGTCCAACTCCCTTGTCATCCAGTCATAATATTCTATTAGGTTGGTTTGACAAGAGCTCCCAGAGACGAACCTGCATTGCTGCCCATCTTGGAGGCTATTACTCTCTAGGAATGCCACAAACCTCTCCTTCAGTATCGCCTCCATAAGTTTATCTGCTATGGACATAAGACTTACAAGCCGATTATTTCCTGGCTCCGCCCTAGGCCCACTCTTGTGTATAGGCACCACATGGGCCACCTTCCAGTCCTGGGGCACACACCGTGTTTCCAGGGAGGTGTTGAACAGTTCTGCCAGAGGCTCAGTCAACAGCTCCACCATCTCTCTCAGCACCCTAGGATGGATGCCTTCGGGACTTGGTACCTTGTCTGCCCTTAATGCCCTCAGCCCCTCTAGCACCCTACTCCCTGTGATCACTTTGTCCGTCACCTCCACCCCTCCTTTCCCCAACCCGCAGCCCATTCTGGTAGTGGACCATCCCTCTTCTTAGTGAAAATGGAGCAGAAGTATGCATTTAGAATTTCCACTTGCTCCTCCCCTTTTCCACCCAATCTCCTCCCCGCTTTATCCTCACAATATATTCCTTGCACTTCTTCTTTTCCCTGACATACCTAAACAAGCTCTGGCAGAGCCACTACGATTGTGAATGCATTAACTAGATAAGGGTGTTTCATGGGCTTAAACATAAACATTTATTTATTTATTTGAAAAATATCAGATTTACAAACCTTTGAGTCAGATACTCATTTACACAGGCACCACATCAAGAAGACCAAAGCAGTTCAAACAATATACAATAGCTAAAGCAAATAGACATCAGGAGTCAAAGAGAAGCCCAGAGTGTTCACATGAAGGCTGTTGCATGCACTAACTGAATCAAAGTACAGTACATTGAGAAGGGGCATATTTAAGCAGAGGCAAAGCCGAGTGCTTCTACCACCCCAGGAGTGACGTTATTATACGATAACACACACCCTGGAGTGCCTTATGCAACTATGCAATGGCTTGTTGTTATATACAGAATTTAAAGGATGTTTTTGTTAGTGTGGAAAAATATTTCTTAAGACAAAATGCAAGGAATGATCCAAATCCAAAGTTACTGTGCATTAACATCACTGTTTCAATGGGTCAGCAAGCAATCAGCTTCTTAAATTTTTCCCTGCCATTGTATAATTAAAAATAATGCCACCATCTGTATGATAGTTACCTATATGTTTTGCAATTTATTCTATGCAGTGTTACAGCAATCAACTCAACAGAACCAGGCCATCATATACATGAAGGTGCTGTACCCTAAATGAATACACTGCTGAGACAACTATATGTTGTGACAACGTAGAAGATAAACATAATGTTGAGACAAGTTTTTGAAGACATTTGATGTGTTTGATTGTTTTTTTTAGAGACTGATGTACAGTTCACACACAAAATTCATATAATATAAAAGTGCATATGCCCAAATGCCACATTTCATTACAAGCTGTTCTCTTGAAGCAATATATTACTATATAAGGCCTAAAAATGGGCATCAGGAAAATGTAAACTAGGGTAGATGTGTTATTTAGGGTATTGCATTGTTTATCTTTTATTGCTGCTCCACTGGATCAGCAATATTTGCACAAACAGTGCCCAGTCCAGATTTTACAGCTCTGGCCTTGGTCTGGTGATCTCGGTTTTACACATACCCCACTGCATGTGGCTTAGTGTTATACTGTACAGATAGCTACAAAGTCTAACCCATTGAAGGCTGAAGTTTTAGAAAATCATTATGTTTAAAATACCAAGACTCACTCTCTCCCCCCCATCACAATTATTCCTCTACCAAAGTCATGCTTAAATACTGGTGCTTCTGCATCCATACCACTAAGCTTTCAATGACAATGTGCCACTTCTGCTGTTATGAGCCCCTTCTTCTGTGAAATTCCATTCCACTTGTGGCACCCCCAACCCCCAAAACCAAGTAATTTTCCAGGGACCAGCTCTATAAACAGCTGCTAAATAGCTCTAATTCATTATTAGTGTTTTTGATGTTAAAACACTCCTGCTAGCTAGACCTGATGCACAGAGAAAACAAAAGTAGTGAATTAGAGCTATTTAGTAGCTGTTATCTTACAGAAACCCCAGTTAGCTTGCTCTAAGGTATCTGCTAAACTAACTGTTGACATTTGTGCTCTCTGGATAAGAACAGTTACAAGGCTCTGCTGTTGCTAAACTAATTTTAAAGCAGTACACATACTAAATCTTAGGGCATGGCTACATCACTGTCACATGAGACAGGGGGCATCGTAGGAGAAAGAAAGCCAATAAAACTATTTGTTAAGGAGATCCCCACGGGTCGTGCTCTAAAGCGTCCTTCTACACACAGGCACAGCCACTGGAATAACAGGTTCCAAGGGGTATAAACACAGCAGGAATGTTAGGGGGATGGCAGTTTTGACAGTTGTTCCAGTCTTTCTTTTCACTGATAGAAACTGAGCCAGGAAAAAAGTAAAATACATTGCATCACAGACTGTTTACATCAAGTACATGAACCTGCATAATTTATCTGTAAAGACAATTAAAAATGTATTTCTAAATGCATTACTAACCAATGCTTTCACAGTTTGAAACTACTAAAAAGACAAACTATAGATAGATAGATAGATAGATAGATAGATAGATAGATAGATAGATAGATAGATAGACAGACAGAATATGGTAAACAAGTATTGTTAATCCCAAAACCTGTACTTTGGTTTTAGTATATAAATGTAAATAAATTTAAGAAATACCTGAAAGCTGAGTCTTTCCTTTTGAGACGCCAGCTGACACTGAGAATCATTTGTTCCAAGGGGTTTTAAGCCAGTTTGAATGCATTAAGTATTATCTGTTCTGGACTCCACAGATTTGTTCTCTTCATTGATCAGATACCAATCTAGTGACTCTTCTTTCAGCATGATAGGATCCTTATCATGCCCTCCCACATGAATAATAAAAAAAGGTGGGCTGGATTTTTAGGAGCTTCTTGGTGGAGGCAGGTTGGATCTTACTTCCCCCAAAAAACAATGCTGTCTCCCACTACTCAGGTTCCAGTTCTTGTACCACCAATTTAAGAAAGAAAATAGTACCCTGCAACCATTGACTAACATGAAAGTGCATTTATTTGAGGGTGGAAAACATTTCTTGAAGGATGGTAAGGCGGAGGAGATTATTTACACCTTCAGCCAGTTCCACGGACAGAAAACATGACATCACTCCTTTTGTACATGCAATACTCCTGTTGGCTCTGCCCACAGTCATAAAAAGTCCTTCCCCTCCCTTTATGCCCTGTGCAGACCTTAATTGCCTGGAGGCCTTAGCTTTTTTCACCCTCCTGGCCAGCTCTCTTGACCAACTCCCAAAAGCCTCCTTATCCTTTCCCTTCCCTGTTCTCCTGGTATGCAGCCGTCTTTGCCCTCACCCCTTGCAGCACTTCCCTGTTCAGCCAGCATGGTTTCTTGGCTCTGCTCTTCTTACTTCTGGCCTTGGTGCAGGCTACTGTGACCTCTGTTAGTCCAGTCTTTATGACTCCCACCTTTGCTCTGCATCCATCCCTGGCCTTATATCCTGGAGTCTCCTTGCAGTATTACTGTCATCCCACCAAAGTCCACCCAAATAAAGTCCACCACCTTAGTGCCCGTGCCTCCTGTCTCCCAGCCCAGTGCAACAATGAGCCACACTGTCTGTTGTTCACTACATGCTAGTGGGTTCTCCACCCTTTCCTCTCTCACTGTCTCCCCATTTGCCAGTACTACATCCAGAGTGCTACTAAGCCTTCTAGGCCCACTTACCAACTGCATCAGAAGGCCATCCTGGAATGCATAAAGGAGCATCTGCACCCTGGTACTGCTAGTGACTAGGGCACTTCAGTAAACCTGTGGTAGGTTAAAATCTCCCACTATCACCACACTACCCCTTCTACACACCCTCTTTATCTGCTCTGCCAACTCCCCATTCATTTCTCTGGATTGAGCTGGTGGTCTGTACACCACTCCCAGCCTCAGCTTTCTGCCATTGGAGTCCAGAAGCTGCACCCAAAGTGCCTCTGTCCTTTCCTCTTCTCCTTTGTCCCTTATGCATTTAATCCCTTCCCTCACATTGTGTGCAACCAACCCTTCCAACCAAATGGTCCCTCCTATATAGCTTGTATTCTGGGGTTGCTAAGTCCCAGTCATGGTACTCTGTGGCCCAAGTCTCTGCCACTGCAGTAATGTCCACCTTCTCCTCTGAAAGGAGTGCCTGAAGCTCTGTAGTTTTATTCCCCAGGCTTCTTGCATTGAGAAGGACCACCTTCCACCTTACCCCTCCTTCTCCTCACTCTTCTCCTCCTTGGCCTGTGTCCCTCCTCCCGTTAGTCCACACTCTTTCTCCTCCTTATTCTTACTGGGTGCTGGTGTCTTCTGTGTTACACTTAGACCACTCTGCCCACCCCCTTCCAGGGTTACTATGCCTCCACCTTAACCTATATCTGGTGGGGGTGAGCTCATTAGGCTTCCATGTCTGGACCTTTCTACCAACCTCAGTCTTTTGGCCAACCTCCACTAGTTTAAATCCACCTTAGTTGAGATATACCCCTCTAATCCTGCCTTTAATACACCCTTTCCCTTCTGGCTCAAGTGTAGCCTGTCCCCTGCATACAAGTCACTATTCCCCCAAGACCCTACCCCAGTTAGTCATTAATGCATAATTTTTGGTGTGGCACCAATCCCTCAGCCACTCATTGAATTCTTCAATCCTACCCTTCCTCCCCATGCTTGCACATGGTACTGGGAGTACCTCTGAGAATGCCACCGTCTCCCCAACCCCCTCACACTGCCAGCCCAACTACTCAAACCTCCCCCTCACTACTTCCACAATCTCCCCTGCCAAGTCATTTACATCACATGCAACACTAAATGAGGTTTCTCCTCCCCTCATTGCACAGTTGAGCAGTGCTTGCCCTGCCCTCCTGCAGTCAACCTGGGGATAGCTTCAACCCAAATACAGCTGTGCTTTTCAGCTCTTCTGCCCCATCTCACCCCTTTCAGTATAGAATCTCCCAGGATGAGTATCCCCCCATCCCTTACCCCCATTCCCTTCTAATGCCCCTTCCACCACTCCAGTTTTTGTTCTTCCCTGGACCTTACCCCTGCCAGCTGCACCTTCTGTGACTTCTATATCTATATCCCATACTTCAGCCTCACCCCTTTTCTCTGCCTTATTCCTCCCATCCTCCTTGAACCCCCTCCCAGTCTAACTGTTTCCTACTGGGCTTTTCATGTTTGCCTCCTCTCCTCCCCTGCTGATTTCCATCCCCTCTCCTAGCCACACTGTTGTTGATTTAGGGCTCCCATTCCCTTCGACCCTGATAGTGATGCCCCTCCCATCCTTCCCCCTTCCCGTAGCCTTCTCTCCTCCAGTCATCACCCCTTCCTTACTAGCCCCCTTCTACCCTTTTGTCCTCGCTATCTCATTCCTACCTGCTGCCATCCCTCTCATGACCCACTTATCCTCTCCCACTTCAGTATGTTCCTGCTCCCCCTCTCTGTCCCATAGTAGAGGCTCAAATCTATTTCTAGTTGATACCACTCCAACATCTCTTCCCCTATCAGTTTCCCCCTCCTACTTGTTCCCCTCCGTGCCACCCCTGGTCCCTCCATGCCTGCAACCATCTGCTCTCTCCTGTGGTACTCCTCGTGGTCTCTTCCTCCTCCAGCAGGAGGCCCCTCCCCTCACCTCTGGCACCACCTCCCTTCTCCTCTCTTTTCTACTAGTCCCTCTGATATTGGGGTTGGTTTGAATCCCTATTTGTTCTTCCTCCATCCCCCCTCTTGCCATCCCCTATCCCTCTGCAGCCAGGATGCCTATCATACTCATCTTCCCTGCCACTTAGACCCTCCTAACCTCCACAGTTCCTCCTCAAACTAGCCTGTCATCTACAGACCATACACCCTCCATCCTCCAAGCCCAGTCCAGGATCATGGCAGACCCACACCCTGTACACCCTACCACCCTTCCAAGGATGCCCTCCCTATTGACATGTGGCACCTGCCCCATTTTGCCCCGCATCTTATGTTACGGACTCTTACTCATGGTTTCTGTACCATACTACAACTGTTAGGCCCCTATTTACTCAAATTCCTGTCTCCCCTACACACGCAGTAGTTTCTCTACTGCCCCCTTGCTGACCGGATTAATTCAGTCTCAAATCTCATCCGTTAGATACTGTATTACTGTAGCAACCCTAAAGCCTCCTTGTCCATTTTTCACCCCTCAACTACTCTACTTTTTGTTCTCGTCTCTCATATAGTTTCACTTAGCCCAGTCTGAAATCCTATTGCTTATGGCCCTAATAGTGATTCCCCCTCTTTTTTTAAGAATCTTTCATGTAAGGTGGGCTCGGATGCCCATAAAATCATAATTGTTGGAGGAGATTGGAACTTGGTACTTCAAAATGACTTGGATAGGTTACATAACAGATGCAGGGGCCTATCTCAAGCGCAAAGGGCCCTGAACGATTTCATTAATAAAACAGCCTTAGTAGATATTTGGCGTGTATTCAACCCTGAGGATCGGCAGTATTCCTTTTACTCTCCTGTACTTTATTCTCACTCAAGAATTGATTATATTTTAGTTAGTTCATCTGCGGTGCCCACTGTGATTCAGGCAGATATCTCCGCCAGAGTAATATCAGATCATGCCCCGGTTAGCATATCCTATAGGCCTTTCCCAGAGATTCAACGTACATCACAATGGAGATTAAATTCTCAAATTTTAAAAGAACAGTCCTCTTTAAGGGTCCTGAAGGACTTTATTGTGCACTTTCTCATGGATAATAAAGATTCCGTAAATCAAAGAGACATGATCTGGGCTGCTTTAAAATGCTCATTAAGGGGAGAATTAATCAAGATCACCTCTAGGAGGAAATGGGCTCAGAGGGATAAGTTAAGTTTATTTTATCCTCAATTAAATATATTGAATCCAACCTATCTTGGAATTCATCTGATTCTGAGTGGGTTAAGTTACATCAACTACAGGCTCAATATTCGAGTCTTGTCTTTCAACAAGCAGAGCTAGCTCTCTCTCGATCGAAACTTCAATATCTGGATATTGGGGAAAAGACTAGTAAACTCCTAGCTTTGCGAGTAAAACAACTTGAGTCTGCCCACTACATAGTGAGTGTACGCGTTGGTCAGGGGGATCAGGTCTGTACGGACCCGAGAGAAATAACTAAGATCTTTGGGGAATACTTTCAGAAATTATATGCGGAGGAACCCGATTCTGGGCCCTCGGCTTCTGAGATTGCTGCATACTTAAGTATATCTAATTTACCAAAGTTAACAGAAGCTGATGCTGAGGACTTAGGTGCACCAATTCGGATCTCCGAGATATATCAGTTTATCCAGCAGTTGCCCCTTGATAAGTCCCCTGGATCTGACGGATTCCCGAGTAATTTCTATAAAGCCTTTCTTCCAGATATTTCTCCAGTTTTATTAGACACATTTAGGTATTGGTTTAATTTTCGTATCTCAGATCCAAGCTTCCTGGAGGCTACAATATCTTTAATATTAAAACCTGAGAAGGACCTTTCTAGTTTGGACAGTTATCGGCCTATATCTCTCCTTAATACAGATATCAAAATACTGGCGAAAATTCTTGCTAATAGACTATCTAAAGTGATGGATAATCTCGTGTGCAGGGAACAAGTGGGTTTCATGAAAGGGAGATTACCCCATGATCATCTTTGGAAACTATTGCATCTTATTGTGAAGGCTAAAGAATCTAAAATCCCAGCAGTACTTCTCTCACTTGACGCCGAAAAAGCCTTCTACCGGGTATCCTGGGCTTTCTTATTTGCTACCCTGTCGGCCTTTGGTTTACCCCGGAACTTTTTAAGATGGATTAGAATTTTGTATTCTTTTCCCTCTACGAGAGTGAAGTGCAACGGAATGTTTTCACTGGTTTTTAAGCTTGAGCGAGGTACTAGACAGGGTTGCCCCCGTCCCCTTTGTTATTTAACCTGTATTTAGAGCCTTGGTTGCATAGGCTGATGAAGAACCCACTTATTAAAGGCATACAAGTAGGGGAGTCCAGATATATATGCTCGGCCTATGCTGATGATGTGCTATTGCATATTGAGAACCCAGGGACATCCATACCACCTATTCTAGAAGAAATAAATAGTTTTTCCAGATTATCCTTTTATAAGTTGAACTGTTCCAAATCAAAAGTTTTCCCTTTAAATCATTATGTTAGGAAAGTAGATCTTCAGGATCTAGGCTTGATCTGGGAAACCAAATCCATAACATTTCTAGGCATTACCATTAGTACGAGTCTCGCCTTAATGGTTAAGGATAATCTAGGTACTCTAGTTCATAAGATCTCGGAAGATCTCAAGAGATGGCGTTTAATCTCCTTATCTTTGTGGGGTAGGTTGAATCTCCTAAAAATGATTACTCTTCCAAGGATATTATATCCTTTAGGTATGCTGGGGACCTACCTCTCAAAGGAATGGTTTACAAATGTACAGAAGATATTTAACTCCTTTTTGTGGCAAGGCAAAGTAACCCGCTGATCATATCTCAATCTGACAGCTCCCAGATCTAAAGGTGGCCTAGCTGCCCCCTCACTTTTTATGTATTTTTTGGCCCAACATGTTTGTAAATTGGCCTTATGGAGTAAGGAGCATGGAAGTTTAGCTTATTCACCTCTTTGGCTTGATATTGAACAAGACCTGGCGAAGGAGGTGAAAAGCTCTTTATATGCTCTGTTGTTTGTTCCATTGGCTACCGTCCCTAAACTACTCAAAAATAACCCTATGGGGCGGTCACTTAGGGCTTATCACCAGCTGCAACGTTATTTGGGGGTTCGCTGGTGGCTGTTGGGTTCCCAACCTATATTGGAAAATCTTCAAATTAAAATAGCTGGAACTCCGATACCCACAGTATTTTGGCTGCAAATAAGCAATTTGTCTGTAGCTGATTTTTGGGACCAAGACAGCCCGTTCTCGTTTGATGTCTTGAGAAGGCTTTTTGGATTTGTGGGCTCTGATTTCTTTAAGTGGCTACAGCTTAGCAAAGCTTTAGCCCAGGTATTCGTCGGTCTCCTTTTTGGTCAAGGGAGAAAAATGTTGATACTCTTTTGAAGGCATAAGCATGATCACATCAGTTTCCAAAGTTTACAAGCTCCTCCAAGAATGGGATCACAGGCTCCCTCAGCTATATGTTATTATTGGGTAAAAGAACTGAACCTCAGAGATTCCCGGAGGTTTGGAAGGCACTTGGATGTCCGCAAGATAGGTATATTAAGCAAGATAGGCTAAGAATGGTACATTTTAATATCATGCATCACCTCTATCTGACTCCTGCTCATTTATTCAGAAGGGGCACTCAGCTCACCTTGCTGTTGGAACTGTAAAAGGGAAGAGGGAACCCTGTATCATTTATTATGGCTGTGCCTGGAGATTCGGACTCTCTGGAGAACTATGAGTAGTTTATTAGACCCTATCCTTGGCTCAAATAAAATGGATACTCCCGAGATTTGTTTGTTACATGTTTTCCCCTATGACCACTTCCAAGGTTTGGAGAGCACGTGTCTCTCTCGTTTCAGATGTCATGAAGTTGTTAATTTTAAGACATTGGTCATCGGATAAGGCGCCAACACTATTGGAGTGGCATAGGGAATGTATTCTAGCATTACAACTCGAGAAACATATTGCTTGTATGTGGGGTAAGCATGAGTATTATATATCGCTATGGGGCTCTTTGGAGCACTTTTTGATGACCTGGAAGCCGTAAAATTAAGAAGTCTCCGTATTGTTAGGACCAAACTCCTATTTTCTACTGATTTTATTGCTTATAACCTTAGGGATAGGGGGATGGGGAGAGGGTAGTGGGTTTTGGGGGTATATTTTCTTGGTTGTCATTTCAGCAGAAAGTGCGGTGTACGTAAATTTTGAATATTAGAGGGGGTGACTATGCACTTTCAGTGTAACACTTCATTATTTGTGTATCTGATGTTTTGTGGTAGTTAAAACTAATAAAATATTAATTACAAAAAAAAGAAATCCTATTGCACTCCAAGTATTACTCAGCTTATTCAGAGAAATAAACAGAACAAATAAATATGAATTATTCCAGTATTCCTAACAGTATAGCTCAGTACTTGCATCAGATAGAGAATTAAATAGAACAACTAAATCTGTATTATTACAGCAATCCTAAAAGCATCCAATCATTGCTTTGTCTCCACCCCAGAGACCATGCTGTAATATAGGACCTTGGAGGACCCTGGGAAGGAGGGTGGGCAACTCTTAAGTCCCAGCAGAGCTTAATTGAACCCGCTCAGTCCCAGCTCTCACTCGCTCATTCTATTTCTCCTGGCACTGCAGGTTGCCCTTTTTACTGGGCTGCTGCCTGTGTTGGTGCCTGTTTCTGCCCACAAAGAAATCCACAGCAGTCTCTGCAGCGCTCCATTGAGCTCGCTCACTCTCCCTCTCTCTCACTTGCTAGTTCTGTTTCTCCCAGCACAGCAGGTTGCCCTTTTGTACTGTGCTCCTGCTTGCATTGGTGCCTGTTTTGGCCCACAGAGAAATCCTAGCAGTCCGATAGAGCTCCACTGAGCTTGCTCACTCCCCCTCACTCACTTGCTCATTCTGTTTCTCCTGGTGCTGCTGGCTGCCCCTTTATACTGGGCTTCTGCCTGCATTGGTGTCTTTTCTGCTGACAAAAGTTCACAGCTGTCCTGACAGAGCTCTGTTGAGCTCGCTCCTCCCCAGTCGCTCATTCTGATTCTCCCAGTGCTGCAGGCTGCCTGTTTGTACTGGGCTCCTGCATCACATTGGCATCTTTTTCTGCCCACAAAGAAATCCGCAGCAGTCCTGACAGAGTTCAGTTGAGCTTGTTCACTCTCCTTTCTCACTCGCTCGATCTTAATTTATCCCAAACACTGATTTCCCACAGCGACTGCGCTATTCTGCACGGAAGTGTGAAAACACGTTTTGGCCAGGATGTGAAAAATGACAGCTGTACTGTTCATAAGGAGATCTGAAAAAATGCCAATGTTGAAAATCTGGAGAGAAAATACTACAAATTTGAGAAGTTACAAGGTTGTGTAGAAACTGCACAACACACACTTGCAACACAATCATTTTATGGACATTTGTCACAAAATGTTCAACATTGGCATTTAAGACCTCTACTCATGAACAGAGTCACTGTGATTTTACGTATGAACATACATATGGAAATATGAATCTGTCAGCAGAACACATCAATCAGTCTATGCAAGTCTGCCCAAGTGTGCAGCTAGCACCCCAGATTGCAGCTGACCCAGGCTCCTCCCCCTCAGTTCCTCCCCCTCTTGTCCCAGCCCCTGCTCCCCTGACTCTTCCTCTTGCTTCATCCCAGTCCTTCTTAGAGCTGTTCACTGTCCTACATGTTACCACCCCCTCTGGCAGCACATTCCAACTAGACACCACCCTCTCAGTGAAGCAGTGCCTCCTCATTCCCCTCTTGAAACATCCCTCTTCCAACCTTAGTCCATGCCCTCTCGTCTCTCTTCCACTCCTCAGTTTAAATGCCCCCTCAGTGTTAGGTTTATTTACCCACTCAGGTACTTAAATGCTTCAATCATTCCCCCCATCCCTCCTCTCCCCCAGTGTGTGCACGTTCAGGTCCTTCAGCCTAACTTCATATTCCTTTCCTTCCATCCCCTTTAACATTTTTGTTGCCTCTTGCACCCTCCAGTAACTTATATCTCTCCTCAGGTCGGCCTCCAGTATTGCCCACAGTACCCAAGGTGCGGTCTGATGAATGATCTGAGAGGTAGGATCACATCCCTGTGTCTGGATGAGAACCCCTTGTGATGCACCCCAGCATCCTGTTTGCCTTCACTGTTGCTCTCCTTCTCTGGGCCAATTTGTTCATGATCCCAGTCACCAACACCCCTAAGTCCTTCTCCTCTTCTGTGATCCCCAACCAATAGTCCCTCTTCTGGTTCTTAGCCCCGAAGTGCATAACCTTACAATTCTTTGCATTGAATCCTAGCTGCCACACCACCAACCATGACTCTAGTTTGGTTAGGTCCCCCTGCAGTTTTTCTCATCCGTCTTCTTCATCCACCACCACCCCCAATTTGGTATAATGTGTGAACAGAATAACCCTGCTCCCCACTCTGTATGCTATGTCGGAGATAAAGAGCTCAAATAGCACTGGGCCCAGCACTGACCCCTGTGGCAACCCGCTTGTCACTGCTCTTGGTGCCGAGAGCTCCCCCACCACCACCACCCTCTGCACCCTCCCCTGTAACCAGATCTGTATCCATTTAGTCAGCTTTTTTCCCACCCCCACTGCCATCAGCTTCCTCCCCCAGTCTCCCATGAGGCACTGTATCAAAGGCCTTACTGAAGTCCAAGTACAGGACATGTACTGCATGGCCCCTGTCCAACTCCCTTGTCATCCAGTCATAATATTCTATTAGGTTGGTTTGACAAGAGCTCCCAGAGACGAACCTGCATTGCTGCCCATCTTTGAGGCTATTACTCTCTAGGAATGCCACAAACCTCTCCTTCAGTATCGCCTCCATAAGTTTACCTGCTATGGACATAAGACTTACAAGCTGATTATTTCCTGGCTCCGGCCTAGGCCCACTCTTGTGTATAGGCACCACATGGGCCACCTTCCAGTCCTGGGGCACACACCATGTTTCCAGGGAGGTGTTGAACAGTTCTGCCAGCGGCTCAGTCAACAGCTCCACCATCTCTCTCAGCACCCTAGAATGGATGCCTTCGGGACTTGGTACCTTGTCTGCTCTTAATGCCCTCAGCCCCTCTAGCACCCTACTCCCTGTGATCACTTTGTCCGTCACCTCCTCCCCTCCTTTCCCCAACCCGCAGCCTATTCTGGTAGTGGACCATCCCTCTTCTTAGTGAAAATGGAGCAGAAGTATGCATTTAGAATTTCCACTTGCTCCTCCCCCTTTTCCACCCAATCTCCTCCCCGCTTTATCCTCACAATATGTTCCTTGCACTTCTTCTTTTCCCTGACATACCTAAACAAGCTCTAGCAGAGCCACTACGATTGTGAATGCATTAACTAGATAAGGGTGTTTCATGGGCTTAAACATAAACATTTATTTATTTATTTGAAAAATATCAGATTTACAAACCTTTGAGTCAGATACTAATTTACACAGGCACCACATCAAGAAGACCAAAGCAGTTCAAACAATATACAATAGCTAAAGCAAATAGACATCAGGAGTCAAAGAGAAGCCCAGAGTGTTCACATGAAGGCTGTTGCATGCACTAACTGAATCAAAGTACAGTACATTGAGAAAGGGCATATTTAAGCAGAGCAAAGCCGAGTGCTTCTACCACCAGGAGTGACATTACTATCGATAACACACACCTGGAGTGCCTTATGCAACTATGCAATGGCTTGTTGTTATATACAGAATTTAAAGGATGTTTTTGTTAGTGTGGAAAAATATTTCTTAAGACAAAATGCAAGGAATGATCCAAATCCAAAGTTACTGTGTATTAACATCACTGTTTCAATGGGTCAGCAAGCAATCAGCTTCTTACATTTTTCCCAGCCATTGTATAATTAAAAATAATGCCACCATCTGTATGATAGTTACCTATATGTTTTGCAATTTATTCTATGCAGTGTTACAGCAATCAACTCAACAGAACCAGGCCATCATATACATGAAGGTGCTGTACCCTAAATGAATACACTGCTGAGACAACTATATGTTGTGACAACATAGAAGATAAACATAATGTTGAGACAAGTTTTTGAAGACATTTGATGTGTTTGATTGTTTTTTTAGAGACTGATATACAGTTCACACACAAAATTCATATAATATAAAAGTGCATATGCCCAAATGCCACATTTCATTACAAGCTGTTCTCTTGAAGCAATATATTACTATATAAGGCCTAAAAATGGGCATCAGGTAAAT
The DNA here is from genome assembly GCA_016271365.2 of Neoceratodus forsteri. Lineage (NCBI taxonomy): Eukaryota > Metazoa > Chordata > Ceratodontiformes > Ceratodontidae > Neoceratodus > Neoceratodus forsteri. Next base: position 637,859,814 of record CM057455.1, on the reverse strand, counting down.
GTAAACAAGGGTAGATATGTTATTTAGGGTACTGCATTGTTTATCTTTTATTGCTGCTCCACTGGATCAGCAATATTTGCACAAACAGTGTCCAGTCCAGATTTTACAGCTCTAGCCTTGGTCTGGTGATCTCGGTTTTACACATACCCCACTGCATGTGGCTTAGTGTTATACTGTACAGAAGGCTACAAAGTCTAACCCATTGAAGGCTGAAGTTTTAGAAAATTATTATGTTTAAAATACCAAGACTCACTCCCCCCCCCACGTCACAATTAATCCTCTACCAAAGTCATGCTTAAATACTGGTGCTTCTACATCCATGCCACTAAGCTTTTAATGCCATCATACCACTTTTGCTGTTATGAGCTCCACCATCTGTGAAGTTCCATTCCACTTGTGGCACCCCCAACCCCCAAAGCCAGGTAATTTTCCAGTGGCCTGGGTCTGGTGATCTTGGTTTTACACATACCTCACTGCATGTGGCTTAGTGATGTACAGTACAGATAGCTACAAAGTCTAACCCATTGAAGGCTGAAGTTTTAGAAAATTATTATGTTTAAAATACCAAGACTCACTCGCCCCCCCACGTCACAATTAATCCTCTACCAAAGTCATGCTTAAATACTGGTGCTTCTACATCCATGCCACTAAGCTTTTAATGCCATCATACCACTTTTGCTGTTATGAGCTCCACCATCTGTGAAGTTCCATTCCACTTGTGGCACCCCCCACCCCCAAAACCAAGTAATTTTCCAGGGAGCAGCTCTATAAACAGCTGCTAAATAGCTCTAATTCATTATTAGTGTTTTTGATGTTAAAACACTCCGGCTAGCTAGACCTGATGCACATAGAAAACAAAAGTAGTGAATTAGAGCTATTTAGTAGCTGTTATCTTACAGAAACCCCAGTTAGCTTGCTCTAAGGTATCTGCTAAACTAACTGTTGACATTTGTGCTCTCTGGATAAGAACAGTTACAAGGCTCTGCTGTTGCTAAACTAATTTTAAAGCAGTACACATACTAAATCTTAGGGCATGGCTACATCACTGTCACATGAGACAGGGGGCATCGTAGGAGAAAGAAAGCCAATAAAACTATTTGTTATGGAGATCCCCAGGGGTCGTGCTCTAAAGCTTCCTACAGTATATACTACACACAGGCACAGAAACTGGAATAACAGGTTCCAAGGAGTATAAACTCAGCAGGAATGTTAGGGGGATGGCAACTCTGATAGTTGTTCCAGTCTTTCTTTTCACTGATTGAAACTGAGCCAGGAAAAAAGTAAAATACATTTCATCACAGACTGTTTACATCAAGTACATGAACCTGCATAATTTATCTGTAAAGACAATTAAAAATGTATTTCTAAATGCATTACTAACCAATGCTTTCACAGTTTGAAACTACTAAAAAGACAAACTATATATAGATAGATAGATAGATAGATAGATAGATAGACAGACAGACAGAATATGGTAAACAAGTATTGTTAATCCCAAACCCTGTACTTTGCTTTTAGTATATAAATGTAAATAAATTTAAGAAATACCTGAAAGCTGAGTCTTTCATTTTGAGACGCCAGCTGACACTGAGAATCATTTGTTCCAAGGGGTTTTAAGCCAGTTTGAATGCATTAAGTATTATCTGTTCTGAACTCCACAGATTTGTTCTCTTCATTGATCAGATACCAATCTAGTGACTCTTCTTTCAGCATGATAGGATCCTTATCATGCCCCTCCCACATGAATAAAAAAGAAAGGTGGGCTGGATTTTTAGGAGCTTCTTGGTGGAGGCAGGTTGGATCTTACTTCCCCCAAAAAACAATGCTGTCTCCCACTACTCAGGTTCCAGTTCTTGTACCACCAATTTAAGAAAGAAAATAGTACCCTGCAACCATTGACTAACATGAAAGCGCATTTATTTGAGGGTGGAAAACATTTCTTGAAGGATGGTAAGGCGGAGGAGATTATTACACCTTCAGCCAGTTCCACGGACAGAAAACATGACATCACTCCTTTGTACATGCAATACTCCTGTTGGCTCTGCCCACAGTCATAAAAAGTCATCTTCCCCTCCCTTTATGCCCTGTGCAGACCTTAATTGCCTGGAGGCCTTAGCTTTTTTCACCCTCCTGGCCAGCTCTCTTGACCAACTCCCAAAAGCCTCCTTATCCTTTCCCTTCCCTGTTCTCCTGGTATGCAGCCGTCTTTGCCCTCACCCCTTGCAGCACTTCCCTGTTCAGCCAGCATGGTTTCTTGGCTCTGCTCTTCTTACTTCTGGCCTTGGTGCAGGCTACTGTGACCTCTGTTAGTCCAGTCTTTATGACTCCCCACCTTTGTTCTGCATCCATCCCTGGCCTTATATCCTGGAGTCTCCCTTGCAGTATTACTGTCATCCCACCAAAGTCCACCCAAATAAAGTCCACCACCTTAGTGCCTGTGCCTCCTGTCTCCCAGCCCAGTGCAACAATGAGCCACACTGTCTGTTGTTCACTACATGCTAGTGGGTTCTCCACCCTTTCCTCCTTCACTGTCTCCCCATTTGCCAGTACTACATCCAGAGTGCTACTGAGCCTTCTAGGCCCACTTACCAACTGCATCAGAAGGCCATCCTGGAATGCATCAAGGAGCATCTGCACCCTGGTACTGCTAGTGGCCAGGGCACTTCAGTAAACCTTTGGTAGGTTAAAATCTCCCACTATCACCACACTCCCCCTTCTACACACCCTCCTTATCTGATCTGCCAACTCCCCATTCATTTCCCTGGATTGGGCTGGTGGTCTGTACACCACTCCCAGCCTCAGCTTTCTGCCATTGGAGTCCAGAAGCTGCACCCAAAGTGCCTCTGTCCTTTCCTCTTCTCCTTTGTCCCTTATGCATTTAATCCCTTCCCTCACATTGTGTGCAACCAACCCTTCCAACCCCATGGTCCCTCCTATATAGCTTGTATTCCGGGATTGCTAAGTCCCAGTCATGGTATTCTGTGGCCCAAATCTCTGCCACTGCAGCAATGTCCACCTTCTCCTCTGAAAGGAGTGCCTGAAGCTCTGTAGTTTTGTTCCCCATGCTTCTTGCATTGAGAGAGACCACCTTCCACCTTACCCCTCCTTCTCCTCACTCTTCTCCTCCTTGGCCTGTGTCCCTCCTCCCGTTAGTCCACACCCTTTCTCCTCCTTATTCTTACTGGGTGCTGGTGTCTTCTGTGTTACACTTAGACCACTCTGCCCACCCCCTTCCAGGGTTACTATGCCTCCACCTTAACCTATATCTAGGGGGGGGTGAGCTCATTAGGCTTCCATGTCTGGACCTTTCTACCAACCTCAGTCTTTTGGCCAACCCCCACTAGTTTAAATCCACCTTAGTTGAGATATACCCCTCTAATCCTGCCTTTAATACACCCTTTCCCTTCTGGCTCAAGTGTAGCCTGTCCACTGCATACAAGTCACTATTCCCCCAAGACCCTACCCCAGTTAGTCATTAACTTATAATGTTTTGTGTGGCACCAATCCCTCAGCCACTCATTGAATTCTTCAATCCTACCCTTCCTCCCCATGCTTGCACATGGTACTGGGAGTACCTCTGAGAATGCCACCATTTCCCCCACCCCCTCACACTGCCAGCCCAACTACTCAAACCTCCCCCTCACTACTTCCACAATCTCCCCTGCCAAGTCATTTATACTCACATGCAACACTAAATGAGGTTTCTCCCTCCCCCTCATTGCACAGTTGAGCAGTGCTTGCCCTGCCCCTCCTGCAGTCAACCTGGGGATAGCTTCAACCCAAATACAGCTGTGCCTTTCAGCTCTTCTGCCCCATCTCACCCCTTTCAGTATAGAATCTCCCAGGATGAGTATCCCCCCATCCCTTACCCCCATTCCCTTCTAATGCCCCTTCCACCACTCCAGTTTTTGTTCTTCCCTGGCCCTTACCCCTGCCAGCTGCACCTTCTGTGACTTCTGTATCTATACCCCATACTTCAGCCTCACCCCTTTTCTCTGCCTTATTCCTCCCATCCTCCTTGAATCCCCTCCCAGTCTGACTATTTCCTACTGGGCTTTTCATGTTTGCCTCCTCTTCTCCCCTGCTGATTTCCATCCCCTCTCCTAGCCACACTGTTGTTGATTTAGGGCTCCCATTCCCTTCAACCCTGATAGTGATGCCCTTCCCATCCTTCCCCCTTCCCATAGCCTTCTCTCCTCCAGTCATCACCCCTTCCTTACTAGCCCCCTTCTACCCTTTTGTCCTTGCTATCTCGTTCCTACCTGCTGCCATCCCTCTCATGACCCGCTTATCCTCTCCCACTTCAGTATGTTCCTGCTCCCCCTCTCTGTCCCATAGTAGAGGCTCAAATCTATTCCTAGTCGATACCACTCCAACATCTCTTCCCCTATCAGTTTTCCCCTCCTACTTGTTCCCCTCCATGCCACCCCTGCTCCCTGCATGCCTGCAACCATCTGCTCTCTCCTGTGGTACTCCTCGTGGTCTCTTCCTCCTCCAGCAGGAGGCCTCTCCCCTCACCTCTGGCACCACCTCCCTTCTCCTCTCTTTTCTGCTAGTGCCTCTGATATTGGGGTTGGTTTGAATCCCTATTTGTTCTTCCTCCATCCCCCCTCTTGCCATCCCCTATCCCCCTGCAGCCAGGATGCCTACCATACTCATCTTCCCTGCCACTTAGACCCCTCCCTAACCTCCACAGTTCCTCCCTCAAACTAACCTGTCATCTACAGACCATACACCCCTCCATCCTCCAAGCCCAGTCCAGGATCATGGCAGACCCACACCCTGTACACCCTACCACCCTTCCAAAGATGCCCTCCCTATTGACATGTGGCACCTGCCCCCATTTTGCCCCACATCTTATGTTACGGACTCTTACTCATGGTTTCTGTACCCTACTACAACTGTTAGGCCCCTTTTTACTCAAATTCCTGTCTCCCCCACACATGCAGTAGTCTCTCTACTGCCCCCTTGCTGACCGGATTAATTCAGTCTCAAATCTCATCCGTTAGATACTGTATTACTGTAACAACTGTAAAGCCTCCTTGTCCATTTTTCACCCCTCAGCTACTCTACTTTTTGTTCTCGTCTCTCATATAGTTTCACTTAGCCCAGTCTGAAATCCTATTGCACTCCAAGTATTACTCAGCTTATTCAGAGAAATAAACAGAACAAATAAATATGAATTATTCCAGTATTCCTAACAGTATAGCTCAGTACTTGCATCAGATAGAGAATTAAATAGAACAACTAAATCTGTATTATTACAGCAATCCTAAAAGCATCCAATCATTGCTTTGTCTCTTCCCCAGAGACCCTGCTGTAATATAGGACCTGGAGGACCCTGGGAGGAGGGTGGGCAACTCTAAAGTCCCAGCAGAGCTTAATTGAACCGCTCAGTCTCAGCTCTCACTCGCTCATTCTATTTCTCCTGGCACTGCAGGTTGCCCTTTTTACTGGGCTGCTGCCTGTGTTGGTGCCTGTTTCTGCCCACAAAGAAATCCACAGCAGTCTCTACAGAGCTCCATTGAGCTCGCTCACTCTCCCTCTCTCTCACTTGCTAGTTCTGTTTCTCCCAGCACAGCAGGTTGCCCTTTTGTACTGTGCTCCTGCTTGCATTGGTGCCTGTTTTGGCCCACAGAGAAATCCGCAGCAGTCCCGATAGAGCTCCACTGAGCTTGCTCACTCCCCCTCTCTCACTTGCTCATTCTGTTTCTCCTGGCGCTGCTGGCTGCCCTTTTATACTGGGCTTCTGCCTGCATTGGTGTCTTTTTCTGCTGACAAAGAAGTTCACAGCTGTCCTGACAGAGCTCTGTTGAGCTCGCTCTCCCCCCCAGTCGTTCATTCTGTTTCTCCCAGTGCTGCAGGCTGCCTGTTTGTACTGGGCTCCTGCATGCATTGGCATCTTTTTCTGCCCACAAAGAAATCCACAGCAGTCCTGACAGAGTTCAGTCGAGCTTGTTCACTCTCCTCTCTCACTCGCTCGATCTTAATTTATCCCAAACACTGATTTCCCACAGCGACTGCGCTATTTTGCACGGAAGTGTGAAAACATGTTTTGGCCAGGATGTGAAAAATGACAGCTGTACTGTTCATAAGGAGGTGTGAAAAAATGCCAGTGCTGAAAATCTGGAGTGAAAATATTACAAATTTCTGAAGTTACAAGGGTACATGGAAACTGCACAATGCACACTTGTAACACAGTCATTTTATGGGATTTCATCTCCATATCTTCAACATAGGCATTTTAAGACCTCTGCTCATGAACAGTGTCACTGTCATTTTCTTAGTCTGTCCCAAAAACTGATTTCCCACAGTGACCATGCTATTCTGTGCCAGAAGTGCGAAAATACATTTTGGCCAGGATGTGTAAAATGACAACTGTACTGTTCATAAGGAGGTGTGGAAAAATGCCAATGTTGAAAATCTGGAGTAAAAATATTACAAAGTCACGACGTTACAAGTGTGAGTGGAAACTGTGCAATGCACACTCATAAAACAGTCATTTTATTGGATTTTTTTCACCAAATTTGCAATGTAGGCTTTTTGAGAGCCCCCTCATGAACAGTGGCACTGTCGTTTCATTAATCAGTCCCAATTGGTGATTCCGTGCAGTGAATACAAAATCACCTTTAACTGTAGGACCCAATAACACCATGACAGTGACTGAATGCATGAGAAGGGGTCCCAATAACTCTATGTTGAAAATTTGGTGTAAAAATTCCCCAAAATGCCTGAGATATGTTCCAAAGTTGAAAAAACCCTATTTATGCCATTATATAGCTTACCAGCATTTCTTCAGTTCGTGGTCAGCTTTGAAGAGTGCAGACATGTTCCCAGTCCACTGAAGATCATCGCGCCGGGCTCTGGATGTAAGTATGGGATGAGGGTGTGTGTGGTGAAATGAGGTATGCAGAGGGTGGGCGCGGGTTAGGGGAGGGACACCAGACACTTCGAGGGACCGTTTTCTCATTTTACAGGTTTAAAAAATATACAGACAAATCGGTCGGATTTTTACTTTTGCAGGTGTGGTTTTGGTACACATAGAAACATAGACTTTGATGGCAGATAAGAACCACCTGGCCCACCTAGTCTGCTCATTTTCCTACCTAGAGGATAAGCTGCAGATCCTATTTAACCAACAGCCTATTTCTTCCTACCCCCCACAAAAATTGCCTTATGTCTGTCCCATGCATTCTTGAATTCTCTCACAGTTTTAGACCCCACAACCTCCTCAGGAAGGCTGTTCCATACGTCCACCACCCTCTCCATAAAAAAATACTTCCTCACATTGCCCCTGAGCTGTCCCCCCTCTATCTTCAAGTTGTGTCCCCTTATTCTTGCACATCTCTTTTTCTGAAAGATGCTACCCTTTTGGACTTTGTTGATTCCACTGAGGTACTTAAATGTTTCTATCATGTCCTCCCTCTCCCTCCTTTCCTCAAGGGTATACATATTAAGCTCCTTTAGCCTCTCCTCATATAGCTTGCTTGCAGACCCTGCACCATTTTAGTTGCCCTTCTCTGAACTGCCTCCATCCTGTCTATATCCTTGCGGAGATGGGGTCCCCAGAACTGGACACAGTACTCCAGATGGGGTCTCACCAACTGTCTGTACAGGGGGATAACAACTTCCTGTTTTCTGTTAGTGATGCCTCTCCCTATACATCCCAGTATCCCCCCAGCCCTCCCTTCCGCCTTCTCACATTGCTTGCCAACCTTAAGATCATCTGATATGATTACCCCAGTTCCCTTTCTATTTTTTTATTGTTACTACCCCCCTCATTGTGTAATCTTCCCTGGGGTTTTTGTTTCCCAGGTGCATTACTTTGCACTTCTTTGCATTGAATCCAAGCTGCCATACTTCTGACCATTCCTCCAAACTGGCCATCCTTGGAAGCTCACCTCAGTTACCCCGTACTCTGCCTGGTGAAGAAGATAATTAGTCCCTTTCCTCCCCCGAGTCTTGGGGGACTCCTCACAGTAAAAAGAAACCAGCGCAGCCTTAGATCCTAGGGCCTAACGTTGCTAGAAATCCCCAAGGTTAGGACTAAGGCAGGCCAGAAATCTTTCTCGCATGCTACCCCTTCCTTGTGGAACAACCTCCCGTTGGAGGTATGAGAAACTCCATTGGTGCCGTGCTTCTGCACTAAACTTAAGACTCATCTTCTATCAACAACTGTATGCCAGTGCCACCGCACCTGACACTACCAAAACGACCACAACTAACTAAAATATCCAACCCCCCAAACAATGTAGCACTAACTTTCCTCCTCTCTCTGAACCATTTTAATGCTCTTGAACTATGTCACCTATGAATCCACAGTACTGTCTCACTAATTTGTAGGACAAATGGAGAATGTAATGAATAACAACTTACCAACTAGATATATGTAACCCTCTGCTATGTGTAAACAGCCGAATACTGTATACCCATGATAACCTATATATGCAAATGTTTCAACTGTTTATAACATCATGTACTGTTATTCCCGGGTCGCCCCTGAAAAAGGGACCTTAGGGGCCAAATGGGCCTACCCGGTCATCAAAATTCAATAAATAAATAAATAATAAATAAATATGCAAAGAGGCATACTTTTCCTTCCAGTCCCTCTGCAATGTCACTTATAAAGACATTAAAAAGGACTGGACCAGTACTGAACCCTGTGGTACCCCACTAGTAACCCCTCTTTCTTCAGAGTGGACTCCATTTACAATTACCTTCTGTGTCCTGTTGTTCAGCCAATGTTTTACCCAGGCTATCACCCTGGGACCCACTCCAAGGCTGGTTAATTTGACTACTAATCTTTTGTGTGGGACTGTGTCAAATGCCTTGCTAAAGTCTAGGTAGGCCATGTCCACAGCCCCTCCCTGGTCTACTACTTTGGTCACCCAGTCAAAGAAATCAATTAGGTTCATCTGACATGACTTTCCCACTGTGAACCCATGCTGCCTTGAGTCCTGTGCCCCACTGGCCTCTAGGTACTCAACAGTTCTTTCCTTCAGAAGTGATTCCATCACTTTCCCTACAACAGAGGTCAAACTAACAAGTCTGTAGTTTCCTGACTCTGTCTTGCTCCCAGGAATAACATCAGCCTTCTTCCAGTCCTCAGGTATCACACCATCCTCCCATGATTTGTTATAAAGGGTAGTCAGTGGTGTCACTAGTTCTCAGCTTAATTTTTGTAGAATTCTGGGGTGAATTCCATCTGGCCCCATTCCTTTGTCCACCTTCAGTTTTAGGAGTTCTTTCAGAACCCTTTCTTCTGTGAAAGGACTGGAATTGACCCCCCTCTCCAGAGTGCTCCTGTTAATTGGATTAGGCACCTCCCCCACTTCCTCTTTTGTGAATACTGAACTGCTTTTCCATTGTCACTCTCTGCCCACCCACCATCCATTCTATTCAGTCTCACTATCCCTCCCTTTGTCTTTCTATGCTCCCTGATATACCTATAAAATTTTATCCCCCTTCTTAACCGAGTTGGCTATCTTTTCCTCAGTTTGTGCCTTCGCTATTATGACTACCCTCCCTGCTTCCTTCTGCCTTAACTGGTACAGTTCTCTGTCCTGATCCTTCTATGTTTCCTTATACTTCCTAAATGCTATCTTTTTCTCCCTAACCTTTACTGCCACTTCTTTTGAGAACCAAAGTGGCTTTTTCTTTCATTTTGATTTGTTTATTTGCTTCACACAAAGGCTTGTTACCTCTGTGATGGCAGTTTTGATATTTCCCCATTGTTGCTCCACCCCTCCTTCTAGCCTGTTTGCTAGTACTTTTCTAAGGCACTCTCCCATCTTGCCGAAGTCAGCCCTCCTGAGTCCAGGACCCTCACTTTTGTATGGTTTGACTCTGTAGCTGAGTGTATCATGAACCACACTGTTTGGTGGTCACTTGTTCCCAAATGGCTACCCACTTCTAGATCTGAGATCCTCTCACTGTCCCCATTTGAGAGTATGAGGTCTAAGATTTCTCCCTCATGAGTAGGTTCCAAAACTAGCTGTTTGAGGCATGCCACCTGAAGGGCATCAAGAATGGCACTGCTTTTGGATGTGGCTGCAGCAAAGGTGCTCCAGTTAACATCTGGCATATTAAGATCCCCCATCAACCATGTCTCCCCTTTCTCTGTCATCCTAAGTATGCCTTCTATCATATCCTTGTCCATTCCTTCCCCCTGACATGGGGGTCTGTTTACAACCCCTGTGCGGATTGTGGTGCCATTTCCAGTCTCTAAGGTGACCTACAGTGCCTCCATTCCTCCCTGTTTACTCTTTTGTTCAGTTGCTATTATCCCTTCCCTTACATAGAGAGCTACTCCACCCCCTTCTGCCCTCCCTGTCTCTCCTGTAGGTTGTGTACCCTGTTATGTTAACATCCCAGTCATGGTTATCTATGTACCATGTTTCTGTGACTGCTACAATATCCAGGCATCCCTCTTCCATCAAGGCCACCAGTTCAGGGATCTTGTTGCCCAGACTATGGACGTTGGTACTCATTGCCCTCCATTTCTAGATGGCCTTACCCCTTTTTGCCCCATCCCTGTCCTTATTGCGTTTGTCACTTTCTCCATTTACCCCTGCGCTTCTCCCTATTGACATCTCTATGCTGGTGTCTACCTCACTTAGTACCCTGATTTTTTGGAGGAGCTAGGATTTCCCTGCTTCTTTCCAGTGCCTCCCCCCTTGGCTAGTTTAAATGCTTGCCAACTAAGTATTTAAACCTATTACCTAGAATCCTGGTTTCCCTTCTGGACAGATGCAGACCATCTCACCAGTATAGGCCTGCATCCATCCAGGTGGACCCCCAGTCTCCATTGAAGCCAAATCCCTGAGTTCTGCACCAGTTTTTCAACCACTGATTGAATCACATGGTGTGGAGCACCATAGCCTCATCTGTGCCATAGACAGGCAACACCTCTGAGAAGGTTACCGTGTGTGCTATTTGTCGAAGGCCCTTCCCCATCTCCACAAACACTTCTTGCACTGCTCTGATCCCTTTCATAGCCAGGTCATTTGTCCATAGGTGGACAATGACATCCAGTTCCCTCCATTGTGCAGCTGCTCCTGTGATCCTGAGGATTTGCTCCCTGTCCTTCCAAGCCATGGCACCAGACAGGCACCTTACCTCCCTCTCCCCTTCCTCCCCAAGTTCTACCTTCATAACAATGGAGTCCCCGACCAGGAGTTGCTTCCTTCCCCTGTGGGGTCCCATGCCACCCTCCTGAGTGTCTCCTTTGTGGAGGTTCCCAGCATCCTCCTTGGTCTCCACTGTGGGTGCCTCCATAGAGGAACCACACTTTTCCAGAATGGCATAGAAATTGTGGAGAGGTACAACTGGAGGGATGTGCCTCTGTTCCACCACCCTCAACCTCCCTGAGTCCACTGTGGTCCAACCACTCCTCTTTCTTGGCAAACTCTGAGGCAATGACAGTGACCCTGGTGGTCCCTGGGTGGGAGAAGAGGTCCCACAAATCCTGACCAACTCAGTCTGGAGATGAGCAACCTCCTCCCACAGCCCAGAGAGGTGCCTGCAGATGACACAGCACTACATCTTCCAGAACGTCTCCTGGAAGACTGCTGCTCCACAGCCACTGCACTGTACAACTCCCATCATGTCTTTTTTTTGGCCCCCTAACTGTTGTTCAGAATACTTACTATTTGCTCTCTGATTGTTTATTTTCTTTTTTCTTTTTTTCTTCCCTACTTACTTACTGACTCTGTGCCCTTTTAGCTCCTGATCTTCCTGTTCTAAGACAAGAAGTTCCTATCTTTCTCAGTAGTCTCCTTACTTGCTCAGAGTCAGACCTCCAGCAGCTGGGGGGGATGGAGAGCTACTCTTGCCCTTCTAGGATGGTGAGTCTTTGGTGGCTCTGTGATCACTCACTTCCTGCTCCCAAACAGGAAGTTCCTGTTGTCAGTTAAATCCTGTGCCTATAAAAGTAGAACTGGTTAAGGGTTGGGGGTGGAGGTGAGAGAAGGAGTGCAATATAGTCCCAGTAGAGAAGTTCTAGTTATACCAGTAGCTCCTTCCACCTGGTGTTCTGTCTGTTCTCTGGCAGAAGCTATCTAGGGCAGTGCTTAAATCTGGTTTTAACCTGGCTCCTTCTAGCTAAGCCACTCCCCCTACTTTGCAAATCTTTCTACACTTAGTTAATTTCACAGATAATAATTTCCTTCTGACACCTGTGACAAGCACCTCGATAAGTACACAGATAACACATATAACAATTTACTTCAACTACCTCTGACAAACACACTAACTCTTTTTTTACCCTAAACTAAATGTCCCAGTACAAGATTTCTAGTTCTTAGTCCCAGTAGAGAAGTTTTAGTTATACCAGTAGCTCCTTCCTCCTGGTGTTCTGTCTGTTCTGGGTGGGATGGGCTTCCAGTGTGTCACTGGCATTTGTGGTGAGGGGGACTAAACCCAACAGGGATTGGGCCACCCGTCAACACAGAAATGAGTGGGGGGGCACATGATGCCGAGGAGAATTGGGCAACCCCTCTGGCAACTGGAACTGGGAAGTGGGACTGATGCCAGTGGGGATTGAGTCCCCCCATTGGCACAGAAATGTGTGTTGGGGTTGCAGGATACCAAGGAAGATTGGGCACCCCCTTGGCACACAGGTGAAATTGAGGGTGGTGACATTACGCTTACGGGGAGTGAGATCCCCCGTTGGCAAATGAAGTTGGTCGGGCGCATGCCGACAGGAGGATTGAGCACTCCTGTCATCTTTCACAGGGCTCTGAGGCAGTGGCACAGAGCCACCATGTGCCTGGCAATGTTACACCAGGCAAGGTACTGCCCTGCAATTATGGGTCACTCCACATTGCTGCGGAATGGCTGACACTGCAATGATGAGGTGGCCCCTGATTGCAGTGGTGAAATTATTAGAAGTTGGTGGCACTCTGCAGAACCATTGTCATCAGGACACTGGGCATGCATTGGTTGAGCACTGCCAAGCCCAACAATGAAGAGCTGGCATTGGCCACCATAGTGCTGCACCTCCACAACCTGCTTCTCTCTTAAGCTGCGACATAATGTTTCTTGCGCAAGCAAACATAAAAAAAGAGTGTGTTACAGTAATACATGAAAAAATCTTCACTTTTGCAAAAAGCGACATTCCAGATCTCAGAAACCATTCAAGATGCTGTCATTAAACTTTTCTTATCTTTAGACTCTGCCAGCCAGACTGCGCGTGCAAAGATTTAGGCTAGTTATTGAATGTCACAAAAGTTATTAAAGTGCACAAATTGGGTTTAACATTGAGCCCTCCACTTAACCATAACTATGCTGGTTCTATAATATATATATATATATATATATAATAGTGCTGCGGTGGCGCCACTATAGTTAGGGTTCAGTGGTCACTTACATACTAAAGTCAAAAGTTTGGGTGTTAATAACTTTGGACCCATTGAATGGATTTGCTGAAATTAGGAATGTGTGGTGGGGCATGGTAGATCTCTTGATTTGCCAAATTGCATTTTGGTCAGACTTACGGTTTTTCCATAGGAAAACGCTGAAAAATGCAAAATTATCAATTTTTTGAGGCGGCTTTTGGGATTTTGGATGTGGCTCTGTATGGCCATCATGTGAAGTGCCACTCTGTGACATGAAGACAAAGAACCTCTGTGCACAAACACTGAGGCAAGACATGGCTTGTTTGAAAGAGCTTCACTGGCTGAACATGCTGCTTTTCATTTGGTGAAAAAATATTGAGGCATTCAAAAGTTATAGCACTTTTAAGTTCCCATTATATGTCAATGGTAAAATTTATGTAGTTATTTCACGAACAAAGAACGGGAATTTGGCCATCTAGTCCCTCCTCACGATCAAAGAATTTGCAGGCTCACAGTCAAAGATTCTTTGATCCCAAGGGAGGGACTAGATGGCCAGATTTGTAGAGACCAGATAGCCCAACTTTAACAACTTTTAAAATTAAATATCTCAGAAATGGTTTGGTCTTTTAACTTGAAATTTGGAGGGTGTTGAGGGGATGTCCTGTAGATGTGAATTATGGTGCTTAGGTGTCGGAAAATACATTTGTTGCAGAGATATGGTGTGGCACCATTTACATTTTGCGGACAGGGTTTTGCATTGTGGTAGTGGCTTGAAATTTATAGGGTAGCTAGCCTTACTGCCATGGGCATACATTTCAGTTCACCCCAGAATCCTAAAAGAACTAAGGGAGGACCTTGTGACACCACTGACCACACTTTTTAACAAATCATGGGAGGATGGGGTGGTACCTGAGGACTGGAGGAGGGCAGATGTGATTCCCCTTCACAAAAGTGGGAGCAAGGCAGAAGCAGGAAACTACAGACCTGTAAGTTTGACCTCAGTGGTAGGGAAAATGATGGAATCACTTCTGAAAGAAAGAATTGTTGAGTACCTAGAGGCCAGCGGGCACAGGACCCAAAGCAGCATGGATTTACAGCAGGAAGGTCATGTCAGACAGAATCTAATAGATTTCTTTGACTGGGTGACCAAAGTAATAGACCAGGGAGGGGCTGTGGATATGGCCTACCTAGACTTTAGCAAGGCATTTGACACAGTCCCGCACAAAAGATTAATAATCAAGTTAGCCAGCTTGGGAGTGGGTTCCAGGGTGGTAGTCTGAGTTGCAAACTGGCTGCACAACAGGACACAGAAGGTAATAGTGAGTGGAACACATTCTGAAGAAAGGGGGGTCACTAGTGGAGTACCTCAGGGCTCAGTACTGGGTCCAGTCCTCTTTAATATCTTTATAGGTGACATTGCAGAGGATCTGGAGGGAAAGGTATGCCTCTTTGCAGATGATACAAAGATCTGTAGAAGAGTTAATACACAAGGGGGTGTAGAAAGGATGAGAAGGTACTTGGCAAGGTTGGAGGAATGGTCAGATATATAGCAACTTAGATTCAATGCAAAGAAGTGCAAAGTAATGCACCTGGAAAACAAAAACCCAGGAGAAGAGTACACAGTAGCAGGGGAGGTACTAACGACAACAAAAATGGAACGGGACTTGGGGGTAGTCATATCAGATGATCTAAAGGTGGGTAAGCAATGTGAGAAGTCAGTGAGGAGAGCCAGGAGGATGCTGGGATGCATAAGAAGGGGCATCACAAGTAGAAAAAGGGAAGTGGTTATCCCTCTGTACAGACAGTTGGTGAGACCCCATCTGGAGTACTGTGTGCAGTTTTGGAGACCTCATCTACACAAGGACATAGACAGGATCGAAGCATCCCAGAGGAGGGCAACTAAAATGGTGCAGGGTCTGCATCAGAAATCATATGAAGAGAAACTGAGAGAGCTTAATATGTATACCCTTGATGAAAGGAGGAACAGGGGGGACATGATAGAAATGTTTAAGTACCTCAAGGGAATCAAGAAAGTCCAGGAGGGTAGCATCTTTCAGAAAAAGAAATGTGTAAGAACAAGGGGACACAATTTAAAGATAGAGGGGGGAACAGCTCAGGAGTAATGTGAGGAAATCTTTTTTCATGGAGAGAGTGGTGGATAAGTGGAACTGCCTTCATGGGGAGGTTGTTGGGGCTAAAACAGTGGGGGAATTCAAACATGCATGGGACAGACACGAGACAATTGTAGTGGGGGGTGGCAGGAAGTAGGCTGTTGGTTAACTAGAATCTGCAGCTTATCCAGTAGGTAGGGAAATGAGCAGACTGGGTGGGCCAAGTGGTCCTTATCTGCTGTCAAAGTCTATGTTTCTATGTTTCTGTGTTTCTATGTTTCGGTTGTTAGGTGTGTAAAATGTAAACAGGTGTGGAATTCTGCCACTCTGACCATTGAAAATCTCAAATTTTAAAATGTTATATCTCAGACAAGGTTTGGTCTTTTAAGTTGAAATTTGCAGGGTGCTGAGGGAATGTCCTGTACATGTGAATTATGGTATTCAGGTGTTGAAAAGTTGGGTTGCTGCAGAGATATTGCGTGACGCACTTTACATTTTGTGTATAGCGTTTTGCATTGTGGTAGGCACCTTTAATGATAAACCTCACATTTTGCACGTTAATAACTACGCAACCATTTAACGGATTTGCACATAATTTGGAATGTGCTGTCTGATGTGGTAGATCTCTTGATTTACTAAATTTAATTTAAGTTGGACATACGGTGTTTGTGTAGCAAAGTGCCAAAAAATGCACTTTTTGCCACTTTTGTGCATTTGTTGTCCGTGGTGCTGCATGGACACTGTGTGGGCTATTGGTCCGAATCTTGGGGTGTGGAAAGAGCTTGGGCCAGGGAATGTGTTGCTTTTTGTTTGGAGAAAAAATATTAATCTGTTCAAAAGTTATTGCAATTTGAAATTCCCATTATGTCCTATGGAAAATGTATAGGTATTTTTGGAATGTTAATGAGAAAGACCAGATGGCCCAAACTGAGATGACCATATCTCAATAAGAGTTTGGTCTTTTTACTTGAAATTTGCAGGGCATTGAGGGGATGTCATAGAGATGTGATCTATGCTGTTTAGGTGTTGGGCCAATAATCTGTAGCAAAGATATCCAATGACGTAATTTACATTTTTCCCTTAGGATTACATTGTAGTCTGTGTCATGACTTTCGGTGCCGTTATCTCGGAAACGAAGCGAGAAACAGACTTTTTGCTACAGGCACTGGAAAAAGACTTCACATTGTAGAGTCAGCCTGCAGTGGAATTTTGTTCGTACATTGCACAGTTCATGAGATATTGTGAAAGTACTGTCACAAGGGTTGAAAGAGTGCCTGTCTAGTGTTTTTGGTGCCCATAGCTCAGAAACGATGTGAGATATGGGTATGGTCTGTATTGTGGCATAATCTTCTCACTATCATGGTTACAATGACACTTGAATTGTTTTTCTAGCTGTTACAGTTCCCAATATATGGAAAAATTACTGTTACAAGCATTTGGTGCCCAGTAGGAAGGCTGCATGGCTCTGTAGCTATGCGTAAGTGGCAGCGCAGGCCACAAGGGCCCACGCTCACTCAGATGTATATTGTTATGCAGAAATGGGCAAGTTGGTGGGAGCACAGGGCCTTCTCCCACCAGAGTGGTTATTATATTATTGTAGTGGCGTGGTCACGCCACTATAGTTAAAGTTCAGTGGTCACTCACGTACTAAAGTCAAACGTTTGGGTGTTAATAACTTTCTACCCATTCAACAGATTTGCTAGAAATTTGGAATGTGTGGTGGGACATGGTAGATCTCTTGATCTGCTAAATTTTGTTTCGATTTGACTTACGGTCTTTGCATATGAAAATGCTGAAAAATGCTAAATTATCCATTTTTGGAGGCAGCTTTTGGGAATGTGGGCGTGGCCCTACATGGTTTTTGTGTGGTGTGCCACTCTGCAACATAGCTCATTTGAAAGAGCTTCCCTGGCCAAATATGCCACTTTTTGTTTGGTGAAAAAATACTGAGGCATTCAAAAGTTATAGCACTTTTAAGTTCCCATTATAAGTCAACGGGAAAATTGATATGGTTATTTCATGAACAAAGAATGAGGTTTTGGCCATCTGGTCCCTCCTCATGATCAAAGAATTTGCAGGCTCACAGTCAAAGATTCTTTGATCCCGAGGAAGGGACTAGATGGCCTGATTTGGAGGGACCAGATAGCCCAATTTTAACAACTTTTAAAATGAAATATCTCAGAAATGGTTTGGTCTTTTAACTTGAAATTTGGAGGGTGTTGAGGGGATGTCCTGTATATGTGAATTATGGTGCTTAGGTGTCAGAAAATACATTTGTTGCAGAGATATGGCGTGGCGCAGTTTACATTTTGCGGACAGCATTTTGCATTGTGGTAGTGGCTTGAAATTTATAGGGTAGCTAGCCTTACTGCCATGGATATACTTTTCAGTCGATAGGTGTGTAAAATGTAAATGTGTGGAATTCTGCCACTCTGACCAATGACAATCTCAAATTTTACAATGTTATATCTCGGACACGGTTTGGTCTTTTAAATTGAAATTTGCAGGGTGTTGAGGGGATGTCCTGTACATGTGAATTATGGCATTCCAGTGTTGGAAAATTAGGCTGCTGCAGAGATATTGCGTGATGCACTTTACATTTTGTGTATAGTGTTTTGCATTGTGGTAGGCACTTTTAATGTTAAACCTCACATTTTGCATGTTAATAACTTTGCAACCATTTAACGGATTTGCACAAAATTTGGAATACACAATTTGGTGTGGTAGACCTCTTGATTTACTAAATTTCATTTTAGTCGGACATATGGGTTTTGCGCACTTTTCGCCACTTTTGCGCATTTCATGACCGTGGGGCTGCACGGACATAATGTGGGCTATTGGTCTGAGTCTTGGGACATTGAAAGAACTTTGGACAAGGAATATGCTGCTTTTGTTTGGTGAAAAAATATTAATCAGTTCAAAAGTTATTACAATTTGAAATTCCCATTATGTCCTATGGAAAAATGTATATGTATTTATGGAATGTTAATGAGAAAAACCAGATGGCCCAAACTGAGATGATCATATCTCAATAACAGTTTGGTCTTTTTACTTGAAATTTGCAGGATGTTGAGGAGATGTCATTGAGATGTGAACTATGCTGTTTAGGTGTTGGGAAATAATTTGTTGCAGAGTTATTCAATGACATAATTGACATTTTTCCCATAGGATTACATTGCAGTCTGTGTCATGACTTTCAGCGCCGTTATCTCGGAAACGAAGCTAGAAACAGACTTTTCGCTACAGGTGTCTAGATCACCCTCAGGTGATCTAGCCACTGGAAAAAGACTTGACATTGTAGAGTCAGCCTGCAGTGGAATTTTGTTTGTACATTGCACGGTTCATGAGATATTGTGAAAGTACTGTCACAAGGGTTGAAAGAGTGCCTGTCCAGTGCTTTTTGGTGCCCATAGCTCGGAAAATGATGTGAGATATGGGTAGGTCTTTTCAATGTTGCGTGAAGTACTTACTGTCATAAATACAATGATGCTAGAATTCTTTTTCTAGCTCTTATGGTTCCCAAGATATGCGCACATTGCTGTTACAAGGGTTTGGTGCCATATAGTGCTGCTGCATGGCTCTGTAACTTTGCATTAGTAGGAGTGTGGGCCCAGATGCATATTGTTTTGCAAAAATTGGCAACATGGTGGGAGCTGGGCTCCACACTCCCACTAATACATGTTTTTTACTACTTATATTAAATTTTTTCCAAAAAGTAAGGAAATTATATGCAAAAAACTGTTTTAATGCTTCATTTAGGGTTAAAGCAAAAAAAAGTCAGGAAATTAGACATTAGGGTTGAACCCCTAACCCCCTCACAAACACCACCCCAATCCTCCACAGTCTGACAGATGTCTTGGTGTGTCATTGGAATCTCCCCCATTTTCCTTTACTGTAGCATGTCAGCATGCTCGGTTATGGAATATATTATAGGGGCACGGTCACGCCCTTACATTTACAGTTATGAAGCCTCTTCTATGTTAAACTCAAAATTTTGCTCATTAATAATTTTGGACCTTTCAACAGATTTGCATGAAATTTGGTATGCGTGGTGGGGCATGGTAGATTTCTTGATTTACCAAATTTTGTTTTGGTTGGACTTAGTTTTTGCACCCCAAAATGCTGAAAATGCACTTTTCGCCAGTTATGTGGGCTGCCTTTTTAATTTTGTCCATGGTGCTACACAGCTGTCATGTGCCGTGCTGCTCTGCAACTGTGCTCAGCTGACAGAGCTTGGGTCAAGAAACATGCCACTTTGCATTTGGTGAAAAAATATGAATCCATTCAAAAGTTATTAAAGTTTTAATTTCTCATTATAACTCAGTGAGGAAATTTATATGGTTATTTTGTGAAAGAAGAGTGGGGTTTTGGCCATCTAGTCCCAGCTCACGATTAAAGAATTTGCAGGCTCGTGATCAAAGAATCTTAGATCATGAGGAATTCTTTGATCATGATGGCCACCATCTTTTCATCATATTTTCAGAGCACCTCTTTGCATTAGCGCTCTTATAGACAGTTGGTGGCTTGCAGTGGAGGTGAGAGGTTGGCTGTGCAAGTTGTCGGCCGGAGAAGGGTAGGGGTGCTGGATGGGCTGGCATGGCTGGGTGGGGGGGTCACTAGACTACCAGGACATGGAACATGCTTATTTATTTTATTATGATGGGGGGAACCGCTAGACTACCAGGGATATGAATAATAATGGAATACTGATCGGGGGGGCAGCTAGACTACCAGGGATATGAAAAAGAAATATAAATAAACACACATGGTGGGGCACTAGACTACCATGAACAAAAAAGAGACATAATAAAATACTCATTGGGGGGCCATTAGACTACCAGGGATACAGGGATCGCTATGTACATTATAACACTAAAAATAATACCACCAACGGCTTCATCTGGTTCAAAGTCAGTTGGCATTCATCGGTATCCCCTTCCCCGGGTCATGCCTGAAAATAGGCAGGATTTGTCTAGTGCACTTACCAGGTCAACAAAAACTAAATAAAATAAATAAATTATGATGGGAAGGGGGCCGCTAGACTACCAGGGATAATGAAAAGTAATGTTTTTTTTATTCAGATGGGGCAGGACGAAGCCCCCTGAGCAAAACCCACCCTTATATAACTTTGTAGGGCACTCCTGGGCAAGAAAAAAATATTTTGAAATCTGGCCATCTCGTCCCTCGCTCTTTGCTCGTGAGAGAGCAATTTCTTTGATCATGAGCCTGCAAATTCTTTGATCGCGAGATTCTTTGATCGTACATCGCAAGCGAGGGATGAGATGGCCAGATAAAAAAATACATTTTCTCAGCCCAGGGGTGCCCTAGGAAGTCAAATGTGGGTGGTTTTGCTCAGGGGGCTTTGTTCTGTTGAACCATGGCTGTGGTTTACCGCAATTCTTTCAATTTTGTAAATTACAACTGCAAATTCTTTGATCGTGAGATTCTTTGATCGCCATCTTTGATCGTGAGGGCAGGACAAGATGGCCAGATTGTTTATAATGGAATAGATAGGGAAATTTTACCAAACTTTAAGATTGAATATCTTGGAAATGGTTTAGTCTTTTTACTTGAAATTTAGAGGGTGTTTACAGCATGTCCTGTGCATGTAAATTACACTGATTACATGTCAGGAAAAAATTGTTTGCTGGAGATATGGCATGGCACAGTTTACATTCTGCGGACAGCGTTTTGCTTGTGGTGGTGCCCTGAAATTGATAGGATACCTAGCCTTAGTGTCATGGAAGTAGTTGCCAGTTGTTGTGTGTGTTAAATGTCAACAGGTGTGGAACCTTGCCAGTCTGACGAATGAAAATTTCAAACTGTAACATGTTATATCTCGGAGACGGTTTGGTCTTTTCACTTGAAATTTGGAGAGTGTTGACGGGCTGTCCTGTCTATGTGAATTGCAGTGTCTACATCTCGGACAATTTATTTTTTGCAGAGAGATTGCGTGGCGCACTTAATGTTTTGCAGACAGAATTTTCTATTGTTCTACTACATTCATATTTGTTTAGTGGCTGGTTGTGCTTAGGGATGCAGCGAATTTAAATTCCGCATGTGAAGTGAGCAGTGGGCCTTCCACGTTGCTCCTCCACTATCTTGGTGGAGTAGAGAGTGCTCCTCCCTTTGCCATCACCACTTCACATTAAGGCGGAATGGCAATGCTAAGTAAGGCACAGCTATTGTTTTCAATGGACTTCACGTTCCTTTATTATGATTCTAAGTGATCCACTTGGTGTTTCAAATTTGGCAGCCGCCCCCACACATCACATGGCTTATAGTATTGTAAGTCACATGCTCTTTAGCTAGGCAGGAAGAAAGTGAGTCATACAAGCAGACACTTTTACTTTCTCCTGTGCAGACAGAGAGAGAGAGAGTAGTGTATTTTGTGACTGCTGATACTTTTAGATCAGAGCGAGGAGGAGATTTAAACTTTGATTTAGACCCAACAGCTGTTTTAAAAGCTACATTTTTTTGTCTTTTCTGTACTCTTTTTTTACTTAATTTGTTCTTTCTGTAAATTTTATTTTTCTTACCTTTATAAGTAGTTAGTTGTTTGTCTGTGTCTGTGTGACTGTGTGTGTATGTTGTGTGACAGTGTGAGTAGTGACTGCTCAGAATGAGGGAGCTTAGTAGGAGAGATGGACTAGGGTGAGGGAATGTCTGGGACGGGGCAGCATCATACTGTGTGCATGTGTGGAGGGCATGGGCGCCCATTCCTGTTGGACCGCTAAAAACTTGTGAGTGCCCCCCCCGAAGCAGGACCAGTACTGCCTCCTGTCCTGACTCTGAGGCAGTTGAACCACCACCACCACCACCAAGTCCAGCACCAGGTCCTCTGGAGCAGGATGTGCCTGTTCCCCCGCACCCAGGTGTGGATCCCATCCCTGTTCAGCACTGTGACCATCCGGCTCACAATACATCCAAGTAACTATTAAAATAAAATTATGTTGTGATTCATGACGTGATCGTAAATCGTGATTTGTGACTGCATTTTTGACCGTGATGATGAAGAAACATGAATGCCTATGGCTAACTCTCACCCCATTCTCCTACACTGCACCACCTCAGCTTGTTTACACATAGGATGGGGTGAGGGTTAGGGCCAATGACCCTAATGCACACCCAAATGCCTGTTGGTGGGGGCAGGCTGGGGTTGGGGTGCAAGGGGTGGGAAATCTAAAATTGATTTCCTAGCTTTTTGCTGTAGAAAAACCTAACTGATGCATTAATGAAGTTTTTGCATTGAATATATATATATATATATATATATATATATATATATATATATATATATATATATATATATATTTGTTGTAATCCATTTAGTTACAATATTTAAAGGGCAATCTTTTTCTGTTAAAAACTATAAATTACTTTAGACCAACCTTTTGGTTGTAGCTACTGTACACTTCTTAAAGTACAATATAGTGCAGTGAGTGTACTCTGTAATTCTAGTTTTGCTACAAAAGACATACAACACCATAACTGTTGGCAGCAACAGAAGATAGGAGTCCATGGCCAACACTCTGTATAATTCCAATGCTACCTATCCTTGAAAAAGGAGGTTATATTACTGTACCTCTGTACAGATCACTGGTTAGATTGCATCTGGGGCCTGTTCCTCAGGATGGACAGGTGTAAACTAGGGCACGGGGTCATAATGTCCCAAGACATTATGCTTCATGGCTAAATCGCTCTGCCAATACAAGGTGATTTATGCCAAATGGCATAACTCTTTTGTCTGTGGGGCCCTACCCCCCCACATCTGCTGTTTAGGGGGGCTGCACCCCCGGGCCTCCCTACTAAAGATTCTCAATTCAAGGGGGGTCCAACTCCGGGAGCACACAAAGTAGTGAAAAAAATAAAATTTCTGGGACTGGGAATCAAACCCAGTCCCAGACCTATTGCCTGGATTCCTGCTGCTGTGGCTCTGTCCAGTGAGCCACGGCAGCTGCTTGGTGGAACCCACTCTCCTCTACCTGGGAGTGTGAATGGTGCAATACCGCGTACAGCAGTATATGCGGTATTGCACCATTCGCTGTCCTAGACAGCACTATTCCAGGATAGCTATAATGTCATATGCTATTAAGCATATGACATTATGACCTGATATGTAAACTAGAGCTGGTGAGCTAAAGGGCTACAAATGTGATCCATAATCAGCAGGGCAAGGCATGCTGTATGATGAGGCTATAACACCTCAATATGTATTCACTGGAAGACAGAAAGAAAGGAACACACAACAGACATTAATGTTCGTAAAAGGGTCTAAAAAAGTAGGCACTGCAAATCTGTTTAAATTAGGAAAAAGTGCCTTTACCATTGAACATGTGTTCAAGTCAGAGGGGAGAGATTTAAAAAGGACATACAAAGTATTACTTCATGGAAATGGTGGTGCATTTCCTTAGGTTGCAGTCTATATTTGGATAAGGCAGTGTTATTGTCAGGCACCAGGGACAAGGCAGACAAATCCTTAGGATCCATGGTAACATATTACAGTCTGTTTTACTGTTACTGTCCCATATATTAATACATTTGTATCACAAAACACACGTATCCTCACAGTACTTGCTAACATGTTTTACCATATGTGGTTCTAACTAAGTTCCTTTTCTAATCTGTGAGATAACCACTATTTTGAAAATACCATTTATAGTGCAGCATCAGTGTTTCATTATCATTATCACTACTTCCAGATGATTATAAATTGTCTTTACTTAAAAAAATTAGATATATTAAGTGTTTAGCAAAACTAACTGGCCCAGATTTTCAAACTGCGCCACAAAAGTGCACAACAGCAGGAGCAGGTGCAAATCCAATGCGCCCATGTGCAACACGCACGATATTAAACACTGCACAGGCAAGATGTGCCTGTGCCACACAACTGAATATCGTGCCAACTGCACCATGGCGCAACCAGGGATGTGCAGTGGTGCAGGTCTGATGCGCAACAGCACAACCAGAGATGCACAGAGGAGCAGGGTAGCAGTGCATCAACACAACCAGGGATGCGTAGGGACAGGATGCAGGGGCCCACCACCCATGGTAGATATGGGCAGAGGAGCACACAGCAGAACATACATCACCCCCCACACCTCATGCACCGCACAACCTGAGGAGAGCTGGAAGAACCACTGGCCCATGGACACCAGCAAAAATCCCACAGCCAGGGCATGGTGCCCCAGCACACCCCCTGGCGAGCTGTGATCAGCACACAAGGATTTCCGGCCACCCCATGCCACACCATCCCACCAATGCAGAGCACACCCTGCACCATGATCCCCAGACACTCTGCCCAGGAGTAGCACACAACAGTGCAGGACACCCCATGCATGACACCACCCCCACTGTGACAATGCAACCCTGTGCACCACGGAGCCATGCAAGGCAGCCCCACTGCGAGCACCCTGTAGCAGGCAGCAGCAGACAGCGATGCAACAACTGAATACACAGTGCCACCCTGAACGTCCCCCCCGAGGTACAGCTGAGAGACTGACCATGCATCAGCACAAGAGGTACCCCACATGCAACAGGGCATGCCCCAGAGCCCACCACCAGCAGTACAGCACCCTGAACACCCTCCCAAGGACACACCCCATCCCAGCACTGGCCACAACAGCCAGCACAGATACCCACAGTGTTGCATGGAAGCATGTGCCACACAGGATGCAACACAGTGCATGGAAAAACACCCACCCATACCCAAGGGCACACCAACACAGGGACACAGTAGTGGGTCAATAAAGCCACTGGCGTGTGGCCACAGCAGCCGTGTACACATGGCCAGCACCCCTCCATGGCACAGGTGGGCCAGCCACCCTGCGCAGGCAGCATGAAGCCATACGCCAACAGCATGCTGCCAGAGCACAAGTGACAGACAGTGGAGCACATCCCCTGCAACAGACACAAGTGACAGCATGGATGGGAGACAATAACAGTAGAGGCCACAGTGCCACCCAAGGCAGAAATGCATCATACTGGTGATAGGAGGCAACCCGACATTGTGCTGGGTACAGTGGTTGTTCAGCATGGACAGCCACCACTGACATGCCAGCAGACCATGCACATCACAGGCATGCAAGGGTGTCAGCTGCACAGGCCATGGACAGTCTGACAGGGGCGCCATGGACACAGTGCATACATCGTGGACCACGGCACACAGTCATCCAGTGCACAGGGAACAACACACAAACCACAGACAGTGACTGATACCTACGACCACACCATAGGCGGTTCCCCTCCAGACACACACACATGCCTGCACCACCCCTGATGCCATGCACACCACTGCAGCTGAGCACCTGTAGCCTGCTGCAAATCAGAGACCACCACAGTAGGTATAACAAAACACATGTATTATATAAAGGTCCAAACAACTATATACAAATATTTACATAAGTGGGGGTGAGGGCCACATACCAGGTGGGGGTGGGTAAGGGGCAGGGGTGAACAAATGGAAGAGGGAAGAAGGGTTGTGAAGGTGGATCCAGGGGGTAGGGTGAATCCGGGGGCATGGAGGGCTTGGCATCTGCCCTGTTCCCCACTCCTGTGGCGCCTCCTTGTCCTCCACCTCTGGACACTATGCTGCTCCAATAGCTGAAGTAACTCCAAGGACGCCCTCGCAATCGGCAGGAGCTCCTGCATTGCCCTGTCTAGCTGCATCAGCTGCCGTTCACCTAGGACAAAGGAGCAGAGTCAATATGCGTGAATGTCCATCCCCCTGCAGCCCACCCATTGTGCGTGGCATACAGCCATGGGCCACACCCCTGTGATGGTGTGCAACCACCCACAGTGATCGTGTCCACAAGACCCTCCTGCCCATGTGCACACAGCCATGTGGACCGCTGCACACACCCATTGCCCAAGTCCCGCACAGCACCACCATGGCTGTACAGTGACATGGCTATGCGGTGCGAAGGCAGTGGCACAGCCATGTACCCGGTGCACGCATGGACCACCAGTGATGCCCACCCACACATGCAGTGCCACAGGACAGTTCTGAGTGTAATATGTGGTGTGCAGATCAGTGGTGTCAATGAATGGTGGCCATGCCCCGCCACCTACCCTGCAATACAGCATGCACAGAATATCCTGGACGAAAAGCACTCATCTGCATTGGCTGGATCTGGGCGCTGTTGCTGGATGGGCCCAGCAGCCCATGGCTCTTGCCCTGCATCACCTGCCTCCCGGCATTGCCTTGTCTCCCTGGCTCTTTACCTCTCCTCAGGGCCTAGGGTGCAAACATGGAGAGGAGAACATCAGTACAATCCAGTAGCAAAGGCCCCCCCGGTGTGTGAGAGTCTGCACAGCCTAGCCATGCTGCAACCCCACTACCACTACCACCACCACCACCACCACCGCCCACACTGGACTTCCCCCCCATGGGGTGGACACATGCCCACCGTGATATCTGTACGGATGCAACCAGTGTATGGATGGAGCACCTACCAAGGCGCGATACTGCGCCTCACCTGGTGTGTGCCCGCAGATGGGCAAGCCTGCCTGGGTCCCTCCACTGGAGGTCCCTGTAGCGGTGGTGAGACTGCTCTGATGTTTCGCTGATCCCTGTGGCCTCATCTAGTGCCACTGCCACCTCCTCCCAAACTGCACTCCTATCCCTGTCCAGGGGGTCATCCCCCCAAACAGGGCCCCAGCATGGGGCTCCACAATGGCCACCAAATTGGCCAGCTCCAGTGGGCTCCAGACAGCAGCTCTCCTCCTTGCCATCACTGATACAGGTAGGATCACAAAATGGCACTCTGTAGCACACGTCCGCCACATGCAGATGCTGCGCAGTACAGCGCTGCCATTCCCCATTGTGCTATCACCGAACAGCGTGATAGGGGTGCACCCAGGTGGACGCATGGCGCATAGGAGGCAAAGGTTGGGCACAGGGTCAAAGGTCTCTTGAGCATGGACCGACACAGTGCGATTGTTACTCCCTGCGTGTAGCACAGTTGGGTGCCTGTGTGAGACATCCTGGAGTGGCCTACCACGCTGTGGCTCCAGGGCACCTACGGCGCCCCAGTGCAAGAGTGCCATACATGTGAACAGCGCACTAGAGCCACTAGCACAGTGGTGACCATGCCCTGCACTGCCTCCCGCACACAGCACATCAGCAGCGTGGCAGGCATCAGCGTCAGCACCCCAGGCATGCACTGTTCGGTGTCTACTATGCACGACACAGAGCTGTGCCCTTGCCTGAGCACATTCAACACAATTGTGCAAGGTGCAACAGCATGGTATTCAGCTGGCATATGCAAATCAGCTCATCAATGATTCAATGGTGCAGCTACTGCATTAGCATCCACTTAAAATTGAGCCTCACCTCATTTGCATGCGTTGCGCTATATAAATGTGAAATGCAGAGGCCATAGTCTGGTACTGCAGTCTTTTGTGGCGAGTTGCATGCTGTTTGGGAGTGTGGACTGTGGTGTGTGGGAGATGCATGGGACTGCACAGTCAGAGGTAACACCTGTCATTCCCACAGGATCAATGATGACTAAACGTGAGGTGGAGGAGGAGGATCAGAGATGTGGGAGACGGAGGAGGCCCAACTTTACCAAGGTGGAATCAGATGCCCTGTTTGAGGCCTAACTTGACCAGGAACTGCTGCTCAGCAGACAGCGGAGAACACCACAGGCCCATGCTGTGGCATGGGGTGAGGTGGCATGTGCCATCAACCAGCATGGCAGCCACCAGCGGTCCATGCAGGAATGCAAGAAGAAGGTGGGCACGGACAGGAGGAGGATTAAAGATAAGGTGGCTTCCATCAGGGCAGCATGGTCTGTGACTGATGGGGGACAGCCAGCCATGCAACACCTGATGCCACAGGAAGAGCAGGTTGCTTGCAGCATGCGGCGTTGTGCCATCGAGGGTGTTCCATGTGGTGGCTTCCAGACTGGTGGTAGCCCATCACTGCATGGTAGGTCCTGATTTGTCACTATGGTGGAGGGAATGCCACAGGGTAGAGCAGATACATTAATGATACTGTGTTCTCTTACAGCTCCTGAGTGGCTACATGGGTCAGCGGTGGTGGGCTTGTCCACTGAGGGTTATACCCTGGACACAGAGGTGGGACCATCCACCTCCACAGGTGTCCATGGGTCAGGATGACAGTGGGCCCACCTGGCTGTCCGGATTGCTGTTGATGGAGCAGGTGCGGAGGAGGCACTGCCCATGTCCCAGCATGATAGCGTCCATGGATACTAGCATGCTGAGACTTGGACTGGTGCTGGATCCATCATTGATGATGATGGAGCTCACATCATGGACACTGACACTTGTGGACCGCAGGATGGCGGCACAGAAGCTTACAGCACTGGCATAGCCATGGGTGGTGCCACTATGGAGGCCTGTGTGACATCACAGTCCCAGCCTGTGCCTGTCTGCACTAATGGGACAGCACTGGTGTGTTTCCAGGACAGTGGGGCTGTTGTGGCCGCTGCAGCAGCACCGTTGAGCCCTGGAGAGTGGCGGCCGGAGGGGCAGTGTCAGCAGTCAGCCAATGGTGATGGGGGGACAGTGTCGGGGGGCGGCGTCAGTGCACTGCCTGTGGACATGCCCAGGCATGGCCCTGGTAGGCAATGCCCAACCTCAAGGGGTGCTGCCCAGCATGGCCACAAACACCATGAGGGACAGCATGCCAATCAGGC
This sequence comes from Neoceratodus forsteri, assembly GCA_016271365.2. Taxonomy (NCBI): domain Eukaryota; kingdom Metazoa; phylum Chordata; order Ceratodontiformes; family Ceratodontidae; genus Neoceratodus; species Neoceratodus forsteri. The sequence goes on along the minus strand of CM057455.1, from coordinate 637,830,705 downwards.
GGATGACCTCTTAGATGAGCACACCTGCATACTCCATGAATCAGTGGATCAGCAGTTACGGCTTGTGATGGCGGTAGATGCACTGAGTGTGGTCCTGTGCCAGACAGAGGAGCGGTGCAGCAGGGACACCGGTCTGCTCCTGGCAGGGATGGACCTGCTGTGGGAGGATGTGACCGCTGTCATTGGCAGGCAGACACAGGCATTCATAGCTGTCATGGCCACAATGGGCACACAGTTATTTGCCCATGCATCGCAGACACCGCGGAGTGCCATGTCCACCCCCTGTTCCCGGCATCGTGTGACACCCTCATTGTTGACACCGGGTTCAGCTGTGGGCATCCCGAGCATGCCTGGTGCAGGCATGTTCTGTGAGCTGCAGACCCCTGCTCGAGAACGGTCATGTTCCCACAGTGGCACCCTTGGGGGACCGTCGGTGCCACCCCATGAGGCCACTGGTCAGCCTGTCACTTCTGGTTGGTCTAGGCAGGGCCGCCCATGCATCCGTGGTGGCCGTGGCACTGGGTCGCATGATTGACCTGTCTCCCACCATGGCTACCGTCTGATGCTGCCCTGTGTGCAGTGTTCAAGTTCAAGTTCAAGTTTATTGCAGGAAAACTCCATTGAGCAAGCTTATTCACAAGGAGGTCCTGTGACATAAACACTTAAAGTACAAACATAGATAGGTAATAACAGTATATACATGAAATGCGTTACATGATACAGGCTGGATATATATACAAGGGTACCACATAGGGTGACCGCAGGTGGTAAACATTAATATGAGACAGGAAGCGACTTACAGGTTGCATACTGATAAATGAAACATGATGACTGGTGTGTGCAATACATATATTTTGGCAGCTAGAACAAACAACAGACTACAACTGATATGGGGGGGGGAGTGATTTGATAGTGTAGCAGTGGAGCATAAGCATAATAAAGACAGGAGTAGAAGGGGAAGGGAAAGCAGTTAATATGACAAAGCAGTTATACCTTACCAGTGGATAATATAGCACACATGGGGAAGAAAGAGACTTAATGACAGTTACAGGTGTCTTTATTTTGGCTGAACTTAGCGATTTGTAGAAGTTTATTGAAACTGTGCTAGTTAGTTTCAATGCGGTTTGTAATTGGTTCCAAATGGAGGAAGGGCATATGCAATAGCACTTTTACCAAAGGAGGTCCAGCGTCCTTGGTATGTCAAGCATAATAAGTCAGATTTTCTTAAGAGTATGCACTATGTGAGATACTAATAGGAAGAGAGAGATAGCTTGGCAATTTCTGCAGGAGCAGTTTAAGAGTTCGTAGCCCAGCATGGAGCAGGCGTCTAGTAGTAAGGGATGTCCAACCAACAGCTGCATATAAGTCACAGTGGTGCGAACAGTAAAGGGAGTTGGTAATGAACCATAACGCATGGTAAAGGATGTCAGTTTACTTAGATTTGCAAGAGTGGTGGAGGAATAGATTACACGCCATAGTAGAGAGGGGGAGAAAGTGGCCTGCGTTTGTTCTGAGTTTCAAGAAGGGGCCTATTTCTGTAGAAGAAACCTAACCTTGCTTTTAACCTTCTAGAGACATCTTGAGCGTGGTCATTGAAAGATAATTTATTGTCGATCCAGATACCCAGATATTTAAATTTGGTTACAACTTCCAGAGGCTCGTTTAGCGTTTTGACAATGAAGTCTTGGGCAAGGGTATTGGGGGGCCTGTGACAGCACTGCGGGAGAATATCATCGCTTTAGTCTTCTTAGCATTGAGCAGAAGCTTTGCCTTTATTAGTTTATGCTCAAGTTGTGCGAAGTCCGCTTGAAGCACTCCTTTACTTCAGATAACGATGAGCCAGAAGTATACAACACAGTATCATCTGCAAAAAAGTGCAGATTGGACGTAGATATGTTAGCATCTAAGTCATTAATGTACAAAGAAAACAAGATAGGACCTAAGATGGATCCTTGGGGGACTCCTCTTGCAACTGGCAAGGCAGCAGAAAAAAAGCCTTCCACCTTTACTTTTTGGAATCTTCCAGTTAGGTAGTTAGAGAACCACTGGGTGGTATGGTACATAGCACCCAACTTTGCAAGGCAATTGACTAATAGTTTGTGATCAACAGTATCAAAAGTTTTGCTGAGGTCAAGAAGACTAGCGCAGTTACCTTCTTAGCATCTATAGCAGAGATCCAATCATTGGTTACTTTTGCTAGTGCAGTAATTGTGCTATGATTAGCCCGGAAGCCAGATTGAGCTGCGTTAATGAGAGAGAAGGTTTCCAAGTGAGATTTTAACTGAATATGGATCAGTTTTTCGAGAACTTTAGAAAGGATAGGCAATAGGCAATATGGAGATAGTTGTTTACATCGCATGGGTCACCAGATTTAAATAGAGGGAGGATATGTGCTGATTTCCAGCAGGACGGCACAGTAGCAGATGTAATGGAAAGATTGAAGATGTGGAGAATTGGGGCAGTGAGATGGGCATAGCCTGACCTTAGGAAAAAGGGTTCCAAGTCATCGTCCACTGCGCTTTTTTTGGTGTCTAAGTTAAGAAGAGAATCTTCTACTTCTTTATAAGTTATCTCGCACAGTTGGAAGGGACTGGGTGCAGGACTAGATGTATGGAGAGGGGTATGCTGGCTCACCGCAGCACCAGCATAAGGTGACGAGTCAAAAGCTAATCCAGCTGTGGCAAAGTAGGAGTTAAGTTCCTCCAGGATTAGGGACTTGTTTTCCACAATCTTGCCACTTGCAACTATCTTTGTTGGGACAGAGGGGGCCATGGGCCGTCCTTCTATAGCTTTGATAGTCTTTCATATTTTATGAGGGTTACCTTTAGCTTGTTTGAGAGTAGAAATATAATAGTTAGCTTTAGCAGAGCGAAGTTTTTTCACACAGTTATTCCTGGCTATTCTAAAGGCCTGCCAATCCAAAGATTCTTTGGAATGTCTAGCTTTAGCCCAGAGCTTATCTCGAGCTATAAGGGCTGCCTTGAGATCCGAGGTGAACCAGGGGTTGGAATTGTTCCATACCCTTACTTTGATAAAAGGGGCATGCTTATTTATTATTGTAGCGAGTTTGTCATTAAGGATGTAAGCTGCCTTGTTGACATCTTTGGCTAGGTAGAGATCTTGACATCTGATCATGCTCAGGTCAGATAGGAAGTTTACTGCACTGAATTTGCGAAAGGATCTTTTTGTTATAAAGATGGGTTGCAGCTGGGCCTTAATTTGAGATCTTATGCAAGCAACAATTCCATGATCGCTCATGTCGTTGTGAAACACTGCCGAATGAGATATTTTGTGTGGATGGGTGGTTAGTACTAAATCTAGAATGGAACTGTTGGCAGTATTTAGAGTGTTGTTCCTAGTGGGTTCACTGACTAATTGCCCAAGACCTAGCTCATCACCAAGGGATTTGAGGCCGTGTGATTTAGGTGACAGCCAGTCCGTATTTAGATCTCCTAGAAATATTGTTTCAGTTTTTGCATCTACGAACATGGATTTCAAAAGATTAAGGACTTTATCACCACCAGACGGGGGTCTATAGCCACCTAGGATAGTGATACATTCCGAGGAGGGGAGATGAAGGCTCAGCGAAATTAACTCAAATTCCTTGGCTAGAGATTTGCAACTAATATTGGTGACCGAGTACTTAGATTTGGTGTAGATAACCACACCCCCGCCTCTAGACTCTATCTACTCTAAATAAATTGTAGCCCTGCAGTGATATTTGTTGATCAGTGTTCGTCTTTTTTAACCACGACTCAGTAATTATGATAAGGTCAGGGTTAACGTGTGCAGCCCAGGCTTGCAGCTGTACAAGTTTTTTTTTTTTTTTGGCAAATCACTTTATTTTGTAAACATTTTTAATACATATTAACACAGCAAGTGCAAACAGAACTTACAAAAATAATTGGAGAAAATAAGTAAAAAAAAAAAACCCCTCCACCTCCCTCCCTTAACTCTAAGCCCCGCCTCCCCCTGCCCCCAACCCCTGACAGCTGCCGCATCTTTAATGAAGTTGATTGAAAAAGATGGAGTCTTGCAACAACAATAGTTCAATGGCTAGTAAGAAATGTACCCATTCTAAGGGGAAGGGGCAATTACCAATGAGATTAGTTTAGAATAGGAAGGACAAATTTTGAGGTCTGCAAGGAATAATAAAAAAGAAAAAAACGATTAACCAATTAAGTTTCAATTATGAAGTCCTAGGGTACAAGAGAGCTAATAACCATATTTTAATTTCAAGAGATGAAACAAATTACCCCAACACTTAGAAAACTTGGCTGAAGCATTGTAATAATTTAAAACTGATCTCTCCGCATTTAGTGCATTCAGAAACTCCTCCCACCACTCTTAAAGGAAGGTCCAATTACTTTGCCAGTGGCCTGGGATTAACAATTTTGTCACCAAGGCTACCAAGGTAATTTGGCATTTTGAGATCTTAATAGAGTGCGGGATAATTTCCAAATAGGCAAATTTCCATGTTGAAGAAGGGATAAATCATAATATGGTAGTATCCAGCCTTTAACATCTTGCCAAAACTTGGCTATTTTAGGACATGCCCAGAACTTGTGAAAAGTGGTAGCCAACTGATCTCATGATCAATACAGGCGAGAGACTTGTTTCTTCAGCCTGTACAACGGCGTGAGAAATATAAATTGTGGAGTAAAGCTAAATTGAATCTCCCTCAATCTATCTTGTTTGATGCAGAATACATTCCTCCATACTCCTCCCAGACTTCCTCAGACCATCCCAAGGCCAAATTAGCTTCCCAGTATGAAGGAATCGAGGATCTCTTAAGGTCAGGGTTAGAGATAATATACTTATATAATTTAGAGACTGGTTTACCCAACACCGCCATCTCACCCAAGGTCCTAATTAATTGGCCGGCTATCCCCGAAACCATACTCTTACAAACATAAGAACTCACTCTTTTATAGATCTGGAAAAACCGCAAAAGGTCTGATGACTGAACTTTAAACTTGTCAACCAATTCAGGCAAGGGGGAGAGGGTGTTGCCGGAGAAAAACAACGAAATACGGGGTTTTACAGAATAGTCTTGTATAAACCTAGTTATAGGCCTATTCCCCACTAAAAAATTGGGGTTTCTTAAAATGGGTTGGGACAGGTCGTTTGTATAAGAAATATGTAAGTTTGAATACAGCTGGTATATTGCCCTTACATCCCAGCCCAAGGGGGTATTCCTTAGGTGTTTAGGGATTTTGGACCACGATAAATATAGACAGGATTCTAAATCAAAATTCACAAGCTCAGAGACCTTTCGGTCTAAAAGCAAGTCAAGTGAAGGAAATCATCTTGTCTTGACCACAAAGTGAAACTGGCCACATGTATGGCTAAGTAATAAGAGTAAAGTCTGGGATCTGCAGGCCGCCCACTTTACAAGGGAAGTCAACTTGGCATAAGTTCTGCGGGTTTGCCCTTCCATAAAAAATCAGAGCAGGATTTGTAAAGCTGATTGAAGAAGGACCTGGGAAGGTAGATACTCAGATTCCGTAAAGAATAAAAAATTTTGGGTAAAACCATCATCTTTAATGTATTAACCCTACTCGAAAAGGTCAAGGGAAATTTCTTCCACCTCTCCAAGTCCTCCCCAATCTCTCCTATTAAAGGCTTGAGGTTTAAGTCGGCCAATTTCTCTAGGTCCTTTGAAATCTGAATGCCCAGACAAGATAAAGAATTTGGCTGCCATTGCAGACCTAATGAGGAGCACCAGGACTTGTGCAGATGTGAAGATAAAGAGTAAACTAGCGTTTTACATCTGTTGAGCTTGTAACCAGCAAACTCACTAAAGTTCGAAATTAACGAAAGTAGACGAGGGAGTGAGACTGTACTGTTCCTAATATGCAACAGCAGGTCATCTGCAAATGCTGATATTTTGAACTCCCAGTTGCCTAAGCATATTCCTTGAATCAGAGGATCCATTTGAATGGCTCTTATCAGGGGTTCTAAATATAAATTAAATAAATATGGCAACAAGGGACAGCCCTGACGAGTGCCTCTCAGTTGTACAAGTTTTTTAGGCAGGCTTAAAATGTTGACCATCATCATTTTGAGACCTGTGGCCTCAGCAAAATCGATAGGCGAGGTAAGTTGTGGGGGGGGCCAGGGTTGAGCTCCACATTTCCTGAGCAGAGAAGAAGCAGAAGTATAACTTTCTTTAAGGAGCTTATAAGAATGGAGACTGCTTTTTTATTTCTTCGCTGCAACCCATATCGTGCTGCGCAAGAGGTGGCACCACTGTAATGACAGTTGATCGTGATCAATGTAAGTGCTTGAATAGACATAGGTGAGGACAGTAGCAAGGGGGAGTAGGCTAACCGGGGGGGGAAATAGGTTAAAAGGGGAGAGGAGAATGACATAGTGTCTGCACTGTAGACCGTTATAACATTAGGTATTGATAAGGTACATTGGAGAACTGAATTGCATTGAGGTACTTCGAATTGCACTGTATTGATGAGAACTCTGCACCTTAGGAGCAATAAAAACACAATAAGGAGAGCCATGGTCCCAGATTGAGTGGTCTCGTGATTTGTATTAGTGCAATATTTTCTAGGCAAGTAATTTGCCCACCTAGAGTACTCACTTAAAACTAGATGAAGAAATACAGCAGAAAGGGGAACAAGGAGAGCAGGAGCAGCTTAGTTAGTGGTGGGGCTCAAGCGATATTCACACAGGGCAGTCTTATTGGCCACACTCAGATACCAATCATAGGTTGGCAGCAGTGAAACTAGGCCAATGAAGCAGTAATATGATATAGGAGGTGGATCATGAGTGTATTTAAAGGAGGCCTGGGAGAGGGGGGTGTGGGGGTGGGAGAAAATTTCAGGTCAGAGCGAGAGCTGAGAAGTCAGAATTAAGAAGGGAACACTATAACAGGCTATAGAGAAGGTGCAATGCACGGGTGGGGTACCTGGCCCTGCACACACACACACACACGTTCCATGTGCACACCCTCCCAGCTGCTGGCCACTGTGGCGTGTGCATGATGATGCCTGAATTGCGCTGTCCACCACTGTGCAATGGTGCCCAGCATCTGAAACACGCACAATGACAGACACTGGGTGTGGTGGTCTGTGGACGTGTGTGTGGCTAGGGGTGGCAGTTGGGGTCGGCGTCTCCTACCCTTTGTGCATGTCTTGTGGGGGGAGTGTGTGTGTGTGCGTGATTGTGTGCCGTGTTAGGCCTTGCCCATCCCTGATGGCGCGTGCAGTTCCATGCTCAGCCAATTCCCTTTATGACATGCACCCCTGTGGTTTGTCCATGCATGTTTGTGGGTTGTGCACTTGCCATTGGTGGTTGCACATGGCCCCATGACTTACCTGGGTTGGTTGAACTGCTCCTCTGTGATGGTGTTCCGGTGCAGCTGTGACATCTGGATCAGTCGGGGGTCCCTTCAACCAAGGGGGGGCTGCCCATCACCATCTGCACCAGTGTCCTCATCGTCCCCATCGCTGTCCCCCTCTTTGACCTCTACAGTTATCCCACAGTCATTGGCCATGTTGTGCAGGATGCAACAGGCCAGGAATAGCCCGCAGGCCTTTGAGGGACTGTACTGTAGGGCACTGCCAGATGTGTCCAGGCAACGGAAATGTGCCTTCAGCATCCTGAACACCCGCTCTATGACATTGCATGTGGTGGCATGTGCCTCATTGTACCGTTGCTGCGATGGGGTCACGGGCCGCTGCTATGGTGTGAGCAGCCAGGGACAGAGTGGGTATCCACTGTCACCTGTGTGTAAAGGAAGGACATTAGTTTGGTGATCAGCGTCGCCCTGTCATGGGCCATCTAGGTCAGTACCCATGTCACCTCTGACTATGCCCCTCCGAAGATCCATGTCTTTCTGCGTCATTTGCAAACTCACCCACTAGGTGGCCAGTGGTGATGTCCCCAAACCTGTGGCACAGTGCAGACTGGTGCCAGATGAAGACATCATGTGCTGCCCCAGGATGCGTGGCACAGACATTGGTTATGCGCCTCCTAGCATCGCACACCACCTGGCAGTTGATGCTTGCATAGCCCTTCCGATTAATGTATGCAGCACCTTCTGGGCCAGGTGGCGTGCAGATTGCCACATGGGTGCAGTCAATGGCCCCAAGCATGCAGGAATATGTGCTAACCTGTGGAATTCTTGTATGTGTGCTGTGCACTCTGCCTGTGTGCTGGGGAAATGGATGTACTCCGCAGCATGTGGCAGCAGTGCGCTGAAGGATTGTGTGAGTAGGCGTGACGCGGCCGACTAAGTTATGCCTGTTGTGTCCCCTGTTGGTCTCTGGAAGGTACCCGTGGTGAGCAGGCACATGACAGCTGTCACCTTTGTCTCCACTGACAGAGCATGATTTTGTCATGTGGGTGCCTGCATCTCATCACTGCACAGCTCACAGAGCCGCCTCATGATTGCCGGTTCAGGCGGTACCGGCCCACTATCTTGGTGTCACTGTAGTGCTCGAAGCTGGTGTGGGCTCGGTACTGCCTGTTGGGGGCATACCACCGACGGGCCCTTCCATGGCTGTGTTCCCTACTGCCTGCCTTCTCACACCCCTCACTACTGCCTCCATCTGAATGGTGTCACTGGCCATGTCCCTGGCTTGTGTTTCCCCCCCTCCGGCAGCTCTATTCCCATTCCCCCCGCTGTCCTTTATGCTACTCCCCCTGCACCGGGAACACCTCCAAGATTTGGCTGTCCTGCCCACTGTCACTGCCCTCAGTCCACTGTGGCACTTCCCTTTAACTCCTGCATAGTGGCACAGGCTCCCCACTCCTGTCCTGTTCCTGGTAGTTTCCAGGTGTGCTCTGTCCTGCTCCTGCCCAGTCCTGCTCACTGCTACCCTCTGCCTATTTGCTGTCACCTCTCTCCCACCTCTGGCTTCCCTGTAGCGTTCTTATGCCTCTCCCTTGTTCCTTTTTATTTTGGATCATTTCTGCTACCACGCAACTTCTGCTTGCTCCCCTATTGAGCATGGTGCATGCTGTTGAATATCGTACTGCGCCATTTATTCATGGTTCCTCCCCTTCAGTTGCACAAGCATTCATTACCATTGTGCTCTTGTGCATTGCGATTTGGGGGGGTGCAGCTGCCTCCCACTTAATATCGCACAATGGCGCATTTTCGGACTTGCACTGGTGCATCTCTGTTGCGCATGGCGCAACCCTTTTGAATATCTGGGCCCCTATGTTTTATTTCAATGGATTCAAATTTTCACTTTTTAATGGCCATTAAACTCTGCTATGACTAATATGGCATCATGCACTTCCCACAGAATGCTTCATTGGTTATGCTGTGCAGAGATAAAAGTGACAAGAATTTTAGACAATAATAGGCTCTATTCATTCAAACTGTTGTTAGAAAATAATTTTATTGACAAACATGCTTGTCAGAATAATTTTTCATCTTTGTTGTATTCTTGGGGGGAGATATTCAGAGCTGGTCAGTTGCACCCGTAGAATAATGCATCGTGCAAGATCGCACATGTTGTGTGAATATGGGACCCTGAATGCGCAGCACAAAGCAGTATGCACCAGGCCAGCTCCTCCCAGCACCAATTTCAGAACAATACCCAGCCCTGGTGGTCTAGTGGCAACCCCCTCCCATTCCAATCCCCTCTGTAGCCATCAGGCATTAGAACTCCACTGTTTCCATAGTGTATGGACCATCTTCCCAACCCCCATCCCTGTTCATAGCACAATCCTGTTTCAAACCCCTCCCAGACCCATTTTCTGTCTGCAGCACAATCCTGATTCAAATGTCCTTAATGTAGTGCCCCCCCCAGACCCATTCTCCATTCATAGCACAATCCCTATTCGAATGTCCTTAGTATGGCGAACTCCCTCCCAGACCCATTCCCCCTTCATAGCACAATCCTGATTTGAATGTCATTAGTGCAGTGATCCTCTTCCCAGCCCCAATCCCCAATGACTAAAGCAACATACAGCATCCCCCCATATTTCCATAGTGTAGTGGCCTACCATCCAGTCAGGAAAGGACACCCCCACCCTGCTTCCCCTCAAACCCAACAGGAGCTGGAGACTGGCTCAGCCACACACTGCCACTACCAGCCATCAACTGAACTGTTGGTGAATGGTACTGTACACAGTATGTGCTCATTGGCTGAGTGCATACTATGTAGAGTACCATTCACCAACAGTTCAGTCAGCGGCTGGCTGTGGTGGTGTGTGGAGGGCTGAGCCAGTCTCCAGTTTCTGTTGGGTTTGGAGGGGCAGGGGGTGTAATGTTCTGAGTGGATGGGGGGCCACTACACTATGTAAATATGGGGGGATGCTGTATGGTGCTGTAGTCATTGGGGATCGGGTTGGGACGGGGATCACTACACTATGGAAACAGGTTGGCTGCAGATTCCGGATTGATGGGGGACCAGTGCCAATAGGGTGATCCACTTGACTAAAGGGGCCACTAGACTACAAAAGTGACATGGGGATAATGTAGTTTGTTACAATCGTGGATGGGAAGTGGTTGCCGCTTAACTGCTGGGCTGGGCTGGGCAGGCTGCTGTGCACCTACCTGCACTGCCATGGCCCACCTGTGGGTGGCTGGCCATTTAGGTCTGCTTTCCATGGTAGATCTCTGTGTTGCACATCTCTGGGCAGTGAGGGGTGCATTCCTTCAGAATATCAGAATATTTATGGTAAGGCTCCCTCCACTCATGTGGCATACATTGCTGCTGCACCCTGTCCCATTCCCTTGCAGCCGGTGCATCCAGCCATTCTGAATATCATACTGCCGCACATTGTTGGGGTTGTGTGGTGCATCACCCTGCACTGACGGGTTGTGCTGTGCATCTTCTTTGAATATGGGGGCCTTAATTTATTCCTTGACTTTTTTTTATTATTTGCTTCTGTCACTGTACTTTATTTTTAGTCTTTGTTCCTGTTGTAGATCATCCTTATACATTCCTGTATAATTGTCCCTTATGAACTCTTGAACCTATTATGTAATGATCTGTTACGTATTGCTATTAATTTATGTACTGTTACTTGTCCTAACCAGGACTTCCTTGCAAATGGGCACTGCTCACTGGAGCTTATCCTGGTAAAGCAAATATGTACAAAGTAATATATTTCAATACTATTTTTATTTAAATGCAAGTTGTTTACAAATACATCTCAAATATATTTGTAACATGAAAAAAAACAAAGCAAGATGCATGTCATGATGCTGCTGATCTTTAAATCAAATACATTTTCACTAACCTTCATCAAAATCAGAATTACTTATGAATTTCTTGTCATTATTATTTTTGTTTCTAATTGACTATTTATAGGTTTATAGCCTTGATTTCTCAGCAAACCCAACATGATCCAGTGTTCCTCAGCTCTCAGCATGTAGGAGAGACAGCTGCAGAACCGATGCAGCAGAAAATTGATTGACCAGCAGGGAAGGAGCTAGTGACACATGAAAGATGATGCTTGGGATGTGGGTGGTGAACTGTGGATCTAAACTTGGTGGTTCAGTTATAGTTTGACTGTTTCAAAAATCCAAATGTAGTGAAAATGCATTTGGGGAAAAACAGTTAAATATCAGTCTGAAAACAATCAAATCTTCAAAGTTCAAGAGGTTCTATTCTTCTGCGAACAGGTTATTCCCGGAAGTTATTCCAACTCTATCAGAGATGGGCAGATATGGACCCTCTGCTGCTCATAATAAATAGAAACTGTAGTTTTCTTTTTTATTATTATATTTTGCTGGAGCTGGTGGCTTGCTGTTTAATGTAATACTATCCACTTTGGGGTATATCCCACTTTTCTTCTTTTCCTATGTCAGAATTACTGCTACCATTATTATTTAATTTGTATCAAACAATCTTTCTCTCTTTTCAATTCTTTTTTTTAATTTTCAGACCCCTGATCAGGACCTCATTCAGTCTCCACCAATGCCTGCTAACTATCCATGGAGCTCTTCCTGGCCTGTTCCTTCAGGACCCCAGGGAAGCATCACTCTGCCCCCCCCCCAGATTAACACTTGAGGTGGGGTTCTGCCCTCTGCTGAACAGTAGTTTCTTTATATGATCAAGCCACTCATGGTGGAAGCCTCCAGAAGGTATCCCAAAGGCGCTGAGCAAGATGTGGGGGGTGGGTGGGACATCACCTGCCAAATAGGAGGCCATGTTTTCCTAGACCGGTACATCCCACTGACAGCTTGCTTGCATCATCACATGCCAGCATGCCTGTTACCCCAACTTATGTGTTCTCTCCACCCAGCATAGTCTGCAACTCTCACTTACACTATGACCTGCCGTCACACAGGTGGCAGTTGAGCAGAGTAAAGTAATGCTATGTTCTCTCTCCAGAAGAAGAATACAGCATCCTTTTAGAAGCTTATTCCTCCTCCCTCGGCTAGCCCTCTGAGAATCCAAGCTTGTGGTGTGAACTTGGGTCACCAGCAGTGCAAGTGGCAGCCTCACTGCTGCACCAAACAGGCCAGCATACAAACTTTTTTCTCTTTTCTACAACAAAAACATGACTGTATTATAAAGTAACATTATTTGCTGGGGCAACATAAAAAGAACTAGACAGCCACATAAAAAAGAACTAGACAGTCTGGTAGTGCAGTTGTAATGCCACAGCTTACTATCCCCATGACCTGGATTAGGAAATGAACTCTAGCCACTCTTGGTCTGCCAAGAGAGGGAGTATCAAGCATCCCAAATACAGTTCTCCTCACTAAGGAGGAGGAAGGACACTGCATCCCACATTTTGCTTGACTCTGGTAAAAGCCTCATAGCAGCACAAGTGGGCACATAGCAAAACAGGAAAGGGTGGTTACCAGATTCCATTATCATATACGTGTGTCATTATGAACGTGCATGTGTTTTATTGCACAACTGCCTCGCTCATGTTGAAAATCATGTGATCCCCTTGCTAGCAGGATTTTACCAGAACCCAGTCAGGTCCTTTATCATTGACTGTGGCACCCACCCACCCACCAGGGGTTCCAGGGGAGGTGGATGTCAGGGCGGGGTTGCCATCAGACTGGATAGACTAGGCAGCACAAGAAGACAAATAAAGGATTAAACAAAAGACATTTAGATTTAGGGTTAGAAACATGTGTTCCACATTCAGACTTGCTTACCAATCAAACTGTTTGCATTAATTTAAAAGACAAGAATTTCATAACACTTTATCAAAGGTTAAACAAAAAGCACATTGACAGCATTTCAACATTTAACAGGCTGACCTCCTCTCCTCTACCAAGACCATGGCTAAAACATACCGATAAGTCCTAACAATAACAAAACCTGCCTGTGACTTACTGTTTTCAATCTTTTCAGATTTTTTTTAAGGCCATTAGGCACCTTATGGTCATGCCTAAAGTGTTGGCAGCCTACAACCCTAATAAGGGGTTTGCTGAAATTTCACATAATGTCTTGCATTAGGGATATGTTTAATTTTGTGTTTTCTTGCACACATATTTTATATCGCAGTATCAGATTAGCATAGCAGTTTAAGGTCAGACAGGACTCTAGGTCCCAAATGCCCACCACCCACCCACCACTTCATAAGCAAGTTAATTAGTAAGCAAAGAAAACCACAAATTTATAGTCATTCCCTTGGTAAGCTGAAATTTGTACTTGTGATGTTTTCATGTCCACTGTTCCTGCTGGCAAACTGTTGCATAGGATCTCCACCCTCTTGGAGAAATATTGCCTCTTGATGTTACCCCCAAATATTTCACCCCTGAGCTTTAGGCCATGTTACACATCCTGCTGCTGGGTATTAAAGCAAACATCACTGATTAGTCTGACTACTGTATGTATAATCATGCCCACAAGCAGCCTCCTTTGTTTCAACTGTGTTGTACACTCTCAATTACCTCAGTAGCCTTTGTTTATTGTGGAGAAGAGCTTATAGTGAAGGTATGACTCTTTATAGATGACACCAAACTCTGCAATAGGGTGGACACTGTAAGGGGAGTGGAGAGAATGTGCAAAGACCTGAGAAATCTTGAGCAGTGCTTAAGGGTATGGCAGTTGGGTTTCAGTGTGGAAAGGTTCAAAATCATGCACCCAAGGAACAGAAACCCAGTGGTGTAGTGTATAATGGGGGGAGAGGTACTGATGGCCATCAAACAGGAAAGAGACCTTAGAGTAATCATATCTGATGACCTCAAGGTGACAAGGTGGGAGTAGGAAGAGTCAGTTGGATACTAGGTGTGTATATGTAATGGACACCAACAGAAGGAGTGAGTATTTCTCAAAGGAGAAGGTGCACAAGAACAAAAGGGAGTACACTTAAGCAAGAAAAGTAAAATATAGGAGAAATTTGAGGATGTACATCTTCATTGAAAGAGTGACAGATGTTTGGAACAGTCTTCCAGCAGAGATAGTGGGGGCTAAACAGTAGTGGGCTTCAAGAATGCATAGGATAAACACAACGGAATCTTAGCTGAGAAGCAAGGGAGGGTAGCTAGAGATCAGGTAGGGTCTGAAGTAACAGTATAGGCAGGGACAAATGGGCAGACTATGTGGGTCAAGCAGTCCTTAACTGGCACCGAATTCCATATTTCTGTGGAGACACAAACTGCATGCAGTACTTCAGGACGGACCTGACCAGCACCTTCTGAAGTGGCAGGATTGCTTCCTGTGATCTGCTGGTCACACCCTTTTGATGAAACCCATCATTCTTCTGGCCCTCCTGACATCAGCTATGCACTTCTTGTCCTGTGTCAGTCTCTCAGTCTCTTATCTTGTATGACCCCTAGTTCCATTTCTGTCTTGACTGCAGTAAGAGTTTTTCCACACGGGGCATACAGTAGGTCCTACCTCTGTTTTTCCTCCCCAAGTGTTCTTATTTTATTTTTATATATTTATTTTAGAATTGCTTTCTGGTAAAAGCACACTGAGCTGAAGCTCATTTCCAGGTTTACCCAGGAAAACAGATTGGTTAAGTAACTTACTCACTGTCACACAGTATGCAAGTGGCTATTGTAGGGTTCAATGCCAGGGCTGCTGGGTCTCTCAGTTACAGTATAGTACCTTGCATGTGCCTACAATGAATCTCTGGCTGCAGGGGCAAACTAATTATCCAGCTTGCTCAGGTCCTACTGAAGATTTTTCCCATGGTTTAAGGAGATCCACAGTCTTGGCCAACTTTGTGTTATCCAGAGACATTAGTAGCCTGATGGAGACCCTAGTTTCTAGACTGCTGATGCAGATATTGAAAAACACTGGTCCCATCACCTATCTGTCATGGATACCCCTCAGTCCATGACCCTACTCTATCATACTCTCTGGTTACCCTCTTGAGGAAAGTGATCAGATTAATTTGGAATGACTTACAGTACTAGTCCAAAGCCCTTGCCAAAATGGGGCAAGAAAATTGCCTCTATCAATTTCTCCATTCATAATGGTCTACAGAAAGAGATTAAGATAACCAAAAGTGAGAAGCAGTGTTTGCTTAGCGCTATGTATGTCTTCAACTATTTTGTGCAAACAAACAAAAAAAAACCTTTTTTCTGAATTATTGCTCTACAATTGAGCTGCTAAGTCCTTCCACATAGCCCGAATAAAAATTCTTGAAAAAAAAAATAAAAGAAAGAGAGGTTAAAGAAAAGAAGGAAGGTGTAACATAGCTATAGATTTGGAACTGTAATATAGGCATAGATTTGTGGCATGAATATGGGGCCTAGTTGGGGAATACTGACAGCACCAGGTAGTCAGAAAGGGTTAATAGATCTCAAGAAAAGAATGTCTGACTTCATAGCAAGGTCAAAGAAAAGGGTCTGTTTCCAAGGAGCAACTTCTTGTGGTTGTAGAAACTTTATCAGATAAATGAAGGAAATGGGTTGATTCAGAGGCATGGTGGGATAGTTGTGCGGCTCATATCAAAAGGGTCTGAGTTTAAGGAATTAACCTCTTGTAGTTGAAGAAATGTTATCAGATAATTGATGGAGCTGGATTTGTTGTAGGTAAAATGCCCAGCACACACTATTATCTAAAGGTAGGGGAGACTGTGTACTAGTGTGGCTCTGCTTTTAGGATCAAAGGGACAAATGAATGCTGATCCTTGTGATTGAAAGAATGATGTGATGAGGATTGACTCCATGGGAGGGTTAAACTGGCATCACAGCCAGTCACAGCAGATTCAGCTGGAAACAGAGCATAGCACATGTGCACTGCTAGAAAAGGGAACTTCATATCTCCTGAATCTCACACCATACTACAACTTAATTCATAATCAAAAGAAACTACCCAGAGTCTGAGTAAGAATTATTAGACTGTAGTACTGAGAGTAGAAAGGTTCTTCTTTCAGTAATCTTTCTATGAAAGTGTTTTGATTTGCTTTTCCCTAATGTGTTTTCTCTCTTATATTGTACTGTATAGTCTGTAATTTGGTCATTTAAGTATTCAATATTTATATATTTAAAATTCTCTGTAATTGTGCAGCGTTTATGGGACAGGTAACAATAAACTTATTTTTATCTAACTGGTAAGGTCTGTCTATCAGAAGAGACTTTGTTAATGATGGTAAATCTGCCTCAGATAAACTCATTTGAAACCGTGAATAAGTCTTGTGTATGTAATTCAGAAGTTTAAAATTAAGCTGAACTCTGTTGTTAGCAATTGTGATGATATCACACACTACACAATTAACAGGTGTAAAAATCAGTAGAATACCTGCAAATCAATCATCTTAAGTTAAAATAAAACAAAACAAGGATGTTTATTTGCACTAATATCTTCAATGTTGAGAGACAAGACAATATTACCCAAAGAAGAAAATTAAAATCCTTGAAAATAACTTCAAGGAAAAAGGAGATTGTGGTTTGTGGGATACTTCTTGCTTGAAACATCTGAAAAAATCCATGAGGCAGGTGACTCAATATTTCTTACTTGAAAAACGGAACTGTTTTTCTGATCTGTTCTGATGTTTTCAGGTGCTACATTTTTCTGAGCACCTTGCTGGTTTGCTTCGCTATTTATCTCAAACCCTGCAATCTTTGGTTAAATCCTACCACCTTCTCAAAAGGGTCAATTTGAGATACCTTATCCACTTTGCTCCCGGGTATCTCTTGCCAGTTGTGGGCTGGTGTGTGCTGCACACACAGTATGCACTTCGCAAGTCCATTATTAATATGTCAGACAAAATACACTGCCCTACAAATCTGACTTTCTGATGACAATGCACTATTTTTACACATTGTTTTCCACAATGTCTGAATATGAGGGCTTCAACTTCTAGTGCAGGTTTACTGTGAGATGTGGGTGTTCAGCTGTCATGACTGGAAACGTATAATGTTAACACACTGTAACTACACTGGAATTAATATGATTTCCATATTCAAGGAGAGGGGTCTAAATCAGGAATGCTAGAAAATAGAAGTAAAAGAGGCAAGAAGTGGAGAGGATAATGAGTGAAGAGGGGGGTCAGGGAGAGCTCCAGGTAGTAGCACAGGCAGAAGGGGAAGAAGGGGTTGCAGGCCGGGAGGGAGCAAGTTATGGAAAGCTATGTGCAGCAGTGCAAGTGGTCTGGAAAATAGAATTCCAGACCTGGAGGCATCATGGTGGAAGTAAGCACTGATTTGGCATCCATAACTGAGTCATGATTCATGAAACTTTTGCTTGGGACTTGGCCATACCAGGGTATTCTCTGTTCAGCAGAGATAAGGAGGGGAGGAGGGAAAAAGGGATTGTCCTACATGGGAGGGAGGGAATCAAGGATATTGAAATACAGAGGCACCCAGAGGAAAAAGGATGGGCTGGAGGTGATGTGGGTCACCCTTGAGACAAGAGTGGCTTTTAATATCTGCAAAGGGATTACATACAGACTGCCAGCATAAGGAGAGGATTTAGATAAGGATCTAGGGAAACCCATCATCAGGATGGCAAAAAAGGGGGAGGTGCTGTTAGTTATGGACTTCAGTCTGCCAGATGTTGATTGGAGCCATCCAGCTGCAGCTTTGATGAGGAGCAGGGCCATCCTTCACTCCCTATAGGGGTTGTTTATTAGGTAGCTGGTCATTGAACCCACTTGGAACAGGGCAGTGCTGGAACTGATGTTTACAAACAGGAACAGCATTGCAGATGACATAGTGGGTGGGCTGCCACTTAGATACCCCCAATCACAATACAGTATGGTTCAATGTTAAGATAGGAGCAGAGGCAAACAATACAAGGCCATGGGTCCTAAACTTCAGGAGAGTGAATTTTAAAGGAATGGGAGCTGCCTCAGTAACTATCAAGTAGGGGAGGATTGCCATGGAAAGACAGAGGAACAGTGGTGGAAGTAAGGGAGGATATAATTAAGGCAACCAGCCTCTGCATGAAGGAAGTGAGGAAAAACAAAAGAAAAAAAAATGTTATGGTACTGTAGAGAAGTGGCCAAGGGGGTGAAGGAGAAAATGTGGCATTCAGAGTGTAAGAAGAAATGCAGAGGGAGGAAGATGTGGAGATGTACCAAGTATCAAATAAAACAAAGGGTAGCAGGTAAGGTAGTGAGGGGAGCAAAGATACAGACAAAGGAAAGGTTAGCAAAAGGGGTAGGTAAGGGGGAAAAACTTTCTTCAGGTACATAAGATTGCAGAGGAAAGCAGGGAGAGGAGCAGTGAGGATATGAGGACAACAGAGGCAGACTGTGTAGAAGGGAATGAAAAACAGCAGACATTCTAAACAGGTACTTCTGCTCAATCTTCACAGTGGAGGGAGGGATATGAACCACCAGGGAGCAGCAGGAACAGTGGGGGTGGCTACAAGTCCATTTTTCAGAAGAAGGAGTCTAGAATGGACTTGCAGCTTTGAAAGTGGACAAGACCATGAGACTGAATGGGATATATCCAAGAGGACTAAAGAAACTCATGGTGGTACTTGGCTGACCACAGATAGCCTTATTCAACAGCTGACTGGAAACAGATATGGTTCCAGAGGACTGAAAGAGTGCAAATGTGTTCCAGCAGATAAGAGTGGCAGCAAGGAGGAGTCTAGCAACTATAGGCCAGTCAATCTCACATCAGTAATTGGGAAATTAATGAAAACCCTGTTAAAGGAATGGTTAGTAGAATATCTTGAATCCAGTGGGTTACAAGACCAAAGGCATCATAGATTCATGGGGAAGGTCATACCAGATGAATCTGAATAATTTCTTTGAATGGGTGATGGGGGAAATAGATCAGAGCAGGGCAGTGGACGTGGCCTATCTGGACAATAGCAAAACCTTCAAAATGGTGCCACACAAAGACTGAAAGAAAAATTGAGTAGCCTAGGGATGGGATTCAAAGAGGTAAATTGAGTAAGAAATTGGTTAATATATAGGTGGCAGAGGGTGGTGGTTGATGTCAGTCACTCTAATGAAGGGAGAGTGACCAGCAGTGTAACACAGGGATCAGTTCTGGCACTGGTCCATTTTAATATCTTCATAAGTGATGTTGTAGAATAACTGGAAGGGAAAGTATGCCTTTTCACAGAGGATACCAACATCTGTACTTGGGTTAATACTCAGGAGGGGTGGAGAGAATTGGCAACTCATTAAGTGGTCAGTGGCATGGCAGCTTGGGTTCGATGCCAAAAAGTGTAAAATCATTCACCTATGGCACAGGAACCCAGGAGCTGCGTATAAGATGGGGAGGTATTGACAGTCATTAATCAGTAAAAGGACCTTGGGGTTATCATATCTAATGACCTCGAAGTGGCAGGGCAGTGTGACAAACATAGATACATAGATACATAGACAGTGTCGGTAGATAAGGGCCTATGGCCCACCCAGTCTGCCCATTTGAGCTTGTAAGTTTAGTTTATGTTTTCCTAGAATTCTGCTGCCCCTTACCCCTAACCTCCAGAATTCCTTTATGTCTAGCCCATGCATTCTTAAATCCCGTGATTGTTTCAGCCCCCACCACTTCCTCTGGCAGGGTGTTCCACTTGTCCACCACCCGTTCTGTGAAGAAATTGTCCTCACGTTTCCTCTGAATCGTCCTCCCTCCAACTTCATCCCATGCCCTCTAGTCCTGGAACATCTTTTTCGCTTAAAAATAATATATTCCTGCACCCTTTTCCTCTCTGTAAGATACTTGTATGTCTCTATCATATCCCCTCTCTCCCTCCTCTCCTCCAGGGAGTACATGTTCAGTTCCTTCAACCTGTCCTCATAGGACTTGTGATGTAATCCATGTACCATCATTGTTGCCCTCCTCTGAACCTTCTCTACCCTGTCTATGTCCCTACGTAGGTAAGGTTTCCAGAACTGCACACTGTACTCCAGGTGGGGCCTCACTAGTGTCTTGTATAGTGGAATTAAGACCTCCCTTTTCCTGCTGGTGATGCCCCTGCCTATGCATACCAGCATCCTATTTGCTTTACCTGCTGCCTTGTCACACTGTTTCCCCTACCTTGAGGTCATCAGAGATGATAACCCCAAGATCCCTTTCCTGCTTGGTGCATGCTATATCCTCACCCCCAACTGATATATTGTGCCAGGGTTTTTGTGCCCCATATGCATTATCTTGCACTTCTTTGCATTGAATTTCAACTGCCAAACCCCTGACCATTCTTCAAGTTTCTGCAGGTCCCTTCTCATTCTGTCTACACCCTCTGGTGTGTCTACTCTGTTTGTGTCATCAGTGAACAGTGAAATTCTACCTTCTAGGTCCTGCGCAATGTCACTGATGAAGATGTTGAATAGGACCGGTCCCAGCACTGATCCCTGTGGTACCCCACTGGTCACTCTTCCCTCTGTGGAGTGACAGCCATTTACCACCACCCTCTGTGTCCTGCCACCCAGCCAGTTACCTACCCACCACACTACTGTCCTGCCCACACCCATATTCCCCAGTCTGTGTAATAGTCTTCTATGTGGCACAGTGTCAAAGGTCTTGCTGAAGTCCAGATAGGCCATGTCCACTGCCCTCCTCTGATCCACCTCCCTAGTCACCCAGTCAAAAAATTCAACAAGGTTGGTCTGACATGACCTCCCCCTAGTGAAACCATGCTGCCTTGGGTCCTGTAGTCCATTGACAACCAGATGTTCCACCAATCTCTCCTTCAGTAGTGCTTTCATGATCTTCCCCACTACCGAGGGTGAGGCTGACTGGCTGGGTTCCCCGCTTCCTCTTTGTCCCCACTTTTGTATGAGGGGACTACATCTGCTGTCCTCCAGTCTTCGGGTACCTCCCCTGTTTCCAGTGATCAGCTAAACAGGATAGCCAGAGGTTCACCCTATCTGGGGTGCACTACATCTGGCCCCATTGCTTTATCAACTCTTATTACTTCCAGTTCCTTCAGGACCCTTTCTCATGTAAAGGGACTCGTGTCCATTTCTGCACCATTCTCACCCCTTATACTCCCTTCAGACCCATTACCCTCCACTTCCTCAGTAAAGACTGAGCAGAAATACCTGTTCAATACGTCAGCTTTACTGTTGTCATCCTCCACGCGGCCCGCATCCTCCTCCCTTCAGTCTCACTATCCCTCCCTTTGCCTTTTTTTTTTCACTTATGTACCTGTAAAAGGTTTTGTCCCCTCTACCCACTGATTTTGCAATGTGTTCTTCTGTCTGAGCTTTGGCTTCCCTTACTGACCTCCCTGCCTCCCTTTGCTTCTCCGGGTACTTCTCTCTATCCCCTTCTACCTGTGTCTTTTTGTATTGCCTGAATGCAATCTTTTTGGCTTTCACTTTCTTTGCTACCTCTTTGGAAAACCATAATGGTTTCCTCTTCCTTTTCCTCTTGCTAACCTGCTTAATGTATAATTCTGTTGCTCTTGTAATCCCCATTTTAAATACTGCCCACTGTTCCTCAATCCCTGATTCCTGCCCCATTCCCCTTAATGCCTCTTTCAAATATCTCCCCATTTTCCCAAAGTCTGACCCCCTAAAATCCAGGATACGTGTTTTTGTGTGGTTTGGTTCTGCTCTTTCTGGGATTTCAAACCACAATGACTGGTGGTCACTGTTCCCCAGGTGCTCCCCCACTGTTACCCCCATCACACTGTCCCTGTTTCTGAGCACAAGGTCCAGTATTGCCTTCTGCCGAGTTGGGTCCATGACCAGTTGCTTGAAGAAGGCACCCTGAAAGGAGTCCAGGATAAATCTGCTCCTAGTTGATGCTGCTGCTGGGATGCTCCAGTCCACGTCTGGAATATTGAAGTCTCCAACCAGTACTACCTCACCCTTGTCTGCCATCCTTTAGATGGCTAGCATCAGCTCCCTATCTGTTTCTTCCTCCTGGGCAGGTGGTCTATAGACCACACCTCTGTGGATGGCTGGCCCCATTTTCCTTTCCAGCTTAACCCACAGTATCTCTCCCCCATTTTGTTCCTCCTGGATCTCTGTGGCCCTTATGTCATTTTTCACATACAGTGCCACTCCTCCTCCCTTCCTACCTGCCCTGTCTCTTCTGAATATGTTGTAGCCAGGTATGGCCATCTCCCAGTCATGGTTATCATTATACCAGGTTTCAGTGATGGCCACAATGTCCAGGTCTGACTGCACCCTGACAGCCTCCAGATCTTCCATCTTGTTGCTAAGGCTCCTGGCATTAGCACTCAAAGTTTTCTATGATTTGACCTCCCTAGACTGTTTCGCTGTTCTTCTCCAGCCCCTTCCTTGGTTGTCCTTTATCCCTGGTTCTCCTTGCTGTCTGCCCTTCTGCTGAATTTTGCCCCTTTTCTGCCAATCCACCTCTTGGGCGCTAATCTCCATCTTTTGCACACTGCTTTGTAGAGATAGCCACTCCTCCAGTTCACTGGTTCAACTGCTAGCTGTGGGGGGTGAGCAAATAGGTACCCTCCTTGCTGGCCTGCCACCCCCCTTAGCTAGTTTAAATGCTTGTCAATGTAGAATTTAAACTTATCATTGAGTGCTTGGATTCCCCTCCAAGATGGATGCAGGCAGTCAGGCTTGAACAAACCTCCGTCCCTCCAGGTGGGTCCCCAGTCACCAATGAATCCAAACCCTTCCTCACAGCACCAGTTCTTCAACAATGAGTTAAAGTTCCTGGTGCATAAATCCCTATGTTCTCCCTTGCTCTTGCGGGTGTACTTGAGAAAGTGACAGAAGTAGCTACTTGCTTGAGACCCCTCCCCAATTTCCTAAACTTTTCCTGAACTTTTTTTTTTTACCAATTATTTTACCAAGTGAGACACACCAAGCTGAAAGCTTGTTTGCAGGTGCAACCTGGGAGCATGAGGAAGTTAAGTGACTTGCTCAGGGTCACACAGTATGCAAGTGGGGGCTGTGGGATTTGAACCCAGGTCTCCAGATTTGCAGCTCAGAGCCTTAAACCACTGCGCCATACTGCCTCCTCAACTTCCTTTGGCTCCCCATTTGCCAGGTCATTAGTACCTAGGTGGATAATGACATCCAGCTCATCCTTCCGTCTTGCCTTCCCAGTGATCCCCAGGATCTTCCTTCCATCCCTCCATGCCATGGCACCTGGTAGGCACCTCACCTCCCTGTCCTCTCCCTCCTGTGTTCCTAGCTGGATCCCTCTTATGATGGAGTCCCCCACCAGGATTCGCTTCCTCCTTCTCTGGGGTCCACTGCTCTCCCCGCTGAGGTCACCTCCTTGGCTAACCTCCACATCCTTTCCTTCCACTTCTCTGGGTACCTCTATTTGGTTGTCCCCATTTGCCAGTGTGATATATGAGTTCTTGAGTGGAATAGGATCTGGGATGTGCCTCTGCCTGACTGCTCTAACCCTCCCTGAGCCCACTGTCATCCAAGTGCTCCTCGTTCTCAGCATCCTTTGTGGCAGTTGCATTGGACTGGGTGGTCTCTGGTTAGGGGTGATGGTACTCCTGACCCAGTTTACTTTCACTCTGAGTCTAGCTACCTCATCCCGCAGTCCAGAGAGATGCATTCAGATAGGGCAGCACCTCAGTGTCCAGAAGGTCTGCCTGAATATGGCTGCCCCACAGCCACTGCATTGCACCACTCCCCACATTATAATGCAATTATACTGCTATTCCACTACTTGTCTGCTACTGAAGCTCTCCTAGTTCCCTTTTTATTAATTTACTCTCCTAAAAATCCTGCCACTGATCCTCAGATACTTTTCTTTTAAAAAAAAGAAAATAAACCAATAAATAAATAAAAGAGTCAAAACACTTGTCATGCTGAGGGTGGGCTTCCTCCCCCTTATGCCCCTCCCACTCCACACCCCTTACTATCCCCTGTGTTTAGCTCCTGTCAATCAGATTTAACAGGACATATAATTAAGAGCTGGGGGAAGGGAAGGGGGGGCAAAAATTTGCAGCAATTAAAGACAGCAAAGAAATACATCACCACTATGTTTTAAATTTTCAACAGCCTAAAAACAATTCTAAGTAAAGACAGCAAAGAAATTACAGTGTCTCTAAATGCCCACAATCTAAGTTTAAAAGAAAAATAGCAATTACTAGTTACTGTAAAGCACTGAATTGAATATGTTTCCTTCCCCTTCTGGCTTCTTCTGAGATAACAGTTGGTAGTACCAGTGGTATACTGGAATGCATAGGGAGAGGTATCACCAGCAGGAGGAAGGAGGTAGTGTTACCACTGTTTTGCTCACTGGTGGAGGCCACACCTCAGACAGGGCATAGACAAAGTGGATGCAGTCCAGAGGAGGGCAATTAAAATGATACAAGGGTTTCATTTAAAGCCTTATGAGGACAGACTGTAGGATTTCAACATGTACACACTAGAAGAGAGAAGTGTGACAGAGGACATGATAGAGACCTACAGGTACCTCAGGAGGAGAAGAAGGTATAGGTGGCTTGTCTCTTTCAAATGAAAAGGATCACCAGGGCCCAAGATAATGTAATGAAGTTGGAAGGGGGAAAGTTTAAGAGGGATGAGAGGAAGTAATACTTCATTGAAAGAGGGGTGGATGCCTGGAACAGTCAATGGAAGTGATGGAAGCAAAAACAGTAACGGGTTTCAAGCATGCAGGTGATAAAGCTAAGGGAATATTAGTGAACAGGCAGGGAGGAAGGAGGGATGCTGATAACCAGTTAGGGTCTGCAGGCATATAAAATACAGGGACCATATGAGCAGATTGGGTGGGCCAAGCTGTCCTTTACTGCCAACAAATTATATGTTTTTGTTTCTATGTGTGTGTTCTTTAGGATTTCCAGTTTCTAGTTCAATTGAATTACATTTGAATTACTATGTAATACATAGGTGATATGTGATGGGTGGTCATGGAATACACTATTTATCTGAACGAGTGGAGAGCAACCTTGGGTAACCTCATGCATGGCGGAGCATAGCGGAGCCATGAGTGATGGTTCCCTAAGTCACTCTCTATTCGATTTATGCAACATACAAGGACCTTGTGTGTTTGTTTATTTTTTGTGTTGTTGTCTGAGCTTTTTTCAGTTTGACTTCGTTGATGGGTTTATTGTTTTTTTTAAATTGCCAACATGCTTCAGTGAGCCCACATTGCAAAGGTCATCATTATGGACATGGTGTGGGTGTGTATATGCTGTGATGCTGCAGCATCACATTTGATTGTTGGAAATGCTGAGTTTTAAAAACAAAATCTAGAGAAACATGGCGGGCAGTTTTAGTGAGATGAAACTCCATTCACACAGGTTTCTAGGGAGTTCAGACCACAACAAGGAGAATGCTACTTCAGTTCAGTTTCTGATTTTTCTTTTTTGGGGGGGAAGCGATGTTGGACTCTGTAGCTAGTGCTATTACAACATGCTGCCTACTGAATAAAGGAGGATGTGAGTGAGTGGGAGTGTAAGGGAGTGTAGGCGAGCTGGTGCCAGAATCCTTTGAGGTCAGTTTACAGGTGTGTTTTTTTTTGTTTTAATTAAAAAAAAACATGGATAAATCAAATGGGAATTTGCAAAGGAAGCACTAACGAGGTGGTGGTGTGGCATGTACTTGCAGGAGTCAGGAGATCTGTGGACAAAAGCAAGTGCGATGGCAGGCTAGCAGCTGTCAGTTAAGGGTGCTAAAAAAGAAAGCTACACTTTTGTTTAGGATAGAGCAGCAGGCAAACTATGTAGATCACTGTGACAGGGATGTTTGTAGTGCAGGGCTGGGTTTGTGGAATTACTGTTAGAAGTGTATGGGATAGTGTGGATGCAGAAGTAGAGCTGACAGGGCAGTTGGAAGGGAGGGGTAACACTAACTGATGATGTACTTACTGTGTAGACAAATATGTATGACGTGTCTACTATGCAGAACAATAAAATTTATATAACGGGAGTGTAGATACACAGCTTTATATAAGGGTTTCTGAGTTCAGGCATGTTGCACAAATACAATTATTAAGGCATTATTCATAAAGAGAATGGAGGTCCTGAAGGAACCTCATTTTTGGAATAACCTGTGTAATCTCATTAAGATTTCATTTGTGTGATCATGCATTACTTCCTATGGAGCTACTGGTGTAAACCCACATACATTTTCTTACATATAGTTTTCTCATTATACTTAAGTTATGTTTGCTCCATACGATTTCAAGGAGTTATACCAATTGTATTTCATTGAAATTAGCATTGAAAACAGACAGCTATTAGGCCTTATTCACAGGAAGAATTTGAGTCCTGGAAGAGCCTCATTTAAGGAATAAGTACACGTAAAATCATTAGTATCCCATTTTTTCAAATCATGTATTAGTTCCTACGGAGCTATCAATGTAGACCCACATTATTTCCTTACATACGCATCTCATATTTATTAGACTTGTCATGTTTATTCCACAGGATTTCCAAGATGTTCTTACAATTTTATTATGTTGGTATTGCTACTGAAAACAGACAGTTATTAAGGCCTTATAAGAAGATATGACCACTTGGGGTCCTTTGATGAAAACTAAAGAACATTAATCATTCAGCATACTAGAACAAGGCTAGTTTTTTTTCACAGCTTGTGCTGCTGCTGTGGCTTTTTGCCCCT
This sequence comes from Neoceratodus forsteri, assembly GCA_016271365.2. Lineage (NCBI taxonomy): Eukaryota > Metazoa > Chordata > Ceratodontiformes > Ceratodontidae > Neoceratodus > Neoceratodus forsteri. Next base: position 637,803,855 of record CM057455.1, on the reverse strand, counting down.
TTGTGGCATTATTAATTATAATCTTTTGAAAAAGGACTTACGTCCAAAATGCTTCAAAGCTTGTGGTGTGTGATGTGTCCGCACCTGCACCTTAATAAAATATTGGCACTGATGGAAATACTGTGAGCAGCTTCTTTTTACTTCAAGCAGTGGTGAGTGTGGGATTGCTTTTGTGAAATGTGGATTGCCTACTCTCTTCCCTGCACCCCAGCCTACTGCAACATCTTCACTTGACCGTTATTAATTATAGTATTGCAGTCCATTACTACTAGCCTTTATTGACAAAAATATATAATTTGATGGCAGAAGAAGTCTGAAGGTCCATTTAGTCTGCCCTTACTATGTTACATCACCCCCCCAAAAAATAATACTGCCCTGGTGGAGTGATTGTCTCCCTTCCAGAGTCCTTATCCAACCCTTCAACTCCTTACTGCACCCTGGGGACCATGATTTCCCTTATCCTATATCAACCATGTATAAAAGCATTAAGAATTTGAAGACAGATTGAGCTACTTTTTGCTGATTCCAAGAGTGCTATCAACCTGTTTTCCTTACAATATTTAAGGGATGACAACCCATGGTTAGCACCAGTATTTAACAGTGCCAGGTCACTGTAGTGTCGGCGCTGGACCCTGGCACTATTTTCTGGTGGTCTTGCACCCCCTCCCCAAATCAGCTCCAACTTGTAGTTGATTATATTAATTGGGGGTGCAGGGGGCATGGTCCCCCTAAGAAAACATGGAAGGCAGTGACTACCTTTATGCTGACCTCAAATGCGATCGACATAAAGGTTTCACTGTACAGTCGGTTGACAAAGATTTTGTCACTGTACAGTCATAGAGCCTGCTTTGACAGGCTGAACTAGCCGAATAGTGATATCTCATCCTCTTTTCAGCATTCAAAGTAATGTAAAACTGTGTCTGTATCTGCCCTAGTCCACCTACCCACCCGTCATCTGCTGCCGGTGACGCCACCCACTCACTTACTTTACTCTGGCTCTCTCTCTCTCTCTCTCTCTTGCTCTCCTGATGCATATGCTCACAAACTTTAAACATCAAAAATGTGCTAATATTTGCCAGTAATTAATCAGTGCCTTGGGAGTCCCAGTTGAAGGTTGCTTTATTTCGAGCAATCTTAGGTACATTCTCCTCTGAACCAGTCGCAGTTTTTCTCATGCCCACTCACTTACTTACTCGCTCCTCTCATAACGCTTTCAATAATGTATTGTCTCTCCTATAAAAAAAATCTATAAAACAACAGTGTGTAATCACTTTCAAGTCTGTGTATGTGTATGCATGTGTCAGGGGGTAACCAAGACAACCAGCTGTAAAGTAACAACTACAGGGCTCCAGTAGGGCAAAAGTCATGAGTTTAAAAAAACATGCATTCTAATGCAGGCAGAAGAACTATCTTACTACAAAATGAATGAAACTCTTAACAGTTTTAACATTTTGAAGTTTTTTCTTCAAAAAAGTGTAATACTGTAGCCCATTTTAAGTGCACTAAGACATTTCAGCAATGTGCACTAAACATTTCTAACATACGGCAAGAGACTGAGGGCACTCAGCCTGTGGCCACATGCCTTATTACGCTCCTGGCCATATGATAGAAATGTCTAATGCACACCCACGTTGTGTCTTGCTGCTTACTTAACACATGCTACAGAGCTGTGTTTTCAATGAAAAATTACTAGCAAGCTGCATCATGCAGCCAGATGCGACCATTCACACTTGAAGCATCTACCTCTGATGTCTTTTGAGAAGCAGCAAAGAAGGAGCATAACACAAGACTAGAATGAAGTTCTTTATTCTCACAGTGGGCTCAGGATGGATAGGCTCATACAACTTCACACCTTCAGTAGTACTGCATGACTAGCCTCTCTAAAATTGGGTATGTAAGATTTAAGACATGACAAGGCATGCTTTATGCTGATCTAGCTGCATATCCTGTTACACAGTGGGCATGACACCAGAGGTGGAGGGGTTCTGTGATTTTACATACCATAAGATACAGTACATTTACTTCATAGTAATTAGGAGCTCTTTTGTTATTTTTCTTTTTAATATTTTATATAGTTATAGCATCCCTTTTTTCAAAATATGTTTATAACTTCTCTACTGAGATCTTTGAAAGAATGAATAATTTTATACATAAAAGACATCACTATCAGGGCTTTGTTAGTCATAAATTGTTTTTTTTTCTTAAATTGTATTAAATTCTAAGTCTTAGAAGAAATTATTTGCAAGATCTGCACTGCTGATGTACAAAATAAGCATGGTACAAAGAAAGCACAGAAACCCAGCCCTTTACATGCTCTGTAGTTGCTGTCTGAACAAGGAAGAAGAAGGTCTGGTTTTTGATCTTGACTTTGTGAGCTAGGGCAAAGGTGAGACCAGACCATCAATCGTTGCACCACAGGAGATCTGATCCCTCAGAAGCAAGCAGATACAGTAGGTTCAGAAATTTATTAACTGAACTGTCGTGTGAGTGCATGAGTGCCTGTGTGTGTGTCTGTGTCTGTGTCTGTGTCTCTGTGTGTGTGTGTGTGTGTGTGTGTGTGTGTGTGTGTGTGTATGTGTGCGTGTGTTTTACATTTTATCCTTTTGCCTGAAGTTATGCTCTGGCTTTGCTATCCTTGCTCATTGGTATTATGAAAACACTTCAGTGACTGCACAGTATGTGTTATATAGAGCTGTGTTAAGTATATAAGAATTTGAAACTGCTGTAAAACTGAAAAAATTATTTGGATATGAACAGTATTGTTCAGTGCAAGCTTTACTTTGTGACAAATCTGCTACAAAACACAGTTTGTAGGAATTTCACATAAGATAGTCTTCATAACATGTGTTTTTAGTCCCTTCAGATGGAGTTGGGTTTAAACTCCTTCACTGGCAGTTGGGAGAGGACTGCACAGGGAGATGGAGTAGCATATTCTTCAGTGACAGCAGGGGAGTACACGTGGAGGTTGGGTGTAGGCTCCTTTGCTGGTAGTGGGGGAATGTACAGTGAAGTTGGTGGAGGCTCCTTTCCTACAGTGGGAGAGGGGGCTGCACAGTGAGCTAGGGTGGATTCATGCTCTTTTGCTGACAGTGGTGGTGGATTGCACTGTGAGGCATGGTGGGATTCCATAGCTGGTAGTGGTGAGGTTGCACAGGAAAGAGTGGTGGGGGCTCCTTTGTTGGTTGTAGGAGAGGAACTGCATGGGGGTAGGTCTGGGGATCCTTTGCTGGCAGGAGGTACATAGTGATCTGTGGGACTCCTTTTGTGGCAGTGGAGTGAGCTGTACAGGGCAGTGGGATGGGGGCTTCCCTGCTGGCTATGAGGGGTGCTGCACAGAGAGGATGGGTAGCAGCTCTTTTGCTAACAGTGTGGGGGGCTGCAAAGGGAGATGGAGTTGGGGATCCTTTGCTGGCATTTGGGGTGGCTGCACAAAGAAGTTGAGATTGGGCCTGTTTGCTGGCAGTTGAGGACTGCACAGATAACTGGAGGTTCCTTTGTTGGTGTGGTGGACAATTTACTGACTGTGGAAGGGGGCTTCACAGTGATATTTGGACTTCTTTGTTGGTACTGAAGTGGGGATGTGCTGGTAAGTGGGGTGGAGGGCTTATTTGCTGGTAGTGCAGGCAGGGATTCAGTTAATTTATTTTCAGTGGAAATCTAAAACTTCCATGAATCAAAATCTGGAAGTCATTCAAATTTTTTTGAAGTCAAAATACTTCCATAATCCCACCTGTGGAAGTCAATATTCTAGGAAGGACAAATTTATGGACGTTAATGTAATATAATAGTTGTAAAATATAGTTTCTTTCAGAAAAATCCATAATTTCTGACTTCCAAGCCCGCAGTTTTAGAAGTCATCTAATTTTTAGTTTTATATCTGGAAGTCAGTGACTTCCTCCCTTTTTATTTTAGAAGTTTTGGCCTTATTTTTGGAAATCAAATACTCCCAAAATGGAGTAAACTGAAGCCCTGAGTGCAAGTGAGAAATACAGAGGTTGTTCAGATGGGGCTCTTTTGCTGGTAATGGGGGCTGCACAAGGAGGTAGGGAGGGGGCTTATTTGCTGACATTAGGGAGTACTGCACAGAGAACTGGTGTCAGGGTTCCATTTCTGAAAGGGGATGAAGGCTATATAGTGGTTTGGTGAGGTGCAAAAGTGGGATGTACCAGGTGGTGGGGTACGGGCTCCTTTTCTAGCATCTTGAGGGCCTACACAGCATAGTGAAGTTGATGATCCTTTGCTGGCAGTGTGGAGCATCACATGGTATTGGGGTTTCATTTCTAACAGTGGGTGGTTGCAAAGGGAGGTGTTGTGATGGTTCCTTTGATGGCAGTTAGGGAGTGCATAGGGATGTGCAATGGGGCTCCAATACTGACATTTGGGGTGCTACACAGGGGGATAAGGTGAAGGATTATTTTCTGGCAATAGGGGACTGCACTAGGAGGTAGGGGTCCCTTTCTGGCAGTTGGTAGGCTGCATAGGAGACTGGTTGGGAGTTCATGTACTGCCAGTGAGGGGGCTGCTGAGAGAGGTAGGGTGTCAGCTCTATTGCTGGTGGTGGGGACTGCACAATGATTTAAGGTTGTAGCTTATTTGCTTGTAGGCTGAACTGGGAGTTGGGAGGGAGGCTCCTTAGCAGGTAATAAGCAGCAGCACAGGAAGGTGCTTTTAGGGCTCATTTTTTCGCAAGGCACAGAGATGTATGACTTGGGCTCTTCTGACAATGAATAGCTGCACACAGAAGTGGTATGATGGTCTCTTTTCTGGCAGGAGGCTGCATAGTGCTATGGGGGCTACTTTGCTGGCAATGGGGGTTGGATTCACAGGAGGTATGATGAGGGTGCCTTTACTGGCAAAAGAGGAAGCTACAGAAGGTGCAATGGGTGGTATTTTTTTTTTTGGTGGAGGCTGGTAGTGGCTTTGCAGTGAGCTGGGTATGGGGGTAGGTTTTTAACAGTGGGATATGCACAGGAAGGTGTGAAAGAGGGTCATTTTCTGGCAGGATGGGTGCTGCACAGGGAGATGTGGTGTGTGCTCCTTTGCTGGCGGTGAGAGTGCTGTACAGGAAGGTAGGAAGAAGGCTTCTTTGCTGGCATTTGAGAAGGCTGTACTGTGTAGAGTGGTGGGACTGTTTAACTTGCAGGTGGCCGCACAATGATGTTGGGGGTCCTTTGCTGGCAGTAGTGGGGTTGTACTGGGAAGTAGGGGCTCATTTGCTGGTAGGAAGGCTTTGCAGTTGTATGTGGGTTGAAATGAGAGGTGACATAGGGGCTCACTTGCTGGAATTGATGTGACAGGCTGCACAGTGTGTTGTTGTGTGGGTGCTTTCCTGGAAGTGGGAGAGGGCTGCTCAGGTAGGTGGGAGGGTGTTTCTTTTCTGTCAGTGATGGTAGCTGCACATGAAGGTGGAGTCTTCATTGGTACCTGCACAGTGATTAAAGTGCATTTGGTCAGAGGTATGACATGTTATAGCCCAGACAACTGTAGACCTGCTAGCCCAGTTGACTTGGGTGCTATGACCTGTATGTGATCAGCTGTGCTTCAGTAGAAGAACTAGCTGCTCTGCTGTTTGATTGTAAACCCAACTGTTACAGAGTGCATGCAGTCAGCACTGTTCAGCATGAAAGGATCTTTAACATACAGTAATCTAGGGTGGTCACTTATTTTAGACTTAATGTACTGCTGAACATGGGCAGCATAAGCAGTTATAGTGTGAGATATGAAGGGCCCTACAGTACAGTTGGATAGGGGGGAGAACAAAGCTGTTAATTGTACTTCATTGCGTGTTAGTGTTAGATGTGGTCTGTGCAAGCTAATGTGTGTTATCATGTTTTGAATCATGCAGTTGAAATCCAAATCTTCCCCACCTGTTTCTGTTACCCTTCCTCCTGATATCTTCACAGCCATGCCTCAGTCATCATGGTAAGCAGCCAGCGGGGTCCCCACTCCTGCCTTGAGTTAACTTCCACAACACTACAGTTTTCTCTCTCCATTACAAAAGCAGGCAATAACTCACCCCTCTGGTCAATTGCCTGTTGTCAATGCAGTTCTTATTGACTAAGTATGTCTGACACTTCTGAATATGCACCTGCTAGGCACTCCTATTGAGCTATATCCCACTTTATTCACTGGACTTACGGCTTTTTGCATTTATTCTAATTTTGTACTCATTTTTTTGTACCGAACATTGTTCAAATGTTTTGTTACTATGTATTGTGCTGCTGTTCCCCCACTGTTCCCTTCCCCTGGATCACACCTGGAAATAAGCCTTGGCTCAGTGTGCCTTTCCCAGTTACCAATTTTTAAAATAAAATAACTAAATAAATAAATAAATGTTATAAGAGCACTTCTTTGGAGGGTGATACTAAGGACAAAGTCACTATAAAAAAAGTGATATATTTTATTTGAATTTGAATACATTACACCACTTTGAATCATGGAATTGAACTCCAACCCTTCTCCACCTGTTCCTGTTCTTCTTCCTCCTGATATCTCCTCAACCATCCCGGTAAGCAGCCAGCTGCATCACCGCTCCTCAATAAGAAAAAGCAGTCTTCTTGAACAAATACTTCTGTTCAGTGTTCACAGAAGAAAGGGAAACAGAGGAGCCACAGATAGGTGACAGGAGCATCAAACAAAAGGAAGTGAACAGTAGACTATTTACAGATGAGAGAGTCCTGAAGGAACTCACAAATCTGAAAGCGGGTAAGGCAATGGGGCCAGACAGGGTCCACCCAAGTATACTGAGGGAACTCTGGAAAGTGCTGGCTGTACCTCTGACAGTCCTGTTCAACCTCTCAGTGCACATGGGAGAGGTTCTGGGGGACTGGAGAAGGACAGATGTAGTCCCACTTTGCAAAAGTGGTAGTATGGAGGAAGCTGGCAACTACAGGCCAGTCAGCCTGAGTTCAGTGGTGGGGAAAGTATTTGAATCACTACTGAAGGTAAGGATAGTGGAATATCTTGAACCCAGAGGCTTACAGGACAAGAGACAGCATGGATTCCTGGGGGGATGAGGCCTGTTGAATTGAGGCCTGTTGAATTAATCTAATGGATTTCTTTGACTGGGTCACCAGGGAATTGGATCAGGGAGGAGCAGGTGGATGTGGCCTACCAGGATTTCAGCAAGGCCTTCGACACCATCCCGCATAGGAGGTAAGTCAGCAAGCTGGGTAGACTAGGAGTGTGACCAATGGTGGTAAACTGGGTAAGAAATTGGCTAGGGGATAGGAGATAGAGGGTGGTGATAAACGGAGTTCACTCCAGGGAAGGGAGGGTGACTGGTGGGGTACCTCAGGGTTCTGTACTGTGACCTATCCTCATTAATGTCTTTATTACTGACATTGCAGAGGGGTTGGAAGGAAAGTGTTTGTGGATGATGCTAAAATCTGCAACAACGTAGACACTTGGGGGGTGTGTGTGGAAAAAATTTTAGGGGATCTGAAAAAGTTAGAGAAGTGGTCAAGGGTATGACAACTAGGTTTCAATGCAGAAAATGTGCAAAATCATGCACTTGGGGCACAGTAACTCAGGGCAGGAGTACAAAATGAGAGAAGTGGTATTGATGTCCACCAAACAGGAAAGAGACCTGGGAGTTATCATATCTGATGACCTATAAGCTAGGCAGTGTGACAATGCAGTCGGAAGAGCCAACAGGATGCAGGTTGCATAGGGAGGGGAACACCAGCAGAAATGGGGAGGTGGTGTTACCATTGTATAGATCACTGGTGAGACCTCACTAGGAGTATTGCGTCCAGTCCTGGAGGCCTCATCTCTGGAAGGACATATAAAGAGCAGAGTTGGTCCAGAGGAGGGCAACTAAAATGGTGCAAGGTCTGCATTAAAAGCCCTATGAGGAAAGAGTGAAAGACCTTAATATTTCTAAACTGGCAGGACAGAGGGAGAGGGGGAATATGATAGAAACTTTCAAATAGCTCACAGGTATAAATAAGGTTCAATAGGGAAGAATCTTTCAGGAAAAAGATGCTCAAAAACAAGGGTCAGGCTATGAAACTGGAGGGGGTATATTCAAGGGAGATGTGAGGAATTACTTCTTCATGGAGAGGGTGGTTGATGCCTGGAACAGCCTCCCAGCAGAGGTGGTGGGGGCAAAAAACTGTACCAGGGTTCAATAAAGCATGAGATAGGCATTAGGAAACCTTGGTGATAAGACAAGGGCAAATAAGTCGGAGAGCAACTAGGGTCCATGTTGATACAATAAGTAGGGAAAAACGGGCAGACTAGATTGGCCAAGCAGTCATTATCTGCCATCTACATTACTTGGGGCACATAAGAAGTGTGTTGCTAGCACACGATAGAGATAATGAGTTATGCTCTGTAGAGCATGCCTATAGTGCGTTATAAGGCATGAGGTGCTTTTACTGAGTGTCTTTTGCACCTGAGCATGTTTATCAGCCACATCTCAAGTGTGTTATTGCACTTATAAAATGGGCCCCCGTTAAAAGCTAATTAAAAAAATGCAAATAAAAATGAACATAAAAACAATAAAAATATGACTATATGAGTAGAAAATAAGAAAAAGTAGCCCTTGTGTTGGAAGGCAGTTGTCACTACTGAATGTCAGTATCTCTGTGTCTGCACTACCTTCCCAGTGACTGTGTCTGAAGTACCCATGCCGACAAACACTCAAAACCATGGTGTTTTTTATATACATTTCTTACTTTTCCTCCAAAGTTTGACTTACAGCCAGTGGGAGAGAGCATCACCATGTAACAGTTGGGCTGATTGGTGTGCTGTTTGTTGCCCCCTCCCAGTCTTTGTTTTCTTAAATCATTTTTTTTTATTTGATTTGTATCAAACAGCTGGCTGACTGGAGAGAAAGTGTATCCCTCATTAGCCACCGTAGATGGTCATTTCCTGGCTAACGTTTGTAAAATTGACCATAACCGTTACTTATATAAACAAGCATTTGTCAATGCCGAATGTTTGCTTGCTGGTATTAGCATTGGAAATGCAGGAGTTTAACAGATGCAGAGAAGGAATGGCTATGAAGTAGTGAACTTCACGCTGTCCCCACCTCCACCCTGCAGAGATGGACAGGCATTGGGTTATGCATTTAGGTTGTCGCCAGTAGCATTCATGTAATTGCACCTCATCCTATCCTGCAGACACAGACAAGTGCTGAGGTGTGCCTTGTGGTGTTCGGCTTTACAGTCACCCTACTCCATAAGGATATACGCTGAAATGGGTGCAATATAGGAGAATGGGGCTAACTCTGGGGCCGAAGATTCCAAGGCACACCTTGATGCCTGTCACTGGCTGCAGGGGGGGTGGGGGTGGAATGGCATGAGCATTACAGTCGTCAATCCAAAGGCACACCCCTGATGCCTGTCAGTCTATACAGGGTGGGACGTTATGGTTAGAAATCCTAATGCCCCAGGCGTTTGTTGGTATTTGCACTACAAATTTTCAACTTGGCCTTTTTGTAGCCCCCACCTCATGAAAACATTTGGGACCTCTTCTCATGAACAGTGGCACTGTGATTTTGTGAATGTGTTCCGAACTTTGAGTTCCAACAGCGACCGTGCCATTGTGCACCAAATGAACTAAAACACAGTTGGGGCAGGATGTGAAGAATGACAGCTGTACCATTGATAGGGAGGTGTGAAGAGATGGCAATGCTGAAAATCTGTAGTGAAAATATTAAAAATGCTCTAACTTACGAGCGTACATGGAAACTGCACAACTCATGCACGTAACACAGTCATTTAGTGGAATTATTTCACCAAATGTTCAACATAGGCATTTTGTGACCCCTACTCATGAATACTGTCAGTGTGGTTTTCTTAATCTGTCCTGAACATTGATTTCCTACAGCAACCACGCTATTCTGCACCAGATGTGTAAATGCATATTTTGAGCAGGATATGAAAAATGACAGCTGTACTGTTCATAAGGAGGTCTGAAAAATTGGCAATGTTGAAAATCTGGGGTGGAAATACTACAAATTTGCGAAGTTATGAAGGTGCGTGGAAAATGCACAATGCATGCTTGTAACACAGTCATTTTATGGACGTTTGTCACCAAATTTTCAACATAGTCATTTTAGGACCTCTGGTCATGAACAGAGTCACTGTGATTTTACATACGAACATACATACGAACATACAAATCTGCCAGCAGAACAGACCAATCAGTCTAAGTCTGCCCTAGTGTGCAGATAGCACCCTAGATTGCAGCTGACCCAGCCTCCTCCCCCTCAGTTCTTCCCCTGCTTGTCCTTGCCCCTGCCCCCTAACTCTTCCTCTTGCTTTATCCCACTCCTTCTTAAAGCTATTGACTGTCCTACATGTTACCACCTCTTCTGGCAGCGCATTCCAACTAGACACCACCCTCTTAGTGAAGTAGCGCCTCCTCATTTCCCTCTTGAAATGTACCCCTTCCAACCTTAGTCTGTGCCCCTCATCTCTCTTCCACTCCTCAGTTTAAACACCCTCTCAGTGCTAGGTTTATTTACCCCCTCAGGTATTTAAATGATTCAGTCATATCCCCCCATCCCTCCTCTTCATCAGAGTGTACATGTTCAGCTCCTTCAGCCTAATCTGGCTCTCACTCAAGATCTCTGACAATGAAGTTGCACTTCCTGGCTTTAACGTTTTCAGGCTTGACTGGTCTACCAAGAGACTGTGCCATCTATATCAAGGACACTATCAAACCCCAGATGGATCTCAGGCCCCATGCCCAGGCACTAGCAATTAAAGCCATACTTGGGTCACACAACAAAACCCTAACTATTGTCACTCTCTATATTACCCCTAATGCCCCTAATGAACACAAAAGGGGTTTCAAGGGTATTGTTGACTTCATCCGTGGTCTGCCTACTAACTCTGAAACCATCTTACTAGGTGACTTTAACATCAGCTGTCTCTCTCCCGATGTAGGCACATACAGGGATGATATCTCAGCAGTTCATGTCATCCAGCTTGTCTCCTAACAGGGTTAATTACAAAACAGGCACCAGCACCCTCCTAGACTGGATAATTTCAAGCAACCCAGAACAACTCACCAATGTGACAGTGCACCCGGACGCTATTAGTGACCACTCCTCAATCTCGTGTAACTGGTCAAACAAATTCCTCAAACCACCGCCCTGCTTCACCTTCAGTAGGGTACTAAAGCATGGGCATCTTCAGTCACTAAAACATGGTCTTGCCAACTCCAGCTGGTTACAAATTGACTGTGCTACTGATGTTAATACTGCTTTGGATTATTTTATAAAACAATTCATGCAAATCTGTGATGTGCATGAGCTCCACTAAAAGGTCAAAGCAAGGGGGTCAGTTAACCCATGGTTATCATCTGACCTCATAAGCAAACTGAAAAAGTACAATCACCTATGGCACCTTGCCAGAGAGTCGGGTAAACCCTCAGAAGTACTAGCCTGTAAGCAAGCCAGAAATGTCTGCATCCAGGAAATATGCCATGCTAAATAAAAACACCACTAGGAGTCACTTGCTGCCTCCTGGGGTGACGGAAAAAACTTTTAAACCAACTTGAAGGAAGTCTTAGGGAAGGATGTGAAATTGGCACCAAACCTAATCAATATACAGGGAACACCTACCCAGGACCCACTTACTTTAGCCAATGCCTTCAATGAAGCGTTCTCAGACCTCTCTGGGACACTCCGCCCAGACTTCTTTGATGACCCTCCACACTCCAACAACTCTACTACCGATGCTCACCTTCACTCTGCCCCTCCTTTTTACTTCAAGAAACTTCCCCCCTCACTAGTCAGGAAATATCTCCTCAAAGTGCTCAGGAAACCGAGACAAAGTGCGGACACACTGGACCTCAAACTTGATGCCTTCACTATTGAAGAAGTTCTCCTTCCCATAACCAAGATCCTGAACATGTCGCTCTGCCACCCGCAGTTCCCACAGCTGTGGAAATCGGCCATCATGACTCCTGTGTACAAAAATGGAGATAGGGTATCGCTGTCAAACTACCGGCCCATCTCAATTCTTCCACCGATCTCCAAAGTGCTAGAATGCATAGTGGCTGACCAGCTGGTCGAATATTCTTGTAAAATACTCAATCCGATGCCCAGAGCAGCATGGCTTCCATAAAGTCCATAGTACCCCCACAGCACTACTTGAACTCACTGGGTTTATTCACTCGTCCTTGGACCAAGGAACCCTAGCAGGGGCAGTATTCATTGACCTCTCAAAGGCCTTCGTTACTGTCGACCACTCCCTCCTCTGAAAACCAATTAACCTCAATTGGTCTCTCTGCAAAATCAACCCTCTGGTTCAAAAGCTACCTAGGACAACGTACACAAAGAGTGAAAATCAACAATGTCCTCTCTGATTATCTGCTTGTGAAATCTGGGGTCCCCCAAGGCTCAGTATTGGGACCGCTCCTTTTCAGCATCTTTCTCAACAATCTACCGTGCAGCTGCCCACAGCAGATGCTATTCTATGCAGATGATGCAGTAATCTTCTCAAACTGCCCAGACCAAGAGAAACTTGAGTGCAAGCTGCAACATAGCTTTAGGATTGTTGAGGAATGGTTCCAAAACCACAAACTTATCCTAATCAGCAAAAAATCCCAAACCATGATGTTCTGCAGCACTTGAGGCAAGTACAAGTCATACGCTCTCAACATTAGTACACAATCTGGAACTCTGCTCGAACATACCCAGCACTTTAAATATCTTGGGGTCACACTTGACAGCAGTCTGGCCTATAACCAGCACATCAGCAATGTGGCTTGGACTGTCAACTACAAAATCAGTCTCCTCCACAGGCACAAGCACTGTCTCACCTCAGACACTCTTACACTGGCTATCAACAGCTCTGTCCTCTCTGTTATAGACTACAGTTTGGTCATCTATGGTGCTGCTAGCCCCACTGCCCTCTGCAGAATATCGGTTACACTGAACAAGGCCTGCAGGCTGCTCACAGGAGCTGAGTGTCTCACCCATACCTGTGACCTCTATGCTCAAATGGGCTGGCTCCAACTCAGTGGGAGATTACACTACCAAACCTGCCTGCTGACAAAAAAGGTGCTACTAGGCATTCATCCCCATGGCACAGCAACCCTTCTTCAGCCACACAGCAGCAACTCACAATGGACAAGAAATGCTAGCACTCACTTTTTCCATGTTCCTTGTCTTCGAACAATGCAGGGTCAGCGCTCTTTTGGCTATAGAGCACCCTTCTGGTTTAATGCCCTCAGCCAGGACATATCCACTCAGCGTACTCTGGGACACTTCAAGAGACTACTACGCCAGCAGCTTTTCGCATCCAGCACCTGTGACTGTTTCCACTAGTCCCCCTGCCATAGGACTCTGACCTACCTCTATGCAGCTCCCAGTAATGGCATGTCCATGTCATCTCTACCACCCCCCTACCTCCTCCTCCCCTAGTTCCTTGCCACATGGGCTGACAACTTTGCTTGGCCACCGCCGCTACGCATCCACCCCCTTGACAGGGTCTATGACTGCTGCAACTCTATCTCTCACCCTACCATCTCCCCCCACCCATCATCACTTTAGCCTTCTCTTCCCTATCACCTACTATTCTCTCCATTAACTACTGTCTCAGTGAACTATCTCCCAACCTTCAACTACCTGCAACTATCCTCTCCTCTAACTTACTCGATACGCAAACCAAGGCTATCTTACCCTCTATAGTTTTGTCTTGTTAGTATAAACCTGCTTGTATAAACCACTGCAATTATTGTACTTGCCTTATACTCTATGTTGCTTGAACCCTTGTAATACTGTCTTCCCTCCCACTGACGTGGAACCTTTGTAAAAGAATTCTCAGCTCAAAGGTGTTTAATCCTAGATCTTAATAAATAAAAATAAATAAATAAACTTCATATTCCTGTCCTTCCATCCCCTTTAACATTTTTGTTACATAGAAACATAGAATTTGACGGCAGATAAGGACCGCTTGGCCCACCTAGTCTGCCCATTTCTCTACCTAACGGATAAGCTGCGGATCCTAGTTAACCAACAGCCTACTTCCTCCTACCCCCCACTAGAATTGCCTTATGTCTGTCACATACATTCTTGAATTTCCCCACTGTTTTTGACTCTATGATCTCCTCAGGAAGGCTGTTCCATGTATCCACAACCCTCTCTGTGAAGAAATACTTCCTCACATTACCTCTGAGCCGTCCCCCCTCTATCTTCAAATTGTTCCCCCTTGTTTTTGCACATCTCTTTTTCTGAAAGATGCTACCCTCTTGGACTTTGTTGATTCCCTTGAGGTATTTGAAAGTTTCTATCATGTCCCCCCTCTCCCTCCTTTCCATGAGGCTATACATCTTTAGTTCCTTTAGTCTTTCTTCATATGTCTTCTGATGCAGACCCTGCATCATTTGTCTGCCCTCCTTTGGACAGCCCTCTACCCTATGTATGTCTTTGATGGAGATGGGGTCTCCAGAACTGTACACAGTACTCAGATGTGGTCTTACCAACTGTCTGTACAGAGGGCCAATAACTTCCTGTTTCTACTGGTGATGCCTTTCCCATGCATCCCAGTATCCCCACCCTCCTTACTGCCTTCTCACATTGCTGGCCCACCTTTAGGTCATCTGATATGACTACCCCAGGTCCCTTTCCATTTTTGTTGTTGTCAGTATCTCACCACCCATTGTGTACTCTTCCCCTGAGTTTTCGTTTCCCAGGTGCATTACTTTGCACTTTTTTGCATTGAATCTAAGCTGCCATACATTTGACCATTCCTCCAACCTTGCCAAGTCCCTTTTCATCCTTTCCACCCCACCTTGTGTATCAACCCTGTTGCAGATCTTTGTATCATCTGCAAAGAGACATACTTTCCCTTCCAGTCCCTCTGCAATGTCACTTACAAAGACATTAAAAAGGACCGGCCCCAGTACTGAACCCTGCGGTACTCCACTAGTAACCCTCCTTTCTTCACTATGCACTCCATTTACTGTTACCCACTGTATCCTGTTGTCCAACCAGTGTTTTACCCAGGCTACCACCCTAGGATCCACTCGCAGGCTGGCTAATTTGTTTATTAATCTTTTGTGTGTGACTGTGTCAAATGCCTTGCTAAAATCTAGGTAGGCCACGTCCACAGCCCCTCCCTAGTCCACTGCTTTGGTCACCCAGTCAAAGAAATCAATTAGATTTGTCTGACATGACCTTCCCACTGTGAATCCATGCTGCCTTGGGTCCTGTGCCTTCTGGCCTCTAGGTACTCAACAATTCTTTCCTTCAGAAGTGATTCCATCATTTTTCCTAACACTGAGGTCAAACTGACAGGTCTGTAGTTTCCTGCCTCTGTCTTGCTCCCACTTTTGTGAAGGGGAATCACATCTGCTCTCCTCCAGTTCTCAGGTACCACCCCATCCTCCCATGATTTATTAAAAAGGGTAGTCAGTGGTGTTACTAGTTCTTCCCTTAGTTCTTTTAAAATTCTGGGGTGAATTCCATCAGGCCCCATTGCTTTATCCACCTTCAGCTTTAAGAGTTCTTTTAGAACCCTTTCTTCTGTGAAAGGACTAATATCAACCCCCCTATCCAGAGTGCTTCCATTGACCGGATTAGGTATTTCCCCCTGCTTTTCCATTGTGAATACTGTGCAGAAGTATTCATTCAGTATCCCTGCTTTTTCACTGTCGCTCTCTGCCCAACCACCTTCCTCTTTGTTCAGCCTCAGTATCCCTGCCTTAGTCTTTCTTTGCTCCCTAATGTACCTATAAAAGGTTTTATCCCCCTTCTTAACTGAGTTGGTTATCTTTTCCTTGGTTTGGGCCTTTGCTATTCTGACTGCCTTATCCGCTTCCTTCTGCTTTAACTGGTACAGTTCTCTTTCCTGCACTTTCTGTGTTTCCTTATACTTCCTGAATGCTATCTTTTTGTTCCCTTACCTTCCCCGCTACTTCTTTTGAGAACCATAGTGTTTTTTTCTTTCATTTTGATTTGTTTATTTGCTTCACACAAGGACTTGTTGCCTTTGTGAGGGTGGTTTTGATGTTTCCCCATTGTGGCTCCACTCCACCTTCTTGCCTGTTTGCTAGTGCTTTTCTGAGGCACTCTCCGATTTTGACAAAATCAGCCCTCCTGAAGTCCAGTACCTTCACTTTTGTGTAGCTTGACTCTACAGCTAAGTTTATCGTGAACCACACTGTTTGGTGGTCGCTTGTTCACAGATGGCTACCTACGTCAAGTTCAGAGATCCTGTCTCCATCCCCATTTGAGAGTACCAGGTCTAAGATTGCTCTCTCCCGAGTGGGTTCCAAAACTAGCTGTCTGAGGCATGCCCCCTGTAGGGCATCAAGAATGACCCTGCTCTTGGATATGGCTGCAGCAAAGGTGCTCCAGTCAACATCTGGCATATTCAGGTCCCCCATCAGCAATACCTCCCCTTTCTCTGCCATCCCAAGAATGCCTTCTATCATTTCCTTGTCCATTTCCTCCCCCTGAGATGGGGGTCTGTGTACAACTCCTGTGTGGATTGTGGAGCCATTTCCAGTCTCCATGGTGACCCACAGTGCCTCCTCTCCTCCCTGTTTACCCTTTAGTTCTGTTGCTTTTATCCCTTCCCTTACATAGAGAGCTACTCCTCTTCCTCTTCTTCTTCCCTCTCTGTCCCTCCTGTAGATTGTGTACCCTGGTATGTTGACATCCCAGTCATGGTTCTCTGTGAACCATGTTTCTGTGACTGCCACAATATCCAGGCATCTGTTTTCCATCAAGGCCATCATTTCAGGGAGCTTTTTACCTAGACTATGGGCATTGGTACTCATTGCCATCCATTTTTTTATGGCTTTATTTCTTTTTGCCCCATCCCTGTCCCTACTGCCTTTGTCTTTTTCTCCATTTACCCCTGCCCTTCTCTGTATCGACTGCTTTTACCTCACTAATTACCCTGATTTTTTTGGGGGGCTAGTATTTCCCTTCTCCTCTTCAGTGCCTCCCCCCTTGGCTAGTTTAAATGCTTGCCACTGAAGCATTTAAACCTATCATCTAGGATTCTGGTTCCCCTCCAGGATAGATGCAGACCATCGCGCCTGTATAGGCCTGCATCCCTCCAGGTGGAGCCCCAGTCCCCAATGAAGCCAAATCCCTGAGCTCTGCACCAGCTTTTCAACCAGTCATTGAATCCCATGGTGCGGAGTGCCCTAGCCTCATCAATGCAATAGACAGGTAGCACTTCTGAGAAAGTAACCGTGTTTGCTACTTGTCTAAGGCCCCTCCCAACTCCACAAACTCCTGTTGCACTGCTCTGATCCCATTTTCAGCCAGGTCATTCATTCCTAGGTGGATAATGACATCCAGCTCCTTCCCCCTTGCTGCTGCTTCTACGATCCTGAGGATTCATTTCCAGTCCCTCCAAGTCTTGGCCCCGGGCAGGCACCTTACCTCCCTTTCCCATCCCTCCCCCAGTTCTACCTCCCTAACAACTGAATCCCCCACCAGGAGTTGTTTCTGTCCCCTGTGGGGTCCTGGGCCACCCTCCTGTGGGTCTCCATTGTGGAGGTTCCCAGCATCCTCCTTGGTCTCCACTGCAGTGCCTCCATAGAGGAACCATGCTTCATAAGAGTGGTGAATGGTTGTGGAGAGGCACAACTGGAGGGATGCACCTCTGTTCCACCACCCTCACCCTCCCTGAGCCCACCGTGGTCCAACCACTCCTCTTTCTTGGCAACCTCTGAGGTAGTGGCGGTGGCCTGGGTGGTGCCTGGGGAGGGGGCAGGTTCCCCAAATCATTGCCAGGTCAGCATGGAGAGTAACAACCTCCTCCCTCAGACCAGAGAGGTGCCTGCAAATAGGGCAGCAATGCAGTTTCCATAATGTCTCCCGGAAGACTACTGCTCCACAGCCAGTGCATTGCACCACTCCCCACATGGCTGTGTCCCTTCCTGTTACAGGTGCTTTTTGGTTTTTTGTTCTTGTTTTAGTGTGTTTCCCTCCTTTGCACCCCCTCCATTTACTTTATTTTCTCTTTAGATATGGTCTCCAGTATTGTGGACAGTACTCAAGGTGCGGTCTGACCAATGATCTGTAGAGCGGTAGGATCACATTCCTGTGTCTGGATGAGAACCCCATTGCAATGCACCCCAGCATCCTGTTTGCCTTCACTGCTGCTCTCCTGCACTGGGCTGAGTTGTTCATGCTCCGAGTTACCAACACCACTAGGCCTTCTCCTCCTCTGTGATCCCCAACCTCACTCCCCCAACCAATAGTCCCTTTTCTGGTTCTTAGCCCGAAGTGCATCACCTTACACTACTTTGCATTGAATCCTAGCTGCCACTCCACTGACCATGTCTCTAGTTTGGTTAGGTCCCCCTGCAGTTTCTCCCATCCATCCTCTTCATCAACTGCCACCCTCAATTTGGTATCATCTGTGAACAGATTAACTCTGTTCCCCACTCCATGTGCTACTTCAAAGATTAAGAGCCCAAATAGCACCGGGACCAGCATTGACCCCTGTGGCACCCAGTTTGTCACTGCTCTGGATGCTGAGAGCTCCCCACCACCACCATCCTCTGCACCCTCCCCTGTAACCAGTTCTCTATCCATTTAGTCAGCTTTTTCCCCACCCCCACTGCCATCAGCTTCCCCCGTCTCCCATGAGACACTGTATCAAAGGCCTTACTGAATTCCAAGTACAGGACATGTACTGGCTCCTGCCCAACTCCCTTATCATCCAGTTATAATATCTATTAGGTTGGCTTGACAAGATCTTCCTGAGACGAACCCATGTTGCCGCCCATCTTAGAGGCCATTACTCTCTAGGAATGCCACCAGCCTCTCCTTCAGTATCACATCCATAAGCTTATCCACTATGGACGTGAGACTGACCAGCTGATAATTTCCTGGCTCCTCCCTAGGCCCACTCTTGTGTATGGGCACCATATGGACAACCTTCCAGTCCTAGGGCATGCACCCCATTTCCAGGAAGGTGTTGAACAGATCTGCTAGTGGCTCAGCCAGCAGCTCTAACATCTCCCTCAGCACCTTGGGGTGGATGCCATTGGGACCTGGTGCCTTGTCTACCCTTACTGCACTCAGTCCCTCTAGCACCCTACTCCCTGTGATCAATTTGTCCATCACCTCTTCCCCTCTTTCCCCAGCCCCCCACCCCATGCTGGTAGTGGACCATCCCCCTCTCCGTAGTGAAAATGGAGCAGAAGTACTCCTCCCCCTTTTCCACCCACTCCCCTCCCTGCTTTATCCTCACGATATGTTCCTTGCACTTCTTTTT
Organism: Neoceratodus forsteri; assembly: GCA_016271365.2. Lineage (NCBI taxonomy): Eukaryota > Metazoa > Chordata > Ceratodontiformes > Ceratodontidae > Neoceratodus > Neoceratodus forsteri. The sequence continues at coordinate 637,784,644 of CM057455.1, read as the reverse complement.
TTCCCTGACATACCTAAAAAGTCCTTTTCCCCTCCCTTTATGCCCTGTAATAACCTTAATTCCCTGGAGGCCTTAGCTTTTTACCCTTTTGGCCACCTCTCTTGACCAACTCCTGTAAGTCTCCTTATCCTCTCCCTTCCCTGTTCTCCTGTACAGCTGGTATGCAGCCTTCTTTGCCCTCACCCCTTGCAGCACTTCCTTGTTCAGCCAGCATGGTTTCTCTCTACTCTTCTTACTCCTGGCCTTGGTGCAGGCTACTGTGGCCTCTGTTAGCCCAGTCTTTATGACTCTCCACTTTTGTTCTGCATCCACCCCTGGCCTTATATCCTGGAGTCTCCCTTACAGTATTGCTCCCATCCTCCCAAAGTCCACCCTACTAAAGTCCACCACCTTAGTTTCCATGCCTCCTGTCTCCCTGACCAGCATGAGAATGTGCCACATTGTTTGGCAGTCGCTATCCACTAGTGGGTCTTCCACCCTTACCTCCCTCACCACTTCCCCATTTGACAGTACTAGGTCCAGAGTGCTACGAAGCCTTCTAGGCCTACTTACTAATTGTGTCAGAAGGACATCCTGGAATGCATCAAGGATCACCTGCTCCCTGGTGCTGTTAGTGGCTGGAGTGCTCCAGTCAACCACTGGTAGGTTAAAATCACCCACTATCACCACACTCCCCCTTCTACACACTCTCCTTATCTGCTCTGTGAACTCCCCATCCAGTTCGCTGGATTGGGCTGGTGGTCTGCACACCACTCCCAGCCTCAGCTTTCTGCCCCAGGAGTCCAGGATCTGTATCCAATGGGCCTCTGTCCTCTCCTCTTCTCTTCTCCCTTGTCCCTTATGCATTTGATCCCTTCCTTCACATAGAGTGCTACCCCCCTTCCAACCCCCCAGTCCCTCCTGTATATCCTGTATCCCAGGATTGCCAAGTCGCAGTCATGGTACTCTGTGGCCCAAGTCTCTGTCACTGCAGCAATGTCCAGCTTCGTCTCTGAAAGGAGCGCCTGAAGCTCTGCAGTTTTGTTACCCAGACTTCTTACATTGAGAGAGACCACCTTCCACCCATATCCCTCCTTCTCTTCACTCTTCTCCTTGGCCTGTATCCCTCCTCCAGGTAGTCTGCACCCTTTCTCCTCCTTATTCTTACCAGGTGGTGGTGCCTTCTGTATTACACTCAGACCACTCTGCCCACCCCCTCCTGGGGTTACTACACCTCTGTTTTTACCTATATCTGGGGCGGGTGAGCTTACTAGGCTCTCCTGTCTGGACCTTTCTACCAACCTCAGTTGTTTGACCCCCCCCAGTAGTTTAAATTCACCTTAGTAGAGATATACCCCTTTAATCCCACCTTTAATACTCCCCTCCTTGCTCAAGTGTAGCCTGTCCCCCACGTACAAGTCACTATTCCCCTAGACCTTACCCCAGTTAGTCACTAACCCATAATTTTTGGTGTGGCACTAATCCCTAAGCCACTCGCTGAACTCATTGATCCTACCCTTCTTCCCCATGCTTGCACATGGTATCGGGAGTACCTCCGAGATTCCCACAGACTCCCACCTCCTCACACTGCCTGCCCAACTCCTCAAAACTCCCCCTTACCACTTCCACAGTTTCCACAGCCAAGCCATTTCTACCCACATGCAACACTAAATGAGGTTTCTTCCTCCACCTTGCTGCACACTTGAGCAGTGCCTGCTCTGCCACTCCTGCAGTCAACCTGGGGATAGCTTCAACTCAAATACAGCTGTGCATTTCCCCCCTTCCACCCCATCTCACCCCTTTCAGTATAGAATCCCCCAGAACAAGTATCCTCCCATCACTTACCCCCTTTCCCTTCTAATGCCCCTTCCATCACCCCAGTATTCCTTCTTACCTGCCCCTTACCCCCACCAGCTGCACCCTCTGTGACTTCTGTTTCTGCACCCCCTACATCCACCTCACCCCTTTTCTCTGCCTTATTCCTCCCATCCCCCCGAACCCCTTCCCAGCCTGACTAATTCCTACTGGGCTTCACATGTCAACCTCCCCTACTTCTCCCCTGCTGATTTCCAACCCCTCTCCTTTCCCCATTGTTGTCATTTTAGAACCTCCATTTTCTTCGACCCCGATAGTGATACCCCTCCCATCCTTCCCCCTTCCCATAGCCTTCTCTCCTCCAGTCACCCCATCTTCCTTCCTTACTAGCTTCCCTTCTACACTTTCTTTCTTGCTATCTCTTCCCCTACCTGTTGCAATCCCTCTCATGCCCCACTTGTCCTCCCCACCTCAGTCTGTTCCTGCTCCCCCACTCTCTCCCATAGCAGAGGCTCGAATCTATTCCTAGTCGATACTCCTCCTGCATCTCTTCCCTCACTGGTTCCCCCTCCTATTTGTTCCCCTCCTTGCCCCCCCCGGTCCAACCCCTGGTCCCTCCCTATCCGAAGCCATCACACGCTCCCCTGGTACTCCTCATGGTCTCTTCCTCCTCCATAAGGAGACACCCCTTGCCTCGGGCACCCCCTCCCTTTTCCTCTCTTTTCTGCTAGTGCCTCTGATACTGAGGTCAGTTTCTGTCCCTAGTTGTTCTTCCCTCAACCCCCCTTGCCATCCACTATTCCCCCCCAGCCAGGATGTCTACCATACTCATCTGCCCTGCCACTTAGACTCCTCCCTAGCCTCCACAGTTCCTCTCTCAAACTAGCCAGTTGTATACAGACCATACACCCCCCCCATCCTCCAAGCCCAGTCTAGGATCATAGTGGAACCACACCCTATACACCCCACCACCCTTCCAAAGATGCCCATCCTATTGACATGTGGCACCTGCTCCATTTTGGTCCCCATCTTATGTTACAGGCTCTTACTCCCGGTTTGTGTACCCTACTACAACTGTTAGGCCCCTGTTTACTCAAATTCCCGTTCCCCCCACACTAGTCCCCCTACTTCCCTCTTGCTGACCAGGTTAATTCAGTCTAAAATCTTATCAGTTAGATACTGTAGTACTGTAGCAATCCTACAGCCTCCTTGTCCATTTTTCACCCGTCAACTACCATACTTTTTGTTCTCATCTCTCATATAGTTTCACTTAGCCCAGTTAGAAATCCTATTGCACTTCAAGTATTACCAAGCTTAATTAGAGAAATAAACAGGACAAATAAATATGTATTATTACAGCAATCCTAACAGTATAGCTCAGTACTTAGCTCAGTTAGAAAAATAAACAGAACAACTAAATCTGTATTATTACAGCAATCCTAAAAGTATCCAGTCATTGCTTTGTCTCCGCCCCAGATACCCTGCTGTAATATAGGACCACACAGCACCCTGTGGGGGAGGGGGGGCAACTCTAAAGTCCTGACAAAGCTCCTTTGAGCTCGCTCACTCCCCCCTCTCACTTGCTCATTCTGTTTCTCCTGGCGCTGTAGGCTGCCTTTTTGTACTGGGCTCCTGCCTGCATTGGCACCTTTTTATGCCCACAAAGTAATCTTCAGCAGTCCCGACAGAACTCCGTTGATCTTGCTCACTCCCCCTCTCTCACTCGCTCATTCTGTTTCTCCCAGTGCTGCAGGCTGCCCTTTTGTACTAGGCTCATGCCTGCATTGGCACCTTTTTCTGCCCACAAAGAAATCCACAGCAGTTCTGACAGAGCTCCGTTGAGCTAGCTCACCCCCCCTCGTTCGTTCTGTTTCTCCCAGTGCTGCAGGCTGCCCTTTTGTACTTGGCTCCTGACCGCCTGGATGCCTTTTTCTGCCCACAAAGAAATCCACAGCAGTCCCAGCAGAGCTCAGTTGAGCTTGCTCACTCCCTCCTCTCACTCACTCATTCTGTTTCTCCTGGCGCTGCAGGCTGCCCTTTTGTGCTGGGCTCCTGCATGCACTGGTGCCTTCTTCTGCCCACAAAGAGATCTGAAGCAGTCCTGACAGAGCTCCATTGAGCTTGCTCACTCCTCCTCTCTTACTTGCTCATTCTTAATCTGTCCCAAACACTGATTTCCCACAGCGACCACGCTATTCTGCGCCAGAAGTGTGCAAACACATTTTGGTCAGGATGTGAAAAATAACAGTTGTACTGTTCATAAGGAGGTGTGAAAAAATACCAGTGTTGAAAATTTGGCATGAAAATATAAAAAATTTGCAAAGTTACAAGGGTGCATGGAAACTGTGCAATGCACACTTGTAACACAGCCATTGTAAGGACTTTCATCACCAAATTTTCAACATAGGCATTTTTGGACCACTGCTCATGAACAGCATCACTGTCATTTCCTTACTCTGTCCCAAACACTGATTTCCCACAGTGACTGCGCTATTCTGCGCCGGACGTGCAAAAACACATTTCAGCAAGGATGTGTAAAATGACAGCCGTATTGTTCATAAGGAGGTGTGGGAAAATGCCAATGTCAAAAATCTGGAGTGAAAATATTACAAATTTGTGAAGTTACGAGTGTGCGTGTAAACTGCGCAACACACGCTCATAAAACAGTCATTTTGGGAATTTTTTTCACCAAATTTGTAACATGGGCTTTTTGAGAGCCCACCTCATGTACAGTGGCACTGTCATCCATTAATCAGTCCCTAAAGGTCATTCTGCTTAGTGACCACGAAATCACCTTTTATAGAAACATAGAAACATAGAGTTTGACGGCAGATAAGGACCACTTGGCCCACCCAGTCTGCCCCTTTCCCTACCTATTGGATAAGCTGCAGATTCTAGTTAACCAACAGCCTACTTCCTGCAACCCCCCACTATAATTGCCTTATGTCTGTCCCATGCATGTTTGAATTCCCCCACTGTTTTAGACCCCACAATCTCTCCAGGAAGGCAGTTCCATGCGTCCACCACTCTCTCCGTGAAAAAGAATTTCCTCACATTACCCCTGAGCCGTCCCCGTCTAACTTTAAATTGTGTCCCCTTGTTCTTACACATCTCTTTTTCTGAAAGATGCTACCCTCCTAGACTTTGTTGATTCCCTTGAGGTACTTAAAAGTTTCTATCATGTCTCTCCTCTCCCTCCTTTCATCAAGGGTATACATATTAAGCTCTCTCAGTCTCTCTTCATATAGTCTCTGATGTAGACCCTGCACCATTTTAGTTGCCCTCCTCTGGACCGCTTCCATCCTGTCTATGTCCTTGCGTAGATGAGGTCTCCAAAACTGCACGCAGTACTCCAGATGGGGTCTCACCAACTGTCTGTACAGAAGGATAACCACTTCCCTTTTTCTACTTGTGATGCCCCTCCCTATGCATCCCAGTATCCCCCTGGCTCTCCTTACTGACGTCTCACATTGCTTACCCACCTTTAGGTCATCTGATATGACTACACCCAGATCCCTTTCCATTATTGTTGTCGTTAGTTCCTCCCCTGCTATTGTGTACTCTTCTCCTGGATTTTTATTTCCCAGGTGCATTACTTTGCACTTCCTTGCATGGAATCTAAGTTGCCATATGTCTGACCATTCCTCCAACCTTGCCAAGTCCCTTCTCATCCTTTCTAACCCCCCCTTGTGTATCAACTCTGTTACAGATCTTTGTGTCATCTGCAAAGAGGCATACCTTTCCTTCCAGACCCTCTGCAATGTCACCTATAAAGACGTTAAAGAGGACTGGACCCAGTACTGAGCCCTGAGGTACTCCACTAGTAAACCCCCTTTCTTCAGAATGTGTTCCATTCACTATTACCTTCTGTGTCCTGTTGTGCAGCCAGTTTGCTACCCAGGCTACCACCCTGGGACCCACTCCCAGGCTGGCTAACTTGATTATTAATCTTTTCTGGGGGACTGTGTCAAATGCCTTGCTAAAGTCTAGGTAGGCCATATCCACAGCCCCTCCCTGGTCTATTACTTTGGTAACCCAGTCAAAGAAATCAATTAGATTTGTCTGACATGACCTTCCTGCTGTGAATCCATGCTGCTTTGGGTCCTGTGCCCCACTGGCCTCTAGGTACTAAACAATTCTTTCTTTCAGAAGTGATTCCATCAGTTTCCCCACCACTGAGGTCAAACTAACAGGACTGAATAACATCATGACAGTGAATGAATTCATGAGGAGGGGTCTCAATAACCCCATGTTGAAAATTTGGTGCCAAAATTCCCCAAAATGCCCAAGATATGCACCAAAGTTGAAAAAACCCTAATTATGAAATTATACAGCTTACTGGCATTTCTTCAGTTCACGCTCAGCTTTGAAGAGTGCAGACGTGTTCCCAGTCCACCAAAGATCATCACACCAGGCCCTGGAGGAAAGTATGTGGTGAGGGGTGTGTGTGAGAAAGTAGAGTATGCAGAGGGTGGGCACGGATTGGGGGAGGGACACTGGAACTCTTCGAGGGACCGTTTTCCTCGTTTTACAGGTAAAAAAAGGCAAACGGACAATGTGGGTTGATTTTCTTTTTTTTGCAGGTGTGTTTGGTACACTGGAGTGGGCTTTATACCACCTGCATTTGTGGGGAGGGGGACTGAAGCTGATGGGGATCAGGCCTCCCCTTCAGCACAGAAATGAGTGGGGGGGCATGCATGATGCCGAGGGGGATTGGGCACCCCCTCAGCACAGGTATGCAAGCATTAGGGGACCATTATGCTGATGAGGAGTGGGCTCCCCATCTGCAACTGGAACTGGGAAGGGGGAGACTGAAGCCGATGGGGATTGGGCCCCCCTGTTGGCACAGAAATGTGTGGGAAGGGGTGCATGATGCTAAGGGGGATTGGACACCCCCTCAGCAAGCAACTGAAATGGGGGGGCATTTTGCCGATGGGGAGTGGGCTCCCCTGTCGGCAAATGAACTGGGTCAAGGGCATTCCAACAGGGGGATTGGGCACCCCTATTGGCTTTCTATGCACCTCTTAGGTGGTGGCATACAGCCACCACATTTCTGATAATGTTACAGCAGGCAAGGTACTGCTCTGCAATGACAGGTTGCTCCTTCATTGCAGCGGAATGGCTGATGCTGCAATGATGAAGCGGCCTCTGATTGCAACGGTGAAATCGTTACAGCTTGGAGGCACTCTGCAGAACCAGTGTCATCAGGACACTAGCCCTGCATTGGTTGAGCACTGCCAAGCCCAACAATGCAGTGCCAGAATTGGCCACCACAGTGCCGCACCTCCACAAACTGCTTCTCTCCTAAGCTGCAACATAATGTTTCTTGTGCATGCATGCAAGCAAACATAAAAAAGGAAACTTTGTTCAGTTTTGTTATGAGAATAATGCACTGAACTTGAACTTTGGTACAGAAACTTTAGGATTGTGGTGAGTGCCATCTAAATAACAGTAGGAAATATGGAGGTGGGCTGTGTTACTCACTGGAGTTGTTGCATCGTTAACAGAGGGTCTGCTGCTGCATTTTTAGCTGCATATTAAACTTGCAGCATGCTCTTTGGTCTCTGCTTTGCCATTGGCTTTAATGGTGGAAAAGGTTTCATTTTACTTTAAAAAATAAAATATCCATGAAGGGGTAGTAATGCATGTGTGTGGCTGGAAGGCAAGCAGGGCAGGACTGTTGTCCACCTCATCTAGGCTGCTAATACTATGCTGGCATAGCTTTGTGAGAGGGTGGCATAGAGATATTTTGTGTTGGGGGGCTCAGGTAGTGCCAGTTTCAAGGTTATGTCCTGACAAGGACATGGCTGAAAATGTATTTCAGCCAATCATGATTCAGGATATTTTTTTTGCCCATTTTATAATCTCACATACAGGTGACTAGACATGGGACCCTGTAGTTGGGTGACAACAACTGCTGGAAGGAACCATGGCATTATGTCCGAGTCCAGAGCAGAATGCTTTATAATGAGCTGAATTAACTCTCTTATAGAGAGTAGGCGGTCAACTGGTGGCTGTGTGCAAAGCCTTTAGCATTTTTGTGAGTAAATGAAAATGTTGCTAGTATTTTTTCATCCTTCATTTTAAGTTTGAAAACAAGCTCACAAACTTCTGTACAGAAGGTTGATCACTGCCATCAAGGGAAGTGATATGCTTTGGGGTCTCAGCCCAGTCTGTGCTAATGTGCCCAGCTAACATTAGCTGTGTACATTAGCATATAGTGTACGAGAAGCATGCTGCTGCTCATGAGACAGTATCAAGTGGACTTTTCATAGGAGGTTTCATGCAGATGTTCAAACAAAATAAAGGAGGAAGGGGTACAGTAAAGTTTTAAATTTACCCACACAAATATTTATCAAGGGGTTAATGGTCGGATGCAGAGGCCACATATTTCTATAGAGTTTTAATTTTATTTAAAGCAATGCCTTTGTGACTGCTGAATGTCCTGGGTGAAGTATGTCACATTTACATTCTGCTTAACTGAGTTTGGGCAGTCAGACTGGGAGAAGCACACTGCCAATGGAAGTGAGTCCCTCCTGGGGCAGGGTGGTGGCCCTGTTTGGCTCTGCAGTGACTCCTACTGGTGGACCAAAGAGGTTGCTTTCCTGACAGAAGCATGATGGGTGCATTAGAGACCCCCCACACTGTGCAGGCCACCTGGGGATGAAATAAATGAAGGAGGAAAATGACTGGCCCTAGCAGGATGAACACTTGAAACCACATAGCCCCAATGCTGCCAGCCAAGGTCCCTGTCTCTCACCTGTGATTCTGAGCCTGGTGCTGTGAAGAACAATTAGCTCTGCCGGGGGGCCTCAAAGATAAGGGTAAGTTTTGGAACTGGTGGGTATTATGGCTGGTGCCAGTTCTATTTTGAAGGAGGTGGCATGACAGGAAAGTGGAGGAAGATAAACTATGGAAAATCAATGACATTTCCATTATCAGATGCTGTATATAAGTGTCCATTATCAGTATATTGCAATGGACCTTGCAGCAAGTTGTGTTGGGCCATTCACATGGCACTGCTGCCACCTTTGGTAAACAAGTGTGATCTGGTAAAATGAAGAATGGTGTCGAGTGTTGGAGAAACTCCAATCAACTAAGCCAAAAGAGCTACAAATCTTGGTGGATTCATAAGGAAAACACTATTTATTGTACCGCTCAATAACCAGATCAAGTTTAACAGTAAAAACTGGTTTATTAAGTAGTAGTAGTAGATTTAACACCAGCCTGCAGGGAAAATGATTAGTGCAGCTGCAAATGCATGGGTCCCATAGGCTCAGTGGTGCCAACCATGGGGTCTGTATCTCTCCTGTGATTTTGAGCTTGGTGGTGTGGAGAAAAATTAGTTTCTGTCAGAGGAGGACTTCAGAGACAAGGATACATTTTAAAATGGTGCATACTGAGGCTGGTGCCAGTTCTAGCCTAACAGAGTTGTCGTGGAAGGTCAAGCAGAGGATAAAGTATGGGAAAAAACAACAAAACTTCCATTAACAATTACATTGATAATCATTGTCCATTATTAGTATAGTGTGATGGAACATGCTTCAAGATGTACTTAGATTATTCACATGGCACTGATGCCACATTTGGTAACCCAAATGGTAAAATGGTACTTGTTGATGAGTGCTGGAGAAATCTACTGAGCCATAAGGGTCTTGAATCTTGCTGGGTTCAGAAAGGAAATCATTAATTTCTCTACCAGTCAATAACCATGTCAGGTTAAACTATGAAACCTAGGTTTAGTGATGAAAGAAGCCTGGAAGGAAAAGGGTTAGTGCAGCCATAAACATTTAATCAAGGCTTTATTGGATGCCATTCTATGTGGGCCAGATCTGCCGCTTCCCACCTGGTACCAGGATATAAACAGATCCAAATGGGAGTTCCTTTAATTCAGTCCCTGCATGGGTAACACAGATATAGAACTGTTTAGTTAAGGCCCTTAGAAGTTGCTGTGGGTTGGCTGACATTGATGAATTTTAAACAGAGCAATGTTCTCAACTCCCTAAACCCCACAGGCCATGCAACTGTATAAATGGCAGAAAATGCCTTAAAGAGTGGGTACTATATTTACAATTCAACTAGCAAAACACAGTGAAGCAAGAGGTGACATCACTGGACACAGTGCAGCACTTAGCATAATCATGGTTCCCAGACCCAGATTACTCCTCCTGACACAGCAGGCCGCTGGCCTTTTGCTTGCACAAGGCATCGACAATGTTGGCAGGCTCCCTCTCCACACTCTGTGCTGAACTAACCACTTCTGTGACTGGTCACCAGCTCATCTGGCCTCCTTCCTCTCTCTGGGCTGCTCTGGTCCTGGACAAACAAATCCACACATGCCCCAGCTTCCAAACCCTTAGGTCAATGGTAGCCCAGTACCTTTCTGTGGTGCCTGCTATGGGGTCTGGATCAGAAGCTCCTAATCTCTTGCTCTGTGCAGGTTCATCAGAGCTATGTGCTTGTCAGACTGCATGCGGTTGCTGCTCTCTTCTGTTCTGAAACACAGCAACTCTCTTAGGGGTTTAGTTAATTTATTTTCAGTGGAAGTCTAAAACTTCCAAGAGTCAAAATCTGGAAGTCATTTAAATTTTTTGTAAGTCAAAATACTTCCGCAATCCCACCTTTGGAAGTCAATATTCTAGGAAGAACAAATTTATGGATGTTAATATAATATATTAATGGTAAAATATTTTTTTTTCAGAAAAATCCATAATTTCTGACTTCCAAGCCTGCAATTTTGGAAGTCTCCTAATTTTTGGTTTTACATCTGGACGTCGCTGACTACTTCCCTTTTTATTTTGTAAGGTTTTTGCCTTATTTTTGGAAGTCAAATACTCCCAAAACGGAGTTAACTGAAGCCCTGAACAGTTAACTCTCCCTGTCTTGAACCTGGGATGACACAGCTCACACCCACTCCCAGCACATCAGGTCAGTTTTGCATATGATTTCCACTAGATCTGCTTGCCTCCAGATCAGCCCTGCATTTATAGGCCCTGTTCACATTCTGTTGCAATAAGTGCCAGGAGCTGTAACTCAAGGAACTTGACAGCTCACAGGACAGAAAAAGGGTATCAGAATCTAATGTCCATTTTTCTCCCATAAATCCCCTGGAGTTCTTGCTGTTGCAGGGGGTCTAAGCAGAGGGGCAGGTTCACTCACATTAGTCCATTACACTGTACCCCCAGCACTGTAGAATTTGTCTCCTTTATACCCCCTCCCCCAGCAAGCCCCTGGAACTGAGATATTAAGGTTCAGTAGGCCTTTACTGGTAAAACTCTTTCAAGGGACTTGGTAAAAAAGGACTGGAAGACCTGGACCACTGGACCTTGACAACTGGAGCTAGACCAAGACAGTAAAAACTGGACTGGGTTCAACTTGCACTGTCCAGCTATTTCATCAGGACTAGTCAGTCCCATTTTTACTGTTTTGGTCTATCCATTCTGGTGCGTCCAGATTTAATCTAGGATGAGGATACAGGTGAAATCTAGACCACTGGACTCTATTTGGGCCTTTTTGCAATCTGGGCCTGCTCTAAGCCTGGTAGTCCAGATTTCATCCATATCCATCACCCCAAATGAAATCAAGGCCATCTGGAATGGATGGGAAAAAAATGGCAAAAGCTAAATTGACTGGTCTGGATGGAATTATCAGATTGCACAATTTGTGGCAGCAGGTCATGTTATTAATATTTTGGTCCTGGTCCACGATCTGAATTTCACCCATGTTCCACTTTCAATAAACTAAATCATTAAATATTTCCAGTTACAGTGGTGCTTCTTGCATATTTTGTAGTTTTCGGATCCCTCATGTTATGCCAGTGTTAAGGTAGATTCACAATGTCTGAGCTTTCAAAATCACTTTGCATGAATGTAATAACAGTGAAATTGAGCCTGTGCCTTTAAAAGAATTACATTTCTTTTCAACCTAGCAAAGGCTTTGCAGCTGCAGTATAATGATCCCAGACCTAGGCCCATACCATTCTGAAGTACATGGGGATTGTAGTAAAAAGTACATTTTTAATTTGTCTTTTTACTGTGCTTTGTGTATTCTAAATTTGTATTACGTACTTTCATAACTATTTCATTTGTGTTTAGGAAGATCTTCTAATTTATAGGCTATAAATGTGTGCAGAGCTTTCTATAGTTAGACATGAGCTACAGAAGTCCACCTGATTCAGTAGCTGTTGTAGTTGATCAGTCTGTGTGACTGTAAAATGGATCTTACAGAATTTATAGCTTTTAGTGAGATTTTATCTTCATTATTTACATTTAGGATATACTAGTGTTAAACAACTTTATGTCAGGACCATGCTGGTAGGTAATAACCTTTTTCTGCAGTTTCATCCATAATGTATGAGAAGACAACAGTTGCACAGCATGTGAATAGATCAGTGAGGGTTGTAATGCTGTTTTATCAGATTAAAGTTGAGCTGCTGTACACTGTGGTACTACAGTACAAACTGTTACTTACTGGGAGGGCAAGTTGAAACTGTTTCAAAATGTGGTTGAGTGTGACAAGCACTTTTGAAAGAGAACTATACCTGTACACTTTAATATTCCATACAGGGTTTAATACTTGTAAATCTCTTTATGCAGTGACACAAATGGCAAATGCAGGAGGAAATAAGCACATTCCATGGGGTTTCAGCAACCTCATGTCAAAGTCGTATTTTTTTTGCCCACTACATGATGGTCATCTAAACAATTAAAATCTAAAAAAAAAAAAATGGGCCACCATGTTTGTTTGTAAATTATATGGTGAGACCTAATCCTTCTTTATGGACAAAAGTCTGTAAGAGGTCAAATTGTTGACGTACTTATAACATCAATGTTTTTGTGTCAACATGAGTGTGAAAGAAAAAGTAAAACAAATACACATCATGCACCATTATGTTTGCTTTATTTTTTTCCCACAAATGCAAAAATAAAGAGTAAACCAATACTATGATACCCTCTTGAGTGAACATTCCCAAAAATTGGGGAAATATTTGCATGTTTTTATGTATAAAATCACTTTCATCCCATGTCATTTTCTTAAACCTTTTTGATAGATGTAGAATATGGTTGTGGATATGGCAAAATAAAGAAATACAGGTGTTGCCATGATACTTTTAGTTATATCTGCTTTCAGAGTTCAGATTCAAAAGTGGTCGGCTCAGCACAAAAATAATTGAAACATTCCAATAAAAGATGCAACGTGACAGAAAGCTATTCAAACAATTCAAAAGTACTTGCTAAATGACCAGGACATTAATATAAATAAAACAGAGTAAACAGAGATAGACAGAAATCTGTGTAAAGTGCCTTTAATGATGCCAGTGGCTGCAATTGAGGAAGTTAATTTCCTTGCTGTCAGTCTGTATCTATTCTTAGCTGGACATGACATACAGTAACAGGATAAATCATTATTGTGGTAATGCTTCCATATATTTAAGAATGTATGTGTGCCAGAAAACAGCCTTGAAAACTTTTTCAGATGTATGAGAAAAATGGGAATTTGAAACTCCAGGGAATGTGTCTTAAAGGAAATGTAGCATTCCTGAAAAACTGGGTGTTATGTATCAGTTAAGCACTGTTGCTGATTTTTAATTTTTTAATTTTTTTACCAAACTGAACTGTATCTAAAGTTGCAAATAAGCATTTTAGCCACTAGAGGGTGTACATTTTCTTGTTTTTGCTAGCTGCTTATCTACATTACAACAGTGTGGTAAGAAAGAAATGATGTGACCTACTGGGAATTGAACCCAGGCCATGGAATACTGTCTGGGTACAGAATATTCTGGGGGCCTGGGTTCAATTCCCAGTGGGCCACATTATTTGTTTCTCACAACAATGTGTGATTTTAAATTGTTTAGTAGTGGCTAATACTGCATCAAAAGTCATCTAATTTACTTGACAACAGTAGGATTTTTGGGATCATCCTATACATTTTTAATAAATAATTATAAACTACAATCCAGTGCCATCCATCTAACATATCATATATTTGGTGACCATGGTAAATCAGACTCACTAAAGAGCTAACTTAGAGCTGGAATACAACTTTCTTCTGTGGTGTGCTGGATTTGGGCCTGCAGCAGAGAGTTTCTTCTGAAGCTTGTTTTGGAGCTACTGCTAACTCAGTGGTAAGAGAAAATAACTATTTACTATGGCTTATCATGGTAAAATTGAAGAATACAAGGACAGTGAGAGCTGGACTGAGTATACAGAATGGTTGAGACATTGCATTGCAAATGGCATTGACGAAGGAAGCAGGAGAATGCAATTTTTTTCTGTCTGCGGAAGCAAAATACATGCACTCATTAAATCATTGGTGTCACCAGACAACCAAGGAGACACATTTTACAAATGGATTGCGGATTTAGTGGAGGCCCACTGCAACCCAAAGCCAAATAAGATTATAGCATGGTACCACTTCCATAAGCATGATCGGCAACCATGTGAGAGTGTATTGAAGTGTATGACTGCACTATTGCTGCCTCACAGAGTATTGTGAATATGGTAATATTTTGGGTGACAGCTTCAGGGACTGTTTGTTTGGTGGAATTGTGGAAACAAGATAAAGCACTGTTTGCTAGAAGAGGGAGCAGACATGAATTTTCAAAGAACATTTAACACAGCTGAAAATGATAGGAATTTGAGGACTGAAGGCCAGTCTACCATCACTCCAATGCTTCCTCTACAAAGTTAAAAGGGAGGGCAGACCAAGAAAGTTAAACAGTGAATAACTGTTTTCAGTGTGGCTGGATGCATTCCCCAAACACTTGCTGGTTTAAGCAGGAGATATGTCACTTTTGTAAGAAAAGGGGACATATTCAGCAGATGTGTCAGGCAGAAAATGGGAGGAAACAATATAAAAGTCAAAATCCTGCAAAGGCAACATACAGGGTAGTTCAGTTCAGCTTTATTGCTCGGTGAGTACACCATTACAATATACTAAAAATATTACAATTTCTAATAAATCATTCCATGTTTAAAAACAAAATACATAATATATAAAATGATTTAAAGTGCTTAATCAATTTAAAAAAGCAAAAAGAAAAATATTCTTAACAAGTTTTTCTTATCTGATTTATGTTTTTCCTAACAGCTGTAAAGCTGCTAGTTATAACACTTATTAAATTTCCATCCCCAAATTAATTCTCAGAGGCAGGGAGATGTTTTTCTTTGTACTTCATCACTTGATAAAACAACTTTGAGGCCATCTTAGCCTCCTTTAATGTATGTGGATGTAAAAGTATGAATACAGGATCGTATTTTGCATTTGTATATTTGGTGAGAAAGTTATTTAACAAATTAAACCTCAGGATTTTATATAAGGAACATTGTACCGTAATATGATAAAGATTTTCTTCAAAGCCCCTATTACAATTACGTAGTTCTGGGCATGAATTGGGTAAGGTTTTTCTATTAAAAAATATATATTTAGAACAAATAATTCCCATCCTTGCCCAGGTGATCATTTTTCTGTCTAGAGGGGTCAAAGGTAGAATTAGATAATTCTCTAAAAATGGATCAATCTTAGTTTGTGCTAGCCAACTAGCCTGGTGTTGGGCTCTAAGAAGATCCATTTGTTTTTCTTGAACAGACCTGAGTATTCTGTTTTTAACAAATTCCTTAAATAAGGGAGATATTGTAATTGATTTCTTCCAATCTGACCACAGATGATACATAGCAACTCTTCCCAGGATACTCTGAATATTTTTAACCCAAGATGACCTAAAGTCTTGTTTTTGCCAGGAGATCTTTTCTTTCAAGCACAATAAAGGCAAACAATTGGCCTGCTGATTAATAATGTTTAACCAATAACCCATAGAGTGTAGGTCAATTATTGTGGTGATGTGAACTCTGCTCAATTCAACCCTAACTATGACATTGGATGTAGGTAGTGGGACCTGTAATAAAGATTTATAATAAAAAGAAAGTGGAGTTTCCAACCATAAAGGAATGTTATTACTCCAAAACTCTGCTCCATATGTGAGAATAGGATTTATTTTTGCTTCACCAGCAACTAGTGCTGGTGAGACCGAATGGCCTGCATATTTCATGCTAAAGCGTAACAAAGTTTTAGCAATCAATTTTGCCCTTATCACTTGTTCCCTCCAGTGCTCTATCAATGTTCCATTTGAGGCAAACTTAATCCCCAAGTATGTATAGGAAGTTACCTCCTCTATAGGTTCATTATTTAAATAAAACCTTGATTTAATTCTTTGTCCCTGATGTGGGGCAAAGATCACAAACTTAGTTTTTTTTTCATATTTATTGTTAGATCCAGATGTTTACATTTAATATAAAGTTGATTTACTTTATTTTGAAAGCCTTGAGTGGATAAAGCAAAAATAATTAAATCGTCTGCATAGGCAAGGCTATGAACTACCATAGTCTTAATTTTGGGGGAATCAAGGCTAGATACCTCCCTATAGGTCAAAAGAGAGTCAATATACAAACTAAATAAAAAGAGAGCCAAAAGGCATCCCTGTTTGACTCCTGAAGTTGTACTAAAATAATCAGTAATATTACCCCTGTTGTTATATCTAACAGCCAAAGTTGTATGTGAATATAACATGTAAATTGGGACCAACAAGTTCAAAGGTACATGTCTACCTATTAATATCTTCCATAATTTGACTCTGTTAACAGAGTCAAATGCCCCCGAAAAATCGACAAATAAGACATACAGCTTCATTCTATGAAATGACCTATATTTTTCTATCAAATGTGCAAGAATATAAATATTATCTATTGTTGAAAAATCTTTGTGGAAACCCACTTGAAACATAGATAATGGGGAGCTTACAGATGACCAATGTTGTAATTTGTGTAATAATATTTTAGCAAAGATTTTTCCGCTAATATCAATAAGGCTAATTGGGTGGTAATTAGATGGAGATTGAAACTGTCCTTTTTTATGTCCAAGAAGGTAGTATGAATCTCTCTCTTAAACATGTATTAAAAAAATGTGTAAAAAAAAAATACCCAATAATTCAAATGCATTTTATGAACTTCAACAGGAATCAAATCATGCCCAGGTGCTTTATTGTTTGAGAGGTTCACAATAGCATCTTCTACCTCCCCAAAAGTAAACACTAAAGGTATATATTCCCCCCTACTACTAAAATTATCTAGCACATCTCCCCCACTATTAGGGTGTTTATTAAGTAATGAATTATAGTATGTTATCCAAGTTTCTTTAGGAATATATATCAGCGGTCTTAAGTTCTGAAAGTGTAAGCATATAGGGTCTAGAGCTTAGAAACTGGTGATAATGGAGAAGACCCCCAATAACCACAGGATCATGAGTATACTGAGTTGCTATATTTGTCTCAGTCAAAAGAGAACCCATATCTTTGCACATTACAGGAGAAAGTGACAGCTCTGACACAGAAAACTGACACAGGAGTATCCAAATCAGCATCCATATCAGTGGTCACAGAAACAACATACACATGGCTGGGGAGATTCAAGCTGAAAGCAAATGAAATTGCCTATTATTTATTTATTTATTATTATTTTGGAAGACACCTTTGAGCCAATGCTCTTTTATGAAGGTTCCACATTGGGGGGGGGGGTACAGAATACAGTGAGGACAATAACAAGTGCAGTAGTTTCAAGCAGCCATAGGCTTTGTCAAGTACATTAAAGCTTTCATATGGAATTACTGTAATATCTACAATGATTCACAGTATTTATGTTAAGTTACAGTAATTTGTGTATATTATTCAAGAACATATGTACAATAAAAACACACAGTTGTAACATGGTTCACTAGAATAAATTAGAAAGTGCTAGGAGAGATGGTAGATACATGTAGAGGAAGCTATGGAGAGAGAATGTAGATAATAGTGGGGAAATAAAAAGGGACAAGATAGGAGATAGTTGAGGTAAAGGTGGGAGGGACTTAGAGGGGGGAAATTAGAGGGAAGGAGAGTAAGTTCAGTTAGGAAAAACATTAACAGGAGGCCATTGTGACAAGGTGCTGATGCAGGTTGTACTTGAAAGTGCCCAGGGTAGTGTCATTGGTAACAGCAGATGGAAGTGAGTTGTACCAGGATGAGGCTCTGTATGTAAAGGAGTGTTGTCCTTGAGTAGTGCGGCAGCATGGAACAGAAAAAGTAAGATATTCTGAGCTCCTGGTAAGGTGGGGGCCACAGCGGGGGGCCAGTAAGGACAGAACCCTTGAGGGTAGGAGATTTAAGGTAATCTTTTTGGCTAGCATACAGGTCTGGTACTTGAGTCTGCTGGGGAGTTGGAGCCAGTTTGCTTGCTTGTAGATGTCATAGATATGGGAGAGGCACGGAGCAGAAGTCAGTGGACATGCCTTTTTAATTGCAATGGCTATTCGTTGAAGTGCGATGTCAGTGGCAGAGACATAGATTTCAAGAACATAGTCAATTATTGATATAACAGAGCTCTGAATGGCAATGCTTAGGGTTTTATTGGTGAGGCAGCTCCTATGTCTAAAGAGAAGTCCTATGCTGGTGTTCACAGTCTTTGCAATGCTCTCAATGTGTTCAGAGTAAGATAAGATGCTGTTGAGGGTAACCCCCAGGTATTTAAACAGTTGAACATGTTTGAGCAATGTCCCTTCACTGTTTGTGATAGACAGACATTTGTTTTTATGTTTGTTATGGATGCCATAAAACATCATTGTTTTAGTTTTTTGTGATTTAGTATGAGTTTTTGAGATTTAAACCATGTCTCCACTTGGGAAAAGCTTGTTTGCAGTTACAGTTGTAGGAGGGAGGGGTCAGGGTGGGAGGTGAAAATAACGTCATCATCTGCATATAACAGGAGCCTATTACAGCATAATGAAGGGAGATTGTTCAGAAAAATACTGAAAAGCAAGGGACCCAAGATGGACCCTTGGGGAACTCCAGAGTGAATCGGACTGGAGGGTGAGAGGGACTCACCAACTCTGACTTGTTGGGTTTGGTCACTAAGGTAGCTTTGGAACCAATGTGCAGCATCATCTGAGAGGCCAAGGCAAGATAATTGTTCAAATAGCAGGGAGTGGTTGACAGTGTCGAGCACCTTTGTCAAATCATTGAAGCGGGCACTGACAAGATGTTCCCGATCAAGAGCATTATGGATGTAAGTGGTGAATTCAAGGAGAGCTGTGGTGGTACTATGTCCTTTCCAAAAACCATGCTGCTCCTGACATTGCAGGTTGTGGTTAGTAAGGTATTCTGTAAGTTGATTGGCAACTATTCTCTCCAGTGCTTTCGAGAGAGGAGGAAGAATTGAGATAGATCTGTAGTTAGAGGTTAGGGTTGTATCCCCACTTTCATGAATTGGCATCACAACAGCAGATTTCTATATCTGGGGAACTGAGAAAGCATTTGGGATTGGTTGAGGATTTTGGTGAGCGGGGTCAGGACTTCGTCAATGGTGAGGGCAAGGAGTTTCAGGTCTAGGGAGTCACCACTGAATCTGGACCTTGATGCCTATATAGGTGAGTCCATAAAGGTGCTGTAAGAAGCTCAGGTGCATGTGAATTATCAAGGACAAGCAGTTGTGGTTGGGGGGGGGGGAGGCTATCCTATTAGGAAGAAAATGGCTAAATCATATCCAGTTATCATGTAAACAAATTAAGTATGTGACAACTGTACAGACAAGAATCAATTAAATAGCAGAACAGTTTTCCAAGAGGGAACAGGAACCCTAAGGGGTGTAAAGACCAAGACTCTTGTAGACTCTCAGATGACTACACAAATTTTCAAAGCCAGAGTCATGCCTTTTGCCTTAAAAATGAAAGTTTAGCAAGAACTAGACAGGCTACAAGAGGAAGGAGTTATAAGTCTAGTCCAATTCTTTGACTGCATAGCAGCCATAGCACCAGTAGCAAAATTACAGTAATGGTGAAGTCAGAATATGTGGAGACCATAAGCTCAGTCAAACAAGCAGCAATACAACACAGATACAGTATTCAGATGGTGGAAGAGCTGTTAACTGTGCTACAGTATCAGAAGGTAAAGGTTTCATTAAATTTGATCTTTCATGGGTGTATGCTCAAATAGAACTGGATGAGGAATCCAGTAAATGTGTAGTGATTATTATACACAAAGGATTAATCACCTGCCATGTGCAGTAGCATCAGCTCCAGCAATTTTTTTCAAGAAGTAATTACCAGCCTATTGTAGGGCATACCAAGCACTATGATATATCTGGACAATATTCTGATCACCGGTGATTCAGAAGTGAAATACTCTATGTCAGGAAAAAGTCTAAACAGATTGGCAAGTGTCAGTGCATGTCTGAGGAAAAAGAAATGTACATTTGTGGTCTCATCTGTAGTTTATGTGGGTCACAAAATTGATGCAACAGATTTAGGCCCAGTGCCAGAAAAGGTCCAAACCTTAGTCAAAGAACCAAACCCAAAAGCTGTCAGTGAACTGAAATCCTTCTTAGGAATGCTTCAATATTATAAAACATTGTGGCGTAATGCACCTATGTACTGTCACTCCCAATGGCACAAAGTGTTTTGGCTCTTCTAAAGTGTGTACCAACACAAGGTCAACACCACAACATCAAAGTTCAGCACAGTGACAGATTTCACCTGGATGCAGCAAGACGCTGTGCTGGAACATTGCAGACATCGGCAGTACGGCTCCCGGTGTTGCACCCCCCCAGGTCCAACTCTGATTAGGAGTTAGACATTTAGAGACTGGAGGTGGGGGCAGAGCCCCCCACATGGAGGGTTCAGGGAGTGCAGCCCCCTGATGGAAAAGTACCAATATCCCTGATGGTACAATGCAGACACTCAGTATTGTGTCTGTCACTGTCGGGGATGCCGGCATGAGCACTGTCAAAGAGCTATAGTAAAACCCTTATAAAATACTCTTTTAAGTCCTCTTTTAGTATCAGATAACTTGATTTTATTTTTCATATATATGCTATTGTACAAAACCACCATGTGCAGAGAAGTTTGAAAAAACATTACGACAGACCACCACCTCTAGGATTGACCCATGTTCATCTGATAGATGGTTTTGTTAATATTTTTTTCATTCATTTATATCCTTCATAAGAATTGTAATTTTATGCCCTTCCATTGAGAAAAAAGAACAATTTTTTAAAGTTTCAAGCTTCCTTGGATAGTTGGCCCAGAGGAGATGAACATGCATAACACAGTCTTATCAACTAGGGCTGGTGCAGTTCTCAAATAGACCCAGTATATTGGTATTTCTTTTTTTTTCATTTATTTTGACTTTTATTTAAACTGGTAAACAGATTAGCAATAATGCCATTTTTCACAGTGATCACTACATAAACCTAATGCATTAAAAAATTACTTAAAACATACCCAACTGGAATCCAACAACAACATATTACACAATCCAGATTTAAATGATAACAATTGTACACCACTCATAACAGACTGAGGTAAATTGTTATAACGAATTACTGCTTTGTATTTGAAGGATCTCTGGCCAAAAGTCGAATTAAAATGAGGAATGGAAAAAAAAGATATTTGTTTTGAGACCTGTTGAAGAGCATGTTAATACATCTGGGAAATTTTTCACTCACTGCAATTGTCATAAGGCCTAAAACAATTTTGTGCAGAAAGAACAAAGCCTTGAATTCAGCATGCTGTTTGAATGGAAGGGATCCCGCTGAATTATGCAACAGACAATGGTGTGTTGGTCACCTCTGCCAGGTAGCAAACCTACATATTTATTTTATTTTATTTATTTAGTTAGTTTTTGTTGACTGGGTAAGTGCACTAGACAAATCCTGCCTAGGACTGTAAAGTATATTTAATCTATTGAATACATTTTCAGTCAAAAAGAGATAAAAGATGCTACCATAGTCAATCTTTGATAACAGAAATCTATTCACTAGTAACCTTCATGACACAGGAACCAAAATCTGATTCATTCTGTGCAGCATGCCCCAATCTATTGTGTATTACCTTAGTTAGCTGGGTAATATGGAGGTCAAATGAGCAAAATGTATCCTGGGTAATCCCCAGGTAACAGAAGCTAGCCACACAGTCAGTTGTGAGTCCATTTAAATCAAAAATCTTAATACTATGTAACAATGATTTACTAGGATGGGAAAAAAACAGATTTGTTCTATTTCAAATTTAAAAGTAAATTATGAGACAAAAAAAGTATTACGATTATGATCAAATCACTTAAAGGTTTTTTTGTAAACAATAAGAACCTTTGTCAGAACTGAACAAAACAGCATTGTCTGCATAGGAAATTAACTTAAATGTAGTACAAACCAAAGGCATGGAATTCAAAAATAAAAAAATAACAATGGGTCCAATATGGAGCTCTGAGGGACTCCACAATGTATTTCCTTAGTATAACATTGAGCCTGTTCAATAACTGTACAATGGGATCTCCCCTGAAGATAGCTTCTGAACTAAGAAGTTGAGTCAGCTGAGAAACTTGTGTTTCAACAAGGTGTACTGAAGACATTCATGGTCAACAAAGTCGAAGACCTTGGTGAGGTTCATGAAGACTGATGCCACATGGAGACCCTTTTCCAGATCCCCATGGACATAGTCCTGAACCCCACCAAGACCATCTCAGACTTTTGGTATTATTGACTGATATGAAAGACAAGAGGTCATACTTAAGAAGATGTTCATTCACCTGATCAAATACAATTCTCTCAAGGAGTTTTGATAAAAGAGGGAGAATGAAAATTGGATGATAGTTTGATTAAATATTCTTAGGTCCAGATTTATGGATTGTTTTTATGATAGCTATTTTCCAACATTTGGGGAATACCCCATGCCACAGGGAATAATTAAAGAAATGGATAAGGGAAATTGAAATAGAAGAGCAGGCCATTTTAATTAACTGAAAATCGACTTGATCCAGTCCAGTAGATGGTTTATGATTACTTTATAGAATATAATCCATAACCACAGTAGGTGTATGAGAGCTGTAAAATAAAAAGATGGTATGTGATTACTATCAATAGATTGAAGGGGGATTGACTATTGGGCAACAACATTTTTTCTAAGGTTCTCCAAATTACCAAAATTCTCATTAAATAACCTGGCTACCTCAACAGGGGAATCAATTAATTCATTATTACTTTTGATTGAAATATGGAACTTATTTTTACTTCTTCCCAACATTTCATTTAAGGTATGAATGGAATGGTTCACCAGCACAGGACTGATGCTCTGTTAAGGCCATGACATCACAATGAAATGTAAACTTCTCCGTGTGTGCACATATGGTACACGTCCATCTCCACCAGGCTGACTACCCAAGGAAATTTGGAGGTTTAAAAAATCATTTCTTTTCTCTCAACTGCCAGGCACTAAATTGTACTTCTTAACAAGGATGCAAGCTACTGAAGAAAATATTAAAAGCAGCGGATGAATATGGGTCAGTCCTACAGGTGGTAGTCTGTGGTAATGTTTTTTCAAACTTCTTTGCACATGGTGGTTTTCTACAATGGCAAACATGTAAAAATTAAAAAAAATTAAATTAATACTAAAAAAAGACTCAGAAAATACTTTAGAAAAGCAAAAAAATGTTGTGCTATTACAAGTTATGGTAAATAGATGCCTTGCGTTTTGCAGTTTGAGATATCCCAATAGTAAGCACCTATTGGAGTAGAAAGCATTTAAGAGTGCAGATCAGTAGTACACGCTCTTCTTATTGATGCTTTAATATAATGGCTATCCTGTCATGCTTCAATATTATGCCTATCCTGTCATTCTTTAATAATATGCCTATCCTGTTTATTCAGTAATTGGAATTGTGACCGCCATGAATTGGCTGGTACAAATGCTTGTAGCAGCAGTTCCTGTTTCAAAGAAGAGGGACACCACATGTGAAACATGTCAGGCTATGCCAGAGGGCATGTCCCTCTTCTTTGAAAGAGGAACTGCTGCTACAAGCATTTGTACCAGCTGATTCATGGCTTGGTGGATTTTAACTATTTCTATGGACTTTAATAGAAGAACTTGCTAACTTATGAAGTGGATGGACTGTGAGTTTTTAAACTGCTTTTCCATGTTTATTGATACTGTACTTGAATGAAAGTCTATGCTCCACCTTGTAGTCTGAGGAATTTTGTTTTGGGAGCAATGCTTTTCAACAACCTTAAGCAGGTGCCATTTCCCCACTGCTTCCCTATCCTGTTTATGCTTATTCTTTCAACAGTGTTAATGCCCTTTCATCAGTTGTTAGCAAAGCATACCAAGTGGCAGTGGGGAAAACAGAAACATAAAATTTGTTGGCAGAAAAGGCTGTTTGGCCCACCCAGTCTACCAAGATGGTCCTTGTCTAGTCTACCTTCAAAGAACTATCACAAAAAGAATTAAATCCTTCAAGGTGAGAATCTGGAGCATTATCTGAGACAAAAATATCAGGAAGGCCGTGAGTTAAAAATATGGATCTTAGCTTCTCTATTGTAAATGAAGGTATCATGGACAGAACATGAGCTTATGCTTGTGCCTGCATTTCCAGTCCACTCATCTTTAGACAGATATTTGTTCTTGCACCTGACTCCCAACGATCTTTTGTTCAGTTTGCACACTTTGCTTAATTGACTGTATCTGTTTCAGTTTTTCTCTTGATATTTTTATTGTAACTGGCTGTACAATGTATATGGCTATGTTTTCTCTTGATTGTTCACCAATATTATTTGAACTCACAAGGTCAGACTGTGTTCAGTATTATTCTGTTTCTTATCCCATCCTTCCTGTACACTGTAATGTTTTTGTGCTGCCTTGATTGTCTACTGTCATTTAACCTCCTGGATCATGCCTGAAAATAGCCAATTTATTGTCTAGTCCACCTACCTGGTTAACAAAAACTAAATAAACAAATGTTCCCAAAACTGTTGCAATGCCCATTTTTATAGCACAGGAAAAGGCTTGCAACTCCATTGTGTATGTCACAGATGGGGCGCAACATTAAACAGTGGATAAGAAACACAGAAACATAAGATTTGTCAGCAGAAAAGGAATGCTTGGCCCACACAGTCTGCCCAGATAATTTCTGCCTAGTCTGCCTCCATAGATCCTAACTGGAATCCAGCAACCCACCCTCCGCCCTACCTATTCACTAATTTTCCCTTATTTCTATCTCTTGCATGCTTGAAGCCCCCTACTGTTTTTGTATCCACCACTTCCACTGACAATCTATTTCCATGTCATATTGGGAAAGTACCAACAGAAAACATATAAGGAATCAAAAAAGATCCTTCAGTCATCAAGGGTTTTGGTCCATAATGGTCCAGAAAGAGAACTTGTTGGCTTGTAATGCATCACTATATAGGATAAGAGCAGTCTTATCACACAAGAACATAGGTGGTACAGATCAGCCAATTGCATATGCATTGTGGAGCTTAAATGCTGCAGAAAACTATTACTCTCTACTTGATACACAAGGCTTAAGCATTACATTTAATGTACAGATATTTCACCAATATGTGTATAGGAGGCCATTTACTCTTTTGGCAGATCATAAACCTTTAATCAATATATATAGCACAGAGAAAGCTACCCCAAGTATGGCATCAGCAATGCCCCAAGAGGTGGTCTCTGGTAAGCTATAATTATTGTATATACTTCAAGACAGGCAAGCAGAACTAATGCAAATGTGGATGCACTGAGATGTCTTCCCTTGCCAGAGACACAAGAGGTACCAACAGCAGGGATGGTCAAGCTACTAAATTTTTTTCTGTGCCTGACTTCCTGTCACCACTGAAGATATCAAAGCTCTCATATTGAAAAGGACAGTATCTGACTAGAGGTTAGAAAGTACAGTATGTGTTAAAGGACTGGCCACAACATTCAGAAAATGATGCATTGATACCCTGTTTCACTAGAAAGCTGGAACTCTGCATTGAAGATGGGTGCCTCTTGGGGGGAACCACAGTAGTAGTTCCCTTGATATTGAAAGAGAAGTTTGTCAATGAGTTACATGATGGGCATCCAGGAATAACTCGAATGAAAGCATTTGCCTGAAGTTTTCTTTTGTGGCCTAAGTTGGAGATGAATATTGAAACAAAGGAAAAGCAATACAGTGCATGTCAGCAGATTAAATATTTCTTCCATTAGCTCCCTTGCATAGCTAGGAATGGCCAGAGGGGCCGTGGTCAAGGATATATACTGACTATGGAAGCCCATTTGTGGGAAAACTGTTGTTAATCGTGGTGGATGGCCCTAACAAATGGTTGGAAGTAATTCACATTCTGTCCACAATGGCCACAGTTACAACAGAAGAACAAAGATTCATCTTTGCAATTTACGGCCTGCTTGACATTTTGGTCTCAGATAACACCTTAGTTTTTACTTGTGCAGAATTTAATTCATTTTTGCGAAAGAAATAGCATTAAGCACATAAGAGTGTTACCACATCACCTTGCTTCAAATGGACTGGCTGAATGAGCAGTACAAATATTTAAACATGGAATTCGGAAGGTAAATTGAATGATGGAGTTGAAACTTGCCAGATACTTGTTCAATTATTGGAGCACTCCATGTGCCACCACAGGATTAACACCAGCAAAACTGCTTATGGGGAGAACACTGAAGTCAAGATTGGACTTGATTTTTTCTGGTGCATGTGATAAAGTGAAACATCAGCAAAAAACAACTGGAACAATATCACAATTTCCACACAAGGGGGCACAACTTTTATGTGGGTAATCTAGTGTATGCAAATAATTTCAGATCTTAGTCATCTCCTTGGCTGAAAGAAACCAAAGTAGAGATTAGGGTCCAGTTTCATTTAAAATTGAATTTGGAAGTAACACAGTAAAACAACATTGGGACCTTATTTTCAGTCATTGTGAAATGACGGATGATGGCAATGAGTGTTCAGATGAATGGGTGCCTGGTCACAGTACTGTCAAACTATTGCCAAGCTAACTAATACACAGTGATACTCCACAAAAGGCTGAATCATCAGAGGTCACAGAAATGGAAGTCATTTCTGAAGAAAATTCATTTGCTGACCACTCTGCAGTTGGAATCTCTGTCCTAGATACAGCCACAGAATTAGACACACAAAGGCTACTGTCAGCACTAAGGTATTCATTCAGAGCGATCAAACTCCCACAGAGACTAGACATTAATCCAGTAAAAAAGTATCTGCAGTTTGAGTGTAGCCACATCTTAAAAGACAGAATAATCCTCTGTGTGCCCACTATTACCTTTCAGAGCAGTCTAGTTAGGTCAGGTTAGTAAGTTTTGTTATAGTTCATTTATTACTAAAGACATGTTCAGCTTAAGAGGAAGGAGTGTTATGTATCAACTAAGCACTGTTGTTAAACATTCTTTTGCCAGATTGCATCTAAATTTATAAGCAGGAATTTTGGCCACTACAGGATGTGTAATTTCCTGTTTTTGTTTGTGCTGCTTCTCTACATTAGAGCACTAGGATGTTTTTGTATCCTCTTATTGAAAGCTGCCATAAACTGAGGAAACTGTTGCAACTGCCCCTGATGCACTAAAATCAGGTGTAGTTTTGTCAAAGGAGTTTGACAGAGCTGTACCAAACAAAGGGGTTGATGAAGGACTTGATGCAAGCCCTGTATCACCCTTTGAAAATCGAGCCCTGAGTGTCCCTTATGTGCCTGGCAAGTGTATTTAAATCCTTTAATTCATACCCTGTGGCTTATCACACTTATAAAATGGCTCTTTACTATCTATGAGGACTCTGAAATATTAAAAGTTTTTTTAAGTAGTAAAAAAAATCTGTTTTTAATATGTTTTCAAAGACAAACGTAATTTTAAATACATAGTCCCTGTTTGTATTAGATTATGCCAGAAGGTGGCACTGTGAGCTTACATTCTGGCATTTAAGTAGAGAATTTCTTTTTTACTTTCTTTTTACTGCTCTGTTCTTGAGGTTTTTTTCACCACTTCCTTACAGTTCTATTCACTATCTAGCCTTTTGGTGCATGCAGCCCCACTTCCAGTAACTCAGTGGTAGTTGTTGCAAGTGTCTGCTGCTTAGAAAATGAGTGGGCAGTGCCCCACCCCCACAGCAGGTGTAAAGCCATTTCATTAGCCACTAACATGGCCATAACATGTTGAAATGAGGGATGAGCCACACTACACGTTGCTCTCCTGGCTCCACAAGTTGTAGAAATTGAGCCAGGGAGCAGACAATCAGATGCTTTCCTGCTTTCCCATGCTACACTAGTCACACTACGAACTGCACTCCCTTCCCCCACAAACCATAGTAATGGGGCTAGGGAGCACTGGAGGAGCCACATCTTTAAGCAGACCCCCCCCAAGCAGGAGGATGAAGGAGTTGCTCTTCCAACTCCACAAACGCTACAAATGGGGCTGGGAGCTCAGCAGCACTGTTTTTATTTGCAGTCAAAAATGCATGAACAGTTGGACTGCTCGCCCCCCACCCCCATCCCCAAAGTTTCTGTGCAATTTTTTGGAGTTCAGCAGCTCTCCCTGACCTCACTCCATCCACTATATACAGAAGAAATGAACAGCTGAGAAACAGTTTTTTTTTACATAATGTAAGCGTGACTTTGAAATGTGAAATGGGGAGTAGATAATCCTTTCTTTTTGTACATCCTGAAGCAGACTATATGCTATGTGTTAGCAGTGAATGGCTAAAGACAGTGTTTCTTTACGGACAGGCCAGCCAGTTTAATTGAGGCAGTTGTCAGGTAAATTGTTTTAACTTGTGGGATATGTTTTGCCTTGTACTGTAAGTGTGACACTGCAGTTAATTTGTGAAAAGAGTGTGACCTGTTAATGATAAATAATATTTAAATATAGTGTAGTAAAGGAAAAGCTATTCAAGATGGTGGCTACTGTTTTTTTTCTTTTTACTTTCAGTTTGGAGTGCAGTAACATATTTAAGTAATTAGTTTTTTCTGGAGAGGAAAATGAGATTCAGCAGTTGACCATGCATTTATAGACATTTAATCTACGGTCAGGTGACATCTCTTGGCCAATGACATTTCAAGAATTTTTCTTGCCATTTTATAAATGGTTATAAACTATGGCACAGGGTCATAATGTCACAGACGATACCATGCATATGACCACCGAGTAGAAGGAAATAGCATGCGGCAATGATAAACAGCTGTTCTTTTGTTTTGCATAGGGTTTTGCCCTCAACACCCCCCCGAAACTAAGATAATCAACTATGAGGGGGCGTGGACACTAGGGCAAGAAATAAAAAATAACTCTAACAGATTCCCTACAAGGGAATCAACCTGTGATTCCCCCAACCCATGCACTGCAGGGTGAGGTGCTCTAGCCACTCCACCATGAGAGCAGCTCAACCATGCACCCGACCGTCAGTGGATAAATACTCTTCCTCCTTCCTGGTGAGCACCAGGGGATAGCACTAGTATCGCATCGCTTATATTCCTCTGTCACTCTATTCCCTTATGCGTTGCCTTTAACGCACTACAGCTCTGTGTATATTAGTGTGCGCGGTTGTCACACAGTATAATAAACTACAATCCACAGTCATTCATTTAAAATATCACACCAGGGACTGGAAATTGGTGTAGTCTCTTTTCTGTATTGCCATATAGATATCTTTTTATCATGGTTTTGTTGCATGGTTTCTGTTGCACATTTTTGTACTGTATACTGTAAAATGTTTACTTTTTCATTGTTTGCCTTTTGCTGTCTCCTCTGCACTTTACTCCTGTTGTACTGAATTATTTTTAGTTTTATTTTATCTTTGCATCTTTATGTAGTGTTATTTTACTCTCCTTTTCCTTATCTCAAGGGACACATCTGGAAATGAGCTGCTTGCAGATCAGTATGCTCTTCTGGTGAAGCTCTTTAATTGCTAAGTAAATAAATTATTTATTTATTTACTTTTTTAGTTTTTGTTGACTGGGTAGGGTGTGCTAGGCATGCATTTACCTATTTTCAGGCATGACCTGGGAGTTAACAATGAAAATTGCACATAATGAATACAACAAACGATTTAGAGTTGTACAGAGTTCGAAGGTAAACACCAAAACAACAATAGTTATAGAAGGTTGAAAACAGTTGCGTAATTTTCCACACACAAAAGCAATATTAGCCGACTAACCTGTAGCACTGGTGCCTTCCTATAAGGGAAACCTAGGCTCAAATTGTAAGCTAGATTTGAGCACCACAAACCAGATGAGCCTAATATACACAGTGGAATATGAAAGGAGTGTTTCAGCTTTGGGGGCTATTCCTAGCAGTGTGCAAATACAAGAAATTCTGTATTTGTCAAATAATCAATCAATACTGCTTTGGCAGTCAGGTATTAAATATCTGAGGTTTTAATTTTGTTTTGCAGAGATATTCTGAAAACAAAACTTTAATCCAAAGTTCAAATGGGATAGCCACTTTGTGGAGAACTGTGGCCAAGGACCAAACACAGAGCTGCACAATAACAGATGGATGGTACCCGGTGAATCGACTTGCATGCTTGCAGCAAAGCACAAAGCTCAAACTTTTTTTATAACATACTGTAGTTTGTCACCCATGTCACCATCTGTGTTCTATCCCCTCTCCAGCTGTCAGGGATCATGCTGTGCAGCAATGGGGGCCTTTACCTTTTTTTGTTCCCCAAAGCCCTGCCCCTGAGGATGCTGGCAAGGAGGCTGGAAGTGCAGGCTGTAGACATACTGAGGCACAT
Organism: Neoceratodus forsteri; assembly: GCA_016271365.2. Taxonomy (NCBI): domain Eukaryota; kingdom Metazoa; phylum Chordata; order Ceratodontiformes; family Ceratodontidae; genus Neoceratodus; species Neoceratodus forsteri. Next base: position 637,754,256 of record CM057455.1, on the reverse strand, counting down.
CTCAGCCAAGTGCCTAATGATGTCCTCTCCTCCCCATGCCACAAGTCTAGTCCTGCTGCCCGTGCAGCCACAGGTGGCAGCAAGGGGAGATGTGACAGCCTTCCCCCACCTTGGAGAAGGAGAGATTCCTATGGGATGCTCAAGCCTCTTCCCTCTGGCCAGTCCCTGATGACCTAGGCTCATTCCAGAACCTGGGATGACATCGTGGAAGGTAGTGCTAGCACTGCAGTGATGGGCAGGCCAAGTTCTAACATTTTATGTAAAGGATCTTCTACTATGCAAATTTTAATACTGCAAAACAGCTTCACAGCAGCTCTATGAGTCATCATCAGCCCCTACATAAGCAATAAGACACAAAGCTGAAGTCTGAGTGTTGGTCATCCCTAGGAGTGTTGTTATCACACCATAATGCACAACCCCAGAATGTCTTATTGAGTTTATAAAATGGGCCTTTATTTTTAGGAGCAGTTTTTTTTGTTTATTTTGAAACACATTTTTAAATAAGTAAAAATATAAGTCAATCTGTGCTTTCAACACAAAATAGTCCTTCCACCTATTGGTGCTAGATTAAAGTAGTGTTATACAGTGAGTGCCTCTCTGCCACTTAAGCTTCATATTCCCCTGTCAGCCACAACAATTCACAAATGCTGTTTTCCTCATTCCAAATGTGACACATAGCCCCCTTACTTTATTTCATTCATTGGGCTGGCAGTATAGCCTAGAGCAGGGGTTCTCAAATGGTGAGGCCAGCCTCCCTAGGGAGGCCCCAAACTGTTTCAGGGGAGGCTCAAGCAAGTCTTGAAACAGTATTATATTTCAATTTTGAACTTTATAGATTTTGTGTGAAGGGATAAGGCAAACAGAAAGAGGATGATAGTAGGTGAATTTATGTATTTATTCACAAGTCTGTGACCAGGGAAGGTACTGTACACTGAGCCAAGGCTTATTTCAGGTGTACCCAGGGAAGGGTAGTGAGATAATATAATTCAAAATGTAACTGCAGCATACGCAAGCAATACAAAATGAATACAAGTGGAAACAAATTAAGAACAGTAAACTAACAATATAAGGAACAGTTGATTAATTAGACTGGCAGCAGAACTGTCCAAATACAATAATTAACCATATAGGTACTAGGAATAAGAGCAGGAGGGAGCAAAATGATCCCTGAGAAGTTGTTAAGAGCAGGGGAGAGGCAGAGGTTGGCAGGAAGGTTATTCCAGATACAGGGGAAACAGAAAAAGCAGTCTGACCCATAAAGGTATGGCAGTAAGGGGTAACAATGGTTCAAGAGTCAAAATATTGGAGCAAGTAGGTTGTCCTGTTGGGAGGGGGGTTACAATCAGCTTAACATGAGAGCTAGCTATGCAAAGAGGTTTCAATGTATTTCTGATGTACTGTGAAAAGTAGGCTATTTTTCTATGGGGAGGCCCCAAAATATTTCAGTATTTTGGGGGAGGCTCAAGATCATTTCCATGGCTTAGGGGAGGCTCACTATGACAAAGTTTGAGAACTGTTGGCCTAGAGGTTAGAGGAATGAGGTCTGAATGAGCTTGATACATCCAGCAGACCAGACCTGAGTTTGATTCTCACAATCTCCACTTACATACTGTGTGACTCTAAGCAAGTCACTTAACCGCCCAGTGCTCCCAGGTCGCCCATGAAAACAGGCACTTGTGCCTAGTGGGCCTTACCCAGTTACCAAATAAAACAATTAAAATTCTCCTCACTCTGAAGACAAAAACTAAAAGGAAGCCACAATAGAGACTTTTTCAGTTGCCCGATGCTGCAAGCATGAGCTTGGTTCTAAACTGCCATACTCACTGATAGCATCATGAACTGCTCGCTCTGTCCTAAAAGCTAAACAGCAACGTGAGTCATTTACAACCTTTTCTCTTTGTCTATGTAGCATTATTGCTTATGTTCTTCATTCTGTTTTTTTTTCTGTGTTTCTCCACATTCAATAAATGAAATGTTTATCATGGAATGTTTACCATGGAATACAGGGGCTCAAAATCCTCCTCAGTTCCACTGGCAGAATGTTCTTTTCCTAACATACTGTATATTATAACAAGGGTCTGAGAAATGGAGCTTTCTGATTGGCTGTAAACATTCTAACAGCCTTATGTTTACCTTTTATTAGCATACATGTAGAGCTTAACCATATGCTGAACATGGTTTAACACTGTTAAAAAAAAACAGTTTTATTATAATAGCAATAAGGCACTCCCAGGGATTATGTTAATGGACAGTTAATCACCCTCTAGGGGCATGTGGCACTTGGCAACGCCTCGTGCAACATTGCACCCCTAGAGGGTGATTAACAGACCATTAACATAACCCTTGGTCATGCCTTATTGCTTAATACACGCACACACACACACACACACACACACACAGGCCTTTTCTAAAGCCGCAGACTCAATTATCTCACTGTCAGGCAAAGCAGAATAGATTTCCATAATGAGCATGGTAAAGATAGAAGGGGGATTTTGCACTGTCAGCAATGAAACAGTTGTAATGAAAACTATAAACAATACCTTCCATTTTTAATTGTTTATGTGTGTAAGAAGAGCTAGATGATCAAGGAAAAAATCATTTAATTAATTTGTTTTATTTTTTATTTAAGGTAGTTTTATTTTTAGGGCCCAGTTGAAGGTTTTTACAGTGTAAAGGTGGCAGTCATGTTTTTGGTTGAAAATCAGTTCTGGTTGTAGGGGGACTGATGGAAGATAGTTCTGGATGTAGGAGGACTGATTTGCTTATTGCATGATGTGGGTTAAGACCAGGATGACTGTGCGTATATAGAGCGTTAATATACAATCAGCTGATGTCTCTTGGCCAATGAGATTTCTAGATTTTCTCATGCCATTTTATAACGCCACATGATGTGCTTCACATCAAAATGAGGCACATGTCAAATCTGCTCAATTTGAATACAGTTCTGTTGTTTGCACACGGCACCTTTGCACTTCTGCACAGTGTTTTGCAATTACTGTATTTTCATCAGTGTGACAGGCAGTGTCTATGCACCTTTAAAGAGCAGCCAATGCCTTTCAGAAAACTTTCAAAAACATAATATTTAGACACAATTCAGCTGTTATTTCAGTAATCTTGTACAACTTTCTAAAGATTTTTCCTCTCCATTATTTATTACTGAAGAAATTCTGACAAAAACAAGATCTGTATCTGTTAGAGTACATCTACCTGTATAGTTTATTCCCTATGTAAGCAATAATATCTGACAGGGTGGGTGGTATTGGGCAATACCGGACTACCCAGGGGCATAATGAGGCCCAATGCTGCAGGCGGAGGGTCTTATAGCCCCTGGAAGGTCCAGTACTGCCCATACCGCACACTCTGGAGGGTATTATTGCGCTTAGAAAATGGGCACTGTGAAAAAAAAATGTTTAATCAAAAAATGTTCTTTCAAAACTAGTTTTAATGACTCACTGAGTTATTATGAATCTATTTTCCACAATTAAAGTTTGTTCAATAAAAGAACATTAAAACAGCAAGCAATGTTTGAACTCTGTATTTTTCTTCAGTTAAAATGTTATTGAAGTTTTAACAAACAATACAATGTACAATGTAAACAGTGGTCAGGCATAGAAAAGATCAAACAACAACATTCATAAGGCTGTGAAGATATACAACCATGGAAAGGATCGGGAAAAAACAAACTAACTGTGAAAACATGATGAGAAAAGCCTGATGAGGAACTGGTTCCAAAAAGAAAAACCGAAATGGAGGTAACAGTGAGCTAAATGACTAATGCAAATCCAACAAACAAGATGACATACTTGAAGGATAAGCAAAAGGGGAAAGGGGAAAGGTAAGCAGAAAGCACCACTAAAAAGACAGAAAAGCAAAGATACTCCCTGGAACTCGGGGGACCAAAAGAGTTAAATGAACAGGGCATGGAGCTACCCAAGATAGGGGCACCAAACATGGTCAAAGATAAAGAGTGTGCCAAGTGCTATATCACTAAGGCACTCATTGTGGGTTAGCATGGCCAGTGAAGTCTTCCATGCATCAACTGAGGGTACTGCAGCAGAACACCATCTCGAGCAGAAGTCGTTTTGCATCTGTTGCAGCTACAGCGAACCACTTAAACTGGCAGGAGAAATATGGGGTACCAACAATAGGAAGGCAAAAATAAACACAGTAGGTGAAAAGGGGATAGAGCAATTAAGGATAGCTTGGCAAGAGGCTTGCACCCCTAGCCACAAGGGACAAATAACTTGGCAATGCCACAAAATGTGAAGTAAGGAGCCAACCTTGGAGTGGCATCTCCAGCACTCTGTGAACCAGGTAAGATCGTATTCAAAGAGAAATAGCGGAGTACGATCAACAGAGAAGCACTGTGTTTTGCAGAAGTTGACTCCTTGCATCTTGATGAGCAAGGTATGCACTGGACCAAGCCTGAGTCCAATCTTCAGGGGAGACAGCAAGGCCCAAATCCAGTTCCCACCAGAGCCTGGTTGATTGCATCTGGTTAGGCATGGAGTCCCTGATTGCCCTATAAATAAGACAAGCTCATCCCCTAGAGGGAACTTTGTGTTTTTCAACAAGTACAAAAGCAGATTTGCTATGTGCCCACTATTTGCTTTTGTGTAAAACAGAGTCAGATCAATTAGGCCTCACCCTACCTACTTCCCATTCAAAATCTGCCCCCCCCAGCCAGCCTGTCAATACAGCCATGGTGCAACCAGTTATGAAAATTGCAACACTTGTTCAATAGCAAGCCTGGGTCTTCTGAGGCAGAGAATTTAGTGTTCCAAAAGCATATACCAATCCTGCAGTGAAACCTTTACAGTGAACATGTTGATACATCAACAGTTCACTGTAAAGTCTGCCCGAGACTCCGGCACTCTTTCCCCCAGTCCTGCACCCCCTCCCCGAATTAACTCCAACTCAGAGTTGATAATCCCTAAGTCCGGGGTGTGTAGGGGACAGAGACCCCCACATGGAGGGCTCAGTGGGTGAAGCCCCCTAATAAATACAAGAGGTTCTTCAATGGATTTATGTCAACCAAAATTTGCGGTCGACATAACCTCGTCACTGTAAGGTCGTGTTGGGAAAATGTTGACACTGCGGCATTGTATAGCCTTCCCAGAAGATATTCTCCTCCAGGGTAGGTGGGCGGTCAGCGCTTGCTCAATACTGCCACCTGGGTGATCATTAGGTGTGTGGGAGTAATGAAAAGTGTTTGCCAAATACCATGAATAATGTACTTTTCGTGCCCATTAGTAGTCAGGAAATACAAAATAAAGCCCCCATGCTCCTCCTCAGCCCAATCATATTAAAAACAAGCCCCATCCCAACTCATCCCAGAGCTTGCAGAAAGAGTGGAGTGAAAGCACCTAGCTTTACCTTAAAGGTATATTAATATTTATTTATACTTTTCTTACACACAGATACATAGAAGGTGACAGCAGATATGGACAGCATGACCCACCTTGTCTGCCCTTTTTCCTACATAATCTATTACCGCAGACCCTAGTTGATCTGTGGCTTACCCTTTCTTCCCCATTGCTAAAGTACTCTTATGGCTATCCCATGCATTCTTGAATTCCCCTACTGTTCCCCCCCCCCCACCTCCACAGGGAGACTGTTCCAAGCAAGCATTAATCTTTCTGTGAAAAAGTACTGCCTCACATTGCCCACGAGCCTACCTCCCTCTAACCTCATATCATGCCACCTTGTTCCCATGCACCTTCTTTTCTGAAAGATACTACCCTTCTGTACCTTGTTTATCCCCCTGATATAAACATAGAAACAGAAATTGTCAGCAGACAAGGACCGCTAAGCCCATTCAGTCTGCCAATAAGCCCTTGAGTGTGTATATCATATCCACCCTCCCTCTCTCTCTCCTCTCCTCCAGTAAATAAGTATTGAGGTTCTCTAGTCTTTGCTCATATGACTTTTGGTGCAGTCTTTGCATCATTTTTGTTGCCTTCTCTTGGCTTCTTTTTTTTTGTCTATCTACTACCAGAGATGCGGTCTCCAGAACTGGACACAGTACTCCAGATGAGGTCTCACTAGTTATCTGTACAGTGGCAAAACCACCTCCTTTTTTCTGCTGTTGATACCCCTCCCTATGCACCCTAGCATCCCACTGGCTCTCCGCACAGCCTTCTCATTTTGTTTGGTTACCGTTAGGTCATCAGATATGATTACCTCCAGGTCCCTTTTTTGACTGGTGGCTGTTAGTACTTCCCCCCACATCCATCTTGCACTCCTCCCTTGGATTTCTGCTCCCCAAGTGCATGATTTTGCAGTTATTTGCACTGAATCCTAGTGCCAAACTCTGGACCACTCCTCAAGCAAGTTTAGGTCCTTTCTCATGTTTTCCACACCCCCCCTAGAGTGTTGACCCTGTTGCAGATCTTAGTGTCATCTGCAAAGAGGCATACCTTCCCCTCAAGCCCCTCTGCAATGTCACTTACAGTACGAAGACATGAAAGAGCACTGGTTCCAGCATGGATCCCTGTGGTACCCATTGGTTTCCTTCCTCTCCTCAGATTGAATACCATTTACCATCATCCTCTGTGTCCTGTCACTAAACCAGTTTCTGATGCAATTTACCTCCTTCGGGCCCACTCCCAGGCTGCCCAACTTATTTATCAACCTCTTACGTGAGATGGTGTCGAAAGCCTTGCTGAAATCTAGGTAGGCCACACCACTGCCCCTCCCCTATCTACCTCCCTGGTCACCCAGTCAAAGAAATCTATCAGATTTGTTTGGCAAGACGTTACCTTTGTGAATCTGTGCTGCCTTGGATCCTGTACTCCACTGGATTCAAGAAATATCACAGTTCTTTTCTTTAGTAGTGACTCCATTAATTTCCCCACCACTGAAGTCACGCTGACTGGCCCGTAGTTTCCATCCTCCTCCCTGTTCCCACTTTTGTAGAGAGGGACAACATTTGCCCTCCTCCAGTCCGCTGGAACCACCCATGACTCTATCGATTGTTGAATAGTGTTGGTGGTGCTGCCAGCACCTTTCTAAGTTCTTTTAATATTCTCGGAGGTATCCAATCTGGCCCAATAGCCTTATCCCCTTTCAGATTCTTGAGTTCCTTTAGGACTCCTTCTTCTGTAAATAGCCTGGTGTCCACCTCTCTCCTACTGGTGCTCCTATTCCCCCAGTGGTGGTCCTTCTCCTTCCCCTTCCTCTGTGAATACTGAACAAAAATATTTGTTCAGGATTGTTGCTTTTTCTATGACCCCCTCTGCACACACCCCTTCCTCCTTTTTTAACCTCACAATCCCACCACTGATCTTCTTTCAGTATCCTGTGATAATAGTAAACAAAATTGAGTGACTCACAACTGAGTGCTTCAATTTGGTCACTTTCTAGATCAGCGATGGGGAAGGGATAGCATAGGGAGGAAATAGCGAGGTAGGAGACTAACAATGGTGAGGGGAGGGAATACCGATAGAAGGAAGGGAGTACTGGGATGGGCAAAATGGGTTTGTGGAGCATCACTCCACTGAGCTACCCACCTAGCGTAGTGCGTAGGGACATGGACTGCAGTGCTGGTGGTCCTGGGGTTGGGACTGTACCCAGGTACGGTTTCTTTTTTTTGTTTATTTCGCAGGCATCTGTGTGTATTTTAAGTCCTCAGTCTCTCTTTTTTCATCCAGTGTCCGCCCCCCTCGGAGGTGATAATTTTAATATGGGGGGTCTGAGGGATATAGCCTCCCACATAACAAAAATATTTAAATGTTCACCAATTTGGTGTTCAGCATTTGTTGAGGTGTGCCGAGTTGGTTTTCAGCAGGTTGTACTCGCTGTTTTGCGAGTCGCTGTGTTATAGAAACATAGAAAAATAGACTTTGATGGCAGATAATTACCACTTGGCCCACCTAGTCTGCCCACTTCCCTACCTAATGGATAAGCTGTAGATCCTAGTTAACCAACAGCCTACTTCCTCCTACCCCCCACTAGAATTGCCTTATGTCTCTCCCATGCATTCTTGAATTCCCCCACTGTTTTTGACTCCACAACCTCCTCACGAAGGCTGTTCCATGCATCCACAAGCCTATCCATGAAAAAATACTTCTTCACATTTCCTCTGAGCCATCCCCCCTCTATCTTCAAATTGTGCCTCCTTGTTCTTGCACATCTCTTTTTCTGAAAGATACCACCCTCTTGGACTTTGTTGATTCCCTTGAAGTGCTTGAAAGTTTCTATCATGTCCCCCTTCTTCCTCCTTTCCTCGAGGGTATACATATTAAGCTCCTTTAGTCTCTTTCTGTATGTCTTCTGGTACAGACCCTGCACCATTTTGGTTGCCCTCCTCTGGACAGCCTCCACCCTGTCTATGGCTTTGTGGAGATGGGGTCTCCAGAACTGCATGCAGTACTCCAGATAGGGTCTGACCAACTGTCTGTACTGTCTTATTTTCACTATCGTTACATAGAACCCTTCTTTCTATCACCAATGTATCTGAAATTAGGCTTGTCGCCTTTCTTAATTGCCTGGGCTGTTTTTTCCTATGTTAGCACCTTTGTGCTCCTGACTGCTTTCCCCACATCCCTCTGCTTTTCTACATACCACTTCCTGTCTTCCCCATCTGTGATTTTTTTATACCTCCTGAAAGCTAGCCTTTTTTCTCTTACCTTCACGGCCACATCCTTTGAGAACCATGGTATTTTTTTTTTCTCTTTGTTTTGCTTACTTGCCTAACACAAAGGCTTGTTGCCTTTGCTATGGCTCCCTTAAGGTTAGCATATTGTTTCTCTACATCCTTTCCTTCTCCTATCCCTGCCAGAGCTTCCTTGAGACATTCCCCAATTTTTGCAAAATCAACCTGTTTGAAATCCAGGACCATTGCTTTCAAGTGCTTTGACTCCTCCACTGTTCTCACACTGAACCACACTGTATAATGATCACTGGAACCCAGGTGGCTACCCACTGTTTCATCAGTTTCTTTGTCCCCATTGATGAATACAAGGTCCAAAATTGCTCCTTCTCTGGCGAGTTCTGCACAAGCTGCTTGAGGCACACCCCCTGCAGGGCATCCAGGATGCCTCTGCTCCTGGCTGTGGCTGCAGCCTGGGTGCTCCAATCCACATCAGTCAAACTGAAGAGTGAGAGTCCAGGTGGTGGCCCACACCTCGGGCATGCCGGAAGCAAAAGCGCAACAGGAAAACTGCGAGGAGGACCAGAAAGTCTGCACCCTCTCTCGCCACCTCCCTCCCCTGACTGCACCCGAAGAGTGAGCACCCAGGTACGGCACCCATAGGATCCATGCAATGCTGACATTTTGGATCTTCCACCCAGAGTCCTGACTGGCCAGCACAGAAAAGCACGAGCCACTGATTGGCCCACTTTTCAAGCCAGCAAGGACTGCTTTGCTGCCACCTCTCCGGCGCTTCCTTGACTGCAAGTAATTTCCCAAACCCTGTATTTTTTCTTGTATTCTAATCTGATAATCTCCTAATCTTAATTAATTGTACTCTGAGCATTGACATGTATGTTTGCCAATTGATTTACTGATACGCTGGTAACTCTGTGCACCTAGGGAGTGATTACAGCCATTTTAAATGAGTAATCTCTCTCTCTCTCTCTCTCTCACTCTCTCTCTGCAGCCACCTTGGCTTTCCTGTCTTAGACTCTGTGCCTAGTGATTACAGCCATTTTAAATGAGACTGTGAGATTGTGTTGAAACTTGTCAGAGGGAAGTAAAGGAATTTCTCTCTCTCTCTCTCTCTCTCTCTCTCTCTCCCTCTTTGTACTCATTTTGATTTTCCTTTCTGAGACTCTGTGCTCTAAACTCACCCCACCAGCAGCCCAGACCTCGGCATCTCTCACCTCCCACTTCACGCACTGCCTTTGTTCCCAGCTCTGAATACATCCCCCCCCCAACATGTGCCTATTTAATCAAGGCTTCTCTTTGCTTCTCTTCCTTCAGGCGGCAGCCCACACCTCAGGCACACCAGAAGCAAAAGCGCAACAGGAAAACCGTGAGGAGGACTGGAAAGTCTGCACCCTGTCCTGCCGCATCCCTCCCCTGACTGCACCCGAAGAGCGAGTGGCCAGGTATGGCATCCACAGGCTCCATGCACCACTGACAGAAAGGCACATGCCACTTTTCAAGCCAACAAGGACTGCTTTGCTGCTGGCTCTCTGGCGCTCCCTTGACTGCAAGTAATTTCCCAAACTCTGTATTTTCTCCAACCCACCTGCCCCGATCCAGGCCTCTATTAAATACTCATTAAGCCATGCCTCTCCACTTAACTTCTGCCTACAATCACACTTCCATGCCAGTCCAAAGACACTTAAAGCTATAACACCTCTTAATCAGGCACCTTCCACAGCAGTGCCACACCGAGGTCACTTAAGTGATAACGCCTCACAATTTGGCACCTTCTGCACTGCAGTGCTTGCAATGGTCCCCATATGCTGCCTCAGCTGCCTATTATGGGGTACATTGTCGTCATGATCTTCATAACTTCTTTCAGTGCAACAGGCCCATGTTAGCAAAATGGACCACTACAATCCCCACCAGAACCATCTCTAGGAATCATTGGACAGTCATCTGCATCCATGGCAACTGCTATGAGTGGGCCCCAGATGTTCACCAACAGCATCTCACCTACATATCTTGTGCCCCCCACAACCATCCCCCACCTTTACAGTCTAACAATTCTTTCACCTACAAAGTTAACAATGAGGGATGCCCACCTCTCACACTGCAAGAGTAAGCTGCGTACAATTCTGTCCACTACAAGCATCAGCCTGACAGCCAAGAAAAATGCTTTCATGCTGTAACTGTTATAGGGAAATATCTACGCCAACTCAGGCCCTCCAACTGTACCAGGCAGTGGGGGTAACAAGATCAAAGGCCTGAGAGTAACTGCATTGAAAATCTGCAGTATAACTGCTAAACTCGAACATTTCCAAGCATAGATGGCCCACCACGCACCCAACATTCTCTGCCTGACAGAGACCTGGCTATCAAGCAAAATTACAGAGAATGAAGTAGCACTCCTGGGATACAAAACTTTCAGGATTGACAAGAATGGCAAAAGAGGGGGTGGTTGCCTCATCTATGCCAGGGAATACCTGTGCTGCTCTGTCCTCCCTATCACCATAGCGGGAAATGAATATGAACTGTTAGCAATAAAGGCACAGGTCAGGCAGCATGGCAAGACTCTAATCATTGCCTCAGTTTACCTACCCCCCATAAAAGCCAGAGATGGTCTCCCTAAAGTACTGGATGCAGTTGCCACACTCCAAAAAGGCACAGAACTTATCATAACAGGTGACTTTAACATCAACTGGGCTGGCAATGGATCAACCACCTTCAGGGATATGGTTGCTACTTGAAACCTAACCCAACTTGTATCTTGCCCACCGGGCAGAAATAAAAAAAACGGTCAAAAACACCCTGCTTGACTGGCTGTTCTCAGGTTCCCCTTCCCAGATCTCAGAGCTCACAGTCCTGCCTGACACCTTAAGTGACCACTCCCCAGTCACATTCATGTGGTCAAACAAATTTAGTAAATCTCCACCCACCCTAATCAAAACTAGGGTCCTGAGTAAGGGCAAGCTGGGGGCCCTCTCCTTGGTCCTCTCCCAACATGAGTGGTCCCCTATCAAATCGGCACCCAGCCTTGACCAGGCCCTTAGATACTTCACTAAGGGATTCAACAGCATTTATGATCTCTTTGCCCCGCTGAGGAAAAGGAAAATCTGGGGTACAAAAATGACTGGATCACAGGGGATCTCCTCACCCAGATGAAGGACAGGGACAACCTCTGGGAAAAAGCCAGGTCCACCCTCAACAAACATGACTTCCAGTGCTACCGAGCTGCAAGGAACCAATGCACCAACCTCACCTGGCAAGCCAAAGCCTACTTCCACAAGGAACAGCTTAAAAACTCCTGGGGCAATGGGAAGAGATTTTGGGAGACCATTAAAAACCTCCTTGGGAAGGACGACAAGAAGCACCCCCAGCTGCTCAACATCAATAACTACCTCACAACTGACCCATGACTTATTGTGGACTTCTTCAACACAGCTTTCTCTGACTTGACCTCAGTACTACCCCCTGACTACCTACTCTCTGCTACTGACCATCCCAACTGCATGCCTCACAAGGGCTCACATCCTGACTTCTATTTCAAAAGGATGATGATAAAGGAGGCCCTGAAACATGTAAAAAAAGTGCTAGGCAAGACTAGACTGAGCAGTGATGTAGTAGACATGAAACTCCTATCCCTTACACTGGATGCCCTCATTATGCCAATTGCAAAACTATTCAATTAATCACTGGCTCTTGCTCAATTTCCTGAGATTTGGATCAATCCTTCGTGACACTAGTGTACAAGAAAGGTGACAAGTCTTGTATTGCCAACTATAGGCTTATCTCCATCCTTTCCCCTTTATCCACAGCACTGGAAAAGATAGTGGCAGCACAACTCACTGAGTACCTCAACAAATACCAACTCCTATGCCCTAACCAACATGGCTTCAGACAGAATCATAGTACCACCACTGCACTATTGGAGTTCATGGACTATGCACTCAAGGCACTAGATGGAGGCAAACTGGTGGGGCCTGTGTTCATTGAGCTCACCAAAGCCTTTGACACTGTTAATCATTCCCTTCTTCTGTCACTGCTGCAGAATCTGGGTGTTGCAACCAATACCACATACTGGTTCAAGGATTATCTGACTCACAGAAGCCAACGTGTCAAAATAGGTCACACAGTGTCTAGCTCCAGAGAAGTATCACTAGGGGTCCCTGAGGGTTCAGTATTGGGGCCCTTACTGTTTAGCCTTTTTCTAAACAATCTCCTTAAAGCATGTGACACTAAACTGATCCTATACACAGATGATGCAGTTCTTCTTAACTGCAATACATCCCACGACGCCGTCCAATCTGAGCTACAGATTTCATTCAACAAACTTGAGGACTTGTTCGGCAGACATAAACTTCTACTAAATTACAAAAAGATCAAGACTATGCTCATAACCAGCCCCCAGCTCAAAAAGAAGCTCCCCCCATCGCCATCTCCAACAAAGTCAATCAGCCGCTGGAACAAGTGGACTTGTTCAAATACCTGAGGATCACCATAGATGACACCCTCACCTTCACCCAGCAAATCAACTCAGTGGTTAAGGTGGTAAACGCCAAGCTGGGTGTCCTCTACAGGCATAAGAAGTATCTCACCCCTGAGGCCCTCCACCTCTCAGTCTCCAGCTCTGTCCTCTCAACCATTGACTATGGTCTGGTGATTTACAGTGTGGCTATGGATACAGCACTAAAAAGAGTTCATATTGCTCTCAACAAAGCTTGCAGGCTCACACTGGCTGCAGATCAAAATATGCACAACTTCTGTCTGTACGAACAAACTAAATGGCTGCTTCTAAAGAACAGGATAAAGTACCAGATCTGCCTCCTTGGTAAGAAGGTGTTAATGGGCAACCCCCCCCCCGTGTATCCAACATCCTCTCACCGAGTGCTAACAGCTGTGCCAGCAGAGGTAGGGCAATGGGGGCCCTATCAATACCTTTCCATCGAACTGCACTGGGACAGTATGCCTTTGCCTATGGGACCCCCAACATCTCAATGAAATCCCCATACCCATTCAAATCTCTGTTTGCCTATCCCACTTCAAAAAGGCCCTAAGGCAAAACCTTACCAACACAGAGTGTGACTGCTTTTGAAGACTCTAACCTTCCACCACATGCCCCCATGATAACCCTTATGGCAGCCTGATTAACCTCTGCTCCTCCAGCTAGCAATTGCTAGCAACCTCTCCACCAGCCTGGTACCATCCCCCCTTGGCACCAAACTAACACCATTATCCTCCCTCCTCTCTTACAAAGCCCTAACTCATGGCTGCTGTACAAGCCCCAGACTTCCACCGGCCCTCTCCTAGTATCACTCCACTGCTCCGAATCCTATTGCTGCTATACCTCACTGGTACTAGGAATAACATTCTAATTATTGAAATTTAATGTGTGTTTGAACCAGCTAATGTATTATGTATGTACGTATGCATGCCAGTTTGTTTGTTCAACTGACCTGGAACCTTTGTAAAAGAGCCTGTGCTCAAAGGTATTTTCCAAATCCTTAAATAAATAAAATAAAATAAATAAATAAAGATGTCTCCCACCAGCAGCACTTCACCTTTGGTTGTGATTTTGTGGATGGCTTCCACTAGTACTCCATTCATCTCCTCCCCTTGTGCTGGAGGTCTGAATATCACACCTGTGCAAATGGCAGTTCCATTTCCTGTATCCAGGGTGACTCACAGTGCTTCCTGTCCCTGCTGCATTCCCTGAACTTCAGTTGCTTTAATCCCCTCCCTGATGTAGATAGCCACTCCTCCCCCTTTTTTCCCCACCCTGTGTTTTCTAAATAGAATGTAACCTGGTATGACTATATCCCATTCATGGTTCCATGTGTACCATGTCTCTGTAACAGTGACACTGTCCAGGTCTGCCTCTTCCATCAAGGCCACAAGGTCTGGGATTTTATTTACCAGACTGCGGGCATTCGTGCATATGGCCTTCCAAGTTTTGCAACCTCCTCTTCTAGTAGCTCCCTTCCTTTCCTTATGTCTTCCCCCCTTTCCTCTCCTCTCCTATTTTTACTCCCATTCTTCCTTATCTCTGCCATTCTACCTATCTCAGTTTTAGGTTCCTTACCTCTTCCTTTTGAAAGTATAAGTGTAAGTGGGGAGAACAGATCTGCAAGCAGTGATTGGGGCACTTTGAAACTTGGTAGGCAGTGACCGGTTTACCTTGAAACTCGTGTTTTAAATTGTAACCGGTGGTGTGGCGAAAACTAGGTCAGAAACTTAATCTTGGGATGAGTAGATTCAGAAAGCCCTGTGAATCAGGTCTTTAGTTAGGGGGTGGAGCTGAGAAAGGCATAGTACCTTCTAACAAAAGGAAGATTTAAAAGGTCAAGTTAGTTGGGGTCCTGATGTGGAAGGCCCAAGTTTGCTGAAAGAGTGGAGTGAAAGCACCTAGCTTTACCTAAAATATATATTAATATTTATTTATACTTCTCTTCATTTTGGAAGTATTAGGGTAAGTGGGGAGAACAGATCTGTAAGCAGAAACTTAATCTTGGGTTGAGTAGATTCAGGAAGCCCTGTGAATCAGGTGTTTAATTGGGGGGTGAAGCTGTGAGATGCTTAGTGCCTTCTAAAAATTTATTATTACAGGGTGTTTTGCTAGCAGCAGCAAATGGACATAACAAACACACAAATACACATACACACACACACATATACACACACGCACACACACACGATACTTCCCTCCCTCACCCACCTGGGGCTAGCTCCACTTTCAAAGGCTCTAGAGGGGTGATTGACAGCAGATATATACTTCCTATGGTGGCAGGAAGGGAGGGTTAACCAGAACACATAGAAACAGCTACAGGGCACAAAGGCAAATAAGCATTGGTGTTTCTTTACTGAAGGAAAGTAGAGAAGGGAGGAGAGAAAGAGGAAGAGAGAGAGAGATAGAAAGCAAGAAAACAAAATAACATAGAAACATAGAAGTTGATGGCAGATAAGGACCGCAAGGCCCATCCAGTCTGCCCATTTTTTTTTCTACCTTATAAATGTGCCATCGACCTTTGCTCTGTCAATAGCCTATCTATTCATATTCGTCTGTATTGCTCCCTTATGCCTATCCCATGTCTGTTTGAAGCCCTGCACTGTATTCATATCCACCACTTCCTGAGGTAGGCTATTCCCAAAGCAGGAAGAACACTTATAGACATGATGGAAGTGGTGCAGTATAGCAGCTGTGGGGCGGCAGTCTTCAGGGAGACTTTCTGTAGGCTGCGGTGCTGTCCAATCTGCAGACACCTCTCTGGGCTGAGGGCAGAGGTTGCTCGTCTCCAGGCTGAGTTGGCTGGAACTCAGGGGACCGCCTCCCCTGCCCTGTGATCACCAAGTCTGTCCCTGCTGCCTCTATGGTTGCCAAGAAAGAGGATCGGCTGGACAACTGTGAGCTCAGGAAGGCTGAGGGTGGTGGGGAAGAGACACATCCCTCTTAAGGTTCCACTCCATAACTCCTATGCTGCTCTGGCAGGTTGGAACTGTCCCAGAGAGGCACCTACAGTGGTAACCAAGAAGGATGTGGGGGTCCTTCATGGCAGAGACCCCAGGTGGGAGGCAGAGGACACCAGATGAGGCAACTCCTGGTGGAGTGCTCTATCATCAGGGGGGGTAGACTTGGGGCCAGGAGGCAAGGGAGTGAGGAAAGGTCAAGTGCCTACCTGGTGCCATAGCTTGGAGGTATGGACAGTGCATCTTAAGGATTACTGGGGCTGCAGTACAGGAAGGTGAACTAGATGTACTTGTCCACCTTGGGAGAAATGACCTGGCAAGTGGTGAGGGTAAGGTAGTGCAGGAGCAGTTCAGGTAGCTGGGAAGGGGTCTTAGATAGGTGGCACACTCTGTAATTTTTTCAGAGGTGTTGCCCATCACTGGTAAGGGGGAGAACAGGGTACTCCACACCAAGAGATTCAAAGCATGGCTGAACTTCTGGTGTGGAGTGGAGGGATTTGTCTTCATTGGGGACTGGGGTTCCACCTGGAGGGATGCAGGCCTGTAGAGGGGCGATGGCCTGCATCTATCCAAGTGATCCAAGATCCTCAGTGAGAGGTTTAAATGTTTTATCAGCAATCATTTAAGCTATCCAAGGAGGATGGCTGAAATAAGCTGGGTGAAGAAAACAGCCCCCCCACCACAAAATGATACAAATGGCAGAGAAGACTCTATGGTTGAGAAATTGCTAAAGATAACTAAAACCAAAATAGGTAAAAATGCAGAGAAAAGGCAGAATGGGAGTAACATCAAGAGGGGTATGGAGAAAATACATGGGAATAGGAGAGGAGTTATTAGGAGAGGAGGCAGTAAAAATTGGAAGGCCATATGCACAAATGCCTTCAGTCTGGGAAGCAGAATCCTGAAACTAGTGGCCCTGATGGCTAAGGTGGACCGGACATTGTTGCAGTTACTGAGACATGGTTCATGGGGAATAATGACTAGGTTATGACAATACCAGGTTACACTCTATTCAGGAGGGACAGGGTTGGTAAAAAGGATGGAGGAGTGACTATCTACGTCCTGGAAGAAATTAAAGCAACTGAGGTACAAGGAATGCAGGGAGAGGTGGAGGCACTGTGGATCACCCTTTAGATGGGAAATGGCACTGCCATTTGCACTGGTGTGCTCCACTGACCTTCTGCACAAGAGCAAGAGCTTGGCAGTGTACTTGTAGAAGCCATCTACAGAATGATAGCTAAAGGGGAGATGCTGCTGGTAGAATTCAATCTGTCGGATATGGATTGGATCAACCAGGCTACAGTCTCAACCAGGAACACAGACATTCTGGAAGCCCTAAAGGGGGCATGCCTAAGACAGTTAGTGATGGGGCTCACCTGAGAGGGAGTGACCTTTGACCTAATACTCACCAACAGGAATAGAATTGCAGGCGTAAAAGTGGGGAGCAATCTGGGGTCAAGTGATCATAGTACGATGAGGTTCGATGTGAGAACAGAAGAGTCAAATCATATGAAAGCAAGGGTCCTGGATTTCAGGCAGGCCAACTTTGCAAAGATGGGGAAATGTCTTAAGAAATCACTGGCAGGGAAGGAGAAAAGAAGGGAGTGGAGGAACAGTGGGAGAATCTTAAGGGGCCCATATCGGAGGCAACTAGCCATTGTATTAGGCAAGTAAGGAAAACAAAGAGAGAGAGAGAAAAAAAACACCATGGTTCTCAAAGGAAGTGACCTGCAAAGTAAGGGTGAAAAGGGTGCCATTCAGGAGGTACAAGGAAACACAAAGGGAAGAAGCAGGGATCTGTATCTGGAAAAGCAGAGGGAAGCAGGGAAAGCAGTCAGGAGTGCAAAGGCGCAAACAAAAGAAAAATAGTCCAGGAAATAACAAAATGTGACAAGAACTTTTTCAGAAACGTTAGTGAAAGAAAAAAGGCTAAGTCAAGTCAAGTCAAACTTGATCTGGGGGGTTTTAAACAAGCATTAAAATCCTTTCTATGGATTAAGGCTTTTGGGGAAGATGTTGATCTGGTTTGATTTTATTGTTTTACAGTGATGTTTGATGTGATTTATTTATTGGTTTGTATTGAAGTGTTTTATCTTGATGTGATTTTATAATCTGTTCTGCACCTTGATTTTTGAAAGGCGCATTAAAAATAAAGATTATTGTTATTATTATTATTATAAAAGGCGCCTTTCCAAAACCAAGGCGCCTGTACATGACATAATAAAAATGATATAACTAAAAAACATTAAAATTAATCCAATCCTACAACAATTAAAAATCATTATATGCAAGGTTAAAAAGATAAGTTTTTAAGAGTGTGATTGTGAGACATGTAAGGGAAGGAGGGAAGTGTGCAGAGGGAGACCAAGAAAAGCAGAAATCCAGAACAAGTGTTTTTGTTCAGTATTCACAGAGGAAGGGAATGGGGAGGGATCAAAGTTAGGCAACGGAAGCACCACCTGGAGCAAGGTGGACACCAGTCCATTTAAGGAGGAGAGAGTCTTAAAGGAACTTGCTAATCTGAAAGTGGACAAGGCAATGGGGATGGATGGGATACATCTCAGAGTAGTAAGAGATCTCAGGAATGTGAAGACAGCACCACTGACAGTCCTGTTCAACAGTTCACTGGAAACAGGTGTGGTACCAAATGACTGGAGGAGGGCAAATGTAGTCCCTCTCCATGAAAGTGGGAGCAGGGAGAAGGCTGGCAATTACAGGCCAGTCAGTCTAACCTCGTGGTGGGGAAACTAATGGATCACTGTAAAAAGAAATGTTAGTGATATATCTCGAATCCAATGGATCACAGGATCTGAGGCAGCATGGATTCACAGCGTGAAGATCTTGGCAAACAAATCTGATAGATTTCTCTGACTGAGTGATTAGGGGGGTGGATCGAGGAGGGGCTGTGGATGTGGCCTACCTGGATTTCAGCAAAGCCTTTGACACTGTCCCACATAGGAGACTAGTAAACAAGCTGGGCAGCCTGGCAGTGGGTCCCAGGGTGGTAAACTGGGTCAAAAATTGGCTGAGCGATAGGACACAGAGGGTGGTGGTGAATGGAGTTCAATCCGAAGACAAGGGGGTGACCAGCGGGATCTCAAAGGGATCAGTGCTTGGACCAGTCCTCTTTAATGTCTTCATAAGCAACATTGCAGAGGGGCTGGAAGGGAAGATGCATCTCTTTGCAGATGACATGAAGATCTGCAAAAGGGTTGACACTCCAACAGGTGTAGAGAAAATGGGAAGGGACCTAAGCAAGCTTAAGAAGTAGTAAAGGGTGCAGCAATTAAGATTCAATAGAAAGAAGTGCAAGATCCTGCACTTGGGGCACAGAAGTGTGGGGGAGGAGTACATGATGGGGTAGAGGTACTGATGGCCACCAAACAGGAAAGGGAACAGGAAGTAATCATATATGAAGATCCCACAAAGCCGAAGACTGGCATCTTTTCAGAACAGCCAGAAACCACTGTACAACGCCAATTCGGGAAACCAAGTCCAACTTCTATCGCTCTGAACTCGACACTGCCTCCAACTGCCCTACCAAGTTCTGGTCCACAATAAAATGAACTTTCTGGTTATACCACAGGAAACACTCTCCCCTCAAAAATTATTTCGGACAATGTAACTATCAACAACAATAGAGAGATATTACAAGCCTTCAACAATCACTTTGCTACTGCAGGGCTAGCTTTTGATAACTCACTTGCATGCAAGCTATGCTCCCAGCTTACCATGCAACCTTCAGAATCTAGTCCCTCAGATGCAGTCTTTTCATTCTCTCCTGCCTCACTAAAAGAGGTCGAAGATTTCCTCCTCCAGTTGAACACCAGAAAAAGTGCTGGCGCTGACACCTTCGATCCATACTACCTATTTGCCTATCATGTCTTGGCTGTTCCTATTATGCATCTATTTAATTTGTCCCTTTCTCAAGGGACCCTCCCCAAACTGTGGAACACTGAACATGTTATTCCGTTGTTTAAATCCGGAGACCCCTGTGATCTAAACAACTACAGGCCCATCTCCCTTCTACCAGTACTATCAAAACTTCTGGAAAAAATCATGAATGCCCAGCTGAAATCTTTCATAGATGATACTAACCTGCTAAACCCAATGCAATCTGGTTTCAGAACTGAACATAGTACAATCACGGCCCTGGCCAAGGTGAGAAATGACAGGCAGCGCGAGCTATAGAACAAAAAATTTTTCTGCGACATTTTTCTAGACCTAAGTAAGGCCTTCGACACTGTCAACCACAGCCTCCTTCTTTCTTCATTAAAAGCTATTGGTCTAGATTCTACCTCCTTGCGTTGGTTCCACAGCTACCTTTCTGATAGGCACCAACAGGTCAAGGCTGAAGGTGAACTCTCCCCCTCAAATCTGTTAAAAAGAGGTGTCCCACAGGGATCCATCCTGGGGCCACTCCTATTTGCCATCTACATCAACAATATAGACTCAGGCATCAATGAGGCAAAAATTCATCTGTTCGCAGATGATACAGTGATCTACCTAAGCCGTACAACTCCTGAAACTGCCTGTAGCGACCTGCAAGCTGACTTCAGCATATTTTAGTACCAGCTCCTTAGTAAAAAATTGCTACTTAATGCCAAAAAGACAAAGGCAATGCTCTTTTCACCTATTAACCATGCAGCCTACCCTGCTCTACCACCCCATCTCCACCTTCCTAGGAGAAACCCTGGAATTTGTGCTGAAATTCAAACACCTGGGGGTCTGGCTAGACTTCAAACTCTCCTTTGCAGATCACCTGGAGGATTTGTTAAAAAAACTGAGGCAGAGACTAGGTCTCTTCTTCAGGTTAAACCGCCTACTAACTACAGAGGCCAAGAGACAGCTTGTTCAGTCTACGTTCCTTTCCCTAATTGATTGCGCCGACTTTATATACAGCCAAAGTGCTACTTCATACCTCAGTAAATTGGACATACTTTATCACAGAGCCCTGCACTTCTTCACTGGTCTCCCCTTCTCCACCCATCACTGTTCTTTATATGCAGCCATAGGTTGGACCTCCCTACACTACAGATGAAGTAAAAATGCAACTCTCTGGACATACAGAGCTATCTCTGGCAAACTTCTGAAGTACACTGTTGATTGCCTGACTCTCAATATGCCTGTAACCTATGCCCTAAGAAGCTGTTCACTGATTTCTCTGAAAGTGCCCAAAGCCCTAATGCGTTTTGGAAGAGCTGCCTTAGGATTTGTTTTACCATCACTCTGGAATGTGCTACAGAAATCATTGAAACTGAGGACTCCTGTTAGTATTACTGTGTTTAAGTCCTTATACTCAAAATACATTACAGAAGCCTGCAACTGCTTCCAACAATCCTAGCTCTGGAATGTGCTACAGAAATCACTGAAACTGAGGACTCCTGTTAGTCTCACTGTGTTTAAGACTATATACTCAAAATACATTACAGAAACCTACAACTGCTTCCAATGATCCTAGCTTACTGAGACCCCTCTTCCACATCCTTCCTGCTTTTCCCATCCTCCTGCCCTCTTGCATCAGTGCATAACTTGTTCCTGAGCCACCTACTTATCTACCGCCCTAAATCTCACCCTCCCTCACCCCCCATTCCTTGTATACCCACAGCATCTCATTCCTTCACTCCTAGTAATATCCCAGTTCCAGACCCCCCCACACTGGCTGCCCACTTCCCCCGACACGTCTCCCTCTTGATACGCCTGGGTCTTTTTAAACTGACTATGTATGTCTCTTCACTTGTAGCATCCACTTCAACTAATCTCTTCACTGGACTATAATGCCTTTACATTACAGGAATACTAAACCATGTATGTTGTTGTATCTGGTATAAATTTTTACTGACTTGCTACCCTGTTGTTATGTATACCCTTACTGACTGTCTTTTACCTGAACCCAAATGTATTTTTACTTATCCTGTTTATTGCAGGCCTACCTGTACTGTTGTACTCTTGCATCTACTGTCTATTTGTCTGTATATAAATGCATTGTTACTTGACTTGTGTAATGCAGGTCCACCTTGTTAATGAGCTTGTTCAATGGTGTTCACCTGGATAAATAAAGAATTTGATTGATTGATTGATTGATTAAAGGTTACCAAACAATGTAAGAAGACTAAGAGGAGAGCCAGTGGAATGCTGGGGTGTACTTCAACTTTTTTACCCCATTCCAATCTGGATTTAGGAAACACCACTATATCACTACCTCCCTACTCAGGCTCACTGATACCATTCTCACTGGAATGGACAATGGCTTGATCACCTCTGCCATCTTTGTCGACCTTGTAAAGGCCTTTGACATGGTCTCCCACACTCTGCTACTCCAATCCCTCCCCACAGCTGGCCTTTCACAATCTGCTACTAACTGGTTCAAGGCCTACCTTACTGGAAGGACACAGTCAGTTAGAATTGCTAACTCCAACTCCCTTCCATGCCATATACATACTGGTGTGCCTCAGAGTTCTGTACTGGGTCCCCTCCTGTTCTCTATTTTCCTAAATGACTTACCGTCAGCTTGTTCCACCTCCCACATCCATATGCATGTGGACAATTACATTTTGTTTGCCACTGGAAAATCTCCATCTGATGTGGAAGCCACACTCCAGCTCAACTTCAGCAAAGATTCAGCACTGGCTTACCTCACATCAACTTTTCCTGAATGCCAAGAAAACAGTCTCCATGTACTTTAGCACAAGGCAGAGACTTGCTTGGCTCCCTGATGCCCTCTTTCCACACCCTGGATGGGACTCAACTTGAGGATACCTCCTCATTCAGATAATATGGGGTATGGCTGGACCAACACCTCAGTTTCTCTGGCTGGACCAACACCTCAGCTTCTCTGGTCACATCGACACTATCCTGAAAAAAACTGCTTCCCAAGCTCGGCGCCCTTTACAGTAACCATAATTGCATCCCTCTTATGGACAGGCATGAGATTGTTCAAAAGATGATTCTCTCTAGTTTTGACTACTGTGATGTCGTCTACAGTGCTGCTCCCAAATCCACCTTATCCAGATTGGAACCCCTTTTCAACTCCTTCTGCCACTTAGCACTTGACTCTTCTGTGCAGTGCATGCTCATCACTGAATCCTCTATCACTCTCTCTCCTTCCCTTCACTCTCAAACTGGTGACTCTCTCACTGCACCAAACTTGTTTCTAAATTCTGGCTTGATTCTCTACCTCCATATTTATCCTCCTCCCTCATTTCCCCTCTGCCTCCTTTGCATTCTTTAAGGTCTGCCGACTCACGGACCCTTGTTGTCCCTCAATGCTCCACATTGTCAGTCAGTCTGCCTTCAAACACCATTTCCTCAAAATCTGGAATGCTCTCCTCCCTCAAATTTGGCACTCATCTTCCCTCCATTCCCTCTCCACTGCACTTCAAAACTTCCTTTCCTTAAACTATACCTGTTTCCCACAAACCTAATGCTGTCCTACACCTCTCCCATGCTTCTCCTTGGCTGTCAGGTATTCAGCATATTTAATGCTTCACTTATGGTTGTATTATTCCTGCACTAATAATTGTGACCAATTATTGTTTATGTGATATTACTTGTTAAGCACTGCATTGCTGCTATACTGTATTGCCTGTAAGTTTCAATATTGTTCTTACCATTCTACACTGTTCAGTGTATTTGTACATCTTTGCATTTTGTGCATGTAGACTTTCATTTATGCTTCCCCCCAGGTTGCACTGGGAAATAAACAACTTGTTGTTCAGTGTGTCTTTATGGTTAAACATTTCAATAAATAAGTAAATAAACAGGGTGAGGTACATCCAGCAGAAGAAAGAAGGTGGTGATGCCAATGTACAGAAAATTGGTGAGACCTCATCTAGAGTATTGTGTCTAGTTCTGGAGGCCTCATATCTAGAAGGACTTAGTGTAGAAGCAGTTCAGAGAAGGGCAACAAAAATGGTACAAGGGCTACACCAAAAGTCATAGGAGAGGAGACTGGAGGATCTCAATATGTATTCCCTGGAAGATGGGAGAGTGAGGGGGATATGATAGAGATGTTTAAATACCTGAAGGGTGTAAATAAGGTATAAGAGAGTAGCATCTTAAAAAAAAAAAGATGTTCAAGTACAAGGGGCCTTGATGTGAAAATAGGGGATGGGGGTTAGACTTAGTTGTAAAGTAAGAAAGTATTTTTTCAGAGAAAAGGTGGTGGGTCCATGGAACAGCCTCCCAGGAGAGGTTGTAGGGACAAAAACAATAGAAGAATTCAAAAATACATGGGACAGACATAAAGAAACTTTAGCAATAGGAAAAAAGGGTAAGCAAAAGATCATCTAGGATCTGCGGTATATGAAACAGGTAAGGAAAATGGGCAGACTAGGTGGGTCAAGCGATCCTTATTTGCCATCAAATTCTGTGTTTCTATGTTTCATCCACCACCCTCTGCAATAAATCCACTCTTGCCCTTTGCCTCCTCCCCCCACAGCACCCACAATTGAAGCAATAATAAAAAAAACTCCCACAATGGGAAACCAGCACAACCCACCAACCTCCATGACTAGCCTAGGTCTCCTCTTCTGATTTTGTGATTTTAAAAAATCATCCTCACACCCTCCCACCTTGCAGCAGCACCCAAGTCCCAATCTCCTCCTCCTCCACCAGCACCCAAATTTCATAAAATTAAAGTCCCTCCCAGCTGTGGGAAGGCAACTGACACAACTGGACTTCCAGGATGATGGGCGGGTTGGGGGAGGAGGTGGAGAATGGGTTTGTTGTTTTATGGTTTTGCTTTTCTGTGTTGATTGCTTTTTCTTGTTTGTGTTTTTTTTTAATTGTTATGATGTTCTTTGTACTTTTGGAATGTTAAATAAAGCATATTCAATTAAAAAAAGGCCTTCCTTCACTATTGGTCACGTTTTTATGAATGAGAAAGCACTCCCGCATTTGCTTGCATAGTAATGTGGTGTGAGGGAGTGCTACTTCACCAAAAGAATGATGGTTCTGTGGTTTGGCAAACATGGGATCCCGATTCTCACAGCAAAAAAGCAGTGAGTGGAGATAGAAAAAAGGTGGATGCATCTGACAGCACATTTATACTGCAGTCAGTCAAGACAAAATAAAACCATGGTGGTATGTAGGTGAATTACTTAATTTTATTACAGCATAGCGGTGGCAGCAAAACAGAACCCTAGCACTTTAGGTCATAGCACGACCCTTCCTTAGGGAGCATGGCTACTGTAACTTACAATGGATTTAAATACCCTATAGCCACTGACATCAATGAAGTTTGAATTTTTCAATAGTCATGAGTCAAAAAATGTTGACATGCTTACTGTAGATACAAATAATGTAAATGTGCCCTACAACAGTGAAAACAAGCATGCCTATACAATATTAGGAGCTGAATAAAAATAGTGGCATACTAATGAAACATAGATTTTTTTTTTAGTTGAACTTTTTATTGATTTCCAATATACTGACAAAGGTTACAAACAAGCCAAGCATAGATACAAAAGAGTAACAGCAGTGTACAATACTTACAACAATGTCATAGAAATATACAAAATTGTAAGGAACCACTACAATATAATGTAATTCAACAATAAAAAAAAAACAAGAATTCCAACAAAACCTAATAAACTACATAATAAGGTACAAACAAGTAAGCAGCACGGCAGAAAAGAGCTCCCATACCTAAAAGAAAAGAACGTGGTAACTGTTAGATATAACCAGGAATGAAAACAGAAAAAGGAAGCAAGTTCACTGTGAAAAAAAGAGTTTCTAAATGAGGGATTCTAGGTAGCGTAAATATGGGAACCAACAGCTATCATATAACTCCAGCTTGTTGGATGCCAGATGTGTCAGTCTATCTAAAGTAGCAAAGCGTGCAAAGTTAAATATGAGTTCCTGAAATGCAGGAGGGGTAGCTGTGTACCATTTCATCAAGAGTCTCTTAGCATGTAAACAGAGCAAGGCAAACCATTGATGCTTGGGAAAAGTGAGATGTGGGACTTCAGATATAAGGTCTAAAATGCAGAGTGGGCCAGAAGGTGGAACGTATTTGTGCAGTACGTTAAAAGCAAAGGTAAGTACTTGTCAAAGTTGTCAACAATGCAAGTATATAATAGGGCAGGGCCAGAGAATCTGCAAAAGATCTCCACTGGAAGCTCCACATCTCCAACAAGCATCAGAGGTGAGCAAATTCAGGTTTTAAGGACATAAGATGTACTATAACAAGCATGTAAGATCTTATCTTTGGTTAACCAGCTCCTTGTATCTTTAAACACTTTGTAGCTTGGCAGAAGACACCAGGAGAAAGGACTGCTGTGTGACTGGACTTCTCTACTGGGACTATACTGCCCTCCTTCCCACCCAAAGCTAGTTCTACTTTTATAGGCATAGGATTTGACTGACAACAGGAACTTCCTGTTTGGGAGCAGGAAGTGAGTGATCACAGAGCCACCAAAGACCCACCATCCTAGAAGGGCAAGAGTAGCTCTCCGGACCCCTCTAGCTGCTGGAGGTCTGCCTCTGAGCAAGTAACGAGTCTACTGAGAAATACAGGATATTCTTGTCTCAGAACAGGACAATGAGGAGCTTAAAGGGCACACAGGCAGAAAGTAAGGAGAGAGAGAGAGAGAGAGAGAGAGAGAAAAACAGAGGAAAGAGTAAGGATTGCAAACAGTAAGGGTGCCAGAAATAAGACATGAGTGGAGTGGTGGAGTGCAGTGGCTGTGGAGCAGCAGTCTTCCGGGAGATGTTCTGGAGGATGCGGTGTTGTCCCATCTGCAGGCACCTCTCTGGGTTGAGGGAGGAGGTTGCTCATCTCCAGGCTGAGTTGGCCAGGATTTGTGGGACCTCCTCTTCCATCCAGGGACCACCAGAGCCACTGCCGTTGCCTCAGAGGTTGCCAAGAAAGAGGAGAGGTTGGACCACAGTGGCTCAGGGAGGGTGAGGGTGGTGGAACAGAGGCACATCCCTCCAGTTTTCCCTCTCCACACTTCCTATGCCATTCTGGCAAAGTGTGGTTCCTCTATGGAGGCACCCGCAGTGGAGACCAAGGAAGATGCTGGGAACCTCCACAAAGGAGACCCACAGGAGGGTGGCAGGGGACCCCGCAGTGGAAGAAAACAACTCCTGGTGGGGGACTCCATTGTTAGGAAGGTAGAACTGGGGGAGGAAGGGGAGAGGGAGGTAAGGTGCCTGCCTGGCGCCATGGCTTGGAGGGACAAGGAACGAATCCTTAGGATTACTGGAGCAGCTGCACAGGGGAGGGAGCTGGATGTCATTGTCCACCTAGGGACAAATTACCTGGCTAAGAAAGGGATTAGAGAAGTGCAGGAAGAGTTTGTGGAATTGGGGAGGGGCCTTAGACAAGCAGCTCACATGGTAACCTTCTCGGAGGTGCTGCCCATCGATGGCATAGGAGAGGTTAGGGTATTCTGCACCATGGGATTCAATCAGTGGTTGAAAAACTGGTGTGAAGCTCAGGGATTTGGCTTCATTGGGGACTGGGGGTCCACCTGGAGTGATGTAAGCCTATACTGGCAGGATGGGCTGCATCTGTCCAGGAGGGGAACCAGGATCCTAGGTGATAGGTTTAAATGCTTCATTGGCAAGCATTTAAACTAGCCAAGGGGGGAGGCACTGGAAAGGAGCAGGGAAATCTTAGCCCCCCAAAAAAATCATGGTAGTAAGTGTGGCAAACACCAATATAGAGGTGTAGATAGCGAGAAGGGCAGGGGTAAATGGAGAAAGCAACAAATGCAAGAAGGACAGGAATGGGTCAAAAAGGAGTAAGGCCATCAGGAAATGGAGGGTAATGAGTACCAATGCCCGTAGTCTGGGCAACAAGCTCCCTGAGCTGGTGGCCTTGATGGAAGAGGGATGCCTGGATATCGTAGCAGTCACAGAAACATGGTACACAGAGAACCATGACTGGGATGTTAACATACCAGGGTACATAACCTACAGGAGAGACAGGCAGAGGAGGGAGGAGTAGCTCTCTATGTAAAGGAAGGGATAAAAGCAACTGAACAAAAGAGTAAACAGGGAGGAGAGGTGGCACTGTGGGTCACCTTGGAGACTAGAAAGGGCACCAGAATCTGCACAGGGGTTGTGTACAGACCCCCATGTCAGGGGGAGGGAATGGACAAGGATATGATAGAAGGCATTCATAGAATGGCAGAGAAAGGGGATATACTGTTGATGGGAGACCTGAATATGCCAGATGTTAACTGGAGCACATTTGCTGCAGCCACGTCCAAGAGCAGGGCCATTTTTGATGACCTACAGGTGGCAGGCCTCAGACAGCTAGTTTTGGAACCCACTCGTGGGGGAGCAATCTTAGACCTCATACTCTCAAACAGGGGCAATGAGAGGATCTCAGATCTAGAAGTGGGTTGCCATCTGGGAACGAGTGACCATCAAACAGTGTGGTTCATGTTAAACTCAGCTACAGAGTCAAACCATACAAAAGTGAGGGTACTGGACTTTAGGAGGGCTGACTTTGGAAAAATGGGAGAGTGCCTCAGAAAAGCACTAGCAAACAGGCTAGAAGGAGGTGTGGAGCAACAATGGGGAATCATCAAAACTGCCATCACAGAGGCAACAAGCCTTTGTGAAGCAAATAAACAAATCAAAACGAAAGAAAAGCCTACTATGGTTCTCAAAAGAGGTGGTTGTGAAAGTCAGGAGAAAAAGATAGCATTCTGGAAGTATAAGGAAACACAGAAGGAGCAGGACAGAGAGCTGTAACAGTTAAGGCAGAAGGAAGCAGGGAGGGAAGTCAGAATAGCAAAGGCCCAAACTGAGGAAAAGATAGCCAACTCAGTTAAGAAGGGGATAAAACCTTTTATAGGTACATCAGCGAGCATAGAAAGACAAAGGGAGGGATAGTGAGGTTGAATAGAATGAAAGGTGGGTGGGCAGAGGGGGACAGTGAAAAAGCAGGGATACTGAACGAATATTTCTGCTCAGTATTCACAAAAGAGGAGGGGGAAGTGCCTAATCCAATTAACAGAAGCACTCTTGATAGGGGCGTCGATCCCAGTCCTTTCACAGAAGAAAGGGTTCTGCAAGAACTCCTAAAACTGAAGGTGGACAAAGCAATGGGTCCTGATGGAATTCACCCCAGAATTCTAAAAGAACTAAGGGAGGAACTAGTGAAACCACTGGCTACTCTTTTTAATAAATCATGGGAGGATGGTGCGGTACTCGAGGACTGGAGGAAGGTGGATGTGATTCCCCTTCACAAAAGTGGGAGCAAGACAGAGGCAGGAAACTACAGACCTGTCCGTCTGACCTCTGTGGTAGGGAAAGTGATGGAATCACTTCTGAAGGAAAGAATAGTTGAGTACCTAGAGGTCAGTGGGGCACAGGACCCAAGGCAGCATGGGTTCACAGCGGGAAGGTCATGTCAGACAAATCTAATAGATTTCTTTGACTGGGTGACCAAAGTAGTAGACCAGGGAGGGGCTGTGGACATGGTCTACCTAGACTTTAGCAAGGCATTTGACACAGTCCCACACAAAGATTAATAGTCAAATTAACCGCCTAGGAGTGGGTCCCAGGGTGGTAGCCTGGGTAAAGATTGCTGCACAAAGGACACAGAAGGTAATTGTAAATGGAGTCCACTGAAGAAAGAGGAGTTACTAGTGGGGTACCGTGAGGGTTCAGTATTGGGTCCAGTCCCTTTAATGTCTTCATCAGTGACATTGCAGAGGGACTGGAAGGAAAAGTATGCCTTTTTGCAGTTGACACAAAGATCTGCAACAGGGTTGATACACAAGGAGGCGTGGAAAGGATGAGAAGGGACTTGGTACAGTTGGAGGAATGGTCAGAAGTATGGCAGGTAGGATTCAATGCAAAGAAGTGCAAAATAATGCACCTGGGAAACAAGAACCCAGGGGAAGAATACACAATGTGGGGGAAGGTAGTAACAACAACAAAAAAGGAAAGAGACCTAAAGGTAATCATGTCAGATGACCTTAAGGTTAGCAAGCAATGTGAGAAGGCATTAGGGAGGGCTGGGGGTATACTGGGATGCATAGGGAGAGGCATCACCAGCAGAAAACAGGAAGTTGTTATCCCTCTGTACAGACAGTTGGTGAGACCCCATCTGGAGTACTGCATCCAGTTCTGGAGACCCTATCTTCGCAAGGACATAGGCAGGATAGAGGCAGTCCAGAGGAGGACAACTAAAATGGTGCATGGTCTGCAAGAGAAGCCATATGAGGAGACACTAAAGGAGCTTAATATGTATACCCTTGAGGAAAGAAGGGAGAGGGGGGACATGATAGAAACTTTTAAGTACCTCAGTGGAATCAACAAAGTCCAAGAGGGTAGCATCTTTCAGAAAAATAGATGTGCAAGAACAAGGGGACACAATTTAAAGATAGAAGAGGAGCAGTTCAGGGCAATGTGAGGAAGTATTATTTCACAGAGAGGGTAGTGGATGCATGGAACAGCCTTCCTGAGGAGGTTGTGCGGTCTAAAACTGTGAGAGAATTCAAGAATGCATGGGACAGACATAAGGCAATTCTTGTGGGGGTAGGAAGAAATAGGCTGTTGGTTAACTAGGATCTGTGGCCTATCCTGTAGGTAGGAGAAATGGGCAGACTAGATGGGCCAAGCGGTCCTTATCTGCCGTCAAAGTCTATGTTTCTATGTTTCTATGTAGCAGAAGGCCCAGAAGGATTTCCATTCTCGCTCAGAAAGACTTCTATGTAATATTTTATTCCAGGTATGCCTGGAATTTAAAAATGTCAGGGAGTCTCTGAGATGGGACTAGATTAGATCTGCAGTGCCACGGTGGTGTGATGACCACTGAGGCAGTACATCAGAAACAGATGAGGCGATCAAGGCTCTAATCATTGGCTGCAGGGCATTCCGTAGTTGCAGATTCATTGGCCACTGTTTAATACGGGTACGTTTGTGCATAAACAATCTGCCTGCTATAAAACGGGTCAGTATGATCCTAGTGTTATGTTACAATGAACAAAATATGCAAACCATATTTTGAGTGAAAGTGCATCATTTACTTGCTTAGCAATCCCTGAAACCCCGTATCAGTGGCAAACATAAGTAAACATAAGAAAACAAATACACTACAGCAGAAGCATAATTACGCAGTACTGTGATCAGAATAAGCTCATTTCAGTAAACTGTAGCAACATCTAAAGTACTTGCTATGTTAGATATTCTGTGATTTTTGACTGCACTGTGGTTTTCTGGCAATACTGCTCTCAAACCTTCTCTGCTGCTGCAAGTGTGCTCCAGTCTGGTGCCGTTGCTGGGTGCTGCTCCATCGCCCAACTCAGAGTGAGAAGGTCACACCTTACATCGGCTGGTGTAACCTTGGCTTCCATACTGCAGTCAGGTTGTCATCTTCCGCCTCCTTGTTCTCTAGCATATCCTGGGCTCTCATTCCTTCAACCACCTGCTCAATATCATCCAATGAAAGTGTGGCTTCTCGTCACCCAGGTGATAAAACTCTGAGGACTCTGCTTCTGTCAAACCAGCTGGAACAGTGATTTCATCCTCTGATTATGCATCCTTTGTTGCTGACAGCTGTTGTGTGCTTGATGTGCCTTCTTCTGGGTCATCTGGAATTTAAAAAAAAACAGCCATTATAAAGCAGCGATTAATGGTTGTGTCACTGAGTCCCAGGTGTGTTTAAGCATTCTAACAGCATCTAGCACAGATATTTTTTTGTGCATAAAATGCTCTACTATCAACATCAGAATCTAGCTTCTTGATTACATGTTGCCTCATGACATGGATGTAATGTCGTTTCATCGCATAGACTAGATTATGCCCTGATCGAGTGGCTGGATTGTGCACGTCATGTTGGGAGGCAGAAAAATCAGTTATGTTTCTAAGCACCTGTATCACAGGATGCCCAGAAAAATTATCCAAGATTAGGGCAACGTTACGTCCTCTCTGCTTCCTGTCCAATGATCATGTCCATTCGGTAAAAATCTCACCTGTCATCCAGGCAGACCTGTTTGCTCTATACACAACTGGTAGGTTGTTTACACCTCTGAAACATTGTGGAGGGAAGTCAACTTGCCTACAACAAGGAGGTCAAATTTCTCACTCCCATCCATGTTATAACAAGTGAGAACTGAAATACTCTCCTTCACTTTCTTGTGACCATGAAATGCTAGTGTTCCATAGCCAATGCATCTGATGAAAAGGCTAGTCTCACCACAATTAAAGATGTTGTGAGGGGAAGCACCAAGGGAGGTCGACAGCGAAAATGCTGACTTCCTCCACAGCGATGGCACAATACAGATGCAGGTATTGTGCCACCTATTTTAACAGTGTTTTCTGTGGGGGTCTGTACCCCCCACACCCCACATGAAGGGGGCTCTTCCCCCTCACCCTCCAGACATTAGAATTTCAACTCCAGGTTGGAGTTTGTCCAGGGAGGGGCAGAACACTGGGGGAAGGTGAAACATGGAAAAAGGACCATTACCGCGACTGTCGCCGTAATGGTCTTTTTCCCTGTTTCGCCGTCGGGATGTTGATCATAAGGGGTGCACCATTGTGAGGAAGGTAGCCATCCAACAGTCCAGGCAGAACATCTGACACCCATTGTTCAGCACTTTCAGTATCAGCATTTCCCTTTTCACCATGGGCACGTCTAAAACCAATGTTGTTGCGTTTTCTCCAGTGCTGAAGCCATCCCTCAGAAGAATTGAATTCAGGATGACCTAAAGCTGCTGCAAGTTGCTTGACTTTGTCTGTCAACAAGGGGCCACTAATGATGCCACTAATGAGGGCATCACCCACGGGCATCGCAACAATGCCTCTTCCACTTTGGCAACCTTGCCCTCCCTCTTTCTTTTGTACTTGGTTTTAGCAATCTCATGCCACTGCTGGAGATGTTGCTCTCTCTTTTTCTGAAGATCAGCTATGGTGGACTTAGGGAGATTAAGCTGCTGTACTAAATCCCTCTGACTGAGCTTTGGCAACTCGTCCATTTTTTTAATGATCTCACTCAGAGCCAGAGCTTTTTGTTTCGATGCCATGCTGAAGTTAAGATCTCTCAGAGTAAGTAGAACTGTAAACACCACTCACAACACCTTACACCACCTCAAATACTTTTGTCTTACATCTCTTGAGAGCAAAGTGAGAGACAAAACTAGCTATGAACAGTTGCCTCTTAACTGCTCTTTAATGATGTGTTAATTTCAAGCTGTTATAGTACTTCATACTTGACAGTTGTATGCTTGCCTGATTGCCCAAAATACATGGCAGTCACTGATTGCTATATGCTGCTTCATTCAGCATTGATACTAATGTAAATAGCAAATGGTCAGACAACTCTGCCTGCTAAATCTGGCTGCCCGATGTAATGTTGTCGGTGTAAGTGAAGTGCACTGTACTTCCAATAATCAGTATGGGAAAGCCCCTAACTTCTCTATAAAGCTTGAAATGCATCAATACTCTGATGACTAGGGAGCAGCAAGTCTTGTAATAAATAAATACATTAGTTTTTCCATGAAACCCAGTGTACGATCTCATGTCCCACTTGAAAGTCAGTATTGCACCAAAGGTGGGGTAAAAGGCCCCTGCGTGGGGTAGTCCTCAATTTATTGTGAAGTCAGTACCAGTATAGGATGATTGGGCCAACAACTGGATGAGAAGAAATTGACTGAGTGTTAGGGGAGAATAGAAGAAGAAGGGGAGAATAGTGCCCATACTGCATGGGTTCTAAATTAACCTATTGGGGACTTTCAGATGTTACAGAACAAAACTAGTACAATGTTTGGGTGGCTCTGAAGACTGGGAGGTAGCCTTCCATCCATGGAAGACCTCACCCACCCTGGGACCAGTGGGCACAAAGTTTAGAATGGCTATATTTAGGGGGCTTTTCTTCCCAAAGAAAATTACTGACAACCTTATCTAGTTGAGTAAACTATTTAGTAGGGAAGGCAAGGGGAATATGAGAGAGGAGATAAAATAACTTGGGTGCAAATAACATTTTAAAGGTGGCTGTTCCAACCAAAGACTAATGCAACAGACACCAATGATTACATTTGTATCTGAGAGAGGGAAGAAGGGGTTGAAGATTGACATCCTATTTTCTGTGGAGATCAGCAAAAATCCATACCCCAAGATACATACTACTGATGACCCATTTAAGACCACGTGAAAGTACCATGGAAGGGGTGCAATGTTTGTTAAGGGGTAGTACCTCTGTCTTGGAGGCATTACCCTTCAGGCCAGAAAGCTGGGAAAACTGATGAAGTAAAGAGAAGAGTGGAAGGAGGGAAATATTGATGTCCACAGCAGAACCAAAACATCATCTGAATACATTAAAGTGGTATAGGCACTGGAGCCTACTAGAAAACCACATATCTCCATATGGTGCTTTATAGCAGTGGCTATAGGTTCGATAGCCAAAAAGAACAACAGCAGAGACAGCAGGCACCCTAATGGGTGCCCCAGGCCAATGGAAAATACTTCAAGATAAGCAAATTAGTTAGCACCCATGCAGTCAGGTTGGAACGTAAAGTGCGAATCCAATGTTGAAATCAAGGACCAAAGCCCAGATGTGCTATTATCATATGTAAACTGTCCCACTTGAGAGATTCAAATGCTTTTTCGGAAGTCTATAGCATAACCGCTGCCGGTAACTTCAGCCTTTGGGATATATAGATAATACTAGGAAGGGTATGAATGTGGTCAGTACTCGAGCGGCCTTTAACATAACCAAAAGTCCAAAACCAACATGGACCAAATTAATAAACTGGGGTAGAATGGGATAAAGATGATTGGTGAGCACTTTAGCAAAAATCTTACTAGCAATTTGGTGCTCTTTAGAATCCGATGAGTTTCCTAACTCCCTGAAGGAGGCTGTGGTGACCTTACTCCTTAAAAAATCTTCTCTGGAGCCAAACTGGCCTGCTAACTACAGGCCAATCTCTAACCTTCCCTTTGTTGGAAAGATGATTGAGAAGGTAGTATCCCTGCAGCTGGAGAATCATTTGACCATCCATGACATCTACGATTCCCCCTCCAGTCCAGTTTTCAGAAGAGGCATAGCACTGAGACTGCTCTGATTCGGTTGTTCAATGATCTCCTGATTGCAAGAGATCAGAAGTGCTGCACCATCTTGGTCCTTCTTGATCTCTCTTCAGCCATCAACACTGTAGACCATGGGGGACTGCTTGTGTGCCTGAGAGACATCTGTGGACAGTCAGGTATGGTCCTCGGATGGCTTCAATCTTTCCTTACTGGCAGATTTCAGAGGGTGATGTCTGGGATCTATTCCTTGGCCTCATTCTTACTGCCAAGTGGGGTTCCTCAGGGCTTTGTGCTGTCCCCAATGTTGTTTGTGGTGTATTTGCTGCCATTTGGAGCATTATGAGACAGTATGGACTGAGGTTTCACTGCTATACAGATGACACCAGCTCTACCTGTCTTTTGCACCTGATCAGGATAGCGTGATCTCAGTATTTAATAGCTGCCTCACAGAAATCCAGGACTGGATGCAGGCCATCTGGTTCAAGTTGAATCGCGATAAGACCGAGGTGTTGATCCTGGATCTGAGTAGCAGGCTAGAGAGGGTGGTGGCAGGGTCTGCCTCTGGGCTTTGGCCACGAGGTAGCTGGCTGCTGCCCTCTGAACAGGTATGAAATCTGGGGGGGATTCTTGACAATGGGCTGACACTGCATTAGCAGGTATTGGCAGTAGTCAAGTCCTCTTTTTTCCATCTGAGAAAAATCTCTCAGCTTAAGCATCTTGTTCTGTCTAGTGACCTTCCAATGTTGATCCACGCCTTTGTGACCACATGCCTTGACTACTGCAACTCCCTTTACCTTGGGCTGCCAGGGGTCAATATCCACCACTTGCAGCTGGTGCACAGAGCGGCAGCCAGGCTATTGATAGGGGTCTCCTGTGTGAGTCACTTCATGCCCGTGCTGCGCAAACTGCACTGGCTGCCTGTATAGTGGTGGATCACCTTCAAGGTCGATTTACTGACCTATAAGGCCCTACATGGACAGGGACTGGGCTACCTGCAAGAGCTGCTGGTTCTCTACTGCCCCCTCTGACTTCTCCACTCAGCTGATGAGGGATTGCTAGAGGTTCACAGGGTACGAATGAAAACCTCAGGGGCGTGAACCTTTATGTATGTGGTCCCTACCCTGTGTAACTCTCTATCTTGTAGTATTCAAGAGTGCCAGACTGTGGAGAGCTGTAAGAAGGCCTTAAAGACTCACATGTTCCTTCTTGCCTTTGGGGATTTTATATGATATAAATGTTTATTGTAAATTGGTATACAAGCTGGTATACACTGTGTTTTTTAGTGTTTTATTTCACATGTTTTATTTTTTTTATCTGTACAATGCTTTGACAATTTTTGAATTGTGCTTTAGAAATAAATATTATTATTATATTATTAATATTAATAAGAGATAGGGTGATAGTTTGCTACCAAGATGGGATCCTTCCCCTTTTTAGGAAGGACTGAAATGATGGCTTCCTGGAAAGTCAGTGGAAAAGTACCAGCAACCTCTGCCTCAGCAAAAACCTTGTGAAGAACTGGAGAAATTAAATGGTCCAAAACTTGCAAAGATCAGCCGGGTAACTGTCACTCACA
Source organism: Neoceratodus forsteri (assembly GCA_016271365.2). Taxonomy (NCBI): domain Eukaryota; kingdom Metazoa; phylum Chordata; order Ceratodontiformes; family Ceratodontidae; genus Neoceratodus; species Neoceratodus forsteri. Next base: position 637,717,630 of record CM057455.1, on the reverse strand, counting down.
GGTGACTTCCAAGGACTTAATGAGTGTAATGCTTGTGAAATTTCCTGAACTATTATGGGGAAGTCCAATTTGATGGCTTGCTGGTGGGTAAGTTTGGGAAGGTTTAGCGGAGTTACGAATGCCAGTATGTCAATTATGTTGCCCCACTGAGATAAGGAATATAGGAAGATAGAAAAGGAACGCATAAGATCACTAATTTCTGCCATCAAAGTACAGACCTTGCCGGAGGCATCCTTTAAACTGTCAATAAAGCATTCCACCTGCTGCTTTTTCAGCCAACAAGCAAGCAAACAACTTCCCAGCTTTTTCTCCCCCTCCAAATACTTATAGAGAAGCCAAAGAAGGGAGAGTCTGTCATTTCAAGACAGAAGGCTATCAAACCCCAGTAAGCTAGTAAGCTGAAAAATCACTGGAGAATTGGAGTCCTGGGATGGATTGGCCTTAACTTGGGCTGCAGCAAGGAGGAGCTCGTTTCCAGCTCCACCAAATGTTGGTCACATTGTCAACGCATGTCAACTGCATGGCCGATGATCTTCCCCAGCAATGTGGCCTTAAAGGCCTCCTATCTGGTGCCCACCAATGTGGCATGTAAAGAATTATCAGCAATAAATAGCTCCATTTCAGTTTTCATCCAAGAGATGAAATTTGGATAATTGAGTAACAAAGGGTCTGATCTACAGGAAGGAGATTTTAATGGAATGTCTCCCTATAGAAGTGTAAACTGACTGGCACATTTTCTGAAATATTCATGGTAGAACAGAGGCATAAACAACTTTTGAAGTGAGTGAAGGGTATGTAAGCCAAAAATCTAAACAGCTCTTGGAGCCATGAACTGTGGAATGGAAAGCATAATCTCTCAGGAGTCTCTTACGAGTTGGGGTCCAATTTAGAAATTCAAATTCCCATACCTCGTTTACTGGAAGGAGCTGCAGCATGCATTTCCTGACCAACCCAATCCTAAACTAGGCTTTTGCAATCTTGATCCTTTAGTTTAGTTTCTTGCAAAAAAGAAACACAAGAATGTAACTGTTTCAGCTGTGAAAGCACCTCCTTCCTTTTGATAGAGGTGTCAAGGCCTCTGACATTCCACATGTGACTTGAAACATTAGCCATAGTCCAAAACGAAGTACCACAGAAAGTGAAAGAAGGAACTGAAACAGTGAAATAAATGTGGAGCATCAAAAGTCCCAATCTCCCCCTATAACACCAGCTGGCTAGGTGGTACATTGATTAGAAGACATCACGGATGTCCTCAAAAACTTGGGAATGGCTTCCAAAAGGCATGTAAATGTAAAATAACATACTTGCTGCTTAATACAGGTAAGAACAAACTTGAATCGTTGTACAAAATGTATTATGAAGTCAGCTTCAGGGAGAAAGGGACCCTGGCGAGTGAAAAGGGATTCACCAGTGCCCATCACCCTTTCAACCAGAGTGTGATAGTACAATAGATATCTCCAGAATTAACAATGTGTGTACAACCAACATTCCTCACCTAAAACCTAACTACAACCATGCTTCCTGAGTGCAATAGAAAGCCAATCAATAAGTATAGCTAAAATGGCAGACAGAGGATCCATGAAAAAGAACATTAATAAGGATACAAAGCCAAGTTAAATAGATAAAATGATAGCCTACAGGTAAGGTAGAAGTCAAGTTACATTTAAAGGTCAACCATAAAGCATAGGGCAAAATACAGTAAGAACAAGGTGAGAGGTTACAAAAATAGACAATACCATAAAGTATGGCAACATTAACCAAGGAACTATGCCCCAAAGAAGAAAAAAAAGAACCCAACACATTTACAACCGGACAATAAAAATGGATCATACAATTAAACTGTAAGCTCTATGAAAAGAAATATTATACCACACTATAAATTAAGCTAACGCTCATGTACAATTAAGATGAAGCATGCCAATGGCACCACGCAGCCGGAGTTGAGTACACAACCAGATAGGACAGAACAGAGACTGAGAAGCATGCAAAAGAAAGACAAATACCATATATTGGCAACAAATATAGTGTCCTGGCTATAGAAAAAACAGGAATGTACTAACATAAAACAACATAAATAAAGGAACAATGGTAATCCCTAAAGGCCCCAGCAACCTTCCAAGATAAGCGCTGTGACTAACTGACTCCCCACCACTGGGACCAAAACTAAAACAAATTCTGGTCAGAGCTGATAGGGCTGCAACTAGTGAATTTGTGGTAAAAATACTGTAAATTATTTTCTTAATATTTTTACACCAAACTTTCAACGTAGCCCTGTTATGAACTTGCCTCATGAACACAGGCAGAGAAAATGTTCAACTCCTGGCTTAAAGGAGTTTTTGCAGAATGACTGAGAAATCATCTCTCAGGATGCTAACACACATTTTGGGAATGAATTGAAAAATGACAGCTGTCACATTTATGAGGTGCTGGAAAGATATGGCTATGTTGAAAATTTGGGGTTAAAATATTGAATATTACCAAATGCATATGCAGTACCTGTGTTTACAAAATTCAACGTAGGCTTATAACTTTGTTGAGTTTTAATATTTTTGCACCAAATTTTCAGCATAATCTTCTTATGGTCCCACCTCATGAATAAGGGCAGATAACATTTTTAACTCCTGCCTAAAAGGTGATTTTGCACAGGGACCGTAAAATCACCTTTTGGGGTTTGAAAAAAAACATTTTGGCCAGGATGCGAAAAATGGCAGCTGTCACATTTATGAGGTGCTGGCAAGATATGGCTATGTTGTAAATTTGGGGTAAAAATATTGAAAAGTACCAAAGATACGAGGCTGCATTCACAAAATTCAACATAGGTTTATAATTTTGTTGTTTTTTAATATTTTTACACCAAAGTTTCAGCTAAACCTTCTTGTAGCCCCACCTCATGAACAAGGACAGAGAAAATGGTTAACTCCTACCTGAACAATGGTTTCACACAGGGACCACAAAATCACCTTTTGGGATGTAAAAAAAAACCCTTTTGTCCAGGATTTGAAAAATGACAGCTGTCACATTCATGAGGTGCTGTAAAGATAAGGCGAAGTTGTAAATATGGGGAAAATATTGTCAGTTACCAAAGTTAAGAAGCTGCTTTCACAAAATTCAGCATAGGCTCATAATGTTGTTGTTGTTTAATAATTTTACAGCAAATTTTCGACATACCCTTCTTATGACCCCACCTCATGAACAGGGGCAGAGAAAACCTTTTACTCCTGCCCAAAAGGTGATATCATGCAAGCACTGCAAAACCACCTTTTGGATGTAAAAAAAACAAACATTTTGGCCAGGATTTGAATAATGACAGCTGTCAAATTCATGAGGTGCGGTAAAGATATGGCTAAGTTGTAAATTTGGGGTAAAAATATTAACAGTTACCAAAGTTATGAGGCTACGCTCACAAAATTCAATGTAGGCTCATAACATTTTTATTATTTCTGCACCAAATTTTCAACATATCCATCATATGACCCCACCTCATAAACAGGGGCAGAGAAAATGATCAACTCCTGCCCAAAAGGTGATTTTGCACAGGGACCATGAACTCACCTTTTGGAACAGATTTGCCTAATAACAGTGACATTGTTCATGAGGTGGGGTCACTGAGAAGGCATGTTGAAAAGCTGGGCCAAAAATATACAAAAAAATGCCAAAGTTATGTCTCTACAGTAAGTTCAACCCCCCCATTGAAATACATTGAATGGCACACCTGTTTCTTCAGTTTGCAGTCCAGCTTTGAAGAGTGAAGACATGTCTGTGATCCAGAGAGGATTATGATGTTGGACCCCTGATGGGTAAGTAAGAGCTTGGGGGCATGCAGGGTTGTGGCCACTGAGTGGGAGGGTTGGGTAGGGGGACTGTAAGGGTGCAAAAGACTTTGATGGATGGTTTTCTTGTTACAGGTTAAAGAAAATAAAAAAATAAAAACAGTTTGGAGATGCCAACTGACACTGGGGGATTGGGCACCCTTAGTGTCACTGTTATGTTTCTGGGGGTGGGGTGGGAGAGTGGACACAGAGGGATGGTTAGGTGGGCAGAGGAAAGTTAAAGCACAACTATATTATATATATATAAAATAACCACACATGTGCAGTAGTGGAGGGGTGGCAAGACGAGGATGACAGGTTAAAGAAAATACAAAAAAAAAAAAACAGGACGGAGATGCCAATTGACACTGGGGGATTTTGCACCCCCAGTGTCACTGTTATGTTTCTGAGTGGGGTCGGGGGTGGACACTGAGAAGGAGGGTCAGGTGGGTGGAGAAAAGTATATATATATATATATATATATATATATATATATATATATATATATGGATATATATATATACAGTATATATATACATACATATATACATACATATATATTAACATAAATAGTGAAATAACCACACATGTGCAGTAGTGGAGGATACCACACATGTTCTGTGGTGGAGGAGAATGGGACAAGGATTTCTGCCCTGGAGGATTGGGCACCACAGTGCCACTGTTAATTTCTGGGGGCCATGGGTGCAGAGAGGGAGGGTCGATGGGGTTATGTATTTCAGTGTACACAGACCCACTGACTGCTGAAACAGTTTTCCATGTCGAGTAAAAAAGAAGCAGTGCAAGCAGGGAGTGGTCCATGGTGCACAGACATGGAGGCAACTTTTGTCACCTCATGAGGTTGTTCATTTGCAAGTAATGAGGGAGTGCTTTTCTCCTAGTCTTAGCAAGAAGTTGGCTGGGATCTGCCCACTGCAGCCCTAAAAAGAAGCATGACAAGAGCAATAGGGTCATAAAGGCAGTAGGGAGCAGGGTTCTATGTGATAAGAGTGAAAATAAAATAGAGAAGGTAAAAACAGAAAGTCAACAATAGTGAATGCATAGACAGCGACCGCACATCACAGCGATTGCTGTCAATGGCGAAAACGATGGAGCAGTGACTTAATAAATACATTAACGTGAGCTTGTAGCATCCCATCATGTAAGTACAGCCAGACATATGTTTGTTCCTTTTGGTTTCCTGATTTTCTTTGTCACCCCAACCCCCTTAAAATTAAATAACTCTCACTTGGGGTGGGACGCAAGTTGGAAAAAGGGAGAAACTAGGGATGGGGAAACATTATGTGGGTGGGTCACAAGTAGGGGAGGGGAGAACATCAAGGAGATGGGGGAGCCACAAAGCCCAGAGCAATAGAGTGACAAAATCAGAAACTAGAGGATTGAACCCAGGGCTTTGGGAGGTAGCAAGCAGACACTGAGCTGCTGACTCTAACCGCTATGCTATACAGCAGCACAGCATCACCCCATACAGCAGCCAACCTCACTTGCTGTAATAGAACACCCTGGTTTACCCTGTCCCTGAAAAAAACCCATTCACTATATAATCCACATAGTTAACAACACAGTAACTATTTTACACTTGCTGTAATGCCTTTGCCTAAATTCTGTCACTCTTATCATGGGATTCTGGGAGCATATGCTCCTCAATATAGTTGGGTGCTACACAGTATCATGGGAAAAGACCAACAAGTTATGCCTCCATTCAACAAAGTACACCCCAAAGATTATGACCCATAGATCCGAGTGTGGGGCCCATAAAGTAAATAGCCCGAACATGAATAACAAAAAATAACTTAGTTTAGCAACCCCCCAGTTACATGCTATACTCTTTAATGCTGTCATATAATGAAAGAGGAAAGGGATTCAGAACTCATACAAAGGAGGTCAACCACCCTATAATAAAGCACAACAGTAAGAAGCTTTACACAAAGTTGGACCACAAATCATGGAGAGCTTTGCCAATATAACAAATAGAAACCACTGCTCAGATAAGATACACAGACTACCAGCAAAAAAGGGGATGCCCAATAAAATACCATCAATCACCAGTCACTGATCAACTGGTATTTTGTGCTGCAGCATGGAGGTCAGCAGGAGTTGCAAAAGGCCATCAATAATATTGAGGCTGTTCCCTTAACAGATCGCCAAGTGGGATGAAGGCTGTGGAATTGATTCCAAAGGAAATAAAGGTTGGTCCCATTGCAGTAGCTGTGAAGCAGTGTCCTGTGAAGACTGGGTATTGGACACAGTGTCGAGGGGCAATGACTGCAAAACTGTGTATCTATTTACTGTGCTCAGAATACCGCCTTCCTCTGAAGGTGCTGCCAAGGTGGGAGGCTGACAGAATTTAGTAGTATTAGGTTCACAACATTTTTTGTCCTTTTTCTTCCATTTAGTGGGTTGTACTGCATCGTTCCTCTTGGAGGGGAAGGCCTCAGAGGTAGGTTGGGGTGAGCCAGTACAGCTAGAGTCATGGTCAGGCATATTAACCACCTCCAGATCTGCAGTTTCTGAGTTGCTAATGGCAGAACAAAAAGAGTCCATTTGCCTGATCTCCACTGGTCAATACTTACACAAAAAGTCAGTAAGGGCCCCCAGCGTGGAAAAGTCCAATGAGGCTCCCTCATGAAACATCCTTATAACAGAGGGATAATGGAGAGAAAATTTCAGACCTAGATGATGCATAGCAGCTCTCACTTCAGAGAATTCCCTCCACTTCTAGGTCACCTCTTTAGAGTAGTCTGGATAGATTTCAGTCAAATGTCCCTGCAAAGTCAAATGATTCAGCTCCCTTGCTCTTCCTAAAATTTTTCCTTGGGAAAAGAAGAGAAATTTGGCAATTATTTGCCATAGTCTGTCTCCTGGTTTTGGTGCCAGGGAGCAGTGGGCATGCTTTATTTCAATCAGATCCCTTCCATTCAACTTGAGCAGCACAGGTAAAACTGTTTGTAAAAAGTTGACTGCCTCTTTATTTTCTGCCCCCTCAGGGAAGCTGGAGAACTACAAATAGTTCCTACAAGATCTGTTATCAAAATCATCCATATTGGCTTGCAGGTCCAAAATCCAGTGATACTGATAATGGACAGTTGACTGAAGGTCTTGCAGGGCTACCCCAAGGAAGTCGACTTTCCAGTCCATAATAAATAACTTGGACTCAAGCTTTGGAAGCACTGCAGTATTGTGCAGAGTGGCCACTGAGACTTCAGGCATTTGATAAAGAAGAAGGCTAAACATTTTTTTTATCATAACCTTGTCGAGAACTTGGTCACCTCTGGCCAAAGTTTTGGAAGCAGTCTGTCACCAGAAAAGCCAGACATGGTGTCCCACCAAAACAATTCGAATGAAGAACAAACTGGAGGAAAGATACACCCCGACAGAAATATAACCTGGCAAGAACAACAGCAAGAACAGTGCCCACCATTAATAGCAAAAGAACACCCGATCATAGCACTTGGGGAATGGAGCCAGGAACTTAGCTACCATCTTTTCTGGGGTCAAACCAGGCCCCCCCCCCCCAGGAACATAGAATTTGATGGTAGATAAGAACTGTTTGGTCCATCCAGTCTGCCCATTTCTGCCTGTCTACACTATTACCACAGACCATTCCCAATCTACAGATCTTTCTCCTGCCCCACTTTCTTCCCACTATGATTCCCTTTTGCTTATCCTATGCATTCTTGAACCCCACCACTGTTTTCATCCTACCCCCCCCCACTGGAAGGCTGTTTCAGGAATCCAAAACTCTGCCTGTGAAGTACTTCCTCACATCTCTACTGAATCTAACACCTTTTTCTTCATAGCATGTTCCCTTGTTCTTGAGTACCTTTTTTTCTGAAAAATACATCTATCCAGTACCTTATTTATCATCATGAGGTATTTAATGGTCTCTATCATATCCCCCTACCTCCTCTGTTTCATAGTGTCTCTACTCATAAGGCTTTGATGCAGACCCTGCACCATTTTAGATTCCCTCCTCTGGCCAGCCTCCACTCTCAGTGTGCTCACAAGACCTACCCCATTCACTGTTGCATTGTGATGCAGGCTACTCCACTCAAGCTGCAGCAATGTGGCTCCCATTCACACTGCAGCTCTCAACATTGGTGCGACTGACATTCTGGCATTTTGGCCAAACTTCCAGGTGGTGGGGGGTAGGGCATCAGTATTCAATGCAGCTTGTAGCTCAACATGGGACTCCATAGCCCTCATGAAAGTAGAGCACCACCACTACTTTAAAATAGTAATGCCCTCTGAACAGATAGAAGCAGAAGAGGATGATTGATTTTCTAAATCCCATGCTTTAAATCACCTGGCATCATTGTGACTGGTGGCAGCTGTTCAGACAGATGCATGAAATGCCTACATAACTATGTGATCCATAAAAGATGGACTGTGGTGAAATGCAATGCATGCAGACACTGCGATGCAGACTTCATTCACATGACAAAAGCAGAAATGCTGTAACAGCTTGGCACCACTCGCAACTGTGTAGAAAATGCTGTGTGAATGGTCCTTCTGTTTATGTCCTTCTGAAAATGTGGTCTCCAGAACTGGACAAAGTACTCTATGTGGGGCCCTTAAAATAAAATAAAAAAGCAAAAAATGGAATGAAAGAAAGAAAGTGATGGGGGAAAGGAGGGGCATTTGAAAAAATAGAAATAATCTGGCCTATCATGAAAAGATAAAAAAACATCATGTCTGGAGTGCAAAACTAAATGATGCCCTCATGATGCACCTGTAATGCTAAATCAGTAACATGATAAACACAAATGTGGTACAGATTTGATAAAGAAAAAACAAATAATACATAAAATCCATTTATGTATATCTATATCTATCTATCTATCTATCTATCTATCTATCTATATTATAGGGACACAGTTCTGCCCCTATAGTTAGGGTTGAGTAACATGTTTAATGTTAAACTTCAAACTGTGCACTTTAAAAACTTTGCAACTGATCAATGGAATTGCACAAAATTTGGCATTTGCTATCCTGTGGAGTAGACCTCTTGACATGGTAAGAAACCACTATGGTTCTCAAAGGAGGTAGCAGGGAAGGTTAGGGAGATGAAGAAAGCATTTAGGAAGTACAAGGAATCAAAGAAGGAGCAGGACAGAGAATTGATTCAATTAAAGCAAAAGGAAGCAGGGAAGGCAGTCAGAACAGCAAAGGACCAAACCTAGGAAAAGATAGCCAACTCAGGTAAGAAGGGTGATAAAACCTTTTATATGTACATCAGGGAGTGAAGGAAGACCAAGGGAGGAATAGTGAGGATTAATAATGGGGAGGAGGTGGACAGAGAGTGACTGTGAAAAGACAGAGATACTAAACAAATATTTTTGCTCAGTATTCACGAATGAAGAGGGAGGTACCTAAAACAAAACAATAGAAACACTCTAGATATCAGGGTTGATACCTACCCATTCACAGAAGAAAGAGATCTGAAAGAATTCTTAAAACTGAAGGTGGACAAAGCAATTGGGCCTGATGGGATTCATCCCAGAATTCTAAAAGAACTAAGGGTAGACTAGTTACACCACTGACTTCCCTCCTTAACGTTCTACTCATGGTTAACTGTATGTCTATCATTTTAACTACTATGCATTCAGGTAAAGGTATCATCTTTTGTATATATATATATAGTGTTGTGTGTGTATATATACACACACACACACACACACACACACACACACTTGCATGTACCTTCTATACTTAAACAATAAAATGTTTAACTTCAAAAAGACTACCCTCTTTAACAAATCATGGGAGGATGGGGTCTATACCTGAGGACTGGAGGAGGACAGAAGTGATTCCACTTCACAAAAGTGGGAGCAGGGCAGAAGCAGGAAACTACAGAACTGTTAGTTTAACCTTAGTGATTAGGGAAATGATGGAATCACTTTTGAAGGGAAGAATTGTTGAGTACCTAGAGGCCAGAGGGGCACGGGACCAAAGGCAGCATGGATTCACAGCAGGAAGGTCATGTCAGATGAATCTAATTGATTTCTTTCACTGGGTGACCAAAGTAGTAGATCAAAGAGGAGCTGTGTACATGGTCTACCTAGACTTTAGCAAAGCATTTGACACAGTCCCACACAAAAGATTAATATACAAGTTGGCCAGCCTGGGAATGGGTCCCAAGATGGTAGCCTGGGTAAAGAATTGGCTGGAGAACAGGACACAGAGGGTAATAGTAAACGGAGTCCACTCTGAAGAAAGGGGGATTGCTATTGGGGTACCACAGGGTTCAGTACTAGGAACAGTCCTCTTTAATGTCTTTATAAGCAACATTGCAGAGGGACTGGAAGAAAAAGTATGTCTCTTTGCAGATGACACTAAGATCTGCAACAGAGTTGATACACAAGGTGAGGTGGAAAGGATGAGATGGGACTTGGCAAGGCTGGAGGAATGGTCAAATGTATGGCAGCTTAGATTTAACGCTAAGAAGTGCAAAGTAATGTGCCTGGGAAACAAAAACCCAGGGGAAGAGTACACAATAGGGGGTGAGATACTAACGACAACAAAAATGGAAAGGGACCTGTGGGTAATCAAATCAGATGACCTAAAGGTGGGCAAGCAATGTGAGAGGGCAGTAAGGAGAGCTGGAGGGATACTGGGATTCACAGGGAGAGGCATCACCAGTAGAAAACAGGAAGTTGTTATCCCTCTATACAGACAGCTGGTGAGACCTCATCTGGAGTACTGCGTGCAGTTCTGGAGACCCAATCTCCACAAGACACAGGCAGGATGGAGGCTGTCCAGAGGAGGGCCACTAAAATGGTGCAGTGTCTGTACCAGAAGACATATGAAGAGAGACTTAAGGAGCTAATATATATAGCCTCGAGGAAAGGATAGAGAGGGGAGACATGACAGAAACTTTCAAGTACCTCAAGGGAATCAACAAAGTCCAAGAGGGTAATATCTTTCAGAAAAAGAGGTGTGCAAGAACAAGGGGGCACAATTTGAAGACTGAGGGGGGACTGCTCAGAGATAATGTGAGGAAGTATTTTTTTTTTCACAGAGAGGGTTGTGGATGCATAGAACAGCCTTCCTGAGGAGGTTGTGGAGTCAAAAACAGTGGTGGATTTCAAGAATGCATGGTTCAGTCGTAAGGCAATTCTAGTGGGTGGGTGTAGGAAGAAGTAGGCTGTTGGTTAACTAGGATCTGCAGCTTATCCATTAAGTAGGGAAATGGGCAAACTGGGTATGCCAAGCGGTCCTTATCTGCAGTCCTGCTGCAGCCAGTGGCACTACTGGTTATTCAGGCAGGGCTCTGTAGCACCAATGGCAGAGCACACTGTCTATGACAGCAGTTACAAAAACGTGCCACCACCTTGAAAGAAATTAACCACTGCAATTAGGGAGTGCCACAGAGTGGTCCCTGATTTCAGCAGCAAATTACTGCTGGTGTCCTCCGTGAGCAACATGGCGGCAGTGATGAGAAAGGTGAGTGGAAGCCTCTGCCTTACACAGTCCATCAGAAAGCTGACGCGGGTGCCCAATCCCACTGTTGGCATGCCTCCTCCTAACTTAATTTGCTGATGGGGTGCCCAACCCTTTCGGCATGTTCTCTCCATTTCTGATGCCAAGGTGCCCAACTTTGGCTCATGAGACCCCCTAGTATAAAGCAACGGGGTGCCTAATTCCTATTGGTCCAGTCACCCCAATCTAAAACACGCAGCTGGCATTCTGGGAACCCACCCCAGCATACCAATAGGACCTGCTAAAAGGAAAAAATGTCCCACAATGTCTATTTTTTTTAAACCCTGTAAAGAAGAAAACGGTCCCTCGCTGTCTGCACCCTTCCCCCAACCTGAACCTACCCACTGTGTACCCCACCTCCCCACACACCCCCTTACACCATACTTACCTCCGGAGCCTGGCGTGACAATCTTCAGTGGACCGGGAACACACCTGCACTCTTCAAAGCCGACTGCAAACTGAAAATATGGTGGTACACTGTATAATGGCACAAATAGGGTTTTTTCCACTTTGGTGCATATCTCGGGCATTTTGGGGAATTTTAGCACCAAATCTGCTGACCTCAAGTGCATGCCACTGTCATGGCACTTAAAGCTCAAAAGGTACTCCCCTCCTCTCCAACTCCCATCTCCTAGCTTAACCTTCCTACTACCTGCCTTATACAGACTGCTCACCAGAGGCCACGTGTAACCCCTGAATAAACTATATGCAAAGTACTACCAATTGCTTACATGTCATGATGATAACCCTGCCTGTTCCCATGCCTGCATCCACTGCTTTTTTTTTACCATGCCTGTAACCACCTCATGATGTAACTCACAATGCCTAAAATGTTCCTTATGTCCTTGTTCATTCTTATAACTTGTATTGTTATCCCGGTCACCAAAATGTAATAAATAAATAACAATTTTCAATATTGGGGTTATTGGGACCCCAACTCATAAATTCAGTCACTGTCATGGCATTATCCAGTCCTGAAAGGTGATTTCATGGTCACTGCATGGAATCACCTTTTGGAACTGATTATTGAAACAACAGTGCCATTGCTCATGAGGTGGGCTGTCAAAACCCTGTGTTGCAAATTTGATAAAAAAAGAATACTGTTTTACTAGCGTGCGTTATGCAGTTTCCATGCATGCTTGTAACTTCGCTAATCTGTAATATTTTCACTCCAGATGTTCAACGTTGACATTTTTCCACACCTCCTTATGAACAGTACAGCTGTCATTTTACACATCCTGTCCAAAAATGTGTTTTGCACTACCGGCACAGAATAGCGTGGTCACTGTGGGAAATCAGTGTTCAGGACAGATTAAGAAAATCACAGTGATAGTGTTAATGAGTAGAGGTTCTAAAATGCCTAAGATGAAAATTGGGTGACAAAAGTCCACAAAATCAGTATGTTACAAGTGTACGTTGCGCAGTTTCCACATGCACTCATAATGTCAAAATTTTGTAATATTTTCACTCAACATTTTCAACATTGTCAGTCTTGCACATCTTCTTATGAACAGTACAGCTGTCATTTTTCACATCCTGCCTGAAATGTGTTTTTGCACAACTGGTGCCAGGTGTCGTGGTCGCTGTGGGAAATCAATGATCAGGACAGATGAAGAAAATCATAGTGACAGTGTTCATGAGCAGAGGTCCCAAAATGCCTATGTTGAAAATTTGGTGAAATAGTTCCACTAAATGACTGTGTTATGAATGTGCATTGCGCAGTTCCTTGTCAAAGAAAGACTAGGGGGGTTACTGGAGCAAACTGGGTACTTGGACAATAGGCAGCAAGGCTTTGTCATGGGAAGATCATGCCAGAAATACCTTGCTGAGTTCTATGACTGGGTGATGAGAGCCCTGGACCAGGGCAGGCCAGTGCACATCCTCTTTCTGGACTTTAGCAAGGCATTTGATTCGGTACCCCACAGTGGCCTGCTGGTTAAGCTGAAGGAAATGGGAGTAAGGAGACAGTTTTTAAGATGGATATGAAATTGGCTCTCTGAGTGTACTCAGAGGGTAGTGGTTGGAGGGTTAGCTTCATCCCCAAGGTGGGTTACTAGTAGGGTTCCTCAGGGGTCAGTGTGGTGCCACTCTTGTTTAACGCCTTTATCTCAGACATCAGGAGGGGGATCAGGAGTAAAATGAGTCTCTTTGCTGATGACTCAAAGTTGCTTGCAGTGGTGGATGGGGAGGAGGGGTGGGTGGCACTGCAGGAGGACCTGGAGGCTCTGTAAAGGTGGTCAGGAAAATGTAAACTAAAATTCAATGCGGGGAAGTGCAAGGTTCTGCACCTGGGAGTCAGAAATCCAGGCCAGGTGTATACCCTGGGAGGAAACATGATTCAATTCACAGAGGGTGAGAGGGACCTGGGGGTAGTGGTAGATGTCAAAATGAACAACTCAAAGACCTGTAGGAGGGCAGTGGCAAGGGCAAATATGATGCTGAGATGCCAGGGGGATTATCTCCAGAAAGGTGGAAGTGATCCTTCCACTGTACAACTGCTTGGTTAGGCCACACGTTGAGTATTGTGTACAGTTTTGGAGACCACATTTAAAGAGGGACATTACACTCCTAGAGAGGGTCCAAAGGAGGGCAACCATATTTATCTGGGGCCTGAGGGAGAGGACGTATGAGGAGAGGCTCAAGGAGCTCGACATGTACACCCTGGAGGAGAGGAGGGACAGGGGGGACATGATAGAGGTCTTTAAGTAGATGAAAGGGATCAATAAAGGAGGCACAGTCAGGGTGCTCCAAAGGAAGGCGGATGGGGCAACAGGAGGTCATGGGTGTAAGCTGGAAGTGGGCAGGCTCAGAGGGGGAGAGGAGGAGATGTTATTTCACTGAAAGGGTGGTGGAGTCATGGAATGCACTGCCCAGAGAGCTGGTAGAGGCAGAGACTGTGGACAGGTTTAAGAGGGGATGGGACAGGTACAGGGGGAGGGTAAATCTGACCAGGCCCAATACAGGTGGAACATCTGGGACTGGAGACAATATAACCCAAGGGGAAGGGGGACACCAAAATCAGCCCTCAGTGCGGGTGCTGAAAATCGAGCAGACTCGAGAGACCATTAGGCCTATTCTGCTGGTACTTTAGTGTGTTAATTTGTATGTATGCTCGTAAATTTGAGCATTTTTAATATTTTCACTCGAGATTTTCAACACTGCCATCTCTTCACACCTACCTATGAATGGTACAGTTGTCATTTTTCACATCCCGCCTGAATGGTGTTTTCCCACATCTGGCGCAGAATGGCGCATTTGCTGTGAGAACTCAACGTTCGGGATAGAATAACAAAATCACAGTGCCACTATTCATGAGCAGAGGTCCCAAACACTTTCATGAGGTGAGGGTCACAAAAATGCTGTGTTTCAAATTTGTAGTGCAAATTCCAACAAATGTCTGGGGCATTATGGTTTCTAACCATAACGTTCCACCCTGTACAGACTGACAGGTGTCAGGGGTGTGCCTTTGCATTGCCGGCTGTCGTGCTCATGCCATACCATCCCCCCCTACCCTCAAGCCACTGACAGGCATCGAGGTGTGCCTTGGACTCTTTGACCCCACAGTTTACCCCATTCTCCTATACTGCACCCATTTCTGCGAATGTCCTTATCAAATGGGGTGACTGTAAAGCCGAGCACCCTAAGGCACACCTCAGCACTTGTCAGTGTCTGCAGGACAGGGTGAGGTAAAATGCCATGAGCGTTATGGCTGAATGGGGTGAGCGCAAGGCCCAAGGACCCCAAGACACAATGTGATATTTGTTGCACTGCAGGGTAGGGTGAGCTGAAATGCCATAAACGTTATGGCCAATGCCCAAAGGCACACCTCGGTGCCTGTCATTCTCTGTAGGGTGATGTGAGGTTGACGTCACTTTCATAGTTCACTACCATTCCTATTATGCTTCTGTTCAACTCTACCAATGCCACTGTCAGCAAGACAACATTCGGCATTGACAGATTTTTTTTTTCCTCCCTTCAGTCATGTGCTGCCTACTTCCTCAGTTTCACCTAAAGCCTGATGCTAATGACTTGCTCACCAAACTGTAATAGCCCCCTGTTCAGTCAGTCCCATCTCAAGGTTGCCCTTCCCCCCACTGCCCTAAGGGGAGTTTGAAAGTGTTTAAAAAAAAAACTGAGAATTTTTCCTTAAATGCCACTGCTTTGTTGGGAAAGGATAACTTGCTGCACGGTGTTCTGTGCCTTGATCCATGGCACAGTTAAGACAGGTGCTGCTATACATGACTCAAGATTTTACCCTTCCCAGCAGAGCGAGGAATGTGGGTACAGGTGTGTTCCTTTGGCCACCTCCATCTAACTAATAGATAACCACCTTTCCTTAACTAGTTGGCTCAGCAACTTCTACACAAAGCCAGCTCTTGACATTAGCTTGTTGTAAATGTGGTGCTGCTGAGACATGAAGTAAAAGTCCTTCACATCCCATGAGGACTGGTATTTTTCCTCTGTCACTCTATGTAGTTCCTTTCTGTCTGAAAATAAATCAGTCAGAGTGGAACCTGGGTATTTCACAGCAGTACATGCTCAGCAGTGTCTTCAACCCTGCCAAAATGCCACATTTATTTAAACATGCTTCAAGAAATTAGTGTCTGCTCTGCTACTTAGTTCAAACATGTACAGCTTGGGATTTAAGCAAGACTGTGAGTAATATTTATTCTTTCTTTACCTGAAAGATTGACGAGAACAACTCTGATGGAAGAGCCATACCAGAGATAGAACCAGATAAGCATTTTTTTTTTTGCTTTTCTCTTTTATTGTACAATTTATTACAACTTTTGGATAAAGATGGACAAGGCAACTGTGACCTACAGTAATTAGATTTTCTGCCTTGAAAGATCTGGTCTACTGTGATTCAGTCTGCATTAAAGAGGGGCCAGATCTAATTCCAAGCTGGGTCATGGGTTAGACGGCAGGCAATCCAGAGAAAGAACCCCAGCAGAGGAAGAAATAACTTCTGGTTGGAGACTCAGTTGTTGGGGGGGGAGGTTTTGGGAACAGGAGGGGAGGGTATGAGGGAGGTGAGATGTCTACTTGGTATGGGGAGCAATCCTTAGAATTGCTAGGGCAGCGAGGAGGAGTTGGATGTCATTGTCCATCTCAGGAGTAATGATCTGGCAAGAGATGCAGCAAGGGTGGCACAGAATAGGTTGAGGGAGTTGGGGAGGGTCCTAGAGCAGGTAGCTTTCACAGTGGCTTTCACTGAGGTTCTACCAGCATATGGCTGGGAGAGGCTAGGGATCACTGTGCTAGGGACCTCAATGAGTTGCTGAAGGCATGGTGCAGGGAGGAGAGTTTTGGCTACATCAAGGACTGGGGTCCAATCTGGGAGAATAGAGGACTATACAAATGAGATTGCCTCCATCCATCCAGAAAGGGTATGGCAGTCCTGGGTGGAAGGTTTATATTCAACTTTGATGAACATGTAAGCTAGACAAGGGGAGACAGAGAAAATAAGAGAGTCAGAAATTGCCCCTGAACTGCAAATGGAACAGCAGTGAAGATAAGCCCATGTGAAATGAATTCCCCAAGGGGGGAAAGGGGCATAGGGACAAGAGAGTGGATAGTGCAGGAGAGTCAGGAGGTTGATCAAAGAGTGAGAGAAGAGTGAGAGAGGCTGTGCAGAGGGAGGAAAGCCTGAGAGAAGAGTGAAATAGGCTGTGCAGGGGGAGGGAAGCCCAGGGGAAGTGAATTCCCTAGGGTGAGAGGGGCATAGGTACCAGGGAAAAGACAAGGATGTAGAATGTAATCAGGAAGGGAGGGAGGAGGGCAGAGTAGGGGAGGGACAAAAGGAGTGGAGAGCAATGTGTACCAATGTAAGGAGCCTAGGAAATTAAATTGCTGACCTTGAGGCAATCATTGAAGAAGCAGACCTGGATCTGGTGGCCATAACAGAGTCATGGTGCCCTGACAACCACAGCTGGGATTTGGCCATTCCAGGATACACAATGTTCCAGAAGGAGAGGACAGGGAGGAACAGAGGGGTTGTTTTGTATGTAAGGGAAGGTATAAAGACCACTGATATATAGAGACACCAGTGGGGTTAGGAAGGGCTGGAAGTTCTTTGGGTCAGTGTAGGGACATGGTCCATAGCCTTTATTGAAATGAGGTGGTATGTACAACCACCAACAAAGGAGGAGGAGTTAGATAAGGTTTTGGAAGAGGCCATTTGGAGAACTGCAAGCAAGGGGAGGTATTGACTACAAGGTAAATTAATGTGCTGGATGTAGATTGGAGCATTCTGGCCACTACTTGAAGACAGTGTGGAGCTTCAAGCATGCATGGAATAGGCACATGGGCATAATAGGCAGAGGAAAGGGAGGAGGGAAGGACACTGGCAATCAAACAGGGTCCAAGATGTATTAATAAACAGAGAAAAATAGGGCAGACTAGATGAGTCTACCGGACCTTATCTGCTAAGAAATTATATGTTTCTCACTCCTTGGTGGCCTAGATCACATTCTGATTGGCAAAGGCTTGGATGTAAAAGAATTTATCTCAGATTTCAGAGTGGGTATAACCAAAGACAAGGGTGGGGTATTCAAATGTTTTGCAAATTGTTAATGTGATTAGTGAGCATCAAAAAGCAACTGTGACCATTAGCGGTTCCTGACCCATATTGAACCTGCTGGAATAGTGATTGCAGAAATGGTACTGATTGCTAATAGTATGTTGTACAATCAACATGTAAATGAGGAGCCTGGCCATGCATACCAGATGCAGTCACATATTCAAGGCATGTCGCCACCTCAATATGCTTATGTACGTTCACAAGCAGAGCACACCGAAAAAGCAGGTGACATCCAGGTGACATCTAATTACAACTCAACACAGGGATGCAGAGCACCTGTGCATTGCACTGCAAAAGGCAGGTTGTGTGAGACACGCACATACACATGCCATGTCAAAGCTCCGGTTGCTGCTGGAGCTCACCTGGGATCTGGAAAAAGCAGAGGCCTATGCAAGCTACCAACAGAAGCATGTCCCATGGCCCTATGCCCCCAACAGGGTCCATAGACCCCAACACACCTACCTGGAGTTGTTTGACCAGCAGGTAGTGGATCAGTACCTACTAGACTGCAACACCATCCATGAGCTGTGTGACATACTTTGGGAAAAACTGCAGAGGAGCAGACCCTAGAGTCAGGTTTTGGTGGAACTCAAGGTATCAGACATGCTTATCTTTCTTTCAGCTGGCATGTTCCAGATGCACTGTGGGAACACCTTAGGGATCACATAGTCAACTATGTCCTGTCTGCTAACCTGATTCCCAGATGCTCTAAGAAGTGTGAGGACTACATCATAGTCACTATGTCACAGGAGCAGAGATCAGCAACAATGCAGGCATTTTACCAGGTTGAACATATGCCCAATGTCATGGGAGCAGTGGAAGGAACTACCTGAGAGGAAGGGGGAGACATTTGCCATCAGGAAGGGCTTCTATGCCCTAAAAGTTCTGGTGGTGTGTGATGGCAAGTATAGGATCACAAATATGGACACAATTACCCCTTTGGTAAACATGATCCCCTATTGTAGCACAACTCCCCCCTGTGCTGGATGTTCAAGACTCGGCAAGTAAAGGAATGATGACTACTTAGTAAGTTTAGCCCCCACCCCCAAAAGACACACAGTGAACATATGTCACGTACCTTCTTCCGCAGGTGACGGAGGAATCCCATACATGATGACACTGGGGCTGTGGACGGCATCTGGCAGTAATGAGAATTACAATGAGGCACACTGGGCCACAAGTAACATTATCAAAAGCATCTTTGAAAAATTCAATATGAGGTTCCAATACCTGGACCATTTGGGGGGATGTCTGCAGAACAACCCTGCAAAGGTGTACAAGATATGCCTGGCCTGCTGCATCATCCTCAACCTAGCAGTCCAATGTGGGATACCAATGCACCACCCTGAGTGTGACATCGTAGACAGTGATGACTGTCAGCTATGGTAGAACAGTCACAGGTCTATTATGTTATGTATGACTTCAGGTTGGCCAGATACTGGAAGGAGGTAAGGGATCATCTGATTGAACAAAGCATTACCTAGACATGGTAAGACACAACACAACAGTGTACATCTAAAAATACCTTAATTATTTAAGCAACAGAAGTGTGTGGAACAATATGGGAAAGGGTACAAAATTGCAGATAAGGAATAACAGGGTGAGGGACAAATGTAAATACAATGCACCTGGCATGGGGGCATTGGATTGGGGATAGGCTGCACAGTGGAAGGGACACACAGAAATAAAGTACACCTGGCATGGGATGCATTACATGGGGATAGGTTGATGGGCAGCACAGAGGAAGAGACAAAGAGAAATGAAGTGCACTTGGCATGGGGAGGACATTGTATGGGGACAGGCAGCACAGGAGAAGGGACAAACTGAAAAAGTGCAGATAATAGGACTGGGTGAAATTAATCTTACACCAGCAACATTCTAGCAAAATTACAATTTAGATTCTGTGAAATTTCAGGACATTTCTACAAACCTTTTTTTGAAATTTCACCAACATTGTTGTTTCAGCTGTTTCCATTTAATTTAACAAGTATGTGTTCAAACTGCACCAAATGTGGTGTGATGTCTTTACCAAGGTCCATACAGATGTGTTCTAAGTTTCAGATCTCTACCTTTTAAAGATGATGTAGTTATAAGCCTCCAAATTTTCATAAATTTTTAAAATTATGTTTCACAATTATGTAAACTGCAGAATTTTAAGCCCCTGTAACTTTAAAACTAGATAACAGAATATCACCAATTTTGTTGAGTTCACTGACCATAAATTTTAGGCTCTGAGGCTACCTCCCATGGCCCAGCAGCAGAGCGTCACACTGCCATACTGACTACTCGGGTTCAGAAGCAAGCTCAGGAAATTGCATCAGGAGGCAGGCCACAACTGAAACAGCTATCACTTGGGAGTACATCTCAGTTGAGGAGGGTTCCACCAACACAGCAACACCTACAGCTGGACTAGGGAGTTTTCTCCTGACACAGGGGAAGCTACGGCTGTGTGAGCCTAACAGAGGAGATGGGAGGGAACCAAAAGAAACCCCCCCAGTAGCCATCTGAATGATGGCTAGGTTCAGCTTGATTAGGCTATATCCTTGTGAAAAGGGTATATCCCTGAGAGATAATCTGCTGGCTGGGCGAAAAAGCAATATGCAAAAAAATAAGCTGTGTGTGTGGTTCTCTAATGTATTGCTGTAAGTCTAGCAAATTTATAAGCTGCCAACAATTCCAAAATCATACCAGTAATTGAAGTTTTTGGGGAGACGGGAGCTGGATAATGCTCGTTTGTGTCTGAGGAGTAGGCACAGATAGCAGGACTGCTTAGCGAGTATTATTTCTACGGAAGGCATGCCATCTATGTTATGAAATTCTGCAGTCTTACCAGTATATCTTTTTGTCTGCCCCCACTGCTCCCGTTCTTTCTCATTCTTCTAGGGCTGAGGTGAATTTCTTTCTCCCTCTGAATAATGGCAGCAGAGTGAAGCAGCAACTGGAAGACGTTGTTCGGGCTGGCAGAGAGAGATGAATGGAGGAGCAAAAAGGAGAGACTCGGGCTTTCACCACCTTAAAGAAAGCAATCTTAAGTTGTGGCATTAAGATTGACTTTTGCAACAGATGTTATCCTTAGAGGGATGTAAAAAGTTCTTTCTTTCTTAACTTTGCCTTTTTTTTTCCTTTGGTTTCTTCTGTTTGCTTTATTTGTTTTTGTCATTGGTTCTGTTTTAGTTTTAGCTTTTTTTGTGTGACTGACTTTTTAAATTCTGAATGTGTTTTTTTGGGTGGGTTATTAGAATTTAATTATTTTATCTGCTGTTTTGTTTTGAATTTTCCTGGGTTTATGCATGTCACGTGTGCCTGGTTAGACTATAGCCTGTTAGTTTTTTCCCCTCGGGTATTTAAGGCGCATGCATGGCGTCCCTCCTCAGATGCTTCTGCGATTACAGAGGAGAGAGAATTATGGCTGTTTCATTTGGAATTACTAGATAGTTATATTGCTTTGACTTGACTTTATTATCAGTTGCAAAAGGGCAAAGATAAAAGATTTCTGTGCCAGACCCTCTAGATCAAATGAATTAATAAGGGCAGCATACAATGTTATACTAAGGCTAAGGAAGGCCAATTTTTCATCCAAAAACAATTGCTGTTAAAAGTAAGAATAATTTTATATTTTATTTATGGATTTTATAAGGCTGTGATATGAGGTTGGGGTTTTATAGTTTTTCTTATGGGGGTAATTTATAAGGAGCTTAGAAGGATTAGTTTCTGAGTTTGTTTTCTGTCTTTTGTTTTATAGTGTCTGACTCTCATATTGTGTGAACATATCACCTCAGTGCTAACGGATGCTGGGAAATTTATTGGGATCATCTATATCAAGTGTGGTGAAAGCTAGAACTTCTGCAAGTATCAAAGAGAACTTATTGGTCACTAATGGGACTTGGATGGGACTTTGAAGATCTGTCCAAAAATTGTTTTAAACCTCCACCCCATATGATTCAACGCCATAGACTTTTGGAAGCATTATCCAGCGGTGACTTTATTGTTTTTGCTTGCTTGCTTCCTGCTTGTTTCTCATTGCTAAGATCTTGAAGGGGGCTTGAAGAGTCTAAAGTGTGATCGGTTTATGTTTCCTCCACAAGAACATTATAAAAGAATATGGTGGAGGCGGACTCATCATAACTCTCGTAGCTGCTGTTCTAGCTGTCATTAGCTGTTTTTTTTTCCCCTTTTAGCTATTACAGGGAGCCATAACACCGAAATCGATCTATTTGGAGTCTGAATTATCTGAATCTGATCTTTATTTATATGTGTTTTAATAGTTTTTAATTTTTTTTCTTATTATTTAACTTATCCTATGTATACTCGTAGTGGTAAGATGATGGCTAAAAGTAATATGAGCGAGAGTAAACAGAATAAATCACAAAATGGTAATCAAAACCTGAACCTGAGGGTTAAGAGGGTTAAAAGTAATTGTTGTGTATACATACATGATCTATTCATTATGGCCTCGACCCCTAAAGAATCTAAAGAACTTGAAGGAGTTACTCCATACTCCTTATCCCATTATTCCACAAAAAAACAAGAGCAAGGTGCCCATGATTATGGATCAAATGATTCAGAATTCAGCTGCAGAAACCAATATTCTGTTAAAGAGATGGACTTATTGCAGGGTGTGTCATTATTAGAGAACCTTCATAAATCAAACCAAGACATTATGACAAAGGGAGTTGAGCACTTAAATGAAGTGCATGCTGGGGATAAAATTGGGGATAAAAAATGTTTGACCAATTTTAATAATGGAACTACAACTAAGGATTTGGAGGTAAATACAAAATGCATCCATCCTCTCCAACAGTACTCTCCATCAAGGAAAAATTACAGATTTTTTCTCTAAAAACCAGATTAAATTTCAGGAAGTTATAAACCTGAATAGCCATTCCACATTGTGCCACACAGAGGATCTTGTGAAGGTTCCCCCAAAGGACCACACTATCATTATAAACTCCTCGGGGGCCTCTGCTCAAAATGATTTGATAGGAGAGTTAGTATACTACTCTTCTGATCATGGGACAAATCAAGGGGCCTCCGTAGTGAAAGATGATGGTATTTCTTGTTTTCCATCTGGCTTGAACCTAATTAGCCTGCTAGAGATGTCAGAAACATCGATAGAGGCAGTGGGTTCAATAGTGGAGGAGCAAATGTATGCAAACCTTAATGGACCCCTTCATGAGATCTTTGAAAGAATGGATAGAGAGGTACAGAACACTCATCTAGACTAGGATTTCATTGCTCAATGCCCTAATACTATATCCAAATATACTATCAAGGCCCTAGCTCACCTGGTTATGTCAAATGTTGCATTATTAGTGGCATACAAGGGTATTAAAGTGGCCTTGGAAAACTTGTCACTATATTGTACAGAAAAGTGTTCCTCACTTGAGCAACAAATCTCTCTGTTGATTGAAAAAAAAAATGAGTCTAATAGACCAAACCAAAACTTATCATTCCCTTCTTTATATTTTCCTGAGGCTCCAAAAAGTAAAAAGTGAGAGGGGTTAAATAAGAAAAATGGGGAAAAAAGGAGATTAACCCTGGAGAAAAATCTAATATTAATAAACCTAGACAACAGAAAACCAAAAAGATTCATAAAAATGAAAGAATGGTATGAGAATCTTCCAATATGGTAGAAATAATGGGTATATTAACTGAGAGGGGATCCAGGTGCCCAAAGAACAACTCGATCCACCCCATTTATTGAATAGGGGGAATATGGAGGTAGCAATTAACACCATAGTAGCAGAACTAATACCTATAAAAGAATCAGGAAAAAGGGATTAATAACTCCATTCCAGTCCAAAAGTCAACTCCTTTGGAGAACACCACTAAGGCAGATCAACCTAAACAAAGCTCTGGAGATAATTCAGTGTTATTAAGGGATCATATTCATTCCACAGGTAAAGAAGATTCTGAAACATATGACCTATTATGCACAGGCAAGGGAGTAGTTTTTAAACTAGATCAGATGTATTGCAAAGATTATGAAACTAATGCAACACTGACCAATCTGATAGCCCATATGTTAAGAGCAGAATTGGGACTACCGGCTGCTGCATATGCTCTTATCATGGTAAACAGGGATACATCTAACCCCTCAGGCCCAGTCTATTTTATTCTTCCAAATTTGGACGTAGCAAAAAAAGTTTAGGCAAAGCAAGTCTTAACAGACTTATTGGGAATGGCACTATCATCACTGGTGACCTGGGTTACAATTTGGAAAAGCACCTATAATGGGATTAGACCAGATAAAGTACTAACATATGATAAATTCAAGTCTACCCTTGCATTGTTGAATTGGGAGTTTGCAGCACCTCCTGAATGTTCTATGTTTGTTATTTTTGGGATAGAGCTATTGGAGGGAGAAATTGCTGCTAATTTACCATATTTTTTGAGGATGATTTTGTCAGCCATTATTAAAATTCAAATACACACCGATGAAATAGTACATGTAGAGAGGGCTATGAACGATAAACAAGGTACTCAGATAAACTGTTTTATATGCTCTGCACAACTAGTAGCATTGTTTTTTTGAGAATAGACATATATTGGATGCAGTGGGTATTTATTTGGTGGAAATGAATGAGTGGGAGACACAGGAACAATCTAGAAATATACACTCATGATTACAACCATCCGTGAGTCAAGATACCGATGTATCCATAAATCAGGGATGGGAGATAATGAGTAACATAATCTGTAATATCCTTAATTGGAATATTGCAGGACTTCATAACTAATTTGCAGACCCTCAATGGTTTAGCTTTGTCTCTACTTTTGAAGTTATTATTTTTCAAAAGACATAGGCATTAACACAGCCTTACCTGAATGGTTTTGAATCAAATTTTGCACCCGCAAGTGAAGGGAAAAAAATATGGGAGAAATAAAGGAGGTCTGGCAACTATGATAAAAATTAGGGATGGACTAAGGGTACTAACAAGCCACTCCCCTAGTCTAGTATTGCTCTAATTGTGAATGTATATATTCCACCAAATTTTCATATTCAGCCCACATATGATTTTGGACTCAATTGTCTATAGAAATAGATCTGTTCACACAAATAAATAGGGTAGACACAGTGCTATTAGCAGGTGATTTCAATGCTAGGATAGGACATTTTGACAATTTAACAGGGTTGCAAGAACAACTTTATATGCCAGATCTTGAACAGAGAAGAACAACAGATATGACTGTTAATGAGGCAGGGAGATGTTTTTGAACCTTTATTAAGGATAATAACTTTCTTGTCCTTAATGGGAGACTAGAGGAGGATCAGGATGGAGAATGCACATTTTTCTCCCCTTAGGTAGGAGTGTGATTGATTTTATCTTATGCTTCCCTTTCAGTTACCAATCCTTTAAAAGATTAGAGGTGATTATGCGAACAGAAAGTGATCATGCAGCAATTTTGTTGGCCTTCAGGAATTCCGATAGTAACATTTCTTCTTTAGCTAAACCTATGGTTGAGCTTGAGATCAGGGAGAATAAGAGGTGAAGGTTGAATAACAAGGCAATGAATGGAGTATTACATCTAATATATTGCCCTACCTTTGTCAAACTACATCAGAGCATATAGACTGATCCTGAAGGTGAACAAATGTATCACCTATTGAATTCAGGATATCAACAAATAATTAAAGAGATTTATTGCACTAACATCAATGAGCTTAAGTCAGTAACCTGGCTTGATGGTCACTGTAAGAGGGAGAAAAAAAAAGTTAGCTAATCTTATTAGATTACAAAGATTATCCAGTTCAGCCCCAAGTCCTCAAACAGTTTTTAAAAAGGAATTTTTTTTTTTTAACTCGGGGTAGGTCTAAATCCAGTAGAAGGCTGACTCCAATTAGCAAAATTTTGCTAATTGGCGTCAGCCTAATCTTATTAGACAAACAAAAAAACATCCGACAAAAGGGGCGATGCTAAATCTAAACAAAGTGCGTGGTGAACATAACAAATACCTGGTTAAAAAAAAAATTAGTTTACACACAAACAGTGGCAAGTAATGTACCAAGCTATACAGTAGGGTAATATTAGGCTCTTTTGGACATTAGTATCAAAGGAAACAAATTATCAGAACTCAACCCCCCCCTCCCGATATATATTCCTAAAGAAACTTGGACAACATACTATAATTCTCCACTTAATGAACACCTTAATATAGGGGAAGAAGCAGTAGATAGCTACATTTGGGGGGATATATAACTCTAGTGATTACAATAGGGGAGGTAGAAGATGCTATCTCGAACCTTCCAAATAACAAAGCACCCGGGCCTGACCTGATCCCTGGGGAAATTTATATGTCACATTTGAACTACTGGGTAATTTTTTTCACAAACTTTTTCAATATATGTTTAAAGGAAAGATTTATACCACTTTCATGCAAAAAACTGTAATTGTACTAATTCATAAAAAAAGGATATCTTCAATCACCAGCTAATTACTGCCCAATCAGTCTTATTGATATTAGTGGAAACATTTTTTCTAAAATATTATTACAAAAAGTATAAAACTGGACAATGACAAGTTCCCTATTATCTATGTTTCAAGCAGGATTTTGCAATGATTTTGCAACTACAGATAATATTTACATCTTATCCCATTTAATAGAAAAATACAGGTCATTTTGCAGAATGTAGCTGTATGTTTTATTTGTCGATTTTTCGGTGCCATTTGATTCAGTGAATAGAAATAAATTATGGGAAATCCTAATAGGAAAAAAAATACCTTTGAAGTTTTTGGTCCCAATCCACATGCTATATTCACATGCAACTACAGCTGTTAGATATGACAACAAAGGCAACCTTACTGACTACTTGAGAACAACTTCAGGAGTCAAACAGGGATGCCTTCTGGCTCCACTTTTGTTTAATTTGTACATCAATTCTCTCATGACTTACAGTGAGGTTACCAAGTTTGGATTCCCCCAAAATTAAGAACTAGCCAGTTCATAGTCTCGCTTATGCATATGACTTTTTCATTCTTGCTTTATCTAGCCAGGGATTGCAAAATAAACTAACTCAACTTAACACTAAATGTAAGCAATTGGATTTAACAATATATATGAAAAAAAACCTAAATTTATGATCTTTGCTCAAAATCAGGGCCAAGGAAAGAAACCAAGGTTCTATTTAAATAAAGCGCAGATTGAAGGTGTAACTTCTTATATATACATAGGCGTTAAGTTTTCCATGAAAATAGCAAGGTCAGAGTTTTGGAGGGACCAAGTGGCAAAGGCTAAATTGCTGGCTAAAGCCCTACTGCATTTTAAAAGCAAATACGCAGGTCATTAAGTTTCACCAGCATTAGTTGCTGGTGCAGCAAAAATTAATCCCATTCTTATTTACACAGCAGATTTTTGAGGTACAAATCCTCCTTTATTGCTGGAGACCCATCACTCTTTGTTCTATAAATCATTATTACAGGCGTCACTATCTATATCCAATACTATAGCTAGGGCTGAATTAGGAAGATTACCCATCACCACTACAATTGAGATGCGTATGATGGGTTATTGGTTAAAAATGATCAATCATCAGGTCAAAAGTTTACCACTATTATGTTTGAAAGAAAAAAATTGCTTGGCAAAAACAAAACTTTAGATCACCCTGGGTTAAAACTATTCAAAGTATTTTGGAGAGAATAGCTATATATCATCTTTGGCTAGATTGGAAAAAATCGATTATAATATCTCCCTCATTCAAGGAACTTGTTAAAAAAAATATTCAGATTTGCCAAAGGAAAACAAATGGAGCTTCTTAGAGCTCAACCCCAGGCTACTTGGTTAGCCCAAAATAAGATTGATGTACTCTTGGAAAACTATTTAACCTCACCCCTCACTCCTATAGACAGGAAAATGATTACATGGGCAAGGATGGGCATTATTTGCTCTAAATACATATTTTTCAATAGAATAGCTGACCCTAACACCCACCTCGAAACATGTAGGTGTAATAGGGGTTTTGAAGAAAATCTTTATCACATTACGATACAATGCCCCTTACGTAAAATACCACGCTTTAAATTGTTTAACAGTTTTCTTGTTAAATATGCAAATGTAGAATATGATCTGCTATTTGTGCTTTTACACCCTCATACACTAGAGGAGGCCAAGATGACTTCAAGGTTCTTTTACCAAGAGTTGAAATGTAAAGATAACATCTCCCTGCCTCTGAGAAATAAACTTGAGCTAGCAAGGCAGGGTTAATTGGCAGGGCAGCTAGTGGGGTGTGGGACATAGAAGGTGGTAACTTGGGACCACTGGAGCAGTGGAGATGCCATAGGGCATGATGAGGGCATAGTGGATGTGAGAAGGAACTGAGGAGGTACTTGGCAGAGGTGTAACATGCAACTTCTCATACTGGGTGGAAGGTGTCGCATGGCCACACCATCATGACCTGGACCCCAGGTGAAGGCAGCCTTGGCACCTACCCCACAGGACCCACAGTCCCTGGCAGTGTAGTCAGGCATCTGCTAGGTGCCATGCAAGAGGGCTGTGTACCACAGGGATGTCGCGGTACCTGGGGCACGTATCTGTCCACTGCATGCACCCTGCATCCTGCACCCACTGCCACCTGCCTCATGTATGGGAATGTGGGTCCTGTACAGCAGGTGCCAGGGCTGCTTCCACCTGGGGTCTGAGTTATGATGGTGTCACCATACCAACTACTCGCCTGGTCCACTTGGCTATGTGCTACTACATATGGCACCTCTGATAGGTGCATCCTCCACTCCTTCTCACTGCTACCATTCCCCATCATACCCTATGACACCCCCACTGCTCCAGCAGACCCCAGTCCACACTTTCAGCCAGATTAATCCCACCACCTCCATGGCTCATCTAGGCTTGTGCTTGGCTGTGGGGGGGGTTGGTTGACAAATCCTTCCATCAATCCCTGCAAGTGTGCAACATGTTTGGTGCAATCCTGCAGCTGCAGCAACTTTTGGGTCTTTGGCACAGGGACACAGATTTTTGTAAAATAGGGTGCAGGGTCCCAGATTCACCCCAAATCCGCCTCAGCCCTAGATCTCTGCAAATTGCAGTGATTTAAGGGCTTTCTGAAAATCGACCCCAGTGTGTTTAAACCCATTGTAAGTTTCAGTAGCCACATCCCTTGAAGAAGGGTCGTGCTATGTCCCAAATCCCCAGGGTTCTCTTTTGCTGCCACTGCTATGTGGAAATAAAGTTGAGTCATTCACCAGTATACTGGGATGGTTTTGTTATTTTGCCCTAACTGAGTGCAGTATATGTAACTGTGGTTTTGATTGAATGGAATAGACTGTCAGCAAAAGTGGTGTAGGCAAAAACAGTGGGAGGCTTCAAGCAAGCATGGGACACACAGAGGGCTTCAAGTGCACATGGGCCAGCAGTATAGCCTAGAGGTTAGACTAACAAGCTGTGAATGAGCTTGGCACATCTAGAAAACCTGAGTTTGATTAGTATATCAAGCAGACCTGGATTTGCTTCCCATAACCTCCTCTTGCATACTGTGTGACTGAGCAAGTCACATAACCTTCCCAGTGCTCTGGGTTCCCCCAGAAATCAGACACTTGTGCCTAGTGGGTCTTATCCAGTTACCAAAGGAAAAAAAAAGATACAGGGGAATATCAGTGAATAGGAAAGGAGGAGCAAGGGATGTTGGAGACCAGTTAGGGTTTGTGGAGGCATTCTAGGCAGGGACCATTTCGGGAAATTGGTGGTCCAAGCATTCCTTTTCTGCTGACAGATTCTATGTTTCTCATCCACTGTTCCATGCTGTTCCCTTCCTCCCTTCCTGTGACATACGCAATGGGGTTGCATGCTTTTCCCTGTTCTATAAAAATGGGAACTGTAGCAGCTTGGTAAGATGGGAGGAATTGAAATGCAGGCACCAGTATAAGCTTAGCATTTTGTCAGCTCCCTCAACCTGGTCTCAAACCACTGCACCACCAGACCCAGGTAGGGCAGATAAAAACCTGGTTATGGAGATGGAGAAGATGGTGGCATAGGATTGCAGATCAGAATGAAAATATCAGTGGGGGAGGACAATATTGGTTGAGCACAGAACTGCTGCTCAGTCTGCAAGAAATGGATGGGGTCAGGGAACAGGGTTAATTGGACACCAGGGATAAAGGAGCACTATACAATAATAAGGCCTCTGCATCACCAGGGAGGTTTGGTCTTCACGATAAGATGACTCCAAAAGTAAGCTGTAGATATTTGTGGGTGTGGTGAAAACTATAGCCAGAGCTCGACTTGCACATTCCATCAGAAAGCTGATGTGGGTGCCCAATCTCTTTGTCAGCATGCCCCCTCCTAACTTAATTTGCCGATGGGGTGCCCAATCCCTATCGGCATATCCCCCCCATTTCTTGCATGTCGAGGGGTGCCCAATCCCTTTGGCAAGAGACCCCAGTATGTACAACAGGGGTGCCTAATTCCCATCAGCTCCAGTCCCCCACCCCAAAACATGCAGCTGGCATGCTGGGAGACCACCCAACATGCCAAGAGGATCTGCTAAAAAGAAAAACTGTCCCACGATGTCTATTTTTTTAAACCCTGTAAAGAAGAAAACGGTCCTGCGCTGTCTGTTCCCTTTCCCCCAAGCTGAACCTACCCACTGCATACCCACCTCCTCACACCCCCCCCTTACATCATACTTACCTCTGGAGCGCAGCGTGATGATCTTCGGGGGAGCGGGAACACGCCTGCACTCTTCAAAGCTGACCGCAAACTGAAAAAATGCTAGTACACTATATAATGGCATAAAAAGGGTTTTTTCAACTTTGGTGCATATCTCAGGAATTTTTGGGAATTTTGGCACCAAATTTTCAACATGGGGTTATAGGGACCCCACCTCATAAATACTGTCACTGTAATGGCATTTTTCGGTCCTGAAAGGTGATTTCATGGTCATTGCATGGAATCACCTTTTGGGACTGATTATTGAAACAACAGTGCCACTGTTCATGAGGTGGGCTCTCAAAAAGCCTTTGTTGCAAATTTGATGAAAAAAAAATGACTGTTTTACTAGCGTGCGTTGCGCAGTTTCCATGCATGCTTGTAACTTCACTAATCTGTAATATTTTCACTCTAGATGTTCAACGTTGACATTTTTCCACACCTTCTTATGAACAGTACAGCTGTCATTTTACACATCCTGTCCGAAATGTGTTTTCGCACTTCCGGCGCAGAATAGCGTGGTCACTGTGGGAAATCAGTGTTCAGGACAGATAAAGAAAATCACAGTGATAGTGTTAATAAGTAGAGGTTTTAAAATGCCTATGTTGAAAACTGGGTGACAAAAGTCCACAAAATCAGTATGTTACAAGCGTACGTTGCGCAGTTTCCAGGTGTACTCGTAACTTCGAGATTTTGTAAGATTTTCACTCAACATTTTCAACATTGTCAGTTTTGCACACCTTCTTATGAACAGTACAGCTGTCATTTTTCACATCCTGCCTGAAATGTGTTTTTACATAACTGGCGCCCAGTGACGCAGTCGCTGTGGGAAATCAATGATCAGGACAGATGAAGAAAATCATAGTGACAGTGTTCATGAGCAGAGGTCCCAAAATGCCTATGTTGAAAATTTGGTGAAATAATTCCATTAATTGACTGTGTTATGAGTGTGCATTACGCAGTTCCTTGTCAAAGAAAGACTAGGGGGGTTACTGGAGCAAACTGGGTACTTGGACAATAGGCAGCATGGCTTTGTCATGGGAAGATCATGCCAGACAAACCTTGCTGAGTTCTATGACTGGGTGATGAGGGCCCTGGACCAGGGTAGGCCAGTGGACATCCTCTTTCTGGACATTAGCAAGGTGTTTGATTCGGTACTCCAGAGTGGCCTGCTGGCTAAGCTGAAGGAAATGGGGGTAGGGAGACAGTTGCTAAGATGGATAGGAAATTGGCTCTCTGAGTGTACTCAGAGGGTGGTGGTTGGAGGGTTAGCCTCATCCGCAAGGTGGGTTACTAGTAGGGTTCCACAGGGGTCAGTGCTGGTGCCACTCCAGTTCAACGCCTATATCTCAGACATCAGGAGGGGGATCAGGAGTAAAATGAGTCTCTTTTCAGATGACTCAAAGCTGGGTGCAGTGGTGGATGGGGAGGAGGGAAGGGTGGCCTTGCAGCAGGACCTGGAGGCTCAGGAAAGGTGGTCGGGAAAATGTAAACTAAAATTCAATGCGGGGAAGTGCAAGGTTCTGCACCTGGGAGTCAGAAATCTAGGCCAGGGGTATACCCTGGGAGGAGACATGATTCAAGTCACAGAGGGTGAGAGGGACCTGGGGGTAGTGGAAGATGTTAAAATGAACAACTCAGAGACCTGTAGGAAGGCAGCGGCAAGGGCAAATACAATGCTGGGATGCATTGCCAGGGGGATTACCTCCAGAAAGGCAGAAGTGATCCTTCCACTGTGCAACTGCTTGGTTAGGCCACATCTTAAGTATTGTGTACAGTTTTGGAGACCACATTTAAAGAGGGACATTACACTCCTAGTGAGGGTCCAAAGGAGGGCAACCAAAATGATCTGCGGCCTGGGGGAGAGGACCTATGAGGAGAGGCTCAAGGAGCTCGACATGTACACCCTGGAGGAGAGGAGGGACAGGGGGGACATGATAGAGGTCTTTAAGTAGATGAAAGGGATCAATAAAGGAGGCCCAGTCAGGGTGCTCCAAAGGAAGGAGGGTGGGGCAACAAGAGGTCACGGGTGTGAGCTGGAAGGGGGCAGACTCAAAGGGGAGAGGAGGAGATGTTATTTCACTGAAAGGGTGGTGGAGCCATGGAATGAACTGCCCAGAGAGCTGGTAGAGGCGGAGACTGTGGACAGGTTTAAGAGGGGATGGGACAGGTACAGGTGGAGGGTAAATCTGACCAGGCCCAATACAGGTGGAACATCTGGGACTGGGGACAGTATAACCCAAGGGGAAGGGGGACACCAAAATCAGCCCTCAGTGCGGGTGCTGAAAATCAAGCAGACTCGAGAGACTGTAAGGCATATTCTGCTGGTATTTTAGTATGTTAATTTGTATGTATGCTTGTAAATTTGAGCATTTTTTATATTTTTACTCGAGATTTTCAACACTGCCATCTCTTCACACCTACCTATGAATGGTACAGCTGTTATTTTTCACATCTTGCTTGAATAGTGTTTTCCCACATCTGGCGCAGAATGGCACATTTGCTGTGAGAAATCAACGTTCGGGACAGAGTAACAAAATCACAGTGCCACTATTCATGAGCAGAGGTCCCAAACACTTTCATGAGGTGGGGTCACAAAAATGCTGTGTTTCAAATTTGTAGTGCAAATACCAACAAACGGCTGGGGCATTAGGGTTTCTAACCATAACGTCCCACTCTGTACAGACTGACAGGTGTTAGGGGTGTGCCTTTGCATTGCCAGCTGTCATGCTCATGCTATACCATCCCCCCTACCCTTAGGCCACTGACAGGCATCGAGGTGTGCCTTGGACTCTTCGGCCATACAGTTTACCCCATTATGCTATGCTGCACCCATTTCTGCGAATGTTCTAATGAAATGGGGTGACTGTAAATCCGAACACCCCAAGGCACACCTCAGCACTTGTCAGTGTCTGCAGGACAGGGTGTGGTAAAATGCCATGAGCATTATGGCTGAATGGGGTGAGCGCAAGGCCCGAGGACCCCAAGGCACAATGTGATATTTGTTGTCTGCAGGGTAGGGTGAGCTGAAATGCCATGAATGTTATGGCCAATGCCCAAAGGCACACCTTGGTGCCTGTCAGTCTATGTAGGGTGATGTGAGGTTGACGTCACTTTCATAGTTCACTACCATTCCTATTATGCATCTGTTCAACTCTACCTATTTGACTGTCAGCAAGACAACATTCAGCATTGACAAATGTTTTTTTCCTCCCTTCAGTCATGTGCTGCCTACTTCCTCAGTTTCACCTAAAGCTGGATGTTAACTGGACTTGCTCACCAAACCGTAATAGCCCCCTGTTTCAGTCAGTCCCATCTCAAGGTCGCCCCTCCCTCTGCTGCCCTAAGGGGAGTTTGAAAGTGTTTAAAAAAAAACTGAGACTTTTTCCTTAAATGCCACTGCTTTGTTGGGAAAGGATAACATGCTGTACGGTGTTCTGAGCCTTGATCCATGGCACACTTAAGACAGGTGCTGCAATACATGACTCAGGATTTTACCCTTCTCAGCAGAGTAAGGAATGGGGGTACAGCTGTGTTCCTTTGGCCACAACCACCTGACTAATAGATAACCACCTTTCCTTAATTAGTTGGCTCAGCTACTTCCACACATAGCCAGCTCTTGACATTAGCTTGTAAATGTGGTGCTACTGAGACAGCAAGTAAAAGTCCCTCACATCCCATGAGGACTGGTATTTTTCCTCTGTCACTCTATTTAGTTCCTTTCTGTCTGAAAATAAATCAGTCAGAGTGGAACCTGGGTTTTTCACAGCAGTACATGTTCAGCAGTGTCTTCAACCCTGCCAAAATGCCACATTTATTTAAACATGCTTCAAGAATTTAGTGTCTGCTGTGCTACTTAGTTCAAACATGTACAGCTTGGGATTTAAGTAAGACTGTGAGTAATATTTATTCGTTCTTTACCTGACAGATTGACGAGAACAACTCTGAAGGAAGAGCCATTCCAGAAATACAACCAGATAAGATTTTTTTTGGTTTTTCTCTTTTATTGTACAATAATTTATACAACTTTTGGATAAAGATGGACAAGGCAGCTGTGACCTATGGTAATTAGATTTTCTGCCTTGAAAGATCTGGTCTACTGTGATTCAGTCCGCATTAAAGAGGGGCCAGATCTAATTCCAAGCTGGGTCATGGGTTAGACTGCAGGCAATCCAGAGAGAGAGAGAGAACCCCAGCAGAGGAAGAAATAACTTCTGGTTGGAGACTCAATTGTTGGGGGGGTAGTTTTGGGAACAGGAGGGAAGGGAAAGAGGGAGGTGAGATGTCAACATGGTATGGGGAGCAATCCTTAGAATTGCTAGGGCTGCGTGGAGGAGTTGGATGTCATTGTCCATCTCGGGAGTAATGATCTGGCAAGAGATGCAGCAAGGGTGGTGCAGGATAGGTTGAGGGAGCTGGGGAGGGTCCTGGAGCAGGTAGCTTTCACAGTGGCCTTCACTGAGGTTCTACCAGCATATGGCTGGGAGAGGCCAGGGAACACTGTGCTAGGGACTTCATTGAGTGGCTGAAGGCATGGTACAGGGAGGAGAGTTTTGGCTACATCAAGGACCGGGGTCCAACCTGGGAGAATAGAGGACTGTACAAAGGAGATTGCCTCCATCCATCGAGGAATGGAATGGCAGTCCTGGGTGGAAGATTTATATTCAACTTTGATGAACATTTAAGCTAGACAAGGGGGAGGCAGAGAAAATAAGAGAGTCAGAAATTGCCCCTGAACTGCAAATGGAACAGCAGTGAAGATAAGCCCATGTGTAATGAATTCCCAAGGGGGGGAAGGGGCATAGGGACAAGAGCGTGAACAGTGCAGGAGAGTCAGGAGGTTGATCAAAGAGTGAGAGAAGAGCGAGAGAGGCTGTGCAGAGGGAGGAAAGTCTGAGAGAAGAGTGAAAGAGGCTGTGCAGGGGGAGGGAAGCCCAGGTGAAATGAATTCCCAAGGGGGAGAGGGGCATAGGTACCAGGAAATGACAAGGATGTAGAATGTAATCAGGAAGGGAGGAGGGAGGGCAGAGTGAGGGAGGGACAAAGGAGTGAGAGCAATGTGCCAATGTAAGGAGCCTAGGAAATTAAATTGCTGACCTTGAGGCAATCATTGAAGAAGCAGACCTGGATCTGGTGTCCATAACAGAGTCACGGTGCCCTGACAACCCCAGCTGGGATGTGGCCATTCCAGGCTATACCATGTTCCAGAAGGAGAGAAAAGGGAGGAAAAGAAGGGTTGTTTTGTATGTAAGGGAAGGTATAAAGGCCACTGATATATAGGGACAACAGTTGGGTTAGGAAAGGATGGAGGTTCTTTGGGTCAGTGTAGGGACATGGTCCATGGCCTTTATCCAAATGAGGTGGTATGTACAACCACCAACAAAGGAGGAGGAGTTAGATAAGGTTTTGGAAGAGGCCATTTGGGGAACTGCAAGCAAAGGGAAGTATTGATTACAAGGTACATTAATGTGCTGGATGTAGATTGGAGCATTCCGGCCACTGCTTGAAGACAGTGTGGAGCTTCAAGCATGCATAGAATAGGCACATGGGCATAATAGGCAGAGGAAAGGGAGGAGGGAAGGACACTGGCAACCAAACAGGGTCCGAGATGTATTAATAAACAGAGAAAAATAGGGCAGACTAGATGAGCCTACCGGACCTTATCTGCTAAGAAATTATATGTTTCTCACTCCTTGGTGGCCTAGATCACATTCTGATCTGGAAAGGCTTGGATGTAAAAGAATTTAGTTCAGATTTCAGAATGGGTATCACCAAAGACATGGGTGGGATATTCAAATGTTTTGCAAATTGTTAATGTGATTAGTGAGCATTAAAAAGCAACTGTAACCATTAGCGGTTCCTGACCCATATTGAATCTGCTGGAAAAGTGATTGCAGAAATGGCACTGATTGCTAATAGTACGTTGTACAATCAACATGCAAATGAGAAGCCTGGCCATGCATACCAGATGCAGTCACATGTTCAATGCATGTCGCCTCCTCAATAGGCTTATGTACGATCACAAGCAGAGCACACAGAAAAAGCAGGTGACATCCAGGCGACATCCAATTACAACTCAACACAGGGATGCAGAGCATCTGTGCATTGCACTGCAAAAGCAAGCTGTGTGAGACACACGCATACACATGCCATGTCCAATCACTGGTTGCTGCTGGAGCTCACCTGGGATCTGGAAGAAGCCGAGGCCTATGTAAGCTACCTACAGAAGCATGTCCCATGGCCCTATGCCCCCAACAGGGTCCATAGACCCCAACACACCTAACTGGAGAATTTGACTAGCAGGTAGTGGATCAGTGCCTACTAGACTGCAACACCATCCATGAGCTGTGTGACATACTTTGGGAGAAACTGCAGAGGAGCAGAGCCTGGAGTCAGGTTTCAGTGGAACTCAAGGTAATAGACACGCTTATCTTTCTTTCAGCTGGCATGTTCCAAATGCACTGTGGGAACACTTAGGGATCACATAGTCAACTATGACCTGTCTGCTAACCTGATTCCCAGATGCTCTAAGAAGTGTGAGGACTACATCATATTCACTATGTCACAGGAGCAGAGATCAGCAACAATGCAGGCATTTTACCAGGTTGAACATATGCCCCATGTCATGTGAGCAGTGGAAGGAACTATATGAGAGGAAGGGGGAGACATTTGCCATCAGGAAGGGCTTCTACACCCTAAAAGTTCTGGTGGTGTGTGATGGCAACTATAGGATCACAAATCTGGACACAATTACCCCAGTGGAAAACATGATCCCCTATTCTGGTACAACTCCACCCTGTGCTGGATGTTCAAGACTGGGCAAATAAAGGATGGATGGCTACTTATTAAGTATAGCCCCAACCCCCAAAAGACACACAGTGTAACATATGTCACCTACCTTCTTCCGCAGGTGACAGAGCAATCCCATACATGATGACACTGGGGCTGTGGACGGCATCTGGCAGTAATGAGAATTACAACGAGGCACACTGGGCCACAAGTAACATTATCAAAAGGATCTTTGAAAAATTCAATGTGGGGTTCCAATACCTGCACCATTTGGTGGGATCTCTGCAGAACAACCCTGCCAATGTGTACAAGATATGCCTGGTCTGCTGCATCATCCACAACCTAACAGTCCAATGTGGGACACCAATGCACCACCCTGAGAGTGACATCATAGATAGTGATGACTTTCAGCCATGGTAGAACAGTCACAGGTCTACTATGTTATGTATGACTTCAGGTTGGCCAGATACTGGAAGGAGGTAAGGGACCATCTGATTGAACAAAGCATTACCTAGACATGGTAAGACACAACAAAACAGTGTACATCTTAAAATACCTTAATTACTTAAGCAGCAGAAATGTGTGGAACAATATTCGAAAAGGTACAAAAATACAGATAAGGAATAACAGGGTGATGGACAAATGTGAATACAATGCACCTGGCATGGGGGCGTTGCATGGGGATAGGCAGCACAATGGAAGGGACACACAGGAATAAAGTATGCCTGGCATGGGATGCATTACATGGGGATAGGTTGATAAGCAGCACAGAGGAAGGGACAAAGAGAAATGAAGTGCACTTGGCATCTGGAGGATATTGTATGGGGACAGGCAGCACAGGGGAAGGGACAAACTGAAATAAAATGCAGATGATAGGACTGAGTGAAATTTATTTTACACCAGCAACATTCTGGCAAAATTACAATTTAGGTTTTGTGAAATTTCAGGACATTTCTACAAATCTTTTTTTGAAATTTCTCCAAAATTGTTATTTCAGCTATTTCCATCTAATTTAATAGTTATTTGTTCAAACTGCACCAAATGTGGTGTGATGTCTCTACCAAGGTCCATACAGATGTGTTCTAAGTTTGAGATCTCTACCTTTAAAAATGACTTAGTTATAAGCCTCCAAATGTTTATAAATTTTAAAATTATATTTCACAATTACTGTGTGTAAACTGCAGAAGTTTAAGCCCCTGTAACTTTAAAACTAGATAACAGAATTTCACCAATTTTGTTGAGTTCACTAACCCTAAATTTTAGGCTCTGAGGCTACCTTCCATGGCCCAGCAGCAGAGCATCACACTGCCATACTGACTACTCGGGTTCAGAAGCAAGCTCAGAAAATTGCATCGGGAGGTAGGCCACAACTGAAACAGCTATCACTTGGGAGTGCATCTCAGT
Organism: Neoceratodus forsteri; assembly: GCA_016271365.2. NCBI lineage: Eukaryota > Metazoa > Chordata > Ceratodontiformes > Ceratodontidae > Neoceratodus > Neoceratodus forsteri. The sequence goes on along the minus strand of CM057455.1, from coordinate 637,678,888 downwards.
TGAGGAGGGTTTCACCAACACAGCAACACCTACAGCTGGACCAGGGAGTTTTCTCCTGACACAGGGGAAGCTATGGCTGTGTGAGCCTAACAGAGGAGATGGGAGGGAACCAAAAGAAACCCCCCAGTAGCCATCTGAATGATGGCTAGCTTCAGCTTGATTAGGCTATAAAGTTGTGAAAAGGGTATATCCCTGAGAGATAATCTGCTGGCTGGGAGAAAAAGCAATATGCAAAAAAAGAAGCTGTGTGTGTTGGTTCTCTAATGTATTGCTGTAAGTCTAGCCAATTTATAAGCTGCCAACAATTCCAAAATCACACCAGTAATTGAAGTTTTTGGGGAGACGGGAGCTGGATGATGCATGTTTGTGTCTGCGGAGTAGGCACAGATAGCAGGACTGCTTGGTGAGTTTTATTTCTACGAAAGGCATGCCATCTATGTTATGAAAGTCTGCAGTCTTACCAGCATATCTTTTTGTCTGCCCCAGCCGGCTCCCATTCTTTCTCGTTCTTCTAGGGCTGAGGTGAATTACTTTCTCCCTCTGCGTAATGGCAGCAGAGTGAAGCAGCAACTGGAAGACGCCATTCGGGATGACAGAGAGAAATGAATGGAGGAGCAAAAAGGAGAGACTCGGGTTTTCACCACATTAAAAAAAAGCAACCTTAAGTCGTGGCATTAAGATTGACTTTTGCAACAGATGTTATCCTTAGAGGGACGTAAAAAGTTCTTTCTTTCTTAGCTTTTCCTTTCTTTTTTTCCATTGATTTTTTCTGTTTATTTTGTTTTTGTCATTGGTTCTGTTTTAGTTTTAGCTTTTTTTTGTGACTGACTTTTTAAATTCTGAATGTTTTTTTTGGGGGGGGGTATTGGAATTTAACTATTTTATCTGCTGTTTTGTTTTGAATTTTCCTGGGTTTATGCAAGTCACGTGTGCCTGGTTAGACTATAGCCTGTTAGTTTTTTCCCCTCGTGTATTTAAGGTGCATGCGTGGCATCCCTCCTCAGATGCTTCTGCAATTACAGAGGAGAGAGAATTATGGCTGTTTCATTTGGGATTACTAGATAGTTATATTGCTTTGCCTTGACTTCATTATTATTGGTTGCAAAAGGGCAAAGATAAAAGATTTCTGTAACAGACCCTCTTGATCAAATGAATTAATAAGTGTGGCATACAATGGCATACAAAGGCTAAGGAAGGCCAATTTTATATCCAAAATCAATTGCTGTAAAAAGTAAGAATAATTTTATAGTTTATTTATGCATTTTATAAGGCTGTGATATGAGGTTGGGGTTTTATAGTTTTTCTTATGGGGCTAATTTATAAGGAGCTTAGAAGGATTCATTTCTGAGTTTGTTTTCTGTCTTTTATTTTATAGTGTCTGACTCTCGTGTTGTGAGAGTATATCATCTCAGTATTAACTGATACTGGGAAATTTATTGGGATCATCTATATCAAGTGTGGTGAAAGCTAGAACTTCTGCAAATATCAAAGAGAACTTATTGGACACTAAAGGGACTCTGATGAAACTTTGAAGATCTGTCCAAAAATGTTTTATAAACCTCCACCCCATATGATTCAACGCCATAGACTTTTGGAAGTATTATCCAGCGGTGACTTTATTGTTTTTGCTTGCTTGCTTCCTGCTTGTTTCTCATTGCTAAGATCTTGAAGGGGGCTTGAAGAGTCTAAAATGTGATCGGTTTATTTTTCCTCCACAAGAACATTATAAAAGAACATGGTGGAGGCGGACTCATCATAACTCTCGTAGCTGTTGCTCCAGCTGTCATTAGCTGTTTTTATTTTGTTTTTTTCCCATTTTAGCTATTACAGGGAGCCATAAGACTGACATAGATCTGTTTGAAGTCTGAATTATCTGAATCTGATCTTGATTTATATGTGTTTTAATTGTTTTTAATTTTTTTTCTTATTATTTAACTTATCCTATGTATACTCGTAGTGATAAGATGGTGGCTAAAATTAATATGGGTGAGAGTAAACAGAATAAATCACAAAATGGTAATCAAAACCTGAACCCGAGGGTTAAGAAGGTTAAAAGTAAGTGTTGTGTATACACACATGATCTATTCATTATGGCCTCGACCCCTAAAGTATCTAAAGAACTTGAAGGAGTTACTCCATACTCCTTCTCCCATTATTCCACAAAAGAGCAAGAGCAAGGTGCCCATGATTATGGATCAAATGATTCAGAATTCAACTGCAGAAACCAATATTCTGTTAAAGAGATGGACTTATTGCAGGGTGTGTCATTATTAGAGAACCTTAATAAATCAAACCAAGACATTATGACAAAAGGTGTTGAGTGCTTAAATGAAGTGCATGCTGGGGATAAAAATTGGAATAAAAAATTGTTGACCAGTTTTAATAATGGAACTACAACTAAGGATTTGGAGGTAAATAGAAATTCATCCATCCTCTCTAACAGTACACTCCATAAAGAAAAAATTACAGATTGTTTCTCTAAAAACCAGATTAAATTTCAGGAAGGTATAAACCTGAACAGCTATTCCACATTGTGTCACACAGAAGATCTTGTGGAGGTTCCCCCAAAGGAACACACTATCATAATAAACTCCTTGGGGGCCTCTGCTAACAACGATTGGATAGGAGAGTTAGTATACTACTGTTCTGATCATGGGACAAATCAAGGGGCCCCCGTAGTGAAAGATGATGGTATTTCTTGCTTTCCATCTGGCTTGAACCTATTTAGCCTGCTAGAGATGTCAGAAACATCGATAGAGGCAGTGGGTTCAATAGAGGAGGAGCACATGTATGCAAACCTTAATTGACCCCTTTATGAGATCTTTGAAAGAATGGATAGAGAAGTACAAAATACCCATCTAGACCAGGATTTCATAGCTCAATGCCCTGATATTATATCCAAATATACTATCAAGGCCCTAGCTCACCTGGTTATGTCAAATGTTGTGTTATTAGAGGCATACAAGGGTATTAAAGTGGCCTTGGAAAACTTGTCAAAATCTTGTACAGAAAAGTTTTCCTCACTTGAGCAACAAATCTCACTGTTGATTGAAAAAAATTAGTCTAATTGACTGAACCAAAACTTATCATTCTCTTCTTTATGCTTTTCTGAGGCTCCAAAAAGTAAAAAGTGAGAGGGGTTAAATAAGAAAAAAGGGGAAAAGGAGATTAACCCTGGAGAAAAATCTAACATTAATAAACCTAGGCAACAGAAAACCAAAAAGATTCATAAAAATGAAAGAATGGTAAGAGGATCTTCCAGTATGGTAGAAACCAATGGGTATATTAACCCAGAGGGGATTCAGGTACCCAAAGAACAAGTCGATCCACCCCATTTATTGAATAGGGGGAATATGGAGGTAGCAATTAACACCATAGTAGAAGAACTAATCCCTATAAAAAATCAGGAAAAGGGATTAATAACTCCATTCCACTCCAAAAGTCAACTCCTTTGGAGAACACCACTAAGAGAGATCAACCTAAACAAAGCTCTGGAGATAATTCAGTGTTATTAAGGGACGATATTCCTTCCACAGGTAAAGAAGATTCTGAAACATATGATCTATTATGCACAGGCAAGGGAGTAGTTTTTAAACTAGATCAGATGTATTGCAAAGATTATGAAGCTAATGCAACACTGGCCAATCTGATAGCCCATATGTTAAGAGCAGAATTGGGACTACCAGCTGCTGCAGATGCTCTTATCATGGTAAACATGGATCCATCTAACCCCTCTGGCTCAGTCTATTTTATGCTTCCAAATTTGGACGTAGCAAAAAAAGTTTAGGCAAAGACTTATTGGGAATAGCACTATCATCACTGGTGACCTGGGTTACAATTTGGAAAAGCACCTATAATGGGATTAAACCAGGTAAAGTGATAACATATGATAAGTTCAAGTCTACCCTTGCATTGTTGAATTGGGAGTTTGTAGCACCTCCTGAATGTTCTATGTTTGTTATTTTTGGGATAGAGATATTGGAGGGAGGAAACTGCTGCTAATTTACCATATTTTTTGAGGATGATTTTGTCAGCCATTATTAAAACTCAAATACACTCAGATGAAATAGTACATATAGAGAGGGTTATGAAGGATAAACAAGGTGCTCAGATAAACTGTTTTATATGCTCTGCACAACTAGTAGCATTATTTTTAGACAATAGACACATATTGGATGCGATGGGTATTTATTTGGTGGAATTGAATGAGTGGGAGACACAGGAACAATCTAGAACTATACACTCATGACTACAACCATCCGTGAGTCAAGATACTGATGTATCAGTAAATCAGGGACAGGAGATAATAAGTAACATAATCTGTAATATCCTTAATTGGAATATTGCAGGACTTCATAACAAATTTGCAGACCCTCAATGGTTTAGCTTTGTCTCTACTTTTGAAGTTATTATTTTTCAAGAGACATGGGCATTAACACAGCCGTACCTGAATGGTTTTGAATCAAATTTTGCACCCGCAAGTAAAGGGAAAAAATATTGGAGAACTAAAGGAGGTCTGGCAACTATGATAAAAATTAGGGATGGACTAAGGGTACTAACAAGCCACTCCCCTACTCCCAAAAAACATATGGTGGCAGTTGATTGGGATTCTAGTATTGCTCTGATTGTGAATGTATATATTCCACCAAATTTTCATATTCACCCCACATATGATATTTGGACTCAACTGTCTATAGAAATAGATCTGTTCACACAAATAAATAGGGTAGACACAGTGCTATTAGCAGGTGATTTCAATGTTAGGACAGCAAATTTTGACAATTTAACAGGGTTGCAAGAACAACTTTATATGCCAGATCTTGAACAGAGAAGAATAACAGATATGACTGTTAATGAGGCAGGGAGATGTTTTCGAACCTTTATTAAGGATAACAACTTTCTTATCCTTAATAGGAGACTAGTGGGGAATCAGGATGGTGAATGGACATTTTTCTCCCCCTTAGGTAGGAGTGTGATTGATCTTATTATATACTCTCCCTTCAGTTACCAATCCTTTAAAAGATTAGAGGTGATTATGTGAACAGAAAGTGATCATGCAGCAATTTTGTTGGCCTTCAGGAATTCTGATAGTAACATTTCTTCTTTAGCTAAACCTATGATTGAGCTTGAGATCAGGGGAATAAGAGGCTAAGGTTGAATAACAAGGTGATGAATGGAGTATCACATTTAATATATTCCCCTACCTTTGTCAATCTTCATCAGAGCATACAGACTGATCCTAAAGGTAAGCATTATTCATCAGCTGTTGAATTCAGGATATCAACAAATAATTAAAGAGATTTATTGCACTAATATCAATGAGCTTAAGTCAATATCCTGGCTTGATAGTCACTGTACGAGAGAGAAAAAAAGTTAGATAATCTTATTAGATAAACAAAAAAACATCCGACAAAAGGGGCGATGCTAAATCTAAACAAAGCGCGCGGTGAACATAACAAATACCTGGTTCAAAAAAAAAAACTGGTTTACACACAAACAGTGGCAAGTAATGTACCAAGCTATAAAGGAGGGTAATATTAGGCTCTTTTGGACATTAGTATCAAAGGGAACTAATTATCAGAAGAAGGAAGAAGCAGTAGATAGCTACATTTGGGGGGTGGGATATATAACTCTAGTGATTACAATGGGGGAGGTAGAAGATGCCATCTCGAACCTTCCAAATAACAAAGCACCTGGGCCTGACCTGATCCCTGGGGAAATTTATAAGGCACATTTGAACTACTGGGTAATTTTTTCACAAACTTTTTCAATATATGTTTAAAGGAAAGATTTATACCACTTTCATGCAAAAAACTATAATTGTAACAATTCATAAAAAAGAATATCTTCAATCACCAGCTACAGTAATTACCACCCAATCAGTCTTATTGATATTAGTGGAAACATTTTTTCTAAAATATTATTACAAAAATTACAAAACTGGACAATGACAAGTTCCCCATTATCTTTGTTTCAAGCAGGATTTCACAAGGATTTTGCAACTACAGATAATATTTACATCTTATCCCATTTAATAGAAAAATACAGGTCATTTAGCAGAATGAAGTTGTATGTTTTATTTGTCGATTTTTCGGTGCCATTTGATTCCGTGAATAGAAATAAATTATGGGAAATCCTAATAGGAAAAAAAATACCTTTGAAGTTTTTGGTCCCAATCCACATGCTATATTCATATGCAACTACTGCTGTTAGATATGACAACAAAGGCAACCTTACTGGCTACTTTAGAACAACTTCAGGAGTCAAACAGGGATGCCTTCTGGCCCCACTTTTGTTTAATTTGTACATCGATTCTCTCATGACTTACAGTGAGGTTACCAAGTTTGGATTCCCCCAAAATTAAGAACCAGCCAGTTAATAGTCTTGCTTATGCAGATGACTTTTTCATTCTTGCTTTATCTAGCCAGGGATTGCAAAATAAAATAACCCAATTTAACACTAAATGTAAGCAATTGGATTTAACAATAAATACGAAAAAAACTAAGTTTATGATCTTTGCTCCAAATCAGGGCCAAGGAAAGAAACCAAGATTCTATTTAAATAAACGCAGATTGAAGGTGTAACTTCTTATATATACGTAGGCGTTACGTTTTCCATGAATGGAGCAAGGTCAGAGTTTTGGACGGACCAAGTGGCAAAGGCTAAATTGATGGCTAAAGCCCTTCGGCATTTTAAAAGCAAATACGAAGGTCATTAAGTTTCACCAGCTTTAGTTGCTGGTGAAGCAAAAATTTATCCCATTCTTATGTACGGAGCAGAGGTTTGGGCTACAAATCCTCCTCTATGGGTGGAGACTCCTCTCTCTTTGTTTTATAAATCATCATTACAGGTGTCACTATCTATATCCAATGCTATAGCTATGGCTGAATTAGGAAGATTACCCATCACCACTACAATTGAGATGCGTATGATGGGTTATTGGTTAAAAATGATCAATCATCTGGTCAGCAGTTTACCTCTATTATGTTTGAAAGAAAAAATTGCTTGGCAAAATCAAAACTTTAGATCACCCTGGGTTAAAACTATTCAAAGTATTCTGGAGAGAATAGCTATATATCATCTTTGGCTAGATTGGAAAAAATCGATTATAATATCTCCCTCATTCAAGGAACTTGTTAAAAAAATATTTAGATTTGCCAAAGGAAAACAAATTGAGCTTCTTAGAGCTCAACGCCAAGCTACTTGGTTAGCCCAAAATAAGATTGATGTACTCTTGGAAAACTATTTAACCTCACCCCTCACTCCTATAGACAGGAAAATGATTACATGGGCAAGGATGGGCATTACTTGCTCTAAATACATATTTTTCAATAGAATAGCTGACTCTAACACCCACCTCAAAACAGTTAGGTGTAATAGGGGTTTTGAAGAAAATCTTTATCATATTTTACGATACAATGCCCCTTATATAAAATCCTGTGCTTTAAATTGCTTAACAATTTTCTTGTTAGATATGCAAATGTAGAATATGATCCACTATTTGGTCTTTTACACCCTCATACACTAGAGGAGGCCAAGATGACTTCAAGGTTCTTTTACCAAGTGATGAAATATAAAGAAAAACATCTCTCTGCCTCTGAGAAATAAACTTGAGCTAGCAGCACAAACAGACCAAAATTAAATAAGCCCTAGGCCTTCAGTAAATGCTTACGATATAAAAGATAAGGGGGGAGGGGGGTGGGATCATGGAAAAAGGAAAAAGGGGAAAGAAAGGAAAAGATATGTAAGAGATAATATCTCTTTTGTTTGATTAAGCATTCCAGCACTTCGTACAAGGAATTTTTAATATTTATATTGTGACGCTCCCATTTGTCTATGTATTTGTATGTCTTATAATGAATACCTTAATGTTTTTAGTATATTGTAATGGTACTTACCGAACAATAAAAATGAACTGAACTGAAAGTTGAATTTCTTGAGCTTTTGTGAAATTGTGGAATTTTGTGATACTTTTACCGAAGCCACGTCCGCACATTCTGCCAAATTATACACTTGGAGTTGCCTTTGTAGTGGAAGGGAGAAGGCTGGGTACAGTGGCAAGAAGGTAGCATTCAAAGGAGGCTCCATAGGAAAAGTATACTAGTCCCAAGTGTCAGATCACTATCTTGAGTGAAGAACAATGAAGAATAGTCATGGGCATCATTGTGCACTACCCTTAATTCTTGTAACATACCAGATAACGGTAAAGATCACTGACATAATAACTTATGGAAGCACATGCATGTGCAACATTGTTTCTGTACAATGCCTCCTGCTGACTCTTTAGCATCCCTATAGATAACATTGCATATTTTTACTATTTGAAAACAGTGACATCAAGTGATGCCATACCTTACAACTAGTTACAACTTAGGCCATTGCGACAGAAGTGTCTGGATATCTTTAGTTATGAATGGAAAATGATGCTAGGCATCAATGTTGCAGGAGTGTTGGAGGGGTATTGCAGGGCCATGATGTCAGTGCAGGTAAAGTGATTCAATGGTGACAAGTACTGTCATTTGAGAAAGTTAAATTCAACAAGTGGCAATCTAGTGGCATTATTTATTATGTGCCCATGATTTTTGAGCAAATTTTACCAATTACTGCTTTCTAAAGTATCCACAATAAATTTTAACCTACTAAATCACATTTATCCAACTACAGTGATTAGATTCCATGACATATTTACTTTGGAATGCATGCTAAATCTTGAGTGTATACCTGCAATACAATGGAGCAACAATGAAGCTCATCAGGATTAAACCCAATTCTGCAGCATGCTGCAGCAGAGTAACTGCAGGAAATAATGCAGTTTCAATGGGAATTAGTCCCTTTTGTCATGCAGGAAACTGTGACATTGCACTTCATCCTGGCAGGCTTCACTGTATATACATCCAAATATTTTGAAAAAGTTCACGGAGTTCAACAAATAAACAGAAATTTTTAACTCCTGTAACTTACAATTTAAACAGCTAATTACATTTTGTTTAGCAGTTTCTATGACTTGTACAAGGAAAGTATGCATGCACATTTTCAGTTATCTAGCTCCAAAGTTTACTAAGTTGTAAGAATAGAAATATTCCAATAAATTGTCACATTAATAATAAATTGCCAGAATCTGAGACCATGTAACTTCCACACCCTTCACCCAAAATAAATCACTAAACCTCAATCCTCTCCTGCAGGACCAGGCCCTCAATAACTGGGAACCAATAAAATAATCTATTTCTACAGATGCAGTGTACAACTTTTTTCAAGTCAAATTTCTTTAAGTTTGAAACAAACATGTCCCTTTTAGTGTGCAAGGGTTAAGAGTAACCACTTCCTGTGGATCACCCCTGAACTCCAAGCATGTCATAGGGCTAGGGACCATGTGTGGAAAATGTACACAGCTACCTTGCTCCTTCAAGCCTACGGCAGCTACCGGTCCCTACTTAAGAAGTACACAAAATCCACTTGCTTTGTGAAATCTGATTACTTAGCTCTGCTTTCCAGTCTAATATAAATAAACCCTCCAAATTCTCGAAGGCAATTCACTCCCTCTTCTCCCGGCCCCCCAACACTACTCCTTAAAATAAACAATAACCAAACTACTGATCATCTTAGCATGCCAAATGAATTTAATTCGTATTTTACCTCATGTGCTTCTGCTCTCCTATTCTTCTTACCCCCTCACGCTGGCCCCTCTCTCACCTCTCCCATTCTGCCCTCCACTTCCTCTTCCTTCTCCATTTCTAGCATTATACCTACAGCTACCTTGGAGGCTTTATATTCCCTCACCCCCCCCCAAAGGCAGCTTGCCTGATGGTCTGGACCCCAAGCTGTTATATTTATCGACCCCTGCTATCGCCGCTCCACTTTCAGACCTGCTCAACCACTCCTTCACCATGGCTTCTATCCCATCTGTCTGGAAGCATGCCACCATCTTTCCCCTACCTGAAGGAGGCAACCCTTCCACTCCTTCTAACTTTCTCCCTGTTTCTCTCCTCCCGACCCTCTCTAAACTGCAAGAACATCTGGTTCTTTCCCAACTAACCTCCTGTCTCTCAGACTCACTCCACCACTACCTCCCTGATTAGACTCACTGATACCATCCTCACAGGGATGGACAGTGGTCAAATCACATCAGTCATTTATGTCAACCTCGCAAAGGCTTTTGACACTGTCTCCCACACCCTTCTTTTGGACTCTCTCTCTCTCCTCGGCAGGCCTAACAGGCTCTACCACAAGTTGGTTTAAAGCCTATCTTGTGAGAAGGACCCAGTCTGTCAAAATAACAGAAACCACATCTCTTCCTCTCCCTATCAACATTGGCATACCCCAGGTCTCTGTCCTGGGCCCTATCCTCTTCTCCATTTTCCTAAATGACCTTCCCTCAGTCTGCTCTTCCACCTCAATCCACATGTACGATGATAATACAGCTCTCTTCACCTCAGGCTTTTTCCCCACTGATATTGCTTCCAGACTGCAGCATGACTTCAATAAAGTCCAGCTCTGGTTCAACTCCCATGAGTTTTCCCTCAAAGCCAAGAAGACAATCTCAATTACCTTTCGCAGCAGGCAGAGACTCTCTCAGCTCCCCTCTCTGCCCATCTTCCATGCCCTAGACAGGATGATCCTTGAGGATTCCACCTACTTCAGGTATTTAGGGGTCTGGCTAGACCAACACCTCAACTTCTTTGGTCATGTTGATGCAATCCTGAAGAAGCTGCACCCCAAGATTGGCACCTTATACAGGAACCACAGCTGCCTCCCACTACCGGCCAGGTGTGAACTAGTCCAGAAGAAGATGTTGCCTATCTTTGACTACTGTGATGTAGTATACAGTGCCACTCCCAAGTCCTCTTCAACCAGACTGAATACCATTTTTAACTCCTTTTGTTGCTTCACTTTTGAAGCCCCCTGTCACACTCATCACTGTTCTCTCTGCCACTGTCTGGCCTTCTCCTCCCTAGAAAATTGCTGTCTCCTCCACTGTGCCAAATTGACATCAAAGTTTTGGTTTGGAACACTCCCTATCTTACCTCATCTTTATCTATTCTCCCCCCTTCTGACCATTGCCTTAGGTCTTATGACTCTCGGCTACTAGTAACTCCTAGGCAGTCTACTGTTATAGGACATATGGCCTTCTCTCGTCACTCCCCTAAGCTATGGAATGCCCTGCCTCTCCAGATTCACCACTCCTCCTGCCCCCACTCATCTCCTTACCCCTTCAAAACGTTCTTATTGTGAATTGCTCCTGTGGGTAAATATCTCTAATCCTTCCTCTGCTGCTTCCTACTGCTCCATCCTTTACCTTGCACAGTGGTTGCACATCACTGTTTCAAGGGGTTAGTTACAACTGTATTCTACTATAGCACTTCAAGGTATATTCCTTGGCTACTTTTTGCACTGTTAATCTGTCATGATTCTCTGTTATTTTACCGTGAATGTGGTATGCTCAGGATGTTTGTATCCTTGGCTATTTTGTTTTTGTACAGTTAATCTGTAGAGACTCACTGTTATTTTATCTTGTATGTAGTACGCTTATGATGTATGTATTTATTGTAAAATGTATTTTTATTTTTCCCCATTACCCTCCCCCCAGGACACAACAGGAGATGAGCAATTTTTTGCTCAGTATGCCTTTGCTGGTGAAACATTTCAATAAATGAATAAATAAATAAATAGAGTCTTTTAAATATGGAGAGGATTAGATTAGAGACTTTTAAGTTACAGGGGTTCAAACTTTCACTATGTAATCATATGCAAAATTTTGTGAAAATTCTTAAAAATGTGGATGTTTGAAACTTAAAAGATGGTGCATATACCCATGCTGTATCTTCCTCCAGTTCATGAAACTGTGGAAAAATGTGGATCGGAAATTTTACAAATAGATTGAAATAACTGAAATTTTAATTTTGATTAAATGTTTGGCCACCCATATCTCTGCCCCCTTCAACCAATAACTGTGACATTTGGTACACTTATGTAAGCCAATTTGAACTGGCTACATCCCATACGTGGTGTCAGTTGGACACTTACCTTTAAAATTAGGTTAAAATAACTGAAATTGAACATTTTGCAAAATTCTGTGGAGATTTCATGCAAATTCTATGAAATTCCATGGAATTGGAATAGTCATTATGCGGGTATTCCGAGGGCAGAATCTTATATTCTGCACACCTCTAAAGTCTTGTCCAAACTGTAATAGTTTGACATTGCTCCATGTACTGAAATCACTCAGAATCAACCATCTGGGTGACTACAACACCCTCTCAGTGGTAAAGTCAATGACTTCCTGCAGAAATTCTCTCTCACGCCCAAAAAGCTGGTACACTAGAAGGATTCTGTAACCTGCACCTGGACCAACCCCCAATGTCCATACATTCAAATGATAAGGTAACTCCCACTGGGTGCACAGAGAAGTTCAGGTTGGACTCTCAAACAGATGACCACAGCCCCTCCCCTGAGGTTCTCTCTCAGGCAGTGCACTACAGAGAAACCAGCCTGAATGCACACCTCCAGGACTGGCTGGTGTCATTTCCCAGCCAGGTCTCCATGATGCAAGTGAGACTGACCAAGGAAAGTCAAGTCTGATATAATAGCAGTCTTGTTCCTGATTGATCTCACATTGCACAGCACCACCTAAAGGGGACTAGAGGTGTTTGCTGGCGCAACAGCTACCTATCCACTTAGTCCAGTGGAAACCATGGGTATGGGGATGAGGCACAAATGGCATCTACCCAGCCCCATTGTGCCCCAGGGCATCTCCTAGTCCTTACCACTCTGATATGGCTCTCTCCGTCAGCAACCCTAGTGCCCCACCATCTACCATCCACCCCTTCCTCCCAATACTGACCTCCCAACAGCACTGTGGATGACAAAGGGAGGTCAATTAAAGGGTGGCAGTCCAACAGCTGAGATGCCTAGTAGCTGAGCCTGTGGGACCTGACACCTAGGCACATTTCTGAGCTTACTAGCTAACTGCTGTTTCTAAAGCAACAATAAAATATTAGAATAGATAAAATAATTTAAAACAACCACTCATAACCCAAATTAACCAACAAATAAATTAATGCCCACACCTCTCATCCAATTTAACTAGCCCCTCATACTCACACACTCATCTCTAAACAAAGAATGACCATAAACCACACATTCGATAACACACAGACAGTCCCTAACCAATACATTCACAAATATATAACCTGCAATCCACCCAATAAGTACTAAAATTAAACAAACTGTAATAATCTGTAAGTCCAGGTCCCAGTTTCATGCCAACCAGCACAAATTTAAAGCAATTTTTCCAGATTAATATAAAACCCAGCCGGAGTCACATGATGCAGCTGTCTGGTTAACAGCGTCATGAATGAACTCCTCTGGTTTTTCTTACAAAAGTCATGTTTTTCTCTACCCCAAGGTTTTATTTCAATATCTCTTGCTTTTCTTTAGCCTGTCCAGAGCCAGTGGAGTGGCTAGTTATATCAGATTCCACCAGTCCTCCTGAAAAGGACACGCAATTGCCAGAGGTTGCTAATCCACCACAGGAGCTACAGGCCTTGTCCCTGGAGCCCAAACAGCCACACCAAACCAACTCACCTCCTACTCTTCCAGTGCCTGAAGCCTCAGAGCTTATGACAGAGAAGATTTTCATAGAGTTCAACACTATTAAAGTGGTGGTACTTACTTTAATGGAGAATTTTAAAGATTTGAAGCAGCACTGTCGGAACTCACAAGTCAGGTTGCTGATTCTGAGGCCTGTATTTGCTCCACTGAGTACTGGCTAAACTGTCTAGAACTGGACACAGTTTCTCTAAGGCAGATGTTAACCATACTGGAAGAGAAACTTGAGGATCTTGAGGGCCACAACAGACAAAACAACCTTGTCCTTTTGGGGCTTCTAGTGTCAGCCGAGGGCTCTAATGTTCTGGAATTTCTGCAGAACCTCATGACAACTATTGATGGTCCTTCCCAGAATGGTCCTTTGTACATCACAGAATGGATTCACTGAGCACTTCTACCTAAGCCTGCAGCAGGGGAACAGCCTCAACCTCTCATTTTTTATCTTTTGAACTATTTGGACATGGTACATTTGCTTAAGGCAACTCATGACTTTCGAGAGCTCCTTTGGGAAGGGCACCAGTTACGATTAGTGCAGGATTTAACTTTGTTGGCAGGCAGATGAGAGCAGAATATCATACAATTCTTTCCAAACTTTGAGCCGCTCAAATCAATCATGATCTTCTTTATCCTGCTTGGTTGGAAGTGACTCCATCGAATAGCCAGTTTGCTAAAGAACTGGTGCTTCTTTATTCTGCATTGTTTGCTGATTTTTGGCTACCTGCAAAAGCAACCTGATTGCTATTATTGTTCCTTTTTTCAGTCTTTGATCGACTGCAAAGTTGGCATCCTGTTTTGGGGATTGGGACTCCCATGTGTGTGTTGTTTTAGGGGACTTGCCTTCTCTTATGTCTCTTCTTGTACCCTTGTATTGACTGTACTTCAGTTTCTTTTTGTGTGTTTTCCTTGTTAATTTTGTTAGGCTTGAATGAGTTTTCCTTTTCTTTTTTTTTTTTTGCTTTGTTTTGGGAACTCTGTTTTACGTTTCCTCATCTGGGCCTTCTAGAATATTATGTGCTCCTATCTTCCATGGAGTATGCCTCACTGGGAGGGGGGGGGGTTCTGTTGTCTTGTATATTTATAGTTTGTTGGTGTTAATGTGCTTGATTCTGTCTTGTGTTATCAGTTTGTTATGGAGAGGGCTACCGGTTTGTTACATTTCTTGTCCTCTACTCTCGGGATGTTATTGTGGATTTTGTTATGTTCTGATCCTTATGGATGATTACACAGGATTTTTTGTGGTAATGGTTCTGCTGCCCCTCCTAACTGCCATCCTTCCACTTTTGCGTTTTTATTTATTTTTACCCCTACCTGAATTTATCTTGAGGGCTGGAATGTTATTTGCATGTTTGTGCACGTGTTTGAGTCCTATTGTCCTTGTTGGCTTTACAGCTGTTTTTTTCTCTGTGCTAGTTCTGACAAGTGTTTTGACAGCTTTGTGATTCCAGGTCACTCTATAACTTTGCACAGTCCTATTTTTATTCCTTTCTTCGTGCCTATTTCTTAGTGTGTTTTCGTTTTGCATTCTTTTGGGGGGGGCTAAACTGTGATCAGGTGTTCCTGGTAGTTCCCATTTCATGCTATTTTTTATTCAGGTTATGAGGTTCTTTTTCACTCATGTATACTGGGGTGAGGTGAGAGAGATGGGGGGTGTTGTTTCCTTTTCTTTTCCTTAAGGTGGGTTTGGTTAGATTGTACTTATTTAATTTCAATTCTCCATATTTTGTATCTGTGGTGTTTCATTTTGTTCACAGGCTTCTGATTTCTCACAGTGGGCATTTTGGAAAATATTCCTTAATGTTCTCTTGGTTTTTTAAGCCCTATCCTTTTATGTGTGAATCCCCCTCCCCACTTATTTTTTCTAGGTTGGTTACAACCCTCTGTGTTGTGATTTACTTTCAAGGTCCTTGGGGGATCCGGGGTTTGCTGTTACATCTGCCTATAGTCTTGGACTTTCCATTGTTGTGGTTACGGTACCAGTTGGGCATTCTTTTCTTCCTTGAGCTTTTGAGCCCCCCTCCTTCTTCCTTTTCTTTTGGGAGGTTTTGCTTTGCTGTTTTTCTTTTTTCTGTTCTAGCGTTCTTATATTCCTGTTTTTCTGTCTTTACATGTTTGGTTTTTACCCTTGGTCGCCTTTTCATAGTCTTTGTTTCCCACGGTTATTGTACACCTGGGCTATAGTATTTCATTATGCACCTGTGTTTTATTCGGTTTCTATTGAGCAGCTTGGTGGGTGAATGTGGGGCAGGGATATTTTTTTTTTCTAATGTATACCTGTGTAGGGGGTCCATCGAGAGCTCCTCACCCCTCAGACAGGCACCCACCCACCCAAAGGAATGGCATGGGCTCTTTGCGCCCAGTCTAGACATTTTTTATTATTGTATTTTTTGATACTTGCTCTTCCTGTAATTGTTATTAGGTGTTTTCATTGTTACCTGAGGGCTGGGGTGAGGGTGGGGTTGGGTGAACATGTAATCCTGTTTTGCTACCTGTATTTCTGGATATGTGCTTATTACCCTTTCATATTTTTCGACTGTTATGACTAATCCATGGATGTTTGTACTGTAACATGGAATATTAAGAATGGGCAGTCCAAACCCAAATGTCATATTGTTCTTAAGCATTTAAAAAAAAAAAAAAGACATGGTCATTTTGTTTTTCTTCAGAAGATGCATCTTCCCACACAACAGGTGCATTATTTTTGGAGGGAATGGGTTGGGCAAGCTTATGGCTCAGGGAATAGTTCCTGTCAGTGGTGAGTTGCTATACTATTGGAAAAGGCAGTCCTCTTTGACTTTTTGACAGAAATTGGTGACCAGAGGGGAGATACATTTTTGTTCATGGTTGGTTGGACCATTCTGAAGTTGTGTTGGGCTCCATCGATGGTCCAAATGTGGATAGCCTCTCCTTTTTTCTGACATTAGCCACAGTTTTAGCCCCATTTGCTCACTTGCCTTTAATGCTAGGTGGAGACTGGAATTTGGTTTTAAGGAAAGACTTTGACAGGACCTATATAATTACTACTGGAGTTTCTCCTGCTCAATGAGCATTAAGAGAATTTGTTGACCAACTGGGACTTTTAGACCCCTGGAGGGTTCTTCACCCCTTTGACCATATTTATACATTCCATGCTCACCCCATATGTCTTTGTCTCATTTTGATTATTTTCTTATTAGTAGCCCCTTACTAACTACCTTATATTGTTGCCAAATTTAACCTATTGTTATTTCTGATCACGCTTCAGTTTTACTTACCTCGGATGTTTTAGCAAGGCTGGATACCAACCATACTTGGTCATTAAACACTCAGCTACATAGGAATCCAGAACTAATTGATAGGCTGAGGGTCTTCATCCATCAGTTGACTGTGGAGAACTTACCTTCACTCCCAGCCTTGGATGTAGTTTGGGTATCTTTAAAATGAGTCTGGTGGGTTGAACTTATATGTTTGGCTTCCCTTAGGAAAAAGGCCCAGGAGGGTCAGCTAAACCAGCTTTTTCATGACAACCGAACCTTGAAAAAAAATTTTCTCCATCTTCTCCAGAATCACAGAGATTTTGTATTTCCCAATTAAAGACACAATACTCTGCTGTTCTACTTGAAAAAGTGGAGAGGGCAAATTGCCAAGATGAGAGCAACATACAGTATGTGGATTAAGGTGAAAAGGTAAGTAAATTGCTCACTCTCCACTTCAAAGAGCAGTGACCTTCTCATTGGATTAACTATTTGCAAGACCTATCTTTGTCTTCTTTGATTATTGACTCCTGCAAAAGTAAGGCCCTCTTTAAAACTTACTTTTCTTTATTATATACTGAGACCCCATCATTCCAGAATCATGATGAGGGCTTGCAACCTTCTTGGCTGATGTCACTCTTTCTCAGCTATCGTCAGCTTAGCAGGAGATGTTGTCAGCTCCTGTTATTGAGGAGGAGGAGGAGATTAGATCTGCTGTTTCTTCTTTGGTTCTGGATAAAGCTCCTGGTCTGGACAGTTTTCCTGAAAATGTTTACAAACATTTTGTTGACGATCTAGCTCACCTTTTAACAGATATATTTAATTTTTTACATAGCCACAATTTTCAGGATTCTTCTCTTTTGGAGGCTAGAATTGTTTTATTACCCAAACCAGAAAAGGACAATACCCAGCCGGATTGTTGCAGTTACTGGCCAATATCCTTAATTTTGATATTAAAATCCCTGATAAAGTTGTGGTTGCCCATCTGGACAGAGTTTGGACTTGGCTAATTGGACTGGAACTGATTGGATTTGTATCTGATAGGCTTATTAGTGACCACTTCAAAAAGTGTTCCATTAAATTTCTGCATCTGGATGTGCAAGTTCTGAAGTGGTTCTTGTCTCTCTGGAAGTGGAAAAACCTTTCGATAGAGTTTTATGGTCTTATCTTTTTTCCATTGTACCTCTTTATGGTATCTCTGCTTGCTATATTAATTGTTTATGTATTTTATATCACTCCTCTGTGGCCAACATTTTTTGTAATGGTGTACTTTCTGATCATTTTCTTCTTACCCATGAAACTCGTCAGGGTTGTCCCCTTTCCCATTTTTTGTTAAATTTATATACTGAGCTCCTGGCCCATAAAATGATCTCCTCTCCTACTATTTCTGGAATCCAGGTGGGTGGGTGTGAATGGAAAGTCTTGATGTTTGCTGACAATATTTTGTTACACCTTGTTGATCCTTTGGTTTCTCTCTCTGTGGTTATTAACATCATTCAAACCTTTGGCACCGTCTTGGGCTATAAATTAAATTAGCATAAGATGGTAGTCTACCCACTTCCCCCCACCTTTCTAAACAAGATTTTCTGGATTTAGGTCTCCAGTGGCCCACCTGTTCCTTCAAATATTTGGGTATTCAAATTACTAAAGAATTACATTTATTTAAACCTCTTAATCTTGACCCTCTCCTACAATGGATTGATCAGGATTTTTGATGCTGGAAGTTCCTACCTTTAACGTTGTGGGGAAGGGCTACCATTATCAAAATGAATACATTATAATGACTACTCTACCCTCTTGGTATATTGAATATACCCCTTCCTAAATCCTGGTTTAAAACATTGCATAGGCTGGTATCCAGTGATATGGGTGACTCAATTTGAGCAACTCAGTTTGAGTGTCTGTAACCAGAGCAAATTTAATTTTCATTTATTTATTTAAAAGTCTAGGATTTACAACCCTTTGAGTCAGGAACTCATTTACAAAGGCTCGACATCAAACAGAGAATGAAGACAAATACAGAGGATAACAAGTACAGAGACTAAATACAGTGGTATTGTGCATAACTATTACATTGAGCAAGTCAGAGATGTATATGGTACAAACAAACAATAGAGTCAGGTACATATTTTGCAGAGGAACTTGTCCTTTCAGGGAATGAGGAGTTATCTGCAGTCACAGTAGGAACTGGTCATTATGAAGTCATGCAGCTCAGTTTTGAAAGGTCCCAACCTGGGAATTGATAGGGTAGACCCAGGTATAGAGTTCATCCAGAGTGGAGCCCTATAGTGAAAGGATCTTTGCCCAGCACTGGCCTTTACAAGAGGGATGTAAAAGGCAGTAGTTTCAGAATGTCTTGTGGCCCACCTTGGCAAACTTGGCTGGAGAAGTGATAGACAGCCAGGGGGAGCTAGACCTAGCTGGATTTTTTTGGACAGTAGCAGGTCTGATAGAATAGCTGCACATGAAAGTTAAGCCATGATGACCGTTGGTAGAGGTCACAGGTGTGAATGAGCCATTCACTGCCAGTGGCCAGCTGGCAGACCTTATTGAGGGTGTGTTTAATGGTGGACAGGGCAGCGTCCAATGCAACACCATAGATGACTATGCCATAGTCTACCAGGGAGAGGATGGAGCAAGAAATGCCTAGTTGGAGGGCATCAGGTGGGAGACAGCACCTGAGTTTATGCAGGAGACAATTCTGATGTTAATTGCAGAGCATGTTGATGTTATATGCTCACAAAAAGTGAGGGCTGAGTCAAGGGTGACCTCAAGATATTTAAAGCTGGTAACTGGTTCCAGCCTGGTACCTTGGGAATTTTTTATATACAGGATGATCAAGTTGTGTTTATGTTAAGGGTGGGTGAAATGCATGACCTTTTCTTTTTTTTTTATAGGTGAGGACCAGTTTGTCAGAGGCAAACCATTATTCAATTTCTGTGAAGGAGGCCTGTAGGGATATTTGGAGCTGGGCAGAGTCTGGGTAGCGACTAAAGATCACTACATCATCTGCATAAAGGAGGAGATGCCCAGTGGAGGCCATTGGGATGGAGTTTAAATACAATGAGAAGAGGAGTGGATCTAGGATGGATCCTTGAGGAATACCCAACCGGATAGGAAGACTCATGGAAAGGGTATTATTTATCTTAACTTGCTGTGTACAGCTGTGGAGACAGTTGGAGAACCAGCCAGTGGCCTCTTGTGATTCGCCAACAGATAGGAGGAAGCTTATGAGCATACAGTGATTTACTGTGTCAAATGCCTTGGACAGGTCGATATAGACAGATCCAGCCAAGGCTCCCTGGTCAAGGGCATTATGGATAAAAGACATAAACTCTAGGAGGGCGGTTGTTGTACTATGCCCTTTCCTGAAACCATGTCATTGCTGGCACAGAAGGTGATGGAAGTCTGAATATTCAGTAAGTTGATCTGCAACAATTTTTTTTACAGTGATTTTGAGAGGGGAGGAAGTATGGAAATGGGCCTGCAGTTTCTGCCAGAGGTGCTGTCTCCATCTGAGGAAGCAGAGTGACTGAAGGAATAGCAAGGGTAGAAGGACAAAAAACCACAAACACAGGATAGACTAACTGTAGGAGGAATTTGTAAGGAACCAGGATAGAGCAGGTAGTTTGGCCAGACAGGTTAGGAAAGGAAAGGGAAAGGGAAAATTGTTTAACCAGGAGAGACACACTAAGCCGTAGCTTGATTCCAGGTGTGACCTGGGAGCACAAGGAAATTAAGTGACTTGCTCAGGGTCACACAGTATGCAAGTGGGGGCTGTGGGATTCAAACCCAGGTCTCCAGGTTTGCAGCTCAGAGCCTTAAACCACTGCACCACGCTGCCTCAGTTTCCGGTTTCCAGCTGGTCATTTGGTCTTGTGGAGGCAGAGTATGCCTCAGGTGTGGAAGGACAGGGGTTTGAACCTGGTAGGAGCTCTGGTGTATTTGTTTGGTTTCCGTGTTGGTAGTTGTATTTACTATTTGTAGATTGCATTTTTCTAGTGTCACATTGCCACTCCCCAGCTGTACTGGTGGTCCCCCATCTGCACCCCCCCAAATAGCCTCCTGCTGAGTTGCCTCCTTACACATGTCAGCCCTCCCCATGGAGTTGGTTATCTAAAGTTCAAGTTTATTGCAGGAAAACTCCATTGAGCAAGCTCATTCACAAGGAGGTCCTGTGACATAAACACTTAAAGTACAAACACAGGTAGGTAATAACAGTATATACATGAAATGCACGTTACATGATACAGGCTGGATATACATACAAGGGTACCACATAGGGTGACCGCAGGTGGTAAACATTGATATGAAACAGGGAAGTGACTTACAGGTTGCATACTGATAAATGAAACATGATGACTGGTGTGTCAATACATATATTTTGCAGCTAGAACAAACAGACTACAACTGATAGGGAGAGGTGATTTGATAGAGTAGCAGTGGAGCGTAAGCATAGATAAAGCCAGAAGTAGAAGGAAAGGAAAGCAGTTAATATGACAAATCAATTATACCTTACCAGTGGATAAATATGGCACACATGGGGAAGGAAGAGACTTAATGACAGTTACAGGTGTCTTTTATTTTGGCTGAACTTAGCGATTTGTAGAAGCTTATTGAAACTATGCTAGTTAGTTTCAATACGGTTTGTAATTGTTTCCAAATGGAGGGAAGGGCATATGCAATAGTACGCTTACCAAAGGAAGTCAGCGTCCTTGTTATGTCAAGCATAATAAAGTCAGATTTTCTTAACGAGTATGCACTATGAGAGATACTAATAAGGAAGAGAGATAGCATAGCAGTTTCTGCAGGAGCAGTTTAAGAGTCCATAGCCCAGCATGGAGCAGGCGTCTAGTAGTAAGGGATGTCAAACAACAGCTGCATATAAGTCACAGTGGTACGAGGGTAAGGAGTTGGTAATGAACCGTAGCACACAGTGATAAAGGATGTCCAGTTTTTTAGATTTGCAAGAGTGGTGGAGGAATAGATTACATCGCCATAGTCGAGTAGGGGGAGAAAAGTGGCCTGTACAAGCTTGTTTCGAGTTTCAGGGGGGAAAAGGGGCCTATTTCTGTAGAAGAAACCTAACCTTGTTTTTAACCTTCTAGAGACATCTTCGACGTGGTCATTGAAAGATAATTTATTGTCGATCCAGATACCCAGATATTTAAATTTGGTTACAACTTCCAGAGGCTCGTTAGCGTGGTGACAATGACGTCTTGGGCAAGGGTATTGGGGGGGCCTGTGACAGCACTGCGGGAGAATATCATCGCTTTAGTCTTCTTAGCATTGAGCAGAAGCTTTGCCTTTATTAGATTATGCTCAAGTTGAGCGAAGTCCGCTTGAAGCACTCCCTTGACTTCAGATAACGATGAGCCAGAAGTATACAACACAGTATCATCTGCAAAAAAGTGCAGATTGGACGTAGATATGTTAGCATCTAAGTCATTAATATACAAAGAAAACAAGATAGGGCCTAAGATGGATCCTTGGGGGACTCCTCTTGCAACTGGCAAGGCAGCAGAAAAAAAAGCCTTCCGCCTTTACTTTTTGGAATCTTCCAGTTAGGTAGCTAGAGAGCCACTGGGTGGTATGGTATGTGGCACCCAACTTTGCAAGCAATTGACTAAGTTTGTGATCAACAGTATCAAAAGCTTTGTTGAGGTCAAAAGACTGCACCAGTTACCTTCTTAGTATCTATAGCAGAGATCCAATCATTGGTTACTTTGCTAGTGCAGTGATTGTGCTATGATTAGCCAGAAGCCATATTGAGCTGGGTTAATGAGAGAGAAGGTTTCAAGTGAGATTTTAACTGAATATGGATCAGTTTTTGAGAACTTTAGAAAGGATAGGTAATATGGAGATAGGCCTATAGTTGTTTACATCGCATGGGTCACCAGATTTAAATAGAGGGAGGATATGTGCTGATTTCCAGCAGGACGGCACAGTAGCAGATGTAATGGAAGATTGAAGATGTGGAGAATTGGGGCAGTGAGATGGGCGTAGCCTGACCTTAGGAAAAAGGGTTCAAGCCATCGTCCCCTGCGCTTTTTGGTGTCTAAGTTAGAAGAGATCTTCTACCTCTTTATAAGTTATCTCACGCAGTTGGAAGGGGCTGGGTGCAGGACTAGATGTAGGGGGAGGGGTATGCTGGCTCACCACAGCACCAGCATAAGGTGACGAGTCAAAAGCTAATCCAGCTGTGGCAAAGTGGGAGTTAAGTTCCTCCAGGATTAGGGACTTGTTTTGCGCAATCTTGCTACTTGCAACTATCTTTGTTGGGACAGAGAGGGCCATGGGCCGTCCTTCTATTTCTTTGATAGTCTTCCATATTTTATGAGGGTTACCTTTAGCTTGTTCGGGAGTAGAAATATAATAGTTAGCTTTAGCAGACCGAAGTTTTTTCACACAGTTATTCCTGGCTGTTCTAAAGGCCTGCTAATCTGAAGATTCTTTGGAATGTCTAGCTTTAGCCCAGAGCTTATCTCGAGCTATAAGGGCTGCCTTGAGATCCGAGATGAACCAGGGGTTGAAATTGTTCTGTACCCTTACTTTGATGAAAGGGGCATGCTTACTTATTATTGTAGTGAGTTTGTCATTAAGGATGTAAGCTGCCTTGTTGACATCTTTGGCTAGGTAGAGATCTTAAAGAAAGGGGGTGCAGGGTGTGAATGTAAGGTAGTGAGTGTTGTGATTATTGCCTGTGTTGGAAACACTGTAGTGCACGTTCGCCATTTGTGTTTTTGGCATTGTGCACTCGCCCATGTGTACTGCGCTGTTATTTCTTTGCCATTATGGAACCCATAGGCTTTTATCTACATTTTTGTGGTTGGATAAGCCTCACTGGAGAGCGTATGATAAGTTACTGTAGCTTGGCCTAAAAACCTTGGTGGTTTATCCTTACCGCAGTTTCAACTGTATTATTTTGCTTTACATACAGCTAAATACTTTCATTGGGCCCATTTAGATGGGGGAGCCAATTGTTGCTAACCATGTTCCTTATAGGTTATACATTGAAGCTACACTTTGTGCCCAACACAAACTTTGTCTTCCTTCCTTACTTTACATAACATCTTCAGAATTACCGGATGACCTCCAGGGCACACCTGGATGACTGGCATATCCAAGTGCATCACCAGCTTTGTCAACACTTTAATTTGTCCTATATTGCCAATATTTCCCAGTCTTTATATGGTAATCCAAATTTCTGTATTGCTGACAAACCGTTAACTTTTACTTACTGGCAGGGGATTTCAGTTAATAGTTTGGCTAACCTTCTGTCTGATTATAGCTTTAGTTCTATGGATGCCTTTAGGGACAAGTATGGTCAGTCTTTGAATTTAGTTTTTAAATACAATCAATTAAGAAACTGTATCCTTCATTTTCTTGGTTGCTCTCCTTTGGCCAAGGAAACAGGCATGTATTTTAATGCCTTGTCTACCCTGGCTCAGCAACCTCATCCTGTCTCCCTCTTTTGTAAAGGAATTAATCAAGGTTTATGGGACACAGTTTTTCCTGTTGCATTTTATGGGGCAAACACCCTCTGTATTGACAAACCAGATTCCTACTGGTCAGAAATTTGGACTGAAGTTTATAAGTACTTAAAGCCAGATCAATTGTATCTACTACAGTTTAATATTCTCTATAACATATATTACTCTTGTATGTGTTGATATAGAATGGGGAAAATTTCTACCTCAGCCTGTCCTAGGTGTAATTATGCAGAGGATACTCCTTATCATCTTATTTTCAATGTCCCAAAATCTGTACTTTTTGAGTTTCCATTAGAAACTGTTTAGACCCCTTTTAGATTTGAATGACCATTTTATTCCTGAAATATGTATTTTAGGGATTATGGATCACCATTATGGGGACCGAGGAAGGCATACTGTATGTGGCTTTAATTTTTGCAGTGGCCAAGTTATTAATCCTTCACCATTGGAAAGATGCATCTCCCCCTACTATACTAGAATGAATTCTGGAAATGTTATTTGCTCAGAATGCAGAAAGATTTATTGCCTGTTTGTTTCATATTGTACCTAAATATAAAGCAAGCTAGAAGAGTTAGGTTGATGGTGCTAGATCAGGAGTTCTCACACTTTGTCATAGTGAGCCTCCCCCAAGCCTTGGAAAAGATATTGAGCCTCCCCTAATATAGAAATAATTTTGGGCCTCCCCATAGTTAGAACAACTATCATACTTTGCACATTACAGGAAGAATACAATGAAGTGCATTTGAGTAGTTGAGTTTATTCTCATTTTATTGACGCTATTATTCTCCCTCTCTATAACCCCCCTCCCCAGGTCAGCCTACTCGCTCCAGACTTCCGAGTTTTGGCCCTATTTACTCCTCGTTGCAATACCTTCATGAGTCAGACTGTTTTCTTTGGCAGTTTTACCCTGCTCTTAAACGCCTTCTCATGGACCATTTTGCTCCCTTCTGGCCTTGCTCCTAGTATCTCTTTGCTTAGCCTTTGTATTTGTGCTTTTCTTCAGCTAGTATAATGGGTCAATTGTTATCTTCTTCCCATTCATTTGTGTTGTTTACATTTTGTTTTGCATAGTTTTCAAAAATTTTATTTACTCCATTCAGCTTTCCCCCATGTCATACCAGGAAACAAGTGTTTGTCGAGTGTGTTTTCCTGGTAACCATTTTGTACATAAATTCGCATGCCGTTATTCGCTTTCAGTTTGCTGCATCCTTTCACACAAAGCATCCAAAACTTGACATTTAAATATAGTACATTTTAAGGCTTGCTTGAGCCTCCCCTGGAACAGGTTGGGGCCTCCCCAGGGAGGTTGGCCTCACCATTTAAGAAACCCTGTGCTAGATCACTGTTTCTTCTTTTCTTCAGCTTTAGTGTTTGTAATATTGGACTGCATGTCATGCTGATGCCCATACTTCTATATACATTATTTTTGTACATTAAGGGTCTATTGCCTTTTTTACTATATCCACATACTGTGGGTTCCTTCTTTCATCTGCATGTCCACCTAGGAAGAGAGAAAGGCTTATTTTGTTTAGGAGGGGTGGTATCTACATTGTTAATGTTATTCATTACATTGATTATTGTTTGGGATTTTTCCTTGCATTTTGTCATTACAGGGTACTATTTATTGTTTCCATTTATTATTTTAGTTTTAGTTAGTGCTGGTTGTTTGTCGTTATATTCTTTATGGTTCTTGTTAAAACTTAATAAAGTTTACTGAATTGCAAAAAAAATAAAAAATAAAGTCCAGCTAGTATCACTCTTAAGGTAAAGTGTCACAGTAATGTAGGCTCCACATACATTCAATTCAATTCAATTTTTATTTTAATGGGAATAACACCATTGCATGGATACATATGCAAGGTGGTCCTGGAAGGACACAACAGGATGAGGCAATACAAATACAACAATATAAATACAATACTAAGGATATTGCACTTATGCAAGTGAAAATGCCAATACATTTACAAATACATTCATTTATATTTCCTAACAATGTACAGTAGGACTAAATACACAATAAGGGATGAGGTACTATGGGATAAAATGGTAATACAATTACAAATCCATTCATTGATTGTTTCTAACAATGTAGGACAAACTACACAATAAGGGAGCAGGCACAGTGGGATAAAATTCAGTACAATTACAAATACATTCATTGGCCCCTATGCACAAATGGGTGGAGTGGTGATGTGCCACGCATCTGTGGCATGTAGCCACTCTGCACCCATTATGCCCTCAAGCAGGATGCACAAAATGGGGCAGGCAGCCCCTATGCACCTGATTCCTGGCTGCATTGACAGAAATGCACCAGGAGCAGGTGGGGTATGTGCCAGCACTATGCACCATGCACTAAGGCTAATTTTGCTGTGCACTGGGGCATGTAGGTGGGTGCCCATTATGCCAGGGGGAACCCTGCCGTAAGTACTCTAGGTGCCCCAACCCCACTGCAGACAGGCCACGGAACCTCCCAGTGGCAGGCAGCACCTACCACACACACACACACACACACACACACACACAGCACAGGTCTGCCCCACCCCATACAAACATCTGAGCCTGACCATCCCCTATGCACAAAGTGATACCCTGACCCCATTGCAGTACCTCCCGCTCCAGTGCTGCATCGTGGTGCTCATGCAGCTCCAACTCCACACACTGCAGGTGGTACACCAAGTGTGGTGCAGCATCCTCCTCACACACAAGCCTGCAGCAGTGCTAAACTGATCCCTTCCCCAAGTGGGCACCTGTCCCAGGCAGCAATGACCAACCCCCCACACACAGTGGTGTCCAGTGTACCCCGACCCCACACACATCTCTATCTGCAAGTGGACCCCCTTTTAGCGGTGGCACTAGCAACTCCCACCCAATGTCGTGTACACCCACCAGTGTCACAGACAGAGATGGCTAGTGGCACAGCCCTCCACACACCTCCATGGTCACCGGCCATCTGATGTAGCAAAGCAATGCAAAATTTCTTTATGAAATGCTATTCCAATAAGATCATAGCATTGAGCACAAAATCATAAAAATCTTAAAAAATCCATTTCAACATAATTATAAAACATAAAAACAGATGATAAAACAGTAGGACTTTAAATATCAGAAAATGCTAAGTCAAATAAATAAGTTTTTAAAGCAGATTTAAAGGCCTCAATGTACTGGCACTCCCTAACCTGGTGAAGTGAAGAATTTCACAGGGTTGGTGCTGCAAAAGCAAATGATCTAGTACCTGAAGTTGTCAATTGGACCCTGGGAATCTCTAGCAGTCCCTAGTAGGATGGGCATTCAGCCACTGCGCACCCATGTATGTCAGATAGCTGGCAGCCGTGGCGATGTGTGGAGGGCTGTGCCTCTGGCCATCTCTGTCTGTGGCACCGAAGGGCATAAGGGGCATTGGGTGGGGGTTGCTGGCACTGTGGCTCAGAGGGGGTCCACTTGCAGACAGGGGTGTGTATGGGGTCAGGGTACACTGCACACCACTGTGTGTGTGATTGGGGGGGTTGACCTCTGCTGCCTGGGACTGGTGCCCTCTACTTGGCGGGGGGGCTCTGTGTGGATGGAGAAGGTCAGTGGTACCCTATGGGGTGTTTTGGTGTGGCAAGCACCAGCTGGGGCTGTTGGCTCAGGGGTCCAGGTCCCTGTGCCTTCGGGTGCTGCACACACACCTGGACCCACACTTGCCCTCATAAGGGATCCATTGTGGGACCCAGCACAGGCATGCGAATGGATGCCCAGCCAGGTCTGCGAGTCCACCCCCAGCTGCCCTGTGGAACCCTGCATGCCAGTGGGGTGGGCCCATGTACAGGTGGCAGCCATTGTTGAATACATCCAGTGTGAACATGTTTGTAGGAGCGGAGCTACTCAGGTGGGATATGCTCCTCTGGCATGTAATTCCTGCCCAATAGTGCACAGGGGCCATTGATTGTTTCTAATAATGTAGGACTAAATACACAATAAGGGAGCAGGTACAGTGGGATAGGACATTAGAGTTATGAAGTGCAGTTTTTGGAAACAGGAGGGATGGGCAGTAAAGAACAACTCAATTTCATCATGCTGTAAAGGGACAATAAGTGCAGTAAAGACAACTATCAATTAAAAGAAGACAATATGTGCTGTATGAGTGGCACAACAAAGGTTCCTCGGTTCACATAAAAAATAACAGTTGCAAAATGACTCTAGTAAGTGGCTCAGAATGACCAGTAATTATAAACAGAGTCAGATCTAAACAGTTGCTCAAAAGCCCCCTCTCATAAGCGCTCTCAACACTACTAGGGGAGTTTAACAAAAGAGAAGCTTTGAAAGTTCAGATCAGGCAAAACTAATAAAAGAAAAAAAAAACTCCTAGATGTGTTCTCACCACTATTGGGTGGTTGCACAAAAGGGTAAATAAGTAAAAGTCATACCTCAAACTGAAGAAATGTCAAAAGATGCAAGTTACAGATCCGGGCAGGGGGTAAGTTCACAAAGTTTTTTAGAACTGCTCCAACCAGCAGAGTCTTCCAATGCAGTCCTCCAAGCAATTTCTTACAATAGTCCTGCTGCTGCAGTTACTCCAAGAGCATATAAGGCTCATAAGGCTGCCTCTAACAGATAGTAAAACAAATAGTAAAAGCACAGCCTCTATAGATACCATGGCACTGCTGCCAAATCAAGCTGGAGATTCACAATCTCAGACTTCTGACAGAAGTAATTCTATGGCAAAGCTAAGGTTGTGTATCCACAAGCAGTACTTTTCTTAAGCACAGATGTCCTGATGCTCCAGGAAGCTCCGAGATCCCGTAGGCTACCTCCAAGGATAACACTTGGTAGTCCATGAAGCACTGTATGCTCAGCAAGAACTGCCACGTGGCTGTGTAGCAGAATCCAGGAAAAATGTACCTGGCCAGCAGTGGTCAGAAAAACCTGTAGCCCTCAAAGTTCATTTAGAGGGAGCCAATGAAAAGCTGATGGAAAATCAAAAAAATTAGCATGTAGTCATAGAAGAACAAAAGTCTAGAGTGTGGCACAGAAACTGCCCTGGCTAGAAAACATAAAAGCTAAACTCTTGCCACTAGTTCACTATCCCAAACCTATCTACCCTCCAGCCCTAAGCCTCGAACACTATCTATAGTGATGAACAATAAAGACTTACAGAAGTTCATTTAAAGGTAAAGGTTGTATGCCATTATAGTGATATAACCATGACCTCAAACTTAAGGTTTGAAGTAAACGTTAAAGACTTGTAGAAAAATTAACTAATCTGAGTCCCATACCTAAACTAAAATAAACAACAACGGAGCCCAGGTAGACAGTGGCCCATCCTGGTGGCTATCTTTAACCTGCAAATCTTTTCCCGACTGGGCAAATTGTATGTGACATGTGGGACATTTGCACAGATTTCTGATTCCCAAAAATGTGACTATTCTGAGTCTCAGAAGTGCTCTGTCTGGCCGTAATAATACTTGCCAACTGATTAGACAATCATTCAGTGGTGGATGGGTGCATTGGAGCATGCTAGCTGCAGTCTGCTACCAGCTGTGCCTTGCAGGACAACAGGCCATTGCTTATTTGGAGTAGCATTGGGTGTGTATCCCAGATCTGGTACAGTGCTCTACATATTGTAGTACAGTACTGTGCAGTTTTCCCTACATGAACAACACTCAGGTACTATCATATATACCCCTAGACATAGTGAGGGTGTTCTTACACCTGCATCCATTAGCAACTACAGTATGCTTCTACATCTACAATTTGTATGGGCCACACATGGCACTGTGTATCTCCTTTATATACAGCAGAGGGTATTTCATGGGTAGTATGGTGTGTGCACTGTGCCTGATGTCCATCTGTGGGGCCCCTACGTGAGGAGATGCAGTGTGGTTTACCAGGCTTGCATGTGGCATGTTCATATCCACACTATTGTATGTACACTAGTGCTGTAAAAACCACATACCAGTTATGGATCTGCATGTGTATATGGATGTGTAATGAAACATAGAAACATAGACTTTGACAGCAGATATGGACAGCTTGGCCCACCTAGTCTGCCCATTTCCCTACCTACAGGATAGCCTACAGATCCTGGTTAATCAAAAGCCTATTTCTTCCTATCCCCCACAAGAATTTCCCTAAGTCTGCTCCATGTATTTTGAATTCTCCCACGGTTTTAGACCCCACAACCTCCTCAGGAAGGCTGTTCCATGCATCCACTACCCTGTCTGTGAAAAAATACTTCCTCACATTGCCCCTGAACCGCCCCCCCCCATCTTTAAATTGTGTCCCCTTGTTCTTGCATGTCTCTTTTTCTGAAAGATATTACCCTCTTGGACTTTGTTGATTCCACTGAGGTACTTATATATTTCTATCATGTCCCCCCTCTCCCTCCTTTCCTCAGGGGTATACATATTAAGCTCCTTAAGTCTCTCCTCATATGGCTTCTCTTGCAGACCCTGCACCATTCTAGTTGCCCTCCTCTGGACTGCCTCTATCCTGTCTATGTCCTTGCAGAGATGGGGTCTCCAGAAGTGGACGCAGTACTCCAGAAGGGGTCTCACCAACTGTCTGTACAGAGGGATAACAACTTCCTGTTTTCTGCTGGTGATACCTCTCCCTATGCATCCCAGTATACCAGTATACCCCCAGCTCTCTCTACTGCCTTCTCACATTACCCCTAGGTCCTGTTCCTTTTTTGTTTTTGTTACTACCTCCCCACGATTGTGTAATCTTCCTCTGGGTTTTTGTTTCCCAGGTGCATTATTTTGCACTTCTTTGCATTGAATCCTAGCTGCCATACTTCTGACCATTCCTCCAACCTTGCCAAGTCCCTTCTCATCCTTTCCATGCCTCCTTGTGTATCAACCCTGTTGCACATCTTTGTGTCATCTGCAAAGAGGCATACTTTCTCTTCCAGTCCCTCTGCAATGTCACTTATAAAGACATTAAAAAGGACTGGACCCAGTACTGAACCCTGCGGTACCCCGCTAGTAACCCTTCTTTCTTCAGAGTGGACTCCATTTACAATTATCTTCTGTGTCCTGTTGTCCAGCCAATGTTTTCACAGGCTACCACCCTGGGACCACTCCCAGGCTGGTTAATTTGACTATTAATCTTTTGTGGGACTGTGTCAAATGCCTTGCTAAAGTCTAGGTAGGCCATGTCCACAGCCCTCCCTGGTCTACTACTTTGGTCATCCAGTCAAAGAAATCAATTAGATTCATCTGGCATGACCTTCCCACTGTGAACCCATGCTGCCTTGGGCCCTGTGCCCCACTGGCCTCTAGGTACTCAACAATTCTTTCCTTCAGAAGTGATTCCATCATTTTCCCTACCACAGAGGTCAAACTGACAGGTTTGTAGTTTCCTGCCTCTGTCTTGGTCCCACTTTTGTGAAGGAAAATCGCATCCACCTTCCTCCAGTCCTCGGGTACCACATCATCCTCCCATGATTTGTTAAAAAGGGTAGTCAGTGGTTTCACTAGTTCTCCCCTTAATTCTTTTAGAATTCTGGGGTGAATTCATTCAGGCCCCGTTGCTTTGTCCACCTTCAGTTTTGGGAGTTCTTTCAGAACCCTTTCTTCTGTGAAAGGACTGGGATCGACCCCCCTATCCAGAGTGCTTCTGTTAATTGGATTAGACACCTCCCCCTCCTCTTTTGTGAATATTGAGCAGAAATATTCATTCAGTATCCCTGCTTTTTCACTATCCCCCTCTACCCACCCACCATTCATTCTGTTCAGCCTCACTATCCCTCCCTTTGTCTTTCTATGCTCCCTGATGCACCTATAAAAGGTTTTATTCCCCTTCTTAACCGAGTTGGCTATCCTTTCCTCAGTTTGAGCCTTTGCTATTCTGA
The DNA here is from genome assembly GCA_016271365.2 of Neoceratodus forsteri. Taxonomy (NCBI): domain Eukaryota; kingdom Metazoa; phylum Chordata; order Ceratodontiformes; family Ceratodontidae; genus Neoceratodus; species Neoceratodus forsteri. The sequence continues at coordinate 637,646,723 of CM057455.1, read as the reverse complement.
CTTCCCTCCCTGCCTCTTTCTGCCTTAACTGGTACAGCTCACTGTCCTGCTTCTTCTGTGTTTCCTTATACTTCCTGAATGCTATCTTTTTCTCCCTGACTTTCCCCGCCACCTCTTTTGAGAACCATAGTGGCTTTTTCTTTCATTTTGATTTGTTTATTTGCTTCACACAAAGGCTTGTTGCCTCTGTGATGGCAGTTTTGATGATTCCCCATTGTTGCTCCACCTCTTCTTCTAGCCTGTTTGCTAGTGCTTTTCTGAGGCACTCTCTCATCTTGCCAAAGTCAACCCTCCTGAAGTCCAGTACCCTCACTTTTGTATGGCTTGACTCTGTAGCTGAGTTTAACGTGAACCACACTGTTTGATGGTCACTTGTTCCCAGATGGCAACCCACTTCTAGATCTGAGATCCTCTCACTGTCCCCATTTGAGAGTATGAGGTCTAAGATTGCTCCCTCACGAGTGGGTTCCAAAACTAGCTGTCTGAGGCACATCACCTGTAGGGCATCAAGAATGGCCCTGCTCTTGGATGTGGCTGCAGCAAGTGTGCTCCAGTTAACATCTGGCATATTCAGGTCTCCCATCAACAGTGTCTCCCCTTTCTCTGCCATCCTAAGAATGCCTTCTATCATATCCTTGTCCATTCCCTTCCCCTGACCTCGAGGTCTGTATACAACCCCTATGCAGATTGTGGTGCCACTTCCAGTCTCCAAGGTGACCCACAGTGCCTCCTCTCCTCCCTGTTTACTCTTCTGTTCAGTTGCTTTTATCCCTTCCTTTACATAAAGAGCTACTCCTCCCCATCTTCTCCCTTCCCTGTCTCTCCTGTAGGTTGCGTGCCCTGGTATGTTAACATCCCAGTCATTGTTCTCTGTGTACCATGTTTCTGTGACTGCTACACTATTCAGGCATCCCTCTTCCATGAAGGCCACCAGTTCAGGGAGCTTGTTGCCCAGGCTACGGCCATTGGTACTCATTATCCTCCATTTCCTTATGGCCTTACTCCTTTTTGCCCCATCCCTGTCCTTCTTGCCTTTGTCACTTTCTCCATTTACCCCTGCCCTTCTCCCTATCAGCATCTCTATGTTGGTGTTTACTGCACTTACTACCATGACTTTTTTGGTGGGGCTAGGATTTCCCTGCTCCTTTCCAGTGCCTCCGCCCTTGGCTAGTTTAAATATTTGCCAATGAAGCATTTAAACCTATCACCTAGGATCCAGGTTCCCCTCCGGGACAGATGCAGCCCATCATGCCAGTATAGGCTTGCTTCACTCCAGGTGGACCCCCAGTCCCCAATGAAGCCAATTCCCTGAGCTCTGCACCAGTTTTTCAACCACTGATTGAATCCCATGGTGTGGAGCACCCTAGCCTCTCATACGCCATAGACAGGCAGCACCTCTGAGAAAGTTACCGTGTGTGCTACTTGTCTAAGGCCCCTCTTCCCTATTCCACAATGCTGTGTGTTACATATCATCTGTCCCACATGGCTGTACATGGTACATTGCTTGTGTGCCCCTTGGTGCCCTGCTATTCACTCATTTCTATGTTTTATGTCTCCACAGCTCCAACTGTGGTTGTGCGAAGACCAAGGGGCTGGGAGGCTGAGAAGTAGGATGGGCACACCCACATCCCAATCGATTGCATCTTAACTTGCTCAAGAGGCAGGGCCATCAAACATAGAAACATAGAAACATAGACTTTGGCAGCAGATAAGGACCGCTTGGCCCATCTAGTCTGCACATTTCCCTACCAACAGGATAGGCCGCAGATCCTAGTTAACCAACAGCCTATTTCTTCCTACTCCCCACAAGAATTGCCTTATGTCTGTCCCATGCATTCTTGAATTGTCCCACAGTTTTAGATCCCACAACCTCCTCAGGAAGGCTGTTCCATGCATCCACTACCTTCTGTGTGAAAAAATACTTCCTCACATTGCACCTGAACCGTGCCCCCTCTGTCTTTAAATTGTGTCCCCTTGTTCTTGCACGTCTCTTTTTCTGAAAGATGCTACCCTCTTGGACTTTGTTGATTCCACTGAGGTACTTAATAGTTTCAATCATGTGCCCCCTCTCCCTTCTTTCCTCAAGGGTATACATATTAAGCTCCTTTAGTCTCTCCTCGTACGGCTCCTCTTGCAGACCCTGCACCATTTTAGTTGCCCTCCTCTGGACTGCCTCTATCCTGTCTATGTCCTTGCGGAGATGGGGTCTCAGAACTGGACACAGTACTCAGATGGGGTCTCACCAACTGTCTGTACAGAGGGATAACAACTTCCTGTTTTCTGCTGGTGATGCCTCTCCTGTGCATCCCAGTATACTAGCCCTCCCTACTGCCTTCTCACATTGCTTGCTAACCTTAAGGTCATCTGATATGATTACCCCCAGGTCCCTTTCCTTTTGTTGTTAGTTACTACCTCCCCCATTGTGTATTCTTCCCTGTGTTCTTGTTTCCCAGGTGCATTATTTTGCACTTCATTGCATTGAATCCTAGCTGCCATAATTCTGACCATTCCTCCAACCTTGCCAGTCCTTCTCATCCTTTCCATGCCTCCTTGTGTATCAACCCTGTTGCAGATCTTTGTGTCATCTGCAAAGAGGCATGCTTTTCCTTCCAGTCCCTCTGCAATGTCACTTATAAAGACATTAAAAAGGACTGGACCCAGTACTGAATCCTGCGGTACCCCACTAGTAATAACCCCTCTTTCTTTGGAGTGGACTCCATTTACAATTACCTTCTGTGTCCTGTTGTCCAGCCAATGTTTTACCCAGGCTACCACCCTGGGACCCACTCACAAGAAGAGGTATCATGCCCCACAGTACAGCCACAACAATCCATTTTGCAGAGGAGGAGTATGAGGATCTGGAACATCTGAGGATGGTCCCAGATGAAGACCCACCAGCAGTGTCACGTAGTGTAGCCCGCTCAAGTATGTCTACATTTGTTTGCATATTGCACTGTCCAGCCCATGTGCACCATATGGTTACTAGGTACTGTACATTTCTCATGCATGTGACTTGCAGAGTAATGCGCTATGCATGTCTACTGCCACTATGCAGCATTGTGCAATGTCTACTCATGGACCCTGTTGGGTCTTCTGATTTTGGCAGAGTGTGCAATCCATACATGCTGCCAAACTGCACTGTGGAATCCAGTGTATCCCTGTATATGGCATGGCACATATGCTGCAACATCTGCACTTTGTCCCTGGGGGGCACATTTACAATGACATTTTTTCCCTTAAGTTTATTTAAACAAGATACTTTCTATGCAAAACAAGCCATATTTACAGAACTGTGTGTGGCCATTGGCTATGTACTCCTGGCCCAGAGATCCCCGCAGTATGCCTGGGTGCCATCCTTGTCAAGTCAGGACAGCAGTGTTGTTACTAGTGTTGGCATAGCTTGCTACCGAATGTTCCAGGATGTGCAAGTGGGTTAAAACAGGTCTTAGTAGATGGTGTGGCAACCATGCATGCACCACAGAGCCATTAATCATAATGTCACACATTGGGTACACACATGCCACATGGTCTTGGATGTAGCATTGTTGTGGTGTGTAGTCCACTGTGCAACACTACAGCACTGTTGCTTGGACACATGTGTGATGGCTGTGTCTGTTGGTTCCTGTTCTGCACAAAGGTATCACAGAACAACATCCCTGGTAGCATATTCTATTCCCACATACACACATAATATCCATACAATGGGTGGGGTAACACATTGGCCACAATTGCTCACCATCTCACATTGCTAGTATGCATGATCTGGGTCTGTGCAGAATACAGGCGGGTGGTGGAGCTACATGTTGGCCCTTGTGTGGTGCTGTATACTTGGCCCAATGTCCACTATCCAGCACCACTGTTTTCCTTTTACGTGTTGTGGCCATCCAATTTCCACTGCTAATGGATATGTCCCATGGTCTGTCCATCTCCTCCTCTGTAATGCACTGCATACCATAACGGCGTGTACATCATGTCTGTGTTGCTCAATTGCTCATGTTCACAGGAAGGGGGGGATACAGGGGTGGCCCACAGGCTTGCTGTACATGTGTCAGGGCTTCTTAAATGCACTACCATGTGGGTGTCCAGTATGGTGCTCTCTTTATCTTGGTCCACTGCTGAATTTGTTACATCTTTGTAGTGGTGCCTTGTGCCACTGCTCACATTACACTGAAGTCATATGCATCCTGACCATTGGACCACACTTCACTATGGTATTCAATGGACATGCTCCTAATGTGCCTGTGTATCCTGTGCATGTATGTCATATGTACCACATGATGCTGTTCATGCCTGTAGTTGTGTCTGATGTTTCCCTAGTGGTGCGTATGCCCCTGTGGTAGTCTATCAACTCTTGATTGTTACTGAGGTGATGCTGGTGTATGCTGAGGAAGGATCACATTATGGCCATTGTACAGTGTATCTCGAGTAAAGCAATGCACTGTACCTCAGAATTACTTTGGTAAAATCAATCTTTAGGCATCCCAGTGTGGCACCACTCTGCCATAAACTCTAGTTTTTGCCCCTGTACATGTCCCCCAGCCTGCACATTGTGATGTACAGTACACTATGGTTGACACACTCTGGTAGGTGCATGTCACAGTAGCAATGATCTGTTATCTATCATCCACCACATGCCTCAAGACTGCCACCTGTGTTGCCTGTGTCACACAGCATTCTATTGTCACATGATGTACACTCTTGATGCTATGTTATATGACCTCTGGACATGTGCATTCCACTTTGGGGAACACCAAATAGGGCAAAAGCCCATGGTGGCACACGCAGAACAGTCCACAGTACTACAGACATAATACCAGCTTTAAGGGTGGCTTTGTCCTTAGCCCACACAAAGAGATTACCAGGACCTGTGAGGTCTATGCCTAGCAATGGCCACATCCATATGTGCTACTCTGCACTGTGCAAGTGGGTTGTCAGGTGTATGTATTGTGTGCTTTCCCACAGGGCCATATGTACATCGTACATGCTTGTACATTGTAAATCAAAGACATGCCACTGGTCTGTCGCCATGCCATGTGTGGCATACTTGCCAACTATGTTTCCTTTGTTGTTTCAGGTGCTTGTCCACAACAGGGAATCCGGACATGGGATGGGGCACTCCAGCCTACGATGAGGCAGACCTTACAATATGTCCATGTCATGCATGCCCTGATGCGGGATCTACAGCCAGGGGTGTCATACAGTCAGAAATTCTGGAGGGGCACAAAATCCCAACCTCTCTAAGGGGTCTGGGAGCATGCCCACCCTAGGAAAATTTTGATAAATTGAAGTCAAATGGTACATCTTGGTGACTTTTAGCAGTCCAGAAAGCTGTTCCACAACAAGCTAAATGCTATAATATTGATATAGGCTAGAGCAATGATAAATTGTTCTTGTTCTTTGTTCAGTCTACATACAGTGTTATCTTTTGTATTTTAAAGACATTTTTAAAGAATTAGATAGAACATCTGCATTTTGTGAGTCTCTCTGGAGATGATCAGGGGCTGACTGCAGAGAGAAAAACTGGTGCAATACCTGATCAGCAGCACAGAGGAGGAAGGGCTCTGAAAAACTAATGGCTGATCTAAGGTCACTTCAGCAGGCCCCCCTCCACACCAGATCTGTAGACCAGAGGCAGAGGGGGCTAATGAAGTGCCAATGAGACCTCTGCCTCGGCCATTAGTTTCAGATCCCTGCAGTAGGGAGGTGGATGTCTCATCCACACTTCGGTGGCCCCCCCTCCTTAAGTGAACTGAACAACAAAGTCAAAACCACATGGATGGCATGCCTGCCTGCCGATGACAGTGCCACACTGGTAAGGGTAAGGGTTTACCACGGAATATCTAATGCATGGATTACATATAGTAAAATGCAAAGCCTTTTGTGGTGAGGGACCGAGGGACAGTAATATTTCCACTGCATCTAGAGGCAACAGGCTGATAGTTACACAATCAGTGCATTAGATATTCTGTGGTGAACCCTTGCCCTTGCAGCCTGTCACTGGTAGGCATGCCATCCATGTGTTTTTGACTTTGTTTGTTGTTCAGTTCATTTTGGGGATGGGGCTACTGAAGTGCCGAAGAGGCCTCCGCCACAGCAGTACAGCACAGTGTTTTAAGGCTCTGAGCTGCAAACCTGCAGACCTGGGTTTGAATCCCACAACCCCCGCTTGCATACTGTGTGACCCTAAGCAAGTCACTTAACTTCCTTATGCTCCCAGGTCACAGCTGTAAACAAGCTTTTAGAATAGAGTGTCTCTCCGGTTTAAAAAGCAAAACAAAAAACAGAGCAAAGAAGGGTCAATCCAACGGGGATAGCACAATGTGTAGAAATAAGCAAGAAGGATTCAACACTCTGTATCAAAAAGCTGCTCATGACTGGGTAAACTGTTTCAGACTGAAGGTACTCTAAAGACAAAGTTCCATTTGCTTCAATAATATGTTATAATTCTTTGGGGACATTTTAAATTATAAGGTTGGATGACCATTATGGCCTAACACTATCACTATCAGTGAGGTGCTGCTGCAAGTGGCATGGGGTAATAAGGTCAATATGAATCTACAATCTAAATCTACTATCTTCTACCTTAATTATAGTCAGTCAGAAAAATCAAATGTCAAAAACTTTTATTTCATTACAATGCATTCTAGTTCATTGCAGCACAGTTTGGTTTACTTTAAACTGATTAGTATCCTGTATGAGATATGGCAGTCATTGGAGGACTTGACACTGCTGAGACACATGAACAGGCAGTATATGGAAGCTTTCACTGTGATTACTCAAGCTGTATCTGTCATGTGGATAAACAGAGAGCATCAGTTTTCTGTGCTGTCAGTCTAGCATCCTTTACTAATACATTCACACGGGGTGAACTTGAAAATAAAAAATGAAAAAGGAAAACCTTCTTCATGGAATTAATATTTACTAATAATTACCTTCAAACTAGAGAAACCCATAGTTATCACTGTATACAATATGCAAATTAAAGCAAACATTGTAAAATCTGTATTGTGCTGCACATTGACTGAAATTTTTCAGGAGCATGTCTTTTTTATAGCCTGACTATTTTCATAAGCTCCTATAGTCCCTGAATAAAGACATTATTACTGACCAACTGTGAATGTCCCACTGCTAGCCAGAACCATTCCCAGGCTCATAGACCAGCCAGTGCATGGCTTTTTAGCTCATGGTATATATGTTTCATTCTTTGCAAAACAAAACAGAATGCAATCTAACACAGATGTTTAAATATTGTTCACAGATATTAAACAACAGAAGGGAATAACTCAAATTATGAAACAGAAGACCACGACCCAAATAAAACATTTGGGTACCAATCTGTTATCTATCTCATATGGAACAACAGACTCTTGAGGAGAGGATAGAACTGATAGGGTCTACAAGAATAAAGGAGGGAATGATTCTTAGTTACCAGGCTTCAGTGAAGATATGTGGCCCTGGTCCTCGCTCAGCCTGATGCATTGCTGATCTGATTTATTCTGTGATGTGGCTCAGACTTGGCTCCCACAAACAAGACTCCGAGTTCATCCGTAGTCCGACCTGATGCCTGCCGGGCAGCCACAATGGTTTTTCATGACTCCCGACCCTCCACCCAAGCAAACAGTGTGCCCAAAGCCAGCCCAGCAGCAAGCATACCCCAAATAAAAACAGGGAGGCAGTAGAAGTGGGGACGAGGTAGCCAGTCATTGAGCTGATAGTCACATCACGGGATCACTAGGTTCAGAACTCAAGATTTCCCTTCCTTTGCTGGCCAGGTCACCAGACTGGGTGGCTGCTAACCTACTCAGCAGACTTTTTTCCACCATTCTCTCTCTGCATCTGAGTCTCTCACTCACTGGCCACATCACTGTCTCCCTAGCTCCCAGATCTGACTGAGATGCTGTGACAAGTGTGTCCGATCTGAGATGGAGATGGAAAATGCACCAGTTTGCCATGTGGTCCACTTGTCAATGTCATCACATTCTGATTGGAGGTTGCGATCGTCACTCAACAAGATTGGCTGGCTGGCTGCACAAAAAAAAACACAGCAGAAACTTGCAGTGGAAAAAGGAAAAGTGATTGGTACCTTTATGCTGATTGTCAGCATGGACTACCAGTCATCACTGTCTGGGGTATCTAGTGTCTATGTGTCTTCTGTTCTTACAGAACATAGCCAGGTGCCAGCAAGCAACACAAGATGGCAAGATACTGCATTTTTTGAAATTTGCCAGTGGCCCTGCCCCACCCCAGACACAGACAGACTGATCGGTAGAACCCCCACCCCCACAGCAAAGACTTTTAAAAAAAGCATTGTTGTTTTTTTGGCCCTCCACTGTATTAAAATAAAATAAAAAATCACTGATTGTTTTTAATAGATTGCACCACAATATTGTGGGCGCACATGCCCCTCGGGCCTTATGGGCATGATGCCATTGTCTACAGCCCTTCTGAGGGAGGTAACAGCCCTGCAGCAAGGCCTTTTGTCATGTCTACAGTGGTCTGCCATGCCCCAGGGACAGCAGCAGGAGCAACAAGAGCAAGATGCCAGTCACTAGGCATGTGGTCTGCAGAATAGACAATGCCAGAGCACTGGGTGTATTTTCTTTTCTTTTTGCAGTTTGCCACCATTTTATTTTGTAATAGCAGTTTGCCAGATATTTCTGTTATGCTTGCTTGCCCCAGCAATTTTTCTCCATCATTTTGTGAGACTGTTTGGCCCTGCCCACATGCAGAATGTTGGCCAATGAGGCAGCAGCATAGTTTGACTGGCATGGCTCATGAATGTCATAACAACCAGCTGGTTGTTACAGAAAATATCAACCTGGTCAGTGGCCTCCTGAACTCCCATTAATTGTATTTTAACATATCCCTTTTGTATAGTAGCACCTTCACTTCCCCAAACATCCATCCTGTGAATGCAGTTCATATCACTGGTGTCTAGTGGCACCCCCACCACCTGAATGCCTGTCCTGTATGAGGGAAATATCCCTGGTGTCTAGTGACACCACCCCCACCAAGAACACCTATGCAATATAATGTATAGACAGCTCTGGTGCCTAGTGGCACCCCCAACCCTGAACACCTATCTCATACTATGCATAGGTATCCGAGCGATTAGCGGCACCCTCCACTTCCCTGAACACCAATCCCATATCATGAGTAGGTATCCCTGATGTCTAGTGTCAACCCCTTCCCCTGAGTACTCTCCCATGTCACCAATACATATCTCTGGTGTCCTGTTGCACCCCACCCCCAAGCAACTGTGTACAATGTTACAGACTTTCTTGGTGTCCAATAGTAATCCAGACCCCAAATGCTCATTGACATCCGCACCAGTAAGCACTGGTGGTCCAGTGGCCCTCTGTCCATCCCACCCACTCCCAGTGCACCACCCATCCAACCCTCCCTTACCAGGGTCACCAGAAATGTTCATGGAATCCTAATATGGTGACCAGCACAGTTGTCCTCTCACCTCCTCAGCCAGCTGCCATATGAGCAGACAGTGAGCGCATGTACAATATACTGAATGCAGTATGAGCGTTCACTGTCTGCTCATGTGGCGGCTGGATAAAGAGGTGAGAGGATGGCTGTACTGACTGCTGTTTCAGGATTCCATGAACATCCCTGAAGACCCTGGTAAGGGGGGTTGGCTGTTTAGTTTACTGGGGACAGGCAGGGAGACTGATGGGCCACTGGTCCGCCAATGCTTACTGATTCAGATGTTGACAGGTATGGGGGGGGCAAGGGTACCACTGGACACCAGAGTAGTCCATACCATTGTACCACAGTGCTTGGGAGTTGGGTGGTGACACTGAACATCAGGGATAGGTACTGGTGAAATGAGCAGGGTGTTCAGGGGTTACGGGTACCGCTGGACACCAGAGATACCTCTGCATAATATGGGATGGGTGTTCATGGGTGGATGGTGCCACAAAACACCAGTGATACCTATGCATAATATGGGATGGCTGTTTGGAGTGGGGGTGCCACTACATACAAGTGATACCTATACATGGTATGGAATGGGTGATTGAGGGTGAGGCATGCCACTAGACACCAGGGATAACTATTCATGATATGGGACGGGTGTTCAGGGGTGCCACTAGACACCAGGGATATGTTTAACTACCACAAGATGGATGAACAGTAGTGAGGGGTACCACTGGACACCAGAGCCTGCATTCTCACTAGCGTGACAGGCATTTGGGGTGTGGGCAGCTGCATTACAGTCATCCCACCACGGTGGGGTGGGGGCACAGGCTTACCACCCAGTTAAAAGGTGCTTTTTTCCAGCCATAAATAGCGGCACTTTGAGAAGCATTTACCGCTGTCACAAACCTTTGAACATGTCACTACACCCATATGTAGCCTGGGACTTCCTCATTTGCATGGGTGAAACTTTAAATTAGCACCTGGACATTAATGGGTTTTGTGCATGCTACAGAGGCCTCTGAATATGATCTCCCCCAGTACAAGCCACAAACCTGGATAACACTGGTACAAACCAAGTTAGCACCAGTGCTAACATTTTAATAGCTGGCCCATAATTTCTAGTAGTGTAGTGGCCACCTATCCATCACCCGATATTAACTAGTAATACCTGGTAGTGTAATGGTACTTCCTTCCTCACCCGATGCTAGTTTTCTATTACAGATTTATATCTGGTACCCATGGTAACCCCATCAATCATCTAATCCATGTCCACTATTACAGTGGATGACACATACTGCATACAGTACCAGACCAAGATTGCCTGGACAATTGGTGTATAACAGATATTTGTTACTTTCAAAAAATCCTTTCCCATTGCACACATAATAACGTACCTGGTAACAGCAAAATATTGTAGTCGTCTACACCAGATGGCCAATAATGGTAAATCTACCAAAAGCAGTAACCAGCAAGCCAGCCAACAGCATCATGCATGCCTGTGACCAGTGATCAGCTGGCAGGGGCACAAGGAGCTTTGTGAAAATTTGGTGAAGTTGGATAGTTTAAACATTTTCAAAATGTTTTTTTTAATGTAAAAGTAAGTAATGACCAAAAGAAATTGAGTGACTTTATAATCAGGTGGAAGATTTTCAAAAGATCACAGAATGTTCAGCTTCTGCAATAATGACTGTGCATCTCAAGTTAGAAAGGGAGAGGCAGAGGATAGTGGGTGAAAAAAATTGCTTTTTTTGAAAAATGCCAGCGTGTTCCTCTGTTGCCCCTACAGGTTTATTTGGTTTTAAGTCATGTGCCTTCTTTTTTTTTTTTAAATGATGTGCTCCAATTGTACAAGTTTGGAATACAAATACAGGAGGACATTTATTATAGCTGTGCAGTGCTGGTTAGGAAGCGATATGGATATGAGGTAGGTTGTAAGTTGTTTTAGGAGTGAATAAAATTGATCACCTTTGGCACCCATAGTAAGTCTATGTCACAAACCAACATAGCCATAAAAAACATCTTTGTGAAATCCAAGCAGCTGTTTGTAAAGGACAAATGTGCCATACACAGAGTAGGCTGTTCTAAGTGACTATGACAATATAGATTTACCTTGGTATACCTTGTGTCCAGTGGTACTATCCTCCATCACCTGATATCCATTGGTATGCAGTGTGGTCCCTTCCAGTAGCCTCCTGTCCCCATCTCCCTGGATGTCAAACCCCAAAACAGATGGCAATCAACACTTACCACGAAATCACCTCCATGGCTAGGTACCATCTGCCCCAAAGAACTCCTTTATAGCTATGCAAAGCTTTATATTATTACAGGACTTGTAAACTGAAAATTAACTAAATCCCCATAAAGCAGTACTGCATATGCACACTGGTTTAGTTCAGTTTCCACAGACTTTCTTCTCTTACCCAAAACTTTAGCAAAGTCTAAGCTTGTTGAACCATACATTTGTGAAAGCTTTTGGAGCACCCACACTCATGACTACATTATTGGTGACAACTAAGTAACTCCCACACAAATTGGGTGTTCAGTTGGCAAGTGACAAATAACAGTTTGGGAGTTACTGTAGAACTGTTAATATTCGTGTTTGCTAAATATCGCGCTTTCATCTCACCACCCGTGGCTGCAGAATTTTAGGTTCACTGTGCCAGAATCTGTCATCGTTGTTGGTGAAATAGAAGTGCTATGACTCTGTGGGATGTTAGAATTTGCTAACAAAACTCTTTCTGAGATCATTTTGACTGCTCTCACTGCTGCTAACACTTTCAGTCCTGCAACTTACAATCGGTCTGTAATTAGCTGTTGTGGGGGAGCAGCACTACCAATGTGTCTAAATCTAACAACTGACATCTCATTTGACAGGCTGATTGCATTCTGACATGGAGCTGTCAGTTCACATGATCAATGGAGCTGACAGTTTAGTATTATCAACTGTAATTAATTACATTTCAATTACAGGTACAATTGTACTTAATCATGCTGTTACACATTGTTAGGCTTGATTTGTTGGTTTGGTATCAGATGCTGTTGGCTTGTTGTCAGGTAAAGACGTCTCTGTACTCATGGGTGCAGTCACCCAAAGAAGTGAAACAGACCTTTCCATCATTAGTGAAGGCATTCCTGATTGGCTTACTGAGTGTGCCAGGGTCTCCAAGAAGATGGCTAAAACTGTTGTCAAGGAGTTATAGCCTGGCACTCTACCAGCCAAAAGAAGGAGAACTAAATATACCACTGTACCCTTCAGGTCCAGTTTGAAGTTGGGCAGTATGCAGCAGTGCATGGTGTAGTGAAGGTTGTTCTATATTACATAACCAAGTAGAACCAGACCATTAATGGGAGTACAGTAGGAACATTTTAGAAAAACTATCTTGAAAAATTGAAGAGTGTTTTCGACTTCACCAAAATTATACCAGCACTATCAACTAAAGTGAGGGAACATCCAACTCTCCCTGTAGAGGACATTGAGAATGAATTTAAAATAGTAATAAAAAGTTTGAGGGGAGAGGGAGTTATAATAAATGCAAGGGTCATAGCTGTTATGGCAGTAGGGGTAGTAAAAGCTTCTAACCATCAGCTACTGGTGGAATATGGTGGCAACTCAAGTTTTACCTGGCAGTGGCAAAGCAGTTTTTAAACAGGTTGGGCTACTGCAAAAATAAGGCACTAAAGCCTGAAAAAAAGCTCCACAGAGATGTGTTGAGCTGAAAATGGCCTTTTTGAACAGAATTAGCAATGCTGCCATATACAGTATAACTAATCTCTGCTGAGCTTATCTTAAGTATGGATAAAACTGATGTTAATCTTGTAACATGTGCCAGCTGGACAATGGAGGTGAACGTCTCCATGCAGGTTGAGGTGACAGAACTGGGCAATAAATGTCAGGTCTCAATGACCCTCTCAATAAAACTGTCCAGACATTACCTGCTCCAGAAGTCATCTACTAGGGGAGGTCACCAAACTTCCATCAGAACTTTAAACTTCCATCAGGCTGAACATCACCCACTCTGAGAAACATTTGACAAATGGGAAGACTATGGTCCAGTGCTTAGACAAAATCACCATGCCCTATTTCAGCTGCATTAAAAAAAGAAAATCAGCTGCCAGACAAACTCCCCCCCCACTCACTGACCTGCCACATCACCTGGGCAATTGGAATTCATCAGCACCACCAGTGGATAGCCCCGCTCACTACCCACATGATAACCTGTTGGAGGTGCATCCAGAAGTGGCACATGAGATTTGATCTCTGCACAGTCCCTCTCTTCAGCTATAGGTCAGCTCATCTGAGCATCACTTTTGTCTTCTTATCAGGACTATTAGGGCATTAGAGAGAGAGATAGTCACAGCTCTACTTTAATGACTCTCTCCCCCTCCACTTGCCGACCTGCCATGCCACTTGAGCAATCGGGATTCACTGGCACTACCAGTTGTTAGCCCCACCCACCACCCACATGGTAACCTACCAGAAGTGCGCTGTCACTGTTTATTGGTGTCATTCCTAGCTGTCCTTCATGCTAGCAGTCCGGAATGCTAAGGGCTATAGTACAAAGGGTGTCAAACTGCGGGTGTCAGCTGTGGGAGTCAGCTGTTAACCAGCCACACTGCCCCTTTCGGTACACCATCTGTTGCTGGTTGGTCCTCTCATCCACCTGAATGACCCTCGGCAGAGTGCATAATGAGCTCCATCTCAGCTACTGCAATGTTTCCCAGTGGCTTGTAAGCTAGTTGGTGTCAGCCACTGTACTGACTGTTGCTTCCACTGCTTATACTCTACTATTATTGTTTGCCACACAAAAGGCTCCTTCATCAAACTCCCTTGGACCTGGTTACAAGACAGCATTCATTTAGTTTGCTGACTGTATGCCTCACAGCTTCAAACACTTAAAGTTGTGAGCAGCCCAGGACGTTTTGCCCATAGTCTTGCCTGTCTTACCTAACGTTGCACTTCTGCAGCAACTGATAAATCACTTTTTGCTTTGAATAATCCTTGTGACTAGCTTGTTGTTGCAGTGATATTTTAACTGCAGACCTCCTACCAATTTCATAGGAAGCATTCTGTCCATTACTAGGCACTTGCCAACAATTCTGCTTTATCAAACCAGGAGCCTGCAAGTCAATTGCTCCCTTACAAGAACTTTGCCTACTTACCTCCTTGCATAACAGTCATTCTAGTTGCTAGTTGGTGCTGCATATAACTACAACTTTTTGCAACTTTGAGTCTATCTGCTTATTAGTTAGTGTTACATACAAGTACAGCTTTGTTTAACTCTGAGTCATTCAGCCTATTAGCTAATCTTGCATACAGCTGTTACTCCAAGCCTTTGCTCCGGTCTATAGTGCAGTGCTAGTCAATTGTGCTTGCTAGTCCGTAGCCTAGTCAAATCTTTCACTCAGCCTTCTGCTTTACTGTTCTAGTTACTTCCTCTAACCATGTTCATCAACCACCCCCTCTATATGTCCTTTCTCACCCTCCTGTCTCTGTCCCCCCCACATCCTGCGTATCCACCTCCACTCCCCTTGCTCACTTCTCCAGCCCCCACCAACCTCACACCTTCCCCCACCCCTCCCTCCCTCCCTCTAATCTCCTCTCTTTCTTCCCTATCCTTTTCCTCCTACATCCACCCTGGGCTTCTGTATACTCTCCATTTATCTTGAAAACTTCATCAAATCTGCCTCTCCTCTCCACTCTCTCACCTTTACCACCCATCCCCTAGTCAAAAGGGCAGAGGTCTCACTTTATTCTCATTCTCCTGCTCTTCCTTCCTCTTCTTACTACCGATGTTTGTTTATTTATTTATTCATTCATTTAAGGGATTTTCTGAAACACCATTGAGCAGAGCTCATTTACAAGGGTTCTACGTCAAAAATTGTACAGTGCTACAGAATGTAGTGTTCGGACAAATCAACAAATCATTGGCTTACAGCAGAAACTGGTAAATTCCAAATAACATTATACAGAGCTTCAATAGTAATATTTGGACAGCAATACACAGTACATTGGTTACAGCAAAAAATAGTACATTCTTGTTTGACAAAAAGCCACTTCATAGAAGCATTGTCCTGTTGGTAGCAGAGGAGGAGGGGAAAGAAAGGGAGGTAGGGAATGTGACTGAGTGGCGATGTGGGGTGGGTGAGCGTGAGAAGAGTAAGTGCCCCAGGCAGAGGAGTTTGAGTAAGTAAGTGTGGGTACAAGTGGATATTGAACCCAATGATGGCTCCACCTCTCCTTCCTCCAATCCTACTCTACCCAAAGGCCTTAGTTGTTTCCAACTCAATGTCAGGAGCCTCCTCCGAAAACTTGACTACCTTAAAGTTTGGGTCTCCCGCATTCTCTTGACCTCTTGTGCATCACTGAAACCTGGCTGTCCTCCAGGGTACCTGACTCCAGCTTAGTGTTCCCTGACTTTCACCTCTACCGTCAGGACTGAGGCAAGTGTGGAGGCTAGGGTCACACCCTATGTCTGACAGTCCCTTTCATTCTCCATCTGCCTCAATGAATCTCTTACCTACTATCATGAACTCCTGCTAGCATGGATATCTCTCCCTGCCTGTTTTTGTTGTTGTTGTGTATTCCTCTCCCAAGATCTCTCCCTCTTCTCTTGCTGATTCTCTCTCTTCAAACACTTCCCATACCTCCTCCAGTTTGGTTATCCTCTTCAGGGACTTCAACTTAAATTAGTTCTCCCATGCCTCTATGTCCATCTGACACAAGATTGAGACTCTGAACCTCACCCAATTGATCACAGAGTCCACCCGACAATCTGTTCTCCCTTTATCACTCCTTTCTGGACTGGGTACTCTCCTCCCACCCCACTGTATCATTGCTGCAGGCATTCTCCTGGATGTCTTTAGTGACCACTGCCTAAGCTACTGTGTTAGGAAAGTGTGCCTCCCTCACTCTTTCCCTAAATACCTCTGGTACAGGCCTCTCAGATCTCCTGCCACTGATGCCCTACTAAGTGACCTTGGTGCCTCTGATTGGTCTCCAATCTACTCAGCCTCAGTATTAGCCCTCTCCCTCTTCACTGCCATTTTTAACAAAGCCTGGGACACACATGTTCCCCTTAAGAAGGCCAGGGTTAAACGCTCCCATCACTCCTGGATAACAACTGACATTGGGTTTTGCAAATCCTGGGATCTTGCATGGTCATGCTTCAAGTCCTCCCAATCCCTGTCTGACCTCCAACATTATAGGTCTCTCAGAAATGTCTGCACTAAGGATATCTGCTCTGTGAAGGCCCTCAATTTCAAGGCTAACCTCCAATCCAATCTAAATTATCCTCTAAAATTTTGAAAGGTTATCTACTCTGTTTTTGATCCCCTTGCACAGTCTACCCCAGGTCCTCCAGGAGGATGGCTTACTGGTCTCTGACCCATCCTCCATCATTGTTCACTAACAGATTCTTCACAACCTGTGTCATGCTTCACCACACATCCCTAGAATCCATTGTTTTACCTTCATTCCAATCTGCTGAAGGCTTCTACTTCCCTCACGTCTCCCTTCATGAAGTCCTCCATGCCCTATTGTCACTTAACTCTTCCAAGTCTAGGCCTGATGGCTTGGACCCCAAACTCCTTCTACTCTTTGTGCCTGCTAGTGCCCTCCCTCTCTCTCTCCTATCCTTTTTTGTTTGTGCTGTCCCTCAAGCCTGAGAAGTTTTCAGGTTTCTTACCATGCCGAAAGAGGTTGACCCCCTCCTCCCAATTAAACTTCTGGATGATCTTTCTTCTTCCCTCCCTTCCCTTGCCAGGTTTCAAGAATCCATTGTCTACTCTAGGCCTGCTGTCTTACTTTCCTACTCTGATTTTCTCTCACTGTTCCAGTCTAGTTTTGGGTAAAAACACTCCACTGTCACATCCCTGCTGAGTGTAACTGATTCAGTCCTCTCTGGGATAGATCAGGAGCACATCACTGCCAACATTTTCATTGATATCTCCAAAGCTTTTGATTCTATGTCCCACCCCTCCTACTGGACAAACTAAACTCAGCTGGCCTTTCTGCATCTGCTGTGGTTTGGTTCTGTTCTTACCTTACTGACCACCATCAGGTAGTTAAGGTGGGTGAGATCAACATCCTTGGAGGGGTCCCACAGGGCTTCATCCTGGGTCCAGTCCTATTTTCAATTTTCTAAATGATCTCCTCTCTGCCTGTGTCTCCTCTCACATCCACATGTATGCAGATGACAGTCATCTACAACTCTGGCTCATCAGCCGCAGCTGTTCAGGTCCCACTCCAGCACAACTTCCAGAATGTGCTGTGCTGATTCCAAGCCAATCAGCTCAGGGTAAACACCAGAAATACAGTGACCATGACCTATTGCCCCAGCCAGACTAGCAAGGTTGTCACCTGTCTTCTGTACCCTGCTTGGCACCCAACTTAAGTGTGCTCCTGCCATTAATTACCTGGGAATTTGACTCAACAGCAGGCTTGACTTTTCTGTCCATATTGACACCATCCACTCCAAACTATGCTCCAAATTCACTGCCTTATATCGAAAAAAGGACTACCTTCTGTCACAAACCCACTCAGCATGTCAGCCCTCTATTCCCAAAGTGCCAACTTCTGAGCATAGAGTTGTGAACAGTTTAACAGAACAAGATAACCCTCTTGCCTGTTTTGTGGGTTTGAGTCACCTTAGTCCCATGTTCTGGAGGGATTCAAACTGATAACCTCTTGTTAGCATACCCAATTGTCAGGCTCAGATAATTCTGTCTTCAGGGGGCCAGATATCTTTCAGATATAACAAAATGAACCCTTAGAACTCTATGCAAGACCTGGAGAACTCTATCTGTTACCCAGTTTAGTATCACAATAAGCACATGCACAGTGTAAACTATAACCAACCAAGCTTCACTTATACAAAAAGAAGTTTCAAGGCACACCAGGCAGTGTCTATTTTTAAAATGTATATCTTTACTTTAAAATAGGAAAACAGTAAAATACAGAACAAGATATCCCAACACATACAGCCTTAAAACAAAACAGGTTTAAAAGTACAAATTTCTACAATGCATACAAGCAGACTAGTTTTATCTAAGGTCTCCTTACTTCTTAATCTTTTAGTGTTTTGTTGTTCCTCTTTTTTCAGTCAGATAATAATGTCCCTGTGTAAGGTTTGCTCAGTATATTTTAAAGCTGTCTTGAGCCGGCCTTCTCTCTGAGGTCACCTAACTCTGCCTTGGTGTATTAAAATTTATATTTTATAACACAGGATGTCCTAATAAGATATTTTAACAAAATAGATAACCAATGAATCTCCTTTCTCCATGTGACCTGTCAAAACCGGTCTGTCATCTGCTTTTTAAAGACATCAAAACCTCTTTGATGTAATTTTGGCTTTCTTAGATGACACCCCTCAACACATGCATATTGGACTTCTTGAACCAGTCTGCGATCTGTTTCCCACAGACATCAACGATTCTTTGATGTCATTCACTGGATAACCCCAAGCAATTGCATATGTCTTTTTCCTCATGACACCTAGTGCAAATCAAAGATTTCCCTGAGAACATTATAAAATGGATATCTTGGTTCCTGCCTTCCAAGCAAACTAACAAGATAGTTGCACCTCAGATATCTGCAGTTTAAGCTACCTCCTATCCTTTGAACTTATCCCTGGGGGATTTTGATGTGTCAGTTTCAGCAAGACAGCAGTTCCTCCTGACAGACCCTCCAAAAATATTTTATGTTGCATAAAAAATATCATATTAAAATCAGAACCAGCTGTCCACATTCCACACCTTCTCCTCCAGGTCCAGGGGGACCTAGTATCCAAAATGATCATCCCAGTTTTTGACTATGCAGACAAGGTCTATGGTACCACTTCCTCCTCTTCCCTCACTAGACTGGAAACCCTCTGCAATGTTTTCTGTTGTTTCACCACCAACTCTTCTCTCCCTATGCATCACTGGTCTCTCTATTCCTCCCTGTCCATCCTTCCACTTCCCCTATGTTGCCCATCCCACTGTGCCTCCATCATCACTAAATACTGGTTTAACACTCTTCTCTCATACCTCTCCTCTCTTTTCTCCCCTGCTCTCTCCTCTTTTTACTCCCTGCACTTAAGGGATCTCCACACTTTCATCATTCCCCACACCCACTTGTGTGGTGGCAAGCTGCCTTCTCCTAGCATCTCACTCTCTCTGGAACTTGCTTCCGTCTTCCATTCATCTCTCTACCTTTCCTCAGGCCTTTAGACATCAGCTAAGGTGTTCTCATGCTCACTTCATACTTGCCTGTCCCACTTCTGACCCTTTCTACCCTGTTTCTCTCTCCTCTCTTGTCCCCCTCTCCCACCTCCTTCACCCTACCAAGGCCAACTATGCCCTTGGCCCACAATCTGTACCCTAATGATTTGATACTAATTCTTAGCTGTCTAGCCTGTCAAACCTCTGCAGCCATGTAATGGTACCATTGGTCTGCAATTTTCCCTGGTTGATTCTGTGCTGTACTTGGTCAAGGGGGACACCCTTCCTACTGCTACCTGGTTCTGTCTGCATTATATGTTGTATTTGTTCTTGTTTATGCATTTTGATGTTTGTATTTCCTTTTCATGCCAGTACTTTCTCTCTCCTAGACCCAGGATCGTACCTGGAAATGAACCTCAGTTCAGTGTGCCTTTCCCGGTTACTAAATTTTAAATAAATAAAAAACTAATAAAAAAAAAGCAGAGGGCAATGCTAATTATGGACTTATTAATGCACATACAATGAAACCTTGATAATCTTGTGCAGTGTAACATCATCCTGATGTTCATTCCTGCCTCCTGCAACAGATCAGTTGCAGCCCCTGAATTTCACTATAAAGATGTACAAGGATAAACCTAAGGCTCTGCTCACTGTGCAGCTCTGATCACATAAAGAAGGCACATCATCTCAAAACACTAATGTGGACCTCAGAATGCACACTTCAAAAATGGAGCACCCACAGTGACAGTGCTTGTTACTGCCTTTCAGAAGCTGCAGGATGGGAAGAAAGACTATATTTGAGTTTTCAATCTGGCAGGGATATTGGAGTTGCATGCAGTGTCACTAAACATAGTATGGTAACTACAGTATGGTAAAATTGTTATTAGGTTAAAAAAAACAAGAAACACCACTTCTGTGTTCAAATGGTTTCCTTTTTGACAGCCTTAACAGTTATTGCCACCAACCATTTGAAGACTGATATAGGACTTCCTCACTCACTTGAACCACAACTGGAAGTGCCTGACCCTCTCTTTATAGCTATTGTGCTGAATAGCATTTTGTTTTTAAAGCCATTTCAATAGAGATTTCTTACATTAATTTTGGTGTCATTATATGTTTGTACTCCTACTAGAAACGCAAAGATGGCAAAAATATTTTTATATTAATATTAACCTGTTCTAAATTACATTTCCCCTGTCATGTACCCATGATTGGGGGTGTTCTGAAAGCTTTCACCTATTACTGTTAGCTCTGTGCCAAGCATTTGAATATATATGGGAGCAATGATATCCTAAAGTAAGTGGAGAAACAATTGCATTTTATTTTTACAAAGTTTTCTACACAGTAATTGTTTTGTGTATTTTTTCTACATGAACTGCCTACTTGACTGGGCAAACAACTATGACATGTTCCCATAAAGTGTAGACAACTATGTAATTTCAGTGTCAACCTGCATCAGATACTTTAACAAGCTGAAGTTTTAAATACTCTGGTTTATGAACTAACATTAAATTAATACCAGAGTACTTTCAGTTATACAGACCACAACAGCCTGTAATATAGTGCTGTCGAGTTTATATTTTAATAGAAGAATCAATGTTCAATGATATGGCTCACAGGGGCTTTGGCAGACTGCACTAGTTTTTGTATGCAGCTGTGTTGGAACTCTGACAGTGCTGTGACTACTGAGATTACTGTAAGAAGCATATCTTAAAGTAACAGGTGTTACATAATTGTCAAATATCCTATGGTACCATTCTTGATATCATTTTTGTTTGTATTTTAAAATAAATACATTTATCAAAAAGAAGAGCCTTTTCTGTCACATTTATTTTTTTCAGACGTCTTAAATTAGTAGATGACCATGACCCAAATAGGGTGTGAACACATAAAGGAAAGAAGTAGAGCAGCATAATTTGTTCTTATCTGATCACAGGAATGTCTAATCAACAAAAGTCTAGAATGGTTAGATAGCATCATTACACACATAACAAAACACTCAATACTGCAAAAGAGTATAAATACCATACATAGAACACTACATATAATGCTCCAAATGACTAATAACAGGTATTAGTTATGACATACACATTAAAGAAGGTTTTGTTTTTTCTCAATAATTTGTGATTTGCAAAACCAGTTACTTACATACTGTATGAATTAACTCTAAATTCACAAGGAGTTTGTTGATGTCAGTAGGCATACACATCGTTTTCCTACTCAAAGCTCAATTTTCTGTTCTCTCGTCTAATACCTTGATACTTGTCCCCCATTTGCCTACTTCTCCATTACACTCATTTTCCCACAAACTCCCTTTCTCCATCCTGGCACTTGGATTAAAATCCCAGTACTGACACTGTAGTGCAGCATGAGAGGGGTGCTACACTTATGAGGTGCCGTCTTTTGGATGAGACGTTAAACCGAGGTCCCATCTGCCTGGATTGGTGGTAGTTCAGGTGGATGTTAAAGATCATATGGCACTTTTGAAAAGAATAAGGGAATGTCTCCAGTGTCCTTGCCAAATTTCCCTCATTCTCTAAAAATACCACCAAGAGCTTAATCTGGTTCAAGGTCAGTTGGCATTCATCTGTAGCCCCCTCCCCTGGGTCATGCCTGAAAATAGGCAGGATTTATCTAGTTCACTTACCCAGTCAATAAAAACTAAATAAATACATCGCCTCCCCTAGCCCCTTGCTGTCACTACCCCATCACCGTTCCCCTTTTCACCTGATTGTCTTGTCCTCTACTTTATCTCCTATTTGTTTCACCTCCTATTTCTCAATTAATCTATTCCTCCTGTGCACTTACTGACAAAGTCACATTATGAACTGCTTTGCTCGCTCTCTTAACTTGTATTCTCAAGTTAGGCCATATGTGTCTCTCCACTTGATTATTTTCTTCTTTAATTTGGTTACTGTATTTTTAAACATTTGCCTTACAGGTTTTACTTCTTGTAACATCGTTATTGTTCGATTTGTCTTGAGTTTCCACAGTGTTATGTAACTTTGCCTTATCTTGTTGACAGGGAACTTTTGTAAATGAACCTTTTGTTCAAAGGTGTATAATCCTAGTTATCAATAAATAAATAAATATGACTCAGGTGAATTCAGGTGGTACAGAGAAGCCACATATACAGTACATGATGGGAAAATGACTTGATACATTTTTTTCCCAATTGTTTAACCAGGAGTGGCACACTAAGCTGAAAGCTTGTTTACAGGTGCGACCTGGGACCACAGGGAAGTTAAGTGGCTTGCTCAGGGTCACACAGTATGCAAGTGGGGGCTGTGGGATTC
Organism: Neoceratodus forsteri; assembly: GCA_016271365.2. Classification (NCBI taxonomy): domain Eukaryota; kingdom Metazoa; phylum Chordata; order Ceratodontiformes; family Ceratodontidae; genus Neoceratodus; species Neoceratodus forsteri. The sequence goes on along the minus strand of CM057455.1, from coordinate 637,623,798 downwards.
AAACTCAGGTCTCCAGATTTGCAACTCAGAGCCTTAGATCACTGCACTATACTGCCTTCCAAATATGAAGTTCCAATGTGGATAAAATATTGAGGTATGACTTTACAATAAGTTCCTATACACAGTGAATAACTACTGAAGTAAACATGAAATACTGCTTTGAAAATATGTTAGAAAGCATCAAAGTCAAAGAAATGAAGCAAAGAAAATGTTACCACTTCCATTAGAATTCAAGTGAAGAAGGTATGGCACTGCATGAAGTTTAGTTTCTCAGTACTTTGTGATTTGCTATATATAAACAAGTTACACTGGAATTAACTTTAAATTCATACTGATTTGAATAGAGATCACAAACCACATTAGTCAGGTGAGTTCCATCAATCTAGAAAATCTACGTATACATAATGAAACAGTGGCTTAATAGATGTGAAGTTCCAATGAAATTACCAAGATTAAGGTCTGGCTTACAATACATGACTCTACATAGTGAATAACCGCTGAAGTAAACATGAAGTATGACTTTTAAAACATGTTAGAAAGCATCAGATTTGAAGAATAGAGGCAATGAAAATGCTAACACTTCCATTAGATATCAAATGAACTAGGTATGACACTGCATGAAGTGCTTTTTCTCAAAACATTGTGATTTGCCAAATGTGTAACAAACAAATTAATTATAAATTAATTTTCAGTTAATCAGAGGTCACAAATCATATGAGTCAGGTGAGCTCAGTCAATATAGAGAATCCATGTATACATAATGAGAAAATAACTTTAAGAGATATGGGGCTAGATTCACAAAAACTTGAAAAGTGCAGAACAAAAGTTTGTGTTGCCCTTTGCGATTGCCCAGGTGGTAAAAAATGCTATTCACAGAAGAATAGTTTAGGGCACTACCCAACTGTGAATAGGGTTAGGTAGAGGCAGTGGTAACCCCATTACAGCTACCTGTAACCCCACTAGCACTGCCCCGACCTACATGCCTGTAAATGACTCCACAATGAATAGTGCCAGTGTGTTATTTGTGATCCACAAAAGCAGCCATGCACATGAGCCCATTGGGCATGCAAGGTGCTATCTAGCCATTTGCATGCCCATTATGGGCCCATTTCAATGGGCTGTGAAGTAGTTTTGGGTCCCCTTTGATGAGTGTTTACTGTATGCTGTAATCTGTCAGTCACAGTTCTCTCAGTTGCTGGCCATGGTGGTGGGAGGAGGGCTTTTCAGGTAGTCAGCTGGGTTTTGGGCTGGAGGAGTGGGGTGGCAGGTGACTGTCTGCAAGGCTAGGGGTCCACTAGACCACCAGGAACATGAGACACTTTAGTTTTATTCCAAGAGACCTAGATGGGGAGGGGGTATACTGGACACCAACATGATTTATTTATTGGGTGGATATTCATGTGGGGGGGAGGGACTGCTGGACTACCAGGGAAGAATATAATTTAAATGTCAGGAAAGCGATCAGAGATCAGGAAGGGGAAAGTGAACAGTAGATTACTAGGGAAGAATTTTTTTTAATGTTGGGAGAGCAATCACAGACCAGGGAGGGGGATGGACCATTAGACTACCAGGGAAGAATTTCTTTTAATGTCGGGATGGTGATCAGAGACCGGAGTGGGGAGAGGAAGCACTGGACTACCAGGAAAGGATTTATTTTAATGTTGGAACAGTGATCAGAGACTGGGGGGGGGGACCACTAGACTGCCAGTGAAGGATTTATTTTAAAGATTATGTGTAAAGGTTTTTGCATATTGTTAATAAAGCTTGAATTCAACTCACTGTATCATGATGAGTGTTTCCTGAAATTTCATGCTGTTTGGTTTTGTGGTTTTCTTTAAATCATCCTTTGTTATCTTGCTCTACAGTGGCTGAAAACAGTGGAGTTGTTCTGTCTCTTTTAGTCAGGCTTGGAGAGTGATGACATCATCTTGGAGTACTGTAGCTTGCTGCTTCAGATTCCCAGTCACAGCAGGCTGTGGAGTTAATGATTTGCTCTTTGGGTTTCTAACAAACTTTATCTGTGTTTTGTGTTTAGATAGATTAACTTAAAATCTATAATTATCTTCTTGTAAAGGCTGATCATTTGAGTTTCAGTGCTGAATTAAAGTAGTGGAAATCTTTCTCTGTGAGAGATCAGCATGTCTGTATGATAGCTCTCTGTTCTTTCTCATCAAAACTTATTTTTTTTCTAGCTATATAACACAGGTTTGTTTAATAAATATAAAAAATCTAAATTGTGTTCACTCATAGGAATATTTTATAGTTGATGTAGCCTTCATAAATAAATTCATGTAAGAACTTTTTTATGTCATATTGACAAACTGGTGTCTATCACACTCTACTATTTCAAGCACATGTGCTGTTTGAACTCACAAATTTTAGTTCTTTTGTGGTTTCTGTGAAAATATATCACGTATGTGTAGAAATAGAATCACTTATGGCATTCTGATGCACTGTGTCTCTTCCCCACAGTTGAGACAGCTGCACTCAGCTGCCACCTGTCCCCTGCCCCACAAGCCACCTGATTACTGCTCCACATTCAAGGCTGCTGCACCCTGCTGCCCACTGCCCAAACAGTTGGGGTTGCTGCACCCTACAGCCCTCTCTCCCTCACCCCCACAGTCAGGGGTGCTGCACCTGTTGCACACTGTTCCTGTCTCCACAGTCTGGGCTGCTATGCTGTGCTACACCCTATAATACCATGCCCTCTGCCCCCAAAATTGGGGCTGCTAAACCTTACTACGCACTTCCATTGCCCCAAATGGGCTGGGCTGCTGCACCATATGTGTCCTGTGCCACAGTCAGGGCTGTTGTACCCTGATGCCTACCTATGTCCTACCCCACATTCAAGGCTTCTGAACCATGCTGTCCTATGTCCCCTGCCACCAGTGTGCCCTGCTGCAGTGTGGAGCCCCGTGCCTCCACAGTTAGGGTTATTGCACTATGCTGTTTCCTCCTACAGGAACAGGTGGTTACAGGGTGCCCTGGCCATGACTGTGGGGGTGAGGATAGAGGGCAGCAGGGTGCAGCAGCCCTGACTGTTTGGCCAGGAGATAGGGGTACAGCAGCCCTGTCTGTTTGGCCAGGAGATAGGGGTGTCATCAGGGTACAGCAGCCCAAACTGTGGGACAGGAAGCAGCAGCCATGCCTGCTTGTGACAAGGGAAGTGGGCAGCAGGGTGTAGCAAAGGATCTGACTCAGGTATCAAGGGGCAGCAGAGTGCAACTGCCTCAACTGTGGAGGCACACAACAGGGTGAAGCAAATGCCGTGACTCTTGTGGCAAGTAGCAGCATGGTGCAGCAGTCCTAACTGTGAAGGCATGGGGCTCTAGGGCACAGCAGGCCACAGCAACCCCACCTGTGTAGACAGGAGTAGGGTGCAGTAGCCCTGGCTGTGGTGGCAGGGGACATAGGACAGCATGGTGCAGAAGGTTCAACTGTGGGGCAGGATACAGGGAGGCATTAGGGTGCAGCAGCCCTGACTGTGACACAGGGTGTGTATGGTGCAGCAGCCCTGCCTATTTGGGACACTGCAAGTGGGTAACAGGGTACAGGAGAAGCCTCACCTAAGGTGGCCTAGTGCAGCATGGTGCAGCAGCCCCAATTGTGGAGACAGGTGACCTAGGACTCTAGAGCTTAGCAAAACAGAGCAGCCCTGACTGTAGAGATAAGAACAGGGGCCAACAGGTGCAGCATCCTTGACTGTGGTGGATGGGAAGAGAAGGCAGTAGGATGCAGCAACCCTAACTGTTTGGGCAGGGTGCAGGAGGGTGCAGCAGCCCTGGTTCTTTAAGCAGGGGATGGATGCAGCAAGGTGCACAATCCCCAACTGTGTGGGAGAAGATAGAGGGCATCAGGGTGCAGCAGTCTCAAATGTGAAGCAGAAGGAAGGGGGCTTGTGGGGCAGGGAAAAGCTGGCGACAGAGTGCAGCTGCCTCAGCTGCGGAGAAGAGACATGGTTCATCAGAACGCCATATAGTATTTCTATTTATACGCATACATGATGTAGTTGTTGCACAGAAACCACCAAAGAACTGAAATTTGTGAGTTCAGACAGTACATGTGCACAAAATAATAGGGTGTGACAGGCACTGTTTGTCAATCTGACATGAAAAGAAATGTTCTTACATGAATGTATTTATGAAGACAAACTATTTCTAAGGATGAAAAAAATGGATTTATTTTATATTGAACAAACTTGTGTTATATAGTTAGAAAAAAATCAGAGATTTGATGAGAAAGAATTGAGAGCTGTTATACAGACAAGTTGATCTCTCACAGAGAAAGATTTACGCTACTTCAATTGGTTCCATGTCACAATAGTGAACCTTTTTGAATAACTTGCACAAGAGCGAGTACATCCTGGTGAACACAAATACAGCACACAACTATATACTCTGAATACAAAATTGGCTCATATCTGAGTACATGTTTAATGTGGTGGTCTGCACTCCCCACACCCCCCAAACTTTAATAATTATCTTCAAGGTGGGGTGGACACTGGAGGAAAGAAGAAGGACAGAGGACCACAATAACTTAAAAAAAAAAAAGCACCACCTGCTGAAACTAAAATAAAATACCTCTCTGTAGTCCCAAACCCAGGACCACCATCACTGCAGCTGGTATTCCTAGCTGCTATGCTACACCAGTAGCTTGGTGGCATCATGTTCCACGTCCCTAGTTAGCCCATCCCTCTTCTTCCCTCTTCTTTTGGTTCCATCGCTATTCCATCCCCTTGAAGTTTTTTCCCCATCCTCCATCGCTATTCCATCCTTCACTATCCCTCCATAGTAGCTGAACCTGAAAGCGACCAAAATTATGCCCTCATTTATGTGTCACTTATTTTGGTTTGCTCTTTTGATGTGATACCCTTCAATTCAGCATTGAAACTCAAATGATCACATTTTTAAAAGAAGAGAATGGTAGATTTTAAGTTAATCTATCTAAACACAAACACCAGACTAAATTTGTAAGAAACCTGATGAGCAAACCATTTACTCTACAATCTGCTGTGACTAGGAATCTGAAGCAGCAAGCTATAGTAGTTCAAGATGATGTCATCACTCTCCAAGCCTGACTGATAGATACAGAAATAACTCCACTGTTTTCAGCCACCGTACAGCAAGTTAACAAATGCTGATTTTAAAGAAAACCACAAAACCAAACAGCATGACATTTTTAGAAAACTAATCATGACATAGGGACTTAATTTCAAGCTTTATTAACAATTTCCAAAAACCTTTGCACATGACCTTTAATGTCGAGATGGCGAGGGGAAGGACCACTGGACTACCAGGGACACAGTGCTGTGGGTCAGTGGGGTCGCCTTGCACTACCTCTGGCAACTACTAGGGTTATGTGGAGTTAAGAAGAATTTTTCCTTGGTAGCATTTTCTCCATGTCAGGGAACCCCGCAAAAGGCCCTTGCATGGAGAAAATGCTTTGTGAATGGGATTGCACCCATATGCATATCCCTCCCCCCTCATTTGCATTGTGGACCCCACAAACCTTTGCCCTGTCACAAACCCAGTTTGCAGGTGCAAACTGAGCTTTTGTGACTATCATGTCGGGGCAAAACCCAATCTGCATGATGCAAATTGGGTTTGCAACGGGGCAATGTTTTGTGAATCTAGCCATGAGGTTCTAATGTAAATAAAAAAATTAAGGTATAACTTTACAATAAGTACCTCTGCATAGTGAATAACTGGTGAAGTAAACATGAACTACAACTTTGAAAACATGTAATAATGTTCCAGTTTGGAGGAAAGAAGCAATGGAAATGCTAGCACTTTCATTAGAGTGCCAGTGAAGAAGGTATGACATTAAATTAAGTATCTTTTCTAAGTGCATTGTGATTGGCAAAATGAATTAGTTACACATGAATCAACTCTAAATTCATAAGGTTTATTAGTGGTCACAAACCATATGAGTGGGGCAAGTACAGGCAGTATGGAGAAGCTACATATATATGATGAGGAAATTACTTAATGAATGTGAAGTTCGATGTAGATTAAAAAAGAATTAAGGTTTGATATTAATATAAGTGCTTCTACATAGTGAATAACTCTAAAGTAAAGATGAAGTACCGCTCTGAAACATGTACAATAGGAAAGCCTCTGATTCAGAGAGAAGAAGCAATGAAAATGTTACCACTTCTATTGAGAGTTTCAGTGAAGAAGGTATGACATTGCATGAACTGCCTTTTCTCAGTACTTTGTGATTGGTGACTGCTGAAGCAAACATGACTTTAGATTTCACAATAACTGCTTCTACACAGTGAATAACTTTTCAAGTAAACATGAAGCACGACTTTGAAAACATGTAAGAAAGTCTCATGTTTGGAGATAAGAAGAAAGAAAATGCTAGCACTGCCATTAGAGTTTCAGTGAAGTAGGTATGACATTGCATGAACTGCCTTTTCTCAGTACAGTGTGATTGGTAACTGATGAAGTAAACATGAAGAATGACATTAATTAAAATTAATTTGCTACATGTGAAGTAACTCTAATTTCATACAGAGTTAATTAGTGGTCACAAGCCATATGAATGAGTAGGTTCTGACAGTACGTAGAAGTCATGTGTACATGTTGAGAAAATAACTTAAATACACATATTTGCAATGAATCCTTTTAATTGATGTTTTTTTTAAGAAAACAGAAATTAAATATCTGTTACACACAGAAACAAACATAGAAACATATAATTTGACAGCAGATAAAGACAGCGTGGCCCACCTAGTCTTCCAATTTTCCCTACCTACTGTTCCACTTGGATACTGTGTAACCCTGAGCAAGTCACTTAACTTCCTTGTGCCCCCAGGTCGCACCTGGAAACAAGCTTTGGCTTAGTGTGCCTCTCCTGGTTAAAAAATATCCCCTAATACCACAGACCCTACTGATCTCCAGCTTTTACAATTTCCAATAGTCAATGACATAAGTTAATAAATAGAAACATAGAATGTGTTGGCAGAAAAGGATCAGTAGGCCCATCTAATCTGTCCAGTTTTCCTTGCCTAACTCTACACCTCGGACTCTATTTAATCACAGGTGTCCCTCCCTCCTTACCTCTGTTTATTATACCCATGTGCCCATCCCTCACATGCTTGAAGCTGCAAATTGCCTTCGCCCCAACCACCTCCTCTGGCAGGCCATTCCAGGCATCCATCATTCCTTCTGTGAAGAAGTATGTCTTTACATTCCTCTTAAACTACCCCCCCCTCAAGCTTCATGGCATGCCCCAATGTTCTGTTGATCCTCCTCCTATTTAACAGACTCTCCTCCTGCACCTCATTCACCCCATGAAATACTTATAGGTCTCGATCTTGTCCCCTCTCTTTCTACTCTAGGGAGTACTCATTGAGCTCCCACAGCCTGTACTGATATTGTTTCTTGTGCAACCCCTGCACCATTTTAGTAGCCCCCCCCCCAGATAGCTTCCATCCTGTCAATGCCCTTACAGAGGTGTGGCCTCCAGAACTGGACACAGTACTTTAGGTGGGCTCTCACAAGTGGGTGATGCAGGGGCAACACCACCTCCCTTCTCCTGCTAGAAATCGCCCTCCCTGTGCACTGCATCATCCTGTTTGTCATGTCTGCTGCTCTGTCACACTGCCCTGCAACCTGGAGATCATCACATATGATCAACCTATGGTACTTTTCTTATTTAGTACCTTTAAGTATCTGTCCTCCATTTTATATACAGCCCCCAGGTTTCCCTGTCCTAGACATACAATGTTGCACTTTTTGGCATTGAAACTCAGCTGCCATTCATTAGACCACTCCTCTAGTTTCCCCAGATCTGTTTGCATTCTCTCAACCCCCTCCTTGCTGTCGACTATGTTGCAGATTTTTGTGTTATCCACAAAGAGTTATACCTTCTCCTCCAGTTTCTCTGCAATATCACTTACAAAGGTGTGGAAGAGGATAACGCCCGGTACCAATACCTGTAGTACTCGCACTCTCCTTTCTTCTCAGGGACAGCTTACCATCAACTTTGGCCTCCTATTTATGTATTTATTTATTGAATTTTGGTAACCGGGTAGGTCCATTTAGACTAAACGCCCCTTTTTCAGGGGCAACCCTGAATTAATTACATGGACACAGAAGTCAATAAGCAAAACACTGGCAATAGATTATATAAACACTGAGTTACCTAGTTAGTTAGCTTTCAACCAGTTTGATACCCAGCACACCACCTTCTCCTCCACCCCCAGATTACTTTGTTTCTTTATCAGCCTTCTGTGTGGAACAGTGCCAAAGGCCCTACTGATGTCTAGATAGGTCACATCCACTGCCCTCTCCTGATCCCGCTCCCTTGTTACTCAGTCAAAGAAATTTATGAGATTTGTTTGGCATGACCTCCCTCCTGTGAAGTTGTGCCTCTGGTGGTCCTGCGGAACACCTGTCTCTAGGTACTCCATCTGTCTATCTTTCAGCAGGGACTTCATTAACTTCTCCACCAGTGATGTGAGATGTGAGACTGACTGGTCTGTAATTACTAGCCTCCTCCTGCTGTTGCTGCTCTTGTGCAGAGGGACCACACTGGCCCTCCACTATTCTTCTGGAATGACCACATTCACCAGTGAGGTGCCAAATAGCATTGCCGGGGGGGCACTAGCACTGTGCTCAGTTCCTTAAGTATTCTTGAATGAATCTTGTCCAACCCATTGTCTTGTTTTCCTTAAGGGCTTCCAGCCCCCAGCAGAGTCTGCCTTCCATAAATAAATTTGTGTTCATTCCCCCCTCCCCGGTGTCTGTCAGTGCATGACAGGCCACCTCCCTCCTTCCAGTGTGAAGACTGAGCAGAGGTTTTTGTTTAAAATTTTAGCTTTTTCTTCATCTTCCTCTGCACATTCACCCCTCTTGGTCTCATAATTTTCATTATAGCACCCATTATCTTCCTGTTTTCACTCACGTACCTGAAGAAATTCTTATTCCTATTTTTGACCTCCTGGACAATCCTTTCCTAAGTTTGAGCCTTTGCTGCCCTTACCCTCCTAACTGCCTCCCTTTGTTTCACAGTTTATACCTTCCTGTCCGCCTCCATTTTGGACTCCTTGCATTTCCTGAAAGCTTTTTTTCTTCTTTACTAACTTAGTCACCTTCAAAAGAATCACAGCTGCCTCTTTCTCCTTTTACCCTTGCATTGCCCTAGTTATTACCTCCATTATTTTTTCAACTTTCTTTATCTCCCCTGTACCCGGACCCTATACCCAGCATCCCCCACTGGACGGCTACGGAGGAAGAGAGACTAATATCCCTAGAGACCCCAGCCATCGCTACAGCCTGGGGCATCATTCGGGCAGAGGTCTGGGGGCATCACTGTGCTCGGCCCAGAGGGGTTTCTACTTTATGTGGCCCATGGGGCATGGACATACAATGATGTCAGTGTAGGGCTGGCAAGCTCCTGTTACCTGTCAAACAGATGTCCACCATCACCTCCCAGTTGTAGAATGACCCTGGCTACTGCCCTCCCAGCACCTAGTGGATGTTGTGAGATACTAGTGAAACCACAACCCATTCCCCTGAAGGAGGAGCACTATCCATGGGATGCTCATCCTACCTCCCACAGCAGACTCTCTGACATCCTGTGCTCAATCCCAAACATGGGTTATCAGTGCTGCAAGTGGTAGTGCTACCACTGTGCAAGTGGGACAGTCATCATTCCCTACTTTATTCTATTTGTGCCTCAACCGTCAGCTATCTCCCTTCAAGGTATTTCCTGAGGCAGTCAACAATTTCTTTAAAATCTGCTTTCCTGAAGTCCAGGACCCTCATTCTAGTTTGTTTTTTCTCATGCCCAGTCTGTGTTTCAAACCACACTGTACAATGATTGGTTGAATCCAAGGGGCTACCCACTGTGGTGTCTGCAATCCTGTTCCTGTTCATGAGTCAATCAATCAATCAATCAATCAATCAAATCTTTATTTATTCAGGCGATCATCATTGAGCAAGGCTCATTTACAAGATGGACCTGATAAGGTCAAGTTTCGAGTTGATACACAGCAATTACATCACACACTTATAAGACAGTTATACATACAGAAAAAATGATGTTTATAACACAATGATATACAGTGAATTCACATGTTGAAACTCGGTTAAGAGAAGGTTAAACTAATATCTACAATATGTACAGTACATATATATCCCAATGAGGTCAGGACAGTCACACACATAATGAGTACAAGGATGGTGAAGGAAATATTGGGTGCCATAAACTGGGGTGTCTGACTGGAAGGAATATGTCATATATGATTGGAATATAGGTTTGTGGGATGACTATTCTATCTTTAAGCGGTAGCAACTGCATTTCTCTGTGAAGAAGGCTGTACAGTGCTGCTTAAAGGATGTAAATGGAATGATAATGGACAGTTTAGGGATTTTTGTAGGGTGTTACATGCTATAGCTAGAGAATAGCTGATTGCTGCCCTCCCTAGTTTGGTGTTGACTTTGGGCAGTTTGAGCAGGATGATATTGTTGCTTCTTAGGGCATAGGAGCTAGGAGTGGTCTGGTTGAAGCAGTCCAGGATATAGCTTGGGAGTTTTTTTGATAAAGCTCTGTAGATCCATAGAGCTGCATTTCTTCTCCTCCTGACATGAAGGGAAACCCATCCAACTGCGTCATAGAGAGAACAATGGTGGGTATTATATGGCAGGTCTGTAATGAACCTTATTGTTCTATGATATAAGGTATCCAACTTTTGAAGGTAGGAGATGGGGCAGTGACTATAGAGGAAGTCTGTATAGTCAATGACTGATAGAAAGATGGCCTGGACTAACCTCATCTTTGAGTCTCTGTTAAGGAAGGGTTTTAATCTACAGAGGAGGCCAAGCCTCAGGTGAAGCTTTTTTAACAGTTGTTCAAGATGCTGAGTGAGAAAGAACTGGAAGGGGACAGGATCAGTTGTGTTCCAGGACAGTAGCTGCTGCTGTTGTTTTTACAGGGTTCTTGTGGATTTTACTTGGTAGGTTAGTTCTTTTCTTTCTTACTTCTAAGGGGCTAGCAGGTAGTGTTTGGGGTGCTGCTGGATGTTTGTAAACTGATTTGGTGGCTGTAAGGGGGGCTCATTTTGTGGAGGTTTCACTGTGTAACAGGCTGCGCTGGTAGAGGCCTATTTCTTCTGATTTAAAACCTATTTGGTGGGATTTGCTTGGAGATGGTTATTTGAATTGGAGACCTATATCTGTTAATTTCAAGCCTATTTTGATGTGTTGTTTGTGAAGCTGATTAAATTGGAGTCCTGTTTCCTTTGCCAGCAAACATATTTTGGGGCTTTGACTTAAATTTTGATTCCTTGTGCTGACTCCATAGCTGTAAAGGTTACTGCATAGTGGGGAGGGTGTTAATGGTCTGGCCAGGTCTCACTCAGCCAATTGACTGGAGGCAGGGCTGAATCAGATTAAGGTGTTAGCTGCTTTGTCTTCTCAGAAAGAACTGGAAGGGACAGGATCAGTTGTGTTCCAGGACAGTAGCTGCTGCTGTTGTTTTCACGGGTTCTTGTGGATTTACTTGGTAGGTTAGTTCTTTTCTTTCTTACTTCTAAGGGGCTAGCAGGGTAGTGTTTGGGGTGCTGCTGGATGTTTGTAAACTGATTTGGTGGCTGTAAGGGGGGCTCATTTTGTGGAGGTTTCACTGTGTAACAGGCTGCGCTGGTAGAGGCCTATTTCTTCTGATTTAAAACCTATTTGGTGGGATTTGCTTGGGCCTGGTTCTTTGGCTGCTGGGCTTGGAGGGGAGACACAGGGCTGATACACTCTCTCTCGAGTCAGGTGTCTTCCCAGGATCCGCCCTCCCCACCCTCCCTCCCCAGAGTCTGCAAATTTATAGGGGACACCTGCCCTGTAATGGGAGGAAAAGGCTGCAGGTGCAGCTCTGTAGTTCTAGCCACTGGGGTAGGATTTAAAGGCTGGATAGAGGAGCTTTCAGAGTTGTTCATTTCCTTATAAATTTAATGTATTTGTACTGCACCTGTAACAGGGTTACTGGTGTACAGTGGGACTGTCTGTAAGATTAGTGGGTGACCTGATTAGGCAGTAGGGGTATCTTGGACTAGGGGGGAACCTGGTGGCTCACCCAAGGAAACCTATTTGGAAGGGGATGGAACCACACATCATTAGGGCCGGCATCTTTGGGAGGGTGGTGGGGTGCACAGGGTGTGGAGCAGCCATGATACTGGACTGGGCTTGGAAGTTCGGTGGTTGCCCAGTGTGCTATCAGCTAGCACAGCTTAGGGAGGAGGTTGCGGGGATTAGGAGAAAGCTGGGGGAAGGGGGGTGGTATGGTTGGGGAAGGGGGTGGAATCTCCACAGGGTTGCACCAAGCACGGGGTGAGGGCATAGGAAAGGTGCAGGAGGAGAATACTCAGGGTCACTTAGGGAACCTGGCAGAGGGGTCCAAGGACACTACCAAGGAAGCAGGCAGGTAACTGGGGGCCCTCACAAAGGGGGGACGGAGGGACAACATTCTCAGGGAAGTAGGCAGATGGCCAGGGCTGGACAGAAGGAAACAAGGCGGGAGGTGGATCAGACCTTACACTCAGTAACCGCTTCAATTCTCTTCTTCTGCTCAAGGATGAGGGGGGTGATGTAGCCATGACAGGGGTAGTTAGAGATGGAAAGGGAGTGGGAGTGGGAGGCAGGAGGCAGGGGCCAGATAGCAGGAAGAACAGGGGGGACCTGGAATGCAGGAGAATGGGGGCAGTGAATCAGAGCAGGAGGGCAGGGAAGAGGGAGGAAAGTGCAAGGAGACGGACCAGTTGGGAGGAAAGGCAAAGGAGAATGACCAGAAGTACAGAGGAGGATTCAGTAAAGGAGCTGAGGGTTTAGGCCAGGGGCCACGACTGCAAGGAGGAACTAAATGGAGACAGGAAGGAAGGGAGGATGAGCCAGGCTAGTTTAGCAGATGGGGGAGAAGGACCAGTAGGCGAGCAGTGAGGGGAAATTAGCAAGGAACAGAAGATACTCAGGAGGAGAGAAGCATAGGATTGGAGGGAGGGGTGGCCATGGTAAATAAGGAGGGGTGGTGGTGGCACCCAGAAAGGGAGGAACACGGAGCTGGCTGGGTGGAGGGCCTGTAGAAAGGATGAGGACATGGAAGGGGAATGGAGGAAGGGTGGTCAGAGTGCTCCTGCTGGGGATTCTATGATCAGGGGTATCAAATGGGATAGGGAGGAGAAGCCTGGCCAGTTAGAACAAGATGCTTCCCTGGACTAACGGTGCACAGGCTAAGCACGAGGTATATCAGCTGGCAAAGGATTGTGGGGTTCCCAGACATACTGGTCCACCTGGGTACAAATGACATTGAGGAAATAGCGAGCTAGAGATACAGGCAAGATTCAGGGAGCTCTCAGGGTCTGTCATGACATAGGATGCACAGTTTCCTTCTGAAATCCTGCCAGTGCCAAGGGCTGATAGGGGAACACAAAGGAAAATTAGGAGATAAACCAGTGGCTCAGGGGTGGTGTGAGGCCAGAGGGTATGGGTTGATGGGGGATTGGGGAGACCTGGGAGGATAAGGAGCTGTATGCTAGAGATAGACTACATCTCAATTTGGAGGAGGAATCCTTAAGTTGAAAATAGAGGGTTCATTGGTGAAAGTGGGGTTTAAACTTGTGAAGGGGTGGGATGGGAGAAAAGGCTGTCAAGGGGTGCCGATAAAGGAGGGACTCTGTCTCCATCCCCCTGGGGACCAGGAGGATTGCAGGGAAAGGCCAACTGGCAAAGTGCAGACCAGGGGAAAACAGAATCCCCATGGGAACACAAGCAGGGGAAATGGAACTATAGGGAAAGGGTGGAAGGTAGTCCTGCTAAATGCCAGGAGCTTGGGCAATAAAATTCCTGAGCTCCAGGTGATGCTAACTGAGGGAGCAGTGGATGTGGAAGTGGTCACTGAGACTTGGGCCACTGCAAGACATGACTGGGACCTGAACCTGGAGGGATACACTATGTTCAGGAAGGACAGGGGGAGGGAAGGGAAGGAGGGGTAGCAATGATAGTCAAAAACTGCATTGGCATAGGGGGAGTAGAGGAGGCGGAGGGAACTGTGGAGGTGATTTGGGTCACCTTGATAACAAGGGGGCAAGAGGGTAAAATAGGAGTGGTGTATAGAACCCTGCCCTGGCGGAGGAGCTGGAGGACAGTCTGGTGGCAGATGTTAGGAGACACTGCAGACTGGGCAGAGGAGCAGTGGTGGTGTTGGGGACTAAACATGCCAGGAACAGACTGGGAGACTATGACATCCTCTGTGACCAGGGAACAGAGGTTGTTGGATGTCTTTCAGGCACGTTCCTAACTCAGCAGGTGAGGAACCGACCAGGAGGCACGGGTACTGGATGTGGTCCTGGCAGACAGTGACCAGATTGGGGCCTGGAGGTAGGGACCCATTGGTGGGGAGTGACCATGCCACGGTCTGGTTCTGCCTGGACCTAGGAGGGGTAGAAGGCTGCACAAAGACGGAAGTAACCGACTTCAGGGGGCGGATTTTAAGGAAATGGGAAGGATCCTAAGGAGCATTTGGATGGGATTGGGTCAGACATGGACGCTGATAGTAGGTGGAAATCATCAGGAGAGGGGTGCAGGATGCTACCAGCACCTGTGCAAGAGTAAGACGAAATGCGGTAGGGCCAAAAACCCTGTTGGTGGACCAGGGAGGTCCAGGAGGTGGTGGGGAAGAAAGCAGCCTATAAGCAATTCAAGTGCTCCAAGGAGTGAAGGTTGAGGGGGTACGAGCTGATGGCTAGAAGGGCCACTAGAGTGGTGAGGGGGCTAAGGCAAGGAAGGAGCAGAACCTGGCCAGGGAAATTAGGAGAGGAACAAGGGTTCTTTAGATACATTGGGGAAAACGAAGGGTGAAGGGGCAGATTAGCAGGATTAAATCAGGGAGAGATGGGCACAAGACCCGGGGAGCAGGCTGAGGTACTAAATGAGTACTTCACCTCAGTTTTCACCAGGAAAATGGGGGTGCTGCATCATACATGGGAGGAGACAGAGATACTGAGGAGAGGGGACCCTTACCGATCGGCAGGTATGGGGAGAGGGGGAGGCATCACTGGCAGGTGGGGGGAGGGCTAAGCAGGGAGAAGGGGAACGGAAGTGGAAATCACAGCAGAGAGAGTGAGGGAAGCCCTCAGCTCCCTTAAGACGGAGAAAGCACCGGGGCCGGATAAATTACATCCCAGAGTGCTGAAGGAACTTGCAGATGTCCTGGCAAAACCCCTGGCAGAGCTTTTCACCATCTCTCTGAGGACAGGGTGGGTGCCCCAAGACTGGAAGGTGGCGCATATAGTGCCCATCCACAAGGGGGGATCAAGGGAGGTGGCAGGGAACTACAGGCCTGTCAGCCTGACCTCGGTGGTGGGCAAGGTGATGGAGGGCATTGTCAAGGAGGCTAGGGGGGACCTGGATAAGTCAGGGTGCCTGGACGATAGACAGCATGGATTCATCCCAGGAAATCATGTCAGACAAACCTGGTGGAGTTCTATGACTGGGTGACAAGTGCCTTGGACCTGGGTAGACCAGTGGATGTCCTCTTTCTAGACTTCAGCAAGGCATTTGACTCTGTTCCTCATGTGGGCCTGTTGGATAAGCTGGGAGATATGGGGTGGGGAACCAGATGATTAGATGGATAGGCAATTGGCTCAGGACAGGACCCAGAGGGTCGTAGTTGGGGGGATAGTCTCATCCCCAAGGAGGGTCATTAGTGGGGTCCCACAGGGATCAGTCCTTGGGCCCCTTCTGTTCAACGCCTACATATCGGGCATAAGGACAGGAATCAGGAGTGAGATGAGTCTCTTTGCAGATGACTCGAAACTGGGGGCAGTGGTGGATGGGGAGGAGGGAGGTGGCCCTACAGGGGACCTGGAGGCTCTGGAAAGATGGTCTAGAAAGTGGAAGCTGAGGTTCAATGCAGTGAAATGCAAGGTACTCCACCTGAGGCCAGAAACCCAGGTCAAGTGTCACACCCTGGGGAAATGCTACAAGTCTCGATGGCTGAGAGGGACCTGGGAGTGGTGGTGGATGTCAAGATGAACAACTCTGAGACTTGTAGGAGGGCAGCAGCCAAGGCCAACAGGATGCTGGGATGCATCGCTAGGGGATCACCTCCAGAAGGAGGGAAGTGATACTCCTCTGTATAACTGCTTGGTGAGGCCACACCTTGAGTACTGCATGCAGTTTGGAGGCCTCACTTAAGCGGGACATTAACCTCCTGGAGAGGGTCCAGAGGAGGGCAACAAAATGATTTGGGGCTTGGGGACAGGACCTATGAGGAGAGGCTCAAGAGCTAAATATGTACACATTGGAAGAGAGAAGGGACCAGGGACATGATAGGAGGTCTTTAGGTACATGAAGAGGGTAAATAGGGGAGGAACAGTCGGGTGCTTGAAGGAAGGAGGAAGGAGCCACTAGAGGCATGGCTGGAAGCTGGAGGGGAAGATTCAGGGAGAAAGGAGGAGGTGCTACTTCACTGAGAGGGTGGTGGAGCCATGGAATGCACTGCCTGGGGGCTGGTGGAGGCAGAGACAATGGAGGGTTCAAGAGGGGTGGGACAGGTACAGGGAAGGGTTCTGGAAGCAAAATCCAATGCAGCAAGAATATCCAGAACTGGGAAGGGAGAAGCCAGAGAAGGAGAGGGGGACAGCAAGGTCAGCACCCAGGTTGGGGACTGACCAAATGAGCAGACACGAAAGACCGTTAGGCCTATTCTGCTGGCATTTTAGTATGTTAGTATGTTAGTAAGTCAAGTCTATTGTCAATCCACACACCTAGGTATTTGAAATTTTCAACATACTCCAGATTTTGTCCAAGTATAGTGCATAGGCGGGGGAGATTGATTGAAGAGGATGTGTTGGTGGAGTTTTGAATTGTGAACATCATTGCTTTAGTTTTCTTTGCATTTAGCAGAAGCTTTTTCTCGAGTAGCTGGTATTGTAACAAGGAGAATTCTGTTTGTAGGATTTCATGAGCCACTGTAGGCGAAGGGTTGCTGACATACAGAACAGTGTCATCAGCAAAGAGGTGTACTGAGGACTTGGTAAGGGTTGAATCAATTGTATTTATATAAATGGCAAAAAGGATAGGACCCAGAATAGAGCCTTGAGGAACTCCTCTTGACAGTGGTCTTAATGGGGATAGGTCACCTTCAGCTTTTACCTGCTGTGACCTACCGGAGAGGTAGCATCTGAACCACTTAAGCGAGGGTGGATCTAGGTCAATGGAGTGTAGGGATGAGAGTAGCAGTTCATGGTCCACAGTATTGAATGCTTTGCTCAGGTCCAGGAATACTGCACAGACATTGTTCTTTTTATCCAATTCGGTTTGCCAGTCATTTGTGTCCTTGGCTAATGCAATGATAGTGCTATGTTTGGCCCTGAATCCAGATTGAGCTGGATTTAATAGGTTAGCATTGTCAAGATATTCCCTTAACTGAATACTCACTAATTTCTCCAGCATCTTGGATAACACAGGTAGAATGGAAATGGGCTTGTAGTTATTAAGATCCATAGGGTCCCCTGATTTTAGAAGGGGGGCCACTTGGGCTGTCTTCCACAGCGTGTGAATAGAGCCAGAGTTTAGGGAAAGGTTAAAGAGGTGTGTTAGGGGGCTGCAAGCACATGGCACGCAATCTTTAGAAAGAAGGGGTCCAGAAGGTCTACTACTGCACTTTTTTGGGTATCCAGATGCCATAATAGATCCTCAACTTGTTTAAACAGTATAGGTTTGAAGCTAAAGGAAGAGTCAACTCTTTGATCACCAATGTAGTGGGAGCTTAATTGGTCCCTTAGTAGGTTAGCTGGGGAGGTGTCAAAGGCAAGGCCAGCTGTTGTGAAGTGGCTGTTGAATGCATCCAGTATTTCCATTTTGCCAGTAATAGGGCCATAGTTATTGTGTAGTTGAGTTGGAAGGGGGTTGTTAGCGTCCTGTCCCATCATACCCTTGATGGTGCCCCAAAACCTAGCAGGATTATGGTAGGAGGAGTCGAGCTCGGCCAGGTAGTAGGCAGCCTTTGCTTCCCTAACTTTCCTGGTGCATTTATTCCTGGCTTTTCTAAAAATCATCCAGTCATTTGTATTCTTAGTTTTTCTTGCTACTTTCCAGAGTTTGTCTCTCTCCAGCAGTGCAGCTTTGAGGTCAGCTGAAAACCAGCGACAGGATTTGTTTTTTATTCGGATACTAGAGATTGGGGCATGGGGGTTAAGGGCATTTATTATAATGCTATTTAGCACCTGCTGAGCTTTTTCTACAGAATGTGCAAGATAGAACTTTTGCAGTGTGGAAAGTAAGCTAGATCATGCAGATATCCTTCAATATTGATGTTTTTCTTGGATCTCCTCATGATGAATTTTGCAGGATTTGTTGTTATGCTGTTGGATCTTACCCCTGCGATGGGGCAGTGATCACTTATGTCGCATAGGAGCACTCCAGCATGTGTGAATAGATGTGGTTTACTCACTAGCATGATATCAAGTAATGTACTGTTACTACTATTCTTTGTATTTAATCTTGTTGGTTCATTAATTAACTGTGTGAGCCCATAGGTGTCACAGAATGATACCAGAGGTGTAGCTGCCTAGGTGAGCCAGTTGAAATTCAGGTCACCTAGGATAATGACTTCTCCAGTACTGGACTTGGCCAGGTTTCCCAGGTGGGATAAGAGCTTGTGTTCAGCAGAGGGGGGTCTGTAGCATCCAATTAGTTGGAAAGCTGCTGTATTGGTGAGAGAGACTTTTAGAGATAGGCATTCAAATTCCTTGGGCATAGATGTTGCAGCAGTACAGGATACAACTATACCAGCTTTTGCATAAATGTAAATGAGTACCAGGTTTAGCACTGCCCCATGCTTAGTGGTATCCGTAACCAGCTTCCTGAGAAATGCCTTTTGTATGGAAGCTGGGATGACCCTGCTCCTAGTTGTAGTTGTGGCCCAGATGTTGAATTTGTGAAGTGTGAAGTTCCAAAGTAGATAAAAAAGATTAACAGCTGACTGCAGTGAGTGTCTCTAAATAGTGAATAACTACTTATGTAAACATGAGTTTGGCTTTGAAACACATTGGATAGCAACAAGCTCGGAGATTGGAAGCAATTAATGTGCTAGTACTTCAATTAAAAGTTCCAGTAAAAAAAAGCTAACTCTAGATTCATGCTAAGTTTATTAGAGAATGCAAACCACGGGAGTCGGGTGAGTTCAGGCAATATAGAGAAATCACATATACATAATGAGAAATGGCTTTATAGATGTGACATTCCAATTTAAATAAAAAGATTATGTTTTCACTTTGCAATAAGTGCCTCTATTTTTTTAGTTTTTGTTCACCGGGAAAGAAGGGTGAGGCAATTCTGTATATTTTCAGCCTTGTTCCAGGGGACGGGAGATACAAATGGAAACCAAATTCTTAACAGTGATTAACTGTTTACTTAAACATGAAGTATGCATTTGAAATCATGTTAAAAAGCATCCAGTTCTGATATAAGAAGCAATGAAAATGCAAGCATTTCCATTAGAGTTCCAGTGACCAAGTTTTTACATTAAATGAAATGCCATATCGCAATACTTCAGGATTCGCAAAATCAGTTAGTTACTCACAAATTAACTCTAAATGCATACTGGGTTAGTGGTCACAAGCCCTGCCATTCAAGTGAGTTCAGTTAATACAGAAAATCCACATATACATAATGGGAAAATGACATAATAGATGTGAAATTACAATGTAAATACAATTACATTTTTACATTACAATAAGTGTCTCTACATGTTGAATAACTAACTAAACATGAAGCATGACTGAAAAAATGTTAGCATTAAGTTCAGGGAAAAGAAACACTAAAAATACTAACAGTTCAGTTAGCATTCTATTGAAGAAAGTGTGACATTGCATGAAGTGCCTTTTCTCTATACTTCGCGATTTGAAACATCGATTAATTCTATATGAATTAACTACAAATTCATGCTGAGTTTTTTAGCGGTCACACACAATATGATTCAGGAGTTCCATGTTATAACCCTGACTACAGAATGGTGACCTGTGAAGAGGGTGTATTTCCTACAGTGCAATGAAATGGAATAAAGTATTTTCTTGTGGAGGGCTTTGCCCCCACACCCCCACTTTGTGGGGGGCTTTGCTGTACACATGCCCTTATATTTAGGATTTAACTCGGGGGGGGATGGGGCATACCTCAGGGATAGGGAGACCCGCCAGTCACCCAACAGTTTTGGTGCTGTGGTTCAGTTACCCTCTTCATGGGTTGCTGTTCCACATTCGCCATATTGATAGGCTACCTAATTGGGGTAAGTTCAGACAAAATAGATGATCCACATACAGTATACATAGTTAGAAAATGACATAACAGATGACAAGTTCTAATGTAGATAGAAAGACTTAGGTTTAAATTTCCAATAAGTGCCTCAACATAGTGAATATCTGATTAAGTAAACCTTAAGCAGTAGCTGACAATGATGAATTTCACATAAAGATTGTGTTTTCATGCAAATTAGCCTACTGATGAAAAAGGTAAGAGAACTGTAGTCCACATATCTAAGAAAATATATCCTAATCACAATAAACATATTGGGCTTGACTTTCAAAGGGCTCATTGGATCAACACAAGCTGCGGTAAATGGCAGACTGCGGCAAAGCCTAGTGCACCAGGAACCCTGCTCTAGATTTTGGTACAAGAGGGATCATGGTACCTTATTCTCCAAAGTTACAGCACCTGCACCTTTGCATCAAACACCTCACACAAGGGAGGGGATTGACAGAAGCTGCCATCAACCACTGGCAGGGGATCATGTGGCATTATATAACAACATCCCAGTGCTGTACCTATCAATCAGGTAGTAGGACACTCAAAGCAGGGAAGATGCCTAAGGCCCTTAACCATAAGCACCTCTGGCTAGCAAACACTGTAATAGGAGGCCCCCAATATTGCCAGATGATTGATTGATGGTCCCACACTCAAAATGCACAGTGTCCCTTGCCAGAGGGCAGAATGACAGTCACACAAATGAAGGGTGCCCAGAGAATGGTGGGCATGAATAGAATGTACTGGTGTGACAGTGCCACAGCAATGGATCTGGCAGTCCCTCTGCTCCACAGTGAGCATGATGGACACTGCAGTGACCACCTGCTGATGTCTCATCTCCAGAGACACACTGCACTATCCTCCTCACTGTGCTTCATGGCACCCAGCTAGGAGCATTTCAATGATTGCAGCAGTGCCTAAGTGTCCCTGAACCATCAGGGCTTGGAGGAGATGAAATGCCCCACTGAGCTGTGGCAGTGTACCAGTTGTGCAAGCCCTCCATGCATGAGTTATCCCTGAGCTTTAGCAGCCCCACATGATGATGCTGTATGGGACACATGAGTGCTGCCGGTTTACTCTCTGACCATAGCCACAACATGCATTCTGCAACAGGAGTGTCTGCACAGGTCACCGACTGGCATGGGGTTGTGGCACTGGTCTACATATTTTGTCTCCTGTGGACAGTTGGTGGCATTTGCCTGGTCAAAATGGGACATTTGTCCAACACAGTGGTCCAAGGGGGGGTGGCAGTCTTATGGTGGCTACTGTGTTATGTACAGTAAATGCCACCTTGTATATGCACACAGGGATTATCACATCTGTGTAAGTAGATGTGCTGTATAGAGTGTGACACTGATAATGTTTGGAGTACAGATGGGGCAACTGGTCTCTGGTTGATTGGGTGGGCTGGTGCACACTAGAGGCAGCCTGGCAGACACTCAGATTGCCACCTATCTGAAATAACTGGTAAGGATGGGACAGGTAATGGAAGGCTGCTCAGACTTCTCCAGATGGAAATCCACAATTGTACAGTCATAGATTAAGCAGACATGTACCGACATGACCACATTGGTATGCTGTGGCTGTCTTAACCAGGGGATGTGTGGGAATACCTTTATGCCATGTGATCCCCAATTGATGAGTAGACAGTGCTCTGGGTTACAGCCCATAGACCTGCAAGGCACATAAGGCTGTCACTATTGCATCAAACATATACTGTCTGCTTTTTAGGGTGTGGGACACTCACACTTGGGGAGTTCTTGTGCACACAACCAGTACATAGTCATACTGCCTTCTGTACCCATTTGTCTGACTCATCCTGGACTGTTCCCTGTGGTGCAGCATGACACCTCACACTCACAGCACAGGTCCTGGGCAATGGTGTCAGTACAATAGTCCATTAAACTAGCTCTGGTTTGTCAAACAAGAGCCTGCTCTCTTCAGTGCAATGACAAAGGCTGTCACTTTTTGGGAATCCATGAAAAGGGAATAGTGTGTTACTTCAGTGATGCATGCTCCTCTAAGACAAAGCACACCCAGTGTTTTTCCCAGAAGCCCTACGCAAACCCTTGTGGTGTTGACAGTTCCATGGTTGCCACATGTAGCATGACAAAATCTCCTGTTTGGCATTGCTTGCTTCTTGCATCATTTTTCTGTGGTGCAGACACCTTAAGCCCATCTCAACCCTTTGAAAATCTGGCCCTTTATGTTTTTCAGAGCTTTCTTAACAGTGACAAAATCTTTAGCTAAACAGCCACACCACCCACCCATACCAAGTTGGTTGCAGTTATATTTTCAGGCCTCACATTCTCCTTGTAAATAAAACCTTAGAAATACAAACCAACAAAAAACATTTAGTAAGTGACAAATGTGTAAGGATGTAATCAATACTTTTAATCAGTTCACATGGCAGTCCTAGGCTAAGTACCATGCAGTTAGAGTTCAAGTAATAACTTTTTTTGTAAATAGCAGTGTTATGATTGCAAAAAACTCCAGTGGATGTTGAATGGACTTTTTAGGGTTTTCATTTTTAGTTTAACATGAAGTGACCAATTACAGTATCTACAAATGGAAACAATGAATTAAAGTGACATTACTCAGTAAAGGAGATTTTTTCAAAACACAGATTTTTATGACTAAAGCTGTAATATCTGTCTACATTCAATAGTACTACCTCGAGCCTGCTCCTGGTACACTCATGCACTATAAATGGGTCTATAGGTTTTGTACGTTCATATGTTCTTTTGTATGATTTTGGACATGTCTTGTAATTTACCCAATGTTCCTCTACTGTTTATTGTACAATACCTTGTGCTTCAACTGTTGCACAATCTTATAATGTTGTATTGTTTGTACTACCCACATACTATTGTAAATGATAATCCTTCACAACCCTATGTAACCACTCCCCACAGGTAGCACCATGAGATGAGCAACTTGTTGTTCAGTGTGCCCTCCTGGTGAAACTTTTCAATAAATAAATAAATTGATTCAAAAGTAATATAATATAAATGGAATGGAAGTTCTATATGTAGTAAAAGATCAATCTGATAACTAGAATCCTATTATATTACATATCATTATTCATAACAATTTCAGATGTTACATCATTTTTTGTGTTAAAGGCCTTAATAGATGTCTACATATAATAAAAGTTTCAAAGTAATATAATAGATACAACATGGATTTTTGTGTCAGGATGCCACATCACTGGGTAGAGAGGATGGGAAAATGGATGAGGAGCCAGGAACTCTGTCAGATAGCTCAGGACTATTTCATGTAGGGCCTTATGGGTTAGAAGACCAGTCCTTAAGGTGATCCACTACTTCAGTTCATGCAGTACCAGGAACACATGACTTGACTTAGACCCATCAGAAAACTGGCCACTGCATTCAGCACAAATTGCAGGCATTGTAGGAGACCCACATTTACCCCAATGTAGAAGGCATTGTAGTAGTCAAGCCTGGGCATCACAAAGGCATGCACCAAGGACTCACATTCTTCATATGAATAAGGCCGTAATTAATATCTACATTTAAAAGTAGCTTCAAAGTAAATTAATAAAAGTATTAGGGGTCTACATTGACAGTTCCATAGGAACTAATACATGACCTGGATAAC
Source organism: Neoceratodus forsteri (assembly GCA_016271365.2). Classification (NCBI taxonomy): domain Eukaryota; kingdom Metazoa; phylum Chordata; order Ceratodontiformes; family Ceratodontidae; genus Neoceratodus; species Neoceratodus forsteri. Next base: position 637,599,880 of record CM057455.1, on the reverse strand, counting down.
AGAATCTAGTGGATCAAATTCGCAGGATGGCAGCAAAAGGGGAGGTATTGTTGCCGGGTGACTTTAATATTCCAGACGTGGATCGGACCATCCCAGCAGCTGCTTTCACCAGGAGCAGAGACATCCTGGATTCCCTAAAGGAGGCAGGCCTCAGACAGCTAGTGACTGAGCCCACAAGAGACATGGTGATTTTGGACCTAGTACTGACCAGTGGGGACAGAACCACAGATATCCTGGTGGAAGGACAAATAGGATCCAGTAACCACCACGTAGTGTGGTTTAGCATGGGGACAGAGACACAGGCTAGTCACACAAAGTTCCTAGATGTTAGGAGGGCAAATTTCGCTAAAATGGGAAGGTGTCTCAAGGAGGATCTGTCAAGGAGGGAGATGGAAGGGGAAGTTGAAGAGCAGTGGTCACACCTAACAGGAGTTATAGAAGAGGTAACAAAGCAAAGCAAAGCAAATTTTATTTATATAAGGTGCCCTTCCAATGCTCAGGGCACCTTTACACTTATAACATTTAAATCAGTATACTGCATAAAACATATAAAAACATACTAAAACATTCAAATCAATTAGAACTCAAAATATCCCTGAAAATGCCTGGTTATACAGATATGTCTTCAGACAATTTTTAAAACCATCAACTGTCTGGCTATCTCATATCTGGCAAGGTAGAGAATTTCACAGGGTAGGGGCCACAAAGGCAAAAGATCTCCCTCACGATGTTTTAAGGGATACCCTGGAAATCTCCAGCAATCCCTCACCAGAGGAGTGGAGTGAACAGGAGGGGCAGTAAGGATGCAGGAGCTCCTTCAGGTAGTAGGGACCCTGCTCGTGTAGGGCCTTGTAGGTCAGCAAAGTGACCTTGAAGGTAATCCACCACTGTATTTGCAATCAGTGCAAATCCAGCAGCACAGGCATAATATAACTAGACCTAGAAGCTCCAGTCAGCAATCTGGCCGTAGCATTCTGCTCTAGTTGCAAGCAGCAGATATCAACCCCCCGGTAGCCCTTGGTAGAGGGCACTGCAATAATCAAGACGACTGGTGACAAAGGCGTGGACCAAGGTCAGAAGATCATCAGGTGAAACCAGGTGCTTCACCTGGGCTATGTTTCTAAGGTGATAATTGGAAAATTTGACTACAGCTGAAACCTGCGCCCTCAGGGTCAGGCCTTTATCAAAAACAATGTCCAGGTTCTGCACCTGGCCCGAGGCAATAAGCGGGATTCCACCAAGACTTAAACCTGATGGTTTTCCTGCCCAAGTCCCTCTCATCCTATAAGGGAGGCAGTATAGTGCAGTTGTTTAAGGCTCTGAGCTGCAAATCTGTTAACATCCAGCAGACCAGACCTAGGTTTGAATCCCACAGCTTCCACTTGCATACTGTGTGGCCCTGAGCAAGTCACTTAACTCCCCTGTGCTCCAGGTTGCACCTGTAAAAAAACTTTCACTTAGTGTGCTACTGCTGGTTAGACAACTAAAAAAAAAATAAATAACTAGGGTCCACAACCAATACCTCAGTTTTTTCTGAATTCAGCCGAAGCCAACTAGCACTCATCTAACTCTGAATCTCCAGTAGGCAGTTGTTAAACTCTGCAATGGAATCTAATTCCTGATCGGGCACAAAGAACATGTACGGTTGAGAATCATTAGCATAACAATGAAAACTCAACCTGTACCACCTTATAATGTCCCTAGTGGAAGCAAGTACACTGCAAATAACATGGAGGACAGCATTGAGCCCTGTAGAACCACACAGGTAGTCCATGAGGGGCCGAGGAATAAATTTCTGACACCACTTTCTGAAACCTACCCTTGAGAAAACCAATTGTGGACTGCCCCCCTCAGGCCACATAAAAAACACAGGCGCTCGAGCAGTGCCACAAGATAGTGTCAAATACTGCTGAGAGATCAAGGAGAACCAAGATTGAATCGGCTGTCCAATCTCTCGCCGTCAGGAGATCATTAAGTACCCTCACCAGGGCAGTTTCAGTGCTATGCCTTTTTCTGAAGCCAGATTGGAGAGGGTCGTAGATATTGTGGCTGCTCAAATGATCTTCCTATTGCAATGCAACCACCTTCTCGATAATTTTCCCAACAAAGGGTAGGTTCGAGATTGGCCTGTAGTTAGCTGGGCAGTCAGGGTCCAAGGAGGTTTTTTTTTCAAAAAGGGGGCGAACAACTGCCTCCTTTAAGGGATCTGGAAAAATCCCTCTCTCCAATGAAACTTCCATTATCCCAGCAATGACTGGGCCGATTACTTCTACACACTCCACTAGTAGGCGTGTAGGGCCCTGATCCAAACTACAGTTGGTTGGCCGCAGAGTCTGGATGATCCTCACAATTTCTACGACTACTGGTTGGCTAAAGGTGGACCAGGTCAACTGGGTATTATTATTACCACTCGGTTGATCAATAAAAGGACCAATGGAAAGGCACTGGCTGATCTCATTTCCGATAGAGGACACCTTATCAGAAAAGAACTGTGCAAACTCCTCACACTGTTTTTGTGATAATGCTCGACCAGAGTGGAGACAGGTTGGATTGCACAACCTGTCCACAGTCCAGAAGAGTTGGGATGGTCTGTTCCTTGCTGTAGCAATTTCTGTTGACAGGAATTCTGCCTTTTATGGAAAATAGCTGATTGATAGACTTCATAATGTTCCATCAATCTTAGTCTGTCCTCCTCTAGGTGAGTTTTCCGCCAGTGTCTTTCCAACCTTCGCCCCTGCCTCTTTACTTCACAGATCTCCCCATTAAACCATGGGGCACCTGGATGAGAGGTAAGAAGGTGAACTTGAGAAGGAGCAATGATATCCAGTGCCTCAGTAACAGTCCTATTATAGGCCGACTAAAGAGGTCCTGGATCAGTGCTAGTCTCTAGAATTCCCGAGAGGTCCAGTACTGCCATTAGACCTTCTGAGATAATTCCTCTTAAAAGACAGAACTGTACTAACTCCCTCAGGGCAGGCCTATTTTGGGGGGCAGTGAAACTGAATCTTAGGAGGTGATGGTCAGACCATCCGACAGGCTCCACCTCCACATCAGAGGTCTCCATCCCCAGGTAAACACCAAGTCCAATGAGTGTCCTTTCTCATGAGTTGCAGCGGTAATAACCTGTATTAAGCCCAATGAATCCATCAATTGGAGGAGGATTTGTCCAAATGGCAAGAGTTCATCATCGACCCAGGCATTGAAATCTCCCAAGATAAGCCATCTGGGAGACTCAAATACCCTGTCGGTGATGAAGTCCGCAACCTCCTTCAGGAAACCCTTCCCATCACCTGGTGGATGGTAAATGAGAAGGATCCTGTAGCCAACACCTGCACCCATTATACACTCAAAGGAGTTGGTAGCCTCAACTGGGACCTCCAAGATACCCAGTTACTGTCTAAAGCAGACAGCAACCCCCCCACCCCGACGGTCCACTCTCGGGTGGTGAATCACCGAGAACCCGGCTGGAACTGCAGACTCCTAAATTGGACCAGCACTTCCATCCAGCCAGGTCTCGGTGATGCATGCCAGGTCTACAGATGCCATAAGACTGGCAATAACTGCTGGCTTATTTTTCATAGACCTGGCATTACTTAACACCACCCAAAAGGGTCTGGAATCCAGGGATGACCCCACTTCCTGCCTGATAAAAATCAGAGCACTTGGGTATGGGTACAAGACAGGGAGAACCTCATTCTAGTGACCATTTCTCCCCAGGGCATCTCCTGGTCCTCACTGTCCCAATCCGTCCGCCCCTTCCCATCCCCCTCAAGAGTTCCAGGATCTCCTATTCCATCTGCTTCCACATCCCCTTAAATTACCAAAGGCACGACATCTAAAATACACATCAAATGGAAGTGATAGACAGTCAAATGGATGGAGACCCCTTAGTCTCGAGGGGAGGTACTGCCAGACCGCATTCCTATTTCGCCTGCACATAACTCAGGTATTATAGAGTTCTCAAAACAGGATCTAAAGGCCTGGGCAACCTTGCCTCTCAGCCTCTCAAAGAAAGTGGACTTAATCAGAGTGATAACCCTTCCAAGGGCTCTATACTTAGTCCAAAACATTCCCCTATGTATACCACTAAAAACTTTCCATGAAATAAATCGCCTAATAAGGAAATTTATATGGGCTCACCAAAAATCCCAGGTCTGCCTAAGGATACTCTCCCTCCCTCGTCAAATTGGAGGCATAGCACTCCCTGACTTAAAGCTTTGCCAACAGGCGATAACCCTTACTCACATAATGGCCCGGCAGACCAGAACCTCCACCCTGCACTGGCTAGAAATAGAAAAAACTTTATTACATGATCAGGCCTTCTTAAGGGCCCTGTACTGGCAGGAACCAGGAGAAAGAGCTCAACAGACCTCCCATCCCTGGTTGGCAGCTCAATTTAAGAATTGGTTTGCGCTTAAAAAATCCCAACAGCTACTACCATATCAAGCGCTCATCTGCCTGATCTCTAGCCTAACCGATTTCCCCCCTAACAATATAGACAATGGTTTCCTTAAATGGGAGAGGCATGGGTTAAAATATCTGCTACAAATAGTGGCACAAGGCAGTATCTGTACCTATGCAGAGATTCAAAGAAAATTCCATCTTCCACATAAAGATTTCTACCACTATCTTCAACTACGACACTATGTGGAAGGTCTTCCATGATCGCTGTGGAACCCAGAGGGCTACCAGGCATTGATCCAATGTCAAATTCAACTAAACAGTACAAGGAAACAAGACCACTTGATTTCACTATACTACCAAACCCTTAACTCACAAAGAGAAGCCCTCACTGAGGATATCCGGACACAATAGTCCTGGAAAACAGGACATCAGCTCTCCCTGGAGGAGTGGAGGCAGGCGTGCAGCTACTCTGCCCAGGTCACTAGCTCACATCAGTGGCATGAATTCGCTTGGAAGGTTTTGCTACGCTACTTCTGATCACCAGTGGTCACAAGTCACTACTCTTCAAACAACACAGCAGATTGCTGGAGGCTATGTGGGGAACCACAGGTGAACCTAACTCACATTATGTGGATCTGCCCAGCTCTTCAAGCATTTCTCACACGGCTCGAGGCTCAGTTACAAAAATTTATAGACCTACAATTTCGGTTGACCCTGGAGATGTTCTTGTTTCTCAATTTCCCTAAAACACACAGAGGCCCTAATACCAGACACCTGCTTTCTCTGCTTCTAACTGCGGCAAAGAAAGCAATCACTAGACAGTGGTTAACAATGAGAACCCCCTCAATCCAGGACTGGTGGGATATCACGAAACAGATCTATAATATGGAAAAAATAACACATAGCCTAAATGAACAGGGAGAGAAATTCACTACCAGATGGACACGCTGGCAGATATATTACATGCTGAAAGATCCTGCTTTAATACCCTAAGGATCCACAGCTTAGGAACCTGCCAGGTATCATGAATGGAGATGGTGGAGAATTTGACCCCGGGGACCTAAACCTGGCTTCCCTGCCCCCTCTCGGGGTAGAAGCCCATGCATAATTCTGCCCAGTTGAAGCAGCCAGGGCAAGGTGGGACTCAGGAGGGGATTGTGACTTGGAAGTGAGGGATGTGAGACCAAAATGACCATTATAGCCAGATTGTAACCCAGAATGGGAGTTGGTATAAACAGTAGCCTTATAGTTCTTACCTGTTCCCCTCTCCCATGTTGGGGAGGCCATTTGTGGAGAAATGCCAGGGTGCCATGGTGCCATGGCCTTCAAGGGATCCACCCCATGCATGACGAGACATTGGCTCCCTGGGAGTCAGAACATCCCCTTGGGGTACCATCAACAGTAGGATCAATTTATAAAATACTCATGGTGCCTCAAGCTCAACATGTGAACCCTAAATGTTGACCTCTCAGACTTGGAGACCAAAGGCTTGGCCCTGTTGCACCGGACAGGGAACTGTAAAGCTGAATGGTACACGCTGCTTTGAATGAATTTCATAATGTTATTATAAATTGACTGTACAATATGGAAAGCTATGAACGTTTTTATAAGTATGTGAACATTGATGAACTTATATGTATATAAGCTGAAAACTCAATAAAAAGAAGAATTAAAAAAAATAACTCAGGTATTGTAGAGTACTGCATGCAGTTCTGGAGGTCGCACCACTGTAAGGACATTGACAGCACAGAGGCTGTCCAGAGAAAAGCAACAAAGATGGTATAGGGCTTGCACCAGAAAATATATGAGGAGAGACTAAAAGATCTCAATATGTACTCGATGGAGGAGAGGAGGGATTGGGGAGACATGATAGAAAACAATGTATTAAAATGGTAAACAAAGGCAAGAGAAGAAGGAAACCACTATGGTTCTCAAGAGAGGTGGCAGACAAGGTAAGGGCCAAAAGGGCGGGTTTCAGGAAATATAAGGACACTCAAAGAGAAGATGACAGGGAGGTGTACCTAAAGAATCAAAGCAAAACAGGAAAGGTTGTAAGGAGTGCAAAGTCACAGACCGAGGAACAATTGGCACAGACGGTGAAGAAAGGGGACAAGACATTCTATAGATACATCAATAAAAGGAGGAAAAATGGGGGGGATTGTAAGGCTCAGAGGGGATACAGGGGAATGTAAGGAGAGGGACCTGGAAAAGGCAGAAATACTGAACAAATACTTCTGTTCAGTATTTACTGAAGAGTGGGAGAGTCAGGGACTACAGCTGGGTAATAGATATGTGGGAAGGGGATGACGTAAATACAAGTCCATTCACAGTGGAGAGCATTCTAGAGGAGCTCACAAAGCTGAAGGTGGACAAAGAAAAGGGACCAGATGGTATACACCCAAGGATAGTAAGCTAGCTGAGGTGGGAGCTAGCAGAACCTCTGGCAGCCATATTCTCAGAGTCAGTCAGCACAGGGGTAGTAATAAAAGATTGGAAGATGGCTCATGTAGTCCCTCTACACAAAAGTGGGAGTAGAAAAGAGGTAGCGAACTACAGACTGGTCATCCTCACCTCAGTAGTGGGTAAGATCACAGAAGCACTGCTTAAATTAAAGAATAGTAGCACACTTGGAATCCATAGGTGCCCAGGATCTGAGACAAAAAGTATTCACAGCAGGAAGGTTGTGTCAGACAAATCTGATAGATTTTTTTTGACTGGGTGACAAAGGAAGTAAATCAGGGTGGGGATGGATGTCACTTACCTCAATTTCAGCAAGACCTCCGACACTGCTCCTCATAAATGGCTGGCTAACAAGATGGGTAGTCTGGGCATGGGGCACAAGGTGGTAAACTGGGTTAGGAACTGACTAATGGACAGGAGGCAGAGGGTGGTGGTAAATGGGATCTAATTCAGGGAGAGGGGGTGATCACCTGGGTATCTCAGGGATTGGTCCTTGGACCAGGCTTGTTTAATGTCTTCATCAGTCACATTGTAGAGGTGCTGGAGAGAAAGGTCTGCCTGTTTGCAGGAGACACCAAGATCTGCAATAGGGTAGATACTCGAAACAGTGTGGAGAGAATAAGAAGGGACCTGGGGAAGCATGAGAAATGGTCTGAGGTGTAGCAGCTGAGGTTCAATTCAAAGAAGTGCAATGTAATGTACCTAGGATGAGGGAACCCTGGGGAAAGCTACAGGATGGGGGGTTGCTAACTATCACAAAGGAGGAAAGGGACCTGGGAGTTATCATTTATGATGATCTAATGGTGTCTAAGCAGAGTACAAAGGCTGCAGAGAGGGCCAGTGGAATGGTGGGGTGCATAGACAGAGGTATCACTAGCAGAAGGCGGGTGGTTGTGATGCCATTGTATAAAACACTGGTGAGGCCGCACCCGGAGTATTGCATGCAGTTCTGGAGGTCGAACCATCATAAGGACATTGAAAGCGTGGAGGTGGTCCAGAGAAAGGCAACAAAGATGGTACAGGGCTTGCACTAGAAAACATATGAGGAGAGACTAAAAGACCTCAATATGTACTCGCTGGAGGAGAGAAGGAATTGGGGAGACATAGTAGAAACATTCAAGTACCTTAAGGGCATAAACAAGGTGCAGGGGGTAGGATGAGTACAAGAACGAGAGGGCATGCTATGAAATTGGAAGGATGCAGATTGAGGGTAAATGTGAGGATGTTTTTCTTCACAGAGAGGGTGGTGGCCACAAGGAATAATCTGCCACAGGAGGTGGTGGGAGCGAGCACAGTGGAGGGATTTATTCATGCCTCGGACAGGCCTAAGGGAACCTTAAAGGTGGAAAGAGGTGGTAGAACGCCATTGACCAGGTAGAGTCAGAGGCCACAAACAAGAATAGGGCTTATGGGCAGAATAGGTGGGCCAATTGGTCCTTATCTGCTGACAGTTTCTTGGTTTCTGTAGTCCTAATGATTTTGCATGTGCTTATTACTAAAATGGTGTTCTTTCAGAACTCACATTCTTCTTGTGAATAAGGCCTTAAAGAGCAGGTCCAGCCTATAGTGTTACACTGCAGAATTAGAATCAGCATACCCCAAATGAATCTCATACCAAAATTAGCTTTCTGGTATTATACCTTTTAAAGTTATGAACTATTTTGTAACCCTAAATTCACTCCCTGTTCAAAAAAGCCAGTTTCAGTAAAGAGTCACTAATGATATCATAACCAGAACTCACAGTCTAGTGTGTGTTCATGTTCTCCCCCTCTCCCCCCCTCAAAGTAATTGTTAAAAAAAAATAAAAAATCACATAGGGGTGTTTGCATTTCTAGAATGTTGACATGCATGGTACTGCACTTTAGAACATGTCAGGAGGTGCTTTTGGAATGTAGTGCTGAATCAAGGTATAGAATGCCAAGGTATTACAAACAATTTTAAAATATTAGGGGGGACATGCAGTCTCAGAATGTGGAGGAGGTGTGCCATCTTTTTTTTTTTTCTTTGGCTCTCTTTATGCTGCCCACTGGACCTGAAACTCTCTCAGGCACCAATTTGTCTACCACTCTACCACCCACTGAGACCCCTTACCTCCTCAAGGACATTAGTTCTCCTCGTGGGATCCCCAGACCCTAGGTTCATGAGGAGTTCAAGTGACAGAGGTGGAGTCCCAGTTATGGGTGTGTGGCGATCAGGCAATGTGGAGCTGTCACCTATTCAGACCAGCAGGGGGAGGGTTTCTTCAGTTTCGCCCCAGACGTGGGATGTGCAATGCCACCCAGCCCGTGACATGGATGCTTCCACCCACGTCCAGACGGCAGCCTCTTGACATCTTCCCCTGCCTTGCAAGCCCCTGTGCATCACAGTGCTTCTGGTCTCCACTGGAGGCTGCAGCTATGCAGGGCTACCCCTGGATCCCACCCCAAGAGAAGAGAGCAGTCCTCCAGATGCTCAATCCTCTCTCTTCCCTGCTGACCCCCAGTGGACTGAGCTTGTTCCCAAACCTGGGTCACCAGCATGGCACAAGGTGTGGCATCCAGCGCCTCAACCCTCAACACCACCAGGCCAGCTCAGAGGTGTGCCATCTTGAAATGTGGTTGGTCAGTCAATCAAGGAATGTGACAGGAAAATGCGCTGAGGAATTTGGTGGGGACTGGCAATTTTGGAACATAGTGGGGATGCACAGTAGGAATGTGACAGGACACACCATTTTATTCTGAAATTGCTTGTCCCTGCAACATTCCAGAAATGTTCACATCCACCACTTTTCAAAACTGTGCATCATATTCCCAACACATTCTAATAGTGTGTGTGTCCCAGCCACATTCTAAAATTATGCATCCCAGCCACATTCCAAAATTACACATTCTTGTGACATTCTGAAGTGGTGTTTCAATGCCACATTCTGACAATTTGTCACCTCCACATTCCTAAATTGTACATCACTATCACATTCTAAAATTGTGTGCCACCACCACAATCAGAAGCTGTGTGTCATTGCCACATTCCGAAATTGTGTATCACCACCATATTCTGAAATTTTGAGTCACGGTCACATTCTGAAATTGTGCGTCACCACCACATTCTGAAATTATGTGCCACTGCCAGATTCCAAAATTATGTGTCACTGCCACATTCTGAAATTGTATATCACCACCACATTTTGAAACCATGCACCACCGGTATATTCTGAAATTGTGTATTACCGCTATAGTCCAAAATTGTGTGTCACTGCCATGTTCCTAAATTGTGAGTCACTGCCACATTCTGAAATTGTGTGGCATCATCACCTTCCAAAACTGTGCCTCATTGTCACATTCTGAAATTGTGCATCATCACCACATTCCAAAACTTTGCATCTCCATCACATTCCAAAGTTGTGTTTCACTGCCGCATTCTGAAATTGAGCATCACTATTACGTTCTGAAATTGTGCATCACCACCACATTCTAAAATTGTGCATCACTACCACATTCCAAAATTGTGCATCACCACCACCACATTCTGAAACTGTGCATCACTACCACATTCTGAAATTGTGCATCACCATATGCCAAATTTATGCATCCATGACACATTATTAAATTGCATATCCCTGCCACTGTCCACAACTATGTGTCTCCCACATTTCAAAATTGCATATCACTGCCACATTCTAAAAATGACACCGCCACATTATGAAATGATTGTCACTGCTGCATTCCAAAATTGTGTGTCCCAGCTACTTTCTCAGATGGTCTCATTGCTGCATTCCAGAATTGCATCCCGGTGGTATTTGAAAATCTCATTCATGCAGTGTTCTAGAAATTGCACACTACTTTGTCTTTCTAAAGTCATGTTTGCTGCTGTGTTCCAACATCCCATTGCATTCCAAGGTACTGTATCTTGTATCTGAACATTATGGAAATGCATGTGCTGACCCACTGCAAACAAGAAATACCTTAACCAGATGGACTTAGAGAGCAAAGCCTTTATTCAGTGATCCAAAATGCCATACAGCTCAGGCTCTGACAATCCTTTTGACCAGTTTCATTGTGTGCTCAAGAGAGACTGACGTGTCAGGCAACATAATTTATTTAAAAGGCTGTATTTAAAGTGATAGTGTCTCATAAAAAAGATGGAAGATACCAGATACATACATCTACATTACAATTTCAATACATTATACATGTTAATATCACCTTACAAGATACTATTTAAAAAACAATTAAAATAGAGAACGTAACTTTGGCAGCAGAAAATAATCAGCAGCAAAGTTTGCAGTTTTTGATTTCTCCAGTATTAGGGATGAAATCCAAAAGGCTTCCCAAGAGCTTCATATTCCTAAAAATAGAAATTGAAATAATTCCAATAGTATTTAAATCAAAAAGAAACAAACCTATTACAGCAATTCACATAATAGGATTAATTTGTTTAATAAACTTTCTATCCATGTATGTACATATTCATCTCCCCATACTTCTATATATCATTTCACTCACACATCATCATATTCAACCTGGTAGTTCATACTTCTTTTTCACAAGAGGCATGATATCTATTTTGTCATTTAATCCTGGTCTCCTCAGAGCTCCCAGGGCATGTATCCAATAGGCCTCCCTTTCCAGCAATCTGGTTTCAATATCTTCCTCCCCATGACCTAACGTGACATGTTCGATTCCACAAAATTTGAAAATATAGGTACCTGTCTTTCTCATCCTACCTTTATTTCTCATGCAGTGTGCTACTAGAACATTTGTGGTGCCCTCTCCTATGATGCTTCTAAGGTGTTCCCCAATCCTTATCTTAAATGGTCTCAAGGTTTTAGCTACAGTACATAAAAGGCCCTGCATGAACAAGTAGCCAAATAAATCAAATTATCAATCACATAGCTGAAAAATGACCCCATTTGGAATACCTTACTAACATTAACCATCATAAATGTTTTGCTTTTCAAAACTGAGCTGCAGAATTTACAGTTCCCACATGGGAAGGTACTAGATGGCCTCATACTGTGCCTGTAGGTATCCAAGTGTCCCTCACAGGGACCAATTTATTCTGGAAACTGTGAACAAGCTTGTCCTCAAGGATAGTTCCTATTCTATAGGACATATGTGAGGGTGCAAGTGTAGCATCTCTGAGTATTAGATTCAATTTAAAATATCCTAATTAGATCTCAGGATATTATAAATTTCTCTAGCATGTCTACAGTATGTGGTAACAACATTTAGCCTCTTGGATCTCTCTTCCCTAGATTCCAGTACACCTAGCAGATTCTGGTTAGCGGTGGTCCTCAGTCAAAAAACTGAAGGAATCAAATCTTCATTCAAAAACTTCTTTTTCATTTTACGTTTGATAACATCAGGGTGCATGACATTTTGCACTACAGGTGCTTTTTCAAAGGGGCTGTTAAATAAATTATAAATATGTTTATTAGTTTCACAAGAATACATCAAATTTAAAGTACTTCTTTAACAGCAATCAAAATAAAGTTCCTTTTTTTTTTACTAAGAAAAAGTTGCCATGGACACTTGCACCATTCAAAGACTCATTTTATTTAACACCATACTTTTGTGTCCTCTGATATCATTTCTAGTTAACTTTTCAAGGTATTTACAGATCACTCTATGCCTTGCCTACTTGTAATTAGCCCTGTTACTCTCCAGGGCTTAACCCCACTTTTTTAACTATCTGGCATACCTTATACATTGCATTAGTTTCAGCTTAGTTGTTACTTACTGTATATATTCAGTAAAATGTTAGTTACTTCAACAGTTTCCTTAATTTTACTTCAGTTGCTCAAATTCATCAGTCCCCCTTCCTGGAGTTCTACTTTGTTTCTCTCCCAGTTACCTAAAATGGGACAATATATATTTTTTTTAATTTTCATTATTGTGCTATCACTGTATTTCAATTTACCTTATAGTCTATTGAATTACTTGTGTTGAACATGTTCTGCCTTTGGTAACTGATGTAGTCACTCCATTTATGTTTCTATTACTCTGTGCTACCATCTCTGTTAAGTTTCATTAGAACCTGCAAAAGATTTACACAGCATGCACCCTTTTACTTATTTTCTTTTTATTTTTAGATGTTCAACCTCTCAATATCTGCAGTGCCACTGAGTGTTTAGTTAACTCTTTTAAATAATAAATAGCTGCTTTGCACTGCAGGCACCCGTTCTGTTTCTGTTAAGTTCTGACCTTTCTTAATGACTGTATTCAGCTTTGTTTTTCACCTGTAAAATGTGAAAGCAGTCAGTGTTTACTACCCTGTTAAACTCACTTAAGTTTCTCTCTGTTTTAGAGGGTTTAAAAGATTTTACCTGTTGCAGTCAAAAAACATGTATTTCTGTAAGGTGCTGACCTTTCTTGATACTTGTATTCAGTGTTCTTTTTACCTGTAACATGTGAAAGCAATCCCAATTTACTACCCTGATAAATTCCCATAGGTTTCACTCCGAAAGGGTTTTAAAGATTTTACCTGCTGCAGTCAAAAAAACATCTTGTTTCTTTAAGGTGCTGATCCATTCTAAATGCCTGTATTCAGCATTCTTTTCACCTGTAACATGTAAAAGCAGTCAGCATTTACTACCCTGTTATATTTACTCTAGTTGCACTCTATTGAAAAGGGTTTTAACATTTTTACCTGCTGCAGTAAAAAACTACTGAGTTCCTCACTTCGTGATGCACACAGAGCAAGTGTTTGTAAGGTTGCCAGCATTTCCTCTGGAGCCTGACCACCTAGTCACATGGGCCCAGATATTCAAACTGTGCCAGGCTGTGGCACAAGCTTGGGTGCAGCACAACTTGGTTGTGCAGGGGTGCGGACTGGGTGATATTCAACAGAGCTGCACCATGGCACAGCTTCATTGAATATCGCACCCTGGCCACCTGCAGTGTGCATGGCACAGTGGCAATGTGCCAGTGCAAGTGGCCAGGATGGAGCATGGGGAATGCACTAGCACAAGTTCCATTGCGCTATGCACGGCAACCGTGATATTCAAAACTTGACATGCAAATGGGGCCATAATGTATGCAAGGCACAAATGGGGCCATTTGCATGTAATTATGGCCCCATTTGCATGCAGCTGCACTGATCCTTGTCTACTTGTGCCTGGTGCCCTGCCAGGCAGCAGCCATCAGGGACCAATGCCCCCTGCAGCCGGCAATGTGCTCCACAGCCCGATCGTGGCCTGAAGTAAAATATAGTACACTCCAATATCCCTGGTGGTCCAGTGGACCGCTGTCATCCCAATTGCATGATTGAGTAAAATAAAGTACACTCCTAACTCCCTGGTGGACGGCTGTCATCCTGATCATGGGATTGAGTAAAAAAAAGTACACTCCTAACTCCCTGGTGGTCTAGTGGACCACTGTCAGCCCGATCGCGGGCTTCAGTTAAATAAAATGAAAATCCGATCCAATATCCCTGGTGGTCCAGTGGACCGCTGTCAGTCCGATTGTAGGCTTCAGTTAAATAAAATGAAAATCTGATCCAATATCCCTGGTGGTCCAGTGGACTGCTGTCAGCCCGATCGCAGGCTTCAGTTAAATAAAATGAAAATCCGATCCAATATCCCTGGTGGTCCAGTGGACTCCCCCCTCCCCATCTGCCCAATGAGCTCCACCGTCCCGCTCCCTCCTGGTCAGTGGTGGGGGGCAGCACCCCACCCACCTGCCCCCCAGTTTCCAGCCGACTGACACCGTCGGTAGGGCTGTACACCCATTGGTCCACAGCGTGAGCTAATGGGCATGCAGTTAGTATTGCATTGGTTACATTCAAGATATGTAAATGGATCCATCTACATATCTGGAATGTGTAGTATGGTACGGCTGCATGCCCATTGGCTCATGCTGTGGACCAATGGGTGTACAGCCCTACTGGACGATGTCAGTCGGAGGCGGGCGGCGCAGGCGGGTGGGGTGCTGCCCTGCTGCTGACCGGGGGTGGTGGGGCTCAGTGGGCGAGGGGAGGGTGGTCCACTGGACCACCAGGGATATTGGATCGGATTTTCATTTTATTTAACTGAAGCCCACGATCGGCTGACAGTGGTCCACTGGACCACCAGGGAGTTAGAGTGTATTTTATTTTACCGTCCCGCGATCAGGATGACAGCGTCCACTGACCACCAGGGAGTTAGGAGGGTCATATCTGTCATTATGCCCATGATCGGGCATGGGGGGGTGCCGCCGAGTGCAGCCAGAGCTCGGGTGACCACCCACAGGTGACAGCTGCCATGTTGCACCCTGCACTATGGCAGCTCACCTGTGGGTGGCCAGTCGTTGATCCATTTTTTGGGGGATCAGATTTGTGTGGCGCAAGTAGGGGTTGTGCATGCATGGCTCAGCACATCCCGGCTGAATATCGGGCTGTGCAGAGTATGCATGGGCATGCACCCCCCACCTGCACCTGCATACATTACTGATGCGCTCCGGCGCATCAGGATTTGTGCCAGGCGCAATTCCCACTTGAATATCACGCCGGCGCACATCAGTGGGTTGCGCATGATGCAACACTGTTGTGCCATGCACAACTCTTTTGAATATCTGGGCCATGGTGTTAATATGTGACATCACCTCACAAGAACATGAGGTATTGTTGCTAAGCAACAGTACGCTGTACTTTCTAAACGCACAGCCTAGGTGGTCAGGCTCTAAAGGGCTTAGCACTGAGCTTGTGTACTATGTACCTACTGCGTTTTTATTGACTTGAACTCAATATTGTATTTTGGCAAGTTCTTTTAATACACTATATTTATCAATATGCTACATGCAATCTGACTATACCATGCACTATGTGCTTCTGCATTAGATTAAAATGAATTGTTAAATTATTAACCTTGTACAGACTGTATTTTATATTAAAGGAGAATTTGTTTTTAAATTTAGTGTGTGGGGGGGTCCACATTCAAAATTTCTAATTTTAAACTTTCCTCAGATTTTATATCTGTTCCCTTTGACAGTTTTCTTAGAAAGTGTTCTTTTTCTACAGACGTATGAAGTGTGGAACTCATGTGGGGGGGGAAGAGGGAGGGAAAAGAGGGGGAAGAAGGGGGAGGCAGTATAGTGCAGTGGTTTAAGGCTCTGC
Organism: Neoceratodus forsteri; assembly: GCA_016271365.2. NCBI lineage: Eukaryota > Metazoa > Chordata > Ceratodontiformes > Ceratodontidae > Neoceratodus > Neoceratodus forsteri. The sequence goes on along the minus strand of CM057455.1, from coordinate 637,583,947 downwards.
GCTGCAAATCTGGTGACATCCAACAGACCAGACCTAGGCTTGAACCCCACAGCTAGCTTACACTTGCATACTGTGTGACCCTGAGCAAGTCACTTAACTTCCCTGTGCTCCCAGGACACACCTGTAAAAAAATGTTCAGCTTAGTGCGCTAGTCCTGGTTAAATAACTAACAAAGGAAAAAAAAAACTAACATAGAAATAGAGATAAAAGGAAGGGGAAAGGGACAGAAAAGGAGAGGAGGGGTGCAGAAAAAAGAAATATATTTTTGGCATCTTCACTCTGACTGGGTTTGTGGAAAATACCATTCACTCCTTCTTTTACCTCAATGTTCATGTCTATTGAATAGTGACAATTTAAATTGCTATCCACAGCCTTGCCAGTCGGTATTTGTGTTCATGCCTATTCTTGAATCTAGAGTTTTGAGCCTGAATATCAACTGTATCTCTGTTCTCTATAAAATGATTTGTCTACTCCCACCTCTAGCCAATTCTGGTATGCTTTGTAAGCCCCAAAATCTGATCAAAGCTCCTTTTTTACTTGTATGTACACAGCAAGAACAGTTACCACAAGCCGCCGTTCCTGGTCTAAGTGAGCCTAATAATAATTGTGCATCCTGTGCCTCTGGACTCTTAAAATTTGATTTCATTAGTTTGTTCTTAAGGGTAGAAATCTTTTTGGCTGCAATAATGGGTTTTTCCTGAAAAAGCCACTACCAGATTAGTGTTTTCTAACAAACACCATCAATATTTCCCTGAAGTGAAAAAAATAATCAATAAACATTGCCATTTACTCACAGTGACAGGCAATCAGCCAAAATATTTTCAGGAAAAAGACATTAAAAGATATTTAGGCTCAAAACCCTAGATCCAAGAATAGGCATGAACACAGATACCAGCTGGCAGGCCTGTGGATAGCATTTTGAATTGCCACTATTCAATAGACATAAACATTGAGATTAAAGAAGGAGTGAAGGGTGTTTTATTTATTTATTTATTTATTATTTATTTAAGGGTATTTGCCACAAACCCAGTCAGATTGAAGATGCCAAAAATATATTTCTTTATTCTGCACCCCCTCTCCCTTTCTGCCCCTTTCACCATTTCGTCCTTCCCCTTCCTTTTCTCCCTCTTCCCTTCTCCCCTCTTCCCTCCCCTTCTTCCACCCCACATCAGTTCCACACTTCATACTTCTATAGAAAAATAATGTTTTCTAAGAAAACTGTCATAAGGGAAGATAGTAAATCTGAAGAAAGTTTAAAATTAGAAATTTTGGAAAATTGTGGAAACTCCCCACCCCACCCACGTGTATATGTTGAAAAATTATCCTTTAATATAGAATACAATCTGCACAAAGTTAATGATTTAACAATTCATTTTAATATAATGCAGAAGCACAAAGTGAATGGTATAGTCAGATTGCATGTAGCATATTGATAAATATTGTGTATTAAAAGAATTTAGCAAAATAGAATATTGAGTTCAAGTCAATAAAAACACAATCGGTACATAATACACAAGCTCAGTGCTAAGCCTTTACAGCCTGGCCACCTAGGCTGTGCATTTAGGCAGCACAGCCTACTGTTGTTTAGCAACAACACCTCATGTTCTTGTGAGGTGATGGCACATATTAACACCATGTGACTAGGTGGTCAGGCTCAAGAGGAAATGCTGGCAACCTCACAAACACTTGCACTGTGTGCACCACAAAGTTAGGAACTCAGCAGTTTTTTACTGCAGCAGGTAAAAAACTTTAAAACTGTTTTCAATAGAGTGAAACCAGAGTACATTTAACATGGTAGAAAATGTTGACTGCTTTTACATGTTACAGGTAAAAAGAATGTTGAAAATAGGCATTAAGAATAGGTCAGCACCTTACAGAAACAAGATGTTTTTTTGACGGCAGCAGTTAAACTTGAAAACTCTTTCAAACAGAGTGAAACCTGAGGGAATTTAACAGGGTAATAAATGTTGATTGCATTCACGTTACAGGTAAAAAGAACACTGAATACAGGCATCAAGAAAGGTCAGCACCTTACAGAAACAAATGTTTTTTGACTGCAGCAAGTAAAATCTTTAAAACCCTCTAAAACAGAGAGAAACCTGAGTGAGTTTAACAGAGTAGTAAACGTTGACTGCTTTCACATTTTACAGGTGAAAAACAAAGCTGAATACAGTCATTAAGAAAGGTCAGCACTGAACAGAAACAAAAAGGTGCCTCCAGTGCAAAGCAGGTATTTATTATTTAAAAGAGTTAACTAAACACTCAGTGGCACTGCAGATATTGAGAGGTTGAACGCCTAAAAATAAAAATAAAACAAGTAAAAGTGTGCATGCTGTGTAAATCGTTTGCAGGTACTAATGAAACCTAACAGAGGTGGTAGCACAGAGTAATAGAAACATAAATGGAGTGAATACATCAGTTACCAAAGGTAGAACATGTTCAACACAAGTAATTCAATAGACTATAAGGTAAATGAAAATGCAGTGATAGCACAATAATGAAAGATTAAAAAAATATATATATTGTCCCATTTTAGGCAACTGGGAGAGAATCAAAGTGGAACTCCAGGAAGGGACACTGATGAATTTGAGCAACTTAAATAAAATTAAGGAAACTGTTTAAGTGAGTAACATATTATTGAGGGCCGGATATTCAAAAGGGTTGCACCATGCGCAATAGGGTTGCGCATGCGCAAGTCCAAAAATGTGCCATTCTGCCATATTCAGCGGGAAGCAGTTGCGCTACCGAACACATGCTGAGCAACAGCGCAATGCAAATGAAGGCATGTGCAACCGAAAGGGTGGATCCATGCATAAAGAGCGCAATGCGATATTGAAAGGCTTGCGTAATGCGCAACAGCGGATCAGCCGGAAGGTGCGCCACAGCGGAAATGAGCCAAAATAAAAAGGCTCAAGGAAGAGGCGCAAGAACGCTACAGGGAAGCCACATGAGGCAGGGAGACAGACAAGGCGACAGTGGCAAACAGTGCAGGCCAGGGAGTGCACAAGAGAGAAGAGGGACAAGGGAGGGTGTGTGGGGCCACAGACTGCAGAGGCCAGTAGGTGTACACGGTGCAGTGGAGGTAGCAGTCAGGACAGCGGGGGTAACAGAGCAACAACAGCTGGGGGGGACCACAAGCCAGGGACATGGACAGTGCCAGCTTCCTCATGGAAGCTGTAATGAGGGGGGTGAGAAGGCATGCTGCAGGGGGATGTGGCCATGAAAGGGCCCGTCGTCGGTACGCCCCCAACAGATGTAGAGATTGTGGGCTGGTACCACCTAAACAGGGCAATACTGAGGCGGCTCTGTGAGCTGTGCAATGATGTGATGCAGGCACCCTCACGACGGAGTCACGCTCTGTCAGTGGAGACAAAGGTAACTGCCTGCATGTGCCTGCTCACCACGGGTACCATCCAGAGGCCGACAGGGGACACCACAGGCATAACACAGTCAGCCACGTCATGCATCCTCACCCAATTCCTCAGCACACTGCTGCCACATGCTGCGGAGTACATCCATTTCCGCAGCACCATGGCAGAGAGTACAGCAAACATGCAGGAGTTCCACAGGGTAGCACGTATGCCTGGCGTGCTAGGGGCGATAGACTGCACCCATGTGGCTATTTGTACACCACCTGGCCCTGATGGGGCAGCATACCAAAACCAGAAGGGTTTCTCGAGTGTCAACTGCCAGGAGGTGTGTGATGCCAGTGGGCGCATCATCAATGTCTGTGCCACACACCCTGGTGGAGCACATGATGCCTTCATATGGTACCAATCTGCACTGTGCCATCGATTCGAGAGTGGGGACATCACCACAGGACATCTAGTGGGTGAGTATGCATGTAGGAATTGCAAGGTTGGGGCAAGGGTGGGAAAGCCACAGGTGCCATGGTAGTGGTACACAGGGATATGGGCAATATGGACCTGAACATGATACTAATCTTCACTATCTCCACACAGGTGACAGCGGATACCCACTCCGTCCCTGGCTGCTCACACCCTACCGGCGCCCCATGACCCCATCGCAGCAATGCTATAATGAGGCACATGCCGCCACATGCAACATCATCGAGAGGGTGTTTGGGATGCTTAAGGCACGCTTCCGATGCCTAGACACCTCCAGCGGTGCCCTACAGTACAGCCTCTCAAAGGCCTGTGGGATATTCTTGGCCTGTTGTATCCTGCACAACATGGCCAAAGACTGTGGGATAGCCGTACAGGTCGAGGAGCCCCCCCTTGGACGGCAGGACCCCCGACTGATCCGGCAGGCCCAGATGCACCGGGACACCATCACAGAGGAGCATTTTGCATGACATAGGTAAGTCAATGGGCCATGTGCAACCAACACTGTCTAGGCGCAACCCACAGGCACACAGGGTAACACATCAGGGGTGCATGACGGTAAGGGGAGTGGTAGGGTCCAGGCACACAAACACACCATCAGGGAGGGGTAAATAGTCATATGGACACACACACACACCAGGCACAAAGCGTACATGGGCAGGTGCACAGCAGAGCAGGAACAGACATGGCAAACACACGGATCAACGAACCACCCCCACCACCTGTACTGTCAAAGTACGTGTGTCAGATGCTGGGCACCCTTGCACCTTGGTGTACAGTACAATGCAGGCATCATCATGCACATGCACCTGTGGACAGCAGTCAGGTGGGTGTGCAGGTGGTCTGTGTGTCGGCGTGTTGGGCAGGGCACCCACCAGTGCACTGCCCACCATGACACACATTGCACACAGGGCAGCATCAGACAGGGCCCGCACTGGGAGACAGGTCACTCAGGTGGCACTGTGCCATGGCCACCTCACATGTGTGGGCGGCCCCGCAGTGTCCCAGCAGCACTGGCAGGCTGATCATGGGCCACATGGGGTGGCACCGATGGACCACCAGGGGTCCCACTGCACGATCGTGACCTTGTCCACACTGGGGTGTGCAGCATGCCGAACATACCTGCACCAGGTGTGCTCGGGATGCCCACAGCAGAACCCGGTGTCGACAGTCTGGGTGTTGCACGACACCGGGAACAGGGAGTGGAGAGCGTACTGTGTGGGGTGTGTGGTACAAGGGCACCTGACTGTGTGCCCAATGCAGCCACGACAGAGACCACTGCCTGGGTCAGCCTGTCAGTGGTGGCGGTCACATCCGTCCACATTCTGACCATCTCTGCAAGGATCAATGCATTGTCCCTGCTGTTCCACTCCACAGCCACGCACAGTGCCTCCACGCACATTGCAACCCGCATCTGCTGCTCTACTGATGCCCACAGCAGGCGGGTGTGCTCATCCAATGGGTCCTGTGCCACATTGGCATTCTGTCCCCCAGGGTATGGAAGGGCCTGATGCTGAACACCCCTTGAGGGTGGGCGCTGTTCACCAGGACCAGGTGTGGGCAAGTCAACAGGAGGTGTGCATGTGCCACCGCTGGACCCTGTACCCCCAGATCTGGTGGGTGACTGCTGCTGCTGCCCCTCCAACTGCTGTGCCCCAGGGACCACTCGTTCCACTGCTGTGGCTGCAACAGTGCCAGAGACCTGCACAGCCACCGGTGCTGCCCCACCAGTGCTGACAGGCACAGCCTGGGACTGTGCTGACGTGCTGGCACACATGTTGGAACCAGCTAGGTCCAAGGGCACGTGCTGGCCTGCTGTGTGTCTGTTATGAGACACACACGTGTCACTGCCCATTGCAGTCCTTGCATCATCAATGGTGCAGGTTCGTGCAACAGCCACAGTCACAGTGTGCTGGCATGCTTGCATGCCAGACTGCTGAGACACAGGCTGTGCACGCCCCACACCTGACTCACTGACAACAGAGGTGGCAGCCAGGCGTGCATGCTGGTGCAGTGCATGCCGGCTGGCAGCAGAGATGGATGGACCCTCCACCAACACTGGCAGGTCTTCCACACTGCATGGTCCCACCACCACCATCCCCTGCAGACGAACAGGATCTGTAACAGAAAGTGAGAACATGTTAATGCATGTGATCAACCTCCCCCCCCCCCAACACCACCACCATGTCATACCGTGCAGTGATGGGCTTCCACCGGTCTGGAATCCACCTCTTGGTACACCCTCTATAGCACTACGCTGCATTGATGCAGCCAGACGGTCCTCCACTGGGGTCAGCTCTGCCACCTCTGGCTGGCCACCACCTGTGGCAGCGTGTGCAGCCTTGAGGGCTGCCATCTTCTCTTTGACCCATCTCCGGTCTGTCCCCATCTTTTTTTTGCATTCCTGCACGGAGCGCTGGAGGCTTCCATGCAGGTTTACCGCATGGGCTACCCCCCTCCCATGCAGCAGCACGGGCCTGAGGGGTGTCCCGCCGTCCACTCAGTAGTGGCTCCTCTTCCAGGTAGGCCTGGAAGAGTGCCTCTGTCTCTGACTTGGTGAAGTTGGGCCTCCTCTTTCGCCCACCATCTTCATCCTCACTTGGTCTTTGCTCGGTCATGTCGGTCTGTATGGGTGGAAGTGGACACCTGTCACTGTGCAGTCTACAACGTTATCCCATGACCATTGCCCAAAACATCACACAGCTTGCAACTCACCTCTCACCTGCAGTACCCGAATCTGGCCAGCACAGTCCACGGTCGCATATTTATAGCGCAATGCATGCAAATTAGGAGTGGAGCAACTGTAATGAGATGCAAATCATGCCACTGCGCCTTTGAATGGCTGATCAGATGATTTGCCTGTGTCGGCTGAATATCGCGCCGTTGCAATTTGCGCAATACGGTTGAGCCAGCTGAGCCAATGGTGCTTTTCTGTGACTGCGTAGTACACCGCATTGAGCATGCCCAGGTAGCTTACGCAGGTGTCTGCCGTGCTGATGATGTGCTGTGCACGATCAGCAATTACGGACACGGCCACCATTGTGCCAGTGGCGCTACAGTGCTGGTCACCAAATGGTGCTGTGGCACAACTGCGCAATAGTCCACTGTGGCACTGGCACGCAGGTGACCAATCATGCAGGACATGTAGACGTCCGATGGCGCTGTGCGTGGCCTTGCACCACTGACCCATGACCTTGTGCCAGACCTTTGCCCCCTGGCACTGTACGTCTGGCATGTGTACAGCTCTATCATGCTGTTCGGTGACAGAGTGATGTGGACCGACGGCGCTGTACGAACAGCACGATAGGGACTCATGGAGTTGTATTGTGCAACATTTCCACATGGGGTTGCTGCCCTGTGGAGTGCCATATTGCCACTGTATAACTGTGGAATGGCACGCAGGAGAGCTCGACAGTGGGGGGCCTTGGAGCTGGCAAACCTGGTGGCTGTGGTGGAGCCTCACCATAGGACACTGTTTGGGGGAGTGCCCCTGCAGATGGCACGCACCCATGTGTGGCAGCAGGTGGCAACTGCCCTAGAGCAGGCCACTGGGCAGAGGAGGACTCCTGAGCAGTGCAGGCACCACTATAGTGACCTGCAAAGGAGGGAGCATGCTCTGCTGGAGCGCCTCAGGTCTCGTGCCAGGAGGGGCATTGTGCCTAGGCCAGGTGGGTGTGCTGTGTATGCACCGGTATTGTCCGCATGGGTGACACTTTGTAATGTGACCTGCGCATGGGGGTGGGTTGGGCTATGGTTTGCTGTGAAGGTGTTTGCAAGTGTGTGCTGTTTGGGTCTGGTTGTGTGGGCAGGCACACTCAATGGGGCAAGCGGCTGTCTGCTTTGGGATCTCACTGATGTGTTTCTCTTCATTTGTCTCCCACAGGTGTGGAGGAGCGGAGGCGGGCCCAGGCTGAGGCATGGGATGGTGGTGCTGGGGTGGCTGGCAGAGGTGGTGTGCCACAGCCACAGCAGCAGCAGCAGCCACAGCCACAGCAGCAGCAGTCGCAGCCGCAGCAGCACCAGCAGCAGCAGCTTGATGAGGGTGAGTGTCATTACATCATGGATGCTATTGCATGCTGGGGGGGCACGGCCACCGTCCATGGACTACACTTCCATGCACTCAACATGTGACAGTCATCACTGTCCAGTGGCACTGCATTGTGTGTAAAAGGCCACTGGTGGTCCATGATGCACTGGGCACATGGCTGTGGCACTAGCATCCCACCATGTAGCCACGCCACTGGGCAGCCTTGGTTGTGCTGTGATGGACATGGGTGGTGTGTGAGTGCAGTGGTACACATGGCTGTTGCTGCCTGGTTGGGCATGTCTTGTGCACGGTCACTGTGGGTGGGTGCATCCATCACAGGAGCGGGGCACTTGGCTGTATGCCATGCATGATGGGTGGGATTCAGGGATGTGGACAGTCACAGCCATTTACTCTGATCCCTTGTCCTAGGTATCCAGATCCTGTGTCGCATCGAGCGAGCACTGTGGAGGCTCACACAGGTGGCCATGGATTCGCACGCCATCCTTCTGGACATGCAGCGGCATGGGATACGGTGCTGGAGGAGGCCCCAGGCACAGCACCAGGCGGAAGGAGGGCAGGCTGCCGGCCGGTAGCTGCCCATCACCACACCCCACCTTCCCTCTCACAGTTGTTCACCCCTGCCCCTTACCCACCCCTACCTTATACCCATACCCCCACCCCTGCTTTGTATATATGTACATAGTTGCTTTGTTGTTCTTGTTATTCTTCTTCATTACATTTATATTTTGATATGAATACTGTGGTGGTCTCTGATTTGCAGCTGGCTATAGGTGCTCAGTTGCAGTGGTGTGCATGGCATCTGGGGTGGTATGGTCATGGGTATGTGTGTGCGTGTGTGTGGGTGGTGTCTCTGGTGTGGGTGTGGCTTCCACTCAGTATTGCCGTGTGAGGCACCCACTGCTGGGTGCTCATGGTGGGTTTGGCTTGTATAGTTCTGTGGTTCACGAGGTTGCAGTGTGCCGGGGGGGGCCTGGGGATTCCTGCAGTGCTGGTCACTGCACATGGGTGGTGTCTTGGGGTCACAGTGCTGGGTGTGCTGTGCACACAGGGGGGCTGCTGGACACTGGGGTGGTCCGCCCCCTTTGTGTGGCACTCTCAGCTTGCCAGTGGATGTGCTGCAGTAACACAGCTGGGATGTGCTTTCTTTGCTTGTCCCCATGGTCTGGTGGCTGTTCCATCCCTCCCCCAGTTATGCTGTGCTTGGGATGTGGAGGCACATTGTTGGTTCTGCAGTGTGTCCCTGTGCCCATCTGTGGCATGGGTGGTGGGCCCCTGCCTACCTCCCTGGTTGTGCAGTTCCATTGCTCTGCTGCTGGGGGTCTCTTCGCTTGTGCTATGGTGCCTCTGGACTGCTCAGCTGGGCTGCCTTTGTTGCGCTATGGCGCATCATCTCTGCTCAGCTTCCCCTTCCTGGTTGCGCTATGGCGCAGGTTGTGCGATATTCAGACGTTGGCTGGTTGCGCAATTTGTCTTGCTCCATGTTTGAACATCGCGTGTATTGTGCTTGTGTGCAATTGACTTGTGCTTGCTCCTGCTGTTGCGCACTTTTTGGGCGCAGTTTGAATATCCGGCCCTGAATATATAAGTAACAACTGAGCTGAAACTAATGCAATGTGTAAGGTATGCCAGATAGTTGAAAAGTGGGTTTAAGCCCTGGAGAGTAACAGGGCTAACTACAAGTAGGCAAGGCATAGAGCAATCTGTAAATACCTTGTAAAGTGAACTATAAATAATATCAGTGGACATAAAAGTATGGTTTTAAACACAATGAGTCATTCAATGGTGCAAGTGTCCATCACAACTTTTTCTTATTAAAAAAATGGGAACCTTATTTTGATTGCTGTTAAAGCCGTACTTTAAATGTGATATATTCTTGTGAAACTAATAAATGTATTTATAATTTATTCAACAGGCCCTTTGAAAAAGTACTTGTAGTGCGAAATGTCAGGGCGCATGAAATTCTCAAATATAAAATAAAAATGAAGTTTTGGAATGAAGACTTGGATTCCTTCAGTTTTTTGTATGAGGACCACCATTAACCAGTTTTATGACCCAATCAAGAAGAAATAGTAATTAATAAGAAGATTGACACCATTACACCTGTTAACAAGCATTGCTCCTTGGTATACCTAGTAAATTCTCCCTTGGAGTTTCAAAAACCTGGCCAAATGCTCCATTAACTGTTTTATGTTTACATGGCTATTTGTTCAAGAGGGGCCTTTTATGTAGGTAAGATCCATACTTTTTTTCTATAAAAGTTTTTATTAAATTGTCAGTTTAGTTGAACACAGTACAATAACAATGGTATGCATTCATTTAAAATAAAGCTGTAAGTGTAGATACATCTATATGGCGATTTATAAACATTATACGCATGTCCTGACTATAGCTATAACATTTATCTCTTTGTGTCAAATACGCCACATGAAACATAAATGGAAAAGAACAACTGTCTATCAGGCTTGAACTCTGCAGCTATATGGCCGCATTCATGACATATTAAAATTGGTCCTGCGGGAAGTCTATAAAACTGACCCATTAGCCATTAGATGTTGTAAGGAATGGGATGCTACTCCTCTATGTACTGAAACATTTGTTTCATTTTAAACTGTTTTTTTTTTTAATATTAAAGAAGCAGTGAACAGTGTGTCCTAATAAGTGGACTGCATCTTCTTTCAGAACTGTTTCGAGCCCGCTTTTGCTTTTTTGGCTGTTGTGTCCCATTAGCACACCAGACCTCTGCTTGCAAAGCCATCTTCACACTATTTGTGTTATTTCTAGTATCTCATTTTTTTCTGAGGTCTGGGGATATGTTGCCATGTCAGTGCTCACTATGCTTCTGGTTTACTCACAGGGGTGGGGAAGTGGAGAGTGCAGAAATACTGATGTATGGACATGGGGGGGGGATCTATCTGAGACTAGAAACTGTCCTTGATGTAGGAAATAATAGGGTGGGTCCAGAACTGAGAGTCAAGTCTTTTACTTCAAACAAGTGAGAATGTCACTATTCACTGAGTCAGTACTCACTGAATCAGTCTCAGCTGTTGTGTGTCCCTTCCGAGAGGAGAGGCGCTGTTAGAAAATTAGAGAGTGTCTGTCAAAGATATGTTCAGGCTACAGTGCGGCTTAAGGATTTATTCCACTTTGTTCCAGAATAGATTCACCCATTAGGTGGGAGAGGTGGGGAACTGAGTTAGTGGGAGGCTAGGTAGGGTCCCCATGCTTTGCAATAGAGGCTCAGTTTGCTGGTTGCAGCACAGGCCATTTTGTTCATACCTAGAGGTCAGCATCAGAAAAGCTTGCCATTCTTGCACAATGGGTGGTCTCTCTCCAGTGTCAGAGAATCACTCTCTTAGCTACTGCCAATATCCCATTAGTCCATTGCAGTTGATGTGGAGTTAAAGGATGTGTCTCCAGAGGGAGGCCTAAGATAGTGGTAGTGGAATCATCTGTTTCATGTTTTCCAAATTGTGTCCCAGTAGTCTTCCAGTCCTGGGCAGTACCATAATATGTGTGTCAGAGTGGCTTGGAGGATGCACACCTTCAGCAATTACAATCTGGTGGCATGTTAGCTTTGTAGAGTCATTGCAGGGTTCTATATGCTCTGTGTAATATTTTGAATTTGAGAATTTTAGCTTGCAGTTCTCTGTTGGCCTTATAGGCCATGGACAAGACCTTGCTCCAGTCTTCCTGTAAAATCCTTGCATCAAGTTATTTCTCCCATTGGATCCTTGAGTTTTGGGGAGCAGGGGAAGGGGACTCCCCATTTCACACTTTAGATAGCTTGTACTCATAAGTTTTTCTACCCAGGTGTCCTACATTGAGGCCATGGGCAAAATGTGCTGGGATGGGACTTTTATTTTAAGGAGGTCTCGCAGTTGGAGGTATCACCAAAATTGAGTCTGCGGAAGTCCATACCTATGTTGTAGGTCCCCAAGAGTGAAGATGCCTTTTGCCTGCCATAGAAGCCAGTGTAGGGGTAGGTTTCCCAATTGGAGCTGTGGGTTTTGCCAAATTGGGCATAGCCGACAAGTCTTATTTGCCCAGTATAGCTGAGTGGCATGTGTCATTCATGTTTTCCTAGTTTGTCTGGTGCAGTGTGAGGCAGTGGGCCCCAGTTTCCAGTCTGGGCATACCAGTGCTTGTGAAAAGGGAACCCCTGCTTGGTGTACTTCAAGACCTAGCCACAGTGGAGGGGGACATGATTTTTCTGACCTTTCACATGTGATAGCTTGCTGAATAAGGGTACTGTCATAGAATTGTCTGAGACTACGGAGGCTGAATCCTCCATTGTTCAAGTGTGTCTAGAGAGTACCTAGTGTGATCCTCGAGGTTTTGTTATCCCAGATAAATCTGGAGATGTTTGTGTTAAGTTGTGCAAATTAAGTAGAGGGTAGCACCACTGGAAGGCTATTCAGGACGTATTGAAATTTGAGAACAGCTGTCATTTTCAGTGCGATCACCTGTCCCCATTTAGATAAATGTAGGGAGTCCCAGTTTCGGAAGTCTTTGGAAAGTGTGTCTATCATTATACCCAATTTATCCTGTAATATTGATTTGACAAAAGGCTGGAGTTGTATCCCTAGGCAGGTAACGGCCATTGGTGCTCACTGATAGGGATATTCAGTGAATAAATCCTGGGTGCAGGATGGGATAAGAGGCATTATATGGTATTTGCTTCCGTTTAGTTTGTACCCTGAAAGGGCTGAGTACTCTATCACTATTGTTCTCAGGTGTGTAAGGCCAGAGGTATATTAGACAGAAAAAGAGTAATGGCAACGTCAAATAACATTAGCTTATTAGTAATGGGTCCTACTGGGATTACCTGGAAATCTGGGTGAGCATGGATAAGGGATGCTAGGGTTTTGAGTGTCAAAAGAAATTGGAAGGGGGAGAAAGAGCAGCCCTGTCTGGTCCCTCAAGCTAGGGGGAAAGGTGGTGAAATCACTGAGTTAGTGAGTAGAGAGGCTGTCGGGGAGTTGAACAGGAGTTGTATCGGAATATGAAGAATGGAGTATCCCGTATTCTTAAGGGCATCGAAAAGAAACTCCCATTCCACCCTGTCAAATGCCTTTTCCGTGTTGAGTGACAGAGTGGCTGTGGGATGTGTGTGCTGTCTGGTTTCCCAGACAATGTCAAGGGCTCTGTGGATGTTATCTGTTCCTAGTGTACTCGGGATGAAGCCAGCCTGATCGGGATGGATCATATCTCCCATCAGAGGTTTTCGTCTGTGTGCTATTATTTTTGTAAAAAATTTGCATCCACATTTATGAGTGAAATGGACCTATATTGGGAGCACTGGGTACTATCTGGGCCTTTTGTAGGTATCAGGGTAATCAGTGCTTATTGGAACAAGGGTGATAGTGTATCTGCTTCCCATGCTTCATTAAAAAGATGCATCAGTCTTGGGTTAGAATGGAGGAGAATGCCATGTAAAAGTCGTTGAGGTATCCATCTAATCCTGGAGATTTTGCCTTGGCCATTGATTGAGAGCCATCTCTACTTCTTTGTCAGTGATTGGAGCTATAAGTAGTTGTGTGTGTTCCCTGGGATCTGTGGCAGCTTGAGGTTCTCATAAAAGGCACCCAACTGCCCTTTTGTGGGGTGGACTTCTGAGGAATAGAAGTTTGTGTAGTACAGCTTGAAAGTCTTATTAATCTGTTCTGGAGAGGTTACTACTAAACCTTGGGGAGTGTGTATTTTTGTGAAGTATCTTTCTGCTTCCTTTACTTGTAGGCGGTATATTAATATCTTACCAGATTGTTCCTCAGCTTCCCAATATGTTTGGTTCAGGCAGAAAAGGGCATATTCTGTATTATGTTGTATGCTATCCTCTACTTTATGTTGAGCTGCTCTGAACTGAGGTTTCAAGATCTATCTTTGTTCAGGAGAGGACATAGCCAATTTTTCAAGTTGTTTCAGTTCCTTTTTCACTTGTCTAGTCCAGTGCTGTCTGTCTTTCCTCACCTTGGAGGTGTAGACTATGAGATGTCCACATATGACCACTTTCATGGCCTCCCATTGGGAGTCTGTGCTAGTATCTGGGGTCTGATTGTCATGAAAATAGGCTAGGAGCTCAGTTTGGGGCCATTTTACAAACTCTGTGTTTTGTAGGAAGGAGGTGAAAAACCTCCACTTGTTTCTGGGCTCTGCTTGCCCTCCCCATTCTATAGATAGGGAGACAGGGGCATGGTCTCATATAATGATGCTTTCTTGTGTGATCCCCATGTACATTGGATCAGTTCCAAGGAGGTGAGCAGAATGTCTATATGACTACAGGAGTTGTGTACCATGAAGAAGTAAGTATAGTCCTGGCTGTGGGGATGAAGGGTTCTCGATACATCTTGCAGTCCAGCTTTGTTATAGTCCTGTAGAACCTGCTGGCCAAGCTGCATTTCCAGTTTGCTACCTGGGCCTGTATGGTCTTGAACCTGGTTCAGTGCCAGGTTAAAATCACCTCCAATAATCACCCCTTGTGATCTCCCCAGGAGTTTATTCAAGCTTGCTTAAAGAGGTGAATATTGGGGTTATTTGGTGCATAAATATTCCCTTAAATTATTGAGGCCCTTTGGTATGTGCCTTCTACAATTAGAATTCTCCCCTCAGGGTCTCTGTGTTCTGTATGCACCCCCCCAGCTGTAAGTCCTTTCATCATAGAATGGCAGCCCCTCCCATTTCAGAGGTCAGAGCACTGTGGTAGGCTGAGGTCACCCAGTCACATTTAAGGGTTTTAGCTTCCTTCACCAAGAGATGAGTCTCTTGGAGGAGAGCGTTGTCACAATTTATCTCTTTTAGTTTAAGTAGAATTTTGCATCTTTTAAGTTTACAGTTCAGGCCCCTAGTGTTCTAAGTAATTACCTTCATAGTATCAAAATATGCCATTATCCCTGTATAAAGACAAGTCTCTGAAGTATGGCAATATTTCTCCTCAATTTCCTGAACCCCCATCCCACCCACAATACCTTATACACTATACACGATGGTATAATTAGTAGGAACTGCATTAGTCTTAACACTATATGAACTATTAATTAAAAGTTAACACACGCTATAATCTAAACCTTATAACAAACTTATTCAAAACTCTTATGGGGCTTTTACACCTTTGCCTGTACAGAAACTGCATCTGTTGGGATTGGTGGTTGCTGGCCAGCTATCCCCTTAGATCGCCTCTCAACTTTATATAGCCTCATTCCCCCCCCCCGACTACATAGTATAGCCTAGTATGGGGTGGCCATTAGAGATGCAGTGAATTTAAAATCTGCCCTCGAAGTGGCCACTTCGCGTTAGCCCAACGCTACGCGGAGTGGCCATTGAGACGTGTTCTCACTTCCCCTTGTCATTATGACTTGGCATTGCCATTCCACCTTAACGTGAAGTAAGGTGAAGTGACAACAGTATAGTCATCCCCCCACACATCACATGGCTTACAGTAGTTAAGTCACATGCTTTAGCCAGGCAGGAAGGAAGTGAGTCATAAAAGCAGTTAGTTTCACTTTCTCCTTTACAGTGGTAGAAGGAGGAAGCATTTTGTGTGTAGAGGAGAGTTTGCTGGTATATTTGTTCCTTGCCTAAAAACAAACAGCTTTTTCAAAAGCTAAATCTTTAGTTTTTTTTTTTTTTTTGTAGTGTGTTTTTTTTCGGTTCTGGTTGCTATTGATTTGCTTGTTTTATATGTTTTGTTTTGTGTGTGTGTGTGTGTGTGTGAGACTGTGAGTGTGTGTGAAGCAGTCTTTGTTTGTGTGAGGCATCAGTCGAAGAGGGAATTAGTTTAGTGGGTTGTTGTGCGCAATGGACCTGGCAGAATAGTCTGTGGTCCATGGGCATGGGCAGAGGGAAGTGCGCAAGCATGGGGGAGGTCAGGTTTCATTGGACCACTCTCGAGTGTTTGGTGTTGCCTCTCCCCCTCTGGAAGCAGCAGCGCCACCAGTGTCATCAGCGGTGGCAGCACATCCACCAAGTCCACCACCACTGCCACCACCACCAGTAGCAGCCACAGGGGCTCCAGCAGCACCCCCTCCACCACCTCTACAGCCACAGGTGGAGCCCCAGATGTGTGACAGTGCTGCTGGCAGTGCATCTGCCCCTCCTGTGCCTGATCCCCCCCCGCAGCTCCCCAGTATGGCAGTTTTTTAACTGTGTGGGAGGGGCAGCACCATTGTGGTTTGTTGTTTTTGTGGCGTGCAGGTGCACCATGGCCCCCGGGTGACACATTTGGGGACCAGTGGCCAGCACACACACATGACAAACCACCACAAGGAGGAGTGGCAGGCTGCCACCTAACAGGCCAGGCCTCCACCTGTTGGCCTTTCTGTGGCAGTGGCAGAGGGTGCTGGCGGTGTTGTGCCTCACCACCGAAGCAAGAGGAGGGCAACAACAGCAGCTGCTCCACCACCACTGCCACCACAGCCTCCAGCACCACCCTCATCACTACCACCACTACCTGGCTTTCTCCCTGCAGTTGACCCCACCATAGTGCCTGCAACACAGGCAGACACTGCACTGGTGTGGGCAGCCCAAGGGAAAGCACAGAAAGGGTGGGTGCTGTGCAGCAGCAGGTGGAACAGATCCAGCAACAGCAGCTGCAGATAGCGTTAATGCTCCACCTGCTGCTGGAACACCATGGAATCCCCCATTAACTTATTTTTTCTGGACTCCCCCACTGCTGTAGTGTTTTGTAATTTTTTTTTTTTATGTTTAATAATAGACAGTCATACATGCTCCTTTTGCCCTGTTGTTATAATCTACTGACTCAGTAATGTTCACTTTCTGTTGTGGAGTGGTTGTGGAAAAGCTGGTGTGAGCAGTGCAAGTATGATGTGCTAGGTTGCATGTGTGCAGTCAGTGTTGTTTCGTGTGTGTGTGTGTGTGTGTGTGTGTGTGTGTGTGACATCAGACATTGTGCAGCTTCTTGCAAACATATATTGCTGACTTCTTGTAGTGTTTATAATATAAAGAATAGTGAGCAGAATAAAGTATATTTTATTGTCACCATCATCATCAGCAGACTAAGTGATACAATGCTTTTTCAGAGGTGTCTGGCCAGAGTGCACCTTAGTCACATACTGCACACATGACTTTTAGGAGAGCATGTGCTTTTTCTGCTATGATTTCCACTAAGTCATGTGTGCACTGTGAGTGACTGAGGTGCACAGCGATCTGATACCTCTGAAAAAATATCATATCACTTACTCTGCTGGTGCTGATGGTACAAATAAAATATACATCATGTATTCTTTGTTGTCTTTATTCTTGAGCTACTGCAACAAGTCACACCATATACTGTATATGTTTGCACGAAGCTGGACAATGTATGCACTCACAGGAAAGAACACTGACGTCATATACATGCAGTTTAGCACAACATACTTGCACTGCTCAGTCATGCTTTTTGAGAAAAACTTCAAATCATGAGTCCGGACACAAAGTAAACATTACTGCAGCTCATTTGTGGAATAGATATTAAAGAGATTCACCAAGTTGCAGCATTATTTGCACCGTTATATGGACACCTTACTTCCAGGGGAATCTTTCTTGCTCCACATGTCCTTACATAGTGCAATAGTTTTCTGTCAAAAACGTCCATAATTTCATTAAAGCGGATCATGGAGGACTTCCGATTCTGAAGAGCCACCGAAGTTCTGCCCACCACACTCAGCAACATTATGACATGATGACAGGGAGCCTTGTTAGTGGAAACATGCCCACATTGCACCACAAGCTGATCATTATAACATAAAGAAACATTCAGAAAGCTGCCAGCCTTTCAGTATAATGGACCAGGCCCCCACACTCTCCCTGGCATCACGTCAAAGCACAGCGGGCAGAACTTGGGTGGCTCTTCAGAATGGGAAGTCCTCCGTGACCTGCTTTAATGAAATTATGGGTGTTTTTGCCAGAAAAGCATTGTACTAAGGACATGTGGAGCAAGATAGATTCTCCTGGAGGTAAGGCATCCATATATTGGGTGTAATACCGTAATAACTATTTAACTTGATGAATCTCTTTTAAGCAGCAGTGCAACAATCTGCTGAAAAACTTGATTTATACTTTTTAATGCTATTTTACATTGCCACTTTACTTATATCCTGACTTGTAAGATACTATTATTTCCAGTATTTGAATCTGCTTTACTACTTTTTTCATGTTTGAAATAATAAAAGGAGCACTTCTTTTAATATAGTGTGGACCAGGTCTTTGTCAATATTTTCCACTGCTTTTCTCCATCAGTTGTTATATATCACTTCTGTTGTAAAATTAACAGTTATGCAGCAGGCAATGTTCTATGACCTCACAGAACAATATGTTTTCAAAAACAGCTGCAAATAGTGATAAAAACCTGGTCAGAACAATATTAAAAGGTGTGCTCCTTTTTTTTTTGTTTCAAACATGAGAAAAAGTAGTAAAGCAGACACAAACTGTGAAAATAAGGGTATCATACAAGTCAGGAGGTAACTAGTGGCTGGCAATGTAAAATAGCATAAAAAAGTATAGGTCAAAATTGTCACCACATTGTTGCAATGCTGCTTTAATTTATAATATAAGTATGACATTATGTGCTCACTATCACAACACACAAAATGCATCTGTCTTGTGTACAGAAAATTGACAAGTGGTGACACAGTGAAATGGGAGCATTACACCACATGCAAAGTCCCCCAGAATGTATTGCACAGTCAGTCATGCATGCAGTGGTCACACAGAGTCCACAGATTTTTTTCTGCATCCCCAAAATACATCTGTCTTGTGTTCAGAAAATTGACAGTGGTAGGTCAGTTCACGGGCGAAAGCGGTGGGATTGCCATACACCGGGCGACCCGGTTCGGGAACAGGCTCGGGTCGCTGGAGGGCCTGCCGGGGAGAAGGATAGAGCGTCATATGGACTGCTCTCCTTCTCCGGGGGGAGGGATGGGGAAGTGCTCGGGGTCTGCGCGACTCCTGGTGGAGACCAGGTGTAGCACGACTACCGACCTCAACAGTGTAAGGTCGGAGGCGGGCAGGACACTCTGTGTCATTGTACGTCCCGCCTCCTGAAAAAAAAAGGAAAATGGATGCCACTGCCTTGATGAAGCCGGTCACAGCTTCAATTAGCCCCTCAGGCCAGCCCTCCGACCTAGTCGGACGCCTCATGGCATGTGTCCCCAGTGCCGCAGCCCCACCGTGGGGTAAGCCATGGGGTATCGGAAGGGTGTGAGGTTGATGTGGGGGGGTGGAAGCGTGAACGGCAGATGGTACCGGGCTACCGGCGGCTGGAGCAGAAAATATAAATAGAAAAAAAAAAAGAAAATTGACAAGTGGTGACAAAGTGAAATGGAAGCGTTACACTACATGTAGTCCTGCAGAATTTATTGTGCAGTCAGTCATGCACGCAGTTGTCACACAGAGTCCCCAGATTTTTTCTGTATCCCCAAAATGCATCTGTCTTTTGTCCAGAAAATTGACAAGTGGTAATGAAGAGAAATGGGAGCATTATACCACATACAAAGTCCCGTCAGAAATTATGACAGTGAGCGAACTGTTGCTGGTCCAATGTGTGCTGCGATTCCCGGAAATGCGATGCAATCATCTCAACCGGATGGAAGGGTGCCCTTTGTCTGTACATTAATAGTAGCCTTGGTGAGTAGACATATATATAGTAGGTGGGGGGTTGACATATATAGACATGTACTCATTTTATTATTTTGTATCACAGGTCACAGATTCTGTTGGTGTGCACATTCCAGTGCTTGATGAGAATGTTTTGCATTGAAATTGGAAATGGATAACTCTCAAGCTAAAGAAGGTAAGTATTTCTTTTTTCAGGGGGGAGCATATCTGCAGGTAGGTCTCATTAATAGTTTCTTATTTGGTTACTTCTTCACAGATTTCATCTGCATCCTTCTCGAGTCTGGTTGGTAATGATGGTCATGGTCATTGATTGAAATGACTTCTGAGTGTTGCATGTCTGCCCCAGCCTGGGGGTGTGTGTGCCTAATGTTGAAGAACTTCTTTGAATAAGGCAACTATGCAATAACAAAGCATCTGGAACTTTCCTAAAAAAAGAAATGAAGGACTTATTACAAATTGATTGCAGCAGTAACACATTATGTTTAAGCCTTGGCTGTTCCACTGGTATCTGGATTATTAACACAGATAGTAAACTGTTACACTGCAATCTGCAGATCAATCACAACTTAATTTAGTACCAGGCTGTGTAACAAATACACTGTGTCAGTGTCCCTGGTTCTCAATCTCAACTCAAGTTACATTTCAAAACCACATCTTATCAAGTAACACAACCTGTATGCAACTTTTCAACATTGTCATGGCTGCACAGCTGCAAGTTCAGAATACAGTGCATGATATATCTTGCAGAGATAGTTTTTGCGATGTTCACATGTCACCTAGTTTATGAATCTGTTCTTCCTCAGTTGGATTTGTTGCACTCTTTTAAAAAAAAATTGAACAGATGAAAAAAAATATATATATTTACCAGTATGGATTTGAAATGGATATTCTATAGGTTCCTTTGCACGGTACTGCTACAGTACCATTGATACCGACTGTCGGTGAAGTAGAGTCGTTTTTTGTTAACCTGTAAAAAAAAAAATTAAAAAAAATAAAAATAAGTTTACCGTGTGTGTATGACCATTGCAGCTCAGGAAAGCGACAGAAAACAAAATATACATCTAAAGGAAGTTGAATAGCATAAAAAAAACATTAGTACACATACTCACTTTACAGTTTTAGTATTAAGAAACCTTGTGGCTGTGGCTGATGGATGTGGTCTCCTGTTCGACTCCCTCTGCCTTGGCATGGTCAATGGGAAAACATTGTCAGAATGATACTGGTGGTGGGTGCTGGTTGTGATAACTGCGGCACATGATGACATTCCCTGTGGCATCTTCCTGCATCTGGTGGTGGTGGCAGTGGCTAACAGCAGTGGTGGTGGTGGTGGTGGTGGTGGTGGTCCAGGGCGGCACACAAAGTCATTCTCTCTGTGGTGGCAGTGGCTAACATTGGTCCTGGTGGTGGTGGTCCAGGGGGGCACAGAAAGTCATTCTCTTTGGTGGCAGTGGCTAACATCGGTCCTCGTAGTGGTGGTCTGGGGGGGACACACAAAGTCATGAAAAAGAAAACATGTATCATTCAGCAAATGTCACCACCTTTTAACAACTTCAGTTAAAAC
Source organism: Neoceratodus forsteri (assembly GCA_016271365.2). Lineage (NCBI taxonomy): Eukaryota > Metazoa > Chordata > Ceratodontiformes > Ceratodontidae > Neoceratodus > Neoceratodus forsteri. The sequence goes on along the minus strand of CM057455.1, from coordinate 637,562,886 downwards.
ATGTCAACATTAACCACATCATCATCATCATCATCGTCATAAAGAAAGCTACCCTCACAGTCTTCTATGTCTGAAGTATGACCAGTGGGAAATTCTTTCTCCATTGTGTCATCATCTACATCAGTGGTAGGCAGTTTCATGTTGTCACTGCCAGTGCCACCAGGATGGTCCATTTCTACATCACCAAAACAACCATGACTAGGCTGGGGTACGAATACTGAGGTTGCAGTCTGTGCTAGTATGTGTCTCTCATTCATTTTTATAAATGTTAGCAAACTAACATTTGCAGGAGAGAGGTTTGTTCGATGATCCCTAACTATTGAACCTTCTGAGCTGAATACTCTCTCAACACTTACACTGGAGGGTGGGCATGTGAGGTACTTCAGTGCCACTACAGTCAGCTCTGGCCATTCACTGACCTTTCTGCTCCTGTACAAAAGAGGATCATCAGTTATTAACAGATGCCTGTTTTCAGACAAATGTGACTCAATAATTCTCTGTGCCATACTAAGTCCAGTGGTTGATGCATCACCCTGTTCTCCAGAATAATTTATTTCACAAATCCCTACTTGGGACAAAGCCTCCCAAAGTGGGTTAATGCCAACCACTTTGGATGACAGACCACCTGGAACTGCAGTCCCCTTCCCCTTACAGGATATGCTTGATACTCCTCCAGGTGAACCTTCAGCCTGATTATGCTGCTGGGAGTTTGCTGACCTTAGCACGTGTCTTCTGTGACCCATGAATCAAGCGCACCAGTTGCCCATTGGCATTTTTTACCTGTTCAGGCCCTCCCTCCAGTACTGAGGCAATTCCACATTTGTATCATGGGTCCAGCATTGTTGCTATGGCAAAATTGTCACTATACTGAATGCTCAAAATGTGATGATTCTGGTCTAATACGATCAGCATGTTTTTCCACAACATATTGCCAGCTCTATCTCTGGTAACATCAAGGCCATGTTGTACATTCACCAATGTCTGCCTCAGCACCTGCAGCAGTGGAATTGATTGGCTAATAGAGGCCGACTTGCCACTCACTGCCTGTGTGGCATGTTCAAAGGGCTGCAAAATTGTTATTACAGAGTCCATGAGGCACAACTGTTCAGTCTTCCTAGACATGGAGGCCCTGGAACTGTCACGGCTAGTGTGCATCACAAGATATTTTGAGATGGCTTTGTAGTGTTTGTACAACCTCTCTGCCATGTATAAAGTGGAGTTCCACTGGGTGCCAACTTCCAGCTTCAAGCGGTGCTGAGGGAGGCTGTTTCGCATCTGCAACTGGTGAAGTTGGTCACGGGACTTTGCAGATCATGAAAAGTGAGAACAGATATGGTATGCAACTGTCAGCATTTCCATTACATCAGGGTGCTGCATAAACCCCTGCACCACAAGATTCAAACAATGGGGCATGCATGGAACATGAAAAAAGCCACCATTCGTGATGCATTTCACCACATTTGACCCATTGTCACTTGCTATGAACCCAGCTCTTAGGGAGGGGGGCTCAGCCACTTGTCAATTTCAGTCCGTACCACGTCCAACATGTTTTCACCAGTATGTGAACAGGTCACATTGTGCATAGCAATCATTGCATGCTGTCGAATTTCTGGAAGATTGCTACCATGACACTCCACTTAACTACACTGATTATTCACACTACCTACAGCACAAACAACCCCCGGCACCTGCACTCATTGTGCAGTTATACACAAATATGAACTCCCCAATGTTTTGCCACTTGTCCACATATCCGTACTTAAATGGATGAATGGAGAGAAGTAATGTTGAAGGGCATGTCTTACTGAGTCGGACACAGTATGGTACAACTCGGGGACAGCACAGGTTGAAAAGTATGTCCTGTATGTGACTTTCCATTTTGGACAGGCACGTGCAGCAAACTGCCAGAACCCAGAATTCTCCACAAAGAAGAAGGGCAAAAGATCAATTGCTAGCATTTCTGCTACAGCAGCATTGAGTTCACGTGACACTGCATGATTGGTGGGTACTTCAGTTTATGGGCAAAAACACTCTGTAACATGGACTGACTTAAACGTTTCACACAGGGTGTGATGACAAATGGTTTTGCTTTGTGAATGGCAGGGGGTGGCGTGTGGATGTTTTATGAAGACGGTTGCACAGGTGATGATGACAAACCCACAAATGCAGTTGTTTTGCCACATTTACCAACCGGGGTTGATGTACCACTTGCACTAGACATACTGCATTTACCACCACCACCACCATCAAAACTGCTACTCTCACCACCACTGGACAACATTTCAAAATCATTATGCTCCTCCACCTCATCATGCCTGTAGTAATCCTCTGCTCTTATTTCCTCACTACTGCACACATTTAATTTTCTACTTGATGTTACAGTCATGGAAGGGGATAACATGCTCGTTCTTGGTGATGATGAGGGTGAACACTCGACTGTAGTATTAGCTGCCATCTTGTGCTAGGTCCACAGTGCCATGTGCCTATTCTTAAGATGCGTATGCTGTCCTCCTGTGCCCAGATGTCTCTCCTTTTTACCTCGACTCACACGCACATGGCAAACCTGGTAGATTGCAACTGACTCATCATTTGCATCTTGCACAAAAAATCCCAAACAAGGGGTTGTGATGCTCTATTTTTAACATGTCCCTGATGCTGCCTATTGAACTCCGTTCTTTTAAGCCATGAAGTGGGGGGTGTGTTATGTGATTTTTTGGGGCAGAACACACTTGGACTGCAACTGACCACCATGACTAAATATCATTATTACTGGGTCGTCGTCATCATCACCATCAACTGAAACCGGTAAATCACAAGTTTTTACAGGGGAAGGATTAATGCAAACAGATCCAGGCACAGCCACCTTGAATTTCTGTGTTTCCAGTTCCCAACTGGGGTCAATTACAGCATCATCATATTCATCAACATCACCCACATCCACATCTACTGCTTGGATGCTGCTGGCATGTGGACTGCATGTTGCAACCACAGCAACATCATCATCATCAGATTCATCATTATCATCAACACCACCATCACCTGATATTTTTTTCACCAAACTGTGAATCACTTCATGGAAAATGCGTGATCTGAACCATGGTGGAAGAAATGTCATATTTTATGCTATTGTTGACATGATTATTAGAATCCTCATGTTCAGTTACTGGGATGTTACTGGGAAGTATGACATCCTCTACACTGACACTCACTCACACTGCTTCACACTCCACTATATTTTTGGACATGGTACACTGGTCAGAAGTGGAACTTAAGGCAGCAATACTCATACCACCACCAGCAACTGTACTAACAGCACCAGCTGGGACAACATCATCTCCTCCAACTATGAGTGAAGCTACTGATTGGGCTGTAAAAAACATTGCAGGAGAAATACCTTTCCTCCAATCAGCAATGCATTTCTGCATCTGCACACTACCATGCACACAGACAATCTTACCACTGGCAGCAGTGCCATAGCGAGAACCAGCTTTGCTTGCACTTCCCTTTGTGGGCATTTTCGGGAATCAACAACAATATTCTAAACAAATTTAGATTTTGGAACGTTCACTCTGGGTGGGGGGATGCTGGATGTGAAGTCAAAAAAACAACTGTAGCTTTAGCAACAGATACAGATGCAAATTCACAAGTGAAAAGAACACCTTAACTAACCAGTGGTGCTGAAGTCACAAACAATCCAATCTGGAAAACAATTCCTTTTGCCAGTGGGGGGACACTGACTGCTGATTTTTATGGCACTGCAAGCAGAAACACAAAGAAAATATACCACAATGGCAGTACAAAATCATGCAGCTGCAGTAGATAGCAGGTTCAAATTGCTGCACCTGCAATTGCACTGTGGCACAAGAAAAGGTGTATTATTTGATGTTATGCACCGCACACAGACACACACACACACACACACAACCACACACCCACATACACAATTTGTCTAGAAGTAATGCATAGCAAATTGAAAAGTTCAGTAATATACCATGTATTGTAAATGATCTGAAATTACGAACTGCTGCACCAGATCCACACAACACACAATCAGCAAAAAAAAATGTCAAGTTACTGACAATATTACTGTGTGTACATTAACACAGTCAGTTATATAACAAAAATATAACCAAAAAAATAAAGAACTCCCTATTTCTCCAACTTAAATCTACCTACACCACAGATATGCCCCTCCCTCAAAGTACACTTTCACTGTATCTTACTACACAGGCTCAATGTTGTACATTAACATTCAGAATTCACACACAAACAAAAACGCTCAATGATATGAGCACGAGAGGGTTTCCTACAATCAGTGAACTAAAGTTTGAGCAAAAACAATTATTCAAAAAGGCTTTTTTTAACAACTTTTAGAAAGTTTGAATCACAGACAGCTCTCAGAGCACACTGTCTCCTATAGCTTCCTACGGATACTACCCTGAACTGAGGTAGTGCAGATCAATATAGAGCACATGTGACCTGAAATCCAATGAATCACTGCAAAATTCACCTTCAGAGCTTAAAAACAAGGCAAAGTGAGGCCATATACATTGTTTTCAATGCATTCTGCCTTTAAGATTGGTGGAGTAGTGGTCTGGGAAGGTGGAGTAACACGAAGTCATTGTTTTCAATGGACTTCATGTTAACCATAATAATGCGAATTACTCTGCTTTGCGCTGTGGAGTACTCTGTGAATCTGCCTTGGCACCGCGAATCACTTTGCAGAGTGAATTGAGGACACTTTACCCACCACTAGTGACCATAAAGGAGCTGGATCCTGCCTTGTATTCTAACATCTCTTTTCACCTCAAAAATCACAGGCCTCTTAAGAGGTGCAAGGTCTAGCAGGCTGTGGTACATCGTAAGGGGTGAACAGTGCTGGGCGGAATTTTTAAATTCCAGTAGAACAAAATTCCATGGAATTTTTGAAATTCTACCAAAATTTCGCCAGAAACAGAAGGGTGGAATTCTGCAGCAGAAATAATGTGGAATATGTCTTTTCAAAACAGTTCTGCAGAATATTATCCTGTGGATCTCAGTACTTTCCACAGAAATGTCTGCAGAATAATTTTCAGCTGAAAAAATGCTGTTCTGCAGAATATTATTCCGCGGATCCCAGCAGACAGAACTTGGAAAAATAATCAGCAAAATTCCTGTGGAAGTTCTGCCAGCAGAATGATCATTCCACATTAATTCTGTTGGTGGAATTCTGCATTCTGCAGAGCAATAGGAGGAACTTTCTCCATTGTGGGGTAGTTTAAGTGGCTCTGGTTAGGATGGTTTGTAGTGACTCTGTGGCAAGGACCATGATTCCTACCACATGGTGCAGTGCTTCTTGCCAGGTGTGTCTAATTTAAACTTTGATTGCAGTGTGTGGGAAGGGGCATTACTCAGTGTATAGGTGCCCTTTGGTAGTTCCCAGTTGCGATTTTCTAAATGGTTTTACAGGTTAGCAGCTGAGAGTGATTATTTCCCTTAATGTTGGGTATAATTTGCCAGGATTTGAATCTATTCCTGTTCTGTGAGGGACTTACATCCCTACACCCTATTGCTGCAACACAGGGTGGAACAAAACATGGTGTCAGACACTTCTCATATGTAGAATAGTATATTAATGTAAACACAGCTGAAATTACAGTCCAGCATGGCTGTGCACTTCAACTGATAACTTTCCTTCACAGTCATTACCATGTGCCTCTTGGCTATATTGAGCTGCCTTCTGCTTGAATGATCTGCCACCATGTAAATGCTGTGTGTGTTCTTTAAGGAAGAGGAGAGCATCCCATGACATGAACAAAATAAAGGACAATGGTCTTTATTTGCCATGTTGCACTGTACAGCTCTGATGGGGCCATTTCCAAGTAAATTCCAATGAGAAAGCACCTGATCTAGTGCTTAGGAATCTGACGCCTGCTGCTGGAGAGTGAGTCACAGGCAAAACATCCTTTACCCATTGAGCAGCAGAGTGGACTGTCAAACTGCAGTGTGGTTTAGTCAATTTCTTCTTGTCAGTATCAGCCTGACTGGGTCCTTGCTGACATGCTGTCAATGAAATCCATCCCCCCCAAACTGTGATGGTGTTACTCCCAAAGATTGGGGTTGAAGTCTGCATGGCGTGGTATTACACTAAGTTCTGCTGGCATGGCGACCTGATGGTATGGGTGCGTTTAGCATACATGCGGGTTGTGTCCCATTATGTGAGCTTGTCCTATGGGTCAGTTGAATGGACTCTAATGTTTCAGTTCAGGGGAAATTGGGTGCGGCAATGTGAGTCCCTGCTCAATTAAATAGTCCAAGACAAAATGGATGCCAGCTCCACCTGCTTAACTCAATCTTGGTGTTCCTCACTTTTTCCCACTGGGCAATGGAAATAAAAATAAAATCAGTGCTTACATATGGCCAGTCAATACACTTTTCTCTGGGCTACCTCCTGTTGTTATGTAGTGTTAGTCTCTCTTCCAGGGAAATCGCTGAAAATCAAGGGTCTATGTCTGCCATCGAGTGCTCCAGGGAGGATGTCGAAGTTGGAGGGTCATGCATGGTCCTTTGGAGTTTCTGCTTCTTGTCTTATCATTCTCCAGTGGCTGTCATCTTTGGGTTCTCTCCCTCGAGTGAACCTAGATGTTCCTGGAAGAAGGCATCGGCTTCTCTGGGGATTGAAACTGCCACAGGGTGCCCTCAAAATTCATTTGCAGGATTGCAGGTTAAAGTAAGGAATACGGGAAGCCCCTGTTTCTCAGACCCTGCTTTATACGGTCGAATCATTCTCCTGAATTTTTTTTTTTACATTTTGTCCCCCCCAACATGCACCTCACCCTGGAATTGGGAATCCTTAAGTAGGGAGGTGTAGGGGTGCAGTCCCCCATGCACCTTTGACCATCCTGATCAGCTGTACTGCATGGTCCAATGTTGCATATGACACCGCTGACTGTTCCTCACTAATAACATCATTAACCGATTCCCCCTCCAGGTATGACAGATAGTGAATCATGTGGTACTCCCCTGGCTGTTTCTTGGGCACCAGTCCTAAAAGTGACATCCTGAAGTTCAAAAAAGGTGGTGCCATGAATGGGCCCTCTGCCCTGCCTGCCTCTGTCTCCTTCTTTAGCTTCCTTTCCAGGAACTCGTTCTTACCCTTTGCTGTCCCCAGATTCTATGCCTTCAGTGATTTTTCTCTGCCCATTGCACCACAAGCTAAACCCCTTGTTAAACCCCTTTCTCAGTAGTCTAGCTGCCCACTCGTCTGTGTACCTTTTCAGCCACATCTCTAGCACTTCTTTGTTAACCGTAACCTTGACCGCCCCTCCGTGTTTCTTGTCTTCTAACCTCTATTTCCTCCATATCTGAGCCCTCCCCTCCAAACTTCAAACCCCTACCCCTACACCATTGGTTCCAACCTCCCCTCTTGGACCCCCAACCCCTCACCCTCCCTAAAAGGGCTGCCCTACTGTACCCTGAAGGCCTGCCATTAATACCTGTCTCCCCCCACACTTTGAAAACAGGTGTGGCCCCACACATTTTGAACATGCATATCTGAATCTGCAGTTCGCCCACATGCACTGAACCCTATTGTAACTCCAGCAAAACTTCTGTTGGCTCATCCCTTCCCCTTTTCCCCAGCCCCGTTGTCTGCACTGTCACAGTCTCGAACCATATATCTGCATGCCTCATGTCCCAGCGTATATCCCCATGAGAGTCCATCCTCTATCTAAATTTTTTGTCATATTGTAACCGTTCATATCCCATCTTATACACTTCAATTTCTATCAATGAGTATGCCAGCAAGGGGATGGCTAGCTCTGGTTGCTTCTGCAGCAAGATGGCACTATAGTATGCAAAACCCATCATCTATGCTTCCAGAGTCTTACCCTTCAAAGTCTTGCCCTCCTGTGTTCTCCCCAGAATAGCTAGGGCCGCTGCCATCTTCGTCTTGACTATCTGCTCCTTCTCATTTTTTGTGGCTGCTTCCTTGTCCACCAATGAAAATATATCGAAAAATTCCCTTTTCCATATTCTTTCCTTCAAAGCCAGTAGCACATGGTCCCCTAGTGTGACTTCCGGGGTTCCTTCCTTCCCACTACTATAACCTCCTTCTCCCACTCCCCTCCTTACCCTATTTCCTACCCTTCATACCCCCTTTTCCTAAATTCTTGCAATACCTTCTGGAGTTCCCCTATGCCCTTCTCCCCCATCACCCCAATTATCTCCTCCACATATTCCCTCAGGCTCCTTTCCAATGAGAGATTCACCATATTCTCCTTAATGTTTTGTCCCTTGGGTCTCTTGTAACCTTCTTCAGGAGTCCATTTCTTTGGTCTTCCATCTTCCCCTCCTATTACTTTTCTTTTCACTAGTTTTCTGGGCAGCTCCTTCTCCTTGGCTGCCTCCAGCATCATTTACACCTGCTTCATCACTTCCATAGCCTGCTGGACCACTGCTACTTGTGAGACCACCTTCTGCTTCGTCAGAGCCATATCTGCAAAGTCAAGCACACTAACAAAGACATTTTTGTTAGACCCATCATACTGCACACCTTGTTTCTGTTTTTTTTTTTTTTTATGTGGTTCTTGCACTGCCCCAAAACACCCAGGGACTGGTGTTTTGCTGCTGGGTTACTTACACCAAGGTTCCTTTATTTTCCATATGTACTCTCTACATGTGATTCTACATGTGCATCTCTTTTTTTTTTTTTTAGACCCATTTCCTTTCTTTTGTGTACCTGGCCTCCTTGTTATTGCACTGCCAGGCCACCCAGCCACACGCTTATCCTGTTATGCTCCTCCCTTGCTCTTTTGCCTAAGTCCATAAAATGGCATCTGAGACCACATGACCACCCTTTTGCCTCCTTTTGTCCTTTCAGTCCTCAAAATGGTGGCCGTGCAATATGGCACTTCTATTCCCCCCACCACCACCGCTCACCCACTGCCTGTCTTGTCCCTCAGCTTACTGAGAATCTTGGATTTTGCCATTCTTTTTTTCATACCCTATGGACTGCATAAACCTTCCCTCAACTCCCTGCCTTCCCCAGCCTCTAAAATACACAGCCTTAATAATAAATGCATGAATATCTACAACATTCACATGTCACAGTTAATTTGCTAAGTCATATAGATTTTTTTTGTTCAACACGCTCTATGTCTTCCTGTCCCCTGAATATTGCTTTTTTGCAATGCAACTCCCTTCCCCAATACATGATTTCCAGTGTGCTTCCCTTACTACTGCCACTGCAATATTAGCAGATTCTGCAGCAGCTAAGGTGAACCACGGGGGAATCCTGATGCAAAACTAGCCCCAACATAGCCCTGCCATGAATCCATATTTTAAATGCTAGGGTCCCCTTCTTTGTAGCCTCTCTCTTTTTTTTTTTAATACTGCCAAACGTTTCCCACCATGACTGCCCTTCTGTCCCCTTTCTACTCACTCTGCAGAGGGGACTCTGAAGCAAAGGACTCACACATTGCCACCAGAATCTCTCCTTAACCTTTAGGCTGGCAGACCACCTGAAAACCTTTTTCCTTCCTGGGCTGTCCATGGATACTAGTAGAAAAAAACTCCCATCCATCTGCCTTTTGAAGCATCCGTCCCCAGTCCGCAAACTGCACTTTCCACTCTCACCCCTGGACACATTCACACTATGACACTACCCGTTCTCTGCCTCCTTGATTGTCCTCACCCTGACTAGGTTCTGAGTAGCTCGCCACTCCGGCAAACTCTCTCTCTTTGCCTTCAGAGTCAATCCTGCTCCTCTCCCCAACACCACTCTCCTCTCTGGTGTTTCAATTGAGTGACATATCATAAAACGCACAAACAATGTGTACAGCATCTGTTGCTTCCCAGTCTGTCAGCTGGAACTAACATCTGCCATCTCCCCATCCCCATTTACCTCATGTTCCAAACCACCGAAAAGAAAAACGCTGACTGATGTGCTAGTGAGCCATTTCCAAGTGACCAACTCAACTAGCAAATTTTGAAGAACATTCATTTTCTTTCTCTTCTCCTTTTAACCTTTTCCCCTTTGGCACGCATTTGGTTTCCACCAATCCTTTTTACACACACCGACCCATATCTTATTTTATGTAATTGATGAGTCTTCCTTTTTGGCCACAGCAATTATATAAAATAAAAAGACATCCCCGAGGCTTTTGTGACCATGGTCCACTTTATTTAGAGTGCACGGTCCGTGGAGTTTTTATTATTTATTTATTTAAAAGTTTGCAGTTTTTTATGTCCTTAGCCAAAAGTTTCCTTCTTCATTTTGTAATTTTGTTAGTGCTCACTTACCAATGATTCCGAGTAGCAGGTCCCATCTGCATTGGAAAGAGCAGGCAGTCAGTGGTACCAGAAGAAGAGCGTCAATGGGTGCATGGGCAGACCGAGGGAAAACCGTGCACATGTTTGCCATTATAATTACTTCTTTATTATGGCAAATAATCCCATGGTTTTCCTACGGTAAAAAGGAAGACCCAGTAATTATATCCCTATATCCTCATACTCTGTTGTGGGTTACTGCTTACATACTATAACTGGCATAGGATCAGGGCTGTAGGTGGAAATATAGCATAGTTTTATATTATTTCACCTTGGATGCTTTCCTGACCCAGGAGTTAGAGAGGGTAGTCCATTGCCACGGGTCCCTTCCCCCTGCTATGATCACCATCGTCGCTGAGCCGCAAGACTTCTTTCTGTGGGGTGAGGCACCTGCAGTGGCTGACCTCCCCCATAGCTTGAAATGCCTGACAAAAAGACTTGTGCCATGACCGACCGAGTTGCTGTGCCTTGCTCTGCGGGGCTGAATTTTTGAGGGGTTGGATCGTCTTATCCTGGATCCTGCAATTGTGCTCGCAAATTTTGAATGATTACACCTGCAACTCATTGGATGGGCAACCAGTGACGCTTGGGCGGCTGGAGTTAAAAGCCGTCTCTGAGCCCCGCTGGCTACAATCACCTTGGACACTTTTCTGGCCCAGGGGTTTGAGAGGGTGGCCCATTGCCACAGCCCCCCCCCCCCCCGTATGATCACCTTCGTCGCCGAGCCGCAAGACTTCTCTCTGCGGGGTGAGGCTCCTGCAGTGGCTGACCTCCCCTGTAGCTTCAAATGCCTGATGGAAAGACTTGTGCTGTGACCAACCGAGTTGCTGTGCCTTGCTATGCAAGGCTGAATTTTCTTTCCTCCCAGACCACTCCCATCCCGCCTCCCCTTAAATGGACCTAAACCCCTCCCACCTCTCCGGAGAGGACCTATCTATGGCAAGCACTGCTGCAGCTGTGGTTTTGCTACTTGACCTTATTGAACCTGAAATATTGCTTGCTTGTTGCTCTACCCTTGACAGCCTGTTATAGTTTAATTTAATTCTCCTGTTTGTTTTTGCCTTGATTGCCTTCCATAGCTCAGTTAATCCTACGGTCTATGTAATCCTTCTGTTTACTCTAGCCCTGATTGCCTGCTATAGCACATCTAATATTACTGTCAATTTAAGCCTCTGCTGCCTGCCTGCCTGTAGCAGTCTAAGTACTCAGCCCTGCCTTATTAAACCTCCTGTGCCAGAGATATTAACCCCTATTAAAGCTTATTCTTCCACTACTTTTCACCTGTTTGACTGCCTACCCCAAGCCTCATATGCCTGTTACCTAATACCCCATCCTCCTGTACCCAAGGATAATTATTCTCCCCGGGTCTGAACTGATGTTCATATCCAACTATTCTCTACCTGATCTGTCCTACTACCAGAACTTCACTCCTACCTCATTTGCTGTACTCTAGTCCACTGCTTACTACAGCTGTTTCCCTTGTCTGGCCCCTAGCTGTTACTACCCTGGTTCCTATCTGTGCCTGCTCTGTAACTAGTGTCCCATTGCCTCCCAACTGACCATGTCTTCCCATGAGTTTTGCCTCTACACTCCCTGCCTCTCCCAAATTAATCATGAGGGGCCTGGGATTCATGGCAGCCTTTGCCTACATAGCTCCTATTATGGGAGCTGACCAGCTCTACTCCTGGGGATACTGTCCCCAGCATCAGAGTAGGTACACTGGTCCAACCCCCTGCTCCATGAACCTCTGCTGGACGGTACCAATGCGCTACTCCTTTCCATCTTTGGATTAACCCGGAATGGAAATTGTTACAATCTTTTTACCACTTCCCCTGAGAAGCAGATGATGGTGGTACTCCTGCTCTCCCTCTAAAATTATTGGGTACCTCTTCAGGCTTAAGCTTTCTCTGGGGGTGATACTGAACCCAACCCTGGCCCCCACTCCCCTAACCTCTCTCTTAGTGATCCCACTAACCCTCTATGGGCAAAGGCCAGGGGCTTCTGACTGGTCCATGTGAACATTGGCAGCCTAAGGCATAAAGTTCATGACCTTGAAGCCTGGACCACCCTGTATAAGCCAGACATACTAGCAGTGTTTGAAACCTGGCTCAAACCCCATATCCTTCCACACGAGATAGACCTAGTCAGCTACAATGCCTTCAGAAGGGATCGTGTAGGAAAGAAAGGAGATGGGGTTCTCATCTATACCAAGACCCATCTCAATGCTATGCAACTAGAATATCCACCCCTCAGTGACTCAGCAAATGAGATCATATTTACTAGATTGCTCCTTGGACACACTAAGCCCCTCTGCATTGGGTGTGCCTACTGTACCTTCCGCCCCTAACGGCTGCCTCCTCCTTAGAATCCCTAACCCATGCCTTTGTGGAGCACCCCTTGGGGGAAATGATTCTCCTTGGGGACTTCAATCAAAACTAGCTTGCCCTGGGTTCCTCTACTACCAAAAACCCCATTCTCGACTCCAATCTGACTCAAATCAGCGACCTGCCTACTAGGCATAATGCCAAGTCTGGCAATCACTCCCTACTAGACTTGGCCCTTGTCTCTTGCCCGAACCATATTATGACTGCTGGGACCATGGTGGATTCACTGAGTGATCACTCACCTATCTTCTGCACCTGGTTCAATAAACCTCCCAAACTGGCTGCCAGAATGATTGAAGCCAGGAATTTCAGCAGATTCATAGCAGCTGACTTCTGCTCTAACCTTCGGGCTGGAGACTGGGTTCCCATTGTCACTTTCCTCACCCTGGATGAATCACTGAACTACTTCACCAATTCATTTCTGTCTGTGGCCAACACTCATGCTCCATGAAAAAAACTGCAAGTTCAGGGGAAGAGCCACAAATGGCTTGGCCCCAACCTCAAACGGAGTGTGCTGCTCAGGGATAGGGCCTGGGGTCTTTATAAATCCTCAAGCCGCAATGCTGACTGAGAAAAGTACAGGGAACTGAGGAACCACTGTAAGAAAACCTCCAAGCAGACTAAGTCTACCTACCTGCGTAACCTCCAATCTAGCCACCTGCAGGATCCCAAGTATTTCAGGGGCCAAATAAACCTCCTACTCAAGGGTGCCCTCAACGCCCAGTATGGAGCCTTACTGTTTGGGAATACCTTTTCCAATGACCCCTCCACTGTATTTGAGGCATTTAATGCTTTCTTCTCCAACCCTGATGAACTCTCACCCCTCATCCCGCCTGGTGCTCCCCACTTCAACTGTACCAGGTGGGAACATGCTAAGCCCCAATTTCACTTGAAACGTGTCACCCCCTCTGAGGTTCTCCCAATCTTGCTCAAATTAAACCCTGATTCCTCCCCGGGACATGGCCTGCTTGAATCTAGGCTGCTGAGGGCTGCAACTCATGCTATCTCGTTTCCAGTCACCTGGCCCATCAACAGGCACCTCCTTGAGGGAGCAGTTCCTAGCAAATGGAAAGTAGCGACTATAGTCCCAATCCACAGAAAAGGGCCCTGGGACAAATTGGAGAACTATAGACCTATCTCCATTCTCTGTCCCCTCGGGAAGGTACAGGAGAGATTGGTCTACAACCAACTGCAAGACTACCTTGAGAGGCAATTTCTCCTGGCTGACATACAACAAGGCTTTAGGAAAAGCCATGGCACAGACACTGCCCTTGTCTGGCTCACATCTGACATTCTTGATGCTCTGGACAAGGGCTCACAGATGGGAGCTCTATCTCTCAACCTGTCCAAGGCCTTTGACTTGGTCTGCCATAGTCTCCTTCTCTCCAGACTCCACCTCCTTGGACTGGATGGGCTCTCCCTCTCCTGGTTCAGGAACTACCTGTTCAATAGGAGCCAGAAAGTTCTCTGGAAAGAAACTCATTCTAGTACCCACCCAGTGGTCTCTGGGGTACCTCAGGGCTCAATCCGGGGCCCCCTGTTCTTCACACTCTTTGTCAATGACATTGAGAGGGTTAGTGGGATGAGTAAACCTATCCTCTATGTGGACGATACTGTTGTCTACTGCAGTGACCCACTACCTAGTGTCATCACTGCCAAGCTGCAAGTCAGCCTCTCAGCACTTAAAGCTTGGCTCTCCTCCAGCTCCTTAGTACTGAATGAGGAGAAGACCAAAGTGGTCCTGTTTGGAACTAGACATCTGGGTACCGATAGATGTGATCTGCTCCAAGTCCGAACAGCCCAGGGGAAGAAGGTAGAGGTCCTTGATAGGATCAAATACCTGGGGATCCTCCTTGACCAGGAGCTTTCCTATAAGCCTCACACTGACTCTCTAACTAAGACCATCCACCAGAGGACGGGACTCCCCTACCGCCTGGGACACTCTCTTTCTGGTGATGCTCAGTGAGCTATCGCCAATAGTACCCTGCTCCCTATCCTCCTCTATGGGGCCCCCCTCCTTCAGTCCCTTAGAGAAGGGGAGCTATGTAAACTCACTATTCCCTACCATAGAGTGGCACACTTTGCCACCAATGACCCCCCCCAGGAGGCACCACTGTGGGGTCCTTGCAGACCTCCACTGGACCACCCTATGGAACAAATTAGCATACTCCTCTATCCTACTATCACCACCTCTGCCTGCCTCCACCCTCCCCATATCTACCCCTGCCTCTCTCCCTAGCCCAGGTCCACCACCTTCCTCTCTTACCCTCCTTCAACTCCCTTTCTCTCTCCTTTTTCTAATCTGCTCACCCCACCCAATGTTGCACTTGTTATCCAATCCTTGTCTCCCACCCACCTCTCCTTCTACCTCCCTCCCAGTTACCCCTCTACACCCACTCTCTCTTCCACTTTCCTATGCTACATGGCACAATTGGCAGCAACTCAGTTTTTTTTGCACTCTACCTTTCCCATTGACAATGCCCTTCTGGCAGCTTTAATTCATGTAAATATTATTTGTTGTGACTCATCATTCTTAAATGTATGCTGGATTATGTTGTTCTAACTATTATTTATATCACCTGTAGCTTTAGACCATGTATACCCTGTACTGAATTTTTTATTAAAACTGCTTGCTTGCTAATCTCACACAAACTGTACTTCTGTTCTTTGTATACTGATGTGGAACCTTTGTAAAAGAGCCATTGGCTCAAAGGAATTTATCTGAAATTCTAATAAATAAATAAATCTGTCTGACCTACAAATTCGCCACCACTGGCCCTCCTCCCCACTTGCGTGTCCTGCTCAACCCAAGAATACACTGCCATGATATGAGATCCTCAGCTGACCATCCCCTGGACATTCCATGGGTCCGCACTGACCCTGGCAAGCGTTCCTTTAAATATACTGCTCCTCACTTATGGAACACTTTCCCTGCTAACCTGGTCACTAGGCCTTCTCTCCAAAGCTTCAAGTCAGGCCTCAAAGTGTATGTCCTTGAACTCGGCCTTTGCGGCTGCAATTGTTAGCCCCCCCTTTTCCCCTTCCCATGCAGGTCTCAACCACAACCACGGCGTCCCATGCTTATTCCAATGAATGTATCTACTATGACCCCTGCTATTTCAGTGTATAGTGCCTAATGTACAAACAGTATTGTCAACTGTAATTATTGTCACTCTTGTATGTAATAATCCTAACAAATGTATCCTGTCTATTGTATGAAAATGTATCTTGTCTAATGTATGTAACTGTTGCTTCACGTAACTTATCCTGGGTTGCCCCTGAAAAAGGGACCTCTGGTCTCAGTGGGCTTACCCAGTTACCAAAATTTAAATATATAAATCAATAAATAAAATATTTGTCACACTAATGACACCAGAGATGCTTGTTTGCGGGGGTGTTACAGGACCACACACCACAGGGGCGGGGCAGACACTCACACATTCCAAGGAGCAAATATTTGTGTCTCACCAGTTAATGAGACCATTCTGGGAAGTAAATGCCCACTGAGTGCTTCGTACAAAGTGGTAATTTTCATGAGGACTGTCAATAAAGCAAGTTAGCGCAAGAGCACTACCAAGTTTGGAACACCAGAACTTCTTTTGCTCCATGACAACCTATGTTCATTATAGGCTTATACCTCTCTGTTGCTAGCAGAGGGTTGTACTTTGTGCCAAGTGTACCTGTTAGTGCCATATTTAGGGCTATGCTGTCAGAGGGCTAAACTCGAGCAATGTTTATGGCTCTCATACTGTACCCAAAACATGTTTGAATATAGTAAATGTGGAGCCTTGCACTAATTAGCATTCAGGATAGGGCCATTGCAAAGAGCAATTTAAATAATTTACTCATGGGCCCATTATGTACAAATCTTGGTGCAGTTTTTATTCGGTGTGTCTAGGTAAGTGGTTGCTGTTAGAGGTGGGCGAATTGGGCAAAATTTGCTCCAGAAGCGATTCGCGGAGTAATACAGAATCCACAAAGTAATCCGCAATGTGAAGCGGAGTATTTCGCATCATAATGAGGAATGTGAAGTCCATTGAAATCAATGACTTCGCATTACTCCACCTTCCTCAACCACTTCTGCACCAATTTTAATGCAAAGTACATAGAAATTGATGTACTTTGCATCACTTTGCCTTGTAATTGAGCTCCAAGGTGAATTTTGCAGTGATTCATGGGATTGCAGGTCACATGGGCTCTAGATTGTTTTGCACAGCCTAGTTCTGGGTAGTGTGTGTGTGTACTGGTAGCTGTAGACAGTTTGCTCTCAGACCACTGTGATTCAAAACCTCTAAAAGGTGTTAAGGAAAGCCTTTTTGAGTTATTTTGTTTGCTAAAAATTTAGTACATCGATTGTAGGAAACCCTCATGTACTCATGTCATCAAGTGTTTATTGTTTGTGTGTGGATTTTGAATGATAATTTAGAACATTCAGTCTGTGTACTGACAGACACTTGAAGTGTGCTTTGAGGGAGGGACGTATCTGTGGTGGAGGTAGATTAATTGGGAGAAAAAGGCAGTCTTTCTGTTTTGGTTATATTTTTCTTGTATAGCTGTGTTAATGTACACACAGTAATAATTTCAGTAATTCTTGACATTTTTTTGCTGATTGTTGTGCTGCAGCAGTGTATAATTTCAGTTTGTTTACAAGATTTGGTTATATTACTGAAGTTTTCAATTTGCTGTGCATTACTGTGTGTGTGTGTGTGTGTGTGTGTGTGTGTGTGTGTGTGTGTGTGATGCGTGCCATCAAATCAGACCTTTTATTGTGCCATGGAGTAACTACAGCAGTGTGAAACTGCTATCCATTGCACCTGCATGATTTTGTACTACTTTGTGGTATCTTGGTTTTCAACTTTTACTGCGGTGCACTCCCCCAACTGGCAAAAGGTATTCTTTTCCAGATTGGACTGTGACTTGTGAGCACCGATTAAGGTGTTGTTGTAACCTTGCATCTGCACCTCTTCTTGATTGCGCAGTGCAATCTTAATCTGTCTGTGGTTTTGCATCTGTTTGTGCCCAATCTCCATCTGCAAACCACAGTTGCTTTTTTTGGCTTCACATCCACTGGCCCAGACTGAAAGTTCAGAAATCTAAATTTGTTTAGAAATTTCTTGATGATCCCCCAAAATGCCTGCAAAGAGATGTGCAAGCAAAGCTGTTTCTGGCCATGGCACTGCTGTCAGTGGCAAGATTGTCTGTGGGCGTGGTAGTATGTAGACGTGCATAGCTGATGTCAGTAAAGGGATTTCTCCATCAATGTTTTTCACAGCACAATCTGTAGCTTCACTCATAGTTGGAGGAGATGATGTTGTATGTACCAGTTGGTGGTGTTAGTGCAGTTTCTGCTGGCATAAGTATTGTTGCCTCAAGTTCCACTTCTTACCAGTTAACCATTTCAAAAAATATAGTTGAGTCTAAAGCTATGACTGACAGTGCAGATGATGTCATACTCCTCATGTCTTTGCTATCCAATGATTCTAAGTATGGCACAAAATTATCGGGTGATGATGATGATGCTGTGGTTGGAATATGTTCTCCACATGAAAACATCCATGCTGAAAATCTGGACACAGATGATATTAATGAATATGATAATGATGTCATTGACCCTTGTTGGGAACCAGAGAAAAAGAAAGTCAAGGTGGCTGTGTCTGAGTCTGTTGGCATTAACCCCCCCTCTCACAAAAAGTTGTGATTTAGTGGTTCCTGTTGATGATAATGATGATGACCCAGTAATAATCATAGGTAGTTGTGGTGGTCAGTTGGAGTCCAAGTGTGTCCAGCCTGATAAATTATGTAGCACCCCCCAATTTCTGGGGTTAAAAAAAATGGAGTCCAATAAGCAGCATCAGGGACATATTAAAAGTAGGGGATCACAATCCCTTGCTAGGGAATTTTTTGTCCAAGATGCAAATGATGAGTCTGTTGCAATCTGCCAGATTTGCCATGCATGTGTAGAGATGTGGCAAAGTTTATTTCGCTGATGAAATTGTCGTGAAATCGGCAGTTTTGCCACGTGAAATGTTTTGTGAAAATGAGGTGGAATTTTGCAACTTGCCCCTCAAATTTCGTCAGCTCATCAGTCCACCACCAGTAGAGACATTTCACCTGCACGAGGCGAAATTTCGCCTGTGGGTGGTGGAATTTCACCAAAAGTGGTAGAATTGTGCCCATAACCTCCTACCTGCCTGCCTGAAGCATGTGACCTACACTGTATAAGCCATGTGATGTGTGTGGACTGCCTGTGAATTCTCACTCTGCCTTAAAATAGAATAAGGCAGAGTGCACAATGCAAAGTCACAATTACAATGTGAAGTGGTGAAGTGAGGGTTTAAAATGGGCAGTTCATGTAGCGGAATACTAATGAGAAGTGGCCACTTCACAAGTGGAATTATACTTCACTGCATCTCTAGTTGCTGTTGGTAGAATTCTGTTTTTAAGGTTTTCTTTGTTTTCATTTGATGTTTATTTTGCATCATGTTTTCTTTCTGCTAAATGGTGAGCATGAATAACATTTGTGGATGTTTAGTTTGGTTTAGTAAAAAATTATTTTTTTTTAGTTTTGTGAGACAGAGTTCAGGTTTGTTTACTTACATATATATATTGTGTTTGTTTTTAAAGCTGTATTGCTTGATGTTGAGGTTTATAATGTGTTTATTCAGTTTTTCTTGACTAGACAACTGGCTGGATAAAAACTGTCCATTTTCAGGCATGAACAGGGAGATTGCAATGAATACAAGGCATGTTAGGGTAATAGTGGAAAAATAGCCATTGTAAAAATGAAAATGTTGTTGCAGCACAACAAGTATAAAATTTTATATGATTCCAATGGGATTTTGGGAGGACAGGCTTGTTGAGTTATTTTTTTTAGTTGCATTTCTTGATGTTGAGTTTTCATAGTGCAGTATTATTTTGGAATAATGATTTCCATGCATGGTCTTGCTGTGGTTATTTGTGTTACAGTATGTGGACATTTGAGTTGTATAAATGCCCCGAGGGTGCTTGTGTGGTAATGGAGGTTGCCTTATAAAGGGCAACCTGGGTTGTCACGGGTCCCTGAAAGGAAAGAAGCTTGGGGGGTAGGAAGGTAAACAAAGGGGGCAGAGCTAAGATGAAAGGAAGGGGAGGGAAAGGGAAGGGATGGGTCTGGCAGTATAGCCTAGAGGTTAGAGGAATGAGGTGTGAACAAGCTTAATACATCCAGCAGACCAGACCTGAGTTTGATTCTCACAACATCCACTTGCATACTGTATGACTCTGAGCAAGTCACTTAACCACCCAGTGCTCCCAGGTCGCCCCTGAAAACAGGCACGTGTGCCTAATGGGCCTTACCAAAGACTAAAAAAAATAAAAAAAATAAAAATAAAAAAAATGATGAGGATGATGAGGTCAGAGGGGAGGAGCTAGCCAGGTGAGTGATAGGTAAACACAGGTGGCAAGGATTGTACATGCACAGGGCAGGGGAAGGGGCTGAAAGGGACTAGATAAGGGGAAGCAGAGAACAAGAGACAGTCTCTTTCTCTGCTCTGGTGGATTTGGAAATCCCACCCACCCAGTTTCAAGGTCATTGAGCAGAACGTGAAGGGGCATGTTTTTGGGTTGCTGAGTAAGGGCAACATGTGTTGTGTCTGCAAGGACATGTGTTGCTAAGTGAGGACAACAAAATAAAGAGGGGGTTAAGCAAAGGAAGTGGATATAGGTGGGTGAAAAATGGGGGCCAGGCCGGTCAATGCCCAGATGGGTGGGGGGACCCTCATGGGGTGATCACCCAGGGGGGCAGGAACAGGGATCAGGTGGGACACTCGATTCAGGGAGAGAACTGGAAATGGATAGGAGTTGGGATATACACCCAAGCCAATAAGAGGACTAGGCAACAGCTGTGAAATAGAAAAAGAGTGTCATGTACAAGATTGTAAATGAATAGACAACCCCTCCAAAATGATCATGTAAATAAGCTGTAAAAGTGTGATATGGAATTTATGGAATATGTTATGTTGGGATATGTATGACAAGTAAACACGGGTGGCAATGATTGGACAGGTACAGGTCAGGGGAGGGGCTGAAGGGGACAAGATAAGGGGATAGAGAGAACAGGAGACCCTCTCTTTCTCTGCTGTTTTTATTTAGAGAACCCAGTCACCCACTTTCAGAGCCATTGTGCAGCATGTTTTTGGGTTGCCGAGTGAGGGCAACAGGTGATGGGTCTGCAAGGACATGGATTGCAAAGTGAGGGCAACAAAAAAAAAGAGGGGGGTGGAGCAAAGGAAGGGGATATGGGTGGGGGAAAAACAGGTCCCGGGCTGGGTCAATACCTAGATGGAGGGTGGTCACCTCAGGGGGACAGGGCTGGGGATCACATGCGACACCTGACCCCGGGGAGCGAACCAAAAATGGATAGGTGCCAGGATATACACCTGAACCAATAAGAATACCAGGCAACATCTGTGAAATAGAAAATTATTGTCATGTACAAGATTGTAAATAAAGGAACAACCCCCCCCCCCAAAAAAAAATTATCATGTAAATAAGCTGAAAAAATGTGATGTGGAATTTATGGAATATGTTATGTTGGGATATGTATGCAAATAGTTATGAATGAAATTCTGCTCAAATAAAAGGCCACTTGAACCCAAGAAGTTGTTTTGTGTGGTTGCTTTAAGGGAGTTCCAATGACAATTGTATCATGTGGTTGTTTGATTTGCATATGTCTTTTTAGTCTGGCTTGGTTGTGTGGTTGTGTGAGTTGCATATTAACCACTAGACCAAATATTTTACTTTGATTAATGTGCCCTTATGTGAGGTGAATGGTACTGTATGTAAATTATTATATGATAGTGCTTTGACCAATGGGGAGACATAATTGGCCAGATTTCATATTATAAAGTCTGTTACTCTAACCTTAGGGGTTACGTACATGCCACAGTAACCACAGAAAAGAATACTGAGATAAACAAGAATTCTCTAGTAACTCATAACAGCTGAAGCATTATGTTTATAAACATGCATACTGAATTACATATTGACTCTTTAGGAGACTGTTTTGCCTAAAGAAACTTCCATTTCTTTATGCTTTATTTTAATGATCACATAACCTGTTTCTTGTCATACACAATAATTTGAAGATCCTGTCCTAGTTTTTTTTTTTTTGTTAATCTCTTAAATTTTCCATTGGCACATTTTATCTTTTATCAGGTGTTACTCAAGGCTTCAGCAAAAGAATTAGTTTGGTTATAATGCAGCATTGTGTTTCTTGTCTATGGGTCTTTTCTCCTGTTTGTTAGTTCAGTACAGGCACATTCTTCATTGCACAAGATACATTATTGCTTGACATTTTGATGCTCTAGGTGCATTGATGTTTGATATAGCTTGGCCTTGTTAGTTTAGTCAAGTGTTGGATACTCTCTTGTGAGATGCCCTGCAGAATTTTACACTCACATTTCACATGTTACTGCATCTCTGAGAGGTTTGGACAAAGGCTGTTTCTTGCCCTTTTAAACTTGTACACAGCAGATACGCTGATGGAATTTCTGAGTGCTTTTTTGTTCCCAGCCTCAACTTCAAAGAGGCTACTCTGAATTGTTTTGATTTCTTATCTTACTGTTTTCCTTAGACATGTACACATTTTTGTAAACCAACATTGAAAAGCTAAATTGTTGATGTTATGATTGCAAAAACTGATTTACATAAGCAAAAATATTGGTAGGATAGAGATCTACAATACATACTGCATACAGATACTATTCACATGTTTGGTATCTTGTTCTGGAATTGGGTAACTGAGATAAACTATTAGTTACATGCATGATACTGTACCTCAGCCGGCAACATACCCCAAATGCTCACAAGTTCTTATCAGTTTGGAATATGTAGTTGTAAAGCCAAATAATGTGTCTTTCCTGTATTCCTTTAATTCAGAAAATGTCTATTTGTAGTTACTGACAATAACCATATTACGAAGTTTATAATTTTAAAATCTATATTTTATTGTGGGAGACTAGACTGTGTGCTTGGTTCAATGTAATGGACTTTGATCTGTCTGGGATAAGAGCATTTTACTCACGCAATGTGATAAAAAGGATTATTCTGATGCATTGTCTATAAATTATATTTGTTGCAAAAACTCTGTTAGGGTTAAAGCAACAATAGTAAGGAAATGTGAAGTTAGGGTTTCCAATCTTAACATCCCACTCCCACCGTGCACACACCAACAGGCATTGGGGATGTGCCTTGGTGTCATCAGCCCTAAGGCTCACCCTATTCCAGAAGTAAATAAGCTGAGATGGGTACAGTATCTGTGACTAAGGTGAGCATTAAGGCTGATGTCCCGAAGCACACTCATAACACTTGTTGGAGTGTGCAAGGTGGGGGTAGGGTGTTAGGGTTGGAAACCCTAATGCCACATTTTCCCACTTTTGTTGCTTTAACCCTAACTGATGCATTAAATGGCATTTTTTGCAACTAATTTCTTTTACTTTTTGAGACAGTATAATGTTAGCATTATATAGTTGTGGGAGTGCAAGGCCCTCTGGGCCCTGCACTTTTATGCATCCATAATTTTTGACAAATTGTAAAAGTATCCTTATTTCCCAATGAGTCCGCAGGGCTCTGCACTCCCCAGAACTCCAGAGCAAAGTAATATTTTTTCACCAAACAGCTAAAATGCACATCTGTGGGGCAAGACCTTACTACCATGAAAATTTCAGACCGAAACCAGAAACTATTTACAAACTGTGGAATGACAAATAAAGAGGTAGTACCATTATAGCCAATGGTACAGCATAATAAAGGATCTTTTTTGTGAAACAGGATTCTAAATCATGCTAATCCAATTGTAGTCAATGGGAAAGCATGATAAAGAATCCCTTCTTGCAAAACACGATCCTATTTTGTGCTAATACCATTGCAGTCAATGATAAAATATATTCCCTGGCAGTCTAGTGGTCCCTCCCCTCCCCTCCCCTGTGTCTGATGGCCATCCCTGTATAAAATGTTATATTTCCCTGGTAGTGTAGTGCTCCCTCCCCTTCCCCCGATGTCCAGTTGCCCTCACCATGAAAAAATATATATTTCCTGATACTCTAGTATTCCAAACCCACCCTGGGTATGTGATTGGCCTCCCAGTATAATGAAACATTTCCCTGCTAGTGTGGTGGTCCACCCAATGTCCAGTTGCCCTCCATGTGAAAAAAATGTATTTCCTTTTAGTCTAGATGTCTCTCCCCTCTCCCTCTGTGTGCGATCGCCCTCCCCATATAATGAAAAATTTCCCTGTTAGTCTAGTGGTCCTTCCCCATTCTCAGTCCCCATCCCATTATAACCCAGTCTCATCTGTGGTGGTCTAGTGGAGCCCCCACCCTGTCAGGTAACCACCCACAACCCCACTTCCTCCCATCCCAAGTTCTAGTTGGTGACCAGCTCAGCCCTCCTCTCACCTCCACAGATGACCACCAACTGACTTATAAATGAGCATGTGCTCTCTAGCATGCACTCATTCATAGCTCAGTTAGGTGGCCATCCATAGAAGTGAGAAGAGGACTGTGCTCGTCGCTGACCGGGTGTCAGTATTTTTTATTATATTTGATTTATTTAAAGTTGCTGACCAGGACAGGCATGCTAAGCCTAAGCTTGTTTCCAGGTGTGACCCGGGGGAAAGGGGAGTAGGGTAGTTTGCAATACATAAATTGAACTAGTATACAGGGTAATAAACACAGAGTACAATAATATGAGAAGATTATACAGAATATACAAAGATACAGGTAGCAAAAAATGCAGTAATATAGAGATTCAGATAGTGAAAGCTGGCAAACAGTAATAACAACATTAACCATCAGAGTTGCCTAGGGGGTAGGAGAAAGAGAAGGAGGAAAGAAGAGAGTAAATGCTAAGAGGGAGTACAGAGAAAGGAACAAGCTTAGATAAGTGAGTGAAGTACCTGTTTAGTTGAGCAATTGGTAAGCATGGGGGGGAGTTAGCATTGGCAAGGGCAGGATTGAGGCAACACAGTTAAATGGGATAAGGCATGTTTTAGGAGAGAGAGAGATGGAAGAGTAGTGTCTGATATGGAAGAGGACGGTGTTCCAGAGTAAGGGAAGTCTGTACAAGAATGCAGCTTAGCCAGAACAGGAGGAGGGCCATGGGAGGGAGAAAGTGTGGCTGTCCCTAAACTGAAGAGGGTAGAAGGCCACAGGGGAGGTAGACAAAATTGTGGAGAGGTAGGAAGTTAAGGACCCCAACCAGTATTTTGAGATGAAAAGAGAAGAGTGGAATAGCAATCGGTGATGTAGAGAGGTAAGGGACGAGTAGAGGAAGCCGTGATGTGTGCGAGGAAGGGTATTTAGAGCAAAGCGGCAAAAAGCATTGTAGAAGGAGTCAAGCCTGGCTAAGGAGGAGGCTGAGGCAGTGCTGTACACAACATCGGTATAGCCAAATGAGAAGATAATCATCTTGGTAATGAGCTGACACTGAGTTTTTAGAGAGATGGCTTTTATATACAAAGCAACCAGTTTAGGGCAGAGTTTTGCATGGATGTGGTCAATGTGCTTAGAGTAGTTGAGCCAGGCACCCAGGTATTTGTAGTGGGGGACTATATCAAGTAAGGAGCCATCAAGGGTGGTTCATGTGAGAGGGAAGGGGAGGGTGGCAAATTTTTGAGGAGTTCCATATGTCATAGATATCATTTTTTAACATTTACCTTGAGGTTTTTGTGAAACCAATGAAGGACTGAGTGGAAGTAAGCTTATAGCTGGGACTGGACAGCTGAGGTAGAGGGGCTGAAGGTGAAAAGAAAAGTGTCATTGGGGTGCATCTGTATGTTAGCCACACAAAGCAAGCAGGTGGGAGATCATTTCAGAAAATAGAGAATAGCATAGGGCCCAAAATGGAGCCTTGGGGAACACCAGCATGGATTGGGAGAGGAGGTGAAAGGGCACTGCCATCATTGGACTTGTTGGGTTCGGCAAGAGAGCTAGGAGTTAAGCCAATTTACTGATGCAGGAGAGAGGCCGATGGAGGGAAAGCTTGCTTAGTAGGAGGAGACAAGAAACATAATTGAAAGCCTTAGCAAGGTCAATGAAAATGGCCTCAGTTATGTGGCCTTGGGCCATACCAGAGAGGACAGAGTTTATGATACAAAGGAGTGAGGTAGTGTTGGAGTGATTTGCCCTAAGGCCTGATTGAGAGGTGCAGAGGAAAACCGAAGAATTAAGAAACTCAGTGAGACTTGGGAGGACAAGGGATTCTTGATGTTTGGCCAGAGTATGGGGCAGGGATATCAGATGATAGTTTCCCAGAGTGAGGGTGTCACCACCTTTGTGCAGGGGTAAGACCTGAGCAATCTTCCAGCAAGTGAGACTGTGCAGTGGTAGAAAGAGCAATTCAAGATGTGGGTGAGAGGAAGGGATATTTCAGGGGCAGAAATACATAAGAGGCAGGAGTGGAGACAGTCAGGGCTAGACTTATTGGGGCTTAAGGAGGTAAGGTCTTGTAGGACTTCTTGGACAGAGATTGGTGGGAAAGAGTAGCCATGGGGGAGTGGAGTGTGGAGGGGGGAGGAGGTGGTCAAAGGTAGAACTTAGGTAATAAAGTGAGAGTTTAGAAGAAATATGACTGAGGCTGGGTCAGTAACAGAAGAGTCATTAATGGATAATGTGGGGGGGTGGATTGGGAAGAGGGATCAAGAAGAGAGTAGAGGGTAGTGCAAAAATCAGCAGGGAAGGTTTGATTAGTGTGCAGAAGAGTATGTAAATAAGCGGCCTAGGCTAACCTAATGACCTTTGCACATGTGTTTCTTAAGGCCCTGTATTTGCACAGATCGGGAAGGGCTTGGGTATCTTTATGATGAGCTCAGGCTTGGAAATGGGATTTACACAGATAGATGAGGTCTGCAGAGACCCAGGGTAGGTGGTGCTGTTTTACCCTGTGGCATCTGAGTAGGGCATGGTGATTCCAGAATTTGTGAAGGAGGTATGTAAATAGGGAGAGGGCTGAGTCCACAGCAGGGGCAGAGTACACTGCCAAGTAGTCAGTGGAATGTAAGCCATGCAGCAGAGCATCAACATCAAGTGATCTGTAGGAGTGGATCCAGTGAAATGCAGGGGGGAGACTGAGGAGTAAGAACTTTGCAAATGCAAAAAGTGATAAGGTGATCACTGAAAACATCTGGAAAGGTGCCCACAGTGAGGATTCTATGAGGGTTGTTGGAGAGTACCCAGTCAAGGAGTGAATGGTTTTGGGTGGAGGGGTTTGGTTGGGTGAGTTCTTTGATTAACTATGCAGTAGTGGATCTAGGATTTTAGAATGGGAGGTGCAGTGGGTGGGTCTTGGGGGTGGGGCTTGGTATGCACATTTTTGGGAATGTTTTAGTACTAACACAACCTACTACTGCCTTTCCTGGCAGATTGGGTCCTGGAGGTCCCATTGCCAGTGGGTTCACTATCAACAAGGAGTCCTCTAGACCCCACCAAATCTGTAGGTAGCAGCCCAGTCAAATGCCTGTATCGATTCACAGAGGCCCCTTATGCAGAGGCATGACATGTCACTATAAAGGAGCTTTTGATGACATGTACCAGCATTCAGATGGGAGGCCCCCTATGGATTATGGGGGTGGGGAGAACTCAGTGTTAACATCAGCAGTGGTGGCAGTGGTGAAAATAGGACAAGGAAAAAGGGGAAGTCACTCCACTTCCACTAAAGTAAAGTTTTTTTTTGTTTGTTTATAATCTTTAAATGATGGCCACATCCTACATTCCCTCTGATGTTTTGAGGCAAAGACACCATACAGTCAGGAGCAGTGGTCCTAAATGTTGTACATAGCACCCTGTGATGCAAATTTATTTTTGCTGACCAGCCTCTGCATGTTTTTACTTAGATACACCTCTCGTGTTTCAAGAGTATTGCTAATTTATCACTCAGAGCGCCTGTCTTGTGTGAACATTTTCATGACACTATGAGATGAATCACAACCATTTCCCTCAGCATATTAGGTTCAGGTCTCAGGTGGGTCTCCTGTGAAATGTAGCATCCTGGTATTTTTGGTGAAATAGCCCCCCCCACACACACACACACCACTAGTTCACTCACAATTGAGCTATAGCAATTGAGCCATTTTATAAGTGTGATGTGCGATAAACCACTCCAAGGTGTGCATTAAAGGATTTAAATGCACTTCCCAAGGGTGTGAGGACACTCAGCCTTTGGCCTCATGCCTTAGCATGTTGCTGGGGCATGCATTAAAGGATTTTAATGCACGCCCTGTCATGGCTTATTAATTACATTTCTCCTTTCAAACCCGATGGACTAACCTCCCTCGTGTGACTGTCATCCTCACCCCACTCTCTCAAACTGTATTTTCTGGCTCACTTCCTGGAACTATGCCCCTGACACTAACCATATCCTGGTACACCCTGGTACTACTATACCTTACAGATACAAGCTGGATTATCTCATCAACACCTTTCTTGAAGAATAAATAGTAGTACACTTTATGAGAGACGTTATGCTTTGAAAAACTTTGTTTTGTTTATGGATCATTCTGAGGATATAATGGGTACATTATGGAAGTAACTTACAAGTTAATTCTCACCCTTAATGAGAATGTAGGTGCATTATATTTGTTTGTATAATGCCTCCCCATATGTAAGTCAAAGAAGGGTATTATTATATGTTAATCAAGAAGATTATCTACTTTCCAGGAATCAAATATATAGATATACGTTCATGTGTTTTCCTAATGAGAATGTTATTTATTTTTCATTTTGGTTTTTATATTTGTTGATGAATCTGACTGTCTTAAATGAATTATACCTATGATAAAAAAACTGAATAAAGTATTTGTGGAAAAGGCATTGATTATTTAGTAAACATTTTCCATCAATGACTAGGACCATTGAATAGAATAGGACAGTATCTGCTTCCAGTCAAGGAGATGGCTGGGCACTAGCCTCCTTCAATCATTACCCCATAATGGAACTCCTTATTATTCTGCTGCTGATCCTGGGGCACTGTCCAGGATAACAGTCCTATATAATACCATTTGCAGGTTTATAATACTTTTACCTGTTTCTCCACACCACTGCACACTGTATAAGTCTGCTGAACTGCTATCTTTTGAGGACAGAGTAAAAGTTTAGATGGCCTCCTTTTCCCATAAAGTTAGATGAAATACATCATTCAACAATTGCTATTCTTTTCCTACTAAATCTCACTATAAGAAATGCTAAATTATACAATGGCAGGAAAGAATCTTGGACTATGATTGGTCAGTTTGGGTCTGGACCCATGGCGTTACCCCAGCATAATGCCACAGGTCTAGTCTCAGCACTGTGAACCAATGCAGATGACCTCCTCAAGCTAGATATCTTTTTTTGCATCTCCTCTTAAGAAACAAAAATATTTTTCCACTCTAATAAAAACATTTTTCAAAATTATTTTTTTTAATTTTATATATAACAACAAGCCATTGTATAATAGGAATAATGCACTCCAGGGTGTGTGTCATGCTGGGATAGCATGCACGCTGGGACATTATGCTACTCAGCCTGCAGCCTCGTGCCCAACCCCCCAGGCATGGGGTTATCCCAGCATGACACACACCCTGTCATGCATTATTCCTTTATTGAATGTTGGCTACTGTTTTTATATTCTCTCGAAGAGGACCTCAACAGGCTAGAGAACCATAGATTATTCTGGACCTATATTGTATAATAGCTGGCCAAACTCTGTTATAGGGTGTCAGTCCACCAATGTTTCTAAATAATTATTGTATAACTAACCAAGAACATTGTACTTGTGATTAATGTTTTTTATATATTGAAAGTTTCATTATATCATTGATCCCATTCGAAAAAAAGGGCAATTTTACTCAACATGCCTACCATGGAACTGATAAATGAAACACTTGTAAATTGAATAAATTACAGGGTAAAATTATATTTAAAATAACAATGGTAAGGAAATATGAAGCAGGGCTGCCATTCTACCAAATTCTTTGCACCAAGTGGAGGGGTAGTGGGTCCCATGACCAGGAAGTAGATGATCTTGTTAGGACACAGCAGAGGATTCTGTTCAGAAATAAAACATTATTTTGCTTTTCTCTTGCTCATTTCACAGATACTCTTTTCTTTGGTGGCTATTTAAGAAGGGAGTTATGACTAATTAAGAGTTCGATTGGGGACATTATCAGGTGGGTATCCTGTAAAATGTAGTGGTGGTACCTTTCCTTCTTAGTTCACTTACCTGTTACCCTACTCCCAGGGTGCTGCTTTTCAAGCTTTTCTTGTCTTTCTTGAACTGGCTTGTGTGACTTCAGGTCCGGGACAGACAATCCTGTCTTGATACTGATGTCTGTATCCTCCACTCTTGTAGCCAGCCCAGTGCAGACTCAATGTGCTACCACTCCCCTGTAGCTGGCACCACTGCTGACAGCAGTCCTATCGATCAAGTGTCCTCAGACTTCTTGCCTGTCTGCTTTGCCTAACCGGATGTATGGGTCTCACCACTTGCGAGGCTAGCCGCTCAGTTGCCCATGACATTAAGTATTTTTAATCTCTAGTGAGATCCTAGTGAAATTCAAGCTCTCTGACCCTCACTACCACCACCAAAACGTTCAACTGTTCCTATAAAGTGTACACTCTGCATGATGGTGCTTGGGAGTTTCGTGGGTAGGTACAGAGTGAACATGCATTCATCAGCCCTGAGCCATACGAGAAGTTAAAAAAAATAAAAATGCTTGTGTTTTTGTGGCCATGCCATGGTGACTATTGCAGGGTCCACAGGCTAGACAGTGAGCCAGGAGAGAATGGGGTTGCAGCTACACCTACTGCCCACCCCTGGATCTACCGCTGTAACTGTGTGATATTGAGATTCAGTGTGATCGGTGTAAGGTTTTTGTGAAGGGGAGGCCCAGTTAAGGTTAAAATCCACTAGAATAATTTGTCCATTGGAGGATGCCTGGGAGACTAGGGAGGAAATAATGTTGATGAGGGAAAGAGGGGAGATTCTCTGGGAGGAATAGAGCACAGTGACCAGAAGTGGAAGGGAGGCTGGTAAATTTAGGGAAACTCCGAGAGGTGCTCATAGAAGGAGGGATGAGATGATGCATAGAAGGTTGAGGCAGGAATAGATGGCCATGCTGCTGCTGCTGCACTTACTGCAGTCCAGGTGGTACATGCAATAGTCTCGGAGGGCTACATGGGTGTCAGTGGTGTGGGATGAGAGTCAGGTCCCCATAATGCAAAAGAGGTCAGAGGAGTATTGTGAAAACCAGAGTCTGAGAGAGTCTATTTTAGGGAGGAGGCTTCTTGCATTGAGATGGAAGATTCAGAGGCCTTTGGGAAGATTCGGGATTAGTGGGGAAAAGGGACCAGGGTTGGGGTGAACAGCACTAGATAGGATGAGGAGGAAGAGTGGAAGAACCAGGAGATGCTTGGATCTAGGGGCAAGTATCTGCCACTTGGGGTAGGAGAGAGATGGGGGTAAAGAGGGGAAGAGGTAGTAGCAAAAAAGTTCTAGATTAAGTAAGTTTGAGGAAATCAGGCCAGGGTACATAGTGGAGTCAGGAGTGCAGGGCAGGAGAGCAGGAGGGGGAAGAGGGGGATGAGGCAGTGAGAGGAGAATAGGGGATTGAAGATAATAGGCTCAGATGTGGGGGGGTTGGAGGAAGAGGGTGGGAGGGGGAAGATGGTAGTGAACATGATACAAGTAGGTAAGGCATGAGAACAAGGGGAAGGAGGGCAAGGAGAAAGGCAAAATAAAGTGGATGCATGATCAGGGAGAGGGGGGACTGGCCTGGTCTGTCTGGGGCTAGAAGGCAGGGTAACACCTGAAAGGCAGGAATAATAAGACAGTGTGAATACTGTAAAAGATGCCTTCTGTGAGCTGAAGCTAAGTATATTTCAAAAAAAGAAGGGGTTATGGGACTCCCTGTTAGTAAAATACCAAAAGCGTTGGTGCATTTGGGGAAAAAAAGGAGGGGTTACAGAACTCCTTGGGGGGGGGGTGATACCAAGTGAGGAGTTAGGAGGTGTGCAAAAATGGGCAGAAATTAGACCTTGCTGGGGAGTCCTCTAGAGCAGTGGGGAGGGCAGCAAACAAACACCTCTGTGACCCAGGAGGCTGGAGGATCCTTATAGTGCTGCTCAGGTTTAACTGCTGAGGAGAGAAGATTTAGCACCACCACTGGAGCATGAGAACAAGAGGGTGAAAACTGTTTTCTAAATTTGAGAGAAACCATGAGAGGTGGGTTCTGTGGGGGGAGGAAGTGATGGTGAGACCAAGTGCTACTTCAAAGGTTGGTGGGTGTGTGAGCTGATTGATTTTACCGCCTATAACTGTCCTATAAAGAAAACACCACCTTAGGGTTGGAAGGTGGCTGAGGAGGATAGGCAGGCATTGAGATTTAGTGCTGCACAAATCAAGGTGTTGCTCCAAAATTGTAAATTCCGAGAGGTGAGGCAGGTACCTGTGGCTTGCTGGCGTCTGAGGAGGCCATTGGCTGTTTGGGAAGGGCCACAGAATGTCCTATCAACCCTCAGGAGGCCTGCTTCTTAGAAGGGCTGACTGCAGAAGAAAAAGGACTGATAGTACAACCTGAGCTGGGGGTGAGTACAGTAATTGATAGTGGTGAGCTAGAGAGTTCTGGGCAAGGTAAAGTGTGCAGCTGAAGGAGCAGTGAGAAAAACCAGGAAAACAGAAGCAGGGTAGAAAAGGACTTACTGCACCCTTCAGAGTAAAAGCAGAGAAAGAAATCAGAGATACAGCAGGAGAGGCAAACAAAGCTTAAAATACAGTCTAATTGCATAGGCTATGAACTTGGCTGTTTATGTAAAACAGAAGGCAAAATACATTAATGGAGGAAGCACTGTAGCACACTTAATTAACCAGAGCAGTGTGAATAAATCACAGGAGAGACACAAAAAATACAGGTGGGAAATAAACTTTGAGCACTGCTCTGCTAACATCAAGATGGTGTCAGACAATGAAATTGTGAGTTCTGAGATTGGTGAGGCAAGTACCTGTGGCTTTCCATCATTTGGGGAGGCCGTCAGCTGTTTGGGGAGGGCCACAGAATGCCCTCTGAACCCTCAGGAGGACTGCTTCTGAGACAGGTTGGCTGTGGCTTGGGGGACTGGGGTGGTAGGTGATTACCTCACAGGGAGAGGGGTCCACTAGACTGCCACAGATGAGACTGGATTTTAATGGGATGGGGATTGGAATGGGGAGGGACTACAATCTTACCATGGAACTTTTTCACTACCAGGAAAATTTATCATTTTATAGGAAAGGCGATCGCACATTGGGGAGGGACCACTAGACTACCAGGAAATTTATTTTTTCACAGGGTTGGTGGTCGGACATCGGAGGAGTGGAGGGATCACTAGACTATTAGGCAAATTAATACATTAAACAGGAACAATGATCGGACATGGGGGGAGGAAGGAGGGACTACTAGACTACCAGAAAAATAAAAGATTTTAATATTTATAAAATTATGCTATATACGTTATATTATTTTATTCATATTATTCTATGATACATTTAATATTATTGTTTAATAGCAGGACTGCAATGGAACATCCTGGGGGGGGCACTAGACTACCAGGGAAAGCCATTCCTGGAAATTGTGACAAATGAACCGTTTTTTGAGATCCCTTTGCCAAAATTTGTGGGAAAATAAAATTATTTTTCACAAATTGCAGAAAAGGATCTTGTTTTGTTGCAAACGTTTTCCCACAGTTTGCATAAAAGGATTTACAGAGGTAAAAAAAAAACACATTTCACAATGAAACACAGCAAAACTAACTACAGAATCAGATTCCATGGCTCCAGATTAGCTAAAGACAAGTATTCTTCTTCCTGTAACCCCTGTATTTTTCAAGTAATTTAACTTTATTTCCACTGCTAACTGAAAACAAGATGGCGACAGCGTGAAAAAGGATTTACTATTTGCAGCTCAGGGTTACCGAGTTGCAACTCAGGATTGCCGAATTGCAAACAAGAACCCTGTTTTGAGCCTGACATCTAACTTTTCCCATAGGAAATAATGGAAAACTTAAAAATGTTATAACTTTGGAACATATTAATATTTTTTCACCAAACCTTCAAAATGCACCACTGTGACTAAAGGCCTACATACCCTAAACATTTCCTACCACAATTCCACACCATTTTTGCGCAACATGATGACAAACAATTTGACAAAAAAATGGTAATTGACATGTCTTGTGACACTCTGTATCTCTACAATTGCACATCTAACTGGAACAAAAGTTGCCACATCAAGAGATCTTCGGTCCCTGATGGAGGATGCCAAATTGCAGTCCAATCGCTTGAACAGTATTGATGGAGGATGCCAAATTTCATTCCAATCGCTTGAACAGTAGTGAAGTTATTAAGCACAAAATGTTCAATTTAACATAGAAGTGAAGATTTAACCCTAACTATAGGGGCATGACCACATCCCTATAATTAGTTTAAAAAAATACTACTGTTGTGTATGTTATTGAATGCATTAGGGTATGAAGCCACAAATGTCATGCTACTTGTAATGTTGTAATCAGCATCAGTCAAAAGAATCACCTAGTGGACTTAGCTATTATTGCAATACTTAGTTTGCAGCACTTTGTTAGTTTGCAGGATGTTGATAATGTGGTGTGCCCTGTTGCTATACGGCAGTACTCAGTACACAGTTGCCTTCAGTATGTTAGCAACTGAGCAGTGTGCAGTGAATAAAAGCACTGAATGGAAGCCAAGGTGATTGTTTTTATTTTCAGATAACAGTATCAAAATACTACACTGGCAACAAGGATTCAGAACTAAGACTGAGAAACCCTGTCTTTGTACCAGACTTCCAAACTGAACAAGACGCAAGAGAAAGCTGAAAATATCTGTGAGTTCCTCTGAAATTTGCATAATGGCACTGCTCAGCCACTCCAGTTTCCCTGCTTTTGATTCCTACGCTGAACCCAGCTCCACAGGACTGTGGTGGATCAAATGGGCCCAAAGATTTGAAAATTACATTACTGCAATAAATATTACTGGTGATGCAAAACTAAAAGCCCTTCTTTTGCATTTGCTGGGGAAAGAATGCATGACAGATACGACACATTGTCAGCAAGCACTGGCAAATACACAGATGTGAAACAAAAGCTCACCAACTAATTTTCTCCCAAAAAGAATGTGCAGCATGAAATATGTGTGTTTTTGAAAGCCTCACAACACCCTAGTGAGAATCTAGATGCATACCAGACTAGACCATGCATGTTAGCCAAGAACTATGAGTTTGATGATATAAAGAAAGAATTAAAAGCATGTCATACAAAACTGCACATCCTCTAGATTACATTGCAGAGCATTAAGAGAACAAAAACTGTTCTTATGCAAGCTCTTTGACTATGGCAGAGTGCTTAAACTTCTGAAATGCAAAATTCAGACATTGAGACAGGGACGACCAGTGAAGAAATCACTGTTAATAAAAACAGCTTCAGACACAATTCCAAGCCGGTTACAACTAGCTAGCCACAAAAGCAGGCCACAAACATTCAGTGCAAAAGCTGTTGTGGTTCACAGCCACATCAGGGAGAATATCCAGCAAAAGGCAAAGGCTGCAGATCATGTGTCAAGTCAAACCACTTTGCCAGAAAATACCACTCAAAGTTGCAGCATGCAGGACGTTACATGGCTACCTGTAACAAAACAAAAGGTACAACTCATGATGTAGGGTCAGTCAAATCACACCTCAAGCTCAAGATACTAAACCAGATTCGTCTCGCTCATATGTAACTGTAACTGCATCCAGATAGCAGGTGTATCACTACTTTTTCAACCCACATGGGGCTAAGAAGTTACAAGAGACTAAATGTTGAGATATCATTGGCTGTAGAAGTATTTCAGAATGTTTTACATGAAGCATTGCAAGGCATTACTGGTGTAAAGAACCTAAGTGATGACATCATTGAGTATGGGATAAATCAAGAAGAACATGATAGAAACCTTATAGCATTTTCCCAGAGATTAAAAGAAAGTGGTCTCACACTCAAGCACTCAAAATGTGAGTTCAATAAAACCAGACTAGAATTCTATTGCTTCATTTTATGTGCCAGTGCAGTGTCAGTTGACCCAAAGAAAGTGGAAGCCTTCCAGAGAACCAGCAATCCAAAAGACAGCAAATTTTGGAGCCTTTGTGGAGTGGATATATATATATTGTTCTTGCTTCATTCCAGACTTTGCAACAGTGACAGCACCACTGAGAGTGCTAACAAGAAAGGACACTAAATAGTGTTAGGATGAGGAACAAGAAACAGCACAAAGGACACTCAAAGAGAGCCTTATAAGTGAAACAACTATGGCATATTTCAACCCAGAAAGAGAAACAGAAATAATTGATCATGCTAGGCCCCTGTAGGACAAGGTGCCATCCTCCTACAAAAAGACATTTTAAAGCAATACCTCATAGCATATGCAAGTAGTTCTCTCAGCGATGTTGAAAGGCATTATTCCAAGTCTAAGAATGAAGCTCTAGCTAGAGTATGGAGTTGCAAACATTTTCACCTTTAAATCTATGGCAATACATTCACACGGGTCACCGACTACAAACCTCTAGATCTGATATGGAATAACTCAAGATCTAAACCAGCAGCACGTATTGAATGATGGCGACTACTGCTACAGCCTTATAACTTCAAGGTCCAGTACAGAGAGAGAAAAGACAATCCAGCTGATTACATATCACACCATCCAATTCCAGCAAAGATTCCTGAAAGCTCAAGAGCATTAAAAGTAGCAGAAGAATACATTAGTGTTCTAGTGCAGTACACCACACCTAAAACAATGACACTGGAGGAAATATAACAAGCGACATTGAAGGATCCAGTTCTACAAATAGTTAAAGCACTAATACAAAGTAGGAAATTATATAACATTAACTGTAATATGCCCCACACAAATGAACTAAAGCTGTACCAACAAGTTTGCAAAGAACTCGAGAGGAATCATGTGATGCCTAGCTGTGGGTGAACACACAGTTTCACTGCTCCGATCACAGTTTTGTTATTTTATCATTAGTAGTGGGTGTGTCTCTGATCTTCTGGGAGTATTTTGCTTCTTTTTGTATCTTCAATCATGTAGTGTACCAAAATCCAGTTTGGTGGCTGTAGATGGAAGTAGAGATGAAGAAGCCGCCAGTTCGTCACACCCACCACATATACCTGAGTGTGACTGTGGGCCTAAGTGGACTAAACCAGGTTCTTCTCACTCAAGCAGTGCTCATCCTCAGGCACAGACTGTCATGGAGGAGCATTTTATCCAAGAATTTTCCCCTCTTAAGGAAGATTTTCTGACACTGACAGGGATGTTAAAGTCATACATTTGATGACAGAGGAGCTGGAAAGGATAATTGGTGATGCCGAAGCCAGAGTGAGTTCACTTGATGATTGGAGATCCTGTGTGGATCTGGAACTTGTGGCAATGTGTCAGAAGGCAGCTCAAATGGAGGCTCAGTTGGAAGACTTGGATGGCCGTAGCCAGAGAAATAATGCTGTGATTACCAGTCTTCCAGAATGTTGCAAGGGCACCAACTCCATTGTCTTTGTCCAAAAGCTTTGTGAAAAAATTGCTGGTCCTTCTCCCAAAGGCTTGACCTATGTTGTGTAATGGCACATAGAACCTTCTGTCTGATGCCCTGGTGGGGGTCAAGCCTCAATCATTCATTTTAAAAAGTTTTAGAATTTTTCGAATAAGCAACCTCTCCTCACTAAAGATCAAGAACTGCAGGAGGTGTCTTGGGAGGGCATGAACATTCAAATTTTTCATGATCTGCCCCAGCCCATCTAAGAGAGAACAGCATATCGTCTCATCATTTCTAAGCTTCTGGCTGCACACATCAGCTTTGAAATGCTATATCCCGCATGACTCATATGATGGAACTACACACAGCTTTAAATCTTCAGAGCATGCTAAATGGGAGCTGGTGTCTTTATTTCCTGATTTGTTTAAGTCAGGGTGATTGTGAGTGGTATGGACTGTGATGTCCTTGGCTTCTACTTGAATTTGACTGACTCAAGGTATCTTGTGTTAGTTTCCCTTTTACCACTCCTGTCTCTTAGCATTTGTAGGTCTTGGTGCTTTTTCGAGGTGGAAATGTTATATTGGAAGTGGTCAGATAGCAAGGGTCCTGGCACAACTTTCTTCCCCATTCCATGTTCCTCCTGTATCACAAGACTGTTATGGATTGTATAGCAATGTTTTTCAGTTTTTTCAAAATGTTATTGGAAGTAATGTAATGCTTCTACCCACAGCCTATGGTGCACCTTTATTGGACTATCTCACCCTGGACCACCTACATGCTGCAGTTTTGGCCTGGCTACTCATATTCTTAATAACCCAGCACAGTGCATAAAGGGTAAGAACACACCACACAAAGGAAGAAAAAAATATATATATATTACATTTTGTATATTATAAGGGAGAGGGACATGTGGGGAGTGGTGCAATGCACTGGCTGTGGGGCAGCAGTTTTCCGGGAGACATTCTGGAAACTGCGTTGCTGTCCTATTTGCAGGCAACTGTCAGCTCTGAGGGAGGAGGTAGCCCACCTCCAGGCTGAACTGGCAAGGACTAAGGAGGCCTCCCCCACCCAAAGAGCACCACTGCCACAGAGGCTGCCAAGTATGAAGAGCAGCTGGACCACAGTGGGTTCTGGGAGGGTACGGGTGGTGGAACAGAGGCAAAGCCCCCATGTTGTACCTCTACACAAACCATATGCCAGTCTGGCAGAGCAAGGTTCCTCTATGATGGCACCCTCAGTGGAGACCAAGAAGAATGCTGAGGACACCCACAAGGGAGACCCACAGAAGGGTGGCAAGGGACACCACAGGGGAAGGAAACAGCTTCTGATAGGGGACTCAATTGTTAGAGGGGTAGACCTGGGGAAGGGAGAGGAGAGGGAAGTAAGGTGTCTGCCTGGTGCCATGGCTTGGAGGGACAAGAAGTGAATCCTCAGGATTGCAGAAGCAGCATCACAGGAGAGGGGAACTAGATATCATTGTCCACCTTGGGACAAATGACCTAGCTAGGTATGGGATCAGTGCAGTGCAGGATGAAATTGTGGAGTTGGGGAGGGGCCTCAGAGAGGTAGCAAGCACAGTTACCTTCTCAGAGGTGCTGCCAGTCCATGGCAGGGTGAGGCTAGGTACTACACCCATGCAGTTTAATGAATGGTTGCAAAACTGGTGCAGAGCACAGGGCTTTGGCTTCATTGGGGACTGGGGGTACACCTGGAGAGATGAAGGTTTATACTGGCACAATGGTCTGCATCTGTCCATGAAGGGAGCCAAGATCCAAAGTGACAGGTTTAAATGCTTCCTTGGCAAGCTTTTAAACTAGCCATGGGGTGAGGTGCTAATAAGAGGCAGGAAATTTCAAGCCTCCCCCCACAAGACATGACGGGTAGTAAGGTAAACACTGAGGTACAGTGCTCAACAGAGGGCAGGACAGGGGTAAATTGAAAAATAGACAAGGGCAAAAAGAGCAGACATGGGGGAAAAAAGGATAAAGCCAACATTAAATAGAGGGCAATGAGTACCAATGCTTGTAGTCTGGGAAACAAGCTTCCTGAGCTAGTAGCCTTGATGGAAGATGAACACTTGGATATTGTGGCAGTCACAGAAACATGGTACACGGGGAACCATGACTGGGATGTCAACATACCGGGGTACACAGTCTACAGAAGGGACAGGTAGGGGAAAAGAGGAGGTGGAGTAGCTCTATACATAAGGGGCGGGATCAAAGCTACAGAACTAAAAAGTAAAGGGGGAGGACAAGAGGCACTCTGGGTCACCTTGGAGACAGGGAATGGCATCACAATCTGCACAGGGGTTGTATACAGACCCCCATCTCAAGGGGAGGAAATGGACAAGAAAATGATAGAGGACATTCTCAAAATGGCTGAAAAAGGGGCGATACTGTTAATGGGGGACCTGAATATGCCAGATGTTAACTGGATGACATGTACTGCAGCCACTTCCAAGAGCAGGGTCATTCTCGATGCCCTGCAGGGGGCAAGCCTTAGACAGCTAGTGTTGGAACCCACTAGGGAGGAAGCAATACTACACCTGGTACTCTCAAATGGAGAGAGGATCACAAATTTAGAAATTGGTAGACATCTGGGAACAAGTGACCACTGCACAGTGTGCTTCACAATAAGCACAACCATGGAGACAAGCCATACAAAAACAAGCATACTAGACTTTAGAAGAGCTGACTTTGGCAAAATGGGTGCATACCTGAGGAATACACTGGCAAATGGGCAAAAAGGAGGAGTGGAAGAACAATGGAGCAAAATCAAAACTGCCATCATAGAGGCAACAAGCCTTTGTGTGAAACAGATAAAGAAAACAAAGTGGAGTAAAAAACCACTATGGTTCTCAAACAAGGTGGCAGGGAAGGTTAAGGAGAAAAGGGCTGCATTCAAAAAGTATAAGGCATCACAGAAGGAGCACGACAGGGAACTGTATCAATTAAAACAGAAAGAAGTGGAGAAGGCAGTCATAATAGCAAAAGCCCAAACTGAGGAAAAAATAGCCAAGTCAGTTAAGAAGGGGGATAAAACCATTTATAGGTACATTAGGGAGCATAGAAAGGTTAAGGGAGGAATAGTGAAGATTAATAAGGGAGAGGGGGTGGGCAGAGGGAGACAGTGAAAAGGCAGAGATACTGAATGAATACTTTGCCTCAGTATTCACAAAAGAAGATGAGGAGGAGTTACCTAAACCAGACAATAGAAGCACTCTGGGTAGGGGGGTTGACACCAGTCCATTTACAGAAGAAAGAGTCCTGAAAGAACTCCTAAAACTCAAGGTGGACAAAGCAATGGGGCCTGATGGGATTCACCCCAGAATCCTAAAAGAACTAAGGGAGGACCTAGTGACACCACTGACCACACTTTTTAACAAATCATGGGAGGATAGGATGGTACCTGAGGAGTGGAGGAGGGCAGATGTGATTCCCCTTCACAAAAGTGGGA
This sequence comes from Neoceratodus forsteri, assembly GCA_016271365.2. Taxonomy (NCBI): domain Eukaryota; kingdom Metazoa; phylum Chordata; order Ceratodontiformes; family Ceratodontidae; genus Neoceratodus; species Neoceratodus forsteri. The sequence continues at coordinate 637,522,176 of CM057455.1, read as the reverse complement.
GCAAGGTAGAAGCAGGAAACTATAGACCTGTAAGTTTGACCTCAGTGGTAGGGAAAATGATTTAATCACTTCTGAAAGAAAGAATTGTTGAGTACCTAAAGGCCAGCGGGGCACAGGACCCAAAGCAGCATGGATTTACAGCAGGAAGGTCATGTCAGACAAATCTAGTAGATTTCTTTGACTGGGTGACCAAAGTAATAGACCAGGGAGGGGCTGTGGATATAGTCTACCTAGACTTTAGCAAGGCATTTGACACAGTCCCACACAAAATTTTAGTAATCAAGTTAGCAAGCTTGGGAGTGGGTCCCAGGGTGGTAGCCTGGGTTGAAAACTGGCTGCACAACAGGATACAGAAGGTAATAGTGAGTGGCACACATTCCGAAGAAAGGGGGGTCACTAGTGGAGTACCTCAGGGCTCAGTACTGGGTCCAGTCCTGTTTAACATCTTTATGGGTGACATTGCAGAGGGTCTGGAGGGAAAGATATGCCTCTTTGCAGATGATACAAAGATCTGTAACAGAGTTGATACACAAGGGGAGGGGTAGAAAGGTTGAGAAGGGACTTGGCAAGGTTGGCGGAATGGTCAGACATATGGCAACTTAGATTCAATGCAAAGAAGTGCAAAGTAATGCACCTGGGAAACAAAAACCCAGGAGAAGAGTACACAATAGCAGGGGAGGTACTAACAAAAACAAAAATGGAACAGGACTTGGGGGTAGTCATATCGGATGATCTAAAGGTGGGTAAGCAATGTGAGAAATCAGTGAGGAGAGCCAGGGGGATACTGGGATGCATAGGAAGGGGCATCACAAGTAGAAAAGGGGAAGTGGTTATCCCTCTGTACAGACATTTGGTGAGACCCCATCTGGAGTACTGTGTGCAGTTTTGGAGACCTCATCTATGCAAGGACATAGACAGGATGGAAGCAGTCCAGAGGAGGGCAACTAAAATGGTGCAGGGTCTGCATCAGAAATCATATGAAGAGAGACTGAGATCTTAATATGTATACCCTTAATGAAAGCAGGGACTGGGGGGACATGATAGAAATGTTCAAGTACCTCAAGGGAATCAACAAAGTCCAGGAGGGTAGCATCTTTCAGAAAAAGAGATGTGTAAGAACAAGGGGACACAATTTAAAGATAGAGGGGGGACAGCTCAGGGGTAATGTGAGAAAATCTTTTTTCATGGAGAGAGTGGTGGATGCATGGAACTGCCTTCCTGGAGAGGTTGTTGGGGCTAAAACAGTGGGGGAATTCAAACATGCATGGGACAGACACAAGGCAATTGTAGTGGGGGGTGGCAGGAAGTAGGCTGTTGGTTAACTAGAATCTGCAGCTTATCCAGTAGGTAGGGAAATGGGCAGACTGGGTGGGCCAAGTGGTCCTTATCTGCCATCAAAGTCTATGTTTCTACTTGTTTTTGAGATGGCATCTGAGATATGTTTGCTATCTGTATGTGTGATCAGTTGAAGCACCAGTGAGTTTTTCAGTGGTGGGGGTTGTGCTTTGCATTTCTTTGAGTTTCTTTCTTGTAGTATTTTTGGTGTGAGGGGTAGTGGATTAGCGCCTTGCCCTCGTTATGTAGATGGTCCAATCATAGGTAGATCTGACTGTATAAAAGCTCTTGAATCCCTTTGAGAAGTCAAGCACTCCTATTTTATTTCAGGCATTTACTTAGTTCCTCTGGTACAGTGTTTTTGTTTTTGTTTTGTTTGTTTGGTAGTTTTCATTTTGTTCATGGGCATCATACAGTAGAACTGCATTTTTTTCTCTTTTTAGTTTGCTGTAGACGGGTGGGAGGCTAAATTAGAATGGTTCTTATTTTCTTCTTCTGTTGACTTTGTAGCCTTCCCTAGTTGACGTAGCCTTTCCCTGTCTCTTGCTTTTAATATTAGTCTTTCCTGTGTCTGTGCTTCTTTGTCACCCAGATTTCCTTTTAATGTGATTGGTTTCCAAATTTAGTGGGCTTCTTATCGGCCATAGGTGACCCCCTATTCCTGTTTTCTTAGAACCTGTTTTTTTCCCCCCTCAGAGCCTCACTCAATTTCTAGGATTGTACAGGTCAGAGAACATCATGGCTTGAAGGGTACTGTGGTTGTGGTCCTTGGCACCGGGTCTGAGTAGGGACATTTTTTTTGTTTGTGGATTTGGTGGGAGGAGTGGGGGGGGGGTTCTCTGGATTCTGTGGGTTGTTCAGGGGGTTCTTGGTGTCTATTTTTTACTTTGTTGTGTCGTGGTTTGTGGAGTTTCTTTGATCGGTACCGGTTGGGGTGGGGGTGGAGAGATGAGGTGGGGGACACTGGAGCATTCATTTATGTCATCAGTTCTTTGCTGGGGCAATTCTATTGTACATGCTGCTGTTCAGATCTTTTTTTTTAAGGGAAGTGTATATGATTTTATTTCTTAGAATGTTAAGGGGCCTCTAGCAAACAAAATAGTATATGATTCTTAAACATATGAAAAAACTTCATGCTCGTATTGCTTTTTTACAGGGAACTCAATTAAAGAGGACCTAACTAATTACTTTCAAAGGGAATGGGAGGATCAGATGTATGGGGCTAGTAGCAGCAGCAAACATGGAGAGGGTGGCAGTTCTGTTGGCTCACAGTGTACAGTTCCAACTTATCAATGAATATTGGGATCCTGATGGGTGGTACCTTTTTCTTCATGATAGGTTGGGTCCCCACAATGTTTTATTAGGCATGGTGTATAGTCCAAACATTGACTCTTCCAAGTTTTTTACTGACCTAAATATACTTCTTCCCACCATTATGCACCTTCCTTTGTTGATAGAAGGTGACTGGAATATAACCCTTCAACCAGATATAGGCAAGTACAGGACCCACTGATGGGGTCTTACCAAAGGACAGCAGAGTCTGCAGGACTTTATAGACACTATGGGTTTGGTAGACCCATGGTGGCTTCTCAACCCAGATGATCGACAGTATACCTTTTACTCTGCTTACCCATGACTCCTTTTCTAGGACTGATTTCTTTTTGATTAATCATGAGAGGTTATCGGGCCTTCTTTCTAGCAAAATGCAGGATTTAGTTATCGCTGATCATGCTGCAGTGCATATTAATTTCATTTCATTTTTATTGCAGGGTTTAACCATTGAGAACAGTACTCATTTAAAATGGTGACCCAGGGCAAAATACATTAAAGGAATAATGCCTGACAGGGTGGGTGTTATGCTGGGATAACATCCCACCTCGGGTGGTTGGGCCCGAGGCCAGTGGCCGAGGGCATCCAACACCCGAGAAGGGATGCTATCCCAGCATAACACCCAGCCTGGAGGGCATTATTCCTATTATACAATGGCTCATTATTATATATAAAAAAATAATGTAAAGAATGTTTTTATTAGAGTGGAAAAATATTTTTGTTTCTTAAGAGGAGATGCAAAAAAAGGGGTGGCTCCATAGTGGCAATCATGTTGCCAGTAGACCTGTGAACAACCCTATTGTGATGGTAAATTGACCAATCAGAAGCCAGAATTCTTTCTTGCCATGGTATAAATATTATTACATTACACACATCATACCTTACTCAATTCAAAAATACAGATCTAAAAACACAATAATTTACATTACAAACATACATACATTTTAAACATATCTAACAAAATATTGCACAACTCTTTGTTTGTATTTTTACTGTGTCCATAAAACATTGTTTAAGAATTCTCATTGATGGAGGTCTTCCAGTCACCAAACGAAACCTTATTGGCAAACTATTCCATAATCAGGGAATCATATAACTAAAAAAAAAATTAGACCTTTCAGTAGTTGACAGTGGTATTACTAATTCCCTGTATAATACTTTCCTCAAGATCGGATTTAGTTCCCTAGTCATCAACCTTTCAAAAAGAAAATCTGGAATATCACCTTGGACACTTCTATATGCAAAAATTACCTTATGATATTTCCTCCTATATATTAGGGAAAGCCAGTCTAATTTCACATACAATAAACAATGATGGGTATCTCTAGGACACTGAAAAATTAATCTTGCTAACTTATAGAGAACTTTTAGTTTTTGTAACTTAACCTGACTGGCATGTTCATATAATATATCACTAAAATCAATTAATGGAAAAACTTTGGTTTCAACTATTTTCTTTAACAAACTACTTCCTAAGATGCTTTTATTTCTATATAACACCCCTATTCTCTTACCTAAATCCCCTATAAGTTTATCAACATGGAAATTGCCCGTTACTGAAGTGTCAATCCAGTACCCTAAATATTAATACTGAAGAACTTGCTCTAATCTAACACTCCCTCATCTATTATGACCAAATCAGAACTATTTTTTAATTTTGGTGCAGACCACAAGACTATACACTTTGTTTTAGAGACATTCATTTTTAATTTAGAACACCCAAAATATTCTTGTATGGTATTAAAACTTAATTGCAATTGTACCTCAATTTCTTGTACAGTCCTAGCAGAAGTGTATATTATCATATCCTCAGCATACAGATGGTATGCCGAACCATTAACTGCATCCCCAAATTTGTTCAAATATATTAAAAACAGCAAGGGGCCCATCACTGAACCCTGTGGCACCCCTCGAACAACTGGGAGTGGATCAGAAGTAGTACCATTTACAGTTGTTACCTGGGATCTCACACCCAAATAAGAGGCAAACCATTTCACTGCAGAAATAGACAACCCAATATCCCTCAACCTAGATAACAATATTTGGTGGTCAACCATGTCGAAGGCCTTGAAGAGGTCAACAAAGATGGGACCAGTCAGATGACCTCTTTCCATTGCTTTGTTGACATCATCCAAGACCCTCGACACGGAAACCACCATTCCATGGACATACAGAATCCTGATTGGTATCTGTCATACAAGTTATCCCATGACAGATAATCCACCAGCTGAGCTGCCATCAGCCTCTCAAGTAATTTAGAGGCCTGAGGCAACAGGGAAATTGGGCAATAATTTGTCAATAGGACAGGGCTGCCCCCTTTAAATATTGGGACAACCCTGGCCATCAGACTTCTAGGAAAACAAACTGAACTTACAAGCTCAAATGGGCAGACTGGGTGGGCCATAGGCCCTTATCTGCTGACACTGTCTATGTATCTATGTATCTATGTATCTTCCAAACCTTTGGAACCACTCCCTCTCTAACAGACCAGTTAAATAAATACGTCAATGGGGCAGCTATTTGCAAAGCCGAAATCTTTAAGTGGTAGGGAGTCAAACCATCTAATCCCCCACTCTTATTTGTTTTCAATCCAGCAAATGTTCCACTACCTCATATTCCTCTATTTTTCTAAATACAAAGGAGAAATGACCTCTACAATGCTTACAATCTACAATCTCCATATTAGTCGCATCAAAACCAATATCCCTGGCTACATCTCCAGCCTTAATAAAATAATTGTTGAAAACATCAGCAAGGGGAACCAGTCCCTTCATGCTCAGGGATCTTAATATTGTGTGACACCCCCTTAGTGTGTTCATTTAAGCCATTAACAACTTTCCAAAAGGTCCTAGGGTCTCCTGCAGCTGCCTCACACTTAAGACTATAGAACTTTCTCTTGGTTTCCCTCACTGCTGCCACATAGGCATTTCTCTGGCTTCTATAACAATCTAAATCAGGTTTATTATTTGTAACATGTGCCTTTTCCCATGCCTGTTTCTTCTGTCATTTAAGTTTTCTCAGGGCAGAAAAAAAACATTGGGTTGAACACTGCTTAATCTTTTTTTGTCTTTAATGGCATATGATAATCAAGTATACTCATTATTTCAGACAAAAATATTCCCATGCTAGATCAATATCGGGGATAAGAAAAAGTCTATCCCAGATGACACCATCCAAATCTCTAGCAAATAGCAAATAATCAAAATTCTTTGTCTCCTGAAAAGAGATAAATCTAGATTGTACTAATCCTTGACCCTTCCCTCTTACACAGAAAATTGTACTATGACCACTGTTTAAATCTTCCATTTGCCCTACAAGATAACTGTGTGGAGCATTTGTCAAAATCAGATCCAACAAAGTTGAATCTGTTGGACTCCTTACATTTACTCTAGTAGAAGTACTAATCAATTGCTCTAAACCAAGAGAAAGTGCTAAATTCTTTATTACACATGCATCTCCATCCTGCAACCAATTCTCATTAAAATCCCCCACCAGAAGAACTTCATGAGTATCCAAATAACCATCCCAAGCTGTTTCTAATTGTTAAATTTTTTGCTTTGAGTTTCCTGACGGTTGATACACCCCCACAAACAGCATGTGTTTTCCACCAGTAAAATCAATTTCCAAAGCTATATACTCACAAGTATCAGAACATATCTCCAAAAACAGCCATTTAGTGGTAAATTTATCAGATGCATAAACTAACTCCCCCCCTTTTATTCCTATCTGCTCTAAAAACATTGTAGCCTTTAATTAAGGTACTGGTATCCTCTACTCCCTTATATAACCAAGACTCCATAAATAACATAAAATCAGGGGTGTTCTCATATGAAAATTCTCTAATTAAATCTAGTTTTGGCAACATTCTCCTAACATTTGCATGGGTAAACAAAATATCTTTTCTGTTTTTCAATTGTTCAGGTCCAGGATTAGGATTAATATTACCACATTGTAATAAACAAAACATAACAAACAGCTGATTCACCCACTTACTTCTTAGTCCATGTTTCCCATAATAATACATTTTTGGTAAGACAACTTCCTACCCAGTATTTATTCTTTCAATGCTCTGGATCCAGTATTTCAAATATAAGGGCAGCATTAACTGTGCATATTGCTGCAGTATTGGTAAGTCCCTAGTTAATGAGATGTCTTTATTTGTGTAGTCCATTGGAAAAGGCCAGGTACTACTCACCAAGACTGCCTCACACCGCACAGCCAACACACTTTCCTGTTTCCCCATATTATAAGGCATTCTACTATAGCCTAACAAGCACATTACAATTAGACATAAACAACATTGTCTTATATGTATCCCTACAAACAACTGTTGCTTTATTCATATTTTAGCCCTCTTAAACTCTATATAATAGAATAAAATTTAAACCTGGATCACCAATAGTTTATAAATATATAAACTTTGAATATTAAAACAGTCCACAATGCAGCTATTCAAATACCAAATTATAAAAATAAACACATTTCATTTAAAACTAGCATATAACTAAACACTGATCAAACAGCATAAATTCTGCTTTAAATACTCAATCCCTAGTCCCCAGTTAAAATGTTCCATATACAGGATTTACAGCAGCCTTTAAACAAATCTTCCAAGAGGTATTTCAATACTCAGTTAGGACTTCACTCCCACCTTGAGTAAAACGTCACTTTCAGCTCTTCCTCACTCAGCAGCTTTCAAAGTTCTTTTTCTTCTAGGAGTGGTGCTGGCACCACTTGCAATACTCGTGCTTGGGAGTGGCACAGAGATTTAAATGTGACAGTCCCCACCTCCTTAATTACCTCACAGCCTGCTTCCCAAGCCCCTTGCACACTGATGTTAATTACACAAGTCCCATAGCTGGTTGATATCAAAGTCACTCACAAGGCCTCTCACTCTGGTGGTGCTTCTTGGACTGCACAGGGAATCCTCTTGGGGAATCAGTAGCAGCGCATAGCACAGTCTAATCAGGCTTGGAAGCGCTCTCTTGCAAGCGGTGCAGAGATTTAAATGAGACAGTCTCACCTCCTTAATTACCTCACAGCCTGCTTCCCAAGCCCCTTGCACACTCATGTTAATTACACAAGTCCCATAGCTGGTTGATATCACAGTCACTCACAAGGCCTCTCACTCTGGTGGTGATTCTTGGACTGCACAGGGAATCCTCTTGGGGAATCAGTAGCAGCACATAGCACAGTCTAATTAGGCTTGGAGACCTCTTTTGATTTTCTGTAGGTAGCGGCAAACTGCGCTATTTGGGGTGAGGGTATCAGACTTGCTGCTAAGTGGTACAATCTCTAGACCACCCTGATGGCACAGCTGTACTGGGAGATCTGAGATCTAGAAAAGAAGCTTAAGCCAGGTAACCTCGATTCCGTGTGGTGTCATTTAAACTCTTTACGCTCCCAGTATGCTGGTCTCTTAGGAGAGCAGGCCAAACTAGTCATTTTCCATGCATGGGTGTGATATTTAGATGGGGAAGAAAATCTGGAAAACTGTTAGCCCTTCATCTACGGCAACAGGAAGCCCTCAGGGTTATCAAAGCTATATGAGTGGATCCTCACTCAGAAGAACAAACCCATCCCAAGGCTATTGCAGAGGCTTTCCGGGCCTTCTATCGTTCTCTATATCATGACGATCACCCTGTGGCCTCCCAGTCAGAGAAGATTACTTCCTATTTGGACTCAATTGATCTCCCTATTCTTATGGATTCTCAGATTTTTGGAAATAATTACTGGGAGGTGCTATCTCCCATGCTGAAGTAGTATAGACCATTACCCAGCTTTCCTTAGACAAGACTCCTGGGCCAGATGGTTTTATTAATAATTAATACAAGGCCTGGTCAGCAGAGCTCAATCCTTTTTTAACTAAGTTTTTTCTGCAGGTCTCCACAGGCCTCTGCAGGTTCACTGGTCTCATTGATTACTCCCTAACTGAGGCATCGATCACCCTGTTATTTAAACCAGATAAAGACAAGCTGCTGGCAGGGAGTTATCATCCCATTTCCCTTTTCAATTCAGATGTCAAAATACTAGCTAAAATTTTAGCTAACTGGCTACTTAGTGTCTGGGATGGTTTGACTGGAGGGGAGCAGATTGGCTTTATGCGGGGGAGACTTTCTAGTGATCATTTGCACAAACTTCACCATCTTATTTTCCATGCCAAGAAGGCCAGAGTCCCAGTGGCTCTGGTTTCCATGGATACAGAAAAAGCATTTGATCATGTCTCTTGGCTCTTTCTCTTTGCAAGTCTTTGCAATTTTGAGATAATGGATGAGTTTATGCAATGCGTTTGTATACTTTACCAATGCCCGACAGCTCATATTTGGTATAATGGGATGCTTTCTGACCCTTTTCCTTTGCCTTGTTGGAACTTGTTTAGGCTGTCATTTGTTTCCCTTGCTTTTTAATCTGTATATCAAGCCCTTACTCTGAGCTCTGTGCAGCAGTCCTTCCATTAAAGGTATTTCTATTGGGGGCCCCAGATATAAGCTTTCCGCATATGCGGATGATCTCTTGCTTTACATCGAGGATTCTTTGACCTCTGTTCCCACTGCTCTGACTATTATCCACAGATTTCCAGAAGTTTCAGCTTATCAACTTAATTTGAGTAAAATTAAAGTTCTCACACTGAATAATCTCCTTAATAAACAGGCAATTGTGGATATGGGTCTAACCTTGGAACCTTGTGCCCTTATGTACTTGGGTATTAAGCTTTCTTAATACCCCAGTGAGTTTTTCAGATTTAATCTGGATCATCTTCTATGTACATTGAAGTTCGACCTCCAGAGATGGCCAGCACTACCATTGACCTGATGGGTCCATCTAAACATAGTGGAAATTAATCTTCTCCCCTGCCTTCATTACCTCTTGGGTATGTAGAACATTTCCCTCCCCCAGTGTTGGTTTAGTAGGTTGCAAACTCTCCTCAATGATTTTCTCTGGCATGGGAAGACAGTTTGACATTCCTGTTTTAACTTAACAACTCCACAATACCTGGTGGGGCTTCATTTACCAAATTTTTTCTTTTACTATGGGGTCTTACATGGTAGCAAGTACCTTTCATGTGGGTCATCTCCTGATACTATAGCTGGGCTGAATACACCCCTTTGTGGCTTTATATTGAGTGAGATCTCTGCTGTTCAGTAGGGCTCCATCTCAGAAGTCTTCATTTTTTGAAATCCTCATGTTGTCCCCTTCCCACAGGTGGGCTCCAATTTATTGGTCCTTTACAGTACACTCCCAGATCGGTAAATATTATGGGGCCCATTGTAGAGATGCAGCAAAATTTAATTCTGTTTGCAAAATTCCAGTGAAATCGGGAATTTCGCCACTCAAAATATTTTGTGAATTTCACCCATTTCGCAAAATATTTCACAGGTGTGTAATTTCACCCTCGAATGGTTGTATTTCACCCACAAGTGGCAAAATTCCACATTCCCCAGGCAGAATTTCACAAAATATTTTCATGAAATGTGTGAATTTCGCAAAATATTTACTGAGCACAATTTGCAGATTTCGCCCAACTCTAGTCCATTGGTCCATTGATATTTCATAGCCAATCTTCTATAGTCCCAACTTTTATATTAACCATCACCCCATTATCTCTTCTTTCTGGCCGCACTTCCCCATCTCAGCAGTGGAATCTCTTACAGAGGCTAGCAAGATTATCCCTTTTCTTATTTTTCAAGAACGTTATAGTATTTCCAGTTCTATGATTTTAAAGTATCTTCAGTTGACCTATGCTATTACAATGGGTCTTGGTTCCCGCCCCTGGACTAGAGCTGCCAGGGAGTGTTTGGATGCGTTGATTCTTGTTACTACACAGCCTCATTTTGTGTCAGGTCTTTATAAGTGTTTTTTAAAACATTGGACCCCCATATTTCTACTGGTTTATACATGAATTGGCAGCAGGTCCTGGCAGTCCAATGATTGTCTGAGGTCTGTAAATCCATCTGGAGGAATCTTTACTAGTATATTAAGCAGGACTGGTACAGACTGGTTCAATTCAAGATCCTTCATAACCTGTATTTCACTCCCCATTGATTGTTTCAGATGGGTAAGTTGGCTTCCCTGACTTGTATTAGATGTGGCTTGGCTGATGGTACATTATAACAAGTCTTATGGGATTGTACTAAAGTGATTCCCTTCCGGGAGGCAATTAAAAATAGTTTGGACCCCTTCTTAGGCCTGGAGGATTGTTTCACACTTGAGATTTGTTTGGTTGGTCACTATCCTTCAGAGGTCTGTGGTCTGCAGAAAGGTCATTTTGTTTTAATAGCTCTTGTAACTAAGATCATGATTTTGCCTCACTGGCTGGATCATACTTCACCCACTCAGAGGGAGTGGAATCAAGAAATTATGCAAGCATTGGATGTTGAGAAGCAAACTGCATCTCTTCATAATTGCCCCACCTCATTTCGGACCAGATGGAAATCCCTTTATGTTTTGTTGTCTAATTTATTTAGTGAAGTCTTTTTATGTAACAATTGTTTGTTATGACTGCTATTGGGCCCCTAGGTTTGATATACCTTCACCTTTTTGCTGTATTGCCCTGGGGTATCAGACGTTTTCTTGATGTCGTGCTCCAGATGTGGGGATGGGGGATTTGTGGAAGGGGACTGTTTATTGTTTGCTTTGTTATTATCATTACCGTGTTCTAAGTTTTGTTGTATTTGTTTGTATGCCATTGTTCTTGGTATTTTTTTCTTCAATAAAGTTCACTTACTTACAAAAAAAGTTTGCAATGAACTCACTGTGCTACCAAGCAATAACCTGATCCTAAGAATATCCAGAAAAATCAAATCCTTTACACTTTAACACAAGGTATTATCACTGGCCCATGAAGAACATTGATAGTGAAAACAAAGAAATTCCTTCATGATAATGTATGGTTCCAAAACACAGACCAGAGGGCTGAAACCATGGTAAGAAACTGCCTAGCAAGTCAGGCCCCAATGCCTGTCATACAAACTGAGCCATTGCAAATGTCTGAACTTCCAGAAGCAGCATGGCAAAATGTCTGTGCAGACATCTATGGACCTCTACTCACTGGAGAATACCTCCTGTTCATTGTAGATGAGCACTCTAGATACCCTGTTGTAGAGATAATTAGATCCACCCTAGTCATTGCTGTCATACCAGTGCTGGACAATGTTTTTCCTTTGTTTGGCATTCCCAGAATTGTGAAGACAGACAATGGCCCACCATTTCACAGTAATCAGTTTAGCAAATTTGCAACATATTTGCATTTTTGGCATAGGAAAATTTCCACTCACTGGCTGCAGATCAATGCTGCTGCAGAGAGACTGATGAGGACTACAGCAAAATTCCTGAAGGTAGTAGGGATGCAAGGTGTTCTTAGGAAACATATATTATGCAAGATTCTGAGACTACCGTTCCATACCACACAGCACCACAGATAACTGCTGTTCACCTGCAGTATGAGAACTAACATTCCTACTGCTGTAATTTCAAGAGACACAGTACCTCATAGTAACTTAAGACGTAGAGATCATGCTGCTAAAGCTAAGATGAAAGCCTACTCAGGCAGACGTCACCATGCAACACATGCTACAATTACACCTGCTGATACTGTGCTCTATCGGCAGCAGACGTCCAACATGCTCTCTACCCCTTATAACACTAAGCCTTACAAAGTCACACAAGTGAAAGATTCAATGGTCACAGCTGCAAGAGATGGACACTGAAACTCTTCATTCTTTAAGAAACTCTGACCTCCCGTGGTGCTGACTCAGACGTGGTGGAAGAGGATGATGCAGAGCCTATGTGACCAACCATCAATGCACCACCCCAGAGGTACTCAGCTAGACATAATGGACAGCCACCTGCTTACCTTAAAGACTATACATAGAGGGATATATGCTTTACAAAAAAAGAGATCACATTTTTCTTTTATTAGCATCCATAGTTACATTTGTAACTGTGATGTATTATTATTACTATTGTCATTATCCCTACTTGTATTAATAAGAACTCTCTTTGACAAAGCTAGAATTAGCAAAATGAAATGTAGCCACATGTAATAGTGGTAATAATATCTGAGTTATTAGTAACACCATTGATTTCAGAATGTATTGGCTGCAAAGGAAGCATGTCATTTGTTGATATAAAGTAAATGAGGGATGTAATTTTATAATCTGTATCAGTCAGCATGGCCACCTAGTGGACTTTGATATTATTTCAGCACTTAGTTAGTTTGCAGCATGGTGATAGTATGGTGTTCATTTGTTGCTTTATGGCAGTACTCAGTTCACAGTTGTCTTCTGCATGTTAACAGCTGAGGAGTGTGCAGTGAATAAAAAAACTGAATGAAGACCAAGTCATCTGTCTTTATTTTCAAATAAGAGTATCAACATACTATATTGCTGTATGTGGCATTATGGTTTTCAACATTAAAACTGACCCCCTCACTCTTCCTTCCCTTGAGACAAAAGGTCAAGCCATTGGTCTGGGACTGTTCCCATGGGTTTGCTGTTTCAAACTACAGTTCTCGGGTCAAGCCTCATGAGTCCCTGTCCCTGTGGGTGCTATATGAAGCAAAAAATCTGTGGGACACAGCCCAGGATAAGCGTCTTGGTTTGCAGAGGGCACTACATGCCCTATACAAAACAGCAGACCTATGGGGTATGACTCCAGACCTGTGTCTTGCATCATGCGGGCCTTATAAGTGTTACATTATATGGCAGATCTGTAGGGTACAGCCCTGGTCCTGTTCCCTGCTTCGAACTGGGCTTTGTTGACTTTACATGAAGCAGCAGGCCTCTGGGGCATTTCCCTGGACCTGCAATATGAAGCAGCAGACCAGTGAGGCACAACCTCAGATCTATAGCCATTGACCATGATGCATTGCTCCAGATCCATATGACTGTACCCCAGACCTGTAGCTTAAAACAGCACAAATGTGCAGCATGGCCCCAAACCTGTAGATTGGCCTTGGGTCACAAATGTAGAGGATTGGGGAAGATAGTGGTAGATGGGGTTGCTAGTAAAGAAGTTACTGGGACACAACCAAAAACCTCCCCAACTATGCTAATGTTGCCAGGATTACCACACTAGACCCTACGGTCATTGCCAATACCTTCAATGCTGCTTTCACTGACCTCAGTACTGTACTTCCTCTGGACTTTATTACAGAATACGACTCTCCTTCACCCATTAGCCCCATAATCCTGTCTAAACACCCACCTTTCTACTTCAAAGAGGTCAAAGTGCACGAAGCCTGCAAATACATTACCAAAGCTATCTCCTAGTCCAGAACTAGTGGTGACTCCTTGGACCTTAAGCTGCTGTCTCTCACTCTTGAAGAGGTTCTACACCCATTAACCAGAATTTTTATCCTCTCCCTCAGCCTCAGTTAGTTCCCTGAAAAATGGAAATCAGCTACTATTACTCCAGTCCGTAAAAGTGGGGACAAGACCAATCATGGAAACTATCGGCTGATCTCCGTATAACCCTCCCCGAGGCCCTTGATCATATAGTTGCAGACCAGCTTATTGACTATCTGGACACATACAATATTCTGTGCACACAGCAACACGGCTTCAGAAAAAGACACAGCACCTCATCTGCCTTCCTGGATTTCACTGGGGCTCTGCACAGCAAGTTTTACAAAGGTCGCCTAACTGGGGCAGTTTTTATCGATTTGACCAAGGCGTTTGATACTGTCCACCATCATCTGCTAACAGGTCAGCTACAGAACGCTGGTCTCTCTCATGACTCTACAGCATGGTTTAAAAGTTACTTGGAAAATCCTTCACAAAGAGTAAAAATTGCCATTGTACTCTCTGACACTCGACCTGTCCGCTCAGGTGTCCTCCAGGGATCCATTCTGGGTCCACTTCTTTTTAGCCTTTTCATGAATTCCCTTCCACAATCCTGCTTGTAACAAATCATCCTCTATACAGACGATGCTGTAATTCTCACTTCCCACAAAGACCCCACACCCCTACAACACAATCTGCAGCATGGTTTCACCTCTGTTGAAAACTAGTTCATTCAACTTAAGCTGGTCCTTAATCACAAAAAAAAACTAAGTCTATGCTTTTTAGCAGCTCCCACAACCAGCACAGGCTACACTCCCTTATTATCACTATCAGTCTGGGTAATACACTCGAACAGGTTCATTCTTTTAAATACCTTGGGATCCTGCTTGACTATAATCTATCCTATGGGGCCTACATTGATAGTGTAGCAAAAGCTGCTAATATTTGGCTAGGCTTACTGTTCAGGGAGAGGCAACATTTCACCCCGGACACCTTGAAGATCGCTGTCCAGAGCTCCGTGGTCTCCATCATAGACTACGGCCTCATCGTCTACAGCTCAGCCTCTGTTACTACCCTCAGATACATATCAACATCCCTCAAAAAGGCCTGTCGGTTTATCACTGGAGCTCACCGTCTCACACATACCTGTGATCTTTATACTCAATCTGGATGGCTCCAACTCTCCAGCTGTATTAAGTATCCAACCTGCACCATAGAGAAAAAAAATTATCATGGGCCTTGCAGCTCCTAAAGTCCAAGCTCTCCTGCGCCCCAGCATAAATCTGCAAAACACTAGGAGATCCGAATCATAGCTTTTGCAGGTTCCCCGCTGTTGCACCACTCAGGGTCAATGATCTTTTGCCCATAGGGCTCC
This sequence comes from Neoceratodus forsteri, assembly GCA_016271365.2. NCBI lineage: Eukaryota > Metazoa > Chordata > Ceratodontiformes > Ceratodontidae > Neoceratodus > Neoceratodus forsteri. The sequence continues at coordinate 637,506,855 of CM057455.1, read as the reverse complement.
TACATGGCTAAATGGTCTCAGCACTACCATCTCCTCCATTCCCAAGCTTGGCATGTTTAAAATCAGGCTCCACCTCCAGCTCCTGTGACTGCCTCATCTAATCAGCTTTACTTACCACTACCCATAGCCATGCTATGCCATTCCCTCATAGCACTTATCACCTATTTTACCCTAGCCTCCCACTACCCTTCCACCTCCCTGCCAGCTCCCCCATTCCGCCCTCACTCCATCGCTTCTCCTTGTGATGTTTGACAATACCACTGGCAACTCCTGTTTCCACCTTGCCATTCCCATTGTTTCCCCCTTGTCTACTCCCTGTTGATGCTGTTCTGGGTTCTGTAATGTGTTCTGGGCTTCTCTAACATGTTGCTTACTCAATTAATTATTATCTGACTACTGTACTATATACCTGCATTGTTGTTATTTCTGTTGTATCCCCTGTATTGAAGTACAACTGAAGTGGAACCTTTGTAAAAGAGCCATGGCTCAAAGGTACTTGTAATCCTAGATCTAAATAAAAAAATAAAAAACAAGCAAACAAAAAAAAAAAAAACATAACACTGCATTTACTGGCTTTTGTGGTTTTGCAACTGTAATATACTGTATGCATCAATACGACCTTTTGCAAGGGTTTGTCTTGATTTTCTAGAAATTATAGTGGCAAATGAATAACTTGCTTCATGCATGGCCCTGAGGGCCCCACACACAATAAATAGCAGATGAGTCACAATATGTTATTATGAGCACAGAGTCTGACATCTAGCTTACTTCATCCAGGGTCCTGTGGGATTTACAGGAAGCAGCAGACCCTTATGTTGGGGCACCAAAACTGTAACTTGCTTTCCTCAGGGCCCTGTGGGCTCCTAGGTGAAGTAAGAGATCCCCTGGAAATATGAAGTAGCAAGTCCCTGCTCCTGGAGGTGAATAACTCACTTAACAAACAAAAGTTGGATCTATTATTTATTTAAACCATATAATATTAAGCACTGTCAATTCAGCAAATGTTTCAAGAAATACATTTCCTCATTGTCAGGGCAACAACATTTACTAGAAAAATAGAATATTCAAGTACTATATATTAATTCATATACTGTTTGTAATATCTTAATAACGTTATCTAAATTAATTTGCTATACAGTATTTTTTTCTTCCCTACGTTTCGCTAGCTGCATACTTCAGGAACAATACATATAGAATACTTAAACCATTTAATAAATGGAAAAAATAGTTCCCTGAATAATTGTTCAACCTTCCACTGGCATTATATCCATAACTCCACAAAGCAATGTTTTTATACCTCGAGTTGGGGGCGGGCATTTCATACCTGAGCCATAGGTTCCTGTAATCTTCTTCTTCTACAGTGTTTTAGGGCTGTGAGCAGAGCCTACAGCCATTTTGGAATTGTAGCTTTAAAAATGGCTGATCATTGAGCCTTCCATTGCACTTTTGGAATTATCCTTCCAAAAGTCGAATGAAGCTTGAAACCCTCCACCACGATCGGCCACTAAGGAATAAAAGCCACACTATTTCGGCTGTTACTTCTGCATTCTAGAGCATGAACTGTGCATGTGTGACTCACACGCATGTGCAGTTCTGCTGGTGCCATCATATTGTGAATGGCAAAATGCCATTCACTACAACTATGCATGCGCAAGTACCACGCATGCGCAGCTGCATCACTGCCACCAGCACTGGCAACAACAGAAACCATCTAGCACCCTTGCACTGCTGCTGTCCTCCCCGCTGCCTCTGTTCCAGTCTCTGCACTGACATAGGGGTCACCAATCCCCATGTTGGCATGAAGAATCCTCCACCCACTCATGTGGCACACTAGGAGCCCACCACAATGTGCCCAAATGTTTTTCCCCCACCTCCTGCCCACTCCATGCTGACATTTGGGTCTCCAATCCCTGTGTTGGCACTATGTTGCACCCTGGCAGCCCATGCCAGTGTGCACAAAAGTATTTTTTCCCCCACTGACATCGGGGTGCCCAATCCCCATGTCAGCATCATGTATCCCCCCACTCATGTGACACAATGGGAGCCCACCCCAGTGTGCCCAAATGTATGTATTTTTCCCTGTAAATAAAGAAAACTGTCCCACAACGTGTTTTTTTTTATCTGTAAAAAAGAAAATGGTCCCTCATCATCACCCCTGTCCCCCTCATCCATCCCCACCCTACCACTGAGCACCCACCTCCCCGCACCCCATACTTACTTCTGGAAGTTGCCACTGTCATCTTCTCTGGACCGAGGCATGTCTGCACTCTTCAAAGCCAAACCACAAACTGAAGAACCAAAGGTAAGCATGCTATAATGGCATTTAATAGGGTTTTCAACTTATGCTGATAAATCAGCCATTTTTTAGAATTTGTTCCCCAAATTTTCAACATGGGGTTCTTGGGACCCCCCCCCCCCATGCAAACATTCATTGTCATTACATTACTCTGTCCCAAAAGATCATTTCTCGGTCGCTGTGCAGAATCACCTTTCAGGACTGAATGATGAAATGACAGTGGCACTATTCATGAGGTTGGGACCCAAAAAGCCCATGTCACAAATTTTGTGAAAAAATTCCAAAAAATGACTGTGTTACGAGCATGTATTGTGCAGTTTCTACACACGCTCCTAACTTTGCCAATTTTTAATATTTTCACTCCATATTTTCAACATTGTCATTTTTGCACACCTCCTTTTTAGCAGTACAACTGTCATTTTTCACATCTTGCCCAAAACGTGTTTTTGTACCTGTGGCACAGAATGGCATGGTCGCTCTGCAAAATCAGCTTTCGGGACAAGAGTACAAAATGACACTGACACTCTTAATGAGGAGGGTTCCAAAAAGGCTATGTTGAAAATCTGGTGCAGCACCTGCCCAAAATGATCAAGTTATACCCAGGCGTTCAATAATCTCTATGCACACGTGTAATTTTGCTCACTTGGCAGCTGGTCACAACCCTATCGGATCTGGCCAGAACTTGTTTTTTTTTTGTTATTCATTTCTTTTCTAAAATATAAAATTCATATTCCAGCATATATTCTTATAATCCATGGGATCAATAATCATTAACACGGCATTTCTCAAAATGCTGCTGTCAAAGTGCTTATCATATACATACTTCAAATGTTTTATGTTACCAGAAAACTTGTCCATCCATTTTACACATATAATATACAAAGCCTTTCTCAGCCTCCTTCATCTCCTTTATAGACCAGTTATATGCCAGAAATAGCAGTTATATATATTTTTTAAAACAATGACATGGGAAAAACTATAAAAGACAACATGTGTACCTTTCTTAGTAGTATCCCATTCTTAGGTGACATTACCCAAGGGGAGATATCTCCATTTCTTGCTATGACCTGTAAATAATAGGAACTTATACACTGAGTTTGTTCACTGTATAGCTTATTCATAATCACAAAACCTTGTTTTTATAAATGAAGCACTCTTCCTTTTGAACTAATATGTGGGCTACAGGGCTACAACAGTATTATTTCACCCCTTGTTGTAAATTTGCAACTTTTGCTCTACATGCTTACAAGTCCCTGGTGGAGCCACATGCATACAGTGCATGAAGGAAACAATCAACATACCCTTTCACTTGCCAACAAACAAAAGTCCAGCACCAGGACTCATCTGTGGTATTTAACAAACTAAAATAAAGAACAGCAAATCTTTAAAAAGCACTCACAGCAAGAAACAGACTCTCACACTGCAACAGATAAAATCTCTTATCATTTTTATTCTTCAGAGAAGTACAAAACAAAACATGTGAATTCCAGTTGCAAATGACAAAAACCTACCAGTGGTGACTGAATGACATCAAGGTAAGGCCAACACACAAATTGATGTTTTGCTTGGGGACTCGCAAGCTTTCTGAGACCTTCCTGTACTTGCAGGGAGAAGCGTCACACCTTGTCTGTCAACTGACAAGGATGCCGTCTCTGGCTAACGTGTTCTTTTTTTTAAGTTCCACTATAATCACCATGGCTTACACTCATAATAGCATGGGCATCATGACACTGCCATCATGAGCATCGCAACATCACCAATGTAGTGCCATCACAGTGCACACTCACCAGCATAGACCTCCACACAGCAGTGTGACACTGCCATTCACTGTGCATCCCAACACTTTTAAAGTAGTATTATTCCTTTATAGAGGTCACTAGTTGCAGCATTTTGACACTTTGAAATTTAATATCGTGTATGAATCTCATAGGACACTCATCATACTTTTCATTCTCCTAGTTCTGAATAATATAATGCAGTAATGATGTTATGACAAATATATGTCCGATCGTGGGCAGCAATGTGGCTCCTCCCACCTCCTCCCGTACATCTCCCTGGTGGTCCAGTGGACCAAAATGCCCGATCGCGGTCGGTATGTTTAAAACCCCCCTCCCGTTCACATCCCTGGTGGTCCAGCCCACCGGCTGCCGGGGGGGAGCGGGGTGGTGGGGCTTCGTGGGTGGGTGGGGTGGGGGGACACTAGCCACCAGGGAGATGTTTGGGGGTTCAATTTACATTCTGCCCCGATCAGGCATTTCGGTCCACTGGACCACCAGGGAGATGTTCGGGCTGGGGGGTCACTTTACATACTGCCCGCGATCGGCACAAGGACATGTTCGGGGTTCACTTTACTTTCTGCCCGCGATCGGGCACAAGGGAGGGGTTTCACTTTACTTTCTGCCCACGATCGGGCACAAGGGAGGGGTTTCACTTTACTTTCAGCCAGCGATCGGCATTTCCGTCCACTGGACCACCAGGGATGTGAACAGGAGGGGAGCCACATTGATGCCAGCGATCAGGCTGGTGGGGGGGTACATATGCCACGGTCGGGCTGGGGGGCACAGGGACTGAGTTGGGGGCCAGCCACAGGTGGCAGCTGCTGTGTTGCGCCCTGCAATGCAGCAGCTCACCTGTGGGTGGCCCTTGACTTAAGCCTTTTTTGGCTCAAGGTCCTGCAGGCTCAGGTTGGGGGTTGCGCCTGCACTACTCTGCACAGCCCGGCTGAATATCGGGCTGTGCAGTTTATGCATGGTTCCTCCCCCTCCTGTTGAGCATGCATTCATTTGCATTGCCCTGTTGCTCAGCCTGTTTTCAGTGGCGCAACTGCCTCCTGCTGAATATCGCAGAATGGCGCAATTTAGGACTTGAGCATGCGCAACCCTGTTGCGCATGGCATAACCCTTTTGAATATCTGGCCCAAGGGATTTAATTTGAAATCTGTATTTTGACATTGTGGCCGACTGGCCAGAGATCGTCAGGGAGTGGGGGGGCCACTAGACACCACAGATTTAATTCAGTTATGAAAAACATTGTAGCCAGTGATCAATGGTGGGGGGGCACTAGACACCAGGGATTCTGGAATGAGATTTAAAAAAAAGTATATATATATATATATATATATCACTTGGGGCTGGTGATCATTTAACATACATGTATATAGTTTTACATTGGGGCTGGTGATTGGCGTGGGGGACTAGACACCAGGGAATAGGATTTATAATATATATATTTATATTTTTACATTAGGGCTAGTGATTGGTGGGGGTAGGGGGGACCACTAGACACCAGGGATTTAATTCAATTATTCAAAAAAAAAACATTATGGCCAGCAATCAGTGGGGAGGGGGGACTAGACACCAGTTATTTGCGGGTTGTGTTGGAATCTGTAACTTCTCCTTGCTTTTGGGGGGTGGGAACAATTGCAATGTTCACTTAAAAAAGACCAAACACAAGGCAAAGTTACAAATGCTGAATTATGGCTTCAGAGGACAACTTCACGAATTGCTCCATGGAGGCAAATTTGTCCACTTTGTGGAAAATTCGCTGGTGAAGTAAAACTTTGCTGCATCTCTAGTCCAGTATGGTTCCATCCCTGGTAGGCTCTGTGACTCCCTGCACAAGGAAACTATCCTATAAAGCCTCCAGAAGGACCTGTTCCCTGAAACGGGAGGTAGCTGAGGTCCTCCTTTCCACTTCAGATTGTTTGAAATTATGTTATTACTATGTTTCCCTGACTACATAGCATTCTAATCTTCTGCCCCAGGCTTTGGACAACTCTTTCTCCTGTGAAAGTGGTCTGTAAACCATACCATTCTAACCTTTCTCCCCTTGATGTTTTGGAGCTGCACCCACACGGCTTTAGTCTTACTCTCAGACTTCTTCACCCTGGTGCATATGATCCCTTCCCTCACAAACAGAGCTACCCCTCCCTCTTTCACCTTCTCCCTATCCTTCTGGTAAATTCTATACCCAGGGATCACAAGGTTCCAGTCATTGTACTGAGTGACCCACATCTCTGTGATGGCTACTATGTCCACCTTTCCCTCAGCCATCAAAGCTTGAAGATCCGTCATTTTGTTTGCCGGACTCCTTGCATTTAATGACACCACCTTTCGCCATGACCCCTGCACTCCATTACCACTGTTCAGCCCTTTTCATCTCCCCCTCCTCAATTCTCTCTCCCTCACCACTGCTCTTCCCTCTAACTTCTGTTTGCTGACTTAGTAGGGGGGATGCCCATCGGACTCCAGCTTCTGGTGACTACAGTTGCAGCGCACCCTAGCAACCCCCCCCCTTTTAGTTTAAATTAAAGCTTGTTGACAAGTAATCCTACAATTTATTCTTTAAGACCCTGGTGCCTTCCTTACTTAAATGCAGTCTATAAGGTGCATATAAGTCACTATTATTCCAAGACCTTCCCCACCCTCCCCACCAGCCCGTACCCATTTGACTCACACTACCCCTTTAGCCAACTGTTAAATTCCTCAATTCTCTGTTTCCTTACAGTATTTGCCCCAGGGACTGGGAGTACTTCAGAGAAGGCTACCGACCTTCCTGCCTCACTGCAGATTTTCTCTTCCTCCCTAAACCTCTCCTGCACTACCTTTATCACATCCCCGGCAAAATCATTTGTACTCAGGTGTACTAAAATGTGAGGTTTCTTCTGCTCCTGGCCTATATACTTAGCTACAGAAGGCCCCATTGTCTCAGCTGTCATGCCTGACATGCACTCCACTCACATGCAACCCAGCCTTGTCCCCTTACCTCCCCATCTCACTCCCAGCACTATTGAATCTCCCAAGATATTGAGCTTCCCTACTTTCTCCTGTCTCCCCCCCTTCATTCTACCTTCCCTGCTGTCAAGTCCCCGATATCCCTCCCTTCCCACAATTTCAGTTTCCCCTGTCCTCCTGCATCTCCTCTGTGGCACACTTCCCTTTGGCTCTCCCAACTCCGTATCTCCAGAAACTCCACCTATACTGTCCCCCTCCAGCCCCCACAGCCATCCTTCCACTCAGTCCTGCACTCCACCCTCATAGCCCACACCCCACTTCCCCTGTCACCCCTTTCCTGCTATTTATGGCCTCAAAGTTTTCTCGATCCCCTACCTCCCCATCTGCCTCCTGATCTTCCAAACCAGCCAGTACTGCAAACTTGTCCTTTTTTTTTTAAAATATATTTTTATTGTATCCAAGTTTTTCAGGTGGTGATCAGGGTACATCATTTGTTACTGCAAACCTGTTCGAAGAGGGTTTCCCCATAAAAGGCCATTTCTCTTTTCTCCCTCCCTGTGCTTTTCCCCTTCCTCCATGTTCTGTTTTCTTTACCCACCTATCCTTTCTCCTTATCTCTGCCAAATGCCCACTCCTGTTCACCAGGTAACTTGGGGGGGGCGGCTGTCCCTGGACCCTTTGGGATCCTCCCTGTTTCCAGCTAATTCCTTCTCTCAATGCAGCCCGGAGCAGCTATTACCTGCACTTTCAATCACTGATCTTTCTCTCAGCCTCTTTCTGCTCCCTTTCCTAACTCTCATCTCAGCTACCTAATCTCATCCCTAAATTGCTCAAAGTGTCTGCACACTTGACAGACCCTGCTCTCCACATTGTTCCTAGAAAGACAGCAGCCCCACACCCATTGCAGTTAACACCCTCCCTTCCTCCATGCCCTGTCACTTCCATCCCCATATCTTTTTAATGCCCCAAGCTGTCCTGTCGTCTGCTCCAGTTCCAAAGATCCCACATCCTCCCTGATTAGCTGATACCTACCTTGCTATACTACTGAGTTGCTTTCTGTAATTACTTCCTCAAATAGGTTGACCCTATATAGGGTTTTGCCACAGTCCCCTTATTTCTGCTTATTCCCTCCTCTGTGCTGTATGAACAGACAGTCTACTGTGCTAGCTAGACATATATAACATGTGCTGTGCACTCACTTACTGTGCCCTGACCTGCATGGCCTGCAGCCTGCGATCCTTCTTCCGGATGCCCTGCCAACACCCACCACCCCACTTACTCAGGACACCAAACTCCTCCTTCGTGGCACTTACACTTTGGGGTCACTCATGCAAGGGGTTGCTTGGCCCCTTGGGTAATTTATATGGAGTACAGCCTCCTGAGTGGTCAGCTGTGATCACATTGTTCAGTGGGACCACCAATGCTGCAGTTTACTAGCCGCCACTTGCCCAAACTCACCCTCTGCAGCTTCCCCCATCTCCCTGAATCCACACAGCCCCAACAATTTCTACACAACATTCAAAGTGTCCACAAATACAGCCATACAACCACAGTAAAAGAAGGAAGAAAGCTACTTTGCTGCTCCACTTCGCTGCTGCCACTTGCAAGCTGGTGTCTCAGCTAATGCAGCATATACCAGCATCCACTCCCTTTTATTCTCTGAACTACAGCCTCCCGAGTGGTTGGCCACACTCATGTGATCCACTGGGACCACCAATGGCATTGTTTACTGGTTGCCAATCACCCACCCTCAGCCTGCCCTCTGCAGTTTCCCCCATCCTCCCTGAATCCACAAAGCCCTGAACATTTCAATACAGCATTTATTTTGTCCATGAATATAGCCCCACAACCATGGCAACATATGGAAAAAAGCCAGTTTGCTGCTGTCACTTGCAAGCTGATGTATCATCTAATATATAAATAAATATATATACATATATGTTTATAAAATGGATAAGAAAAAATCAGTGAAAATCCACTGTCCTGAATGACTGAAACATGTCACATGATTGCATTATTCCACAACAACTGCATGCCTCCCAGTATGACCACACACCTGAACTACTTTGCAGCCCCCAGAATCTTCTCACCAGTACTGAGATCACTCCACACGTGACACAGACCGGGTACCCCCCCACACACACAGCCACTCAATCAATCATAAATAAAAAAAAATCTATGTAGTTGTCCTACACTATGTAAGCAATAATACTCGACAGGGTGGGCATTACTGGGAAATACCGGACTGCCCAGGGGCGTGATGAGGCCCGACGCCACAGGCGGAGGGCCTTATAGCCCCTGGAAGGTCCGGTATTTCCCAATAATGCCCACCCTGGAGGGTATTATTGCACTTATAAAATGGTTTTCTTAGTAAGCTTTTAGAATGAAGAGAGGAAATTATTATAAAAAAATGAATAGTATTAGCAGAAACAAAAGTATTTAAAAAAAATAGTCCATGTTTCTTTAAGGCTGTTCCAGGTTGTGTTGCTCCTCCCCACAGCTATCAACACCCCTCCCCCCCGCTTCTCGAGACAGACACATCTACTTGAAGAATTGGTAAATATGCAGAACCAGTCTGTGGGCATTGTTGTGTCATGTTTGTTTAACATTTTTTTTTTTTAATTGGGCTGCAGTTAAGCGCGGGACCTGTGCTGAGAACTATGCATTGACGAACAGCTCTGAGGTAAATTATGTATTTCATTTACATTGGTACATGGAATACCTGTGGGAGCATTATAGTTTGAGGCAGTTCTGGCATTTGTGGCAGTAGAATGCTATGATTTTTAAAAAAGGTTCGGAGCAGTGGATTATTTCACTTCTGGTTTTGCGCAGTGCTGCGATAGTGTGGTAGGGAGAGTGCAGCTGTGAGAAAAAAAAGATTTGGGCACTCTTCCAGACCGCAGAATAAGTGGAGTGTCTTTTTTTTGTATTTTTGAACAGGAGCGATGTTATAGTGAATGACTGACTGTGTGTGTGTGTGTGTGTGTGTGTGTGTGTGTGTGAGGGGGGGCCGTTTGGTCTCACTAACGAAGAGAAAAAACATGGCAGGGATTTTAAATTTTAGCTGGTGGTTTCAGCCAATGAGCAAGCAGGGTGAGCACCCCTGCACAAGGGTATGTGGTAAGGTGGTACTCAGGCTGGTACTAATTTCTTGCTGGGTATTTATTGAAAAATAAATGCCCAGCTTGGAGGTGGTATTAGCCAATCAGCAGTCATAATCTATTCTTGCCATTTTATAAATATCCATAATATTTAAACAAAAAGCCACTTTAAAAATACCTTATCTGGTTTATCCTGCCATTTTTGGATTCTAGATGTAATCACTTTCACTTTTGCTGTTCTGCTGTAGTGTGACCGAGCAATAATAATGGAAGTGAAGGATGTGGTGACAGAGGTTTAAAAGAAGGCATGTTGTAGCAATAAAAAATATGCAGACATTGTTTTTTATATTAAGATTGCTTAGATCTTTTTAAAGGACGTCACCGACTGTAGAGAGATGAGATCGAGTGTAGCATGACCGAGCAGTGTTAATGGTGGGTAAAGAACTTGGTGGCTGTGGTTTAAAATAAGAGATGCTGTACCCAGAAAGTATGTAAAGTTCATTTTTACAGTAAGATTACTTAGAGCTCTCTAAAAGAAGTCTCTGACTCTAGACAGAGCAGAGCAAGTAAGTACGCAGCTTCAGGAGAGTACACACAAACATGAGCGGGTGTTGCATAGCAACAGTCACTCAGGCTTGCCTGTACTATCCTGAAGCCGCTGACTCACTCACTCTGCTCTGTCTACATTCAGTGACTTCTTTTAGAGAGATCAAAATAATCTTGCTGTAAGAAACAAGCTTTACATACTTTCTGGCTACAACATCCCTTGTATTAAACAACTGCCACCAAGTTATTTACCCCCATTAACACTGCTCGGTCACGCTACACTTGTTCTCATCTCTCGACAGTCGGGGGCTTCCTTTAGAAAGATCTAAGCAATTTCGATATACTGTAAACAAACAATAGCTGCATATTTTTTGGGTACAACATGCCTTCTTTTAAACCTCTGACACCACATCCTTCACCTCCATTATTACCGCTCAGTCATGCTACAGTAGAACAGCAAAAGTGAAAGTGATTACATCAAGACTCCGAAAATGGCAGGATAAACCAGATAAGGTATTTTAAACTGGCAAGTATCACCTAACCTTTAAACCTATCATAATTATGACAGGGTCAAAGAGATGACATACTGAAATGTAAACATGTATTTGTGCACAGGGATTACTTTTTGCCTCCCCCAATCATTGAGGCCATTTTATAAGACAGATAACCCACTCTGGGGTGTACGGTTGGGCTCTGATATATGCATCCCATGGGTGGTTGAAAGCACTTGGCCTGCGGCATTATGCGTCACAATGCGCACCAAGGCATGCATATATTAGAGTGCGAATGCATGCCCTAGAGTGGGTTATCTATTACATATAGCAGTGGTTTCTATGTTAAACCTCAAAGTTTGCACTTTAATATCTTTGCAACCATTCAACAGACTTGCACAACAGTTAGCATCATGCACAGTCTCATGGGGCAAAGCTCTTGACGTGCTAAGTTTTGTTCTGGTCGGATGTGCAGATTCTGAGATGCGGATAGTGAAACAATGTAAAAAATTGCTGTTTTTTACTGGAGGCTTTTGTCATTGCCTTGCACGAAGATGGTTTGGAATTTTGGTCTAAAATTGCCAGGGTAGAAAGGTCTTGACCACAGAACTGTCTTTCACTGGTTTGGTGAAAAAACAATAATCCATTCTAAAGTTTTTACATTTTTAAATTTCAGGTTCTGAGCATGCTAAGTCAGCCTAAAAAAATAGCTGTACAATTATTATTCATGAACTCCTAGAATCACCTCATAGTTCATAAATAATAATGAGCTTATTTGCATACCCATTTTTTTTTTTTAAATGCAGGAACTAGAAAAATCTGGTGAAAACTACAAGTTGTCTCTCCTTGGGAAGTTTTGTCTGTTCAAAATTAGTATTTACAACAATTTATTTTTGGTTTCACCTGTTCACATTGCAAGAAGAACAGTTCATTATGTGCCCCGCATTTTCAAAAATGTCAGTGTAAGCCTAGCTCATGAATAATCATGAGGTTATTTGCATACATTTCTTTAAAATTGAGGGAATTAGAACAACTGGCTAGTTATTTCTGTATTCACCATAGAAATAGGAGATTACTTCTCTGAGTAAAGAAATCATGTCAGCTAAATACTGTACGTGCAAAGCCTCTATTTGAAAATAAATATCTGGGATCTTATATTGTTGCAACCACTAAAAAAATTGGAGACTGCACCTCCCAATATGGAAAACAGAAGGCAAATTCATATTGTACACATAATGCCTTGTTATACACATCTACATATTTGGTATTATACTGCCATCAGCACTGCTAAAATAGGAGACTGCACCTCTTAGTAAGAAACATTGTAATATACCAAGAATTCCCCATTGCTGTTTGTAAATCAGCCTATTAGCTGTTATAATGCTATAGCCAGTGTCAAAATAAAAGTTAGCTGATTTAGCAAAAAGAGATTACTGTATGCCCAGATATAGAATTATGATGTTTTTGAAAGGAATTTTATAATTTTTTGGTTTATTTTATAGCTTTAACAATTTTTCTCCATGTTATAATTTATATTATGAAATGGGAAGTAAGAATGCTGATTGCTGATTGGTTGAGAGCCACTTTCAGCCAGGCCGTTTTCCCAGCACAATGGCCCAGCTGAAGATATTCCCAGATCAACAAAGCGACCACTCACTTTTGCAGTGCTCCACCTCAACTGACATTGCTAGCTGCCCACCACAGAGAAAGCGGATTGTGGCTTTTTTTTTTGATTATCACATGCCTGCTTTTGTTGGTGGGGGGGGGGGCAGACAGACGGCTGGAGGCTATTCAGTCAAATCATGCAAATTAGGGCAAATTTGTAAAAAAAGAAAAAAAAAATAATAATTTTATCTTAGCTGCAAACCATGGCTAACAGTCATTTCTCCAGCTGTCACTGAGCTACTCTCTGGCTTGCCAATGACTATCTCCCTCTTAGCTGATGATCATGACTGTGAGTAATGTGTTCTTGCTGACACCAGATGCCGCTCTGAAACTGGAAGTGACTCCACTCGAACCAGCCATTCACCCAACCAAAATTGATCCCACTATACTTTACTGTAGCCCCCATTCCCCGACCCTAAACTACTTGACACCACTCCACAGCAGCCCTAACAGGAGAATCCACTGCCTATTTTCAGTACAGTGAGTAAAGCAATTGGGCACCACCTGCTGGAAGCCTGCAACCAAAACAGTGACCATGCTGGACTATTTTTATTCTTTAGTATGAATATTCATTTTTAAATCTTTTTTTTTAAATAAATGTAATAATAACACATATTTAAAAAAAAAAACTATTCTGTACAGAGTAACCCATTTCATAATCACTTCAATAATTTCATAATCACTTCAACCCACCTGAGGTGGGCCGTTATCCCACAGTAATGCCCTCCCCCTGTTGTGCCTTATTACTTAAATGGAACCCACGTGTAATTTAGTGACTGCTCTAAAGATGGCAGAAGGGCTCAGTTCTAGAAAACACAGAAAACTGCACTCCAAGACAGAAAAAAGCAAACGTTATTCATAGATACATAGACAGTGTCGGCAGATAAGGGCCTATGGCCCACCTAGTCTGCCCATTTGAGCTTGTAAGTTCAGTTTGTTTTCCGAGAAGTCTATTTCCCCTTACCCCTGACCTCTAGAATTCCTTTATGTCTATCCCATGCATTCTTAAATCCCGTGATTGTTTCAGCCCCCACCACTTCCTCTGGCAGGGTGTTCCACTTGTCCACCACCCGTTCTGTGAAGAAATTCTTTCTCATGTTTCCTCTGAATCGTCCTCCTCCAACTTCATCCCATGCCCTCTAGTCCTGAAACATCTTTTCGCTTAAAATAGTGTTTTCCTGCACCCTGTTCCTCCCTGTAAGATACTTGTTCTCTATCATATCCCTCTCTCCTCCTCTCCTCCAGGAGTACATGTTCAGTTCCTTCAACCTGTCTTCATAGGACTTGTGATGCAACCCATGCACCATCTTTGTTGCCCTCCTCTGAACCTTCTCTACCCTGTCTATGTCCTTACGTAGGTATGGTCTCCAGAACTGTACCCTGTACTCCAGGTGGGGCCCTCACTAGTGTCTTGTATAGCGGAATTATGACCTCCTTTTCCTGCTGGTGATGCCCCTGCCTATACATCCCAGCATCCTATTTGCTTTACCTGATGCCTTGTCACACTGTTTCCTACCTTGAGGTCATCAGAGATGACAACCCCAAGATCCCTTTCCTGCTTGGTGCATGCTATATCCTCACCCCCAACTGATATATTGTGCCAGGGTTTTGTGCCCCATATGCATTATCTTGCACTTCTTTGCATTGAATTTCAACTGCCAAACCCTTGACCATTCTTCAAGTTTCTGCAGGTCCTTCTCATTCTGTCTACACCCTCTGGTGTGTCTACTCTGTTACAGAGCTTTGTGTCATCAGCAAACAGTGAAATTCTGCCTTCTATATCCTGTGCAATGTCACTGATGAAGATGTTGAATAGGACCGGTCCCAGCACTGATCCCTGTGGTACCCCTGGTCACTCTTCCGTCTGTGGAGTGACAGCCATTTACCACCACCCTCTGTATCCTGCCACCCAGCCAGTTACCTACCCACCACACTACTGTCCTGCCCACACCCATATTCCCCAGTTTGTGTAATAGTCTTCTATGTGGCACAGTGTCAAAGGCCTTGCTGAAGTCCAGATAGGCCATGTCCACTGCCCTCCCCTGATCCACCTCCCTAGTCACCCAGTCAAAAAATTCAATGAGGTTGGTCTGACATGACCTCCGCCTGGTGAAACCATGCTGCCTTGGGTCCTGTAGTCCATTGACAACCAGATGTTGTCATGCCATCCAGTACTTTATTTTGAGGAGCCACAGTGAGCTGGCAACTATGGTGCTGCATGTCTAAATCATGACACTTCACAGGAATCAGTTCTAGCTAGGATAAGTGTATAATTTATAATGGAACTCGTGTAATTCAGTGCCTGCATACAGATGGCAGTAGCAAGTGTAAATGTTTGCACTTTAATATCTTTGCAACTGTTCAACAGATTTGCATGACATTTTGCATGCATTGTCTAGTGGGTAATGTCTTTTGATATGCCAAGTTTTGTTCTAGTTGGATGTGTGGATTCAAAGATGCAGATAATGAAAAAATGCCACAAACTTCTGTTTTTGTTGTTTCTAGGGCTGCAGTGGGTGGATCCCTGCAGAACCCCTGTGATCGAAAAATAGTTTTCCAACTGAAAAATAGTGTATAGTTGCCTCAGTCACCTCCACATCTGTGAAGCACTCCGCTCTCTCCATTAGCAGTCACACAGCACTATTTTTGTTCAGTTAAGTTCCCCTTTTGGAGGTCACGGTGGAACATGGCACAGTCTGCTGTGCCCAAGGTGGCTGCTAAACTGTATTGTGCTTGCACAACTACTTGCGCATGTGCAGTAGAGTTCAACTGCCATCTTTGACATGGCAGACTGTGACATCTTTCACCGTGACTTCCTCAAGCAAGACCGAGGATGAGACTGTGCCCGTCTTGTATATTTTTTTATACATAGTGAAGCCTGCTAGGATCAAGCACAGTGTCAGTTTCCTTGCATGACAAAAAGGATTAACTCCGATTGAATTTGCATTGTTCCCTGCAGTAACTCTACTGCAGAATTCTTGAGAATTGGGATTGATCCTGGTGAGCTTCACTGTATATATATTTTTCCTCCAGCCAACCCGAACGTCCCTCTCAGCACCCCTCCCACCCCAGAAACACAACAGTGACAGTGGGGGTGCCCAATCCCCCAGTGTCACCATCATTAATCCTCGGTCCATTTTTTTGTTAACCCTGTAAAAAGAAATCTGTCCATTGATGTATTTTGCAGCCGTTACTGATCCCCCACCTGACCCTCCCACTCAACACCCACAACCCCCAAACTCTTACTTATCTATTGGGATCCCAATGCCCTAACCCTCTCTGGAAAGCTGCACCATGAACTGAAGAAATAGGCATGTGAATCAATATATTTCAATGGTGTTTTGAACTTAGTGTCATAACTTGGCCAGTTTTGCATATTTTTGGATCAAATATTCAACATGACTTTTTTTGGACCCCGCCTAATGAAAAATTGCACTGACATTAGGCAAATCTGTACTGAAAGGGGATTTTGCAGTCCAAGCATGAAATCTCCTTTAGGGCAGGAGTTGAAAATGTTCTCTGCCCCTGTTCATGAGGTGGGATCATTAGAAGCCTGTGTAGAAAATGTGGTGTAAAATTATTGAAAAACAAAGTTATGAGTCTATATTGAATTTTGCGAATGCAAGCTCATGACTTTGGTAATTTTTCAATATTTGTACTCCAAATTTACAACAAAGCCATATCTTTACAGCACCTCATGAATGTGACAGCTGTCATGTTTCAAATCCTGGCCACATTTCTTTTTGTATCCTGAAAGGTGATTTCACAGTCCTTGCATGAACTCACCTTTCAGAGAGGAGCTGAAGATTTTCTCTGCCCTTGTTCATGAAGTGGGGTCATAGGAAGGCTATGTTGAAAATTTGGTGTAAAAATATTTTTTTTTTAAAAGTTATAAGGCTATGTTGACTTCTGCAATCACAAGCTTGTAAGTTTGGTAATATTCAATATTGTTACCCCAAATTTTCAAAACAGCTATTTCTTTACAGCACTTCATGAATGTGACAGCTGCCATTTTTCATCTCCTGCCCAAAATGTGTTTTTGCATCCTGAAAGTCCATTTTGCAGTCCCTGCACAAAATCACCTTTAGACCAGGATCTGAACATCTCTCTGTCCTTCTTTATGAGGCAGGGTCATAACAAGGCTATGTTACAAATCTGGTGTAAAAATATTGAAAAACAACAAATGTATGAGCCTAAGTTACATTTTCTGAATGCAGGCTCATAACTTTAGTAATTTTCAGTATGTTTACCCCAAATTCCCCAGTTGCAGCCCTATTGGTTCTGGCAGGATTTTTCTTTTTGTCATCACCATGCATCCTGATGATTTGGAATTTTTGTCTGACATTTTCAGGATAGAAAGGGCTTGACCCACAGAGGTGCTTTTCACTAGTTTGGTGATACAATATTAATACCTTCCAAAGTTATTAAATGTTACAGTTTCAGGTTCTAAACATGCTCAGTAAGCACTTCAAAACAGCTGTATTAAGGTACGTGTCATGGATGCTTACAGTCACCTCATAGCTCTTGAATAATTATGCACTTATTTTCATATCTTTTTTTTTAATTGAAGCAATTAGAACAACTGGGTGAAAATTACAACGTAGCTCGCTTTGTGAAGCTCGGACTGCTCAAAATCACTGTTTACAACAATTTCTTTTTGGTTTCTCCTGTTCACATTGCAAGAAGAACAGTTCCTTATGTGCCCCTCATTTTCAAAAATGTGAGTGTAGCTAGAGATGCAGCAAATTTAAAATCTGCCGGTGAAATGAACGCAAAGTGGCCACTTTGCCTTAGCACTTTGCTACATGGAATGCCCCATAGGAAAGGCTCACTTTGCCTTGTTATTATTACTTCGCATTGTCATTCCACCCCAAAAACGCGAAGTAAGGTGGAGTGACAATAATACTGCCAGCATCCTACCCACACAGTCACCAGAATGAATGTGCATCCCCAAAGTGCTACTGTCTTGTGTCCAGAAAACTCCCCAGTGCTGATGAAGTGAAATGAGAGTGTAACAAGAAATGCAAAGTCTCCCAAAATTAATGGCACACTCAGTCATTCACGCAGTGGTCAGGTCATACACATAGTCACCAGAATTAATGTGCATCCCAAAATGCTACTGTCTTGTGTCCAGAAAATTCCCCAGTGCTGATGAAGTGAAATGAGAGCATAACAAGAAATACAATCTCCCAGAATTAACAGTGCCATGCAAAAGCACAAACAGATTAAGATTGTGCTGCACACTCGAGGGATGCATACGAAAAGGCAAAACAACACCTAACCAGTGCTTACAAGTCACAAATCCAAATCTGGAAAAGAATACATTTTGCCAGTTGGGGGATTAGTTCACGGCAGTAACAATCCTCTACCAGTAAAGATACCACAAAGCAGTATAAAAAATTCATGCAGGTGTGGTGGATAGCAGGTTCACACTGCTGCAATTACCATGTAACACAATAAAAGGTGTCTGATTTAATGGCACAAATCGCACACACACTCACACGCACACTCAAGTAATGCATAGCAAATTGAAAACCTTTAGTAATATAACCAAATGTTTTAAACAGACAAATTGTACACTGCTGCACCACAACAATCAGCAAAAAAAGTCAAGAATTACTGAAAATATTACTGTGTGTACATTAACACAGTTATACAAGAAAAATATAACCACAACAGAAAGGCTGCCTTTTTCTCTCAGTTAAAGGGGCACTATCAGGCTTTGGTGGTATTTTTTCCACCTCGCAATCCTGGTAGTGTTTGCTCCTCACATTCATATAGAAAGTACACCTGGGCACCCGATTGCTGAAAGCAATCAAAAAATGCTGTTTTTAACCCAGCATTACTTTTCATCCAGGACGGCTAATTCTCCCCGCCTGCAGCCTGGCGCATTCACAAGTGTTCTTGGTGCCGGAGTGCCTGCAGGCTCATTCATGAGCACTTTCCTTTTTTCAGAAGGCACATGAGTTTATTTAGAAATCGAAATCTATAGGGATCAACAAAACTGGCGATGTAACTCTTTCCTTGAAATGAGCAGTATATCCCATAGAAAAAAACACTTTGAAAAGTGAAGCTGTCGCATGTTACCGCGCATGCCAATCGGTCACGGCTTCACTTTTCAAAGTGTTTTTTCTATGGGATATACTGCTCATTTCAAGGAAAGAGTTACATCTCCAGTTTTGTTGATCCCTATAGATTTCGATTTCTAAATAAACTCATGTGCCTTCTGAAAAAACAAAAGTGCTCATGAACGAGCCTGCAGGCACTCCGGCACCAAGAACACTTGTGAATGCGCCAGGCTGCAGGCGGGGGAGAATTAGCCGTCCTGGATGAAAAGTAATGCTGGGTTAAAATCAGCATTTTTTGATTGCTTTCAGCAATCGGGTGCCCAGGTGTACTTTCTATATGAATGTGAGGAGCAAACACTACCAGGATTGCGAGGTGGAAAAAATACCACCAAAGCCTGATAGTGCCCCTTTAATCTACGTACACCACAAATAAGCCCCTCCCCCAAAGCACACTTCACAGTACACAGACTGACTGCTCTAAATTAACATTCGCTATCTACACACAACAATAAACACTTGATGATATGAGAATGGAAGAGTTTCCTCCAATCGATGTACTAAAGATTGAGCAAAATATATTACTCAAAAAGGAATTTTAAACAGCTTTTAGAGGTTTTGAATCACAGAGCTCTGAGAGCAAACTGTCTCCAGCTACCGCTGCACACACACACTACCCAGGCCAGAACTGAGGCTGTGCTGAACAATCTAGAGCCCATGTGACTTGCAATCCCATGAATAACTGCAGAATTTCATTTGGAGCTCAATTACAGGGTGAAGTGAGGCAAATTACAATGATTTCAATGTACTTCACCTTAAAATTGATGGAGAAGTGGTTTGGGGAAGAAGGAATAATGCAAAGTCATTGGTTTCAATGGACTTTGCGTTCCTCATAATGAAGCAAAGTACTCCACTTCATGTTGTGGAGTTCTCTGTGGATTCCACATTACTCAGTGAATCACTTCACAGAGCAAATTGGGGCCACTTCACCCAACACTACTTACAGTACTGTAACTCACATGCTGTATGAGAAGGAATGCAAATACCTATGACTGTACTTCCCCAATGGGCTGTAGCACAAAACTACCCGACTTAAAGACGCTCATTAATGAGCACAATGGTGGAGTGGTAAAGCCTGGAGAGACACTACAAAACATGCTTACAATACATCCAAGTAACTAGTCAAAAAATTAGTGTTGTGATTCATGACGTGATCGTGAATCATGATTTGTGACTGCATTTGTGATTGTGATGATGAAGAACGTGACTCGGTGTAGATGGTGTGAGATAAAAAATATGGAACTATATTGGGAGGGGAATGCAAATGCCTATGGCTCTACTTCCCTGATGAGCTGTAGCACAAATTCCCTGTTTTAAAAATGCTCATTAATGAGTACAATGGTGGGGTGGTGAAGCCTGGAGAGATACTACAAAACAGACTTTTACAATACATCCAAGTAACTAGAAAAAAAAAATAATGTTGTGATTCGTGACTTGATCGTGAATAGTGATTTGTGAAGACATTTGTGACTGTGATGATGAACGTGATTTGTATCATGAGTGACTCATGATGATGTCCCTGACATAAAAACGCATATTAATGAGTACAATGTTCAAGCAGAATTATGCACCACACCTGTTCAGCACTCTCAAGGGAAGCCAAAGGAACAACTGTGATTTAAGTTACAGATGAGATTGGGCCCTAAATAAATGCAAATGCACATACTGATTAAGATTGTGCTGCACACAGAAGAGATGCAGATGCAAAGGCACAACACCTAACCAGTGCTCACCATCAGATATTCAAATCTAGAAAACAATACCTTTGCCGGTTGGGGTGGGCTGCGGGGGCAGTGTACTGCACTCCTGCAGTAAGAGTCACTAGTACAAGTACCAGTGAAGATACCACAAAGAAGTACAAAAATCATATAGCTGCAGTTGTTAGCAGGTTTACATTGCTGAAATTATGTGGCACAATAAAAGGTGCCTGATTTGATGACATGCATCACACACATACACACACACACACACGCACATTAAGCAATGAGTAGCAAACTGAAAACTTCAGTAATATAACCACATATTTTAAACAAACTAAAATTATGCACTGCTGCACCACAACAATCAGCAAAAAATTGTAAGAATTATTAAAAATATTACTGTGTGTACATTAACTCAGTTATACAAGAAAGATATCACCAAAACAGAAAGCACTCTTTTTCTCCAAGTTAATCTACCTACGCCACAGATATGCCCCTCCCCCAAAGCACACTTCCACTATCTCTCAGTATACAGACTGAATGTTGTACATTAACATTCAAAATCCACACACAAACAATAAACGCTCCATGATATGAGCACAGGAGGGTTTCCTATAATCGATTAACTAAAATTTCAGCAAAAAAAAATGACTCAGAAAGGCTTATTTAACAGCTTTTAGAAGGTTTGAATCACAGAGAGCTCTCTGTAGCAGATTGTCTCCTACAGCTTCCTACACACACTACCCCAAACTGAGGTGGTGCAGAACAATCTAGAGCCCATGTGACCTGAACTCCCATGAATCACTGTAAAATTCACCTTTGGAGCTTAAAAACAAGGCGAAGAGAGGTGAAGTACATTGCTTCCAATGTACTATGCCATAAGAATTGGTGGAGTAGTGGTTTGGGAATGCGGAGTAATGCAAAGTCATTGTTTGCAATGGACTTTTCGTTACCCATTATAACATGAAGTACTCCGCTTCGCATTTCAGAGCACCCCGTGAATTCGCCTTCACTCCGTGAGTCACTTTGTGGAGCTTAATTAGCGCACTTCACCCACCACTAACTGTAGCGGTAGTGCATGAATATTCATAAGCTTATTTGTATACTTGTTTTTTTAAAAAAATGAGGGAATTAGAAAAATCAGTGAAAACTACAAGCTATCTCTCTTTGGGAAGTGTGGCTGCAAATCAGTATGTTAAACATTAGGGCTACAGAAGGAAAGTAATCATTTTTTTAACTTATGTTAAGATAGACATTGGAGTATTAATTTTGTGTTCATGTGAATTGAAAACATTTTCATACAATTCAATGGCTTAGAAATATGCAAAGTTTAAAAACAAATCTTTTGGCAATACAGAGAAACAGAAACATATTATTGGCTGTTTTAGTTTGGATCTGTCTTGACTTAGAATAAGAGAACACTGACACATTCATATCAAAGAAGGCAATGTAGTGTAGTTGCTAAGGCTCTGGGCTATGATCCTGGAGAACTTAAGAAGAAGAAATAGTGCACACAGTTAAGATCAGGTGCTGAAAATGTATGTGGCCAAAACAGAATGAGAGAACAGCACTCCAGGCTAGCATTTAAAATATTTAATATTTTACACTGAAAAGCCAAAAAGCACATTGCCACTATTGTACACAATATTCTTAAAACACAATGTAATGGTTCAAATGCCAATAAATTGTAAAAAAGGTTAGTGCTTCAAAGCCACTGTGACTTCTTCATTAGGAGTCTATGATCCTGGAGACCTGGTTTGAATCCCACAGCCCTCAATGAATATGATCAAAAGTTTTTCTTTTGTGCATAGTAGACTGTGTCTACTCTAAATGGGTACATTTATGTCACACCCACTTTACGTTCCATTATTTCAAAGAATATTGCTTTTGAATACTCATGAAATGCAATGCAGGGTAATGTATCACCTGGGAGGATAACTTTCATAACATTACAGTGGTAACACCATTCCATAAATTTCATTTAAATAATTAGCATAAATGTCCCGTTTTTCAATTTTCTGAGTGGGACATTTTAATGCAGTGCATCTTGTGTGAACCTTTTCTTTTTGTCCAGCTTCATTGCCATGTGTCAAACAGTGTATATGCCTTCTCAATGCACACACTTTAAAACTTATTTTGTGTGTGTGTGTAGTTTACTGTTGTTTTATTTTCCATACAAATGCCTAAACTTCCAATCGCATAAGTAACCAACTTTGTCCGCATATGTTACATACGTGATTGCAGGCCATCTACAGTAAGGTTGATGCTATTTCGGGCATCCGACCCCTTAAAGAAAAAAAAACTTCTTCCATTTTTGTTTTGGCCGCTTTCATCTCTTGGGGCACCTTTGCTCTTAGGCTGGTGCTGTTTAGAGCTCCGAGATGTCCGATTCCATCCTTCCCCATGCTATATACAAAACACTCCCCTAGCATGCCCTGGGAGCATGATCAATATTCCTGTAATGGCTGGCTTATTTTTTAGCCAATCACAAGAAGGAAATACCATATTTTAAAGATGGTTTGCCTGCAAAACTGCTCCATTTTGTTCCCAATAGCAGCACTGAATGCTTCTCTGTCCCCTCCGGTCTTCTTTGTTAGAAACAGGATAGTCATGTGGCAAGGTATGCTTTTTTTTTCAATTTTAGAGCAGTCTTAGGCACTGAATTGCATATAAGCAAAAAAAGTTGCTATGGGCGACAGAGAAAAATGTTGATTTTGATAAGATTTCAATCAGCTTCGCTTCATATCAGGCTGAAAACTTTATTGCTATGAGGTAAAGGGCAATAATTTTTGTAACAGGGACAGCTTTATCTGTATTTGCCCCCTGTTAAAACAGGATTTAAATATTATGATTGTGTTCCAAATACAGCTGCATGATAATATTTATTTCAATGTAGTTTATAACTGCCATTGAAATAAATAAAATAAAGTCAGAAAATGGCAGTTACTTATAAGAATGGCAAAATTGTACTGGTCTGTAATATGTTGCTACCTCCATGTGCAAAATTGTAAACCAAATGTTATTATTTGGTATTGTGCTAATTAATTGCAGAATATTTAAACTAGCAAATGGGGAGAGGTGTACAGCACCCGATACAGTGAACGGGAAGACCCCCAGCTAGTGATCAAACAAGAGTTCAGCATGTTTGTAGTTTATTTGCATCAGCAGGTAGGGAAAAAAGTCCTGCTCCCCATGCGACATGCAGGGAAAACACCAGAACTTGCTCAACAACTAACACACCGAAATCTGTCCAATGGAAAATCATGTACACAAATGCCTGCAGTCTGGGAAACAAGATCCCAGACCTTCAGACAACAATGACAGAGGCTAAACTGGACATAGTAGCAATTAGCAAGACATGGTTCACCAGTAATCACACTTGGGAGACTTCAGTACCCGGCTATGTACTGTTCAGAAGAGACCGAGGTGCAAAAATGATGGGGGCCCTTTATGTCAATGAAACTATCAAAGCTACAGAAATTCAGAATACACATAAGGAGCCTGAAGAACTGTGGGTCACCATGGAAACAGGAAATAGTACAGCCATATGAACTGGGGTTGTATACAGGCCTTCAGACCAGGGGAAGGACTTAGACACATTACTGTTAGAAGACAGACAAAACATGACAGCTAAAACTTAACAGGAATAATTATGGCTAAGCCTAACCCTCAAATGCTCAGGACCTCAGGTCGGTCCCTACTGGCAATCCCCAGAATCAAGACTCACAAGGGAGGCAATTCCTTTTATCTCACAGCCCCTAAACTGTGGAACACTCTCCCACCTCTAGTACAGAAAGCCCCCTCACTACCAATTATTCGCACTAGTCTTAAGTCATATTTACTTGGGACAAGCTCATGCCACTGTGAGGGTATAGGATAATCACCCCCAATCCTAATCACAACACCTATCCCCTTCTCTTCTCACCTTAACCTGCATTAAATCATGCCTTAAATCCTTAAATCTTTCAAGTGTTGCACTTATGGTCTATGATTTGAATAATTGCCTGTACTGTTATCCTCATTATCTTGTCTACTTCTCATAACCCTGTATCACCTGACTGTACATATTGTATTGCTTCTGGATCACCGATTGTATGTATTGTATTGCTTATGTTCCCCTAGTCACCCCTGATAAAGGGACCTTCGGGGCACAGTGGTCCAACCTGGTCATAAATACTCAATAAATGAAATAAGTAAATAAAGGGGAGGTTCTGATAATGGGAGACTTCAACATGCCAGATACAGATTGATCAATACCAGCAGGAACAGCCAACAGAACTAGACACATAGTGGATTCCCTGCAGGGAGAGTGCCTCAAACCACAGGTACAACAATCCACAAGAAACAGGGCTATCCTAGATCTAGTACTAACCAACAGGGACAGGATCACAGATATCCAGGTAGAAGGTTACCTGGGGCCAGTGACCATCACATGGTATGGTTCAATTTGACCACTAGAACTAAATCATCCCATTCCAAGACAAACATATAGGACTTCAGAGAAGCTGACTTTGATAAGATAGCCAACAGAGTTAAGCTAGCCCTGGCAAGAAGAAATACAGGTGAGGGAGTACAGGCAAAGTGGGCAAGCATTAAGGATGCAATACTTGAAGCAACATCCCATTGTGTTAGAGAGAAAATCAAGAGCAAAATAAGGAGGAAACCACTTTGGTTCTCAAAAACAGTAGCAGAAAAGATCAGAGCCAAAAGGCTGGCTTTCAGGAAATATAAGGGAACACAGCAGGATGAAGATACTGTAGGGAAGCATACCAAACTCCCCTAAGGGAAGCAGGGAAGGCAGCAAGGCAGGCAAAGGACCAAACTGAGGAAACACTAGCACAAACAGTAAAAGAAGGGGACAGGACTTTGTGTAGATACATTAGTGAAAGGAGAAAGTCCAGGGGGGGTATTGCTGAGATCAAAGGGGATAAGGGAGAGTGTGTGGAGGAGGAAAAAGGAAAAGCATCTATCCTAAATGGGTACTTCTGCTCAATATTTACTGAGGAGAATGTAGGGCAGGGCCCACTGCTCAGCAGCATGGACACAGGGGTGAGGGAGGTGTGCGCTAGTCCCTTCACAAAAGAAAGGGCCCTACAAGAGCTCGCAAAGCTCAGCATGAAAAAGGCAATGGGACCTGGTGGCATACGTCCCAGGATACTAAAGGAGCTAAGGGTGGAACTAGCAGAGCCATTATCAGAACTGTTAAGAGAGTCTCTGAGCTCAGGAGAGGTCCCAGAAGACTAGAGAAGGGCTCATGTGATCCCGCTCCACAAGAGTGGTAGCAGGGAGGAGGCAGGGAACTACAGACCAGTCAGTCGTACCTCAGTAGTGGGCAAGATTATGGAGGGACTCCTTAAGGAAAGGATAGTGCAACACCTGGAATCCATAGGAGCACAGGATTCAAGATGGGTTTACAACAGGAAGGTCCTGTCAAACTAACCTCATAGATTTCTTTGACTAGGTAACCAGTGTGGTGGACCAAGGGGGTGTAGTTGATGTCACCTACCTTGACTTCAGCAAAGCTTTGGATGCTGTTCCACATAGAAGAATGATTAATAAGCTGGGTAGGCTCAGGGTGGGTCAGCAGTTGGTCAACTGGGTGGCAAACTGGTTGGTGGGCAGAAAACAGAGAGTGATGGTAAATGGTATACAGTCAGAAGAGATGCAAGTCACAAGTGGGGTACCTCAGGGATCAGTCCTGGGGCCAGTCCTCTTCAATATATTTATCAGTGACATTGCAGTTGGACTGGAGGGTAAGGTTTGTCTGTTTGCAGATGACACCAAAATCTGTAACAGAGTAAATGATCCAGATGGGGTGGGCAGGATGAGAGGAGATCTGGAAAAACTGACAAAATGATTGGAAGAGTGGCAACTTGGGTTTAATGCAAAGAAGTGCAAGATCATGCACATAGGGAAGAGAAACCCTGAAGCCACCTATAGGTTGGGAGGGGAGTTGCTGTAAATCACAAGGGAAGAAATGGACTTGGGCATCATCATCACAGATGACCTGAAATCATCCAAGCAGACCACTTAAGCAGTAGGTATGGCTAGAGGGATGTTGGGGTGTATAAGTAGGGGTATCGCAAGTTGTAAGAGGGAAGTAATAATCCCTCTTCACAAGACACTGGTTAGGCCACATCTTGAGTACTGCATGCAGTACTGGAGGCTGCACCTACACAAGGACGCTAACAAAATGGAGGTAGTCCAGAAAAGGGCAACCAAAATGGTGCAGGGACTGCATCAGTAAACATATGAGGACAGATTAAAAGAGCTCAATACGTAACATATACCCTGAAGCAAAGGAGGGAGAGAGGTGATATGATCGAAAAATTCAAACACCTTAAGGGCATTAACAAGGTTAAAGAGTCTAACATGTTTCAATATAAGAAAAACAGCAGGACAAGAGGACACAGCACGAGATTAGAGGGAGGCTGATTAAGGGGTAATGTGAGGAAGTTCTTTTTCACAGAATGGGTGGTTGCTGCATTGAACGGCCCACCTCAGGAAATGGTTGATATGAATACATTGCAGAGCTTCAAACAGGCATGGGATAGGCATAAGGGAGCAATACAGGTGAGTATGACTAGATAGACCATTGACAGAGTACAGGCATATGGCACATTGGTAAGATAGAAAAAATGGGAAGACTGGATGGGCCTTGCAGTCCTTATCTGCCTTCAACTTCTATGTTTTTGTCAGTGGCAGCTCTACACCAGGGCCCGCCAGGGCATGTGCCCCGTTAAAAAAATGCTGTGCCCCAGTTGGTGCCACATATGGTGCAGAACTTCCCCATAGTAACAATATATCAGTGCCCTGGCTGCCATCAGTTGTGCCCCAGCTGTGCCCTGGTTACCATTTGTGGCTAGAGCCACTACTGGTTTTTATGTTTCAGGCTTATTAAGATGAGTAATTAATAGGGATGGGAGAACCTCAAAAGGTTCTGAGGTTCTAAAAGGTTCTGATAAGCAGAAAAAGTTTTGGATCCTTATCCGAACCTTTTATGACCTTTATTGTTTTATGGTAACCGTATGTTAAAAAATCATTTTAAACTGCTTTTAATCAACATATCTGTAGAGAATGCTTTTTAATCAATCTTTTGTTTCTGACATTTAAGTACTACTAATACTGTCTGTGTATAACATATATTAACAGTAGTGATTTCTATTTCTCAACAGGTACAGGCAGGCATCAGATGTGTTTTAGACAGTTAAGCGATGAAGAAGCCAGGAACAAAAAAACAGCACTAGGCCAGAGCAGAGGGCAGCCAGTTATAGAGAGACAGTCAGCCAGCTACTACTTCAGGACTGCAGTCTGCTACTGCCCCTACCTATTACAATCAGGGGAAAACCAGTAGTAATCTTCCATTACTGAAGTCAATTTGGTTAAGCCACATTTACCAAATATGACTGCTTAGAAAAGAATGAGAAAGTGACTGTGATGACAAGAAAGTCCAAGACCAGACCTCTAGTTTGTAAATAAATGGTCTCCTCTGGAGTCTGATTTTTTAGAAGGGGGTAATAGAGTGTTTTAATAGTTGTACTTTAGTTTGTAGAAGTACTACCACTTCTACCAGTGGAAATAAAAACAGAGCTAACAGCATTTATCAATGTGGTTATTTAATTGTATGCATTTAGGTAAATGATCTCCTTAGAATGGCAAAGCAATTGTGTGTGAGAACAGGAACTTGTCTGCCCAGTTGCTACCAGTAAGTGATGATGTGAACATGATGTACAGGGGGCACCTCCCACCCACCCCCAAGGATGACAATGATGTTGTCAAAAAGCAGGCAAGTCACAGATCTGTTTTTTTTTAAAACCAGTCTCTTGAGTCTGATTTTATGTAGAAGGGGTCAGTGTGGTTTTTGTATGTTACCAAATATTTTAGCATTGCTATGGGTCTCGGTATGGAATGCAACATAAAGCAATGTGAAAGAACAAGAGCACCAGTCAGTCCAAAGTGACCACTTGACCACTGCTACTACTACCACTACTATCTGTTGGGATAACAGAGCTATGGTTATATAAGAAATAATTATTCTTAGGTAAATTACATAATAAAATAAATGATCTCGTCAGAATGAGAAAGCAACTGTGTGTAAAATCAAGGACTCGTCTGCCACAGTTGGTACCACTACATGATGACGTGAACATGATGTACTAGCTGCACCTCCTAACCATCCCCAGGATGTTGATGATGATGATGATGTGCTTAAAAGGCAGGCAAGTCCCAGATCTCCACTTTTAATCAGTCCAGGGAGTCTCAAAATTGAAAGCTGATATGTCACTCCACAGCTACAGTACAGGTACTGCTTTCAGTGTCATCTTCTTCAAGATGAGCATCACATATGTATCCAAAGTTTGGCAAGTTAACCTTCAAGAACGTTAGTTTCTCCACATTGTCTGGTGTTAATCTTGTTTGTTTATCAGTCACAACATCCCAAGCAGAGTTAAATAAATGCTGAGAACAGGCATTGGAGGGTGGACATCCAATATACATGCAAGCCATGGTCGCCAGCTTTGGCCTACATGATTTTTTTCTCTTGCCAGTAAGCTAAAGGGTCATCCTGAGTAGTAATGTTGGACTCAGACAGATATGCATCTACCGTGATTACTAGTGAGTATGCATTTTCTCCTTGTGGAATTTCAATGTCCTGCAGCTGGCCCCAAATGTCATCCTCCTCATTGTCTGCTTCTGTACTGGTTTTTGGAGCAGTCTGTTAAATTTGAGGTGGTGTCATCGTAGTACTGCTTGCCAATCCTCTTAATATAACCTCATCTACTGCATCAATCAAAAGTTGCCTGTAGTTCTACTACTCAGTATCAGCAGAAACCACATCAGGAAGGTGTCTGTTCCAGAAATGTGGATCTAGCAATGCTGCTAATAGATACTCCTTGCTCAGTGTCATGGCTGATAATTTCTCATCATTGCTAAGTCTGGTAAGCATGTTACTGACTATAGATTGGTACATATCTAAGTTGCTCCTCATTTTCTCCAACCTTTTTTGAGAAGTAGAATGAGTGAAATAGCTTGGCTAAGTGATGCCTTTTCTGCACTCACCTCTTTTGTAGCACTCATTAATGGTTTCAGAATTTGACACAACTGTTCCAGCAGAAACTATTGAGGAGAATGGAGTATAATGCCCTCCCCAATGTTATTGCACATGACACACTCAATGATAGCTATCTTTTGTTCAAGGATGCATGCAATCATAAAGTAAACTGAATTCAAGCTTGTTGCTACATCCTGAACAAGCTGGAGACAAAGAAGACCTTTATCCTTCTGGATATCAGGAAGGATGTCACAGGCTTTTACTGAATGGTTGAAGTGGCCACGCATTTTGCACACTGTACCCACAGTGGTTGATACTTACAGGACATTATCCAGGAAGCTTCAAACAATCAGGTTAAGACAATGGACAAAAGAACGTATATGTACACAGGTGCCATTGTGAAGTTTTTTTTTAATATATGAACCACTGCTGGCAACAAAAAAACAACTTTTGAACCCTGTAAAGTGACCCAAGCAGTAAGTAGTCTTTTCAGTTCTTGCTGAATGTGCTGTGCTGTGTGTGTGTCTTGAAAGTGACATTCATGGAGAACTGACATTTTCTGAAATGTGATGAGTTTTTTTGAGCTCTGAGAGATAGTAGTGGTAGTAGTAGTAGTAGTACTGGTTGAAGTGGTAACAGACAGACTAGTAGTATGTGAGGATGATGTTGAGTTGCCCACAAAAGTGACCCAATGTGCATTAAGAGAAAGATAGGCAATGGTTTGGCTGCTGGTCCACATATCAGTAGTGAAGTGAACTATCTTGTCCTCAGCCTCTCAGAGAGCATGCCTTACTTGAACTACTAAGTTGTCATACATCCTGGACACAAAGGTTACTGAGAATTATTTTCTACTTAGCATTAAATATTGTGGCTCTGAGTGTTCCATAAGCCTTCTGAAACCCACATCTTCCATGGCAGAGTACGGCTGCAAATCATTTCTGCTATTTTACGTTTTATTGCCAGTACTATTGGATGGTTTTTGAATATTTAGACATTCTTTAAAAAACTTCTTTTAACTTCAACTGCCTCTTATCAGTGGGTAAAGTTACATTTGGTTGGGGGTGTTGTACAACTACATGCCATACCTGGTAAAACAGAAGACCTTACCGAATTATTGTGACCATGACTGTGAGGTGAAAGTAAACTTTTGGATCTTGTCTGGTGCTCATCTCCCACTGTTTTAGCAGAATGTTCCTGTTCACCGAGAGCCCTACTAGATTTCCAGCCACCAATGTTAAACTATTTTTTTAACCATATATAATGAAAGGTCGAATTCGCAAAATATGTTGCATCATTGTTGAGGTTCCAAGATGCCCTTTATTTTTCCCCTACTAACACATGTGTCACAATGCACACATATAGCTTGGCAAGCATCCTTGGGGTTTATGTAAAAATAATTCCAAACAGTAGAGGTGGACTGTCTATGTTTATGTCTAGTAACGACCTCAGTAGGACTAGGAGTCAATGGCTGGGTTTATTTGGGGAAGACGTATCAGAGGAGGATTCAGGTACATCAGGTGAGACAATCATATCATCTTCTGCAGCACCAATGCAATCCTCATCATCATAACTACTGTCAGATTTTGTTTCACTTTGTGTGGCTTGTGCCTTTGATTTTTTCTTTTTCCATTTTGACACTATATTACTGTCATTATTTTTATCCACATTGTCACTGTCAGAATCAGAATGAAACATAGTTAAAGGTAAAGTCATAAGCTCATCATCATCAGTCTCACCATGACCATGGCCATCGCCATCCTCAGACTATGGTTGTGCATGCCTCCATGTCGTTTGGAGCCCCATGGTTGTGACTGCCTCCATGTTGTTTGCAGCCCTGTGGTTATGAGTGCCTCCTTGTTATTTGCAGCCTCTAGGATGTTTGCATTCTTGTGGTTGTGTGTGTCTCCATGCTGTTTGCAGCCTTGTGGTTGTGCATGCCTCAGCATTGTTTGCAGCCCCATGGTTGTGCATGCCTCTGTATTATTCGTAGCTCTCTGATTGTGAGTTCTTCCATGTTGTTTGCAGCCCTGTCGTTATGAGTGCCTCCATGCTGTTTGCACCCCTTGGTTGTGGGTGCCTCTATGATGTTTGCAGCTTTGTGGCTGTGCGTGCCTCCATACTGTTTGGATTCTTATGGTTGTGTGTGCCTCCATGTTGTTCGGAGCCCCATGGTTGTGCCTGCCTCCATATTGTTTGTGGCCCCATGGTTTTGAGTGCCTCCATACTGTTTGTAGCCCCTTTTTTGTGTTTGCCTCTATGATGTTTTCAGCCTTGTGATAGTGTGTGCCTCCATGCTGTTTGCAACCTTGTGGTTGTATGTGCCTCCATGTTGTTTGCAGCCCTGTGGTTATGCATGCCTACATGTTGTTTGCAGCCCCATGGATATGAATGCCTACATGCTGTTTGCAGCTCCTTGGTTGTGCGTGCCTCTAGGATGTTTGCAGTCTTGTGGTTGTGCGTGTCTCCATGCTGTTTGCAGCCTTGTATTTGTGTGTGCCTCCATGTTGTTTACAGCCCCATGGTTGTGCATGCTTCTATGCTATTTGCAGCTCTGTGTTTGTGTGTTCTTCCATGTTGTTTCCAGCTTTGTGGTTGTGCATGCCTCCATGTTGTTTGCAGCCTTGTGGTTGTGTGTGCCTCTATGTTACAAGCATACTAACATACAAAAACTGCCAGCAGAAAATGGCCATTCGGTCCACCGAGTCTGCTCGATTTTGCAGCTAGCAACCCTGTTCTGCACATGACCCTCCCTCCCCCCTCTCCTGACCCTCCCTTTTGCCCTGTCCCAGACCATCTAGAAGCATCCCACTGTTCTACAGGCCAACACCTCTGCTGGTAGCATGTTCCTGTCTGCCACCACCCTCTCCATAAAAAAGTGCCTTCTGAATTCCATTCTAAACAGTCCACCCTCTAATCTCATATCATGGCCTCGAGTGTCCCTCCCCAACCTCCCTTTGAACAGTCCCTCCTTACCAGTCTTGTTTATTCTTCTCATGTACTTGAAGGTCTCAATCATATCCCCCCGTCCCTCATCTCTTCCAGTGAGTACATGTTCAACTCTGTCAGTTTACTTTTGTATGGTAACTCCCCCAGACCCTGGATCATCTTTGTTGCTCTGCAGTTTACCCCTTCTAGTAATCTAATGTCCCTCTTTAGGTACGGGCACAAGTACTGCATGCAATACTCTAGGTGGAGTCTGACCAGTGATCTATATAATGGCAGAATCCCCTCCCCCCCTTGAGGTTATACTCCTTGCAATACAACCCAGAATTTTGTTGGCCATTGCTGCTGCCTCCCTACACTGTGCGGGGTTGCTCATTGCTCCCATAATGAGCAACCCCTGATCTTCCTCTTCCTCAGTCTCAGCTATCTGTATCCCCCCCCAGATGGTAATTTCTTCTTGGATTCTTTGCCCCAAAATGCATCACCAGGCATTTCTTGGCATTGAATCCCATTTACCAGGTATCTGACCATGTTTCCAGCCTTTCCAGATCTTCCTGCAAACCCTGCCACCCCCTTGGTCATCTACCACTGCTCCTATCTTGGTGTCATCTGCAAATAGACTGATCTTGCTCTTGATGCCGACAGAAATGTCTGCAATAAATATCTCAAATAACACTGGCCCAAGCACAGAACCCTCCGGAACCTCACTCATCACTGCCCTTACAGGAGAGAGTTCCTCTCACACCACCACTCTCTGTTGCCTTCCATGCAGCCAGTTCTCCACTGATCCCACCATTTTTGCTCCCGCCCCATGCCCTCTAGCTTACTTCCAAGTCTCCTATGTGGGACTAAATTGAATGTCTTACTGAAGTCCAGGTACAGGACATTCATTGCATGGCCCTTGTCCATTTGCCTAGTCACCCGCTCATAGTATTCCACCAGACTGGTCTGGCAGGATCTGCACTGGACAAAGCTATGCTGTCTACTGTCCTGCAACTCATTGAACTCCAGCAGGGCCACCGGCCTCTCCTTCAGGATAGTCTCAATTAGTTTTCCCACACTGGACATGAGACTTACTGGTCTATAGTTCCCTGGTTCATCTTTGGGGCCACTCATATGAAGGGGAACCACATGAGCCATACTCCAGTCCTGAGGTACATACCCGGAGTCCAGTGAGGCATTAAATAGGTTTGCCAAGGGCTTCACCAGGACCTCCGCTATCTCCTTCAGTACCCTAGAGTGTATGCCATCTGGCCCTGATGTTTTATCCATCCTTAGTGCCCTTAATCCCTCCAGCACTTCTGTGATTTTCCCATCTGTCACCCCCTCCACCTCTGTTCCTACCCTCCCTCCACCCTGGATATTCTCCTTCTCCTTAGTAAAAACTGAGCAGAAGTAGTCATTAAGCGCTTCTGCCTTTCACGCCCCCTTTCCACCCATCCACCTCCTTTTAATTCTTACTGTCTGGTCCTTACAACTCCTTTTTTCCCTGATGCACCTGAAGAAGTTTTTCTTCCCTTCTTTAATGCACTGTGCCAGCCTGAGTTCCCCTGGATGCCTTGGTTGCCCTCACTTCCCTGATTACCTCCTTCACTTCCTTCAATATTCCTCCCTGTCCTCCCCATCCAGTTTTTTGTATCTCTTTTAGGTGGCTTTTTTTTTCCTTACCCTGTCTATGACTCCCTTGCTTATCCAGATAGGCCTTTTTACTCTGGGCATTGCTGCAGGAATTTGTTGCCTCTACTATCCCTAGCTTTATGAGCTCCCACCTCTTATTCATGTCCATATGAGGCTGAATTCTGGCCAGGAACAATTGCACCACTTCACCCATCCTTTTGAAGTCAGCCTTTCTAAAGTTCAGCACCTTTGTGTCAGATCCCCCCCCTTTCCCTACCCATATGCAACTGGAATCACACTGTCTGGTGGTCGCTTCTCACCAGTGGTTCTTCTACCCTCAGTTACCTCACCCACATCCCATTAGTCAGCACGAGGTAAAGGGTGTTCATTTCCCTAGTTGGTTCGCTGACCATTTGCATCAGGAAGTTATCCAGGAAGGCTTCCAGCACTTCCTGCTCCACTCTATGTTTCTATAGAAAGAGTGGTGGATGCATGGAACGGCCTACCTCAGGAAGTGGTGACTATGAATACAGTGCAGGGCTTCAAACAGGCATGGGATAGGCATAAGGGAGCAATACAGATGAGTATGAATAGATAGACCACTGACAGAGCAAAGGCCAATAGCACATTTATAAGGTAGAAAAAGAAATGGGCAGACTGGATGGGCCTCGCGATCCTTATCTGCCATCAACTTCTGTGTTTCTATTCTACTGTTGATGGGAGGGGTACTCCAATCTACTTCAGGTTGAAGTCCCCCACTATCACCATCCCACCATCCCGCAGTTCCTCTGGATCTGTCCCACTAGTACTCTGTCTGTCTGTTCTGACTGGCAGGGTGACCTGTACACAACTCCTAACATTAGTGTTATATTTCTGGGATCTTGGATTTGCATCCATAGTGACCCTGTATCTCCCTCCTCCCACTCCTCTCTTACACAGTTCAGTCCCTCCCTCACATAAGGTGCCATCCCCTTTCCCTTAACTCTATCTTTGTATGGTATTGAGTGTCCCATGTTTCAGCGATGGCTGTCATGTCCACCTCTGCCTCTGCCATGAGAAGCTATAGTTCCACAATTTTATTCCCCCAGCTTCTAGCATTCAATGAGACCATCCTACATCCCCTTTCTTCCCCACATCCTCTCCTGCCCTCCCTTTATGGCACCCCTGTAGTACTTACCCCTAATCCCATTTCACTATCATGGGGGGTAAGCCCATATGGTTTCCCAATCCGAGGTCTCCGAGTACTTCTAATCCTCTTGCTGCCCCCCCTCTCCTAGTTTAAATTCTCTTTTTCTATAATGTACTCATTAATCCTTTGCTTCAGCACTTTTTTGCCCTTTTCATTTAAGTGCAGTCTATCTTTAACATACAGATTGCTGTTCTCCCAGGTCACACCCCACCCTCCTACCAGTCCATAACCTTTTTCCTGACACCAGGTTCCCAGCCATTTGTTAAAATCCTGCATTCTCATTTTTCTTTCTGTGCTTGCCCTGGGAACTGGAAGTACCTCTGAGAAAGTAGCTGAACTTTCTGCCCCCTCACAAACTGATCCTAGTTCTTCAGACCTCCTCCTTCCTACATCTACTATGTCTTCAGCCAGGTCATTTGTCCCCAAGTGCAGAATTAGGTGAGGTTTTTCCCTGCCCCTTCTAGCATACTTCAGAACAGATTGTCCCACCCTTTCTGCTGTCATTCCTGGCATGGCCTCCACCCACACCCTACTATGCCTCTCCCCCTTACTACCCCGCCTTATCCCTATTAGTATTGAGTCCCCTAACACTAAGATTCCACCCTGTTCTCTCTCTGCTTTTTTCCCTTCCTCTCACATCCCACTCTTTGCTCCTTCATCCTTCTGCACCTTGTTGTCCCCTTCTGCCCCTGTTCTACTTCCCTCATCAATACTCCCCCCATACTCATCCCATCCTGACACTCTTCAGTTAATTCTCCATACTCACCCCCTCTCCCTGTCCTTTTCCCTCCATTACAATGGAATGTTCTACCTCAGCTCCTTCTCCCTCATCTGTCACCTCCGTTAAGGGCCAATACCTGTTTGAGCCTGTTGTGTATCTATGCTCATTTATGCCGGCACCTGCTCCAGATGTGCCCCTGTCTCCTGTACTGGTACCTCCCCCCTTGGTCCCCAGTGTCGCCTGCTCTCTCCACCTCCTGTCTCTTCCTTCATCCTGTCTCCAGTTCTCTACTTGGCTACATTCAGTGCTTCTCCTTCACATTTCTCATTTTGGCCAAGACATTCCCCTCTTTAGCTAAGACATTTCCCTCTTTAAGCCTGATAACTCAGCCTCCAGCCTCCCTAGCCCTTGACAAAATGGGCAATCCTCCAGCCTCCATAGTGAGCTCATGAATATAGCTGCTCCACAGTTATTACACCCCATGATCCTCCTTCCTCCATATCTCCTGCTCCCCTCCCTCCACTGGTCCATCCTCCCCTTATGCTGCCAGTGATCCTCCCCCAGCACACTTCCCTACTCTGCCTCTTCCACCAACTTTCACAGTCCTTTCCTCTGATCCATTTCCTCCTCTCCCACCTGTGCCCCCCTTGCTCCATGCTCCAAAGTATGGCTCAACTTTACACCCTAACTAAAACCTCAGAAACACAATGTATCCCAACTGTTCACCCCAGGAAATTATTGGGAAGCATTATTCATTCAAAAGCTAAAACAACAGCTAAAACAAAGGCTAAAACAAACATTACCAAGGTATTCATTATTTAGCTCAAGAGATGAAACAAGTTCTCCCTAAACTGTTACAGAACTGTGTGTTTGAACCAGAGCCACATACAATTCAAATAGATTGAATCAGAGTCCCCATTCATTAACCAGTCTCTCAGTCTTGTTATGATAAATTCCAGCTCACTGTCTGCTAAAACTTGTTTCCAGTAGAAATCACACCCAGACGACTCTGCCTTTGCCCCCCGATGCTCTCCTTCTGCTGCTCCCTCCTTCTCTTCATCTTCTGCTTCCTCTTAATTGGTTAGTCTCTCTTCAGGGAGTGGTTTACCTAATTTTAATAGGGAGGCAGTGTGGGGTGGTTGGGTGGGAGAAAATTAAAAGGCCACAGCTCTTCCAGGCATGTTGAATGATGCTGGGTTCCATCTTTTAAGGCCTAGCTGCTCCCTTAAACCTGGCTGCTCCAGGAATTCTCTCCTGACTGACGATTGGCCCAGCCTTTGAGCCTGTGTCTGGCCACTGAGTCCTCTGCAGCTTCAGATGTAACATAGCCGTCTGTAATCTGTGGCTCCTGCTGCAGACTTTGGAAATGTGGCTGCTTGTTTTCACAACTCCTGGAAGCCACCAATGCAGCCCCCAACCCTCTGCTCTGCAGCTATGGCCACTGATGAGTCCTATGCTGCAGATGTAGCACCCGCCAACATAAAGCCCACAGCTGTTTCAGGTGTGCTGAATGTGGCTGGGCTTGGTCTTTTAAGGCCCAACCACTCCCTTAAACCTGCCATCCCTGTTCTCGATTGGCTCCTCCAGGAACCCTCTCATGACTGGCGACGGGCCAAGCCTCCGAGCCTGTGTCTGTCTGCTGATTCCTCTGCAGCCACAGATGCAGTTCAGCCCTCTCTAATCTGCGGCTCCTGCTGAGGACTTTGGAAATGTAGCTGCTTTTTCCCTGTCCCCTGGAAGACACTGATGGGGCCCGCAACCCTGTACACTGCAGCTACAGCCACCAATGAGTCCTATGCCACAGATGCGGCACCTGCCAACAAGAAGCCCACAGCTCTTTCAGGTTGACTGCAGCCCCTTGGTTGTGCATGCCTCCATGCTATTTTCAGCTCTGTGGTTGTGCATGCCTCCATGTTGTTTGCAGCTCTGTGATTGTGCATGCCTCCATGTTGTATGCAGCCTTGTGGTTGTGCGTGCCTCCATGCTCTTTGAAGCTCTATGGTTCTGAGTGCCTCCATGTTGTTTTCAGCCCCATGGTTGTGCATGCCTCCATTCTGTTTGAAATCTTGTGGTAGTGTGTGCCTCCATGTTGTTTGCAGTGGCATGGTTGTGCATGCCTCCATGCTGTTTGCAGCCCTGTGGTTCTTTGTGCCTCCATTTCACTTGTGGGCAAGTCACTGTAGGGGGCACCTGCATTCCCTTCTGGTGGATTCAACTATGCCCTTACCTGTGGTATCTCAGGTCAAGGGTTAATCTTCTTCAGGGCCCTGGTGGGTCCATGTGAGGAGTATTGTGCACACCTGCTCAAGTAAGTCACTATAGACTAGTGCCCACATTTTCATCTGATGGATTCAGCTATGCCATCACCAGTGGTCACCCTGGTCCCTCGTCTGTCTTGTTCAGGGTCCGCATGAGGTGTACTGCACACACCTGCTTGAGGAAGTCACTGTAGGTTGGCACCCATCTTCATGTTTGGTGGATTCAGCTACTGTACAATATCACCTGTTGTCTCCCAGGTCCCTGGTCAATTTTCTTCAGGGCTCTGGTTGGTCCGCATGAGCAGAATTGCACATATCTACTCAAGTAAGTCACTGTAGGCTGATGCCCACATTCTTATCTAGTGGATTCAGCTACACAATTACCTGTGGTCTCCTGGGTCCCTGGTCTTGTCTGGTGGATTCAGCTATACCATCACCAACACCTGTGGTCTCCCAGGTCCCGGGTCTTGACGACTGGATTCAGCTACACCATCACCTGTGGTCTGCCAGCTCCATGGTCATTCTTTTTCAGGGCCCTGGTGGGTCCGTATGAGGACTACAGTGCACTCCTTTTTTGGGTAAATTACCGTAGACCAGTACCCACACTCTCATCTGGTTGATTCAGCTATAAATCACCTGTGGCCTCCTAGGTCCCTGGTCAGAGTTTTTCAGGACCCTTGTGGTCCACATGAGGAATACTGCCCACACCTACTTGAGAAAGTCACTGCAGGCCAGTGCTCACATTCTCGTCTGGTGGATTCAGCTACACCATCATCTGTTTGTCTCCCAGGTCCCTGGGTTATCTTCTTCAGGGCCCTGGTGGGTCCACATGAGGGGTACTACTTACACCTGCTTGAGTAAGTCACTGTAGACCAGTACCTGCAGTCTCTTCTGGTGTATTCAGCTGTGCTATCACCTGTGGTCTCCCAGGTCCCTTGTCAACCTTCTTCAGGGCCATGGTGGGTCCACATGAGGAGTACTGCACATCTCTATTCTAGTAAGTAACTGTATGCTGGCACCCACAATTTTTCTTCTGGTGGATTCAGCTATGCCATCACTTGTGGTATCCCTGGTCCATCCCTGGTCGATCTTCTTCAGAGCCCTGGTGGGTCTGCATGAAGAGTACTGTGCACCCCTGCTTGAGTAAGTCACTGTAGGCCAGTGCCCATATTCTTATCTGGTGGATTCAACTACACCAACAACTGTGGTCTCCCAGGTCCCTGGTCTTATCTGGTGGATTCAGATATGCCATCACCTATGGTTTCCCAGGTCTCAGGTCAATCTTTTTCAGGGCTCTGGTGGGTCCACATGAGCAGTACTGTGCACACCTGCTTGACTAAGTCACTGTAGGATGGTGTCCACATTCTCATTTGGTGGATTCAGCTATGCAATCACATGTGGTCTCCCAGGTCCCTGGTCAGTCTTCTTCAGGGTCCTGGTGATCTGCATGAAGAATACTGTGCACACCTGCTCGTATGAGTCACTGTAGGTCAGTGCCTGTGTGCTTGCTTGTTAGATTCCACTACACCTTTACTTGTGGTCTCCAGGTCCCTTGTCCTGTCTGGTGAATTCAGTTACACCATCACCTGTGGTCTCCCAGGTCCCTGGTCAATCTTCTTCAGCACCTTGGTGGTTCACATGAGGAGTACTGTGCACATCTGCTCAAATGAGTGACTGTAGGTCAGCACCCATGCACTCATTTGTTAGATTCAGCTATACCATCACTTGTGGTCTCCCATTTTGTTTTTGATAGAATCTGTACACTCACAAATTGAGTGACACCACTGTTCCAGCAAAATATGCCATTGCAATGTGGTTCTGCAATGCAATTGGGCTGGCAGAATAGCCTAGAGGTTAGAGTAATGAGGAGAGAACAAGCTTAGTACATCCAGCAGACCAGACCTAGGTTTGATTCTCACAACCTCCACTTTCATACTGTATGACTCTGAGCAAGTCACTTAACCAACCAGTGCTCCCAGATCACCCCTGAAAATATGCACTTGTGCCTAATAGGTCTTACCTGGTTACCAAAGACTAAAATAAAAAAAAAATGTGTAACTACAGGCAGAATATTAAAGACAACCCAGATAGCAATCAAGCATTCATAGCATCAGAGGCAGCACAACTGAAAAAATTCCACCAAAACATGGATGACAAAACACAGAAAAGATACAATGAGGTTACTAAGCTAAGGACTTGTTAATACTGCATGCAAAAAAAAAGGTACAACAATTGGCAAAGAAGGAAAATGAAGAAAAACCTTGTACCAGGGCTGATGAGGAAAAGAAGAAACAACAAGGTGAGGCTTGGCATCTTAAGAAATAAAAGCAGTAGAAAGAGATGTCAGCATAGGAAAAAAAGATGAATCGAGGAGAAGGATGCAGAATGCAAAAGAAAGAAAAATCAAAGAAAAGAAATTACATGGAAAGAATGTTTCACGACATCTGTGACATTGGAGAAACATTGACCTCCAACAGTTCCCTGAGAAAAGCAGTGTACTGTGGCAAACAAAAATTACCAAAATTGGCAGAAAAATTTGCAGCTTTTATCACTGGCATAATTAAAAATGCCACCAGGAATGAAAAAGAGTTGCTTAAAAAAATCAGCATCAAAGACAGTAGCAGTCAGAGAAATCTGTTTTAAAATGTATAAAGGAAATGTGTGAAACATAGAAAAGGAAAAGAGAGTTTTTGTTACCCAATTATCTGCACATCTGAATCACAAGCATGTCCTTAAGAAAGTCTGAAGAGAACTGGCCATCAGCCATGCCCATAAGTACCTTAACAATTATTTTGCTCTAAGAAGATCAAATGTAAATGTGGGATTGCCAGTGAGAAAAGCAGATGCATTAAGTGATGAGATGCAGCAAGCAGTTGTGGCGCACTACCACCACCCTGACATGAGTACAATTACGCCCAATAAAAAGAGAATTCCTGATGTAACTCCCAAATATGTTCAGCAGAGGTCCATCACTGAGACATATTTATCCTTCATAAAGGACAATACAGAAACCATCAGTAAGTCACAGTCTGCACAGCTGAGACACAGGCATGTCCTGGTATAAAGTAAAGCCAAGGTGTATCAGTGCCTCTATGAGTACTACACCAATACAGATTTAAAATTAAAAGCTCTTAATCAGTTAGCTAGATCAAAAAAAGCAAAATGTCTCATCACAGACAGATATCATGTGTCTGCATTGACAATTTGTCCAAATAGAGGAAGATATGCCAGATTAAAGTGCATCGACCGCCCTTGCCCCACATGTGATGTGCACCTACTGAAGAAATTCATTGACCATTAATCCATGTAACTGGAAATGAGCAGATATCATGAAGAAAATGGGGACAGACAATGTACAAAGAACAGATGGGAAAAACACTTTTAATGACAAGTGAAAATATAAGCAATTTAATTGATGAACTGATGAAGGAATTGGGGTCATTTTATGCCCATTTATTTGAGGCCAGATGGCAGCAGACACAATTTGCAAGTATCATCAAAAATCCTCCAATCACATCTGTAGTGATCATTATGGATTTTGCAGAAAATTATAACTGCTTCATGTAAAATGAAGTGCAGAGTGCACATTGGTCCAAAATACAGTTAACGTTGCACCCCATGGTAGCATTTTACAAATGTAACACATGCAGTAGACAAGATCCAGTAAGGGAGGCAATCCATATTAGTTCAGATGATAATCTCCATGATGCACATGCAGTGAAACACTTTCTTCAGATTGCAGGACAGCACCTCAGAGAAATAAGACTTTTTGCACTAAACAGACTAATTCAGCTTAGCAATGGTTGTAGTGAGCAATATAAATTCAAAACACCACTGGTTGACTTAACTTTTGGCGCAATGGACTTGCATCAGAACAATCAAGCACCATTACTTGGGTCACATCATGGGAAAAATCCTTGCAATGGAGTGGTAAAAAATGCTGCCACTAGAGTGGTAAAATTGTTGCCAGACCTTGTAGTTGATGGGCACTCAGTTTTTTACCGTTTCTGCACTGAGAGACTGACCAGAGACTGTGTGGATTCAGCAGGAGAATGCAAACACTCTCGGCACTGTTTTTATATTGTAAATCAAGACAAGGTTGACAGATCACCCAGAAAGAATTGAAGTTTGCACTTTGCAAGGAATCAGACAAATACACACTGCCACTGGATCAAATCTATACAAGATCAAAGTTCGGCACTTGACATGCTTCTGTTCCTTACATGCAGTTAATGAAGTAACCTGTGAGAACAACGACTTCATCAGTGACTGGTCAGAAAAGCACTTAAAAATAAAACACCAAAAACCACAACAGGAACCCATTGTATTGAACCTTGTTGCACTACAATCCACTGCACTAAGCAATCATGCATATCTTAACCATAATGGTGAGTACGTAATATATGGGTCATTTTGTCCAGAGTGTGAAAATGTACAATACTACACAATGTAAATTGTATCCATTTTAGATCTGAACCTTTTAACCATTCTTGGAGAGGATGATGTGGACATGATGACCATTGCACCACATTCAGATTTGAATGACAATGGAAAATAATGTCCAGCAACACATGGAATGTAAGTAAAAATTATGGAAAGGAGGAACAGTCACATGAGAAAAGATTTTGTTGCCTGCAACCCTTGTCAATTTGGGGGGTGGGATTGAAATGTAACTTACCTTTAATGCTAATTTGCGCTCTATAGGGTGCAGGTGTTACTAATGTGTTGTGTTTATTGTTCATCTACTTGACATTTAGAGCTTTCTTAACACTAATACCTGCTAGTGCCGCTAATTCTGCAGCACATAGTGAGCCCATTGGGGGAGAAGAACATCCTGAACTCTGTAGCCCTCCCTACCAGCCTGCACACCTGGCGTTACGAGATTTGGCTAGATGTGTCCAGGTCACCAGCCTGCCAGAGGGCTTCCCCCATTGACTGGCACCGGAGAGGCTAAATTCATAAAAAGCAGGCAATATTTAAGTGATTTTTTTCAGCAATAGTGTCCCCCATTGGCCCTTCTGTTCCACTGCAATCTGACTGTACCTGTAGAACAAAATAAATTATGAAAATGTCATACTGAATCTTTTTTTTTCAGAGTGAGCCATCACCTTAATGGACCCCCACAGGAGATTTCTGATGCACCACAGAGGAACATCAACACAGAACTTGAATCTTATTATGCAGTATTCTATGATAACACATTTTATATTGGGAAGCTGATTGCTGTGAAGTACTTTAAATACACATTAATATTTATGCACATGCAGCAATCAGCCTCTCAAAAGGTCACATTTTATAGGTGCTGGAAAGAAGATATTGATACTGGCAGTGCAAAATATATAATATGTGGACCACTGGCCACTGTGGGAAATGGGCTTTATGTGGTGAAAGGTATAGAAAAGGTGAACAAAGCATTTAAAAGAAGCAATAAAGCACTTGGGCCCAATGTACATTTGTTGAAGGGATTGAGGTTGTAATAAGCAATATATATATAGCATGTATAATGTGGTGCATATAATGTAGAGTTTTGGTTAAGGTTTTAGTTAATTTTATTGTGTGTGTCTGGTATTTTGTTGAGTGACAGTATTGATCTGTTGTATTATGAATTTCCTTTGTGCTGGTGGTATGCAATCAGTTCATGAATAGTATAACTTTACTCGTTAAAAATATAAATTGGAAAATAATAAAGGACTGGAATAGCCAAATTTTCTGTTTTCCACAGTGTTTTCTGTCACAGCTTGAATTTTCTGGATTTTTCTCCATCCTGTCACATATGCTAATGTTATGCTCTTTCACTGATTTCTGGGGGATTCATTTTTAAAGTAATCAAAACAAGTTTTAAATGTTATCTAATCTTTTTTTATACTTTGTTTATTGCATTTATGATAAAGCAAAAAACGTTACAGTTTACAGAGCTATAAGACTCCACTTGAGGTGCAATCAAATACATCCAATGCATACAG
This sequence comes from Neoceratodus forsteri, assembly GCA_016271365.2. Lineage (NCBI taxonomy): Eukaryota > Metazoa > Chordata > Ceratodontiformes > Ceratodontidae > Neoceratodus > Neoceratodus forsteri. The sequence goes on along the minus strand of CM057455.1, from coordinate 637,462,458 downwards.
AATTTACAATCTATACATACCTATGTAAGGATGTGGGGGTTCGGGTAAAAGATCAAAAACAAAAAGTAAAACTAAATTAGTGTCCAGAAAGTCTACAGCCTTCTAAGGTTTCTAGGGTACCAGTCTAATATACGGAGTCCTTACAAATGTTCATTATTCAGCAGCCTGTGCTGAAATGACCCCAAATCCATTAACTAAAATGTAATCCTTGTATGGATAATACTGCTAAATAATATGCAGATTAGCACCCAAATATCATTTAAGCAAGATTAATATATAACTTCCATTTCTTATTGGTATGAATAACTCAGTAAGGCATGAAAACTATGCAAACAGTATAAGGACAGTGATACTCAAGTGTCTTTCCCAGGCGAGAACCCTCGGAATTCAAGTGTCTGCTTCATCTTCAGACTCCAACCCAGATCTAGGTTCTACAGTAGCTGAGTTAAACTCTTGAGCAATGGCCTCTGCCTTCTTTCCCACCTCCATCGGATCACTGTACCAAAATGTACTCCCTCCATAATGGATCCATAAACGAGCCCGCATCAATAACAAGTGGCTCACCCCCAGTCCTCAGAGCTGAGTACAGACAGCATCAACTTTCTTGTGCCCTCCTTGCAAAAGATACTGTAAGTCTTGGAACAAGTGTACTGTGGCCTCATTGAATGTGCGTCCTTCAGCTGCCTGAACTGCTTGCAGAAGGTGGTCTCTAATGCTGGCATTAGTCATGAGAAGGAGCACCACTCTAGGGGCTTCATCATGTGGCTCAGCTGCTCTAGGGGTTATCCGAATGGCTTTCAAAAATTGTTCTTCAATAGGACCTGGCAGATTTAAAGCTTCAGGTAGCCAAGACTGCAGAAAAAACAACAAATCTGTGCCTTCACTCTCCTCCGGGAGCCCAACAATTCTAATATGAGAGGCCTGATTTGCATTTTCCAATGCCTCAAAGCGATATCATAGTTGTGTGTTCTCCTGCACCATTTTTCACCCTGTTTCACCAGTTCACCCTGACTCATTTAGTGATCACTCCCCCGTCACCTGTCGCTGGTCAAAAAAATTCCATACTCCACCTCCACTAATTATCTACAACAGAGTACTAAAACACGTCACCTGGACCTATTGAAACAACTGCTTTATCAGGACTGGACTATACTGGACACCACAAGCGACATTAACATAGCACTTGAGCACTTCATCAGGGTTTTCAACTCGGCCAGTGGTACACATGCCACTTCTAAAAAAATGAAGGTTTGAGACATAGTAAACTCATGGGTAACCCATGACCTCATAACCAGTATGAAACAATGGGACAATCTATGGCACTGTGCCAAAGCCTCTGGTAAACCCCAGGATCTTCAAGCTTACAGAACCACAAGAAATGCTTCTACACGAGCTATTCGGCAAGCAAAAATTAAGCACCACAGGGAGATCCTGACCAACACCTGGGGAGACAGCAGAAAATTCTGGACAAACATTAAAGATATCACTGGCAAGGATCCCAAAGTATCCCCCTCAGTGCTAAACCTTGAAGGCACCCCCACACTGGATCCGCTCAAAATCGCAAACTCTTTTAACGATGCCTTCACCAACTTAAACAGTGTACTCCCTCCAGACTTCTTTGAGGATAACTCTGTCTGTAAAGCTATAAGTCAAGTGACGGAAAGTGTCCTGAACACGTTCCTTTCTACTTTAAGAAGGTCTCAATAACCTGGTCAGAAAACTTCTAAATAGAGTGTTGGGGGAGTCAAAGCATAGTGGTGGCTCTCTGGACCTCAAACTAATCACGCTCACACTAGAGGAAGTGATCTTGCCCATAACTAAGATACTAAACCTCTCACTAACTCTGTCTCATTTCCCACAAGTGTGGAAAACTGCACTGGTTACCCAAGTTAATAAGTCTGGTGATTGATCCCTGCATAGCAACTATAGGCCTATATCAATTCTTCCTCCCCTATCCAAGGTGCTGGAACAAATAGTTGCAAACCTGCTTGTGGACTACCTGGAAACTTACTCCATCTGATGCCTGCAACAGCATGGTTTTAGAAAAGGACATAGCACCACCGCAGCACTGCTAGAACTCACCAGCTATATTCAACAATCCATTGACCAAGGCAATCTTGTAGGAGTGGCCTTTATTGACTTAACTAAGGCTTTTAATACCGTGAATCACCCACTCCTACTCAGTCAGCTCACAAAAAATTGGTTTCCCACCACAAACGCTGAAATGGTTCACAAGCTACCTAAGAGATAGATCGCAAAGGGTGAAGATAGCTAATGTCATCTCATCACAGAAGGCTCTCCGGTCTGGTGTACCACAAGGATCAATCCTGGGTCCTCTCCTGTTCAGGATCTACCTGAACAACTTGCCATCTGCTTGTCATCAATGGACCCTCCTATATGTAGATGACGCTGTCATCTTCGCAAACCACCCTGACCCAAAAACACTTCAAACCAACCTACAACTAGGAGTCATAGAGCTCGAGAGCTGGTTTAATACCTACAAATTGGTGCTAAACTACAAAAAGACAAAAGTGCTGTTGTTTTCATCTTCTCACCACAAGTACAAGGCCTATACTCTCACTGTTCTAAACAACCAAGGAGCCCCTCTAGAGCAACTACAACATTTTAAGTACCTTGGTGTAACTTTGGACAGTCACCTCACCTATGTACCTCACATAGAGTATGTCTCTAGAAATGTTAACACCAGGATTGGGCTTCTCTATAGATATAGATGGTGTCTGACCCCAGAAGCTCTGAAGCTTGCAATCCACAGCTCGGTTCTATCAGTCATTGACTATGGCTTAGTAATATGTGGAGCTGCCACAACCACATCACTCAATCAGCTAATTGTTGCTCTGAACAAAACATGTAGGCTAATCACAGGTGCTGCCTGTCTTACTCACACCTGTGATTTATATACCAAAACTGGGTGGCTTCCACTAACTGGTAGAATCAAGTACCAAACATTCCTGCTGACCAAAAAAATACTTCTTGGGCTCTTGCCTCCAGGAGTTGGATACCTGTTGAATAAGTCCCTTAAGACCCAGCATACCCGTACACCCAATTCTGAACACCTCCTCATCCCACAGTGTCGGACTGCACAGTGCCAAAGATCCTTCTTGTACCGAAACCCACTTTTATTCAAGAGCCTGTGTAGTGAATTGACCAAGCTAATCAAGTTTGCATAGTTTAAACAGTTGCTCCGGCAGCAACTTATAAATGAAAACACATGTGATTGTTTCACCCAATCCTAGGTCCTGTCTGTCAACCTCAGCTGTGTACTGTGGCACCCTGTCCATGCCCTTTGGCACTTACTTTGTGGCACTAAAATGTCACCGATTGCCCACATCACCCTTTCACCTCGCCATCCCTCTATCCCCTACCCCCTCCTACCCCACCTACAACATTTGACAAAGCCACAGGCTGCTACCTTCTACTCTGATCTACATTACATTACCATCACCTTCATCTATCCCTCTATCTTAATTACCTACTGCCTCCCTTGCTTATATGTCACTGTATGCTTGGATGTAGTCACTTACTGTTTGTTGCAGCATAACTGTCAGCTCACCATGCTGGCTCTCCTTACTGTTTATTCACTATTTATTATTGCTCTAGCAATCATTTTGTTTAAAGGTGTACCATGCATACTGTACTGTATCTTTTTTTTCCCTGTCTAACTGTAACCCTTCCCACTGATCTGGAACCTTTGTAAATGAGCTGCCTTGCACTCTAAGGTACTTGTGATCCAAGAATGAATAAATAAATACATTTTTGCTGTGGCTGCCAAAGCTTGATTTACAGTCTTCTCTGCAATATCCATTGTTTGCGAGGCTACCACCAGCTTTGCATCTTGTTCTGCAAACCACTGCAGGATCGATTGAACTTTTAAGTCTATGGCCTGCATAAATGCTTGCAAGGCCTTCCACAGGGGGTCGGATCCTGCAGCACCACCATCCGAAGATGTGGCCTAGTCAGAGTTCTCCACAGCACTTTTTGGATTGCTGGTCATCGTCTTCTGGTTGTGCCCCATAGTAGCCCAAGGTATCAATCAGCTCAGACAGAGCTCAGCTATTCAGTACCAACCAAAATGTTTTAAAAAACCTGCTTAAAATTGCAGTTGTTATTAATTTTAGCAGGAAAATCTGAAGAGCTGAAAAGCAGCACGTCTTGCCAGTAAGCTGCTCACTAACGCCCCCTCATGTTATCTACTCTTATCCCCATTTATACATAAATGCATTTTAATCTATGAATACCCAGGAATTCTTAGTAAGGAAACATTTTGAAATTACTTTGCCTCATAGTTCTGCACCATGCGTTATATTGATGGTTATCACACACAGTTACATGCAAATATTTTGGTGTTGCTTAATGAATTAACTAAATGAAGTAAAGTACTGAAAATTCATGTACTGACCCAATAATATTTATACATAACTTTATTTAACATATTCTCTGTCTCTGTTACATATATTACATGGGTAGTGTTTAGAAACCTTAGGGACTGTACCTGGAAACCCACAAGTGATATAACCTTCCTGTTTACAACTTAAGTACAGTACCTAAATGGTAAAATATTGATTATGAAAGAGGAAATAAATGACAATATTTATTTTTCCACAGTCATGTCCCACATGTTCCCTATTACTGTGGATAGGCTCAGTAACTCATGCGTTTATAAAAACAAATGATAGAAAAACACTCATGCATTTATAAAACCTAATTACAGAAAAAGTAGTATCTAAAAAGTAAGGAAATTCATTGCAAAACAACTTCATTAATGCACTAGTTAGGGTTAAAGTGACAAAAGTAGGGAAATGTGGCATTAGGGTTTCCAACCCTAACACCCTACCCTGCAGGCAGCAATAAGCAATAAGGAGAATAAGAGGTGATCTGCTGCTTCTTTATAAACTACTTCAAGAGGTTTTACAAATGTAAGCATGTAGGATAGATAATGCGCCAAATCTAACAGTACTATGATGCAACTCAAGCCAGCTGTTCGTACCTAGAGCAATAAAAAACAAGAGAACATTTTTTTTTCTAGTAGAGCAACTAGACAAGGGAATAAATTACCTCAATTTGTAGTTAGCTCAGGTACAATGGAACAGTTTAAAAGGAATTTAGATATAGATCTACAACACTGGGAAGAAAACTGAATATCCCACATGGAGTGGGGGGTAGACTTGATGGATCTTCTGGCCTTCTTCTACCAATCAAAACTGTATAAACCATGTAAATAGGTGTGGGGTGTGCCTTGGGGTTGTAAACCCTAATGATCATCCCCTTCTCATATACTTCTGGGAAGTATACTAATAGTGGGAGTTCTTTAAATTCGACAGCCTACAGCTCTCAAAGGAGGGGACCCGAGCAATAGGGCAAAGATTCGTTGTTCGCATTGGTCAGTTAAACTAGTGAATGGGGGTGGCACAGGCACCCCTAGCACAAAAAGGGTTGCCAAATGCCCCTCCCCCATCACCAACTAGTTCAGCACAAGGATGTACCCATCATACTCAGACCAAACATTGCGCCAAGCATACTCTGACCAAGCAGTTCAACAAAATTACACAACCAAAACATATTAAAAATGCAAATGACCAAAACAGAAGGGGATGGAAGGCAACGTGCATCAATGCTCGTAGTCTGCCAAACAAAATCCCTGCTCTCACAGCTGTAATGGCAGATGCACAATTAGATTAGGTTGCTGTTACAGAAACATGGTTCACAGGGAACCACTTCTGGGATGTCACCATCCCAGGGTATGCATTATTCTAGAAAAGTCACTAGGGAAAGAAAGGAGAGGGGGTGGCATAGTATGTCAGAGATGACACATGTGCACCAGAAATCCAGGGAAAACATAGTAAAGCAGAGGCCCTTTGGGTTACACTAGGAGTGGGGGACAAAGCCTCTATCCAGGTAGGAGCCATATACAGACCACCATCTAAGCAGGCTGATGTAGACAAGGAGATCTTGGAAACCATCTCAATGATGTCTGACAGGGGTGAGTTGTTGCTTATGGTGGACTTTGATCTACCAGATGTTGATTGGTCTTTATACACAGCATCCTTAGGCTGGAGCAAAGAGTTCCTTTTAGCACTAAGGGGACCAGGTTTGTGTCAACTGGTGAACTCACTCACCAGAGACAAAGCAATATTGGATCTAGTGCTGACAAACAGCACAAGGATCCCAGAAGCAGAGGTGGGAACCAATCTAGGGACCAGTGATCACAGTTCAATCTGATTTGATCTGTGAACAATATGGAGGAAAATAGTCCACCAAAATCAAGGTACTAGATTTCAGAAAGGTCAACTTCCCCAAACTGAGAACTATGATCACATCCATACAAGAATGAGGAATCACAGGAGATGCAGAGCACTACTGGAATACTGTGAAGGCTGCTCTGCATACAGTAACAACTATAAGATCAGCAAGTCCAAAAGAAGGAAAAGACCTCTCTGATTCTCTCATGAAGTAGCATCCAAAATCAAAGAGAAAAGAAAGGCTTTTACACAATTCGAGCAAACAAAACATGAAGCCGACATGGATACAATAATGAGTTAAAGGAGGTGGGGAAATCTGTTAGAAGAGCAAAAGCACAGATGTAAGAGAAAATAACACAGGGTGGTAAGCAGGGAGACAAAACCTTCTATAGATACATAAGAGAAAAAAGATAAACTAAGAGAGGAATAGTCCAACTAGCAACCAAGGAAGGTAAGATGGAGAGTGATGAGGACAAGGCAAAAGTGCTAAACAAGTTTGTTTGCTGTCTTCACCATAGAAGACAGTGGCAATAGTCGTACAATGAGCAGGACAAAGGAAGATACCCAGTGAGCAGATACTAGCCCCTTTACAAGGGAGAGGGTCCTAAAAGAGCTTACTAAACTGAAAGTGGAAAAAGCCATGGGACCAGATGGCATACACCCTAGGATATTGAAGGAGCTCCAAGAGGAACTGGCTGCACCACTGGCTGAGCTCTTCAACAAGTCACTAGACAGTGAGAAAATACCTCAGGACTGGAAACAGGAAACCATTGTGCCCTTACACAGGAGCGTAAACAAGTAAGAGGCAGGAAATTACTGCCCTGTCAGTTTGACCTCTGTTTTGGGGAAAATGATGGAGTCACTACTAAAAGAGAGGATAGTGGCTTACCTAACAGATACTGGAAAAATGGTCCCAAAGCAACATGACTTCACAGCAGGATGCTCTTGACAAACCAACTTGATCAACTTCTTCATCTGAGTCACCAGAACATTGGATCAGGGACAGGCGGTGGACTTTGTATACCTAGATTTCAGCAAGGCTTTAGACACCATCCCTCACAGAAGGCTAACCAACAAGCTGTAACATATGGGAGTTGGCCAGAAGATGGTCAGCTGGATCAGTAACTGGCTGAATAACGGGACCCAGAGAGTGCTAGTGAATGGATCATTGTCAAGGGAGGGTAGGGTGACCAGTGGTGTCCCGCAGGGTTTGGTATTGGGACCAATCCTATTTAACACAAATATAGCAGATATAGCAAATGGACTAACAAGGAAGGTTTGCCTATTCATAGATGATACACGACTCTGCAACAGAGTGGATACAAGGGAAGGAGCAGACAACATGGAAGCTAACTTTAGAAGGCTAGCGGATTGGTCCAGGGACTGGCAGTTACAGTTTAATGCCAAAAAGTGTAAGGTAATGCATTTGGGAAAGAGGAACCCTGGATAAAAGTACACACTGGGAGGACATCAACTTGAGGAGACAGAAATAGAGTGAGATCTTGGCATAATCAACACTGACAAATTAAAGGTAGGAAAACAATGTGACCAAGCAGAACGGAAATTGGGTGGCATCCTCGGATGTATAAGTAGAGGCATTTCTAGTAGAAAGAGTGAGGTTATCATGCCACTCTACAGATCCCTGATGAGGCCACACCTGGAGTACTGCATTCAGTTAAGGAGACCTCACCTCAAGAAGGATATTGATCATTTGGAAAAGGTGCAGAGAAGGGCTACTAAGATGATGCATGGACTGCATCACAGGTCATATGAAGCAAGACTCATGGACTGAACCCATATTCCCTTGAGCAGAGAAGAAACAGAGGGGACATGATTGAAACATTTAAGTAATTGAGGGGATTTAACACAACTCAGACAAGCAATCTTTTTCAACAGAACACAGCAGCATGCATGAGAGGGCATGATATGAGACTGGTAGGAGAAAGGTTCAAAAGCAACCTCAGAAGTACTTCTTCACACAGAGAGCTATAGACCTATGAAACAGCCTGCCCCAGCAGGTGATAGCATCAAAGATGATCAGAGAGTTCAAACTTGTATAGGACAGACATAAAGGACAAGATAGGATGAAGGCTGCATAGTGAGAGGGTAGTTTCTAGGGCAGGCTAGATGGATTGCACAGTCCCCATCTGCCAATGCTTTTCTTATATTCTCATGTTCTTATACTGTACCCATCTTAGCTTACTTACCCAAGGAATGGGGTAAGTGTTTTAGGGTTGACAACCCCAAGGCACATCCCATGCCTGTTGCTGCCTGCAGGGTGGGGGTGGGGTGTTAGGGTTGGAAACCCTAATGCCACATTTCCCTACCTTTGTCACTTTAACCCTAACTAGTGCATTAACAATGTGTTTAATATGTGTGTGTGTATATATATATATATATATATATATATATATATATATACACACACACACACACACACACACACACACACACATATATTGAATAAAAACTTAATTAATGCATAAGTTTGGGTTGAAGTGACAAAAGTAGGGAAATGAGATATTAGGGTTGGGTCCTTAACTCCCCCACCCTACCCTACCAACCCACATCATACCCACCTTCACAGACCAACACACATTGGGGTGTACCTTGGGGTCATCAGGCCTAACTTTCACCCCATTCCATGTGTAAGAAAGTTGATATTAAGAGGAAGGACATAGACACATTACTGTTAGAAGATATACAAAACATGACAGCTAAAGGGGAGGTTCTGATAATGGGAGACTTCAACATGCCGGATACAGATTGGTCAATACCAGCAGGAACATCTGCCAGAACTAGACTCATAGTGGATTCCCTGCAGGGGGAGGGCCTCAAACAACTGGTACAGCAACCCACAAGAGACAGGGCTATCCTAGATCTAGTACTGACTAACAAAGAAGGGATCACAGATCTCCAGGTAGAAGGTCACCTGGGGGCCAGTGACCATCACATGGTATGGTTCAGTTTGGCTACTACAGCTAAATCATCCCATTCCGAGGCAAAAATATGGGACTTCAGAGGAGCTGACTTTGATAAGATGGCCAACAGAGTTAAGCTAGCCCTGGCAAAAAGAAACACAGGTGAGGGGGTACAGGCAAAGTGGGCAAGTATTAAGGATGCAATACTTGAAGCAACATCTCATTGTGTTAGACAGAAAAGAAAGTGCAAAAGAAGAAGGAAACCACTTTGGTTCTCAAATACAGTAGCAGAAAAGGTCAGAGCCAAAAAGCTGGCCTTCAGGAAATATAAGGGAACACAGCGGGATGAAGATAGGGAGGCATACCAAACTGCCCTAAGGGAAGCAGGGAAGGCAGTAAGGCAGGCAAAGTCCCAAACTGAGGAAACACTAGCACGAACAGTAAAAGAAGGTGACAAGACTTTCTATAGATACATTAGTGAAAGGAGAAAGTCCAGAGGGGTATTGCTAAGCTTAATGGAGAAAAGGAGCATGTGAGGAGGAGGACCTGTAAAGGCATCTATCCTAAATAGATACTTTTGCTCAGTATTTACTGAAGAGAAGGTAGGGCAGGGCCCACAGCTCAGCATCATGGACACAGGGGAGGGAGGTGAGCACTACCCCTTCACAAAGAAAGGGTCCTACAAGAGCTTGCAAGCTCAGGGTGGATAAGGCAATGGGACCTGATGGCATAACATCCCAGGGTACTTAAGGAGCTAAAGAAGGAACTAGCAGAGCCATTAGCAGAATTGTTTAGTGAGTCTCTGAGCACAGGAGAGGTCCCAGAAGACTGGAGAAGGGCTCATGTGATCCCGCCCACAAGAGTGGTAGCAGGGAGGAGGCAGGGAACTACAGACCAGTCAGTCTTACCTCAGTAGTGGGCAAGATTATGGAGGCACTCCTTAAGGAAAGGATAGTGCAACACCTGGAATTCATAGGGGACAGGATCCAAGACAGCATGGGTTTACAAAGGAAGGTCTGTCAAACTAATCTCATAGATTTCTTTGACTGGGTAACCAGAGTGGTGGACCAAGGGGGAGCAGTTGATGTCACCTACCTTGACTTCAGCAAAGCTTTTGACACTGTTCCACATAGAAGATTGATAAATAAGCTGGATAGGCTCGGGGTGGGTCAGAAGTTGGTCAACTGGGTGGCAAACTGGTTGTGGGCAGAAAACAGAGAGTGGTGGTAAATGGTATACAGTCAGAAGAGATGCAAGTCACAAGTGGGGTACCTCAGGGATCAGTCCTGGGGCCAGTCCTCTTCAACATCTTCATTAGTGACCTTGCAGATGGACTAGAGGGTAAGGCTTGTCTGTTGGCAGATGACACCAAGATCTGCAACAGAGTAGATGATCCAGATGGGGTGGGCAGAATGAGAAGAGATCTGGATAAACTAGCAGAATGGTCAGAAGAGTGGCAACTGGGATTTAATGCAAAGAAGTGCAAAATCATGCACATAGGAAAGAGAAACCCTGAAGCCACCTATAGGCAGGGAGGGGAGTTGCTAACAGTCACAAAGGAAGAAAGAGACTTGGGCATCATCATCACTGATGACCTAAAATCAACCAAGCAGACCTCTAAAGCAGTAGGTAAGGCTAGGAGGGTGTTAGGGTGTATTAGTAGGGGCATCACAAGTCGTAAGAGGGAGGTAATAATCCCTCTGTACAAGACACTGGTTAGGCCCCATCTGGAGTACTGCATGCAGTATTGGAGGCCACACCTTCACAAGGACATTAACCAAATTGAGGCAGTCCAGAGAAGGGCAACCAAAATGGTGCTGGGACTGCATCAGAAGACATATGAGGACAGATTAACGGAGCTCAATATGTATACCCTTGAGCAAAGGAGGAGAGAGGTGATATGATCGAGGCATTCAAACACCTTAAGGGCATAAACAAGGTGAAAGAGTCTAACATGTTTAAATATAAGAAAAATAGCAGGACAAGAGGACACAGCATGAGATTAGAGGAGGCGATTAAGGGGGAATGTGAGGAAATTCTTTTTCACAGAAAGGGTGGTGGATGCATGGAATGGCTTACCACAAGAAGTGGTAGCTATGAATACAGTGCAGGGCTTCAAACAGGCATGGGATAGGCATAAGGGAGCAATACAAATGACTATGAATAGATAGGCCACTGACAGAGCAAAGGCCGATGGGACATTTATAAGGTAGAAAAAGAAATGGGCAGACTGGATGGGCCTTGCGGTCCTTATCTGCCATCAACTTCTATGTTTCTATGTTTCTATGATATGGTACAGAATAGGAGAATGGGGTGAGGGTTAGGCCAGTGACCCCAAGGCACACCACAGCTCATGTTCATCTGTGGAGGTGGGTGTTGGTTGGGCTGGTGGGGTTGGGTGGGAGGGCTAACGTTGGGGCTCAACCCTAATGTCTAATTGTCCTACTTTTGTCACTTCAACCCTAACTGATACATTAACATTTTTTGCTATTTATTTCCTTACTTTTTGAGATGTAAAAAATGTATAATACTATCTTTATTTTGCTGTGGATGCGGAGCGTGTGAGGGACCCTGCACTCCCATTCCTCCACAGATGCACATATGTATCTAGTTGTGGAGACACAGGGGTCTCCGGCCCTGGTGATTCCACACATTCATTTATAAGCAGGCATAGCAAAATTGCAACAAATAGTCATAACTGTTCCATCTTAATTAATTTTCACCCCAAATGCTCAACATAACCTTCTTATCACCTCACTGCATGTACCCAGTACAAAAAATGTTCATATCCCAGTTGAAATGCAATTCTGTGTAACTGTAATGCCATTCTGAACCACAGGTGCAGAAAAACAATTTTCAAAGGATTTGAAAAATGATGGCTGTACTATTCATGAGATGGTGTGAAAAAATGGCAATGTTGAAAAATTGTAGTGAAAATATGATAAACTGCCAAAGTTACACGCATGCGCAGAAACATTCTAACAGCCGTGCATAACTTAGGCATTTTTAGGTATTTTTCACCAAATTTTCAACGTCGCCTTTTTGGGACCACACCTTATGAACACTGACATTGTAATTTTGTTACTCAGTCCTGAAAGGTGATTTCATGCAGCAACTGCACCATTCTGTGCTGCTGCTGCATAAACACATTCTGGCAGGATGTCAGAAATGACAGCTGTACTGTTTATGAGGTGGTGTGAAAAACTGGCAGTGTTGAATATTTGGAGTGAAAATATTAAAATTTGCCAAAGTTACACAGGGGCGTATCAAAATTTCAATGAACACTTGTAACTTGGGCATTTTAAGGTATTCCTGTACCACATTTTCAACATGGCCTTTTTGGGACCCCAACTCATGAACAGTGGAACTGTGATTTTGTAACTCTTATCACAAAAGTTGATTTCATACAGTGACCACATCATTCTGAGCCACAGGTGTGAAAACATGTTTCAGGCAGGATGTGAAAAATGACAGCTGTACTGATCTGTTCATAAGGAGATGTGAAAAAATGGCAATGTTGAAAATCTGGAATCAAAATATTAAAAAGTGGCAGAGTTATGAGCGTGCATACAAACTGTGCAACGCACACTCGTAACACAGTAATTTTTGGGATTTTTGATTTATTTTATTTATTTATTCATTTATTTATTGGTGACCGGGTAAGCCCACTGAGACCAGAAGTCCCTTTTACAGGGGCGACCTGGAATTAGTTACAGCATATTACATACATTGGAATCAATACACAGTACAATAGTTATCATTGATACATACAATGGAATAGGTATTAAGCACTTAACATGGAAACAGCAGGCTCACAAAGTGTTAGACAGGTGCACAGTACATTTGACAATTTTGCATAAGAGTTTCATGGGAGAAATAGAAATGGCAATAGTAGTGAGGCATGAAAAACATGACAACAAGCCCAGGCAGGGGGCTAGAGATCACAATCACAGAGACTAAGTTACTGAAGGTACACTTTGAGGCCTGACTTAAACCCTTGGAGAGTAGGTTTGTCAGCCAGAGTTGCTGGGAGGGCATTCCATAAGTGCAGAGCAGCAGCCGGCCCGCCGGCACAGTGGTTGGATTTCCGGCAGCAACGCCAGCGACCTGTGTTCAGGAACGGACTCGGGTAGCTGGAGGGCCGGCTGGGGAGAGGAGGATCTAGCATCCAACGGCTGCTCTCCTCCTCTGGGGAGGGAGGGGATGCCTGTCCCGCAGCTCAACCGCCACCTGGGTGGCCACGGAGTGGTGTGAGTGGGACCGCATAAAGGGGTGGAGGACATGGGCTGGAAACCGAAGCGAGCGCACGAAAAGGCCACTCCCAGGCTCCCCAGAGTGCCCACGTCCTGTGGGGGACAGAAAATGGAAAGACACCTGGCGAGAGGATGTAGATGGGTCCCGACTGCCCCAGATAACCCATAACCGGGCTACCAATGGTCGTCGCAGATGGACCACCTGACAAAGACTAATGGACTGGAGGGGGTGTAAAGTGGGGTACCCCCCTCCTCCCCACCCAGGGGGGTAGGCCGAGGCAGCATGGAGGTAAGTCCAAACGGCACCATGGTAGTTACCCGGGGAGGGATTAGGGGAGCTCAGTTTAGGGTTACCCAGAAGAAGTCCCACCACGCCAAGAGAGTAGGGGGATAAAAAAAAAAAGTGCGGAGCAGCATACTGAAAAGATCACTTGTCTTGGTTAGTTTGAACCCAAGAGATTTTGAGGGGATGTCCTGCCAAGGATCACATGTTACAGCAGTATACTTTAGGAGTGAGCAGCCCACTCAGATTGGTAGGAGGACCAAAAGTGGTGAATTTAAAGGCCAAACAAACAGAGGAATAGGCCAACTTGTGCCTTATGGTGGGCCAGTTGTGGTCAGCAAGGACCTCACAGTGGTGCCTCCTGGGGTAGGAGTTGGGAGCAAAGCATGCCACCCTGTGGTAGAGCATGGTAAGTTTGCTTAGCTCCTTCTCCCAGAGGAACTGTAGCGGGGGGGGACCCCATATAGGATGGAGGGGAGGAGGGTGCACTTGGCTAAGGCTCGTTGCACCTTGACAGAAAGAGAATTACCCAGCCGGTAGAGGAGTCCAAGCCTCTGGTGGATGGATCTAGTTAAGGAGCCGATGTGAGGTTTGTAGGGCAGCTCCTGGTCAAGGAGGATCCCAAGGTACTTAATCCTGTTGATGACCTCAACTCTCTTCCCTTGGGCTGTGTTGAGCTGGAGTGGTTCACATCTGTCAGTATCCAGGCATCTGGTCCCAAACAGAACAACCATTGGCAAAAAGAGTGAATAGCAGGGGACCCAGGATCGAGCCCTGGGGTACTCCAGAGACCACAGGTCTGGTGCTGGATTGTGTTCCTCTCCAATAATCTTTTTGGGTTCAACTGATCAGGTAGCTCTCAAACCAGAAGAGTGAGTGCACATCCAGTCCCAGTCAGTGGAGTTTGGAAAGGAGAAGTTTGTGGCTGACCAAGTTGAATGCCTTTGACAGGTCAATGAATAGAGCCCCCAGTCGGGGAGCCCCAGTCCATGGAATTGAGGATGTCAGATGTGAGTTGGATAAGGGCAGTGTTGGTGCCATGACCTTTCCTAAAGCCATGTCGTGCGTCGGCTCAGAGTATGTGCTGCTCGAGATAATCCTACAGTTGATTGTATACCAATCTCTCCTGCACTTTCCCAAGAGGGCAGAGTATGGAGATAGGCCTATAGTTCCCCACTTTGTCCCTGAGTACTTTTTTATGGACAGGGACAATGGTCGCCTCCTTCCATTTACTTGGGACAGTTCCTTCAAGGAGGGACCCGTTGATGAACACGGTGACAGGGTAGGCGATTGCAGGGGTAGCAGCCTTCAGCAGCCTAAGTTCAAGCAGGTCATGTCCTGAGGAGGAGTTAGGGTTTATTTTGAGTAAAATGGGAAGTACATCTGTAGGTTTGACCAGTTTTAGGTGGAACTGAGGCCAAGGGAGCTCCCAATCTGCACTGCTGTTGCAGGGAATCCCAGAGAGTACTGTGGGAGAAAGTCCACCTGGGTTGGAGAAGGAAGCACAGAAGACCTCTGCTAATGCCGAAGGGTCATTGGTCAAAGTATTCCCAACCAGGAGTGCACCTTCTTGTGCATTAGTGGCACCCTTGAGAAGCATGTTAATGTGGCCCCAGAATTTCTTATGTTCACGTAAGTGACTAGTCTGGAGATCATGCAAGTACTTGGACTTTGCATGTTTGGAAGCTTTCTTGCATTGGTTCTTCAGCTCCCTGTACTTCTCCCAGTCAGATCTACTGCCTGAGGATTTGTATAGTCCCCAGGCCCTGTCACGGAGCAGCATACTTTGCTTGAGGCCAGGGATAAGCCATTTGTGGCACTTGCCCTGTACCCTTAGCTTCTTTCGTGGGGCATGCAAATAGGTCATGGACAGAAATGATTTGGTAAAGTAGTCAAGCACCTCATCCAGTGTGGTTAGGGAGACTATAGGATCCCAGTCCATGGCTAGCAAGTCAGAGCACAAGTTTGCTGGCACGAGCCTGCTAAGGTTCCTGGCTTCTATTACCCTAGCAGCCAGTTTAGGGGGCTTATTAGACCAGGTATAGAAAATTGATGAGTGATCACTCAGAAAGTCTGCCATGATCCCAGCTGTCAATATCCAGTCTGGGCAATAGACTAGTGCCCAGTCAAGTAAAGAACGATTGCCAGACTTAGCGTTATGCCTAGTAGGCAGGTCAATGAATTGGGTCAGGGAGGAGTCCAGCATAGGATTCTTGCTAGTGAAAGTCCCCAAGGCAAGCCAGTTCAGATTGAAATCCCAAAGGAGAATCACCTCCCACAGGGGGTGCTCCATCAAGGCATGGGTTAGAGATTCAAGGGAGGAGGCAGCCGACTGGGGCAGAAGTTAGGCGCACCTTATGTACTAGGGTTTGGTGTCTCTGAGGAGCACTTTAACAAATAAGATCTCACTTACCGAGTCACAAAGGGGAGGGTGATCAAGCTGCTTAGTATGTGAGATAGTGTTGACATAGATGAGAATCCCACCATCTTTTTTCCCTACTCTATCCTTTCTAAAAGCATGATAGCCAACTAAGTCAACTTCGTGAAGGAGGATCTGTGGCTTGAGCCAGGTCTCAGTCACCACTAGTACATTGGGTTTGTGCAGTGCTGTCCATGCCTCAAGGTCTTGGACTTTGTGCCTTAGGCTGAAAATGTTAATGTGCACCAGCTTGAGACTCCTGGCATTGGCCCAGAGAGGGTTGGTAGGGTCACTGAGAGTAAGGTTAGGGGAGTGAGGACTAGGGTTTAATTCAACATCCCCCCATTGCAAGTTATAGACCTATGGAACAGCCTGCCCCAGGAGGTGATAGCATCAAAGACAATCGGGGAGTTCAAACTTGCATGGGACAGACATAAAGGACAAGATAAGCTGAAGGCTGCATAGTGAGGGGATAGTTTCTAGGGCAGGCTAGATGGATCCCACAGTCCCCATCTGGTGATGCTTTTCTTATATTCTCATGTTCTTATACTGTACCCATCTTAGATTACTTACACAAGGAATGGGGTGAGTGTTTTAGGGTTGACAACCCCAAGGCACACCCCATGCCTGTTGCTGCCTGCAGGGTGAGGGTGGGATGTTAGGGTTGGAAACCCTAATGCCACATTTCCCTAATTTTGTCACTTTAACCCTAACTAGTGCATTAACAAAGTGTTTTACAATGTGTGTGTGTGTATATATATATATATATAGAGAGAGAGAGAGAGAGAGAGAGAGAGAGAGAGAGAGAAAACTTCATTAATGCATCAGTTTGGGTTGAAGTGACAAAAGTAGGAAATGAGACATTAAGGTTGGTCCTTAAACCCCCCACCCTACCCCACCAACCACCCACACCACTTTCACAGACCACACACATCAGGGTGTGCCGTGTGGTCATCAGGCCTAACTCTCACCCCATTCCATGTCTAAGAAAGTTGATATAGTACAGTATAGGAGAATGGGGTGAGAGTTAAGGTCAGTGACCCCAAGGCACACCACAACCCATGTTGGTCTGTGGAGGGTGGGTGTGGACTGGGCTGGTAAGGTTGGGTGGGATGGCTAATGTTAGGGGCCCAACCCTAATGTTTAATTTTCCTACTTTAGTTACTTCAACCCTAACTGATACATTAACAAAATTTTTTGCAATTCATTTCCTTACTTTTTGAGATGTAAAAAATGTATAACACTATCTTTATTTTGCTGTGGGTGCACAGAGTGTGAGGAATCCTGGACTCTTATCCCTCCACAGATGCACATATGTATCTAGCTGTGGAGATACAAGGGTCTCTGGCCATTGCGATTTCACACATTCAGTTACAAGCAGGCATAGTAAAATTGTAACAAATAGTCATAATTTTACCATCTTAAATAATATTCACGCCAAATGCTCAACATAACCTTCTTATCACCTCACTGCATGTACCCAGTGCAGAAAATTTTCATATCCCAGTCAAAATACAATTCTGTGCAATTGTAATGCCATTCTGAACCACAGGTGCAGAAAAACATTTTTCACAGGATTTGAAAAATGGTGGCTGTACTATTCATGAGGTGCTGTGAAAAAATGGCAATGTTGAAAATTTGTAGTGAAAATATGATAAACTGTCAAAGTTACATGCTTGTGTAGAAAAATTCTAATGTCTGTGCATAACTTAGGCATTTTTAGGTATTTTTCAACAAATTTTCAACGTCGCCTTTTTGGGGCCACACCTCATGAACACTGACACTGTAATTTTGTTACTCAGTAATGAAAGGTGATTTCATGCAACAACTGCACCATTCTGTGCTGCTGCTGCATAAACACATTCCATCAGGATGTGAAAAATGAGAGCTGTACTGTTTATGAGGTGGTGTGAAAAACTGGCAGTGTTGAATATTTGGAGTGAAAATATTAAAATTTGCCAAAGTTACATGGGGGTGTAGCAAAATTTCAACAAACACTTGTAACTGGGGCATTTTCAGGTATTCCTGTACCAAATTTTCAACATGGACTTTTTGGGACCCCAACTCAAGAACAGTGGCACTGTGATTTTGTAACTCCATCACAAAAGTTGATTTTACACAGCGATCATGCCATTCTGCACCACAGGTGTAAAAACACATTTCAGGCAGGATGTGAAAAATGACAGCTGTACTGATCTGTTCAGGAGGAGATGTGAAAAAATGGCAATGTTGAAAATCTGGAGTGAAAATATTAAAAAGTGCAAAGTTATGAGCGTGCATACAAACTGTGCAACGCACACTTATAACACAGTCATTTTTGGGATTTTTTTACACCAAATTTTCAACAAGGGATTTTTGGGACCTCCCCTCATGAATACTGTCACTGTCATTTTATTAATCGATCACGAAAGGTGATTCCATGCAGTGACCACAGAATCACCTTTTGAGATGAGAAACAAAGTGACAGTGCCAGTGTTCATGAGGTGGGGTCCCAAGAACCCCATGTTGAAAGTTTGGGATCAAAGTTCCTAAAAATGGCTGAGATATCAACATAAGTTGAAACCCCCATTGATATCCATTATATGCCTTACCTTGATTCCTTCAGTTCGCAGTTCAGCTTTGAAGAGTGCAGTTGTGTCCCAGCCCACAGAAGATCATGGCCACCAATCTCAGAGGGTAAGAATGGGGTAAGGTGGGGTGCAGAGAGCTGGTTCCAAAAAGGGAGGGTTGAGATGTAGGAGGGGGATGGGGGAGATGATGCGGAACCATTTCCTTTTTTTCCATGAACAAAACAAACATCAGGGGACTGTTTTCTTTTTTGACAGATTTTAAAAAACATTATTTTGGGACACTGGGAGTGGGCTCTCCAGTATCCCTCAGTACTGGATGGGGAGGAGTTACTAAAAAATGTCTACACAGGGACTGAGCATCCTGTCAGCAATGAAAATCTACAGGCTTTGGGGGGGGGGCATCCAACACTGGGAGTGGGCATCCTGGTGTCAGAAACACAATAAAAGTTTAAATATTTTTGCACACTGGGTTGGGCTCCCAGTGTGGCAAAGTGGAGGAGAGGGAGATAAATGCTGACAAGGGGTGTTGGGCACCCTGATGTTAGTGAAAATAATGGTCATAGAGGGGCAGTTGGAAAAAAAAAAGATATCGCATGCCGTTTTCCTTTTTTTCAGGTACAGTAAAAAAAAACATTTTTTGAACACTTGGGGTGGGGTCCCAGTGTCCAAAGCTACTGGGGAATTGAGGGGTATGGCATGGGATTGACCTCCATGTCGCAGCACATTTCAAAAATAATGGGCTGCAGACTTGGATTATCCGACATCAGGGTGTACATCCTGGTGTCGGAAAATGCAAAAATAAAAAATAAAACAGGTGATGGTGATCAGAGGGCATGGGAGCACTAGACACCAGGGAATAGCAGAAGACACCAGGAGAAAGGACTGCTGTGTGACTGGACTTCTCTGCTGGGACTAAAGAAGAAGAACTCTTGTACTTGGACCTTTAATTTAGGGTAAAAAAAAACTAACAAACAAAACAAAAAAAAAGTGTGTGTTTGTCTGAGTTAACTGAACTGAATGGTTATCTGAACAGTATCTAGGTGTAAATCTTAGGTGATTGAAAGGACTTAATAGCTGTGAGGTTTAAATTACTTGTAGAAAGATCTAGTACGTGGGGGAGTGGCTTAGCCAGAAGGAAACTACATTTAAAGACTGCCTTAGAAAGATTCTGCTAGTAGCTTGGCAGAAAACACCAGGAGAAAGGACTACTGTGTGACTGGACTTCTCTACTGGAACTATATTACCCTCCTTACCTCCCCTCCACCCCCCACTCAAAGCTAGTTCAATTTTTAGAGGCACAGGATTTGACTGACAACAGGAACTTCCTGTTTGGGAGCAGGAAGTGAGTGATCACAGAGCCACCAAAGACCCACCATCCTAGAAGGGCAAGAGTAGCTCTCTGGCCCCCTCTAGCTGCTGGAGGTATGCCTCTGAGCAAGTAAGGGGTCTACTGAGAAATATAGGATATTCATGTCTCAGAACAGGACAATCAGGAGCTTAAAGGGCAGACAGGCAGAAAGTAAGGAGAGAAAAAAAAACAGAGGAAAGAGTAAGGATTGCAAACAGTTAAGGGGCCAGAAATAAGACATGATTGGAGTGGTGCAGTGCAGTGGCTGTGGAGCAGCAGTCTTCCGGGAGACATTCTGGAGGATGGTGTTGTCCCATATGCAGGCACCTCTCTGGGCTGAGGGAGGAGGTTGCTCATCTCCAGGCTGAGTTGGCAAGGATTTGTGGGACCTCCTCTTCCATCCAGGGACCACCAGTGCCACTGCCATTGCCTCAGAGGTTGCCAAGAAAGAAGAGCAGTTGGACCACAGTGGGCTCAGGGAGGGTGAGGGTGGTGGAACAGAGGTGCATCCCTCCAGTTGTACCTCTCCAAAATTCCTATGCCATTCTGGCAAAGTGTGGTTCCTCTATGGAGGCACCCGCAGTGGAGACCAAGGAGGATGCTGGGAACCTCCACAGAGGAGAACTACAGGAGGGTGGCAGGGGACCCTGCAGGGGAAGGAAACAACTTCTGGTGGGGGACTCCATTATTAGGAAGGTAGAACTGGGGGAGGAAGGGAAGAGGGAGGTAAGGTGCCAGCCTGGTGCCATGGCTTGGAGGGACAGGGAGCAAATCTTCAGGATTGCCAGAGCAGCTGCACAGGGGACAGAGCTGGATGTCATTGTCCACCTAGGGACAAATGACCTGGCTAAGAAAGGGATTAAAAGGTAGGAAGAGTTTGTGGGATGGGGGGCCTTGAGTCAAGTACACATACGGTAACCTTCGGAGGTGCTGCCCATCTATGGCATAGGAGAGGCTATGGTGTTCCACACCATGGGATCAATCAGTGGTTGAAAAACTGGTGTGGAGCTCAGGGATTTGGCTTCATTAGACTGGGGGTCCACCTGGAGTGATGCAAGCCTATACTGGCATGATGGGCTGCATCTGTCCGGGAGGGGAACCAGGATCCTAGGTGATAGGTTTAAATGCTTCATTGGCAAGCATTTAAACTAGCCAAGGGGGGAGGCACTGGAAAGGAGCAGGGAAATCCTAGCCCCCCAAAAAAAATCACGGTAGTAAGTGCGGCAAACACCAACATAGAGGTGTTGATAGGGAGAAGGGCAGGGGTAAATGGAAAAAGTGACAAAGGCAAGAAGGACAGGGATGGGGCAAAAGGGAGTAAGGCCATCAGGAAATGGAGGGTAATGAGTACCAATGCCTGTAGTCTGGGCAACAAGCTCCCTGAGCTGGTGGCCTTGATGGAAAAGGGATGTCTGGATATCGTAGTAGTCACAGAAACATGGTACACAGAGAACCATGACTGGGATGTTAACATACCAGGGTACATAACCTACAGGAGAGAGAGGCAGGGGAGAAGAGGGGGAGGAGTAGCTCTCTATGTAAAGGAAGGGATGAAAGCAACTGAACAACAGAGTAAACAGGGAGGAGAGGAGGGGAGGCACTGTGGGTCACCTTGGAGACTGGAAAGGGCACCACAATCTGCACAGGGGTTGTGTACAGACCCCCATGTCAGGGGGAGGGTATGGACAAGGATATGATAGAAGGCATTCTTAGAATGGCAGAGAAAGGGGAGATACTGTTGATGGGAGATCTGAATATGCCAGATGTTAACTGGAGCACATTTGCTGCAGCCACATCCAAGAGCAGGGCCATTCTTGATGCCCTACAGGTGGCAGGCCTTAGACAGCTAGTTTCAGAACCCACTCATCAGGGAGCAATCTTAGACCTCGTACTCTCAAACGGGGGCAGTGAGAGGATCTCCAATCTAGAAGTGGGTTGCCATCTGGGGACAAGTGACCATCAAACAGTGTGGTTCACGTTAAACTCAGCTACAGAATCAAGCCATACAAAAGTGAGGGTACTGGACTTTAGGAGGGCTGACTTGGCAAGATGGGAGAGTGCCTCAGAAAAGCACCAGCAAACAGGCTAGAAGGAGGTGTGGAGCAACAATGGGGAATCATCAAAACTGCCATCACAGAGGCAACAAGCCTTTGTGTGAAGCAAATAAACAAATCAAAACAAAACAAAAAGCCACTATGGTTCTCAAAAGAGGTGGCTGTGAAAGTCAGGAAGAAAAAGATAGCTTTCCAGAAGTATAAGGAAACACAGAAGGAGCAGGACAGAGAGCTGTACCAGTTAAGGCAGAAGGAAGCAGGAAGGGAAGTCAGAATAGCAAAGGCCCAAACTGAGGAAAAGATAGCCAACTCAGTTAAGAAAGGGGATAAAACCTTTTATAGGTATATCAGCGAGAGCAGGAAGACAAAGGGAGGGATAGTGAGGCTGAATAGAATGAACGGTGGGTAGGCAGAGGGGACAGTGAAAAGCAGGATACTGAACGAATATTTCTGCTCAGTATTCACAAAAGAGGAGGGAAGTGCCTAATCCAATTAACAGAAGCACTCTTGATAGGGGTCGATCCCAGTCCTTTCACAGAAGAAAGGGTTCTGCAAGAACTCCTAAAACTGAAGGTGGACAAAGCAATGGGTCCTGATGAATTCACCCCAGAATTCAAAAGAATTAAGGGAGGAACTAGTGAAACCACTGGCTCCTCTTTTTAATAAATCATGGAAGGATGATGTGGTACCCGAGGACTGGAGGAAGGTGGATGTGATTCCCCTTCACAAAAGTGGGACCAAGAAAGAGGCAGGAAACTACAGACCTGTCAGTCTGATCTCTGTGGTAGGGAAAGTGATGGAGTCACTTCTGAAGGAAAGAATAGTTGAGTACCTAGAGGCCAGTGGGGCACAGGACCCAAGGCAGCATGGGTTCACAGTGGGAAGGTCATGTCAGACGAATCTAATAGATTTCTTTGACTGGGTTACCAAAATAGTAGACCAGGGAGGGGCTGTGGACATGGCCTACCTAGACTTTAGCAAGGCATTTGACACAGTCCCACACAAAAGATTAATAGTCAAATTAACCAGCCTGGGAGTGGGTCCCAGGGTGGTAGCCTGGGTAAAGCATTGGCTGCACAACAGGACACAGAAGATAATTGTAAATGGAGTCCACTCTGAAGAAAGAGGGGTTACTAGTGGGGTACCGCAGGGTTCAGTATTGGGTCCAGTCCTTTTTAATGTCTTCTTCAGTGACATTGCAGAGGGACTGGAAGGAAAAGTATGCCTTTTTGCAGATGACACAAAGATTGGCAACAGGGTTGATACACAAGGAGGCGTGGAAAGGATGAAAAGGGACTTGGCAAGGTTGGAGGAATGGTCAGAAGTATGGCAGCTAGGATTCAATGCAAAGAAGTGCAAAATAATTCACCTAGGAAACAAGAACCCAGGGGAAGAATACACAATGGGTGGGGAGGTAGTAACAACAACAAAAAAGGAAAGGGACCTGGGGGTAATCATATCAGATGACCTTAAGGTTAGCAAACAATGTGAGAAGGCAGTAGGGAGGGCTGGGGGGATACTGGGATGTATAGGGAGAGGCATCAGCAGCAGAAAACAGGAAGTTGTTATCCCTTTGTACAGACAGTTGGTGAGACCCCATCTGGAGTACTGCATCCAGTTCTGGAGACCCCATCTCCACAAGGACATAGACAGGATAGAGGCAGTCCAGAGGAGGGTAACTAAAATGGTGCAGGGTCTGCAAGAGAAGCCGTATGAGGAGAGACTAAAGGAGCTTAATATGTATACCCTTGAGGAAAAAAGGGAGAGGGGGGACATGATAGAAACTTTTAAGTACCTCAGTTTAATCAACAAAGGCCAAGAGGGTAGCATCTTTCAGAAAAAGAGACGTGCAAGAACAAGGGGACACAATTTAAAGATAGAAGGGGGGTGGTTCAGGGGCAATGTGAGGAAGTATTATTTCACAGAGAGGGTAGTGGATGCATGGAACAGCCTTCCTGAGGAGGTTGTGGGGTCTAAAACTGTGGGAGAATTCAAGAATGCATGGGACAGACATAAGGCAATTCCTGTGGGGGGTAGGAAGAAATAATCTATTGGTTAACTAGGATCTGCGGCCTATTCTGTAGGTAGGGAAATGGGCAGACTAGATGGGCCAAGCGGTCCTTATCTGCTGTCAAAGTCTATGTTTCTATGTTTCTATGAATGGATGTTTTAAGTCAGTCAGGGGATCCACTAGACACAGGGAAAATGACAAAATTACTTAATCCCTTTTCACAATCTCTCTTCTCCAGCCGATCTGGCGAAAAGGGATCGACTTCTGAAAAGGGATTGCGAATAGGGATTTTAAAGTTTAAAAGTGCCATTTTTTAAGTAAAAAAAAAATTTAAAACAATGGCATGGGTAAGTAGTAGACATCCCCCTCACCAAAACTCATGCCTTTCTTTTTTTTAGAACACGTCCCTGGGGCAAGTTACATCATTTTGCTTTCTCTCCTTACTGAGGGAGAAAACAAAATGGCAGCAGACAAACAGAGATTTACCTTGTGAAAAGGGATTTTGTGAGATTTCTGAATTCCTTTTTGCAGTCCCTGTTTGTTAGCCTTTCACGACCAGGAATCCTTGACTGAAACTGTGCATCTATCCCAGAGACTGAACTGAGCATGCTCAGAACCCAAACTTTCAAAATTTAATAACTTTAGAATGGATTAATTTTTTTTAACCAAACCAGTGCTGCATTGTTCCTTAGTGTAGCCTATCTCTACCCTGAAAACTTCAGACCAAAATTCCAAACAGTGTGCGCACAGCGCGATGTCAAAAAATTGCCCTTACATTTGCTAAAAAAAAAGCGAAAAACACAATATTGACACTTCACTGTGCAAAATTTGCAAATCCTATCAAAACGCAACTTGGCTAATCAAGAGATCTACCACCAGAGACCGTGTAGTCCAAATATTTCATGCAAATCTGTTGAATGGCTGCAAAGTTATTAAAGTGCTAAATTAAACTGTCTACTCAACCTTAACTATAAGGGTGCGACCACGCCCTTATAAAAAAACATATATAAATATATATATATATATATAGAGAGAGAGAGAGAGAGAGAGAGAGAGAGAGTGCAGTCATGCCAAAATAGGGTTCATTCTTCACTTCTATGTTAAGCTGAAAATTCTGCACTTTATTAACTTTGCAACCATTAGAGTGTTTCATATGAAATTTTGCATGCTTCATCAAGCACCAAATTTCTCTTGATGTGGCAAGTTTCATTCTGGTCGTATCTGTGGGTGTTGAGATACAGAGTGTCAAAAAAATGTAAATTACCATGTTTTGTTGAATTCTTTGTTACACCACATTGCAAAAAAGTGAAGATTTTTGGTCTGAAATGTTTAGGGTATATAGGTCTTGGGTCACAGTGGTGCCTGTTGAAGGTTTGGTGAAAAAATATTTATCCTTTCAAAAGTTACTACATTTCAAAGTTTCCCATTATTTCCTATAGGAAAAATTAGATGTTCACCTCAGAAAAGGATTCTATGTTGTAAGTCGGTAATCTTTTGTCACAAATCGGTAATCCTTTGTTGCAAAGAGGAAATCCTGTTTTGTTTTTGTCATCATCTTGTTTTTAGTTAGCCATGGCAACCAAATGAAATAATTAAAAAAAGTGGGCTTTAGTAAACACCAACAGTTGTGTTTACCTAACATAGAATCCCATTCTGAACTTAATTTTTTCATAACTTCATCAGAAATACATTTTCATAACATGCCGACATCCTTTTTCACAAATTGCTAAATAAGGAATCATGAAACATAATCCTTTTTCACAATTTGTGAGAAAGGATTAGTTCCTTTGTTGCAAATTGCAAAGGAACAACAGCGGAAAAGGATTCTGAGCCATGGATAAGGATTGTTTTTCACAAATTATAAAAAAGGAACCTAGGAAAAAGATTTTTTTGCAGTTTGCAAAAAACAAACTTCCCAGATGGTCCCTCCCCTTATGTCTGATTGCCAGGTAGTCTAGATGTCCCTCCCCCTTCCCCTTATGTCCTATTGCTGTCCCCATATAAAAAAATATATATATTTGTCTGGTAATGTGGCTGTTCCTCCACCCCTCTCTGTTCACAGATCACTGTCCTCATATAAAATATATATATATGCATTATTCCCTAGTAGTTTAATAGTCCCTCCCCCTCCTTCATTCACCAATCACCATTCCCATATAAAAAATATATTATTCACTGGTAGTCTAGTGGTCCCTCCCCATTCCCCATCACATCCCTGGTGTTCCAGTGTATCCCCACCCATTGAGGTACTCACCAATGACCCCACTTCCCCCTATCCCAAATGGCAGCCGGCAGCCAGCACAGCCCTCCTCTCAACTGCATGGCAGGCATCTGACTAAGCTGTAAATGAGTGCATACTGTATACAGCATGTGCTCATTCACAGCTCAGTCGGCAGTCATAGGTGGAGGAGAGATGAGGGCTGTGCAGGGTGCTGGCTGCCAGTTGAGATGGGGGGAGCAGGGTGGTGGTTGAGTACCTCAACATGTGAGGGGGTGGGGTCCACTAGAACACCAGAGATTTGACTGTCTTTTCCTTGGAACGGGGACCAGCGATGGGGAGGGAGCACTAGGCTACCAGGGAAATTAGATATTATTTGACGTGGGCTGGTGGAATTTTGAACTGGGAAGAGATAATGGGAAGGAGGAGAGTGACCACTAGACTACCAGGGAATGATTGACGTCTTTAGATGGGGATGGTGACTGGTGAACAGGAGAGGTGAGAGGGACCACTAAACTACCAAGGAATAACAGATTTTTGTAGATGGGAATGATGATCGGTAAATGGAGGCGAGTCAAGTTACCACTAGACTACCAGGGAATAACATATTTCTTTAGATGGGGACAGTGATCGGTGTATGGGGAAGGGGGAGTGACAGCTGCAGTACCAGAAAAATAAATATTTTTTTAAATAGGACAGTGATAGGACATCAGGGGTGGGGAAAGGGACCACTAGACTACCAGGGAATTGAGACACTAAGGTAAATGCTGTTCAATGTATTTCAATGGAGTTTCAACTTTGGTGCATAACTTTGTCATTTGTAATGATTTGGACAAGAGATTTTCAACATAGCCTTTTGGAGACACCTCCTCATGAACAATATTGGTGTCACTTCACAAATCCTGCACAAAATGTGATTTCATAGTCGGTTGGCAAAATCACCTTTTGGGCTGGATTTCAACATTTTCATCATACTTGTTCATGAGGTGGAGTCAGAATAAGGATATGTTGAAAATTTGGGGTCAAAATATGTTAAAATGGCAATGTTGTGTGCATCTGTTGATGTTTTGCCACGTTCGCTCCTAACTTTGGAAATTTTCAATACCTACTCCCAATATTTTCAGTATAGCCATTTTTTTTCATCTCCTCATGAACTTGACCATTGTCAGTTTTCAAATCCTGGCAAAAATGTGGTTTCTCACCTGTGGCATGGAATGATGTTCAGTGGTGCGGAATAACGTTTTGGTGAGGATTTGAAAATGTGTCTGCTGATTTGGCTGAAATGCTTCCATGGCAAATTGCATGTATGCATCTATGGAGGAATGGGAGTGCAGGGCTGTCTGGGCCCTGCACTCCTACAGCCAAATGAGGATATGATTATACCATCTCCAAATGTAAGAAAATTATTAGCAAAAAAATTCATTTATGTATCAGTTATTATTCCAGCATCAACAATTTGGAAATGTGGTGTTAGGGATTCCAGCCATAACAACCCACCCTACCCTGTACACACAAACAGGTGTCATTTGTGTGCCTTGTGGTCATCAGCCCTAACGCACGCCCCATAATCCTATACTGTATGCATCTCACCTTATTTACTCATGGACTGGGGTAAGCATTAATGCTGATGACCCCAAGGCACACCCCCAATGCCTGTTGGTGTGTGCAAGGTGGGGGTGAGATGTCAGGGTTGGAAGGCTGGGTCAATACATACATGTTAAATGTAATTGTGGCACTGCAGAGTTATACATACATAGGGCAGATGAACATACAGAGACACTGAGGGAATGTGAGTATAGGGATGGTGACATTGAAAGAGCGGTCCCGCAAGTGAACTTGATAGAGAGTCTTTGCTACTTCCCAAGGACAGAGGGAAAACTGGGGAACTGCAACTAACATTTGTGACTTCTTATAGAGGTGGAACAAAATAAGTGACTAACATTGTTCGGAAGAATCTTAGCATCTTTAGGGGAGTGCCACAGCTTCAGTAGTTTTTAAATATATCAGTGAAGGTATACTATAGGACAGGGCAAAACCAACAAGATCATTTAGTCTGTAGTTACCAGCACAAATCGAACCCACTCAGGAGTAGTAATAAAAAATGGGGGTGTAAAAAAATTTGGCAATTTCCGTACTTATTACATGATTGATGCAAAAAATTATTTTACAAGTCTTGAGACTGGGTTTAGGAAAAAGATCAAAGGTAGGATTAATTGAGACTCTGAGGCTGTATTATACATCCTGCATTGTTCATTTTGCAGGTATTACATAGAGAAAATTAAAAGAAAATTTGTATTTATTTATTGAAACGTTTCACCAGGAAAGGCACACTGAGCAACCAGGATGCTCGTCACACGGTATGACGGTGGGGGGGGGGTTTACAGAAGGATAACAGAGTATACTGTATATACAGCAGTGTGACATAGATTAACAGTTACAGTGTGCAAGGATTGCAACACTTGTGTAAATTTTGGTTACAACCATGGGGTTAGATCGATAACAGGTACAAAAAGGAAATGGAAACAAGAATGGATTAGGTTGCAACAATACAGTGGTGTACAAACTAGACAGCCATAGTGCACTGAGGAGACAAGTTGGAGACAGTGACAACAGTATTTAAGTGCAAATCAGACAAGTGCACAGGTTGGTGGTATAAGCCAGCATTCATAGCAGTTGCTGTAATCATGATGATCAAAAACATCATCACAGATTAAGTGAACATGCCCTAGCTATTAAAAATGTGAATTTGGATTATGCAATGGCAGTGCACATTCATAGTATGGGGGATGAATGTACACATGCTGTTAAATCCACGTGCATTGAAATGGTCCATCATGAGGTGAGATGGGGGATACTGAGAATCTTTTAAACATGAAGTAACAAGAATGGATTTTTAGGCTGGGAGCACTTAGATACCCAGGTCTAAATG
Organism: Neoceratodus forsteri; assembly: GCA_016271365.2. NCBI lineage: Eukaryota > Metazoa > Chordata > Ceratodontiformes > Ceratodontidae > Neoceratodus > Neoceratodus forsteri. The sequence goes on along the minus strand of CM057455.1, from coordinate 637,433,195 downwards.
GCAAATTTGAACTGGCTCCATTTTTGATCAAATAAATTTGGTGAGTGTGTATAATTCTGACTTTAGTTAATATGTGGCACTCACACCAGTTTAAGATCTTTATGAATACTAGTTTTATTATTATTTTTCTCTCAATCACCCCCCTTTTCTTTGTTCTGCCCCACTTTTTGAGTTACCACAGATTGAGGGGAGCATGAGATGCTGACACAATATGTTTTATATTGATTTGGTAGTGCAATAAGGTTTGCATAGGTTATTGCACATACTGTAGACTTAAGTTCAAATGCAATACAAATTGTATATATTTGTGAATGTAATGTAGTAATAAGTATGGTCTTTTACTACAGACTAAGTATTATTAATATTACTGTCCCTATGTGTTTTGCCCCCCCTAGGAAATTAACATTGTGTGCATTGTTTATAGTAAATTAAGACATGTACTGTGCTTTCTGGGGGTTATTAATATTAATTTTTAGAGATCCTGTCACATTTTTAAAGACCCTGTAACATTCATGAATTGCAGATTCCCCATGGCGTCAGTGGACTTTGATTTATATTGGATTGATTACAAAAGAGATCAACAACATCTTATCAACTTGACAGTGATTAATGTTGAAAACTGATATACTAAAATGTTTATGTATGTATTGTCACTTATAACTTTGTTGTATGCATCTTCACTTTTTGAGGAATACACTGGATTTATTATGTTTGCTTGCGTGCGCAGTGCACAAGAAATATTTTGAGGCGAGTAGAGCATTGCAGGGGTGTGGCAGTGTCTGGACAATCCAGTGAAAACTTTCAGGGGCTCCTACATCAGCCGCCAATCAACAGGGAAGCTGCTGATGATGGCAGTTTCAGAGCGAGCACCTTACTTGTAAGGAACCTGCCGATCCTATCACTGGCAGTTTCGTCATTGCAACAGCAGATCTCCCCTCCTTCCCAGCAACCAGGCACATTCCAGCCATGCTCATTACAGTGCACATTACTGCACATGGCTGGACTCATGAGCAACTTGTTTGCTCAGTGTGCCTTTCCTGGTGAAATAAATAAATGAGCCCCACTGTGGCTTTGCATAATTGGCGGCTCCTGCCGCTCACCACAATCCCCCCAAAGCTGACATTGGGGTGCCCAATCCCCATGTTGGCATTCCCCACCAAGCCCAAACATATCTTTTGCCTACAATGGGATGCCCAATTGCCATGTCGGCATGCACCCCCACACTACTGTGGCACATTGAGAGCCCACCCCAGTGTGCTAAAGTAATTATCTTTTTATGACACTGGGATGCCCATTCCCAGTGTCGGATAAGCGCCCCCCACACCTCTTTTTTTTAGATGACCTCAGGGTGCCCAATCCCCAGGTCAGCATTGATCCCCCTTCACTAGTCTGGCACACTGGGAGCCCACCCGAGTGTGCTGCAATGTATTTATCATAGTATTTCACCTGTAAGAAAGAAAACTGTTCCCCGAGGTCTTTTTTTTTAAACCTACAGAAAAAGAAAACAATCCCTCATTATTCTCAACTCCACCTAAACCATCCTGACCCTCCCTCTGCACACTCCACTTCCCAGCACCCCCTCAACACATACTTACCTCCAGAGGTCTGGTGCTGTGATCTTCTGTGGACTGGGAACATGTCTGCACACTTCAAAAGCTGACAACAACCTGAAGAAAATCACGGTAAGCCCTATAATGGCAATCAATGGGGGCGGGGTTCAACATAGGTTGATATCTCAGCCCTTTTTGGGAGTTTTGGTCACAAAGTTTCAATATGGGGTTCTTGGGAATCCCACTCCATGAAGACTGGCACTGTCATTTCATTTCTCAGTCATGAAAGGTGATTTTGTGGTTGCTGCATGGAATCATCTTTCAGGACTGATTAATGAAACAACCATACCACTGTTCATGAGGTGGGGTCCTAAAAAGCCCATGTTGCAAGTTTGGTGAAAAAAAATCCAAAAAATGACTGTGTTATGAGCGTACATTGCACAGTTTGTACTCACACTTTTTTATTATTTTTAATATTTTCACTCTAGATTTCTGCCATTTTTTTCACACCTCCTTATAAACAGTACAGCTGTCATTTTTTGCATCCTGCCCGAAATGTGTTTTCGCACCTGTGGCATAGAATGGAACAGTCACTATGTGAAATCAACTTTTGGGATGGATTAATTAAATCACAGTGCTACTGTTCATGAGGCAATGTTGAAAATTTGGTAACAAAAATTCCAAAAAAATGACTGTGTTAAGAGTGTGAATTATGCAATTTCTATACATGCTCATAACTTCACCACTTTTTCATATTTTCACTTCAGATTTTCAACACTGACATTTTTTCATATCTCCTCATGAACAGTACAGATGTCATTGTTCACATGCTGCCCAAAATGTCTTTTCATATCTGTTGCACCGAATGGTGCATTCACTGTGCAAAATCACCTTTTTGGATTGAGTAATGAAATAATAGTGCCACTGTTCATGAGGTCGGGTCCCAAAAAGCCCATGTTGAAAATCTGGAGTGAAAATACCAACAAACGCCTGGGGTGTTAGGGTTTCCAAGCATAATGCCTTACCCTGTACAGACTGACAGGCATTGGGGATGTGGCTTGGGGTCATCGGCTGTCATGCTCATGCCAATTTACCTCCACCCTGTAGTCACTGACAGGCATTGAGGTGTGCCTTGGGGTCTTCAGCTTTAACACTCACTCCATTCTCCTATACTGCACCCATCTCAGCTTCTTTTCTTATGGAATGGGGTGAGTAAGGGCTGAAGACCTCAAGGCACACCGTGACACATGTCAGTGTCTGAAGGTTGGGGTGAGGTGGAATGGCATAAGCGTTATGACTGATGACCCAAAGGCATACCCCAACATCTGTAGGTCACTGCAGGGTGGGGGATGGCGTTAGTTGAATACTTCACTGCTATTCCTATTATGTATCTCTCTGACTCATACAATACCAATGCCAATACCAGCAAGCAAACACTTGGCATTGACAAAAGCTAATGATCTTATCAACATCATATAACACCATTGAATCAACTACTGAATTGCAATGTTTATAATTGGTAGTTAGTATTCACCTGTTAATTAGGTGTATAAATGACATACCTGTTAATCCATGTGCATCCTCTGATGAAGTCCCTGCATGAGGGGAAAAACATAAGGCAGACAATTGCTTCAGCACCACCACCTTACCATCTGCTGGCTGCACTTGTTGGCACTCTTTGTCTATGTAATAAAAACTACAAGTTTTACTAGCTTCAAGATTTGTCCATTGTTCACACAAATGAGAGTGAGTGCCCTCTTCAGCATTTGAACTGTTTTTTTATAGGGCCCCTATATTTTTTTGTAGGGCAGTTTGCATTAGTGTTGTACTACTGATGAAGACCTTTCATTTGATATATAGTTTGTCTCCTAATTGCAAATATTGATGGAGTTATTACTTGTTAAATTTGCAATTTGGAAAAAAACTGCTTTGTTCATATGATGGAATCCTTTTCATGACGTTGTGTCATTCTCACAATATTGGGCTTCTTCATATGAAAAAAGAATGTGAAAAAAAGTATGTCCAAATTCTTTTTTCATATGAAGGAATATTTTTTTTGTGAGACTGTGTCATTCTCACAAAAAAATGTATTTTGTGCAAAAGAAGAAAGAAAAAAACATTAAGCCACATTATTTTTCTCTTATAAAGGCAATCTTGTTTCATGTGGCACAGTTCCTGTTCCATATGGTCTTATGAAGAAAGAAAATTGACTCATGAAAAAAGATTTTTAAAATGTGTTAAAAATGCATTTCTTGGTCATTTTTCCAAAAACTAACTACAGAATCAAGTAACTGGATCCCTGACTAGTAAGTTATATATGTGTTTTTGTGTTTGCATGATATCATTTTTAGGGGTTTTCAAATTATTTTTTTGGGGAAAAAAATGCAAAGAAGATGGTGGCCATATAAAAAATATTTTTTCTCATGAAACAAGATTGGCCCCCCATACAAAACAGAATCCTTTTTGTATGGCTAAATTCTTTTCATATTAATCAGCCATCCAAAAGAGCATACTGAGCATGATCACAACCAAATTTCAAATCTCTATAACTCTAGAATAAATTCATATTTTCTCACCCTATCAATGAACGGCACCAGTCTTTGCCAAGCCCTTTCTACCCTGAAAATTTCAGATTAAAATTCCAAACTGTCTGGGTACTAGGTGATTACAAATAAACAACAAAAATAAAATATTTTTTTTTCACTACATGGATCTCTGAATCTGCACATCTGACCAGAATGAAACTTGACAAGTCAGGAGACCTTGCCCTCGAGACCATGCATGTCAAATGTCTTGAAAATCTATTGAACAGATGCAAAGGTATTAAAATGCAAATGAAGGCTTTAACAATAAATAGTCTACTCAGCCTTAACTATGGTGGTACTACCACACCACTAATATAAATATATATATATATATATATATATATATATATATATATGTGTGTGTGTGTGTATGTTTGAAGACAAAGATATGGGATGAATAATGTCTAACCACCAACATGGAATTGAAAAATAATAGTAAAATGGAAGTGAGCAATGCCATACCAAGTGACAACACTGATCCATTGATGTGCTGTAAATATATCAAATGTTTTTTTTAAAGAAGAGCTAATGTACCTCCTAAAATTATATTAGTTTTTAAAAGCAGTCAACAATTACCTTTTATATCTGAAGTACTTCTTATTTTTCCTGTGGTTACTTAGCAGATTCTTCAACTGGGCCTGCTATTCACAATTGGGCAAGTAGAGTGCAAAGTGTTGCACTCCACTTGCCTATTGTCCATGACCCTAAGGATGCTATATTCAGTTGGAAAGCACACTGGTACTACCTGACTGAATACAGGGGCATGTCAGTACAGTGCAAAATCTAATAGCACTGCCCTACATGGATCCCTGCAAAGTGCAGTACAGGTCATGCATGCCCTGTACATTACAGAGACTACGCTTCCTGTACTATTCATAGGATGCACACTCCCTGCTTGTTCATATTGTGGCTGGTAGAGGAGGTGTGAAGAGGGTTGTGCCAGTCACTGTATCTGAGCTGTGGCACCAGTGATGCAGGTAAGGGGGGTTGGCAGGGTGGGTGTTTGGTGATCACAGTGTGCGGGGGGCCACTAGATGACAGTGAGTGTGGGATAGTGTACATGGATGAGGGTCAGTGGGTGAGTGGGGGTGTCACTAGACACCAAGGAGTTATTTTTTTGTTCTCTGTGAAATTTAACTATGTTTCGATACCAGGGTACACATATTATTTACAGACACTAAATTTTACATTTCACCTCTGCTCCGGTGATCACTTTATGTAAGATTCCCCTAACACTAACACATGCCACTGATTGGAGGGTGGGGGGAACCACTAGATGTCAGGTACTGAGAGTATTGTTAAAGGGGTGGGGGTCTGGGACCAACCACTATGCACCAGTGTTGTACTATACATGTATGGGACAGTGGTGGGGGGGGAGGGGATAAGCACCAGGGCTATTTTAAAAGAGGTATGAATCACCAATCAGAGACTGGGGGAGCCATGGCCCACAAAGGAACTTATGTAAATAATTCAGAAGAGTGATCCGTGGATTGGAGGCTCCACTAGACACCAGAGTAAATGAGTTATTTTGTTAGTATTTCTTTCATCAAAGACCATTTCTTGTAGTACCGTTAGTTATCTTGAGTGCTTTCCTACAGGACTGGTGATTAGAGGGAGTGAAAGGTCACCAGGTACCAGGGAATATTTACTGTCACCAGTGCTATGCACAGAGAACAGGGGGACCACTGGCCACCAAGGCATATGGGTCTTTTTGAGGGGCCGGGTTTTTTGACTGGGGAGAAACAACTGGACACCAGGTAATATTGTATGTATGGGGCCAGGGATTGGGGACCAGGGAGGGATCACTGGACAGCAGAGAATATGATTATATATATGGGACTGGGGACCAGGACTGGAGGTGACCACTGGACACCATGGAGTATGATTATCTGTATGGGGATGGGGATTGGGATGGGGGAGGGACCACTGGACAACAGGGGGCAGGTGTGCTCCTGCTTTACCAACTTGATTGGTGGCTGATGTTGTCCCAGCAGCTGATATGGTTGCCTGGAGTAGGTCAGAGTTTTGATCAGCAACATTTGTACTATACAAAATTGTCTGCGCTAACTCCTTTGTGCAGTGCAAATGCACTGAATATCGGGCTGTGTTGGTATTCTTGTCTCCATCCCTCCCTCCTTTTGCATATCATACATTATTTTGTTTTGCATGCACTAACTCTGTTCGCATGTGTAAAAGCCACCTTAGAATACTGAGACTGGGTGTAAATCCTGGGCAGACTGTGGGCAATCACTCTGCCCACTGGACAAACTTTTAAAAACTTTTAAATATCGGTCTTCTGATTTTAGTTAGTGTGATGCGTGGAACAGCCCTCTGCCTTGCAGCTGACATAGCCAGCTCTCTTTCTCCATTACAGATTCAGCATTGTGTCCTCACCGACTGACATCACTGCTGCTTAAGAACAGCCACACAGTAGCTGACAGGTGAGTCACCTGTGATGTTATGGTCAGTGAGATCACAATGATAATGATGTAGTGGGGAAATAGAGATAAATATGTCTGCTGCCAGATTGAGAGCTGTTCCACACATCCAGGACAATATTGTCACATAGAAACCTTTCTAATGAGGAAAGGAAAAAAGAACAATATTTCAGAACTAAAAAGTCACATCAGACTACTTCTTAAAATCTGTATTATGTTGCTGTTTGTTTTGGTTACACTAGCTCTTTAACAATGAAGATTGGCTATCAGTGTAGTAGCAATGCTATATGCAATGGTTTTTAATACAGTTACAATACATGTACAGCTAATATAGTGATCACTTATTTTGATTATTACAATTTTATTTTTGTTCTTACATCACATCAATGGATCAGTGTTGCCAATTCACCTGGTCCTGCTCACTTCCATCTTGTTATTCTTTCCCCATTCCATGTTACATATGTACATATGAATAAGCCAACAGATAAAGTCCTTATGGCCTACCTTGTCTGCTCAATTCTGCAGGTCCCCCAGGTGTCTACAGTAGGACCTGCCACCCAAATCCCCTCTAACTCCCCTCAGTCCCCATCCTTCCCCCAGCAACTTTCCCCTTCATTCTATCTCATCATCTTTTGAAGTTATCCACAATTTTGAGAGAGACCACCTGGACTGGCAACTCATTCTACCTGGCCACCACTCTGTCAGTAAAAAAGTGCCTCCTCTTCTCCCTCCTTAAACTTCTCCCTGCCAGTTTTAGGCTATGACCTTCAGTGGACTTGTTCCCACTAAGACTGAAGAGTTTCTCTGTATTCGCACTATTTATACCTTAAAGTAATTTGAAGGTCTTGACCATATCCCCCTCCCCCTTCTGTCCTCAAGGGAGTATGGATTGAATGATTTTATTTTTCAGCTGGAAGCCATTACAGTGTATTAGGACAAGTACAACATTTCATACAATACACAATATAGAAAATATGAAAACTAAAAATCAATGAAACATACTATAATTACATACTGTATATGTGTTTTCCAGCTGGAACAAACCAGCATACAGCCAAATTATGTTGTTCATATCTGTTAAGCCAGTAATATTAAAAAATATTAGCACTCTCTTAATTTATGCATCCATAAGTAATAAATTAGAATAGAGTTTGTTACCTGTATCTAAAGAGTTTATTGGTTGTTGGTTATTACTGTTACTAAAAATCTATAATATACTAACTCAAGATTTCTAATTATTTTGACACTTTTAATTAATAAAGCTCCTCTTAGCATTTTATAGCCATTAATATGGACATTCACAACAAGGAAGCAAATTCAGGACCAAATGGTCAGAATATGCCCTCAAACCAGGAATATCTCCCTCCCGCCAATCCTGTGGCATTAAATATATGCTTCTATGAATGGCACCTACAATGAATGTCAGGTCATTTTATCCGGCATGTACAGACTTGTTATCCACCATAAACCAACAGGTTACAGCCTAACCCTATTCTCAGGGTAACTCCTATTGTCCATCAACAGAAAAAGTTTTAATAGCAAGAAGAGTGAGACTCCATAGGAGATCCATTCGAGTCCCCTGGAGCTGGCTGCATTAGACCCCTATAAGATCCATATTAAGGCATCCTGTCCTGCTAGCCACCATCATCAGCCTCAGAAAAACTAATCTATCACTTCATTAAGTTTTAATAGAATAGATATGTTTATATTTCTAGTATCTAACCATAAATCAAGCAATCTTATATATAACTATAAACTTACTCAATGACTACCTTAATAATACATAGCATACATGAATACAGTTTAAAGCATTAAAAGAATCCTTATTATATTATTATATTATACGAAACTAAGATAGCACCATATTAATTTAATTTAATGTACATGGTGCATTTAAGGTTGTAATCATAAATCTGTGCCAACAGTCAGAACAGTCAACTGATTATAATGATCTAATCAGATATGGTTAATGAAATGATTTGTCCATGTGCAGAACTAAGGACTCAGCTCAAATTACATGCTAACAACAAAATATTTTAAAACTGTTTGATAAACTGTAAAATCTTCAAAGGCATATAGTTTCTTTCGCATTAAAGTTGACAGTGTCATATATTATGCATCAGGCATCCATATCACATGAAATTTTAGTAACAGGACTCTGGTCACGTCCGATTTTATTTAAATAGTTTTTTTTATAATTTTATATTGGCAAAACTTAAGTTGCAACTGCCAATCTCAGTTTCCAAAAAAAGTTCCACATACCTCTGACATTCTTTTGTTGAGTACTTATTTGAAAATCCAAGCCAAAACTGGAGCAGCAAGTGCAACAGAGCTCCAACACATATATTTCATAAGGTTTCCTTAAACATTCAGGCCTTTCAAATCTGGTTATATGTATCTGAGACCTGCAAATATATGAATACTGTTTGCTATTCACTGTTTGGTATGTGACAAAAAACTTCTGTAACCTCCTGTCTATCAATTTGCATTTGTGTTGCTGTCTATGTGTTGAATCCACTGGAACTGATGTCGAGCCTTTGGAAACAAATCCTTGACTCAAAGGGTTGTAATTCTGATATGTATAATAAATAAATGTACGCAAACAGTTCCAAACAGGAGAGAGTGTAGTTTAAATCATCATGAAAAGCCAAGGCATTCAGGTAGTTAAATTATGACATAAAAATCAAAGCAATACCTCTGAGAAGAGACTTCGGACCAGACCGTGGAAGGTATTGTTTGCTGGTCTCACAGCGTGCCTTACCCCTTGTATTAATGTTTGAGTTAAATAACCAAGAAAACATCTCAGAGAAAACTCATTCAACTTTTCTGGAAACAAAGACCAGGTCTCAGTCTCTATAGTCTTGGAGTTCTTCAGTCATTTCACCATTCCTCTTTTCAGTTTGGAGTGATCACCTCTCTCTCTTCCAACTCTGTTGATATCTACTGCCTGTTAAGTCAAAACAGAAAAAGCACTTGACTAAGTGCAGTAAATCAAGGTATTAGGTAGATAAACACTAACAACCATATCCCAAAGACAACAATGGCATACCTTTTAAAAAGGCTGTACTAGCCTGTCAGCAATGAATGTGCTACCATAGGCATACTCTTTCTCATTTGTAGGTGCTTCACAATACATTTTTACAAGTCTCTGTCTCTCCTGTCAGGTGCATGGACCATGATGCCAAATAAACACTAAACTCTACCTTCTGGCTTTTGGCTTCTTAGCTGCCAAGAAAGCATCAGGCCAAACCAATGTGAGTTTCATTCACTGAATTCAGTGAACCAAAACAAAAGTGTCCAATTTGTTGCCCAACTTCACATTGCCCCATAGGCTCTGAACAAATGGCACTTCAGTAACACGAATGCTAGTGAGACTCCTGACATTCCATTCACTCTGCACAGAAAGAAATGTAATAAACAGCAAGAAAATCTCAGCAACTAGGAGGCACATAGAATCACACAAAACTCAGCCTGGCAACAGAAAAAAATCTTCATAGTACTCCAAGTCTGGAGGCAAAGCAACACTCCGGGGAGCAGAACAGCAGTCCAGCCATCTTGTGTCACCTCAGATATAAAAGGTAATCTCCTCAAGGGAATACATGATGAGCCCCTTGAGCCTCTCCTTTTATGTGTTGCACTGCTGGCTGTGGATAATCTTAATCACCCTTCTCTGGACTGTCTCCAACAAGTTGACATCTTTCTTAAGATAATAGCACTGATACTGCACACTGTACTATAGGTGAAGTCTGACCAGTGACTTGTAGAGCAGTAGCATAATCTCAGCCTTCCTGCTGACAAGTCTCCTGGCTATGCAGCCCAGCATCCAATTTGCTTTTGCTACTGTTCTCCTGAAGTGTACCATGTGCTTTAGGTCACTCGATGATAATCTCCAGATCCTTTTCTTGATTAGACCTGGTGACTTGCACGCCACCCAGCCAGTATTTGGTCTCTGAGTTCCTTACCCATAAGTATATAACTTTGTACTATTTAGTATTGAACCCCAGTTGCCAAATGCCAGACCACTTCTCTAACCTAACCAGGTCTTCCCTAGGTTCCCTTCTCCCCTTGTCTGTGTCCACCATCCCATAGAGCTTCATGTCATCTGTAAATACTCAGATTTTACCCTTGATCCTATCTGCTATGTCACTGATGAATATGTTAAACAACACTGAACCAAGTACCAAGCCCTGTGGAACCCCAGTGGTCACTGGCCTAACTTCCAAGAAATCCACCTTGACCACCACCTTTTGGCTTCTATCCATTAACTAGTTTTTGACCCACATTGTGAACTTGGCCCACACCCCAGATCTTCCAGCTGCCTGACCAGTCTCCTATGAGGTACAGAGTCAAAGGCCTTGCTGAAGTCAAGATACAGGACATCAACCACTTGGCCACTGTCCACTGTCCTGGTCACCCAGTAGAAAAAGCTAATCAGGTTAGTCTGATAGGACCTCCCCGATATAAACCCATGCTGCTTCTTTTCTGGTAGCCCATCTTCCTTGAGAAAGTCCACTAGCCTCTCCTTCAGAATAGTCTCCTTTAGTTTCCTTACTATTGAGGTATGACTGACTGGCCTGTAATTTCCCGGTTCATCCTTTGACAGATTTTATAGAGAGACACCACATGTGCCATTCCACAGTCCCAGGGTGCACTCCAGGACTCCAGAAAGGTTTTAAATAGGTCTGCCAGGAGACCCATGATCACCTTTGTCACTTCCCTTAGGTCCATATGGTGCACTCTGTCAGGCCCTGTGTATATGTTCACTCCTTTAGCATCCTGTTCACCTCTATTATGCTGTGCATGTCACCCACTTTTCCTGCCCAACCCCCTGTGCTCTCTTGTGGCACTGGGTTTTCTAGTGAAAACAGAGCAGAAATACTTGTTAAGCACCTCTGCTTTCTCTTCACTTCTTTCTGCCCCACCCTCCTCCTTTTTTAACCTGACTATTTCATCTGTAATATCCCTCTTCTCCCTTATATATTGGAAGGATTCCTTCTTGTCTGATTTTACTCCCCATGCCAGTTGTACTTCCCTAGCAGCCTTTGCCTTTCTAACCACTCTGCTCACCACTATTGATTTATCATCTCAGTCCTCTTCATACTGAGTACATTTGCACTTTTGGGAAAACTGCCTTCTTTTCCCTTATTGCATTTGTCACTTCCTTCCTGAACCAACTGGGCTTTTTCACCTTAGATCTCTTTTGATTTTGGCACACTCACATTATGGACCATTTTTGTTCTGCCTCCATCTCCTTACTGATCCCAGCAAGGTGCCCTACCCAAATTTCTCCCATCCTGTTAAAGTCAGCCTTCCTGAAGTCTAAAACCCTCATCTTGGTCCTCACCATCCCTCTGCCATGTTCAGGTGGAGCCACATCACATGGTGGTCACCTCTTAAAAGTGGCAATTTCACTTTTAGATCATGGACATGTCCACAGCTGGACAGGACCAGGTCCGACATGGCTCTCTCCATAGTGACTCCATAACACACTCTGTCAGGAATCTACCCTGCAATGCTTCCAGCAATACCTCCTCCCTTGTGTAGGAGGTAGTGTGGATTTTCCAATCTACCTGGAGTAGATTGTAGTCTCCCAAAATTATTACCTCCCCTTGCCTACCATTTCCATGAGTTCAGACCCCAATAACTTGTCTAAATCCTCATCCTGTGGAGGTGGTCTGTAAACTACTCCCATCCCATCTTTCTTCACTTATTGGCTTTTTCCTGCACCCATAATGCTTCTGTCTTTCCATCTGTCCCCTCCTCTCTGGTACAAGTTATCGTATCCTTCACATACAGAGCCACTCTTTCCCCACCACACCTTTTTCACTATCCTTCCCATACATTTTGTAGATGGGGATTGCAAGGTCCCAGTCATCATTTGGTGTGACCCATGTCTCCATAGTGGCCATTATGGCCACCCCTTCATCTGCCATTATCACCTGCATCTCAGCCATTTTATTTTCCAGACTTAAGCATTCAGAGGCACTTCCCTCCACCTCAACTCTGGCCCTGTCTTATGCCTTTATAGACCCCTCCTGCACTACTGCCCCCTTTCTTCCTTCTGTTCCCCTCTCCACTAGTTCATTTGACCCCCTTCCCCACTCCCATTCCCCTTCCCATCCCTCCTTTCCTTCACCCCCAGTCTCCGTTAGTTCCTCCCTATTCTGTCCTAATTGTGGTGCTATCAGCCTCCTCTAATAGATGATTAAGGGCATTTTGCACCCTGTTAGCCCCCATTGTCAGTTTTAATTGAGGTCCCATTAATTTTTCCAGCTTGTCCTCCAGGAGACTTGTTCCCTTTTTACTTAGATGTACAGTAGCATGTCTGCTGCATACAGTAGTAGTAGTAAAAACTTTATTTTTATACAGGAAAAAACAAATCTTTAGGCCGGTTGGCCTAGTTTACAAGATTGTCCAGTTTCTTACTGGTTGCCTACACATTTAAAAACATTTACCACAAAATAAATTAACAAACAAACATTGACAAGACATACAATGTTAATAATTACTTTCATCATAGTTTAGTAGCAATCTCCAAACTTCCAACTTTCATGCTTTATCATCTAAAACATTGACATGTAATGGAACTTGGTATAATCAATCCCTGCAGGTCTTTATTATCTCAGGTCTCTTCCCAGTCACCAACTAACTCATACCTTTCCACCCCACCCCAGCCTCTAATTAATATATTGAATTCCTCTATTCTGTCTTTCCTCACAGTCCTCACCCTTAGGACTGGTAGCACCTCTGAAAAGACTACTGTCCTCCCTACCTCACAGAAGTTATCACCACCTCCCTGATCCTGAACCTCTCTAGCACCACACCACCTCACATTCTGCTAGGTTTTTCTTCCCATATATACTATAATGTGAGGTTTCCCACCCTCCAGCTCCACATGCTTGGCTATCAAAGATCCCATCATCCCTGTGTGACAGGGATGAATAAGCCCTGTCCCATCTGTTATGCAGAAACAGTTAAAAGCAAGGATCTGTTCTATCCTCCCCCTTTCTGTCTCTCATCTGTCTGATTGTGCAATCAGATTTTCTTGTGAGGCCTAGGAACTGATCACTGTGATGGTCTCATGATTTACTCCCCCAACTATCTCCCTGCCTTCACTTGCTGTTGCTATCTTTTTTCCTTCTTGTGTATCTGTGGTTATAAAAATATATTTGAGTCTTTGTATGACACTGATATCCATTGGTTTAAATATCTATATAGTTATATTGTTGAAATTGTTGCAGAAAGCTATTTGGAACTTTGGAGGTTAACCTTGAAATGCAGTTTGACCTCCACAAACTCATTTGCAGAGTTGTCAACAGGAGATTAGTTCTGGGACACCATGTTCTATTTTTTTGCACATGCAAGGAAAGTAATTTGCAAAGTTCTGATACATTTTGTGAGAAGCAGGATGTCTGTTAAGGAGCTGAGGATGCAGAAATTAACTGCCAGGCAAAGACTTCTTATAAAAAGATCAGCAATGTTTGTTAGAGAGTGAGATTGAAATTTAGAATTAGAGATACCCTCAAATGAAGGACTTTGTTTTCTTTGTACTGCCATTGTAAATAGCTATCCTTAACAATTTTATTATTTAGTTATTATGTGTTTTACTGCTATTCATAATAATAAAACCCTACTTGTGAATTTTATAACTGCTTCTGGTTTTCCTGTGCTTCCTGACCTGTGCCTCAATGACAGATGGCAGTAGCAGTGAGATTTACACCATGCAAACTCTAAGCCAGGAGTTTTGTTCTTAGGTACGGGGGCATTATGTCGCATGACATCATGCCGCATGGCACTATCACGGTGCACGATTCATGCCAGGAGGCATCATGTCTTAGTTCTGTGGGGGGCTCTGCCTCCACACCCCCCATTATGGGGGGCTGCATCCCCTGAACGCCCCCACAAATGATTCTCAACTCTGGGGGGTCCAACTCGGGGAGTGCACAGGTCCGGGTTTTGACATAATGCTGTACACTATTAAGCGTGTGACATTATGATATGTATGTTGTGCTTATGTGCTATACCTGCTAGCAGGGAAGCATAGAAGAAAGGTATGTATCCTGCAACAGCAAGCCCATGAGTGGTTACAAGAATCACAGAATCACAGAAATCTGACAGTATAAAAGGACCTCACTGGCCCATTGAGTGTACCCTTTTCTCTGTACTCTACTCCCCTATTACAAGAAGAATGGCAGCCAAATGAGCAGAGTTGAAAGTCCAAATGAAGGCTATACAGCTAGCACTAGTAACAGAAGAAGAAGAATAGGCAGGAAAAGAACCTGAAAGCCTGTCTGTCTTCTTTAAATGGTGGACTATAAAACAAAGAGAGAAAGGGAAGCAGAGAAAAGAAGAGATGTAGTGACAGGAGAGAAGAGAAGAGAAGAGAAGAGAAGAGAAGAGAAGAGAAGAGAAGAGAAGAGAAGAGAAGAGGAGATGCCGCCACTGGAGGAACAAAGAAGAGAAGAGATGCAGCAGCAGGAGCAGCGATGGCTGGATGCCTCACAAGCTATTAAAGCTGGATGGTCTGGCACAGGTCCAGCAGAGCAACAAAACATAATAAACTTAAAGACACAAAAGTGGGAGCATGGCAGAGGCAGGAAACTACAGACCAGTTAATTTGACCTCAGTGGTAGGGAAAATGATGGAATCACTTCTGAAGGAAAGAATTGCTGAGTACCTAGAGGTCAGTGGGGCACAGGACCCAAGGCAGCATGGATTCACAATGGGAAGGTCATGTCAGATGAATCTAATAGATTTCTTTGACTGGGTGACCAAAGTAGTAGACCAGGGAGGGCGGTAGACATGGCCTACCTAGATTTTAGCATGGCATTTGACACAGTCCCACACAAAAGATTAATATACAAGTTAGCCAGCCTTGGAGTGAGTCCCATGGTGGCAGCCTGGATAAAAAATTGACTAGACAACAGTACACAAAGGGTAATAGTAAACGGTGTCCACAGTGAAGAAAGGGTGGTTAGTAGTGAGGTACCACAGGGTTCAGTACTGGGACTGGTCCTCTTTAATGTCTTTATAAGTGACATTGCAGAAGAACTAGAAGGAAAAGTATGTCTCTTTGCAAATGACACAAAGATCTGCAACAGGGTTGATACACAAGGTGGGCTAGAAAGGATAGGAAGGGACTTGGCAAGGTTGGAGGAATGGTCAAATGTATGGCAGCTCAGATTCAATGCAAAGAAGTGCAAGGTAATGCACCTGGGAAACACAATCCCAGTGGAAGAGTACACAATGGGGGGGTGAGATACTAACAACAACAAAAATGGAAAGGGACCTGGGGGTAATTATATCAGATGACTTAAAGGTGGGAAAACAGTGTAAGAAGGCAGTAAGGAGGGCTAGGGGGGTACTGGGATGCATAGGGAGAGGCATCAACAGTAGAAAACTGGAAGTTGTTATCCCTCTGTACAGACAGTTGGTGAGACCCCATCTGGAGTACTGCATGCAGTTCTGAAGACCCCATCTCTGCAAAGACATAGAGTGGAGGCTGTCCAGAGGAGGGCAACCAAAATGGTGCAGGGTCTGCACCAGAAGATGTATGAAGTGAGACCAAAGGAGCTTAATCTGTATACCCTCGAGGAAAGGATGGAGAAGGGGGACATGATAGAAACATTCAAGTATCTCAAGAAAATCAACAAAGTCCAAGAGGGTAGCATCTTTCAGAAAAAGAGATGTTCAAGAACAAGGGGGCACAATTTGAAGATGGAGGGAGATGGCTCAGAGGTAATGTGAGGAAGTTTTTTTCAGGAAGAGGATTGTGGATACATGGAACAGCCTTCCTGGGGAGGTTGTGGAGTCAAGAACAGTGGGGGAATTCAAGAATGCATGGGACAGACATAAGGCAATTCTAGTGGAGGGGTAGGAGGAAGTAAACTCATGGTTAACTAGGATCTGAAGCTTATCTATCAGGTAGGGAAATTGGCAGACTAGGTGGGACAAGCCGTCTTTATCTGCCATCCAATTCTATGTTTGTATGGAGCAGATTAGGCCTTATCAAATTGGGTCAGGTATTTAACAGATGTCAAGGTGGGAGATAAGACTGTGAAGGGACTTATTGATTCGGGAAGGAGGCAGACCCTAGTGCATGTTGAAGTGCTGGGAAAACACTGTGCAAATGGACCAGGTACTGTGGTCATCTGCATCTGTGGGGAATAAGATACTATCCCACCACCCAAGAGACTCAGAGCATTAATGGGATGTTGCACCAAATAAAAGTGAGAATAGTACCTAAGTTACATGTGTCTGTGATTATTGGAAATGACTGCTCAGGAGATGCTGAATTAATCAATAAGGGAGCAGAACTTATAGTTTCAGCAGCTGTGATGACAAGAACACAGGCAAAGAAAATCTTATATGGTGGGGACACTTTTTCTTTTGGTGATGTTGATATGTACTTTTTTGAGCCCAACTCCACGATCTAGAATTCCATTAAAGAAAGAAGACAGCTGAAAAAAGAGTGGCAACAAAAAAAATAATGGACGTAAGGGGCTGATATATGAAAATGCTGAAACTAAATTGATAACTGTGATTTTGTTTCAGAGCAAAGTAACAATGTTTCTCTCCAAGGTTATTCATCAAGGGGTGAACCAATGTAAACAAAAATGTAATGGGCTACTGTACAGAGTTTGGGTTAAACCTCAGACACAGAAACAGATAGAACAACTGGTTACACAGGTAAAACAAAAGTATTGAACTGAGTTGTTACAGATAGCATATGATAGTCATATGGCAGGTAATTCAGGGAGGGTCTGTACCCCAGCCAGATTGCTATACAGATTTTACTGGCCTGGGATTCATGAAGATGTTGCTGCCCATTACAGTTCTTATGCTGAATGTCAGAAAGAAGCCACAGTGACTAAAAAAGACAAGGTGCTCTTGGTGCCCCTACCCTCGATAGATGTGCTTTTTGAAAGAATTGCAATGGATGTGGTTGTTCCCTTAGACAAAAGTAAAAGTATAATTGATTCATTTTGGTAGATACCCAGAGGCAGTTCCAATGCAGGCTGTCACAACCCTGAAAGTGGCAGCAGAACTTGCCAAAATTTTCAGCAGGGTGAGCATACTTAAAGAGATTATTACAGATCAGGGTTGTAATTTTGGTGCTGCATTACTGAAGGAGCCATACCAATTACTAAGTATCACTGTCATAAGAGCCTCCTCTTATTACCCTAAGACAGACAGTCTTGTTGAGCATTTTAATCAAACCCTAAAATGCATGTTAATAAGGTTTATAAAAGGGGAAGGGAAATATTAGGATCAAGGCTTACCTTACCTGTTTTTTGTTTACAGAGAAGTGCTTTAAGCTTCAAGCAGGTTTTTCACCATTTGAAAGGCTGTATGGTAGACAACCTAGAGGGCCACTAATTGTAATAAAACAAAATGGGAAAATCACCTCACTCAGAAAAAAATCTATTACATCTTACATGTGTGCCCTGAGAAAGAAACTGGCAAAATATGTTGAAAAGGCCTATAATAATCGGGAAGAAGCCCAAAACCAGTGAACATTTTATGACTGTGGGGTAAAAGAACAAGTTTTTGAGCCAAGTGAAAAGATCTTGCTACTTTTACCCATTACAGAAAATAAACTGTTAATGAAGTGGCAAGGGCCTTACAAAATGCTTAGATGTATGGCACGGTTAACATAAAGCACTTCTCTGTAAACAAAAAACAGGTAAGGTAAGCACTAGATCGGCCTGTCCCTAGAACTCTCTCTCTCATGGGTCTCCTGGCCTTCTCCTTCTTTGCCCCAAAAATCTGGAACTCACTTCCAGCCCTTACCTGCTTCCTCTCACCACCGCTTCAAAACCTCACTCTGGCACTTCCTGAAATCCTCCTCCACTTGTCCCTGTACCTCATAGATCACCCTACCTACACATGTACTGTGAGCTCTCAGGGCCCACTGCACTTTACCCCTCTGAACTAGTATCGAAATCCAGACTGGACATCCGTTCACCATCCTCCCTCCTCACCCCTCCCTCCTAAAATGGCTTCACCCGTTCTATCCAGTCCCCACTCCCCGTCCCCCCCAGCACTTACTTCTGTTTGCACGAATTTTGCTCATATATGTACCACAATCGTTTTTGTATACTCCACAATCATGTGCACCCTTGTCCTAACTTCAATTCTAACGATACCTTGCTTCCTCTGTCATTCCAGGTAATGTCTGTTATTTTCTTGTTTGCTAAATTTGTACTGTACTGTCAGCCACCTATCCAATTCCTGTTAATCCTGTTTTTTTGCTCAACTGTATGTAACTGACTCCTGTATGCTACTACCTATGTAACCCTCCCGGGTCGCACCTGAAAATAGGCACTTGGCTGTCTAGTGTGCCCTACCCGGTTAACAAAAACAAACAAATAAATAAATAAATTATGAGATTAAGACCGTTGATAGGAAAAGATCCTAGCAAGATATACAGGTATCATGCTAATCTCCTGAAGAAATGGGTTGAAAAAAAAACACCAACGGCTTTGTTAGTTTTAGCAGAAACTGATGAAGAAAATACTGATGTAGCTTATGACAGACTGGAACAAACTGTAACTGCTGATGTTGTAAAGATGAATGTTTCCTTAACCTCTGAACAAACCACAGACATTCATAACTTGGTAAAGGCATTTAAAAGCACTGTTGACACAAAGCCAGGCTGAGCAAAAGGGGTTGGGCACATAATAGTGACAGGGAATGCTCGCCCTATTAGACAAAAGACATAGAGGTTACCAGAGCAGATAAGAACAGACGTGGTTGAGGAAGTAGAAAAAAATGAAGCAGCTGGGTATCATAGAAGAGTTGAAAAGTACTTTGTCATCACCAATGGTGATTGTAAAAAAAAAAAAAAGAAGGGGTTTAATAATCTGCCTAGTTTTTGGGAACTTAAGCAAGTGTCCAAATTTTACAGTTATCCTATGCCCTGGACAGATGATTTGGTTGACAGATTGGGAAGTGCCAAGTACATCAGTAACCTTAGTCTCAACAAGGGTTACTGGCCAATTCCCTTAGCTGAAGATTCAAGAGACAAAACTGCATTTGCCACTCCTACTATACTCTTATCAGTTCACCACCATGCCATTTGGTTAACATGGCACACCCGTTACATTCCAGCAGTGCATGAATTTAATTTTAGCTATTCACACTGGCAATTGTGCTGCTTACCTGGATGATGCTGTGGTGTACAGTACAGACTAGAAAAACTACCTATAACACTTAAAAGCAGTTATCCAATCTATCAAAAAGGTAGGTCTCACCATTTATCCTACATGATGTGCATTTGGTAGGCAGGAAACCAGATTTTTGGGATATGTTTTGCAAAAATGGAGAAGTAAAGTCAGAGATTTCTAAAATAGAAGCTGTAAATAATAGCCCTGTGCCTAAAACAAAGAAACATATCACATCATTTTTATGGCTGGCTGGTTAGTATCGGAGCTTCATTCCCAGCTTTGCCCAGAAAACTACCCCCATCACTGAACTCATAAGAAATGGTACTTGAATCATGTGAAATGGATCACAGAGTGCGAAGTAGCTTTTTGTGCCATCAAGGCTGCATTATGTTCAGCCCATTTTAAGAAGCCCAGACATTGAGAAACAATTTTTGTGAGAGACAGATACATCAGATGTAGGTCAAAGTGCAGTCTTGAGTCAAAATATAGAGGACAAGGAACATGCCTTTCTATATAGCAATAGGAAATTGTGCAACACGTACTCCACAATTGAAATGGAATGTTTTGTGGCAAAATGGGCCATGGAAGTCCCTTCAGTTTTATTTACTAGGAGTTGATTTTGTACTTATAAGAAACCATAATCCTCTCTGTTAGCTTAACCAAATAAAAAATAAACATTCCTGAATCGCAAGGTGGTACCTGACACTTAAAAGTGAAGTACAAATCTGGAAAGAGAATGTAAATGCTGATTTTCTGTCAAGACATGATCCAGAATTGAGAATTCCAATGGTTAAAAAAATCTCTGGGTTTAAACTTAACTGTTTGCTGTACTGGTTGTTATGGAAAAAAGGATACTGCACATCTACAGAACTGCAAAGGTTATAAGGGAATATTGGAAGAGAATTAAAATTAAGTTTTGGAAACCAGTTTTTTTAACAATTTCCCTTTTAAAGAGGGAGATATGTGAGAGGGTTGAATAAGTCCCTGTCCCATTTGTTATGCAGAAACAGTTAAAAGCAAGGATCTGTTATATACTCCCATTTTCTGTCTCTTGTCCATATGATTGTATAATCAAATTTTCTTCTGAGACCTGGGAAATGATCACTGCAACGGTCTCAAGATCCCCCTCTCTATATTCCTGCCTTTTTACTTGATGTTTCTTGCTGTTTTTATCTTTTCATTCCCCTTGTGTATCTGTGGTTATAAAATATATGTGACTCTTTGTGTGACACTGGGATCCCTTGGTTTGTAAAGGTATATATAGTTAAACTATTGAAATTGTTAAAATATTTGGAACTTTTGGGGCTATCCTTGACATGCCATTTGATCTCTGCAAACTCATTTGAGGTGTTGTCAACATGAGATTAGTTCTGGGACACCATGCTCTATTTTGTTGCACCTACAAGGACATAAATTGACAACGTTCTGATACATTTTGGGAAGAAAAAGGATGTCACTTAACAAGGTCAGGATGCAGAAATTAATTGCCATGCAATGACTTCTTATAAAAACATCAGCAATGTTTGTTAGCGAGAGAGAATGACTGAAATTTAGAATTAGAGATAACCTCAGATGAAGGAGTTTGTTTTCTTTGTACTGCCTTTGTAAATAGCTATCCTGAACAATTTTTAATGTATTTATGTTTACTGTTATTGATGATAATAAAATGCCACTTGTGAATCTTATAACTGTTCCTGTATTTCCTTTGCTTCCTGACCTGTGCCATGATGACACCTTGGTATACATTATACCCTCTTACAGTTTGGATATGAACCCTTCCAACCCCTTCTCATCCCCTTTACAACTGAATCTCCAAAGATCACCGTCTTCTCCCAGCTTCCAGGATCCCCCTCCAGCCATGCTGCTGCAAACTCCTACCTGACTCCCCCTTCCTCAGCTACACTTCCAGTACTCCCCCTTGACCCCTCATACCAGCTAATCTGTCCCAACCCCATCCCCCTGAAACTCCCCCAACCTTTCCTTTCTTTTCACTCCTCATCCTGCCCCTTGCTCCCTCTTTGACACTACCCCTTTCCCTACTTCCCCCACCAGCTTCCTCTCACCTAAATTTCTTTCCTCTGGCACCCCCCATCATTGCTGAATTCCCATCTCTTGCTATCTCCCTCCCACCTCATATCATCTCACTGCCCTTACCCATCCATCCAAGTTCCCCCTCTTCCCTTCTGTAGACTAGGATGAACCTGTTTTGCTCTGTCACCTCTGGTGGAGCTCCCACTGGACCCTCCCCCTTTATGTCTTGCACATTCCCCTTACTGTTATCCACCCCTCTACCCTGGGCCTTCTTTTCCACCTGGGGAGATGCACCCTGAGGATTTGCTTACTCACTTCCTCCTTCATTTTACCCCCTTTGTGGCCCCTGTCCTGTCTTGGTGCTTGGGTGCCTTGCTGTTCTCTTCCAAATGTGTGCCTCCAGGCTCTGTGGTTCCTCTGCCCATCCTCTGCATATCCTATGAAACCCATTCCCATCAATGCACTTATCTCCTGCCTCAGCTGGTACACTTCTACCCTTAGCTTTCTAATGTATCTGCAAACTAGGCATCCTCCCATCTCCCAGAAAATTCCCAGGAACACTGCTGCCTCACACCCTCTGCACCCTACCACTCTACCTGCCTACCTCTGCTCCTACTGCATGCCCTTTCTCCACAATTTATATTATAGGCACACCTTAATAATGCACTTAGCTATCATCATTACATTTATGGAGCTTTTTCCCTTTTGGAGACATGCTCCAGTTGGGTAGTAGCTGCAGTTGCTATCGAACCTCAACAACTTCCCTTGCTTTACCTGCTCTCCTTTGAGCAGTATGGTCTGTGGTCTGTGGTCCTCCATGTGACTTCCCTGCCAACAGCCCAGCAGGCACATAGGAAGATGCCATACTCCTGCCTCATGCCACTCACATTTGGGGGTTAACCTTGAGATGCAGTTTGACTTACACAAACTAATTTGCAGAGTTGTCAACAATAGATTAGTTCTGTGACACCATGTTCTATTTTGATGGATCCACAAGGACAGAGATTGACTAAGTTCTGATACATTTTGTGAGAAACAGGATGTCTGTTAACAAGTTACTCATGTTCTAAATATGAAAATATTTTAAAAAGTTACTAGCATTTTAAATAGGAACTAAAGCCTCCTTTTTGGAGACCTGAAATCATGTGGCCCACTAGGCCCACCACTCAGGCCAGCTGGTTGGGTTCTGTACTCACCCTCAACCCTCACACAACTGAGGCCCTATGTCCTTCTACCCCTGCACAGTCCTTGAAATTTAAACTGTACTCATTAGTTTATTTTTGTGCATATGTGTGTTTGTCCTAATATTCCCCAACCAAAAAGCCCAGCCTTATCTGGCTGATCCTGCTCAGTGACCCTCTTCCTGCCCAATGGTGCAGATAAGAGGATGCAGACTACAAACCTTCTACATTTAATCCAAAAACTACAGCCTCCATATTAGTGGTCTGCAGCCACAAGGCTCTCTAGTCCTAACATTCAGTCTAGCTAGACTGGTGCTACACCCACTCTCCCTCCCACTGCTAATGTCCTCCATCCTCCTATCCATGCATAGTCCCTGAAATTTAAGCACCACTCATCAGCACTCATACCATGCTGGTGGTCAATAAGAATTCATATCATATCTTTTGTCCTAAAATATATATATTTGCAAAACACTCCATTAATGCACCATTTAGGGTCAATACTACAATTGACAGAAGTAGGGAAATGTGATTTTAGGGTGTCCTACCCTAACCCCCACACCTGAAGCAAATCAGGGGTAGTGGCATCCTTGGGAGTTGTTAACCCTAAAGCTCAACCCATTGTGGTACAAAAAATTTCAGATGTGATGGAGAAAGGTGTATGTGCTTCAGAACTGTATATAATGGGGTAAGCTTCAGGGCTGACAACGCCAAAGAAAACTTCATCCCTGATTTGCTTCAGGTGTGTTTAGGGATTTAGGGTTGGAGACCCTAAAGTCATATTTCCCAACTTTTGTCACTGTAGAATAATGCATTAATGGGTTTTTGTTTTATACAATGAATTCCCTTACTTTTTGAGATAATGTAATTGTATCCTTAGTTGCCATAGATTTGTATATATATATATATATATATATATATATATATATATACAACATACATATAAAGACAAATAACCTCTGTGCACAAACACTGAGGCAAGGGTTACCCAAAGGGTATTTGGCTGGGAAGCCAAGTTTCAAGAAAATACAAAATCACACATGCCCACAATGCAAAGCATCATGGGCTGCATATACAAATCACCACAGAATGTTATGCTGGTTCAACTTTAAGCAGAACTTGCATGGTGCTGAAAGGCACTCTCACACGTTTGCACCTTTTTAAACTGTGGCAGAAGCCTTTCACCATGTCTGCTTAAAGTTGAACTAGCATAACATTCTGTGGTGATTCATATGCAGCCATGATGCTTTGTTGTGACATGTGTGATTTTGTATTTTCTATATATATATATATATATATATATATATATATATATATATATATATTGCTATGGAATTGCAAGGCCCTCTGGGCTCTGTGTTTATTTATTTATTTAAGAGTTTTACCAGAAGGGCATACTAAGCAGTGTACCACTCGATTCCAGATGCACCCTGGGGGTGAATATGGGATGGGCAGGATACAGTAATAGTAGAATTTACACATGTACATGTCCATCTGTAGTGCAACAGAAACCAAATTGTCAACATAGCCTTCTTATTACCTCACGTCATGTACCCAGTACTGAACATTTTCAAATTACTGCCAAAACATGATTCCATGCCACTACAATGTCATTCCATGCCACAACTGCAAAAAGACATTTTGGCCAAGATTTGAAAAATGTCAGTTTTCACATTCATGAGCTGGCATAAGGAAATGGCTATGTTGAAAATTTGGGTTAAAATATTTAAGATTAACAAAGTTACGAATAAGTGTAGTAACATTTCAATGTATATGTGTAACTTTTGCATTTTTACATATTTTGACCACAAATTTTCAAGCACAGCTTTCTTATGACTCCACCTCATGAACAACAGTGGGGAAATTTTTCAAATCCTGCCTGAAAGGTTATTTTGCCAAGTGACCATGAAATCACCTTTTGGGCCAGATTTGAGGAATTTCACTGCCATTGTTCATGAAGTGGGGTGTCAAAAAGGCAATTTTTTAAAATTTGGTGTGAACATATGCAAAAATGTGAAAGGTATGCATAAAAGTTGAAAACTCCACTGAAATACTTTGAACAGCACTTACCTTACTTTCTCATAAACTGCAGTAGTCACCATTACCAGCAGCAACACTTGTCTTGCATGGGCAAGTGAATCTTCAGCCTGGGTCCTGTTCAGGTGCGTGGCGGTGTGTGGGGGATGGGGGGATGTGGGAAGGTTCCTGCTGAAAAGGAGGTCAAGGTGGGGGGGTCAGATTGGTGAGGGACTGTTTTCTTTTTTACAGTTAAAAAAAAGACATTGAGGGACAGTTTTCTTTATATTTCAGAAGACTGGCCATCAGAAGACTAGGGAGTGCCACTAGACACCAGGAAAATAACAAATCTGAATTTGGTCTGTGATTGGAGGGTGGGGTGTGGAACTAGACACCAGGGAAAAGTGCAATGAACTATGGGGATGACTATCAGAGGGTGGGAAGTGCCACTAGACACAAGGGAAAAATTGTATTAAATATGGGAAATGAGGATCGGAGGCTGGGAGGTGCCTCTAGACTCCAGGGAAATAACAAACATTATGGGGATGGTGATTGTAGGGGTGGGAGGTTCCACTAAACACCAGGAAAAGATGTCATAATTACAGGGGTGGCTATCGGTGGGTGGGGGGGGCCACACAGAAAACACAGGGAATGATTACATAATTACAGGGCTGGCAATCAGAGGGTGGGGGTGCCACTAGAGACCATGGAAAGATTAAGGATTCACAAAACACTTTGAGGGTGCAAAATATATGTAAGTCTCCAAAATGTGTGCAGTTGCAGAAAAAAGGAGTAACTGCGCTGTGTCGCATACATAAAACATCTGCAGCTGTGGGAAAAATACATTGAGGGCTGTGGAAAAAATACAGCTGCAGAAATTCCAGCACAAAAAAATGCCATTGAACACTATGGCATTTCCCCTTAAAGACTATTCTCAGTCACTGTTTTCCCACAGTTGTGGAAAAAATGTTTTGCACATGTGGCACCAAGGAGAGTGAGGTATGACTTACCCTGAGCAAAAAGGCAGTGTACTAACAATTGGGAAACAATCATAGTGGAGGTTCAGGCACCAAGCAACAGCAAACCTGTAGGCTGTTTAGTAGTGTCAGTTGTTACAACCAAAATAGTATTTCCACTGAAAGATAACAAACCACAACCATATGATCCAATGCAGTCCATAAAGGAGAGTCAGAGGCAGTAGAGGCAGAGGTGGTAACAGCAAGAAGTGTGTACTACAATTGCAGGAGAAAGAAACACCCTAGAGAAAGACACAACCAACAGATACATATTGCCACTGGGTGCAAGGTTCTGCTGGTGCAAATGGTTCTACTGTAATCCCAGTTGTGGGACCATCCGCTTGCTTCACTGAGAGTGCTGGTTGTGCTGCAACTTTTACAAAGTCTCCTGCTCCACTTAATATGGATCACCTGCTGTTGTTCTGTCTGCTGGGACTTTTATATTATTTCTGCAGCTGTGGAAAAATTGTTGCACATTTTTCTGCACTTGCAGAATTTTTAACTCAACTGTTTTGCGATTTTCCACACCTGTGAAAATTTTGACAGTGAATATGTCATGCTTGTGTTTCTGCAGTTTTGCAAACCCTTTTCTGCAAGTGAAGAATTTTTTGCTCTCTTTGTGACTCTAGCCAAAGTATATGAAGTGGCGGTTATCAAAGGGTGGGGGGAGGATGCCACTAGACACCAGGGAAAGGTTACATAAATTTGGGAACAGTAATTAATAGGAAACTTTGTGTATGAAATTTCCAGTCATATGAACATTTTCTTACTGGAAGCAAGTCACAAAAAGGAATTAAAATGTAAAAAAATAAAATTACAGGTAATTTCTCCAACAGTTAAGTGCAGAATCCACCTAATTTTCTTTTTGTCTGTAAAGTAAATTGAAAGCACAGTAGCCCACATTTTAAGGACATTAATTTACAGCTGTGTTTTTGCCCTGTATTTTGGGGACTAGGTGAGAATTGTTTGGTCTGATTGTTTGACTTGGGCCTCTGCTAGGAGATAACTTGGAGAAGGATCTGAGTGAGTCACAGTTCTGAGTGCAGGTTGGTTTTGGATTGCACTATATAGACTCTTTCACTCAGGTTTTTTTTTTTTTTATACCAGGAGAGACACAGTAAGCTGATATTTGTTTACAGGTGTGACCTGGGAGCACAAGGAAGTTAGTTAAGTGATTTGCTCAGGGTCACACGGTATGCAAGTAGGGGCTGTGGGATTCAAACCCAGGTCTCCAGGTTTGCAGCTCAGAACCTTAAACCATTGTGCTATACTGCCACCTTAAAACAGAGTCTGTGTGTGTTATTCACAGACAGGACTTGAGGAGGCATTTTGATACAAGAGGGGTGGTAAGTTTTGGAGGAACTTGCTGAACTTGTGTTTCTTTTTGTCTGTAAAATAAATTGAAAGCAAAGTAGCCTGAATTTTAAGGTCCTTAAACTAGAGCTGTAGTTTGGGGGCTAGGTGAGGATTGTTTGGCTTAATTGTCTGGCTTGTGGCCTCTGCTACAGTAGGTGGTGACTCAGAGGAGGGGCTGAGTGAGTCCCTGTTCTGAGTGCAGGTTGGTTTTGAATTACCTTATAAAGACTCTCACTCAGGGTGCTGCCTTAAAACATAGTCTGTGTGTGTTACTCACAGACAGGACTTGTGGAGGTTTTTGAAACAAGAAAAGTGGGGTAAGTTGTGGAGGAACTTGCTGAACTTGTGTTGTTTTGTCTGTTAAGTAAATTGAAAGCACAGGAGCCCACATTTTAAGGGCCTGTGTTGTGCCCTGTAGTTTGGTGGCTAGGTGAGAATTGTTTGGCCTGATTGTTTGGCTTGTGGCCTCTGCTAGGTGATAACTCAGAGGAGGGGCTGAGTGAGTCATAGTTCCGAGTGGGATCTACGACAGGTCAACGACAAGATTTTTGTCTAATGACCTGACAGCAAAACTGGCAGGTCAACTGCATTTTGCAATAGTCTGCCGGTTTCGGAGAACAACAAGTGTTTTCTTCAGGGGCTTTGCCTCCTGTGTTCCCCACATGGGGGCTGTGCCCTCTGCACCAACCCCATTTAGATTCCAGCAGGTTCCCTATAGTGACATGGTGCTGTAGTCACTGTAGGGGACCCTACAGTAAAAATGTCGCTGTCATGGGTGTATATCTTCTGAGTGCAGGTTGGTTTTGGATTGCACTATAAAGACTCTCTCACTCAGGTCATTGCCTTAAGACAAAGTCTCTGTATGTTACTCATAGACGGGACTTGAGGAGGTTTTTTGAAACAAGATAAGTGGTGAATGCTGTGGACAAACTTGCTGAACATGTGCTTTTCTTTTTGTCTGTAAAGTAAATTGAAAGCACAGTAGCCCACATTTTAAGGGCCTTAAACTAGAGCTGTGTTTTTTCCCTGTAGTTTGGGAGCTAGGTGAGAATTGTTTGGTTTGGGGCCTCTGCTAGGTGATAACTTAAAAGAAAAAGTGACAATTTAAAAAGAATAGTGCGGTGGTTCTTAAGATAGTTCTCCCTCGCAGCTAGACGCAGGAGCATTGGAGGGCAGAACACAGTGTTTGGGCTCAACTGCTTTATTTTCTCTGATTGAAATTGTTTTTCGCAGGGTATATTTTCTGTTAAATTGTTGTGTACATTGTTTTCCTGAAATGAAGGAAAGCACTCACTGGGGTGGTGGGTCAGAACTGTAGCTGGTTGTTTCTGGAAGGTACGGACTTGGTTGGAAGTAAAGAAAGAACAAGGGAGTGATAGTGAGGCTTAATAAAGAGGGGCTGGCCAGAGGATGACAGTTGAAAAGCAGAGATACTGAATGCATACTTCTGCTCAGTATTGACAAAAGGAGAGGGAGGTAAAAAAAACATTAGAAGCACTCTGGATAGGGGGATCAATACCAGTCCATTCATAGAAGAAAAGTTCCTGAAAGAACTCCTAAGACTTATGGTGCACAAAGCAATGTGGCCTGATGGGATGCACCCCAGAATTCTAAAAGAACTAAGGGGAGAACTAGTGACACCACTGACTACCATTTTTAACAACTTATGGGAGGATGGTATGGTACCTGAGGACTGGATGAGGGTAGATGTTATTCCCCTTCACAAAAGTAGGAACAAGGCAGAGGCAGGAAACTACAGACCTGTTAGTTTGACCTCAGTGGTAGAGAAAATGATGGAATCACTTTTGAAAGAAAGAACTGCTGTTTCCTAAAGGCCAGCAGGACACATTACCCAAGGCAGCATGGATTCACAGTGTGAATGCAATGTCAGATGATTCTAATGGATTTCCTTGACTGGGTGACCAAAGTCATAAATCAGAGAGGGACTGTGGACATGGCCTACCTAGACATTAGTAAGGCATTTGACACAGTCCCAGACAAAAGATTAATAAACAAGTTAGCCAGCCTGGGAGTGGGTCCCAAGATGGTAGCCTAGGTAATAAACTGGCTGGACAACTGGATGCAGAGGGTAATAGTAAATGGAGTCCACTCAGAAGAAAGGGGTTTACTAGTGGGGTACTGCAGGGTTCAGTACTGGGACTGGTCTTCTTTAATGTCTTTATTGGTGACAATGCAGAGGGACTGGAAGAAAAAGTCTGCCTCTTTGCAGATGACACAAAGATCTGCAAGTAGGTTGATACACAAAGGGGGTGGAAAGGATGAGAAGGGACTTCAAAATGTGGGAGCAATGTTTAAAAGTATAACAGCTTAGATTCAGTGCAAAGAAGTGCAAAGTAATGTACCTGGAAAACTAAAATCCAGGAGAAGAGCACACAATGGGGGGAGGTACTAGCAATAACAACAATGGAAAGGGACCATGGGTAGTCACAGCAGATGACCTAAAGGTAGGCAAGCAATGTGAGAAGGCAGTAAATAGGGATGGGGCATACTGAGATGCATAGGGAGAGAGATCACCATAGAAAACAGGAAGTTGTTATCCCTTTGTACAGGCAGTTGGTGAGGCCCCATCTGGAGTACTTTGTGCAGTTCTGGAGACCATATCTCCAGAAAGACATAGACAGAATGGAGGTAGTCCAGAGGAAGGCAACTAAAATGGTGCAGGGTCTGCACCAGAAGGCATAAGAAAAGACCCTAAAGGAGCTTAATGTGTATACCCTTGAGGAAAGGAGGGAGAGGGGGGACATGTAGAAATTTCCAAGCACCTCAAGGGAATCAACAACGTTGAAGAGGGTAGCATTTTTCAGAAAAAGTGATGTGCAAGAACAAGGGGTCACTATTTGAAGATAGAGGAGGGATGGCTCAGTGGCAATGTGAAAAAGTATTTTTTCATAGAGAGGGTGGTGTACACATGGAACAGCCTTCCTGAGGAGGTCTTGGGGTCAGAACAGTGGGGGAATTCAAGAACGCATGGGACAGACATAAGGCAGTTCTAGTGGGGGGTAGGAGGAAGTAGACTGTTGGTTAACTAGGATCTGCAGCTTATCCAATAAGTAGGGAAATGGGCAGACAGGGTAGGCCAACTGGTCCTTATCTGTCATCAAAGTCTATGTTTCTATGTAATGGAGTCCCAATGAGCAATACAGGTGTCTTGATCAATCTGAAGGATTGTCAATTGTGTGTGTTCTGATTTTTTTTAAACAGAAACATGATGGTGACAAATGAAAAAGGATTTTCCCCTCACGAAAAAGGATTGGCCCCAAACAAAATATATGTTTATTTTTTAATTCATACAGCTGTCTTGAAGTGCCTACTGAGCATGCTCAGACCCCAGCATTTTAAAATGTAATAACTTTGGAATGGGTTAATATTTTTTTTCCAAACTACCAAAAGGCACACCTGTGGGCTAGCCCTTTTTTACCTTAACAATTTCAGACCAAAATTCAAAACCATCTGGGTGCTACAGGTGTCATTCAAAAAACAGAAAAAAAACTGAAAAATAACTTTTCCGAATCTCGGACTCTGCACATCTGACCAGAATGAAACTTAATACATCCTAGATCTACCCCATGAGACCATGCATGGAGAATTTCATGCATGTCCATTAAATGGTTGCAAACTTATTAAAGTGCAAAAATTGGGGTTTAACATTAAACTACCAGCTCAACCCTAACTATAGTGACACTACTGCAATACTATTTGTAACCTTTCAATGGATTGCATGAAATTTTGTATGCACAGTCTTGTGTGTTGATTTCTTGACATGCCAAGTTTCTTTCCAGTTGGATGTGCAGATTCTGAGATGTGAATCACGAAAAATGTAAAAAAAATACTGTTTTTAACAGTTATATTTTCACCTTTCTGCACCCAGGCAGCTTGGAATGTTTGTCTGAAATGTTTAGGGTAAAAGGGGCTGGACTACCGATAGCAACACTATAGTTATGGTTGATCAGAACTTTCTCTGTTAAACCCAAAATTTTGCACATTAATATCTTTGTAACTGTCAACAGATGTCTATGATCTCTTGACATGCCAAGTTTCTTCCTAGTTGGATGTGCATATTCTGAGATGCAGAGCATGAAAAAAATGTAAAAAAAAATTGCTCTGTTTCTTATCGTGCTGTGGCCAGATGGTTTGAATTTTTTTGTCTGAAATGTTCAGGGTAGAAAGGATTGGTCTACAGTTGTACCTTCATCTTGTTTGGTGAAAAAATATTATTCTGTTCTAAAGTTATTACATTTTAAATTTTCAAATATTGTCAGTGGGCAGTACAGTCTCTTGGATAGCTGCTTGGGAAAAAAAATTGGACTGAATGCAAAAGATCCTTTTCCATTTGGGCCAATCCTTTATCATGAGAAGAAAATCTTTTTTTTATTTGCCACCATCTTGCTTTCTGTTTTTCCAAAAAAAAAAAATGAAAATCCACAAAAATGATACTCTACAGAAACAATAACATATTCCTGACTCAGTAATGCTTGTTTTGTGAGTCTTTTTTTGTTCAAACAAAATGGAGTCCTTCTCACGAAAAAGGATTTCTGACTTCATTTTTTTTCTGACTTTTTCATTTGTCTTTTTTCATTCAAGCAAAAAGGATCCATTGCCATGAAAAAGGATCTCTGACATAGTTTTTTTGCAAATTCTTTTTTCATTTCAAGAGATACTTTTCTGTGTGATATATGTGTTTAAATGAAAAAGGATCCCTAGACATGAAAAAGAACTTTGGTCTTAGTTTTTTTTACTGATTCTTTTTTTCATTTCTAGGAATCCTTGTTCTTTTGATATTTTTGTTCAAACAAAAAAGGATTCCATGACACAAAAAAGGATTTCAGACTTAGTTTTTCAGGCAGTTCATTTTTCATTTGAAAGGATCAAATTTTGTTTGATAATTTCATTCAAACAAAACAGGATCCTTTGATACGAAAAGAGATTTTGAACTTTTTTTTATAGATTTTATCTTGGAGAAGCAGTAACTCTATGAATGCTTGGTCTAAAGGAACAAATCATATATCAAATGTAAGATCCTTAGGAGTACTATAGGAATTATACAAAATAATGTTATCTAGTAAAGATTTAGAAACAATATAACAAATTATTAAAAAATTAAAATGACTAATTATTGTAGGATGACCTTTACAGTTCTTTGGCATGTGCCTCTCTTGGTGCCAGAATGTGGGTGATTCTGCAACATGCAGGTATGGTGCTGAGTTTTCTAAAGTTGGATTGGGGTGCTGGTGTTATCCCTTCTGCGAGTTACCTATCTCACAGCAGTGATTTGTGTTCACTTTTTTGTCCCCATTTTACCCCATCTGTGACTTTGATAGGGTTCTGTTAGGTGTCTGTCTTGGTTGCTGTTCTAAGCCAGTGCTTTGGCTGTGGAGTCCTGGATTGTTGTCTCATGCGTGGCTATGGCAGTGGTCCTCATTAAGGCATATTGGTGGCCTCCCTATAGGTCTTTAGGGAGGACTTTGTGGTGTGGTTCCCTCAGTGGTGTGCTCCTCCCACTCCTTCCATGCTGTACAGCATTTGGGCAGCTCTTTAAGACAGTTTGGCAGTGTGGCAATGGAGACCTATGTGCCTCCTCTGTGCAGGTGGTAGTCCACAGTGCTGCCCACCCACTGTCTGTTTCTCAGTGATCATGTTTCCCTTTCCTGATTGTCAAGATAAATATTGCTCAGGGACACTGGTTTACCAGGATTGAGAAAGGGCAAATTCCATTTTGCGCATTGTAAACAAATGGTATTGTCATCGGTGTCTGCTAAGCCAAAATCCGGTTTTACTGGTGTTTGGTTTTGTGTACTTTATTTAACAATTTTAAACTCTGCTAACATGCATTTTAGCAATTTTGACCTCCACTATTACACAGCCTTCCATCCTTGTATCAATTTAAAGTTATTTTAGGCACAAGATGTGATGGCAGCAGCAGCACTATAGCCCCCGTCCCTAAGGTGTGATGGAAGCAGCAGTATGGCCCCCATCCCTCGAATGCAATGGCAGCACCAACAACACTACAGCCCCCATCTCTCTGGTATGATAGCAGCAGCAACAGCACTATGCCCCCCCTCAGGTGTGATGGAATTAGCACTGTGACACTCATCCCTTAGGTGTGCTGGCAGCAGTACTACGTTCCCCATTCCTCAGGTGTGATGACAGTATCAGCACTATGGCTCCCATCCCTCGGGTGTGATGGAGCAGTACTACATTTCTCATCCCTCAGGTGTGATGGCAGTATCAGCACTATGGGCCTCATCCCTCAGGTGGGACAGCAGTAGTACTACATTCCCCATCTACCAGTGGTGATGGCAGAAGCACTACAGCCCCCATCTATCAAGTGTGATGGCAGTAGCAACAATGCAGTCCACATTCCTCATGGGTGATGGCAGTAGTGACAGCACTATGATCCCCGTTCTTCAACACCCACACCCCATATGCACAAGTTTCAAATTACTTGGTCTCTTTGCTTGTTAGAACTCAAATGTGAATTAATCTGAACCACAACCATTAAGGTGGACCACCTTTGGTTTTTCCTATCTATCATTTAACTGCCTGAATTGGATTTCTGCCTGTGACACTGCTGACCAGGGTTCAGAAACAGACTTGGGTGTTAGAGGGTGGGCCTGGGGGTGAAGGCTTGAGGTCTAATGATCACTCGCCTTCTCCTGGGAGGGAGGGTGGGTTCACAGCTCAGCATTTGCTGGCCCCTGGTGGTGGTCAGAGGCACAGCAACACATCAGCCCTCACTGCAGGAGGGAGCATGACAGACATCAGCTTGTGCCTTGACATCATGTGGCCTGTCACACTCCCAAGAAAACGGGAAAACACCTGCTGGCCAACCAGAGGACAGCTGCTGGTCCTCCATAAGCCCAAAACCCCAGTCACATGTGTCTGTTCTGACCCGTGCCATACCTGGGATACACAGGAAGCTCTTTGGGGTGGTTCTCCTCCCCTGGTAGCTTCCCACAGGGGTAGGGGTAGGGGCCCAACTTATGAAGGGTTACTTTGGGTCACCTGGTAGTATGGCAATGAAGGGCAGTACTTGGTGGTCGGGACTCAGCAGCGGTGGTAGGAGGGCCTTGGTAGGCCTGAAGGAGTGGATGGTTAGGGGGTAGGAAGAGCAAAAAAAAAAATGAAAACAATTTGCCTGAATTTGCTTCTTTGAAATAAAGCGTCTTCACCTAAAAAATCTACAAGTGATTAGTGGGGGGCCTTCAAATGGAAAATCATGCATCTCCCAAACATGTGGATGCCTTTCTTTTCCTTGGTATCCATGAAAAGGGTGTCTCTCAGTTTTCATGTCTGAGCTCAGATGTGAATTGAGCACCACTCTGCCAACCAGCATCATACAGCCCCTGGGGTCTTACCTTCTGTGTGTTATTGAATGTGCTTTCAAAATCCACTGGCCAAGCATAAGTATGCTTAAACATGTGCTTTTTGTTGAAGCAGTCTATCAGAAAACTTTTTTGTTGTCACAGATACTGAAACAGCAGGTGGGAGAAAAGGTGCAAATAATCCCATTCACTTAAATAGGGTGCTAACTGTGAAGTCTTTTTGTAGGTAGTAAAGGCAGTTTCTTCCTTGTGAGCATACTTTCATTCAGACTAGTTTTCATTCAAACAACCGAGGATTTTGGATGGCCCTGCTGATTATAAACTTGATTAAACTAGTTCGAAACAGTGATCTTGCTCTTAACAATCTACAACCTAGATGCTTACATGCAAAGAATACAATAAAAATCTCACTAAAGTCTAATAACAAGCTTATAAAACACATAAAATGTATCTGAACATTTATCTTTACCTATACAAAATCCTTCCAGCATGAGTATAACTCAGGTAAATTACATAGTACCCTGACTACTACATGATGTAGTAAACATATATTAGTATATTTTTATAGTAGTTGTATTGGTATATTGGTATATTTTTTAGACTCTTTGTAAACCAGGTAAGGCCCACTAGGCAGAACTGCCTGTTTTCAGGGGTGACTCAGGAGCACTGCGGAGAATAAGTGACTTGCTCAGAGTCACACAGTATACAAGTGGAGGTTGTGGGAATCAAACCCAGGTCTGCTGGATGTACCCAGTTCAATGACAGTTTGTTACTGTAACCACTAGGTGATACTGCCAGCCATAATAACACCCATATATAATATTTTAATATATAATTTTAATAATAGTGCACAGTATTTACAATGCAGGTTATTAAGATTAAACACTTTATAGTATTTTACTACAACTGAAATATTTGCCGCTCCATCTGTTTATTTTTTATTACACCAAAGTTGGTGAATAGTTGACAGAGCACTATAAGTTAGCTCTTGATCAGGCTTCATTATTCTACATCCAGAAACAGATACAATTAGTTTATTCTGGATGTATTTAATATTGATTGGATGTGGCTCACTAAATAGAATCTATTTAACACTGTATGAGCCAGATGTTTTTACATTTTGGAAGAGAGGCAACACATCTTATCCGTTTAGGATTCATGTTAGGAACATAAGTTTTTCTTCATATTTAAAACATATTCAAGTGTCAGTGTATTCATTTAGTAGCTTATGCAGACTAATGTGTCCTGCAGAAAACAGTAAAGGATTCATTGTGAAGAACTTAGGATATTTAGTAGAACTACCACAATTTCCCAGCAAGTTTTGCAAAACACCTCTGCAATTTCAGGTTACTTTTCCCGCAATTTTCCAGTTTCCCTGCCATGTGTGCTGATACTTGTATTTTTTTTTTTTTGTATCATCCAGTGTAATACAAATAGCAAAAGATGTTTAAGCGCATACTAAATGAAAACTGTGGTTTCAGGAAGGAAAGTAGTCCTCAGCTGATGGAGAGGTTGGTGGGAAGCATGGGTGGTTAAACGGAATGGCTGGTTACAACAAAGCAGTGCGGTTGGTTTCCTTACTGATTCTATATGCAGCAAAGCAGAAAGAATGTGAAGCACAGCAGCATTCATTTTAAGATTCTGAAATCTGGGCCTGCCCGCCAGCACTGCAGTAGCACTGCTGCTTGCAATGCCACCAACCTGGCGTCAGAAACAAGCTTGGGTTGCTGGAGGTCTGGCCAGGGGAGTAGGATCGAGCACCTGGAGGGCTGCTCTCCTCCTCTGGGGAGGGTGGGCTGCAGGTCCTGCAACTTTGCCACCATCTGGGTGACCATGGGGGATGGTGCAACAAGGCTACAGAGCGATCAGGATGGGAGAATGCTAGCCGGATCTAGATCAGTGGCATGTCTTTATGTGCCCTACCTCCTTGGATCCCCTTGAGTGCTGGTGCCCTCATGGACGAAGACCAGAAAACCAGGAGCAATCACCCCACATCAGCCACTGGTAGAAGGGATCCAGCTGCCCCAGACTTCATAGCCAGGCTCCATGACAGACCGACTGGGCTGCCCAACACAAACTAAGGGACTATGGAGAGGTGACCTGGGGTCCCCTCCCTTCCCACATGGGTGGTACAACCCAGACAGGATGGGGGCAGGCCCACAGGAACTCCTGAGCATTATCTGGGGTGAAGCTATGGGATACCCAGCTTAAGGATTTCTGAAAAGTGGAGACTGATACTGTGAGAAGGGGCATAGAAAGAGAAAATAAAGAAATTAAAAAAAATATACAAAACTCTTAGGGATTCTGTGCAGTGACATGCAATTTCCATGAGGCACCGTCCTCAGATTCCTCAGATTCAGATTAAGATTTTATTATTACAAAAATATGTATAAAACCAATGGTTCATAACATACAAATATTTAAAAAGAGACACCCCTATGTACAATTATCATCACTAAATAACAACTATGTATACTTGTATACTACATGTCCAGCATGGAAAACATCTTATGCGTAAATTTAGCCAATGCAAAATAGTTAATCTGTTTTTCCTGAATACAAAAGTGTCCCTAGTTTGTCCTCTATTGTATCATAAGCATTAATAAGAGGTGATATATACTGTACTTATTTCTTTCCATAGACAGTAAAGGGCAATACAGCAGCAAATGAGTAACTGTTCTCTTTTCATTTATATCACATTTACAAAATTCATCATTCCTGATTCCAGTCCAATAACTACTCCATCCCCTTTGTTTATTAAGTAGCCCTAGTCTCATTAAACAAATTACATTCCTATCTTTTTTATTTTCTACCACTTTCAAACAATACTCTGCGTTCTTATATATTTTCTTTCTCTTATAAATTATCATACTAGGCAAAAATTATATTTTTTCCATCTCTTTTTGGAAATAAATGTTCACTATTCTTTGCCTGACTTCTTTTACATATACAGTCACTTGCTCCTTCTGTTCTTGGAGCCATATTGGTACCAAGCCAAAATGTCTCATCCTATTATTAAGAAGACCATACCAAGAATGTGTGTAACCCATTTTTTTAGTTTCTTCTCAGCGTTGCTTTGGCAATCTCTTTTCTTCTGTTTGTGTTATCTTTTCCCAGTAATTCAATATTCTAAAGAGTATCAGTTGTTCCAATCTATTCATCCCTGTTTCCAGTCTGAGTATTGCCATTGGGGTATCCCTTGATATTCCCAATACAAGCCTAACAAAAAAATTTTTGCACCATCTCTAAATTCTCTATATTGGCTTGTAATCCCCATACTTCACTGCAATATAGTAGCTGGCTATTTATTTTAGCTTTAGAAATCCTTCTCATTGCAGTAAATGAATTACCTCCAAAACAATTTGCAAATCTATTTATGGCTTTCGCAGACACTATCCCAGTTCCTTTGATTTTATTCATATGATCTTTCCACATTCCATTATAACTAAATGTTACCTCTTGATAAGTAAAATGTGCTACTTGTTCAATTTCATAATTATTAATAATCCACTTTTTAGTTTTTTCCTTCCTTTTCCTCATGACCATCACTTTACTCTTTGTTTCGTTTATCCTTAGGGTAAGGATTCCAGGTGTTCAGCTGTACTATTTAAGGCCCTCCTTAATCTAATTGGTGTTCTAGATAATAAAACAATGTCATCCACATA
This sequence comes from Neoceratodus forsteri, assembly GCA_016271365.2. Lineage (NCBI taxonomy): Eukaryota > Metazoa > Chordata > Ceratodontiformes > Ceratodontidae > Neoceratodus > Neoceratodus forsteri. The sequence continues at coordinate 637,394,845 of CM057455.1, read as the reverse complement.
CAATAGTACTTGTATCACTTGATTATTTATCTGCGGACTATGCGTATCAATCTTTTATAACTCTTTAGCCAAAGATTCTATATATATATATATATAGCGAATAATGATGGTGCCAACAGGCAACCTTGTTTTACTCCCTTATCTATATATATTTTGTCAGTTAAAGACCCTTGTCTTGTTGCCGTAATCCTAATTGAGGTATTTGAATGTATCATTTTCAATTTTAACAATAATCTAGTATTAATGTTCAGATCATCTAATATTTGCTTTAAAATCTATCTACTAATATTATCAAAAGCTGCATAAATATCCAAGAAAGCCACATATAGTATAGCTTTTCGGTTTTATGCTCTACATATTTTTGGCTCAGGTAATTCAGCACAAATATATGATCTACGATACTGTAAGATTTCTTAAACCCCACCTGATTTACTTATAGAATCTTCTGTTCTATTATCCATGATTCTAAAATCTGCAAAATAACTCTAGCATATAACTTCATGGAAACACATAACAATGTGATAGGTCTATAACAGGCTGGATTTGTTCTATCCCCTTTCTTAAATAAAGGGACAAGTTGGTCTTCATTCCAGCTTGTTGGCATTTTAAGGCTATTATTTATATATGTAAAAACTGGTGCCAGAATTTTTACCTACAACTCCAGATTTGCTTTAAATACTTCTGCCAGTATGCCATCTGACCCTGGCACTTTATTATTTTTTTGCTCATTTATTACCCAAATCACATCTTCTTCTTCTGTAACCCTTTGCCAGTGCTCTATTTCTCTATCTACATTATCTCTGATTATTTCTCCTTTAATTTACTTCCACACAAGTTGTCATAATACCTGTACCAAACTTGTGGCATAAGTATCCCTTCTATATTTAATTCTCTATTATCCGTGCCAAAGGCTACCAGATTCCAGAACTTCTTACAGTCCTTATAAATAATAGCATCCTGTAGACTAGTCCATAACATATCGTTATATTGGTTCTTTTTCCCCTTTACCAATCTTTTATTTTCTTTCCTGATTCTTAAGTAAGCTTCCCTTAGCTCTATGTTGTTATATCCTTTACTACAACATCCAGCTTTTATTACTAGGTTTTTATATTTCCTACACTCTTTATCATACCATCCTTTATTTATCACCTTCCCTTGGATTGGCCTCACTCTAATGACTTTACCTAAAGAATCTACTACAACTTTAAGGATTTCCTCCAAGGTTTGTATCCATTCCTTATTTCCATTATAATTATCCACATCAATTATTTGTACAACCTTTTTCTTTAATCAAAATATTGTTGAACAGGAAATTATGTCACCGAGGGTCTAGGTTCTCTTTTGACTGTATTTAATCCAACAGGTTAAATAGGAAAGTGACTCTTTTATTCAGTGTGTTGAAAGGCATCATTGCAACACTTTCTACATCTATAATACTTGTTTTGTATTCACATTGAAACTAGTGAGTTATCACCTTTACATTTCAAACTGTTAGTAAAAATAATCCATCTTCAGAATTGCTTTAATGTCTAGGCTATACTGCCAGTGTCAGCTGATCATCAAAAATGACACATCTCAAGGAGGACTCTGTTGTGCCAACAGGTATTGGGACCCCATATCAGGATTTCCAAACCCTGGCTGCATTCATGACAGTACAGGTTTGTACAGTAGCTCAGTGCCCTTAACCACTGTGCTGTACTGCCTCCTAATAATCCAACTATCATATCATGGGACATCAAGAGCAAGATTAGTCTGTTTGCTGATGATACCAAGGTAGGCGCGGTGGTGGATGACCTAGGGGGATATCAAGGGTTGCAGGATGATCTGGCAAAGCTTGAAACCTGGTCAGAGACCTGGCAACTGGGCTTTAATGCCAAAAAGTGCAAGGTGCTGCATTTTGGGATGAAGAACCCAAGGAGGAGTTACCAGCTAGGGGGAGTGCAGCTAGCCCAGACAGAGGAGGAGAAGGATCTGGGTGTGCTCATTACAGGGTCAATGAACAACTCGGCACAATGTAGGAAGGCAGCTGCAAAGGCCAACAAAATGCTGGGTTGTATTGCAAGGGATATATCCTCGAGGAGGTGATTCTGCCACTGTATGGGTCATGAGTTAGACCACACCTGGAGTACTGCATGCAGTACTGGCATCCGTATCTGAAGAGGGACATTAAGTTACTGGAGGGGGTGCAGCGCAGAGTGACAAAGATGATCAAGGGGCTGGGGGACTTATCATACGAGAGGAGGTTGAAGGAGTTGAACATGTACTCACTGGAGGAGAGGAGAGTTGGGGTGACATGATTGAAACCTTTAAATACATGAAAGGAATAAACAAGACTGGTACAGAGGGGCTGTTCAAAGTAAGGGAGGGGAGGGCCATCAGGGGCCATGATATGAGACTGGAGTGAGGAAGGTTCAGGAGGGAGATGAGACACTTTTTTACAGAGAGGGTGGTGGCTGGGTGGAATGCATTACCTGCTGAAGTGGTATGCAGTAGAACAGTGGACTGCTTCAAATGAGGATGGGACAGGACAAGGGTGAGGGTTAAAGAAGGGGAAGGGTGGAAGGGAGGGGCAGCTTGCAGAATAAGGGGTGCTAGCTGCACATTTGAGCCGACTTGATAGACCTCTAGGCCTTTATCTGCTGGCAAATTTCATATGTTCGTATGTTCGTAACTGAATTCTGACATTGTTATGGTAGAAAATCCCATTCCATCCAAAGTATTTCAGTAAGAAACTGTTATAATTTTAACTTCATAAAACAAATTAAAATACTCTTTAATAGCAACAGGACTGGTGGTGCAGAGGGCTGAGGTGCCGGCAACTTATCTCACACTATGCCAGTTACCCAGGTTTGGGAACAGCTTCGGGTCACGGGGAGTCAGCTTGGGGGGGGAGCGGGACCGAGCTGTGGCTCTCCCTTTCAAAGGGGTGGATGCCCACTCCACCGTAGTCCTACTCCCACTGGGTGGAGGTCCAGTGGGCAGTGCAGGAGGTTGGAGCAGTGATGCAGGTCTAGAGAGAGGTGGATGGGGCCACTGGATCCTGGCATGTGTGTGTGCCTCCATGCACGTGTATGCCATGGCCCCGGGGGGGGACTGAAAAATACCATAAATAACCATTCAAAAAATATATTCTTTAATTAATGGTGATCATTTTTTTACATACAGATAAAGACACATTTATCTCCAGTTATAACCTCCTGGTTGATATTTGTGGTTACAGCCAGGAGGTTGTAAACAACACTTGTCAATCAAGCATCACCACAGAAAGTTAACTGGTGCATAGTTTCACTGTGGGCTGGCTGAACATTTTGCCCAACATGGTTGCTCCATGACTGAGCACTCGTACCAGCACTCAAGCATTGCCACACACTGTTAAGACAAGTAAGATTTTAAATATTTTTAAATATCTATCTAGTTGATCCTGCCTTGAAAATGAAAAAAATCAATCTGGTTGATCCTGCCGCTCATACCCTTCAAGTATGTCTTACAGTATGCATCAATGCTGATGGACCATGACTTTCCAGAATGTCATTACTACTGTAATGTAAAGAAAACAGCAAAGGGGAGAGACAATCTGCGTGTGTGTGTGTGTGTGTGTGCGTGTGTGTGTGTGTGTGTGTGTGTGTGTCACACTCTCTCTCTCTCTCTCTCTGTCTCTGACAGAAGGGGAACAAATATCAATTAACTAAAAACCAGCATTTTAAACACACACTCGGTGTGCAATGCCTTTATAAACCCCTCAAGGTTTATGTTGCACCCCATACCTCGGGTTTGTTTAAATTCTGGTTACATACACCCACCCATATATTATTCTAAATTTTAATTATGCTAAGAAGTGCAAGGTAATGCACCTTGGAAACAAAAACCCAGGGGAAGAGTACACAATGGGGGTGAGATACTAACAACAACAAAAATGGAAAGGGACCTGGGGTAGTCATATCAGATGACTTAAAGGTAGGCAAGCAATGTGAGAGGGCAGTAAGGAGGGCTGGGGGATACTGGGATGCATTGGCAGAGGCATCACCAGAAGAAAACAGGAAGTTGTTATCCCTCTGTACAGATAGCTGGTGAGACCCCATCTGGAGTACTGTGTGCAGTTCTGGAGACCCAGTCTCCGCAAGGACATAGACAAGAAGGAAGCTTTCCAGAGGAGGGCAACTAAAATGGTGCAGGGTCTGCACTGGAAGACATATGAAGAGAGACTAAAGGAGCTTAATATGTATAGCCTCGAGGAAAGGAGGGAGAGGGGGGACATGATAGAAACATTCAAGTACCTCAAGGGAATCAACAAAGTCCAAGAGGGTAGCATCTTTCATAAAAAGAGGTGTACAAGAACAAGGGGGCACAATTTGAAGATGGGGGGTGGCTCAGAGGTAATGTAAGGAAGTATTTTTTCACAGAGGGGGTTGTGGATGCATGGAACGGCCTTCCGGAGGAGGTTGTGGAGTCAAAAACAGGGACTGAATTCAAGCATGCATGGGACAGCCATAAGGCAATTCTAGAGGGTGGGGGTAGAAAGAAGTAGGCTGCTGGTTAACTAGGATCTGCAGCTTATCCATTGGGTAGGGGAAATGGGCAGACTGGGTGGGCCAAGCGGTCCTTATCTGCTGTCAAATTCTATGTTTTTATGTTTCTATGTTTCTATGCATTTCAGGCAATGCATGTTTTAACAATGTTGTCCATCTATGTATCTATGTGTTTTTGCCGTTAATAAACAAGTCACTGGGCTGAATATTCAAACTGAGCTATTCTGTGGCGCAAGCCCTTACGCTGCACAAAATAGTTGCGCAGGTGTGTGGCCAGGGCGATATTCAACGGAGTTGCGCTACTGAGCAACTCCTTTGAATATCACACCCAGGCCACAGCCACTGTGCATGGCGCAGTGGAACTTGCGCCACCGCAAGTGGTCAGAGTGGAGCATTCAAGATGCGGTGGTGCAGTATCATTGCGCACGCGCAAAATTTCCGATATTCAAAAGGTGAAATGCAAATGGAGCCATAATTCATGCAAGGTGCAGGGGGGGGCCATTTGCATCTATTTATGGCACCATTTGCATGCCATTAGCATGCAGGTGCACTGATCCCCTAGGACTTGAGCCTGGAGCCCTGCCAGGCAGCAGCCATCGGGGACCGACACCCCCCAACTGGCCCGATCTCAGGCCTAAGTGAAAAAAGAAACACCCCCCACCAGCCCGATCGCAGGCAGAAAAGAGTTCAACCCCCAAGAACATATCCCTGGTGGTCCAGTGGACCTCGGAGCCCGATCGCGGGCAGAAATGAGTTCAAACCCCCAAGAACTTATCCCTGGTGGTCCAGTGGACTTGAAGCCTGATCGTGGGCAGAAATGAGTTCAACCCCCAAGAACATATCTCTGGTGGTCCAGTGGACCTCGAAGCCCGATCGTGGGCAGAAATTAGTTCAACTCCCCAAAAACATATCCCTGGTGGTCCAGTGGACCTCGAAGCCCAATCGCGGGCAGAAGAGTTCCAACCCCAAGGACCACCTACCCTGGTGATCTAGTGGCCCCACCCACCCATGGAGCCCCACCACCCCTGCTCCCCGTCAGATGGCAGCATCCCACCCACCTACCGCCCCACCCCCATTCATTCACATATCTGGACTGCCTTATGCGGTATGGGCTGCCGCCCGATTGGCTCTTGCTCTGAACCAATGGGTGCAGCGCCCTACCGGGCAGTCAGTTGTGGGCAGCGGGTGGCAGGCAGATGGGATGCTGCCGCCTCGCCAGCTGACGGGGATAGCGCGGGTGGTGGGCTCCATGGGTGGGTGGGTGGGGGCCACTAGATCACCAGGTAGGTGGTCCTTGGGGGGTTTGAACTCATTCCTGCCACGATCGGGCTTCAAGGTCCACTGGGCCACCAGGGATAAGTTCTTGGGGGCGTTGAACTCTTTTCTACCTGCGATCGGGCTTCGAGTTCCACTGGACCACCAGGAATATGTTCTTGGGGGGGTTGAACTCTTTTCTGCCTGCGATTGGGCTTCGAGGTCCACTGGACCACCAGGGATATGTTCTTGGGGGGGTTTGAACTCATTTCTGCCCACGATCGGGCTTCGAGGTCCACTGGACCACCAGGGATATGTTCTTGGCTGGTGGGGGTGTTTTTTTTTCACTTATGTCCGTAATTGGGCCAGTCGGGGGTGGGGGATGTTTAAACTTATGCCCTGATCGGGCCAGGTCGGAGGTGGGGGTTAGTATATGCCTGTGATTTGGGCTGTAGGGAGGCACAGGGAGTAGGTTGAGGGCCACCCACAGGTGGCAGCTGCTGTGTTGCACCCTGCAATGCAGCAGCTCACTGTGGGTGGCCCTCGACTTCTCCTTTTTTTTGGCTCAAAGTTGTGCAGGCTTTGGGTTGGGGTTGTGCCTGCACAACTCTCTGCAACCCGTTGAATATCGGGCTGTGCAGTTCTTGTCATGTTCCTCCCCTCAGTTCAGCATGCCTTCATTAGCATTGCGCTGTTGCTCAGCTTGACTTGGGGGTCGCAACTGCCTCCTGCTGAATATGGCAGAATGGCTCAATTTCGGACTTGCGCAGGCACAACCCTATTGTGCATGGCACAACCCTTTTGAATATACAGCCCATTGTGTCTTATTTTTTTCTTTTCGAGACAAATCTGGATAGAAAGAGCATAATGTTTTCAGAATCTTAACACATGTTCAAAACCCATTCTGATGGATCAAAGAAGCTTGTTCACAGCTGTACTGCCAGCTGATAATCAAAAGCTACACATTTCAAGGCTGGCCCCATGATGCCAGGCCAGTAGGCACATAGCCACATTTGCATCTTGTAGACATGAGTTCACACCTAAAATTATAAGAGAAAAGGCTGCAAAAGAGGGAACGGAAAAAGACCAAAGTTGGTGCTGTGACAGTCCCAGAAATCTGCACTTGATGTGAACACAGCCAGGGTTTAGAAATCCTGATGTGGGGCCACAGTACCTGTTGGCACCACAGAGCCAGCCTTGAGATGTGTAGTTTTTGATGATCAGCTGACACTGGCAGTATAGCCTAGAGGTTAAAGCAATTCTGAAGATGGATTATTTTTACAAACAGTTTGAAACGTAAAGGTGATATCTCACTAGTTTCAATGCACATACAAAACAATTATTATAGGTTTAGAAAGAGTTGTAATAACATCATTAAAACACACTTAATAAAACAGTTGATTTCCTATTTAACCTGTTGGATTAAATACAGTCAAAGGAGGACCTAGACCCTTGGTGACATCATTTCCTGTCAGGAGCCCAAAACATATGGCTGCCACCAGCCTTTAATTATAGGGTGATTTACATATGAATAACTCTGGACTGCAAAGATTCACAGAAACACAATAGCTCAATCAAATCAGCTTTTTATGGGCTTTCAGACATTAAGAAATCCTGTTGATGACAGTTCCCCTTTCAGCCACCCATACCAGAGCTTATCCTTGTAGGCATTGCATATGATGGCCATGTATGTCAGGAGCAGAATTCCCAGATCAGGCTGCTTCTCCAGCAGCAGGGTGCTGTAAATCAGGAAACCCATTTGCCAGGCATCTATGTTCTTCCCCTTGCATTTGGCTTCCTCCTCCTTGTACCCTACCACTGCTAAAGCCTCCATCATCTCTGAGTTTCCCATGGACTCCTTCTGCTCATAGTTCCTGGCCACGTCCTTGTCTACCAGCCCAAAGATGTCCATGTATTCCCCCTTCCAGATCTTATCTTTAATGAAGGTGGGGATGTGGTCACCTAGAGTGAAACCCGGAGTCCCATCATACAGTTTTTTCCCCCCTTTTTTGTCCTCGTCCACCCCAGTGCCCTTGCCACTCCCCTTCTTTATTGCTTGGATTGCCCTCTCCATCTTCTCCAACCCCTTCTCCCCCATGTCCAGAGGAGACCCTCTTAATTCTCCTTCAAGTCACATTCATTGGACAAGTCTGTATTTCTCTTACCCCCACCAGGGCTTGGCCCCTCTGCTGCTGGTGCAGGTTCTGGCTGAGGAGCTGGTGGCTAACTTGGCACAGCTTCACATGGTCTATTTCCCCCTGCCCTGGCTGGTCTGCCCCTCTAGCTCCTTCCTCTTCCTTCTCTCAAAGCCTTACCACCTCAATGAGGTCAGTCATCTTGTCCATCAGTTTGGACACCTCCTCCCTCAGCTTGGTGCTGGAAACCAGGGCTCTTTTTGGTGCCATCTTCCTCCACTGCAGAAAAGTAGACAGACACAAAAAGGGTGGGTGGGTGAAAATCTCAAAAACAGCACCCTGAGACAGCTAGCCCCATGCTAAGCACCAGCTGCTCAATTCCAACTATGCAGTTCACTGTTGCTGCCCTGATATGTGCTTCCATGAGAAACTGAGCCACTCCACAACTTGGACTGCCCTGCATCCCCATGTTACTGAAGTGGAATGCCAGCCATACAGCCATGAGCTGACACCCTGACTGGTACCCCTGCCAGAACGCTGTGCTCTGGACCCAGCACTATGTCTCCCATCTCCTTCTTCTTAGATGCTTCCCTCCCCATTAACCCATGAATGTGCATGAACCCCCCCATACCCCCCAGCCCTCGGAGCCCTGCTATTTGTGCACCATGGCCATCTGGCCCAACAGTGGCATCCCACAGCCCCAGATCACAGGGCCTTCCAAAGACCCATTCTGTCCTTCCTCCCCCCACAGTGCTGGCTCAACAGTCCTCTGCACATGGGCCAATACTGACCTCTCGCCACAGCATCCCAATCTCCCCACACCAAAAAACCCAAGCTGCAGCCACCAAACCCCTCAAAGAACAAGGCTACCAGTAAACACATGCCTCGCCTGCCCCCAAGTTTCAGTGCTAAAGGATGGGACATGCAGTCCATTTTTCCATGCACTGCTTGGTGGCAGATGCTCACACATGCACCTGCCTCATCCTCAGGGGGATGCCTCCTGCATGGCAACTTTTCCCAAGAGAGAGCAGCCCCATAGCTCCCACCCAGGGTCCAGGGCCCAGAAGACCAAATGCTAGATCCTCCCCCCCATGGTGCTGGACACCTCTTCCATCCACGTGGCCCTCTGCCACCACTCTGCCATCGCTTGTCATGTCTTCACACCACCTTATCTAACATGGACTTGCCTTGAGCTTTAAACCCTCCCACACCAGAACAAGCATCCCCAAGGCCAGCAATGCCTCCTGCCAGCCACAATTCCTCCCATGCAGTCTGAGCGAGCCAAGACCTGTCAGATTCCCCTTGGCCAAATGACAGTAAAAGCCTTCTGTGGCCTACAGGAATGCCACTCACCTCCTGGACTGGCCAGTCCAATCGCCAGCCCAAAGCATGTGGCCCAGAGGCCATGAACTGCCAACTGGGCAGAGCCCAGACTGAAAATCAATAGCATAGTGCAGGCACCACCAACCATTTAGTGGCCCCCACAGCACTCAGCTCCACAGGCCCAACCATGTGGCCATGTGCTATGCCCCTCTGGGATGCTGCAGGCTTCCAATTGGCTGAAAGGCCCACCACATGGCCCAACCATGCTGCTAACTGGCCATGCTACACAAGCAGAGGAAACCAAAATGAGGTAGCCCATTGTGCCAAAAAATGGCTGAGAAGCTTTCTTTTGCAACCCTATTCCATGTGCAAGGGAAGAAGATCTAAGTTGGCAAGCAAGGCTGCTAAAAACCCCAACCAACAGCATGGTGGAGGCCCCACCATCCTCCTGCAATCCCCATGGCATTCAGCATAGCTGGGCCCGACCACATGGCCACTCACTAAGCCACTCTGAACGCCGTGGGAAAAATAGTCTATTCACTCTCTCAAATGGCCGCTAGACCCACTATGCAGCTGCAAATCAACCAGGTCACCTCTCGTAATGACCACAGCATGCCTCCCATGAACAAAAGGTACACAGGAGAAGCTTAACTCAGAGCAGGTGCCACCACAGTCTCTTATAGCAAAACGCTGCCCCTGAAACCATTTGGCCTTCAGCCCAAAGACCTCCATTTGTGTTACATTTCTTTTTTGTTTTGCTTTGGTTTTTTTAATCAGTCCTGCTCTATCTGCCAGGAAGGAAGAAAAACTTGCAACTCTAAGCCCAAAATACAATTCCTGCTCAGTCTCTCTCAACTGATAAGATCCTCTGCATGCCTTTTGTCTAATCACAGTTTAAAATATCTTTGTATCTGCATTCCTGTCATATTCCTTCATCAAAATGGAAAAATATCAGTATCCTGCAAATACACTTCACAGGCAAAATAAGTCCAGCAGAAATTAACCTAAAAATACACAAAATACTATACCATCCACTGGCAAAAGCTACCATGTGGCTAAGAGGCCTAATCTGGCCTGCAAGCCTGTACCTTACCTAGCTGGTGTTCAAACTCCAACCTGTTGCCATAGTAAAGTGCTAAGAACCTGTTGCAAATCAAATTCTTAGCAGAAGAGGGAGATCTGTGGGCTACCTCACCCTATAACCCCCCTCAGGACCCCATTCAGGACACCACTTGGTCCTGTCCCTCAACCAGTCACCTCCCTGGCCCTGTACCTGCACCATATGACACTACCTGTGTGACCTCATTACTGATGGCACCAGACCCCTCCTCTTTCCCAGCTGCATCTCCTTTCCCCCTCCACCCATCGCCTAGTCATTTCTATCTGGGACGCCTGACAATTTAGGTTGCCTTTTAGTGGTAACTCTATTTGTGTGAAGTGCCGGTATGTCTAAGACCCTATTCTCAATTTTTCATTTTATTGTACAGGTGATCAGCACCTAAATCTTGCAGCTTGTGGACACAGTGACAGTGCTCTGAACAGATGGCACACATTCAAGGTGTGCTGCCAGAGCTGTGGGCCAGTGGGGTGGCAGCTGTGCTCTTGTACTGGAGCATGGCTATGCACCCCCAAACCATGATGTGCTGGTATTTGAACAGGCTACAAACAACCCTGGTGATGTAGTGCTCCCCCACATCACCAATCCCCAATATTACAATACTGTACAAAGTTATAAACTGACAGTTACTTTGCAGAGATAACAACCCCCCTCACAAAGTAGTGGTATACCAGCAATACAAAGTATTTGCTGTACATGGTCATTCTCTATTGATGGGTCCCAACCACTAGCCCAATATACCTAACTATGACACAGCCATTAACATCGTGTTCTAGTGGTCTAGATGCCCACTATCCACCCACCCCAGCTAATAGTGCCCATCACCCCACTCATTCTATCCATATCTAAACCCCATTCAGGCACCCAGAAGAACCCTCCTTACACCACCATGGCTGGATAGCGCTGAACTGTCACACCACGTACTGTATGTAGTATGCACTCTAGCACTGCAGTTGGCACATGGTCATTGTGGTGTGACAAGGGTTGTGACACACATCCAATCACAGTTTGGGATCTGAGGGGAGTAGAGTGGTGGGTACTACCTGTAAGGGTGGGGATGATCGGGGTAGTAGATCAGAACTACAGCATGTTAATAGCTGTGCCACAGTGAGGCATATTGGGGTGGTGTCACATCAAGAGGAACTCACTGCCTATTGCTAATAGATTTCATTAGTGACATACCAGGGCATGGGGGGAGGAGGAACTTTTTTACTGTGGAATAACTGGAGCTTTGCTATGGTATACAGTATTTGCATATTGGAGATTGGTGGGAAGGGGGGAACACAACATCACCAGAGTTATTTGTACCTGTTCAGTTACCACCATATCAGGGTTGGGGGGGGCACAGTGGCATCAGGCTGTCAACCATACCATAGTCTGGATAAGTGCTGTAACACCATACCTTGACTGGTATAATGGAACTTGGACTTTCATCCCTGGGTACAGGTTTGAAAATGCAATATTGGAGGATATGGCAACTTGTATATCCTGGAAGTAGCCTAGGATCATGCTACAGCTACTTCTGTTGTACAAGGCTAGCATGAACTACCTTTGGGGTATGTAGCCTGCATTTGATGTTGACTACTTTGTAAAAGCAATCTGGGTGCTTCCCTAGACACAATCTGCCTGTTGCATCAGACATGTTTGATGCTAGCAACTTACGTCAATTGTGAGGCTTTGAAAATCCTCTGTTTGGCTCTTCAAATGATCATGCCAGTGTTTTTCCAAAAATGTGTGATGTCCAGGGCTTGTAATACTCAATATCGCATTGCTATGTCACACTTTAAAAAAATTTTTCTTCACTAGTCACAGACACCTGTTTTTTTGCCAACTCCAGGAACAACCATAACATTCATCCACAACTCAATTGACATTTTTTTTCTAAAAAAAAATAGCCCACTCAGGCAGTTATAAAAATAATCTTTTTTACTTCAAATTTGGAACAGTTTTAGTGCATTTGCTACAGTATATTTAAGGCAAAAGTTTCAGATACTGCTCCTTCCTTAGTGCTGTATCTGTATCAAAACCTTTAGAAAAAATGTATTTAAAAAACTATGTTTTTATCAAACTTTGGAAAAGTCAAAAAAAGATATTAATTCTGCTGGTTATTCTCACCATATCAATCTAGTTTGTCCACTCCCTTGTATACAGCATCTAGTAATGAGTTTCTAACACAAGTTAATATTCAAAACATGTTGATGCTGCAACTTAAATCATATATATTTTATGACATCCCTAGTCACTCCATTATAGTTAAATAATTGCCTCAAACACAATAATTCATCTTTCCATTTTGTATACAGTACGTATTGAGGATTCTCAAAATATTGAAACATACAATTAGCCTATTTTCTTTCATTTTAAATGCTTAACAAATTCAACCCCCTTTCCCCCCAAAAAATCAGGGATAACATTTTAAGTATTCAGGCTGTGCATTTCCACAAAGTTATAAACATTTCTTCATGTTTTTAAATACCATATTCTCATTGTCACACATTATAGTTTTAAAACTCATTTCTTTTTATGTAGCTGACCAAAAAGAGTATAACATTTGTTAGGGTATGTAAAATATAACAGCGAAGTACCTCAGTAGTGTCTTGCACTTCATATCCTGTTTATATTTTTTCTAAGGGGTAACAAACAAAAAACAGAGTCCCTTTTAGCGTTTGTTTGTTTGTAAGCATGATTTACAAGTGCAGCTTACAACAATGTTGAAACTTTCAAAGAGCGAATGTTTCTAAATTGATTTGTGAAAGATTCCCTAAGAATTTTTATTCTTACTTTGATTCTTACTGGAGTGGTGCATGACCTCCCACTTTCTCTCTAGCAATGGAGGTGCCAAGTCCACTCCACGGAGTTGTATTTGTAGCTCCTCTGACCAGAATCGGGCACTAGGCAATGAGCATAGTCACCTGATGAAAACTGAAGTCAGTGACATGCGCAGATGTGATGGCACCCAACCTACATTTGCAGAACCTGAAAAAAAAAATAAGGCACCCAGTCAGATAAAATAGTTTATGTTTGTTTCCTGAAATAAATCTGGTGATAAACAAATCAGAGTGTCTCATTAGGAAAGTAATTTAAACATATTTGGTAATCCATATAGAAAATATCTGTGAGGAACACCTCAACAAAGACCATACTAGAGGAAGTCAGGGAGATCGCAGAAACACTAGAGTAGGCGAGGGTTGAAACAAAGTTAGGCACATATTCAATATTCATGAATGTTATCAATTGTCACATATTGTGCCCCCACAACTGCAGAATAATATGGATGTATAACAGCCTACTCTGGAGTTTCTGTGACCTACCTGACCTCCTCCTCCAGTATGGCCTTTGTTAAGGTGTTCCTTGCAGACATTTTCTATATGGATTACCAAATATTTTTAAATTAATTTTCTAATGGGACACCCTGATTTGGTTATCACCATATTTATTTCAGGAAACAGTCATAAACTATTTTATCTTACTGGATGCCTGATTTTTTAATTTCAGGTGCTGCAAATATAGGTCAGGCACCCAGAGCATCTGTCACTGACTTCAGTTTTCATCAGGAGACTATGCCCGTTGCCTAGCACCCAATTCTAGACAGAGGAGTCACAAATACAACTGCGTGGAGTGGGCATGGCATCTCCATTACTAGAGAGAAAACAAGAGGTCACACACCACTCCAGTAGGAATCAACCAAGAATAAAAATGCTTAGGGAATCTTTCCCAAATAAACTTAGATACGGAAGCTCTTTGAAAGTTTCAACATTGTTTGTTGTAAGTTGCACTTTTAAATCTCGCATACAAACATACAAATGCTAAAAGAGACTCTGTTTTTTGTTTGTTACCCCATAGAAACAATCTAAACAGGATATGAAGTGCAAGACACTTTTGAGGTACTTCACTGTTATATTTTACAGAGCCTAAGAAATGTTATACTGTTTTTGGTCAGCTATATAGAAAGAAATGAGTTTTAAAACTATAATGTGTGACAATGAGAATCTGGTATTAAAAAAAGGAAGAAATGTTTATAACTTTGTGGAAATGCACAGCTTGAAAACTCAGAATGTTCTCCCTGACTTTTTTTTTGGAGGGGGGAGGGGTTTGAATTTGTTGAGTGTTTAAAATGGAAGGAAACAGACTAATTATATGTTTCAATATTTTTTAGAATCCTCAATACATACACAAAAAGGAGAGATTAATTATTGTGTCTGAGGTAAGTATTTAAATATAATGGAGTGAATAGGGATGTTATAAAATATACATGATTTAAGTGGCAGCTACAGCATCAACGCGTTTTTAGTATTAACTTGTGTTATAAACTCATTACTAGATGTTGTATACAAGGGCGTGGACAAAATAGATTGATATGGTGAGAATAACCAGCAGAATTATTATATTTTTTGACTTTTCCTAAGTTTGAGAAAAATATAATTTTTTTAATGTATGTTTCCTAAAGGTCATGATACAGCTATATCACTGAGAAAGGAGCAATATCTAAAACATTTGCATTATATATACTGTATCAAATGTACTGAAATTGTTCCAAATTTGAAGTAAAAAAAGTTTATTGTTATAACTGGGTGAGTGGGCTGTTTTTTATACCAATCTGCCTTTACTGAATATTAGCCTTGATTGGTATTGGCTCCTCTCTGATTATTTTTTTCTCTTGTACCGAGGTTGGGTGGATTGGATATCACTTTTCAAGTATCTATTATATATATGTTGTCTTACAGTTATCATTGGCATTGCACATACAGAGTATTTACCATAGAATGATACCACACACAATATTCATAGACATTCAGCTGTCAACATAACATGCTGTGATACTACAACAAGCCAGTGAACTTAGCTCAGTCCATTTTATAAAAGAAGAAGAGTTTCTTTGATTGTTTTCTGCTTGCATAAGCTGGGTCCCACAGTTGTTGTTGTGTTATTATAATACAAATTGGCACACTATGGGCCCAATTCACAAAGCCTTTGGCATGGTGCAAGATGCTTGCGGCAAAAAGAATTGCACAAGGTGCCTCTTGCACCAAAAGATACACTGGGAGTGATTCTCAGAGGCAACCTTCATCCAATGCAGGCTGCCTGCTCCAAATAGGGCTTGCACCATCCATGCACCCAGAAATGGGCTGTGACAAGGTGCTAGGGGTCATGTTTACTTATTTATTTGTATTTCATATGACACCTTTGAGCTGGGGGCTCTTTTACAAAGATTCCATGTCAAGGCAATAAGGACAATAAGGTACAAAACATAAAATAATCATTACAATGGAACTTACAAAAAAAAAAGACAAGTAAGATTACAATAATAGCAGTCAAAGGCATTGTCAAGGAATTGTGCTGTGAGTTAATTATACAGTACAAGTCACGGGTGGCTCAGTGAAGCTTTGTTAGGAGTGGGTTAGTGGGAAAAGAGAAAGAAGAGTCGTGGTGAGGGGGTGGCATGGGAAAGAGAAAGGGAGGAGGGGAGAAATAGGAACGGCATTGCATTGGATATGTGGCAGATGGGAAATATCAAGGGAGGAGGAATGGGGGATGAAAAGGAAGAGGAGACAGCTTCATCCTATACCCAGTAATGGGGGTAGGAGAGGAGGATGAGCTGAGGCAGTGAGGAGAGATGCTTGAAGATAGCATGCCTGGAGGGGATTATAAGAAGCAATCACAGAAGGTACTAGCCATGAGGTGTTGATGTAGTTTACACTTAAAAGCACCAATCATGACAATGTTGGAGATTACTGTAGGTAGCAAGTTGAACCAGGTGGAGGTTCTGACAAGGTAAGAATGCTGAGCTTAAGAGGTCTGGTAGCAAGGTATTGTAAAGTTTAAACTGTCCGATCTTCTAGTTAGGTGGCAGACACGCTGCAGGGTCAAAATTGATTGGACTCAAGGGGGCATAAGGATCAGTGATGTCTTCTTAGCTAGGATGCAGGTCTGGTACTTTAGCTTGCCAGATAGTTGGAGCCAGTTAGCTTGTTTTTAAATGTCACATGTGTGAGAAAGGTGGGCAGCTGAAATAAGGAGTCTACATACATTATTAAGGGCTACAGCTATGCACCGGAGTGCAGTATCAGTAGCAACAGTGGATCCATAGATAACAAGCCTGTAGTCAACAGTTGAGATAACAGAGCTCTGGCTAGCGAGGTTCAAGGCTTCAACCATCAGACAAAAGCTGCCACAGCCCCATACTTGTAATTCACAGAAATCTCCCAGAGGGAGACATTCTAAATTTCCTTATACCAGCCAGGGCTGGCTTAAGGAGACTTAGAAAAATCTCTCCTGGGAGAGCTGCTAGTCATAACAGTGCTGTGGGACTCCCTCCTCTATCCCTGATGTGTCCCACAAATAAATACATACAAGAATCCCCTCATCCCAGATGTGTCCCACAATCATAGCTATATATGAATCCCCCACCCAGATCCCCAATGTGCCCCAAAATTAGAATTCATATAGAAGAATCCCCCCAAAATCCCTGCTGTGTTTCACTCTGTTAATATACAGAAGACTTCCCCCTCCCAGATCCCGGATGTGCCCCACAAGTCTAATTCATACAGTAGAATCCCCCTGCCCAGATCTGATGTCCCCATCAGTATGGCAAATAAAACACCCCCTCATTGGTGGTCCAGTGCCCCCACCCCAGCAGGTAGTTGCCCCATCCCCAGACAGAGCCAACTGGCACAGCCTCCCTCACACGTCTGTGACCGGCCCCCAACTGAACTGTCACCACCACCGCATATTAAAGTGTAGGTGCACATGATTATCACTGGCACATACACATTACAGTGTTAATACGACAATGTAGTCAAATGTCCACAGAGATGTGAGAAGGCTGTGCTAGTCTTTGACTCTGATTTGTGATGGGGGCAGAGTGGTGGGCACTTCCTGGGGTTGAGGGGCCACTAGATCACCAGGAAGGGACAAAATAAGATATATCCTAATAATGGTCTGTATCGGGGAGGGGGCCACTAGATCACCAGGTCTGGGCTATTTAACTATTGTTAGCCCAGATGATCCAAGTGATTAGGAAGGGGAGGGCCACTAGACCCCTACAGAGAGGGCAATGATGCTAACCTTTGCCAGCTGAGCTTATGGTAAACCTCTCCCTTGCACCAGATGTTTGTAACATGGGAGTGGTTGCCACATGTTTGGGGACTTAAGCACTGGGACCCAACCTATATCTGAATCTGGTGCAGTGTCCCTGGTGCACCAGGCTTTGGCACAAGCTGCTGTTGCCATAGCTTGTGCCAATCTAGCCCCCTTTTGTGAATCAGGCCCAAGTCTTTATAAGAACTGGTAACAAAAAAAAAACTATGGTATATATAAATAGGCTAGGAATTCAAGATAGTAGTATTATTATGACAATGTCAGCACAATGACTATGTGCCATGACACATATACAGGAATAGTACTCCTAGCTTAGAGTGGCAACAGTCCAAGTGAGCAAAAAAAATGTCTGTATGCAAACTACTATAAATATATTCTTAGAGTGAGAAAACAATGTGAATAGTGCATACAGCTGGCATGCAGCATGCAACTTCATGTGGGGATGGGGAACATGTCTTCTACTCATTATACAAGCAGTACAGTGTATCAATAATTGTTTAGATACTTACACATTAAGACAGTAAGCAGAATTTTTCTGGGGTCAGTGGTTCATAGGTTATCTAGACACTTTGTGACATTTTGCACTACGTGCCATATCATTGTTATATTAGTTCAAATTGAAGACAGACATATGTACAAAAAAATACATAATTAAACATATGTTCTTTAATGCCCATGACTGTGAAACAAAATTAATTACATTGTCTAAGTTTGTCCTGTTGGAATTTCAAATTCATGCATAAAATGTTACATATGCTATGTATGCACACAAAAGTGTGTATGGTTCGGTAGTACAGTATTACAACTAAGCTACATTCTGTACATGGTTGACAATGGTGTTATTATCAATGCACCACAAATGATACAGATATACTTTTAATACATGTTGAGCCAATTACATACTATTACATACCTTTACAAATATGGTGCATGGTGGAACATGTGATAATGTACAGGTAACAGGTATCTACTGTATCATGACAGTATTTAAATATGATTTCTGAAAGGGTCCATACCATGATAAGATGATGTAAGCAGTAAGTTTCATTTCATTGGCCACTAGCTTTTTATGTCTTACTGTCAGAAATATTCATTGCAGCTATAACAAATATTTATGTCACATTAGAATTGCAGTAAAAAATGTTAAAGATTATTTATGTCTTTCTCAAAAGTAAAGAAATTCATTGCAAAAAAATGTTGTTAATGCATCAGTTAGGGCTGCTTTAAAGCCACAAAAGTTGGGGAAAATGGTGTTAGGGTTTGCAACCCTAACTCTGCATCTCCCCAACACACACATACACACACACACACGTATGCAAGCAGGGAAGGTGCAAGGCAACAAAAACAATCAGAAACAACCATCTTTGGTTGAGAGAAAGAGTATGCAGCTCTGTGAACATACCACAAGAGACAGCCATCATTATGGTTTAGCAACTGTATGAGTTGTGCTGTCATCCCAGTGTCTTGGGGGGTACACCTGCACTCTGTGCTACCATGAGGGACAGCTCACTGCATGCACTGCACCCCAAAGTTCTCCATAGCAATGTGAGAGTACAGGGTCTGAAGGACCCTGCCCTGCCACATTATGAAATAGGGATGTTTAAGTAGTAGTGCAGTATCTGGATGAGTGTGTGCTACTGCACTGTACCAAAAAGCAGGTTTGGTTCATAGTATAGGGCTTATCTACTCTACATATACTATACCACAAACTTCACCATAGACATGTGAAAAACACAGGGTCAGATGGACCATCTGTTCCCATATCATGTAATAATTTTGCTTAAATGACAGTGGGAGGTCCAGAGGAACTTGTGCTCCTACATAGTAGGAAAATTAGATTTACTTTGTAGTATGGAGTATGTGTCATTGCATGTACTGCACCGCAAAGTTTTCTGTACAGATGTGGGAGTACAGGGCTGCATACACCCTGCATTTTAATATCATGTAATAATGATGTGTAAATACCAGTGCAGAGTCTGGAGGGCCCTGTACTGCTACATAGTACCCAAATTAAATTTGTTTTTGTGATATAGGGTCTGTGAACCGTACATATACTGCACCCTACATTTTTGTGTAGAGATGTTGGAGCACAGTATTTGAAGGACCTTGTGTTTCCATATCATGCAATAGCGATGATTAATTGGCTTTGCAGTGTCCAGATGACCCAGTGCTCCTCCTGTAAATAGTAGCAAACTTATGTTTGCTCTGCAGTAGAGGGTCCATATGTACTGCATTTACTACACCCCACAATTCTCCATAGAGATGTGGGGAAACAGTGTCATTTGGACCTTGTGCTAACACATCAAATTATAGTGATGTTTAACTGGCAGTGCATGGTCTGTAGTGAGCACAGTCTGTGGTGCAACATATGGTGTCATACAGAAAAAAAGCAAAAAAAAAAAATATAGGCACTATAGCAGGTACTGCACATAGCAGCAGATTGTGTATTATTACTACATAGAACATTTTTTTTGTAGGATGCAGAGAGGGCAAAGCACCTGCAGTCCAGCTGTGCAGAACAAATAACACTTTGTGGGAGTACAGTACACACTCCTTTGGAGACTCTGCTTCTACAGCCTGTGAAAGAAAAAAAAAACATTTTAATGTGACAAGAGAATGTACTGTGAGGTGATTGCAAAGCATAAACAAGTTTTCTAAGTATGGTAGCACATGGAACTGACTATAGTACAGTACCATAAGATATGAATATGATAAAAGAGTAACACTGCGAGGCACATAGGAAGACACTGTCATGTAGTAGAGTAAAAATTAGTAATAGTGGGAATAGAGGGTCCAGATGACCTAGTGCTGCCACCCTACATACAATATTTTTCTATATATCTACATACATCTTAACAGAAATATGTATCTACATGTCTGTATGGAGTAGTTTGGGGTGCAGTACATGCAGTGGGCCATCCCCGTGGTTGCACAACATGTGGGTGTACCCCCCCCAAGACACTGGGAAGGCAGCACAACTCATACAGTTGATAAACCATGATGATGGAGGTCTTTTGTAGTATGTTCACAGAGTTGTATGTTATTTTGCTTACCTGATGATGGTTGTTTCTGATTGGTTGTGTTGCCTTGCACCTTCTTTGCTTGCATATGTGTGTGTGTGCTGGGGGGGATGCGGAGTTAGGGTTAAAAACCTTAACACCATATTTCCTAACTTTTGTCACTTTAATAGCAACACTAACTGATGCATTAAAGAAGTTTGTTTTTGAATATATATATATATATATATGTATATATATATATATATATATATATATATATATATATATTAGATAGATTAGATATACATATACAAAGATAGATAGATATTTATGTGTATACCGTTTGTTGCTATTGAGATCAGAGTTATATTTCCTATTGTGGGGATTTTTATTACATGACACATATATTATGCTTACATGATCAAACATATAGGGAAAAACACACTATGTACATATAGCCTTTGCTTGTATGATAATACAGTACTATTGTGTCTTAGGAATTCAATAATGATGGCACTTTGTCATAACAGGTTCCCATATTAACCTTTTTGTTGTTTTTTCATGGGTTGTGGACTACAGTGCTTGTATTTGCTGGCTAGCCTCTGTAAGACACAGTCTTGCTTATCATCATACCACTCACCTGCAATGCAAGCAGAAATCCCTATAGTAGAAGTGCACCTAGAAGAATGAACTTTCACACTTCTGAAGCATGAAATGTGCTATAAATTCAATACATTACACTATTGTATATTTTTGTGTACACAATGCATGATTTTTAGTTTCATATCACAATTCATGAATGAGAAAATGGATGAAATTCATCTGGTACCAATTCACTGTGCGTGGTGGGGCCACTGTGTATAGCTGAGTATTGTGTATCTTCCTGGAGTGCATCATAGGTGGTGGGTTACCCAGTATAGGGATTGCATCACTATGCGGTTAACTGTGTGGGGTGAGGGGGGCGGGGGAGGTAGTGGTTGTGTATTGTGGACCATGTTACTTGGGGCAGGCATCATAGGCATTATTCTTCAAAGGGTTGCCTAGAGAGCTAATAGCAGGCTGCGGCAGTTGTCAGAAATAGCATAGTGCACATGGAATTGTGGTGTGACATCATAAGGTCACAGGATGAGTGAGAGTTTGTGTGTATGTTGTGTAGATGGAGGTATGGGGGGGCAACATTGGCATTATGGATGACATGTTGGGTCATGTGTCAGTGGTTTTATCTTACCTGAATGATGGGCAAGGCACTTCCATGGTCTTGAAATCTATCAATTGGTAGAAATGTAACATATGATACATCTGTATATATTTGTGTTCGGTGCTACTGTCTGGTTTTTGACACATACCAATAGGCTTAGCAATGATCATCTAATTGTCTGGAGCTTGATCCTGCTCCACCTGATCAGAGGGGACTGATACTAGCTGGACCCATTTTCTTGGAATGGCAGTGAAACCTGACTATTCTGTGGAAACAGAGAAGATGTAAAGGCATATTATTAGGTAAGTCTGTGTGAATGAAATGTGTTTTCACCTACACAATTTATTTAAAGCAGCAGTATTATTTAGTAACCATATACTTTTTTTAAGTAATAACTTTCGTATAGCAAAAATATTGAGATACACACTTTTCATTTCATTTTTTTTTATTCCCGAATCAATATACAGGATTTAGAAGTTTGTGTAAGTTCTCAAGCCTGTGACACAGCTGCCATAAAAAAATTAAATATCCTAGCACTGTGTTGTGCTGTTTCCCATTGCAAACATAAGGAAGAACCATCCTAACACTTCCACAGTATGACTCTAGCATGTACATTCAGCAAGTACAGTAATACCATGGGAGGATATTTTTAATAACAGCAAATTGTGGCCATCTTTAATGACTTGAGTCATTAATTACAAAATCAGTGATTAAAAACCATTTTAACAATGTTTGATTAAAAACAAGAAATATACAGACTATGAATCGTAGGTTGTCAGAAATACATATTTGCTAAAGAAAGCATGTGATAATTTTTTTCACCAAAAAACAAATAGTGTTGCTTTAAGACACAATAGCAGGTTGTATTATGCGTCATTGAAGTACACTAACATGCAAATACTTGAAGGTAGTGAGCTGTGGCTTGTGGTTCACCATGCAGTTAGAATATTACAGTATAATATAACATTATTGTATACCGTGTGATTTTTTTCCTGCTTTTGTTACTGTATCATTATTTAGTATTTAATGCAGTGATATCTGTCAAAGTACTGTACATGAAAATACCACTAACAGTTATACAGGATAGATTAACTAAAGTAACTAAAACTGAATATGAAATATGGGCTTTGGGCACATGCAATACTACAGTACTAACATTGTCTTGCCACATATAAAAAATGTCCATCCTTTAACATACGGAAAACTAGGCAAAAATTAAAGGAATGCATTAGCTAACATATCAGGAGCATTCGAAAAATGGATGGCATTAGTGCTCTGGCACAACATGTTAATAAAAAACACAGTGATCATGGCTTTCTTTTTCAGGTAGTGGAAAAAACATATGATTCAGTGAGGAGTGGAGATTTAGATAATAAATCACGTTAGAGGGAGACTTTATGGCAGTATAAATTGAAGTCTTATATTTTTCCAGGACTTAATGATTTTTTTCTCCATGTCTTTAATAGAATTGTTGATTTTATATTTATTGCATATTTAAGGCTTCATATTAATATTTGTTCATGTTTTATAGGAATCCTAACAATACTGTTTATCCTAGGTAGCAAACCTGATTGGATAACCTTTTGGGGATTTTTGGGGGGACTTTTTTCCTCTTTCCTTTGTCTGGTTCTCTTCCCTCTGCTCCCACACCCTGTTATTTTTCCCTCCCTTTCTTCTCCATTCTTGTTTTGTTTTGTCTTATTAATGCACATTTTTGAATTTGTATCCGTATATATTTCTTATGTATTTAGCCTGCATATTGGTTATTTGATGTGTTGGTACTTTTATCATATATCGTGTTATTTTTTATGCACTGTCACTTTAAAATGGAGGTTTAAAATGGAGACAACATCACCATTTTTCCAGCCTTGAGAAAGCACTAGTCATGCACAAAAAGGTTTGACTGCTCATGAGGGAGGGGTGTGGTGCATCTCTGCTGCTAGTCTGCAGTAAAAGGTTTTTTATCCAGATGTGACATTGCTGGTGAACGTTTGTCCAAGCAGAGGCTGAGAATCCAAGCCTGTTTGCTTTCCTATAGGATAGGTTGTGCTCGACTGTAGGTTATATAGAAAGTCATTTGTTTGTGCACGTTTTTCTTTGATAATTTGTTTAAACACATTTATGTTCACCTAGTCATATGCCTACTGTATAATAATATGAGATCAATACAATCCATAGTTCAAACAGTTTTTTTAATTTGTTTTTCCTGATATAATCATTCAGGAGTACTTACTTCCATGGTGATGGTCTCCAAATTCAGGCTTCCCTGCCTGTACCCACATCTGACAGACCCATTTGTACCTGTCCCTGTCCCATACCTGGACACAGCCAGTGGCTTTGTTTTTGAAAAACATCTGCCACACCTGCTTCCACTTACATTGGCATGCATCCAGATATTTATGGATCTCTTGCTCACTCAAGAAGTGAACAAACTTTTCCCAAGTTTTGTTCTGCTTGAGATTTGTCCCCCCACATCTTAATCTCCCACCCTTCATGTTATTTGATGGCCTCAACCAGGGCAAATACCTCCCCATCATTCCAATTCTTTGGCATGGTTATCCATTGTGAAATACAAAGATAAAAAAATATAAATATATTTAATAGGTGAGTGTATGGTTATTTATGAAGTAAACTGTTCACTTTTGATTTATCATGCTTCACTTTTTTTGTTTGGCTTTATAAGTTTTCTCTAATGTAATTCTCTGATGTGTAATAGGTATCCTTAGTGCATAAGTAACACAAAATATAATTGGAGGAACACTCATTATTGCCTCTTAATGTGGTGCCATTATCCTCTGCTATAAATATGGCAACAGAGCCATTTTCCCCTTTTGTAGAATTTGCAAGTCCCCTGTACTGCCGAAGTACATGGCAGCAGATGTCTCATAACCCCCCCAAAATTCTAAAAATAAAAAAAGAAAAATAGGAAACCCCTGATATATTGTCTGTAGAAATTTTCTTTACCATGTGCATTGTCTGTGCTATCACTAATCAGGGCTACAGCTCCAAACACCAATAAAGCATGTTTTCCCCACTTCGTGTAAATGTATGCCTAGTGAATCATTCCCTCCCTTGCCCATATCTGTTAAGTTGCTATGTTGCTTAAATTGAATGCTAGCACAGGTGTTACACTCAAAAGAAGAAGGTGACTATCATAATTCTAAAGCTGCATTTCAATTTACTGTAATGGTGCACACTTTTATTCCATTTACTAATTATGCTGACTTCAGTCTGTGCATGTATGAATAAACTTTACAAACAGAACTGCCACTGTTAATGCAGCAACACTCATTTTTACAGCAGCATGGCTGGAGCCTTGCTGACATATTGCCATGATGTGAGAGAGAAAAATGAGTGTGATAGCCAGAATGTGAGGTAGTTGTCCTACACCTGGTGTTTCAACTGGTGCTGAGGCACAGATATCTGCTTCTGCTTAAAGCAGCAGTAATACATAAAAAGTCAATGCCACATAGATGTCTTTCTTCAGATCTGTTGAGCATGTAGCTGTTTAAAATTCTGTTGTGCAGTGCAGCATTTGAGGCTAGTTTCTTCTTTTTTTTTTTTTGCATTTGTAAGCCTGCCATGTTGTTCCCAGGAGCTGTGCTCTGCCTTGTTTACAACAGGTTATGCTTCCGGTGTGTGTGGTGCATGCTCCTTCCTGTGCTGCCCTGTCAATTCTTTCAAGGAGGTATCTAAAGTCAGTGGTGAAAGGGTTCATTTACAAAGGAATGTGGGGGGGTGAGTTGCTCACTTCAGTTGTCACATGTCATAGTCATTCCCTGTCATGGTATTTCCAGTCAGTTATTGTGGTTTAAGGAGCATTTGAAATGTAAAAAAATACACTTTGCACAACTAACAAAGGCTATAACTACAACACACTGTGTTAGTGGTGTGACAGGACTTTTTCAAGCCTTTTAAAACAACATAAAATACAAATAGGAAGCATTGAAAACATTATAGACAAGAGAACATTGAAAACCTTTTGCTTTCAGAGCTTCTCTGCTATCCAAAAATGAGAGGGGTTATATTTCAAGCACCTCATTTGCACATACAAGGAGATTGACTTGAACAGTTACAAGCTAGGTTACTGCCTCAGTATCTTGCTATTGGATACAACAGAAAAACAAGCATTTGTCAATGAGGAATGTTTGCTTGATGGCATTAGCAGTTGAAGTGCAGGAGTTAGACAGATGCAGTATTGGAATGGCATTGAAGTATTGAACTGATGCCAACTCCACCCTCGCCCTGCAGAGATGGACAGGTATTGGCATGTGCCTATGGGTCATCATCCATGACAGTCATGACATTTCACCTCACCCTACAGTTCAGACACTGACAAGTGTTGAGGTGTACCTTGGGGTGTTTAGGCTTTACATTCACCTCATTCCATAAGGAAATACACTGAAATGGGTGCAGTGTAGGAGAACAGAGTGAACTCTGGGGGCAAAGGGTCCAAGGCACACCTTGATGCCTGTCACTGGCTGCAGGGTCTGTTGGGGAGGAATGGCATGAGTATTACTCTCTACAATCCCAAGTCACACCCCTGATCCATGTCAGTCCCTACAGGGTAGGGCATTATGGTTGAAAACCCTAATGCCCTGGGCATTTCTTGGTATTTGTACTCTAAATTTTCCACATGGGCTTTATGTGACCCCATCACATGAACAGTGACACTATCAGTTTGTTAGGTGAAAGGTAATTTTGGACAGCGACTATGCCATTTGGTGCCACGGGTGTGAAAACATATTTTAAACAGGATGTGAAAAGTGATAGGTATACTCTTTATGAGGAGGTGTAAAAAATGGCATTGTTGAAGATCTGGATTGAAAATATACAAAAACTAGTGAAGTCAAGAGCGTGTGTAGAAACTGTGCAACATTCACCCATAATTTAATTAGTTTGGGGATTTTTTAAAGCAGATTTTCAACACAGGCACTTTGGGACCTCTGCTCATGAACAGTGTCTCTCTGATTTCCATAATCTGTCCCGAACACTAATTTCCCACAGAGACCACACTATTCTGCGCTGGAAGTGTGAAAACACATTTCAGCCAGGGTGTGGAAAATGACAGCTGTACTGCTCATAAGGAGGTGTGGAAACATGCAAGTGTTGAAAATCTGGATGAAAATATTATAAATTCGTGAACTTATGAGGGTGCATGGAAATTGAACAATGCATGTTCATAACACAGTCATTTTATGGACTTTTGTCACTAAATTTTCAATATAGCCATTTTAAGACCTCTGCTCATGAACAGTGTCACTGTGATTTTCTTAATCTGTCCTGAACATTGATTTCGCACACCAACTGCACCATTCTGCGCTGCATGCTCAAAAACACATTTTGAGCAAGATGTGAAAAATTACATCTGTACTGCTTATAAGGAGGTGTGGTAAAATGGCAATGTTGAAAATCTGGAGTAAAAATATTAAACATTCGCAAAGTTTCGAGTGTGCGTAAGAACTGTGCAACATACGCTCATAAAACAGACATTTATGGGAATTTTTTCACCACATTTTCAACATAGGGTTTTGGGGGCCTACCTCATGAACTGTGACACTGTTGTTTTGTTACTCAGTCCAAAAAGGTGGTTCTGTGCAGTGACTGCAAAATCACGTTTCGAGACTGAATAACAAAATGACAGTGACTGAGTTCATGAGATGGGGCCCCAAGAACCCCATTTTGAAAATTTGGTGAAAACATTCCCAAAAATGGCTGCGATATGCACCAAAGTTGAAAAAAAAAACCCATTTATGCCATTATACAGCTTACCAGCATTTCTTCAGTTTGTGGTCTGCTTTGAAGAGTGCAGACATGTTCCTGGCCCACCGAATATTTATTTATTTATTTATTTGCTTTTGTTAACTGGGTAAGTCACACTAGACAGCCAAGTGCCTATTTCATCACACTGGGCTCCAAAGGTAAGTAGAGGGTCAGGGTGTGTGTGTGTGTGTGTGTGGAGAGGTGGGAGTGCAGAGGGTGGGTGCAGGTTGGGGGAGGGGGAAAGCCTGCCATGTTGTTCTCAGGATCTGTGCTCTGCTTTGCTTACAATTTATTATGCTTCCTATGTGTGTGGTGCTTGCTCCCTTCTGTGCTGCCCTGTCAATTTCTTCAAGGAGGTATCTAAAGTCAGTGGTGAATGGGTTAATTTACAAAGGAATGTGGGGGGTGAGTTGCTCACTTCAGTTGTCACATGTCATAGTCATTCCCTGTCATAGTATTTCCAGTCAGTTATTGTGGTTTAAGGAGCATTTTAAATTTAAAAAAATACACTTTGCACAAATAACAAAGGCTATAACTACAACACACTGTGTTAGTGGTGTGGCAGAACTTTTTTAAGCCTTTTAAAACAACATAAAATACAAATGGGAAGCACTGAAAACATTATAGACAAGAGAACATTGAAAACCTTTTGCTTTCAGAGTTTCTCTGCTATCCAAAAATGAGAGGGGTTATATTACAAGTGCCTCATTTGCATGTACAAGGAGATTGACTTGAACAATTACAAGCTAGGTTACTGCCTCAGTATCTTGATATGGGATACAACAGAAAAACAAGCATTTGTCAATGCCGAATGTTTGCTTGCTGGCATTAGCAGTGGAAGTGTAGGAGTTAGACAGATGCAGTATTGGAATGGCATTGAAGTATTGAACTGACACCAACTCCACCCTCACCCAGCAGAGATGGACAGGCATTGGCATGTACCTATGGGTCGTCATCCATGACAGTCACGACATTTCACCTGACCCTACCCTTCAGACACTGACAAGTGTCGAGGTGTACCTTGGGGTGTTTAGGCTTTACATTCACCTCATTCCATAAGGAAATACACTGAAATGGGTGCAGTGTAGGAGAACAGAGTGAACTCTGGGGGCAAAGGGTCCAAGGCACACCTTGATGCCTGTCACTGGCTGCAGGGTCTGTTGGGGAGGAATGGCATGAGTATTACTCTCTACAATCCCAAGTCACACCCCTGATCCATGTCAGTCCCTACAGGGTAGGGCATTATGGTTGAAAACCCTAATGCCCTGGGCATTTCTTGGTATTTGTACTCTAAATTTTCCACATGGGCTTTATGTGACCCCATCACATGAACAGTGACACTATCAGTTTGTTAGGTGAAAGGCAATTTTGGTCAGCAACTGTGCCATTTGGTGCCATGGGTATGAAAATATATTTCAAACAGGATGTGAAAAGTGATAGGTGTACTGTTCATGAGGAGATGTAAAAAATTGCATTGTTGAAAGTCTGGATTTAAAATATACAAAAACTATTGAAGTCAAGAGCATGGGTAGAAACTGTGCAACATTCACCCGTAATGTAATTAGTTTTGGGATTTTTTTAAAGCAGATTTTCAACGCAGACATTTTGGGACCTCTGCTCTTGAACAGAGTCACTGTGACTTCCATAATCTGTCCCGAACACTAATTTCCCACAGCGACCACACTATTCTGCGCTGGAAGTGTGAAAACACATTTTGGCCAGGGTGTGAAAAATGACAGCTGTACTGCTTATAAAGAGGTGTGGAAATATGCAAGTGTTGAAAATCTGAATGAAAATATTATAAATTCATAAATTTATGAGGGTGCATGGAAATTGCACAATGCATGTTCGCAACACAATCATTTTATAGACTTTTGGCACCAAATTTTCAACATAGCCATTTTATGACCTCTGCTCATGAACAGTGTCACTGTGATTTTCTTAATCTGTCCTGAACATTGATTTCACACACCAACTGTGCTATTGTGCGCTGCGTGCGCAAAAACATATTTTGGGCAAGATGTGAAAAATGTCAGCTGTACTGCACATAAGGAGATGTGGTAAAATGGCAATGTTGAAAATCTGGAGTAAAAATATTAAACATTCACAGAGTTTTGAGCATGCGTAAGAACTGTGCAACATACGCTCATAAAACAGTTATTTATGGGAATTTTTTCACCACATTTTCAACATAGGGTTTTGGGGGCCTACCTCATGAACTGTGATACTGTTGTTTCGTTACTCAGTCCCAAAAGGTGGTTCTGTGCAGTGACCACGAAATCACTTTTTGAGACCGAATAACAAAATGACAGTGACTGAGTTCATGAGATGGGGCCCCAAGAACCCCATTTTGAAAATTTGGTGAAAACATTTCTAAAAATGACTGTGATAAGCACCAGAGTTGAAAAAAAAAACATTTATGCCATTATGCAGCTTACCGGCATTTCTTCAGTTCGTGGTCGGCTTTGAAGAGTGCAGAAGTGTTCCCGGTCCACCAAAGATCATCCCACTGGGCTCCAGAGATAAGTAGGGGGTCAGTGTGTGTGTGTGGGGGGAGGTGGGTGCGCAGAGGGTGGCCATGGGTTGGGGCAGGGGGCAAGCCTGCCATGTTGTTCCGAGGATCTGTGCTCTGCTTTGCTTACAATTGATTATGCTTCCTATGTGTGGGGTGCTTGTTCCGTTCTGTGCTGCCCTGTCAATCCTTTCAAGGAGGTATCTAAAGTCAGTGGTGAATGGGTTAATTTTGAAAGGAATGTAGGGGGTTGCTTACTTCAGTTGTCACATGTCATAATCATTCCCTTTCATGGTATTGCCAGTCAGCAATTGTGGTTTAAGGTGCATTTAAAATGTAAAAGATACACTTTGCACAAATAACAAAGGCTATAACTACAACACACTGTGTTAGTGGTGTGACAGGACACTTTTAAGCCTTTTAAAACAACATAAAATACAAATGGGGAGCACTGAAAACATTATAGACAAGAGAACATTGAAAATCTTTTGCTTTCAGTGTATCTCTGCTATCCAAAAATGAGAGGGGTTGTATTACAAGTGCCTCATTTGCATGTACAAGGAGATTGGCTTGAACAGTTACAAGCTAGATTACTGCCTCAGTATCTTACTATGGGTTACAATAGAAAAACAAGCATTTGTCAATGCCAAATGTTTGCTTGCTGGCATTATCAGTGGAAGTGCAGGAGTTAGACTGATGCAGTATAGGAATGGCAAAGGGCCCAATGCACACCTCAATGACTGTCACTGGCAGCAGGGTGGGGGGGGTGGAATGGCATGAGCATTACTGTTGACAGTCCCAGGTCACAACCCTGTAATTAGTTTGGGGATTTGTTACAGCAGATTTTCAACACAGGCATTTTAGGACCTCTGCTCATGGGCAGTGTCACTGTGATTTCCATAATCTGTCCCGGACACTAATTTCCAACAGCGACTGCACTATTCTGCGTCGGAAGTGAGAAAGGACATTTCAGCCAAGGTGTAAAAAATGACAGCTGAAATGCTCATGAGGAGCTGTGGAAATATGCCAGTGTTGAATATCTGGACTGAAGATATTATAAATTAGTGAACTTACGAGGGAGTATGGAAACTGCACTATGCATGCTCATAACACAATCATTTTATGGACTTTTGTCATCAAATATTCAACATAGCCATTTTAAGACCTCTGCTCATTAACATTGTCACTGTGATTTTCTTAATCTGTCTGGAACATTGATTTACACACCGACTGCGCCATTGTGCGCTGCATGGGCGAAAACACATTTTGGGCAAGATGTGGAAAATGACAGCTGTACTGCTCATAAGGAGGTGTGGTGAAATGGCAAGGTTTAAAATCTGGAGTGAAAATATTAAAAATTCACAAAGTTACGAGCGTGCGTAGGAACTGCACAACATACGCTGGTAAAACAGTCATTTTGGGTCATTTTTTCACCAAATTTTCAACATAGGGTTTTGGGGGGCCAACCTCATGAATTTTGACACTGTTGTTTCATTACTGAGTCCCAAAAGGCGGTTCTGTGCAGTGACCTCGAAATCACTTTTTGGGACCGAAAAACAAAATGACAGTGACTGAGTTCATAAGATGTGGCCCCAAGAACCCCATGTTGAAAATCTGGTGATAACATTCCCAAAAATGGCTGCAATATGCACCAAAGTTTAAAAAAAAAAACGTTTATGCCATTATACAGCTTACCGGCATTACTTCAGTTTGCAAATGGCTTTGAAGAGTGCAGACGTGTTTCCAGTCCACTGAAGATGATTGTGCTGGGCTCCAGAGGTAAGTATGGGGTCAGGGAGTGTGTGGGGAGGTGGGTGCACAGAGGGTGGGCTGGGTTGGTGGAGAGGGCAAGACAGTCAATAAGGGACCTTTTATTTTTTCTTTTTCTGTTTTTTTACAGTTTTATTTTTTCATTTTCAGGAAGACGATGCAGGACTTTTGCCACACTGGGGTGGGATCACAGTGTGGCAGCTGGAAGTTTTTTGGGGGGGGGCAGTGGAGCCAACAGGGGATTGGGCACCCAAGCCAGCCATACAGACTTTTGTCATGCTGGGGTGGGCTAACAGCGTGGCACCTCGAAGTCTGTTTTTGGTGGGGGTACAGTGGAGCTGATGGGGGATTGGGCATCCCAGTTGGCCATATGTACTTTTGCCATGCTGGGGTGGGCTCCCGGCTTGGCACCTGGAAATATTTTTGGAGGGGGCAGTGGAGTTGACGGAGGATTGGGCACCCTGCCGGCCATACGGTGTGCTTGGGGGGGGGATGCATCAACATGCTGCGGTGGGCTCCCAGCATGCTACTTGTGTGTTTGTTGGGGGGTGAAGTAGAAAAAAATGAGCTGTTCACATGCAGTGCTGAGCGCAGGCCCTTTGCATACTGTAGATGGCAGTATGTAAATTGCCTACCGATGGCAATAGGCAAATTGTCTACACATTACCACTGCTGATTGTAGCGGCCTTTGGCTTTCAACTGTATACCACTGCATCTGAACTGCTGTCATATACTGCTCGGACATTTATTGGTGCAGTGAGGCTGTGCCTGCAAGGAGGACCAGGGCATTGGAAGCGGGGTGGCACACCTACAAGAATTCGTATGGTGGCACTATGTTTCTTGCACATGCATGCAAGCAAACATAAAAATGACTGATCTCTTATTGACAAAAATTTGACATACTTGAATTAATTTATGCACTGTACGAAAAATATGTCAGAAATGTACAGTTCATAAATAAACATGAGTCATCTCCTTCAAACCATCTGCTGCCAGCTTCAAATAGGAAAGTGAAACACCAGGCTAAACATTAGTTTTGTGCATGCACTGTGTTAGGACTGGGAGACACAGCGTGTGTGTGTGTGTGTGTGTGTGTGTGTGTGTGTGTGTGTGTGTGGTGTGTGTGTGTGACAACCAAAAGAGGAATTACAGTTATGCCAAAAGTGTGCAACTTAATGGGTGATGATAGAAAGTATTTTTATTATTGAAAGTGTAGTACACTGCTTGTGCTTGGACATTTGGTCAGACTTTGTTGGGGGGCCTAACTGTATCATACTGCATTCTATAACATGCCAGGAACAACATGATTTTTTTATATTAAATCGATATGCACTGGAATACCAGTTGGATACTGTTGTGAGGTACCATGTTAGAGCATAAAATAATATATATGTTCAAAGCAGGGAGTTCTGTCTAGGTTATTGTTCCAAGTGAATGTGATTAAAGTGTCTCATTGTCAGGGACCCTATATTCAAGTGCATTCTTCATCACATTTGCAATGCTGTGCACAACTGCCTTCCTGTATAATGTTTGCAACATCAGATAACAAGTGAGGTAGCACTATTGCAGAGCTGTACCCTCACCATGGGCTCGTTTGTACAAAGGTGGAATCAGGGAGGAGGCGGGCAGCAGGCAGCAAGCTGGCAACTACAAGCCCATCAACCTGAATTTGGTGGAGGTGAAAGTAATGGAGACATTGGTAAAGGAAAGGATTGTGGAATAGTTTGAATCCTGTGACTTACAGTATCTGTGGCTGCACGGATTCACATGAGGAGATGGGGGAGCTGATATCAAAGTAATCTATTAGTTTTCTTTGAGGGGGTGATGAGGGATATTAATCAGGGTGGAGTGATGGATGTGGCTTACCTGGATTTCGCAATACCTTTCCGCATAGCCTGGGAGTGTGTACTAAAATGATAAACCTGGTAGAGAATTTGTTGGGAAGCTGGCATCAGTGGGTGGCTAGAAACAGCATTCACCTGATGTTGGGGGAGTGACCAGTGGTGCACCACAGGGATAAGTACTTTGGCTTATACTCTTTATTGACATCACTGGTGATAACAAAGAGGGATTAGAAGGTAAGATATGCTTTTTTTATGGTTGAGACAAAGATCTACCACAGGGTAGACACTACCGGGCTATGTGTGAAAAACTGAATGGAACAATGAAGGCAGAACTACTTAAGCTTGAGGAATGGTGCAGTGTGTGTCATTAAATAGAGAATAATGGATGAGCAACTATGCACAACCAGTGTGTTCTGCCATAAATGGATTATAATTCCCTCTAACCTCGAAAGTGAAGCTTGAGTTGTCAGTGGGACTCAGAATCCTGAGTTTGCAGAACACACTGGTTGTGAATTAAGTTGCTTATCCTGTATTTTATTTAATGCATATAGCACTGAGTTAAATGTGCATGTGGCAGTTATGTTGCTTTCAGAATGAAATTGAGGTGTGCAGTCTCTTTAGCTTTCAGAATGGGTTCAATCATATTCCATGACCTTTGAACTGTGGTAGAACAGCATATTAAAAAGTATGGAATTCTATACAGAACAACACTCTACAATACACCATAAATTAATTGTGAATTAATGAGAAATCATGCACTTGGTGCATAGAAACCAAGGGGTGGAGTACATGAAGGGGGTACTGCAGTGGTAAGCACAAAAGAGAAAATAAAACTATGGCCTGTCATTTCTGATTACCTGAAAGAAGCCAAGCAGTGTGACAAAGCAGATGAGAGTGCCAGTGGGATGTTGCTGTGCATAGGTATCACCAGCAAGAAGTATGAGGTGTTTGCACTACCGTAAAATTACGTAATTGATGAATCCTCAACTAGTGTACTGTGTCCTGTTCTGGAGACCATATCTCCAAATGGACATGCACAGATTACAGGCAGTCTAGAGGAGGGCAGCTAAAATGGTGTACTCGCATGCTGTCACCCCTAAACTTGCCCTGCACGAGGGGAATGCCTACAGTGTATGCAAGTGGTATGGGTGCCCCAAAATTTTACATACTTGGGATAAATATCACCACACTATGGAGGAACTTGGTTAAGGTAAACTATACACCCATCACAGACTAGATCAAAGTGGAAACACAAAAATGGACTAAGCTACACCTATCCCTGAAAGGCAGGGTAGAAGCTGTATGAATGTTCATGCTGCCTAAGATAATATACCTCATGTGCAACCTACCAATCCCTACACAAACAAACACACTTCTGAACATCAACAAGATAATAGCAGGGTTCATCTTGTAAGGCAAAGCCCCAACACTTAGAATAATTAGCTTACGTGCACTGGTCAGAACAGAATGGGTCCCCCCTGGCTACAGGGATATTTACTAGCATATAGGGCTGCACAAGCAATCAGATGGTGCCTCCCTAAAACTCCAAATATTATGGGTGAATCTGGAAATGGACCTATCAGAATCCAAATGGCTGGGGAACCTGCTGAGCAAAGTGGGGACAACCAAAGGGCCACCTTCCTCCTGTTATCCCGAGAGACAAGAGAAGCCTGTCACAGGTGGGTATGGACACCACCTGCACAGCACAGTCACTTATGGGGCATCCCAGATGTGCCAGTGGGGGGGACAAAACATCAACTTACACTCTTGGCAGCAGGCAGGCTTCTGTACAATAGCATAACTCTATGTACTGGACTCTGAAGGCATGATGTCCTTTCTGAAAATGCAGGCACAGTATCTACTACCCAAAACAGACTTCTGAAGATTTCTCCAGATCCAGGATGCATCCAAGTCCCTCAGAGCCACAGCACCTATGCAAGATAGGTGGAAATAGCTGATCACCATACATAAACAAGGCAAAGAAAAGGACACTGCTGGCAAAATGTATGGTATGCTTAGGTACTCTCTACCCAATACCATGATTAAGTGTAAGGTGCAATGGGAGCAGGAACTACAAATAAAGATAACAGACACAAAGAATGGCAATACCTCAAGGATGCCCATCTGGTCTACAGGGACTCTTGGAGCCAACGTATACACTTTAAGGTACTGCTGAGATGGTACCATACCCTGGACACACTCAAAAAGATTGGACTTATGCCCCATTCCACATGCTGAAGGTGCTCACAGGCCAATCTGCTGCACATACTATGGCAGTGTCCCATTACCTGGTGCCCTTCTGGACAGGAGTAACTCAGCACTGCTCCAAGATCCTGCAAACAAAAGGCCCTGCTATCCCACCCTTAGCCTCTTGGGCAATACCTCAAAGGTGTTAAACTGTTCCAACCAATCCAAAAAATAGCTCCCCATTGTACTACTTGAAACCAAACGGTCTGTCCTAATGAGGTGGTGCCAGAAACTACCTCCCTCTCTTCTTATATGGCATATGACAGTGGCTTAGTTAGCACTTTTCAAATCATAGTAGGGAATCATGCTAGGAACAATAAGAAGTTAGAGAGTCCAGAGGCCCATAAGTACTCCTGTCATCACTGATAACAAGGGCAGAAATCTGATAACATAATATTATCCAACCGAGATTTAAACATATCGTTAGAGGTGCTAATGATTACATCAATTGGCAGTGCATTCCAATGCTTAATAACTCGTAAAGTATAAAAATGTTTCGAGGCATACAGTTGAATATTCTAGGTTGTAACTGGAGGGGGTGACTTCTAAGATCATAAAAATCCTCTTTAAACTTAAACCCAAGACTAGCTAGTAAATAGGGGTCTTTCATGATGTCGTATAGTAAGAGGAGGTCCCCTCTTAGATGTCTGATGGAAAGTGGCATCAGATTCAAAGAGAATAATCTAGATTCATATGGGGTATTACTCAATCCATGTACCAATTTAGTGTAACCTCTCTGCACCTGTTCAAGTAAAATAATATGCTGTTTTCTGTATGGAGACCAAAGCTGAGATGAAAAATTCAAATGAGGGCATACATAGGCTCTATAAAGAGGCATAAGAACATTTCTGTCCCTTGAATTAATATTCCTCTTAATGGACCAAATAAGACTGTTTGCCCAAAGGATTACCTCATTTATCTGAGCATTAGGAAGAAAGTCCTCAGATACCAGGACACCTAAGTCCTTCTCTGTATTAGCAGTGGTCAAAACGGAATTGGCCAATCTGTAGGTGTGATGGGGATTACCATAACTAAAATGCATAATCCTACATTTATTATGGTTTACAGACATACCTCATGTATTGATCCATGATGACACTAAGTCCAGATCATGTTGAAGGGCATTTATCTGATCTGAATTGGCACATAAACCCCCAATTTATATGTCATCTGCATACTTAATGGTGTTGGAGCTTCAACGTTTTGTAATATCGGATATGAATAGTTGAAATAATTAAGGGCCCAATACTGAACCTTGAGGCTCAACACTAGTCACATTACCCAACTGTGAACAAATTCCATTGATCAGGACTTGCTGTGATCTACTGTATGTGACAGCCAATTTGCTATCCACATGATAATGTTAGAGTTAATCTTGAAGGAACAGAGCTTTTGAAGCAATACCCAATGAGGAAGTAAATCAAAAGTCTTGCTAAAGTCAATGTAAATCACGTTGTAAGGTAGTTTGTTATCAAGATTTAAACTAACTTCCTCATAAAAACATAACAAATTGTTAAGACAACTACAATCTTTTTTAAGACTATACTGTTCATTATCAGATGTATTCAAAACGGGAAATATCAAGTCCTTAATCAAACTTTCTAATGTCTTGCACATGGGAGAAGTAAGGCTAATAGGCCTGTAGTTATCCCAGTTATTCGTGGACCCTTTTTATGAATAGGTATGACATAAGCAGTCTTCTAACACTTTGGGAAAAAATTATGTTTAATACAATATTCAAATAATAACTTAAGGGGAAAAGTCAAGCTGTCAACTAGAAGATATACGCGATGACCAGAGATATCACCAGGTGAAACACTAGTTTTACCCTTTCGTGACAACAATTTTGAATGAATATTAGAAACAGGAATATAAATTGGACAATCTGTAGACACGTTAATAGTACTAGTATTTTGAGTCTTTTGAAAAATACTACACAGGTCCATGTTAAATAGATTAGCCATATCCTGCGGGTCACATATTAAAGTACCATTGTCCAAAAGTGGGTCCACCTAGCAGTGTTTTTTTTTCAAAGAGTTAATGTATGTATAAAAGCATTTACTATTATCCCTACTCGCATTGGCAGATAATCTCTGTTCCCAAGTTTTTTTTTTACTCTACAAATACTGTTCTTACATTTTTTTGAGATTGTAAAAATATACTCCAGTTTGAATGAGTAAGTGATTTTAAATAAGCAGAATAACATTTTTTTTTTTATCCTTATGAGTTTGGATATAGTTTTATTCATCCATTTTGGCCTAGGTTTACTAGACTTGGATTTTATCCTGAAGGGGATATGACGATCAAGAAGCTCAATGATAGTGTTATGTAATATAAAAAAGTGCTCCTCAATACCCACAGAATTAAAGGTGGAAGCCCAATCTTCCATATCCAGCTCATGGTTAATTTTGGATATATTTTCCCTGTCATACATATATACAGTGGATTTATTGACCAATAGAGGGATAGAATGTTTACGAACATATGAACATACGAAATTTGCCAGCAGATAAAGGCCTAGAGGTCTATCAAGTCTGCTCAAATGTACAGCTAGCACCCCTTATTCTGCAACTGCCCCTCCCTTCCACCCTTCCCCTTCATTGACCCTCCCTCTTGTCCTGTCCCATCCCCTTTTCAAGCAGTCCATTGTTCTACTGGATACCACTTCTGCAGGTAACTCATTCCACCCAGGCACCACCCTCTCTGTAAAAAAGTGTCTCCTCATCTCCCTCCTGAACCTTCCTCCCTCCAGTCTCATATCATGACCCCTGGTGTCCCTCCCCTCCTTTACTTTGAACAGCCCCTCTGTACCTGTCTTGTTTATTCCTTTCATGTACTTAAAGGTTTCAATCATGTCCCCCCGTCCCTCCTCTCCTCCAGTGAGTATATGTTCAACTCCCTCAGCCTCCTCTCGTATGATAAGTCCCCCAGCCCCTTTATATCTTTGTTGCCTGCTTTGCACCCCCTCCAGTAATTTAATGTCCCTCTTCAGATATGGGCACCAGTACTGCACGCAGTACTCCAGGTGCAGTCTAACTAATGATCTGTACAGTGGCAGAATCACCTCCTCCCTCTTTAAGGATATACCCCTTGCAATACAACCCAGCATTTTGTTGGCCTTTGCAGCTGCCTTCCTACATTGTGCCTAGTTGTTCATTGACCCTGTAATGAGCACCCCCAGATCCTTCTCCTTCTCTGTCTGGGCTAGCTGCATTCCCCCCAGCTGGTAACTCCTCCTTGGGTTCTTCATCCCAAAATGCAGCACCTTGCACTTTTTGACATTAAACCCCAGTTGCCAGGTGTCTGACCAGGTTTCAAGCTTTGCCAGATCATCCTGCAACCCCTGCCATTCCCCTAGGTCATCTACCACCGTTCCTACCTTGGTATCATCAGCAAACAGACTGATCTTGCTCTTAATGTCCAATGATATGTCTGCAATGAATATCCCAAACAACACTGGCCTCAACACCGAGCCCTGTGGAACACCGCTCGTCACTACCCTTGGGTGTGAGAGCTCCCCACTCACCACCACCCTCTGTTGCCTTCCCTGAAGCCAGTTCCCTACCCATCTCACCAGCTTTGCCCCTGCCCCTGTGCCCACTAACTTACTTCCCAGCCTTCCATGCAGCACTGAGTCAAATGCCTTACTGAAGTCCAGATACAGGACATCCACTGCATGGCCTCTGTCCAGTTGCCTAGTTATCCTGTCATAGAACTCCACCAGGTTGGTTTGGCAGGATCTGCCCCGTATGAAGCCATGCTGTCTGCTGTCCTGTAGTCCTTTGGCCTCTAGTAGGGCCACCAGCCTCTCCTTCAGGATAGTCTTCATTAGCTTAACCACGATGGATGTGAGACTCAGTGGTCTGTAGTTTCCCGGTTAGTCCTTGGTGCCACTCCTGTGGAGGGGCACCACATGAGCCATCCTCCAGTTCTGAGGTACACACCCTGAATGTAGTGAGGCATTAAATAGGTCTGCTAATGGTTCTGCAAGGACCTCTGCCAGCTCCTTGAGTATCCTGGGCAGGATGCCATCTGGGCCTGGCACCTTATCCACCCTCAGTGCCTTCAAACCCTCCCAAACTCTGCCTTCCATGATTTCCCCATCTGTCACTCCCTCCCCCCCTGTTTCTGCCATTTCTCCCCACTTGGGTGTCACCCTCCTCTTCTCTTTAGTAAATACTGAGCAGAAGTACTCATTTAGTGCTTCTGCCTTATCACACCCTGCTTCCGCCCAACCCTCCTCCTTCCTAATCCTTACTATGTGGTCTTTACAGCTCCTTTTCTCCATGATGTACCTAAAGAAGTCTTTCTCCCCCTTCTTAATGCCTTGTACCAGCCTGAGTTCCGTAGATGCCTTGGCTCCCCTTACTGCCTTTGTCACTTCCTTTGATTCCATCAAGTACTCCTCCCTGTCCTCCCCTCTCTCTGTTTTCTTGTACTTCCTAAAGGCAGCTCTTTTCCTCCTTACCTTTTCCATGACCTCCTTGCTCAACCAGCTCGGTTTCTTAACCCTAGCCTTCTTGCTCTGGGCCTTGCAGCAGGTTTTGGTTGCCTCCATGCTTCAAACTAAAACTAACACAGCAGTTATCACTGTTACTGATTGCAGCTGATATACTGAGATTTTTAACTAACAAGTTCTTACTATAAAACACAAGGTCAAGAATCTTATTTCCTCTGGTAGGTAGATTCACTCCTTGCATACGATTACACTGTTGGGACATATTAACCAATTTATTACCTGCACTAGAGGTTGCCTTCAATTCAAACCAATCTATATCACTCTGATTAAAGTCCCCTGAAAGAATGATGTCACCTAGGATACATGCTGATTCTATTTTGTTAATTAGTGAATCTAGAAGTTCAATTTTTGAGCTTGGGGGATGATGACAAACCCCTAGAATAATAAACTGTTTTTTTATTCAACATAAGCTTTATCCAAACAGATTCTGAGGGGTTAGCCAGACTCTTAACTTTATTAGAGATGTCTACAACCTTTAGTTCCTTTCTTGCAAAAAATAGCAACCCCACCCCCCTTCCTGTGAGGCCTAGTGTAGATAAAGTAGGTATACTCAGGTAAAGAGAGGTCCCAAGATTTATCATCCTCCCAGGTTTCTGTAATGAATACAATATCAAAGTGTTCTATGCTGATAGTGGCCTTAAGTTCATCTAATTTGTTATTAAGGCTTCTTGCACTAAAATACAGACACTTCAACTCAAGTATTTTAGAATGCATGCTTTTACTGCCCAACAATATCATGTGGGGAGAGCCAACACTGTCCCCTAAATCAAGCAGTTTAAATGTAGATTAATATGTTTCAGGATGTCCTCTCCCAAAAGAAATTTGCCTGTATGGTTCAAATGAAGACCGTCCCTACAAAAAAGTCAGTTCTATCAAAAAAATTCTTCCCAGTGTGTAAGACATGTTTGATCCTGCAACAGGCATCTCCTATAGAGCCAGTTATTAAATGCATGTATCTTATTGTTAAGATCAACAGAGGCTCAGGGAAATGGTAAGACTTCAGAGAAGGCTATCTCACATCCGATGTCCACCAATAAGTTAGAAAGAACCACTAGGTCCTGTTTGATGTCTGAAAGGGATGTGGATGAGAAATCATTGGTACCCACATGTACAATTACCAAAGGGTTAGGGCCACTCCCTGCTAGGATGTTAAGCAACATGCCTGAAATATCTTTAATTCTGGCACCACGGAAGCTGGAACAGGTCCCAATTAGCTTTATCTGGATTGCATATATGCCTATCCAGATGTTTAATAAGAGAGTCTCCTATAACAAATACCTGCCTATTAAAGAGGCTGGAAGTAGAAAGTGGCTCACTGGAAACTAAAACAAGCACAGTATCTTGACGTGGGCCACTAGGTTCTACCTCTATAGGAACTAATGGGATGTTAGTGGGTAGAGAACAGGATCCAGATGGGTCAGAATGAATGGTAAAATACTCAGTGAAGTTGTTAAATAAAGTTGGATTTAATGAATCAATAGTGACTGCATCAGATGGTTGACTTATACCACCATCAACCACACAGGTTTGCAACAAGAAATGGGGCCTTTATCTCAGATCACATCTATGCTCTATCCCCACCCCATCACCTGACAACCCACCCTTCTGACCCAGACAACACTCTTACTCCACTTTAAGCATGCACCTGAACTGGTTCACTTCAGTCCTTATAGGCTGAAAGGTTTAGAAAGGGGTCACTTTAATAATACAGATCCCCCCCCCCCCAGATGGGTAAGCAATGGCTGGAAATAATCAGGATTTTGCTCAGTTCCCTTCTGTACAGGTTCAACAAGATGAACCCACACTGCTTCCAGGCTGATGTATACCCAGGCTGCATACTCCTTTATTGACTCAGGACTAGAGGGCATGGTTCACCATGCAATGGTTGATGTTCTTACTTATTATGATTAATATAGAAAGGGACTAATCAACCCAATGTAGAGTTCTACTTAGTGTTAAATTCCTTCAGTGCATGCCTATATTTGCATACAGTGTATACTAAAAACAAAAGTTAAATATACAACTGTTACCTACTGCATTTGATGCCTAGTCATCTCTGCTTTATGTATATTCCATTGTCGAAAAATCATTATAAAATCTTTTATGATTAAAAAATGGTGCAGTGACTGTAACACATAGAATAATGGATGGGGAAGTGTGCGTTATGAGAATTTAATGGTTGTCCAAAGTGTGGGATACTACATAAACCCAGAAGGTGAAGCCCAAAGAGTTATTAAAGCATACCACACTGAGAGCGACCATTGCCTATAAGTAGAAAACTTCCCCATTTTTTATTTTTTTTATTTAGTACACTTTTTTCCTGCCGCCAGCCACCTGGAACCTCAGCCCGGTCATGGACCCTCGCCCCCTTCTTCACATTGGACATGCCATTTTGATACCACCTGGCTTACGCCCCCTCGGGCAGGTTTGTGGCACCAACCCACTCAAGGTGCCACAGATGATGGGATAGGTCGAAGGGCCTTCCAGGAGGCTGACTGAAGCTTAGGGTGGGCTTCATCTAGGGCAGCTAGCAGTGTTGTTTTCCTCGGTGTAGAGGGACGGAGATGTGCAGTTATGTCCAGTGTCCTCCCCACCCCTGAGCTTGCTTTTGGTGTCGGCTTGCACAGTACACCTAGCCCCTACTGGGTCATAATGTTGCATGCTTAATAGTGTATGACATTAAGGCTAACCCAGTACAGCATAGTCTGTAAGTGCTAATGGTGCAATACTGCATATACTGCTGTACGTGGTTTGCATCAGTAGCACTTTCCCAGGCAGAAGATAAGACCTCTGCTGGGAGCAGGTTCCATCGAGCAGTTGCTGTGGCTCACAGGACTGAGCCACATCAGTAGGAACCCAGGCGCCGCATCAGGGACTGGGTTTGATTCCCAGTCCCAGAATCTTTATTTTTTCTCATCTTGTGCACTCCCTGAGTTGAAACCCCCCCCCCGCAGTTGAGAATCTTTATTGGGGGGGGTTTGGGGTGTGGGGGTGGAGCCCCCCAGAAGAAAGACTCATGCCTCATGCCAGACATCATGCTGTATTGGTAGTGTGATTTTGCCATGAAGCATAATGTCTTGCAACATTATGATCCCGTGCCCACCCAGCCTCCACCAGGTATCCACATTGCACAAAACACTCTACCTTCTTCCCTCCTGGAGAAGAAGAGCAGTTGTCAGATGCTCAGTCCTTCTCCCTCAACTGGCCCTTTGATGTCCTGGGTCCATTCCCGAACCCAGGTCACCAGTGTCGCAGGTAGGCACTCTGCCCCTGTGCCAGCATGCTGGCCCCATCTTTAATTTTTTATAATTGCTGATCAGCAATTTTTTTTTTTTTTTGCCAAAGTGCATTTGATATTACTGTGTCTCACTCATGTGTCAGTCAGACACACACACACACACACACACACACACACACACACACACACACAGGTAGATACAGATGCACACACAGGCACACAAAGTCTAGCTTTGCCTGTTTTTCTCTTTTATTTACTTGTAAAGCTTTTTTATTTAATCTGCCATTTATCTTTTCACTTGCAGACTTGTAGAGCTGGACATTTGGAGTACAATCGCAATCGGGCTTACCTCAAGCACTTCGGCCTCTGAGCCATTCCCATTTCCTGCTGGCAGTTGTTGTCCACTGCAGGTTCCAAATGACAGGATCAACCAGATAGATTTTTTTTGTTTGCAGATGGTGAGCTGGTTGAAAAAATAGAAACCGATGATGACTCTCGGTATGGCTGCTCCTTGGTACGTGGGTTAAGGAGCCACTATGTTTCTAATACTATTTACCTGCTCCGTAGTAGAGTAACAGCCAATCAAGGAGTGGTTGTTTTCCAAGTGACTCAGCACATGCTTGCCATTATAACTCGTGGGTTATAATGGCTAATTATAACTCGGTCAGCCTATGTAAACTATTGCTGACCAATTATTATAAAATAATTATGACCAGAGACTAAAGTGTCTCATTATATACACTCTGGAGGAAACTATGG
This sequence comes from Neoceratodus forsteri, assembly GCA_016271365.2. Classification (NCBI taxonomy): domain Eukaryota; kingdom Metazoa; phylum Chordata; order Ceratodontiformes; family Ceratodontidae; genus Neoceratodus; species Neoceratodus forsteri. Next base: position 637,350,543 of record CM057455.1, on the reverse strand, counting down.
ATATGATATGAAAAGATAGGGACTTTCAAATACCTCACAGGTATAAATAAGGTTTGAGTAGGAAGCATACTCAGATTAAAAGGTCTCCAAGAACAAGAGGTCATGATAGGAAGCTGGGTGAGGGCAGACCAAGGCAAAATGTATGAAAATCCTTCTTCTCTAATAGGGCGGTGAATGTATTGAACATCCTCAAAGCAGAGGTTGTAGGGTCAGAAATGACAGTGGCATTCACAAATGCATAAGATATGCATAATGGAACATTGATGCAGTGGAAGTGGTGATAAAACAAGTAAATAAGTAAGGTCTGTTGCATTACAGTAGGTATGGGATACAGGCTGTCTAGGTACGGAAAGACATCCTTATCTGCCAAGAACTGATATACAGAGTATAACAGAGAACTGCTGCACAAAGAATTCCATCCTTTTCAAAATGTTGTTATACCACACTTTAAAGGTCATGGAATGTGATTGTATCCTTCTGTGGTACACAAGCATTATGGAACCTCTAGAGACGGCATACAACAGTTGCATTCTGAAAGCCAAAGAACTGCTGTGTGCACAATTCACATAACTGTAACATTGCACATATCACGTAACTGTAACATGACCTATTGTTACAGGGCATTAATCCATTGCCTGTATTTATGTATTTATGTAACTTGTATAATGTCCACCTTGTTTGTTGTATCTTGGACTGTGCGCTTGTATTATTATTTGTCCACCTCTATATGTTGTCTGACTGCACTGGATTCTGTACTTGCTTATGTAGGATTCACTGTTGTTGTTCACTGTAGTTTACCATTGATTGTGCCAGCCTCTGGTCTAGATCATACCTGAAAAAGGTCTTTGGACCAGTGCACCAACCTGGTTAACAAATGAATAAAAAAATAGTACTACACACTATAAAAATACAGGATGAACAACTTTATTCACAAACAGTGTATTATTTCATCTTGTGATTCTGATTGCCATGGATCTCTTGAGTCAGTGCAGATACGCAAATTCCAGCGGACATCTTGGACATCGCAAACTTTGCCATGAGCTCCATCTTCAAGGAGAACATCATCACAGGAACTGGGTTAGGAACTGGCTGGGGGATAGGAGGCAGAGGGTGGTGGTTAATGATATCCAGTCTGAGAAAAGGGAGGTGACCAGTGGGGTACATCAGTGATCAGTCCTAGGGCCTGTCCTGTTCAATGTCTTCATTAATGACATTGCATAAGGGGGCGTGGCCTAGCATCAGAGTGAGATGGCTGCTTGAAATGAGAGCTCTGCTACCATCCCTTGCAATCCCCTCTAAAAATCACTCAAGTGCCCAATTTATTAACATTATTAGGTATATTATTTAGTGCTGATGTCGTCCTCACAAAAATCAGAGAAAAAAACAGTCAAAATACTGTTTAAATCATCGCAGCAAGAATCATCTGTTAAAGGTCTGGCTAGGCCTGAAAACTCTCCTCGAGCTATGCTGCCAGTGCAGTTGGAAAGAAGCCCACAGCCATCCGGAGTTGCCTCTGGGAGCCATAACCTTAAATCGGCATCAAGCCAGACAATGGAAGAAGGCTACCAACATTTAGAAAGGTTGATTAAAGATCTCAAGTATGACCTGGGCACCAGGTTGGAAGCCGGATTCGACAATGTCATGGCCCAAATTCAACATTTACAACAGGCCGTGAACTCCACATCAGAACGAGTCCCATCGCATGAGAGGTGCCTGGGGGAAATGGAACAATGCATAAGTGACCAAGAAGATCGAGTTTCCTCACAAATGACTGACCTTGCTAAAGCCCTCAGAGAAATTGAATATTTAAAGCAGGCAATCGACGACCATGAAAATCAGAAGTGCTGCTGCAACATTAAAATAATTGGCCTCCCTGAAGATCTAGATGGGAAAGACTGCATCAAATATCTACAAATTTGGTTCAAAACTACCTTGCAGATGCCACAGGATAGCACCTTAGAGATCCAAAGGGCCCATCGATCTCCCGGACCGAAGTCATCACCAGATCAGAAGCTGAGGCATGTAATTGTCATGTTCCTTAGGTATCAGGATAGGGTTCAGGTTTTTGATGTGGCAAGAAGGATGGGCATCATCATCATGGAGCAGCAGAGATGAGTCAGCTTGTATCCAGGTCATTCCAGACAGCTCCAACTTCAGATGCAAGCGTTCGCAGAGGTTCATCATTTATTACATTCTATTAACTGCCCTTTCACTCTCTCCCATCCTGCCTGGCTGATAGCTAGACCTCCCAGAGGAAATACAAAGGCTTTCACGGATCCAGCAGCGGCTTTGGAGCATCAGAGTGAGATGGCACCTGGAAACGAGAGCTCTGCTACCAAGTGATCTTGGGGTTATCATCTCTGATGACCTCAAGGTAGGGAAACAGTATGACAAGGCAACAGAAAAAGCAAATAGGATGCTAGGATGCATAGGCAGGAGCATCACCAGCAGGAAAAGGGAGGTCATAATTCCACTATACAAGACACTTGTGAGGCCCCACCTGGAAAACAGTGTACAGTTCTGGAGACCTTACCTACGTAAGGAGATAGAAAGGGTAGAGAAGGTTCAGAGGAGGGCAACAAAGATGGTACGTGGATTGCATCACAAGTCCTTTGAGGACAGGTTGAAGGAATTGAATATGTACTCCTTGGGGGAGAGGCGGGAGAGAAGGGACATGATAGAGACATACAAGTATCTTACAGGGAGGAACAGGGTGCAGGAATACACTATTTTTAAGTGAAAAAGGTGTTCCAGGACTAGAGGGCATGGGAGGGAGGACGATTCAGAGGAAACGTGAGGAAGAATTTCTTCACAGAACGGGTGGTGGACAAGTGGAACACCCTGCCAGAGGAAGTGGTGAGGGCTGAAACAATCATGGGATTTAAGAATGCATGGGATAGGCATAAAGGAATTCTGGAGGTCAGGGGTAAGGGGCAAAAGACTTCTAGGAAAACATAAACTGAACTTACAAGTTCAAATGGGCAGACTGGGTGGGCCATAGGCCCTTATCTGCTGACACGGTCTATGTATCTATGTATTCCTTGCAATCCCCTCTAAAAATTACTACTGTGCCCTTTTGAGGCTGTTTCCTCTCAAACAAACTGCATTCTGCAGTTTGGTAAGCAGACTAAGGAGAAGTTGCCCGACGATCATCCTCCAAGCCAGGGGACTACTGTGCCCTATCGGGGCTGTTTCTTCTCAAACAAACTGCATTCTGCAGTTTGGTAAGCAGACTAAAGAGAAGTTGCCCAACGCTCACCCTCCAAGCAAGGTACGGGTTGGAACTCTGAATTTTGGCATTTACCCCTGGAGGAATCATACTTGCCCCTGTTTGTCAGTGTTTCTCACACTATGTGCAGCAATCCAGAAGTCTTCTAGGAACTGCTGCCAAGAAATTAATGCTAGGACTGACCTCTGCTTGACATGTTCTTGATTTCTCACCTTAAGTAATGTTTAGTCCGATGTAACGAGTTCTTAAGAGTTGGTTTAAGATTGAGAGAGGTTATTAAGGTAGTTTGATTTTGCTGTCTGCCCTGTGCCCCTTTTCTTAGAGCTGTAAGTCTGTGGGATGCATCCTTGACCTCTGTGTCCCATTGAGGCTGCTGCAGTGCCCCCCCCAAAAAAAACTTGCTTCAGAACCTCCCTGCCTGTTTTCTTTTGTGTTGACTTTTCCATTAACAGCTTATATCTTTTAGCTACTAGAGGGCCCAGTTATAAGAACACTTATCCAATCCAACACAATACAGTTCCTATCTCATTTCACTTATTGTGTGATCAGTCTATCACTAGTCATCAGTCTTTGACCCCTCCCTCTTCTACTGATTATACTAATTTTTCCCAATTGCAGCTTATGCTTTTTGTCCACTAGAGGGGTTTTCCCCCAACCATGCCAAAGCTGCTCTACATCTCCTTACTCTCTACTACACCTGGACACTCTTCCTTTACTGCTCAGCTGCTATGGATACCTACACTCCATTACTAAGTCTACTCTCTTTCACCCTCCTGGTGCGGACCTCACACTGACAGGAGCACCTTTCCTCCACACTAGGCACCTCATCCCCAGACTACCCCACAGTGACTCAGCCCTCCCCCACCCTCGACACACCTGTGACCCCCCAACACCCCCACCCTACCAACACCCCCACTCCCTCCACCCACCAAGTCCAAACCTGGACCCAGCTCTCCCCTGCCATTCCCTCCCTTCGAACTTTATCTATCCCATGCAACATGATAGTAAAGTCCTCAGCTGGGTGTTGACCCAATGGTCTCCATTGCCACCTGCCACTAACCAGAATAATTACCCTGCTATTATTATTATCTGGTAATGTACACCCAAACCAAGGACATATGGCTTCCAGCTCTTCTAAACCCTGTACTGCAACTGGCCTCAGCTTTGCATCCTTAAACATTTGCAGTCTCCTAAAGAAATCTGCTGCCCTCCAGTTCTGGGTTGTTCAACATCAACCTGACATAATTGCACTGGTAGAGACTTGGCTCTCCAAATCCACCCCTGACTCCGCTATCATCCTCCCTGGATATACCATCTACAGGGAAGACTGAGTAGGCAACTACGGTGGTGGTTGTGCACCATTCGTATGGGACTCCCTTATAGGTCAGGCACTCCCAGCTCCTAAATTTGATTATGGAGCCCAAGCCCTCACCTTAAAAATTACACCTGACCCCGCCCGAGGACCTCTCTTCCTCACAGTCTCCTATGTACCCCCGAGGAATCAAAACCAAGTGGTCCAGTCCCTCATTGACTTCCTCACATCTCTCCCTCACAAAGTGGAGCAAGTCATCCTAGGTGATCTCAATGTTAACTGGCTTGCCTCCAATGCCTCCCATACAGGGGACTCCTTTGCTGCCCTGGATATGTCCCAGTTAGTCACCCAGCCCACCAGATTCAACCACTCTACTGGCACCAGCACTCTCCTAGATGTTGTTATATCTAACCACCCCTACAAAATCCGGGATGTCACTGTCCTCCCCGACTCTGTTAGCAATCACTCACCAGTCCTCTGTCTCTGGTCATCCTCCACTCTAAAGCCAGTGCCCCAGGCCACTCTACGCCACTGTTCATGCCCCAGCAGCCTCAGAAAATTAAAACAATACTTAGCCCAGCTAGACTGGTCCCCAATCCAGTGCACCCCTGACATTGACTCAGCTCTTGACCACTTCACAAATGCCTTCTGTAAAGCTTGTGACCTTTTCACCCCCCTCACCAGGATCCGTTCCAAAAAATGCAATGCCCCATGGATCACCCCACCCCTCCTCCAGAGACTCAAAAACAGAGATAACCTCTGGCACATTGCTGTAGAATCTGGAAAGGCATCTGATAGACAGGCCTACAATGCAGAACGCAATAAGTGCACTTGGGCCATTAGACAGGCAAAGGCAGAGCACTACCAGACCACCCTCGCTTTCACTTGGGGTTCAGTCTGGACCTTCTGGGACAATATGAAAGAGCTAAATGGGAAGTCCCACTCCCCCCACCATCTCAGCTGTCCATCAATGGCACCCCCACCACTGATTCACTCCTTATAGCCGATTGCCTTAACACTGCCTTCTCTGACCTAAGCTCGGTCCTCCCCAGCACCTTCTTTGACTCGATCCCCACCTCTCTCCCTCCAGTCCTGCATCACCCACCATTCTACCTGCATACCCTATCCCCCCAAGAAGCCAGGCCGCACTTGCTAAAAGCCTGAAGCAGCAATAACCCCAGCCGTGACCCCCTCGACTCCAGGATCCTCTGTATGGTCTTGGAACATCCGAGTCCCCCTGAATGACCATCTAAGCCAGTCTATACGCCTGGGTCAGTTTCCATGTGCTTGGAAAAGTGCTGAAATCACATCCATACATAAGAGTGGGGACCGGTCCACCCCCAAGAATTACCAGCTAATCTCCATCCTCCCCCCGGTCTCTAAAGCCCTTGAAATAGTGGTGCTGATCCAGCTCTCTGAATACCTAACCAAGTACGACATTATGTGCCCAGAGAAGCACGGTTTCTGCCCAGGACACAGTACAACCATGGCTCTCCTGGAATTCTCCCAACATCTGCATGCTGCTGTTGACTCTGGCAGCCTTGCAGGAACAGTGTTCATTGACCTCTCCAAGGCCTTTGACACTGTCTGTCATCCCCTTCTACTCGACTCTCTTCACCAACTTGGCTTCTATGGTGGTCCCATTTCCTGGTTCTCTAGCTACCTCTCTGCTAGATCCCAGTGTGTCAAGATCAGTGGCTCCCTCTCCAGCACTCTTCCCATTCACTCCAGGGTCCCTCAGGGCTCCATCCTGGGTCCAGTACTTTTTAGTCTGTACCTCAACACCCTCCCCAGCTCATGTACCAGTAAAACGCTCCTCTACGCCGATGATGCAGTCCTTGTTGCCTCACATCCCAATCCCACCTCCCTCCAATTATCCCTCCAGCAAGCTTTCAACCAAGCTAAAAGGTGGTTCAGCGACCGCAGACTGGTCATTAATCTAAAGAAAACCAAATCAATGCCCTTCTCCCACCACCAAAATAAAGCTAAAAATATCCCCCTCTTGATTATCCCCAGTATTCAGCACCCGCTAGAACAAGTGACCACATATAAGTACCTAGGCATCACGTTGGATACTGCCCTCTCCTTCCACATCCACATTAATGCCCTGTCAGAAACCATTAACTCTTGGATTGGCCTGCTAAACAGGCACAGGGACTGCCTGCCTCAGGTTGCCCTTAGGCTGGCTATCACCTCCTCCATCTTGTCCCTCATAGACTATGGCTTGCCCATCTATGTCGCAGCTGACAACACTGCCCTCTCCAAAATCCAACTCTCCATCAATAAGGCCTGTAGGCTCCTGAATGGTGCCCCCAGCCACACTCACACCTGCCTTCTCTATACTTCCACCAATCTGCTCAATTTTGAGGAGAGACTGCTCTATCAGACCTGCCTTCTCACTAAGAAATCACTGCTAGGACTCTCCCCCTGGGGGTCTCCACCTCCCTACAGCAGTCATCATCGTCCGTCACCACCCATAGCTCTGCTATGCCCACTTCCAAGGTGCCCAGATCCAAGACCTCTCTTGCCCAGAGATCCTTCCTCTACTGAGCCCCCAACTGGTTTAACACCCTCCCTAGCTACATCTCCAACTTGCCAAAAATTCACTCCTTCAAAATAGCCCTTCGGAACCATATCTTTAATACCCACTGTTGTAAGTGCAACTAACTCCCTGTTGTAACCTGTGGTACCCACCGCCTTGTCCCCTGGCTTGACAACATCCACTGGACAGCCTCTCCTTCCCCCAGACCCACTCCTTCCCTGCTTGGTCCAAACATTGATGTAACCCGCTGTCTTCTCTGAGGACCTACTATATCCATGAGTGTAACTCACAATTTTGTAACACTGTGCAACCTAAGTAACATGCAAACTACTACATTATGTAACCTAAGTGTATCTATGTTAAATGTTCCTTTTACTGCACCTGTAATGTTATCCTCTGTTTTATTCTGCTCTGCAATAACTGTCTTGATGTCTTCCCCCCCGCGATGAGGTGCCTTTGTAAATGAGTCTCTGACTCAAAGGTTGTAAACCCGATTTGTAATGAATAAATAAATGAATAAAATGTCCAAGAACTGGAAAGGCCGAAAGCGACTTGAATTTATCATGAAAGCCTAAGCTGAAGGTACTCTGTGCTGTAGGCCATGGGGGGAGAGGGCGCAGATTCTCTAATACACAACTCCATTTGGGGCCTATAAGGGCTGGATTTGAGGGGCTCCCTCTTCCCCTGCCCCTCTACTGTCTGTCTGCATATTTGGGCTGGGACATTGAAGGCTGTAATAAAAATGACTGGAATTAGAATTGAGACTATGCATGGACAATGGGCGCTATTACTTTGTGCTTCTATATTTTTTTGTTTTTTACCATTCAGAATATAAAGTTATTTGGATGTTTAAAGTGGGGTACATGCTGAAGGGGGAAATTTTATTATCTGGTGACTTAACTTGACAATCCTAAGGGGCCTGAGTATCATTACTTAGCTGGAGAGAACTAGGCTGTGAAGGGATATGTTTATTTTAATCCTTGGTCAAGGGGCCAAACATGGAGTGTTTCTATCTAGCAATAATATGGTAAGAACACTTGAGTTAATACTGTAACACTCATTTTAATGGGACGGCCTGCCCCTAAATAAGCTGCAGTAGGGGTCAGGAACTCTCAAGAAACCTCCATGTGGAATAGGGTTTTTCCTTTTGTTTCTTTTTTTTAATTTTTAATGCTTTACAATGATTTCTATGAACAGCCCTAGAGCAGTAGGGAAGGTGAATTAACCTCCCAAGAGTCTGTTCTCTCCAGCACATAATAGAGTTTTCTTTTTTGGAGGGAATATAAACCCTGATTAAAGCAAGTTTAGTTATATAATTGTTGCAAGAAAGGATGCTCAATCCACGAAAAGAAGAGGGAAAGTTTCTTTACTTGCATTTTGAAATCCCAGAACTGGGAGAAGGGGGGACACAGGGGTGTTATTTTGATGTTAAGTAGATTAGACGGGAGGGGTGGGGAGTTGGTGTTTTCTTTAAATGATCAAGAGTTAATCTGGTGGTTGCATCATGTTGGGGGGGAAGAAGATTAGTTCAAGAAGTTTATAAAAACCAAAAAATCTTTTCAGCAGTGGAGGACATCTTGAAACTTTGGTACAAAGGAGGGCCAGGCATGCCATATAATAATGTGATGTTTAGTAAAAATGGCTAAGGTCATAATGGTTACGTGGAACATTAATGGGCTCCAAACTGTGGTTAAAAGGAAGATGGTATTGATCCAGGCTAAAAATAAAATGAAAGAATGAAAGGGGACATAGTGTTTTGCAGGAGCTTCACTCTACCAGGGAAGAACTAGAAGGGATATGTAGCTTATGGGGAGGTACTTTGGTGGCATCTTCCTTTACTTCTAAAGCCTGGGGAGATGCTGTTTGGATCAGGCCCAGTTTTTCTCATAAGGTTCTCTCCTCAGTGATGGATTCCCATGGGAGGTACGTCATAGTAGTGGTTGAGATGGGAGGCACATTAGTTTCAGTCTATGGTCCAAATACCGACTCACCAGAATGTTTTTTACCCATTTGGAAACCACGCTGGCACCCTTTGCAGATGATATAATTGTGAGGGGGACATGAACACATATTGGGACCCACAGCTAGATTATTCTGAGGAGAGGAGGAGCCCAGCCCCTAAAAGTGCTAAAACACTCCATCATATGGTGGAAGGTAGATCACTTCAAGAAGCTTGGAGATTTTGTCACCCCTCCATCAGAGAGTACTCGTTCTGCTCTCATACCCATAAATTATGTACAAGGTTGGATTACGTTTTTCTTACAAAATTTAGGTTGGGAGACATAGTTGAGGCTACTAATGGACCAATACTTATTTTGGACCACGCTCCTCTACAGGTGGTGTTGGAGGGGAGGGAGAAGCCCAGGGTGTACCCAATCTGGCGAATAGACCCCAGCCTGCTAGTGGATCAAAAATTTCTTCAGCAACTAAAACAGAATGTTGCTGATTTTATTATAATAAATTGACCTGGGGACATGGATGTTAGAACTATCTGGGAGGCACTTAAGGCATTCATCTGGGGCGAGACCATTTCCTATTCTGCACACAGAAAGAAGACTAACCTTAAATGGGAACAAGACCTGGAAAGCCAGATTCACAAACTAGAGAAGGGACTTATGGTTATGCATGACAGGTCCAAATTATCAGCGTTAAAAGTTTTGAAAGGGGAGTTGAATCAGATTTCCAACCAGACTATAGAGAGAGCTCTAATTTTAACTAAATCCCTTTCCTATTTTAAAGGGGATAAAGCTGGAAAATGCTTGGCAGGCATGATTAAACAACAAAGAGCAAAGAGGACTATTTTAGGTGTGGAAATGAAAGGGGGGGAGGTTACTCATGACCAACAAAAAATTAATGATGTGTTCAAGGACTATTATTCTCACTTGTATTCTACTGAGTTCCTGCAGGGGGCCAATTCAGAAGACTTTTTAAAAGAGGTCCCTCTACCTAGGGTCAAGATGCAAGATTTGGAGAAGGTGGACTCCCCTATAATCATGCAGGAATTAAAGGCAGTGGTATGGAAAACTAAGAGGGGGAAGGCCCCTGGCCCTGATGGCATTCTGTCCAAGATTTATAAATTGGTTTGGAAAGAGTTGAAGCAATTAATGCTGGAAATGATAAGGGAAATCTTGGAGGAGGGAGCACTGCCTCCCCTCGCAGTGCCTTGCCACCATTACGGTATTGACTAAGGTAGGGAAGAATCTTCTGCAGTGTACATCCTATCGCCCAACATCTTTACTTAATGCAGATTGTAACATTTTGGCTAAACTATTGGTGAATAGGCTGGAAGGTCTTCTCTCCGAACTTGTTCACCCTGACCAGGGAGGTTTTGTGAAGGGAAGGCAAGTCAAACACAACATTAGATGTGTGTTGAACATTATACACAAGTGGCCCATGGGGGTTCGGGGGGCCTTTTGACATTAGACACAGAAGAGGCCTTCGACTGCATCAAATGGCCATTTATGATGGCAGTTTTGTGGAAATTTGGCCTAAGCCCAAATATGATGAAATGGTTGGCAGTGTTGTATCGATCGTCTAGTGCTCAAATTCTCACTAACAATACTATTTCTTCCCCGTTTGCCCTAACAAGAGGTACAAGACAGGGTTGCCCCCTTTAATATATGTTCTTACAATTCAAGCTCTGGCACAGAGTATCAGATCTAATGACCGGATTAAAGGGTTTCAGTGGAAGGGACAGAAGCATGGGGTATTGATATTCATAGACAATGTGCTTCTTTTAATAAACTCGCTCTGGGAGTTGATGGTGAAGTTGACCCAGCTATTTGAGAGACAAGGCCCTCTCTCAGGGCATAAGAGCAATTGGAGTAAGTGTGAGTGGTTGCCATTGGGGAAAGTGGGGGCACTTATTAGGATTGCTCAAACTTTGGCCCAACCAACTAAATCTTTAAAATACCTGGGCATCCAAATTCCATCTAAACTTTCCTCCCTGGTTAAAATCAACATGAAGGGCTTAATATCAACAAGCATTTGTCAATGCCGAATGTCACACTGGCATTGGCAGTGGAGGAGGTGGAGAGGCATAGCACTGTGAGTTTGTTAATGTGTCCCAAAAGGTGATTTTGCACAGCGAGTATGCCACTGTGTGGCAGAGCTGCGGAAACATGTTTTGGGCAGGCTGTGGAAAATGGCAGCTGGACTGTTGACAATGACGTATGCACAAATGCCAGTGGTGAAAATGGGGCATGAAAATATTGCAGATTGACAAAGTTACTCGGGTGCGTGGAAACTACGCAATGCACGCTTGCAACACAGTCATTGTCTGGACTTTCGCCACCAAATTTTCAACGTCGCCATTTTAGGACCTCTGCTGATGAATAGTGTCACCATAATTTCCTGAAAGTGTCCCGAAAAGTGATGTTGCACAGTAACCGTGCAATTCTGCACCGGATATGTGAAAACACATTTCAGACAGCTGTACTGTTTATAAGGAGGTATGGAAAAATGGCAATGATGAACAGCTGGAGTGAAAGTATTACAAATTCACAAAGTCATGAGTGTGCTTGCAAACTGCACAACACACGGTCGTAAAACACTCATTTTATTGACTTTCATCCCTAAATTTTCAACATAGGCATTTTAGGACATCTGCTAATGAACAGTGTCACTGCCATTTTTGTAATGTGTCTTGAACATGGGCTTTCCACAGCGACCGCGCTATTGTGCACAGGAACTGCGAAAACAGATTTTGGTCAGGATGTGAAAAATGACAGCTGTACTGTTCATTAGGAAGTGTAGAACAATGGCACTGTTGAAAATGTGGAGTGAAAATATAAGTTTGCGAACTTACGAGCATGCGTGCAAACTGCACAACGCACGCTCGTAACACAGTCATTTTATGGAGTATTGTCACCAAATTTTCAACACAGGCATTTTATGACCTCTGCTCATGAACAGTTCACTGTCATTTTCATAATGTGTCCCAAAGATTGATTTCGCACAGCGACCACGCTATTCTGCGCCGGAAGTATGAAAACACATTTCAGCAAGGATGTTAAAAATGACAGCTGTATGGTTCACAAGAATGTGTGGGAAAATGCCAATGTTGAGAATGTGGTGTGAAAATATTGCAAATGCGCTAACTTACGAGTGTGCGTTGCGCAGTTGCTACGCATGCTCGTAAAACAGTTATTTTTTGGAGTATTGTCACCAAATTTTCAACAAAGGCATTTTATGACCTCTGCTCATGAACAGTGTCACTGTCATTTTTGTAATGTGTCCTGAACAGTGATTTCGCACAGCAACCATGCTATTCTGCGCCAGAAGTATGAAAACACATTTCAGCAAGGATGTGAAAAATGACAGCTGTACTATTCACAAGAAGGTGTGGTAAAAAGCCAATGTTGAGAATCTGGCTTAAAAATAGTGCGAATGCACTAACTTATGAGCATGCATTGCGCAGTTGCTACGCACGGTCGTAAAACAGTCATTTTTTGGATTTTTCCCACCAAACTCGCAATATAGGCTTTTTGAGAGCCCCTCTCATGAACAGCGGTACTGACATTTTGTTACGCAGTCCCAAAAGGTGATTCTGTGCAGTGACTGCAAAATCACCTTTCAGGACCGAATAATGCCATGACAGTGCAAGAATTCATGAGAAGGGGTTCCAAAAACCCCATGTTGAAAATGTGGGGCCGAAATTTGCAAAAATGCCCGAGATATGCATTAAAGTTGAAAACCCCCTATTCATTCCATTATACAGCTTTCTGGCATTTCTTCAGTTTGCGGTCGGCTTTGAAGAGTGCAGACATGTTCCCAGTCCATAGAAGATTGTCGCGCCGGACTCCAGAGGTAAGTATGGGGTGAGGAGAGGCAGGGTGCGCAGTGAGTGGGTGCAGGTGGGGGAAGGGGGCATCGAGACTACAAGGGACCATTTTCATTTTACAGGGGAAACAAAATGAAAAAATCCATCGCGGGACAGTTTTTTTTTTGCAGGGGATTTGGCATGCTGGGGTGGGCTCCCACTGTGCCACCTAGCTGTTTGGGGGGATGTCTGTAGCCGACAGGGGATTGGGCACCCTCACAGCACACAACACGGGGGTGGAGGAAGTAATGCTGACAGGGATTGGGCACCCTCGTGGCACACAAAGAAAGTGGGGGCATGAGCCATGGGGATTGGGCACCCCTCAGCATTCAACAATTGGGGGTTTATGCAGACAGGGAGGGCCCCCATCGGCACACAAAGAAAGCGGGGTTAACCTGACAGGGGTTTGGGCACACTCAAAGTCACGGTAGGTAGGGTGGTTGCCCACTGGCGACCATGCATATACGGCGGCGAAGACGGCAAGAAAAGGACCGCTGCATGTGACAAGCTTTGCTCGGATTGCAGCAGACCTTTTCTTAGATGTGCTTACCACATTATGTATGCATGGTGTGGCGCCGGCATGCAGGCTGATTGGGGAATGCAGGACGCACCTACTGGTGTGTGCCCTGTATTCACCCAGCAGCGACCCCGCCTCCAAAGCTGCACTGTCCCAAGATGTTGGCTATGCAAGTGTGCCAACATAAAAATAAAAGATGGGGAGATCACGTGATGCAGAGTGCTGAGTAGAAGCTCCCTCAAGAAGCTCCTGCCTCCCGTTTACTACTTTATCTCATTTTGTCGTTCTAATTCACTGTTTCTTCTTGTCTTTGAGATTTATCGTTGCAAAATAGCTGTGGCACTCTAGTCTGGTTTTATCTTGGATGGATGGAGGCTTACATGAAGAAAGCCCCACAGAAGCATTCCCCTCCGGCAACTCCTGAGAAGGCCTCTAAGAAATCCAGGGCCTCGGGTGGTTCTGGGCCTGATCCGCCAAGCCAAATTAGTGATCAGGAACCTTTAATACTTTCTAGATTTCTTGAGGAGTTTAAACCCTTCTGAGAAGAAATGAAGGATATGGCAATGGATTTGAAATAGTTATCTAGAAAGCTAGATGAACTCTTGATGTCTGTGTCTGATAACACAGCCCAAACTGCTGCTATTAAGAAAAGAATTAATAATCTCAACCCTGATCTGGTCTTGATGCACCAGAAATTGTCTCGTTTTGAAGCTAAACTTGAGGACCTATAGGGTCGGAGCCGAAGAAACAACATAGTGATCCTCGGTTTACCAGAGGGAGAGGAAGGCCAATACATTGTGGTATTTGTTCAGAAGCTGGTTGAGCAGGTGGCTGGCCCGTCTCCATTCGGCCCCAGCTACATTATAGAGCATGCCCACAGGGCTTTATGGCCTAAACCATCCCTGGAGGATCCTCCCTGCCCTATTGTGTGCCGGTTTTTGAATTATTTGGAGAGACAGCATTTCCTACAAAAAGTGCGAGCTTTGCAAGAGGTTCGCTGGGAAAATATAAAGTTGAGAATCTCACAAGATCTACCCATCTCGGTTCACTTGAAAAGCAAAGTGTTCCACCCTATTTTTGCTAAGCTAATTGCAGCAGGCTTGAAATTCAGGATGGGTTACAAGGCCAGACTACAGATTTCAGCTAATGGATCCTGGAAAAGCTACGAAGACCCTGAAGAGGCTTTGATGAACCTTAAATCCATGTTGCCTGACCTCTTTAAGGACTCTTGAATGGTTGTGGTGCAGAATGGAGTACTACATGTTGTCGAGAGTTTGAACTTTCGTTTTTCCCTTAGAGAAATTATCTAAATGTGAAGTCTTGGGAAACTGCATCTACCGTTTTGGACTGGGGGGATCACTGCAGACCGTCCCGACTTTTCTTTTCTTCCCATCTCATAACGGGCCCATACTGGTCTGAAGCAGTGTGGACACTTTGGTTTGGGGCCTTCTAGGGGGATTTGTGTGCCAAATTTAAAATATTTGTTGGGGGCTGAAGAGCTCTAGTTTGATTGGTTGTGGGCTAGTTTCATTTTTCCTTGTTTGGATTGGTACTAGGATGGTCCTGGGCCTTTCTCCATTCCTGTTTCTCATTTAGTCAGGTCAGGAATCACCACTAGAGGCATGCTTTCAACCTTTGGGACCTCGCAAGGAAGCACTACTCGAGGAGGATTTAGCAGTGTTTAACTAATTGATTCGTGAGTGCCACTCTCACTTTTGCAGGAGGACCTGTGCATTGGGTGGGGCTCATGGTGGTGGCGTAGTTGTCATGCCTTCCTCCGTGGAGCAATTCCAGCTTTTGTCATCTCATTTCCTGCCTCAACACGAGTCATGTGTATCTCCTTTAGGCTTTGTCTGGTTTTAAGCCACAGGTGACCTGCACCCTGTGCTTCTCGCCTCAATCTGGGTATCACGCACACTTGGGTGGTGTAGTGGTCTCTCTTTGGTCCCTTCAATATATACTCCCTTAGGTCCATGCTCTGGTTGGTTCGAGGTGAAGGCCCAGGACCATTCTCTCTCATTTGGGGGTATAACTTGCAGTGCTCGGTTTCTACAGGCTGTGATTTCAGTGCAACAGTGCTTATTAGCTTGGTTCATTATCGGGGGTCAGGAGTAGAGGGATTAGAACCAGTACTGTGCTGAACATTGCTTGTGACAGTTTGGTGGGGGGAGTGTGAGTGGGGTTTGGGGCATGGCTCGAGGGTGGGGGGATAGAGGGAATGGGTGGCTTTTACTTTTGGGGGGCTAGGGAAGAGGGTTGGCATTACTGCAGTAACCCTGGGGATACATGTAGAGGGGATATGCATCTTGTGTGCTGAGTGTTATCATTTTAGCCCATCTATTTTTCCTAGATGACTAATGAGCTAACATTTGCATCATGGAATGTTAAGGGGATCAGAAAGCAACATAAGCAATACCAGGTTCTCAAGCATTTAAGTTTGCTTAGTTCACAGATAACCTTTTTTCAAGAAACCCATGTATTAGAAGCGGAAGCTTTACAACTAAGGAGACAGCAGGTGTGATCGATGTATAGTGCCCAGTGCACCACAAATAGCTGCAGGGTCATGCTCATGATTAACAGGAGTATTCCATTTGTTTCCACACACGTGATTAATGATACTGAGGGTAGGTTTATCCTGGTTAAAGGTACCCTTTGGTCTGTCCCAATATTATTGGGCTGTGTTTATGGCCCTAATCTGGATGACCCTGGATTTTTTATGAGGCTTATATCTATCATTCTCCCAATGCTTCCCATTAAAATTATTTTAGGGGGATATTTCAATCAAGTACTAGATCCTAAATTGGACAGACTGGGAAGTGGCCTGGGTGGGGCTACCCCTGGACAGAAAGCATTCAAGGATTTATTAGACCAATGTGGGCTCTACGACATCTGGCATGTTTTACACCCGGATCCTAGAGAGTTTACCTTTAGGTCTATGGCACATAGCTCGCAGTCCCGCATTGATTACTTACTCATTTCTCAATGTCTTCTGCCCGGGGTGAAGACCTCCTCTATTCAATCCAGCCCAATCTCTGATCACTCATTAGTAGTATGCAATTTGGTTCTGCTCAATTCATCTAATAAGGAAACTAGATGGAAACTCAATGACCAGCTCCTTAAAGATGTTAAATATTGAAAACTTATAAGGGAACAAATAGAATCCTTTTTCTCATTAAATCCTCTAGATAGTGCAAAGCCTGATATCTTGTGAGGGGCCTTCAAAGCCTTTATGAAAGGGATACTTATTAGCATGACGGTTGGTAGGAAAAGAGTGCGGGAGAAGGAACTAAAATCCTTATTAATCCAAATCAGATCACTGGAAGTTAATCTTCCTGCCAATTCTCTAGATGAGGATACTAGGAAACTCCTGAAGTTAAGGGACAAATATCTGGGGCTACTTCAAGAGAAAGCAGAACTAGCTATTATTCGTACCAGGGCAATTACACTGATCGGGGAGAAAGAGGACACTTACTGGCATTGCGTATTAAACAACAGGAATCAATGAGATTTATCCCTCCCATCAGGTCAGTGGCAGATGGATCCCTTAAGGTGTCTCCCACTGAGATAGCTCAAGAATTTGCTGCTTATTATTCTAAATTGTACAGCGACATGGAGCATCCCCCGTCCTGAAGACATAGAGGGTTATTTAAGGGACTCCCACTTGCCCTCTCTCACTGATCAGTGTAGTGATGCTCTGGTTGTCCCTATTTCCCAGGAGGAAATTGCTAAGGTTATTAGTCAACTGCCTGGTGACAAGGTCCCTGGTCCAGATGGATTTTCTGCTTTATTCTACAAGGTCTTTTGAGACCTCCTCTTACCAATACTTGGTCGCTTATTTCAGCAAATCCTATCTGGGGCAGAGACAGATCCGTATCTCTAAGAGGCCTTGATTGTCCTGCTTCCTAAACCTGATAAAGATGACGAATTGGTTCAAAGTTACAGACCTATCTTGCTTTTAAATCAGGATATCAAGATCCTCTCTAAAATTCTGGCTAATAGGTTGGCAGTGGTTCTTCCTGGGTTAATAGGTACAAATCAGGTTGGATTTATGAAAGGGCACTCATCTTCTGATCATTTACGCACCTTGTCTCATGTCTTCTTGGCAACCAGGGATACGGAATTCCCTGCGGGCTTGGTTTCCCTGGATGCCGAGAAGGCATTCGACCGTGTGAACTGGAACTTTTTGTTCCGTACTCTGGAGGCCTTCCACTTCCCTCCCCTGTTTATTTTCTGGATTGCCACCCTTTATAAAAATCCATCAGCAAGAATTTCTGTGAATGGGGCCTTCTCCCATTCTTTTCTACTTCACTGGTACTGGGCAGGTGCCCCTTTCCTCTATTATTTAACTTATATCTGGAACCTCTTATTCAAAATATTCTCAATAATGATTCTGTACAAGGGGTGAGAATTGGGCAACATGAAGTCAAAGTCACTGCATATGCAGATGACCTGTTAATACATCTGTCCCACCCGGTATCCTCCGTCCCGGCCTTACTAAGGGAAGTAGTAAGGTTTAGTGCTCTGTCCAACTACAAATTGAATGCCAGTAAGTCCCTGTTTTTCCCCATTAAATCACAAAGTTTTCAAAACTGACATTAGCCCTTTTGGGCTATGTTGGACACCCAGGTCATTCAAATATCTGGGTATCAAACTTTCATGTAACCCCCTAGCATGGTACAAGGAAAATTTAGACCCCCTGTTGCAGGGGATTATGCATGACCTTGAGAGGTGGTCTAAACTCCCTATTTCTTTATGGGGCTGGATCAACATAATCAAGATGAATGTATTTCCTAGGATTTTTTACCCATTGTCCCTTTTCAACACCTTTATTCCTTTACTCTGGTCTAAAAAGGTACATGGTATTTTCACTAGATTCATCTGGGCCGATAGGTATCCCCATTTGGCTTATCATAAGCTGGCAGCCCCAAAATTGGAGGGAGGGCTGCGAATCCCCCATCTGGCAATATATCACTGAGCTAGCCATCTTGTGAAATGCTCGAGGTGGGTATCTCCCGGCCCAGAAGAAATGCAACTATCTGGCTCAAAATAGAATTGGATGCAATCAATGACAAAAATCTGGATCCTCTCAGGTTATTCTTTCTTAGGCTATCCCAAGTGAGTGGGGCTGTAGACTGCTCCACAATAAGGACCTCCTTAAAGGTCTACTCACAGATATGTTCCTTTCTGCAGTATTCCCCCCATCTGGACCTGGCCCAGTCTATCTGGAACTCTCCATCATTTTCTATTAACAAGAGTCAAATTTCCCGACTTTGGTTGCCCCAACTGGGAGAGGGGAAGCTCTTGGCTTTTACTGATGGTGGGGGGCATTGGTTATCAGTAGAAGAGATGGTTACGAAATTTCTCATCCCACCTTCTTCCTATTTAAAGTCCTGCAATTGAAACACTTACTTGTAATTACCCTGGGTAGCACTCCTCCTTCTCAGAATACCTCTTCTCTGATACCCGAGGTATCCCCACTCTCTGGCTCTCCTGGGGCAATTTCTAAACTATATCAGGTTTTGTTTCACAAAATTAGGGCCCATTTGGCCATCAAAATTTTGGAGTAATTTTTTTCCTCAGCTTCAGCTGGATTGGCACTTCTGGAAGTCATGTCATAAATTTATTTCTCAAGATAGATTACTTCATGCAATACCACGCATTGCACAACTTATATTACTCCCCGGCAAAACTTCACAAATGGGGTTACCTAGATTCAAATAAGTGCAACAAATGTTCACAGGACGAAGGCACACTTTTTCATATGCTGTGGTCTTGTCCAAGAATTTCCACCTTATGGGTTTCAATCCAAACTTCCTTAGACCCCTTTTTGGGTCTCCAAGAATATTTTACCCCTGAGATATGTGTGTTAGGGGACCTGTCTTCTATTAGAGTTAGGATACACAAATTTCATATTTCCATGATTGTCCTGTCGGCTAAGAAAACAATTCTTCGTCACTGGAAAGACAGGTCCTCTTCTTCTTTCCAGGAATGGGTAAGTGAAATATTATCTAACTTGCGCATGGAAAAAGCAATAGCCAGTCTGCACAACAGTCTGGCAGTTTATGCTAGAATTTGGGATCCCCTTCACTCACTAATCTCTCTGGCTCCAAACTAAACCTATACTAGGGTTATCGCTCATGCACGATTTTTGGTTTGTTGCTCGGCATCCACGGGTACTGAGATGGGTTACTGCAGTAAGTGGGGGTTAGGGGGGTGGGCAGCATTCTTTCACTATGTATCAATAAATCTCTATCAGTTTTCTCTGTATGCTGCCTTTTATGGTGGAAAATGTATGAATAAACTTTAAATTAAAAAAAAAATAAAAGATGACTGTGTAGCTTTGAGCTGACTCTTTTTGGGAAAGAGAATTTAATTAAAATGTCTGTGTTACATCAATTTTTATATTTATTTCAGGCAGTACCTTTGAAAATCCCCCTTACATTTTTTAAAAGTATTGAAGGAGCCATTACCCAGTTACTCTGGAACAATAAGAGACCCAGAATCAAAAAATCTCTTTTATGGTTGCCACTAAGATGGGGTAGTCTGGGGCTCCGAAATGTGTGACACTGTTGGGTGGTGGCTCAGGTGGCCCACATCCAAGATATATTAAAACATCCTGCAGGACAACCAGTCTGGGTGAAAATGGAGGAATCTAAGGGATCTTCTCTATATCATGAGATTTTGGCACTGTGTGGGAGAGTGAACACACTTGCTGTCCCTCCTGAACCCTGTACAGGGACCATGGTGAAGGCCTGGAAGTTGGCTCATGAGATGATTGGGGTGAATGAGGGTCTATCCTCTGAAAGCTCCATCCATCGGTTAGTACAACTGGAAGGTGATCTTACACTCTGGGATATTTCTATATTAAAGCATTGGTCTCTTAGTGGGTCACCTTAATACAACACATGTTAAGGGATGGAAATCTTTGCACCTTCGTGGAGTTGGTAGTAAAGAATTTTAGTAGTTCTCACTTCCCTTTGTACTCTAAACTTAGGAAAGCATTTAAGGGGTTGTGTGACAAAGACTGCCAAGGGGTGGGAGGTGTCATGGTCACCTTTGGAGGAGATGTTTTGGGGACAATCTGGTGAGCCCTCTTTTAAACCTTTGAGAAGAATGTATAAAATGTTGATAGGAGCTCCGCTGGATTACATGAAAATCACAAAAGAAAAGTGGGAGGCTGACATACATCCCGATAGATTGACTGGAGGGATTGGATAGCCATTTTGAGTAATAGTTTTAAATGGTCAGTGAACAATAGGGTGAAGGCTATTTAGTATAATATTCTCCATAGAACTTATCATACCCCTTGGTTGGCACATATAATAAACCCAAGTGACTCTCCACTTTGTCCCAAGTGCCAAGTTCATAATGGTACATTCTATCATAGGATATGGCAATGTACACGAGTTCAGAATTTCTGGACAGAAGTTCACAAAATTCTTTCCAGATTAGTGGGAATCCTCCCCAGGCTTGATCCAGCAGAGACATTGTTAGTCATCCCCTCAGGTGAACAAGGAAAGATGTTAAAACACAAAATTCCTCATCTAGCCCGGTGGAGATTAGGAAATGTTATGGGCCTGAAGGTATTAGCCACTCACTGAAGGCTCACTTCCATCCCTACAATATCTGAATGGGTCAATACCCTCCTGGACTGCATGAAATATGAAAGAAAACAATTTATTTAGCTTTTGTTGACCGGGTAAGTGCACTAGACAAATCCTGCCTATTTTCAGGCACGACCCGGGGGAGGGGGATACAGATGAATGCCAACTGACCTTGAACCAGATTAAGCTGCTGGTGGTATTTTTAGTGAATGAGGGAAATTTGGCCAGGACACCGGGGAAATTCCCCTACTCTTTTCGATAAGTGCCATGGGATCTTTAACATCCACCTGAACTACCACCAATCCAGACAGATGGGACCTCGGTTTAACGTCTCATCCGAAAGACGGCACCTCAGAAATGCAGCACCCCTCTCATGCTGCATTACAGTGTCAGTACTGGGATATTAACCCAAGTGCCAGATGTGGGATCTGAACCCACAGCCCTCTGATCTCCCGGCCTCAGAAGCGAGTGTGCTACCTACTGAGCCACTGACACTGCTATACTGTTAGAGGTCAGTTAAGTAAGTTCATGGACATGTGGGCCCCAGTGGAGGAGACATTGGCCCATCCTTGGTTTCCTAGGTTATAGGGCCCCCCCCCACATATATATTTGGATGGGGACTGTCCTTGAAGTTATTTTTATGATTCCAACACTGTGAATTATTTTCTTTGGAGCACAGGAGTTCCATATTGTATCCTAAGGTACTGATGAGGACATATTAGTAACTGAGATGATTTGTAGAAGATTCAGACGGTATGTCTGGACTGTAAAACCATTTTTGCAAGACTGTAAAATGTAATTCCTCTGAGCTGCTGATTTAAATAAAATGTACAAAATAACTGACATTGCAGAAAGCCTGGAAGGAAAGGGCCACCTCTTAGCAGATGACACTAAGATCTGCTATAGGGTAAACACTCCAGATGGGGTAGAGAAAATGAGGAGGTACCTAGAAAATCTGGAAAAATGGTCCAAAGTGTGGCAACTGAGATTCAATGTGAAGAAGTGCAACATCCTACACCGTGGGGGCGGGGGTGCAGAAACCCTGCAGACAGCTACAGGATGGGAGGGGGCAGAACTGCTGGCAGTCACTAGAGAAGAAACATACTTGGGGATTTTCATCTTGGATGACCTAACAGTGACTAAACAATGCACAAAGGCTATAGGGAGAATCACTGGCATGCTGAGGTGCACTAAGGGGTATCATGAGCAAAAGAAGGGAGGTGGTAATACCACTGTACAGAATGTTGGTGAGGTCTCATCTGGAATACCTTGTGCAGCTCTGGAGCCACATCTTCTCAAAATATGTAGATAGGGTGGATGTGGTTCAGAGAAGGGCAATTAAGATGGTACAGGGCTTACATCACAAGACATATGAGGAGAGACTGAGTGACCTCGATATGCATTTGTTGGAGGAGCAAAAGCAAAGTGGAGATATAACAGAGACCTTCAAATATCTTAAAAACATAAATAAGGTGCAAGAGGGTGACATCTTTCAGTATAGAGTGAGTACAAGAACAAGGTGGCACAAAATGAGACTGGAGGGGGAAGGATAAAGGAAATATAAGGAAGTTGTTCTTCTTCACTGAATAGGTGTTGGATACATGGAATGGCCTTCCCCAAGAGGTGGTGGGAGCAAGCACAGTAGAAGAATTCAAGCACTCTTGGGATAGACATAAAGGAACTCTAGAAGTAGGAAGGAGAGGCTAAGCTGATGCCTAAATAGGGTCACCAACCGCTGTTACAGGTAAGGAAAAAGGGAAGACTAGATGTAGCTAGTGGTTCTCATCTGCCATCAATTTTCTATGTTTCTGTGTTTCTACCTTTCCAGCATGAGCTCCATGCTCTCCATACGTGGTGCGAATGGCTTTATGCTGCCATGTTGGCTCTGACCAGAGTTTGTTCCCTTTTGCTGTAGCTTGGTTGTCTGTCTCGGTGGCAAATTTGTATGCATTCCCAAGTATCACCAAAACATAAAAAAAAAATAGGAGCCAGGCATTATCTACTGCAAGCTGCAAGCTGACATTTTATCTGATATGACTTATCAGACATTACACCTGTGTCACCCAGGAAGTGCTGTAAACTGACCCTGTCAGTGTACATCCAGCAACATTTTTGTCCTCCCACCCCACAATGAAGTTGTTCCAATGCCAAAAAGCACATAGTAGCAGAGTAGTCAACTGAATAAAAAAAAAGTATTATGGTTTGAAATCACCCATGTATTGAACAGTGCTGCCCCGCACCTTACTTGTGCATAGTGACTGTGGTGACTACTCTCTATGCACTTAGGAACAATGACACACTCCTACATCTGCCACTGTATTCAGGGCCTTACAGCTCTACACAGCCACAAAGCATGGGCTGCGTCCCTCTGAATGGACATGCTGTGACGTGCACCCCCCTTTTGCTTCATAGTTGCACTGCTCCCAAAGCTGACAGTAGCAGAGGTGTCACCCTCCAAAAAGGAAAACAAAATACAGGAAAATATAGTACCTGTATAGCTCTTCTGTTTTTTGACAAATTATATTTGGCTCTAAAAAGACATTATGGTGTGTTATGCTGGAGGTAC
The DNA here is from genome assembly GCA_016271365.2 of Neoceratodus forsteri. Taxonomy (NCBI): domain Eukaryota; kingdom Metazoa; phylum Chordata; order Ceratodontiformes; family Ceratodontidae; genus Neoceratodus; species Neoceratodus forsteri. The sequence continues at coordinate 637,326,952 of CM057455.1, read as the reverse complement.
CTCTGTTATTTGTCACTACATACTACATATTCATAAAATTGTTGGGATTCCATGTTGGAAGTCCCCCAGGAAAATAGTATTGACAGCATCTGAGAGGTGATCATCATATTTTAGATAAAGACAGTTTTTGTAATGCTTAATTTTAGGATGGCATAGAGTATGCATACCCAGATCATGAAGGAAGCCTGATATCTAAATTTTGACCTTTCTCCATGATTTTTCAAGACCCAGTGTGTGCTGCTGGCCTCTCCAGATCATTCACTCTGTAATGTCTGAATACAGACTCTTACAGGCAGGCAACATTTCTGCTTGAGCAGCCAAATCAGATTTAGCTGCTTCAGTTAAATATGTGCCCCTTTTGTTACCCAAATCATTAACTCTGAGATGGATTAGAAGTATGTCTGGACAAGGGTGACTACCTAAAAGTTAGTACATAGTTAGTACAAGATGATCCTACCTCATGCCACCCTTACCAAACCAGCAGACATTACAGTGTGGCAGTCAAAAGTCATTGCCAGAATGACTCCTCCTGGCAACCTGTGCAGCCTTTTGAATAACTGAACTTCAGAAAATCCAAAGAGTAGTTTTGTAGCCTTCTGCCATGCTCTGTCCTTTCATAGAAAGTGCAAATGACAGCAATCTCTAAAATGTGTGTGTGTCTCAATCAACAGCCTGTACCAAGTGACTATCAGACTTTCTGTATCTCAGTGTCAAGAGGCAGATTGCTGAGTCAGGCAGCAACACATTTTTTCAGCACTTGATTGGATGCTGACAAACTCTATATACCAATCACAACAATACTTATTATTTTGTCTACTGTGTACTTTTTTATTGGTCACTTGTTTATAAAATATATATTCAGTTTGGAAGGAAATTAAAGATATCTGATAGGACAGTATATGTAACATGACAATATTCTTTATGCAAATGCTAATCTTACTTTCTGCAAGTGATTGACAGGTATTTATTTATTTATGTACAGTATGTATGTATGTATTTATTAGGTCTAGGATTACAATACCTTTGAGCCAGGGCTCTTTTACAAAGGTTCCACATCAGGTTACAATACAAAACATAACACATGTAAGTCAGATTACAAATTCAATACATAGGACAAGGTTACAAAAGTGTAAGCTAAACAGAGTTACAAAGCATCTGAGAAACAAAACAAGTTTTGGAGGCTAGGTTACAAGTAGACAGCGGATGAAGTGCAGAGAGGATCGTGGACAAGAGAGAGGAAGAGTAGAGGTGGTGGAGAGATATAGAGGAGGAGTGCAGCCAGAGGCATTGTCATAGACATAACATAGGGAAGTGCATGCAATGGGGTAACCAAGTGTTAATAGGAGAGAGAACTGTATAAGGTTAGGGAAATATTCATGGGGTCAGCTAGTGGAGGCAGTCACAGGAGCTAGAGGCAGTGAAAGAGCGGCGGAGCATTGATTTAAATGCACCAAGAGTAGGAGTGGAGGAGATGTAACTGTTTAGACCATTTAGCCAGCTGGGCACCCTGTAGGCAAAAGATCTTTGAACTTGTGAGGTATGACAATGTGGAACCTGCAGGAGCTGTGATTCAGACCCCCTGGTTGAGTGGGGGTTATTGCTAGGGAGCAGGACTGCACACACTCCAGGGGGTGCAAGGCCCATAGTTATTTTCTTTGCCATGGTGCAGGCTAGGTACTTTATCCAACTGGTGAGTTGCAGCCATCCAGTTTGTGCATAGAGGTAACACATATGTGTATGGTGGTGGGATCCAGTGAGAAGTCGGCAGGCCTTATTAAGGGAGGTGGATATTCGTCTAAGAGTGGTAGCAGGGCAGAGCTGTAGATGATAAGCCCATAGTCAATAATGGAGACAACAGAGCTCTGAATGGTGACAGTCAGTGCTTCTGGGGTAAGATGTTGCCTATGCCAGAAGAGAAGGCCAAGTCGAGTATTTGCTGCTTTGGCTACAGAGCCAATGTGGGCACTGTAAGTTAGATGAGGGTCTAGAGTGATCCCAAGGTACTTAAAGGCTTGAACCTGTTCCAGGGTGACTCCATGACTGGTTTTGATGGATAGGGGGTGCAGCTTATGCTGGTTATGAGAGCTTCTGAACATCATAGACTTTGTTTTCTTATTATTGAAGACCAGATTGTGACTTGAGAACCAATTTTCAACAGATGTGAAGCCAAGTTGAAGCTTGTCCTGTAGAGGCTTAGGATCCCAGTGGGAGGCAAGAATTACATCATCATCTCCATAGAGGATGATTGTTTCAGAGCAAGAATTTGGAAGGGAGTTCAGGAACAAGCTGAATAGTAGGGGGCCCAGAATAGATTCCTGGAGGACTCCTGAGCAAACAGGCCTAGTATCAGAGAGGACATCTGCAATTTTTACTCTTTGAGACCGGTTCTCCAAGTAGCTTTTGAACTAGGCAGTGGAGTCAGGAGAGTGCCCAGCTTTTAGAAGTTGCACAAGCAGTAGGCAGTGATGGACAGTGTCGAATGCCTTAGTCAGATCGATAAAGACAGACCCAATTAACTGACCATTGTCCAGTGAGCTGTGAAGAATGCCAGAGAATTCCAGTAGGGCAGATGAGGTGCTATGTCCTTTCTTGAAGCCATGTTGTTGTGAGCACAGGATATTGTATTTGCCCAGGAAATCTGTGAGCTGATCTGCTGAAATACATTCAAGGGCCTTGGAGAGGGGTGGCAATATAGAGATCGGATGGTAGTTTCCATGAATAGCCCTGTCACCACTTTTATGGACAGGGGTAACAGTAGATTTCCATTTGTTAGGGAACTGGCTGAGCCTAAGTTAGAGGTTAAAAATATATGTCAGTGGCTGTAACACCTCATCAAGTGTGAGGGACAGCAGTTTAAGGTCAAGTGTATCACTGCTGGATCTGGATTTGATGATGGTTTTGGTAATGTATTTGCGGGCTTCATGCATCTTGACTGCTCTGAAATAAAAAGGCGGATGGCTAGAGGAGGAGGAGGCATTGAGGGAAGGAGAGGGAGAGTCATAGGCCTTGAAAAAGTCAGAAGGGAAAACACTGCTGAGATCGGTGAATGCAGTGTTGAAGGTATTTGCTATGATTTTAGGGTCAAGCATAGTAGACCCATTTATGTTCAGCAAGGTAGGGGAGGTTTTTGGCAGCTTCCCAGTGACCTCTTTAATATTGTTCCAAAATGCCCTCCAATTACCCCTGATATCCATGAGAGCATTCTTGAAGTAGGTAGATTTTTTTGGCCGGATAGATTTGGTACAGTCATTACTTGCACGTTTATAGTTTTGGATGTCAGTTTCTTGACCAGTGGTTCTGGCCAGATCCCAGAGGTGATCTCTAGATTTTAGTTGATGTAAGAGATCATCTGAGAGCCAGGGATTACAAAGAAATTTGACTTTGCATTTTTTAAAAGGAGCATAGGAGTCACAGGCTGCATTGAAAGTGTTGATGAAGTAAGTTAGTGCAGTATTTACATCAGTTGATTTGTAAATAGGGGACCAGTCTTGGAGGTTGAGTCATGTTTTGAGGTGTGACAACTGCCCACGTGGTAGGACTGTACTAGTGATGATATTAGGAGGGGGTATGCAGAATTTGTTTGACCATTCACAGATGACAGGGGAATGGTCACTAAGTGAGTCAGGGAGGACTGAGGTATTTGTGATATGAGTTAGGTGGCTGGTAAGAATCCTGTCCAGGAGGGTACTGGTGCCAGACCTGTAGTTTTTCCCTGGTCAGAGAGATGACCATCTGGGTGAGATTGGCCAATGAGATGGCATCCTTATGGACCCATGCATCAAACATGAGCCAGTTTATATTAAAGTCTCCAAGCAGAATCATTTCAGAGTCAGGAGGTTGAAACCTGGTGAATTCCAAGACAGCATTAAGGCCATTCCCTTGTTCTTTTGGTGGGGGGGGAGGGATATACACTGAGATATATCAGCAAAGCAATAAGGCAAGGCCTGCTATTCTTAATACATTTATATTACTAGGTGTTTTGACTAGAAACAAGTTTTAAAGTCCCTTAGCAGTCGAGAATTGTTAATATATCTTTCTTTTTCTTACTTTTGTATTTCACTACATGTTTCTCCACTTATGATCCTCTCTCAACTGTGATTGTAGAAGCTGTGTTCTGTTAACTTTCTAGATATTATTATGTTAGATGTACAATCTAAAATGGCCTGGGCAGTGCCTGAAAATGGTCCCTGGGATCAGTGTACCTTACCCGGTAACCAAATAAATAAATAAATAAAAACTTCAGCAATTCTATTGGTGGCAGTAATCAAGATTTCCATAGAGCTTGTGTTCCCTCCTTCTTGAGCTGGCATCCTAGGTGGTAAGACAGCTATCCATTTGTCATTTTAAGATTCCTTTTTTCTTGCTACAAAAAAACTATCAAACTAGCTTTCTAAACATATGTGCCAGTATTCCACAAAATCAAGTTTTGTTAACTGCCTTTTCAATGCTGTATAAGTGCCAGTTAGCTGTAAAATATTTAATTTTATTTATTTATTTATTCATTTATTCATTCTCAGATTACAATACCTTTGAGCACATAACAGCTCTTTTACAAAGGTTCCACGTCAGTGGGACGGGTGACAGACATACAACGGATGGTATTACATAACATTTTGACAAGAAAGTATTTAAAATGACAATATGACATTAACATTGTAACTAAAATTAAGATTATGAATTGGTAGGAAACCAAAAATAATCTAATAAATGAGGCAGCCCAAGGTGCTTTGTCAAATATGTATAGGTAGATTTGGGTGAACAAAAATTCAAGTAAGTGAAGATAAACAGTGGAACAAAGGTGGAGGGTGAGAGGGGTGACGTGAAAGAAGGATCGGGGAAGGAGGCAGGATATAGGGCAGAGTGGTTAGGTTGAAAGTGGTTATTCACAGAGAAAGGGGAAGAAGTAGGTACACAAGGATGTATCAATACTGCTGAGGTAGTGCCATGTCAGTTGAAACAGTTGCAGGAACTGTTAGCTGTAAGATGCTGATGAAGAGTGCCTTTAAATTATCCCAATTTTGGTAAGAAAGAGATATCACGGGGCAGCACATTAAAACATAGTGGTGCTCTATATGCAAACAATCATTGTCCTTGTGTTGTCCAGCATCTTGGGACAGAGAAGAGTTGGTTGACTGAGCTATGCATGTGCTGGGAGCTGGAAGATGGGTTAAGTAAGTTTGTAACACCAGAAGGCAGGAGCCCGAGAAGTGCTTTTTTAGTTAGCAAGCAGGTTTGATAGTGAATCCTCCCATTTAGCTGAAGCCAACCTGTTTGCACATACAGTTCACATGGGTAGGTAAGGCATGTTGCTTCAGTAAGAAGTCAGCATGCTTTATTGAGTGCCACTGATATTCTGCAGAGGGTAGTGGTGGTAGCTGAGCCATAGATAACCAGACCATAGTCAACAATGGATACTATGGCGTTATAGATAACTAATATAAGGACTTCAAGTGTTAGATTGTGTTTATGTCTATGGAGTAACCCTATCTTGATGCTGGCAGACCTGACAACATTCTCAACATGCTGGGCATATGATAGTGAGCTATCCACGGTTACCCCTAGATATTTGAAATGTTGAATTTGTTCAAGTGGGACACCAGAGGAGTTCCTGATGGTTAGGGCACTGGATCTGTGTTTGCTGCAAACACCACTGAACAACATGACTTTTGTTTTTTTGTAGTTCAGAATCAGCTTTTGTTTCCAGAACCAGTCCTCCACTTCCTGAAAGCTGAGTTGAAGTTGGTGTTCCAGTGGTTCAGGGTCAGTGTTGCTAGTGTATATGACCACATCATACACATAGAGGAGGATCTGCTGGTGACAGGAGTGAGGGAGATTGTTAAGAAAGATGTTAAAGAGAAGTGGACCCAGCATGGAGCCCTGTGGTACTCCAGAGTAGATATGTTGATGGTCAGAGGTGACATTAGCTATCTTCACCCGTTGGGAGCAGCCTACAAGATAGCTTTTGAACCAGGACACAGTATCTGCTGAGATGCTAGTTGAGGACAGTTGTTTGAGAAGTAGAGAGTGGTTCACTGTATCAAAGGCCTTTGTGAGGTCTATGAAGGCCACACCCATCAATCTACATTGATCCAAAGATTGGTGAATGAAGCCAGTGAATTCTAGCAGTGCTGTGGTAGTGCTATGTTGCTTTCTGAATCCATGCTGCTAGGAGCACTGGATTGAGTATTTTTCCATATACTCCACCAGCTGATCTGCAACTATATGCTCAAGTGCCTTAGACAGAGCTGGAAGTATAGAGATAGGTCTATACTTTGTGTGTATAGTGTGTTCTCCACTTTTGTGAACAGGGGTAACAAGAGCTGACTTCCAGATTTGAGGGAATTGTGCCAGTCTCAGTGAAAGATTTAGAATCTTTGCAATGGGCACCAGTATTTCTTCAATGGTAAGGGCGACTAATTTGAGGTATAAGGAATCACTGCTATGCCTTGACTTCTTGAGTACTTTCACTAGGTATTTCCTGACCATATACAGTGGGACCTCTTTGAAGTAGAAAGGAGGTGGTGCAGGAAGTGAATCATCTGCCAGCTGTTCAGTGTCTTCAGTGATGTCCCTAGAAACATAGAAACATTGAAGCTGATGGCAGATAAGGACCACAAGGCCCATCCAGTCTGTCCATTTCTTTTTCTACCTTATAAATGTGCCATCGCCCTTTGCTCTGTCAGTGGCCTATCTATTTATACTCACCTGTATTACTCCCTTATGCATATCCCATGCCTGTTTGAAGCCCTGCACTGTATTCATAGCCACCACTTCCTGAGGTAGGCCGTTCCATGCATCCACCACCCATTCTGTGAAAAATAATTTCCTCATATTCCCCTTAATCAGCCTCCCTCTAGTCTCATGACTGTGTCCTCTTGTCCTGCTATTAATGTCCTTAAGATGTTTGAAGGTTTTGATCATATCACCTCTCTCCCTCCTTTGCTCAAGGGTATACATATTGAGCTCCATTAATCTGTCCTCATATGTCTTCTGATGCAGTCCCTGCACCATTTTGGTTGCCCTTCTCTTGACTGCCTCAATTTGGTTAATGTCCTTGTGCAGGTGTGGCCTCCAGTACTGCACGCAGTACTCCAGATGGGGCCTAACCAGTGTCTTGTAAAGAGGGATTATTACCTCCCTCTTATGACTTGTGATACCCCTACTAATACACCCTAACATCGCCCTAGCCATACCTACTTCTTTAGAGGTCTGCTTGGATGATTTCAGGTCATCGGTGATGATGATGCCCAAGTCTCTTTCTTCCTTTGTGACTGCCAGCAACTCCCCTCTCAGCCTATAAGTGGCTTCAGGGTTTCTCTTCCCTATGTGCATGATCTTGCACTTCTTTGCATTAAATCCCAATTGCCACTCTTCTGACCATTTTGCTAGTTTATCCAGATCTCTTCTCAATCTGCCCACCCCATCTGGATCACCTACTCTGTTGCCGATCTTGTGTGTCATCTGCATACAATCAAGCCTTACCCTCTAGCACAGCTGCAATGTCACTAATGAAGATATTGAAGAGGACTGGCCCCAGGACTGATCCCTGAGGTACCCCACTTGTGACTTGCATCTCCTCTGTCTGTATACCATTTACCACCACTTTCTGTTTTCTGACCGTCAACCAGTTTGCCACCCAGTTGACCAACTTCTGACCCACCCCAAGCCTACTCAGCTTATTTATCAATCTTCTATGTGGAACAGTGTTGAAAGCTTTGCTGAAGTCAAGGTAGGTGACATCAACTTCTCCCCCTTGGTCCACCCTCTGGTTACCCAGTCAAAGAAATATATGAGATTAGTTTGACAGGACCTTCCTTTTGTAAACCCATGCTGTCTTGGATCCTGTGCCCCTATGGATTCCAGGTGTTGCACTATCCTTTCCTTAAGGAGTCTCATGGGAGGATACTGCCCAGGTCAGTGAATGCATTATTAAAAGCATTGGCTATGGTCAATAGATCAAGGGTGGGGGCTCCATTAATATTTAGCATGGTGAGTGGAACCTTAGCATCTTTATCTGTTACATCTTTTATATTCTTCCAAAAATTCTTACTGTCACCCCAAGTGTTAGCAAGCTATTCCCTATGCTTCCTGCTTTTTTCAATGTGAATAGCCTGGATGCACTTATTCCTGACAGTTTTATATTCTTGTACATCTGCATGCTTGCCAGTAGCCTTTGCATGGCACCAGAGGTAATCTCTGTGATTCATCTAGCAAATAAGGTCGGTGGATAACTAGGGGTTGATGGTGCCTCAGAGTTTCATCCTTTTCAAGGGGGTATGGATATTGCAATCTTCATTAAAGTGCTTGATAAAGTGTTCAAGAGCTGTATTTATATCCTCTATGGCATCAAGTAATGACCAGTTAGTGCTACAGAGGTGTTGTTTCAGGGCTTCCAGGTGTCCCCACTTCAGCACCTTGCTGAAAATTGTTTTGGGGGAGAATTATTCAATTTATTTTACCTATTACAGGTTATAGGGAGTGGTCACTTAATGTGTCAGGGAGAACACTCACATTTGTTATACGATCTGGATGACTGGACAGTATCCAGTCGAGAAGGGTACTCATATCCATCTTATAATTAGGTAGGTAATCTTTTATTGTTTGACATAAAGTCTTTACAAATTATTTTTATAAAAATACATATTTGACACTATCATAAACATTGTTATTGCACAAAACATTTCACATGACACTGTACGTATCTATTGCACACAAATCATTCCATAAATTCAGGCACAAATTTAAAATACAATAAAACTCCTGAATTTCAGCCATTTCTTCTTATAAATAAACTCCTTTTAAGAAATGTATAAGCACTATTAATGTATTTCTATTTTTGTATTAAACAAAAGTACAATTAATTGTTTGGAGGGGAGACCAAGGATAGTCAATAATGGAGCCAACCATTTTTTCCTGAGGGTCTCATATTTAGGATAGTGCAATACTATATGCTTAAGATCATCTTGAATTCCCATCATACAGTTACATTCTGGCATAGAAACCCCATCTCGTTTCTGATCATATAATATATATACTTTGCTGAATATAACTCTAATCTAAATCTAGTAAATATTCTCCTTTCCTGTGGATCAGTCAGAAAAGTCAAATAGGGCTCCAGTCCTTGTGAAATGTTCAATATTTTGAACCAACGAAAACATCTTAATGTATTGATCTTTTCTTGGTCTGCAGCCATAAAGTGACTTCTGACTCTACTTTTGATTTGTTCCACTATTTTAAAGAAAGGAGTATTATAGATTTTGTACAATACATTTGTCATTCCCCATTGTAAAATATTTTCTTTTATAGTTTTAATTATCCCTGATGTAAAATTTAAAGAGTGATATTGTATTTGTTCCTCCAAACGAAGTCTTGGCAATCTATGATCTGGAAGAAGAAACAACTGTAATAAAAAAAATAATTCAGTTTTCAACTGCCAAGGTTATCAAGGAAAGTTGTCCTAATTTCTTTCTTAGAATTTCTGCTGGCATTGATTTTTGCACTCTTAATAAGAAGTGATACATTTTGTTTACTATCACTTCTAGTGGTTTTAAATCAACAGGAGGCCATATTTCTATGGCATACAAAATGCTTGTCTTTATTTTTGTGTTAATAACTTTTAGTAGTCCCAATATTGAGCTATGACCCATCTTACCACTAAAGTATTTGAAAGCTTCAAACACTGTTCTCAAGTTTAGCGTGATGGTTTAAGGCTTTGAGCTGCAAATCTGGTGACATCTAGCAGACCAGACCTGGGTTTGAATCCCACAGCTTCCACTTGCATACTGAGTGATCCTGAGCAAGTGACTTAACATCTCTGTGGTCCCAGGTCACTCCTGTAAAAAAGCTTTCAGTTTAGTGTTCTACTCCTGGTTAAACAACTAAAAAAAAAATCATAGTTTTAATATGCAAATTCGGTCGAAAGTTTGATGAAAATCTCAAACTTACAGGGGCAACCACAGACATTGCCAGCTATTTCCAGAAATTTCTGTAATATTTCTGGATAAATCTCCTGCTTTCTGCATTTTCACAGTAGGGACAACAGAGAGAAACTCTTTAGAAATTTCACAAAATATCTAGAAATAGCTGGCAATATTTGTGTCTACTACTGTAAATAGTCATAATATGGTTTAAATTATATTTTATTTTCCCCAATAAATAATGACGGTATCTTACTATTGTTTTGTCCAAAAACCACCAAATTTGTTTTTGGAAATTTATTTTCAATCCATCCTCAATGCATAGCTCTGAAAATGTATTAACCTTACATTGCAGGCCAAGCAGACATGTAGATATAAGAAGTACATCATCTGCATTGGCTAAAAGAGGAATTTTTTCTGCAAATACATTTGGAGAATGAAAATCCAAATTATTCAAGCCCTGCAAGGTAAAGTTAATATATAGATTAAATAACATGGGAGACAACAGACACCCCTTACATACCCCTAGATTAGTATGTATTTTATTTGTTAACTCCCCTTGTTGATTGTATTTGACTTTAAGCCAGGCACCATCATGAAGCTGAATAAGAATATCTAGTAAAACAGGATCGACATTATATTTTTCTAACTTTGACCACAATAGTTTACAGCTTATAGAGTCAAATACAGTTTTGAGGTCAACAAAACAACAAAACAATTTACCCTTTTTTATATTTACATACTTCCAAATGATGTGATGTAGCACAAAACAATGTTGCACCATTGATCTCTTTGCAATAAATCTGTTTTGAAGTTCTTTTAATAATTTATTCTCCTCCACCCATTGTTGCAATCTGTTTAAAATAATCTTTGTGAATATTTTTGTGAAATATCTATCAAGCTAATGGGGTGGTACATTGCAGGATTGTTAGTTTCTCCTTTTTTATAAATTTGTCATATTTTGCTGCCCTTCCATGAATCTGGAATTTGATCCATTTGAATACAGTAATTGAACAAAACGTAAAAGCCTAGGATCCACCATTCATTAAATGAGCAATATATATCAGCCAATATCTGGCCAGGTTTCAGGGCTTTGTTTGTTGTAATCTGATCTAGTGATTTCGCTATGTCTGAAAGGTTTATCAATAGAGGTCTTGGAAAATACATTTTGGCAATTCTTTCCTCAGGACAATATAGATGTCCATCTTCTTTTTGGGAAAAATAGAGAACTGAGTAATATTGTTCCCAGACTTGCTAGGTGATTCCTGCTTCAATCTCTGTGGCATGCTTATCGTATCCCTTGCTAAACAAAGTCCAAAATTGTTTTGTATCTTTATTAACAATGGAGAGTCTTAATTTTTCCCACATACTTTTTTTATATTTTAATCTTTCTGTGTTGAAGTTTCCTTGTAATATTTCCTTTCTTTATTTTAAGTGTTATTTGTTATTTCACCCTTTTTTATATGATCTAAACATTTTATTCATTTTTTGTTTACTATTCTTACATCTTAAGTTAAAACACATACTTTTTTTCCCTTTTTTTGAGCTGTGGCTCAAAAAAGAAAGGTTTCAAGTAAAGGACCATATCTTCTCATAATGTTGTTAAATTAGTCAGATTCATTTTTTAAATATTTTACCCATATAGTTCTCCATATAAGCTCCATTAAGAATTTCACAAAAACGAGGGATACTTGAATTCTGCCACCTTATTCTTTTTTGATTTATCACCTCCATATTACTCATATCTTGTTTATTATTTGTATTTCCATTACCCATTCTTAACTGCCATTTTGTCAAAACTGGTTAATGCACTGATTCCGGTCTGGTAATTACTTCCAAATCTAGTATTCTATTAGCTGCCTCAATATTTCACCAAACAAGGTCTATAACAGATGACTCATTTGGGCCAATAAAAGTATATTCCCCTTGTTTTTCAGTTTTGGTTCTACTGTTAAAGACTATATAATCTAAGTCAGACAAAATCTTGCCCAAATATTTACCATTTTTGTTGTTAATTTTCTCTTTTGAAGATCGTTGCCAAAATAAATTTTCATTAATTATGTTTTTACCATCCCTCAATTCTAAATTTATTGTCCCTATTTCTTCAGATCTTGCATTAAAATCTCTTAGGACAATTACAAAGCAATTTTCATTTTCCTCCACAAGGGATTCAAAAGTTACTTTAAAGATTTTCCAATACTCCTCTTGAGCCTTACTCTTACATGGCAAGACATAGACATTATCAACTAACCAAACAGAAGTTGCACTTTCTAATTTTATTGCTTGGCAATTAGGTAAATCCACTTTATGATACGTAACTTTAAAATCTAGACTGGTTTTAACACAACAGGCCACTCTAGCCTTTGGCCTTCCAGTCTTTTTGACTTTTGTTGCTGAAAGCATAAATCCTGAGAAACCAGGGATCAGTGGCGGAGACTCCCCTTGAAGCCATGTCTCTTGAAAACAAATGATATCCAATTCTTGAATGAAATTTTGGAAATCATTATCTGCTAATCTATATTGAAACCCTATCACATTCCAGGATAATATATTTAACTCTTTTTATATCATTGTCTCAATAAGTGTAGCAGGCTCATTTCTTCAAATTTGTCAATTTGGACTTAAATTATCAAGAGGAGCAAAGAAATTTGATACTTCCAAGGATGTTAGATCATTACATCTTATAATTAGCTCTAGTAGGTAATGGAACAAGCTGGGTATGGTTGAGTGCAGAGATTGCATCCTTAAAGGAACCTACTTCAGGGGAATGCCAGTTGACATTGAAATCACCCATAATTATCATCTCAGCATTATTGGGCAGGTTTGTAACATATTCCATCAAGCTATGGATGCCTGTGAATTGGTCCTTAGGTGGTATGTAGACGGACACAATTGTTAGAGCTTTATTGAGGGCCCCAAGTAGAACATTGATGGCTAACATCTGGGTTGCATTGCTTAGGCTGTCCATAGGTAATGTATGTCCCATGAGTGTATCCTTGATGTGTATGGCACAGCCACCCCCTTGTTTTGTGAGTCTATCCTGTCTAAAGATGGCATAACCAGGTATAACAACAGCTAAGTCAGAGATCTTTGGGGAAAGCCATATTTCCCCTACAGCTAGGATGTCAGGGTTTTGCTGCATGACCCAAGCTTGGAGTCTATCTATCTTACATAACAGGCTGCAGATATTGATACACGCCAATGCAATTGAACCAGACTTATTTGTGTTGCCAGATGAAGCAGATCTTGCTGGGTCAGGATTAGGGTGCACATTTCCAGACAGTAACAGCAACTTTAGTATGACTCTAAACATGAAACCTTTCAGTAGTTTGAAATTAAATTTGTGAGACTGATATAAGTTTGAGTTTGTCCTTCTTTTTATGTGTATCACTGTAAGGCTAAGTGGTAATGATCGTGGTGAGCAGGACCCAAATTCCTTGATGGATTGCAAGTGCACCAGGAACCAAGGAGGAGTCCACAAGTCTTCTGAAGTGTATAACAGATAACTAGTTACAGTGCTGGGGTCATAGTGGATGTTGTGTAGGAAGGTAATTCCTTGTCGTTGTTGTTGTGTAGGTTCTTGTAGTTTACCTTAGCTGAACACAGCAATTAAGCGAAGTATTTCTAGTGTTGTGTGAAGAAAATCCATTGCTTTTGGAAGCATGATAGAGTTGTGAGGTATTACAATCCCACAGCACTTGAAAGGGATGTTAGCAAGGGAAGTGAGTCAGGGATTACAGTAAAAAAATAATGAGGCTCTCTAGTGGTAGGTGCATGTAATCTACCAATGGAAAACTAGACAAAAAAACAGAGGGGGTTAGCAGAGGAGGGCAATCATTCAATTAGGTAGAATAGGTGGGAATGGGGGGGTGGGCTAGCAACAACAATAATAATAGCAATAATTAATTAAGTGCTAAGAAGACACTTATGTGTGTGTTTCACTTTAGTACTCAGATTCTGTGGTGAAAAAGACACAATACTGAATTTATAAATGTGTGTCAGTAGATTATGAAATCTGTTTTCCAGAGATGTGTTTATTCGTACTGTTTCAGTATTTATTTGATGTAAAAAAAGTTTAGAAAATTAAGTAATCAGTGACAAGAAACTTTGGTATGTCTTAGTAACAAATTGCCATTTTTCGTCCTAACACATTGAATGTAGTGTGTAGAAACATAGGAGTTAGTACCTCAGATAATCTTATTTTGTGGCATGCTTTTTTTTTATTCCTATACAATGATTTTTTTTGGTTTAATAAGTTACCTTATTACTCAAACTACTTACAGGACTGGTTACTTGTTGCTTCAGCTCCTCAGATCACAACAGCCAGGATGGTACACTTCATGTTATCATCCCATGTCAGAAGCACTTTCCTCTGGCTGTTTTGAAGCATTTCTTGTTTTGGATTTAAATGTTTTTTATGTTTGACAAGAATCCTTTTTCATGTGCAGAAAACAAAAGAAGAATTTTGCTGTACAAAAGAGGATTTTTGTTTCATATCGAAACCAATGCATTGCAAAGGGTATCATTAATTCTGTCTCAAAACATGATATTTTTTTTATTTTTATGTCCAAATTTTGAAGAGACCTTCTTGAGAGCACAAACTGATTGCCACTGTAATTGTGGGTCTGAGAATGACTCTTTTGATGAGTTTTTGGAGTAATTTTGCAACATTTTTTTAATTCTTTTATCATGACCAAAATACGAATAAGGAATCTTGGAGTACAAAAAAAGAAATCTGATACAAAAAAAGGATCTTATTTCATATAAATGCCCATTCATTTCAATGGGGATATTTACTTTTTTACATTTATTTTTGGCAATTTGGGGTCTTTTAAGTCACAAATTTTAACAAAGCTTCATTATTGTCCCACCTCATGTCCAGTGATGTTGAGTTATGCAAAATTTGTCTTTGGTGGTGTTGTTGTAGTAGTGATTTGTGTAAATTAAGTTTTTAATGCTCTTTAACTGTAAACAAGTGTGACATTCTAGAAGTAAACTCTGGTATCTAATGATGATAGTTACCAAAAATGAGTGACTACGAAAATAGCTACCCATTTTCAGTGCTATAATTTTGGGCTACCCTGCAAGGGTAGCAATGCAATAGTGAGGATGGCAACCAGAGGGGGAGGGATAGGGTGGAGGAGGGGAGGATAAGGAAAAGGGTTTAGTAGGGGTGCATGCCTGCTGCAGCTGAGCCATCCCTGTGGTGTGGTGGTGACGGTGGTTGGCTCTGATGCAGTAGGCACTGGGTTTGGGATGGAGCATAGAAAAAAAATGTTCTACTGCTTCTACTGCTTTTCTTTTCCTATTCCCTTGCAGGAGTGTTGCCCCCTCCTCGACATGCACCCCCCTGGAGTTGGTAATCCAAAATCAGGGGGTGCAGGGGGGCGCATCTGCCCCACAAAAGCATTACTTTTTTACAGAAGTGTGGTCTCCGAGAAGTGCATATTGCCAATTTGCTTTTCGGTGATATGCACTCACCATAATAGTGATTGCTGTTTTGTGAGCACTATTCTGATATGGAACTCTAAACTCTTTGTAATGTTGAATTTATACTTTAAGGGCAAATGTGAGCATATCAGACTGTAACTAGAATTTTTTTTCTTAAAAGAATATCATACCTATTGTGGTTTTATATATGTTTGCATTTTTCTTTTTTTTTAACTTTTCATTTCTTATACAGCAGTTATAACAGTGGGAGTTATCAATTAACATAAGTCACTCGGTAGGAGCAAGATGACACTTTACAAGTTTCAATATGGGTTACTGGGTTGCCAAAGAACTTGGCTTATGCTTCTGCCTTATGACTGTCCTGTACATAAGAATAATCATTTACGTCAACTGTTATGCCTTATGATTTATATACTTGTAAGTATATTGTGCAGATTTCAGACAAGTAGTTGCTGAGGTATTGTGAGTCTGAGGTGACAATTTAATGCAATTGAACAATACAGTTTTGATATCCTGCTTATGAAAATAGCATAACAACATAGAAACATAGAATTTGAAAGCAGATAAGGACTGCTTGGCCCACCCAGTCTGCCCATTTCCTTACCTAATGGATATGCTGCAGATCCTAGTTTGCGAACAGACTACTTCCTCCTACCTCCACTAGAATTGCCTTATGTCTGTCCCATGCATTCTTAAATTCTCCCACTGTTTTTGACTTTACAACCTCCTCAGAAAGGCTGTTCCATGCATCCACAACCCTCTCCATGAAAAAATACTTCCTCACATTGCCTCTGAGCTGTCCCTCCTCTATCTTCAAATTGTGCCCCCTTCTTCTTGCACTTCTATTTTTCTGAATGATGCTACCCTCTTGGACTTTGTTGATTCCCTTGAGGTACTTGAAAGTTTCTATCATGTCCTCCCTCTCCCTCCTTTCCTCGAAGGTATACATAGTAAGCTCCTTTAGTCCCTCTTCATATGTCTTCTGGTGCAGACCCTGCACCATTTTGTTTGCCCTCCTCTGGACAGCCTCCACCCTGTCTATGTCTTTGCGGAGATGGGGTCTCCAGAACTGCATGCAGTACTCCAGATGGGGTCTCACCAACTGTCTGTATAGAGGGATAACAACTTCTTGTTTTCTACTGGTGATGTCGCTCCCTATGCATCCCGGCATCCCACCAGCCCTCCATACTGCCTTCTCACATTGCTTGGCCATCTTTAGGTCATCTGATATGACTGCCTCCAAGTCCCTTTCCTTTTTTGCTGTTGTCAGTATCTCACCCCCTATTGTGTACACTTTCCCTGTTTTTTTGTTTCCCAGGTGCCTTACTTTGCACTCTTTGTATTGAATCAAAGCTGCCAAATATTTGACCATTACTCCAACCTTGCCAAGTCCCTTGTCATCCTTTCCACCCTACTTTGTGTATCAAACCTGTTGCAGATCTTTGTGTCATCTGCAAAGAGACATACTTTTCCTTCCAGTCCTTCTGCAATGTCACTTATAAAGACATCAAAAAAGACCGGACCCAGTACTGAACCCTGTGGTACCCCACTAGTAACCCTCCTTTCCTCACTGTGGACTCCGATTACTATTACCCTCAGTGTCCTGTTGTCCAGCCAATGTTTTACCCAGGCTACCACACTGAGACCCCCTCCCAGGCTGGCTAATTTGTTTATTAATCTTTTGTATGGGACTGCATCAAATGCCTTGCTAAAGTCTAGGTAGCCAATGTCCACAGCACCTCCTAGGTCTACTACTTTGGTCACCCAGTCAATGAAATCTATTAGATTCCTCTGACATGACCTTCCCACTGTGAATCCATGCTGCTTTGGGTCCTGTGCCACAGTGTCCTCAAGGTACTCAACAATTCTTTCCTTCAGAAGTGATTCCATCATTTTCCCTTCCGCTGAGTTCAAACTGACAGGTCTGTAGTTTCCTGCCTCTGTCTTGCTCCCACTTTTGTGAAGAGGAATCACATCCACCTTCCTCCAGTCCTCAGGTACCACACCATCCTCCCATGATTTGTTAAAAATGGTAATCAGTGGTGTTACTAGTTCTCCCCTTAGTGCTTTTAGAATTCTAGGGTGAATCCCTTCAGGCCCCATTGCTTTGTCCACCTTCAGTTTTAGGAATTCTTTCATAACTCTTTCTTCTGTGAAAGGATTGATATCGAACCCCCTATCCAGAGTGATTCTACTGACTGGATTGGGTACCTCCCTCTCCTCTTCATTTGTGAATACTGAGCAGAAGTATTTGTTCAGTATCCCTGCTTTTTCACTGTCCATCTCTGCCCACCCTCTCCTCTTTATTTAGCCCCAGTATCCCTCTCTTTGTCTTTCTTCACTTCGTAATGTGCCTATAAAAGGTTGTATCCCCCTTTTTAACCAACTTGACTACCTTTTCCTTGGTTTGGGCCTTTTCTATTTGATTGCCTTCCCTGCTTCCTTCTGCTTTAACTCATGCAGTTCTCTGTCCTGCTCATTCTGTGTTTCTTATACTTCCTGAATGTGATCTTTTTCTCCCTAACCTTCCCCGCCACCTCTTTTGAGAACCATAGTGTTGTTTCCTTTCATTTTGATTTATTTGCTTCACACAAAGGCTTGTTGCCTCTGTGATGGCAGTTTGATGTTTCCCCATTGTTGCTCCACCCCTCCTTCTTGCCTGTTTGCTAGTGTTTTTCTGAGACATTCTCCCATTTTGACAAAATCAGCCCTCCTGAAGTACAGTACCTTCACTTTTGTATGGCTTGACTCTACAGTTGAGTTTATCATGAACCACACTGTTTGGTGGTCACTTGTTCCCAGATGGCTACCCACTTCTAGATCTGAGATCCTCCCTCCATCCCAATTTGAGAGTACAGGTCTAAGATTACTCCCTCCTGAGTGGGTTCCAACACTAGCTGTCTGAGACATGCTCCCTTAGGGTATCGAGGATGGCCCTGCTCTTGGATGTGGCTGCAGCAAAGGTGCTCCAGTTAACATTAGGCATATTTATGTCCTGCATCAGCAACATCTCCCCTTTCTCTGCCATCCTAAGGATGCCTTTATCATTTCCTTGTCCATTTTCTCCACCGAGATTGGGATCTGTATACAACCCCTGTGCAGATTGTGGTGTCATTTCCAGTCTCCAGAGTGTCCCACAGTGCCTCCTCTCCTCCCTGTTTACCCCTTAGTTATATTGGTTTGATCCCTTCCCTTACATAGAGATCTACTCCTCCTCTTATACCCTCCCTGTCCTTCCTGTAGATGGTGTACCCTGGTATGTTGACATCACAGTCATTGTTCTCTGTGTACCATGTTTCTGTGACTGCCACAATATGCAGGCATCCCTCTTCCATTTAGGCCACCAGTTCAGGGAGCTTGTTACCTAGACTACAGGCATTGGTACTCATTACCCTCCATTTTTGATGGTCTTACCCATTTTTGCCCCATCCCTGTCCTTACTGCCTTTGTCTTTTTCTCCATTTATCCATGCCCTTCTCCCTATTGACTTCTCTATCTTGGTGTTTACCTCACTAACTACCCTGATTTTTATAGGGGGTAGGATTTCCCTTCTCCTTTTCAGCACCTCCCCTCTTGGCAAGTTTAAATGCTTGCCGATGAAGCATTTAAACCTATCACCTAGGATCCTGGTTCCCTTCCAGGACAGATGCAGACCATTGCACCAGTATAGGCCTGCATCCCTCCAGGAGGACCCCCAGTCCCCAATGAAGCCAAAACCAAGAGCTCTGCATCAGTTTTTCAACCACTGATTGAATTCCATGGTGTGGAGCACCCTAGTCTCACCCATGCCATAGACAAGCAGCACCTCCAAGAAGGCTACCATGCATGCTACTTGTCTAAGGCCCTTCCCCAACTACACAAACTCCTCCTTTACTTCTCTGAACCCTTTCCCAGAAAGGTCATCTGTTCCTAGGTGGACAAAAACATCCAGCTCCCTCCCTTATGCAGCTGCTCCTGCAATCCTGAGGATTTACTCCCTGTCCCTCCAAGTCATTGCACCAGGCAGGCACCTTACCTCTCTCTCTCCTCCCTCCCCAAGTTCTTCCATCCTAACAACAGAGTCTCCCACCAGGAGTTGTTTCCTTCCACTGGGGGGCTCCCATGCCACCCTCCTTTGGGTCTCCTTTGTGGATGGTCTCAGCATCATCCTTGGTCTCCACTGCAGGAGCTTCCATAGAGAAACCACACTCTGCCAGAAAGTATACATTTATTAGTCAAGAAGTTAATATGGTACTAGTGTACCATATTACCTTCTTGACTAACAAATGTATCATTTTTACATGCAGTAATTTCTGTTTTGTCTTTTTTCCACAGGTTCTGTTGCCAGTCACAGCATGATACTGTAATATTTTTTTTCAGATTTCACAAAACATTCAATCTTCAATTGGAAAATTCTGGTGACAGGAGAAAAATGCATATCACAGAATCTACATAAAGTAGAAAGACAAAACTGAGGTATTTTGATAGTTATGGTTTGCATTACAGTGGTAATGGTGTACACATTGGCAATACAGACTAGGCAAGCCATCATGTCTCTTGCTTCACAACAAAGGTGAAAAACAGAGTAAGATGTGGTAAGAAAGATATATGTGGTACACTCAAAAAACTGCAATTAACAAAACAAGTAAAGAAGCCAAAAGTCAAATGGCAAACATTGACCAAGACTCACAAGCAAAAAAAAAACAACAAACAAAAACAGTAGAGTTGTGAGTGTGGCTACTATGTGGCACTGAATAGTGAGCTATTTCAGAAAGTTTGGTTGCAAAAGTGAAAATTGATCAAATTATATCTGCCATTGTAAGATGTACTGGTAAAAAAATAAAACAAAAAACAGAAGAAACTACGTCTAAAGATAAGGCAGTTTGTAAACATTCTCATGAAGGTACAGTCCTGACTGTGGACAAGTATTATGGCTGTAACTGACAAATTTAGAAAAAAAGATGAGAATGTTAAAGTCAAACTGGATTACTTTGAACATCTTAGCAGAGATGGTTTCTGTTTAGTGCTTGATGGACATTGGCTGCACACTCAGAATACTGAGGCATACTTCTGGGAAGAGACGTATCATCTACATAATTAGCAATTCACTATTCCTGTAGATGAAGCCAGAAAGATGATGACATGCCTGAGATAGATGAAAAAACTGTTACAGAAATCAGAAAGAGAAGAGCACGCTATTTCACATGGACATGTGATGACTCGTGCAGTATCAGAGAATCCTCATTTCATGAAGTGGAAACATTTTTTGAAACTGTTTCTCACCACAAAGAGAAGTGAAAATGCAAACTCTTAGAGAATATAGACAAGTATAAGATTAAATCTCACCATGAATTAATGGGCAGTTCTCTGGCATGTTTGCAAACTGGAGCTCTGGACTGCATATTTAATCATGTCCATATAGTTGATGTACACAACTCAGGAATGAGAACATTTGTGGACACTTTGTATCATGTCAGAAGTGTTGTTTGGAACTTCACACAATTAGATTATTAACTGAATACAATATGGAAGGTGATCTTAATTTTACTAAGAAACTAAAAGAATTCAAAGCACATTCTGATTGAGTTTCTGGAATGTAGTGTGCATGGTATGTATCAATGTGTGTCAGTAAAAGAATAACAGTTGATTTAGAAATTTGGCAATAAAAGTGCCACATCTGAGCTGGCTAAAGGACAAAAGTTTGATTACAAATACATGTCATGCAACTGCAAATAGCAAAGGTATATCTGTCTAACATTCACAGGTGGAATAAGAGGTGGGGTCAGTTGGTTGCTTACCTCTTACATAAGAGTGACTTTAAACCACAGGAAAAAGTGGTCATTCATACTGTTTTCAAAAGATAAAATCAAACACTTTGCCTCCTAGGTCTGTGATAAACAAAATGGAGCCAGATGTTACACCTATTGAGATAGCCTGCTTAAATTTGTTTGAGCGGATTCTAATCCAGACAATGAAACTATTTGAAACAATATTGAAATTAAATATGAACATGAAAAACATACCACAAAAAGAGCTCATTAAGTTGCTGAAGGGATCTATTATGTACCTGTCACTCCCACTCCAAGAAAATGTAGAGACACTAAGTAGAGATAACAGTATTGTCATTTTGGTGAATGGTGTCCCAACAAAGTCCAAACATATCTGACAAGAAGTTTTTAATGCTGAGGAGGTAAAAAATGATGTACACTATTTAAAGCATTGAAATCCCTTGAATGAAGATATCAATGCCAGTCACCATGCTGACATTTACACTCAGTTTGCAGTAGTGGACACCACAAAAACAATGATGAAGAAGGTCTCAGTGAGTAGTGATGAGAATTTGTATGGACAGTACACAATCCATGCACTTTATGACATGGATCCAGTGCTTGACAATATTGACTTGTACCAGATGAAGCAGGTTAAAGGAATCCCCTGTTAGTATGTATGAGAACACATTGGAAGCATGTTGTTTCCCAGATCTCTTTCTGTATAGTACTGGTGGTTGCGTGGGTGAAAGTGAGGTACATATTCCTGGAGCCAAGTACCGAGCATCCACAGTGCTTCACTTGGATGGTAAGATTTGAAGCGATATTCAGTATTTTTTCCCCTGCTGTAAGAGAGTGAGCCAAGTACTATATACTCTCTGCATCCATTGCAGATACTCTGCAGATCACTGCATATCTGTATTGTATCATAGCTGTGGAGTTGCTTCAAAAGCTGCAGGAAAAGAATGAGACACTGCAGGTGAATTTCAACCCCATCCCTTCCAGTGTGAGTGGCACCAAAGAATATTGCTAACAAAGGCACTCTGAAGTCCTGTCTATGTATGACAGTATGGAGCAGCCAGTTCATTTGTTACCCTCAGCTGTGAAGAATACAGCTGGGAAGAGTTGGCAGATCTTTTCGAGTGGGCAAATGCAGTTGAAGATGGCATATCATCTATGACTCTTGGTGAGATGTGCTCTCTAGATCCTATGTCTGTGTCATGACACTCTCATCACTGTTTTCATGCTCTGCTTAGATTCATTCTATCAAAGACTAATCCACCTCTTGGTATTGTTGAACACTGATTTTGGAGAGTAGAATACCAGTCATGAGGGGCTACTCATATTCATATGCTGCTGTGTATAAAGGATGCCCCACACATTGGTTGCAGCAAGGACTCTGTAATCCTCAATTTCATCATGCATTATATCACGTGTCAGATCCCTGACAATTTTGACAGTCCAATGCTGTGGAAACTCATGGAGAAATTCCAGGACCATTTGTATTACAAGTACTGCTGTAAGAAGGTAAAAAAGTGGCAACAGGTACACAAGGTGTCATTTTGGATTTCAGAGATGCGTGCGCAAAAATGGCCATTTCAATTATTTGTTCTCTTCCATATGCCACTATCTGAAAGTGGAATCCATGAAGAGAGTGTATGAACTGCCTAGATAGGAAAATGAAGCATTCATAAATGATTATAGCCCATCTTTGTTGTTGACGTGGCAGGCGAATAATTGATGTGCAGTTTGTTGCTGACAAGTCCATGGCCATGGTGAGGTATGTCACTTCATACATCACCAAAAACAAGCAAACTTGCTTGCAGGAGCTTTGGGTAGATCTGTTCAATATCAACAGGTCAGTCTTCTCATGGCTGTGGTCACTTGAATTAAAAACTCTGTCACATCATGAATGGCCTATGAAGCCAGTGACCGGTTGACAGGCACATGCCTGTATGGAAAATTCAAGTTAGTACTGTACTTAAACATCAACTACAAAGACAAGAGACATGGAGTCCTCAAACCTCATGAGGAGATTGAAGAGCTTGCTGCAAACAGGCCATCTTCAACAAATGTCCTGAAGAACAGTTTAATTGACACACACTACCCACAGTGCTACAATACCATGGAGAACATGTGTCTGCTTGAAGTCGCATAATGGTATGACTACAAGTACGTCGTTGATTTGGATCCAGCAAGAGATATATACCAAGTGACAGGCTTGCATGGTAGTCTTATGAAATGGTGGAAGCCTTCATTGATTAACCATTGCAAGTTCAGTCTGAAAACTACAGAGAAAAGCAAGCAGCACAACTTTGCTCTCCTGTTCCTGTTCAAGCCATTGAAGGAAGAAAGCTCTTTGAAAGGTGACTGTGAAACGTATGAGTTGAAGTTCCATTTGAGCTATGAGACCTTCTAGATAGAAGCTTCAGTTGCTTACATTAACAGATTGAAATTAGAAAAAAGCAGATAGAAAAAGCTAGACAACAACTGGAAGAAGATACACCAGTTAATTCACAAGGATTCTGACCCAGAGGGAAAAGGAGCTCTGGGATCACACCTCCCTGTTAATGATCCAGCAGTACTGATGTCAGAGGTTGAAAGTACTATACAGTAGGCAGACTACTTCTCCACAGACAGCTGCATGATCAATCAGCAGTTGAATGGACATCAGTAAATCGCATACACTGCTGTCATGTATGCTGTGAAGCGTGGTATGCAGAAGCATAACACAGAGTGTTCTTGTGTCAATAAAAAGCCACTTCACATGTTTGTCAGTGGTGCTGCTGGGACAGGTAATAGTTTTGTTATTGAAGCTATTAGCACTAAGATATGAAAACATACTTGAATAGCAGTGTCTGTCATTGTGACAGCTCCAACTGGTCTAGCAGCATACAACAGAGGTGGAGTAACACTGCACCATATTCTTATGCTGCCTGTTAAACACAGTAAGACAGGTGAGTACCGCAAATTGTTGTTTGCTGTCACAAGTGAGTTACAGACCATGTTTGACAAGATGGAGCTCTTGATTATTGACAAAATCAGCATTGTTTGCAATGTTCTCCTTGCCTTCATTCATCTTTATCTGCAGGAGATTGTTGGCATAGAGGATGATATTCCCTTTGGTGGAAAAATATTGTTTTTTGAGACCTACTCCAACTAGTAGCTGGCAATGGTCAACATGTCTTCTCCACACTTTCTGTTGAGGAGAGTAAGAAGACTTTAGGGTGCATTGGTGGAATAAACCTGTGGGAGATTTTCACCTATGTTGAATTATTTCAGAATATGAGACAGAGTGCTGATCTTCAGCATAAAACTCTACTTGATGAGGCTTACATTGGGAATGTGTTACCTTCCAATGTTTAACTGTTGAAGACAAGTGTCATAGAAACAAGGGGTACTTCCATGTATGCTGCATGTGCTCTTTTTGCAAAGCTATGTAGTAATTGCATGCACATTGTCTGGTTGATGCCAAGACTTAAGCAGTGTGCAGAATTCAGTAAAAATTATGCTCGAGAGAAAGCAGCAACCAATTCTCACACTATCATCACTTGACCCAATTGATGGTGTGTGCCTAAGTCCCAAGATGGTATTGAAGATGGTTGAGTGACTGAAGGAATTTACCTCAGATGTGTAGTGAACAGCTGGTTTGGAGGCAGCTCTGACAGTGTGTACGAATGCACATGCCATGCTATGTCATAATCTTGATGTGGATTGGGGACTTGTCAATGGTGCAATGGGGCATATAGTTGACTCTCAATATAATGTTCAGAAAATATTTGCTGAAATGGCTGGGGTGAAGTCTGACAACCTTAACTATTCACAGAGAATCAAGAGGTGTTCAATGAAAATCCAGCTTGTGAAAGCATTTATGTAACAAGAAAGCAATTCCCACTCTGTGTTGCATATACAGTCTCAATTCACAAGTCTCAAGGTTTAAGTCTGGATGGAGCAATGGTTGACATAGGTAATGGCATATTTAAAGATGGCATGAGCTAGGTTGTCTTGTCCCTTATAAGAAGTCTGTCAGGACTGTACATCATAAATATTGCACCAAAGAAAATCAGTATTGATATATAGTGTATTGTTGAGTTAATCACCTGCAGACTCTGTACCAACCCAACAAATTGCTGATCCCCATACCTACTGATGTGGTGATGCGAGACATCTCTGAAGATGTGTCACATATCTTGAAGAAGAAACCTAGTTATTGTCACTCATTTGACTTGATTTCTTGTGGACAATCTACTGTTGTTGATCAAAGAAAGTGACCACCAGTGAAGAAATGTATTGGTCTGTTGCAGTGGTAAATTTTTTTTTGTAATCATTTTTTATTGTTTTTCAAAAGTATGGAACAACTAAGTAAAAACATACTACAAAGACTTGAAATGTATATCTACATTTTTCATATGGGTCACCTTAATATATAATAGCTAAATAAATAACTGACTTAAAAGGAGTTACTAAACTTATTCTAGCAAAGAGAGGAAAAAGAATTAAGTAACTAACATGTAAGTAACAAACACGCTGAGCATGAGGTGAGTAAGTGATAAATAACCTTATTTAAATGACAAGAGCAACTGTTAAGCTTCAATGGTAATACTTAGTATACTGGTTTTACTTTCTTAGTCCTTTTTTTAATTTTATAAAAAAAAGAAGAGACAAGAAAAAAAATGGATTATGCCTAACAAATATAAGACATTGTCTATCAAGTAGCAGGAAGAGAGTATATTCTGGAAGCCAAAAATAAAGTATACTATCAATCATTAGAGGGGGAGTTGAGCGCACTGGAGAAAGGGGCCCCACACTGCATAAAACAGACCCAAATTTCCTCTGGAAAGATGAGTCAACCCTGCATACTTGGCTAGTTATAATAAACCTGGCAGCCAATCAGTAACAGATGAAGACTCGTCTGACCACCACTTCAACAAAAACTGTCCAGTTCCCTCCAACACAACTGGACCCAACTATTTTCTTTTTTGTCATGATATTACTTGAGACATGCCCAGTCCCCCCAGAAGCCAGTTGATTGGACTCTGTCACAGCTGTTCCTGTGTCATCCTATCACAGAACTATGTGACCATTGTTCAATAGTCATAAATGGCTGGGCAAGACTATAAGGTGTAAGAAGTACAGTACCACCTAAGCAGTATCTTTTTCTGTATAAGTTGGTATCTCATATCCCTAAAACCCGTGTGTGCATGCTTAAGCAGGTTATCCCACACTTCATCCAAAATGGTGGTCTGTAGTTCCCTATCCCAGACCTTCTGGCAATGTTGAAGTGAAGGGATAGAGTAGTATAGGAGATATGTATAAATTTTCCCTCGGATACCTTGGAGGTTTCTAGGGCACCTGGAATTTCCTATCGGCAATGTTTCTGATCCCTGCATATCAGGGATCAAAATCTCATCCTAACGGTTGTTCTTATCTGAAGGTTTTTCCAGAAGTCTGATCTGGGAAAGGAGAATTTTGCAGAAAGTTCTTCAAAAGATAACAGTCCAGGCTGAGGGTTCTCTAGATGAGTCACCTTTAATTTCCCTTTATTTGCCCAGGAGGTCCAATGCACTGGATGTCGATCAATGACAAGGAACAGATTTTCCAAAGTTGTTCCTATTTACCCAGAGGTGGGTTGCACATGGATGATGCTGTATTAAGGTTCTCCAGGCTCCACTGGCAAAATGTTCCACTGGGGAGTTGTGTATGTATATATATATATATATATATATATATATATGTATGTATTTAAATGAGTGCGGGACCAAGGGAGGATTACCAAAAAAAATATTTTCTAAGAGGAGCCAAATTGGTCCCTGCTCTTTCTGGTCATCCAGCAAACAAAGGGTTTGAGGAATGCCTGCTGCCTAATGATAGGCACAAACCATGGCACCGCCCAGCCACCTCTAGTGCCAGGGGTCCTAACCCTTTGAATGCTAATGCAGTTTTTTTTTCCCTTACCATAGAAATAAACAACTTTTCTAAATGCCAAAATGTGGTCTTTGGGGTGGGGAATGGGAGACTACTTAACAAAAACAAGATCATAAGGAAAGCCATCATTTTATAGATGGCTATCTTGCCTCCAAATGTTAGATTTAGCTTTTTCCACCTATGAAAGTCTGCCTCCAAGTCTGAAATCCAGGGACAAAGTTTAGGGTTATCAAGTCACTCTGGTGGTGAGTCAGAGGTTTTATGTGATAATGGTGAGTGTGAAAGACTCCCGATCATATACAGCGACTAAGTAAGCGACAACATGAAAAGGGCAAACTGCACAACACCAACCATCGCAAATAGAGATGGGCACTTACAAAATCAAACATTACAATAAAAAAATAGATTTTAATGTGAGGGGCAAGCCCCTCGTAACCCCTGAAATAAAGATTAACAACTCCAGGTGAACTGGACATAGACAAAAGAGAAAAACCCACAGGAAGCAAAATAGTTTCCTGCACAAGGACCAGAAACCGGTACCACTGGCTTCAGGTTCAGTAACTCAAACCACTACACCACATGGACAGCTCAGCAGGGCTTGGCCAAACTGATCCTCTTATACTCTTTCTA
The DNA here is from genome assembly GCA_016271365.2 of Neoceratodus forsteri. Classification (NCBI taxonomy): domain Eukaryota; kingdom Metazoa; phylum Chordata; order Ceratodontiformes; family Ceratodontidae; genus Neoceratodus; species Neoceratodus forsteri. The sequence goes on along the minus strand of CM057455.1, from coordinate 637,299,282 downwards.
GCATGTGTACCTCAGTGCTACACTCGTTACAGTAATTTCTTGCTCTTTTTCTCCTTTTGCTGTACATGCGAGTGGTATTATTGAGTCACTCATATTGAGCTTCTCAATAATACTCACTCACATCACATGATACTGAGCCAGATACCAAAATACTTAACTGTATGTTTTTGCCACATAAGACCCAGTACAGAAACACAAGAGTCCTGTGTAAATTTGTTTTTTGAGAGGAATAACATCAGTCATAGCTCAGTTTATGTTAAGGCCAAAAAGGGATTTAAATTTAGTTAAGATAGAGAGGGCCGCAGGCAGTGAGATCTTCAGTTTTGATAAAGTGAGGAGAAAGTCATCCTCAAAGGCATGGGTTTTTACCTGTTGCCATCTGCAAACAACACTGGTGACTTGGGGGCTATGCCTCATTTTACAGAGGAGAGGCTTTGCTGCAATGAGGAATAATAGCAGCAAGAGAGGACATCCCTGGTGAGTACCCCTATGTAGTCGGATTGGAGCAGATACCTGTTCATTCATCAGAATTCTCACTGTAGGAGAGGCATACAAAGTTTGGACCTGTGAAATGAGCCCAGGCCACAAACCCATGCACTCCATTGCTTGATAGAGGTATTCCAATGCTACAGAATCAAATGCCTTTTCTGTGTTAATGCTGGCCAGCACCTCTGGGTTATCTGAGCATGCCGCTACCTACATGGCATTCAGGACATCCCTTATATTGTTCATCACCATCCTGCCCTATAAAAGGCCTGTTGGTGTTGAACAATAATATTTGGGAGCAAACTGCTCAGACGATTAGCTAATAGCTTTTCTAAAATCTTTACATCGATATTAAGCAAGGAAATCGGTCTGTAGTTAGATAACAACTGGTGATCTCTGTCAGGTTTGAGGAGAAGTATACTCAGCACCTTGTTTATGGTGAGAGGGAGGGCTTTTCTATGGAATGACTCTTGAAATACCTGCGATCATTGTTTGTCAAACAGCCAACTGAAGAACTGGTAAAATTCCCCTAGTAAACAATCTGAACATGTTTTTTTTTTCTTTCTTGGGCAATGACTTTGTGAAACCTGAAGTTCTTGAAATTGAACTGGGTATTCCAGAGAGGCTGCTTATTGAGGTGTAAGGTCTTTAAAGGGGTGTTGCTCATGAAATTTTTAGATTTATGGGAGTACCATTTCCTTGGGATTTATATAAGTTAGATTAGAAGTCCTGAAAGGCAACTACTATTTTGGGTGGTTTTGTCAGGACTTTACCACAGTGCTGGCGTATCGAGGTAATGAGCCTAATTTGTTGCCTAGTTGTAGCACAGTATGCTAAAAGCACACTCTCCCTTCCCCCAATTCCTAAAATATTTTAGTGAAGTTCTTAGTATTGCAGCAGCCTGGAGTTCTGGTAATAGCATCATATGTTTTTTCTTTATTCTTCAGGATCTGCTCATAGTTTGTGAGCTCTTGGTCTCTTTTATTTTTATCATATGTTGCAAAACTGATTATTCACCCTCAAATATATGCCTTAAAGGCATCCCAGAGAGTGGCTCTTGATATCTTAGGAGAGTCATTGCACTCAAAGAAAAGAGTAATCTCCTTTTTCGGCCATCCTAGGAATTCCTTACACATGAGTAAGAATGTGTCCATATGCCATCTAGGAGCTGCATGGCTCTCTAAACCCAGAAGCAGTGTTATACTCATGCAGGCATGATTATAAATTATTATAGGGTTGACAGAAGCTTGCAGAACTACCTGCATCTGTGACCTTGGGATAAGGAAAAAATCAAAATGATTGCTCATGTTGTGGGATGCAGAGTGAAAAATAAAGTCCCTGGTCGATGGGTGTAAATGAAGTCACTGATTGAACAGCTTAAATTCTTGAGCTAAGGCTTGCAGAGCCATCCTACTTCTAGGGGGTAGAAAGGAATTGCCTCTCAACCTGTCTATTCAGTGGTCCCAAACCTTATTAAAGTCTTCACTGAGAACCGTCCTATCCTCCTTTTGTAGCAGTTGAGCAATTTGCTGGGCTAGGTCTGGGTAGGTGGTCGAGGAGTCCTGATTGGGCTCATTTGGGCCCCCCAAAATGGGCCAAACTCCCTTCCTCCCCTCATTTCACTACCATGGATAGCTCCATACTCAATACTGTCACCTCTTATAAATACCTTGGCCTCTGGTTAGACCAACACCTAAGCTTTGCTGTCCTTATTGATTTCTTTTGTTCTAAACTGTGCCCAAAACTAAGTGTGCTCTTTAGCAACAAACATGCCAGCCCCCCTACACATTCGCAGTGACATAGTCCTCAACACTATTCTCACAATTTTAGACTATGGAGACATTATCTATGTCTCAGCCTCTGCCTCCTCTCTCCAAGCTTGACACCTTACTCAACTCCTTTTGCAGATTAATCACAAACTCCCTTACACATACTCATCACTGCACACTTCTCTCCTCTCTAAATTTCTCCCCCCCATAGATGATATATTCACTCACATTTAATTACTGCAAAATGCTGGCTCAATCTTCTCCCTCCATATCTCTCCTCTCTCCTCTCCACTGCTGCCAACCCCTCCTACTCTCTTTAATCCTGGCATCTCCGCTCCTTCTCCATTCCCCACCAGTGATCATCTGCTGGCGTCTATGCTTTTTTCTACCACCTACCTCACCTCTGGAAACAAATGCCCTCTTCCGTCCATGACTACCTATTCCTCCCTGCTTTTAAATGCCAATGTAAGCTTATCTCCCCACCCCTCTGCACCTGTCCTCTCTCCTCCATTCCCACCTCCCCTGCCCCTCACTCTTTTCCTATCCCACTTCTGCTACTTCCCCCCACAAAATCTAACCTATAAGTCTACTCTCTTTTTATTGCTTTTTATGCCTTTTTCTCTTCTGAAAGGTTTTTTTATTTATCTTAAGCATTAGATTTGTATAAACATGTATGACTCAGCAATCTAAATTTTCAATGAAATTAACTTTGCAACTTGTACTGCGTAAACTGGTCTTGGAACGTGTATATAACTATATATATAGTATTTCCTCTCTATGTAATTATCACCCATGTTCCCAAGTCACACCTGCAAATGAGCCTTAGCACAGTGTGCCTTTCCTGGTTACTAAATTTTAAATAAATAAACAAAATAAACAAATATATGTTTACCAAGAATAGCAATTCTGAGTTAATCATTACCCTAGCCATCACCCATCTACCCTCTGGGAGAAAAGTTCAAATTTGTCACTTGTGTCAGGAGTTTTTTCATTAAATAAAATGGCAACTCCCCTCACCTTTTTGGAGTAAGAACTACTAACCACTAGTCCTAACCATTAGCGAGTTAATTTTTGTACCCCTGCTTCAAGGAGATGGGTTTCTTGGGGAAAGGCTATACCAAAATATTTTTCTTTATGTGGGTAAAAATTTGTTTCCTTTAATAGGTGAGTTTTTCCCTTGAACATTCCAAGAGATTATTTGCAGTGCATTAGCTCCCATTTTTTTTTTAATTAATACCTGGTGATGTGGGAGGAAGGTATACTCTAACTTGCAAGTCCCTCTGGTTACCACCCAAATAAATTGTAAATAAATCAAAATGCTAATGCTAGTTATCTGATGCCAGGGTCTCCCTCTTCAGTATTTAATGAAAGCTTACGTTTGTACATTAGTAGCCATTGGATAAAAGTTCACCCAACGGCTATCCAGACTACAAAGAAACTTACCAAAAGGGTAAAAACTGCCAGTTTAGCAATAACACTCACCTTAGATACTCTCTTCCTGCCAAAACTTCATAGAAAAACAGTTATAATAAATCCAAAGTAAGCAGGTGGAACAAACATTACTAAGCATACTGTAATACATTCAATACAGTCAACATAGCTAACACAATAAATGCAACAAGAAACAATCTAACAGGGAGAACCCAGTAGTAAATGACTGGGGAAATAGGAACTCCTAGTTCTTATAGCAGCTGTTGGATTCTTCAGACTGTGCTCCTTCCTCTTGGGCTTAGGGGGAAGGGCATAAAATCAGAAAAGAAGAGAAAAAAGAAAATGGGAAGAACAAAATAAAACTGACTCATGTTAACTAGGAATAAGAGGCAGTTTCCACCCCAAAAGGAGTTAACAGGTACATAACAGTAAAAAGATTTATGGGAGGAAGGGATCATCCTAAAGAGAGGTTGTAGTGAAAGGAAGGGGTAATAAAGCCTTTGAATGCGCCTATCCACAAGGGTCATTATACGGCATTAGTGAAAGGGAAAAATTGTGCTGTGGTAGCAATAGATAATGAACCAATTGGTCCCTTGGAATTGTCCTTAGCCCTTAGTTCCAAAAGGGAGTGTCCAGTGCCAGGAAGATCTCCAGCCCCAGCCAATCTATTCTCATGCACCTACCATATTATAGTAATTGTCTGGCTACAGGGTTACAAACAAACAAAAAAAAAGGTAGATAAACATGTGGGGAGTAGTGCAATGTAATGGCTGTGGGGCAGCAGTCTTCCGGGAGTCTTTCTGGAGGCAGAGATGCTGCCCTATTTGCAGACAACTATCTGCCCTGAGGGAGGAAGTTGCCTGTCTTCAGGCTGCACTGGACAGTAGTAAGGAAACCTTCCCTCAGGCCACACTGGACAGTAGGAAGGGAACCTCCCCCATCCAGGGAGCACTAGCACCACCACCACTACCTCAGAGGTTGTGAAGAAAGCACAGCAGTTGGACCACAGTGGGCTCAGGGAGGGTGAGGATGGTGGAACAGAGGCACACCCAGTCAATTGTTCCACCCACAATCCATATACCATTCTGGGGAGCATAGCTCCCTATGTATGCACCCAAGAAGACTGATGACAACTGTCACAAGGGAGGCCCACAGGAAGGAGGCAGAGGACACCACAGGAAAGGAAGCAGCTCCTGGTGGAGGACTCCACTATTAGGGGATAGAACTGTGGGGAGCTGGGAAAACTGAAGTAAGGTGCCTGCCTGGTGCCATGGCTTGGAGGGACAGGAAGCGCATCCTCAGGATCACGAGAACAGCTGCAAGGGATTCTGAGCTGGACATAATTGTCCACCTAGGGACAAATGACTTGGCTCATCATGAGATTAGAGCAGTGCAGGAGGACATTGCAGAGTTGGGGAGGGGCCTAAGACAAGTAGCACACACAGTATCCTTCTTAGAGGTGCTGCCTGTCAAAGGCATGGGGGAGGTGAGGGTAATTGGCACCATGCAGTTTAATGAATGGTTGAAAAAATGGTGCAGAGCACAAGGGTTTGGCTTCATTGGGGACTGGGGTTCCACCTGGAGGGACACCAGTCTATACTGGCAGGATGGTCTGCATCTGTCCAGGAAGGGAACAAGTCTTTTGAGCAATCGGTTTAAATGCTTCATTGGCAAGCTTTTAAACTAGTCAAAGGGGAGGCACTGACAAGCAGCAGGAAAATCCCAGCCTCTCCCTACAAAACAGGGTATTAAATGAGAAAAGACAGAGGTAGAACGGTCAGTGGGGGATGCTACAACAGAAGGTAAAGCCATCAAAAATGGAGAGCAATGAGTACCAATGCCCTGTGCTAGGGTAACAAGCTTCCTGAATTAGTGGCCTTGATGGAGGAGGAACATCTGGATATCGTGGCAGTCACAGAAACATGGTACACAAAACCATGACTGGGACATAAACATACCAGGATACACTATCTACAGGAGGGACAGGGAGGGTAAAAGAGGAGGAGGAGTAGTTCTTTACATAAGGAAGGAATAAAAGCAACAGAACAAAAGGGTAAACAGGGAGGAGAAGAAGCACTGTGGGTAAATTTGGGAGACAGGCAATGGCACCACAATCCGCACAGGGTTGTACGAACCCCTTCTCGGAGGAAATGGACAAGGAAATGATAGAAAATATACTTAGAATGGCAGAAAAGGGAGATATTGCTGATGGGTGATCTGAATATGCCAGATGTTAACTGGAGCTGCAGTTGCAGCTGCCACTTTGAAGAGTGCAGTTATTCTAGATGCCCTACAGGGGCATGCCTTAGACAACTAGTACTGGAGCCCACTCGAGAGGGAGCAATATTAGACTTGATTCTCTCAAATGGAGATGGAGAGAGGATCACAGATGTAGAAGTGGGTAGCCATCTGGGAACTAGCGACCATCGAACAGTATGGTTCACAATAAACACAGCAACAGAGTCAAGCCAGACAAAGACAAAAGTACTGGACTTTAGGAGGGCTGACTTTGCCAAAATGGGTGCGAGCCTAAGGATTGCACTAGCAAATGGGCAGGAAGGAGGGGGTGGAAGAACAATGGGAGATAATAAAAACTGCCATCACAGAGGTAATGAGCCTTTGTGTGAAGCAAATAAACAAAACAAGATGATGTAAGAAACCACTATGGTTCTCAAAGGAAGTGGCAGTGAAGGTTCAAGAGAAAAAGAAAGCATTCAGGAAGTACAAGGAATCGCAGAAGGAGTAGGATAGAGAACTGTATCAGTTAAAGCAAAAGGAGGATGGGAAGGCAGTCAGAACAGCAAAGGCCCAAACTGAGGAAAAGATAGCCAACTCAGTTAAGAAGGGGGATAAAACCTTTTATAGGTACATCAGGGAGCAAAGGAAGACCAAGGGAGGGATAGTGAGGCTTAATAAAGGGGAGTGAGGGTGGGCAGAGGGAGAATGTGAAAAGGCAGAGATACTAAACAAATATTTTTGCTCAGTATTTACAAATGAAGAGGGGGAGGTACATAAAACAAACAACAATAACACTCTGGATACAGAAGTTGATACCAGCCCATTTACAGAAGAAAGGGTTCTGACAGAACTCTTAAAACTGAAGGTGGACAAAGCAATGGGGCCTGATGGGATTCATCCCAGAATTCTAAAAGAGCTAAGGGTAGAACTAGTGACACCACTGACTACCCTTTTAACAAATCATGGGAGGATGGGGTGGTACCCAAGGACTGGAGAAGGGCAGATGTGATTCCCCTTCACAAAAGTGGGAGCAAGGCAGAAGCAGGAAACTACAGACCTGTTAGTTTAACCTCAGTGATAGGGAAAATGATGGAATCACTTCTGAAGGAAAGAATTGTCAGTATCTAGAGGCCAGAGGGGCACAGGACCCTAGGCAGCATGGATTCACAGCGGAAAGGTCATGCCAGATGAATCTGATAGATTTCTTTGACTGGGTGACCAAAGTAATAGATCAGGGAGGGGCTGTGGACATGGCCTACCTAGACTTTAGCAAGGCATTTGACACAGTCCCCACAAAAGATTAATATACAAGTTCGCCAGCCTGGGAGTGGGTCCCAAGATGACAGCCTGGGTAAAGAACTGGCTGGAGAATAGGACACAGAGGTAATAGTAAATGAGTCCACTCAGAAGAAAGGAGGGTTACTAATTGAGTGCAGGATCAGTATTAGGATGGTCCTCTTCAATGTCTTTATAAGTGACATTGCAGAAGGACTGGAAGGAAGAGTATGTCTCTTTGCAGATGACAATAAGATCTGCAACAGAGTTGATGCACAGGGTGGGGTGGAAAGGATGAGAAGGGACTTGGAAAGGTTAGAAGAATGGTCAAATGTATGGCAGCTAGATTCAATGCTAAGAAGTGCAAGGTAATGCACCTGGGAAGCAAAACCCAGGGAAGAGTACACAATGGGGGGTGAGATACTAACAACAACAAAATGGAAAGGGACCTGGGGGTAGTCATATCAGATGACCTAAAGGTGGGCAAGCAATGTGAGAGGGCAGCAAGGAGGGATGGGGGGATACTGGGATGCATAGGGAGAGGCATCACCAGTAGAAAACAGGAAGTTATTATCCCTCTGTACAGACAGCTGGTGAGATCCCATCTGGAGTACTGTGTGCAGTTCTGGAGACCCAATCTCTGCAAAGACATAGACAGGATGGAAGTTGTCCAGAGGAGGGCAACTAAAATGGTGCAGGGTCTGCACCGGAAGACATATGAAGAGAGACTTAAGGAGCTTAATATGTATAGCCTCGAGGAAAGGAGGGAGAGGGGAGACATGATAGAAATTTTCAAGTACCTCAAGGGAATCAACAAAATCCAAGAGGGTAGCATCTTTCAAAAAAAGAGGTGTGCAAGAACAAGAGGGCACAATTTGAAGATAGAGGGGTGGTGGCTCAGAGGTAATTTAAGGAAGGAATTTTTTACAGAGAGGTTGTGGATGCATGGAACGGCCTTCCGGAGGAGGTTGTGGAGTCAAAATCAGTGGTGGAATTCAAGCATGCATGGGATAGTCATAAGGCAATTCTGGGGGTTGGGGGTAGGAAGAAGTAGGCTGCTGGTTAACTAGGATCTGCAGCTTATCCAGTAGGTAGGGAAATGGGCAGACTGGGTGGGCTAAGTGGTCCTTATCTGCCATCACATTCTATGTTTCTATGTTACTGGGGGGGGTCCCATCTTCAAACATTGGGTATAGTGGAGCCTGTATAAACTGAAGTAAGTCAAATCTAATGCTAGCTATATACAGCTTTTACTAGGCCAAGCGGTGTTGCACACCTTTCAAGGGAGTCCACAACATGCATCTAGCCTTGTTCTTCTTAGCTCATGGCCCTGATGGTGAGAAGATGTTACAGAGAAGGGAGAGGTGCGGGCCTAGTGCTTAATGTTAGTCAGCTTGCACCCATAATGATCTCTGCAAAAAAGGGGTTAGATAAATGAATGATCTATATCAGCCCTTCCAAACCACTAAGAGGACACCCTGCCACACTAGTTCTCAAGCACCATTCCCTAGAGGTTCCAGAGTCCTCCAGCTACTCTCCAAACTGGCAGGACAGTGAGGACCCATAATGCAAATGTCAGAAGTAGTGCAAGTAGCAGACATTAAATCCAGACAGCTGAGAGGAGGCAGGTTGGTCGAGTAACACCCAGAAGCACCTGGAGAAGGTTGCAAAAATTTATGTAACAAGTAATCTCTCATCATGCCACAATTCAAAATGTGTGTGTGTGTGTGGGGGGGGGGGTGACCATTGAAACCCTCTGCTGCAAACCAGTAATTCATCCTAGGCAATCTGGAGTCATCCTTTGCTGAATGCCTTCTTGCCCTGGGTACCACCCATCATCTGGATAAGCCTCTTATTGTTAAATGTCTACAACTGCAGACAGAGTTAGCTTATACTCTTTCCATTTCATGACTGAAGATTGGGTTGGGGGGGTCGCTCCTTGAAGCCATTTGCTGAAATCCATAAATCCTTCCAGAGTAATCAGTAGTGCTCCTTGTTAAAAGTCTGTATGTTTCAGGAGCCCCTTGCTTCAGAAGAACCCCATCTTGCAAACTTCCAAACAGCTTCTGCTGCAGGAGTAGCATGCTTGACTGTGATTAATCATTCCTCCTCTGCAGCTTGCACCATCACTTTTTGTCCCCCCACTTCCATTTTCTATTGATGCTTAGATACAGGCCCCTGTCAGACTATATCAGCCAAAATAGACCAACTGCCACACCAACCCCTTGCCACAGGTTATGGGATGATTGCCATCTAACTGTACCTGCCAAATACAATGGAAGCTAAGGGAGGCACCACAATACTCCGGTTTGACTGCTCAGGTCCCAGCACAGAATGCACCCCCCAAGGTAAGAGCCATGAAGAGCACTTATTTATAGGTCAGGTTTCTTGGCTTTGTCTACCACACTGATGGGGGGGGGCAAGGGAATTCTTATACTATAACTACAGTCTAATTGGGACCTCACAGGGTCTTCTCTAACTTCAATTAATATCAGATGAGGAAACTAAAGTAGGGAGACCCTGTTTAGGAGATTTCTGACCGGATCAAGTATTGGTCATTTAAGTGCAGATGGGATAACTCCATGAGGTCTGTGAGAGGCCTTGTGACTGAAAATCTTGGGATGCAAGACATCTCACCCATCAAACTGCAGCTTTACATGAACCTGAGTTAACAACTGGGAGGACAGAAAAAAAGAATAAGCCAGTGGTAATAAAGGCATTCACAGGCATTCCCTATGTCAGGAAAAGGCAGAAAAAAACATTATCATGGGTAAACATTTAACTGTATACAGTGGTGGTAGGGGGAAGCATGTTATGTCATCCCTACTAGCATACTAAGCAATCACTGTAAGTAAAGAACTGCAAGCCTACTCATCATTACATTAATCAATAAGGCCATACTGATGTACATTAAAATAAGCTTACCATCCTTATCAAACATGGATGGCAAACATTCTGTTAAAAGTTCATGTTTCTTTAGAGGCCCCTTCCTAGTGAGAGGGCAAAGGGGGTTGATGCCACTGGTCTTCAGATGCATCGGCCGATGAAAGTTGCTCATTGTCTGGCTGTGGCAATGTAAATTCTTGAGGTCTAAAGTCCCTGGGTCATGGTCTCTGTTGCAGCTGGCTGTCCGGTAAAAGTTTTGGAATGCTTGACCTTTCTGGAACCAAGTCCAAAGCAAATGATTCTACCGCCGATGCTTTAGAACCACTACTTCTGTTGCAATGCTGTCTGTTAGACATAGCTGTGGTGGCCATTGAATGTTGGTTACTTTTTTGGGATCTCCGTTGTTTTCTTTGCCAGTCATCCATTGGGGCAGAACTGGTGGAGGGCATCAGTGGGTATGGGGTAATTTCCATCAGCCGCCCTGAACTAAGTGTTTTTTAGGCAAGTTGTCAGATTGGGACACAGATAACTTAATGTTTCTTCCCCTGGACTGATGTATAAATGGTGCAGCTTCTGATGGCTCTTGGAAGCTGTGGAAAATACTGTTATGCTCAATTTTAATAACAGCAAGGTATGTCATATGACATTTCACTCCCATAGTCTGTGATGAATATTTTAAATAATTGAAAGCTGCTGTTTTCTTTGAAAGCCTTGCTTAATAGTCATGGTAAAGCGACATTAGATGTCCATGCCACACAAGGAGTCTTTCCTTTTGGCTAGTTAGAGAATATCTCTTTGGTGGCAAATCTCAGTAAATTAGCAAGGATCGGACAAGATTTTTCCCCTGGTTTAGGTTTCACTAACAATGATCTGTGAGCCCTTTGGATCTCTAGAAAATAATTCTATATGTTTAAGAGCTCCATGAGGAGGGTTTGAATGAAGGCAACGATATTGCTACCCTCCACTTCTGTAGGTACCCAGATGATTCAAATGTTATTTCAATGCCTCCTTAATTCCAGGTCATCAAATTTGTCCCACAGTAGTTCAATTACAGACTTCATTAGCTGAATGTCTGTGCACTGGCATGTCCATCTGTCTGAGAGTTGTTTCCGTGTCAAATACCCATAAACCGAGGTTGTCCAATTTTTCCTCCAAGTTTGTCATAGATTGCTTTATTCCCATTACCTCCACCAATATTTTCTGCAGCATGACATGAATAGTTGGATCAGCATCTGGCTTGAGAGACTGAACTGCATCTGCCGCTGGAGCCGACGCACTGACCATTTCTCACACAAACTGTCAAAAATATTTCTGACAGGAAATGATCAATGGATTTAAAAACCAAAAATTACATTTTGTTTCCTTCAAACAAATATTAATGAAATTCATAAAAAAAGACACTTGTTATTTTTTCCTTTCATGCAATTAATGAAACAAACAGGCCAAAGAGAAGATACTGTCAGTTATGCAGCTATCTTGGTTATGGCCAAACTAGAAATCCCACCGTGGTAACATTTGACAATAGTAATGGGGTCAACTGCTGCAAACTCTGCATTGCAGGTGTTCCTCCATAGGCCAGAGTTTGTTGATGTGATTACCCCTTGTAAACTGACAACTCTGTATGCTTCATTAAAGCAATTTGTTAGTGTGTCAAGAGTAACATCCATTATTGCGGACACTAATACCATTGTGCGTAGCTCTGGCGAGCTATTGTGGACATAGGACATTTGCTGATAATGCTGAGCAAGGTGTCTCAGAGTTCATAATGGCTCTTATTAACACTTTGGAGGATAAGGCCATTCCAAGAAGGCAGTACTTCACAGTTTACTCTAAGTCCAAGTATAGATGCCTGTCCTTTGGTAAGACAGACAAAGAAAAAGACAGATGACATGCTATTGATTTCTCTAAATATCCCAGGTTGCCCATCTGTGAAATTCTGAAAGTTGTTCCGAGATGCAAAATGTGGGTGGAAGTGTTGAAAGAGAAGCAGGAACACCACACGGTCTCGTAGAGTCACTCAGTGTACTTCATGCCTGATGCTTGTACTACATTACAATGATTTAATTTGCATGGAGTCAAAGTAATGACACCAACAACAGACTTTACTGCAGATAGAGTCATGTTTGGACATTTTGACACTCATGCAATAATTTTCCACCATGAACCTTCTGTACATTCAGGGCATTACATAACATGGCTCAGATACAGAGGATTATTGATATAGTGTAATGCTGCTATATTCACCTTTAAAAAGAGACTACCTGAGAATCTCAAGGATGCATATGCCTTGGTGGTCAGAAACATGGACCTTGTACAAGCTGCAGAACACTAGTTTGTCAAGGTATGCCATTGACTAACATACTTGTGAATAAATGCTGTTCTACTGCTCACATTCATAACACCTGCATAGAATGCAGCCATAAGGACAATGAAAAGTCTTATTTCTTTTGCTGTTTCTTCCTGCATCTAATGCCGCGATTGCTCCAGTGATCAAAATGCAGTGTTTTGACTTTCAGTGGTCTGTTATGAGGCTGTTGGCATCTATGTTAAATGACTGGGTGTGACATACGTTGGCAGATGCAGAGATATTTGTTGGCTGAAGACGCACTTATACAAAACAAAATGTAACATCATCTTTCCATAAGAACAGTGAAAAGTAGCATTTCTTTTGTTGTTTCTTTCTACATGCAATGCCTTGATAGCAATACTGATTAAAAATATCTTTTTACATTTTGTCAGTGAGCATAAAGTATTTTGGCCCATGTAATTGTATTTGATGGTATACTCTGCTAAAATAAAGTGCACAGTAATTTGACTTTTGATATATTCCTTCCATTATGACTTGATGGTGCATGTTAAAACATGTCATTGCAACTACAACTACACCATACCTAACTGTCTTTAAACCACCTACCAAATTAAGACTCAGACTTGTAAATATGTATATATCACTGAAAATATTTTTCACCTGTAAATAGATTACATTGTGTTATAGTTGTTGTTATTATATTTTTTGAAAGATAATGCAGTTAACATCTGTGTGCATGGTTCTATGTATCTTATGTGTTTTCTGTCTTGGCATACAGTATGCGTTTATGAAGTGAGTAATTTTCAGCACCTAAGTAATAATATCTGAATGTATTTGTGAATTTGGTTCTAACAATGTACATGTTTTGGAAGTAAGAAGATTAATACAAAATGATGATTTTTTTCCCAGTGATGAACATAGTATGATACCCATTATGTGTTCCTGCTTTTTTGTAGGATTGTCTTTATTAAGGGGTCGAGTGTGGAATTTTCCAAGTACGCTGTTGTAAATACTCGTACATAGTTTCTAAATAACATGCTGCATACATGTTCTTCACAGCCATATATGCTTTAGAGCTCCCATATGTGTCAATTGTTTGTGTTATGGAACATTGTGTTTTTCTTTTTAAAAGTACTTGGTTTTTCACCCACTCTAGGAACACAAGTATAATTTGGACCTAATTCAATTGCCATTTTTCAAATAACGTTTTTAAACTTATGGGCTGTGTTGTGTGTGTTGATGAAATGTTATGTGGTGGTATACAATAAACTGAAATACTCTTCAGTAAAGTATTTAAATTGTGAATATCATATTTTAAATGGTTCATTAACAAGAATTTACTTGTGAACAGAAACAGAAGACATTGTTTTATTAACTATTGTTGAACAAATGACATAAACTTCCTACTATACATACTAAGGATAACATTTTATGAAATAAGGTTATTTGGTCATGTAGTGTAATGTCTACTGTAGATACTGTTTAGTACAATACTACTGTGAAAAGATGTACAGCAACTCCTCCCCCCCCAAAAAAGGAGTTGTGAATGCATTCTCAAAAAGTAAAGAAATCCATTACAAAAAGCTTCATTAATGCAATAGTTAGGGTTGCTATCAAAGCAATAAAAGTAGGAAAATGAAGCATTAGGGTTTCCAGCTGTAACACAGTACCCCAACCCCCACAAGCAGTGGAAGGGGCAAGGCAGGACAAACAAGAAGAGATAGCCATCATCAGGTAAGACAAACAACATATAACTCTCTGAAGATAACACAAGAAACATCCATCATCATGGTCTACCAGGTGTATCAGGTCCGCTGCCATGCCAGTCTGTTTGGGGGACACCCACATGCTGATCACCATGATGGAGGGGCCACTGTGAGCACAGCAACCCAAAGTGCTCCCCTAGAGACTTATCGGGTGTCTGCCAGGGCTGTGGGGGACAGGGCACTACATAGGGAGGGCTGGTGGGAAGCCACATGCAAGTACTCCTCCCCCAACACAGTAACATGATAATATAGATCTGGGCACATTTCCACACACTGACATAGCAGTAGAGCTCATGCAGCCTTGTAGTGGTGCTGCTGCTGCCCCTCATCTCATCATGCATCTGTGTCTCCAGTCTCCCTCCTGTTCCCTGTGACCTTGGCACCATCCCAGTAGGTCTGTGTTCCAGGTGCTGGCCTTTCAGTGTGTCATCACAGTGGAGCCCCAGGTAACTCCCAAACATGCTGCTTGCCAGTGGGTCTCATACAAGCCCATTTTCATACAGCTGATACAGTTTCTCTCTCCCATCTGTCTCCCACTTATCTTGCCTATGCACTGCAACCCCAACAGAGTGGTCTCCTTGCAAATTTCTCTCAAAGTCACTGTCATGCCATTGGACATACAAGCAGCCTCTCTGCACAGTCCCATGGCACTTGATGTCATACAGTGTCACAGTAGTACTGCTGTCACCACTCCCATCATACATCTGTCCTCCAGCAGCTGTTTCTATCCAGTGCCCTGTCCTGAATAACCACCTTATTGTCTCTATACACAGTATGTGTGTGATTCAGTGACACAGTGACATAACACTGCACTTCATATAATTATGTTGTGGTGCTGGCACCACTCCTCTCACTTATCTATGTCACACCTGCCCTCTTCTTTCTGCTGCCTGCCATATGTGACCCCCAAAGTGTGTTACTAGGTGTCTTGTCCAGGTGCTTCCCCAACATAGTTCCATGACAGTGCAAGGTCCATGTACACAGTGGCATGGTACTACATGACATACAGTGCCATTTTGGAGCTACTGTAAGCTTTTTACTTTCCTTTATAACTCTGATGAGCACTGCATATGCACTGATGTACCACCTGTTCCCTAGGGTGGCTGAGATGTGGTTATCTTCCCAACAGACTGGCATCTCAGCAGAAACCAGAAATATCCATAACATAATACAAAGCAGGAATGATGATACAGCCCTATTCTGTTCCTTGTATCATGCATTGTGTCTCTGATTGAACACCCACCAGGCCTCCCTATGCACTGCTCCATCCCCAACAACCCTGGCAGCCTCTTTGAAGGTCTCTTGGGAGCACTTTGGGATGCAGACCCCACTATGGCTCTCCACCATGGTGTCCAGCATGTGGGTGCCCCCCCATTGCACTGGCACGGCAACATACCTCATACACCTGGTGGACCATGATGATGACTGTCTCTTGTGTTATTTTTAAAGTTTGTATGTTGTTTGTCTTGCCTAATGATGACTGTCTCTGCTTGATTGTCTTTCCTTGCCCCTTCCACTGTGAAGTTAAGGTTGGAAACCCTAATCCCACATTTCCCTACTTTTGTAGCTTTGATAGGAACCATAACTAATGCATTAACAAAGTTTTTGCAATGAATATATATATATATATATATATATATATATATATATATATATCTTCCTATATCTAAATATTTTTCATCAGTTTATGTTATATCTGTACATTTAGTCATATGTGTTCCTTATCCTCTATTCCTGTCAGTTCACCCATCCGCCCTTTTCCGCACATTCTACATACATGTAAATTACCGGGTTATCTTGTTTGCATAGTCTTTGTGCCAGGCATCCTAAATGTTCACAAAAATTTGTCATAACATCATTACTGTATTATATTATCCAGAACTAGGGGAATGAGGATGTTGACGAGTGTCCTATCAAACTCATATACATATGAGCATTTTGGATTTCAAAAGCATTGTAAAATTCCACAGAGCTATATCTAGGCACCATTATAACCATGTAATGCCACTTTAAAAGCACTGGTTGCCCAGCGGATGGCAGTATCACACTGCTGTATGGGAGTCTGCTCTGGTTGGTGTGCAGTATGACATCACAATGTTGGTGACCTTGCAATGCTAGTGATAGTGGTGGCATACCATTTTGAGCATGAGCTATGGAGAGTACAATGGAACTTACAAAAAAGCTCACTTTAGTCAGAGATGACATCCTTGTCAATTAGCATACAAGATGTCATGATTCTCCCTGCAAGTGCAGGGTAAGATGGTTGTTTCTTTTATACACAGTATACATGGGTCTCCACCAAGAAGTTATAAAACTGTGAAGCAAAGGTTTTAAATTTAACACAAGGGGTTAATTAATACTGTTGTAAGCCCTATATTAGTTCAAAAAGAGCCTTTTCAATAAAAATAAGGTTTTATGATGATGACTGAGCTATGGTGGAGTAAACATATTCAGTAGATAAGTTCCTATTGTTCGCAGTTCACAGCAAAAAATGGAGAAATCTCTGCTTGAGTAATAGCAACTAAGCATGGAATACTACTAAGAAAGATGCAAGTATTTTCTTTTGTAGTCTTTCCCTGTTTTTTAAATAATATATGATAGTGCTGCAGCAATACCACTATAGTTAAGGTTGAGCAGGGCTTTCTATGTTTAACCCAAATGTTTGCATGTTAATAACTTTGCAACCATTTAATTGATTTGCAAGACATTTTGTGTGCACAGTATCATGGGATAGCTCTCTTGACCTGCCAAGTTTCATTCCAGTTGGATGTGCCAATTTCAAGATACAGATATAGAAAAAAAACTTAAAACTCATCTTTTTTCCCAATTTGTTTGTCACCACAGAGCACAGATGGTGTGGAATTTTGGCCTGAAATTTTCTGGGAACACAGAGCTTGCCCCACAGAAGTGTCTTTCACTGGTGTGGTGAAAAACTATTAATCCCCCAAAGTTATTACGTTTTATAGTTCCCATTTTAGTCAATGGAAAAAACAGTTTTTGGATGGCTTCCTGGAATGGAAAAAGCATTTGCTCAAATGAAAAAGGATTCTTTTTCATGAGGGGCCAATACTTTTTTTTGTGAGAAAAAAAATCCTTTTCATTTTCTGCCACCTTGTTTTCAGTTTTTCCAAAAAAAAAGTTGAGAACCAACCAAAATGTGATGCTCTACAGACACCAGCAAATATAATTTGCTCATTGGAACTCCGTTAGGTGGATTCTGCAGTTGTCTGTTGGCAAACTGACCCTAGAATTTTTTTTTTACATTTTAAAGCCTTTTTTGTGACTCACTAAGATCCTTTTTCATGAATCCTTTTTCATTCAAAAGGAAATGGATCACAAGTCACGAAAAAGGATTTCTATCTTCTTTCATTTGAAGGAATCCTTTTCATTTTATATGGAAAAGGATTCCTTCACACACAAAAAAAGCCTTTTCCCTATCTTTTGTCATAATTGTTATTACTTTCCCTAGGAGGTTCTATGAGGAATAAACTTCTGAAAACTATTGAATGGTTTAAGGATGAAAGGACTACACATCAGATGGTCTCACTTCTTACATGAAGCTTATCTCCTCATATTTCCCCTCATCTGCTTTGATTTTCCATGGTGCATGGTTTTAAATATTTAGACTGTTTCAGAACTCTTCAGAGGCTTTTCATTTTAATCTGTATGTTGTATGGTTTTCTCTTTGTAAATCACAGTGCTCAGTGCTGTGCCCTGAATTTTAATTCTCTTTCCCACAAACTTTTTATTCTAACATTTATAGTTGCTCTTAGTTTTTATTTTATCTGTATTTTTATACATACTTTACATTTTTAATTTTTTTCCAGTCAAATCAGATGCATGGAATACACTTTTTGCTGTGCAGGCACTGGCATCCTGTAAAGTGTGGCTCTGGATCGGGCTGGGTTTAAACATATCTCTGTTTTTACTTTTTCTACATTTTTTGAGATCTTATTTGAATTGGCAGATTGGTGGTTCAGTCAAATGATTACAGTGCATAGAATGTGTTCAATCTACAGATACAGATGATCTATAGACACCATCTCCCACTTTTTCTCTCTTCTTTTTTTCTGAATGGAATATTATCCCACACTCCAACCAATTAGCTGCTAAATTATTGAATGTAACTTAGAAAGCCCACTGCAGTTTCTTTATATTTAACAGTTTTATATTTATATACAAGTTTTCAGTAAGGATATTTTTATTTTTTCGCCTTTTTTAAGAAAGCCAAATAAAATCACAGAATAACCCCTCAGTCCTTCAGTCTGAAGCTTCATATTTAAACCTGGCACACAAACAAACAAAAAAAACTTAACATCAGCCCAAGGATGGTGACTAAATTAAAAAAGACAACTCAACAATACAACACTATATGGAAAAACAGTAGAGAAACCAGAGTGGTTTGTGGAATATCCACTGTCAGTAATCTATGCAATCTCAGCACAAACACAGTCCACAACCCTCATAAATTATCCTTAGAAACATCAAAGAAAAAGAAACGGTCATGAGATGTAGTATTTAAATTTTTACTTGTAAGTTTAAAAATTACCAGATATACAAAATGTAGAGAGAGCTGTATGAAATGCAGAGAGGCGATAAACCAGGCAATAAACCACATTACAGCTAAACACCCAAGACAGTCCTAGCTAGGATGCAGTCTTGGCTGTCACACCCCAAAGACTACACATACCATAAGCACAAGACGCCTTCATTCTTTAAATGCTACTGTTCCAATTGCAAGCCTCTACTATCTACTTAAGATATTACCAAAATGGAACTACCTGACCAAATGGTATACAAATTATTTTTCTGAACTGTAAAAGATAATTGAAATAAAATAATGAAGTTAGATGTATGGTAATTTGTACTTCTACATAGCTGCTGTATATTTTTGTTCTTTGTTTATGTTTGTTGAAAACTGAAAATTAATTAAACTGTTTAACTGCAAGCAGTGGACTCACTTGTGAGAATGTTGGGTAATCACAGTGTCTGCAAAATAAATTTCATGGAGCTCCACTACCTGCTACACTCCTCCCCACACATGACAGTACAGTAAAATGTCTTGTCTCCTCACTTTTCCTTATCACTTATGTACAGTACCAGTTGCTATTGGTGGATTGCAATTTTTTCCTTTTTTATTCCTTTTGTAATGAATGAACAGATAGCGCTATGTTATCAAAGACATAGGGCTAGTTTCACAGAGATAAAAAAATGCATGTGCGGAAAAAACACTTGAAAAACTGCAAAAATGTAAGTGCAGCATATTCACAGTCAAAATTTCCACAGGTACAGAAAATTACAAAACAGGCAAGTTACAAAATTATACAAGTGCAGAAAATGCACATTTTCTTTTCCACGGCTGCAGAAATAATAAAAAAGCATCTGGCAGACAGAACAAGAGCAGGTGATCCAAATTAAGTGGAGTAGGAAACTTTGCAAAAGTTGCAGTAGAACCAGCACTCTCAGTGAGGCAAGTAGCAAGTTCCATAACTGGGACCACAGTAGAACCACTTGTACCAACAGGATCTTGCACCCAGTGGGAATACGTAGCTGTTGGTTGTATCTCTCTCTGGGGTATTTCTTTCTCCTGCATCTATAGCACACACTTTTGGCTGTTACAGTACCACCACTGCCTCTACTGCCTGTGGGGCTCCCTTATGGGCTGCACTGGGTCATTTGGTTGTGGTTTTTTGCCTTTCAATGAAAATGTGTGCTATTTTTGTTGTAACAACTGACACTACTGTAAAGCCTACAGGTTTGCAGTTGCTTGGTGCCTTAACGCCCTCTATTATTGTTTCCCAATTGTTAGTACACACTGCTTTTTGCTAAGGGTGAGTTACACCTCTCTGTCCTTGGTGCAGCATGTGCACAATATTTTTTCTGCAACTACTGGAAAACAGTGGCTGAGAACAGCCTCTAAGGGAATATGCATTACTTTTCAATGGCATTTCTTTGCACAGAAATTTCAGCAGCTGTGTTTTTTCCACAGTCCACAGTGTATTTTCCCCTCAGCTGTGGATGTTTTGTGTATATGGTGCAGCGCAATTGCCCTTTTTTTCTGCAATTGCTCAAATTTTGGGGACTTGCAAATTGTTTTCACTTTCAAAGTGTTTTGTGAATCCTGCCCATAGTAGGGCTGTTTGAAATCACACTCTTTCTCTCCCCACACTAAAGCAATTTTTAATTTTTAATTGCTAGTGAAATTATAAATAATAGTGTGAGGTGAACTAATAAGTTTCATTTTGCAGTATCAAAATCTAACAAAATCTTTTTTGATGTGCATACTATATTGAAACTGACATTTTACTGTACTGTCATGGTGATGGGGCTGCAGGTAGCTCTGACAAATATGTAAACCCAGTGCTATTTGTTGAGGGACCAAATGCTTGTGGAATATTTTGATGACATAAGCAAATATTTATACATAATTTGAAGTGCAGTTTTATCCCTTGTTTTTCAGTCACCATGTTTCCCCAACAGTTTCATGATCCAGTCCACTGCTTGTAATTGTATTTTTAGTTTGTTGTCACATTATATTGCAAGAATACTGCATAATACCCCAAAACATATCTAGTGGCCATATTAAAAACCACAAATATTAAAAACTGCAAATTCCCATAGGATAAAATAGGACATTTAAGAAGCCATAACTCCCTCAATATATGAACTTAAGGAACAATCTATATATCAAAACAAAGGTCTAACAAGCACTGTTAGGATAATATCTAGTCCCCCTCCCACCACCATCAATGATTTATGAACAGTATTAAAAATGGATAAAAAATTTAAAAAAAAATGCAATTTCTCATAGGATAAAACTGGAAGTTTAAAAAGCCATACAAATAAGGAAAGAAATTGGTGTTTTTGCACAAATGCAAGCATAGGTCCCAGAGGGCCTTACACTTCCACAGCAACATTCTTGTACACAATTATGGAGGGATGGGGGCGCAGGACCCAGAGGGCCCTGTGCTCCCACAGGCAAATCAGGACACAATTATACTATCTCAAAAAGTAAGGAAATTCATTGCAAAAAAACTTCATGAATGTACCAGTTAGGGTTAAACCAACTAAAGTAGGGAAATATGGTGTTAAGATTTCCAAACCCTAACATTCCACCCCCACCCAGCAGGTAGCAACAGGATAAACCATTACAGTTTGATGTCTTCTGCATCTTCACAAATCAGGTGTTGGAAATTCCTCAGGGTTGTCATTCATAATGCTCACCCCTTTCTCATGTACTTTATACATCTTAGCTTCTTTAATGATGGAATAGGGTGAGTGTTAGGGTTGACAACCCTGAGGCACACCTCACACCTGATTTGTGAAGATGCAAAAGACACTAAACCATAATGCTTTATCCTGTTGATGCTTGCAGGGTGGGAGTGAGGTGTTAGGGTTGGAAACCCCAAAGCCACATCTACCTACTTTTGTTGGTTTAACCCTAACTGGTGCATTAACAAAGTTTTTGCAATGAATATAACTGGTTGGTGTCTATTAAGGGGAAGAATGAGGCTGACATAGGCTTTGTATATTATATGTACAAAATGTCTGAATAAGTTTTCTGGGTACATAAAACATGAAATATACATGCAATCAGCAATATGACATTATGATTATTGATACCATGGATTAGAAGAATATATGTTATAATATGATTTTTTCATATTTTAGAAATGGAATGAATGACAAAAAATGCAGTAGAAAAAGATTATGGAAACCTATGGCTCAGGCATGAAATGACCCCCATACAAAATGTATAAGCATTGCTTTATGGAGTTAAAATTAAAGAATGACTATGAAATGTGAGATTAATATTTGTAGTCTAATAGATATAATAACAGTGCAAAGGTGAAAAATGATTCAGTGAACTATTGTTTCATTTATTAGATGTATAAAGTATGCTATATGTATTGTTTTTGAAGTACTGTATGTAGCTAGCATAAATTAAGGAAGCAAAAAAAAATATAGTGAATTAATATTGATGAAGCTATTAAGGGATGAAAGATGATGTACATATTTGAAGAGGCTATGTTCCTAGAAACTGTTGTTGCCCTTATTAATCCATTCACAAGTTATAAGCATTTGAAATGTTCATTCTGAGCATGATCTATAGGGCATTAAAGTTTATCCAAAGACCCTACTGAGTAGAGCTGGGTGAAAGTTGTGAATTCTGCTTTCTTCGAACGTTTTTGAAATTTTGGAAATTTCACAAAATTTTGTGACCATCCACCATTGGCGAGAATGGAATCTTCCAAATGTGTTGGGTAGATTTTTGGCCATATTCCTGAACTGCTGAATAATAAATGAACTGTGAAATAACAGTTCAGAGGAATTTTATTCTGCAGGTTAATGGATTTTTCTGCAATACATGTAATTATTCTGTAGTTCAGTGATCAGTTTTGTGGACTTTTGTCCACCAGTATAAAGGTGAAATGTAGGATAGTTATCAATGTTAAATCTCTGTACATTTCACTGCTTGTGACATCAGCATTATGCAAGTTAAATGGCAGTTGTAAAAACAATCAGACTACTGTACTTTTTGATAACAGTTTACATGTTTTCACTCCCGTTGAAAACAAGAAATCGCCAGCCACTGTCTGATTAGTGGAGCAAACCTGATCACAGCATGGTCACATGATCTGTCACATCACTCCCCTGTTCTTGATGCTGTGTGTTAACAGCACTTTCACATTAATGCCACTGACAGCACTGCCACTTCATTGGTATTAAGGTTTCTGATGGTCAGAAGTGAGGCGATTGGGCAAAGCAGATCTTTAGCAAAGGGACTGACTGTAATACAATCATACTGCCTTTGTCTAAAATACACAATTTCTGAGGAAAAAAGAATATAGGCTTTCTCAGTGTATAATCAGATGTCTAACTGCATACATACAGTATATGGCATTTGTGTGTTACAGCTGACTGCTGGTTTCTCAATTGCTTATTCATGTTTTTGTTTCTCCTGACAGCTGGTTCCCAAATCGACTCTTCAGAATAACTTACCACAAGTGATAGAAACATAGAAACATAGAATGTGTCAGCAGATGGGGTCCATGTAGGCCATCTAGTCTGCTCCTGTATACTACCCCCGATTAGTCTGCTGTGTTAAGTTTTCCACACTGACTTTCCCAAGCCAGCTTGAATTATCTGATCTTCTTTGACCCCACCACCTCTGGCGGGAGGCCATTCCAAGGTTTCACCACCCTTTCCATGAAGAAAAACTTCCTTGTGTTGCTCCTGAACCCACTCGCCTTTAAGCACATATCATGGCCTCTGTTTCTGACTGCAGTTTTGTACCTGAAGAAGATGTGTATTTAATTTGAGTTTGTTATATGACTCTGCATTCTGTGTTAGAAAGTGAAAACTTGTCAAGTTAAATCTAATAGTCATTCAGCAGCACAGTCCTGTGGGTCCACTCACAATGCCCATGCATGGTTAGGCAGAAGTAAATAAATGCAAAAAAGGCCGTCACACAGCTACAGGCTGCAGTTATGATTATCTCTTTTATTCAGTAAAAGAAAGGGAAAAGCATACTTACAAGTTGTGTCAGTTTGTTTCCAAAGACAGATAGTGCCAGTGAAAAACCACTGGTGACTTGACCTGTTTCGTTATGAGTTTTCTCAAGAGTCCTTTTTTTACTGAATAAAAGTGTTATTTGTAACTGCAGTCTTTAAAATCCTTGTGCTGGTCTTTTTGCATTTAGTTAATTCTAATAGTTTAGACTAAATATTTGCTTGAATGTATTTTTTTTCCATACTGCAGATAAATGAGTCACCCTACTTGCTTCACAGGCAGACTAATGATTTATCAGTAAAACCTGTTATTAAAATAGTACCCCTATACTGGCAGCCATATAATCATTATGTGCCATCCTAGTACTTGTTAGAACTAAGTAATCAGTTTTACTGAATAGAAAAAACAAATGCACAGCATTTTATGATGATGTAGCACCTTGTTTTTTTGTTCTTACATTTTGATTGCATAGCATTTTATGTTCAGTAAAGAGATGTGGTAAACATGCATCGCAAGTAAGAAGGGGTGACATGTAGGGAATATCCACACTGCATGTATTTTACTGCTGCAACACATAGTGTTCCCAAAAATGTGACTTAAATGAAACACAAACTTGCATAGTAATGTTATGTGTAAAGACACACCAAAATTCTAATATTAAAGAGGACATGAAATAAAAAAATGATAGAAATTATCAAATGCCTCCTGTCCCATTTGTTAATAATGTATTGGTGTCTACAACATTAAAAAGATATTGTGTGTCATGCTTTATTTTATAAACAAACTGCAGAGTGCTGTATTGGTCCTAGTAACAACAAATCCAGAACAAATGGTTTGATACCTTTTATTGGACCAGCAAAAATGTTGCAAAAAGACTAAATGGCTTTAGCTTTCGGACCAACAAATCCTTCTTTGGAAGCTTAATGACAGTTACTCAGAAAGTCCCATATTATTAACACTTAGAACATGCAGAAACAAACCAGAAATAATTCTCATTGGTTTAAAACAGACCTTCAGAACATAATTAAAGTGCCATCAAAGAGCTTGAATATCTCAAGTGTGCTTTCAGCTGAACCAAACTTAAAAGTCAAAGATTGTCCAGAGATAACAGCACACAGAGAGTTCAACCCACATATATTATACCATGTATCAGTCTAATGAATAACAAAACATTAAGATTCTCTACTCACTAAATTATATGTTAAGTGGGAAAACCTCCAAGACACATTCCTCAAGAGTAAGGTGAGAGGTACACTAGTAGAAGCTCATTCTGAGCAGAGTTGATGCTGGCTTCTACTGGTGTACATCTTATCTCACACCTGATTTTATCCCTATACTTCTTGTGTAAACTAGATTAGACAAGTGAAGGAGGAGTGCTTTCTGGCGATACTGCAGGTGTGAGAAGTAACACTAAAGCATCACAATATTTTGCTAGGATTTGTTTTCTAACAGGTATACGATCTCACCCAATGGGTTTATGTGAATAGATTAACTTGATTAAATATTGTTTCAAAGCATTCACCAGTGCCATTTTGGAAGTTGGTGCTTGCTTATGGCAGAGAGACGGGACTTGAGCCAGTCAGTGGGAAAAGGATCCCTTTGCTGTAAAATTTGAGGCAGTTCAAGCTGCCAAGTCAAGTTATTTGAGGCTGCTGTGGAAACCACAGTATGTGAGACTGAAGGATTCTGAATGAATGTGCTGTACCTTAAAAGCACTCAGTATGCCTGCCAGAATGACAGTTTCCTTCAGTCACTCTGCTATGCTGTGAACTTGAAATCTGACCTCACATTATACTGCACTGCTATCTGTAAATTGCCACAGGGGAAGTGATGTCATCAGTGTATCATGCTTCATAGAATGTCTTTTTTCTGTAACAAGAATTGTGAACTGAAACCGATTGAAAAATGTTAAAATGATCAAATATAATACTTTTGTTAACCAGATAAGTGTAATGAGTCAAGGTACTTTTTCACACTTGACCCTGGACCATTAATAATTGTAAAGATGTTACATAAAATAGTAATACAATAATAACAATAACAAAAACATAATACAATAATACGACATTGATTACCATACATTTTCAATTGTAACCCTCACATGTTAAAAGGCTAAAATAGTATTTCTTAAGGTGCTTTTTAAATGTTTCTTGTCCCAGGCCTTATAGTAAGGACACTGGTAAATTATTCCTGTTAGCTGCTGTACTTACAGAATAAGCACACATACCCATCGTTGTGCTTACATTTGGGAGGTCAAGTTTGGGTGTACCAGTAGAACGTAGGGTCCTATCAACTGTCTTAAAATCATACATTGAAAATAAAAAGAGAATCAGACCCTAACCTTAAAGGGACACTGTCAACCTATTTTTCATCATATTATTTCTAGTTAAACAAGCATTTGTCAATGCCGAATGTTGTCTTGCTGCTATTGGCAGTGCAGGAGTTAGAGAGATGCAGCATAGGAGTGGCAGTCAAGTATTGAACTGATGCCAACCCACCCCCACCTTGCAGAGAGTGAGAGGCATTAGGGTGTCCCTGTGGGTGTTTGTTAGTGCAGTGCGGGAAAACATGCTGGGCAGGATGTGAAAATGACAGCTGTTCAGTTCATAAGGAGGTAATAAAATGCCAGTGCTGAAAATGTGGCATACAAATATACGGAATTTGTGGAGTTGCAAGGGTGCTTGGGAAATATGCAAGGCATGCTTGCAGCACTGCCAGTTTATGGGTGTTTGGCACCAAATTTTCAACATAGGCATTTTAGCACCTCTGCTCATGTACAGTGTCACTGTAATTTCCTCAAAGTGTCCCAAGAAGTGAATTTCGACAGCTTATCACGCTATTCTGCACCAGAAGTGCGAAGCACATTTTGGGCAGGATATGTGAAGTGACGGCTGTACTGTTCATCAAGAGGTGTGGAAAATGGCAATGATGAAAATCCAGAGTGAAAATATTCACAATGCATGATTGCAGTACGCGTGTAATCTGCCAATGCACGCCAGAATAACAGCCATTTTATGGAGTATCAGCTCCAAATATTCAACATAGGCATTCTAGGAGCTCTGCTCATGAACTGTGTCACTGTCATTTTCATAATCTGGCCCAAACACTGATTTCCCACAGCGACTGCGCAATTGTGCACTGGAAGTGCAGAAACACATTTCGGGCAGGATGTGGAAAATGACAGCTGTACTGTTCACAAGGAGGTGCACAAAAATGCCAATACTGAAAATCTGGCGTTAAAATATTGCGATTGCGTGAAGTTCTGAGCCTGCGTAGCAACTGTGCAATGCACGCTCGTAAAACAGGCATTTGTTGGATTTTTTTCCACCAAATTTGTAACATAGGCTTTTGAGAGCCACCTCATGACACTGGCACTGTCATTTCGTTAATGGGTCCCGAAGGTGATTTTGCGGTGACTGCGAAATCACCTTCGAGGCCGATTAACGCCATGACAGTAATAGAATTCATGAGAGGGGTCCCAAAACTCCATGTTGAAAATTTGGTGCCAAAATTCCAAGAAATGCCTGAGATATGCAGCAAAGTTGTAAAACCCTATTCATTGCATTATACAGCTTACGACTTTGCCTCAGTTAGCAGTTGTCTTTGAAGAGTGCAGACATGTTCGGTCCACAGAAGATCATCGGCGCCAGGTCTGGAGGTAAGTATGGGGTGGGGGTAAGGGGCAGGGTGTGCAGTGGGTGGGTGCGGGTGGGGGAGGGGCATCTAGACTACGAGGGACAGTTTGTTTGCAGGGAAAAAAAAAGGAAAACCCTCACAAGACAGTTTTGTCTTTCAGGGCATTTGTACGCTGGGCTCCAGCGGAGCCACCTAAGTGGGTTTTTGGGGTGGGGTGTCCAGTAGCCTAGGGGATTGGGCACCCTTATCGGCCACAACACGGGGGTAATGCCGATGGGGATCAGGCACCTCGGCATTCAAAGTTGGGGGAGTGATGCCGGCAGGGAGTGGGCTCCTTGTTGGCACACACAAACATGGGGCTGCCAACAGGGGTTGGGCACCCCTGATGTCGGCAAGCGTGAGGCAGCCGCCGTTCGCCGACCATTGTCATAATGGCGGCAAGCACAAGAAGCAAAGGACCGCTGCATATGACGAGCTTTGCTAGGATTGCAGTGGACCTTTGCTTTGATGTGCTCGCCTCATTATGAATGCATGGTGTGGTGGTGGCATGCAGGCTGATTGGGGAATGAGGGATGCACCTACTGATGCGTGCCCTGCATTCGCCCAACAGCAGCACTACTCAAGATTCCACACTCAGCGCAAGATGTTGCTTGCGTAGCGTGCAAGCCAACATAAAAACTACATTTTATGATTGCTTATCTTCTCTAAAATTCATTAATGTTGGAGTTTGTTTTGTCTGTTTCTTTGTTTAGTAGAACTGAAACGCATGCAAATGTATATTTATAAATGATCTTGTTCTGTTTACAATCCTGGATCTGTTCTTGCTGCATAGTTCCTGAGCATTAGAAACACCCCAAACAGTGCAGTCACACATGAGGCAGTAGCCTCCTAACCTCCCACTGCATCATGAGAGGCTAGACTGTGTTGTGCATGTTCCCAAGTCCAGGAAAGATGCAGTTGGATCTGATCAAGGAATGTAAATGAATCTGTGTTGGTGTGGTAACACCAGAATGGTAAGCAGTATGTTTTTAACTTTTTTTAAAGAAAACAAAGGTGAAACTCAAACTGCCAGCTTCATCAGCAAACGTTACAGAATACAAGCAATCATCAAATGTGTTTTTTAAACTAGGGACACTTTGAGACCTAAGGGGGTTGACAGTGTCCCTTCAAGACATTGTTTGTCAAACAGTTTAAGTTATATAGACAAATTAAGTTTAGGGGTAGCCATCTTGTCAATTGATATAAAGTGCAATGGTGTATTCTATAAGGTAATTTTAAATCAGTGCACTTTATTCATTTGACCTTTAATACATTATTTCACAATTCAAACATTCATTGCACAGTTCAGTTACTCACTGAACTGCAGAATAAATGTATGAATTGTGGATAATTGTGTTAAACTGTGGGGGAAAAAGCCAGCAAAACTGACCGCTAACAATGATCAGTTCTGTGGAATTTTTTTCTCCAGATTAGTACAATAATCCACAATTCATACATTTATTCCACTGGTCTAAGTCAGAATTTATGCAAAAGTTGCTAATTTGATTTCTGAACTTTCTCAGAAGTGAAAGTCTGACATTTGTGGAAATTCCATATGCGGAAGGTTTTTTTTGTGTGTTTTTTTTTATTTTTGCATAGTTCTACTATTGATTATGCTCAGAACTGAAATTTCAAATTCTTATAACTTGGAAAAAAGATGAATAGTTTTTCATAAAGCCAATTAAAGACACCATTCTTGGGACTGTCCTTTCTACCCTGAAATTTGCAGACCAAAATTCCAAACCATCTGGGCTGTAGGTGATATCGAAAGCCAGCAAAAAATGTACTTTTCCTACAAATGTACTATCCAGGGGGCCGTGGCCAGCAGCTGAACCAAATGGACGTCTGAACATCTAGCTCCCCAAAATACCCTTAATATCCTGCATACTATCGATCCTTTCCTGCATAACGGTGTGATTTTACTACTTTAAGTCTACCTGGTAGTCACCCGTTTAGTTGTTCCTTGATCGGCGCATGAGAACCAGATCTTTCTCAGCTGCATATCTTCTTTTTGGCTCCGCCATTCGGCCTGCAATATCCTTGGGATGGAGTCTGCCTCAGCGCCGATGCAGCTGGAGAGCAATCTATCTGAAATTCAGCAGATGTTTGCCGAGATCCTACATCGTATGGACAGCCTAGATATAGCAACAAAAAGAACACTGAAGACATTGTGGACTTATCACAACATGCTTGTATTTCTGAGCACAGATTAGCGGAGGCTGAGGATGGCTGGCACAAGGCCAGAGCTAAATTACAGGATCAAGAAAGGCTAATACACCTCCTTTAGGCCCAAGTGGAAGATCTCGAAAATCGCAGTCACTGGAATAACCTCAGGTTTGTGGGGTTTCCAAAGGGCTGTGAGGGGAATGATGCCCTATCTTTTCTGTAAAAAGAGCTTCCCGTTTTGCTGGACTGGCAATGTGAGACCCCCTGGGAGAGTGACAGAGTGCACAGAACCTTGTTGCAGCACCCAGCTCCTGGTGGTTGCCCTTGTACTATTTTGGCCCTACTCCTCCGGTTTCAAGACTGGGAATTAATTACTCAGCTGGCTCAGAAAAAAAATAACTTTTTTGGAACAGGCACAAAATTCAAGTTTTTGCTGATTACTCGCAGGAAGTAACCACCAGACGGAGGGCCTTTACAGCAGCTCACAGAGCATGTGCCGAGTTGGATCTTGAGTACTCTCTCTGATACCCTGCATCCCTCAGAATCATGGTCAATGGGTCACCATGGGTCTTTGACAATCCATCATCCACTGATAACTTTCTAGCAGCACAAGCTCCCAAGTTAAATTGGGATAAATTACAAGACACCCGTAGCCCTGGGTCCATACTTGCCAACCTGCCCTAATGGAAATTGCTATGCCCGAGGCCTCCGACGCTCCATCTGTATGTACCCATCAGTCAGCCAAGCAACCTCAGTCATCCATTCAGGCACTTTCCCAAAAATCTCCTGGCAGCAATAAAAAGAATAGGAGAAGGGCATGGATAGAAGGGAGGCATGTAGACAAAACCCCTCGGCTCTGCTCCAGAAGCCGAAGTGGAAGCCCGGACTCAAATCTCTCTCACAGTTCACAGATCCCAGGCATGAACAACAATCAGTACAGGGCACTGATGGATCACCCTACTGAAGATATTCCACATGAACTGCCTCTCCCTTCTAGACATCCCCTCTTGGAGGGCACGAAATTTTAAATCCCAAGAAATCTCTTCTGGGCTGAGGAATCTGTAGGTACCCCTCTTGAGGACTCTATGCCCACCGCAGCTCTGCCTGTCCTGGAGCCACCCTCAGATGCTGCGGTAATACCTACTCCTGCTGCTGAATCAGTGGGCTGACTGTTGCTACTATATCTTTTTTGGATTAGGTTTTACCCAGTGACACAACCGGTGTCAATACATTGCTAGGTCTGTTTGTTTGTTAGGTAACCTAGGCTAGTCCTCTCCCCTTCTCTGATTAGGGACAATAGTTACGGGTCCCAAATGTTAAGGGGGTTTACAAGTTCAGAGGAAGGCCAGTGATTAGCTTCTGGACCTATGTTAGGTAATTTATTTAGTTTCTTCCTTTCCCTTCACTTCTTTCACAGAGATGATCAGGCACTGTATGCGATGGCCTGCCAGCCAAGATACCTGACTGCGAAGGGGGATGGATCGCGTTGTTTCAGGCCTATACCCGAGGTCCCACTTAAACCTGTTCTCTGCAGTACTACTAGTGGGACTAGGGGGACCAGAGTAGGCCTTTATTACTCCACTTATCAAGCCTGATGGGTGGTAGTTCATAAGGCCGTCCCTGCAGGGAAGCTTTTTTTCATTTTAATGTGGGGTTATAAGGAGAGTTACCCTATCTCTTGAGATGAGCTCAAGGGATTACCCACCTCCCAGCGACCTTCACTGGTGTCTGGGCTACCTCCCAGCTGATACATACAATGGATACTAGTCATATGTGGGACTGCACAGCAGTGAAGTGGGGGTTGGGGGGTTTGGCAATGTTAATAAAGATGGTTTAAACTTACTTCTGTTATCAATTATTTTGAACATTAGCGTTCTGCTGTTTCAAGTTAAAAAGATTGAATTATGGTGTGTTATTAATTATTCTTATGGCAATCTATTACTGTGGCTATGATGTGCCCTCTAAATACCAGGTGGGGGAGAAGGACGGGAAACTGTGCTAGACCAAGTCCCTTCCTATATTGTTTCCTACCATATATTTTTTCAGACATGTTTTACTGTGGTCTAAATGGAGACTAAACTTCTTTCATGGAATGTGAGAGGGCTTAATTCACCCATCAAATGAAAGAAAGTTTCATTCCATTTAAAAAAATTGGGCCCTATGGTGGCCTTTCTGCAAGAGACAAAGCTTTCTTCTGGTGAAGCCACGAAGCTTAAATAGGGCTGGGTGGCTGAAGAGCTACTCAGTGTGGCAGCTTCCCATAAACGGGGAGTTTCTATACTTTTTCATACAAATCTGGGATGGAAAGTGAAGGGTTATATACAAGATCAGGATGAGAGATGGATCATAGCGGAAGTTGAAACCCCCGAAGGCCTCTTGGTCCTGGCTAATCTTTATGTCCCCAACCAAGATTGTCTGCAATTCTTTCATTCTGTTAATCAGGCCCTGCTGGACTTTAACAAAAACAGAGCCCCAATACTATTAGGTGGGGACTTTAACCTAACACTAGATCACTCTATTGATAGAAGTAATAAAATCCCTAAACTACACTGACAGGCTAAGAAAGCAGTACAGAGGCTAATGTCCGAACATGGACTGCTGGATGCCTGGACAACCTTGCACCCAGGGGTGCATGATTACTCTTCTTTTTCCCCAACTTACGGATCATCCAGCAGGACAGACCCCTGGCTCATCTCTTTCGGGCTATATGAGAAGGTGGTTAAGTCCTCCATGTACCCGATTTATGTCTCAGATCATGCCCCTCTGGAATTAGTGATTAGACAGGGACCCCTATCAGACCCCCCACATGGTGCTTGGACCATCTCCTGCTGGAAGACGTGACTTTCCTAGACCGGATTGGTCCTCTGGTATTAGAATACTGGACTGATAATGATAATGGGGAAGTGTCTGACTCGACCTTATGGGAGGCTTTCAAAGCTACTATTCGTGGCAGGATAATTGCCTTTGCAGCTGCCAGGAGGCACCACTGTGAAGTGAATCAGAGGTGTTAGAGAAACAACTTTGCATTCTGGAGTCCCAATATAAATCCCTCAAAAATCAAACTCCATCCTCATCTCTATTAGCACAACTGGCTAATACACGAATCTCCTTTAATGCCCATTTATCCCAGCAGGCTGAGTTAAATCTGAGATAGGTGCAACATGTATTCTGAGAAGGGGAAGAAGTGGCCAGTAAGCCCCTGGCTTACCGCCTTAAACGTCAACAAGCTTCTAAGGTGATACATGCACTAGTGGACACAAATGGGGTTCAATGTCATACGAACAGTGGAGTAAATCTGATCATGTCTCAGTTCTATAAGCATCTATATGCATCTCCCCACCCTCCAGATCCAACTAAGATTCAAGCCTTTTTATCCTCACTACCCATTCCCAGAATCTCTGATTGTGACACCAAACTGTTAGAAGCCCCGATAACTGTTGAGGAGGTAAACCGGGCAATTCAGTCTATGATCCCTCGTAAAACTCTAGGGAAACGGGTTGCCCATAGATTTGTATAGACTCTGGGGAGTTACTCTGGCCCCTTATTTGGTTCAGGCATTCCTACACTCTCTACTCACAGGACACCTACCCCCTTCTATGAGGGAAGCTACTATTACAGTGCTTCCCAAAAAAAAGGAAAAGATCCACTGTCACCAGGTAGTTATCGTCCCATCTCCCTTATTAATGATGGTACCAAGATTCTGGCCACAGTTCTTGCTAACCGACTTGAACCTCTTCTGCAGGGCTTGGTTTACCCTTCCCAAGCTGGCTTTGTTAAAGGCCTTCTGGGGTCTGGCCACCATAGAACTCTAGTTTTCCTAATGCATTACACCAAATTCTCGAAAAAACCCTTGGTAGCCCTAGCCACAGACTTTGAAAAGGCCTTTGACTCGATTGAATGGCCTTTCCTATTCCATACTCTCTCCACTATGGGTCTCAGACCAGGTTATATTTCCTGGAAAAAGCTATTATATACTGCCCCCTTAGCCTCGGTTCTGACTAATGGCACCTTGTCTCGGCCCTTCCAACTACAGAAGGGCACGAGACAATGTTGGCCTCTTTCCCCCCTCCTGTTCATTCTAGCTATAGAACCCCTAGCCATTGCACTTAGGTCCTCCAGTTCTATTCCCGGTATACAGGTGGGTGATGTCAACTACAAAACATTCCTATATGTGGACGATCTCTGTATTACTATGGAACATACTTCACTAGGGATTCAGATGATCTTTAACATCTTGGCTGATTTCACCAAGATGTCAGTTCTAAAACTGAATCAGTGCAAAACTGAAGTCCTTCCATTGAACTCCTTATCCTCTGGAGAAGAATTCACTGCCATGGGGCTGAAATGGTCTCCCAATGGCATAAAATATCTGGGCATTATCCTACATTCGAATCCACTTAAAATGCTTGCAGCTAACTTCAAATCCTTGATTGATTCCCTCAAACCAGATATAGAAAGATGGAAGGCACTGAAGCTCTCACTAGCTGGGAAAATAGATTTGATCAAGATGATGGCAGCCCCTAAGATGCTTTATCTATTGGCTCACCTACCCATGCCCATACCACACAAATGGTTTCAAAAACTGGAGGTTCTGATGGGCAATTTCCTTTGGGAGGGGTCACCCCCTTGATATAGTAAACCTAAACTTCAGCAACATTGGAAAAGGGGTGGATGGGGACTCCCCTGATTGCAGCGGTATCATATGGCCTTTGTTTTGGCTCAGACCCTCAGATGGTTCTCTAAATCCGGACAGCCCTCTCCACCTTGGCTCAGCTAGAAGCATCCCTAACCCATGCACCTTCCCCAGCGGTGACCCTGTATGGCAGGAAAAACTTACCCTTTGGCATCCCTCCCCATATTACTATCAATCAAATACTGGAGGCAAGCAGTGGCTCTGTTGGGACATGATCCAGCTCCCTGGGAATATATGCCTCTATGGGGTAATCAGGCCCTGAAAGTAGGGGACTATACGTTACATTGGAAATTTTGGGAGGCACAGGGCATCTCCTTGATACAAGATCTCCTACTCCCTGGAACTACTGACATAGACTCTTTTGAATCTTTAAAAATTAGATATCTCCGGGCTTCCCACTTTTGGAGATACCTTCAGATTAGAGATGCCATATCCCATCTACCCATTTCCCCCCCACAATAAAACGCCATGGCAAAGTCCTCACCCCATACTATCATGTGGGAAACACACCAGGAATGAAGCTAGCGGCATATACAATGACCTCAGAAAAGCTACTAAAGACCCTTCCCAAAAAGTTAGATTGCATTGGGAAAAAGACCTACAGACTCCTATTTCAGAGCAACAATGGGAACATGGATGGGTAAGAATCCATTTGGCCTTCTGGGATGGGTGCACACAGCTTATTATGAATAAGGCCCTTCACAGATGGTATAGAGACCCGGCCAAACTACTTAAGATGGGACTCATCTCGGCTGACACTTGCTGGAGATGTGGTAACCAAGGAGCCCATTTGTTTCATATACTCTGGGACGGCCCCAATCTTCAACACTTTTGGCTAGCAATTCAGGACATGTGTCAACAGGTTTTCCACAATATTGTCCCGGATCCTCCTTTACTTCTTCTAGGTTGTGGTAGTCCTACCATGCTGAAGTTTAGTCCAGGGGCACAATGGATCACACTGGTTGGGGCACTTGCCAAGAGACTTATACTGATGAGATGGAAAACCCCGGAGATACCCACCTTTCATGAGTTTCTCCAGGCTCTTGCCCAAGGGGCCACATTTGAAAGGATCTCTAGTTTTGCCCAAGGCTCCTCAGCTCAGTTCGACAAATGTTGGCAACCATATCTGATGTCGAAGTACTGTCATAATACATTCCACAGTGCTACTTCTTAGATTTCTCCCCCCCCTATTAGGGCCTGGTATTTTGATAATTATGGTTCTTTTTTTCTCACTCTTGTTATGCCCATTTTTCAGTAAAGATTGCCTTTTTATACATAGTTGATATTACACTTTGCATGTTAGAAGGATGTGCCATAGGTGGAGTAGTTAGAACTCTGCTCAGGCCTTTCTTTCACAGTTTATCTGTGATATAAATAATTACCACTAGGCTCCCCTCCCCTTGGGGGTAGTGACCCTGCATTCACTTTGCTGACCTCTGGTTTCAAGGTCTGTAGTATGGCTGTCATTCTATGTCATATTCTCCTAATGTACACAGCTAACTGGTTGATTATCTATGTTAATTTCATTCTCTGGCCCTACCAAATGTTGCGGTATGAGTCAGAACTGTCTATGTAACACTCTATGTATGTGCGTTCTGTCTAAATAATAATAATAAAAATTTTAAACAACAAAACAAATGTACTATCCAGATCTCAGAATCCACACATCCAACTGGAACAAAGCTTGACAAATAAGGATACCTTCTCCCCCAGAAAGAGCATGCAAAATTGTGTGCACTTCTATTGAACAGAGGCAAAGCTATTAAGGTGCAAAGTTAGGGGTTTAACATTAAACAGCCTAGTTACATTGAGTGGAAGAAAAAAAGTGAAGTGTTTGGAATAATGTGTATGAATTATAAGTGCTGTTACAATGTGTCACCAGGGATCTACAAGGTTTAAAATCATTTTTAAAAACGTTTAATGTTATGATAGGCAAGGGATTTTAGCCAAGGTCATTTTTGATCGCTCTAATAATAATGATTATGATTAAATTAAAGTCATCACATTTGACAGGGGAAAAAAAGTCATAAAAATTGTAAAGGAAAAAAAGGAGTTGTTTTCTTTGGACAATAAATATTGGTTAAGTTAAAAAGTTTGTCCTGGACATATAATTTCCTAAATAATGTATCTTCCAGTTGTATCTGCATAGGTTCTTTCCAATGTTAACATTCTATTCTTTTTGACAAAGTAGCTACCCTTTTAGAATGAGACTGAAAGAATGATGCAGAGCCCTCTATCTAATTTTTCCTAAAATATAAAAATTACATTTAAGTAAAATGGAATTCTTGCGATAAAAAGTATCTACTTTCTTTCTTTCCACGTAATTCATAATGTTTCTCATTTTTATCTGAACCCTCAGCCACTATACATTCTGTTATTAAGAGGCTAATGCATCACTTATAGTAGAAACATAAAAACACAAACAATAACAGCAGATTCAAGAGACCATTATGGTTCTCAGAAAGAGTGTGGAATGCAATGAGGGAAAAGAAAATTGCCTTCTGTAAGGAACATGCTGGGAACTACAGACCTGCAGTCTTACATTTATTGGCAATAACTTTACAGGGCTATAACATCTTCAGATTGGATCATGTTTCTAAAAGAGGAGGAGGATGCTGTGCCTTCTACATTTAGGACACTCTCATAGGGCACCCCATTGTAACTCCCGTGCCTGATTCCTCGGCCCAGATCCTACCTATTAAAATTCTCCTAGGTTCCAATTATAAAGCCCTCACAATAGTCTCTGTGTACATTCCACCCAGGGACCAAGGTCATGGACTCAGCGATGTTCTAAACTTCATCAACTCTCAATCTTCTGGCTCTGAACTCATCCTACTAGGTGATTTCAACATTAACTGGCTTGTTTCCGATGCATGTGCTCACAAGGATGCCATAGCAGCTGCTAACCTTTAACAGATGTTTACCACACCTACTAAGACAAATTACAAAACTGGCACCAGTAATCTTCTGGACTAGGTACTTACCAACCACTCTTTCAGGATCTCTCGTACCTCCGTTCTCCCAGACTCTCTTAGTGACCACTCCCCAATCATTTCTGAATGGTCTAACAAATTTCTCAAGCCCCCCCCTCCCAAATCATCTCCAGCAGATTCCACCCCCGTGGTCAACTTACCCATCTCAAACAGCACCTGATTCTGCAAGACTGGCTACCTATATACAAGGTGACGGATATTAACTTGGCTCTTGACTATTTCATAGCCGCCTTCAACAGGGCCTGTGATCTCTTCGCTCCTGTTAAAAAATGTAAAGCTAAAATCCTCTGTAACCCCTGGATCACTGCAGAGCTCCTTTTTTAGCTGAAATCAAGGAACCATCTTTGGGAGGTGGCTAAAGCCACAGGCAAGCAATCTGACATCCAAAAATACAAACATGCCCATAATTCCTGTACAAAATCCATCTGGCAAATGAAAAGTTCCTATTATAAGGATGCTCTCACCAACACCTGGGGAAACAGATGTGCATTCTGGGACAATATGAAGGACATTACTGGGAAACAGCCGAAGACCTCACTGGCCATGCTAGTTGTGGATGGGTCCACTACCCTTGACCCTATGGTCATTGCCAACACCTTTAATGCAGCTTTTACTGACCTCAGTGCCATTCTACCCCCGATTTCTTTATAGAAAATGACACCTCTTTCAACACCCTCTGCACTCAGTCAAATTGCCCCCATTTCTACTTCAGAGAGGTCAAGTTGAATGAAGCACACTGCTACATCACCACAGCTATCTCAAAATCCAGAATCAGTGGTGACACCTTGGACCTTAAGCTGTTGTCACTTACCCTTGATGAGGTTCTTCATCCCATAACTAAAATTCTTAACCTCTCCCTCAGTCACAGATGGAAAACTGCCAAAGTGACCCCCGGTCCTCAAAAGTGGTGACAAGATCAGTCACTGTAACTATCGTCAGATCTCCATACTGTCACCACTCTCCAAGGCCCTCGAGTGTATCGTCGTGGGCCAGCTCAATGACTATTTGGACAAATACAATATACTGTGTGCTCAACAACCTGGATTCAGAAAAGGGCAAAGTACCACCTTTGCCCTCCTCGCATTCACTGGAGCAGTGCATCATTCACTAGACAAAAGCTTCCTTACTGGGGCAGTCTTTATCAACCTGTCCAAGGCATTTGACACAGTCTACCACCAGCTGCTGTTTGACCAACTACTAAATGCCGGTCTTGCACCCGACTCTGCTCTTTGGTTCAAAAGCTACCCTGAAAACCACTTGCAAAGAGTAAAGGCTGCCAATGCTCTTTCAGATACCCTGCCTGTCCGCTCTGGCATCCCACAGGGGTCCATACTGGGCCCACTCCTTTTCAGCCTTTTTCTAAATTCCCTGCTGCAATCCTGCTCGGAAGAAATCATTCTATATGCTGATGATGCAGTTGTCTTCTCCACTCACAAAGACCCAACACCATTACAGCTCAGCCTTCAGCTTGGTTTTAGTGCAGTTGAAACTTGGTTCTCTAATCATAAACTTGTCCTTAAGCACAAGAAAACAAAGTCTATGCTTTTCTGCAGTTCACACAATCAGCACAAGCTAAACCCTCTGGCTATCTCCACCATGCAGGGGACTACCCTCGAACAAGTCCTATCATTCAAATACGTAGGGATTCTGCTTGACCTCAACCTCTCCTACAGGGCTCATGTCGACAGTGTGGTCAAAGCAGCAAACACACATCTTGGACTACTATACAAACACAGGCAACATCTCACCCCAGATGCTTTGAAGATTGCTGTCCAGAGCTCCGTGGTTTTGATTATTGACTATGGCCTCATCATATATGGCTCAGCCATGATGACAACCCTCAGATGTATATCGACAGCCCTAAACAAAGCATGTCGACTTAGCACTGGAGCCCACCATCTCACCCATACCTGCGACCTTTATGCTCAATCCGGATGGCTCAACTCTCCAACCATATAAAGTATCTCACATGTACCATGGAGAAAAAAAATAACCTTGACCTCGCACCCCCTGGTGTCACAGCCCTGCTACACCATAACACCAATCCATGGAGCACCAGGAGATCCTCATCCAAGCTACTACAAGTTCCCAGCTGTCACACTACACAAGTTCAATGTTCTTTCGCCTATAGGGCTCATCTTTGGCTGAATGGTCTCAGCTCCACCATCTCCTCAGCCTCAACACTTGGTATGTTTAAAACCAGGCTCTGGCTCCTTCTCACTGCCTCCAGCTCCTGTGATTGTCTCACCTAATTCTAGACCACCATTCTCTGCAGCCCCAACACCTGGTATGGCAGGCCTTAGCCACAACTCACTACCTCCAGCTCCTGTGATTGCCTCACCCTATCGCAGGCACACCCACCACCCCTACAGCCTCTCCCTGCCTCCTTGAAGCACTTATCCCCTTTCTTTCACATTTCCTATCTGCCCCACTTCCTATCTGCCCTATCCCCTTTCTCCTCTCCCTCTGATTCCTACTACCCCTTTCTCTTCCCATCTCTCCCTTCTCCCCTCATCCCGCTCCCCCTCTTTTACCTGCACTCCATCCCTATCATCATCTGACAAACATCTCCGGCTGCATCTATGTCCTCTCCCCACCTTTCCTCCCTGTCTCTGTGCTCTCTCCTTGTGTTGCTGACCCGGGACATACCATGGTCACTTGTTCTCTAGATGTTTTTTATTTTTCAATAATGACTGTTCCAATGGTCCTGTAACTATCCTATATTGTTATTTCCACTGAACCTACCATTATCCAATTTGTCTTTATTCAACTGCATTGTCATTACTTCAATTGGTATGTTGTTATTTCTACTGTACCTCTGTACTATGTTTTCAACTGACATGGAACCTTTGTAAAAGAGCCTTGGCTCAAAGGTAATTGTAATCCTAGACTCTAAATAAATGAAATAAAATAAATAAAAATGGGACACCGTTGGAGTCACTGGTTGCAGAGGACCTCATGGACTACTTGGAGAGCAATGGGCTTCAAGATAGTAAGCAGCACGAATTAGTGGCAGGGATGTCTTGTTAGACTAACCTGATAGTTTTCTTTGACTGGGTAATGAGGGAATTGGTCAGGGGCCACA
Organism: Neoceratodus forsteri; assembly: GCA_016271365.2. Lineage (NCBI taxonomy): Eukaryota > Metazoa > Chordata > Ceratodontiformes > Ceratodontidae > Neoceratodus > Neoceratodus forsteri. Next base: position 637,258,998 of record CM057455.1, on the reverse strand, counting down.
CAGTAGATTTTTTCTACTTTGACTTCAGCGAGGATTTCAACTCAGTGCCTTACAGACACTTGCTGAAGAAGATGGAAGACTTGGGTGTGGCAAAGATCACAGTAAACTGGTTAGGTAACTGACTAAAGTGGAGATGGCAGAGGGTAGTAATTAATGGTGTCATTGCAGCAGAGTAGGAGGTCTCGAGCAGGGCACCACAGGGATCAGTTCTGGGACTGGTCCACTTCAATATGTTCATTAAAGACACTGGTGAGGGAATCTGGGACAGGCTGTGTCTCTTCACAGATGACACTAAGCCCTGGGGAAGGGTGGATAGCAACAAGAAAGTCAATGAAATGCAGAGTGTGTGCAGAAGCTAGAATGGTAGTCTAAGGTTTGGCAGTTGAAATGCAATACCAAAAAGTGCAAGGTAATGCATCGGAGGAGCAAGAATCCCAGGACAGAGTACTGGATTGGTGGTGTGAGATTTAGGACTATGGTTGAGGAATGGGAGATTGGAGTTATCAACAGTGAGTCCCTCAAACAATTGAGTCAGTGCAACAAAGCATACAGCAAAGTGAGTAGGATGCTGGGATGTATTGAGAGGGGTAGTGATAGCAGAAGGGAAGAGGTAATCCTTCCCCTATATAGATCCTTAGTGACGCCACACCTGGAGTACTGCATCCAGTTCTGGAGTCCTCATCTCAGGAAGGCTAAAGATAGGCTGGAGAAGGTGCATCACAGGGCAACAAAAATGATTCAAGGCCACCAGGGTAGGTCTTAAGAGGAGTGCCTCAAGGCACTGAACACATACTCGCTGGAGACCAGAAGGAAGAAAGGAGATATGATAGAGACATTCAGGTTCCTAAAATCAATTGGTAAGGTGCACTGCGGGAAAATATTCAGCTTGAATACTAGTTCACAGTCACATGGACACAAGTGGAAACTGACAGGACAGGGTTCCAAAAAGACACAGGGAAGTATTATTTTACAGAAAGGGTGGTGGAGCTATGGAACAGTTTGCCCACTGAAGTGGTGGGTGCTAATCCTGTTGGTGGATTCAAGCACAGTTGGGATAGAATGAAGGATATAGTGGTTGCTCTGGGCAGCAGAAGTTGGGAGAGGAATGGGTGGATGGATGGAGAGGGTTAAGACCCTGTAGGGACAGTAGCTCCCAGGGCAAAATAGGGAACTCAGGCAGGCTGGATGTACCATTGGTCTTTCTCTGCCATTACTGTCAATGTTTAAAAAGACCAAAGGTCCATCTAGACTGCCCAGAGCTCTCTATCTGCCCTGGAACCAATGTTCATATGGGGTTTTGTCCTTTCCAGTCCTACCAGTCCTGTTCCTACTGCTACAGACCTGAGTAACCATTAAACCCTTTGCTCTGTCCCAGCCACGCTGATAACATTAAACATGATTTTAATGATAAATGGGGAATCATATGCTCTGTACTAAATTCCTTCTAAAGGTGCAAACAACACTGTTACATTTGCTTACAGTGTTGTCAGCACAACTTGAAAACCGTAGTTGTACAAAACCATTTTATTTCCTTTATGCTTGGGGTAGGAGGTTATATCCCAGGCTGCCCACCTGAAAGCAGAAACAGGTTCACTTTCATTAGACAATTTGGCCTTAATTATATCACTAAATTACTGGAAAGGATCACAAATTTGACAGGAAACAGAATTCCTAAAGGAGTATTAATGGAACCACGATTTAACTTTAGAAATGGTTAACAATATAATGGGTGAATAGATTTAGTAGCTTACATTTAAAAAAAATGTACATTTGGGAATATTGAACTTACACAAATTTTTCATGGTAATATAGAGCTAAATTACTCTTGCACTGGTGTAAGGGGTAGAATACAGGACACTGAAATACAGATTGACATAGCAAGGATAGAAAGCTGGAAACTATTGGACAATTATGCATCCTTTAAAACTCAGTGGGGTACAGAAAAATGCCTGACTTTCTGTCTGAAGGGGGTACAGTAAAGAAACTTAGCTAGACTGTAATTTCAATTGTTCTGTGATTATAAAGGATGTCATCTGGTTTATGCCACACATGTACTGTGCAGTAGATGTGGTAGTCAGTACACCTCAATGGGCATACATTATAAAATGTGACCTTTTGACAGGGCTAGGCAATAAATTGATTAAACTGCTTATAGCCTATAGAAGTCAGTTCTTTAATGTTGACAACTTTATCTGAGCTATGTTCTCCACCAAAGAATCAGTGTCATATGTGTTGACTGTATTTATTACTTCTGCTGCTAGAATTTTAGATAAAATATAAAGAGACAGATATTTAATAACGAGCAGAAGTGGAACGCCAAGGTTTGCACTGCACTTGTCCTTGCACCAAACCTGAGGATGCTATATTCAGACAGATAATGCACTGATGTTTGACTGAATATAGGGTCATGCCACTGCAGTGCAAAAATGAGTAGTGCTTCCCTGACATGGATCTAGGCTGTAGGCAGACCATAGGGAAATGAAGGGAACAGCACACCCAGTTCAGATAGCACCAGGGGCCCATGGCGCAATATTCAGCCGACAACATGCAAATGAGCCCATTGTGCATCCAAGGCACTAAGGGCCATATGTATGCCCATTATGGGCTCATTTGCATGAGAAGAGGCAGCAAGTTTGTGACTCATCTATGCCTGCCTGCCACATCAGACATGGTAACGAACATCCCCACAACCCAAAAGCTTGTCTTTGCACTTGACGTGTACTGTACTTCCTGGTGTCCAATGGCAAGCTCCACTCTTGGATCACCGGTCACCATGTTAAACAGGCTGTCCCTCGGGTCTAGTGGCACACCCACCCTTCAATCACCAGTCACTGCATGTGTTTAGGTTTCCCTGGTGTCCAGTGGTACCCAAACCCGCCAAGCACTGGTCTCATTGGTCCCCAGTGCTCTAGTGGCAAGCAGCCCCCTAATCACCTGCTCCAACCACAACACCCATCCACTGTACCCATACCTATATGGAGTGTGCATACTGTCTAATGTACCCTCGCTAATAGGTATTTCCTTTTAAAGCCTCACAGCAATTCAGAAGTGTAATTTGTAGACTGTCCATCTCTGCCTTTGGGCAACTGCATTACTAAGGCAGATAAATAGATTCAACATGCCTTTATCAGTTTAGCCTAAGCAACAGGTGCGGTCAGGGGTGGGGTGTCCACTGGACTGCCATAAAGGTCAGTTGCTGTACTGTCACCAAGCCTTATGATGATGGGGTGGGGGTGCAGCTCTTTTACTTAGTTAAGGCCAGGGTTCAGTGGCATTAAACAGTGCCATGCTGCTGGCTGTTTATTGCTGCCAAAAAACCTCTGAATATACCAGTGTGATGTTATGCATGAGGGAATCCTTCATTTGCATAGGCACAATCATTTGGGCACTAATCCTTGGGCCTCTGAATATGTCCTTCGCCAGAGTGCCAGTACTAATCCAGGATGGCCCCACACTAACCCATTTAGTGTTGTGCTAACCTTTTGCGCCAAGGTGCCTGCTGCCTCCGGCCCCCTGGAAACAAGCATCAGGCATCCTTGTAGCCCACTGGGCTACCTACTGCTATCCGCGGTTTGCCTTCTGCATGTCTGGACACCACTCTGCACCACTCTCAGTGCCAAGGAGCCTGCTGCCACCGGCCCTCCCCCCTTGAAACAAACATCAGATATTGCCCATACACAGCTCCAGCCTCCATGGCTGCTGCTTCTTCTGCCAAAGTTTTTGAAAACCAGCACCTTTCCCTGGAAAATCCTTAATGGTTCCTCCTGAGCAGGAGCATCCTGACTGACTGCCCGGTGAACTGGCTTTTTGCTGTCCCGGTACTGGACTTAGCTCTTAGATATTAAGCCAGTGAATTAATTTGGGCTGCCTCTGTTCAAACAATCTGAAACTGGAAAATAAATAGATTTGTTTTTATTTCTCCCTCCTGCAGTGCAGCTGAAACCCTGCACTCATGGGGAAACATTTTTTTGTATTGTGTTTAACCTGTTACCTCAGTTGCTGTGTCTAAGTTTATTAGCATACAGGATTTAGAGTACAGGATTCAGAGTTCAAGATTTCTTTGCTGAAAGTCTCCATAGCCTGCTGATTTATTGTATTTTAATCCAGTGCAGCTACCAATTTAATTTCTCCCTTTGTTTCGCCCCCCCCCGACTGTGACCCCCTTGTTTTACAAATCTCAGTTATAGAGCTGGTGCCTAGCTGTCTGGTTCCTGCCCCCTTATTTGCCACTCTTTTAATAAACTGCAGCTCTTTTGTCTCTGTGCTAATCTTAGTTTCACTCCCACCGCGTTGGAGTGCTATATATCACCGTCCTGTCCCTCTTTCAACAGGCATCCTTGTAGCCCACTGGGCTACATACCACCATCAGCGGTTCACCTACTGCACGTCTGGACACCTCTCTGCACACCTCTCAGCCCCAAGGGGCCTGCTGCCACCGGCCCCCTGGAAACAAGCATCAGGTACTGCCTATATACAGCCCCGACCTCCATGGCTGCTGGTTCTGCTTCTAAATTTTTCTCTCACCCCCTCCCCCTCCTGGGCCACCTTAAAATATACTTAAGCTCCTCCCTCCCCTACCCCATCCTGTCCCCATTGGCTCCCAGTACTAGAGCGCAGGAGTTTAAAGCTTTCTCTCTCCCCCACCCCCTTTGTTGCTCTCCCTCTTTCTCTTGAAGCTTCCTCACTGGCCTGCTGTTCTCACCCAACACTGCTCACACAAACGTGTCCTTGACCTGCCTTCCTGTTAAGTCAATATTGTCTCCCACGTATTCTAAAAGTGTTTTTCTGTCCATCCACAACACACTTACTCTTTAAGCTTCTGTGCCTCTGCGGGGCTTATTTTCTCTCCATTGGGACCATCTCTCTTGGTTCTATTCTTATCACACTTTGCTCTTGCCGCATTGCATCCAGCATTTGTGCTAGCCCAAGTCCCCCCACAGTTTCTGAATTTCTATAATCACAGCAGTACTAATTCATTCTTGCACGCTACGCTACTTTTTGAGTCCTGGTGCCCCCTCTGCACCTTGTTAGGAGGTGCATCACAATACCATGCAGTGGCACATTCACACCCACACCATTTTTTCACTTTCCACCCTACTTTTCCTCGACTCCCTCTTATCTCTCAACCACATGCCACCACATCCTACCTTGACCACATCATCAGAGTTCCCTCTCTTTAACTATGTTATTTCAGACTCTCTTTCTCTCAATGTTTTACCTCCTCAGGGACCCTCCAACAACAATTCTGGCATTAGTCCTTACAGTCTTACACCCTCATCCCCTCCGAGTTTCAGTGGCTTTCTATGTCTTATACCCCCTCCTCTCTCCAGTATACTGGCACCCTCGTACCCCAAAACTACTCTTCTTCTAGGTGCTCAGTTCCAAGCAAAACCAAAGTACTCTGTAGGAGGGTCAAATACTTAACCTTCTTGCGGCTAATCTGTGCAGGTCATGTCAAATTAAATCCCAGTCTATCGCAGTCACTAGCCACTCCTGCTGACTTCGCAACCACCAAAGGCCTGAAATGCTTACATGATATTGTATGCAGTCTACTGAAAAAAATTAGACATTATCCAGGCATGGATCTCCCACACAGACTTGGATATTTTGGTTCTAACAGAAACTTGGCTGAAAAAAACATTGCTGACACCATTATATCTTTTGCACCCTACAACCTCTTCCATAGTGACGGAGAAACAAGGGGAGGAGGCGTGGCAATTTATGTCAAAGATAAGTTTACAGTCTCTGACTATGCTTCTGCCAGTACGCTGAAGGCGTTCAAAGATCTGACATTAAACCTTTCTCTATCACCCATTGAAACCTTGACAATAATAGGTTGCTACAGGTCACCCTCTGCGGGCCTTCAGCTCCTAAATTACTTACAAGATATTGCCGACAAAAGGCAGAATGAGATTAGCATATTTGGTGATTTAAATCTCAACTGGCAACAAAAGCTCTCAACTTTAAAAATTCTGTGACAATGCTGGCTTTACTCAACTGGTAACTAATATCACTCTACCATTTCATAAATTCTCCCCTAACTGGTCATTGATTGATCTAATCCTAACTAACAGACCCCATAAAATCACACACACTGCTGTTTTTCACAATGACACTAGCAATCATCACACCGTGGCCTGTGTTAGAGGACTACCCACACTCAAGTCAGCCAATAGGTTTTCTTGGAGAAGGAGTCATCATAAATTATACAATGGCAAAAAAAAAATCTTTGGCTCTCATTGGTCAGTCTGGGTCTGGACCCGTGATGTTATCCCAGTACAACATCACGGATCAAGTCCCAGCACACTTATGACCACATAAAATGTAAAAACAAGTAAGTCCACAGCCGTCTCTGTCACCCTTCAAGACTCCCATAAAAGTAGCATTTTCAATGCACAGCACTGTAACCAGTATTTTCACATATTCCCCAATGTTCTGTTTCTTCAGTTTAACAAAAAAAAAAACAAGAAGCTGAGTAAGCCGTCTTTATTATCGGCTTTACAACAATTCCACTCCACAAGCTGTTCCGCCCCTAATGCAGGTGCACCCTTCCAAAGTAAATCGTGGACCTCCCACTTACCACACAATGTTTTTCATCCTGTTTTCTTTTCTTGTGGCAGAAACAGAGGACAATGCTGCCAGGATAACCTAAATCTTAAATCTTAAATGTTCCTCAATTGAACAGAGGAAACACAGAGCGGGTGACCAGCGCGACTTCACTTACCTAGCACGCGCTTGCTCCTCGCCGCCCGGAATAGGCTCTTGCAACAATTTAAAAGTGCTTTCTTTCCCCCATTCCTATAATCTTACAGTACAAACTATCTATCTTATCTGTACTGGAAGAACTTGAACCAGAGTCAAAACAAGCTAAAATTGCGAGCAGTGCGAGCATATGGGCAACAGGAGCAGCATTCTCATCATTCAAAATTAAACATCTTCACCGGGCACCAGGACTGGCTCAATTAAACTTGTACAGCAGGAAGCAGTTATGTGTCTGTGTCTGTTTGGGGGGGTGGTAAACATACAAGGAGCCCACTGTTGGGATAAAAAGAAAACAACAAAACCATCTAAACAGCAAACAATACAGTCAGCTGGACTATTTCTCCTCCAGGTATACCTACTCAGTAAAGAAATGACTCTCAAAAATACTTTTAAACATATTTTAATCATTTGTTTTGTATTTTATTGTAGGAGATCCACTGTATAATAGCAATAATGCACTCCAGGGTGTGTGTTGTGCTGGGATAACGTCAATTCTGGGGTGATTGGTCGCACTCGGCCTGCGGCCTCGTGCCTAATCACCCCAGGCGTGACGTTATCCCAGCACAACACACACTCTGTCATGCATTATTGCTTAATTCAATCTTTCTAACTACCTGTCAGACCTCAGGTTCATTAATTGGACTGATTTCTACCTGGCTTCCAACATTAAAGATGTGGTTTTATTCTTCAACAACATCTCAACAGCCATCATCGACAGACATACCCCTATGGTAAAACACAGAGTATGGAAGTTCTCCTGCCCTTGGTTCACAGCTGAGCTAAGGGCCTTGCTAAATGGGAGGGATTGCCTCTGGGCTACAGCCAGGCGGACCAACCTCCCTTCTGACCGGGCAGCTTTTAGAGCCTGTTGTAACAATTGCACCAAAAGAATATGGGACACAAAGGCAAATTTTTATCTGTCAGCCTTTGGTACTGCTAAGGGTAACTCCAGTATGTTCTGGCGTATCAGTAAGTCTGTTGAAGGCAATGAACAGTCATCCTCATTACCTTGGATGATCTCCTACAAGGATACTACTCTCTCTGATAAATCTGATATTCTACTCTGCTTTAATGAGCACTTTTCTACCGCGGGTCTCGTTCAAAGCTGCCTCTCTTGTCCCCAGTGCTTTCACACATTCCCCAATGCCTCCCAGCTCAGTCTTTACCTTCTTCCCATTCCAGTACAAAGAGGTGAAAGACCTTCTTCTCCACCTTAAGGTTAACAAAAGTGCTGGTTCTGATGGTTTAGAAACACACTTCCTCAAATTCATCTTCCAATACCTTACAGCCCCTATCTTACACTTATTTAACCTCTCTGTTATCTCCAGCACTGTCCCTGGGGCTTGGAAAATAGCTCAGGTACTTCTGCTATTTAAGTCAGGTGACCCTACTGACCCAAATAACCACAGACCTATTTCCATTCTGCCTCTGCTGTCTAAGCTCCTTGAGAAGTTGGTAAATACACAAATTGAAACTACCTCAAGAAAGCAAACCTTATAGACCCCAGTTAGATCCAATTAGACCAGTTATAAATCCAGACAATCAGGATTTCATCCTTCCCATAGCACCACTTCAGCTCTACCCTCAGTTACATATGGATCTACGACAAGGTGCTCGACAAAATTTTTGTTGAACGCTCCATCAGCGACACCGGCAGGTCGACTGCATTCTGCAGTTGGCTGCCGGTTCCCACAGGCTGATGTGTTTTCTTCGGGGGGCTTCACACCCCCCAAGCCCCCCCTTTAGGATTATCAACTCCGAGTTTGAGCTGATTGGGGGGGTGCAGGACCCCCGACAGACAGCGCCTGGTGCCAGCGGGTTTCCCACAGCGGTATGGTGCTGTAGTTGCTGTGGGGGGACCTTGCTGGTGAAATGTCACTGTCAGGAGGCTAACTGGTTACATATGACTGGCTCCTTGCAATGGACAGGAAACAAGTCACAGGGGCAGCCTTCCTGGACCTCAGCAAAGCATTCAGCACAGTCAATCATGCTCTACTCCTCGATTTATTGAACTGGCATGGAATCTCTGGCACTGCACTGTCATGGTTCGACAGTTACTTGTCAGCTAGATCTCAACAGGTGAAGTCTGATGGCTCCCTATCCCCGCTTCTTCCGCTCAGGAGAGGGGTACCCCAAGGTTTGATCCTTGGATCACTTCTATTTATAATATGCATCAACTTCATTGGAAATGGCATCAGCAAAGCAAAGCTACACCTTTTTGCAGATGATACAGTGATATGCATATCAAGTCCCTCAGTAGATAAAACACTTGCAGAATTACAGGCAGAATTCAATCTTCTCCAGCACAATCTCATACATTCCAAACTGCTGTTAAACACTAAAAAGACAAAAGTGATGTTCTTCTATTCCAACCACTTGCCCTCCATCCCTACATCCCTATCTCACTTGCTTCCTTGCCCCCCATCAAGACTCTCCATGGAAATGATCTCGAGTTAGTCCACAGTTTTAAATACCTAGGCTGTGAACTAGATCAACACCTAACTTTTTCAGCTCACATCAACTTCCTTGCAAAGAAATTATGTCAAAGCATTGGCTTCTTTTATAGGAATAAATCTCTATTTGATTCTGACTCCAGACTGCACCTGGTCCAAATAACCTTTATATCACTTATTGACTATATTGATATTCTATATGGCAGTTGCTCTGATGCCCTGCTACATCAACTGGACACTCTCTATCACAGAGCCATATGCTTAGTTTCAAACGCTCACCGTTGGACTCATCATTGTGACCTGTATGCCTCCCTCGGCTGGACCTCCTTAGCAACCAGGCATCTCTTCATCTGTCACCTGGTTCTACAAAGCCCTGCTGGCAAAACTGCCCCCCTATATTTCCAACATCTTTCAACAAATTACCTGCCCCTACCCCCTACACAGTAACTCCTTTGTTATGCTAGATGTTCCAACTTCCCGTTCCTGGTTTGGAAACATGGCTATAAACCATACCCTCCCGGCTGCCTGGAATAAAGCCCAATCCAGGCTCAAACTGCAAAGCCTGATGCCCCTGAATAGCTTCAAAAGACTTGTTTATGACAACCTACGGGACTTCGGTGACTGCGGTTGATAAAGTGTCTTCTCCCTGCCTGGTCTATTGCAATGACCGCTCTATCCTCTTGTCCACCTCCTCCCTCACCCCTAAGTGACTGTCCATTATACTGCCATTCCCTTTCTTCCTCCCCCCTTCTTCTCTCCATGTTACACTACCATCACCACACAATCTACCCCTAGTCTGTATCCCACACTATCGTCACTCAGCATTCCCTGCCCTTATCTACAACTATCCTTTCTTTACCTTTTATCTTTACCTCTTCTCCCCACCACCGCCATAGTGCCCTTGTCCCAGCCAACATAGACCTTGTTATATTCATTTTTCCCACCCCTTCACCTTGTTGTCTGCCCCTCCTACCTCCATCCTACCATCCTCTATCCCCCCCTTCCCTCTGACCTTATTGCACCCCGCTTGTGCCACTATCTTTACTTTCCTTGCTGGTCTTGTAGTTTCTACTTCCCTCACGAGATACCATCTTGTTACCGAGAGCTAACCATTTATTTAACTCCCAGCTTTAGTGCGTCTATGTATATATGATGTAAATGTTATTGTCCTATTTTCTTCTCATGGATTATTTGTGTGTTTAATGCATATTACTTTGTATATGCTTGTGTAATGTCCCTGTTATTAATCAGAACCTCCTTGTAAATGACCCTGCTCAATGGAGTTTTTTCCTGCCAATAAACTTGAACATAAACTTGAATTTGATTATGGGGTCCAGTGTGTTTATTTCCCACTCCTTCTCAAAGGTTTTGATATGCTTTGAATCCATTTTTTGCAACCTAGTATAGAAAGTTTTTTTCAGACCCACTAGGAATGGAGGTCCATGATTTAAACTGCTGGGTCTGTGCACCCAAAGTTGCTTTTGCTCACAGCTGGATTGCTTTTTAATGATTGATTCCCAATAAGACAATTAGCAGTCAGTGTCTGCTTCCTCTGATCTGCAGCATACTCTGCTAAGTGTCAATAAATAAGTTCTTTACATTTTCTGTAATTCTGTAACACTGATTTTGTAAATGCCTAGAGCTATATTGAATAGGCACCATGGGCCCTATACATGAATGGGTGGGACATATGCACCAGAGGTGCATATCGTGCCTGCATGGGGCTGCACCTGCAGACAGGTGCACGCTGGCAGTATTCACCACCATGTGTCACCTGTCACCTGTCCCCAGTCCCCGCCCCCCCTGCATGCAGGACTCTGCAGGGTGGCCAGGGGTAGGGACATGGACCTGGTCGTGCATCCAACTGGATGCCCGGTCTGGGTTGCATAATGGATCCTTCTGCAGCAGGGCACATGTTGGCAGCTTGCACTGCAGATGACCAATGGTTGGCGGCTGTGGTGGCAAAAGGAGGGCAAAGTTGATGGCCCTCCGATGCGGCACCGGAGTGGAGTGCAGAGATAGGAAGGGGGTCTGTTGGCAGTGTAGGGGGGCTGTACCCCTCATGTGATCCTTCCCAAAACAATGGGGGCCAGTGATGGGGGTGACCCAGCAGTGCCATTGAGGTGTGGGGGGGCATCATCATTTGTCCAGTGCCCCTGTGTGGGTGTGTGTGGGGTTGGGTGGTGCCTGGTAGGGGCCCTGCACCAACATGTGCTGGGGCAGGTGGCAGTGGCCTGGGTGGGTGGGCTATCTGTCCTGTCCCGGCGCAGTCCCAATGGTTGTATGGGGTGTGTAGGTGGCTTATGTCAGGGTTCCCCCTGGCATATCCTGTGCCCCCTCCACACACCCGTGGCCAGCACTATGTGCCTTTGTGCATGGTGAGCAGTGGTGGCACGCCCACAGCCTGCCCCCAGTGGGATGCGGTCCACATACTCAGGAAGATTGGTGTGTTGGTCCTGTGCACACCCCTTTGTGCATCCCACTTGGGGGGGGCGCATAGGGTGCATAGTGGCTATGTGCCCCAGATATGCGTACATAGCCACTCTGCTCCAATCATGCATAGGGCCCCATATAAGTAAACTTACCTTGTCTTTATGTCTCCAAAAAGCAGTTGCTTCTTTTGCCCACTATTTTTTGTGTCTGATTAAAATTTCAGTTTACTTCCTTAGAGCTGATACTGTTCTACAGATTTTCCTCTTGCTGTGGTGACCATATTAGTGCACTCTGTGTTCTCTTGTTTGTCTTTGCCCATTGGGCTGTATCTTCTCTTAGCTCCAATTTTGGTTTTCTCAGAGAATGCAGGGTTCTATAAGATATCATTTTTTAAACAGGGATTAGCCTTGCTTTGTCCAGGAAGCAAGTTTCCTACTAATCACTGAATGCATATTTCTTAGGATATAGATGGGCCATCTGCTTCTTCCTGAGCACCTCCCCCCTCCCCCCGCCGGTAAATTTCTCTTTTCTCCTGCTGTGTGTGCTGTAGCACAGGCACAGTTTTGTTTTGTTTTGTTTTTCTAGAGTTTGGGAGTTTGGTTTTTATGTTCTATGTTCTATTCTATGAATAACATCAAAGCCTTGTTCCAAGCAATAGCATCTTCGCCTAAATGATGCTGCCCAGGGTCTAGCCCCTGGGTAATCCAAACCCCATTTCTATGTCTCTTCAATCTACAGAGACATGCCAAACCTTTCCTCCATTGCCATCCCCCACCCCTCACTCCATCCTCGGATATCTGACCAGTTCCCACTGCCTGACTGCAGCCTCTGTCATTTTTGACTCAGCTGACTTCTACATCTTCCTACCTAGAGTATTGTTATATTATCTGTCACTGTACATAAATAAAGTACACAACCATGAAAACTTTGTAATCTATGCAACTATGTAAACTATGTAATTCATGTAAATATGTACCTATGTAACTCTGCAACTAAAAAACTTTGTAATATTCTCTGTTGCCAAGGTGTCCCTTGAAAATAAGCACTAGCTCAAGGGATATGTATCTGTTCATGTCTCATGAATAAAATACTACTACCACTATGTATTCATAATTACATTGTCTTTTATGGTCCATTATGTAGATTTCACAGAGTGGGTGCTTGAAGAAAAAAGAAGCCCCCTTGATAGATGCTATGCAGTGTTCTTCGATATGAAGATTCCTGATGAATTACAGCTCTCTTTTTCATCTCTGGAGATTGAAAGTTGCAAGAATGATAGGAGGGTGTTTATCATATGAAGATGTGACATGTATCAGAATAAAGTGACAAGAAAATGGTTTTGTGCATATTTGAATGGGCAGATGTTTCATATACCTCTCTTATTAGGTCTCCAGATACAAGTTTTTATATTACTGTATATAGACATCTCACATATGGGCACTCTTTCGCAAAGTCTGTGCTTTACATAATTTTTCTTGTTTTTTATTTCTAGCATTAGTCTCCTTTTGTGCATGTATTAGTGAGAGGATTGTATATTAATATTTATATTTAATCATCACTGTTTTTTCATTTGTTGATCACGTGACTTATGATGTTATCAGTTATGTCAGTTGAGCAGTACTATTTACTGCCCTCTTTAGCAAATCTGTTTCACCTTTGATAAAGCTCCATTCAGGAGCAAAATGCCATTGGGTGTTTCTGCGGACTGTGTGGGTGGCACCTTCCATCACTGAGCATATAATTAGTATCTGTATATATGGAACCTGAACAATAAAATGGTGCATTTTTTGTTGGTATTTTTGTCTCTGTCACATATTTTTAGCCTAAGGAGCACAGTGTGCAAGGTGTTTTTGGTAGCTGACAGTTTTTGTATTGAGTATTTGCTTGCCTCAGTCATTGTCTCTGCTGCTTGTAGCTCCTGAAGATTTTCGGAACAGGATGTGTGTGCCTGAGGCACCAGGGAACTATTCTCTTATTTCTTTTGTTTCTTTCAAGTTGTTAACTTTTGTCGAGAGGTTTGCAAGGCTTCACCACATGTTTCCACCATGTCATCTTCCCTTCCTGTTTCAGTGCTTTATCATTCCAGTCCCATTAAAGTTTGTAGATATTTACTTGTTGTTTGTCAATGGAATCAGACGTTCAGTTTGTCTTATTTAAAATTTGCTACAAACATTTCATTTTAGCCTTTGGTCAGCTCAGCTACTGTACAATTTTCTATATGGCAGGTATTATGCCAATACACAAGGCTGGGGTATGCCATTTGCTAGAGGCAGAATTAACTAAACTTACAGAACTTTGGATTATAGAGTCTGATGAACCCCCAGTAAATGAGTTTAGAGTAGGATATCAGAAGGGATTTTTAACCTTTAAAACTTTTGTTTTAAATTATCCTATTGCAGTTCATTATGGCACTCAGGAGCTGAAACTGCAACAGTGAAACTTAATCACTGCCATGTTGATTTTGCCTCCTGAAGTGGTAGATTTCAGCAGCTAGAATACCATATCATACTAACAACAGACTATAGTTGGCAGAAGGAAGAAGAGAACATCCAGACTCCATTTGTCTTCCCTAGCACTTTAAAGCAGGAACCTACCTACAGTGAAGCACCACCAGGAAATACATCTTACATTTACCTTAAGATGCATACGTCTGGAGCCAAGCCAGGTAACATAACTGTTTTCATGACTGACTGTGAGCCCTTGCCAAACAATACTCCCTAAAGCTAAAGGCCTGTATAATACCTTGATCTTTGGCAAGTAAATGGGACCAAGAGTAAGAGTTATTGGGGGATGCAAGGATGTATATACTGTAACTATTGCTAAGAATTCTTAACTGTTATTATCTGGACTCCACCAAACAACAAGTTCCATCCACTAAAGGGGCTAGTTTATAATGATATATACCTCATAATAACCTTAATTGATGTTGTGATTCCCAAGAATACCTTTATGAGCTGCTGCAAGCTCCAAATTCAGCAGCACCTCATGCAAAGACCAATACCAGCAAGGCTGTACTATATGTAAAGATGCGTAACACTATTCTTGCATAAATACTGTACTTGCTAATTTCCAGTACAAAAATCTTTTTCTTTTTAAGTCTGTGTTTCCTAAATGAAACCAACAGATTACTGAACTTTCTTTTCCACTGAGTGGTATATCCAAAACTCGTTTATGCTTTTCTTGTCCAATGAAACTTACAACATTGTGGGATTCATGTGATTTCTGCAAGCTGGGAATAAGATTGACTGTTGCACTAGTGAAAAATAAATCTATTTGCCTCCAGCAGTGTATGCAGTGGGTGTGCTGCAAAAGATGATTCAGCTTCTGCCACATTATGTGAAATCCTGCAAAATGTACAGTATGTGACCTTTGCCATAATCCTTCCTATGTCCTTGCCATCAGAGCACATGGGCATCTTACTGAGGCAGCTAGGAGATGGTAAACAGTAGGGGTAAGTAGACGCTTTATTAGAAGTGTAGGGTCTGTAGGTTAGAGAGGGTATTTCAGTCTGGGCATAGAGGCACTGTTAACAGAGTGCTGGCCTGAGTGTAGGGACAGGCAGGTGAAAGTTGTCCCAGCAGTTAGTTGACAAATAGCTGTTAACTGGCAAGATGGACTTAGGCAGAAGTGAAACAGTTTTCTGCATTTAGACTTCTTGTCCATTACACTGACCTGCAGTTGAACTGAATGGTGCTTAAAGTGGAGTCCACCAAAGAGTCCCATCACATGAAGCATCCCATCAGGTGAGTGGTACAGTCTAGTGCAGGGGTTCTCAAATGGTGAGGCCAGCCTCCTTGGGGAGGCCTCAACCTGTTCCAGGGGAGGCTCAAGCAAGTCTGAAAAAGTACTGTATTTAAATTTTGACTTTTATATATTTTGTGTGAAGAGATGAAGCAGATTGAAAGAGGATAATAGTAAGTGGATTTTATGTATTTATTTACTAATAAGTGACAAGGGAAGGTGATTGAGTGAAGGCTTGTTTCTGGTGTACCAGGGAAAGGGTAGGGAGTGAATACATTTCAAAAGGTAACTGCAAAACAGTAAAGAAACACACAATGAACAATAGTGCAAACAAATATGAACAATAAACTAATGAGGGATGGTAATTGATCAATTTGTAGACTGTTGTCAGAACAGCCCAAATACAAGGGCTGAGCATAGAAGTGCTAAGAGCAATAACAGAAAGGAGCAAAGTAATCCCAGAGAAATGTTTTAGGAGCAAGGAAGGAGGGGGAGATACAAAGTATGTAGGAAGGTTATTTCATATAGAGAGGAAACAAAGAAAGTAGTCTGACCCATGAAGGTACTGCAACAAGGGGTAACAATGATTCAAGAATGAAAATAGTGGAGCAAGTAGGCTGGCCTGTGTATGGGGGGCTACAATAAGATGAATAATAATATTTGTTTATTTTATTTGTTATTCAGATAACACCTTTGAGCACAGGAGCTCTTTTTCAAAGGTTCCTCATCAGTGTAAGGCAAATAACTGAATGTGAGCCAAGTATTCAAACGGGTTTCAGTTTATTCATGGTGTACTGTGTAAAGTACAGTATGGCATTTTTCTTTGGGGAGGCCCAAGATTATTTCAGTTTTTGCGGGAGGCTCAAAATCTTTTCCATGGATTTGGGGAGGCTCACTGTGACAATGTCTAAGAACTATTGGTCTAGTGTATACCAACTTGGCAATTGTGTCGGTCATCTCACATTAGTTGTAAAGTATTAAGTACTTTGTAATTTTTCTGTATCTAAACTACTAACTAATTAACAGCCTTAGCTATCTCATTATCTAGGGTAGGAGTGCAAGAAAACATCCAAAGGAGGAACAGTCAGGAAACCGTGTAAGACAGGAACTTTAACATAACTTCCTGTAAAGGGTGGGCCAGTTTTGCTCTATTTAAAGGGTACAAGGCAGATAGTAGAAAAAAGGTTATAACTAGTTCTCCAGTAGTTATTATAGAACCAGTATGGAGCAGTGGTACTGGAAGGTAGTTAGTTGCACTGACTGTAGAGTATTCCTCTCCAGGGTTAAAACTCTTGAGAAGGAGACACTACCCCACTTGTAGGACCTTTGCAGAGCTTCCTGTTTGGCTGGTAGAAGCAAGAGATGAAGCTGTGCTTATGCTAGTGTATAGATCATATATAAGACCCCATGTTAACTATTGTTCGTGGTCCTGGGAACCTTATTTGAAGAAGGTTGTTGAAAAAAAGGTTATAACTAGCTTTCCAGTAGTTATTATAGAACCAGTATGGAGCAGAGGTACAGTGGAAGGTAGTCAGTTGCATTGACTGTAGAGTATTAATCTCCAGTGTTAAAACTCTCGAGAAGGAGACACTATCCCTCTCGCAGGACCTTTGCAGAGCTCTCTGTTTGGCTGATAGAAGCAAGAGATGAAGCTGTGCTTATGCTAATGTGTAGATCATATATAAGACCCCATGTTGACTATTGCTCATGGTCCTGGGGGCCTTTGAAGAAGGTTGTTGAACTCTTGGAGACAGTCCAATGCAGATTCACCAAATTAATTCCTTGGGTCCAAGTGAAACCATATAATGACAGGATAAAAGAGCTGGGACTATGGTCATTAACATTGAGGAGAGCCAGAGATGATTTACTTTGCCTCTATAAAATATTGGAGAACAATGATCTGATGAGAGAACTAAGCCTTAGATATAGCCTTAGTGTGTCCACATGTTAAGAAGGCATGCATGCCAACTTTTGGAACACACACCCAAATTCAAGTTAAGGAAGTACGCTTATACCATGAAATCTGTAAGACAGTGGAATCATCTTCCAGGTGATGTTGTCCATTCAAATAACTTATTAGAGTTCAAACATAGGCTTGACTGCTTTCTGACTGATAGAGGCTGTGACTGCCTTACCCACTGAGCAGTGGGGGACAGCTATTATGGGTATTCTGCCTTCTGCTGTCCTAAACATAGAAACATAGAATTTGACGGCAGATGAGGACCGCTTGGGCCACCCAGTCTGCCCATTTCCCTACCTAATGGATAAGCTGCAGATCCTAGTTAACCAGCAGCCTATTTCTTTCTACCCCCACCCCCTAGAATTGCCTTATGGCTGTCCCATGCATGCTTGAATTCAACCACTGTTTTTGACTCCACAACCTCCTCTGGAAGGCTGTTCCATGCATCCACAACCCTCTCTGTGAAAAAATACTTCCTTACATTACCTCTGAGTTGCCCCACCTCTATCTTCAAATTGTGCCCCCTTGTTCTTGCGCACCTCTTTTTTTGAAAGATGCTACCCTCTTGAACTTTGTTGATTCCCTTGAGGTACTTGAACATTTCTATCATGTCACCCCTCTCCCTCCTGTCCTCGAGACTATACATATTAAGCTCCTTTAGTCTCTCTTCATAAGTCTTCTGGTGCAGACCCTGCACCATTTTAGTTGCCCTCCTCTGGACAGCTTCCATCTTGTCTATGTCCTTGCGGAGATTGGGTCTCCATAACTGCACACAGTACTCCAGATGGGGTCTCACCAGCTGTCTGTACAGAGGGATAACAACTTCCTGTTTTCTACTGGTGATGCTTCTCCCTATGCATCCCAGTATCCCCCCAGCCCTCCTTACTGCCCTCTCACATTGCTTGCCCACCTTTAAGTCATCTGATATGACTACCCCCAGGTCCCTTTCCATTTTTGTTGTTGTTAGTATCTCACCCCCCATTGTGTACTCTTCCCTGGGTTTTTGTTTCCCAGGTGCATTACCTTGCACTTCTTAGCATTAAATCTAAGCTGCCATACATTTGACCATTCCTCTAAGTCCTTTTTCATCCTTTCCACCCTGCCTTGTGTATCAACTCTGTTACAGATCTTTGTGTCATCTGCAAAGAGACATACTTTTCCTTCCAGTCCCTCTGCAATGTCGCTTACAAAGACATTGAAGAGGACCGGTCCTAATACTGAACCCTGCGGCACCCCACTAGTAACCCCCCTTTCTTCAGAGTGGACTCCATTTACTATTACTCTCTGTGTCCTATTCTCCAGCCAATTCTTTTCCCAGGCTATCATCTTGGGACCCAATCACAGGCTGGCTAACTTGTATATTACTCTTTTGTGTGGGACAGTATAAACCACACTATAGATATATCAGCTGCAGCAGCAGCTAAGCTGGTGACTGCAACCCAGTCCACCTGAATCCCACAGGCCCAGTGGGCTGAAAATTGTGGGGAAGGGCAGAGGGAAGGGAGATAGTGACAGCCACAAGGGGGTCAACAAAACCCATGTCATCCTTACAGTACATTGTATTGCTCTCTGGAGAAGACACAGGTGTCTGACTCCATTAGTGGAACTTTGAGTTAGTCAGTCAAGAGAGAGGGCAGAATTACTTTGTAGCATCTGGAGGGAGAGCAGGAGGAAGTAAGTGTCTTAGTCATTGGGGACTTGACTGTTTAGTGGAAGAGAAGGTGGAGGGGAGGGGGATGTCAGGTACCTTTGTGGTATGTTAGTCATTAGATATAGCTATTAGAGGAAATATGGTGGAGTAAGGGAAGGGGACTTGGGTAAGCTGATACACTTGGGTACCAATGACTTGTGACTCCTCCTGTGCAGACAGGGAAGACAACTTTTAAAGGCTGAGAGACAAATTAAAGGTAATTTGAGCATCTCTGGCCTTTTCTGAGGTCCTTCCTGAGTAGAGTCAGGGAAATGGGAATGACAGAGTGAGGAAGGAGGAGCTTGAAGAGTTTAATGGGTGGTTGAAGCAATGGTGTCATGAGAAAGTGTACTGCTTTGTGGGGGAATGGGAAGCTTGTAGGAAAGAAGTCTTTTTAATGTTGATGGCCTTCACCTAACAAGAGTAGGGCCGGTGCACCAGACAGAAGTTTGACTTCTACATTGGTAGACAGTTTAAATGATTATGATGGAGGCTGGGGCTAGGGGAACCACTGAGAGGAGCAAGAGAGTGGGCAACTAGGCTAGTGCCGTAGAAGAGGGAAACAGAAAGGCTGAAGTTCAAATTAGGTTATGGAAAGAGCCAAAGAGGGAGGGATCGCAAAGCCTATAAACAACAAGAAAAACAATAAATTAAGGAGACTAGGGAAAAAGCAGTGAAAAGCAAGTGGGGATTGGTAACAAGGTGGAATGTGGTCTACCTTAATGAAAGGAGTTTGGGAAATAAAGTCAGTGAGCTCCAGAGAATGGTGGCAGATACCGAGATGGATCTTATAGCCATTACAGAAACTTGGGTCACTGAGAATAATGACTGTCCCAGGCTACACCATATTTAGGAAGGATAAAAGGAAAAGTAAAGGTGTAGTATCCCTGTAAGTTACTGAAGGCATCGAGGTAGTGGAGGATAAAAACTTTGGGGAAGGAAATGGGGAAATGAAATCACTAAGGTTCAGCTCACAGCTGTCTCAGGTAATAAACTGCATATGGGGGTGGTTTATAGTCCTCCAGGACAGGGAGAAGAGACAGATAGGGAACTAGGGGCAGAAGCAGAGTGGTGATGGAGAAGGGGAGGAGGTGGTGGTAGTGGGGGATTTCAGAATGCAAGATACTAATTGGGACATTCTGAAGCTAGGAGCACCAGAAGTCAGACCCTGCTAGATACAAATGTCTTAAGCCAGGATGAAGCACAGAAATGCTGCAGAATATCACAGAATACTGCAATTTACTGCAGGGGCCATTGTAAGTCAATGGCAATTAAGCCCTTTTGCCATGCAGGATTTTGTGACATGTCATTACTGCAAGTTACAGTTCTTCATCATGGCTGACACATCTGTACATTGCAGGACCACCTGCTGGTGCAGATTGTTAAAGAACCTACAAGGTAGGCTGCCATTTTTGATGTGGTGCTCAACACCTCAGAAATGGTAGGAGGCATGCAGTTTAGGAGTCACTAGGGTTCAACAACCATAACATCATATGGTTTGAGTTGGCCCTTGAGGACCAGTAAGTTCTCATCAAAGGCTGAAGCTCTGGACTTCAGAAAATCAGACTTCAACTGGATGAGGGAATGAGCCTGGGACAGCTTAGTTTGAGTGGACAGCAGTGGTAAAGTTGAGGAAAGATGCGGAGAATGTAAGTGGATCATTTTTGAGGCAACACAGTAATGCATAAGAATAGCAGCCAAAAGAAATAGCTATAAGAGATCAAGATATTTCTCTGTAAAGGTCAAGGAGGCAGTGAGGGCCAAAAAGAAGGCCTTCACCGGGTACATGGGAAAACGGGGGGGGGGGGATTACCATGTGAGAACTAAGGAGGCCAAGAGAGCAGTCAGGGATGCAAAAGCAGGCACAGACCTATATATTGTGGAGGATATCAAGGGTAACAATGTCAAGCATTCTTGAATTAGATGGAGAAAAGGCATTTAACAGCTTAGAGTGGAACATTATGTTACAAACCTTAGTGAAATATAACTTGGATCCTCAAATAATCAAAAAGAATCAGCTGGATTAAGATGCTATACCAGATTCTGCAGGTTCAAAATCAGACTATCACTTGCTTATCTGAATCTGACTCCCTTAGCCAAAAAAAACCTGCCAGGGTTACCCCTTTCACCCTTTCTTTATATTTTTACTACAACACCTTTGACCATAGCCAAAGAGTCAACTTGACATACAGGGATTACAGTTATCTGGAACAAATCACTTTATATTTCTTTTTACAGATAATAGTCCATTCTTCATGTCTTACCAAAGAAAGTTATTACCCACCTTACGCCATGGTTTCCACCATCATATGCCATTGGTTTCAAAGATAAGGGTCTGTATTGGTACACAAGATAAATTGAGGGAAGAGTGAATTTATGTCCTTGAGTCTGAGCCCAATCACTCCTCCTGCATAATACGTCAACTGTGAAAAACAGAACTCAGAAAAAAATATTTGGGAATAGGTACCCTGAACTAACTAAGTTGTGGTTGAGTGTTGTATGTTTTCTGGTTGCAAAAAATAGAGCAGGATTGTGAATGATCAAAAACACAGCCACTTACATTGACTGGTAGAGTGAATTTGATCAAATTATGCAAAAATAAGACATACAAAAAATGCCAGCAGATATAGGCCTTACAGTCTGTTGAGTCTGCTCCAGTGTGCAGCTATCAGTTAGTACTCTGCAGCTGCCCCACTCACTGTACAGTAGTGACCTTCTCCTTCATCCTGTCCCACCCCCTCTAAAACTGTTCACCGACTTTAAGGTTACCACCTCCTCTGGTAGAGTGTTCCACCCAGCCACCACCCTTTACATGAAGTAGTGCCTTCTCATTTCTCTCTTGAATCTTCTCCCTTCCAATTTTATTCAGTGCCCCCTAGTTCCTCTCCATCCATTTAATCTAAAGATCCCCTCTGTACTAACTCTATTTATGCTCCTCATATATTTGAAGGTTTCAATCATATCCCCTCATCCCTTGTGTCTCCCAATCTAATTGTTGTACCTGTTGCACTCCATTCCTCTTAGAATTTCTAAATTTATATTTTTTGGAAAGATTTGGTCCACTATCCCAGCCATTCTGTGGTGAGGAAGGCTTTCCATATTACAAATGTGACACTCTGTGATCCAAGTAATGGGAAGGGGGTCTCATTTTGCTGGAATTCAGATGTCATTATCTTGCTGCACAGCATGTGCTAGTAAGGCAGGCACAACAGGCAAACAAGGGGATAATAATAATAAAAATAATAAACTTTATTTGTTTAGCGCCTTTCAAACACCAATGTGCTGTACAATAAAAACAAAAATAAATTTAAAATCAAAATCACAGCAATATTAAAAATTAACAATAAAAATAAAATAAATGTATATAAAATCAGATGACAATAATCTTAAGTAGTAAAAGTAAGATTCCAAAGATGAGTCTTGAGTTCGCGCTTGAAGGTCTCCACAGTTGTGCATTCCCGAAGCTGGTGAGGCAGAGATTTCCAGAGGGCTGGGGCAGCAAACATAAAAGCCCTGGCCCCGGAAGATTTTAAAGTAACCCTCGGAACCTCCAGCAACCCCTCATCAGCCGAACAGAGCTGTTGTACAGGGGTATAGGGAATCAGAAGCTCTTTCAAGTAGTCGGGGCCAAGTCCGTGCAGGGCTTTGAAGGTCAAAAGACCTACTTTAAAGGTGATCTGCCACTGTATAGGCAGCCAGTGCAGACCGCGCAAAGCAGGGGTAATATGCATCCTTCTTGATTCCCCTATCAACAGCCTAGCAGCAGCATTCTGCACTAGCTGCAAGAGGTGGATATCAACCCCTGGAAGCCCCAAGTAAAAGGAGTTGCAATAGTCAAGGCGAGAGGTCACCAAGGCGTGGACCAACAGAGGTAAATTACATGATGAAACAAAGTGCTTCACCCTGGCAATATTCCCAAGATGGTAAAATGCTGACTTAACAGCTGCTGACACCTGATGATGAAGGGTCAGCCCGTCGTTAAGTACAATTCCCAGGTGACGCACTTGTTCCAAGGTACAGAGCTGATGGCCCCTCAGAAATAAATGTGAGGTTAGATTAGACCTCAACCCCTCTTCTCTGCACCCTGGGTCCACAACCAAAACTTCGGTCTTACCAGTGTTCAACTTTAGCCAGCTCAAATTCATCCAATCATGGATTTCAGTGAGGCAGTTATTAAATACCTAGAAAGCACTATCCTGGTCAGGCACAAAAAACAGGTAGAGCTGGGTATCATCAGCATAGCAGTGGAACCTCAGCCCATGCTGTCTTACAATGTCTCCGAGGGGTAGCATATACACTGCAAACAACATGGAGGAAGCACTGAGCCCTGGGGAACCCCACATTGCAGAGAGAAAGGGGCAAAGAAAAAAATCCCTGACACAACTCTCTGTGTTCTCCCAGATAGAAAAGAAGTAAACCATCTGAAGACTGTACCAGACAGTCCACAGATGGACCTCAGGCACTCGAGCAAAATGCCATGGTTTACAGTGTCAAAAGCTAGGAGAGATCAAGGAGAACCAAGATAGAATGGTTTCTCCAATCTCTCGCCATCGTAAGATCATTGAGCACCCAAACCAGAGCAGACTCAATACTGTGCTTCTTACGAAAACCAGACTGGAGGTTCATAGATATTATGGATGGTTAAATGGTCCTCCAGCTTCTCAATAACCTTCCCAATAAAGGGAAGGTTAGAGGTAGGTCTGTAGTTGGCCAAAAAATCTGGGTCCAAAGAAGATTTATTCAAAAGGGGTATTACCACCGCTTCCTTCAAGGAGCTAGGGAACTCACCTAATTCTAAGGAGCACCAGACTATTTGTGCCAGACATGGGCCCACAATCTCAGCACAACCCAAAATAAGGGAGGTTGGGCCCAGATCTAAGCTACGGCTCATAGAGCGCATCCCCTGGACAATCCGCATAACATCCTCGAACCTCGGCTGGACAGAGGAACTCCAAGAGGCTCGAGGTACAGTGGCCAATTGCCAGCCAACAGCATCCCCCACAGAGTGTGACTGTCGGGTCTCTGATCTCATGTCGGCCACCTTATTCACAAAGAATTGAGCGATCTCATCACACCTTTCTTGTGAAAAGGCTCGATGGAGCTGGAGACAGGCTGGATTGCACAGCCTGTCCACAGTTCTGAAGAGCTGAGCCAGTCGATTCTGAGCAACAGCAATCTCCCTGGACAGGAATTCTGCCTTCTTATGGGAGATCGCTGATTGCTAGAGCCGATAATGCCCCTCCAAACTAAGGCAGTCGACTTCTAGAGCATATTTCCGCTAGTGACGCTCTAACCATCATCTCACACATCACAGCTCCCTCAGGGACCCATCAAACCATGGGGCCCGAGGGCGAAGCGTGAGGGGACGAACACGGACAGGAGCAATTGAGTCAAGGATTGAGGAGATGGCCTCATTATAGGCCAAAACCAACAGCTCAGGACTCTTGCTAGCAACAGGAAACTCTGAGAGGTTCAACACTGCCATTAGGTCTTCAGGGCACACATCCCATATAGGGCGGTATCGAACCATCTCCACAGGGTCAGACCTACGAAGGAGAGCAGAAAAATTGAAGCCCACGGTGTAAAGATCAGACCAACTGACAAGCTCCACCACCAAATCAGAGGCCTCAATCCCCAGAAGAAAGACTAGATCCAAGGAGTGACCATGATTATGTGTAGCCAAGGAAACAATCTGTGTGAAGCCCAGCAATGACATCAGCTGGAGGAAGTGCTGACCAAAAGGTGAGAATTCATCATCGACCCAAGCATTGAAGTCACCCAGAACCATTAATCTGGGCAACTCTGATGCCATATCGGCGACAAAGTCTGCCACTTCTTGCAGGAATCGTCCCTCATCCCCTGGTGGACAGTAGACTAGGGCTATCCTGCAGCCCACACCGGCTACTATGGTACACTCGAAAGATTCAGCCTCCTCAACTGGTACACTCGTGAGCCCCAATCCAGTCTTAAAACAGACTGCTACTCCCCCCCACACCGCGATCCAATCTCGAGCGGTGAATCACCGAGTACCCGGCTGGAACTGCTGCCTCCCCAATGGGACCAGCATTTTGAACCAGCCAGGTCTCGGTGATGCAAGCCAGATCAGCTGTTCCAACAAGGTCGGCAATAATAGCAGACTTGTTTTTAACAGATCTGGCATTGCACAACACCGCTTGAGTTAGTCAGGGCTCCAGAGCTGTCCCAATCACTGGAAAAAGGGGAGGTACCCAAAGACTGGAGGACAGCAGATGTAGTCCCCTTATACAAAAGCGGGAACAAAGAGGAAGCAGGGAACTACAGACCAGTCAGCCTCACCTTGGTAGTGGGAAAGATCATGGAAGCACTACTGAAGGAGAGATTGGTGGAACATCTAGTTGTCAATGGACTACAGGACCCAAGGCAGCATGGTTTTACCAGGGAGGTCATGTCAGACCAACCTCGTTGATTTTTGACTGGGTGACTAGGGAGGTGGATCAGGAGGGCAGCGGACATGGCCTATCTGGACTTCAGCAAGGCCTTTGACACTGTGCCACATAGAGACTATTACACAAACTGGGGAATATGGGTGTGGCAGGACAGTAGTGTGGTGGGTAGGTAACTGGCTAGGTGGCAGGACACAGAGGGTGGTGGTAAATGGCTGTCACTCCACAGAGGAAGAGTGACCAGTGGGGTACCACAGGGATCAGTGCTGGGACCGGTCCTATTCAACATCTTCATCAGTGACAAGGCCTGGGACCTAGAAGGCAGAATTTCACTGTTCGCTGATGACACAAAGCTCTGTAACAGAATAGACACACCAGAGGGTGTAGACAGAATGAGAAGGACCTGCGAAACTTGAAGAATGGTCAGAGGTTTGGCAGTTGAAATTCAATGCAAAGAAGTGCAAGATAATGCATATGGGGCACAAAACCCTGGCACAATATATCAGCTGGGGGTGAGGATATAGCATGCACCAAGCAGGAAAGGGATCTTGGGGTTATCATCTCTGATGACCTCAAGGTAGGGAAACAGTGTGTCAAGGCAGCAGGTAAAGCTGGGATGTATAGGCAGGGGCATCTCCAGCAGGAAAAGGAAGGTCATAATTCCGCTATACAAGACACTAGTGAGGCCCCACCTGGAGTACAGTGTACAGTTCTGGAGACCATACCTACGTAAGGACATAGACAGGGTAGAGAAGGTTCAGAGGAGGGCAACAAAGATGGTGCATGGATTGCATCACAAGTCCTGTGAAGACAGGTTGAAGGAACTGAACATGTACTCCCTGGAGGAGAGGAGGGAGAGACAGGATATGATAGAGACATACAAGTATCTCACAGGGAGGAACAGGGTGCAGGAATACACTATTTTTAAGCAAAAAAGATGTTCCAGGACTAGAGGGCATGGGATGAAGTTGGAGGGAGGACGATTCAGCGGAAACATGAGGAAGAATTTCTTCACAGAACGGGTGGTGGACAAGTGGAACACCCTGCCAGAGGAAGTGGTGAGGGCTGAAACAATCACGGGATTTAAGAATGCATGGGATAGACATAAAGGAATTCTGGAGGTCAGGGGTAAGGGGCAACAGACTTATAGGAAAACATAAACTGAACTTACAAGCTCAAATGGGCAGACTGGGTGGGCCATAGGCCCTTATCTGCTGACACTGTCTATGTATCTATGTATCTATGTAACTACTTGCCCATCAAAAGAGATGGTGCCCTTGGGTATGGGGACTAGACATGGAACTCCACGTTCTAGGCTCTATTTCTCCCCAGGGCGCCTTCTAGGCCTAATAAGCCCTATAGGAGAGGTCTGTCCTTTTGCCCTCCGTTGTCCGCAGCCTCCACCAAACCCACTCCAAACCCTCCTACGTGCAATACCAAGTGCCTGACAATGTTGGTAGATAGAAAATGGAAGGGAAGGGGAGGAGAAAGGGCGGAGGGCATGGAGATCTAAGGATGAATAATGCACAGCCGGGAAGACCTGCCAACACATAACATAAGCTAAAAGCAAACTAAATACCAAACACTTCGACCTAACTACCTCGTTCATAGACTACCCCCAATAAAAAAAACCATACAATTACACTTTACTCAGAAAAAATAACTACAATAAAAACAACTAAACAAAACCAATTTAGCTTCCCCACCCCAGAACTCTCTCACAGTATTGAGGATGGGAAAGGAGAAACAAAATAAAATTCAAACAAGTTTTTTTCCTAAAGGTCCTCTAACAACAAATAGGAGAAAAACATACAACAAAAACACAGTATCAGTAATCCATTTGAAATTGTTAGCGCTCTCACTGCCAATGGTGGTTAAATTTTGTCCAGGATCCGAGAATATAAGGCTAGTAAGGCCCTCTCACCACCCACACTTTCCTTCTCAGATGGTCCCAAGATCCGGTAACAAGTCAAACGGCATTACTCAAAATGATATATAAACTTGATGTAGGTCCATAAAATAGAAGCAGTCTCAGATAGGACAAAGATAGCCACAGGCCAAGCCACAGGGCATAGTGCCCCCACAACCCCACAACTTGCCTAATCAGGCTCTATGTGCAAACAGGGCCTGCAGCTACAGCTAACCCAAGGCTGGACTAATCAGGCCAACTCTGGCACAGCTTAGGAGCCCCCTAATGACCCACAACTCCTTGGGGAGAGAATGGGGGAAGCTCCTGCTCGGTCCCAGGCCACACAACCCTAGATCACCCAGGCAAAAAACAGGGGGGGGGTGGTAAAGAGCCTCCCACAACCAAGGCCACTGCTAGAAGGCTGCTTCCCCCAGCAATATTATTATAGAATAAGATACCCGTAGGTGCCCTCTTTTAGAAGGCCAATTGAATCCATTGCTCCATGCAGCCCCATAAAATACCTAACCCATTTAGATAAAACACTGCAGTTCTTAATCTGGAGGTGTACTAGCTATTAAGACATACACCCTCTAGTTCACCAAAGGCATTTCTTTGGGAGATTACATTGCAGGTCAGGCACTCAAATCCTGGTGGACAGGACAAAGATTTGGAGAGAGAAGAGCCTATGCACAGTATTTCTAATGGTGGTGCTCCAGTCACTTTTTCCTTAATTCACAATATAATTTAAACCCACAAAATAATTTTGCTTATCTTCAACTTAGGCATAGAGTTCTAAAATACTTATGGATCTGAAAGGACTTGCAATGTTGAAAGCAGACAAGGCTATGGGACCGGATGGGTAACACCCAAGGTAAGACCACAGGGATGTGCTTTCTGCCCCTGATGGCCTTATTCATCAGCTCGCTGGAATCAGGCATGTTTCCAAAGGACTGGAGAAGAGCAAACGTGGCCCTCTACCTAATAGAGGCAGCAGGGAACTAGCTAGCAACTGTAGGCCAGTGATCCTCACTTCAGTGGAGGGGATATTAATGGAAACACTATTAAAGGAAAGGTTGGTGGAGCATTTTGAATCTAATGGGCTGCAAGACAAAAGATAGCAGAGATTCATGGTGGGGGTAGGGGCATAATGCTAGATTAACCTAATCGATTTCTTTTACTGGGTGGCCAGGGTAATAGATTAAGGGAGGACAGTGGATGAGGACTATCTGGACTTTAGCAAGGACTCTGACACTGTGCTGCACAGAAGATGGATGAAAAAATTGGGATACCTAGGGGTAGGATCCAAAGTGGTGAATTTGGAAAGAAATTGGTTAAGGAGACAGAGGGTGGTAGTTAACAGCACTCACTCTAAGGATATAAGAATAATCAGCTAGGTGCCAGAGAACTCAGTACTGGGACTGATCCCTTTCAATATCTTTATAAGTCACAGTTCAGATAAAATGGAAAGGAATATTTGCAATTTGCAGATCATGCTAAAATCTGTAATAGAGTGAACAATCAGGAGTGGGTGGAAAGAATGCATAGGGATCCTTGGAAACTTGGGGAGTGGTCAAAAACATGGGTGTTGTGGTTCAACATCCAAAAATGCAAACTAATGCACAAAGGACATAGTAAGCCACAAACTAAATATAGAATGAAGAGGTACTGTCAGTCATTAAGTAGGAACAGGTCCTTGGGGTTATCATATCTGATTTCCTCAAAGTGGCAGGACAGTGTAACAAAACACTGGGTAGGGACAGTGTAATGCTGGAATGCACTGGAAGAGGTATCTTCAGCAGGACTATTGAGGTGGTATTGCTACTGTATTGCTTACTGGTTAGACCATACTTGGAGTCTTGTGTCCATTTCTGGAGACTGCACCTCAGAAAGGACATAGACAGGGTGGAGGCAGTCCAGAGGAAGGCAACTAAAATGGTGTGGATTTGCACCAAAAGACCAACCAGGACAGACTGAGGGAACTCAACATGTACACCCTGGAAGAGAGGAGAGTTAGAGTGGAGATGCTAGAGACCTATAAATACGTCATGGGGGTGAACATGATGTAGGTTGCAGAAGGGAAGTTTCTTTTAAAGGAGGAAGACCACCAGAACCAAAGGGTATGACATGTAGCTGGATGGTGGGTTAAAGAGGGTGTGAGGAGTATTACTTCACTGCAGGAGTGGTAGACACCTGTTATTTATTTATTTAGCTTTTGTTAACCGGGTAAGCGCACTAGCCAGTTGGTGACTATTTTCAGGCACGACCCGGGAGAGTACAAGACAATACATACTATGGGTGTTTACATAGACAATACAATTTGTGTGGCAATAAAATGTTTAGACAGTAGAGCCGAGGCAATGTGGCTAAGATAACAGTGAGGGCACTGATCTAAGTAAGACAGCACTGGTCAGTACATAAGTACAGCATTGTTCAGTACAGTATATAACAAGTAGAGTAGTTACAGTTTCAGAAACAGGGTTATTCAATGATCTTCAGGCAGACATAAAGTACAAACAAGCAGGAGAGAGAAGGCAATAAGTAAGTAGGTGAGTATGGGGAGATACTAGAGGAGGAGCGATCCGAAGCCCCGATCGGCTTGGAAGGACCTTTCGGTGATTATGGCTTTGGCGGCTCTAGGTACCAGCAAGCGCCCAGGCTCATAGTTCTGCTTCGGGGTGTGAGTGCGGCGGGCGGTCCCTGTCAACAGGCATCCCTGGAGGAGCAAGGCGCAGTCTTCACTGGTTACCACTGGGCAAGCGGTTCCAAAGGCGGGTCCCAGAGGCTACAGAGGAGGGTGCATGGCAGCGCTGGGGTGCGAGGAGGAGCGATCCGGAGCCCCGATGGGCTTGGAAGGACCTATCGGTGATTTCGACTTTGGCGGCTCTAGGTACCAGCAAGCGGCCGGGCTCATGTTTCTGCTTCTGGGCGTGAGTGCGGCGGGCGGCCCCTGTCAACAGGCTTCCCTGGAGGAGCAAGGCACAGTCTTTGCTGGTTACCACTGGGCAAGCGGTTTCAGAGGCGGGTCCCTGAGGCTATCGAGGTGGGTCCACGGCAGCGCTGGGTGCGAGGAGGAGCGATCCGAAGCCCCTAATGGGCTTGGAAGGACCTTTCGGCGATTACGTCTTTGGTGGCTCTAGGTACCAACAAGTGGCCGGGCTCCCGGTTCTGCTTCTGGGCGTGATCGCAGTGGGCAGCCCCTGTCAACAGGCTTCCCTAGAGGAGCAAGGCGCAGTCTTCGCTGGTTACCGCTGGGCAAGCGGTTCCAAAGGCGGGTCCCTGAGGCTATAGAGGTGGGTCCACGGCAGCTCTGGGGTGCGTTATATAATACAATTTGTATATTATAAGGGAGAGGGACAAGGGAGAGTGGTGCACTGTAATGGCTGTGGGGCAGCAGTTTTCTGGGAAAGTTCTGGAAACTGTGTTGCTGTCCTGTTCGCAGGCAACTGTCCGCTCTGAGGGAGGAGATAGCCCACCTCCAGGCTGAACTGGCAAGAACCGAGGAGGCCTCCCCCACCCAAAGAGCACCACTGCCACAACCACTGCCTCAGAGGTTGCCAAGTATGAGACAGATGGCCCACAGTGAGTTCCAGGAGGGTGAGGGTGGGGGAACAGAGGCAAAGCCCCTAGTTGTGCCACTACACAAATCATACATCAGTCTGGCTAAGATAACAGTGAGGTCCTATTCTAAGTAAGACAGCATTGGTCAATACATAAATACAGCTTTGTTCAGTACAGTATATAACAAGCAGAGTAGTTACAGACAACAGTGAGGGCCTATTCTAAATAAGACAGCACTGGTCAGTACATAAATACAGCTTTGTTCAGTACAGTATGTAACAAGCAGAGTAGTTATAGTTTCAGAAGCAGGGTTATTTCATGATCTACAGGTAGACATAAAGTACAAACAAGCAGGAGAGAGAAGGCAATAAGTAAGTAGGTGAGTATGGGGAGATGCTAGAGGGAGGGAAGGGGAGGAAGGGCTGTGGTAGCAGGAGAAATTGGTTTGTAGGGAGGGGATAGGTGCAGGGCAGGGTTTCATGGGTACCTAGAACAGAATGCCAGCAGAAGTTGTGGAGGCAAAAACAGTAGAGAGCTTCAAACATATGTGGGATAAATATAAAGGCATATTCATGAATAGGCAGGGAAAAGGGGGTCTGCCAGTGATCAATTAGGGTCTGTGGAGGCAGACTAAACAGGGACAATCTGGGCAGACTGGGTGGGCCAAGTTCTCCTTTTATGCTGACAAATTCTTTTTCTGTTTTCCATCCACCAAGTTCTACTCCCATGATTTTCCCTTTAGAGAAGGCCATAAGTAAACTTGTTGTAGGTAATAAACCAATGTTAGTGATACAGTACATACAATAATGCTATCTACAGGTTTTAAAGTCACACAAGCCATTAGAAATCTATGGTTTCAAAACTCGATCAACCCTTCTTCCACTGTTGTTGCATGAGCAGCAGAGCTTATCCTTTATATGGTAGTAGAAAAGGCCCGATTTTATGCCATTGGTGAACTCTAGAGGTACGAATGAATGTGCCCCCCTTGGGGAATGACATAGAAAATTGTTTATTAACAATTTGAACATGATATGCTCTCCTAACTGATTACACTGGGTAGAACTACTGATGTCTTGGAGAAGAAATGCTGTGTGAAGACCAGTACTGTATATATTTATGAGCTCTTTTTGTATCCTGTGAAACCTTTAGTAAAAACATTTTACAAAAATCAGTTGTTTACTGTACTAATTTGTACTGATGTTTATATATATATATATATATATATCTTGAAAGTATATTTTTTTAAACAATTCTTTAGTAAGTAGGTAAGGCCCACTAGGCACAAGTGCCTATTTTCAGAGTTGCCACAGGGCACTGGACGGATTACTGTAAGTGGCCTGTTCAGAGTCACACAGTAAGCAAGCTGAGGTTGTGGGAATCAAACCCAAATCTGATGGATTTACCAAGCTCATTCACAACTCATCACTCTAACCTCCAGTCTATACTGTGAGACACAATAGACAGGACTTATCCATATTACCCTGTCTCACAGTTTATTTAAAACAAAATTAACTCCACAATAGTGCTATGCAGAATTTTCAAATTCCGGTGGAATGAAATTCCACAGAATTTTCAAAATTCAGCCAAAATTCTGCCAAATTTCACCACAAATGGAATGGCAAAATTCTGCAGTAGAAAACAGTTGTGGAATTATTTTCTGTGGAGCAAAATGCTGTTCCCTGGAATATTATTCTGCAGATCAATATTTTCTTCGGAAATTGTTGCGGAATAATTTTCAACAGAAAAATTGCTTTTCCATGGAATGATATTCTGCGAATCACAGTAGGCAGATTTCCACCGAAGAACCAGTGAAATTCCAATGAAAATTCCATTGGCAGAATGGCCATCTCATGCTAATTCAGCCAGCAGAATTCCACATTCTGCACAGCACTAGTCCATAGCCTTAATGGTTCTAAAGATAGTCAATTTAAAAAGGTCTAACACTGGAACCATAAGAGAAAGGAAGACAAAAAATAAATTAAGTTAGAAATGAGGTAAACATGGCTGTATTATGTCAATACACTTTCAAATGCTGATACTTGTTGATATACTGTACATGAATATACTTATAATCATAATGTTAACATAAGTCAACTTCACTAATATAATAAATCTGGTGTCCAACTTAGCGAAGGCACACATCACTAGCGGTATTCTGTCAAGCAGAGTCACATAATTTTTTTAGTTTAATATGGTGTTTGTTTAATCTAAAGGTCATAGTGTGATATTTTCTATGAAATTGTTAAATGAAGAGAGCTGAAACTTGTTTATACCAAAATTAAGGAGGCATGGATTATTCTTATTGAGGAAAGTGGCCCAGGGTTCAAGGGATTCAAAGTCGACCTGTAAATCTCAGGTGTTTTGGTCACTAAAGGATCTACCCTGATATTCAGAGTGATAACATTCCTTGGCAGGCAGCATTGGTAGAAGCATCATACTCCTCCTGCTCACAAAAGGAAAATTGCACCCCCCTAATACCTAAAATTTCATGTTTTAATAACTGCCATATATAGAGAGAGAGTAAAGACTAACATGGCTTAATCAGATTACTGTGAGGCTAAGAACAGAAGATTAACAGTGGTGAGAAAGGTATACTAATATATGATATGATAAGTCCTAATGCTTCCTTTACTGAACATTAGAAAATGGCTAAGTAAATCCTAGCATTCTGATTGGCTGGGATAGTAAGATTAGTGGGCGTGTATTTTTCAATTGAGCCCTCTGCATAAGAAATTCCAACAGCATGGCACAAGGATAAATGTGTATCCTTGCGCCACTAGAAATTTAAAACAAAGGACCCACCTTTTTTTCACCACTCTGTAATGGAATCTGTGACTGAGGGCGCCTCCACTACCCCCCCCAAAAAAAACTTCTCCTTAAAAGAAAAGAAATGCTTTTAAAACACACCACCATTTCAAAACACACACTTAACATACTCTCCCAGTCCTGCAAAGCCACCCACTGTAGCAGTCAAAACAAGCTGGCTAAGAATCTTCATGTTTGGCCAAGCAAACCTACGAAGGTGCCGGGTCCGCTCCATGGTCCTGATCAACTTACATCCCCCTATAATGCCCACCCTCTTCACAAAAATGAATTACCTCATACATGCTGCTTCCTGTCCTTAGTCGCCAACTCGCCATAACTTACAGATTATTTTTTCACACCGGGCCTGACTCTGGCGCTACCACCGCTCCCGAAAAAACACTCCCCGCCTGGTCTCAAAACCACAGCCTGCTACCAGCACAGTGTAAAACTACAACTCCCAAGAATACATGGAAACTACACAGTTCTGGCAAACAGGATTTTTTAAAACAGGAGCACCATCTATGGCTCAATACAGCACACTACGGGGACCACTTTAGTAAACAAGCATTTGTCAATGCCGAATGTTTGCTTGCTGGCATTAGCATTGGAAGTGCAGGAGTTAGACAGATGCAGAATAGAAATGGCAGTGAAGTATTGAACTTCATGCCAACCCCACCTCCACTCTGCAGAGACAGACAGGCATTGGGGTATGCCTTTGGACATCACCTGTAATGCTCACGCCATTTCACCTCACCCCATCCTGCAGACACCGACAAGTGTTACATATAGAAGCATAGACTTTGACGGCAGATAAGGACCACTTGGCCCATCTAGTCTGCCCATTTCCCTACCTACAGGATAGGCCGCAGATCCTAGTTAACCAACAGCCTATTTCTTCCTACCCCCCACAAGAATTGCCTTATGTCTGTCCCATGCATTCTTGAATTCTCCCACAGTTTTAGACCCCACAACCTCCTCAGGAAGGCTGTTCCATGCATCCACTACCCTCTCTGTGAAATAATATTTCCTCACATTGCCCTGAACCGCCCCATCTTTTAATTGTGTCCCCTTGTTCTTGCACGTCACTTTTTCTGAAAGATGCTACCCTCTTGGACTTTGTTGATTCCACTGAGGTACTTAAAAGTTTCTATCCTGCCCTCTCCTTCTTTCCTCAAGGGTATACATATTAAGCTCCTTTAGTCTCTCCTCATATGGCTTCTCTTGCAGACCCTGCACCATTTTAGTTGCCCTCCTCTGGACTGCCTCTATCCTGTCTATGTCCTTGCGGAGATGGGGTCTCCAGAACTGGACACAGTACTCCAGATGGGGTCTCACCAACTGTCTGTACAGAGGGATAATAACTTCCTGCTTTCTACTGGTGATGCCTCTCCCAGCCCTCCCTACTGCCTTCTCACATTGCTTGCTAACCTTAAGGTCATCTGATATGATTACCCCCAGGTCCCTTTCCTTTTTTGTTGTTGTTACTACCTCCCCCACCCATTGTGTATTCTTCCCCTGGGTTCTTGTTTCCCAGGTGCATTATTTTGCACTTCTTTGCATTGAATCCTAGCTGCCATACTTCTGACCATTCCTCCAACCTTGCCAAGTCCCTTCTCATCCTTTCCATGCCTCCTTGTGTATCAACCCTGTTGCAGATCTTTGTGTCATCTGCAAAGAGGCATACTTTTCCTTCAAGTCCCTCTGCAATGTCACTTATGAAGACATTAAAAAGGACTGGACCCAATACTGAACTCTGCGGTACCCCACTAGTAACCCCTCTTTCTTCAGAGTGGACTCCATTTACAATTACCTTCTGTTTCCTGTTGTCCAGCCAATATTTTACCCAGGCTACCACCCTGTGACCCACTCCCAGGCTGGTTAATTTGACTATTAATCTTTTGTGTTGGACTGTGTCAAATGCCTTGCTAAAGTCTAGGTAGGCCATGTCCACAGCCCCTCCCTGGTCTACAACTTTGGTCACCCAGTCAAAGAAATCTATTAGATTCGTCTGACATGACCTTCCCGCTGTGAACCCATACTGCCTTGGGTCCTGTGCTCCACTGGCCTCTAGGTACTCAACTATTCTTTCCTTCAGAAGTGACTCCATCACTTTCCCTACCACAGAGGTCAGACTGACAGGTCTGTAGTTTCCTGCCTTTGTCCTGGTCCCACTTTTGTGAAGGGGAATCACATCTGCCTTCCTCCAGCCCTCGGGTACCACACCATCCTCCAATGATTTATTAAAAAGAGTTGCCAATGGTTTCACTAGTTCCCCCCTTAATTCTTTTAGAATTCTGGGGTGAATTCCATCAGGCCCCATTGCTTTGTCCATCTTCAGTTTTAGGAGTTCTTGCAGAACCCTTTCTTCTGTGAAAGGACTGGGATCGACCCCCCTATCAGGGGTGTGCCTTGGGGTGTTCGGCTTTACAGTCACCCCATTGCATAAGGACATACACTGAAATGGGTGCAGTATAGGAGAATGGGGTGAACTCTGGGGCTGAAGAGTCCAAGACGCACCTTGATGCCTGTCACTGGCTGCAGGGTGGGGGTGGAATGGCATGAGCATTACAGCCAGCAATCCAAAGGCACTCCCCTGACACCTGTCAGTCTGTACAGGGTGGGACGTTACAGTTAGAAAACCCTAATGCCCTGGGTGTTTGTTGGTATTTGCACTACAAATTTTCAACATGGCCTTTTTGTGACCTCCATCTGATGAAAGCATTTGGGAACTCTGCTCATGAACAGCGGCACTGTGATTTTGTTAATCTGTCCCGAACGTTGATTTCCCACAGTGACCATGCCATTCTGCATCAGATATGTGAAACCACAGTTCAGGCAGGATGTCAAAAATGACAGCTGCACCATTCATAAGGTGGTTTAAAGAGATGGTAATATTGGAAATCTGGAGTGAAAATATTAAAAATTCTCAAAGTTATGAGTGTGCATGAAAACTGCACAATGCACACTGGTAACACAGTCTTTTTTTAATTTTTAAACCAAATTTTCAACATAGGCATTTTGGGACATCTGCACATGAACAGTGTTACTATGATTTTCTTAATCTGTCCCGAACATTGATTTCTCACAGCGACCACGACATTGTGCACCGGATGTGAAAAAACACATTTCAGGCAGGACGTGAACAATGACAGCTGTACTGTTCATAAGGAGGTATGTAAAAATGGCAATGTTGAAAATCTGGACTGAAAATATTAAAAATTCTAGAAGTTATGAGCGTGCATGAAAACTGCAAAATGCACGCTCATTAGTCAGTCATTTTTTGGAATTTTTTCACCAAATTTGCAACATACAGTTTTTGGGAGCCCACCTCATGAACAGTGGCACTGTCATTTCATTAATCGGTCTTGAAAGGTGATTCCATGCAGTGATTGCGAAATCACCTTTCAGGACAGAATACGCCATGACAATGACTGAATTCAAGAGGAGGGGTCCCAAGAACCCCACATTGAAAATTTGGTGCCAAAAGTAAAAAAAAATGCTGAGATATCCACACAAGTTAAAAAAAACAACATTTATGCCATTATGCAACTTAAAAGCATTTCTTCAGTATGCAATCGGCTTTGAAGAGTGCAGATGCGTACCCAGTGCACCAAAGATCATCGCTCCTGGCTCTGGAGGTAAGTATGGGGTGAGGAGGGTGTGTGGGGAGGTGAGATGCACAGAGGGTGGGTGCAGATTGGGGAAGGGGACACGACAGTGAGGGACCATTTTCTTTGTTTCAGGGAAAAAAAAAACAAAGACATCACAGGAAGTTTTTTTTTACAGGTTTGCTTTGGGCACACTGGGGTGGGTTCCTAGTCTGCCAACTGCATTTTTGGGGAGGGGGGGTTTAAGCCGATAGGGATTGGGCCCCATCGCAAAGAAAGCCTGTTTGGGGGCATGATGCTGAAGGATTGGGTACCCCCCTCGGCACAGAACAAATTGGGGGACATTATGCTGACAGCGATTGGCCTCCTCTATCATAAAATCTGTGTGGGGCTAGCTAATCAGGTATTAATTTTTGTGTGAGACTGTGTTAAATGCCTTGCTAGTGTCTAGATAGGTCATGTCCACAGCCCCTTCCTGGTATACTACTTTGGTCACCCAGTCAAAGAAATCTATTAGATTTGTCTGACATGACCTTCCTGCTGTGAATCCATGCTGCCTTGGGTCCTGTGCCCTGCTGTTCTCTAGGTACTCAACAATTCTTTCTTTCAGAAGAGATGTAATCATTTTCTCTACCACTGAGGTCAAGCTAACAGGTCTGCAGTTTTCTGCCTCTGCTTTGCTCCCACATTTGTGAGGGGGAACCACATCTGCCCTCCTCCAGTCCTTAGGTACCACACCATCTTCCCATGATTTGTTAAAAAGGGTAGTAAGTGGTGGCACTAGTTTTCCTCTTAGTTCTTTTCGAATTCTGGGATGAAATCTATCAGAACCCATTACTTTGTCCACCTTCAGTTTTAGAAGTTCTTTTAGAACCCTTTCATCTATGAATGGACTTGTATCGACCCCCCCTATCCAGAGTGTTTCTATTGATTGGATTAGGTACCACCTCCACCTTTTCTTTTGTGAATACTAAGCTAAAGTATTCATTCAGTATCCTCTTTTCACTGTCACACTCTGCCCACCACCCTCCCTTTATTATGCCTCACTATTCCTTCCTTGGTCTTTCTTTGTTCCCTAATGTACCTATAAAAGGTTTTCTCCCCCGTCTTAATCAAGTTGGCTATCTTTTCCTTGATTTCAGCCGCTGCTATTCTGACAGCCTTCCCTGCTTCCTTCTGTTTTAACTGGTACAGTTCTCTGTCCTGCTCCTTCTGTGTTTCCTTATACTTCCTGAATGCTATATTTTTCTCCCTAATCTTCCCTATCG
This sequence comes from Neoceratodus forsteri, assembly GCA_016271365.2. Taxonomy (NCBI): domain Eukaryota; kingdom Metazoa; phylum Chordata; order Ceratodontiformes; family Ceratodontidae; genus Neoceratodus; species Neoceratodus forsteri. Next base: position 637,220,389 of record CM057455.1, on the reverse strand, counting down.
CCTCTTTTGAGAACCATAGTGTTTTTTCCTTCATTTTGTTACCTTTGTGATGGCAGTTTTGATGATTCTCCATTGTTCCTCCACCCCTCCTTCTTGCCCATTTACTGCTGCTTTTCTGAGGTACTCTCTGATTTTGACAAAGTCAGCCCACCTTGAGTCCAATATCTTCACTTTTGTATGGCTTGACTCTACGGCTGTGTTTATCATGAACCACACTGTTTGGTGGTCACTTGTTCCCAGATGGCTATCCACTTCTAAATTTGAGATCCTCTTTCTGTCCCCATTTGAGAGTACAAGGTCTAAGACTTCTCCCTACAAAGTGGGTTCCAACACTAGCTGTCTGAGGCATACCTCCTGAAGGGCACTGAGATGACCCTGCTCTTGGATGTGGCTGCAGTAAAGGTGATCCAGTTAACATCTGGCATATTCAGGTCCCCAATCAACAATATCTCCCCTTTTTCTGCATCCTAAAGATGCCTTCTATTATTTCCTCCCCCTGAGACTGAGGTCTTTATACAACCCCCATATAGATTGTGCTGCCATTTCCTGTCTTCAGGGTGACCCACAGTGCCTCCTCTCCTCCCTGCTTACTCTTTAGTTCTGTTGCTTTAATCCCTTCCCATACTTAGAGAGCTACTACGTCTCTGCTTTTGTCCTCTGTTTCCCTCCTGTAGACTTCTCCTTTTCAGTGGCTCCCCCCTTGGCTAGTTTAAATGCTTGCCAATGAAGCATTTAAATCTATCACCTAGGATCCTGGTTCCCCTCCTGGACAGATGCAGACCATCGCACCAGTATAGGCCTGTATCCCTCCAGGTGGACCCTCATCCCCAATGAAGCCAAACCCTGAGCTCTGCACCAGTTTTTCAACCATTGGTTGAATCCCATGTTGCAGAGCACCCTAGCCTCACCCATGCCATAGTCAGGCAGCAAGTCCGAGAAGGTTGCCATGTATGCTACTTGTCTAATGCCCCTCCCAAACTCCACAAACTCCTCCTGCACTGCTCTGATCCCATTCCCATTCCCAGGTCATTTGTCTCTAGGTGGACAATGACATCCAGCTCCCTCCCCCGTGCAGCTGCTCCCACGATCCTGAGGATGTGCTCCCTTTCCTTCTAACCATGGAGAAGGCCGGCACCTTAACTCCCTCTCCCCTCCATCCTCCAGTTCTACTGCCCCACACATGAGTTACTACAAAGATTAGAGTTCCCAAAAAGTTAAAGTGCACGAAGTATCTAAATGAGCATATTAGTAATTTGAGTCTCAGGAGTCTTGTTAAATCAGTGATGTAGTGTTCCATGCAGTTGCCAGCCATAATACCCATCCCCATCCCCTCAGCCCCTAGCTTCCTGCCAGAGCACAAGGTTCAAGTCCATGCCCATGGCTCACAGCCATAGATTGGTTGGAGGTATAGAAGTATGGCTCGCCACTTTTGGCCAAAAGAATCAGTTGCTAATTTTCTTCATGCAGAATCTTATTAGCCCTGCATGAAACAAGAGATAATGTAATTTGTTGTTTGTTCAGGAAAGGGGGTGGGCATTAAGTTTGATAACCCCAAGAAACACACCACCAATTTGTCAAGACTCCTGAGACTCCAAACACTAAAGTTTTAATTTCCCTGCTTTGTGTGCGTTTTTACTTTTTTGGAACCCTATCTCTTCACTAATGTGGGTTTTTTTTTTTTTGCAATTAGTTTACATTTTTTTTGTGAGAGTGTAATCATATCCAGGAAATCATAAACCATTTTTGCTCCACAGGTCATCCACTTTTTCAGATCACAGAATCAAAATCAGTGGCTAGCCAGAATTTCTTAGGTTTTAAAAACTAACTGCACCAATGTTTTCAAGGTGCAAATATTGTTTAGTTTTCCTACAGGTTTGCTTTGGGCACACTGGAGTGGGTTCCCAGTGTGCCAACTGCATTTTTGGGGAGGGGGTGCTTAAGCCGATAGGAATTGTACCCCTTGTTGGCAAAGAAAGCCTGTTTGGGGGCATGATGCCAGGGGGATTGGGCATCCCCTTGCTTAGATCAAATTGGGGGCGTTATGCTGATGGCAATGGGCTCCCCATTGGCAAATTAACTGGGGTGGGGGGCATGCCGACAGGGGGATTGGGTACCCCCGTCGGCTTCTAGGGGGACTGTGAGCGGATGGCAACAGCGGCCGCCATATTTTTTGAAATGTTACACCAGGCAAGGCACCCCCCGGCAATGACGGGTCGCTCCCTCATTGCAGTGGCTAATTTGTTTCAAGTCAGTGGCATGCTGGCTGAACTAGTGTCAGCAGCAGCATTCCACTGCATTGGGAAGTGAGGGCCAAGCCCAAAAATTCAGTGGTGGCATTTGCGCCACAGTACCGTACCTCCAAAACCCACTTCTCTCCTAAGCTGCCACATAATGTTTCTTGCGCATGCCTGAAGCAAACATAAAAATTACTCTATCTTACTTTTTAAACATTAAAAAAAACTTGTACTATTTTACTTTATTTTATAAAAATGTTATTGAGCGAGCCATTTTCTAACCACAATAATACCCTCCTGGGTGGGTGGTATTGGTGAATACCGGATCTCCAGGGGCTATAAGGCCCTCTACCTGTGATGTTGGGCATCATTACACCCCTGGGCAATCAGTATTCCCCAATACCGTCCACCCAGTTGGGTATTATTGGTTACATAATAACCATTTTATCACTAATAATGGATGTCAATAAAAAAATAATGAAACAACATGTTTTTAGATTCCAATGACTTTTTAATTAAAAAAAAAAAAATTTTCCCTGTCAGAAGAGCTTTGTTTAGGATGGCTCATAGGTCATGACGAGGTAGACACCTATTTTCCTAGGTTTTCTGCTGTAGATGAATTTATGGTTTTCAAGTAACAGTCAAGAAAATCATTTTATATGCCAGAACAATGCTTAAGTAGGACACAAATAAAACTTTGTGAAGTCGATGTATAGTATCTTACTTTTACATGAAATTGGGCCATATATTATTTATTGTGCTGCATGGAAATCAATAAAGATCCTCAACCAGATCAGAAGCCACTCTTGCAGTGTGCCCTGCTGGTACACATACGAATGGCTGTTGCTATGGAAAGTTTATGGATGAACTCAACTAACACCGAATATAGAATAACCTTATTTAAAAATAGAACCTAACAAGAAGTTGAGCAGTAGACATGCAGCAAAGATTCTCATCTCTTGATTCAAACTTCTGACATATGGTTTTAGCCTGTCTTGAAGTACAATTACACACTGAACATTCTGAAAACATTTGTGCAATCTTAAACTTTAATTTTGCTTAAAATGGAATCAACTATCAAAACAATGTAATGTATATACCATAAATCAAAATATAGCATTTCTATTGACTGATACTAACATACTGAATGTCATTGTTAACATGGTACACTGTAAATAGGTGCAAATGCTGCAAAATTATGATATTTTACTCAGACAACACAGAACTTAGCTAGCTATAAAAAAGATTATGAACTTCTATGTATACATATGAAGTTTGATAGGCCACTGTAAAATGCTTTCAATGGGAAGACCCCCCCCCCAATACCTTCTCTGCTGTATGACAGTAAGTGCTAACTCACAGAAAATGTGGCATCAGTTATGTAGCAACTAAGGGGTGGTTGCACAGAAATACCCAATTTTATTAACACCACAAAGTTTGGGCATGGCATTGAATAAGAACATATCCTTAAGTGTGCTATTGCTCTTATAAAATAATTTTGTGATGAAAAAATGTAATAGTAGACAAAACAATAGAAAAAGTTCTAAAGTATGTGTGTATTATTAACGTATAGTACCGTCAGCCAGTGTCAAGCACACTATCACAGTTTTCCATGGGATATCTTGCAGATTGATGTAGGGACACAGTATAATCCAATGGTTCACTCCACAATTTGGCAGACAGTAAACTGCAAAACATTATTCAGAGCACATGATCCTGATGGATAGCACCATAACACACACCACACACACACACAGAAACATAGACTTTGACAGCAGATAAGGACTGCTTAGCCCTCCCAGTCTGCCCATTTCCCTACCTATTACATACGCTGCAGATCCAAGTTAACCCAACAGCCTTCTTCTTTCTACCCCCCACCAGAATTGTCTTATGTCTGTCCCATGCATTCTTGAATTCCCCCACTGTTTTTGACCCCACGACCTCCTCAGAAAGACAGTTTCATGCGTCCACCACCTTCTTCATGAAAAAAATGCTTCCTCTCATTGCCCTTTAGCTGTCCTCCCTCTGTCTTCAAATTGTGAACCCTTGTTCTTGCACATCTCTTTTTATGAAAGAACCCCCCCCCCCCGGACTTTGTTGATTCCCTTAAGGTACTTGAAAGTTTTTATAATGTCTCTCCTCTCCCTCCTTTCCTAGAGTGAATACATATTAAGCTCCTTTAGTCTCTCTCTGTATGGCTTCTGGTGCAGACCCTGCACCATTTTAGTTGCCCTTCTGTGGACTGCCTCCATCCTGTCTATGTCCTTATGGAGATGAGGTCTCCAGAATGGCATGCAGTACTCCAGATTGAGTCTCACCAACTGTCTGTACAGTGGCATAACTACTTCCTGTTTTCTACTGGTGATGCCTCTTCCTATACATCCCAGTATCCCCCAGCCCTCCTCACTGCCTTCTCACATTGCTTACTTACCTTTAGGTCATCTGATATGTGTAACCCCTTTGTTACCCGGGGTTACTAGAATCCCAGTAAGACCTAGTGGTAGGCAGGGAAGGCAGCTTGTGAAACTCCAGTTAAATGGGTTTCACACTGTCTCACTCTGTTCTCAGTCTCAGCTGAGACTGAGGGATGACATCACCAATAGAACTTTCGCAGCTGCATAAGCCACATTGGAATCTGCAGCTAAGGGAGTTAGATAGAATGCTGGGAGTTTTCAAAGAGTAGTAGTCAGTGTCCAGTTTGTCTTCAGTAAGTGAAGTTGTACTCAAGTGGTGGAAACCGCTGTTCGGGTCTCAGTGCCCCTTCCCTCCGGGGGGGGGATGTAAAGATCCCTAGTAGATTCCTGGGGCAATCCACTTAATTCTGCCAAGTGGAAGAAAAGCTGCCTGTTTTAGTTCAGCATTTATTTTGAAAGATGGAAGATTTGTGAGTCGCCTGTGGGGCACCTGCAACTAAAGGGAGAGTGTCTGCTCTGACTAAGAGGGCAAAATGCTTTCTTCACCCTGGGACATGTGTGAAAATCTAGGGAATTGCGCTACATTTTGGGAAGCCTAGAGAAATGGGCCAAACAAGTAAAGTAGTGTCAAATGCTAGAGTGTTGTGTGATTCAAATAATATGTAGAGGAGATGCACCAGATCATCTACCCTTTAATCTACATTTAGAAGTTCAGCAAAGGAATGGTTCAGTTTTCCCAGGGAAATGGCCGGGTATGGGCTGTGGGAGCTGGAGGTGGGTGAACCCCCCCCCCATCTTTAGTGACCAGGTTCACCTCTACAGATTTCTGCTGTGGTTGCTACTTTGCCTCATGCACTTGGCCAGTGATGGGGGAAGTACCCAGACGTGGGGTTGCAAAAGGGAAAATCTCTCTAGGAGTCACAGACTCTAAGTGGTGTGGGGAGCCACAACAAGTAGGAAAAATCTCTCTAGGAGTCACAGACTCTAAGTAGTGTGGGGAGCCACAACAAGTGTAAGAAAAATTCTCTCTAGGAGTTGGGGAGTCACAACAAGTAAGGAAAAAATTCTCTCTAGGAGTCGCCGACTCTAAGTGGTGTGGGGAGCCACGACAGGATAATTGGTTCATTCTTCCAATGAACCATGGGGAAAAATCCAAGTGTGTACAAGTCGGGCTGTGTACCCAAAGCTGCATGCAAGTCTGGGCTGTATGCCTGGTGGGTCCAGAGCCTGAGGGCTGAAAATGGTGAATAAGTGTTCTGTAGCCTCTAATCTGCATTACCAGGAAATGTAGCCCCATGGGGGTCCGTCTATGCTTTGTTTTGTTCAGCTAATATGCGAATAAAAGTCACACTGAAGAATCCCATTCCTGGTTCTGGACATTACAGTTATTGCTTCCTGTGTTTGGATTTACTTGGGTGCCCCTGTGCAGAGTAGCCAAACCTAGGTCTCCCTGTGCGGAGTAACCTCATCTTCCCTGAACCCAGGTCCCCACCAGGTACTGCTGTCAGCTTCAACAGCATGCCACCTGTCATTTTGGCAAAAAGGCAGGGGTGAGGGGTTACATATGACCACCCCAAGTTCCCTTCCCATTTTTGTCATTGTTATTACCTCCGCCCCCTATTGTGTACTATTCCCCTGTTTTTTTTTCATTTCCCAGGTGCATTACTTTGCACTTATTTGCATTGAATCTGAGCTGCCATACTTTTGACCATTCCTCCTACCTTGCCAAGTCACTTCAGATCCTTTCTACCCCCCTTGTGTATCAACCCTGTTGCAGATCTTTCTGTCGTCTGCAAAGATACATACTTTTCCTTCCAGTCCCTCTGCAATGTCACTTATAAAGACATTAAAAAGGACTGGACCCAGTACTGAGCCCTGTGGAACCCTACTAGTAACTCCCCTTTCTATAGAGTGGACTCCGTTTACTGTCTATTACCCTCTGTGTCCTGTTGTCCAGCCAATGTTTTACCCAAGCTACCACCCTTGGACCCACTTCCAGGCTGGCTAATTTGTTTATTAATCTTTTGTGTGAGACTGTGTCAAATGCCTTGCTAGAGTCTAGATAGGCCATATCCACAGCCCCTCCCTGGAATACTACTTTGGTCATCCAGTCAAAGAAATCTATTAGATTTGTCTGACATGACCTTCCTGCTGTGAATCCATGCTGCCTTGGGTCCTGTGCCCTGCTGTAATCTAGGTACTCAACAATTCTTTCTTTCAGAAGAGATTTCATCATTTTCCCTACCACTGAGGTCAAGCTACTAGGTCTGCAGTTTCCTGCCTCTGCTTTGCTCACACTTTTGTGAAGGGGAACCACATCTGCCCTCCTCCAGTCCTTAGGTACCACACCATCCTCCCATGATTTGTTAAAAAGGGTAGTAAGTGGTGTCACTAGTTTTCCCCTTAGTTCTTTTAGAATTCTGGGATGAATCCCGTCAGAACCCATTACTTTGTCCACCTTCAGTTTTAGAAGTTCTTTTAGAACCCTTTCATCTGTGAATGGACTTGTATCGACCCCCCTATCCAGAGTGCTTCTATTGATTGGATTAGGTACCTCCTCCACCTTTTCTTTTGTGAATACTGAGCCAAAGTATTCATTCAGTATCTCTCCTTTTTCACTGTCACCCTCCGCCCCCCTTTATTACACCTCGCTATTCCTTCCTTGGTCTTTCTTCATTCCCTAATGTACCTATAAAAAGATTTTCTCCCCCCGTCTTAACCAAGTTGGCTGTCTTTTCCTTGATTTGGGCCTTTGTTATTCTGACAGTCTTCCCTGCTTCCTTCTGTTTTAACTGGTACAGTTCTCTGTCCTGCTCCTTCTGTGTTTCCTTATACTTCCTGAATGCTATATTTTTCTCCCAACCTTCCCAGCCACCTCTTTTGAGAACCATAGTTTTTTTTTTCTTCATTTTGATTTGTTTATTTGCTTCACACAAAGGTGTGTTACCTCTGTGATGGCAGTTTTGATGATTCTCCATTGTTCCTCCACCCCTCCTTCTTGCCCATTTACTGCTGCTTTTCTGAGATACTCTCCGATTTTGACAAAGTCAACCCACCTTGAGTCCAATATCCTCACTTTTGTATGGCTTGACTCTAAGGCTGTGTTTATCATGAACCACACTGTTTGGTGGTCATGTGTTCCTAGATGGCTACTCACTTCTAAATTTGAGATCCTCTCTCTGTCCCCATTTGAGAGTACAAGGTCTAAGACTGCTCCTTCCAAAGTAGGTTCCAACATTAGCTGTCTGAGGCATACCCCCTGATGGGCATCGAGATGTCCCTGCTCTTGGATGTGGCTGCAATAAAGGTGATCCAGTTAACATCTAGCATATTCAGGTCCCCCATAAACAATATCTCCCCTTTTTCTGCATCCTAAGGATGCCTTCTATTATTTCCTCCCCCTGAGACTGAGGTCTTTATGCAACCTCCATATAGAGTGTGGTGCCATTTCCTGTCTTCAGGGTGACCCAGAGTGCCTCCTCTCCTCCCTGTTTACCCTTTAGTTCTGTTGCTTTAATCTCTTCCCTTACTTAGAGAGCTACTCCACCTCCTCTTCTGTCCTCCGTGTCCCTCCTGTAGACTACTCCTTTTCAGTGGCTATCCCCTTGGCTAGTTTAAATGCTTGCAAATGAAGCATTTAAACCTATCACCTAGGATCCTGGTTCCCCTCCTGGACAGATGCAGACCGTCGCACCAGTATAGGCCTGTATCCCTCCAGGTGGGTCCTCATCCCCAATGAAGCCAAACCATGAGCTCTGCACCAGTTTTTCAACCATTGGTTGAATCCCATGTTGCGGAGCACCCTAGCCTCACCCATGCCACAGACAGGCAGCACGTGCGAGAAGGGTACCGTGTATGCTACTTGTCTAATTCCCCTTCGTAAACTCCACAAACTCCTCCTGCACTGCTCTGATCCCATTCCCAGCCAGGTCATTTGTCTCTAGGTGGACAATGACATCCAGCTCCCTCCCCCGTGAAGCTGCTCCCATGATCCTGATGATTCGCTCCCTTTCCTTCCAAGCCATGGGATGGGCAGGCACCTTACCTCCCTCTCCCCTCCATCCCCCAGTTCTAGCCCCCAAGACTCACTACAAAGATTCGAGTTCCCAAAAATTTAAAGTGCACAAAGTATGTAAATGAGCATATTAGTATTTGGAGGCTCAGGAGTATTGGTAAATCAGTGGCATAGTGTTCCATGCAGTTGGCAACCATAATTCCCATCCCCATCCCCTCAGCCCCTAGCTTCCTGCCAGAGCACAAGGTTCAAGTGCATGCCCATGCCTCACAGCCATATATTGTTGGAGGTAGAGAAGTATGGCTCGCCACTTTTGGCCAAAAGAATCACTTGTAACTTTCTTCATGTAGAACATTATGCGCCCTGCATGAAACAAGAGATAATGAAATTTGTTGTTTGTTCAGGGAAGGAGGTGGTCATTAAGTTTGATAACCCCAATAAATACACCACCAATTTGTCAAGACTCCTGAGACTCCTAACACTAAAGTTTTAATTTCCCTACTTTGTGTGCATTTTTACTTTTTTGGAACCCTATCTCTTCACTAATGCAGGTTATTTTTTTTTGAAATTAGTTTACATTTTTTTGTGAGAGTGTAATCATATCCAGGAAAACACAAACCATTTTTGCTCCACAGGTCATCCACTTTTTCGGATCACAGAATCAAAATCAGTGGCTAGCCCAGCATTTCTCAGGTTTTAAAAACTAACTGCACCAATGTTTTCAAAGGTAGAAACATTGTTTTTTTTTTTTTTAATTTATTTATTTATTTTAGTCTTTGATAACCTGGTAAGGCTCACTAGACACAAGTGCTTGTTTTCAGGGGCAACCTGGGAGCACTGGGGGTTTAAGTGACTTGCTCAGAGTCAGTCAGTACACAAGTGTAGGTTGTAGGAATCAAACCCAGGTCTTCTGGATGTTCCAAGCTCATTCACAACTTGTAACTCAAACCTCTAGGCTATACTGCTAGCCCCATTATAGTGCCTACTAAACCTATGCTCAGAGGTCAAATTTTGAAAACTTATAACCCACGATGAAATAATAACAAACTAACATACTAAAATGCCAGTAGAATATGCCTAACAGTCTCTCGAGTCTGATCGATTTTCAGCACCTGCACTGAGGGACAATTTTGGTGTCCCTCCCTCCCCCTTGGGTTATACTGTCCCCACTCCCAGATGTTCCACCTGTATTGGGCCTGGTTAAATTCCATCCCCTCTTAAACTGGTCCACAGTCTCCACCTCTACCAGCTCCCTGGGCAGTGCATTCCATGGCTCCACCACCCTTTCAGTGAAATAACATCTCCTCCTATCCCCTCTGAGCCTGCCCCCTTCTAGCTTACACCCATGACCTCTCGTTGCACCACCCTCATTCCTTTGGAGCACCTTGACTGGGCTTCCCTTATTGATCCCTTTCATGTACTTAAAGACCTCTATCATGTCCCCCCTGTCCCTCCTCTCCTCCGGGCTGTACATGTAGATCTTCTTGAGCCTCTCCTCATAGGTCCTCTCCCCCAGGCCCCAGATCATTTTGGTTGCCCTCCATTGGACCCTCTCTAGGAGTGTAATGTCCCTCTTTAAATGTGGTCTCCAAAACTGCACACAATACTCGAAGTGTGGCCTAACCAAGCAGTTGTACAGTGGAAGCATCACTTCCACCTTTCTGGATGTATCCCCCCTGGTGATGCATCCCAGCATCCTATTTTCCCTTTCTGCTGCCCTCCTACAGGTCTCTGAGTTGTTCATTTTGACATCTGGCACTACTCCAAGGTCCATCTCACCCTCTGTGACTTAAATCATGACTCCTCCCAGTGTATACCCCTGGCCTGGATTTCTGACTCCCAGGTGCAGAACCTTGCACTTCCCCACATTGAATTTTAGTTTCCATTTTCCCGACCACCTTTCCAGTGCCTCCAGGTCCTCTTGCAAGGCCACCCTCTCCTCCTCCTCCTCCTCCAAATCAACCATCGCACCTAGCTTTGAATCATCTGCAAAGAGTCTCATCTCACTCCTGATCCCCTTCCTGATGTCTAAGACATAGGCATTGAACAGGAGTGGCCCCAGCACTGACCCCTGGGGAACTCCACTAGTAACCCACTTTGGGGATGAGCTAACCCTCCAACCACCACCTTCTGAGTATGCTCAGAGAGCCAATTTCCTATCCATCTTAACAACTGTCTCCTTACCCCCATTTCCTTCATCTTAGCCAGCAGACCACTGTGAGGTACTGAATCAAACACCTTGCTAAAGTCCAGAAAGTGGACGTCCACTGGCCTTCCCTGGTCCAGGGCCCTTGTCACCGAGTCATAGAACTCAACAAGGTTTGTCTGGCATGATCAACCCATGACAAAGCCATGCTGCCTATTGTCCAAGTACCCAGTTTGCTCCAGTAACCCTCCTAGCCTTTCCTTGACAATATCCTTCATCACCTTGCCAACCAGCAATGTCAGGCTAACGGTCCTGTAATTTCCCTCCTCCTCTCTTGATCCCCCCTTGTGGATTGGCATGACATGGGCCACACTCCAGTCTTGGGGCACCCACCCAGTCCTCAGAGAGATGTTGAAGAGCTCCACTAGAGGGACTGCCAGCACATCCGCCAATTCCCTTAGCACTCTGGGATGTATCTCAGCTGGCCTAGGTGCTTTCTCCGTCCAAAGAGACCTGAGAACTTCCCTTACTCTCTCTACCAGGATTTCAGCCTCCATGTCCTCCCCCTTTTCACCCTGCACTGCTGGCCCCCACCTGTCTGTGGTGGCCACTCCCTTTCCCCAGACCCATCAGGGCTCCTGGTCTCTTTCAGTCCCACCGCTTCCTCTGGTTTGCCCCCGCTCCTTTTGCAAGACATAGCCCCTCCATCCCCACGGTAAAGACTGAGGCAAAGTACTCATTTAGGACTTCTACCTGTTCCCCCGTCTCCTGGGCCCAACCATCCCCTATCCTTATCTTGCTGATCAGCCCTCTTACTTTCCTTTTTTTCTCTCTGTAGCTAAAGAACCCCGTGTCCCTCCCTTCGGATCCCACTGGCCAAGGACTGCCCCTTTTTTGCCTTAGCTGCTCTCACCACCCTGGTGGCTCTCTTGGCTATCAGCTCATATCACATATGCCATTGTAAGTTAACTATCTCTCCCTGTACAAATGATTGTAACTGCATGTGTTTGCAAAACTTGTAACCTCTATGATGTAACAAAAAGTTGTAATGTACTTGTCCTCAATGTGACGAGGTACCTTTGAAAATGAGCCTCTGGCTCAAAGGTTGTAAACTGATGTACAAAAAATAAATAAATAAATATTTCTCCTTATCCCTTTCACTCCTTGAGCACTTGAAGTGCCTATAGGCCACCTTCTTTTCCCTCACCACCTCCTGTACCTCCCGGGTCTACCAGCAGGGTTTTCTGGCTTTAACGAACTTACACCTTTCCCTTTCGCAGGATCTGGTAACCTCCTGTATTCCCCTCCTAATGATCCCCCACCTTCTGTCAGCATCCATATCCGGCCTTATCCTGTCCAGACGATCTTTAAGGATCCTTCCCATCTCCCTGAAGTCTGCACCCCTAAAGTCGGTTACTACTGTCCTTGTTCAGGTTTTTCTCCCCCTAGATCCAGGAAGAACCAGACTATGGCATGATCACTCCCTGCCAATGGGTCCCTCACCTCTAGGCCTCTAATCTGATCACTGTCCACCTGGACCATGTCCAGTGTCCAGGCCTCCCCAGTTGGCTCACCCACCTGTTGTGTCAGAAACACATCCTGGAAAACATCGAGCAGCCTCTGGTGTCTGGCCATGGTGACGTCATCGTCCCCCAGTCTCTTCCTGGCATGTTGAGGTCCCCCATTACCACTACCCTTCCCTTTCCCTATCTACAGTGTCCTTTGAGATTTGCACCAAACTTTCTTCCAGAACCTCCACCAGTGCTGGTGAGCTGTATACCACTCTGACCTTTACTCTCTTCCCCCCTGCATTAGCAACGTGACCCAAATAGCCTCCACATTCCCCTCTGCCTCCTATACCCCTCCAATACCCATGCCATTTCTGACTAACAGTGCTACACCAACCCCACTTCCCTCCCCTATCTTTTCTGAACATTGTATAGCCCTCCATACGTAGGTCCCACTCGTGCCCTCGAGTGGCCCAGGTCTCAGTGACTGCTGCCACATCTACCTCCCCCTCAACTAGCATTGCCTGGAGCTCAGGCATTTTATTTCCTAAGCTCCTGGCATTTATCAGGACCACTCTCCACCCCTTTTCCTTCCTATCCTTTCTCCCCCTTGAGCTCCCATTTCACGGCACCCTACCTGGTGACCCATTTCCATATCTCCCTAGCCCCCCTAGAGGAGTGGAGACCATGTCCCTTATTTATCGTACCTGCTGGCACTGACCCTTTTTTGATCCTGCCTTCACAAGTTTAAACCCCACCTTTCACTGATGAACCCAGCTAGTTTGAGCTTAAGGATTTCCTTCCCCTCCAAATTAAGGTGGAGCCTGTCCCTAGCGTACAGCCCCTTATCCTCCCAGGTCTCCCCCAGTCCCCCACCAGGCCATACCCCAATTCCCCACATCACTCCCTTAGCCACTGATTTATCATCCTAATCTTCTTCTTGTTTTCTCCACTAGCCCTTGGCACTGGCAGGATTTCCAAAAAGGAGATCTTACAACCCATGGAAAGGCATATCCTGGCCAACTCCCGGAACCTTACCAGAATTTCTATTTCACTATTACCATTTATGTCATTTGTCCCCAAGTGCACTATAGTGTCCGGGGTCCCCCCACATTCCCTTGCCAGTGAATACAACTCATGCTTGGCCTTGTGCACTGTCAGGCCTGGGTGGCATTTGGTTCTGATCAGATAGGTTTTACCCTCCTCTGCCCCTCCCATTGGATGTCTCTGATCATGGAGTCCCCCAATAGCAGTACTCTAACCTCCCCCTTGCCTCCCTGTTCACCTCTTGGGTTTCCCCTCTTTCAATGCCCCTCCTCATCCCTTCATCTGGGTTCTCCCCCCAACCGGCTCCTCGCATCTCCCACAATCTGGGAGTCGAAGGTAGCTCTTTCACTATTTTCCCAGGTCACCTCCTCTACCTGTGTCCTGGCCTTCTTTATCTCCACCCCACCTGAGTATCTTTCTCTGTATCTCTTTCCCCACTCCTTACTAATCTATCCATCCTATCCATTTGCCTACTTGGCTTTCTGCTCGCTATCATCCTATTTATGTCCTGTGCCTTCCTGCCTGTCATGCTCCCCTGATCCATACCATCAGCCTCCTCCTTGTTCCCCTGTTACTCCTTTTTCTTTCTCCCCCCAACCCTCTTCTCCCATCCTGTCTGGGTCCTCCTCTATTGCTCCCTTGCCTCTTGCCCCTTTCATCCTTTCTATCCGTCCCTGCCCCAGTTTCACCAGCAGCATCATCATCATCATCATCATCATCCTGCCCTCCACACTCCCCTCTTCTACCAATGGGTATAAAGGGTTAAAATAATTTGTGAGCCTTAGCCCATCCACCAGTGCCCCCCTGTCCCTGCCACCCCTCTCTGTTTCTTTTGGACACCCCCAGTCTCTTGCCTACTGCTGTGGAAATTTCCACCTTTTGGGCCCCACCTGCCTGGGTCCCCTAGAGCCCCCTGTGTACTCCCTTCCCTCCTCCCCTAGTGTGAGCACCTCTCTTCACTCCTTCCCCAGCTTGGGAGACCCCAGCACCTAGTGCTTTCATGAAGATGACTGCTTTCCTCCTACAGTACCTCTCCAATCCTAACCCCCCAGCACCCCCGCTTCCTTCAGATCCCATCTACCTCCTCCTTAAGCTGTGCAAGCTGGTAGCACACTGGGCATCCCCAAAACTTCCAAGCCCAGTCAAGTATCACTGGTGCACCACACCCTGTGCACCCAACCACCTGCCTACCCAAAGATACCTGCTTTAGTGATATGCAGTCCCTTCCCCATCATCACAGCAGTCTTTTCTAAGCCAAATGACCAACTCATTAACTCTGCAGTTTCTCAAGCTACCAGTACCTATACCTAGATGTGCTCTCCATATAGCATGCAGACTTTTAAACCTGCAATGCTTGAGTGGTTGAACTTTTCCCCACCTGACTATTAGTCTTAACAGTTAGCTCATAGGGGAAGTTTGCAAATCCCTAAGCTCCTCCCTCCCAGCCTTTAAACCCAACCCCCAGTGGCTCTTCCATATTTAATAAAGGCTAATATAGGGGTGGGTGGGAGGGTTTTCCCAGAATGATTTTAAGAGTAGCAAATTTAAAACACAACAGCAAAACTTACAAAAACTTATGACAAGAAAGATAAGCTCTTCAGAACCTCACCACATCTTCAAACTTCTACTGCTAATTCTGCCCACCGCAAGAATATTTAAAATGCCTCAGTGAGGATTTAAATAGATATTAACTGAAATGCAAGTAATCTTGATTGGCTGGCTGTGTTACTGGCCAAAGAACCCTTCCCCTTCCCCAAGAATAGTCTGGAGCCAGCACAGAAAGGTTTAAGGATTTATGTCCCTCTAGACACTGAAATATTTTAAGGAGTTAGGCCAAATTTAAAACACAACAGCAAAACTTACAAAAACTTATGACAAATAAGATAAGCTCTCCAGAACCTCATCACATCTTCAAAATTCCACTGCTAACTCTGCCCACAGCAAGAATATTTAAAATGCCTCAGTGAGGATTTAATAATAATAATAACTTTATTTTTATGGCACCTTTCAAAATGTCAGGGCACCTAACAAAATTATAAAATAACATATCACAATCCATGTCATAAAATATAAAATCACTAATCAGTTCATACAGTTATACATTCACCTAAAGCATGGATCCACAAATAAGTTTTCAAAGCCTGTTTAAATCCCTCCACAGTCGTGCACTCCCATATCCGACGGTGTCGAGAATTTCAAAGGGTTGGGGTCACGTGTATGAATGCAAGGGTCCCAGATGACTTCAAACACACCCTCAGAATCTCCAGCAACCCCTCGTCGGCTGAGCGGAACAATCGAACGGGTCAGTAAGGAACCAGAAACTCTTTCAGGTAATCAGTGCCGAGTTTGTGTAGGGCTTTAAAAGTCAGTAAACTGACTTTAAAGGAGATCCACCACTGTACCAGCAGCCAGTGCAGTCCATGCAGCACCAGCATAATATGACAGGATCTAGAGGTTCCCATCAAAAGCCGGGCAGCAGCATTCTGCCCTAGCTGCAGGCGATGGATTTCCACCCCAGGTAGCCCTAGATAAAGGGAGTTGCAGTAGTCCAGACATGAGGACACAAAGGTGTGGACCAGCATAGGAAGATCACCAGATGGAACAAGGTGCTTAATCCTGGAGATATTCCTCAGATGGTAAAAAGAGGATTTGATGACAGCTGACACCTGCAAATGCAGAGTCAGCCCTTCATCAAAAATTACCCCCAGGTTCCACACCTGTTCAGAGGATGTGAGAGAGATACCCCTGAGAAAAATCCCCAAGGAGGAACCCACCCTGGCCCCCCTATCCAACATGCTGGATCCATGGCCAACACCTGTCTTCTCCGAGTTCAACTTTAGCCAAGTGGAATCCATCCACTCCTGGATTTCGGTGAGACAGCTATTAAAAGCTAAGACAGCTCTATCCTGGTCAGGTGCAAAAGACAGGTAGAGCTGGGTATCATCAGCATAGCAGTGAAACCTCAGCCCATACCTTCTTACAATGTCTCCGAGGGGCAGCATATACACTGTGAACAACATGAGGGACAATACTGAGCCCTGAGGAACCCCAGAGGACAGAGAAACTGGGTCAGAGGAATAAATCCCTGACACCACTCTCTGAGTTCTTCCAGTGAGGAAAGATGTAAACCACCTGAGGACTGTACCCGACAGTTGGCAGATGAACTTCAGACAACCAAGCAGAACCCCATGGTCCACAGTGTCAAATGCTGATGAGAGATCAAGAAGATCCAAGATGGAATGGTTTTTCCCATCCCTAGCCATCAGAAGATCATTGAGCACCCAAACCAGTGCTGTCTCAGTGCTGTCTCTTTCGGAATCCAAACTGGAGGGGTTCATAGATGTCATGGATGGTCAAATGGTTCTCAAGCTGCCCAGCCACTACTTTCTCAGAAACCTTCCTTAAAAAGGGAAGGTTAGAGATCGGTCTGTAGTTTACATGGCAGTCTGGGTCCAGGAAAGTTTTCTTCAAGAGGGGTGTTACCACCACCTCCTTCAGGGAGCTAGGAAACTCACCTGTTTCCAACGAGCACCCGACTATCCATGCTAGAACTGGACCAATAAGATCAATACAACCGAGAATCAGGGAAGTTGTTCCAGGATCCAAAGTACAGCATATAGGGTGAGCACTCTGGACAGTCCGCATAACATCCGTGAACTCCAGTCAGTCAAAGGTATTTCAGGAAAGCTGAGAAGCAGCGTCCCCAGGTTGATCCACAGCAATACCCATAGAGTGTGCTGTGCTAAGTCCCGCCCTAATGTCGGCCACCTTTTTTTTGTTTTTTAACTCTTTTTCTCGCCTCTGGAGCCGGAACTCTCTCAGGCCTCACCTCTGGCCAGTGCTGCTCTACCGCCCACTGTGAGCCCCGCCATCCTCAAGGATGTTACTGTTCCTCCATGAATCCCCCAGAAGACATAGGGCCCGAGGAGATAGAAGGGGCAGTGGAGGGGCTCCAGTGTTGGACGTGTGGCAGTGTGGCTTGGGGCAGGCCATAGCCTATCCAGTCCAGAGGGGGGTTTTCTCCCTGTGGTCGTTATGCCTCCCCGATGTTGGACATGCAATGCTGTCCCAACCACATCCGGAGGACAGTCACCTGATGTCTACCCCTTCACTAAGCCCCATGTGCATAGCAGTGCCTCCAGTCTCCACCGGGGGCCGCTGCCGCACCAGGCTACCCCTGGATCCCTCCCCAAGAGAGGAGAGCAGTCCAACAGATACTCAATCCTCTCTCTCCCCTGCCGACCCCTGGCGGACCGGGCTAATTCCCAAACCCAGGTCACTGGCATAGGGCAGGGTGTGGCATCCAGCGCCTCATCCCTCAGTGCCACCGGGCCGGTGGATGTCGGCCACCTTATACGCGCAAAGAACCAAGCAAGCTCATCGCACTCTATTTGTGAAAAGGTTTTCTGAACTTGGAGACAGGCTGGGTTGCACAGTCTGTCCACAATACAAAAAAGCTGAGCTTGTCGATTCTGAGTGACAGCAATCTCCCTGGACAGGAACCCTGCCTTCTTACGGGTGATTGCAGATTGATAGACTTGATAATGATCCATAAATCTAAGACAGTCAGCATCAAGGGTGGACTTCCGCCAGCAATGCTCTAACCTTCATCCTAATCGTCGCATCTTCCTCAAAGTCCCATCAAACCATGGGGACCAAGAGTGAAGGGAGAGAGGATGATGATGAACAGGAGCAATGACATCCAGGGCCATTGAAATGGCTGAATTATAGGCCATCACAAGGGCCTCTGGATCACTGCTTGACACTGGGAGGGACGAATGATAGATCAAGTACAGCCGCCAGGCCATCAGAGCTAACAGCCTGTAAAGGGCGATACCTGACCTTCTCCACAGGGGCAGGCCTATGTATGGGGGCACTAAAACTAAACCTCATGGTGTAATGACTGGACCATCTGACTGGTTCCACCTCCAGATCCGAGGCTTTGATCCCCAGGAGGAAGACTAAGTCAAGAAAGTGACCACATTTATGGGTAGCAGTGGTAACTATTTGTTTAAGGCCCAGAGATGTCATCAATTGGAGGAAGTGTTGTCCAAACTGCGAGAGTTTGTCATCGACCCAGGCATTAAAGTCACCCAAGACCATCAGCCTGGGTGACTCAAATACAAACAACCTTGATTGACTGGCTGTGTTACTGGCCAAAGAACCTTCCCCCACAAGAATAGTCTCCAGCCAACACATAAAGATTTAAGGATTTATGTCCCTCTAGTCACTAAAAGACTATAAGGAGTAAGACCAAATTTAAAACACAAGAGCAAAACTTACAAAAACTTATGACAAAAAAAATAAGCTCTCCAGAACCCCACCACATCTTCAGCATTCCACTGCTTACTCTGCCCACAGCAAGAAAATTTAAAATGCATGAGTGTGGATTTAAACACAGATTACCTGAAATGCAAACAACCTTGATTGACTGGCTGTGTTACTGGCCAAAGAATGCTTCCCCACAAAATAATATATATTTTTTAAATTATTTGAATGGCACTCCCTTGGGCCAAGACACTTCTACCATTAAATCGTTTGAACAAAATTCCAAACGATTTTTGCTCTAGACATGAGTAAAAAAGTTGCCAAAAAAGGAGCATTTTGTTTTAATTTTTACAATAGCTGATTCTCAGAACTCAAACAAGCGACCATCACAAAATTTGCTAAATCATAAAAACTTGGCACCTTGAATGGGCATGTAAAATTGCATGCTATTTCATCATAGTGTCACAGTTATAGAATATCAAACTTATGACATTAAAAATGTTCCTTGCAAAAGTAAAATGGTTCACGAAAGTAAAATTGTTTCACATCAGAGTGTTATCTTTGAAACCCTACCGAGCATTCTTAGAAGCCAAATTTCAAAACATTCTAATTCTGAACTGATAAATATTTTTTTCTTAAAATCTTTAAAAGACACAGCCTTGACACAAGCACTTTCAGCACTGAAAGTTTCAGAACAAAATTCCATACTGTCATGGCTGTAGAAGAGAGCAAAAAAAAAAAAAAAAACAAGAAAAAGTAAATACAGGAAAAAGTATATAGCTATATATATATAGTATATATATATATATATATATATATATATATAATAATGTTTCCTGTATTTTCATTTTCATATATATATATGACATTTTCTGATCTCATAATCCAGGTAAACATCCACTACAAAACTTCCCCGTTGTCGAGAACTTCTCACCAGGACCCCACATGCCATATTTTGCACAATTTTGTTGAATGCCACGAAAGATATTAAGATGCAGAGATTGATATTTAAACCTAATATATATACGCTACCGTGTATGTATAATGTATACATGGATAGAGTATTTTCCCTATATAAAGAACATCATTTATTTCCCTGTATACCTGTGATTAAGAAAGATATACTGTACCTACACTAATAACATCTTTACAAGCATATGCCTACATTAAAGTAAATGCAGTGCCTGCACTAAATAAAAATATATACTGTACCTAAGCTACATACAACCATATGGGACCACACTAACTACAACTAATTAACATATCAATGAACCAATTTACAGTCCTCCCCACATTTCTCATCAGTAACAGCCCTGACAGCTGCAGCTCATTTTCCCCTAAAATGCCATACCCTTTTTGCTGCCACTGTCAATGTGGAGCTCCCTCAAATACTCCTCCCAAATGTAGACAGACATTGCTCCTCAAAGCACACAAATGCCTCTTGCAGAAGCAAATGCACACCACTCATCCAGACTGCAACTGCACATAAATCCTGACCAAAAACCCATGTCACACTCTACCACATTTAAAAACAAAAGGGATAGAGTGGCCCAGCCATACCTCCTTACATAGGAGGACCCTGCACTATGGAAAACAATTTGGGCCAAAAATAATCAAGACCAAATATGCCAGTGCAATATGGAAAAACATTATTTCCAAAAACCAAAAAGGCAAACCAGGAAAGGATCGCAAATGCAATGAAAAATAACCATACTAATTTATTATATTCATCAAACAATGGGTAACAATGGCACATGCAGAAATATACCCATCTTATGGGCAAATTAGGGCAACAAAACCACTATCCCTATGGGCTCATGGCATTATAGCCATTTTTAGCTCCCTCAATGGGTATTTATCTTTGCATACCACCCTTTCCGTGCATACCACCCTTTTCAATGATTTATTTTGTGGATATTTATGCTATATCTATTCTATAGAAAAAAAAACTGCATTGATCCGCCAGCTAGGGTTCAAATCAATGCCACAACAGTATGGAAATGAGGCATTAGGGTTTCCAACTCTAACATCCCACCCTCATCCCCCAAGCAACAAAAGGAAAAAAAAATAGGGTTTTGGGTGTCTGGTGTCTTGGCGAATCAGCAGTGGGTATTAATTGGGGTTGTCGACCCTAATGATCTCTTCCTTCTGCCCACAAAGCACAAGGTACAGATCCAAGACAGTGCCTTATAGTGATACTCTTTTCAAAGTTAGGGAAGTACAGTGGGTCTTGCCACATGTTGCCAATACAGTCTCTGTAGCTTTCTGCATGCAGGGCAATGCTCTGTGGGCTCTGCATGAAGAAAAAAAATCACATCTGACCCTGTTTGCTCAGGAAACAGGTTAGGCATTAGGGTTGTCAACCTTAAGGAAGTCCCCACCACTGATTCACCAAGACTCTGGAGATCCAAAATCCTAATGCTTTTTCCTTTTGCTGCTTGGGTGATGGTGGCGGGAAGTTAGGATTAGAAACCCTAATGCCTCATTTCCCTATTTTTGTGGTGTTAACCTGAACCCTAACTAGTGCTTAATGCAGTTTTTTTGCAAAAAAAAAAGTACTTTCTTTTTGAGATAGTGAAATTGTATTCTCATTCATACAGGTCCCTTTGGGACTTCCATGAACATATGCAGGAGTGAAGGGCCTAAGGGAAGAAAGAGAAGACTCTATCTGCCTTGGAAGTGAAGGGCCCTCACACAGATACACATGCATGGTGCAAAGAGTCCATCTGTCAGTCAATGAACAGGCCCCTTTGCCACCCACATATGCAGATGCGCAAGGCCCTATGCCAAGAGAAGAGTTGTCTTCACTATATGGTCCCTGGGACCATGCTGGCAACCCTGCAACTTTCATTCCCTGGATGAGGGGGTGGATGGGATGTCACATAACAGCACCTTCCTAACATCCTCACCCCTTCCAGCTGGGTCATTGAGCTCAGCACCAAACTCAGTTCACCAGGAGGGGATACCCAAGCTGATGTGCTGACCGCACAGCAAAACCATGATGGTGAAATCCATCACAGTGACAATCTTGACAGGTTTCGAGATTATTGCTGTGAGGGACCCAAGGGCAAAATTTCACCCTTGAGCTGTCTTTCACCCCCCCTTCAAAGCAACTCTGACACAGAGTTAGTAATCTTTAGAAGGGGGGATGCAGGGGGTGCAGCCTCCTGCATGGGGGTTACGGTGGAGCAGCCCCCCGACAGAGAACACACCCTGTCTGACAGGCAAAATTTCACCTGTTGACATTGGGGATCTTGCCATTCTGATCTTCAATAACACTGTTGTTGATCTGGCATGGTAGAACCACCAAAGCTTACCCACAAATTTTGTAATAATAATTTTCTTTTAAATTTTGACCCCAAATTTTTAAGATAATTGTTTTGTGACTCCCCTTCTAAACATGACATGTGCTATTTATAGAATTTTGGCCAAAATATCATTTCACAGCAGAAGTGCAAAAATCACTCAGGATTTTAATGGTGACACCTGTCACGCTTATGAGGTGGTGTGAAAAAAATGGCTATGTTGAAAGTTTGGAGACAAAATTTTGAAAATTACCAAAGTTATGAGTGAACATTGAAATATTGCAATGTTCTTTAATAATTTGATCATTTTACTATATTTGTTGACCAATTTTTTAACATAGCCTTCTTATGATCCCACTCCATCAACCCAGAACGTAAATATTTTTGAATTCCCACAGCAATGCCATTTCAAGTCACAGGTGTGGAAATTCATTTTAGTCAGGATTTGAAAAACTACAGCTGTCACATTAATGAGGTGGTGTAAAAAAATGGCTATGTTGAATATCTGGGGCCAACATATTGAAAATTACCAAAGTTATAAGTGAGTGTAGAATATTTTTAATGTGTACTCATAACATTGCTGTTTTTTTTAAATATTTTGACCCCATATTTTCAACATAGCCTTCTTATGACCCCACCTCATTAACAAGGGCAGTAGGAATTTTCAATTCCCACCTAAAAGATGAGTTTGCAAAGTGATTGCAAAACCATCTTTTGGGCCAGACTTGCAGAATTCCACCACTCTTAATCACCAGGCATGTGTGTGCACTCTTAATCACCAGGTGTGTGTGTGTGTGTGTGTGGAGGGGGGGTAATCCCAAAAAGCAATGTTGAAAAATTGGTGTAAAAATATTTAAAAATGGCAAGGTTACGAAGCAAGTTGCAAACAGTATTGAACTACATTAAACCAGACTTACTTTATTTTCTCATATCACTGTTGCATGTTCCAGCAGCAAGACTTGTCTTTGGTTGGGGAATTGATCTACACTATGGGACATGTTCAGGTGAGAGAGGGTGTGTGGGATGGTGGGTGATGAGGGGGAGGTTGTGGTGAGGTGGGTGGGGGATGTGAAGGGGTCAGATCAGTGAGGGACCATTTCTGTTTTTACTGGTAAAAAAAGGCAAGGGACATTTTTCTTTACTGCAAGGGGCATTCTAACACTGGGGACTGGGTACCTCAGTGCCAGGCTAGTGTTCAGTGGCACCAGGGATGGGCACTCTGGTGCTGCCAGGCATATAAAGGGAAACCCAATGGGCAACTTGGAGTGGTTGTGGGTGAAGGGAAGTGGTACTGGGAATGGGCACCCCAGTCTGCTTATAACATTTATAAATTAAACTTGGGAAAGTGGGGGCAGAAACCTGGAAGTGAACAGGGAGAAGGAAGCCTTATGGGGCGGGCATCTTCTCTGCTAGGTATTTAGATAGGTAGATATATAGATAGGTAGACAAATTCATTTCATTTCATTCATTTTTTATTGTATACTGTAAAGGTCTGTGTGCAATGCCCATTTTCACAGATGTCCAGTTTCAATACATTATACAAAATAAACATTACAAAATGCATACACATTTAAATATCAGTGACATAGCCAGGACAATATAAAAACAATTACATATGATTAAAACTAAGTAAAACACCTATAAATAGAGTTTGCTAACAAATTTCTTCTAAGTACTGTTTTGAATGTAGAGATTTGTTGACAATTGACAACATTACAAGGTAAATTATTATAAAGCTTTGAATCAACACACGTCAAAGACTTCTGAGCAAAAACTGAAAAATTGGAATCTGAAAAGAATATTTACTTTGAAGATGAGTATTTGCGATCATAGGAATAAGTGGAAACAGACTTGATATACTATTAGGATAGATAGATAAATAGATAGACAGACAGACAGGCAGGCTGACAAGATAAGATAAATAGACATAGAGAGAGAGAGAGAGAGAGAGAGAGAGAGAGAGAGAGATGTAAACAGAGACAGAGATAGCAGGGGACTGCCAACTCACTGCTTCAACTGAAGTCAGTAGCACCTCTCCAGCTGTGGTTTAAGAATTCATGAAAGTTATGCCATTCTCAAACTGAAAACATGGCTGAACATCTCTTCTAATTGTGCTATGCACCCAGTATTTGTGGGTGCTCAGAATCACATTGTGGCACCTGTTCAAGTGAGTTAGGGTGCTGGGGGTGTGTGAGAGGGTGTGGGGTGATGGGTGCTGAGTGAGAGGTCAGGATGGGGTGGGTGAGATATGTGGTGGGTTCAGATTGACAAGGTATTATTTTCTTTTTTACAGGTAAAAAAAAACAAGAGGGGACAGTTTTCTTTATTGAATTAGTGATTCTGACAGTGGAGACTGGACACCCCAGTGTTGGGCTAGTGTTTGGCAACACCAGGGCTGGGCAACCCAGTGTCACCATTCATATGATGGGAAGGATGAGGGTGATCTGCAATGGATGGGGCTGAAGAGAAGTGTTACCAGGGGTGGGCACCCTGGTTCACTTATAAAAATTAAAAATTAAATGTGGGAAACAGGGGCAGGTGACCTGGAGCGGAGGGTGGAGAGGGAAGTGGTACTAGGGGTGGGCACCCTGTCCACTGCATATTAAGATAGACAGACAGACATACAGATAGACAGACAAATAGATTGATAGATCGCTAGATGGATAGATGGATAGATAGAGACAGAGAGAGCAGTGGATCACCTTCTCACTGCTTCAACTGATGCTGGTAGCACAACTTCAGCTACTGCCTCAAAATTAAAAAAAGTCCCACCATTTTCATACTGAGAATGTGGGTGAATGGCTGCTATCAATAAGCTGGGCACCTAGGATTTTTGGGTGCCCAGAAAAATTATTTCCAGATCAATTTAAAAATAAACAAACACCCAAATCTCGCTAAACGGGTCCCATTTATCTAGGTTCGGGTGTTTGTTGTTTGAAGATACATCATATTAATATATCTTTAATGTTTTTGTGTTAAAAAAGGTGGCAGCTACCATGATGTTTTTTTTCTGTCACAAGTAAATCATGAAAACAAGCCCTCATGATCCTTTTTTTGTTACTGTTTGTATTTGTCCATTATTAAAACAATCCTTATAACTCTAGAACCATACAATATTTTTTCATGAAACCTTTGAAAAGCACACCCTTGGTGTAGGCTCCTTCAGCCCTGAAATTTCATGAAAAAGTTCCACACTGCCTAGGCTGTACTTTGGAGCACAAGAAAAACAAAGGTGCAATAGTAAGGATAGGGAAATCGAAAGGTTTTTTTGTGTTATTTGGTGCTCCATATCCCAAAAACTGAAAAACATGCCATCAAGAAACTTTTCACATCTTGAGACACTGCCAGCCTGACCACACTTGCCAACTTTTGTGCTATCTCATTAAAATATACCAACGTTATTAAGGTGCAAAATGTAGGGTTTAACATTAAACAGCCTACTCAGTCCTAACAATAGGGGCACTATCACACTCCAGTAATATATATATTCATACATATATATATTATGCAGGCACAGTCAGGCCTGTATACAGTAATAGGGTTGAGAAAGCGCCTTAATAAAAAAACAGAATATTTGCATCTTAATAACTTTATCCAGCCCCCCATTAATTTACTTGAAATTTGGAAAGCATAGACAAGATGCCATAGTCTCTAGATCCTGGAAATTAAATGGTAATCAGTTTACAGGGGAAAGTTACAGAGGGGTAATTAACAGCAACATTACATAAATAAAGACCTTTTTTCTTACCTAATACTAAGATGACATGACTATCCAGATGCTACAAACAGTGTCTGTATTCCTTTCTGCATTGTTCATTCAGTAGGGGCAGGGCTACACATCAGTATATAGCCCCATCCCTGCTGAACATAACTCTGCAGTATATTGTGGCTTTTTAGTGGTCATTAGCACCACATCAGTGACCTATCATCATTCACACTGGACACTGGGGTGCCCAATCATTATTGCTAGAAAATTACATATTCTGACACCTGGGTGCCCACCCCAAGTGCTGGATTAGTTCACCCCCCCATGATGACAGTATGTCCCTTCCCACAACAGATAGCATGTTGTGCCCACCTGACACTTGGGTGCCCAATCCCTGGTGCTGTCTCAGACATCCCCCGATCCAAGACTGTTTGACACAGGGGTGTCTATCCCTGGTGCCACAGAACACCCAGCTGGCACTGGAGTGCCCAAACCACAGTGCCGGTGCCTGGAAAAAACAGTCCCTTGTTATCCTTGTTTTGTTTTGCTAACCCTTTATGAGTGTTAAATGTCTATCAGTGCCTGTAGTGCTGCCAGCCTTCCCCTCTCCTCACTGACCCCACCCCGACCCCTCAGTTTCACTTAACACCCCCACATGACCACACACCCTGCACCTACCTACTGGGGTACTATGTTGTAATCCTCTTTGGAATAAAGACACACTTCTTATGACCCCACATCATGTACTTGGCATGCAATCATTTATGCATACCACACAAGGTAATTGTGTGGATTGGTTACATTTTATTTTAAGTGTCTGTTTCAATGTAACTGATCATTAATTACATGCAACAATGTCATTACACTGTAGTTACATGTTTTCAAATATCCTTGTGGGTGGGACATAAAATTTTTAGGACTTTCTTTTCAATCACATGGGTGTGGTGTGCATATTTATGGAACACATACAAACAGAAGAGAGAAAGAAGTAAGTACCTCAGCTGGGACTTGAACCCAGGGTGCCCAGAATACCATTCTAGTCTTGCTAACTAGCTGCATGACCAAGGCAACTGGAAAATGGGCTGTCCTGGAGTACACATTACTCTTTCTCTAATGCACTACCTGATGCTGCACAGATAATTACTACATTTTCAATCACATGAGTGAGGTGTAAATATTTATGGAACACATACAGACAGAGGAGAGAAAGAAGTAAGTGCCTCAGCTGGGACTTGAACCCAGGTGGCCCAGAATACAGTTCCAGTCATGCTAACAAGCTGCACCACCAAGGCAACTGGAACTTGGGCTGTCTTGGAGCACACATTACTCTTTCTCTAATGCACAGCCTGGTGCTGCAGAAATAATTACGACATTTTCAATCACATGGGTGTGGTGTGCATATTTATGGAACACATGCAAACAAAGGAGAGAAGGAAGTAAGTGATTCAGCTGGGACTTTAACCCAGGCCACTCGGAATACAGTTCTGGTAATGCTAACCAATTGCACCACCAAGACAACTGGAACCTGAGCTGTCCCAGAGCACACATTACTCTTTCTCTAATGCACAGCATGGTGTTGCACAAAAAATTGCTACATTTTCAATAACATGGATGCAGTGTGCATATTTATGGAACACATATAAACAGAGGAAAGAAACAAGTAACTGCCTCAGTCTGGACTTGAAACCACACTGCTCAGAATACAGTTATAGTCATGCTAACCAGCTGCTCCACCAAGGCAACTGGAACCTGGGCTGTCCTGGAGCACACATTACTCTTTCTCTAATGCACAACCTGGCAATGCAGAAATAATTACTAAATTTTCAATCACATGGGTGCAGTGTGCATATTTATGGACCACATACAAACATAGGAGATAAGGAAGAAAGTAAGTGCTTTAGCTGGGACTTTAACCCATGCCACCTGGAATACAGTTCCAGTCACACTAACCAGTTGCACTACCAAGGCAACTGGAACCTGGGCTGTTCCAGGGCACACATTACTCTTTCTCTAATGCACACCATGGTGTTGCAGAAATAATTACTATATTTTCAATAAAATGGGTTCAGTGTGCATATTTATGGAACACATACAAACAGAGGAGAGAAAAAAGTAAATGCCTCAGCCTGGACTTGAAATCACACTGCCCAGAATACAGTTCCAGTCATGCTAACCAGTTGCACCACCAAGGCAACTGGAACCTGGGCTGTCCTGGAGCACACATTACTCTTTCTCTAATGCAC
This sequence comes from Neoceratodus forsteri, assembly GCA_016271365.2. NCBI lineage: Eukaryota > Metazoa > Chordata > Ceratodontiformes > Ceratodontidae > Neoceratodus > Neoceratodus forsteri. The sequence goes on along the minus strand of CM057455.1, from coordinate 637,192,503 downwards.
AATCTGGTGATGCAGAAATAATTACTACATTTTCAATCACATGGGTGCAGTGGGTACGTTTGTGGAACATATACAAACAAAGGAGAGAAAGAAGTAAGTGCCTCAGCTGGTACTTGTAATTATTTGTGCAGTACCAGGTTGTGCATTAGAGAAAGAGTAATGTGTTCTTTGTGATTGCCCATTTCCAGTTGCCTTTTGGCACAGCTGGTTAGCATGACCAGGATGGTACTCCGGGTAGCCTGGCTTCATGTTCCAGTTGAGGCACTTATTTCTTTTTCTCCTCTGTTTGTATGTGTTCCATAAATATGCACACCGCACCCATGTGATTGAAAATGCACTAATTATTTGTGCTGCACCAGGTTGTGCATTAGAGAAAGAGTAGTGCGTGCTCTGGGACAGCTCAGGTTCCAGTTGCCTTAGTGGCACAACTAGTTAGTGTGACCAGAATGGTATTCTGAGTGATCTGGATTCAAGGTCCAGCTGAGGCACTTACTTCTTTCTCTCCTCTGTTCGTAAGATTTTGTTTGTTTTTTTGCACATTCAATGCCGAAAATCAGACAGTTTTCATTTGCATATAACTGTTGTCATATTGGATACCAAAATCTTGCTTCTTCCCTTGCAAATAGTTTGTAAATCTTTATGTCTGTTTATGAAGTGCATGGTTTGAAACGTTTCCTTATTTTTGCTGTGTTGAAATAGGTTATTCAGAGGTTATCCTCTAGCAGGCCTGTGTTATCAAAACCAAATAACTAAACTGGGCTTCTAGGCTTCCTGAGCTGTGGAGAAAAAAAGTCAATCATAGTACCATATTTCTTTGGGGGGGGAGGGGGGAGGGGGTGTTCTGACACTTTTTTTTACCAGAAAATCTTTTTTTTAATTTTCATTTTATTGCTACATACATACAGAATGCCATTCAAATAAAAAGTGAATGCAAGGATTTTAACTATTGGAAGCAGTTAAAACATTCCCTCAAGTCCTATGGACATCAGGCAATTTGTCGCAAATGTGGGGGATTATCTGGGCAGTTCAGTGTTTTTGCTGTACTAGACAGTGGGGATTTCATGCTGTTTCACACTTAAATGTCTTGGGTGTTTTTGGTGTGTGGTGTTCTAGTTGATGGATTTGTTGGGGAATCAGGTTACATGTTCTTTCACCAGCGTGTGTGATTTGAGTACCTTGTGGCCAATCAGATGTTTAATTCCACAGCCTTATGCTGGGGCTGTGGGTATGGCTTAGTTGGACTGCTGCCTTTGTAACATGAATTATTTTTTCTGTGTTTGTTTGCACTTTGTGTTCCATGCAACCATTTTTTTCTGTTCTGGGAATCATATGGTTAGTCTTGTTGCTTGCCAAAATTTTTTTTTGTTTGGTAAATGGGATGAGACCTACTGATCATAAATGCCTCTATTGAGGCTCAACCTGGGACTCTTGGGGAGGGTTATTGTGTTGCTCACAGGCACACAGCATGAAAATGGAGGCTGTGGGAAGCCAATCTATGTATTCTGGATGTGGCAAGCTCATTTGTAGCTTGTTACATTAATCTCTATGTTACACTGCCATATCATACATGTAGACTTGCTGGGGTGCAGGGGGGTCACCCTCTGGTATGGATTCTGTGTTTTGAATACTGGAGATGTATGTGGGGGGTACATGTTGACATGATATTTTTATGTACTACTATTTGTACTTACCTATTCTAGTCTGATTCGGTGTCCCAGCCAATGGCCTGTGGTCTTCTTCTTTTTAAGGTGTTTTGTAGTGGTTACCTGTTGTTGTTTGATACAGGAGAAGAAGACTAAAAAAGATGGTTAGGATTTATATATATTTCTGGTAGGGGTATGTTAACTTCTACTTACCTTGCACAATATTTGTCTCCCCCCCATTCTATCTTTTGTGCCTAGTGTGCATCCACTGTACTGCTGTTGGTACCAGCATCTAACTGGGCTGGCAGTATAGCCTAGAAGTTAGAGTAACGAGCTGTGAACAAGCTAGGTATATCCAGCAGACCAGACCTCTGTTTGAATCTCACAACCTCCATTTGCATACTGTGTGACTCTGAGCATGTCACTTAAACACCCAGTGCTCCCAGGTGGCCCCTGAAAACAGGCACTTGTGCCTAGTGGGTCTTTCCTGGTTACCAAAGTCTAAAACAAAATAAATAAAATCTATCTATTAGCTGTGTTCAATGTTAGGTTATAACTTAGCATGCACTTACTGCCACGACCTGCTACCAAAACATATTTGCTCCATGTATCCTCAAAATGTAATTATTGATGTTTAACCCATCTGCATATTTTAATTGTATCTATGTACATCACCTCTGTTTGTATTTGCTGAATTGCTCTCTGCACCTCTTACATTATTGTATGTTATTGTATGCTAATCTCAACTATTGTATGTATAACTGCCTCCTCTGTAACCCTTCCCCCCAGGTCCCACCGGGAGACGAGCATCTTTTTGCTCAGTGTGCCTTTCCTGGTGAAACATTTCCAATAAATAAATAAATTATTGTGTATTCACCCAGGCTCATCTTGTAAATGAGCATTTGCTCAGAGGTGTTCCACCTGTTTAAATAAAGATTGATTGATTGATTAATATTGAAAGTGATGGACTCAACTCACAAAACATCTGAAAGACCCATAGCTGTGGGACAAACCTGAAGCAAGTGGGTTACCACTTGAGGATCTGTGGGTCACTGCAAATGTCCCACAGCTGTGGGTATTCACAAGGGTGGAGTCAGATTATGATTAACTCCATGATATATGGCAGTTTGTGGATGGTGTTACCAGGAAAATCCCTGCATCTGTGAAAAACTGTTATGGCTGGCAGGACCAGCCATAACAGCTGCCTCAACTGCTGCACTGTGATCTCAATCTCCACAGCTGTGAGGATTTTGATCTGCAATCAGAGTTACGCCATTAGTCTCAAATAGTTTTATGAATTGAGTGCAATGTTCTTTGCAGTTATCGTGGGCTGATGGAAGCAGGAACTGAGCATTTATTTCCAGTTCTCTGGAATGGTATGTAGCCTTTTTTTTTTTTGTTGCTGTGGTGTTGATTTGTTTCTGTGGTTTGGTTGCTCAGGAGTACTGAAATATACAGCTGTTTCTCTTCATTACATTTTGCATAACCATTTAAACTTCACAATTGCTTGTGGCCTTACACTTGAATTATTTCAGTGGGTGCCATTCCACTGATAGTTTTTGGATTAGACATTTTCTTACAGAATGGTTGGTTATTTTCTTACTTGTCTCAATTGCAGCTCTTTTAATCATTGCTCTCATCAGTGTGACAAGATTATTTATGCCAACGGGCTGTTTTTTGAACCATGCCAATGGGTAGTGTGGGTTGTAGTTTGTGTCAATTGCTAGAAAGAATAGTGAGTCCAGTGTCAAGTGCTTTTCAGGCCTGCATCTCCTGTAACATTAATAATTTGCCACTGGGCATGGCTCTGTATTGCTTGGTGTTGCATAGCCCCTGGTTTTAATATTCTAGTGTCTCTTGAGTTTGACCCAAACCTTGTTTTTGTCTGCCGTTCATGGTTAAATTATGCACACTGTATTGCACTTTGTTCTTGTCTTGTTTCAGTTCTATTTCAACCCACTTTATATTTCTTATTTCCATGTTGTCTCAGACTCCAAAGTACATGGTCACTGTTAACCACATGCTGCTCAGTAGTGACTCTGGTGTGCATGGTCCTAGTTGCTGTGCTGCATATAGTTTGTCTACAAGATTATTGGTAAATTCATCTTCAGCATTGGGATTATTTCCTTTTCCCTCACTTTTCAGGGCCTTTTGTTTTGATTGTAGCACCTGAATTGAACTATGAATAATGAGTGAGGATACATTTTAAGCTTTAGGTGGTGCTCTAGGCTTAAACAATTTTACCACAGTGTCAGAGGCTTGTAGGACAAGTCATCTTTTTTACAGCAATTCATGAAGTAATGACATAACACATTGGGCCTAATTCACAAAGGTTGATGCAGGACTAGCACCAAGCCCTGCACCATCCGTAGTGTTTGTCCCAGCTGTACCAAAGCCCTTTGGCACAAGACAACCTGATTCAAGAAGGGCTGGCATAGTTGCAAGAGTTTCCCCACTTTATGACAGTTTGCACAAAACTTTTGAGACAAGTCCTGAGATATGGGTCCCCCAGTGGTGCAAAGTTACACTGGGGATAGCTGGTCTAATTTGTTATGTTCTGTGCAAGGGACTTGTGGCAGAGGTTTACAGCAGGCATCATTCCTGAATTGCACTTGTCACAAAGTTTGACACAAGTCACCTCTTGCATCAAACTCTCTGCCACAAGTCCCTTGTTCTGATCCAAAACACTTCATGAATTGGGCCCATTGTCCAGCTCAGTGGGTGGCAGAAGGTGGAGTTCTGTGGTTACACTGAAGTTCTCTTGAAGGTAGTTTGAGAACATCTCAACATCTGTTCTTGTTTTCAGTGTTGTGTTATGATTTCTTCCACTCTATATGAAATATTCTATGCTTTCCATATTTATTTTTTATAGTAGAGCTAATTGCTGGCTGCTCTTCCTTTGATCTGGATGCTGTTTGCTGTTGCTGGATGTCTTGGTTTATGTTTACTTACAGAGGGTTTAATTAGTTTTATGTGCAGCTGGCTGTTGCTGCAGTTCTTGGTTCGGGGCTTGGAGAGGCCATTTTCAGTGTCGGTTGCCACAGGAGGTTGTTGGCTGGGGCTTGGGTCCTCTAGTAGTGCCATGTCATTTTTGATTTGAGTAAGAACTGTTTCTAGTTCCAGGTCAAAGGAGTTGTTATGGCTTTTCATTGCAGCTGTTTGGTTAAGCAATGGTATTTTAAACAAGGAGCAGGGTTTTTTATATATATACTTGATTTTCAGTTGTGGGTTTCGTCCAGAGCAGTCTTAAGCAAACATATCGGTGGAGTGACTGGCATAGCTCGAGACATTCTGGGTGGATTTTTTGTCTCAAGCTGTCACTGATTTTTTGTAAGTAGTTTGACAAGCTGGCCTGGGAATGGTCTATCTACTATGTACATAAATGATACATAACATTGCTACTGTGTACATAAATGATGATGATGTAGCTACTATGTACATAAACGGAAGTTATGTACACAGTAGCTAAACTAAATGTTTTTATGCCACAGATTTTGAGCCCATGCCTATTGCATAAATGTTATTTATCACATGTGTGTAAAAATAAATGGTTTATGCAATGGCTTTTGTGTCAACATATAGTGAATATATAGGTATATTAAGGTTGAGTAAGCACTTTGATGTAAACCCTAATTTTCCACTGAAATAACTTTGCCCCCATTCAATTGATTTACTTGAAATTTGGAAAGCACAGATATGAGTCCTGAAATTTACAGAGGGGAAAACATCAAAATTATGTAAGTTAAGACCATTTTTGCTCAACTATAATAAAAAAACTAAAGGATTTAAAACCTAAAACTTCCTGGTTTGATAGAGTCTGTCCCAAAGGGAGTGGGTTTTTTTTGTTGTTGTTTTTATCTCCTATACTAAAGTAGTTTTTAAAATATTTACATAGAAACATAGAGACATAGAATTTGATGGGAAATAAGGACCCCTTGGTCCATCCAGTCTGCCCGTTTCTCCCTACCTGCACTATTACCACAAACTATGCCCAATCTACAGCTTTTATTCCCTCCCCACTCCATTCCACTATGATACCCTTGTGCTTCTCCCATGCATTCTTTTTTTTATATTTATGTTGTATTCACTTTTGCATGACAAAACAAAGAATCATTCTTGGTTAGGAAAATCAGTACCATCATTACAACAATTGCACACTATACAAGATGTTTGTATCTCCTAACTATTCCAACTGAGAGGGGAGTCCAAAATGTGTGTATAACTTTGAAAATATAACAATGAAAGTTGCCTGTGGGACAACAGCCCAGGAGTGCATGGCAATTCTCCAAAAGATTTATTATAGTCCTTTATAGTGTCCAAAACTGCCTGCACTTAAACCATAAGGGCCTGGTGATATTCATATATCTAGCAATATAACACATTTCTTAATATCTAATGTCAGAAACTATAGCTGCAAGAATGTAACCCCCATATTCATGTAATTAACACTTTAACATTATTTATGTTCACAAATAGGGGCACAAAAATGAATCTTCTGGATGGTAGTGGAACTCTTCCACCCATAAATCCAAGTGAGCACCCCTTTATTGAGCATTAATCAATATGGTATATAACCCTATAAAGGCCAAAGAGCCCACCCCCATCCTCCAAGAATGATTCCCATATTTTAAGGTCTTCCCCTAGGAGGGTACTCACCCCAGTTCAAAGCTGCACTGAATATTTTAACAAATTGCAAAAAACAGTAACACTTTTAACCATCTGATTAGAAAGGACCTAAACTATAACCTTAGTATTAACACCAGCATGTGAGGTATATTAGTAAGGTGAAAAGCACTACTCAAGTCTTTCAGCTTTCCTCCAGGTCCATGGGAATATCATCCTGCTCCCCTTCCAAGTTTCATTGTGATCTTTGAAGATTTATGGCCCATTTGCCGGCATCTAGAGGATCTGTAAAAACAAAGACCTTGCTCTAATGTGCAATATGAAGTTTGGCCGGAAACTAAAGAGCATGCTGGACCACCAGCTCTCTACGCACATTCTGTACCCCTTCAAATTTCTTCCTTCTCTGACAGGTGTCAAAAGAAATGTCTGAGAATAGCAAAATGTTAGTGCCCTTGTAGTGTAAAGGATGATTTCTGCGAGCCAACTGTAAGAAACAGTCTCAAGCAGCCATCTAGTCCAGTACTGGCATAATAATACAGGGGACATCACCATCTTGTCAGCCTTGTGGTTGTTTTCTATAGGCTTTGAGTATAGGCCACTCTGTAAGTTCAGGGGAATCCTTCAGTTGCTCATGGAGCCAGGCTTTAAGAAACATGGGCAGGTGATCGCCCTCCATTCCCTCCAGAAAACCCAAGAATCGAACATTGGCTGATCTGATATGGTTTTCCAAAACTTCCAAATGGCTGTTAGTAAGCTTCAAGTCTTTAGCATACTGGGCGATGGCAGCACCACACCAATCCAATTGCTTCCTAACATCTTCCACCTTGGTTTTCAGGATGTCAACAGTGGTTTCCACTGTTGCCATGTGTAGTGAGGGAGTAGAATTTATTGTTCATAGCAAAATCTAAAGCCAGGAACTGATGCATCTTATTGGCTAGAGACTGATGAGTTTCCTCCTGTCCCACATCTGCCGCTCCATTGTGAGCTGTCATCTGATTATTAGGCCCTGAAGTCCCCACCTGTAATTGTTTTTTACTATCTGCCGCTGCTTGTACTACTTTGGATTTCACCATTTTCAACAGATGGGCATTCGCTATCCTCAGTGGTACGTTTAATCTTGATATATACCAATTAAACAGATGAATTTTGCAATTTAAAAATGGATTTAGTGCAGAGCTGGCCAGCCAAGTATCCTCCACACTTGGGCTCCACTGCTTCCCCCCATCACATTCATTCTTGAACCCCATCATTGATTTTGCCCTCACCACCTCCACTGGAAAGTGGTTCCAGGAATCCACCTCTCTTTTGGTAAAGAAGTACTTCCTCACATGTTTCCTGAATCTACCACTCTCCAGTTTCTTAGCACTTCCCCTTGTTCTTAAGTACCTATTCTTCAGAAAAATACTTCCCTCCTGTACCTTATTTACCCCTGTGAGGTATATAAAAGTCTCTATCACATTTCCACTCTCCCTCCTCTTTTCCAGGGTATACATATTGAGGTCCATTTGTCTCTTCTTGTAGAGCATTTGATGCAGAGCCTGCACAATTTTAGTTGCCCTCCTTTAGACTGCCTCCACTCTATGTCCTTCCAGAGATGTGGTCACCAAGTTGGACACTGTACTCTAGGTGGGGTCTTACCAGTGATCTGTACAGAGGCAATACCATCTTCCTCTGTCAGCTGGTGATATGCCTCATTATGCACCCCAGCATCCCATTAGCCCTCTCTACTGCCTTGTGAGGGTTAAGTGCCTCCCTGGAACTTCAGCACAGCATGACACTGAATGCATCAGTAGGTTGTTAGACACATGGAGTAAGGAATTAATGTTCTGATTCGTCACAGTATGCATGACCTGTCTGCTTGAACAATGGAAGAAACCAAGCAAAATATCATTTCTCTGGGGTAACGGCTGGAGGCTAGAATGACTGCCTTGAAATTCTCAGAGATCCTTCCAGTGTGGGGCAAAGGGCATTACAAAGACAAAATAAAGAGTAAGGAAATTGAAGAATTCAATGCTTGGCTACATGGATGGTGTAGTGAAAAAGAATATCATGAAATAGGCTCATGGGGTAGCTTCTGGTAGAGGAAGGTATTCAGGTTTGACAGACTTCACTTAACAAAGGAAGGAGTGCATACTCTTGGACAGAAATTCAACATCCATCTCAACCATTAAACTAGGTGAGGGGGAGTGTAATGCTAGGGAACCTATCAGAAAATACACTTTTGATAGGAAATAAGTTGTCACTCCCCCACCAGCAGGAATTTATCTCCCAAGTCCTAAGAAAACACATAGAAAATGGTTGGAAACTATTGGGAACTGAACACAGGGTCACGGATCTGCAGGCCTAAGAGCAGAACCAATAGTAGTGAATAGCAGCAGGGGTACCAGACTATGGAAATGGGTATGCATCAATGCCAGAAGCCAGAGAAACAAAATAAGTGACCAGCAGGCAATGATTTTGGATTCCCAAGTTGACCTAGTGGCCATCACGGAGACTTGGGCCTCAGAGAAAATCACTGGGACCTTTTGGTCCAAGGCTATGCCCTGTTCAAACAGGATAGTATGAAGAGCAGAGGGGGAGGGGTAATAATATATTTAAAAGACGGGATAAATGCCATCTCTGTAGATGGCATCAAAAAGGAGGATGTGGAATCCCTGCAGAAGCTGCTCAGCTCGGCAATGGGGGAAGAGAATCCACACTGGTGTGGTATACCGGCCTCTGAAGCAGAATGAGGGCAGGAATGATGAGCTCCAAAAGGAGATAAGAGGTGTAGCACAAAAAGGGGATGCAGTGGTGGTAGGAAACTGGAATATGCCCAATGTTAACTGCAGCATTCCCGTTGCAGGTTCTACTAGGAGCCAAAAGGTGGTTGATGCCCTACAAGATTGCCTACTTACATAACTACTTAATGCCCCGACTAGGCTGGACACCATCCTGGATGTGGTCCTCACCAACTCGAAAGTAGTAAGGGCTACAGGGACTGGGGGAGCCACTAGCGAACAGTGACCACAACTTTGTATGTTTCAGTTAGACCTGGTGGTAGAAAAATTGCGATCCGAAACAGAGGTTTTAAACTTCAGAGGAGCCAATTTTGACAAAATGAGGGACATAGTCAGAAGCAAGCTGTTAATGATGCAGGAGCATTTAGACATGGAAGAAATATGGGGCCTGGTTAAATGAACTATTTTAGAGGCTACAAGGATGTGTGTAAGAAGAGTGACCAAAAAGAAGAAACATACACAAAATATGGTTCAGTAAACTGATAAGGACTGCAATCAGAGCCAAAAGGAAGGTCTACTGGAACTATAAAAGAACTCAGGAAGACTGTGCATGGAAAGCCTATGTTCAGAAGAACAAAGAGTAATGGTGAAATTAGCTAAGGCCATAACGGAGTTTCGGCTTGTGAAAGGGGTTAAAGAAGGGAACCAACACTTTTTCAATACGTACAAGAAAAAAGAAAGAAAAGAGAAGGAATAGTTAGACTCAAAGATGGTGACAGAGTAGTGGAGGAGGAAAGGCAGAAGGCCCTGCCAATTATTTTTTTTTCTCAGTGTTCACTGAGGAACAGAAATCCCCAGTACCAGACAATAGCATCAAGAATGCTGACAAAGATGTTCCACAAATGTAAGTACCATCACTTACCAACAGTTGGATTAGACAGGCCCCAGATCAACTCAGTGAAGACATGTCACCAGGGCCTGATGGAATACACCCAAGGGTGCTAAAAGAGCTAGCAAGTGAATTGGCAGGTCCCTTAGCACCTTTATTCAGCAGATCACTTCAGACAGGGGTAGTGCCAGGAAACTGGAGAAGAGCTGATGTGGTACCTCTCCACAAGGGAAGGAGTTGGGAGGAAGCAGACAACTACTGACCAGTCAGCCTTATGTCAGTAGTGGGGGAACTGATGGAAACCTTAATAAAACAAGACTTAGTAGAGTACCTAATAAGAACAGACTGCAGGATGACAGGCAACATGGATCCATGGTGGGACAGTCATGCCAAACAAACCTAATCATATTTTTTGACTGAGTCACTAGGGAACAAGACAGAGGCCACCCAGTGGACCTCCTCTACTTTGATTTCAGTAAGTCCTTTGATTCAGTGCTGCACAACTGAATGCTGAAAAAGTTGAAGGACCTGGGTGCAGGCAAGAGCATAGTCAGTTCAGAAGGTAATTGGATTAGTGACAAAAAACAGAGATCAGTGGTCAATGGGGTGAGTTCTGATGAAGCCAGAGTCACTAATGTGCCCCAAGGCTCAGTATTGGGGTCAGTCCTGTTTCATACCTTTATCAGCGACATCAGCATAGGTATTCAGGGCAAAATTGCCCTATTCATGGATGATACCAAACTAGGAGGAAGGGTTGACAGTGAGGAGGCGGTTAAGGAACTTCAAAAAGACCTACAGAGGCCAGAAAGATGGTCCAATGTGTGTCAGCTGACTTTCAATGCCAAAAAATGTAAGGTGATGCATTTGGGTAAAGGAAACCAAAGGACAGAGTACAACTTCAATGGAGTCCAGCTCCAAGCCACACAAGAAGAATGGGACCTAGGTGTCATCATAAGCAACATCCTTAAACAGACATGCTGATGCAACAAAGCCTATAGCAAGGCCAACAAAATGCTGGGGTGCATAGGGAGGGGATTTCGACAGCAGAAGGAAGCAGGTAATACTGCCACTCTACAGGTCCCTGGTAAGGCCCCCATCTGGAGTATTGTGTCCAGTTTTAGAGTCCACATCTGTAAAAGGATATAAACAGGTCCTTCAAGGGCACTCGTATGAGGGGAGTCTGGAAGCATTAAATATGTTCTCACTGGAGACAAGGAGGGAGAGAGTAGATATGACGGAAATATACAAGTTCCTGAGAAGAATAAATAAGGTGCCATCCTCCTATCTGTAGGTGCCATCCTCCTATCTGTTCAACAGACTTTCCAACTCTAACACTAGAGATCACAAATGGAAGCTGAGGGGGAGCTTCAAGAAGGAGCCTAAGAAACACAATTTTACAGAAAGAGTCATTGAGCCATGAAATAAACTGCCAGCTGAGGTAGTGAATGCAAAGTTCATGACAACATTCAGCCTGGGGTGGGTCACAGCTAAAACACGATCAAAAGCAACAGGAGCAGTTGGAGGCATTAGGTAGAAGAGGGGTTAGGTCCAGGGTTCTGAAAAGGTCCAAGGAACACATGGGCAGACTAGATGAACCCTTGGTCTCCTTCTGACATCTTTTTTTCTATGTATTCTAATGAGAACAGTCTCTCTCTCTCTCTCTCTCTCTCTCTCTCTCTCTCTCTTCTCTCTCACTGTCTCCCACCCTCTCTCTGTCATCTGTTGTCTGGTACTGGAACTGGTGAAGCCTTTCACAGAAGGTTCATTAACATTATATACACATCACCAGACACTCTACATTGAATGTTATTCTGCTAAGCAGCTATCAACTTGAATTCTGTTTCACAATGTTGACGTTACAGGGATTATTTTCCCCAGTGTGACAGGGAGCTCCTGTCACTCTTGAAGACTGACCTTTTCTTAAATCTCGTGCAACAGTTCTTCTGTTTTTTGTAGCCTAATCTATCCTTTACCATTTCTAATCCATAAGGTTGGTCAGCTATGGGCACCCCCTTCCCTTTCTTGACTATGCTATAGTGTCCTCTTTAATTTTCCTTTTCCCTCTCAGGTCCTTGTACAGGGAGGTTATTTTTGTGACCTCCAAGCGTATGTAAAACAGGTTGTGTTTATTGTTGTTGGATTTAGTATGTAATAGCACTGTATCATAATATACCTTGGGTGGGATATTGAAAGGGGTTGTGCCTGGCGCAACAGGGTGTGCTATGCGCAACCCCCCAATGTGCTGTGGGGCGATATTCAAAGGGGTGAGGTGTGCAGTGCAATTCCCGATGCACGGGGCACATTAGTGTGTATGATGCTGTGCAGATGCAGGGGCATGCCATGCATATGTGGCACATCCCGATAGTCAGCCTGGTATGCGCTCATATGCTTGTGCAACTCTACATGTGCTCACACTGGGCTCAAAGTTGAGCTGAAAATCATGGACTCAAATGCTGGCCACCCTCAGGTGGGTGGCTGTAGTGCAAGGTGCAACACAACAGCCCAGCCTTGGGTAGCCACCCTGCAAGTACACCGGCCACAGGCACTGTGACCCCCTGGTAGTTTAGTGGCTCCCACCCCGCACGCCTGATTGTGGGCATCTGTACAATCAACAGCACTCCCTGGTGGTCCAGCAGTCCCTTCCATGCCTGATAGCGGGCATCTGTATACCTAACAGCACTCCTGGGTAGTCTAGCGGATCCCCCATGCCCAATTGTGGGCATCTGTACACCTAACAGCACTCCCTGGTAGTCTAGCTGTCCCACCCATGCCTGATCATGGGCCGATGTAAATGAAACTGACATCCCTGGTTGTCTAGCTGTAACCCCCCATACGCCCGTTCGTGAGCTGGTGATGAAAAAATGATTTACCTGGTGGCCCAGTGGTACCTCCCTCCCCACTCACCCACAGAGGTCCCTTGCCACCCAGCACCCCCTGTCATCGGCGGGTAGCAGCACTCCACCTGCATACCACCCAGCCTCCTGCCAAACGACAGCATACAGTACGATCTGTATGCCAGTTGGTCCACAGCATGGACCAATGGGCTTGTAGACCATATTGTACTACACAAGACCTGATATGTGAATGAATGTGTAAATCATTTTTTCATCACCAGCCCACAAATGGGCATACTGGGGGGGGGTTACCGCTAGACCACCAGGGATATCAGTTCCATTTACATCTGCCCATGATTGGGCATGGGGGGACTGCTAGACAACCAGGAGTGCTGTTAGGTGTACAGATGCCCGCGATTGGGTGTACAGGAGCAGTGGGGGCTGCAAAAGCCCAACAGGGTGTAGATCCCCGATGGCAGCTGCTTGGCAGAGCGCATTGCACAATTTAATGGGGATTGGCGCATTGCATGCTAATGGGGCCATAATGGCATGCAAATGGACCCATTTGTGCCTTGCATGCATTATGGCCTCATTTGCATGCCCCAGGCTGTATATCACATGTGATGTGCCTAGCACAACTGCATTTGTGCTGGCGCATCCCCCTGCTCCAATTCTGTGTTTTGCACTGGTGCAGTGCCACTGTGTCATGCACGATGTGTGCACCCTCCATGCCATATTCAACGGTGCTGAGCCATTGCGCAGCACTGTGGAATATCACCTGGTCTTGCTCCTGTGCAGCCCTGTTGCGCTTTGCCCAGGCTTGCACCACTGCCCAGTGCAGTCTGAATATATGGGCCCTTATGTTTATGAAACCTGTAAATGTTGAAAATACCATGGAACTAGATGTTTTTAATAATGGTAAAAAGTACTAGGTGACTATTATAGAAATTAAGTTAGTTATGCTATTTAAAATGCATGTAAATTGCTGTAAACTGAACAAGTCTGAAATGTCATGGTGATTTACATATATTCAATGATGCTTTGGATTATGGAAGTATGTATGAAGTTGCATTCTTTGAAACTTGATTTGTTGCCAGTGCCCTTGGGGTAACCCTTTTTTCAGTGTTTCTGCACTGATGTTCTTTGTTTTTAGCTTTTTTTTGCCTTTTCTTTTTGAGGCCCCACTACCCAAGCAAACGGATCCCCCATAGGGATGAATGGATTTCTTGGAAAAGTGGTTAGATCAGAGATCAGTGTCAGTAGATGCTGACTAAGTGCAGAGAAAGGACATACATAGTCTGTTGCTGCAAACTGATGTACCGAAGAAAGAATATGCTATTGCTGAAGCTTATTTCCTGTATTCTGAATTAACATCACACAAAGATTGTGATGAACCTGAAGTTCGTTGTCTGATCCATCTGTTATCCCACAACCCCTCCATACCCAGCAGAAATGTTCTGTTGGTTCTTCAAATCGTTAATACTGTATCTAAGAGCTAAATGGATTATGCAAAAAAATAGAGGATAATGTATGGTCATCGATGGTTAACCGGTTTGTTAACCATCGAGAGGTTACCAGGGTGACCATGTAAACCTCGAGAGTGAAGCTCGAGAGGTTTACATTGCCATGGTAACCTCGAGATTGGTTAACAAAACGGTTACCCATCGATGTACTATACATTAGCTTTTATAGTGTATGGTACCAGTTAGTTTTTTTAGAAAAGAAAGCAGTCCCTTACTGCTGTTTTTTCATGTCCCCACTGCTCAGCCCTCACGGCCGCGGCCATTACAAGGCCGTCCGATCCAGCTGCGCGCATGCCATAACTGTTCCCGGTTGTTAACCCATCGATGTGACGTACCATCGATGGATTAACAGCATCGTGAAGTCACATCGATGGTAAAACATTGTTATAAAAAGGTAGATTTCTACCTATAACAACGTTCTACCATACAGTATATATTTATTTTGCTATTAGTAGAACTTCAGCAGCTCTCACTACACTACTTTAAAATCTCCCTCAGTGGTGTTTTTGGAAGATGCATATAAAGGTTACTGGTCACCATAATTGCATGGTATTTAAAACCATTCATATTATTTGGTGGCTATTTTATATGACCTTTTTAAAATTATATTGATTTAGCCGAGGGTTACACTGCAACAAATAATGGAAACTGCATTTTTAAACATAAGAGCTGCGTTAAGGAAAACACTTGAAGCTTTTATAGTGGCTCTGTGTTGGCAACTAGGGAATCAGAAAGCTGTAAAGACCCAAAGGCAATGGCAGAATGGCCATAAAATACGTTGCAGGCTTTGTCAGAGTTGTATGTTTTGCTTTATTGATTCTACATTTGTATGTATGTGTACTTTTCAATGCAACTTTCATTACAAATAATTCCCACCATGAAGGCCTGCTCCATTCCAGGTTTTACCCTAGTGCAGATATTCTGCTGTCAAAAAGAAAATGTTTTTCAAACTGCAATATAATTTGCTTCACATTATTCATGAAGACAGTTTTTATTTAACAAGAAAAACAATTGCCTTTTGAAATATTTACATAACTTTGTTTTCCCTTGTTTTTTCCTGGCAAACACAATATTTACTCTCCCTGTGTGTATACATTTATTTTACACAATAACAAATAGGCTGATGTTATGAATAAACTTGAAGAACTTGTTAGGGTATATACTGGAGAATGTGTTTAACAAAGATTACTTACTGTGTAAGTAAAACTTGTTTAAAGTTTAGTACAAGTATGGGTACATGGCAAAGCACTTCTTTCTTTCTTTCTTTCTTTCTTTCTTTCTTTCTTTCTTTCTTTCTTTCCTTCTTACCTGCATCAGTCAGTGAAAAGGTTTATTCTCTATATTGCAGTTTTTTTTCATAGCATTGTTCTAGTCTAGTTATTTAATTTCACTTTACTAGAACATACAGTAGACTTGACTTATTGGATGCTGTAGCAGCTCTGACCTGGAAGATCGGCGGCGTGGCTCCAGTAAGAGGCCAGCTGTTTCAAATAACAGGACAGAGCAATCAATACTCTGTAAGACAACTCATAGAAAACAGTATGTTATCACAAGGAGATACTAAAGATACCAAGGACATCTAAGACACTTATGTAACCCTACCTTTTCTTCTCTAGTCCTGCACTGGCATGCATGTAAGGGCTATAAACAAGTTCTTTAGATAATAATTCCTGGCTGTACATTGGCAATTTTAAAGTCAGACAAATTAATCATCACAAGCATTTGATCTAAAAGATGGCACTGGGCTGACCCCCACACCCACCACTCATGTCTAGGAGTTTGATGAAATAATGTCTCAGAGAAGGAGGGAGGGGATCCGACCTAATGGGTCAAACTGCTTCTAGATGATACAGTTAAGGTGGTTACAGACCTTTAGCAACTGGGGTTTCATTTCTAGGTGGCTGGAGACCACCGACATGGTCTATGCATCCTTCCAAGCCCTCAGGTAGATTGGGTTCAAAAGATTAATTCAGTCCTGGAAAACAGTATATTAGGAGACACCACAGTGCATGCAATACAATTTTAAACATCCGAGATCCACACAACTTTGTTAATGCAACCAGCAATCATTTTATTTTGAAAGGCTCAAGCCATATTCTCCCTCGAAGTAACATATTTACAGTTTAGTGCACTTTACTGACTTTCTTCCTCCATTTATACAGCTCTCAGCCATGGCACAACACTTCAGAGACTGGAGGATTTTAACCTCCAGCATGCAAATCACTTCCTAGCTGTGAGGCTCTGCTATGATAGTATACTTCAACCCATTTGGGGTCCTGGCTTGTTTTCCTTTCCAACTGTCCCAAATGAATATGCTGACAGTCTTTAAACACTGTTTTCCCTTTGCTAGTTAGAGCTTGAGGAAAATTACCTCACACGTTACTTTCCCTGAGAGCCTTCGCTGCTTTTCCCTCCGGTGGGGGTGGGTTACATTCTTTATACTGTCCCAGTGGCTCATTTCTTAAATGGGGAAAGACTGGACCCAGTTCTTAATTTAACCTCGAGCATGTCCTTACTACTAGGCATCCCTGCACCCAGACCAAGACAGGAGGACCCGGGAAGGGGGACTACCTTCCAAAGCACATAGCAGGAGATACCAATGATTAGAGCAGCCTTTACCTGGTGGACGAAGGAAACACAAAGGATATGAACTGCCACTTCATACCCCTTCAGTCAGTCCAGCTGCCACTTGAATGCCTGGGCCCCTATGGCGACCACCATCTTCTCCGAACTGGCTGAGGAGATGCCCTGCCTCCTCAAAAACTTCTTTTCACTGCTGCTTCCCCATTTTCCTGCCCCACTGGTACAATGCTCCTTCTGCCTTTCTTTGAGCAGAGGGACTGACAGCCCTCTCTAACATAGGCCTCGCTGGTCTTCACATGCTTTATTTCTCTTTTTTTTTAACTTTTCATTGACTGGGTAAGTGCACTAGATAAATTCTGCCTATTTTTAGGCATGATCCAGGGAAGGGGGATATAGATGAATGCCAACTAATCTTGAACCAGATTAAGCTGTTGGTGATATTTTTAGTGAATGGCTGTGGGGCTGCCCATTGCCACACAAATGCCGAGCAGCTTCTCCCTCCCTCTCCTCTCTCTCCTCTCTCCCAACTGACAACTCCCCTTGCACCTGATAGGCGCAAAATCCTAATGTATGCGTTTGCACCCCCGGTGGGCATGTGCATGTGCACGCTCTCGATGCCTTAGAGGGCATCTTTAGTAAGATCCCTGCAATGGCAGGAGGGTTACATTTTCCCCCCACAGAAACTATTTCCCTCCTGGGGAAGCTCTTCACTGGCTATCCAGGTAGCTGTATTTCCCAGGAAGATGCACACTCTCCCATGAACCACCATCACCATAGGTCCACCAGTCTGGTTGCTAAACAGCAACCTAACTACCCTATACAGATGTTTACCCACCTGTAAAAACTAACCTGAAACCCACTAAGGGGCATTGCCACCTGACCTGATGTTCCACACTGGCCATAGTTCCACCAGGCCAATGTCCCACCCGTCTCACCCCCTAAGAGACTCCTCTACCAATTTCCACCTCCAAACTTTTCCTAGAATGGACCTTTCAGCAGTACCCACCCAGTCCTATTTGGCACCCCAAACAACATGTTTCACAAGGCAATAACATAACATTCCTAACTATCTGTCTAACTCTACAGTAACTAATCTAACATCACCGGTGGGTGATGATTTAACTAGTACCTTCTAAAACTGCTAAATCGGTACACATTTCTGCTATCCTGGCACAATCAGTATGGATATTCTAACAGTAAATCCCAATACACATTTAAACATGCTATTCCCCCCAACAGAAACGCTTAACTACTGCTTTGTTTAAAACATGCAATAGCCTATTTTCCTATAGTCTATACTACTTAACACAAAGGGAAATGCTATCAGGGAGACACTCATACCTCCACATCCCTTATAGTCCAGGGAATAAACATTTTGCTGAGGGTTCCTGGAAATGTCTCTAATTAAAGTTCAGCAGTCCCAACTTATAGCACCAAGGGGAGGATGAGTGCCTTAATTTCTATGGGGTCCCTTCTTAACATTTCTGTATCACAGAATTGAAATAGCAGTACTCCTATCGCATTCCTATGCTATCTAACATACTATGCAAATCACAAATAAAAGGGTTACATCAGAGTAAAAAAGTTACAATTTTGGGTAAAACTGAAAAAAAATTCAAAAAGAGTCTCTGTTTTTTTTCCTTCTTCGTCAAGGTCCATTACTTTAACATGTGCTGATCAGGCTACTGTCCATGCTAAATAGTGGTCCACAACATTTTTTCTCAAAAAAACAAGAACATTTCAATGCAGTGTCAGTTTCTGTGGAACCTGTCTCCTGCACCAGGGGGTGCAAGGATGTTTAAGGGGTTACAGTACATGGGTTAGTTTATATTTGCCATGGGATCCCTGGAGTCAAAATAAAAACTTGGGTCAGGCTTGGTGCATTCCATACCTCTGCTGTCATGATGGACCATATAGTATTTGATCCAATGTCCCACTCTGTCCTGTACTAGGTCAAAGGTCTTGAACAATGTGATTCCTTCCCAGGCAGTGGCTGCAAGCATCCCTCTTGCAAGGAATTTCACCTTTTCTCTGACATAGGCTGTCATAGGCTGCATCACAAATATCAATGCGATTCTCCATGTGCACCTTCTCCACTGCCCCTGAGAAAATCTAATCAGATCTGCAACATTCAATTAATTCCCAGGTTCTTTCACTAACATATGGGTAGTTCATTCCTGGGAATTCAGTTTGAAAATACCTTCTGCACCAACATTCAGCCTGACTTCACTCTGGCAGGGATCTAACTGCAGGTTTGGGAGCCTGTCCTTTTGCTAACCACATGCCCAGGGCTGATCTTAGGGTATGTGGCCTTAGCGAACTTGCAAATAACATCCCTCCCAACAGGCCTGTTACCTGGATTTTTCGGGGTCTTTAGTGAGTGGTAAAGTATATTGCACACTTAGGCCTGGATATTCAGAAGGGTTGCTGATGGCGCAACACTGTTGCGCCATTCGCAACCCACTGATCGCCCGGCACGATATTCAAACGTAGATTGAGCATGGCACAAATCGATGTGCCAGAGCGCATCGTAACGTAATGTAGGGCGCGGTAGGGGGTGCCCATGCACTCCACACATCCCAATATTCAGCCTGGGATGTGCTGAGTCCATGCATGCACAACCCCTACTTGCGCTGCATACAGGTGAGCCAAAAAAAAAAGAAACAATGGCTGGCCATCCACAGGTGCGCTGCCGTATTGCAGGACGCAACACGGCAGCTGCCACCTGTGGTTGGCTACCCGAGCTCCGGCTGCACCTTTGTGGCGGCGCCCCCCCATGCCTGATCGTGGGCATACATAGAATTTATCAACCGTCCAATATCCCTGGTGGTCCAGTGGACTGCATCACGCCCAATCGCGGGCTTAAGTAATAAACATACCATCCAATAACCCTGGTGGTCCAGTGGACTGCTTCATGCCCGATTGCAGGCTTAAGTAATATACATACCGTACAATAACCCTGGTGGTCCAGTGGACTGCTTCATGCCCGATCGCGGGCTTAAGTAACAAAAATACCGTCCAGTATCCCTGGTGGTCCAGTGGATCGCTTCACACCCGATCGCAGGCATATGTGTTAAATGTAAGGTCCTATATCCCTGGTGGTTCAATGGACTGCTCACAGCCCGATCGCCGGCATATGTTAAAATAAATGTAAAGTCCAATATCCCTGGTGGTCCAGTGGACCGCTTGCAGCCCAATCACGGTCGTCAGTAAACCATTAATGCCACAGAAACTAACCCTGGTGGTCTGAGTAGTACCCTCCTCCCCACCACCCACTAGGCCCACCGCCATGCTCCCTCCCCGGTCCAGTGGCTGGCGGCAGCTCCATACCGCTTGGATCCATTCACATATCTGGACTGTGTAGTACAGTATGGGCTGCACACCCAATGGCTCATGCTGTGGACCAATGGGCATACAGCCCTACCGTATGGTGTCAGTCGGCGGCAGGGCAGGGCAGCAAGCGGGTGGACAGCTGCCGCCCACCGCTGACTTGGGGGGGAGCGGGGCAGTGGGGTTCAGTGAGCGGGGGGGTATTTTTACTACTTAAGCCCGTGATCAGGCGTGATGCGGTCCACTGGACCACCAGGGATATTGGATGGTTACTAATTCTACATATGCCTGCGATCAGGCAGTGGGGCACATTTCCGTGATGTGCAGGGGGCGTCAGTCCGCAATGGCTGCAGCCTGGCAGGGCGCCAGTCACAAGTCACCAGGGATCGGTGCACCTGCATGCAAATGGGGCCATGATGACATGCAAATGGCCCCATTTGCACCTTGCATGCATTATGGGCCCATTTGCATGTGCACCTTTGAATATCACAGTTGTTGCACCAAGCGCAACGGAACTTGCGCTAACATATCCCCCCTGCTCCACTCTGGCCACTTGCGCTGGCGCAGTGCCACTGTGCTATGTGCACTGCGGGTGGCCAGGTTGCGATATTCAGCGATGCTGTGCCATGGCGCAGCTCTGTTGAATATCACCCTGTCAACTCCCCTGCACAGCCAAGATGCGCTGTGCCCAGGCTTGCGCCACAGCCTGGCGCAGTCTGAATATCTGGGCCATAATGTGTAAAAAATATTTGTAAAAAGCCAGAAATTCTGTGGTTTTAGGTGCTTTTTGGTGCATTTTAAGGCTTACATTGAAAACAAAACAAAGTTCTGTTATCTTTCAAGGGCATCTTATACACTAAAGTGGGTGGAAGGAGGGAATTACTTTACAATGAAAATGTATGGTTATGAAAAATTGCCACAGACCCAAACACTGGAAAACCCTACCTCAGCAACACATATTTTTCCTCTAACAATTCAGCCACAAAATACTACATTCTTTAATCCCAACTAGATTCATCTGGCTAGTTAGTGCCCATTTCTATTTACTGAAATGCAACTGCAACTTGCCTGCAAGAGTTTGCATTTTGTTTTAGGCCAAGTCTCCTGCAGATAAAAAACTTTCTGACAGCAACCACACCAGGAAAAATACTTTGTTTATTCCTTCCCTCTTTCTACCAGGCAGGGACTGATACAGCACCTCACAACTGGGTCTTGCCACATGGCACCGATGGCTTTATTTTACACAACAAAGTACTACATAATCATCTTATATTACACAGCATTTCCACCATGGGGGAACCGAGGCAAGCCAGAACTGTGGCTGGGGGTCCACAGTCCAGGAAGTTCAGGAACAAGAAACAAAATGTCAGGAAATTGCTATTTTTTGTTTTAGTTCAGCTGACTGGCTACATCACTTCAGAATCTTCACTCAGTCTGTCACTGACCTTGTAGACATAATGGTCCTCCTCTTGCCAAATTGCTGCTATGCTGGTCTGACTGCCCCTCAGGAAACAACATGACTGCCACCAGTCCAGGACCAGATACACTCAGTGGACCCACAGGATCCCCTGACTCCAACAATTAGCAGTTGTTGTTTTTTCCTCTATCCAGAGTCTGGGATAAAAATCTCCTCCTCTGGGATGCCGGGGGGGGGCAGGTGGACTGCCAGTTTCCTCCACACAGCCAAATCTGGGCTGTTCCTTCTGCCTGGGCCTGCTCTACTCCACCCCACACCTGGCTGGCTGCTGCTGCTCCCTCTCTCTGCAGTCACTTACCTGCAAGCCCTATTCAAGACTGGTAGTGGGTACTTTTACTTTACTCCCACTGTTCCAGTTCCTGCTGTCGAGGAGTTTCTACTGACTTTTCTGACTGACTTCCAGGCCACTCATTGCACAGCCCCGCACCGATGGTGATGAGGAACCACTCCTCAACTTCAACCCCACGATGGTCTGATTCCATCCCATTGCCCTTCATGCTAACCCTTCAGAGCTTGTCCTCTCCCTGATCTTATCTGTAGGTAGGGAAATGGGCAGAAAGGATGGGACTTGCAGTCCTTCTCTGCAATCAACTTCTGTTTCTATTTTTCTATCTCTATATTTTCTGGACTCAGCAAGTCCTGGCTGCTCCTGGCTTCCATCCCTCCTATGTCACAGCAAGCTAGCTCTGGTGCCTTCAGCAGCACAGAACCCCTGCACTCTCCTTTCCAGTAGCTCCCCCTGCCCTACACACTGACCTCCATTCCTTTTTGGGGTTTGTCTCATTTCTATTGCAAATTTAAAACCAAACTCAGCTCTCCCTTGCCACTCATTAACACAGTCACTCAATCCCTTACTGCCTCATGGCTGTCTACATGCATCACTAGAACTGATTATACCACATGCCAGCCATTCCCAGTACACACCACTCTGCACATGCACTCCAGCCGCTCTGGCACCAAACATAAAACAGCCAGCAGCAGAGACCTAATAGAAATGGGAGTGGCTCTTTTATGGGTGGGTCAGGCAGGCATGCAGCCACAAATCTGATGGTAGGGGTCTTCACCCCAATCCCCCCCCAAATGACACCAAATTTGGCCATGTTAAAGAGCTACTGACACCACAAGCAAAACTTAAAAAAACATGATAATTAGGTACAATTTTACTTGTATTCCATTTATATCCCTTAGATTTCTCCTCCATGTTATTTATTAATGTGGAAATTTGCATGAATACGGAATCTTTATCACTTAGAGTTCCTTTAGAGTCCATCTGCCTCTATAGCTGGCTCCCCTGCTTCAAGTCATAATACTCTGTTGTGACATCAGAATCAGTTGCCATGAAAGTAATTGTGATGTCACAAAGAGTGCATTATGACCTCCGTTAGGGAGAAAGCAACAGGATTAGATAAAGTCTTCAGGAGCAAAGATCCAATTTTTCTGCAGGTGACCTCAGTAATAAATAATGGGGAGAAGAAATAGAAACCTAATGTGAAAAACAAGCTAAACTGTGCCTAAATACTATGTTTTGTTAAAGTTCTCCTGAAGGTGTCAGCTGCTCTTTAATTTTCATTCCATCCAGGTCACTTGTAAAAAAAAAAATAATAATAATAATAAAAAAATGTAACTTTGATTGACAGTGATGGCACCCCCTTCCCCCACTGAATGGCGCACTAGGCAGCCGCTTAGTTCGCTTATCCTTAAGGCCGGCTATGCACACCCCATCTCTATAGTGTAGTACATTCAAATCTGAATGTTGGTGTGAGTCCATGTTCACTAGCAACTGCTTACAAGCTTCTGGAAGTAGGAGTGTACTCTCCAGTACACTTAAAATAGGCATAGCATACGGTTTAAGAATGTCTCTATTAGCACATCTTCAAACATTCTTGTGATTCCTTCCACAGGTTGTTCATAGATGGACAGCACATCCCTATGATCACCTCTACTCTCACTGCCTGAGGCAGATTCAGGCTCTACAGCTTCAATAATCACATCAGGCTCTTCTTTTGGTATGAGAACAAGCTACTCCATAAGGGTGACATGTGGAGGTCTTAAAGGTTTTGCTTCTTCTAGCTTTCTTTATAGCCATTTAGGTACTACACTCAGCTCCGGGGGGTGGGTGGCTTTCACTGGAGATTTTCCTACACCTGAAGAGCTTCATGCCTCCACCTTGGGCGACTCTGACTGCCCAGGTCTGTCCCTCACATACCCTGCAGCAGTACTCTGCCAACCGGGAGTCAACCCTCAGCCCCTCCCTCTGCCAATGGAAGGTTCTTGGGCACTCAGTGATAGTGTCGGGCAGGGCAGATGGCTAGGCCCAGACACCTTCTTGGTATGTTCCTCTGAAACAATGGCTTCCACTTCCTCCCACATTTCCAACTGCTCCATAGTTGCCAACACACTTGGTGTAGGGGAAGTATGCAATACAGTTGCTGGCCATTGCCACTGCTCTTGAGATTCTGGCACATGGGTCAACTGATCCTCTTCCTGCTTTTGCAATAAGAAGGTCCTCTCACAGTATTTCCACAAGCACATGTAATGCAGATTGGCTGTCTAATTACTTCACTCCCCCTGCCCTCACAAAATAGACAGACCTCACCTGAGCCACTGTTTTCTACCATGCCCCAGAGCAAATTAAGCAATCCTTCAGGAACAGTAACAGTTTTGACTACAAATCAACCTACAAACATCATGTCTCTCCACCAACGTGCTCCACTTAATAACCATACTGAACTTAAGCAAATTTGACAGTTCTTCTACTAAACTCGACCTCTGCCAACAGCAAACTACTTTATTTGCTTTTTCTGCAGTAATAGTTGACTTGTTTCCATACTATCTGGTGCAGCAAACAAACACATTCTCTCCTGTACCAATAACACTTCCACACTCTCGAAAATCTTCTGCACTCTACTCAGAAGCCACCTGACTTCCTTTTCTACTGTTTGAAATGCATTAGCCATTCTTCCATTCAGCTTCCTCCAATGGTAATTCATTATGCATGCACAACGTTTTCTTACGGGAGCCTGTCCACCATTTTGTCTCCTCACAAGGCCTTACTGATGACTGACAACTCCAAACTGCTAAAAGCATGTTGGCCTTCCCAAACATCTCTGAGGTACTGCATTGCTTTATACTTGATTTTTTCCCATGCCTTTATAGAATCCTGGATGACAACCCCCATATTTGTAACCCTTTTCTTCTCTAGCCCTTCACTGGCAAGCATGTAAGGGCAATACACAGGCTCTTTAGATTATAATTCCTGCCTGCACATTGACAATTTTAAAGGCAGACAAATTAGTCACAAGCATTCGATCTACAAGATGGCACTGGGCTGACCCCCACCCCTCATGTCTAGGGGTTTGATGGAATAATATCTCAGAGAAAGAGTAAGGGGATCTGACCTCATGGGTCAAACAGCTTCTAGATGATTCAGTTAAGTCAGTTACTGACGTTTAGCAACTAGGGTTCTATTTCTAGGTGGCTGGAGACCACTGACATGGTCTAAGCATCTTTCCAAGCACTCAGGTAGATCGGGTCCAAAAGATGAATTCAGTCCTGGAAAACAGTATGTTAGGAGACATCACCGTGCATGTAATAAAATTTTAAACACCCGAGACCCACATAACTTTGTTGATGCAACCAGCAATCATTTTATTTTGAAAGGCTCAAGTCATATTTTCCCTTGAGGTAACATATTTTCAGTTTAGTGAACTTTACTGACATTCTTCCTCCATTTCTATGGCTCTCTGCCATGGTAAAATACTTCGGGAGACTTGGGAATCTGAACATCCAGCATGCAAATCATTTCCTAGCTGTGGGGCTCTACTAAGACAGTATACTTTGACTCAATTGGGGTACTGGCTTATTTTCCTTTTCAACTGTCCCAAATAAACATGCTGACATTCTTTAAACACTATTTTCCCTTTGCTAGGTAGAGCTTGAGGAAAATTACCTCACATTTTACTTTCCCTGAGAGCCTTCACTGCTTTTCTTGCCAGTGGGGGTAGTTTACATTCTTTATTTTGTTCCAGTAGCTCATTTCTTAACTGGGGGAAAGGCTGGACCCAGTTCTTAATTTAATCCCAAGCATTTCCTTACTACTAGGCATCCCTGCACCAGGACCAAGACAGGAGGACTCGGGAAGAGGGCCTACCTTCTGAAGAACATAGCAGGAGATACCATCGATTAGAACAGACTTTATCTGGTGGGCACAGGAAACAGAAAGGATAGGAACTGTCACTTCATACCCCTCCAGTTGATCCAGCTGCCACCTGAATGCCTGGGCCCCTATGGCAACCACCATCATCTCCGAACTGGCTGAGAAGACACCCTTCCTTCTCAAAAACATATTTTTGGTGCTGCTTCCCAATTTTTCTGCCCCACTGGGGGGTGGTATAATGCTCCTGCAACCTTACTTTGAACAGAGGGGCTAACAGCCCCCTCTTCCACAGGCCTCACTGGCCTTCACATGCTGGATCGCCCATCGCCACATAACTGCCACACAGCTTCTCCCTCTTGAACTCTCTCTCTCTCCTCTCTCCCAACTGACAACTCCCCTAGCACCTGATAGGCATGAAATCCTAATGCATGTGTGCATGCCCCCAGCGGGCACGTGCATGCTCTTGATGCCTTAAAGGGCATCTTCAGTAAGCTCCCTGCAATGGCAGGGAGGTTACACCTAAGAACTGGGATCAGTCAGCAGCTAACAGAATGCTGGGAAGATGTGACTCTGAAATTATTCAAATACTCTGATATGTACCCTTTCAAGCTATTAATTGCCATAGAACTGATTATCCTGAGGATCTCATTATTTTTTACTCACATTTCCTCCACAGTTTATGCCTAATTCATGTTTTTCCCTATTTTATTTCATGCATTTTATTTAAGGTAAAAGAAGGTGAACCAAGAATTGATAAGTACATGGTAATATTGGCGGCTTTTAATATACTTGTGTTCTTAATCTTATATTACATTGGAGAAAGTAGGGAAAATAAAACTGAATAACATAGTACATTGTAAAGATATACCTAATACAAATGAATTGTATTTTGATGATACTCCTTTTGAGCAAAGTCACCTGGTGAATACAATATAAAAATTTATGGATAGTAGTATTGATTTGCAGTCACAAAAAATGAGATTAAGGAATGAGAAGATAATTAATAAAATGAATAAAACCAAAAACGTTTCAAATAAATCAAAGATTGTATTAGAGTAGGAGAAGAAACTGAAGGCATTCTTGGCATGGACAGAGAACCAAGAACTTCATCACCAAAAATAAAAATACTAGAGCTTGAAGGAACTCAAGTGAATAAAAGGGGTTGCCCCATTAAGGGCAGCCAAAATTGTCGGGGTTTCCTTAGATGAAATGTAGGTGGAGCAGGGGGTGACAGAGATGAAAAGACAAGGAGAAGAGGAAGTTGAAATGGAAGGTGGAGCTTGTGAAGAAGAGGGAGGAAGAAGATGATTGTCTGGCAGGGGAATGAAGGGGAGGGGTTAAGGGGGTACTTAAGGGGCTGATTAGCAGTGCATAGCCCTTCTTGCTGCTACAGTAGTTTCAGAATTTACTTGGATCTAGCATGTCAATTGGCTGAGGACACATGGATGATTATTTCAAGAGACAGAAGTTTGGGTATTAATAATAATAGTAAAACTTTATTTTTATGGTGCCTTTCCAAAACCTAGGCGCCTCACAGTTATAAAAAATAAATCAAATAACACACAATTAACTTAAATAAAACAATACACATTAAATTTAAGTAAATTCTTCAATCGCTGAATGACTGGGTCCATAAATGGGGTTTTAAGGCTTTTTTAAATCGTCAACTGTTTTGTTGTTTGCTTTGGAGGTTTTATGTAACTGATGATATTAGTTTGGGTAGTAAATGTTTTGTCATTTGCTTTGGAGGTTTCTTTAACTGATGGTATTAGGTATGGTGTACAGTAATTAAATGAAGAGAAGCATACAATAGAAGTGTAGAAGGTGGTGGAGCTACTCTGCTTGGGGTGGAGACTGGTGTGCAATGATTTTGAAGAGTTGGAGGAAAGTTGGTTGCAAGGATTGAGTAGTTTTTGCATGTTAAGTCAGTGAGATGGAAATGAAACTGTGGTGACCAGGTAAAGGAACCAACAATGTTGCCAGTCAGGTTTACAGGGGGTGAAATAAAAGAAGACAAGGCTGAGAGGCTCAGTGGTCAGTCGCTGGAGTGCACAGATTAGAAGACCAAGTGTGATGGAAGTTTTTTTTAAATTGTTACGGAGAGTGGTGGAGTGTTTTCTGGTAGATCCCGCTGGTGTGTGTGTGTGTGTGTGTGTGTGTGTGTGGAGGGGTTAAGAATAGAAAGCGAGTAGCAGGGACTTCCCTCAGCAGGACAGCACTGGGATGAATGAGGGGAACAAGGTCAGAATTAAAGAAGGGTTTGGCATGGAGGATAAAAGGGAGCAGGGCAGATGCTCCATAAGATACTGAGGAACTAAAAGACAGAGAAAACCACAGGCCTGAGAATTGAAACACACAGGCTGGCTTCTGATGTCATCGAGGCCACCAGCTGAGGGGCATGACCATAGACTGGGGGGGAAGTACTTGAGAACAGGGTTGGGGGAAGATAAAGGGAAAGATCAGGAAAAGGTAGCTAGCTACACATAAAAAAAAAAGATGAAAGGTGGAGAAGAAGGAACAGGTGGAGCCACAGAATGGTGAGAAGATGGGGGGTGAGCAGCCATCTTACAGAAGATCAAATGGAGAAACATCAGCCCACAAGATGACCAGCACACTATCATGGGAGCACAAAAGGGATTCCACGTCTAGGAATATTACACAATTGGGAAGGCACTACATAAAACAAACAAAAAAAAAAGAAATATAGGGAATAAGAGAATAAAATGAATGAAACAGTAACAGAAAGTTCTATGCAGGGGGTTGGTTCCTAGTGACACATACATAGATATGGCTGCTGCTGCTTATACATTGCCAGTTGATAATATGTAGTGTATTTTGGGGAAAAGAATTAGAGGGTAATTTTAGTTAAAAAAAAAAGAAAACAAATGGAATATGACTGGTTGAATGCTTGGCCTAATGCATAAAGCCAAGCCCAGATGGCATGTAAGTCTCAACTGTGGGCAGGCTCAAGTAAGCCAGAGCATAGCCAGCTCCTGGAAGCAAAGTAAAGAGGTGGCATGTGATAAAGGTATGCCTGTACTCTCCCGGAGCTTTTGTAACCTTTTAAGACAGGTTTTGTATCTGAACTGTGTTTGTTTTTATGCCTGTTGACTGTACTCTCATGAGTCATGCTTGAAAATAAGCAGGGTTATTGCCTAGTGTGCTTACCCAGTTACCAAAAGCTAATAAATAAATAATAATAATAATAATAATAATAATAATAAAGATGGAGGTATAGAGAAAAAGTGATATCTAGGCCCCAAATTGCAATGGTATGAATACAGGGGATATATATATATATATATATATATATATATATATATATATATATATATTGTATATATATATATATGTGTGATTTTGTATTTTCTTGAAACTTAGCTTCCCAGCAAATGCCCTTTAGGTAACCCTTGCCTCAGTGTTTACGCACAGAGGTCCTTTGTCTTTTAAATGTTTTTTTATTTTAATGGGTTCACCACAATATATCCCAGGCACACTGCCTTAGGGGTAGCTGGTCCATTCCACTGGGGTGTCAAACAGACGAGGCATACTGATGAGTCCTGGTAGGACTAAACACGTGTCTGATGTCTTCTGTTAGCACCCTTTGCAACTGTGTGAGAGGCCTTTCGGCACCATGCAATTCTGCTTAAAGCTGGACCAGCATAACATTCTGTGGTGATTTGCATATGCAGCCCATGATGCTTTGCATTGTGGGGGCATGTGTGATTTTATATATACACATATACATATATATATAGATATCTATATATATATGTATTTATGTTATATATATGCATAAGCAGCATACAGGATACCAAATATGAGGGAAGCAGGAGTTTGGCAATGGACGATGCCCTCATGCACACACAATGGGGTAAGAGGGACAGATTGTCCTGCCCAGATTATAATTTAACAGTTTTATTGTACTTTGAGTCTTTGTCAGTAAGAATGGCATCAATAAAATCCACAAAGAAGGATGGAGCTGGCCAAGAACAGTTGGTAAAGCAGGCAACAGCTCTAATAGCACAGGTGCAGGCATTCCTTGATGAGCCCAGAAAATTGGGGCAGAAAGAAAGTAAGGATGAGATGGGGAAGAAGAGCAAAAAAAGGAAGATCCCAGTGATGAGGGAAAGACCAGCAAGGAGAAGTGCCCGAACAACCAAGGGACCAGGGAAAACAAGTCTCTAGGGGTAAGGAACCACTGTCAATTTGACCATTGGTGGCAGCCTGAAGGACTACCTAGCAGGCATCATCGAGGAAAGGGAAGAAAATGTTTGGGAGGAAATGGAAAGAGCTCTGAAAGAGCTGAAAGGTATCATCATAGGTACAACTGAGCATAATAAAGACTTTCGTCCATGGAGCTCACCAAGTCTGTATTTTATTAACCTAGGTAAGTACTATGTTTTGATTAATGCATAACCTGTCTCCAGTGTCTATCTAGATTTACCTTAAATTGGTGCCTTGTACTACTCCCTACAACTTCTATCAGAAGTGCATTCCATACTGGAACTATTCTCAGTACTGAGCCCTGAGGTACTCCACTAGTAACCCCCCTTTCTTCAGAATGTGTTCCACTCACTATTACCTTCTGTGTACTTTTGTGCAGCCAGTTTGCTACCCAGACTACCACCCTGGGACCCACTCCCAGGCTGGCTAACTTGATTATTAATCTTTTGTGCGGGACTGTGTCAAATGCCTTGCTAAAGTCTAGGTAGGCCATATCCACAGCCCCTCCCTGGTCTATTACTTTGGTCACCCAGTCAAAGAAATTGATTAGATTTGTCTGACATGACCTTCCTGCTATGAATCCATGCTGCTTTGGGTCCTGTGCCCCGCTGGCCTCTAGGTACTCAACAATTCTTTCTTTCAGAAGTGATTCCATCATTTTCCCCACCACTGAGGTCAAACTAACAGGTCTGTAGTTTCCTGCTTCTGCCTTGCTCCCACTTTTGTGAAGGGGAATCACATCTGCCCTCCTCCAGTCCTCAGGTACCACCCTATCTTCCCATGATTTGTTAAAAAGTGTGGTTAGTGGTGTCACTAGGTCCTCCCTTAGTTCTTTTAGGATTCTAGGGTGAATCCCATCAGGCCCCATTGCTTTGTCCACCTTGAGTTTTAGGAGTTCTTTCAGTACTCTTTCTTCTGTAAATGGACTGGCGTCAACCCCACTATCAAGAGTGCTTCTACTGTTTGGTTTAGGTAACTCCTCCTCTTCTTCTTTTGTGAATACTAGCAAAAGTATTCATTCAGTATCTCTGCCTTTTCACTGTCTCCCTCTACCCACCTCCCCTCTTCTTTACTAATCTTCACTATCCCTCCCTTAACCTTTCTATGCTCCCTAATGTACCTATAAAAGGTTTTATCCCCCTTCTTAACTGAGTTGGCTATTGTTTCCTCGGTTTGGGCCTTTGCTTTTCTGACTGCCTTCCCCACTTCTTTCTGCTTTAATTGATACAATTCCCTGTCATGCTCCGTCTGTGATTCCTTATACTTTTTGAATGTAGCCTTTTTCTCCTTAACCTTCCCTGACACCTCTTTTGAGAACCATAGTGGTTTTTTATTCCGCTTTATTTTCTTTATTTGTTTCACACAAAGGCTTGTTGCCTCCATGATGGCAGTTTTGATTTTTCTCCATTGTTCTTCCACCCCTCCTTTCTAGCCATTTGCTAATGCATTCCTCAGGTATTCACCCATTATGCCAAAATCAGCCCTTCTAAAGTCCAATATCCTTGTATTTGTATGGCTTGCCTCCATGGTTGTTTTTATTGTGAAGCACACTGTACAGTGGTCGCTTGTTCCTGGATGTCTACTGACTTCTAAATTTGTGATCCTCTCTCCATTTGAAAGTACCAGGTCTAATATTGCTCCCTCCTGAGTGGGTTCCACCACTAGCTGTCTAAGGCATGCCCCCTGTAGGGGGCTTGCCTTAAAAAATCATATTTGATTTGCCTCTAATATTTGTTTCCTTTTTTTGCCAATAGCATAAAAAAAGCATGCAACTCTAGTAATGATCTCTTCATCTGTAGTGTGCAATAAAATAGCTATCAACAGTTCTTTATCTGTTTTGTATAGTTCACTCAAATATGGTGTAAGCCAATAATTCCTTTCATTCTGATAACTCAAGCAATTCCACAATATGTGGTTTAAATTCTTTGTGCCCCCAAATAGACAGCTGCAATGATTCCAGTTCCTTATTAAGCTTATTGTGTCTAACAAATAAAATATTGCTCAAAAAACATTCAAATTTATATCTAATGAAGCTTTTTCATAATTCATGGTTCTCCAAAATCCTCAGGTATGCCTTAAAACCAAACACCATTATTCTTTGCAAACCACCTAGAGTACGTAGAGTTACCAATAGATATCTCATCAGTTTTATTCCAATGTAAACTAGTCCTTTTGATAACATATTTATTATACTTTTGGCTAATTAATACCCCATTATCTAGCCATCTCTTGAGAAGGGAAAGATTGTATATATCCAATTTTTACAGCATTTTATCATACCATATATCTTTAATATCAAGATCTTGCCATCTCTTTTTTTCCATCAAACAGCAATGAGCTGGAGGATCTCTAGGTATTTTATGGAGTCTCAACCAAAAATGTATTTTCCTAGCGTCAACTATTGCTAGTATATTCATTAGACCTAATTCAGATCGAATATACGAATATATGCGGCAGGGCATGAATTCCCTATTCCCATTACTTTCCTTAGTGTTTTAAATACTGGTTTAGAAATACTTTGCATATCTTTTGAATCCCAGATGTCCACACCATATAATATTTACATTCTAAATTTCACTTTAATAGCTTGTAAGAAAGATTCTGTTGTTTTCCCACCACATTTATAATTAAAGCTCTACAAACCAATCATTGTTCTTTTCCCTTTCTCCATAACAACAGAGAAATGTGCAGTCCAATTTACATTTTTATTTACTGTAATCCCTAGATAAACATATGAGTCCACAGTTTCTAGTTTATTTTGGCCTAAACACCAGTATTTAGGAGATTTAAGTTTCTGTCCAAATATCACAGCCTTTGTTTTATTTATATTAACTGTCAGACCTAATTTGATTGATTCATTTTGAACACAATCAAGTTTCTTTTGTAACCCTGCTTTAGATAATGAAAAGATAACAATGTCATCAGCATTAGCAAAAGTTGCACAGATGTCATCAATAATTTTGGGGGAATCTGAATTTAGAATATTAAGGTTACACAAAAGCTGATCGATATATAATGAAAAAAGCAAGGGAGCTAGTACACAGCCTTGGTGTACCTCCTTATTAGTTGAAAATTGTACTGAAAGTTCACCACTTAGCCCAAGTCTAACTGTATCCCACGCTTTAGTATAAATTTGGGCTAGCACGACTACTAGATTCTTATCTATTCCTCTATCTAAAAGGATTTTCTATAGCTTATTTCTGGAGACAAATCAAATGCCAAAGAATAATCAATAAAGGCTGCATACAATACTTGCTTTCTTACTATTACATATTTTTCTATAAGATGTCTTAAAATAAAAATATTGTCGCATGTAGAACAACCCTTCTGAAAGCTTAATTATTATTTTTTTTATTTAGTTATTTAACTAGGTATAGCACACTAAGCTGAAAGCTTTTTTTACAGGAATGACCTGGGAGCACAAGGAGGTTAAGTGACTTGCTCAGGGTCACACAGTATGCAAGTGGAAGCTGTAGGATTCAAACCCAGGTCTAGTCTGCTGGATGTCACCAGATCTGTAGCTCAGAGCCTTAGACCACTGCGCTATACTGCTTCCAAATGGTATTTTAAATGGTATTTAAAGATTCCCCCAGTTCTTTCTACTTCTAATCTAAGTCTCTGTAATAAAGTCTTAGAAAAAATCTTCAAATTGACATCAAGTAGGCTTATAGGCTGATACATTGCTGGATCAGAGAGGGAGCCATTTTCACGTATTGGGGCTATATTTGCCCCTCTCCATGATTCTGTAAAAATGTTCTCCCTTATGCAACTATTATAAAAAATAGTTATGAATTTACACCACAATTTTGAATAATTTAAATATACGTCAGCTGGGATCCCATCTGGGCCAGGTGCTTTTTTTTGGTTTAAATGCGGTAATTGCCAGCAAAACTTCCTCATAGTTAAGTTGTATCAGCCCTAAGTTTGACACATTTAAATTATCTTGACTGGTACCTATATTGGGATTCCAGAATATACTACTAAAGTGTTCTTTCCATTTATCTTCAGTTATATATGAGTCAATATGGCTTTTGCTATTCTCTGTTCCTTTAGCTACTAAATTCCATATTTTTGGTGAATCTGTCTTTTTCAAAACATCAGTCATTTGATCCCATTGTTTCACTTGATATCATTTATTTTTCTGTTTAATTAAGGATTTGTAATATTTTTTGTAGAGGTTCAATTCTCTCAGTTTTATTTTAGAGGGATTTCCCAAATATAATCTATTCAGCTTCCTTATATTGCTTTTTGCTTTCCTTCATTCTCTGTCAAACCATCCCTCCAAAGAGATCTTATGAATTCCAGAATTAACTGGCTTTCCCAAATTCTCTTTAATCCCTTCAAATAATAAGCTTAATGTTTCATTTAATATCAAAATATTCTCCTTCCTTGAAGTCTTTGCCATTAAATCGTCTATTGAGTCCTGAATCAAGTCTCCAAGTTTCTCCTGTGAATTATATTGCCAGATAATTCTTTTGTTAGCTTTAATTTCACAAACTGGGAATTTCTTAACAGGATTCTCAGTATTTTGATGATAATGACCACCCCATAAGGAAAACGGAAAATGATCACTGTCAGCACTGTTCAAAACTTTCATCTTATCCCCAACATTCGAGGGACCAGTCCACAAAATTAAATGTACAGTTGATGCCCCTCTAGAGTTTATGTATGTCCATTCTCCAGCTACATCTCCTTTCAGTCTACCATTTAATGGATAAATGTTATATGTCTTCATAATTTCTATCAGATTTGGTCCCACATCATTAATTTTAGGATCTTTCATATTTTTAATTTGTAGATTAACCTCATAATTGTAGGTATAAAGTGAATTATCTGTCAGCCCATCAAAGGTTCTTATCCATGCATTAAAGTCACCACCAATTAGTATGTCTTCCACTGGGAATAGCTTTGTAATATATTGTAATATTCCATCCAGTTGAGACCAAAAACCACTATCAAAGAACTTTTAATTATTGGGCAGACAATAGCAGTTTATACATATAAATTTAAGTTGGGCAGTATCTACGTGAGTTACCAATATAGACTTTTCTTGTTTTAAACAATTCACATTCTTAATAAGACCAACTCTGAAATAAGATACAATACCACCAGAGCATCTACCCTGTTTTTCTCTTCTTCTGCCCGGTGAAAAAAATGATTCATATCCATTCAAATCAATGTTCTCATTGTTCTCTTGCCATGTTTCTTGACATAGTAATATATCAAATTTCCTGATAAAGGTCATCCAATCCTTATCACCTATTTTTTTTAAACCTGACACATATTAAGATACTATAGAGATACCATTATTATCAAGATTCTCAGATAAAACTGTTTCTTTCATACTAGCGTTTTTTTTTCCTTCAATATTTAATTGTCAATCAAAGTAACCTGCCATGGTCTGAAGCTTCTTTACATTACCTTACACAGTTTGTAGCGCTAAGCTCATAAACGGTCTAATATTCATAGCCCCCAGGATCTCAGATTCTACCATAAACAGGCCAACTTTATCCAAAATATATTACTTTTGCTGTATTTCCTTTATTAATTGTTTGCCTTTTACAAGAAGTTAAATTTGACTGTCATGTCCCATTCTACTAGCTATAAGGCCATGTTCATTCTCTAATGGGATCTGCAGTAAATTCTTGAACAAGTTAACAATCACTTCAGTGAGCATATAATTCATTTCACCTTCTATTCTGCTCAAATCAAAAAGAGTTAAAGAGGGCCATTCTTCATTTACCTCCAAGTCTCTGCTTATCTTGTTAAACAAATGTTTATTAGGGAAGCTAACACTAAGGTCTTCATTCCTAACACTCTGACTTGCAAGCCAAACATGGTTTGCTACTCTAGGTGCAGAGGAATATAATTCCACTAAAGAAGCATAATCAAGTAGAATTTATTTCACTTCAATTATATCATCTTCTAATAGATCAATGTCAAACATTACCCTAATTAGATAACTCATTTTTATACTTAGGGACTCTGTATTACTATTCAACCAATCTTGGGGGCCAAAAAACCTTATAAAGTGGTATATTAATTTTCCTTCTATATTAGCTGTCAATAATCCTTTTTTCTGTGCTATAATTACTTTCTCTTGATTTCCTTCACTAGAATGTAATACAGTACTATACGTGTCCAGTTCCGTATTGAAATATTTAATTTCCATTTCCAGCTTTTCCAGTTGGGCCATTAAACAGTAAGATTTTAAAAACTTGTTATCAGTCCTTACTAAATCACTTCCTCTCTCCAAAATTTCCTCCTCATGACTATTTCTCTCCTTCTCTACCTCTAGTATGTTGTCAGTCATTTCTACTTCTTTCTGTTGAATCCCTGATTTAAACCTTCTTTTTTCATTCCACCTTTTCCCCTATTTAGAATGTTTATTCTTGTTTTTCCTTCTCTTTTTACTTTTCCTTCTCTTTTTCTTTTATTTTTGATTTACTTTTTTTGATAGGAGAGTCTGCAATAATTATTATACTGGAGTCAGGTCTCAGGTTATCAATTACAGCATCGTTTTGCTCTGTTTCCCCACAGACTTGATATAGATCAGTTCTTCACGTTTTCTATCTAGACACCCATCTTTACTATCTAACTTAACCAAATCTTCTCTTGTTTGTTCCATCAAGTTTTTATTAATTAACAATTGTTCCATCAACAACACATTTGCTGTTGATTGATGGGCTAGGGAGTTAAACAGATCTTCACTAAGAATATCTGATTTGTATACAGGTTTCCCTATAATTACTTCATTTCCTATATCCAAACAAGATCCACTCATTATCTGGGATGTTTGTTTCTCTAGTTGCTTCAGTGCTTCTATAGTATTGGCAAATCTGTCATAATTCTCTTGAAACCTTGATTATCTGGTTCACAGTCCCTATCCACAGAGCTGGTACTGGACATACATACTCTAAAATTGCTTTGTGGAGATGCAAAATAGCACTGGTGACTTTTCTAAATCAGTGGACATTGTTATATTTTGTATTACTGTCTCATTTCCATGTTTCATTAACAAGTCATCCAACTCAGTTGAAATATGTAATTGTGCATGTTGCACATTTTCAGAATCCAAAAAGCTCCCTGCTATGGGTTCTGTTTCCAAGGAAACACAAAATACTGCATCTGTCCTTGGAGTTGAGGAATTGATTCCACAAAGTTGCAGATGATCAGTAATTTTAGTCTGTTTGCTCTGAATTTTATCTTTCCTTTTTTCCATAATTTTCCTTTTTAATTCTTGCAAAGGTGAATTTTCCCACTTTTCTGTCTCTGTAGTCTTGTATTAACCATTCCCTAATGGGTCCCACCCTGCAACTATAACAGATAAATAAAAAAAGGAGGTATCTATATTATACAAATGTCACCTGTACATACTAAACCTTAAGCACTGAGTGCCGAATAAACACAATAAGTGTTTAAAAAAATGTGCAAAAATACAGAAAATACATAGAAATAGAACTAAACATGCATAGTTAATACCTGCAGCAGCAGCTGATACACTGTTCTTATAATACAATCATACAATAGATATATGTTGATGTCCACAAAATTCCAAAACAGTCTCAGATGTTCTCAAGGTTCTCTAAACTAAATTGAATTGTACCTCCCAACAATACAATTTCTGCTGGGGTTTTGATGGTTTTAAAGGGTCTGACTAGCACTAACTTGCCAGCAATTCTGTCATCAGAGCCATTTTTTTTTTTTACACAGACCTTGTTACTCCTGAATTCAGTAAACCAGGTCTATCCATTTTCAGTTGCAGTTGCAGAAATTCTTACAAATTAAGAATATAGGATTCTGAGCCGGATGAACTGAACAGTTAATTACTTGTGCCTATTCAAGATACAATTTCAGGAGCCAGATCCACACCTGGCTATCCTTGTATATATAACACACTAAAAAAAGAAAAAAAGGACTAGTTTAGCAGCAGGTTTTCTTGCAGTGCAATCTTAATCTTTTATCTTTTATCAAGCAAATGTGTACTACTCAATCTACACTTCTTTTTTTCAGAATTTCTATGCCATTCTTCACTTTTCTGGTTGCTCTACACTCTACACTCTATTGAACCTTTTCCAACAGATACAACAAAACCAATGATAAAAAAGGCTTATTAATTCCCTTTTCTGCTGCTTTTTCTACAAGCATAGCAAAATACAATCAAGCACTGTCGTTGCACAGTTCAGGGCTATTGCCAAAGATAAAAAGTGAAGGACAGTTCCCTTCAGCAGGATCATTTTCAATAGGAGAACAAACAAATGTGTACGGTTACTTTCCAGTGCTTTAAGACCAGGCGTTCTGTCAAATAACCAAGCACACTGTTAAGCATTGATACTAAAAATGGCAGGCTGTTGAAAAACGGAAAGGCAAATATCACATACAGCCCACAAAACACCAAACTGGTCAAACTAGTTTTTCCTTCTGTGATCATGCTCTGATTGTGCTGACCACTGCCACTCACTGCTTAACAGAGATATATCTAAAGTTAGCACCGCTGCATCTTATAGCAGCATGTCATGTGATTAAAAATTAGCATATGGTGTGAAAGATAAAATGAACATTAAAAGCAAAATATCACATATCAAAAACAAAACAGCTACAATTTCAATATAATCAAAAGATCCAAGACCCACGCAAGAATCTTTGGAATCTATATTCCCTATGAAGGGAAACAATTTTAACAAATAAACCTAAACAAAACGAAAACGTAGGATAAAATAAAAACTGAATTAAACTCAAAAATATAAAAACTGTCTTTATGAAATAAATACTTAAAGGGAAACTTCCATTTCAAATAACTGGTTGTAACTTCAGTTGTCACTTCAGCATACTCGGTCCATACTCGGTCCATACAACTTGGCGTTTCCCTTTTTCTTTTTTTTTTTGGTATCTCTTTTTTTGTATCTCTTGGTATCACCAACCCTTCTGAAAGGCACTCTTTCCCTACCAGATCCTGCTTCATCACACTGTCTCACAGTAGACTCCACCGTTGGCGGGTCTTCTTCCCTGGAAGAGAAAAGATGGACACTGAGAGAACCAAGTGACCAGCAGTTTAAATCAAGATTGTCTGGAAAGGAGACAGACACATAGGCAATTATGGCATTCCTTTTGGAAAAAAGTCGAAAGCACTGTCTCCCTGCTTCTCTGCCTTACTGCACAAGGCCAGAGAGACTGTAGAAAACTGCTGTCGTCATTGGGTGCTTCTCCACTCAGGATGCAGTACCTGCACCTCTAAGATAGCAAAGTCCAAAAGGAAATACAAATTACTAGTGGAGTGAGATATCAGTAAAACAGTGCCAAAACTTAGTACGTTTATTGAACAAGTACGCAGTAAAGATGAATGATGAGCTACTTCGATTATGCTGCTGGTAAAAGCAGTAGAAGACAAATTATACTATTGAAACTGGCACAAAGCATCCAGTTGGGTTCTTTTGGATGTATCCAGAAAGAGGTATAAAAAAGTTTTAAACTACGGAGCCACAATCTCAGTTGGTGTTGTGTTACTTATAGGATCCTTCCTTAGATCGGATTGATGAAATGAAAAGAGAAATCTGATGAGCGAACCACACCACCTAGTGTTGACTCCAGGGAGTTAAGCATGACCACAATACCAAAGATAAGCTGAAGAGGTGATTTAATGATTACATAGAGGGGCAGTCATGCTTATTCAGCCAGGCTGCAAGAAAACAAAACCAGGGTAACAAAAAAGATAGCTAGGCAGTCAGGCGTAGAACTACAGAGCTGCAGACTGTCGCACAACCTTAAACCAAACAGAATACTGTGGAAGTAAGCTTAACTAGGTAATCAAGAAAAACAATGAGTGTCTAATAGTCTGAGTGCAAGATATTAGGAAACAGTAGCACAGGAACTCAGTGATCTCTGAATAAATCAGAAATAAAGCTTTCACCTCGAGTGCTGCTCTTTCTGCCATGTCATAAGATTGCCAGGAGCCATCACTTTGGATTTGAAGTCATGCTGGATATAACATTTGAAAGCATATCCTGGCTGCAATTAATTTAGTGACAATTGGATGACAG
This sequence comes from Neoceratodus forsteri, assembly GCA_016271365.2. Taxonomy (NCBI): domain Eukaryota; kingdom Metazoa; phylum Chordata; order Ceratodontiformes; family Ceratodontidae; genus Neoceratodus; species Neoceratodus forsteri. The sequence continues at coordinate 637,152,461 of CM057455.1, read as the reverse complement.
GCAGCCCTCTTCAGTCTTATGGAGCTAGGCAGGTTCTGCACAACTCTTATACAGGCCCCTTCCCTTGAGACTTCTTTGAATTCCTTAATCTTGTAAAGAAGATGCTGTCTATCCAAATAATTAAAGAACTTAATGGCCGAGGCTGAGAGACATCTGGGGGCATGGGGCGCAAAGAGTGGTGTTCATGTTTAATAACATACGATGGTTCATTTGGGGATGGACTGGACAGGTTGACACATAGCTTTTGAGCAAATATTATGGGGTTAGAACCTTCAGCATGTTCAGGGAGACCCAAAACAAGGATTATTTCTGTAGCTCCATCCTTCCAAATCCTCTAAGTTGGCATCCAGGTGGGCCGCCTTTTGCCTAAGGGCTACCATGTCAGGATTTATCTTCAGCCCTCAAACATCTAAGGAGCTCAGTCTCACCTTGTTATCTATGATCCTGAGTGGAGAAGCACCTAATGACAACAGCAGTTTTCTGCACTTCTCTCTGGCCTTGTATAGTAAGGCAGAGAAGCAGGGAGACAGTGCTTTTGACTTTTTTCAAAAAGGTATACCATAGAGCCTTGAGGTTTATTACAGATCTTCCTCTCAGCACTCACCACTGCTCGCTTTATGCTACAGTTGGATGGACCTCGCTCCAATTTAGAAGAGACAGGAATGCCACACTGTGGACTTATAGAGCGATATCAAAGATGCTACCAAATTACGTCTCAGACTGCTTCACACAAATCACATCAAGTAAATATGCCCTAAGAAGTCTAAACTTTATCATGCTTAAAGTGCCCAAATTCAATTCTCGATATGGTAGATCTGCTATCAGCTATGTCTTATCTGCCTTATGGAATACGATGCAGAAGACCCTGAAAGTGAACAGATACATCTCATTTACATCCTTTAAATATCTGTATTCGAGGCTTATCAAAGAAAAATGTAATTGTTTCCACAAACAGTAGAGTATTACTAATCTTATCCATCTCCATCCCTAGATAGCCAACTCACGGAAAGTATCCACCTTTACTAAGAGTCACCACCCCTCACACTCCCTGCACCCCTCCTTTCCATCCACCTCCCCTTAATCCCTTGTCATATATCACAGCCCTATACCCCTGTTATACAAACCCCACAGTGCCGCCCTCCTGTCCTCTTCATAAGGCCCACAGTTTATCCGTTTCACAGTATAGGCCCCCACCATCTTCCTCCTCCCCCATCAGCCAGGCACACCACTTCCCGCTCCCCTTTCCCTCACCCCTTATTACCACTACACCTGAATTTAATGTATAGTCTGATTAGAATGTATCCTTAGACTGTGTGTATACTGAATATTCTATGTAGTATCCTAGAGTGTTTTTATTTTATTTTATTAAATTCTCAGATTACAAATACCTTTGAGCAGAAACTGCTCGTTTACAAAGGTTCCACGTCAAAGGATGAGGGTCAACATACATAAAAGTAAAAGAATGCACAATAAACAACCAAAACAACTAAAAGAAAAAATAAAGATACTCAGTTATAACATACTTTGAGATAATATTCATATAACGAGCAGCTTGAGTAGGCAGCTGGCTGCGGTAACAATAAGAGATAGAGGGCACCGTAGGCAGTTAGTATTGCAGGTGTGCGACCGGGAGAGAAAGTTGGCAGGCTAATGGACCACTGTCTGATGGTGGTGGAAAATGTCTTGTACCAGAGGAGATGTGAAGCAGGAAAGGAGTCACAAGGAAGGCCCGGTGCCAGAGGGAATGAGACTGGGAAAGGGCAGGCTGTGAGACATGAGCTGGGAGCTGTTTAGAGAGATCTCTGTTCAGAGAAGCAGTCACATTGAGTGGTAGAGGTGAGGTAAAGTTTGAGATTCCTTTTGAAGGGTCCAAGTGTAGTAGAGGAAAGTGCTTCTTTATTGAGGGAATTGAACCATTGAGCGGCTCTATAGATAAAGGACTGCTGACCCATGGAGGTATGACATCTAGAACCTGAAAGGTTAGAGATTGGGCACCACGTGTTTGTTGAGTGCCATTGTAGGTAATAAGGAGTGAGCTAACACCAGGTGGCATGAGACCAAGGAGAATCTTCTTGGTAAGTAAGCAGTAAGCAGGTCTGATATTGTATTCTGCTGAGTAGGGGTAGCCAGCTGGCCTGTGCATAGAGGTCACAGGTGTGAGTTTGTCAGGCCGCACCTGTTAGTAGTCTACAGGCTTTGTTGAGAGAAACTGAGATCCTGTGGAGGGCACTTGTTGAGGCAGAGCCATAGATGGCAAGGCCATAGTCAATGATAGAGGTGACAGAGCTGTAGATGGCTAGTTTAAGGGCATACAGTGCTTGTGTTTGTGTAGTAGTCCAATCCGTATGTTGGCAGTCTTGGCAACAGTGTCAATATACTGAGTGTAGGAGAGGGTACTATCCAGGGTAATACCAAGGTACTTGAACTCCTTGAAATGTTCAAGTGGGTTCCCAGCGTGGTTCTTGATGGTGAAGGACAGAGAGTTGTGCCTGCTCTGTCAGTTACAGAAGGACATGGCTTTAGTCTTGCTGTGGTTCAGGACAAGTTTATGAGAATTGAACCAGTCTTTGATATGCGTGAAGTCGGGCTGCAGCTGGGATTCAAGGACTGTAATGTCATGGTGGCTGGAAAACAGGACTGCATCATCTGTGTATAGCAATATTTTTTGGTGGCAGGCACTGGGGAGATTGTTGATGAAGAAGGAGAAGAGTAAGGGCCCAGAATAGACCCTTGGGGGACTCTGAAGTGGACCGGTTTCTCATCCGAAGAGATCCCTGCAATCCTTACACATTGGATCCAATTGTCAAGGTAGCTGGTGAACCATGGAAGGGCATCGCTGGAGATCCCAATGAAGGACAGTTGCTTGAGCAGTAGGAGGTGGTTAACTGTGTCAAATGCCTTGGTAAGGTCTATAAATACTGCCCCTCCATAATTCCCTTTGTCAAGTGTGGCATGGATGAAGGTTGTAAATTCCAGTAGTGCAGTGGTGGTGCTGTGCCCTTTTCTGAAGCCATGGTGCTCTGGGCACTGTACATTGTACTTATCCAGGAATTCAACTAGTTGGTCCAACTCTATTCACTCCAACGCTTTAGATAGTGGGGGGAGGAGTGAGATAGGTCTGTAATTGGTGTGGAGCATCCTATCTCCGCTTTTGTGAACCAGTGTGACAGTGGCTTTCTTCCAGAGAGAGGGGAAATGGCCCAATCTAAGTGAGAGATTGAAGATCTTTGTAAGTGGTTCTAAGATTTCATCGAGGACTTGTGCCAGCAGTTTTAGGTCAAGGGAGTCACCACTGTACCCTTGTTTGCCAATGGCCTTTTGAATGTATTTTCTAGCTACTTGTGGTGGGACCTTCTTAAAAAAAAAACTTTGAGGTTGTACGTTCTAGTTGGGGGGTAACTTGGGAGGAGCTGGAGGGGAAGTCGTCGAAAAAATTTGGTGGAAGGACACTGTCAGGTTTGTAAATGCATTATTAAAAGTGCTGGTGATGGTACCTAGGTCGAGTGTAGGAGTGCCATGAAGGTTGAGCATAGTGGGTGGTGCTTTAGGATCCTTGCCTGTGAGTTCTTTCATGTTGTTCCAGAATTTTTTCCTGGCCCCAAGAGTTGGTCAGAGCCTCTTTGTAATAACTCGTTTAGCATTCTGTATTTTTCGAGTGCAATCATTTCTGGCTGCTTTGTATAAATGTATGTTTACTTGCGTCGGAGTTGCACGAGTACAATGCCAGAGGTGGTCTCTGTGCTTCCGTAGAGTTAAAAGGTCAGTAGTAACCCAGGGGTTGGTCTGTCCTTTGACCTTCATCTTTTTCACTGGTGCATAGATGTCACTGGCTTCATTGAAACATTTGATAAATAGGTCCAGAGCTTTGTTGGTGTCACTGAGGGAGTCAAGCACTGCCCAGTTCAGCCTGGTTGGATGAGATTTTAACAGCTGGAGGTGCCCTTGTTTGATAACCCTGGCATAGATAAGCTTGGGAGGGGGCTTGTGGTATTTGTTTGACCAGGAGCAGATGACAGGTGAGTGGTCACTCATTGTATCCGGGAGTACAGAAACATTGGAGATGCGTTCAGGGTGGTTAGATAGAATCCAGTCTAGAAGCGTAAGGGAGCCTGTCCTATAGTTACACCTAGTGGGGGCATTGACCAGTTGAGTGAGGTGATGCACCGCGACTGCATCCTTATAGGTAGCAGCCTCAGCGGAGAGCCAGTTACTGTTAAAATCACCCATGATTATGGTTTCAGAATTATGTTGCTGGACCCTTAGATATTCCATGATGCTATGGAAGCCAGCGGCCTGGTCTCTTGGGGGTAGGTAAACTGAGATGACAGTGAGTTCCTTGTTATATGCACCAAGGAGGATTTTGATTGTGAGGACCTGAGAGGAGTTGCTCAGGCTAGGGGATGGGATGATGTGACCCATAAGGGTATCCTTAAGATAGATGGCACAGCCCCCACCCCGTTTAGCAATCCTGTCTTGCCTGAAAATGCAGTAGCCAGGGATAGAGACTGAGATATCTGGGATTTTAGGGTTTAGCCATGTTTCCACAACTGAGAGGACATCAGGGTTGTGCTGTAGGATCCATGTTTGGAGGGAATCAAGTTTGTTGAGGATGCTGCAGGCATTGATGGATGCCATGGTGAGTGTGTGTATATTGAATATTTTTTATGTATCTATGTAAATTGAACCTTGACCTTACCAGGTCCATCTTGCAAATGAGCTGTGCTCAACTATGTTCGCCTGGATAAATAAAGATTTGATTGATTGATTGATTGATTGCTTCTAAAGTTTTAATTATCCACAGAAATGCAAAGAGTTCTAATGTCAGTGGTTAGACCCTTCAAAGCCTCCTTCAAGGGAACAAACTCCAACAGGAGTCTCTCCTCTGATAAAGGTGTCATCCCTGAGGCAGAGGTAGAAGGTCAGCCTGTTGAGGAAGCTTGGGCTTTAAGGAGTTTAGATGCTTTATCGGGGGTAGTCTGAGGCATGTGTCTTGGTAATGCAGATTTCATTTTTGCATCCATTCTGGTGGAAATGTCACACAACACTGATAACTAGCAGGTTAAACAACCGGTAGGTAAGCTTTATGATATAGTAACTTTTCTAAAAGAAACAGTTATAATGGAATTTCGAGCAGGGAGAGCAGGAGCAATGGAGGAAAGCAGTTATCTGGAGCTGAGCATCACGTGACTGCCCTGCTCAAAACCATCTTAATTGAGTGAAGTAGAGAGAAGAGATTGGTCTTAATCGTCATTGTCAGGGACCGAGAAATACCCCCCAGGTATTTTAATGACTTGGACTCCCAAGACAATCCCAGATTTTTTTATCTATCTGTTTGACCCCTATCACCTCCTCCCACCTACTTTGGCAATGGGGGTACATGCTGGAGCTGGCAGGTGGCTCTGGCCCCCCCCAGAGGGGCTCAGTCTCAGGACCTTCCTCGTTTCCTGCAATGACCTTGCCGCCAGTCACTCATGGGTTGCCCTCCCGTGGCAGGGCCGAGGTGAAGGGTGTTAACTTTCCCTTCCTCCCCAGAGACAAACATATAGACTCCGGGGGCAGCGCGGGTGCTGCAGGCTGTCATAGAGCCTGCCAGCTCCATTTTTACTAAGTTTCCCTTCCCCTTTCCACGGTTGCCCCGGTGCATTGAGGCACGCACACGCAGTGACCTGAGGCACCCTTCCTGCTCTAGACACTTTCAACCGCACTACCTCTGGGTCTCCACCTGAGGGAAGCCTTGCAGTGGCTGCAGCTGGGTCTCCACCCAGGAGGGAAGATCTGCCCTACAGCTGTTCAATCCATCTCCTGGCCTCCCCCTACTGACCCCCAGTGACCCAGGCTCATTCTCAAACCCGGGTCACTGGTGTGGTACGAGGTGTGGCTTCCAGTGCCTCAACCCTCAGTGCCACCTGGCTGGCAAGACAGTCCCAGATTAAGGATGTCCTGTTTACATACTAAGCTATTTAAAGGGAAAACTAATGCTTGTTTCCATATTAAGTTTATAAGCAGAAAAACTGGTGAGTTCCTCAAGAGCAGCAGTGATGGAGGTGGAGGGGTCCATAACATATAATAATAAGTCATCAGCATATGCAGATAACTTATAGCTGTTCTCTCCCACCATAATGCCGTCTGGAGATTAAAATCAATGGTTCTAGATATAGGTTAAATTATATAGGGGAGAGCAGACAGCCTTGCCTAGTCCTTCAGCAAAGGAGAAAAGCTCTGACAGGACCCTATTACAGCAAATGTGGGTCATTGGGGAGCTACATAAAAGTCTGATCCAGGTTATGAATTTGGGAGGGAGGCTGAACTTGTTCAAAACAGAGAAGAGAAAAGGCCATGAAATGTCATCAAATGCTTTTTAAGCATTGAGGGAGACCAAGGCTGCAGGGTGTTTGCTCTCCTTCAATGCAGAAATGAGGGAAGTACTTTCCTGAGGTGATCACTGGAATGACGCCCCTTCATAAAGCCTACTTGCATTGGGCTAATAAGAGTATTCCATATAGGAGCCCGTCTGGAGGCCAGAATTTGTGCCAATATTTTTAAATCCAAACTGAGGAATGAGATGGGCCTGTAATATCCAGGATGTGAATTATCTTTACCTGTTTTTTAGTGAGTGTTATCCACGCTTCAGTAAAGGAATGGTTGGAGAAGCTGGAAGAGTACCTGTAATTATACAATCTAGCAAGGAAAGGGGCCAACTCAGAGGAGCAGGTCTTATAGAAATTATTGGTAAAACCATCTGGCCCAGGTGCTTTGTCCAGAAGTAACAGTTTAATGGCCTCCAGAACCTCAGAAACAGAAATAGGGGGCACAAGCTGATCATGCTAGGGTGGGGTAAGGGTCAGGAAATGTAAGGCATCTAAGTAGTCTGAGATGCTGTTTTCCAGGAAAGAGTTAGAGGAAAAATCGTCAGAGTAAAGTGATGTGTAGAAAGCATGGAAGACCGCTGCATTATCTCTAGGGTGACTAACCAGTTCCACATCTGGGTTAGGCCAGACAGCAGGGATAATTTTTGACAGTTAAAGTTGACACAACCAGAGTGCTAGCAATGTCCTGGCCCTCTCCCCAGATTCCAAATATCGCAGCTTGGTGCGCTGAATAGCTAGTTCAGCATTTTGTGCAAGCAGGTCTGCATTTTGTGCTCTGAGGATGTTTAAGAGGATGCAGATATCATTCAGTGTGTCCCTCCATAGAGAGTGCTCCAGCTGCCTAATATCCTGTAAAAGCTTGTCAAGATGAGAGGTTCTGACCTTTGAATGCTTAGAGGCAAGCTAAATAAACTCTCTTCTGATATGACACTTCGTCGCTCCCCAGAGAATGTCAAGAGCCTGAACTGTACCTTCATTTAGCCAAAAAAAATTTGTATGCAGTATTTTATGGAGGAGAGAATATTAGGATCTTGGAGCAGCTGTGCATTCTGCTGCCACACAGAGTCGTGATCTCCCTACTCACAAAGAGCAAGTTCTAGTCTCACTGGGGCGTAGTCAGACATGACTGTTTAGCAGATAGAAGATGAAAGAAGTATGGGAAGAATTCCCCAATTCACTAAAAAATACTGAGGGAGAATGTCCTGTGGGGGGGAATAGAAAGTATATTGCCAGATGGTAGGCTATAGTAAACTCCAAGGGTCAGTTAAGCCTATATCGTCCATCAACTCCCTAAGTCCCCCATGACCTGGAGTTAAACCTCATTGAATGGGGTCAGATTTATCTAAGTCAGGCTGGTAAGCCAGATTCCAATCACCACCCAACAAAACATGGACCTGTGTAAAAGGCAATAAAAAGAGGCTAACATAGAGAAAAACCCAAGAGTGTCAGTGTTGGGGCCATAAATAGAACCCACCAATAACTCTGATGAACCCAACTTGACATGTAATGAAATGTACCACTCCTCAGGATCCCAGTATTCTTGTATCAGCTGAAAGGGGACATGTCGTGCCACCAGCACCACAACTCCACCCCATTTATTGCTGTTGCCTGCTCCATACACTTGCCCAACCCATTCATTCTCTTTGAAAATAATAAATGTCCTCCCTTTTTAGGTGGGTTTCTTGGAGGTGAGCAATACCAGCATGTTATTTCCTGACATGGCGCAGCACCATGTAGTGCTTATACTTGTCCTGAGCAACTGAGATGCTCCATGATATCAATGTTTGTGACCTTGCGATATCCTTTTTATAATGAGAGCATCATGTAACCGAGTCCTTTTCCGCAGAGAAAATAAATGAATGTACCACTGGGGCAATGAGCAAAAATCCCTCCCCCAAAACTAAACATCCCCCAATAATCCAACATGGACAAATACCCAGACCCAAACCCACACATCCTCCCACAGTAAGAGAACAAACACCAATATAAATAAAAAATTACACAACACAGAAACATACATTGAGCAAAATTCACCCACAGTCCTAGCGACTGCTACCCCCAAAACAATAGGACCATGATGTTATAGAAATCACCATCATTTAACCACTCCCCGCCACCTAAATATGTATCCCAACAAGAGAGTAAGAAGAAAAGCTAAGCCATACTACCAGAGCTAGAAACAGGAGCTACAAAAGGAGTCAGTTAGTATATAAAATACATACATCATACAATTATACAGGATCCCTGGTCTAATACAAATCGATAAACTATCCTAATTCAAAATGTGTAACATAAACAAGAGAGCAAGTAAAACAGGACACTATAGCTAATAATCAGATAAAGTCCCAAAACGAATAAGACTACCTCCAATATTTTTCCTTTCTTGCTGTTTTATAAATTATAGATTTTCTTGGGTTTTGCTGTATTCCTCCATCTTGGTTTTGGTTTTGGTCAGTTCTAAGGTGGATGAATTGAGATGTTAATTTAGAAACATAGAAACATAGAAATTGTTGGCAGATAAGGACTGCTAGGCCCATCCAGTCTGCCCGTAGGCCCTATACATTGTACGTGGCCACTGACCCTATGTGATCAGTAGCTTTACATTTATATTGTTTAATTGGTTAATTGATATCACATTTATGTTTATACATTTGTTAAGTGGTTCTTGTTAAGTAGAAAAGGCATATTTTTTATGTTAGTGTTGTTAATTTTCTTCTTTTGTTTTTACCTGGGGGATCATGGTACATTCTTTCGTGTTGTTTGTTTTATGTTTTTTGTTGCTGTGATATATACTTTCAGTTGCTGCAGTATATGCTTTTTATTTGTGTGATTTATACTTTTAATTGCTGTGGTATATACTTTTAACTGGTGTGGTATGTAGTGTTAAAGCTTTGGTTTTTACTTTTAATTGCTGTGGTATATAGTTTTACTTGTTAATTTATGTTTTTTTTTCCGATAAGTATGCAAGGAAACAACTGATAATTTTTTCCCATAGAAAAAGGATCTATCCATATATTATATAGTAATAAATGCTACCGCCTTTCTCCCCCTCGACTCAAAGCAAGTGACCACCTTCTCACCCCACTCTGTCCCATACCTTTACACCCATAATTCAATAAACAGCCACTATGACTGAATTTCGGCAAGTCAGGTATTACAACTCAGAAGGAGGTAATCATTCATTTATCATTTCACACTGATTAGTGAAAATGAGCAGGCCACTACTACAAGAGAGTCCATTTCTTTTCAACCACTGGCAACTTCGCACCTACACGTATCCTTTAAAATTTAGAGGGCTTTGGGGGAGGTTGGGTGATACAGGGGGAGTTGGGTAAAGGGTGGTTGGTCAAATTATGAAATTGGGTGATGGGACAGGTTGTTGGAGGGTGGTTAATTGTTTGAAGTTGGTGGAGGTATTATTTTGTGCAACATGGAAGCTGAATTTATTATAATACACCTACTTCACCAGGACTGTCAGGGCTAATGAAGGAACTGGATGTACATAGGGCACTGGGAGGGAGCATATGTCTGAAACTTGTCTGTGAGGTGGCTAGGGGTGAGTTATAAATGCAAAGTGGGAAGGAGGTAGGTTTGGAATATTATAAAAGGGGGCACTGTATGATTGTGCTGCACTTTGACTTGTTCTTTACTGATGAAGTGTTACTTCACCTTGCAAAATTACATGTAGATGCACATTGCCAGCACTTTTGCTGGAGAAGTGCCACTAAATGTAGACTTTGCTGAGAAAAGTAGGCACTTCACTGAAAAAAACTACACAAAGTGGCACTTTAAGTTACGTAAAGTAGGGGAACTTTATGAAGATTTGGAAAACTGAACGTTCCCAACTTCCCTCATCTCTCATTCTTGTCCAGCAAACAGAACAGAGGCTAAAGAAGGTACAAACCAGAGCACTATCTACACTGGCACCATCATTTTGATCTGTGAAACATATCAATACTAAATGGAAGTGACATTACACTAACACACTTGCAAAAATCACAGTAATGACCAGAGCAACATTTGGAAAATTAAACTGATGTAGAAGTTGTCAAATATGTATAGCCCCCCCCCACCCTTGGTATTGGGGCATTGTATTGTGCATTGCCATCCACTTGGAATATATGGGTTGGGACCTCTTGTCCCTGCCACAAAAGGGTTAACTGATTGTCTCCCCATCCCTTGGGGTGGAGACGGAGGATAGTAAAAGGGCTTGAGCATGGGAAACAGTTTTCTTGGCTCAGAGTAGGAGGAGGGCGTGAAGAAGTGTTAGTTGCAATGAAGGTGACTGCCCGCATGAACAGCAGAACAGTTTTCATTCTTGGGGAGGTTGTGACAGTATGTCCCCATGGTGATGTTGTGGCAGCCGCTGTACTGGAGTCCTAGGTCATGGGGATAGCTAACTCTTAAGCCCCTTTAAGTACCAAAAGGTGGCTGGGAAGTCATCAGCTGTTCGGAGATGGGGTCTAAAGGGAGAATGAAGTAAGCAGCAAAGATGCAGGGTGCCATCATGTAGCTGAAGGCTGCTGCTTCGTAGAGCCATAAGAGCCTTACAAGAGAGTAGAGTCATAGCCTAAGAGAGAGTGTGGGGTCAGAGCTTAGACAGTGACAAAAGGGACGAGATATGCCCCGCTGTGAATTGGGACCTATGGGACAGTGAGCATTGGCTCAAAGATGAGAGGCCAGCTAAGCCCAGGATGGAACAAGGAATAAGAGTTGGGACCTGTGGGACAGTGAGCATGAATCCTGAAGTGTGAGGGTAGTTAAGCCCAGAGAGGTGTACAAATAAGAGGTGTGTGCGGGAAGGTAACCTCATATCTCCATGTGATTTCCCTTCCTTATGATCAGAGTATGAACTGTGCTCCCTGGAGGTAAGGCATCATCTGAATTATGCCCCATGTATGGACTTTAATGCAAGGACTCTATTAATTATGTGACCACCATGGTTCAGAGATTATTCTGAGTATGTGACCACCATGGTATTGTGCCGATTACCTCACTGTGCACTATATCAATTGTTCCATGGAGCATATGTTTTCCTGTAAGTTATTAAATGGGATTCCCTGTTTCATTTAAATTTGTGTTGACTGCAGTTTTTTTAGCAAAAGGATAATGCAAAATAACCACTTCTCTTCTCGGCTAGCATCTGAATATGCCAGGATCCCTGTGTACTCAATGCATTGAATCAAGCAAAAGCCATTTCGGTAAGGTTTCTGCTGTGATTGCCCCTCCCCATGGATTGCTTGCCATGTCATACCCCTAGATGCCAGGGTGGGTGTGGCTTACATATGCACATTCAGAGATAGAGAAAAATCAAGCAGGGATTTCATCTGTGAAATGTGTATAGTTGTTAGAAACATGGAAACATAGATATTGATGGCAAAAGGAGACCAACAGGTTAATCTAGTCTGCCCATTGTCTTTTAACCTAGCCTTCTAACTGCCCTTGGGTTTGAGGGCCCCCTTGTATCTGTCCCAAGCATTCTTGAAACCTACCACTGTGCTTGCCCCCAACACCACTGCAGGCAGGCTGTTCCAGGCATCCACCAATTTTTCTGTGAAGAAAAACTTCCTGGTGATGGTGGAGAACTGCCCTCCTTGCAGCCTTAGATCATCTCCCCTGGTTCTGCTGCCCTTCTTAGTTTGGAAGAGATCATCTATCTGCACCTGGTTTATTCCCTTTATGTACATGAATGTTTCAATCATGTCACCCCTCTCTCTTCTCTGTTCCAGGGAATACATGTTCAGTTCTTTCAGTCTGTCCCCGTAGGACATCTCATGCAGTCCCTGAATCATTTTTGTTATCATTCTCTGCACTGTCTCCACTTGGTCAATGTCCTTTTTGAGGTGGGGCCTCCAGAAGTGGATGCTGTACTCCAGGTGAGGCCTAACCAGTGATCTGTACAGCTGTAGAATCACTTCCTTCTTTCTGCTTGTGATTCCCCTCCCAATGCATCCCAGCATACTGCTGACATTTAATGCTGCCTTCTTGCACTGTTTACCTACCTTCAAGTTGTCTGAGATAATGATTCACAAATCGCACTCTTGGGTGGAGGCAGCTAATCTTTTCCTTCCAAGGTAATGTGCTTTATTTGGATTTATTCTTTCTATGTGCACGACTTTGCACTTTTTGGCATTGAATCTCAACTGCCATGCTCCAGACCATTCTTCAAGTTTTTGAGGTCAGCTTCCATCTTGTCCACTCCCTGCTGGGTATCAACCCTGTTGAGTATCTTGGTGTCATCTGTGAACCGACACACCTCTCCCTGTAATTCATTAGCTATGTCTGATATGAAAATATTGAAGAGCAGGGGCCCCAGTTCTGAACCCTGGGGCACACCGCTGGTTACTCTACATTCTGATGACAGTGTTCTGTTTACCTGCAGTTTCTGGGTTCTGCCCTGTAACCATTTAACTACACATTTAACTACTTCTGATCCAACTCCTGTGTGATCTAGCTGCTTAACCAGCCTTTTGTGTGGAACCGAGTGGAAGGCTTTGCTGAAGTCTAAGTAGACTACATCTACCGCCCCACCATCATCTATAACCTTTGTAACATAGTCAAAAAACTTAGGTTTGTCTGGCATGACCTACCCATTGTGAAACCGTGCTGCTTGGGATCCAGATGGCCACTAGCATCCAGGAATGCCATGATCATCTGTTTGGGTAGTGTGTCCATTAACTTCCCCACTATGGATGTGAGACTTACAGGCCTGTAATTTCCAGAGTCATCACTTTTGTCTGATTTGTGGAGTGGGACCACGCTTGCCCTTTTCCAATCTCCGGGTACCTCCCCACTCTTTAGGGATTTGGTAAATAGTTTAGCCAATGGGGCAGCCAACTCTAATCTCAGTTCTTTTAAGATCCTGGGGTGCATTTTGTCTGGTCCATTGGCCTTGTCAACTTGTAGTTTATTTAGTGCCTCCAGTACTGCGGTCTCTGTGAAGGGGCTAGTATCAACCCCCTGTCCAGGGATGTTGCATTTTGCAATTCTGGGCCATCCCCTGGGTCCTCCACAGTAGATACTGAGCAGAAGTACTTGTTCAGGATTTCTGCTTTTTCTGGGTCATCTTCTGTTGTTTTCCCTTCCTGAGTTGTAATCTTGACTATACCCCCTTTTGTCTTCCTTCTTTCTTGGATGTATCTAAAGAAGGATTTGTCTCCTCTCTTTGCCCTCTCCGTTATACTTGCTTCTGTCTGTGCTTTTGCCTGCCTTATTTTTTTTCTGGCTTCTTTCATTTTCTCCTTGTATGACACCCAGTCTTCTTCCTTGTTTGTTCCCTGGTATAGCTTGAATGGCTTCTGTTTTTCTTTCACTATTTTAGCCAAATCCTTTGAAAACCATAAGGGGTTTCATTTTCTTTTTGCTTTGGTAACCCTTCTGGCGCATTGGTCAGTGACTGCCTGAATTGCTTTCTTAAGTTTCCCCCACATGACTTTGACCTCGCCCATTTGTAGATCAATTAAGTCATTTCTTATGTTGGTCCTCATTTGGTTGAAGTCAGCCTTTTTAAAATCTAGTACTTTTATTTTTGAGTGGCACGTGTCCTCAGTTATGTTCACCTTGAAGCTAACCATACGATTGTCACTCTTACCCATATGGCATCCCATGCCAAGTTCCTTGACCCTCTCAGTGTTTGTGGGGACCAGTTCAAATATGGCATCTCCTCTTGTTGGTGTTTTTATCAGTTGATTTAGTCCTGCTCCCTGTAGTGCCAATAAGAAATCCTTGCTTCTTTTTGTTGCCTCCGTTAGTGTATTCCAGTTTGTATCTGGAAGGTTGAAATCCCCCACCAGTATCACCTCTCCTCTCTGAGTCATTTTGTGTATTTCTTCTAGCAGGTCTTTGTCCCCTTTCTGTCCTTGATTTGTAGGTCTGTATATGACACCGATCCTGAAGGTTTTTCCATTTCCTGTATCTATAGTAAGCCACAGTGACTCAGTGTCCACAGGGTGACTCTGTTGCTTTTATGTCTTCTCAAATGTAAATGGCTACTCCTCCCACTCTTTGCCCTTGCATATCCTTTCTGAACAGATTGTATCCAGGTATAGCTGTGTCCCATCAATGGTTTTCCGTGAACCATGTTTCTGTCACAGCAACCTAGTCCAATCTTTCTACTGCCATGATGGCTGCAAGTTCAGGTAGTTTGGTTGCAATGCTTCTAGCATTTGAAACCATCACCTTCCAGGAATGTGCACCTCCTTTGGTATGGGGTTGCACCCTCTTCTTGGACAGTGCCAACTTTCTGTTTGCGCCTGAGTGATTTTTGGGATTTTGCCATCTTGTTGCATAATGCTAATTGAGACCTCTGTGCGTGAGATGCCAAGTTCTGCATTTCTTTTTCTGGGCATGTATGCACTCCTTTGAATTTATGGGGAGTGATGACAAACCCACCAATGGTGGTGGTGTTAGCTATCACCATAGTCTTCCAATCACGGGCTCCCCCCTCTGCTATAACCTCAGTACCATCCCCTCTTTTCTGTATCTGCCTATCCTGTACTTTACTTGAGGTCCCTCTTTTTTTACCTATGGCCACTCCTCACTCATGGCCATGCCTGTTTCCTTTAGTCTGATGTTGGGGAGTTCCCTTCCATTTGCCCATCACCTTACATTCATTTCTTTCTCTTGCATCGTCATTTAGTTTTTTTTCTCTGTGCTGGACACCTCCCAGTTTAAACCCTCCAAGAAGACCTCCAACTTCTGCCTTAGTGCTCTCACTCCTTCTCCAGTGAGATGCAGACCATCATGCTTGAAGAGCTTCCTGTACCAGAAGGTCCCCCAATCTCCAATGTATTGCATCCCATTGTCTGCGTACCAACTCTGGAGCCACTGGTTGAATTCCATGATCTCTTCATTCCTGATCTTGTCCTCTCTTCTGCCCTTCCTCCAAACTGGCAACACCTCCAAGAAAGCTAGATGTTTTGTTTACTCCTTTAGGCTCTCCCCTAGGGTCTTCATGTCTGCCATGGCTCCTTCCACAGTCCTATTTGCTATGTCATTTGTCCCAAGGTGGACAATGATCCCTGCAAAATCCAGATTTCTTCTCACCAGCTATCCTGTTCTGTTCTTAGCTCTCCTTGCAGATGCTCCTGGCATGCATTTCACCATGGTTTCAGCTCTTTTTGCACTGGTGGACTGTGCCTCCACTTCTTGCAACAAAGAGTCTCCTACAACCAGAATCCTTCTGTTGCTCTGTGTATTCTTCCTCTCCTTCCTTGTACCTCCTTCCTGCTTTCTTGTATCAGGTTTGTTCAGCTTGACTCTTTCTTTCTCCTCACTTGGTTTCTGTCCCCTGGCTAGGGGGGCAAAACGATTCTGTGTGTGGCTGACAGTGTTCCATCTTAGCTCTAGGTGCCCCACTGCCCCTCTCACTGCCCTCCACCCCCCAAGACCCTTGGGCCTTTGGGGGAATGGGTGGGTAAGGGGTGGTAGTGGGCATCCCTAATCCAGTCTCCTCTGCATCCTGGTGATCTCTTCTCTTGTCTACCATAGCTCCCTCCATAGTTCTGCAACTGTACTGCAGAAGGGACACCCCAATCTCAAGACTGCCTGCCTCACTACCAGCCCTCCACAGATCTGGCAGATCTGGATGTCCATGTCTGTTTTCCTCCCTACCTCTAGGTGTCACTGTTTCTTTCTCCCTTCACGGTGTCTTCTTTATCCTCTCTTCCTGTTCTCACTGGTGTCTTCCTTTAAGAGCCATGCAAGAAGTTCCCTTGGGCTTCTATAAATGTAGAAAGAACCTGGGTGGTTGGGAGGGGGTGGGAGGGTGAATAGTACTATTACCAGCCCTTAGCAGTAGCTATTAGCAGTTAAGTGATGGAGGAGGGGGAGATTTAGCTGACTCCCCTCTTCCTTTCCAAAATGAGGTACTCTTAAAAGCATATGTTAGCTCCCTTTTTGTTGCTAGCTTCCCTCTCCAAAATGAGGTACTTTTAAAAGTAAATGTTAGCTCCCTTTCAGCTGCTTGTTGCTGCTTCTAAAAGCTGAATCAAAATCAGCTAATGGACAGAGTACTGAAACACTGCTTTTAGAAAAGCTTAAATGAAACTGAATGCCATTAAAAGCTCCTTGGATGCCGGCCCGGTGGTACTGAGGGTTGAGGTCCTGGATACCATGCCTTGCACCACATCAGCAACCCCAGTTCAGGAATGGACTTGGGATGCTGGGGTGTGGCAGGGGAAGGAGAGGATTGAACAACCGTAAGACTGCTTTCCTCTCCTGGGGTGGGAAGCGGGGTAGCATTGCTTGGCAGTGACCCCTGGTGGAGACTGGGAGCACTGCATGAGTAGTGCAGTAGGGAACAACCAGAAAAGTGGAAACTGCTCCATGTCTGGCCAGATGATGGCTGCTGGTCCACCACTGCCACTGAAGCCCTTGAAGGAGCCATGTCTGCCTCAGCAGCACCCCGAGACCAAGTAGTTATGCTGGCCTCCCCCACCAACACCTTCCCCCTTGGAGGAGAGGGATCCATCTGGTGAAGGGTTATGCTGGGTTACCTTGGGGGCAGCTGCTATATGAGGTCAGAGGCTCAAGAGGGGGGTAGTATGTGGGTCAGCGGACCTAGGCGACTCCAAGGAGTGGTAGGATGTGAAGCACGTAGGAGGGGAAAAATAGATAATACAAAAAAAAGCTCCTTGGAAAAACATTATGGCAACAGTAAGGGAGGTAGAAAAAGCAATATGAAAATGGGACAGAAAGTAAAAGACAGCAGGAATTTGTATGAAAGAACCCATTTCAACTGTAAATATGAGTCATTGCGGGATGCATTCAGGAGGGGAAAAAACAAGCAAAAGGGAGTGTAATCAACAATAGGGGAAGCTCTGTCTTACTTATTGAGAATTAATTTGATCTACTGACTGAACAGGGATGTGAGGAACTACAGGTCACACTAGACATTTAAAGCAAAATATTAACAAGTGAATCAAACCACAGGAAGACAATGATCGTAGGCATCTAACACTGAGGTTTATGGATCAGAAACTGAGTGAAGGAGACACCTGTCTACCTGGAAAGACATGAATCCTCTTGGTGATTAACCCCTAGTAGTAATACATGTTGGAAAATATAACTGAAGAACAAATCAAGAATGACCTTATAAACCTTAGAAGGAGGATGAAAAACAGAAAAGGGGTTCTACCTTCTCAGTAATATCACTTATCAAGTTTGGGGACCTAAGACATACAAGTAAGATTAAGAAGATAAATGTTTGCATCATGTGCTGGTGTAGGGAAGCCTGAGAAAGGGCAGAAATGGGCTAGGAGGCATTGGTAAAAGGGGGCAGCAGCACCAAGTGGGGACAAAAAAACAAATTCTGGTCAGATCCACCACAACTGCATAATGAAGTTAGTGAAGTTGTGTAAAATTGTTAAGGAGGTATGGAGAAACAACATAATGATTTGTAAGTAGCAAGGTTTGTTTTAGTTTCTGTTCTAAGGAAAGCATACATGTTATTAGGAAAATACATGGAGGTGTACATTTTAATGGAAGGAATAGAAAGCAATATAGGTTTACAAAAAGAACCCAAAAGCAAATGCCACTGATGTATGTGTTATCCCGAATGATATTGGCCTGACAGCCAAATTTTAAAGAAAACACAATTGTACATACTCCAATAATGCAAAGCATCATGGGAATCATATGCAAATCCCCATGATGGTACAGAAGGTGGCAGTACATGAAAAAGTAATGGCTGGCATATGTTCAGCCTTGGGGATATTTACACAGTTTTTTTTTGTTTTTTTTTAGAAAAACAGAGTTTTTGTCCATGAGGTGATGTAAGTTATATTTAAGCAATGTGTTGACGTCAGGAAGTCAGGTGTAATGATGATGGACTATTAGCAGAGAAAATGTGATAGTAACTTTCAGAGGGGCGTCACTTTTGATAAGGGCAAGGTAGTTATGCTTGTGATAATGGGAATATTGGGAAAGTATGAGGTCTATGTAGAAGTGGAGTACAAATATGCACAGTTTCATAAGTATGTGCTCAGAGTGCAGGCAAATGTGATACGCAGGTTTGTTTTAGAAACAAGTAAAGATAGTGATACATACAATTGATAGAAAGATAGATAATTACATAGACATGCAGGCCCTGTCCACACTACACTTGAAAAAGCTGTAATGGATTCAAACTGTTACAGACTGTAAACATTACAGTATGTCCACACTGCCAGTGAACAGTGTGGATAATGGTTTGAAAACATTACAGCCTGTCCACACTGAGTGTGAAAGTGTGTGTGGTCTCAACCTTCTAGTAGCACTGCACATCCCATGGTGCACTAGGTGATGACAGCTGAATTTTGAGATGCCCTCCTACATATCCTATGGAGTACTGTGTATATGGCACTGTCATATTATGTAAATAACCATATTTCACTGTTATGAGACACACTTATGTTGTGGAGGTGACAGAGAGAGGTTTGAGGGAGGGAAAGATCCGTATGTTAGAATTGGGGCTACATAAGTGAGAGGGAAGGAAGGGGAGGGAGAGAGGGACGGGGAGAGACATGGCATCAGTTCTTCCAGTATTAGGGCACCTGGGCACAACAGACATTCATGTACAGCTGCTGTATGGCTGAAGGCAGACCCTGTACTACTGCTTTCAGTGTTCCCCACTGCTCCACTGTACACAGTGCCACACATCTATTGTCCACTGCAGCAGTGCTCCACAATGAACTCAGGAGCTTCACT
Organism: Neoceratodus forsteri; assembly: GCA_016271365.2. Taxonomy (NCBI): domain Eukaryota; kingdom Metazoa; phylum Chordata; order Ceratodontiformes; family Ceratodontidae; genus Neoceratodus; species Neoceratodus forsteri. The sequence continues at coordinate 637,133,406 of CM057455.1, read as the reverse complement.
AATGTATGTGTTCACTACTGGCTCTGTTCTGCAGGTAGTATTACTGCCACATCACACATGGGTAGGCAGGGTACTCCCAACAGTCAGCACAGTGAGAAGAGTAATCAAGGAAAGTACATGGATACCATCAGGAGGTGGCGCTCGGGGAGGCAAGTGTGGACAGAGAGGTAGGTTATGTGGGGACATGGGGTACACCCAGGGGTACACATACAGCTGTCAGGTTACTGTGGTATGGAGGCATCCCAGTATTGCAGCCTACATCTGTGCTCCATACTGCTGTCTGCATATGTTCTGGTAGCCTCCGACCTTCCTGCATGCAGTGAAACAGTGCTGCAATGTATGCAGGTATAGTGGGAGACTGGATGCTACAAGGTGGAGCATTTAGACACACACTGGTAACATTACAGGACTGCAACCATTACAGAAACCATTGCTGAAACCACCTCACAACAGGTTTCGGTAACGGTTATGAAAACACCTTCTGTAACGTTGCCAGTGTAAACGCAAACCATTACGGTAACGGTTTGACCCCTCTGTAATGTCACAGAGGTTTTTTTTTGGTGTAGTGTGGACAGGGCCATAGATAGAGAGAGAGAGACACACACACACACAGACAGACAGGCAGAATAGGGATGGCAGTGAAGTACTGAAGTGTTGCCAACCCCACCCCCCACCCTGCAGACATGGACAGTATGGCTGTGCGTGGCCCGAATAGTATTTCCCAAATACCATGAATAGTAGGCTTGCCGAATATGTGGATGGACATCCCAAATAGTTCACTATTTGGCTACTATTCGGGACGTACTATTCGGTGGGTGAGATTTCAAAATCTCACAAAGCTTTGCTGTCCAATCAGAGGCTGTTTTTGGAGCTCAGAGCCAGGAACACCATGTGATCTCCTCAGTCTGAGTGTATAGATTAGAGGAGACAGTTGTTTCTCAGAGAGCTAGCTCTGTTTAGTTTACCACTTGTAACTTTTATAACTGTTTAAAAAACATTTTGTGTGTGATCCAGTTTTTTACATCTGATCACCTTGTGATTGCATCTGACTGCAGTTTTGTTTTTCATCCTTGAAATGGCTCAGTTTCAAGGAAAAGGAGTCTGTGTGTGGGTGAATCTGTGTGTGTGTGTGTGTGTGTTGCTGCATGCTGACTCCCCTCCTCCACTGCTTACAGTTTCACGGCTCAGCTGAAGTAGTGTGATTTGATTTTTTGCTTAAGAACCATCTAGTTCTTATCAGGACTTTTTTTTTGTCAACAAAGTCCAGTTAGGCTTTTGTATGTAGTAAGTAACTCTTATTGGGCTCAGTAACAGTGAGTGGCTCAAGCTTTTGCTGACAGCTCCATCCCCACTGCTGTGCTTCCTTAGCTTTTTGTTCCAGATCCACACACAGCCCCTGTGGTATTTTCTATTTCTTTTGTGAAGCAAATTGGTATTTTGCTATAATCAGATTCCGGGCTCGTTTCCCTGCTTAAGTGAGGTGTGATTATCATCTGACTCCCTCTTGTCTGCGTTGCAGCTGACCGCGGTGCATACATCATCCTTGTGTGCGTTGTATTGTTGTTCTTGTAATCTGTGTCCTGCAAGTGCATGCACAGTTGTCTGCACGCATTTTTTTGTGATTTATAAAGCAACATTTTTTTCTCACTCGGTCAGGCTTGGTCCATTGAATTGTTGCTGACTGTAGTCTGGTTCTTGGCTCAGTTCCCTGTGCAACTGAGTAAGGAGGGTGTTGCAGGTGACTCCTCCCTCCACAGCTTACTGCACCTGAGTTGCCTCCTGTGCATGTGAGTTTTTCCTTTTTTGTGCATCTTCTCCTCCTGTGTGTGTACTACTGTGAGTGTGTACACGTAAATTTTCTGTGAACTGCTTTAGTATTTCTGTGTTCATCAGGCATGACTCACTGGGTTCTGTGTGTTGTAAGTTGTTTGGTGCATCTTCAAAACTTGAATTGATGTACTGTATGACTGCACAACTGACACCGTACAAGTAAGAAGTTGCTTGCTGACTCCATCTCTCTCTAGTATCAGCCTGTCTTTATTAGTTGCTACATAAGTGGTGTTGCTATTGTTGTTTTTTGCAAGAAGCACCAATATAAACAAAAACACTAATCACAAATAATATACACAGTAAGTTATGGACAATGTCTCATCAATCCCGTAAACGTGCATGGACAAGCCCAAGCAAGTCATTTTCACCACCAGTCGTAAGAGGTGAGGAACAGGGTGAGAGAAGGTCTGTTCGTAATCGCCACTCTAAAATAGTTTTCTCCCCTGATAAGCCTTCAGGTTCTGGTGACAGTAAGATTGGGGGTAGTACTAGTACTACTATAACTACAACTGCTGCCACTACTACTACTAGTACTGCATTTGCAGCACCATCATTTTATAAAAGTAGGATGGCTTTACAGCTGACATCTCCAGTCATACAAGAACAAGAACCCACCCCCACTACCAGTGGTAGTACTATTCACACAACTGCCCCCATAAAGGCAACATCGCCTATCAGTGTGCTCCTCTCCACCACCACCAGTGCCAGGATTTCAGCAACCAGAGCAAATCCTTTGTGTACTGTTGACACCACCACTGCCATAACAGTGTGCACTGTTATTTGTGCTCCTTGCACAGCCACTGTCACCACAACCTTTGCCTCCATTAGTAGTCCTGAGTGTTCTGCTGTCACCATGACTACTGCTGCCAGTATTACAACTAGCTGTAATATGATGCCAGTTTCTTTGACTGTAACTCCTGATTGTAATTCTGGCAACAGGACTACTGTCGACAGTGCTACTACCTTGCCAACTGTGCCCATGACCATAGGTACTGTGACTAGTACTGACCATGAGACTGTTACAACGACTGCATCAATTGTGTTGCCAAAACGTACTGTTGCTCAGCCTTGCAAGTTTCCTCTCACCACATTTCCTTTTGCTGATGTGGAGGATTCGGCAGAAAAGCATTCATCAGGTTCTGAATATTTACCAGAGCCTCAAGATTTGCTAAGTACATCATCTGATAGTGATACCCACCTAAGCAAATTTGGTAATGAGGCCTAATATGCGGCATATCTGTGTGAGAAGCGTGAATGTGCAGCTGCCAAAAAATACAATGCTTCTTGTCATGGCAAGCAGGCCGGTCAGGGTCACCCTCCTCCTCCTCCTCCTCCTCCTCCTAAAAAAAACAAACAGTCCACCCTGTCCTTTCAAAGAGTTGTGTCAAGTTGAACTCCATCTGATACACAAAGTAGTTTTACAACTACATCTGTTGCTGAGTAAGAAAGGGGTAGAACAACTGCATCCACTACATCCAGGTCTGAAAAGGGGAAGAGGCAAAGCATGCCCATGGTCACCCTATTGGGGCCTGTACTTCCACTGTCAGTGCAAGGAAAAGTGTGGTGTGGTTGTACTTTAGTGTTGTAAAATATGATCCAACAAAGGCAGTATGCTGTGTGTGTGACTGTACTATAAGTCGTGGTAAAAACCTTTAAAATCTCACAACATCAATGATGACCCATCTCCGAATGAAACACCCCAGTGCACTTCAACAATCCACAACTGTTCTTCCCCCTCCACAACATGTGCCTGTCAGCCCCTCTTCTGGTACTGGTCCAGTAGATGCACAAAGTATTGTTAGTGATTCGATTACTGAGACAGACAGTGTGCCATCAACTCCCCCTACACCACTTATAGTGCATCCCTATACAGGAGCATTACCAATTCTGCCTTCTTCTGCTCAATCATCTATTATTGTAACACCTTCCACCATGGGTTCAAAGTCAAAATCAATGCGATGTGGTACCGCTTTGACTACACCCATCATGCAAGCCTTCCATGCCCCCAAAAAATACCAGGCATCATACCCAACAGCACAACAGATCACCAGTTTAAATGGTGAGATGATGGCCTTGGATCTGCAGCCATTTTCCATTGTGGAAAACACTGGTTTCTGTAGGCTGCTGCAGCATTTGCAGCCCAGGTACAATATACCATCACGGACCACATTTTCACTTACTGTAGTACCCAACATTTACCATGATTTGAGAAAAGAAGTTGCCAGACTACTAGCACAGGCTGTTGGCGGAGTTTTCAACTGCACAACTGACATGTGGTCCAGCATGAATTCAAATCATGCATATATGTCACTGACAGCACACTGGTGTGTTGCAGATGTGGTAGTCACTGGTGGTGATGGTGGTACTGGTGCTGGTTCTGTCTCTTCCCCCTCTCCCTGCAGGTCTGCTTTGCTAAATGTCAGTATTATGGAAAAGGATCACCAGAGTGTAAACATACTGTCATTCCTGCAAGAGATGTTGAGCCCATGGATTGATGGCAACTATTTGCAGGTAGGGTGTGTAGTCACAGACAATGCCACAAATATGATAAAAGCATTTAGAGATGGCAATTTTGAGGGGATACGCTGCTTTGCTCATACACTAAATTTGGTGGTGACAAAGGCTTTGGCAAACACTGCAGAGGCAGATCACATGGTCGAAGTAGCCAGAAGCATATGCATCCACTTCCCTCATTCTGTAAAACCCACAAACCATCTGCATCAGCTACAAGAGTATCTTCAAATACCGCAGTATCACCTCATCCAGGATGTACAGACCTGGTGGAATTCCACCTACTACATGCTGCAAAGGCTTCTGGAACAAAAGCGGGCCCTTCATGAGATGAGCATGGAAACTGATATGGGGGAGTCCTCTGACATCAGGACTGGGCTGTGATTGAGGGCTTGGTAAAGGTTTTAGCCCCATTTGAAAGGAGCACTAGTGACCTTAGCTCTGATTCTGCACTGCTAAGTGAGGTAATTCCTGCTGTACAGATCCTGAAAAAAGCCATGAGGAGATTCAGTGAAAATGCTGAGAAAGATCCAAACCAGACACCAGGAATACTGATATCCCTTGTGGAAAACCTCACTACAGAACTAGAAGTTAGATTTTCTTATCTCTGTTCCAATAAAAAGCACATATTTGCTACTATGTTAGATCCACGTTTCAGGTGTGAGGTACTACACCTTATAATGCCCACTCACAGAGTTACAGACTTTCAGAAGCAGATGTGCTCATACTTTAGTTTCTGCATCCTTGGGTAGATGAGACCAGCAGGTAATTGAAGAGCCAGTCTCAGAATCACAAACTGAAAGCAGTATGGAAAACCTTGAAAAGGAGGGTGACTGTTGGGCTGAACTCAGCTCATCACTACAGGCTGAGCAGCAGAAGAGAACAGAACAGCAGCCATAGTCGGCACCCAAACTGCTGAACAGTTATTTCGATGAGCCTCTAGAGTCATTCTCTATAGATCCAGTGGAGTACTGGATCAAAAGGATGAAAGCATTTCCACACTTGGCACAGTTGGCCCTTAAATATATCTGTTGCCCCCCTACCAGCATACTGTCTGAACGAATGTTCAGCACTACTGGGGATATGGTGGAACCTCACCAATCCTCACTTGACCCAGCACATGTGGAACAACTTGTGTTTATAAAAATAAATCTACTTCACCTTGGGTACATATATGGCCACTAACAATTGCATTAAATAATTGTCTTGTATGGGATACATGTGTGTGTTGTTGCATTTACTCATACACAAGTCATTCTATGTTAACCATAATTGCTCTGTTAACAAATAAACACAACATGTTTACATTCATATTCAAAGTTATACTAACACAAATATGTGACCAGCTCCCTTTTCCTTTATTACTTCCACTGTCATGGTGTATTCTTTTAAACAAGCATGTCCTGCAGTTCCCAGTGCCTAAAACTGCCACCCACCTATTAATTGCTGTTCCCAATACAAAATTCTCAACCGGTGTTGCTACATCTCTCATCCCCTGTGTTGCTCGTGCCCATAATTCATCAATACCTTTAACAGCTTTCCATGTGCCAGTTACCAGTGTGGCAACACCAGTCTCAAGTATTACAAGTGCATAAAATATGGCAGTTAATAGTGTGTCATCTCTAGTCTCAGTGTTTCCCATGCCAGAAATATGGCAGTTACAAGTGTGGCATCACCAGTCTCAAGTATTTCGCGTGCATAAAATACTGCAGTTAGTGTGGCATCTCCAGTCTCAGTATTTCCCATGCCTGAAATATTATGGTTATGAGTATGGTACCACTTGTCTCAAGTATTTCACATGACTGAAATATTACAGTTACAAGTATGGTATCACTTGTCTCAAGTATTTCACATGCCTGAAATGTTCCAGTTACCAGTATGGCATTTCCAGTCTCCAGTATTTCACATGACTGAAATATTCCAGTTACCGGTATGGCATCTCCAGTCTCCAGTATTTCACATGACTGAAATATTCTAGTTATCAGTATGGCATCACCCATCTCAAGTATTTCCTATGCCTGAAATATTCCAGTTATCAGTGTGGCATCACCAGTCCCAAGTATTTCACATACCTGAAAAATTATGGTTACCAGTGTGGCATCACCAGTTTCAATTATTTTTCATGCCTGCAAAATTATTGCAAAGTGCTGCAGTATGCTGCAAGGAGCAGTGTAATTCAATGGCAGTTAATCTCTAGTCATCCAATATTTTGTGACAGCATTTACTGCAAAGTATTGAACTGCATCTTGTCTTGCTCCACTGTATGTTATTGATACATAATACAATTCTGGAGAAGGTGGTGAGATAGACTGCATGGACTATGACAGACAGGTGTCTCTTTATTAGTTGGTCTCAAATATTTTTCTCCCCAATCAAGCCTTTTAGTTCTTGTAGCATTGGGAATAGTGCTACTACTACTAATACCACCGGCAGTACTATTACTACTACTACTGGTGTCAACACCTGTTCCTTCTATATATTTACTGTTACATCCTTTTGTGCAGTAATAGGAGGGCATTAGTGCATACTGTACATGCTTTGTGCAGGAAGCAGCAGACACCACCACCAGTGTTCCCACTGCTATCACTATGGCTGCTACATCTACAGTCAATGTGCTTCCCACCACTACTGGTGCCATTCATGCAGCAGCCACCCTTTCAGCTGTCACCAGTATGGAAGCCACTGTTACCACTATTCTTATGCCCATGGCCAAAGCACCGTCTACCCATGTTTGTGGATTTATGTGATAACCATGAAAGCGCAATTGCAATTGGTGGCAGGGCAAGTATATATCACTGAAAATCTATTTCAGTGATGAACACCCCCAATGCACAGGAAAACAGTGCCAGGGACTTACATTTTGATTGTCCATGCAGTGGGCTGTGCCCCCTGCATTGTCTCCACCCCCTACTAAAGAATTTTTAACTCCAGGGGGGTGCATGTCAGAGGGGTGCAAAATCTGGAGAAAAAAAATTGGGGGCTGGGCACACAAAAAAGTAGGCGTGCCTGGACCCAAACCCGGAACCCTTGCAGCTTTAGGCTAACAACCACCAACTACACTATGGGGCCAGCTCAGCAACCCCACACCAACCACACCAGGCCAACCCTCCCTCCCTTCCATCACGCTGGAACCCCCCTGCCCATGTACACATATAGTGATGTCCTGTTGCTATATGCGCCCACCTCCCCATTCGGTCACCCTTCCTCAGCAGTAGCCCCTTCGACATACACCAGGATTGGGTTGCCGTTATTTACTTATTTTTATTTATTATTTGTTTATTTAGTTTTTTGTTGACCGGGTAAGTGCACTAGACAAATCCTGCCTATTTTCAGGCATGACCCCGGGGAGGGGATACAGATGAATGCCAACTGACCTTGAAGAAGATTAAGCTATTGGTGGCATTTTTAGAGAATGAGGGAAATTTGTCCAGGACACCGGGGAAAGTCCCCTACACTGCTGGCGCTCGGTGGCCAGTAGGGGAGTTTGTTGCTGTTGCCAAGATGGCCACTGTGGCTAAGTCAGCGGAGGAGGAGGTTGTGCCGACTACGGAAATGAAGACGAAAGTGAAACGGCAAGCGGAGGCAAGTACGAGAGACGGAGTGGAATCGGAGGTGAATGAATCTTTTCATGATGCTATGACTACAATGGAGGCGATGGAGAAGGATGGTTCGGCATATGAAGCAGGGAGTTCTTTTAATGCTGTGTATGCGGAGGATCCCTGGGCAAGTTTACAGATCTCACAAAGTGCTGTGCCTTTAAAACTGGCTGGCGAGGCTGCACTGGTTCTTGGGAAGGCGGAAGTGCGGTCGAGCTGGAAAGAGGTTGCCCGGTTATCGGTGATTTTGTGGGAGGCTCTGGCGCTAACGAAGGAACAACGAGTTGGAAACTTTTCGGTGGAGTTGAAGAAGGAAGCAGGGGAGGCGGCGGAAAGAGGATGTATGGCGATTCAAAGACAATTGATGTGGGAAAAGTCTGAGACTGTTGCGGTTAAGGAGAGGATACCCATCCAAGGGGCCGTGAGTACTGTATGGCCCAAAGAGGGCTTCCCCACCTTTCACATTAACAAAGAGACTGGGTTTGTGTTTAAACCCGATAAAACGGGTGTGGTGGGAGTAGAAGCAAAGACCCCAGTGACTTATCAGACCAAAGCTGAAATGCAAGATGGGGTGACGGAATTTAGTTTTAAAAAAAAATCTGATCAGCAGAGACAAAGTGAGTTGCAACTGGCTGAGGAGGCTTATAATTGTTGCCCTGTAAATTTTAAAGGAAAAACTGATTTAACCTCGCAGCCTTTAGTGCATGATGAAAATTGGTCCCCACAATCAGCTTTGGTTGCAGCAGGGTGGAAGAAATTAGGGCAGGGGATATGGACACCGGATTTGGCATGGGACATTTCTTTAGATTTAGAAAAATCATCGCCAGGATGGCAACCTGGAGGGGGGAAGATTAAAATAAAACCTATGGAAAGTAGAGCAGAAATAGAGAATAGCAAAGGGGAAAATGTGGATATTATAGTAAAACAGGGTGAAAAGTCTGCATTACAAAACCTAAGTACTGGGAACAGCAATGATGTGTCAAGGCCTACTCCTGAGAAACCTCTTATGTCTAGTTTATTTGCACAGAGTAAGAGGGAAGCTGCACCCTGGAGGAATGCAGTTCGCATTAGATATAAGGGTGGATTAAAGGAAAGGCCTAATAGGTATTTTGTAGGCAAAACGTTGATAAAGAAGTCTTTGATGTTTTCCCCTCGGGATGTTTTTGCTTTTATAAACATATCAGGAGAGGATAACTATGATATTAGTTTTCGTTCCCCTGCTTTGTTGGAGGTTTTTTGGGAGAGGTATAATCAAGTAAAGTTCTCTCCTTTGTGGTCCCCCTTTTTGGTTATCCCTCTATCAAAGCCTTCAATTAAGTATGTGACGGTAATGTTTAGAAATGAGGGGGTACATGTAGAAGATATTGTATTCTGGCTCTCACAGAAATGTGAAGTTCAGAGTGATCCAGAGCCAATTTTGGATTCTGAGCAGTTTTGGACAGGAAGGTGGAAATTTAAAGTCAAATTATGGCAAACAGCCTTGGGGGTTGAGCATATCCCAAACTCCTTCTTGTTGGGAAGGGATAGGGGAGTCTGTTTTTATAGCGGGCAGCCCAGGGCATGTTATAAATGTGGAGCTCGGACGCACTTATCCAGTACATGTGACCAGCCCAAGTGTGATAATTGTGGGGAAGTGGGTCATGTAACCATGTTTTGTGTAAACTCAATAAAATGCGATCTTTGTGAAGAACAGAACCATGCTTTTAGGGATTGTCCATGGGCGGCACAGAATAAGACCAGCTGTGGGAATTCAGATGTGATCATTCAAAAAGCACAAGATGCCAGAGAAGCTCAGCAGGGGGTGGGGAATATCGCAAAGGACCCTTCGGTACCGCAGAGCACTGTAGAACCTCAGGTAAAAGTAGGGGCTAGTGGGGCTACAACTGCTCCGCCTAAAGTGCTGAAAAAGGAATTGGTAGAGGAAGTTTCTGATCTTCTGCAGCCAGTGTGTTACATAGCCCCAAATGAGGATTTAGCAGTTGCTTCGGTTCCACCTTTGCAACCACCATTGCCCCCTAGAAGGTCAAGCAGGTCTTCTAAGTCACTTTTGCCTCCGGAACCAGAGGCCATTGAAACTAAAAACTCCTATGCAGCTTTATTTGGGGGGATTCGGAAATGGACATTGGGGATACAGATTCACAAGTGTCAGCACAGGATGCCTTGACGCCTCCTAGGGAGAAGTATAAGGGAAAGAAGAAAAAAAGAAGGAAAAAATGAACAGAAGTGTAGGAGTTGCTAAGTGGTTGGGTTACTTGTAATGGTTTTGTTATGGGCTACATTAAACACCCGTAGTCTTTTAAAGGTACAGAAGAGACAGGCGGTGTTTCAGTTAATACATGATCTGCAAATTTCTGTTTGTTTCCTACAAGAAACATGGATGTTCTCCAAAAACCAGATTGCTACTTTTACTAAGGATTGGCCATGGGGACCGTCCTTTTGGTCATTCGGAGAAGATAGGGCGGATGGGGTAGGGATTCTTTTTAATTCTTATAATTTTGTTTTGCACAAATTAATAGATTTAAGCCCGGGCAGAATACTGATTGTAGAGGGGAATTGGTATACTCACACTCTACGATTGATTAATATTTATAACCCCCAGACAAAGTCAGGAAGGGTATCCTGTTTGAAAGGGATCCAACCTTTCTTAGTGACGACTATCCCCATCCTTTGGGGAGGGGATTTCAACTGTAGCATAGGAGGGCCAGGGAGGGAGGAGGGCAGGAAAAAAATATGTGACACACACTGTTTAAGAGATTATTAAAACAGCAGAGTTAGTGTCCTGTAATGATAACAGGACTACTGGTCCTAGGGTACCTTCTTTAAAGGTGGGAAAAGCTTTACAATTGATTACCTATTTATTTCCAAAAATTCCGACATCTAGTCCACAGATTATTCGGTTGAATTTTGGATCATGCTCTTTGCAGGTAAAGGTTGGAGAAATAGAGGATATGGTAGACAGAGGACTAGGTGGAAATTAAACACCTCCATCCTACAAGAAAAAGTAGTTCTGAATTCTATTAGACTGATTTTACAAGCTAGATTATCGGTGAGTTTTTTGTATCGGTTGGGGAAATGGTGGCAGGAAACAAAGGAGGATTGCATTTCATGGTTCAAAAGTATGGGAAGAAGCGTCAGAAAACTGAGTTTTTGACTATTTAAAAATAAAGGAATCAATTACAGCAGTACTTACATTGCAAATTCCTCTGGTGAGGATTTTTGATACAAATTGCATCAATTAAAGCACAAATGAGGGTGTTACAATATGATCGTACAAAAACCTTACAAACTGTGATTTCTAATCATATGACAAAATCTGTGGTTGGAGACCCCTTTGAGCTTTGTAAATCTTTAAAAGATCATGTCTCTTTAGATTCTTTAAATCAAGGGATTGGGAAAGTGTGTACAGCCCAGGCTATAGGGGATAAGATTACAGAGCATTTTAGGGAGCTGGATTCCCATTATGCTCCTACTTTACGACAGGTTAAGCAGTTTTTGGGCCCTCCTATAGTAAATGAATTGGATCCTGAGATTCTTTAAAGTATTAAGCAACCCTTTTCTTACTCTGAGATTAAGGAGGTTCTAAATACTCTGAAATCCAATGTATCCCCAGGTTTAGATGGACTCTCTAATTTATTTTATAAAATGTTTCAGTCAGAAGTATTGAATTGTTTGGTTTTGGTCTTTAATTATTTTTTGGAGGAGGCGGTGAGTCCACAGTCCTTTTCAGAGGGTTTGCAGATATATATATTTAAGTCAGGGGATAAGGAGGAGTTTCAGAATTGGAGGCCAATTACCTTGCTGAACTCGGATTATAAAATTCTTACTACTTTGATCAACAATAGACTGAAAGTCATGTCTGAGGTTATGTTTACTCCGGTTCAGCATTGTGGTATACCCAATAGGAGAATCCAGTCAGTTCTGTGTCTTATTAGGGACATAATTGAACAGGTGAATGATTTAGGGGAGAAAGGGTATATATTGTCATTGGACTTAGAAAAGGCTTTTGATAGAGTTAGTCATTTTTTCTTGTTTGCCACTTTAGAATTTTTTAAGGTCCCGGGGGAGTTATTGAATTTAATTAAAGGATTATATGCCTCTGCTCAGGTGTTCCCACTTATCAAAGGAGAATTGGGGAGAGGTTTTAAAATGAAATGTGGTGTACGACAGGGATGCCCCTTAAGCCCCCTTCTTTATAATTTCTCTTTGGAACCGCTGCTTAGAGTAGTGAGCTCGTCTCCTTTGTGGTCGGGGGTGAGCATTCCTACAAAGTCATTTATTACCATTCAGGCATATGCTGATGATGTATGCCTTTTTTTTCAAAATACTCACAAATAGAGGTTTTTTTTTCTGTGTTTGATATATATGCAAGCTTATCTAATGCAAAGATTAATTTAAATAAATCTAAAGGTTTATTATTGGGTATGTCCCATCAAGACCCGGTGTATTTTAATTCTATATTGATGGCCACTGAGCCTTTGACAATTTTAGGGGTAATTTTTGGGCCCCAGAACTGCCCAGAGGATAATTGGAAATTGGTTTTGGATAAAATAGAAGCTAAAGTAAATAGATGGAAAAGGTTTAAATTTGCTAAAATTAAACGAATTCAAGTTTTAAAGCAATTTATTTTGCCAAGCCTACAGTACTTAGCGGTTATTTACCCCTTGCCTGCTCAGTACGAGACTAGGCTTTATAGTATTTGTTTCCAGTTGTTATGGGGCAACAGATTGAACCCCGTTAAAAGAGGTTTCATTTATTTGGATCGGAAACGGGGAGGTTTGGGGATGGTAGACCTAGTTGTTTTTGGTTTTTTATTATTCTTTTCCTTTTCATTAAAATATGGTTTAGGCCCTTCAGGATTTCAGGAGATTTTCTTCTTTAAAAATTTAATGAAGCGTTATCTAACAACTTGGTTGCATTACGCACCTAAATTATCCCCACACTTATCTTTGCCGGAATATTTTAAGCCTGCAGCACAGAAATTATATAAATGGAAAGTAACCAAAAACCAAATTATAAGGAATTCTTCGAGGACATTATATAAAGATTTTATGACTTTGACTTATCCTTCTGAGCCAAGCTTCAAAAATTGCCCTATAGGGCGGAATTCGGACGTATTGGAACAACTGAATAATCCCAGGCTGCCAGTTTATATGTAGGAGATTCAATGGCTTATGATGTATGGAAGATTAAATGTTTGGGGAACGGTGAAATATAAAGCAAAGGAAGAGAGGTCTTGTCCTTATTTGGAATGTATAAACCAGGAGGAAACAATGGAACATTTCTTTCTACAGTGCTCTTTTCTGATTAAATTGTGGGATTATTTGGCAAAATTATGGGATCTACCTTGGTTGGCCAAGTTAAATTATGACATTTTGGTGATTGGGAGTTTCCCCCGTCCTTGCAACGGTATGAGAAGGGTACCTTGCGAGTATTTTTTGCATGTTTAAGGTATTGCCTATGGCAAACAAGATGCCAGTGGGTATTATATCAAAGAAAACCCACCTTAGAAGGATTTAGATGTTATGTGACTAATGTTTTGAGTAAAGTTTTTTTATCAGATATGCAACTGTACAATGTGGATAAAGTTAGGATATGGTGGAAGGGGTTTTCACATATTATTAAATATAAATAGCAGGTAGTGTAACAGTTTTCCACCTAACCCCTGACCTTTTTTTCTCTCTTTAGTTGAGGTGTTAAGGGCATTAGGTGGTGGTGGGAAATGAGTTGGTAATTATTTACAGAGTCTGGGGGAAGGAGGGATTGGGTTATGAATATTTTTTTTGAATAAAGGGAGTTTTTTTTTGATTTTCTTATTTTGATTTTCTATCCTTTTGGAGCTCTTGTGGTACACTATGTTTTTCTTTGGGACATCTATTATGGGACTTTTGAGTTAACAATGTGTAGAGCTAGTTTGAGAGATCTTTCGTTTCCATAGGATTGGATTACTTTCTGCCTGTATTTTGTTTATGATGCAATGTCTTTTGTGGAATTGTATTTATGTGTTTATTATAATAAAAGTTGCCCCTACTCTTTTAGATTAGTGCCATGGGATCTTTAACATCCACCTGAACTACCACCAATCCAGTTATTGTAAGCACTCAATCGCCAATGCCCATGACACTACCATGTCTGTGACTATGAACACCCTCCAGTACTGACCCAATGCAATGCTTGATATCGTTTTCGGAGTGCTATATGTGTGGTGTGGTGGATCAAGTGTGCCACATGTAGCTTGTGTTGCATTAATGAGAGCTCCACATTGGTGGTTGAAGTTCCATTGAGGTGTATATGGTACACGAGGTTTAATGGGTGATTAATGGTGTTGTTAAAGTGCTTTTTTAAAGTTTCCTTAAAAAAACTACTTTTCTGGCCGAATACCGAATACTGAATATCTAGGACCCGAATACCGAAAGGTATTTGCACAGCTCTAATTGACAGGCATTAGGGTGTGCCTTTGGGTCATTGCCCATAACGCTTATGCCGTTTCACCTCACCCTACCCTGCAGACACAGACAAGAGTTGAGGTGTGCCTTGGGGTGTTCATACTTTACACTCACCCCATTCCATAAGGAAATACACTGAAATGGGTACAGTGTAAGAGAATGGAGTGAACTTTGGGGCTGAAGAGTCGAAGGCACACCTCGAAACCTGTGACTAGCTGCAGGGTGGGGGTGGGGTGGAATGGTATGAGCATTACTGTTGACAATCCCAAGTCATACCCCTGATGCCTGTCAGTCCCTACAGGGCAGGGTGTTATGGTTAGAAACCCTAATGCCTTGGGCATTTCTTGGTATTTTCACTCCAAGTTTTCAGCATGGCTTTTTGTGGCCCCACCGCATGAACAGTGACACTATCACTTCATTAGCCAAAAGGTGATTTTACACAGCGACTGTGCCATTTGGCACCACAGGTGCAAAAACACATTTTGAACAGAATGTAAAAAATGACAGCTGTACTGTTTATGAGGAGATGTAAAATAATGGTAATGTTGAAAATCTAGAGTGAAACTATAAAAAAATGATGAAGTCATGACACTGCTCCTGATAATGTATACTTTTTTCAAATTCCTATGCATTCCATTGTTTCCATCTCTATTGCTGTTATGTGACTTCTTAACCTAGCAACAGCATTTAATGCATTACAGTATAAGGACAAGTAAATGTTTTTAATACATTTACAGACAGTTACATAAACTTAATTTCCTTCATAGAATAATTTAAATTAAGTAACAGTGGTAGTACAAAGCAATTACTCAGACAACTTGAAAACTATAACTACTTTATATTGTACATTGACACCCTATAAGAACCTCCTTGAAATTGAGATGCAAATTTCACACATTTATCAGTTTTCTAACAGGAATATTTTACTATCCTAAATACATTTCTTGCTTCAGTAACTGCTCAGCACATCTGTTGCATGACCTAATTATTGACATTTTACATCTGTTATGCAATGCACTGCTGCTATGACTATATGGCTGAGAGGGACCTGGGGGTGGTGGTCGACATCAAGATGAGCAACTCAGAGACTTGTGGGAGGGCAGCAGCCAAGGCCAACAGGATGCTGGGATGCATCGCTAGGGGGATCACTGCCAGAAGGAGGGAAGTGTATTACTGCTTGTTCAGGCTACACCTCAAGTAGTGCATGCAGTTTTGGAGGCCACACTTAAAGAGGGACATTTAACTCCTGGAGAGGGAACAGAGGAGGACAATCAAAATGATCTAGAGCTTGGGGGGAAGTATCTATGGGGAAAGGCTCGAAGACCTAAATATTTACACGTTGGAAGAGAGAAGGGACGGGGACATGATAGAGGTCTTCAAGTACATTAAGAGGGTAAATAGGTGAGGCACAGTCAGGGTGCTGTGAAGGAAGGAGGGGGCAACTAGAGGGGATGGGTGGAAGCTGGGTGGGAATCAAGGGAGAAAGGATGAGGTGCTACTTCATTGAGAGGGTGGTAGAATCATGGATTGCGCTGCCTGGGGGGCTGGTGGAGGCAGAGACTGTGGAGGGGTTCAAGAAGGGGTGGGACAGGTACAGGGAAAGGGTTGTGGAAGCAAAATCCAATGCAATGGGAATAAACTGGACTGGGAAGAGAGAAGCCTGAGAGGGCAGGGGGGCAGCAAGGTCAGCTCCCAGGGTGGGGGCTGACCAAATGAGCAGACATGAAAGACTGTTAGGCCTATTCTGCTGGCATTTAAGTATGTTAGTATGCTTACTACACCAACATCATGAACCATAAAACAGGTGACTGCCATAACTAGGAAGTCAGTGTAGCACAGTGGTTAAAGGTTCTGAGCTGCAAATCAGGAGATCTGGGTTTGAATCCCACAGCCCCCACTTGCATACTGGGTGACCATGAGCAAGTCACTTAACTTCCATGTGCTCCCAAATTGCCTCTGTAAACAAGCTTTCAGCTTAGTGTGCCACTCCTGGTTAAGGAATTGAAAGGAAAAAAGCACAATATATTATTTTTCTTGCTTTATTTTGCTACTACAAGCTTTGACTAATACTTCCTTTCTTAAATGTACTTTTTATAGCATATGTGTCCATGACCTAGGCAGAACTACACTTAAAATGTCTCACATAAATAAATAAATCATCAAAATAGTATCTATTTTAGTAGTGTCTCCTTCCTTTCCAGGTGCCCATGACACTATGGGCCGGATATTCAGAAATGCGCCAGAGGCAGGTGCAAGAGGGGCGTAGCACAATACCACTGCACCATGGAATAATGGGAGTGATATTCAAAAGCTGCACATGACAGGATGTGCCCACGCCATGCGGCTGAATATCACATGGATGCACCATAGCGCAACCAGGGATGTGCAAAGAAGCATGTCATGAAGCACAATAGTGCAACCAGGGATGCAAGGGGAGCAAGCCAAGATGCACAACAGCAGTAGCAGCCAGTGATGTGCAAGGTGCAGAGGAGCATGCTCCAGGACACACATGGAAAGGCAACCGGCACAGCAGGCGGCAAGCCACAGGGGATGAAGGGGCCCATCACCAGGGTGCAGATTGCACGCCAGGTGAGAGGCAAGGTAGGCACATGGAGCCACGCTGACCAGGGAGCACGAGGCAGCAGTAGGTCCCAGACCACACACACACCACAGTGGGGCATGGTTGCACGGTGACATCAATGGCCCCTGCCACACAGACACTGGCAACTCCTACAGGGAGACAGGGAACATGCCACCCGGACCACAGACAGTAACACACAGGTGAACAGCACACAAGACACACACCACACGACCTGAAATGGCAGGCCATGGCCACCTCACCCATCCCATGGTGGAGCATCACCAGGTACAATCCCAGGTCCACCCCAGTCATACCACACAGTGGCCAGGCACACCACTGAAGCATGGCTCCACACGCCAGCTGCAAAGCAGACATGGACACAGATGGTTGACCATAAAATAATGTACTGCAACAGGCATATAAAAATGATACAAATATGTACAATGAACAGGGTAATGTGAACAGGGAAAGGTGGGGCCAGCCACAAACAGGAAGTTCAGGGAAGGGAGGCAGTGGGTCAGGGGAAAGGCAACAGAAAGAGATAAGGGAGAGGGTTCAGGGAAGGGGAAATGAAGTTGGCCAACGGGCCCTATGGCCATCTGCACCCCACAGTAGACCACTCTGTCGTGGCCACCGCAGTCTGTGCTGTGAAATCCCCAGCAGCTGTACCACCCAGAGTGTGGCAGTTGACACACACGGGATCTGCCTCAGTAGCCTTACATGGACGTCAGTGGGGCTGACACATAGGACAAAGGAGTGAACATGGCATGAGTGCATGTACAGAATGTAGCACCCCACCCACCGTGCACAGTGGGCATCGATGACATGCGGCCCTGTGCCAGCAAGCAGCCACCCACAGTGACTGTACCCACATGAGATGCATACCCGGGGACACACAGTCAATCAATCAATCAATCAATCAATCAATCAAATCTTTATTTATCCAGGCGGTCACCGTTGAGCAAGCTCATTTACAAGGTGGACCTGCTGTTGTCAAGGATAGTTATACATACATAGATTAGCTGTGCACTACACAAAATGTTTAAGTAAGAAAACAGACTTACAATTAAAAGGTACAGTATATACATTCCAGTACACTTGTGGGAACATATAAACAACACAAGACATTATTGTGGCATGTTCAACCTTCATATACATGTAAGTTTAAGTATCACATTTATACAGGTCTGAAACAAAGGGTACAAATTATGATCATTTCATCCCTCAGAAACTAATTCTAGCTTGGAGGGTGACCATGGCTTCAATAGGGCCCATGTTTACAACTGAACAACTATTAGAGTGGCATGTAGGAGTAGGTAAAGAAAAAGTGCCAAGGGTTCCGAGGGCCAACAACGCAGTTGGCTACTGAATGGGTTAGGTAGGGAATAGAGGGGTTAAGTTCATGGCTGAATGTCATGCAGAACAGTGCATGCCAACTCTGCCCATGCACATCATACCACCGTCATGGCAGGCAGACAGCATTGTTATGCTGGAGGATGGCACTGGCACAGCCAGGACCCAGATGTACCCACAGCCCACCAGCAGCAGCCACCCACATGTGCAATAGCCACAGCATGGTGTAATGGACACCACAGGCAGTGCACAGCTGGAGGGGCCATGCGCACAGAGGGCCATAACCCACCCCCACCCCACTGCCCACCCTGCACAACAAAGAAGCATGGAATAGTGCCTACCTGCATGCTGTGGCACACCTCGTGACTGTCCTGCAGCACCGCCCATGTGGCCTGCAACCTGCACACTGCTCCCTGGGGTGGACCATCCTGGCCCAACCGCAGCACCTGCTAGATGGGCATGCCCCTGATTCTCAGGGCCTAGGAGGGAAATATGGAGAAAGACGCATCAGTACCAGGCAACACCACAGGTCCACCCCCCCGCCCTGTGTGACACCCTTCCCAGCATGTCAGTGGTGCAGTGGCACAGGGCATCCATGATGTACCACCACAGCCAACAGGACGTGCAGCCCCAGCCCCCTCAAAGCATGGCATGCCAATGGCACCACCCTACGGACCACTGGATGGGAATGGGAACTGGCAATGTTCACTTACCAGGCCATGGCATGGCACCCTGCCGGACACGTGCCTGCAGTGTCATTAGCCACTCAGGGTCCCTCTGCTGCAGGTCCCTGAATCGGTGCCTGCACTGCTCCCCAGTGCACTGAGCACCTGTGGCCTCCTCAAGACCTTCTGCCACCTCCTGCCAAACCTCAGTCCGAGGCCTGTTGAGGGGCACCTGGCCAAACAAGGTGCCAGCATGTGGCTCCACCAGTGCCACGAGATTTACCAGCTCCACCTGGGTCCAGTTAGGAGCTCTGTGACCTGTGTGGTGTAGCATGTCTACTACTCACTTGGCAACACAAAATGGTACCCAGCAGTGCATGAGCCACATGTGCTGGGGACGCATGTCTCGCACTGTGATGCTCTGCCACCACCTATCACACAAGCATGGAGATGCATGACCCGACAAAGCAGCACTGCCATGTGCCGCAGGGCACCAAAAAGGGGCAAAGGACAACTGTGGGATCAAGAGTTGGCCATGCACTCTGCTCCACAGTGCCATTGGGCATGTCATACATGGTGCGCAGCAGGGGAATGTGTGATCTACAGTTCACGTCCCCATAGCACAGAGGTGCCAAGGCACCCATAGTGCAGGGGCGCCATGGTACCCATAGCACTGTGGCACCATGACACCCATAGCGCAGTGGCACATTCAGCATCATGGTGCCACAGCGCCATCAGCACTGTGGTGCCCAGATGCTGTAGGCCATAAAGTGCATGAACACCATGTGTGCAACAGCAGCAGGGTGCTGTACTGCCTATCGCACAGTATGCATCAGCCACTCCACCGGTGTGCATGACGGCAGTGCTCACATGCACGCGGCACAGCCTATTGTGCACGTCACAATGTTGCACCTAGACTTGTGCATGTGCAACCTTATTGCGCAATGTGCAACTTTGTGATATTCAGCTGCAATATGCAGATCAGCTTATTATCCCATCTGCAGTGCATCCGCTGCATTTGAATCTCATTGCAATTGCGCATCCCCTCATTTGCATGCGTTGCACTATAAAGGTGCCAGGGGAATGCACAGGGTATGATCCAATATTGTATCCTGTAGAGGTATGAGGAATACTGCGAGGCTGTTGGGAGAGTGGAATGGGAGGGTGGAGGGGGACTTACCAGGCTGTACTAACACATGTCATGCCCCACAGGAGAGAGCATGACCAATGGAGAGGAGAATGAGGACCGCATGGAGGCCCAACTTCACCAGGGCGGAGTTGGACACCCTATTCTAGGCGTACCTGGACCAGGAGCCTCTCCTGAGTGGTTCCACAGGCCCAGGCAACAGCATGGGAGGGCATGGCCAGTGCTGTGAACCAGCAGGGCAGCCACCAATGATCCATGCAGAAGTACAAAAAGAAGGTCGGCACAGACTGGAGGTGGATCAAGGAGAAGATGGCAGCCATCTGGGCAGCACGTGCCACCTGTGGTCAGCCTGCCGTGCTTCAACTGATGCAGCAGGAGGAGATGGTGGTGACCACCATGCAGTGCAGCGCCCTTAAGGGCATGACCGGTGGAGGCTTCCAGACAGGTGGAAGCCCATCACTGCATGGTTGGTAAAGCTGTGAGGGGGCATGGGAGCAGAGGGGCTGGGGGTAGGGGTGGGCAACAGCAACACTAATGTGGCTGTGTTCTCTTTCAGCTCCTGAGTGCCTGCATGCAGCAGCAGGGGTGATGGTGTCTGCCGCAGTGGCAGTCCCAGACCCGGAGGGCCATCCATCCACCTCCACTGGACTCCGGGGTCCGGATCGACTGCAGGCCAGCAGCACTGTACGTCCGGATGCCTGTGGCATGGGTGAGAACGAGGCCCTGGCTGTGTTCTAGCTTGACGCCAGGCATGGTGCCCTGTATGCTGAGACACAGATTGAGGTGGGGTCCGGATCTGATGATAACAGGACCTTCATTACAGACAGTGATATTGTGGCTGCAGGGGATGTGCCCATACCACACAACCGCCATGGCAGCGCAGATGGTGTCCTGGTGGTGGTTGCCTGCCCACCCACCACTGTGGCTGGCATCACCGAGGCTGCCACTGGTGTGGCAACAGCTGGTGGTGGAGGCGGTGGTGGCTGTGGTGGTGCAGCCATACCAGAGATACCCTGCACACATCAGCTGGAGGGACAGCAGCAGCAGCGTCCAGGTGGCATTGAGGGGGGGCCTGGGGCAGCACCTGCTGAAGGTGTACCATATTACATCCAGCCCCAGGATTGACCCACCATGCAGCACCCAGCTTCACGGGGGGCTAGGCCGCAGGGTCGGGCTACACTAATGGGTCAGCAGAGTGCCCATGTGCCCCAGGGTGACGACCCCTTGGATAAGCACACCCATTTGGTCCGGGCCTCTGTTGAGCAGTAGGTGCTGGTCTTGGCAGGGGTGTGTGCACTCCATGCGGAGCTGTGCCAGGCAGCAGAGCTGTGTGACAGGGACTTTGCGCTGCTCCTGGCCGAGACAATGTGAATGTGGGCGAACATGACCTCAGCCATGGACCGGTTCACTGCTGCTGTCACAGCTCGACTGGCACCACTGGCCTCCCTGGTGCATGGCCGTTTGCTGCAGACTCCGTGGAGTGCATTCTCCACCTCATGGGCCAGGCGACATGCGACCCCCACTTTGTTGACACCAGGGTCTGCTGTGGGCATTCCAAGCACTCCTGGAGTGGGCATATTTGAGGGCCTGCAGACACCTGTGAGGACCTGGTAGTGTTCCCACAGTGTCACCCTTGGGGGACCATCTGTGACACCCCCTGAGACCAACGCTCAGCCTGTGTCTGCTGTGCATTCTTGGTGGGGCCATCCACATGTCCACGGTGGCCGTGCCACCATGCGGCATTCCTGAGCTGCCCACCTCCATGTCTGCCATATGCTGCTGCTCTGTGTACACATTGGTGTGGTGTGTGCATGTGTGTCCCATGGCCATGGCATCCGTGGTTGACACTGCACATGGCCCATGTGCCCACCTGCCTAGCTGCTGGCCACTGTGGCCTGTGCATGATGATGCCAGCATAGCACTGACTGCCACTGTGCATCGGTGTTCATCATCTGACATACACCTGGTGCCCGCCTCTTGGTGGGGGCATGGTGGGTCCTGTGTGCATGTGTGTGTGCGGGTGTGTGCCTGAGTGTGTGGGCAGGGTGTTCAGGGCCATGCTGCATGCTGCCACAGTGTCCGGGCCCATGCCTGTTCACACCCCTCTCCAGCTGTCCCTGGCATGGGGTGCGCCCATGCATGCCTGTCCACTGTGCCATAGGCCCTGGTCTTTGCATGCTACCATGGTTACCTAACTGTGCACTCCATAGTGCTCCTCTGTGAGTGTGTCCCTGTGCTGCTGGGCCATCCTTGTCAGCTGGGGTTCCCTTCACCCAGGGAGGGCTGCCCACCACCTCCAGGCCCAGTGTCCATGTTGTGCCCACTGCTGTCCCCCTCCTTGACCTCGATAGCTATCCCACAGTCGATGGCCATGTTGTGTGATATGCAGCAGGCCAGGAATAGACCACAGGCCTTCAAGGGGCTATACTGAAGGGCACCACCAGACCTGTCCAGGCAATGGAACCAAGCCTTCAGCAGTCCAAACTCCCACTCAATGACATTCTATGTGCTGGCGTGTGCCTCATTGTATTGCTCCTGTGCTGGGGTCAACGGGCACTGGTATTGAGTGAGCAGCCATTGCTGGAGTGGGTAGTCACTGTCACCTGTGTGTAGAGATGTCTGGTTAGCATGGTGGACTGTGTCACTGCACCCCCCAGCCATCCCGGCTACACCTCCTGGCACCCATGCCCTAGCAACACCCACACCCACACCCTGCCCTGCTGTTCCGAGCATACCACATCCATAGCATACTCACTGACTAGGTGGCCAGTGGGGATGTCCCCACTCACAAACTTATGGCACAGTGCTGACCAGTGCCAGATGAAGACATCATGTGCTCCTCCAGGGTGTGTGGCACAGACATTGATTATGTGGCACTGGCATCACACACACCACCAGCAGTTGACACTGGGGAAGCCCTTCCTGTTTATGTACACTACCCCCTCTGGGCCTGGTGGTATGCGGATGCTGACATGGGTGCAGTTGATGGCCCCTAGCATGCCAGGCAAACGTGCCATCCTGTGGAACTCCTGGATATTTGCTGTGCACTCTGCCTGTGTACTGGGGAAACAGATGTACTCTGCAGCATGTGGCAGCAGTGCACTGTGGGATTGTGTGAGGAGCCATGATGGGGCTGACTGGGTTATGCCTGTGGTGTCCCCTGTTGGTCTCTGGAATGTCCCCGTGGTGAGCAGGCACATGACGGCCGTGACCTTTGTCTCCACTGTCAGGGCATGGCTCTGTCTTGTGGGTGCCTGCATCTCTTCACTGCACAGCTCACAGAGCCACCTCAGAATAGCCAGGTTCAGGTGGTACTGGCCCATGATCTCTGTATCACTGTACTGTTCGAAGGTGATGCGGGCACGGTACCACCTGTTCTGGTCGTACCTCCAATGGGCCCTTCCACGGCCATGCTGGTCTGTGCATTGCCTCCTCAAACCCCTCATTACTGCCTCCATCAGGAATATGGCACTGGCCATGTTCTGGGTTGTACATCCACCCCCCAGGCAGCTCTCTCCCCAGGCCCCCCGGCTGTGTGCTGGCATCTGTGCCCCTGCACCAGGTGCACCTCTGTGTCGTGGCTGCCTGGCCTGTGGTCTGTGGACTCTGCCTCCCACTTTTCTGGGCCCCTGTGTAGCCCCTCCTGTGCTGGGTGTCTCTGGCACTCACTGCAAGTTGACTCGGGCTCTGTCTCACACCCACACACTGTCACACACACACACACACACACACACACACTCCCAGACTCTGGCAGTGTCAGACTCCCTGGTCCGCACTGTGTGCCTCTCTTGGCCTGTCTCACTCCCTGTGGCTCCCCTTCAGCTGTTCAGCCTGCCCCCTCACTCTACCTCTTTGAGGCTCCCCTATGGCACAAGCCTCCTTCCCTCACTTGCGCCCTCTTTTTATGTGCACAAGTCTGCTCCGCGCAAGTCCTGTTTTCTCCATGCTTGCGCCATTCATCTGTCATTGAATATCGCACTGTGCCGCTTATGCATGGCTACGCCCCTGCACTTGCGCATACATTCATTGTCATTGGGCACTGGCACATTAGAACTTGCACTGCGCATCTGCTGCCACTCAATATTGCTTTCCAGTGCATTGGCGCAGTTGTGCTGATGCATCCCTGTTGCACAGTGCACAATTGCTCTGAATATCCCAGCCCATGTATACATATTTATATCTTTTAACTTCAAAGCACTAAATCTATTCAGATGCAAAAACACACAAGACTTTATTCTCTTCAAACATTACTGTCAAGCTTTAGATCCCAGAATGGCCAAGAAACAATTTAGACTTTGCTCTTGCATGCCACTATCACACCCACTTCTCATGCAAACAAACAATCAATTACAGAAACCCTTTTGTTTCTGTGCTATGCACTCTTACATCACAGAGACATAAATCTTACAGAACTGCTAAAAAAATAAATTTATCAAGACTGGATTTCTGAATTAAAACCTGTCATTTACAGTACCTATATAAATAATAGTTTACTGGCTACAAATGGTGCTACAGACATGACATAAACCAAATGTTTGTTTTACATGGAAAACATCCATATAATTAACTATTCATGCAGTGTCTGTTACCATCTGTCTGCATGCATCTGACAAAGGAAAAGGCACCTGCTTGATCTTTTTTTTCTATTTTATTTTATCCCCAACTTGCTCATACTGTTAGAGTCAAATATTGACATGCTTAGAGTAAAAAAATCATGATGTCTGTGTGTGTGTGTGTGTGTGTATGTGGGGGTATGCCTAGATGCAGTTTCAGGCACTCCTTAATTACTTCCCATGCAACTCTGATAGTTAGTTGTTCCAGGATGCTAGATCCACCTCATGCCCTAGAGTTAAAAAAAAATAAAAAATCATAATGTATGTGTGTGTGGGGGGGGGGGGTATGCATAGATGCAGTTTCAGGCACTCTTTAATTACTTCTCCAGGCAGCTCTGATAGTCAGTTGTTCCAACATGATAGATGCACCTCATACCCCTCCCACATGAACCAAAACAAAAGTGGGGTAGACCTTTAGGAGCTTCTTGAGTGGATGTGGGGGTGGATTTTACTCCCCACAAAAAACTAATGCTGCCTCCCACTACTCATGTTTCAATTCTTGTACCTCCCACTTAAGAAAATAGTGCACTGCAACCATTGACTAACATGAAAACGTATTTATTTGAGGGCGGAAAACATATCTTGAGGAGGGTAAGGTGGAGGAGACTATTTACACCTTCAGTCTGTTACATGGACAGAAAACATGACATCACTCCTTTTGTACATGCAAAGCATCTGCAGGCTTCGCCTACTGCAGCCATAAAAAGGAAAACATTTCTTGAATGGTACAGCAATTCAACCTTCAGTATGAAATCTGGGAACTGATGCTGAAATGCAAAGGAGGTCACAGAGTGGTCACAAAAAAAATCCCTCTGAGCACATGGAAGCTCTTTGTCCCCATTAGATTATGTTAAGTGGCTGAAAACACTTTCTCCATGCCTCGAAAGTGCTGCTGTTTGCAAGCATGCATAACAAAAAAAAAAGCAAAAGCTGGAGAGTCACAAAGCATTTCTACCATTGCAACCTGTGCATTATGCTACACTGTGATCCTTGAGTAATCATCTATAGAACGTGAATGGCAATTAGATGCACACCCTCACAACCTTGTAAGCTGGAGGGAAATACCAGCTGTAGTAAGAGTACTTATACCAAACAGTATAAAACACTTAGATCCCACAGGACTTGTTTGCAAGGTTCTCCTACTACATGGCAACAAATTACATCACATACATCCCGATTTGATATTGCTATACTACTTTCAGTACATAAGATTTTGAACTTCAGGGATTACATACACACGTTACATCACTGTCTGATATTGCACTTCAAATTCTACATTGGAAAGAATAAGTCATTCATATGTGGTACTATAACAAATTTTTAAATATATTATCAAAAGGCCCACCCGTTGGTGCAGCGGTTGGATTTTCGCTTGCAACGCCGGTGACCAGGGTTCAGAAAAGGACCCTGGTCATTGGAGGGCTTAATCGAGGAGAAGAATAGAGCATCCGCTGACTGCTCTCCTTTCTGGGGAGGGTGGGGGAAGTGCCCGGCACATGACAGGCCCCTGGTGGAGGGTGGGAGTCACACAGCAACCGGCACTAGTACACACAGGAGTTGGGGTGGACGCTGTATGTCATTGTACATCTCGCCTCCCCAGAAAACTGGAAAAAGGACAGCTGCTAGCCACCCTCAATGAAGCTCGCCACAGCTTCAATTAGTCCCTCAGGCCATTCCTCCAACCTATCCCGGAGTCTGCAGTGTGTAGGGGAAGCAACGCAGCCCTGCCGTGGAGGGAAAGTCATGGGGGATCGGAGAGTTGCAGCTGATGTGAGGGGTGTAAGCCCATGGCCCATGACCAAGCTGAGGTACCGGGTGGCTGGCGACTAAGGGGAAAAAGAAGATAGAATAATATATATATATATATATATATATATATATATATATCAAAACTGGCATAAATTTTATTAATAGTAATAAACCAGTGAGCTTGGTTATCTGTTATACAGGAAGACTCTATAGATCCTGGGTATCTGAACAATACTAAGATTGCAAGGTTTATCATTTTTGCAGTTGTACCTTTTTAGGAGTCAAAACAAGTGCACCTTTCAGCCAATTCTGAATTTATAACTTCCTTGAAATTTTCT
This sequence comes from Neoceratodus forsteri, assembly GCA_016271365.2. Lineage (NCBI taxonomy): Eukaryota > Metazoa > Chordata > Ceratodontiformes > Ceratodontidae > Neoceratodus > Neoceratodus forsteri. The sequence goes on along the minus strand of CM057455.1, from coordinate 637,106,580 downwards.
AATTTTAATATTTTGCAACTCTCTAAATTTAAGTAGTTCATACCTGGAAGTCAAGTGGTCATTTGACTATAGTTTTTTTTCTGATAAATGGAACCTTCAGCTCACTACAGCATTCTTTCCTCATCTCTATCTTTTCTCCATGTTAGGTAGGGCTGCAAAGGTTATCCCCTCCACCATTACCTAAATTATTTTAAATGTCATCACTGTGCTATGTTTTGTATGCCTGAGTCATTGAGTCCCATTTAAAGTCCTTGTACATTTGACAATGGTATCTGCCAGGGGATATTGCCATTCTATTGTACATCACATCTAATCTGTCTAATAGATGTTTACTTGCATTTTCATATACCACTTCTTTATATTCAAGTACCAGTTAGAATAAGTTGGGTTGGTATTGTGTTTCTGGCCTTTTCTGGTCAAAACATACAGTATGCATTCCATCACAGATCTCCCAGTCTTGTACTGATCTTTTTTGCTGTGGTCATTATGTGTGAGTAAAATTTTAGGTGGTTGTCTAATAGGCTCCCCAAATGTTTGTACTCACACATATTATGAATTTGTGTCTCATCTAAGTTTTGCAGTTCCAGGTTTTATATACTGTACTTTCCATTGGTTTTAGCATGGGAAAGTATTGCCTGAGTTTTCTTTTGCCGATGACTAGGCTAGAATTTCCAAACCACTTTCCATCTTAGAGACGTCTTATTGCACATTAAATTTAACTCCATTTGCCTATTCTTATTAACTGAAATTAGCACCAAGTGGTCTGCATAGAGTTAAATAAAAGTATTACAATACTTAAGCACTTATACATTCACTTCCTTGCCTTCCTACCCGAATTGTCAAAATTCCTTCTTCCTTAGTTACACCATCTACCAGCTTTTATTTTGTTCCAGGTCCCTTCCTATGTTGTTCTCAAGTTTCTCCATTCTTATTTGTTATCTTTGTCTGTTATTGCCAAATATTGCTGTCAAATGTTTGTTCTATGTATGCAACATTCTGTAAATGGTGCCTTAAAATGTTCTATTGTTGTTACTCCTTGTACCCTTCCCCCCAGGTCACAGTGGGAGACAAGCAACTTGTTGTTCAGTGTGCCTTTCTGGTGAAACGTTTCAATAAATAAATAAAATAAACCATCTGGTAGGTCATTTATTTATACAGTAGAAGCCGCTTAAGTGGGAAAGCTGCATGGAAATCCAATCGTCCCACTTAAGCGGGCGTCCCACATAAATGGAATTTGTGATTTTAGGCTTCTGGGATAGAAACCAGTCTTTGCTCAGTCAGAGACTCCATTGCCCCCTATAATTTTTTTTTATTTTGTTTTGTTGTGCTTGTGTAACACACTCATGATAAAGATGTGATAAATTCAAAGCACAGTGTACATTTGAGCAGCAGAATCTTCTGTGCTGCTATCATCCAGCAATACCGAAGCAGCTTCAGTAACGTATGTGAATGCAAATGCTGATGGCTCTGATGGTTCTTCACTTGTAAGTTCGAATGATTGTGATGTTCCAGCAGTTGATGGGCAGAAGAAGTCTATAGTGTATTTTGGAACACTATTACCACTAAAAAAGAGCACATTTCAAAACCTTGTTATGCTTCACCATAGACGTCATGCATGCTGTTATGCTGCAGTAGCTACGTACTCACTGCAGCATAACATCGAATGTCATGACTCGCGCGCACCATGCCATCTTGAACTCACAAAAAGCAAACAGCACTGTCAGTTGGCAGAGGTCCCAGCATAAGCTGCAGAGAGAAAGGTACATAAACTTAAATGCAGGTTTGGTAACAAGATTCCAATATACACTATAAAAAGTTATTGATGGGTTTCCATTGGTAACAGTGTTGATTAGCGCATCTTGCAGTTCCTAAGGTGACCGAACCTCTCAAGTTTCGCTTTCAAGGTTACATCGGTCGCCTTAGAAACCACTCGATGCGCTAACAGCACTGTTACCGATGGAAACCCATCCATAATTCTCTCTGTTATGCTTCTTTGCTTGCATTCTGTGACAGCTTGAGCCTGAATGGAGTGTTCGTTCTCAAACAGCTGCTCCCAGGCTCCAGTGTGACAGTGTTGTTGGCACCACTCCATAGCGGTTCTGAGCCCAGCTAGCACATCTATGGTGGTGACTGATTTTGCTTCATCATCATCAGCATCACCATCTGCAGTGTCATTCTGGGTTTCAGAATTTTTAAAAACTGCAGTCACTAGCTCCTCATCTGTAAGTTCGCCAACTGTAGACTCCTCATCATCCATGCCTACAAACTCTGCAAACACAATCGCATCCATAAAGGATGGCATGACTACATCTTCCAGTGCAGCAGCTGAGGTTGTGGCATTGTTGGTGGCAGTTTCAGAGCTGCAGTCAAATCCAGCTTTGCTGACACAGTTGGTGATTGTGCTTGGCTTCACTGCCCCCCATGCTCGATGAAACATGTGGCTAGCATCCAGTAAATTTACCTTGCGGGCAATTTCAGCAGCTTGTGCTGTCTCACCCTCATCAATGCTTGCCACAATTTTCCCAGAAACATAGGAGCGATAATGCCCCTTTAAGTTCTTTATAATTCCCATGTCCATAGGCTGCAGGATCGATGTAGTGTTTGGAGGGAAAAACACTAATTTAATGAACTTAAGCTGTTTGACAAGCTCATGTGGGTGAGTGGAGCACTGGTCATCCAGGCATTGCAGTAGGATGTGTAAATTACTGGAAGCATACGAACATCCCTGGGAAAGCAACATGTTTGGCCCTAATCTCCACTTAGTACAAGCAACAGTAATGATACACTGGCTTATTCTAAGCCCTTAGTTTTTTGAACCCCTTCACTTTAGTATCCTCACCATTCTCCCAAGACCTTTATATTTCTTCCAGCTATTAGAGAATTTGTTTCTATGGTCAGGCATCTTTTATATTGCTTAGTGTTCCACTAGAAAGCCCCATATGTTTAACAGTCTCCATTTTTTAACCATTTTCCCTTTTTCCTCCTTTTTCACATCCCCAATAATGTTGTCAGTGAACCAAGAGTCAGATGAATAACCCAGGACACAATCAATAATAGCAGCCTGATTCTTATAGTACCCCTGTGTAGCAGATAAAATGGCTAGTCTGTATTAGCAATATTAATCTTATTTTAGAGACTCATTTGGAGAGTTCTTTTAAGGGCAGTCACCTTAAATCTTTGGCTGGTCTTCTGGTATGCTTTTAGTTGTCATCTGTTTAGAATAGGAGTACTGTTTATATGCTATCAGTCAATACAGCTAGTGAGTGCTTATAATGTACTGGGCTCCCAGATAGGGTGTTAGTAAGAGATGAGGTTTTTGCATTGTCTTATGACTTACCCATTTAGGGTGTTGGTACAGGTTAAGGTTTTTACAGGGATCTAGGACATGCAGGGGGTTGCAGGTGCTCTGGGGGTCCATTAACATCTTAAAGCTACCCAGGCTGTGCGACACTAGGCGACCCAAGAACTGGAGAGTATATAGTTAGTGTTCAAGGGCCACCCTTGTAAAATGTAACATGGAATCCAAGGAATGCACTATCTTAATACATGATTTCAAGTTTTCACAGTATCAGACAGAATACAGAGTGGTTAAGCATGAGGTTAAATCTTACTGAGCTATGAGGTTACCTATTGGTATAATGCAAATAAGGGAAGCACTTGCTGGGAGGGTAGGGCAAACACCTTTCCTTAATAGCAGTGCAAATGATTGTAGTGGTCAACAGTTTTGATAATGGACAGTGAACACGTTAGTATATATTACTATCATACATGTCAATGAAGACAGTACCTGCATGTTGTTGTTAGTAGAAAGGTACCTTGGGCAGCATGTCTCACCACTGGCTGCCTCCCTAGCTGATGCTCACAGCAGAAATCCTTTGTACTGCAGCCCTTCACACTGAGGACTGCAGCATAGAAGACTGCTTGTGTCAGAGTTGTTCAGCAAGGCAGGGTGCCAGCAGATTTGCTGGAGGTGTTGTAACCCACTGAGGGCCCCTAGTCCAGGTAGATACAGGCAGGAAACAATCAGTGGGGGGAAGGGGATGTCATTGGATGAAGGCCCTCACCCCTCTCAACCCTGCTACTGGAGAGGTGGCCACTGGAGAGAAAGTAGAAGATTCAGATCACATTTTGTTGCTGGAGAGGTGCAGTTTGAGTTTGGCGTTCTGTGCCAAAGACTCGCCCTCATGGACCAATGATTGGCTGGAGGTGGTGTGATGTGCTGTGGACCCCCAGTCCTGGTTGATGCAGGCAGGAGAAGGTTAGTGGGGGGGGGGGCAGGGAAGCAACAAGAATGAGGCTTTCACACCTTTTGACCTCACTGCCAGAGAGAGAGCCTCTGGATAGGAAGAAGATGATGCTGATTGCATCTTTAGTTGCTGGAGAGCCCATAGTTCGAGTTTAGTGCTCCATGCCTAATACCCACCTTCCTGGATCGTCGATTGTTTGGAGACAGTGTGACATGCTGGGGATCCCTGGTCCCAGTCATTGCAGACAAGAGGTGTTTGGTGAGGGAAGGGAAGCCACAGGAACAAAACTCTCACCCTCTTGACCCCACTGCTGGAGACAAATGCATTGCCTCTGACTGAAGTGTCCACTTACAAGAGCTGTATACACAATCTACATTCATACCTGCTGACAGAAGCTGAATCTATAATAAAAAATTAGTCTCTGATCTCTTATTGGCACTCTTGTGTCCTATACAAAATCTGCAAAATAGAATACTACTGCATCCAAAGGAGGCCACACTAAACACAAGAATAGGTATACCAGAATAATGATTTGTGCATTAATAGCTCTTGCGCTGGATTATTTGCAAGTGCCTTGCTATAATCTTTTATGAGGTGGTCCTGTAAAAATGTTTAGTAAGAGTCTGCATGGTCAGCACACTTAAAAGTCTCATCTTGTGAAGTACATTGTTAATTTTTTACTTTACTGATCATAGCTCACTGGCACTGTGGACCTAATCTACCACCCACCCTGGTGGGATCATTTGAGACAATAGGTGCAACACAGCAGGAACCTTGGTGCATTCATGCTGCAAGTGGCAGCACAATGTTGTCATAATGAACAATACATATTTGTAATTTCAGTTTAGGCCTAGTCTGGGTGTCAGGATTTGGGAGTGTGTCCTCAAGAGATGTTGCAAAGTTTTAATTCACCAGTTAAGTGGGTGTAAAATCGTGATTTTCACACTATGTAAAGTAGGGAACCTTCACAATTCACAAAGCTTTTCAAAGTTTTCCATGGATGCACTGACTTTGCCAAGCTATTTTTTTTAAAGCAAAGTGATGTACTTGCCTACAGTATATCCTAATTGCCTGAGGTTGGGAAAAGGGAAATTATTAATGTATAACACATGAATGTTGGTGGCAAACTTTACTGGGGGGAGGGTGAATTTCTGAGCAGAATGCGGCAAGGTGGGTTAACTACTGGGAAAGGATAGAGGGGGATTACTGTGGATGAAGTACACAGAGTGAGTGGATTTTAGCTAATAGGAAAGTGTTTTTTTTTAGTAAAATTGGCACTACAACCATAGTACCTTGTTCTACAAAAACTATGCAAAGTGGCACTTTGCCATCAACTTTACTGGCATAGTGCTACTGCATGAAGATTTGTATGCTTATCTATTCAAAGTGCTACATCACACTGTGAGAAGTCTGAAATTTTTCAAATTATTTTGCAAACATAGAAACCTAGACTTTGACAGCAGATAAGGACCGCCTGGCCCACCTAGTCTGCCCATTTCCCTACCTACAGGATAGGCCGCAGATCCTAGTTAACCAACAGCCAATTTCTTCCTACCCCCCCCACAAGAATTGCCTTATGTCTGTCCCATGCATTCTTGAATTCTCCCACAGTTGTAGACCCTACAACCTCCTCAGGAAGGATGTTCCATGTGTCCACCTCCCTATCTTGGAAAAAATACTTCCTCACATTGCCCCTGAGCCGTCCCCCCTCCATCTTCAAATTGTGTCTCCTTGCTCTTGCACATCTCTTTTTCTGAAAGATGCTACCATCTTGGACTTTGATGATTCCACTGAGGTACTTAAAAGTTTCTGTCATGTCCCCCCTCTTCCTCATTTCCTCAAGGGCATACATATTAAGCTCCTTTAGTCTCTCCTTGTATGGCTTCTTTTGCTGACCCTGCACCATTTTAAAAACAACCAAACAGCACACTCAAAACCTTTGCATAGCTCAAAATGCAATTCACATTTCTGGAGAAGGGTGCTGCTGGTGTGTGGCATCCAGTGCACCCCCCCTCAAAAAAAAACATGTCATATATTCAACATTCAAACAATTTTAACTGCATGATGGCTTTCCTTACTTTAAACTCCATGAAAAAAGGGGGTCCTCTTAGTTTTCAGATTGGAATTCTAAAGAGAGCAAGCTATACCACCCCTTCATGGTGAGACCTTTCGGTATAGTACCTACACTAGTTTCTTAGCTCTTAAATGCCTGCAGTGGCTACTCATAAATATAGAGTACTGCCTAAATTGGTTTAAATCACATGGCCTTATTGGCTCCTTAAATTGATTCCACCCAGGAAATTCCAAAAGTGGTGGCAGGGAGCATGCTAAGGGGAATACCACGATTCCCAAAACTCTAAAAACAACCAAATAGCATGCTCAAAACCTTTGCATAGTTCAAAATGCAATTCACATTTCTGGAGAAGGGTGCTGCTGGTGTGTGGTATCTAGTCCCCCCCCCAAAACAAAATGGCATATATTCAACATTTAAACATTTTAACTGCCTAATGACTTTTCTTACTTTAAACTCCACGAAAAAAGGGGGTCCTCTTAGTTTTCAGATTGGAATTCCAAAGTGAGCAAGCTATACCACCCCTTCACGGTGGGACCCTTTCAGTATAGTCCCTACACTAGCTTCTCAGCTCTGAAATGCCTGCAGTGGCTACTCATAAATATAGAGTACTGCCTAAATTGGCTTATATCACATGGCCTTATTTCTGGAGAAGGGTGCTGCTGGTATTTGTGAGTAGCCACTACAGGCATTTCAGAGCTGAGAAGCAAGTGTAGGGATTATACCGAAAGGGTCCTGCCATGGAGTGCTGGTATAGCTTGCTCACTTTGGAATTCCAATCTGAAAACTAAAAGGACCCCTTTCTTTACATGAAATTTAAAGTAAGTAGAGCCAGTGGCCATGAAATTGTTTAAATATTAATATGTACCATGTTTGGGGGGGGTTGTGCACTGGTATTTTGTTTTTAACTGCTGTTATGCTGTTATTTACCACAACTCAGTAGCACCCCCTAGCAGAAATGTGAATTACATTTGTGGGCAATGCAGACTGGAGCACGCTGATTTGGGGAAGGTGTGGCACCTCTTACAGCATGCTCCCTTACACCACCTGTAAATTTTCCTGGGTGGAAGTACCTTATTTAAGGAGTCAATTAGGCAGGCCAATTCAGGCAGCACTCTATATTTGTGAGTAGCCACTTCAGGCATTTCAGAGCTGATAAGCTAGTGTAGGGACTATACCGAAAGAGTCCCACCATGGAGTGGTGGTATAGCTTGCTCACTTTGGAATTCCAATCTGAAAACTAAGAGGACCCCCTTCTTTACTTGTAGTTTAAAGTAAGTAGAGCCAGTGGCCATGAAATTGTTTAAATATTAATATTTAACATATTTGGGGGGGAGGTTTGTGCACTAGTATTTTGTTTTTACTTGTACCATTTTAGTTGCCCTCCTCTGGACTGCCTCCTTCCTGTCTATGTCCTTGCGGAGATGGGATCTCCAGAACTGGATGCAGTACTCCAGACGTGGTCTCACCAACTGTCTGTACAGAGGGATAACAATGTTTTGTTTTCTGCTGGTGATGCATCTCCCTACCCATCCCAGTATCCCCCCAGCCCACCCTATTGCCTTCTCACATTGCTTGCTAACCTTAAGGTCATCTGATATGATTACCCACAGTTCCCTTTAAAATGTTGTTGTTACTACCACCCCCCCCATTGTGTAATATTCTCCTGGGTTTTTGTTTCCCAGGTGCATTATTTTGCACTTCTTTGCATTGAATCCAAGCTGTCATACTTCTGATCATTCCTCCAACCTTGCCAAGTCCCTTCTAATCCTTTCCACGCTCCTTGTCTTTCAACTCTGTTGCAGATCTTTGTATCATCTGCAAAGAGGCATACTTTTCCTTCCAGTCCCTCTGCAATGTCACTTATAAAGACATTGACAGGGACTGGACAAAGAACTGAACCCTGCTGTACCCCACTAGTAACCCCCCTTTCTTCAGAGTGGACTCCATTTACAATTACCTTCTGTGTCCTGTTGTCCAGCCAATGTTTTACCCATGCTACCACCCCGGGACCCACTCCCAGGCTGGTTAATTTGATTATTAATCTTTTATGTGGGACTGTGTCAAATGTCTTGCTAAAGTCTAGGTAGGCCAAGTCCACAGCCCCTTCCAGGTCTACTACTTTGGTCACCCAGTCAAAGAAATCAACTAGATTGGTCTGACATGACCTTCCCGCTGTGAACCCATGCTGCCTTGGGTCCTGTGCCCCACTGGCCTCAAGGTACTCAACAATTCTTTCCTTCAGAAGTGATTCAATCACTTTTCCTGCCACAGAGGTCAAACTGACAGGTCTATAGTTTCCTGCCTCTGTCTTACTCCCACTTTTGTGAAGGGGAATCACATTCGCCTTCCTCCAGGCCTCAGGTACCACACCAACTCCCATGATTTATTAAAAGAGGTAGTCAGTGGTGTCACTAGTTCTCCCCTTAAATCTTTTAGAATTCTGGGGTGAATTCCATCAGTCCCCATTGCTTTGTCCACCTTCAGTTTTAGAAGTTCTTTCAGAACTCTTTCTTCTGTGAAAGAACTGGGATCGACCCCCCCATCCAGAGTGCTTCTGTCAATTGGATTAGGCACCTCCCGCTCCTCCTCTTTTGTGAATACTGAGCAGAAGTATTCATTCACTATCCCTGTTTTTTCACTGTCCCTCTCTGCCCACCCAGCATCCTTTCTATTCAGCCTAACTATCCCTCCCTTTGTCTTTCTATGGTCCCTGATGTACCAATAAAAGGTTTTATCCCCCTTCTTAACTGAATTGGCTATATTTTCCTCAGTTTGGACCTTTGCTATTCTGACTTCCCTCTCTTCTTCCTTCTACCGTAACTTGTATAATTCTCTGTCCTGCTCCTTCTGTGTTTCCTTATACTTCCTAAATTCTATATTTTTCTCCCTAACCTTCCCTGCCACCTCTTTTGAGAACCATAATGGCTTTTTCTATCATTTTGATTTTTTATTTGCTTCACACAAAGGCTTGTTGTGATGGCAGTTTTGATGTTTCCCCATTGTTGCCCCACCCCTCCTTCTAGCCTGTTTGCTAGTGTTTCTCTAAGGCACTCTCCCATCTTGCCAAAGTCAGCCCTCCTGAAGTCCAGCACCTTCATTATGTTTGCTTGCACACATGTGCAAGAAACATAGTGCACGATCAAAATGCAGTGCCATACAATTGAAAGGAGAGCACTGCTTGAGTGAGTAGCCGCCCTCCCACACATACAATACGGCGACATCACATTATTGCATGCTCATGCGCCTCCTACCTCCCCCACGACACACCGGCTGGCTGATGGGGTGCCCAATCCCCTGTCAGCTCTACTGTCCCCCACAGTCTGTATGGCTGACAGGGATATCAATCCCTGTCGGCTCTACTATTCCCCAGACTATCAGGTGCCACGCTGGGAGCCCACCCAGCCTGGCAACAGGTCCTATGGCTGACGGGGTGCCCAATCCCATCAGCCCACTGCCCCGAACAGCTCTTCCAGGCTGCCACTGGGAGCTCACCCCAGTGTGGCAAACGTCCCAAGATAGTCCAAATGAAAGAAAAAAACCTTCCTCGTTGCTGTCTTCACCCCCCACCTGCGCCCACCCACTGCACACCCTGCCTTCTCACACCCCCACCTCACCCCATACTTACCTCCGGAGCTTGGCACGACGATCTTCGGTGGACCAAGAACACGTCTGCACTCTTCAAAGCTGACCGCGAACTGAGGAAAAGCCGGTAAGCTGTGTAATGTAATAAATAGGGTTTTTTCAACTTTGCTACATATCTCAGTAATTTTGGGGAATTTTGGCACCAAATTTTCAACATGGGGTTTTTTGGACCCCTCCTCATGAATTCTGTCACTGTCATGGCGTTAATCTGGCCCGAAGGGTGATTTCGCAGTCACTGTGCAAAATCACCTTTCAGGATGGATTATCAAAATGACAGTGCCAGTGTTCATAAGGTGGACCCTCAAAAAGCCTATGTTGAAAATTTGGTGAAAAAATTCCTAAAAATGACTGTTTTACAAGCGTGCATTGCGCTGTTCCTACGCACGCTGGTAGGTTCACAAATTTTCAATATTTTCACACTGGATTTTCAACATTGCCATTTGACCACACTTCCTTATGAGTAGTACAGCTGTCATTTTTCACATCTCACCCAAAATGTGTTTCCATGCATGTAGCCCACAATGGCACAGTCGGTGTGCAAAATCAATGTTCAGGACACATTAAGAAAATCACAGTAACACTGTTCATGGGCAGAGGTGTTAAAATGGCTATGTTAAAAATTTGGTGAAAAAATTCTCAAAAATGACTATTTTATGAGCATGAGTTGTGCTGTTCCTACGCACTCTCGTAAGTTCACAAATTTTCAATATTTGCACTCCAGATTTTCAACATTGCCATTTTACCACACCTCCTTATGAGCAGTGCAGCTGTCATTTCTCACTTCTCACCCAAAATGTGTTTCCGTGCATGTAGCGCACAATGGCACAGTCGGTGTGCGAACTCAATGTGTGGGACACATTAAGAAAATCACAGTCAAACTGTTCATGAGTAGAAGTGTTAAAATGGCTATGTTAAAAATTTGGTGAAAAAATTCCTAAAAATGACTGTTTTACGAGCGTTTATTGCGCCGATCCTACGCACACTCATAAATTCGCAAATTTTCAATATTTTCACTCCAGATTTTCAACATTGCCATTTTACCACACCTCCTTATGAGCAGTACAGATTTCAGTTTTCACATCTCACCCAAAACATGTTTCTGCCCATGTAGCACACAATGGCGCAGTCGGTGTGCGAAATCAATGTATGGGACACATTAAGAAAATCACAGTGACACTGTTCATGAGCAGAGGTCTTACAATGGCTATTTTGAAAATTTGGTGAAAAAATTCCTAAAAATGACTGTGTTCCGAGTGAGCATTGCACAGTTTCCATGCACCCTGGTAAATTCATGAATTTGTAATATTTTCAGTCCAGATTTTCACCAGTGGCATTTTTCCACACTTCCTTATGAACAGTACAGCTGTCATTTTTCACAACATGGCCAAAATGTGTTTTCACACTTTCAGAACAGAAATGCGTGGTCGCTGTGGGAAATCATTGTTTGGGACAGATAAAGAAAATCACAGTAACACTGTTCATGACCGGAGGTCCCAAAATGTCTGTGTTGACAATCTGCTGTAAACAATTCCGAAACTAATTACATTACGGGTGCACGTTGCACAGTTTCTATGCACGCTCGTAGACTTCACCAGTTTTTTAATATTTTCACTGCAGATTTTCAACATTGCCATTTTTGACACCTCCCCATGAACAGTACAGCTGTCATTTTTCACATCCTGTTCAGAATGTGTTTTTGCACCTGTGGTGACAAATGCTGTAGTCACTGTGCAAAAGCAGCTTTCAGCTAACAAACTGATATTGCCACTGTTCATGAGGTGGGGTCACAAAAACCATGTTGAAAATTTGGAGTAAAAACACCAACGAATGCCTGAGGCATTAGGGTTTCCGACCATAACACTCCACCCTGTAGAGAATGACAGGTATCAGGGCTGTGACTTGGGATTGTCACCTGCAATGCTCATACCATTCTACCCCCACCCCCACCCACACCCTGCAGCCACTGAGAGGAATCGAGGTGTGCCTTGGACTCTTTGGCCCCAAAGTTCACCCCATTCTCCTATACCGCACCCATCTCACAATATTTTCTGATGGAATGGGGTGCACATAAGGGCCAAAGACCCCAAGGCACACCGTGACACTTGTCGGTGTCTGCATGGTAGGGTGTGGTGAAATGGCGTGGCCATTATGCCTGATGACCCAAAGACACACCCCAATGCCTGTCACTATCTGCAGGGTGGTGATGGGATTGGCTTCAGTTCAGTACTTCACTGCCATTCCTATTATGCAGCTCTGTAACTCCTACACTACCAATGCCAATGTCAGCAAGCAAACATTTGGCATTGATAAATCCTTTTTTTTGTATGGCTTGACTCTGTAGCTGAGTTATTGTGAACCACACTGATTGGTGGTCACTTGTTCCCAGATGGCTACCCACTTCTAGATCTGAGATCCTCTCGCTGTCCCCATTTAAGAGTACAAGGTCTAAGATTGCTCCCTCATGAGTGGGTTCCAAAACTAGCTGTCTGAGGCAGCCACCTGTAGGGCATTAAGAATGGCCCTGCTCTTGGATGTGGCTGCAGCAAAGGTGCTCTAGTTAACATCTGGCATATTCAAGTACTCCATTAACAGTATCTCCCCTTTCTCTGCCATCCTAAGAATGCCTTATATCATATCTTTGTCCATTCCCTCTTCCTGACATGGGGGTCTGTATACAACTCCTGTGTGGATTTTGGTGCCATTTCCAGTCTCTAAGGTGACTCACAGTACCTCCTCTTCTCCCTGTTTACTCTTTTATTCCATTGCTTTTATCCCTTCCCTTACATAAAGAGCTATTCCTCCCCCTCTTCTACCCTTCCTGTCTCTCCTGTAGGTTGTGTACCCTGGTATGTTAACATCCCAGTCATGGTTCTCTGTGTACCATGTTTCTGTGACTGCTACAATATCCAGGCATCCCTTTTCCATCAAGGCCACCAGTTCAGGGAGCTTGTTGCCCAGCCTATGGGCATTGATACTCATTACCCTCCATTTCTTGATGGCCTTACCCCTTTTTGCCTCATCCCTGTCCTTACTGCCTTTGTCATTTTTTCCATTTACCCCTGCCCTTCTCCCTATCGACATTTCTTTCTTGGTGTTTACCTCACTAACTACCCTGATTTTTTTTTGGGGGGGGGGCTAGGATTTCCCTGCTCCTTTCCAGTGCCTCCCCCCTTGGCTAGTTTAAATTCTTGCCAATGAAGCATTGAAACCTATCACCGAGGATCCTGGTTCCGCTCCTGGACAGATGCAGACCATCATGCCAGTATAGGCCCGCATCATTCCAGGTGGACCCCCAGTCCCCAGTGAAACCAAGTCCATGAGCTCTGCACCAGTTTTTCAACCACTGATTGAACCCATGGTGTGGAGCACTCTAGCCTCATCCATGCCACAGACAGGCAGCACCTCTGAGAAGGTTACTGTGTGTGCTACTTGTCTAAGGCCCCTCCCAAGCTCCACAAACTCTTCCTGCACTGCACTGATCCCTTTCTCAGCCAGGTCATTTGTCCCTAGGTGGACAGTGAGATCCAGCTCCTTCCCCGGTGCAGCTGTTCCAGCGATCCTGAGGATTTTCTCCCTGTCCCTCCAAGCCATGGCACCAGGCAGGCACCCTACCTCCCTCTCCCCTTCCTCCCCCAGTTCTACCCTCCTAACAATGGAGTCTCCCACCAGGAGTTGTTTCTTTCCCCTGTGTGGTCCCTTGCCACCCTCCTATGGGTCTTCTTTGTAAAGGTTGCCAGCATCCTCCTTGGTCTCCACTGAGGGTGCCTCCATAAAAGAACCACACTTTGCCAGAATGGCATTTGAATTGTGGAGAGGTACAATTGGAGGGATGCACCTCTGTTAAACCCCCCCCCCCGGAGCCCACTGTGGTCCAACCGCTCCTTTTTCTTGGCAACCTCTGAGGCAACAGCAGTGGCCCTGGTGGTCCCTGGGTGTGAAAGGAGGTCCCCCAAATCCTGCCCAACTCAGCCTGGAGATGAACAACCTCCTCCCTCAGCCCAGAGAGGTGCCTGCAGATGGGACAACACTGCATCCTCCAGAGCATCTCCCAGAAGACTGCTGCTCCACAGTCATCTGGTATCCCGAAACTATCTTGCCATCCCCATGTATGAACAGTGATGAACTTCCTACTTCCGGGTGGCTTGCCACATACATGTGCAGAGCCCCCACTGGGCAAATGCTTGAGTTAGGATGCTGTCTTAACCACACCCAACTGCCAAGCCTCTGCTGATTGGTCTTCGATCTCCTTAATAGTATGGCAATTGCATCTCCAGCCCATGCTGTGTCATCCCATTGCAGCCCCCTTCCCTCTGCCTTCTTGCCATGCCCCACCACTTACGAACATACGAACATACGAATGTGCCAGCAGAAACAGATCACCTGGTCTAAGTCTGCTTGAGTGTGCAGCCAAATCCCCCTAGTTTGCAGCTGCCACATCCCCTCTCCTTTGTCATCCCACTGCCACACCTCACCTCCCCCACCCTCACTCTCCCCTGTTCCCTGTCCCATGCCCTTTTGAAGCTGTTCACAGATTTACATGACACCACTCATTGTGGTAGGGTGTTCCATTTTGCTACCACCCTCTCTGTGAAACAGTGGCTCCTCATTTCCTTTCTAAATCTTCCCCCCTCCATTCTTAGCCCATGCCCCCTGGTGACCCTCCCCCTCCTTAACTTAAAGACCCCATCTGTCCCATCCTTATTGATTCCCTTCAGATATTTGGATGTCTCTATCATGTTACCCCTGTCCCTTTTATCCTCCAGGGTGTACATATTCAGGTCTCCCAGCCTGCTGTCATAGTTCCCCCCCTCCATTCCACATATCATCTTTGTTGCCCTTCTCTGCACCCCCTCCAGTAGCCTGATATCATGCTTTAGGTATGGCCTCCAAAACTGCACACAATACTCTAAGTGAGGTCTTACCAGTGACCTGTAAAGAGGCAAGATCACCTCTCCTCACCTGGACGAAAGTCCCCTAGTTATGCACCCCAGCATTTTGTTTGCTTTTGCAGCCGCTCTCCTGCACTGGGCAGTGTTGTTCATGGTCCCTGTTATCATTACCCCAATTCCTTCTCCTCCTCAGTGATCCCCAGCTTAACCCCCCCCAGCTGGTATTCTCTCCTTGGGTTCTTCACCCCAAAGTGATAACCTTACACTTTTTTGCATTGAATCCCAGCTGCTACCTCTCTGACCACTCCTCTAGCTTGCATAGGTCCCCCTGCAGCTGCTTCCATCCCTCCTCTCCATCCACCACTGCTCTGATTTTGGTGTTATCAGCAAACAGACTTACCTTGCTCACCACCCCATGTGCAATGTCTGATATGAAGAACTCAAACAATACTGGCCCCAAAACAGAGCCCTGTGACATCCCACTCATCACTGGCCTTGGAGTTGAGAGCTCCCCTCTCACCACCACCAGTTGCAGCCTGCCACTTAGCCAGCTTGTAATCCAGTTCATTATTTTGGCCCCTACCCCTACACCAGTTAGCTTCTCCCCAAGCCGCCTATGAGGCACCGAATCGAAGGCCTTGTTGAAGTCCAAGTAAAGAACACCCACTGCATGACCCTTATCCAGCTCACATGTCACCCAGTCATAATATTGTATGAGGTTGATTTGACAAAACTTACCTGAAACAAACCCATGCTGCCTCATATCCTGAAGGCCATTGTCCTCCAGGTATGACATTAGTCTTTCCTTTAGTATCATTTCCATGAGTTTGCACACTATGGAGGTGAGACTTACCAGACCATAATTACCCAGTTCATCCCTTGGCCCGCTCTTGTGTAATGGTACTACATGTGCCATCCTCCAGTCCAGTGGCACACATCCCGACTACAGTGAGGTGCTGTACAGATCTGCCAGTGGCTCCACCAACACCTCCACCATCTCCCTCAGCACCCTGTTGTGGATACCATCTGGCCCTGGTGCCTTGTCTACCTTCAGTGCTCTCAGTCCTTCTAGGAGTCTACTTGCCTCAGTTCTTCCATCTGTCACCTCCTCTCCCCATGTCCTCACCCTCCCAGCCCATGCTGGTAGTGGTCCCCCCCTTTTCTTCTGTGAACACTGAGCAAAAGTATTTATTCAGTGCTTCTGCCTGCTCCTCCCCCCTTTTTCAATAAACTCCCCATCCCTTTTTATCCTCACTATTGTCTCCTTGCTCTTCCTTTTCTCCCTGATGTATCTGAAAAAGTCTTTCTCCCCTCCATTAATTTCCAGTGCTAATCTCAGCTCTCTCTGGGCCTTGACTTCTCTCATTTTTCTGGTCACCTCCGTGGACCATCTTGCATATTCCTCCCTGTCCACTTCCTTCCCCATCTTCCTAAACCTCTGGTGCACCACTTGTTTTGCCCTCACCACCTCCACAACCTTGCTGTTCAACCAGCATGGTTTTCTTGCTCTGCTCCTCTTACTCTGCACCTTGGTGCTGGCTTCTGTTGCCTCTGTAACCTCCCATTTAATAATATCCCATTTCTGCTTCATGTCCATCTCCTGCCTTATGCCTTCCAGTTTCCCTTTCAGTACTTCCTGCATCCTCCCGAAGTCCACTCCCCTGAAGTTTACCACCAAATTAACTGATTTCACTGGCTTCCCACACATCGTGATATTAAACCACACCGTTTGGTGATCATTGTTGGCTAGTGGGTCCTCTACTTTTATTTCCCTCACTGCATCCTCATTCGACAATACCAGATCTAAAGTGTTCTTTAACCTAGTAGGTACAGTAACCAACTGCGTCAGGAGACCCTCTTGGATCACGTCCAGGAGTACTTGCTCCCTAGCACTGGAGGTGACCAGAATGCTCCAGTCAACCCCTGGCAAGTTGAAATCCCCCACGATGACCACCTTCCCTTTTCTACGTACCTTTTTGAAAATTACAAAAATCTTTTAATACATTGCAGACATATTTTTGGGAACAATGGGCTGGTCTTAGACCCATTAAAGTCACAGCTAATGTTATTTTCAAATAAAAAAGTATGTTTGAATTTATATATAAAAACATTGGATGGGTGCAGTTTGACCCTTGTGGACTGTTACAAATATTGGGGAGTCTGGATGGACTTCCATTGTAGTTGGGATCCTCATATTGACAACCTGATACAAAAATTGAATGAGAAGTTGGGGTATTGTATAACCATAGAAACTGCCTTACATCTGAAGCTAGATTAAAAACTGTGAATTCGATGATAATCCCACATTTTGATTATGGTGATGTTGTGTATATTGGTGCTGCTAGTGGTACACTGGGAAAGTTAGATGTTGTTTTTAATAGATTTGCACATTCTCTCCTAGATGCACCCTGGAATACACACCATTGTACTCTCTATAAGACTCTGAATTGGATACCTTTAATGGATCGGCGTAATAGCCATGTGCAGTGTTTGACCCACCGTTGTTGCTTTAAAAAAGCACCAGAATACTTAATAGAGTTTTTGGAGGAGTGGAATGTTAAGGAGGGATTGCGATCTGCAGAGGAAATACATTTTAGGGTGCCATTTATAAGAACAATAAAGGGCCAACATTGTTATGTGTTTGAAGGACCAAAATTATGGAATTCATTGCCAGGTCATTTGAGGTTACATACTAATAAAATATCTTGGAATGTATTAAGTTCATGGCTTGAAAAGGCAGCATTGTCACAAAGAAGCTGTTGTATTTGAAAGTTTTGTATTTGCTGTAATAATTGTTGTTTTGTCTATGAATCTATTTATATGTATGTCATATTATTTTTAAAATGAAACTGATATTCTTTTTGTACAGTAGGACCCCATTGTAAATTAGCTTTTTGCTAAAATGGATTATTTTGTTTCTGATATCAGAAATAAACTTTTTTCTACTACTACTACTTGTCCTGCTAACTCCCTGTGAAGCTCCTAAGACTGGGACTTCACTCTATCTAAAAGCCCCACTATACATGGCAGTGTACAGGGCTTTAAACAGCACTGCTTCACCCCTGGAGCTGCAAACCTAGGGTAATATTCCCATCAACTGCACCATCAAGCCCTCTGATATTGGCTTTCTGGCATCCTGCTTCTTATCCACTCCCCATATCCAGTCCTGCATCATTCTGCGGACCAGGTTGCTTTTTGTTGGGCCTTCCCATCCCCGCAGGGTACAAATCTGCCCTATGGCCGCCAGGTGCACACCCATGGTCAAATGAGCCAAGTGCTGGTTCCACCCTGTTACAATGAATCGAGCTAACTGCTCCCGTGTCACTGCCCCACTTACCTGACCGCCATATTGGTCCCAGAATTTTTGAAATGCCCTCCAAGAGGTTTCATAAGCTCTAAGGGTCCTGGGAGCCCAGGAGTTGTGGAACAGTACTTTAGTTCCCCCAATCTAATTGTCCATACATACGTCGGGATGGTGGTCTCCCAGAACTCTGCTCCAGGTGTGACAGTCTGGAATTTGTCCATCTACAATTGGGAGAGGCAATCAGCAATCACATTGTCCATACCATCATTGTGCTTGGCCCTGAACGACATGTTCAAGGTCAGGCCTAGACACACCATCCTACTTAAAACCCTCATGACCCTGTATGACTTCATCCTTTTCTTGTTCAACACTTTTACCACTGCCCTATTATCAGTCCAGAATGTTACTTTCCTGTTCCTGAGCTCTCTTCCCCAAACTAGCATTGCCACCCATATGGGAAACAGTTCCAGGAAAATGATTTCTTTCATCACTCCTTCCCTTACCCAGTTTTCTAGCCATGGTTCCACGAACCATTTTCCTTGGAAATAATCCCCCATGCCAATTCTGCCCACTGCATCCTTATACATCTGCAGATCAGTATTGTATAGCCAATCATCCTACCAGAAAGTCTGCCCATTGTACGCCTGAAGGAAATGTTCCCAGATCAACATATCCTCCCTGGTCCCCTTATTAATATCCACCCAGAGGTGGGGCTATGTTGCCCCCTGAGTTGCCCAGGCTAGATGCCATGTAAACTTGCACCCTGGAGCAATGGCTCTACAGGCATAATTCAGGTGCCCCAGCAGCTGTTGCACCTGCTGTAGCTGCACCCTCCTGCATTCCCCAATCTTCCCAAAGTAATTCCAGTAATCTCTCCACCTTCTTGCCTGGTAAATGGTACAGCTCTTTTGTCATGTCCAGTTCCAGCCCTAGGAACTCTGTCATTTGGCTGGGCCCTTCTGTCTTATCCTCCACTAGCGGCACACCCAGTTCATGGCATAGCACTTTGAAATCCTGAAGCATGGCTTCAGTCTCCTTTTCCCCTTCCCCAATAAACAGGAACTCATCTAAATAGTGCACCACTGTCTGATACCTGTACCGTGTCTGAAACACCCATTGCAGCCAGGTATTGAACATCTCAAAAGTGGCGCATGCTATGGAGCATCCCATCGGCATGGCCTTATTGAAATAATACTGACCATCAACCTGAAATCCTAGTAAGTCCCAATCCACTGGCCTAACTGGCAGTAAGCGAAATGCTGACTCTATTTCTGTCTTTGCCAACCAGGTGCTCTGCTTAGCCCTGATGAGTCACACCACCTCCTCCAGGGTGGCGTATGTGACCCTACTAACCTCTTCCCCAATGGCATTATTGACTGAATCCCCTTCCGGGTAGGATAAGTAATGTATCACCCGGTACTCTCCCAGCTGTTTTTTGGGCACTAAACCCAATGGGGAAATCCTCAGGTTTGGCAATGGGGGGGGAGGCAAATGGACCTTCCACCCTCCATGCTGCCACCTCCTTTCTAATTTTATGTGCCAGCATGGCCTCTTGCCAGGTGTGGATTTGAGGTTCTTTGCCTTCATCATTTTTTGAAGTCCTTAAAACTGTATACTAAAACCTAACTTAAAGCCTGTGCACAATTTCTTGGCTGCCTCCTGATCCGGGTAGCCCCCCAGCCACCTTTCTACTGCATCTGCTCTTATGGGTGTCCGGGCCAGCTGGACACCACCTCTTTCTGGTCCTTAAATTGTCCTGGTGTCAGGTTTGATAGGCGTGATCCCTCCCTCCTCCTGATGCCTTCCCTCTGTTGCCCTTCCCCCACTGTTGCCCCCTAAAGGAGCCCAGGCTGGCCCGAAAGGGTTGCTGGTATGAGTTATCCTGGTTGCCGGACCCTTTTTCCCAGCTATACCTGCAATTGGATGCCGGTGATGACCCCCACACTTAGAGCAGATCTGCCAGAAGTGACAGTCTGGCCATGAGCAAAAGGCTCTGTTGTATCCCCAACAAGCCTTTGCCACTGCCCCCCCAATCTGTCTCCCTCCATCTCCTTCTCAGTTGGACGTGTGTAGATTTACAGCCACAAGTCTAGCTGCCTGGCATCCCATTTTACATCCCCAAAATGTGCCATTCTTTTCCTAAATTTCTTATCATACCTTAACCAGCTGTGACCCCCTTTCTTATACGCGTTCTTAATAATGAGGGAATAGGTGAGGAGTGGGGTAGCTAGCTCTGGCCACTTCTCAGTGACTATGGCAGTGAAATAAGTAAAACCCATGGATCAATTGTCCCAAGTTTTACCTTTCCATGATTTGTCATCCTTCCTCTTTCCCAGCAAAACTACTGCTGCTGTCATATTCTTCTTCTCGAAACTGTCCTTCTCCTCATACTTGTCCATGTTGTCGACATTCACCAGGGCAAAGAAGTAGACATATTCCCCTTTCCAAATCTTTTCTTTCATGGCTGTAGGGACGTGGTCCACCAGCCAGACCCCTGCTGCCCTGATCTCCCGCTCCAACATAGGGGCTCCTGTGAACACCCCATTCTCCCATCTAACCCTGTCCCCTTGATTTCACATAAAGCCTTCTCCAGTTGCCCCAAACCATTCTCTCCCATACCTTTAAGCATCTGCTCCACATACTCTTTGACACTGCTTTCCAGTGCCACCACCTGATTGCCTGTTATGCCCGGCTGTGGTGTGCTGGGCACCAGCTGGGGCACTTCCGCTGGGTCTGGTATGGGTATCGGGGCCTGTGGGGGCAGTGCCAGTTCTGGCAGGGGAAGAGGGATTATGGGGTTGGGGGGATCCAGCTCCTGTGCTGGGACTGGTTCGGGGATTGGGTCACAGGGAGGTGGAACCAGAGGAGCCACCGGCAATGGCACCAGTACCACATTCCTAGGCTCTGGTACCCCTGGCCCTCTTGGTACCCTCTTACTCCTCTCCTGACCCTTCCTTTGCTTCCCCTTCTGCTTCATGCCTTTCTCACCCCACCCCCCGTCTGGCTCTGCCACCTCCAGCAGCCAGTTCGCTTTTTTGACCAGGTCCATCACCACCAGGTAGCATTCTTCCTTGCTGGGCTTGACTCTCTTTGATGCCATCCTTCCACTCCCAGGTACCTGATAAAAGAAACTGTAACAGTTAGCCTTTCCCAACTTGTTGACTAAGCCCGGATCCTTCATATGCTCCGGTATCTCCTCTTGAGTCATTCCTTCCAGCGTCCCCCATGCCCCCCCTTGCCTTTTCCCCCGGTCAGTCCAGGCTCTGCCCCAACTGTCCTCATAAGTACTTGCCATGCTGTGAGATGGCAGTGGCCTGGCCCCTTCTCCTCACTGGGTCCCTTCACCGGTCCCCCCCGGCATCATAGTCCCTTGTTGCTTTGTTTCTGCCCCCCCACTACCCTTTCCAAATGGGAGGCCCATTGTCCCCTACTCAGTACCTTCAGGCCCCCTCATCATCCCCTGTAGGGATTGTCATGACCCTCCAGTCCCGAGCATCAAACCCCACCACTCCTCATAGGGATGCCCCCCTACTCTCCGCCTTGGTCCCCCACCATCATGACCACCTCAGAGAAGGAGGGTTCACCCAATTCTTCCAAACTGCGTTGCCTTACTAACACCAGCACCATGGGACCCGCCTCACCACGTGGTGTCCCGATCTGTGCCCTGCCTCTTAAAATATTCAAAATGCCCCCAAAAATGCAAACCAACCAAAAATGCCCCAAAAATGCAAAACCGTGCTGTGACTAGTGAGTCCTCTGCTCCACCTTGTTCTCCTGCATCTGCAAAGCTAACCCCCCATGGCCCCCACACTGTGTGGCAGTGAAGTCAGACTCCATGCCATGCAGTGTCCTGTCCTGGGCCCAGTACCTGCAGATCCCTCATGTTTGTGTGGGAAATCGCGTCCGAAATGCCAGAAACAAACTCTGCATTTTCAACCAGGAGGAGTCCTCTGCTCCTCCTTTGCACTCTGTATACCTCCTTGTTCATAAGTATGCACTTTCTGTCCTGCTAACCCCCCCACACTCCCCGTGCCCCTCCACACTTCCCCCATTCATCCTCAAGCACCCCCCTCAATTCTGTAGCCAACCTGCTTTAAAAACAAACAAAAAAAAACCCAAACCTGGAGCGCCTCGCTCCCCGCTGCTGTGCCACTCCTCCCAGTGCACATCCCCACCGGGCCTCCACCACGTGGTGATGATTTCACATGCCATCCCACGTGGTGGGCCCTAACCTGTTAATCCCTCATTTGTCCTCACTGATGTGGCCTTCCACCTCACTTCTCTGCAAGTAAGCAACCAAACAACAAAACTCTACTTCTACCAAAAAACAAAATGCCCTCCCTACAAAGCGTTACTTGTGCTTGCGGCTCTTCTCCCCCAGCTTTCTCTGGCCCTGGTGCCTATGCCTTTCTCTATGGCTTGTGCTGCCTGTAATTCCTCTGCAGTCTTGCCACTCGCCCCAGAGCCCCCACTCTTCTCTTTCCTCACTCCCGGGCACTCTGCCCTCCGAAACCATTTGCCCATACCCTTCAAGCAATTTCCCCTTTCTTTTGCATTGGATCCTGCCAAAACCTTCTGGTGGGGCACTGACTTATACCCCACCCTGGCTTCACTGCGCTGACCCCTCACTCACACTGCCTGATGCTACAAAACCATGCTGCCTCACATTCTCATCCTGGGGGGCTTTGTTCACACACAATCAGAAGAAACAGCAAAATACAACACACAGTTCCTAACTTC
Organism: Neoceratodus forsteri; assembly: GCA_016271365.2. NCBI lineage: Eukaryota > Metazoa > Chordata > Ceratodontiformes > Ceratodontidae > Neoceratodus > Neoceratodus forsteri. Next base: position 637,083,684 of record CM057455.1, on the reverse strand, counting down.
TTCAGTCCTGAATCAGCACCTTTACCAAAAACAGTCCACATAACTTACATTGTTCCACTGTTTTCCTTTGTTTACTCACTTGAATTGGTTCACAGTCTCAGATTTATCCTTCCAGACAATATTTACCTTTGTAGCTTTTTTTTTGTTTTAAACAAACTCCAAATATCCACTAGACAAATGCCCACTGGCTCAAACTCTTTGCCAAAACTGTTGTGCTTCCAGAGTAAAAAACTTTCAGAGCAATTTTGTGCGCTTCCCTTGCTGTGCAGCCCCTTATATCTGCCCCCTTTAGACCTGCCTCTAGCTCCCTTGCCAATCGTCTGTTGTCATCTCTCTGTTCCTACCACTCCCTTTTGCCCACCTCTTTTGTGACCTCATCAGGTCCTCCCCTTTTGTGACCTCATGGCCTTCTTGGGTCCCCTCTCCTCCCTCTGCCCCCTCCCCCTTCCCTGAGCTTCCCACACTTATTGTCAGGGCCTTGTGACAATGGGATCTGCCCTTTTAATTGGGCAACCCTCTTTATTTGAAGGTGGTGGGGGGACTAAACCATTAATCATGTTATCTTAGTTGCAACTCACCCACTGCACATCCATCTTTCTGAATGCTGTTTGTGAGTGGAGTGAGAGTGTGAATGATCAGGAAGGAAAGGACAGAGCAATTGCATCAGTAGTGACATGGTGCACATCTGCCTAACATCACTACTGTTGCAATTGCTACAACCCTTCCCTCCTGATCACATGCCTGCTTACTGCATTCACAAAGAACATTCAGATGGACTGGGAACTCTGTGAGAACGTGGTGACTAAGCTAGCTAGGTTTGTAGTTTACTTGCCCCCATGAAATCTGGGATTGGGGCTCAAGAGGGAAGCATCAAATAAGGACTATAGGTTCACAGGTGTTACAAATAAAATTAGGCAAAGGCTCATCTAATTTGCCCATCATTATATCAGTGAAATATGACCCTCAGTTCATTTATTGTCCATATAACAGTCCAACTTTTTTGAAACCCACCAAGGTCTCACAGCTCCCTACATCATGTGGGAGTGCATTCCATGTAACCAGAAGTCTCAACATAAATCAAGATTGCCACTCAATTTAAAAACACCCTCATCAAAGATGCAAATGATTGCCCCTTGAATTCAGTTTTTTTCTCTCCCATCATAAGGTTTAGAAATTCTGTTTTCATCAGATCCCTTCTGGCAATGAAAACTCTCCACACCTGCTAGCTTGGATGCTCGTTAGCAACAGTTTATTTAAAAAACATCTATTTAATTTTTACATTTCATTTGTAAAATTCAACATTTCTCTGTTTCAGTTCAAAATACATTCTTAGATAGTCCATTCTTTTATATCTCTTTCTTCCTCCTTGGCCCTCCTCTTCTTCTGCTTCTTTCCTTCATTGTCCGGACACCAGATCCAATCCCCCATAACATCACCAGTACCATACCAGGTACCAAACCTATCAGGACCTCCTCCCTCCTCCCTCCTAAGTCCGGACACTAAGATCTGACTCCTAATCTATCCCTTTCCCCCTCCTCCTTTTAATTCCTTGCCTGGGTACCATTTGACCCCAGCCCTCCCCCCTTCTTACTACCCCCTCTCTTCCTTCTCTTGCTCCCCCTTTCCTCCCTGCTTCCTTGCTTCTCCCTGCATGGGCCACTTGATGCCCAGCCAGGTTCTATCAGCCTCCACCACCACTGCCTCTCTGCAGCCACCCTGCCTCTGCCAGGGCCCACTTAGTATCTTGTCCTGGCTGCTGTGCTGTGGTCCTGAGAATCCTGGGCCCCAGTCTCTAACCCTCCCCCCACGCTGACACTTCAGGGAGGGTGAGTGGCATAAATTCCCAGCAAAATAGGCCGACCTGAGAGCTGCACTGCCTTTTAAACCCCCTTCAGGACCCCAAATCAGGACCCCAATTTGGCCTCTCCCCCCTACCAATCCAACCTGCTCTTGCACCTGCATCAAATGACACCTGTTTGACTTTCCTTGTAATTTCACCAAGCTCCGCCCTTCCCCTTTCCTTTCCTCCTCCCCCCCCATCTCCTCTTCCCTGTTCATTTCCATCAGGGCCATCTGACAATTTAGTTTTCCTATTAGTGGCAACCCTATTTGTCATCAGGTCCCTTCTGGCAAATGAAAACTCTCCACACTTGCTAGCTTGGATGCTCATTGGCAACAGTTCATTTAAAAAACACCTATTTATTTATTTGCAAAATTGTTTTACAACCTTTGAGCCAGAGGCTCATTTCAAAAGGTACCTCATCACATTGAGGACAGACAGAACAAATGTAGGTTACAGCATAAAAGTCACTGACTTAGAGTTACACAGAATGATTTCATACATTTATACAATTTAGTAGCAATTACAGTGATACAGCTGAGCACAAGCTGGTATTTAACAGAGGAGGATGCAATGGGGGAGAAGTGGGGGGAGTGAGGTGGAGTGCTGCCCACGTTGGCGTTGTCAAGTGTGGAGAGATCGAGGCCACATTTAGAGACAGGAGCAGCTGCGAGTGTTAAACAGTTGGCTCCAAAGGGCGGTTTTGAAGTTGAAGATTGTGGGGGCATTGGAGATGGGAGCAGGGAGAGAGTTAAACCAGAAAGGGGCTCTGTAGCAGAAGGACCTCTGACCATGGGTGGTCCTGGATCTGGGGACCAGTAGATCGCTCTTGTTTGAGGTTCGGGCTGTGATAGTGGGTTGGGTATGGCGGATTGAGGCTGTCACCCTGGGTGGGGAGAGCCCGAGTAGTGTTTTTTTCATGAGGAGGCAAGTTTGATAGCATAGCCATTCATCTAGGTTAAGTAGTTTTGCCTCGTCATAGAGTTGACAAGTATGTGTGAGCCTGGGGGCACCAGCAATAAGCCTGCAGGCCTTATTTAGGGTGAGGAGAATTTTGTTGAGGGCGGTAGTGTCAACAGCACCATAGACTGGCAGGCCATAGTCTACAAGGGACAGTACTGAAGACATAACCACAAGACAGAGAGCATCAGAGGGGAGGCAGTTTTTATAGCGGTAGAGGATGCCAAGCCGTGCATTAGTGGCGGATGCAAGGGCATCAATGTGGGTGTGATAGGTGAGGGCTAAATTGAAAGTAACCCCAAGGTACTTGTATGAGCAGACTTGTTCAAGTGGTTGTTTGTTACTAGGGAGGATAGGGAGTGGGAAGTTGCAGGCTTTGTTTGGGGTGGGCAAAGAGCATTGTTTTGGTTTTTTTGAGATTAATGACGAATCTATGCTCTTTAAACCAGGCTTCGGCATCATTGTAGGATTGTTGTAGGGTGTCCTGGAGGGAGATGGGATTGTGGTGGATGGCAAAAATGACAGCATCATCTGCATACATAAGAATTTTGCCAGAGCATGCCCTGGGCAGGGTGTTTAGATAGAGTGAAAATAGTAGGGGGCCCTGGATGGAGCCCTGGGGTACCCCTGAGTGGATGGGATGAGTTTCAGAGAGTGTCCCATTGATTTTTACACATTGAGAGTGAGCGGATAGATAACTTGTGCACCATGCGAGTGGACCAGCAGAGAAACCAGTGTGGCAGAGGGCATCCAGCAGAAGAGGGTGGGAGACAGTGTCGAATGCCTTTGAGAGGTCAATGAACACTGCACCAGCTAGGGAGCTGGCATCCAGGGAGGAGTGTAGGAAATTGGAGAACTCAACTAGTGCAGTGCCGGTACTGTGACCAGCATGGAAGCCGTGCTGCTCTCGGCATAAGATGTTATGCTTAGTTAGATATTCAGTTATTTGAATGGCCACCTCTTTTTCTAGGGCTTTGGGGGGGAAGGATGGAGAATGTTAGGTAGTTGCCGGCAGAGGACCTGTCGCCCCCTTTATGAATGGGTGTGACTATTGCAGTTTTCCATGCAGTGAAGAATTTCCCCAGGCAGAGGGATCGGTTAAGTAGGCTGGTGAGTGGGGCAAGGACATCATCCAGCACCAGCCGGAGAATACTGGGGTCCAGGGAGTCATCTGCCGGGACTATTGCTATTTAATGCTTTAATTAGGAGAGGTCTGGCTTCCTGGGCAGATACCTTGCATAGGTAGAAGCTGGGGTGTTGGAGGACAGGGGGAGGTAGGTTGGGGGGACAGTCAAAGAAATTACTGGGGAGGACAGAGCTAAAGTCAGTAAAGGAGGTGTTAAGGCAGTTAGCAATGCAGGCAGGGTCGGTGAAGGTAGAGCCATTAATAGTGAGTTGGGATGGGAAGGGGAGCGTGATTTCCCATTTAGCTGTTTAACATTGTCCCAGAAAGTTCGTGCACATCCCAAGGAGGAGGTGAGGGTGGCCTGGTAATGGTCGGCCTTAGCTTTATGGATGGCCCATGTGCACCTGTTCTGAGCAGCATTGTAGGCCTGTCTATCAGCCATCCGGCCTGTTTCAGTGGCAAGGTGCCAGAGGTTCTCCCTATTTCTGAGCATTTGTAGTAGGGCAGGGGTAACCCAAGGTGAATTATGTTTTTTGGATTGAATTCTGGTGAGGGGTGCAAAGAATTCATAGGCCTTGTTAAAGGTTTGGTAGAAAAAGGTGAGGGCAGTGTCTATGTCGGGTGCATGATGAATGGGCGACCAATTAATCTGGGCAAGAAACTGCTTGAGTTTTATCAGCCCACCAGATTGGAGGCACCTGCAGAGTTTGGTTTGGGCTGTGGGTTTGGGAGTGGGGGCCACCCAAAGGAATAGGATAGGGGAGTGGTCACTTAGGGGGACTGGGAAGACCTGGATGTCATGGATTTTTTTGGGGTGATTGGTGATAATTACGTCCAGAAGGGTACTGGTTCCTCTCTTTGGGTTTACTCTAGTGGGCTGGGAGATGAGTTGTGTCAGGTCTTGGGCAGCGAAAGAATCTTGGGTAGTGGAAGAGGAGGCGCTGAGCCAGTTCACGTTAAGGTCCCCCACTAGGATTTGTTCTGCCTTGTGGTGGAGGGTGGCGAGATATTCTGTTATAGATATCAGCACCGGGGTTCTGGTTCTTTGGGGGAACGTAGGCAGTGGTGAGATAGAGAGGGCCCCTGGAGGGGTCAGGAGTAAGTTTGAGGTTGAGGGCCTGGGCGCCATTTACAAGAACAGGGGCAGGGAGTGCTTGCTCAATGATTGTGTCCCTGGTATAGATTGCACAGCCACCCCCACATTTGCCTACTCAGTCCTTCCAGTATAGGGTATAGCCTGGGAGGGAGACAAAGGAGTCAGGGGTGGATTTGGATGGCCAGGTTTCAACCAGGGCTATGATATCTGGTTGATGTAACACGGCCCAGCACTGGAGGGCATCACATTTTTTCAGTAGACTGCATATGTTCATGGAGGCTATGCGGAGACCAGTGGACCCAGCAGGTGGGCTGGAGGGGGCAGGGCCTGGGTTTGGATGTATATTACCAGATAGGAGTAGTAGGAAGACCAAGGCTCTGACCAGGGGGGTGGCAGTATGTCAACTTCAGGAGGGTACGCTGGGATGGGGAGGAGGCCATAGGAGAAAAAGGAATGGGCAGGGTTCGAAGGGTCTGGAGGGCGAGGACGAGTTGCAACCATGGGGAGCCAGGGTAGGCAGTGGGGGGGCATCCAGTGGGTGGGTGCTGTGGGCCAGGGTACATGGTCAGTGTACGGTGGGATCGGACTAAGTCAGGGAGAGTTGGGGGTGCTGGTACGAGTGGGCCAGGGGAGATGTCTGGCTGATGGGATGTGGGTACTAACATGTAAATGAGGGGGAGACATTTGAGGAGGAGGTGTACAAATATAGTGCCTAAGGTAGCAGCAGGGCAGAAAAGTTCAAGTGTCTTGACTGCCCCTCAGAAAGCGTGGATACCACTTTGGAGTAGTGGTAGTGTCACGGACTCTGGTGGACAGGGTACAAGATTCGAGACCCTGGTAGGGCGGTTGAACTAGGACCTGGGTGAGGGTGGGGATCCAGGTTCTGGGGGACTCAGAGCAGGCTGGGTTTGGGCCAAAATTCAGGGTGCAAATAGTGACTCCTAGTGGTCACTGGGGGTTAGTGGCAGGCTGGGTGTGGGTCCAGTGGTAGGGCAGGGGGTCAATATGTAGGTCTGGCTAGGAGGCTGGGTGTGAGGGTGAAGTGTGGGCAGAAGCAGAAATGAGAGTAAGACAGAGAAGTAGCGTATGTAGGTAGAGGGGTTCCAGGAAGAAGGAGGAGGAGGAAATTCAGGTGGAGAGACAGAGGTGAATAGTCAGAGGGTCCCTCTGGTGGCTAGCAGGTATAACCTGCAAATGGAAAAGTGGGGACTTAGTAAAACGACAGACAGGAAGTGATGTCACAAGACAGCACCTATATAGGTAGTGGTGGGTGGTGGTGTCGTCGGGCTAACCTCCCTCGCAAGGGTGCTGCTGCTGGGGGTAGTTAATTACCTCTTACGACACCAGCGTATGTCCCGCTCCAGGAGGGAGCTCTGTATTTAATATTTACATTTCATTTGTAAAATTCAACATTCCACTGTTTCAGTCCAAAATACATTCTTAAACAGTCCATTCTTTTATATCTCTTTGATCTTCCTTCTTGGTCCTCCTCTCCTTCTGCTTCTTTCCTTCAAGGTTCGGACACCAGATCCAACCCCCCCATACCATCACCAGTACCAGGTACCAAACTTACCAGGACCTCCTCCCTCCTAGGTCTGGACACTAAGATCTGACCCCTAAACTAACCCTTCACACCTCTCCCTTTTAATTCCATGCCTGAGTGTCATTTGACCCCAGCCCATGCTGTCTTGCCCTCCTCCCCCCCTTCTGCCTACCCCCCTCTCCCCTCTCTTGCTCCACCTTTCCTTCCACTGACCCATCTCCAGCCTGTCATTTAATTAAGGGCTTCCCCCTTGCGGGTTAGTACCCAGGACCCCTCCTCTCAGCTTCACCCACCTGGTCTATTAAGGATCTCAGGAACAAGCACATGCTGAACTCTGATAGGTGGACCCCGTCAGACCAATACACTTCAGGAGCTTCGAATGAAATATCCCTGTTCTGTATATGCACCCCCTCCCATTTCAATCACCACTTTGGCCACCATTCTGTTGAGCTGCTTCCTCCCCTTTCCACTGGCCTGACCTCTCTGACCTGCCACCGCACCCTCTGGGAGGTGACTTAGGACCAGTCGATCACCAGCCCTGGCCACCACCCTTATACCCTTTCCAAGTTTACCAATATGGCTTGAACCAATGCCCCACACAGGGTCTCCCCCAAATCATTACCCCCCCAAGTGTATGATTAACTTGTCCGGTCTGCACCACCGGACCCTGAGCTCCTCCAATAGTGGCATCAACTTGGCCCATATCATGCCCCGTATCCCCTTCCAGTGCACTTTTGTGTGTTCCAACTCTGTCTGCAGCTGCATTCCACCAATCCTGGTTGCTGCAAACTTTTCAGCCCAATAAATAAAGGAGTGCTCCACAATCCAGATGTGTCTCGGCATTCCTCCTGCTGGGTAAAGGGGACAAACAGGATAACCATTATCATCAGTACCTTACATACCTCTTGTAGTAGCTGAACCTTCATCACCCCACCTGCTTCACGTCCTCTTCTGACCCACCCCACCTCGAGGCCTCTGAAACTGCCCTGATGCAAAATGAGTTGGGGGCCAAAACTATCCGGATCCTCCCCGACAAACATTAGCACCTTCTTAAGGATTACCCAACCTAGAAACCCATCACTGGGCTCCCGTCCCCATGTCAGAACTAAGCACCCCCACCATCTCCATGGGTTCTTCTGTACTCCTCCAATTCCTTAATGGCACAAACCTCACCAGGTGCCTGCTGTTGCAGTACCACAGCCACCCCCTTTCCCAGCTGGTCGGTTTTTGTCCTGACCAGCCACACTACCACCGTATCTCATTTGAAACCAACCTCTCCTGCTTGTATACCCCCCTGCCAATCTGACTTCCTTGGGGTCACTACCTCGCTGATTCTGAAGGCCCCCCTAGCCATGACTGCAAAAACAGCCCGGAACAGACAAGCCTCCTTTGCTGATGTGCATACATGCTGTAGGCCTTCTATCACCCTCCAGAACAGTTGCCCTGCTATAGGCCTTCTCTTGTCACTCCTCCTCCCATGGCCCTTTTGCTAACCCAGGAGCACCCATCTCACGGCTCTGCCTGCAGTTGTGTCTGGCCACCCCTTGTTCTTGCAGACCCAACCTATCCCTGCCAGCTCAATCCCCATGGTGATGTGGACCATCTCCTCTCCCCATTGCTTGACCATATACTGCTTCACCTGGTTTTCCATGACCGTCTCAGCCATCTCCAGACCCTCACTGGCCCAGAACTCCTGAAAACCCTCCACACTTCTTCATATGCTTTCAGTGTGTTGGCCGACCATGAGTTCTGGTACAGCCATCTGGCTTTTCCCTTCCAATCTCCCACAGCTGGACCTGTGATCACTGGCCTGTGTACTGCGTGGAGCCAATTCCAGGAACCTGTCTAACTGTAAGCAGGAAAGACTGTCAGCAAAGTTGTTCTGAATGTCTTCAATGTGCTACACTTTAAATGACAAGGTCAGCTGCAGCCCCAACAAAACCAGTTGCCACATGACCCCACCCACCATGTCTGTAACCCCCCCTTGTCAATTTTTCACCTCTACCAGTCCTTTATTGTCTCACCAAAACAGTATGTGCTTCCCCCTCATTCTATCACCTTACACCTTCAAAGACTTGATGATTGGAAAAATCTGTGTCCCGGAACCCCCAAGTCCAGGCAGTGACCACCTCCCAGATTATTGGGGTTTGCACCAGGGAAAAACTCCAGTGCCCCTCCACCCCACCGTCAATTCCATCCATAGTTGGAATTGTATCTTCCCCTGACATGGTCTCCCCTGCACCTCCCACTGCCAACCCCTACCCCCCACAAAAGAACTGGTCCTAGCATTGACCCCCTTGCTGGGTACCCCGCCCCCCATCCGGCAGCACATCACTGGGTGCGTGCCCAAGCACTGTGAGCACAAATGCCAGAATTTACAATTTGCCCAGGAGCACGAGACCCTGTTGTACCCCAAGCAGGTTTTAGCCACCCGGGTGGGCGCACTTTTCTTTGTATGTTCCCCCTGGACGCATCAGCTGGACCTGACAAAGTTCGCACCCACAGCTCTGAGTAGGTACATTCCCACCTGAGGTCCGCTTTGGCTGCCATCCACTTTCTGAATGCCTCATCATAATTCAGCCACCCATATCCCAATTTTGCCTTGTATGCATCCTGGATGATTGCCGTATATGTCAGGAGAGTAATTGCCAACTCAGGTTGCTTCTCTAGCACCAGCACGCTGTTTATCAAGAACTCTGCCTGACATGTGTCTGTTTTTTCCCCTTGTACTTGGCTTCCTCCTCTTTATGCCCCACTACCACCAGTGTCACCATTATCACAGACCTCCCTACTGACTTCATCTGCTCATACTACTTAACTACATCTTTGTCCACCAGCCCAAAGATATCCACGCACTCCCCCTTCCAAATCTTCTCCTTAATGGAGGAGGTAATGTGGTCTCCTAGGGTGAAACCCAGTAGTCCCTCATATAGCTTCCTCCCCCCTTTTATTCCTCGATGGTCCCTGCACCCTCCGTGCCCCACTTTTTTATCACGTGCAGCGCCTACTCCATCTTTCCCAGCCCCTTCTCTCCCATATCCCTGACTAGCCCTTCCAGGTACTCCTTTAGATCAACTTCATTTGCCAAATCTGTATTACCCTTACTCCTGTTAGGGCCTGGTCCAGATGGTGCCAGTGTGGGTTCCGGCAGAGGGACAGGTGAGGGGCCGGGTGCAGCTTTGCATGGCCTCTTCCCTCCCCCTGCCCACCTGCTCTTCCCACTCCTTCCTCTCCCTTGTCGCCTCTTTTTCCTCCTCCTGCTGTCGGACCATCTCGATGCGTTCTGTCATTTTGTCCATCAGCTTGGATGTTTCCTCCCTCAGCTTGGCACTGGAAACTGGGGCTCTTCAGTGCCATCTTCCCTGCTAAAGAATAAACAGAAGCAACAGTGGTTATTATCTTGAGCACCCTTTGTCTGGGCCTCCTCTCCTTATTCCTCATACTCAGCCATCCCTTGACTCATGCACCCCTCTGGGCACCCACTGGTATCCCCTCCCATCCCAAAAACTGCAAGCACCCTCACCTCAGGTTCCCAGGAGCCTAGCCTCCCCATGTTGCTGATGTCTGGGTCAGGCCTCCCAGGTCGCATCCACAGAGCCAGTTCAGGTCCCCTCCTTGCCCAGCCCAAGCCATGTCCCCCGACCAGACTTCACTCATGTTTTCAATGGCCTGTAGTCCCATTCTACTGCCTCATCCTGCCACCATCTGATGCTCACCAGCATACCCACTCACAGTGTGGGCACACCTTCACCTTGTGCTCCAAACCAAAGCCCTTGCCCTGACCCCTTCTGGAACCAAACCAAGCAGTCAGGGCCCCTTGGCCCCCTTCAATGTCTCCATGTGGGGTAGCTACCCCATGTGCTAGGCCCTGTGGCCATCCTGCTTGCCGATCCACATGGCCCAGAACCCTCCCCAATGCATATCCAAAAAATGTTCACTTGGCCCTCACAGTCCTCACTTGACCAGGGATATGTCACATGCTACACATCATTCCACAGCCTCCTCTCAGGCGCTTTCTTGTACCAAAATCCAGTGCACCAATGCACCCCCTCAGGCCTAGCCAGTTTTCTTTTTTTTTAATTCTTTTTTTTCCATTCTTGTTTTGTGTTTCACATCACCATATTGCAAAGCCCTCAGTTGAAGTGACCATCCCCCCCCACTTGGCCACCCAGACTCACAACCACACCGTTGAAAGTCATGTGCCCAATGCCATCCTTCACTCAGTGCAAGCAGCAGCAAGCAGCCGACCGACAATCTCTCCCTAAACCACTCTACCATCCCAACCCTCTTCCCTTCCCTTTCTTTTGTTTTTTCCTATTTTCTTTTAGTATAGGCCGATTGGCCCTGACTGCCCAATATGCATCCCATGCCAAGCGATGCCCGACCCCAATCTAGGCCGTGCCTACCACTCCTTGGCTAGTTCATACAGCCTGCCCCATACCAACAGGGTCTAGTGTGCAGCCTTGGTCCCAGCTGCAGGTGCATCGCACTGTTAACCCCATCGTTCTCCTGTGCTTCTCCTTTCCTCACCATTATCATACTTTATTTTCATTGCCTGCTTTCCTTAACTCCCACTCAAAAGAACAACCCTGCTCATAGCTGCTGAAGTACCTGTGCCCCACGGATCTGGCCCCTACCAAATGGGCCCTCCACCGCATCGATCATCCATGCTAGCTTGGCTCCTCAAGGCCAGAGATTCCAACTCCAGCTGCTGCCTGCCTCCAAACAGCACACCAATGGAGTCTTAAGCCAATTCTTCCCCATTGACCACCAGAAACAGCCATTCCACCTGTACAGCTCCTCTATAAAATCTGACTGCAAATTCATCACCAGTAAGCTATCCTTAATCCACGGGCCAGCAAAAACTCAAAACTACTTCCCCAACTTCCATTAGAAAACCGCCAGCTAAGGCTGGCCTTGATGAAACTGCACTCGATGCAAAACCCCATGTTCTGTGCACCTTGCCAAAACTCTCATATCCCCATCAAAATGCATGAAGAAACAACTCCAAGCAGAACTGCTACAATCTCCACAACAATTCTACATGAGTCACCTGCCTCATAGATAAAACAGCCAGCCTCGGCTGGTAGAGAAAATAACTTAAACCTGAACTAAAATCACAGCCTAGCTTATCAAAAATGTTATCAAGAAACAATTCAGTATGATTAATAGCAAACTTAAAAAACCTGAGATAAAACTCCCAGGCCATGTCAGGACCCCATGTGGCCAATAAGCCCGATGCAAGCCTAAAGGCCTCTACCTTACCTGTTTGGTGTTGAAGTCAGCCTGTTGCAACAACGTGCTTAGAATGCAAACATTAAATCACCAGCAAAAGAGGATGATCTGAGGGCTGCACTGCCTTTTAAACCCTCTCAGGACCCCAAATCAGGACCCCAATCTATCCCCTTCCCACTACCAATCCAACCTGCCTTGCACCTTCATCAAATGACACCTGTATGACTTTCCTTCTGACCTTACCAAGCTCTGCCTCCCTGCTCCCCTTTCCTTTCCTCCCCCTGTCTACTTATCCCTGCTTATTCCCATCAGGGCCATCTGACAATTCAGGTTGCCTATTAGTGGCAACCCTATTTAATCCAGCATCTTTCATTGCCCTGAAAACTAGAGTGAGTTCTGACTTATTCTTCTCCTTTCCAGTTCATACAAATCAATTAACTAGTTATTTTCTCTTGGTCTTTCATTTATGCCTCACACTAGCCTAGTTACCTTCCTCTGCATACTCCACATACTAGCCACATCCCCTTTGTTCTGAGGTGCTGCAAACTGTTTGCACCAGTCCATTTGCAGCCTTACTGATACATGGTACTGGGAAATAATAACTTTCCTTTCACTATAAATGGAAGTCCTCCTGATACATCCAATGATGTGATTACACCTCCTGTCAATGTTTTCAGATAGAGGACCTTGCTTTATGTTGTTTGACACTATTATACCTAGATGTCTTTCAGTGTCTGATTTCTTTATAACTTTCTTGTTTATGATAAAGCTAACCCTTCTCTTTTGGACCCACATTGTAAGACTGTACATGTGTCTATGATAAAACATATTTTAACAGCCATAGCCCAGCCTAATGCGCTATCCAGTTCTGGGTGTATTTTCCATACCCTTCATAGAGTCAATAATGTGTCTTATTTTTGAGTCTTCAACAAACTTGGCTATTCATCTTCCATTGTGCACTGCACATTACTGATGTAAATATTGAAGAGTGTTGATCCTGGGACTGATTCATGGAGGACCACATAGTAACATCCCCCTACCTCAATAGGTATCCATTAATTCTCAGACTTTGCCTCCTGTTTGTAAGCCCGCACCTTATCCATTTGCTTGTACAGTATATTTGTATTCATCCGCACACCATGCTTGTGGAGCACAATATCAAATGCTCTACTGTAATCCAAGTAAAGCATGTCAACTGCTTTTCCTTCCTCAAACATCATACTGACAGTGTCAGAGAATGACAAGTTTGTTAAACATGACCTTCCACTCCTAGTAAACTCATGCTGTGTCTTGTCCTCCTTTCCATTTAAGGTTATGTTTGCTGTTAATTCATCTCTAATAATTCCTTAAGAACCTTTCCCGAAATCAAGGTTACAATTGCAGCAATCAAACGGTCAGATATTTCCTAAAATTTCTGCACTTGTTTACATTTTTTTGTTGGATGCACTAAGCAAAGGCTGAAAGAGAGTAGTTGACCACTTTAGAGCCCAGTACCAGAGGAATCTTAATTATACTACTGCAGCTCATAGTTTGCAAGCAGGAAATCCAGATGCCAACAAGTGGAAATTTGTGGACATTGAGAGATCCACACTTGGTCCTTGAGGTGGTCCAAACTTACTGAATATACTCTCTAAGAAGGAAAGGTATATGATTTTTTTAGTTAGGGGCCACTTCTGGGTAAGGCCTTAATAATACATTTGAGCTTGCCCCATTCCTCTGAGAAGGATGTTGTACCTCTATTTGTACCAGTCTAATTAACTGGTATTTTCTTCTGTTCTTTGTCTCCTTACAGGTATATGAAATGTATCCTAAACAACCATGAATTATTGAAAATGTAGGCATTTAACATATAACAACACTGTCTTCACTATTTGTGTTGCCTTCCTGCTGTGCCTTTAAGAATGCATGTATAAAAGGGTGGCACTAGGGTTTGACAATGTCTCTTGACAAAGTGATGCTGTGAAAAACATCAAGGCGCTGGTTGTGGGGTTGGCATGCTGTTATTCTTTTTTGCTACAGTTAAATAATTGTGTCTGAACACAGGACCGCAAGTGATAGTGTGAGTTTTTTTCCTTTTTTATATTTCATTTCCCACAAACTTTCTTAACATGGTATTCCTTTCTTTTTCTAATATGCTTCTATTATCTTTAGGCCTCATCATGTGAGCTTTGTCCTCTCCCCATCCATAAAGCTTTCAGTTTAATCTTTTTAATGTGCTGTTTGATTCTTTCACCTAAGTATCTGGCTCATCTAATGTTTAAGTGTAGGCCATCCCTCTTATACAGTTCTTGCACCATATCAAAACTTTACCAATTTCTCTGAAAAGTGAAGATTTCCCATCTTGTCCATTTTATTATTCATGGTTTATGCCCCCTTCTACACCACAATCCTCACCTTCCTTCTGGGTACCCCAAGGTGCCACAGCATCGTTGTAACCTGACTACCTTTGGCCACTTGTCATCCATTCAGCCATGGATTGCTCCCTGGGCAGGGAAGGAGAATATATCTCCCTAATGCACTGTGTCATGTCAGGCATCAGCTGGCCGAGGAGTGCAGGTCTGATCCCTCAGGTTCACTGGGGCCCATTTTCTGGTGGATTGTCAGGCCTTTCCTTTGTTCCTCCCATCCCCAGAGGGTGTTGTTTGTATAGGAGATCCAAGGAGCACATGCATGCATAAGCATGCTGCTGCATCAGATCTCAGCCAACGTTCCTTCCCCACCCACAGTGCCTCCCACTGCAGTGTCACCTACAGTCACCCAGGTGTTAATATAACAACGGGGATGTGACACTCCCTCCCAGAAGCATTAGATCATCCTCTGCGAGAAACAAGCCCCGGTCTGCCCCTGACAATCTGAGCTCATTGGGCTCATTTGGGTTACTAGCATAACATGGCAGAAGACACCAGGAGAAAGGACTGCTGTGTGACTGGACTTCTCTACTGGGACTAAAGTAGAAGAACTTTTGTATTTGACCTTTAATTAAGGGTAAAAAAACTAACATACAAAAAAAAAATGTGTGTTTGGGTTAACTGAACTGAATGGGTATCTGAAGAGTTATCTAGGTGTAAATCTCAGGTGACTGAAAGGACTTAACTGCTGTGAGGTTTAAATTACTTGTAGAAAGATCTGGTAAGTAGGGGGAGTGGCTTAGCTAGAAGGAAGCTACATTTAACGACAGCCTTAGAAAGTTTCTGCTAATAACTTGGCAGAAGACACCAGGAGAAAGGACTGCTGTGTGACTGGACTTCTCTACTGGGACTATATTGCCCTCCTTCCCTCCCTCCACCCCCCACCCAAAGCTAGTTCTATTTTATAGGCACAGGATTTGACTGACAACAGGAACTTCCTGTTTAGGGGCAGGAAGTGAGTGATCACAGAACCACCAAGGACCCCCCATCCTAGAAGGGCAAGAGTAGCTCTCCGGTCCCCTCTAGGTGCTGGAGGTCTGCCTCTGAGCAAGTAAGTGGTCTACTGCGAAATATAGGATATTCTTGTCTCAGAACAGGACAATCAGGAGCTTAAAAGCCACACAGGCAGAAAGTGAGAGAGAGAAAAAATAAAACAGAGGAAAGAGTAAGGATTGCAAACAGTTAAGGGGCCAGAAATAAGACATGATTGGAGTGGTGCAGTGCAGTGGCTATGGAGCAGCAGTCTTCCGGGAGATGTTCTGGAGGATGCGGTGTTGTCCCATCTGCAGGCACCTCTCTGGGCTGAGGGAGGAGGTTGCTTATCTCCAGGCTGAGTTGGCCAGGATTTGTGGGACCTCCTCTTCCATCCAGGGACCACCAGTGCCACTGCCGTTCCCTCAGAGGTTGCCAAGAAAGAGGAGCGGTTGGACCATAGTGGGCTCAGGGAGGGTGAGGGTGGCGGAACAGAGGCACATCCCTCCCGTTGTACCTCTCCACAATTTCTATGCCATTCTGGCAAAGTGTGGTTCCTCTATGGAGGCACCCACAGTGGAGACCAAGGAGGATGCTGGGAACCTCCACAAAGGAGACCCACAGGAGGGTGGCAGGGGACCCCACAGGGGAAGGAAACAACTCCTGGTGGGGGACTCCATTATTAGGAAGGTAGAACTGGGGGAGGAAGGGGAGGTGGAGGTGCCTGCCTGGCGCCATGGCTTGGAGGGACAGGGAGCGAATCCTCAGGATTGCCAGAGCAGCTGCACAGGGGGAGGGAGCTGGATGTCATTGTCCACCTAGGGACAAATTACCTGGCTAAGAAAGGGATTAAAGAAGTGTAGGAAGAGTTTGTGGAATTGGGGAGGGGCCTTAGTCAAGTAGCACGCACGGTAACCTTCTCGGAGGTGCTACCCATCTATGGCATAGGAGAGGTTAGGGTGTTCCGCACCATGGGATTCAATCAGTGGTTGAAAAACTGGTGTGGAGCTCAGGGATTTGGCTTCATTGGGGACTGGGGGTCCACCTGGAGTGATGCAAGCCTATACTGGCATGATGGGCTGCATCTGTCCGGGAGGGGAACCAGGATCCTAGGTGATAGGTTTAAATGCTTCATTGGCAAGCTTTTAAACTAGCCAAGGGGGGAGGCACTGGAAAGGAGCAGGAAAATCCTATCCCCCCCAAATAATCACGGTAGTAAGTGCGGCAAACACCAACATAGAGATGTCGATAGGGAGAAGAGCAGGGGTAAATGAAGAAAGTGACAAAGGCAATAAGGACAGAGATGGGGCCAAAAGGGAGTAAGGCCATCAGGAAATGGAGGGTAATGAGTACCAATGCTTGTAGTCTGGGCAACAAGCTCCGGAGCTGATGGCCTTAATGGAAGAGGGATGCCTGGATATCGTAGCAGTCACAGAAACATGGTACACAGAGAACCATGACTGGGATGTTAACATACCAGGGTACATAACCTACAGGAGAGACAGGCAGGGGAGAAGAGGGGGAGGAGTAGCTCTCTATGTAAAGGAAGGGATAAAAGCAACTGAACAAAAGAGTAAACAGGGAGGAGAGGAAGCACTGTGGGTCACCTTGGAGACTGGAAAGGGCACCACAATCCACATAGGGGGTTGTGTACAGACCCCCATGTCAGGGGGAAGGAATGGACAAGGATATGATAGAAAGCATTCTTTGAATGGAAGAGAAAGGGGAGATACTGTTGATGGGAGACCTGAATATGCCAGATGTTAACTGGTGCACATTTGCTGCAGCCACATCCAAGAGCAGGGCCATTCTTGATGCCCTACAGGTGGCAGGAATTAGACAGCTAGTTTCAGAACCCACTCGTGAAGGAGCAATCTTAGACCTCGTACTCTCAAATGGGGGCAGTGAGAGGATCTCAGATCTAGAAGTGGGTTTGCCATCTGGGGACAAGTGACCATCAAACAGTGTGGTTCACGTTAAACTCAGCTACAGAGTCAAGCCATACAAAAGTGAGGGTACTGGACTTTAGGAGGGCTGACTTTGGCAAGATGGGAGAGTGCCTCAGAAAAGCACTAGCAAACAGGCTAGAAGGAGGTGTGGAGCAACAATGGGGAATTATCAAAACTGCCATCACAGAGGCAACAAGCCTTTGTGTGAAGCAAATAAACAAATCAAAATGAAAGAAAAAGCCACTATGGTTCTCAAAAGAGGTGGCTGTGAAAGTCAGGAAGAAAAAGATAGCATTCCGGAAGTATAAGGAAACACAGAAGGAGCAGGACAGAGAGCTGTACCAGTTAAGGCAGAAGGAAGCAGGGAGGGAAGTCAGAATAGCAAAGGCCCAAACTGAGGAAAAGATAGCCAACTCAGTTAAGAAGGGGGATAAAACCTTTTATAGGTACATCAGCGAGCGTAGAAAGACAAAGGGAGGGATAGTGAGGCTGAATAGAATGAACGGTGGGTGGGCAGAGGGGGACAGTGAAAAAGCAGGAATACTGAACGAATATTTCTGCTCAGTATTCACAAAAGAGGAGGGGGAAGTGCCTAATCCAATTAACAGAAGCACTCTTGATAGGGGGGTCGATCCCAGTCCTTTCACAGAAGAAAGGGTTCTGCAAGAACTCCTAAAACTGAAGGTGGACAAAGCAATGGGTCCTGATGGAATTCACCCCAGAATTCTAAAAGAATAAGGAGGAACTAGTGAAACCACTGGCTACTCTTTTAATAAATCATGGGAGGATGGTGTGGTACCCAAGGACTGGAGGAAGGCGGATGTGATTCCCCTTCACAAAAGTGGGTCCAAGACGGAGGCAGGAAACTACAGACCTGTCAGTCTGACCTCTGTGGTAGGGAAAGTGATGGAGTCACTTCTGAAGGAAAGAATAGTCGAGTACCTAGAGGCCAGAGGAGCACAGGACCCAAGGAAGCATGGTTTCACAGCAGGAAGGTCATGTCAGATGAATCTAATAGATTTCTTTGACTGGGTGACCAAAGTAGTAGACCAGGGAGGGGCTGTGGACATGGCCTACCCTGAGCACAGCAAGGCATTTGACACAGTCCCACACAAAAGATTAATAGTCAAATTAACCAGCCTGGGGAGGGACCCAGGGTGGTAGCCTGGGTAAAACATTGGCTGGACAACAGGACACAGAAGGTAATTGTAAATGGAGTCCTCGAAGAAAGAGGGGTTACTAACGGAGTACATGGGGTACCGCAGGGTACAGTCCTTTTTGATGTCTTCATCAGTGACATTGCAGAGGGACTGGAAAGAAAAGTATGCCTTTTTGCAGATGACACAAAGATCTGCAACAGGGTTGATACACAAGGAGGCGTGGAAAGGATGAAAAGGGACTTGGTAAGGTTGGAGGAATGGTCAGAAGTATGGCAGCTAGGATTAAATGCAAAGAAGTGCAAAATAATGCACCTGGGAAACAAGAACCCAGGGGAAGAATACACAATGGGTGGGGAGGTAGTAACAACAACAAAAGGAAAGGGACCTGGGGTAATCATATCAGATGACCTTAAGGTTAGCAAGCAATGTGAGAAGCCAGTAGGGAGGGCTGGGGTATACTGGGATGTATAGGAGAGGCATCATCAGCAGAAAACAGGAAGTTGTTATCCTCTGTACAGACAGTTGGTGAGACCCCATCTGGAGTACTGTGTCCAGTTCTGAGACCCCATCTACACAAGGACATAGACAGGATAGAGGCAGTCCAGAGGAGGGCAACTAAAATGGAGCAGGGTCTGCAAGAGAAGCCGTATGAGGAGAGACTAAAGGAGCTTAATATGTATACCCTTGAGGAAAGAAGGGAGAGGGGGGACATGATAGAAACTTTTAAGTACCTCAGTGGAATCAACAAAGTCAAAGAGGGTAGCATCTTTCAGAAAAAGAGACTTGCAAGAACAAGGGGACACAATTTAAAGATAGAAGGAGGGTGGTTCAGGGGCAATGTGAGGAAGTATTATTTCACAGAGAGGGTATTGGATGCATGGAACAGCCTTCCTGAGGAGGTTGTGGGGTCTAAAACTGTGGGACAATTCAAGAATGCATGGGACAGACATAAGGCAATTCTTGTGGGGGGTAGGAAGAAATAGGCTGTTGGTTAACTAAGATCTGCGGCCTATCCTGTAGGTAGGGAAATGGGCAGACTAGATGGGCCTAACGGTCCTTATCTGCCGTCAAAGTCTATGTTAGCATCACAAGCAGTAGTGCTACTGTTGTGCTGATGGGCTGGGACTTGTCCATTTCTTTTTTTGATAGCTGCCTTTCTGCTCTTGCGAAGTCTTGGTTCAGGTAGGATTTCTGAAATTATATCATGGCAAGCTGTTTTTAGATCTTCTCCAGTTTCAGAAAGCTCCTTTTTAATATCAGTACCCATTCCAGCATCATTGGTTCCAGTATGTATCACTACTGCAGTTATTGGCATAATAACTGCATTTTTTTTTCCAGTTATGTTAACTGCTGTGTTTTGAAACTTTTGTTCATGACTTTGTTTTTCACGGCCCAGGGTCTGACTGTAATTGAGCATCTGCTTAATGAGTACATACTAAATGAAATAAAATTAATTGAAATTAATGAATATGTGTTTGAGTGTCAGGTTATGGAGGAGGTTTCTTGGAAAAGACGTGTTTGGTTCCTGGCACAGTGTATTTTCTTCAACAGTAAAATAAGACAACTTATGGAATGGGGAAGGGGATAGAAAGGGCTGGAAGTGACTGGGGGTGGTGGTGCTCTAGATTTAGTAATTTGCATATCATATACTGCATGTGGAAAACCCGAAGACCATAAGAACACAAGGTAATACTATACAGTTCACTTCATATCACTGCTTTTTTAAAGAGCTAGTAATTTTCTTTAACCTCTGCATGAATCATTTAAGCCTGACTGCATTCAATGTAGCTTAATGGGAAGTCCTGTGAACTGCAGGACATGGTGTCCTTCAACAGAAAGAAAGGATGCCTGTGGATTTCTTGACGGACTAGTATCTGTATAGCACATAGATGTTCTGAGTAAAGGTCAGATAATCAGAAGGAATTGAATAATCTGGGAGTTTATGTAAGTTATTGATTATAAAAGTAGGCATATACTGTAAGTGCTGCTTCATGACCTCTTTGTTGCCAGCAATGCATTTACTTGGCTGATATTGTGATGTGTTCCACAATACCAAGAAAATTAGTTGATTTATTTTCAAACTGTAACACAAGGATACAAGATAGATTTTTCTCTATCTAGACAGGCAATTTAATTCACTTATTTAACAACAAAAACTGATGTCTCAAGTGCACAGTAACATTATTTGAGTGCTCAAATGACTGAAGAGTGTTTGGCTTTCGTTTTTTAAAGTGGCATGGATTTACCACTATTGTACAGTTACAGTAGGATGCCTTGGTAACCAATATAAAACCCTACATTTTCCTTTTTTAATTTAGTTATTTAACCAGGTGAGACACACTAAGCGGAAAGCTTTTTTACAGGTGCAACCTGGGAGCACAGGGAAGTTAAGTGACTTGCTCAGGGTCACACAGTATGCTAGTGGAAGCTGTGGGATTCAAACCCACATCTGGGATGCTGGATGTCACCAGATTTGCAGCTCAGCGCCTTAAACCACTGTGCTATACTGCTTCCCTTTATTACATCAACATTTAGTTGAGACATGGGGAGATTTTCAAAAGCGTTGAACACAGACACAGATGTGTGCTGTACCTACATTTGTGCTTATTCAGTTGTGTTGAGGCAACCATTAAGTTGTTTACAGAAGCTGCATGTGATTATGATAAAAGGTGACAATTTTCAGCAGAAAATGAATGTAACTGTGTCCCCATCAGACAACACTTGGAATTGTATCCATTTTGTCTGCTATTCCATCCATTTTGGGAGGCAAACTTTGGATACTATCAGACGATCTAGTAGACGACCTAACAGGTTTGGATGCATTTCTGCTTTGAAAATAGCAGCAGACTCATCTTGGGCAGATCCTTTTGAAAATCCTACCATAGGTCTGTGCAAATAATTTCAGTTAGCAAATGTCACTGGGAAATGCAGAAATTTATGTAGCATTACACATAAGGAGAGTGTATGAGCAATCATACACAACAAGGCCGTTTTCTGATTGAGAGGTTTCCATAGTAAAAGGAGACCTCAAGAACACAGCTCGAGAGGTCCATTACCACGGAAACCTTGAGAACGGAAAACAGGCTTGTCTGTGTATGATTGCCCATTCACAATCTTTTATAGTGTATGAGCAACCATTATTTTGCTTCACTAGCCAAAAAAACATTCCTTTACAAGTTAAACTGACTCACAGTGGTGTGGTTCCTTCCAGTGCTATTTACTTCCTGGCCTGCTCTCACCACTGCAGCCACTTCATTGTGCAAGTGCTAAGATGTCCTATGTTGTGGTGCTGCACTAGTGACATAGCTAGTGCAGCACTACAACATTGTGATGCAGCTAGTGCAGCGCAACAAACACATTCCACTAACTGATTTTTATTGGTAGTCACATTCCACCATACACTATATCAGGAATTCTACCTTTCACAGAACTGCAAATTATGAAGTTCACAGTTTGACCAGTAAAAATGAGCAGTGTAATTTTGCCACTAAAGGCTGTTTCATTCCGATAATGGCAAATTATTTCACGGATTGTGGTGCAGTGCAAAGTGTCCAATCTGCAGAGACTAGACAAAGTGCATTGTGGACCAATTCATGCTAACTTCACCAGCAAAGTTTAAACTGTGCAAGGTCCTATCAGACACCCATGAAGGGAACAAACTGAAACATTTAGGGTTTGTAGGTACTACCATCATCTAAAGAACAATTTTTCCATGAGGGTCTGAGATACCAAAGTGTGAAATTGTTTGAAGGTGTTGATTGTTTTAATGGTCTACAGCCAAAACCTCAACTTTGATTCATAAACATTGACAGGGTAATAATATGTATCTTCCTATAGGTAATTTCAATTAATTTTGCATAATCTCATGGTTTGGGGTTTGAACATTGTGTCCAGTTCAGGAATCTATACCTAATGAAAGATAGGGATATATTAGATACAATACATGAAAGTCTACAAAAATGATCCATGGCCAGCAAGGCAAGTTGTATGATACTATGAAAATGATCCATGGCCAGCATGGCAAGCTGTATGATACTACAAAAATGATCCATGGCCAGCATGGCAAATTGTGTGATACTACGAAAATGATCCATGGACAGCACGGCAAGTTGTGTGATACTACGAAAATGATCCATGGCCAGCATGGCAAGTTGTATGATACTCCAAAAATGATCCATGGCCAGCTGGCAACTGGTATGATACTAAGAATTGATCCATAGCCAGCATTGAAAGTTGCATGATTAAAGATTGAAACATTTCAGCATGTATTCACCAGAGGACAGAAGGGAATGGGGACATGATAAAAACTTTCAAGTTCATGTTAGAGTTTAACAGAGTTGACAAAGCAAGTCTGTTCAAATTAAGAAATAGTGCCTCCACCCAGGGTCATGCACTCAAGCTGGAATCAGGAATGTTCAAAGAGGGAACTAGGAAGTATTATATCATGGAGAGGGTGGTGGATGGGTCAAACAACCTTCTTATACAAACAGTATCTTGTGAATCCTCCCCCAAATGTTGCTCCAGGAAGCACTCTGATCATAGTAAAGGTTATCTATCATCTTATTTTCTCTTCATCTGGTGATTTTAAAAGTGGTCATTGTTTTATGCATCATGCTAAATATGATGTGTACTTCCCACAGACCACCTGTTAGCCACTAATGGGCCAGCACTCTGTTTATAAAGGGAATCCAGTGAGTGGTCTTCACACAAAACAGACAGAGAAAGCTGCAAGATATAGGGGATGCATGATGCCAGGGAGTGTGATACAGCAAATGTTCTCACTCCTGTAGAGTGAGCTCTGGATACTCACGAGTGCCAAAGGTGAGTTCTTAAAAGGGCTCTTAGCCTACTGAACTTGTACACAATCTATGAATCTATGAACCCTGCTGCAAATCTTTGTGTCATCTGCAAAGAGGCACACATTTCCTTCCATTCCATCTGCAATGTCACTTATAAAGAAATTAAAAAGGACTGGACCCAGTACTGAACCCTGTGGTACCCCACTAGTAACCCCCCTTTCTTCAGAGTGGACTCCTGTTTACTATTACCTTCTGTGTCCTGTTGTCCAGCCAATGTTTTACCCAGGCTACCACCCCAGGACCCACTCCAAGGCTGGCTAATTTGTTTATTAATCTTTTGTGTGGGACTGTGTCAAATGCCTTGCTAATGTCTAGGTAGGCCATGTCCACAGCCCCTTCCTGGTCTACAATTTTGGTCAGCCGGTCAAAGAAATCTATTATATTCATCTGACATGACCTTCCCACTGTGAATCCATGCTGCCTTGGGTCCAGTACCCCACTGACCCCTAGGTACTCAACAATTCTTTCCTTCAGAAGTTATTTATCATTTTCCCTACCACAGAGGTCAAACTGACAGGTCTGTAGTTTCCTGCCTCTGTCTTGCTCCCACTTTTGCAAAGGGGAATCACATCCACCCTCCTCCAGTCCTCAGGTAGCACACCATCCTCCCATGATTTGTTAAAAAGGGTAATCAGTGGTGTCACTAGTTCTCCCCTTAATGTCTTTAGAATTATGGGGTGAATCCCATCAGGCCCCATTTCTTTGTCCATCTTCAGTTTTAGAAGTTATTTCAGAACTCTTTCTTCTGTGAAAGAACTGGGATCGACACCCCGCATCCTGTTAATTGGATTAGGTATCTCCCCCTTCTCCTCTTTTGTGAATACTGAGCAGATGTATTCATTCAGTATCCCTGCTTTTTCACTGTTCCTTTCTGCCCACCCACCATCCATTCTATTCAGTCTCACTATCCCTTCCTTTGTCTTTCTACACTCCCTAATGTACCTATAAAAGGTTTTATCCCCCTTCTTAACTGAATTGGCTATATTTTCCTCAGTTTGAGCTTTTGCTATTCTGACTGCCTTTCCTGCTTCCTTCTGCCTTAACTGGTACAGTTCTCTGTCCTGCTCCTTCTGTGTTTCCTTATACTTCCTAAATGATATCTTCTTCTCCTTAACCTTCCCCACCACCTCTTTGAGAACTATAGTGGCTTTTTGTTTTCATTTTGATTTGTTTATTTGCTTCACATACAGGCTTGTTGCCTCTGTGATGGCAGTTTTGATGTTTCCCCATTGTTGCTCCAGCCCTACTTTTACCTGTTTGCTAGTGCTTTTCTAAGGCACTCTCCCATTTTGCCAAAGTCAGCCCTTCTGAAGTCCAGTACCTTCACTTTTGTATGGCTGGACTCAGCAGCTGAGTTTATCATGAACCACACTGTTTGGTGGTCACTTGTTCCCAGATGGCTACCCAATTCTAGATCTGAGGTCCTCTCACTGTCCCCATTTGAGAGTACAAGGTCTAAGACTGGTCCCTCCTGAGTGGATTCCAACACTAGCTGTCTAAGACATGCCCCCGTAGGGCATCGAGAATGGCCTTGCTCATTGATGTGGCTGCAGCAGAGGTGTTCCCATTAACATTTGGCATATTCAGGTCCCCCATCAACAGTACCTCCCCTTTCTCTGCCATCCTAAGGATGCCTTATATCATATCCTTGTCTAGTCCCTCCCCCTGAGATGGGGGGGCTATATATAACCCCTGTGTGGATTGTTGTGCCATTTCCAGTCTCTAAGGTGACCCACAGTGCCTCCTCTCCTCCCTGTTTACTCTTTTGTTCCATTGCTTTTATCTCTTCACTTACATAAAGAGCTACTCCTCCCCCTCTTCTACCCTCCCTGCCCCTCCTGTAGGTTGTGTACCCTGGTATATTAACATCCCAGTCATGGTTCTCTGTATGCCATGTTTCTGGGACTGCCACAATATCCAGGCATCCCTCTTCCATCAAGACCACCAGTTCAGGGAGCTTGTTTCCCAGACTATGGGCATGTTTACTCCTTACCCTTCATTTCTTGATGGTCTTACTCCTTTTTGCTCTATCCCTCTCCTTATTGCCTTTATTGTTTCCTCCATTTCCCCCTGCCGTTCTCCCTATTGATGTCTCTATCTTGGTGTTTGCCTCACTAACTACCTTGATTTTTTTGGGGGGACTAGGAATTCCCTGCTCCTTTGCAGTGCATCCCCCCTTGGCTAGTTTAAATGCTTGCCAATGAAGCATTTAAACCTATCACCTAGGATCCTGGTTCCCCTCCTGGACAGATGCATACCATCATGCTAGTATAGGCCTGCATCACTCCAGGTGGACCCCCATTCCCCATTGAAGCCAAACCCTTGAGCTCTGCACCAGATTTTCAACCACTGATTGAATCCCATGGTGTGGAGCACCATAGCCTCAACCATGCCATAAACAGCAGAACAGCTGAGAAGGTTACTGTGCGAGCTACTTGTCTAAGGCACTTCCCCAACTCCACAAACTCTTTCTGCACTGCTCTGATACCTTTCCCAGCCAGGTCATTTGTCCCTATGTAGACAATGGCATCCAGCTCCCTCCCCTGTGCAGCTGCTCCTGTGATCCTGAGGATTCTCTTCCTGTCCCTCCAAGCCATGTTGCCAGGCAGGCACCTTACCTCCCTCTCCCCTTCCTCCCCCTGTTCTACCCTATTAACAATGGAGTCCCCCAGCAGGAGTTGTTTGCTTCCCCTGTGGGGTCCCATGCCACCCTCCTGTGGGTCTCCTTTGTGGAGGTTCCCAGCATCCTCCTTGGTCTCCACTGCAGATGCCTCCATAGAGGAACCACACTTTGCCAGAATGGCATTCTTCTTCTGTGAATACTGAGCAGAAGTATTTCTTCAATATCTCTGCTTTGTCACTGTCTCTGTCTGCTCATCCCCTCCCTTTATTAAGCCTCATTATCCCTCTCCTGGTCTTTCTTCACTCCCTAATGTACCTATAAATGGTTTATCCCCCTTCGTAACAGAGTTGGCTATCTTTTCCTCAGTTTGGGCCTTGGTATTCTGACTACTTTCCCCACTTCTTTCTGCTTTAACTGGTACAGTTATCTGTCCTGTTACTTCTGTGTTTCCTTATACTTCCTGAACACCATCTTTTCCTCCCTAACCTTCCCCGCCTTCTCTTTGGAGAACCATAGTGATTTTTTCCTTTATTTTGTTTTATTTATTTGCTTCACACAAAGGCATATTGCCTTTTTGATGGCAGCTTTAATTTTTCCCCTTTGTTCCTTCACCACACCTTTTTGTCCATTTGTTAGCGCTTTTCTGAGGCGCTCCCCCATTTTGCCGAGTCAGCCCTTCTAAAGTCCAATATCCCCACCTTTGTGTGACTTGACTCCAAAACTGTATTTATCATAAACCACACTATTTGGTGGTCACTTGTTCCCAGATGGCTACCCACTTCTAAATCTAAGATCCTCTCTCTGTCCCTTTTTGAGATTACCAGATCTAACATTGCTCCCTCCTGAGTGGGTTCCAACAATAGGTTTCTGAGACGTGCCCCATGTATGGCATTGAGAATTACCCTGCTCTTGGATGTGGCTGCAGCAAAGCTGCTCCAGTTAACATCTGGCATATTCAGTTCCCTGTCAACAATATCTCCCACTTTTCTGCCATTCTAAGTATGTTTTCTATAATTTTCTTGTCCATGTCCTCCTCCTGAGATGAGGGTCTGTATAGAACCCCTGCATGGATTGTGGTGCCATTTCCTGTCTCCAGGATGACCCACTGTGTCTCCTCTCCTCCCTGATTACCCTTTAGTTGCTTTGCTTTGATCACTTCCTTTGTATAGAGAGCAACTCCTCCTCCTCTTTTACCCTCCCTGACCCTCCTGTAGATTGTGTACCCTGGTATGTTGACATCCCAGTCATGGTTCTCTGTATACCATGTTTCTGTGACTGCCATGATATCCAGATGCCCCCCTTCCATCAAGGCTACTAGTTCAGGGAGCTTGCCAGACAGACTACTCATCACCCTCCATTTTTAGATAGTCTTACCCCTTTTAGCCCCATCCATGTCCTTACCGTCTTTACCTTTTTCTCCATTGACTCCTGTCCTGTTCCCTATCAACTTTTCTACCTTAGAGTTTGCCTCACTAACTACCCTATTTTGTGGGGGGCAGGCTGGAATTTCCAAGCATCTTTTCAGTATCTCCCACCTTGGCTAGTTTAAATGCTTGTCAATGAAGCATTTAAACCTATCATCTAGGATCCTGGTTCCCTTCCCAGACAGATGCAGACCATCACACCAGTATAGGCCTGTATTTCTCCAGGTGAACCCCCAGTATCCAATGAAGCCAAAACCCTAAGGCCTGCACCAGTTCTTCAACCATTCATTGACTTTCATGGTGTGGAGTACCCTATCCTCACCCATGCCAATGCAGCACCTCTGAGAAGGTTACCATGAATGCTACTTGTCTAAGGCCCCTCTTGAACTCTACAGACTTCTCCTGCCATGCTTTGATCCCATTCCCAGACAGATCATCTGCCCCTAGGTGGACAATGATGTTCACCTCCCTCTCCTGTGCCGCTGCTCCTGTGAGCCTGAGGATTCACATCCTGTCCCTCCCAGCCTTGGTGCCAGGCAGGCACCTTACCTCCCTCTCCCATTTCCCTCAGTTCTACCCTCCTAATGATTGAGTCCCCCATGAGGAGTTGTTTCCTTCTCCTGTGGGGTCTCATACCACCCTGCTCTGGGTCTCCTTTGTGGAGGTTCCCAGCATCCTCCTTGATCTTCACTGTGGGTGCCTCCATAGAGGAACCATGCTCTGCCAGAACATGTATGAATTGTGGAGATGTAAAACTGGAGGGATGTATCGCTGATCCACCACCCTCACCTTCCCTGATCCTACCGTGGTTCAACTGTTCCTCTTTCTTGACAACCTTTAAAGCAGTGGCAGCAGCCCTGGTGGTCCCTGGGTGGGGGAGGAGGATTCCCAAATTCTCACCAGGTCAGCTTGAAGACAGGCAACCTTCTCCCTCAAACCAGAGAGGTGCTTGCAAATAGTGTAACATTGTAGCCTCCAGAACATCTTCTGAAAGACTACCTTCCCACAGCCAGTGCATTGTATGACTCTTTCCTTTTTGTTTTTTTGTTCTTTTTTGTTAGATTGTGTGAGCGTGTGTATGCGTCTACTCCTATGCAACGTGCTGGGCTGTTAAGGTTATGACAGGTGTATGTCCTTTGTCCTTTTGGGGAAGTGATGTCAGAACCTCTAGTACAAAGGAAATGATGCACTTTGAGTGGATGGGTGGGGTGAGGGTCAGGGTGGGCAGGACCAAGCCTGTGCCATCCAGAAACAATGGGCTACAGCTCTGACCCACCACCCCAGTCAATGTTTTCCTTTCTTTCTGCAAGACAACCTGCATAACAATTTAAAGAAAATATATCTGCAAAAAACAATTTCAATCAGAGAAAAATAAAGCAGTAAACTGTACAACCTGTAAGCACAAAACAGTAATTAAACCTGTAAGCACAAAACAAAATAATAACACAACAGTGACTCTGTTTAGCCAAAAGAAGCCTTAATGTTTCTCTTGGCTCTGTTAATGTTGCTCCTTGCTCTGTCCTTTCAAGCAAACCCTAGAAGAAAAGAGCTGAGGTGAAGCTAGGTGCTTTATGCCAACAAACCCATTTGACTGCATTCATTTAATGCTATATCTGTGATCAGATTAACTGTGATAGGCTATTTCCTGATAGTTAATGTTCAGGATTCTTGGCTGTACTTTGTGGGGAAACATCTTCCAGTATGCAACAAAATATCCACCTCATCATAACAAAAATCATTCAATCAATCAATAGATAAAAAACAACAAAGACCTATGGTATAAAACAAAGTTAAGCAGATAACATAGAGTCTAGAATAGAGCTTGGGAATTACCAAAATGTATGTACCATGAGGGACACTAGGAAAATACCAAACAGACAGAATTCCTACATACTGTCAAAGAAGTGAAGCAAGCTAAGCTTGATTTCTTTACAAACAAGCTCAGTTTGGATAGTTTTATAAATTCCACATCTTTCCTGGATTTGATAAAAAAATTAAAAATTATAGGGTGCTGCAAGAACAGAGAAATCAAGTGCAGTATATGTTTAATACATTGATGCAACTTTCCACTAGTGTGGCCAAAAATTCTAATAAATATTTTAGACATAGGAACACCTTTATGCAATCAAGTGCACACCCAAATGACATTGGTAGAAGAAGTAACACATTTATATTATAATAATAAAAACAACACAAATTGTTCTATTACCCTAATAACTAATAAGCAGGTACAAAGGAAGTACTGTATTACAAATTGATTTGAACAAATCATGGGACTGCACAGAACCTCTTCTTAGTACTTACTAGCAATGCCAATTTTAGCACCAATAGTAACTACTGTAGTAATTTTAACCTTGCCCTCACTGGTGGTATATTTCCTGAGGACTGGAAACAGGCAAATATAATTCCTCTCCCAAAAATGGTAAAAAGGTAGCATAAATTATAATAAGTCAATATCCCATTTATTGGTGCCTTTCAAAATTTTGAAAAACTGGCAGTGAATCAACTCAAAATATATTTAGTATAATCTAAAATTCTTACCATTCTGTGTTCAGGACCAAACATAGCACTCCAACAGCCCTTATTAGAGTTACTGGTGATAAACAGCAGCATCAGATAGGAACATTTTAGAAGGGCTATATTTATAGACCTATCAAAAGAATTGGACACACTAGATTACTGCATACATATTGACACACTGAAATCATTGCACTTATCTAACAGTGCCCTGGACTGGTTTTGTGGCTTTAAAACAACTAGGCAACAGATGGTTTCTATATGTAGCTGCAGATTCAAGTACAATGCCCTAACGTTTTGTGTACACCAGGGTTCTCCTCTGTAAGGTGGTGATAAATTACATTTCTCAGGTTCTTGGTGGAATGGCACAAAGGAAGAGACAACAGTCAAGTGGTGCACATATAATAAATGATATTTATTACAGGTAAATGATACAGGCTTACTACCAACAGTGAATACACTGGGAGAGCTTCCAGTTTTCTGTACCTAGGTAAATGCAGCCTCTCGTCTCAGAGAAGCTACATGCTACACAGATCTTATACCCCGATAATCACTATGGTTACTACTAAAGAAGATACATAAAAACGTTATAATTGGACAGTAGCAGGCATAACCATCCTAACTAACATGAGAAGTTGCTTAACTTGCATAAGACAGCACAAACAATGGGCTTTCTATGACACCAAGGTCAGTTGCAATTACAGTGATGCACAAGCACTAAAGATGGCACTGCTGCCTTACTTATAAGAATACAGCAAAAATACAGTGCAAAGCATCTCCCAGGACTAAGATACATTGCTAAAACATAATGGAGCATAACGTACATTAGTAAAATACAATAAAACACAGATACTGACACTTATGCTTATATGGTAAGAGTCACTGCCCTAAGGTTAGTACATGTACCTGCATATATGTTGCTGTCCTCGAGGTGGGAATACAATCAGGGGCGCTGGACCATGGATAACATTCTCCCCCTTGTTGCCTCAGAAGGGGCAACAATCCCAGGAAAGTAGTGGGATGGAGTTAAAAAGTCATTTGCAAGCCTGATGCACAAGCCTTGTAAAGGAATTTGAGTTGTTCTCATTGTTGTCTTAGAGTACGTCACAGACAGCAAAGTGTTAGTATCAGAAAAATAATCAAAAATGCTTGGATAATAACAAAAGCTTTAAAAGTCAGTTCTAACCAAGTGTTGGATAGAGCAGTGCTTAAATCACCATCATGAATAAGATCAATGAACGCATCACCAGCCTTAGAAATATTATTGCTAATATAAATCAAATGCAAATCTTTTCTAGCTAAAAGACACTTTAAAGAGAGAGTCAAAGGGTCAATGTTGTATGTTAAACATGGGCAAATATTGAGACAAGGCAAGCAAGTATTGTGGATCAGTATCAATAACATCTGGTTCAGGGAGAGGGAGAGGAACAGGAGTAATAACTGTGTGACCTATTACTGTTTTCTGCTGTGGAGTAAAACAGAAGTTAGGAGATGAAATATCACAAGATTTCATCATAAGCAAAGGATTTGTGATTTGTCACTGCACAATACTGCCCACTGGAATTGTAAATAATTCTCACAGTAGGAACCCTCCATTGCTGTAGACATATGGGACATACAAACAACTGGTTGGTAAGCCATGAAGTGAAGCAATGTACCTCTTCCAGGTAGCCTCAGGATGCAGCTGTTTCGGTGGCAGGCACTGAAGATGCAGCTTGTGAAGATTCAGATTCATCATCCTCATCTGTGTCAGTCAGGTTGAATGGCAAATCATCACCCAATGTAAAAGCCCAGTCAAGATGTTCCAGCGAGTATCCACAGACGGGTTTCACAATATCAAAGATGTCACTGGGGCACAAGTAATAATATCCCTGCTTGGTGCAACAGTTTGTATGGGGTGCCACCCAGGCTTGGAGAACAGGGTGGTAAACTAACGAGGAAGGTAAGTCATTTCTTTCTTGGTAAATGTTGTTATCAAGATATCCGATGGAATTAATAGCAGCAAGTTTGTCAAAGAGAGAAGTTTGTGGATCAAAACGGGGTAGTGTCACGGTGAAAGTAATGAACATATTGTCATGGATTGAACATTTCTTAGTAAAGTAACAAGGTGCTTGATTAGGATATAGTGAACCATATCCAAGATTTCTAGCAGTAGACATAGAAATATTAACAGAATTTGAGATATACACATTACTGCAGCCATTTGATTTGCAATGAGGACAATACCATTTAGCCTTCTTCTGTCATGGACAATATCTGGAATGCTTCCTGTGTCCAAGTCCCTGAAGAGATTGTTAACAGTGGCAATTACGTAAGAACCATAGGGGAGCCTAAATGTTCATGGGCAATATATTGCCTGTCTGCCTCCTTGTTATTTTGAAAAATCAGTTCATTAGTCTTATTTCTAGCATCCTTGAACCCTTTGGCAATTTTCTATATGTTATATACAGTAACACGTTCTTTGTTACTTAAACCATCTACACCATGTAACAGTGAGGGTAGGATATCATTTTTAACAGCTTGCTGAAAATAAAGTGTTTGTGCTTCAACAGCAGCTATATCTGCTCTATTCCAGATAGACATGCCTGAGCCAAAAAGGCCAGAGACAGTGCCTGCTGCATCAGTAACATCTGCAATGTCACACCTAGTAAGTGGTCTAGCTTTAGCATTAGGTGCGGGTCTAAAAACTCCTACATGATCAGTGGTATGAGGTCCACTGACTGGATCATTAGTGCGTGTTTGGTAAGCCACTACAGTATCAGTAAGCATCATACTGAAAAACTTAGAAGTGTTGGTCGTGTGACAGAGACCAATCTTAGCCATATTCCAATGCGTAAGATTGAAATACGCGGAACATGCATTCATTGTACATTATTAATCAGAGCTCCTGGAAGGGAAGTGGCAGTTAAGCAACTAGGAGACCATTCTCCTGGGGAGGGCAGTCAGTCATTTGAATTCAAGATGGCCACCACGCTGGGCGAGCCGTCGGTTGCTCCTAGAGCTTAGAGTTTAGAATACATTTTATTTTGCTTCTTTTCTAAGTTTAAAACATTTTAAATGTTTTAATTATTTTAATTACTTGATCATTTTTTGTTTTGTGCTTGAACAGCTTTCGAGGAGGTGGAATCATGTTGGTGATTCGCGCTGGGGTTGTTCACCTTGCCAACTACTACTTTTGCCTTTTTCAGTTTGCTGGACTGCTGCTTTCTGCTGGCCCTTGCCTTGTCGATTCTGTGAGGGCCAGCTTTTCCTGTGTCTGTTTTGGATTACCACAGCAGTCTACGAGTGGTTTTTACTTATGGTGTGTGGATCAGTGGCACAGATGCTGGGATACTTTCCGAGGAGGGGGCTGAGTTGATGTGGTGTGCAGCCTGTTCTGTCGAGGATTTTTCTGATAAATGACTGGGAAGATCCAAAGATACAGATAAACTGGATTTTTATGCTGTGGGATGTGCTTTTCCCCACTTTGATTGTGGTGTGGAGTGCCTACGAGGATCCTGGATTATTCTTCTGGATTGACCTTTTACAGTATGGGTGAGCCTAGCTCTCTAGTGTCTGGCGACTGGTTTTTGCTGTGGTTACAGGTGAAAGGGCTCTAGAGCAGCCAGGGAACTAACTGACAAGACTTTTGTTTTCCTAGACTCTCGTGGTTTGGCTATAGGTCTAGTCATTCCCCAGGTGCTGAAGTACCCTAGCAATTATTTTCGGCTGCAGACGCTGGGAGTGGAGCGTGTTATTTCCCATTTTTCAGTTATCTGGATTTTTTAGTTATTTGCTGCTGAAAGCTTTGGGAGCAGCTGGTAGTTCTCTGGATGCCAGTTTCTTGGAGGGGCTTCATTGGAAGAATCAACATTGTAATATTTGTATTGTCAATTTTCCTGCTTAGCAAAGGATGTGATTACCCCAGGTCAGACTGTTCTTTTCTTTCTTCCTGCATATTTTGGGAAAGTAGTAAGAGTGCTTCCCTTTTTTTAATAAGAACAAATTGTGTGACTGTTGACTTGCCTATGTGAGAGATAGGCCTGGGACAAATTCCTCAGGGGTGAGAGCTCTGAGGGTTTTTTCATTATTCCTAGTTTTCAGCAGTGTACAGGTCAAAATAAATTGAGACTTTGCATTCATACTGTTATACACTCTGCTTTAGGAGTTAAAATTTACCCAGACTGCTTAAGACTTCTTCTGGGGAGTTTGCCTGAAGGGAAATGGACAATTGTTTTATTTTGTGTTAGAAATGGGAAGTGGGGCTGCTGTTTAAGATACTGTATTTAAATAAGTTTGCAGCATTGATAGTATTAATCAAATTGGCTGATTGATCAATATTTGTTTTTAAATATTTGGCAGCATGTGTTGGGACTGGGCTTCCGTACTCAGGCGCTATTCCCCCTCTAGGCTGAGGGACCTGCACCCCTTCGATAGCCCCCCATTGCAACCCCTAGGTATATAGGTGTTGTCGTGCCTTGGGGATTGCACGGAGGAGGCGGAGAGGGAGGGGGATTCCTCAGCTGCTAGGGAGGGAGCAGAGTGGGTGGATAAGGGTCATGGGGTCTAGGAGACACCCTGGGGTGAAATGGGTCCAGGATAGGGGAGTGTGATGGCTGGTTCCCATACCCAAGGGCTCCACTGAGAGTGAGCAAGTGTCCTGCTCCTCCAAGGCCTTTCATCCAACCTGAGCGGTTTTATGCAATGCCAGGTCTATAAAAAACAAGACAGCAATTATTGCTGATCTTGTTGAGTCATCTGACCTGACTTGCATTACCGAGACCTGGCTGGATGAGAATGCTGGTCCCATATTGGATTCAGCTGTTCCAGCCGGGTACTCGGTAATACATTGCTCGAAGTTGGATCAAAGGGGTGGGGGGGTCCTCTATTTGTTTTAAATTAGAATTGGGTCTTGTGGAGGTTCCAGAGGTGGCCCCCAGATCCTTTGAGTGTATCATGGGAGCAGGTGTGGGCAGCAGAATTTTACTTGTCTACCATCCACCCGGTGATGAGAAAGTTTTTCTGCAGGAAGTTGCAGACTTCATTGTCAACCTAGTGTTGGAGCCCTCTAGGTGGTCGGTCCTTGGGGACTTCAATGCATGGGTCGATGATGAACTCTTGCATTTTGGTCAAAACTTCCTCCAATTAATGATTTTGTTGGGCTTCACACAGGTTGTTACCGCTGCTACCCATATTCAGGGTCATTCTCTGGATCTGGTGTTCACCCTGGGGATGGAGATCACAAAACTGGTGGTGGAACCAGTTGGGTGGTCTGACCATCACTCCATAAGATTCAATTTCGTGACCCCCCCTTGTGAGACCTACCCCTTTGGAGATGGTTCAGTACCGCCATTGAGGGGAGTTACCCCTGAGGGTCTGATGGCAGTGCTGGACCTATCTAATTGGTCTATGGAGTGCATGGAACCAGATGCCTTAGTGGTGCACTATAATAATATAGTGCTGAGGGCACTGGATTACATAGCGCCTGTCCGTGTTCACCCCCTCTCCCTTCACCCTCGGTGCCCCTGGTTTGATAGGACAATGAGGGAGTTGAGGAGAATGGGGCGAAGATTGAAACGCTGTTGGTGGAAATCCAGCCTGGAAGGTGACAGACTTAGATTGATGGCCCATTATGTGGACTATCAATCAGAAATGTCCCGTAAGAAGGCAGAGTTCCTGTCCTGGGAGATAGCTGCATCAAGAAATTGACCAGCTCAGCTTTTCCAGACTGTGGACAGACTGTTCAATCCAGCCTGTCTGTGGGGTCGGAGAGCTTTTTCACAAATAAAGTGTGATGAGTTTGCTCAGTTCTTTGAGGATAAGGTGTCATCGATCAGGTCGGAGATCCGCAGTATGTGTTCTAATGAGTGTGGCAGTGATCGATGTGGGGTAACAGGCCCTGGGTCTGCCCAGACAGATTTTGACCAGCCAGCGATCATGGATATCATGAAGATTGTCCAGGGCTTGTGACCGACTTGCTGTAGTTTGGATCCTGGTCCCACGTGCCTCGTTGTGGGGTGCATGGATGTGATCAGACCAGTCCTTGCTGAGATAGTCTGGTGCTCTTTGGACCAAAGGGTGTTTCCAGAGTCTTTAAAAGAGGCTATCGTGACACCCCTTTTAAAGAAGCCTTCCCTTGACCCAGACTGTCTCACCAACTACAGACCAATCTTTAACCTGCCCTTTTTGGACAAGGTTATTGAGAAAGTAGTCATGTTGCAGCTCGATGACTTTCTTACCACCCATGAGGTCTATGATCCTCTCCAGTCCGGTTTCAGGAAGAGGCATAGTACCAAGACGGCATTGGTTCAGGTACTTAATGATCTCCTAATAGCGAGAGATTGGAGGAGCCGTTCGATCTTGGTCCTCCTTGATCTCCCTGCAGCATTTGCACCATGGACCATGGGATGTTGCTAGATCACCTGCGGCTGTTCTGTGGACTGTTGAGGACAGTCCTCAGATGGTTCCACTTTATCCTCACAGGCAGAAGTCAGAGGGTAGTTTCAGGATTTTTTTCCTCTGCTCCCTTTGCTCTGTCATGTGGGGTGCTACAGGGTTCTGTGCTTTCCCCCATGTTGTTCATGGTGTATATGCTGCCATTGGGAGACATTATAAGGTGTTATGGGCTGAGTTTTCACTGCTACACAGATGATACTCAGCTCTGTATGTCCTTTGTACCGGAACAGAATGATACATTATCGGTCTTTAATAACTGCCTCAGTGAGATTCAGGACTGGATGAGTGCTAACTAGTTGAAACTGAATCCAGATAAGACTGAGGTGTTGGTTGTGGACCCGGGTCATCATGTAGAGAAGTTGACTCCTGGGTCTCCCTCTGGCCTTGTATTAGGGGATAACCAGTTGAGACCTTCTGAACAGGTGCGGAATCTGGGTGTTATTCTTGACAGCGAGTTAACATTGAAGACACAGGTATCTACTGCTGTCAAGTCTTCCTTTTACCATCTGAGGAATATCGCCCGGATAAAACACCTTGTTCCACATGATGACCTTCCTGTGTTGGTCCATGCCTTTGTTTCCTCGCGTCTTGATTACTGTAATGCTCTATATCTAGGGTTGCCGTGGGTGGATCTCCATCGCCTGCAGCTGGTGCAGAATGCTGCAGCCAGGTTGCTGACTGGGCTACCAAGAACTTGCCATATCACTCCTGTACTGCGTGAACTGCACTGGCTGCCGGTGCAGTGGAAAATCACCTTCAAGGTTGCGTTGCTGACCTATAAGACCCTACACTGTCAGGGACTGGGCTACTTGGAAGATCTCCTTTGTCCCTACCACCCTCTCCGCCCACTCCGCTCTGCTGATGAGGGATTGTTAGAGATTCCCTGGGTTTGTCTTCAGTCATCTGGGGCCAGAGCCTTTTCTGTCATGGCCCCAACCCTGTGGCATTCTCTACCTCTTCAGATTAGAGAGTGCCTGTCCATGGAATCATTTAAGGTGTCTCTGAAGAGTTATCTATTTGAATTAGCATTTGAATAGGTTTATTGATGCTTTTTATTGTTTTTATGTTATTATTTATTATGTAAGATGCTGTTTTGTACTTGTGCTTTGATATGATGAAAAGCACACTATAAATAAATTTTGATTTGATTTGATTTGATTCTTTGGTGGGTGACACTACGGAGAGAAAAAGAGCTTCAGTAGCTACATAGTTACTAAGACAGAAAGCACTGGTTGCCTCAGAGGTGAGGCAATCACAAAAGGCAGGATCTATTATAGCAGTAAGGTTGTAGCAACCAGTATGTCTGGGAGACGTCTGTCGAATAGAGAGTGTACCTTTAGGTGAGATGCCTGTGTTAGGCCATTCACGTAAGTACCTTTGGATAGACGAGCTACAGGAAGTGTGTAACCATTAAGATCAGTTTCCCATTTTATCTGCAATGTAGAATTATCTGGAGTTACTACCATGGCATTAAGACAGGAGTCTGAGCCTTTCTTAACAGTTATCATTTTGTTGGGAACATTGATATGAACTCCCATTGGAGATGAGTGTTCAAGTTTACTAAGCAAGTGTTCTACATGTTGTTTGTGTGCAGTTGATAGGGGTTTGTTCTGAGAGTCAGTTAGAGAAAGTAGTCCCACCAGGACAAGGAGGTGTAAGATGGCTATCTTGCCAGTGTATCTGAAGAAACAAAAAAGGATTGTTAAGTAAGGGGTACTATTCCGCCCTAAGTGGGTTAGGAAAGTAATTAATCACCTTTATACAACTTGAGTTGATTAGCATGGAACCACTTGTCGGTGGTCTGTTTTTGCTGTTCAACTCATACCTGATAGACAGCAGAACTGAGTTTGTTAACAATGGAGTATGGGCCTTCCCATTTGCTGCAAATGAATGAGTTGATAGTCTGTATTGTAGGAGCATTACTTGGTCTCCCACCTGCCAGTCAACTTCTTTGATATGCTTACCAAGATGGGCTTTTGCTTGTTGTTGAGCTTTACCCATATGATTGGTGGTGAACAGATGTGTCTTCATGATATCATCATGAAGCTTTTCAACATACTTATCCACAGATACTCTATCTGCAGTAGGGTGTGGAGGTCAATCAACAGGTGCTCAGGTAATCTCATGGCTCTACCAGTCATAGCCTCATAGGGTTTACACTGGGTAGTTGCTGTAGGAGTGTCCCTGATTGCCATCAGTAGTAGTGGCAAGAGGGAATCCCAATCCTTGGGATTGTCATTGATGAATTTGCATTACATCTGTTTGATTCTTCTGTTTGCTCTTTCTACCTGGCCTGAGGATTGAGGATGATAAGGGATGTGAAATTTCTGATCTACTCCAAGTAAATGGAGTGTCTGCTTCATCAGCTCAGCTGTAAAACTGGTTCCCTGGTCTGAGTCTACCTTTAGGGATAGGCCCCACCTGGAGAACAATTGATCCACCAGGGTCTTGGCAGTTGTCTTTGCCATATTATTTTTAGTGGGAAATGCTTCCACCCGCTTAGAAAACAAATCTATGACAAGTGCATACTTGTTGTTCTTGCTGGAGTTGGTAAGTGGGCCAATGAAATTGATTTGTATCACATTCCACCATCCATGTTGCCTTTATGTCAATAATTTGGCATTTCTTTTCACTGAAATTGGGTTATTCTAGGCACACACTATGCAGTTGTCCACAGAGTGCTCTACATCTCTGGCCATACCAGGCCACCCGATGATGGTTTTAAGTCTGGAGGGTATTGTCTGCACCCTGGTGTCCACCAGTGGGGGTATAATGAACCATATGGATGAATTCGGTTCACAAAAATTGTGGTGCAACCCACAGTTTGCCACCTGTATCTTCATTTTGATACCAGATGAGTTTCTGATCACTAGACAAGTGTATGTTGTCAGAGTGTCTCTTGTCTGGACTACCATCCAGTAGTGCTTGTTCAATCCCTTTGTCCAGGAATTTAAACACAACTTTTAGCTCTGGGTCAGATTTCTGTGCAGCAGAAAGGTCCAGTGGAGGCTCTGGTACTGGTTTCTGCCTGGTGTTGGCTGCTAAGAAAATAGCTGCCACAGATATTGGGTGGGTCATCATCCATGTCTTCTCCCCACCCCCAAGTGCCTGCTTTGGCAAGCCTGTCTGCTCGATCATTAAATTCATGGTAAGGGTGAGATTTAAAGTGAGCCTTTACCTTGTGAACATACAGTTTGTGAGTTAACTGTCGGGTTAGGGTGTGTATATATACACAAATAGATCCCTGTATTTAACAGGTGTGCCACCAGAGGATGTAAAATTATTTTTTCCCAGAATGGTAGGAACTCAGTAAGGGATGAGTAGACCCGACTGGAGTCTGCAAAGGTGATGGCATCCTTGTCACCATGGGGCATGACCTCCAATGCACAGGCCACAGCTGCCAATTTGGCATACTGTGAGGAGATTACAGTGCATTTTCTAGAAATACGCCTGAAATCACCATCTTGTTCTAATATGAGCACACCAAATCCAGCTACCTGCTCTCTGTACACATAGGATGTGGAGTCATCTGCAAAGATGTGATACATGGTGGTATCCTCTAAAACATCTGGTATAGCCAGTAAGAATTAGATAGATTAAAAGATAATACAGAGCATTAACAACATTAGTCCATGAGCTTGCCAATCAAAATTTATGTATACCCATTAATATTTTTACTTAAAAGAAATTTATCTAAATTTGTTTTAAATCCCAACATTGTTTTATTCTCCACAACCTCACAAGGCAGCATATTCCAAATTTCTGTTACCCTATTGTTTAACCAATATGTCCTTTTATTTGTTCTATATCTATACTTTATCAATTGGTGACAATGGGCTCTAGTATTATATAATTGGTCCCTTTTTAATAGGCCTAAGAGATCCCACAAGTTGGTATCGGTCAGTGCTCTGTAGATCAAACACATATCTCCTCTCATTCTATAATGCTCCAATGAGTACAACTCCAAATACTGCAGTCTCTGCTAATAGCTTAGTCCCTCTGTCCCTTTGATCCTTTTGGTGGCTCTCCTCTGCACCCTCTCCATCATTCCAACATCATCTTTTTTATATGGGACCCATAACTGAACACAGTACTCCACATTGGGATGTACCAGTGCATTATACAAGGGCATCACAACCTCCTTGTCTCTACATTTGATGTGTCTCTGTATACAGTGCGTTATACTGCAAGCCTTTTTTAGAGCTGTGTTACATTGTAAGCTAAAACTAAGATCACTGCTAATAATGATTCCCAGATCTTTTTCTTCACCTACAACCTTTAGTACAGAGCCAGCCAAGGTATATTGGAACTGATTATTTTTCTTTCCAAAGTGCATAACTGTGCGCTTATCAATATTAAAGATAGATTGCTTCTGGGAGGCCCACATATCCAAATTATTTAAAGCTGTTTGTAAGATGAACAGTTCCTCTATATTATTTACTGGATACCCAATCCTAGTGTCATCTTCAAATTTAGACAACCAAACCCCTGAGTGGACCTGTATGGTTGATATATATAAATTAAACATACATGGACCCAATACCGAACCCTGGGGGACACCACTAGTCACTCTAGCCTGGCCAGAAAATTCACCTTTAACACAGACCTTCTGGCCTCTATCTTTCAGCCATGCCTGAACCCAGTTTGGTACCCAAACTGGGAGATTTAACTCAAACAGTGATTTCACAAGCACCTCATGGGGAACTTTGTCAAAAGCCTTTGCAAAGTCTAGGAAAATCACATCAACCAGGTTTCCCATATCCATGGATTTACTAACCTTGTTATAAAATTCCAAGTGGTTGGTTTGACAAGACCTCCCTCTAGTAAACTCATGCTGAGTCATATCTATCCTGCCTGTAGCTACTAGGAATCCAACGGTGTAGTCTTTAATTATACCTTCCAGAATCTTTCCTAGCACTGAGATCAGACTAATGGGCCTATAATTTGAGACCTCTTGTCTTGAAACTTTTTTGTGAATGAGTATAATCACCACTTGCCTCCAGGCCTCTGGAACCTCACTAGTATCTGTACTTTTCTGAAAAAGGTACGATACTGGACCCACTAGTACAACTGCCATTTCTTTAATTACCCTGGGATGAATCCTATCTGGCCCCTGTGCTTTATTCTGATTTACCTTTTTTAGTCTGTTTAAGACATCACCTGGGTCTATCCTTAGGCTTTCTCCCCTATGTATTATTTCACCACAGTCCTGGATAATTCGAGGGCTTACATTAAATACTGATGAAAAAATATGTATTATATTCCTTAGCTAAAGCCCTATTCTGTATTATAAGATCCCCATTTTGTGTTTTTAGGGATCCAACAATATTGTTTTTCCCCTTCTTACTGTTGATATATGCGTAAAAAGTTCTTATAATTATCCTGGACTTTAGTGACCAGTGTATGCTCATAATTTCTTTTGGCCTGAACAATACCCCTTTATGGAAGTTTAAGACTTTTTTTGTATATCTCCCAGCCAGCTTCCATGTTGTTGTGTCTTGCTTGATGGTATGCTTTATTTTTGTTTTTAATTAATCCCTTAACAGATTGGGTCATTCACGGTGCAGGGGAATTTTTGGCCTCCTTATATTTATTTCTAGTTGTTGCGTGTCTCAGAATGAATCCATTTAGGATTTCTGTTAACTTGTCCCACATTTGAGTGACTGCCTGGTTATCAAAATCTGATTTCCAATCCCATGCAGCTAATTCATACCTCATTTTCACAGAATTTGCTGAGTTATACTGTACCTATGGAGTACTGTGATACCTTTTTTAACCCCAAGAGTACCAGAGTACTGAAAACCAACTATAGAGTGGTCACTAGATCCCAATGGGGGAATAAATTACAGTTAATAATATTGTCCCCAAGATTACTAAATAGTAAGTCCAGGATATGATTTCCCCTTGTATTGGATGTAACATACTGATCCAATCCTGTGAGACTAAATATCTCTAAATATTTAGATTCTACAGATGTACTTGCTTTTAATGTATCCCATCCAATACCAGGGAGGTTGAAGTCGCCAACCAGTATTACATTCCCTGCTAGAGAAAACTGGTTGATAAAATATAAGACAACCTCATCCTCCATTACCCTAGTGGATGGTGGCCTATAAATCACTGCCAAATTAATCTTGGCTGCTCGAGGTGGACTAATCTTAACCCATATGGATTCTAGATCTAACCACCTAGATGTATCTATACTTTCTGTAGAAATACCATCTGCTACATATAGAGCCACCCCCCCACCTCTTGAAAGGGACCTATCCTTATTATATACTGTATACCCCCAGATTTGCTTATCCCAGGTATCCTCGGGTTGCCACCATGTTTCCACGATTGCACAAACATGAATGTTATGAGTGTTTAATATTACTTGTAGTTCATCAAATTTATCAGTAAGACTCCTTGCATTGATGAGCATAAAATTACACTCAGTTTATGTGTCCCCTGATTTTATATCCCCCACATACCCCTTCTGGTGGAGTATAAATGGTGATGTGCAGTATTCTTAAGTTACTGTGCTAATAAACATTTTCCCATTTTATTAAGGTGCAACCCATCCCTTGCAAATAATTGACTGTTCTGAAATTTCTGCCAGTGATCTATGAAAGAATATCCCTCTCTAGCAGTCCATCTCTTGAGCCAGACATTGAATCTAAAAATGTCCTGATTTATTAAGTTACTTGCTCTGGGGATAGGTAGAATCGCGGAAATCAACACCTCGCACCCTCTACTTCTAAGTGCAGCACCCACTGCTTCAAAATCCCTCTGTATTTCTGGAATATCCCTTTTCCCTATGTCATTAACTCCTACATGTATAACTGTAACTGGGGTGATGGTGTTCTCCCATAAGCCAGGCAGGAGTTGCTTTATATCACTTATGCCTGCTCTGGCAGTACGCTGACAGTTGTGTACTCATCTTGCTATTTACACAACACATTGCCAGGATATCGTAGCATTGAATCACCAATAAACAAGATATCCCATGGGGTATTTCTTCCTGGGACTTGAATTTGTTGTGGTAAGTACAATACAGTATTCTCGGTGCTTGTGCATACATTATTTGGTTCCATAAGGCCTACAGCAGTATTTATTGGTAGTGGTAAATGCATTACATTACTCTGGGTGCTTGTGCATACATTATTTGGTACTATGGGGCTTACTGCAGTATTTAATTGGATTTCTTCATCCTCCTCAGTTGTAATCAGGGCCTGAAATCTACTTGGGGTCAGGATATTTGATACCCCTCCAATATTCCTTCTTCCTCTTTTTGTGACTTTTTTTGGGGACCACCGACCATACTGCTGGGCTTTTGGTCATCTCATTTGGTGACATAATGCCTTCATAATCCTCCTCATTACTAATGTTTATATCCTCAC
Organism: Neoceratodus forsteri; assembly: GCA_016271365.2. Lineage (NCBI taxonomy): Eukaryota > Metazoa > Chordata > Ceratodontiformes > Ceratodontidae > Neoceratodus > Neoceratodus forsteri. Next base: position 637,040,155 of record CM057455.1, on the reverse strand, counting down.
TAATACCCTCTGCCATGGAGTCAATAAATTGCTCCAATGATGATATTTCTAGCTGTATCTTCATCCTAGCTTTAAGCACCTCAATTTTAGCCCTAAGTTCTTTGATTTCACAGCACTTACTGCATGTATAATTATCCACCTTCTCCCCATGCATAAACGTATCACATAGACTGCACGTTAGCATTTTGCTATATATACTCACAACTTATCTAGCTTCCTGGTCTTCTCAGCTTTCTCAGCTGACACAGCTGACACACGTCAAATGCGCGTGTCTCTGCATGCATCTCTGCGAATGAAAACTTGCGCCCTGCTCTCTCTTGCCCTGCTCGCTACAGTATGAGTTTTTATGGGTCCTCGAACCCGGAAGTGGCTTTGTGTGTCTCGGGAGCACTTTGCAACAAAAGTTGCGCTTTAAAAATAAAAGTCAGCTGCCCCTGTACCCCAAGCTGTATTAAGGGCTCTGACCTGACAGTTGTAGCAATTATAAATGAAACAAACACTACTAAGGATTGGTAGTTTGCCCCCTGAACACAATACATGGCTTCCACTACCCTCTGTCTAGTTCCTAACCAGAACAATAGGGCTCCAATTTTAAAATTCACAACACTTTCAATAGTTTATATTTATCAGCTCCCACTGTTTTCCCACAGCATTACTTCAGAATGGTCCCAGCTTAGGTAAATCAGGAGGTTGGAGTACACAGTGATGGGGCTTACCTGTGTAGAGTAGGCCATGGGCCAAGATGGATGGCATTTTTGCAGGTAGTACTTTGATGTCCCTGTCCTGCAAAAGCAAAGACCAGTGGGTAAGTCTGGTGTTGGGCACTGAACCATCTTGTACTTCGTCTGAAACAGAAAGTTGGTTGGGGTGTGACAGCTATGCAAGACAATAGATGTATACCCAATGATGTACAAGAAATGTTTGACAGCCCAGAAGGTTGCTGAATGTGTTCTTTCACAGAGACTATACTTTCTGTCTACTGTGGACAGCATCTGAGATGCATAGGCAATGGTTCTGAAGTACCCATTGTACTTTTGTGCCAGCACTGTAGACATGGCCATATCAGATGTGGCAGTTTCTAAATGGAATGGGAGATTTGGGTTAGGATTGATCAGTGCTGGAGCTGAGGCTAATGCCTGCTTGAGCTGTGTAACAGCTTCAGTATGAGTGCGGGCCCCATGTCCATGGGACATCCTTTTTCAGAAGTTCATACAAGGGGAAAGGCCTTCCAGGCAAAGTCAGGGACAAAATCCTTGGAGTAGTTGACCATTCCTAAAAAAAGTCTGAGTGGTGCCATGATATTAGGAAGTGGCAGATCTTGCAAGCCCTGGATCTTCTTGACATCTGGGCTTCTGCCTTGGTCTGTGATACATAGGCCAAGGAAGATGACATCTTTTTCACAAAATTGTGTTTTAGAGGGTTTGCACTTGAGGCCTGCTCTCTTGAGGAGAGACAGAAGTGTGTCTAGAAGGGCCAAATGATCTTTTTTCATGGTGGTTGCTAGGAGCAAGTCATCCAAATACTGCAGGAGACACTGAGGTGTGGAGAATCCCTGCAGGGCATCCATCATGTGGATATGGAAGAGGGAAGGGCTGTAGTGGAAGCCCTGGGGAAGACAAGTCCAGGTGTACTGGCGTCCATCAAAGGAAAAGCAAATTTGTATTGGCTTTCCTATGTTAATGGAAGGGACCAGAACCCATTAGAGATGTCAAGAGGTGTGAACCACATTTTGTCAGGTGTCAACAGCTTGAGCACATCAGGTGCTGATGCTACTGTTGGGGCACAATTGGGGGTAACTTGATTAAGTTTCCTGAAATCAGTTGTGAGTCTCCAAGCTCCATTTAGCTTTTCACAGGCCCAATAGGCAAATTAACAGTGGAGACACAGGTTCTAATCACTCCTTGTTGAAGCAGTGATTGGTTGGTCTCCCTCAATGATGACAAGGCTTTGGCAGGAAATGTGTACTGCTTCTGCCTCACAGGGTTGGGTCCTGTGATTTCAATGGTAGTGTGCATCCTACCACAGTCATGCTTGTTGGTGGCAAACAAGTCAAGGTGTTTTTGCAGCAAAAGTGCAAGTTCAGAAAATGGGTCATGACTTTTGAACAAAGCCATGACATCATAATCCTTGTAGTTATGGGAGATGGCTGCCACCACGTGTGAGTCTGCATTGGTGACAGCATGACATTGTCCTCTAATCTGAAGAAGTAGCCTGTTTGCTAGATTCACTACACAGCTGTGTAGTACTAAGAAGTCAATTCCCAATATGCTGGGGTGATGACATGAGGTCAAAAGCAAAATTAGTTCTGAGGTGGACTACCACCACAGGTAGAGGAACAGATCAGTTGGTGTGTAGGTGTGCACCATCTACACCCTGGGCACTGGTCTTCCAGTTGGTAGACCAGTCAGATGAGATTGGGTCCTTGTCATGGAGGACTAACATGGCTGCTCCCGTATCCAGAAGCATGGTAAGTTGGCAGTCCCCCGACCATGGCCTTTACACAAGGCCATCCATTTGTGTCAAGAATCAAGTCACTCACAATCTGAACTGAGTCCTGTAATTGTCAATCAGTATTTTTAGAATCATCATCATCATCCTGTTCCTGGAAACTGAGGCCTGTAGGATCTTTCAAGGCCTCCTGTATGTCTTGCACAGGATACAAATGTGCCTGTGATGTCACAGGCTCTTCGATGGTCTACACACATGGTTCCTACTTAGTTGCCACATTGGTCTGGCCAGTAACCAATGTCACAAAAGGATTCTTCCCTCAACTGTTCATTTGTTTAGTAGCTGAGGCCACGAAAGGATTCCCCTGACCACATGGCTGTCCAGTGGCCAGAGCCAGGGCCGCTATAGTACTCTTGCCCGTGGCTTCCTCTCAGCATGAATTTCCTCCAGCATTTTGTGGTGGGTCTCATTTTCATCTTTGAGACTTCCATAGCTAGGACCTTTGCAGCTGTAGCTATTCTGTTGGGCATTTGGATTTTTCCAATTGCTTCTGTCCCTGTTTCTGTTGCTTTTGTAGTTCAGCCCCACGTGCGACTGCTTGTCATCAGAGGGGTGTCAGGTTTCTGGTTGTTACATCTACCCACACCATGGAGGGTATCGGGTGTGGGCTGTGCTGCAGACACTTGTGAGTGACTTGTTGAGGATTGGAAGTATGCATTGTCGCATTCAATTCAATATGTTCCATGGCACCATGAAGAGCAGCTTCCACTGCTGTATTAGCGATTGCTTTGTACGCATGGTCCTGATCAACTGTTTCTCTGAACAGTTTGTCAATTTGGTCCTGGATGGCTCTCATCCAGTGATTACAACTCTGACTTTGATGATGTCATCAAAGTCAGAGTTGTAATCACTGGATGATGCAGTCCCAGTGGGCATATACTGAAACCTTTTCATAGCCTTAACATGGTAAGCAAGAACCTCCCATTAATGGCACAACTTTGCCATCTTTTCTCTACACTTCTTGTGACAAACTCTTGCAGTGCCCTGCTCAATACCTTTTTCAACCACATGCTGCAATTCTATTCTACACTCTATTCATGTGACCAATTCAACGTTTTCCCTAAGTTCTTTGTTTAACTCATGATTCAACCTCTGATACTCCTCTTTCAACTCAGCAGTCTCTTCTCTCAAACCCACATTCATATTGCTCAAAATATCATTCAAATACATTGTTTCTTATCACATTCAACCTTTCACAATTGTCTCTCAACATACAAATTTCACACTCAGAGTCTTGAGCAGTACAGTGCAACAGTCTGTTATTGGCATCGCAGCATGACTGTGTCTCCTCCACTAGTTTCTCTTCCTTTTTCTGTAACTCCAATGCCTGCAAGCCCATCTCTTTTTTTTAGAGATGCATTTTGCAGTTCAGGGGAGGCACACCTCACTGTGAGACTCTCAACAGTGGTATGTAGAGACACAACTAAAAGACCTTTAAGGTTGTATTTCTTGGTTGCTTGTTTGAACTCTGAGTAGTGCTCTGAGATTAGTAGACAATGGATTGTCTGCAGACTTTGCATCCAGTATGAAATCTGTTCATCCTCCATGGGAGATGAGGTAGTTTGAGACGTCAAGTTTCAGTTCAGTGTAAAGTTCAGGCATGACAAATAAGGGGTAGACAAACAAAGAAGCAGTAGGAAAACTGGACAAAATCCTTGGCGCCATCACCAACTACTTCCCAGTCCCAGGTGGCTGAACGGTGATGCTAAGGTGGTAATCTGTCACTTGCAAAGGGAGTGTAAGGGGGTCTGGTGTGGGTCTCCCATGCCTGACCAAGGCAGTGAGGGTCAACTACGACCATTACCACTGTAAATATGAGTAGGTCCAAGTAGGTGAAAATCGCACTACACTACTTGACATTAAAATAAATTGAATGAAATCTTTTTTTGTACCTTCCAACTTGCACATGGTCGCCAAATGTAAGGTGGTAATAAATTACCTTTCTCAGGTTCTTGGTGGAAAGGCACCAAGAAAGAGACAACAGAAAACTGGTGCACATGTAATAAATTATATTTATTACAGCTAAATAATACAGGCTTACTACCAACTGTGAATACACTGGGAGAGCTTCCTGTTTTCCTTACCTACAGTAGGTAAATGCAGTCTCTTGTCTCAGAGGAGCTACGTGCTACACAGGGTCTTATACCCTGATAATCACTATGGTTACTACTAAAGAAGATACATAAAAAGTATAAAATTGAACAGTAGCAGGTGGCCTGAGTAACCATCCTAACTAACATGAGAAGTTTCTTAGCTTGCATAAGATAGCACAAAAATGGGATCTCTATGACTCCAAGTTCAGTTGCAATTATAGTGATGCACAAGCACTAAAGATGGCACTGTTGCTTACTTACAAGAATACAGCAAAAATAAAGTGCAAAGCATCTCCCAGGACTAAGATACATTGGTAAAACATAATGGAGCACAATATGCATTAGTAAAATACAGTAGAACACAGATCCTGACACGTATGCTTATATGATAAATGTCACTGCCCTAAGGTTAGTACATGTACCTACATATATGTTGCTGTCCCCAAGGTGGGGGTACGATCAGGGATGCTGGACCATGGATAACACCCCTCAAACCTGTACTCCTAAATCTGTATATGAATGCTGTTGGTTGTCTTCTTAGAAGTGCCTAATATCATTTGTATGTTGATGATATGGTGCTATATTCAGGGGATGCATCATTAAACTGCAATATGCTTTTGATTTATTGCAAGAGTATTTCCTTTCTCACAGGTTGGTTTTAAATGCTTGTTAATCACAAACTACATTCATTAAGGGCTGACACAGTACCTTACCAAATCAGAATAGTTTGGGTATTCAAAGAGTTGGCAAACAGAACCTCCAATTAGTGCAGCCCATACCGTACTACACATTCCAGATATGTGAATGATCCCATTCACATATCTGGAATGTGTAGTATGGCATATTGCACGCCCATTGGCTCATGCTGTGGACCAATGGGCATACAGCCCTACCGACAGTGTTAGTCAGCGGCTGCGGGGCGGCAAGAGGGTGGTGTTGCTGCCCACCAGCTGACCGTGGGGGAACAGGGTGTGTGGTTCAGTGGCAGGTGGAAGGGGGCAAATTCTAGACCACCAGGGATATTGGAATAACATATTTGTTTTTTACAAATGCCCATGACCGGGCAGATAGCGGTCCACTGGACCACCAGGGATATTGGAAGCACTTATTCTTTTTTTAGCAAATGCCCGTGATTGGGCAGGCAGCAGTCCAGTGGACCACCAGGGATATTGGACGTAGTTCTATATTTTTAACTAATGCCTGGGATTGGGCAGACACCAGTCCACTGGACCACCAGGGATATTGGACGTAGTTCTATATTTTTAACTAATGCCCATGATTGGGCATGGGGGGGCACTGACAGGTGCAGCTGGAGCTTGGGTGGCCACCCACAGGTGGCAGCTGCTGTGTTGCACCCTGCAATGTGGCAGCTCACTTGTGGGTGGCCATCAGTTCCTTTTTTTTTGGATCAACTTTGTGCTGGCACAGGTAGGGGTTGCACATGCATGGTTCTACACATCCCAGACTGAATATCGGGCTGTGCAGGGTATGCATGGGCACGCCCCCCTTACCTGCACCTGCACACATTACTGATGCGCTCCAGCGCATCGGGATTTGTGCCGCACTTTTTCTCTCTTTTGAATATCATCATTGGTGATTAGTGGCCGCGCATGGTGCAACACTGTCACGCCATGCACAACCCTTTTGAATATCTGGGCCGAGATGTTTAAGTTACAGGGGTTCAAAACTTTACTATGTAAATATTTGCAAAACTTTCTTAAAACTATCAAAAATATGAATATTTGTAACTTCTCTGCTCTTGCATGCATAGAGTTAACATTTTACATACATTTCCATACTTCCATGTATTCTAGTGTCTAACACAACTGGATACATTTGTTAAGCAGGTTTAATTTTGCAGAAGAGCAAAATGACTAGTAACATTTTCTCACATATTTATGATAGCATATTCTATAGATGAAGCACACAGAATTTCTTTTTGTGGAATTTAACATTAGCAATGCGCATATCACTACTTCATTTGATAAGCTGGGCTGCACTTTTTGCAGTCTTGTTGTTCCTCACTGTGTGACTATCCCCCCACCCCTTCTCTCTTGGCATAGCCAGATTGACTCAGAAAAACTACTGATCCCACTGTTATGTATCCTCTTTGTTCTTTACAGTGACAAACCTCCTTAAAATGTGACTCACCTACTCCCTTTCCTATCAACCTACCTTGTTGCAATAGCCATAATTCTTTCTTCCTGTTGCCCAAGCAATTATCTTCTCCTACTACATGCTTTTGAGTACCTCCAAGTCCTAGACTTGCATGTTCACCAGGCACCCTGGATCACAAATGTACTGGATATGATCCTTAAATATCCTGCATTCAGATTGGAATTGTTGACACTCTGTGCTTTCTTGCTCCAATCTGGGGGTTTACCACTGTTGTGCTACCCAGCTCAGCTGTCCATTTCTTGGTGAAACTGTGCATCTAACTCCTGAACTGATCTGGTGCTGTTTTGTACTGCTCTGCCTATGCAACAAGTTCATATGTAAGCCCTCCCATCTATGTACATGATCCGTATTGCTACTGTAAGTTAAAATACTGTATGTATACCTGCATCCTCTGTAACCCCCCCCCCCAGGTCGCACCGTGAGACGAGCATCTTTTTGCTCAGTGTGCCTTTCCTGGTGAAACATTTTCAATAAATAAATAAAATAAATAAAACCTGGTGACTTCCTGCACTACCTGACTCTTATACCCCTATCCTTTAATTAGAACCCCTCCAGATAAGGCTGAGTGAGATTACAAAATTCCAGTTTTATGGAAATTTTCATGAAATGCTACAATTTCCACAAAGACTCATGGGATTTAACTTTAAGTAGAGATGTTATTTTGCAATTTCTCACAGCAAGCAATTAATAAAATTAGCACACACATTCCCCTTGCAAGGTCTACGAACCTGCCAAATTTAATGGCATTGTATTCTCCAGTTTTAAAGTTCCAGGGACTTATAAATGTGTAGTTTACATTCTTGCAAAATTAAATGTTTAAATGTTGTGAAAGTTTGACTACTTTTCATTTAATTCCATTTAAAGCTGAAAATATGAACTTTCTCAGAAATGATCATGTGGTATAGTAGTTTAAATGCTTCAGCTCAGGTTGCATTTGGATATGTGGTTTTAAAATTAGAGGAAACTAACCAAAAATTTGATTTTGGCCAAATGTTTGGCAGGCTATAACGCATTCCCATTAAAAGCTAGAAATCAAACTATGTGCATATACAAATGTAGTGCTAACATGAATGCCTGGCAATTTTTGTTATATTTCAATAAATACTATTAAAGTTATACTAAAATTACAGAACTCCAAATTTTGGCAAATATTTGACTGCTTATAACTCAGCTCCCATTAAAGCTTGAAACTTAAAACATAGTGCATATATGCATTTTATGTGCTTCTCTAAATCCTGATATTGTGGAGAAAATTGGAAAATAATTTTTAAATGATCTCAAAATAACTTAAAATTTAATTTTGATTAAATGTTTGGCAACCCATAACTCCACCCCCTTTCAATTTAGAACTCTGATGTTCAGTACACATTTGTAAGCCATGGTGTTATTTGGATATAAACTCTTAAAATTATAGCAACATAACTGAAATTAAAAATGTTGCAAAATTCCATGGAATTTTAAACATAGAAACATAGAAACATAGAATTTGATGACAGATAAGGACCACTTGGCCCACCTAGTCTGCCCATTTTCCTACCTAACAAATAAGCTGCAGATCCTAGTTAACCAACAGCTTACTTCCTCTTACCCCCACTAGGACTGCATTATGCCTGTCCCATGCATTCTTGAAGTGCCCCACTGTTCTTGACTCCATGACCTCCTCAGGGAGGCTGTTCCATGCATCCACAACCCTCTCAGTGAAAAAATACTTCCTCATTTTACCTCGGAGCCATCCCCCCTCTATCTTCAAATTGTGCCCCCTTGTTCTTGCACATCTCTTTTTCTGGAAGATGCTACCCTCTTGGACTTTGTTAATTCCCTTGAGGTACTTAAAAGTTTCTATCATGTCCCCTTTCTCTTCTTTCCTCAAGAGTATACATATTAAGCTCCTTTAGTCTTTCTTCAGATGTCTTCTGGTGCAGACCCTGCACCATTTTGTTGCCCTTCTCTGGACAGCCTCCACTCTGTCTATGTCTTTGCAGAGATGGGGTCTCCAGAACTGCACACAGTACTCCAGATGAGGTTTCACCAACCAACAATTTTCATGACAATTCTGTGGAATTCCATGGAATTGGAATGGTCATTCAGTGGGCATTTCACAGGCAGAATTTTATTTCAGCATGGCTCTAGTTAGAATAATACATATAACTAAAGTTAATTTAAACTAGACAGGGGTGGTGAGTGGGTTGCTGAAGGGAATGCTCTTCAGAGAGGGGAGACAAATGACCCTACCCCCCCAAGCAAACTGTGTTGGAAGGATGGAGAGATATAATGGTAGGGCTGAGAAGGGTGGGAAATTGGGTAAGGAGTGTAAGAGAACATCTTGGAGGGTTGTCTCCTTGAATGCAAAGAGTCTGGGGAACAAAACAGCAGCACCACAGGCTCTGTTGGCAGAGGGGATGGTCAACATAGCTGCCATCACAGAAACATGGGTCAACCAATACCATGGCACCTCCTGATGAAATGGGTAGAGAACCCCGAAGTGCTGAGCCTAGTTCAACTTCATTGTAAATATTGTTTAGTGGGTAATGGTTCTTTTCTAGGTTCTTCATCCCCCAATCTAGGCTTTCAAATTCAAGAAAAAATATAGGAAATGTTGGGGGCCCTTTGAAGTAAACACTCTTCACTTAAGTTATTGTTCTTCAGTCTTTCTTTTTATTTCTCTTCCCCCTATGTTTCGCTCAACTTGGAGCTTGTTCACAGGGTTTATTCTTTGTTACACATATGTAAATACATTTATTTTATGTCATTGATCAGCATTTTTTTAATATGATATTGTTACATTTTTAATTATTTGGTGTATACACATACCATTCAATAAAGATTATTGCTTGTGCACCCTTGTATATATTCTTGTATATATAATATGAACAAGCTCCAATTTGAGTGAAACGTAAGGGGAAGAGAAATAAAAAGAAAGATTGAAGAACAATAACTTGAGCAAAGAGTGTTTACTTCAAAGGGCCCCCCAACATTTCCTATAGTTCAACTTCATATTGGGAGCTGGATTACATTGTGTTTTATAATTTTTGCACAATGCTATGATTTGTAAGTACTGAACATTGTTTGCAGAGTAAAACATTATTATTACTCTCACTTAATTCTGTGTCTAGAGTGCTGATTCCATAAATACTGATGCAACTTTTATTTTTTCAGCACCCTCCTTCACTTGAGAGTGCTGCCTGTATGATTTAACAGAATACCATGACTGGGGCCTGATGATCCCAGGGTATAGGATTTACAGGAAGGATATGGGCAAAGGTAAAGGGGGAGTGTTTGTGATGTATGGAAGAGAAGGGATAAAGTGTGCAAGGGAAGGGGGAAGGGTAGGACAGAGGCCTTCTGGATGCAATTCTAGAACATTAGGAATAGTATTCTCAAGATAGGATGATATACTGACCGCCAACACAAGGGGAAAACCAGGACAGAGAGTTGGCAGAGCAAATTAGGAAAGTGTGTGGGAAAGGTAACACAGGGATCCTGGGGGACTTCAATGTCTCAGGAGTGGATTTGGGTACCCCAGCCACCTCGTGTGCTAGGAAGCAAACACTCCTGGAGGCATTCCATGACTGCTTCCTGGCACAGCTGTCACTGAGCCAACTAGGTTGGGAAATACACTGAATCTAGTTCTGGCCAATGGGGAGGCTGTAAGAGAGGTGTGGGTGGAGGACCTGCTAACTGGGAGTGGCCACCACTTGGTGTGGTTCACACTTAATATGAGCAGAGAAGCAGGGGGCACAGTGACCAGGGTGGTGGACTTCAGACATGCTGACCTTGGTAGAATGGGTTAAATCTTAAGGAGGCATCTGAAAGGAATACAGCCACACTGGGATGGGAATCAGAAATAGGAAAAAAATCAAACTAGGGATATTGGAAGCTACTGAGGCATGTACCAGATTGTAGAGCAAAAAGGGAAGGGCTAAAAAAACAAGCTGGTTAAGCAGAGAGGTCTTAGAAATGGTGAGGGCTAAAACAGCAGCATTCAAGGAATACAAGAAATCCAGGAAGAGGGAGAATAGGGAGGAGTTTGTGAAGAGGTCCAAGGAAGTTACCAGGGGAGTCAGAGCAGCTAAGGCCCCAGGAAATTGAGGCTGCACAGGGCATCAGGAACTGGGAAAATGACTTCTTCAGATACATATGGGAGAGAAGGAGCTGCAAAGACCAGATAGTGAGGATCAGAAAGGATGGGAGGTGGTCAGAGAAAGGGGTGGATCAAGCAGAAGCACTGAATGAGTACTTCTGTTCTGTATTCATGAGGAAGAAAGGAGGCCAGCGACTGCAGAGGGTGGGTGGGGGAGAGGGGATAATGATGGGGTGATCACTGAGGGGAGAGTATTGGAAGGATTAAGGGCTTTGAGGGTGGATAAGGCACAAGGACCAGATGGCATACACCCCAGGGTGTTTAAGGAAATGGTCGAGTTCCTGGCTGGACCACATGCAGAACTATTCAATACCTCCCTGGACATAGGGCCAGTATTGCATGACTGGAGGATGGCCCACATGGTACCTATCCATAAAAGTGGACCAAAGGATATACCAGGCAATTATAGGCAGGTAAGCTTAACGTCCATTGTGGGGAAGCTGATGGAGACAATACTTAAGGAATGGGTGGTGACCTTTATTGAAAACAATGGGCTCCAGGACAGTAACCAGCATGGGTTTGTCTCCAGAACATACTGCCAGATGAATCTAGTTGAGTATTATGACTAGGTCACAAGGGAATTGGACAAGGATCATGCGGTGAATGTCATATACTTGGACTTCAGTATGGCCTTCAATTCTGTGCCACATGGGAGGTTGAAAGGGAAGTTGAGATCCATATGGATGGGGACTAAGATGGTTAAATGGACTGAGAATTTGCTACAGGGGAGATGGCGGAGGGTAGAGTTGTGGGGGGAACTCTCATCTCCAAGGGCTGTGACAACTGGTGTGCCATAGGGATCAGTACTGAGGCCAGTGCTGTTTGGAATATTCATAGTGAACATCTTGTGTACCATCAAGAATAAGATCAGTCTATTCACTGATTGTACCACATTGGGGGTGGCGTTGGCCAATATAGCAGGTGACAGAGGCTGCAGGACAGCCTGACCAAACTGTTGGAGTCATCGGAAGTATGGCAGTTGGAGTCCAATGTGAAAAAGTTCAAAGTCCTGCACTTTGGAGCAAAGAACCCAGGGAGGGGTTACCAGCTGGAAGGGGTGCAGCTAAGGTTCAACCAAGGAGGAGAAGGATCTAGGGGTGATTGTAATGAGGAAGATGAACAATACAGAGCAATGTAGGAGGGTGGCAGCAAAAGCAAACTGGATGCTGGGTTGTGTCTTTAGAGGGATCTCCTCCAGGAGCAGGGAGGTGATCCTGACTTTACAGGGCACTGGTCAGGCCACACTTGGAGTACCTTGTGTAATTCTGTACAATTCTGTCACCTATATCTGAAGAAGGATGTCAAATTATTGGAAGGGATACAATGAGGGCAACAAGGATGATCCAAGGATTGGAGGACAGACCATATGAAGAGAGCCTGAGATAGCTGAACATGTACTCCTTGGAGGAGAGAAGGGACCAGGGGGATATGATTGAGGCCTTTAAGTACATAAAGGGAAAACAAGGCAGGCACTGAAGGGATACTCAGGCTGAGGAGGGGGAGGGACACAAGAGGGCATAGCCTTAGAATGGAGGTGGGAAGATTTAGGATGTAAATGAGGAGACACTTTTTCACAGAGAGGGTCATGGCAGAATGGCACACTCTACTGGAGGAGGTGGTAGCCTGTAAGACAGGTGGTAGTTTCAAAAAGTGGATGGGACAAGGTGAGAGGGAGTAATTGGAAAGGGGAGAGGTGGAGCAGCTGCATGGTGAGGGTGCAAGCTGCACACTCAAGCAGACTTGATAGACCAGGTGGCCTATTTCTGCTGGGCAGTTTGTACATCCCTATGTTCATAGTGGACCAACATACAGTAGATGTTACAAAAAGAACAAAGTGCTAAAGCATTTGGACTAAGCAAGGCCTTCCTCAGAAGCTTATGGCAGTTATTTAGAAAAGCACATACTATTAATACCTGGATCATATATATAAAAAAAACAGAATTTTCATTGGTTTAAAATACTCATTTAAACCATAACTGAAGTTTAAATCAGTTGACCCAGATGTCACCAGTTTGCTTTTAGCTGAGAAGCCTTCCAAGGTCAAATGTCACCAGAATAAGATAAGAACTCTTCCAGCAGAAAGCTCCACTAACATAAATTCTGAATGTCTCAGTGTGTTTTGTGAATACATTCTTAATGAACCTTTGTGTTCAATACTCACTTAAGTGCATGTTAAAATGTGATATTATTGTATGCTAAAAACAAACAAAAAAACTATATAACAAAATGTTCTATATATGGCATTAAGAGGATTTAAAGTAAAGTTTACCTAGTGTGAGCAACTGTTTCACACATCTATACAGGATAAAACCTATTTGGAGACATTTTTCCAACTATATACTCAACTAGTTCCTACAGTATATTCAATAAACCTTAAGGCCTTCAGTGCTGTAACAGAATTTTATACAAGGTAATATCAATTATCAGTATAAGTGCCAAATTAAAAAAAAATACCCTTTCAAGGACACTCAAGTAAATGAGACCATGCATCCTGATATACTAGAAGTTTATACTAAGATTGTTCAGAAGTGCAGAAGGTTATGAGCCCATAGGGCACTTCTGCCCTATCTGGCTCAGTGATCCTGATGGAATGCATCATTGATTAAGTATTTATCCAAATTGTCCTTAAAAGAACTGAAGGTATCTACATCCGCTACTGTGCTAGGTAGAGTATATGTTCAGAGTTCAATATTGTGCCAATATATAATCACAATACTATGTGTACAGGAACAGTCTAAGGGATCTGAATAAAAACATAGTGGAATTAGACATCTATTTTTTAACCCAGTGTAAAAGGAACAACATTATCCCTAAAGGTGTAACTATTTGGAACCCATTAAATGACATAGTTGATTCTACGAATGCTGTACAACTGAACAACCAGTGGGGAAACACTTCTCTCAGCCTAACCATTCAATCTGAGACATGTCAGTAATGGTCTTAAAAAGACATTTCAAAAGTACACAACAGAGATGGGTTTCTGAGATCAGACTAATTTTACGTCTCAATATGGTGGAAGATGGCATGAACATCAATTTGGGGTTTATGTCACATTATCCCCTACTTAAACTTACACAGATCTTTAATTCAAAGAGTAGACATATAATAGGACTTCATTGTGTCTTTGTTTTAATATTTATAAGAGTTGCTTTTAACCGATTATCAACATGTTGGTTTCTTACCAAAGAACTATGTGTGTGTATGTGTGTGTGTGGTGGGGGGCTACAATTTTTTTTTGTGTGGGTGGGGGGGTTATGAGGGTGTGGTGGGTGTGGGTGTGAGGGTTGTGGTTATATTGAGGCAGGCTCACATTCAGGTACATGACCAAGGTAATCTTCTCCCTATTCTTGACTACTGCACCCCTATTTATGCCAGGACCTCAGCTACTGCCATGGCTAAACTCTCCACTGCCTACAACAGCACCTGTCACTTTGCTTTATTGGCCCCATTCTCCACCGACTACTGTACCCTCTATAATACCCTTGGATGGATACCGCTACAAGGTTGCTTTGACCTAGCCCTCCACTGAAATGGTAGACAATGTCATCCGCACCACTCCAGAATCCCCCCTAACTGTCCTTCTGAAACCCAGAACACTTCTCTGCAACCTCCGCTGTAATGGTACTCCCCCTCTAGCTTTTCCTAGGGTATCCACCAACATGGGTAGCAGAACTTGGTCTGCAGCTGCCTCTTTGCAGTGGAACAAACTACCGGCTGAACTCCATTCCATTGACACACACTCCGGTTTCAAGTCCTGCCTTAAAGTCTGGTTCCTGGAAAACTCATCCTGCCACTGCTCCCTGGCGTCTGACACCAAAACACACTAGTCAACTCCCCAGCCCAGGGGTTACCCACCTACCCACACTAGTCAACTCCCCTGCTTACAACTGTTATATTGTATTTTTCACAGTAATATTTGACTTTCTTGCCTGTACATATTGTGTGTGTGTGTATGTATGTATGTGTGTGTGTGTATATATGTGTGTATATATATATATATATATATATATATATATATATATATATATATATATATATATATACATTTTTGAATGAGTTCTGTGTATTACTTGCTCACTGGATGATGCAGTCACACATTGTACACTGTGGCTATGATTTGTTTGTTTTCTACCAAATCTCCTCATGTCTGATATTGAAACCTTGTATTCACTGTTCTCAAATGGACCTATGCACCAAACCAAACAATCATTGTGCTTACTATTGTTGCTTGTATCAAATCTGTTTCATGTGTATTACTGTTACGTTGTACTCCACAGTCACCGTGTGCCATGTGTTATGGCCCGAGTCATGCCTGAAAACGGTCCCTGGGATCCGTGCACTCACTCGGTTATCAAAGTCATAAACAAACAAATAACTAAAATGACATAATGGTGTTATAGTGTGTTATGACTCTTAGTTGGCATACATAATATATAATTCAAATAAATAAATAAAGAACTTGTTTTAGGGGAATTTCCCCAGTGTCCTGGCCAAATTTCCCTCATTCACTAAAAAAATACCACCAACAGCTTAATCTGGTTCAAGGTCAGTTGGCATTCATCTGTATCCCCTTCCCCCAGGTCGTGCCTAAAAATAGGCAAGATTTGTCTAGTGCACTTACCCGGTTAACAAAAACTAAATAAATAAAATAAAATAAATAATGAATATTAACTTCCTTCTAACTAATTGTCTTCCCCAGGGTGGGGGTTAATTCCATTGAGATTTTATTGAGATTATTTTGACTGTTACTGTACATATACTAGTTTGATTATATACTGTACAGTCATATTTTTTAACTCTGAACATATTGTGATGCATGATCTCATTTGTTTGGTGTTCCTTGGCAAGTTAAATTACATTGGGTAAATATTATAGTGATTGGTGTAAATGATGGTTAGGACTCTTGGCTCTCATACTTAGTGAACATGCACTTCCTTCTAACTATTTATCTTCCCATGGGGTGGGGAAAGTTTAATTCCATTATGTTTTTATTCAGATTCATTAGACTGATTCTATACATATAGTTGTGTGGTTGTGTGAGTATATACTGACACATTATTGAACTCTGAACATATCAGGATGCATGGCCTCATTTACTTGGGGATCAAAGACAGGTTTGTTTTCTTAATTTGGCACATATACTGACAATTAATCCTTGTATAAAATCCTGTTACAGCACTGAAGGTCTTAAGATTTATGGAATATAGATCCTGGGCGAGTGAATAGTTGGAAAAATGCCAGAAGATGGGCTTTATACTATATAGATATGTGAAGCAGTTGCTCACACTAGGTAAACTGTACTTTAAACCCTCTTATTGCCATATACAGAACATTTTGTTATATATATTTTTTGATTGTTTTTAACATACAGTAATATTAAATTTTAACATGTACTTAAGTGAGTATTGAACCCAAAGGTTCATTGAGACTGTATTCACAAAATGCATTGAGACATTCAGAATTTGTTCTGGGTTTTTTGGTATGTATGATCTGGGTTTTAATAGTATATGCTTTTCTAAATAACTGCCATAAACTTCTGAGAAAGGACTTGTTAGTCCAAAATCTTGAGCACTTTTCTTTTGTAACATCTATGTCAGTCCAATAAAAGGTATCAAACCATTTGCTTCTGCATCTGTTCTTACAAGGACCAATACACATCTCAACTATATCTGTATGTCATCTTGTTAAACCTTACTAATATAGTCACTGCTGAATGTTAATTACCTTACTTTTTATTATGTAACTGAAACTACCTCAGTTCTTCTTCCCTCTCTGTCTCTGGGGCATTGCTTACTTCTTAAGCTCTATAGGCTCATAATAATGAATTGTTTGTTTTCTTTTTACTTACACTGTATTATGTGATCTGTTTTTGTTGTATACAGTATGTACTAATTGTAATTGCAAATGTGTTTATATTTGCTTTGTCATCATTGAAAATGAGCCTTGTCTCAACTAGGTAATTCCCATATCTGGATTTTGAATAAATTTATGCACCATACTACCACTACTACTTATTTATTATGTTAAATAGGCATGCTGTTAAAGTGTTAATGATGTGTTTGTTTCTTGTGTTGA
Organism: Neoceratodus forsteri; assembly: GCA_016271365.2. Taxonomy (NCBI): domain Eukaryota; kingdom Metazoa; phylum Chordata; order Ceratodontiformes; family Ceratodontidae; genus Neoceratodus; species Neoceratodus forsteri. Next base: position 637,023,160 of record CM057455.1, on the reverse strand, counting down.
TTGCAGGTTAATAAAGTGATTAAACTCACACAGAACTAGAGGAAAGGTTAGAAATGCATTGCATGTCCCCTTTTGCCACACAACACTTGCCCAATGATCCTTCTCCTATAAAGCCCCCCTATGGCTCAGTGAACTTCCCCCTGCCATTACAAACATCCCAAAGATGGGCCCTTTTAAAAAAGAAAGAAGACAATATCTGGCTACACTATGTGAGCGCTACTGCCCAAACTAGTTCCCTAATTTCTCCTTTCCTCCCACACCTCTCCCCACTAGCACCCCTTAGCCCACCTAATACCCTTCTTTTCTACTCTTCCCCACCTCTTCTTTCACTTTCCACACACACTTCCTCTGCTTGCCTCCCTCCATCCATATTTACCAAGCTTCTCTGCCCCCTCAACCCCTCTCTCACCTCTTTCCTTCCTGACTGGGCTCCTTTCACCCCTGTTCTTCCACCACCTCCCACTCTCTCCCCCCCTCTATCTGCTCTCTTTTCCACCACATACACTTTTTTAACTCTCACTTCCCCTCACTTCTTCATTGTTACCTCTTGACAAATGCCTACTCCTGGCTACATACCATGTCTTGAATAAATAAAAAACAAATTGCTTAATTCTTACCTGGCAGTTTATATAAATCTTGTTATTCTGTAGAATTGTTCTGTAAATAATGTGTGCTTCTTATCTGCTAGTTTGTAAAAATCTAGCAATCTGGAATAATGGTCTGTAAATGTAAATAATGTGTTTCAACATGTATATTACTCATGATTTTATCCATCTATAAATATTCAAAATATGTATTTCTGTTCCTACCTCTTTGTTTATGATGTAGAACATTTGTAAATGAGATATAAGCTCAAAGGTTGCATCCAAGACACAAATAAAAAATTAAAAAAATATATAAATAAATACATTTCATGTATTAATAAGGTGCTTTTGTTGTGTTTGTTCAGGATTAGTGTGTAATTAAGGTTTATGGATATTAACAAGGTGTTTGTGGTTGACTGGTTAGGTGTATGGAACTTATTTGGTTGGGTATATGGTATGGCACTTACATGACTTGGAACTGTATATGGGGAAATTGTATTATGCCTTTTTTTCTGGAAGGAAGCGGGAACATCCATGTATTACAGATTGCTGCAATGTATCGATATATAATCTTTTAACTGTGTTGTTATAGCTACAGTATATATCATATTTTAAGTTTGTTGATGTGTTGATAAATCATCTTAAACTTTGTTGATATATCAACATACCATGTTTCAGATTTCTCAGATAATGTTAATCCATTTGTTGATATTGATGTATTGTTTTGCAAAACAACTATCACTATATATCAATATTCAGTTTACATTTTGGTATATGGTATCAATACTTTCTTTTCCGCTTCCCCAAACTATGGAACTCTCTCCTCCTAATCATCAGCTCTGCCTCTTCCCAACAATCACTCTCCTCTCTTCTCAGTTATTTCTTTCTCACTCCTGCAATTGTACCTGATCCCTGTGCCTGTTCCACTACCCACTACCTTCTACCCCCTCTTCTCCCACCCCTCCTGCTCTACACCTAATTACCCCCTCTATCCCCCTCACCCCTTCTGATCTACTCCTAATTACCCCATTTCTTCCTCAAATATCTAGCCCCAGGTCATACTGTTAATCCCCTGTTCCTCTGCTCTCAGAATTGTATTTTTCCTTGAAACCCACTGGATAACATTCTCTACCTCCTTCCAGCGCAAGTTGCACTTAGTAATTTAATTGTATTTCCTTGATTCCTACTGGATTGCATTCTCTGCCTGTCCCTGCATAATTTGCATATTTGCATTAAGTGCATTTTGTTTGTAACTTATTGTATGAGTTTTTAGTTTTTGTTTTTTACCTGCTTGTAATTACTGTTATGATTGTTAATCATTGCCCTCCTCTATCTCCCCCCATCCCCAGGACCCATCTGGAAATGAGCTGTTATCAGCTCAGTATGTCTTTCTTGGTGAAATTCTTGAAATAAATAAATTATACATTGACATTTACTATAAGATGTATGTTGGATTGAAAACAAATAGCAACAATAAGTTATTCAATTTTCTGGAATTTATTTCAACTTTAGCCAAATTTGTTAGGACCTGTGCCATGGTTAACCTTCTATAACATGTTATACCTTTAATCATGTCACAGTCATTCAGCCTCATGTCTGTCTATAGTACCATTAATCATTGGTAAATTTGTTAGTTTTATCTGTGAAAGCATTGAAAGATATTAATAAAGCTGAGTAATTACACACAATGGAACAGTGTAAGGGTGCAAGGGTAAAGGGAGCTGAATAAATGCAGTGGAGTCCTCTTAGGTGCATATTAGATAAGTGCACTTTCTGCATAAGTGCACACTTTTTATATTTCTCTTTTTTTCTATCACTACAATGTTAAATTTTCTGGTTAAGTACACATTCCTGTTAAGTGCCATTTTCCCAGTAAACCAATGCATCTATGAACATGTAATTAGCACCTGTTAAGTCCAAAGCCTGGGCTTGATTTTAAGAAGCCAATTTAGAACAGTGCATTGTGTAGTGAATCACACCTGCAGCAAACTTGAGTGCATCAGGGACCCTGCACCACATTTTAGAAGAACAGCGGTCCTGGAGCCAAAGTCCTTTAGTTTGCCAAAAGCTGACACATGTGCAGACCAAACAGCACAGGGAAAGGGACTGCTGCAAGCCATGGCAAAGGCTTGCAGCACAGAGGCCAGTGATGGTGACCTGTGGCAGGTTGCCCTGGTGACTTGCAGGTCATCTGGTGTGTGCCCTGGCTCATGGGGGAGGTTTTGGTCTGGCTGGGGGTAGGCAGTGACAGCAGACCCTGATAGGGGGATAGCAGGGACAGTGTGGATCCATTGGGGGATGGATACACCAGCATTAACAGGGGGATTGTGGGCTCTTACCTGGCACAGACCAACAGCCACTCCAGTGGTGTCTGAGAGGTGTCAGGGATGTCTGCGTACCTTCCTCAAAGTTCACAGGGTCACACACCCACCAAGCGAATGCTGCAGCAGTGGTGCATGGCAGCTTAGACCAGCTCTGGGCTTGTCTAACTGTAGGGTCCAAGCACTCCTTGTGGGGGGATTTACAAAATCCCAATGTAGGGGATATTGCAGCCCTAGCCCAGTGCAAGCCCCTTCCACCATAGTGCACCAATGTGGCTTTCACAAGGATGGCACAAGCCTTGTTGACACAGGCAGTCCCCCCCCCACAGTGGTGCACAGTCCCTTACAAAATCAGGACTAGCTCAAGGTAGGGCATAAGGAGTCCTATGCACCATTTCTCCTTGCTTCAAGCCCCTTCCACCAGTCCCAGCCTTTTGAAAATTGGACCCCCTGTTTTCAGCTGGTATGAACAGAATATTGTAATGATCATCTTGCCTGTAATACCTTTTTAACACAGTGAAAAAATAAATACATGCACAAAATGATTTTTAATAACAATGTATTTTATTTGATATTATATTTGTTTTTATGCAATTATAAGGACAGAAATAAAATAAAAAAACAGCTATCAGGCTCACCCTTTCCCATTGAAAACATGTAGGTCTGGAGAAGTGCACATTCTGTGTGAATCCACATTTTTTCTGTGCAAAAGGGGTGTGCATTTAAGAGGGCTGCTATTCAGCATGATGATGCAAAAAAATTATACACTGTACTGCATATGCAGGTTTAGGAGCATGTACAAAGGCTGAAAACTGATGAACAGTGGCAAGGTATTTAAAATACAGAAGGGCCAAGAGTACCCTGCAAAAAGAAAAAGGTATAAATCTAAACAATATACACAAGACGATTATTTATTACTACACTAACATGGATAACCTCATGAGATTTAAAATCTCATTTTCATAGGTGTGACTGGGAAGATAGCAGCAGTCAACAGGCTAACGTAGTCCAGCAGGAATACTTACATAAAGGCTAACACAAACAAGACAAAAAATATCTGTACCGCTAAGTTCTTCCAAACAGTAATAAAAGCAAGTTTATAAAGTGGTGATGGGTTCTCTATTGGTCATCTGAGGAGTAGTAGCAGCTTTATTGTTTGCTACATTGCTCTGCTTAGGCAAGATACATACACCTTGTTCTTCGACACATGTCAGAGGCAGTGGCACTAGGATGGCACTTGTCAGAGACAATTTTGATATTTTTCATGTTTTTGCTACTCTCTTGCAAAAAATATGCTGAACTAAAATTCAAGCTTTAGAAAAAATTGTGAAATTCCATTAAGCAACTGCCATGATATAAGCAGGCAAAAAAATCACAGTTTAATATTAAACTCCCTACACTAGCAAATCTATAGTAGTGCTACTGCACCACTATAGCAAAACAGAATAGAGAAGGGGGTAGTAAAAAGAAAAAAAGCCAGCAAAGAGATGCAATGCAAAAGTATGTCACAATAGAGCCAGGCAAATGCATAATACAACTCTGTGAATGGCAATGATTTATTTAATATGCAAGTGAGCAGCAGTAGTGAACAAACTGCTATGGTACATAGAGTACATACAGTAGAGCCATCCATGATGCAACACAGTAACTTGTAAAAAATGACATTCACAAAATACTGCATGACAAAAGGGCTTAACTGCCATTGAATTACATTGTTCCCTGCAGCATACTGCAGCATTTTGTTATAGACTTAACATTACTAAGTTGTATCCTCACTGGCACCTATGCAATTCAAATACCTCAGTTCTGTCCCTTGTGGACTACGGCCTCCCAATCTATGCAGCCGCAGAAAACACTGAGCTTAATAAGGTCCAAATGTCCATCAGTAAGGCATGCAGGCTCCTGATCAGTGCCAACAGACAGACATGCACACACACACACCTGCTCACTATACTCCTCTGCCAATATTCTCAGCTTTGAGGAGAGGCTCTTCTATCAATCATGCCTACTGACCAAAAAAATACTCCTAGATCTCTCCCCTCCTGGGGTGACCTCCTCCCTCCACAGTGCTACCACAGCCATCTCTACCCACAGTGCCTGCAAGCACACCCTTCTGGTCCTTAGGATCAGGACCTCACTTGCACAGCAGTCCTTTTGCTACAGGGCCCCATCCTGGTTCAGCTCCCTCCCTGCTGCTATCACCAACCTCCCTAAAACTGGTCCCTACAAAATTACTCTCAGGAACCACATATTTGCCACTTGCTGCTGTAGGTGTGCATAACCATCTGGGTTCCTATGTCTAATGGGCCCTCCTACCTGTGGGCCCAATTGTCGGTCCACAGCCTGCTATGACAATGTCTCCTGGGACAGTTAATTTCTGCTTACATTCCTTGCTTTAATTGCCTAGCTAGCACCTTATATAGGCCAACGACATTATCTTATGTAAAAGTTATGCTGCCATTACAACCTATCTGTACAAATTTATTGCTCTACTGTGTGGGTGCTGTAACTATGTAACGATGCTTCTATGTAACTATGTAATCCTGTGATTGTCTATGGAACCACGTAACCCTGTGATTGTCTCTATATACTTGACAAGGAGTCCTTGGAAATGAGTCCATGACTCAAAGGATTGTACTGTAATTCCGATATGTATAAATAAAATAAATCAATAAAATACAAAATAAATACCAAAACAAGGTGCATGAGCCTGAAGAAATTAGTTTCCCCACTTTGACCACAAAGGTAATATTCAGGAGGAAGGAAGCAAAATGAGTCCAGTCACTGGCCTACAGGGAAGTATTAAACTAGAAGGGAAGGGGGAGAGCAGGGAAAGAACAGTGTAAAGTGGGTCAGGTTCAGGAATAAATATGGAATGAATGGTCTTGAAGAGAAAAGAAAGAGCTGGTGAGGAGGGAACTAGACTACAGCTATGAGAGTCTGCAAAAAAAGGCAGCCTGTCCCACAAAGTATCAAGTAAGAGGCAAAAAGAAGTATCAAGGATCATATATTCTAAGGGGGTGGGGTAGGAAGAGGGACAGCACCAGTGGGAGCTGAAATAGCATGGTAGGGACCCAAACCAGAATTTGGAGATGAGATGTGTGATAAGGGAGGTGTCTGCCTTCAAGAGCGTGGAGGGAAAGAAAGGAGTAAAAAGAATAGTGAAAGGTGATTGGGATGGGAAGTCAACTGCAAATCAACAGGAAAAATGAAAGAGGAGTCCAGTTAGGCCAATATAAATTTAGAGGCAATGCTATAAGCAACATGGGCCCAATTTTGTAATATTCTGTGAATGCCACAAACCTGTGGGGCTCCAATTATAATGGCACCGGGGTCTTGTGGCATTCTCTCAGCACCAATCAGAATTTTCATCCCTATGTGCAAAATTTAGGAGGCAGATTAATGGAGTCGTTTAAGGCTATGAGCTGCAAACCTGGAGATCTGGGTTTGAATCCCATAGCCCCCACTTGCATACTGTGTGACCCTGAGCAAGTCACTTAACTTCATTGTGGCCCCAGGTCACAAATGTAAACAAGATTTCAGCTTAGTGTGTGTCTTCTGGTTAAAAAAAACAAAAAACGCTACAAGTTAGACAAGCCCCCCCCCCGGTCTAACATGCACCATTTTTTATTTTATTTATTTAGTTTTTGTTTACCAGGTAAGTGCGCTAACCATAGTCATGACTATTTTCAGACACAACCCGGAAGGATACAAAATAACAAATATGGGTATGACATTCCAAATACAAGTACAACAACAAAAATCATTACAACAGTTTACAAGTAGGTTGCAAGGAATTAGTTAAAAACAAGAATGTTTTGGTAACAGTGCGGAAAAATATGGAGCAGTACAGAAACAAAATTCAAGACGCAGTTTGCTTAGACAGCAACATGATATAATAACATTATCAGTACTAATAAGGGATTGAAAAGTTAACTTTTGGGAGGGATATTAGTAGGTGATAGAAGTAGGTGATTAGGCAGGGGAGGTAAAGGAGAAGTGCAAAGGGAAGGTAAAGGAGAAGTGCTTAGCATTGTAGGGGACAGATAAGAAAGAAGATGCATGACTGGGGTGATAAGGGCTAGGGAGGCTTGGAACAGGAGCATTTGTGACAAGTTTTAAGATAAGTACATAGACCTTTTTTAAAAGATGCAACGGATGTTGATTGTCGCAAGGTTAGTGGAAAGGAGTCCCAGTATTTGGGAGCATGGCAGGTGAAAGCATTAACACCTTTAGGGGTGCAGTGTCTGGGGATGAAAACAGGGGCCTGGACCATGGAACGCAATCCATAGCACAAAGTCAGGTTTTGGAAAAGGCCTACTAGGGATTTACGGATTTGTAGATGAACCATGTTGTCAATGACAGAGCTGTAAGCATGTAGCCTTAGTTCAGCAGGAGGAAGCCATCCCAGGTCAGTATGGAGGAGGCAGTGGTGTTTCAGCCAGTGTGAGGAGGAGGCATAGTGACAGATATTGTTATATGTAACAAGCCATTTCCTAAGGATTGATTTGCATGCAGAAACATATGTTGCAGTCCCTTAGGTAAGTGATGGTAGAAGAATGCCATGGGCAATGGCAAGCCTAGCAGAGGGAGTGAGCATATAGCTGGTTTGGTAGGCTATTCCAAGTTTGGCATGTACCTGTTTGCAAGTTTGATTGATGTGTAATACCCAGATATTTAAATGAGGATACTACCCCAGCTACTGACCCATTTAAGGAGGTGACTTTGAATTGTGAATGGGCATGCTTTATCTTTGCTGTTGATCCAAAGAGCATAGCTTGAGTTTTAGACTTGTTTAAAACAAATTTGTGAGTAAATAGCCACTTTTGTATTAGCTGGAAATCAAGAGAGGGTCACTTGTTAATGTCACCAATGCTTTTAGCACTAGCATGCAGCACAGTGTCATTAGCATATACTAGTAAGGATGTCCTGTGGAGGTCGGTGGAGATGTCATATATAAAAATAGAGAAAAGTAAGGGCCCAAGGATGGAGCCTCGCGGCACGTTGATATTTATGATGGTTTTGTCTGAGAGGGTAGAGTTGTATTTCACAACTTGAGCCCTATCAGCTAGGTAGTTTCCAAACCATCTAACAACGTTAGTTAAGAAACCTAGTGATCCCAGGGTGGTTAGAAGGATGGAGTGATCAACTAAGTCGAAAGCCTTAGTCATGTCAATAAAAAACTGCACTGGTGAGGAGGCCAGAGTCCATAGCCACTTGAGTATCTGATGTGAATTTGAGGAGGGCAGTAGTGGTGCTATGACCTTTGCGAAAACCATGCTGGGCAATGGTGAGTAGATCATGCTTCTGTAAGAAGTCGATTGTCTGGGCAGCTCCAAGCGTCTCAAGAATTTTATTCAGGACAAATAGGATGGTGATGGGCCTATAGTTAGAGGGGTCTTTGTGATCTCCATTTCTAAAGACTGGAGTAATTCTAGCTGTTTTCCATATGTGCGGGATGCGGCTCTGGCACAGGGAAAGCTTGAAAATCCTGGCTGAGGAGCAGTGATGAAAGAGCTTAAGAAGCCTGGGCTCTAGATTGTCCGAGCCAGCTGCTGTGCAGTCCAATATGTTGTTTAGCAATCTGAGCACTTCACATTTTGTGATTGCCTTGAAAACAAATTGAGGACCATTTGCAATAGGTCGGGTGGATACACTTGGTTGGGCAGAAAAGAGGAGGTGTAGTTGGTTGATCCAGTGGATCACATGGCTGCCTGCCACAAAGGTGCTCTAAGGGCAAAGAACCTGCAAATGACTCTTGCATCTCCCTATTAGCAAATATCAACTAGAAAAGATATTGGTTCCAAAGCCATGTGTCCTGCTCTTCATACATCCCAAGTGTTTTCTTTTTTTTCTTGTACAATCTGGTTAAATCACTCCATCAATCAGTTCATTTAAGAATGGTACAGAGAAGACTTAACCACATCCACCATAGCAACCTACGAGCTTTTTCAGATGGTAGATGAGCAATTAGACCCCAGTCCATTAGGATTTATTGTGGCATCACCACTGTACTGCACTGTAGAAAGTATCAAGTCATCTTTTTTTCTGGATCACTGTACTCAGGATTTTAGTAAGGCCCTTCACAAACCCTGGGAACATAATGGTTCATACAGGACCAGCCTGTAGGTACTGGGTTGTATAATCGCATACTATCAGAATGTATTGGTTCTGTGTGCCGGCCCAATGGTGCTGAGGGTTGAGGCACTGGATACCTTACCTTGTGCTACACCAGCGACCCAGGTTCGGGAACGAGCCCAGGCCATTGGGGGTCAGCAGCGGTGAGAGAGGATTGAGATTCCGGAAGACTGCTCTCCTCTCTCGTGGAGTGTATGATCATTGTCCCACCATTGATCACCATTGATCACCCCATAGTGGGGGCTGGCAGACGATGCAGGCAGGGATACCAGCAGCCAGCGGGCATGGTGTGCGTGTGCCCCCACAAGCGGGTGCTAAGACTTGCACCAGGAGGGGCACAGAAAAGTGGAAAATGGTGGCTGGGGGCTCCATAATGTCCTGCCCCCATTCTGCCAGTCCACTAGCATGGCCTCCCCAGATTTGGATTGTGCTCTGGGGAGGGAGGTAGCTTCCTTCCTGGCCCCATCATGGGTGAGGAGTAATCCAAGGGAGGTCTTGGGGATGGTTGGGGTGATCAGCCTGGTGGACAGGTGGTGAGGGATGGAGTTCTTGCCCCCAGCACACCCAGTGAGCCTAAACAGATAATTGAAAAAAAAAAAGAATGTATTGGTTCTCCTTTGGAGTTTTTTGACTGACCTCACTACTCTATGTCCATAGTCATGCAGTCAAATACTCATGAGGGCACTGGTACCAACATGACTCAATCTCTCCCAAAGATAACCACTGTCATTAAACACTTAGAGCAGGCCTGGCGAACCTCAGCAACCTCAGTATGGACCAACAAAAGTGATGTAGGATCCAGGGCAGAGTTTTATCCCTCCCCAAGTGTTCTGATAAAGGGATCTAATGTGCCAACCACAGAAATCTCTTGAATGCAATTACTTGTTCCAAACATCCTCATTTGGGTGTTCACACACAACCTGCATATAGTATCATTTTCATTTAAAGAGCAGCTGACGCTTTGGAAAAAACATTGGAAAACTTAATAGTTGGACACAATTCAGCTTGAATTTCACATATCTTCTATAGAGTTCTCTTTATTATTAGTTACTGAAGAAATTCCCTCAAAAACAGGATCTTTATCCCTTAGAGATTATCTGCCTATATAACTTACTCTGTACTTGACATCATAAAACTATGTTGTGACATCACAGTCTGTTGCTAAGGGAATAACTATGATGTCACAAGCACAATATTATGACATCAGGCTGGGAAGAAGCAATAGGAGCTGATGAACCCTCAGGGAATAAATCTTCTGTTTCATGCATCTGACCTGAGTAATAAATAATGGAGGTAAGAAATACAGAGCTAATAAGAAATATAAGCTGCTTTGTGTTCAAATATTATGTTCTTCAAAGTTCTTGAGGCATCAGTTGCTCTTTAAATAAACATAAGGACATTTATTTATTTTTACAATATTTTGTCTAGGAAAGACACACTAAGCTGAGGCTTTTTTGCAGTTACATCCTGGGAGCACAGGGAAGTTAAATGACTTGCTTATGGTCATAGTCATACAGTATGCAAGTGGTGACTGACAAAGGGCTATGACCCGAAGCGCCTGGGTAAGTGGTGTTTGTGGTCTCAACTGACTAAGCACACTCTGTATTGAAGCATTAAATGTTTAAAAATCTACATTGCTTGAGAGTGTGCCTCATTTTCTAGCCACAGAGTGCAGTTTCCCATGGTCAAGTGTTCTCCAGGTTTGCAGCTCAGTGCACTTAACCACTATGCTATACTGCTCCCCCACATTCATTTCATAAGCATTTTAACATCACATTTTTTATCATGCAAATATGCTAGTGTGCTGTCATTTATCAGTTCAAAAAAACAAATAAATCTTGTCCCAGAGAAGTTCATTCTGCCCCTTCAAGGCATGACCCTTGGGACATCCCCATTTCTTGGCCTCTTTCCCTTCCTTCCTTCCCTATGGGATATTTTCACCTGACACCGAGTTCCATAGATGTTACTGTAAAGGCAAATGTTTCCCAAAGTCTCTTTCTATTTTCTTGCTGGAGCTCTGGTGGTGACTATTGTCATCTGGTCTGCCACCCCAGTCTGTAACAAGCCTTCAAAACAGAGCATATATTTACTACTTGCCATTGGCAGGATCAATGTAGTCAGCATAGACTGTGAGTGACCCTTCAGTCCCAGTGTGACTCACACCATTTGGCAAGCTGTTCATAAAATTGCCAGTGGGAGACTGGACACAAATGGCCTCATCCCTCATTGGGGGGACCATGGTTATATTTACAGGAGTTTACCACTGTGGTGCTGTTACACATAAAGTGCTGCTGGAGACTAAAACTCTAAAATGTAAACACCATTTGAATTTATTCACTTCCATCATCAAATAACCATCATACAACTGCAAACATGTTGTGCCCCTGTGGTCACTTTCTCTAAGCTCACATTAGTACTTATAAAATTCTTAATTATATGTTCATAATTAAGGTTCACAGCTTAGTTTCTTGAGGTTTGAAATCGACTTGCCTCCCTGGATAACTATTCCTGCTTCAGCTTTTGTACTGGACAGAAATCTGATCTTGGAGATGCTTCTGAATTAATGACTTGGCACCAGCTTTGCCTAGAATGATAGTCTAAAATCATTAAAAATTCAAGATGCAATGGCCTACCTGCTGCATCAGACACCATAAGAACACCAGTCTATGCAAACTTGCAGCAAAGGGGAACAACATTTTTCTACAGCCTAGTGTCTCAGCACAACCTTCCAGATTGGCTGGCTGGAAGAGTCTGACTTCCAGGTCTCAAGTGTGTCAATATATACCCACACAAGTGTTATCTAACCCCAAACCAATTTCCCATAAAGGACTTAGTTATGCAAAAAAGTACCCGGTTAGAATAGCGCTACAGGAACAGCACCAGTCAAGAGAGTGCTAGTCCCTGTAGCACTAAAACAGACAGCGAGAGGGAATTTACAGCACTTTCAGTAAGAGGTCTGCAGGTCGCTGTCCATTATGCTAATGAGACACAAGGGCACCAGGATCTAGGGGACTGGCTGATCTCCTACTGTTGCTTGGAGGGCTGGGGCATCAGGCAGCTCGGCCAATGTCATTGAACTTTTTAGTGCAAGACTTTTTTACTTGGGGCTGTGGAAACAGTATTCCATGGCCGCATGAATTTTAACTTTCCCCGTGATCTACCCCCCTTCCCCCAATTACCCTAAAGGACTAAGTTACCTAAAAATGTACCCTTCATTGGCTTTTCAAAATCAGCCAGACACTAATGTTCCTTCCCTGGAAATTGCAACACAAACCCACATACAAAAATATAAAAAAAATAAATAAATATAAATATCAGAGAGCTTTTATTGATTTCCCCACCACAGCACACCATGAACATTATAGACATTTATCAATATGGCTTTGTTAAGGAAAGATCTTGTCAACAAAACCTGATATTTTTTATTTGAACCTGTTAGCATGGCGCTGTACCAGGGACTCCCAGTTGACATTATTTTTTAGAATTCCAGAAAGCTTTTGATTCTTTTCCTCATGGAATACTAATTGATGAATTAAAAGAGTATGGTATTCATGCCAACATTATTAAATGGGTAAACTCGTGGCTAAGTAATAGGATGCAGAAAGTGAGCATTAAAGGATACATGTCTTACTGGGGAACAGTCATGAGTGGTGTTCCCCAGGACTCTGTTTTGGGGCCTCTGCTATTCAACATATTAGTTAATAGACCACGAGTAAATAATGGTGCTTGGATACATAAACATGCAGATGATTGTAAAATTGGTTGTATCGTTACTAACTCTGCATCAGTTAATTCCTTACAAATTAATTTAAACAATCTTGCTGTGTGGTCAGTAAGGAATAACATGTCCTTTAATGTTGCAAAGTGCAAGGTGATGCACCTGAGAAGGAATAACAGGTTGGCCACCTACACAATTGGAAATAATACATTACAAACTAAAAACATAAAAGGAGTTAGGAAATGTAATAACTAATGACAAAGTTCACATCTCATATTAATAGTGTACTGTAGTTAAAAAATGTCATGGCATACTTTCTTGTATACTAAAACATATTAAGAGTAGGGATACAGATGTGTTGATTCCCCTACATACAAGTCTGGTTAGCTCTCATATCAACTATTGTGCTCCATTTTGCTCCCCCACTACCCAAGGATGTAAAATCACTATGGAAAAAGTGCAGAGAAGATTTATAAAGAAGATTAGAGCCTCTCTAATACTGATAATAGAAGTAGATTACAAAAATTAGGTATATTTTCACTTGACTATAGATCATTAAGGGGTGACCTATGCTTGGTATACAGAGCATTTCAAGATCAATCTCTGTGTGACGCAATTTGCTTGGAAAGAAATGTTTTAATTTTTAATGCCTGAGCACATAACTTAAGGTTAAAAACAACAGTAAATAAAACTACGAAAAGAAATAATTATTTTACTCAATGGGAGACAACTATCTGGAATGCATTGCCAGCAGATGTTGTCCCAAGTAAAAGTCCGGGGGAATTTAAACAGAAACTAGACATCTATATGAAGCAAAATAAATTTAATTATTGCCATTAGGCATGAACTCAATATAGACACTTTCTTCAAACTTGTACTACACCTATGAACCTATGAACAGCACTAGAATGCAAGGACTGCACTCACCATGCACACGTCCCTTTAAATGCTGAGACAGCTAGCAGCTTAGCTGCTAAAGAACCAGAAAGTACATGTGACTGGCTCCTTAAGGCTACAGTCATGCTAATCAGATTCTCTTATCCCACCTGCCTTAGCCTGCAGGCCATTCTTTTAGTTATGGGGGCTTCTTTTTTCATGCCCTTATCCCCATTCCTTTCCTTTATTTATTCATAATTTCTTTAACTGAATCACTCATAGTTCTAGGTCAGCCAACTCCATTGGCTAACTTTGATATTCCCTCTGGTAATCTGTAGACAACCATTAAGCCAGCACTTCCTTCCCTATCAGTACCACAATTAGAAGCCGCTGATAGGTAGACACACTAATGGGCATAACACCCTCCTCAGCAACTATCAGTGGCTTTTTCTTCTTTTCCTGAGACCATTTGTGATGCCTTCCGTGGCACCAGTCACACACCTGAAAACATCCAGTGTACTAGGGGACTCTTTCACTGATGCAAACTTCTGGAATACCACACTTCACACCTCCACTCCCAATTCTCAACTCAGTCAGTGCCATCAAAGTGGTTGGCAACCCTAATGAGTAGTGGAACATATGCTGTGACTATCTATATGCTGCATAGCAATGTTTATGTGCTTTGTTTGCTGTGTTCCTACTTTGTTAGATTGTTTTGATTACTGTTTGGATGTACTTACTGCTACCGTTTCCTTTTTCCTGTGTATATTCTTACCTGCATTTTAATATTCCTGCTTGACTATGTTAACCCATTGACTGCTGCTGTCCTTCCTGTGCCTCCCATAAAAATGAAATGCTGCTGTCGTTATTCCCTGTATTACTGGGATCCATGTTGGGGCAGTTCTATTTGACTTAGCACTGCACTGACATGACACTATATTCTGTCAGATAGCACCTGTGCACTATCTGACTGAATGTAATGTCCTCAGGTTTGAGGGCAGTGGCTAGCACAGGGCAAAACCTTGCACTCTGCTTTTCGGATTCTTAAATATCAGGCACCTGGTGTCTGGGGGAAGTATATGAAAATGTCAAGGTGTATAATAAATAACTCTAGGTTTGAAGAAATCTCATCCTTTTTTTACCTTGGAGAATGGATTGAAAGAAACTTGTCTTGGGCAACTCACTTAAGAAACGAAAGAATCTGATGTAAAATTATCCTTGTTAATATATCATTTTGCGAGTACTTGAACTAGTGATTCTTTACAAGCTTTAAGCAGATTCTTTGATGCCAAAGTCAATACTAAATAGTATATGACAGCTAAGTATGATAGTTTTATAGTAGTAATTTAGTAGTGCTATGTGGAATGAGAACATGCTAAAGTCATAGAATTTCAATGAAATTCCATAAAAATCTGTTAAATTTCACAAAATTAAGACAGAATTTCACAGAGTTCTTAAAATGTATTACCTTGGTCATAACTCAGCTGTTTTTGATCTGTAAAACTGTAAATATGAACTTTGCCAGAAATCCCCATGTTTTATAGTAGCTTAAATGTTTCAAGTCTGGTTAAATATGGATATGTTGTTTTAAAGTTAGAGGGAAATAACACAAATTTAAATTTGGCAACATTCTTGGCAAGCAATGACTTAGTCCCATTCATAGCTAGAAATCTGAAACGATATACACATATAGATGTAGTGATAACCTGTGTATCTGTAATATTTTATAACATTTCAATCAATACTATCAAAATAATACTAAAATAACAGAAGTCTAAATTTTGGCAAAATGGTTGGCTGACTGTAACTAAGCACCCTTTGAAGCTTAAGACTTAAAACATGGTGCACATACTCATGTTGTGTGTTTATCTAAGTCTCAAAACTGTGGAGAAATTTGGATAAATAATTTTAAAATTAGATTGAAATAACAGAAAATTAAACTTTGATTAAATGTTTGGCCATCCCTAACTCTGCCCTTTTTCAACCTATGATTCTAGCTTTGGGATTTGGACTCAGTTGGATGTGTACATTTAAGATCATAACAACATAACTGAAATGTTATGTTGGTGAAATTCTGCTGAATTTTCACACAAATTGTTTGAAATCCTATGGAATCAGAGTTGTAATTCTGTGGGCATTCCATGGGCAGAATCTCACATTCTGCACAGTTCTACTTGATGTTATGTAAAATACTTGTTATAAAATCATCTTCGACTGTACAAAAGGTATCTACAGTGTTGTTTTCTGAGCTGAAACTGGTTCATTTGATATACTGTCTAGGTCTTTAAAAAAAGCTGCAATATGGTGGCACAAAATCGTTGCTATGTTCAATTCTTGACTTCCATATAAATGGTAGAGGGATTCTATAAAACAGGATAATGCAAATCATTTTGTCAAACTTAATAATTACCTTTCAAAGGAAG
The DNA here is from genome assembly GCA_016271365.2 of Neoceratodus forsteri. Lineage (NCBI taxonomy): Eukaryota > Metazoa > Chordata > Ceratodontiformes > Ceratodontidae > Neoceratodus > Neoceratodus forsteri. The sequence continues at coordinate 637,007,100 of CM057455.1, read as the reverse complement.
GTCTAGAAAGAGACTTTGTAAGAGAGTTAAATACTAAATAAGATCTAGACTCTTTTTTTGCAGTTAGCAATTCAGAGAACAGCAGATAATCCTGTACAAGCAGATATAGGTACAGTAACGTACACACTCTGGGACTGCATGCTATATATAGCTCTTGCTCTTGATAACTGGCACTGATTATTATCTAAAAATTATTACAGAACACAACGCTTTAATATTTGCATTGGGTAATTTTGCTGTAGAAACTTGCACGATATTGAAAATATAACCTTGAATTAGTAGTTTTAAATATGTGCCTTTCAGTAATGATATTTATATGCACCTTTGAATTTCAGTTATAATTCCTTTTTAACTTGGTATATTGTGTATATTTTACATTAGTGTTTTTGTTTATTAGAATGATTTTATGAATATGAGAAAATAAAATGTGTCTTGACTTGACAATCTGCAGATTACAGAGTCCTCACTCTGGTCATTTACCTACTGTGTTAAATGCTAGTGATGCATTTATGTAGGCTAAAAGAGTAACAGTACAATTAAAAGCTACATATCTAGTTAAGACATTCGATTTTTCCTTTTTTAGTTTCCTTCCTGCCTTTTGGTTTATGCCAATTAAATGTAGGCCTGATTCATTGCAATAATGTGAGATGTGCAACAAGTGATTTCCTCTATTCTTGGATAATGGGAGGGTCCAAGCTGTGGATTTCCTGTGTTGGTCCACTGAATCAGTCTCTGGGACAAAAGTGGGTAAATGACATATCCTTGATGGCATACTGCCAGGTAGAAGGGAGATAATGGGGTTTTAAGGGGGTAGGGCAACTAGCTGGTGGGAATAGTGTACTGGAGGGAAAAAGAGAATTTGGAAATGTTATACAGTATATAGTAAAAGTATTTAAAAAAAATGGTATAACATAATAAAATGCTGCTTTTTTTCCAGGCATATGTATACTAAATCTGAGATGACTGGATATGAGCTGCATAATGGTATAATCTATAACCTTAAGAATGGCCAGGGGCTATCTTTGTGATTTTCCTTTTTTTTTCCATTTTTTTCTTTCTATCTTGGAAAATTACTAACTTAGGTAATGATATGGAAATTATGTCATGTAACATTATTGGATATAGCAATCTGGTAAAAAGAAAGAAAATATTAAAATATGATCAAAACAGGCAATAGATTTGTTACTCGTGCAAGAAATACACTGGTCTACTGCTGAAAATCTGAAGATCGATGACGTACAGGGACACCAAACATTTAGCTCTTAACTCTAAATCATGTGGTGCTTCCATTCTGCTCAAGAGACAAGTTAATATTTCTATAAAGAACAAATGTTCAGTTCCTGGAGTCAGTTTTGTAATTCTAACAGTTAAGCCCAATAATTTTAAATTAACAATTGCATCCGTTTATCTTCTGAACAATGAGCACAAACCATTTTTTCAGGATTGTTTTTCAAGACTTGCCATATTTTGTCAACCATGTTAAACTGATGGATACTTTAACTTAATGGTGATCTTTCATTAGGTACTAGCATTCCAAATAAATATTCTAATGTGTCAGCACAATGTTTTATAGGCCAAATGAAAAGCCTTGCTCTGGAAGACATTATGAGGCAAAAGAACTCAAGTTCAAAGGAATTCTCATTTTTTGGGGAAAGATTCAAGACCTATTCGGGAACTGATTTCCTTTTAAACTCAAACAGTATGTCCAACTACACTACACATTGATTATAATTCCCTTGTAACTTCAGACAGTTCCTCTGTCATGTTACTTTTAATATCCAGGACATATACAGTATTTCCAAAATATGGACGTTAGACCCATTTTTATTAAAGAAAAAAAGCAGGAATATATTGATTTTATCAATAAAGAAACTAAATATCTTTCCAAGCAAATGCTACAGGATAAGTTACTACAAAAATGTATTGGGCACCTATATGGCTACAATAAGGGACCTATCCCTGGCTAATTCTTAAAAGAAAAAAAATGAGCAACTTAAGCTACTAGAAATAGATATGAAACAGGCACAGGATCTTCATGCTCAAACAGATAGACATTTTCATTTATGCATGTATCAAAATTAAGGAAAACACAGTTTGCTTATAAATGAACACACAGAAGGCTAGCACTACTAACCAGAACAAAGTACTATTCACATGCTGATAAAAGTATCATGTTGTTTCCATATATACTTCAAAAAGACTGGGGAGAAAAAAAAAAATTGGGGATCTATAACTAAGTTCAGAGCTTATATCCAATCATGTAGATATCAATAGCAAATGTTAAACATGCTATGAAAATGATATGTTACTGAGCAAGTAAACACAGATGGAATTATTATAATTTTAATGACATCCTGTTAATTTAAGAAAATCAGTAAAACTATCCTGATCAGTTAATAACTGAGACAGAGATCAATAAAGCTATATCAGTATTAAAACTTGGCAGAGCACCAGGACTAGTCAGACTGAATACTGTATGCTATTTTATAAAATATTTTCCCAGATATTGACCCCACAATAAAAATATCTTTTCAACTCATTCATCCCACAAGGCTCACTCCTCTTTCCTTTGAGGAAGCCCTCATTACAGTAATTCCAAAAACAGAAACCCTAACTAAAAGTCAGAGTTACATGTATCATTTCAGAATAAGTACAGTATGAATGTCAGCAATAGTTTGGTCACCGATTAAGTTATAAAATTTTATTAGTAAAAGTACTCTATTACTGCATATGTCACAGTACACCAGCACCATCCCACTTAGAGGCATACAAGTATCTGTTAGCTGCCCCAACACTTACTGTACAAAAGGATAAAACAGGTGTCACCTTTCAAGTGGATGTCCCAGTGCAATGCTGGCATTGTTTTAGCTCCTTGGCAGCAGTCTCCTTCTCCCAAGGAGTTGGCTGCTAAACCAGGACTTATGAATTTCTTTGGCAGTTTCCTAGGATGACAAATCAAAAGCCTAGTTGGAAAGAGGTGCATGCACTGCCAAAGTTTATTGTGCAGGCTTTTCTTAACCTCACTGAACTCCTACCACTTGGGCTGAAGGCACCAGCTATAGTCATGGAATTGCACAGGGCTGTTGTCTACATGAATAAGCCCTTGCTTCAAGGCTACTTGCAAAACATGTACACAGTCCAGGCATCTCAAGAATTTGATTCAAAAGTGGGATTTTTCACCTGGATCAGGCTTCTTCCCGGAGACCAATGCAGCCTCTAGATTCTTAGGGACAGTTAGATCCAGGGCTAGAAGCCCAAGTAGCCATTCTGCCAAAACAGCCAGGAGTTCTTGCCCTTCCCCCCCAACAGCCCCACTAGCTGCACATTTTAGTAGTGCTACCTGTTCTTGTTGTCATCCACTATGTTCTCGATCCACTATGTGAGATGCTGTGTATTTCTAAGTTCCTCTGACATTGTGAGTTTCTGGTCTTCCATCCATTGGACTGGAAAGCTACTTGATAATAAACTGAATAAATTAAGTAGTAGTTTATTAAACATAACCTTTACTACTCCATTCTGAATGCACAGTACTGTAGCTAAAGATTGAGCTGATAGGTGGGCAGGCTGGCAAAGGGCACTGCATTAACTTTTGCACTTTAAGGAGTACAGTGTCATTGACTTACCTTTCTGCTCATTTATTTATTTACTAGCTTTTAGTAACCAGGTGAGTGCACAAGACAAACTGCCTATTTTCAGGCACGGTCTGTGAGGGTACAAGTCAAAAATACAAGGATAAACAGATACACATACATTGCAGTACAATTACAATTTAGAGTTAAACAGGTTTACAGAGGTGCAGGTAACATAGAATGTTGGTGAATGGTATATATTCCATGGTCCTAGAGGTAACAAAAACAGGCAACAAAGTACAATAGGGGATAAAAGATACAAGCAAGAAGGAGCAATAAGCTAAGTCCAGTTAGGAGGCAGACAATTGGACTAAACAAATAAAACAGAGAAACCTAAGTGCTTATCTGTAGCTTGTAAAAGAGGGGAGGGGAGGGTTTGAGTTAGCTCAGAGGAATAAGTGCAGGACAGGGTAATTTCATGAATCATGAAGCTAAGAACATTTACAAGTATTGAGGGAGGCATACTACTACCCTTACCTTGGCTAGGTATCATTCAGATCAACATAATCTCTCACCTATCCCTCTTACCTATTAACATTTAGTGTTTCAACTGACAGCATGCTTTTTGAGTCCTTATATGTAATTTACTTTATCAAGATAGACAATACCATGTTATATGGGACATGACATGCCCTCACAACCTCCAGGTAACAGACAAGAACACATGTGCAAACACCTGTTGCTGAGAACTCATGTAGCATCATTTGGAAAAAAAGATAGTGGGCCATCATTTAGAATACCTCTTTTGTCACCACTTGGAAAGTTTTCTAAATAGTACTGTGTGAAGTTGCTCAACTTTATTTCACAGATAATTTCACAAAGTCACCCAGATTCATGAATTTAATCTGACTAGTGAATTTCCAATCTGAAGTGTAGTGCTAAGTATGTGCATGATAGATTTGGCAACTTCACCTGTGGAGTGGGGCCCACAGGTGAAGTTTGCAATGCAACATGGGATTGGAGGTCACATGGTAATAAAGTGAGCTGTATGCCATGCAGTGGCTGGGTTTAGTGCAGTATTATGAAGAGAGAGTTGGAGAGAAGTCTCTCCCTAACTGTCTGATTAAAACAACCTTTAAAAGTACTTTGAATGTGGAGTTTTTGATTTTGATTTGACTTTTATTTAAAATGCACAGTTGCAACTGATCACAAAGACCAGTTGGCATACATTAAAACAGTATTTCACAATCCATTACAAGCCAAAATTAAACAAGTTATGTAAAAGCAATACACTTCTAAACATCTCAGCAATTACAAATCCTACAGAAAATATATTTTTAAGAACATCATACATTGTATAACTACACACACATCATGTTAAATAATGCACATACATGGATTTTTCTTATTTTCTCATCTTAAATCAGTTTTTCCCCACACCCAGGTTTTCTAAGGGGATATTCAGAGTTTACTTAAATTTTTAAGGAAGAAAGAAGTCTCTGACTTCATTCACATGTTTTAGAGAAAACTTCCCATGACAACCTTTCTCATCTTAAGTCTAAACTTTCCCTCATACAACTATTGAAAGCATTGACATAACTTACATTAGACCCATAAATAATCCTCATAGCTCTCTTTTGTAATCTTTCAGTCTCACCAGACACTCTCACTTAATCTACCATGCCATACCACTGAGCCATGCTCCAACACTGGTTTGATCACTGTAAAGTGAAAACAGAGCATATCTGGTTGTCTCAGTCCAGATCTCTTAAGGTGACCAATAAATGCAAATGAGAATTGTTTTTTCTTTTTTTTACAATGCTTTCCACAAGGTGGATCCATGAAAAGTAGCCTTGTAGATGGAAATCTAACAACTTTACTCTAGTTGCTACATTCACTTCCTTATTACCAAACTTCAGAGCTGGTATCTTCCTTCTGGCCCCTTTCCCAATCCAAGTTTCTATGGTCTTACCAGGATTTATATTCATGCTGTTATTTATTAACCATTTTTTAATAATGCCATGATCTTACTGCATAGTACTGCTGGTCAGTGCATCAAAGATGTCAATGACTGAGGTGTCATTGATGTACTTGACACAGAGTTCAAAAGTATTCAAGTTGTTTATCATTGACAGAAACAGAAGGTGTCCAAATTTTATACCTTGGGGAACCCTACCATTAATGATGCCAGATGTTATACCATCTACCTCTACACATTTGACCATACTAATAGAAAGTCATATACTCATCTGATAAGACAGTTGGGGATACCATACTTTTTCATCTTTCCTAGCATAGTTAATGATCTATAAGATAAAATGCTTTTTGATAGTCAACAAGCACTTCATTTACATGATCTCCCCTATCCCATGCTTGTATACAGACCTCCAGCAGCTTTGCCATTGCAATGGTAATCAAGTTACCTTCTTGTGACCTGAAATCATTTTGAGTGAATTTTGGTCTAAACACAGGGCACAAGCCACTTGTAAATAAATCCCATGTATAATTTTGAAATTATACAAGTAAGTGAAATAGGCCAGAAATATTTTCTTGATCCACTGGTGAATCAGCCTTTGGGATGGGAATCAACTTGGCCTCCTCCCACTGAGTTGGAACTTGGTCATATATAACAGTTTTATTAAAAGGGTTGTATACCCATGGAGCCAAAACATCAGCGCCCTCCTGCCATACCAGCTTGGGATACCATGAGGTCTAAATTGCCTCCCCCACTTTGATTTTCATTAATTCCTTTGCAACTCCTTCCATATCCTTTAACAGATTATCTTGCACTTCCAATTCCCTATTCTGATTTCTTTCCAGAGGAGTCAATTTCTTTCTGAGCATACAAAATATCTCTTTTATAGAGTTTACAGATTCTTCAGTAGTCCCCAAAAAATTAAAGTTTGGTGCCATTTGTCTACATTTTTATTACTGCTTCCCAATCCTTTTTTTTCTATTGTATCACCAGTGTTTTGGCTCAGACTTTTATTTAGAACCAAATCACTCTGAAAAATTTCTAGAGTGTCTTGTGCAGTTAGACTTAATTTTTTCTTAGTTTTTCAAGTTTACTTAGTTTAAAGTAGAAGTTTTCTGTATTGAAATAGTGGTTTGTTAGGGAGGGGATGTGTTTTAGCTAGCAAACAAGGAAAGCCTGCAAGCAGTTTGAGCACTAGTCTTATTTGTTTTGTTTAGTCTTTCTTCTTAATTATTTTCGTCTGCAGTCTGTAATTTGTTATTTTATTTCTGTAGTACAGTTTGCATATTTAAAAGATTTTCCCCAGTCTGTTACTATGCTGATTGCTGTTCTTTTTGTTAAGTTAATCGACTGTGTTTCTTTAACACTTACAGTCACTTGTATAGATCCCTGTGTTGTTGTGTGCCTTATTAATCACACATCTATGTCATCCAAGATAAAGTGGCAGAGGACGTGAAGACTGCATACTAGAGAACTGCTTAAAAAATATACTTTCCAGCAATTTCTTTATTGTTTTTTGTTTTATTACTTTAGTGAGGCAACATTTTCATTATGATTAATATTTGCTTAGAATTTTTTTGACTTATTTGGTAGTTTCATTTTCATATTTTCTGGAACATTTTGTCTTTTATAGCTCTTATTTTTTTGTGATGGAGACATGAAGACAGCCTTCCACCCATGTTGGCTCCATACAGCTGCGTTGACTGTGCATTTTTGTGGAGTCACCCTCCATTGCACCTCAGCAGCATCCTCTCCCTGTAGACATGGCAGAGTCTCCTCCTTCCTCCAAGATCATGGTCATGGTCACATTCACACTAAAATAAATCTAATTTTCATTAATCATTTAAAGAAATATATATTTAATTGTGTCAAGTGCAACACATCCACCTCATCTAAATTGATGTGACAGAATGTCCTTCTTTTTTTATAGTCATGGTCATGTTAAAATAAATAAAATGTTCAGTATTTGTTTAAAGAAATATATATTTACTTGCATCAACTCCAACATATCTATTTCATTCAAAATGATGTTACAAAGACTTCTTTTGCTCCCTCCATCCCACTTCAGTCATGTTTTCCTGTGAGAATTGTTGTTCCAATCACACTGAATCATTCACTGTCACAGTAAATATTTCATCCCCAAAAGACACATTGCCGTCACTCCACTATCCCACTGCCACCATCACCATGTAAAATCAAGGGATACAAAATTCCGTTGTTCAGTATCTGTCAGCATCAAGCCATCCTACTTCGATGGGTGCTGAGGCAGACACTGTTAAACATACAGCATGTGCTGGAGGCAGATGGTGATATTTGAAACTATACCTTAATGGAACACATGCTCCATGCTTGTGTCCAAGCTCACATTATCTACATGGTCATGGTCACAGTCCTGTTTGAATTTAATTTTAATTAATCATGAAAAGAATTATACATTTACTTGGTTCAACTACAGCACATCTTCTTTATCTCTAATGAGGTTGCAGAGTCTCCACCTTCCTTCACAGTCACACTCATGGTCATGGTAAACTAAATTTAATTTTCAAAAATAATTTGAAGAAATATAAATATACTAGTATCAACTACAGCATGTCTACCTAATAAAAAATGAAGTGCCAGAGTCTTATTTTTCCTTCATTGTCACGGTTACGTTGAACTACATTAAGTTTTCAATAATCATTTAAAGAATTATACAGTCACTTGCATTGACTCCAACACATCTATTTCATTCAAAATGAGGTGGCAGAGCATCTTCCTCTCTCCATTCCACCTCAATCAGTTTTTACTGTTAGAACTGTTGATCCAATCACATTGCGTGAATCATCCACTGTCACAGTGCATAAATCATCCTCCAAAGCATCCATTGCCACCCCTCCACTGCTACAGTACCAGCACCACCAAGTAAAATCAAGGGCTACACAATCCATAGTTCAGCATCTATCAGTGTCAGGCCATCCAACTTCTTTGGGTGCTGAGGCAGATGCTGTTAAGTGTACAGCAGGTGCTGGAGGCAGGTAGTGATACAGGAAGTTGTGCCTTAATGGAACACATGCTTCATGCTCATGTCCATGCTTACATCATCCACATGGTCATGGCCATGTTAAAACAAATTTAATTTTCATGAATCATTTATTAAAATATACCTTTACTTGTATCAACTCCAACACATCCACCTCATCTAAAATGATGTGACAGAGTCTCTTCCTGTACTTATAGTCATGACCACACTAAAATATGTGCAAGGACTACACTAAAACACATCTACTTCATCCATAATGAGGCAACAGAGCATTCCCCTCCTCATTCACTCCTCAATCACATTTTCCAAATCATGCTTCACTATAGCATGTGCAAGATGCCAGATCATGTAGTTGACACTATCTCATGAAAATTCAGGCACTCTAATTTCTTCTGTATTTAGCATTTTTCACCATTTCTCCTAAAGTACAGTACACAAACTGTGTCGTGGGTACTAAAACACAATGTGGCATTATGTAGCAGCATGTAGCAGCCTGCTATGTGTATCAGGGACCTCAGAAAAAATCAGGAACTCTTATTTCATCTATATTTAGCCATTCAGACATTAGTATCAGTATGAAATGCTGGGATCAAGAATCTTTCATCAACGTTGTGGAAACAGTTTCAGATGTCCTCCTCCTCATCCTCATCCATCTTCTCCACTTCTGTGTGTGGTCTTATTAAACACATCCTCTGTCTCCAGCATGAATAACAGTCATCTGCCTGATGATGATGCCTGATTCTTTGTCACACAGCAGCAGAAAATGACCTGAAATGTGAGAAGCAGGAGTAGAAAACAGAGTCTGACTTTTAATTAACTTTTTATATTAAAAAAAAAATACTTCCAATTCCTGGTATGAAACACTGTTACATTAAATAACGTGATCCAGGAAATTTCATCTTCACTCATTATTTAAAGAAATACATATTTATAAATAATTAATAATAATTTCATTAAAATTATTTGCTCCTGTTTCTGACAATAACCCATCCACCTTATCAAAATGAGATGATAGTCTCTGGCTGTACCCTGCATCTTCCTCAGTGATGGTTAAATACATTTCATCATCATTCTTCATTTAAAGAAATACACATTTATAAACAATAATTAATAACAATTTCATTCAACTATGAACCATGCAAGTTGATTGCACTGAAAACCAATGCATCTACTTCATCCAAAATGATGTGAAAGAGAGTCCTCCTCCCTTCATCCTCAGTCACATTAATCAGGTTTCCTGAATCATGTGTAACTTAGGCATGTGGAGGATGCCATCTCACCATGGCATGCGGTCGACACTAACCTTCTCAGAAAAATTGAGGAGTTCTGATTTCATATCTATTTAACTTTTCACGCCATGTCTCCCAAAGTCCCATTCAAGAACTGCGTTGTGGGGACTAACACACATTGTGGCATCATGTAGCACCATTCAGCAGCCTTTTATACATTTTCAGGGACCTCAGAAAACTCAGGAGGTCCAGTTTCATGTTTATTTAGCTTTTTGCTCCATAGCCACTAAAGTGTGTTACAAAAACTGCTTTGTGCTGGCTACCACATAGAGCAGCACCTTGTAGCACCTTGCAGCAGCCCATTGAATTTATTCTGGTACTCCAGAAAAATGCTGGTATCACAGAGTTTATCATTAACACTGCAGACTCAGTTTCAGATGTCCTCCTCATCCTCCTCCACCATCTCCACTACTGTATATGGTTGTATTAAAGTAAACCCATCCTTTGCATCCAGCATGGATAACAGTCATCTGCCAGATAATGCTGCGTGATTCTTTGTCATGTAGCTCAAAATTACCAGAAACAAGATAAACAGGAGCAGAAAACAGTTAGAGTCTTACATGATCCAAAAAACCTTCCAGAATAAAAAAAAATCAAATAAAAAAAAGCCTCACCTTCACTAGTATGAAACAATGCTAAATATGCAGATCCAGGTCAGATCCCTGCAGCAACAGGATTTAGTCTCCCTTGTGATAAATATCTGACAAGGGAGAGATGCAGGAGCACAAGATGGTTAGAAAGATACTTCTCTGCCCCAAGCAGGCTGAAAAGTAAAAAGAAAATGCTTTCCTTTGCTGGCAGGACACAAAGTGGTACTTAAAGATCATCATCCTTATCAGTGACACAAAGAAGCATTATAATTTCAGGCAAACACTCAGAATTTCTGGTCACTAATTTTTATGACAGGTAGTGTGGGGACTGAGTCTAAGTGCACCACCTTGTCGCAACATCCAGAAGCTTGAAGTATTTACTCTTGGAGTTGAGAAAAATTATGGGCTCCCATAATTTATCTATGTTGTGCTTTTCTCACAATTTCCCACAATGTGTGTTACAAGATATGTGACGTGGGGACTGAGACACAGTGCACAACCTTGTAGCAGCATCCAGCAGCCTGAAGTATTTATTCTGGTAGCCAAGCTTAAATATAAAATTCTGCACTTACCACCAAATTGAAGATGCTGCTCACAAAATTATAAAAGCGTGCCAATTTTTATTTAGGTACTAGTGTGCAAAAACATACTGACACATTTTGGAATCCAATTGCATTTTCAAAATTAATATCTTTTGAAAAGAATTCTGAAATTTGTTAGGACATTTTTGTACACTGGCATCTAAATAAAAATCAGCATGATTTTATACTTTTGTAAGCAGATCTTCAATTGGGTGGTGAGTGCTGGATTTGATATTTACGCTTAACTTCCAGGTTTATCCTGGCACCCCAGCCTGGTGCAGACTCTTTCTATGTTGGAATATTTATTCTGGTATTTGAGAAAAATTATGGAAGCACAGAGTGCATGTATGCTGTGCTTTTCTCACAATTTTCCATAAGGTGTGTTACAAGAACTGTGGCATGGGGACTGAGACACAGCATACCACCATGCAGTAGCATTCAGCAGCCTGAATTATTTATTCTAGTACTATAACTGCAAAAAATTATGAGAACACATAATTCATGTATGTTAAGCTTTTCTCACAATCTCCCATAAAATGCATAACACGTTATGTGGCATTTGAACTGAGACACAGCTCACCACCTAATAGCAGTATTCAGCAGCCTAGAGTACTTATTCGGGTAGTTGAGAAAAAAATATGGTGATACAGAATGTATGTACAGTATTTTGCGCATTACACAATAACTGTGCTAGTATGACAGACTCACACAGGGTGACACTGGTGAAAAGCTTTTCACACCAAATTAGCAGATTGTGTGGTGGTAAGGTGAGGTGACACACAATAGCTCAGTAGCACACTCTAGCATTATTACTTGCTCATGACATGATTTCTAAAAGGAAGACATTTATATATTAGGCTTCAGCAGTTATGTGGCCTTGCCTAATGACCTTTACAATTAAATCTGGTATGAGAGGGAGACATCAACTGCACAGCAGTAGATGCCACCATTACATAATCTCATGTTCAGGAATGGGGTACATTTTAGGGAAATAGGAACAAGGAAAAATGAAACTATCTTGTGTGAGGGAACCAGTCACACACTGAATGTACAACTGATATATCGCATCATCACCCAGTAGACAGAAAAAATATCAGGACAAGAAACTTAGAGAATATAGTCCTTTTCAAATGCACTATATAAGTAAATAACTGTGCTTCAGTAAAGACAGCATAGCTGGAAAATAGAATAACATGGCACAATGACAGCGCCATAAAAAGGAAATGTAGATATAGAAATAATATAACATAACAATTTTTTAGGAGAGAGAAATATGAAAAAGAAAGAAAAGAGTGAAACAGTGAATGAGAAAGACAGAAAAAAAGCCAACTTTTTTGTATTACTAAGATATACTGTGTATATATATATATATATATATATATATATATTAATTTTATGGGGTGGCATAACAAACAGGGGAGGAAAGAATAAGAGCAGAGGTGGTGTAAAAGAAGGAAGTATGAGGACTGAAGCAAAAGGGTTAGAAACACATACGATAACACATTTCAGGAATGGGCATTGCCCATATGTTTTTTGGGTCCTTTGCCAGATGGGCCAACAGCACTTAGAAACATAGAAACATAGAATTTGACAGCAGATAAGGACTGCTTGGCCCACCCAGTCTGCCCATTTCCCTACCTACTGGATAAGCTGCAGATCCTAGTTAACCAGCAGCCTACTTCTTCCTACCCCCACCCCCTAGAACTGCCTTATGACTATCCCATGCATGCTTGAATTCCACCACTGATTTTGACTCCACAACCTCCTCTGGAAGGCCGTTCCATGCATCCACAACCCTCTCTGTGAAAAAATACTTCCTTAAATTACCTCTGAGCCGCCCCCCTCTATCTTCAAATTGTGCTCTCTTGTTCTTGCACACCTCTTTTTTTGAAAGATGCTACCCTCTTGGACTTTGTTGATTCCCTTGAGGTACTTGAAAGTTTCTATCATGTACCCCCTCTCCCTCCTTTCCTCGAGGCTATACATATTAAGCTCCTTAAGTCTCTCTTCATATGTCTTCCGGTGCAGACCCTGCACCATTTTAGTTGCCCTCCTCTGGACAGCTTCCATCCTGTCTATGTCTTTGTGGAGATTGGGTCTCCAGAACTGCACACAGTACTCCAGATGGGGTCTCACCAGTTGTCTGTACAGAGGGATAATAACTTCCTGTTTTCTACTGGTGATGCCTCTCCCTATGCATCCCAGTATCCCCCCAGCCCTCCTTGCTGACCTCTCACATTGCTTGCCCATCTTTAGGTCATCTGATATGACTACCCCCAGGTCCCTCTCCATTTTTGTTGTTGTTAGTATCTCACCCCAATTGTGTACTCTTCCCTTGGGTTTTTGTTTCCCAGGTGCATTACCTTGCACTTCTTAGCATTGAATCTAAGCTGCCATACATTTGACCATTCCTCTAACCTTGCCAAGTCCCTTCTCATCCTTTCCACCCCACCTTGTGCATCAACTCTGTTGCAGATCTTAGTGTCATCTGCAAAGAGACATACTTTTCCTTCCAGTCCTTCTGCAATGTTGCTTATAAAGACATTGAAGAGGACCGTCCTAATACTGAACCTCCGGTACCCACTAGTAACCCTCCTTTCTTCTGAGTGGACTCCATTTACTATTACTCTCTGTGTCCTATTCTCCAGCCAATTCTTTACCCAGGCTGTCATCTTGGGACCCACTCCCAGGCTGGCTAACTTGCATATTAATCTTTTGTGGGGACTGTGTCAAATGCCTTGCTAAAGTCTAGGTAGGCCATGTCCACAGCCCCTCCCTGATCTACTACTTTGGTCACCCAGTCAAAGAAATCTATCAGATTCATCTGGCCTGACCTTCCCGCTGTGAATCCATGCTGCCTAGGGTCCTGTGCCTCTCTGGCCTCTAGATACTCGACAATTCTTTCCTTTAGAAGTGATTCCATCATTTTCCCTATCACTGAGGTTAAACTAACAGGTCTATAGTTTCCTGCTTCTGCCTTGCTCCCACTTTTGTGAAGGTGCACTGTGCTCTTTTGCTAAGAAGCCCATCCATATCAGCAAGCAGCATCTGATGGTTTTTCCAAGAACTAGCTCATTATGTTCTCAAATGTGCCCCCTCCATGGTGAAGGTCCCCAATCTCTTACTGCAGTTTTGCTAAGGCTGCAAAAGTGTCTTGCAGTGGTGGGGAGCTGGTGCAGAGGCCGGTGCAGTTGCCCATCCTTGGACTGGTGCCTGTTTCCAGTGCCACTTTGGTTGATGTGGCTCCCCTAGGTGGCACAGGTGGAGCACCACCATGTATCACCTCCTCCTTGCAGGTCTCCCACTGCTCCTGGTGACTAATGCTCAGGTGCCTGTTTTGGCCACCTTTACCAAGATGGCACCCTCTTTTACCATGGCTGATCACTGACTGACAGATATTATACATCACCAGGCTCTCATCATTTGGGTCCATGGTGAAGGCTCTTCAGGAGGGTCAGCCTATGGTGGTGGTGGTACCACAGAGGGGCACAAGGGGCTGCAGGCTGCTGCCAGGTGGGTGGGATGGGGGGCTGCTGCTCAGCTAGGATAGCTGGAGTGGGAGTAGAAAGAGATTACAGCTGCTGTGGTGGTTCAGAGTGCTCTGGGATAAGATGGATGGGGATGCTGTGCAGCCTGGAAAGCTGGTGGAGCTGGAGTGGGAGCTGGGGGAGATGAAGGCTGCTGTGGGGGGCTGCTGGAGTACCCCTCAACAATGTATGGTGAAGGTGTATAACACACTATTCACCATCAAGAGCACTCACACAACCCACACAAGAGTGAAACTCCATTTACAGAGAGAAAGAGGCAGAGAAATAAATTTACAGCGATTAGATAGGGTAAAAAGGTAAAACAAAGCAGTATCTAAACTTAAAAATAAATAGCAATGAAAGATCAGAAAATGGAAGTAATTTACTAATAAGAACTCAGACAATTTATAGACAATGAAAAATAATAAATAATCATGCTGAAAAAGTGATGAAAAGCAAGATTTCACTTTAGAAATCTCTATTATGAAAGCTGGCAGGCGTCTGTTCTCCTTCACAGACTAACAATGCAAAACTGAAAGGGAATGTGTTTACTTTTGTACAGAGATGTGCCATATGACCTATAGAAGCTCTTCAATGTGACCTTGAGATTGTTGTTTACCAGTAGCCTTATTCTGACCAAACTTCACCTTGGTGTTCCCCAAAGGTGAAGTTACAGGTGAAGTTGCCAAAGACGAATTCTACAGTACATAACACATAGGCTGTCTGTAAAACAAGCAAACAGATTCAGTGTGCACCCTTAAGACAGAAAGGACACCAATATGTATCTCCATAAACTTTTTTACTTTGCATTTTGTCAAACTTCCATAAAGTGCAATATGAACAGCATGTGTTGCACAAGAAAAATTGCTCCTGTCATCTGAGTAGTCCATATTTTAATTTTCTGCACTTCTTGGCTCAGTTTCCTAAATCTGATAGTAATGTGCATAGTTCCAGCCATTTCATTTTTATTTTTATGCTTGTAAATCTGATGAGCATAACTGCCCGTTTCCACAGATGACAAGTCACAACATAACAATAACAATTAATATACAAAATTCATTAAATAGACATACATTTACAGATATACAAATAACATCAATTAAAGTAATTTAAATTATGATTGTAATTGGCAAGTAAATCTGTTTTATTGGATAACCATTGCTTAAGGCAAATTTTTTAACAATGAACAGATTTACAGTTAACATCAACTGGAACACTGTTATAAAAAAGAGGTGCTCGATACAAAAATTATCTCCGGCCAAATGCTTTTTTAAACAAAGGGCATTTTAAAAAAGAATCTACTGTGAGACCTGGTTCCATGAGAGTTAACAAATCTTGGAAAAAGTTCAGCAATTGAAAGGGGAAGCAGTCTATTTGTAATTTTGAACAGAAAACATTCCATTTTTTGAAAAATTCTATTTGCCAGAGATAAACTATTTGTAAGTTTATATAGGCTTATGTTTTAATTTCCATGTTTTCGGTTTTCAGATGTGGAAACAGGGTGTTATTTTTTTTTGTCCTTATTTATCAGAGCCCCATTGCTATGAGGCTAGCTGGCTAACACCTAGGAGAACTGATGTCCAGTGAGTCCAAACACTTACAGTTTTTAGGATTCTAGAGTAAATAACAAAAATCCAAAAATGTATCCATAAAGGCAGATTTGGAGACTTCACCTTAAATTCACCGGCTGATTGAAACTTCATAATGTGTCTACTAAAGCTCCCAAAGCACCACAAACAGAAGTTATTAGTTAACTGTGGATTTCTCCAGTTATTGTAATAAATCATGTTATGTACTCTTAATGTCTTTATTTCTTCTATAGTGTCTGCTTTCAGTGTGCTGTCACCCTACTCCAATCAGGGGCTTTGATTACTTGACCTGACACCTACCTGGACCATTCTGACTTGCCCCAGCTTGACCTCTGAGGGACATTCCCATTTCTAGCCAAAGCCCCTAGATAGCTTACTCTTGGTCAGAGAACAATTATTACACCTGTGGATTTGGGAAGCAGGTCTGTCAGCATGCCTAGCAGACAACAATTGACCAAACAGCCACTCAATATCTTGCCACCAATGAGATCAATTATTTTTCTGTGTTTCCTTGCCCTTCTTCATTGCAGTAACTGCACACATGCATAACAGTCATGTTATGGAGGTTCAACATTGTTTGCGCATAGTGTGGTCACTCAAAATATTAAAGGCACCAGTGCATTAGTGCTGCACTATTGTACCACAAGGTACTATTGAAGAGTTGTGCACTAAAAACCCACCGTCATGTGAGGAACACACCTGGTTAAAATCTCTGAGGCCTACTTCATCATCATCATCATCAAATCTTTATTTAGTCAGGTGAACATCATTGAGCAAGGCTCATTTACAAGATGGACCTGACAAGGTCAAAGTTCAATAGTTGATACACAACAGATACATCATACACTTATATAAGACAGTTATACATACAGGGGAAAATAACGTTTATAAACACAGTGATGTACAGTAAATTCACATGATAAAAAACTGTTACAGGAAAGTTAAGCTAATATTTACAGTAGGTACAGTATATACATATCTCAGTCAGGGGGCATGGCAGACACTCAACATAATGTAATACTAGGATGGTGAAGGTATTACTGGGTGCCATAAGATGGGGTGTCTGTCTGGAAGGAATATAGCCATATATGGTTTGGAAGGAGATTTGTGAGATGACAATGCTAGCTCTAGTGGTAGCAATTGCATTTCTCTTTGAAGAAGACTGTACAATGCTGTTTAAAGGATGCAAATGGAATGATATTGGACAGTTTTAAGGATTTTTGTAGGGTGTTCCATGCTATAGCTAGAGAATAGCTGATTGCTGCCCTCCCTAGCCTGGTGTTGAATCTGGGCAATTTGAGCAGGATGATGTTGTTGCTTCTTAGGGCATAGGAGCTAGGAGAGGTCTGGGTGAAGCAGTCCAGGATATAGTTTGGAAGTTTTTTTGACAACGCTCTGTAAATCCATAGTGCTGCATTTCTGTCCCTTCTGAGGTGAAGGAAAACCCACCCAACTGCAGCATAAGGAGAGCAATGATGAGTATTAGATGGCAGATCTGTAATGAACCTTATTGCTCTATGATATAAGGTATCCAACTTGTGACGGTAGGAGATGGGGCAGTGACTATAAAGGAAGTCTGCATAGTCAACAACTGATAGACAAATGGTCTGGACTAACCTCATCTTTGAGTCTCTGTTTAGGAAGGGTTTTAATCTAAAGAGAAGGCCAAGCCTTTGGCGAAGCTTTTTTAGCAGTTCTTCTAAATGATGAGTGAAGTCAAGTCTGTTGTCAATCCACACACCTAGGTATTTGAAGTTTTCTACATACTCCAGATTTTCTCCAAGTATAGTGCATAGCTGGGGGAGAATGATTG
Organism: Neoceratodus forsteri; assembly: GCA_016271365.2. Lineage (NCBI taxonomy): Eukaryota > Metazoa > Chordata > Ceratodontiformes > Ceratodontidae > Neoceratodus > Neoceratodus forsteri. The sequence goes on along the minus strand of CM057455.1, from coordinate 636,989,148 downwards.
GAGAGGATGTGCTGGTGGAGCTTTGATTTGTGAACATCATTGCTTTAGTTTTCTTTGCATTTAACAGAAGCTTTTTCTCGAGTAGCTGATATTGTAGCAAGGAGAATTCTGTTTGTAGGATTTCACGAACAGCTGCAGGTGAAGGGTTGCTGACATACAGAACAGTGTCATCAGCAAAGAGGTGTACAGAGGACTTGGTAAGGGTTGAATCAATGTTATTTATATAAATGGCAAAAAGGATAGGACCCAGAATAGAACCTTGGGGAACTCCTCTTGACAGTGGTTTTAATGGGGATAGGTCACCTTCAGCTTTTACCTGCTGTGACCTACCGGTGAGATAGCATCTGAACCACTTAAGGGAGGATAGATCTAGGCCAATGGAGTACAGGGATGAAAGTAGTAGCTCATGGTCCACAGTATCGAATGCTTTGCTCAGGTCCAGGAATACAGCACAGACATTATTCTTTTTATCTAATTCAGATTGCCAGTCATTTGTGACCTTGGCTAGTGCAGTGATAGTGCTATGCTTAGCCCTGAATCCAGATTGAGCTGGGTTTCTACTTTCCAGCGTCCAGCCCATGTCACCAATATGCCAGAGCAGTTCCATCACCACTTGGTGCCATGGATCTAAGAACCTAATTTATCATTTTAAAAAGTCATAAGTTCTTTACTTCAGAAGTACTGTATCCTGAAAGCCTGGAATATTTACAGTACAGTAGTTTTGTATTACAACAATGGTCAAAAGGGGTGATATCTGAATAGAACACATTGCACATTTTTTGTATGCATCACATTATGTTTTGTACTGCAAGTTTCTAGAGAGTAAAGAGTCAGACTTGGATGACTAGGAGTCAGACAAGTTGAGAATGGTACACAAATTAATACTGTCAATACTACTGTAGGTTCAACTACCTGCACCTCCCAAAGCACTAGCTTCGCCAACCGAAAATAGCCACTGAAGAAATTACAGAAGACTTTACTATTGAATGTGATGGTATGGAGGCAAATGATAGAGTACTCACAGAGGAAAATTAGAGAACGTTCTCTCTGAGAACATGCCCTAGCTCTGTCATGAATTCACAGAGTAGAGTGTCAAACTGGACCAGCTGACTTTTAAGCTGGGTCAGTTGCTACACTTTTTTAGCTCTTTGAACAGGCCAGATCTGAGGATACCATTTTACTGATCTTCTCTTTTTGGATGAGGTAGCTGATCAAGTGTTTGACCTTCATTCAGACACTTTACAGACAGCAACACTCAGAGTGACTGTTAGTTAACACCTGCTGCAATTGTTCTTATCCCAGCTACCAGCACTACTGTATAGATTTGTACACCTGCAACCCTTGCTGCCAACCCCCCTTAATCTGTTGGTACTCCTGCTGTAAGCTCTCTGATAAACATGTAGATTGGAAAATGTAGTTTTCTGAGGAAAATTACACTCAGACATGAACTGAAGAACTGGACTACTACTGTATACCCTACTGTGTCTAAAGTCAACAACCAAGTTAGTAAACACTTAATATTGCAACTTGACATAAAGTAATACAATTAAAACCAAAAAATTACTGCAGACCCAGCACACAAACTATATTATCGTATTTAAAGTATGCATACTACTAATGCAGGAACTAGAAGGGGACAGGATCAGATCTGTTACAGTACAGTACCTTCTTCTTGTTGTTTTTACATTGTTTCTTGTGGATTCTACTTGGTAGAAGGTTATTTCTTTTCTTTCTTACTACTTCTAAGGGGGTAGCAGGGTATTGTTTGGGGCTGTTGGAATTTTGAAACCTGTTTTGAGAGCTATAAGTGGGCTCATTTTTTTGATGTTTCACTGTGTAGCAGGCTGCATTTGTAGAGGACTATTTCTTCTGAATTAAAACCTATTTGGTGTGATTTAACTGGGGCTGTTTCTTTGAATTGGAGACCTATATCTTCTAATGTCAAGCCTATTTTGATGTGTTGTTGGTGAAGCTGTTTGAATTGGAATCCTGTTTCTTTTGGTAGCAAACTTTTTTGGGGGGCTTTGAGTAGAATTGTGATTCATTTCTGCTGGCTTCACTAGCTGCAAAGTTTAGTGCATAGTGGAGGAAGGGTGCTAATGGTCTCACCAGGGGCCTCAGCTACCTGATTGTTCCTGGAAGACTTGGGCTGGTTCCACCCTCCCAATCCCTCACTCCACCCACCCCTGGTCCTTGATTTCCTTTATACTAGAGGTTCTGACTTCACTTCCTCAAGCAGGCAAAGGATATGTACCTGTCGTAGCAGAGGCAGACATCTAGGAAAGGAACAGAAGCAAGTGAAGAGGTGACTGCTATCTCAGTGGAAGGGAAGTAACTGCAAATCTAGGAGCTTTCATTGCTACTTCTTTGCATTGCTATTACATTGAGGAAAGGTGGAGTAGGAATTTGAAGAAGGTTGTGCAATAGTTACTTAAAGTCTCTTTTTGAGTGTGGATAGGAATATAAAAAGCAGTTGTTCAATCTATCTAAACGTGTACAACAAAGGGGGTAAGGGAAATTAAGAAAATAATTTTTGCACTGATAGAGGGGGGAGAGGAGAGACTTGGGTGAGTATTTTATATCCTGCATCTGGAAGGGTGGGGGTCACTGGTGAGCAATGACAGCAATGGGTAAGGTGGTAGGCTGCAACAACTGCGGTGCACCAATCTTTCTAAAAATTGCCTGGACTGTGGGAGGATGTTTAGTGTGTGACCACATAGAGAAACTTAGAAAGGAGATTGAGGGTCTGCAGGAGGAACTAAGAGAGGCAAGGCAGATTGGGAGTGGGTTTAGCCCAATACTGGAGGGAGGAAGAAGGAGAATGAGGGAGGGTGATTTAAGCCAACAGTGGTGAGGAGAGGATCAGAGGAAGGAAAGCAGAGACAAAAGGGCCCAGGCCAGGTAGAATGATTGCTGGGGAAACCAGGTCAGGAGACAAAAGACAAATGGAAGGAGGAGATAGGGACTGGTGAGGGGAGGTGAAGAAGTGGCAAAAGTCATGGAGTGGAAAGGAGAGAACAGGTTACTATGAAGAGAGAGGGAGTGAGCATTTGTGAAGGGTCTTCAGAAAATAGTTCATCACTGCTAGAGAGGAAGAAGGTGGAGGAGGGAAATGATGAAATTAGAGGAGTAATTGATAAATGCCTGGACCAAACCGGAGCGGGGGGAAGTTCTGGGAGAATTGCAACAGTGGCAAAAGGGGGAAATAATATGCAGGAGGAAGAAGAGGAGCTGGAAATGAGAGAGGGAGATGAATGGAAGCAAACAGGGAGTAAGAGTGGTGGAATCTTAGTGCCCGGGAATCAATACTAAGAGAAGTCAGGTGGGGTAGTAAGGGGGAAAGGCATAGTCGCATTTGGGTGGAGACCATGCCAGGAATGACAGCAGAAAGGGTGGGACAATCTGTTCTGAAATATGCTGGAAGGGGTAGGGACAAGTCTCATTTAATTATACATTTTGGGATGAATGACCTGGCTGACAAGACAGTAGATATCGTCCAGAGGAGGTTTGAGGAACTAGGACAATTATGTGAGGGGGCAGGAAGATCAGTAACTTTTTCAGAGATACTTCCAGTGCCCAAGGCAAGCACAACAAGAAAGTTGAGAATAGAGGAATTTAACAGACGGCTAAGTACCTGGTGTTGTGCTAAAGGGTATGGGCTGTTGGGGTTGGGGAGGGACCTGGGAGGACAGTAGTTTCTATGCCAAGGACAGCCTACACTTGAGTGAGGAGGGAAAGAAAGTGTTGAAACAGAGGATGGAGGAGTACATAGAGGAAGTTGGGAATTTAAACTAGGAGCGGGGAGTGGCAATTAGGCAAGAGACATGAAGAGACCACAGGTTGGGAAACCATATGAGCATACCCCCCCATAACAGTGACAAGGGACAAATGGCAAGTACTTTTGGTGATGCTAGTAAAGGAGGGCAGGATGGTGGGGTGGAAGGTGGTCACCCTTAATGCTAGGAGCCTTGGGGGGAAAACTGCAGAGTTACAGGTGCTTATGGCAGAAGGAGAGGTAGACATTGCAGCCATCACAGAAACATGGGCCACCCAATACAATGACTGGGACCTGTCTGTACCAGGGTTCAGATTATTTTGTAGGGACAGGGTGATTGGGAAAGGAGGAAGGGGTGGCACTATATGTGAAGGAAGGACTGAGATGTGTAAGGGAGGAATAAGAGGAGGGTAGTACGGAGTAACTTTGGATGCAAATCCAGGATTCCAAGAATAGGATTCTTAGAATGGGAGTGGTGTACAGGCCACCATCTCAGAAGGAGGAGGAGTTAAAGAGGGAACTAGTGGGACAGATCTGGAGGACCTGTGAGAAGGGTAGTGTGGTGTTTGTGGGGGACTTCAACATGCCAGGAGTGGACTGGAGTACCCCAACAACCAGGAACAGAAGGGAGCAGATACTGCTGGATGCTTTACAGGATAGCTTCCTGCTGCAAATGGTCAGTGAGCCAACCAGGTTAGGGAATACCCTTGACCTTGTGCTGGAAAATGGGGACTTTGTGAAAGAACTTACAGTGGAGGAACTACTGTCAGGGAGTGACCACCACTCAGTATGGCTTACATTGGATATGGGCAAGGAAGGAGTGGAATCCAGCACAAGAGTGCTGTACTTTTCCTGAGGACTGACTTTGGGAGGATGGGGGAAGTGGTAAAACGGTACCTGGTCAGGATTCAATCTAGTATGGACACTAACCAGAGGTGGGAGCTCATAAAGCTGGGGATAGTGGAGGCAACCACAACCTGCTGCAAGGCTCAGAGCAAGAAGGCTAGGACTAAGAAACCGAGCTGGTTGAGCAAGGAGGTCATGGAAAGGTAAGGAGGAAAAAGAGCTGCCTTTAGGAAGTACAAGAAAACAAGGAGAAGGGAGGACAGGGAGGAGTACTTGATGGAATCAAAGGAGGTGACAAGGGCAGTAAAGGGAGCCAAGGCATCTACGGAACTCAGGCTGGCACAAGGCATTAAGAAGGGGGAGAAGGACTTCTTTAGGTACATCAGGGAGAAATGGAGCTGTAAGGACCACATAGTAAGGATTAGGAAGGAGGGGGGGTTGGGTGGAAGCAGGGTGTGATAAGGCAGAAGCACTAAATGAGTACTTCTGCTCAGTATTTACTAAAGAGAAGAGGGGGGTGACACCCAAGGAGGAAGAAATGGCAGAAACAGGGGGGAAAGGGGTGACAGATGGGGAAATCATGGAGGGCAGAGTTTGGGAGGGTTTGAAGGCACTGAGGGTGGACAAGGCACCAGACCCAGATGGCATCCACCACAGGGTACTGAAGATGCTGGTAGAAGTCCTTTGCAGGACCTTTGGCAGACCTATTTAATGCCTCACTACATTCAGGGTGTGTTCCTCAGGACTGGAGGATGGCTCATGTGGTACCCCTCCACAAGAGTGGCCCCAAGGATGAACCGGGAAACTACAGACCAGTGAGCCTCACATTCATCGTGGGTAAGCTAACGGAGACTATCCTGAAGGAGAGGCTGGTGGCCCTCCTACAGGCCAAAGGACTACAGGACAGCAGACAGCATGGTTTCATATGGGGCAGAACCTGCCAAACCAACCTGGTGGAGTTCTATGACTGGGTAACTAGACAACTGGACAGGGGCCATGCAGTGGATGTCCTATATCTGGACTTCAGTAAGGCATTCGACTCAATGCCACATGTAAGGCTGGGAAGTAAGTTAGTAGGCACAGGGGCAGGTGCAAAGCTGGTGAGATGGGTAGGAAACTGGTTCCAGGGAAGGCAACAGAGGGTGGTGGTGGTTGGGGAGCTCTCACACCCAAGGGTAGTGACGAGTGGTGTTCCACAGGGCTCGGTGTTGGGACCAGTGTTGTTTGGGATATTCATTGCAGACATATCATTGGACATCAAGAGCAAGATCAGTCTGTTTGCTGATGATACCAAGGTAGGAACACTGGTGGATGACCTAGGGGAATGGCAGGGGTTACAGGATGATCTGGCAAAGCTTGATACCTGGTCAGACACCTGGAAACTGGGGTTTAATGCCAAAAAGTGTGAGGTGCTGCATTTTGGGATGAAGAACCCAAGGAGGAGTTACCAGCTGGGGGGAGTGCAGCTAGCCCAGACAGAGGAGGAGAAGGATCTGGGTGTGCTCATTACAGGGTCAATGAACAACTCAGCACAATGTAGGCAGGCAGCTGCAAAGGCCAACAAAATGCTGGGTTGTATTACAAGGGGTATATCCTCAAGGAGGGAGGAGGTGATTCTGCCACTGTATAGGTCATCAGTTAGACCGCACCTGAAGTACTGCATGCAGTACTGGTGCCCGTATCTGAAGAGGGACATTAAGTTACTGGTGGGGGTGCAACGCAGGGCGACAAAGATGATCAAGTGGCTAGGGGTCTAATCATATGAGAGAAGGCTGAGGGAGTAGAACGTACTTACTGGAGGAGAGGAGGGACGGGGGGACATGATTGAAACTTTTAAGTACATGAAAGGAATAAACAAGACAGGTACAAAGGGGCTGTTTGAAGTAAAGGAGGGCAGGGAAACCAGGGGCCATGATATGAGGCTGGAGGGAGGAACGTTCAGGAGGATGATGAGGAGAAACTTTTTTACAGAGAGGGTGGTGGCTGGGTGGAATGCGTTACCTGCAGAAGTGATATCCAACAGAACAGTGGACTGCTTCACTAGGGGATGGAACAGGACAAGGGGAGCTTAATGAAGGGGAAGGGTGGAAGGGAGGGGCAGCTGCAGAATAAGGTGTGCTAGCTGAGCTGCACATTCGAGCAGACTTGATAGACCTCTAGGCCTTTATCTGCTGGCAAATTGTGTATGTTCATATGCATGCTCAACAAACAGCGAGGGACACCTACTGTCTACTACTGGAAGAAAGAATGGAACATAGTGCCCTCTTCCCACTTGTGCATCTCACTGCACACCAAATGTTCCCATAAACATCAAATATTGTTGTTACCTGTATATGCCAAATGCAGAAAGAAACATGTTACTTGTCATGACTGTAACTACTTATTACAACTTCAAAGGAATCTACTGAACAATCCGTAATATATTCTGGGCATTTCTATAAATAAATCTTATGGTATTTTATAAAGCTTGAAATTATATTTTGAAATCAGCAACCTTTTCTCTGTTAGGCTTAAAAATGTAAGAGATTTTTAAATGAAAATATGGAGTTTGATCAACACTAATATACTGTATTACCTGAAATCATTTCCCACCCATGAGTCTGTGGGTCCAAATGGATTACTGCCACAATTCATCAAAGCAGCTGCACATGCCCTTGCTGCACCAATCTAGAGGGTCTTAAATCTGTCTGGAAGACAACCAGAGTTGTGCCTGTGTTCAAGAAGGGGGATCCTATGAGGCTAAATAACTTCCATCCTATAGCTATCCTTTCAGCCCAGAACAAGCTACTGAAAAAACTAGTGGCATCTCAAGTATCTGAATACCTGGCTCTCTACAACCTTCTCTCTCCTGCCCAGCATGCATTTAAACAATCACATAGCACCATTACGGCACTCATCCAGCTAACCAGTGACATAAGAATAGCAATGGATAAAGGCCAGCTCACTGAGGCTGTCTTTTTTGACCTGTCAAAGGTATCTGAGCTGGTCAACCACCCGTTACTGCTGACTAAGTAGTTATTGCTTGGCTTCTTTCAAAACTCCACCACCTGGTTTGCTTCCTATCTTACCGGCTGAACTCAGTTCATTGAAATTAATAAGGTTAAGTCAGATCCAGCCCCTGCCTGCCTTGATGTTCCCCAAGGATCCATTCTTGGTCTGTTATTATTCTCTCTTTTTATCAACAACCAGCCTAGACTCCCTGGTCTCTCCTCCATCATCCTCTAGTCAGATGGTATGGTTCTCTACACCAGTCACAAGGACCCTGAAACAATCAATTCCACTCTGAAGACTGACTTTGACTGTCTTAACACTTGGCTGATGCACAACACGTTTTTGCTAAATACTAAGAAAACTGTTGCCATGCTGCTTGGTTCTGCCCCTAGAATAAAGTCCTTTTCTGTACCTCTTGCAATCCCAGGTCCTGATGGCACCTTCCTGGAGGAGGTTGATTACTTTAAGTGTTTGGGAGTCACTCTTGATCTGTCACTTGAGTTCAGCCTTCATATAAATAATACCTGCAAAGCGGTCAACATTAAATTGGGGTTACCTTATAAAGTCAGGTCTTCAATAATGACTGCTGCTAGCCTCCTCATTGCCCAGGGTATCCTCAGGCTGAATCTTACCTATGGTCTTATGACATTCATGGACTTTAATAAAAGTTCTTTGCTGAGATGGGACACCTGCTATGTCTGTCGCTTCGCCTTGACTGTCCCTAAACTTACCCATTACTGAGTGCTCTACTCTAGTCTTGGATGGCTGTCCCATTCTTCCACTCATATATACACAGCTGGCTGCCTTATAGATAACATTATCCATGCAGCAGCTCCTGAATTGCTTACCAGCATGCTTTTTCTCATCTCTACATCATACCCACTGAGATCTACTGAGAGGCCCCTTCTACATACTCTACGCAGTGCAACAAAATTGGGGAAACATGCTTTTGTCTCTGCTGCTCTAAAGCGTTGAAATTCTCTTTCAGACTATATCAGATTCTTTCAGTCACATCAGACCTTTAAGAAAGAGCTTCTCTCTTTTCTACTAGCCAAAGACAAATGCTACTGCACTGTTCCCTGAATTGCCCGCCTGATCTACTATATCTATGTAATCCTGCACTTAAAGCTCTAAGTACTAAGGAATCTGCTGGAATATCTGTACCTCATATATATGTTCACATTTCTCTGCTTTGTGAGTTTTATGTTATATTTTACATCTGTAATTTTCTGTTGTTGCATTATTCTTGTTTCTTGTTTTTTTGTAACTCTCCTGGGTCATTCCTAAAAATAGGCAATCTCTGTCTAGTGCACCTACCCGGTTACTAAAAATGAAAGAAAGAAAGAAAGAAAGAAAGAAAGAAAGAAAGAGTTCTCCTATGCTGCTACATGTCCATAGTTGTCAGTACATGTTAACAATAACACAATTTTTAAAAAGTTTTTAACCATTTCCATTTTTATATATTAACATATGAACAATGTTACAACATTGTTTATTGATTTAACAACAGCTGACTCAAAGATTTAATTTACAAAAAACAGAGTTTCTATTCCCAACAGTTCTACAGTTACCTCAGCTTTAATAAATCATCTATGAAAGGTCTAGCCTTAGAATTGTCTGCACCAGAAATGTATGTTTTTTTTTAAATGAAAGTCTTATGGACCAGTTCCAGTTATATGGTTTGTATGTGATGGTAGCATTTTTTATGTATCAATAATATTCTTTGCAAAAAAAAAAAAAGAAAATTGCATTAATGCATCAGTTATGGTTCAGATTAAACCAACAAAAACAAGGAAATGTGGTGTTAGGGTTTCCAATCCTATTTCACCACCCACACACTCCAAGCAGGAAAGAAAAAAATATGTTTTTTACTGTCCTGACTCTTGGCAAATCAGGGGTATGGTCTTCCCTTGGGCTCTCAACCCTAACACTCACCCCACTATGAAGTAGCTTTCAAATATACAGAATTGTGTCTCTCCACATGTTGTCAACAACCTGTAGGCCCTGCCTAAAGAAAACATATCACATGTCACCTTATTTTGTCATGGAATCAGATAAGCATTAGGAATAAGAACCCCAAGGAACACTCCACTCCTAATTCACCAAGAGTTAGGACAGTGAAAACTGTTATGCTTTTTCTTTTTCCTGCTTTGGGGTGGGGTTGGTGAGTTATGGTTAAAAACCCTAACAGCACACTTCCCTACTTTTGTTGGTTTAATCTTAACTCTAACTGATGCATTAACACAGTTTTTTGCAAAGAATTTCCTTACTTTTTGAGACAGTAGAATCATATCCTCATTCATGCAGATCCCTCAAGCACCTGTGTGAACACACCCACTAGGCTAGGCAGGCACATGGCCTCCTTCTCCTCCATCCTTCCATAGATGCACACAGCCAGATGGATGAGTGCTTCCATGATTCCAGAAGAGCAACATATGTGCTTGGTTGTAGTTACTGTTACTGTTGTAGTACTCATTGAGCCCCTTTTTTCATATATAGATTGTCCCTTAACTCCAAAGACTGACAGAGTTATAGCTTGCTAAAGTTGCAGTGTTATACTCTGGGAAATGTAATTTATAAATATTTTTGTTTTATAGGGCCCCTGAATTCTTTTGTAGGGCTATCATATGTCAGTGCTGTAGTACTCATTAACACATTTTGTTTTCTGCATAATTGTCCCTTAACTGTAAATATTGATTGAATTATGACTCGTTAGAGTTGAAATGTGGAAAATCTAAGTCCAAATTCTTTCGTCATATGAAGGAATCCCTTTTCATGAGATTGTGTCATTCTCACAAAACAGGATTCCTTCATACAAAAAAGAAATGTGAAAAAAAAACTAAGACCAGATTATTTTTTCATATGAAGGAATCCTTTTTCATAAGATTGTGATGTTCTCATGAAAAAGGATTCCTTCATAAAAAAGGAATGTGAAAAAAAATTAAGTTCAAATTCTATTTTCATGTGACTGTGTTGTTCCAACAAAAAAGTCTTCATATGAAAAAAGGATGTGAAAGAACCTAAGTCATAATTTTTTGTTTTTTTTTATATGAAGATAATCTTGTTTCATATGACCCTATTCTCATTTTGTATGGCCGTACAAAAAAAAGAAAAACATCTCATGAAAAAAAAATATATTTTTAAAATGTGTTGAATACACATTTTGGGGGAATGTTTCCCAAAACTAATTGCATAATCCAGTAATTACGGCTTGATTAGAATGATATGTGTGCTGGTGTCTTTCCATGATATGATTTGTATGGATTAAAAAAAAATTGATAAAAGGGAAACAAAGTGGTGGCTATGTGGAAAAAAAAATTTTCTCACAAAACACGATTACTACCCATTCAAAACAAATTCATTTCTTGTATGACCAAATTCTCTTTTAGTATGAAACAGCTATCTAAAAAAGCACACTGAGCTTGCTCAGAAACAACATTTCAAATCCTTCTAACTTTTGAAAAGATTAATGATTTTTCACCAAACCAACAAAAGGCCTCACTCTGGGCCAAGCCCTTTCTACCCTGAAAATTTCAGAACAAAATTACAAACCATTTGAGGGTTAGGAGAAACCAGAAAAAAAAAAGAAAAAATACTTTTTTTCACTTTTTTCTCTATGCAGATCTCGTAATCCACACATTCAACTGAAACTAAACTTGACACTTCAAGAGACCTTGCCGCCGAGACCATGCATGAAAATTGTTGTGCAAATCTTTTGAACAGGGGTGAAGCTATTAAAATGCAAAGTTATGGGGTAAATATTAATTAGCCTACTCAACCATAACTATAGTCATAACTCCACAATAATTTGAATATGATTTTTGTGTATCTTCTCAATTCATTGTTTTATTCATGATACAGCCAGAAATAGCAAACACATAGTATCAACGATACTTTTTGGTTCAGCAGACTGATACATAAAATTACATGACTGTTTTGAAAATAAAATTATATAGTTTGGTTTCTACTTTTTTTAATTTTAGTAATGCTACAAATTAGTTACTTAGAAACTGTGTAGTTTGAAACTTAATTTTCATTAATCTCATGTCTTTAATCATGTTGCAAGCATTTCACTTTACCCTCTTACATTCCCTACTCTTCCTAGCTTGTGCAAGCTTTGCCTGTGAAAGCATCAGAAGACAATAATCCCAGGTGAATGATGTAAAACTGCTTAGAACAAGGAAGAGCATCTGAAGTTGATGCTTTGAACAAAAGTTTTTTTTATATAAATATTATTATAGGATTTTAAGTTTGTATACATACAAGTACATCATGTTAAAGGTACACTGTACACAACAAAGTATATTTTAAAAGGCTACAGGTATTCAGAGAGGTATATATTTCACCACTTGTCTATATTCTATCAAGGTATGCACCTACTTGCTAGGAAACTAGACCGCTCGCTCGCCCACTCAGATTGTGCTGTTGGGGCTGAATACTGCATGCAGAGCTATTTTATGCATGTCTTCTACAAGGGGCTTCATATGATCAGGAATTGTTGCCCCTCTCCATTCAAAGATATTCCAATAAGTTGTTTACCCAATGTGATATTGGCAAGTAGTCTCTTCCAAGCCAGTGTTGGGCTAAAGTTTTCTGTGAATAATTATTGCCAACCCTGAATGAGGTTTAGCCTTTATCCAGTTTGGATCTGATGCTGCCCCCAGCAACAGCTGTGGTGCTGAATGTTTCATTGGTTATTTTAGCATCTATTACATTATTTTTTTGTATCTCCATGCAATGTGGCTGAAAGCCAGAGGATGTTTATATGATATGCCACAACATACCTTCCTGCGCTCGGCATTTAGGGCAAATTGGGTGCATGCATAGTTTAATTTTTTGTAGCTTACTAGGCATGTGATATGTGTGATAAAGAGTACTGTACTGAATTTTACTCAGGTGGTTGTTTTTTGCAAAGTTCGTCACATACATTACTGCCTTACCCCACATCATTGTTTAAAATTACATGCCCAGGTCTTTCCCCCAGCTCCTCTGATATCCCTTTACTATTGGAGGTGTGCTGCTCAAGAGCAATTTATAGTGGACTGATGGAGGATTTGTACATGGCTAGGGAACTAGTATCCCATTCTTAATTACTGAAACTGTTGCCATCCACTCTACCTAATTTATGTATTTAAAATATTAGTAACCAGGAAAGGTACACTAAGCCAATGCTCATTTTCAAGTGCAACTGGTGTGGGGGAAGGGGCAGGAGTACAGACAACAAGCCATTAAGATATACAAGTGCAAAAATTCAAAGGACACAGTGCAAAATATATAGGACATCCAGGTTCAGGCAGTGCAGGTGAGAAAATTAAATAATTATCCCCACATGAAATAACAACAGTTTGAAATTATATGTTGCAAACAATGAATAGAGTGTGGATTTGAAACATGGATACAGTGACAAAAGCATACTTAAGTGCATAAACTGAGCATCACAATGAAAATGAACAAGACTAAAGGCAAGAAGCATGTTTAAGTCAGCTTAGGGTGTCATAGGCCCACAGGGGGACAGGAGAAAATGAGAGAGAATGAACAGAGGTCCAAGAGGAGGAGGAGTGACTGGCACAGGGAGAGAAGGAATATACCTTAGCAGGCTTTTATAGGTATGGGGAGAGGCAAAAGGAAGAGGGGAGCTGGTTCTAGAGGGAGGTGCGACAGTACGAGATAGAAGCTTGTCCAGCACATGATGCATAAATCTCTGGAGCATAGCGAGTAGGAAGAGGAGGGGATGGGGGAGATGATTGAGGAGAGGTAGGAGGGAAGGGAGCCAAACCAGTATTGGCAGTAAAAGTAGAGAAGTGGGACTGGTGATGCGAGGGTAGTGGGGGATAGAAAGGGAGGAATAGAGGGAGCAATAGTGACTGTATAGTGGAGAGTTAGTGGTGAAATGATATAAGGCATTACAGATCATGTCCAGTCTGGAAGGGAAGAGGAAGGAGCAATGCCATAGTTGAAAAGTGGAAGTACCGTTTTGGTTACCAGTTACTGGCAGACCTGTGGGAAGAGGCAGTCCTTTTTGAGGACCAAGATGTCAAGCTTGCAGAAAAGTTTGGCATGAGTGGTGTCAATGTGGGCAGAAAAGTCAAGCCTGCTGTCTGGTCACACACTAAGGTACTCGAAAGCATGGACAACTTCCAAGTAAGTGGCATCCATGGGGGAAAAGATAGGGGAAGGCGAGAGCCTTGCCCAGTTCTGGCTGGTGCCAAATTCCATGGACACAGTTTTCTTTGTGTTAACCCTGAGCTGGTTGGCATGGAAACAGCACAACACTTTGTGGAAGTCGTGCTGGAGCAAGACCTCCACACTGAGGTTGAAGAGCCAGAAGTGTAGATGACTGTGTCATCCATATACATATGGATATGTGAAGAGATCCAGGCAGAAAGGAGGTCATTTAGGAAAATTAGGAAAAGTATAGGACCCAGGCAAGAGCCCTGTGGGACCCCTGCAAGGATGGGGAGGAGGGATAGGACAACACCTACTTGAACTGACTCTTGATGGCCCGTATGGTATGAAGTGGAAACAGCCCTCAGTGGGCATTGAAAGGCCATCAGAATTCAGCTTGTCCAGGAGGAGCAGGTCGGACACCAAGTCAAAAGTTTTGGCTGGACTGGTTAAAATGGTTGTGGTAATACTGTATGTCTCTCATCCACCCCAGTAAGGATAAAATCAGTTACTGTACATGCAGCAGGGAACGGATGATAGAGTGGTTCTTCCAAAAAACAAACTTGTAAGGTGAGAGGAAAGTTGAAGAGTCAAGGAAGTCAACAAGCCTAGAGAACACAGTGGACTCTTGGAGCTTAGAAAGAGAAGGGAGGAGTTAAATCAGCCTAAGATGATTGAGGAGCAGGGGTCATCCCCCTTTGTGAAGAGGCAGAACCGTAGCAACTATTCAGGCATGAGGGATAGCACTGAGGCAGAAGGAGAGGTTCAGAAGGTAAAAGAGTGGAAGGGCTATAACTGGAGCAGAGATTAATAGGAGTTTAGGGTCCAAGCCATCAAAGTTAGCCTTGGAAGTGTTAATTGACATAAGGGTGAGGAAGACTTTCTGGAGAGAGACAGCTGGGAAATGAAAGCCTTCAGGTGAATGGGGTGTAGGAAAGGTAGTGTGATCAGGAGATGAATGACAGGGTAGAAGGTAGGTTGTAAAGAATTTGTTAATGTGAGCAGTAATGGAGGGGGTGTCCAAAACCTGTAAGCCATCCACCAGGAGGATGGGGGATGGACTGGGCTGGGGGAATCATACAGGGAGTGGATGACCTTTCAAAATGTTGATGGGGAGTTTAGATTGGACAGGAGGTTGGACTGGAAGTAGTGGGACTTTGCAGTACAGACACCCTTTGTACAGTAGTCCTGAGAGACCTGTAGTGGAGAAGGTCAGACATGGAATGGGATGACTTGTAACATGCCCTGGGACTTGCACAACTTGATAAAAATCAGATGTAATCCAGGGTGGTGGGAGCATTTAACCTTGATCTTTCTAAGGGGGAAATAAGTATTCCAGGTGTTGTTAAAGATGATAATTAAGTAAGTAAGGAAAGTTTTATTTGTTAAGCACCCTTCTTTCCTTGAGGCTCAGGGTGTTGTACAGATTGAAGACAGTACATGCATAAACATAGTTCATAAACCCATAAAATTATTACAAGCATGCATAAAATAATAATTCTAATAGCAGCTAATTACTAGCTGATACAGGGAAAATTGCTTACTAAGTACCAAATGATTCCATGCACAGATGTGCCTTCAGGCACCACTTAAAAGCCTCCAACAAGGGTGTCTCCCTCAAAGAACTTGGGATTGACTTCCATAAATGAGTCATCTCCTGTTGTTTTAAGCTGGGCCTTGGGAACCACTAGAAGGCCATCATCAGATGAGCTGAGAAAGCAGAGGGTATGGTAAGGAGTCAGGATGTTACTTGGGTAGCCAGGACCCAATCCATATAGAGTTTTATAGGTGATAAGACTGACCTTGAAGGTGATTCTCAACCTCATTAGCATCCAATGAAGATCCCAGAAGACTGAAGTCACATGACAGGACCTTAGAACACCCATCAGCAACTTGGCCACTGGGTTTTGTGTTAGCTGCAGGCAACATAGGATCCCTCCACTAACCCCAAGATAGAGGGCGTTACAATAGAGTCTGGAGGTCACAAAAGCATGTACTAGTGAGGGCAAATCATCAGATGAGATTAAGACTTTATTCTGTTCAATATTCCTGAGATGGTAAAAGCCACTCTGGACAACAGATGACACCTGAGCCTCAAATGTCACTCTGTCATCCGGAATGATCCCCATATTTTTTACCTTAGTAGAGGTAGTAAGTAGGGAGGAGTCCAGCATCACACTAGTAACTTCCCAAACCACTGCCACGCCCTGCCGATGACCAGGCTCAATCACCAGCACCTCCATCTTGCCCAGGTTAAACCTCAGCCAGCTGGAGGACATCTCATCCTGGATCTTAGCTAGATATGTATTTATCACCTCCAGCACTCATGTGTCCTGGCTGCAAATGATATCTACAGCTGTGTGTCAATCTGCATAGTGGTGAAATCCAACACAGTAATGTGTGATGATCTATCCCTGGGCAGCATGTACACTGTGAACAACACGAATGAGAGAATCGAGCCATGAGAAACTCCATAAGGTAGGGATTTTGGGAGCAAGGAGAAACTCCCCATCATCACCCTCTGTGTCCTACCTGTCAGAAAGGACCCAAACCAGCTGATGACAGTGCCAGTGAGTCCTCAGAGCACATTTAGACAATCCAACAACTCACAATAGTGGACGGTGTCAAAAGTTGAAAAGAAATCAAGGAGAATGAGAATTGACTGTTCTCCTCTATCTCTAGGCCTAAGGAACTCATTATGCACCCTGACCAATGCAGTTTCAATACTATGTCTGTACCTAAATTCTCACTTAAGAAGCTCATAGGTGGCAAAGATTGTGAGATATGTGTCAAGCTGCAGAGTCAGTTTTCTCAATAACTTTACCGGAAAAGGTAAAATTAGAGACTAATCTATAATTCTCCAAGGAGTCTGGGTCAAGAGATGATTACATCAGAAGGGGCTTCACCACTGCCACTTTCAAGGTACTTGAGCATATCTCCTGTGAGAGCTGACACCAGACAATCTCAGGGAACACTGGGTCTACAGACCTCACACATCCCACAAGGAAATGGTATGATCCCGGCTCCACTTAGCAATATACTATATGGGCCTTAACTTTGAGATTATATCACAGACCTCTTCTACCCCCACTGGTCTAAACTCACTCCAGTCAAGTGGAGTGCTTCTAGAGATGACAATCTCACTACTGCGGGGCTGTGATTGCCCCATTGGGGAAATCCCAGATCAGATGGAAGACACTCTGTCCAAGAAGAATAGAGTGAGCGCTTTGCATTTGGTGGCTGAAACTGCTCTTTTTAGCATCAGACAGTTAGGCTGGAGTGATCTGTCTGAAAGAGTTCAGCCAGTCTGTTCCTCCCTGATGCAATCTCCCCAAACAAGAATATTGTCTTCTGAGAGATTGCTCTTTGATACTCAGTGAAGAGTGATAGAGTGGTATCAATGTCTGGAGCTGATTAGATGGGGGACCAATCAGATTAGGTAAGGTCATTCATGAGGGCACCAGTGTCAAGTGGCCTGGGAGGCCTACACCAAAGGTATTTTGGAGTGGATTTAGGGGGACGCACTTTACTGATGCAGTAGGTTAGGCAGTGGTCACTGAAGGCATCCAGAAGAATGCCTGCAGCAGTGATGCAGTGGGGGTGGGATGAGAGCACCCAGTCCAGGAGGGAGTAGTTAGGGAAGTTAAGATTGAGTCAGGTTGGTTTTGTGATTAACTGTGAGATGTTCAAGGACTCAATCCTGTAGAAAGTGGGCCGGGATAATTTTACTAGCTGGAATTCATGAGAAGAAGGTAGTGCCTCACTAAAAGAGATGGAGCAGTAGTGGGTTTGACAGATATACAAGGCAATCCCACCACCACTGTTGCCTTGGTCCTGACAAAAGAGGTGGAAGACAGGGCGGGCTAAGCTGGAGTCAGGTACTCGGGAGGAAAGCCAGGTTACAGTGATACACAAGAGATTGGGAGAAGCGGGGAGATCCATACTTTAAGGTAGTTGAGCATTTAGAAAGGTCAGCATTTCTTGTATCCTTAGATAGACAAAGAAGAGTCTAACATCCTTCTGGTATTGTTAATCGTACAAGCAACATTAGTACTGCCACTTAATAAGGTCCGTGACCTTATTCATCCCTTTTTCTCGAGGTGCAGAAGGCCCTGTGCACAAACACATTGTAGGTCTTCTGCCTCACAAGGGCCTGAGTGAGGGATATTTCTGGTGATAGACTTTCCTTACAGTTAATACATTTGTGTGCCTTTGCCCATATCTGCATTTCCTCATAAATGGGTTCAGCGTTTTCTTCTGCACCCATTCAACCGTACTGGGACATAGCATTCCTGATATTAGGGAGCAACCCCCTGCACCTTTTTCTTTGTTTTGTCTTCAAGTAGGAAGTTACTCACCTTCCTCCTTACCCAGGCAGGCCAGCAGAGCTGCCTAGTAATACAGCTGCAAACTGGGCAGTACTAACCCCCTTGTCCCACAAGCCCCTGCAAAGTCCGAGCTTTAATATGGGCTGGCCAGTCATTTCAAATAAAGAACTGTTTGGATGGTGAAATATGTTCATGGGCATTTTGATGCCATCTTTAGTTTCGGCCAGTCCATTGAAGATTGACTTCTGGAAGCTTTTATCATGCTGAATTTTAATCTTGTTATGGTTTTTATGCGGTTTTATTATATTTTAACTTATCACTGTATGTCCTTATTTATTTTCAGTGCCCAGAGCCTCCTGGATTGGGGCCTTATTAATAACATTGCCTTGCCTTGATGGACAGGGCTTGCAAAAGGTATAAGATATTGTGGAATATATTATGGTAGCACGGTAGTGCTACCATAGTTAGGGTTGAGGAACCATTTACATGTTAAACCCAAAATTTTTCACCTTAATAACTTTGCAACCGTTTGACGGATTTGCGTGAAATTTGGAATACACGATAAAGACCCATATTCCTTGGGATCTGCCATGTTTCATACCGGTTGGATATATGGCTGCGGAGTTAAGCGTGATCTGCGTTCGCATTTACGCTTTTTTGGAATTCTACGGTCACGTCTACAGGTCACACGCTTTGTGCGACCAGTCCAAAATCTTCAGGGAAAGCGCGGCCGGGGTCCCTGATGTGCCTTTTGAAGATTTCATGAAAAAATATTAAATAGTTCAAAAGTTATTCAAAAAACAAGTTCCCATTATAAGTCAATGGGAAAAGTTAACAAAAATTTCGACAGTGTCGCAAATGCAGTTTTTACTTTCGCAAATGGCCCTTTTACTGTTGCAAATCCACCATTTTGTTTTCAGTTAGCGATCAGAAAAATGTTTGCCATTTAAAATTGGGACCCTCTAGCAACCTAATTCTTTTTTTATTCTCCTAGTCGGACCCTGAGGATGCTAGTCATGTCTTTATTTTGGGGTAAAACACCCCAGAAATATGTTTTTAAAATTACTGGAAAAAGTACTTTTGCAAAGTACTGTCGCACTTGTGACACTGTCGAATGAATTTACGAAAGCTTTCGCAAACTTCGACAGTACTTTTCTAGACTGTGGAAAGATGACAGCAATTCTTTGGCACCCTGCTGCAAAAGAAAGGTTTGGTGTTTTGGCCTGAAATTTGGAAGTAGCACAGCTGACATCTCACAGATGTGCCTTTCAGTGTTTTGTTTAAAAAATATTACATGGCGGCAAAGTTACGGCACTCCAAAGTTGACACTTTTTCCCATAGGATAACATTAAGGCGTCCGACGCATAACAGGAATCCTTTGGCGTCCTACTGCGAAACAACAGTTTGGTCTTTTGGACTGAAATTTGGAGGGAACACAACCAACATCCCACAGATGTGCCTTTTTGTGGTTTGGTGAAAAAATATTACAGGGAGCCAAAGTTATGGCACTCTGAACTTCTCTTTTTTCCCCATAGGATAACATTATGGCGTTTGCAACGCCTTTCAGGGCCCGTATCTCAGAAACGGTACGAGATACGGACTTTTTGTCAGAAAAATGCTTAGCCCCCTAATGGGGAGCTAAGTGCAAATCTAGCCAGGAAAGTCATAAAACATATGACTTTTACATTTTTTTGTACGCCGTACAGTTCCTGAGATATAAGCAATTTAGTATTCCAACTCCTCATTTTCTGCTCAGAGAACCATTATTATGCATACATTCTTTGTACTCACGGTCTTTCTTTATGCAGGTTTTGGGGAAAAACAGCCTGTGCTCTTACATTACTGTTACCATTTACATTTTGCTTATGGGTTCCGTACCACTATACCGTTCACGTCTCACATACCATGTGCGTTACCCTTTTCGTTTTCATTTGCACTTGCTTTTGCGTTGTTTCAACATTTCTGTCTATACTACTGTTTCTATTTCTGTTTTGCTTTGCGTCACCATGCACATTACTATTTGCATTTGTGGCCACAATGTTACTATGTGACAAGGCATCATGTGGCGGGAGCGCAGGGCCCGCCGCATTACAGTCACTATTTCTCATTATCATTCTCAAAAAGAAGGGAAATTAGAGGCACAAAACTCCATTTAATGCATTAGTTAGGGTTGTACCACAGCGACAAAAATGAGGAAATTCGGTGTTAGGGTTGAAACCCCCCTTGGCCCCCCTGCCCACACCCCCATCCGGCATCAGGGTGCGCATTAGGGCTGTCGGTCCTAACTCTTACCCCATTCTCCTACACTCTGCTTCTTTACACATGTGATGGGGTGAGAGTTATGGCCGACAACCCTAATGCGCAGCCGATGTCGGTTGAGGGTGTGGGTAGGGGGGCCAAGGGGGCTTTAAACCCAACACCGAATTTCTCGCTTTGTTGTGGAACAACCCTAATGCATTAAACAGAGTTTTTTGCCTCTAATATAAATATATATATATATATATATATATATATATATATATATATATATAATGGTAGCACGGTAGTGCTGCCATAGTTAGGGTTGAGGAGCCATTTACATGTTAAACCTAAAATTTTGCACCTCAATAACTTTGCAACCATTCAACGGATTTACCTGAAATTTGGAATACATAATCAAGAACCATACATCTTGGGATCTGTCAACGATCGTACTGTTCGGATATACAGCTGCGGAGTTATTAAGCATGATCTGTGCACACATTTACTCTTTTTTGGAATTCTTTGCTCATCTCTGCAGGTCGCACGATTTGTGTAACTGGTCTGAAATCTTCAGGGAACTTGCGGCCGGGGTCCCCAATATGTCTTTTGAGGATTTCATGAAAAAATATTAAACGGTTCAAAATTTATTCAAAAAACAATTTCCCATTATAAGTCAATGGGAAAAGTTACAAAGTTTGACAGTGTCGCAAATGCAGTTTTTACTTTTGCAAATGGCCTTTTTACTTTTGCAAATCTGCCATTTTGTTTTCAGTTGGTCATCAGAAAAATGCTTAGCATTTAAATTTGGGACCCTCTAGCAACCTAATTCTTTTTGTATTCACCTAGTCAGACCCTGAGGATGCTAGCCATGTCTTTATTTTGGGGTAAAACACCCCAGAAATATGTTTTTCACATTTCTGGAAAAATTACTTTCGCAAAGTACTTTGGCATTTGTGACACTGTCGCATTAATTTGCGAAAGTTTTCGCAAACTTCGACAGTACTTTTCCAGGCTGTGGGAAAATGACAGCAATACTTTGCCACCCTGCTGCAAAAGAACGGTTTAGTCTTTTGGGCTGAAATTTGGGGTGAAAGCAGCCAACATCTCACAGATGTGCCTTTCAGTATTTCAGTGAAAAAATATTACAGGGTGCCAAAGTTATGGCACTCTAAATTTGATGCTTTTTCCCATAGGATAACATTACGGCGTCCGCCGCATTACAGGAATCCTTTGCCGTCCTGCTGCAAAATAATGGTTTGATATTTTGGGCTGAAATTTGGAGGAAAGAAAGCCAACATCCCACAGATGTGCCTTTTAGTAGTTTGGTGAAAAAATATTACAGGGAGCCAAAGTTATGGCACTCCGAACTTCTCTTTTTTCCCCATAGGATAACATTATGGTGTTTGCCACGCCTTTCAGGGCCCGTATCTCGGAAACGGTGTGAGATACAGACTTTTTGTCAGAAAAATGCTTAGCCCACTAAAACAAGTGCTAAGTATAAAACTATCCAGGAAAGTCATAAATCATATGACTTTAATTTTTTTTTAAGTATACTTTATTAGTTTTTTAAATCTAAGATACAGACGTCTTAAATACAGAAGATCATACAATGCTGTATATATATTTGCAAAACAGATCTTCCAATCACCATAAAATACAGCCATTATCTAATAGTACCATATTTCTTGCCAGCATCCCCCACCCTTTTCCCCATCTACCCCTACCATCGCCATCTTTTTTTCATTCAAAATTTATTGATGTTTTTAGCATACCACAAACAACACAGCATGATATACATAGATTGCATCCAGAAATAACCGGGAAAAACCCAATGTCCCTCCCCCCCCTTACCCTCCCCTTACCCCCAACAAAAACAACATCCTATTAGAAAGAAAAAAAAAGGAGAATTATAGATTCCCACTCCCCTCCCATCCCGGGTTTGCATGACTAGAACTTACTCAATCAGCAACCCAACCACCATAAGCCTATTCCTCTACACAGTTTGAAGTGAATAAAGAGTTAATAATGGAGCCAAAATTTGATTAAATCTCTTCATACTGTTCCTAACACTGGCCACCATTTTCTTTACCCTGAGATTAGTCAGAAATTCCCACAGCCACTCCACATATGATATCCCCACAGTATCTTTCCAGTGTCTAAGCATTAATTTTTTAACTGACATGGATATTAGAGCCATGTGATATTTACGAACAGTTGTTGGGATATCAGAGTAATTGCCTAAAATACATATTTTTACCATGAACAGATCATTAAGACCCAGTAAGGGATCTGCTCTCTGCCTAGTCTGTGACCATAGGGGAGCTATCTTGGGACAGAACCAGAAAATGTGCAATAAATTACCTTCCCCATGGGCACACCTTGTACAGGTAGAGGAGGAGACCAGACCAAATTTGGCCATTTTTTGAGGGGTATAGTATAAATTATGTAAGATCTGAAATCGCATAAGGCGGAGCCTGTCTTGTGTAATAAACTGGTGGCACCCTTGCCAGAGCTTCACCCAGTTAATGGGTATCTCTGGAAGAAGCTGGACCCAGTAACTGGAAGGTCCAAAAGGTTCGGGATAAATCCAATCATAAAGAACATTAAAGATTCTTGACACCGCATGCGGAAGCCCTGCCATTTGGGCCAGTTCCCCCCGGAAGGCCAGACACCTGGATAGCTGGGGTGTCAGTCCTATGATTTTCACAAGCAAATGGTGTAACTGGAAAACTTTGAATATATTAGAGGCTGGGATATCCAATTTAACTAAAATCTCCATGTATGAAAACCAAGTCCCTCTTGTGTCATCCCAGAGATATGAGAGGCTGACCTCCCTGGCCTGCAGGAGCCACAAGGGGGAAAGAACCCTTCCATCTATTCTGAGGTTAGGGTTGCCTAGTAATGGTTGCTCCAGATCTAGACAGTGGTTATAGTTAAGAAAATTACAAAACTGGGAGTGTACTTTTATGGATATTGCAATTAAAGACAAGCGCAGCTACATAGGAAGATATTTAAGCTTAGTATACAACAAAGAACCTGGGGAAAGATTATAATATTGGATTTGTGCCAATTCTGTCTTAAGCCATAGAGGTTCATAGGCAGCAGGATTTCCAGGATCACTGCGTTTGACCCACCTTAAATATTTATTTGCGTGACTGGCCCAGAAATAGAGGCCAACATGGGGCAGGCGGAGACCAACCTTAGTTTTAGGAGCCGCTAATTTATGGAAAGCCAAGTGGGGTTGCTTTCCAGCCCAGATAAAATTAACAAAAATATTATGTACTTTCTTGAACCATGACAGAGGCAACCATAGATTCGTGAGACTAAGTGGATAATAGAGACGGGGAAAAATGTTCATCTTAATTAAATTAATTTTACCCCATAGTGACAATGGGAGGTGGAACCACCTGCTAAGATCTTGTGTAATAATATGCAATAATGAATCCAAGTTTTTCTTTTGAAAAAGTGTTGCACTTCTTGTGAGAACAATACCTAAATATTTAAATGAGTCTTTTACCCATGCCAAGCCTAGAACACTAATCTCGTGTTTTATCACTCTCTGATTGAGGGGAAATACCTACATCTTCTCCACATTTAACTTGTAATTGGAAAAGGAACTATACTCATTTACAATTTCCAACATATGTGGTATCGACTCTCTAGGGTGGGAAATTTGAAGTAATAAGTCATCCGCATAAGCTGAGACTTTAATTTCTATGTCAAGTATAACTATACCTCGGATCCTAGGGCAAGCAACCAGCCTCCGTATTGGGGGGCTCCAGGTATAAGTTAAAAAGTAAAGGCGATAAGGGGCAGCCCTGTCTAGTACCAGAACCCAAGGAAAATAAATCCGATATGTTACCATTACATGAGACCCGGGCCATAGGAGCTTTGTAAATTGCCCGTATCCAAGATTGAAATTCCAAGGGAAACCCAAAAGCATGTAGCGTCCGGAAAAGGAAGTTCCCGTCTACTCTGTCGAATGCCTTCTCGGCATCCAGCGACACCAAGACAGCCGGAAATTCCGCATCCCAAGATGCCGAGAAGACATGGGCCAAAGTGTGTAAATGATCATTGGATGACCTCCCCCTTCATGAAGCCAATCTGCTCTACTCCTATTAAATCAGGCAGAACAGTGCTAATACGATCTGCTAGGAGTTTACACAGAATTTTTATATCTTGATTTAACAAAGATATAGGCCTATAACTAGCCATGAATTCTGGCACTTTACCGGGTTTAGGCAATAAAATTATTAATGCTTCAAATAGTGTTTTATCCATGTAATTACCAGTGATGATTTGTTGAAACAGAACAAGGAGCAAAGGGGCTAGTTGTTTTGCAAATATTTTATAAAAATTAGATAAGAAACCATCTGGGGCCTGGAGATTTATCTAGGGGGAGATCTTCGATGACTTTAATAATCTCTGCCTCAGTTATGGGAGCACATAATGAAATTTGCTGTATTTCCGAGAGAGAAGGCAGATGAGATTCAGCCAAATAATGATCTATATCCATTAAGGATGGAGAGTTTACCATTGGACTATATAACGATTGAAAGAATTTGTAAAACCCTGCTGTAATGTCCGCTTGCTTATTCAACAATACAACAATTCACCAAATTGAAGCAATGAACCTAGCAGATTCTTGTTGTTTAACTCTTGAAGCCAGCAGACAACTGGCTTTCTCGCCTTGATCAACATATGTAGCATTTGATTTCAAAATCAGGAATTCTGCCTTCTCCCTTAGAAGATCCAGATATGCGTCCCTCAATTTTACAAGCTCCAAACGGGATTGTTCAGGTGAATGTGGGGACATACTCATCTCAATTGATCTAATCTTGGAAAGAAAATGCACCAGATGCTGTTCCCTCACTCTTTTCCCTTTAGATGCTACACCAATAAACAAATCCCTCAAATACGCCTTTAGGGCACCCCATTCCATATCAGATTTCCGGTAGAATTGGAATTGGCTAACACAAATTGTGTAATATGATCACTCACATTTTTCACTATGTTTGGGTCCTTGAGGAGTTGGTTATTGATTTTCCAATGTCCCTCCAACTTCAGAAAGGTGGAGAATGAAAAATGACAAGAAATGAGAGAGTGGTCCGAGGGAGGCCCTGGATGAATGGCCGAATCTATCACCCCTGACACTAATCTTTGAGAAATCATAATATAATCAATCCTTGAAGATGTTTTATGAACTGGAGAAGTAAAGGTGTAACCTCTGTCTGAGGGGTGCATAATACGCCAGACATCACATAGGCCTACTTTGTTCCACAAATCTCTCAATGCCCGCTGGGCTGGGGAGAGACCTCTACATTTATTGCTCAAGCAATCCATATTGGGATCAAAAACTAAATTTAGGTCTCCACCCAAAATCATTGGAACTGCTAGGAAAGGGGTTAAAACGTTGAGTAGTTCCATAAAGAACCCCGGAGAATCACAATTTGGGCCATATATGCTACCTAATAAAATCTTAGTAGTATTTATTCTTCCCAGAACTAATAGGTATCTACCCTGGGTATCTCTAATTATTTTAAAAGGTGAAAATGGTACGTTTCGCTTTAATAAAATCATTACTCCACAACTTTGGGTGGTGCCTTCCAATGTAAACACTTGACCTATTTGCTGCCTTCTCAACTTAAGTTCTTCCAAAATCAATAAATGGGATTCTTGGATAAAAGTAATATCAGACTTTAGCAACTGCAAATGTTTTAAAATTTGGTATTGTTTTAACTTCTGCCTGGCTCCCTTAACATTCCACGTGGTAAAAACTAAGTTGCTACCCATAGGATTGAGGTAGATATTTATAGGAGACCCTGAGCACTACATCAAAAAAGGCTGCCTTTGGTCAGGCACTCACCAGTGAATCCATGCAAACCCAACCCCTAACCCTACCCATCTCCCTCCCCTGTATCCCAAAAAACTGTAACCAGCTCTTAGAGTGAACAAAAATCTGCATAAAAACCCTTTCCCCACCCCCCTCCTTCCCTTATTACTGCAATCTATGGTCAGCAGAGCACCTTACGATGGTCACCCCCCCAGCCTTCCCGACTCCACTATTACCCCATCCATACATAATAACTTTTTAAACTGATATTAGTAAATATAGCCTCAGGGGTTGTGATCTAAAACATCCCCAACAACCCACAGTCTTCTAACCGGTTTGCATTTCTGCAAAAGTTACAAAATTAACATATATAGGCACACATTTAGTCACAACCTAACATCTTAACCTCCAAGTGGTATTGAGAGAATGTACATCTCCCTTTCCATTCCCTAAGCTATTAACAATTTGCTAAACAGCACCTTTTTTATGCAAGTTCAATCTATCCTATAGAACCTGAAACAGGATTTCCTGAAGTACAAACTGCAACCAAACCTGCACCTAAACCTATTCCACAGGTGCCTTAATCATTACCCTCCGGAAACAACTTAAATGAAGTGCTACCCACAGCGTGTGCTGATCCCCATACTCTAACATAGGATAGGTTGTTTCCCTTAAAACTAAATTGAAAAGCCGTTAACAGTAATGCTGAAAACAGAATAAAGCTTAACTCAGTGCAAGCTGCCCCGATTAAAAAGAACTGTCAAATCCGAATCCGAGCTGAAATCATTGGCAAAGAACCATCCGGCTAACTCTCTCAACTCTACTCCCCCTAATTAAGGTGAGGCTTATAGCAATGATACACTCCAGTATCAAAATTCTAAATGTCCCCTTAATAAAATGTTTTTATACCCCTGAAAAGTGCAAGAAACAAAAGGGGAAGTAGTGACAGAAAAAAGAAAACAGTATTCTTGTAACTATATACAAACTCCCATATAATGGAACATCCTACCTATAAACAGGTCTAGCCCAGTCCCATAAACTTAAATTGTTACCAACTTTGAGAGATTAACATAACAATGTTCCCGACAGAGGGAGACAAGAGATAGAACTGGACACAGCATAGGAAAATGTCCAAAAGAAAACACAGTTCACCAAAAGGTCACTCCGCGGTCAGCATCCTCGCAATTCTTGTCACAGCACAGCCTTGACTGCTTCTAATTTAAAGCTATGAGCTCCCTCTTGTGATGACAACTGATTACAGCAGATCTTGTTGTAAAACCATAACAAAAAGAGAAATCTCGGGTCTCAGACTGTGAAATGCTAAGATCTTGATTTCTTTAAGCCCGAGCATGATCATAGCCAAATTTGAAGAAAGCTGCAGCACGAATATACTTAACTTGCCCCACACGAAACTTAGAAATCAGAGCCCCATTAACCAAACATGAAATCTCATTGAGGGCCCCCAGTAAGGAGTCAGGCATAGGAGTTCATCTAGAGAGCAGCACGGTCCACCAAATCCTTGGCATAAACTGTCATTAACAACCTTGAGCAGCAAAAGTGAAATTAAATGGCAGACTTCTCCAACACCGATTTTCTTTTACCCCACATAGTGGTTGGAATCATACCAGTATATAGCTTCTTCATGGCTCTTTGAATAAATCTGGGAAAGCCTTTTTGAGATCTTTAGCTGCTGCTTCGGGGTCATCAAAGGAGGTCCATGAACTGGAGATCATAACCCCCAACTTAGTGGGGTACCCCATTCGGAACTTTACACCGGTGGCAATTAGTTTAGAAACCAAGGGATGAAACCTAGCCCTTTTTTGCCTGACCGATACTGGCAAGTCCTGCGCCACCCTGATTTTGGAGCCTTCCCACCTCACTTCATGTAGCTCTTTAATCTTCGCGAAAAAATGTTGACATTCCAAAAAATTCAGAAATCTGAAGATTAGGGGGCGAGGAGGCACTCCCACCTGTGGCATCAGGCGAAGGGATCTGTGCGCCCATTCGATAATATACCACGGCCCAAATGGTGATGGGCCAGCCAGCTTTTCTATCACTTTTTGAATAAACAGCACCACATCCGACCCTTCCTCTTTCTCCGGGAGACCAATGAGGACTGCATTATTACTGTGGCTGCGGCCCTCTAGGTCCTCAATTTTAGCTTCCATTCTTGCCATTTTTTGACGGGTAGCCATGATTTCAGGTTCAACTTTCTCGACCCACTTCTCCAATGAGCAGATATGGACCTCGTTATCTGCCGACCACTGGTGCACATCTTCTAAAGCTTGGGCAAGGCTTTTAATTTCTGAGGTAATCGCACTTAACTTTTCTTTAAAAGGGGTAAACTCTTGCAAGAATTGTTGCAAAGTAAGGGGCTGTTGGTCTGCCATCGTAACTTCTAATGAAGACTCTTCTACACCACTCGAGGTCCTGGATTTTTAAGGGGCCTTCTCTGGTGTAGCCGGAGGAGTATGCTTCAACATGTTTCTCCTCATTCTCACCTCCATACACACAACTTTCAGCAACGTGCAGGAACAAATCTTATCTTAAAGCTTCCAAATAAAGTTTAAGTTATTTGTACCAGATGTTTTTGGTAAAAATTAATGATTTAATAAGTCAGGAGGCTGAAGCAGTGTTGGAGAGCTACTCACTGGTGAGCTGCATCACGTGATCCCCTGCCATCACCATCTTAACCCCCTTCCCCTCCTATCCCCACTGCCACAAATACGAGCCTTATCAATTGTAAATATATATCAGTAGGAAACCCTAATAAAAATAATGGTTAACTTATGAAGGGGCATTTGAGTTAACTGTTATTGTATTGGACTGGATTAATAACAAATTATAAAAGGGATCCCAAAGTTGTTTGTATTTTCTCATTCTTTGGGTTAACCCCACAATGACACCCTCTGCCTGTATAGCAAACATGATTTCTTTATACCATTCAATATAAGTTGGTATTAGGGCATCTACCCAATGTCTGAGTAGTACTTTTTTGGCACAAACAGATATCAGTGCCATATATGCCCTTTGAGTTTTGCCCTGGAGGGTCGTGTAATCCCCTAAAATACAAATCTCAGGGGTAAATTTATCTGAGAGAGCTAATAATGGATCCAGTTGGGGTTTAATACAATTCCATAATGGGGAAACCTTATCACATGACCATAACATATGCAACAGATCCCCCTGTGCTTGAGAACATTTGATGCAAAGGTTAGACTGCAGAAAACCCATCCTGAATGGTTTAGCTGGAGTATAATACATATTATGTACAATTTGAAATTGCATGTATCTGTACTTATCCCACTTGATCTATCTATCTATATAGGTGCTTCCAAATTCTTAACCAACATCTAGGGGGTTCAGAAGTTGGGAGACAGTGATCCCACCAGTAAGTTCTTTGTACTTCCAACCCAGCAAGCATGATTTGTAAGAACTTGTAAGCATATGAAATTAAATGAGTAGACAGAATTGACTTAAGATATGGGGTTAAAGCAGTTAGAAGGGGCGTAGTCTATCTCCCAGTGCCAAAATACTGTATTAACATATGACTAATCTGCAAATACTTAAAAACATGAGTAGTAGACCAATGGTACTGGATACAGGCTTCCTGGAATCGCATCAGCTTCTGGTTAATAATTAACTCCTCCACCCTTCCAATCCCCATATTGGGACAAAAAATATTAAGTTTTATTGTTTTACCAGAAATTAGCAGGTTGGGATTATTGGAAAGGGGTTGTGTTATGTCTTTATACCCATTAATCCTTAGTAAGATGTTGAGTTGGTGTTGTGTAGTCAAAAAAGCATCAAGCGGGGATCCTTTCAGCTTACTTAGGAGATTTTTCTTGCTTAGAATAGGAAGGACTTCTGGAGCCATATCGTGTAACGCACACAAGGATTTCTCAATTCCTAACCAAAGAGGGGAATAAATAGAATCAGATGAATATTCTGACGGAAGTATCCAGTACCTCAATCTGGTTAGATGCATTGCTTGTAGGCCACCATCAATTTTTGCCTGTGTAAGCTTACAATAACTTCTTCTTGATTTTTTCCCAGCCCATAAAAAAGAGTTAATAATTTTATGTGTCTGAGTAAACCAAGGGCTGGGTAAGTCCCAATTGTGCATTTGCAAAGAGGATAATATACGGGGTAATACATTCATTTTTATTATACTCATACGATCCCAGAGCGATAAGGGTAATAAAGACCAACGCTTAATATCCTCTTGTATATGACTTAGAGTGGCATCAAGGTTAAGCTTTTTCATTATTTTGGGGGAGGGGTGAAGGAAAATACCAAGTATTTAAGTTTATCTGATTGCCACTGTATGCCCAAATTAACTATCTCTGTCTTTTGAAAATACTGATTAAGAGGAAATACATCCATTTTATCCAGATTAAATTTGTAATTAGAAATCAAGCAAAACTGGGAGATTAATGTAAGTGCAGCCGGGAGGGATTGCGAGGGAGATGAGATATGCAGTAAAATATCATCCGCACATACAGAAAGTTTATATCCTGAGTTCCCTATTGTAATCCCCAAGACTAAGGGTGAGGAGTTGAGTTTCCTGATGAGGGGTTCAAGGAATAAGTTGAATAAATTGACCTTTAAATTTTTTTTCTACGTCGTTCAGTTCCTGAGATATAAGCAATTTAGTATTCCAACTCCTCATTTTCTGCTCCGAGACCCATTATTACACATACATTCTTTGTACTCACTGTCTTTCTCTATGCAGCTTTTGGGAAAAACCAGCCTGTGCACTTATATTACTGTTACCCTTACTGCTTCTGCTTGTAGTTCCGTAACTGTTTCACTTACTGTTCCCATCTACGGCACCATGTGCGTTACACTTCGCATTTTCATTTACGCTTGCGTTTGTGTTATTTTAACCATTTGTGTCTACAATACTGTTTATCTTTCTGTTTCGCTTTGCATCACCATGTGCATTACCATTTGCGTTTGCGGGCACCATGTTACTATGTGACAAGACATCACGTGGTGGGAGCACGGGCCCTCCGCCACCACATTACATTCACTATTTCTCATTATCCTTCTCAAAAGAAGGAATTAGAGGCAAAACTCAGTTTCATGCATTAGTTAGGTTGATTACTTAGCGACAAAGCAAGGAAATTCAGCATTAGGGTTGAAAGCCCACCTTGAACCTCTCCACCCACACCCCCAATCGGCATCAGGGTGCACGTTGGGGTTGTCAGTCCTAAATCTCACCTCATTCTCCTATACCTCTGCTTCTTCACACATCTGATGGGGCAGAGGTATAGGAGACTGGCATAGGAGTTAGGGCCAGCAACCCCAATGCATATCCTGATGTTGGTTGGGGGTGTGGGTGCGGGGGTTAAAGGGGGGCTTTCAACCCTAACACCGAATTTCCTTGCTTTTGTCACTGTGGAACAACCTTAACTAATGCATGAAATGGAGTTTTTTGCCTCTAAAATATATATATATATATATATAAATATATGTATATATATATATATATATGTGTGTATATATATATATATATATATACACACACACACCATAGTTAGGGTTGAGTAGCACTTTTAAGGTTAAAGGGTCAAATTTAGCATCTTAATAACTTTGCCACTGTTCAACAGATTTGCCTGAAATTTAGTAAACACAATTGAGCATGATAGATCTTGGGATCTGCCAAGTTTCATATATACGGTTGCGGAGTTATTAAGCGACAACCAATTGCACAATTATGCTTTTTTGTAATTTCTTTGCTCTTGTCTAAAGGTAGCACGGTTTGTGTGACTGGTCCAAAAACTTCAGGGAACATGCGGCTGGGATCCCTGATGCACCTTTTGAAGATTTTGTGAAAAAAATATTGAACAGTTCAAAAGTTATTCAAAAAACAAGTTCCCATTATAAGTCAATGGGAAAAGTTAAAAAGTTGGACACTTTCACAAATGCATTTTTTACTGTCGTAAATGGCCCTAGTACTTTCACAAATCTGCAATTTTGTTTCAGTTGGTGATCAGAAAAATGCTTGGCATTTAAAATTGGGACCATCTAGGGACACAATTGTTTTTGTTTTCACCTAGTCGGAACTGAGGATGCTAGCCATGTCTTTATTTTGGGGTTAAGCACCCCAGAAATATGTTTTTCTAAGTTCTGGAAAAAGTACTTTCGCAAAGTACTTTTGTGCTCACGACACTTTCGCAAATCTGTGTGAAAGCTTTTGCAAATCACGAAAGTATTTTGCAATACTATGGCCAAAATGACAGGAGTTCTTTGCCACCTTGCTGCAAAAGAACAGTAAGGTCTTTTGGCCTGACATTTGGAGGGACTGCAGCAAACATCTCAAAGATGTGCCTTTTGGTGGTTTGGTGAAAAAATATTGCATGGCTGCAAAGTGATGGTACTCCAAAGTTGCCTTTTTTCCCCTGTAGACTAACATGGTGGTGTACGCCGTGCCTTTCGGGGCTTGTATCTTGAAAATGATGTGAGATACAGATCTTTTGTCATGAATTACATAGCCCT
This sequence comes from Neoceratodus forsteri, assembly GCA_016271365.2. Taxonomy (NCBI): domain Eukaryota; kingdom Metazoa; phylum Chordata; order Ceratodontiformes; family Ceratodontidae; genus Neoceratodus; species Neoceratodus forsteri. Next base: position 636,956,465 of record CM057455.1, on the reverse strand, counting down.
ATGGTATTAACAAAACGGTAGCCAGGAAAATAATGATTTCTGTGAAATAAAACATTTTTTTCTGCGTCGTATGGTTGCTGAGATATTTGCAATTAAGTACTTCCAATGCTCGTTTTAAGCTTCCATTGCTATTACAATGCATACTTTCTTTGTACACACTGTGCTTCTCTATGCAGTTCTCCAGCAAAAAGAGGGTATGCACTTCAGTTACTGTTACAGTTACTGTTTTCCCTTGCGTTTATGCACCTGTTACAGTTACTGTTCCCATGTGCGCCACCGTGTGTGTTACCCTTTGCATTGTCATTTGCCCTTGCATTTTCATTATTGTTACCATTTGCATTTCCACCTTGTGTTTGCATTGCTGTTCTTATTACTATGTCACAAGACATCACATGACGGGAGATGCAGGGCCCTTCAGGCCCCGTACTCCCCCTAATTACATTCAGTATTTCTCATCTTCATTCTCAAAACAAAGGTAAATTAGAGGAAATATTTAATGCATATTAGGGTTGTTCCACATGACAGAGTGATGAAATTGTTGCCAGGCTGGAAACCCTCCTGGACACCACTAGCCCATCCCCCAGCCAGCATCAGGGTGCGCGGTGGGATCGTCGGTCCTAACTCTCACCCCATTCTCCTATACCTCTGCTTCTTTACACAAGTGATGGGGTGGGAGTTAGGGCCGATGACCCCAACGCACTCTCCGATGTCAGCAGGGGGGCTGACAGGAGGTGTATGGGGGGGTTTCAACCCTAACACCAAATTTCCTTACTTTTGTTGCTGTGGAACAACCCTAACTGATGCATTAAATTGAGTTTTTTGCCTCATATCTATATCGATATCTATATCTACATCTATATCTATATTTATATCTATATCTATATCTATGTCTATATCTATATTTATATCAATATAGTGTTGACTTTGCCATACAATGATAGAGGGAGAGCTGTCCATCTCTTACAGTTCTGTCTTATTTTTCAAAATGTGTGTGTGGGTGAGTGAACCTCATAGATTTGTGATAATGTTTCTAAGATTAGGATACCCAGGTATTTTAGAGTTGTTACCTTTCTGAAAGCCAGGGTTGCCCTTATTGTCACCATGTCATCTTGAGCCTGTAGAGATAGGATATAGCTATTTCCACATTTTTTTTTTGCCCAACAATTCTGTCATAACCCTGGAGCAGCATTGCCAAGTGTGGAAGCAATTATTTCATGTCTTGAGTGTAAATAAGATGATAACTATTGAACAAAGAGAGCTTGTGGCATTTGTCACTCACCTATTATCCTAGAGGATGTCAGGAAGGAGGAACAGCTGGAGTACAGTGGGCTCTTGAAGGATGGGGTGGTGGATCAGAGGCACATTCCTCAACCAGTACCATTACTCTGTTCTAGTGAGGCAGAACTGCCAGGTGGAGGCACCCATGACAGTGGCCAGGAGGATGTGGAGGTTCTCCAAAGTGGAGAACCAAGGAGGGAGAAGAGAAATCCAGAGGAAGAAAAAGCAACTTCTGGTGGTGGACTTGATTGTGAGGGTGATAGATTTAGGAATAGAAGAGGGGAGAGAGGAAGATTAGGTGTTTACTTTGTGCCACTGCCCGGAGGGATGAGAATTGTATCTAGAGGGTCACTAGGACAGCAGGATGTTAGGCAGAGCTGGATGTCATTGTCCACCTGTGGACTAAAATCCTGGCTGGTGATGGAGCGGGGACAGTGCAGGGGGATTTTAAGGAGCTGTGGTCGGTCTTATAGAGGTAGAATGCTCACTGGCTTTCCTTGAGGTGCTGCCTGTCTACAACGGGGGGACAGAGAGGGATTTCCACACCAAGACCTTCAACTCATGGCTGAAGGAATGGTGAAGAGTGGGGGCTTCAGCTACATTGGGGAGTGGAGATCCATCTGGAGAGATATGGGGCTTTAAAGGGATGAAGGCCTGCATCCATCCAGAAGGGGAACCATAGTCCTCAGTGGACAGTATAGATGTTACTTTGATGAAGATTTAAACTAGCCTAGGGGGTGGCAGAAGAAATCGGGGAGGCAGCATATGTCCCCAGCTGAAGTAGAAAGTAGGGAGAATCTGAGGGGAATGGAATCCCCCAGGGTGGAAATAAATAAAGGGAGCAGGGTGGTAGAAACAAAAAGGGATGGGAACAAAAACATTAAAAAGAGCAAGGGGGGGGCGCCAGAGAGCCGAGCACTAGTCTGGTCATGTTTTATATCGGCTCTTCCTAGGATGTGACTTTTGGCCTTAATAACTTAATTTAATTAGCCCTTCTCACAACATTAACTATGATATTCAGGTTCAGCTACTTGGGACAAACAGATCAGTACCAAACTTTAACATGGAGTGCCAGAAAGGAACGGCAAGTGGGCAAACTTCAAAAACTACACAGCAGTCCCAAACCTTGATGTAGCAATCAGGCCTGTTTCCCGCCAGCACCTCAGGAGAATCGCCACCTTGTGAATGTGTAGTGAAGGCAGTAGGCGACATAGTCAAGAAAGTTACAAATATTTTGTAATGATTGGGAATGCACGATAAGAAAATTGAAATGGCAGTTACCACAGCGAAGGATGCAGATGAGAGATCCATGCGAACACAGTCAGTGATTGCCCAACTTACCACTGAGAACTTGCACCTCCTTGAGACACTAGAAAATACAGCTGAATATCCACATGATAGGCCTCCCCGAGCATACAGAAGTGAGAACCTGGTCATATTTTTGAGGGCATGGCTTATGGATACTCTACCCGAGGATATGGGGTTTGATGGCTCAGACAGGGGTTTGATGGCTCAGACATTCAGAAAGCATATCAAGTCAATTTTAAAACTCATCAGTTAAATCAAGACACATCAAGCACCATTATGATTGTCACAACCGGAATGGAGATGCGGGATCATCTGCTGAATTGGGGTAGACTGAATCATCCAATTCAGTATGATGGTTACGATGTCAGATTTTTCCCGCACTGGTCATTTGCTACCCGCAACTGCCAGAAGATGTTTGACCCACTAAGGCAGCAATTGAAAGCTTTGGGTGTTGTACACTCGCTTCTTGCCCCTGCGAGGCTCTGCATGACCTACGGTGGAAAAACATTTCAATTCTCGGACCCTAATGAAGCAAAAAAGAGAGTGGATATGATTGTGGCCGAACTCTGATCAGCAGTACCAGATTCTAGAGATGAGGAACTCGATTCAGAATTGGACACTTACAGTCTAAATCTGAACACTTATGTTCTGTTTTAATATGGCTGACCTTTCTGAACTAGGAGTTGGACTTAATCAAGTTTAATCCTCTGGACTGTTTCCACTCACTAAAATAGTGGGACTGTTATGCAGAAACAATTTAAGAGTTAGAAGCGTATAAGGGTCTTTGTTGTTACAGTTTGGTTATCATTCTGTAAGTAAACCTAAGGGAAGTCCCCCCACCCACTCCCAACCTTTTTTTGGGAATTTAATTGAAATACTATTCAGTGGAGTGGGAAGCTTAATATTGAGATACAGGGCTAACAGTCACATAATGTTCTTGTTCTTGGTTGAGAATGAAGCACATTATATGGGTTGTATACTTAGTTAAGTGGAAATAGTGACTATTTATAGGTCACATTTGTCCTTTATTATATACACACATGCCTTAACTTTTTTACATGACATGGCTTGGTTGGCATATCTGTTAACAAATAGTATTAATACTAAATTATGTTTTCCCAGAATGTTGTATCAAATGTAATAGATTGTTTTATCTGGGTACTAACATGACTGTAATTGTTATGATCCATCCTGAATCTATTAATGTGCTTATTGCTGGCTTGTTCAGTGTTTTAAAGCTCAATAAAAAGAAAGTACAAAAAAAAAAGCAGGGGGGAATAAGAGGGCAAAAAGGAAAGAAAGAAAGGGAGTAACACACAGAGTGGTTACAAAATTTGGAAGGTCATGTATGCGAATGTTAGAAGTCTACAAAATAAGGTTCTGGAACTAGAGGCCATAATGGCAGAGTCTGACCTGGATACTGCAGCCATTACTGAGTCATGGTGCACTGAAAACCATGAGTTGGCATATCCTTGCCAGGCTATACTGTGTTCAGGAGGGACAGGGTGGTAAGGAAAGGAGGGTGTGTGTTCTTTATGTGAGGGAAAGCATAAAAGCAATGGAGATACAGGGAATACAGGAGGAAGCAGAGGTACTGTGGGTCACACTAGAGACAGAGAATGGAATCTCTATTCGCACTGGTGTGATCTACAGGCCTACAGTACAAGGGAAGTGAAGGGGTGCATCCAAGGGTATAAAGTACCGGTGGAAGCTATTGGCATGTTAGCAGAAAAGGGGGAGGTGCTTCTAGTTGGATAATTCAATCTGATGTAGGATGTAGATTGGAACCTCCCAGCTGCAGTTTCAGCTAGAAGCAGGGACATCCTGGACTCCCTGCAGGGGGCATTCCTCATGCAACTAGTCATGAACCTTCTAGTGATGGGACAAAACTGGACTTGGTACTCACTAACCGGGACAGTATTGCAGACTTCAAGGTAGGAGGCCACCTGGGGAGCAGCAATCACTTTAAAGTGTGGTTCAATATAAGGATGGCTCCAGAATTGAAACACAGAAGTCAAGGGTCCTGGACTTCAGGAGGGCAGATTTTAAGAAGATGGGTGAATGCTTCAGCGATGACCTGGCAGGGGGTGTGACCAGGTTAGGGTGGAGAAACCATGAGCGTAGCTATAAACGGCCATTGGGAAGGCAAAAAAATCCATGCGTCAAGGAAGTAAGCAAAAGCAAGAGGAAAAAGAGACAGCTATGGTTCTCAAAAGAGGTGGCTGTAAAGGTAAAGGGTAAAAGGGTAGCATTCAGAGAGTATAAGGAGACACAGACAGAGAATGATAGAGAGGTGTTTCAGGGGAAACAGAGGGAAGCAGGGAAAGCAGTAAGGAACACAAAGGCACAAACTGAAGAGAAACTAGCTGAGGTGGTAACAAAAGGGGACAAGGCATTATTTAGGTATGTAAGTGAAGAGAGAGAATGACCAAGGGTGTGATTGTAAGGTTAAAAAGGAAAGGGGGGACTGGGCACAGGGGGACCGGGAAAAGGCAGATATCCTGAACAAATAATTTTGCTCAGTGTTCACAGAGGGAGGAGAAGAAGCAGGGCCACAAAAAAGTAACAGGAGCATTGGAGGGAGGGAGGTGGACTCTAGTTTATTTTCAGAGGAAAGTGTGCTGAAGGGATTCACTGATCTGAAAGTGGACCAAGCAATGGGGCCCAATGGGGTGCATCCAAATGTATTGATGGAGCTCAGGGAGGTACTGGCTGCACCTCTGACAGTCCTATTTAACAGGTCATTAGAAACAGGAGTGGTTCTGGAGGACTGGAGGAGGGCAAATGTAGTCCCACTTCACAAAAGTGTTGGCAGGGAAGAGGCTGGCAGTTATAGGCCAGTCAGCCTGACTTCAGTGGTGGGAAAGTTAATAGAGTCACTGCTAAAGAAAAGGATTGTAGAATACAGTATCTTGAATCAAGTGGATTACTAAAAGCCCTGAGGCAGCATGGATTAATTGAGGGGGAGGGTATGCCAAATTAATCTGACAGATTTTTTTGACTGGGTGACCAAGACATTAGATCAGGATGGAGAACAGATATGGCCTACCTAGACTTCAGTAAGGTTTTCAACACTGTTCCACATAGAAGGCTATTAAGCAAGCTGGGTAGCTTAGGACTGGGTCTAAAGTGATAAATTAGGTAAGAAAGTTTATTTTTTTATTTATTTCAGTCTAGGATTATAATAACTTTCAGCACAAATTAGCTCATTTACAAAGGTTCCACATCAGTGGGGAGGGTTACATACAATAGAGGAAGACTTACATTGATTAACTAGTGAGACATAAGCATAACATTTTGTGATAAAAGTATCAGGCTAAAACAATCACTTCAAACTAGAACATTTCAAAAGCATCTAGGAAGGAGAACAGGAGCGAGACAGGAGGGTAATAGGTGATAGGAGGGTAAGAAGAGACAGCTAGGGGGATGAGAAGCAGCCAAAGGCCTTGTCAGACTAGGCTATGGAGTAAGAAAGATAGCTGAGCTTGGAAAGGAGGGTGAGAAGGAGGGTAAGCTAGACTGGAGGAGGTGCGATCAAGCTGAAGGCGGCACCGACGGCCCTATTATAGGCCACTACTGCCTCCTCTGGCCCAATTGCACATGCAGCCTCAACACTCAATAGGTCCAGCACCACCAATAGTCCTGATGGAGGCAATCCCCATAAAGGGCTGTACTGGGCCATCTCTACAGAGGAAGGACCCTCAAGAGGTGCCCCAAACATGAACCTCACGGTGCTATAATTTGACCAAACGACTGGATCAATCTTGAGGTCATCTGCCCCAAGACCAAGTGTGAACACCAGGTCCAATGTGTGGCCATCTGAGTGGGTCACTGAGGTAACGACCTGTGACAGGCCCAGAGCTCCATACTCTGTAGCAGGTCATGCCCAAATGACAAGAATCCATCATCAACCCAGGCATTGAAGTCCCTCAGAATTAACCCTCTGGGAGAGTCCAACACCAATGAAGTCTCTGACCTCCCACAGGAATTCTCTCTCACCAGCCAGAGGGTGGTAAAGCAAAAGAATCCTGTAGCCTTTGCAAGGACCCCACTCCACATGGCAACACCCTCAAATGACCTGGTAGAACCCACCGGTAACACCATGAGGCCCAGGCTGACTTTAAAACAAATGGCCATTCCCCTGCCTCTGTAATCCTTCCTCAGGGTCTGCATCATGGAGTACCTTGCTGGCACAGCTGCCCCAAGAATGGGGGCAGCATTCTCATCCAGCCAGGTCTCTATGATGCAAGCTAGATCTATTGAGGACACAAAATCTGATATTACTGCAGTCTTGTTCCTTATCAACCTGTCATTGCATAACACAGCCCGAGTAAGATGAGGTGAGACTGCTGGATGAGTCACCTGACCACCTCCTACAGCAGAGTCCTTGCGTATAGGAATCAGACATGGTGGACCCCTCTCCAGATTCTATTTTGCCCCAGGGTGCCTCCTTGTTCCTACCACTGAACCCACGACTCCCTGGCATCCACTCAAGCAGCCCACTGACTTGACACCCCCACCCACTGGTGCTATCACCAGCACCCAGCATCTTCTATATGTTTCTGCAGAGAGCAAGGGGAGCTCAAAGGGGTGACTGTCACGAAGGTAGGCCGCTGAGTAGCTGCACCTTCCAGGCTTATATCGTAGACACATCCTGACTGTATTTGGCTCACTACTCTGTACTGCCTTATTTCAAACCACCCAAATCAATTTTAAAAAGAATCCAACAAATTACCATACACACACTTAGTCACCCATTCATACAACTAATCATACTAATAGTAATCTGCCCCAAACCCCAGCCCTCCCAATTCAAAAACAGGCAGTCCTTTAATATATGTAGACAGTTCTTAGGTAATGTTCTCAAGTACGCAGTGCCAAAGTCCTAGTAGTTGTTCTATTCTTTACTTGGTTGCAATGGGATTCTCACTTCCCGCAGCACAATAAACTTAAATCAGCTCCAGGGACTCTCATTTCCCAAGAGCCAACATGTATAGCAAACAGTTTGTCCTTTAGTACTTCATCTCTATTACAGCCTATTCAGCAACATCAAACAGTAGGAGCCAGAATATCAAAGGCCTTAGATTGATGCAAAGTGCTTGCGTCAAACAAGTCTGACGCAAGGGCACCTTGAGCCAAGGGCTGCGCCAAGTGGCAATTAGAAAGGCAGCCTGCATCACATAGCAGGCTGTCTGCACCAAAGTGTGCTAGCGCCATCCTTGCGCCACGAAAGTGGCTGCGGCATGGTGCAGGGGGCTTGCGGCAGACCCAGACTGCCGCAGCCCTATGATCCATAATTTGAACCCCCCCCCCGGAACCAAGTGCCAAGTACCCTTAGACCAGTGAGGAGCAGGTCTAAGGGGACTTAGACAGCTCCTGGGTGGTTGTTCTGTAAGTGCCACCATGTGGCCCACCCTGATCAATCCCTGGTGGACGATCCCTGGTGGTCCGGTGGTCCCCCCTCACCCCCATCATGGTCCCTGACACCCACATCCATGTGTCCTGTCAACCCCCCCACCCATCTAAGCACTCCCACCCCCTCGCATACCCAATCCGGCGACCAGCACAGCCCTCCACACGCCACCATGGCCGGCCACCGAATGAGCTGTCCGTGCATGTTCATGTTTATGTTCAAGTTCAAGTTCAAGTCTATTGCAGGAAAGACTCCACTGAGCAAGCTCATTCACAAGGAGGTCCTGAAGCTCATACACATACAGTTTGCAATTACATAGACAAGAGATATAAAATGTAGAACAACAAAGAAAAAAAAATATAATACAAGAGGTATACACAATAGAAGTCCTTATGCTATATATGCAGTACATTCCAGCTTTAACCTTGCTCTAAATTATGCAACACATTTCAGCTTAATAAGTAGAGGGCCAGTTGGTACCTAGGAAGTTGACTTGGCGTTGGGGGCCTAGTAGCACCTACATGTCTTTTAATTTAGAGATAGCTAGTGTTTTGTACTGTATACAGTATGCGCATGGACTGCCCATGTGGCGGCCGGCCGGAGTGGCATGTGGAGGGCTGTGCTGGTCGCCAGATTGGGTATGGGAGGGGTGGGAGTGTTGAGATGGGTGGGGGGGCACTAGCCCACCAGGGTACCGGGGAGTGTTGCGGCGCTGGTGCCGTTGGCGTGGTGGTGTTGGGTTGGCAGTGCCAGGTTGTCAGCCCCTGTCCATGGGTATTGCAGACTCCCCATGGTCATTGCGGCATTCCATGTAGGTGTGCCATACATCAGGCGCAGCACCCCCTTTGCCACAAGCCATGGGGCTTAGGTGCGAGGATCCTGAGAAATAGAAATTCGGGCACAGTGTACCAGGTGCACCGCACTCTGCACAAGCTGCCATTGTCGTAGCTTGCGCCAGGTCTTTGAAATTCTGGCCCTATGTGTTTAAGCCCTATGACTGTCCCATTGTCAAGGGCTTTTAACCAGACATGCTGTGGCTATGGTAAAATGATGTAGCATGTACTCACAGTTACCCGGCTTCCAGTCAGCTCTCAAAACTTTTAAATAGAATACACCCAGTGTTCAATTTTATGCCGCAGATCTAGTCCTAATGCCTTGTAATCCCATCATTGTGTGAACTCTTCATTAACCACCACTTTTGTGGCTGGGGCTGAATACAGCATGCAGAGACATTTTCTGAAGCTGATTCCCATCCAAAACACCTTCAATGCATGGTTCATATACCACATTCCACATGGTCTGTCACCTTCTCTGCATATAACTCAAGGATTCCAGTGGCTTCCCTCCTCCACCTTCAACTTTACACCACATTCAGTGTTTGTTGTATATTGATCTTCCCATGCCAGCCCTTCACAAAACCTGATTGAGCTGGTTGGACCACCAAGGGCAACATTTTTTTCCAGCTGGGTGGTCATCATTCTTACCATAATCTCTGTTAGCACCTAAGTCCACAGGAAAATGTTGTGGGCAGGTGGACACCTATCCTCAGTCAAGAAGTGATATCTTGGGAGGAAGCACGTTATGAGAGATGCAGTTTGAAAGTAGTGAAAATCAGGCCATCAGTTTTCTTGCAGTTTTCAAATTAACCTGTATTACTGTCCAGATCAGTATGTTTGGTAGGGCACTTACATTAAAATTATTGTTGTAGGCACCCTTGGCTTACAGTCATATCACTGAGAGATTCTCTGCAGGTATTTTGTGCAGGAGCTAGTGCCCACTATCACTTGCACTCGCACAAGCTTCTCATCTTTTTTCGGAAGCTGTTGATATCATTGCAGCAGTCCTTGACTTCACTCACCTATGTACTGAGCAGGTTTCTAGCAAATAATAATAACATTACAGGATGCCACAGTAGGGTAAAAAGGCAAGTTGGCTGATTCAGCAAGAAACACCAAGGAGTTGTAAGGCAGGAGGAACTGGTGTGAATGACAGAGTATGGGGTGTAAATGCACTGAGGCTCACAGACTGCCCTGATTCCTTTTATCTCAAGTGAGCTTAACTCACAGTTGATGCAGCCAGACACTTTATGCAGGAGTTCAAAATTTCATGTGGGTCCCTTTATCCAGAGTGAGCTAAGAAGATATGTTATTTTAAAATGTTGGGCATTGTCTGGTTTCATGGGGCTGGATTTTCTAAGGTGTGCAATTACCACAAGCCCAGAGTGTGCCAAAGATATGGCCCAACAGGCTTATGGCAGTCAAATGGTATTTTGCATCCTGTACAGCAATTACCACAAGTTCAATGTTTGTGGAATAACAATGGGGAGAGATGGGGTATATAGTGCTTGTGTAACTTGCAGTACTTTTTGTGGCTTTACTCTATTCCCACCCTTGAGTAATAGGTACGTAGGTAGTAATTTGTAGAGAACATAAGGCCCATGAACAAGGGAGAAAACAGTGCTCGTGAAAGAGGAGGAGGGGATGATAGTGGTGGACAAAAAACACTCCCTAAGCAAGGGAGGTGCGCTAGTGGAGGGCTTAAATAGAGGTTGTGGGAGGAGCTATTCCCCACATTGAACCTCAGGCCAAGCCCTCCCATTCAATGTTTGTATAATAGCAATGTGGAGAGATGGGGCATATACTGCTTGTGTAACTTGTAGTACTTTTAGTGGCTTTACTCTATTCCCACCCTTGAGTAGTAGGTATGTAGGTAGTAATTTGTAGGGAATAGAAGGCCCAAAAAGATACCTCCTCCAACTCATGAAGAGTATGACCCCCTGGCACTTAGGACAGGAAAAAACCCCAGGTACATAAAACCTCTGAGGAAACATAGAAACATAGAGACATAGAAACATAGACTTTGATGGCAGATCAGGACTGCTTGGTCCACCTAGTCTGCTTATTTTCCTACCTACTGGATAAGCTGCAGATCCTAGTTAATTAGCAGCCTATTTCTTCCTACCCCCACAAGAATTGCCTTATGTCTATCCCATGCAATATTGAATCCCCCCACTGTTTTTGACCCCACAACCTCCTTAGGAAGGCCTTTCCATGCATCCACCACCCTTTCTATGAAAAAATACTTCCTCACATTGCCCCTGAGCCATCCCCCCCTCTAACTTCAAATTGTGTCCCCTTGTTCTTGCACATTTCTTTTTCTGAAAGATGCTAACCTGTTGGACTTTGTTGATTCCTTTGAAGTACTTAAAAGTTTCTATCATGTCCCCCCTCTCCCTCCTTTCCTAAAGCGTATACATATTAAGCTCCTTTAGTCTCTCCTCATATGGCTTCTGTTGCAGACCCTGCACCATTTTAGTTGCCCCCCTCTGGACTGCCTCCATGCTATCTATGTCCTTGCAGAGATGGGGTCTCCAGAACTGGACGCAGTACTCCAGATGGGATCTCAACAATGGTCTGTGCAGAGGGATAACAACTTCCTGTTTCTACTGGTGATGCCTCTCCCTATACATCCCAGTATCCCTTCTCAATCATCCCTACTGTCTTCTCATATTGCTTGCTAACCTTTAGGTCATCTGAAATGAGATTACCCCAAGGTCACTTTCCATTTTTGTTGTTGTTACTACCCCCCCATTGTGTACTCTTCCCCTGGGTTTTTATTTCCCAGGTGCATTGCTTTGCACTTCTTTGCATTCAATCCAAGCTGCCATACTTCTGACCATTCCTCCAATCTTGCCAAGTAACATCTCATCCTTTCTACCCCCCCTTGTGTATCAACCCTTTTGCAGATCTTTGTGTTGTCTGCAAAGAGGCATACTTTTCCTTTCAATCCCTCTGCAATTTACTTGGTTACTTGGTTTTATGGACAAAAGAAGGCCTCGGCCCATCGAGATTGTCCTCCACACTTGTGGAACATTTGAACCTTTAGTTACTTTATTTCTCTTCCTTAATAACATTTTAATTCAATAGCCAATTATCTAATTTATTTTTGAAAGTATTTATTTTAGTGCATTCTATAATGTCATGTGGCAGAGTATTCCATACCCTGGGTTCCCTAACTGTAAAAAAGTATTGCCTTTTATTTGTTTTTGTTCTATTTACTATGCATCGTTTATTGTGGCACCTAGCTATGGTTCTCCTAGTGGAGAATGAAATAACACACTGTCCCATTAAGTCAGGAGTTTGAATGATCTTAAAAAGTTGGAGGTCACCTCTTATTCTTCTTAATTTAAGTGAATAAAGTCCTGTACATTTTAATCTTTTATCATAACCTAGATGAGCGAGATGTGGTACACGTTTTGTTGCCCTACTCTGGATCTGTTCGAGTCTCATAATATCGGAGATTAAGTAGGGGCTCCAAAAAGGTGATCCATAGTCAGTATATGGCCGAAGATGAGATCTGTATAAGGTCATGATGCATTCTTCCTATTCTGAGATAAAGGTGTTATTAATTCTATGAAGGAGGGCATTGGCTTGATTAGCTATTTTGTTACAGTGGTCTGAAGATGACAATTTATTATTAACTAATATTCCCAGATCTTTTTCTGTACTGGATTTTCTAATAATGATGTTATTTAAGAAATATGTTTGTTTAGGATTGGTTTTGCCCAAGTGTAGTACTGCACATTTTGATACATTAAAGAACATTTTATTAGTTGAAGCCCAACGTTCAATGGTATCAAGGTCAGTTTTTAGGTTCATTTTGTTAGTCTCACTATCAACACACACACACCCAATTTGGTATCGTCTGTGAATTTTAAAATTATATTATTAGATGAGACAGTCATGTCGCAGATGAAGATGTTAAAAAGTGTTGTTCCCAAAACAGAACCCTGGGGGACACCACTAGTTACTCTTTCTAGATCTGAAAGTTCACTGTTCACCCTAACTCTCTGAGATGTATTATTTAACCAGCTGTGAACCCATGAAACTATTTTAGTTGAAAATTCAAGGTTGATAAGTTTAGTCACTAGTATGTTATGTGATACTTTGTAGAACGCTTTACTATACTCAAGTAGGATAACGTCGACAGGAATATTAGAATCAAGGTTTTTATTTATACTGTTATAAAAAGAAATCAGATTAGCTGTGCAGGAATAACCTGTTTTAAACCCATGCTGTGTATTATCTATAATATTTAATGATTTCATTTCAGCTTCAATTAATGATTAACTTTTCTTTTCCATTAGTTTACAGGATACTGAAGTGAGACTGATTTGCTGGTAATTTTCAGTTTTAGAATGTAAACTTTGTTTGCAAATTGGAGTAACAGTTGCAGTCAACCAATCAGAGGGGATCCTGAATTCCTGAAGGGATTTATTAAAGATATTAGTGAATGGGGGAAGGGGGGCAATAGCGTCAAATATTCCTAATAGAAATCTAGGATGAACATTATCCAGCCCCGGACTTGTTTTTTTTTCAGGGTGTCTAGAAGCTCCTTAATTTCCTGAGGTGAAAAAATGTAGTCTACAGAATTAGATAAATGAACTTTTGATACAGTAAGAGTATTGTGTTCAAACACAGAGCTGAAATATTTATTACATTTGTTGGCAGTCTCAATATCAGAGGTGATGGTAGTATTGCTTTCTGTTAATGGGCCTACAGTTCTAGTATTCCCTTTTTTCCCATTTAAATAGGAGAAAAGAGTTATATGTGAGTCCTTGGTGTGTGTGACAAAGAACTCAAGATTCTGTTTGGTGATAAAGATTTATTATGTCCTGGGCATTACTGACCGATTTCGTTACTAAATTCGGATGTTAAAATATTAGCAAAAATTCTGGCCAATCGCTTAGCTCCAATATTAGAGAGTATTATTGGTAATGACCAAGTTGGATTTATGGGAGACGTCTCTCTAGAGATCACATGTGTAAGCTTATGCACTTGATTTCAAGGGCCAAAGGGTTTGAGATCCCATCGATCCTTGTCTCTCTTGATGTTGAAAAAGCATTCGATCAGGTCTCCTGGTGCTTTTTGTTTGCTACTCTTAAGCAGCTTGGCATGCCTAATTCCTTCCTCACCTGGGTTAAAATTCTATACACCACCCCTACAGCACGGGTGTGGTGCAATGGGCACCTATCCCAAACCTTTCCGCTCGAGAAAGGTACATGACAAGGATGCCACCTATCTCCACTTCTTTTTAACTGTTATCTCGAGTCATTAATTTGGACACTCATCTCCTCCTCAGTATTAAAAGGAATCCAATTACATGGTGAGCGATGTGTCCTGTCGGCATATGCGGATGATCTTCTATTACACCTAGAGGACCCAGAAGTTTCACTACCGGCCCTCCTAGGGAAAATCCATAGATTTTCCAGAGTCTCAGCTTACAAGCTTAACTTATCCAAAACCAAGGTGTTTCCATTAAATCATTGGGTTACTAGAGCTAGTTCCACTTCCCTGGGTCTCTCTTGGGAGTATTGAACCCTCACTTACTTTGGGATAAAGATCTCCCGGATTATCCACTCCATGTTCAGAGATAATTTGACTGCATTAGTACAAACTTTTCAGGTAGACCTAAATTGGTGGAGTGCATTACCAATGACTTTATAGGGACATATTAATATTCTGAAAATGAATGTTCTGCCGAGGCTTTTGTACCCGTTGGGTACATTGGGGCTGTACATTCCCAAGGGATGGTTTATGAAATTACAGAAAATGTTCAACAATTTTTTTTGGAGGAATATACCAGCCAGGCGAGCATTTTTCAAACTAACATCCCCTGAACTACAGGGAGTGCTTGCCCTTCTTTCGCTGTTCACCTATTATGGGGCCCAACATCTCAGTAAGATAGCCCTTTGGTGCAAGGCAGACTCATTGATTAATAGTGGTGTGTATTTTCCTGGTTGGCTAAACATTGAAAGTAAAGCAGTGCAGAGTGTTAATAGTTCCCTGGCTGCTCTTGTGTACATAAAGCTTTCCAAACTTGCTAAGTCACTTAAGTCTACCCCTATGGCCTGGTCACTTAAAGCCTTGCAACAAATACTGCAGTAGTTTTTGATAAACTGGCATGTGTCACCCTCTCAACCTCTAATATGTAATCCGCATATCTTAATTGATCGGTGCCCCATTCCACCCTCTTTCCTCCCACAGCTTAAGCATTGCACTCTGGCCAACCTCCTGCAAGATAATGTGGTGGTTTCCTTTCAAATTTGGCAGACTCACTTTCAGCTAAGTCCCAGAGACTTTTTTAAGTATTTGCAAGTCAAGAATGAGAAAGTAGCCTTCAATAATAAAGAAAACTGGACAGACCAGTCAACTCAGGGGTTACAACAAATTGTTCAAAATATAGAAACTACTCATGTAGTCTCAAGGATGTATAAACAACTCCAGACCTTAGATCATAACCTTTCAACTGGAATTTGTTACTATTGGGTGCAGGAGCTCTCTCTACCAGCTGAGGTAGAGTTCTGGACAAAAATATGGTGCATGAACTATAAATATATTAAACAGGACAGGTTATGTCTTACTCTATTTCAAATCATGCATAACATGTACTCCACTCCACTCAAATTATACAAGACAGGGATGGCTGCCTCCCCAGACTGTTTCAGATGCAAAGCTGCCCCTGGCTCTCTTTATCACATGTTATGGGAGTGCCCCTGCACACAGATCTTCTGGAAATCTATTCAATAAGTGTTGGATCCCATTTTAGGCCTGGATAACCTATTTACCCCTGAATCTTGTATACTGGCTGTATTCCCTCAGGGAACACCGGTGATACGTCAGACCCATATAACACTAATTTATTCTATTGCTAAGTTAACTATGTTACGACACTGGAAGGAGGACTCACTTCCCATGATATTGGAGTGGTACTGTGAAGTTCTCCTCGTTATTTAGCTGGAAAAGCATATTGCCACCATAAGGCAGAAAGTCCATTACTATCAAACTAACTGGGAGCTCCTTATGACCCTGCTCTCCCTATGGAGACCATAAAGGGTTTTCTCAATATTCTACTGCAATCCTGTAGTATTTAGGAGCCAAATTGACTCATCCTTATCTCTGTAATTTTTTTTCCCTCCCCATTATTACTTTCCTCATTTCATTTCTCCAGCCATTGTGCAGAATGGGACTTAGGGGGGTGGGAGGGTAGGAGGAATATAGAAGGGATGGTAGGGTGGGGTGATTTTTCTTTTATGGAATTTTTTATCATTGTTTATTTAATAGTGTAAAATGATGGAACCCTGGGTATTTGATGTCTTGTTTTCTTTATTGTATTCTTGTGTTATTGTTAGTGTGTTGGTATATGATGAAAAACAATAAAGCATATTGAATTAAAAAAAAGATTCTGTTTGGCTAAAGTGATTTGTTACTTTAGTTCCTTAACTGCCATCCTGTATTTCTGTAATATTTCCTCATTCTAGTTTATATGAGAAGTCATTCATTGTGAAAATAATTTTTGTTTGACAGCACTTTGTTTTTTTAATAGGATGATTGTACCACGCAGGAATGTTTCCCTTATTTTTATATTTCCTTCTTTCGGGGACATATAACTGTCCTAATTCATGAATTTTTAATTTAAGGGTAGTCCAAGCATCTTCAGTATTTAGGGGAGAAAATATTTGGTCCCATGGTATGGCCCTAAGGTGCTCATTAATCTGTGAGAAATCTGCTCTATCATATTGTTTGATCATGCATTTGTTGGTAGGGGGATGGTAATTTAAAGGTAATGTAAAGAATATTGACATATGGTCACTATTATCTAGTAGGTCAAATATATGTAAATTAGTTAGGGGGGTATCCATGTTAGTTATAACTAAATCAAGTATATGTTTTCTCCCCCAGGTTGGATCCCTGACTAGTTGGGTACAGCCTAGGTCAATTACTTTAGTAAGTAACTGTGTATCATGCTGACTAGACCCAGTTAATGTGTCCCAA
Source organism: Neoceratodus forsteri (assembly GCA_016271365.2). NCBI lineage: Eukaryota > Metazoa > Chordata > Ceratodontiformes > Ceratodontidae > Neoceratodus > Neoceratodus forsteri. The sequence continues at coordinate 636,939,632 of CM057455.1, read as the reverse complement.
TTAATAGATGGAAGGTTAAAGTCACCCAAAATGAGGACCATGCCTTTATTTGTGAGTTGGGATATTTCTTTAGCCATCTGTTTGGTAAAGGTGATATCTGCAGATGGGGGGCGATAGCAAGTGCCAACCAGGATCTGAGGGAGGCCTATAGGCTGAAGATACACCCAAATATTCTCTGATTGTGTTTCAAAGGGGACTCAATGGAGGGGAGAGTATTACTAACATATAGATTTACCCCTCCCCCTTTCTATTATCTGTTCTGTTTTTGAAACAATGTGTAAAACCAGGGATTTCCACTGTCCATAGTTTGTCAGGGTTACCCCATGTTTCAGTTATGGCTATAAGTCCCCAATTGAAAGATAGGATTTTGGTTTCTAGTTCAGCAACTTTAATAGTATTAAAAGAGCGGGCATTAAGTCATAAGGCATTCAGGTGATGGGAGTATGATTGATGGGAGTTAGTTTTAAGAGATTTGGGTGTTAACCCAGTCTACCCCCTCATTATTGATTTAAATGATTGTTTATATATGGGGAAATCTGACGTCCCAAAAGCAAGCTCCCCCTTCTGCTGAGATGTAAACCATCCCAGCAGAAGAGGGATAAATTGTTATAGAATTCATCCCAATGAGTAAGACAGGTAATGTTCTGTCTATAACACCATTTATGGAGCCAGTCATTTAAAGCTGTGATTTTAGACGAGATTTGATATGTGGCTTTGGGGGCTGGTAATATCTCTGATATACAGACACTACATCCCTTTTCTTCCAAAATATTGCATAAAGATACATAATCCTGTTTAAGCTGTTGAAATGATGTCCTGCTAATATCATTTGTCCCCACATTGATAACCACTAGGGGATTTTCACCGGCTGCTGAAAGAGTTGTTTTTAACATTGATGTTATTTCCGAAACTCTTGCCCCCCTGAAGCTTGAGCAGGTTCAATTTTCTTTATTAGGGTTACAAACAGCACGATCAATGTATTTTGCTATGGAGTAACCAATATGAATACCTGCTTTTTAATTGTATTAGTTTCTAAGTTCTGTTCTACCTGATCAGTGATGATGGGGAAGGGGGAGCTAATTCTGGGTTCTGCTGGGAGGGATTCTGATGGCTAGATAACAACTGGGTTTTATTACTAGAAAAAAAAGTAGATTTGGAGGATTTAATGTCAACTGGTAAGTTGCCTTGATTTTGACTATTAGTAATTGCTTCATCAGAAACTAGTGATAAATGTTCAAAAGAGCTGTATAGTGGTAATGGGGGAACATTATTATAGAACAGAACTGCTCTTTGAGTGGTTCTCATTTGTTGAACCATGAACCAGGCAGATTCTTCTGGCAGTTGAAAAGATTGTACAGTAGGTTCAACAGTAAGAGGAGTGGAGGTTCCTGCTAGGTCTACATCATGAGAAGGGTTTGTTTGTGTGGCTAAAGGGGGTTTACAAGAGGCAACATCTTCCGTATGGGTAGTTATGGTTGTGTTTGCCTCTAGAAGGAGAGACATATGATCAATGAACTCCTCCAAGGCTTCAATGACAAAGTTAATAACTCATTTGGTTTGGAGACGTGATATTTCCTCCTGAAGGGAGTTGTCCAACTTACATCTGTCACATATGTAATTAGGTGTTTGTTTGCCAATAGCGTACATTTGACAAACAGAACAAAATGTATTAGCTTTCTTCATTTTGCTGTATGAAGGAGCAAGCAAAGTCACAGGTGGAAACTTTACTTTGTTAGTTGGCTAACTGAATTGTGATGTTCTTTCTGGGCCCAGTACGGTATTCCCAGTGGACACAGTAGACATCGCTGAGACATGTGTGTCTCTCTGCAGTGTCGCCGTGCATGTTCACCCACTTGCTAGTGCGGTCTTAAGAGCACTAAACCGGAAGTGCCTAGGTGTGCTACTTCTGGTTGCGCTTGTGTTCTTATATGGCAAAACAACACAATTGCAGCCTTTTAAGGGCTGTCTCAGTATATTTGTAAGGATTGTGCAAGATAAAGCACTTAGAAGTGTTAAAATATAACTAATAACTGTATCACCAGGGGATCAATACTGTGGCAGTCGACATATGACCTCCTGTATCTCACAATGCTGGTTACAGGCTCCAGGAAGCTCTTGTATAGGGATGGTACCCTTTTTATCACAGCTTCAGAAATAGTAAAAACAAACACAGTTTTACATTCAATATTATACTGTTGCATAAAACACCTCTCTCCAGAGGTACACCTGCTCCTGACAGGAGTCTCTATCTGTCACTTATAAAGACATTAAAAAAGACCGGACCCAGTAATGAACCCGGCGGTACCCCACTAGTAAACCCCCTTTCTTCAGAGTGGACTCCGTTTACTATTACCTTCTGTGTCCTGTTGTCCAACCAATGTTTTACACAGGCTACCACCCTGAGACCCACCCCCAGGCTGGCTAATTTATTTACTAATCTTTTGCATGGGACTGTGTCAAATGCCTTGCAAAGTCTAGGTAGGCCATGTCCATAGCTCCTCTCTGGTCTACTACTTTTGTCACCCAGTAAAAGAAATCAATTAGATTCATCTGACATGGCCTTCCCACTGTGAATCCATGCTGTCTTGGGTCCTGTGCCCCACTGGCCTCTAGGAACTCAACAATTCTTTCCTTCAGAAGTGATTCCATAATTTTCCTACCACTGAGGTCAAACTGACAGGTCTGTAGTTTCCTGCCTCGGTCTTGCTCTAACTTTTGTGAAGGGGAATCACATCTGCCTTCCTCCAGTCCTCAGGTACCATACCATCCTCCCATGATTTGTTAAAAAGGGTAGTCAGTGGTGTCACTAGTTCTCCCCTTAGTTCTTTTAGAATTCTGGGGTGAATCCCAACAGTTCCATTGCTTTGTCCACCTTCAGTTTTAGGAGTTCTTTCAGAACCCTTTCTTCTGTGAAAGGACTTGGATCAATCCCTCCCCCATCCAGAGTGCTTCTATTGATTGGATTAGGTACTTTCCCCCTCCTCTTCTTTTGTGAATACTGAGCAGAAGTATTCATTGTGTCCCTGCTTTTTCATTGCCCTCTCTGCCCACCCACCGTCCCTTTTATTCAGCCTCATCATCCCTCCCTTTGTCTTTCTTCACTCCCTAATGTACCTATAAAAGGTTTTATCCCCCTTCTTAACCAAGTTTGGCTATCTTTTCCTTGGCTTGGGCCTTTGCTATTCTGACTGCCTGCCCCATTTCCTTCTGCTTTAACTGGTACTTTTCTCTGTCCTGCTCCTTCTTTGTTAACTTATTCTTCCCAAATGCTATCTTTTTCTCCCTAACCTTCCCCACCACCTCTTTTGAGAACTATATTGTTTTTTTCTTCTGTTTTGCTTTTTTGCTTCACACAAAGGCTTGTTTCATCTGTGATGGCAGTTTTAATGATTCCCCATTGTTGCTCCACCCCTTCTTCTTGCCTGTTTGCTAGTGCTTTCCTGAGGCAATCACCCATTTTGACAAAGTCAGCCCTCTTGAAGTCCAGTACCCTCACTTTTGTGTGGCTTGACTCTGCAACTGAGTTTCTCATCAACCACACTGTTTGGTGGTCACTTGTCCCCAGATGGCTACCTGCTTCTAGATCTGAGATCCTCTCTCCATCCCCATTTGAGCATAGCAGGTCTAAGATTGCTCCCTCCCGAGTGGGTTCCAACACTAGCTGTCTGAGGCATGCTGCCTGTAGGGCATCGAGAATGGCCCTAATCTTGGATGTGGCTGCAGCAAAGGTGCTCCAGTTAACATCTGGCATATTCAGGTCCCCCATCAACAATATCTCCCCTTTCTCTGCCATCCTAAGGATGCCTTCTATCATTTCCTTGTCCATTTCCTCCCCCTGAGATGAGGGTCTGTATACAACCACTGTGCAGATTGTGGTGTAATTTCCAGTCTCCAGGGTAACCCACAGTGCCTCCTCTCCTCCCTGTTTGCCCTCTCATTACATTGCTTTGATCCCTTTCCCTACATAGAGAGCTACACCTCCTGCTCTTCTGCCCTTCCTGTCCCTCCTGTAGATTGTATACCCTGGTATGTTACCATCCCAGTCATGGTTCTCTGTGTACCATGTTTCTGTGCCTGCCACGATATCCAGGCATCCCACTTCCATGAAGGCCACCAGTTCAGGGAGCTTGTTACCTAGACTACGGGCATTTGTACTCTTTACCCTCCTTTTTTTGATGGCCTTACCTCTTTTTGTCCCAACTCTGTCCTTACTACCTTTGCCTTTTTCTCCATTTACCCCTGCCCTTCTCCCTATAGAAGTCTCTATCTTGGTGTTTACCTCACTAACTACCCTGATTTTTTGGGAGGAGTGTAGAATTTCCCTGCTTATTTTCAGTGCCTCCCCCTTGGCTAGTTTAAATGCTTGCCAATGAAGCATTTAAGCCTATCACCTAGGATCCTGGTTCCACTCCTGGACAGATGCAGACCATTGCATCAGTATAGGCCTGCATCCCTCCAGGTAGACCCCAGTCACCAATGAAGCCAAAACCCTGAGCTCTGCATCAGTATTTCAACCACTGATTGAATCCCACGGTGTGGAGCACCCTAGCCACACCCATGCCATAAACAGGCAGCACCTCCAAGAAAGTTACCATGCATGCTTGTTGTCTAAGGCCCCTCCCCAACTGCACAAACTCCTCCTCCACTGCTCTGATCCATTTCCCCACCAGGTCATTTGTCCCTAGGAAGACAATGACATCCAGCTCCCTCCCCCATGCAGCTGCTCCCATGATCCTGAGGATTCACTCCTGTCCCTCCAAGTCATGGTGCCAAGCAGGCAGGCACCTTACCTCCTTCTCCCCTCCCTCTCCCAGTTCTACCCTCCCAACAATGGAGACCCCCACCAGGAGTTGTTTCCTTCCCCTGTGAGGTCCCATGCCACCATCCTGTGAGTCTTCTTTGTGGAGGTTCCCAGCATCCTCCTTGGTCTCCACTGCAGGTGCCATCACAGAGGAACCACACTCTGCCAGAATGTCATATGCATTGTGGAGAGGTACAACTGGAGAGATGTGCCTGTGTTCCACCACCCTCACCCTCCCTGAGCCCTCTGTGGTCCAACTGCTCTTCTTTCTTGGCAACCCCTGAGGCAGCGGCAGTGGCCCTGGTGGTCCATGAGTGGGAGAAGAGGTCCCCAGAATCCTGGCCAACTCAGCCTGGAGATGAGCAATCTACTCCCTCAGCCCAGAGAGGTGTCTGCAGATGGGACAACACCACATCTTCCAGAACGTTTCCCAGAAGACTGCTGCTCCACAGCCATTGCACTACACCACTCCCTTCATGTCTTATTTATGGGCCCTTAACTGTTGTTGTGTATGCTTACTCTTTCCTCTCTCTGTTAATTTATGTTTTTGTATAATTTTTATATAATGTTTTTTTCTCCCTACTTTCCTACTGCCTCCATGCCCTTAAAGCTTCTGATCTTCCTGTTCTGGGACAGGAAGTTCCTATATTCCTCAGTAGTCTACTTCTTACTTGCTAAGAGTCAGACCTCCAGCAGCTGGGGGGTATGGATAGCTCCTCTTTTCCTTCTAGGATGGTGAGGTTTTTGTGCCTTAGTGATCACTCCCTTCCTGCTCCCACACAGGAAGTTCCTGTTGTCAGTCAAATCCTGTGCCTATAAAAGTAGAACTGGGTATGGGTTGGGTGGGGGGGGAGGGAGGGAGGACTATATAGTCCCAGTAGAGTAGTAAAGGTCAAACAGCACCTCCTTCCTCTTGCTGTTCTCTGCCAAAAGCTATCTAGGGAAGTTTTCAAATCCCAAACATCTGGCTTCCTTCTGCTAGCTAACTGCACAGATAACAATTCACTTCACCCAACTCAGAAAAACACACTCTTTTTTTTTGTTTGTTTGTTTTTACCCTAAATTGAAGATTCCAGTAGTAGAGTTCTAGTTATTTAGTCCCAGTAGAGTAGTAATGTTCTAACAGCACCTCCTTCCTCTTGCTGTTCTCTGCCAAAAGCAAAAAGGACCCATGGCCGGAGGTCTGCCCATCCTTTGGGCATACTAAAAGGAGAAGGACCTAGGTTCTAGTAACGATAGCTAATACGAGGTTGGTGAACTGCTTGGAGAGGCGATGATCCATCCTCAATCCAAGGATAATGCAGATTGAATGATAATTTTGAGGTCGAAGAGTAAGTCTTTTCTAAATGAGTGATACAATCTGAAGTGTGAAGTAAATCCTGGTGAAGGAGGGAGAAGGAAGTTCAAGTTTCCAAGATGATGAATGATGCTTGTTCCATGGAACTGCAAGGGTGTAATGAGCAGAGGGAGCATGACTTGATCAATAAGTTACTAGATGGGGAATGGTGGAAATGATATGGTACCAGAAGTCATTGCTGAATGATCCAACTTGTGAAAGGTTTGGATGTTGAGGTATGGCCTGGAGGCAAGGAATTCAGTAATGAATAAGAAGTTGCTAAGGAAGCATCCACGAAGTAGAAATGATTAGAAGAGAGTCTTTGAGTGCCGTGAAGATGATGGTTCATTCTCGATCCAAGAATGATACAGACTGAATGATGATCCTGAGGAAGAAGGGTACTTCTTTTCCATAGGGATGGTAGAATCATATGTGTGGAGCAGATCCAGTTAAAGAGCTAATGTAGTCCATATTTCCAAGGAGACAAAAGATGCATGTCCAAAGGGATTGTAGGGGTGTAATGAGTCAGGAGAGCATAATTTGATATAAAACCAGATAGTACACTGTGGAATTTGCGATGATTTGTAAAGTTATGGGTGACTGATCCAATTCATATAAGGTTTGATGTTAAAGGTAGTCTGGAGGTAAAAATTAATTAGTGAGCAGTAAGTTGCTAAGTAAGCATCTCAGAGTAAAATGAGTAGAGGGAGAGATTGAGTGACTGATAAGAGTAATGCCATAAGTGATTAGCAAGCAATTAGAAGAAGATTTGCGGAGCGGTCCAGATGATAGCCTAATGTATATGGGGAATTTTTGGAAATTCTGAATAAGGGATGTATGGCTTCTTTGGTCATAATGTCCATGACTTTATATGTAAATACTCTGTTGGTATGCTGCCTGAAGTAAGTGTGGGTATTTTTTGTGGTGTGATCATCTAGGAGATGCACTGTGGTGGTATAGATTGGTTAAGTTCACATTTAATCCTAATGCCAAAATACTTGAGAGAAGCTTGGAGGCAGATGTAGGAAAGAGTCTGTAGGCTGGATTGCTAGTGATATCTATTAATGCAGGCTGCCATAGGATCTTAATGCTATGGCTCATTAATACTGATTGGAGGCAAGGCTGAGTTGATGGATTTGTCTTGACTGTTACAGATTGGAAGTTAGAATTCAGGAGAGCCAGTTCTTGTTGATGGTCTTTACTGCAGAGATTAACAAAGGTAATTAGGGAAGAATAGGCTGAAGGGTCTGCTGGAAGAGCAGTTAATCCGGCTGAAGGTACTAGGTATAAGGAATGGCGATGTCCAGGAGCAAAAACAATGGTTTGGTTGGCTTGGAGTTAGTAATCAGCTAGGTGGTGGAGATCCCATGATGAATATTCCAGAAGATATCTGTGAAATTCTTAACACAAGCAATGACTGTTTAGGAGTAGGCATCGAATAACATGGTCAACAGAGTCTGTGTTAGTAGGAAAGGCTGCAAAAGACAAAACAGATGAAGTCCGTAGCTGAATAAGAAATCTTGTGATTCCCAGTATCTGTAGGAGTGATACTAATTACAAAGTCAGAGCATAGCAGAAGGATTTAAGTCCTTTCCATGAAGGAGGATAGCCAGTGAGACAAGGTAGATGGAGAAGTTACTGTGATTGAATGGACAGAAGTCAGAGGGTATATACCATAGAGATGAAGAAGATCTTCCTATTAACATTCTGGAAGAGGGGCTAAAGCCTGTGTGGCTGGCTGTTTGTGTTTGTCTCTGTCAGTAGTTTAGTTTTTGTGGATTTTCATGTGTTTCTGCTTGGAGGAACTGGACCATTCTTGGACATTACATCTATGAACATTTGCTGGACTAAGAAACTGCAAAACACCACCACCAGGTATTGGCATACTCATCATATATCAACTTTTTTTGAAAGCCATCAAAGCCAAAAGTAAGGTCAGTAATTCTGTTATACAAGCACTGAGTTGTGGAGTGCTGCATTGAATCCACATTTCCATCTGACTTGTTCTTAAAGGATGTGTACTTGTCTTTGAGGTCTATTCAAAACCATTTTGGAGAACAAAGGGAAGATACTAACAAAGGATTTTTATATCCTGCATATGCAGCAGGCCAATGTTCATCACCTTCAGGAATTTAACCCCTTCAGGAATTTATCACATTCTGGGTCTTTGAGCTAGAATAACAGTTTTCTGGTCCCTGGTAGTTTACCATTTCCTGTGGATTTGATTACTTTTTATTAATCACATGGTACTTCTGAGAACATGGCTTTATATATTGTGCTCTGCAATATCACGGGGCAAACGCAGACCAGCAAGGCCAACGTGACTAGATGCCCTACAACAAAACTAGTCTGCAAAATGATTAAAGCGTACCTTCTTAGGATACCACTTATCCTATTTCTGATATCTGGAAATGTTCATCCTAACTGGGGGCCTACTGGCCTAGCACCCCATGCCACAAAAAGGTGGGAGGGGTCCCTCACATTAACCTCAATCAATGTCTGCAGCCTCCTTAACAAACTTGACATCTTGCAAACCTGGGTCCAGCAGCATAGCCCTGATGTACTCTCTGCTGTCGAAATGTGGCTTAACCCCAAGATACCAGATGCTGCAGTCACCATCCCTGGATACTCTATATTCAGGCAGGACAGGGTTTACAAACGAGGTTGGGGCTGTGCCATCTACCTGAGGAATTCCTATCTGGGTCAAGTCTTCCCATTCTCAAACCCTAAACCACCCTCACAGGTTCTCTCTATTAAAGTTCTACTCGGGGCGCACAACAAGGAGCTCACCATTGCCTCTGTGTACCTACCCCTAAAGATCAGCGCAATGGATTTATGAGCATATTGAAAGCCTACAGGGATTACACCGTAACTCTGAACTCATAGTACTAGGCGACTTTAACATAAATTGGCTATCGCTGGAGGCCAGAAACTACAAGGATGCTGTCACATCACAGAACCTCACCCAGCTTGTTACCACCCCCACCAGATGCAACTATAGGACAGGGTCACAAACACTTCTGCACTGGATCCTTACTAACCACCCTGAATGAATCTCAAAAGTCTCAGTGCTCCCTGATGGGATCAGTGACCACTCACTGGTCACATGTACCTGGACAAACAAATTCATGAAGCCCCCTCCTAAAATAATCCACACCAGAGTGTTAAAGCAGGGGTACCTTGAGCTACTCAAGATACACCTAAGCCACCTGGACTGGACACCAATCGACTCTGCCATTGATGTAAACCAAACCTTAGACTTTTTCATCAGCCACTTCATTGCAGCCTGCAATATCTTTGCACCTCTCAAAAAGCTGAAGGTCAGGGGCAGAGCTAACCCTTGAATAACTCTCGATCTAATCACTTTACTCAAACATAGGGATCATCTTTGGCACTGTGCCCGTGCAACATCCAAACCTGGGAATATTCATAAATATAAAGCTGCCAGAAATGAGTGCACATGGGCAGTTAGGAGTGCCGAATGCAAATACTTCAAGTAAGCCCTCTCCAACTCCTGGGGTGATGGAAAAAAATTTTGGAGTAACATGAAAGACCTTACAGGCAAGGACCTTAAGTCACCACCCACCATGCTCAACATAAATGGAACACCAACAGCTGACTTGTACACAATCACCAACACCTTTAACAATGCGTTCTCCAACTTGGATAGTGTCCTCCCTTCTAATTTCTTTGATGCCCCCTCTGGTAGTAACCCTCCTGCAAATACTCCTCTCCTACACCCTGCTCCACAATTCTACTTCGAGGAGATCCCAGTGCATGAAGCCAGAACCTATATTCGGAAGGCCATTCACAATGCAGGCTACAGCGGTGACTCCCTTGACCTGAAGTTGTTAGCACATGTCCTTGAAGAAGTCCTTGAACCCCTGACAGAGGTTCTCAACCTATCACTAAGGATGTCCCAGTTCCCATCTCGCTGAAAACAGGCGACCATCACACCGGTACACAAAAGTGGAGACAAAACTCTGCACTCCAACTACAGACCTATCTCCATCCTCCCTTCATTGTCTAAGGCCCTGGAGAGCATCACCTCAGACCGACTAGTGAAGTACCTGGAAAAATACGACATCCAGTGTCCTGAGCAATGTGGTTTCCGAAAAGGGCACAGTACCACCACTGCACTGTTAGAATTCACTGGCTTCATCCATACCATGCTCGATCAAGGAAACTGTCTAGGGGCAGTATTCATCGACCTTACAAAAACCTTTGATATTGTGAACCACCCACTCCTACTCAAGCAATTATCAAACATTTGGCTCTCCAATGAAGCGCTGCTCTGGTTTTCAAGCTACCTTGGGGGGAGGGTCCAGCAGGTTAGGATTGCCGGTGTCACCTTGGAAGAAAAGCCAGTCCTTTCAGGGGTCCCACAGGGGTCCATCCTGGGGCCACTACTCTTCAGCCTCTTCCTCAACAACCTTCCCAGTGTCTGCCACCAGAAATTAGTGCTCTACGCTGATGACGCAGTCATGTTCACCAACCACCAAAACACAGGGCTCCTCAAGAAACAATTATGGCTTGAATTCATGCTTATCGAAGAATGATTCAAGTCACACAAACTGGTCATGAACTATAGCAAAACAAAGGTTATGACCTTCTACAATGCCAGGACAAGTACAAATCCTGTGACCTCACCATCCTAAACCATAACCAAACAGGGACCTTGCTTGAACACATTCCTGATTTTACATACCTAGGTGTCACATTGGACAGCTCACTCTCCTACCATCGGCACATAGATTCTGTCACCAAAGCCACCAACATCCATATAGGCCTGCTCTACAGGCACAAACACTGCATGACTCCTGACATTCTCCGGTTGGCTATCAACAGCTCTGTCACCTCCATCATTGATTATGGGCTAGCAATTTATGGTTCTGCCTCTGCCTCTGCCCTCCGCAGAATTACAGTTGCACTCAACAAAGCATGCAGGTTGCTAACTGGGGCTGACCAACTTACACACACTTGTGACCTGTACACTCAGGCAGGATGGCTTCCTCTCATCAGTCAGATACAGTATCAAATCTGCTTCTTAGCCAAAAAAGTCCTTCTCAGGGTCATGCCCCCGGGAATTGAAAAGCTCCTCATTGACCACCACAGCACCCAGCAAACTAGAAGTTCACAACAACTAACCTTTCTTGTCCCCAGATGCTGGACTACCATGGGCCAGAGGGCCTTTGCCCACAGATCACCACAGCGGTACAATAATCTCAACAAAGAAACTTTTACTGCTGCTGCTCTTGGCCCTTTTAAGAGACAACTCTGACTTCATCTCATTTCAACTATTTTGCAACAACATTTGGAGGCAGTATAGCACAGTGGTCTAAGGCTCTGAGCTGCAAATCTGGTGACATCCAGCAGACCAGACCTGGGTTTGAATCCCACAGCTTCCACTTGCATACTGTGTGACCCTGAGCAAGTCACTTAACCTCCTTGTGCTCCCAGGTCGCTCCTGTGAAAAAGCTTTCAGCTTAGTGTGCTATACCTGGTTAAATAACTAAAATAAAAAAAAATAAAAAATAACTAGTCATTGTGACTGCCTCGCCTAATCAGGGGCCCACTGCTCACTGCCCTCCACTTCAGTCTTGACATCTACCTCTTCCCATCTTGCCCGCTTCTACCTGCCTCCCCCTTTCCCCCTCTCCCTTTGCTCCCCCCCAGGCATTTTCTGACTTTTATCCTTCCACCCTCCTCTTTAGAGCTCTTACCCTCACCCTCTACCCTCCGACAATGGCCTTCCTGCCTGCATACCCCCTTCCCTCTCACCTGCAGTGCTTATTTCTAAGATTGCCCTTGGCTGGTATGTCATGCTACCTAACATTTGGCACATTTTGAATTACTGGAATTTCCTAAGCCTCAGTCTCTTACTTCTTTCATTGTGTAACTATGTATTATTATGTTAACATTTGTATGTATGTATACCCCCCATTCCTTTGACGTGGAACCCTTTGTAAATGAGCAGTTCCTGCTCAAAGGTATTTGTAATCCTAGATTTCAATAAAATAAAAATAAAAATAAAACCAGATGGATGGGATTCCATGAATGATCGTGAAATGCTGATTGGACAGTATATAAAACTCTATGATGATGTAAGAGTCTATAAGGCATGTTAGTCAAGGGGTGTTTGCTGGCAGTAGTATTTCTTCAGAGTAATGAATGAGTGACCCAAAGTGTAGTGGAAGGGTACAGTTAGAATGGCCAGAATAGGAGTATGAGATGGATAATGTGGAAGAGCAGTTAACTGGGTAGGAATACAGGTCAGAGATGGGGTACTAGGCCCAAAAGAGCCACAGCAAAAGGACAAAGAGTCAGCAAGGTAGAGGTGATAGGCAGCCAGGCAAATGGGAAGGAATTCCAGAGTGGAACTAGATGAACTGAAGGAGCAATCTGGAGAAGGTGATGGAATAGGCGAGGTTGGATGACATACACTGCAGGAAAGAACAGAACTTGGTCGGCACTTCAGCAAAAGCAGTGGAATGCAGGAAGGCTGTAGCAAGATATCAGAGGATGATCCTTGGAAGGCCAAGGAGCGAAGCAATGTGCCAAGAGCAACAGAGTTGAGATACATGAGTCTCACAGCAGCCAAATGCTTCAAACTATAAGAGAAAAGGATAGAGGGTGCTGGAGCAATGAAGGATGAGGTCCCACATCTGAAAAATGAAACCAATCAGTATTGCAGCCAGAAGGGGGATGCTCAGCAAGGAAGTCCAAGAGGCAGTCAATCTGGATTGAGAGAGAAAAGACAAGCTGGTGAGATCCATATCATGAGGGAAATTAGTACAAAGGGGCTAGGTAATGAAGATCCAGGGAAAAACAAGCAATCAAATACTCAATCAGTTTTATTTATAAAAAAGGCGCCTTTCTAAAACCAAGGCGCCTGTACAATAAATACATAAAATAAATTATTACAAAAAACATATAATTCAACAACTAACACCAACACAACAAAGCAAAAACAGAACCTTAATCAGCAATGGCCAGGCTAAAAAAATAAGTTTTTAAGTCCAAGCAGATGCAGGCTCCCAGCTTAGGTGGGATGGTCTTGAATGGAAGCAGGATGGAGTCTGGTGAGGAAGGAAGGAGGACATATGGAGCAGAGGTGTCCTGTATCCTGAGGGAGGCTGCAAACAGGCAGGTGGTACAAATGCAAAGGGATGAATGGTCAGGTGCAGACACAGGCTCCTAAGTGAGGAAGTCGAGGTGAGAAGACCTGGACATGATACTTTAGATGGTGGATGATGGTGAAGGCAATTTGGAACATGGTTCAGGCCCAGGAGGGAGGAGCAGGTGGCAGTCCAGTAGAGAGCACCCACAGATGAAACAGACAAATGCAGAACGAGCTTCCAGTCCAGGTAATTGAGGAGAGATGATGAATAACCAATACCATCAGGCAGAGGTAGGATGACAGAACCACTGAGAAGATAAGATCTCACTCCAGATGGGGGTGGCATACAAATGTGGGCTAGAGATGGCATGAAACCAGTGGAGTCACATAATCGGGAAACCAAACGAGGCAGTAAGAGCAGGAAGACCAACATGAGGTGTCTGCAGGACAAATTAGGAGGTGGAAGGCAAATGAGGAATAAGGGCCCCATTCCAGAAGTGAAGTGGCAACCCACATTGGGCATGGGAAACAGAGAGTGGTAGCAGTCCAAGCTGATGCAGGCTCCCAGCCATGTAAGTTTGTGAGGTAGGACCATGTATCAAGGCAGCAGATTAAGTAAGCTGGAGAAGGCAGTGTGGCAAAGTCAGGTTCCTGAAGGGAAGCAGCAGGCTGAGTATGCATACAGGTGAATCAGTGGAATGGAGAGTCAGACACCCATCTGTGGCGGCTTAGGTGGGATGGTCTTGAATGGAGGCAGCTAGACAAGGTAGGATGTTGAGGGCATAAGGGGCGAAGAAGTTCCGTTCCCGAAGCGAAGCAGCAACTGATATGAAGCAGAGAAGGTGTGGTAAGACTCAGCAGATTGTAGACACGGCTACCATCCCTGGTAGTCAGGGTGAGCTAACCTGCACTTGATGCTGCCAAGCAGAGTTAGGGACAGAGGATGTCATGGTAAGTAGTAGGAGGTAATGACTGTAACAGAATCCCAACCCTGGTAGACAGGGGACGCCTACCTTCTCTCTGCACCTCAGAAGGCGTGAGCTAGGGACGGAGTCTGGAGTACTGCTGGCACGGACTGGCAGAAAGTGCAGAATGCTGCTGGAAGGAGAAGAAGAGGTAGGAAATGGGATAGAGCTAGGATAACAAAGCAGTACTGACATGGTGATATTTAAATAGAAAGATAGACATGGAAGATACAGAAAAACAGAATGGGATGTAGAGGAGAAGGCCTTGGAGCAGGATGATGGGGAAAACAAACACTCATGGATAAAGTCAGGAGCAGGAAGGCAACAGATAATCTTAGCAACTGAAGCTGTAGGAGCAGGGGAAGAGTATGAGGAATGTGTGGGTCAGTGAAGCTTGAACACAGTTGTATGCCTCCCCCAATGTCCTAAGGGGGGGGCTCGAGTTGCCCTCTAGAGATGGTTACCAGGAGGATGGGGCATATGAAATGGGACAAAGGAAACAAAATTGCAAGCATGGGGCAGAAGGCGACAAACACAACTCGAGATTCCAAAGGGAAGTGTAAGAATAAGGCTGGGCTGTTGTTTGACCCCCCCCCTTTTGCTGAGCAACAAGCTGAGCAATGAAACTGAAGAGGAACTCCAGCTGCTTCTAGATGGCAGCAATGGACAAAGTAAATTCCAGATGGGCAGACATGTACGTTGTTCAGTAGCAAGGTATGTAGAGGTCCAAATGCTGTCCTTACTTCTTGAGGTGAGCGAGCGGAGGTAAACTGGTACCACTTACCCAAAGACTCTTCACTGCAGTGTCGAAGTGGGGACTGAAACGAATTTGAAGGGAAGCAGCCAGATTCCCCCCAATGCTCGTCTTGGCAGAGGAACTGGCTACTGTATGCCAACCATATATAGGAATGATAATGAAGCAATCAAGCAAACCTAGGTTGTGTGATGGCGAATGCTAATACAGGAGGCCCTACATGACTGAATGAAATGATGTGTACAGGAGAAATCACTAATGAGAACAGGGTTGGTAAATTATGGGATAGAACAGGGTTACCATGCCGTAATAGAAAGTGGGGATTTTACAGAGGTGGTTTCACAGTCATGTACATGTGGACCAAATGAATACACAATTGCATAGTGCTACACACCTGAATAAGCTGTGGCAGATCATAACAGGAGGTGGGGAGTGATGGTATGTTAGGTAGTTCAGCTGGACACCTAAGGGAGCAGGCTTGATAGCGGTAACAAAATGACATAATTGCAACATACCTACAGAGTGTTATGATGTTCAGTTAGCAAGGTCAAACTCCAAATGACACCAGTGCAAAGTAGATATAAACATGTCCCAATATGAAAGTTGTTCCTGGTAGGAGCGTAGAAGTAGGTATTTCGTAAATAAGGGAGACAAACCGTGAGTCAGGTCTGAAGTGAGTATGGAGAGATACTTACAGTGCCAACTGGAGATGTGGAGGTGGTGGAGAATCAAGGCTGTACCAATCTGGAGTTTCAGGTATGTCGGTGGAACTTGCAAGGCCGACAGAGACATGGAGGCAAAGGGGGTAATTGGGGGGCATACAGGAAAAGGGGATGGAGCCAGAAGGACTGAAGAAGAACAGGGAATTGAGGGGAAGGAGTGGAGACACATGAAGGCACCAGCCGTAGAAGCCCAAAACACAACAAAGAGGAGAGAACCTAAGCACAAACGGGATGAGAGGGGAGCAAAGGATGGGAGCGGGGTTGGAAGGAGCCACTGAATATGACCAAACAGAATCTGAAGCATGTAGGCAGCACACAGAGAAACAACAATGAGAGGGAGAAGGGGAGAAAGCAAAGGAAAACACACATGAAAGCAGCAGCAAAAGCACAAAGGAGGCACAGCTGCACAAGCCATGCAGGGAACCAGGGACAAAAACACTTCCTAAGCAAGAGCGGTGCGTTAGTGGAGGGCTTAAATAGAGGTTGTGGGAGGAGCTATTCCCCATATTGAACCTCAGGCCAAGCCATCCCATTAGAACATGTTTTTGTGGTCTAGCTTGTGTAAATCCTGGGGACACTTCTTATGGTGCTTGTGCCAAATATTTGATGCAAGCTACCATAAATCATGTAAACTTTCACAACTGCACCCAATCAACTAAAATCGAACACAGTTGAGTCAAACCAATTTGGCACACTGCCAGAAACTAAATGTAGTGGCACAGGGCTTGCTGTAAGCTCTGCACCACCCTCTGAAAATCTGTCCCATTGTGTTAAATCACTGTGTTTGGGCCGACTGATTTTGTGACACTGATGGCTGTGGCCGGTTTGTTTTAGACATAAAGCTTTGCCATCTCCTGTTATGTCTAAGGACATGTTTTAGTTTGTACTGCTGCATGTGGAGCTGCACTCACTGTGAAAGAAGCTGTTGTCATCGCAGCATTAAGGTGGTAGAAACATCTTCTAAGTCAACAAAAATGGAACACTAATGTGCAGTCTGAGGAAATGGTCAAAAACATGTAATTGCAGAAGAAAGGAAACTCAACACCAGGGCTATCTTGTTTAAGATTAGTACTTTTGTATGTAATTACCCTTTGTTAAATAAATCTAACTTTTTGTAGTAAAAGTTGTGGCACTGAATTCCTGTTTCTGCTATTGGGTGCAACATCTTACTTGCTCTGAAATGGGGCTGCTCTGGCAGTGGCAGTTAGAAAAAAAACAGACAAAAGTGTTCAGAAAAAAAAGACAACTGCAGTTACAGTTTACACTAGAGTCATCCTTAAATACTCCTCATTAGCACGTGACTGCAAGTTATAAGAGGAGAAACAAAAAAGAGTGTGCACACGGGCAAGGTGTTGCTCAAGGAACTATACCATAGTAAACACAAACCAAAGTTCCAAGCACACACAAGCCTAAGTTTTTGCTTTTTTCCACCCCTCCCCTCCCCACCATATATTGTGTGTGCTTTTGAACAATTATTGATTGGGTTTTAATGTCTCTTTCTCTTTCATGTAATTTTGACTTTTCTCCCTATGTTTTGCTCTTTCCAAATGATGTTATTTTTAATATGTAACCCTAAATGATGAATATAAATGGGTTATAATGAAAGTATATATGCAATAGGTTTTAAAACGTTGGAATAAAACATTAAGTAAGGGTCTTTATGTGTGGAATGCAATTAAAAACAAAATTGGTTTCTTTAAGTGCTTAGTAACAGTTATTATGTGTGAGTAACAAATTGTAGAATCTGAATTATTTAATTGGTTTGTAAATTGGTGTTTTTTATTCACTTGTATTACATTGATGTCACATGGTGTGCCTTGTTATATATCCAGAGTGTTGTGCTCTGATGTATTAGCCTTTGAAAAAGGAGCTATCAGCTTCGAAACATGTCAGGCGTGGTGATTTTTGTGTGTAATAAAATGTAAGTTTTTAAGCTCTTTTCTGTCCAGTGTCCTTTTATTAGGCTTGCGTGTGCTTGGAACTTTGGTTTGTGAAGTCATAAGAGGACTTTACAGTCCAGTTACTAAACAAAGTCAAACAGTGCTACACAGATACACCATGCAACAGAAACAAAGCAGCAGCTTTCCCCCCCAAGGTTTATTTTTTATTTAGCTTTTGTTGACCGGGTAAGTGCACTAGACAAATCCTGCCTATTTTCAGGCACGACCCGGGGGAGGGGGATACAGATGAATGCCAACTGACCTTGAACCAGATTAAGCTGTTGTTGAGATGTTAGTACTGTAACAGTCTGCACTTCAAAGGATGGTGCTGCACATCCAGTGAGAACATGATCAACAAGAAATGCAAAAAAATGAAATACAAAACAAATCAATGCTCTACTTCACAATGGATATGAATCAAACAACCTAGAACCCATACCAGGAAGTAAATAACATCATAAATCAGATAATCCTATCCACTAGCTCTTTAATATTAAGCATCAAATGCTATGGCAACCTGTACTGTCCTGATGATGTCACAGCCATAGGACAGTTGGCAGACAGGTTGTAGCAGATAACATGTGCTTTGTTTAACAAAGGCCAGTTTGCAATACTGTACAGCCACCAGTAGACAGCAAGAAACAGAAACCACATTTCACCATGGCTGACACTGATCTGCTGAAGGAGGAGTTGACTTATCACAGCACTGCCCAGTATAGAACAATTTCCTCGTCCTTTGCAGTTAGACAGGACATCTCTAAGGACATCTCTAATTCAAATACCTAAGAATTTGGCTAGATAACAACTTATCCTTCACTGTCCACATCAAAATCCTCTCTAAAAAACTAAAAACTAGACCGGCCTTTTTATACAGGAACAAATCCCTTTTCCCCAGTGGTATCAGGAAAAGGCTAGTCTTCTTTGTATATCTGTGTTTTCCTTGAACCATGCGTTGTCCACCAATGCACTGTTCCTTGTCCAATTACATTGTCCTTGGCAGAACCTCCTTGTAAATGAACTTGCTCAATGGAGTTTTCCTGGTGAAATAAACTTAAACTTGAACTAAGGGCATCATTTGCTGGGTCACTGAATTATTTTTTTTTTCAAAAGAAAAAAAGGCACCAACTCCCTCTGACAAGCCAGCCTATTTAACGGCTGCTTCAACACTCCCTGCTGCAGAACGGCTCATCAGATCCAGCAAGGACATCGGGGGAGTTTGTTAGCTCACTGGAGCTGCATCTATTCATTTTTAATTTAACTGATCTCTGCTCTGGAGCTCCTCAGAGCTCCCTCTAATAAGATTGGTGCCCGGTGGGGTTAACAAGCTCAACGGAGCTAGCCCACCTTGTTGGAAACTGCTGGACTGAAATTTATTTTTTCAAAAGAAAGAAGGTGCAAGTCCCTCTGACAAACCAGCCTATTAATGGCTGCTTCAACACTGCCTGCTGCAGAACTGGCTTATTGGAGCCAGCGAGAACATTGAGAGAGTTTGTCAGCTCATCAGAGCTAACATAGAAACATAGAAACATAGAATTTGACAGCAGATAAGGACCGCTTGGCCCAGTCTGCCCATTTCCCTACCTACTGGATAAGCTGCAGATCCTAGTTAACCAGCAGCCTACTTCTTCCTACCCCAACCCCCCAGAATTGCCTTATGACTATCCCATGCATGCTTGAATTCACCACTGATTTTGACTCCACAACCTCCTCCGGAAGGCCGTTCCATGCATCCACAACCCTCTCTGTGAAAAAATACTTCCTTAAATTACCTCTGAGCTGCCCCTGCTCTATCTTCAAATTGTGCCCTCTTGTTCTTGCACACCTCTTTTTTTGAAAGATGCTACTCTCTTGGACTTTGTTGATTCCCTTGAGGTACTTGAAAGTTTCTATCATTCATCCATCTATTCATTTTATATTTAACTGATCTCTGCTGCAGAGCTCCTCGGAGCTCTCTCTAATAAGACTGGTGCCTGGTTCCTTTTTCTCCTGCCCACCTCCACAATAATTTAATTACACAATAGCTCCACCCTACGGGATCAGGATTGGTGATAGCCTGAGTCCCCTAGTGGTCTTGCTGAAGCTGTCAGGAGGTGGTTACTACTGTGACTGAATGTACTTTATTCTCTCAAGGGAAATCCCTCCACCACCACTGTTCCCTGTGCTGTAGGTCTATACCTAACTGTAGGTTACAATCCTGTTCTTATATTGCTGTCTTGAATTTCTATTGTGTTATACTTGTGTCAGTTACTAGGGGAGTTGCTAATTCGCTGCCTAATCCCTTCTCCCTTGGTCTGGATATTAATTAACCTGGGCTACTTGACTAGCTGCTAATTTGTAGGTTCATTGGGGCATGTTATTTGGTCTGTCTAGTTTGGCTACCAACTTTACCTATCTTGTACTTAGTGCTATTTGTAAATTGCCCTTCCTTATCCATTGGGTGTGGCACCACTATGTCATACCTGGACTGCCACCTTGCAGGCCCCAAGACTGCAACTTGATCTCACTTAGTCTGCACCACTGTCCCCCAGTAGTAGTAGTGCTAGTCACAGTGGCCTCTCTCTCTCTCTGTATCTGTGCCCCCCCAGGAGAAAAAGCTCTACCCTTCAGGTGATGACTATACCTTTTCTAATCTGATAGCTGCTAAGCAGCTGAGTCTTTGCCCTACTTGGTGTCTGAAATATAAGACTGTCTCCTATACTACCAGCCTGATCAAACATGTCATTCTTAAACCTAAGTCTAACAAGAAGCATATTATGCTGCCATGTCTTATTTTACGTCTGCTTCTGCTCATCATCCTGGTTGGAGATATTAAAGTTAACCCTGGGCTTGCCGCTACCCTGACCAACTTGCAGCCCACTTCCCACCCTGCTTGGCTTACTTCAAAAGGCATAAAACATGCCCACAGGAATGTCTATAGTGTCCTACCTAACCTCCTGGAACATGTAGCTTGGGTTTCTCACTATAATCCAAACATGCTGGGGGTCATAGAAACATGACTAAAGCCTATTACCTCAGACTCTGGATGTGCCCTTCCAGGGTATAACATGATGAGGCAGGATTGTGTTGGGAAAAAGGAGGGGGGTGGCTTGTTGCTTTACTACAAGAGTCACCTTAATCTGTCTGTCATACCACTTCTGCCCCCATCATTCCCTACCCGTGAATTCCCCCATGCCGTCCTCCTACTATTAGGTAACACAAAAAGTTGCACCTAATCTGTGCATACAGCCCTCCAAACGTGGGTGTGCAAGGGCATTCCTACCTTCCTGGTAGTGTAAGTCCTAAAGTGTGTTCCAATGAAGTACTAGTCTTCAGTGACTTCAACCTTAACTGGACAGGTTGCAATGTCAAACGATACAAACCCCTGTTAGCTGGCCTTGCTCTCACACAGCTTGTTGCTGAAATAACAAGACTTTCACCCACTTGGGGAAAAGGCACCCTCCTTGATTGGATTCTGACAAATAGGCCTGAGTAGATCATCCTATCTGGTACCTTCCCTGACTCAATCTTTGACCACAGCCCTACCTATTGTGCCTGGAGAGTCACCACACCTACAATCCCCTGCAAGGTCATCCAAATGAGGGACTTCTCTAAGTTTAACATATAATCCTTCCATGCAGATCTGAAACACACAGACTGATCCCCTGTCCTAGCCACTAATAACACCTCAGTCGCCCTCAATAACTTTCTTGCAAGATAAGGATGCCCCCCTTACAAAAAGGAGAGTGAGAGACATGGCCACCAACAGGCTACAAGGAGGCTTATTTTCCCTCATGAAGTCAAGGGACAAATGCTGAACTAAATTTAAGGCCTTCCAAGGGCAGAACTATTGGCAAGGCTCCCCTCGTGGGTGCAGGTGGTCGTGAGGGATCCTACTCCTTCCCCGGAGCTTAAAAATAAAAGAAGGGACTTCGGCAGTATTGAAAGGGACCCGCGTTTGGCCTCGTGGAAGCTGTGAAACAGAACTATTGGTGAGGCTCCCTCGCTGGTGCAGGTGGTCGTGAGGGATCCTACCCTCCCCGAGCTTAAAAATAAAAGAAGGGACCACGGCAGTATTGGAAAGGGACCCAAGGCTGGCCTCTCATGGAAGCTGTGAAACAGGTAGAGTGAGGAACACAGCCTGAGCGCTCTCTCTCCAGCCGTTCGTTGACTTTAAATTTACTGTCCCGGCACATGTGGAGATATTTTTTTCTCTAAGAAAAACTCTCAGAAAAAGGTCCAAATTGTCACTATTTCTACTGTTACTTTAAGAACTTGTTTCTAGCTTACCTTTTCTGTATGTACAAACAAATTCATATCGTATTTTTACTAGGCTTGCTTAAAAACTGAATCTTTCTGTGGGCTGAAAAGACTGTTTTTTGTTAAAGCTGAATTGTTTGACTCCTGAGCCCCATAGCAACTGTAAGCAGATCGAAATTAACATCGTACCTAGTGGGCTCCATTTTAAATGTGACTAAGTGTCTGCCTTTTTCAAACTGAATTTTGCCTCTTAGCCCCATAGCATTTGCAAGCTTCCTTTCAAAAAACTAATTTTCCCTCTGTCCCACACAATTGGAATTAAGTTAAGGCACACTGCACAAACTCGATGCTCAGCTCCCCCCCCCCCCCAACTCACCTGTGTTAATCCTTGCTGTCTCCTTTCTTCCTTGGCAGAACTATTGGCGAGGCTCCCCTCATGGGTGCAGGTGGTCGTGAGGATCCTACTCCCTCCCAGACTTAAAAATAAAAGAAGGGACATGGTAGTATTGAAAGGGACCCGCGTTTGGCCCTCAGGGAGCTGTGAAACAGGTAGAGTGAGAACACAGCCTGAGCGCCTCTCTCCAGCCGTTCGGAGCTCTGCTGCGCTGCGCGGCTGCCAGCTGCCGCCCCACCACCACCCTTGGTCGTGTTCTCCTTATATACAGAAGGTGAGCTCTTTTGATTGGTGAACAGAAAACCTATCAGGCAATTTCTCCACTAGCAGGTTATCAGGACCTACCACCAGAGGGCTACCGTTGTTCTCATAGCCTTTCTTTCTCTCACTCTCTGCTTTTACTCCTGCGTTGATGATCTCATGGTTTACCCCTTGGTGTGAGTAAAAAAAAAAAAAAAAAAACAATCAAATGATGTTGCTAAAATCATGGCTTATCCTCCTTGTTTTAACCCTCTCCCAATGCCCACTACCCTCCTACCTTCATCATACTTGTTCTAGTACTACCCCTCCCTCTGCCCCAATTTTACCCCTTGCGTTAACCCGACCAATAAAAACTCCCTCATCAGTTACTATGTCTTCTATCCCCTTCCCTCCTCTTCTGCAAGGTCGCCCCACCTCTGAAACCAAGATTACTCCATTACTTTATGATCAGGAAATATTACGCTGTACGTGCTCCTGTATTTCAAATAAACCGTACCATCATGGGGTCACATCTCGTTGCACCTAAAAAAAGATCAACAAAACTATTCTAACAAGGACAGCAATCATCATCCTGCTACTTGTGGGCAATATCCACCCTAATCCTGGTCCCACTCTCCATACCCCACGGCCACCAGCTAAACTAAAGGGACTGCGGCTGGCCACCATTAATGTTTGTAGCCTACAAAAGAAACTTGCCTCATTTCAAGCCTGGGTTTGCCTCCACTGCCCAGATGTAATAGCGGTTTCTGAAACATGGCTCTCACAGCATATCCCTGACTCGCTGTAAGTGTACCTGGTTACACACTATTCAGGTCTGACAGACTAATAACGGGGCGGGGTAGTGCTCTGTATCTTCATGAGCACCTACAAGGAATAAACACTACAACCATAAGCCCCTCGAAGGTGTACAGTCTCTCACTGTTAGGGTTGAAGTTGGGAACTCGAAAAAATCCCTCTAATAATGTCTGTTTACATACCCCCTCGTAACCAAAGGGATGCCTTCATGTCCATACTAGATATAATCGAACAACTCCCAAATAATTCGGAAGTCATAGCCCTAGGTGATTTCAACTCAAACTGGCTTGCCCCCCAGATATTCCCCCTCAGGGATGCAGCTGCTGCCCAAAATCTGTCTCAAATGGTCCTCATCCCCACTAGACTAAACAAAAATATGTGCCATAGCTCCCTCCTGGACCTAATACTTACAAATCATCCTGAGCACGTACTGGATGTCCAGGTCCTCTCCGACTCCATCAGTGATCACTCCCCGGTAACTTGTCTCTGGACAAATAGCTGGAAGCCACCCCCACCTAGGATCTCCATGTGTCGCCAACTCAAGAGGGGGGCTCTAAAACATCTCAGAAACCTACTCTGGAATCTGGACTGGTCCCTTCTTGATCACCTGACGTCAGTTGACGCCGCCTTGTCTTTTTTCATAAGTTCCTGCCAAGCAGCCTGTGACATCTTTGCCCCCTATGTCAAATGGATTGAAAAGTCTAAATCATCCCCCTGGGTAACTAGATCTTTACTTGATCAAATGAAGGTGCGTGATGACCTGTGGCTCAGAGCCCTTCAGTCAGGTAAACCCGCTGACCGACAATGTTACCGTGCTGCCAGAAATACTTGCACCTGGGAGATACGGCTGGCAAAGGCTGCTTACTACAAAAAAAAACTCACTGCCACTTGGGGTGATGGTAAGAGGTTCTGGGATAATATTAAGGAACTTAGTGGAAAGTCTCCTTCCCCTCCCCCTGCCATGCTTATCCTAGATGGTATCCCTACCCAAGAACCCAGCAAAATAGCAGATGCTTTCAATAAAGCATTCTCAGACCTAAGCTCTATTCTCCCCCCCCCCGACTTTTTCAGCACTGAAGTGGGACATTTCCTGCCACCCCCCAGTGCGCTACCTTTTCTCAAAACTGTCTCCACTAGTGTTGCCCGTTCATATATTTCCAGATTCCTAGGAAAGACTAGACATAGTGGTGACTCACTAGATACTAAATTGCTATCTTTAACCCTTGATACTGTTCTAGTACCTCTTACAAAAATTTTCAACATGTCCCTGTGCCTAGGACAATTCCCGTCTCTATGGAAAAAGGCAAGGATTACGCCAATACATAAAAATGGTGCGCGTACTGCAACTAGTAACTACAGGCCCATCTCTAAACTCCCTCCACTCTCAAAAGCACTGGAAAAAATTGTGGCTGATCAACTTACTAACTACCTAGATTCACAACACCTAATCTGCAAACAACAACACGGTTTCAGAAAAGGTCACAGTACCACCACTGCTCTACTAGAACTCACCTCCTTTGTTCATGACGCTCTTGACCAGGGAGATCTGGCTGGTTCAATCTTTATAGATCTCTCCAAGGCATTTGACACCGTCAATCACACCATGCTCATAAACTCCCTCCTCTCTGTCGGCGTCTCCAAAGAAACCACAAACTGGTTCTCCAGTCATCTCTTTGGCCGCACTCAACAGGTGATGATAAGAAACACCCTCTGTGCAAACCTTCCCGTCCGATCAGGTGTCCCTCAAGGGTCTATCCTTGGTCCGCTCCTTTTCTCACTTTACCTGAACTCACTACCTCTGGCCACCTCTGGGCATCTTCTCCTCTATGCTGATGATGCAGTGATTTTCAGTCGGCACACTGACCCCACGCAGCTCCAAAAATCCTTGCAGGGCTCTTTCACTCAAATTGAAGCCTGGTTTTCCTCACACAAGCTTGTACTCAATACAAAAAAGACAAAAGTCATGCTATTTGCCCACCCACAACATAAGCACAGCACTACAAAATTAGCCATACACAATGTGATGGGTACCACGCTGGAACCTGTTTCCAATTTTAAATATCTTGGGGTTACTCTAGACTCTGCCCTCACCTACCATGAACATATTGCGTCAACTTGTACTGAAATAAACAAAAGAATCGGTCTCCTCTACAGGCTTAAGTCCTGTCTGCCTACGGAGGCGCTATGCTTAGCTATCTCCAGCTCCATCCTCTCACTGGTAGACTATGGCATAATCATCTATGGGGCCTCCTCTGACACAGCTCTGTCCAGCATTAAACGTGCCCTAAACAAGGCCTGCAGATTGGCCACAGGATGTGATCGTCTTACGCACACCTGTGACCTCTATTTACGCTCATCATGGCTAAACTTCCAGGGGCGACTAGTTTATCAGACCTGCCTACTGGCCAAAAAAATTCAGTTGGGCCTCACCCCCCCAGACTGTCTTAAGCTCCTCCAAAAAAACCTACCAGCCCGCCCCACTAGACACTCAGAAAGCACCACTTTCCATGTCCCCTTTGTAAGGACCACTACTGGCCAAAGATCCTTTTGCTATAGGGCACCACTCTGGATGAACGCAATCCCTGACCCTGTCTTATCAATCCCCAGGCTTGGGCCTTTCAAACAGGAGTTATTTAATCACATTATGTCAAACTCCCACTGTGACTGCAGATGAAACTTTGAAAATGTTGAATGCACCATTATTTCAAAATTGCTGTTGTTCCATTGTTTGTGTTCATTATAATTTTTACTGTCATTTTTTCTGTACTAGTGCTGTTGTCTATATTGTATATTCTATGTAACACTGTGTTCTAATCCATTTATGTACGACGTGGAGCCTTTACAAATGAGTCTCTGACTTAAAGGGTTGTAATTCCTAGACTTCAAATAAATAAAAAAAAAAAAATATGTGTGCCTTCCAAGAACATAGAAAACTCAGAAATGCTTGCAAGAAAAATATCTGTTCTGCCAAGAGTAAATTTTGTAAATCTGCACTGCTATCCTCAGCCAGAGATCTGAGGAGCTTTTGATGAAATATTAGGGGTATTGTTAGTGGCTCATCCAAAGCCTATGTTACTGATATACTTCTTGGTGGTGTAAACAGCAACAACCCATTGACAATTGCAAATGCTTTTAAATCTCAGTTTTTGGACCTGTCTGCCTACACCTCCTACTTCCCTGACCATAACAAACCAGGTTTCTTCTGCGGCCCCCAGACTGGGCCAATCTCCTGTCTTCCTATTTCAAGGCCATCTCAGTTAGTGATATTCAGAGACTCTTTGCTGACCTTTCACCGCACACCAGTGCTGGCCATGGCAACATGGAGCCCAAACTTATCAGCCTTGGGGGCCCCTCCCTTGCCCAGCCTATTACCCATATTTTCAACACATCTCTTATTATTGGACTTATCCCCGACATATGGAAGATGGCTAGGATTTTCCCAGTTTTCAAACAAGGGTGTGGGGGACTGGTGTTCCACCTCTGTTAGATGTTAGGACCCCAGGAAATACTTCTCTGCTTCTGCTATTCTTTCTCCCTTAAAACCTACTGTGCAGTAGTTCTTTTTTTGTCTAACTATGCTTTTCTCAGGTTATAGTGAGGTGGCTATCTAACATAGCCCTGTCCTATCATCTTATATACTTATTTCTTGCTATTTAAGTCTCCCTCCTATTTTCCTTTCCTTCCTTTGGGACCATGGAGAGAAAGTGCATAGGAATCTTTTAAGGCACATCAGGAATATGCCAAAAGAACTAATAAACTGTCACAATCATGCAGTGTAATCATGTAAAATGATGGTGCCTATTTATAAAATAAGGCTGATACCATTAAGAATGAAGTTGCAGGTATGCCCTGCTATTTGTGAAGGATTTAATAGGTCCTCTATGATTAGGCCCTATAATGAGAATAAATAATCTGCAGAATGTAATTAATGATATATGAACTGTAATACATTAGATGTGAAGCCTGGGTTAAAGTGCATTGAGTACCAATATAGACTTTAAAATTTCAGAGGGATATTTAAAGTACCTAGGGCTATGTAAATCTATAGAATGAAAGTGCTGTAGATTTTGCAGCCTCTTAGCATTGTAGAAATGCTGGGGAACATGTTAAGAAACATGTTAAGGAAAGGATAGCCCTTTTTTAGATATTTGTTAAATACTTGAAGTGATTTCTGGAATATTAGACCGGGTATAGTAAAATCAGGAGAAAGAATGGCTGTTGGATATTTTATTTTTCCTTACTGAACTCTGCTCTCCTGACTAAGAATCCCCAGCAGTGCTATAGAAATAGAGAGCTGTCGTGGTAAGAAGTAACACAGAAAGCCTCTGCTCTCAGTTTCTGAATAATTTTGGTACCTGTGCTTAAATCCTGTGGCTGAAGAAAGCAGCCACTATTGAAAATGCTATGGAGTGCAGTTTTGCATCAGAGCGGCATGTCATTACTTTCACTTTCTGCCACCCCGTGTTACCGCTTGCTCCCTGTGGTGTCTTTTGACCCTCCTGCCCCTCTCTGAAGTAAAGAAAACCAAAGGGAAAGAGAATGAAAAAAAAAAGAAAGGAGCTGAAATGCTCCTAGATGTTTAAAAAAGTAAAATACTGTCTAAAGAAAAGCCAGTGGCTGGCAAGATGCCAAATTGCAAATTCAGCCACCACTGTACCTCAGCACTCTATACAGAAGAGTGCACTGACATTTTAATCAGTGGGACTTCTAAATTACAGTCTTCCTTATACTATTATGTGTAGAACCATATAAAAACATAGAACACAACCTGTTTACAATAAAACTAATCTTTACACATTTATCTGTTTTTCTATACACTACCCAAGCTCCTGTGCCAGACCTACCTGAATTCAGGAGCCCGAGTAAACTGCACAGGTATGTGGAAAACAGCACCCTCATATGTCTTTTTTTAAATATGTTGGAGTTGCAACTCTTAGAAAAGTAGGAGGGGATTTGGGCTCAGTATAGCCTAATTAGCTATGCAAGGCTGTTTGGGGGTTCTAGAAAAATGTATTATTTCACACAAACCAGTTGCATTATTTAAAGAATATTTGAATGTTTATGTATATGGTTCATCCTGCCTGATTTTCTAATTGCAGAGCTAGCAAAATGTATGTCTTGGTTTAGATGCAGGTCAGGTGACCCAGCTAGCCACTATAAATACCTCTCCTAGAAGGGAGATCTGTCAGATGAACCTTGATTAGCATAGTACAAGAAGTTACCTGAGAGGGGTAGCTAAGGATATCACAGAGGTAAAGATCTGAATTGAAAGATCAGTACTATGAAAAGCTAACAATGGTAGTAGGACTTTGATTTGCTCTGGTTTTTTTTATTTTAGTTAGTTAATTTTGTAAGAAATAAATATTACACTACGGTGTATTTTAAAGCTGAATTCCTGTATCTTTGTTATCTATCCCACACCCAGTTACAGCTTGGTGTTTGAAGTGGGATTGATCACTGGTTGTCCAGGATTTTTTTGTGGGAAACCAGTCGACCGACACCAGCCCTGGTGCCTGAGATAGCATTGCAGACAGGATGGCCAATGAGATGAAGGATAAGAACCCTGATGTACAAGGTGTTCTGACCAGAGTTCAAGTCCTGCAGACTAGAGGATCCCTATTACCGGGTCTGGAGTTCGATGGGACAATGAGGAAGATGGTGATCGAGGAAGTTAGTGCTCTGAAGGAGGATGATAGAGACGAGGAAGGATCATTCGAGAAACCACCAGAGGATGTTACCAGATTGTTAAAGTGGCTGGCGATCAAGCAAGTCAAAATAGAGCAACAGCAGGAAAGGAACATCTGGGAAAGAGAGCAGGAGATGAGACATCAGGACCAGAGATGGGCCGACACCCTGAAGGCCCTACAAATCATTGGAGCTGGACAAGGAGGTCAAGGTGCCAGGACAGGTAACAACCCAAAATACATTAATTTAACAAAAATGAGCCCCACTGATGACACTGAGGTATATATGATAACTTTTGAGAGGGTTGCTAGAGACTGTGGGTGGCCTCAGGCCCAATGGTTGGTGGGTCGTTACCCTTATTTAATAGGAAGAGCTCAACTGGCCTATAGTAATATGGACACTAGAAGTGCAGAGAATTATGAGCTAGTTAAAAAGGAAATATTGAAGTGATTTTACATCAATGCCGAAACCTACCAGCAGAGGTTCAGGTCCCTAAATCACCACCCTAACAATGCCCCTAGGGAGACCTGCATACGTTTAAAGGAACTGTGTTTAAAGTGGTTGCAGCAAGAGGGTAAAACTGTAATGGCTATAACTGACTCCCTAGTGGTTGAGCAACATCTGCAGATTCTTCCAACTGACATGCAGATATGGGTCAGGGAGCATAATCTGCAAACATCTGAACAAGTCATTACGCTGGCAGAAGATTTTCTGGCAGCACGACAACCTGTGCATAAGGAGTATAGAACCACCAACTCCACCACTTCCCTGCACCACAAACTGTCAAAGGTAATACCTATACTAAACCAGAGGGGCAGTATTACAAAAGGACTGAAGGAAAGGTTGATCAGGGTGAGAAATGTAATAACTCCAATATAATATGCAGGAACTGCCAAAGTGTTGGATATATTGCCAGATTTTGTACCAATAAGAGACGTGATCCTATACATTTGTCTTTATTGAATACTGGGTATTATTTGACTAATGTAACCATTGAGCAACAGATCGTCCTAGGCCTCATTGATTCTGGGAGTAAACAGACCCTGATTCACCAAGAACTGGTTGGAAAGACCCAACCAGGAAGTCCAGGAATGGACACTGTGTGTGTGCACGGTGACACTCATAAGTACCCAATCATAGACATTGCATTGGATATCCAAGGGCAAAGCTCACAGGTAACTGCTGGACTGGTACCTAACTTGCCAGTGCCCATTGTTATTGGGCATGATTACCACCATTTGTCATCACTATTGACTGGGTTGGAATCCGTATCTGCTGTTACCACCAGGGCCCAAGCACAGCAGGCACAAATATTGGGGAACACATTCCCTTTTGAAGGGGAAGTTATAGACACACCTGGTAAGAATCAGAGATCCTTAAATAACAAAAAGAAGGCACCAAAACAGTGGAGACAGACTGCAGAATGTCAAAAAAGCAGATACAGTCTGTATTTTCCACATGTGATATGGCTAAAGAGCAAAAAAGAGGATGTGACTTTAACACTTTTTTCTTTCTTTTTTTTTCCATTCAAACTTTATTAACAGCTTTTCCACAATACAGAAGGTAGACATGAAAACATTTCACAACAAAGGGAACATGTACAATATCTTCTACCTCCTCCCACTCTCTCACCCCCGTACAGCAGCATCCTGAAGTACTATTAAAACTGCGTCTTGTTACATGTGCTATGGTTGGTCTAAGACATACAATTATCTACAACATTCTTGTTCATACCAGCAGTAATTAGAGTGTGAAAGGGATCCCAGATACACTTATAAGCTTGTTGTCTGTTAAAGAGACTCGCTATAGCTTTTCAGTACAGAGATTAGCAAGGATCTCATGAACCCATTCTTGATAGGATGGTGCGTCATCATCTTTCCAATGCTTAAGTATGACTTTTTTAACCGATAATGTTATCATAGCCATATGAAACCTCCAAACTTTAGTATCTAGAAGGGCCAAATCTCCCAACAGGCAGATTTCCAGGATGAAGCTTTCATGCAGCCCTAATAAGGAGTTTAATTTAGCTTTAATTGAACTCCATAGTGGGACTATTTTGGGACATGACCAGAATATATGTAGAAGCGTACCCTCCTCCTGAGAACATCTGGTGCACCACCCAGATTCCAGAAGCACCCATTTTGCTAACTTGACTGGAGTGTGATACAGTTGTGCAATATGTGATATTGCATAAGATGTAGTCTGTCTTGCGACATGTACGTATGACAATATCGCCATAATGCAGATCAGTCCAGGTTATGCTGGCGAAAGGTAGAAGCCCAAAAGTCTGTTGGACCAGATGTGCCACCATATCGCCACTGAAACAGGGTTTGATATATCATTGAAACTACCCTGGAGCGTCCTAGTAGGGAGGAGAGCTCAGTTATGAAAGAAGAACCTGATGGTCTGGGTGGTATACTACCCAGTGAGGTAATAAGGAGATGTCTTTGTTGTAAAACCTTGAAATAATGGGCCACTGGGATATTAAATTTCCGGATAATGTTAATTACCTGGAGCCACGCACCCTTATCATCCATGAAAGTAGATATTATTCCTTCCCCTAATTGGGGCAGCCACATAGGAGGAATCTGCTGCTTATTAATAATGAAGGATGGAGAGTTCCATATAGATTGGGACAAATCTAGGTGTGGATTGTATCGCAAAAAGGAACACAGTTGTGCATGTACTTTTAAGGAGTTCCTAAGGACTACACATTTATGGTATCTCTCAAGGAGAAGAGCTTGACGTAAAACAGAGTTAAGGGGTCCAATTTCATAGACTGGATGCAATCTAGTTCTATATTAAGCCCCTCAGTCCACAAGTCCTCTGGCCTGGGTGCACCCACTTAAGGCATTTTGATAAATGGCTAGCCCAATAATAGATAGCCAGATGAGGAGTACGCAACCCTCCATCCAGTTTTGGGGCAGCCAGCTTGTGATATGCCAATCTGGAGCGCTTTTTAGACCAGATAAACTTAGAAAAATGTCTGTGCGCTTTCTGAAACCAAGATAGTGAAATGAACGAGTTTGAGTGAGATAAAGGATAAAAAAGACCAGGAAATACGTTCATTTTGATTATATTGATCTGGCCCCATAGTGAGATAGGGAGATTCGACCATCTATCAAGATCTTGGATGATCACATGGAGAAGGGGCTCCAGGTTTTCCTTGAACCACATAGATGGATTACGGGTGAGTCAAATACCCAAGTATTTAAGGGACCCGGGTGGCCAGAGCAGCCCAAAAGGGGAAAGCTCTTGTTTAAAAACTTTGTGGTTAAGGGGGAAAATAGATGATTTGTTAGAGTTCAGTTTGTAATTCGAAAAGGAACTAAATTTTGTAATCTCATTTAGCATGGCCGGGATCGATGTAACAGGGTGGGACAAATGAAGAAGAAGGTCATCAGCATATACCGTAATCTTCACCACACTGTTACGTATCGGTATCCCTTGTATTTCCGGGTTGTCTAAAATATTTCAAATTAGTGGTTCCAGATACATGTTGAATAACAAGGGGGAAAGGGGGCAGCCCTGCCTTGTCCCCGAGTGTAGACAGAAGGGCTTCGAGAATGCCCCATTGTCAGAGACCCTGGCTGAAGGAGTCTGATAAAGGGCCCGTATCCAGTCTATGAATATGGGAGGAAAAGCAAATGCTTTAAGTGTCTGAAATAGAAAATTCCAATTCACTCAGTCAAATGCCTTCTCAGCATCCAGGGACACCAGAACAGCTGGAAAATTGGCATCTCTGGACTCTGAGAAGACACGCAAAAGAGTGTGTAGATGGTCCGACGATGATCGCCCCTTCATGAACCCCACCTGCAAGATACCAACCAAATACGGGAGAACTAAAGTTATCCTATCCGCCAGTATCTTTGATAATATTTTAATATCTTGATTCAAAAGAGTTATGGGCCTATAGCTCTGTACTAACTCAGGATCTTTGTCAGGCTTAGGAAGGAGAACTATCAAAGCTTCGAGCATATGAGAGTCCACCACCGCACCGGAAAGAATATGAAGGAATACCCGGTGTAATACCGGTGCCAGTTGTTCTAGGAACACCTTGTAGAATAAAGAGGAGAATCCATCTGGCCCTGGAGCTCTATCCGAAGGTAAAGCCCTAATAACCTTAGTTATTTCCTCTAAAGATATGGGGGAGGACAAAAATTTCCTCTGTGAGTCGGAAAGAGAAGGGAGATGAGACTCCCTGAGATAAGTTTCTAACACTTCCACAGAGGGAGGGTTCTCCATATCCCTGTATAACTGTTCATAGTATCCCACAAATTCCTGCACAATCTGTGAAGAGGACAATCTCAGGGATCCATCTGCTTGGGCCATTATAGATGGAATAAACCTTGCTGATTCCTGCTGTTTTATCCTTAAGCCTAACAAACGACAAGCTTTTTCTCCCTGATCAGTATAACTAGCTTGGGTGTGAATAATGGCCAGCTCAGCTTTTTGCTTTAACAAACCTAGGTACCTATCCTTAGCAACTAGAAGTCTCTGTTTATGCTCTTCTGATGAGTTGGGGGATAGGGTAACCTCTAGAGACCTGACCTGAGTTACTAATGCTGATAATTCAGCCTCCCGGGACTTTTTCCTCTTTGTTGCCAGACTAATCAGGATTCCCCTCATGTAGGCCTTGAAAGCGCCCCATAGGATATCTGGTGCCATACCCCCTGTTGAATTGATTGAAAAGAACAAATCTATCTGCTCCTTAATTTGCTTAAAAAGTTGTGCATCCTTCAAAAGTTGCTCATTCAATTTCCACCGGGTCTCTTTTTTGGGTATATTAATGAATGCCAAACCACATGTAACCAAGGAATGATCAGATGTAGGTCCTGATTGGATTGAGGTAGACATAACCCCTGGTAAGAGAGACTAGGATACTAATAGATAGTCAATGCGGGAATGTGTCCCGTGCACTGATGAAAAAAAAGTATACTCCCTGCAATTGGGATGCAACACACGCCATATATCACACATTGATCCAGTAGGTCCCAAAATGCTCTATGCCCAGGGGAAAGTGCTCTCAGAGCAACTCCCGACCTGTCCATGTTAGGGTCCATAACGAGATTGAAATCACCTCCCATTATTATCATTATAGGAAGCAAGGGAAGTATAAGGTTAATAAGCTTCATAAAGAAACCAAGGCTGTCTGTGTTAGGCCCATAGATACTACATAGTAAGAGTGGCATAGACCAGAGAGTGCTTTGTACTAAAATGTATCTACCCTCTGGGTCCCTGATTACGTGTGTAGATATAAAGGGAACACATCTATTGAGAATTAGCATGACCCCACAGCTATTGGTAGACCCCTGTGTGCCAAAAACTTGCCCCACCTGTTGCGTCCTAAGTTGCAAAGCTTCAGAATCTAATAAGTGGGATTCTTGCAAAAACGTGACCTGAGATCTCAGCAGGTTCAGTTATTTCAACACCTGATATTGTTTAAGTTTTTTCCTTATCCCTTTCACATTCCAAGTTGCAAAATTAAGACTCTTAGCCATCTAAATTAGTGTTATAAAAGTATATATATGCCCTCCATTTATCAATGCAATGGGAATCCAGCACCATAGCCCCTGGTAGACTGCTGTACCCTACCCATCCCACATAGAAACATAGAATTTGTCGGCAGATAAGGACCGCTTGGCCCACCCAGTCTGCCAATTTCCCTACCTAATGGATAAGCTGCAGATCCTAGTTAACCAGCAGCCTACTTCTTCCTACCCCAACCCCCTAGAATTGCCTTATGACTGTCCCATGCATGCCTGCATTCCACCACTGTTTTTGACTACACAACCTCCTCTGGAAGACCGTTCCATGCATCCACAGCCTTCTCTGTGAAAAAATACTTCCTAAATTACCTCTGAGCTGCCCCCTCTATCTTCAAATTGTCTTTTTTTTGCACACTCTTTTTGAAAGATGCTACCTCTTGGACTTTGTTGATTCCTTGAGGTACTTGAGAAGTTTCTATCATGTCCCCCCTCTCCCTCCTTTCCTTGAGGCTATGCATATTAAGCTCCTTAAGTCTCTCTTCATATGTCTTCTGGTGCAGACCTTGCACCATTTTAGTTGCCCTCCTCTGGACAGCTTCCATCCTGTCTATGTCTTTGTGGAGATTGGGTCTCCAGAACTGCACGCAGTACTCCAAATGGGGTCTCACCAGCTGTCTGTACAGAAGGAAAATAACTTCCTATTTACTACTGGTGATGCCTCTCCCTATGCATCCCAGTATCCCCCCAGCCCTCCTTGCTGCCTTCTCACATTGCTTGCTCACCTTTAGGTCATCTGATATGACTACCCCCAGGTCCCTTTCCATTTTTGTTGTTGTTAGTATCTCACCCCCCATTGTGTACTCTTCCTCTGGGTTTTTGTTTCCCAGGTGCATTACCTTGCACTTCTTAGCATTGAATCTAAGCTGCCATACATTTGACCATTCCTCTAACCTTGCCAAGTCCCTTCTCATCCTTTCCACCCCACCTTGTGCATCAACTCTGTTGCAGATCTTTGTGTCATCTGCAAAGAGACATACTTTTCCTTCCAGTCCCTCTGCAATGTCGCTTATAAAGACATTGAAGAGGACCGGTCCTAATACTGAACCCTGCGGTACCCCACTAGTAACACCCCTTTCTTCAGAGTGGACTCCATTTACTATTACTCTCTGTGTCCTATTCTCCAGCCAATTCTTTACCCAAGCTGTATTGTGGGACCCACTCCCAGGCTGGCTAACTTGTATATTAATCTTTTGTGTGGGACTGTGTCAAATGCCTTGCTAAAGTCTAGGTAGGCCATGTCCACAGCCCCTCCCTGATCTACTACTTTGGTCACCCAGTCAAAGAAATCTATCAGATTCATCTGGCATGACCTTCCTGCTGTGAATCCATGCTGCCTTGGGTCCTGTGCCCTCTGGTCTCTAGATACTCGACAATTCTTTCCTTCAAGTGATTCCATCATTTTCCCTATCACTGAGGTTAAACAACAGGTCTGTAGTTTCCTGCTTCTGCTTGCTCCCACTTTTGTGAAGGGAATCACATCTGCCCTCCTCCAGTCCTCGGGTACCCTCCATCCTCCATGATTTGTTGAAGAGGGTAGTCAGTGGTGTCACTAGTTCTACCCTTAGTTCTTTTAGAATTTGGGATGAATCCCATCAGGCCCCATTGCTTTGTCCACCTTCAGTTTTAAGAGTTCTTTCAGAACCCTTTCTTCTGTAAATGGGCTGGTATCAACTTCTGTATCCAGAGTGTTTCTACTGTTTGTTTTAGGTACCTCCCCCTCTTCATTTGTAAATACTGAGCAAAAATATTTGTTTAGTATCTCTGCCTTTTCACAGTCACCCTCTGCCCACCCCACCTCCCTCCCTTTATTAAGCCTCACTATCCCTCCCTTTGTCTTCCTTCACTCCCTGATGTACCTATAAAAGGTTTTATCCCCTTTCTTAACTGAGTTGGCTATCTTTTCCTCAGTTTGGGCCTTTGCTGTTCTGACTGCCTTCCCACTTCCTTTTGCTTTAACTCATACAGTTCTCTGTCCTGCTCCTTCTGTGATTCCTTGTACTTCCTGAATGCTTTCTTTTTCTCTTGAACCTTCACTGCCACTTTCTTTGAGAACCATAGTGGTTTCTTACATCGTTTCATTTTGTTTATTTGCTTCACACAGAGGCTTGTTACCTCTGTGATGGCAGTTTTTATTATTCCCCATTGTTCTTCCACCCCTCCTTCCTGCCCATTTGCTAGTGCATTCCTTAGGCACTCACCCATTTTGGCAAAGTCAGTCCTCCTAATGTCCAGTACTTTTTGCCTTTGTATGGCTTGACTCTATTGCTCTGTTTATTGTGAACATACTGTTCGATGTACGCAGTTCCCAGATGGCTACTCACTTCTACATCTGGGATCCTCTTTCCATCTCCATTTGAGAGAACCAGGTCTAAGATTGCTCCCTCTCGGGTGGGCTCCAATACTAGTTGTCTAAGGCATGCCCTGTAAGGCATCTAGAATAACCCCACTCTTCAGTGGCTGCTGCAACTGCACTCCACTTAACATCTGCATATTCAGATCACCCATCAGCAATATCTCCCTTTTCTGCCATTCTAAGTATACTTTCTATCATTTCCTTGTCCATTTCCTC
Source organism: Neoceratodus forsteri (assembly GCA_016271365.2). Taxonomy (NCBI): domain Eukaryota; kingdom Metazoa; phylum Chordata; order Ceratodontiformes; family Ceratodontidae; genus Neoceratodus; species Neoceratodus forsteri. The sequence continues at coordinate 636,902,505 of CM057455.1, read as the reverse complement.
CCCCTGAGAAGGGGGTCTGTATACAACCCCTGTGCGGATTGTGGTGCCATTGCCGGTCTCCAAGTTTACCCACAGTGCTTCTTGTCCTCCATGTTTACCCTTTTGTTCTGTTGTTTTGATTCCTTCCCTTATGTAAAGAGCTACTCCTCCTCCTCTTTTACCCTCCCTGTCCCTCCTGTAGATAGTGTATCCTGGTATGTTTATGTCCCAGTCATGGTTTTGTGTGTACCATGTTTCTGTGACTGCCACAATATCCAGATGTTCCTCCTCCATCAAGGCCACTAATTCAGGAAGCTTGTTACTCAGACTATGGGCATTGGTACTCATTGCTCTTCCATTTTTGATGGCTTTACCTTCTGTTGCAGCATCCCCCACTGACCTTTCTACCTCGGCCTTTTTCTCATTTAGTACCCTGTTTTGTAGGGAGAGGCTGGGATTTTCCTGCTGCTTATCAGTGCCTCCCCACTTGACTAGTTTAAAAGCTTGCCAATGAAGCATTTAAACTGCTCAAAGACTTGTTCCTTCCTGGGAGATGCAGACCATCCTGCCAGTATAGGCTGGTGTCCTCCAGGTGGAACCCCAGTCCCCAATGAAGCCAAGCCCTGTGCTCCACACCATTTTTCAACCATTCATTAAACTGCATGGTGCAAAGTACCTCGCCTCACCCATGCCATTGACAGGCAGCACCTCTGAGAAGGATACTGTGTGTGCTACTTGTCTTGGGACCCTCCCCAACTTTACAAAGTCCTCCTGCACTGCTCTAATCTCATGATGATCCAAGTCATTTGTCCCTAGGTGGACAATGACATCCAGCTCAGACTCCCATGCAGCTGTTCTCATGATCCTGAGGATGCGCTTCCTGTCCCTCCAAGCCATGGCACCAGGCAGGTACCTTACTTCAGTTTTCCCTGCTCCCCCCAGTTCTATCCCCCTAATAATTGAGTCCCCCACCAGGAGCTGCTTTCTTTCCCTGTGGTGTCATCTGCCTCCTTCCTGTGGGCCTCCCTTGTGACAGTTGTCCTCAGCCTCCTTAATCTCCTCTGTGGGTGCATCCATAGGGGGAGCTATGCTCCCCCAGAATGGTGTATGGATTGTGGAGTGGAACAACTGACTGGGTGTGCCTCTGTTCCACCATCCTCACCCTCCCTGAGCCCACTGTGGTCCAACTGCTGTGCTTTCTTCACAACCTCTGAGGTAGTGGTGGTGGCTCTGGTGCTCCCTGGATGGGGGAGGTTTCCTTCCTACTGTCCAGTGTGGCCTGGGGGAAGGTTCCCATACTACTGTCCAGTGTGGCCTGAAGACGGGCAACTTCCTCCCTCAGGGCAGAGAGTTGTCTGCAAATAGGGCAGCATCTCAGCCTCCAGAAAGACTCCCGGAAGACTGCTGCCCCACAGCCATTACATTGCACTACTCCCCACATGTTTATCTACTTTTTTTTGTGAGTGTGTGTGATTGGTTTGTTATATAGAAATATATATATTATACAATGTGTATGCTTATATTGTCAGTGCAGTGCTAGAGAGGATATGACAGTGATATGCACCTTGCACTCTTGAGGAAATGATGTCAGAACCCCAGGTATAAAGGAACTATTTCCAGGGGTGGGTGGGGTGAGGGTGGGCAGGGGTTGGGCCTAAACTGTGCCCTAACAAAACAATCAGCTAAAAGCTCTGACCCACCGCTGCGATGAGTGTCTTCCTGTCAACAAGATGCCCTACACAACAATCTGACAGAGAAAATACCCTGCTAATCAAACAGAGAAAAATCCAGGCATCCAAGTCAGACACAGGTAAACCTCCCCAGCCCCAAAACAGCCTGGTGGTTTGTGCTCTGAAAGCAGTCAGACCCAAAATAAGTCAGCTGTGCTTTAAACTTTTTCTGCACTGAAAATCTTAAGAATTGTAACAAAAGTAAAGCTAGATCCACCTCCCTCTGTTGATTGAAAGACTGTCTTTTCCTGATAATTCTAAGTTCCTTATTTCACCTTTCAGTTAGAAGTAGCCTCCACCTGCAGAATATCTGCTACAAACCAAAGACAATTGTAAGGGTCACCTCCTCTGTTGTGAGCACAACTCACTTTCTTGCAAATCCTATGTTCAGTATTGCAGCTTCCAGCCAGAGGTAGCTTCACCTGAAGAATATTAGCTGTTCTGATGAGTTTGCTATAAAACACTTGCTTATAATACTATTGTTCTCAGGTCTGTAAGACTCTTCCAAAGCTATTGGCTGATAAGTAGCTATGATGTAAGCACTTCCTGACACAGTCTGGTCTGGCCTTTTAAGGCACATACAGATAAACACAGAAAACAGTTTCCACCCCCTAGGGCACTGTCTGGGTCAAATACACAGCCTGTACCTGCACTTACTTCAGGACTTATGACAAATTCTTAGCCCAGGGTTTGAACTCTTCCTGCACTGAAAATCTTAAGAATTGGAACAAAAGTAAAGCTAGATCCACCTCCCTCTGTTGCTTGAAAGACTGTCTTTTCCTGATATTTCTAAGTTCCTTATTTCTCCTTTCAGTTAGAAATAGCCTCCACCTGCAGAATATCTGCTACAAACCAAAGACAATTGTAAGGTTCACCTTCCTCTGTTGTGAGCACAACTCGCTTTCTTGCAAATCCTATGTTCAGTATTGCAGCTTCCAGCCAGAGGTAGCTTCACCTGAAGAATATTAGCTGCCCCCCACATTAACCCATTAACTCATATATGCGCCCCTCTCCCCAACCCCCCAAACCTATCCAGATAAGCATTCTGCTACTACCTTAAATTCCACCTCTCCCCTCTGACCCTGTTGAAATGACAAAATCCCCTAGAATCAGATAACGTTATGCTCAGATACGAGGAGAGCATGATCTATGTCACAGAAAACAAAGAAAGACAGGGATCACTCCCCCTCCTTGTCCAGGGTTAGGAAAAGTCTAATCTTTGCCTCAGATGACACCTCCCAAAAATTGAAATGGATTCAGGAACAAAAATAAGGGAGATCTCCCCGTGATATCAAAAGTACTGCTCCCCCCAGTGGGCAAATTGAGAAGTAAACCTGATGTGAGATATGAGATTAGAGACCAGATAAAACCAAGAACATCATCTTCCATGTCCCCACATAGGGACCAGAACATAATCACTACACTATTGCCACCCCCACAAATGGAACAAACTTGCAGTCACATTAAATAAAAAAACGAAAATCTGAACAAATTGTCCATATGTGAACAGGGAGGGCTCTAAGCCAAACAAGGCTCCAAAGCAAAATAGCTAACTTTCCCCAATGAAGCCGAGAACCCAAATCCAGAGCAGGGCTTTAACACGAGATGCTGCGCTGGTAAACAGAGATAGATCAGCTCCACATTTAAAAGTATAGTCTTTGCTAGACAGTCCACTTAAAACTTTCTACGAGTCTGCACTCCTCCCGAGGGATCATTTCGAAGATCAGGAATTTCAGGTGCCTCAAACCAAATTTGGCAGGGTGACTTTAAGCTCTTCTTTGGCCACCTCGGCATCCTCAAAAGACATCCATGAACTGGAGACCATAACACATAATTTTGCTGGGTAGATCATATGAAAATGAATACCCGCAGTGATAATCTTGGCAACCAGAGGGTGAAATGCTTGCCTGCTTTGGCGGATGGTTAAAGGCAGATCCTGCGTTACCCGAAACCTTTTTCCTTCCCACAGCAAATCTTGTATCTCTACATGACCAGGTGGCCAAATATTGTCAGGCTTATGGGGACTGTCAAAAGGTAATCCTTACCGGTAAAAAGGAGACTGTACCCCTAGTGCCCTAACCTTTGTTAACCTATACCTTTGAGAAAATATGAATGGATGTGGTGGGACCCCTACTAAAGAGTTTGAAAGGGAATCAGTTTATTCTAGCCATATGTGATCATGCTTCAAAATATCCTGAAGTAATCCCAATGCATACTGTCACCACCCCCAGGATAGTGGAAGAGGTGGTGAAAGCGTCTAGTCACCTAGGGATCCCCAACGAAATCCTAACTGATAGGAGGAGCAACTTCAACGCTGCCTTACTGAAGGAGTTGTATAAACTGTTAGAGATTGTAGCAGTTAGGATCTCCGCATATCACCCACAGACAGACGGGCATCAGGGAGATTTACTATATAGATACATAGATACATAGATACATAGACAGAAGTCCATCGTCTTCCAGGTTGAGTACAGGAGTGCTGGGAACAACTGAGAAGCTGCGTGAAATATACTATTTTGGATGAATTATCTGTAACTAAACTCTCTCTCTCTCTCTTGCTTACATCTGAGAGAAGTTTTCCTCACTTTTAAAGTGGCAGAGCTTGGTATTTTAGTTTTTAATTCAGAAAGGGGGTTTTTAAAACTGCTTATCTTCTGCATATTTGATTTTCCTTTGTGGCTAACTGGACTGATTAGTAGAATTCTGTGTGAATCTGCATCAATATATTTTGCAACTTTTGGTGGGGCTCTGTGATTCAAAATAGCAAAAGCTGCAGGTTGAAACTGGATGCCAAACATAGCCTGAGGTGGGGGTAATTGACTTCACAAGTCAGAGCTCAGCATCATAGCCATTTGTCTAGCTAGACCATTTGTCAGCATTATTCAATTACTATAGACTAGTGGTGTGCTCCTGTATGAGCCAGAAGTCCATCGTCTTCCAGGTTGTGTACAGGAGTGCTGGGAACAACTGAGAAGCTGCGTGAAATATACTATTTTGGATGAATTATCTGTAACTAAACTCTCTCTCTCTCTTGCTTACATCTGAGAGAAGTTTTCCTCACTTTTAAAGTGGCAGAGCTTGGTATTTTAGTTTTTAATTCAGAAAGGGTTTTTTTAAAACTGCTTATCTTCTGCATATTTGATTTTCCTTTGTGGCTAACTGGACTGATTACTAGAATTCTGTGTGAATCTTCATCAATATATTTTGCAACTTTTGGTGGGGCTCTGTGATTCAAAATAGCAAAAGCTGCAGGTTGAAACTGGATGCCAAACATAGCCTGAGGTGGGGGTAATTGTCTTCACAAGTCAGAGCTCAGCATCATAGCCATTTGTCTAGCTAGACCATTTGTCAGCATTATTCAATTACTATAAACTAGTGGTGTGCTCCTGTATGAGCCAGAAGTCCATCGTCTTCCAGGTTGTGTACAGGAGTGCTGGGAACAACTGAGAAGCTACGTGGAATATACTATTTTGGACGAATTATCTGTAACTAATCTCTCTCTCTTGGATGTCTGGATTTTCTCTGTTTGATTAGCAGGGTACTTTCTCTGTCAAATTGTTGTGTAGGGTATCTTGCTGACAGGAAGGCACTCATCGCAGCTGTGGGTTAGAGCTTTAGTCGATTGTTTTGTGAGGACACAGTTTAGGCCCAACCCCTGGAAATAATTCCTTTATACCTGAGGTTCTGACATCATTTCCTGAGTGCAAGTGCATTTCACTGTCATATCCTCTCTAGCACACTGCACTGATAATATAAGCATACACGTTGTATATATATATATATATATATATATATATATATATATATATATTTCATATAATCAAATCACACGCAGCACACATACAAATACAATAAAAAACTGAGAGATAAACGTAACAGGGAGTAGTACAGTATAATGGCTGTGGGGCAGCAGTCTTCTGGGAGTCTTTCTGGAGGCTGAGATGTCTCCCTATTTGCAGACAACTATCTGCCCTGAGGGGAGGAAGTTGCCCGTCTTCAGGCCACACTGACAGTAGTAAGGAAACCTTCCCCAGGCCACACTGGACAGTAGAAAGGGAACCTCCCCATCCAGGGAGCACTAGCGCCACCACCACTACCTCAGAGGTTGCAGAAAGCACAGCAGTTGGACCACAGTGGGCTCAGGGAGGGTGAGGAGGGTGGAATAGAGGCACACAGTCAATTGTTCCACTCACAATCCATACACCTTCTTGGGAGCATAGCTCCCCATGGGTGTACCCGCAGAGAAGACTGGATGATAACTGTCACAAAGGAGGCCCAGAAAGGAGGCAGAGGACACCAAAGGGAAAGGAAGCAGCTCCTGGTGGGGGACTCCATATTAGGGGTATAGAACTGGGGGAGATGAGAAAAATGAGGTGAGTGCCTGCCTGGTGCCATGGCTTGGAGGGACAGGGCGCGATCCTCAGGATCACGAGAACAGCTGCAAGGGATTCCGAGCTGGCGTATTGTCCACCTAGGGACAAATGACTTGGCTCATCATGAGATTAGAGCAGTGCAGGAGGACATTGCAGAGTTGGGGAGGGACCTAAGACAAGTAGCACACACAGTATCCTTTCAGAGGTGCTGCCTGTCAAAAGCATGGGGATCAGAGGTAATTGGCACCATGCAGTTTAATGAATGGTTGAAAAATGGTGCGGACACAGGATTTGGCTTCATTGGGACTGGGGTTCCACCTGGAGGGACACCAGCCTATACTGGCAGGATGGTCTGCATCTGTCCAGGAAGGAACAAGTCTTTTGAGCAATCGGTTTAAATGCTTCATTGGCAAGCTTTTAAACTAGTCAAAGGGGAGGCACTGACAAGCAGCAGGAAAATCCCAGCCTCCCTCAAAACAGGGTACTAAATGAGAAAAAGACAGAGGTAGAGCGGTCAGTGGGGATGCTGCACTGGAAGGTAAAGCCATCAAAAATGGAGAGCAATAGTACTAATGCCCGTAGTCTGGGTAACAAGCTTCCTGAATTAGTGGCCTTGATGGAGGAAGAACATCTGGATATCGTGGCAGTCACAGAAACATGGTACACACAAAACCATGACTGGGACATAAACATATCAGGATACACTGTGTACAGGAGGGACAGGGAGGTAAAGGAGGAGGAGGAGTAGTTCTTTACATAGGGAAGGAATAAAAGCAACAGAACAAAAAGGTACACAGGGAGAAGAAGCACTGTGGGTAAATTTGAGACAGGCAATGGCACCAATAATACGCATAGGGTTGATACAGACTCCTTCTCAGGGGGAGGAAATGGACAGGGAAATGATAGAAAGTATACTTAGAATGGCAGAAAAAGGGGAGATATTGCTGATGGGTGATCTGAATATGCCAGATGTTAACTGGAGTGCAGTTGCAGCTGCCACTTCGAAGAGTGGGGTTATTCTAGATGCCCTACAGGGGGCATGCCTTAGACATCTAGTACTGGAGCCCACTCGAGAGGGAGCAATATTAGACTTGATTCTCTCAAATGGAGATGGTGAGAGGATTACAGATGTAGAAGTGGGTAGCCATCTGGGAACTAGCGACCATCGAACAGTATGGTTCACAATAAACACAGCAATAGAGTCAAGCCATACAAAGACTAAAGTACTGGACTTTAGGAGGGCTGACTTTGCCAAAATGGGTGAGTGCCTAAGGAACGCACTAGCAAATGGGCAGGAAGGAGGGGTGGAAGAACAATGGGGAATAATAAAAACTGCCATCACAGAGGTAACGAGCCTTTGTGTGAAGCAAATAAACAAAACAAGACGATGTAAGAAACCACTATGGTTCTCAAAGGAAGTGGCAGTGAAGGTTCAAGAAAAAGAAAGCATTCAGGAAGTACAAGGAATCGCAGAAGGAGCAGGACAGAGAAATGTATCAGTTAAAGCAAAGGAGGCTGGGAAGGCAGTCAGAACAGCAAAGGCCCAAACCGAGGAAAGATAGCCAACTCAGTTAAGAAGGGGATAAAACCTTTATAGGTACATCAGGAGCAAAGGAAGACCAAGGAGGGATAGTGAGGCTTAATAAAGGGGAGGAGGGTGGGCAGAGGAGACTCAGAAAAGGCAGAGATACTAAACAAATATTTTTGCTCAGTATTTACAAAGGAAGAGGGAGGTACATAAAACAAAACAGTAGTAACACTCTGGATACAGAAGTTGATACCGCCTATTTACAGAACAAAGGGTTCTGAAAGAACTCTTAAAACTGAAGGTGGACAAAGCAATGGGGCCTGATGGATTCATCCCAGAATTCTAAAAGAACTAAGGGTAGAACTAGTGACACCACTGACTACCCTTTTAACAAATCATGGGAGGATGGGGTGGTACCGAGGACTGGAGGAGGGCAGATGTGATTCCCTTTCACAAAAGTGGGAGCAAGGCAGAAGCAGGAAACTATAGACCTGTTAGTTTAACCTCAGTGATAGGGAAAATGATGGAATCACTCTAAAGGAAAGAATTGTCGAGTATCTAGAGGCCAGAGGGCACGGACCCTAGGCAGCATGGATTCACAGGGGAAGGTCATGCCAGACGAATCTGATAGATTTCTTTGACTGGGTGACCAAAGTAGTAGATCAGGGAGGGGCTGTGGACATGGCCTACCTAGACTTTAGCAAGGCATTTGACACAGTCCACACAAAAGATTAATATACAAGTTAGCAGCCTGGGAGTGGGTCCCAAGATGACAGCCTGGGTAAAGAGCTGGCTGGAGAATAGGACACAGAGAGTAATAGTAAATGGAGTCCACTCAGAAGAAAGGAGGGTTACTAGTGGGTGCCGCAGGAGTTCAGTATAGGACCGGTCCTCTTCAATGTCTTTATAAGCGACATTGCAGAAGGACTGGAAGGAAAAAGTATGTCTCTTTGCAGATGACACTAAGATCTGCAACAGAGTTGATGCACAGGGTGGGGTGGAAAGGATAAGAAGGATTGGCAAGGTTAGAGGAATGGTCAAATGTATGGCAGCTTAGATTCAATGCTAAGAAGTGCAGGTAATGCACCTGGGAAACAAAACCCAGGGAAGAGTACACAATGGGGTGAGATACTACAACAACAAAAATGGAAAGGACCTGAGGTAGTCATATCAGATGACCTAAAGACGGGCAAGCAATGTGAGAGGGCAGCAAGGAGGGTTGGGGGATACTGGGATGCATAGGAGAGGCATCACCAGTAGAAAACAGGAAGTTATTATCCCTCTGTACAGACAGCTGGTGAGACCTCATCTGAGTACTGTGTGCAGTTCTGGAGACCCAATCTCTGCAAAGACATAGACAGGATGGAAGCTGTCCAGAGGAGGGCAACTAAAATGGTGCAGGGTCTGCACCGGAAGACATATGAAGAGAGACTTAAGGAGCTTAATATGTATAGCCTCGAGGAAAGAAGGAGAGGGGGACATGATAGAAATGTTCAAGTACCTCAAGGGAATCAACAAAGTCCAAGAGGGTAGCATCTTTCAAAAAAGAGTGTGCAAGAACAAGAGGGCACAATTTGAAGATAGAGGGGGGCGCTCAGAGGTAATTTAGGAAGTATTTTTACAGAGAGGGTTGTGGATGCATGGAACGGCCTTGAGGAGGTTGTGGAGTCAAAATCAGTGGTGGAATTCAAGCATGCATGGGATAGTCATAAGGCAGTTCTGGGGGGTGGGGGTAGGAAGAAGTAGGCTGCTGGTTAACTAGGATCTGCAGCTTATCCAGTAGGTAGGGAAATGGGCAGACTGGGTGGGCCAAGCAGTCCTTATCTGCCGTCAAATTCTATGTTTCTATGTTTCTATGTGTTGGAAGATAAGGGCCTATGGCCCACCTAGTCTGCCCATTTGAGTTTGTAACTTCAGTTTATGTTTTCTTAGAACTCTGTTGCCCCATTACCCCTGACCTCCAGAATTCCTTTATGTCTATCCCATGCATTCTTAAATCCTGTGATTGTTTCAGCCCCCACCACTTCCTCAGGCAGGGTGTTCCACTTGTTCACCACCCATTCTGTGAAGAAATTCTTCCTCACATTTCCTCTGAATCGTCCTCCCTCCAACTTCACCCCATGCCCGCTACTCCTGGAACATCTTTTTCGCTTAAAAATAATGTATTCTTGCACCCTGTTCCTCCCTGTAAGATACTTGCATGTCTCTGTCATGTCCCCTCTCTCCCTCCTCTCCTCCAGGGAGTACTTATTCAATTCCTTCAACCGGTCCTCATAGAACTTGTGATGCAATCCATGTACCATCCTTGTTACCCTCCTCTGAACCTTCTCTACCCTGTCTATGTCCTTACGTAGGTAAGGTCTCCAGAACTGTACACTGTACTCAAGGTGGTGTCTCACTAGTGTCTTGTATAGTGGAATCATGACCTCCCTTTTCCTGCTGTTGATGCCACTGCCTATGCATCCCAGCATCCTATTTGCTTTACTTGCTGCCTTGTCACACTGTTTCCCTACCTTGAGGTCATCAGAGATGATAACCCCAAGATCCCTTTCCTGCTTGGTGCATGCTATATACCCCCAAATGATATATTGTGCCAGGGTTTTTGTGCCCATATGCATTATCTTGCACTTCTTTGCATTGAATTTCAACTGCCAAACCCTGACCATTCTTCAAGTTTCTGCAGGTCCCTTCTCATTCTGTCTACACCCTCTGGTGTGTCTACTCTGTTACAGAGCTTTGTGTCATCAGCGAACAGTGAAATTCTGCCTTCTATGTCCTGCACAATGTCACTGATGAAGATGTTGAATAGAACCGGTCCCAACACTGATCCCTGAGGTACCCCACTGGTCACTCTTCCCTCTGTGGAGTGACAGCTATTTACCACCACCCTCTGTGTCCTGCCGCCCAGCCAGTTACCTACCCACTACACTACTGTCCTGCCCACACCCATATTCCCTAGTTTGTGTAATAGTCTTCTACGTGGCAGAGTGTTAAAGGCCTTGCTGAAGTCCAGATAGGCCATGTCCACTGCCCTCCCCTGATCCACCTCCCTAGTCACCCAGTCAAAAAATTCAACAAGGCTGGTCTAACATGACCTCCCCCTGGTGAAACCATGCTGCCTTGGATCCTGCAGTCCACTGACAACCAGATGTTCCACTAATCCCTCCTTCAGTAGTGCTTCCATGATCTTCCCCACTGCCGAGGTGAGGCTGACTGGTCTGTAGTTCTCCACTTCCTCTTTGTATAAGGGGACTACATCTGCTGTCCTCCGGTCATTGGGTACCTCCCCTGTTTCCAGTGATTGGCTAAACAGGATAGCCAGAGGTTCAGCCACCACCTCTCTGAGTTCTTTAAGGACCCTGGGGTGCACCCCATCTGGCCCCATTGCTTTATCAACTCTTATTATTTCCAGTTCCTTCAGGACCCTTTCTCGTGTAAAGGGACTTGTGTCCATTTCTGCACCATTCTCATCCCTTGTACTCCCTTCAGACCCATTACCCTCTTCTTCCTCAGTAAAAACTGAGCAGAAATACCTGTTCAGTATGTCAGCTATACTGTTGTCATCCTCCACGTGGTACCCATCCTCCCCCTTCAGTCTCACTATCCCTCCCTTTGCCTTTTTTTTCACTTAAGTACCTGTAAAAGGTTTTGTCCCCTCTACCCAATGATTTTGCAATGTGCTTTTCTGTCTGAGCTTTGGCTTCCCTTACTGACCTCCCTGCCTCCATTTGCTTCACCTGGTACTTCTCCCTTTCCCCTTCCTCCTGTGTCTTTTTGTATTACCTGAATGCAATCTTTTTGACTTTCACTTTCTTTGCTACCTCTTTGGAAAACCATAATGGCCCCCTCTTCCTTTTTCTCTTGCTAACCTGCGTAATGCATAATTCTGTTGCTCTTGTAATCCCCATTTTAAATACTGCTCACTGTTCCTCAACCCCTGATTCCTGCCCCATTCCCCTTAATGACTCTTTCAAGTATCTCCCCATTTTCCCAAAGTCTGCCCCCCCTAAAATCCAGGATATGTGTTTTTGTGTGGTTTGGTTCTGCTCCTTCTGTGATTTCAAACCACAATGACTGGTGGCCACTGTTCCCCAGGTGCCCCCCCCCCACTGTTACCCCCATCACACTGTCCCTGTTTGTGAGCACAAGGTCCAGTATTGCCTTCTGCTAAGTTGGTTGCATGACCAGTTGCTTGAGGAAGGCACACTGAAGGAAGTCCAGGATAAATCTGCTCCTAGTTGATGCTGCTGCTGGGATGCTCCAGTCCACATCTGGAATATTGAAGTCTCCAACCAGTACTACCTCACCCTTGTCTGCCATCCTTTGGATGGTTAGCATCAGCTCCCTATCTGTTTCTTCCTCCTGGGCTGGTGGTCTATAGACCACGCCTGTGCAGATGGCTGGCCCCATTTTCCTTTCTAGCTTAACCCACATTATCTCTCCCCCATTTTGTTCCTCCTGGATCTCTGTGGCTCTTATGTTATTTTTCACATACAGTGCCACTCCTCCTCCCTTCCTACCTGCCCAGCCTCTTCTGAATATGTTGTAGACAGGAATGGCCATCTCCAGTCATGGTTATCATTACACCAGGTTTCTGTGATGGCCACAATGTCCAGGTCTGACTGCACCATGACTGCCTCCAGATCTTCCATCTTGTTGCTAAGGCTCCTGGCATTGGCACACATGGCTTTCCATGATTTGACCTCCCTAGACTGTTTAGCTGTTCTACTCCAGCCCCTTCCCTGGTCATTCTTTATCCCTGGTTCTTCTTGCTGTCTGCCCTTCTGCTGATTTTGCCCTTTTCTGCCTATCCACCTCTTGGCGCTAATCTCCATCTTTTGCACACTGCATTGTTGAGATATTCAATCCTCAGGTTCACCGTTCCACAGCTGGCCGTGAGTGAGTGCAGCCTCCTTGCTGGCTCACCACTTCTTGGCTAGTTTAAATGCTTGTCAATGTAGCATTTAAACTTATCATTGAGTGCTTGGATTCCCCTCCAGGATGGATGCAGGCCATCAGGCTTGAACAAACCTCCATCCCTCCAGGTGGGTCCCCAGTCACCAATGAACCCAAACCCTTCCTCACAGCACCAGTTCTTCAACAATGGGTTAAAGTTCCTGGTGCATGCACCCCTATGCTCTCCCATGCCTCTCGCAGGTAGTACTTCTGAGAAGGTGACAGAAGTAGCTACTTGCTTGAGACCCTTCCCCAATTTCCTAAACTCTTCCTGAACTTCCTTTGGCTCCCCATTTGCCAGGTCATTAGTACATAGGTGGATAATGACATCCAGCTCACCCTCCTGTCTTGTCTTCCCAGCAATCCCCAGGATCTTCCTTCCATCCCTCCATGCTGTGGCATCTGGTAGGCACCTCACCTCCTTGTCCTCCCCTTCCCCCTCCTGTGTTCCTAGCTGGATCCCTCTTATGATAGAGTCCCCCACCAGGACTCACTTTCTCCTCTTCTGGGGTCCATTGCTCTCCCCGCTGAGGTCACCTCCTTGGCTAACCTCCACATCCTTTCCTTCCACTTCTCTGGCTACCTCTATTTGGTTGCCCCCATTTGCTAGTGTGGCATATGAGTTCTTGAGTGGAATATGATCTGGGATGTGCCTCTGCCTGACCATCTTAACCTGCCCTGAGCCCACTGTCATCCAAGTGCTCCTCATTCTCGGCATCCTTTGAGGCAGCGGAATTGGACTGGGTGGTCTCTGGATAGGGGTAATGGTACCCCTGACCCAGTTTACTTCCACTCTGAGTCTGGTTACCTCATCCTGCAGTCCAGAAAGATGTATGCAGATAGGGCAGCACCTCAGTGTCCAGAAGGTCTGCCTGAATATGGCTGCCCCGCAGGTACTGCATTGCACCACTCCCCACATTATACTGCAATTATAGTGCTATTCCACTACTTGTCTGTTACTGAAGCTCTTCTCATTCCCTTTTTATTAATTTACTGTCCTAAAAATCCTGCCACTGATCCTCAGATTCTTTTCTTTAAAAAAAATAAAATAAATAAATAAATAAATTAGTGAAAACACTTGTCATGCTGAGGGTGGGCTTCTTCCCCTTATGCCTCTCCTACTCCACACCCCCTACTATCCCCTGTGTTTAGCTCCTGTCAATCAGATTTAACAGGGCATATAATTAAGAGTTGGGGACGGGGGGTGAAAATTTGCAGCAATTAAAGACAGCAAAGAAATACACCACCACTACATTTTAAATTTTCAACAGCCCAAAAACAATTATAAGTAAAGACAGAAAAGAAATTACAGTGTCACTAAATGCCCACAATCTAAGTTTAATAACAAAAATAGCAATTACCAATTACTATAAAGCACTGAAATGAATATGTTTCCTTTCCCTTCTGGCTTCTGGATTAATCAGACCCTCAAGAGAATGTTGAGGAAGTTTGTACATGGGGGTGGGAGACTAGGACAAATATCTAGCCCTGCTTTTATTTGATTAAAGGGAGGTTCCCCAAGCCTCGACTGTCTACTCTTCTTTTTCTATGCTGTATGGGAAGAACCATTGTGGGCCCCTTGATGTGGTGAAGGAGTTTTGGGAGACAGGCACTGATATTAAACATGTAAATATTGCTGAATACATTGGCCAGTTAAAAAAGAGACTGATGTCTTACACCACCAAGGCACATCAGAATAGCCTTGAAGCCCAAAAGGTACAAGAAGCACATTATGACCAGGCAATGGGCACAAAAAATACATGTTGGGGGACAATGTACTACTGTTGTTACCATCATTGGACAATAAACTTCTGATGAAGTGGCAGGGGCCCTACACAATACTCAGGCAGACAGGTCTGCAAATTATGAGTTAGAACTCCTGATAAATGCTCAGGCAAAAAGATTTACCACATGAACTTATTAAAGAAATGGTATGAATAACCTATGGTAGAACTGGGAATGGTGGTACTCCCAGAGGAAGGAGTTGGACTTGGATGTGGCCTATCGTAGGCTAGAGAAGCCAGAAGGGGGGGGAGGAAATACCCATGAATCCGGCATTAACACCTGAGCAGAAGACAGAACTGGGAACCTTGTTACTGAGGTATGACACTACATTCACCAGTGTCCCAGAGATAGCCATTGGGATTGAACACCCCATAAAACCAAATCCCCCTCCTATTAGACAAAAGCTATACTGTCTGCCAGAAAGACTGAGGAAGGAAGTGAAGGAGGAAATTGATAAGCTAAAATGATTTGCAATTATCGAACCTTTGAAAAGTACTTGGGAGTCCCCCAATAGTTGTGTACCCAAAAAGAAGGGATGAATACACTTATGCTTGGATTCAAGAAACTGAATCAAGCCTCACCATTCGATGCATACGCTGTGCCCTACCTACAAAATATTATTGACAGGATAGGGAATGCCGGGGCATCTCAACCCTGTATCTAATAAAGGGTTACTGACAGATTCCACTAGGTAAAGAGGCAAGGGAGAAAACAACTTTCAGCAGACCAGTAGGTCTATTTGAGTTATTTACAATGCATTTTGGCCTACATGGTGCCCCAGTTACCTTCAGAGGTGCATGGATCATGTTTTAACCCCAAACACCAATTACTGCTCCACTTATCTACAGGATGTGGTTGTGTTTAGCCCTGACTGAAAGACTCATCTAGACTTTTCAGCTGTTGTACAATCCATTAAGGTGGCAGGGCTCACAATAAACCCCCAGAAAGTGTGCAATATCAATGACAGAAACCAGATACTTAGGTTTTCTGCTAGAGAATGGGCAGGTGAAGCCAGAAATAGACAAATTGGAGGCAGTAGCAAAATGCCCAGTGCCATCCACAAAGAAACATGTTCGGTCATTTTTGGGTTTAGCAAGGTATTACCACTGCTTCAGTCCCAATTTTGCTTCTGTGGCCATGCCCCTCTCAGATCTGAACAAAAAGAAATGTGGAAATCAGGTGATAAATGGACTCCTGAGTGTGAGGAGGTTTTTCTAGCTATAAAAGCTGGACTCTGTTCTTCACCTGTGCTGAAAAGTCCCAGTTTTGCTCTCCCTTTTGAGGTTCACATGAACGCCTCAGAGACAGGCATAGGGGCCGTCCTCAGCCAGAATGTGGATGGTGAGGAGCATCCATTGATTTGTATACCATGAAAGCTCCATGACAGAGAACAGCGTTATTCTACTATTGAAAAGGTAACTTTAGCTGTAAAGTGGCCATAGAAGCCTTGCCTTTCTACCTCTGGGATGCAAAGTTTTTCCTGGTAACCGATCACAATCCTCTGTGTTGGCTGCACCAAATGGAGTACAAAAATGCACAAATAATGAGGTGGTACCTGGGCTTACATCTGTACAGCTTTATTGTTAAACACTGAACAGATACTTTGCATCAGAATGCAGATTTTCTATCCAGGCATGGTGCCATGGAAATCTGAAATGTAAATACTGTATGCAGATATGTGTTGAATTGTTAAATATGATTAATGTGATACAGAGGTTATCATAATTGAATAAGCCCCAGGGTAAAATGTACGCAGTATGTGTATGAATATTGATTGTACACATTGTTGTTATGATGTACTACTTAAGGGACCCTGGGTTTAGAGTTTCCAAGCTAGGATGGGTGGAAGCTGCATCCACACCCCACATGCCTTGCTTGGTTGATTTTTGAGGGGTTTATGGGTTTGAAAACCAGCAGTTTTCTGAAAGCTGGTATCCTCTTAAAGAGGAAGAGGTATGGTGGACCGGTGTTCCACCTCTGTTGGATGTTAGGACCCCAGGAAATTCTTCTCTACTTCTGCTATTCTTTCTCCATTAAAACCTACTGTGCAATAGTTCTTCTTTTGTCTAACTATGCTTTTATCAGGATACGGTGCAGTGGCCACCTATCGTAGCCCTGTTCTATACTCTTGTACACTTATTCCTTGCTATTTCAGTATCTCTTCTGTTTTCCTTTCCTTCCTTGGGGACCATGGAGAGAAAGTGCATAGGAACTATTAAGGCATATAAGGACTATGCCAAAAGAACTAATAAGCTGTCATAATGATAGAGTGCACTCATGTAAAATGATGGTGCCTATTTATAAAAACAGGGTGAAACTATTAAGAATGAAGTTGCAGGTATGCCCTGCTATTTGTGAAGGATTGAATAAGTCCCCTATGATTAGGTCCTATAATGAGAATACATAATCTGCAGAATGTAATTAATGATGTATGAACTGTAATATATTATATGTGAAGCCTGAGTCAAAGTGCATTAAGTAAATACATAGGCTTTAAAATTTCAGAGGGATATATACAGTGCCTAGGGCTGTGTAAATCTATAGAATGTAAGTGCTGCAAATTTTGTAGCCTTTTTGTATTGTAGAAATGCTGGTGAACATGTTAAGAAACATGTCAAGGAAAGGAGAGCCCTTTGTTAGATATTTGTTAAATACTTGGAGTGCTTCCCGGAATATTAGACCAGGTATAGTAAAGCCAGGACAAAGAGTGGCTGTTGGATATTTTATTTTTCCTTACCAAATTCCTCTCTCCAAATTAAGAATCCCCAGCAGTGCTATAGAAATAAAGAGAGAGCTGGCGGTAGTAAAAGTAAAAGAGAAAGTGGCCACTCTCATTTTCTGAATACTTTAGGTACCAGTGCTCAAATCCTGCAGCTGAAGAAAGCAGCTGCTATTGGAAATACTGTGGAGCATGGTTTTGCATCAGAGCAACATGTCATTACTGTCACTTTCTGCTGCTACATATTTAGAGATGCAGTGAATTGAAATTCTGCCTGGGAAGTGCACGCGAAGTGGGCACTTTGTGTTGCCATACCACTGTGCGAAGTGGTCAACATGAAAGGCTCACTTCACCTTGTAATTATCACTTTGCCTTGTTGTTCTGCCTTAATGCTAATTAAGGTGGGGTGACAACAATATTGTCAGCCCTCTGGGCCCCCACACATCACGGCTTACAGTACTGTAAATCACATGCTGTACAGGAACGTGAATGCCTACGACTGTACTTCCCCAATGAGCTGTATCACAAAACTACCCGATTTAAAAACTTGTATCAATGACTACAGTGGTGAAGCCTTGAGAGATACTACAGAACTGGCTTACATGCAACTAACTAGTAAAACATTATTTTGTGATTTGTGATGTGATCGTGATTCATGACTGCATTTGTGACTGTGATAATGAAGAACATGAATTTATTTTTCTCAGAGTTGGAGTTGTTATGAGTGTCTGGTGTGAGATAACCAATTATATTAAACTGTATGGGAACATGAATGCCTATGGTTGTACTTCCCTGATGACCTGTATCAAAAAACTACCCAATTTAAAAATTTGTATCAATGACTGCAGTAGTGAAGCCTCGAGATGATACTACAAAACAGGCTTACACACAACTAACTAGTAAAAAAATTCATTTTGTGAATTGTGACCGCATTCGTTCATGAATGTGATAATGAAGAATGTGAATTTATTTTTCTCAGAGTTGGAGTTGTGATGAGTGTCTGGTGTGAGATAATTAATTATATTAAACTGTATAGGAATGCAAATGCCTATGGCTGTACTTCCCCGATGAGCTATATCACAAAACTACAGTGGTTAAGCCTTGAGAGATACTACAAAACAGGCTTACATGCAACTAAATAGAAAAAAAATCTTAGTTTTGTGATTGATGATGTGATATATTGATGTAAATTGTGATTTGTGAAGCTTGACTGGGGGGCTGTGCACTGCAGTAACAGTCCAATACAAGTAAAGATACTACAACAAAGCAATACAAAAAAAATCATGCAGGTACAGTGGATGTAGTAAGTTCACACTGCTGCAATTACTGTGTGGCACAATGAAATGTGTTGGATTTGATGGCACACATCACACACACACTCGTACACACACACATACACACACACACACACTGCAAGTAACACGCAGCAAATTGAAAATGTTCTTAATATAACCAAATATTTTAAACACACTGAAAATATGCACTTCTGCACCACAACAATCCACAAAAAAATGTAAAAAATTAATTAAAATATTACAGTATGTACATTAATACAGTCATACAAGAAAAATATAACCAAAACAGAAAAACTACCTTTTTCTTCCAATTAATCTAACTACACCACAGATACACCCTTCCCCCAAAGCATACTTCAGTACACAGACCAAATGTTCTAAATTGACATTCAAAATCCTCACACAAACAATAAACACTCGCTGATATGAGCACAGGAGAGTTTCCTACAATCGATGCACTACATTTTGAGCCAAAAAAAAAGACTCAAATAAGCTTTTTTAACAGCTTTTACAGGGTTTGAATTGCAAAGAGCTCTGAGAGCCAACTGTTTCCTACAGCTACCTACACACACTACCCTCAAGCCAGAACTGAGACTTTGCAGAACAGTCCAGAGCCCATGTGACCTGCAATCCCACGAACCACTGCAAAAATCATCTTGGAGCTCAATAACAAGACGAGGTGATATGAAGTACATTGATTCTCAATGCACTTCACCTTGAGGGGAACACAAAGTAACGCAAAGTCACTGTTTTCAATGGATTCGCGATCCTCATTATGATGCAAAGTGATCCAGTTCGTGTTCCAGATTTGGCAGCCCCCACACACATCACATGGCTTACAGTACTGTAAGTCACATTCTTTAGCCAGGCAGGAAGGAAGTGCCTTATGCAAGGAGATAGTTTCACTTTCTCCTGTGTAGAGGGAGAGAAATGAGGCAGTCAGAGTGTATGAGACTAGATAGCAGTTAGGAGTAGACTGAGACTCAACAGCTTTTTTAAAAGTTAGTTTTTGGTGTTTTCTGTAGACTCTTTTTGTACTAAATGTGTTCTGGCTGCGAATTTCTTATTTTCTTACTTTTATAATTTGTTGTTTGTCTGTGTCTGACTGTATGTGTGTGTGTGTGTGTGTGTGTGTGTGTGTGTGTGTGTGTGTGCCTGTGTTGAACTTGTGTGTGAATGTTTTGTGTCATTGCTTGGATGGAGGGAGGGTAGTCGACTGAGTTGAGTGGGTAGAGCAGAAATAGAACAGGGTCAGGGAATGTTTGGGGCGGGGGCAGTTCTGTGACCATATCATGGCAAGGGAGGAGTGTGCATGCTTGGGGGGCATGGCCGGGTAATGTTGAACCATACAAAAATCTTGCAACCTCCTCCCCGGAAGCAGGACCAGCACCTTCTCAGGCAGTTGTACCATAACCACCACCACCAGCACCAGCTCCAGCTCATCCAGAGCAGAATGTGCCTGTGCCCCCGGCCACAAGTGTGGAGCCTGAGTCCTGTGACCAGGCTGCCAGTTCATCTGGCACCCCCCCTGCCTGTGCCTGGTCCTCCCTGCACCTCCATGGTTTGGGAGTTTTTCATTGTGTTGGGGGGGACAGGAGCCTGGTCAGATGCTGGATTTGTAGGGTGGAGGTGCACCACGGCCCCCAGGGGACTCACCTGGAGACTGGGTCCAGCACACCTACATGACCAAATACCACCAGGTGGAGTGGCAGGCTGCCACAGAATGGGCTATGCCTGCACCTGCTGGCCCTTCTGTGGTAGAGGGTGTGGTTGTGCATGGCCCTAAGAGGAAGAGGGCCACAGTAACACCAGCTGCTCCACCAGTACTACCCCCATCACCAGCAGCTGCAGCACCTGTGTACCCCAGAGAACTGCATTAAGTCAGGCAGACATTGCCATTCTCTGGAGTGCTGTTGATGAGACAAACGAGAGGGTGAGTGCTGTTGAGCAGCAGTTGGAGCAGATAGGGGGACATCAATTGCAGATTTTATCCATGCTTCAACTGCTGCTGGGCCACCATGTTCTTCCGTACTAGGTTTTTTCCTCCCACCATGTGCCCCCCATCATCCTCCCTGCTGTGTTATAAAATGTATTCCCCCATCACCCCACTGTATGTAATTATGACCTTTTTTGTTGTCTTCTGTATGCGTGACACTTTGCATCCTGCTCCCCTTCCTTCTGTTAAGTATGTGTGTGTTGTTTTGGTTTTCCTTGTTTTAAGTTAAAATGGTTTGTCCCTGCCATCATTATTTCAGCTTAAAGGAGTAGTCCAACCCAAATTTGAAATAGGTTATGTAGAGCACTGTGATGTGCTTGTAAAGTCCTTCCCCTAGTGTGTCCTTCCCTCTGTTTATTATTAGGAGTTTTTACTAAATTAGTAAATTGTGTTATCATGTTAAATCGCTTTATTGCATTTATCGCTCTGACAATGCACCCTGTGTCATGTGACAGTGATGTAGCATAGTCCATTGATTTACATAATGCACAGTTCACAAGCAGTTTTCATACAGAAACCCCACTCAGCTTGGTCTGAGCTCTAAGGTGCATGATGAACTGTAACAGTTGCCACTTGGTGACACTGCATAAGAATAGCTAAACAGCTCTGCTGTTGTGTATATGATAAATCTATGGGCTATGCTACATCACTGTCACATGACATGGGGTGCAATGTCAGATTGATAAAGGCAATAAACTGATTTTACATGAAGAAGATCCACAGGACTCATAAAACTACCATAAAGGCAGCAGGCTAATTTAGTAAACATTCCTAATAGCAGACAGAGGGAAGGATGCAGTAGGTCTTTACATACAAAGCAGAAGTGCTCTGCATAACACATGTTTTTTTCAAAATATGTGTTGACTAGTCCTTTAACAAAATCAGAAAGCCATAACTCCACATGAGTAGATACCACTAAAAAAGTTTCACTGGTACTGCAACTGTATTTATGACAAAACAAGGCACACAGTAATGAGCCTTGTGTTTTGCCGGTTAGGCCTTCAGTGGTGTGCCTAATGAAGGCTTATGTGGTAAAGTGGAGTGGTCATTTGTGTGTGCCTTGTTTTGCCATCAATAAAGTTGCAGTATCATTGAACTTCTTTTTCGGCATGTATTCATATGGACATAGAAACATAGACTTTGACGGCAGATAAGGACTGCTTGGCCCATCTAGTCTGCCCATTTCCCTACCTACAGGATAGGCCGTAGATCCTAGTTAACCAACAGCCTATCTCTTCCTACCCCCCACAAGAATTGCCTTATGTCTGTCCCATGCATTCTTGAATTCTCCCACAGTTTTAGACCCCACAAACTCCTCAGGAAGGCTGTTCCATGCATCCACTACCCTCTCTGTGAAAAAATACTTCCTCACATTGCCCCTGAACAGCCCTCCTCTATCTTTAAATTGTGTCCCTTGTTCTTGCAAGTCTCTTTTCTGAAAGATGCTACCCTCTTGGACTTTGTTGATTCCACTGAGGTACTTAAAAGTTTCTATCATGTCCCCTCTCCTTCTTTCCTCAAGGGTATACATATTAAGCTCCCTTAGTCTCTCCTCATATGGCTTCTCCTGCAGACCCTGCACCATTTTAGTTGCCTCCTCTGGACTACTTCTATCCTGTCTATGTCCTTGCGGAGATGGGGTCTCCAGAACTGGACACAGTACTCCAGATGGGGTCTCACCAACTGTCTGTACAGAGGGATAACAACTTCCTGTTTTCTGCTGCTGATGCCTCTCCCTACATCCCAGTATACCCCAGCCCTCCCTACTGCCTTCTCACATTGCTTGCAACCTGAAGGTCATCTGATATGATTACCCCAGGTCCCTTTCCTTTTTTGTTGTTGTTAGTACCTCCCCATCCATTGTGTATTCTTCCCTGGGTTCTTGTTTCCCAGGTGCATTATTTGCACTTCTTTGCATTGAATCCTAGCTGCCATACTTCTCTGACCATTCCTCCAACCTTGCCAAGTCCTTTTTATCCTTTCCACGCCTCCTTGTGTATCAACCTGTTGCAGATCTTTGTATCATCTGCAAAAGGCATACTTTTCCTTCCAGTCCTCTGCAATGTCACTGATGAAGACATTAAAAGGACTGGACCCAATACTGAACCCTGCAGTACCCACTAGTAACCTCTCTTTCTTCAGAGTGGACTCCATTTACAATTACCTTCTGTGTCCTGTTGTGCAGCCAATGTTTTACCCAGGCTACCACCCTGGGACCCACTCCCAGGCTGGTTAATTTGACTATTAATCTTTTGTATGGGACTGTGTCAAATGCCTTGCTAAAGTCTAGGTAGGCCATGTCCACAGCCCCTCCCTGGTCTGGACTGGTGCTTTTGTGTGTTTGCCTTGCACTTTTGGAGCCAGGTATTGTGTAGCAGCAACCATCCACATAGTACAGTGTGCTTCTTATTGCCCTGTTATATTCCAAGTTAAGAATGTTTACCCTGACATATTTTTGGTGCCTCAGCAGAGTTTACTTTATGTCGTGGAGTGTTTGTTAAAAAGCAGGACTGAACAGTGCAATTATACTGTGCTAAACTGCATGTGTGCAGTCAGTGTACTTTCCAGTAAGTGCTGACACTGACCAGCTTCTTGCAGACATATATATGCTGACTTGTTGCAGTGTTTATGGTGTAAAGAAAAAAGATAGAAATCTATTATGTATATTTTATTTGTACCATCATCATCAGCAGCTGAAAAAATGATATGATTTTTCAGAGGTGTAGGGCCAGTGTGCACCTCAGTCACACAGTGCACACATGACTTTTAGGAGATCATAGTACCAACAAATCCAGCTTTTCAACAAACCACACCCAACACACATGAAATATTGCTGTGGCACCCAAAATATTTCATGGTGTACACACATTATAAAGTCAGAAAATATAGAACAGGTCCACTTCACTGCCACCACACTGTGCTACTACATTTCTTCTTTGCATTTTTGATTCTGGATTAAGTGATGTCTTTCTAGTTTACACTGGCAGTACCAGTTTTGCAGCAAGTTGATGTACACCATAACACAACATGGCACCAGTGGTAGCACAGTGTGGTGGCAGTGGACTGCAGGACCTGTTATATATTCAGACTTTAAAATGTCTGTACACCACTAAATATTTTGGGTGCCTCAGCAATATTTCATGTCTGTTGGGTATGGTTTGTTGAAAAGCAGGAGATTGTTGTGCTGTTATCTCCTAAAAGTCATGTGTGCATTGTGACTGAGGTGCACATTGGCCCAGCCCAGACCTCTGAAAACATATCATATCACTGTTCGCTGCTGATGATGGTACAAATAAAATATATGTTATATACTGTTATCTTTATTCTTTATACCATAAATACTGCAACAAGTCAGCATATATATGTTTCAAAGAAGTTGGACAGTGTCTGGAGTGTGCACATACAGAAAAGAACACTGACTGCACACATGCAGTTTAGCACAGTATAATTACAAAGCTCAATTCTGCTTTTTGACAAACACTTCATGGCAGCATGACAGAAAGTAAACATTACTGAGGCTCCAAAAATACTTATTTTTGGAAATAGACTTTATGACATTATGTGCTACTGAAAAGCTACTGTACCAATGGAAACAGGACTTTGATTTGCTCTATTTTTTTATTTTAGTTTATTTTTTTAAGAAATAAATATCACACTACAGTGTGTTTTAAAGCTGAATTCCTATAGGCCAGGCCCAGTGGCACTGAAAGTTGAGGTGCTGGACACCACACCTCATGCCATGCTGGCAACCTGGGTTTGGGAAAGGACTCGGGTCATTCAGGGGTCTGCTGGGGAGGTAAGGATTGAGCGTCCAGAGGACTGCTCTCCTTCCTCAGGGTGGGGGGGGTTTGTGTGCTGCATGTGTCAGCACATGAGGGCTTATGACCTGTGCCAAGGAGTGCTTGGCCACTTCTGAGGAGGTGGAGATGGCTGCTGCACCCATTGCACAGGCATGGGGCAAAGGAGAAAAAAATGGAGGAAAATACCGGGACACAGCAAGACTCACAATGGGCCAGAGGGTGTACCTCTCCAAAGGGGGGGGGTTGTAGCCCCTGCCGTGTCCATGGAGGAGGTGACAAATAATGTTGTGATAAAAAAAAGCTGAATTCCTGTGTCTGTGTCATGTATCCCACACTCGGTTACAAAGGGGGTCCTGAAAAGTTTGATAATTACCACCCTATTGCTATTCTAGCTGCTATCAGCAAGCTGCTTCAAAAAGTGGAAATTACTCAGCTCATGGACTATATCCTAAGCCATGACATAGAAACATAGAAGCATAGAAGTTGATGGCAGATAAGGACCACAAGGCCCATCCAGGCTGCCCATTTCTTTTTCTGCCTTATAAATGTGCCTTCAGCCTTTGCTCTGTCAATGGTCTGTTTATTCATACTCATCTGTATTGCTCCCATATGCGTATCCCATGCCTGTTTGAAGCCCTGCACTGTATTCCTATCTACCACTTCCTAAGGTAGGCTGTTCCATGCATCCAACACCCTTTCTGTGAAAAAGAACATCCTCACATTACCCCTGCATCGACCTCTCTCTAATCTCATGCTGTGTCCTCTTGTCCTGCTATTTTTCTTATATTGAAACATGTTAGATACTTTCACCTTATTAATGTCCTTAACGTGTTTGAATGTTTCGATCATATCACCTCTCTCCCTCCTTTGCTCTAGGGTATACATATTGAGCTCTTTTAATCTGTCCTCATATGTTTTCTGATGCAGACCCTGCACCATTTTGGTGGCCCTTCTCTGAGCTGATTCAATTTGGTTAATGTCCTTGTGAAGGTGTGGCCTCCAGTACTGCATGTTGTACTCCAGATGGGGCCTAACAAGTGTCTTGTAAAGAGGGATTATTACCTCCCTCTTCCTACTTGTGATATCCCTGCTAAGGCACTCTAACATCCCCCTAGCCTTACCTACTGCTTTAGTGGTCTGCTTGGATACTTTCAGGTCATCGGTGATGATGATGCCCAAGTCTTTTTCTTCCCTTGTGACTGCCAGCAACTCCCCTCCCTGCCTATAGGTGGCTTCAGGGTTTCTCTTCCCTATGTGCATGATCTTGCACTTCTTTGCATTAAACCCCAGTTGCCACTCTTCCGACCATTTTGCTACTTTATCGAGATCTTTTCTCATTTTGTACATCCCATCTGGATCATCTACTCTGTTGCAGATCTCGGTGTCATCAGCAAACAGACAAACCTTACCATCCAGTCCATCTGCAATGTCACTGATGAAGATATTGAAGAGGACTGACCCAAGGACTGATCCCTGAGGTACCCCACTTGTCACTTGCATCTCTTCTAACTGTATACCAGTTACCACCACTCTCTGTTTTCTGCCCATCAACCAGTTTGCCACCCAGTTGACCAACTTCTGACCCACCCCAAATCTACCCAGCTTATTAATCAATGCTCTATGTGGAACAGTATCGAGAGCTTTGCTGAAGTCAAGGTAGGTGACATCAACTGCTCCCCCTTGGTCCACCACTCTGGTTACCCAGTCAAAGAAATCTATAAGATTAGTTTGACAGGACCTTCCTTTTGTAAACCCATGCTGTCTTGGACCCTGTGCTCCTATGGATTCCAGGTGTTGCAGTATCCTTTCCTTAAGGAGTGCCTCCATAATCTTGCCCACTACTGAGGTAAGACTGACTGGTCTGTAGTTCTCTGCCTCCTCCTTGCTATCACTCTTTTGGAGCATGTTGAGAGGTCTAAACCTCACTTTCAGATTCTTGATGATATTGGGAATGCAAGTAATCACAGACACGTTGCATTAGAGTAATAAACAAGTTTATTACTACCATGGGATAAATCACAGTTGTCCTAAGCAGCTCTTACCAGTATGAACCAGGAGCCAGTGCTAAGTGTTCCCTACACCTCGAGGTTTCTCTGTTATCTCTTGGGGTCTCTCGGATCTCCAAGGTGCAAAGCTTGTGCATTACATTATATACACCTATGATAATTACTATGGTTACCAAAGATAGAAACATTTCTAGTTACAGAGATGAGCCCTATTGGCTAAATTAGAGGTGGCTCCATGGTCCAAGATAACATTATACAATTCTGTGAAGTCATCAGTTTGAGAACAAAAGAGTTCTTATACAGAGTCTTACATAACTCAGTGTAGTAGTACAAATCACCAAAAGATGGCAATGCCATCTTACATATATAATTACTTCAAGGACACAGTGTCTTGGCATCTGACAAGTAAGAAATACACAGAAAATACATGGCAGAATATATGTGTATTAGCAAGCAAAGTGTATTACAGCAATATGCATTCATAACCTGACATCTACTCTTATACGGTAGATGCCCTTAGCCCTAAATATTAGTGTAACCTATACCTAAGTGTTAGCAGTCTACAGTGTACCTCTGAGGGTACCAATTAGGGTGCAGGGACCTTGTGTAACATTCCCCCCTTGTTGCCTCCAAGGGCAACACAGGCAATTGTTTAGGGAAAGGACAGGAGCAGTGGTCATTTACAAACCCGATGCGTGAGCCTTGTAAAGGAACTCGAGTTGCTCACGGTGTTGGCATAATGTGCGCCGTAGGCAGCAAAGCATAATAAAATGAAAATTGAAAATCCTTGTATAATGACAAAACCTTTAAAAGTAATCTCCAGCCAGGTGTTAGTTAATGTGTTATTCATATCTCCATCATTAATCAAGGCAAGAACAGCTTCATTGGCTTTGGTCATATTATTGCTGATGTGGATGAGGTGTGTGTCTTTCCTGTCTAAAAGTGATTTCAGTGTAAGTGTGAGAGGGTCTATGTGTACTTTAAAGTATGGCAAGTATTCTGACAGTGTGAATAGATAATCTGGGTTACCATCGATAATGTCTGCATCTAGAAGGGGGATGGGGGTTATAACAGTATTTCCAATGACAGTCTTCTGGTGGGGGACAAAACAGAAATTGGGGTAATCAATAGCACAGGTAACAGAACCATATGTGAAGGATTTATAATTTGTAACTACACAGTACTCGCCATCGGAATTATACTGTGAGCACACAGTAGGCAGCCTCCACTTTTGAAACTGTACAGAGCAGGTGTAGGTCATCTTTGAAATCCGTGTTGACGGGCGATGAACCTCCTCACGATAGGATTGGTAGAGCTTATCTGGAGCCAAAGTTGAGTCGAAAGAGTTGGTGCCATTCGTAGTGATGTCATCATCCACTGTGAAAGTCCAATCAATGCTGTCTGAAGAGTAGCCACAAACAGGTTGGATAACATCAAACATATCACATCGGCACAAGTAAATATATTGCTTTTTTGCACAGCAGTCCATGTGCGGAGCCACCCAGGCATCCGGGAAAGAATGGTAGACCAGTAGAGGTGGTAGATCCAGGCATTCTCTGTAGATGTCTTTGTCCAAATGCCCAATCGAATGAATCAGTGCAAGCTTGTCCAACAAAGCTGTAGTGAGATCAAAGCATGGTAAGGAGACAGTGAAGGAAACAAACATGGTATCTGTTATGGAACATTTCTTAGCAGTAAAACATGGACCAGTATTAGGGTGTCTGGTCACAAACCCCAAATTCCTAGCTGTGGAGAGAGGGATAGTCGAAGTCTGTTGCATACACATAGAAACACAGCTAGTGGTTTTACACCTTGGATAATACCATTTGGAAATGCGTCTATCATGTATAATGTCAGGAATTCTTCCAGATTCTAGGTCACGGAAGAGGTTATTGATGGTAGTGATAATATAGGAGCTATAAGCAGAGCAGAGTATCTCTCTAGCAATGTATTGTTTATCTGCTTCCTTGTTGTTCTGTTGTATGGGTGCGTTGATCTTATCTTTAGAATCAGTAAATGCTTTAGCAATGTCGTGCATGTTGTATACAGTGTATCTTTCTTCCTGACTAAGGCCATCCACACCATGCAATAATGAAGGTAAAATGTTATTGACCAAGCCAGTGGAGAACTTGGCAGAATGACTTTTGATAGCAGCAATGTCTGCTTTATTCCAGATAGACATAGCCATACCAAAAAGACCTGTGACAGTACCTGTTGCACCTGTAACATCAGAACTGTCAACTTCACGTTTGTTACGTTTATGATTGAGATTATCAGGAGAGGGCTTCTTCCTGAAGTTGCCTCTATGTTCAGTAGAATGGACCCCAGCAATAGGGTCTTGCGTACAAATCTGAAATGCTGCTAAACTATCAAGCAATAATGTACTATAAAATGCTGATGTATTAGTATTGTGACACATACCAAACTCTTTCATATTCCAGTAAGTAAGATTAAACAAAACAGGTATATGCATAAACTGTAAGTTATTAATCAAGGAACCTGGGAGGGCAGTGGCTGTGAGACCACTATGGGGACCAGGGGTATGCTTTGGACATTCCAAAAGCTGCTTGTCAGTGGGTGGTAACACAGAGAGGTACATGGCTGCAGAAGCCATGTGATGTATTGCACAAAATCTACGAGCAGAATCTTTGGACAAAGAATTACAGTAAGAAGGATCTAGTAAGGCAGTTATGTTGTACAGACCAGAGTGTCTTAATGCAGTTTGTAACAAGGACAGTGAACTATTTGGGGATAATTTAGCATTGGGCTAACCCTGGAAAGTTCCTTTGGAGAGTTTGGCCACAGGGGAGAATTTGTCCTTGTGATGTGGTTTTCCACTCAGTTTGAAGGATAGATTTGTCAGGAGCAACAACTGAGGCAGTGAGGTAAGCATCAGAACCTTCCTGGACAGTGATCATACTATCTGGTATATTGATGGATGCTCCCTCTGGAGGAGGCGCTGGAGGATTGAGGTGTTATAGGAGGTCCGGGTACCGTGCCTTGGATGCAGGGGATAACTCCTGAGAGGAGGAGATAATGGAACAAGATAGCCATCTTGTCAGTATATCTGAAAAGGAAGATCAAAGATTAATATGTTAGTACAATTCCACCCAATGGGGTGAGGAAAAGTAATTTAAGCTCCCTTATACAGTTTCAGCTGGTTTGCATGTAACCATTTGTCAGTCAACTTGTTGTGGAGGAGTCTAACTTGATAGACTGCCAGACTGAGCTTGTTGACAATAGGGTATGGGCCTTCCTACTTATTGGAGAAGGAGTGGGTGGAGTGTGCAAATCGAAGTACCATTACCTGATCTCCAACTTGCCAATCCACTTCTTGTGCATGTTTGTCAAACTGTATTTTGGATTGTTGCTGGGCCTTGCCCATGCAGTTAGCAGCATACAAGTGTGTGTGTATGAGGTCTTTTCTGAGTTTTTCCACATACTGGTCTACAGACACACAGTCTGCAGTAGGGGTGTGCAGGTCAAACAACAGGTGTTCAGGTAATCTCATCTGTCTACCAGTCATCTCCTCAAAGGGTGTTAGCTGGGTGGTGGCTGAGGGTGTGCCCCTAACTGCCATAAGGAGTAAAGGCAATAGGGAATCCCAAGTTTTGGGATTGTCCTCAGTGAATTTGGAAAGCATTTGCTTAATCCCGTCTGTTGGCTCTTTCTACTTGACCTGAGGATTGAGGGTGCTAAGGTATGTGGAACTTCTGCTGAACTCTGAGGAGTTCAAGGGATTCTTTCATCAACTCACCTGTAAAACTGGCTCCTTTGTCAGAATCTACCTTAAGAGGTAGACCCCACCTGGAGAAAATCTGTTCCACCAGGATTTTGGCAGTAGTTTTCACTGTAAATGTCTTAGTGGGGAAAGCTTCTACCCACTTTGAGAAAAGGTCAGTTACCACAAAAGCATACTTATTATTTCTGCTGGTGTTGGTCAGAGGGCCAATGAAATCAATTTGAATGGCATGCCAAGGGCCAGAATGTCTTTGTGGTAAAAGTTTGGCATTCCGTTTGGTAGGGATGGGATTGTTTTGCGCACAAACGAGACAGTTGTCTATGTATTGTTTAACATCTTTGGTGATACCAGGCCACCAGGAGGTGGTCTTGAGTCGTTGGAGGGTATTCTTTGCTCCCTGGTGTCCACCAGTAGGAGTGTCATGCACTTGGTTCAAGAATTCTGATCTTAGGTGTCTGGGGACTACCCACAACTTAGTGGTAGAATCATCTGGTTGGAACCAAATGAGCTTGTCATCTGGTGACAAGTGCAACTTACCTTCATGTCTCTGATAGGGGTTATACATGGGAAGCTTTTTTTCAGTACATTTGTCAAGGAATCTGAACACCTCTTTGAGTTCAGTGTCGAGCTGTTGGGCTGCGGAGAGGTCCAAGAGGGAAAAAGGTTGAGATTTCTTCTTGAGTGCTGCAATATGTACAGCTGCATTAGCCTCTGGATGGTCCATCATCCAGAAGTCATCCCCTTGGGCCCCTTCCTTAGCAAGGGTGTCTGCAGTGTCATTGAAGGCATGATAGGGGTCATGGAGAGAGTTGGCTTTAACCTTGTGTACATAGAGTTTGTGTGCAAATTTTTGTTCCACTGAATGTATGTATATTACCAATTCCTTGTACTTCACTGGACTGCCATCAGAGGAGAGGAAGGAGTTCTTCTGCCAGAAGGGAAGAAATTCTGTAAGGGAGCAACAAACCCAGTTACAGTCTGTGAAAATGATGGTATCCTCGGTTCCATGCTGGATGAACTCGAGGGCACAGGCCACCGCTGCCATCTCTGCCTATTGTGATGATGCTACACTACAGCGCTTAGATATCTTGACAGTGTTCCCATAAGGGTAACTCACCAAAATACCCATCCCTGCAATTTGTTCTCCCTGATAGTAGGATGCTGAACCATCAGTAAAGATACGGCACAAAGAGGTGCTCTTGAGTATTTGTGGCATGGCAAGGAGGAAAGGACCTGGATCAGTAAGATCAGGTGACTGTAGTGTACAGTCATGGGGTTCTCCCTGAAAAAGGAGGCCATGAGCTAACATAGAAGGAACTTTAGTTGGTTGTACCTGTATATCTCTGTCCTGGAAAAGAAGCGACCAGTGCGTCAGTCTGGTGTTAGAGACTGACCCATCCTTCACTCTGTCTGAGAGCAAGAAGGTGGTTGGTGTGTGGTTGGTATTAATAATCAGTGGTGAGTACCCAATGATATACAGGAAGTGCTTGACAGCCCAGTAGGTGGAAAGAAGGTTCCTTTCACAAAGGCCGTACTTCTGTTCCACTGGGGTCAAGAGCTGTGAGGCATATGCAATGGGTCTCAAGGTGCCATGCACCTTCTGGGCCAGAACTGCTGACATAGCAATGTCAGAAGTGGCACACTCCAGATGAAATGGTAATGCTGGATTGGGGTTCACCAGTGCTGGGGTAGAGGCCAAGGCCTGCTTCAGTGACGTCACAGCCTGGGTGTGAATAGGGTCCAAAGTCCATGGTACATCCTTTTTGAGTAATTCATACAGAGGAGCAGCTTTCTGAGCAAAATCACAAATGAAATCTCTCGAATAGTTTACCATACCTAGAAACCTTCGAAGAGTTGCCACACTGGTAGGTAATGGCAAGTCTTGCAATCCCTGTACCTTCTTCCAGGTAGGGCTTTGACCTTGGTCAGTTATCTTCAGACCCAGAAAGAGTACTTCTTTCTGACACAACTGTGCTTTTGCTGGGTTACATTTTAAGCCTGCTTTCTGAATGAGAGTCAATAATTCGTCCAAGAGATCCAAATGTTGTTCCTGTGTGGCTGTTGCCAGCAACAGGTCATCCACATATTGTAAGAGACATTGGGGGGTAGAGAAACTCTCGAGGGCATCCATCATGTGGAGATGGAAGAGGGATGGACTGTTATGGAATCCTTGCAGTAAGCAAGTCCACGTGTACTGTCTTCCTTCAAAGGTGAAGGCAAACTTAAATTGACTCTTAAGGACCAATGGCAATGACCAAAAACCATTGGAAATGTCCAGGGCACTGAACCACTTCAAGTCAGGGGTTAGAAGTCGTAGCACATCTGGTGCTGATGCCACAGCTGGGGAACAACCGGGGGTGACCTGATTCAGTTTCCTGTAGTCATTAGTAAGTCTCCAAGCACCTGTGGGTTTCTTCACGGGCCATACGGGGGGAGTTGGCAGTGGAAACACAAGTTCTGATTACTTCTTGCTTGAGGAGTGACTTGATCGTTTCTCTAAGGGAAGGCAAGGCCTCAGTTGGGAAAGGATATTGCCTTTGCCTCTCACGTGCTGGGCCTGGCACTTCAATGATGGTGTGCATTCTACCATAGTCATGCTTGTTAACTGCAAATGCTTCCAAATGTCGTTGCAGAATAGGTAGGTGTTTTGGAAAAAGTTCCTGATTCTTGAACAAATCTATGCCATCATACTCTTTGTCATTGGCAGATATCTTTGCCACAACGTGTGAATCAGGAATCAAAATGGTATGATATTGACCCTGAATCTGTATCAGTAGCATGTTAGCTAGGTCCACCATACAGCTGTGTGGCGCAAGGAAGTTGGTCCCTATAATACTAGGATGATCATGCAGTACCATTAGTTGGAAAGTGTGCGAGGCCTTTAAGTGGCCTAGCTCTACCAGTAAGGGTAGAGGACGGTATGCAGGTAGCCTAGTACCGTCGACTCCTGACATGTTGGTCCTCCGTCCGGTGGACCAAGGGGATGTGTCCGGGTGTTCGTCATGTAGCACAGATACAGCTGCACCTGTATCTAGCAAAACTACTAGTTTGTGGCCCCCGACCTCGGCCTTGGTGCAGGGCCTTCCATTTGTATCCAAGACTAGATGTTTATAATACAGACTGGGGCCTGTAATTGTCAATCCGTACTGCTGGAAG
Organism: Neoceratodus forsteri; assembly: GCA_016271365.2. NCBI lineage: Eukaryota > Metazoa > Chordata > Ceratodontiformes > Ceratodontidae > Neoceratodus > Neoceratodus forsteri. The sequence continues at coordinate 636,869,440 of CM057455.1, read as the reverse complement.
CATGCAGAGGTTGGGCCTGGCTCATGTGAATCACTTCACATTGCTGTACTGATGCTATATAGGGAGGAGCTTCTGGGTTCAGACCTGCGTGGGCTTGAGGGCCTGTACCTCCGGTTTCCCCATGGCCAGTTGAGGCCTGGACTGCCGGTTGTACCGCTGCAAGGGCCTGTGCGGGAACAGCATCCGCCACAGAGCACACTTGTCCCAGGAGCTCTCGAAATTTCTGATTCTCTTCGGCTATCTCCCTATATGAAGGACCCATTCTCTGTTGTGGTTTACCTCTACTCTTATGCTTCCTATTCTTATGCCAATTCCGGTTCCCACCCCATTGCTGTTGATGTGGTTGTTGTTGATGTTGATTATCAGCTGGAGGGGCTGGCTGATGTTGGGCCTGTTGGCGTTGAGCCTGCCCTTCCACTGTGTAGTGTGTCGTGGCCTCCGAAATGGGTTCCACTGCAGCTACCTTTTTGGAACCTGAGCCCAAATCACGGATATACAGTTGACACGCTCTCTCGGTTTTCCAAAGGATATCAGCAAACCTATCCGTATTTGGGTAAGGGGTTGGCTCTACCTTTTCTCTTACTGCTGGAATCATGTTCCTAAGGAACAGGGTCTTATATTCAATAAGATCTACATCCGCAGCTTCTTGTGCCAGGTGCTTTCCTGCTCGGTAGGCCATCCAGAGTCTCTGGTGATAAGTCGCTGGACTTTCTTTTGCATTCTGCTTTACAGGGTATGCAAGCATCACTCCTACTACACCTGGATTGTGAGCAGAAATGAGCTCAGCTGCAACCTCGTCAAAGATAGCATTCCCATCCTGGTGAACAGCTTTGGGGAGTTTGGCCCATAAACCAGGATCGATGGTCTGGCGTAGTATTTGGACCTGATATTCTGCAGCGAGGCTAAGCATCTCGCATTTAGAATGTACCTTTTCCAAATGACAGCTGAGGTTGTCGGACGGATTCATCCGACTGATGCTGTCAGCAATTTGCTGAATAGAGTAGGCCATTTGTAGGGGATTAGTGGGTCGATCAGGCAAAGGTAGATTGTCTTGAGCACTGTCCAAGGCTGCATGAGCTGCAACTTCAGCCGCAGTGTGGACAATACCTTCCTGAGTGCCAGCCTCTTGGAAAAGCTGCCTAATCTGGGTTTTAATAGCCCTTCTACTGCTCTCAGGAAGAGGGATATTGCCTATCACAGTTTCAATCATGGTTTCTATCTCTTGCCTGTCTTCCACATTAATAACGGCTACCAGAGGTGCCATCGGGACCAGGCTTGGACCTGCTCCCCCCCATCATGGGGGCCGCCATGTTGGCGTCTCCCATGATGAGCGTCACGACGTCACCGACGTGTGACATGGGGAGTTGGGGGCGGGGACCTGCCATGCTGTGGATGGCTGGGTGTGGAGTCTGGGCCATAGTAGGGGTGTGACTGGGTGTTGTATTGCGAAATGTCATCATCAGATAACTCCCCCTCCGATGATGAATGAAAGGTGGGGGCTATGCCTCCCATTGCCTTAACATGTCCAGCCAGAACCTCTCACTGATGGCACAGTGTTGCCATCTTAGTTCTACATTCATCGTGATTCACGCTTGCAACATCCATAGCAACCTGATGTTGCTTTTGCTTTTGCAAAACTCTGTATGCAGCGCTCAATTCGCGATTGTCCCTGTAAGCTATTTCTAAATCAATACATACCTGGTTAATCTCGTCCTGCAGCTCACCCATTTCATCGCTCAACTGAGCATTCGCAGCACTCAGCAAACCATTCATTTGCACAGCCTGACTTTTATCCTGTCTCAAACTTTCGCACCCCTGCTTCAACATACATATTTCCTGTTCGCCAGCCTGGGCTGAATGATGCAATAGTGAATCCTTTTCATTCCGCAGAGTTTGGAGTTCAGACTCCAAGTTCTGCTGCAGTCTAATACATTCTGTTTCCTGCAAACCCATTTGTTGCTTAAGAGATGAAATCTGCAGATCAAGGGTTTGAAACCTCACTTCGGAGGCTTCCACAGCAGCATAGAGAGCCACGACCATCAACCCTTTAGCATGATGCTTATTGGTTGATTGTCTCGTCTCTGCATACTGGGTTGAAATCCCCAGTATAGGGTTGTCAGATTGACTTGCGTCCTGCGCGAAGTCAGCCCATCCTCCATGGTAGGCAAGGAAGTTCGAGACATCGAGTCTCAGTTCTGCGCAGATATCTGATACTGTGGCCATGGCATGGGAGGTAACTAAAATTCAAACTGTGAAAAAGACAGCGTGCTGTGTATTGATCCATAGCATGAGTACTTTAAACACAGCCGGGCTACTGTATTAGTTGCAGGCTTGCAATTCAAAACTGCTATGGAGTGGGTCGAGTCGGCATCCACCACACCCGTAAAGTCAGCCAGACTTTGCAAGTGACTACAAACTGGTTTTGAAATGGGAGAGGTGATACGGGAATGTACACCTACTGTCCCCGTGGGAAAGGGAAAAAGTGTAAGCAACAAGGGAAAACTTACAAACACCAAATATCGTCTGCACACGGTCGCCAATTTGTTGAGAGGCCTAAACCTCACTTTCAGATTCTTGACGATATTGGGAATGCAAGTACTCACAGACACGTTGCATTAGAGGAATAAACAAGTTTATTACTACCAAGGGATAAATCACAGTTGCCCTAAGCAGTTCTTACCAATACGAACTGGGAGCCAGTGCTAAGCTGCCCTACACCCCAGGTTTCTCTTGTTGTCTCTTGGGGTCTCCTCCGTCTCGAGGTATAAAGCTTGTGCATTACATTATATACCTATGATAATTACTATGGTTACCAAATGATAGAAACATTTTTAGTTACAGAGATGAGCCCTATTGGCTAAATTAGAGGTGGCTCCATGGTCCAAGATAACATTATACAATTCTGTGAAGTCATCAGTTTGAGAACAAAAGAGTTCTTATACAGAGTCTTACATAACTCAGTGTAGTAGTACAAATCACCAAAAGATGGCAATGCCATCTTACATATTATAATTACTTCAAGGACACAGGTGTCTTGGCATCTGACAAGTAAGAAATACACAGAAAATACATGGCAGAATATATGTGTATTAGCAAGCAAAGTGTATTACAACAATATGCATTGACAACCTGACATCTACTCTTATACGGTAGATGCCCTTAGCCCTAAATATTAGTATAACCTATACCTAAGTGTTAGCTGTCTACAGTGTACCTCTGAGGGTACCAATTAGGGAGCAGGGACCTCATGTAACAAGTGGGATCACATGAACCCTTCTCCAGTCTTCTGGGACCTCTCCTGTGCTCAGAGACTCACTAAACAGTTCTGATAATGGCCCTGCTAGTTCCACCCTTAGCTGCTTTAGTAGCCTGGGATGTATGCCATCAGGTCCCATTGCCTTGTCCACACTGAGCTTATCGAGCTCTTGTAAGACCCTTTCTTTTGTGTAAGGGCTAGTGCTCAGCTCCCTTCCCCCTGTGTCCATGTTGCTGAGCTGTGGGACCTGCCCTACCTTCTCTTCAGTAAATACTGAGCAGAAGTATCTATTTAGGATAGATGCCTTTCCATGGTCCTCCTCCTCACACTCCCCCTTATCCCCTTTGATCTTAGCAATACCCCCCTCCAGATTTTATCCTTTCACTAATGTAACTATAGAAAGTCTTGTCCCCTTCTTTTACTGTTCATGCTAGTGTTTCTCTGGTTTGGGCATTTGCCTGCCTTACTGCCTTCCCTGCTTCCCTTAGGAAAGTTTGGTATGCCTCCCTATCTTCATCCTGCTGCATTCCCTTATATTTCCTGAAGGCCACCCTTTTGGCTCTGACCTTTTCTGCTACTGTTTTTGAGACCCAAAGTGCTTTCCTTCTTCTTTTGCACTTCCTTTTCTCTCTAAAACAATGGGATGTTGCTTCAAGTATTGCATCCTTAATGCTTGCCCACTTTGCCTATACCCCCTCACCTGTATTTCTTTTTTCCCAGGGCTAGCTTAACTCTGTTGGCCATCTTATCAAAGTCAGCTCCTCTGAATTCCCATATTTTTGCCTTGGAATGGGATAATTTAGTTGTAGTGGCCAAATTGAACCATACCATGTGATGGTCACTGGCCCCAGGTGACCTTCTACCTGGAGATCTGTGATCCTTTCCCTGTTAGTCAGTACTAGATATAGGATAGCCTTGTCTCTTGTGGGTTGTTGTACCAGTTGTTTGAGACCCCCCCTCCTACAGGGAATCCACCATGTGCCTAGTTCTGGCAAATGTTCCTTCTGGTATTGACCAATCTGTATCTGGCATGTTGAAGACTCCCCATTATCAGAACCTCCCCTTCTAACAGTAATGTGTCTGCTTCCTCCCCCTGATCTGGGGTCCTGTAGACAACCCCAGTTCTTATGGCTGTCCCATTTCCTGTTTCCAGGGTGATCCACAGTTCATCTGGCTCCTTATGTGACCTACTTACCCCAGCACAACATGGTGCTTGAAAGGGTCATAGTACCTCCACTTCGCTGGCCAATGTTATCTCTAGATCAGGGTTGCTATTGATCAAGGCAATTTGACTGGAGTGATATTCATTGATCTCTTCAAAGCCTTTGATCTAGTTGACCACACTCTCCTGTGCTCTGCACTCCAGTCCCTTGACCTATCTCCACCTGTCCTAGCCTGGTTTACTAATTACCTGAAAGGGATGCAGCAACTCATGAAGTTCAATAAGGCCTACTCGGAGCCCACTGTTGTTAAATCTGGGGGTCCTCAGGGGTCTGTCCTAGGGCCCATTCTTTTCTCCCTTTTTGTGAATGATTTGCCCTTGGTCTCAGTCCATGTTAGTGCCACCCAAGATACAGATGACCTGGTGATCTTATCCCACTCCCAGGACATCAATGTCATCAACTCTCAGCTCAACACTGACTTTGAGCTCCTGCAGTCTTGGCTAAAGGCCCATAACCTTGCCATTAACCTGAAAAAAACCCAGGCTATGCTTTTTGGATCCCTGTCTAAAACCAAAGTTTGTCTTGTTCCCCAAGAGTCACTGGTGCTGATGATTACCTTGTGAGGTTTGCTGACTCTCTTAAATACTTGGGTGTTACTCTTGACCCTCTCATGACCTCTTCCTGCAAATATGCAATATAAACAGGGCTGAAAACAGTAAGCTGGGCCTGGTATATAAAGCCAAAAACAGCCTTAGTCCAGCAGCGTGTCTTGCCTTGGCTAAGGGGGTCCTTCTCCCCATGGTCTGCTGCAGCCTTGAGTCTTTTGTTCATGCCCCAAAATACAGTCTAACAAAATGGGATGTTGCATATAATAATATTTGTCACTTTGCTCTCTCTGCCCTCCATCTCAACCACCACTGTGAGCTGTACAGGAAACTTGAATGGTTAACCCCTGACCACCATTGAACTTTTGTAATGGATAACTTCATTGACAATGTTGTCAGAACAGTGCCCCACCCCAGTACTAGCTGAGCTTTTCAAGCCTGCAAACTCTATGTATCTATTAAGGTCCAGCAGTTCCCAAGTATTCCAAGTTCCAAAAACCCGTACTCTAATAGTTGACCAGGCATTTGTTGTATGTGCACCCAGGCTATGGAACTCTCTCCCTACCAATGTACGTACCTCCTCCTCCCATACCTGCTTCAAAAGCTTCTACTGGGACCTCCTAAAACTTGACTCAAGCTGTCACTGTGCCTAAGGTACTATCTTCCTCCTCTGTACTGCGCTGCACTTTATTGTCATGCCTAGTCACCTCCCTTGCTATCGGTGAGTTCATGAGCATATAATTATGGCTGTCAAAGGTTACACATTACGTGATGTTCTATACCTGACTGTCAAATGTTTACCTTTGCTACAGTATTTTGCATTTTTATCTGTCTCCCTTATGCTGCACATCACTGATGTTTTACTGTGAATTTCTGTAATACCTGTTTTTGCTTGTAAGCTTCCTTGTAACCTGTAGTCTCCCGGGGTGCACCTGAAAATAGGCATATGTTTCTCTAGTGTGCTTACCTGGTTAGCAAAAGTTAAATAAATAAATAATAAATTGATGTGAGCCCCACAACCTGCCTAGATGAACAGAAGCAGTAGAATGTCCTGATGTTTGGTGTGCAGTGAAGGGGAGAGGGCCTGTGCCATTCTTGGACATGGACAGGGTCAGAACGGGCAGTGGGTCCAAGCTAACAAGTATGGAGGAATGAATTCAGGGCTGCATGGACCTTACCACCATCCATATTGTGTATGGCATGGACACAGGAGTGCATCCAACAGGTAAGACACATTCCAGGGTGTGCCAGCAATGCACATATGCACACAGACAAACCATGCCCTTTGGCCCCCTACAACTGATGACAGTACCATGGCAGACTTGAATGTGGGACAGTAGACTAGCACCCAAGTCACTCCTGTGGGTATGCTACAGTATGCATCCCCTGCAGTGCACATGTGTGCCCATACACTGAAGCCAAAGCAGTCTGTTCCATGTGATATTGGAGAATGGAAAATGGTGACCATGAAAACGACACTGGCTTTACGGCAAGCAGAATTAAGGTGATTTTTTGGGGGGGCTGTGCCCCATGCACCCCTCCATTGCTGAGGATGTTTCTGCCTGCATCCCCTTTCTATAGATACCAACTCCAAGGTCATAGCACCTCAGGGAGGGGGACATGCAAAAGTCATCTTAATTCCGCTCGCCGTAAAGCCAGCACTGTTTTCACAGTCAGTATTTTCCACTCACCGAAATTACATGCTACTATAGTGGCCATGTCTAGCTACATGTCTCATTTCCTATTCAGAGTCCTGTGGATCCCAGAATGCAGTGCCATCCTATGCAGACTCACACACAGAGGAAGAACAGCTAACACTCCTTTCTGAGGATGAAGAGGGCTCACATGAAATTGAGGTCACCAAGCCGCTCTCACCTGAGACAACACAAGACCACAGCATGCAGTAGGCCCTGGAAAGCTATGGACAAATCAACAGATTCATCAAGTGGATTGATGAGCATGTATCTGCCATTGTAGAGTCCATGCTGATGATGTGCAGTGCCCTGCAACAGATAGGGGCCACTATGGGAGCCAAGCAAACCCACCCTATACTCCCTGTTGGCACCCCACTGCATGGATGCCGTTGTCCATTTGGAGCAAACTGAACCTGTGGTCTTAGCAGCTGTCCAGGATACTGGCCTCAGTGTGTCAGTTGCTGCACAGAGGCCAGCCACAGCAGGCAGGTTACCTGTGTGTGATCTACTCACATCTGTGAGGGGCTTTACACAGTATGATTCAGATGGGCAATGATGTGATACAAGGACACACCATTATCCCTGCTGCACCACACTGAGGCACACATATGCTCTCTGTAAACAGTCATGCACTGGACACATGCACATGCATGACTGCACAGTATCATGCTTCTTGTATAGCTTTATAAATATTACAGTATTATGTGTGTTGGACGTTTAGTACCATAGTGGACAGGAGGGAAGAACAGGCACATCTCTGAGTGTATGTATTAGAGAGCAACATGTGTAAAGGTGGTGGGGCTATGGTGTGTGGGTCCCTGTGTAATAACTACTTGAAGAAGTAATACTCTATGGGGCAGTATCCACCACCGCAACTACCCAATTCCTATTTGGTTGTGAAATGTCTCCTCACTCAGCCTCTTTACTCACAAAATCTTCATAACAATCTGGACGTTCACCTCCAGGAGTAGCCATTGGTGCAAAGCAATATTGTGTAGGATGGCTCAGGCTGTGACTATCTTGCACATGTCTTCTTCTGTATTTTGGAAGGCCCCAACCAATTTGTCTTGGCACTGGAATTTAATTTTAAGTATGTCAAAGGTAATCTCTATGGTGGTACACGTGGCTCAGTGTGCAGCAATGTACCTCCATTTTGCCTAGGTAGAGCAGCTGGCTATAGGGCTATGGGTGTCACTGAGTATGGTTGAAATGAGTAGCCAGCATCACTTGGAACACTTCAAGGACATTGGTTATTGTTCCTGTTGTGTGTGTATGCCTCTTCAGCTTGTGGCACATGCATGTTACCTAATAATATATCTTCTGGTGCTGCTTGTTCCTCAAGTAGGACATATAGGCCACACTGCTCCCAGATGATGACATTGTGGCTGTACCGTGCATATTGGGTGACAACATTGGTGATGGTGTGGTCTGTGGAACACATGATCTGTATGTTTAGTGAATAGAAGTTTTATAGTTGAAGTATGCATATCGATTGATTTTTGTTGTGCACCTATCACTCTGAGCAAGGCTGTAAGAGTGTAAACATCCTGTTTTACAGCATCCAGCTCCTCCACTGTGAATGTGAATGCAATGTACTGACTGGTATGAAAATGCAGACATTGGGTAGAGTTGCAACAATTGACATGGTTAGGTATTTCCTGAAATTTTAGTGATATCGCTTGAGACATTTTCTACCTGCCTGCAATGGTGTTGTAGGGCCACCAGACCAATTGTCTTTAGAAATATTGCAAAATACCTGGAAAAATATGACCATGGCAGTTGCTCATTTTTATTGTGCATGACATAGTGGGTATCATCATGATGAATATTTCCTGAACATTCTTGACCCATAGAACACCAGTGATAACATAATCTTATCCTCTGTAATCAAGGGCCACACAAGGGAGTCAATGTCTGTAACTCCATCTCCAGTATGTACAACAGAGGTGGGATAAATGACCTGTCCAGCTGGAATCTCCATCACAGCAGTTGAGCAAGTACAGTAAACAGGGTCATCTGCACTTGTACAGATGTGGTCATGCTTTGCAAACACTGCCACTGTAAGCCTCCTCCACCACCAGTAGCAACATCATTGCTACTTCAGCTGTGAATATCATTCTTTATTGATGGCTACTAACTTGTGCTGCCCAAACAGCTGCATTTCTTTTGCTGCTCTTGGTTCTATCCTATTCTGTTATGGACAGGCCAGTATTGCTTTCTGTAGCTGGTGTTAGTGTTCATGCAGGGGGTGTGGGGCAGACTGCTGTACTACTGATGAAAACACCTTATGTGGATGGCCCCATGGAATGCAAATCATCTCTATTAAGTGGCCATCCTACTTTTCAGAAGCCCTATGTTTCTAAAGGACAAAAGTGACTGTGACACTATAAATGCTTAAATAAGCTTTTGTTGTTTGTTTCTTACTGATTTAGCTTTTCATTATGTATTTTGTGTGTTTTTATTATTTTTATTTACTATGATATGCAGCAACAGTGTAAGAAGGAAAACAAAAAAAGAGAAACACAAAACCCAAACAGAAATCACAATACACACAGTACATACTGTCAGTACAGTACTGTATCTGACTGAACTAAACAGGTAAGTCTTTGAAAACATCAGAGATTCTGCTCTGCTTGGAGTCAGAGCAGATCTTACTTGTCAACTTCCCCTTAGAAGTTTGTAGTTTGCTCCATTCATCCATCTCACTGTTTTGGGTACATCATGACATTACTGACCTCAAATTCTCAAGAGCTTCCCAATTTATGATAAGCATTTGAGGGGGAGTCTCCACCTGGCTCAGATATATCTGCATTCTCATCTATTCTCATTCTATTCACTGCTTCACAGATGTCAGCATTAGTAAGTTCAATATCAGTTGGGACTTCTTTGTCCATTTTGAGGAATTGGGTGAACTCTGCATCAGTCATGAATCCCTATGTGACTAAGTCAGTGAGAATATCAGCAAGCTTTGAATATCTATCAGCAGAAGGCTCATTTTGGCATTCCTGTCACCTGTGAAGCCTGCCTTTGTGAAGCAGTTGCTTATAGTTATGGTTGACACAGATTTTCCATTTTTGGCAATCATTTAGATGTCATCAAATATGTTTATGGCCTTGGCAATTATGAATGCTTGTGCTGAACCTCCCGCATCTATCATTCCCACAATCCTAGTGGACATCAGGGCTTTGTATTGACATTTTACATTTCTGATGACTTCACTATCCATAGGTTGAATGGGACTGGTTGTGTTTGGTGAAAGGAACAACATTTTAATGAGGGGGTACATGACAACAATTTCTTATGGATGGGAAGAGCACATTTTGACCAGTGGCATGACATGGCACATTTTCTTTTTCAGCTCTCTCTCCCACATACTGAGTCAGTCCAAAAATATCCACTCTGTCATCCAGGCATTTGAGGAGCTGTAATAGGAGACTGGCAGAGTGAACAGATCTGTAGGGAGGCAACTATGACATTTACTCTCCTGACCAGGAGAAGAACCATTTGTCACTGCCATCCTTGTTTGCACAGTATAGACTGGACACATGGGGCCCAATTTTCAAATAATTGGGACTGGTGCATGGGGCTTGTGTGAAGGTGAAATGGTGCAAAAGATGCTTTTACCTTGAGCCTGTCCCAATTTTGTAAGGCACCCCGGACCATGGGGGGGGGGGACCACCTGCACCAAGTAGATTTTCACCATCTTTTCAATGCCCAAACTAATGTGCTCTGGTGGAAGGGGCCTTGCGTTGGGGCAATGCTGCAACATCCCCTACAGTGGGATTTTGTGAGCCACCCAATGGTCACACAGTCCATGCTGTTAGACCAGCCCAGAGCTGATCTAACTTGCCATGTGCCACTCCTAGAGTTGTCGTTAGGTGGGGGGGTGACTACACGCCCCTCTTTGGAAGGCACCCTCACAGCCCGAAACAATTTGCCAGACTACTGCTGGAGCAGCTGGAGGTCTGTTGTAGGTACAAGCCTGCAAACCCCCGGTAATGCTGGTGCATCCCCCCCCACATGGATCTGCACTGAATGGTTGCTGCCATGCACTTGCAAAATCAGGGGCAGTTGCCTCTCCCTCTCCCCAGCCTGACCCAACCCACTTCCTGCAAGTCAGGGCATACACAAGATGACCCACCAGCCACAAGGGCTACTGGCTAGGGGGTCGCCATCACTGCCCTCTGCTTAAATAAGCCCATTCTGCAGTTTGTGGCATTCTCCTCCCATGTGCCATTTCTTCAGCACTGCTCTTAGCTGGCAGAAAATTCAGGGACTTTGGCACTAGCACCCCTCCAAAATCTGGCATACTATCCCTGGTGCACCCGGGTTTGACAAAGGCAGCAGTTCGGCGCATGATGTGTCAATCTAAGGTGATGTTTTAAAACTGAGCCCATGGTCCTTAGCTTTCTTTCCTCCAAGTAGTTTGGTCTTTTTGTACACATGCTACCGGTCAAGTCAGGATAGCCCATGTAGAAAAGACAGGTTTCATTAGCATTGTATACATTGTTCGGTGTGAACTCATTATGATGTGCTGGTAAAACAGACCTAACCCAGCCAGTAGCAGCTTCAGTGTCAGCATCAGAGAACATACTTGTTCTTTTTACACAAAATACTGTGTCTATGTTTCCACCACCACAGCAAGCCATCAGTGGATTCAAAAGTGTCATGTCCCAACTGTGCGGCCAGCTCATTAGCATTTTTTTCATTAAGGAACCTGACAAATGAGCCCCTCTACTAACAGCAATATTGAACCATAAGAAAAGGGCATCTTCTGCCTCCACATCTTTTCTCTCTCTCTTTTGCGTCCTGTCAGGGTTAGCATTTGCCTATCATTCTGATAGGATGGAATCTGATTTTGGTTTATGCACCCAGCCTGACTTTTCAAGATTCCAAACTGTTTTGTCACTGAAGAGAGAGAGAAACTTTGGGGTCTGCAAAGCCTCTAGTTCCTTCATTCTCTGGGCTACTGACAACTCATTTCTTTTGGATGCCATCCTTACACTCCCACAATATCCTGACTGTTAGAAGATGATGAAAGAAAGCAGTGGCCGCTTAGGTGATGTTCCAATAAAGCAGCACAGCTGTTCTGCCTCTCTGAATCAGCAGCTAATTAATAATAATAAGAAGAAGAATACTACATTTTATTTGTATGGCACCTTTCAAAAAACCAAGGCACCTTAACAATAATTAAAATCACAATACATACACAAGTTACCCAGTATAAAACATAAATATTGCTAATAACACCTTTACTCAATCACCAAAGGCTTCGTTCCACAAGTATGTTTTTAATGCTTGTTTGAAGTCCACTATGGTCGAGCACTCACGTAACCGACGGGGTAGAGAATTTCAGAGGGTAGGGGCAGCATACATAAATTATCTCACAACAGAAGATTTCAAACATACCCTCAGAATCTCTAGCAACCCCTCGTTGGCTGAGCGGAGCAATTGCCCCGGGCAGCGAGGAATCAGTAGCTTTTTCCGGTAATCCTGGCCCTGTCCATGTAGGGCTTTAAAAGTCAGAAGACTGACTTTAAAGGTGATCTACCACTGAACCGGCAGCCAGTGCAGTCTGCACAGCACAGGTGTAATATGACAGGACAGGGAATATCCCGTCAAAAGCCACAGTGTAGCATTCTGCACTAGCTGTAAGCAGTGGATTTCCACCCCCAGTAGCCCTAGGTACAGGAAGATGCAGTAGTCCAAACGCGAGGACACAAAGGTGTGGATCAAAGTGGGAAGGTCGCCAGATGGAACTAGGTGCTTAATCTTGGAGATATTCCTCAGATGGTAAAACAAGGATTTAACAACAGCCAATACCTGTGAATGCAGGGTCAGCCTGTTGTCGAAGATTACCCCCAGGTTCTGCACCCATTCAGAGGTCAAGAGTGGCACACCCCAAGGTATAGACCAGAGGGTGAGCCCCCACTCAACCCCCCTGTCTGGTGACCCGGATCCACAACCAATACCTTGGTCTCATTGGAGTTCAACTTTAACCAACTGGCATCCATCCACTCCGGGATTTCGGTGAGGCAGCTATTAAAGACTGAGACAGCTTTATCCTGGTTGGGTGCAAAAGAAAGGTAGAGCTGGGTATCATCTGCATAACAGTGAAACTTATTTATTTATTTATGTATTTAAATGTTGGTAACCAGGTAAACCCACTGAGACCAGAGGTCCCTTTTTCAGGGGCGACCCAGGATTTGTTACATAGAGCAAGGTTACATACATTGGACAAGATACAGTGGTTATGATTGTTACATACATTGGAGAGACAGTAGTTACAATTGATATTATGATTTATACATTTGGCACGATACATTGGGGTAACAGTAGTTACAGCAGATACATTCATAGGAATGAGCATGGAATCAGCCCATGCCTGCTTACAATGTCTCTGAGGGGCAACATGTACACTGCAAACATCATGGGGGATAGCACCGAACCCTGAGGAACCCCACATAACAGAGGGACAGGGTTTGAGGCAAAGACACCACCCTCTGAGATCTTCCTGCGAGGAATGATGTAAACCACTCAAGGACTTTATGCAACAGTCCTCAAATGAACCTCAGGTGATCCAGCAAGACCCCATGGTCCACAGTGTCAAATGCTGATGAGAGATCTAGGAGGACCAAGATAGAGTGGCTCCTCCCACCTCTCACCATCAGGAGATCATTGAGCACCCGAACCAGCACTGTCTCAGTACTATGCTTCTTTCAGCATCTGGACTGGAGGGATTTGTAGATGTCACGGATGGTCAAATGGTCCTTCAACTGCAAGGCCACTACTTTCTCAATCACCTTCCCTACAAAGGGAAGGTTAGAGATTGGTCTGTAGTTTGCAGGGCAGTCTGGGTCCAAAGAAGCTTTCTTCAGAAGCGGTGTCACCACTGCCTCTTTCAGTGAACTTGGAAACTCACCTGTCTCCAAGGATCACCAGACTATCTGAGCTAGGACTGGACTGATAACATCAAAACAAACCCAAAATTAGGGAAGTGGGTCCCAGGTCCAAACTACAGAATGTAGGGTGCATGCTCTGGATGATCCACATGATATCCATAAAAGCCAGTCAGACAAAGGTACTCCAAGAAGTTTGAGGATAAGTGAACTCACATTGATACACAGTAGCACCCATAGGATGTGCTGAACAGCAGGCCGATCTGATGTCAGCCACCTTATTTGCAAAAAATTAAGCAGGTTCATCGCATTCTACTTGCAAAAATACTTTCCAGACTTTTAGACAGGCTGGGTTGCACAGTCTGTCCACAGTTCGGAATAGCTGAGCTGGTCGATTTTGAGCAGATGCAATCTCCCCAGACAGGAATTCTGACTTCTTGCAAGAGATTGCAGATTGAGAGACTTGATAATGATCCATCAATCTAAGGTGGTCAGCAGCTAGAGTGGATTTCCACCAGCAACCCTCTAACCTTCATCCTAATGGCCACAGATCCCTCAAGATCCCATCAAACCAGGGGAACAGAGGGCAAAGGGAGAGAGGATGAATACAGACTGAAGCAATGACATCCAGAGCCACCGCAATGGGCAAGTTATAAGCCACTACGAGGGCCTCTTGGTCACTATTTGCCTCTGGGAGGGATGAGAGATCCAGCACGGCAATTAGGCCTGAAGAACTTAAATATCATAATGGGCAATACCATGTCATCTCCACAGGGGTAGGCCTATCAAGGGGGGTGCTAAAACTAAACCCCATGGTGTAGTGATCAGTCCATCCAACTGGTTCCACCCCCAAGTTAGAGGCCTTGATCTCCAGAAGGAATACTAAGTCAAGAGAGTGACCATGCTCATGAGTAGCAGTGGTAACAACCTGTGTAAGTCTCAGAGATGTCATCAACTGAAGGAAGTGCTGACCAAGCTGCAAGAGTTCATCATCGACCCAAGCGTTGAAGTAGCCCAGGACCATCAGCCTGGGTGACTCAAATTCCATGTTGATGACGAAGTCCGCAACTTCCTGAAGGAATTGTTTCCCATCTCCTGGTGAACAGTAGATGAGAACAAACCTACAACCTACACCTTCTACCACAGTACACACAAATGACTTGTTATCCACAACTGGTACATTCGTGAGGTTAAGTTAGGTCTTGAAACAGACCGCTACCCCCTTCCCTCCATCATCCGATCTTGTGTGGTGTATCACCAAGTACCCAGCTGGAATTGCAGCCTCCAAAATGGGGCCAGCATTCTCATCCAGCCAGGTCTCGGTGATGCAACCAGGTCTACCGACCCAACAAGATCTGCAATAATTGCAGTCTTGTTCTTAATGGACCTGGCTTGCATGACATGTTCCGAGTTTGATGAACCTCTCGGGCCGCCCAGACCAACTGCCTACCATCATTTGAAGTGCCCTTGGGTATGGATACCAGGCATGGCAAGCCACGATCTGGGTTCCGTTTAGCCTCAGTGGGGACAAAATTTGTTATCACATTCAAACCCATGTCCTCAGTGCTGGTCATACATCATACACTGCATGCCAGCCTGCTTTGGTGATATGTCTAGGTTTGTGCTCAGGAGTCTGCATCCTGTATTGGCAGTCCCAGCTGCACAGTGGTAAGTGAACACTGTGATTCAGCTGGCAGTGGCAGGCATCATGAACCTAAACTATTGTTTTTACTGCCGATGTACAATTACTAAATTATTAGTATTTATCCTGTGGTATTTTACATTGCCTTAAAGAGCAGCTGACACCATTAGGACAGCTTTAAAAAAAACATAATATTTAGACACAGTTCAGCCTGTATTTTCCATTAGTTTTGTATTTCTCCTCCCCATTATTTATTACTGATGCCTTTGCATAAAAAGGGGATCTTTGCTTCTGAAGAGTTAATTTTATTCCTGTTTCTTTCTCCCTTCCTAAGGTCAAAATGCTCTATTTGTGACATCACAATTTCTCCCATGGCAACAGATTTTGATGTAACAACAGAGGACTATGACATGAAGTAGGGAGTAAGCTAAAGAGGCAGATGAACTCTTAGGGATTTAGAGCATGTTTCCATGCAAATTTCTCAGTAATGAGTAATGGGGAATAGAAATCTATGGAATACATATACAATACAAGCTAAATTGTACCTAAATATTATGTTTTTCAATGTTTTCTTTGTGGTGTCAGTAGCTGTTTAAAAAGCCCTCATGCCACTTGAACCCTGAAGCTGTACCCTTTGTACCTGGGAAAAGGCCCATTGAACAAGAGTCAGAGGCATTGACTGACCATGCAATATACTTAAATGGTGAATAGCCCATTCCAGAGACTGAATAAATTGCTGATATTCCTGACAATGTCCCTATGCTGGCCACAGAGCAGAAAGAGTTTGAGGTGCCATCTGTTGCTAGGGAAGATGCAATATTGCCAAGAAGGTCTCTATGTGAGCCCAAGCCTATTATTAAGCACATTTATGACACACTTGATACCTCCTCAGATACCCCCCCATTATGTGGCCCATTAATCCACAGTACCACCAAGCGTATGCATTATCCAGTATTCCCAGATTCTGTTCAGAGGTACAGTTGACTGTGGGAAAATGTGGAGTGGTACTAACTGCTGCAAACTGTGCATAGATAGAGATCAATTGTATAGACAGCCAATGTTTATTGTACATATATATGTAAATAACCTGTATAGTCAGGAATCGGGTGTTAGCACAGTGTATATCGATATGATAAATCATATATGATGTTATGTTGAACTTTATTTCAGAACAATTTTACTAAGTAAGTTAATGGCTTGTCAAGGACACCAAGTATTTGGCAAGGGGAGTGTGTAAGCCCCCATCCCCAGTTTGGGGCTTACCTTAATATATGTTGCTCCATTGTCACACCATCCTTGTTCTACCTCTGGTTCCATGGCTGCAGACTTGTGACCAGAGGGCTAGAGTCCATTGCCCCAAGGGGGAGTTGGGCCATAGCTTGATCTTCACAGAGGTTGCTGCTTGTGGTGGTTATTCCTTGGCCCCATGTCAGAAGGGGTCCAAGGTCCAGAAGATGTTCTGCACCACCAGCAACTTTTTGGAGCACAATGCTCAGTCTAAGGAGCAGTGAAAAGTGGACTGAGCAAATAGTTACATAATAATTGCCACCATGACTGTGCATGCATGGCCAAAAACTCTTAAGGGAGCTGCAGATACATGGTAAAGCAGTGGGAAAGGGTGTAAAACTGGTACCTTTGGTTTTGGGAGCCCCAACTAGCAAATAGGTCTCCCCATGAACAAAATAAAGGTGTTCCTGGGCCCCACCAGGCAAGTGGGGCCAGGACATATTGCTATTAGCCCCTGAATGGGCTTACTTTTAACACTATGGGCTGCCATTGCCATTGCAGCAGGATATAAATAATAATGATGGAACCCATGTGGCTCTGGGCAAAAGGAGCTCCTGGGGATGGAGCAAGGGCATCAGGAAAGCCCAGGAGAAGACTGGCCAATCAGATGTGAGGTTTGTGGAGGCAATAGAAACAGCCTGCTAGCCCACCAAAAAGAGAGATCCCTGGAAGAGATCCAAGTAATGACAGAATGCAGGTGGGATATGCAGCTCCAAGACAATTTGGGGTGCTTTTAGGCACCAGCTTGCCTTATTTGGCAGCGTGGGGATATAATGAACTACTGAGTTTCACCATTGTGAGAATTGAACCTGTGAGTGTGCATTAGAGTGTACTGACTAAACATCTAGAGACTTTCAGAACTGTTGGGACTTTGGCAGAACAGCTGTGTGTACTGAGCATCTGGGACTGTTTTGAACTGTGTGTAGCCAGAGGAAATGGGAAAAAGTTACTTGTGATGGGCAAAGAAACTGTCTAGGAGCTCAGCTGTGGTGCAGTGCCTAAGAGAACTGTGTGCCTAGCTATATGCCCCAGGTGAGTTTAGCCTGTCCAGATACCCTGGACTGGTGAAAGGCAGAAGAGGTAAATACATTAAGAGGACTGTCAAGCAAAGACTTAAAAGACATAGAGGTGAAGCCTTGGAAGGCATGACAGGTGAAGTCCAGCTGTTGCATACCTGTATCCTGCTGCTGTGGTGCACCCTAACTGTTGCAGATACCTGAACGGTAAAATTGAACTGTTTCCTGTACCCCTTGAAGCCTACTGACTGTAAGTACTGCTGGGCTGTGGCTTGGGGGAATCTTCTTGCATTTTAGCTAGTTAGCTAGCTTGATAGATAAGTGATAAAGGGGGTGAAGTCATGGGCAGGACTTTGTATTCTTCAGGAAAAGCCCTGGCAGAAAACTGGAAGGTTCTAATATATTTGAATCTTACTTGGTTACCAGCAAACTCTGCAGTTCATATACAAGGACTGTTTCATACCAAATCCCAACTTTCACTGTGCACAATAACTGCATCCTCTGGTTGACCACCAGCACCCCAGAGTGGTACCCACTGCAGCAGACTGTTACTGACCTAATAGCCATGTTGGAGGAAGCCAGGTGCACCCTCAGGGGGGCGGTATTGGGACAGTGTGGGGAACAACTGTTTCAAAAGTCATTGTTTAAGCTGTTTCAGTCCCCTTCCCCTTTCCTGGTAATTAATATGCAGTTAGTTCATTTTGTATTTGGTGTCCTGGTGTTCATGGTTATTGAGGGGGATTGTGTTATTTTTGTGTGGAAAACACTCACTGTGTAGGGGCAGTTATTGTACTTTCCTGGGGGGTGGTAACCTTGTATTTTACACATCAGGTACCCCATATCATTACCCCAGGTGGAGGCACCACACCATTCTACTCCTGTATAGCTTGTCCACTAATGAACACAGGCCAGCCCCCTCGGGAGGTGTGTGCAAGTGAGATCCAAGGGTATTGGTACAGCCCAGGTGAGTTGGGAGGCTGTTACAATATGAAATTACTATATAATGTAACATTGTATAACATGGTTTTGCATTGACTTATACTGAATGGCAAAGAAAAACATGTTTTAAATAATATTACTTTTAAATCACTAGATTATATCACTCACTAAGTCTTGAAGGATGGGTTGGTTCTTATATTTTATTCCAAATCTTTTAGATTGTCTACAACTTTATAAATATTCATTCTTTCATGCCACTTATCAGGCACTAATAATGATCATGGTACACATATTTTAACTTCCAGTAGCTTCTTAGTATTTTCTTGCTGAACCTTGGAGCTATATTTAAGCAGAGCATTGTTTCTTGTAGGTTAAGCCTGAAACTGCAGAGGCCAACAATAGCATGGTAAGTACAGCTCAGTGACTAATAAAATAATGTTAGAATTAATAGGGAAATGGAAAACTGGATTCCATACATGCTCAGTCGTATTCACAAGTTATTTTTAATGCTATGGCTGCTCATTCCTTGCATTTATCACTTATGCATTTTAATGAAATCAGACATGACTCAATTTAAATTTGTAAAACGCTTGTGTTTAATGGTTATCAAATTTGAACAGAAGGCTTGCTTTAGCACTCTTTGTGACAGTCAAACCTGAAGCAAGGGATTACTGATAAGCTCCTGTCTGGTTGACTGTATTTGATACATTAAGCATGAATATGGGTCCTTGGGAGGGGGGGGGGCAGGCTTAGCAGTCCCTATCTGTGGGATTAGTTGCATATTTGTTAAGGGCAAATCATACTACAAAAACAAATCAAATGTACATAAAAATGTAATATTTGCAGATAGGAGACCTTAATAACTGTGATATAGATGAAGGGCGTATTTATTCCAGTACTGAGCCAACCTGCAAGGATTGAAGAAACTGAAAGCAAAAGTATGTTTCATGAATTTTTTGGGGTTATGTATTAGTACTTAATATAAGTGCCTCATAATAAAATCTAAGAAGGAGGTTGACTGTTAGGTCATTTCATCAAGTTGTTTCTTAGTTGTGGCTAGTGTGTTGGCAAGTATATTGGCACAGAGTAAAACAAGGTGTACACAATAGGGACAGTATTTTCACAGAAGGTATATCTTGAGTATGTTGAGGTCAAGATGTATCCTATGCAGTGTCTATCCCAAAAGCCTTACTTTTTTTTTATTTGCACAAATACTCAATGAAAGCATATACTAATTAAATTGGAGACTAAAACCCATTCAAAAGTGCCATAAAATAATTTTGTCAACAGATCAGCTGAATGTTAATTAAAAAAAAAGTAAAGTGAATAAAACTATAAATGTTCTTTTAAAACAAAGTAGGCAAACATGTTTAGATTTCACTGCAGAGCATGGATATTATTTTCTTCATGTATTCCTTTAGGTGACTGAGTATGGAAACCATGTTTAGGATTGACAAGAAGCAACTTCTTTAGATTGAATATATGATCAAACCAGCCAGGTGCTTAACATTCTGCTATTACAGTAATACCAGGAAATGACATATAATGATACTTGCACATCATATTGTATTTTCCTTAATGTTTATGAGCAAAAAGTGAGACATCTGTGTTTGGTTTAGCACATTCAAAATTATTTCACATATGATGATATTTTTGTATACCTCCTTTGACCCATTTGGTTTGGTAGTGCTTATATCCAATGCAGACTATCCTATTTTATGGTAAGAGACCATGATTTCTAAAGCATCATTCTATAAATACTAAAATTCAGATATTGCTCTTAGAATTCTCAAACTCTTACCATATTTTCATCAAAGTAGTTAAATATTGTGATAATAAAATGGTAAACACAATGGAATGAAATGCATATTTTATAATATAAATTCAGTCACAAAGTTATAACATGGAAACATAGAATCTGTCAGCAGACAATGACCATATGGCCCACCTAAGTCTGCCCATTTCCCTACTCACTGCTGCAGCCCAGCATCCTATTTGATCTGCATCTCTCCTGCTCTGCACATCTCCAGGGTACCCTTATATTTATCCCATGCACTTTTGAACCCCCATATTGTATTTGCCCCCACCACTTCTGCTGGAAGGCTGTTCCACAGCCTTCCAGCAGAAGGCCTTATGTGCAAAAGTACTTCCTAACATTACTCCTGAGCCTTCCACCCTTCAGCCTCATTTCATGCCCCCTTGTTCTTGTGCAGAGTTTTTGCTGAAATATGTTTTCCACCTGTACCCTGTTTATTCCCGTAAGATACTTTGAAGTCGCTAGCATATCTCCCCACTCTCTTCTTTCCTTCAGTGAATAGATATTAAGGTACTTAAGCCTTTCCTTGCAGGGTTTCTGGTGCAGTCCATATACCATCTTCATTGCCCTTCTCTGGACTGCCTCTGTTTTGTCAGTGTCCTTTTGGAGATGTGGTCTCCAGAACTGGATACAGTACTTCAGCTGCAAATAATTATAAATAATTGATTTAAATAACTGTTTGAGATGAGGCTTAATTTTAAACAATAATCATTTTATTTTAATTTATACTGGTCTTTTGCTTCATAGAAAACTTGCACTCTTCACTATAAAACAGTTGCATTTGGAAAACCATAGACTGGGTGCAGTGTGAGCTTTACAGAGAATAACTGGTTGGGGCTGCTGCACATCCACAGATTTATATTTACTAAATTGAGACAAAGCATAGTATTCAAAAATCACCTTTATATTTTTTCCAGTAACTGTCAAACATTTAGCATTCTTTCTCTCTGACATCAAAGGTGGCCCTGAGCCAGGATGATAGTAACCTTTTTCAAATGCAGTAGTGTTTTATGTACTACCACATGTAACCACTTGAGAAAGGAAGGGCAGAAAATAACCACACTGGAGATGTACTGTAATGCTATGTAGTCATTTGATTAATAAGTTGGAAGATGGTTTGAAACTAGATTAAAGTAGTCAATGTCTTTTCTGAGGTTTCTTAAAATACAAAAATAGGACAGCTCAGCTGTACTGAGATCAAATTATGTTTCAGTAAGTTAAACCCCTTTGAATTTTGTACAGTTTGCAGCCTTTTAAAATAATGTGTCATTCAGTATTTATTATAGTGTAAAATGTAATTCATGGTTTTCATAATTTTTAAGATTCATCTCTCTTGTTTGTGATAGCATGCCAAGAATCATGTGAGCAATCATTCAGTATACCTCTCTAGTGCATAAGTCAAATACTACTACATCTTTCCCAGCCTGTTCCATAGTATAACTGGCCTAGTTTCAGTGCCTTGAAGAAACCCACTTTCATACCACTTTGTGACTTATTATGTATGAGACTGAGAAAATATGGCCCACAATAATGGGCGTGGTATCTTGGGAAGAAATTAGAAAACAGTATAAAAAAGATATAAATTATTGGCTGTAAGAACATATTTGACATAGAAGCCTTTCTTAAATGCTTTTTTCTGTGTTTAGTAAACATACATTTAGCAAGCAAATCAGGAATGACTTGTTGCTGCTATTTTATACAATACTGAAACCATAATGATGATTTAATTTATTTCACCATAGAGATATCTGCCCACTAAAATTAATAGAATGGACATAGCTTACTCACTTATTTTCAGTGGACATACAGCATAATGAACACTTTGGCCAAGTAGAAATTAAAGATTGGATCATTTACCTTGAATCTAGGCAGTCAATAGAGTTATAACATTAGCACCTTAGTAACACACAGACCTATTCACCTCATCCCCATGCCATGAGGTATCTAAAATTGGTTTCATAGTAGATATGTACAACATAGATTGTGCAATTTGCAAAAATAAAAATGACTAATCACATTTGTTGTATGTGCATTGCTTATTGTACAACTAACGTAATTGTGTATTTATTTTTTTGAAATAAAATAAAATTCTATATACAGAATGGCAAATGGTTTTACTGCATACTTGCCATATTTCTGTACTCAAAAGAATACTGTACAAGGTAGCATAATGGAACATTATGCACAGTGGAAAGTGTGTTACACACTGCAAACTCCCCTGTGACTGGCTTTGCACCCAAAAAGGTCATAATGGAAGGCATGTAATTGCACAGAGCAAACCATTTGCATTATTTTGCAAACACAATAATTTGCAAAGGCAAACAAGGGACACAGTCATGCATAGCATGTGCATACAAATAGCAGAAACA
Organism: Neoceratodus forsteri; assembly: GCA_016271365.2. Classification (NCBI taxonomy): domain Eukaryota; kingdom Metazoa; phylum Chordata; order Ceratodontiformes; family Ceratodontidae; genus Neoceratodus; species Neoceratodus forsteri. The sequence continues at coordinate 636,846,754 of CM057455.1, read as the reverse complement.
GGTTTGGATGTTCAAAGTGCCTGTTAGCATACAGGTAGATAGTATAATTAGGAGAAAAACACATTTCAACTGTGCATTGAGTGTGGAGCAGAAACAGGAAGGGACACAAGAAAAGCTAAAACAAGCTGGTAATGACCTTATACCTAGCACTACTGTGACAGAGTATACAGTATGTCCATCATGCTCCCTACACCTGTCAATCCCATTATAACCCAACAGCATCACAGGTTTTGTCAGAAGCAGGGAGGGGATTTCAACCAAACCACTCTTACTTTAGAGTTGGCACTTTTGAGACCTCACTGTTCTGCATGCTCTAAATGTTGATGGTCCCTTATTGGGAGGAAAGTGTTGGAGTAGGAGTGGTAACAAGCAACATTTGAGCCCAATAAAGGAGGCGGACAAATAAGGGAAAAACACACAGGTCTTTTGATTTTTAAAAAGTCAGAAACTGAACTGCAAGAGCCATTTTGTAAAGTGGATGCAAGCTCTTTGACATTTTGTTTATTGTTGAAAGTAAATCTGTTTTCATTTAATTTAACGTGCTGCCTGGAGTGTTCGCTCTATGACTTTTCTCCAAGAAGCTACTCAGTCTAGTATCCTGTCATTCCTATGTTCTGCATGATTTAGCTTTGCTTTGGCATACTGACATTTTATTAAGTGGTACTAAAAATGTCTGCATTAACAGCAGCTACTCTATGTGGGCAATGCCTTTCCCATGTTTGTAGAAGTGAGATGGAGCACTTTTATGGGAGACAATGAGAGGCATCCCTTATAATGAGGGAATGCTGAGAAATAAATAGGGCACTGTGTGCTTTCTCCAATGTTAGACCAGCACCACTGTCAACCACAGGCTGCAGTGTGGAACAATTGACCAGCACTGGTTTTGCAATAACTGAATAAATGTTTGCTCCTCATATTATAATCAAGGCTCCTACTTTTCTGCGGCACAGTGGGACCAAGTTCTGCGTCAAAACTACCATTTGCCGCAGAACTTCTGCAGCAGTGGTTTGTAATTTCTGCGGAAGTTCTGCGGCACTAACAAACTACCACATCACAGTATCAGCTTGTCATCCTGACTTCACTTTTATGGCAGTGGTTATAGCAATCAGGAAGGGGGAAGCACAGTAACACTAGTTCAAAAAATAACAGACTTATAGAAATAATTTTGTGCCAAAGAAAGGAAAACAAATGTCTCTCCCTTAAGGTCCTAGCCTATTGCATAAATGAAATATACAGAGGGGACCTTATGTGATAAATAAGATATTTCTATACGCATGTCATCTATCCCACTAATGAGGTCTCCACTGTCTATCACTTATATATTTGTATGTGCTTTCTACACCACTCATGAGGTTCCCACTGTGTATCACTTATATATTTATATGCAATATGTTACCTACATAAAAATATGTGTGTGTAGTGAGATAGTGTGTGTGTGTATGTGTGTGTATGTATATGTATATATGAATGTGTGTGTATATACAGTATATATATATATTTTTTTTTAATTTCTATGAAATTGCATCCTCATTCATATAGGTCCCATTGGAAATTGAATAAGTAGAGTAGAGGAGTTATTGCAAAACTCATTTTTCATGTCAACCTGCTTTCCCTGACACATTACATAACACCATCAGGCCATGACATGCATGTGAACCAATTGTGAAATAGAGCTCTACAGCCCATCACAATGTGTCCACCATGTGACAGAACACTGCACCATACCTTTCCAGGCTCCGAGCAGTGATGTGTTCCACCAATCCTTGTGCTGCCCTGCCAGCTGCCAGAGCTAATCTCTGAACTTGAGTTGCCGGCATGGAAACACAGCACACTACCCTCTGGCCCAAGAGCTGTCCCTGCACACAACATTTCTCCATAACTTTTAGGTGAGTCTATGAACCAATGACAATATGTACTCAGTAACCCTGGCAAAAATGCGTACAGTGCAATTATTTATTTAACAGGTCAATTCTTTCAACAGGTCTACACATTATTATATTCTACTTTTCTGGGCATAATTACTTTATTTTTCTTAAAAATGACAGTTAAATTCATTTTACCAGTTATTCATTTCAGATGGCATCTCTATACCTTAAAGGCACAAATATGTTTGTACAAAGTGAAGTATGGACTTAACAGGTCTGTGCTATTGACAAGGTTTTGTTTACGTTGGCCCTAGTGCAATAATGTAAGGCTGAAAACTGTATTAGGCTGTAGTGCAGGTTGAGCAAATATCACCAGCCTGATGTGCTGTGCCACCGTCTCTGGCAGCAGAAGCTGTGGTAGATAAGTGACTGTTCATTTCTATTGCAGAATGCAGCCATTTCATTAGCTAATGTATGATGTTATATACATACATACATAGATACATAGACAGTGTTGGCAGATAAGGGCCTATGGCCCACCCAGTCTGCCCATTTAAGTTTGTAAGTTCAGTTTATGTTTTCCAGGAAGTCTGTTGCCCCTTACCCCTGACCTCCAGAATTCCTTTATGTCTATCCCATGCATTCTTAAATCCCGTGATTGTTTCAGCCCCCACCACTAGCAATTATATATATAGCACAGTTATAGCAATGATAATATCACATTCTGAGCATATAGGGGAGTTTGGATATAAAAAGAGGGGAAGGTAACCAGATTCTATAGATAAACAGAAATATTAATAAAAAATCACCAAGAAGAGTGTATTCTGCGGCACCGCAGAAGTTCTGCAGTAGATTGCAAATTCTGCGCAAAATTCTGCGGCCGCAGAATTCTAGGGGCCTTGATTATAATGAGGTTTGTTTTCATATTACGGTTCCATTATGGGGCTATGTTTCTCAGAAGCAAATAGCATTACCCTGTGCAAATGCTTGTTTGCTCCCATGACTGTAAGACCTGACTTTGCCTTTCCAGCAGCTGTTCCTCCTTCTTAGGTCAGCAGGGGGCTTTTGGTTCACTTTACTCCTTCATTGTCCTGCACTCCCGTGGCAGTATAATAGGATAAACTTTGCATGTGCAAACATGACTCTGAACCTGTTATACCAATTTGATTCACACATTTCAGGCAACTTTGATCCCAGTAGGATACTGACCTCTGCCTCTCTCCATCTTAGAAAATACTGCCCTGTATATTTTATGCATTAGAATGGCCAGGTTGATCCTGGTTTGCCACTTGGACACACATTGTGGGAGTTGTAGTTGATTTAATTGGTTTGTTGTAGAAGATTGAAAGCTCAGTCACAAAAAAATATTTTGTTTTTGAAATGCACAGTCAAAATTCTAGATTACTCAACTGGTAGAATTTTTACAATAGTCCCTTACAAGGACCTGTGTTTAGTAAATGCACTTAAGTTTAATACCCACAGGGTCTGAGATACAGTGACAACATCCTAAACTTTCCTTTTACAGCAGTACCACGTTAGCTGAAGCATTCTTATTGTTTAGTAAAGCAGATGCATGTTTTCTACTTTTCTGTGATTGGAGTAATAACAAGGTATACATACTGTCGGGCAGTACTTTAATGTGGTACCATAAGTTTTGAAGTACTGTGAAAGGGAAGTTTATGAGTACTACCAGTGCATCTCATGAAAAAAAAATGTTCAGTTTTATATTCCTATTCTTGTGAAATTCATGCTTTAATCACCTGTGGAATCTCATCAAGGTAGACCATAACTAGAAACACAGAAACATAAAATTTGCCAGCAGAAAGGGACTACATGGCCTATCTAATTTGCCAATTTTGCCTTACCTGTAGTATTACCACAGATCCTATTTGATCTCTGACCCATTCACTCAACCCCCTTCCCTTTCCTTAAGATCCCCTTATGCCTATCCCATACATTCTTGAACCTAACCACTGTTTACATCCCCACCATCTACAGTGGAAGACTATTCCAGGAATCTCCCACTCTTTCCATAAAGAAGAACTTCCTTATATCTATCCTGAATCTACCCCTCCAGCTTCTTATTGTGCTCCCTTGTCCTTGAGCACCTTTTTTCTGAAAAATACTGCTGTGCTGTACCTTATTTACCCCCATGAAGTAATTAGAGGTCTCTATCATATCCCCACTGCCTCCTGTCTTCCAGGGTGTACTTATTTAGGTCCTTAAGTCTCTCCTCATAGGACTTCTGATGCAGACCCTGCACTATTTCAGTTGCCATCCTCTGGATTGCCTGCACTCAGTATATGCCCTTCCAGAGATGTGGTCTCCAGAACTGGAAACAGTACTCTAGGTGGGTATTACTAGTGATCTACTCCCTCTTTCTGCTGGAGATGCCTCTTCCTCTGCACCCCATTATGCCACTAGCTCTCCCAACTACCTTGTCACACCTTTTGGCTGCCTTTACGTCTTCCAATATGATTACTCCCAAGTCTCTTTTCTGCTTGGTGGTCATCAGTACCACTCCTCCCATTTTGCACTCTGCTTCTGGTTTTCTGTGCCCCAAGTGCATTACATTGCACTTTTTTGCATAGAAAACCAGCTGCCATACTCTTGACATCTCTTTGAGTTTTCTCAGTTCTGCCCATGCTTTTCACCTCTCTACCCAGTGTGTCCATTCTTTTGCAGATTTTGGTGTCATCCACAAAGAGGCAGATCTTCCCTTTCAGCTCCTCTGCAAATTCACTTAAAAATACATTAATGGGGACCACTCCCAGCACTGATCCATGAGGCAATCCTTTATCTGGTTTGTAAATATATTTTTTTAAAAAAAAGGTTTGTTGGCAAGTATTAACAGAGCAGTTTTTGTTTATTGTTACTTTTATAATTACATTTTATTTCTGCTTTAACTGCCACTGCTATATTGTGTTGCCATGTACACTACTGTGATGTAGCTTTCTTCAATGGTTTACAGTGATAAAATGAAATTAAATATTACTTACATGCAGGCTTTATCCCTCTAATGGTGCTAACTGATAAAATTACTACATAAAAAAATTGATTATGAGCAAGCAAGTGTAAAACAAGTATAAGGCAACTTGACATTGCTTTACTGTCACTGTTGCATATAATTAATAAAGATGCCTTATCTAAGGAATGTATCTAATTTATATCCCATATACTAAGGAGGAAGAAACAGGGAGAGGAATGCAATATGATATGAGTACTAACATTTCATATCTTTCTAATAAAACACACATTCTTTCAAAGTTTTACTGGTATATTAACTGTTGATAGGTTTGATGGCATAATGTATGTATAACTTGCCAAATGGCAAGTATAGTAGTCACTGATAAGTTATAACAGCGATGTACACTCTACCACAATTCTACTCCTGCTGTTTTGTTTTATGTGGATCCTACTGCAGTGACAGATGCTGTTAGCAGTCACAGTAGCTGTGACAGCAGTTTTATTTATTTCTTTAGTTTTTGTTTACTGGGCAGATGCAATAGACAATACAATGCCTATTTTCAGCCACAACCCAAGAGAGTACAAAAAGGAGCCAGTAAAGTTATACATAATGCAGAATTAAATATAATACTGTAGTTACAATAAGCATGTTGCAATGACAAATAGACAAGATAACAAACATGGCTAAGTCATAACTCATCATACTCCATTGGCATGTCTCTGCCAAAGATGTAGTGAAATTTCTCTAAACCTTTATTTCTGATATCCAGTCAGAAAATCCCTATGTGTTTAATGATTGGTCAATTGATTTATTTTAACAGTTTCAACAGGAAAACATACTGAGCTATGAGCTCATTTTGAGATGTGCCCTGGGGCAAGGGATTGTTGAGAGTGCAGTAATAAGTTACATCAGGAATGCAACAATTATTAAAAAAATGATTTTGAAAATAGAGAGGAAGCACAAAGTAAGTAGTGCAAAACCTAGCATGCCCCTAGTATTATAGATAGCAACTGTGCAGCAAAGTGCAACTGGTAGCAAAATAAAGGTGGTAAGGGACATTGTGAGTACAGTGGGGAACTAATCACATGGAGAAGCAGACCAGTAAACTGGGTAAAGAAAACTGGAAGATGCCAATGATCTGTTGAGTGGTTACTTTGTAGAGGACAGAGCTTCCCTATATTGATGCATCTGATTGCATTTTAAAGCAGGTATGAATTCTGAGTATATGGGATACTAAACGTATTGCAGATTCTACTAATGTAGATTTTACTACCTTGAATCGAATGTGTTTTTCTTACCTCCCAAGAGTTGTGCATGTAAAAAGATTACTCCACCAGAAAAGCCTTTAATTGCACTAGAGAGCTTTAAGAACAGATAGAGACAGAGTTGGAGCTAGAGAACCATAGACCAGAGGAAGACAAAGCTATAATGAGCAGAACTGACCATCAATTGAACATCATGCAGAAGAATTTCTACAGCCAAAGGCTAAGATGCACAAGAGTGGCAAGAAAAAGAAAGAAATGTAAAAAGTCTAGTAAACCTTGGGTTTGGACTAATTTAAAAAAACAAAAGTGCTGCCAGTAACTCTAAAAAAACTGTGATAAAGAAATCAAGTATTTAGACTATTTGGAGACTCTTCATGGAATAGTTCTGTTGGACTTTAGCTCTCTGTATGTCTGAGTTGCAACATTTAAGTGTACACACCCCTCCTCACAGAAATCACACAGAATTGTTCTGGGAGCTGCATACAACATGGGCTGGTGCTGCAAATAAATGAACTTTCAATAAGAAGCAGCCTGTGTGTTTTTCTCTGAGGAGATGTGAGTGTGTGCTTAGATTTTGCAACTCAGCATGAATTCAAATTTGAGCTGCACCACCTTCCCAGTGCAGGTCTCTCTACTTTGGGTTACTCTCTATATGTCTGTCTGCTTTTAGTTAAATAACTTATGAGCTATGCTGTGTCATACGAGATAGAATTATTTTGATTATTTAGTTTTGGGAAAGCATTATCACCTTGTCCTGCTCTGTATTGTAGTGTTATGACTCAGAATGCTGCTATTTCATCTCCTTTAATCATGTTTTATTAATTTTACAAATGCATGAGTCTGGGCACATTTTGTAAAGCACTGTTTTTAAAAACTTTTTTATATTTTAAAATATATTTTTTTGCACCAAATTCTATGATGTCAGACACTGAGTACTGGTTATGATGGCTGCATTTGTTTAGAGTTTCAGATCTCTATGAAGCAGTGTTATAGCTGGTTGTGTACTCCAAAGCTCATATAGCCACAATATGATATATATATATATATATATATATAGTTATTTTGTGAGTAATTAATCTTGATAATACTGTTTTAGTTCATTTTAAGCTGTTATTCTAACAATGGCAGTGTTTGTTTTTTTTTCTCTCTCGCACTCTCTCTCTCTGTCTCTGTTGTTTTTCAGTACTAGGCTATCATCTGGCTTAGCAACAAGTTTTTTTTCCTTGGCAAACCTTTTTTTATATTTGTAGTATGATTTATGTTTTGTCCAGCAGTAAAGTATTATAACATATAAAATAAATATTTTGGTGGACCAAATATTCTATTCTGCTTTATTTCATTTAATTGTGACTACTAATTTTTTCACACATATTTTTGAAGGTGGATTGGCCATATTGGATACCCAAGTGATTCAGGAAAAGCCTTATTGAGACAGACCATAACCTAGTCTGCTATTTGGATTCTGCACTGCCTGGAAGCTTAAATTCAGATGAAATCATGCCTTGGTCCATGTCAGCTCTCACCAGAAATACAAAAAGTGCCTGGAATGAAGAATGTTGCTGGAGGAGCTAGAAAGAAAGGCATTATTCCAGGACTTTGTGAGTTTTATTTATCTTACATTTCATTGGACAATCTTACTTAGTCTGTTGGACTTAATTTTGTGGATTTATTTATGTCTACTCCACCAATAATGCACTAAGGTTTGGTGATCTATCATCCAATTGTTATTTAAGTATCTTTTCTGTTTACAAAGTTAAATATTTCTATTTTAATATTGTGATCATACAGTTGTACCCTAATTTTACAAGTATGGTACAGACTTGTAAACAAACAAAACAAATCTATTGCTCTTTTAAATGAGATTATATATAACTCAGTTATTGACATTCCAAAGATTAAGTGGGAAAAGGTGTAGGAAAACAAACAAGGTATCCCTAATCAGATAATTGACTCTTTAAATGCATCATTGATAACAAAATCTAAAAATAATGACTCTAAGCAGAAAAGGAAGAGCAATGCTAAAACTGAAATTAACAATCAATCTAAAATTTCTGAGCATCTAACAATACAGGTGAAAAGAATTCATGGTTAGTAACTCAAGTCAGCAACAGCTGACTTATACTCCTAGAAATATTGATTTTGTTTATTATGAACCATCAAAGACTTGCAAAATGGACTCATGTGATGTTTTGAATTCTCTTGAAAAAACACTTGTGCTAGACTCTGAAGGGACTACACTAGATGGAAATGAGATGTATTTTAATAAAGACCCTCAAAATCATGATAAAGTAGATGCTAGTTCATTGTCAAATAGCCATCTGCAACTTCCTGGTCACTCCCCTTCCCCACGGGGACCTAGATGCATTAGATAGATCCAATAGGGTATTACATCTAGTGCTGAGATTCTCCACACATTGATATAGAATTATTTGCAAAAGTCAGAGGAACTGTGGCCTCTAATTTTATTATGGCTGAGGTCCTTTCTGATATGCATAATATAATTACTGGCCTGAAAAATTTGGAAAGATCATTTAACTTTAAAGAGATAGCAATTAATATATGAATCTCTCTCTCCTATAAAGATAACAATTTTACCAATCAGTCAAGAGTCTAAGATATCCCAAGCTATTAATGAGAGGTTCCATGTCAAGTGAATGAAATTCAATTCACTGTAGTAAGATACAGCACGGTCAAAATGCCACAAGACAAAACTAAGTGTGTTAAAAACTGCCATGGCAAAAATAATGCACAGTTTCCTCAAGTCTAAATTTACTATTCCAACACCACACCTCCATGAATCACCACTCTTGTGCACTTCAATGGAAGTGCAGATTTATTATTCCAGCACCACAACACCATGGGTCACCACTCCAGTGAACGATAGGTCATGAGGGTAAGGCACCTTGCTATTTTGTACACCATGGGGTTTTGTCTTCTCGTACATTGATCTCATGCTATTGACCATGGTCCTTTTGTCCTCATGGACTTGACATGCTGCCTTAATGAGAAATCTGAACCAGTCAGGTACTTCCCTTTATACCTTAGTTCTAACATCATTAATATGATGAGCAACCAGTAAGCAGCAAATCTTATCCTGTTGGAACAGTTGGTTATCATGAGGAATGAGCTGGACACTATTATTTATTTATTTAATTCATATATCGGATTTACAAACCTTTGAGTCAAAGACTCATTTACAAAGGCACCTCTTCGCAGGGAGGCGAAACAATATATTTGTGAAGCAAGACAGTGGGGAACAGTACAGGTGAGACACAAACAGCATACATAACAGGCATTTCAAAGAGCAAGTAAAAATAGGCAAGTTGCAGAAGAGCTCACAAAAAATAAATCATTTGGGGTTGCAGTGGGTCACACAAGATTCAGTGTGTGGTGTACAGACTGAAAAAAGGCTAATCGAGAAAACTAGAGAAAATTAAAGAATATATTGTGATTAATGGTGCCAGGTTGGCTGAAATTTGGAGATTTAATTAAATTAATTCCTTAAGACAGTCCTCAATAGTTGAATTCTCCAAATCTGAATAGCCTGTAACTAGCCTTATACCTGATTTGAATACAATGATGTTCCCTGAAAAGGCTTGTGTAAAAGATGAAGGAGAAACAGGAAATAAAAAAAGTGGGGAAAAAAGAGAAAGGAAACCAAAATGAGCAAAAATAATAAGAAGTCTCCTAATGTTGACCACATGCAAATTGACTATGTCACTTTAAAGGGTAATGTGTAGACAGTAAACATACATAAGAACACAATTAAGTTGTGAGGAATAAGTTCTCAGAATACTGACTTTAAATCAGCAAATGTAAAGGACGGATGGTCTCTGCTCTCTAAATTGCAGGCCATGCATGATAATTTGGCCATTATTAAGAATGATTGCAATAAAATGCTAAGTTAACTACAAAACAGCTGTTGAGGAAGACATGAATATTGATTCTCAGAAGTTAAAGCTGGCTGAGAATAACAAAGAAAAAGGCAGAGTGGATATTAATCCTCTGAAAGAAATACTCTCTTTAGTTTCTGATAGCATTGCCTCTATATGAAATGTTTGTGTTCTACAGCATGGAGAAATAGAAAAGGGATGGGACTGGGATTTATTCCTGGAGAAGAGAATTGTGATATTCTTAGATTATATGAGTTTAATGAAGAAATCATCTCCACAGACACCACATCCCTTGACTCCATTATACAAGTTTCAAACTAAAATGGAGGTCCAGATAAATGAAGGAGATATTCAAGATGTTATTGTTATTGTTATTAAGGACAAATATGCCCAGACTGTATGCAGATCGCGTGTATTGCTCATAGAGTAGCAAATTATTTTTTTAAATACTGGACATCTTTTAGAGAGGCATAATCTTATTCTAATGTACTTACTGTAAATAGGCAAAATACAGCTTTTAATAATACTTCTCCTTCTTATAATAAATATCCCTATGTTATGAGTATTTTTGGACTGAAGAAACTTCATGTAGAAATGAATGCTAGTTTAACTAGGTCAATCTGTTCCTTTCAACCTATCTTCCAATCACATTAGGTTGTAAAGGTATGACTAAGGCAATGAGATGGGAGGACAAGGATGAGCTACAAGAAGACATAACATTTAGAACCAGGGAAATTACTGAAAGGGTACTGGCTAAGGATGTTTGCCTAATAAAGGGCAAGCCTTTTTGTCCCAGGTCGCCTGACCAAGAAGAGTGGCTCAGTCTGGGAACTGATCTGGAAGGAGGGAGATTCGGAGAGGAGTGGAAGGGACTTGCAAAGAAAGGGGGGGATGAGTCACACAAAAGGGGATGGAGTTAAGGATGACTCACTGAGAGGGGATTGGTAGGTGAAAAGAGAGAGAGGTTGAGGCGGGGTTAAAAAGGGCAACTCAGAGCAGACAGCCTCACAATTTTTTCTAGATGGTAGTTTTGTTTTCCTACTAGCCAGCACATCAGTAGGCATTTTTTTGTTGAAGATTTTTTTTGGAGATTTTTGTTTGAGATTTGCCAGACACAGGTGAGGTTATTGCTAATTTTGTGGAAAGTAAAATAATTTCAATTTATAAGAGAGGGGAAAAAGAACTATGCTGTCAGTATGCAGGAATGGAGAGTCCAAAAAAATAGAATGGAGAACTGTTTGTTTTAGAATTTTTTAATTTTTTGGCATGGTCATGGGTAAGAAGGAATACTGCATCAGGGATAATTTGTGGCCAGAATGCAGAAAATAGATCAAAATGCAGATTAAGGCAGAGGCCTTATAGATACATTGTCAGCTGCCATTTTAGGGAGGGGGACATGAGTCAGAGATTGTGGCTACAGGGACTGGTGGGTTATTAATTGTATGACTGGACCGAGCAACGCCTGAACATGGAACAGTCTCATTGTTTTGTGGCTGGGGGGCAGCACATGCTGCATTAGAATGGACTGTTTAGTTTAAAAAAAAAAGAAAGAAAACAGGGAACACTGGACAGTTTTACAATATGGTATGGAGGATAAAATGGGTAGAAGGAGGGAGACGGTGGAATTTGGGCATCTGGCCACATAGTCAGCCACCATATTTGAGCCAGGACAAAGGATGGAAGCATGGAGGCCACCATTTTAGGTCCCAGGCCCAGGATGCAGCGGCGGTCATTTTTAAAAAAGGAAAAGAAAAGAAAAGAAACAGAAAACCCTGGAAGGGGTTTAAAAAGGGACATGGGCAAGTTTTCTCATTTTGCTTGCAATGGAGGGGCCATGGTCATTTAGGCTCACAAAAGGAAAAAGGGCATGGAAACAGGAGCACCCACTCACTGGGCAATTAGGCATGTGTGGAATTTGTGGCTGCTAATTGGTTACAGGCCAAACAGCTTGAGGCTAAGCTAAAGGAAAAAAAAAAAGAAAAGCAACACGTACTGCATATCATGGTGCTTTCTCCTAACAAACAGAGACAACTGGGCCATAAGGTGGAAAGCTACCTACAGTTTATGACAGCAGGGTTTACCTATGAATCTACAAAAAACCCGAATGCAAGTAGATCTTTCTCGGGTCCCTTGCAGTTTATTTTGGCCTAGAAGATCAGGGCTGGGTTGGGGGGGTCTAAAATGGCAATGAGGCAGGCCCACAGGATGTTCTGGCCTGGCTGCGGGTGGCATTAAGTCCTTGAGTATGATTCTACAAGGTCAAAAAGGCCTTTTTTGACTATTCCTGGCCTGGCTGAGGCCTGTTTTTACTGTCTTCTGTATAATAACACAAGTATAAAAAAAACATAAGAGAAAAGAGAGGAAAGTTATTTTACAATTTATTCAGCTAATCATCTTATTTGCAGCTGTCAAGTATAAGCAATGGCACCATGAGGGTGCAAAAACTCCAAGGAGGAGGCAGTGAGAAGAGTGATGGAGCTGGTAGAGAAGGCTCAGAGGATGCTGGATGCTGTGGAAGATAACCCGGAGGGACTGGAGCCGAGCAGATGAGGAAGGAAGAGGAAGGATGGTAGGGCACCAGGGATAAGGAGTACCAAGAAGCAGCTGGCAGCCCTGCACAACCCAGAACCAGTGGGTCCAGCACTTCCACAACCACCACTCCCAGAAGACCCAATTCTGCCTCCTCCACCAGTAGCGCAGCCAGAGCCAGACCCAGCACCACAGCCTCAGCTGGCTCTTCCACAGCCTCAAGACCCTGGGGTGGTGCCTCCACCCCAGCTCCTCCTCAGCCTCTGCTGCTATCTAATGAAGAGATACCAGATCAGCCTTTACCACTGATAGTGGGGTCTGCACCGGTGCCACCCAAACCAGGTACAGTAGACATAACACTAGAAAGCAGCATAAAGGAGTATGTAGAGCAAATGATAGGCTGCATGAGGGATAATGGGATTGGTCAATTTGAGAAGGTATTGGGGGAAATCAAAAAAAGGAAATGGGGGTGAGCCTTAAAACAAGATGGGGGGACAGAGATTACAGGGAGCCTGAATATGGACATAGGCACTCCTGGAATTAGAATTGGGGGTCATGTACCGCTATCTATGAAGGAAAAGATATGGAAAGGTGAGTACATTGACATATTTGCTTTGGTTAACAAGGAGCCAGTAAAGAAGTATGATGAAAAATAAATGTTGGGAAGAAGGATATGGCAGTGGCACTGGTCCTTCTGGGTAGGGGAGAGGAGGAATGGGCAGCTCTGGGGAGGACATTGGATGCTTGGTCAGTAGGTTTCACCTACTACAAAGCCATCCTACAGGAGAAGAAGACAAAATTGGCAAGGCTGCACCTGGCATACTCCCTGATAGTGCACAGCACCTATAAATTGAGAGGGGGTACAAATTGGGTCCAGTATGATGAGATGTTCCATCAGACAATGACATCCCATGGTGATGTGTGATGGGACACAAGGCACTTGGCTATCTGGTTTGAAACCATGACAGCATCAGGAGGAACAGAGGGAGAGTGGGCTAATGGGATGGAGGGGGTCTGCAGAAATGTTGCTGGGGTTATAACAGGGCATATTGCTCCTGGTTGAGCTGCCAGTTTCAGCATGCCTGCTCTAAGTGTGGAAGCATTGACCCAGCTTCCCAAAGAGGACATACAGGGACAGGAGCAGTGGGAACAGTTTCTGGAGCCAGCCCTTCTGGGTCAGTCACTCAGGTTTTCAGGGATCAAACTGAGGGAGCAGGGGGTGAGGAAGGAGTTTTGGAGGAGGTAGGGAAGGGGGGCAAGGGGGCAGATAGGAAGCAAGGTGGTACAGTAGAGATAGTAGGGAAGATGAAGTATCATTTGGCTAAGACACTGATTAAGTTAGATGTATTAAGACAGGTGGTGAGCGATTGCCCGAACCAAACAGCTGCAAAGGCATTAGAGGAAGGTTTCCGTTAGGGGTTTAGCTTACATTTCCAGGGATGCAGCACAAGCATGAGGGCTAAAAACTTAGGATCAATAAAAGGTAAGGAACGACTACTAGCTCAGAAGACAGGTAAAGAGGTAAAGGCAGGCAGAGTAAAGGGACCATTTTCAACTCCCCAATTTTGGCAATTTTAGAGTGTCACCATTGGGTTGGTACCCAAGAAGCAACCAGAGGAGTTCCAGGTAATCCACCACCTATCACATCTGGAAGGTGGGTCAGTGAATGATTATATTAGTAAAGCAGATAGCAGGGTGACCTATGGGACATTAGAGGAGGTGGTCACGATGATTAGGGCAATAAAGGGGGCATGGCTGACTAAGACTGACATTGAAGCAGCATTTCAATTATTGCCAGTGTGGCCCAAGGATTGGGATGTGCTGGGTTTTCATATGGGGGAGCAATTCTATTTCGATAAGGCCATGCGCATGGGCTGCTCAGTGGCATATGCCATGTTTGAGACATTCAGCACATGGTTGCAGTGGGTATTCAAGGGGCATTAAGGCAGGGGGCGGTCCTCCACTGTTTAGATGACTTCCTACTGGTGGGAGATGGAAAGCGCAGGCGGACCAGATGCTAGTACACTTCTGGGAAATGTGTAACAAACTGTAGGTTCCACTAGCAATAGACAAAACAGAGGGGCTGAGTCAGTACAATAAATTCTTAGGGATTGAAATCAGTGCATGGGCAGGGGGTTTCCGATTACCAGGTCCAAAAATTCAGAAGCTAAAAGGGCTACTGGAGACCATGAAAGGGCAAAAAAGAAGGTAATTTCAGCTGGTGCAACAACTGTTAGGGCATCTCAATGTTGCATGCCAAGCGATAGCCCCAGGGCGGACATGTACATGTCGCCTGACTTGGGCAACAAGAGGTGCCACCAGGCCTCATCATTGGGTGGACATAACAAAGGGAGTTCAGGAGGACTTAAGGGTTTGGGAGGAATTCATCTGGGAATACAATGGTGTGATCTTCTGGCAGGAGGACTGGGTTTTTAATACAGACCTAGATCTGTATACGGATGCCACTAGGGGGATAGGGATGGGAGTCTATTTCCAAGGAAGATGGTTTTTGGAGTCATGGCCTGGGGAAAGGTCACAACAAGATTTAATGAGGGACACCACTTTCTTGGAGATCTTCCCCATATGGGTAGCCACACAGGTCTGGGTGGAGGATTTGCAAAACCAAAATGTAACTGTTTGGTGTGACAATAAGGCAGTGGCACAAGTGTTGAATAAAAGGGGGGCTATATTCGAGACAGTGATGAAGGTCCTTAGACAACTAGTACTACAGGGGCTGAAGCTGAACATGTCTTTTTGAGGTAGGCATATTTATTTATTTATTCTTTGCTAACCATGTAAGGCCTACTAGGCACAAGGGCTGTTTTCAGGGGTAACCCTGGAGCACTGGGGAGGTTAAGTGACTTGCTCAGAATCACACAGTATGCAAGTGGAGGTTGTGGGAATCAAGCCCAGGTCTGCTGGAGCTACCAAACACATTCACAGCTCATTACTCTACCCTTTAGGCTATAATGCTATACTCCCTTTACACGCTGCCTAGCTAGGGTGACAATATTTGCCAACAGACCACACCACTGGGTGGATATATTAAAGGGGGTGCGGGAGGACTTAAGGGTTTGGAGGAATTCCTCTGGGAATACAGTGGAGTCACCATGTCTGGCAGGAGGACTGGGTTTTTAATACAGACCTAGATCAATATATGGATGCCACTGAGGGGATAGGGATGGGAGCCTATTTTAAAGGAAGATGTTTTTTGGAATCATGGCCTGGGGAATGGGCACAACATTGAAGAGTGCAAAACACAGTGGCTGACAGTTTCTCCCATCTGCAAATTGACAGGTTCCAGGCCATCGTCCGAGGGGCAGAAGGCAGAAAAAAGATGGTACTAACGTACATTTGGGGAATTGGTTGGAGGGAGCTGAGCTTTTGTTCCAGAACTCTGGTCACCAAGGATCTTGAGGACTTACAAGGGTTCCTGGACAGTGTTCCAGGCTTTCTGGGAGAGCCAAGGCATGGAGGCAAGTGAGGCAGTCAAAAAGGACCAGGTAGCAAAGCTCACGTTCAATAGCTGGAGGAATGGAATGGCACATTCCACCATAGGGGTACACCTCTCTGCCATAAGTTTAATCGATAGCCTAAAGGGATGGGGGATCCTGCAAAGGGAAATATGGTAAGGAGAATGAAGGTTGGATTAGAGTAAAAGGGAGGAATTCTTATTGGAGGCTCACAGTCTCGGTGGTCTTGTTGAAGTTCATCAGAGCTCTTCCAAATACGCACCATTAAATGAACGAAGCGTACCTCTTCTGGGCCACATTCATAGTAATGGTCTGCAGGGCTTTTTGGGTCAGAGAGGTTGATAGAATCATAGAAGCTTGACAGCAGAAAAAGACCATACCAGCCCATCTAGTATGCCCTTTTTCCCTACTCCTCCCTTCCCAGCCAGCTCCTCCCCCCAATACTCAGCCCATATACTTGTCCCATACCCTCTTGAATTCTTCCACTGATTTTGCCCGCACCACTCCATCCGTAGTCTGTTCCAGGGCTCCACTACCCTCTCCATGAAGAAACTCCTTCTTACATTGCCACTGTATCTTTTTCCTTGCAGTCTGAGGCAGTGCCCTATAGTTCTGCCCCCTTCTTCCTCTTAAGTAAACCCTCTTCTCCAACTTTATTGAGCCCCTTTACATATTTAAAAGTTTCAATCATGTCTCCCCTTTTCCTCCTTGTCTCCAGTGTGTACAGGTCCAGCTCCTTACACATCTGCATGTATGATTTTCCTTGCACACCCTGCACCAACTTGGTTGCCCTTCTCTGAACCCTCTCCAATGTATCTATATCCTTGCAGAGATGTGGCCTCCAGAACTGAACCCCATACTCCAGATGTGGCCTCACCATGGCTTTGAAAAGGGGCATTATTACCTCCCTCTTTTGGCTAGTAATGCCCCTGCCTATGCATGGCAACATTCCATTGGCCTTTCCCACCTCCCTGCTACATTGAATTCCTACCTTATGGTTCAAGGAGACTATAATCCCCAGATTCATCTCATGTTCTGTTACTTGATTTCCTCCCCACCTAGGGTGTACCCTGCTCTGTCTGTTCCTTCTCCCCAAGTGCATCACAGTGCACTTCTAGGCCATGAAGGCGGGAGGGGAGTTACTATGGGAAGAAATACAATGGCAGGGTGACGTTAGTAACTTAAAATTAATAAGATCCAAAATGGATAAGGTGGGTCAAAGGGTGACCATCACCCTGCAGAGGCAGGAAAGAGTGGGAATATGCTCTGTAAGTGCTTTGATGGCATACACAGTGGTCAGACCAGTACGGGGAAGCCCTTTGTTTAAACACGGTGACAGAACCCAAGCATTAGGTGCTCAGATGGTGGCTGTGCTTAAGAAAGGTATGCAGTTATTGGGCAAAGACCTGGAGGATTATTCATCCCACTCTTTCAGAATAGGTGCTGCATCAGAGGTGGCAGCCCAAGGGGGGCTCCAAAGAGGAGGTAAAGAAGGTGGACAGATGGGAAATGGACTATTATAAAACCTATATGAAGAAATTGAATTGTTAACAAGTTTTCTGTTTCTTTGCAAAAGAGAGATGCAGGGCCCTGGGCCTTGAACATGACACAAGGGTGGACATACAACAGAAGGGAAAAGGGGCATGAATTAAAAAAGAGGTGATAAGGGGTGGGGGGCAGTGAAGGGGAGTGGGGAATATCCACACTGGAGCCTCGTGTGTTTATTTCTGCTTTGATCATAGGTCAAGGAGAGAGAATAGAGGTATGGATTTGCAGTCACTCCTTTATAATACTGGGTGGAGCACAGAGCAGCCATGAAAGCAGGTGGAAGGCAGTTGTACCAGGATGGGAGCAGCATAAGAGTGCAACAGAAATGGATGAGAGGGATGTGTTAGGTCCAGTTACTCCCACTGCTGCAGGACATGTGGGTAACAAGACCTGAGCTGCATCTATTGATTATATACCTGGGAGGAAGTGATTTAGGAATCATTCCATGGCTGGACATATTTTTCAGATAAAAAAGGACATTCATAAAATGAAAGAATGGTGGCCTAATACAGCGTTGGTATGGTCGGAGATGTTACCACGGAGGGTATTGTGGTATGCAAATGACCATAAAGCAATAGATAGAGCATATAGAAGAATGAACCAGAGAATAGGGGCCCTATTTGCTTCATTGGGGGGATCTTAAAATATGGGGGAATAGACTAGGATGACTCAGAGTTATACAGGTCAGATGAAATGCATTTATCATATCTGCAGATTGACATGTTCAATGCAGAACTAGGCACAACCAAAGAGGGATGGAAGTGAGAGATGTGCACTAGGTAAAACAAAAGGCTATAGGGAAGAATATAAAGGGGGAGGCCCACCATCCTGTGTCAGCTGGAGGTGGGCTGTTGGATGAAAAAGAAAGGGAAGGGGGTGAAAAGGGAGGGAAGTAGGATGAACCTGGCCTTGGTGTACATCAAGCCTGGGGGACTTGTGGCATTCGGTGTACACCTGGAGGGCCACAGAGCAGAAGAGGGGTGCAGGTGTAAACACATACCCAGCAAGAGAGATGGGTAGTGGAAGAAGCTAACCCCAGATGTACATCTGGGGGTGAAGAGGAATGTAAAAAGGATACAACAATTTAAAGAAAATGAATGGATGGAATGTCAATATATATGTTTGGAAGAAATAAGAATTTAGTGCCTAAACACAGGGTACCTTTATTAAATAAAATTATTGCTGACTGATCACCCAACAAAAGGGCTGCTGTATTCATTGGAAAGGGGATCCAGGGGCAAGGAGGTTTGCCTGATTAGGAGCAAGCCCTTTTGTCCCAGGTTCCCTGACTAAGAAGGGTGGCACAGTCTGGGAACTGATCTGAAAGGAGGAAATTCAGAGAGGAGGGGAAGGGACCTGGAAAGAATTGGGGGGGAAATAAGTCACACAAAAGGGGCGGAGTTAAGGGTAACTCAGGGACTGGTAGGTAAAAAGAGAGAGAGGTAGAGAGAGTGGGTTTAAAAGGGGCTGTGAAGAGCAGACAGCCTCATAATTTTTGCTAGCCTGTAGCTTTTCCACCAACTCACCTGACTAACTGAGATGGGAAATAGAAAGAATGAAGAGATAAGGGAGTTTGGGGGCAAGGACAGACTGCTGAAGGTGAACAGCAGAATCTAAAGGTGGGCGCAACAGAGAAGCAAACCCCAAGTGGACTGCCACAGGTGGATGGCAGGGAGGGAACAAGAATGGGCAATACATGGAGGAAAATGAAAGGAAGGGGGCAAAAGGGGGTGGAGGAGAATGAACCTGGCCTGGGTGTACATCAAGGCTGAGAGACAGGCGGCTCTGGGTGTACACTGGAGAGCCACAGAGAAGAAGAGGGGTGTGGGTATACACACATATCTAGCAAGACAGATGGGCAGCAGAAGAATATATAACCCCAGATATACATCTGGGGGTGAAGAGGAATGTAAAAAGGATACAAGAATTTAAAGAAAATGAATGGTTGGAATGTTTAGATATGATTGGAAAAAATGAAACTTTAGTGTGTAAACACAGCATAATTATTAAATAAAATTATTGCCAACTGAGCACCCAATAAAAGGTCTGGTGTATTCATTGGAAAGGGGATTCGGGGACAAATGTTGTTTATTAGATAAGATAGGTATCTATGCTGTACCAAATAGTTGCTGTAAAGTTAATATTTGATCATACCCAATTTCTTTGGCCAAGTCAACTATTTATAATGTTCCCATCACAAACAGATTCCATCTCTTAGCTAGATATCGTTGACTACCTCCTGTCCAGAAGACAGTCACTTTCACCCTTGCGAAGCAACAAAATGAATTGAGTCAGGCCTCCTTTGATCACACAATTTCCTGGAATATTGCAGGATTAATTTTAAATGGTAGAATTATGGATGGATACTTTTTTTATCTGCTTTTCATATAATATGCTTGCAAGAAAACTGGCACATAAAGGGCCTGGGGATTATGGTAAATAACTTCTTACTATATGATATTCCAGAAAAAAAATGAGTAGATCCTCCAGTGGCGTGGCCTGCTTTATTAAATCAATAATGACATCTCTTGTCTTATTATATCTATCAAATTTTGTGTTGTTCTTTGAATTAAGGTTTGTAATTTCAAAATTATTCTTTTTGATACAGTATATATGCTCATCCTCATACCTCTAAATATTCTCTGTCTGATCCTTGGGTAACACTGAGAGATCTAATTGAAGACCTTTATGAAAAATATTCTACCTCACCAATTCTTGTTATAGGTTATCTGAATGTCAGGATTGGTAATTTTGATGGGCTTTTGGATAATACAGCTGTAGGTGCATTAAGTCATGGTTTCTGTTTGCTACCAAGAAATTCTTGTAGGATTAGAAAGAGCAAAGCTGGGTCAGGCCTTATTCAGTTCATGCAGAACTATAGTTTCTAGCCATTAAATGTTAGTCCTCCTGGGGATGAAAATGGGGAATGGACATACATTTCCCCTTCAGGGCATCAATTAAAGATTTTGTTTGTGGGATGGTTCAGTTGAAATATTCAGACCATTGGGGTCATATATTGGGCTGAGAGTGACCATTTTCTTATTTCTATTAAGTGGGCCTCATTAGGAACAGAGGGCAGCAAAGAGACATGAGTAGATTCAGTAAGAATTTTGAATGATGATCTTTCTCTGAAATTGGAACAGATGTTCATTCCCTACTTAGAAAATCTTCTCCTTCAGGACTCTTCAATGTTATCTGTAGTGAACTGTATAATCAACTGGTTTCTCTTTATGCCAAGATTTTTTCAGTTTTATACACAGTTTCTGGTTGAAAATGAAGGTGGAATATTGGTTGGTATGATTTATAATGCAAAAAGGAAAAAAACAAAGCTTACCAGTAAAATTAGATAAACTAGAAGAAATCTTCCCAAACTTAACTGTAGGAACTTGAATGCAGATCATGAGCTTTGTAAAAATGTCTTGCATATCATAAAGCAGGTCTACTGTCATAAACAATGGGACAGCATGTTAGATGGTGTCTCTAGAAATGATACAAGAAGCTTCTGGCAACTTGCTGCAAGGGGCATGTCTAATTTTTCAGATAGCACATGGATAGATCTTTCTTTTTCAGTTTCTTTGATCAGACTTTGCAAAATTATTTAGTTGACTTTTTGTCCACTGATGGTGTTAAACCCATTAATACTGAGGAAGTTCTGGATGCAGTTTAGTCCTTGAAACTAAGAAGGCCTCTCATCATGATCATATTCCAGCTGAGGTCTACCTATAATCTGCATGTCAGTGGTCTGATTTCTTACTGTTACAGTTTAGCAAGTACATTAGATGAGTTTTCATTCTGGACTCACAGCATGGAGTTGAGATTGTTCCCATTTTTCAGAAGGGGAAAAAATCAGATCCATGTATGCATTGGCCATTTAACTTATCAGATGTTTCTTCCAATCTTTTCTGTAAAATAATACTCCCGAAGATTCATGACTAAATTTTAATAACAGGGGAACTATCTATTTTGCAGTTGGGCTTTAGGAACAGTTTTAAGAGAAACGTCTTGATTCACAAACAGAAGTTCTTTGCAGCATTTGTTGATTACTCCTCTGCATTTGACTCTATTTCTAGGCCTAAACTTTGGCAATTAATTTGTGATACAGGTATTCATAGCTGTCTTATTTCTATTGTCTCTGCCTTATTTAATCACACTTAAGCAACAGTCAGGTTCAGCATTGGTGGCAATGTTTCACAGAAGTTTTCAACAAAGGTGCGTGCCAAGGTTGTATCTTGGCCCCAACACAATATGTTCATGCAGTAGGAGTGAGAGCTAGCAGAATGTGATATCTGAAATTATTTTCACTGGAGTGTGATAAATGAAGCTGGCGACATTTATACATACATTGCTGATGTCAGCTTCATTTATCTCAGCTCTCCCACCTGTAACAGTATATCCCTGCATGAAGAATGTCTGAAAAGCAAGCTGCACTTCCCTGTTACCTACTTAGAGGGAATTCCTGCATGCTTTAACAACCCCACCATTAGCACTTCACTTATAACATTTAATATCATTTAAGGTAAGTCCACATTTTCCAGACTCACTCGCATGTTTTTGAAAGTATGTTGACACTCATCTCATGATTTTTTTTTCATCTTACAAGACGTCAGTACCAAACAGCTTTGGCCAAAAGACAGAGAATCATTTCTTCAGACTCCGACTCTGAGTGACATCGGACTGAGCTACTGATGAGAAATATTGCCAAAAGGAAGCCATTATTTTGTGATTTACTTTCTGCACATCTGAAAACATCCAAAGCATTCTGTTTTAAACTATTTTGTTCTCGCTGTCAGGCAAATATAAAAGTTAAAGTGTCATTGAAAATGAAAGCTCCTCACACAAGCGAAACTACTCACTTACCTGTAGTTGCAAAACAGCTTGTCATGGACTTGTAAACAATAAAGAAAAAGTACACTGAGCACAGATAAAAAACCTCATGCACAGCAGCATAACATAAAAATAAAACCAAGACATAAATATGCAGGAAAAACAGAAATGAAGCACAGCGTCAACACTCCAGCTCCAAAACATGTCCTGCCTCCCAAAACAAATGAACCAATCATACATCAGAGTCAAACACCCATCAACCAATCAACACTCAGTCACAGAAACAAGACCAATCACACAACACATACAAGCCCCATTCATACCCATTCAATCACAGCAACAGCACAAAGCAACAGAAAGGCAAAAAATAAAAGAAATACAAACTAAACGCTCCTGCACCTATTGTATAAATTGCACACATGATGTGCAGATCATGGGATATGGAAAATATTCTCACTCCTGTATCATGAGCTCTGGACACTCCGAGTCATGCCTTTGGCACACGTGAGTATCCAGAGCTTACTCTACAAGAGTGAGAATGTTGTCCATATCACACTCTGCCCATTATGTGCCCCATATATCTATATCTGTATCTGTCTATATAATATATATATATATATATATATATATATATATATATATATACACACACACATATTATAGTGCCACGGTAGTGGCACTATATTTATGGTTGAGTAAGCACTTTAATGTTAAACCTCAAATTTTGCAGCTTAATAACTTTGCCACCCTATGACAGATTTGCCTGACATTTTGCATGTGTGATCTGGTACCATAGATCTCTGGATTTGTACGTTGCTTTATGGTCAGATGTACTGTTGTGGAGCTGCAGAATGCCAAAAGAAAAGAAAAACTGACTTTTTGCATGCTTATTTGCTTGCTTCCATAGCCTGTACAATTTGTCCTTTTGGTCTGAAATCTTCAGGGAAGATGCAGTCTGGGTCATTGATGTGCCTTTCAAAGATTTGGTGTAAAAAATATTAAACCGTTTAAAAGTTATTTTCAAACAAAATTCCCATTATAGTCAATGGGGAAAAAATATATGTGTTTCACAAAAGTGTCGCAAGTACAATTTTCCTTTTGCAAATGGCCCTTTTACTTTCATGCCTTCACCATCTTGTTTTCAATTAGCAAGAGAGAAAAATGCCTGGCATTTAAATTTGGGACTCTCCAGGTAAACATTGACTGTTGGGTTTACCTAGTCAAGTCCTGAGGGTGCCAGCCCTATCTTTATTTTGGGGTAAAACCCCCCAGAAATGCCATTTTAAAATTTGGAGCTCCAGTACTTCTGCAAAAATCACAGAAAAAATGTCCACGAAATTTTCACAAACGCAAAAGTTTCATGCTGTTTTTTGTGAAACTTTCGCAAATTGTGAAAGAACTTCGCCCAAAAACTACATATCTTTGCCATCACCCGACAACAAAATGGTTGTGGCTTTTGGGCTGAAATTGGCAGGGTGGCAAGCCTTGGCCCCACAGATGTGACGTTTGGTAGTTAGGTGCCAAAACATTTAACTGCAGTGTTCCAAAGTTAAGAAATTTCCAATAGACTAACATTGCGGTGCCCGTGATGCCTTTCGGTGCCTGTATCTTGAAAACAAAGTGAGATACAGAGCTTTTGCAACCTGCAGGTTAGATCACCTCCAAGTGATCTAACCTGCAGAAACAAGTTTGGAAATCATAGATTACACCAGCCATGGAATTTTTTTCCCTACTTGCTACAGTTACAGAGATACAGGCAAATTAGTGTCACAAGGGTTCCAAGGTTGCCTTTTCAGTGTATCTCAGTGCCCATATCTTGTAAATGATGTGAGATAGAGATTTGGTTGATGTAGCTTGCGTGGAGTACTCACTGTCATGATTACAATAGCACTAGAATTTTTTTGCTAGCTTGTACGGTTGCTTAGATATAAACAAATTACTGTTAGAAGAGTTCTTTGCCCTGTAGGGCTGCTGTATGGCTGCATAGTTATGTGTAAGTGGGAGCACGGGCCCAGAGGGCCCCAAGCTCCCACATACACATACTAACATGTAAAGTGGCACATGAAGGACCATTAGGCTCAGAGGCCCACATCTCACTAACACATGCCACTTACCAGTTACATAAAACTTTCTCAAAAACAAGGGAAATTCATTGCAAAAAAACTTTGTTATTGCATCAGTTAGGGTTCATAGCACAGCAACAACAGCATGGAAATGAGGTGTTAGGATTATAACCCCTACCACCCACCCCAGCTCCCCACCATCCACACACGAACAGGTATTGGGGTGTGCATTGGGGTTGTCGTGCCTAACTGTCACCCCTTTCTCCTATACTGCACCACCTCAGCTTCTTTACACATGGAATGGGGAGAGAGTTAGGTGACAACCCCAATGCACACCCTGATGCCTGTTGGTGTGTGGAGGGTGGTAATGTGGTAACCCTAACATCACATTTCCATGCTTTTGTCGCTGTGCTATGAACCCTAAATGATACATTAACGGAGATTTTTGCCATGAATAAATATATATATATAGATATATTCATAGTAAAACTCTGTTAATGCATCAGTTAGTTCATAGCACAGTGACAAAAGTTTGGAAATTTGATGTTAGGTTACACCTCACCCTAGCCCTACTCCCCTACCCTCCACACACCAACAGGCATTGGGGTGCATTTGGGTCATCGGGCTCAACTCTGCACTCCTATCTCCATGTGTAAATAAGGTGAGGTGGTGCAGTACAGAGAACAGGGTGACAGTTAGGCCTAATGATTTAATGCACACCCCGATGCCAGGTGTGTGTGGAGGGTGGGGGGTAGGGGTGTAACCCTAAAATCACATTTCCAAATATTTGTTGCTGTGCTATTATCCTTAACTGATGCATTAACAGAGTTTTCTGCAGTGAATTTCCCTTCTTTTGGAGAAAGTGTAATGTAACTGGTAAATGGTATGTGGTAGTGGGAGCGTGGGCCCTCCAGGCCCAATGCTCCCTTCACATTGCCCATTTTTAGTGTAATGGTGTGCATACATGGGAGCACAGGCCCTCTGGGACCTGTGCTCCCACTTACACATTATTACGGAGCCATACAGCAACGCCATAGTACTCCAAAGGAACCCTTGTAACACATTTTTGTCAATGTCTCCATAACTATAGCAAGTAGGGAAAAAATTCCACTTCAAGTGTAATGTATGATTTCCAAACTAGTTTTTGTGGCTTAGTTCACCTAATGGTGATCTACGCTGCAGGTAGCAAAAAAATCCATATCTCGCTTCATCACGGGTGCTGCAATGTTATCCTACAGGAAATTTCTCAACTTTGGAGTGCTGTAACTTTGAGCCCGTTGAATGTTTGGGTACCAAACCACCAAACAGCACATCTGTGGGACCAGGGCTTGCTATCCTGTAAAATTAAACCTAAAGGCCCCAACCATTTTGCTGCAGTGGAGTGGCAAATATTACTGTTTTTTTGGCAGAGTACTTTTGCAAATCGCGACACTTTCGCAAAATACAAGCACTGAATGTTCATGATTTGCGAAAGTGTCACATCTGTACTGTCACAATTTACAAAAGTACTGGGGCTCCGAGTTTTAAAACTGCATTTCTTGGAGGGGTTTTCACCAAAATAAAGATAGGGCTGGCATCGTAAACACAACAGTCAGTGTTTACCTAGGGGGTCCCAAATTTAAACACTAGGCATTTTTCTCTCTCACTAACAGAAAACAAGAGGGCCACAACAAGAAAGTAAAAGGGCCATTTGAGAAAGTAAAATTTACTGTCAGCAGGTTTCATGAGACACATATATTTTTTTCCCACTGACTATAATGGGAAACTTGTTTTTTTGAATAACTTTTGAATGGTTTCATATTTTTTCACCTAATCTTCAGAAGGCACATCAGTGACTCAGACTGTATGTTTCCTGAAGACTTCAGACCTAACAGACAAATTGTGTGGGCTGTATATGTGAGAAAAAGATGCACAAAAAGTCAGTTTTTTTGTGTTATTTGGTGTTCTGCAGCTCCGCAACCGCTCATCTGACCATAATGCATCTTTACATATCAAGAGATCTATGGTACCAGACTGGACATGTAAAATTTCAGGCAAATCCAGTGTATGGTGTCAAAGTTATTAACATGCAACATTTTGGGTTCAGCATTAAAGTGCTTACTCAATCCTAACTATACTGGCCTTGCTGGGCCTATATATATATATATATATATATATATTATTTGCAAAATACTCCATTAATGCATCAGTTAGGGTTGTTTCCACACCAACAAAAGTGTGGAAATTCAACATTAGGGTTACCACCCCATCCCCATGCCCCATCCTCAAAACCATAACTCCACATTCCCACCACCCCCACCCCTGCACACATATACACACACATGCAAGCAAGGGAAGGGGTAAGACAAGACAACCAACCTGAGACAAGAAGGATCAGGTAAAAGAAATAACATACAGCTCTCTAAATGTTCCACAAGACACAGGTATCGTCACAACCCACCAACTGTATGAGTTCTGCAGCCATCTTAGTGCCTTGGGGGTACACACACATGCTGGGCAATCATGGGTGATGGCTCACAGTGAGCATTTTTGTGTTACAAACATCAATAACAAGATTTAAGCAGATGCACATGTTTCAATAGTTAATAGCTGATGAAACACACAGTATGTTATGCACACATAGTGTATTAGAAGTGACAGTTTGTGTGAGCCTAGCAACAGTCATTGGATATTTGCATTTTTTTTTCTGATACAGTGAGTCAGTTCTAATAACAAACAGTGGTAATAATAAAATTATTTTTTGTAGCATTGCTTACAAGTAAAATGTAACAGCAACAGTTGTAACATGCAAAGGTAACAATAACATACTGTTAATGAGTACAGTATTTCCAGATAACGCAGTACTATAAAAAAATGTGATGGTGGTAGTTTCCCACCTGAGCAGTATCTTCAAACTACTGTGCATGTGTCATCTATCTGCCTGCTACCACATCCATATGTGGTAGCAGCGATACTTGCAGTGACCCAATTGTTGAATTATGAGACATGTAAATTAATATTTTGAAAATGTAAAGAGACTAAGTGTCATTGTACTAAGAAGATATGCCAGCAGTAACGTGTGATCATGCTGTGCTGGCAGAATAGAGGCTATTATACTGTATTTGCTTTTTCATTACACAGTGTTATGTGAAATCAGTACAGTGTTGTGATTATTGTGCTTACAGATGTGCCAGAGTGGTATCGTGTCTTCTAATCTTGCATGTGTCTTACATGTGTGTGTGTGTGTGTGTGTGAGATGTGTGTGTGGGGGTTAATGCGGAGTTAGGGTTTTGAGGAGGGGCATGGGGGTGGGGTGGGGGGTGGTAACCCCTAACATTGAATTTCCACACTTTTGCATGTGTGGAAACAACCATAACTGATGCATTAATGGAGTTTTTTCGCAAAGAATTTCATTTATTTTTGAAAAAGTGTAATATAAATAGTAAATGTTATGTGTTGATGGCAGCACGGGGCCCACCAAGCTGCTTATTTGTGCATAATGATATGTGTCTGTGGGAGTACAGGCTCTCTGGGACCTGTGCTCTCACTTACACATAAGTATGGAGCCATACAGCAGCCCCATAAGTCAAGGAACCCTTGCAACACTAATTTGCCAACATCTCAGGAACTGCAGCAACTAGAAAAAAAATTTAAGTGTCATTGCAATCATGACAGTGAACAGTTCTCGCAGCAATGGCAAACCAAATCCATATCTCACATCATTTATGAGATATGAGCACTGAAAAGCACTGTGAATGCACACTCTTTGGGTGTAATACTGGCCCACGAACATGAAAATGACCGATTGGAACACTAATTCTCAAATATGTCAGTAACCATACATGGTAAAAAAAAAAAACTTTCATGGTATTCATTGCTTTACAACCTACTTCTGCACTATAGGGGGACTAAGAATTTTTGTGACAAAAAATCCGTATCTGGAACCGTTTTCAAGATACGCACCCCAAAATGCGTCACTGTTATCCTATGGGACAATTTCTCAACTTCAGAATGCTGTAACTATACAATAAATGTTGGCAGAACTATTTTATTTACTTGGATATGTCTAAGCCCTCTATTAACTAATGTATGGATTGACACATTTTGCAACTTCTTTCCATTATTAGTCTTCTTAATCCTCTGTTATTGCAGTCTTGCTTCTTGTTTCTTTCTTTCACTTCTCACTCTCTTCTTTATCTCCCATTTCTTCTCTTTATCCCTTTCTAGTCATTATAACTCTGTAATACTTGGTTATTCTTCTTAAGTCTTCCTGTCTTATATATTATGTACAGCATTGTAATATATTCATATGATGACTATGTACAACCATGACTGTATACATTTTATCTCTCAATTTACACTTCATACGCTCATCTTGGTTTGTATAATGCTTGTTCTCCCTCAATTTCATGATTTGTAATGTTTAATCCAGAATTTATTGTACAAGATTTCATGTAAATTATTCTACAAATGTTTGTGATCACATGCTGTTTTATCTCTTCCTCTATGCTCATATGTATTTATGTACTTGGAAGACATATGTTTATCTTGATGAATACTTAATAAAAAGATCAACTATAGAATGCTGTAACTATGGGCCTATTGAATGTTTTTGTACCGAAGCACAGAAAGGCACATCTGTGGCACTAGGTCTTGCCACCCTGAACATTTCAGGCCAATAGCACAATCCACCTTGCCACAATGAAGTGGCAAAGAAAACAACACATAGAAAAATGTGTTCATGCAGTGTTGCTCTGACTACATTAATGTTTTTGCGATTCTCCTATCTCTATAAAGGGAATGTTATCATGCACAAAAACATGTTGCCACTGTTACTTTTTCTCCCAAGCGCAATTGTGCACAGCAAAAAAAATGTTGCCATGATCAAAATACAGAAACATTTTAAAAAACATATTTCCAGACCAACTGGTGACAAACTAATGGCAGGGGCAAGTTCCTTGGGGCCCAATTAGGTAAACACAACTGTTGGTGTTTACCAAAGTGCACTATTTTTTGAATTACAGCATTTTTTCTCTCTTGCTAACTGAAAACAACATGGTGGTAGAACAAAAAAATTTTTGGGAAGCCCGACAACAAAAATTGGATTGCGAATGTTTTTGCAGTGCACATATAAATTTTTCCAAAGGCTATAATGGAACATGAAAAATCAGAAGAACTTTTGAACAGAGCAATATTTTTTCAACAAATCTTCAAAAGGCATCAGTGCAACCCAGGCCACATGTAGGTCAACAAGTCTGGAACACTCAAATGCATTCTTCAGTCCATCATGGCTGGACAAAGAATTCACAAGCATCAAATTTCACTTTTTGAGCATGCTACAGTTCTGCAGCCGTACATTCAACTGGAACGCAAATTTCCATATCTAGAGACCTATGATA
This sequence comes from Neoceratodus forsteri, assembly GCA_016271365.2. Classification (NCBI taxonomy): domain Eukaryota; kingdom Metazoa; phylum Chordata; order Ceratodontiformes; family Ceratodontidae; genus Neoceratodus; species Neoceratodus forsteri. The sequence goes on along the minus strand of CM057455.1, from coordinate 636,816,948 downwards.
GGTAGATCTGCTTTCCAAATTTCAGGCAAATCAGACAAATGGTTGCAAAGTTATTAAAGTGCAAACTTTGAGGTTTAACATAGAAATGGCTACGTAATCCCTGACTATAGTGGCACTACTGTGCCACTATTAATAGATATATATATATACACATACAGTATATATTTATATATATATATATATATATATATATATATATATTCTGATTCACCAAGGCCAGGCACAGTGGAAGTGCCACTCTTGTCATATGCTGATGACTCGGTTCTTTTTTTTCCCCTAGCACAGATTTGCAAAAAAAAAAATAAATAGCTTTTTTCCCAAATCAGAGAAGGTATATCTGTCAATCAATATAAAAAAAAACTCAGATAGTGGTCTTTGGTAGTACTAAAACTTCCTGTAGCTAGAGTGTAGGTAGAAAGACTGTCTCTGCAGTGTCTACCGTGTAATACACATTCACCTATTTTTATTTTTTTTAATATATGGATCTGATTAGAAAATTTACTCAGATCAAAAATGGGCACCTGAGTACTTCAGCTAACACTCACTTTTGGTGCCAGATGACTGCTCTGCTTAGCTAGGAGCACTGCACTGAGCTGCACTGGAGACTTGCTAGCTCGAGTCTTACCTGTCTTTTTCATGACAAGATGAGTGAAAGCAGGGTCAACCAGATATTTTGGAGGCATTGGAAAGGAAAACAAAATAAAAACAACAACAAAAAAAAAGAACTGCAATTCATACCACTGAGGACATTTCTGTCACTTAGTGAGAGAAAAAAAAAATTGAAAATTATTCTTCCTGACCACAAAGGAAAAGTAGCCAATCAGAAGGCATGCTTAGGAAGATGTCAGGAGCAAACTTGCACTTGAGCTGTCCAGTTTTGATGATAATAGTATTGTTCAGGCACAGATCGATGGTATTACTACATCTGAACAATGTTATCACTGCTGACATGTGGTATTACCAGTCTGCCAGTGATCCTATTACCAGGAATTTTTTGTATGCTTTGGAGTGCTATTAAATTTGAAATCCATATATTAAAATATGTTCAATATACAAACAGAAAAAGTTGTTTAAAACTTTGATGTCCTATGCACTTAAAAGTTTAAAATCAACACTTGTATTATGATATGTACAACAATACCAAGAAATAACAAAACTTTAAAAGGTCTCATTTTATATGAGAAACAGCGTATATCTGGTAAGACAATATAACACCGGAAGACTAGTGTAGTTTAACAACTACGATACTGTGCCTTCTCAGGCATATCTGGCTAAGTAAGAAATAAGATTACTAAACCATTTTTCCTCAATTTTGAGAGTCTGCGACATCAGTTAATGGCACAGGGTAATAATGTCACACGGCAGAATGCCGTGTAAATGCATTATTGATGTCTTTTTTTATTGTTCTATGTGGGCTCGCCCCCACACCCCTGTTACAGGGGCTGTCTCCGCACTCCCTACTAAAGATTCCAACTCAGGGGGTACAACTCGAGTGCGCAGCAGCTCCAGGTTTCACCATAATGACATACACTATTAAGCATATGACATTATGACCCAGTGCATCAATTAACATATGAAGGCCATTCCAACACCCCTGAGCGGCAGCTCTTACAATCTACACCGGACTGAAAATATAACCAGTTCATAAAAGAAGCAGAAGATCCTGCATTCACATAAAATCTTAATCTTTTTATTTATTTATGTATGTATTTATTTATTTATTTAGTTAGTTAGTTATTTACTTGGAATTTCAGATTAATACCTGTGAGCAAAAGCTCTTCTACGTGGGTTCCATGTCAAGGTACAAACAGACAAAGGAATAAAGCAATTCAAATAATGTGTAGCATACAAGAATATAGCAGTCAAGAACAATAGTGCACAGCAAAAGGAAGAGCAGTCAACGTGGCCTTGTCAGATTAGAACAGAGTTGTCATTGTTGATAAAACTGTCTTCAGGCATTGTACAATGTATGCCTGATTATACAAAGTTATTTGAACATTAGAACCAAATTTTGAAGTTAAAGTAATAGAAAACAGAGCAGTGCAAGTTTGTGTTTTACCTGGAATAGGTAAGACAGCCCAAAGTATCAGTCAGCATAGGAAAGGGGTGTGGAAGAAAGTGGGGGAGGAGTAGGGGGATGGTTTCAGGAGGGAAGGTTATGAGTAGGAAAGGGGTATTGTGAGAGAGAGTGGAAGGGTGGTTAAGTGGGGTTGGGGAGAAGTTAAGAAAGGGTGTATATAGTGGGGTATATGTACAGTAGACAGGTCAAGTACCAAATTATGAGAAGCAGTCACAGGAGGGACAAGCAACGAGGAACTGCTGCAGTTTAGACTGATATGGGCCAAGGATGGCAGTATTGGAAATATCAGGGTAGAGTGAGTTGTACCACAGTGGAGCCCTAGCAGTAAATTACCTCTGACCTGAGCAGTGCAGCTGCATGGAACTTGGTAAACAATGTTGTTGGAACTTCTTGTGTGATGGATATTGGAGGATGGGTAGAGGAGCCTCAGCACCCCAGGTGGCAAGAGGCCAAGGGAGGCTTTCATAGCTAGCAGGCAGGTATGGTAGAAAACTCTACCCTGTAGCTGGAGCCAGTTTGCCTGCTCATAGATGTCACATGTGTGGGTGAGGTGGAACACCCCAGTAAGTAGGTGGCAGGCCTTATTTAGGGCCACTGCAACTTGCTGTAGGGCAGTGTTAGTGGCTGATCCATAGACCACAAGCCCATAATTGACAGTTGAGACTAACGATCTCTATATTACAAGATTAAGAGCTTCCAGGGAAGACAGTGCTTATGCTTGTAGAACAGTCCAAGATGGGTGTTGACAGCCATAGCCACATTATCAATGTGATTAGCAAAAGATAGGATGCTGTCAATTGTCACCTTTAGATATGAAAAAAATTGAAACTGTTCCAGATGGACACTCACTTTGTTCTTGATGATAAGTTGTCTTGACTTATGTTTACTATGAGTGCCATGGAACAACATTGTTTTAGTTTTTTTGCAGTTAAAAATGATTTTTTGGCAATGGAACCATGCCTTGGCACTCATAAAGCTCTCCTGGTGTTAATTCTCCAAAGCAGATGGATCAGGATTGCTGGAAAAGAAGACTGCATCATTTGCATAAAGGAGAATCTGGTCAGAACACTTTATGGGGAGTTTGTTTAAGAAGATACTGAAAAGTAGGAGCTCCAGGATTGACCCCTGGCCTGACCTGACTGGTAGCTTTACGGAATATACTTCTCCGATCCTCACCTGTTGTTAGTGGCTATTGAGGTAGCTGTGAAACCATCTTGCAGTGTCATTTGATAGGCCAAGGTCTGTCAGTTGTTCAACAAGAATGGAATGGTTGACAGTATTGAATGACTTGGTCAGGTCAATGAAGGCAGCATTTAGCACTAGCCCCTGGTCCAGAGCATGATGAATGAAACTTGTAAATTCTTACAGGTCAGTGGTAGTACTCTGGCCTTTCGTAAAACCATGCTGCTGGGGACATTGTTAGTTGTATTTCTCCATGTATTCTGACAACTGGTCTGCAACAATTCTTTCAAGTGTTTTGGAGTGAGGAGGAAGAATGCAGATGAGTCTGTAGTTGTCATAAAGTGCCCTGTCACCACTTTTGTGCACGGGGTAACCAAGGCTGACTTCCACTTAGATTGGAATTGGGAGAGCATAAGGGAGTGATTGAAAACCTTGATTGGGGGGAAGAGAACTTCAGCTAGGGTGACAGCACTGAGCTTGAGGTCAAGCGAGTCACCACTTGATCTGGTTTTCCCAAGAACCTTGAGTAAATATTTTTCAGCACCTCTTTTAGAAACGGCTTTAAAATATAAAGATGGATGTGCTTCCTTCTTTCCCAGTCCTTCTTGATGGTCAACATTAGCAGTGTCTTCAAAGAAGTTTGTGGGTAATACATGACTTAGGTCTGTAAACGCAGCATTAATGGTATTGGTTATGTTTTGGGGGGCTAGTGAAATGGCACTATCAATGTTGAGCATGGAGGGGGCTTGTTTAGGGTTTTTCCCAGTTTGTTCAGTGAAGTGTGCCCAGAATTTTCTACCATCCATCCATGAGTCAAATAGTACTCTTCTATAGCAGCTGGCTTTTTCGGAGCAAATGGGTTTTGTTCAGGCATTTCTAGCAGTCTTATAAGCCTGAATATCAACTGGTTTGTCAGAGGTCCTAGCACGAGACCATAGATGGTCCCAGGACTTCAATCTTGATGGTCCTAGCATGAGACCATAAATGGTCCCAGGATATCAATCTTGCTAAAGTCTTCAAATGAAGATTGTCTTGACATTTTACTGTGTAGGATTTTTTTATAATATCCTATCTTAAGTCTACAATAGCTTGCAAAATTTCTTTAGATAATCTTTCACTCTCCTTTTGTTTATAAATAACTGCTATTCTCATTTTTGCAGTTTTCACATACATTTGAAGTTGTATTAAATTAGAGTGCTTTCTAGGCCCCTTCTTCTCAAGCCAATATCCAAATCTTTAAACCAAGACCATTTTTTTTATAGATAGAATGAACCCAGTGTCTGAAATGTTTAAGGATTCAAGCCAGCATTCTTAAGGCAAGATATTTATCTCTGTATTTTTAAAGATTTTTAAGAAATACTTCATTTGCCTAAGATCACAGTTGGCTTTTAAAGGTAAAAATACCTGTTTCAGCTCTTAGAAACTCCAGAGGTATAAATTGAGGCAGCCCCAAAAGAGGCCCTAAAAATAGATTCTGAACTGGTTCCAAGGTACACGTAAATTTGGAATTCACCCAAATTGCTGCTGCCTATAAGATTGCTGAAATAAGTTTTATTTGGTAAATTTGTAACATGGCATTAGAAGATTTGTTGACAAATTGTTTAGAGAGTCTATTCATATCTAGCACCTATTGTCTAGCTTTTTTCTTGTTTATATCCATTTATGTTTTCCATCCATCATTTGCACATAAATGAATTTCTAACTGTTTATATTTTACTACCACCTCTAGGGCAATACCATTTATCTACCAATTGCATTTTAAAATTATGGGTCTGTTGATAACCATACATTTTGTTTTATGTATACTTATTTTATGTTGTAAACTATTTAGTGCACTCATTGCTGAATCTAAAGTAAGTTGGAGGCCGTTAGCAGTTTGGGAGCTAAAAATCACATTGTCTGCATATAATAGCACATTCATTTTGTTCCCATACATTGTAGGTGCATCATTTTCCACTATGTCTAGATTTCAAACAATTTATTTAATGTATATAATGAAAACAGCAGGGGCTAATAGGCACTCTTGCTTGACTCCTTTATCTGTATGAATGGGATTTGTCAATCTCCATCTCTACTATATCTATCTTAATAAAGGTATTAGTATGCAATCTTTGTATTATTTAAAGTAATTTTTCATAAATATTCCTGTGTAGTCCTAAGGATCCAAGATGGCATCTGCATGCTACGCATGCTGAGGAGGAGCCTGCAGGAGCAGGGCTTGAGTTATGCCTATTTTATGTTTTTAAAAGGTGTAACATCTTTGCCTTAATCTAACTCAGCCTTTCCAGTCCATCTTGTGCTGAATCATCTTGGTGTGGTGTGTTGTCCTCATGTTTCTGTTCTTTTCCAGGAGGAAGGCATCCCAACTGTGGGGGTCACTTGGATCAGAGAACAAACAGAGGGCCTTTTGAGTGGGCTTCAGCCCATAAGCAGCACATTTGAAGAACAGGAGTTGCAGTGTTGCTGTGCCATGGAAGCTTCAGGGAAGCCCAGGAGAAGTTTGCAGCTGTGGTAATTTCTTCGGGAGGATTACAGCTGTGGCTGCAGCACTGATATAACTCAGGGTGTGCAGACTGATCATAGATTGAACACAGGAAGCAACAGGCAGAGACTGAGACTGAATATTGATCAAACAGATCATACCTACCCAACTCATCTTCTTAACTGTAGAAGCTAGAAATAGGATACTGCAGTGAGAGGGAAATGAGCAAGGTCTTCAGAGAAAGTAGTGAAGTGGAGTTTCTACAAGCGAACAAATGCATGACCAGAGTGGCTAATCAAGTCTAAGCCAAGTGGTGCCGCATCCCCTTCATCTCTTCAACTGTTACTTGGACCCTAGAGCTTCAATCAAGCAGAACACTTATATCTTAGCAACACTTTGACAATGGAGCTGCTGAAGAACTGAGGACATCTGGCAACCGAACTTGGACTTCGGACTTTAAAATTTGCCAGTAACGCCAGCTCACTCGTGTCTTGATATTACATTTTACTCTGCTTCTTCTGTTAATTTAATAGAGTCCTTTAAATTAACCTCCTTTAAATTACTGATCTCCATGGGCAATGCTCCTATTATAGGTTTGCTTTATTGGCTCAGTTCTTATGTGGCCTTTTGACAAGTTTAAAAGCTGCTTTGTTATGTTCACTGCCGAGGATGCTAACTTTTTGTGACCTTACTTCTGGGAAATATAATTACAACTGAATTGATCTGAATTGTGTATTACATTGGGTGCTGCTTCTCTCAACTGCCAGTTCTTACTACCTTCATTAACTTTGAAAATGTTTGTGCTCTTTTGAATGGTTGCATGCATGCTACATTTCCTATTGTATACATTGTTTAACATGCAAAGACTGGTGGGTGTCTGCTTGTTGGCTTCTTGTTGGTTAGCCAGGTTCTGTGGAAACATGGTGATCTGAAGCAAGGGACCAGCATTGTATAGCTGCATTTTTATTGCATTACACTGCTGCTTGATAACTTGTCTGGATTATTTTATTACTTCTTATGGACTTCTCTAGAACTGTATGGACCCTATTAGTTTTATATTGTTTTCAAGACTTATAAGTGTGTAAACAATGGGCAATAAGCTCATGTTTGTAATTTTTATCATTTTTTTGTTTTTATATTCTTTGGTTTAAATTGCTTTTATAGTTTCCAGTTTTATATAGCTCATGAAACTAGTAACTTATATCTATTATTGACTCTGGTAACCAGGTAACAATTAGTAAGTTTCTGTTAACCTCATTCTGCCCTTCTAATAGATTGAATTTCTGGCAGTTCTTGGCAATTTTGTATTTGGGGCTTAGTTCTCAACTTTTAGCTCTGCAGTCAATAGCACTCAGTATTAGCATCTTCTATTAACACTTAGCACTCTGAGTGCCTTGGCTCCAGAGCACTTATTCTATTTGAATTTGGTCAATCATATACACCTGTAGTGGTAGAGAAGTCAATAAAGAGGCTGAAGAATTGGCCATGGCAAAAGGGAAAGGCAGAGGTTCCAAAATTAAAAATAAAAATGGATGTACAGTATATCTCTCAGGAGCTCTGATCACTTCCTCTACCACCACTCCTTTATGTCTAAGTCACAGACTCCTAAGCTTGCCTGTTATATTCAGGAAGAAGTGTTCATAGACAAAAGGGATGATCCCTCTCCCAATAAAAACAATAATAACAATAGCATCAAGATCCCCCCATTCTCTCCTTGCAAGCAGCATCCCCATATTCTGGAGCAGGAGATCACCCCAACTGGCAGTCCATCACCTAAGGAGGCCCTTTTAATAGTGAAATTGATGGAAACTCCTAAGCTTAAAACTATGAAAGGTAATCAGAGGTCAGATCAAGCAATTCTCTCTCTTTGGATATAGCTAGGAATGAGACTACTTAAATCTCTGGTCAGACTAAAATTAATAATTATTTCTCATATACTAAATATTTGCCCACATGTATGGCAACCCCACTTTAATCATTCCAACAGATGAAGGGGATAAAGGAGGTAAGATGGCATAAACCAGATCACCTCTCACCTACCCTAGAAAAAATATTAGTGAGTTTGAATCCAGAGGGGTCAGCATTTTTCTCTGTCCATCAAGGCTTAGTCTATTCTGTCCAGAAGAACTGTTTGATGATTTGAATAACCTTATGTGCCTACAGGATAATTCTGATATACTGGCAGGATCCCCTAATGAAGTGTTTACTAAACTAGACAGAGAACTTAATCAAATTAATCTAGACCAGGATTTTTAGTGCAGCATCCAGACACCATATCAGAATACACTATTAAAGTCCTAGTTAACCCCATTATGTCAAACATAGTTCTCTTGGAAGCTTTTTACAGAATTAGGCACGGTATATAAAATTAACTTCATTGTATGTAGATACATTTTCTCTGATGGAACAAAAAATTGATAACCTGACCAAAGATATCCTGGACAGCAATTTGAACAGACCTCAGGATAATAATAATTTCTCTTTCTCTACTATAATAGTTCCAGACTCTCCTTACCCAAGCTAAGGACCAAGCAACTATTCCCTCAAAAACCCAACAACCAGAAGGAAAAAACAAAATCTAAGTCTAAGAGGAAAAGGAATAAAAAATCTAAAACAGCTAAAACTAGTATTTGTCCAGAGTCGATAGGGCTCAAGCAGCCCAAGATCAGTAATTTGGCAAACTCAGATAGTATCTCAAACAAGAGAACTCAAAAAGTTACCACCACAGAGTTAAAAGCTGAAGTGTCTCTAGATATTCCCCCAACTAAGGCAGAAAAAGAGTTACCTAGAAACCCAGAGGTGGTTTGCATTCATCATTTTAACCCCTCCCATCCACAGTCTCTTTAATCCAACATTGAATGAACTCCAGAAGCTGTCTGTAAGGGATGAAGCACACGATGAAGATCAGACAAAATCTGAGGACTTTGCTGAGTTTCAACTCATTACCACTGGTACAGAAGTGTTTTTTTAAGTTTGAGAACATTTATACTAAAACATATGAAACTAATGAAACTCTATTGGAGCTGATTCAGTATCTGTTTAGAGCTGAACTTGAGCTCCTCTGAGCTGCAAATTCAGTTAATTTTGTGCACAGAGATTTGACAAATCCCCTACACCCAGTCTATGTAATGGTTGCCAACTTGGATATGGCCAAATCCATCTGGGCCAAACAATTATCCCTAAACAACCTAGGGCTTTGCATTTCCTCCCCAGTAACATGGGCAACAGTCTGGAGATATACTAATGGGGGTTCAAAGTTAAATAAAATATTATCTTTTGAAACCTCTTCCACCACCTTAGCACATCTTAACTGGAATTTTGAATCTCCCTCTTACTCTAACGTGTTATCTATTTTTGGGTTTGAGTATCTGGAAGAACAAAACACAGAAAAGCTGGTATCTTACATAAGGGCGGTACTAGCTTCAATTATGAAAATAAATATCACCTCAGCAGAGTTAAGTAGGGCAGTAAGGGTTTACCCTCACTCAAACAATACTCAAATAGATTGTTTACTTGACTCAAAGGGTCTGTTTTCTCTACTACTAAAAATAGCCCCAGATTTGATGCACTAGATAACCATGTAATCTCATTTCTTGAATCTGACCAATCATTTAATTCATCAACGAAATCTGAAACTTCCATGTGACTAGTGTCAGACTCTGAAACTTCAGATACTTCATGTTCTGTTATTTTTTCTGTGGTTTCATAGAAACAAGTATCGGATATTCTCAGCTGGAATATTGCAGGGATAGCTAACAAGTTAGTAGATCCAACTTGGTTAGACTTTGTCTCAAGATTTGAAGTGTTTACACTACAAGAGACTTGGACTCTCACCCAATTTTTTATTAATGGTTAAAAATCCTTCTGTATTCCAGCTATTAAGTCCAGTCATTATGTCAGACCTAAAGGGGGACTTGCGACTTTGGTTTATTTATTTTATTTATTGGAATTTCAGAAACAACCACAACCTTTGAATAAGAACTCTTTTACAAAGGGTCCATGTCTGTTAAACAGTACACATACAGACATAATTGAATTAACAGTACAAATACAGACATAGTTGAAATATCAGTACACAATTGAATTCACAGTACAACTACAGACAGTTGAGTTATCAGAGACAAATGAAAGAGTGAAACCACTGGTGGAATAAGAGCTATGGAGCATGAGGTGCCAGAGTCTGGGGACAGGGGTAGGTAGTGGGGAGGGGTGGCTTGTGTGAGTGAGTCCATGAGTAGTTGCCGGTAGGCAGGGTTGTTGCAGGCTCTGGAGACCTGCTCTGAACAGTTAGGCACTCACAGACATTCTTTTGCAGTAGAAACTGCTTAAATTCAGCTTTGAAGGTTCTAGGGTTAGCAGCATTTAGAGTGTTAGCTGGGATCTCATTAAGCCACAGTGGGGCATGGTAAGAGAAGGATCTTTGTCCAAGAGCTGTCCTTCAGAAAGGGACACAGAACCGGTGTAGTTCTTTATTCCTGGTCCTGTACATGGAGTTAGTTAAGGTAATCAGGTCAGTGACATAGGGATGAGTTAGTCCTAGCATGGCTTTCCAACGTAGGAGGCATGTCTGGTATGAGATTCTATTCTTGAGGCTTAATATGTCTGCTTTCTCATAGAGTACACAGGTGTGTGTGACCTGTCAGCATCTAGTAACAGTTTGCATGCCTTGTTTAGAGCTGTTCCTATCCTTTTGAGGGTGGTATCAGTTGCTGATCCATAGGCCACCAGGCCATAGTCAACCATGGAGAGAATGGAGATGTTTATGGAGAGCCTGAGAGCATTGATAGTGAGGTTTTTCCTGTGCCTATAAAGTACCCCACATTTAGTATTTACTGCCTTCACCACCAGGTCAATATGCTGGCCATATGAGAGATTATCATCTATTATCACTCCTAGGTATTTAAGGGAATGAATCTGTTCTAGAGGGGCCGACCTGTTGTCGGTAACTGTTAGTATGGGGTAGCTCCTCTTTAGCTGAGGGCTAGATAGGAGCATGGATTAGATTTTTTTGTAATTGAGTAACTGCCTACAAGAGCTGAACCAGACCTCCAGTTGTTGGAAGGAGGACTGCAGGGCAGATCTGCAGGGTCTCATTGTGGGCATTGCTGCTGAGTACCAATGCATCATCTGTGTAGAGGATAGTTTTGCTGGCACATGCCTCCAGGAGCATGTTCAAAAAGAGGCTGAACAGCATTGGACCCAATATGGACCCTTGTGGAACTCCCAGCACTATGTCGCAAGAGGTAGAAACTGTTGGTCAAATTCTGACCCTTTGAGACCTTCCGGGTAGTTAATCTTGAAACCACTGGAAGGCACTGGAGGCCAGCCCAGGGGACCATAGTTCCTTGAGAAGGAGGGGGTGACAGACCATGTCGAAGGCATTTGTCAGGTCAGTAAAGATGGATCCAATCAGTTTACCCTCATCCATAGCCTTGTAATTGTAATCCATTAAATCAACCAGGGTTGTGGAAGATGCTATTGTTTTTTTCTGAAACCATGCTGCTGGGGACACTGCAACTGGTATTTCTGGATATATTCCATGATTTGGTCTGCTATGATCCTCTCTAGTGCTTTGGATAGAGGTGAGAGGATAGAGATGAGCCTATAATTAGCTGTGCATATCCCGTCCCCGCTCTTGTGAACTGGGGTGACCAATGCTTGTTTCTAGAGGGAGGAAAACTTAGCCAGGGTAAGGGACTTATTAAATATTTTAGTGATGGGGACAATATGCACATCCACTGTCTGAGCTACCAGTTTCATTCCGATACTGTCACTGCTGATCCCGGTCTTTCCTAAGACCTTTCTGATGTAGCCAATTGCTTCTTTGACTGTAACTCACCTGAAATAGAGCTGTGGGTGCTGTGCACTCATGGGTATGTTTTCAAGATCTACATCATCAGCCTTCAAGTATTCATCAGGGAGGACGGAGCTTAGGTCCATGAATGTAGAGTTAAACCCTTCTGCTATGATGAGTGGGTCCATAGAATTGGAACCATTAATATTGAGTAGTAAAGGTTGTTGCTTGACTTCCTTTCCTAGGAGCTCCTTAAGGTTGTCTCAGATCACCTCCCATGCCCCCAGCTGCATTCAAGTTGATTCTTATAATAGTCTGCATTGGCACTCAGTATTAGGTGAGTGCATCTATTCATAGCGGCCCTGTAGTTCTTGACTTCGTTGATCCTCCCCTGACCTTGGCCCTGCTCCATAGGTTATCCCATTCTCTCATTAGTTCCAATAGCTCAATGGTAATCCACCCATTGTTATAACCTTGGATCTTCCTTTTTTGAGTGGGTCATACCTGTTGCACAGCTGATTAAACTTGTCAGTGAGGAATTGTAATCCTTGGTCCAGGTCTTGCAGAAAGGCTAAGGGTGACTAGTCTATCTGGGATAAGGTTTCTTACAAGGAAGCAAGCTGCCCTTTATGCAGCACTTTGCTTTCCACAAGCTTAGGTGAGGATTTTTTGGATTTATTGGTCCATATAGAGATAATTGGGGAGTGATCACTCAGGGTGTCTGAGAGCACTGAGATGTCAGTGAGTCTATCTGGTGAGCTTATGAGGAGCCAGTCAAGGAAAGTATGTGTGAGGGATTTTATTTTTAAAAGAATATGAAATAATGTTTAGTCTCACATGATTTAACTAAGTAGCTAAAATAAATGCGCATGTCCAGGCTTGCTGAAGCAGGGTTACTTTAGGTGAAAAATATAGCTGTGTAGCTGAATAAAACTAGTTAGAACTGGCAGTTGCTGTCTGAAGAGAAATAACTGAATAAGGTAGAAAACAACTCCATATAAGGAAAAATGCTGATAATAGAGTTCTGTGCATCTGTTGTAAGCAGAAAAAATCAAGTGAAGCCATGCCAAGTGTGTATAAAAAGCTGCTGTAAATTGTAATCAGGGAGCTTTCTCCTTTGCAGAACTCCCGCATGCATGTGAAGATTTGATCAAATAAAGCGACGTTAAGACAAAACCCAGTGGTGTGGTTTTTGCCCTGTGATTTACGGGAGCGGTTGCTCAGGTATTACTTTGGTGAGAGAATTTGCGATCACCGTTTTGCGTAGTCGGCAGGATGAGTTCTTGGTCCATGTCACCTCATGATCGGGTTGTTTCCCTTGGACAAAAAAGGATATTTTGTGTGGAACCCCATCAGGGCGTGGCCAGCCTGAGGCCAACAGCACTCATCATGGCACAAGTACAAGAATACCTTGGATGAAGTGCACACTATAAAGGACAAGCCTAGATAATATGGGAAACAAGGGAACAAAAAATAAGCTGGGTCCAGAATTAGTATTATCTGGACTGGCAAGATGTATGTTTGACAAGTTTGGCCAAACAAAGTACAAGGGCAACTGCACTGCCCTTTGCCCTTGTAATTTGTGCTTGCTGCAAGTATATACTGTTAGAGCCAGTGATGGCTTTCACAGTTCAGGATGCTTTTAGGAGAAAAGCAGTGGCTGATTAAGTAACGTTAGATAAGCAACATTTAGAGAAAGAAAAATAAACTACTGTGAATGTATGCACAGTAGGTGACTACAGACGGGATGATTTGAAAATCCCCCCCCCCATGTTGCCTATCTGTGTAGTTTCAAGTTTTTCTGTATCAATTTCAAGTCCCCTTGCCTCTTATAGAGGCTGAAACATTTGATCCCAAACCCAGGTACTGGGACCTCCACAGATAGATCTCAACCTAGTACCTAGTACTGTTACAGATTTTGTTGTGTTGTTTTGTTTTTAAACTGCAAACCAGAGCTCTGGGAAGATACTTGGTTTGGTAGGTTACTAAAATGGCCAAAAGAAAACCTTTGAAAGGGTTAATAGTTGCAGTATTTGGTAATGATCATGAAGGTGCTGCAGTCAGTTTTCTCACTCAGACCAGTGTATCAGAAAAGAAGAAGGAAAATACTGTGGCACCGGGTAAGTCTGAATTTTTTTATTTTAAAGTTGTTTTATGTCTGTCTGTTTTATTTCTGTGATATATATACTAAACAAGGTAATGCTCCGTCTCTCTCGTGCATATTTTCTAGCGTATATCCATGTTCTGTAATTATGTTCTGTTGTCCAAATTGCAAAATAGCATTGACTGCCTTTGGTGCACGACATGTTACAGTAAAAAAAAAAGAGAAGAAGCTTCTTTGCCTCATATCTGACTGTTTTAATTGGTTTTATTCTTAATGAAACATTTGTGCTGCCTAGATAGGGTCAGAGAAAAACTTTTGTATGTAGTTGTTGGTTGGAGCAGGTAGTGTTGATGGTGAAGAGTTATGGCGTCATAGGTTGCAATGTGCAGAAAGATTTGTAGTTTGCCGAGCAACGTGCAAAGCCACTGCTAGGTGAAAAGGTAATGTGTTAACAGCTATGAATGGCTTTATCATACTTCTAGTTAAAGCCAGAAACTTTTTACCAAAATGGCAGAGTGCCATATTTTAGTATGGCCAAAAGGTGTAACCATGTTATACTAGATGTGTCCACTTACAGATGAGTACGTGTGCTGTATTTTAAAGGAGTTGGAAGGTGTTTAAAAAGTGTTTTGTTCTGAAAAGATTTGGCATGGAGATATGTATAAATTTTTGGTTTAACAGGGTGTCAGTTTTACAAGACGGCAGGAGGCAGCACATATATCTAAAACACTTACAGTTTTCTAATGAAACTATGGGCATTTCTCAACAAATTGGTGTAAAATAATGTCAGTCTTATTTTCTGTTAAGTATTTCTTTTGTGTATGTGTACTGTCTTGGCCAGCAGTTTTATTGTATGCTCTATTATTATTTAAAGATATTTTAATATCAGTAGTGTTCAAGGACACTACAAAAATAACTGGGTTTGAACGACCCTTGCATGCACGCTGTGACCTTTTGCACATTATTTGACCTTCTTGTGTTTCAACATTCTATGTTACTACCAGTTCAAACTTGATGTGTATTCCATACCTAAAGCACAACTTTTCACACAAAATGTATGTTTTCATGAAAGCACACCAAGAGTGAACCATGTAATTTGATTTTTACTGCAAAACTAGTATTCTAAGTAAAAAGGAACAAACTTTTTTTCTCTTCTCATTTCTTCTGACTTGCAGCTGTTTTTGAGAGTTTACCATCTACAGTTAAAAACAATGGCTTTTGTTTTTATGTGTGACCATGGTGTAATCATTTTTTCTTTTTAAAATGCATTCTAAGAGATACGTCACGTGTGGTAGTATACATCAATCCGGATTTTTATAAACTCAGCTGACATTTTTGTCATGCTTAGGATAAGGAACCCAGGGACGCTTGGCTTCTTTTATCTATGGAAATAATCTTGTTTTATTTTTAAAGTTGTGTATGTTTGCTTTTGTTGTTTGTCTGTGTTTCTTCTCTTCTTCTAGAAAAAGAGTTCCCATCTTTATAGTAAGGTATAAAACTTACTAAACTAATTGTAATATTATCTTGTTATAATTTAAAGTGTAGTAGTGGGGATCATGTCACCATACACAGCTAACCTTTTATTGCTACAGTATTTGAGCTGTCTCTTCCACCAGTAGGAGCTTGGGGAAGGGTAAGCTACTTCCTCCCCTTCAGTGTAATACCACAAAGGTTGCAAGGTACATCACTGTCCCCCCAAAGGGGTAAATAAAGAAAATGTGTATTTGCCAATAATTGTTTCTTATTTACAGGTTTTAAAAAGACCCAAGGTATTTTGACAGCATAACCCAGCCCAAGCCCTTCTGCTTTGTCTAGTGCAAACAGTTAAATCTCACACCTATTATTAGTACAAGGGCTTCTGCTCTCAGCAAGTAATCAGTTACGCTGGAGGGTGAAGTTGTGTATGTATGTCCACACATATTCATTCTTTTGATTGTCTTTTCAGCTTTCTTATCCTGTCAAAACAAATGTAAAACAACTTTTGCCATAGCCTTACAGGAATGAATGCATTTTTATCCAACCAGTAAATTCACAATACTCTGACATTTCTAGACTCTAAGCTAAGTTTACAGTCTATATTTGTTGTTTAAAATGTATGTTATGCATTATGCTCAATACTAACATTGTTCTATTGCAAACACTAATGTTTCACGTTTATGTTATAATGTTTTGATATACATCTTGCTACACTGTATCATGTGTGTATTCAAAAAAGTGCTCCACATGTATAACGTTTTTAATGCTCATAACCAAACCTAAATACTGGGGCCAGCATTGCTGACCCACCCCTACAATATGTTCCAAAGCAAAACCAAAAGTCAAATTAATGCTCCATTTGTCTTATTACTCACAGGTACCCCTAAAAATAAGTGCACTCTATGCAGGTTTTGTCATTTTAAATTTTAACAATTATAATATGCAAAATTTAAATTGTACTCAAACCTATGCTTCAAGCCTTACCCCACTCAATACTTTGGAGTATTTCACTATACAGGGTAAAGAAGGTAGACCCTTTCACTTGTCACAGGTGCAATAGGCACTGTTATTAAATTGGCATAGGCCAACAACATATGTATTTGTCCCACTAATTAATTGCTATGAACTATATGTTTAAAGCGTGTTATTGTAACATTACAAGATTTTATAACTCAGGTCTCAGTCAGGCCTGCTTGCAACAGACAGGGAAATAATGTTCATCACTGTCATAACTGCTTCTGTGATTTGAAAGCAGGGTGTAACCATAACATTGTCATGATTTACAAATGGTCAAATGGTATAATTGAACCTCGGCCTGCACCCCCAGGTGTGCGGTTGATGTCCCATTTTAATTTTTCTCTTTCCAATTACCAAAATTTAGGCTCTGTCACACCACTCTTTACAAAACAAAAAGTAAATGGTTTAAAAGATTGTTATTTATGTGTTTTTAACTCAGTGTCTAACACACTTTGCAAGTTTGCAGGTTTCCACAGTGTGGCACACATAAGATATCCACGTTCAACAGCAGTAATACTTTCATCTAAGTTGCCAAGACTTTCATCTTTTTCCTTAAAAAAGAAAACAACTGCCACAGTTTTGATGTTATCACCATCTTTGTGCATGACTGGTTCCTTATAAGGACTATTGCATGAATCCAGTTATTATTAAATCAACTGAAGAAGGTCCAGTCAGTTCAGACTCTGCAATCAAGCTTATTGTTTCTGCTTACTATGAAGTTAAGTCTGGGGTAGGGGCAATCCCCTAACTTCAGCAAAAACATTTTTTCCAATCGATCTTCAAGCAAGACATCCATTTTCTTTGCTGCTGCTTGTTCCAAACATGGCTGGTACTTTCTACAACCCTATTGCTCTGTTATGGACTGTGTTCTTAATGGTTTATTGTCAATTGTTACCTTTTTATGGACTGTTAATCTTTATGTTGGGGTGTAATCAACTACCACAATACAAATGACATGCCAGTGTGTGTGTGTGGCTACTCCATTAAAAGGACTCAATGCACAATCTAATGCACCCCTGGCCAGTGTGTCTGCCAATCAGCCATCCAGCAGCCAGCAACATGAACACTGACTTTTCTACTATGCTGGTGTTTTGCTTTTAAATTACTGTCTGCATTGCCCCATGTGCCTTGTGGGGTTACCACCATTCTGCAAATGACATTTCACCTGTACTGTAACTACACCAACCTGTGGTTACTTATATAGACTTATGAACTGTTAATTTCATGGACTGTTATGTTTTATAAGGACTTATCTGTCTAGAGACATTATCAACAGATTCTTCAATCAAGCTCCAAGGGTGTGCCACACCTCAACACAAGGTATCATCTACCTTATTCACTCTCAATGTGGATTCCATAAACTCTTTTTCATCAACAAAATTGTTATGTTATATTGTGTTATATGTGGTGTCACATGTTAGCATTTTTTCACATATTTCAATTGTGGTGTTGACATCCCTTAATTCTGTATTATGTTTTACAAACTCACAATTTGTGTTCCGTCTGTAACCACCCTGTACCAACTCAGAACAGGATGCTTTTATAAATGCCTTGACTATCTGTATGCTGGCAACCAGTTTTAAATCATATACCTATTCACCTAGTCTAACAGTCTAAAAGTAGAAATGTTTAGTTTTTTTTTTAACCTTCAGTTAATAACTAATATCTTTACATTTATATTCAATTTTTGTGAATGTTCGAGTCCCTCAGGGGCCTCCTATCTTCAAGGTGGAAATTATTAAAAGTGGCCAGTGGCCAAGATTTTAGTAATCAGTGACCAAACTTTTATCAACATTATGTAGTTGGTTAACCAAAAGGTTGAGGAAATAGAAAGGTGTAAAATGGCTAGTGTAAATTGTGAAAGGGCTAGTAAAAGGTAAAAATGGTTAGTAAATGACTAAATGATGCCAACATGTAAATTGGTATATCTAGTAGCAAAAGGCTGCAAGTGGCTAAATACCACCATGTCACTTAATATGTGTGTGTGTAAGACTTTGAAAGGGTTAATTGTAAGATTCTATACAATAAAGAAAATAGCTGAAAGCATAAGGTGAGGCTGTGGCCGAAATATGCACACAGCTGTGTTTAACCTTGACTGTTAAAAGTTTCTCATCATATAATTCTCTCATGTTAAAAAAATATGTTTAACAAAAAACTGATAAGAAATAATGAGATACCTCATTTGGTTGCTGGCACAAGGTTACTTTGACATTTGTAGCAAGCTAGTCACTTCTTTCATATGCTTTCTGGCTCCCAAAACAAAAGTTATTTGTGATAAATATACAATTCCGTCACCATTTGTTTTCCCATTCCGTAATGAGCCAAACGTGACTATAGTGTAGGTGGGTAGCCAGTTGATACAGAGTATCAAAAGGGGAGAGTGTGAGGGATTTTATTTTTAAAAGAATATGAAATAATGTTTAGTCTCACATGATTTAACTAAGTAGCTAAAATAAATGCGCATGTCCAGGCCTGCTGAAGCAGGGTTACTTTAGGTGAAAAATATAGCTGTGTAGCTGAATAAAACTAGTTAGAACTGGCAGTTGCTGTCTGATAAGAAAGAACTGAATAAAGTAGAAAACAACTCCATATTAGGAAAAATGCTGATAATAGAGTTCTGTGCATCTGTTGTAAGCAGAAAAAATCAAGTGAAGCCACGCCAAGTATGTATAAAAAGCTGCTGTAAATTGTAATCAGGGAGCTTTCTCCTTTGCAGAACTCCCGCATGCATGTGAAAGATTTGATCAAATAAAGCGACGTTAAGACAAAACCCAGTGGTGTGGTTTTTGCCCCATGACGACGGGAGCGGTTGCTGAGGTAATACTTACAGTGAGAGAATTTGCCATCACATATGTTTTCCGGATTTGTAATTTAACCTTGTGGGCTCGGCTATTAATTTCGAGA
This sequence comes from Neoceratodus forsteri, assembly GCA_016271365.2. Lineage (NCBI taxonomy): Eukaryota > Metazoa > Chordata > Ceratodontiformes > Ceratodontidae > Neoceratodus > Neoceratodus forsteri. Next base: position 636,797,909 of record CM057455.1, on the reverse strand, counting down.
GATAGGAGAAACTCACTATGTCTCTCAGTTTCGTTGAGCTGGGACTGAGCCAATTTATATTAAAGTCCTCTTTAAGAATTAGTTCACAGCTCTTAGAGATGCCACCTATAGCTCCCAGGACTTTCTGAAGTCCCTCAGCAGGGTTTTTGGGTGGGAGATAAACACACGCAATGACTAGAGATTTGTTCTGGGGACCAAATAGGAGCTTTATCATTAGTAGCTCATGGTCCTCAGTCATGGCAGTTAATGGGAGAACCACTCCTTGCAAGGTATCCCTGATATATATAAGGCATCCCCCCTTGCTATTTCTGTCAATTCTGAAGGATTGATAGCCAAACAGAGCAATTACACTATCCTTGTCCTGGTTAGCCAGGTCTCAGTGAGGCAAATGATGTCAGGGGTATGCAAGGTAACCCAGGCCTGAAGCTGTGCCATCTTACAAAGCAGACTACAAATATTCCTAGCTGCAATTGTAAGGCCACTTGCCTTTGACACTTTAGTGCTGGTGTCAGCCCTAGGGCAAGGGTTAGGGTGCACATTCCCGCACAAAAGTAACAGTAAAAGTATTACTTTCCTTGACATGAATGTGAAGGTGACTTGGGGCTTTTGCATTTCTTTGGTCTACCAAAGTTAGGAAATTGCTGACTTAAAGTCACCACCAATGGTAGGTAGGACACCAGAGAATCATGAGCGTGGCTTGTTCTTAGGTATTGAGAATGAAACAAGGGAGCATGATTTGAGTCATGACTGTAGTTAGAGTAAGTTATAGTTAGTGGCATCAGCCATCTGCACTTGATCCTGATGTTAGCAGTGGAATCAAGTGGATATTGGTCTATAAGGTGAAGGTTAAAATTAGGGAGGGGTTGAGGGTACTGGAGAGTCAAGTTTGGACTCAGGAATTTCTTACCACAGTCATTAAGTGGTACAACTTTACTGTACTTCTAGTGAATGTTCATTTCTCCCCCATTTACATTCAGGAACTAATCACAATATCTGGTTTAAACTGATTAATGAAATATATTATGTTTCCATTCTGTGTTCTCCTGATCTGTTTATATTAGCTGGTGATTTTAATTCTAGAATTGCTCAATTTGACACTCTTTTTCTTTTAGAAGATCAGTTCTATATGGGCAGTTTAGGTCCTAGGAAATCTATAAACAACACTGTGACTGACTCAGGGAAACACTTTCAGGGCTTTATTACAAGCAATAATTTTTTGATTTTGAAAGGCATGGGTGAAGGGGATCCCAATGGTGCTTGCACTTATTTTTTCCCCCTGGGCCAAAGTGTTATATATTTTGCCCTTTGCTCGCCTCATTTTTATGATAAATGTTATGAATTTTAAGGTGCATATGAGATCAGACAGTGGTCATGCCACTCTCTCTCTTTTTCGATAGTTTCAACTGATAATTCACCATCCCCAGTTAACTTAACTTACACTGCACCCTTGGCTCTGACAGGTAAAGCAAAACTGAATCTCAACATGAAATAATGGAATAAGGTGGCAGACGTTATATATTCATCTTTTTTCTCTTCACTTTTTGAATATGCTCAAGGCAACTCTATAGTTAAAATTTTGAGCGAACAGTTGGAGATTGGCTATCAGAAACTTAGCCAATACATATATACGACAGATAATTGTATTCCCAAAACCTACTCTTGGTTTGATTCTCATTGCATAAAAGAAAAATGCAAATTATGTAAACTGGTCAGATTGGTTAGATAAAATCCTTCAAAAATGAACTTTACTGAGCTAAATAAAGCATATAAATCTTACAAAAGTTTCTGTCTAAAAGAAAACTGTATTACACCCTCAAGAGGTGGCATTTTATGCATCAGGCAATTGCAACCAAAGACACAACATCCGTTTGGAGATTAGTTGCAAAGGGTATACACCTTTATTCTCTGGCATTGCCTTCTTACATTCCTAAAGAGACATGTTCTCTCACTACAAAGCTTTGTTTAACAGTAAGACTTCCCCTTCACAAGCTAATGTACCACCTGAATGGATCCTCTCTAACTGTATTTCTCCACTGACCATTTCTTTAGGTGAGGTAGAACAAGCTATTTTACAACTTTCTAGCAACAAAGCTCCTGACCTTGACACTATTCCAGGTAAAATCTATAAAAATCACATGAATTATCTGGTTCCATTCCTTACAAAATTGTTTCATTCCTGCCTCAAAGAATCCTTTTTTCCTCGATCATAGGCAAAAAATATTATTGTCCCCATACACAAAATAGGCTCATATCATCTCCCTTCCAATTACAGGCCAATTAGCCTATTCGACATCAATGATAAAATATTTACTAGAATTCTTTTAGCTAAGATGCAGCACTGGATCAATACAGCATCTCCACTTTCAAAGTTCCAAGCTGGTTTCCATAATTTGTTTTGACCATCGACTATATATTTACATTTTCACACATTCTGGAAAAATACGTAGCCTACAGGCAAATGAAACTATGATTTATTTATAGATATTCCGGCTGCCTTTGACTGTTATTAGAAGCAAACTGTGGGACATTCTTCTTGAAAGAGGACTCCCTTTAAATTTACTAGTCCCAATATTTTCTTTACACATTAACACTACCACCCCTATATGGTATGATAACAAAGGCTCGATATCTGAGTATTTCAACACCTCTCAAGATGTGAAGCAGGGATGCCTATTGGCGCCATTGCTGTTTAATATTTACATAGACTCAACAATATACTTTGATCCTTCTCTCGTCTTTGATGCCTCAAAAAGCAAGCACCTTATGGTTCATATACTTGCTTATGAAAATGGTCTGCATCTTTTTTCACTCTCTTCTGCAGATTTTAATCAGAAAATTAATTGTTTGAAAACAAAGTGCTATCAGTTTGGCTTAAAAATGAATTTCCAAAAACTAAAATGGTGGTATTTGGCTCTGAAAACCTATGCCTAGCTTCACCCAAAATTTACATTGATAATGAGCCTGTGGAGGTTGTTCCTCACTACACCTGCCTCAGTATAACATTTTCTGCTAATGACCAATGGTCTGCTCATTGGAAGGAACAGACTGCTAAAGTCAGACTGGCAGCGAAAGCCTTATTACGTTTTAATTACAAGTATGGTGGTCATACAGTGACTCCAACGTTGGTGGTTGGAGAAGTTAAGATTAATCCCCTCCTACTCTATGGAGCAGAAGTCTAGGGATCTAGTCCACCAGCTTCTCTAGAGCTATCCCTGACCCTTTTTTATAAATCTCTATTACAAATGCCATTATCCACTGCTAATTCAGTGGTGAGAGCAGAATTAGGTAGGTTTCCTATCATCACCATCGCACATATTTGTCTGGCTTCCTTGTGGCTCAGATCAATCAAGAATCAATATAGCTCTATTCCTAAGCTATGTATTGAGGAGAAAACATTTTGGGCAGAGAACGGCTTCTCATTCTTTTGGCTTACGGGCCTCAGAAAGGTTCTCTCAAAGGCAAATATGATCCACTTATTGGAAGCCTCTCTGAAAGGGATCACAATTTCCACCTTATATAAGAGTATTCTTAAGCAAAAACTAATTTCTGATGCACAGTCCCATCAAATGAAACAAGTAAGGGAGCAGCAACAGGCTGTATGGTTCAGCCAATATAAGATCAATTCCTCCTTGGAAGATTATTTAATCCTGCCTCTAGTGCCTAACATCAAAAAACTGATGACATGGGCTAGAATAGGCATTCTTGTCTCCAAACATACTTACTTTAATAATTTTTCCCACAACTGTGCTGTTCAGTGTTTATGTAGGTGCAACAAGGGTTTTACCAAAACTCTATCATGTAATAGTTCAAAGTCCACTATATAACTCTGCCTGTACCCAAACAATAAAAACTTTTCTTACAAAATATACAAATTTAGATTATGACCCCCTTTTTATTTTACTCCATCCTAAAACAAAGGAGGAGGCGGGCTTAATTTTAAAATTTTTGGCCTCTGTAATCAAGTCCAAAAAGAAACACTTTTGCACATTGAAAGTTCAGAATCATTAAACATCTTGTAGCTTGGTTATGATTTTAGATATCTCTGATTAAGGTATTATTTATTGCAAAATGTTTTGTTTGTAATTTGTACCTCTCAAGTTTTATCTGTTTGTACTTTTGTATTCCAACCCTGGTACAGGACATATCACATGTGGCACACAGCCAGTACCGTGAGGGGTGCATACCCCATGTCGCATATGCTCAACCAATGCATAGGCCACCTCTGCATAAAGGCTGCAATTGCAACACATGGTTGCTTATCTGTGGTGTGCATCACTGAATGACACCTACAGCATGTGCGGTACCACTGTGTACTGCATGAGTAGCCTGTAGGTGTGACATTTGTGAGGCACACCATTCATGCAGAAAGAAAGTGAAGGTTCTGGCAGCAGTGGATCCCAGCAACTGCAACATTGGAGTGTAGGCCCAGGTGGGACACACCCTGCTTACTGGTAATTACTGGGACAGTGCACTACCTGACCTTATGCTACAGACAGTACATCATACATGTGCTAATGATGTGTTCCATTCTGTTGAACCAGAAGAGTCATACCTTGACTATTGGTGAGTACTGGACAGTGCACAGCCTGCACATATGCAACAGCCTGTACTACTTGCTGTTTCTAATGTTGTGTTCCAATCTTGTTGTACAGGAGAGACTCCCCCGAATGGTGGCAGGTAGTAGGATAGTGCAATACCACCACATTTGCAACGGTCAATGTTTATACTGGTTGCTAATGCCATGTTGCCAATTGCTCATCCAGGTGAGCCACACTAGGTTGCAGGGCTACACACACGTGTGAACCAGGTGCACAGGGAATGTAGGTGTACTGCACAGAGTCACACTGTTTGCATGTGGGGGCCATGGGACTGCACCCTGGGCACAGGTGTATAGGTACAGTGACGTATACACCTGCACATGCAGCTGCACATCCACATGGCAGGGTGGTGGGTAGGAGTGTCAGCTGCCATCCACACTGTACACAGCTGTGCCATGGTGTGCTACTCGTCTGAGGAGCAACATGCGCTACGCTGTGTGGCAACACATAACAGCCATATGTCATGCAGCTGGACCAGGCCACTGTGCATGGACACAGTAGAGGCCACAGTCATGTGGTGGAAGGCCATGTGCCTGGGCACACCTGTGTGTGGGATTGACAATGGGGCAGTGCAAGGCTGGGTCTGGCAGGTGGTGGTGTGAGGATGTGTGGTGTAGGCAGCTGATGTAGGGACACTCATTGCACATGGTATGCACATGGCACCACACAGCCTTGTCATGCGGTGTGTGTGGTGGCAGCATGTACACCATCAGTGGGGGGCGTGGCCTGCAGGGGCATGTATGTGTAGCACAGCCATGACATACTCCTGTGCCGGCATGTGGGGTTCACTGCTGCACCCATTGCCACTGTACCCCAGCCTACTATGACATGCTGTCCACCGCTGGTCATGCCGGCTGGCATGTAGGGAGGAAGGACAGTATGGTCTCTACACTACTGTGCACTGACACCTGTACTGTAACTTTTTTTCTTGAAGATCAACACCGCCTGTGCCAAACACCTGGTGCCAGGTGCCATACAGCTGCCAGCATGCCATGTGGCACAGGCTTCAGCCTGAATGGGAGAGCACCCAACTTCACCGCCACAGGGACTGCACAGCTGGTGAACCTAGTTCAGCAGTGGAGGATGACACTCCTCCCACCTGGGTGCAGGAGGCACACTGTTGAGGAGCATGCCAGGGCATGGACAATAGGAGCACACCTGGGTGCCAGCAGAGGCATGTCCCTCACCATTAGACAGCTGTAGAACCACTGGCAGGACCTGGCATGGCAGGACCCAGGGCTTCTGCAGCAGCTGGTGGACATGGTGCACAGGAGGGACACGGAAATGAGCATGGTCCAGGACAAGGTACAAATGAATATCCCAATATCTAGCCACACAGTGGTGTTATGCTGCCGCAGAGGCCATGGCCTGCACTGGTGCACACATGTAACTGTGTTTCCCTTCCCCACAGGTGCAGGACATGTGACCAGAGTCCACAGGGTCATCCAGATGGTGACCAGCAGTGCATCGCAGGCCTGTCAGGGTGGCGTGGAGCAGGAGGTCTGGTAGGTGCATGCACTGTTTGCCATGTGTTGTGACCATGCCATGGTGACCCATAGAGGAGGGGGTGGTGGCTGTGTGTTGAGTGTGTGTGCCACATGTCCTGGACCAGCACTGACCTTAGCCTTTGCTTCCTTACAGGTGTGCATAGCAGACTAATGCCCTGCCAAAGGGCCCTACTGTGGGCGATGGCAGACGTGAAGGCAGCAGATGCAGAGGACTACCTGCACTGCACTCAGCGCTGGCAGCAAAGGGTCCAGCCCATCCCACTGCCATTGGAGAAGGTGGAGGCAGAGGAGTTGGTGGAGGTGGTGGAGGTGGCGAAGGTGGCAAAAGTGATGGTGGAGGAGGCAGAGGTAGAAGTGGTGGTGGAGGTGCCGGATGCCATGGACAGTTGGTAGCAGGGGCCGGTGGAGCTGCCAGAGGCAGAGGAGGCCACAGTTCAACCCCCCTGTGGGGCCAGTGGCAGTGGAGGTGCCCAATGTGGGGCCAGTGAAGGAGGAGCAGATGGAGGAAGTGCAGGAGCCAACAGCACCCCCACCTGATGTGCAGGCAGTGGGCATTACCATGCAGGCCATGGACAGTGATGGGGACCAAGCCAGTGGCAATGGCATGGACCAGTCACAGCCAAGAGCCATAGATGCCAGTATTGGGTCACCTGGGGGTCAGTCTGAACTGCAGGTGTCACTGTACCCAGGGCAGCCACCATTGGGAGACCAGGAGCTTGTGGTGTTGGTGACCGCCATCATGGCCAATATGGCACACCTGCATGGCTTCCTGGTTGCCCTCCTAGCAGCACTTCAGAAGTGCTAGCCCCACACACCAAACCTGGCCATGGACAGTGGATCTACAGCCTTGGGCCAGTTTGCTGCTTTGGGCCTCTGGGGGGGTGGGGACAGCCTGTTGTTTGTATTTGTTTTGGGGGGGACTGTTGGCAGTATGTGGTGTACAGGGTGGCTGCTTCCCTTGTGGGGGTGCCATTAGGGGAGCCATGCCTCAGGGAGGTCTATATGGGGTGGAGCCCTGGGTGTTGTTGTTTGTTGGGGCTGGCATTCTGCAGATGGGGTGGGAGGGCCTTGTAAATATGGGGGTGGGCCATGTTCATATGGGTGGAGGGAGATGGCCACCTGGGCTGGTGTTGGTGGGCTCTACAGGGAGGGTGTATTGTGGGGAGGGGTTTGGGCATTCCTGTTGTTGTTGATGTTGTGGTTAATGTTGTTCTTGTTACTATTTATCTTGTTTTATATAGTGTTTTCTACCATTCATTAAATGATTTTTTTTTACACCTGGTTCTTCATGTCTGTCTCTGATATGCATGGGTGAGTGCATGTGTGTGTGTCACAGTACATGTGGTGGCATGCATGTGGCAGTCCTGCACCATCCTCTGTGCATCCCCACCGTGCACATGGTATCTGTGTGCCGGTTGTGGAGTGCATTGCCATAGCCCGCATGGTGCCCTGTGTGCTGCAGCACACCATGCCTGGTCTGGGCTACATACTGCCACACCGTGTATGTCTTGGCTGTGTGGTAGGCCTTGGGCCTGTATGGCTCCCTTCCACTAAGGGGACCAGTGCCCCTGTGGGTGGCACTAGTGGCACACCACAATGGTGCATCTCACCACCATACATATGCAAGTCTGTGCCACCCGGTGCTGTGTCCCTGTTGTGGTTGCACTGTTTACATGTATCAGTGGCCATGGCAGGGGCATTGTGCCTGGCGCGGGCACCATCATCATGACGTTATTCCTTTGGCCTGTGTGTGGCCTTCGCCTCCTGTGAATCCATGCCCATTGCCTGTGCGTGCTGTAGTCCTCTTTGTGTGCCTGTGGTGCCATCCCACAATCATGGTCCTGCCTCATGGCTGCTCGTATGGCATGCATGAGCACTGTTCCAGCTTCACTGCTGCCACTTGTATCGCATTGCACCTGGCAGCCAGCTTCTCCTCCCCTGGCGGCATGGTGGCAATGGCATGAGTGTCATGCTGTTACCAGTGCTCCATTGCACCACAGTATGTCCCCATAGTGCTTCAGATGCTGCCATGATGGTGTTGTTGTTGTTGTGGTGGTGGTGGTGCCTGTGCCTACAGGTCTCTGCTTTCCCAGTTCAGCTCCTATTGCGGCCTATGCTGTGTGTCCCACTACACTGCTGTCTGCAGTCCATACCTCACGGCTGTCCCACATTACTTGGCACTGTTCCTCATTGTATGTCCCAACACATTTCTGTTCCACTTTGCGATGCCTTGTCCCACATTCATTGCTGGGCTATTCTTGCTACATGGTCTGGTACATGTTGCACCTCATACGTTGTTCACTTACTACTGGCATCTCTGACCATACTGCTGCCTATTTCACTGTGTCCTGGGCTTCCTAGGGTAAATTTGCTTGGGTGTTCCACTGTTTGCCCATTTGTTCCATGTTTGGGGACTACTTGTTGGTTGGTATGCTGCAGTCTGGTTATGTGGGGGGTGTTTCTATGGCATGTGTTCTGGTTAGGACAGCTATTCCTTGTTCTAACTTACGTTACCTTCCTCTGGTGGCTTTCCTTACACCACCTGTTCTGGAATAGCAGTTTTATGGTGCTGGTGTGTTACATACATTGCAAGCTGCATTACACAGTAGTGTAGGCTTTCTTTGGCATAACTTTGTCATAACTTGCATTTGTCGTAGCGGTTGCGGATTGCAGGATAAGTATTCCTTTGGAATTGTGTATGTCACAAGTTGCTGGCATAACTGGCAATTTGTGCCATCTGGACTGGCATATAGCATTTATGCCTGGTGTAGCTGTCTTGGAATTGGGCCCTTTGGCCCCAAATTTTCAACATGGGATTCTTGGGACCCCACCTCATGAACACTGTCACTGTCATTTGGTTACTCTATCCCAAAAAGTGTTTTCGTTGTTGCTGCATGTAATCACCTTTCAGGACTGTTTAATGAAATGACATCACCACTGTTCATGAGGTGAGGTCCCCAAAAGAATGACATTGCCACTGTTCATGATGTGAGGTCCCCAAAAAACCATGGTGCAAATTTAGTGAAAAAATTCCAAAAAAATGAATGCATTACAAGCGTGCATTGTATAGTTTCTACGCACTCTTGTAACTTCACCGATTATTTATATTTTTACTCCAGATTTTTAACATTGACATTTTTCACACCTCCTAATGAACAGTACAGCTGTCATTTTTCACATCCTGCCTGAAATGTTTTTTCACACCTGTGGCGCAGAATGGCGCGGTCACTGTGGGAAATCAACTTTCAGGACAGATTAAAAAAATCACAGTAGCACTGTTCATGAAGGGAGGTCCCAAAATGCCCATGTTGAAAATTTTGGTGAAAAAAGTCCAAAAAATGATTGTGTTACGGGCGTGTATTGTGCAGTTTTCACACTTGCTCATGCCTTCACCAATGTTTCATATTTTCATTCCAGATTTTCAACATTGCCATTTTTTCACACCTCCTCATAAACAGTACAGCTGTCATTTTTCACATCCTGCCCAAAATGTGTTTTCACACCTCTGGCACTGAATGGCTCAGTTGCTGCGCAAAATAACCTTTTGGGGTTGAGTAATGAAATCACAACACAATGGTCAGAAACAACAGCAGCCTGCGATTCCGAAGAATCAGCCACAACAATGAGGGAATTTAACTGTTCAAACCAGGGGGCACAATCTTACAGGAACAAACACAAATGAATGTGGTAAATTTATCTTCCTTCCCTTTGACTGCCTCTCAAAATAAGTTACTGTCTAAAGGTCTCAATTTCTGTCCAACAAGTACTGCCAATGACTTTGAATTATTTTTGGACATTCACAAGAAGGTTAAATTTGCATGCTCACTTTTCTAAACTTACTAATAAACAGGAGGAGCTGGCTTTAGTAGAATCAGTACAGACTGTTGATTCTGTGGCAAAGGAACATAGTTTGGAGGGAGTAGAACAAAGACTCAAACATCCATTTACTTTTTTGCCTAGCAATTCCCCTGCAGTCATTACGTTTGAAATAGCAGTGCTTAAGAAATTAGAACAACGTAAGGATGAGTTGGGTAGTTTAAATTACGTAAACATTGTAATGAAGAGCATATCAGTTTACAGCAGCTACAAAAGAATACAGAATTAATTATTAAATCAGCTGACAAGGGGGGTCATTGGTTCTGATGGACAGAGATAGATATGTTAAGGAGACTGGGAGACAGTTAGCAAATACTGATTTTTATATGGAACTGAAATCAGATCCCACGATACATTTTAAGCAGGAAAGTTATAGTTTTCTATCCAGATCTTTAGATGAGGGGCTTATTGATTTACAGACATATAAATATTTGAATCTTACACATCCGGTCAGATAAACTATATAGTACTGCACAAAATTCATGAGAGCGTAATTGATCCTCTGGGACATCCCATTGTGTCTGTGATACGTTCCTTGATGGAGCCTTTATCTAAATTTGTAAATCAGCATATTATTTTTTTGGTACCAAAATTGAGGTCTTATGTTAGAGACTCTACTCAAATACTTAATACATTGAGAGATTTGCAGATGGAAACCAACTGAGCTTTAATTACCTTAGATGTGGAGGTCTTATATTTGAATGTACCCCATATGGGTGATGTTTCATCCCTAAGTTTCTGGTTAGAGAATGGTTCAACTTATACACCAAGGTTTTTTGATTTTTTATGGTAGCTGATGGAATTTGTCCTCATCAAAAATGTTATTCTTTTCCAGGGACAGTTCTATTTACAAGTAAAGGGGACTGCGATGGGGGCAACATTTTCCCCCACATATGCCAATTTATATCTTGGCAAATGGGAATTGTTGGTTATTTATGACATGGTGCAGAATGAATTCTATGATGCTATTGATATGTGGCATTGTTATATTGACGATGTGTTGATGGTGTAGCGGGGGACTACAACCACCTTATGAGATTTGTACAGTATTTGGAACAGTCAGATTATAATCTTAGGCTCACAGTTTGCTACAATAAAGAACAAGTTTCCTTTTTGGATATTAAAATCAATAGAAAAGAAGATGGAACTATAGCCACTGATTTACACAGGAAACCTACGGACCAAAATAGTCTTTTGGTGGCTAGTAGTTGCCACCCCCGCCACACCATCAACAACATTCCTAAGTCTCAGTTTATGAGAGTTAGATGTGTTTGTTCTGAAGAAATGATGTACATGCGTAGAAGTCAGGAATTACAGAACAGATTTGTAAATCGAGTATATAGTCTTGCTGTAATAAGTAACAAAGCTAGAGAAATTAATCATGTTCCCAGGGAAGATTTATTACAGTACAAACAAAGAAATTCCAATGATGGCAACCAGGAGATTAGGCTAATTACAAGATATTGTGCCAAAAGTAATATTATTAGGGATACAATTGATAAGTTCTGGCATATTCTTAGTACTGAGCCAGCTTTGGAGTTAATAGTAAAACAAAGACAAAAAATTACCTTCAGGAGACCTAAGAATTTATTGGACTATTTAGTCCACAGTTTTCTCCCGGTACCAGAAAAACATGTCTGGTTGCCACCAGCACCTTTAGGATGCTATAGTTGCGGAATATGTATCTACTGTAATAAAATAAAACAAATTAAATGCTTTACATCTGCAAATGTTGAAACTGTGTTTCACATGAGGGGATTTATTAATTGTAGCACTGCTTGTGTGGTCTGTTTGGCCACATGTAATTGGGATGCTTTCTATTTGGGGAAAACATTAAGGGTATTTAAAGTAAGGGTGGGTGAACACCTTAGAGATATTAGAACCAGAGATTATGAAAATCCTTTGTTTTGTCATGTTAATTCTCGTCAGAGAATGTGTCTGCAACTACAGTTTTTGTATTGTGGGAAAGAAAGGGTGAGACTGGGTCCTAGGGGAGGTGACCTTAATTTGCTTCGATCTCAAAGATAGCAATATTGGATACAAAGGCTAAATGCACTGTGTTATCCAGGACTAAATTATATTTTTGAGCTGACACCATTTTTGAAAAAATTAAAAAATAAGAAAATTAGGTAAATGAAAAGTATATATTACTAACTAGTATTCCCATAAAAAAAGACTTATGTATATGTGATACACATTATGATTTAGAGTTTTGTCTTTTGGGTTACACAGTCTCTTTTTTCATGCTTATTTATTCACAAATTAATTGCATTTTGATATAATCATGCTATTGATATGGTTTCTCAAAGGTATATTAACATTATTAAACAATTTAAAGAATAAAGCATATTATAAAGAATACTAGAAACTATTTTAAGTCCATTAACTAATTTTTGGGGGATATATGTTGTGTTTACAACTATGCATTATTAGATGTTTTTTAAAGTTTAGTAATGTTAATTAATTGTTGCACATATTTTTGGATTTGCTTGTTTCATCTGCACTTGTAGTGAACTGCCGTTCATTTTTCCATATATGTATTTTTGTACATTATAGTGTATAAGTATTGTACTATGGTTGTATGTCACTCTAAAGTGAGGTTTATTGGTTTAAGCATACTGTCACTTTAAATATTGCCTTTAAAAATAGAGTGCATCACCTGTTTGAACACTCCCTGATGATGCTCTGAAGTGAAACTGGTAGAAGGCTTGTGGGTCTCATCTAAGCCCCCCTTTTAGAATGTATTTGGTGTCTTTCTGACTGTTTTTTTATGTGTGTACTTACTGAATAAAACTTAAATTATTTGTCAACATGCAATTTGAATGTTGAGTGATTTGTTTTGGGGCTTTATTTGTCCTTTACTGCAGTGAGTGGTGCTGGAGTTTTTGTATGAGGATGGGGTGGTGCCTAATGACTGGAGGAGGGTGGATGTGATTCCACTTCACAAAAGTGGGAGCAAGGCAGAGGCAGCAAACTACAGACCTGTTAGTTTGACCTCAGTGGTAGGGAAAATGATGGAATAACTTCTGAAGGAAAGAATTGTCAAAGAACCAGAGGCCAGCAGGGCACAGGACCCAAGGCAGCAAGGATTCACAGCAGGAAGGTCACATCAGATGAATCTAATAGATTTCTTTGACTGGGTGACCAAAGTAGCAGACCAGGGAGAGGCTGTGGACATGGCCTACCTAGACTGTAGCAAGGCATTTGACACAGTCCCACACAAAAGATTAATATACAATTTAGCCAGCCTTGGAGCGGGTCCCAAAGTGGTAATCTGGGTAAAAAAATTGGCTGGACAACAGGATGCAGAGGGTAATAGTAAATGGAGTCCACTCTTAAGAAAGGGGAGGTTACTAGCGTGGTACTGCAGGGTTCAGTACTGGGACTGGTCCTTTTCAATGTCTTTATAAGTGGCACTGTGGAGGGAGTAGAAGGAAAAGTATGTCTCTTTGCAGACGACACAAAGATCTGCAACAGGGTTGATACAGAAGATGAGATGGAAAGGATGAGAAGGGACTTGGCAAGGTTGGAGGAATAGTCAAATGTAGGCAGCTTCGATTCAGCTCAAAGAAGTGCAAAGTGATGCACCTGGGAAACAAAAAACCCAGGGGAAGAGTACACAATGGGGGGTGAGATACTAACAACAACAATAATGAAGTGGGATCTGCGGGTAGTCATATATAAGATGACCTAAAGATGGGCAAGCAATGTGAAAAGGCAGTAAGCAGTGCTGAGGGGATACTGGGATGCATAGGGAGAGGCATCACAGTAGAAAACAAGAAGTTGTTATCCTTCTGTGCAGACAGTTGGTGAGACCCCATCTGGAGTGCTGCATGCAGTTCTGGAGACCCCATCTCCACAAGGACATAGACAGGATGGAGGCTGTCCAGAGGAGGGCAACTAAAATGGTGCAGGGTCTGCACCAGAAGCCATACAAAGAGAGACTAAAGGAGCTTAATATATATACTCTTGAGGAAAGGAGGTGGGGGGGACATGAAAGAAACTTTCAAGTACCTCAAGGTAATCAACAAAGTCCAAGAGGGTAGCATCTTTCAGAAAAAGAGATGTGCAAGAGCAAGGGGGCACAATTTGAAGATAGAGGGTGACAGCTCAGAGGTAATGTGAGGAAGTATTGTTTCATGAAGAAGATTGTGGATGCATGGAATGGCCTTCCTGAGGTGGTCACGGAGTCAAAAACAGTGGAGAAATTCAAGAATGCATGGGACAGACATAAAGCAATTCTAGTGGAGGGTAGGAGGAAGTAGGCTGTTGGTTAACAAGGATGTGCAGCTTATCCATTAGGTAGAGAAAGGAGCAGACTAGGTGGGCCAAGCGGTCCTTATCTGCCTTCAAATTCTATGTTTCTATGTTTCTCTGTTTTGTATGGAAATAATGGGTTCCATTTGCATTTTTATTTGCTATTATTAAAAGAGGGAGGCAGAAAGGGAGGGTGACAAGGGGTCTCTAATAAAGGCAGGAAGACTCCCATGAAATTCGATCATGAATAGTGGGGGGGCTGAGAGGGCATAGTGGCGGTAACCGCAAGGATGATGGCGGTGTTAAGGTTCTGTTACTGGGAGACTCGATGATTAAGGGTATCCATTGGGAGGGACAGGGGGTGGATGCCATAGCCAGGTGAAGGTAGTGAGTATCTCTGGGCTGACAGCACAGAGCAAAGTTCATGGTGTATAAATGGTTAGGGGATTGTGGAGGGAAACCAGATTTCCTGCTGCATTTGGGAACTAATGATCTAGAGGGAAATAACATTTGGAAATCACAAGCAAGGTTCCAAGAACTTGCCAGAGTCTGTCCGGGATAATGGATGCACATTTCCTTTTCGGAGATATTGCCAGTACCAAAGGCCTCAGTGGAGAAAAAAATAAGCTCACAGAGGGTTAATGACTGGCTCAGGAAGTGGGGTGAAGAGAATGGGTGGGGGTGTTAGGAACTGAAATGGAGTTTGGGAGGATAAGGGACTATATGCCAAGGACAGGTTTCATCTTGCCCCATTAGGGAAGGAAGTCCAAACAGGGATGGCTGACTACATACAAGAAAGGTGGGGTTTAAAACTTGTAGGGGGGAAGGGATAAGGGAGGGGCTGACCGAGAAGCCCTCCAGATGAGGGAGTAGCCTTCAAGCTCAAGGAGGGAGGGGAAACAGACTGAGGTGGAGGCTTCTGGTGAGGAGCAGGGAGGATGGAAGCATAAGGAATCTAACGGGTTCTATCAAGGAAGATCAGGGATAAGGGTGGGTTGAGTGTTAGTAAATGCCAGGAGCTTGGAAACAAGTTGCCAGAGTTCCAGGCCATGCTGTTTGAGGGGTGGATGTGGCTGCAGTCACGAAACGTGGCCAACAAAACCATGACTGGGACCTAAATGTGATGGGGTACACACGCTTAGGAAGGATAGAAAGGAGGGCAGAGAGGGTGGAGTGGCTATGTTCATTAGAGATGACATAGAAATTGCTATGGTAGAAGAGGCAGAGAAACGTGGAGCCTTTGATGGTCACCTTGATCCCCAGCAGGAGATAAGGTCAAGCTGGGAGTAGCATAGGCCCCCGGGATGAGTGATGTCTCCAGAGGATGGTTTCTGACAACATCATTGCCCAGTGTGGTCCAAAAGGGGAAGGAGGGTGCTGATGGGGGACCTTAACATGCCAGGTACAAAACTGGGAAACCATGTCTCCAGGTGGCCAAGGAGCAGAGGCTGCTGGATGGCTTCCAGGATGTGTTCTTAACACAGCATGTGATGGAGCCCACAAGGGAGGGGCATGTCCTGGATGTGGTTCTGGCAGATGGTGATCTGGTAAGGGACATGGTTGTACAGGACCCTGACTGGAGATGACAATACTGTCTGGTTTCAAATAAGCATGGGGAGTGGGGGTGAGATCTAGGACACTGGCAGTGGACTTCGCCGGGCAGACTTTATGGGCATGGAAATATTTTCAAGGATCACTTGAAGGGATTACCTCAACGACAAGTGTGGAAAGGAGATGGGAAGTCATAAACGGGACTTCATGAGGCAGTCAGGATCTGCGCTAAGTTGAAACGTAAGGAGCAAGGTCACATAAACCATGCTGGTGGTCCAGTGAGGTCCAGGTAGCAGTCAGAGAAAAGAAGGTGGCTTACAAAAATATAAAACAACAAGAGGATAGGGATAAGGAAATGTATCAGCTTGGATCTAGAAAAGTCACCCGTATGGTGAGGGGAGCAAAGTCCAGTAAAGAGCAACGGCTGGCACAGGGGATACATGGAGGGGAAAAGGGGTTCTTCCAGTACATTGGGGAGCAGAGAAAAACTAAGGGCCATCTCAACAGATTGAGATCAGAAGGAGGGTGGGTGGAAGAGGCGAGGGACCAGGCAGAGGTATTTAACGAGTACTTTGCCTCTGTGTCTACTTAGGGAGGGGATGGGATGTCTCAAAGCAAGGCACAAAGGGGATAGAAGCGGCAGGGAGTGGTATCAGGGAGCAACAGAAATGGAGCAAAAGGAGGAAAGGTACCCCAGGGGTGTCACATCTGGATAAGGATAAAAGACCAGTAAGATGGAGGGACGGATGATGCCATCCCGCCAAAGGTGTGGTTTGCCATCAAGGCCCTAAAGAAGACAAATCTCCTGGGGCCGGATGGCATTCATCCAGTACTATAGGGTGGTGGACATACTGGCTGCACCCTGGCAGAGCTTTTCAGCAGGTCACTTGAGACAGGAGGGTACCTGGGATTGGACGAGAGGCACATGTGGTACCAATCCACAAAGGGGGTCGAGGGAAGTACCAGGTAACTATAGACCCATCAGCTTAACCCCGTGGTGGAAAATTAATGGAGAGTATACTAAAGGAATGATTGGGGTTTACTTGGAGGAGGTGGGAGGTCTGGATAGGTCAGCAGCATGGGTTTGTGCCAGGTAGATCATGTCAAACCAACCTTGTGGAGTTCTATGAATGGGTAACATCAGAACTGGACAGGGTAAGCCTGTGGATGTATTATTCTTGGACTTCAGCAAGGCGTTGACTCTGCCCCACAATGGTCTGGTGGAGAAACTGATGGGGTTAGAGTAGGCCCTTTGATGGTCAGATGGATTGAAACTGGATAGCTGGACGCACTCAGAAAGTAGTGGTCTGTGGGGAGCTCTCTAACCCTACAGAGGTTGGTAGTGGGGTACCACAGGGCTCGGTCCTGGGTCCAATCCTGTTTAATGCATACATATCGGACATCAGGGATGGTACTTGGTGTGAAATAAGTCTCTTCCTGATGACTCCAAGATGGGAGCAGTAGTTGAGGGAGAGAGGAGGTTGGCCTGCAAGGGACCTGGACACCCTGAAAATCTGGGCTCACACATGGAAATTAAATTTCAATATCACCAAGTGCAAGGTGTTGCATCTTGGTGGGAAACTCCAAACACAGGTACACCCTGGGAGGGGCTGGAAGCCTCAACAGGGAAAAAGACCTAGGGGTCATGGTGGATACATGTATGAATAACTCTGAGCAGTGCAGGAGGCAGCTAGCAAGGCAAACAGGATGTTGGGATGCATTGTAGGGGATCACCTCTAGGAGCAAGGAAGTGATTCTGCCACTGTACAATGGACTGGTTAGACCACACCTTGAGTACTGTGTACAGTACTGGAGACCACACTTGAAGAGGGACATACAGCTCCTGGAGAGGTTCAGGGAGGGCAACAAAGATGATCACTGAGGGCTGGGGATTTGACTTCACGAGGACAGACTTGAGGAGCTGTGCCTGTTTTCATTGGAGGAGAGGAGAGACAGGGGGACATGATTGAGGTCTTCAAGTACCTCAAGGGAATAAATAGGGTAAACATGGAGGGGATCTTTAGACTAAAGCAGGGAGGCATCACCAGAGGGCATGGTTTGAAGTTGGAAGGTGGAAGGGTGAGGGGGAAAAAGAGGGAGGTTTTTCACTGAGAGGGTGGTGGACCCTTGGAATGCTCTGCCTGGTGAGCTGGTTCAGAGATCCACAGTGGAGGGCTTTAAGAGAGGGTGGGACAGAAACAGAAAGTGGATGTATCAGATGATGGCCTGTCCCGGGGGTGGATGATAGGGGTTTCTGGAGCACAAGGGATGGGAGGGTCTCGGCACCCAACTAAGGATCTAGGTTCGAGCAGACTCGATAGACCATAAGGCCTAATCTGCTGGCAAATAGTATGTTAGTATGTAAATGGTTATCAGTTTTCTTCTCCTTAATTTTGTTTGTAATCAACTTTTGCCCATTAACATTATCCGGTTTTTAATGCAACAAGAATTTTAAATGATTGGATAAGGCTTCCAGAAGAACTTCAAAGGTATCAGTGTTACACAAAAAGATGATATCAGCAGCAGTTAGATCTATTGTAGAGCCACCTTATTTGGGGCCGGGAAAGTAATTTCCCCTACCAGGTTCTTATCTTTTCTTCCATTCAACAAATGGAGATTTTGATTTGATAAGAATTTCAGTAACACCAACTCCTTACTATTAGCTTTTTTTGTCTCTAGCTTTTCTTTTGGGAATATTTATATATTCATTCAATTTTTCAATGTCATGTTCATTAAGGTGATCATTTAGTTCTCCAATATGTGCATTCAAGTCTCCCATTATTGATAAATTAATAATTCTGTCCTGACTGAATATTCCTTCTATAAAATCTCCCAAATCTTGTCATTGTTTTTTTGAATTCAGAAACAGATAAGGACAGGGGACAACAGACATTTGTAAGTATCAAAGACAAACTATGGCCTGATATTATGTCAGTTGCCAACCAAGTATCTTGATCGTGCCCATATTATTTTTAATCTTCCAATCACATTTTGTGTTAAGGTCATCAGGCGCCCTTACTTCTTCTTTTAAAAATATTTTTAGAGAGTAATTTTTTTTGTCTGCTTTTTCCAGCAGAGCCACCCATTGAGCTCTGCTCTGGTCATGGCCCCCGGACTTCCACCTACCGTTACTTGCCAGTGCTCTCCCAACACCCATGGCTTCCCCCGGTGATCAGTGCTGTGGCACTGGTTTCCTCATCCCAGTCTGTGGAACCAGTAACTATTGGGAGATCTGGCAATGGAGGCTAATTGAAGCCTGGGGAGGGCTTCATGGAGATGGAGGCCCCACACATTTTTGTTTCTCCTGTAAGCAGGGGTGGGGACGTGCAATGACGGCCAGCGTCCGCCCCGCCCCTGAATTGTAGTAGGTGCCGGTGCGTAGTAGTGCACCCGGCCGCCACCGGGTGTCGCCACTGCACTGAGCACTCAGTCCACCCTCCCTCTGGAGAAGGAAAGCAGTCCAGTGATACTCAATCCTTCTACCCCCGTCCGGCCCTCCGACGACCTGGATCCATTCCTGAACCCAGGTTGTCGGCGTCGCAAGTGAAAATCCAACTGCTGCGCCAACAGGCCAGCATTAGAGGGTAATTTAATCTTTAAAAAAAAAAACAATTAGGCTCAATTTTAAGTTGTTGTCTATTCACGTCTCTTGCAGCAGGACTATGTCAACTGTATCTATAAATTTGGTCCGTGATCCATCATCAGTCCTACTATTGAGTCATGAAATATTCCAGCTAAAAATTATTTTTTTTTTGTTTATTCTGTTTTTCCACCCCTGTGCTCACTGGTCCCCACTCCTTCAGGTTCTACAAGTTCCCTTAGCCCCATTGTCCTTACCCAGCCCTCCTCTGGTTCCTTTTATTTGCAGCCAATCCCTGGGATATCCCAGCGTATCCCTTCACCGGGCAGGTCCCCCTCCTCCAAGGGGGAAGGCACCGAGGGAGAGGGATGGCACCAGCACATACTTCTAGGGCTCAGGGATGCTGCTGAGGAGACGGAGGCCTCGGGAAGGCACTGGAGGCACTCGGGAGACAGACAGCCATCATCTGGCGGCCAGCGAGCAATGTTTTCCTGGTTTCTTGAGGTGCATGATGTCCAGATGTCAAGACAAGAGCCGATGTCTGCCACGCACCACCCAGCAGTGACACCGATGTGTTGCCCTACCCCTGGCCTCCACCAGCGGTCACCCAACACTGGGTCATAACCCTCCTTCTCTCCCTGGAGACAATGAGCAGCCATGGGACGTTCAAGTTGCCTCCCCCTGGCTGGCCCTCCAGCGACCCGAACCAGCTAATAATTTTAACATAATTTTCATTTACAAGCCTATGGACCTGTAACAAATCTCTGTCAATTGAAATTACATAGTCAGATTTGTCTGTTAGAGCAGATTGATCTGAGCTATCATTCTGTAAAATCCTAAACCTATTTGACAGAGTCAAGCTGGGGTCGAAGTAAAATCTGGAACTTTTCCTCTTATCTAGTGATTCTAGCTCTGCCTCTAAATGTTACTACTGTTTATTCTAACTCCTCACTGAAGTCTTCCTCTAATTCGATACTTTGAATGCGGAGTTCCAGACAGTTCATGGCCTGTTTCCAAAGGTGCTGCAATAAATTTTGTAATTGTCTGCTGGTTAACAGATCCTGTTTTAATTTCTTTGTTGCTTTTATTATTATTCTCAGTCTTATCTGGCACACTAGAACTAAAATTTATTATTGTGCTGTCCATTTCAGTGCCAATTTTTTTTATCTCAATTGTCTTACTTAAGATAGCATGTCTAATTCCTTGATTTTTAATCACTTAACAAACAAAGCCTTTATAAGGTATGACTTTGTATCTATTCACTGATATCAGGTCCTCCCAAATTACTGTTGTCTTAATTAATGCCTATTTTGTACTATAAATGGTAAATGTCCCCAGCTACCCTTCCCCCAATAATTTAGACCACACCTTATGTTTTGTTGGATGTTCAGTCAGTCATAATTTTATTATCCAAAACAAAAACTGTATTTACAATCCCACATCTTCATCCAAAATCACATATCATCATAACCAATTGTTATTTATTTACATGCTTGAATATCATTTCCCCACCCCAGGGGTACACCTGGGGTTCTACTTCTTCTACTGGTGTCCTTCTTCTTCTTCTGGAGCCCATCTGGATGTACACTCCGAGGCGCTTGTGCCCCCAGCCTCGACGTATATCCAGGCTGGGTTCATCTACCCCCTTTCCCATTTTCTCCAAGCTCTCTGCTGTCCTCCTTTGATAGTCCTTTTTAACTTCCCAATTCTAATTTCTTGTCTGCCTCTGACTGCTGTTCGCCATCAGCTATATAGAGGTTGCCTTTGCTGCGCCCCTCTGCCTCAAAATCTTTTCTTCCCTTCTTTCCTTTTTTTTGGAAAAACTGGGTGGGTGGGCATAAATACCAGCTAGCTTAAACTTGTGAGAGGAGATGGCCTGTGCAGTCCATTTTAACCCCCCACCCTCTATCTCTCTCTTTCTCTCTCTCTCTCTCTCCCTCTCCCCCTTTCTTTGACTAATCCCCTATTCCATTCTCTCCTGAGTCCTCTCCCCTTGTGTCATTCATTTTTAAGGCTCCACCCCTTTCTTTTCTTCTGTTCCCCTCCTTCTCCCCTTCCCATCTTCTTCTTCTGAAGCCCATCTGGATGTACACCCAGAGGGGCCTATCCTCCCAGCCTCAAAGTGCATCCAGGCCAGGAACATCTGCCCCCTCCCTCACTTTTTCCAATTTTCTTCCACTATCCCATCTCCAACTTGCATTGGAAGATGTCCGTCCTTCCTTCCTTCCTTCCTTCCTTCCTTCCTTCCTTCCTTCCTTCCTTAATAGCCATCCTTATTTCTTCATTAAACAGGTCAATCTCCAAGTCTAACAAATGTACCCCATCTGATTTATATAAACCTGGTTCTTCCTCCTCTATCCCAATGTATTTTATGACCTTCCCCCTATCGTCTTGATCCAAGACCCTAATCTCCTGTTCATCCTTTTTCTTGCCTTGTTCATGGCCTTATGCTCCCTTGCATACCACCATACCCTTCGCGGCAATATTTCAAGTCACACTATCACCACACCTGGCCACCATTTTGTGACTTCCATAATGTCCTTTTTGATATGAAAGAAAATGTCTAACCATGGCCTGGTACCCAGGTTATTGCCTCCCAAATGTATGACTAGTAAATGCAGTTCTAGCATTGTTGTTTGCATATCCAATAGTAGCAGAAGAAATTGCATCCAGCACATACCCCAGACTCCTTTCCAATTTATTCTGATGCTATTCCAGTTCCGCTATAGTTGTCTTCCCCCAGCTTTTACTGCCACTCTGTGTTCTGCCCAATATATGAATGAATGGCCACAAATCCAAACTTCCAGACTTTCTCTGTCACCTGTGACCAACAAAACAGAAGAGATGTGAATTTTTGATCTGTAAACCCCCCTCCATTACCATAAGGGTATGGTCCTTGCCTGCGATAGGCCACCTTCCCCTGCAATAAAACAGAAATATTGTCAGTAATGCAGCCTCCTCACATAAGTTAAATAACAGTCTGAGGCCCATCTCCCCTTTCTCTTTACCTCCTCACCCCCCCCTTTGTTGCCATCTTGACGGCAGCACCAATTCAAAATGAATGGGATGACTAGTTACTTGGATCGTCACCCTGAAATTCTAAACCTTTCTTGAGAACAGATGTCAGTTGCACACCTGTTGCCAGGGTTCCCTCCCCGTGCTTGAACAGGGGTCCTCCTCTCTTTGACCTGACTGTTGCATATCCTAGTAATGTCCAAACATGGCATATTACTGGTATGTCATGCTGTCCCAGTGTGATCTTCACCCTCCCGCCCTGCTTTATCTGTCTTAAACATCTGCAGTCTTAGTCCCACCTTGTCCCCTTGCCACTGCGTATCTTCCCAAATGAGACCTCCCCTACCTCCTGTCCATCCTTGACCCAACACCTTGCTGTGCTCCAATTCCCCACAGAATATCACTGTGAATATAGCCCAAAACAAGCTCATGTCATTCCCTGAGTGGCATTTCTTCGGTAGCACTCCCACCAACTTATCCAACAGTGTCTCAGAAATTTGGCACCTGTAGCCTGGCTCTTTTCCTTGTACCCGCAGCCATCTCTGTATCATTCTCCTTGCCATCTACCCTTTTCCAGGGTCTCCCCACCCTTCAGGATACAGACCAGGCCAATCACTGCCAGGTGGATCCACATGGTTGAGTGCTGTACTCCACCATTCCAACTATTTACTACAAACTTTGCTACCTGCCCTTCTGTGACCATCCCATTTACCTCCATGCCTTGATTCTCGTGGAAAGCCTGGAAAACTCTCCACAAACCCTCATATATCCTCAGGGTCCTTGCTGACCAAGAGTTCTGGAAGAGCAGCTCAGCTCCTTCCAGCCAATCTCCCATGTGTGTGCTGGCACCGTTGTTTTTCTGCTTTTGGCCCCTGGGGTGATGGCTCAGAATCTGTCCAGCTGGAGGCAGAAGAGGCTGTCAGCCACCGTGTTCCATACTGTATCTCTTCAACATGCCTGGCCCTAGAAAACATATTTAGGCTCAAACCTTGTAACACCAGCTGCCTCATAACCCTCATCGCTATCTCTGACA
Source organism: Neoceratodus forsteri (assembly GCA_016271365.2). NCBI lineage: Eukaryota > Metazoa > Chordata > Ceratodontiformes > Ceratodontidae > Neoceratodus > Neoceratodus forsteri. Next base: position 636,774,491 of record CM057455.1, on the reverse strand, counting down.
TTGCTCCTCTATTTTAATGTGTTGTACCACTGCTCTAATGTCACACGAGAAGCGTCCGCTCTGGTTTCAGAACTCTTTCCCATACTAGTGTAGCTACCCAAAATGGGGAAAATTTCTAAAAGGTGATGTCCTATGTCAAACCCATTCTTACCCATTCCTCCGGCCATTGTTCTGAAAACCATCTACCTTTGAAATACGCTCCCATGCCCAGACCACCAGCCGCATCCGTATATAGTGCCAGGTCTGTATTGAAAACTTATTCTTCCTTCCAGAACATCACACCATAATATGACCTCAGGAATTCCTCCCAAATTTCCAAATCTTCCCAAACCTCCTTTGAAATGCCTACCCAGTTATAGGGCCTGGTGGCCCCTTTTGTAGCCCAAACTAGTCGATGTGTAAATGCCCTTCATGGGGCTATCGCCTGGCATGCGAAATTTAGATGTCCTAAAAGTTTCTGGAGTAACTGTAATGGTACTTGTCTCCTACCCTTTAGGGCATTCAAGAGACTTTTTAACTTTTTGTGCTGGTAATCTAAACAGTCCCTCTCCTGCATCTATTTCAATCCCCCAAAATTTGAATCATTGACCCGGCCTCTCTGCCTTCTCTTCTGCTAGGGGTACACCCAGCTCTTTGCACATATCCCAAAATTGCATGAGCATGATGCCCACTACCCCTTCCCCCTCCCCTAGAAGGAGGAAATCATCCAGATAGTGTGTAACCATCCTATGTCTGTATTGAGCTCCAAATGCCCACTGCAGCCATGTGCTGAATGTCTCAAACATGGAGCATGCCACTGAACACCCCATGGGCATGGCCTTGTCAAAATAAAATTGACCCTCCATCTGGAAACCTAATAGATCCCAGTCCTCTGGCCAGACCGGTAAACATATCATGGAAGGATGGGGTGGTACCTGAGGACTGGAGGAGGGCAGATGTGATTCCTCTTCACAAAAGGGGGAGCAAGGCAGAAGTAGGAAACTACAGACCTGCAAGTTTGACCTCAGTGGTAGGGAAAATGATGGAATCACTTCTGAAAGAAAGAATTGTTGAGTACCTAGAGGCCAGCGGGCACAAGACCCAAAGCAGCATGGATTTACAGCAGGAAGGTCATGTCAGACAAATCTAATTGATTTCTTTGACTGGGTTACCAAAGTAGTAGACCAGGGAGGGGCTGTGGATGATGGCCTACCTAGACTTTAGCAAGGCATTTGACACAGTCCCTCACAAAAGACTAATAACCAAGTTAGCCAGCCTGGGAGTGGGTTCCAGGGTGGCAGCCTGGGTAGCAAACTGGCTGCACAACAGGACACAGAAGGTAATAGTGAATGGAACACATTCTGAAGAAAGGGGGGTTACTAGTGGAGTACCTCAGGGCTCAGTACTGGGTCCAGTCCTCTTTAACATCTTTAAAGGTGACATTGCAGAGGGTCTGGAGGGAAAGGTATGCCTCTTTGCAGATGACACAAAGATCTGTAACAGAGTTGATACACAGGGGGGTAGAAAGGATGAGAAGGGACTTGGCAAGGTTGGAGGAATGGTCAGACATATGGCAACTTAGATTCAATGCAAAGAAGTGCAAAGTAATGCACCTGGAAACAAAAACCCAGGAGAAGAGTACACAATAGCAGGGAGGTACTAACAACAACAAAAGGGAAAGGGACTTGGGGTAGTGATATCAGATGACCTAAGGTGGGTAAGCAATGTGAGAAGTCAGTAAGGAGAGCCAGGGGATACTGGGATGCATAGGATGGGGCATCACAAGTAGAAAAGGAAGTGGTTATCCTCTGTACAGACAGTTGGTGAGACCCCATCTGAATACTGTGTGCAGTTTTGGAGACCCCATCTACGCTAGGACATAGACAGGATGGAAGCAGTCCAGAGGAGGGCAACTAAAATGGTGCAGGGTCTGCATCAGAAACCATATGAAAAGAGACTGGAGAGCTTAATATGTATACCCTTGATGAAAGGATGGACAGGAGACATGATAGAAACTTTTAAGTACCTCAGGGAATCAACAAAGTCCAGGAGGGTAGCATCTTTCAGAAAAGAGGTGTAAGAACAAGGGGCACAATTTAAAGATAGAGGGGGGACGGCTCAGGGGTAATGGGAGGACATTTTTTTTCACGGAGAGAGTGGTGGATGCATGGAACTGCCTTCCTGGGCAGGTTGTTGGGTCTAAAACAGTGGGGGAATTCAAACATGCATGGGACAGACATAAGGCAATTGTAGTGGGGGGGTTGCAGGAAGTAGGCTGTTGGTTAACTAGAATCTGCAGCTTATCCAATAGGCAGGGAAATGGGCAGACTGGGTGGGCCAAGTGGTCCTTATCTGCTGTCAAAGTCTATGTTTTTATGTTTCTATGTAAACGGAATGCTACTTCAGTGTCAGTCTTGGCCAGACATCCCCCCTTTACCACTCTAATCATTCTCACTGCCTCCTCTAGCATTAAGTAGGTCACCCTGCTGTCCTCTTTGCTAATGTAATTATTCACTGATCCCCGATCTGGGTATGATAGGTGGTGAATCACCCGAAACTTCCCTAATTGCTTTTTGGGGATGAGTCTCAATGGGGACACCCTAAAGTTGTCGAATGGAGGGGATGGGAATGGTCCCTCCACTCTCCCTGCTTTGATTTCCTTCTCAATATTTTTGGTCAAGACTTCCTCCTTATTCTTATAGATCCCAGATTTTGGCATGTTTACCCCCCCCCCCCCATGCCCCTGGAAGTGAAAACTGAATCTCTTGGAGAAACCCTCCACCAGGACCTTTGCAGCCTTCTGGTCTGGGTAGGCCATTACCCATTGCTGTAGAACCTCAAGCTTAATATGTGTCTTTGTTCTGTGGTACCCAAAACTCACTGTTAGGCCTGTTCTTCCTAAGTCCTACCTCCTTGTCCAAATCCCCTTCCCCCAACAAAACTTTTCCCTCACCCTCTCTCCTGTCCCCCAAAAACTTGAATAGCTGTCCCAAAAAGGCTGACTCCCAAAATTCGTCACGCTATTTTGCTCAACATAGGTCCTATATTTGGAGGCCAGGTGGAACCCACAGCATTTCAAGTAGAAGTGCTTGAACTAGCAATTGGGCCACAAATATTGTGCCCTGTTGTATCCACAGGAGCCTTTTTGAGGGACCCCAACACCTTTAGCCCATTCCCCCTCGCTTCCCCCTGGCACGGTCATGGTCACCAACCAGTTATCCATGCGTCTTGTGTCCCATCGCACATCCCCATGCGAAGTCATCCTCTGACAAAACAGTTCATCATATTGCATCCAATTATTACCTCCTCTCATCTTCTAGGTGCTGTGTACTATGGCAGAGTAGGCCATCAGGGGCATTGCCAACTCTAGCCCTTCATCTGCATCATGGTGCTGTGGTAAGTGAACCCCACTGACCATGCATCCTATGTCCTCCCATGAATGCTGTGCACCTCCTCTCCTCTACCCAGTAAAACCAATGCCACTGCTGTGTTGTTTTTACCAATGCTCTCCTTTTCTTCATACTTTTTCACCATTTCCTTATTCACTAAGGAGAACAGGTCAGTGCATTCACCCTTCCAAATCTATTATTTTGTATCTAATGGCACATGATCCCCAATTCTAACACTCGGGGTACCTATGTCCATCCCTAAACCCCCATGTTCCCTGTTCCCCCTGACTCCAATCCTTGTTCCCCTGCTTTTTGTTTCTTGATGTCCACCAAGACTCTCTCAAATTTGCTTATGCCATTATGACCCAATGGAACCTACTATTTGTTCCACATATTCTTTTATGCTACTTTCCAATGTCATATCTACTATACCTGGCTTCACTAGTGCCTGCTGTAGCACTGGTGCCAGCTGCAATGGTTGATCCAGCACTCCCTTGTTCTGTGGTGGAGTTGGTTGATGTGGGTCTGTGGCTTCAGTTTGGGCTAGGGAGGTGCAGAAAGTAGCAGGAGGGGACCCTGCAGCAGGCTGAGGAAAGGGCTGTGGAGGCTCAGGTTTGGGCATGATCAGCCCTGCTGGCACTGGAGATGCTAGGCTTGTCCTCTTTGGTTGTTTTCTGCCACAATTTGCACCTCTTGCACTGCTGTCCTTCCATTTCCTTACTCGTTCCCTGGGTCCTGCATCACTGGAGCATCTTCCACCTCATCCAACATTTTCTATGCCTTTTCCACGAGATTCATCACCTGTCGTACCACATCCTCTTTGGATTTCTTACACCCTCTTGGTGCCATTTTCTACTGCATGAGCTGCAAAACAAATAGAAACATAGAAACATAGAATTTGATGGCAGATAAGGACCACTTGGCCCACCTAGTCTGTCCATTTTCCTACCTAACAGATAAGCTGCAGATCCTAATTAACCAACAGCTTACTTCCTCCTACCCCCCACTAGGACTGACTTATGTCTGTCCCATGCATTCTTGAATTCCTCCACTGTTCTTGACTCCACAACCTCCTCAGGGAGGCTGTTCCATTCATCCACAACCCTCTCTGTGAAAAAATACTTCCTCACATTACTTCTGAGCTGTCCCCCCTCTATCTTCAAATTGTGCCCCCTTGTTCTTGCACATCTCTTTTTCTGAAAGGTGCCACCTCTTGGACTTTGTTGATTCCCTTGAGGTACTTGAAAGTTTCTATCATGTCCCTCTCTCCTCCTTTCCTCAAGGGTATACATATTAAGCTCCTTTAGTCTTTCTTCGTATGTCTTCTGGTGCAGACCCTGCATCATTTTGGTGCCCTCCTCTGGACAACCTCCACTCTGTCTATGTCTTTGCGGAGATGTGGTCTCCAGAACTGCACGCAGTACTCCAGATGGGGTCTCACCAACTGTCTGTACAGAGGGATAACAACTTCCTGTTTTCTACTATTGATGCCTGTCCCTATGCATCCCAGTATCCCCCCAGCCTTCCTTACTGCCTTCTCACATTGCTTGCCCACCTTTAGGTCATCTGAAATAATTACCCCCAGGTCCCTTTCCATCTTTCCTGTTGTCAGTATCTCACCCCCCATTGTGTACTCTTGCCCTGGGTTTTTTGTTTCCCAGGTGCATTACCTTGCACTTCTTTGCATTGAATCTGAGCTGCCATACATTTGACCATTCCTCCAACCTTGCCAAGTCCCTTCTCATCCTTTCCACTCCATCTGGTGTGTCAACCCTGTTGCAGATCTTTGTGTCATCAGCAAAGAGACATACTTTTCTTTCCAGTTCCTCTGCAATGTCACTTATAAAGACATTAAAAAGGACCGGTCCCAGTACTGAACCCTGCAGTACCCCACTAGTAACCCTCCTTCTTCACTGTGGACTCCATTTACTACTACCCTTTGCATCCTGTTGTCTAGCCAATTTTTTATCCAGGCTACCACCTTGGGACCCACTCCAAGGCTGGCTAACTTGTGTATTACTCTTTTGTGTGGGGACTGTATCAAATGCCTTGCTAAAATCTAAGTAAGCCATGTCCACAGCCCCTCCCTGGTCTACTACTTTGGTCACCCAGTCAAAGAAATCTATTAGATTCATCTGACATGACCTTCTCATCGTGAATCCATGCTGCCTTGGGTCCTGTGCCCCACTGACCTCTAGGTACTCAACAATTCTTTCCCTTCAGAAGTGATTTCATCATTTTACCTACCACTGAGGTCAAACTAACTGGTCTGTAGTTTCCTGCCTCTGTCCTGCTCCCACTTTGTGAAGAGGAATCACATCTGCCCTCCTCCAGTCCTCAGGTACCACCCCATCCTCCCATGATTTGTTAAAGAGAGTAGTCAGCGGTGTCATTAGTTCTCCACCTTAGTTCTTTTAGAATTCTTGAGTGAATCCCATCAGGCCCCATGGCTTTGTCCACCTTCAATTTTGTTAGTTCTTTCAGAACCCTTTCTTCTGTAAATGGACTGGTATCGACCCCTGTCTTCAGAGTGTTTCTCTTGTTTGGTTTAGGTACCTCCCCCTCCTCTTCCTTTGTGAATACTGAGCAGAAATATTTGTTCAGTATCCCTGCTTTTTCATTGTCACCCTCTACCCACATTCCCTCCCCTTTATTAAGCCTCAGTATCCCTACTTTGTCTTTCTTCGCTCCCTAATGTACCTATAAAAGGTCTTATTCCCCTTCTTAACAGAGTTGGCTATCCTTTCCTCGGTTTGGGCCTTTGCTATTCTGACTGCCTTCCCAGCCTCTTTCTGCTTTAACTGATAAAGTTCTCTGTCCTTCTCCTTCTGTGTTTCCTTATATTTCCTAAATGCTATCCTTTTCTCCTTAACCTTCCCTGCCACCTCTTTTGAGAACCATAGCGTTTTTTTCCTTCGTTGTGTTTTATTGATTTACTTTACACAAAGACTTGTTGCCTCTGTGATGGCTATTTTGATTACTCCCCATTGTTCCTCCACCCCTCCTTCTTGCCTGTTTGCTAGTTCTTTCTGAGGCACTCTCTCATTTTCCCAAAGTCAGCCCTCCTAAAGTCCAATACTCTTGCTTTTGTATGGCTTGATTGTATGGCTGTGTTTATCGTGAACCACACTGTTTGGTGGTCACTTGTTCCCAGATGGCTACCCACTTCTAAATCTGAGATTCTTTCTCCGTCCCCATTTGAGAGTACCAGGTCTAGATTGCTCCTCCTGAGTGGGTTCCAATACTAGCTGTCTGAGGCATGCCCCCTGTAGGGCATCAAGAATGACCCTGCTCTTGGATGTGCCTGCAGCAAAGGTGCTCCAGTTAACATCTGGCATATTCAGGTCTCCCATCAACAATATCTCCCCTTTTTCTGCCATTCTAAGGAAGCCTTCTATCATTTCCTTGTCCATTCCTCCCTGAGATGGGGGTCTGTATACAACCCCATGTGGATTGTGGTGCCATTTCTGTCTCCAGGGTGACCCAGACTGTTCATCTTTTGCTCCTGTTTACTCTTTAGTTCTTGCTGCTTTGATCCCTTCCTTTACATAAAGAGCTACTCCTCCTCCTCTTTTACCCTCCCTGTCCCTCTTGTAGATTGTGTATCCGGGTATGCTGAAATCCCAGTCATGGTTCTCTGTGTACCATGTTTCTGTGACTGCCACAATATCCAGGCAACCCTCTTCCTTCTAGGCCACTAGTTCAGGGAGCTTGTTACACAGACTATGGGCATTGGTACTCATCACCCTCCACTTGTTGATGGCCTTACCCCTTTTAGCCCCATTTCTGTCCTTACTGCCTTTGCCTTTTTTTACATTTACTTCTGTCCTGCTCCTTAATGACTTCTCTACCTTGGTGTTTACCTCACTAATTACTGTTGTTTGTGGGGAGACTGGGATTTCCTGCTCCTTTCAGTGCCTCCCCCTTGGCTAGTTTAATGCTTGCCAATGAAGCATTTAAACCTCTCACCTAGGATTCTGGTTCCCCCTGGACAGATGCAGACCATCGCACCAGTATAGGTCTGCATCCCTCCAGGTGGCTCCCCAGTCCCCAATGAAGCCAAAACCCTGATCTCCACACCAGTTTTTCAACCATTCATTGAATTCCCTGGTGAGGAGTACCCTAGCATCACCCTTGCCATAGACAGGCAGCACCTCCGAGAAGGTTACTGTATGCGCTACTTGTCTAAGGCCCTCCCCAACTCATAAACTCCTCTTTGCACTGCTCTGATTCCATTCCTACCCAGGTCATTTTTCCCTAGGCGGACAATGACATCCAGCTCCCTCCCTCATGCAGCTGCTCCCACGATCCTGAGGATTTACTTCTTGTCCCTCCAAGCTGTGGCGCCAGGCAGGCACCTTACCTCCCTCTACCCTTCCTCCCCCATTTCAACCCCTCTAATGATTGAGTCCCCCACCAGGAGTTGTTTCCTTCCCCTGTGGGGTCTCATGCCACCCTCCTGTGGGTCTCTTTTGTGAAGGTTCCCAGCATCCTCCTTGATCTCCACTGCTGATGCCTCCGTAGAGGAACCACTATCCACCAGAAGAGCGAATGAATTGTGGAGAGGTACAGTGGGAGGGATGCAACTCTGTTCCACCACCCTCTCCCTCCCTGAGCCCACCCTGGTCCAGCCTCTCCTCTTTCTTGTCAACCTCTGAGGTAGTGGCATTGGCCCTGGTGGTCCCTGGGTGGGGAGGAGGTTTCATGAATCCTAGCCAGGTCAGCCTCGAGACGGCAACCTCCCCTCAGACCAGAGAGGTGCCTGCAACAGGGCAGCATCGCAGCCTCCAGAATGTCTCCCAGAACACTGCCGCCCACAGCCATTGCACTGCACCACTCCTATCATGTCTTATTTTTGTGTCCCTCTCCTTTGTTTCTCTGTATCATTACTCTCTCCTCTCTTACAACTCTCACTCTTCCTGTTCTGGGACAGTAACTTCCTATATTCTTCAGTAGCTCCTTCTTCCTTGCTCAGTGTCAGACCACCAGCAGCTAGGGGAGAGTGAGCTACTTTTTTCCTTTAGGGTTGACAAACCATGTTTCTCTATGATCCTTCTCTTCCTACTGCCAAACAGGAAGTTCCTGTTGACAGCCAAATCCAGTAGCCATAAAAGTAGAACTAGCTTAGGTGGGTGGGTGGGTGGAGGGGTGTGATGGAGGGCATTTAGTAAAGAAAAAGGCTAGCAACAGGAAGTTGTAATTTGAGTCACCTGCTTTTATAGTGTCTAAGCCACACCCCCAATTAAGCTCTCTTTCCCTCCTACTGGTTTAGCAAAGTAAGCTGATACAGAATCCTTCCCAGCACAGAACACACACTGACTTTCTTTCTTTTCTTTCTTTTTTTAACCCTAAATAAGACCCCTTCTACTTCTAATAAAGTATCTGTTTGCTTAATCTCAACAGACACTGACTCCTGCTAAGATATAAGTGTTAAATTAATAAGAAAATGTAGTTTCTTTTAGTTAGCTGCTTTCTGCTGTGCAAGCAAAGCTAGCAACAGCAAGTAAGTGGTCTGCAGCATTGAAAGCTTTTTTTTTTGTTAGTGATGATATGCCCTCATTTTATTTTTGTCCCCCGTATCCTAGCGTTGTTATTTGTTTACAGCTTGACACTGTCTGCCCCACATGGTCCTTTTGGATTATGAACCGGAAGCTGTCTCATGAGGCAACCACAGCCTTATTCTCTTCTTTTTTTTTATTTCTTATGTAACCCCCCCCCACCTCCGCACCCGACTGCATGTCTCTGCCAAGTCTGGAGACATCTTATCCTGACCTTGTAACCAGTACCCATCCACCCCTATTTTTCTTTTTTTTTTCTTTTTATAAAAAAGATGATGGCTGAAAAATTGGGCTTCATTCTGTAATAAGACACCACTTTCATTCCTGTCTGTCTTGCATCCAAAGGTCTTCACTACTTTTTCCCCACTTTTTGTTAAAAACTCTCCCTAATTCCAAGATGGCGACTGACCATGTGGCCTGCCCATGTTCCCAGAATGGTGGCCTACCAGCCAGTCCACTCATGCATCAAGATGGCCATCGGTACTTCTCCCCATTTTCTATTACAATTCTACACCCCCCACTCCAAAATGGCAGCCATGCATGTGGTGCACCCTGGTCCCTAAAATGGCAGCCTCCCAAGCAGTTGGCCCATGCAGTCCACTTGCACCTTTTGCCACCGGGAAAATTCTTCTACCCCTCTCACTGTCAGCTCCTGCCCCCATTTAGCAGCAAATAAAATCCTTCCACCATCTCCTGTATGGCAGCTGACAACACGGTCCACCTACGTCCCCAAGATGGCAGCCACCCACATAGTTCTCCTGTATCCCCAAGATGATGGGTGAGCATGTGGTCTGCCCATGTAGCAAGATGGTGGCCAACCATGTGGCCCACCTGTGTGGCAGGATAGAGACCAACCACTTGGTCTGCTTCTTTTTAGGGCTGCTCAACCATTTCTGAGATGCCTCCCTGTGATGCCTTACTTTTCTTTTTTTCTTTCTTTTGACTCACAGATGCTAATCTACTCCTGCCAGTTTAACAGAGAAGATGTCCTCCAGAGGCTCCTGTTACCTTGTGCTGGTGCCCCAAAATTGCCTCAAAAATACGGGCATTCCCTCTTGAGCCTGCCACATTTCTCTCCACAGACAGTGTAAAGCCCCATGGCTCTGAACATCCTCGTGACTCTCCCATTGCTAATTTCCATACATTAATTTTCTAAAACTCCTGGAGCCACTAAACTGTACACATTCCAAAACAACTTGCAACCGCTTGTTTTAAATGTTATTAGCCTTGGTCTTGCTTCTATAAAATAGTCCTATGAACAACTAGTTTTTCCCTTTCTTCTATAACTTAAACAATGCAGCCTTCTCTCAGAGTGTGCCTCCAAACAGCAAGCTAGCCTGGCCAAATACTGCTATATACCAAAAATGTATTTTTTTATTATTACTCACATTTAAACAGCCCGCACCTTGGAACATTAATTAAACCTTTACTTACCAAAAGGCAAACTACAAATTTCTCACCACTGATCCAGCAAAATGAATATCAATGAGCAAACCCTAACTGACTGATGTTCTTGCTAGTGAAAAATACCAGGTAGCATAAACTTGTGGGAGGAGCTGGCCTGTGCAGCCCACTTCTAAACCCCTCTTTCCTCTCTCTCTCTCTCTCTCTCTCCCTTTTATTTTGACCAATCCCCTCTTCCCTTTTCTCGGCTCTCCCCATATGTCATTAATTTTTGGGCTCTGCACTTTTTTCATCTGTTCCTTCTTCTTTGCCCTCCTGCTCCCATCCACTCCCTCCCTCCCCCTCTCTTCCAGTCTTTTGCCAAATTGAGAACTATGTTCCTGGGTCTGTTGACCTGGAAAATATGGGCCTTCCTTTTACTCAGGCAACCCTCCTTTTTAACAAAGAAGGATTTTTATTTTTTGTTCTTGGGATACCTTTAAAGAATACTGTTGGATGTTTTGGGGCATTTTATTTTTTATATCTTGGGGTTTTATTTGGAAACCATTTTGAATCAACAGATAGGATTTCCAATCTGATTCAAGTATAGATGAATGAAAATTCCCCATTCTCAGCTGTCTCTTTTAGAGGTAGTTTATGTACATTTTTTTTATTTTCTTTATAAAAGCTTTATATATAATGATTTCTTTGGAGTCTCTTTCTTCGGCATCCATCTGTATTGTTTTTGTTTAATTTATTCAGAAAATCTGTGATCTCTAGTTGTTCTTTCCTCAGTACATCTTCTGTTATTTGCTTGATGGTTTTATTGCCATCATTCCTTTCTGTCACCTTTGCATTCTTACCGTCTGCCTGATTAATGTTTTCCAAATGTGTATTTTGTAATTCCAATCTCTTTAAAATGTTCCCAATAATGAGATTATTATAAAACAGGACAGACTTTTTCTCCCTTAGGTGTTTTCCTGTCAAGATATTAACCCTTGCTCTGCCACCAATGTGTATACACGTCCTAAAAACCTATACGTTCTAAATCTTCTGTTAGCCTAAGGGTAAACTTGAATTGTATAATTTTCTAATAAATTCTTTGGAGATTCCTGTATTACATTATTTGAGCTCTGTCGATCATGATCTTGGTATTGATTAGTTTCTACTTTACCAGCCATCTGAGTATTTCTTTCCTTCATGATAAATGGGTTAAAAAAAATTTCAAACTCCATTAAAAGTCATCATTTACATTTTTATTCACCTGTGAACTGTCACCTTTGTTACTGCAGACACAGTGTCTTCAGCATTTAATTTGTAAAAAAATATTCTCAAATTCATCTTGTTCTGGGTGATTACTAACTAGGGACTTGGAGGAACCTATTATCTCCAAAAATTGATATTCCAACTTTTTAATTGCATTCATTAAATAATCATCCCCTTGAGTTCCTTCTGGCTCTGGAATTTTTTGGGCAGATGATGTTCTTGGTTTTGAACTCCACTACTGAAACCCTGAATTATCCCTCCTACTCATTTGTAATCTGTGATTTTGTAGCTGCTTTTCTTTTTTGTTCTTTTTATTAATTATTTTGTCATTCCTTAATCTCATTTCTTGTGAGATCGTATGCAGATTTTTATCCATTATTTTAACTTAAGTGTACAAATGAGCCTTATTCAAATAGCAATTTCCTTAATACAGAGGTTTAAAAATAGAGGTGAATTTACAGAGTATACTTATTCACTTATGCAGTTACAACAAGATTCAGCTAACACAGCTAACACTGTTATTATAGATGCATAATCAGAAACAAGAATATCATCACGTTTAGGTCTTTGCTTCAGAAAGAAATCTAAAACAATATATTATAGGATTAAAATGATAGACTAGCTTCCTTAAATATGAAGAGCTTTAGACACTGAAGCAGCTTTTAACAGTACTAATCAAACTATTAAAGCCACTTTCTCCAGATTTTGATTAATGCTCATCTCTTGCAAGTGTTATTCATCGATTAAAAGCACCTAATAATCTTAAAAAAGAGTATGCATCAGGTTCATTGAGTTGTATCCAGATCTTTTTTTTCCCCAGTGTTTACTAATTATCACTGACTTCAGTTCTTAGATATTGGAAACATTTTCCTGGTAACTGCTTGCAATGATGCACTTCAGTTCTCTTTCTATAGATTCTTATTGCAGTGCACAGAGTAGCATTATGAGGAGTGCTGAGGAGTGCTGATACTCCTTTGGTGCCCCTGGTCAGCAAGTGGATCACCACCAAGAATCTTTGCAATAGCCATTGTTATAAAATTCAAAATGTCGAGGCTGTTCTCTAAAGGGATATATGAAAGAATAAGAAATGTTCAAAACCTTATAAAAATTGGAGTGTGGAGTTGGACAGCTAATCCTATCTTAGCAAGATATGTTTCCCACACTTAGAGTAAAGCTAATCTCCATACACAATGCAAAAGTGTTTTATAAAATATATCAAAAACACTAAAAAATAGATAATTCAAAAATATTGTTCTTATTCATAAGCAGTGTAAGACACCTTAATTAATGGACTAATAGAACAGGGGATTACTGAATTTTCCTTTTTCTATAAAACGGTATACTACAAGCACAGGATACCTATTTGAATTTTAGATATTCCAAACTATTTAAATCCCCATATACTGTAGACATGGAGAGTTTACTGACTATACTTAAAATGACTTACTCAACCAGTACGTAATGAACCCTCTCAAACTCATAGCCATGGGAAAAAACTTCCCTATTAGACAAAATGCTCATGGGAATCCTAGCGTGCAAATCTGCTTGAGATTGCCAGGAGAGAAGAAACACTGGAGGCAACTTGTCTATCTGAGGTCAGCCACAGGAATGGCATCTGGAGATGATGAACACCAGCACTTGTGCTGTAGTGTCCTTTATCTCTCCAAGCCATGGGACCTGGATAACAAGAAATGTAAACTATTCTTAGTGAAAAATGCTTAAAAAATCAAAATATGTCTATAAGCAAAAATAATGATGTAGACTAATTAAAAATGTATTATGATCTGTTCATAAAAAGTTTACTAAAAGGTTTAGACAGCCCGTGTTGATAGTCACGGGAGCTGCTGAAGTAAAATGAATAATTAGAGAAATGAATAAGGGGAGATTTCATTTTATTTAATTGAAGTGCTCATATGCAGTTTTATTGTGTTTCTTCTTCACCACTTTTCAGGGCACTTATCATGCTTTTCTTTCAAAGCATTTTTCTTCTTCCTTCCTTCCTTTCACAGGTCCTCTACACACTCTTTTCCTGTTCTCCATTCCACTTTCTTGCCCTCCAAAACTATGTTACTCTGTTGCTCCATTTTTGTTTCTCCAAAACATAGTTTAGTTTCAGCAATACTGTTTGGCTTCTGCAATAATCCCTAGAAGAAGTCCACCACAGCTTCATGTCACTGTGTCTCTGTGTTCTGTGTTCTACTTCACAGTTGCTCCAATACTGTGATATGCAGTAATTAAAAGACCACAGTCCAAGATGTTGTATCTTAGTGCTAATCCAATTCCTATAAGTCATTGTCAAGTATCTGATGGTGCGGTGCTGCTGTGTTGCAATCAACCCACCCAAAGAGCTTTCCACTTGACTCCGATGACTTCAGCTCCACAGTTAGCAACATATGCAAGCCTTCCTCCTGGGGGAGAACAGAATACAAAACAGCAGTACCAAAAAGCAGAACAACCACACATGAAAGTCCAGAAACATTAAATGATAGCTATAAAAATCCCTGGCAATGATGGCATACCTGTTATAGCTTTAAAAATCACCTTCATATGACCTTGCTACTGGGGAAACTCCACAACCTCAACCCATGCAGCAGTCGTCTTTGTTGTGTATCTGCCACTGAACCATTTTTTCCTGGTCTGTTAACTAACAATTGTTCTCCCTCCATATTTTCCACTTGTTTCCTAGTCTTAATAATACAATTTCTACCAGAAACCCTATTGTTGAACCATACTTGTAACACATCAGCCCCCTTCTCACATTCTTCCTGACAACTTGTATTTCTTTTGAGTCTCTGAATTGTCCCTTTGGTCTATTATTAACTAAGCTCCTTGGATGACAGCTAGAGTATTTGGAAGGGAATTTCTATCAGTCTTTTTCCAAAAATGATTTGTACTGACCCCGCCCATACCATCCTTTTTGAATACATAGGTCTAATTTTAACTGTTCAATAAGTAACTTTAATGTTTTGTGTTATATAATGTATGTCTATGGTTTTGTATTTGTGTACTGCTTTCTATGGCTGCAATTGTAAATGAGAGGCTCATCTCAACTTGCCTTCAATAAAATGATGATGATGATGAAAACTAACACATTCTTTGTCACAGCATACTGAAAATTTCAAGTTTTTGTTAGTATTTCCCAAAATATCATACCAAGGCTTGAAATTCTTTCAGAGAACCCCTCCACACCCACAACAAAATGTCTATGTATCTCTTAAAGATATCAAATCTGTGAGAAAAATTAGTTTCATCTGATGACAGTACATGAAGGTAGCAAAGCAGTCTGATAAGGCAGTGGGAAAGGCTAGTAGGATGCTGTGGTACATTGGGAGGGGTATCACAAGCAGAAACAGAGAAGAAGTGTTATCCCTGAATAGATCCATTGCGAGGCCACACCTGGAGCACTGTGTCCAGTTCCAGAGGCCCCATATCAAGAAGGACATAGACTGGGTGGAGGTTGTACATAGAATGGCAAACAAAATGGAGCATGGCCTGCATCAGAAGCCCTACAAGGAAAGACTCAGGGAGTTAACTATGCACTCATTGGAGGAAATGAGAGGAGGGGACATGATAGAGACATACAAATACCTCAAGGGTATCAATAAATTCCAGGAGGATAGTATATTGCACAGAAAGAGATGCTCAATGACAAGGGGCATGATATGAAGCTGGAAAGGGGATGTGAAAAAATATTTCTTCACAGAAAGGATGGTAGACACCTGGAATAGTCCCAGTGGAGGTGGTCATCAGCAAAATGGTAACAGGTTTCAAACATGCATGGGATAGATACAGAATGACATTAGTAACAGCTCTGGGTAGGGTAAGGACAGAGATCAATTAGGGTCTATGGTAGAACACTAGGTAGGGATTTTAGGGCAGACTAGGTGGGCCAGGAGGTCCTTTTCTGCTGACAGCTTCTATGTTTCTGTGTTTCTATGATGCTGTTTCCAATTCGCCAGGTAAATATTAGCATAGTTTGGTGCAAAGGAGTCTCCCATAGCAGTGCCTTCTTCCTGCAAGTAAAAATGATCAATAAATGTAAACATGTTAAATGTCAGACCTTTTTCTGTAAGAGCCAAAATAGATTCAAAAAGACCAGTGGTGTAAGCTTAGTACTGGTGCAGAGTTTCTCTTAGTGGTTCTATCCTCTCCAAATGGATAATATTCTTAAATTAAGCTGAGATGTCCATGGTTACTAAACACCAATCGGAACTGACATTCAGAGCTGTATAATCTGAAGGATATGTGTAGTATTCTTGATGTAGGTCAGGGAAAATGAGACAAAAGGCTTAATAAAAGTATCTATGAATTGTGCTAGAGGTTTCATTACGGACCTGAGGCTTAATACTATAGGTCATGCTAATGGATTTTGTGGGTCCTTATGTATCATTGATAACCCATAAAGAGAAGCTCTGACTGGCTTCTCCACAGTCAGAAATTCATAGGACTTTTTATCAAGATGCCATTCATTAGAGCATCATAGAGATACACTTCTTAATATTTCTTTAAAAGTTAGTGTAAGAGTTTTAGATAAGCATTTGTAACGTGTAACATCACCAAGTTATCTTAGCACCTCAGACTCATATTTACTGTAGTTTGGTCTTGGATGACAATAGAACCACCCTTATCTGCTGCTTTTATTATCATGTCTCTACATTTTTGTAGTTTCTCCTGTTCAATTTTCTCATCCCCATGTACTTAAAAAAAAAAGTCTCTTTTCATTAAATTTTAATTGTTGTATCTCATGTTCACATACTTTTCTAGAAGTATTAACTGTGGAGTTTGCTGGTGTGATAAAAGTAGATTTATTCTGGAGCATTCTGCCAGTCACATTTTGATTCAATTAAGTCATTATATTAAATGCGTATGTGCTATGGGCATCAATTGGGCCATTATCTCTCATTGTATTAAAAACTAATTTTGTTTATTTATTTAATTTAAAGTTCAGAAATACACCTTTGAGCAGAAATGCACATTTACAAAGGTTCCTCATCAGAATAACAATTTGTTTACACCATGTCAAAAACAGTATTAAAAACTGATTAACAAAAGCTGGACAATATTGATTCAATCACATAACAACACAGAATCAGTTACATAAGTACTGTTTTGGCAATAGACAGTGAACACAAGTTAACATTCAACAGGTCAAATAATTCAAAGCATAACATAGGCACTAGGAGCTATTCAAGGGTACAAGCCCATCTGGGCATTGTCAGAGGTTAAGTCTGTGTACTTTTACTGTACATTGGAACAGAGGAAAGGCACACTGGAATGGAGACTGAAGAGAAACCATAGGTACATAACAAGTATTTATGTTCAGTCTTCATTGGAGAGAAGGATGGATCAGTACCATAAGGTAATGGGGGGGACCAAGAATGGGGAAGTCCCAGATGACATAATGCTACCTGAAGGGGTACTTAAGGGCCTAAAGGCCCTAAATTTGGATAAATGCCCAAAGTCAGATGGCATGCATCTGAGGGTCCCAAGAGAATTTGTGGAAGCTCTGGCAGATCACCTGGCAGACCTGTTTAACACCTCTCTAGAGTCAGGGATAATGCCCTAGGATTGGAGAACTGCACATGTGGTGCTGTTTCCCCATAAAAGTGGACCAAAGAGTGAACCAGGAACTACAGTCCAGTTAGCCTGAGCTCAATAGTGGCCACGCTAATGGAGACCATACTGAAAGAGAGATTGGTGAGCTTTCTGCAAGATAATGGGCTCCAGGATGTGAGGCAGCATGAGCTTATGTCAGTGAGGTCCTGTCAGATTAACCTAATTGGCTTCTTCAACTGGGTCACCAGGACAGTGGACATGGGTCAAGTAGTAAATGTCCTGTATCAGGACTTCAGCAAAGCCTTTGACTCTGTACCTCACAAGTGACTGTGCAGGAAGCTAGATGATGTGGGTGTTGGGGCTGAGCTTGTTGGGTTGGTCAGAAATTGAATGCAGGACAGAAGCCAAAAAGTTTTAGTTGGGGGGTGGAGTTCTCAGAATTTATACCTATGATCATTGGGGTCTCACAGGGCTCTGTGCTCCATCTGGTGTTCTTTAACATATTCATGAATGACAGTATGGATGGGATCGGGGTATGATCCACCTCTTCATGGATGGTACAAAGTTCTGTGGAGGGTAGACACAGAGGAGGGGAGACAGGAACTCAGAGAAGTCCTGGCTAGGCTTGAGAAGTGGTCTGGAATTAGGCAACTGAGGTTCAATACTAAAATGTGTAAAGCTGTGCATTTGGGGCCAAAAACTCACAGATCAAATACTGGTTGGGTGCTATGAGGGTAACAAGGTCAAAGGAAGAAATGGATCAAGGAGTAAATATCTTGAGTGAACCGAAAAACTTGTCACACTGCAGGAAAGCACCAGCCAAAGCAAATAGGATGCTGGGCTGCATAGCATGGGGAATTAACAGCAGGAAGGTGGAGATCATTCTGCCACTGTACAGGTCTCTAGTATGCAATACTAGTGCCCTTATCTTAAGAAGAATATCAACTTTCTGGAAATGGTCCAGAGAAGGGACTCAAGATCATCCAATCTTAGCAAGGACATCTATGAGAAGAGGCTTAGGATGTTCAACATGTACTCTCTTGAGGGTAGAAGGGAGAGGGAGGACATGACTGAGACCTTCAAGTACCGTAAAAGCATAAACAGTGTAAGCATCGTTAGCCTCTTCAGCCTTAATGGAAACAAGACCACTAGGGGCAACAGCCAGAAGTTTGTGGGGGAAAGGTTTATAATGAAGTAGAAGTAGCATTTTTCACTGAGAGGATTAGCTAAGTGAAATGAGTTGCATGAGGAGGTGTTATCTCTAAAAATGGGTGACAGCTTCAAGACAGGTTGGGACAGGGTGAGGGGAAATGTTGCAGGTGGGGGAGAGGGGCAAAGAAGGTATTTTAGAGGGGTCTTGGAGGATATTGGGAGGGGGCAATTCACTCTGTAAAGACAGTAGGAACTGCACACTTAAACAAACTAGACAGACCATAAGGCCTTTATCTGCTGCACATTCATATGTTCGCATATATTTATGACAAAGTGTATGAGTGGAACCAGTCCACAGCTGAAGCAAAGAGACCAACTAAGGTCAGTTTATCCAAAAGGAGGGTGGGACACTGAGTCAAATACCTTCACAAGATTGATGAATATGGCTGCGGTGATATGACCCTGATCCATCACAGTCAGGGTGGAATCATTATGCGCTGCAGGGAGGAGATGGTGGAGTGGCTCTTTCTAAAGTGAGATTTGAAAGAAGAGGAAAGATAAGGAGTCAAGGAAGTCAGTAAGACTGGAGTAAAGTAGAGACTCTTGAATTTTAGCAAGGAAGGGGAGCAGTAAGATTGGCCTTTATTTTTCTGGAGAGGAGGGATTGAACTCTTGTGAAGAAGCAATATCTTGGCAACCGTCCGGGTACAAGGGACAGCACAGAGGAAGAAGAATAGATTCAGAAGATGAGTGAGTGGATGGATGATAACTGGAGTGGATAATTGTAGATGTTTAGGGTCCAAACCGTGGCAGGTTTTGGAAGGGTTCAGAGACATAAGGTCAAGGAAAACTTTCTGGGGGAAGACAGGAGGGAAACTATAGCCTTCTGATGAAATGGATAAAGGAGAGAGAGATTAAGACAAGTCTGGCAGGGTAGAGCACAGGCAGCAAAGAAGTTGTTAAAATGGAAAGCACACCAAGGGGGTCAGAGACCTGTAGACTGGTGAACCATCTGCCAAGAGGGTTGGGGGGATGGACAAGGGGATCAAACTGGGAGTGGATCACTTTCCAGAATTTATATCAGGAATTTAGATTTGAGTGAAGGTTGGACTTGAAGTAGTGAGCCTTTGTGGTGTAAATCACCTTTGTACAGGATTTTGTGAGTGACCTGTAGTATTGGAGGTCAGATATTGACTGGGAAGATTTGAAGCACGCCCATGCAAGATCCCAAGCCTTGCACATTTCAACAAAGTCTGAAGTCATCCAGGGGTGGTGGGAACATTTCACCCTGGTCTTTCTGAGTGGGGGCATGAGTGTTCCAGGTCCTTTTTAAGATAGTAATGAAGAACAAAAGAACAGTGTCAATGTCTTAGATTGAGTAGACAGGGGACCAATCTGAAGAGACAAGGTCCTTTAATAGGGAATCAATGTGAAGTGACCCGAGAGGCCTGTGCCTAATGTATTTGGGGATGAATAGAGGTGAACACATTTTTGTAACACAGTAGGTTAGTCAGTGGTTGCTGAAAGAATCTGGAAGAATACCTGAGGAGTTGATGCAGTGTGGGTGGGAGGGAAGCAACCTGTCCAGGAGGGAGTGGTTGGAGAAGTGAGGGCTGAGTCTGGTGGGTTCATTGATTAACTGTGTCAGGTTCAGTGACTCAGTAATATGGTGCATGGTCTTAGAATTGGGGGAGATTCAGTTTACATTGAAATCTCTGAGGAGGATGAGCTCACCAGAGACAGAGAGTAAAATCAGGAAAGAGGGATTTGAGAGAGAGGAGGGAGAGATAGGTGAGGTGTAGAAGATACTGACAAAGGTGGGAAGGGTTGAAGGGAGGGAAAGTTTTACTAGCAGGAGCTCATGAGAGGAGGAGGGGACCTCTTTAATGGAGGTGAAACAGGAGAGGGTTTGACAGATGTATCAGGCAACTCCTCCACCACAATTGCCTCTGTCCTGAAAAATGAGGTGGATGTCTAGAAGGGCTAGAAAGGAGTCTAGAACCATCAAGGAATGCCAGGTTTCAAAAATACATGTGTAACCATCCAGTTCCCTTGGGTTACTAGAATCCCATTAGGTTAGTCATAGGCAAGTAGTGGGAAACTTTGTAAAGGTGCTTATTAGGAGCCCTTTATAGATGACATCATTGTTTACTCAGCTTGGATGAGCAGAGAATGGATTATGTCATTTAGAATTCTTGCAAAGGCATAAGCCACTTTGGAATCAGCTGCTGTGGGGGAGGGTTAGAATCTTCAGATGGTAGTCAGTTAGTTCAGAGTCAGCAGTGATGTGAAGTGGAGCTCTGAGCCAGCAGCAGTGCTCAGAGTGTGGAGGTACCTGCCAATCTCCTGTGAGACTGGGTGTAGGACCTCTGGCAGTTCTCACCCTAGTGGGTGAGACCCAGCAGAACCTGAAGAAGTAGTGGAGACTGTCTGCAGGACTCCAGTGGGTCATTTCCACAGAAAAAATAGTTTTGATTGTGTTTCTGTGGAACCAAGGGGCAATCCCCTGAAGATCCTGAAGAGTGTCAGCTACCCAGAGAAAAAGTGTGTGCAGTTGAAGCTATGATAAGTTTCCTGTGAAGAAAAGAGATGCTTTCCTCTTCATGTTTCCATGTTTGTATCAAAGGGACAAACAAAGCCATGAGTTCAGGTTAATGGGACTGTTCTTGTGCGTTGGTCTGAGGTGTATGTGCCCAGAGGTAAGGCTAGAGTTCACCTGTTAGGGTCTTATTTCACCACGAAAATGTGCTGAATGTTTCAAGTTAAAGTCTGGGATTCCTTTGTAACTTAAGTGTATTGCAGGATCCATTTTGGTGTAACCCAGAAGGAATGGCCGAGACTGGGCATGGGTTAGGTTTGGACATAACCCCAGATCGATTTCTCAGTCGGGGCTAAATGGTTCACATATGGGCACCAGGTTAAATTGGGCATGTTAATGGATGTCATCGCACCAGTAGGATATGAAATGTTTTTAAGTGTGTGGCAACTACCACAATGTATACACTTTTTAGACAGTAAAGTCCAAAGATTCCTAGTACAGAGAGATGACAGTTTGATTGTGTGTGTGAGGAAAGGCATGTTCTAAAATGCCTAAACAGTTATTGTTCTTGAAAGAAAAGTGTTTGCTGCTGTGTGTACAGTGCCAAACCTGGGGAACCACCTCATTCTGCATTTTTCAAATTGTGTGAATGAAGCCATACTGTACACTGCCATTATCAGTACTGGACACTGCATCTGTGCTTCCTGAGTGTGAATTGTTTTGAGACCCCCTCAGAAGTTAGATCTAGCATAGTTCTAGCACCTCTCTCCTAGAACCTGAATTAAGTCTAAATGTTATTTTGTACCCTAACCCCCAACCCCTTTAGACTGCCAAGCCAGGTATTTGTCCAAGTGCAAGCAGTGGTGCCTATGGTTTTGCCAACCTGTGGTCTGTTGCCTTGTCTGTGTACAAGTTAAGGGGGTCATGGATTCCAGACACTGTTCTTGGCCGGGGCATGGGTTGCAAAATTGGTGGTTCATCTAAAGATCTTGGGGGAGAGGATAATGTTGATGGTATGTCTAGATTCTTTCTGTCTGCTGGTGGTGCCCCATAACAGGAATTTTTGCCAAGGACAAGTAAAGTTGTGCCCAGTAAAATGCCAGCTAAGGAATCTTGCTGCCTGTGTTTCTGAGAGGAATTTTTCTGCTTGTATTTTCTGTGGAAAAATTTGCTGAGTGTATGCCAGAAAAGCTGCCAGGCAAAGTGCTAAATATTGTTAAACTGAGCAATGTGTGCCCTGCCATACAAAGTGCTTAAAACTGTTAAAAAGTCAAAATTTCAAAGCTTAAAGTATTTGTGAGCTTTACGAACATTATTGCCTAAGTCTCCAGAAAGTAACTGCGGAGTCGCTAGTGGAAATGTGCAAAAAACTGTGCCAACTTGCCTGAAAAGCGCTCTTGCCGTTGAAATTTCAAGCCGAGGAAAAAAGTCAGTTTGCTGTTTAAATTTTGCCTGCTCGATGATCATCATGAAGGAGAACAAGCAGGAGAGACAGAGAGAGAGCTCATTTGCATGGTGTTGTGTGATTGGTCAAACACAACCAAGTCCTGCCCATTGCCTGGAGTATCAGTGCCAGAGGAGAGTTCAAGGAGGAGATTGCGGAGTATGCGATCAGTGAACAGTAGCACAGAACAATTGCATTGGAGACAAAGACTTTTGGACTTTGTTTTTGGACTTTGAAAGCACATTTTGGCTTCTCCCAACTTCTGTCCACTAAGGCAGTGATCACAGTGCATGCAGTACTGATCCATGGGCTCAGTAGCCTGATCAACCTGAAAATGCCTCAAAATTTGGCAGCAGGCTGTCTACCATCTTTGGAGGGAAACAGTTACTTTCTCCAGTAAGTAAATGTGAACAAATGAACTGTGTGTGAAGCAATAAATCTAATACTAGAAGTCAGTAAGGACTGAGCAAAGCAAAATGTTGGGGCCTAATGGACTGAGTTGTAGTAGCTGTAGCTAGTAGCAAGCAAATAAGCTAATAGTCAAACCATGGGCAGTGCTAAACAAGATCTCAGAAAGTGTGCAAGAGATTAAAAGGCTGTGCTGATTTTTTTTTTTTTACAAAAGTAAACATTGCAAGGTTTTGCATAGAAACAGCAAAACACTAAGTCAGAGAGCAATTGCAAGTTAAAGCAATCTGTGTGTGACACAGAAAAGTTTTCATGGCCATGTTGCAAGAAAGTAAGCAAACCACCAGCCGCCATGTTGGGCAGAGGGTACAGTAGTAGAAAACAGCAGAGAAAGTGTGTGAAAAATGTGTGAATCCAAATGTAAGTCAGGCAACTGTTTCAGAAAATGTGTGTAAATGTGTGAAACCAAATGCAAATCATTCCAGTTTCAGTAAAGATGCAAAGAAAAGAACAGTGTGTGTTTGAAACAGAATGCAAAGTCAGGCAGCATGATTCAGCAGTAGCAGGGAAGCAAACTGAATTGTGCAAGTGTACTAAGTCAGAACCAGTATCAGATGCAAAGAGCAGAGCAGGAATTGGGACTTGTGTGTTTGTTTTCAGAAAATGGCAGGTCATAAAACAGGTTACCCCCTCTATGCTAGAGTGTGGGTCAACCAATAAGAAAGGGACATTGCTGAATATGAACAAATGTATAATTGTGATGGAGCCCCAGCTGATGTAGCTCTCCCAAACTTCCCAGTGAACGTTTGTGTGGTTTGCCTGAAGCCAGGAAAGAATGTCCCAATGGTACCACACTGCAAGGACTGCAGAAGGCAGTATGGAGTGTGCATGGAAGGTGGCATTGTACATGCAAAAGCAAAGGTACTGCAATTCATTTAGCCCCTACATGGACACTGATAGAGGGACCAATCTGTTTAGTCTAGTGTAGTCCTAGCACCTCTCTCCCAGAACCTGGAGTAAATATAAATGTTATTTTGTACCCTAACCCCCGACCCCTTTAGACTGCTGAGCCAGGTATTTGCCACAGTGCCAGGGGTGATGCCTATTGTTTTGCCAACTTGTGGCCTGTTGCCTTGTCTGGGTACAAGTTGGGGGGGTCCCGGTTTCCAGACGCTGCTCTTGGCCGGGGCATGGTTTGGACACAAGATGTCAGGAGAGTGCAGGGAGAGCCATACTTTGAGGGAGTCAGGCTTAGGAAGGAGACTTCTGGCACTGAGGTGGAAGAGGCTAAGGCCTTTAGGTATAGAAGGGGAAGAGGAAGGAGAAGGAGGGCCAGGGTTTGGCTTAATGTTGCCAGCCAATAGGTGGAGGATAAGAAGTGTGAAGAGAAAGGAGAAAGTCTTCAACCTTTTCTGATGAGAGGGAGAGTGAGTTGGTGGGGGGGGATTAGGAGAGTTAGAAGTGATGGAGAAATTCAAGGTTTAAGAAGTGGGTATGAAGAAGACATGTGTGTATAAGGAGCAGGGGGCAGGGTGAGGTACAAAGGGGGAGGGGAGGGGTGATGGAAAGAGGGAGTTGTGATTATTTCATTATTGAATGTCTTGGTTTACTTTAATGCCCATGTATTTTGCATTTTTATTTATTTATTTATTGAAATTGTTTCACCAGGAAAAGCACACTGAGCAAGAACTGCTCGTCTCCCGGTGTGACCTGGGGGGAGGGTACAGTGGGAAAGTGGACAAGGGTAGTCCAGGTCCTGACATATATACATACAATTACAATACAGTTGAAAACATTTGACAGAAATAATTGGGCGTAGATGACAATTTGCCTTTACTTATAGTATAGAAACATAGAAACACAGAAACATAGAAGTTGATGGCAGATAGGGACCGTAAGGGCCATCCAGTCTGCCCATTTCTTTTTCTACCTTATAAATGTGCCATCGGTCTTTGCTCTGTCAGTGGCCTATCTATACATGCTCATCTGTATTGCTCCCTTATGCCTATCCCATGCCTGTTTGAAGCCCTGCACTGTATTCATAGACACCACTTCCTGAGGTAGGCCATTCCATGCATCCACCACCCTTTCTGTGAAATAGAATTTCCTCACATTCCCCCTTAATCGGCCTCTCTCTAGTCTCATGCTGTGTCCTCTTGTCCTACTATTTTTCTTATATTTAAACATGTTAGACTCGTTCACCTTGTTAATGCCCTTAAGGTGTTTGAATGTTTCAATCAAATCACCTCTCTCTCTCTCTCTCCTTTGCTCAAGGGTATACATATTGAGCTCCGTTAATCTGTCCTCATATGTCTTCTGATGCAGTCCCTGCACCATTTTGGTTGCCCTTCTCTGGACTGCCTCAATTTGGTTAATGTCCTTGTGAAGGTGTGGCCTCCAGTACTGCACGCAGTACTCCAGATGGGCAATTACATGGGGAAGTCATGCTTTATACCTTGAAAACATATAATTAGATAATACAGCTGCATATGTTTGACAGGAATAGGTGAGTGTGGATTAATACATATACCCTAATAGTCGAGAGTAGCAGTTACAATGAGGAAATCCTGCTAAGATATTGGGTTATGGTATATAATGAGAGAGGGATAAGTGAAAGCTAGCTAGCTCAAAAGTTGGGATCAAGTGCAGTAGTTGGGTGTGGTTAGCAAAGTAGCACCATTGGGCCTACTGGGAGAAGAAATATAGGAGTGTCTGAGGTAGAAAGATTGGAGAGTTAGCTACAGGAGCAGTTTACTGAGCAGTGGTTGGCAAGGGTATAGGATAGTGAGCAGATAGAGGAAGAGTCACAAATTTCAGAGGGGAAAGAGTTCCAGAGTTGAGGGAAGTGGTGAGAAAAGGTGGCCTGTCCAGCTTGGGTCCGACGTCTGGGGACTAACAGGAGCTGGGAGTCTAGGGACCTCAGAGCATAGGTGGATGCCAGAAGGGGCAATAGTATGGAGGTCAGATACACTGGGAGGGTTCCAAACTAGTTCTTCGAGATAAACTTAGCACAGTGTATTAGGTGGCGGTTCTCAAGGGAGGGGAGAGCAAGGGAGCAGTATAGCTTGCAGCGGTGGGTGCGAGGAGGAGTGTCAAGAGTGAACCAGCAGAAAGCATTAAAAAGGGTATCCAGTTTGGATAAAACTGACTTGGGGGTGGCACTGTAAACAATATCACAATAATCGAAGGAGGGAAGTATCATCTTCTGGATAAGCTCATGATGGACCGGATAGGGGAGGCTAGAATGGTTCCGATATAAAGCTCCGAGCTTGGGGCAGAGTTTTGTTAATATAGAGTCAACATGAACTGCGAAGGTGAGGTGGTGATCAAGCCAAACTCCAAGAAGAAGATCACGTCCTCCAGGTCTGGCCCATCAAGGGTGTGGAAAAGTGGGAGGAAGGGGAGCCTGACTAGTTGAGATGTACCAAAAGTCATAGGTACAGTTTTTTTAGCATTTACAGAGAGCTGGTGAGAGCTGAACCAGAGCTGGACTTTGTTAAAATCCACCTGGAGGGTAGAGGCAACTGAGGCTGGGGAGGAGCCAGAAGAAAATAGGACAGTATCATCATCATACATGTGGATCGAGGAGGCAGAACAAGTTTGGGGCAGGTTGTTTAGAAAAATAGAGAATAGGATAGGCCCAAGCACCGATCCTTGGGGGATACCAGTGAACATGGGAAGGGGAGGGGATATGGCATCCGCAATCCTGACAGATGAGTGCTGTCTGTAAGAGAGGCACTGAACCAGTAGTAGCAGATGTGGAGAGGCCAGAGTCAGAGAGGCTAGATAGTAACAGAGTGTGGGAGACTGTATCAAAGACCTTGGCCAGATCAATGAAAATGGCAGAGGTGATGAGACCTCTATCCATTCCAGATTTAATGGTGTCAGTGAGCCTTAGTAAAGAGGAGGCAGTGGAGTGATC
The DNA here is from genome assembly GCA_016271365.2 of Neoceratodus forsteri. Lineage (NCBI taxonomy): Eukaryota > Metazoa > Chordata > Ceratodontiformes > Ceratodontidae > Neoceratodus > Neoceratodus forsteri. The sequence goes on along the minus strand of CM057455.1, from coordinate 636,747,895 downwards.
TTTCCTGAATCCGGACTGGTAGTGTGTGAAGAAATTTGAGTCAGTGAGATAGGAAGTTAGCTGGCTAAGCACTAAGTGTTCTTGCAGCTTCACCAGAGCAGGCTGGAGTCCTGTTTTGCCTTGTTCTTTTGGGAGGTGTAGCATGCAATGACATGAGGGCACACGTGCCCACATGGGTAACAGGGGTGGGGCAAGAAGCAAGAAGGTGCAGGAGAGTCTAGGAGGGAGAGGGCCTGATTAGGAAAGGGGGGGATGAATGGTGGAGTGTGACCATTTATTTATTTTAGTCTTTTGTAACTGAGTAAGGCCCACTAGGCACAACTGCCTGTTTTCAGGGATGACTTGGGAGCACTGTGGAGGTTAAGTGACTTGCTCAGAGTCACACATCATGGAAGTGGAGGTTGTTGGAATCAAACACCAGTCTGCTGGATGTACAAAGCTCATTCTCAGCTGCATACTCATTCTTTTTTTTTCTTTCCTCCTCAGACTCCAGCTTGCTCTCTTGTCCCCGTACCCTTGCCCCATCCCCTGGGACTTATCTTTTTCCACCAGCATTCACCCTGGATTACCCCCAGAATGGGGTCACTGAAGGAGTCCCCTCTTAACTCCCTGAATGGTGCCACGGAGTTGGGCCAGTGCATCAGCAGATTCGTGAGTCATTGGTAGGGGATAGGGCGTCATCCTGCCTCAGCTGGAGTCCTGTTTTTCCTTGTTCTTTTGGGAGGTGTAGCATGCAATGACATGAGGGCACAAGTGCCTACATCTAACATACCTTCTGGAACCACTAAGCCTCTGCTATGATGGCCCCTGACCTCCACCTGGGGTTGGTCAAGTGTCGAGTACTTCCCCACCATCCCCTAGAGGAGGAGAGCAGTCAATCTGATGCTTGATCCTCCTCCCACTGGCCAACCCCCGATGGCCCGAGATCACACCCAATCCTGTGTCACCAGCGTGTTGGCAGGTAAGGCATGATGCCTCAGCTCTTCATGTCACTGGGCCAGCCACAGCTCCTTACTCTAACCTCTAGGCTATACTGCCAGTCCATTTTAATTCATTTTGTGTGAATTTTGCTTTCCTTTTCAGACCATGCAGGATAAACATGATGTTTATTCTATCAGTTTGTTGTCACATCCACAGCTCTGGTATCTCATATGACCTATCTTTTGTCTGGTGATTGCTTATATATGGAGCTGTTTTTTCAGGGTTTTTGTAAGTTTCCAACAGCTTTCAGCACCATTCTTCTTGAGCATTTTTTAAGTGTTTGTGAAACTGTATGTGTAGGGCTGCAGTGAGCATAGACCTGTAGACCTCTTGCTATCAGAAAAGGACTCCGTGCATACCTTCCAACTACACAACATGTTGGAGCTACAACACAGTCGCCTCTGCATCTGTCAAGCACTCCACTCACTGTATCCACTGACAGTTGTACCACACTGTTTATCTCTGTCTACGGTCATGGCGGAACACAACACACTCTGCCATGTCCAAGATGGCTGACAAACTATATTGCACATCCGCAACTACTAGCGCATGCACAGTAGAGAATGGCAGCCATCTTGTACACAGCGGAGTGTTCCGTCTTCCACCATGACTGCCGATTTTCTTTTTCTGTTTGAAATTATGGATATCCCACCACCCAATCCTCCCTCTCAGCACCCACCAACCCCCCCAGGTGCATAACAATGACACTGGGGGAGACCAATCCCCCAGTGTTGTGAAAGCTGATTTTCTTTTCTTTTTTGAAAATTAAGGATATCCCCCAACTTGATCCTCCCTATCAGCACTAACCACCTAACACCCACCCAGAAGCATAACAATGACACTGGGTGTGCCCATTACACCAGTGTCTTGATCAAGATCCATTTGACATTTTCTTTTTAAATATATCTTTTTTCTCCCCCCTCCTGACCCTCCCTCTGAGCACCTGCCCCCCCACCGAAACATAACAGTGACACTGGGGTGCCCAATCCCTCAATGTCAGTGTCAGTGGCTCAGTAGGTAGCACACTCGCCTCTGAGGCTGGGAGATCAGAGGGTTGTGGGTTCAGTTCCCACATCTGGCACTTGGGTTAATATCCCATTACTAACACTGTAGTGCAGCATAAGAGGGGTGCTGCACTTCTGAGGTGCCGTCTTTCGGATGAGACGTTAAACCGAGGTCCCATCTGCCTGGACTGGTGGTAGTTCAGGTGGATGTTAAAGATCCCATGGCACTTATCGAAAAGAGTAGGGAAATTTTCTCTGGTGTCCTGGCCAAATTTCCCTCATTCACTGAAAATACCACTAACAGCTTAATCTGGTTCAAGATCAGTAGGCATTCATCTGTATCCCCCTCCCCCGAGTCGTGCCTGAAAATAGGCAGGATTTGTCTAGTGCACTTACCCGGTCAACAAAAACTAAATAAATAAATAAAAGGATCAGAAATCCTTGGTTGTTTTTTTTTTTTTTTCACCTGTAAAAAGATAACCATCCATCAAAGCCTTTTGAGGCCATTCCTTACACTGGTAAAAAGAAAACCACCCATCAGTGTCTTTTGCGGGTGTTCCTTTACTCCACCCAACTCTCTCACTCGGCACCCACCACCCTGCTTCCCTCAAGCCCTTACTTAGCCTTCAGGGGTCCAATGCCATAAGCATCTTTGGACCGCAAACACATTTTCACTGTTCAAAGCTGGACCATGATATGAAGAAACAGGTAAGCTGTTCAATGTATTTCAATGTGGTTTTGAACTTAATGGCATAATTTGGCTATTTTTCCATATTTTTGGCCCAAATTTTCAACATGACTTTTTTATGGGACCCCTCCTCCTCATGAACAATTTTATGACATTAGGCAAATCTGTCCCAAATGGTGATTTTGCAGTCCCTGCATGAAATCACCTTTCAGGAAGGAGTTGAACATTTTCTCTACCCTTGTTTGTGAGGTGGGGTCATAGGAAGGCTATGTTGAAAATTTGGCATAAAAATATTAAAAAAAAATCAAATTATGAGCCTATGTTGAATTTTGTGAACACAGGATCGTAACTTTGGTAATTTTCAATATTTTAACCCCAAATTTACAATATTGCCATATCTTTGCTGCACCACATAAACGTGACAACTGTCATTTTTCAAATCCTGGGAAACATGGTTTTTTTTTTCATATCTTGAAAAGCGACTTCTGGTCCCTGTGTAAAATCACCTTTTGGACAAGAGTTGAACATTTTCTCTGACCTTACTCATGAGGTGGGATCATACGAAGGCTATGTTTTAAATTTGGTATAAAAGTATTTAAAAAAAAAAAAAGTTATTAGGCTACGTTGAATTTTTCAAATGCAGGCTCATAACTTTGATAATATTCATTGTTTTTTACCACGAATGTTCAACATAGCCATTCCTTTACAGTACCTCATGAATGTGACAGCTGTTATTTTTCAACTTCTACCCAAAATGTTGTTTTTGCATCCTGAAAATTGATTTTGCAGTCACTGTGGAAAATTACCTTTAGGCCAGGAGTTGAACAACATCTATCCCCCTCCCTCCTCTCTTTCAAAAGAATTCTCGGACTTCTCCCCTTTCAGCCTTGCTCCAAATGCCCCCAACTCCGTTCCTCCCAAATGTTCCTGCTTTCTCTGTGTGTTACCCTACAGGCTGCGCTGCATGATTTCTTTCCTTAGGACTCGTTAATCCGTCTACCACTTCTTAACACTCTTTTTGGCTCTAGCTTGTTTCCTTTTAGCTCAGCTACCTTTCCCCATCTTTGACAAACTACTCCCACTCATTTACTCTACTTTGATATTGGTCCTCTGACTCATACTAGTTCTCCTCCTGTTCGCATTCCCTCCACTTCGGTACTTCTCCTCGCCCCCCAGCCCCCTTCACCCCTTCCCCTACTACACTTAAGTATCTCCTCTGACCCTTGCTCAGCTACTGCTATTGCTGCCCTCATCTTAAACCCCTGTACTCACCTCTGCTATTGTCTTTTTCTATTACTACCCCTGTTATTGCCTCACCAGGTGCTCCTGTTTTCTCATTTTGCCATTGTATATATGACTTGTAACCAAACAGAAATTACTTAATTCTTGCATTGTTGTTTTATTCTGCAGTTTTGTACTTTTTGCAACCCATTGTGTTTTGTTTACCCTGTCCCCAGGTTGCTCCTAGAAATGATCCTCAGCTCAGTGTGATTTTCCTGGTCACAAAATAAATAAATAAATAAATAAAAACAAAATTCTCTGCCCTTCCTCATGAGGCAGTGTCATAAGGGCAAGATTTTGGAAAACATATTAAAGACCTTATACTTGATTCTATCCATGAAACTGGGTTATCTGACCCTCTCCAACATGGGTTCACTAAAACTAGATCCTGTCAAACCAATTTATTAACATTCTATGAAAAAGTCACTAAATAAATCAACCAGGGTAATTCTGTGGACCTTGTGTTCCTGGACTTTGCTAAGGCATTTGATAAACTGCCACATCACAAACTTATCAATACCTTAAGAACCTTCAAACTAAAAACAAATATAGTTACTTGGGTTGCTAATTGGCTGAAGGGAAGAAAGCAGAGGGTTATTATAAATGGGGAATATTCTAACTGGTCTCCTGTTACAAGTGGGGTTCCCCAGGGGTCTGCCTTGGGCCCCTGTCTCTAACCTTTATGTTTCTACTCTCACCATCAGTAACCCCAATATATGGATGTTAAAATTCACAGATGACTGTTGAGTGGGTACCACAGTAAACAACTCAGTATGTAGTACTGATCTTCATCTAGACCTGGACAATATATTGACTTGGTCGAGTATAAACAAATTAGCTTTGAACCCCATAAAATGCAAATTGATGCATCTGGGAATACACAACAAACAGCATGAGTACAAATTAGGGAACATGGTTCTCCTTGAAACCAAACAAGAAAGGGATCTTGGAATAATTGTTAACCCTGACCTGAAATTCAGAACCCACTGTGAGACCCAAATAAATAAAGCAAATTAAAACCTTAATTGTATACTTAGGCATGTATCTAGTCGTAGGAAAGAAGTACTACTCCCCTTGTATATTGCCATGGTGAGGCCACATCTTGAATACTGTGCCCAGGTGTGGTCCCCATATTATAAGGATGATATTTTAAAAATTGAGAGAGTACAACGAAGAATCACTAGATCCATTATAGGGATGGCAAACAAGCCATATGAATCCAGATTGAAATTGCTTAATTTGTTTACGCTTCAGTATAGAAGACTGAGGGGAGACATGTGTCTATTATTTAGAGCATTAACTGACCCCATCCTTAGTAAAGAACTAGGAATTACCCTTATGGATAATAGAGTAAGCAATAGGAGACACTCTCAACAATTATACTTGTCAAAATGGAATACTCTGTGAAGAAGGTATTGGTTTAGTCACAGGGTCGTGTCTACATGGAATCACCTTCCAGCTGAGGTAGTAGATAGACCAAATATGGACTCCTTCAAAATAAACTTAGACTCAGTAATCAGAGACAATGTGAAATTCAGTAATTATTGAATTTCTGGCAAGCACCACAGACGCAATGTCCATATTAGCTTGATGTACCTATGATGATACCTATGATGATAAGAAGGCTAGGTTGAAAATCAGGTGTAAAAATATTAAAAAACACATTTTCAATATTTTTACCCCAAATTCCTCAGCTTCAACCCTTTCGATGTTTCCATGTCATAACTGCGATCACCAATCCACAATCACTGTTACAGCGAGTGTACATCACCAAAATGAAAAACGGCGATATGCGCTCCCAGCGAGGACCGGGGGAAAAGCATAAACTATATTTATGTGGGGGACGCCGTTCCTCACACCCCTCTAACTATACATTATGAACTCCAGGGGGGTGCATGTTGGAGAGGGGGAGACAGTCATAAAAAAAATAAAAAATCCCATCACACAAAAAGTTTACCTCTCCCCAGCCCTGAACCCTGTACCTTGTGCTCTATAGCTGGCCACCCGCACCACCACACCACACCACGTGGGCAGCTTGGCAACACCATGCTGTTCTACATCCCACATTCTGTCTATCTTCCTCATCCCTCCTCTTCTGCTGGACATCCTACCTAGTCACTCTTCTTCCCTAGCTAATCTGCATCTTTGCTCTTCTTCCATCTCTACCCTTTCAGGGTAGTTCACATTACAGGTACTGAGATTGAATCACTCATATGTGAGTCGCTGAATCTCAGTTGTCTATATCACAAAATACGCATGTTTTTCAGTTACTTTCGGAATGTTTATGAACCTATCAGTCACTTTGCAGTTTCATGGGGATCATGCAATTTAAACGGTTTATTCGGTTATATGTATATCATGTACAGTATATATTTTGTCTTCAGTTTTGACTTGTTTAAGACAATATTTTCTTTTTAATGTAATAGTGGAGTTTGCATTTTGCATATTATTCATTCATTTTATGAACATGCCCATAAAACACAAGACTTTATCATGTTTTCATATATTTTGTAAAAACAGTAGGAAAACTATTGCATTTTTTAACATCAACTAGCTACATGTTAATGTAATGTTTTAGTGGGTTTCAATCTATTTTTAACACATTCGGCAGCTCTAAAAAGAGCCTTTGGATGTTCTAATATATAAGAAAAATTTCCACCATTTTAAAATATTTCAGGGAAGCAGATATCTGCATATTTACTTTGTGGGGGCATTCTCTGTACCCACCATACCCTATTGCCCTAAACAAGTCTGTCTCTAGGGACAGTAGAGAACAGAATTTTAGTATGAAGCATCAAATGGCAAATTCAGTTGAAAACTGCTTTGCCCATTAGATTCAGCTGGGCCCAGACATTAAAAAATGGACAAAGTGGAGTGCAAATATTTACGCTCCACCTTGCCCTTGTCCGGGTGTCTAAAAATGCTATATTCAGTGGAATAGTGCACCAGCAGCATTCAACTAAATATAGGGGCCATGTTGACCCAGTGCTAAGCCAGTTAGCACTGGGCAGAGAGGGCTTCTGAAATAGGTCATTTCAATGGCTTGTGCCTAGGCTAAATTTCCCATACTCAAAGTGACCCATGCAAATGAGCTCATTGGGCATGTAAGGGGCTATGGGGCAATTTGCATGAAAACATAGAAACATAGACTTTGACGGCAGATAAGGACTGCTTGGCCCAACTAGTCTGCCCATTTCCCTAAATAAAGGATAAGCTGCAGATCCTATTTAATCAACAGCCTATTTCTTCCTACCCCCCACAAAAATTGCCTTATCTCTGTCCTATGCATTCTTGAATTCTCCCACAGTTTTAGACCCCACAACCTCCTCAGGAAGGCTGTTCCATACATCCACCACCCTCTCTGTGACCATTATGCCCATTATGGGTTTATTTGCATGGGTTTCTCGGCACATTAGTATGGTGCCACCCCTCACTAGCCCAGTTCCAGAGAGCTATCCCTGGTGTTAGTGGGTCTCCCCTGCCAATTGCCACCCCTGAAGTGTAGCAGTACATTTTCCCCAGTGCTAGTGGCACCCTCTCATGCCAATCACCAGCCCCATGATATAAAAAACATGTCTCTGGTGGCTAGTGGTCCCTCTCCCTGTTGATCACTGGCCTCATTAAAAAAAAATTCCCTGCTGGCTAGTGTTTCCCCAATCCCTGATCCACAATTGTATGATAGGTAACCTACCCTTGGGTGTGGAGGGCTGTGCCATTCACCAGCTTGGAGATGGAATGGGAGGAGCAGGGTAGTGGGCTTGCAGGGTTGGGGGGGTTCCACTCTCCACCTGGAACAGATAGTGATAGTGTGTTATGGGCAGACCGGGGATAGGGAGGGGGATGCACTAAATCACCAGGAACAGATCTGCATATTATATGGGCAGGGCAGGGTTGGGGGGGGATCACTACCCAGCAGGAGAGGTTACTTATAAAAATGCCAAATCGGGGATGGGGGTCCATTAACTGCCAGGGACATTTTTTTTATCATGGAGCTGTCGGTCAGTGTGGGGAGGGACCACTAGCCACCAGGTACTGCTGTGTTGGGGGTCAGGAGACCACCACACTTCCTCTGCCTACCACTAGAGTTGTGCCAGAGTACATCAGTGTTTGGATCACGGTATGTGCACACAAAAGGAGACCTTGCAAAATGGCCTTGCATGTTGCACATTCTCTGAATACTGGACTGCATCAATATTCATGTCCTCAACCCTTCATTTCCATTGTGCCTCTGACTATTGTCTGGGTGCAAACCGAGTCTGCCTGCAGTAACCAGGCTTTTCAATCTTGCTCACCCTTGCTAAACCCAATTTGCACCAGCAAACTCGGTTTTGAGCTGGGTAAAATTTTTAATACGGGCCCCTGATATCCAGAAATATCAACTCAGTAATTGTCATCAAGGTATTCTATCAGAACCTGAGGAGCAATATGTCTCTGGAATGCTTGCCTGAGCATAGATATTAGTTGATGTCAATGCATACCACGTCTACCCATCCAACAATATTATTCTCTGGAAGATCCAGATTGATACATTGGTTTGTCTCCTTAAGAAATGCTTCCATCCTGCTTATCTAGGAGGTTCCCCACAACCCATGCAGTCTGTTTTGGACCCATTGTATAAATAATGTGTAGCTTTGATTAAAATAAGTAGATCTAATTTGTGACTGCTTAATATAGTAGTATTAAGATTTCTAATTTTACAGTTGGCTGTGTCTTTTATGATGATAAATCTTTTGGTTTGGATGTTGAAATGGTTTGACTGGTTGCAATATATTAATTCTCTTTTTTGTATTTTGGTGGCATTGGTCAGTAGTCATAACAAGTTGTTTAGTTATATGTAGAATAGGTAGAAAAAACATGCAGAAAATAATAAAAAAATACAAAATAATGTTATAAAAGTACATAACAAATTCCCATATATGGCCGGTCTGGTGGTGCTGAGGGTTGAGGTGCTGGACGCCACACCTTGCACCACACCGGAGACCCTTGTTTGGGATGGAGCGCTGGCTGCCGGGGGGTGGCAGTGGAGAAGAAGGAGCAAGCATCCCAGGGACTGCTCTACAGCTCTGGGGAGGGGGGCACCAGTTGTATTAGTATCACAAGTCATAAGAGGGAGGTAATAATCCCTCTTTACAAGACACTGGTTAGGCCCCATCTGGAGTACTGCATGCAGTATTGGAGGCCACACCTTCACAAGGACATTAATCAAATTGAGGCAGTCCAGAGAAGGGCAACCAAAATGGTGCAGGGACTGCATCAGAAGACATATGAGGACAGATTAACAGAGCTCAATATGTATACCGTTGAGCAAAGGAGGGAGAGAGGTGATATGATCAAGGCATTCAAACACCTTAAGGCATTAACAAGGTGAAAGAGTCTAACATGTTTAAATATAAGAAAAATAGCAGGACAAGAGGACACAGCATGAGATTAGAGGGGGCGATTAAGGGGAATGTGAGGAAATTCTTTTTCACAGAAAGGGTGGTGGATGCATGGAATGGCCTACCTCAAGAAGTGGTGGCTATAAATACAGTGCAGGGCTTCAAACAGGCATGGGATAGGCATAAGGGAGCAATACAAATGAGTATGAATAGATAGGCTACTGACAGAGCAAAGGCCAATGGCACATTTATAAGGTAGAAAAAGAAATGGGCAGACTGGATGGGCCTTGTGGTCCTTATCTGCCATCAACTTCTATGTTTCTATGTTTCTATGTTTCTAAGTTGTCAGTGAATGCCTGGTCCCTAGTGGAGGCTAGGGGCAACATACCAATGCTGACAAGGTGGGCGGGGGATGGGGCAGATGCCTGGAGAAGCATGCATGGGAGCATGCATGTTACCTCTGCAGGTGTCATTGCATGCCCCACCCCCGAGGGGAACAGGAAAAAAGAGAAAAATGCAGTCATGCAGCTTAATGGCCATCCCAGGATGCACTCAGCTCTGGAGATGTCACCCCTAGAGAACTGGATCCAGACTTGGTGGTGAGTAAGGGATGCTCTCTGCCATCCCACCATGTGGGGCAAGTCATAGGGGTATGTCTGGGGGTGAAGGCCTTAACGTGAACCAGCTGAACCAGGATGGTGGCCTGATGTGGGCCGACCTCAGGGGGATAAAAAGTACCAACAAAAAAAAAATCCTCATATATACATAAGTACAAAATTATTTAGTGCATGATACACAAATAACTGCAGCAACAAGCAATTATTTAAAGAAAAGAAGTCAAATGAAAAAGTTCATTGAGACATGAAAATTCACTAGCCTTTAACTTAAACTGCCAAAAGGCCTCCCTCTTTAGTAATTGCCTATCCTGGTCCCCACCCCTAACACTAACAAACACTTTTTCAATAACCTGTAACTGAAAACTATACTCATTCCCTTTATTTGCAAATATGTAATGCTACTGCACTCGGGCTATCCATCTTATTAATACTGCAGATGTGTTCACTTATCCTATTCTATAATCTTTGTTTCGTCTTGCCCACATAACAAGCAAGGCAAGAAACACATGAAGCAAGACAAACCACACTAGTTCTATTATAAGTGCTAACATTTCTAATAGTACCTCTTATGCAACTGGTTATTCAAAAGTAGAATCCCGCTTAATAAAACCACAGTAATTGTAATTGCCATATCTATGTGTACCAGCTAAAATATTCTTATTACTATTAACACTATCCTTCCATTGCAAACTATGGACTGATAAATCACGTAAACTATGACGTTTTTTAAATACTACTCTAGGCTTGCATTGTTCCACCCCTTTTAAACTTATGATCAGTATCAAGGATGTGCCAGTTCTTCTGCAAAATAGTCCAAATCCGTTGTGTCTGAGGAGAACATGTAGTAATAAACTTAGGTACCCCCCCATTAAAGACATCATTATCATTATTCTTATCCACACTAGTACATGGTTTAAGTAATTATTTCCGTGTCATCTGACTGACTCTATTAAAAGCATTCTCAATAACCTGTTTATTATAACCTTTACTATAAAAATACGTTTTCAAATCCTCGGAATGAGTCACAAATTTCACCTGATCACTACAATTCCTTTTTAACCTCATATATTGACCAACTGGTATATTCTTAACAATGTGTGGTGGCTGTCAACTAGTGTAATATAATAAAGAATTTGTATCTGTTTCTTTCTGATATAAATGAGTAACAACAGAACTATCTGGAGTCTTGGATTGCAGTAAATCAAAAAAAAAAATGAATCAAATGTGTATCTCAAGCAACTGTAAACTTATGACTATCATTTGAGTTTTCTAAATAACTAACAAATGAAAACAGCTCTTTCTTATCAAATCGTCAATATATTGTTTATAAAAACCAATCAAGTGATAAAATGAATTAACCCTTTCTGTGCCACGGACTGATATATCAATCCAGAATTACTATACATTCTAATTCTGTCAGCAGCCTAGGGGTTTATAGAGCTATCATAAATTATTCTATTATCTCAATATGCCAAATAAATATTAATGTAATCTTGGACAAGTTCTGCCCCCATTGCTGTACCCTTAATTTGTAGATAATTTTGTCTTTAAATAATAAACAGTTGCAGGTAAACACCTTTTCAGTTAAATTAACTAAACATTCCACAAACTCAGCAGTGTAATTAGTACTCTTATACAAAATCTCCCAAAGAGCCCCCAAACCATCATCATGGGGGATGTTAGTATACAAAGACGGAACATCCATAGTAACATGAACCCTTTCTACTTGTACACTAACATTCTCCATGATTCAAAGAACAGCAGCTGTATCCTTAATGTAGGACACAGCCTTCTGAGCAATCCCTTTAATATGGCCATCCACAAATTTTACAAATGTCTCAGTAAGGGACCCAATGCTGGCTACTATAGGCCTAGCAGGTGGCTTAATCAAATCCTTATGTATTTGGGGGAGGCCATACTGTATATGGCTGCATGCACCAAATGAGTAACACTCAGAAAGTCCCAGGTCTTTTTAGGAATAATACCATGCATCAAGGCCTCATGTAACAACATGTCAATGTCCATTTTAAATTTCTCAGTAGGATCCTCACTCAGGGGTAAATAAATATCACTAGTGGATAAGTGCTTCATACTAACATACTAACCACTGATACCAGTGTCAGTGGCTCAGTAGGTAGCACACTCGCCTCTGAGACTGGGAGATCAGAGGGCTGTGGGTTCAGTTCCCACATCTGGCACTTGGGTTAATATCCCAGTACTGACACTGTAGTGCAGCATGAGAGGGGTGCTGCACTTCTGAGGTGCTGTCTTTCAGATGAGATGTTAAACCGAGGTCCCATCTGCCTGGGTTGGTGGTAGTTCAGGTGGATGTTAAAGATCCCATGGCACTTATCGAAAAGAGTAGCAGAAGTTTTTATTAAAACAAAAACACACTTTTTTTTCCAAAACAAAAACAAATCACACAGTCATTATGATATCCATATCTACCCAATTCCAGTAACATTTTTCCACAGCTCTCTTGCTTTCTCTTCTCCCCATAATTTACATTCATCTTGAAAAATGTTATCTACTTCATCTTGAAACTTAAAAAATAAAAATCCTGTACAGTCAAATCCTTATTCTGCAAAAATCTTGAGCATCTGTTTTGCCATATAGACCATTTCAAAACTGCCAAAATAACATAGACTGTCTTTTTATTAAATTTTTCCCATTCTTTTGTTAACTGACCATAGTTCAAAATCTCGTATGTCATATTTGTAAAAGCTTGCCTCCCCCAATAACTGGCTACCATACCCCAAAAAGGTTTAATAAAATCACAATCAAAAAATAAATGCTGCATGCTTTTCTGTTTTGTCCCACAATCTCTTTCTCCACATATTCTTTCCTCCATTCTTTTATGTTTATGGTTACCTCAGAATTTTAACTTCCCATGACTACACATCCATACTAAATCTTTCATTTTTCCCAGAATTCTTTTTTCTAATGTAACAGCTAAAATTTCCTGCTCTTTTATTCTTTTTTCTACCTTAAAAACTTGCTTTTCCCAGAAATTCCTCTCCATAATTCCTTTATGCATCTGTTTTCTGTTGCCCCTAATTAGAGCATCCATTGTTACCCCACACTGGGTTAAATACTTCCTTCCAATTTCCATATATATTGGCCACACTTTACCTCCTACTATATTCCCTTACTTCCCAATACATTTAATGAAAGGTACATTCCATTGCTGTGTTAACCAAGACCAAGCTTTGTTCTCACCTTTTATTAATGGTACAATATTTGAAAACACAAAAATATTAATATAAAAAACAATTGGAGTTATCATGTTTAAACCCCCATCTTTCATGGTTCTATACGTTATCCCCCTTTTAATAGGATTTAACTTGGTACCCCACAATAACTGAAAAAAAAGACTTTGAATTTTGGATTGCATTTGAAATGGTACTGGAAAAATGTATGCCAAAAATAAAAGTATTGGGACAATAAACATTTTTAATAAGTAAATTCTTTTCTCTCGTGTCATACTCCATTGTTTCCATTTATGTACTTTTATTTGGGCTGTTTGATACTTTTCTTCCCAGTTTTGTTGTATTGTATCATCCCCTCCAAATCTTATTCCCAGCACCTTAATGCTTCCTTCTGCTATCTCCAACTCTCCCCTTTTCTTTTTCTCCACTGCCCCCAATGGATAAATTCTACTTTTCCCTTTATTTATCTTAATCCCTGTATATTGGCTATATTTCTCTACTGACTCAATTAACTTATCCCCTGAACTCTGATCTTTTACTAAAACTAAGCAATCATCTGCATAAGCACTTGTTTTATTCATTTCCCTATTTTGCCATACAATACTTTTAATCTCTTTCTCCACCTCTATTCTCCTCAGAAGTGGGTCTAGACAAAATACATATAGTACGGGACTTAATAGGCACCCTTGCCGAACCCCATTCCTTATATACATTGAAGTCCCTAGATGCCAATTAACCATAGGACAAATTTGCATTTCCTTATACATTGCTTTTATTAAACTAATTAATTCTGTTGGAATTTTAAACTTTTCTAAGGTATCCTATACATACTGATGCTTTACAACATCAAATGCTGTTTCTTGATCCAAGGCATACAAACACCCTTGCAAACAATCCTCCTGTCCTTTATTTATGACTTCTCTAATATAAATTAAATTTTGTTGTATGCTCCTTCCAGGAATAGCACACGTTTGAGACTGCATTATCAAGTTCTCTGAAAAAGTCCTTAACCTATTATTTATTACCTTGGCTAAAAGTTTGTAATCTGAAGTCAATAAACTAATGGGCCTCCAATTTTTATGTTGTGTTTTTTCTCCTTTTTTATGCAAAAAAATTGTTATTCCTTTTTTCATGCTTTCTGCCAAATTGTTTCCATTCATTATACCATTGTAGACTCTTGTTAAAATGGGAGCTATTTTTTTTTCCAAAATTTAATAGAACATATTCAGAATCCCATCCACCCCAGGTGCCGTGTTATTTGACAAAGATTTTATTGCCTCTTTCACTTCTTCTTCTTTAATTTCCCCCTTTATCGCCTCTGCCTCACCTTCCTCCAACTCTGGCATCTCAATTGTCAGAAAAAAATCCTCACTTTTCCTACTTCTTTGTTGCTGGTATTTCTCCTTCAAAAACTCTTGTACTGTACATTTAATATTTTCTATATCTGTATGTATCCTCCATTTTCCATCCTGTAATTTGTACATAATTCGATTTTCTATTCTTTCTTTACTACCGTCATAAGGATTTGTATGATATTTTGTTCCCTGGGTACCACTTTTTTGTTCATTAATTAAAGATGTGACCCTATTATATTGGTATTCTTTCATTTTCACCTTGATTTCTTCAATTTGTTTAGATTCATCCACCTTATCTTTAACCTGCCTTGTCATAAGTTTATATAATCTAGCCCTTAATTTTAAATACGTCCCATAATTTGTTGCCTCTGCTTTCTGTCCTTCTTCGATCATATATTGTTTGATTTCATTTTTAGTATCTTCCCACCATTCTGTTCCACTATCATATAATTCCATAACTGTTAACTTATCTTCCAGTATTATTTTAATCTTTTCTATACAAGTATCTTCTTGTAGCTTAGCTGTATTCATCCTCCAATAACCTTTTCCTATTGTCATCCTATTCCCCAAGTTAATTTCAACTTCTATTGCCATATGATCTGATGTCTCAATCGGTATATTCCTAATATCAACTACCTCCACTTTTTTTTGTACCATCCAGAAATCTATACAAGTAGAACATGAACCCTTGAAATATGTGTGTTCTCCTTTTTTCCCTTTTAACTTATATCCATCCTCCATCCCAGTTTTATCTAACATTCTTTTCAAGTGAGTTGTATCACAAAAAATGTTTGATGTTGCCCTCCCCAATCTGCTCTAGATAAACCACAGTTAAAGTCTCCCCCCTACACCACAAGTTTTGAAGTATGTAAATAAGCCTCTATTTGATCTATTAGCATATTCCTTTCTTTTTTCCTTTGTGGATTATAAATTACAATAATTCTCACAGAATGCTTTTTTAAGATAACATCAATAATCATAGCTCTTCCCAGTACCAAATCTATTACTTTTAAAATTTGAACATCATGAGAAGAGAAAGCTACCTCCACCCCTGTACAACCATCTATCCCAAAGGACCATAAGGATGGTCCCCATGTCCAGTCTTTCTGAGTTTGTTGAATTTCATCTATAGTGTGTAACCCTGTGTCTTGGAATACATATAAGTCACTTTTCAAGTCATACAGTATTTTAAAAGTTACCAGCCTCTTCCCTCTTTTTGTAATACTATTTGTATTATGAGTGAGGCATTTTAAACTTCCCATTTTGTTTTCCCCTTATTTTTACCCTGCCTCTGTAGATGTTTTCCTTTTCTTTGACACCTGTGTGTCTGTTGTGTCTCCATCTTCCTCTCCTGCACCTTCAGAAAGATTTGTGTTAGTCCAATCAGAGCCATTCTCCATAGTGGACCATTCCTTGTCTTGTAATAAGGTGTATTTATTTGTTAACTCTACACCTTCATGATCTTTTTCCAATGAAATTATCTGTTTTGCTGTACTCTTCTTTTTGTTTTTAGATCTTGTAACCATAGTAAATCCAGTTTCTTTTTCTGTCTTCTTTTCCATTTTAAAAGCCCCTGTTTTTTCTTTTGATTCTTTTTGCTCTGGTATTACCAACCCTTTAGTCCAAGGTTGCACCTTTATTCTTTTTTCCATGTCCTCTCTGATAATGGCTTCCCTTATTACCTTATCTTGCTTTTCTTTCTCTTTCTGTGCCACAGCCAGGTAGACATTTTGCTCTGCTCTTTCTCCAGTTTCTGGGCTGTTATGGGAAGCCCAGGGACATTTTGCAAAGGTGTGCCCTTCCTCTTCACACAAACTACATTTAACTTGGTTTGTGCATACTGCCCCAAAATGCCCAACAACCCCATATATGCCACACTTGACTTTACCACAGACATTACTTAACTGACCTCACTCTCCACATTTGTAGCAGGCCTGCACTTGGCCTGCATAAAAATCAATGCCTCTATCTTGGCCTAGAAAAAAACAGTTTGGCAAATGTTGTATTTCCCCTTCTACTTGTTTAAGTGTTAGTTTATATTTCCAGCCACCTGTCCACAGACCATTTTCATCCAATATCGGTTCCGGCAGCCCATGCATTACACCCTTCTGCTTGATCCAGAAATTAATGTCGACCACATTGACGCCTTCATTTCGACATAACACAGTCACTATCTTAAAAGCAGGTTTTGATAAGGGAATAACTTAGAAATGCTTCCATAAGTCTGTATATTTCATTTGCTGATATAATTTCTAAAAGCTGTCCAACCCTCCTCCATGTTTAAAACTTATGTCAAATTCTGTACTTCCTGGTACATGAATAAGGGCATATATTTCATATGGACAAAACTTCATTTTATTCATTAAGAGTTCTTTCCCAATAAAAATTTTGTTGGGCACATCCTCAGAGGGCCCTCTAAATCTCAGGCGTACTGCGTTTCTTCTTTTAGCTTGCTGTGGTTTTATATCTTTAGGAAATAATCTTACTTTAGTATTCCCACCCCAGGGTTTCTCCTTCTGGCCTTCCCCTTCCTCCTGCATTTCTTTATCTGTTAATATTGTTTTCTGCTCAAGCTCCATAGGTGACTCTTCATTACTGCTATCAAGTCCATCAAAAATGATCTCTTTTGTTTTATCTGCCTCTGATGTTACATCTTTCTGTTTTTCTGCTTCATCCACTTTTTCCTCAAATTTACTTTCTACATCCCTTGTGTCTTCTTTTGGTTTTTTACTAATTCCTGATGTACTGGGCCTGTTTGGATCCCACCCGACCCATCATCCTTTCTTTTCCATTCTGTTTGTAATAAGGCTTCTGTTACCCATTCAGGCGTGTCTGCAAAGTCTCTAAAAGTTCTCTCTTCTGAATCTGAAACCTCCTTTTTTTCGCCTTTACTGTTTCCTAATGGGCCCTTTTTTCTGTGACTTCCTCAATATCTTCAAAATCTGTGTTTTCTTTATTTGTTTCAGCTCTTTCTTTACTTTCTGTCTTGCTTTCTACAATTCTTTTCAGGCCAAGCCGTTTCCGACTTACTTTCGCCTTTCCTTTCTGTGCTGACACTTTCACTTGTTTTTTCCCTGTCTCAGCAGGTGCAGCTTGCTTTGATACTGCCACATCATTGCTTCTCAATTTAGCCTGATAGGAGTCTGGCCTATTTTCTTTGCTTTCCATAACAGAAATATCTGGCTCTATAAGACCTCCTGTTTCTTTACTCTTTTGCTGATTATTTTTCAAAACATTTTTTTTACTCACGCTTGCAACATCTCCTTCCTCCATCTCCACGGAAGACGTTTTCTCTCTTAATTCCTTCTTTTTCCTTTCCAGCTCCTCACTTCGATCTTCTTGATCCATAAAAGTGTCTGAACTCATTTTCGGGCCTCTAGTAGTATACAAGGCAGGGGAGGAGGCCCTCTCCCCTGCCACATCAGCACTTCCTCCTCTTCTGCTGACTGGCTCTATACTGTGCTCCTCCACTCTGCTCTCAGGAAGTCAAGCCCCCTGCTGGCAGAGTGAAAAGAGTAGGGGAATCTCCCTGGTGTCCTGGCCAAATTTCCCTCATTCACTAAAAAATACCGCCAACAGCTTAATCTGGTTCAAGGTCAGTTGGCATTCATCTGTATCCCTCTCCCCCAGGTTGTGCCTGAAAATAGGCAAGATTTGTCTAGTGCACTTACCCGGTCAACAAAAACTAAATAAATAAACATACTAAAAAGCCAGCAGAATAGGCCTAACGGTCTTTTGTGTCTGCTCATTTGGTCAGCCCCCACCCTGTGAGCTGACCTTGCTGCCCCCTCACCTTCTTTGGCTTCTCCTTTCCCAGTTTCAGATATTCTCACTGCACCAGACTTTGCTTCCAGAACCCTTCCCCTGTACCTGTCCACCCCCTCTTGAACCCCTCCACCGTCTCTGCCTCCACCAGCTCCCTGGGCAGTGCATTCCATTGCTCCACCATCCTCTCAGTGAAGTTGCACCTCCTCCTTTCTCCCCTGAATCTTCCCCCTCCGGCTTCCACCCATGCCCTCTTGTTTCCCCTCCTCCTTCCTTCAAAGCACCCTGACTGTTCCTCCCCTATTTACCTCCTTTATGTACCTGAAGACCTCTATCATGTCCCCCCAGTTCCTTCTCTCTTTCAATGTGTACATATTTAGCTCTTCGAGCCTCTCCCCATAGGTCCTGTCCCCCAAGCCCCAAATCATTTTGGTTGCCCTCCTCTGGACCCTCTCCAGGAGTTTAATGTCCCTCTTTAAGTGTGGCCTCCAAAATTGCATGCAGTACTCAAGGTGTGGCCTCACCAAGCAGTTATACAGAGGGAGTATCACTTCCCTCCTTCAGGAGGTGATCCCCCTAGTGATGCATCCCAGCATCCTGTTTGCCTTGGCTGCTGCCCTCCTACAAGTCTCCATGTTGTTCATCTTGACATTCACCACCACCCCCAGGTCCCTCTTAGCCATCGAGACTTGTAGCATTTCCCCCCCAGGGTGTACACTTGGCTCGGGTTTCTGGCCCCCAGGTGTAGTACCTTGCATTTCCCTGCATTGAACCTCAGCTTCCACTTTCTAGACCATCTTTCCAGAGCCTCCAGGTCACCCTGTAGGGCCACCCTCCCCATCTCCCCATCCACCACCGCTCCCAGTATTCAGTCACCCGCAAAGAGACTCAACTCACTCCTGATACTTGTCCTTATGTCAGAGACGTAGGTGTTGAACAGGAGAGGCCCAAGGACTGATCCCTATGGGACCCCACTAATGACAGTCCTTGGGGATGAGACTATCCCATCAACTACGACCCTCTGGGTCCAGTCCTGGAGCCAATTGTCTATCCATCTGATCATCTGGTTCCCCACGCCCATTTCTCCCAGCTTATCCAACAGGCCCTCATGAGGAACAGACTCAAATGCCTTGCTGAATTCTAGAAGGAGGATGTCCACTGGTCTACCCAGGTCTAAGGCACTTATCACCCAGTCATAGAACTCCACAAGGTTTGTCTGACATGATCTCCCTGGGATGAATCCATGCTGTCTATTGTTCAGGCACCCTGACTTTTCCAGGTCCCCCCAGCCTCTCCTTGACAATGCCCTCCATCACCTTGCCCACCACCAATGTCAGGCTGACAGGCCTGTGGTTTTCTGCCACCTCCCTTAATCCTCCCCTTGTGGATAGGCACTATATGTGCCACCTTCCAGTCCTGGGGCACCCACCCTGTCCTCAGAGAGATGGTGAAAAGCTCCACCAGTGGTTTTGCCAGGACATCTGCAAGTTCCTTCAGCACTCTGGGATGTCATTTATCCAGCCCCGGTGCTTTCCCCAACTTAAGGGACCTGAGGGCTTCCCTCACTCTTTCTGCTGTGATTTCCACCTCTGCTTCCTTTTCTCCCTGCTTAGCCTTCCCCCCTCCTGCCAGTGATGCCTCCCCCTCTCCCCAGACCCACCGATTGGTAAGGGTCCCCCCTCCTCAGTATCACTTTCTCCTCCCATGTATGATGCAGCACCCCCATTTTTCTTGGTGAAAACTGAGGTGAAGTACTCATTTAGTACCTCAGCCTGCTCCCCGGGTCTTGTGCCCATCTCTCCCCTGTTTTAATTCTGTTACTCTGCCCCTTCACCCTTCATTTTTCCCCAATGTATCTAAAGAGCCCCTTGTTCCCTCTCCTAATTTCCCTGGCCAATTTCTGCTCCGTTCCTTGCCTTAGCCACCCTCACCACCCTAATGGCCCTTCTAGCCATCAGTTCATACTCCCCTCAATCCCTTTCACTCCTTGAGCACCTGAATTGCCTATAGGCTGCCTTCTTTCCCCGCACCACCTCCTGGACCTCCCTGGTCCATCAGCAGGGTTTTCGGGCCCTACCACATTTTCATCTTACTCTGGCAAAGGTGCTAGCAGCATCCTGCACACCTCTCCTGATTATTTCCCACCTACTGTTAGAGTCCATGTCTGACCCAATCACATCCAAATGCTCCTTAAGAATCCTTCACATTTCCTTAAAATCCACTCCCCTGAAGTCAGTTACCTCCGTCTTTGTGCAGCCTTCTACCCCTCCTAGATCCAGGCAGAACCAGACCATGGCATGGTCACTCCCCGCCAACGGGTCCCTTACCTCCAGGCCCCCAATCTGGTCACTGTCTGCCAGGACCACATCCAGCACCCGCACCTCCCTGGTCAGTTCCCCCACCTGCTGAGTTAGGAACACGTCTTGAAAGACATCCAACAACCTCTGTTCCCTGGCCACCGAGGATGTCATAGTCTCCCAGTCTGTTCCTGGCATGTTTAAGTCCCCCAACACCACCACCCTTCCCCTGCCCAATCTGCAGTGTCTCCCAACATCTGCCATCAGACTCTCCTCCAGCTCCTCCGCCAGCACAGGGGGTCTATACACCACTCCTATTTTGACTCTCTTGCCCCCCCTTGTTATCAAGGTGATCCAAATCATCTCCACAGTTCCCTCCGACTCCTCTACTCCCCCTATGCCAATGCAGTTTTTGACTATTATTGCTACCCCTCCTCCTCTTCCTTCCCCCCTGTCCTTCCTGAACATAGTGTAACCCTCCAGGTTCAGGTCCCAGTCATTTCCTGCAGTGGCCCAGGTCTCAGTGACTGCTGCCACATCCACTGCTCCCTCAGTTAGCATCACCTGGAGCTCAGGCATTTTATTGCCCAAGCTCCTGGCATTTAGCAGGACTACCTTCCATCATTTCCCTATACTTCCATTTCCCCTGCGTGTGTTCCCATGGGATTCTGTTTTCCCCTGGTCTGCACTTTACCAGTTGGCCTTTTCCCACTTTCCTCCAGCTTCCCAGAGGAATGGAGACAGAGTCCCTCCTTTATCAGACCCCCCTCAACAGCCTTTTCTCCCATCTCTCCCCTTCACAAGTTTAAACCCCACTTTTCACCAATGAACCCCTCTATTTTCAACTTAAGGATTCCCCTCCCCTCCAAATTGAGATGGAGCCTATCTCTAGCATACAGCTCCTTATCTTCCCATGTCTCCTCCGTCCCCCATCAACCCATACCCTCTGGCCTCACACCACTCCCTGAGCCACTGGTTTATCTCCTTCAGCATCACCTATTCATACTGGTTTCACCCCTACACCACAATGCCCCCCCTTTATCTGCAGGTTTGACAATAATTCATTGCTTAGATTTTAAACTTTCAATAGCCAACCTCTCTTCTTTTCTGCAGTTATTAAAACCTCTATTAAAATAGGATGAGAAAAGTTTCTCCAAATCATTCATGACCGCTTTTCCAAAAACCAATAATGTTGGATTATGAGGAGGAACATAAGTAGCTTTCTTCTACAACATCAAGGCACACCCCCTGTTGGAGTGTGCAAGGTGGGTGTGGTGTGTTAGCTTTGAAAACCCTAAAGTCACATTTCACTACTTTTGTGGCTTTATCCCTATTTAGAGCATTAATACAGTTTTTTTTTTTGCAATTTGTTTCCTTACTATTTGAGATAGTGTAATCATATCCTTATTTGCCTGTGTGAGCTCAGGGCCCTCTGTGCCCTGCACTCAAATCCCTTCATAAATGGTATATGTATGTAGCTGTAGAAGCACAGGGCCTTCTGGGCCCTGCACTTCCATTTATATGACAACAGTGATCAAATTGTCAACATAGCCATCTTATTACTCCACCACATGTACCCAGCACAGAACATTTTCAAATCCCTGCCAAAACATTCTTCACAACTGCAACATCATTCTATGCCAAAGGTGCAAAAACAGATGTTGTCTTAGATTGGAAAAATTAAAGCTGTGACATACATGAGGCGGGGTAATAAGATGGCTATGTCGAAAATCTGGGTCAAAATATTGAAAATGTATGAAGTTACGAATGTGCGTAGTGAAATTACAACAAATGGTCACAACTTTGGAACTGTTACATATTTTGACACCAACTTTTCAACACAGTCTTCTTATGACCTCACCTCATAAATCCATTATTGAAATTGTTCAAATCAAAGGCAAAATGCATTTCCACGATACATGTGTGAAAACATGTTTTGGACAGGATGTAAAAAATGACAGCTGTACTGTTACTGAGGTGGTGTTAAAAATGGGCTATGTTGAAACTTTGGAGTCAAAATATTGAAAATTACCCAAGTTATGCATGTGCGTAGAAACATTTAAATCAATACGCATAACTCATCCATTTTTAGGAATTCTTTCACCAAATTTTCAACATGGCATTTTGGCATCCCACCTAATGAGCACTGATGGTGACTTGTTTTTATTCAGTCCCTAAAGGTGATTTTGTGTAGTAACCAGGAAATCACCCTCCAGGCCCGATTAATGAAGTGACAGTGCCAGTCTTCATAACATTGGGTCCCAAAAAGGACATGTTGAAAATTTGGTGAAATAATTCCTAGAAATGGCAGCGTTATGGACATATGTTCAAAATGCCTTTGAAATACAGTACATTATAAAGCACTTACCTTGATTCCTCAGTTCATGGTTTGGCTTTGAAAAAGAGCAGACATGTCTTGGTCCACAGAAAATGACAGGCTATGACCTCTGGTGGAAGTATAGGGTAAGGAGGTGGGATGGTGGGTGTTCAGTGGGAGGGTTGGCATGGTGGAGGGGGATGCTGGGGACGATGAAGGAACATTTTCTTTTTTTCAGATTAAAAAAGATGTTTGGGAACTGTTTTCTTTTTACAAGCACAAGTAAAATAAATATTTAGGGAAACTGGGGTAAGTTCCCCAGTGTCACTGACTGCTAGGGGTGGGCTTGTAATGCCTACTTGGGGATTGGGCCTCCTGATGTCAGCATTATAAGACAAACAATGCACTGTGGTGGAGAGACTATTAAACAAAAAGTTTGGGATGTGATCGGAGGGTGGGGGTGCCACTAGACACCAGGGACAGCAATCAGAGGGTGGGGGGTGCCACCAAACAGCAAGAAAAAGGGAGGCTTACAGCTAACACTGCAGCCAGTAGCACAACTTCAACTGCAGCTGCAGAAGTCAAGATATTCCTGGTGTTCTCATACAGAAAACACTGGGGAAGCGCAACTTTCATTTAGTTGGGTACCCAGGATTTTGCATGCCCAGAAGATGCATTTCTTGCCATGATGTGGGAAAACAAACATCAGAATCTAGCTAAATGTCTCCCATTTAGCTATGTTCTGATGATTGTTTTTAAACATTTCTAGCATTTCTATGTATATTACACATGTTGATTTAAGAAAAAGATCCACAAGATGGTGGTTGGCAAGGCACATACAAATATTTGGTGCCATGACAAGTCAAGGGGTCCAAAACTGAAAACTAAAAACTAGCAGTAATGGCATCAAATATTTACTTTCACCACAGAACGTTAACTGGAAGACCCTGCTGCACATGCGCAGGTCAGAAAACACTAACATTTAAGCCTAATAACTGTGGGATCCTTTAATATTTTTTTTTACCCAGGCCTGTAAAAGGAACTACCTCGGGACATGACACATGTCCCCTGCAAGTTTGGAGCAAAAAATAATTTCCATGTAGGCTGCAGGTGAAATCCAAAACCTTCAATGTTAATTACACGAAAAGAGTTTTTTTTTCTGCAAAAAATGACACATGTGGATTTCAGAAACTGCACATGCTGCTGTCACAAATATTTCCACTAATCAAGATCTTGCCTCCAAGACAACACATACAAAATTTCAGTACATTTTGTCTAAGAGATCCAAAGATATTAATATGCAAAATCTGACGGCTTAACATTAAGCAGGCTATTCAACCCTAATGCTAGGGATGCTACCACACCTCTATAATATCATATGGGCACTACCCCACCCTATGTTATGGTTCAATGGCCAGTTCTATGTTAAACCCAAAATGTTGAGCTTTAATAGCTTTGCAACAGTTTGAACGATTCACATGAAATTGTGCAAGCACTGTCAGGAAGCAAAGATCTCTTGATGTGGCAAGTTTTGTTCTGGTCAGATGTGTGGGTGTGGAGATACGGATTGTCAAACAATGTGAAAATGACCACTTTTGGTGAAATTCTTTGTCATGCTGCTTTGCAAAAATGGCATGGAATTTTAGTACGAAATGTTTAGGGTATATAGGTCTGAAAGTTTGGTGAAAAAATATCAATCCATTCCAAAGTTATTAAATGTTAAAGTTTCCCATTATTTCCTATGGGACCAGTTAGATGTCCTGCTCGAAAAAGGATTCTTTATCACAAAGATAGAATCCTTTTTTTCAAATGAGGGATATTTTGCCGCTAATGCAGAATATTTTTTTTTTGTGTGGCCACCATTTTGTTTTCAGTTAGCGAGGGAAACAAAGTTAGATAAGTAAAATTGCCAAAAAGATACTGGGCTTTGGTAAACAACAACAGTTGTGTTTAACTAACTGGGGCTTATAGAATCAGATTCTGGGGTCAGTTTTTTGATAAGTTCTGCAGCTATGTGTTTTTTTTCTCTGTGGAAATCCTTTCCCACAAATTGCAGAAAACATATGCAGTGAAACAGGATCTCTTTTGGCAATTTGCAATAAAGGATTTTCCTTTGCCACAAATTGTGAAAGAAGTAGCACAAACATTTTTTCTTTTTTACAATTTATGACAAAGGATTTTCTTTTACAGCAAATTGCAAAAATGGAGCTGCAGCAAAGGATTTTTTTTTTGCAATTCGCGAAAAAGGACTTTTAAGATAGCTGCTTCTTTGTCACTGCACAATTAGAAAATGGCTTGTTCTTTTGGGCTGACATTTACAGGATACAAAAAAAGGGTTTACCCCACAGATGTGCCTTTTGCTTGTTTGGTGAAAATATATTACTTTGCGGTGAAGTTTTGCATGGGGTTTAATTGTGCTTTGTTTCCCATAGAATAACGTTGTAACGGAAGGTGTCCAGAGTCATTTCTTTGTCAGTCTGCGGTGAAGAAATAGTTTGCATTTTTTTTTCTGAAATTTCCAGGGTACAGACAGCTTGCCCCACTGATGTGCCATTTACTGGTTTTGTGATACTATGTTAATTTGGTGTGGAGTTCTGCAGGGTTAAATTTTGCATAATTTCCCATAGGATAACATTGTAATGAGAGGTGTATAGAGTCATTTCTTTGTCACTCCACTGTGAAGAAACAATTTGCAATTTTCTTCAGAAATTTCCAATGTTCAGATGGCTTTCCCCACCAATGTGCCTTTTGCTGGTTTCATGAAAATATATTAATTTGGTGCCCAGTTACACAGGTTTCACATTTTCCTGTGCTTTCAATAGGAGAACAACATAGAAATAAGGGTACAATTACAATATCTCAAACATTATGAATGGATATCACTGTGTCCTCCCAGATGAAAATATGAATGCCATTATGGAGTGCTGGGAGTGCAGGCCTTATCCATACATGGGATCACAGTGCACAGAGGGCCCTGCACTTCCACAGGGAAATAAAAGATAAAATTACAATCTCTCAAAAATTATGGATGGTTGGGCATGCAGGAGCTTAAGGGCATTAGGGTTGACAACCACAGGACACACCCCACACCTGTTGCTGCCTGCAGGGTGGAGGTGGGGTGTTAGGGTTGGAAACCCTAATGCCACATTTACCTACTTTTGTTGCTTTAACACTAACTAGTGCACTATCAACATTTTATTAAATGAATTTCCTTAATTTCTGAGACAATATAGTCTTATTCTTATTTGCCTGTGGAAGCACAGGGCTCTCTATGCCCTGTGCATCCCTTTATCCATAATATTTGAGACAGTGTAATCATTGAGTCCCCCTGGCATCTGCCAACTTTCCACACTCTTGTGTGTCCTCCTTCATCATCTGACATTTTGGAGCCCCATATTTACTCTCTCCAGCTGTTGCCACCTGTCCTAAGCAAACAGTTGCCATCTTATGGGTACCCCTGCCTTCAAATGCTTCCACTCTCTTCTACCTGCCTGCCCACTACTGGGAATAACCTTCTACCTCCACACCTTATTCAAGCTCCTCTCACTGATGCTTACTGGCAAGACCCATGTATATTTTGTATAAATACTGATTTCTAAGTATTTGACATTTTTATTCACTCTGTATATTGTACATTATTTCTTGTTCAAATTATATTTCTATCATGGTTCTGTTATAAACCTTTGTGTGTGTAAGCCGATACTATGTACTGATTATGTATTTTGTCCAGGTCCATCTTGAAAATGAGCATTGCACAATGATGTTCACCTGGTTAAATAAAGATTTTGCTTGACTGATTGATTGATTGATTATTTGTCTGTGATCCTAGGGTGAGGGGTGCCACTAAACACCTTGGAAAATGTATAAAATGACAGAGACCTAGATGGGAGGTTGGGGAGTGTCACTAGACACCAGGCAGATTTATAATTACTTTATTAGGGGATGGTGATCAGGGGAAATTTCACCACCAAAGCAAGCAATATTTTGCCTGAAAACCAGTGAAATTTGCTACTCGCGGGCAAACTTTTGCACCCTCAGGTGAAATGTCACCACCAACGGGTGAAATAGAAGGTTTCCAAAGACCTGCCTAGTGTCTTGTGACCCCCCTGCCCCCCCGGCTGCACACCAGCCCAAATTATTCTCCCTGGTGTCTAGTGGTCCCCCCAGCTGATCACCAGCCATAATTGAATAAAGTCCCCTCCAAGTTACCCTGGCCCCCTCAAGTTCTTTGTAAAAAAAAATAGAATGAAACCCACACTCCCTGGTGTCTAGTGGTCCCCCCTTCATGGCTGCTCATGGCTCAAATTATTCTCCCTGGTGTCTAGTTGTCCCCCTCGGCCAATCACAGGCCATAATTGAATAAAGCCCCCCCAGCCCCAGTTACCCTTGCCCCCTCATTTTGCTTTATTATAAAATAAATAAATCAAACCCACACTCCCTGATGTCTAGTGGACCCCCCTCCCTGTCATTGTCTAAAACGGAAAAGAAAAGTCTATTCCATGTAAAAAAAAAAAGAAATGGGGGGAAGGGTAATCAGCCTCTAGATGGAATGCAGTGTGGAATGAAACAACACAGGTGACTCTAGAACTGGCAAAGGAAATTGCAAAGCCTGCTGCAACTCTGTGTCAGCTAAAAACTGGTTAAAATAGCTAAAAGTTGAAAGCAAAGTAGAGGTGTGCCCATTGCTCTGTACCAGCTAGAGTCTTTAAAAATTGACTTTATTTGCTTAATTTGCTTCATTTTTCAAATTAACCTAATTTTAAATAAACCACATGAGGGTGTCTGGGTGTCATGTACACCATGCTTCATTCCACACCTTTCCTTTTAGCTTTTTGCTTTGCAGGTCAAAAACAAAGATTAGTTAGTTAGTTAGTTAGTTAGTTAGTTAGTTAGTTAGTTAGTTAGTTGAAAATTGGTGACTGGAAAAGGTACACTGAGCCAAAATTCATTTCCAGGTAGGCTGGCATAGTATACTCTGTACTGTTATGCCACTGTCTCTTTACATCAATCAATCAAAATGCCACTGTCTCTTTACATCAATCAATCAATCAAAATCTTTATTTATCCAGGTGAACATCATTGAGCAAGTTCATTTACAAGATGGACCTGGTTAGCTCCGGGTCAAATGGTACAATGCATACAGAGATATTTACAATAGAGCCAAATAACACAAGTAAAAAACAATTAATGCAATTAATGCAAGTAAGTACTCAATGTTACATCAGTAATTTTTATTGTATTTGTCTCATGAAAATGTTTTTTTTTTTCCCACCACTTACACGTATATGCTCAAACCAGAGAAATCCAAATCCTTTCCAAAATCAAATCTAAACTCATCTTGGACTCTGCAAACCAAAAATGAAATCTGACCCAGCTTTGTCCATCCCTAGTGTAGGTTCTATATTTTTTCAGTCTATTCCACTTTCCTATAGTAACTACTGTCCATAACTGGTTTCAGTTCCTGGTAGTGTCCTTCTTGGCCCTCACACCCTGGAAGCAGCTGCTCTTTTTTTGTTGCTGTTTTGTTTTGTTTTCTTGTGCCTGTGTGTGTGCCTTCTCTTGCACCCACTGACCTCCCAGTCCTTCTGTCTACCCAACATCCCTGACTGCCCACCAGTCTCAATCTTCACTGCTGCTTCCTGTCAGCTGGCTCCCCAGGCTGTCCCCAGCTCAATGTGAGTGGGAGCAATGCAAATTAATATAGTATCCCACTTGACTTTGATGCACTGATATACTATTATCCCTCATCCAGCATTTTCAAGTGGCTTGTCTATGTACTGCTACAGTATCATGCATCATACACTCAATTCACTGCAACCACCCTGCCTGTTTTCCATTCCTAATGAACTGATTTTCTTTGTGGCCAATATATTGTATAACATCATACTGCATCAGAATGCCTGCCTGCCAGATTCCCAAGCCTGAAAAGCAGACATTTCAGTATCTCTAACATTTGAAGCCCTCTACCACAACAGTGCCCAACAAATATGCTCTCCTACTTGATCCATATAAACTCACTCACTTATCCTTCAGGTTGCTAAATCTGATCACAAAATTACATTGAATGCAACATCATTGTGTTTTCATTATACAGTACCAACCCTTCATGGCTGTAATGCCTACTGGCCTACCTGTCCTGGCCTATGCCATCAGCATTGTCTGTTGGCATGTACCATGTTGCTACTTACCATATTCAACTAACTATTAATCAACTATTCATGGCTCATATGGCTGTCACAGGCAAAGCCATGTTAACAAATGTACAAAAACATTCCGGAAAATGTGACCTGAAAAAGTTGTACCTAATTTAAGTTTAACCTCTGAACTCTGCTTTTGCTACTAATTGTTAATACATATATCTTGCTTCACCATGTTCTTTTTCCCCACAGGACATCTCGGGAAATGACAGCTACATGACAATCCATTATGGGCTATTCACCCTGCAACAATTCGCTCCCTCCACTTCTCAGGAACTGTTACAGGAAAGTGAACATTTCCCACTGTAAGGTAAGTTGTTCATGTAGGGAGTTTAAAAATATAAATAAAATTGTGCTGTATTATTCTGTTTTGGTGGGAGAGAGGGAGCGAACTGTTGTGGGGTGAACTGCCCATAGCAAATTTATGTGCTCCCAGAAATACTGTTATTCAGCTCAGCAGTGCATTTCTGGTAAAAGTCTTAAAATAAATACATAACTGAGGAATCTGCTGGAGTGTGCAGAGTGTGAATAAAGGCAGTGTTATTCAAGCAGCTCTACCTAAGACTTGATTTAACTCCATGCTACCACCCATCTGTGCCTGATGGTTTTCTATGTGTTGCTGTTCATGCTGGCAGCTGTGGGAGTGGTGCAGCATGGGACAAGCATCAGCAAGAAGCAGTGTCAAGTTACTAAAAGAAAGTCATCCAGGTAGTGTATGACTGCCCAGTGGCCGTACCTGTCCAGGAAAACCCTTGCAGTCATGTAATGAAAAGTTTAAATGTGGTGCATGCCTCCGAACATTCCATCAGCATGGCCTTGTTAAAATAGTGCATTCCCTGTTATCTGAAACCAAACAAATCCCAATCCTCCAGACTGACTGGGAGGAACTGAAAAGCAGCCGCTATGTCTGTTTTTGCCAGGTAGGCCCCGTTTATCACCCTAATCATCTGTACTGCCTGATGCAACATTGCATACAACACCTGCTGTGTTCCTCTCCTATGTAGTCAATTACAAAGTCCCCTTCTGGGTATGAAAGCTGGCGAATCACCCTATATTCCCCCAGCTACTTCTTAGGTACCAACCCAAGTGGTGCTATCTTGAAGTTGTCCAGAGGAGGAGTTGGGAAAGGCTCCTCTACCTGTCCTGCCTTGATCTCTTTCTCTATCTTTCCATACAGAATCTTCTCCTTGCCTTTTACTGACCCCAAGTTTTTGACAATCAAGACCCTCCTTTCCCCCTTAAAGTGAAGGTTAAAACCTTTCTTAAACCCCACCCTTAAGGTCTCCCTGGCAACTTGGTCAGGGGGTATGCCCCCCCCAACAGCAATACCTACATAGTGACCTACCAACCAATCGACAAAATCAACAGGTTGCCGACGGATCACTGTGTTGGTGCATCTGACACAGGGGCTTACTGTCTCCCAGTCCTGCACCCTTTCCCCAAATTAGCTCTGACTGGAGTTGATAATCCTAAGAAAGGGGGGTGTGGGGGGCAGAGCTCCCCGCATGGGGGGTTCAGGGGAGAAGCACTTCTGATAAAAAACAGGACTGGGAGACAAACGCAATTTATGTCAACGTCAACTTGCGGTTGACATAAATCCTGTTGATGTGATGATGTTTGATATAAGTGTAGTCGAACCGGCATTGCAGAGCCTGGTCAGGGTACCCCTCTACCCACTCCTGAAGCAACATTAGTTTTATAAGGATCTGTGCCATTTGAAACTGAGACCCCTTTTTCTTCCCACTCTGAATCTCATTCCCCCCGCCCCGTGCATATCCTCTACCAAAGAATCTCCCCAGTCCCTCCCCCACTCTCCCCATTGCCTGATTACCCCCCCTCCCACTTGAAAGGGCTGCCCACTGGTTCCTGCCTGCTGCTACTGTCCCCAAAAACACAGCATGTCATCAGTGGGTGATTTCCAGCACACTTCGAACAAGCATGCTTGAATCTGCAGTTTGGTGAAGAACACAGCGCCTGCCTGTTGAATCCCCAGCAGAACGTCTGGAAGGTTCCTTGCCCCCTCACTGCATCCCCCCCATTTCACATCTGACCTGTCATGGTCTCGAACCATAAGTCATAATGCCTCATGTCCCATACTACATACCCATGAAAAGCCATCCTCTGCATAAACTTCTCATGGTATTATAACCAGCAGGTGCCTCCCCTAAGCTTATATACATCACGCACTATAAGTGAGGATACCAAAAGAAGCATAGTTAACTCAGGGCACTTCTCCTGCGCTATGGCACTGTAATATTTGAATCCTATTCACCAAGCCTCCATAATTTTTCCCTTGAACCCCCTTACTTCCTCTGTTCTGCCCAGCAATACCAAGGCAGCCGCCATGTCAGGTTTAGCCAACCTTTCTTTCTCATCATATTTTTTAGCTGTTTCCTTATCCACTTGGGTGAATATATCTATATATTCTCCTTTCCATATCTTGTCCTTCAGTGCTAAAGGTACATGATTCCTTATTCTCACACCCAGGCACCCGATCTCTGCTCCTGTGCTTCCTGCACCCCCCTGTACTCTGGAGTCCCCCTTGATTCCCACTCTTATCCCCATTTATTTCCCCAACACTCTTTCTAGCTCCCCAACCCCATTCTCCCCCATGAACCCAACAAACTGCTCTGCATATTCTTTTACACTCCCTTCAAGTGAAATATATATCATACCCAATCTTGCTGGAGGTTGGGGAGATTGCAGGGAAGGCTGATGTTGAGGGTATCCCCTAGACAGGTACTCCTTCTGTGGTTGGTTTCTTCACAACCATCACCATTGGGTGTGTTCTTCCCTTTCACTTCCTGCCCCTACTGGTAGGAGAGGAGGTCTTTGGGACTTCATCCACCACATATAGCATCTTCTGTGCTTTTTCCACTAGCTCCATAACCTTTTTCACTGCCTCCCCATGGAAGGGGTGTTCCTCTTGGGAGCCATATTAACATGTCAACAGCACAGATATCAAAATGAGAAAACAGTGCACCTACTGGACTTGTGGGGGCACTGCTCAGTGAAGCCCTTTAAGTACTGTCTCCTCATCTCTCTCTCGCTCTCTCCTGCCTCTCCTCCATTCCCTTTCTCCCACTTCTCCCCATGCCCCTCACCCCTTTTACCTGTCTGTCACCTTGCCCCCTCCCCCTAGGGAGTGACATCATTCTCTTTGTCCTGTTTTCTTCTTTTTTCCTGCTTCCCTCTCCCCTCTCACCTCCCCTCGCCACTTTTCCTTGCCTGGCACCCTGGATCAGGTGACCTTTGACAAATGGGGCTGCCTCAGAGTCAGGCAACTCACCATATTCAGCAATATTGTGTCGTAGCAAAAGAGCTAGTTACAAAAATATATTTATTTTATGAACATATAAAATTGCCAGCAGAAAAAGGCTCACAGGCCTATCAAGTCTGCCCAATTGTGCAGCTCTCAGTTTAGTACCACTGCAAGTGCCCCCCAGTCCTTCCCCTCATTGTATTCTTGTCTGTACTAACCCTGCCCCTGATTCTTTCCCACCTCTGCTTAAGGCTATCCACTATCTTCAGTTCAATTAACTCCTCCGGCAGAGTGTTCCATCCCACCAGCACTCCCTCTGTGAAGTAGTGCCTCCTCATTTCCCTCCTGAACCTTCCCCTTCCAACTTCAGACTGTGCCTCCAGTGATCCTGTCCCCCTTTAAGCAAAACAATCCTCCCTCTCTGACTTTGTTTATGCCTTTCAAGTATTTAAAAGTTTCTATCATGTCCCCTCTTTCCCTTCTCTTCTTTAGTGAGTACAAGTTGAGCTCCCTCAATCTTTCCTCATAAGGCAACTCCCCTAGTCCCATGATCATTTTTGTAGCAGTACGCTGCACCCCCTCCAGTAATCTCACATCTTTCTTGAAATATGGGCAGCAGTACTGTACACACTACTCCAAGTGTGGCCTCACCAGTGATCTATACAAGGGCAGGATGACCTTCTTCTTTCTAGAGGTGATCCCTCTGGCAATGCACCCCAGCATCCGATTTGCCTTTGCTGCCACCTTCCTACACTCTACTGATACCTTCATGTCCCCTGTTACTATTACCCCCAAGTCCTTTTCCTGCACTGAAACTGCTACCTGTACTGCTCCCAGCTAATAGCTGGTCCTGGGTTTTGTGGCTGCAAGATACATGACCTTGCACTTCTTAGAGTTAAACCCCAACTGACACTCCTTTGATCAGTGTTCGAGTTTAGCTAGATCCTCCCTGAGTGCCTGCCTTACTTTGTCATGTCCACTTTTGCACAAATCTTACAGTCATCAGCAAACAGGCTGATCTTACTCTTGACACCCTCTGCAATGTCTCCAATAAAGACATTGATCAACATTGTATGCTGTTTGGTTATGGGATGTGGTTACTTGTGGGTCAGGTGATACTGAGGCAATTGGGTTGTTTACAGCTCCAAATAACCTTATTTATCTGGATGGACAAATTGAGGCATGAGGACAAGCTGAGTGTTTTAGTTGCTGTCCCTTCAACAGGAAGAGAACCCTATGAGTTTCAGCATGAACTAAATGTACACTGATAAACGGTCAAGGGTGAATCTCCTAACAAGAGAAGCAAGGGATTTCCATAGCAACATGCATTTCAAACAGGTACAGAACTGATAACTATTCTATTACAGTAGGGCACCAAATGCTGGAAAGGAGAAGGCTTACTTATCTTTAATATTGGATATATATCTTTGCTTATACTTGTGAAATGAAAGTTACTGAAAACAGGAAAATAACATAATCTGGAAGCAAGTGTTGTTATCTGTTGGAGAATCAATATTCAAAAATGCAGCTGTTATGGAACAGAAGTTATTTGAAAATATGTCCTGTACTAACAGTTGAAATGCCTAAATACCTGTGTTTGGTCTTGTCTGAATGCATATGTCATATCGCATTGAAACATGTGACTTTTATGTGTCTGAATGATTGCAAGAATAAGTGTTATTGTTTGGATGTTCTACGGACTGTTCCTAAGAGATTCTTTTACAGCTGAAGATATATGGTTTGAAGTGCATGAAAACTTTAGAAAGATGAAAATCTCCTCAGAAGAGATTTTGAACCATTTAAATTACTTCCTAATGGTTCATTTTTAAGAAAACATACATCATCTTAAGGAACAGAAAGTGTATCTCGATCAGGTATAATAATCTTTAAGATATTTGTTTGAAAACACTGTCTCTGGACTATCTTGTGAAATGTGGACTCTAGTGAAAAGAGACGTATACCAAAATGTGCCAAATAATGTGTTGAGTTCAACGATGTCTATATTAAAACATGTACCAACTAGCATCCAGATGCAAGGATGGAAAATAACTTTAATTTTAATTGTTTCAAAAATTAAACTATGCCAGCGAGAGGTGGGTCTATAGAAAGAAATTTGTTCTTCCCTCCTGATTTGGAAGATCAAATTAGTTTTCATGGATTAGCATATGTGATGTCATCATGATGTCATAATATGACTAACTTATAAAACATAGCCATTTTAGAAAGCTTCAGAAATCTTAAAACCCAGCTGCTGTGTGAACCTATTGTACATCTTCAAGACTGCTGACTTGCAACAGATGAGACTTCCCACCAAAACCTGAGCCAGCCAATGGCCCAAGCCTGCCTTCATGTATCTGTACCACAGGGTTGCCTGTGCCAGAGGTCTAAGGTGCCAGACCATGTGAAGAAAAGCAAGGAACAATTAAACCAGACCGGCAATCAACAGTGGAGGAAGAAGTATGCTCATTGAACTTTTTACATCATGAAGAAAAACCCACTTCTTGTACCAACTCCAAATGTCTGAGTATCACTTTAATATTTTCATAATCTTAGTGTAACTTAGGAAAGGGGTGGTCACACAAGGGGGATATTTTAACCTATATTAAGATATGGGTATCCAAAGGAATTAATTAAAATATCTATCTATGCAAAGAAGCTATTTGAACATTTCTTATGCAAGGGCAGTGAAGCTACTTTCAAAAGGTAGTAAGACCACATATTGTGTCTGATTACATTTGTTTGTTATTTTTGAAAGTTTTGTTGTTTTGTGCAATATTTACAATGTGAGAAGGCAGTAGGGAGGACTGGGGGTATACTGGGATGCATAGGGAGAGGCATCAGCAGCAGAAAACAGGAAGTTGTTATCCCCTCTGTACAGACAGTTGGTGAGACCCCATCTGGAGTACTATGTCCAGTTCTGGAGATCCCATCTCCACAAGGACATAGACAGGATAGAGGCAGTCCAGAGGAGGGCAACTAAAATGGTGCAGGGTCTGCAAGAGAAGCCATATGAGGAGAGACTAAAGGAGCTTAATATGTATACCCTTGAGGAAAGAAGGGAGAGGGGGGACATGGTAGAAACTTTTAAGTACCTCAGTGGAATCAACAAAGTCCAAGAGGGTAGCATCTTTCAGAAAAAGAGACGTTCAAGAACAAGGGGACACAATTTAAAGATAGAGGGGGCAGTTCAGGGGCAATGTGAGGAAGTATTATTTCACAGAGAGATTAGTGGATGCATGGAACAGCCTTCCTGAGGAGGTTGTGGGGTCTAAAACTGGGAGAATTCAAAAATGCATGGGACAGACATAAGGCAATTCTTGTGGGGGGTAGGAAGAAATAGGCTGTTGATTAACTAGGATCTGCGGCCTATCCTGTAGGTAGGGAAATGGGCAGACTAGATGGGCCAAGCGGTCCTTATCTGCCATCAAAGTCTATGTTTCTATGTTACCAGGTAAGTGCACTAGACAAAAGTATTACCTATTTTCAGGCATGACCCAGGACAGTTACAAACAAAGGAACAGCAATTAGAGGTGATGCAGCAATAAAACATAAAACAGTAGATTAGACAAAATCTGAGTATCATAAAAGAATTCAGAGTTCAAAGCATATTAGACAAAACTCCTAAATAAGTGCATAAATGCATTGTGGAGGAAACCCATGAATAAGAATATGTAATTTCGATTAGTTATTAGTACACTTGTCAGAGCCTGTGAGGAAGCTTGTAAGTTCCTTCTTAAAAACATGGTGTGACTGGGATTGCCTTACGATATTTGCAGAGAGATCCAGAGTTTGGGAGCAGATGCTGTGAAAGCATGGTCTCCCATTTTTGTAGCACATTTTGGTATATCTAGTGGAGACCTGTCAGCAGACCTCAAAGGATAGGCCTGTGTGGCTTGACTTAACATGTTTGCAAGTGATGATGATGTACCAGTTCTCATGATATTATCTATTGAACATCCAGCACTGTACCAACAATAGGATGTGGTGTAGAGCCAGCCAAGACTCAAGTAGAGTATGTAATGATAGGTAAGTCTGGGTACAGATAGGGCAAAGTGGCAGATGAATTGTAACACTTGTTCCATTTTTGTAGAACTCCTTTGATGGCATCCAGGTGTGTCATCAGTCCATAGGTTAGACTCAGTCGAAGGACCCCCGGGCACTAACCAGTCTAGCAGCAGTGACAACTGCTACTACTGCATACTGACAACAGTAAAAATAGAAAGGGACCTGGGGGTAATTATATCAGATGACCTAAAGGTGGGCAAGCAATGTGAGAAGGCAGTAAGGAAGGCTGGGGGGATACTGGGATGCATAGGAAGAGGCATCAATAGTAGAAAACAGGAAGTTGTTATCCCTCTGTACAGACAGTTGGTGAGACCCCATCTGGAGTACTGTGTGCAGTTCTGGAGACCTCATCTCCGCAAAGACATAGACAGAGTGGAGGCTGTCCAGAGGAGGGCAACCAAAATGGTGCAGGGTCTGCACCAGAAGACATACGAAGAAAGACTAAAGGAGCTTAATATGTATACTCTTGAGGAAAGAAGGGAGAGAGGGGACATGATAGAAACTTTTAAGTACCTCAAGGGAATTAACAAAGTCCAAGAGGGTAGCATCTTCCAGAAAAGAGATGTGCAAGAACAAGGGGTACAATTTGAAGATAGAGGGGGACGGCTCAGGGTAATGTGAGGAAGTATTTTTTCACAGAGAGGGTTGTGGATGCATGGAACAGCCTTCCTGAGGAGGTTGTGGAGTCAAGAACAGTGGGGGACTTCAAGAATGCATGGGACAGGCATAAGGCAGTCCTAGGGGCAGGTAAGAGGAAGTAAGCTGTTGGTTAACTAGGATCTGCAGCTTATCTGTTAGGTAGGAAAATGGGCAGACTAGGTGGGCCAAGCGGTCCTTATCTGTCATCAAATTCTATGTTTCTGTGTTTCAGTGGTAAGATTATTTTTGATTTTATAGGCAAGCTCCGGCTTTGTTAAGTAATGATAAGATAGATTTAAATGATAAAATAAGCCAGCTGGCAAAACTACTACATTGAATGTAATAAGTTAGTAGGTCAAGTTCAGCTACTAGAAAAGCAGTCAGAACATAGTAGAAAGGACCTCTCTGCTAAAGATTATGTCTTGGTTGATCTAGGGGTTGACAAAGCTTTTTTGCACAAAGAGTTATGTGATGCTGTGCAGTATAAAGAACAGTATGCAAATGTGATGAGGGAGAAGGTTGAATTGGAGAGAACTATTGTACTGATGGAAAGAGAGTTGGCTGAAGTGAACCAAAATTATAAAAGTTTAAAGAACCAACATGAGAGTAAAAAGGTAGAATGGCTTAAAAGGGAAGAGTGGCCTGAGGCTCCGAAGGACAAAGACATCTTTGAATCAACTACCCTGAGTCTTTTATTCCCCAGCCATGCTTCCCAGAGAAAATCAGATACACAAGTAGAGAAGGCAGAAAAAAATGCCAAGAGTAAAGTAAAAATAAGTGAAAATTAAAAACATCTGAAGAATCAGATTCTGATGTTAACTCTGATATTTCTAGTGTTTTCTCTTCTAAAAGGGAACATTCTGATTCAGAAAGGGACCACATGTCGGGCACTGTGGAGCCTGAGCAAGATGACTACTCCATATTAGAACTCTGCATAACCCTGTGGCTAATATTGGATTAAAAGTTCTTTTTGTTTTCAAAGCTAAAAGTAAGCAATTTTATCTCCAGTTACTCCTCAAGACCTGTACAGCAACATGAAAAATCCTCAAAAGGATACACCTCTGACGGAAGGCCCTAAATCGAAAACTTTCTCAGGTGTTCCAACCATGAAGTCAACCCAAGATCATGAACAGGAGGCAGAAGAAGATACCGGAGGAGAAACCCTTCAAACTCTAGGGATGAAGATCAATCACCTAATTTCAACTGTAGCAGGAATCTCCGATAAATTTGACAATCTAACAAACAGAGTTGACGGAATTGAGACCTCACTGGAATTGATAACCTTGGCACTACAGATGCTAGTAAGAAAGCAGATGCAGCTATGGGAACTGTAACCACCATAATAAAAGAAAACTTTCATCTGAAATCTAGGCTTCAAACCCTAGAGAACCAGGCTTGATCATCTAACCTGGGCATATTAGGTCTGCCAGAAAGATGCAAGGTAGCCCACTTACTTTTATTTTTACAAGAATGGCTGGTGCAGCAATGGTATGAAGAGTTGGCCCTCACAGCCCAACAATTTCAAAAAGCATACCGAGTGATATCCTGTGGCCACCCGGACAACCCTGAAGCTCCAAGGACTGTTGTTATTGTCACAGATAGAGTAGGTAGCCTGGAATTATTTTTTGATGATGGCAAGGCAGAAGAGAACTCTTTCATATGATGGTCAACAGATTCTTATGTTCTTTGATGTCAGCTATGCTATTCACCAGAAACGTAAAACATTCGACGGGGCTTGAGCCATGCTCTGGGAGATGGGCATCTCTCATGGCATGATATTTCCAGCATGACTCAGGATTGTAAATTGGGGGAAAATACTTCCATTCACTGACCCCACAGAAGATTTAAAGTGGTGCCAAAGAAAGGCAATCAAACCTCGTGAGTGGTCCAGAGAGAATTCTTCATCTGAGGAGGATGCAACTTGAGGTGATAACACCCTGGGACAGCCTAACAGGTTTAGCATGAAAGTAATGCAAAAGGGGGCTAGTTCTAGGGTTCTGACCTATTAGTGTTGGTTAATAAAAGTAACAGAAATGTTAGTTTAATGTGTTATGAATAGGTTGGGACTATAAGACCCTCTCAACAGACTATTGAGACTGCTGACTAATGTTTATTTAAACGCTCTGTATTTGTGTTTATACTGCATGGTGCGTGTTTGTGTTTATGACTTAAAGCACCTGTTTAAATTTAAATGTTTCACTA
Organism: Neoceratodus forsteri; assembly: GCA_016271365.2. Classification (NCBI taxonomy): domain Eukaryota; kingdom Metazoa; phylum Chordata; order Ceratodontiformes; family Ceratodontidae; genus Neoceratodus; species Neoceratodus forsteri. Next base: position 636,708,638 of record CM057455.1, on the reverse strand, counting down.
ATATGCCTTGCTCATCTGTAGTGTTTTAAAATTCCTTAATGCAAACACTATGGGGCAGTATACTAGGTAAAACACCTGTAAAAGGCATGGGTGGTCTCCTGGGGAAAATGCAGAGCTTTACACTTAAATGCATGTAGCACTATTAATGCTAATAACTTTGTGATAGCATGGTGGACTTTTCTAGCCCTTCTTTGAGGGGTGAAGCACAAAGGACAATATCTTTAATGACGACTTTTCAGAAACAACCCTTCAGCTCGTGGACTCATTCCATAGCTTATGTGATGATATTAATTATTGGTTATATTTTAAGGATACTCCCCACATAACGTATCTTGTAGCTTTTGATCTCAAGCAGACTGTATTAAGAGGAGTGGCTCCCTCCTGGTCTTCAATGTGATTTGTTATATCAAAAGCTAGTGTTTAAACTTTATATTTGTTTTTTATAATACAATAAACATAAAGTTTTTAAAAAAAGAAATGGAATCAGATAAGAGACGCAGAAGGAAAAACAAGTTTAAACAGAAAAGTTATTCTGATTCAGAAGATGAACTGCCTAAGAGGCCTAAAAGAAACAAAAAAAAATCTGAAAGAGAAGAAGTATATCTAAAGTTAAAAACTGTCATGAAAGCCTTACAGTTGCTTGGAGCATGATATCGTTCCAAAGTTTCTTAAGGGGGCATTGAACAGCACAATCACAAATTGAAAGAATGTTTTGAATCATTGTCCATAACTGATAAGGGGGAGCAGAGTTTTATAATTCATTGATCTGCAGGATGATCCACCCATTAATTGGTCTATGGTACCTAACGATGATAGGAATAAGCCAGCTAAGCTGTATAAGTTTCTGAAAAAGGCATTTGGTGAATATCACACCAAAGGAGCAACCAGGTGTGCCGCTTACAAAATGCAGTGTGGTACTGATCAAAGCCCAAGGGATTCTTATTGTAAGCCAGTAGATGTATACTTTTGGGCAGAAAACAATACTGACAGTGATAGTAATCATTTTAAATATGTGTAGTATCATGATTTGCCCTCTTTCATTAAACCACAATTGGCAATGGGACTTAATAGGAAACGTAGACATGTACACCGGATTGTAGAACAGGCTGACCATATATGAAACTCTGGGAGTGGTGATCATGCTCCACAGAGAAAAGATGTTCTGTTTCCATAGCTAAAGTGTCTCAGGTCACTGCCTTGGATGCTCTAGCTATGGAGGGGAAGGAGCTACTTGCTTCTAAAAAACTCAATGAAAAAGGGAAAGAAGCAGAATAACAAGACTCCACAGGAAAAACTTGTAAAGCAGCCAAAAACAGCACCAGACACAGCAGTTGTTTAGCAACAATACCCTAATCAGCAGCAGTATCAAAACCCTCAAGAATATTGGAACCTGGGTTCCTCTTATGGGGGATACAACCATGGTAGAGGGACTGACAGGGGGTGAAATAATTATAGAGGTGGCAGAGGTAATTACAGAGGGTGCCAGGATTATAATAATGATCAGCAAAGTTTTAGAGCAGCTATAGGGCACTACAGAACAGGTCTAAGCCTGGTTCTCCAAAGCTAGAGGAAATGAGAAAAAAATACAGGATGGGGTAAAATAGGAAATGGAAAAACAAATGGGAGTTTTGAATGCCTTTCTTCAAGGTCATTTGCTACATACTCCACAGTTACCTTCTGCTTCTTATTCTTCTGTGCAAAATCCTTCAGTAGAACCCAGCAGAGGTGACACAGTAATGCTATGTGACTGATAGATTCTGTTCCCTCTATTGCTGCCTGGGTAAATGAACCTGCAATTGTTAAAAATGGTAATAATACTGTAATGAAATTTGGAAATGAGATTTCAAACAACAATGAAAATTCCATCTCTGAATCTGGCCTTCCTTTGGAGGTGTCCAGAGTTATGTTTCAAACAGTGTGCCATGTCACAGTTAAACTGCTCTGTTGTGAGCAGCAAAGAAAAACAAATTCTACATAGGAAACTTAATTCTAAATGGAAAAGCAGATAGGTTTTATTTTGACATAAACATTGAGAACAGTTTGAATTGTGAATCTTTGTTAGATTCAGGGGCAGAAGTGACCCTGATTTCTAAAAGCACTTTTGATAAACTGACTGATGTTTTAGGTGACTGAAGTACTGAACATCCACATCCTCTCTACTGGCTTACAGATTGTAGGTTATAGAGAAGAAGCTCAGAGGCCCTTACATAAAGTGTGGTTAAAGTTAAGATCTGGCAAAATGGTAGTTCCACATCCGGTGTACTGTATGTTACCAACAAAACAGGTGATGAGTTTCTATTTGGAAATGACCTTCTGAAGAGATGTAGACCTATTATTGATCATTTTCATGGAGTTTTGTAGTCAGAGATAAAAAGGACTATTCTATTTTGAAGGAGTCTCATGGTTTCTAAACAATCAGAGTCATGTTACCTTGAGAAAGGTGATGCAATGATTAAACCGAATTTTGTACATACTAACATACCTGATGAATCCATATTGGGTAATTCTGAAAATTTGGCTACATGGATAAATGAAGCTCATGTAGTTTGTTTGTCAAAACAAGTTGTGATAAGATCTAAGATTAATGCAAAAGGTTTAACCTTCTTCACAAAAGAAGCAAACCCTACTTTGTCAGAATCCCATCCTGTTTTTGAGGCAGATACATTAGACTCGAGTGCACAGTCTCCAACAAGGTATGTGGAAAGAAAATTCCACTGAATCATAAGTCCTTTATCTGTAAAATAAGGTCAGACAAAGAAGAATTTAAGGTGCCAGTTAGAACAGAGAACTTGCAGGATGCCAGTTCAGTGTTGCGCCTAAGCTAAGAGCATTGTCTCATAAGTGAACAGTTTTATAAAGCATTAAAAAGGCAGAACCCTAATTTGACATTTGTAACTAAAGAAGAGTTTAAAAGATGTCCCAAACCATTAAGGGAACTTGAAATTTACAGATGTCTGTGCCTTGAACCTCCAGATAGGGAAAAATAAAATTCAACACCATGTGTATGTGGTGCAAGGTTTGAAATCTCCCATGTACTATCTTGGGTTAGATGTACTTGTACAAATAGGTGTGTATGTAGACATAGCCAGTGATATTCTGCTGTCACAAATAAGGGGGGAACACTTGCCCAAAAAAGGAGACACCACAAGTCTTGAGATGCAGACAAATTAATCCTCCAGTGTGTCATGTGGTGAGCGAGTTCACTGCAACAGTTCCGGGTAATGTAAGGGAATTTTCTGTTAGGATTATTGTAAAGAAAGGTCAAGAAATGTCTGACCAAACTGCATTGCTTGTGCCTAAACAGCAGTTTAGTGATATGGATTTAAAGATCCATTCCACACTTTGCTTTGATATGAAAAACAGAGTTATGCATAGTTTGATGCATAATCCTACTACAGAGCCTGTCACTGCAGAAGCTAACTTTGAGCTAGGAATAGTTCAAGTTCAAGTTCAAGTTTATTGCAGGAAAATCTCCATTGAGCAAGCTCATTCACAAGGAGGTCCTAGTACATATAGGCAAGCAATGTACAATACAGATAGGTAATAACAATATATACATGAGATGCGCATTATATGATAGAGGCTGAATATACATACATACATACAAGGTTCCACAATGATGAGCGCAGGTGGTGAACACTGATTTAACACAGGTGAATGAATTACAGGTTGCATTCTGATAATGAAGCTGATGTATGCAATACATATATTATGGGAGCTAGGACAAACAGAATACACTGATAAGAGGGGGTAGGAGTAATTTGATAGCGTAGCATTGGAACTTATTCATTGGGAGGCCATGAATAGGTGGGGAGGAAAAGCAGTTAATATGGTAAGGCAATTATATCATACCCATGTATAAGAAAATAGCACACCTGGGAAGGGGAGAGATTTAATGACAGTTACAAGTGTCTTTTATTTTGGCTCAACTTAGCAATTTGTAAAAGCTAATTGAAACTGTGCTAGTTAGTTTCAGTATGGATTGCAATTGATTCCAAATAGCGGGAAGGGCATAAGCAATAGCATGTTTACCAAAGGAGGTCCGCCTCCTTGGTATATCAAGCATAATAAAGTCAGATTTCCTTAACGAGTAAGCACTATATGAGATACTAATGAGGGATGAAAGGTAGCTTGGCAATTTCTGCAATAGCAGTTTGAGGGTCCATAACCCAGCATGGAGCAGGCGTCTAGTAGTCAGGGATGTCCAACTGACAGCTACATATAAGTCACAGTGATGCGAACAGTAAGGGGAGTTGGTAATGAACCTTAACGCACGGTGATAGAGGACATCCAGTTTACTTAGATTTGAATGAGTGGTAGAGGAATAGATTATGTCTCCATAGTCGAGCAGGGGGAGAAAGGTGGCCTGGACAAGTTTGTTCCGAATTTGAAGAGGAAAAAGAGGCTTATTTCTGTAATAGAAACCTAACCTGGCTTTTAACCTTCTAGAGACATCTTCAACGTGGTCATTGAAAGATAATTTGTTATCGATCCAGATACCCAAGTATTTAAATTTGGTTACTACTTCCAAGGGCTCATTTAGCGTAGTGACAATGAAGTCTTGGGCTAGGGTATTGGGAGGGCCTGTAACAGCGCTGCGGGAGAATATCATCGCTTTGGTCTTTTTCGCATTAAGCAGAAGTTTTGCCTTTATTAGATTATGCCTGTTGTACGTAAATCCATTTGGAGCACTCCTTGACTTCAGATAGCGATGATCCAGAAGTATACAACACAGTATAATCCACAAAAAGTGCAGATGGGATGTAGTTATGTTAGCGTCTAGATCATTGATATATATGGAAAACAAGATAGGGCCTAAGATGGATCCTTGAGGAACTCCTCTTGCAACAGGCAAGGCAGCAGAGAATAAGCCTTCCACCTTTACTTTTTGGGATCTTCCAGTTAAGTAGCTAGAGAACCACTGTGTGGTGTGGTATGAGGAACCCATCTTTGCAAGACAATTGACTAATAGTTTATGATCAACGGTGTCAAAAGCTTTGCTTAAGTCCAGAAATACAGCGCCAGTTACTTTCTTAGCATCTATAGCAGAGATCCAATCATTGGTTACTTTCGCTAGAGCAGTGATGGTGCTATGATTGGGCCAGAAGCCGGATTGCGCTGGGTTAATAAGAGAGAAGGTTTTCAAATGAGATTTAAGCTGAGAATGGATCAGTTTTTCGAGTACTTTAGAAAGGATAGGTAAGATGGAGATAGGTCTATAGTTGTTTACATCGCACGGGTCACCAGATTTAAATAAGGGGAGTACATGTGCTGATTTCCAGCAGGATGGCACAGTAGCAGATGTAATGGAGAGGTTGAAGATATGGAGAATTGGGGCCGTGAGATGGGCATAGCCTGTCCTTAGAAAAAAGGGTTCCAAACCATCATCCCCTGAACTTTTTTTGTGTCTAAATTAAGATGAGAATCTTCAACTTCTTTGTAAGTTATCTCTCGCAGTTGGAAATGGCTAGGTGCAAGGCTAGGTAAATGGGAAGGGGTGTGCTGACACACCACAGAACCAGCATAAGGTGACAAGTCGAAAGCTAGTCCTGCTGTGGCAAAGTGGGAGTTAAGCTCCTCAAAGATTAGGGACTTGTTTTCCACAATCTTTCCACTTGCGACTAACTTTGTTGGGACTGAGGGGGCTGTGAGTCATCCTTCAATAGATTTGATAGTCTTCCATATCTTATGTGGGTTACCTTTTGCTTGTTCAAGAGTAGAAATATAGTAGTTAGCTTTGGCAGAGCGAATTCTTTTAACGCAAGTGTTTCTGGCTGTTCTAAAATCCCGCCAATCCAATGGTTCTTTGGAATGTCTAGTTTTAGCCCAAAGCTTATCTCAAGCTATAAGGGCTGCCTTAAGATCCAAGGTGAACCAGGGGTTGGAGTTTTTCCTTACCCTTACTTTGATAAAAGGGGCATGCTTATTTATTACTGCAGTGAGTTTGTCATTAAAGGTGTAAACTGCCTCATTGACATCTTTAGCTAAGTAGAGATCTTGCCACCTGATCAAACTCAGGTCAGATAGGAAGTTTGCTGCACTGAATTTGCGAAAGGAATGTTTTGTTATAAAGATGAGCATCAGACGGCTCTTAACTTGGGATCTTATGCAAGCGACAATTCCATGATCACTCAAATCATTGTGAAATACTGCCGAATGAGATATTTTATGTGGATGGGTGGTTAATACCACATCTAATAAGGAGCTATTGGCAGGATTTAGTTTGTTTGTTCCTAGTAGGTTCACTGACTATTTGCACAAAACCAGCTCATCGCAAGGGATTTGAGGCCGAGTGAGTTAGGTGACAACCAGTCCATATTTAAATCTCCTAGAAATATTGTTTCTGATTTTGCATCTGCTAACATGGATTTCAATGTATTAAGGACTTTATCACCACCAGACGGGGGTCTATAACCACCTATGATGGTGATGCATTCTGAGGAGGGGAGATGAAGGCTCAGTGAAACTAACTCAAATTCCTTGGCTAGAGATTTACAACTAATATTAGCGACCACATACTTAGATTTCATGTAAATAACCACGCCTCCACCTCTAGTCTCTCTATCAGCTCTATATAATTTGTAGCCATGCAGTGATATTTGGTGGTCGGTATTTGTCTTTTTTAACCACGATTCGGTGATTATGATAAGGTCAGGCTTAACATGTGCTACCCAGGCTTGCAGCTGTACAAGTTTTTTTGGCAGGCTTAAGATGTTAACCATCGTCATTTTGAGACCTGTGGCCTCAGCAAAATCGATAGGTGAGCTGAGCTGAAGGGGAGGGCCAGGGTTGAGCTCCACATTTCCTGAGCAGAGAAGAAGCAGAAGTATTACTTTCTTTAAGGTACTTATAAGAACGGCGACTGCTTTTTTATTTCTACGAGGTGACTCATATCGTTCAGTGTAGAAGGCGGCACCCCTGAAATGACAGTTTAATGTGATCAATGTAAGTGCTTGAATGGACATAGGCGAGTACAGTAGCAAGGGGGTAGGGGCTAACCGGGGGGAATAGGCCAAAAGGGGAGAGAAGAATGACATGGTGTCTGCCCGGCAAACCTTTATAGCATTAGGTATTATTAAGATACATTGGGGAACAGAATTGCATTGAGGTACTTCAAGTTGCCCTGCAATGCTGGGAGCTCTGCACTTTAGGAGCAATAATAGCACAATTAAGATAACCATAGTACCAGGTTGAGTAATCTCACAATTTGTAATAGTGCTATATTTTCAAGGCAATTAATTTTCCCACCTAGATACTCACTTAAGAACCTAGCTGATAGTAATCAGCAGGAGGGGTAACAGGGAGGGCAGGAGCAGCTTAGTTAGTGGCAGGGACTCCGGGGATATTCACACTGATAAGGCTTATTTGCCACACTCAGCTACCAATCATAGGTTGGTAGTAGAATAAACTGGGCCAATGATGGCAGTGATGTGATATGGGAGGTGGAGCATAAGTGTATTTAAAGGAGGCCTGGGAGGGGTGGTGGGGGTGGGAGAAAATTTCAGGCCGGAGCGTGAGCTGAGAAATCAGAGATAGGAAGGGAACAGTGGAAAAAGCTGTAGGAAAGGTGCTCCAATCGGAGCAAGGCAGGCAAACGGGTGGACCAATCACGGTCCCCCTAAGGCAGCGCCACACCAGTCAAAGGTGCCCAGGCATGCTGGCTCTCTGTTAGGACTGTAGCCGTATCTACCTGTGGTGCAGTCCGAGCCATGGACCCCTTCGGTCGGCTAGGGCTGTTGAAAGGAGTCGGTGGTGGCGGCGGCCGTAGGAGCGGCTGCTGCTCGCCGCTTTTCCACCAGAGCGCCTACGGGCGCAAGTCCTGTGGTGCAGTCCAAGCCATGGAGCCCCCAAGGCCTGGCTAGGGGCTGCTGGAAAGGAGTCGGTGGTGGCGCGGCCGTGAGAGCGGCTGCTGCATGCCGCTTTTCCACCGGTGCGCCTACGGGCAATAGTAATAGGTAAGTCCTTTTATGATTTGGAATTAGCTGTTCTGGTTATTGGAGCACTACCAGAGACTATCACCCAAAGAAATGAAACAGAACAGTTTAAAAAAGGTGCATGTAGTTGATACTGAAAATGTTTCTGATATAACTGAAGATAAGGTTTAGGTGAAAACTTACCCTATCCTGATTTTAAAGAACAAGCCATACAATCATATAGCTGTGAAACTGAAATGGAAAAGGAATTGTGTATAAAATGTCTTTCAAGTGAAGGGAATGTTTTCAAAAGATTCTCATGATTATGGGGTGACTGACCTGCATGTTATTAGGGCACTGATACACCCTAGAAAAGGTCCAGTTTGTGTACGTCAGTATAGAATACCACTAGCATCTTACAAACACATACAAGAAGTATAGTGATAAACCTAATTTTGATTTACTGAAATTGTTTAAAGAGCAGCTAACACCTTTAGGACAACTTTAGCAAAACATAATATTTAGACACAGTTCAGCTTGTATGTCACGTTAGTTCTATATTCCTCATCCACATTATTTACTACTGAGGTCATTTGCATTAAAACAAAATCGTTGTCCTGAAGAGTTCAGCTATTCCTGTTGCTTTCTCCCTATCTGTAGTCATAATGCACTGCGGGTGACATCACAGTTGCTCTCATGCTAACATATTGTGATGTCACAACAGAGGATTATGACTTGAAGTAGGGAGTAAACTATAGAGACAGACGAACTGTAAGGGAACTCTAAAGGATAAAGAACATACAGAATATTCATGCAGAATTACTCAGTAATAAATAATGGGAAAGGGAAATATATAGTATATATATGGAATGCAAGCTTAATTGTATCTCATTATTATGTTTTTCAAGGTTTTCTTTGAAGCATCAGTAGCTCTTTAATCCTGGAGAAACGTACAAATGTACATAGGAAATTCATTTACTGATACAGTATATCATGATAGGAAGGTATTAAGATAGTGTCATAATAAAAAAAAAATACAGTAAATGAAAGCCATTATATGTAACAATCCAAATATGTTACCAAATAGGAACACGTAAAATACACTTGTCCTTTATCTGGACTTCAGCAAAGCTTTTGACTTTGTGCCACACAGGAGGTTACTGGGCAAGCTGAGGGACCTGGAGGCAGGAGAGAAAGTAATGGGGTGGGCTGGGATATGGCTTCAGGGCAGACAGCAAAGGATAGTTGTAAGGGGGGAAGACATCCAATCCAAGACCTGTAACTAGTGGGGTACCACATAGTTCAGTGTTAGGCCCTGTTTTATTCAGTGTCTTCATAGGGGACATTCCAGTAGGATTCAAGACTAAGATCAGCCTGTTCACCGATGATACAAACATTTGTGCAAAAGTGGACAGTGAGGAGTGAGGCAGGTACTAAGGGAGGATATAGCTTAACTCGAGCACTGGTCAGAGGAGTGGCAGTTGGGGTTTAATGCTAAGAAGTGCAAGATGATGCACCTTGGAGCAAGAAACCCCAGGACCAGCTACTCACTGGGGGGAGTACAACAAGAGTGGACTGATGTGCTAACAAACTGCCAGTACTCCAAAAAGTTAATGCTGGTAAAATGTATTGAGGCAGAAAAAATTGGAACACAATGCCAACAATTGGGGCATTGTGTTCTGATTTTTTGTGAACCAATAAATTTCACTAGCATTGTTTTGGAGTACTGGCAGTTTGTTAGTGCTTCGTCCCACTCTTGTTGTGTACCATTGTTTTTTGGATGCTGCTTTCTTCTGTCATGGACCACCTGAGTGCCGCTGGACTTTTGTTTTCTGACTGGGGGAGTGCAGGTTTCAGTTTCAGAAGAGGAGAGGGACCTGGAGTACTTGTCACAGGGGACATGAAGGTATCAGCGCAGTGTAGGAGGGCGGTAGCAGGGGGCAAACTGGATGCTGGGGTGCATTGCCAGGGGTATCACCTCCAGGAAAGACGAGTCATCCTGCTTTTGTATAGATCACTGGTGAGGCCAGATTTGGAGTACTGTTTGCAGTGCTGATGCCCTTCCCTCAAGAAGGATGTGAGATTACTAGAGGGGGTGCAGCATAGGGCAACAAAAATAATCATGGGGCTAGGGGAGACTCCTTATGAGGAAAGATTAAGGGAACTCAATGCGTACTCACTGAAGTACAGAAGGGAGAGGGGGGACATGATAGAGACCATAAAATACTTAACAAGCATACGCAAAGTCAGATCGGGAGGATTGTTTTGCTTAAAGGGGGAAAGGGTCATGAAGGGGCACAGTCTGAAGTTGGAAGAGGGAAGTTTAGGAGGGAGATGAGGGGGCTCTACTTCATAAAGAGAGTGGTAGTTGGATGGAATACACTGCTGGAGGAGTTAATCGAACTGAGGACAGTGGACAGCTTTAAGGGAAGGGGACAGAGTCAAGGGCAGGGTCAGTACAAGCAAGAACATAATGGGGGATAGGCCAGGGAAAAGGGATGAAGGGAGAGGATTAGGTGGGGGGGCAGCAGCAGTTCTATTACACTGCGAGCTGCACACTTGGGAATACTTGCTAGACCTATGGGCCTTTTTGTGCCAGCAATTTCATATGTTCGTGTGCTTGTACACTTAGAACAGATATGCCATCATATATCACTGGAAATCCCTTTGAAATGAATGGGATTTCTTGAAATACATCTGGATATACTGCAAGATGTCACTGGCTGGAAATGTTTGCTTTGTACACACTGCAGGGTGGTGGAGATGGCTTATGTGCCTAGGCCCTAGGGGATGGTTATGGTATGTAAGTAGCATGTGAGCAGCAGGATGGGGTCTGTAAGTGTAAGGTGGATATCAATAATGTGTAGGGCTTCAAGGTATTATGGAAACTTGAAGGTGAAGGGAATGTAAGGGGGTATTAATAATGGATAGGAAGGGTTAAGGTGAACAAAGAGGTGGGTTTTAAAGGATAGGACATGCAAATAATTTCCAATTATACATCTTGCACAAATCAAATCAAACTTTTATTAAAGGGACACTGTCAACCTGTTTTTCATCATATTATTTCTAGTTAAAAAACTACATTTTATGATTGCTTACCTTCTCCAAAATTCATTGATGTTGCTGTTTTTTTGCCTGTCTCCTTGTTTAGTAGAACTGAAATGCATGCTAATATATATTTATAAACAATCTTGTTTTGTTTACAATCCTGGATCTGTTTTTACTGCATACTTCCTGAGAATTAGAAATACCCACAAACAGTGCAGTCACTCATGAGACAGTAGCATCCTAAACTCCAACTGCATCATGAGTGGCTAGACTGTGTTGTGGGTGTTCCCAAGTCCAGGAAAGACGCAGTTGAAATTGATTAAGGAATGTAAACAAACCTGTTTTGGTGTGTTAACACCACAATGTTGGGCAGTCTGTTTTTCATGTTTTTTTTAAGTAAAAAGAATAAGAATCAAACTACCAGATATATCAGCAATCTTTACAGAATGTTTGCAATCATGAAATGTGTTTTTTAAATTAGGGACAATTTGAGACCTAAGGGGGTTGACAGTGTCCCTTTAAGTATTATAATATAAAAATAGCTTGAATAATTAAAACCTCAAACTTAAACCCACATACCCGATTGGTCCACCTCTGATCGCATGACATGTCATGTTAGGTACTACTGACTGCCTTTCTCATTGACTACCATTAATTCTTCATAGCAGTGGGAAATAGTCTTACAACTATTACCCTCACAGTGCTGCAACGTACTGACGTGCATCAAAGTCCCCAAGTAAATGTCCTGTCTTTCCTGCTACTGAGAGGTCATAACTTTCAAAAGAAAGTTTTCCTTTTTTATTTCTCTGGCAGTCTAGTGGCCCACTCTTCTCCCAACTGTAAGTACTAGTGTAGGATCCCTCCACCTCTACTGTCCCCTGCCTTCCCACTTGTCAGCTGATCTCAAGACAGCGGCCAGTATTTACCAACCACTGGTTTCTGTCTCAAGTAAGTGCAGTAACATGCCTTGCCTAACTGAATTTATTGATAATGTCAAGTAATGCAAATCTTTGCACTTGTGTGACATACCATCCAGCAACGAGAATAACTACCAACATACTAACCACCGTCTCAAGATCGACCAGTGGACGGCAGCCAGGGCAGGGAGCTGGGAGGTAACATAAACTAGTACTTATAATCTGAAGGGCGGTGAGCTACTAAACTACCAGGGAAATGTTCTTATGAACTGTATAGGGGGTGCACTAGCAGCAGGACTAATGTTTTTAACACACTGGACACCATGGAGTAGGTAGCACAGCACATAGTTTTTAGACTAGTTTTTTGCCTCTAGCTTTTAATCTACCCTTTTGTTTAGATGGGGAAGGGGCAAGGTTTAATAAAACATGTATTGTCTGGTGTGGATTTGAGGAATAGTTAAAAACCAGAGCACCGTCAGAATGAACTGCTGACCTCCAGTTGTTATATTGCCCAAAGTCAAAGGCCTTGTATGCTCTGGTTTTCAACTACTCCACTCACACTAGTCAATGTTTGAAAAAAAGTGCACTCATTCATGCCAAAAGTCTGAGACTCAGAAAGGTGCACCAAACACAGCATTGTTACTTGTGCTCAGAAACTTTATTTCATGATGGAGCAGCAAAGGTGCAGGTCAACAAGACCAGGAACCTGCCTTAACATTACTTGCTTGCATGCTTTGGCAAAGGGCTGCCAATATGAACAACTCTGATCTTCAATAGTGATAGCTCTTAAAACAACAGTTGCATGGATTAATAGGTGTGATGAGTTTGTACAATACTAACGAAGTGCAAAAGCTATGTAGGTGCAAATAAACATAATCAAGAAACACATTAAAAATACTGCTGGCAAGATAGTTTATGCATCAATGATGTGCTCAATAACATGTTACAGCATATGACATGAGACTGCTAAATAGCCCCAGTGCTGCTGCAAACACATATGGGTATATCAAATGTTGACATCATATATCATGCAGCACACACATACACATATCATCCATCAGGTTTTGACATCATACTAAGTACAGGTAAATTCACTAAAACGATTGAAGGATACTTCGATCTTTCTTATGAAAGTCGTTTGGATGCTTTATGCCTCATGTCTCTAGAAACTTGCACAGCTTGTGACGACATTCTGTTTCTGTATGATGTCTTACAGGATCCCAATCTCATGTGTGACTTAAACATTGAATAAAAAAACAATAATATAGAAACCAGGGGACATCCACTACAATTTATGGGGAAGCGGTTAAGAACAAATTTAAGGAAATACTCGTATGCTACAAGGGTGGTAAACCTGTGGAATTCCTTGCCACTGAAAATAATACTGGCTCAAAGTAAACAAGCATTCAAAGCCAGTTTAGATAAATATATTTTGAATGGTGCTAATCTAAGGTACTATATGTAATGGCTGAAACGCAAATGGGCTCATGGGCCCCTGGTTCCTATTCTTTCCTTAGTATGATCCTTAGGTACATGAGCATAAAAACAGTTCTCATTAATAGGGCAGAATTTCAACTTTATCATTTAAGCCTTTTGGGATTATGGCTCATAGTCTGAACATCCAAAAGGATTCGCTATGTGAGAGGGTCAGATCCATATTGCCACCCCTTGAACCCACAAGAACCCTTTCCATTCCAATAAAACTCCATCTATGTGGACCAGGAATGAGAGGATTAAACATGTCTTCCACCATGACATAACCCAGATTATGGTTCTTATTTGGTCTATCACTCTTTCTATTAACTTTCACTTCATTTTTCCCCACATAGTATGCCCCACAGATACAGGTGCCTAGTTATACTACATACAGTATGTGGAATCACAGTTAAAAAGTGCATGATTTTTTTTTTTTTCACTGTTCCAGTTTTCTCACCGGCACCATCACTCCAGACACAGCAGTATTTTCTTGTTGGATATGCTGGTCAATATATGTATACTAGTTGGGCTAGATAGTTTTATAAAAGATAAAAATAAATACCTGATTACAGATTGTAATATACTAATGTACGAAATTGCCAACATAAAAAGGCCCACAGGTCTATCAAGTCTGCCTGATTATGCAGCTCTTGGTTTCACATTGCTACAGCTGCCCCAGCCCCACCCTAACCTCCCCTTCCTCCCTTTTCCTGTCTACCCCACCTTTGTGTTCTTGTCTGTACTAGTCCTGCCCTTGACTCTATCCCAATCCCACTTAAAGCTATCCACTGTACTCAGTTTGATTAACTCCTTCGGCAGTGCATTCCATCTCACCACTACGCTGTCTGTAAAGTAGTGCCTTCTCATTTCCCTCCTGAACCTTCCCCCTTCCAACTTCAGACTATGCCCCCTAGCGGACCTTCCCCCATTTAAGTAGAACAATCCCTCTCTGACTTTGTTTATAACTTTCAGGAACTTTAAGGTCTCTCTCATGTCCCCCCTTTCCCTTCTCTCTTCCAGTGAATACATGTTGAGCTCCCTCAGTCTTTCTGAATACTACAACTCCCATAGTCCCATGATCATTTTTGTAGCCCTGTGTTCCTTCCAGTAATCTCACATCCTTTTTGAGGTATGGGCACAAGTACTGCACACATTACTCCAAGTGTGGCCTCACCAGTGATCTCTACAAGGGTAGGATGACCGCTTCCTTTCTAGAGGTGATCCCTCTGGCAATGCACCCCGGCATCTGATTTGCCCTTGCTGCCACCCTCCTACACTGTGCTGATACCTTCATGTCCCCTGTGACTATTACCCTGAGATCCCTTTCCACTTCTGAAGCTGTTACCTGCACTCCACCCAGCCAGTAGCTTGTTCTGGGATTTCAGGCTCCGAGGTGCATGACCTTGCACTTCTTAGCATTAAACCGCAACTGCCACTCCCTAGACCAGTGTTCGAGTTTAACTAGATCCTCCCTGAGTTCCTGCCTCCCTTCCTCATTGTCTATTTTTGCACAAATCTTTGTGTCATCTGCAAACAGACTGATCTCACTCTTGACCCTCTCTGCAATGTCTCCAGTGAAGACATTTAACAAAACAGTGCCCAGCACTGAACCCTGCATTTCCCCACTTGTTACCGGCCTTGGTTTGCTTGTCTCCCCCCTTACAACTACCCTCTGTTGTCTGCCCTGCAATCAGCTCTTAACCTGCCCTACCAGTTTCTTCCCAACCCCCATGTCCCTCAGCTTACTCACTAACCTCCTGTGGGGCACCGAGTCAAAAGCCTTGCTAAAATACAGGTACAGGACATCCACAGTGTGGCCTTCATCAACCACACTAGTGACCCAGTGGAAGAACTCAATCAGGTTAGTTTTGCATGATCTTCCCAAGACAAACCCATGCTGTCTCTCATCCTGTAGACTATTACTATTGAGAAAGGTTATCAACCTCTCCTTTAGAATGGTCTCCATCAACTTCCCCACCATGAAAGTCAAGCTTACTGGTCTGTAGTTGCCTGGTTGGTTCTTGGTGCACTCTTGTAAAGGGACACCACGTGAGCCATCCTCCAGTCACTGGGTACCTTCCCCCTCTCCAAGAAAGTGTTAAAGTGGTCTGTCAGAGGGTCTGCTAGCACCAGTTCCTTCAGGATCCTTGGGTGTACACCATCTGGTCCTGGTGCCTTGTCCACCCGCAAGGCATTAAGGCCCTTTAGAACTCTATTCTCCTGGATGACCACATCTCTTATCTCTGCTCCCCCTTCACCCTTTCCCTCTTTCCCCTGCAGTATTGGATCATCCCTTTATTTTGTGAACACTGAGCAGAAGTTCTCATTGAGTGTCTCTGCCTGTTCTTCCCCTTGTTCTGCCCATCCCCTATCTCACTTGATTCTAACAATGTCATCTCTACAACTCCTCTTCTCCCTTATGTATTTAAAGAACCCCTTTTCCCCGCCTCTGATCCCTTGAGCCAGCTTCAGCTCCTTTGCTGCCTTGGCTGCCCTGACTGACCTGGTCCCTATCTATCTAGATGCCTTTGTGAAAACCTCTCTGTCCTCCTCATACCCCGATTTTTTGAGTTAATGAAGGCCAGTCTTTTTTCACTCATCTTCCACTCCACTTCCTTGCTAAACCAGCTAGGTTTTTTGGACCTTGACTGCTTCCTCTGAGATTTGACAAATGTGTTTGTGGCCTCATTCAGCCCCTTCCTAATGATTGCCCACTTCTGTTCAACATCCACCACTGGGTTAATTTTAGCTAAATTCCCCTCAAGGATGCTGCCCATTCTGACAAAATCTGCCTTCCTGAAGTCCAACACCCTCAACCTAGTCTTAGCTGACTCGCTGCCTGTGTTGAGGAGGAACCACACTGAGCAGTGGTCACTTCCTACTAGAGGGTCCTAGACTGCCACATCCTGGACTTGATCACCATTTGTTAGCACCAAATTCAGTATGATCCTCTCTCTAGTATGTTCTATCACCCCTTTCACTAGGTAGCTGTCTTGGATAGCCTCCAGTAGCACCTGATCCCTGGCGTGTGCTGTAGTTACTGTCTGCCAGTCAACCCCAAGTAGGTTGAAATCTTCCACTGTAATTGTATTTCCCTTGTCACTGACCTTCTTGATTTGCTCCCCCAGCTCTCTATCCACCACCTTGCTATGTGAGGGTGGCCTGTACACTACCCCATCTTGAGCTTCTTACCTATAGGGCTTTGAAGCAATACCCGTATGACTTCTGGCCTCCCCTCATCCCCCTCCTCCCTGGTACACAGTATCCCCTCCATGACATAAATAGCCACTGTTCAGCCTTTCACTACTCCCTGTCCCTGCAGAACACCTTGTAACCCAAGATCATAAGATCCCAGTCATGGTATTGGATGGCCCAGGTCTCTGAGATGGCAGCGATATCTCCCTCTCCCTCTACCATCATTGTCTGGAACTCTGCCACATTGTTTGCTAAGCTCCCTGCATTCAAGGATACTACAGATGTTTATTTGGGTTACATTAATCAACATTTTTTTTATCAGATCAAGATTGATTAAATATTCAGAACTTTGTAAATCCTTTGACTGGGAGATTTGAAAGGAAGTGCCAAATAAACAATTTCTAGTATTTTTACATAGCAGGTTACCAATATCCCTTCTTTGAGAAACTGGTTGATGATACAAATTTAGGGGACATTTTCACCTTTTAAGTGCAATTTGTGGTCATCTGTAACCAGTTTTCCTCTAGGCACACACGTTTCAAATTAAAGAGCTGGTGACACATTCAGGGGAACATTAACAAAACCTAATATTTAGACACAGTTCAGCTAGTATTTCCCATTAGTGCTGTATTCCTTCTCCCCATTATTTATTACTGAGGTTATCTGTATGAAAACAGGATCTTTGCTCCTGAAGAGTTTGTCTATTCCTACTGCTTTATCCCTACCTGAAGTCACAGAGCACTGCTTGTGATATCACAGTTTCTCTCATGGTAACAGATTGTGATGTTACAACAGAGCATTATGACTTGAAATAGGGAGTAGGCTACAAAAGCAGATGAACTGTAAAGCAACTTGAAAGGATAAAGATCACATATTCATGCACATTTCCTTAGTAATAAATAATGAGGAGGAGAAATATATAAAATATGAATGGAATGCAGGCAGAATTGTACCTAATTATTATGCTTTTTAAATTTTTCTTTGAGGCATCAGTAGCTGTTTAACACTATTGAATGCCCCCACATGTGAAATAATTAGTTATAATACATTTTAAGCATTTTTATTTTCCTCATGTTCAAACCGAGTGGTCAGCACAAATTTCACAGCCAGAAGTACATGTCCTCTGCAAACATACATCTCTAATGGTGTCTCATTGTCCTAGGAAACTCGTACATGCAGCTTTCCAATTTTTTCCATGTGTATTCATAGAAACATCAGTAGAAACATAGAAATTGGCAGCAGATGGGACCAAAGATCTGTCTTGTCTGCCCTGAGCCCTACCCCCCTCTTTAACATTTGTTAGACAATCCCCTTGTGTTTGTACCAAGCTTCTTTGAATTCCCTTATGGTTTTGGGGTCAATGACTCCAGCCGGTAGACCATTCCATGGGTCAACCACCCTCTCTGTGAAGAAAAACCTTTGCATGTTGCCCCTGTATCTTCCTTCCCTCAATTTCACCTCATGTCCTCTTGTCCTACTGGTGCTATTGACCATAAAGAGCTCATGGGTGGAGACTCTGTTTATACCCTTCATAAACTTGAATGTCTCAATCAAGTCCCCTCTATCTCTTTGTTGTTCCAGGGAGTACATGTTGAGTTCCTGTAATCTGCTTTCATATGGCAACTTATGGAGACTGTGTATCATGTTTGTTGCTCTCCTCTGTACTGTCTCCAATCAATCTATCTATTCAGTGAACTATGTTATCCAACAGAAAATGTGAAGCTAAATAAGAGGATGTGGTTTTATAATAATAATGAGTATGGACAGTACTAATAAATATTTTCAAAAATGGAGTTGAAATCCTGTACATGTGCATCAGCTGGAGCACTGCTGTGCATGCACAGGATTTTGGCTCAATTTTTCCAAACTATTTTCTCCTGCCAGCTCCCTCATCCCCTTGCAAGGTTCTCAGGACCCTGAGGGGGAGAAAGCCCTGGCTACCCATACCCTCCTCTCGCCCCCTTTTCCCCTATACTCTCCCTCCTCATATTCTACATATAGGACAAAGAACTAGCACTTAGTAACCCTCTTCCTACTGTAAGCACTTACATCCTATGCCTCCTCACACATCAAAATATTAGCATTGTTCTCTGCTGTCAGTTTCTCTCCATTGTACAAAAAAATATTTTTCACTAGGTTTAGGTCACATATTGTATCCAAAACAATTGCAGCTCCATCACCATGAGCCTGTGATCTAAGTTCTGTAGATGTTTTTTATTACCTGGTTTGTAATTGGAATGTATATGATTCTGTACACTGTGCATGTTTTTTGTTATTATCTAAATACCTGGTTTGTAATTGGAATGTTTATGATTTTGTACACTGTTTCTTTTGACTGATGCCTTTCGCATCCTCTTATGTAACCCCACCACCAAGGACGCTTCTGGAAACAAGCTGTTTAACAGTTCATGTTGCTTTCCTGGTGAATCTCTTCTAAATAAAAAATAAAATAATACATTATTTATTACCACAGTCAGGGCTTGTTTTGATTACAGAACAACATCCTCTAATTCAGCATCATATTCTATATCAGATAACATAGTTCACTGATTACAGATCAAACACATTGGGAAGCCGCATGTGCAAGTTTACTGGGTCAATGAGGTGCCATTAAAGATGTACATTCACAGAGGACATATGCTTCCAGTGGTGGAATTTGCATGAACTGTTTGGTCTGACTATAAAATCCTTAAAAGGTAAACAAAATAATTATTTTACATGTTGGAGCATTCAATAGTTTTATTTTGACAAGTATATGCCTAGAAGTAAACTGGTTACAGATGACCAGACATTCCACTGAAAAGCTGACAGTGCCTTTTAAACATGGTCACTGACTTGATTTCCCAAGTGACTCTGCCTACCTGATAACAGCTGGGTCCTCATTTCAGGCAGCATCTGATATTTTTTGATGTCACTATTTTACAGCTCCATCAAGAAAAGCAAGAAAAAAAAAACATTTTAAATTGATTATCAAATATGATGTTGCTAACTAATCAATAGGTTATTTTACTTTGCAGAAGGATGTAAAAATAATTTGAAGTGTTGCTGTTTTGAGAGTTACTTCATTTTGATAATCCAGATAGCTTTCTTTTTCTCTAACCCAATCTATTCCATTCATTTGGATAACAAATATATACTAGCTGCTCATAAAAATGTTATATTTTTGGAAAAGAGGGAAGTATTCTTATATTATTGTGTGTTCATTTTACTTACCAAGACTAAAATATAAGGGCTTAGAAGAGCTAACTTTACACTGAAAGGCACACATTAATCAACATAATTAAATACTAGAAAATACCTTATCATTTAGAAATTAACCTAGAAAGATAAATATATGTTTTATTATTCCACATCCACATTTACTGATGAACAGTACTTATGCAGTTGCTTTGAAAATATGTGTTATAGAAATGCAACTGTCAGCATGGATGGTGCTATTGAAAAGTCTGCCAGATCAAACTTATTGCATTTCTTTAAAATGCTATCAATTACAGTAGCTTGAAGAGAGTAACCCTATAGATTTTGCATACCTGGAATTCAGTAAAGTCTTCAGCACAGTGACACACAGATGGCTTGTTCCTAAAATAGAGAACCTAAGCATATCTGGTCATTGAATGCCGTGAAGCAGGAAACAAGGGGTTATATTACATGGTAATTATGGAAGGGTGAAGTCCACCTACTGCACATAGCATAGTCTTCATGTTGAAGTAAAATAAATACCTTTTTCACATAGACTTGCCATGGAGAGGAGGGTTAGGACTCTGAGTAATCTTATAATGGCCAAATGTCTCCTGTAAAGTGTATTTTCTGAAGTTCATGTGAGAGAACAGGTCAACTGACTGATTTCCCATCTAAAAGAATGGTCACATGCTGCAGCAGGAGGTTTCCATAGGTCCCATGTTCAGTGTGTAGCAAGAGAGTGAAAGCAGGGCTTTCCTCTGAATGTGGAACAAAATCATTTTGGCTAAACTATAAACTCATCATTAATGTAGAAGCCTTTCCTAATACATACAGTAAATTGTTTCTGTATTGATCATCTCTGTTAAAAGATTATTTTTTTTAATTTATTTTTATTTAGTTTTTGTTGACCGGGTGAGTGCATTAGACAAATCCTGTCTATTTTCAGGCACGACCCGGAGGAGGGGGATACAGATGAATGCCAACTGACCTTGAAACAGATTAAGCTGTTGGTGGTATTTTTAGTGAATGAGGGAAATTTAACCAGGACACCGGGGAAATTCCCCTACTCTTTTCGATAAGTGCCATGGGATCTTTAACAACCACCTGAACTACCTCCAATCCAGGCAGATGGGACCGCGGTTTAACATCTCATCCGAAAGACGGGATGTAACAGTTTTTGTAATACATACATTGAAAACGTAAAATAAAATACAAATATTTCCTCAGTTTGAGAGCAGAGCCCTATAGAGAAGACATTTTTGGCAGATATCTTGAAATGTTTAGCTTTACCTATTCTCAGAGTCTGACAAACTTTATTTGAGCTGAAGCTGTTGGGGATGAGTGAGAGTCAACTCCCAGGTTAAGTGATGATTATAAAATGTTTTAAACTTTTAATGTTTCAGCCATGCATGATTTTGTTTTGTTTGTTTAATGGTCTGTGATCCAACTAATTGTGAATGGCCACTGGCCACAATATCTACAGTATGATTTTGTAAGATAACTGCCGACACTGCTAAGCTCCTCAAAAGCCTCCCAAATCATGGTTTCCATGTGGCTAATGGCCTATCCCCAGTCTTCATCAGGCTCATCTTCCTATCCGTAATTGAACCACTCACTTGTATCTTTAACCTCACTCTTTCTACCTCCTCCATGCCTGATCCCTGGAAGAATACCATGGTGATTCCCATCTTCAAAGCCGGTGACCCTCTATCCATGGACAATTCCCATCCAATCTCCATCTTCCCTCACCTCACCAAACTACTCAAGAAGGCTATCCACCATCAGCTTGCTGAACATATGGGCAAATACAACCTCCTGTGTAGCCAACAACATGGCCTCTGCAAGAACCATTCCACCACCACCACCCTCACACTACTGACTGACCACATCCTTATAAACATGGACCATGGTAACGCCACCAGTGTGGTCTTCATAGACCTCTCCAAAGCCTTCAACATGGTCAACCATGTCCTCTTCCTCTCCAAACTAAGTTGCCTTGGTTGTTTTCAGGAGGTTACTGCCTGGTTCAAGAGTTACCTCATCGATCGTTCCCAATTCATGTGTATTGGTCCTGCCTACTCCCCCACCCTGCCCATCTTGACAGGTGTCCCACAGGGCACCATTCTAAGCCTCCTTCTCTTTTATTTATTTATTAACTCCCTTTCCTCAGACAGTCTCAGATGCCACTCTCTCCTCTTTGCTGATGACCATGTACTTTTCTACAGCGATAAATCCCCACCCGCATTTCCTCTGTTCTTACTCAAAACTATGCTGTGGCCCATGACTGGTTTGCTGATAACCTCCTCCTATTTAATGCTAAAACTAAATCTATGCTGTTTGGATCCAATCTCTTCCTAGCCAAATCCAAAACTCGCTCCCCTCACAACATTGTTTGCCCTGATGGCCAAGACTTTGAAGATGTCAATACTTTCAAATACCTAGGAGTTCTACTTGACCCCTTTCTCTCTTTCTCTGAGCACATCAACTCTTTAGTTTGAAGGTTTCACCAAAAAGTAGGTGCTGCCTACAGATTCCCACAAAACCTCACCCTGGAGGCCCAACTTGCCATCACCCAAGGAAAGATACTCCCAATCCTGGACTACTGCTCCACCATCTATGCTCAGACATTCACAACCCTTATGACCAAGCTCTCTTCTGCCTACAGTAGTGCCTGTCATTTCGCCTTGCTGGCACATTTCACTACACACCACTGTGTCCTTTACAATTCACTAGGATGGCATCCACTGCAAGGCTGCTTCACCCTTACACTTTGTTCCATGGTGGATTCTGCCATCTGTACTGGCCAGGAATCTTCCCTTGAAGCCCTCCTCAAAGTCTGAACTTTACACCACGGCCTCTGCTCAAACAGCATCCCCCCTCTGAATATTCCCAGGGTATCCACCAATATGGGTGGTAGAGCCATGTTGGTGGAAGCCCCTATGCTGTGGAATAAACTGCCTTCCGAGCTCTGCTCCATCGACACCCACTGCCAGTTCAAATCTCGCCTCAACGACTGGCTCCTGGTGACTTCCTGCTGCTACTGCTTTCCTGGATAGTTCTTCATTTTTCTGCCTGCCCTTACCACATGAGTTTTGTGCCTATACATCTCCCTTTATAAATCTGCCAATTAACCTGCCTCTCCCACCCCTTTCCCTGTCCTTCCCTCTACTAGCCCCACCTTATCCTTTTCATACTACTCCAGAGGAACATGGACTATCTCCTATGCAACTTGCTGCATATCGATTTCATGTATATGTATTTCTCTTAACTATGTATATGCACATCAGATTTATGTACTATGTAACCTTGTATCGTGTGGATTTATATATTTTTGCAACCCTGTAGTCTGTGTACTAGTGTAACCTTTTATTATTTGTCAAACTGTCTACTGTTCTGTTCATTATTGTTTATGTTTAGCTCTGTGCCACTGTATCTGGCCTGTGTCATTCCTGAAAATGGCCCCTAGGATGAGCGCACATACCCGGTTACCAAAGTCATAAATAAATAAACAAAGTAGATAGAAAAAATATCACTGGGCTGTACCAGAAAACAATCTGTCAGTTGTGTAGGGCCTCTATGCATAGGCTATACACATTAAACAAAATTATGGCAGTGTGAAACAAGTTAACTATTTGTCTAAGACTTTGTTGTGTACCTCAGTTTAATAAACTGAGACACTCACACTAGTGTCCCATCCCAATACTGTCCCATCATGTGAGTAGTGTAAAGTAGGAGTGGCGTGTCTGACTTAGGAACTTCAGAAAACTTGAAGAGAAACTTAGATCCATAGGGGACTCTGGAGATGGGAAACCAGACAAACGTAGGAGGTGATGCATCATCTACTTGCAGTACACTGTGACAGTCAGCTAAGAGGAAGGTAACTAATTTTTTTAATAACAGTAAATGTGAAGGGGATAGTAAACTCTCAGGGAAAATTAGGAATCTCAGGGAAAAGTAGGAACAGATACAAAGACGGGGACAATGAAAGCAGGATACACCCTAGCTAGGCTAAGTCTATAAGAAAGGTCAGGGAAAGTCATAAATAAGATAGAAAATGCAAAGGGAAAGCAGGGTAAACCCTGCCTAGGGTAGGTTAATAAACTAGCTCAGGAGAAGCAGAAAATAGGGGTGGGAGTACCATGGAAACAGAACGAGGATAGAGTTGTACTCCAAAAATGTCTGTTTGTCAGTTCTTTTTCACTCCAGTCATCAGCTGCCAGGGAATCTCTCAGGTGAGACCCACTCAATCAACCATTTTACTGCCCTGCATGAATCGCTTCCAAACTGAGGAATCAGGTACTATATCCCCTCCCAACCATGGGCTCTTACAGTGAAGGGGATCATGAAGAGTCAAGTTGGGTCAGGACCAGTGGAGGGCATGTGGGCATGTGGGGCCTGCCACTTGGGTCTGCCGTTGCCCTCCTGTCAGTCAGGGTTTTCCTTCTTAGCTGGGTTTCCCCTGAGGCATGGATGTGCAATGGTGTCAGCATGGGAAGGGAGTATGCTGACCCCCTTCAGCAGATGTTCACCGTCACCTCACCCCCTTCAAGTTTCTGCTTGGATGAAGTGCTCCCAGTCTCCACCGGTAGCTGTTACAAGATGGGGATTCCCTCTAACCCACCCCAGGAGAGGAGAGCAGTCCTCTGGATGCTCAGTCCTCTCCTCCCCCTACCAATCTGCCATGCCCTGAATCCACTCCCAAATCCGGGTTGCCGGCGTGATGTGAGGTGTCCATCCAGTGCCTCAACCATAAGCACCACCGGGCCCATCATAATCCAAACTTATGTAGGTACTAAGGGAGGGAAGAAGAAAAATAGTGATCATGGGTGTGGTAGAGTGCAATTGTATTGGTACCACAGTCTTTTGGAACCTTCTGGAGACTGAGGTGCTGCCTCATCTGTACTTGCTTCTCTGGGTAGCAGGCATAGGTCAGTAAACTCTGGGCCAAACTGACAAGAGTAAAGCAGAGCTTCTGTCCCATGCAGGGGCCACCTAGTCTGTTGTTGCTATGTTAGGGGGTGCCTAAGCAGAGGCAGAGCAGATAGACCCTGGTGGGCTTTTTGGAAGGTGGGTGTGGGGGGATAGGATCAGGTTCATCCACCATTACCACTGCAGAACACCTTCACCATACTGGCGGAACTGACCAACTGAGAGGTGTTTTTCATCTAACTGGGATGGGAGATGGGGTACATCCTCAGAAACTGAGGACCAAAGGGGAGGGGAGGGAGGAGCCCCAGCCAAAGAGGAAACAGCTGCTGGGGTGGGACTCTGTAGTGAGTTGGATATACTTGAGAGCTGGGTAGAGGAAAGATAGGGAGGTGGAATGCCTGAGCAATGTTTCAACTTGGAGGGATACTAAGCATATTAGAGGATTGCTAGGGCAGCAGGAGTTGGGAGAGAGCCAGACGTCATTAACCATCTTGAGAAAAATGACCTAGATACACTGAAAGTAGCATTAGTAGAGGGAAACTTCAAGGAGTCGAGGGGGATCTCAAGCAAACAGCATGGGTAGTGCCTTTTTTCAAGGTATTACCTGTAAAGGGCCAGGGAGAGGCACACCAGAACCTTTACTGACTGGGCATGGTGCTTAGAGGAGGGATTTGGCTACACTGGGAAATGGGGATCAAACTGGGAAGATATGAGCCTCTATGTGTGCCATGACATGCATCTTTCTAGAAAGGGAACACAGTCTTCGTTGGGAGGTTTAGATACTTCTTGGACAAGAATTTGAACTAGCCTGGGGGAATATGTAGAATCAAAGGCAGACAAAAAATGCCCGCAGGTGGTAAAATATCAGGAAGAGAGGGACCAAGTGGAGAAAACACCCCTATAGCACAGGCACAGGAAGACAGGGAATGTGATAATGAAAGGTGAAAATAAATCAGGTATGGTAGGGTACTGGATTTAAGGATACTTGGAATGGGAAACACAAAATAGGAAGAGTAAGTTAGCAGCTGCTTCAGGCAACAATATAGGCAAGAAAGGGAGGGAAATGCAGGTCATTAGGCGGGGGGGACAGAAGGTAAATTTAGTTGCCATAACAGAACCGTAGTGCACTGAACACCATGACTGAGACATGGCCATACTAGGCTATTTTCTCTTTAGGAAACATGGAGGGGTTGCATCATTTATAAAGGAGGTTATTAGACTGTTGGTCATCCTGGTGCTGGCTGTGGGATCACTGTCCATACTGCTCTGGTGTACAGACCTTTAACACAAGGGGAAGAGCTGGGTAAGGCACTAGAGAAGCTATCATTGGGATGGCAAGTAAAGGTGAGGTGCTGCTAGTTAGAGACTTCAATCTGCCAAATGTAGAGTGGAACCTTCCAGCAGTGGCTTCAGCAGGATCAGGGCCATCCTTGACTCCATTCAAAGGGCTTTTCTTAGACTACTAGTAAAAGAACCTACTAGAGATGGGGCTGTGTTTGATCTGGTGCTTATAAACAGTGACAGCATTGCAGACTTCACAGTAGACAGTCCTCTAGTTTCCAGTGATTACCAATCAGTGTAGTTCAACCTAAGGCCAGGGCAGAGGTGAGTCACATGGGGATAAGGGTCCTGAACTTCAGCATGCCAATTTTTAAATAACTTAGAGCCTGTTTCAGAGATTGCCGGGTTGGGGGGATTGCCAGTTGGAGTAGAGGCACAGTGGGGAAGGATAAGGGAGGGTATATGTAGGGCAACAAACCTCTGTGTGAAAAAGCTAAGCAAAAGCAGAAGGAAAAGGAAACCATTACGGTTCTCCAACAAAGTGGCAAAGGTGGTGAAGGAAAAAAGGATGGCATTCAAGAAATATAAAGAGATGCAGAGGCAGGAGAACAGGATAGTGTATGAAGTGAGACAGAAGGAAGCAGGCAAGGCAGTTAGGAGAGCAAAAGTGCAGACAGAGGAAAGGATTGCCAGAAGAGTGGCTAAAGGGAATAATTTTTTCAGGTGTATAAGTGAGAAGAGAAAAACAAGAAAGGATGGCAAGGATCAGAAGGGTGGAATGGGGAGAGTGTGCAGGAGGTGATAATGAAAAAGAAGACATTTTAAATGGCTTCTATACTTCTGCTCAGTCTTCACAGTAGAGGAACTAAAGAATGGACCACAAGGGAGAAGCAAGAATGGGGAGAGGTGGACACTTTCAGAGTAGAGACAGAGCAGAGTCTTGAAAGGATTTTCAGCCTTGTAGGTTGATAAGGCTATGGGAAAATATGGGATACACCCCAGGGTACTGAAAGAACTCAAGGAGGTGCCAACTGCTCCTCTGACCACCTTGTTCAACAGCCCACTGGAAATGGACATGATTCCCGGTGACTGGAGAAGGACTAATGTGGTCCCCCACCTAAAAGCAATAATTGGGAGAAGGCTAGGGAGGAGGCTAGCAACTATAGGCCAGTCAGTATAACTTACATGGTGGGAAACAGAAACCCTACTAAAAGAAAGACTTGTTGAGTATCTAAAATCCAGTGGCCTACAGGACTATAGGCAGTGTGAACTGGGGGATGGTTATAACTAACAAATCTGATAAATTTCATTGACTGGGGGACAAGGGAAATAGATTAGGGGAGAACCATGAATGTGATCTCTTTGGACTTCAGCAAGTCTTTGACACGTTGCTACATGGGAGGCAGATAAAGAGGTTCACCAGCCTAGGAATGGGATCCAAAGTAGTAAATTGGGTTAGAAATTGGTTAGGTAATAGGTAACAGAGATTAGTATTTAACAGCACTCTAAGGATTAGAGAGTGACCAGCATGGTACATAGATACATAGACAGTGTCGGCAGATAAGAGCCTATGGCCCACCTAGTCTGCCCATTTGAGCTTGTAAGTTCAGTTTGTTTTCCTATAAGTCTATTTCCCCTTACCCCTGACCTCTAGAATTCCTTTATGTCTATCCCATGCATTCTTAAATCCCGTGATTGTTTCAGCCTCACCACTTCTCTGGCAGGGTGTTCCACTTGTCCACCACCCGTTCTGTGAAGAAATTCTTTCTCATGTTTCCTCTGAATCGTCCCTCCTCCAACTTCATCCCATGCCTCTAGTCCTGAAACATCTTTTTCGCTTAAAATAGTGTTTTCCTGCACCCTGTTCCTCCCTGTAAGATACTTGTATGTCTCTATCATATCCCTCTCTCCTCCTTCCTCCAGAGAGTACATGTTCAGTTCCTTCAACCTGTCTTCATAGGATTTGTGATGCAACCCATGCACCATCTTTGTTGCCCTCCTCTGAACCTTCTCTACCTGTCTATGTCCTTACGTGAGGTATGGTCTCCAGAACTGTACACTGTACTCCAGGTGAGGCCTCACTAGTGTCTTGTATAGCGGAATTATGACCTCCCTTTTCCTGCTGGTGATGCCCTCTGCTATACATCCCAGCATCCTATTTGCTTTACCTGATGCCTTGTCACACTGTTTCCTTACCTTGAGGTCACCAGAGATGACAACCCCAAGATCCCTTTCCTGCTTGGTATGCTATATCCTCACCCCAACTGATATATTGTGCCAGGGTTTTGTGCCCATATGCATTATCTTGCACTTTTTGCATTGAATTTCAACTGCCAAACCCTTGACCATTCTTCAAGTTTCTGCAGGTCCCTTCTCATTCTGTCTACACCCTCTGGTGTGTCTACTCTGTTACAGAGCTTTGTGTCATCAGCTTAACAGTGAAATTCTGCCTTCTATATCCTGTGCAATGTCACTGATGAAGATGTTGAATAGGACCGGTCCCAGCACTGATCCCTGTGGTACCCCACTGGTCACTCTTCCCTCTGTGGAGTGACAGCCATTTACCACCACCCTCTGTGTCCTGCCACCCAGCCAGTTACCTACCCACCACACTACTGTCCTGCCCACACCCATATTCCCCAGTTTGTGTAATAGTCTTCTATGTGGCACAGTGTCAAAGGCCTTGCTGAAGTCCAGATAGGCCATGTCCACTGCCCTCCCCTGATCCACCTCCCCAGTCACCCAGTCAAAAAATTCAATGAGATTGGTCTGACATGACCTCCCCCTGGTGAAACCATGCTGCCTTGGGTCCTGTAGTCCATTGACAACCAGATGTTCCACCAATCCACCAATGGTACCACAGGATTTGATTCTAGGTCCAGTCCTCTTAATGAACAGGGTCAAAATGCTGACGGAATTTACAGCACAGTCAAAAACTGTGCAGCCAAAATGCTGAAAGCAAAAGTTGTGCTCATCAAAAACAGCAAGCGCTACCTTCGCGAATTTGGCACAGCAGACAGAACACACAAACTGTATGTTTGGGGGGGGCTCCACACCTCCCATTATGGAGGCTGTGTCCCTGAGCTTCCCTATATTAAAATAACTAACTCCAGGGGAGGGATAAAATTTAGGGATGGGGAGAAACCTGGGGGGGGGTGTTTAACACCCAAAATAAAATAAAATATTATTCCAGGACTGGGAATTGAACCTAGGTCCACCGATGCACTACCCCCCCCCCAACAACACTGTCTGTGACTATATCCTCTGAGCTATGGCAGCTGCTGGACAGCACACCGTGGAACAGAACTCTTCTCCCTATCCCTCAAACAGCTACAGGGACACTGCTAGCTATTATTCAGCTTTGCTATTATGTCCCTGGAGCTGTTTTTACTGTGTGGTTATGACCTGCACTATTTCAACTTCAACATTTTAACCCTGTACCCCTATAAATGTCTTCATTGTGGACATTGCAGAAGAACTGAAGAGAAAGGTGTGCCCTTTTTTTGCAGAGGACACCAACATTTGTCATTGGGTGGACACTCAGGTGGGTGTAGAGAACATACACTGTGTTTTTTTTTTATTTATTCATTCTTTTTTAACTGGGTAAGGCTCACTAGGCACAATGCTTGTTTTTGTGAGCAACCCAGCAGCACTGGGGAGGTTACATTTTTTTTTAATTTATTTTATTGTAATATTGGAATTACAGCCTTTGAACTAAAAGCAGAGGATCCTTGTTTAACAGAGGGTGGGGGAACATCAAGTATATGGACAGTGGAGAAAAACAAAAGCAGCTAGTAGGCATTGTCAATTACACATCATTAAAAAGGCTATACAGCATTACACAGAGAAGGATGGGGAGAGAAGGAATACATTGCAAAAGTCATCACTTAATTACATTATACAGAGGAAAATAGTTCCATAACAGATTAGGTAAATAAAGTGCAGATTCCAACTATGTACAAAGTATGAGAAATCCCAGAATGCAGCTATGGAGCTTAGATAGGTGACCACCAACAAGTGCAGCCATTAAGGGATAGTAGGCTACAGTCTATATGGGTGACACGGAGAGCACAATGGTAGGTGATAGCTTAAGGGTCAGGGGGGGCTAAGCGGGTGTGGAGGTAAGGGGTATGAAGGGTCAGGAGGGCTAAGTAGGTGAGGGTGTGTGGAAATGACTTGCTAAGCATCCCACAGTATGCAAGCAGAGGTTGTGGGAATCAAACACAGGTCTGCTGTATTCACCAAACTCATTCACAGCTTGTTACTCTAATCTCTAGGCTACAATGCCAGCCCAGTCTTTGGAAGCATAAGAAGTGATCAGATACATGACAGGTTTCAATGCCAAAAAGTGCAAAATCATGCACATAGGGAATAGAAACCCCAGTGCTGAGTATTGGTTGGGGGGGAGGTACTGACAGTCACTGGACAGGAAATGGATCTTTGCGTTATTACACCACTGAGGAGGAATGCATACACAAAGCAAAACAAAGTATAGCTCAGATGCCTAGACAAACAGGCTGGAAGTATAGAGTAACATGCTGTGAATGAGCTTGGTACATTCATCAGACTTGCGTTTGATTCCCACATCCTCCACTTGCATACTGTGTGACTCTAAGGAAGTCACTTAACCACCCCAGTGCTCCTCGGTTGCCCCTGAAAACAGGCACTTGTTCTTAATGGGCCTTACCTGGTTACCAAAGAATAAACAAACAAATGTTGTTGAGATATGACAATAGACAGCACACAAGTAACACACATGGCCCTAATTTTAAAATGTAATCACTACTTTTAATATGCAGACTTCTAAAGTGAGAAACATCTTAATCAAACACTGGAACCTTTTGGAAACTGAACCAGCATTAAGGGATTTTACAAAGCATGTTCCCAGAATAACCTTTTGAAGATGCAACAATTTGGCACATATGCTTGAACATAGCTAATACATTCCATCAGAAATGGACAGAAACACTAACAGCCCCATTGGAACTTTTCACTGTGGCTGCTGATCAGTGCATGACTATATACAGGCGGGAGATTCCTTTACTCAGTCAGTAACAGGGAAAACATTTCAGGTAAAATACTCTATTCCCTGTTGTATGGAAGCAGTGATATATGTGGCTGTATGTATATTTTTCAGTTTCTATGTGGGAAAGACTATTAGAAAGTTCAGAGAGAGGATCAGTGAACACCTATGTAGCATTCGGACACAAAATCATAAACAATGCACTTGCCATGCATATTATAAATAGTGGAATGGGACACCAGTTCAAGTTGTCTGGACTTGAAAAAGTAAGCCTGAATACAAGAGGAGGTAATCTAGATGAGAAGTTGTTGTGCAGGGAAACCTTTTGGCATCATAAGATAAAAGTATTGGGTCAGCCTGAATTGAATGAACAGTTTCAGCTGGCACCATGTTTGCCTTAACTTTATAGACTCAGTTTACAATATTTTTTTAAGCCTGGTTCTTAGCTTAGACTATACAGGATAATGCATGGGCGTTAATGAACAATAACTATTATCACTTTGAGTGGTTGCCATGACAACTTAAGTAAACCTCAGGAGCACAGCTCGAGAGGTTTTTATATGTTGTCATGGCAAATATGAGAAGTGAGAATAGAGTGGTTGATCGATGCCCAAACATTGTCATTTATACTGCACGGACATTGATATTTGTAATTTACACAAAGAAAGACAATTTGTATTTAGGATTCTTACTTTTAAACTTTTATTGTCATTCTCTCTGGGTCCAGCTGTAACCACTGCGGCTTGTTCAGTAAGGCCAGCAGTTAATGGAACACTCATGCCCAGAGCATTCTTTGTTGTTGTACCATTGATGTGACATACCCACGATAATATAACAACATTGTGACATCACATCGACGATATAACAGCACTAGGAAAAGATATATTTTGGAGGTTTACAGTGTACAACCATACATAATATGCTTTTATATGAATACAGCATGTTTCAGCAACAATGGGTCATATGGTTAATCTTGATATAAGCACATTATCTGCATCCCCATCAGCTTCTCCACCCCATTAAACTTTAAATTGAATTATTTTACAAATCAGTGTAGTTTTTTATAGTTGTTCACAGTCAGGTAAAAATGTATGTCTGCATTTTACCACTAGTATTATGATATTTATCTATTTTAAGGGGTTTCAGTAAGTATTTATTCAACCCTGTCGCTTTAAATTGTACTGTATTAGTAATGAGGGTCACCATAAATGGCCTGGCTAGACATCAGCTAAACATCTTGAAAAAGCATCAGAATGATATGAAACATTGCTGCAATACACATGGGAGTGCTATCACAGGTGGTATGTGTATCTTTTATGCAATAAAAGCTTTTTAAATACTCCAAGATTGCGGGGGAGATTTTTTGAGTCTGGAGTGAGCAGCCAAGATTTCATGCAGCACAATAACAGTGGTAGTAACAGGCTGGAATTGATTATAAATAATATGATAGTAGACATCAAAAATACACTATCACCTTCCCCATCAACTGGAAAAAGGATTCTACCAAAGGGATAGCCCTTAACAAAATACAGTACACCATGGACAATATGACAGTTATTAAACAGAAATTAAACAACTGGAAGGGGATAAGGAATTTACAGGTTGTGATCTAAACCAATGGTAGGCAAACTAAAAAACAAAGTACTTACAGTACCCTAGAACACAATTATATACCTTCAATAAAAATGTATTACAAAAGGGGGAAACACGATAGATGTTAAAAAAGGTTACTAGCCTTATCAAGCATAAGAAAACGCAGTATAAGAAATACATCAACAATCCAGCCAAACAAAATAGGAATCTTATCAAAACAGCAGTCAGGCAAACCAAGAAAACCATCAAAATAGAGAAAAGAAAACTGAAATTTGAACTGGAACACACCAAATAGGATAATAAAGCATTATTCACATATGTCCATAGGTTATGGCTTAGGGGTACTAAAATGGTGGGACCATTAAATCTAAATGGGAATCTAGGCATCACAAGGGAGATGAGGGAGGCAGCTAGATGTCATTGTCAACTTGGGGACAAATGGCCTGACTGGAGAGAGGCCAGATTCAGTTTAGGAAGGGTTGAGGAAACTAGGGAGTGGTCTTAGGCAAGTAGCACAATCTGTTATTTTCTCAGAGATGCTACCTGTCCATAACAAGGAGGATGACAGGAGGCTCTGCAACAGGGACTTCAACTTATGGTTGAGGAAGTGATGAGAGAAGAGGCATTTGGATTCACTGGGGACTGGGGCTCCACCTGGAGGGATAGAGGCCTGTACAGGGGTGATGGCCTACATCCTTCCAGGAGGAGAATCAAGATCCTTAATGAACCATTTAAATGCTACATTAGTAAGCATTTAAACAAGCTGAGGGAGGAGGCAGAATAAGGCAGGAAGACATAGTCTGCCCCCCCAACATGCTTAAAGGGTCATCAATGCGAATGCTGAGTTGAGAAGTCCCACAGGGAACAAACACAAATAAGAAACCAGGAGGAAGAGGGAAGGGGAAACAGGAAAGATAACAGTGGAGGAGAAGGTGAGGGGAAAAAGGGCAAGAAGAGAGAAGATGGCAATATAAAATGGAGAGCTATGTGTGCAAATGCTTGAAGTCTGGGCAACAAGATGGCTGACCTAGAGGCCACCATGGCAACGGGAGACTTGGACATAATAGTAATTATAGAGACATGGTACAATGATATCCAGGACTGGGTGGTAGCCATACCAGGGTATGGATTATTCAGGAGGGATAGGGTAGGAAAAGGGGAGGAGAGATGGCTCTTTACATGAAAGAGAACATAAGGGCCACAGAAATACAAGGAGGACAGAATAAAGCAGAGGTACTATGGGTCACCCCAGAGACAGGGAGGGGTAGCCACTATTAGGATAGGGGTGATCTACAGACATCCAGCACAGAGAGAGGTAGGAGATAAGAATATGATGATGAAATACAAGAAATGGCTAACGTGGGTGAGGCACTGCTAGTGGGGGACTTCAACCTACCAGATGTGGATTAGAATCTACCTGCTGCAGCATCAGTTAGAAGTAGAAAACTCCTAGACTCCCTGCAGGAGGCATTCCTCAGGTAACTAGTTAAAGAACTGTCTCATGAAGGAGCATTACTGGACCTGGTACTGTCAAACAGGGACAGTGTCACTGACAACACAGTGGAAGCCACCTAGGGACCAGTGATGATCGTAAGGTGTGGTTCAGCATAAGGACAGGGCCAGAACCAAGACACAATCAAATAAGAGTCCTGAACTTCAGGAGGGCAGATTTCAAGGAAATAGGAAAGCACCTCAGAGAAGACTTAGCAGAAGTAGGGAATAAGGTGGGGTAGAGGAAAAGTGTGCAAGAATAAAGCAGTCCATTGAGAAAGCAGCAAACCTCTGTGTCAAGCATGTTACTCAGAGCAAGAGAAGGAAGAGATCACTATGGTTCTCCAAGGAAGTAGCAAAGAAGGTAAAGGAAAAGAAGCAGGCATTCAAAAGGTACAAGATGACACAGAAGGAAGGGGATAATGAGAGTGATCAGGAGAAACAAAGGGAGGCAGGGAAGGTAGTTAAGAGAGCTAAAGCACAAACAGAGGAAAATATTGCCAAATCAGCAAAAAGGGGGATAAAACATTTTTTCAGGTACATAAGCAAAAAGAAGAAAAGTAAGACAGGGATAGTAAGACTAAAAGGGTAGGGGGGAAGGTGGAAGAGGACTAGAAGAAAGCTGACATACTGAATACATACTTTTGTCAATTATTTGCAAAGGAAAGGGAAGATAAGGGGCCACAGATAGTGAAGAAGGGCATTAAGGGAAGGGATGTGGACACTAGCCCTTTTACAGAGGAGAGAGTGCTCAGGGAACTAGCAAAACTAAAACTAGACAAGGTTATGGGGCTGGATGTGGTTCACCCTGGGATACTGAAGGAACTAAAGGAGGAACCGTCTGTGCCTCTGATGGCCCTGTTCAATCTATCACTGGATATGGGGGAAGTTCCAGGGACTGGAGGAGTGTGGATGTGTGGATGTGGTCCCACTATACAAAATTTGGAATAGGGAGGAGGCAGGACACTACCGACCTGTAAGCCTGACTTGGAGGTGGGCAAGGTTATGGAAACTACTTAAAGAAAGGATTGGTGAATACCTCAACACCAGTGGATTGCAGGATCTGAGGCAGCATGGATTCAAAGGGGGTAGATCTTGCCAAACAAACCAGATAGAGTTTTTTGACTGGGTTACCAGGGAGGTGGATCAGGGAGGAGTGGTGGATGAGGCCTATCTGGATTTCAGTAGGGCCTTCAACACCGTTTCACACAGAAGACTGGCAAACAGCATGGGAGTCGGTCTAAAGATAGTAAAATGGGTACAAAGTTGTCTAAGTAACAGAACTCAGAGGGTGGTGGAAAATGGAGTTTACTCAGAGGAAGGTAAGGTAACCAGTGGGGTGCCATAGGGTCAGTACTGGGATTGGTCATCCTCAATGTCTTTATTAGTGATATCACAAAATGGCTAGAAGGAAAGGTATGCCTGTTTGTGGACGACACAAAAATCTACAACAGAGTGGACAAATTGGGGGGAGGGGGTGCAGAAAATGAAGGAAGATCTGAAAAAACTGGATGACTGGTCAAGGGTTTGGCAACTGGGCTTCAGTGCCAAAAAATGTAAAATTATACACATGGGGCACAGAAACCCAAGGGCAACGTATAATTTAGGGAAGAAGTGTTAACAACAAAGCAGGAAAGGGATCTGGGGGGTCATCATATCTGATAACCTGAAGATAGAAAAGCAGTGTGATGAGGCAGTAGGAATGGCTAGTAGGAAGCTGGGGTGCATAGGGAGGGGTATCACCAGCTGAAAAAGTGACGTAGTTTTAGCCCTATATAGATCAATGATGAGGCCACACCTGGAGTACTGTGTCCAGTTCTGGAGGCCCCATCTCATGAAGGGTATAGACCGGGTGGTGGCGGTACAGAGGAGGGAATCCAAAATGGTGCATGGCCTTCATCAGAAGCCCTACGTGGAAGGACTCAGGGAAGTAAATATGTATTCACTGGAGGAAAGGAGATGATAGAAACATTCAAATACCTGAAGGGTATCAATAAGGTACAGGAGGGTGGCATGTTGCACAGAAAGAGATGCTCAAGGATGAGGGGGCATGATATGAAGCTGGAAGGGTAAGAGACTTAGAGAAGATGTGAGGAAATATTTCTTCATGGAAAGGGTGGCAGATGCCTGGAACAGCCTCCTAGCAGAGGTAGTGGGTACTGAAATGGTAACAGGTTTCAAACATGCCGGAATAAACACAGGGAGACCTTAGTATCAGGGCTGGGGGGGCCCCGGATATCAATTATGGTCTAAAGTAGCACAGTAGGTGGGAACCTTAGGGCAGACTAGGTGGACCAAGAGGTCCTTTTCTGCTGAAAGCTTCTGTTTCTATGTTTCTATGATAAATACAGCAGATGCTGTGGCAGAAGTACTTAGTGATTATTTCAGTACAGTGTTTTTTGACTACAGGAACATAAATAATGCTAATGAACTCAAATTGCATATGAGTGAACAGGGATGTCAGTTTGTTACAGAGAACACAGTGGAGCATTGATTAAGTATGCTAAACAAAAATAAATCAGAAGGTCCTGACCAAATACGTCCCATACTGTTAAAGGAAGTTTCAAAAAGAAACTGTTAAACCACTCACATACATTATGAACAGATCATTAAACGATGGCGAAGTTACAGCTGACCTGTGAATTGCCATTGTGGTGGCAATCCATAAGAAATGCATGGATAATTGAGACAGCATTGCAGACTGAAATTATAGCCCCATAAGCTTGAAATTAACTGTAGGGAAACTGGCCAATGGCATAATCAAGGATCATATAACACAATTTACACACTTGTGAGGTCAGAGACAATAAACTACATGGTTTCATTAATTAATATAAGAAAAGAGCCTGTAATATATATCTGATTAGCTTCTAAGAGGTCAGCAAGTCATGTGATTCAAATATCCTGATAGACGTCATCTACCTTGACTTTAAGAAAGCCCTCGATAAGGTGGCTCACATCCCCCAACTCCAGAAACTTGTTAAACTAATGTTTGATAACAACTTTATCATGTGGGTACAGGACTTGTTTAAAAAAAAAAAATAATTCAAATTGTTAGGGCCCAAGGGTATCATTAAGGTGTACGAGTTGTCATGAGTGGGGTCCCTCAAAGCTCAGTATTGGGGATCATTTTGTTTAATCCATCAGTGAAATACCAAACATGGCTCTTGGTGCAATACATTTGCCAACAGTACCAAGATAGGTGGGCCAGTATACAGTATTACAAATATCAATAAACTGTAAATGGGCCACATAGAACTGGACAGATGGACAGTTATAAACAACATGGAGTTTAATTTAGAGACGTGTAATAATGTGCACCTTGAACATAACAACACTAAGGAAAAATATCAGCTATGTAGTACAACTCTTAAAGATGTTATATATGAAAAGGATCATAACCTACAGTGTAAAAAATTGGCTAATAAAGCAAACAAAATTCTTAGCTGCATCTGTAGATCTTTTATTAATAATATATAATAATACATGGGATGGTGTGTTTTACAAGAATTCTGCACACATCCAAGATGTTGGATGCTACATTAACCCCGAGAACAAAGCTCAAGTGGTTTATTTAAGCATCCATCACCAAGGGTGTGTGTAAAATTTGAGTTTTATTCATCACCCCATTTTTATTTTATATAATTGCTGGTGAGTGTTTTTTTTTCACCACAGCAATTATATACTATACAAGGTCTGGTCAGAGCCGATATGGCTGTGGAGAGCTTTTAGGAATGGCAAGAGCCTGGAAAAGAATATGTGGTGCTTTCGCTGCACCG
This sequence comes from Neoceratodus forsteri, assembly GCA_016271365.2. NCBI lineage: Eukaryota > Metazoa > Chordata > Ceratodontiformes > Ceratodontidae > Neoceratodus > Neoceratodus forsteri. The sequence goes on along the minus strand of CM057455.1, from coordinate 636,670,813 downwards.
GAGTCAGCCGTAAGTAATACTGCAGCAAGTACACTACTGTGTATGTGTGATACTCACACATGTGAAGTTTGCCCCGTAGTCAGCCCTGCACAACACGGCAATGCTGAAATTACTATGTATGCATGATAGTCATGCATACACAGTTTAATTCAATTCAATTCACTTTATTTACCCGGCAAGAAAACTGAGCCAAGGCCCTTTTTCAGTATTGACCTGGTGCTTCAAAAATTGAAGAAGAACATCAACAATATAAACATATGAATCAATACAAGTACAAAAATATTTGGACAGTAAACACAATACTAAATACATTTACACACAGCGAGTGATTGCAGGTAATAATACAAAGATTTAAAAAAAATGCCTTGCTTAACAATAGTAACACAATTATCAGGAAGTGAATTCCAAAAGATTGAACATTGACCTGAGAAAGCTGTCTCACCCATACAGGTATCTATCTTAAGAGTATGTAAGCGTAACACATTAGAAGAGCATAAAAATCTAACATCTTCCTATAAATTGATTAAACTGTAAAAAGGTGATTTACAACCAAGTGAAAAGATAACATTAGCCAAATAACCAAGCTTATAAAAATGAGCCAATTTGGGAGGAAGTCAATTAAGTTCATTATATAAATCACAGTGATGTGTATTATAAGGTTTAGCCAGGACAAATCTACAAATAGAATTAAAGCATTTACTTAATATATCCAGAGCTTTAGAACCTTATTTAGCAAACAAAAAAGAGTTATATTGCAAGGTTATGAGTAATACACTTTTAGATATTGTTTCTCTTGCTTCTCTAGTTAAACAATCCTTAATACAATATAAAGAACCTATATTTTGATTTACAGACTTCGCTATAAACTTAGTATGTAATGAAAAAGTTAAACTAGCATCAAGTATCATTTCTAAATACTTTGTCTCAGTAACTTGTCTAATCATGTTACCTGCCAAATCATTTAAAACTAACGGTTTAGCATTACGAGCCATTGGTGCAGACTCAAATAAGACACATTCAATCTTTTTGGAGTTCAACACTATATGATCCAGCAGCCATTTATTCAATGCTAAAAAGTCATGTTGAAGTGAAATACTAATCTCATTTATTTTAGTAGAGCTGGTAAACAATATAATGTCATCTGCACACAACAATAAATTGGAAAAGTGTGGAACTCCAACAATAGGATCAATAAAAACTGAGAACAGATGACTTCCAGTTGTGATGGCTGCCAAATAGTCACACTTCTCATCGCTCTGCCAACCCCTCGCTACAAAACCTCCTTCTTACCACTCAACTTCTCCAAATCGGGAGACAAACTACCATCTCATAACCCACAATCTACAACTGCATTAAAACCTACATGAGAAATTGAATGTATCACACAGAAAAACAGAAATGAAGGCTCAGCAGCCCAAGCATACACCCCCCCATAACCTGAAAAAGACATACCAGCAAAACGTACTAAAGCGGGCGGCTCTGGAGATGCTTCGCCTTCGACTCTACTAACTGAAGCAACCTTTTTTCAGGGCCTTGTACCTATACAAGAGTCCCTCCAAACTGTTGTGGGTGATCTACATGCGCTTAAAAACTCAATGGCACAACTCACAATATATACCGGGGACAACGAGGCCTGTATCTTCTCTCTCAATGACTGGAGGGCTCAGATAGACCCAAAAATAACATCCCTGTGGCAGTGTCTCCAAAAAACTGAAGATAAACTGGAAGACCTTGAGGGTCACTCTTGGCAAAACAACCTGGTCATATTGGGGCTCCAAGAAGGTGAGGAAGGAGTCAACCCCATCTACTTTATCCAAAAACTGTGTGCCAAAGTAGCTGGGCCTGCTACTAATGGCCCAGCATATATCGTGGAGAAGGCGCATCGGGCTTTATGGCCCACACCTCCAACAGGCTCTACTCCTCAACCTCTGATATCCCAACTGCTGAATTACCTTGACAAACAGGTAATTCTGGATAAACTCAGGGATGCCAAGGAAGTCCAGTGGGATAACAAAAAGATTCGAATAGCACAAGATCTGCCACTTTGAGTGCGACAAAAGCATACAGAATTGCACCCAATAGTCATCAAGCTCATAGCTCATAGCTGCAGGGATAAGAAGTGATACCAAGCAACATTACAAATCATGGACAGTGGATCTCATTCGACTCTGTAAGTAAAGCTACTACTGATCTGAGAAAGTTATATCCAGACCTCTTTAAATGAATGGGGAAACACTAAATGCACTTGAAAGACAGCAACCTAACCAAGACAGTAAAATTACTATTTGAAGGAGGGTTATATACAATTTTGAGAGCTGTAATGAAACCAAAGCTCTAAAATTACTTTAAAATGACCCAGATACACCAACCGTGATGATACATAATGCGTTGCCTGGACAAAGATAGTATGGTCCAATAATTGGAACTACTGTCTACCAACGCTTTTCCTTTTGATTTTTTTTCCCTTATGTTTGTGGCAAAGCTAAATTGGTAAAAAGAGTTTTGATAGATATTTTGGACTTTTGGTAATTCTTAGCTAGTTACAAGAAAACCTATACCTATACAGCCTAAATGTTTATAAAAACAATGTTTAAATTTTGTATTAGGGATGTGTCTCTAAAGCGAAGGGCGGGGGGGAGAGTAGCTAAAGGCTGTCTGGTATTTGATAAAGACTGCTGCCAAATACTTAGATGGAGTATAGTCATTAGGACTGGGGTATATGGTATATTTTGTTGGGGAGGGATTGTTTTTCTATTGGTGCTATGCCAGTTGTTTCTCATTAGAGATAAACTTTCAAAGAGAGATTCTAGATACAGGTTTTTTGTATTACAAGAAAAATAAGGATCAAAGTTACACGTCAGCTAAGTATGGGCCAAGGACAACAATAAAGTATGCAAAACCTTCTCATTTTGCAATACATAGTCACCCTACTTTTACAGGGATGACCCCCTTTATTCCAGACTACAGGTCTTGCTCCAAATGGTGTTAAGATTTATATCTTGGAACATCAAAGAGGCTAGGAACTGAGTTAAGAGGCTCCAAATTCACAGGCACCTTGAATCTTTACACTGTAATATAGCCCCATTACAGGAAACGCACCTTCTGGAGCAAGAAGACAACCTCTGCAGGAGGAAACAATTGGGTCAAGTATTTGTGGCAGGTAATGCCACAGCACAATGAGGGGTAGCAGTCCTTATTATCAGGGGAACGCAGTTTAGAATACAACAATGTCAAGCGGACATGCAGGGAAGATTTATATTCCTGAAAGGGCTTCTAAACCATATTGAAGTGATTTTAGGATCAATATATGGGCCTAATATTGATTCACCTGAATTTTTTACAGCACTCATGAAAGCCCTAAACTCATTTCCCAGGTTACTCACTGTTACTGTGGGAGACTGGAACCTAGTTTATTCCCCAGAACTAGATAAATCAACTCACAGAGGCCCCAAACTCTCCCCAGCGTGGAGAGCGGCAAGAGAGTTTATGGCAACTTAGAGTCTTAATGACCCATTGAGACTATTAAACCCTAATGTAAGGGAGTATACATTTTATTCCCCAGTACATAAATCTCTATCCCGAATTGACTATTTCCTAGTTAATGATACAATCCTAGAAGGTCTAGTCAGTAGTGGTATGTCCCCGAGGACTATATCTGATCATTTGCCTGTGTGGATGGAAGGCACTATCTCTATTCAAAAAACCAAAAGTACTGACTGGAAGTTGAATATTCAGCTTCTTCAAGATGACCAGGCAATACTCTCTCTTAAAGAAACAATTGAACAATTCCTCACACATAATCAGGGTACCATACAAAGTACTGATAACCTCTGGTGTGCCCTAAAGCGTATGATTCAAGGAGAATGTATTCGCCTCTCTACTATCTGCAAAAAAAAGAGAGAAGCACTTTTTCCTCACTCCTTTCCCAAATAAAAAACATAGAGAGCCAACAGTTATCCTCACAAAATGAGGACATCCTAGAACAATTAACCAAATTAAGGAATCAATATTCAGAGTTTTTGAGGGAACAAGCCCAATATGCACTATTTCAGACTCATGCTAAATACATTGAGCAAGGAGCTAGAGACAGCCACCTACTTGCCCTTCAACTGAGGAAACAAGAAGAGTCTAGGATTGTAATGGCACTCAATTCCATTAAAGACAATTCTCTTCTTACTACTCCAAAGGAAATAGTTAGGGAATTTGAGGGCTACTACAGATCTCTATACTCCCCTCAAGTCCCTACCCCTCAAATAACAGACATACAGGAATATCTCAATGGCCTTCCACTCCCCTCTCTTTTGTAACCACAAGCAGTTACTGTCATGACTCATTAAGAGTTGTTGGAGGCCAATGATTTACTGCCAGATGATAAAGCAACTGGACCATATGGCTTCCCACCTCACTTTTATAAAGTATTTAAAGAACAACTCTCACCCCCTATTACCTAACATGTTCAACTACCTATGTAACTCCGGACTTTCTGACCCTTCACTATTAGAAGCTCTCATAATAGTACTTCCTAAACCAACGAAGTCCCCACATTTAGTTACCAACTATTGCCCAATTTCCCTAATGAACTATGACATTGAGCTCTTTGCTAAGATTCTGGCTAATAGACTGGCAAAGGTTTGGTCACCATTATGCTTTATGCAGATGACCTTGTGCTAGTGGCCCATGCTCATAATGCTGCTGACCTTAACCAGTGCCTATCTGAAGACTTCAGCAGAGTCTCGGCCTGGATTACCAACCATAGACTGGTATTGAATCCTAACAAAACTCAGGCCATGCTCTTTGGTTCCACGGCCAAGTTAAAAGCCCCATCAGCTATGCTCAAAATAGCTTGTGATGGAGGCCCCCTGTTGCCAACAGCGAGCTCAATTAAATATCTTGGGGTCACCCTCGACCCACAACTTGACATGGGAAGCCATATCCAAAACATCTGCAGAGCCACCAGGTGTAAGCTTGGCCTTGCCTACAGGGCCAAATACAACCTGACTCCGGGACCGAGGCTGGCACTTGCGAGGGGATTGCTTTTCCCCTCCCTTAGTTATGGATACCACCTATTTGCCAGGTCACCTCAAATCCATCTTAATCGGTGGAACACGGCATATAATGATATCTGTTGATTTGCACTTGCTGCTCCCAAACTCACCCACCGATGTGAGCTCTATGACAAACTCAGCTGACTCCCCCCTGTGGAATTCCTGATCCTTGGTGTAGGAAACTTCACCAGGAAAGTGCTTGCCACGGCCATACCGTTGGGACTGGCACATCTCCTCCCAAAACTGGACGCCATCCCCTACCAGCTCAGGTCACAGACCGCCGAGTTGCTTAAAGTTCCCCCTACTCGGACCCTTATGGGGGATCGTGACTTTGCCGCTTTTGTGCCTAGGATCTGGAACTCCATTCTGGACTCTGTTCGCTCTGCCCCTTCCCATGGGACCTTTCGCACCTCCCTGTGGTCCCACCTAAAACAAACGACAAGATGTGACTGCTCCTAGTCTCTGTAATATAATACTCTGCAGTCCACTATTGTCCACTCTGAGTCCATGATGGTCTATGAAATATGTATTCAGTGATTCTAATGTCTATCTATGTCCAGTAACAATTTGTACTATGTGTGGCAGTATCTCTGCCCTTATACAAGCGTTGTTATAGCTGTTTTTTACTGTATCATGCTGTTTCGCCCATGTTGCCATGTATGTATACTGTATGTTTTGTGCTCTCCCGGGTCATTCCTGAAAATAGGCATACTACTTGTCTAGTGTACTTACCCGGTAAACAAAAGCTAAATAAATAAATTACTTAGCCAAGAACAAATGGGATTTGTGGCAGGCAGCTCCTCAGCCGACCATCTTAGGAAACTGTTCCATGTTTTCTCTGTATCCAGATTAGTGCCTCACCCAATGGCTATGGTGTCTCTGGATGCAGAGAAAGCATTTGACAGGATAAATTGGACTTTTTTTTTTGAAGTCTTAAAGAAATTCGGTCTTCCCCACATATTCATCCAATGGATACAAATTATTTATGCCTCCCAAATCTGACAAAGGCCCTGAGATTGTACAGAGTTATAGGCCCATATCCCTTTTGAACCAGGATATTAAAATCCTCTTGAAGATATTGGCTGAAAGGCTTACAATGGTTCTTCCTGATCTGATAGGTATGCCACAGGTAGGATTTATGAGGGGGCGCTCATCATCAGACCACCTACGTACCCTTTCCCATGTCTTCTCGGAGTCCAGGGATGCTGCTTTTCCAGCTGTCTTAGTGGCCCTGGATGCCGAGAAGGCATTTGATTGTGTGAATTGGAATTTTTTATTTCAAACTCTCAAGGCATTTGCTTTCCCCTCTATATTTATAGATTGGATTAGAGCCCTCTATCAAGCCCCCTCTGCCAGGATCTCAGGAAATGGGGCATTCTCGAAGCCTTCCTTTTACAGTTGGGAAAGAGGCAAGGCTGCCCCCTTTCCCCTCTATTATTCAAGCTCTACTTAGAACCTCTCATTCAAAACATCCTAGGCAATCCGGATATACAAGGCATACCGATACGTAATACTGTAGTTAAAGTTACAGCATATGCCGATGATCTTCTTCTTCATCTGTCCCACCCTGATTTGTCTATTCCCGCCAAGCTAGCTACGATTGCAAAGTTTAGCTGCTTTTCGAATTACAAGTTAAATTCTAATAAATCATCTATTTTTCCCCTCAATCACAAGGTGTTTAAACATGATATTATTCCTTTTGGGTTGTCTTGGTCACCGGTCTCACTCAAATATCTCGGCATTAGATTTACACGTAATCCTTCCTTGTAGTTTAAAGAGAATTTGGAACCCCTTTCCCAGGTCATTACACATGATCTTGATAGATTTTCGAAGCTCCCTATTTCGTTATGGGGCCTTATTAATTTAATTAAAACAAATGTATCCCCCTGACTTTTCTACCCTCTATCTCTCCTTAATTCATTTATTCTATTGTCCTGGTTTCAGAAAATGCATAGGCTTTTTACTTATTTTATATGGTCTAATAAACATCCCCGGTTAGCATACCACAAATTGGTGACTCAAAAATGTGATGGTGGTTTATGTATTCCTCACGTGGCTATATACTATTGAGCAAGTCATCTATCAAAGTACCTTAAATAGTTACACCCAGGGCCTGATAGTCTGAGGCCGATCTGGCTCAAAATTGAATTCAATTTTATCCAGTCTATGAATATCGACCCCCCCGACTCTGTTCTATGTCAAGCTTTCCTCCCTACAAGATATCCAAAAATGTCCAACACTTATGACTTCTTTAAGAATACATACTCAATTCTGTTCCTTTTTGCACTACAAACCACAGCTAGATCTTTCTCAATCCATATGGAATTCACCATCCTTCTTAAAAAACAAACAGAGGGTTTCCTCGAAGTGGTTGCCCCAGCTTGGGGAGGGGATTGTATTTACTTTTCTTGATGGAGAGGGAGCATGGCTCTCTGTAACTAAGTTAATCCGGAAATTTAATATTCCAGTAGTTAGTCACTTCAAGGTTCTTTAACTAAGGCACCTTCTCACTACTGCATTGGGTAATACTCCTCCCCACCCTCTTGCATTTTCCTTAATATCCGAGCTCTCTTCCTTGTTGGGTCCTCCTAAAGTAATCTCGAAATTATATCAAGCCCTATTTCATTGGTGGTACGGAGGCTCCTATGGCCCCACAAAACACTGGTCCTTCCTTTTTTTCAGTTATACCTTGGACTGGCCCATACTATGGCGGTATTGTCATAAGTATCTGTCGCAAGACAGACTATGACTTATGCAATACCCCATTTTACACAATCTGTATTACACTCCCCCAAAATTGGCTAGTTGGGTCTTCTCAATTCTGACTTGTGTTCTAGATGTTCTCAAGAGAAAGGGACACTTCTTCACATATTTTGGCAATGTCCTAAGGTAATCCCACTATGGGTCTCAATTAAGGCCAAACTGGACCCTTTATTGGGTCTGCAGGATTATTTTACCCCTGAAATTTGCCTTCTAGGGGACTTGTCCCCATAGAGGCTATCACTTGGAGATTTCATATGTCCATGATAGCATTATCTGTTAAAAAAGTTATACTTAAACATTGGAAGGATGACATTAGCCCATCATATCAAGAGTGGGTCCATGAAATCCTTGCTAATCTCTGTACTGAAAAAGCTATTGTGAGCCTTTATAACAGGCAATGGAAATATAAGCGAATTTGGGATCCCTTACACACTCTAATCACTATTGGTGTTGACAAAGATGATGTTAATAATAGCTTGTCTTAGTCCAATTACCAGATTTTTTTTTTATCTTACTGCTGTGCCAGGGAGAGGGGAGTGGTGGGGGAGGAGGGGGAAGAACATGTTTTAAACTTTTGTCATGTTGTTTAAATCTCACTATTTCTGTCCCCTGTTTTGTTGTAAAACTGTTAATAAAATTTGAATTGAAAAAAAATATATATATATTTATGCCTGTCCTACAGCAAAGGTTTACTGTAATGGAATCTTTTCAGAAGTATTTCCCTTATATTCAGGCACATGTCAAGGATGCCATCTTTCACCAATACTTTTTAATCTGTATCTGGAAACATTCCTATGTCAATTACAACACTCCCCCTTAGTGACAGGTATTCAGATAGGTGAATGGGACCTAAGTCTATCAGCATATGCTGATGATATCTTGTTATGTATCACAAACCTAGGGACCTCTCTCCCTGTGATAATATCCATAGTTGATGGCATATGGGGCCCTGTATAACTATAAAATGAATATAGACAAATCAAAAATAATGTCATTAAATTCCCATACCTACCAGTCACATATGGCAGGTGTACAGCTAAACTGGTCAACTCAAATCAAGTACTTAGGACTCACAATGACACCTAATTTATCTCAAATTAAGAAATTGAATCTGGATGCCCAACTAGGTATTATACAACAAGATTTGGATAGATGGGCCCCTATATATCTCTTTCTACAAGGACAAATTAATGTAAAATGAATATACTTCCCCAAATGTTTTATCTATTGAATATGTTTAATTTCTATCTACCACAGTCCTGGTTTTGAAAACTACAGCAACTCATCTCTAAATTTCTCTGGTAGTCAAAACCGACGAGAAGATCCTATAACAAGCTAGGTGCAGCCAAGCAGAAAGGAGGTCTTAGACTGCCTAATTTTTTCTGTTATTACCTGGCAAGTCACATAGTTAAATATTTCCACTGGTATCCCCCTATCTCCACTGCAATAGGCCAGGATTATGTACCATTGTGGTTACAAATTGAAAACCAGATAATTAAACAAAGTGGTGTCTCCCCAACCAGTCTATTATATAGTACCCCTAAAATGAGTATGAAAGTCCTGAAGAATGAGTTGATTCATATGTCACTAAAAGTACACACCCAACAGTGCAAAGCCCTTAAGTATAATAATAATATCAAAATATCCCAACCCCTCTATTTAAATCCAAACTTTAAAATAGAAGACCAATATCTGTGGTCCAGAGATGAATCACCTGATGTAGAAGTTAAGATTTCTGACCTGTTGGAACAAGGCAAGCTTAAAACCACACCAGAATTGCCTGTTTCCCCTGCACCTTCCTCCTGAACAAGTATTTAGAGGTTTCCAAATTAGACATCTATTAACCACTACATGGGGAATGGATACCTGGAACATAGACCAGACAGACCTTCTCAACACACTACGCCTTTTGGCATGGAGCCCACATGCAGTTTCCAAGGTAACAGCAGTATTATACCCAGTTATTTTTCAAGAAATCCAAGGACTATCCACATATTGGACAAACCAATTTCCAGAAAAACAGCTTTGCTGGAATAGAATATAGCAGGCAGTGTATGCTTATACTTCGAATAACAAACTACGTTTTATCCAGTTTTATATACTGCATAACATATACTTTACTCCAGCAAAACTAGCTGCTATGAGTAAACTGCAGGATCCCAAATGCAACAGATGTGGTATCAGCGAAGGAACTATTCTCCATACTTTCTGGTAATGTCCCTCAATCACACCCATTTGGCAAACAATTAAGAGCAAGCTTGAGCCCCCTTCTTAGGCTTGGACCAACTTTTTGAACCAGAAATCTGTTTTCTGGGTTACTATTCCCAAATTCCATTCTTAGAAAGAAGATACGCTATGTCCCTAATCTCTCACTCAGTAAAGAAATTGGTGCTGAAACACTGGAACAATTCCCAGCTTATTCCTTATTTGGAATGGCTTAATGAGTTCCTATTTAATATGAGATTAGAAAAAATGATTGCAAGTCTTAGACAGTGTCCCATCAGTTTCGGGAAAATATAGAATAAGGTTTATACATTGACATTGCTTACCAAATGAAAAACTGAAATGCTGCTATGATACATATACATAGTGGGGCCTTATGTATAGAAAATAGTGAAGATACTGTATCTAGAATGTGGAGAGGGTGAGAATGCAGGATCATAAAAGATGTAAGGGAGTAAGAGAATGGGGGGAGAGGGCTTTTAGGAGGGTTAGTTACAATAGATATACTTGTAGTTATAGTAGTAACAGTTTTTATTGGGCTGATGTAACCCTAAGGCCAAATGTCATATTTCAATGTATATGTCAAGTTTCAAGAGCCTTGCAAACTACATATATACTTTAAAAACAAATTTAGTATATTGAATAAAAAAAAAACTGAGAACAATAGGGCCCGAAAAATGGACCCCTGCAGTACCCCATGATGCAACTCGCCTTGTGCAGATTCCACGCCACCAATTTTCACCCTAAACAGATGATCAGCTAAATAACTGGACAACCAACCACAAGTAATAGCAGGAAGCCCACAGTTCCCTAGTCTCCATAGCAGCGTGGAATGATTAACTAAATTGAAGGCTTTTGATAAATCAATAAATATGGCTCCAGTCAACTGACCAGCATCCATAGATATTAAAGATTGGTTGATAAAATGAGCCAGAGCAGAGCCTGTACTCTAATGCCTCTGAAAACAATGCTGCTTCTGAGAGTGGAGACCCCCATCCTCCAAATAAGCCTCCGGTTGACAATTAGCAAGTTTTTTCAAAAATCTTACTTAATGGAGAAAGAATAGATATGGGCCTATAATTATCGATTTCATGTTGTTGACCTGATTTAAATATAGGTTTAATAATAGTTTGTTTCCACACCATAGGGAATACACCAGTGGAAAGTGATAAGTTAAAGATGGTTGTTAAAGGTTCATATATAAAATTCGATACAATTTTTAGAAACCATGGTTCCAGACCATCTGTTCTTGCACTTTTGTTAATGGACATTTGCCTAAACAACTTAAGTACTTCCTGGGGCTGAATAGTACTAAAACAATAAGAATTACCAACAGAATTACATTTAGGTCCAAAATCGTTCAATGAAGGAGAGTCAAAATCAATTAAATATTTAGATAAGTCTGTAAATTTTTTCAGAAAATTATCAGAAATTTTCTTAGGATCAGCAATAGCAACCCCATTTATTATAATAGTACCAATATATTTCCCTACATTTGATCAGTTTGTTTTTTAATAGAGTCACATAATTTTTTAGAATCTCCCAAAGAATTTAGTTAATGCTTCTGATAGTAATCAGATTTTTCCTTATGAATCAACAATTTACATTTATTTCTCAAGTATCGATACTGGTTAAAAACCTCAGCACTATTAAGAGTTGTATAGACTTTCCAATATATATATCTCTCTTTCATTAAAGAAAACCATGCAGGTGTAATCCATTTGCTATCTCTACCCTTAACCCTTCTTTTTACCAAGGGAAAGAATTTATCTTGTATATGTAAAAGTGAAGTAAGAAAAAAATCAACGGCAGCATCAGGGTCAAGAATGATATTCAGTAGAGACCGATCTATCATTTGAAGTTCAGAAACCAAACTATTAACATCCATATCACAATAATTTCTATATGTAAGTATCTTAGGGAGTATTTTTAACTTCAAAGACCTCCAGATACAATACACTGGCATATGATCATTAATACTTACTCCGGGTTAAACAACTAAAAAAAAAATACTATCAGAATAAGTCCCACTCTCAATTACCCTATCCATTGTTTTAGTCATTATCCAGTCAATTAAGGTATGTTGTTTGCTATAATGATTTAATCTGGTAACACCCGATATAATTTGGTTTAATCCAGCAATAGAAATAAGTAATTCAAGTTGGTCATGAGCTTTCCTCAAACAATTCAAATTAAAATCCCCCATAATTACTACATATTTAGATGGAAGAAACTGCTGAAAATAATACAAAAATTCATGTAATTCATTAATACCAGCTTTAGGAGGGTTATAAACAACACAAAACCCCAGTTTAATACAAGTAGCCAAACGTAATTCTAAATGAAACAATTCACATAATGTTGATTGTTGATAAGATACATCAACACCAACATCTTCAAGCCTATCAGAAACAAAAATCAAAATCCCCCCTTCTTATTACCCTTCCTATTTTCCTAAATAGTTTATAACCATCCAATAAATACATAGCATCAGTGATGTTTGATTTCAACCAGGTCTCTGTAATGCTAAAAACATCAGGCTTATGAATCCCAACCCTGGCCTCAACTTCAGCCTTCTTATTAAGAAAGCTCCTAACATTGATATGAACAAATTTCAACCTCAAAGTGCTCAAATTCTGATCAATAACAACAGCTGCAGGTCCAGGGTTGGGCTCAATATCACCTGATAAAGACAGCAACATCCCAGTAACCAGGGGAAACATAATAAACTGCCTAATAGGTCACAAATGTGTAGAACTGGGTACCTTAAAGAAATAAAAACTCCGTAAGTCAATAACAACCTGCTTTGATAAACCCCTCAAGATAAAAATACAACTTTCATCATGAGAACAAGACTCAGTCAATATATTAGAAAATTTAAAAGAATCAGGAGAAACATACTGGTAAAGTAATATCCAAACCGAAAACTCCTGCATCAATACAAGTAAGTCCCATAATAATTAGGACATTAAGCCACATCATTCCCATGATGAGGTTGAAAATAAATATAAACATAAAAATAAATAAAACAAATCCCAATTCAAAATGAAACTAAAGTACTGTCTAAAGAAACAAAACACTTAAATAACTTAATATACCTAACTCTAAATTTAAATATGTAACATCACAATAAAAGAGGTCCCAATATTTAACCTGGTAAATTTGTTTTTTCCTACAGGGAGTGGTGCTCACGCTATGGCGAGTGGCATGAGCTTTTATCAGAGTGAATCCCCACCTCTTGCCATGATGTCAATGAGGGTCCCTGTAATTAGCAGCAAACCAGTCCCAAAGTGCAGAATTAACAGAATTCATGAATTAAACACACAAAGTACTGATAAAATGTAAATACTGGTGATCTTCTTGTCTTGACAGTCTGGCAGAGATCTTGTGGTACAGCATAATGGGAAGAACTGCAGTCATTTATTTACAGGTGAGCGACACAAGCTTTTATCAGAGTGAATTTCCGCCTCTTGCCATGATGTCAATGTGTCTTCCTGTAATTAGCAGCAAACCAGCCCCAAAGTGCAGAATTAACAGAATTGCACACAGTGGCTGTTAGTAATAAAGTTGCAGAACAGAAAAGTAATGAGCCGAGAAGTAGCTATGTTTATGCAGCCCATGGAGGGGGAAGGGCTGCATAGACAGAATCACTGGAAACTATGTTGGAGTACTGTGGCAGTAAATCAGACAAGGGTCTGGTTATGTGCTTCCACAGTGCTGTTATACAAATCTGATGATGGCATAACATCTGTGGAGCTTGGCACATGCAGCTGTACAAATCAGACTCAGGAGTAGTCTATTAAGAAACTAGAGATCTGTTCTGGGATTTGCTAATATCGTAGTCACTTTCTCATTCTTTTCTAAGCAGTAATTTCTGGCAAATGTTCCTTAACCATATTGATCTCAGTGCTGGTAGACTACTTCTGGTTTTCTGCTGATTGTATTAGGCGGTGGTAGTAGCAGTCTTGAAGTGGTAGCTGCCGGTTGTGGCATGCCCTAGAAAGAAGTGGTCCCCATGCTCATCTGCACATTTCAGAAATTATGCCTTGTCTTGTTTTTGATATAAAGAAACTGACCCCTTTAACACAAAAACAAGAAGTCAGTTATGGCCTCCACCCCTTTTATTTGCTTAAAGTGAAGAACATCATTATGAGTTTGCATCAAATGTACAGTGGCAGCCACAGATGCAGAATATTGTTGTACAGTAATCAACTGTATGTAAAAGCTTTTTTTTTTGAATGTGTGCTTTCTTAATGTTGTCAATACCACTCCAGCCATGCGTGCTTTGCCCCTGGATTTATGTACACCATGTGTATTATTTTACATATTTTGTGTTCAGGACAAAAATACCTTTCAAATAAAGGTAGTCACTAATGTAAATTCTTTATAGCATTATGTTTCCTTGCACGTGTGCAAGAAACATCTTGTGGTAGAATGACAATTCAGAGATGTGTCTGGGATGATTCCAATGCACAGCAATCTACTGTGGGCTTGTCCCTGTCAGACCAATGAGCATGCAACCAGACTGTGACATCAGTCACAGTTTCACAGCCATTCTCTAGTTGAAAGAAATAAAGTGCTCAAATGACAGCGCTTCATTCCTTTCATTCATGCCCTTACTAATCTTATTGCTTATCTCCCCATCCATCCTCCAGATGTCCAAGTACCCAGCCACACACTGCATCCCCCACTCTCTGTGCCATAAGCAGTAAACAGTCCTAGCAGTAAAGAACAAATAAATATTATTTATCCTTCATAGAACATAGAAACATAGAATTTGACGGCAGATAAGGACCGCTTGGCCCACCCAGTCTGCCCATTTCCCTACCTAATGGATAAGCTGCAGATCCTAGTTAACCAGCAGCCTACTTCTACCTACCCCCACCCCCTAGAATTGCCTTATGACTGTCCCATGCATGCTTGAATTCCACCAGTGTTTTTGACTCCACAACCTCCTCCAGAAGGCTGTTCCATGCATCCACAACCCTCTCTGTGAAAAAATACTTCCTTAAATTACCTCTGAGCCACCCCATCTTCAAATTGTACCCCCTTGTTCTTGCACACCTCTTTTTTTGAAAGATGCTACCCTCTTGGACTTTGCTGATTCCCTTGAGGTACTTGAACATTTCTATCATGTCCCCCTTCTCCCTCCTTTCCTCGAGGCTATACATATTAAGCTCCTTAAGTCTCTCTTCATATGTCTTCCGGTGCAGACCCTGAACATTTTAGTTGCCCTCCTCTGGACAGCTTCCATCCTGTCTATGTCTTTGCGGAGATTGGGTATCCAGAACTGCACGCAGTACTCCAGATGGGGTCTCACCAACTCTCTGTACAGAGGGATGATAACTTCCTGTTTTCTACTGGTGATGCCTCTCCCTATGCATCACAGTATCCCCCCAGCCCTCCTTGCTGCCCTCTCACATTGCTTGCCCACCTTTAGGTCATCTGATATGACTACCCAGGTCCCTTTCCATTTTTGTTGTTGTTAGTATCTCACCCCCATTGTGTACTCTTCCCTGGTTTTTGTTTCCCAGGTGCACTACCTTGCACTTCTTAGCATTGAATCTAAGCTGCCATAATTTGACCATTCCTCTAACCTTGCCAAGTCCCTTCTCATCCTTTCCACCCCACCTTGTGCATCAACTCTGTTGCAGATCTTTGTGTCATCTGCAAAGAGACATACTTTTCCTTCCAGTCCCTCTGCAATGTCACTTATAAAGACATTGAAGAGGACCGGTCCTAATACTGAACCCTGCGGTACCCCACTAGTAACCCCCCTTTCTTAAGAGTGGACTCCATTTACTATTACTCTCTGTGTCCTATTCTCCAGCCAATTCTTTACCCAGGCTGTCATCTTGGGACCCACTCCCAGGCTGACTAACTTGCATATTAATCTTTTGTGTGGGACTGTGTCAAATACCTTGCTAAAGTCTAGGTAGGCCATGTCCACAGCCCCTCCCTGATCTACTACTTTGGTCACCCAGTCAAAGAAATCTATCAGATTTGTCTGGCATGACTTTCCCGCTGTGAATAAATGCTGCCTTGGGCCCTGTGCCCCTCTGGCCTCTAGATACTCGACAATTCTTTCCTTCAGAAGTGATTCCATCATTTTCCCTACCTGAGGTTAAACTAACAGGTCTGTAGTTTCCTGTTTCTGCCTTGCTCCCACTTTTGTGAAGGGAATCACATCTGCCCTCCTCCAGTCCTCGGGTACCACCCCATCCTCCCATGATGTGTTAAAGAGGGTAGTCAGTGGTGTCACTAGTTCTACCCTTAGTTCTTTTAGAATTCTGGGATGAATCCCATCAGGCCCCATTGCTTTGTCCACCTTCAGTTTTAAGAGTTCTTTCAGAACCCTTTCTTCTGTAAATGGGTTGGTATCAACTTCTGTATCCAGAGTGTTTCTACTGTTTGTTTTAGGTACCTCCCTCTTCCTGTGTAAATACTGAGCAAAATATTTGTTTAGTATCTCTGCTTTTCACAGTCACCCTCTGCCCACCCTCCCTCCCCTTTATTAAGCCTCACTAACCCTCCCTTGGTCTTCCTTCACTCCCTGATGTACCTATAAAGGTTTATCCCCTTCTTAACTGAGTTGGCTATCTTTTCCTCAGTTTGGGCCTTTGCTGTTCTGACTGCCTTCCCAGCTTCCTTTTGCTTTAACTGATACAGTTCTCTGTCCTGCTCCTTCTGTGATTCCTTGTACTTCCTGAATGCTTTCTTTTCTCTTGAACCTTCACTGCCACTTCCTTTGAGAACCATAGTGGTTTCTTACATCATTTCATTTTGTTTATTTGCTTCACACAAAGGCTTGTTACCTCTGTGATGGCAGTTTTTATTATTCCCCATTGTTCCTCCACCCCTCCTTCCTCCCCATTTGTTAGTGCATTCCTTAGGCACTCACCCATTTTGGTAAAGTCAGCCCTCCTAAAGTCCAGTACTTTTGCCTTTGTATGACTTGACTCTATTGCTGTGTTTATTGTGAACCATACTGTTCGATGGTCGCTAGTTCCCAGATGGCTACCCACTTCTACATCTGTGATCCTCTCTTCATCTCCATTTGAGAGAACCAGGTGTAGACAGACATCCATGTTGATCTTGTTTGAGTCTCTTTGTGAATGACAGTGTGTGTTATTTTCCCTGAGCTCCTCTATCTCCAGTACTTCATGTGTGCCATAATGCCCAGCCTGAGCATTGTTCTCTGTGATGGTACCCACTGACCCACCCCATGGATCACCTAGTGTCCATGCTGCCTCAGTGCAGCCCCCACCTTGCCACACAATACAAGGAGCAAGAGTGTTAAGAAGTGAGGCAGCATTGCCTGCAGAGCTGTAGTTTAACCCTGAATGGTGGGGAGAGAGAGAGACATGGGCTGCAGAGACAGACACCATGAAGGAGAGGCAGCAGCACCCCCCCAAAAGAGATCACAGGATCAAAAGAGGTGGTAAGTTGTGCCAGCTTCAGGGACAGAGCAGAGAGACAGCCCCCAAATGGTGACAGCAACATGCTGAGATGTGGTAAGTGGAATGAGAGTAATCACAAGGTGACATGCAGTCACTATTGCAGTACTATCTTGGCAGTGTGAAATTGGGGGCAGTGTAATATAGTGACCATAACCACGATGACCAGTGGCTCCCAGACCTGCACCTGAACTAACATTCATTTTATTTATTTATTTATTGAATTTTGTTGACCTGGTAAGCCCACTGGGCCTGGAAGTCTCTTTTTCAGGGGCAACCGGGGGCAGGGGCGGTACAGATGGTAAGCAACTGAAATTGAACCAAATTAAGCTGTTGGTGGTATTTTAGTGAATGGGAGAAATTTTCCCAGGACATTGGGGAAATTCCTCTACTGCATTGCTGGCAGTAGGGGGAGCTGCTAGCGTCTGTCTGCAGAATGGCAGACTGTTCAGACCTGGGAGAGAAGAACATCATGGTGACTGAGATATTGGAGGATTCCTGTGAATTGCCCGAGTTGGCTCTGCCTCAGAACCCCGTAAATGTGTGTGGTAAACCTCGAGCTTGGCGGAAATTTGCACGGTGCTAACCGTGCAGCAGGTGTAATGCGTGATCTGACATTTTCAGAGCCTGTCTCTGAAGCCCTACCTGTTGCAGTGAACCAAGTAAAATTTCTGGAGGCTATTCCATGTTGTAGCAGTGACTCACCCATATTTTCTATGGCTTCTCAGCCTATCTTGGCTGCCTGTCATTTGCCGAGTGCTGTACAGGCTTCTTGGATGAGTCAAGTGGCTGACACTTCCCGCATCAACATGCGGAAGCAAAGCATTGCTGACGTGACTTTCGCTACCTCGGACTGGAGCAAGGAGACTGTTTTGGCCAATGCTGGGTGGATACTGCATGAAGGTCATTGGATTCCTGATTCATCCAGGATTTCTTTTTCACAGGAGTCATCACCTGTTCAGGGAGCCCCACTCTACAAGAGGAACTGACGGGTCAGTCTGACCAGGGTCAGGCTGATCGCTTTGATTCAAACCACACAGGTACTGAAGGTGCTGAGCCTGGGGTTGGGCAGGAATCTCCTCATACTCTCCCCCTCCCTCCCCTTGCAGAGACAGTTTCAGAACCGAACCACAATTTTCTGAACTGTTTAAACATAACAAACTTGAACAAGCTCCTAGACATAATGCAGTGTGTTTACACTATAGAGGGAGCCTTCAGGAGCACCCTGATAGGTTCAAAGTTGCTCACAGGCTATTAAAGAATTCCATGAACTGTCAGGCATCAGACATTTATGCCCTTATTAATATTAGGGGTGAGGACACCTTTGATGTCAGCTTTAAGACCTTTGCTGGACTTGACAAATTTTGGTTAAAGTATGAGGCTTTAAAAACATTGCCTCTCTGGACACCTTTTTGGTATGGCATGGTATGGCAAAATTGTATTTATACAGTGATATAGCCATTAGGGTTCCAAAAATCCCTGTTCACAAGGCTTACCTGTTTACATTATGCAAAATTATTACAACTATACATTTATAACAATACAAGTTACAGAAAAAGTACAAAAACAATACATCATAGTTTTACAAACTCATCAATAACAGGCATGTTAGCATTTTTAGATTTACATTAATTTCACCTATTACAACAACAACGAAAACTAAGTTTGTGATTCAGGCCATTTTTAAAAACATGATCAGTAGTTGTTAGTTCTCATAAAAAAGGAGGAAGACAATTCCAGCTTTTAGCTACTTGATATTGAAGGGTCATTTCACTAAATCGATTTTTTAACTTTGGTTTTATTACATCTCTTGCACCAGTTTTTCTTAAATTTAAACCATGTTTTGGTTTTTGTAATTTGTTGTTTAAGTTATCTAAAGATTGATTTTTAAATATATTATGAATCTGATTTAGCCAGATTCCCCTAGCCCGTAAGTCTAATGCAATCCAACCCAAATCCATATACATAGTGCAATGATGAGTTTTAAAATCACACCTTAATACAAATCTTGCAAGCTTATTATAAAGTGTATCCAAGTTATTTAAATGTTTTCTTGCTGTATGTATGTAAATATGACTTCCATAGTCAATAACCGGCATTATTAATTGATTGATCATAATCAATCTTGTTTCTCTTGTCATACAATTTGATATTCGTCTCATAGCTCCAATCTTAACATGTGTTTTCTTTATTAAATTTGTTATATGATATTGAAAAGTAAGACATTGATCTATATGTACTCCTAAATATTTATATGTTTCAGTTTGTTCTAAAAACTTACCCTCTTGTGTCTTGGTATTTAATTTTGAAATTCCCTTTAAGTCCAATGCAAATGACATAACCTGTGTCTTTTTACTATTAACTAATAAACCCAGAGATGAAAAGTGACATTGCATGATGCTAAAGTCACTCTGTAAGTTTAATTCTACTTCACTTGTAGTTTTTCCCTCTGCTACTAAAACCGTATAGTCTGCATATAGAAGAATTTTTGAATATCCAATATTCTTTGGTAAGTCATTTAAATAGACTATGAACAGGAGGGGGCCCAGGATAGATCCCTGGGGAACCCCTCTTGTTACATAGTCCATTCTTGACTGGTGTCCATTTAGGACAACAAATTGTGACCTTTTATCAAGGTATGATATAAACCAATTAGAGGTTTCTTCCTCCACCTCTATTTTCATTAATGAGTTTTTCAAAATACTATGGTTTACTAAATCAAATGCTTTGGATAGGTCCACGTATACTGCACCCACGGACTTTGCTTCCCCGAGAGGGGTTGCTATGAGATCCAAAAAGTCAGTGAGTGCAGTAGCCGTGGACCTACCCTGCCTAAAACCATACTGTTGTTGAGTCAATTTATTATATTTTTCCAAGTAGTCCATTAACTGATCATAGACAATTTTTTCAAATAACTTGGATACTGTGGACAACAAGGCTATGGGACGGTAATTTGAAACATCGTTTGGATCCCCTCCTTTATCTATTGGTATCACTTTGGCTAATTTCGAGCTAGAGGGGAACTGACCATCTCTTAGACTCCAATTAAAAATGTCCCTTAGTATAGGTGACAATTCCATAGCAGCCTCTTTTAATAATTTATCTATTCTATCTGGGCCACTTGCTTTATTTATTTTTAATCTATTTATATTTTTTAGAACTTCTTTGTTTATCACTCTCTTAAACCTGAATTTGGGTTCTTTCTCATCTTGGGAACTCTCACCCTTTACTTCATTCAAGGTATTAGATTTAGTTATGAGATCTAATTTCAGATCGGGGAGGTTTATGAAATAATCATTCAAAATTTCCTCAGCTTTACTTGTTTCAAACACTTTTCCATTCTGACTCAATTTTATTTCACTTTGTTTACTATTTGGATTCATTAATTTTTTTTTAACAGACCAATAAGCACCTGGATTTGTTGATTCTTTAATCCACTGTTTATAATAGTGAGCTTTTGATTTCCTGATTTCCTGTATTACTTGATTCCCTAACCTTTTGTATTGTTCCCAAATTTCACTGTTTAATGTTTTATTTGCTTTTTTCCAATAATGATTTCTAATCCTAATCATTTTTTTTAATTTTTACAGTTAGCCATGGTAAATGTTTTATTCTATGATTTACTTTTTTATATGGGCAAATTTATCACAAGCATTAATAAACATTGTTGTAAATTCTAATACAGCCTCATTTAAATCTGGGATAAGAAAAATCCTATACCAAGAGAGTCCCTGAAGATACTTTCTAAATGATAAACTATTAAATTTTAAATAACATCTTTTAGGTATTTGTGGTACTGATTTTATGGGAATAGAATATTTAATTGTAGAGAATACACACTTAACTATATTGTGGTCTCCTAAACTGGGGTCACATACACTTTTCTCCAAAATTGTCAATTCAGGTGAAACAAACTTCAAATCCAAAATATTACATTTACTTAATAAGGAACCTTTCCTTGTAGGTGTATCTATAATTTGTATCAGGTTTAAACAGCTCATTGATTTTTCCAACTTTTCACCCCTAGGACAACCCCAAGCTGCGTTGAAATCACCAGCCAGAACTACTTGTAGTTGACCCAGGTGTTCCATTAAAACATATGAAAATTTGTCAAAATGGATTGGGTTTATTTTAGGTGGAGAGCAAACTACCAATAACTAATTTTAATCTTGTATCTCAATTAACAGGCATTCGATGCCCTCATTGACCCAGAGAACAAAATTTTGGAGTTACCAATTGAATGATTTATGTACACCAAAACTCCTCCCCCCCGTGTTCCCCGATCCTTCCTAAAGTGGTAGAAGTCCCTTAATTCTATTTCTTTGTATTCAATTCCCTTTTTTAACCAGGTTTCCGTTAACATTATTATCTCCGGCTCTTCATGTTCTACCCAAGATCTAAAATAGTCCATTTTATTTATCATACTTCGAGCATTGTCTAAGACCATTTTAATTACAGGACCTGGGTTCAATTCAATATCTCCACAGAGAGCCAAGGACAATAACAATGCCCGGTTACTTGAACAGATATACCCTGCTTGGATTACCATGTCCTTAACATGAAGTTCTTCTCTGATGAGGTTGAAAGGGTTTCGTTGTGAGGTCATCTTAGCTGTTTGTAACTTGAAATTATTAGAACAATTTACATGAGCACTTGATCTTTTCATCAAAACATCAGTTCTCATGATAACAAATAGCTGAAAGACACAGACCAAACCCACTATCAACCCCATCATCTTAGATGACAACATCTTTTTCATTTTACAGCTGTGTCCGAATACAAAAGAAATAATCTATAGATGCCTGTTTATAAAAGTAAAAAACAATCAGAACATTAACATTTTTATTTAGGTAACAGTACCTTATGTAAGTCAATGTTACCAAAATCTAAACTCCAAACTGGAGACTTATTTAAGCATTAAACATCTTATTTAAGGTTACGTATATACTGCTATATAAGTGTTTATTAAGATATGTTTAGCAATTATGGTAAGCTTAATTAACAATATACCTCAGGAGTAACCTCTATCGCTAATTACTATCAGAGACAATGCAAAAAATCAACAATATATTTAGAATAAATACTTTCTCATTTAATTCTTAAGCTTCTTCTAAAATCAGTCTGTAGTCTCAGATACTTTAAACAATAGTTTTTGATCTGTTACCCCATTTTATAAGTTTCAGATTACCTGCTTTTTAAAATGATACAAACTTATTCCTGCTTTTCTTCCGAAGGGCGCTTGTAGCCACTCACGCTCGCGCAGTAGCAGCAAGAGCCTTTTATGTTGTTACTGCCCCTCTTCCTGCACTGATGAAATTAACAAAAGTCCCACCAAGCACAGCTGATGACACTCTCCAAACCTCAGTAATCAGGCTCTTGCTAGCAGGGCTGATGCAGGAAGGAGCTTAGGCACAGAAATACACTGTCACACACAAGCAAAGAGTTCTTTTAGTCTGGCTGCAGTTGCTGTTAATGTGAGATGTTAACACAGCGTGCTTATTCTTTTCTAGCAGCGCAAGCCTTTTATGTTGTTACTGCCCCTCCTCCTGCACTGATGAAATTAACAAAAGTCCCACCAAGCACAGCTGATGACACTCTCCAAACCTCAGTAATCAGGCTCTTGCTAGCAGGGATGCTGCAGGAAGGAGCTTAGGCACAGAAATACACTGTCACACACAAGTACAGAGTTCTTTTAGTCTGGCTGCAGTTGCTGTTAATGTGAGATGTTAACACAGCGTACCTGTTCGTTTTCTAGCAGAGCAAGCCTTTTATGTTGTTACTGCTCCTCCTCCTGCACTGATGAAATTAAAAGTCACACCAAGCAAAGCTGATGACACTCTCCAAACCTCAGTAATCAGGCTCTTGCTAGCAGGGCTGCTGCAGGAAGGAGCTTAGGCACAGAAATACGCTGTCACACACAAGCACAGAGTTCTTTTAGTCTGGCTGCAGTTGCTGTTAATGTGAGATGTTAACACAGCATACCTGTTCGTTTTCTAGCAGTGCAAGCCTTTTATGTGAAATTAAAGTTTTCTTATCCAGACCCCCTTGTTTATTATGCCCAGCCCAAGGAAACTGGTGATAGGCGTGTCACTGTTTGGGCCATACCCCTTACAAAACCACTCTTTAAAACTGTTAATGTCATGTTTCGTAATGAAGGGGTCAATGTGGAGGATATTCATTTTTGGTTAGAAGGTAAATGTACTGTGCTAGGTCCCCCAGAACCCATTATTGATGGAGAAGTAATTTGGATGGGGAGTTGCAAGTTTAAAACCAAACTGCACACAGTAAGGGATGAGATTCAACATATCCCGAATAGGTTGCTATAAGTGCTGTAGTACAAGACATCTCAGCAGTACTTGCAACAAAATTAAATGTGCATTGTGTGGGGAACTGGACCATGATAGAGGGATCTGTCGTAATGTTTTTCGTTGCAATCTTTGCAACGGACAGCAACACGCCTATCACCAGTTTCCTTGGGCTGGGCGTAATAAACAATAGGGTCTGGATAAGGAAACTTTAATTTCACAGGCCCAAGATAGATTTCAACCCTGATATGAAGAGGAGGTTGGAACTCCTAGGCACCCCCCCTTCGACCCTTCTGGTACTTCTGGGACTCAGAGTTCAAACCCTGCCTCCCACTCTGAAGGTATTACTCCCATGCAGCTTATTGAAGCTTCTGAGGTGGAGCAGCCTGGGGTGTCTTCGATGCTCCCCTTCCCCCTGCTCCTGAGTTTCAGATACCTCACCCCAAGAGAGTTACTAGGTCACATGCTAGGAAACTTTCACAACCTTTTGATGTTCCTCTGCAGAATACCTTTCAGGTATTGCAAGAGCAGGAAGGAAACTCTGAATCTGATGTCTCGGTCAGGTCAGGGACTGCTTCTGAAATCGAATGTGAGGATGAAGGGAGTGCTGATTTATTGGAGGTTAAGAAGAACACAGGTCGAAAACAGAAAAAATATAGGCCTTAAACTTCAATTCTGGCTTCCTTGAAACTAGTTTCTATTAACACATGTAACATTAAGAACTCAAAAAAAAACCTTGGATTTTTTACATTTTTGCAAATCCTTAGCTGCTGATATTATTTTGCTACAAGAAACTAGATTCACATCTTTGCAGTATATAGTCCAAACAAAAAAGCTCTGTGTACTTGGGCCTTTCTTTTGGTCCTTTGGAGCTGCTGCCACTGACGGGATTGGGATTCTTTTTTGTAATACACAGGTCCAAGTGCTTTGGCTGGTGGATATTGCTCCTGGTCGGGCTTTACTTTTGGACTGCAATTATAAGGGTTTTTCCCTGTGTTTAATCACTGTCTATGCCCCACAAGTCAAAACTGCCAGAATTGAACTTTTTCATGACATTGAACAGTATCTGTTTACTTCTAGGTTTATCATTTGGGTTGGGGATTTCAATTGCAATTTGGACTTCAAAACTAGAGATCGTGTGCAACAAAAAATCTATTGTGATTCCCATGCTTTACATGAAATCATCACTAAAGCTTTGCTGCTTGACTCTTATAGGGTCCTGCATCATGATTCTGGGTCCACTTATCGATGGAGTAGCTATGCTACTAGGATTGATTTTATTTTTGCCTCAAAACATTTACTCCCATTTCATTTTTCTTTGTCCCCTTGTGAATTTTCTGATCATATGGTTTTGGCTTATAGCTTTAATCTTTCTCGTTTACCTCCCTGATTCCCTGCAGTACCCTTTAGATGGAAGCTGAGTCCTAATCTGCTGTCCCACGTTAATTTCCAGACTGCCCTAATAGGGGTCCTTTGACACCAGCAGCCGCTTAAGGGAATGTATGACTCTTGGCTATTGTGGTGGATGGATATTAAAGTTGAATTTAGATACTTTTCCATTAATTTTTCCAAGAAGACCCTGGTGGCAGATTAAAGTACATACTTTGGTTATATGGATCAGTTTTATAACTCAATGTCTCTTCCTAATGCTTCGGATGTCCACATTCAGGAACAGATCTCTCTTATAAAATCACGGATGAGGCAGTTTCAGTATAGTAGGGCTTGTCATTTACATGATAAAATGACTTATGGTTTGAGGACACCTGTTTCAGATCCATATTCAGCCTGCAAACAAGTGTTGGGCAAGAAACTGATGGATGGCCTGTTGGATTCAATGGGCACTCTGAAGGTTTCTGATGTTGAAATGTTAGATATTGTTCAGGAAGCTTTACAGGACCAATACAGGCTTGCTTTTTATCCTAGCATTCAGTGGCCTGACCCTTTTACTTTCTTTTCGCCGGTTCTAACTCCACAGCAGTCACAGGAGTTGGAGCTACCTACAGTGGTATCCACAGACATTGCCAGCTATTTCCAGATATTTCATGAAATTTCTGAAGAGTTTCTCTTTGCTGCCCCTACTGTTTAAATGCAAAAAGTATCAAATGTTTCTGGAAATATCACAGAAATTTTGGGAAATAGCTGGCAGTGTCTGTGGCTACTACTGTGTTTCTGTTGCGGAAGTTAGGTCTGCATTTACTCGCTTGAAGACAGGTATTTCACCCGGGCCTGATGGTCTGATTAATGATCTTTACAGATTTTTGCTGGATGATTTTAGTGATATCCTAGCACGTGTCTATAATGAAATTCTGGATGCTGGATCTATGCCTCTGGACATTTCTGCTGCATTGATTATTCTTTTATATAAGAAAGGGTCAAAACAGCATATTGCTAACCAGAGACTGATCAGTTTATTGAACACTGATTGTAAAATCCTTTCAGATATTTTATGTCATCAGCTTCAGAAAGTTGCTCCTTTTTTGATACACCCTGTGAAAACCTGCTCTATTCCAGGCAGGAATGTCCAAAAAAATCTCACTGTTAAGGAATCTTTGTGAATGTAGCCGGATGGGGAAGCTTTTCAGGATATTTATTATCGCTCGATTAGGCCAAAGCTTTTGATGAGGTGTCCCATGATTTTTTGCTTCAGGTTTTACAACAATATGGCTTTTCCCTAAAGTTCAGGTCCTGGATTCATTCTTTATATAATCAAGCTGTTATTTACCCTATGGTAAATGGTTTAATTGGGAATAGTTTAGGATTCCATGGGGGCTTGAGACAGGGATGCCCTATTAGTCCCCTGTTGTATACTTTTATTCTGGATCCTTTAATTAGGGAACTTCTGCATTGCCCTGCTATTTTGGGGTTCAAAAGCAAAACAAAATGGTTATATTAAATGCACACTGAAAATGGAAAATAGAGTTAAAAATCTACATTTCGACCTTAGGTCTTCTTCAGGAAATATCTAAAAGAGAAAAAAAACAAGTTTGGGGTTCACTCCCTATGTTCAGGTTCCACCTCAGGTATTAGCTGTTTATGAGGATGATATGTGCCTGCTTCTCTGAGATGTCAGTTGGGGGCTAGTGGCCCTTGACATCATAGAGCATTTTAGGGCCATTGCAGGTACTGCAGTTAATTCAAAAAAACCCTCTTTTTTTGGGGGGGGCCTTTTGCTTCTTCTATTGGGTAGATTGCTATTGCTATTGGGAATGGGGATTTAGCTGATCTTAATTGGAAATCACAGATTGAAGTGGAGGAATGGAAGGTTCAATTGTGAAAATCCTGGTCTTTTTCAAATAAAAAGAGGGTTATGATAATAAAAAAAAGTATTTTTCCTCTCTTTTTGTATTTTAGTTCGATTTTTCCCTTGCCTAAAATTTATGAGACCCGTTTGTTTAGTATTTGTTTCCAAATGCTTTGGGGGAACCATTTAAACCCTGTTAGGAGAGACTTTACTTATTTGCAAATCAGTAAGGGGGGAGGCTTGGCATGATCAACCCCCTGTTTTTTTATTTTTCCTTTTTTGTTAAATCTCCTTTTAAGGCCCCAGTTCAGTATTCGTCGCATCATTGGGATATTTGGACTTTTTATTTAATTAAAGCCTTTTTGTTGAAATAGGTTGATGAGGCCCCCATTTTTAAAGTGAATTCAGGTGCCTCTCTATTTATTTCTCAGATAACTAGTAAACTTAGGAGATGGAAAATTACCCAGGCTTTAGTTCACTGGCTTCCTCAGAAGGCTATGTATATTGATATTATGAACAGGAATTTTTTGGTTTATGTTGATTTTCCCAAATGTTTCCCTACAAAAACACATTTGGCTTTAAAAGTTCTTAATGATAAAAGGATACCATCCAGGATGTGGGACGTGGTTTGGCTTTGTTGTCATGGGATGTTGGGGGTCAAGGGAAACTTAAAACACAAGGCACTAATTGAAAGACAATGTATTCGACCAGAAGAAACAATGGAGCATTTCTTTCTATCCTGTAGTTATGCCAAACTTTTTTGGATAGATTTATTTGCAATATGAGGTTGGGGTCCTGTTCCAGCCATTTCTTATGGAAGTTTAGTGCCTGGTGATTATTTTGGGTTTTCTTCTCGGTACCATCCCAGTACTTTAAATTTGGTTTTTGCATGCATAAAATTTTACATGTGGCAGGTGAGATGTTAGTATTCCTTGCAGCATACCAATACTATGACATCAGTACTGCTAACTCACATTGAAATGGCAATCAGGAAACAGAGGAATTTTGAATTAAGTTTTTGGTCTTCTCACAAATTTCATGAATACTGGAAGCATGTTTTTTGGCGCTAATTGCTTGTACCAATTTTGGGGACTTTTTCTGGGGTCTCTGGTTTGTTTCTTGTTTTTTTCATTTAATATACTTTATTCATTTTATATTTTTAACAACATTCAGTGCAGACAACTTAACATTGCTGTTAGAGAAAAAAACAACTGGTAATAGACAACTCAGGTTTGTTTCTATTTCATTTACGCATTATATGCTTCTGGTTATTACTTTGTTTATGCCTGAATTTTTTCAATTATTGTACTTACCATCTGTTTCTTTTTTTTTTATTGCTTTCATATTTTGACTCCATGTTTGCTTAACTGATGTTATGTTTTCTTCAATAAACAATTCCCCTACTCTTTTTTGATAAGTGCCATGGGATCTTTAGCATCCACCTGAACTACCACCAATCCAGGCAGATGAGACCTTGGTTTAACATCTCATCTGAAAGACTGCACCTCAGAAGTGAGCACCCCCCTCATGTTGCACTACAGTGTCAGTATTGGGATATTAATCCAAGTGCCAGATGTGGGAACTGAACCCACAGCCCTCTGATCTCCCGGCCTGTACCCTAACAGAGTCTACTCCACCCCACCCCCCTCCAACCCTCAAGAGAGACACAGCAACAGCGAGAGTCACTTCCAGTGTGGCATATTTGTGCAGGTCCAATCTGTTGCAGTCAGAGATAGCATCAACCCCCTCCCCAAAAACAGAAAAGTGGAATATAGTGTGCACCCAAGCTCAGTTGCCATCCATTTTATTTCCGCTCACTGTGCCGGCACCTTGCTGTCGGTCTGACTCTCTTTTTGTCTTTCTGAAGCTCAGTGGAAGAAGACAGCATATACAGAGAGGCAGAGAAAGTGGCAGCAATAGTGCCATGATCTGGACAGAGAGCAGTGCTACAGTTTTCCTTTCACCGTGGGGGAGCTGACTTTAGAGAGAGAGTGAGAGACCAGGAAAGACACAGTGTAAAACAAACTTTGTGCATCTATTCCGCTACTGCACAAAACGAGCACCCAGACAGAACCAGAGACAAATATATGGCTCACATATCTGCCCCTTCACATTGACTAGCACAGTGTAGGGTAGGCACTCGATTGTCACTCTTGGGTAGTTGCTGCCCCCTACACCTCCAGCTCACATCAGCACATATGGAGCAATCTGTAGTAGCCACAGACTGATGTAGGTTACTCATCTTCCCTTCCACACCCATCCCACTCCACACAGGTTGGCACAGTGGCAAGGTGACCTCCAGGTGGGCAGCCCAAAGTAAATAGTGGACTGTGGCCTGATAAAGGTTGGTGACTGGGGCACCCCTCCACAACCATCCCACCACTACACATTGGCTGCCCCAGCCAGAGACAGAAATGTGAGTTGAACATTTGCCACACCACACCTGTTTCTATCTAGCCTAGTGTGTGCTGGCTGGGTGGAAATGAGGTCATGGTCCAGGTCCACTGGGTGGCCCAAGGCCAGTGGCACCCAACACCTCTTTCTGCATTTCTGCATGTGAAACATTTTCTCCTTCCATTCCACCTCCTTCACATTAGGAGCACTCTGCCAGAGCCATTGACAGTTGTGGTTCACACATCTGTCCATCTTCACCCATCCGAGTTCCATGAAAGCTGGCACTGGCATTGGGTGGGCTCCAGGCAGGTGGATCTGGAAGAATGATGCCCCATCCCCATTCCACCTCCACACAAGGGTAGCACCCTGCAGGAGCCAAGGATAGAGATGCAAGTTGCACATCTGCCCTTTCATACCTGTCCCTGCTCCACCAGAGCTAGCATGAAGGTTGGAGTGGACTTTGGGTGACTGGTACTTCCTCACCCTATGCCACACCTCTACACTTGCAGAACACTCTGCTTCAGTCAGAGGCTTTCCCACCTAATGTGCTCTACCCATGGAAAGCACACTGAGATATAAAAATGTGGATCTTGTATCTGCCCCTCCACAACTGTTCCCACTCAGCTGGGTGGGTGCGGGGGTAGGATACAGTGGGTGCTCCTGAGTGACTGATGCCCCCTCTTGCAACCCCACCTATCAACCCAATACTTTGCAGCAGCCAGAGAAGAGATGTGGATTGCACATCAGCCCTTTCATAAACTGTGTCCATTCCAAAAAGTTTCACACACAGGCTGGAGTGCGGTATAGGATGGTGGGCACTAAGTGACTTTCCCCCCATCCCACCTCCACACATGGGGCACACTCCTTCTCCTCCATTACACATTTGCACATAAAGAGCACTTCCCCCTCCATACCTCCTTTGCATATGAGATGAATTCTCCTTTTCCAGCCCTCTTCCACATGGTGGACATAGTGTCTTATGTAATCATACCTGGTCTCAATCCTTGTTGAATGCAACATTGCACATATTGTATATACTATTGTAAAGAAAATTGCTTTATTTTAATTTATATTATATGTCCTTATTTTTTGTATCTCACACCATATATTGTTTTTATCATTTCTTGTACAAGGGATCTCCTTGAAAATGAGCTTGC
Source organism: Neoceratodus forsteri (assembly GCA_016271365.2). Classification (NCBI taxonomy): domain Eukaryota; kingdom Metazoa; phylum Chordata; order Ceratodontiformes; family Ceratodontidae; genus Neoceratodus; species Neoceratodus forsteri. The sequence continues at coordinate 636,640,228 of CM057455.1, read as the reverse complement.
TCAATGGATTTTATCCCTTCACAATAAACTTGAACTTGAACATGGGAAGCACTCTTCCCTCCATTCCATCTCTACACATATGCATCGTTGCTCCACCTCCATCCCACCTCCATACATTGTGAGCACTCATCTCCTGACCCCCTGCAGTGCTTCTCCCACTACATTTCACCTCCCCCACATGAAGAGCACTTCTCCTACTGCCTCCCACTTCCTGCACATAGGGAGCACACCTCCCACTCCATTCAACCTCCACACATGGGGAGCTTTCCTCCCACTTCATATCAGCTGTGTACATGGGGAGCACTCCACCACTTCATCCCACTGCCCCTACATTGGGAGCATTGCTGCCCATTCATTCACATATCTGGCTTGACTAGTATGGTATGGGCTGCACGTCCATTGGCTCATGCTCTGAACCAATGGACGTGCAGCCATACCAAGCTGTCAGTCAGCGGGCAGTGGAGCAGCAGGTGGGTGGGGTGCTGTTGCCCGCCTGCTGACGGGGAGTGGGGTGATGGGGCTCCTATGAGGGTGGGGTGGGGGGTCCACTAGATCACTAGGGATTTCATACTTGGGGGTGAGGAATGCCACTGCGATCGGGCTCCGCTCGTCCACTGGACCACCAAGGATATTGGGCTTTGGGGGTGGATACTGATGCCCGTGATCGGGCTACTGGGGGGGCTGGATGAAGTTATGCCCACGATTGGGCTACTGGGGGGACACTGTTATGCCCACGATTGGGCTACTTGTGGTCCACTGGACCACCAGGGATTGGAGACATGCATTTTCCCTTAAGGAACATCCCGCGATTGGGCTGCAGGGGGCGTCAGTCCCAACAGCTGCTGCCTGGCAGGGTGCCAGGTGCAAGTGATTGGGGATCGGTGCCCCTGCATGCTAATGGCATGCAAATGGGGCCGTAATCAGATGCAAATGGACCCCTGTGTGCCTTGCATAAATTATGGCCCCATTTGCATGTCACCCTTTGAATATTGCAGGTGCTGTGCATGGCGCAATGAAACTTGTGCCACCGCATCTCAATGCTCCATTCTGACCACTTGTGCTGGTGCAGTTCCAATGTGCCATGCACAGTGAGGGTGGCCAGGGGGCGATATTCAAAGCAGTTGTGCCATAGCACAACTCCATTGAATTTCGCCCTGGCCACACCCCTGCACAACTATTTTGAGTGGCGTAGGGGCTTGCACCACAAACTGGCACAGTTTGAATATCTGGGCCAATGTGTTTTAATAATAGAAGCTGTCAAAGAGAACATAATAAATAGGAAGCAGTATAGTGCAGTGGTTTAAGGCTCTGAGCTGCAAACCTGGAGACCTGGGTTTGAATCCCACAGCCTCTATTTGCATACTGTGTGACCCTGAGCAAGTCAATTAACTTTCGTGTGCTCCAAGGTTGCACCTTTAAACAAGCTTCAGCTTAGTGTGTTTCTCCTGGTGGAAAAAAAAATATATATAAACTGAACTTCACTGTGCTCACTGATATAAACAGTTTCTTTGTTGTTTTATAACATATTAGACTGCAGTATTTATTTTGAATGTTGTGGCAATGAGGATGGTGTGTACAGTGTGTGTGTGTTTGCTGTAGCTCAATGTATTTTCTTACCAAAAAGCATAGTAAAAAATGCCTGGTGATTTATTTATTTATTGAAAATTTTTCACCAGGAAAGGCACACTGAGCAAAAAGATGCTCGTCTCACGGTGCGACCTGGGGGGAGGGGTTACAGTGGAGGAAAGTATACATACTACAGTTGAAATTAGGAGTAGAGCAATGCAGATAATGAACATAGTTGGGTGGGATTACATTTGAACTTGTTATATTAGGAGAACAGTACAAAACATGATCATCAAGGACAGGGTATACATATCATGGGTACACATTGAGGGCAATACATGATTACATAAGTGCCAGTAACAGAACTTGAGTGCCAGTAACAGAACTTGAGCTGAAGTGAGATGCACCAAATTGGCAGTAGGAACTGGAGAGTGAAGATAGGGGTAGAGGAGGGGTGGACTAGTAAACACTAGGTGTGTAGGGGGGTGCTTGAGGTGAGGTGGGAGAAGGAGAAGGGAGATAGTAGCAGTGAGCAAGGCTGAAGAGCGTAGGTTATTTAGGAAGGAGGGGGAAGGGAAGGGAGATACTAGGATTGAATAAGAGTAAGTAAAAGTGTAAGTGCATAGGGCAGTGTATAAGCCAGACAATTAGGCAAAGGCTGAGCCGCTGGTCAGGCGCAAAGGGGAAGATGGGGGAAGACAATCTATCAGTGAGGGGAGGAGGTCAGGGCAGTTGCAATTTGGGGCAAGGAAGTTAGTGAGGGCAGAGGATAGGGAGTGTTTGGATGAAGAATGGTAGATCTGGGCCGGCAGGCCATTCCAGAGTTTAGGGAAGAGATAAGAGAAGGCAGATTGGCCTGCGGTGATCCTTCAGTGAGGGATGACTAATAGCCTAGCATCAGTAGACCTGAGGGCATGGATGGGGATATATGGGGAAGACAGGGAGGATACGAGGTAGGGGGAGGGAGCCAAGCCAGAAGTTGGAAGTGAATTTAACACTATGAAGTAGGCGCCGGTTACTCAGGGATGGCAGGGCCACGAAATGGTAGAACGCACAGTGATGTGAGCAGTGGGGCATTGAGGGAAAAGCGGCAGAAAGCATTAAAGAGGGGGTCCAGTCTGGCTAGGGTGGTCTTAGAGGTGGAGCTGTAAATGACATCACAGTAGTCAAAGGAGGGTAGAATCATTTTCAGGACTAATTCACGTCTGACAGGTAGCGGGAGACTAGTGCGGTTTCTATAGAGGGGCACCAAGTTTTGGTTGCAGTTTTGAAATGATGGCATCCACATGTGTGGAAAAGGAGAGGTGGTGATCAAGCCAAACCTCTAGATACCTGAAGGAGGGCACTTCATCAAGGATGGTGTTATTTAGGGTACGGAAGATCAGAGGGGACAGTTTTCTTGGCATTTAGGGAGAGTTGGTTTGTGTTGAACCAGTGTTGAACCAGTGTTGAACCAGATTCCTATATATTTTGCCTGGATACTTCACAGAAGACCTGGAATATGTCTGAGATAGTACTTATCAGACAGTGTCTTAAGAGATTAAAAAAAACTAAATATTTTTAGATTTGCTGGGAAAAGGTGACAATTATGAGACATGAATATTTCTTGAAAGGCAAAACCTGCCCAACTGAAGCTTGTAGCAAGAACATGTTTAAATGCTAAGTATGTGCAATGTGCAAGTTGCTGCATTTCTAAGGGGGGTAAACAAATTTCCAGTTTAATAGGCAACCAATATTAACAAGCTGTATCAAGTTTCCTAATGGCCATCTAATAAGCAGTTTGGAGTTATGTCTCCAACATTCTAAAAAGAAAGAAGGGAGTATTTTATTTCAGTTGGCATAGTGATTTGTAGATGTGGAAAGATACAATGAAAACTCCATTTTTCCAACTACATACAGCAAGATGGCTGTAGGCTCCACCCATAGCCATAAAAATGGATACATATTGGTGTGCAGTTGTTGGGTTCAAGCACGGTTCATGGTAGAGTTTAACCGACTGTATAAATGTTTAATTTTTATTTTATAAAGCGATTTCTCCGAAAAGTGTAGGAGTTTTTTTGTTGTTGTATTTTTTTACATTTACTTACCACTGAGTCTGAGTGTGAGAGGTTGTGAAGTTCAGCACAATGAAGGAAAGACTGTGACTGGAACATATGTGGTGTGAGGGAAACCTGGCTCATGTTCGCTGTTATAACCAGCTGATTATAATTGTGAATTATAACTGGGTTTCCCTATGGGGAAAAATACTCCACTTTTATTATTGTATTGTTATACTTCCCATATATAATAGCTATGTCGTATCTCAAATGGATGACTGCTCCAAGTCCTGGATATTGATCTCCTAGAACAGGTCCAGCAAGGAGCAATGGAAATGATATCCAGTATCCAAAACAAAACATATTCTAAGAAACTAGAAAACATAAGACTATACACGGTCAAGAGAAGGAGACAGAGGGGCGATATTCGATATCCTTTTATAATGTAACACATTACATGATAATGAATTAAGCATAGAATCAGGCATTGAATACAAATCCAGGACACACAACTTAAGGTGTCACAATATGCAAATTAAAGGTGTCACTGTCAAAAGGGATGCAGAAAGCTATTTCTTCACCCAGTGAGTGGTTACGTTTTGTAACAATCTCCCAGTTTCCTAGTCCAGTCTGCTAAAATAGCAATTTTTAAAACCTATCTTGATTATTACATGTCATTCAAGTGAATTAATAGATATGACCACTGATAAGTGGGGGATGGCTTATATGGGCTTCCAGCCTACAATTTTTCTAAAACTAAGTATAATACTAAGTATAATGATAGAAACCTTTAAATATCAGAGGGGAATAAACAAGGTAGAGTGCCATGTCCTGTCACAGGATTGCAAGAGATCAACAACAGCGGGTACAAATCATAAGCTGATGAGGTAGTTTCAGGAAGGTTGTGAGGAAATACTGCTTCAGAAAAAGAGTGTTGGGTAGCTGAAACAGCCTAGCCAGAGAGGCGATAAACACTTTAATGCTGGCAGATTTCAGTGGCAGTATATGGTAGCTTCAGTAAAAGTGGTTGGTTAAAGCAACTGCAGGAAAGGGGGTGATGTTGGGGAAGGGAATGAACTGCCACTAGACCATTGGCCAAGGCACATCAAAAGATAGGCTGGAACAGTTCAGATTGGATAATGGACAAGCTCAATGGATTGTGAATCTTCTTCTGCCAGTATTGTACCTATCTATGTATCTACTGTATGTAAATGCAAAAGTCAGCAGGAACAACCTCCAGAAATATCTGATCTCTCTCTTCTCAGCCTAGGGCTTAAAATGTCAGATGTGTTCAAGTTGACATTACCATCAATATGGTGGGCACCCCCCCAGGCCAAGATAACTAAGTGAAAAAGCAAAAATAAACCTTATACAATCTCTCAGGCCTCCACCCATCCAAATCCTTTGTGTGGGCCAATTTGTTACTGATCCATAAGAAGGAAACTGGGCAATATGTTAACTATGCAAGTAATATGTCATTTGTAATAAAAAGGGTCACACCCGGCACTGTGGGACAGCACACCCATCTTAAACACAGTGATCTGTTGATCTGGGTAGGAAGCAATAACAGGGCTGGTGATATCCTAGGAGCACCTGATTTTCATTTTCACACATATCCAAAGAGGTAAAAGGAGAATGAGGATGAGGAACTTGATGAGGGAGGCACCACTATCAAGTTGGGTCTTTATTTTAGTTAAAATAAACGTTCTAGTGAGAGATTGAAACATCTGACTGGGACTTTCTGTCACCACAAGACCCTACGCATGAGTGGGGCTTGTGTGTGGTTAAAACCTTTTTAAATTTACTTATTTAGTGGGAGCGAGTATTTTGATTGGAGGTGCGTCATTACTGGAGGGTTTTCCTCACTACAAAAGCCCGCTGTAGTGAGCGGGGTGAAATCAAACAGCGTGACTGCAGGTTTTTTCTCTGACAAACCATTATCAAGTGGGGTCTTTATTTTAGTTAAAATAAACATTCTAGTGAGAGATTGAAACATCTGAGTGGGACTTTCTGTCACCACAAGACCCTATGCATGAGTGGGGCTTGTGTGTGGTTAAAAACTTTTTAAATTTACTTATTTAGTGGGAGCGAGTATTTTGATTGGAGGCACGTCATTACTGGAGGGTTTTCCTCACCACAAAAGCCCGCTGTAGTGAGCGGGGTGAAATCAAACAGCGTGACTGCAGGTTTTTTCTCTGACAAACCATTATCAAATGGGGTCTTTATTTTAGTTAAATTAAATGTTCTAGTGAGTGATTGAAACATCTGAGTGGGACTTTCTGTCACCACAAGACCCTACGCATGAGTGGGGCTTGTGTGTGGTTAAAACCTTTTTAAATTTACTTATTTAGTGGGAACGAGTATTTTGATTGGAGGCACGTCATTACTGGAGGGTTTTCCTCACTACACAAAAGCCCGCGTAGCGAGTGGGGTGAGCGTGCACGGGCCACATGCGGAGACGCTGCAGAGACACACATGCCGCTGGTTCATGTCCGCTGGGGAGGCTGGGTGCTGGTTTACATTCCTTGCATGTAAGTAGATATTGTATTGGATATATCATAGAATTAAATAATGTGAATGGAAGGCCAATACAAAGGTGTGTTGAGTGCCACATGTACATTGAGGGGTACCAACCAAGGTATTTATATGTGACAAATGTAAACAGGTGGAAATGTTGAAAGAGGAAATTACACGATTATTACTGGGAACTAAATCTGAAAATGAGGAAATTGTTAGTTTGGAATCATTTATAGATTCAATGGTAGTTAAAATAAGTGATAAAGTACAGGATAATGATTCTACTTCTGGTATAGTTCAGCCTAATATGACTTTAGAACCAGAAGAGGAAGTAGAAGGATGGGCAAATGTATCTAAAGTAAAAACCAAGAAAAGAGGGGGTCAAATCTATAATACTGTACCTATCACTTTACAAAATAGATTCTTACCCTTACAAACTGAGGATCCTGTAAAATCTACCATCAATGATTTTCACATTATAAACACACAGACAGTAAATCAGGATAAGAGTGATATAAAGACACTAACTAGAGACTTGCTGATTATAGGAGATTCCTTAATAAGGGGTTTGGACACCATGTTATGTAAAGGCCGAAACGAATTTACTACGGTGAGCATGCTTTCAGGAGTTAAGATCCAGGCCATAACTATACTTTTGGATGGGCTTATGGAAAATACAGCAAATCCTCTGGTTTTATTGCATGTAGGAATAAATGATATTCCAAAACGAAATCTACAGGATATTTTCTTGGATTTCCAGAAAACTTTACGGAAAGTTAAACAAAAAGGGGGTTCAGTCATAATCTCAAGTATTTTACCGGTGTTTGGTTTTCATTTAGCCAAAACTTCTAAAATAAATATCTTAAATAGATGGCTAAGAGATCTGTGTAGGAAAGAAGGGGGCAGAATTTTTGGACAATTCATTTGTATTCAATAATCCAAGCCTGTTTAGGAGTGATGGTTTGCGCCTGGAGAGGGCGGGGACTCGCTACTTGGCTAAGAGATTTAAAGAAGCTTTAAAAATAAATTTAAACTACATGGAAGGGGGGATGGGACCTTAGCTAGTATAAATCCACCAAACAGTAATAATAATATGGTAAACAAATGTAATAAATCTGAGCATTGGAATTGCTTGTTGGTGAATGCTAGAAGCCTAAAAAATAAAATGGGGGAATTTATAGATATTTTGGTAACTAAAAATATACATATAGCTGCTGTGACGGAAACATGGTGGGATATAAATGATAGTTGGGGACAGGATATTGAGGGTTACACCTTATACAATAAATCTAGAGCATTCAAGAAGGGAGGTGGAGTGGCCTTCTATATAATAAATAAAATAAAATCTGAAATAATGATAACACCCTTGGATATAGAGGATCAAGTATGGATTAAATTACTGCCTATACAAGCTCCAAAAATCATTTTAGGCTTAATTTACAGAGCTCCATCATCTACTCCACAATATAATAGCAGCTTGTTAGACCTAATGCTGACTCTAGATCCAACAGACAGGATATTAATGTTAGGTGACTTAAATTTACCAGGACTAGATTGGGGAAAATCTTATGCGGATACACCTTTTGAGAGGGAGTTTCAAATTGTGTGTGATCAAATAGGCCTAGTTCAGTACGTGGAAGAGCCAACTAAGGGAGATCACATTTTGGATGTAGTTTTGTCCAATATGGGTGATACCCTGTGTGAGTATGAGATTTCTGATGCTTTAGGAACAAGTGACCACTTTACGGTGGAATTTAAATTGGTGGAACCAGTAGAAATTCATAAGGGAAAGACCATAAATTATGATTTCTCGAAGGCAAACTTTGTTAGAATGAATAAGAATTTTCCAATTGGAAATGGAGAAATGAGTTTGAGAAAGACCATTAAATGACATTTGGGATATATTTTATTCAAAATAAAACAGCAAGAACTTGAAAATATCCCTATAAAACAAAAATACACTGGTAGTAAAAATAAAAACAGTGGTGGACTCATAAAATAAGACTATTGATTAATAAAAACATAAACTGTTTAAACAGTGGAAATTAAATAGATCCTTAAAACTAGAAACCAATATAGACAACTTGTAAATCAAATAAAAAAACATATCAAGCGGGCCAAAATTGATTATGAATCAAAATTGGTTAGTAGAGTGGAGGGAAACCCCAAAGCCTTCTATGCATACATTAGGAATATTAAAGGAAATTCAAGTACTATAGGTCCACTTCGTAAATTAAATGGTGATAGTACATCTGACAATAAAGAAATGGCAGACATAGCAAATTATTATTTTTCAACTGTTTTTCAAAAGATAAATCTACATATCATATTAAAAGTTCTACTTCTGACCCAAATGAAAGTATAATAATAACCTGTACAGACATTAACGAACGATTGGCTAAATTGAATCCTAATAAATCCCCCAGTCCTGATGGCCTTCATCCTAGAGTACTTAGGGAGTTAGCTGAGTCTATAGCCCCCCCTTTGACATATATTTTTCAGCAGTCTCTGAATACTGGCGAGGTATTAGAGTGTTGGAGAGCAGCAGTAGTGGTTCCAATATATAAGAAGGGAGATAAGATGGATCCAGCTAATTATAGATCTATAAGTCTTACTGCTATACCATCTAAGATTCTGGAAGGGGTGCTCAAGGATAAAATACAAGAACATCTAGATATAAATCATCTTACAGATAATCTCCAACATGGCTTTGTAAAGGGAAGGTCGTGCCAGACAAATATGTTGGCTTTTTATAATCTAGTTATTGATAGACTGGATAAGGGTATCCCCGTTGATGTGCTATTCCTTGATTACTCTAAGGTGTTTGACAGACTACCCCACCAGGAACTAAGACAACAAATGAGTAAACTGAACATAAATCCTTATATAGTAGACTGGGTTCAAAACTGGTTACTTGACCGAAGTCAGTGTGTGAGCATTAGAGGGGAATTGTCCGATAGTTTGGGGGTGACTAGTGGGGTGCCTCAGGGCTCGGTCTTGGGTCCCTGCCTCTTTAATTTATATGTATCAGCACTCCAAATAAAACAGGAATCTGTTTGGATGCAAAAGTTTGCAGATGATTGTAGGGTTGGAACCGAAGTAAATACTGAATTAAATACTTCTAAACTACAAGATGTAATAGATGATATAGCCACATGGTCTAAAAAATATAAATTGGTACTAAACCTAGATAAATGCTTTATTATGCATCTGGGAATTAGAAACCCTAAATTACCCTACAAAATGGGAAATGTTCCGCTCAAAATAACATATAAGGAAAGGGATTTGGGTATAATAGTTTCTGATAATATGACATTTTCATCTCACTGCCAAAATATAGCCCAGAAAGGAAACAGTATCCTAAATTGCATATTGAGACATATATCATCTAGAAGTAGGGGAGTTGTTCTGCCCTTGTATGTATCCCTTGTGAGACCGATTATGGAGTATGGAGCGCAGGTGTGGTCACCATTTAAAAAACAGGATATTTCCCTGTTGGAGGGAGTGCAAAGGAGGGCAACAAGAGTTGTTTGTGGTATGCAGGGTAGAGACTATGGGACCAGATTGAGAGATTTGAAATTGTACTCCTTGGAGGAACGTAGAAAGCGAGGAGACATGTGCTTGATATACAGAGCTTGGCAAAACAATGATTTGTGGGATGTTACAGGGTTAACATTTAATAGTTGTACATATAAAACTAGATCCCACCCAATGCAATTAACAGCATCTAAATGTAATAAAGTGAGAACTACATGGTGGTTTAACCAAAGGGTGGTACATGCATGGATTGCACTCCCCTTGGAGATTGTGGCAAGTAGATCTATGGCTGAGTTTAAATCAATGTGGGACAGGAATATGTATTAGAATAGTAACTAGATAACCATGGCGAGCATATAGGACGAAAGTCCATTTAGCTCAGTATCTTCCTATGAATCCTATGAATCCTATGAACCACTATTGCTACTGCCACTTCAGAGCACTCTCAAACAATAACAATTGCCTTCTTTTTTACAATACCACAGCAGTTGCCTTTTAGTTGTGGTTACATCCTTGGTCATGTATCTGTGGTGGCAAAGTGCTGACAAAAAAAAAGTTCTAGTGAAAGAACGTTATTAAATCAGCCAGCATTAGAAAAGTGATTGACACAGTTGACAATGTTGCCCACTTATCACACAGTGTTCAGGGAACATATTGCCACTGCAGCAGTAATGCTCTCAGTTATTCTCTTGTCATATTCTTTTTTGGAGAATCTATGCTTCAGAAAGGTAATGGCAAAGGTGTGTTCCAAATGTAAAGTCACCTGACATACACTTTTGTCTATTCAGGCTTTGTGCAAGCTTAGGGATACTGTTTGCCATTTGCCTGTCACATTTTCTTTTTTACCTGGAGATACACTCTAAGCTGAAGCTTGTTTACAGGTGCAACCTGGGAGGACAAGGAAGTAAGTGACTTGTTCAGGGTTACACAGTATGCAAGTGGGGGCTGTGGGATTCAAACCCAGGTCTCTAGAGTTGCAGCTCAGAGCCTTAAACCACTGTTCTATACTACCTCCATGTTTTGTCTATCTCAGCAGTTAACATAATTTACTGTAATTGACCACTGAGATATGGAGCAAAGGGTTCTTTTCTGTTTTGTCACTCATGTGCCCACTGACCTGTTAGGCACAACTGCTGATTTTGCCTGTTACATCATGTACCATATCTGTGAATTTCTCCTGCCCACTTCACCTCTGAATGTTGCTGGCAACCAGCTTTATCAATGACCTTCATACCACATGCACACAGTGTAACTAACATCTTTGTTGAGCTGCTGGACAACCTGGCACTTTGCTGAACACATTTTATCTATTGCAATTTTTATTTATTGACATGTGAACCCAGAAAACTAGAATGGTTTGGCAGAAAAGGACTGTAAAGTCTATCTAGTCTGCCCTACTTTACCTACCTGACATTACACCCCAGACTCTATTTGGTCACAGGTGTCCCTCTGTCCTCCCTTACTTCTATTTATTATATCCATGTGCCTGTCCCATTGTCTTTGTCTCCACCATCTCCTCGGGCTGGCTGTTACAGGTATCTACCACCTTTTCTGTAAAGAAGTATTTTTTTTTCATAATGAATAAACTTTATTAAAATGTTGCAGGTCAGAATCACAACAGACACTAATGCAATGAAATCTAGTGTACCAATGGATAAAGTATGTGACAAAACAAAAAAGCTGTAAGCACTGTACAAAGCGTAACAAAGTGATCCAGGACTGAAGAGCAGACTAAACAAACTGTAGTACAGTGATCCTGCTGCCCCCTCCACCAAGAAGTATTTTCTCACATCCCTCAAACTCCCCTCCTTCATTGCATGCATCCATGTTCTTATGCTCCTCCTTTTATTTAAGAGACTCACATCCTGCACCGTGTTTACCCCATGAGGTATTTATCGGTCTCAATCATGTCCCCTCTTACTCTCCTCCACTCTAGGTAGTACATGCTGAACTCTGACAGCATTTCCTTGCATGGTTTTTTGTGCGCCCCCTGCACCATTTTAGAAGCCTTCCTCTGGACTGCTTCCACCCTGTCGATGGTCTTGCAGAGGTGTGGCCCCTGACACAATACTCCAGGATGGGTCTCACAAGTGACTGATAGGTGGGCAACATGACCTCCCTTCTGCTAGAGATCCCCCACCCTATGCACCCCAGCATCCTGCTTGTCTTGACTGCTGCCTGTCACACTGCTCTGTCACCTTGAGATCACCATATATGATCAACCCAAGATCCCTTTCTTCTTGGTAACTGTAAGTACCCCTCATCTTATACTGAGCCCTTGGGCTCCCCCACCCTAGATGCATGACTTTGTTCTTTTTGGCATTGAAACTAGTATTGCTCAGATGGATGCGGACAAATCTGGATCCACAGATACCTGACCTTTGTGGCAGGATAGTGGATCTGTCAAATACTTCCACTATCTACGTGTGAATCTAGCCGTCAGATCCTATCTAGGATCCATCACTATCTGACCCTGGACCCTAACTATCTGCCCTAGGATCTGTGGATCCTAACTAGGATACCTGGATCCTAATCAGGATACATCACTATCTGGCCCTGGATCCTAACTATCTGCCCTAGGATCCATGGATCCTAACCAGGATGCCTGGATCCTAACTAGGATCCATCACTATCTGACCCTGGATCTTGCATCTGTCTTTGGCAGGATATCTGGTAGGATCCAAGTCAGAATACCAGCACTGTCTGACAGATAGTGGTGGGATCCACAAAAGCAATATCCAAGCAACACTAATTGAAACCCAGCTCTACTCCCTAAACCACTCCTCTTGTTTCCTCAGATCTCTTTGCATTCTCTCAAACCCCTCCTGGGTGTCCAGCCTGTTATAGATTTTTGTATCATCTGCAAAGAGATACACCTATCCCTCCAGTTCTCAACAATATCACTTATGAAGAAATTGAAGAGGACAGGGCCCAGTACCAATCCCTGTGATACTCCACTGGTCACTCTCCTGTCTTCTGGATGACTGCTGTTTACAACCACTCTTTGCCTCCTAATTTTCAAAAAGTTTGATATGCAGCACACCACCTTCTCCCCCACCACCAGGTTACTAACTTCTTTATTAGCCACTTATATTGAACAGTGTCAGAGGTCTTACTGAATTTCAGATAAGCAACATTCACTGCCCTCCCCGATCCACCTCCCTTGTCATTAGTCAAAGAAATCTGTAAAGTCTGTTTGATATAACCTTCCCACTATGAAGACATGCTGCCAGTAGTTCTGCAGCCCATGTGCCTTAGGTACTACATCAGTTTCTCCTTCAGCATGGACTTCATTAACTTCTCCACCACTGATGTGAGACTGACTGGTTTGTATTATGGGCATCCTTCCTGCTGACGCTCTTGTGCAGAGGGACCACATTGGACTTCCTCCATTCCTCTGGAACCATTCCCATCTTTAGTGATGTGCGAAATAGCATTGCCAGAGTAGTGGCTATCACCATGCATAGTTCCTTAAGCAACCTTGGGTGAATCCCATCTGTGTCATTGCTTTGTTTTCCTTAAGATCTTGCCTCCCTTTGTTTCACTAGATATGCCTATCTGTCTGCTTCTATTTAGGTCTCTTAGTATTTCCTGAAAGCTGTTTTCTCTCTTTTACTGCCCTTGTCACCTTCTTTGAGAACTACAGCAGCCTGTTTCTTCTCTTACCCTTGCTTAATACCTTTTAAATGGCTGATAAATGAGTGAAGCCCTTTGAGACTGAGCACATTTAAAGGGGCAATGTGGACATTACAAAAGACAAGACAATGGTAAAAATTTAATTAGAGTGAACAAATACATTCCAGTTCAAGTAACACAGTTAGATTTGTAATGGTCAAGAAGGAACTAGGATCAGAGATTTTGTCTCACTTAGGCAGGCTGGTAATAATGAACTAACTGTGGTTAATATGATAAAGGATAGTGGTTTCTACAGAGTGTCTTCATAGCATGCTGTATTAACCTAGCAGCGTAGTACTTTTCTCAGGTTAAGCAGTAGAAGGCACTTTATCCCAGAGACCCAGAGTGCTCTACATAATAATAAACAAAACAGGGAAATATTGTAGCATAATTTAAAACCACACATTTCACATTGTTCAGGGAAAAGCATAGTAACACAATAAAAGCACTAAAAATAATAAATTTAATAAATAAATAGTAAAATGATTGGTTTCTGGCAAATAGGAAAACTAAATGGCCGCTTAACTTATAGCAAGGACCTCTTGAAACAGCAGGGTCTTCAATCCCTTTTAAAAGCCTCCACTGAGGATGCCTCACTCAGAAATCTTGGTAAACTATTCCACATGGTTGGGCCAACTATCTCAAAGGACCAGTCACCTGATGTAAGCAGGCCCACCTCAGAGGATTGGAGGGGACAAAAGTTATGATATTGAGTCAGGAGATCCCTCAATTAACCAGTACCCAGTCCATATAGGGCCATGCAGGTCAGCAGCCTGAGCTAGAAGGTGATTTGCCACCTAATCATCAGCCAGTGCAGTTCACGCAGGACTGGGGTTATATGACAGGACCTAGGAAGACCACTCAGCAACTGGGCTACTGCATTCTGCACTAGCAGCAGGTGTCATAGGACACCTTCACTTACCTCAAGGTACAGAGTATTATAGTAATCAAGTCTTGAAGTGATGAATGCATGCACTAATGATGGCAAGTCTTCTGGTGGGATCAAGGATTTAATATGGATGATTTTTCTGAGTTGGTAAAAATCACTCCGAACTTCAGCCAACACCTTATCCTCAAGTGTCAGCCTGTCATAGAGAATGGCACTCAGATTTTTCACCTCAGCAGAGACTATCAGTCTGGAGGAACCAAGCACAAGGCTGGTCAACTCCTCAGAAGCCTCTGTATCCCCCATCTGACCAGGTTCAATCAACAGTACATCTGTCTTATCCGGATTAAGTCTAAGACAGCTCCAGGAAATCTAATCCTGACTCTCAGCCAAACACAAATTTAGTACTTTGAAGGCACCAGATGTCCTGGTACGAATGACATATACAGCTGGGTGTCATCTGCATAGCAGTGAAAACCCACACTGTATCACCTAATGATACCTCCCAGGGGTAGCATGTAAACCATGAACAACATGGGTGAGATAATCAACACCTGGGGTACAGCACAAGCATAGGGGTTTCAGGAATCAGTAAAAATTACCCAATGCCCACCTTCTCTATACTATCACAGAGGAAGGGCTGCAACCAGCAGGTGACAGTGTCAGTGAGTCCATAGTACTCTCTGATGCAATTCGACAGCAAAACGTGATCCACTCTGACAAAAGTTGATGAGAGATTGAGCAGAACGAGAATTGACCACTCTCCTCTATTTCTCACCCTGAGTAGATTATTGTGCACCTTGTCTAGTGTGGTCTCTGTACAGTGCTTTGAACTTAAATCTGGACTGCAGAGGCTTAGAAATGTCAAAGGTCATGAGTTGTGACTCAAGCTACAGAATCACTGTCTTCTCAATAACCTTTCCCAAAAATGGGAGGCTAGAGACTGATGTATGATTTGACAATCAGTCCAGAGATGGTTTCTTCAGAAGTGCCTCACCAACACATCTTTTATTACACATGGAAAGGATCTTGCTGAAAGGGAACATCCGACTAACTCAGTGAATGCTGGCCCCAGAGATCCCACACAACTTACTAAAAGGTGAGTTGGACCAGATTACAGTTAGCAAAATGTGGGCCTCAACTCAGAGATCACCTCACAGACCTCCACTACCAAAAACTAACCTAAACTCATCCCACACCTGAATATTGAACTTGTTCACAAGTTCTATCTTGATGGCTCACAACAGCCCAGTTGGAGAAATCTCAGCTTGAGTAAAGGACACCCTGTCAGAGAAAAATTGAGCAAACTTTTCGCAATGAGCAAGTGAAAAATCTCTCACCAGTTGTAGACAGACAGAGTTAAACAGGCTGCCTACAGTCTGGTAGAGCTCAGCTAGTCATGTTTTCCCTGCTGCTATTTTCTTGGACAGACATGCTGCCTGCTTATTGGAAATTGCCCTTTGGTACTAACAGTAGTTATCCCTGAAAACCAGCTTGTCATTATCATAGCCAGATCTCCTCTAGCAGTGCTCCACTCTTTGACCCCTAGACGTCAACTCACTAAGCTTCCTGTCAAACCCACATGATTGCAAGAACAAAATTCAGGGCTGTATACCAACAGGTGTGACTGCATCAAATGCCAAGGTAATTGTGCTGTTATAGGCCACCAGTACCTCCTCAGATCCAACCAAACAAGCAGCCATCACACCCAAGATATTCATCACCACCTGGAGTCCATCTGGGGACAACCCCTTCAAAGGCTAGTAATGAATCATCTCTATAGGGGATGGACTATAAGGGGCAGCCCTCAATGAGAATTCACTGTGTGGTGATCTGATCTGCTGATCTGATCAATCTCAACGTTGTTAAACCCATGCCCCGGTGAGATGACTAAGTCCAAGGCATTGCCATGTTGATGAGTTGCAGAAGTGACTATTTGTTCTAGGTCCATTAACTCCATCAACTGGACAAAATCCTGCCCAAAAGTGAGCAGTCATCATGGACCCTGGCAATGAAGTCACTCAGAATTAACTATATAGGCGCCTCCAGCACCCATTCAGTGATGAAGTCTGCAATATACTGCAGAAAAGCCTTCTTGTGCACCCTGAGGCCAGTACTTCAGAATGATCCTGCAACCTGAACATGGACCACACATGCACAGACACAAATTCAAGTAGCAGAATTTCTCATACTGAGTGTAAAGTGAAGCAGGCATCAAAGAGTTGCAGTCTAACTGGCCCAGTGGCATGGAGGTCTGTATCGCTGGGCACCTAATCTCCATTCAGTTCAGCAACCTGGGTTCAGGATTGGACCAGTGTTGCTTGGGAGCTGGTTGGGGAGGAGGGGGAGGATTGAGTGGCATGGCCATGTTGATGAGTCACAAAAATAAGTACTTGTGATAGGCACCATAATTCTATCGACTGGAGGAAATCCTGCCCAAATTGTGAGAGTTCATTATCAGCCCAGGCAATGAAGTCACCCAGAATTAACAATCCAGGTGACTCCAACATCCTTTCAGTGATGAAGTATGTGATTTCCTTCAAGAAGCCTTTTTGTGCCCTGGTTGCCAGAACACCAGAAGGATCCTACAGGCTGCACCTCGGCCCCATACACAACCATGTCTTTAAATGACAGTTTCCTCTACTGGATACACAGTGAAGCAGGTATCAAGGAGTTGTTGTCTAACCGGCCTGGTAGTGTGGAGGGCTGAATCATCAGACACCTTACTTCCACCCGGGCCAGCAACCTGTGCTCAGGAATGGACCAGCATTGCTCAGAGGATGGGTGGCGATAGAGGATTCAGTGTCCTAGGGGCAGCTCTACTCTCACAGGAACTCTGAATCTTTCCATCTCGCCCCCTACATCACCGGAGATTGAGAAACGTCCACCACCCTGGATATCTGCAGATGTAATCAAGCTCTTCCACTCCTGCAACCATGCTTGGGCTCGCTTTAAAGCTTCACTCTCCCCTGACAAGCTCTCTTCCTATTGCGCCCTGAGAAATGCTTGCACTAAAGCTATCAAGGCAGCTAAATCCGACTACTTTAAAAATGCATTGCAAGAAAATTTAAACTCTCCCCATAAATTTTGGCATACCCTCTCCTCCTGTCTCAATCCCTCACACACCTCCCTCTCCCCCTCCCTCCCTCCAAAGCAACTACAATCTAGTCTCTGACCCTCTCACAGTTGCGTCCACCTTAAATAAATTCTTTACATGTGCCCTGCCCTCTACCCCACCCATCCTTTCTCTCCCTGCCCACCACTGCACTCCCAACCCCTGACTTCCCCCCCACAGCACTGCATCCCTCTTCTGCTCCACACCCATGTCAACTTGACCCTATCACAACCCAGCAGGTCCTTAGTGCTCTCCAATTGTTAAATCCACACAAATCCAGCCCTGATGGACTTGACACATTCATGCTAAAGGACTCAGACGCAGCCATTGCCCATCTTTTGTCCCACCTACTCAATCTCTCATTCTCTCTTGGCACAGTACCGCAGGCCTGGAAAGAGGCCAAAATAATTCCACAGCACAAAATCGGTGATCACTCCCAACCTGGTAACTACACTGCATCTCCCTCCTTCCTACTCCAGCTAAATTACAAGAATCTCTCATGTTCACCAGACTCACTAACTTTTTCACCGCCACAAATGTTCTTTCCCCCAATCAGTCTAGCTTCAGGAAAACACACTCAACAGTCTCCTCCCTACTCAGGGTCACCAATGCCATTCTCACAGGTATGGACCAAGGCCACCTCACCTCGGCCATATCTATAGATCTGGCCAAGGCATTTGACTCTGTCTCCCATCCCATCCTTCTCACCAAGCTTGAACACGCAGGCCTTTCACCACTCTCAGTCAAATGGTTCTGCTCATACCTCTCCGACCACTCTCAATGTGTCCAATCTGATGATGCACTTCCCTCACTCCCAATACTGGCTGGAGTACAACAATGGTCAATCCTCGGTCCAATCCTCTTTACAATATTCCTCAATGACCTCTCCCTCATAGGATCCCCCTCACACATACACCTCTATGCTAATGACACTATCCTTTACAACTCTGGCCCCTCTGCCTCTAGAATAACCTCCCAATTGCAGTCCAATTTCACCCACATCCTGCACTGGTTTGAGGCAAATCAACTGAAGGTCAACACTACTAAAACTGTCTTCATTAACTTTGGCTCTACCCAGAAGCTAGCCACACTCCTCTCACCCCCTGCTTTCTCCACCGTCAATGGCAAAACCTTATACATAGCCCCAGACTACAAATGCCTCAGAATCTGGCTGGACAGTTTCCTGGATTTCTCCACCCATGTTAACCATATTTACTCCAAGCTCCACCCTAAACTCAGGGCTCTCTATAGAAACAAAGTTGCCGTCTCCATTCCTGTTTGCTGGGCACTCCTTACTGAGACCATTCTGCCACTTTTTGACTATGCCGACATTGTGTACAGGTCCACATCCATATCCACCCTCAACAGACTTGACGTTCTTTTCAACACTTTGTTGTTTCACCCTGAATGCCTCCCACTAACCCATCATTGCACCCTTTACTCCTTGTTATCACTCCCTTCTCTTACTACCTGCCAAAATCTCCATACCTCTATTCTTACTGCCAAATACTGGTTCGGCTCACTCCCCCTACCTACCCTCCCTCTTATTCCCCCCTCCACCCGCACCTCCTAGAGACTCCATTCTCATCAGCCATGTTCTTTCACCCTACCCCACCCTCACTCAAATGCTGGCAAAGCTGCCTTCTTGTTCCACTTTCCCCATGAGTGGAACTCATTACCTGCCTCTCTGCACATGTTGCCTTCCTTAAGTCCCTTCAAATGAACCCTCTACTGCTCCCCTCCCATGCCTTGCTCGTGCTCACATCCTGACTAACCTCTAGGTAGTACCTTGCCTATCATACCAGGTTCCTTTACAACAGCATTCCTGGTCCTCTGCTTTGTTTGAAGTTGCATCTGCCCAGGTTTCCCCAGTTTCCTACTGCTAACCTAGGCCCCATCAATAACCAGTCCTTGTTATGCTGCACAATGCATTGTTGATTTTGCATATGTTTTGTATCATTTCACATCTGCTTCTACCCTTCTGCTGTTATTTGCTTACATGTAGTTGTTCTACATAATGTCATGTAAAATTTTATACCTGCCTGTACATCCTGGTACCTGCCTGTCTTTATGCACTTATGTATCATTATTTTGTATCATTGCACTTGCTTGTACCTCCTTTCCCCCCTCCCCCAAGTCGCACCTGGAAATAAGCCTTGGCTCAGTGTGCCTCTACTGTTACCTATCTTTAAAATACATAAAAAAAAAAAAATAAAACATTTGCCTGCCACCCAGTGGAGGCTGGATTGTGTCACTGGGGGGACCAGCTGATATGGATAGGGAAGTGTGATGATGCAGCCTGTATGTGCATCAATATGCATGCATGTGGTTGCATCACAGGCAAGTCCCTGGTGGTGAAAAATCAGAGGAGATGCTCTGGCTTGCTCAGGGTCCTCTGCAGGTTCTCATGACACTATGTTAAAGGCCATCCACCAAGTAATGGCTTTGTGTAAGTGGTGGTTAACCACTATGTCCATGATATTGGTCAGTGATGGGACTGAGAGGATACCCCTGTGATCGGGGATGGCAGGTAGAAACAAAAATATAAGAAAACATTAAAATAAAAGTGTTGCCATGTGTCCATGAGTCACCATGTTTGTAGCCACTTTTCCACTCAACCAAGGCAAAGCAATAGTTTTGGTAACTACAAAACAAAAATAAGCTGCCTCAGCACAGCATGAAGCAAGAAGTTGTTATGGGGTGGAAGTTTGCCCTCTACATATCAGAGTACATGTTCCAACCATACAAGTCAATGTGTGACTATATGTTTATTAACCACAGTGATGCATCAGGAGCTGCTATGAGGTTAAAAAGAGATGACATCTTAGGGGCAGGCAACTTCTGGCAAGGAGGTGCCTACCTCGGTCCTAAATTAACCCACAATTACATTTTTTCAGCTAATTATTATTATTACCTTACCATACCTGTGATCTAGCTTCCTAATAGCTTGCCATGCAGTGCCTGCTGCAGGCCCAACCATAAAACTGCATTTTAATAATGCAAACTGAAGAAGGGGCTACAGGGCTATAGATAACCTTATAATGCTTTCAAGTGGCAGTGATGGCCTTCATATGGTACAGTAGTTGCACTCTTTATAGACAATTGTACATGTTACGAGGATGTACATTTAATATCACCCCCCTTGAACATGTAGAGTTGGTGCCTATAAATAGCACAAGTATCATATAATGACTACCACTGCCCCTGATAGCATTATAAGGCTATGTTTGGCCCAGCAGCCCCTTTTCTACTTCATGCCATTAAAATGTGGTTTTGTGGGCAAGTCTGCATTGCACGCTCAGTGGCCATTTGGCTATCATAACGTTAGGCTGTGGGTATAGGAGGTTAAATGTCTGCATAATCCCTGATTGAAAAAATTCTATTGTGGGCTAATTTAGGTACTTGGGCAGGCAGCTCCTTGCCATAATCTGCCTGCCCCAAAAAGAATAACGTGTCTCAGCGCTTTAACAACAGTGAAGTGGCATCTCCTGGATCACTAGAATCTCATCTTACAGCCTTATGAACACACCCTTAAGGCAGTTATTACTGTAGCATTTATTAATACTGCTAGACCCCTAGTAGCTCAACCCTTGACTCCCACTACCCCTTCATTCTTCACCATTCCCATTTGTCTGTCCCACCCCATCTTGAAGCCCACCATGGTTTTTATTTCCACTACCTCCTTGGGCAATCCACTTTACTTGTCCAGTCCACCATGTCTGTGAATAAATACTTCCTCACATATTTCTTAAATTCCTCACCCCACCAGTTTGTACCCAAGTCCTCTTATTGTGGATCCCTTGGAGCACTTGGGCAGCTGCTGGCAAGTTACCCTCATTAGTTCCTTGATAAATTTAAATGTCTCAATCCTGTCCCCCCACTCCTGCCTAGTCTGTGATGAGTATATATTAAGAATGCCTTGACACTCATATGTCCTTCACTGTGAGCCTTGAATAAACTTAGACACCATTCTTTGCACTGGTGCCAGCCTATTCCTGTCCCTTTCCAGAGGATGGCACCAGTACTGTACATAGTACTCTAATGGTGGCCTTACCAAGGATCTGAATAAGGGAAGACTACCTCCTTCCTCCTACTGGAGAGAGTTCTTCCTTTGCATCTCAGCATCTTATTAGCCTTCCCATAAACACTGTTACACTTGTATGAGACCTTGAAGATATCCCTAACACTGTTCTGCAGCTACATGAGGAAACTCAAGAGTGGCATGATTACAGCAGCAAAATATCTGAAAGGGATCATACATTTAGAAAAAAAGCAGTACCTTTGGATGTACAAGAATGAGAGGACAAGAGTGAAATGAATGTGTTTGAAAAGAGAATGATTCAAGGAAATACAATGAAAAACTACTGCACAGAATTAGTGGTGAACACTTGGAACAGACTTCCAGAGCAAGTGGTGTCAGTCAACACTGTTTCCATTTTCAAGAACAAACTAGCTAAGTATATTGAAAGAAGAGGTGACAGGGTATTCCCATTAATTTGGAGGGAGAATGAACTTTATGGGCCAGTGCTAAGTGGTTACGTTTATTTCCTAAATCTGTAAATTTGCTTCTTCATAATGTTTATCACACTCTTTATGGTATGATACAAAATGGGAAGAATATTCATAAACATTTTTTTTTTAATTCAGGATTTTTAAGAAATGTAATGCTAATGTATCTGCAGTTCATCTGTTCTGATGGATTCCACTCTGTTTTACTACAAAGTTACATGAAATAAATTCATCCTCTGTTAAAATCCAACTGCATAATGCTGAGCTGACTCATGTTCCACATAGTTTTGTGCCAATTAAACATAGTACAAATATGTGATATACACACCCTCAATGACACTAACATTCATAGTGCTACACTTACAATGAAATTCAAGCAGTAATGATCTTTCAAGACATTCCTACTCAAAGATTTCTCAGCTACATTAGCAGATAATCTACTCTTATCTTAATGGAGTCAGTAAGATCAATTGTTATAAGGTTAGTGCTCTTTTGTAATTTAATTTATATGAAAATGAAACTATTCTTAGTTGAAAAATTTAACCCATTAAAACACACAGGGTTTGTAGACATTGCATTAACTAGTATTGTGCAGTGAATGAAACAATTCAGAAGCTATTTTAATGAAAGAAAAATAATATTTACAAGCATAACCATCTTGGATTTATGCTGAAGGGATCATTATAGAGTTGTGATAGGGAACATTGTGTATGTACAAATATATTGAAAATACTGCAAATTTGTTCTGTTTTGCAAGCAGAATTTTATATTTATAGCTCTCATAAATTAATAGAAGTAATAACATTTTTTCAATTGGGATAATAAAGCAATGGGAAGATGTAAAGGAAATAAACACAGGAACCCCAGAGACAGAGTTCAAATCACAGTAGACTGTATAAATGATGGGAAAACAAAGTAGGTGATCATAAGGGAGACAATTTGGGATGTAGAGTTGGTCAATAGCACCCTGGGTTTACTTGCTGTCTTGTCTCCCTTTAATTTTTTTATTTAGCTCTTTATTATCTCTGGCAATGTATCAACTCCACTCTTAACTATTTCAGGGGTAACCATTAACTAGTGATCCCCTGCTCACCTTCTATTCAAATTGGCCTACTCCAAACCCAAACAGCCCATTCCCACTGGATGACAATAGTTTTTATCCCCACAATTGGATTCTTCTCTCTGTTTTTCAGCATGGATGTATCCTAGTCAGTAGGCGAGGAGGGGTCTTTTATGATGTGAGGGAGCTGGGTGATGGCCATCCTTATAGATAGCTGTCAGGGTTGATTGTTCAACATTCATGCTGCTACCAACAAAAGGTCATCTGTCCCTGTTAGAACTTCCCTCAGTAGATTGTGCATGCCAGCTGTAACTACCCTTGGGGGTGAGGTGCCAGACAGCACATGATTATCCAAGCCACCAATTGCAGCTATCCAGGACCACCTCTAGGTGTCACTATAAGTGTGACACTTCAGATCCTCCCTGCCAGAAGAAGAGCATCGGCACAGACATTTCAAACTCTTACTGCTTGCCTCCTCTCCTGACATCTGAGGCTCAGTGCATGAACCTGGGTAACCAGCTTGCCAGATGGAGCAAGCTTTTGGTCCCCTTTTCTAGCCCTTCTGAACACCTAAACCCATTCAGCCAGCAGGTCTGTACTGCTGTCTGGCCCTGACCCGAAACCTAGGATAGTGACCTCATGAAGCCAGTACTGAGACTCATGAACACTACCATCACGAAATCCAGGGAAACATATTGTATTTGATTCCCTACCAATAAACTGTTATCAACTGTGAACTAGGCAACATACAATAATACTAAACATTGAGAGACTTCTGCAGCCCCACAGTTTTGGCATTTTTTTCTAGTAAATATCTGAAAACTGATGGAGCACTCAGAGCTTCAGTATAATACTGTACACCTTTATGGTGAGAAACATTTCAAAGGACACTGCTCTGTGACTAAATTATACAGGACTCATATTTAGTTGCCAGTTCAAGATCATGTATTTTATTTAGGCAGACCGTCCATTGCTAAACTGAAATAGTCTCATCCAACCAGGTGTGCAAAGTGCTGACAGTACTCCAGTGCAAACCACGATCAATTCAAAGATTAGAATTTTATCCAAAAATCAATCTTCTTTGGCTACCTGCTGCTATCCCCAGTATTTCACATTACTCAAAAGCTTCTTCAGAGGCATAGTTTTGCTCATTAGCATAACTCCTTATAAGCTCAGGAACTACTAATCTTCATGATCTACAACAATTTCAGAACCAGCCACAGGGAAAATAATTTATTCCTTTTCAAGATCATTACATTCCCCCAATGTGCAGTGTCATGACCCTCTTCGTAACCTGACATATTCATCCATAGGTTGGAGTATTGTAAGGTAATCTGTGATCCTTTCAAGAAAGTGCAGTGCTACACAACAATATTAAAAATAACCATACAAAGGTTACACTTTCTCAAGTGCTACTATTCTAACTCACTCCAGTGGACATTTTTAAATTTGTATTAGTATGACACAATATAACTATAAATAACATACTAACATACTAAAATGCCAGCAGAATAGGCCTAACGGTCTTTCGTGTCTGCTCGTTTGGTCAGTCCCCAGCCTGGGTGCTGACCTTGCTGTCCCTCTCGCCTTCTCTGGCTTCTCCCTTCCCAGTTCCGGATATTCTTGCTGCATTGGATTTTGCTTCCAGAACCCTTCCCCTGTACCTGTCCCACCCCCTCTTGAACCCCTCCACTGTCTCTGCCTCTACTAGCCCCCTAGGCAGTGCATTCCATGGCTCCACCACCCTCTCAGTGAAGTAGCACCTCCTCCTTTCTCCCCTGAATCTTCCCCCCTCCAGCTTCCACCCATGCCCTCTAGTGGCCCTTTCCTCCTTCCTTCGAAGCACCCAGCATAACAAGTGACTATAATTACCTGAGCTCACCACAATAACAATTTCTTGAAATATAAAGAAAACAATGCTATTTTATCTTCATGGCTTTCAGTCCAAATTAAATCAGAGCTAACTCTTGAAGTGAAAAGATGTTGTGCTGCCCGTCCATATTAGTTGCTATCCCCGAGTTGGTAGTCCACATTCTATGGTGAATATTTAAATTTCTTTCCAAATTCAGTTCTTAAGACTTTCTTTGGGCTTCAATGGTTCAAATAGATCAGTAGCCATGAAGTATCTTTTAACCATGAATTCACTTACAGGGTGAAAGATACTTAAAGGGAAAAAGACAAACAAGGAAACAGTTAATACAGTTATAAATAATAAGTTACTTCAAAAATCACTAATGATACTCAGTACAAAGAATATATAGGCACATATACAAGATCAGATTTAGATACAAGGGAGTCTGTGTAAACAGTTAATAACCACTGAATACTATAATATAGGGGAGGATGAGGAGAAGGAGGAAGGGAGTGAGATGATGTCAACAGTACAAGAAATGTTACACAGTACACACCACGTAATGGTGATGGCTGGAACTGATTTTGTCTCTCTGTTAATCTATATGGGTATCTCAACTGCTTAACTGCAACTAGTGCACCTGTTCATGAGGAATGATAGATCAGGCAAAACAATATTTAAGTGGTCACCCTCCCAACATGCACACTTGCACAGTCAGTGAAAATGGCTGCTAAATTTATCAACATTATTCTTGCTGACAAAATTTGTGTGCTTGAGGCTTTTGACTGCACTGAAATATGTCTTGCTAGTTTTGCCAAGCAAATTGGGATATCCAAATTCCAGGTTGGCAGGATAAGACAAAACCGAGCTGCAATTACAGCTTACAAGCAAACCAACACAAACTCACAGTGCAAAAGGACGTGTGATGGCAAAAACAGCAATGTTGAGGATGTGCTATCTCTTTGGTCTCAGCAAGGAATCTCTAAGAGGGCACAACTATCTGGACCAATGTTAAAAAGTAAGGCCCATGAGCCTGCTGTATGAATGGGGCATCCAACATTTGAGGCCACTGTAGGATGGTTATGCCATTGGAAGGCATGGCACAACATAATTTTTAAAAAGGAACATGGTGAAAAGGTTGATGTAGACACAGTAACTGTCCAGTCCTGGATCAGTGAAATTCCACTGGCTATGGTCTCTGGCTATAGTTCTGATGACATATTCAATGCTAAAGAGACCGTGCTGTTTTACCAAGGCTACCCAATCCATGGCCATGTCCCTCACAATCTTGAGATTGCAGGGGGTAAGAAAGCCATGGACTGAGTATCAGTTTTTGGTCTGTGATAATTTGACAGGCACAGAGAAAAGAAGAATGCTGGTGATAGGCAAAAGCAAATGCCTTAGATGTCTACCCAAAGACATAAACACAATGCCTGTCACCTACACTCACTCAGCCTATGCCTGGATGACAGCACAGATTTTCCAGCAGTGGTTCCTTCAGTGGGACTAACAGCTGAGGTGTTAACATTGCCACATCATCTTGTTTGTTGACAACTGCAGTGTCCACTCTCATGATTTTGTTCAACAAGTTATAAACATAAAATTGGCATTTTTTACACCAAACACCACCAGCATAATTCAGCCAATGAAAAATATGAAATATAAAGGGCCACTACCACTCCCTGGTGGTTAGTAAAATCATTGCCACAACAGTCCAGGGTGCATCTGGCCATGCTACAGAGATCACATGAAAAGTCACACTCCTGGATGCCACCTACATGCTGCATTGTGCCTGGTCCCTAGTTAAGCAATTCACCATTAACCACTGTTTTCACAAGGCTGGTTTTAAAACCAGTGCAGGGAAACCAACATAAACCATTGAGATTGCAGCCCTACATGATGTTCTCCCACTGACTTTCATGAACTCCGATCAGTTTGCAGACTTTGTTAACATGAATACAGAGGAGCCAACTGAAGGAGAGCTGACTTACGAGGACGTGGTAACTGCAATAAAGAAGCTTAAATTGGAGGATGACCCTGTCACAGACACAGATGATGAGACCCTAGAGACACATCTAAAAGATAACACAGTATCAGCTATTGAAGCATTGCAGGGTCTGAACATGTCCATGAGGTGGTGTCAGCAGTGTGGGCTAGTCTCACTGTGTGACAGGCTCACAGAGGTGGAGGAAGCGATACACTTTAGAGTTGTCAATGAGAGTCATCAGAAAAAAACTTACAGATGTTTTCTCAAAGTAACATTTTTGACCTCCTGATATTGGTTTTTTTTTTTTGTTTCTTTTTAGATGTTTCTGAATAAAAATTACAGAGAAACATAGAAACATGGAAGTTGATGGCAGATAAGGACCGTAAGGCTCATCTAGTCTGCTCATTCTTATTCTACCTTATGAATGTGCCATAGGCCTTTACTCTGTCAATTGCCTATCTAGTCATACTCATCTGTATTGCTCCCTTATGCCTATCCCATGCCTGTTTGAAGCCCTGCACTGTATTCATATCCACCACTTTCTGAGGTAGACCGTCCCATGCATCCACCACCCTTTCTGTGAAAAATAACTTCCTCACATTACCCCTTAATCAACCTCCCTCTAATCTCATGCTGTGTCCTCTGGTCCTGCTATTTTTCTTATACTGAAACATGTTAGACTCTTTCACCTTGTTAATGCCCTTAAAGTGTTTGAATGTTTCAATCATATCACCTCTCTCCCTCCTTTGCTCTAGGGTATACATATTGAGCTCCATTAATCTGTCCTCATATGTTTTC
This sequence comes from Neoceratodus forsteri, assembly GCA_016271365.2. Classification (NCBI taxonomy): domain Eukaryota; kingdom Metazoa; phylum Chordata; order Ceratodontiformes; family Ceratodontidae; genus Neoceratodus; species Neoceratodus forsteri. Next base: position 636,612,690 of record CM057455.1, on the reverse strand, counting down.
TAATGCAGTCCCTGCACCATTTTGGTTGCCCTTCTCTGGGCTGCCTCCATTTTGTTAATGTCCTTGTGAAGGTGTGGCCTTCAGTACTGCATACAGTAGTCCAGATGGGGCACAACCAATGTCTTGTAAAGAGGGATTATTACCTCCCTCTTCCGACTTGTGATACCCCTACTAATAGGTCATCTGTGATGATGATGCCCAAGTCTCTTTCTTCCCTTGTGACTGCCAGCAACTCCCCTCCCAACCTATGGGTGCCTTCAGGGTTTCTCTTCCCTATGTGCATGATCTTGCACTTCTTTGCATTAAACCCCAGTTGCCACTCTTCCGACAATTTTGCTAGTTTATCCAGATCTCTTCTCATTCTGCCCACCCCATCTGGATCATCTACCCTGTTGCAGATCTTGGTGTCATCTGCAAACAGACAAACCTTAACCTCCAGTCCATCTGCAATGTCACTAATGAAGATATTGAAGAGGACTGGCACCAGGACTGATCCCTGAGGTACCCCACTTGTGCCTTGCATCTCTTCTGACTGAATACCATTTACTACCACTCTCTGTTTTCTGCACGTCAACCAGTTTGCCACCCAGTTGACCAAAGTCTGACCCACCCAGAACCTACCCAGCTGTCTCCATGCCAGTTGGGCATTGTCTCAAGTACAGCGTGAGGAGTTTGTGCAGTTTTTCACTGATAAAGTGTCCACCATCAGGGATCAGATCAGCTAGTACCTTCCCATTGGACCTTGCACTGATCAATTGGGTGGTACTAATGCCCAGTTGACTTGGTTTTCCTTAGCCAGCTGGCAGTCATGAATATAGTGAGGATTGTCCAGACTTTGTGGCCAGCCTACTGTAGTTGGATCCTGGCCCTACACGCCTTCTAGTGGGGTGTGTAGAGGTCATCGGCCTGGTCCTTGCTGGGATAGTTGCAGTTTCATTGGAGAGAGGGATCTTTCCAGTTCCCTTAAAGGAGGCGGTAGTATGCCCTCTTTTGAAAAAGTCCTTTCTTGATCCCCACTGCCCAGCCCACTACAGGCCAGTCTCAAACTTACACTTTGTGGGGAAAATGATTGAGAAGGCAGTCGCCTTGCAGCTGGAGGAACATTTAACCAGCCACAATATCTATGACCCTCTCCAGTCTGGCATCAGGAAATGGCATAGCACTGAGATGGCCCTGGTGCGGTTACTAAATTATCTCCTGATGGTGAGAGATCGGAGAACCTGTTCCATCTTAGTTCTCCTTGATCTCTCAGCAGCATTTGACACCGTGGCTCATGGGATGATGCTTGAGCACCTGTGGTTTTTCTGTGGACTGAGGGGGCACTCCTCAGCTGGTTTCGATCTTTCCTTGAGGGCAGATCACAGAGAGTGGTATTGGGGATTTATTCTTCAGCTCCTCACTGGCTGCCCTGTGGAGTTCCACAGGGCTTGGTGTTATCCCCAAGTTATACGTGGTGTATATGCTTCCATTAGGGAACATTATACGATGATATGGGCTGAGTTTTCATTGCTATGCTGGTGACGCTTAGTTCTACATGTCTTTTGTGCCTGAACAGGAGCTTGATTCAATCAGCGTGTTTAACAACTGCCTGCTGGACGTAAATAACTGGATGAGTACCAGCTGGCTTTGGTTGAATTCCAGTAAAACAGAGATATTGGTGGTGGACCCTGGTTTTAGGATGACGGGGCATAGGCGGGGAACCCCTCAGGTTTATACCTTGGGGCGACCCCACTTATGGCCTCGGCCTGGTGCATAACCTGGGCATGGTATTTGACGAGGACTGACCCTGAGGGTGCAGGTGTCAGCTGTAGTCAGGTCCTCCTTTTTCCATCTAAGGAACATTGCCTGGGTGAAACACTTGATTCCACCCGAAGATCTTCCTACCTTGGTCCATGCTTTTGTCATTAGTCATTTTGATTGCTGCAATGCCCTTTATCTAGGGCTACCGGGGGTGGATATCCACCACTTGCAGCTAGTGCAGAACGCTATGGCCAGGTTGTTGACTGGAATCTCTAGGTCCAGCAATATAACTCCTGTGCTGCGCAAACTGCATTGGCTGCCTATACAGTGGTAGATCATCTTCAAGGTCGCATTGCTGACCAATAAGGCCCTGCATGAGTTGGGACCTCACTACCTGAAAGAACTCCTGTCTTACTGCTGTCCCCCCGCTCACTCCGATCCTCTGATGAGGGATTTCTAGAGATTCCCAGGGTATCCCTGAAAATAACTGGAATAAGATCTTTTGCCTTTATGGCACCTACCATGTGAAAATCTCTACCTCACCAGATATGAGATAGCCTGACTGTAGAAGGATTTAAAAAATTCTTAAAAACGTATTTATTTAGTAAAGTATTTTTAAGGTTTTATTGAGTGATTGCTGTTGAATTGTTATTAATTTATTGATTTTAATCTGCTATTGTATTCTATCGTAAAGGTGCCCTGAGCTCTGGAAGGGTGCCTTGTAAAAATAAATTTTACTTACTTAATCCTTTGTGTGGAACAGTATCGAAAGCGTTGCTGAAGTCAAAGTAGGTGACATCAACTGCACCCCCCTGGTCCACCACTCTGGTTACCCAGTCAAAGAAATCTATGATATTAGTTTGTCAGGATCTTCCTGTTGTAAACCCATGCTGTCTTGGATGCTGTGCTCCTATGGATTCCAGGTGATGCACTATCCTTTCCTTAAGGAGTGCCTCCATAATCTTGCCCACTACTGTGTTAAAACTGACTGGTCTGTAGTTTTCTGCCTCCTCCCTGCTACCGCTCTTGTGGAGTGGGATCACATGAGCCCTTCTTCAGTCTTCTGGGACCTCTCCTGTGCTCAGAGACTCACTAAACAGTTCTGATAATGGCTCTGCTAGTTCCATCCTTAGCTCCTTTAGTACCTTCGGATGTATGCCATCAGGTCCCATTGCCTTTTCCACCCTGAGCTTATCGAGCTCTTGTAGGACCCTTTCTTTTGTGAAGAGACTAGTGCACACATCCCTCCCCCCTGTATCCATGGTGCTGAGCTGTGGGCCCTGCCCAATTTTCTCCTCAGTAAATACTGAGCAGAAGTATATATTTAGGATAGGTACCTTTCCATGGTCCTTCTCCTCACACTCCCCCTTATCCCCTTTGATCTTAGCAATACCCCCTCTGGACTTTCTCCGTTCACTAATGTATCTATAGAAAGTCTTGTCCCCTTCTTTTACTGTTCATGCTAGTGTTTCCCTGGTTTGGGACTTTGCCTGCCTTACTGCCTTCCCTTTGGGAAGTTTGGCATGCCTCCCTATCTTCGTCCCACAGCGTTCCCTTATATTTCCTGAAGGCCAGCCTTTTGGCTCTGACCTTTTCTGCTACTGTTTTTGAGAACCAATGTGGTTTCCTTCTTCTTTTGCACTTCCTTTTCTCTCTAACACAATGGGATGTTGCTTCAAGTATTGCATCCTTAATGCTTGCCCACTTTGCCTGTACCCCCACCTGTATTTCTTCTTGCTAGGGCTAGCTTAACTCTGTTGGCCATCTTATCAAAGTCAGCTCCCCTGAAGTCCCGTATTTTAGCCTTGGAATGGGATGATTTAGTTCTAGTGGCCAAATTGAAACATACCATGTAATGGTCACTAGCCCCCAGGTGACCTTCTACCTGGAGATCTGTGATCCATTCCCTGTTAGTCAGTACTAGATCTAGAAACATAGAAGTTGATGGCAGATAAGGACTGCAAGGCTCATGCAGTCTGTCCATTTATTTTCTACCTTATGAATGTGCCATTGTCCTTTGCTCTGTCAATGGCCTATCTATACATACCCATCTGTATTGCTCCATTATGCCTATGCCATGCCTGTTTGAAGCCCTGCACTGTATTCATATCCACCACTTAATGAGGTAGGCCATTCCATGCATCCTCCACCCTTTCTGTGAAAAAGAACTTCCTCATGTTACCCCTTAATCGGCCTCCCTCTAATCTCATGATGTGTCCTCTTGTCCTGCTATTTTTCTTATATTGAAACATGTTAGACTCTTTCACCTTGTTAATGCCCTTAAGGTGCTTGAATGTTTCAATCATATCACTTCTCTCCCTCTTTTGCTCTAGGGTATACATACTGAGTTCAGTTAATCTGTCCTCATATGTTTTCTGATGCAGTCCCTGCACCATTTTGGTTGCCCTTCCCTGGACTGCCTCAATTTGGTTAATGTCTTTGTGAAGGTGTGGCCTTCAGTACTGCATGCAGTACTCCAGATGGGACCTAACCACTGTCTTGTAAAGCGGGATTATTACCTCCCTCTTCTGACTTGTGATACCCCTACAAATACACCCCAACATCCCTCTAGCCCCACCTACTGCTTTAGAAGTCTGCTTGGATGATTTCAGGTCATCGGTGATTATGACGCCCAAGTCTCTTTCTTCCCTTTTGATTGCCAGCAACTTCCCTCCCAGCCTATAGGTGGCTTCAGGGTTTCTCTTCCCTATGTGCATGATCTTGCACTTCTTTGTGTTAAACCTCAGTTGCCAGTTTTCCAACCATTTAGTTAGTTTATCCAGATCTCTTCTCATTCTACCCACCCCATGTGGATCATCTACTCTGTTGCAGATCTTGGTGTCATCTGTAAACAAACAAACCTTAACCTCCAGTCCATCTGCAATGTCACTGATGAAGATATTGAAGAGGAATGGCCCCAGGTCTGATCCCTGAGGCACCCCACTTGTGACTTGCATCTCTTCTGACTGTATACCGTTTACCACCACTCTCTGTTTTATGCCCATCAACCAGTTTGCAACCCAGTTGACCAAAGTCTGACCCACCCCGAGCATGCCCAGCTTATTAATTAATCTTCTATGTGGAACAGTATCGAAAGCTTTGCTGAAGTCAAGGTAGGCAACATCAACTGCTCCCCCTTGGTCCACCACTCTGGTTACCCAGTCAAAGAAATCTATGAGATTAGTTTGACAGGACCTTCTTTTTGTAAACCCATGCTGTCTTGGATCCTGTGCTCCTATGGATTACAGGTTATGCCCTATCCTTTCCTTAAGGAATGTCTCCATAATCTTGCCCACTACTGAGGTAAGACTGACTGGTCTGTAGTTCCCTGCCTCCTCCCTTGTACCACTCTTGTGGAGTGGGATCACATGAGCCCTTCTCCAGTCTTCTAAGACCTCTCCTGTGCTCAGAGACTCACTAAACAGTTCTGATAATGGCTCTGCTAGTTCCACCCCTAGCTCCTTTAGTACCCTGGGATGTATGCCATCAGATCCCATTGCCTTTTCCACCCTGAGCTTATCAAGCTCTTGTAGGACCCTTTCTTTTGTGAAGGGACCAATGCACACCTCCCTCCCCCCTGTGTCCATGGTGCAGAGTTGTGGACCCTGCCCTACCTTCTCTTCAGTAAATACTGAGCAGAAGTATCTATTTAAGATAGATGCTTTTACATGGTCCTCCTCCTCCTCACATGTCCCCTTATTCCCTTTGATCTTAGCAATACCCCCTCTGGACTTTCTCCTTTCACTAATATATCTATAGAATGTCTTGTTGCCTTCTTTTACTGTTTGTGCTAGTGTTTCCTCTATTTGAGCCTTTGCTTGCCTTAGTACCTTCCCTGCTTCCCTTAGGGATGTTTGGTATGCCTCCCTATCTTCATCCTGCTGTGTTCCCTTATATTTCCTGAAGGCCAGCCTTTTGGCTCTGAGCTTTTCTGCTACTGTGTTTGAGAACCAAAGTGGTTTCCTTCTTCTTTTGCACTTTCTTTTATCACTAACACAATGGGATGTTGCTTCAAGTATTGCATCTGTAATGCTTGCCCACTTTGCCTGTACCCCCTCATCTGTATTTCTTTTTACCAGGGCTGGCTTAACTCTGTTGGCCATCTTATCAAAGTCAGCTACTCTGAAGTCCCATATTTTTGCCTTGGAATGGGATGATTTTGTTCTAGTGGCCAAATTGAACTATACCATGTGATGGTCACTGGCCCCCAGGTGACCTTCTACTTGGAGATCTGTGATCCTCTCCCTGTTAGTCAGTACTAGATCTAGGATAGCCCTGTCTCTTGTGGGTTGTTGTACCAGTTGTTTGAGGCCTTCCCCCTGCAGGTAATGCACCATGTGTCTAGTTCTGGCAGATGTCCCTGCTGGTATTGACCAATCTGTATCTGGCATGTTGAAGTCTCCCATTATCAGAACCTCCCCATTAGCTGTCATGTTCTGTATATCTTCTAACAGTAACGTGTCTATGTCCTCTCCCTGGTCTGGAGGCCTGTACACAACCCCAGTTTGTATGGCTGTCCCATTTCCTGTTTCCAGGGTGACCCACATTTCTTCTGGCTCCTTATGTGTATTCAGAATTTCTGTAGCTTTGATATTTTCATTGACATAAGGGCCACTCCACCCCACCCTTTTTGACCTCGGTCTCCTCTGAACAGTACATATCTGGGTACTGAAGTCTCCCAAGTATGGTTACTGGTGAACCATGTCTCGCTAATGGCTAAAATGTCCACTTCAACCTCTGTCATTGTTCCCTGCAGGTCTGGGATCTTGTTTCCCAGACTGCAAGGATTTGTGTACATGATTTTCCATTGGCCAGATTTTGGTGTGTTAGTTGTGTGAGGTCTGGCATTTCCCCTGTGCATCGTATAGGTGTGTTAGTTTTTGGGTGAGGTCTGGCATTTCCCCTGTGTGTCATATGGGGAGCTGGAACTTTTTGCTTACCTGATGATGCAAATGAACTACAAACATGCTGAATTCCTGTTTGATCACTAGCTGAGGGGGGAGGGGTGTTGTTCCAATTTGATGTATCGGGTGCTGCACCCCTCTCCCCATTAGCTAGTTTAAGTATTCTGCAAAGAAGTCAAACTTCTGCCCCAATGCAGACTCCCTCCTTAGTCAGATGCAGTCCATCGAATTTAAAGAACTTTCACTCCCAAAACTGTTGCCAGTTACCTACAAATTATTGTCCTTTTTCCTGGCACCAGCCCTTGAGCCACATGTTTAACTCCCCTATCTCCCCTTCTTTGACCTTCCATCCATCTGCCCCCTTCTCCCAGACTGGCAGGATCTCAGAGAAAGAGATGCTAGATGAAATGGATGATAGTCACCCAGCCTGGTCAGGTGTTCCTTGGTCTCCACAACTGACCAGCTGGTGAGATCGTTAGTCCCTATGTGTACCAGGACATTGATGTTTTCTCCTGCTTCCTGTACAATTTTAGCAATGTGGTCAGTGTCTCTCCATGCTGATGTATTTTGTTTTTAGATAATAAGTTCAGCAATTTCATTTCTCTTTCCCCCTTCTTCCCCTTCCATAAGTCACGATGTTGCAGGGGTATCATTGTTATGCAAAAATAAGATAGCATCATTTGGAAACAAGTTCTGGAATGATGAGGGGGGACTGAAGGGGCAGAGGAAGGGTAAGTCGGATCGAATACTAAAGAAGGCGTTAACACTGTTAAAAACTCTGATATAAGGGGACTGGCTTATGTCATCTCACAATATGATTTTTCCCTTTTTGGTTTTTCTTTTTTCCCTTTGACTGAACTAAAACAGAAAGCACATGTCTCGAGAGACTGAAAAGCCAATCCAGGCGATGAAGTACAGAGGACTTTATTATTTGTATCATGTTTTATGAGAAATAGTCCTCATAACTAGTTAATGAAAGTGGCGAGTACAATATTGCTCTCTTAACTTAGAGGGTTCCCCGGACTGTTTCCAGGCCTGATGTTTTGGTGGCATGGGATTATGCAGTACAATATGACTGGGGGATGGCCCTGGGAGAGCCCCTACAAAATGGCTGTGTACAGGGGAAGGGCGATGTATAGCAGAGGGAGGGGGAGGGAGAAGTGGGAGGTCAAAGGGAAATGGAGGGTGGGTGGGATCAGGTATGCAGCACAGCAGCCATTTAAGAAGGGATATCTTATTGATAACCTGAACAATACCACTACTCTTGGTTTAAAGCTGAATAGTCCAGTAAAAAATTGTCAACAAGGTGGCTCCATATAAAGTATGTTCATGGAATATAAAGGGGTCTCAATCTCAGGCTAAAAGTGCAAAAATATTGTTGTATCTTCATAAACTAGGCATTGATATAGTGTTTCTTCAGGAAACCCATTTGTCCCCTTCCCAGGTCTCACAATTAAGAAGATCCTTGGTAGGCCAGGCCTTTGGGAGTGGACCAGATACTCGAAAGGGAGGGGTTGCCATTCTCATAGCAGGAAGAGTCCCATTTCAACTTATAGACACCATAGTAGATCATCAGCATAGATATATTTTGATCAAGGCCCTGCTGGGCCAAACAGAGGTAGTACTTGGTTCCATATACAGCCCCAATATGGAAGACCCATCCTTTTTTGTTTTCCTTATGAATGACTTGACCCCATGGTCCCATTTCCGCATAATGCTAGGAGGAGATTGGAACCTTGTTTATTGTAATATTATAGATCGCTCCCCGAGTCACTCTCCATCTCTTTCCCCAGCGCAGGTTGTCATCAGAGAAATGATGGACTCCATTGGATTAATAGATCCTTGGAGGGCCCTTTACCCACACCAGAAAGAATATTCATTCCACTCTATTCCACACAACTCATTTCCTCACTTAGATTACTTTCTCGTAGACGTGGAACACCTCTCGGCTATAACAACCTGCAACTACCTCCCCAAGGTGATCTCAGATCATCATCCCACTTTACTAGGCTGAAGTCTGGGCCCACCCATATCTAGAGATAAGGTTTGGAGATTCAATTGTCAATTATTTCGATCAGAATATCTGAAAAATCAGCTGGCTGGCTTCATTACAAAATTTATTGAGATAAATGCCCCCTCCATGACCAAGACAAACATGCTATGGGGTGCCTTAAAAAGCACAGTTAGAGGGGAAATAATTTGCATGGCAACGGTTAAGAAAAAAACAACCTCTAAAGTTACTTCTGCTTTGCTGCGGGACATCAGGGACATGGTGATGTCACTTTCCCCGAACTTCACAAAGGATCAATTTAAAGCCCTAGAAATTTTAAGGGACTGATACAACTCAATTCTGACCGAACATGTAGAGTATCTTCTTATATGCTCTAAGATTAAGTATTTCGATCTGGGCGACAAAGCTGGAAAACTTTTGGCTTTGCGACTTAAGGCACAGGCCTCAGATAGAATTTTTCCTAGTATTCAAAATTCTGAAGGACAAATAGTCACTTCTCCGAGAGAAATTACTGTTTTCAAGAATACTACAAAACTCTGTACTCCCACACTTCTCATTCTTTTTGTCCAGAAATGCTGGAACAATTCTTGCAGCCAGTACAGCTCCCGCAACTCAACTCATCTCAAGTAAACTTGCTTAAAGCCCCAATCTCTCAAGATGAGATAACACAGGCTATTGATTCCCTCCCCACAGACAAATCACCAGGCCCAGATGGATTTACAGTAGAATTCTACAAACTTTTTAAAGATCAAATTGGACCAATTCTTTTAGGCACCTACAACTATATGTTTGAGCAAGGTATTACTGACCCTACCTTATTTGAGGCCACTATTGTGGTTATCCCAAAGCCTGACAGGGACCTCTTCAGGCGCAAACTACGCCTCATCTCATTAATTAATGTTGATATAAAATATTGGCAAAAATTATGGCCACTAGGCTATCTAAGGTCTGGCAATGTCTAATAAGCTGTGAACAGGTTGGCTTTATAGCTGGCAGGGTTTTGTCTGACCATATGCACAAGTTGGCGTATCTGATCTCTGCATCCAGGGACTTCCAAATTCCAGCTGCTTTGGTGTCCCTGGATGCAGAGAAAGAGTTTGATAGGGTCTCCTGGGAATGCTTATTCCATTTGTTACAACTTTACAATATTCCAATGCAGTATATAAAATGGATTAAGATATTATAGACTTGTCCCTCAGCACGTATACTATGTAATGGGCACCTATTCCATACCTTCAAGCTACAACAAGGAACTAGACAGGGATGCCCACTTTCCCCCTTTTTCTTTAATTTATATCTGGAACCGCTTATTAGATGTATTAAACTATCCCCAAATATTACCGGTATCTCCATTGGGCCCAATCAATACAATATTTCGGTCTATGCCGATGATAATTTACTTCACATAACATACCCTTCGAAATCGGCCCCTGCTGCTCTCGAAATTATTAAAATATTTGGGACTTTCTCTAATTACAAACTCAATATCACAAAAACAGAAGTGATGCCTTTAAATGTTCATACATTCCAGGCTGAAGTTGCTCACCTTGGATTCCGCTGGACCAGGGATAAATCAAAATACCTGGGTATATACAGTATATCTTTCCCGTACAGAGACCAAGATGAAACAGTACAACCTGGATAAAATTCTTACTCAGATTAAAATGGATCTTTTCCGCTGGGCCATGTTACCACTTACTCTCTGGGAACGGGTAAATGTTCTGAAAATGAACGTCCTTCCGCAAATTCTGTATCCCTTACTGATGATACAACCCTTTCTACCCAAAGCATGGTTTACCCAGGTCAACAAAATTATGTCTAATTTTCTGTGGGGTGGGAAGACACCCCAATGGGCCTTTTTTAAGCTGCAGAGGAGTAAGAACAATGGGGGTCTACAACTCCTGGATCTGCTCCTTTATCAGTTTTCTATTGTCTGCTTGGTCCTAGCATATTGGAAGAGAGACAATTCATGTCAGGAGAGTGTTCATTACATTCCCTTGTGGTATCAAATTGAGCAAAGTTTACTCTCTCCACACAATATATCTCCCAAGGCTTTCATTTTCTCCCCTCTCAAAAATTTGCCTAAAGCCCTCAAGACCACACCCATAGAAATAACACTTCAATTACATTCCCAAATGTGTAATTTTTTCCAGATATCTCTGGTAAAGGATGTTTCCCAGCCTATATGTGTGAATCCCAATTTCAAAATTATGGGACTGCCCCTTTCGAACAATTTCTGGCCTGGTAACACCCAACTGAGAGTTGTGGACCTACTTCATGAACACACACTGAAACCTTTTCAGACAGCCAGCTTACTGCTCAACCTCCCTAAAACCTTTTGTTTTAAATACCTCCAACTGCAGCACATGCTCCTACGACACTTTGGAATGGGGTATTCGACACAGTATCTAGACGGCCCGCTTTTACATGCTATTCCTAACTTACCTTCCTCTTACATCATTTCCCACTTCTATCGCCTCCTAAGGAAGGCCATAGAGGAAAAACAAGGTGAGCCGCATTATGTCTGGGACCAAGTACTACCTCCAAACACCTCAGCTCCTCGACCATGGCCTAAAATTTGCTCACAATTGTACCAAGATGTGAAATGGATCAGATACCATGTTTTACAGTTTTATGTAATAAATGATTTATACTACACTCCAGCTAAGCTCTATCAAATGGGGAAAATCTCCTCAAATGTTTGTTCATGGTGTAAGCAAAGGCCTGGTACCATGTTGCATATATTGTGGGAATGCAACAAGGTCACACCTTTCTGGGATTGTATTAAGTCCAATTTACACCCACTCTTAGGGCTATCTGATGCGTTCAGGCTGGACATTTGTATAATAGGAGACTATGGAGAGGTTCTAAGTGGCACCCAATGAAAACATATGACACTAATATCAGTGTGTGTGCCAAAAAAGTGATTATGCGCCACTGGTTAGATCAAAATATCCCTACATATACAGAATGGCTAAGGGAGGTATTGTTTGCCCTACAGGCTGAGAACACGATTGCTCACATTGCACGAAGATCACAATACTACCAAAAAATATGGGCACCTTTACATACTCTACTGACTATTTAGCGGATCACAGGATACCAAATAAGTAGGTAAGACAAGAAGAGGCTAGAACCACAATAGTGGCATGGCTTCATTAAGGATGGTCCTCCCCGACTATCTTACCTGGGCTATAGGAAATGGTGGATACTGTCGCTGCATACCTGAGGGGGGGGTCTTTGGGGAGAGGGGAGGTAGGAGGAGGGTTACAAAGGGTCTCTGTAGACAGCTGAGACTGCAGTGTTTGAATATAGCTATGACTATGTTTACAACATACACTCTATATGACATTGTAATGTAACAGGACCCTAGCATACAACATTTGTTCAAACAAAATGTATATGTGAATGCTCATATCAAATGTTTGAACTAAGTGATATGTTAACTCTTCCTACAAATGAATAAAATATATTCAATTTGATCAGAAGTGTTTTGGATTTTCTTTTTGCTTTTTTTGTTTTGGTTCCTGTTTTGGGTGAGTTTTGTTGTGGTAGCTCCTGTACTGCAATGTCCTGCTCTGCAGTGTCCTCTGCCCCTTTGTTTGATTTCAAAGATAGAGGCAGATTCCTATTTGTAGTCTTTATATGGTTTGTGGAGGTGATATGTTGAAGAGCACCTAGTGATGGGGCACCCGATTTGCCCCTCCTAACCACCTGCCAATCTAGTGGACCAACTACTCTCTGCAGTCGAGGTGCTTCTGTTAAATGTTGATGAAATGGTGGGCGGTTCATATAATATATTTCCTCCTGAATATGCGATTTGAGGCATGCAATCTCTGCCCATGCTGGCTGGAGCTGAGCCCTTAGATCTCCAATGGCCCAGCATGTAGGACAGTGTCCTAAATCCTTTATAACTGCCATTTTGAAAAGTGTGCTGCAGTAACTGCAGTTAATAATATCCATTCCGGATAAGTTGCTGGGTTTATAACCTGGTCAGAGAAATTAGAAGGAGGAAAATGAAAGCACAAGTTTGATTATGTGTTTTGTTTGTTTGTTTTTGTATAACTTGTTATAACAAGTTAAATTACTCTTGCCCTAGTAAATGAGGTCACTGTGTGGATATCCCTCTGATCTACCCCTTCCTGCTTTGCTACAGGAAATGTCACAACTGTGCTACCCTATAAGAGGAGTGTACTGTGGGGTGGTTGGGGATGGAGGTGGGTGGCTTGGGCCCTTCCCCTGCTGAAAAAGAAGAACCACGGAAGAAAGAAACAAGGAGGTAAAAGCAGAAACAGTCAACCAACAGCAAATGCAGTAGCCCTGAAAACTTATCCTAATGATAGATAAAACTGTAAAACCTGTAAAGCACCACCTGTAATAATTTCACAGAAGATATACCCTGTAAGAAAGACTTTGCTGCAGAGAAAAATAAAGCAGTAACAGAAGATATGCCTTGCAAAAGATAATTTGAATCAGAAGATTACAACAGTAATTTGTAAGCACAAACCTGTAGCACACCCTGCAATAATGCAGCAGAAAGTATACCCAGCAACAACAATTTGAATCAGAGAAAAATAAAGCAATAAAATGTTAGCAACAAACAGTAACAACCGCTGTGAGTACAAAAGAAAATAATAATAACACACAATAAATCTGCCTGGCCAAAAGAAGCCTTAATCCTTTTCCTTGCTCTGTCCTTACAAGCTACCTAGAAGAAATGAGCTCAGGTGAAGCTATGTGCCTTTGACAGCAAACCTAGTCTTACCATTCGTATAAGATTCTATAAGGATTCTGATTACTGTAGCTTAGATACATTACTATACTGTATCTGTCCAGTGAAAGAATAGATACAGAAGCAAATGAGACCTGTTGTCAGGGCAACCTGTCAGCTTGAATGAACATCTGGATGTTGTTGGATATTGTTCCATTCTTGCAGCCAAATACTGTTGTTACTTGAAATTTGTTAAAAAAAATGTACATGTACATAACCCTACTTGAACACCTATCATTTCCACATTCAGATGTTGCTGCCAGCACTAACCCTGCTTAGCTGGGACACCCACTTAATCGGAACATTTTGGATTCCACAGAGGCTTCCCCATTAAGTGGTGTCTACTGAACTACATAAAAAAGATGACCATTGCCTTAGTTAATTTTTTCTGTAATATTCAGTATATTATCTCAACTAATACTTTATGCATTAGTAGAGTCACAGGAAAGTTTTAGGTCAGAATCATTGTTTAGACCCACAGGTTTCAGTGATTTTAAAGTAAGTATTCAATAAGTCTCTCTCTGCAAGAAAAGATACTGTCTGTCACCCCTCTAGGGTGTGGTCTAACATGTTCCAATCCTACAGATATAAGATGATCAAAATTGCCACAATGGAGTCACTGAAGATGGAAAGCTACTAGTGTTTCCTCCAATCCCCATGTGCAATATAATATGACGCCATCTGAGAAATGAGCCTTCAGTCTTGCAGGAAAGGGCATTTGGAATTTCACTTCCTCCTGCTTAAGTGCCCTGAAGTGGGGAGAATAGCCACTTTCATTTTCCTGGTGGTAGTGTAATCATTGTTGATGTAAAGTGTGTGCTGCTCCCAAATAAAAACACATTGTTTCCCACCTTGAGAAATTATCTGATCTTTAGTACAAAAGCTCAACAATTGCACCACCGCAGACTAAGGATGCTTGTTTGGGTCTGGTTTTAGTCCCAGAGCCCTACAGACTATTTCTATCTTCAGGGAGAATTCTGCTAGAGGTCAAGCAAGGTATGGGGCAAGTTATCAATATATGTTAAAATGTCTATTCCCTGAATGTCATTGGGTAATCAGTGGGTCTGAAGATTCTTTTTGTAGAGATAGCCTTCTACAGTAGGTCACAGTTATCTTCCTCCAGCTGGAGGATCTTGCTGTAAAGTGCACGAGAGAGATCTGCAGTGTTTTTGTTTGCCACTGCAGTGAGTGCTTGGTCTTGATCTGTCTCTTTGGCTTGCAGCTTTGTGAGGTCCGATCAACCTGTAAAGAGCTCTGAGAAGATTTCATGTCTGAAATCTTTGAGCTGTGCTAGGATTAAGGTGTTTGGTGGGTCAGAGACATCAGACATTGTGGGAAGAGTGGGATGAATCCACCATATTAGGAAAATCGCTAACTGAGCTGTCCAGAGAGTTTGGTGCTTTGTTATTCAATTATGCTGCCTGGAGAGCCACTTTTTATTCCTTCCCACTGCCTCCCATCACTGCAAGCTAGTTGATGATCTAGGTCTGAGGTTCACAAATAGACTTCAATGACAATCTCGGCTGTGTTACTGAAAATCAGTGTTGAGAGCTCCTTTTCAAGGGTGTTACGCCATAGTGGGAGGAAGTGAAAGTCCAGAACTTTGTATTTCTGATTAGAAAATGGGTAATAGAAATGCCAGCCTGTGAATAGCTGGCAGTAATCTTTACCCATACTTTTATCAGGCAACACTGGCAGAAAAAAAAAGAAGAGCCAGTATGTAGCTCAAAGTTCCCGGATTGCAGCTCGCACGGCAAATTCTCTGTTTTGCTCTCAGCTTGCAGCTTTTCTTACTATACCCTGGGTGGGTGGGTATCACCCAACATCCCACTCTCCCTATCGGGTCTTATTGCTTACATATTGTATATAGTATATGACTGTTCCCTTGTAAGAACAGTTATATATTTGCTTGTTAGAGTAATGCACACCCAAATATTTATTTCAGAAAACCATGAATCATAGGTTACTTAACACTCACCTTATTCTGGACTATGTAGGTAAACATATTCTGAGTAAGTAAAAATCTAAAATAAAAAAATAAACCTTCTATGTCTCCCCAGGTAGTCACCCCTTTGAAAATGGAATATATTGCAATATATTGAAAAATGTGCTTTAATATATGGCCATACAATGAAAAATACATTGTCCCAATGTAATACATTGCATAATATATTATGAAATTTATTTCTGAGTATACTGACATAATATATTTCTAACCCATAGTATGCAAAAATCTATGCACTATATTAAAAAATACATTGACTCAATGAAGTATAATACACAGCATATTTCAGCATATAGTGAAACTGCATATTCTGCCTCATGCATTGCTTGAAAGCATGTTAATATTATTTAGTAATACATTGTCTGAAATATATTATTAGTGTATTTCAAAATATATACTATATTCTTTGTATCTTATGTATATTTTTATATATGTTACATATATTTTTATATATGTTACATATATTTTATACGTTACATATATTTTTTTATATATTTTACATGTATTTTTGTAAATGCTTAGTTTTGTCCCATGTGTACATTTGTATAACTGATTTGCATATTTCAAAAGCATAGTTTATCAAGGGGGTGGAGCCAAGATGGCATGCTGAGAGTGTGTGAGTGAGCATCTCGGTAACTGGTGGTGTTTGTTCGATTTCCCTTTTTTCAACTTACCGGCTCATTTCTGGATAACATTGTGTCTGAAAATCAGTTCAGTATGGTATTGCCTTTTCCTTTTTACCAGGTTTTTCGGCATTGGAGCACTGGTTCAATGTATGGTGAGTGGTGAGAAGAAGCAGGACAGAAGCAAAATTATTTGCACCAGATGATAAGATTAACTTGTAAGCACTGATGTATGGGGTTTTTAGCTTGTGAAGTTTCTGCTGAGCTAGTGAAATTTCATTAGGTTTGCTCTTCATCTTGATCCATTAGAGGAAAGCAAAGATAAAACAGCAAATGAAAGGAGTGTACTAGTATTTCAGGCAGCTGGCTAACCCATAATTTCCCCCACATCAACGAGTCTATTTCTTGGGTAATGGGGTCAAGCTTAGTGTGAAAGGTTGAAAGTTGGATACAAAGTTGATTTTGGTCAGTATTTTTTTTGTTGTTGTTTTTTTTTGGCTTTTGATAGCTGCATGGAAGCGATATGGTATACTTCTTAAAGGATTAGAGCCACCACATGCTGAGCCATTTTTTCTCCTAAAGGTTAGAGGAGGAAATAAAAAAAAAATGAAAAAAGGAGGCAGGTTGAGAAATGGAAGACTGTCTGTTTGCTTATCACTCTTTTTGATTTCTAAAGAGGACATTTCTCCCTGGTATAATGGGTGCAGGATAGAGCTGTGCAGAATGGGAACATTCCAAATCCAAGGAATTTCGATTACATTTTTCAAAATTCCATGAAATTTCACCTAATTTCATCAGAATTTTCTGGAATTTTTAAAAGTTAATAATTTGGTTATAACTCTACCACTGTTCAATCTAGAGCTCAGAAATTTGGAATATGTACTGTTTCAATCATTGGCCATGAACTTGCCAAACATCATGAAACTTTAATGGACAGTTTGAAAATTATAGTGCTCAAATGCTGTCATTTCATTGTTTGTGCAAAATTTCATGAACATTTTTATCTGCATATACCTTAACCGTCTATTGATCAGGGATCTTAAATTTGGTATGATTTCTTGATGATAGGTGTTCTAACAATGTACCAGATTTCATGACAATATGATATATTGTTTAAAAATGATATGTGCTCAAAATCTGTCATTTTATTTTTTTCAGGAAATTTAATGACAAATATTCATCTGCATATAACTCAGGCACCTTTGGAGCTAAGCATGTGTAAATTACTATGGATAATCTTTCTGTAATGCTTATAGAATTATCTAAATATGGAGAGAATTAGGAAAGAGATTTTTAAGTTACAGGGGTTCAAAACGTCACTATGTAAATATTTGCAAAACTTTGAAAAATATCAAAAATGTGGATGTTTGTAACTTCTCTGCTCTTGCATGCATAGAGTAAACATTTGGCATGTGTATCCATAGTCCATGTATCCTGGTGTCTAACACAACTAGATACATTGGTTAAGCAGTTTTAATTTTGCAGAAGAAAAAAATGATTAGTAACATTTTCTCACATATTTATAATAGCATATACTGTAGATGAAACATCCAGAATTTTTTTGTGTAATTTAACATTAACAGTGCACATAGCACTACTTCATTTGATAAGCTGGGCTGAGCTTTTTGCAGTCCTGCTGTTCCTCTCTGGGTGACTACCCTCCCTTCTCTTTTGGCATAGCCAGATTGACTCAGTAGAACTACTGATCCCACTGATATCCTCTGTGCTCTTTACAGTGACAAACTCCCTTAAAACATGAGTCATCTACTCCTTTTTCTGTCGACCTACCCTGTTGGAATATCTATAATTCTTTCTTCCTGCTACCCAAGACATTGTCTTCCTGCACTACATCATTTTGAGTACCTATAAGTCCAAGACTTGCATTTACACCAGGCTCCCCAGATTATAAACTCACTGGATGTGATCCTTAAATATCCTGCATTCAGGTTGGAATTGTTAACACTCTGCTTTCTTGCTCCAACCTGCAATTCTACCACTGTTGTGCTACACAGCTCAGCTGTCCATTTCTTGGTGAAACTGTGGGAGGGATATTCAGACTGCACCCAAAAAAAGCGCAATAGCAAGAGCAGGCGCAAATGAAGTGCACCCCTTCGCAACATGCACGATATTCAAACAAAGTGCAGGCCAAGGTGCACTTGTGCAACATAGCTGAATATCACACCAGCTGTGCCATGGCACAACCAGAGATGCACAGTGGAGCAGGGCCTATGCACAGTAGCACAACCAGGGATGCACAGTGGAGCAGGGCCGATGCGCAGTAGCACATTCAGTGATGTGCAGGGACAGGGCCAGGATGCAGGGGTGCACCACTCATGGAAGCCATGGGTGGAGAAGTACACAGCAGGCCAGAAAGACCCACCCCCTCCCAGGCACTCCATGAACTGAACAACCAGAGGTGAGCTGGATGGACCACCAGCCTATGAACACCAGCACCAAATCAAGACCTGGTCACGGTGCCCCAGCACACCCCCCCAAGCAAGCAGTGACTGCAACACAAAGAGGGCTGGCACCCCCAGTGTCACCCCACCCCACCAATGCAGAGCACAGCCTGTACAGTGATCCCCAGACACAAGGCCCAGAAGCAGCGGCCAACAGTGCATGGCACCAAACACATGCCACCAGCAACACTGTGACAATGCAACCCTGGGCACCATGGAGCCATGCAAAGCAGCCCACTGTGAATGCCCTGCAGTGGGTGACACCAGCCACTGATGCAACAACTGCATACACAATTCCCCCATGCATAGCCCCCCCGTGACACAGCAGAGAGGTCGACCCTGCATCAGTACCCGAGGGACTCCGCATGTGATAAGGCCTGCCCTGCACACCACCACCACCAGCAGGACAGCAGCCTACACACCCACCCATGCACACACCCTGTTCCAGCACTGACCCCAACAGGCAGCACAGCCACCCACTGTGGTGCATGGAGGCTTGCACCACACAGGATGTGACACAGAGTATGGACAAACCCCCACCCTGTCCCAAGGGTACCCCAACACAGGGCCACAAAAGCAGGGCAACAGACTCTGCTGGTGTGTGTCCACTGATGCTGTGTACTCATGGCCTGCACTCCACCATGGCATAGCTGAACCAGCCATCCTTCGCATGCACCATGAAGCCATCTGCCACCAGCATGCGGCTGGAGCACCAGTGACAGACAGTAGAACACAGACACTGCAACAGACATCAGTGACAGCATGGAGGGGGGAACAACAACAGCATAGCCCACAGTGTCACCCGAGGCAGACGTGCACCATACTGGTGACAGGACACAAGCCGCCATGGCGCCATGCCCAGAGTGTGTCTGGCATGGACAGCCACCAATGACACACCAGCATACCACAGACATGCCAGGGGTCCAGCTGCAAAGGCCATGGACAGACAGACAGGGGCATCAGGGACACAGCGCATGCACCAGGGACCACTGCACACAGGCATCCATTGCACAGGGAATAACACACATACCACAGACAGGAACCGAGTCCCCCACCCACACTATTAGTGGGGCCCTGCAGGACACACACACACACACCCAATCCTGCACCACCCCAGACGCTATGCACACCACTGCAGAAAGGCGCCATATGCCCACTGCAAATCAGAGACCACCACAGTTGTCATATCAAAATAGAATATATTGCAAAGGTAAACTGTACAAACAACATATCAAACAAAACTATGTACAAAGTGGGGGGGAAGGGGGACAAAGGGGTGTGAGAGACAGTCCAGGGTGGGTAATGCACATAACATGCACTGCAGGCCCTACTGGAGGCCCCTCTCTGCACTCCAGTCCCTGTGTCACCGACGGTGCCTCCTACTTCCGCCATGCTCCATTCCCTGGAGCAGCTCCAGAGTAGCCCGGGTCACCTACAGTAGCTCCTGTATGTGCCGCTCCAGGTTAATCCAGCATTGCCCACCAAGGACAAGGGAGCAGAGTCAGTATGTTTGACTGGCCAGACCCCTGCAGTCCACCCAATGTTCACGGCATACAGCCATGGGCCATGCCCCTGTGATGGTATGTGACCACTCACAGTATCAGCGTCCACATGACCCACCTACCCAGCACCCTTAGCCATGTGGAATGCTGCACACACCCACCGTCCATATCCTGCATAGCACCAATGTGGCCGTACAGTGACATGGCTATGCAGTGCAAAGGCAGTGGCACAGCCATGGACCCAATTCAAGCACAGCCCACCCGCAACACCCACCCACACATGCAATGCCACAGGACAGTACTGAGTGCACCATGTGGTGTTCATGGCAGTGGGGACGAGTGCGGGTGGCCACACCCCGCCACCACCCCTGCAACCCACCATGCACAGATATGAGAGGAAACATGACACTCACCTGCAGCCTGGTCAGCAGGGAGCTGCTGACCATTGGCACGACTGACTTGCCCCAGCTGCATGGCCACAACTCCCACTCTGGCCTGCTGTACCTGTCCTCAGGCCAAACATGCTCTACAGCAATCCTCTGGGCCTAGGGTGGAAATATGGAGAGGGAAACATCAGTACAGTCAGTAACACAGCCCCCCCCTTGCTGTGTGCATGCCTGCATGGCCCAGCCATGCCACACCCCCACCACCCCACCCCTCTGCGGCATGGCCTGATGCACACCACCAAACCTGGACAGACACACACAACAAGTGATAGGATAGAGCACCTACCTGGCCATGGCATCGCGCTCCGCCGTGTGCGTGCCTGCAGTCACCCCAGGTGGTCAGGGTCCTTTCGCTGGAGGTTGCCATAGCAGTGGTGACACTGCTCCACTGACCTGCTGCTCCCTTTCACCTCCTCCAGGCCCTCTGCAACCTCCTGCCACACCGCAGTCCATGACCTCTGGAGGAGTTCCTGCCCAAAGAGGGTACCAGCATGTGGCTTCACCAAGGCCACCTGGTTTGCCAATTCTATGGCACTCCAGACAGGCACTCTGGTCCTAGGCATGGTGCTTTCTCAAATGGAATCAAAATGGCGCTCTGTAGCACACCACCCCACATGCACAGGCAGTGCAGTACTGCACTGCCAGTCCCTATCACGCTGTCACTGGACTGCACAATAGGAGTGCAGCCATGCAGACATATGGCACCTAGGGGCAAAGGTCAACCACAAGGTCAAGGGTCTGTCCGAGCACAGAGCTCCACAGCACTATTGGGATGCCCTGCATGTAGTGCAGTAGGGTCCATGTGTGTGACACCCTGCAGTGGCCTACCGCACTGTGGCACCATGGTGCCAATGGCGCACCATGGCACGAGCGCCCCATGGGCATATAGTGCACTAGCACCACAGGCATAGTGGTGGCCTTGCTTTACACTGCCTCCTGTGCACAGCACATCAGCTATGCCACATGCTTCGGTGTCAGCACCCCAGGCATGCGCCATGCGGTGCCGATTGTGCACGTCACAGTGGTGCGCCATAGCCTGAGCACGCTCACCAACATTGCACAAGGTGCAACAGTGTGATATTCAGCCAGGTTATGCATATCAGCTCATTAGCCATTCAACAGTGCATCCACTGCATTAGCATCCACTTACAGTTGCACCTTCCCTCATTTGCATGCGTTGCACTATATAAATGAGACCTGGAGCTGCAGAGGCCATGGATCGGTATTGCAGTCCCTTGTGGTAGGTTGCATGCTGTTGGTACATGGGGACAGTGGTTTGGGAGGGCTGTATGGGACTGCACAGTCCAAGGTAACACCTGTCACTCCCACAGGTGCGAGCATGACTGAGCGTGAGGAAGAGGAGGAACAGGGAAGTGGAAGGGGAAGAAGAAGGAGACCCAACTTCATCAAGGCTGAACCTGATGCCCTGTTTGAGGCATATCTGGACAGGGAACCATTGCACAGTGGGCAGTGGGGAATGCCACTGGCCTGTGCTGTGGTGTGGGGTGAGGTGGTGTGTGCCATGAACCAGCAGGGCAGCCACCAGTGGTCCGTGCAGGAGAGCAAGAAGAAGGTAGGCACAGAAAGGAGGTGGATCAAGGAAAAGGTGGCTTCCATCAGGGTGGCACATGCTGCAGGAGGAGCGAGTGCCCAGCAGCATGTGGAGTAGTGCCATCGAGGGTGTTCCTGGTGGTGGCTTCCAGATTGGTGGCAGCCCCTCACTGCATGGTAGATTCTGTGCTGTCAGTGTGTGGGTGGTGGAGGGCATGCCACATGGCAAGGCATATCCACTAAGGCAACTGTGTTCCTTTACAGCTCCTGAGCATCTACATGGGGCAGCAGTGGTGGGTGTGCCCATCGAGGGGGAGGCCCGGACACAGATGATCACCTATCCACCTCCACAGGTGTCCAAGGGACCAGCCAAGTGCATACCTGTGTGTCTGTCCAGACTGATGTGGGTGGTGCGGGTGCGGATGAGGCCTTGCCTGTGTCCCAGTGTGACATCACCCCCAGTGTGCTGGGCCACTGATTTTGGCCAGATCCAGCACCGATGATGTTGTGTCGCATGTCCCGGACAGTGATACTTGTGGGACACTGGATGGTCCTACAGCAGGCAACCGCTCGGGCGATACAGCGGGTGATGCTGCTGTGGCTGCCTGCGTAACAACCCAGTCCCAGCCTGTGTCTGTATGCCCCAGTGGGGCAGCACCGGTGTGTATCCAGGGTGGTGGGGCTGTTGCAGCTGTTGCGGCAGTGCTGGTAGACCCTGGTGATCGGCAGCCAGAGGGGCAGTGCCAGCAGTTGGCCAATGGCAATGTGGGGACAGTGTCAGGGGGCAGTGGCAGTGCACCACGTGTGGATGTGCCCCTGCATGGCTCTGGTGTGCAGTGCCCAATGTCACGTGGGTGCTGTCCAGCAGGGCCAGGAACACCACGAGGGACAGCATGATGGACCAGCAGATGACCACTTGGATGACCACAGCCATCTTCTCCAGGCCTCAGTTCACCAGCAGATGTGGCTTATGATGGCGGTGGGTGCACTCAGTGCAGTTCTGCATCAGGCAGATGAGCAGCACAGCAGGGACCACGGCTTGCTCCTGGCAGAGTTGGCCCGGCAGCAGGTGGATGTGACCGCTGCCATTGACAGGCAGACCATTGCAATGACAACTGTCATGGCTGCACTGGCCACCCCAGTCTGGTTCTTATCCACTGCAGACATCGCACAGTGTCATGTCCACCCCCTGTTCCCGACATTGTGCAACACCTGCTATATCAACACTGGGTTTGGCTGTGGGCATACCGAGCATGCCTGGCGCGGGCATGTTCAGTGGGCTGCAGACCTCTGTGCGAACACGGTCGCATTTACACAGCGTCACCCCTGGCGGCCCATTGATGCCTCCCCGTGAGGCCACTGGTCAGCCTGGCATGGCTGACAGGTCTCAGTGGGGCCACCAACACATCTGTGGAGGCCATGGTGCTGCGCAGCGTGACTTACCTGTCTCCCACTGTGACCACTGTCTGCCACTGCCCTGTGTGCACTGTGGTGTGTATTGTGCGGTGCATGGGTGGGGTAACCAGCCCTGCACACACATGGTCCCTGTGCACACCCTCCTGGCTGCTGGCCACTGTGGTGTGTGCATGATGATGCCTGCGTAGCACTGTCCACCACTGTGCAATGGTGCCCAGTGTCTGAGGCACACTAAGTGTCAGCCACTGGGCATGGTTGTGTGTGGTCCCGTGAGGGTATTGGAGTGGCTGTTGGGGTGGGAGTGACATTTGCCTTTCAGGCATGTGTTGTGATGTGTGTGCGCGCGTGTTGTGTTCAGCCCTGACCATCCCTGCTGCAGTGTGTGGTCCCCCACTCAGACCCAGTCCCTTACCACTGTCCGCCCCTGGTGTCCAGCCCTGCCTGTCTGTTGGCTGTGCCCTTGCCCCTGGTGGTTGCACATGGCCCTGTGGTCTACCTGTGTTGTCTGAAGTGCTCCTCTGCTACGGTGTCCTGGTGCTGCTGTGCCATCTGGAACAGACGGGGGTCTCGTCGCCCAGGCAGCTGGACCGGTGTCCTCATCATCCCCACCGCTGTCCCCCTCTTCAACCTCTATGGCTATCCCACAGTCGGTGGCCATGTTGTGCAGAATACAGCAGGCCAGGAATAGCCCACAGGCCTTCGAGGGGCTGTACTGAAGGGCACCACCTGATGTGTCCAAGCACCAGAATCATACCTTCAGCAGCCCAAACACATGCTCAATGACATTCTGTGTTGTGGCGTGTGCCTCATTGTACCGTAGCTGCGATGGGGTCATGGGATGCCGGTATGGTGTGAGCAGCCAGGGTCATAGCGGGTAACCACTGGCACCTGTGTGTAGAGGGGAGACATTAGCATGGTGGTCTGCATCACTATGCCATGGTCCATCATGGCCAGTGCCCATGGCACCTCTGACTATGCACCCCCCACATCTGCTCACGTCATCCTACGTGATGTGTATACTCACCTACTAGATGGCCAGTGGGGATGTCACCACTCTCAAACCTTTGGCACAGTGCAGACTGGTGCCAGATGAAGGCATCATGTGCTACCCCAGGGTGCATGGCACAGACATTATGCACCCCCTGGCATTGCACACCACCTGGCAGTTTATGCTCGGGTAGCCCTTGCGGTTTATGTAAGCCACACCCTCCAGGCCAGGTGGCATACAGATGCCTACATGGGTGCAGTCAATGGTCCCGAGCACGCCAGGCAACCATGCTACCCTGTGGAACTCCTGTATGTGTGCTGTGCACTCCGTCTGTGTGCTGGGGAAATGGATGTACTCTGCAGCATGTGGCAGCAGTGCATTGAGGAATTGTGTGAGTAGATGTGATGTGGCCAACTGGGTTATGCCTGTCATGTCCGCTGTTGTTCTCTGAAAGTTGCCCGTGGTAAGCAGGCACATGACGGTGGTCACCTTTGTCTCCAATGGAAGCGCATGGCTCTGTCGTGTGGGTGCCTGCATCTCTTCACTGCACAGCTCACAAAGCTGCCTCAGAATCACCCAGTTCAGGCAGTACCGGCCCACTATCTCTGTGTCAGAGCACTGTTCAAAGCTGGTGTGGACTTGGTACTGCCTGTTCTGGGCATACCCCTGATGGGCCTTTCCACAGCTGTGCCTCCCTGCTGCCTGTCTTCTCACACCCCTCATTACCACCTCCATCTGGAAGGTAGCACTGTCCATGTCCCTGGCTGGTGTTCCGCCCCCACGGGCGGATGTTCTCCTGTTCCCCCTGCTGTCTGTTGCTGGTGCTTCCCCTGCACCAGGTTCACCTCTAGCTGATTGCCTATGGCTGCCCTGCCCCTTGCCACTGCCCTCAGTCCACTGTGGCATTCACACACACTTTGTCGCACACTGGCATGGCGGCACACCACTCGCCACCCAGTCTGGCACACTTCTGGTGGGCCCTGTCCTAATCCTGGCCACTCGTGTGCCCTGCTTCCTGTCTTTCCTCTCTGGTGCTCAGTCTTTACGCTCCCACCTGTGGCTTCCCTGTGGTGCATTCTTCCTCCCTTCTCTTGCTCCCTTTTATTTTGGCTCATTTTCGCTGTAATGCAACTTCCGCTTGCTCCGCTATTGCGCACATCGCATGCTGTTGAATATCGCAATGTGCATGTTATTCCTGGTTCTGCCCCCTGTGGTTGCTCATACATTCATTATTGTTGAACTCTGGTGCATTGCTTATTGTGCTGCGCATCCAGCTCCCACTGAATATCGCACAATGGTGCATTTCTGCACTTGCTCTGGTGCATTCCTGTTGTGCATGGCGCATCTGCTCTGAATATCCTGCCCTGTGACTCTAATTCCAAAACCTGGTGACCCCCTGTGCTACCTGTCCCTTATACCCCTATTCTCTAATTAGAACCCCCCCCCAGATAAGGCTGAGAGAAATAAAAAAATTCTAGTTTTATGGAATTTTTTCATGAAAATCTACAGTTTTACAAAGACTCATGGGATTTGACTTTAAGTACATGTGTTCTTTTGCAATTTCTTGCAGCAAGCAATTAATAAAATTGGCACACACAGTCTCCTTGTAAGGTCGAAGTACCTGCAAATGTAATGGTATTGCATTCTCTAGTTTTAAAGTTTCAGAAGTTTATAAATTTGTAGTTTACATTCTTGCAAAATAACATTTTTAAATATTGTGAAAGTTTGACTACTTTTAATTCAGTCCCATTTAAAGATGAAAATATGAACTTTTTTTAGAAATGACCATGTGGTATAGTAGTTTAAATGTTTAATTTCTGGTTAAATTTGCATATGTAGTTTTAAAATTAGAGGGAACTAACCGAAATTAAAATTTTGGCAACATTTTTGGCAGGCTATAACTCAGTCCCATTTAAGACTAGAAATCTGAAACTATGTTCATATACAAATGTAGTGGTAACCTGTATACCTGCTAATTTTTGTAACATTTCAATGTATACTATCAAAATTATACTAAAATTACAGAAATCCAAATGTTGGCAAAATATTTGGTTACCTATAACTCAACTCCCATTGAAGCTTGAGACTTGAAGCATGGTGCATATACACATTCTCGGGGCTTCTCTAAATCCTGATATTGTGGAGAAATTTGGATAAGAAATTTTAAAATTATCTCAAAATAACTGAAAATTAAATTTTTATTAAATGTTTGGCCACCCATAACGCCATCCACTTTTAATCTATAGCTCTGCAATTTGGTATACTTTTTAAGAAAGGTGGTACTGTTTACTTTCCAACTTAGGTATTATTTGGATGCATAGTTTTAAAATGATAACAAATTAACTGAAATTTAAAATTTTGCAAACTTCAATGGAATTTTTATGAAAATTCTATGGAATTCCATGGAATCAGAATGGTTATTCCGTGGACATTCCATGGGTGGAATGTTATATTCCACATAGCTTGAGATCACATGATACAGTCCTCTGGGTAGCTGCTTCTCTGAGCACTCCCAATACCTCCTCCCGTACAACTGCCGGTTCCTCTAAATATTCTACAAAGAACAGTCTTTCAGCAATATTGTTTAAGAGGTTAATATACCTGCAGCCTTTTGACGCGATCTTCAGGGGGTGAAATTGAAGAAATGGAAGCAGAGATGCGGTCGGCTCTCCCACGAGATACGCTACTCACAACACCCGAAAAAATCATAAAGAGATCCAAGGCCCAGTTATGGCCAATGGGACGGCAACCCTTCAGCATTCACGAGCAGTCCCCCTTTCACTCTTGATCACTTCCTGGACAAATTCCGCCCATTCAGGGATGAATTGCGATCTCTAAAGGATGAATTTAAAGTAATTTCATCCAAACTGGAAGATCTGGCAATCTGTACCAGAGATTGCGAGGCCTATCTTAGTTCAGTAGAGCACAAAGTGGTCAAGGTGGCTGCTACCCAACAATGCCTCGCTAAGTTGGAGGTCAAAATCAAAGATTTGGAAGGGAGAAGTCATCACAATAATGTGGTGTTAATCAGTCTACCAGAGGGAGAAGAAGAGAACTCTCCGGTGCTGTTTACACAAAAATTAGTAGAAAAACTAGCAGGCCCTTCGCCATTTGGCCCATCCTACATCATAGAAAGGGCTCACAGGGCATTAAGAGCCATGCCCCCACCTGGTGCCCCACCAAGAACCTTCATCTTCAAGTTTCTAAATTACCAGGAGTGTCAGCATTTTATGATGAAGATTAAAGAAATAAAAGTAGTACAATGGAGGGGCAAGGTGATATGTGTGGCCCAAGATCTCCCCTTATCGGTGAGACAATGGAGAATGGCATACCATGGCATAGTCACTAAACTTCTGGCAGCAAATATAAAATTCCACATGGGATAGCCCGTGAATTTCCAGGTGTATCTTGAAGGGAAATTGGTTCCCTTTGATGACCCGAAGGCAGCTGAGGAGTCCCTTAAGAAGGCACTTCCCAACCTGTTCTGTATAGGCTGAAAATGGTTGCTGACCTGTGCCACCTGCAGGATGTTACATCGCTGTAACTCTCTGAAGTGAGTTAAAGTCTGCAAGGGTTTACAAACCATACTTATTTTTCATTTTTCTTTTTTCTCTTTCCTCAGTGTGTGTGTGATGGTGGGAGGCTAAATTTTAAAATGTAGTCACTGTATGAGCTTTCGCTTGCTCAGTAACATTCCAGCTTCAGTTTTGCTTATGTACACACTCTGAATGATGACCAAGAGTGCTGCCATGAACAGGACTCTTTCAATTTGATTTTCCTCACTGGAAGTGTTTATCCTGTTATTAAAGCTCCTCTCAGCTTAGCTTTCTCCATTTTGACTTTTTGGTCTTATTGGTTTTGGAGCTAGCAAACGATGGTAAGGCGAGAATGGTCAGATTTTTTTTTTAAAAGGGCAGTGTAACTATCTGGTTTCCCTCTAAAAGCCTCAAGAGGGCTATTTTCCTTTTTTTTCCTCTTTCCTCAGAGACGGTGTTGGTGGGAAGTTAAATTTTAAATAGTTGCCCCCGGAATGTGTTTATCCATTTATTAAAGCTCCTGTCAGCTTAGCATTCTTCATTTTGTTTTTTTGGTCCTTTTGGTTTTGGAGCTAGCTACCAATGGAACAGAGAGAACTATTGGTGTTTTTTTTTTCTTTTTTTTAAAATAGGGCAGTGAGACTATCCGGTTTTCCCCCTATTAGACACAGGAGGGCTATTTTTTTTTTGGGAGTCAGAATTACCTGCCTAAGATCCTGTAGCCATCTTATTGGCAAGTGCTTATTATGGAAGGATATTTAGTCAATGTAAATTTGGGTGTTTGAATTCAGTGATGGTTGGAATGGGGAGGTTATAGGTTACCGCTGAGGGTACATTACGTACCAGTGTGTTAAGATCAGAATCAAGGCCCCAAACATGGTTTGTTAGGGAATTTCATTAATGCCTTGATTCTTAGGGATCCAGGGTGGGAAGGGTGTGTTTGTTCTGTTGGGGAAGTTTCTTTAGTAAGGGTTAAGGTTATGTGGAAACTGTTTGAGGGATGGAGGGTGGGGAGGGTGAGGCAGCTTGGCATCATGGAGGGTTTATCCTCTCTTTTTATCAGGTGGCTTCATTATATGATAAAGTACAGAAGTTTCTGATATTTGGTTGTTCAAATGACTATCCTTAAAAAGTTCTCATCTTGGAATATTCATGGGGGTTGTAACAATGTCAAATGATATAAGGTGCTGAAACATATTCACCTGCTCAGGTGTGACGTCTCCATCCTGCAAGAAACCCACCTGCAGGATACAGAGGGCACTTTCTTTCACAGACAGTTTGTTAGACACACTTTTTTGCAGGTGATAGCACCCAAAGTCAGGGGGTCGCAATTCTTATTGCACGAGGTCCACAGTTTGTGTGTGAGCAGAATATTAAGGATCAAAATGGTAGATACATTTTTCTTTTAGGTAGGTTGGAGAGAACCACCATGATACTGGGCAGTGTTTATGGCCCAAATGCGGATTCACCAGGGTTCTTTACTGAGATATTGACGGTATTATCCCCCTTTACTAATCTACCCATTATAATAGGAGGTGATTAGAATCTCCCATTTTCCCCAATTTTATATAAATCCGATCCCAAGAGTAAGGGATTGACACCTGCCCAAAGAGCCATTAGGGATCTGATGGACCACTTTGGGTTGTGCGATCCTTGGAGAACTCTCTATCCGCACTCAAGGGAGTACACTTTCCATTCTGAAATTCACAAATCTCAATCCAGAACTGATTACTTATTAATCAGTAAGTCAGTCCTTAGTGGTCTGATAGACGCAAAAATAGAACCCGGGGTTATCTCGGACCATGTGGTAACGTGGTGCTCCCTAACGCTTCCCACTGATATATCCAAAGAATCCAGTTGGAAGTTAAACAACCAACTTTTCAAGGACCAAGGTATTGTCAAATGTATAGGGCAGGAAATTGATCAGTATACAACAGTCAATTTAAATTTGACAGCTTGTCCAGATTTAGAATGGTGCACCTTAAAATGTGTACTAAGGGGTTTATTTATTAAGTTTGCAGCACAAAGAAAAAGATGTAGGGATCAAAAGTTCCTAGATCTCGTAAGTGATAGAGGCCTGGAGAGATTACTCTCCCCCAACACCGAGGAGTCTGATAGGATCAGGTTATTAAGTCTCCAAGATTAGTACTCTGACTTGCTCAGTGAGAAGGCAGAATACACGATACTCAAAACAGGCACAAAATATATTGATCAGGGGGAGAAAGCTGGTCATTTATTAGCCCTAAGGCTTAAAAAAAAACTGTGCAGAGCATTCGTTCTTGGTCAGGCAGAGCTCTCCTACTTTCTCTGAAAGAGATCACCAGGGAATTTGCCAAATTTTATGCTCACTTATATAGTCCCATGATGCACAAGCCTGACACCACCCAAACATACCAGACTCTATTACTTTGCTTACCCTGGATGCGGCTCAGCAGAATTTCCTGATTACTCCCATTTCTATCACAGAGATATAGGAAACAATCTTATCCCTTGTAGCCCCTAAAGCCCCTGATCCAGATGGGTTTTCCCCAAATTTTTATAAAACATTTTCTAAACAAATCACACCTTGGTTAGCACGGTTATTTGCCTGGATGTTGGGTGCCAACTGATTAGACAGTACCCCTCTGGAAACACTAATCATAGTTCTCCCAAAACCAGACAAAGACCCAGAAGATGTTAGGAATTATAGGCCAATCTCACTACTAAATTTCCATCTTAAAATTTTATCAAAATTATTGGCCAACAGGCTTAAACAGATAATGCTTTAATACACCCGGACCAAGTTGGCTTTATATCCGGCAGACACTCTTCCAACCACTTTAGGAAACTGGTTCACATCTTCTCTGTGTCCAGAGATGCAGAGGTTCCGGCTGGCCTGCTATCTCTGGATGCAGAGAAGGCATTTGATAGTGTGGACTGGGATTTCCTCTTCTGTACTATGCAAAGATTTGGATTCCCATCTAAATTTATTAATCGGATTTCCTACCTCTACTGGAACCCTCCGGCCCGGATTTATTGCAATGGTGTGTTCTTGAACCAGTTCTCACTCTATTCAGGAACAAGGCAGGGATGCCCATTATCCCCACTCATATTTAATATTTACCTGGAACCCTTTTTAACCAAGCTTAGAAAACATGAAGACATCCAGGGCATTACTCTGGGATCTCAGACTTTTAAACTGTCTGCTTATGCAGATGATGTGTTTCTTCACATCGAACACCCCTTGCAATCAATCCCAGTTGTCCTATCTGTACTTGAGAAATACAGTGCAGTTTCCAATTATAAAATTAATTTAGGTAAAACCATAGTCTTTCCCTTGAATGGGAGATTATCCAAGCAGGATATCTCTCCATTAGAGTTACAATTGAGTCAGTCTAGCTTAAAGTACTTGGGGCTTATTCTAACTAGGTGAGAAACCCAATTAAGGAAAGCAAACCTTGATCCTTTACTTCTTATCATTCAACAAGATCTCGCCAGATGGCAGTCCCTCCCCATTTCATTATGGGGGCATCTTAATTTGATTAAAATGAACATTTTGCCAAGGTTATTTTGCGCCCTAAGTATGCTAAACTCTTGGATCCCCTTAAACTGGTTTGAAAAAAAAACACATTCAATCATATCCTCATTCATTTGGAGGGGCAAATCAGCCAGAAGAGCCTATAACAAACTGGCTGCCTCCAAACGGTTGGGGGGATTAAGGCTTCTGCATTTTGGTCTATATTTCTGGGCAAGCCAATTGGCCAAGTATTTAAGGTGGTTACTGCTTCCTGGAAACCATGCCTCTGACCCTGATATTCCTGCATGGTTGACTCTTGAACATGAACTGATATCCAGTGCTGGTATCTTCCCATTTGCAATGTTACAAATATCCCCTAAGGTCTTACCTAAGAAATTGTGTTATTCACCTATTGTTTCTTCGATAAGAACACATATCCAGTTGTGCTCTTTTCTGAAATACAAGCATACTTCCAACTCTTTCCAGCCAGTGGTAGGGAATACTAATTTTAAATTGGAGGGAAAGTGCATTCCACTCTCTTGGATTCCCTTAATAAGGGACTCCAAGGAGGGAGCCTTTTTCATACAGGGACAATGTCTATCCTCCCTCTCCATCATGGCTCACTTTCGAATTTCAAAGGAAAAGGTATTTAAAGTCTATCAGTTACGACACCTTCTGGTTCAGTTTTCAAAGGAAATGGTCTGGGACACTGAGACAGTGGATTGGCTCCAAGGGCTAGTGGATACTTGCGGTAAGCCTCATGAAGTATCTTTGCTTTACGTGGCTCTATTGTTCAAATCCATTGATTCTCAATACAGAGAATCCAATATCAGGGTTTTCCAATTCCCCAGTTATGCTGGTAGATGGGAGAAGATATGGGATGACTTCCACACATACATAACTCAGGACAGACTCCGTCTCACCCAGTTTCAAATTTTGCAAGATATGTATTGGACCCCCTTGAAGTTACAAAGGGTGGAGCATACCCCTTCCTCTATGTGCTCCAGATCTGGGATTCAAGAAGGTTACCTATTTCACATCTTCTGGGACTGTCCTTTGGTGCAACTTATGTGGGTCATGATTAAAAACAAGGCAAATCCCTTATTGGCTTTAGAGGATTTATTTACCCCTGAGATTTGCCTCCTGGGGGATTTTACTCAAATCCCTGTCCATATTCGCAGATATCATATGGCTCTAATTTTCCTCTCAGTAAAGAAATTAGTGCTAAGGCATTGGCTGGACATGGAGGACATATCATATTTAGAATGTTTGAAGGAACTGTTGTTTAATCTCAGAGCTGAGCAGCTCAGAACTAGACTTTGGGTCTCCAAGACTTGTTATAAGACAATTTGGGAAGGTTTTCATGCCTTATACCTACTACAGGATGGCACCCCTCCAGGTTAATCTGTGCAAAGGGTGTCCCTGTGGTTGATTGTAGGGTTAATGATGGTCTCCAAATCGCTCAGTGGCTAGGATTATGTTATTCCATAATGCCAAGTGGGGGGGGGCTTGACATTTGTGAGTTCCACTCTTCCATGTTCTACTGATTCTGTTTGTATCAATGTCAAGCCATGGTTGTTAATTGAAAATTTCAATAAAGTGTGGAATAAAAAAAAAATATTCCACACAGCTCTAGTGCTGGATATTAATTTGTAAACATTGTTTGCCCTCCCCATGTTCTTTGATTTGCTATGTGAACTGCCTGACTCATACAGTAGATGTGTACTAGCTTATTAATTAGGACACTGCAATTTTGCCATTTTCCAAAAAAAATTAAAAGGCTGAAAGAAGTGAACAAAGCTAGAGAGGCTGCAAACTGACAAGAAGGGGAGCAGGCCTGGCCATAGTGGCAGGTACAGGCAACTCAGGAACAATGAGCACAAATATAGGCAGTAGTAATGTGGAGGGCATTTTCTCTGAAGCCATCAATGTAAATACAATGACACAGATATTCAAAAGGGTTGCACATGGTGCAACAGTGTTGCACCATGCACAACCCACTGATGCACCCCGGCACGATATTCAAAAGGGAAAAGTGCTTAGCACAAATCCCGATGCACCGGAGTGCATCAGTAATATATGCAGGCACAGGTGGGGGGGTGTGCCCTTGCATAACCTGCATAACCTGATATTCAGCCTGGGATGTACAGAGCCATGCATGCACAACCCCTACCTGTGCCAGCACAAAGTTATGCCCAAAGAAAAAGGAACAAATGATGGCCACCCACAGGTGAGCTGCCGCATTACAGGGAACAACATGGCAGCTGTCACCTGTGGGTGGCCACCAGAGCTCCAGCTGCGCCTGATGGCACCCCCCATGCCTGATTGCAGGCATTTGTAAAAATAAATAATAAACTGTCCAATATCCCTGGTGGTCCAGTGGACCGCTATCTGCCCGATCGCGGGCATCTGTGTAAAGGTAGAATACTTTCCTATATTTCTGGTGGTCCAGTGGACCGCTATGTGCCCGATCATGGGCATCTGTCACAAAAGAGTATACAGTCCAATATCCCTGGTGGTCCAGTGGACCGCTATGTGCCCGATCACAGGCATTTGTAAAAACACATATTCCAATATCCCTGGTGGTCTAGTGGTACCCCCCAACTACCCACTGAGCCCCACCACCCTGCTTCCCCCATCAGCCGGCGGGCAGCAGCACCCCACCTGCCTGCCACCCACTGACTGACATCTCAGTAGGGCTGCACACCCATTGGTTCAGAGCGTGAGTCAATGGGCATGCAGCCCCTACCATACTACACATTCCAGATATGTGACTGATTCATTCACATATCTGCAATATGTAGTACGGTAGCGGCTGCATGTCCATTGGCTCATGTTGTGAACCAATGGGCATGCAGCCCACTAGATGATCAGCAGGTGGCGGGGGTGGCAGGCGGGTGGGGTGCTGCCGCCACCAGCTGACAGAGGGATCAGGGCGGTGGGGCTCAATGGGCTGATGGGGGGCCTGGGCCTCAGTAATGGGAATATGTTTACAAATGCTACGATAGGCACATGGCTCACACACCAAAGAATGATGTAGAACTGCAGATACCTGCGATGAGCACACAGCAGTCCACTGACCACCAAGATAAGATGATATTCCATCTTATACAGATGCCCCGATCGGGCTGCAGGGGGTCGGTCCCTGATGGCTGCTGCCTGCAGAGTGCCAGGCACAAGTCGTCGGGGATCAGCATACCTGCATGCAAATGGGGCCATAATGACATGCAAATGGCCCCATGTGCACTTTGCATACATTATAGCCCCATTTGCATGTTAAGTTTTGAATATCACAGTTGCTGTGCATGGGGCAATGGAACTTGCGCTAGCACATCCCCATGCTCCACTCTGGCCACTTGCGCTGGTGCAGTGCCACTGTGCCATGCACACTGGGGGTGGCCAGGGTGTGATATTCAAAGCTGCTGAGCCATGGTGCAGCTCTGTTGAATATCGCCCAGTCCACACCCCTGCACAGCCAAGTTGCACTGCGCCCAAGCTTGTGCCACAGCCTGGAGCAGTTTGAATATCTGGGCCAATGAGTAAAAATGTGTTTAGTACTGGAGCATCCAGACTACAAAAAAATCCCTCAGATGGCCCAATGGATCAGTAAATATGACCACAAATGAAAACAATAAAGGAGTTACTGACTCAGTTGATGGCTCTCCTTTGGAGAGAACCTCAGGTGGTGTTATGGGGAAAGGGGAACATTGTTTAACCAGGAGTAGCACACTCAACTGAAGCCTGTTTCCAGATGCCACCTGGGAGCACAAGGAAGTTAATTGACTTGTCAGGATCACACAGTATGCACCTCTGCAGCTGTGGGATTCAAACCCAGATCTCCAGATCTGCAGCTCAGAGCCTTAACCCACTGTGCTATATTGTCTCCTTAAGGCCCAGAAGGAGAATAAAATACCAGGAGAAGAAACAACTAGGGCCCAGGTGAATTAGCCAAAAGGGCTAAATATGCTGATTATCAGCAATGAAGTTGTCCATCCTAATCCAAAGGCTACACAAAACAAGAGCATAAATCAGCTTACAGAAAGTGATGTTAATGTTGAAGGGGCCAAAATGGGAATAACATAACTCATTTGGAAACTGAAACAGTCCTGCAAAGAGAGGAAGGGGTGGATTCTAACCACCAAAATGGGGGAGAAAAGAGTACACTCCTTAAACTTCAGTCAGCATAAGATGCAATGCTGGAGGAGCTGCTTGCAGGATTTCAGAATATGTCCTCTGCCTTTGATTCCATAAAAGGTTCACTTGCGTACCTTGACTCTAAAATGGAAATCCTAACAAAAGAGTATTGGATTTAGAAATCAGAGTGAGTGGTACAGAAGACCAATTAACCCCAATTCAAAATCTTGTACAACAATATCAAAAAGAGCTACAAGAATTACAGTACAAGATAGAAGACTTGGAATCCCAGTTTAGAAGGGGGAATATCAAAGTAGTGGGGCAACCAGAAGGTTTGGAAGTAGTGATGTGTAAAGTGAGTGGAATTTGCTTTGTGGAGAAATCAGTGATATTCCACCCATTTCGCGTAGTGGAATGCAACATTTCGCCTGGCTGAGTGGCCAAATTTCACTTGGCAGAATGGCAAAATTTCACCTTCCACAGCAAAATTTCACCTTCCATGATGAAATTTCGCCTTCTGTGGCAAAGTTTCACCTCTGTCTATGGGCAAAATTTCACCTTAGCACGGGTGTAAGTTAAAATTAGTAGATCCCCAGTGACTAATGGTCCCTCCCCCCACCTGTCTCACATGTAATTGTAAATAATTATATTATCCATGGTGGCTAGTGGTCCCTCCCCTCCACCCAGTACCCACCCCACTGCAGAAATGTACAGTAACCCCCCACAAACATCCCTCCATATCTCCTCCTTTAGTCCTTAATATTATCCTGTTAAAAGAAAAAAACTCTGGTGGTCTAGTGGGTTTTTTGTAAATTGTAAATCCCTTCCCGAATTCTGATCCTCTCCCCAGTTCCCATAAATTCGATTCCCAATCCCTGGTGATCCGGTGCCCCCCACCCAGCCTTCCCAGCAGTCAGATGTCCCCACCACAACCCCGGTCCAACCCCTTTCCTAAATCCTGGCTGCAGCACTGGCAGACAGGCACAGCCCTCCTCTCTTCTCCATGGCCAGCCTGCCAAATGAGCTGTCAATGAATGAGCTTCAATTTGACAGCTCAGTTGGAGTGCAGGCCATGAAGGAGAGAAGATGGCTGTGACGGTCTGCCGGTGCTGCTTCCAGGATTTAGGATGGGAGTGGGAGCAGGGTTATGGTGGAGACATCTTGCTGCTGCAAGGAGAAACTCTGGTGGCCCCCCAACTGCCTCTAATTAATCCGCAACATGTACTCAGTACACAACAGTATGATAGTGGAAATAATGGAAAAAAAAACTGATGGATTAATTTGCTATAAGCTGATATATTTGGTTAAATATCAATAAGATAAAAAAAAGAGAGAGGAACATTATGAAAAGTGAGGGGTTATAGAAAAGTGACATGTAACAATGCAACATTATCTTATCAGGGGAGGTCATAATAATAAGAGGAAACAATTTAGGAATGGTATTGGGATAACATTTATACAAAAAAATTATATATATATATATATATATATATATATATATATATATATATATATATCTTTTTGATTTGTAATTTTTAAGGGGAACACAGTTAAATAAAAGATAGACTACCTGCTGGTGGAAGAGTTAGTCTCACTTATACACTTTCTCTAGGTTATGACCATCTTTGCAGACTTTTGTGGGGATGGAGGATACTCAGCAGTAAGTCTGAGTAAGTGAGACTGAGTAGATTTAGAAGTAGGAGAGGGAGTGGGAGAGAGGTGTTTAGGGATGATGTTTAAAAAAGAAAATCAGGTATTTAGAAAAGATGGAGCGGAAAATAGCGG
The DNA here is from genome assembly GCA_016271365.2 of Neoceratodus forsteri. Lineage (NCBI taxonomy): Eukaryota > Metazoa > Chordata > Ceratodontiformes > Ceratodontidae > Neoceratodus > Neoceratodus forsteri. Next base: position 636,575,323 of record CM057455.1, on the reverse strand, counting down.
AAAGTAAGTTATAAGTTTGGTATCTAAAGAAAAGTGGCATGGTAACTTACGTACCGACATCTTTGAATATATATCTAAAAGAAATGAAAACTATAAATGGCTAATGATTTCAAATGTTGATGCTGGAATGTAAAAGGAGCCAGAGATAGAACTAAAATACGTAAAATAGTGCAATATGCTAATCAGACATAAGCAAAACATTTGCTGTTACAAGAAACCCACTTTGTGGAAGCTGATTTTTAATATATATGTAATCTTTTTAGGGGAAAGGGGGTTAATTCCTCATTTACTGGCAATGCCAGAGAAACAGCCATTATTATCAAAAGCAGTCTTAATTTTGACATTATAGACAGAGTCACAGATAGATATGGGAGATATGCTGTGGCCACCATTCGGAGAGGTAATAGACACTTAACAGTCAGTTCTCTTTATGGTCCAAATGAGGAAGACCCAGAATTTGTTATGCAATTTTTTACCAGTTTATCTAATTTTGCAACTCCTTATATTGTAAGAGGTGATTTTAATCTTTCACTATCAACCTTAGATAGAGCAGAAGATACAGAGGATAGAAAAAAGCAAGCAGTTCATAATGTAAAAAATTTGATGCAAGATCTGAGGCTCATTGATGTGTTCAGAGAGATTTATCCAACTTGGTGAACATTTTCTTTTTTCTCAAATGTGCATAATACCTCTTCTAGGATAGACTATTATTAAGAGTTGGAAGCTTTAGCTAATGATTTAATCAATATTAAATATGGAGCAATAAAAATCTCTGACCATGCTCCTATCCATTTACTAATAAGATGCACTCAGAGGAAGAACAGTGTAGGAAATACAAATGGAAATGTGATAACTTCTTTTTAGAAGATGAGATGTTTAAGTTAAAACTTAAAGAGGAAATTAAAACATTTTTGGGTACTAATTCATTGGAAGATACATCTTGGCCAATAATTTGGGACTCTCTAAAGGTGTATTTAAGAGGCTGGATCCTATCTTACTCAAATCTTAAAAAAAGAAAACAAAAAGAAAGATTTAATATATTGATACATCAATTATTAGTAGCTGAAGCTGCTTATAATAATTCAGGTCTTGAATTAGATCCAAAGACAATTTTAAAAGTAAGAGAAGAACTCAACTGCTTGCTTTCTGATGAGGTAGAAAAGGCCATGCAATATTCTAGATCCAATTATTATTTTATTTCTTCAGAAAAAACAGATAAGTTGTTAGCATAACGATTACAATGCAAATGTAATAGAAATGCAATATATAAAGATAAGTTGGAGTCTGTCAGGATCTCAACCTCTCTTTTAGAAACAAACAGAGGCTTTCACAATTTTTATAGAGATTTGTATACACCAGATATCAACCCATCGCAGCAGGATATAGACAATTTTCTAGATAATCTCCCTGTAACCTCTTTAATGGAAATAGTAAAGAATAATTTAGACTCTCCATTTAGTATAGAAGAGATTAAAAATGCAATTCAAAAATTCCAAAAATAGAAAGTCTCCAGGTCCAGACGGATTCATGATAAAGTTCTACAAGGCTTTTTCAGGATGTTCTCTCCCCATTGTTGATTGAGATAGTCAATGATATTGAGACAAGTGGGAGGTTACCAATGTCAATGAGAGGTTCTATAATAACTCTTATTCTAAAAAATAATAAAGATCCATTAAAATTTGGCTCTTACAGACCGACTGCCGTTTTAAACATTGATTATAAAATTATAATGAAAATCTTGGCAAATAGGTTATCAGGGCATATTAAATCTATTATTCATTCAGATCAAACTGAATTCATACCAGGAAGAAGACTCTTATCTAATATCCAGAAAGCCTTGAATATTATTGAACTGTCATCTGGATCTGAGATGGCTATAATTTCTCTTGATGCTGAAAAAGTGTTTGATCATGTACACTGCCCCTTTTTGGTAAGAAGCTTAACTCAAAGGAATTTAGGAGACAGGTTAGTGTGATAGGTAGAATTAGTATATATAAGTCTCCTTATGCCAGAATTGAAATGAATACTAATCTGTCAGAATCCTTCTATTTGAAAAGGGGAGTCAGGCAGGGTTATCCCCTTTCACCTTTATTATTTGCAATTTATATAGAGTCTCTGGCATCATTGATAAGATATAATAGACACATTGAGGGAATAAAAATACATGAATCATATTATAAGGTGACACTTTATGCTGATGATGCGTTGGTATTTTTGGACGAGTCAAAAGAAAAAGGGATGGCATTAGTTAATTTAATAGAGAGCTTTAGTAAAGTTTTGGAGTATAAGGTACATTGGGAGAATTCGTAATGCATTTATAATGGGAAGGAGTAGAATAACCCAGCCATATAATTTAATTCATTATTTAAATTGGAAATAATTTATTTGGGGGTGACTATTACTAAAAATAGAAATCACCTATTCCAGGCAAATTATAAACCTTTAATAGAAAAAGTAAAAAAAGACCTGGATAGATGACTTACCCTACCTTTAACTATGATAGGGAGGAGAAATATCCTAAAGATGAATATTTTACCAATATTTTTTTTTCAAACTTTGCCAATCATTTTGGATAACGGTTTTTTATTTTTATTTCTTTATCTTCCTGTGGTGGATCAACCATCATCACCTGCCAATGCTACCTGACTCGGGGTCTTTTGGGGGCTTGTAGCACCATGTGCACCCTGGCATATCCCCAGAGCTGGTTTGGAGGCATCATCCTTTGGTGGCCCCTACAACTTTCTCTGTTTTGTCCCATGGACATACTACTACTCCTCCCGAGACCCCCAGAGGTGGTGGTGCATGTGCATGGAGGTGCACATGAGCACCACAGTTCCAGACCGGGTCTCTTCTTCCCTCCCTCCACTGTTGGCCTAGTGGCAATGGTTCTCGGAGTGACACCGCTTCTCTGGCTTCCACCAGGGGTGGCCGAGCTCTGAGGATGCCAGCTACCCTTACCCGAGGTAGAGGGCCACCAGCCAGTAGCCTGCTCTGGTCCTCTTCTTCCCCCTAGCTGACCTATGATGACCCAGACTCATTCCCGAACCCTGGTCACTGATGTTGTGCGAGGTGGGGTGTCCAGCACCTCAATCCTCAGTGCGACCAGGCCAGCTGGATAAAGGGTTTTTCACTAAAGTGGATAAATGGTTAAGACAATTTATATGGAAGAACAAAAGACCAAGAGCCAGTCTCAAAAAACCTATGCCGCCCTTAAGGAAGGGAGTATTAGTACTACCAGACTTAAGATTTTATTACTATGCAGCTCAGATAGAACACACTTTGATGTGCTTTTTGTGTGATGACAACATTTCAACAAAATAATTTAATTGTATAGAACAAGGATTTTCTCCATTGCATAAATTAATGTTTGGCCAAGAAAATTTACAGACAGATTATATCTGTGGGGTGCTCAAATACAGGAATGTGCACCAATCACCTCAAGAGCTAGAACCACTAATCCAAAAAAAAAAATAGAAAGAAAGAATTCTTTCAGTTGAGGTCAGTACCATGTGCAAAAAAGATGCCAATGCTAGGGCTTAAGCCAAAATTAAGCACATCATTATTAGTAATCATAATCTTTTTCTTGTATTATTTATTGTTACTGGCTTGTAATATAGAGGAATCAATCATCTCTATACATATATCTTTCTATTCTTGGTGGTGGGATGTGAACCTGTTCTTTGGTAACTTAAACACACTAGCGCTTTAAGTTTGTATGACCTTTTAGCATGGCTGCTCCTATAAGGTGGAGTGTTAACACTGAGTAACATGTTCTGAAGATGAACGAGAGTGTGGTCGATACATAAGTGTGTCAATTTGCCTTAGCAGCGTTTTTCACTGCGCCCCGCTGCACCATGCATTTTTTTTGGCATCCTCTGTCGATGTTGTGCTGTGCTTTGCATGAGGCTGTTTGTCTGTGATGTTTTTGTCCCTTTGCAGTTGAACTGTATAGCTGAACCGGCGGTACATTAACAGCAAAAAGGGAAAGAAGAAAACTAGCACCTGACTGCATTTCGAGCAGGTTTGAGTAAACCATTATTGTCAGTTAAGCACATATCTACCATGGAGTTCATTCTCCATTTTGGTTTAGCATTAGTTTGGGGGACACTGTGTGTTTTTTTTGCCTGCTTTGTTAGCCTTTTACACATTCTTTTGCTTTTTCTTCTGTGGGCACTTTATCTGCTTTTTTTGCACATAATGCACTGTTTGCACAATGACGTATATGCTATGTATCTGTAAGAAGTTGGTATTACTGTTGATGCCCTTTCCCATTATTTATATTTTTTATGATTACTAATAAAGATGTGCTTTCTTTTGGCTTAAGCCTTAGCATTGGCATCTTTTTTGCATATGGTGCTGACCTCAGCTGAAAGAATTCTTTCTTTCTATTTTTTTCATAAATTAATGTTTGCTTAGTTTGTTGATTGTGATAACAGAATATATACAAATAAAATAGTGTCCTCAACTAAAACTATTGCAAGGCTTTTGAGGGAAGTTAATATGCAATTATGCATACACTTTAGGTTTTCTGTATATTCACCTCTCTATATGAACTCCTGTCTTATGTTTACCTACACGAATAAAGCCTTTTATAACTGGAAAAATTGTGGGTTAACACATTTGGAACAATGTTTACAAGAGGGTATTTTGAAGCCTTTTGACACACTTAAATCAGAATTTAACCTCCCATTTGGTGGCTATATAGCTTACTTACAGCAAGAGACTTTATCCAGAAGAACAGTCAACATATTATTTGGTGTGCATTCCCCCTGGAGTTGCTAGTACTTAATCCAGAGAATAAAACTAAAACTATTTCCAAAATCTATAACTTACTATTGGTAGCTACTAGGTGGGATACTGAGATGTGGCAAAAGAACTGGACTAAAGAGTTAAGACTCTGGGCTCAAAATATAAACTGGGCTGAAGTTTTAACTACACCAGAAACAGGATCTAAAAATTCTAATTTAAGACTAATTCAATTCAATGTGATTAAAAAAACTATATTACACACCAAGTAGATTAAATAAGTTTTACCCCACACTCTCAGATAAGTGTATTAGGTGAAAAAGAGAGAAAGGCACAATGATGCATACATTTATTGTATGCCCAGAATTAAAAGAATATTAGGGGAAAATTATAGATATAATCACCGTCATATTGAATAGAAATGATCCTTTTGACCCAGGTATCCTACTATTGGGTTTAGTCTCATCTGTAAATGTTAACACCGAACTAGGGTTGTTTGTGTTATTATCTATGATACTGGCAAAAAAAGTAATAATTCTACACAGGCAAGATACAAATCCACTGAATTATAAAGAATGGCTAAATTTGTTGACGGATAGTGATAAATTAGAAATAATTTTTGACATCAGAGAAGGCAAAGAGATGACGTTTAATAAAATGTGGCTTCCATATTTTAATTATATTCAAATGTAGTTTAAAAATCAAATTAAAGCTGATGTCGATATAATAAATAGGATAAATTAGTTAAAACTGCTTTCACCTGTATGATGACGCCAATGATACCAGATTCTGGCAAAATCTACATGCCTGAAAGTGGGTATTGACTGAGTATAAAAAAAAAGAAAAAAACATAGTTTATCAGCCAAAATCATGATAATTTCTAGTTTTACAATACTTTCGAATTTACAATACTAGCTTACAGATTGAAAAGAAAGGTGCAAGTTATAAAGCAAGTACATGTAGGATCTCACCCTGCACTAAAAGAAAAACAAAATGGGGTGGTATAAATAGCAATATGAACCTTTAACAAGCATGAGCTTGTGAGGTAAGTCATATGTGTAATTATAAATGTACAAAATGTATGTTTGAGTTTAAGCTACACTGTAAAATGATAATTCAATGTAAATATCGCCATGATTAATAACAAGATGAATGCCAATGCCCAGATATTCAGAGCACTTGTGCAAGGCACAAGTGCAAAGATGCACCACCGAGTGATATTTAAAGGGAGCTGCAGTGCAGCTCAAATCCCATTGCGCCAATGTGCAACCAAAATGTATGCAGTGCAAGTGCAAGGGGGCATTCCCATGAATAAGTGACACAACGGCATATTCAACCAGAGAGCATGGCACAAGTCAGGAGCAAACCTCAGGTTGCACCAGGCAGACTTGAGACAATAAATATAGGTTCAAATGCACAGACAGCAGATGTGCAACACTGAGCACAGTGGGAGAGGGAGAGGGAGAGGGAGAGGGAGAGGGAGAGGGAGAGAGACAGTGCCAGAGAGTCAGAGAGGGAGAGAGACAGACAGACAGGGAAAGAGAGTGACACAGACCAATGGTCGGACTGACAGAGTAAGAGTGGCACCCAGGGAGACCCAGTGACTGATCAATGGAGAGTGGCCCATTCCTGATGGACATTGTAATGAGGGGAGTGAGGAGGCAGGAGGAACAGTGGTGTGGCCGACAAAGGGCCTGGCAGCGGTATGCCCAACACAGGTGGTGCTATGCCAGGATTATGTATAAGAACTTTAGTGACACAGAGATCGTGGGCTGGTATCACCCGAACAGGATCGTTATGAAGCAGCTCTGTGAGCTGTGCAGTGATGAGATGCAGGCACCCACCAGACAGAATCAAGCCATGACAATGGAGACTAAGGTGACAGCTGTGATGTGCCTGCTCAGCACAGGACCCTTCCAATGACCAATGGGTGATACCACGGGCATCACACAGTTGGCCAAGTCCTACCTCCTCAACCAGTTCCTCAATGATCTTCTGCCACATGCTTCAGAGTACATCCATTTCCTCAGCACACCGGCAGAGCGTACAGCAAATATGCAGGAGCTTCACCGGGTGGCAGGCATGCCAGACATGATTGGGGCACTAGACTGCACCCATGTCAGCATCCACACACCACCTGGCCCAGAGGACATGGTGTACATTAACCGAAAGGAGTACCCATCCATCAACTGCCAGGTGGTGTGTGATGCCATGGGACGCATCATCAATGTCTGTGTCACACACCCCGGGAGTGCACATGATGCCTTCATATGGCACAGTTCTGCACTGTGCCACAGGTTTGAGTGGGGACACATCCCCATGGGCTACCTAGTAGGTGAGTAGGATGTGTGCCAGGGTGGCTGAGAGACATGGCCCCATGGGTGGGCGAGGGAGGATGGGGTGGTGGGTGATGTGCATGTGGTGGCTGGGAGGAAGCGGGTGTCAGCACAGCACAGGAATAACCATGTTGTCACCCACACAGGCAACAGTGCATACCCACTGAGGCCATGGCTGCTCACACCCTACCTGTGACCATCGTCCCCCACAGAGAAAAGATACAACGAGGCACACGTCAGCATGCCCAATATCATCGAATGTGTCTTTGGCATGTTAAAGATGTGATTCTGTTGCCTAGACAGATCAGGTGGTGCCTTACAATACAGCCCATCGAAAGCCTGTGACATATTCCAGGCCTGCTGCATCCTGCACAACATGGCCATTGACCATGGAATAGTAGTTGAGGCAGATGAGGGCAACAGCAGCAGGGACAATGGTGGAGAAGGTCCAGAGGGTGGTGGGAAGGCACCACTCATCAGGAGGGACCCCAGAAAAGTGCAAGAGGCACGTTGGCACCGGGACACAATCACAAGGGAGCATTACGGACAACAAAGGTGAGTACACAGACACACAGGCATGGCTCACACAGCCCAGCACACACCATAGGGGATGGGATGGGCACTGTAGTAGTAGGCATGCTGGGATGGGGTTGTACATCAGACAGGTCAGGGCCATGAATACACGGGCATGCACACACAGACACACACAGCAGTGGCATGTGCACAGGTGGTTATGCACACACAGACACAAGCAGCCACACACACACACACACAGGGTGAGGGACATGGCATGGATCGGACGCATGACACCGGTGCACAGGCAGCGCTGGTGCATGGCTGCCATCATCATATCCATGCCACACATCCCAGCAGCATGGTCCACACACACAGAGGGCAATCAGCACAGAACACATACGTGCCACCACCCCCCATGATTGTGTGTGGTGACAGCAGTGGATGGCAGGGTGGGGCAGTGGACACATCACATCAACCATGCAGTCCCTCAACAGCCACAGCCATGGGGGTGGTCATGCAAAAGCCGACCAGCAGATGCCTGCTGTGCATTAGCCATTAGGGGGTGTCAGATGCCCCCCCGGGGTTGATGTGCGGGACTGTGACCGAGTCTGTGTGGAGGTGTTCTGGTGGCCAAACAGGCCTTCCCCGGGGGTGTCTGGGATGCTGAAGTCTGATCCTGTCATCTGCCATGCCAGAGTCACCAGACGCCAGAGCCGTGGGATGGACAGTGCACTGCGGGGGGGGTCCTCTGCATATGGCCAAGCCCAGGCCCCGCTGCCACCACTGGCCCAGCTGCAGTGGCACCGGCCATGCTGTCCATTGATGACACAATGGCACCGGTCTTGCAGTCCAATGCTGCAGTCATGGCATCCTGCATTTGGGCGAGCCCATCCTTCAGCTGTGCATCACCCTTGTCCCATTGCTTGGCCATCTGGCACATCGCTGCCCACAGTGCATGCTCCTCACTAGCAAGCAATGCCTGGTTCTCCACTGAGGCCCACAGTAACCAGCTGTGCTCCCACAGCCTTTCGGCCTCCTGGTCCTCCTGGTCTGTCCGCTGTGCTGGGGAGGGGTCCTGGCACACCACTGCACAGCCTCTCACTCAGGTGGATGCTGCACAGTGGGCTGTACAGGGGAAACAGTGTTGCCTAGTGCAATAGCGGTGGGCACTGTGGCATGCTGCCCAACATCATCTGCATCCTGCTGCTGGCACCTGACTGTCTGCTGGGTAGGACTTTGTGCCTCTGCTGCACCCACAGCACCACCACCACCCACACCATACACAGCTGTGGTGCCACACACAGCTGCATCTGCAGGGATGGGGGTAGCTATGGGGCTGTGGGCACAGCACTGGGACCTACTGGTGCCTATGTGGCAGGTAGGGGTGTGTCGGCCACCATGGACCCTATGTTCTCCAGTACTAGTGTGAGGTCATCATCAGTGCCAGAAGCCATGCCAAGCTGAGTCTCTGCACACAGCACCTCCAGGCTGTCATCATGCAGGTACACAGCCAGGGGGTCATCTGACCCCATGTCAGGTACAGCCACATGCCCGACCCTGCCAAGACATGGCCTGTCCCAGCTCTGGATGCCTGTTGAGGTTGAGGGTCAGGCTTCTGTGTCCATGGCCACCTCCACCTGCCCCCGTGCATGGAGGCGTGCTGGTGCTGCAAAACAAGAACAGCATGTCAGTGGAGCAGTAAACCCTATGGCCACCCCCACACACCCTATCACCCCAGCCCTACCCTGACCACACCCCCATCCAGCCCCACCCATGCCACTGTTTCCACCTGCCACAGTGCCACACTGTGTGTCCACATTCACACATGCACGGGGCAGTGGGTCTGGCCTCAGACACACCTACATGACATGCCCACGACAGGCACACCTGCCACCTGGACATACTCACCATGCAATGTGGGGCTGCCAGCTGTCTGAAACCCACCACCAGGCACCCTCTCCACCACCGTGCACCTGATGGTGGATGCCACAAGCTCATCTGTGGCAGTCAGCAGTGGCACAGTTGGCAGACCACCACTAGTCACTCTGCAGGATGCCTGGATGGCCGCAACCTTGTCCTTGATATGCCTCCTGTTTGTGACAACTTTCTTCTTGCACTCCTGGGTGCTGAGGTGGTGATGCCCATGGGTGTTCATGTACTGGGCCACCTCCCCCCCAGCCAACTGCACGCTCCTGTGGTTTGTTCATTGTACTGCTGAGTATGCCCTCCCAATCCATATAGGTCTCAAAGAGGGCAGTGTTCTCAGCAGCAGTAAAGTTTGGCCTGTGCTTGCAAGCAGGCTCTGGCTCTCCTCTCTTTCAACTCCCAACATTCTTCCACCTGTGGACATGGAAAGCAGTGAGGGTCAGTGCCAGCATGTTGCATTGCAGCACCCAGATGCAGTGTGTGATGAGGCCTTGGACACTCATGTTGCCGGTCACGTACCTGAGCGGTTGCAATACCGGTCTGTGGCCTGTGCTGTTCTGCAGTGCTATTATGGTGCAAGGCATGCCTGTGTGTAATTATAATGATATGCTAATGCACCCCACTACACCATGCACAGGCTCATGAGGTGATTTGCATGCTGTATTCAAATATCGCGTGATTGTGCCATGTGCAATAGAGTTGCACCGAAGCAAGTCTGTGATGCAATACCTGCACATGCATGGTGCACGTTCCTGCAGTGTGCATGTGCATGGCATTAGCCACACCACTATCATGCATCCTGCACAGCTTGCGCAATGCTATGGCATGGCGGATACCACACCAATATGCCATCAAGCAAGTGTGCACTGCCTGTATCACACACCTGCTCACTGCGCACGTGGTGGCTGACCTCTGACCCACATGTCCTGCTCTGACCCCGTGACCCCACTAGGTCTCGGCGTACTGCACATGCCCAGGACTGCACTATTGCCCTGCACTGAGCAGTGACCATGCAGCCATATGCTCCATGATTTGTGGCCCTGTGTGCACTATTGCACATCCTGCACTTGTGGCAGGCACGTGCGCTGTTACACAGCCATGTTTGTGTGTAACCCAGTGGTTCAGCATGGCACAGAAGCAGAGAACGAGGGCAGCCAACTGGTCCAAGGTTGAGCTGATCAACCTGGTGGCTATAGTTCAGCCATATGAAAGCCAGCTGTTTGGCCAGGTGCCACTGCAGCAGGCCAGGGTGGAGGTGTGGCACCATGTGATGGAGGCCCTGGAAAGGCAGACCCATGTTGGTTGCTCAGCAGAGCAGTGCAGGCACTGCTATGAGGACCAACAGAGGAGGGCACCGGACCACCTACGGTGTCAGCAGGCATGTGTCCTGCATGGTTCAGTGCCACAGCCAGGTAGGTGTGCTCATGTTGCTGTGATGGCCAGACGTCATACTGTGGTATTAGTAGGACTGCGCAGCATGGCCCAAAGTGGGGTACATCATCAGCCTGGTGTACCATACTTTGGGAATGGCTGCAGCACTGCTGGCAGCCATGCTGGTGTGTGGGCCTACGGACAGACGGGGACACACCCAGTGCCTGGTGGGCTGTGTGGTGGTGGGGGCTCCTCATGCATGTCTGTGTACTGATGTTCACCTCTCTTCATTCCCTCTACAGGGCTGGAAGACTGTAGATGGGCCAGAGCAGTGGCAGACATGGCCTGTGCAGCACTGCTAGGTGGGCAGCAGGTGGCTTCAGCTGCACAGCGTGGGGTAGGTATGCATTTCCACATTCCTTCTCAGTGACACAGTAGGATAGTGGTGGGGATCAGGCACAACCATGGCCACCTCTGCCATGTGCTGTGGCAGTTGTGTATGTGTCACATGGTCCATCATGCACGCCACTGCATGTCATCCTTTGGCCACAGTGTACCAGCTGTTGGTGGGGTGAAAGTGTGCATGGATGCCACCAGTTGTGCTGCGGTGCTGCTTTTGCTGTGTGCCATGTGCCTGTCATGGTGTGGTCTTGTGGCCACTGCAGAGCTGCATCCACCTCTCTGCACCACCGTGGTGTGTTGTCTTGTTGGCTGGCATTGTCCCCCCCACCGATGGGTGTCAATTCCGGGCTTTCCAGGGGTGTGTGGTACCACCATCCATTGCACACTGTGGGTGGGTGTATGTCACTGTGCCATTGCACTGATTGCCTGTCTTGTCCCATGACATATGTGTAAAAAGGCATCCTGCTCCATGTGCTTGGTGGACACACACGAGGCTCCTGCGTCAAATACTGGTGGTTGTGAGGAGGGTACTGGAATCTGTGGTTTCCCTGCAGAGGATGTCAGCAGCAGACCAGAACAGGTGGAGATGTGGTGTGGTGGCGAACTGAGGCTGCCATTGATGGGCCCTGTTCCTATCCCTCCTTTCCCTTGCTAGTCCTGTTCCCCCACAGTCCCCCTTCCCATTCTACAGCCCCTATTACCTGTCCCCACCCTTTATTGTTCCCCCATCCCTGTTACCTTGTTTGTTGTTGTGGTTTTAAACTTTATAAAGCGTGTTTCAGCTACATGCCTGTCTCCATGTTTGTTTTGCAGGTGACGTGTGGAGCCATGCTGTTGTGGTCAGGTGTTGGTCGGCAGTGTCTGTGTGGGGAGCAGTTGTACGGTGCTCCTGTGGTTCACAGTTGTGTACAGTGGTGTGCCATGTTGTGTGAGGGCCATCTCCTGGCTTGGTGGGTGTGCTTCGCGCTTGCAGGGTCGCTGTGGGGGTGTGGTCAGGGGTGGGCAGCAGGTGTGTGCGGGGGGGTGGCATCAGTTGGGATTCTCCTGCTGGACCTGTCTGCACACTGGAGTGGGGTGTCTGCTTCCCCTGTTGAGCAACCAGTCCTGTGGGGTCTGGCCTTTTGCCTGCACCCTGGCTCAGTTCCTGCCTAGCATGTGGGCTGCCTGTGTGCGAGTAGGGCATGGGTGTGTGTGGCACCGGGACATGGGGTGGACACCCATTGCAGTGTGGCAGTGGCCACAGCCAGCTGGCCCGTAGGCTGGGGGGACACCATTGGCGGACCTGCATTGCCAGTTTCCTCTCTGGTCCCATGCTGGCCTTGCCGCCACTGTGGTCTGGGGTACAATTTAGGGCCATGCACTTTTCCACCGCCGGTGGCCTGGCTCTGGTTGCTGTGGTGCACAGGATCCCTGTTGGTGGCTGTGCCCCATCGTGTCTTGGGCATTCATCCCTCCTGCTCTGTGCTTGTATGTGCACTAGTGTGCCCTGCAGGTGGGGTCCTGTGCCCATTGTCACTGGACTTCCCTGACTTTTGCCCCTGGGCTTCTTGTCTATGCTCCACACTTCCCTGGTTGTGCTAGCGCATCTCTGATTGCACCCTGGCACATCTCTGGTTGCACAAAGTGCAACTGTGCCATATTCAGAAGACTTTTGCCAGCGCAGTTCGACTGGCACTATTTCTAAATATGTCACCCAGTTTGCCGTGGTGCACCTGACGTGTGCTGTGCTGGGCTTGCACCGGCCTTTGATGCATTTCTGAATATCCCAGTCCAGTTGTACAGATAGGGGTATGTGTAAATAATACACAATTTATTTTGTTTTTTGTCTGGGTAAGTTGATAGTTATATTAATATCAATTGCACATGTATGTTATATATATTTGTAAACATAGGAAACAACATTTGAAATGTAAAACAAAATACATTTATACATATATTGGCAATATACCAATAACATATATTTTCCATCCTTATTTCAATAAATTTAGGGCTAGATATTCAGACTGCACCAGGCAGGGGCACAAGCCTGGGCGCAGCGCAACTGAGAAGAGCCAGGGCATGGACCAAGAGATATTCAATGGTGCTGCACCATGGCTCAGCACTGTTGAATATGGCACTGAGGGGGCATGCACTGTGCATGGTGCAGTGGCACTGTGCCAGTGCAAGTGGTTGCAGGGGAGCAAGGGGCTGCGTCAGCGCAAGTGCAGTTGTGCTAGGCACAATAACAGTGATAGTTAGCCATGAGTATGCAATTAAAGCCATTATGCATGCAAGGTGCAAATAGGGCAATTTGCATGTCATTATGGCCCCATGTGCATGCAGTGGTCCAACAGACTGATCACCTTTGCCTGCTCGTGGGCATTTATCAAACCCACTGGTGGTCCAGTGGTACCCCCTCCCCACCTGCCCACATTTATTCACAGGTCGGGACTGTGTAGTACAATATGGGCTGCACGCCCATTGGCCCACACAGTGGATGAATAGTCATACAGCCCTACTGTACGCTGTCAGTCAGCGGGTGGCGGGAGGCATGCAGGTGGGGAGCTGCCACCTTCTGTTCACTGGTGGGGATGTAGGGTGCGGGGGACTACGTGTGCGGGTGGGGAGGGCTGTACCACTGGACCACCAGGGGGTTTGATGAATGCCTTGAGCGGGTGACGGTGATCGGTCTGCTGGACCACCAGGGATTAATCCTTTACGTGCCTGTGATTGGGCAAGGGAATGCAGTCCACTGGACCATCAGGGATTACTTCCTTACATGCCCATGATCGGGCACTGGGGACCAGCACACTGGACCACCAGGGATACGTTACACATTTGCCCACGGTCAGGCAATGGGGTAAGGTCCACTGGACCACCAGGGCATTCCTTTACAGAAGCCCACGATTTGGCAATGGGGGGGGCACAAAGCTCCCTGGGCCCTTAGAATTTTATCAATATATTTTGCAATATATGAACTATACTAAAGAGGCCATAATGTATATATTTACAGTACATTGCAATATATTTACAAATTTTAAAATAAATTGAAATATATTGATTTTCCAATACATTACAATATATTATAAAACAAGTAGATTGAATATACTTCACGATATGTAAATATATTGTTAATAATATATTTTAAAATATATTTCATTTTCATAAGGGCAAGGCTAGTCCTGTGGAACCCCCTCCCACCCCAATAATTTTTCATCCTCCAACCCCTTCCTTCTTCTCTCTTACAATAAGATAAAAATGATGGCCTCTTGCTATTATACTAGGAGAAAACAGCATCTTTTAAATGACCCTCCCTCCTCAGCCTAACACCCATATCCAAAGTGCTAAATCTCAATAAATAAAAAAAGAAAGTATTCTAAAAGGATACATGGAAGTTCTATTATAGAAGAAACACAGTCACAAACAAAAGAGAATGCTGTGTACCCTCCTATCCTCCATTAAAATACAAAGCAAATTACTGACTCAGTAATTATTACATGTTAGTAAGCCATTGTATTGCAGTGCTCAAAACAGTACCAAGGTCTACCTAGTCTGTAAGCTGCCTGATGCATAGTACCTCAATAGTGGGCCCCCTCTTTACCCCAAATCCATGAATTTTGACACATGATGTTGGCATAAATCCTAACTAATCAAGTTGGCCCTCTCTCTAGCTCACAAGGAGCCTCGTATAGAGGTGGGCGAAAGTTGTGAATTCTGCTTTTGTGGAACTTCCTCGAAAATTTGGAAATTTCACAGAATTTTCTGAACTTTCATCATTGGTGAGATCAGAATCTTCCGAATGTGTTTGGTGGATTTTTGCCCTGTTCTGGGTAAGTTTTTGGCTGAACTGCAGAATAATACAAATGAACTGTGGAATAACAGTTCTGAGGAACTTTTTTCCACAGTTTAATGAATTATTCTGCAATTCATGTAATTATTCCACAGTTCAGTTTTCAGTTCTACGGACATTTTTTCTGCAATTTAATAGAATAATCCACAATTTTTATATTTATTCCATCATTCTAAGTTGGAGTTTTCACAAAAGTTGCTAATTTAATTTCTGCACTTTCAGTGGAAGCAAAATTCCAACTTTTGCAGAAATTCTGCCAGTGGAAGTTTTTTTTTTTGCACACCTCTAGCCTTGTCCCTTTTCTTATAGTCAGCTGACTACCTGTAGTAACACCAAACTCATGAGACTTGGAGGGAAAGGTACAGAGCAATCTGTATTATTGATCACTCTAGGTTAGTCTGCCTTACATAATCAATCACACATACCCCTCAGTTGTCTCTCACTTATTTGCACAGCATGCTAGAACAGGCAGTCATATGACTGTAAAGAAAGGGAAAAGGTGTGTACTGGGTTTGTTTATTTATTCAAACTTTCTTTTAACCTGGAAGGCACACTGAGTTGAAAAACTTTTGTTTCAAGGTGCATCCTGAGGGCAAAAACAACAATGAGATAGAAGTGACAAGGGTAAAAATCAATAATAGGGAACTGGGGCAGCTGAAAAGCCAGGACCAGGACTAAAATGAATACCTCAAATTAATGGATTTGGACAGGAAGGGGCAATATTAATATATGGCCATCTGGGTTATGGGGTCAGGCTGGGGAGAGGGGAGTCATTTAAAAAAAGATAATATGAGCTTCTGGAACTGTGGCAGGAGTGTGACAATTTTTTACTTTACAGGAGTATGGGGAGGAGTCAAGCAAGGGAAATGACTAAGGTTGGGTGAGGGTGTGGCCACAGGACCAGCCCTGGCTACAGGTAGAGGATTAGAGTGATTTTTTATTTTCATTTTGCCATTTGTTTTTACAATTTCTTCAAATTTCTTAGAACACCAAGTACTGAAAAATGATTAGATGAGCATCTGATGGACTGAATACAAATACTTGCTGAGTATTTGAATAAAGGTACAGTACTCACATGTCCTTGGTGCTGTAGCTTTAGATTTCAATGGAGATTGTTTGCATGACGTATGCACTGCAGCATCCAGAGCAAGTTGTGTCTCTTTGTAGATGACATGAAGTTCTTTGATAGGATAGATTATGATGAAGGAATTATGGAGATTCAGAGGGGTCTACAAAGGGTAGAGCTGGTCTAAGGTTTGGCAGCTCAAATTCAATGCCAAAAAGTGCAAGGTTGTGCACCTAGGAAACAAAAACCCCAAAGTAGAGTTGTCATTGGGAGGGGTAAAACTGAACATTTCAGCACAAGAAAGGGACCTAGACGTCATCATTAGTAACTCCCTAAACAATCAAGCCAGTGCAACAAAGCCTTTAGTAAGGCTAATAGGATGCCAAGGTGTATTGGAAGTGATAGTGATGGCAGGAAAAGGGATATATTATAGCAACACAGAAACATAGAAGTTGACAGCAGGAGGAGACTGCTAGGTCCTTCTAGTCTGCCCATTTGTTTTGGACCTATTTTGACACTCTAGTTGCCCTTTGTAGTCAGGGCTCCCTTGTGTCTATTCCATACATTCTTGAATCACCCCACAGTTTTGACCTCCACAACCTCTCGGGGCAGGCTGTTACAGGCGTCCACCACTCTTACTGTGAAGAAAAACTTCCTGGTGTTGGTAGAGAACCTTCCTCCTTGCAGCCTGAGGTGATGTCCCCTGGTCCTGGAGCCCTTCTTGAAGTGAAAAAGTTCCTGTGTCTGTACCTTGTTAATGCCTTTTATGTACTTGAATGTTTCAATGACGTCCCCTTTCTCTCTTCTCTGCTCCAGGGAGTGCTTATTCAGTTCCCTAAGTCTTTCCTCGTAGGACATGTACTGCAGACCCTAAATCATTTTTGTCACCTTTCTCTGTACTGTTTCTACCCAGTCAACGTCCTTCCTGAGGTGAGGCCTCCAGAACTGGACTCCGTATTCCAGGTGAGGCCTGACCAGTGATCTTCACAGTGGTAGTACCACCTCTTTCCTCCAACTCAAGATTCCCCACCTAATGGAGCCCAGCATTCTGTTGGCCTTCAATGTTGCCTTCTAACACTGCCTACTAACCTTCAAGTTGTCTGAGATTGTGAGTCCCAGATCTCGTTCCTGGTTTGAGGCCACCAGTCTTTCACCTCCTAGGCAATACTCCTTTCTTGGGTTTTTCTTTCCTGTGTGCATGACCTTGTGCTTTATGACATTAAATCTCGTCTGCCACACTCCAGACCATTTTTCTAGTTTCCTGAGGTCAGCTTCCATCATGCTTACTCCTTCTGAGGTGTTCACCCTGTTACATATCTTGTCTTGGTGTCATCTGAGAATAGACACACCTTCCCTTTCAGTCCATCAGTGATGTCTGCTATAAAAACAGTGAAGAGCAGAGGACCCAACACTGAGTCCTGGGGCACCCCGCTAGTCACCTTGCCTTCTGTTGACTGTATTCCATTAACCTCTACTCACTGGGTTATGCCTTGTAACCAGTTTTGTACCCATATGACTACTTCTAGACCAACCCCACTTTTGTCAAGCATCTTTACAAGCCTTCTGTGTGGAACCAAGTTGAAGGTCTTACTAAAGTCTAGGTAGAGCACATCTACTGCCCCACCATCATCCACTATTTTTGTAGTGTAGTCAAAAAACTTGAGCAGATTTGTATGGCATGATCTACCTGCTGTAAAACCATTCTGTTTAGGGTCTTGTTGGCCGCTAGTTTTAAGAAATGCTACAATCCATTGTTTGAGTAGTGTCTCCATTAGTTTCTCTACTATAAACATGAGGCTCACTGATCTGTAATTACTAGCCTATTCACAACTGCCTGATTTGTGAAGTGGAACCACTATTACCTTTTTCCAGTCTTTGGGTACCACACCGCTCTTCAAGGATTTTGAGAATAGAAGTGACAGAGGGGCTGCTAATTCTGCCCCCAGTTCCTTAAGGATTCTGGGGTGCATCTCGTCTGGTCCCATTTCTTTGTCTGCTTTTAGCTTATTTAGCACCTCCTGTATTTCAGCTTCTGTAAAGGGACTTGTGTCTACCCCTGGTCCTGGGGTGTTGTGTTTTTTTCAGGGCTGGGCCATCCCCTTGGTCCTCTTTGGTAAACACCAAGCAGAATTATTTGTTGAGGATTTCGGCTTTCTCTGGGTCATGTTTGGTGCATTTCTCTTCTTCAGTAGCAATCTTTACTATCCCCACTTTTGCCTTCCTACATTCCCTAATGCATTTAAAAAATGACCTGTCTCCTCTATTTGCCCCTTCTGCTACATTTTCCTCTGTCTGAGCTTTTGCCTTTCTAATTTGTTTGTTATACTCTCATTTGTTCCTTGTATGATTCCCAGTCTTTGTCAGTTTTGATTTCTTGTTATACGCTTTACGTCTTCGTTTTTTCTTTGACTGTGGTAACTACTTTCTTGGAAAACCATAGAGGATTTATTTTTCCTTTTGCTTTGCTGACCCATCAGGAACATTGATCTGTGGCTGTCTTTATTGATCTCTTGAGTCTCCCCCACATGACCTCCACCTCCTCAACCTCTATGTCCATTAACTGGCTACTTATGATGGTTCTCACTTTTAGGAAGTCAGCCTTTCTGAAATCTAACACCTTTATCTTTGAGTGGCATGTGGTCTGTGTTATGTTTACCTTAAAGCTTGCCATGCCATGGTTGCTGTTGCCAGTATGGCATCCCACTTCAATGTCTGTGATCCTTTCCGAGTTTGTGAGGACAAGATTAAAAATGTCATCTCCCCTTGTTGGGGTTTTAACAAGTTGACACAGTTCTACACCTTGTAGTGACAATAAGATGTCCTTACTTCTTGCTGTTTCTGCCATTAGTGTGCTCCAGTTAATATCTGGTAGGTTGAATTCCCTCACCAGTATTACTTTGCCTTTCTCGGACATTTTTGGATTTCCTCTATTAATCTTTGTCTCCTTTATCTCCTTGATTTGGGGGCCTGTACATGACACCGATTCTGAAGGGTTTTCCCCTGCCTGTGTCTACTGTTAGCAACAGTTACTCAAAGTCCCCAGGTTGCTCTTTTACTTCTGTGGCTTTTATTTCCTCCCGAATGTAAATGACTACCCCCCCTTCTTTTTTTGCCCTGCCTATCTTTCCTGAACAGATAGAAACATAGAATTTGATGGCAGATAAGGACCGCTTGGCCTACCTATTCTGCCCATTTCTCTACTAATGGATAAGCTGCAGATCCTAGTTAACCAACAGCCTACTTCCTCCTACCCCCCACTACAATTGCCTTATGTCTGTCCCATGCATTCTTGAATTCCCCCACTGTTTTTGACTATATGATCTCCTCAGAAAGGCTGTTCCATGCATCTACAATCCTCTCTGTGAAGAAATACTTCCTTACATTACCTCTGAGCCATCCCCTCTCTATCTTTAAATTGTGCCCGCTTGTTCTTGCACATCTGTTTTTCTGAAAGATGCTACCCTCTTGGATTTTGTTGATTCCCTTGAGGTATTTGAAAGGTTCTATCACGTCCCCCCTCTCACTCCTGTCCTCGAGGCTATACATCTTAAGCTCCTTTAGTATTTTTTCATATGTCTTCTGGTGCAGACCCTCCTCTGGACAATCTCCACCCTGTCTATGTCTTTGCAGAGATGGGGTCTCCAGAACTGTACATGGTACTCCAGATGTGGTCTTACCAACTGTCTGTACAGAGGGCCAACAACTTCCTGTTTTCTACTGATGATGCCTCTCCCTATGCTTCCCAGTATCCCCCTAGCCCTCCTTACTGCCTTCTCACATTGCTGTCCCACCTTTTGGTCATCTGATATGACTACCCCCAGGTCCCTTTCCATTTTTGTTGTTGTTAGTACAGTATCTCACCCCCCATTGTGTACTCTTCCCTTGGGTTTTGTTTCCCAGGTGCATTACTTTGCACTTCTTTGTGCTGAATCTAAGCTGCCATACATTTGACCATTCCTTCAACCTTGATAAGTCCCTTCTCATCCTTTCCACCCCACCTTGCGTATCAACCCTGTTGTAGATCTTTGTGTCATCTGCAAAGAGACATACTTTCCCTTCCAGTCCCTCTGCAATGTCACTTATAAAGACATTAAAAAGGACCTGTCCCAGTACTAAACCCTGTGGTACCCCACTAGTAACCCCCTTTCTTCACTGTGGACTCCATTTACTATTACCCACTGTGTCCTGTTGTCCAGCCAGTGTTTTACCCAGGTTACCACCCTGGGACCCACTCCCAGGCTGGCTAATTTGTTTATTAATCTTTTGTGCAGGACTGTGTCAAATGCCTTGCTAAAGTCTAGGAAGGACATGTCCGCAGCCCCTTCCTGGTCTACTACTTTGGTCACCCAGTCAAAGAAATCAATTAGATTTGTCTGACATGACCTTCCTGCTGTGAATCCATGTTGCCTTGGGTCCTGTGCCCCACTGGTCTCTAGGTACTCAACAATTCTTTCCTTCAGAAGTGATTCAATCATTTTCCCTACCACTGAGGTCAAACGGATAGGTCTGTATTTTCCTGCCGTTGTCTTGCTCCCACTTTTGTTAAGGGGAATTACATCCTCCCTCCTCCAGTACTCAGGTACTACACCATCCTTCCATGATTTATTAAAAAGGATAGTCAGTGGTGTTACCAGTTCTTCCCTTAGTTCTTTTAGAATTCTGGGGGTGAATCCCATCAGGCCCCATTGCTTTATCCACCTTCAGTTTTAAGAGTTCTTTCAGAAACATTTCTTCTGTGAAAGGACTAATATCAACCCCCCTATCTAGAGTGCTTCTATTGACTGGATTAGGTATCTCCCCCTGCTTGATTGTGATAGGGAATAGCCATATCCCATCCGTGGTTTTCTGTGGACCATGTTTCTGTTACAGCCACCCAGGTCGACCTTTCTGTTTCCAAGATGGCTGTGAGTTTGGGAAGTTTGTTGGTTAGGCTCCTAGTATTTGCAACCATTGCCTTCCAGGAATGTACATTCTCTTTGGTGTGAGGTTGTACCCTCTTCCTGGATTGCTCCAGTTTGCTTTTTCCAGCTGAGAGATTATGGAGGTTGCTGGTTCAGGTGGATGTTGGCACTACTTTGTTTTTAGAGGATGTATGCAGGCATTCGGTGTTTTGGGGAGTGATGACCAGCCCGCTAATGGCAGGGGTGTGAGCTGCATCATACTCCCCGTTATGTAGTTTATACTACCTGTATAGACATTGAATTTTTGCCCAAGTGCTTGCACATCTTCTCTGTTTAGATGCAATCCATCGTATTTAAAAAAAGGTCTTTCCCAAAGGTTGTGCCAGTTCCCTATGCAGTGGTATCCCTTGTCTTGGCACCAGTCACACAGCCGTGAGTTGAATTTGCCTACTTCAATATCTCTGACTCGCTTGGTGCTTTTTCCTTTCTCCCACACTGAGAAGGCTAATTTGGAAGGAAGGGAAGAAAGTTTATTGGCCAGGTCCTCAAACTGTTTCTTGGCCTCCTGAACTGTGTGATTTACCACACTGTCGCATTCAACATTTTACGAACATACGAACATACGAAATTTGCCAGCAGATAAAGGCCTAGAGGTCTATCAAGTCTGCTCGAATGTGCAGCTAGCACCCCTTATTCTGCAGCTGCCCCTCCCTTCCACCCTTCCCCTTCATTAACCCTCCCCCTTGTCCTGTCCCATCCTCGTTTGAAGCAGTCCACTGTTCTACTGCATACCACTTCTGCAGGTAACGCATTCCACCCAGCCACCACCCTCTCTGTAAAAGTCTCCCTCATCTCCCTCCTGAACCTTCCTCGCTCCAGTCTCATATCATGGCCCCTGGTGGCCCTCCCCTCCTGCTTTGAACAGCCCCTCTGAACTGTCTTGTTTATTCCTTTCATGTATTTAAAGGTTTCAATCATGTCCCCCTGTCTCTCCCTCTCCTCCAGTGAGTACATGTTCAACTCCTTCAACCTCCTCTCATATGATAAGTCCCCCAGACCCTTGATCATCTTTGTCGCCCTGCGCTGCACTCCCTCCAGTAACTTAATGTCCCTTTTCAGATACGGACGCCAGAACTGCAAGCAGTACTCCAGGTGTGGTCTAACTAATGACCTATACAGTGGAAGAATTTTCTGTTAAGTGGTGTTCCACTCCTCGGATCATGGAATCCCTGACTATGAGAATTTTGTTTTTGTTTTTATTTGTGTCATTTTTATTTTGAGTTTTAGTATTTTTGTTGTTATTGCATTTGATTTTGGTATTGTTATTGGTTATATTTTGAGTATTAGTATTCTTGTTTTTAATGTAGTTTGTATTGGTTTTAATTGGTATGTTGGCCTTTTTTGGAGGTTTGATTTTTTACCTTGTATTACTTTTCTGTAGTTGGTAGCAGTGGAGTGAACCTGTTTTTGGTTTGGATGGCAGGGAAATGCTCCTGTTTTTTGGCTGCCTTCCTGGGTCTCCTATGATGCCTCTTTTTCCTTACCACCTGCCAGTCTCTTGGCCCTGTCTTGAGTCCTGGCCCCTGGCTGACATGCTGGTACTAGTGGCAGTGGGGTTCAGGAGGTGAGCTGTACAGTTCCCTGTATTGGAAGTCGCATATTATAGTCCAAGCATTCCGTAGTTAGGCTGCAAGATGTGCTATGGTGCAGCATACACGGTAGAGCCCTGGTTGCCATTTGTAGAGCCTTTGTACAGTGCATTGCAGTTTTCACAACTAACAAGGTCCATTCCTTTTTTGTTTTGTTTTAGTTGAGAGGTAGTGCTGATTCTTGTTTCTTGGCAGGAAGTGTGGACAAAAAAAACAAACAGAACAGTGAGTTTTTCTTTTTTTCTTTTTCCTGCTGAAAAAAACAATCCATTTCTTAAGGTCTGTCACTTAGTAGCACATCTAAAGGCTGGAGAAGAGGAGATCTCGCTCCCAGTCAGTGAAGATCAGTGAAGCTCAGAAGACAAAAAGGCTAGATGCTGGACTGCACTTGGCATATGCCTCATAGGGTTTCCCTTTCTGTCTGAGCTGTTGCTTCCAGTCGTTTCTGACTGAGAGCTTTCTTTTAGCCAACCACTATTTCAGTAGGGGGTACAGCAGACAGAAAGGCTAGGTGCTGGTCCGCTCTTCACATATGCCTCCTAGGGGTGCCCTATGTGTCTGAGCTGTTGCTTCCAGCTGAGAGCTTTCTATTAGTAGACCACTATTTCAGTAGTGGTACAGCAGTACAAATGCTGATTTACATACAGCAGCCAGGAATTCTGGGTAAGTGTTCAAACTGCTCCTTATGTTTAGAAAGCAGCCATTGGCTGAGTCTGAGCAGAGTGATCGAGGACAGAAGTCGGCTCAGCTGAGATAGGAGCCTAGAATGTGCACTCCAAGGGGAGATTCAGCCAGGTAGAACTGCTGCCAAAGAATCCCTGCTTCTGCACCTGTTGGAGTCTGGCTTCCCTCCATGACTGGTCTCTCTCCCAGTCGGTGAAAATCAGAGAAGTTCAGCAGACAGTAAGGCTAGGGACTGGACCGCACTTGGCGTATGCCTCCTAAGGTTGCCCTCTGTGTTTGAACTGTTGCTTTTGTTTTTTTCTGGCTGAGGGCTTTCTATTAGCCAACCGCTATTTCAGTAGCGAGTACAGTAGACAGTAAGGTTAGGAGCCTGACTGCTCTTGGTGTATGCCTCCTAGGGGTGCCCTTTGTGTCTGAGCTGTTGATTCCAGCTGAGAGCTTTCTATTAGTCAACCACTATTTCAGTAGTGGTACAGCAGTATAAATGCTAATTTATATATAGCAGCCAGGAATTCTTGGTAAGTGTTCCAACTGCTCCTTATGCTGAGACAGCAGCCACTGGCTGAGTCTGAGCAGAGCGATCGAGAAGACAAGTCGCCTTAGTGGAGATAGGAGCCCAGACTGTGCACTCCAAAGGGGATAGCCAGATATAACTGCTGTCAAGAAATCCCTGCTTCTGCACCTGTTAGAGTCTGGCTTCCCTCCATGACTGGTCTCTCTCCCAGTCAGTAAAGATCAGTGAAGCTCAGCAGACAGCAAGTCTAGAGGCTGGACCTCATTTGGCATATACCTCTTAGGGTTGCCCTTTGTGTCTGAGCTGTTGCTTCTGGTTGTTTCTGGCTGGGAGCTTTCTGTTAGCCAACCACTATTTCAGTAGTGGGTACAGCAGACAGTAAGGTCAGGGGCTGGAACACTCTTAGTGTATGCCTCCTAGGGGTGCCCTTTATGTCTGAGCTGTTGCTGCAAGCTGAGAGCTTTCTATTAGTAGACCACTATTTCAGTAGCGGTGCAACAGTACAAATGCTGATTTGTATACAACAGTCAAGAATATTGGTTAAGTGTTCCAACTGCTCCTTATGCTGAGAGAGCAGCCAGTGACTGGGTCTGAGCAGAGTGATTCAGGACAGAAGTCACCTCAGCAGAGATAGGAGTCCAGACTGTGCACTCCAAAGGGGGATTCAGCAAGTTTTAACTGCTGTCAAGAAATCTCTGCTTTTGCACCTGTCAGAGTCTGCCTTCCCTCTGTGATTGGTCTCTCTCCCAGTTGGTGAAGATCAGTGAAGCTCAGCAGACAGTAAGGCTGGGGCTGGACTGCACTTGGTGTATGCTTCCTAGGGTTGCCATTTGTGTCTGAACTGTTCATCTATTTAGGTTACTGTTGAGGCCACACCTGGAATTCTGTGCTCATTTCTGGAGACTTCACCTAAGGAAGGAAGGACAGGGACATGCTGGAGATGGTGCATCACAGGATGACCAAAATGATATAGGGCCAACAGGGCAGCTCTTACAAGGATCATGTCAAGGCACTGAACATACACTCACTGGAGACCAAGTGAGAGAGGGGGGATATGATACAGACCTTCAAGTTCCTGAAGGGAATAAACAAGGTTATTTGTGGGGAACTATTGGACAGGAGCAAAGATTCAAGAACCCATGGTCATAAGTGGAAATTTGTAGGGGGAAGTTTTAAGAGGGATGTGAGGAAATTCCATTTAATGTAAAGGGCGATGGAGCAATGGAACAATCTGCCAGTGGATGTGGTGTGCACCAAGACCATAAATGGTTACAGTCAGGGCTGGGAAAGAGTGAAGGATTTGGTTGTTACTCAGACCAGTATCAGTAGGGATAGGAGCAGGGGGTGGACAGGAGAGATAGAATCCTGAATGGACAAAAGGTCCTGGGGGAGATAAGGAACTACAGGCAGACAATATGGGCCCTTGGTCTTTTTCTGCTGTCATTGTCTATATTTCTATGATTGTATGTAACATACGATTTTTGCTTCCATAACTTGAGCAAATAATGAAGTACAGTACATTCTGAATTATGTGTGGTTCTTCTGATTATCATGAGAACCTTTGCAGGAGAGAAAAGGAATCAGTGCATGTGCTGTGGTTTTCAAGACTCAATGTTTATTCAATATAAACAAACATTTTGAGACATAAATGCAGCACTGAAACGTCAGATTTCACAACATGGTACTGTGATTTACAGCTTCATCCCCTGACAAAGCTGTAAAGAATAGCACAATATTGGGTAGCCTATGCTGTCATTGCTTTTCTCATACATACTGTATATACAGTACCTACATACAGTAGATGTTTACAGAGAGAAAAAGACTCATGGGTCATCCAGACTGCCAAGTTCCTACCTAGTCCCTGACCAGTATGGCATTGGCTTGGCCTTCAGTGGCTCAACAATGCCATAGATCCATTTGAAATAACTACCTCCTCATGAATCCAGCCACTCACCCATCAACCTCACTAGTCCCATGCATCTATCCCAGCCCCTCTTAAAGCACATGAAACTGGGCAGTGTCACGCATGATGCTTATCAGGTTAATAAGTAAATCAATTCAAAATTTGTCATTATATTAACACTGACAAGCTCCACTGGTAGATGGTTTCACTTTTCCATCACACTTTTCATGAAGTAGCATTTCCTCATGTCCCTCATAAAATTCCCCTTGACAGTTTACAGTTGTGTCACCCTGTGATTGACCCCTCACTAAGATCAAACAGGTATTAGATGTCCAGCCTGTATATACCCTTCAAGTGCTTGAAGGTATCAATTTTGCCTCCCCACTCTCTACTGGACACCAGGGAATACATATTGAGGTTAGTCAGAATTTCTCCATAAGTACTCACTTCCTGGCAATTACTGATTTTAGCCATTCTCCTTTGGATTAACTCCAGATGGTCCTTCTCATGTTTTGGGTGAGTGCTCCAGATTGAGCATAGAACTCCAGGTATGTGCTCACCATGGACATGTACAGGGGTAGGATCACCTTATTCCATCAGCTTGAGAAGACCCTGCCTACTGTATGTGCCCCAGCATCCTGCTGGCTTTCCCATACACTGCCTGTCACTAAGTTTAACATTCAGGTCCTTCTCTTCTGAGGTCTGTCCCAGTTACACACCCTTTATCCAATATTTGGTTCTCAGATTACCCCAGCCCAGGTGCATAACTTCAAACTTGGTGGCACTGAGTTTCATTTGTCAAACCTAGGACCACTTTTTCAATTTGTCCAGATCTGTTTTTGGGTTCCCCATACTCCTCACTACCTACCCTGTCATAACTCATGATTTCATCCAGAAGTAGACATATGTGGCACTGGATCTCTCCTTCGATGTGACAAATGAACATATTGAAGAATACAATAACCAGGACTGACCTATACCTGCAACCCCCAGACCTTGGAGTATGTAATGTTTGTTATAGCCCTTTGTGTTTCCCCAACCAATTCTCCACCCAGATAAAGAGACCTTCTCCCCAAAACCTAAGTCTCCCAATTTCTTTACCCACATCCTGTGGGGTACAGAGTCAAAGAATTTGTTTGGCAGGTAAAGGATACCCAGTGTCTGGTCCTTATCCAAAGCTTTTTACATGGTGTTAATGAAATCCATGAGGTTACTCTGAAAAGAACATCCCTTCATTATGCCATACTGCCTGGTGTCGAGGAGTACATGGCAGCCTAGGAAGTTGATCAGATGCTGTTTGATTATCGTCTCAAGCAACTTCCATTCAGTAAAAGCTAGAAGTCAGGTTAAGTAGTCTATAATTCCCTGGGTCCCCCATGGCCTCACACTTGTGCAGAGGTACAACTGCTACCCTACAGTCCTTGGGGACTATGCCCATCTTAGTTGAATAGGCCTGCCATGGGTACTGCCAGATCCTGCCCTTGGTCTCTGAGAATCCAAGTTTGCAAGTTGCCCAGTCTTGAGGATGTACCCAACTGCAACCTTTTGAGACACTTAAGCACCCTTTTGTCTTAATACTACCTACTGGTATGTCCATATTTGTTCACCACCTTCTGCACTGTAGTGGTACCTCTTCTTTGACTGTGAAGGCTGAGCAGAAATATTAATTCAGAATATCAGCTTTCTTCCCAAATCTTTTTACCTACACCTTTCCCTTTATCAGTCCATTTATACCATCCTTGGTCTTTCTCTTTTCCCTAGCACACTTTTCATGGGTAAGATAAGGGTTTACCATCATCTACAAGTATACCTACAACCCTTCAGACACTATTTCAATATGTGGTAAAAAATGTCCTTCATCATATTCCATAAATGTGACCAAAAATGTTTACTTTTCTAACCATTTATCATTCAATATTTCTAATTCTCAGAAGTGCTGCAATGCACAGAGAAGCTCTTAAGTTTTTCTCAAGCTGACATTTAAACATCATCTAACAAAGGTGGCCAAATCTTCTGAAACTTATCTAATGTCCCTTTTATACCATAATAGAGTATTTTGAATTCTTAAGTTTCAATCATTACGTTAAACCATTCAATATAAGTAGGGGGATTACAATCCTTCCAACATTGAAGGAATAACTGTTTTGCATTCAAGAAGGCAGTATTTAATTAAAGGACCAATGATCCTAAAGGTGCCAAATAAGCTCTGTAAGTGCAACACAATTTTTTATTGAAACATAATATACTGTGGGCTTACCTGGATTCAAATCACTAATCATTTGCCTGCTTAGCAAACATACATTCAGTGTGTCACTGAGCTAAAGATATGGAAACTGCAGTCCCTGTGGAGTAGAGGTTAAATCACAACCTTAAAAACAACAACTGGGGATCTAATCCAAGCAGGAAATTTACCATGACAAATTCTTCTTAACTAAATTTACTTCTCATATAATGTACCATTCCAATTCCATACCACCATAAATTGACACTAAAGTAACTTTCCCTCTTACAATAAAAAAAGGAAAAAAAAGTTTAAGTCTCTGCCAGGATATGAACAATGCTTACCAGGATTTAAACTTCCGATTGTTGTTTTTTCTGCAAACACACATTTAGTGTGTTGCTGAGCTGCAGGTGAGTGAGTTGCAGTTCTGGTGGTGTAGAGGTATGATGTAATCTGCAAAACAGGCGGCTTGGGACCTAATCTCAGAAAGTGATATATCTTCACAAATGCTGGTTCTTAGCAAAACGTGCTTCTCATAAAATTTACTATTCCAATTGCACATCAGTATGAATTGCTACACAAGTGAGTTCCATCTTGCAAAAAAAAAAGTTGAATCAAATCTTTAATTCCCTGCCAGTATTTGTACCACTGATCTTTGCCTGCTAAGCAAATATACATGCAGTGTTTCACTGAGTTGCAGACAAGTGAGCTGCAGTTCCTACAGTGTAGAGGATATGTCACAACCTGGAAAACAGGTGACTGGGGATCTAAACCCTGCAAGTGATATACCTTCACAAATTGTTGTTCTTAGCTAAATGTATTTCTCAAATAATTTACAATTCCGACTTCACACCAACATGAATTGCCACTAAAGTGAGTTTCTATCTTACAAAAACACTTGCAAAAATATTTAAGTCCCTGCCAGGATGTTAACTCTGTTCACTTGGATTAGATCTGCTTATCCTTTTCCTGCTGAGAAAACACACATTCGGTGTGCCACTGAGCTGCAGGTGAGGGAGCTTCAATTCCTGTGGTGTAGAGGCATGTCACAACCTGCAAAACAGGTGACTTGGGATCATGCTCTGTGCTGAATATGTAGTCATCTATTCCAAACACCATGACCTTGATGGCCTTACCACCACTCTTCAAAGTGCCTTTAAGGTCATTAGAATGCTGGTTCTTCAACAACAAATGGGTCATCAATTACAGAAAAAACAAACACCATGCTCTTCTATAGCCTCCCACAGAAGAGAAAGGTTCCACCCCTGGACATCTGAAATGTCCAAGGACAAAACATTTAACAGGTGGATACCTTCAAATATCTTGGAATAACTCTGAATGACACCTTATCTTTTGCTTCCCCATATAGACAATCTGGTGGCCATAGTTAGCAGAAGACTGTGTGCTATGTACCATAACAGGAACAATCTCACTGGGGATGCTAGACATCTTACTGTGGCCAGCTCCATTATGTCACTTATAGCTTATGGCCTCCCTGTCTATGCAGATGCCTGTGACATGGTGCTAAACAGAGTAAACCTGATCTGTAATAAGCAGATGCTGTTTTGTACTTGATATAGATAATCACACTCATAGTTGTAACCTTTAATCACTCTCTAACTGGCTACCTTTACCTAGCCGAATAAAGCTGCAGACCTGTTTGCTAGCCCAAAAAAGCATGCCTGGGTTCAACAACCCATGCTTTAAAAAATTGCTTTTGCATTGTTTCCAACCAATGCAACACCAGGAACATGGTCAGGAATGCCCTTAAGTGTTCTTTCTGGAGTACTCAGCTGGGCAAGCAGTCATTTCTGTCAGTGTTGCTAAATGGTTGAATGAACTGCCTGATACACTACTGAATCTCTTCAACTTTAATCAGTTTAAGAGATCTTTGTGGTCTGCCTTTGCAGTCTAATACAATTGTAATGATTACAATGTTTATTTGTTTTCCCTCTGTACATAGCCTGTGACTTTTTATATAACGATCTGTATAGATCTTTCTGAAACTGTATGTACATTTTCTGTTTTAAGTGATTCAAGCCTGACTCAACTGTATTTCCTTGTGAACTGCTTATTTTACTTGGATTTTTTTGTGATTATGTACTTGTCATGGAACCTTTGTAAATGAGCACTTGTGATTAAAGGTAATCTCTGAAGGTTTTAATAAAATATAAAATAAATAATAATCCCAGCAGGCAATATACCTTCAAACAATCTGGTCCTTAGCTAAATGTACTTCTCATATAATGTGTTATTCCAACTCCACACCACCATGAATCATCACTCAAATAAGTTTCTGTTTTGCAAAAAAAACAAAAATTGAAACACATGTTTAAGTCCCTGCAAGAGTTTGAATCACTGATAATTAGCCTGTTAAGTGAACACACATACAGTACAGTGTGTTAATGAGCTGCACATAAGTGAGGTCCAGTTCCTATGATGTAGAGGTTATGTCACAACCTGCAAAACAGGCAGCTGGGGATCTATTACCAGCAGGTGATTTACCATTACAAATAGTTGTTCTTAGCTGAATTTGCTTCTCATATAATTTACTAGTCCAGCTCCATACCACCATGAATCACTTCTCAAGTGAGTTTCCATCTTACAAAACAAATGGAAAAAAAAGTTCCTGCCTGGATTCAGACTGTCTTCTTATTTTTGAATCACTGACTTTGTTTGCCTATTAAACAAATACATATTCAGTGTGGTGCTGAGCACAGGAAAGTGAGTTGCAGTTCTTATGAGTAGAGGTCATATCACACCCTGCAAAACAGGGGATACAGTTTCCAATAGTCAACTTACATTCACAAATTGTTCATAGCTAAATTTACTTCTCATATAATTTACTATTCCAACTCCACACCACCACGAATCACCACATGAGTGAGTTTCATCTTAAAAAAAGAAAATAAAATACTTATGTCCCTGTCAGGGTTTGAACTGCTGATCCTTTGGATTCTTAGTAAACAAATATTCAGTGTGCTATTGAGTTGCTGGCTAGTGAGCTCCCATTCCTATGATTTAGAGGTTATGTCACACCTGCAAAACAAGCAACTGGGGATCTAATCACACAGGTGATTTACTTTCACAAATTGATGTTCTCAGCTACATTTACTGCTCATGTAATTTACTATTTCATTCCACACCACCATGAATCACTACTCTACTTAGTTTCAAAATATGTCAATATTCAAAATATGTCTACCTGAAATTAAACCAGTGTGCCTTTTCCTGATAAGCAAACACACATTCAGTTTGTCACTGAAGTGCAGCTAAGTTAGGTGTAGTTCCTGTGGCATAGAGATTATTTCACAACCTGCAAAACAAGCAACTAGGCATCTAATCTTAGCAGGCGATTTACCTTTACAAATAGATGCTCTTATCTACATGTACTTCTTACATAATTTGCTAGTCAGACTTCACACCAACAAAAATCACCACTCAAATGAATTTGAAAAAAAAAGAAATTTAAGGTCCTGCCAGTATTCACTGTATCTAATCGTATTTGCACCATTGATTGTGTTGCCTATTAAGCAAACACATTCAGTGTACCACTGAGCTACATGAAAATGAGTTACAGTTCCTATGATGTAGAAGTTATGTCACAACCTGTAAAACAGGGGACTAGGGAACTAATCACAGCAGGCAATTTACCTTGACAAATTGGTGTTCCTACCTACATTTACTTCTCATTTAATTTACTAGTACAGCTCCACACCACCATGATTAACCACTCAGTTGAGTTTTCATTTTAAACAAAATGCTTAAGTTACTGTCAGGATTTGAGTCACTGACTCTTTGCCTGTTACACAAATAAACATTTGGTACTCCACTCCACTGAGCTGCTGTCAAGTGAGTTGCAGTTCCAATAATATAGAGATTATGTCACAACATGCAAAACAGGTGTCGGGGGAATTTAATCCAGGCAGACAATTTACCTTTGCAACATGTTGTTCTTAGCTGAATGTACTTACATAATTTACTGTTCCAACTCCGCCCACCATCAATCACCACTTAAGTTAGTTTCTTTCTTACAAAAGAAAAAAGAAAAACAAATCTGAACTACTGTCCATTCACGTGCCAAGTAAATAAAATTCAATGAGCTACTGAGCTACGAGTTAGTGAGTTATAGTTCCTGCGATGTAGGAGTTATGTCACACCTACAAAACAGGCCACTGGGGATCTAATCCCAGGAGATGATTTACCTTCACAAACTGTTGTTTTTAACTACATTTACTTCTCATATAATTTATTAATTGCACTCCACACCACCATGAATTGATACTCAAGTGAGTTTCCATCTTACAAAACAAGCTGGAAAAAAGTGTTTTAAGTCTCTGCAGAATTCATCTTATGTCTATCTGAATTTAATTGTTGCTTACTAAATGAATACACAGTAGGTATATCACTGAGCTACAGGTACAGTATATGCCACTTATAATGGACACCTTTGGTTAACCCTTTCATGTCTGTTATAGGCTTGACTGTTGTAATTTAATTTACTGGAACTGCAAGCATACAACCATACTTGCAGTAGCTAGCACTGGTGCAGCAGAGCTTTCAGTGATTACATCTCTTTTGGTGAATCTGTTTTTCTCAGCATGGCTTGAAGGGTGTTAAAACATAACCTTTATTGAAATGAAGATAAACTAAGCAAAATGGTTTAAAAAGCTTAGCTGTGTACTCAGTCCAATGGTGAAGTATGCTGAGGCAACTGTTGAGCCTTACCTTTTCCCACACCAGTGACCAGAGTTCAGGAACAAGGTTAGGTCACCAGGGGTTGGCCAGGGGGGAAAATGATTGCATATCCAATGGGCAGCTCTCCCATCCTGGGGTGGGATGCACACTGTCTCATTTATTGGCTGCTACTTGGTGGAGGTCAGGTGGCAGTGCCAGAATAGGAGTGAAAAGGAAGGCAGGGGCCACATTTCTATAGTGTGTGCAACTCTATGCATACATGTTTATTTGCCACCATGACTGGGGACAGGGAGAAAATGGAAAAGGATTGATGCCAGCTTAATGAAGCTCTGCCTGGCTGCCCCTTTTCCTGCACTGCCACTTGACCACAGATCCCTGGTTTTGGATGAGAGTCACCTGGTCAGGGGAGAACAGACCTCTCCTTTCTTGTCCCCATCACAGGAGGCAAGCCATGGGAGAATCTATGGGGTAAGATGAGTTCAGGTGGTGGGTGCAGGGAGGGGAGGCAGGGACAGGGCTGAATAGCCTGCCAATGTTAAGCCCATGGGAGAAAAAGCTCTCCTGAAAAAAAACTTAGCTGGGTGTCAGGAAGTTTGACTCTTTCTTTTCTGGGATGCTGCTTATCGATGCCCACCTCTCTCAGTCATTTCTGGCATGTGCTCTAGTCTGGCATACACTCCTTGGACAGCTCCAAATCTCTTCTTACTGTAATCAGAGCTTCTCTTACATTGGTTGTGTGACTTTTACTGTTGTTTTGTTGACATCAACCATATCATCCTCGTCCTCCTCTGCATGACTCTCAGCACCATTCTGCAGCTCACAGGTTCCATCCATTATGTCACCACCTGTGTCAGTGTGTTCTCCATTGCTCCCCAGTGAGCATAGCTCTTTGATCCACAGTAAGACTGGTGGGTAGGGGTTCCTGCTCTTCTTCCTCATGTCATGGCACAGCAGGAATGGAGTCTCAACTAGTAAATCTTCCTTTGATGAAGCAGCATATGATTCTTCATCATTGTCCAGAATGTCAAGAAGTCTTCCTGCATTAAGCTGACAAAGAGCTGCTTGAAGCTATAGATTATCCCCATGTCAAGTGGCTGAACGATGTAGGTGGCATTAGTGGGAAGAATGACAAGCCTAATGTGCTGTAGCTCAATGACTGGAAGGTGACACTGAAATCATTTAAGATATGTGGAGTTTTTCTTCTTCCCAGCTGGCAAGCCCAGTCATGCAGCCATGCTGTAATAATCTCTGTTGTTATCCAGGATGAATGATTATGTTTGCACAGCACTGGGAGGTGGTGAACACCATGAAAACAGTGTGGCTGTGCTGACTTGCCAATCACAACAAGATCTCTTTTATTGGACCAATTTATGTTGCAGGTGAGCAACACAGAAACACAGGGCCTGATTCAAAAAGCTTCCGTGAATGGCGCAAGGGGCTTGTGCCATAAAGAATGGTGCAGCTTGCACAACATGATGAACCAAGAGCAATTCACAAAAACAGCCTGTGTCAAATACAGGCTATATGTGTTAAAGGGGTCTTCTCCAGCCTTGCACCACAAAATGGGCTGCGGCATGCTGCTAGGGGGTCTGTAGTAGACTCAATCTACCATAGCCCCTAAATCAGGATTCATAAAACCCTTCCAGGGGGTGAAATTTTAAGTACCATTAAACCCACCAGGGCTGGTCTAAGAGTACTTAGAAGTTGTCCTCTGAGAGAGTGTTGAACATTGCACCAGTGTGCTTCAGTCCCCCCTCCCCAGCCCTGATCCTCTGTCATCAAAAAGATCATGTCCCTGGTGGTTTATTGAACCCTCCAGCATTGATCTAACCATATCAAAAAATACTGCACTGGTGGTCTAGCTGTCCCTTCCAGCCTCAGTCCCCATCTTAATAAAATTAGACACACCCCTAGTGGCCCAGCAGACACCCCCCAGTTCTGATATGCCTGTATAATAAAATATTTCCCTGATGGTCTAGTGGTCCCCCCAGCCCCAATTCCCATTTATCACAAAAATCAAGTCCCTGATGGTGTAGCAGATTCCCCAGCCCTGATGGTAGCCTGTGACATGGGCTTTGGTGATTGAGCACTTGCAATAATGGCGACTCAATCTTGGAGCATGTTGATGGGGCTACCACTGAGGAAGGGTGAATGAATGGATGGGGGAGGTGGGCGCATATAGTGACAGGATGTTGCTATATACATATATATATATACCCCTCCCATCTGAGTCCCTGATTCCCCAATATATGTCAATATGACCATCCCTGGTGGTCTAGTGGAACCACCCCCACCCATTGTCGTGATTGCAGTAAACCTCCATAATTAAATGCCCTGCTGGTTTACCGTAATTGTGGCACTGGGCAGGGGGGATTCCACTAGACTACCAGGGATGGTCATATTGACATATACCAGGGAATCGGGGACTTCAGGGCCACTAGAGTACCAGGGATTTATCTTGAAACATATACCATGTGATCATGGCTACAGGCGGGGGGGTACCACTTGACCACTAGGATTCAGTGTGTGCTTGAAGATAGTGTTCTGGGTGGGAGGGTGGCCACCCATGTCCGGGCTGCTGTGCTGCACCCTGCAATACTGCAGTCCACCTGTGGGTGGCAGGGAGTTGTTCCTACTCTGCACGGGCTCAACGTTGAGCTCCCCATGTGGCACAATGCAGGGTTGTGCCAGCATATGAGCTGCACATCCCGGGCTGAATATCGGGATGTGCCACACATGCATAGGCACGCCCCATGCATCTGTGCTGCATACAATTACATTGCCTCCCGGCACATTGGGATTTGCGCTGCACCCGGGCAGCCTTTCCAATATCCCACTGAGAAGCAATACGGGGTTGCGCCAGCACAACCCTGTTGTACCAGGCACAATCCCTTTGAATATCCAGGCTATAATAGTTATAAGAAAATTGAGTAATCAGACTCTTATGCTCCAGTGAACTCCTTCTGTCATTCCATATTCTTTCAGAATTTTTTTAAAAAGATGACACCCGCTTATATTTCCAATTTGTGGATATAGGCATAGTTAATCATTTCAATGAAATTAGTAGTTTCTTATTCTAATTTCATCCATAATGCATATGCTACACTCATGGAATGAATGGATGTGTACAAACTTCTCTAACTTCGCTTCCCAGATGAATTCACAAATTCTCTGCAATTCATGAAGTTAATCCACTGTGAGGTTCCAAATAACAGTATAGGGCTACCTTCAGGAATGGCAAATTTGGCCCCTTTGCTGGTGAAGTTGGGAAAAGTTAGTCAAAGTTAGATGAAGTTGGACCCATAGGTGAAGTTTGCAATGTACCATGGGATTGGAGGTCACATTGTATGGAAATGAGCTGTGTATCATGTGTTGCCTCAGAGGTTGCCAAGAAGGATGAGTGGTTGGACCACAGTGGGCTCAGGGAGGGTGAGGGTGGTGGAACAGAGGTGCATCCCTCCAGTTGTACCTTTCCACAATTCCTATGCCATTCTGGCATAATGTGGTTCCTCTTTGGAGGCACCCCCACTGGAGACCAAGGAGGAAGCTGGGAACCTCTACAAGGGAGACCCACAGGAGGGTGGCATGGGACTCCACAGGGGAAGAAAACAACTCCTGGTGGGGGACTCCATTGTTAGTAAGGTAGAACTGGGGGAGGAAGGGGAGAGAGAGGTAAATTGCCTGCCTGGCACCATGGCTTGAAGGGACAGGGATCGAAACCTCAGGATAGCCAGAGTAGCTGCACAGGGGAGGGAGCTGGATGTCATTGTCCACCTAGGGACAAATGACCTGGCTAAGAAAGGGATCAGAACAGTGCAGGAAGAGTTTGTGGAGTTGGCAGGGGCCTTAGACAAGTAGCACACACAGTAACCTTCTTGGAGGTGCTGCCTGTCTTTAGCATAAGTGGAGCTAAGGTGCTCCTACGAGGTTCAATCAGTGGTTGAAAAACTGGTGCAGAGCTCAGGGATTTGCTTCATTGGGGACTGGGGTCCACCTGGAGTGATGCAGGCCTATACTGGCATGATGGGCTGCATCTGTCCAGGAGGGTAACCAGGATCCTAGGAGATAGGTTTAAATGCTTCATTGGCAAGCATTTAAACTAGCCAAGGGGGGAGGCACTGGAAAGCAACAGGGAAATCCTAGCCCACCCAAAAAAGTCAGGGTAGTAAGTGAGGTAAACACCAAGATAGAGATGTCAATAGAGAGAAGAGCAGAGGTAAATGGAGAAAGTGACAAAGGCAATAAGGACAGGGATGGGTCAAAAAGGAGTAAGACCATCAGGAAATGAAGGATAATGAGTACCAATGCCCATAGTCTAGGCAACAAGCTCTCTGAACTGGTGGCCTTGATGGAAGAGGGATGCCTGGATATCGTAGCAGTCACAGAAACATGGTACACAGAGAACAATGACTGGGTACATAATGTACAGGAGAGACAGGGAGAGTTGAAGAGGGGGAGGAGTAGCTCTCTATGTAAAGGAAGGGATAAAAGCAACTGAACAAAAGAGTAAACAGGAAGGAGAGGAGGCACTGTGGGTCACCTTAGAGACTGGAAATGGCACCACAATCCACACTGGGGTTGTATACAGACCCCCATGTCACGGGGATGGAATAAACAAGGATATGATAGAAGGCATTCTTAGGATGGCAGAGAAAGGGGGATATACTGTCGATGGAAGATCTGAATATGCCACATGGTAACTGAAGCACATTTGCTGCAGCCACATCCAAGAGTAGTGGTGGGCAAGTGGGCTCAATCCGCTCCACAAAGCGATTCATGGAGCACAGGTGGATCCGTAGAGAGTGCTCCACAATGCAAAGTGGAGTACTTCACGTTATAACGAAGAACATGAAGTCCATTAGAAACTATGACTTCGCGATACTCTGCCTCCCCAGGCCACTACTCTGCCGATCTTAAGGCGAAGTGCATTGCTGGCAATACACTTCGCATCACTTCACCTTGTTTTTGAGCTCCAAAGGTGAATTTTGCAGTGATTCATGGGATTTCAGGTCACATGGGCTCTATATTGATCTTCACAGCCTCAGTTCAGTGTAGTATGAGTAGGAAGGAGTAGGAGACAGTGTGATCTGATAGCTGTCTGTGACAGGAATCTTGTAAAAGCTGTTCAAAAAGAATTTTTGTTTTTTTGGGGGGAATCAACTTTAGTTCATCGATTGTAGGAAACCCTCCTTTGCTCATATCATTGAGCGTTTTTGTTTGTGTGTGGATTTTGAATGTTAGTTTACAACTTTGAGTGTGTGTGGTGAAAGACAGTGAAAGTGTGCTTTGGGGGAGGGGCGTATCTGTGGTGTAGGTAGATTTAAGTTGGAGAAATAGTGATTTCTTTGTTTTTTGTTTATATTTTTGTTATATAACTGACTGTGTTAATGTACACATAGTAATATTGTCAGCATGGCCAGATTAATGGATGTGGGGGCCCTACTCCAAGTCATATTTTGTGGCTGGGGGGGCCCCTAAATGCCAACATTCCACTCTTCTGCAGTAACGACTAGGGTACTCAAGCAGGATGTGGTTTATAATGCTATGTGTTATGCCACATGACTTGACAGGTCACATGCCCTTGATTATAAGCAACACAATTCAGAATGACCAATTACTGCACAAAGAAACATTTTATCAGTACAATATTAACATTTTGTAAATGTTCACTTTTTAGTTACCTTTAACTCGTCTTGTTTTTCCCTTACCACTACTGTACCTTGTAACTATTTTTGTTATTATTAATTATGGATCCTCTTTTCTTCCTCTTTTTTTCCCTCCCTTGAGACACATCTGGACATTAGACTTCAATTAGTGTGCCCTGCCTGCCCAGATATCAAATTCAAATTTCACATAAATAAATTAATAAAAATGGGGATTGTAGCTGCCACAATCTCCCTGCACATGCCTCCTTGAATATCTATTCTCTCTGCCAAAACCAAAAAACTGAAGCATGTATTGAAGCAGTTAATGGGGCTCACAGCTCCCTGCCATTATTTCCTCACTCAAGACTCCTTCGAGCTCCAAACCTGAGACATGCTCAAGCTCCTTGCCTCTGCAATGCATCTGCCACAATCACCCTCTGTGTAGCTATCTTTGCCCTCAGTTCTGTCTGATCCCCCACTGTCTCCTCTCATCCATCTCCATTGTCATTTATAGTTTTGTTGTCAACCTAAAAGTTGCTTTGCTGCCAGTGCTGAGTTGCTACATCCTTGCCCCTACTCCAAGTCATTGATGCCAAAGCAGCTAAACAGAGTTGTGCCAAAAAGACTGAGCCTTAAGAACCCTGCAGGACCTGCAGGTGTAGACTGCAGTCACTTCAGAAATTAAGTTTCCTAGAGCACCCTGCTGCAACTTCCCAGTAATGGATATGACTCAAATCAAACCAAGACAAAACTGTGCCAGCAAGAGCAAGTTGCACAAGTTAGTTCCCCTCAGGTGACTAATATTATTAGTATCCCATGGTCCACTCAGTGCCAAACTCAAATGTTATTAAAGACTCAGTACACTATTCAGGTTACTGAACACTCACAGACAGACTATGACCAGAGGCAACCACAGCTTAGTTTGTTTCTCTAATGCAATAAAACTAGTTATTTCTGCAGCACAAATGACTTGGACACTGCAGCATACAGACGACTAGTCAACACAACATACCTGGTGTGGCCTGACTGATGTGAATGTGACTTTGATGAGTCCAGTCTGTCCTTTTGATTGTTTTCTCAAGATCACACAGGTGGTGGTGACACGACTCAGCCTTGCAGCATGGCCCAGCATGGGAGGACTCCTCATAGTCACAGCAGAACCAAAGGCCAAACTAGCAGCAGCACTGACTTACCCTGGCTAGTGGCCACACTGAAAACACCAGCAGCACATGATGCTGTACTGAAGCCAAAGCTGACTCTTGGTGACCCCCTGTGGCCTACTTTTGTGTCTTTAGACAGAGACTCTTCTTCTTTGATAGATGAGACCAACCACCGGCACAGACGACTGACCGCCACAGCTCTCTCGCGTTCTCCTCCTCTACTTCTCATTACTGCCTGGCCACATGTCCTGATGCCATGCACATGCACACACTGATTCTTGCTCCCCAGTAGCCACACCTCCAGAGGACCTCTGATGGACATGATTGGTTGTGTGTGGTGGGGTCAGAGTGGATCAGAGGTGAAGCTGGAGCAGCCATCAGAGAAATTGAGAGGCTCACTTGCTCAGAGCAGTTGCGGGGAAGGGTCATCATTCACCGGGCTGACTCAGTGAGGTGGAAGGGCTGACTGACTCCAAGGAGGGGGCTGCTTTTTGGGCAATTCGGCCTGTCAGCAGTTGTCCAGTACAGCCAGACTCAAAGAAAGTAGCTGTAAATAAGTTAACAGTGGGTGCCCTCCTGAACCTCGGGGCCCTACGCCATGGCGTAATTAGCATACAGGTTAATCCAGCCATGATTGTCAGTAATAATAGAAATGTTCTTGCTGTTTGTTATGTGCATGTGGTGCAGCAGTTCATAAGGTCAGGTTGTTTAAATTACAAATTTACAATACGTAATGTGGCATAGTACTGAACTTTTGCATTTGCGTTGCATTCCTCGTTCAGCATTGTACACAAACTGTTGTGTGTTGTGTGTGAGTATATCTGCAGTGCTGTGTGCATCAAATAATACACCTTTTATTGTGGCACAGACTAGTGTAATTGCTACTAAGCGCTGCAGTGTGAACCTGCTATCCACTGCAGCTGCCTGATTTTGTACTGCAATCGTGGTATCTGTTCTTAGTTTTGCTGCTTGTAGTGCCGTAAAAATCGGCACTGTCTGTATTCAGTGCCCCCGCCCCCATGTTCAAAAGGTATTTTTTACCAGACTGGATTGGTTTTGTGACCTCATCAGCACCACTGGTTACTGAAGTTGTTTTAATTCCATAACAGTCTCAGAGTAGTCTCTTATCTGTTGTTGAAGCCACAGCTGTTTATTTGGCT
This sequence comes from Neoceratodus forsteri, assembly GCA_016271365.2. Taxonomy (NCBI): domain Eukaryota; kingdom Metazoa; phylum Chordata; order Ceratodontiformes; family Ceratodontidae; genus Neoceratodus; species Neoceratodus forsteri. The sequence continues at coordinate 636,534,596 of CM057455.1, read as the reverse complement.
TCACAATCCAGCCAGCGTCCCTCCAATCAGAAAGTGAACATATCAAAATCTGAATTCGGTAATAATATTTGTGGTTGATCCCCCAAAATGGCTGCAAAGAGACTTGCAAGCAAAGCTGTATCTCGCCATGGCAATGTTGGCAGTAAGATGGTCTGTGGGCATGGTAGTAATACGCAGACACAGAAGTGCATTGCTGATGTGAGGAAAGGTATTTCTCCAGCAATGTTTTTTACAGCCCAATCAGTAGCTTCACTCATAGTTGGAGGAGATGATGTTTTCCCAGCCGGTGGTGTTAGTGTTACTGGTGTTAGTGGTGGTGGAGGTAGTATTAGTATTGTTGCGTCAAGTTCTAATTCCTACCAGTGTACTGTTTCCAAAACTATTGAGTGTGACACAGTGCAAGTGAGTGGCAGTGTAGATGATGTCATACTTCCCAGTAACATCCCAGTAACTGAACCTGAGGATTCTGATGATTATGTCAACGATAGCATACAATGTGATATTCTGTCTATCGTGGCACTTAACATTATGCATTTTCCATGCAGTGATTCACAATGTGGTGAAAAAATATCAGGTGATGGTGGTGTACATGCTGATGATGAGTGTGATGATGATGATGTTGCTGTTATTGCAATATGCAGTCCACATGCTAGCATTCAAGCAGAAGATGTGGATATGTGTGTGTTGTTGATGAATATGATGATGATGTAATTGACCCCAGTTGGGAACCGGAGAAAAAGAAATTCAAAGTGGCTGTGTCTGATTCTGTTTGCAGAATTCCCCGTAAAAACTTGTGATCTACCGCTTTTATTTGATGATGATGGTGATGACCCAGTAATCAATATGATAGGTAGTTGTGGTGGTCAGTTGCAGTCCAGGTGTGCAGTGCCAGAAACATCACGTGCCCCCGACTTCAGTGCTTAAAATAACAGACTTAAATAAGCCACATCATCATGGACATGTTAAAAGCAGAGCATCACACTCCCTTGTTTGGGATTTTTTTGTTCAAGATGCAAATGATGATTCAGTTGCAATCTGCCAGGTTTCCCATGTGTGTGTGAGTCGAGGAAAAAAGGGGAGCCATCTGGGGACAGGAGGACAGCATACGCATCTTAAGAATAGTGCCTGTTGCACTGCAGGGCATACAAATCCCTTGATCTCCCTGCACTCCTTTTCGCCCTCACCACCACTGATTGGTCCCCCATCCCTCATGCCACTTCCATGGACGAGGCCCTGAGCTACTTCTCCTCTAACTTCCTTGTGATCTGGGATCTATATGCCCCACTAAGGAGATCCAGAGTAAGAGGCTCACACTTGCCCTGGGTAACCTCTGCACTCATGGAACAACTCCGAGCCAGAGACTGAGCGTGGAAATCTTTTAAGGCCACAGGTTCTCAACCAGCCAAAGAGCATTACCGGGCTCTTCGAAACGCCTGCACAAGACTCATCCGGCAGTCCAAATCAAACTACTTCAAAACAGCCTTTAATAAAAACCACACCCACCCCTCACAATTCTGGAAATCCATAAAATCCCTCCTCACCCCTCCAACCAAACCTCCCACCCCCACCCTCAACCTCGCAGGCAAAATCATAAATGACCCTTCTCTGATTGCCACCGAATTTAATGCCCTTTTCTCTGCCACTACTGCCTCCCTACTCTCGTCCCACCCCACCCCCACCTCCACCTCTCACCCTCCCAAAGGACCCCTGACCCCCTAACGCCTCCCCTGGCCTCTTCTCGCTCCGACCAGTCACCCCTGACCAGGTGTTGAATATTCTTCACTCACTAAATGCATCCAAAGGTAAATGCCCATCGGGGCTAGATTCTAAAATGCTACAGCTCTCCGCCCCGGCCATAGCCTGCCCCCTAGCTATGCTCTATAACCTGTCTTTTAAGTTACACACCGTCCCCTCAAAATGGAAACAGGCCACTATCTTCCCCCTCCCCAAGGAAGGGGACCTCTCCTCTCCTCTCCATCAAACTACCGGCCTATATCTCTGCTCCCAATCCTAGCCAAAATTCAAGAGCGCCTTGTCCTATCCCAGTTACACACCTATCTAGATACAATCTCTTTTTTCACCCCTTTTCAGGCCGGGTTCAGAAAAAATCACTCCACCACCACATCCCTCCTTCGTCTCACCAACTCCATCCTCACAGGCATTGACAAAGGAGACATAACTGCAGCTATTTTTATTGACCTGGCAAAAGCTTTCGACACGGTCTCTCACCCCCTACTACTATCCAAACTTGCCCAAACTATCCTGTCTCCATCTGCACTCAGTTGGTTCCACTCATACCTAACAGGCTGACCACAAGCAGTCTGCATCGGTACAGCCCTATCCCCCACCCTCCCTGTCACCAGCGGCGTACCTCAAGGGTCTGTACTTGGCCCACTGCTCTTCTCAATTTTTCTAAATGATCTCCCCACTGTCTGCACAAAATCTGGCATCCATATATATGCAGACAATACAGTGTTCTTCACCTCCGGCCCACCTGGTGCCGCCGTATTAGCATGCCTTCAGAAGGATTTCGACTCCGTCAACGCTGGTTTCTGGAAACCAACTTTCCTCAACTCAAAAAAAACTGTCTCCCTCACCTTCGGCTCCTGAGCCAAACTATCCCGGCTGACCGACGTGCCCACTTTCTATACCTTGGAAAGGTCTCCACTTGAGGCCTGCTCCACATATCACTACCTCGGCGACTGGCTGGACCAGCACCTGGACTTCTCAGCACATGTAGATGCACTGCAAAAAAAACTACATCCCATGCTGGGTGCTCTCCATCGCAACAAACTTTATATCCCCCGACCAACCAGGCAAGAAATGGTGCAAAAAATGATCCTCCCAATCTTTGACTACTGCGACATCATTTACGGTGCCACCCCCCCCCACATCCTTAGCCAGGCTAAACCCCATTTTCAACTCCTTCTGCTGGTTCGCTTTGGACCTCCCTCACAATACCCATCACTGCGACCTCTACCAGGCCCTTGACCTCACGTCACTCCACAATCAGCAATTGCTGCACTGTGTTAGAATTACTGCTAAATTCTGGTCTCTCTCGCTGCCCTCCTACCTATCAACATCTCTAACCGCCACCCCTCCACCTACCTACGATCTCAGGAACACTGACGCCAGGCTCCTTCTCATTCCCCACAGATCCACCCGATCAGGTCAGGTAGCTTTTAGTTTCAGACTGCCCAAATTATGGAACTCCCTGGCAGCCGACATCAGACTCCCTACAAGTACTCCCCAACGTAATGCTCTCATCAAAGAGCACTTTGCCATCAACTGCACATGCTTTCCCCATCGCTAAATTCCCTGCAACTTCTGGCACCATTTCTTAATTCAGTACCTTTTTTGCTGCTGACTCCTCTCTACTGCTGCTGTTAGATACGCTGGCCTACCTGAATTAGCATGTAACCTACCCACACGATGTAACTGAAATTTTTCCATCCTAGTACATCATTGCCTGTCATACTCCTCATCCTTTTTTTCCTTGTACTGACCATATGCATCCCAGCTTCTGATGCATCCTTCCGGATCACCTTGTTTTCTGCAAATTACTCATGTGCTAAATCTGGGCCACTGTTGTTACCTATTAATTGCATGTACTGATTTTATTTTTTTGTATTTTTTGTACTGCACTATGTAATCCCTCTCCCCAGGGCGCATCTGGAATTGAGCGGTACTCTGCTCAGTATGCCTTCCTGGTAAATCTCTTAAATAAATAAATAAATAGGCACTTGGCTCTGTGGACCCAGCACAAGCTGGCAGCTAATACCACAGTGGGGCGTTCACTTGTGTCACCAGCAACCATAGCCAGCATGTTATCCCCTTCCATGACTGTTAAGCCCAGTAGGAAATTAAACGTGTGCAGTAGTGTGGTAAAAAGAGCAGAGGATTACTAACAGGCATGATGAGGTGGAGGACCATAATGACTTTGAAATGCTGTCCCGTGCTGGTGAGAGTAGCTGTTTTTGTGGTGGTGGTGGTGGTGAATACAGTATGTCTAGTGCAAGTGGTACATCAACCCCGGTTAGCAAATCTGGCAAAATAACATAATTTCTGGGCTTGTCATCATCACCTATGCAACCGTTTTCATCAAATGTCCACACTCCATGCCCTGCCAATGCCATTCATCACAGAGCACAACCATTTGTGATCAACAACACACCACATGTAAAATGTTTAAGTCAGCCCACATTACAGAGTGTTTTTACCTATAAGCTGGAGTACCCTCTGAATCATACAGTGTCACGTGAACGCAATGCTGCTGTAGCGGAAATGCTGGCAATTGATCATTTGCCCTTCTCCATAGTGGAGAATTCTGGGTTCCGGCAGTTTGATGCACGTGTCTGTCCAAAATGGAAAGTCCCATCCAGGACATACTTTTCTACCTGTGCTGACCCAAGTTGTTCTGCACTGTGTCCGACTCAGTAAGACATGCCCTTCAACATTCCTCCTCTTCATTCATCCATTTAAGTGTGGATATGTGGACAAGTGGCAAAACAGTGGGGAGTTCATATCTGTGTATAACTGCACACAGGGCACAGGTGCCAGCGGTTGTTTGTGATGCTGGTATTGTGAATAATCAGTGCAGTAAGGTGGATTGCCATGGTAGCAATCTTCCTGGAATTTAACAGCATGCAATGATTGCTATGCACAGTGTGACATGTTCACACACTGGTGAGAACATGTTGGACATGGTACTGACTAAAATTGACAGATGGCTAAACCCTCTGTCCCTGAGAGCTGGGTTCATAGCAAGTGACAATGGGTCAAATGTGGGAAATGCATCACTAATAGTGTTTTTTTGTGTGTTCCATGCATGGCCCACTGTTTAAATCTTGTGGTTCAGGAGTTACTGCAGCACTCTGATATAAAGGAAATGCTGACCATTGCACGAAGTAGCTGCTCTCTCTTTTCAAGATCTGGAAAGGCCCATGACCAGCTACGGCAGTTGAAGATACAAAATAGCCTGCCTCAGCACCGCTTGAAGCTGGAAGTTGTCACCAGATGGAACTCCATGTTATACATGGCAGAGAAGTTGTATGAGCAATACAAAGCCATCTCAAAATATCTTGTTATGCACACTAGCTGTGACAGTTCCGGGGCCTCCATGTCTATGATGACTGAACGGTGGCGCCTCATGGACTTTGTAATAACAATTTTGTGGCCTTTTGAACATGCCACACAGGCAGTGAGTGGTGAGTCTGCCTCCATTAGTCAATCAATTTCACTGCTGCAGGTGCTGAGGCAGACATTGGTGAATGTACAGCATAGCCTTGATGTTGCCAGAGATGGTGGTAGCAGTATGTTGCTGCAACACATGCTGACAGTATTCGACCAGAATCATCACATTGTGAGCATTCAGCATAGTGACAACTTTGCCATAGCAACAATGCTGGACCCACAATACAAACGTGGAATTGCATCTGTACTGAAGGGAGGGTCTGAACAGGTAAAAAATATCAGTGGTCAACTGGTGCGCTTGATTCATGGGGCACAGAAGCCATGTGCCTAGGTCAGCAAACCTCAGCAGCATAATCTGACTGAAGGTGTACCCGGAGGACCATCAAGCATATCCTGCAATGGGAAGGGGACTGTAGTTCCAGATGGTCTATCATCCAAAGTGGCTGGCATCAACCCACTTTAGGAGGATTTGTTCCAAGTGGGTATTTGAGAAATAAATGATTCGGTAGAACAGGATGATGCATCAACAACTGGACATAGTGCAGCACAGAGAATGGTTGAGTCATATTTGTCTGAAAACAGGCATCTGACAACTGAAGATCCTCATTTGTAGTGGAGTGGAAAGGTCAGTGAATGGCCAGAACTGACTGCAGTGGCACAGAAGTACCTCACATGCCCACCCTCCAGTGTAAGTGTTGAGAGAGTATTCAGCTCAGCAGGTGCAATAGTCAGGGATCGTTGGACAAACCTGTCTCCTGCAAATGTTAGTTTGCTAACATTCATTAAAATGAATGAGAGGCACATACCAGCACAGACTGCAACCTCGGTATTCGTACCCCAGCCTAGTCATGGTGGTCTTGCTGATGTGGAAATGGAGCATCCTGTTGGCACTGGCAGTGGCTGCCTGAAACAGCCCACCACTGACATAGATGATGACACAATGGAGAAAGAATTTCCCAGTGGTCAGAGTTAAGACATCGAATACTGTGAGGACAGTTTTCTTTATGAGGATGATGATGTGGTTAATGTTGGCAGGTTTTAGCTGAAGTATTTAAAAGGTGGTGTGCCCCTCCACACCACCAACACTGGGGCTGATGTTATCCACTGCCACCACTGCCACCATGAGTCTGTCTGCCCCTTGGACCACCACCACCAGGACTGATGTTATCCAAGTCTGCCACCATGAGTCTGTCTGCCCCACCCTGGACCACAACCACCGAGACTGATGTTATCCACTGCCACCACTGCCACCATGAGTCTGTCTGCCCCCTGGACCACCACCACCACCGGGACTGATGTTATCCAAGTCTGCCACCATAGTCTGTCTGCCCCCCGGACCATCACCACCAGGACTGATGTTATCCACTGCCACTACTGCCACCATGAGTCTGTCTTCCCCCTAGACCACCACCACCGGGACTGATGTTATCCAAGTCTGCCACCATAGTCTGTCTGCCCCCCGGACCATCACCACCAGGACTGATGTTATCCACTGCCACTACTGCCACCATGAGTCTGTCTGCCCCCTGGACCACCACCACTGGGACTGATGTTATCCACTGCCACCATGAGTCTGTCCGGACCACCACATCCATAAGCCAGAGACAGAAAGCTTCTTAATATTTAAACCATAAAGTGAGTATGTGTACTCATGTTTGTTATGCTGCTTCACTTCCTTTAGTTGTATATTTTGTTTTCTGTAGCTTTTCAGAACCACAATGGTAAAACACATACAGTACACTTTTTTTGTTTCTTTTACAGGGTAACAAAAAAAAGCTCCATTGCTAAAACTCATTGGGAATGATACTGTAGCTGTACCATACAGAAAGGAACCGAAGTAATATCTATGTGAAATCCATTCTGGTAAGTATGAAGATTTTATTTCATCCATTTCATTGTTTTGTAAAGACTGCAGCAAATACTGCACACAGGTTGTGTTAGTTGACAAGATGTGTCTTTGCAATGTAACTTGACTTTAGGGATTGAGATTTGAGAACCAGGGAGGGACACATAACAATTAAGTTGTAAGAAGTAATTCATTTCTTTTTTTAGGAAACTTCCAGATGCTTTGTTGTTCTGACAAAGTGGCCTTATCCAAACAAGTTCTTCAACATCAGCCCCTTCCCCCGTGCACATGCAACATGCAACATGCAGAAGTCATTTCATTAGATGATCATGACTATCATTAACAACCAGACTCAAGAAGGATGCAGATGAAATCTGTGAAGAAGAAAGAAAATAAGAAACCACTACAGACAAACCTGCAAATATGCTTCCCCCACCCCCCCAAAAAAATACTTACCTTCATGTGCTTGACAGTTATCCATTGCAAATTTATATTCAAAAAGCTATACTCAAGCACTGGAATGTGCACACCAACAGTATCTGTGACCTGTGAATGATACAGAACAATGCCATGATTACATGTCCATGTCAACCCCCCTTACCTACAAAACACAGAAATATATATATCTATATATATCAACTCACCAAGGCTACTATTAGTGTACAGACAAAAGGGCACCCTTACATCCAGTTGAGACAATCACATTGCATTTCCTCAAATTGCAGTACACACTGGACCAGCAACAGTTTGCTCACGGTCATCAATTTATTCTGGGGCACTGCGCACATGAGTGACTGCGCAATAAATTCTGGGATACTTTGCCTGTGCTGAAACAGTCTCATTTCACTTCATTACCACTTGTCAATTTTCTGCACACAAGGAGGATGCATTTTGGGCTAGCAGAAAAAATCTGAGGACTCTGTTCCACTTTTGTGCCCATGATCGAGAGTGCCATTAATTCTCGGGGGGACTTTGTATGTGCTGAAACAATCCCATTTCACTTTATTACCTCTTGTCAATTATCTGCACACAAGGAGGATGCATTTTGGACCTGCAGAAAAAATCTGGGACTCTGCCACCACTGCGCGCATGACTGAGTGTGCCATTAATTCTGGGGGACTTTGCCTGTGCTGAAACAGTCTCATTTCACTTTGTTACCACTTGTCAATTTTCTGCATACAGGGAGGATGCATTTTGGGCCAGTAGAAAAAAATCTGTGGACTCTGTGCCACTTTTGTGCACATGACTGAGTGTGCCATTAATTCTGGGGGACTTTGTATGTGCTGAAACAGCCTCATTTTGCTGTGTAACCACTTGTCAATTTTCTGCAAACAAGGAGGATGCATTTTGGGCCAGTAGAAAAAGTCTGGGGACTCTGTGCCACTTTTGTGTGCATGACTGAGAGTGCCATTAATTCTGGGGGACTTTGTATGTGCTGAAACAATCCAATTTCACTTTGTTACCACTTGTCAATTTTCTACACACAAGGTGGATGCATTTTGGGCCTGCTGAAAAAATCTAGGACTCTACCACCATTGCGCGCATGACTGAGTGCGCCATTCATTCTGGGGGACTTTGTATGTGCTGAAACACTCTCGTTTCGCTGTGTAACCACTTGTCAATTTTCTGTACACAAGGAGGATGCATTCTGGGCCTGCAGGAAAAATCTGGGACTCTGTGCCACCACTGTGCGCATGACTGAGTGCGCCATTAATTCTGGGGGACTTTGCCTCTGCTGGAACAGTCTCATTTCACTTCATTACCACTTGTCAATTTTCTGCACACAAGGAGGACGCATTTTGTGTCGGCAGAAAAAATCTTGTGACTCTGTGCCACTTTTGTGTGCATGATTGAGTGTGCCATTAATTCTGGGGGACTTTGCCTGTGCTGAAACAGTCTCATTTCACTGTGTAACCACTTGTCAATTTTCTGCACACAAGGAGGATGCATTTTGGGAGAGCAGAAAAAGTCTGTGGACACTGTACCACTTTTGTGTGTTCTGTGATTGTTGCTGTGAGCTCATGATGTCATACTGACATTTTTACAATTAAAGCAACATTGCAAGAATGTCCTCACAGTTCTGAACTGTACTTTTTTATGCTACTTCACATTGCCACAGCCACCACTACTTATCTTCAAGTCATGACTTGGATGATACAATTCTTTTCACAATTTATGTCTGCTTGACTTACTTGACTACTTTTTTCATGTATGAAAAAAATGAGCACCTCTTCCAATATTGTTCAGACCAACTTTGTATTTATTTGCAGCTGCTTTTCAATAACTATTGTTCTGTGGTGTCATAAAGCACTGCCTGATGCATAACTGTTAATTAACAACAGAAGTGATATATAACAGGTAACTGATGTGATGGAGAAAAGCAGAAGAAAACAATGACAATGACCTGGTCAGCACCAATTTAAAAGGAATGCTCCTTTCATTATTTCACACATGAAAAAAGGTAGTACAGCAGACTCAACTACTGGAAATTATCGTATCATTCCAGTCAGTCAGGATGTACGTAAAGGAAGTTGTAACATAGCATTAAAAAATTTAGCTCAGAGTTATCAACAGATTGTAGCGCTGCTGCTTTACAGACATTCACCACATTACATAGTTACAGTGATGCACATAAACTAATATGTGGGGGCATTACTACCACTGGAATATTTCTTGCTTCACAGAGTGCAATATATTTCTGTGAAACCACCCATAATTCCATTACAGTGAGTCATGCGATGGAGGAATTCCTGTTCTGAAAATCTGTCTGCAGAGTGTGACATTGCAGAGGAGCTGGAAGGAGAGGTATTCCTGCTTGTAGATGACATAACAATCTGCAACACAGTGGACACACTGTGGAGGTAGAGAAAATGAAGGAAAATCTAAAAAAATTGTGAGACTGGTTAAAGGTTTGGAAACTGGGCTTCATTGCCAAAAAATTAAAAACTTATGCACATAGGGCATAGAAACCCATGGGCAAGGTACCATTTGGGGGGAGGTGTTTACAACAACAAAACAGGAAAGGGATCTGGGAATTATCATATCTGATGACCTGAAGATAGGAAAGCAGTGTGATAAGGCAGTAGGAAAGGCAGTAGGATGCTGGGGTGCATAGGGAGGGGTATCACCAGCAGAAATAGTGAGGTATTATTAGCCCTATATAAATCAATGGTGAGGCTACCCCTGGATTACTGTGTCCCATTCTGGAGGCCCCATCTTGGGAAGGACATAGACAGGGTGGGGCAGTACAGAAGAAGGTCAACCTAAATAGTGCATGGCCTCCATCAGAAGCAATATGAGGAAAGACTCAGGAAATTAACCATTAGGCTGCCGTTGACAAGATATCTTGTCCTAAAAACCTATGCGTTCTAAATCTTCTGGCAGCCTAAGGGTTAAATGTGTATGCACTGGAGGAAAGGAGAGAAAGGGGAGTCATAAAAGAAACATTCAAATACTTCAAGGGTATCAATAAGCTACAGGAGGGTGGCATATTTCACAGAAGGAGGTGCTCAAGGACAAAGGGGGCATGATATAAAGCTGGAATGGAAAATTATATGGGATATGAGGGAAAGTTTCTTAACAGAAAGGGTGGTGGACACCTGGAACAGCCTCCCAGCAGAGGTGGTGGGTACTGAAATGTTAACAGGTTTCAAACATGCCAAGGATAGAAACATAGGGACCTTGGTAACAGGGCTGGGAGGTATGAGGTCGGAGATCATTTAGCGTCTACAGTAGCACAGTAGGTAGGGACTTTAGGGCAGACTAGATGGGACAAGATGTCCTTTTCTGCAAACAGTTTCTATGTTTCTATTGCCACAGGAATCACTCAATATTATTTTCAAAATCAACACAGAAGATTTGTGGGGCTCTGATAACAAGGGCTTGAAACAAAAAGCAGAAGCCTAGGAAAAACATTATCTTAATTAAATTTGCTCTTCCAATCAGACTCAATGGATGCAATGATCCTTTGTTCCTAAGTCAATATAGTATAGTTTACAGAAAAGAAAATTCACCAGATTTTTAGTCAGTATTATTCCCATGTCCCTAAAAATATATTTTAGTGGAGTTACAAAATTATACTGGACATTTGGTTTGATACTCAATAACATTACCTCAGTCTTACCTCAGATAGGTTTTATCCTTGAAACTCAGCAAATTTCTCTCAAAATCTAATACCTATATTAATACATCATATTCATATTGCGTTATATAATACTGTGAATCCTTAGTATTTATTTCTTCTAAAGTATTTCTAACATATTGTGTAAATGACTCCATGTACAAAGTGAACAGGGCAGGAAATAGGGGACACCCATGCCGTGTTCACTTCATTCATGTTCACATCTTATCTGACAATAAATAATTTACATTTATTCATGGACCTGGAATCTAGTAGATAAATCCATGTTTGCTTACTCATTCCTATACTGGCGTTTGATAGGGTGAACATAAAAAAGTCCACCCTGTGAAGGCCATTTCAGTAGCCAGCATGACCAACTTGCTCCATAATATTTGATTTTCTCCTAAAATAGCATGAGTTAGTCATCTTCCCTCAGCTAAGCCCACCTGATCAATATTTATCAGCCCGAGAAACTACTATATTCAATCTAGTTCAAAATGAAACCGGGGGCGTTCAATAACCTTGTACTAAAGTGAGAAGGGTTCTATATTGTAAGGGTGCATGCATTGAAAACACCAGGGTCTCAATTTTCAGAGCCCTGAGAATGCAGCAAGCCCCTGCTCCGATCATTTGGTGCATGGGGCTTGCAGCATTCTCCAAGCTGGCGATCAGGATTTTCAATCCTGAGTACCCAATGCAGCAACTTAGACCAGCTTTTCCCTGGTATAACTTGTGCCGTTTGGGGGACACTTTTTATGCGGCTTGTGCCAAATCTTTGCCACAAGCCGCCATAAAGTGTGCAAAGTGTCACAACTGTACCTGATGTACTAAAAAGTGGGTGCAGTTGCGTCAAAACAGTTTAGGGCAGTTGTGCCAAACAATGATTTTGATGCAGGGCTTGATGTAAGCCCTGAGTCACCCTTTGAAAATTGTGCCCCAGGTCTTAATATGGGCTTTCAACTTAAACCATTTCTAAATTAGAGAGGAATGAAAAGAGAAAAGTTCCGATTCTTATTCTTTCTCTCTTCTTGGCCATTCAGCAGATGAAAATAGACATGCATCAGGCAAGTGGTGAACTCCATAAGTGGAGATTCATCTGCTAAATCTGCACCTGCTCTCTTACAAAGTGATGAAGCCATTTGGGCTTTAGCATGAATATATTTAGCGAGACTGTATTAAATTTGAAAATTATGTTTATTTATTTGTTTGTTTTTGATAACCGGGTGGGTGCACTAGACATATAAATGCCTATTTTTAGGTATGACCCGGGAGGGTAGTAGAGATGCAGTGAATTTAAAATCCACTGGTGAAGTGAACGCGAAGTGGCCACTTGCATTGACACTTTGCTACGTGGAGTGCCCCATAGGAAAGGCTCACTTTGGCTCAATATTATTACTTTGAATTGTCATTCCGCCTTAAATGCGAAGGAAGGCGGAGTGACAACAATACTAGAAGGACCCCAGCCATACAGTCACCAGAATTAATGTGCATTCCTAAAGTGCTACTGTCTTGTGTCCAGAATACTCCCCAGTGCTGACGAAGTGAAGTGAGAGCTGAACAAGAAATGCAAAGTCTCCCAGAATTAATGGTGCACTCAGTCTTGCGAGCAGTGGTCACACACAGAGTCACCAGAATTAATGTGCATCCCCAAAATGCTACTGTCTTTCATCCAGAAAATTCCCCATTGCTGACGAAGCGAAATGAGAGCATAACAAGAAATGCAGTCTCCCAGAATTAATGGTGCACTGCAAGTGCACAGACAGATTAAGATTGCTCTTCGCACTCAAGGGATGCATAAGAAAAGGCACAACAACACCTAACCAGTGCTCACAAATCACAAATCCAAATCTGGAAAGGAATACATTTTGCCATTTGGGGGATTAGTGCACGGCAGTAACCATCCACTATCAGTAAAGATACCACAAAGCAGTAAAAAAAAATCATGCAGGTGCAGTGGATAGCAGGTTCACACTGCTGCAATTACACTGTGGCACAATAAAAGGTGTCTGATTTAATGGCATGCATCGCGCACACACTCACACACATACTACAAGTAATGTGTAGCAAACTGAAAACCTTTAGTAATATAACCAAATGTTTTAAACAGACAAATTATACACTGCTGCACCACAACAATCAGCAAAAAAATGTCAAGAATTACTGAAAATATTACTGTGTGTACACTAACACAGTTATACAAGGAAAATATAAAACCAAAAAGACTGCCTTTTTCTCCCAGTCAATGTACCTACACCACAAATACCCCCTCCCCCAAAGCACACTTCACAGTACACAGACTGACTGTTCTAAATTAAGATTCACAGTCCACACACAACAATAAACACTCGAGGATATGAGCACAGAAGGGTTTCCTACAATTGAGGTACTAAATTTTGAGCAAACAAAATTGCCCAAAAAGGCATTTTAAACAGCTTTTAGAGGTTCTGAATCGCAGAGCTCTGAGAGAAAACTGTCTCCAGCTACCAATACACACACACTACCCAGGCCAGAACTGAGGCTGTGTAGAACAATCTAGAGCCCATGTGACCTGGAATCCCGTGAATCACTGCAGAATTTCATTTAATTACAAGGCGAAGTAAGGAGAATTACATTGATTTCAATGTACTTCACCTTAAAATTGTTGGAGTAGTGGTTTGGGGAAGTTGGAATAACGCAAAAAAGTCATTGGTTTCAATGGACTTCGTGTTCCTCATTATCAAATGAAGTACTCTGCTTCACGTTGTGGAGTACTCCACCAATTCCATGTTACTCTGTGAATCACTTCGCAGAGTGAATTGAGGTCACTTCACCCACCACTACTTACAGTACTTTAACTCACATGCTGTACAGGAAGGAATGTGAATGCCTATGGCTGTACTTCCCTGATGAGCTGAGCCTGTATCATAAAACTCCCCAATTTAAAAACTCTTATTAATGAGTACAAGGGTGGGGTGGTGAAGCCTGGAGAGATACTACAAAACAGGCTTACAATACATCCAAGTAACTAGTAAAAAATTAATGTTGTGATTTGTGACGTGATCGTGAATCATGATTTGTGACTGCATTTGTGACCGTGATGATGAAGAATGTTATTTTGTGTCGACGGTGTGAGATATCCAATATGGAACTGTATTGGGAACGCGAATGCCTTTGGCTGTACTTCCCCAATGAGCTGTAGCACAAATCTCCCAGACCTAAAAACACGCATTAATGAGTACAATGGTGGGGTGGTGAAGCCTGGAGAGATACTACAAAACAGGCTTACAATATATCCAAGTAACTGGTAAAAAAAATTAATGTGATTCATGACGTGATCGTGAATCATGATTTGTGATTGCATTTGTGACTGTGATGATGAAGAACGTGATTTGTATAATGAGTGACTCGTGATGATGGTCCTGACTTAAAAATGCATATTAATGAGTACAATGTTCATGCAGAATTATGCACCTCACCAGTCCAATACCCTGAAGAAAAGCCAAAGAAACAACTGTGACTTAAGTTACAGATGGAGATTGGGCCCTAAAGAGATGCAAATGCACAGACAGATTAAGATTGTGCTGCGCACTGAAGAGATTCAGATGCAAAGGCATAACACCTAACCAGTGCTCACCATCAGAAATTCAAATATGGAAAAGAATACCTTTGCCGGTTGGGGCAGGCTGCGGGGGGGGCAGTGTACTGCAGTGCTGCAGTAACAGTCACTAGTACTAGTACCAGTAAAGATACTACAAAGAAGTTCAAAAATCACACAGCTACAGTGAATAGCAGCTTCACATTGCTGAAATTACTATGTGGCACAATAAAAGGTGTCTGATTTAATGACATGCATCACATACATACTCACACACACACTAAATAATGTGTAGCAAATTGAAAACTTCAGTAATATGACCACATATTTTAAACCAACTAAAATTATGCACTGCTGCACCACAACAATCAGCAAAAAAATGCAAGCATTATTAAAAACATTACTGTGTGTACATTAACACAGTTATACAAGAAAAATATCACCAAAACAGAAAGGTCTTTTTCTCCAAGCTAATCTACCAACATCACAGATATGCCCCTCCAATGTCTCTCAGTATACAGACTGAATGTTGTACATTAACATTCAAAATCCACACACAAACAATAAATGCTCAATGATATGAGCACAGGAGGGTTTCCTACAATCGATGAACTAAAGTTTCAGCAAATAAAATGACTCAAAAATGCTTTTTTAACAGCTTTTAGAAGCTATGAATCGCAGAGAGATCACAGAGCAGACTGTCTCCTACAGCTTCCTGCACACACTACCCAGAACTGAGGCTGTGTAGAACAATCTAGAGAACATGTGACCTGAAATCCCATTAATCACTGCAAAATTCACCTTTGGAGCTTAAAAACAAGGCAAAGTGAGGCCGAAGTACATTGTTTTCAATGTACTTCGCCTTAAAATAATTATTGGTTTGGGAATACAGAGTACTTGATCATTGATTCAATGGACTTCATATTACCATTATAATCGAGTACCCGCTTCATGTTGTGGAGCACTCCAAGTTTGCTTTGCATCATGATTCACTTCAAGAGGGCAAATTAAAATACTTTGCCTATCTCTACAGGGTACAAATCAGATTGTCAAAACAAAAAAATATAATATACCGGATATACGGGACACATTTACAATGGTCAGATACAAAAGTGGCAATAGTACACATTTGTAACTCCATACTGTTTGAGAAACAAGTACTATAAGGAATAATGAATTTGGTGCAGATGGAGTTAATTGTTTTTAAACTTATGAAGTATGGAATTAATGTAAATTGTATAGTTGGAATGTGACATATTTTACCTTGTATGCCTGTTCCCTTATTTGTTATTTGTAAATTGTCTTCACTGTTTTCTGTTGACCTCTATATAGATATCTTAAGATCTGTTTTTTGATAATCTGTGACATCATCATGCATCATTAACCTCATGCATCATCAACAGTAGACATATATAAGGTGTGGGGTCTGAATGCACCAGCCTTTGATAAAGGATCAGGGGATCGTAAACATTTCTGGCATGCATTTCTGTGGTGTTTACTGGTTTGTAATCATATTTGCCTAACTGGAAATAAAGAAACAACATCAGCACTTTCTGAATGTGATGACAGAGTCATAGTGTCATCCTTTATAAGAGGTGGTGAGTGCCCATTTTTTTGTGAATAACACTGGTAAGCCACAAGCATGCAATTTAGAGCAGAGTTCACTTATTGTAACACAAACTTCCAGTTCATATTATTATTGGCATTCAGCTGTTCAAAGTCTAATGATGAATGAAGTTTTGGCTCCACTTTTCATGCTTCAAGGCCAGCTTTACACCTGTAAAATAATCAACAAAAAACAGTCCAAACAATTCCAAAGGGTCTAGGTGCTCTGGAGTAAATGCTGCATTCCAAATTATGTACATGATGGTACAGTCTAAGCCAAGTGCCATTCGGTCATTATAGCTCCATCCTTGCTGCTATTTGCTTCATGACCTTCCCCCACTTCCATGTCTCATCCTCCCACCATCACCCCTCAGCAGGAGCAAGCCCTCTAGTCTACCATCTGTCTCAGAAGGTATAGTACTTCTCCAATAAAAGTAGAGTTGCTGTAATTCATTCCATTCTGCTCATCTCTGAGACACTGGCAGTCCACATCAGGAGGGTAGGAGGCTCCTCACCCAACCAACAGACCATGACCCCTTTCAGCACTGCTGTGAAAAGAGGCCTAAATAGGCTTTGGTGGGCCTAGTTTCCTAGTTCCTGTATCTGTGGGCCCAGAATCAGATTTTAAAAAGTGTTACGCATGTCCTGACCACAGAATATACGGAGGATAGCATGGACTTGGTTCTAGTACAGTCTCAGCACAGGGCAGTCCCCAAAAATGTGGAAGTGTGAGCCCATGAGCCCGCATTTTCTCCAGCATAGTGGGGAGCTACCATCCTGGAAGTGGACAGTGATCATGGGGGTGTGGAAAAAGCATTCCATGCATTTTCGTCTGAACTCCTTCCACCTGGGTGAGGCAGTCATCCTCCAGCATTGTCCCATGTCTGAGCCAGCACTTTGTGGTTTAATTAGTACCTCCTGTTCCCACTGTGACTTTAAGTGGGCAATAGCTAAGTGTACTGTGCTGAACAGGGTCTAACATACTCTAGAGATTGTTCTTTGTCTACCTGCAAGCATTGCTGCCATTACAGAATGTCCTCCATTGGGAACATGTCTCAACCCACTTGTGATATCAAGTTCTGGAAGGTGAGATAGTGGAGGACTTGTATGTATCCTGTAGAACTTGTAGGAAATGATCCAGTGCTGGCAGATCAAACTTTTGTTGTAACTCCCTAAAGGGGACACATGTGTCCCCTCTGACAAAGTGGCAAAACCTCAATCCCTGCCAGTTCCATCTCTGAAGCACAGGGTCTGTCCATGGAGGGAGGTAAAGGTCCTATAATGCTTGTACTATAAATAGGCCTATCAGGTTTGGGGATCATGAAAGGGTCTTTGCCTTCAGCAAGATACACAAGGTATGTTTCATCCAGGGGTTGGAGACTTCTGGCCAAATGCAGGCTATAAGGGAAGTATAACATAGGGCAAATAGTGAGGCCAGGAGAGACTTTTTATCTCCATCTAAAGCCACCCCATATGTCCCCTGTGCTTTGTCCAGCTGACTACTAGTACTAGCTGAGTTGCAAGGTAGTAGCACCTCTGATTGGCATGGCTAGGCCTTGCCTATTGTGGGGAAGAAATAGTAGATTTCTATGGATTCAGTGACATCTAGAGGCTGAAATAAACCTTAGTACACCCTTCTGGAGGTGACTCCATAAGTGTTCCAAGATTTTCACTGGAAGGATCTGAAATAAGTGTTGGATCTGTGGGAGGAGGTTAAATTTTACTGACGTTACAGTATATATCTGGCCCCCTATGCTAAGGGAAAAAATGTTTCATCTCTTCATGTCTGCCAGGGCATCCCCCAGCAATTTTTCAGAACTGAGTTTGAAATGATTTGAAAGTTTAGGTGTGACCCTCACCCTGAAGCACCACACCTTATTCTCTGGTACCAACTAAAAGGAACAGAATGGCAGGATGGTAGCTGAGCAGGTGTCCCCTAGTCTCATAGCCTCCAATTTGTATAATTGTTTTGCACCCAGCAACGTATCTGTAACTCTCTAGCTCCTTTGTAAGTGCTGACACTGTCTCTGATGAGGTGAGGAAAAACAAAGAATCATCCATGCATGATATCTTATGTTCCCTTCCTCCAGCCTACACTTCCTTGGATTGCTGCATTCTAGCAAACTGCATTCACCAGGGGCTATATTCAAAGCACAAATAAGAGTGGCAAGATGGGGCACCACTGCTTTGTACCCTTGGTCAGATAAAAAAATTCAGACTGGAGGCCGTTCACCTTAATTTTATCACATGGCATGGGGTACAGAGAATTAATGCTAGAACAAGAAGTCAACCAGCCCCATCTCCTCTCGTGTATGATGGAGGAATCACCAGTTCACCCTGTCAAATACCTTTTCTGCATCCATAAGTACTGCTGAGGCAAACACAGGGTGCTTTTTGTACCATGACAGGATATTAAGCATCCTATAAATATTATCATGGATGAGGCAGCCATTGATAAAACCTGTTTGATTCAGGTGTACTAGGATTTTCAGGTCAGCATTTAAGAGGGAGATGTAATGGTAAGATCTACATACTGTAAGATCCTTATTCAGCTTTGGGATCACTGAGATGTGTGCATATTACAAGGATGGAGGAACCCCCTCCAATTGCTGAACTCCCCTGAAGACACTGTCCAGCAATGGAGTGAGAGTATCCACAAACATTTTTTAAATTTTGTTTGCCAGTCCATCAGGGTCTGGAGAGTTACCCTTGTTCTGGGGGCCAATAGCAGAATGTAGTTTAGGTTGGGTGATTGGGGCATCCAGCTTCTCTGGAGCATCCTCTGTGAGGCAGCTGAGTTTCACCCATCTATAAAACTCATCCATTTTCTCCTGAATGCTGTCCACCCTATTCTGTGTGTGAAGGTTCTTACAGAACCTCCCAGATTGTTTGGCTGTTTTGAGTGGTTCACTTTCATAGGGATCAGGGGTACCGTGTCTGTTCAGTTGATGTACTTTACAGCTTGCTGCCTATCTGCGTAACTGGCAGGCAAGCAGTTTCTGTGCTCTGTTCCTAGATTAACAGAACCTCTGGTGAAAGTACTGCAGAGTCCGCCCCACTATTGACTCTAAGAGATTATACAAATCCACAGAGCATTTCTCTAACTGCAATCTGACTTGATAATTCAAAATGGTTTTATGTTTCGTTTCCAAGTTGAACAGCCTATTTTCCAATTTGTGCTGCTTTCTGAGCTTTCCCCTTTTCTGTTGTAACTTTTTATTAGTTTTAGACAAGGAAATACACAAACTTACATCCAGATGGCCGAGGTCTATGACAGTAAAGCTGAGTACATTTACTTAAAACATTAGACATTACCAAGGGGGGGAAGGGGTGAAAAATTAAATCTCTATGGTGTAAGGGAAGGAAAAGGTATCAATAGGTTACCTACAAATCAGCATACAGGAAATTACAGGTAGGATCCCTATTCATTCTGGTCTACCTGCCAAAAAGGAAATAGAGCTTGTGTTCCACCAGTTGTAGTTAGATAGCAAAGGATAAGGGCAAAAGATAGAGTTATTAGTATGGGAAAGTCAGAGGATGTAAAAGAGACCTAAACATTTCAGTTTAACAGTGTGCTGTCATTATTTATAGCAGTGTGCAATCACTGAAATAAAGACTGTACTCGCCAGAGGAATGAGCCTCAGGATAGGGTTTGCTGGACATAGGCACACGAGTCAGTTTTACTGTATCTGTGCAAGTTTCTCTAATAATTTCCAAGGCATCAAGAGATGAGTCGAGCTATAAGTGTGTATATGTTCTGCAATCTCTGGCTATTACCTAGAGGCAGAACAGAGGAACACAAGCAATCTCAAAGACTCAGGTTCATAACAAAAGTGGTAGCCATATGACAATACAACCAATAAATCATTTTGACAAAATAAAGCCTTCAAACGCGTACTGTAAGACCTTCAGAGAGTTTGACTTTTGCGTCTCTGTAAGAGGTAGTTGGAAGGACATATTAGAGTAAAGGAGAAATATTTAAGGAGAGCAGGAACCTCAGCTCTCAGTTATCCTTACACTTAGCAAGGTATTGAGCCAGCTGAATCCACCAGAATAAGAGGGGTAATCATCCTACACCCGTTTTAGGGTGAACAATAGTTAAATAGGGGACCCAACAGAGTCTAAATTTAGAAAGTTGGTATTTTTGCAGGTGTGAGATTCTACCCAGTTTAGCCACTGCAGAGAGAGAAGCCAAAACTTCCATCAGTGTGGGATCATGGAGAACTTCCATTTAAAAAAGCAGGGCTCTCTTGTTTGCATAGTCAAAAGAGCTAACCATTTATATTCCAGGTAAGTGAGCTTAGGAAGATCAGTGGTAATACCCAAGAGATAAAAAAAGATGGCAGAGAGGGACTTGAAGTTTTAGTGCTTTAGAAGTCACATCTCGTATTGAGTGCCATAAAGGCTGAATTAAAGGGCAGGCCCACAATATGTGAATCAAATCTCCTGTTGGGGCCTGACATCTCCAGCATTTATCGGAGTCCAGGAGCTTAGCTTTGTAAAGATTCACAGGGGTTTTATACCATGAGTGTGATATTTTGTTTTGTATTAAACGAGATCTAGCGTCTCCCAGCCATTTGTGTGTATCCCTCGATGCCCGATCCCAGGCATCAGAGGTAATTGTAAGGTAACATCTTTTCCCACTTTCTTTTAGCGTCTTCAGACTGAGAGGGCAGAGAGTCCCTAATGTTGGCATAAATACGTCCTGCTAGGCCTTTTGGGTTTTTAATCCATGATTGCAAAACAGAAGGACTGTCTTGTGTTTGGGAGGGGGGATTCAGAACTGGTCTTAAGGCTTCTCTAAGTTGTAGATACCTCCAGAACTCGATCTGAGGGATATCCCATTTCTTCTGAAAGTAGTGAAATGAGTTTATTGTATTATACCTAGGATCCACAACATCTCCAATAGTGGAGATCCCCCTCTTAGCCCAGTTTTTACACCAGATCCAATAACCCCCAATAGTAATGGCGGGGTTCTGCCAAAGAGGGGTGTGCGTAATCAGGACAGGCTCCATCTTCAATCTCCGATGCACAGCATACCAGTTGGCTCACAAAGCCTCTATCGCACCCCCCTCCCCCGAGGAGCCCGGAGGTCGCGAGGGCCAGTCCCTGAAGCCCTCCCTGCCCATGAAACCCAGAAGCTGCTGCAAGAATCGCACCCCCCTCCCCTGAGGAGCCCGGAGGTCATGAGGGCCAGTTCCTGAAGCCCTCCATGCCTGTGAAACCCAGAAGCTGCTGCAAGAATTGCACCCCCCCCCGAGGAGCCCGGAGGTCGCGAAGGCCAATCCCTGAAGCCTCCCTGCCCGTGAAACCCAGAAGCTGCTTCAAGAATCACACCCCCCTCCCCCGAGGAGCCCGGAGGTCGTGAGGGCCAGTCCCTGAAGCCCTCCCTGCCCATGAAACCCAGAAGCTGCTGCAAGAATTGCACCCCCCCTCCCCCGAGGAGCCCAGCAGTCACGAGGGTCAGTCCCTGAAGCCCTCCCTGCCCATGAAACCCAGAAGCTGCTGCAAGGTAATTACCACTCTCCTGGCTGCAATCGCGACCATTTCTCCATGTGGAGACCAAGCCTGGCAGAGGACTGCTGCTCGGATCCTGCTTCTGGCGCCTTTTTTCACCGACTGTTGCAAGTTCCCCTTGTAAAAGCCGCCGAAAATGATTCTTTTCTGATGTTAAGGCTGGGACAGAAACAAATTCACCCTGCACAGGCAGAACTATAATTTGTAACTGAACAGTGTTGTTTAATGTGCAAGCCCACCTTGTGAAAGCTGCCGAAAACTCAGAGTTTCTGGTGCTAAGCTGTGATAGAATTAATTTTACCCTGCACAAGCTGTACTGTGTGAATGATAATTTTTTTTTTCATTTGTGCAAGCTCCACAAGTAAACGCCGCCGTAAACTCGGAGTTTCTGCTGCTAAAGATTTTATTTTACCCTGCACATGCTCAGCTGGGGAAGTTAAGGAAAAGTGTTTCTGTAAGGTTCAATTGTGTGCAGACCAGACGTTTTAGCACTGCGTAGCCTGATTGGAATTGTAAGAAGTGTTAAAATTTGAATCTTGACTCACAGCATAGCCCTAAGCTCATTCGCTGTGCATTTTCCACTCCAGTGCCTGTCCGCCCCCAACACTAATCCCTTCTCCCATTTACCTGGCCTATTTAACCACCCCTCTCTTTCCCTCTCCTGCAGAATCGCACCCCCCTCCCCCGAGGAACCCGGAGGTCGTGAGGGCCAGTCCCTGAAGCCCTCCCTGCCTGTGAAACCCAGAAGCTGCTGCAAGGTAATTACCACTTTCCTGGCTGCAATTGTGACCGTTTCTCCGTGTGGAGACCAAGCCTGGCAGAGGACTGCTGCTTGGATCCTGCTTCTGGCACCTTTTTTCACTGACTGTTGCAAGCTCTCCTTGTAAAAGCCGCCGAAAACGATTCTTTTCTGCTGCTAAGGCTTAGCCCTGCCGAACGTTACTCGTTCGGCTCCCCACCGCCCCCACCACCACCCTTGGTCGGCACTCTAATTTATAGCTAGGTTTAGTCAGGTGACTGGCTGAAATAACTTATCAGCCCACTTTTCCAGCTGCAGGTTATACAAATTCAGCACTAGTGGCCGTTACTATATACCTCACATTCCCTACATATAAAATGCTATCCCTGCTAATAGCAGCCCTCCTGACTTCCAGGATCATACAGCAGGTTCAACAACCCCGGCACCTAAACTATATTTGAACAACTTTCATACACATCAATTACTTATCTACGATGACTCCAAACCCTGTCCCTCCAACCTCTCCCACACAAGCCTAAGTGATCATGCTGGCTTATACACACGCACACTCACTTTAACTCACCCACGATACTCACTGTACCTTAGCTCTCCCCCCATCCAGACCACAATCCCCCACCACCCCTGTAAGCCCCAAAACAGACCCCCACACTCTTCCCACCCTTTTAGCAAGCATCATACCCAGTCTTCCTGTCCCCACCACAAATGCTAAAAGACCTACACCCTACCAAACCCAATGTCGCTCGTCCAAACTCTGCAGGTTAGCCCTCCTGTGGCATGCCCTACTACTTCTCTTATTATCTAGCAATATCCACCCCAACCCGGGACCGCCCTGCACAGTGGCCTCGTCTAGCAGCCCAAGTGGGAGCCTTCTGCTAGCTACTCTTAATACATGTAGCCTACCAAAAAAACACCCCCCCTCCAAGGCTGGATTGCCCAGCATGCACCGGACATCCTAGCTCTATCTGAGACTTGGCTCTCTGAAAGAATACCCAATGATGTTGTCTCTCTCAATAATTATTCCATCTTCCGGGCCGACAGGACCAGCAAGAGAGGCGGTGGCTGTGCAATCTATGTTAAATCCTCTCTTCATGCCACTGAAGTACAAACCCCAATACCACAATATGGCGCCCAGACACTCACAGTCAAACTTAGTCTGGGTACTAAAACCCTTCACATCACTGCGGCCTATATCCCCCCGAACAACCAAAAACTCTCATTTGATTCTATCCTCCACAGTATCTCCCACCTACCTAATACTAGTGAAGTTATCATAATGGGAGACTTTAAGGTCAATTGGCTATCCCCTGCCTCATCCAGCTTCAAAGACAGTGCCCTGGCATACGATCATACCCAACTCGTCACCTCTCCTACCAGAAGGGACAATAGAACTGGGACCTCCACCCTTTTAGACCTCATCTTCATCAACAGGCCACGGAACATCTCCCATGCCACAGTGCTCCCTTACTCTATCAGTGACCACTCCCCGGTGACCTGCTGGTGGTTGGGTAAATAACCCTCTGCCCACCCCAAAATCACCTGGCAGAGGCGACTTAAAAGAGGAGGCTTAGAGAATCTCAAAACCCACCTATCTACCAGCAATTGGCTCCCCATTTACACCATGCAGTCTGTAGATCTGGCTCTCTCCCACTTTAT
Organism: Neoceratodus forsteri; assembly: GCA_016271365.2. Classification (NCBI taxonomy): domain Eukaryota; kingdom Metazoa; phylum Chordata; order Ceratodontiformes; family Ceratodontidae; genus Neoceratodus; species Neoceratodus forsteri. The sequence continues at coordinate 636,510,328 of CM057455.1, read as the reverse complement.
AACCACTTTCAACACAGCCTGCAACATTTTCACTCCCCTCTCCAAGCAAGTAGTGAAAACCAGAACCACACCCTGGATCACCCCCTCACTACTTAACCAGCTCCATCATAGGGACAACCTGTGGCATAAGGCCCTTGACTCCCAACGCACCCAGGATAGACAGCTATACCGGGAGGCCCGCAACAAATGTACCTGGGCCCTACGGCAGGCGAAAGCTACTTACTACCAACAAACCCTAACCTCCTCCTGGGGAGAAGGTAAAAAATTTTGGAACAATATAAAGGAACTCAGTGGTAAATCCTGCTCCCCAACCCCCACCCAGCTCACAATAAATGGGGATATCACCCAGGATTCTTCCTCTATTGCCGAAGCCCTGACTCTGCCTTCTCGGACCTCTCCCATATACTCCCTCCAAACTACTTCCACCCTGTCCCCCCACCCTCCCCCAATACCTCAAGTAACAACAATATGATACCCTTTTGGCTGAAAGTCATCTCCTGCCTCGAGGCAAAACACTACATTTCCAAAGCTATTGCTACTACCCGGCACAGCAATGATTCCCTAGATCTTAAACTCATCCGGCTGATCCTGGATGTCACAATACCCCATCTCACTAAAATTCTCAACCTCTCTCTATGCCTAGGTCAGTTCCCCTCAAACTGGAAGAGAGCCATAATCACACCTATTCTGAAGAGCGGCGACCCCACTAACACAAGCAACTACAGACCGATTTCGATACTTCCACCTTTCTCCAAGGCACTGGAGAAAATAGTTTCGGACCAACTAACATAACACCTAACTAAACACAACCTTCTCTGCTGGGAACAGCATGGTTTCCGGTCTGGCCACAGTACCGTCACAGCTCTTACTGAGCTCACCTCGTTCATCCATGAGGCCCTCGACCAAGGCTCTATAGCAGGGCGATCAATGTAGATCTGACCAAGGCATTTGACATGGTCTGTCATGAGCTACTGCTTTGTGTCCTTCCACAACTAAATGTGGTACCAGAGGCTACTGCCTGGTTCAAGGATTACCTATCAAGCCAGTCACAACAAGTCAGGATAAACACCACCATCTCCTTCTGCAAAACAGTTTGCTCTGGTGTCCCACAGGGGTCTATTCTCGGCCCTCTACTATTCACCCTCTTTTTAAACTCTCTCCCCAAGTCATGCAGCAGTCACCTACTACTCTACGCTGATGATGCGGTAGTGTTTTGGAAACACCCACAGCTGAACGCCCTCCAACTAGCTCTACAGGGTTTCTTCAGGGAGCTAGAAACCTGATTCACCGAACACCGCCTGATCAACAACTATCAAAAAACAAAGTCCATGATCTTTGCCCACTAACAAAGCCCGCACAGTCAGTCGACACTCCTAATCAAAAACATACAAGGTGCCCCACTTGAACATGTCACATGTTTTAAATACTTGGGAACCTCATTAGATACCTCCCTCTCCTACCATAATCACATACAACTTCTGTCCTCCGCTCTCAACACTAGAGTGGGTATCCTCCACAGACTTAGACACTGCTTACCCACACAGGCCATGCATCTTGCAGTCTCCTCCTCAATCCTCTCCCTAGTAGACTACGGGATAGTGATATATGGCTCTGCGGAACCCACCGCTCTACATAGCATTAACACCACTTGAATAAAGCTTGCCGCCTAGTCCCCGGCTGTGACAGATTAACTCATACCTGTGAGCTCTACACTTTGGCTGGTTGGCTAAACTTCCATGGAAGACTAAAGTACCACTCCTGCGTCCTTGCAAAAAAGATACATCTCCAGCTGGCTCCCATCGGCTTTCTCTCCATAGTCAGCGCAGCCCTCCCCCCAGGCATAATACAAGACTCGCAGCTTACTCCTCATTTCTGGTTCCCCATTGTAGAACATCCCTTGGGCAAAGATCCTTCCGCTACCATGCCCCTCTTTGGCTAAACACTCTACCCCCCCCATCTCTCAGACCCTTAGTCTCTTCCTATTCAAAACAGGCCTCAAAGCTCAACTCCTTGAGTCAGCAAAATATGACTGTGGCTAACTCTCTGCCCCCTCTTGTGTTTTCATACCATACCACCCAACATACTTGACACACGGTCTCTCTAGATCCCAAGAATCAGCATCCTGCATGTCTCTGACAAGGGTTATCCAGAACACTGCCTACTACTATCACTGGTTAACAAAGATAAAGCCTGGACTGCACTAACAGTACTGTCATGTGAATTTATGCTTGTTTATTGTGCGTTTTCTGTATTTGTTTACCCTCCATCCTCTGTAACCGACATGGAGCCTTTGCAAAAGAGTCTGTGACTCAAAGGATTGTAATTCCGATTGTATCCAATAAAATAAAAAAATAAAATAAAATATTGCAGGGGAGGTGAGGGGAAAGTTTAAACTGTTGGGAGGTCTGGATTTGCTATTGGGGCATGCGAGTAAGAGAGAGGAGGGAAGAAATATTCCTAAGCTGTCTAACTCAATTTGGAGCCACTGAGGGAAAGTGGATAGATGAGGGGCCATCCATTTGGTCATCTCTGAGCCAAGAGAAAGGCCTGACGGTAGCCCTCTAGCCAAGGGAGGTTCCAGCCTCCATGTTTCCAGTGGGTCCAGAGTTTGGCTCTACTGTATCTAGGTTTAGTGCCTTCCCATAGGAAGTGTCCTATTACTTTATCAATGGCCAAGTACCAGTTTTTGGGGAGGCTAATAGGGATATGCATAACTAAATAAAAGAGTTTGGGAGCCTTGACCGTATTAATAGCAGCAATTTTACCTGCTAAAGTCAGTCTAAGGAGTTTCCATCTATCAAACTCTGTTTTGATGGAGGAAAGAAGAGGGTGAATATTAATTTGCCAAATTGTATCCAGCGAGGGAGACAGTATTATCCCCAGGTAGGTTATCCCTTCAGGGGCCCAAAGAAGGTCTGATCTTTCCACCACCTGTTGGGTACAGAATTTATTTGGGGCATTATTTCAGTCTTGTTCTGATTTAATTTGAGACCTGAATATGCTTGAAAGGATTCCAGGAGAGACAATAAAGGAGGTATAGATCGGTGCGGTGGGCATCTGCTAACGGGAGAGGTCGTCCGCATACATTCGAGTTTTGTACAGTGTATTACCTACCATAAGACCAATTATTTCAGGGTGGTTCCAAATTGCACAGGCCAGGGGTTCGACAGCTAGGACAAATAGGAGGGGGGAAGAGGACAGCCTTGTCTTGTCCCGTGTTCTAATGTAAAGGGTGGGGACAGCACCAAGTTTGTGTTCACTCTGGCTGTGGGTAGGTTATAAATGGCTTGTATTCTTGATAGAAAGATATCACCCATTCCGAGGTGTGCAAGGACTAAATATAAATAGTCCCTTTCTACGTAGTTGAAGGCCTTTTCAAAGTCCACTGCAAGCACCGCAGCTGGAGAGGGAAGAGATCCAGCAGAGTGTATGAGGTTTAGAAGGGTTCTTAAATAATCCAAACTATGCCTACCAGGAATTAAACCAGTTTGTGAGGGGTGTATAAGATGAGGGAGGAGGGGAGAGAGCCTAGCTGCCAGAAGCTTGGCGTATAGCTTGCTATCGAGGTTAATGAGGGAGACAGGGTGGTAATTCCCTGGATTAGTGGAGTACTTACCTTTTTTTGAGATAAGAACAATGGTGGCCTCTCTCATTGATGGAGGGAGAGCACCTTTAAGTTCTATCTCCTGGAATACCTCAGTCAGAAGGGGAGAAATAATAGGGGCCATTGCTTGGTAGAAGTCAGCCGTGTAGCCATCTGCTCCAGGGGACTTGCCCAGCTTCATAGTTTGAATAGCTGAACACACTTCAGTCTAAGAAATAGGGAGTTCCAGAAGTTGTGACTCCTGCACAGTAAGGGAGGGTAGCAGAAGAGATTCTAGGAAAGGACATGTATCCTGATTCGTACACCTATGGGAAGAGGTGTAAAGAGATCTATAAAAGGATGCCATAATAGAGTTAATGGTCTCTGGGGTGTTACCCAATACTCCCTGCTTATCTTTTAGTCCATATATAAACCTGCTGGCTTGTTGCTTACGGAGTTGGTAAGCGAGGACTTTGCCTCCCTTATTTCCTCCCTCCCAGAAGGAGTGTCGAAGGCGAAGGATGGCTACTTTTGTTTTCATGTTCAGCAACTGATTAATTTCAAAACAGAGTCCCAAAATGGTCCTACCTATGCTGGAATGGGTGGAAGGATGAGGGAGGGCCTTCAGATTGGCTTCAGCTATTGCCAACTCCTTCTCAAGCTGATGCAGCTGGTGTTCTCGTTCATTACGTTTGGCTGCTGCAAACCCCATAATGTTCCCTCGCATTGTAGCCTTAAAGGCCTCCCACGTATTACCCAGTGAGGTATCTGTAACAGGGTTCTCTTCAATAAATAGAGAGGCCTTGGTTTGAGCCCAGGAAATAAAGTCTAGATCTCGCATGAGGAGGGGGTCTAGTTTCCACTTTCGAATTGGAGGGGCTACCGGATCCCATAGGACAAGAAGTTGGACCAGAGCATGGTCCGAAATAATACAAGGGAAAATTTTTACATCCAAAGTTTTAGATGTCAAGGAAGGGGAGCCTAGCCAGAAGTCTAACCTGCTATATGAGGCATTTGGGTCGAGTGGAAGGTATAATCCCTCTCTCTGGGGTGAAAAAGCCTCCAAATGTCTGTGAGACCCTGATCCAGAATCATTTGGTTCAATGCCTTTCCACTTCTGAGGTGAGATTCCTTACCCCCATCATTCCTGTCTATCGATGGAATTATCATCAGGTTAGAATCACCTCCCAGGAGAAGAGGGCTATCTGGGGGATGAAATTCCAAAACCACCTCTGCAAGAGCATGGAAAAAACTTGGGGTGTCTTCATTGGGGGCGTATACATTACAGAGAGTGACCGGTCCAGATGGGTTCTCGTAATTCGCTAATACACCACCCTTCCTGGAGGGGGCATTAGAGTGGACCTGTTGTCCTACCCAGTCCTTTAGCATGTATTTATAATCTTCCCCTGCTAATTTAGTCTCCTGTAGGAAGGCTATTTTTGAATGAATGCGCTTCAGGTATGTCAGTATCTTTTTGCATTTCAATGGTGAGTTTAAATCTCGAACGTTCCAAGCGTGGAACACAATTTCTGACATCCTGCCATGCTTATAGGCTAAACAATTGGAAAAACTGCCACTGAACAAAATTAACACAGCGAGATTTTCCCCTCGGTTATGTTGGAAGTTGTATTGATGGCCACCGGCCACTGAAATTTGCTTAACTAAGATTCACGAACCCTAATATGTGGGAACACACAAACCTATATTTCCTTGTATTTAAGCGAATTCAATATACAAATCGGACTACTGTCCTGTAATTTCTAATCCAACATTATTATTCAACATAACCTTTTAAATTAAATAACAGTTTGAGAACTGAGGAAGGACTTAACCAATTGGAATACCAACAAATAGGCCTCACAATAGAGAACATCCATTGATCCTGAGGGGCAGGGATCACTAATGAAAGGAGAGCTTATCTACCTCATCATGGGGAGCCCTCTGGAAAAGTAACACTTCAGTGAGGAAGGAGACATCCAGCCATTCTACCAAATCAGTTGTAATAACAGAATAGCCCAACATATATATTAAACTCCCAAAGAAGTGCCTGCTTGGGGGGGGGGGGTCCATTGCCGGTCTGCCCAACAAAAGAGATAAAGAACATGAACCCAGGGATTCTTATCCATCAATTATGTGAAAATCACCCCACTACCCTCCTTGCATCCCAGATTTGCCCCAGGCCAGAGCCTGATTAACTTATCTGAAACTTGACATCTGTTTAACTCAGGTTGGAGTCCTGCAGAGGTACCAGCAGCTCCAGATCAGTAGCTGTGAGGTTGCGTCCTGTAGGGGAACCCAGAGCCACGGTGTGCCAGTCTGAGCCCTGCACAGACAGGGTATTTTCGGACATTGAGGCCCAGGAACTGTTATCTTCAGACAATACTCTAGATGAGGGGTCAGACATAGCCTCCATTTTCTCTCGACAGTCAGTGTCAGGGCAGTTCTGAAGGGGAGAGACTCTATTTTTTGGCAAAATATGGACTAATATATTGTATTTCATCAGAGGCCCTATCACGGTCCTGTGGATGGTCTTGCTTAGCGTGCAGTGATTTTGGGGGTCTCTTCTGGATCTTTGAGTTGCGAGAGTCCCGTTCAGGCATCCCAGTTACTGGGGAGAACTTGTAGAGTGGATTGGTCTTCTTGGGGTATTTCAGGGTTCAGCTGGTGTGTTGGCCGGTTACCTGATGGCCAGATTCTATCAATAAAAGCCATAGCAGCTTCCGGGGAGCCGAATTGCTGAGAAGAGCCGTTAAATGACATCTTTAGGGAAGCAGGTAGTGCAGGGAAAATGGGATCCTTAGATCATGTAGTTTCCGATGAGCCTCTGTAAAAGCCTTTCTTTTATTCACCAGTTCTATGTAGTAGTCTTGAAAAATCATAATCTGGTGTTGTCCCTACCATACCTGCCCCAGTTCCCTAGCCCTGGCTTGGATAGCTTCTTTTTCAGCGAAATTAAGGATCCATGCAATAATGGGCCTTGGTCTGCCTCCCCCCCCATGTCGGTTTAGGTTGCAGAGAGCGATTAGCATGCTCAATCGTAATTTTGGTAGATGGTGGCAATTTAGGAATTCCTGGCAGAACTTGCTGTAGGAAATGGAGAGCTTTGCCTCCTTCAGAGCCTTCAGGGAATCCAAGAAGGTGTATATTATTACAGTAGCTTCTATGTTCAAGATCATCTATTTTTTCTTGCATTTGTTTGATTTGTGCTGCTTGATTTCGCATTGCAGCACAGTGCCCCTATAAAATATCCTCTTGGCTCGTCACTTTCTGCTCTGTCCTTTCAATTTTGGCATCTAATATCTGAATCGAATTTGCTGAGGTGTTCACTGCCAGTGTTAAAGCATCAATGCTAGTGATAATCGACAAAAACATTTCCCTGATAGAGGGTTCTTCCTCGCCTTTTACTGACTGCTCCATGCTGCCTTAAGCACCCGGTCGGCCCAGCTCACCGAAGGGGATAACTTTGCAATCCTGCCGTGGATGTCTCCCAAATTTTTACTGTGTATAGAGGGAGACTTTTGATTGTTAGTAATGAAAGAAAGGCTCAAAGGGGATCGAGACAAAAGCAGTAAAGATGGGTACTTAGCTCTAGGTTTTCAGAGCTTGGAAATTACACCTCCATCTTGAAAGGTGGTCAGCCACACCCCCGAGCTTTCCCCTTTTCATGGTGACATGAACCTGATTGTCTGGCCATTGATTACTGCTTTGTGGCAGTCCTAGCACACAGCATCCAAGGTGCACCCCCCCAAGAATGCACTCAGCACCCATGTTATTAGTCTTGTATTCCTCTGTGCAGGTTTCCACCACTTGAATGTACTCTGAATCTTTCAGTAGAAAGCTGTTCAGTCTCCAGAATGGTGTTTTCAGAATGGGTACAAGTAACATGTCCAGTAAGACAAGAGCATGGTCAGACAGTGTCACATTCTTGCTGTCACACCTCTCTGCCACATGAATCCAGTTAGAGGAAAGGAAGAAATAGTCAATGTGTGAGTAAGCATTGTGAGGGGTAGACCAGCAGGTGTAATCACTGACATTAGGGTAGAGGTAATGGCAGATCTCCATCATCCCCAGTTCCAGGGTGAGCCTGCAAATACAGGTGCTCACTCAAGACTCCTCTGTTCCAGCCATGACAGATATATCCAAACAGGGTTGTATAACCCCATTAAAATCACTACCCACTAACTAGTGGGTAGTGTCAGTGGCTCAGTAGGTAGCACACTCACCTCTGAGGCCGGGAGATCAGAGGGCTGTGAGTTCAGTTCCCACATCTGGCACTTGGGTTAATATCCCAGTACTGACACTGTAGTGCAGCATGAGAGGGGTGCTGCACTTCTGAAGTGCCATCTTTCAGATGAGATGTTGAACCGAGGTCCCATCTGCCTGGATTGGTGGTAGTTCAGGTGGATGTTAAAGATCCTATGGCACTTATTGAAAAGAGTAGGGGAATTTTCCCCGGTGTCCTGGTCAAACGTCCCTCATTCACTAAAAATACCACCAACAGTTTAATCTGTTTCAAGGTCAGCTGGCATTCATCTGTATTCCCCCTCCCCCGGGTCATGCCTGAAAATAGGCAGGATTTATCTAGTGCACTTACCCGGTCAACAAAAACTAAATAAATAAAATTATAGCTCCAAGGAGCATGCCGAAGATACTAGCTTGTCCTTCAAGAAGGTCACATTCTCACATTCTTAGTTTGGAGAATTCAATGATAACCAGCAAACGGGACCACTCTGAGAGAGTCTTTGATATAAATACCAAACACAGCAGTCGGGCACATAACACCTCTAATTTAAAAGTGGACACTTGGCTCCATATTTTGAAATTAAATGTCCTTTATTACCAGGTACAGACAAATAACATCATTCTGCCTGCATAACTCATTTCAGAAGTACAAGTGTCCTTTACCATTCTTTAACAAAGGACACTTATCTGTCAGAAACACATTAGGCATGCAGAATGCTGTTATGCTATGCTTAGAACAGTTTCAAAATAAGATCATGTTGCGACTGACCAGGAAAGCAATCTCCGCCCTCTACCTGGCCTATAAGTAATTTTCCTTCTCCTCTTTATCCTCCACAGCGGGTCACGAGGGTATGGGACTTCTGCCCTCCCCAGACACCCCACTAGGTCGCGAGGGACATACCCTCCCTAGGACACACTGGAACCCACCCCCAAGCTCCTGAAAAAAAAAATCCAGGTACGACAAGGCGGGTGAGTCAGGATCAGAAGCCTTTGTTTGCCTTGGCGCCAATTTCGAACTTTTCAAACCTACAGCTGAGCGGCACAGCACAGGGCCTCCTGATACAGTGCTGCTGCGACTCTTGCCCCACCGGTGCTGCACGCCGGCTCCCCACCACCCCCACCACCACCCTTGGTCGGCACTCGACTATATAGGTAGCTGAGAGGTCAGGTGACATGCAAAAACCTATCAGCCCACTTTCAGGCATGCAGGTTATTAGATCCCACCAGCAGAGGCTGCTACCACAAATTCCAGCTTGTTACTGCAAGTCTTAATCTTTCAAACATGCTCCTACACATAACTACAATGCTAACCATTGCTATTCCTCTTGCATCACTACCCCCCATCTACCCAGCCCCAAAATGACCCAAACCTCCTACTCTTTTGCTCTGTCTCACCTCTCTCATGCCCCCTATTAACCCCCACTGAGCGTCAGTCTCACACGCCCACCGTATGATGGAATTCTAACCCTTCCGTCTCCCCCCCTTCACCCTGCGCCTATCTGCCCTAAGCAACCTAGTGACATCGGTCTCCATCCACACCCCACAATTCACCCTCCCCAAGTTTAAAACTAGAAACAAATGGCACACCACACTATGATACTTCACCCTGATGCTCCTCTTGGTGGGTGATGTCGAAACCAACCCTGGGCTACCGACCCAACCAACCCCCGAAACCCTACCAAAGGGTCTTAGCCTAATTCACCTCAATATCCGCAGCCTATTGAATAAAGTCCTGGAGCTGCAAATCACTGCCCAAACCCTCCGACCTGACAGTTGTATAATATCCAAAACATGGCTAAAACTTCATCATGATGACTCTGAAGTAGCCATCCCCAACTACACAGTAATAAGGCAGGACCGACATGGCAACAAGAAAGGCGGTGGAATAGCCTTGTATATATCAAACGGATTCCATTACACCCCTGTCCAGCTCCCTGGACATACTCCTCAAATTGAAACCAAGATGATAAAACTTGTCCTGCCGCATACTTCACTGGTGTATGTGGCAGGGATATATTGCGCCCCTGCTACCCCAGCGTCTATCATCATAGACCACCTAGCTACTCTTAAAGCTATGGCTGTAGCTGGTGAGCTCTACATCCTTGGGGATTTTAATTACAACTGGCTAGCAAAAGACTGCTCAAAACTATGCAGCAAGATTAAATCCCTAAACCTTTCCCAACAAATTGAGCAACCCACCCGCCTAAACCCAAAAACACAGAACCACTCCCTCCTGGACTGGGCTCTTACAACACACCCTCACAGGATAGTTAAAGCTGGCCTACTACCTGATTCACTGAGTGACCACCACATGATTTATATGATCAGAAAGGTGCACAGACTTACAAACCACCTTCCCCCAAGGACCAAGGACCCTCCTCACGAGAGCTTACAAATCCCTCTGCCTCAACTCCCTACTAAATGACCTTGCCCTTGTCGACTGGTCATTCATCCAACTAGCACGTTCCATCGACCATGCTTTCGACATGTTCAGAAATCGAATTCTTGCTGTCTAGAACTATCACGTCCCCACCAAAGAAGCAAAAGGGTTAGGGAAACCCATCTCCCCTGGGTCTCCCGACATCATCTCCAGATGTCGTGCCAGAGACCAGGCCTGGAAAAAACAAAGGCAAACAGGCTCCCTTGAATCCCTGCAGCATTACCATACCCTCCGTAATAATTGCACTAAAGCCATAAGACAGGCTAAAAAGAACTACTTCCGGGTGGCCCTCTCCTCTAATCTTAGCCACCCATCCAAATTCTGGAAATCCATTAAAACCCTGCTCAACTCCTCCTGTCCAGCCGCCCACCCCTATCCTAACCATTCAGGGCAAAAATGTATCTGAGCCAAGTGAAGTTGCCTCAGCTTTCAATACCTTTTTTACCAACTGTGCTAAATCTCTCCTAACAAACCTACAAATCACCACACCTGCACCCAACCCTCCTGCGTCCCCCCAGCATACCCCCCACGCCACCACGTTCTCTTTCCGCCCAGTCACCACAATAGAAGTCCTAGCAGCCCTACGTTCCCTTGACCCTAATAAAGGCAAATGCCCTTTAGGATTTGATGCCAAACTCCTATACCTATCAGCCCCTGCCATTGCAGCCCCCCTAGCTGACCTCCTGAAACTTTCCTTCTCCACAGCACAAATTCCAACAGCTTGGAAGGAGGCAGTAGTCATCCCGCTACCAAAAAGGTGGTGATCCATCTGCGCCTGGAAACTACCGTCCTATCTCCCTTCTACCAATTCTGGCCAAATTACAGGAACACCTAGCTCTCTCCCAACTCACACAATTACTCGATTCTACCTCCTTCTTCACCCCTTATCAGTCGGGCTTTAGCAAATCACACTCCACCATCACAGCGCTACTAAGACTCACAAACAATATTGCCTCAGGTATGGACAAGGGGTTTTTCACCTTGGCCATATTCATTAACCTGGCAAAAGCATTTGATACAATTTCCCACCCTAGGCTAATCACTAAACTGCACGACGCAGGCCTCTCCGATCTAGCCACCAGCTGGTTCCAAGCCTACCTGATAGGCAGGAAACAAGCAGTAAAAATTGGCCTACACGTATCCCCCTCACTACCAGTCTCCATGGGGTTCCCCCAGGGCTTTGTCCTGGGCCCCCTGCTCTTTTCCATATTTTTATATGACCTACCACTGACATGCTCCAACTCAGCTATACAAATGTACTCTGACGACACCATTCTGTATGCCTCTGGCCAATACATTGGGGTCTTAAACTCTGCCCTACAACAGGATTTTGATGCTGTTCAAACCTGGCTCAGGTCAAACCAACTTGTCCTAAATGCAAAGAAAACCATCTCCATAACCTTCGGCACCAGCCTAAACTGTCCCAGCTAGCTTCTCCCGCGCTTTCCATACCTTGGACGGGTCCACCTTGGAATCCTGCACCTCCTTTAGGCACCTGGGTACATGGCTTGATCGTCACTTAGATTTCTCCATCCACATTGACTCCCTACAGAAAAAAACTACACCCAAAACTAGGCACACTATACCGCAACAAAGGCTACCTACCTACCACGGTCAGGAGGGAACTAGTGCACAAAATGATTCTCCCAAGTTTTGACTGCAGAGACATGGCCTACAGTGCAGCCCCCCCATCCACCCTGGCCAGCTTGGACCCCCTTTTTCATTCTTTCTGTCGGCTCATCCTGGAATGCCCCCCACCACCACCCACCATTGCGACCTATACAGGCCTTGGCTCTTCCCTCACTGAACTCAGATGTCAGCTTCATTGCACCAATCTCTTAGTCAAGCACTGGACAAACTCCCTCCCCCATCTCAGCTCTGTCCTGTCAACACAACCCCCGGCATACTCCTGAGATGCTCAGACTCAAAGCTACTACAAATCTCTTTAATGCACACTTCAAATGGCCAATCTGCCTTCAAACATCGTCTGCCAAAACTCTGGAACAACCTCCCTGTAGGTATTAGGCTCTCCCCCACACCAAGGCCCCTGAAACCTCTCCTCCAAGCCCACTTCTCAGACATACAGTATGCAACCGCAACCTGCAGCCCAGATCTGATACCACTAGGCACTGTAATGTACCATGACCTGTACAATTGACCAGCAACTTACTGTAATTGTTGCATACTTATTGTCACTGTCTGTTATGCCCTGCGGTCATAGGCCCTAAGTATGACATAGCAACTCATGCACTCTGGTCTGTGGGTCTAAACTTATATATCACTAACTAATGCATAGTCCAGCCTGTAACTGCTCTGGTCCTGATGTTATCACCCTATATGTATCTACTCTGAACCTGTTGTAGCACCATTGTTTTTTGCACCTATTTGTACTGTATGTAACCCCCAGGTCGCATCTGGAAACGAGCGGTCAGTATGCTTATCTGGTAAATCTCTTAAATAAATAAATAAATTTGTCTGTACATTGTAATAAAGGACATTTAGTTTCAAAATATGAAGCCAAATGTCCATTTTTAAATTAGAGGTGATGTGTGTCCAACTGTTGTGTTTGTATTTCAAGTTTAGTACAGGAGCACCACCAAACTTGTGCAGCCTTTTCTTTGTTTCCTTGATATAAATGAATCACCCTGTAGTGTCCTTTATTACTGTCTCCACCTTTAGGAGGAAGAATCTGTGCAAAAAAATGCAACCCTCTCATCTATGAGGCTGATCTTGAAAGGAGGAGGAGTACATGGAGTCTGCCTATGACTTCCAGAGCTTGGCATGCTTTACTCTTAAACATAGAAACAAAGAAGTTGTCTGCAGATGGAGACCGTATGATCCATCAAGTCTGCCCATGCTTTCCTACTTCCCTACTTATTTGCCTGCTTGTGTATCCTGCAATGTCTGTCCCATGCCTGCTTGAATTCCCCCACTGTCTTTGCTCTCACCATCCCCTCAGGCAGGCTATTCCATGGTTCAACCACGCACTCTGTGAAGAAGAACTTCCTCACATTGCTCCAGAAACTACCTCACTTAAGGCAAAGGGCATGCATTCTTGTCCTGTTATAGTCTTTTACCTGAAAGAGGTTCTGCACCTGTACCTTGTTGTTGCCCTTTAGGTATTTAAATGTCTCCATCATATCTCCCTGATTCCTGTGCTGCTCTAGGAAGTATAATTTGAGTTCACAGAATCTTGTCTCGTATGGTTTCTGATGCAAGTCCTGCACCATTTTTGTTGCTCTTCTTTGTACTGTCTCCAGCCTATCTATGTCCCTCCTGAGGTGAGGCCTCCAGAATTAGATGCAGTAATCAAGGTGGGGCCTTACCATGGACCAATGCAGAGGCATGCTCACTTCTTGACTCTTGCTTGTGATGCCCATTCCTATGCATCCTGGGATGCCACTAGCCTTCAGTGCTGCCTTCTCGCATTGCTTGCTAATCTTTAGGTCATCTGAGATGATCGCACCCAGGTCATGCTTTTGACTTGTAGCCATCGGCTGCTCCCATTCCATCGAGTGCTCTTTCCCTGGGTTATGTTTTCCCAGTTGCATGACTTTGCACTTTTTGGCAATTAATTTCAATTGCCAGATCCCTGACCACTCCCCAAGCTTTCAGAGATCAGATTCCATGCTTTGTTTCCCCTTTGGTGTATCAGCTATGTTGCTGATTTTGGTGTCATCCGCAAACAGGCACACATTTCCCTTCAGTCCATCAGCAATGTCACTGATGACTATGTTGAAGAGGATCAGCTCAAGAACAGAGCCCGGTGGCACCCTGCTAGTTATCCTACCCTCCTCTGACAGTGTGCCATTCAATAATACCCTCTGTGTTCATCCATTTAACCAGTTTCCAACCCAGGCTATTACTTTATGCCCAACTCCCATGTTCTCCAGTTTGTTGACCAGTATCCTGTGTGGAATAGAGTCGAAGGCCTTAATGAAGTCCAGGTAAACCACATCCAGGGTCCCACCCTGATCCACTGCTCTGGTAAGCCAATCAAAGAAACCTACCAGGTTTGTCTGGTAGGACCTCCCTATCATGAAACTGTGTTGCTTTGTCTTGAGCTGATCACTACCCTCCAAAAAAGCTACTAACCTTTCCTTCAGCAGGGATGCCATCAGTTTTCCCACAACTGAAGTGAGACTAAATGGTTGGTAGTTTACTGGTTCTTTCTTGCTCCTGCTTTTGTAGACTGGCACTACTGTTGCCCTCTTCCAGTCCTCAGGAACCTCCCCACTTATCAACAATTTGTTGAAGAGCATCACTAGGGTTGCTGCTAGTTCCCTCCCATGTTCTTTTAGTATTCTTGGATGTATCCCATCTAGCTCCATTGCCTTCTCCACCTTTAACTTATTGAGTTCTTCTAGGACCCTTTACTCTGTGAAGGGACTTGTGTCTATTCCTCCCACTGGGCAATCCTTTTTACCTATTGTAGGTCTGTCACTATCTGCTTCATGTATGAAGATTGAGCAGAAGTACTCATTCAGTGCCTGTACCTTCTCTCTGACTTGCTCCATAGGCTGCCCATTCTTTTTTTGTATTTCTGACAATTTTTTTCCTGGTCTTCCTTTTTTCACATATGTACCTGTAGAAGATTTTGTCTCCCTTCTTCACTCCCTGAGCTATCCTTACCTCTGTTTGGCCTTTGAACTTCTTCTCACTTTCCCTGCCTCTGTTACTATTTTTTTGTACTCTGTTTTGTCGGCCTCCTTCCCTGACTCCTTGTATTTTCTGAAGGCTTTATGCTTTTCCATCACAATGGTTGCCACCTTCTTGGAAAACCGTAGTGGGTTCTTTCTCTTTTTATTCTTGCTAACCTGATGGGCACACTGCAACATGACCAAGGTTACTGCATCTCCTAGTCCAACACTGTTCAATGCTCCATTCTGATATGTGACTATGGTTGTCCTTCAAGCAGATCTTCATTTTTGTGAAGTCCACCCTCCTGAAATCAAGGACTTTCAGCTTAGAGTGTGCAGAATCCTCTACCTTGCTTGCCTTGAACCATACCATGCGATGGTCACAGGTTCCCAGTTGGCTCCCCACTTTGATGACCAGAACCCTTTCACTGTTTGTGAATACCAGGTCAAAGATTATGTTTCCTCTTGTGGGTGTCTTCACAATTTGTCTCATGCCTGACCACTGTAGTGTGAGTAGGAATTCCTGCTTATTTCCAATGCTGCCATGTGGGAACTCCAATCAATGTCTGGTAGATTGAAGTCCTCCATCAGCACCATTTCCCCCTTCTCTGACATCTGAAAGATAGTTTCCAGGATTTCCTTGTCCCTGGCTTCCTCCTGATTTGGGAGTCTGTAGATTACTCCTACCTGGATGGGTGTCCTGTTTCTGGCCCCGATTGTAATCTATAGGACCCTCAGCTTCCCCATGAATTTCTGTAGCATTGATGGTATTCTTAGCATAAATAGCTACCCTCCCCCCTTTTCCTGCCAGTCTCTCCTAAACAAGTTATATCCTCTGACAGATACAGCCCAATCATCATTTTCGTGAACCACATTTCGATCACAGCAACCCAGTCTTGTCCTGCCCCCGCGATTGTGGCAGTGAGGTCTGGTATCTTGTTAGCCAGACTACGTGCAATGAGACATAAAGTTTTCCATTCCCAATTTCTTTTCTATTTGTGAGTCCTCCCCTTTTCTCACTGTTACTCCCCTTGCCTTCTTTTTGTTCAATGGTAAACCCTGATAGGGTTGCATACTTCCCACCTTCTTCAACTCTCTTCCTTGTGTGCCCTGTAGTTTTGCTGCTAGCAGGAGGGGTACAGGCAGCAGGCTCTACATAAGATACTCTGAGAGATGCCTGTTTATCTCCCCATCAGTTAGTTTAAATGTCCCATGTGGGCATCATATGTCTGACCCAACACTCTAACCCCCACCTTTGTCAGGTGGAGGCCATCAGACTTTAAGAACTCCCTTTCCCAGAAGTTCTCTCAGTTTCTGATGAAGTGATGCCCTTTTGCATGGCACCAGTCTTTGAGCCAGGTGTTAAGATCGCCTATCTCTTTCTCTCTGATTTTTTGCCTATTTCTCCCCTTTCCCAAATAGGAATAATTTTCGAGAAGGCAATGTTGGATGAAAAAGAAACCAATTTATCCACTAGCTGCGCAGTGTACTCCTTATCCTCTTCTCCTAGCTGACTGGCAAGGTTGTTGGCCCCTAGGTGGACCAGGATGTTTGTGCCCATTTCTTTTCTTCTTATTATGCTGACTATTCAGTCAATGTCCCTCCTAGCTGAAGCTCCTGGGAGATGCATGACCAGCACATTTGTCTGTTTATTTTGTCTCAAATGGGGTTCCACACCTTGAATCATGGAGTCCCCCTATGATAATGAGCTTTTTCTGTTGTCCTTGTTTTCTGTGTATCATAGGGTTTTGTTACCCTGTTGCGTTCAGCTTTGTGCTGACCTGCTACCTCCTCTGTTATTTCAGGTGAGACAGATGCAAGAGGTGTGTGTCTATTCACTGTATTTAGAGGGTTTTGTTATATTCATTTCAGAGTTTTGCCAGAGTACTGCCTCCTTTTCCCCTAACCAGCTGCCACCCCCCAGGCTTAGACATTCTCTTCGGGATAGGCATGCTGGTTTGGTGCCGGTGATGTGGAATGCTTCCTTCCAGGTGGTTTCCTAGGTAGTTGATCTCACTCCAAGCATTGCGGAGCTGAACTTTAAGGTGGCATGTCTCCCAGCATACGGGACAGCGGCCCAGTTTCTGGGTGACTGATGCATTGAAAAGTGTTATACAGTGCTGGCAGCCAATGATATCCATGTTTTCTGTGAGTGGGGCCAGTGGACAAAAGAACGAGGAAAATAAGAAGTTTGTCTCCTGTCCTGAGACTGAGTGGACAAAAGAGATAGAACTAGTTTAAACAGGGAAAAAATATTTAATTGTTTTCTTCTTGTTTGTATATTTACCTTTTAGGACCCCCCCCAAGTTGGGTATACCTCATGCTTCTTTGTCCTCTGTCAGGAGCCCAAGGTAGGCAGGATTAGCGTTACACTCCCCTTGAATTTTTCAGGTGTCTGCCTCACCCCTTCCTGTTCAGAGGTCAGAAGTAAGAGACAGGTAGGGTGGCTACAAAGGATGACTAGATGGGGGAGGGTGGGATTGGGGGAGGAAAGGGAAGGTAATACGATGTGCTTCCTGACACAGGAAAGGAAAACCTTCAGTCTGTTATATCCCTATGCCTGGAGTAAATCTTAAAATGATGGAGTGCAGCTGTTGTTTGTCCTCAGGAATCCCCTTGACACAGCTTCAGGTAAGCTGCATTCCATGTCTGAGAGGGAAGAAAATGTAGTGATGAAACGATCAGGTACAAAGCACCAGCTAGTGCACACCAGTGTTTCCCTCCATCCAGTTCATCTAATTACTCTAAAGCCATATAGGTCGGCAGCAGTGGTTTGCTCTAAATTTGCCCAATGTGGAGCGGTGGCTCACCCTAGTTTGGATGCCTTCTCGGTCCCAGCAGTCAGTAGCCGACTAGAAAGGGAGTGAGAAAGTGAGGATTTCTTATGGCAGTAGTCCCTCAGAAGCTCTCGAAGGTCTGCTCTACTGGTGCCCAGGCCTCTTCCATTTAAGCCCCAATTCCTTTGTGTGAGTTTAGCACATTCCTGTACAGCACCCGTATTGGTGGGCCCTGTCTGTGTCACCGAGTGTTGTGAATCACTGTGCCCTGATTTAGCAATCCTCTCTATGACGTACTCCCTACCATAGGAAAGGAAAAAATCAGTCCATTATAGACCTATGCCTGGAGATAATCTTAACATGATTGTGTGCAGCTGTTGTTTGTCCTCAGGAATCCCCCAGGAGCAACTTCAAGTAAGCTGTGTTCTGTGCCTGAGAGGGAGGAAAATGTAGTGGTGAGATGACTGGGTGCACAGCACAGCTGCTGCTAGTGCACACCAGTGCTTCCCTCCATCAAGTCCTTCCAGTTACTCTAAAGTCATATAGGACAGTGGTGGCAGTTTGCTCAAAGTTTGCCCAAGTGGAGCAGCAGCTCACCCTGGTTTGGCTGCCTTCCCAGTCCCAGCAGTCAGCAGCTGACTAGAGAAGGGAGTGTGAAAGTGTGGATTTCTCATGGCAGTAGTCCCTCAGAAGAACTGGATAGTCTGTTCTACCCAGTGCCCAGGCTGCTGCTATTTAAACCCAAATAATTCCTTTGTGTGAGTCTGACGTGTTCCTATACAGCACCCCTATTGGCAGATCCTGTCCACATCACCGAGTATTGAGAATCACTATGCCCTGATTCAGCAATCCCCTGTACAATGCACTCCCTGCCACAGGAAAGGAAAACAACCAGTCCATTATAGCTCTATGCCTGGAGACAGTCTTAAAAAGATGGTGTGCAGCTGTTGTTTGTCATCAGTAATCCCCCTGCCACAGCTTCAGATAAGCTATGTTCTGTGCCTTAGAGGGAAGAAAATATAGTGAAACAATTGGGTGCATAGCACAGCTCCAGCTAGTGCACACCAGTGCTTCCCTCCATCCAGTCCCTCTGGTTACTCTAAAGCCATATGGGATGGCTGTGACTGTTTGCTATAATTTTGCCTAATGTTGAGTGGCAGCTTGCCCTGGTTTGGCTGCTTTCCTGGTCCCAGCAGTCAACAGATGACTAGAGAGGGAGTGAGAAAGTATGAATTTATCATGGCAGTAGTCCTTCGGAAGCCCTGGATGTGTCAGGTGCATCTCCTGCAGAAATGCAATCCCTGCTCCCAGTTTTACTAAATCTTTAAACACTCTAGTTCATTTTAGAAGATTATGAAATCCTGGGTGTTGTATGTCATTATGCAACTATCAGCCATGTTGTATGTTTTACTTTAAAACATGAGACCCCCCCACCAGGGAGCCCCTTTTCCACCCCATTTGCTCCACAGCACCCAGCACTCTGCCAACTCTCCTGTGTCAAACAACAGTAAGTATTTACAACATGTGATCCTGAACATGTGATTCAATACTTCAATATTTTAATGACCTACTGTAGTTCTATCTCACCTAAAGATGTTATATGCATTCAGGTGAATAGATATGTTTGATATTGCATCAGAAAGCCTTGATTCTTTTAGAGCAGACACATCAGAATCATGTTGTTGAACCCAGACAGCGAAATCATCCCTCTTTGCAATTAGACTTTTGATATTCAGTATTTGTTCTGGCGTATAAAACTTATCATAATATTGACCTAAAACCTCATCTCTTTTTATTGAGTCCTGAACTATCTTATCTTGCCCATCCATAATTTGATTAATCAGTTTACTTGTTTCCTCAATTTTCAAGTGCCATACCAATCATTTGTCTGTTTTCCCCCCTTAATAAAAACTATTCAGCCTTAGATTAAATTAGTCACCCTAGTTTCTAATACTGAATTATACTTATCTTTAGAGAAAGCAACAACACTAAGTAATAACATTTAAAGCATTTAGTTGGTAATTAGAGCAAACCAAAATATCCGTAGACAGTATCTGATTTCCTATGTTGGCTTTAGTTCATTCCTGAGGCAAGATAAATGATTTTGAAATTCTACAAAGTTCTTGCTGCTTTGCCAGTTCCATCATCATGGATATAAATAGATCAGGGTATGGCTGTGTTATGTTGTTCCTTATATTTTGCACTTTTTATGGCTTAAATGAAACAGCCCTTATGCATATTGATAGGTTCAGTTCTTCTAACTCAATATATAGGGCGGCTTCTTCAGCTAAATTTTGTTTAAAGTAGTTTCCAAATTCCACTTTTAGAAAATACATAAACAAAGATCTTTCAATAGAACAGTATCTAATCCCCAAAACATTCTGTTTTTCGCACCAAATCTATTATTATATCCCAGAATAATTGTGCATGATCTAAGATTACTGAGCCATAATTTATATTAGAAGTTTAATGCAACATATTACTGTACCTGAAACCAGCAAAAAGTCAATTCTTCAGTGTACCCTATAAAACAGTAAAAACTATGAGTAAGTTTAGTTTTTTGGGTTCTCATACCTATATAGGTCCAATTATTCATATTTTACAATGGCAAGGATAATTCTAGCATTCTGATTGGTCAGACTGCCCTAGAGACAGTGATGTTATCTGACAGCAACATTACTGCATGTAGGGCAGGCAGAATGATGACCACATGACACTGAAGGAAATCCCTCCCTCGTTGCTCAAACCACCACAAAGTTGACACAGCTTCACAGTCCCTTCACAGCCACAACCATGACAGTGAAAGAAATCCCTCTCTCCTTACGAAAGCTATTCCAAAGCTGAAACAATGTCACTGTCCCCTCACAACCACAACAAACTACAGATCCCACCCCCCATCACCT
The DNA here is from genome assembly GCA_016271365.2 of Neoceratodus forsteri. Taxonomy (NCBI): domain Eukaryota; kingdom Metazoa; phylum Chordata; order Ceratodontiformes; family Ceratodontidae; genus Neoceratodus; species Neoceratodus forsteri. Next base: position 636,489,743 of record CM057455.1, on the reverse strand, counting down.
TCTGTCTCCAGGAAGTGAAATACCATTTTAAAAAAACTCAAACTGCCACACTGACTGCCATGTGCCTGCACATCCTCCGCTCTTCGACCTGCCTCAACTTACTGGTGCCATTGCGCACCTTCACCATTGTCCTGATCTTTCTCCCAGTATAAATCAGAAATGCTAGAAACTGTACTGGGAGAATATAAAATGGACATTTTAGTAAAACCTGACCAGCAGCTCAGATGTTAGCATATGCTTAGTTCAAAAACACTCTTCTCTCAGTTTGGCAGGTGTGCTGAAGTAAAAAACTCAAAGTTAAAAACTGCAGGCTATTTTTCTTTTCTTCAGAAAAAAGGCAAAGCAACATAATTTATGAATTAGAAGGGAGGACAGCCAAGAAAAACAATGAATCCGACACAAACCAACAATGGGAGACAGCACAGGTGTGGTGAGAGAAACACACAGCTACATACACTACAAAGTAAACAGCACCACCTGCTGGAGAAGTACAAACAGGAACTTATTTTTGTTTAACTACTCTTCCACAGTAATAAATCAGTAAACAATAAAAAAAATAAAGTGTAGTCATTATATATTTATTTTATTCTAAATATAATGAGTCACTGCATAATAACAGTAAGGTACTCCAGAGTATGTGTTATTGTGTAATAACTTAGTCTTAACAGATTAATTTGGTTCAAAGGTCAGTTGGCATTCATCTGTATCCCCCAAGATTTGTCTAGTGCACTTACCTGGTCAACAAAAACGAAATAAATAAATAAATAAATAAACTTCTCTTCTTGAGTGTTGAACACACTTGGCATGAGGCCTTATGCTTCAACCTTCCACACTGGAACATTGTTACACATTATACAATGGCAAGAAAGAATCTTGGACTCTTATTGGTCAGTGTGTATACAATAACATCACTATATGGACGAGGATATACTTTTGCTCATCTTTTCTTAAGAAACAAAGATATACTGCCACACTAAAAATCTACTAAAGACATTTTTTAATTGTTTTTTATTTTGTATAACAACAAGCCATTGTATAACAGCAATAAGTCACTCCAGTGTATGTGTTATTGCATAATAACCTCACTCCTGGGGTGGTGGAAGCACTTGACTTTGCCTCATGCTTCAACCCATCATAGGAGTGACATTATTACACAATAACACACACACCCTGTCATGCCTTATTGCTTAAATAACACACACCCTGTCATGCCTTATTGCTTAATCATTGATGTATTCCTTTATTTTCTGAACCTCACAGGTTTTTGATTCAGTACCACCAATTGACCTGTCTAAATCCAGTAATGCTAAATTAAAATCTTTAGCAATAAAAAAGTGACAGGGAATTTTGATAACTCCAAGAAGAAGTTGTAAAAAAATTGTGAGTTCTCAATGAGTCCTCAGTAGAAGCATATATACATGCTATCATAAAAGATTTGTTGCTTCCACTTCATTTGGTAAATAACAAATCTACCATATTTATCCTTCACTATATGAACTATGGATAGTGAAGTGCTGTTTCTTATGAGTATGGCTACTCCACTAGCACATATGTCTATGTAACAGAAAACTCTTCTGGCTCTAAACAAATTGGTAAAGTCCATCCTTCTCTGAGAAATGAGTCTCTTATAGAAGCATCAATTCAACCCACATGGAATTACGGTAATCTACTATCTTCTTGAAGTAGTTATCTAGCAATGCAGCCAACACACAGGTGCCATTCTTAAACATGGCATTTACAGTAGTCTCTGATTGGTCGGCTGTCTAAGACTCATGTCATCTGCCAGCGTAACAGCAGTAGTGTCATCTTTTGACTAAAAGTCTTTCTTTATGTCATCAAGAAAATGTGAAGAAATCTTATTTGAGGAAGACTTTGACTCAGAGTTGCATTGTCTGCACCGATATCACATGTGGCAGCCTCAGATGGCTCCAATAAGGTGACCAATGATTCAAGTAGACTCCAACTACTGGAACTGAGCATGATGTCTACATTACCTATTGATTTGGCATGTTGTAGTCATGTACAGCTTTTTTCTGTTGAAGAAGACTTTCCAACATGTAAAATGCTGGGTTTCAGCAGGTTGGAACATCCTGCTTTAAGGTAAGTAGTGGTAAGATGTTTGACCTCTGCAGCACCTTCAAGACTTTTTTGTGCTTTCAGAGAGTGGCTGAAATGCCCACATTTTTTCCTAGCAAGATCTAACATATTTTCAACATTTCTATTTCCATTAAAGAAATTACGGATGAGAAGATTTAAACAATGTACAAAACAAGGTATGTGTTGATAGTTGCCATCTCTAAAAGCTTTGACTATGTTGACACCATTATTTGACACTATGATCCCTGGAGAAAAGGAATACGAAGTAAGCCATTTCTGGAATTGTTTTTACATCACCTGCAAAATATTCACAGTAGTGTGGTTTTCCTCAAAAATGGTGATACATAATATAGCCTGCTTTCTACTGCTTAATGGAGAGTGGGGATTATTATTTTCTGACTGAAAACTTGCCCAATGAGCTGTAACAGTCATGTAGTCAATTGTTTGGTTGCTGCTCTATATATTTGTAGTTATGTGACCCTGCTTCACCTCAGAGAGTTTCAACAGCTTAATGACTTCAGTACATACCAAGTCATACAACTGTGGCACAGCCTTTTTTGAGAAATACGTTCAACAGGGAATGGTGAACCATGGTTCAGTCTGGTTTATGAACTTCAGGAAGCCTTTTTGAACAACAAAAGCAAAAGGGAGTTGACAATTTACCAACAGCTCTACAATGGCTCTATTTAACTGCTGATATGTTGGATGCTTGTGGGTACATTTTGATGTCCTCACAAAACTTTCTGTTACTGTTAGTTGATGAGATATGTTTAGTTTTTTTGGGGAATGTATTTTTCATGCCTTTTCCACATGGACTACTACTTTAGGAATTTCCAGTACTTGATGGTGTCAGAAAACAATCAGTGCTTGTCTGGGAAGACTTTTAAGGACACATTAAGTGAGTCAATGTCACTTACTGTTTCCATTTGTACATTTTATTTGCACACATCTATTTACATATTTAGAAAAAGAATCCCAGGATTTTTTCTCCTGTTTGTTTATGCCTGGCTTCTTCATGGTCCATGATGCCAGCTGAGGTGGTCAGCACTATGTACCCAAACTGACGAGACGGCAGTAAGTTACTCTGCCATTTCTCCAGATCTCAGTTGAATATAAAATCTGAGGCAGATAAATCCACACTTGTTCAGTCTACCACTGAGATTAACAAAAATGTTCCCTTCTCTGTGATCGTCGATAATCTCAAGCTTGACAATGCAACCGTACTTCATCATTACAGTCAAAAGACTCAAGATTAATTTGGAGCATGGCCTAATGAGAATCTGGCATTTGCCCCCTTTTCTCCGCATTGCCGATGCTTTAAAGAGCATTGGTAAGAATGTGTTCATACACACCATTGTGCCGGTTCTGCTTCCAACTCATTGTTACAATGGTCACCACCACCACCTCCACTACTGCCCATACCAACCACATTGCCCATTACCCTGCCCCACTCAAGTAGATGTTTTGCCTTCACATGTCACATCATTACTGATGTTCCAACATGTGCCACTTTGCAATGACTGTCGACAGCTTGAGAGTTGTCTGCAGTCAATATAAAATAAATTCCTCAGTTAAGAATTACCTTTTTTGCTTTTTGCTATGGTGTCTGGACCTATTCCTTGTATAGTCAAAGGTCATAGAGGAAACATTACACTACCATTTCCTTGTTGAGATAAATTGCTCTCATTCACTCTTCTTATTTTGATGTTTGATTTGTTTTTTTGCACTTGCCTCTCATGTCTTACAGCAGCATCTTCTCTTACCACATCAGTGAAACTACTGACCTCATCACCGCAAGCTTCAGAAGAACTGGAATTGCCATCATCATTATGTGGAACTTAGCCTGGGTTATCCAATTCCCAGTTCCCACTATCACCACCTTCTCTATCAGCATTCACTGCCTCAAAATTTGAGTTTATATTTGAAGAGGATGCCTCCTCACATGCTGCTTCAGCAGCTGGAAGTATCCCAGCACATGCAATAAAACTTTCATTACCTCTATGAGTAACTCCAGTCAGTTCTTTATAAAACTCTACTAGTATTTCATTGCTAATGTGCTTTTTTTTTGTTCAGGACATTTAGTGTTAGTCCTGGTGACGTTATTATTATTGTCGCTATGTTCTTCATTAATGGTATAAGTCATATTGTCCGTATCATTAACAGTTGCATATGCAGCAGAACTGTGCTTCCTTTTAGTAGACTTACAAGACTGGGAAATACGAGACATAGTAGACACAGCCGTGAAAGGATATTGTTTCACTAATTGCTGCAGAAACAGAGAGTGTACAGTAGTTGTGTCACATTAATAAAAGATAGGCTTGAAGCACCTAACAAACAGTGTAATACAGCCATAAAAGGAGTTTACTAACTGCTGCAGAGACAGAGAGTGTATCAGACTATGTCACAGTAATAAATGACAGGGCTCAGGATTCAGAGGCACCTAACAAACAGTGTAATACAGCTGTAAAAGGATTTCACTAACTGCTGCAGAGACAGACAGTGTTGTTGACTATGTCACAGTAATAAATGCCAGGGCTCAAACCTCAGGGGCATGTAACAGGTGTAATATAGCTGTAAAAGTCTTTCACTAACTGCTACAGAGACAGACAGTGCAGCTGACTATGTCACAGTAATAATTGACAGGGCTCAGACCTTGGGGGCACCTAACAAACAATGTAATACAGCAAGCTCAATGATTTCACTAACTGCTGCAGAGACAGACAGTGTCGCAGACTATGTCACAGTAATCAATGAAAATGACAGGGCTCCGGCCTCAGGGTCACCTAACAAACAGTGTAGCTGTAAAAGGCTTTCAATAACTGCTACAGAGACAGACAGTGTAGCTGACTATGTCACAGTAATAAGTGATAGGGCCCAGGCCTCGGGACACCTCACAGACAGTTTAATACAGCCATAAAAGGATTTCACTCATGCTGCAGAGACAGACAATGTACCTAACTGTGTCACAGTAATAAATGACAGGGCTCATGCCTCAGGGGCACCTAACAAACAGTGTAATACTGCCATAAAAGGCTTTCACTAACTGCTAGAGAGAGAGAGGGAGAGAGAGACAGGGTAGCTGACTATGTCACAGTATTAAATGTGAGAGATCGGGGCACCCAACAAACAGTGTAATACTTTAAACTTTTAATTTCAAACCAACTGCCTTCTGTATTTTTGTCTATGTCTTTCCCCTCCCGAGCACAACCTCATCAACTGAGGCTTACCCCCCTTCCCACTGGCTGAGATCACTTCAGTCCTCTACTACTTTTCCCTTTGTTCCTTCATGTTGTGTACGTTTTAATTTCAACTGTTGATTGATTCAGTTTCCAAAGACAAGTCTCTAATATGGCTGCAATTTGTTATGCAGAGTGAGCACTCATGGAGTTGCTTCCAGACTAAAGCTGGCTGCCCACACTCTATCTGTGGATTCCAGGCCACACAGGCTCACAGCAGATGGAGCACAGCCCTTTAGATACCACTGACTAATCAGGTGCCAGCCTGGTGTCATGTCATCCTATTCAACTATAAGCTCTTTGAAGGACCCCACAGGCTGCCTTTTTAATGCCTGTTTCCAGCCTGGAAGTCCTGCCCTAATTACCCATTACCCATCTGAAACTACTTGACCCAAGAATAACACTGTTATGTCAGATAAGGTAATACATTACCCAAACTACCCTACCTGGCCAAAAATAGGTGATACCCACACTGCTCAACCCAACTGCCTGTCAGGTTGCTGAAGCATACAATTTCCTCATTCCTGGCCACATGCACCCACTGTGGTATGGTACAGCTAATTTGCGCCACAATAAAACTGGCTGTTGCACTACCTTCTCATGCATTTTCTTGCTCCACTCAGAGAAGGAAAGGCTAAAATTTAGCCCATTTTAAGTCAGATATACTGAGCTCTGAAGTAGAATCAGCAAGGTGGAAAATTACTCACTCCCCAACTTAATGTTGCAGTAGCACCCTTGAGCAAGATGAGAATCAAGGCAAGTGATGAGACCTTCCCTCCAGACCTAAACTCTAGCCTACTCTCTTCCCCCCTTCTTCTGCCATTGCTCTCTATCTGGCCTTAAGCATCACACTGAAGATCCCCAATCCACCTTCCTGTCCCTCCTCCTCAGATGGATTTCAGTCACCTAACTAATCCTACCACAACCCTTTAACTAAGTTCTGGAGGGATTGGCACATCCCCCCATCTCACTTCTACCTGCTCTAGTAACCCCACCCCCATCATTTACACACCCTCTACCCTTTCTTCTATAACTAAATATATGCTTATTAGGAAGATATAATTAATCTTCTCTCTTTGCTCAAGGAAAGTGGAAGGTACCTGAATGTTAGAGAGAGCTCTCAAAACCTGATAGGCTGCCAGTGCAGAGGCACTCCTCTTCTTGCTACCTTTAATGCCAACAGCACTCTACTGTTGTTGTTGTTAATGTATGGCTTGTTGTTTAATGCCAGTTTAGTTAGATTACTGTTTTTCTTAAGGTGAAATAATTCAACATCTTCCCTATGTTGCTCTTTATTCAGTAAGCAGAGACTCACTTTCCAAAATAAAACTGTTTTGATTATATAACTCATACTTGGAGTCCAAGCCAGGGGTGATACCAGGTCTTCCCCACCAATGTCCAAGTGCCAAAGATCTCACACCTCCACTAAGGGTGTCTTCTGCAGGTGTGGATCATTTTAAACCCTGTTAAAGAGAACCCTGGTACAAAATTCCATATTCAGGCTTCCAACACACTCCATTGGTCACCACCCATGCACATTTCTGCCACATACCCACTGCTGTTAAGGACTGATTACTTAATATTATATCCTAAAATGTACTTGATCTACATTCCCATATTAAACATAAGCAGGTGCTTTCTCATTTAACCAAAATAAACCCCAAAACAAACAAACAAACAAACAAACAAACAAACAAACACCTCTCATATCGCTTTATTTCAAGAGATGCACCTACTTTAAGCAGAAATGCAAAAACTTCAAAGGGAATGGGTAGGACTAGTTGCAGGATGCTGTTACTCCTCAAAGGTTCATGGGGTTGCCATTTTAATATACAAGCGCATTCCTTTCATGATACTCAACACCATGCATGGCACCGGAGGGCGCTGGGTAATGGCAATACTTGAGGACAACATGCAGATCCTTATACTAGTCAACCAATCTGTCCACAAAGAGACCTCAGCTCATTTTTTCTTGACAGTAGCTCAAGCCTTGTCTGAGCTGCATGAACTGGGGGACAAATCCTCACTGGGGAGTACTTTAATGATTTCTGGGTTCCACTTCTGGATTGGATCAGAAGCTCCAGTATAACCTCAACAAAGGCACAGGAATTGTTAGTGAGGTCCAGACCAGAATTTAGTCTCCTGGATGGCTGGAGAGCTCTACATCCTTCTGAGAGAGACTTCATGTATCTCTGTCTCCACCACAATGAGTAGCTGACTTGACATATTTTAGATAGGCACACTTCTGGTGCAAAAGTTCCACTCAGCAATAATAGGCCTAGTAGTTATTTCAGACTATGCCTTATCTTCCTATTGTATGATCCCCAGTTCTTGAGCTGGGTAATGCGCTAAGTGGAAACCTACTTCTCCATCAATGACACACCAGAGATCTCAAGGAACAAGCTCTAGGGTGCTTTTAAAACATATGTCTGGGGCAGAATTACAAGCTATTCTGCTCATGCTTAAATGAAACGGTATCACTATGAAGGACTGAAACTCACAGTACCGAGTGTCAGAATCCTGAAACTGATATCCCGAAACTCAAAATCCCAACACTCGGTATTTGCCTGCAGTGGAATTTGTTATATTAAATAGGGGGGGTACAGGGGGCGATGCCCTCCTCATTGAGGTGCACCTCTGCTGCGGGCAAGTACCGAGTGTCGGGATTCCGGGTTTCAAGATATCAGTTACGGGATCCTGACACTTGGTATTGTGAGTTTCAGTCTTTCGTTGTAATTCCATGATTCCCCTTCCCTGCAACTTAAATGGGATCTACTGTAACTCAGCTTAAATATCAGATCAATGCACTGATATATTCTGCATCACAGAAATCAGTTCTACATACCTCACATAAGTACTGGGAGTCATAAGAAAAAGCAAGAAGGCTACTAGCTTATCAAACTAAAATTTAACAAAAGGCTTGGAATATTGCCAGCATCAAAAAGTAGATGGGGAGTCTTATTACTGACTGGATAAGAATTACAGCAGCAGTACTTGTTAGTAAACATACTGTAGTTCTTTTTTTTTCAGCAATAATGTTCATGTGGCAAAAAATCAAGATAAACATTGTTGTTTTCCTTTTGTTTCATTCCTGAACAAGATATTGGATTTTGAAGTTTTTAAAAGATTCCACTCCACTGCCATGACCCCCATGAAAAAAATATGTGGAGTCAAAAACAGTGGTGGAATTCAAGCATGCATGGGACAGTCATAAGGCAATTCTAGGGGGTGGGGGTAGGAAGAAGTAGGCTGCTGGTTAACTAGGATCTGCAGCTTATCCATTAGGTAGGGAAATGGGCAGACTGGGTGGTCCAAGCGGTCCTTATCTGCCATCAAATTCTATGTTTCTATAATATCTTGGTACAATGTTATGCTGTTTACCTTCAGAAGCAAGTGGGAACACCACCCTAATACATCTAAAGTTTGAATCGTGCATTCACATTTAAAAGACAACTTCATAGGAAGAGATTTTTTTTAAATTGCCAGTCGTGGCCATCTTTAATAACATGAATCATTAAGTTACAAAATTAGCTGTAAAAGCTGTTTTAATAATATTTTAGAAAACTGAAAATATGCCGAGTGTGAATCTTAGGATGTCAGAAATACATTTTTGCTAAAAAAAATATGGATTTTTCTTTTGCCGACTAACAAATACTGCACTTTAACAATGCCTTTAAGAGTAGTACTACCTGCTATGCTCATCAAAATGTAGTACTCACACACCCACACTTGCTTCCTTTCTGGGCTCTGTGACACTTTCTTCCACCACAGAACCACAAACATCAGCACTAGATGCCCATATCACTTTTGGTGAGGTCCGAACGGCCACCCTAGCTCTACCAAAAGGTAAAGCTCCTGGCCCAGATGGCATCCCAGCAGAATTCTACCAATCAGTGCTGGATAAGATAGACAGTAGAATGCAGGGCATATTTCAATATGCTGATGTTCATCACTAACTTCCACCACCAATTCCAAGACACTTATCACCATTCTTCTAAAACCAGGCAAAGACTCACAACAGGTACCTAACTATCACCTCATCTCCCTACTCAGTGTGGACATTAAAATGCAGACAAAGATACTGAATTATACAATGGCATTTGTGAATCTAGAAAGCTAATTGTCTCACTGGGTCTTTCAACCATGAGTAAATTCCAGTATAATTCATGGAAAAAAAACCTATTCAACCGCATCTCCCAAAAACTCAATACGACCCACAAAAATCAAAACATTTAAGCCACCATATTTGATTCCCTGGTACACCACCATGGCTGTTTCAAACAAAGAGTTCAGTTAAAAAAACAAGAAACCCCGAACAGCTTCAAATTACAGTCAAGCCCAGCTTTCTGTCACTTGCAGTCCCAAACACAGTTGCATTGCCAAAGAACACAAAACAAGAAGAAATTATTTTTTATAGCTCCTCCTGTTACTGCTTTCGGCTACACTTAGCTGCATTTCTTCTCCCACTCTACCCCAAATGCAAGCAACCCGCCACCCATAATCCAGTCCTCTCAACCCCTACAAAGGCACAGCCCCACATGGACATTCACAATGTGCCACTCACCTGAGGCTCTTTACAAATGCTGCACAAAATGAATGTCCCAATATGATTTAAACCCCACCAAAGAAAAAAAAGTGAAACAACAACAAACAATCCTGACCATCACTTCCTTCTGAATGGCAAAGCTGCACTGATGCCACACTAACCCGGAACCACACCCTGAACTGCCACACTTCATCTGTGGTGGAAAGAGGACTGCCGTTACCGCCTCGACAAAACTTGAAAGTATAAAAAAAAAAACCACGAGCTCCAGATCAAGCTGTGCAGACAACAGCACAGTTAATTCACTATCATGCTACAGTGTGGCTTGTGTAAAAGACCTGGGGAAAAACAAACTAAGCTGCAGAAATACTGGAGCTCACTCATTCTCTGTCACTCTGTACCGTTCTCACTCCTGTTACATCCATTCATCTTGCCTGACACTATCTTGCTCTTAAAACAAAACAAACAAAAAAAATAAATAATAAAATAACCGTGCGGCGAAGGGGCTGCCATGTCCAACAGCCACACTCTACCTAGCAACAGGGAACTACTAAACATACAGAGGAAGGATATTAAAGATAAAAGCCATTTAAAAGCAATCTGTTCTCAAATAAAACAACTTTAGTCATTATTTAATAAAAATCTTGAAATCCTACCCATTGTATAATCGCAATAATCCACTCCAGGGTGTGGGTTATGCTAGGATTTATGCAAGGCCTGGTGCAGATTTGGTAATGAGGCCGCAGACCAGGCATGCATAAATCCCAGCATAACCCACACCCTGTTGTGGATTATTGCTTAAGCATAGGATGCAAAATCAAATCCCTCTGATAATAGATTAGCACCTAATGGGATTCATGAGCAGTTCCATGCTTATGGACAATCTTCAGGTGCTCATTAATGCTCCGTGGGCTGCTTTCCTTTGAAACCTAGCTGACACTCCTGATGAGCATTGATACAGAAGAAGTCTTTGACTACGTAGCATGGGCTTTTCTATATCAAGCCATAGCTGCTCTGGGCATTGGCCCAAGTGGGCACAGCTTCTTTACATGAAACCAGGGCTCAAAATATAGGCTTTCCATATTTCTATTGAAATGCAGAAAGGCTGCTGGAAATTTAGCTTGCTTTTCTTCATTTCCATCTGGAAATGGAAACTGAGCCCTGGTTTTAACAATTCCTTGACTGTGTAGTCATGGTGGCAGTAAAGAGCAAGTACCCAGAAAAGTAATTAGAGGAGAGCAGCCCTTTGCTTGGTCACAAGATGGAGCAGTGTGGCCCTTACCTTTTAAGTTCTAGGCCAGGGGTGGGGAGCTTCTTTGTGGTGGCTGTAGCATCAGGGGCTGGTACTCCTGTTGTCTTGGTAGTTAGGCTTTGGAATCAGGCACTATGTACAGCTATGGGGTCCTTCACATGCAGACATGAAGCATGTGATCCCACTGTGCCTCCCAATTGTCAGCTTGCGATTCTGCCTTGCTGCGCTGACTGTGGGGCGATGCAGTAGTCAGTTAGTGAGGAACAATCTCTGTAGTTCACTCTGCAATCTTGTGTGGCAAAAACCTTTGATAAATATTTCATTTTATTTGGGTTCCACTAAATTTGTGGCTAATCTTGTAGGAAAAAGAACTCAGGCATTTGGGGAGGGGGAGTATTTTTTGGACCAGGCATTGCATTTTTGATTTTCTTTGGGGGAATATTCAAAGTAATCAAAGAGGGAAAATTGACTTGGCAGTTGTAGGGAAAGGGATCAGGGGAAAAATGTGCAGCCTCAACTTTAGAAGAAAAAAAAGTATTACGTCTGGAAGAGACTAAGTGGAAAAAGCCTTGTCTATGCCACAATTAAGTCTTGATTCAGAAAAATACAAAAACAATACCATAAAAAAAGACTCCACAGAAAAGGGGAAGGGGAAACAGTCCTGCCTGTACAAAAAACAAAAAGATTTCAAAAGCATCCTGCCTCAAGGCTTAACTAATTTGGCATACGATGGGGTGGGGGGGAGTCTTGTAGCACAATAAGTTGGGGGGAAAAAACAACAGTTCTGGAGAAAATATAGCAGGGTAAAAGTCCTGTCTGAACATACACAAAAAAAAAAAACAAGTGGGCAAGACATCCTGCCTGAAGGCTTAAGAACAAAGTTGTTGGGGATGGTGTGGAGCCCAAGCTGAGTGGCAGCAACTTTCAGCAACTCACTTTTTTTGACTCAAAATTGCTTAAAATCTCATATTTAGAGCAGAAATCAAGAGCTACTTTTAATTTAATTGGAAAGAGGAGCCTACAAAAACCAAAAATGGTCAACCACCGAAAAGACAGAGGTGGAGGAATGAGTGGAAAATCTTCCATTTCTTCTCAGCCCATGAGGCCCACCCAAGAAGAGCAGGCCACTTCATTGCAAGACTCTGACAAGACGATGGCTTCAATAGGATTAAAGCTTCAGCATCTTATATCGTGAGTTTCTGATTTGAGTACCAAAATGAACAATTTGGGGACGTGGATGATAGTGGTTGAAAAGGATGTGGAGGTGTTAAAAATTGACATAATAGACATTAAAAAGCAATCCAACTCTACCTTTGCTGCCTCTACATTACTGGTGAAGGAGAACACACATTTAAGGGCTCGGCTTGAGACACTGGAGAATTAAATCTGCTCCTCGCACATCTGGATCCTTAGCCTACCTGAAGGAATCGAAGGAGATCACTCCTTGATGTTTTTACAGGAGTGGCTGGTGGAAAAACTTGTGCCTGAGGGACAATCCTTCCAGTTTGGTTTACAGAAGGCATACCAAATTACTTTGCGTGACTACAGGGAGAATGCAGAAGCACCCCACATTTTACTCCTGGTGACTGATGGTGTTGGAACAACAGACAAGATTCTGAAACTGGCCAGACAGGCAGGCAGGGCCTCTCTGTCAGGATGAGAGATCTGTTTATATCTACACAACCAGAATGCTCCACAAAAAGTTTGAGGGGGTCTGGAGGCAGCTGCGGGAAGTATCCATCATACATGTGATGATATACCCAGCTTGATTAAATTGTGCATGCGGGCAAGGTCTGGGTTTTCTCGGATCCCACTGAGGCAGGCAAGTGAATCTCACACTTTGTTTCTAGCCATTGGAGTAAGCACCGCTATCCTGGGGCTACTGATAGTGAATCAGAGGAGCATGAAGAAGGCTGAACTCTTATAAGTACTGTATCATAATATCTTTCTGTTACACTGTAAAAAATATTTCAAGATGTGACTATTTAGTTTATTAATGCAGATGAAGGCTAAGTGTTTCTATTTTATTTTTCTAATTATGATTCGGCCTTACTTCAGGATTTGATACTAGTTAAAAGGGAGTCTACCTTAATTTTTCCTCAGTGCATTCCTTATTGAGTAGTGCTTTGTTAATATTGCTCATTCATTAACTTAAGCTTAGAATTTAAAAAAAGTTAAGTTATACATTTTGTAGAATGGAAATAGCTGCTTTTGCTGCCTAAAATTATTTAGGAGTCTTGTTATCTTTAGTTAAATAGTATGACACCATTAACTCCATTAAGGGGTGTATAATTTTGGAACTTGGCAATCTGAAAGTAAGTCACTTTCTCTTGAAAATGCAAAGAATCTGTGCACAAAGAAAAAAGCTGCTACCTGAAGCAAGTTGGGAGCTAGTGTACAGTGAGGATGTCAGCTGCTTCAGATAGACAGACACAAGGCAGAGCGAGTGTTGCTATAGCAACAACATTCACTCTGCTTTGCATCTATCTATCTGAAGCAGCCGACACCCTCGCTGTACACTAGCTCCCCACTCGCTTCAGCCGGCAGCTTTTTTCTTTCTGCACAGATTGTTTGCATTTTCAAGAGAGAGAGACTTACTTTCAGATTCTGCCTACATGTTACATATCATTACTGACCACGCTCGGTCACGCTACATTTCTCTAATGAAAGTGAAAGTGCCCCTCACTCGCTCTTCACTCGCTTCAGTTGGTAACTTGTTTTACAGGATTCTACATGAAAATAATGTGAAGTACACAGTTACTTTGTGTTTTCTTTAACAGAGAGGGACTTGCTTTCGGATTCTGCCTACATGTCATTACTGATTATTGACCATGCTCGGTCATGCTACATTTCACTAATAAAAGTGAAAGTGCTCCCCACTCATTCTCCCTGTAAAGGTGATAACTTTTCAGAAAAGTAAAGGAAACAGAAAAATAAACATCTTTTTTTTTTTTACCATATCATCTACTGATGATCCATGTATTCATGTCACACAGGGACTACTTTTCTGCTCTCCCCCCACAATATTTGTGGCCATTTTATAAGATAGATAATCCACTCTAGAGTGTGTGATGTGCTCTGATCATACGCCTTTGGTAGTTGAAGCCTTACCAGGCGTCGTATATCAAGCGACTACACACCCTAGAGTGGATTATCTATGTGATATATATATATATATATATATATATATATATATATATATACACATATACACAGATCAATAGCTAAACACAGACACACTGCCCATGGCCATACATGCCCTGGAGGATGCCCTCCCATCAACATCGATACCCCATTGCAGTAGTGGGTGAAACACAGTGGGGGGACTCAATGAACGGGACAGTCATAAGGCAAACCTGGTGGGGACCATAGGCTGTAGGTTCACTAGGATATGCAGCATATCCATTAGATAGGGAACAGGGCAGACTGGCTGGGCCGAGCAGTCCTTGTCTGTCATCATGGTCCCTGTTCCCATGTGTGCCTGTTATACACCCATCCCTGGTAGGCTAGTGTCTCCCCCCCAGCACGATCCCTGACACCCATAGCCACACTGTGCTGTGTGAAAAAAATTGGAGACTGAATTGGAGAAGGAAGGAGGTGGAAAGGATAAGCCAGTTTGGAGACTGATGATGACAGTCTAAATAGTGAGTCAGCTGGGCACACATGATCAACATCAAGAAACTAATTAAAAAAGGGTTGTGATTGTGAGAGAAAAAAGAAGTAAAAAGATACACACATTCACTGACTGAGGACTCCGAACAACCAGGCAGTCAACCAAATAGACTCAGAACTTTTCCCTGGTAGTCTAGTGGTCCCCCCCCAGCATGATCCCAAACCCCCAAAGCCATGGTATATAAATATTTTCCTTGTTAGTCTAGTGGTCCCTTCACCCCAGCATGATCCCCAACCCCCATAGCCATGGTATTTAAATATTGTCCCTGGTAGTCTAGTGATCCCCTGACACCCAGCATGATCCCTGACCCCCAGTAGCCCCGAAAGGACAGAAATACCTGGTGGTCTAGTGGTCTCCCCATCTGAAATTGCACTGCCCATTATCCTGTACACAGAATATGCTACAGTGCCAGTGACTAGCTCAGCCCTACTCTCACCACCACGGCCGGCCGCCGACTGCCTCAAATGTATGACTGCTCAGATTCAATGCAAAGAAGTATAAAGTAATGCACCTGGGAAACAAAAACCCTGGGGAAGAGTACACAATGGTGGGTGAGATACTGACAATAACAAAAAGGGAAAGGGACCTGGGGGTAGTCATATCAGATGACCTAAATGTGGGTGAGCAATGTGAAAAGGGAGTAAGGAGGGCTTGGGGGATACTGGGATGCATAGGGAGAGGCATCAACAGTAGAGAACAGTAAGTTGTTGGCACTCTGTACAGACAGTTGGTAAGACCACATCTGGAGTACTGTGTACTGTTCTGGAGACCCCATCTCTGCAAAGACATAGACAGGGTGGAGGCTGTCCAGAGGAGGGCAACCAAAATGATGCAGGGTCTGCACCAAAAGACATATGAAGAAAGTCTAAAGGAGCTTAAGATGTATATCCTCGAGGAAAGGAGGGAGGCGGGGACATGATAGAAACTTTCAAATACCTCAAGGGAATCAACAAAGTCCAAGAGGGTAGCATCTTTCAGAAAAAGAGATATGCAAGAACAAGAGGGCACAATTTGAAGATAGAGGGGGGACAGCTCAGAGGTAATATGAGGAAGTAATTCTTCACAGAGAGTGTTGTACATGCATGGAACAGCCTTCCTGAGGAGGTTGCAGAGTCAAAAACAGTGGGGGAATTCAAGTATGCATGGGACAGACATAAGGCAATTCTAGTGGGGAGTAGGAGGAAGTAGGCTGTTGGTTAACTAGGATCTGCAGCTTATCTGTTAGGTAGGGAAATGGGCAGACTAGATGGGCCGAGCGGTCCTTATCTGCCATCAGAGTCTATGTTTCTGTGTTAAGCAATTGAAAGGAATACTGGATTTACTTAAAGACCAGTGAAAGGTTGGGTATTAACACAAGAAATTTCTAAAAGGGAGAACAAGAAACACATGGTGTGACTCAAAATGAAAATGAAAAAAAAATAAAAAACATAAAGATAAAATAAAACCAGAGTGCTTAATGTAAATTGAAAAATATTACATAATAAATAGACAAACTGTAAATGTGTCGTAATATTTATTCAACACAGGTAACAAGAAGAGTATAACATGCTCCAATTGTTATGTCTAAAGACACCAACAAAACCAACTGAATTGATGTCCATGAGGAAAGCCATGGTTGCCATGGGCAACTGCACTGCAAACAGCAGAGTGCGGCCACACCATTTACGTGGTCACATGACCTCCTCACGGACATAAGAGGAAGAGCCTCGGCTCACTCTTTGCTGCTGAAATTCTTAAATAAGAAGTATAACAAACAGAGATGGCTACCCCACTGAAAGCACAGATCCGATAGTGAGTACACATTCATTACCATTGAAAACTGAAGGACTTGTGGTAAAAACTGAGGGACATTGAAATAACATAGTATGAATACAACTGCATCAGACATTGAAGGGAAGTAACTCCTAGTATAGTAATAAAGTAAAGAAGTTACTAAAGCCAATAGTAGAGTTTGGTACATGATTTAAATGCCATATTTCCTGTAAAAAGAGTACAGAAACAAAGTGTAGTGGACTGTAACAGACTAGAAGCATGATAGTGAGGCTGATAAAGGAAATGCTTTTGCGATGGCGTCAAAAGCTGTGAAAGAAAAAAGTAATGGCAGAATGAAGGGGTGAAGAACCGTGCTGTTATGCTATGCCCATAGAAACAGTACACCTATTAGAATAACATGTATTTCCTAACAATTCTAGGAAATTCCATAATAATCCTGTAACAGACTAGAAGCATGTTAGTGAGGCTGATGAAGGAAATGTTTTTGTGGTGGCATCAGAAGCCATGAAAGAAAACAGTTAATGAAGGGGTGAAAGAAATGCACTGTTATGCTACGCCCATAGAAACAATACACCTGTTAAAATAAAATGTATTTTCTAACATTTCTAGAAAATCCAGCAATGATCTTGATCAAAATGAGTAACATTTCTTGAGTAACAAAAGAACCCTTTTTAAACATTTAAAGGTACTTACAATTGATTTTGAAATTAAATTTACCTGTTGGAAAAAGAAAATGTTTTGTACTTGATTAAATTTTTAGGAATCTGAAAATTAATGTTTTAATTATTTATTTATTTATTTAGTTTTTGTTGACCGGGTAAGTGCACTAGACAAATTCTGCCTATTTTCAGGCACGACCCAGGGGGAGGGGGATACAGATGAATGCCAACTGACCTTGAACCAAATTAAGCTGTTGGTGAAATTTTTAGTGAATGAGGGAAATTTGGCCAGGACGCCGGGGAAATTCCCCTACTTTTTTTGATAAGTGCCATGAGATCTTTAACATCCACCTGAACTACTACCAATCCAGGCAGATGCAACCTCGGTTTAACGTCTCATCCGGAAGATAGCACCTCAGAAGTGCAGCACCCCTCTCATGCTGCACTACAGTGTCAGTACTGGGATATTAACCCAAGTGCCAGAGTATTGCGTGCAGTTTTGGAGGCCACACTTAAAGAGGGACATTAAACACCTGGAAAGGGTCCAGAGGAGGGCAACCAAAATGATTTGGGGCTTGGGGGACAGGACCTATGGGGAGAGGCTCGAAGAGCTAAATATGTACACATTGGAAGAGAGAAGGGACCGGGGGGACATGATAGAGGTCTTTAGGTACATGAAGGGGGTAAATAGGGGAGGAGTAGTCAGGGTGCTTCGAAGGAAGGAGGAGGGGGCAATTAGAGGGCATGGGTGGAATCTGGAGGGGGGAAGATTCAGGGGAGAAAGGAGGAGGTGCTACTTCACTGAGAGAGTGGTGGAGCCATGGAATGCACTGCCCAGGGGGCTGGTGGAGGAGTTCAAAAGGGGGTAGGACAGGTACAGGGGAAGGGTTCTGGAAGCAAAATCCAGTGCAGTGAGAATATCTGGAACTGGGAAGGGGAGAAGCCAGAGAAGGCGATGGGGACAGCAAGGTCAGCTCCCAGGGTGGGGGCTGACCAAATGAGAAGACACGAAAGACCGTTAGGCCTATTCTGCTGGCATTTTAGTATGTTAGTATGTGGGAACTGAACCCACAGCCCTCTGATCTCCCAGCCTCAGAGGCAAGTGTGCTAACTACTGAGCCACTGACACTGCTAATTATCATACATCTAATTTAACAGACTGTATTCTGAAAGAACACTTCTGATGGAAAAGTGCTTGAGGTGAAATAGCATCGTTAAATAAGTGCAAAGCTTATTTTTTAACTACATAATGTGACTTTGACTAATTTGTATAGAAAACCTACATATTAAAGAAAAAGTTTTTTCTTGTTTAAATTAGTAAATGTGGGTAAAGATAAACTGAAAAACATATTTTCAGCAGCCAATGAGCCATTTGGCCATGTTAAAAGGCAGGTACTGTTTTGATGTAGCACTGAGATTACAAACACTGGTGGCTCGTATAATGGTGATGCAATATGTCATAAATAAACATGGATGTTTAGAAGGATTTAAAATGAAATGAAATCAGAAAAATGATAGATAAAGAAGACCAAGTCTAGTATGAGGAGAAATAGCATTATTAGCTTAAAAATGATGAATATTACAATTGGTTGAATATATATATATATATATATATATATATATATATATATATATATTTAATTGAATATAGAGTTCTCCAGATGAAGCCTAATTAATAGGTGAAACATCAGGACTGGGACAAAATAAAGAGAAGAAAAAAGAAAATTTTGTGTGCATGGAGCATTAATTTGACTAAGCATGCCAAAAACTTTCTCTTAAATCAATGACACTGAAAACTGGGCAAGCTCCAGTAAATTAAACTACAAAGAAAGAGAGAAAAAAATGTTGCTTGCAATTTCCCTTGGGGACCTCCATTGCAGCTACTTCCTTAGAGTACCACGACAGTCTCTTTTTCCTTTTGCTTGTACAGCACTCACTTCTGTCACCCATAGTCGGGTTGCCATAATTATGCCCTTCTTTATTTTTCTCTACTGTTCTTCTACCCCTGTCTGGCAATACCCCTATTTGCTAGGATGTTTCTGAGGCATTCTCTCATTTCTTTAAAATCCACCCTCCTAAAGCCCATGACCCTTGTCCTTGTATGGTTTCCCTCTGTTTCAAACTTAATGTAAAAAAATAAAACACTGTATGGTTCTCCCTGATACCCAAAGATGGCCCACTCTAACATCTGCAGTGCTGTCAAGGAAAATAGGAACTCGGAGAACTCCCAAAATTTCTCTTTTTAGTATTCTTTATTTCATCAGCAAATCACATACAGATCACCATGTTTTTGGTTTTAACCCCCAATGTTTTGTCCTCCATAGTTGCTTCTTCAGGGATGACATGGTGTACCTATTTAAATAATTAGACAACATTTTAGTAGCCTTAACAAATCTGCATTGCTATGATCTTGCAGAAAAAATGTGTCCCTGCATGCAGAAACAAACAGTATTTTTTTTTTATTAAAATTCAAATAAGAACTTTCTATATACACATTTGTGGTGAATATATCTCACACAATCCCATGCAGGTCCTCATGCTTACTTTTAGGTCCTTGCATGCTTTTTCTTTTGTGTGTGTGTGTGTGTGTGTATATATATATATATATATATATATATATATATATATAGATGTTTTTCTCCCATTGAGGCTGCAGTCCTCTCGCAGAGGATCTCAGTCCACCTTGTCTTGGCTTCAGGGCTTCTTTAAGCCTGCCACACTCCCGTCCCTCCCAGAGTAGTTGAGAACATAGTTGAGCACATGTACATGGAGGCATATGCACACTTCCGGAGACCACGCTTCTTCCACCCACCCAACATAAGTTATTTAGACTTCCCTTGATCTGACATCCAGCCTCCACTGGGTGTCAGTCGAGAATGAGGTGGCTAGCCTCCCCAATAGGGGAAAGGAGAGCAGCCCAGTGGCCACTACAATCTTTTCTCAGCCTCCTGCCGTCCACAGTAGCCTGAGCTCACCTATGAACATGGGTCGCCAGCATGGCACTAGGTATGGCTTCCAGTGCCTCAACCCTCAGTGCCACTGGGCCAGCAAATCCTTAGGTTTCTAAGAACAATTTGCAAAAACATTTTATTTCTCTTGAAATCACTGTGATTGCGTTGCTCCTAGTTTGACTATCGTGAATAACAAACAAAGCAGTTTTACACATAAATTACAAAAAATGTTCACATGCACGATTATTTTTGGTTAGTAATAACATCAGCTATTCCCCTATACCAAAATAACCATGCAAGCCGCACCGCAAACTACTCCATGAAAGACATCCCAGGATCCTTGTAAGCGTTCTGCTTGAATATGAAGTTAGACCTTTAAGAAAGACTAATCAAATGTTGGTTAATTGGAAGTGCCTAATATTCATTACCATGTAGTGCTGGGATTTCGCAAACTTTACTTACTAATTCTGAAAATATGCTATTCTGAAATCCTATTTGTGTCCCTTTGTTTGTGTCACATTAGTCCTCATTTTTTCACTGTTTGTAAAAAAACATGAAGAAACCATATAAGAAGACTTAGTATATATCTGAAGCAAAGGACTAGCATGGTATTCCTATTTGGATGTTACTAATCCCTCAAGCTGTTTCATAGCAGGCAAGCTAGGCAAGAATGCTTGCTGTTTGTAGTTTGCCAATCTCTGCTTAAAAAAAAACATAATGGTACATGCTTAACATCAGTACATTCACATAAAAAATTTAGTTACCTATCTTTTTGAATCTGTATGCTGAGTTTCAACACTTGAATCAAAAGAACATATTGATTTTAGGTAATTTTCTAATAAACATGCATGTTAAACTAAATGCATATCCTATGTCCACTATCAGTGTTGTTAACTTTGCCTAAGTGTCCATGATAGGCTAAGTAAGTGCTTTAACTTACTCTTAAACTGTATTTCATCTTTCTTTTTTCTCCACTCTCTCATCTTATAATGCTGAAAAACACAGAGAAGAAGGGCAGTGTTCAGTAGTGCAGGGTGAAACCATTGTGCAAGGTCCATTTATATAGAGATAGCCCTAATAGGGGTTTATCAGGTGGCATGTGCATCTTGTGACCCTTGATTAGAGGTGGGCGAAGTTGTCGCCAGCCTGCCAGTGCAGCGGTTGGAATTCCACTTGCAACACTGGTGACCCGGGTTTGGGAACGGACCCAGGGGGGTCGCCAGAGGGCAGGCCAGGGGGCGAAGGATAGACCGTCCCATGGACAGCTCTCCTTCTCTGGGGGAGGGTGGGAGAAGTGTCCAGTGCGTGTTGGACCCCTAGTGGAAGTCGAGGTCCCACAGCTACTGCCTCTCCAGCTAATGAAGGTGGGGCAGACACTGAACGTCATTGCACATCCCCACCTCCCAGAGGAAAAAAACAAGAAAATGGAGGAGGGGAGAGCCTCCATCTACATGAAGCCCTCCCCAGGCTTCAATCAGCCACCACCACTGCACTCCCAACCAGTCACTAATCCCGTGGCACCGGAATTAGGGGAACTGGTGCTGCAGCCCCACCCTCTGGGGGGTAAGCCAGGGGTAATCACAAGTTGCGGCAATGGGCAGTTAGTGGGAGCTCTGGGACCCGTGACCAGGGTGGATAAACAGGACGGAGGTCTCTCCCAGGAGAAAAAGATAATTAAAAAAAATTGGGATGGGTGAAGTCCATAAACTTTACTACACGTAGTATTTCACACATAACCCAAATTTCGTGAAACGCTCTGCAAAGCGAAGCAAATAACTTTGCATCTCGAAGTAACGCGAAGGTCCTATTGTTCTCTAGGGACTTTATGTTACTTCACCTTTTTGGGTCTCTTTAAGGTGAATTTTGCAGTGATTCATGGGATGTAACATCACATGGGCTATATATTGTCTTGCACAGCCTCAGTTCAGTGTAGTGTGTTTGTAGTGGAAAGGTGGAGACAGTTTGTTTTCAGAGCTCTGAGAATCGAATCATTGATAAACCTTTAAAAAAGCATTTTTGAGACAAAATTTTGGGTCAGAATTTAGTACATTGATTGTAGTAAACACTTGTCTGTTTATATCATTGAGCATTTATTGATTTTGTGTGAATATTGAATGTTAATTTAGTACATTCAGTCTCTGTGCTGACAGATACTGTAGAAGTTTGCTTCAGAAGAGGGGCAGATCTGTGCTGTAGAAGGAAGATCACAGACCACAGTGCAGTCTTTCCAACTGTTGTTGGCTAGTGTTTTAGAATTTGTGCGTTCAGG
The DNA here is from genome assembly GCA_016271365.2 of Neoceratodus forsteri. Classification (NCBI taxonomy): domain Eukaryota; kingdom Metazoa; phylum Chordata; order Ceratodontiformes; family Ceratodontidae; genus Neoceratodus; species Neoceratodus forsteri. The sequence continues at coordinate 636,467,290 of CM057455.1, read as the reverse complement.
TACACACAGTACAATTTCAATTAATTTGTTATAAGTTTTTTCTGCTTGCTGGGCATTTTTCCAGCTGGTTTAAAAGACTGTGTGGTAGTTTACTGAACAGTTAAAGTTTCTGTGCCTGACCTTTAATCTGTGTGTGTGCTGTCAATTCATATGCATTTTAATGCAGCACTGCAATAGCAGTACTCTGAGTTTTTCAGCCTGTCTGCGATACTTTTCCCTGCTTCTATATAGTTACTGCTGTTCCCCCCAGCAAAACAAGGTATTGTTTTTGGACTTTGGAATTTTTGAAGACTGGTTAAGGTCTTGCTGTGCCAGTACAGCTGCATCTCTTTAGTCTTTTGCCTCACATCTACCAAAAACTGCAGAAATATAAAGTTGCTGTTCATTTTCTGTGTAATCTTAAAAAACGCCTGTGAAGAGTCAGTCATACAAAGCTGTTTCTGGCTGTGGTGCTGCTGCCAAGAAGACTATTATCAGTGGAAGTTGTTGTGATGATAAGGCAGGTTCATTAGGAGCTAGCAAGTCTAGCAGTGTTAAGAGTGGTCATGGCCATTGCTGTGGTAGTATGCAGCAGACGGGAAAGGTAACAGTTGTTGCAAGTAGAGGGATTTCTCTGACTCTAATTTTCACAGTGAAATCAGTCACTTCAATGCTGGTTGGAGATGCTGTTGCCCCTACTGGTAGTAAAGTTAGAGACAGCATGCTTGATAACAGCATGAGTATTGCTACAAGTTCAACCTGGGCAAAGTTATAAGGAGGGAAAAATGTTGTTGAGTCCACAGATTTGAGAGCAGTTGATGTCCCACTCCTCACAGTAGTTTAACATGATTCTGATCATGATGATGACTCACAGTCTCATGTTTCCACTGATCTTGAAGTTAGGCCATCCAAACATTCAGATGTTGTCGAAAAAATTGTGGATGATAATATTGAGGCTGTGGTTGGAATATTTCCACAGGACAGCATCCAAAGTGAATTTGTGGATGATGATTATGATGATGATGCTTGCGATCCCATTGCTGAACCAGACAAAAAGAAAATGTAGGTGGCTGTTTGTAAACAGTCTGTTAGTCAATCACCCCCTCCTCATAGTTCTGATGTAGCTGTGTCTGTTGATGGCCCTGAAGTAATAGTCATAGACTGTGATGTTCAGTCAAAGTCCAAGTGTGCACAACACCAGAAATCAAGCAGTACATGCCCACACTTCATTGCCACCGAAACTGCAGTTCCATATGCAGCACCCGCAGTGACATGTGAAGAGTAGGGCATTAAAATGCCTAGTTTGGGATTTTTTCGTACAAGATGGTAGTGATGAAACAGGGGCAAAATGCCAGCTTTGCCAAGTTGCATGTGAAGTGTGGTAAAAGGGTAGCCAACTGGGCACTGGGGACCAGCACACTCATCTCAAGAGCAGGCACATGCCACTGTGGACTCAGCACCAGATGGGAGCTAATGCCATAGTGGGGCATTCACCCTCATCCACCTTAATGTGCATGGCATCCCCTTCCTTCAGTATAAGTAGCCATATCAGTAAAAGTGATGAAATAACACCAGAAGATTACTACAGACATGAGGAGGAGGAGGAGGAGGAGGAGGATTTTGAATGTTCAACTAGTGATCAGAGTAGCAGTGGTGGTCCATGTACTGTAGTAATTCTACTACATCAACACCTGTGCTCGAAACAGGGAAGATAACAGCATTTATTGGCTTGTCATCTGTGCACCCACCATCACACGTCAAAGGTACCCCATCCATGTCAGTTTGCAGAGGAGAACAATTTGGCACACCACATGCAAAGCACCAAACAATGTAGCCTACATTGCACAGCCTTTTTGCATGAACAGAAATACCCACCAAATCATGCAGTTGCACATGAACTCAATGCTGCCATAGTTGAAATGCTGGCCTTTTTGCATTTATCCTTTCTGGAGAATGTGGGATTCCAGTGCTTTGTGCATGTCAATCAATCAATTCTGTTTATTGATCAGCTATATAGCTATTACTATATCAAAAAGAACATCATATAAAATTTTAAAGCACACAGTACAAAATACAAAGTATAATTTACAGTATATATTTCATAAAGTGCTCAATGGATTGTACATCCTAAATATAACGTCATATGTAACCATGACAATTTTATTTATTCTTTCCCTCTTACAGTCTCTCTCCAGTGACCATCAGATCACCTTTAGTCTATGCCTAATTTTAGAAATTGGCAAAAAAAAATTAAGTCTTTCTGGTGTCCATTGACCTGCTGTATGCATCAATATTGATGTTAAACTGGATTTCTCTATATTATATATAGTATTTATATATGTTCCCAGCCAGTGTTTCCTTTCTTTGGCATACATTGGGCACTCCCAAAGAACATTCCATAAATTTTCCTTACCACACAGGGGACAGTCACAATTATCTGAAAGATTTTTGCTTTTATCATATCTTGCTAATAGAACATTGCTTTTAAAACATTCAAATTTATTAACAGCGAAGATGCTAGGTAAAATTTAACTCTCCAGAGTTTCTAAGTATTGCTTGTAGCCAAAGTCCTGATTATTTTCAGCAAACCACATTGAATAGTGTGATTTTTTTACTTTTTTCTGAGTCTGCTTTAATCCAGAAATTAGTTACTTTCTTTGTGATATATTTCCTATATTACTTATGTAGCTTTACACTGTTTCCTACTGCTGTTTTAAAGATGTCAGATTATGTTTAACCATAAGTTCAATAAATGTTGTATACCAAAATTTTTCTTAAATCCCAATTCATGCCAGGATTATTTCACCTACAAGCAAGACTTAGCAAGACTGGAGTCTGGGAGATTTATAAGGCGCAGCCAGAAATTAATTTTCTGAAATTCTATCAATGCCAAAATATGATGAATCCTATTTCTGCTCTAATATATGCAGCAGGACATGAATGTTAAAGTCTCAAGATGTTCCTTGGCATTTTAAATAGAGGACTGGTTAAGAGACTAATACTGCTTGGTTCCCATATTTCAGTCCCATACAATAATTGGGTGTCGAATTTAGCTCTAATTGCTTTTAGAAGTCCTTTAAGAGAATTTCCTCCAAATCTATAGTTGAATCTTATCAATCCCCCAATAGTTTTAATAAGTTTTTCTCTTATCATATCAGTATGGGTTTTCCATAGACAATTGGCTGTAACCCTTATACCCAAGTATGTATATACATGAACTATCTCAACTGATTCACCACCAAATCACCAATGTCCCTTTGGTTTCTTACTGCCAAATATAATTATTTTCATTTTATTGAGATTACTTATGAGATTCAATTTCTCAGAGTATACATTAAGTTGATCCTTTTTTTTTTGTAACCCACTCTTAGATAGTGAGAAAAAAAACAATATCATCAGCATATGCTAATGCTGGACAAGTGACATTCTGGATTTTAGGGGAGTCAGATTGTAATTCTACCATGCCTCTTAGAAGCGTGTCTACATATAATGAAAAGAGAAGAGGGGCTAAGATGCATCCCTGGCAGACCCCTTTATTTGTACTAAAAGGGAAGGAGTGCTCTCTGCTATTTCCAAGTCTAATTTGTGCCCATGTGTCAGAATACGAGGAGGAAATTATTGTTACCAGGCTTCTATAAATTCCTGTTTCTAATAATTGAATCCAAAGAAGATTTCTCGATAACAAGTCGAAAGCTGATGAATGATCAAAAAATAGTGTATATAGTTTTTGTTTGCAGATGAAAACATGCTTTTCAATGAAGTATCTTAGAACAAAGATATTGTCTATTGTAGAGTATTGTGATCTAAATCTGGCCTGAAGATAAGATAGTCCTCCTGTAGAGTCTACTTGTTCTTTTAATCATTGCAGAAGAATTTTTGAGAAGATTTTAAGGTTTATATCCAGCAGACTTATTGGTCTATACATTGCCGGATCCACCCGGTTACCTTTGTTATGGATGGGGATGATATTTGAACCATGCCAAGTACTCGGAAATTTATTTAGGGCAATAGATTTGTTGTATAATACTGTTAACAGTCTACACCAGATTCTAGTTTCACATAAATAAACTTCTGATGGGATCCCATCTGGACCTGGTGCTTTATTCTTTTTTAAAGTTTTGATAGCCATATATACTTCCACAGGTGTAATGATTTTAAAGGTATTCAAATCAACTTTTAAACATGTACATATCCTAAATGGAAGATCCTGTCCAGGACATACTTTTCCACCCTTGCTGTCCCTGAGTTATATTGGATGGTGACAGAGTCTGTAAGAGATGCCCTTCAACATTTCCTTCAACTTATATTCACTTAAGCATGGATATGTGGACAAGTGGCAAAACGGCGAATAGTTCATAACTGTATTACTGCACATTGGGAGCAGCTACTTGGGATTGTCTGTGATGGTGGGATTGGAAAGCAGTGAAATAAGTCAGACTGTGGTGATAGCAACCTTCATAGCATTAGACAGTATGCGATGTTTGAAATGCGTAGTGTAGCAGGGTTGCATACAGGCAAACACATGCTAGACTTGCTACTGTCAGAAATTGATGAGTGACTGCACCCCCGTCCCAAAAAGTTGGCTTCACATCTAGTGATAATGGATCAAATGTTGTTAAATGTATCAACAATGGTGGCTTTATGAGGGTTCCCTGCATGGCCCACTGTTTAAATCTTGTGGTACAGGAGTTTCTGCAATACCTGGAAGTAAAGGAAATGCTGACTGTTCCATCCTGCATTTGTGCCCACTTTGCATGCTCTGGAAAGGCCTGTGACCAACTTAGGCAGCTGCAGATTCAAAACAGCCTCCCTCAGCACTGCGTCAAGCTTTAAGTTGTCATGAGATGGAACTTGACACTTTACAAGGCAGAGCAGTTGTACGAGCAGTACAAAGCAATCTCTGAGTACCTAGTTATGCACACTAGCCATGACAGTTCAGGGACCTCAATGTCTATGACAACTGAAAAATGGCAACTCATGGACTCAGTAATAATAATTTTGAGGATGTTTCAACATGCCACACTGGTAGTGAGTGGTGACACTGCATCTGTTAGTTGAACCATTCCACTTCCCCAAGTGCTGAGGAAGACTTTGTTTAATCTGCAGCCTAGCCTTGATGTGGTTAGAGATAGATCAAGCTGTGCATTACTGAAACACATGATTACAATATTAGACAGCAATAGACACATCACCACTATTCAGCAATCTCCAGAATTTGGAATAGTCTCAATGCTGGACCCACACTATAAACATGACTTTGTATCCATACTTGAGGGAGGGCATGATCAGGTTCAAAATCTGACTGAACAGCTAGTCCAATTGGTTCATGGCGCACAGAAGTCATGTTCACAGTTTTGAAAACCACAGCATAACAAGGCCGAAGGTCACTGTGGACCAAGTGCATCCAGTAAGTTGATGTCAGCTGCACAGCTGGCCATTAATCCACTTGGGTGTACATTGTCCCAAGTAGGAATGTGTGACCTTGATGAATATTGTGAACAGGTGGATGAGTCATCAGGAATGCATGCATCACAGACCATGGTTGAGAATTATTTTGAAGAAAACAGGCATCTGACAGTATTGGATGATCCTTTGGTTTACTGGATTGGCAAGGTTAATGAATGGCCAGCGCTAACATCAGCAGTACGAAAGTACCTGACCTGCCCACCCTCCAGTGTAAGTTAGGAGAGGGTATTTAGTTCTGTGGGGGCCACAGTGCATGACCATCATACTAATAAATCACCTACAAATATCAACATGCTGATATTTATCAAAATGAATGAAGGTCACATACCAAGTAGGTGAACCAAGTCTATGTTTGTACCCAGTCACAATGATGGTTTTGACTATTTTGTAGAAAATTGGATATATGTGACATGAATATTGTATTCCACCTGTACAGTCTGTATATTTCTGTATAGTATATTTTTGTACTATGTATGCATTTTTGTATTGTATTTATGCAACCTTTGTAATTTTGCACAAATGACCTCACTGGAAATGAGCTTGTCTCAGTTCAGCTATCCGATTTATTCATCTTATGCATGTAATGAATAAAATGTTTACTACTACACTACTACTACTACTACTACATGGTTGTGCTGATGATGCAGGTGATACAGACCATCCTGGTGGTGCGTCAAATGCTGTACCATTGAGGTTGACAATGCAGTCATGGAAAAAGAATTTCCAAGTGGGTGCAACTCCGGCACTGATGATTGTGAGGGCTGCTTCCTCCATGATGATGATGATGATGATGATGTTGGTGGGAGGGCATAACGACAAAATTTGCATTCATGAATTATGCACTTCTTCCTGTTACTTAGAACTATCATCAAGGTAAATAAAATAATGAAATTCCTTTGTCAAGACTTGCAAAAAAATGTTGTAGGTGCCGTATTGGTCCTTTTAAAAACAGAGCCAGAAACAAATGATTTGATACCTTTTATTGGACCAACATGGATGTTACAGAAAAGAACAAAGTGCTTTAGCTTTCGAACCAACCAGGTCCTTCTTCAGAAGCTTTGTGGCAGTTTTTCAAATATCCCATACTATTAACACCAGATTATACAGAAAAGCAGAAATAATTCTCATTGGTTTAACATATACATTTAAAACATAATAGAAGATTACATCAGAGAAGCTAATTAACACCAATAGCCTTTATCCGAGGGCCTCAGAACCTTTGCCCTTCTGAGGCTCCTCGGATAAAGGCATACTGGTGTTAATTAGCTTCTCTGACGTAATCTTCTATTATGTTTTAAATGTATTTATAAAATGGGTCACAAAAATGCTGCAAACTGATTGGCTGAAAGGACCTTCCAGCCGTGTCCTTATCAGCTGATATCTATGCCAACCAGCACTTTTCTTCCCTGGGCGACCTCACAACAGGAAAATATCAATAAACTCCCTCATGTTTAAACTGTTTTTACAGACAAGCACACACCAGTGCCCGTTGCTCCTGCCATTCCCCCGTTACTTGTGCCACCATTTACAGTGCACATCACCACAGAAACAATTTATTTTAATTGGTTTGCTTTCCCTGCTAAAAAATAATTACTGACCCCAACAGCAAGACAAGTTCATGTGGTAGCGTTGCGAGTCCTGCGTGTACTGAGCTTTCAAACTGTCATACTTGCTCCTCCAGAACTCACCAGACCGATGCTGTACTGCTCCTGTACAATATCCCACAAAACCGTCATTTATGTTCATGTTTCTAAAGGAATTATGTACTGCAGAGTGATTTTTTATGATGAGACTGGAGTGAGCATGTCCCTACGCTACTCGCATACTTAGGACTCCATTGATAAGCGCTTTTGGTTTCAGCGTTTCAGCAGCTTGGTCTGAACTGGGAGATTTAAATAAACTAACGGTTTGTGGGATATTGTACAGGAGCAGTACAGCATCGGGTCTAGTGAGTTCTGGAGGAGCAAGTATGACACTTTGAAAGCCAGTGCCACTGTGAGACTCATAGCGCTTACCACATGAACTTGTCTTGCTGCTGGGTCAGTAATTATTTTTGTTTTAGCAGGAAAGCAAACCGATTAAAATAAATTGTTTCCTTGTGGTGATGTGCACTGTAAATGATGGCACAGGTAACGAAGGAATGGCAGGAGCAACGGGCACTGGTGTGTGCTTGTCTGTAAAAACAGTTTAAACATGAGGGAGGTTACTGATCTTCACACGCTCCCTGTAACTGACTGGGCAATCGTTCCAAAGAAAAAATACATTAATAAAAAACTAAATTAACCCTGCTATACAAGAGCTTCACTGCATGGCTATATAGTATACCGAGGGACAAGCACAAAAGCCCTGTACTTACTTTTAATGAAGTAGCAATATTCCAATACAATAAGGACTACTTTTTCTCTTTCTACTAATATGCTCACATGTTTTTTACTCTATATTTATGCACTCTTTTTCTGTGCATTTTTAATTGGTTTCTTTACTATGGGACCCATTTTATAAGCAATAACACACTCCGAGGTGTGGTTTATAGCCCTGATAAGAAACACGCCCAGTGGCATAAGGCACTCGGTATAGCGCCTCGTGCCTTAGTACACCCTAGACGTGCTCTTATCAAAATAAACCACACCTCGTCATGTGTTATTGCTTGCATGTTAAACCAATGAGAATTATTTCTGCTTTTTCTATATAACCTGGTGTTAATAGTATGGGATATTTGAAAAAACTGCCACAAAGCTTCTGAAGAAGGACCTGGTTGGTTCGAAAGCTAAAGCACTTTGTTCTTTTCTGTAACATCCATGTTGGTCCAATAAAAGGTATCAAATCATTTGTTTCTGGCTTTGTCAAGACTTGAAATTCTGGGAATTGTAGCAGTGTGATTGTTGGTATAATTTCTCGATTTTACTGTCATTATATTGTGATTAATTTAATATGTAAATAAATAATCAGAAACAAAGAAGGCTTAATACTGTATGTACACCGTTAAATGAAGCAAACAGAAAATATCACTGGAACCAATTATCAGAAACACCATTTCTGCAGATTAACTGTTTTGGTGCAAAATTGCAAATTCCTTTGCAATTATTTGTTTTTACTGGGGTGAAGGCTGTTGCAGTTCAATAATGTTACCATTTTTTCACAGTAAAAAATGAAAACAGTGGCCTTGACTATCATATGACAATTGAGAAATAATGACATGTCATTATATTTCGACTTCTCGTTTCTTAATTTTGCGAGTACAGTTAGCAGAATGTGTACAGTCATTATTATCCGCAGTCCTCAAACACAAATGTCAACCTATAGCCATTTATTCCCTGCTGATTGAATGACAGATATCCTCCTGACACTGAAAAACAGTAACACACCCCAGCCAGCCACTCTGCTTTATGCGAGAGACAGAGAGACATTGTACCTATGCCCAATCTATGAACCCTCAGCCAGTCACAGCCATTCTGCTTCTTGACAGTGAGAGAGAGAGAGAGACATTGTACTTGTGCAAAATCTATGAACCCTCAGCCAGTCACAGCCATCCTGCTGAGAGAGAGAGAGAGAGATTGTACCGGTGCCCAATCAATGAACCCTCAACCAGCCACAGCCACCCTGCTTCTTGAGAGAAAGAGGGAGACATTGTACCTGTGCCCAATCAATGAACCCTCAGCCAGTCACAGCCACCCTGCTTCTTGAGATTGAGAGAGAGGGAGAGAGATATTGTACCTGTACCCAATCTATGAACCCCCAGCCAGCCACAGCCACCCTGCTTCTTGAGATTGAGAGAGAGGGAGTGAGACATTGTACCTGTACCAAGTCTATGAACCCTCAGCCAGCCACAGCCAGCATTCGTATTATTATTAATTTACGGTAAGTATGTACTAATGTCATGTACTATGGTTTTCACTTGAACTGTGGTGTGAATCCTTCCTTTACCTTTTTATAGATGCTACTGTCACTAAATACAGGCAACTGATTTTCATTTTGTTTTCACAGGTTACAGACAGTGTAAACTTGCAGGAATACAGTACTCATGCCACTTAAGGATAACATCTACAGGTAAGTATCACTCTTATTTCCTCTTTCCTTTTTGTTTTTATTTTTTTTTTCTGCTGGTGTAAAGTATTCAACGGTGATGACATACATGCCAGATAATATATTTTTTCATCACAGATGGGACAGGTGTATATCAGTACATAAGGGTTGTACAATGTGTTATCCTGATCATGAGAACACTTGATGTAATGTAAGACAGTGGGTTAGTGCATATCACTCACTAAACATGTTAATTTTGTTAAAGGGGTTTACTAATAGCTTGATATTTAAAGCTAGATAAAACAGAAGACAGGAACAGCCATGCTGAGAACTGAATGTGGCAGTGCAATGAACTCCTAATAATTTCTTCTTCATCTGTTTTCAGGTAACATCAAGGTGCTGTGGACTGCCATCAGTGGTATATTCCAATTGGAAGACAGGCATCAGTTAGGATAAGCTGAAGACCTGGAAAGAAGTCAAAAACATTAATGAAACTTGCTTTCAAATGATGCCCCCCACCACCTACAAAAAAAAAAAAATACCTTTCATGGCTTGACAGTTTCCATACAGTCAAAGTCATCAACAATCCAAAACGTGCAGAACACAAGTGTGCCTATAACCTGAGAAAATTAAAAAAAGTAATCAGAAATGGTTATAATTCAGTCAACCACAGCAGTAACCCCCCACCCCATGAATATAAATTAAATGTTACAGTACCACATTAGGTGTTGGACTAGCAACATATGTCTAACATGTGGATGTAATGATCATGCCCACCACGGTGAAAGGGAAACATTCCATATCTATTTATGATGATTCCTGAAAAGGAGCATGACAGAGTACTTACAACATGCAACAAGATTCAATACAATTTAATGGCTGCATCTATGAAAAAACATGACAGTGGGATGATCAATAACTCACCATTGTGGTATGGAGGCACACACAAAAGACAGCATGTATCAGTGATACAGCAAGCGTCAATGCAGGTAGTGCTCTCACTTGGGGTAGTGTAACACATTTCTGGCCTTAGTCACTTCATTGGGACATTTCATGCCATTAATACAGTGGGACAACAACAGCAGCAGCAACAGGCATCACCAGGCAATGCTCTCACTTGGGACACTGTGACACATTTCTGACCTTATTCTTCATCTGAACTTTTCATGAAATTTAAACAGTGGGACAACAGCAGCATAGATATATAGATACATAGACACTGTCAGCAGATAAAGGCCTATGGCACACCCAGTCTGACCATTTAAAATTGTAAATTCACTTTATGTTTTTCTAGAAGTCTGTTGCTCCTTACTCCGACCTCCAGAATTCCCTTATGTCTATCCCATGCATTGTTAAATCCCATGATTGTTTCAGCTCCCACCACTTCCTCGGGCAGGGTGTTCCACTTGTCCACCACCCTTTCTGTAAATAAATTCTTCCTCACGTTTCCTCTGAATCGCCATCCTTCGGACTTTATCCCATGCTCTCTAGTCCTGGCACCCTTTTTCACTGGAAAATAGTGTATTCCTGAATCCTGTTCCTCCCTGTAAGGTACTTGTATGTCTCTATCTATCCCTTCTCTCCCTCCTTCAGGGAGTACATATTCAGGTCCTTCAGCCTGTCCTCATAGGACTTGTGCAACAGAAGCAGCATCAGGCATCACCAATGATCTCACTTGGGACACTGTGACACATTTCTGGCCTTGTTCTTCATCAGGACTTTCCATGAAATTAAAACAGTGGGACAACACAGCAGCAACAGCAACTGGCGTCACCAAGCAATGCTCTCACTTGGGACACTGACACATTTCTAGCCTTATTCTTCATTGGGACAGTTCATGAAATTAAAACAGCAGGACATTCACAAAATAGGACATTTGGGGGGGAGGTGATGGTAGGTGGTTTAATGATATTGTGATTGTTATTGTGTGTATGAATACTATAAAAATGTAACACACTAAACAGTAACCGAAAAGCAATACAGCATGAAAATAAAGCAGCAGTGCAAGAAAACGGTTACAATTTTGACCGATACTTTTTTATTGTATGTTACATTGGCTCTTACTAATAAATTGTGTATAAGAAGGAACAATGCCCTTATTTCTACTATTTAAGTGTGCTGTACGCCTTGTTTTCAGATCTGAAGTAATAATTTCAATGGTCATTTTACTCTGCTGCCGTGCATGTGAACCGTGTTTTCATCAGTCTTCTCATATGTTTTTAGACATCAACTACTTAAAATAATTTGTGTGGTGTCTAAAATGAAGTTGTATCCAGCAGACAGTGCTCCATGACCTTATGGAACAGTAGCTTTTAAAAAACAGCTGGGAATGCTGTTGAAAACAAGGTCACAGTAACATCAAAATGAGCACTACTTTTATTATTTAAGCTGTAAAAAACAATGGAGAAATGCAGAATAAAATAAATGGTGTGAAGAAAGGTATCATAGAATAAGTAAATAAAGGCAAAAATGAAACTATAATATGAAAGTATGGGTCTAAATTTTCAGTAGATTATTGCAGTGCTGCTTTAACCGAATGTAAGGAAAAAAGTCATAATTCTAATCTAAATCATATCTCTCACAAATCTATCACGCCACCATTATGCTTTCTGCAATAGAAAGGCACTTTATCAGAGTTTTTATTTAACTTCTTTTATTTTTTAAATGTCATAGGGTCTGCACAATGGCAGACACTGCGTGCTTTCATTACAGGTGAAACTGTGGGGATGCACCACCTGCTTCAATAAAAGTGTATTGCAGCTTGCGTTTTGGCATTGTGGATTCAAAGGAAATGAAAGCACACAGCTTCCACAAAGTTGATGACAACAGACATTTTAAAAATAAAATAAAGTAATTAGAAGAATGTTTTTCTATTGTGGCAAACCATAATTGGGAGTGGGGGCATTTGGGGAGCTGTGAATTTGGAATTATGAGAGTCAAGAAATCCTTGTTAATTTTCTGAACATTTTTTCAGGGGATTATTATTCACATTAGGACACTAATACATCATGCTGAATGATGTATACTAGCAAGATAGCAGCATAAGCCGGCAACATCCAGAAGATAGGAAATTATGGGGTTGCCATGGTAGGTGACTTTAGAGTATTTTGATTGTAGTTCTGGGTATGTATGATAATTTAACACAGTAAACAGTAACCAAAAATTAATATAACCTGACAATGAAAGCAAGAATGTGGTTACGATTTTGACAGATACTTTTTTATTCTATTTTACATTTTACATTGCCACCTAATCTAATAACTTGCATATATGAATGATACCCTTCTCTCAACAATTTAAGTATGCAGCACTACATTTTTTTATACAAAAGTAGTAAACAGAGTGCTCATTTTAATCGAGCTTACACTGGGTTTGCATTAGTCTTCTCACAAGCTTTTGGACAGCAACTATTTAAATACAGTTCTGTTGTGACTATAATGAAGCTGCATGCAGCAGACAGTGCTGCATGACATAATGGAACAGCATCTGTTCAAAAACAGCTGGGAATACTGATGAAACCAGGTCACAGTAACATTACAATAAGCGGTACTTTTATTATTTCTCATTTAAAAAAATGGAGTAATGCAGAATAAAATAAATTGCGGAAAGAATTGTAGCATACGTATACATAAGTTATTAGATAAGGAGCGATGTAAAATAGAATTAAAAAGTATCAGTCAAAATTGTAACTGCATTCTTGCACTGATGCTTCAATTGCCATGCTGTATTACTTTTTGGTTACTGTTTAATGTGTTACATACATTTTCATAGTATACATACCCACAGGCCACAACAACTACAATCAGTATACCATAAAGTCACCTACCATGACAATCAACCACCCTCCATAATTTACTATCTTATGAATGTGGCCAGATTATACTGATATCTTGCTACATCATTCAGCATGTGGTATTAGTGTCCACATGTGAAAAATAACCCCTGAAAAAATGTTCAGAAACATAACAAGTATTTTAAGAGTTGTTACTTAATTTACTTAATTTAGTTTATTTTTTAAATGACCAAGGGTTGGCAAAATGGCAGACTCTGCACTCTTTCATTACAGGTGAAACTGTGGCACCACAATGCTGCAGTGTATTGAAGATGGCATTTAGCTGCCACAGTTTAAAATGAAATGAAATGAAAGCACGCAGTGTCTGCATAGTTGGTGACCACATTACTTATTAAATAAAATAAAGTAAGTAATAAGAAAACAAAAATTCTATTGTGGAAAGCCTAATAGGGTGCGGGGGGGCATTTGAGGAAGGTAGGGATTTAGTCTTATTAGCATCAAGAATACAGGACTAACAAAATTAACATCAGGAAAAAAAACATTAATTAAACATACATTACATACTTAGTCTGTATGAAAAAAATATTGATTAAGAAAAAAAGGAAAAGCGGAGGACAGTTTTTTTTGAGATAGATTAGGTTAAATAATATTTTTTTACTGGGCTTGTGGGGGCTTGGACTGACCACCAGTAAGTGTTCATAACATGCTTATTATTTCAGCATTCTGACTCTCTATGTGGTTCAGCTGCTGGTATGCACCCTCCACAACATTCTGTATGGCTTCCACTTCACTTCATAACACAGCCAGGTCAGCCTGTGTGGCAGGCATTTGGGATTGGTTGCACTGTTGGGCAGCTGCTGGAGCTGCCACTGGTTCTGCTGCCTTGTCCATTCATCATTGGTTCCACACAGGTGGATGCATTCCCTCTTCAACATTTTCCGCTGCATTAGTGGCTGGTAGCTCCTGTAGCTTTGCATCCCACTCGGCACGGTGGTGCAATAAAAGGTAAGTTCTTTGCCCACGCATACCCAAGTGACTGCCCTTGTGGCCACGATGTACAAGCACTTCACATATCGTGCATTTAACCACCATTGGGTTGCCACGGAAGGAGATGAAACATTTCCAAATGGGTGAGCTGCAGGGAGAACCAGGCACAGGCAGTGGGGGGGCACCAGATACTGTCACCTGCTGTGCTGAACTTGGTAGATGGGCAACAAGCTGCTGCTGCAGTGGTTCCTGCCACTGTTGCTGATGTTCTGGCTGCTGCTGTTCCTGCTGCTTAGGGTCCTCATCACTGGTAGCCACCAGTGCTGTATGGCTGACAGTGGCTGCAACACTCATCACTGAAGATGGGTAACACATGGCCACTTGCAACATTGGTCTGTGACTGTGAGGGAGCACTTGAGGTAGAAACAGTACCTCAGCTGAGGCAAAATGGTTACCCCAGGCCACCACACATTTGGGGCCCCGGCAGTCTAACACGTTTGCCACCTCTCTCCATATTAACAAAAATTAAACATCAAAACTAAAACAAAAAACTACTAGTAAAAGTACTAGTACTCAAACTACAGTAACTAAAACTAAGTAACAAAAAAACTACTTGTTAAAACTAAAGTAAGGTTTAAAATCAACTCAAAGTGGCTGCAAAACTTAAACAAAAGAATCCAAAAACTTTAGAGCAGAAAGATCCCTAAATAGATTGAGTTAGTTAGCTGATAGAGCAAAAAAAGCACACAGTAAACACACACACTGACTATCCAGCTCCTTCTCCAAGAGAAAGTGAAACTAGTTCACTGACTTCCTGCCTAATTAACTATCTGCCTACATCGTGTGACCTGCAGACAGTCACACATGCGATCTGTTGGCTGTTTCTTACCAAATTCGCCTTCTCAAACTGTAACTCAAAGTTAACTGGAAGTGTAAAATGTGAAGTCCATTAAAGGCAAATTTCAACTTTTATTGAGAAATGTGCGTAGTGCTATGTGAATTCGAAGCTGGGCACTTTGAGTTAACTTCACAAGCATAGTAAAACTTTGTTGCATCTCTACCCTTCATGTGCATTCTTCCCACCTGTGTTAGTTTATGTGGATGTTAGGCAATATACAAACAGTGTATGTGTGGCTGCAGATGAATGGGACTAAAGCTACACTGATGTGAGTGCTCATTAACTGCTGTGTTGTATTAACTATGAACTATGTTTGAAACAATGCATGTGCTCCGAGGTGCAATCATGGCTGTGTAGAGTGCATCCCTTGAATGACAAAACAGGGGTTAAAAATTCAGCAGGCATCTGGGGTGGGAAGAGGTGATACACGAGAGCTCAGTATCCCCAGAACAGACTGTAGAAAAGGACAGTCAACAAGGACTATTGCAATTCTTCTCTGTGGTTAATTAGGAATGGAGATTGTTATAATGAGGCTAATAAACAGTGCAATTCAAATGTCAGCTACTGTTTCTCAGTGGTGGGGGTGGGTTGGTTAAAAACAAAGATTGTGGATGTTTGTATGTGTGGAATAGCCTCAACCTATAAAATAGTATCTATGAAAACAGGAAAGAAATGGCTATTTATAAGTCTTGTTACTAAGGGGAGGAACAGGGAGGGGGTGAATAATGATTACACAGTTACTCCCTCTGTTATGGTCCTGAATAGAGATGGGTGAAGTTGGAAAACTCCACCCTGTTGATTAATTTGAAGATTTTCCTCATTTCAGAGAGTTAACCTGCAGTCAAAGCCCAAATTCCCCCCCCTCAAAAAAAAACATACTCTGTGAAATACAGAATTTGAACTACACTGGCGGAGCCTGGCACAGAACAAGTTATTCAACCAATTAAAACTGTCTAGTGACCCCCCACCACAGATCATTGGCATGAAGTAAAATACAGTTTCCTAGTGTCTAGTGGTTGATCCCCCACCAATCGCTGTTCCTTCCTGGTGTCTAGTGGTCCTCCCCCCTGCCGATCACCGGCCTGATGCAGAATAAAATTCCTTGGTGTCTAGTGGTTCCCCCCTACACCAATCATTGGCCCAATGTAAAATAAAATTCCCTGGTGTCTAGTGGCCCCCCCACCACCGATTGCCAACCCAATGTACAATAGAATTCCCTGGTGTATAGTTGTCCCTCCCCTGCTGATTGCCGTCCTGATGTAAAATAGAATTCCCAGGTGTCTAGTGTCCCCCCCCCCAACACCAACTGCTGGCCTGATGTAAAATAAAATTCCCAGATGTAGCTTTATGTGAAACAAATCTAGAATTCCCTAATGTCTAGTGGACCCCTCTCTCTATCGCCAATCAAGTGTAACAATTTAAAAAAGGTAGTCCATTTCCTGGTGTCTAACAGATCCCTCTCACTATCCCAGATCCCCTGTAACAAAAAAACTGTAGTTCTCATTCCTTAGTATCTAGTGGATCTCCCACCATAGTAGGAAGTATCCCAACTCCCTGTTTCCCCCACCCTGACCATGAGACTGCGATCGGCACAGCACTCCTCTCACCACCATGGCTGGCTTCCTGAGCTGTCAACGAATGAGCACATTCTTGTACAAGCACATGCTCATTGGTGAAAGCTCTGTTGGTGGTGGAGACCAGATCAGAGTGCTTTGGCACACCACGCTGTTTCCACCCCATCCTGACCTTCACAATAACTGAAATAACCCTACATTCTCATCTCACTTACTGACAGAGCTGAATGAATGAGTGAGAGCTGTCAATAAATGAGTGCATACTTGTACAAGAAGGCACCCATTCATTGACAGCTTACTCAGCGGCCAGCCATGGTAGAAAGATGAGGGCTGTGCAAGTTGCCAGCTCAAGTTTGGGGTGGGGGGAGTGGGCTGTTGGGGCACTACCTTCAAGGATGGGTGGGAGGTCCACTAGACACTAGGGAATGGGGACTACAGTTTTATTTTTATTATAGGGAATCAGGGATGGGGGGTCTGCTAGACACCAGGGAATGGACTATCTTTTTTATTATTACATGGGATCAGGCATAAGGATGGGGTCTGCTAGACACCAGGGAAGTATAAATTTGTTTCACATAAGGCTGGTGATTGGAAGGGGGCACTAGACACCAGTGAATATTCTGTTAAATTGGGCTGGTGATCATAGTGGGGGGGGCCACTAGACACCAGAGAATTTTGTTCTACATCAGGCCAGCAATTGGCATAGTATGTCAAGCAGGACATAAGGGAAATTTTGTTCTCTACATTGGGCCAGAGGTCGGTGGGGGGGGGGTCCACTAGACAAAAGGGCATAATTTATTTTTATTTATTTATTTGGAAAGGCTTCACCAGGAATGACAACATGAGCTGTGAACAGCTCATTTCCAGAAGCGTCCTGGAGGGAGGGGTTACAAACGATAGGGAGAGAAGGCAAAAATATGACAATAAATAATGCAACATAGTGCAGTTCAAATAAAGTTAAAAAACATAAAGTACAGAGTAGGCAATAAACATTACAATAACCAAAACTGGGTGGAAATTGAAGGGGGGAAAGAATTTGTGTAAGTTCATCTTGTTTTGGTTTTTTTATTCAATTTGCACTTAGAAAAACAAAAACAAGGTGTAATTACAAATGATAAATTTCCTATTACACAAGAAAACCAGGAAAAATAATGTGCAGAGGCGTATTTGGTGACTTCGCTGGAAATTCACCAGTGAATTAAAACTTTGTTGCAACTCTAGTCCTGAATGGAGGTCAGACTAAGTAAATAATCAATGAACCAGCTACATTGGTAATCATGAGCAAATAAGCCTAGTTTTGATAGTACATGTTAGTAGAAACAGAAGACAAACTATGCATCTAATTCGAGTATTTTTACCTAGATTCAGGGGTCCTTTTATCATGAACAGGCCTGACATTCTTCTTCCTTATTCATTCTAATGTCTGGATCTAAGGAGTCCAAAGAATAGATCCTGAACTTTTCTCTTTTGCTCAGAAGTTTATCCCAATCACCCCTTATATGGTTGGGGCACTTTTTCTATGCTCCAAAATTTGAGGGTGACTGCATTATGTCTTGCCTCATTAAAGTGTGCAGCCAATGAGGAATTTTCATTCCTGTTCCATATGTTGCTTTTATGTTCACTAATCCTTAGTTGTAATGATCATGTGTTTTTTGCAATGTATAGTTTGCTACAGAGACACAAAAGCAAATATACAACATGGTCTGTCTCACATGTTATGTGTTCTTTGATCCAAACTTTTTATTTGCCTGTGGATGTTCAGCATAATTTTTGAGTTTGTCATGGCACACAGGTGCAGATGAACTCATTGCTATAAGAGATGCTCCACAGGGGTGTGCCCAATGGAAAGCTCCATTTCTAGGGGCAGGTCAGCGGCAGACGAATCAGTCGGCAGGCTGGTGACAAATCCCTTTCAGCTGTTGGGGCTGAGTTGGACTACTTTTCAAAGGACAGAGTCACACCAATAGTGGCACAGCTCGGTCCTTTGATGTTGCATTTTGCATTGCATTCCTAGTTGTGTGCTCACACTGCTGTAGCTTGCAGCAATATGAATGCGCTGAGCCCAGGCCGTCCACATGCTCCCTCACAGTTAAAAAAATAAACAAACCAATGGGGTGCCCAGTCCCCCTGTCAGCATGCCCCTTCCCAGTTCATTTGCCGATGGGGGAGCCCAATCCCCATCAGCATAATGCCCCACCAATTTGTTGTGTGCCGAGGGGGGTGCCCAATCCCACTCGGCTCTCATCCCCTCCAACACTCAGTATGTGCCAATGGGGGTGCCCAATCCCAGTTGGCTGCAGCCCTAAAACACTCAGGTGGCACACTGGCATCCCACCCCAGCATGCCAAAAGACCCTGTAAGAAAGAAAAACCTTCCTGCAATATTTTTACATTTTTTAAAACCTGTAAATTAGAAAATGGTTCCTCATTGAGTCCGGTGGCAGTTCCCCCAACCCACACCCACTCACTGCACACCCCACTTCCCCACACACATACCCTCACCCCATACTTACCTCTGGAGCATGGCGTGATGATCGTCGGTGGACTGGGAACATGTCTTCACTTTTCAAAGCTGACCACGAACTGAAGAAATGCTGGTAAGCTGTATAATGCATAAATGGTTTGTTTTTTAACTTCAGTGTATATCTTGATCATATTTGCAAATTTTGGCACCAAATTTTCAACATAGGGTTCTTGGGATGCCACCTCATGAATTCAGTCACTGTCATCTGGTTATTCAGTCCTGAAAGGTGATTTTGCTTCACTGCAAGGAATCACCTTTCGGGACCGATTAATGAAACGACAATGTCACTGTTCATGAGGTGGGCTCCCAAAAAGCCTACTCTGAGAATTTGGTGAAAAAATTCGAAAAAATTACTGTGTTACGAGCGTGCATTGCACAGTTTCAACGCACACTTGTAATGTCGCAAATATGTAATATTTTCACTCCAGATTTTCAACATTGGTATTCTTTTACACCTCCTCATGAACAGTAAGTACAGCTGTCACTTTTCACATCCTGGCCGAAATGTGTTTTCGCAGTTCTGGAGCAAACATTTTTTATTTATTTATTGTGTTAATCGGATTACAGACCTTTGAGTCAGGGACTCATTTCCAAAGGCTCCTCATCAATGCAACAATCAGACATCAATCAATCAATCATAATTTATTTATAAAATAGCGCTATTCCAAAACCATAGCGCTAGTACATAACCATAAAATAAATAAAACAATTACACACATAACAACATCAATGACAGATCAAATAAAATTAGAAAATGCCAAAGTAAACAAATGAGTTTTTAATGCAGATTTAAAGCTCTCCACTGACAAGCACTGTCGAATCTGACATGGTAGAGAATTCCACAGGGTTGGCGCCATAAATTCAAATGCACGGGCCCCAGATGACTTTACACGAACCCTGAGAATCTCTAACAATCCCTTGTGAGTGGAGTGAAGCAGCCAGGAGGGGCAATAGGGATGAAGAAGATCTTGCAGATAACTAGATCCCTGTCCATGTAGGGCCTTATAGGTCAGTAAACTGACCTTAAAGGTGATCCGCCACTGAATAGGCAGCCAGTGCAGATCGTGCAGCACTGGTGTGACATGACTGCTATGAGGCAGCCCAGTCAACAGCCTAGCTGCCGCATTCTGCACCAGCTGCAAGTGGTGGATATCAACTCCTGGTAGTCCTAGGTACAGGGCATTACAGTAATCAAGGCGAGAGTTTACAAAGGCATGAACCAAAACTGGTAGGTCATTGGGCAGAACTAGGTGCTTGATCCAGGCTACATTCCTTAGATGGTAAAAGGCAGTCTTGACAACAGATGACACCTGATGTTTAAGTGTCAATCCATCATCAAGAATCACACCCAGATCCAGCACCTGTTCAGAAGTTGTCAGCTGGTGACCACTGAGCCAAAGCTCCGATGCTCGCTCCTTCGACAGCCCCTTCACCCGATGGCCCAGGTCCATCACCAAAACCTCAGTCTTATCCAGATTCAACCTCAACCAGCTGGCACTCATCCAATCCTCAATTTCAGAAAGGCAGTTGTTAAAACACGAGACAGCTCCCCCTTGATCGGGCACAAAGGACAGGTAGAGCTGACATACATAGACAAATAAATCAACATAGTATATACCATATATAAGACTGCTGTGGAGCTAACACTGGGATAAGTTATATACATGAAATCGTGCTCTGAGTCAGAATATAGCAGAACCTATACAGTTTGGTAACTAACAACACCACAGGTGTTAAATTGTAAGGACCTATACAAGGTAGTAACTAATAACGGTGCAGATACTATACAAGGTGGTAGCTAATGGCATTTCAGGTACTATACAGAGTGGTAGCTAAGAACAGTGTAGGTACAAAAATATAGTAAACTACCATAGGTGGGAGACATACTAGGTGAAATTGCAAGTGCAGTGGGGCAGAATAGGGCTTGCAAAGCAGAAGGGTAAGCCAAGCAGAAAATAGGTGGTCCAGAGCTCAGAGAGTTGTAAAGCCATCCTTGGAGACCTTGTCAATGAAGGTGAGCTAGGCTGAAGCAGCCAAAGCCAAGTAAAGGGATGGGTTGGGTCCTATGTAGGCCACCAAGGACAAGAGATGTGAGCCTATATTGGGCAGGTGCAAGTGTGGGTGGCAAGGAGGTGAGTTTTCAGGGCCACTTTGAAGGGTCCAAGTGTAGCATATCCAGTGACCTCAGGGGGAAGAGGGAGTTATACCAGGGAAGGGCCTTGACAATAAATGAACTGTGTGCCAATATGGTCCTGACTCTGGGAATAGCCAAGGCAGCTTTAGCCGAGCTGCGTGTGTTCACAGCTGGGGTGACTGGGGTTAGCGAGGCAGTTAGTCCTGGTGGGGTCAGGCCAAGAAGTGATTTTTTTGGCTATTAGACAGGACTGGTATTGGACCCTCTTGTCAAAGTTAAGTATGTGGGCAAGGGAGTAGAGTGTGCACATGTGAGTTGTGTAGTCTGCAGCAGTTAGGAGCTTGCAGGCTTTGTTAATGACCACTTTTATTCTACCAATGGCTGTGGCATCGGCAGCGGCATAGACAAGCAGCCCATATTCAATAAGGTACAGGACTAAGGAGGTGAGGAATAGTCTGAGGGCTTCTGGTGGTGATACAGGAGGCCAATACATGTATTGGTAGCAGAAGTGAGGGTATTGATGTGTCCATTGAATGTGAGGGCAGTGTCAAAGGTAACTCCTAGATATTTGTAGGATGTGACCTGCTCCAGGGTGTATGGTGACTTCAATTGGATCTGCAGCTGGGCATTTCTAAGCTTACTCTGATGATGGGCAAATAGGAGAGTATTTGTTTTTTTTAGATTTAAGATTAGCCTATGTTCTATAAACCAGTGTTACACTTGGGAGAAAGCATTCTGCAGAGTGGCCTGCAGTTCAGCAGGGCTGGTGTGGGAGGCACAAATGATGGGAACATCTGCGTAAAGGAGAAGTTTCTCAGTGCATGAGGTGGGGAGTCCATTTATGAATAGACTAAATAGCAGGGGCCCTATGATGGACCCCTGTGGAACAGCAGAGCAGATGGGGCGCAGGCAGGAAACTACTGTTTATTTGTACACACTGAGTCCTGTCTGCCAGGTAGCTGGTGAACCAATTCAGATGTCCTTGGGAGAATCCAAGGAGGTGGAGGGAATTTAGCAGGAGGGGGTGACTGACTGTGTCAACGGCCTTGGATAGGTCTATATATGTGGCCTCCGCAACATGGCCATTGTTGAAAGCAGAGTGTAAGTGGTTTGAAAATTCAAGAAGAGCCATGGTGGTGCTGTGCCCAGCATGGAAACCATGCTGCTCTTTGAAGAGAAGGTTGTGGACTCCCAGGTATTCTGTCAGCTGATCAGCCACAATTCTTTCCAGCACTTTTGACAGTGGGGGAAGGATGGAAATTGGTTGATAGTTTCCGGGTGTTAAGGTGTCACCTCCTTCATGGATGGGTGTGATGACTACATTCTTCCAGGCCATTGGGAACTGACCTAGGCAGAGGGAGCAGTTCAGGAGACTGGTGAGTGGGGCAAGCAGTGTTTCCAGGGCCAGGCGGAGGAGTTTGATGTCAATTGGGTCATTCAGGAGACTGGTTCTGTTCAGGGCTTTGGATAGATAGGGCTTAGCTTCAATAGTGGAGATAGTTCAGAGATAAAAAGGAAGCTGTGGTAGCTGGGGGGGGGTTAGTGGTGGGTATGGGGTCAATAAAGTTGGGAGGGAGAACTGAGCTGAGGTCGGTAAAGCTATTATTGAGTGTGTTGGCAATTTCCTTTGGGTCTATGATGTCCAATCCCTCAGTTGCAATCTGGGAGGGGGGTGGCACATGTGATTTGCCACTTAAGGTTTTTATATTGTCCCAGAACTTCTGTGAAGAGCCCCAGGAGGTGATTAGGTTGGCTCTGTAGTGCTCGGCTTTTGCCCTGTGAATAGCCCATGTGCAACTATTTTGAGCAGCTCTGTATGCCTGCCTGTCAGCAGGTTTACCTGAGTCAATGGCCTTGTGCCATAGGTTATCTCTGCTTTTGAGCTGCTGGAGCAGGGATGCCATGATCCAATGGGCATTCTGTTTCCTAATTTTTGTCCTTCTTGGGGGGGCAAAGCTGTCACAGACCCAGGTGAAAGAGTCATGAAAGTATGTGAGTGCTGCGTCTATGCTTTTGGCGCAGTATATTGGGGACCAGTCCCACTGGAACAGGTGCTGCAGAAAGTTGGAGAGTTTGCCTGGATGCAGATGAAACTGGAGTGTAGTGGCAGGGGTTGGAGCTGGTAGCTGACCTGACCATGAGCAGATCACTGGGGAATGGTCACTGTGGCAGTTTGGAAGAACTTCAATGTCTGTTATTTTGTGGGGCCTGTTTGTAAGAATGATGTTGAGGAGGGTGTGTTTGCCGGTGGCCAGGTTGCACCTGGATGGCTTCATTACCAACTGATGCAGGTCAAGGGCTGTGAGCACATTAAAGGAAGAGGTGGCCATGGTACCCAGCCAGTTTAGGTTGAGGTCACCAACGAGTATCTGTTCAGACTTGTGAGGGATCCCGGCAAGATACTCAGTTAGTGAGCTGAGGGCTTGTGTTTGCTTGCGGGGTGGGATGTAGGCCACCGTGATTATAAGGGGGGCTTTGGATGGATCTGGAGTAAATGCAAGTCACTGTGGGAAATCAGTGTTTGAGACAGATTATAAAAATCAATGTGTTCATGAGTGGAGGTCTCAAAATGCCTATGTTGAAAATTTGGTGACAAAAGTCCATATAATGACTGTGTTACGAGTGTGCATTGCATAGTTTCAACGCACACTTGCAATGTCATGAATATATAATATTTTCTCTCCAGATTTTCAACATTGGTATTTTTTTACACCTCCTCATGAACAGTACAGCTGTCATTTTTCACATCCTGGCCAAAATGTGTTTTTGCACTGCCGGCGTACAATAGCGTGGTCACTGTGGGAAATCGGTGTTTGGGACAGATTAAAAAAATCACAGTGACACTGTTCATGAGCGGAGGTCTCAAAACCCCTATGCTGAAAATTTGGTGACAAAAGTCCATATAATGACTGTGTTATGAGCATGTGTTGTGCAGTTTCAACGCACACTTGTAATATCATAAATATATAATATTTTCACTCCAGATTTTCAACATTGGTATATTTTTACACCTCCTCATGAACAGTACAGCTGTCATTCTTCACATCCTGGCCAAAATGTGTTTTCACACTTCCGGCATAGACTATCATGGTCATTGTGGGAAATCAGTGTTTGGGATAGAGTATGAAAATCACAGTGAAACTGTTCATGAGCAGAGGTCTCAGAATACCCATGTTGAAAATTTGGTGACAAAAGTCCATATAATGACTGTGTTACAAGCATGCGTTGAGCAGTTTCCACTTACACTCTTACCTTCAAGCATTTTTAATATTTTCACTCCAGATGTTCAACATTGCCATCTCTTCACACCTTCCTATGAATGGTACAGCTGTAATTTTTCACATACTGCCCGAACTGTGTTTTCGCACATCTGGTGCAGAATGGCACGGTCACTTTGAGAAATCATTGTTCGGGACAGATTAACAAAATCACAGTGCCATTATTCATGAGCAGAGGTTGCAAATACTTTCATGAGGTGGGGGTCACAAAAGGCCATGCTGAAAATTTGTAGTGCAAATACCAACAAATGCCTGGAGCTTTAGGGTTTCTAACCATAATGCCTCCCCCCAACCCACGGTGGGGCTCCAGTGCCCTCATGTTCTCTGCACTGCAGACACATCTTCACTCTTCAAAGCCAGATCATGAATTGAGGAAGCAGGTATGCACTTCACTGTATTTCAATGGGAATGTGAACTTGGTGGCATAACTTGTTGTTTTTGCTGGAAACTGTAGTCCTGCCAATCTGTGCTTACGAACATCAATTCCAACTTTGAACTTTGGCATTGACAAAGGCTTGTTCTTACTAGTGTTGCTACAATGGCAGCATCTGGTACATGCTGTCATCCCAGGTTTTAAATGTCCTAGTAGCAGCTGTTGACCCCATCCACATTTTGATGGTGGTTCATATGCACTAATCTGTCTTTTATTGTCCAGTTTTTGTGTTAGAAGCTAGAATGGGACTTTTGTCAAATTCCTGTACTTGTCTATTGCCTTCTTAATTTCTCTGCTTTAAGCTGAAAATTCCAGGGCCACTATCCTCCTGTTTTCAGTCCCTTTGGCCTGATTCTGATTACCCCTGATAAGATCATCTCTGTCTTTCTTTTTAGTTTTGATAATAGCCTTCTTCATTGTTTTGTGCATGCATCCTTTATGTATAAACCTCTGACCCATATCCATAATATCTTGTCCCATAACCTCATCCACACTACAATTTCTGGCAATCCTAAACATCTGTTACTAGGGGATGTTATCCTTTAGGGGTGTAGGATGGAAGCTACAGGCATGTAGAAGGGTGTTTTGGTCAGTTTCCTATACAAACCTGTTTCAATCTTTTCCTGTTTCCAGTACAGTATCAGATCCAAGAAGAGAATCTTGGATTCATGTAACTGTAGCGTAAACTGTAAGTACATCATAGCTAAGTTGAGATATTCATGGAAGGCCGTAAAATCTTTCACTGTTCCTCTCCAAAGAAATAATAAATCATCAATGTACCTCTTGTACGTTCTTATATTACTGTAAATTGGGTTGTACAGTGGACTTCGAATAAACTGTTCTTCAAAAAGATTCCCTATGCAAGTTTGCATATGTTGGAGCCATTGTGCTCCCCATTGCTGTTCCTCTTTGTTGTGCATAGGAATTGTTTTCAAATGAGAAATGATTCTCAGATAGAACCAGGCTTGCTAACTCAGTAAGTAATTCTAGTGATCTTT
Source organism: Neoceratodus forsteri (assembly GCA_016271365.2). Lineage (NCBI taxonomy): Eukaryota > Metazoa > Chordata > Ceratodontiformes > Ceratodontidae > Neoceratodus > Neoceratodus forsteri. The sequence continues at coordinate 636,441,204 of CM057455.1, read as the reverse complement.
TATTATTCTCATCCTGTCTCAGCAGAGCTGAAGCTAGGATATGGAGGCCATCCTTGTGTGGGATGCACGTGTTTAAATCTTGGATGTCCATGGTAACAAGAATGGTCATGGGGGAATGGCCAGGCTAGAGAGCATGGTAGTTGCACTTTATCTTTGCTCCCCGAGGCACCTAAATTTAAAACAACATATTTCATATTAACTGAGTGACTTCTAAAAGAATCTTGCATTGAATGACTCACAATGGCTGCTGCAGTACAAAAAGCTTCAAAAGAAGCAATCCTTACTTCAGTCTGAGGGCACAGCCAAACAAACATTAGGACTGGCTGAGATGAATACCAGGTCATAGCAAATGGCAGTTGAAATGGGACTTGGAAAGGAACCGCAAGACCTGACTATAGCACCTTACCAGAGACTGATTGCAAATTTACAAAATGAGATAAAGGCTGCATTTCTAACATGACTGCCCTAATTTCATGTACATAGTCAGTACTTATGGTTTGGCAAAAATCTTAGCCATGCATTCAACCATTTGGACAAAGCTGAAAAAAGAATTGTGGAGCTAGAAGGCAGAATGATAAATGTGGATAGAGAAAAAAAATATTTAAAGGACACACAGAAAAATTAATCCTGAGGGTAGAGGACAAAGAGAACAGAGTGTGAAGATCTAATGTTTGAATAATTGACCTACCAGAGGGCACCAATGGAAAAGAAGGAGGCAGAGCCATACATCGATGTCTTATAGAAAAATTGGGTCTTGATGATGCGGCAGCTAACTATGAAATCTAGAGGGCCCATCGCACTGGCCCATGACCCAAACCAGGAGATAAGCTCAGGCATTATTTAATAAAATATTTATGATTTCCTGACAAAAAAAAGTTGTGCAAGCTGACAGGGCTCACAGTCCAATTACTGTGGAAGGTGGAAGAGTGTCTATTTTTCAAGATTACACCAGGGATTTGCAGATGCAATGACAATAGTTCTCCTGTGTTAAAACTATCCTGCAACAGCATGGCTGGGACTTCGCCCTCGTATATCCAGCCAAACATAAAATGTTAAAACTGAGCTGTCCCCTCACTTCTTCACCAATCCTAAGGATGCATAAAGTTATGCCAACTGGGAGGAAGCAGCAGGAGATGGCAGATCAAGAAAAAGAGAAATAAAACCAGCCAACTGAAAATGGAAAGACTATACAGGTTTTCTTTCTCCTTATTCATGAACTTGTTAGGGATGGACATAATAACTAGTCAGCTGTGATCAGAACTCTAAGAGAAACACTTGTGCTTGTCATGTGCTATGAGTTGGATTTCCTACTCAGTATGACCTGGTTTAAGTAAATATCTGCATAAAACCTTATTTTACCCAAGGTAAGGAAAAAGGCATAGAAAAAAGACAATGTAAAATGATGTACAGGGTCCTAGATTTGTACAATGATTAATGCCACAATTTACCAACATGCTGTGTTTAAATGGTCTAAACAACAGAGAAACATATGTTTACAAATAATTAAGATTGCATACCATAATCAAAATGGTTTCAATGTGGGAAACTAGCAACTGTCACTTTGACAGTTGCCTTTGTGGGGCATACACCTAGAAGACAGCTCAAGTAACCTATATACTGTCATTCCTGAAATGCCAATGACTACAGGTAACTGCACCAATGAGAAATGCAGTATTGGTCACACCCACAAGTCAATCAATCATCTGCACGATTATGCACACTATACCTTCAAGACCATGTGGAGCTAAAATTAAATCTGGCAAAACTGACACAACTCTGAATGGAAATACATATGAATTAACATTATTCAATGAGAGAATTCATTAAAACTCAATTCAAAAGGGGCAGCTGTCACAGGTCACTGGCTTAAATCAATTACTGTCAAAAGGCTGAAGAAACCCACAATGGCAGAAGGTGTAATTTACAACATGCTAGTGCTGAAATTGCAAAGAATGACTGCACCAATGAGAAAACAGTATTAGATAGCTTGCATGTCAATCAGTTGTCTGCACAATTATCCGCACTATGCCTTCTCAACTATTTGGTGCTAAAGCTAAAACCTGCAAAATCTGACACAATACTGACTGAAAATGCATTTGATTTAATCATTATTCAATGAAAGTCTTCATCAAAACTAGATCTGAAAGGGGTGATTTACACAGGTCACTGGTTTTGTGTAAACTGCTGTTAAAAGGCTGGAGATGCCTGTGATGCATGTTCCAAGAAGTGTGGCATTTGTTGAAAGTTCAGGCTTTCTTTGCATCCCACCACCTGCTAATATTACTGCAAGGGTAGAGAAAACACAAGCAGAACATCTATTGAAATGTACTATCTATCAAAGAAATCAATTGCAAGCCATTTGTGTTCAACGTAATTACAATATGACTGGTTAAAGAAGAAATTTAGTATAATTCTTGTCCTACACAGGTACAAGCAGAGGGGGCTCCCACAGTCTCTCCCCCATCCCATGCACCCCGAGCTCATGTGAATTTATTGTGGGACCTGAGGAGATAAAGGGAGCTCTTTCTGTGGGGAGGCAGGAAGGGGAGGAGCACCCATTTCTGCCTTAATCTAACCAGGGAAAAAGGAACATAAATTGGATTGTGCTAATAATGCTGATGGGAGGGTGGCATGAATGCATAAGCTGGATAATGAGGACTCGGGAGGTGGGAGGTAGGTTGAGAGGGCAGAACTGTAAGGGAACCAACAGGAATGACTGTAGGGCATGCTGAGGAACAGCAAAGTAAGGTGGGCAAGCAATGGAGAAGGCAGTAAGGAGGGCTGGTGTGATACTGGGGTGCATAGGGAGAGGCATCACCAGTAGAAAACAGGAAGTTGTTATCCCTTTGTACAGACAGTTGGTGAGACCCCATCTGGAGTTCTGCATCCAGTTCAGGAGACCCCATCTCCGCAAGGACATAGACAGGATGGAGGCTGTCTAGAGGAGGGCAACTAAAATGGTGCATGGTCTGCACCAGTAGACATACGAAGAGATTAAAGAAGCTTAATATGTATACACTCAAGGAGAGGAGGAAGGGGGGGACATGATAGAAACTTTCAAGTACAAGGGAATCAACAGAGTCCAAGATGGTAGCATCTTTCAGAAAATGAGATGTGCAAGAACAAGGGGGCACAATTTGAAGACAGAGGGGGATCGGATCAGAGGTAATGTGAGGAAGCATTTTTTCACAGAGAGGGTTGTGAATACATGGAACAGTCTTCCTGAGGAGGTAGTAACAAGAAAGGGAGAATTCATATCGCATGGACAGACATAAGGGTCTTAGTAAAGGAGTAAGTTATTGTTAATTCAGATCTGTAGCCCATCCATGTAGTAGTATATTAGGTGGGTTACAGTTCATTCTGCCATCAAATTCTATGTTTTTAGCGGTGGGTAGATACGCCAGCGAATTCTGACGGCAGATAAGGACCGCTTGGCCCATCCAGTCTGCCCATTTCCCTACCTAATGGATAAGCTGCAGATCCTAGTTAACCAGCAGCCTACTTCTTTCTACCCCCACCCCCTAGAATTGCCTTATGACTGTCCCATGCAAGCTTGAATTCAACCACTGTTTTTGACTCCACAACCTCCTCCAGAAGGCCGTACTCTGGAAGGTTGTACTGAGGACAACACTGATACAGGGGAGGATGTGGCACCAAAAAGGATGGGAGGAGCAGAGTAGAGGAGTAGAGGAATGGGGGAAGGTTGATGGGCCAGGAATAACAGAAGAAAAATACGGGGGGGGTGTGTGAGGACAGTCAGATGTAATGGATGTTGGGCAGCCATCTTCCTAGGAATAACGTGAAGGGAAGGGTGATGTCTAGTCTGCAGACAACATGAGCAACTCATGGAAGAAATAGAATGGCTAAGATGGGATTTGGGATGGTGATGGGGAGGGAGAGGGCAGAAAGGCAGGGGCAGTGGGTTAGGGGTTTGTCCCAGATAGGCAGGTCAGGGAGAGGGCCAAGGCAGGAGACTAGGCAGACACCTCAGTCAAGGGAACACCGAAGACACAGCAACAAGGGGGAAATGAAGGAGAAGACTGGATGGTGGTCATGGGAAGGGAGAATGGGGGAAGTGAGATTCCAAAGAGGAAGGGTGGGGGAACAGGGAAGACTGGAAGAAGGCATCACAGACACGGGGACTAGGACCTCAAACAGGTTCACAGTGTTTCAGGGTAAGGATGACCAAGGGGAAGGAGGGGAGTGTAAGAACAGGGGAAAAGAGGAGGCAGAACTGGGTAAAGGGGGTCAGGGAAGAAGAGAGGGGTCAAAAAGCAGGAAGGGAAACAGGGATAGGGTGTCTGAAGGGATATGTGGAATGGTAATCAAGAGAAAAGGAAGCAAAGGGGCAGGTGAGGAGATCAGCAAGGAACAAGAAAGGGCATCAGCAGCAGGGGAGTCCATGGGAGGGGCAAAGAAGGAGGTAACCATGAAGGGGAAAGCAGGTAAGGGGTGACTCACTGGGAGGTGGCTTCATCTGAGCAGAACATCTGAAGGAGAATCACCAGGGTAGACGCTATGTCAGCAAGAGTAAAGTACAGGGAGAGGCAGTAGTTATAACAGGGGACCCTATTCTGAACGGAGTAAGATGGGGTAACAAGGATACAGGGAGTAGCAAAAGGAGGGCTGAGTGCATGCTAGGCATGGCGGTTGTAAGGGTGGATGCAATTATACCAAAATGTCTGGGGCAGGGGAAGCCACACACTGTGCTGCATTTGAGCACCAATGATCTGGCAGACTGCGAGATGAAGGTGGCACAAGAAAGGTTCACCGAGCTAGGAAAATCTGCAGTGGGGTGGGTCAATCAGTAGCCTTCTCAGAGGTCATATCAGTCACGAGGGCCAGCTCTCTAAAAAAAATGAGGATTGGGGATTCGACTCATGGCTGGGGGGATGGTGCATAGCAAATGGGTACAGGTTGGTGGGAGAGTGGGGCAAGACATGAGACAATAAGAATCTATATGCACTAGATGGGCTGCATCTAAGTAAGGATTGCACAAGGGTCCTGAAAGGCAACCTAGAAAGGTACTTTGATACTCAAAATTTAAACTGAAAGTGGGGGGGCATCAGAGGGCAAGGCACTGGGCACCAGGTGATGGGGGCCCCCAGGCCTCCCCCCAGTAGGGCAAAAAAGTGAAGAGAGGAGCAAGGAGAAGGACTGAGAAGATCTGGAGGGGAGGAAAAACACTTAAGGAACAGGAATGAAGAGGGACAGGGGTCACACTTGAAAGTGATGTCCTTAAATGAAATGAGCCTGGTCAACAAGACAGCAGACCAACGGGCAATAATGGCGGAGGGGGAAGTGGACATAGCTGCCATCACGGAGACATGGGCAATGCAGCACCATGAATGGGACCTCAAGATTCCTGGATACCAATTGCATAGGAAGGACAGAGCAAATGGGAGGGGGGAGTGGCATTGTACATAAGGGAAGGGTTAAGATGCAATAGGGAGGAGGGAGTGGAGGCAATGCTGAAGACCTAAGGGTGAAATAAAGAACACCTCTGGGAGGAGGATCCATATGGGGATGGTGTATAGGCCACTATCACAGACAATAGAGTTGGATAGGAAACTGGGGGAACAGATCAAGAGGGTGGGGGGAGATACAATCCTCGCTCACCCAACCATTCCACCATTGATTGGATTGCCACCAACTATCAGTGACTACACCCCCACGTATATTGCTTTAACCACCAAATCAATACATCCACCACATAAATTACTATCTTAGGAAATTTAAAACCTCCAACTTGAACTTAGTGCTAAGAGATGCCTGAGACATAAATTGGTCCTCACTCTACCTACTCAAAGATGTCTCGATGGCAGTGGCAGATTTTTCAGAAGCTCTTCACATACTACAGGTCAGATATTTCCCATTCACCACCAAGAGTATTAAAGGAGGCAACACCTGCTCACTATCACATGAACTCTTGGCCCAAATGAAAGCAAGGGACAAAGCATGGAGATCCTTCAAGGCATCCCCTTTCCTTCCACTATGGAACGCTTACAGGTCATCATCATCATCACCATCATTCTTTATTGGTAAAAAGGAGTCTTTCTAAAAGCAAGGTGTCTGTGCAACAACAATTAAAACACATCAATAGATACATAATACAAAAAATTAAAAATTATAAATATTATAAATACAGCACCGGCACTAAAAATCAGAAAACGCTAGGCTAAAAAGATATGTTTTCAAGGCAACTTTAAAACTTTGGATGGTCAGGCAATCTCACACCCGATAAGGTAGAGAATTCCACAGGGTCGGGACCATAAAACAAAATTATCTTGCTCCAGAAGTCTGTAAACGAACCCTGGGAATCTCTAGCAATCCCTCGTCAGTGGATCGGAAAGGACGGATGGGACAGTAGAGATGAAGGAGATCTTGCAGGTAACTAGGTCTCTGATCATATAGGGCCTTATAGGTCAGCAAACTGACCTTGAAGGTAATCTGCCACTCTACTGGCAGTCAGTGCAGTCTGCAGAGCACAGGCGTTAAATGACTAGACCTAGGGATACCAGTCAAAAGCCTGGCTGCTGCAATCTGCACTAGCTGCAAGTGGTGGATATCAACCCCAGGTAGCCTAAGGTAAAGGGCATTGCAGTAGTCAAGGCAGGAGGTAACAAAGGCATGGACCAAAGCTGGAAGATTGTCAGGGGGAATCAAGTGCTTTATCTGGGCAATATTCCTCAGATCTTAAAAAGAGGTTTTGACAACTGCCAACATCTGTAATTTAAGGGTCAAGCAGTCATCAAACATCACACCCCAGTTCCACACCCGGTCTGAGGTGATTAGTTGAACACTGCCAAGTCATAGACCCGAAGGTGATCTCACCAACAACCGGCCCCCCCCCCAATGACCTGGGACCACAACCAACACCTCAGTTTTTTCTGGATTCAACCTCAGCCAGCTCATATTCATCCAGTTCTGGATCTTGGCTAGACAGTTGTTAAAGACTGAAACAGCATCATCTTGTCCAGGCACAAAGGACATGTACAGCTGAGTATCATCAGCATAGCAGTGAAAGCTCAAGCCATACTGCCTAATAATCACTCCTAATGGCAGCATATACATGGCAAACAATATGGTCGCCAAGATGGAGCCCTGTGGCACCCCGCAGGATAGGGAGAATGGAGCTGAGGAAAAATTCCCAGATACCACCCTCTGAGTCCTACTCTCGAGAAATGATCAAAACCATCTGAGGACCATCCCTGAATGTCCACAGATGAACCGCAGACACTCCAACAGCACACCATGGTCTACAGTGTCAAATGCCACAGAGAGATCTGGAAGGACCAAGATGGAACGGGTCTTTCAATCTCTCACTATTAGGATGTCATTTAGTACCCAGACAAGGGCTGTCTCGGTACTATGTCTCTTCCTAAATCCAGACTGGAGAGAATCATAGACATTGTGGCTGGTGAAATGGTCATGCAGCTGCAATGCAACCACCTTCTCAATAACCTTACCCACAAAGGGTAGATTAGTGACAGGCCTGTAGTTAGCCAGACAGTCCAGATCCAAGGAGGGCTTTTTAAGAAGGGGCCAAACTACAGCCTCCTTCAGGGGATCTGGAAAGATCCCCCTTTCCAAAGATATCCAGACTATCTTGGCAAGGACTGGGATGATTTTATCCACACAGCCTACTAATAGGCGTGTGGAGCCTGAGTCCAAACTACAGTTGGTTGGATGCAATGACTGGACGATCATCACATTGTCATTGATTATGAGCCGGCTGAAGTCACACCACACAAACTAGGCATCTGACATCACCACCGCAACTCCCATTAGACAGGGTCAGGCGGACATTGGACCTGATTGTGGCAACCTTATCCATGAAGAACTGAGCAATCTCCTCACACCGTTCTTGTGAAAAAGCATTTCCAGGCCAGAGTGGATTGCACAGTCTATCCATAGTCCAGAAAAGCTGGGCTCATCGATTTTGTGCAGCAGCAATTTCCCTGGACAGGAATACTGCCTTCTTATTGGTAATTGCTGATTGATAGACTGTATAGTGGTCCATCAAACTAAGTCTGTCACACTCTCAGCCTGACTTCTGGCAGCACCTCTTTAACCTTCATCCCACTCTCCTCAACTCCTTCAAAGCCTCATCAAACCAAGGAGACCTGGGTCAAAGAGTGAGGGGACAAACATGAACAGGAGCAATGGAATCCAGGGCCTCTGTCACTGTCTTATTATAGGCAAGTACCAGATCCCCTGCATCCATGCATTCACTCGGTAAACCAGATAGGTCCAGCATTGCCATCATGCCATCAGGGGAAACACCCATCAAAGGGCAGTACTGGACCATCTCCAAAGGTGCAGACCCACTGGGGGGGCCAAAAAACTGAAGCCAATGGTGTGATGGTCAGACCACCTGACTGGATCTACCACTGAGTCAGATATTTCCATCCAAGGAGAAAAACAGGTCCAATGAATGACTGCCAATATGGGTTGAGGAAGAAATAACCTGTGTGAAGTCCAGTGAATTCATTAACTGGAGGAAGTCCTGTTCAAACTGTGAGAGTTCATCATCGACCCAGGTATTGAAATCCCCTAGGATCAGCCATCTGGGGGATCCCAATGTCACATTGACAATGAAGTCCATGACTTCCTGCAGGAAAACATTCCCTTCTCCTGGTGGATGGTAGACAAGAAGAATCCTGCACCCCACACCATCACCCAAGATACATCCAAAAGAGTTGATGATCCCCACTGGTACCTCCATCAGGTTCAGTTCCAATCTAAAACAGATGGCAACACCCCCATCCTTACAATCCATCTTAGGGCGATGTATCATGGAGTACCTGGCCGGAACTGCTGATGCCAAGATGGGACCAGCATTTTCATCTGGCCAGGTCTCAGTGATGCATGCCAGGTCTGATGATCCAATCAGATCTGCTATTATAGCGGTCTTGTTTTTAACAGACCTGGCATTTCATAACACCACCCGAGTAAGATGAGTAACCAAGGAAGACTGTGTTACCTGCCTGCTATAAGCAGAGACCTTGGGTATGGGAACCAGAGAGGGAGGACCCCTTTCCTGGACCCATTTTATCCCAGGGTGTCTCCTTGTTCCCACTATCCCAATCTGTCCACCCCTTTCCATTATCCCACCAGCCTGGGCCCCCACCCTCGACCTTCTAACAATACCCAGAGCCCAGTACCATCTATATACCTCTGGGAACAATGATGGACAAAAAAAAGGACAGAGGTCCCTAAGCCTGGAGGGGAAAACATGCCTGTCTGTCCTTATGCCTTCCCAACACATCTTCACCACAATCCACAGATACTCAATCAAACATTCAAAACAAACTCTCAAACTTCCACACCACTACCACACATACAAATACTCTCACAAACCCACACACATTCTCACTCAAAAAAATTCCACTCTCTAAAATCCCAACCAAACAACAACAACTCAACCCCCCCCCCCAATACCCCGGGTCACAAAATAACAGAAATAATTGTTAAAATAAAACCAAAGTTAGTTTAACAGCACAGAAGTTGCAGATCAAGAGAGCAGTCACCAAAGTTTCACAATTTCAATGAAATCTTTTCTTTTTGAAGTCCAAATAGCTCTCATCTTCCTTGAACATTAAACTAAGGCAAAACAAGATCAGCTCTCACTTGATCATGTAGAACCAGCCAGAGGCTAATGAATGTAAATCTTTACTGTTAAGACCATATACAGGTATTTAAGAAAAATCTAATAGGCTGACCAGATTGCAAATTCAACTGCAAACAGATATTTTATGGTGGTATCCCATGAGAAGGGCGCTCGCTATTGAGTGCCTACAAAAAGGGCACCTCAATAGTGGTGCCTGTTCTCAGGGCTAATGGATGGGGAGAGTGAATGTGGGTATGATGACATTCTGTCACTATCTGTATACACACGCCCAAGGGGGGAAGCGAGCAGGCTGTGCGATGGGCAGAAGGAGACAGAGTGTTTGTGAGGTGTAGTGTGATGGTGGGTTGCCGAGCTGGCCGTGTGGCATGGTGGGTTCATGGCAGGCTATGGTTGGGAGGGTGCCAGGTTTGGTGTAGGGTGCATTGGGATTTTTGCACCTGTCCAAGAAATAACTTTTTTTATTTTTCACCCCCCCCCAACATTCACCCCCCCTGGAGTTGAGAATTTTTAGTAGGCGGCTGCAGTGGGCACAGCCCCCCAGATAAACAAAAAAATAAAGTTTCTGGCACCCTTTTGCTGTGCTCTGGGATTGAACATCGGTGAAATGGATTTTCACCGATGTACATTAGCCCTAATGGCGATCACCTTTCCGCAATCACCATTATCACATAGACACTTTAATGTCTCCATGAGACCCATATGACACCAAGGGAAGGTGCACACATGTCTAAAAACTGGGAGGATGGTGGGGATGGCATGCTGCTTATTTTTCCTCTAAAGCTTGAGGAATTGCCATCTGGCTCAGGCCTAGATTTCCTTGGATTGTCACACAGACCAGACTAGACAGCGCAGGAAGGAAGTATGTACTGATTCAAGTCCAATTAAACTCTGTGCAAAAAATTGCAATACACTCCATCTATGGACCCAGTATTGAGTCACCAGATTCTTTACAAGATTTTCAATGGAAATGTTCACTTTTGAGGACCCATTGTTCCTGTGCAGTGATTTCAACTCTGTTCTGGTCTGGACAGTATTCCGGACTGCACTTATATGATAGGAGGGCCTATAATGAAAAATGCAAAACTTCTAACCACATTAATATTGAACCATAGGCTAATTGATACTTGGAGATATTTGAACTCCAATGGTAGGGAGTATACCCACTATTCACACTGAGCAAAAGCATATGCAAGATTAAACCTAGAATCACCTCTCAGAACCTCTCAGAACCTGATACCTGCTATAACTAAAATCTGTCGGATATCAGATCTGTATTTCTGGCAGTCACTATCCAGTCGGAGCTGGATATTATTCAGGTTGGATAATCAGTGTTTCCACTTATAGTGGAAATCTCTCAAAAAATGAAAACATTAGATTCTGCAGGGAAATTCCTATATTCAGCGCTGGATTTCCCCTTCAGAAGTCTGCATTTCCCATTTTTATCCCATCTTTGTGCACCTGTGTATGACTTTCAAGTTATATTTTGTTTAATTAAAACAATTCATCTGTATTATGGTTTGTACATATATATTATCTAAATCCAAATATCCTGTCATTAAGAGTATCTAAATAGCATTTACTCGCTCATAAAGAAAACCATCAATGAGGATTGTGTGGTGCTATGCATTACAGCTAAAGTACATTTGCCACTCCTTTTCAGTGGTCTATATCACCTACGAGTAGCCTACAAGTAGCAAATCTAAAACCATTTTAGATTGCCTTGTCTATTGCTGTGTCTTTAACAGTTTCACTGCCATTTACTTTGTTCATAGATTCTCAAAAAGCAGCCACTATCTGATGTGTAGCAAAGGCCAATATCTGATAGACACGGATTTTGCCAAAAAACTTGATTATCTGGCCAGTTTGGATATTGGGTCAGATATCCATGCATCCCTACTTCTGATTATGCCCCAATGCAGATCATCTTGTTAGGAGTAGGTACCTCAATAACAGAGCATGGAAATTCGACCCCACACTCCTAAAAACAGAAGATTTCCAAAACTTCATAATTAACCAAATTAAAGATTATTTATCAAATAATCCTTCAAGCCAAATTACTTCCACAGTGAGGCGGGTTGCGCTAAAAGCAGTCTTAAGGGGCCTATAATATATTTTTCTGCTTACAAAAAAATGCATAAATGATAAGCAATTAATAGAGTTAGTGGAAAATATTTAAAAAGTGGAACAAGAGCATATGGAGTTGCCCACCCCTTGCAAGTGTCAAAACCTTCAATGATTAAAATGGGAAGATAATACTATCCACAATATTAAAACAGAAAGACACCTAGCCTTACTATTGACACAGGCAGGACAGTATTTTGAAGGAGATGTGAAGAAGAAACTTCTAGCATGGAAACTGCCAAGTAGAGAGGGTGCAACAAATGGCTCTGCAAAAAAAAAAAAAATCAATGGAGAGTTATTCATAATGATGCCACAATTGGGGAATGTTTTAGGAAATTTTATGAAATCTTTACACTTTAGAGACCATCTCTATCAATGAGAAAATCAGACAGTTCCTGAACGAAACTGATCTTCCAACTACAAATGAAGCCCCAAAATATCAATTAGAATCAATAATTTCCTGGAAAATATTAAAACAGCAATATAGCATCTCAAAGGAGGTAGGGCCCTGGGACCAGATTGCTTCTCCATATACTTTCACAAAGTCTTCCAAAACCAGTTGCAGGGGCCACTACTGGATATGAAACAGGAAATTCTGGCAACATGATCTCTACCACCATCTCAGCAGTCAGTAACTACGACTATACTTCCTATACCAGGGAAAGACCCATAGCAATGCTTCTCATATTGGTCAATGTCACTGTTAACATCAGGCTATAAAATAATAACTGGAATGATAGCTGGTTGACTTCAAGAACTTTTACCAGACATCATTCATGCACACCAGTCTGGCTTTGTAAAGAGAAGGTAAGGGGAAACATAATGTCCAAAGCAGACTTAATATTGTTTGGAAATATGCTGCCAGTTCACTGAAAGAGGGAGCTGCAGTCCTAAGTCTATGTGCTAAAAATGCATTTGACAGAGTGGAATGGAAGTATATGTTTGAAAAAATTAAAAACTTTGGAAAAGGTGGCAATATGTTTAAATAAATATGCGCCTTATACTACAAACCCAACACACACATATACAGTATTAGTAAATGGATTACTTACTAATCCTTTACAGCTAACCAGAGGTACCAGACAGGGATGACCACTCTCATCCTCATTATAGTTTATGGCACTAGAACCCTTGGTTGCTGTAATAAGACATGCTAAAAAAGTGTTGGGTCTTCAGGCCGGTGGGAGATTCCTTAAGATAGCCTTATTTGCTGATGACCTCTTGGTCTATTTAAATGATCCAAAAATAAGTCTTATTGCCTTACAAAATATTTTAACAAAGTATGGGAGGATTTCTAGCCACCAAATCAACTGGATAAAAAATGAAATACTTCCACTGGGGGTAAACAACACAAGCATCCTACCAAACATACTCCTACAGCCAAAAATGGTTTCAGTATTAAAATATTTAGGTATCAATATACCAAGCAAAACTTCACTCACCTATGGGGCTAACTTTAACTCATTATTAGATAACATAAAATAAGACTATGATATATAGGAAGGGCTCCCTATTAGCCTTATTGGCAGAATTCATGAGAAGGCATTCTTAGACCTTAGTGTACTATAATACCAATTGACCATCTGCTTATCTAAAATGGTGAATTAGAACCAATTATGTTCAAGTTTTGTCCATGTATGCTTCATGCTGTCAATGTTAATGGCTTGTATAAGTATTTCATATGTAACACTGGAAAGAGGAAAACTTCATTAAAGTTTACAAAAAAAAAGAATATATTACCCAGGTGCATGTACCTGTGTCATTGTTTACCAGTGAGGGACCCTGAACTTTTCTTTAAAAAAATAAACAGCATAATAAACAGATTCCTATGGGGAGGAAGTCCTCCAAGATAAAGTGTAGTATCCTGCAGCTTTTACTAGGATTACTAGAATTTGTAGGACATAAGGAGGCACAAGGCCCGTTGTGGCTGTCCCCCACACATGTGGGATATTAAACCATCTGATGTTGGTTATAGTACAGGCTGTCCAAAGTACTTTTGAATGCATTTAGACTAGTTCATTCAATGGTTTATTGTGCTAATCGATTCCAAATCATAGGTGCTCTGATTGTAAAGAGCTGATCCCTTTTAACTGATCTAGATCTTTGGATTTGTAATTTGTAGTTATGTGATCTAAGGTTACTCCGTGCATTACTGAATTTTAAGTTAAAATTTTCCATGTTTTTTTTTTATCCTGAATTAATTTATTTAGGAGTAATAAATCACCCCTTTGTCTTCTAGCTTCAAGGGAGTGTAGGCCTGTCATTTGCAATCTGCTAGGATAGGTACAGTGTGTTAGTCTTGGGATTCATTTTGTAATTACCCTTTGAACCCTTCTCCTTACAAAAAGTGGTATGGCATTACCCCACTTTAAATATTATTACTGGGCAGCTCAAATTGCATCTCTTTATAAGCCTCCCAAAACTAAACCACCTGTGTGGCTATGCATAGAAGAAGAAGACATTTTAGGAGGTATAGTACATGGTCTCCTTGCAACAAACTTTAATGAACCCACTTTAAAAAAAATTAAAACCCTTCACCAACCAGGTAGCAAGGATATGGACTTGGAGAGGAATACACCAACTTACAGGTTACCAAAAAACTGTTTCCTCCCATGCATCCCTAAGTGCTAGTCTTAAAATGCATAAATGATACAATTTCTTTTTGCATCAGGCTGTTCTGAGATGGGAGAAAAACATTATAAAATATATCAGGGATATCTACTATAGTGGTGGCATTAAAATCCTTCACCGAACTTAGACAACAATCTGGTATACAGGCTGGGGATTTCTTTGCCTACTTAAGAATCCCACAATATTTACATGGGTTATGTCCACAGATATCTCCCATTGAATGAATCCTATGCAAACCACAACCAGCCACATCAATACTGACTGCACTATTTAAATTATTTATTAGAGCCACTCCAATCCCAAGAAATAAGGGCCAGAATAGATTGGGAGCAAAACTTAAATACAGAGATTGATGACAAGACATGGACAGCAGCTATAAAACAGATTAATTTCTGTTTGAGATCAAATAAATTGCATAGGATTCAACTGAAATTGTCTTTACAGGGTATATGTAACCCCATCCAAGCTACACATATTTATCCCAAATAGACCTGGCACATGTCCAAAATGCCAAATAGAAACTGGAGTTTTTACTCATATGGCACTGATGTGAAGGAAAGTTGCACCCTTTTGGATACATGTCCATGATACCCTGCAAAAAATATGAAATATTACTTTATCTATACCCCCTAGAATTTATGCTTGGGTGCAGAGCTGTGAGTGCATGGTAAACAAGATGCATATAAGCTTTGGGACATGGCAATAGTTAATGCAAGGAAAATTATGTCCCAACACTGGGTAAGTGATGCTCAGCCCAGCACAGCACACTGGTTAAACAATTTAACCTTATTTATTGAAATTAGAGAAAAGTTAATTAAGTGCAAATTTGCAAGAGAGAGTTTTTTTACAATACATGGAATCCTTTTTTACATGCAATAGAATCTGGTAAGATAAGTTTTTGATGTGAAACTCCCAATGTAAAGGGAACATATGTGGATGACAAGAAGCTCTGTAGCAGGGTGGACACACTGGGGGTAAGTGGAAAAAATGAAGGGAGGATTTGGCCAAATTAGAGGAGTGGTCAGGGAAGTGGCAACTACACTTTAATGCAAATAAATGTAAAATCATGCACATAGAGAGCAAGAACCCATTGGCAAAATACTGGCTCGGGAGGGGAGGGGCAGGAACTCAAGGTTACAGAGCAGGAACAGGACCTGTGGATCACAATTTTGGACAATCTGAAGGTTAGGAATCAGTGTGATAGGGCAGTGGTGAAGGCAACCAGAATGCTGGCATGCATAAGCAGGGATTTTACAAGCAGGAAAATGGAGGTAATCAAGCTATTATACAACACTATGGTCAGGACACAATTAGAATATGGAGTCCAGTTCTGGACGCCACACTTACAGGGTGACAGAGACAGGCTGAAGAGGGTACAGAGGAGAGCAACCAAGATGGTTCAGGGTCTGCACAGGAGGTCATAGGAGGAATGGCAGGAAGAACTGAACTTGTACACACTGGAGATGAGGAAGGAGAGGGGGTGATATGGTAAAAACCTTCAAATATCTAAAGGGAATAAACAGTGAGGAAGGGTAGCATCTTCAAAATGAGTGAGAACAAATCCAATAGGCAACACCCATACAAGCTGGAGGGGGGTAGATTTAGAGGAGGTGTAAGGGGGCAGTTCTTCACAGAGAGGGTGGTAGGGTCATGGAATAAAATGCCAGAATGGGTGGTGTTTTTGTTTTCAGTGGACACATTCAAGCAGGCTTGGGACAAATACATGAGGCTAAATAAAGATGGAAGGGTATGGAACAGAGAGTGTAGATGAACTAGACAGGGAGGGGATATTTCGAGCAGGGCTGGATGGGCCAAGGGGTCCTTTTTTGCTGACAAATTTTCTGTGTTTCTATGTTTCTATATGAAATACCTGTTAATAAATTTATTGCCAGTCTTGCTTACTGTATGTAACCATACTACAGTATGTACGAGACTGTTGACTATAACTGTACACCTGTATGCCTTAACAGGTATTTATGATGTAATGTATGTTTGAAGCTACTTTCAATCATGTTTACAAGAAAAAAAAGAATGGTCCCTTCCAGGTTTCCCTTTCTATTTCCTTCCTCTATACACTATCTATATGTATAACATCCTCCTGAAGTGTTACTTTGATACTTTCCTCAGGTCTTGTCAAGCGGTCTAAAGGTAGCCTTGTATAGTTGTTCTCATCTTTCTGTAGATCAAAACACATTTCCAGATATTGTTCCCTATACATAACTACTGTACTATCACTCCCCCTTTGTTTGCTGGTTTGACAATGATGGTATTGTCTTGTTCTAAATTCTTCAAAGCATTATTGTCTTCATTTGTCAGACTGTAGTTTACCATTTGTTTGGGGGAATTTTTTAAAATATTTTCTACCTCATTTGTAACCTTGGTAAAAAATGCTTCAATCTGGTGAGTTCTCCCTTTCGTGTGTAACCTTACAGAAATAATTATATAAAATGTTTTCATGATGTGCACGTAAAACTACTCATGTGATATGTGTGCTGCAAGCATGATTTAAATGTTAAACTGGAACCGACTTCATCCATGTGGCATGTGTGCAGCAAGCAAGTGTGGAAAACATGCTTTTTATGTTAAATTGGAACAGACTGCATGAATGTGGCATGTGCACAAAAGCAAGTGGCCACTGATAACTGCACACATAACATTTAAGTGACTTGCTCAGGATCACACCATATACAAGAGGGGGTTGATGAGATTCAAACCCAGATCTTCAGGTCATATGAAAGGTTGAGCGAAGCAGACACAGCATGCTAGAGAAAGATTTAAAATTGTTGAGACGCAAGGATCATGCAGAGAATCTCAGCCCAGAATGGGAGAGTAAAAACAAAAACCATTTAAAACGCATCAGTGATAACAGGCGCAGAGACGCAATAGTTTTGCAACCTGAATTGGGAGAGTAGAAACATTTTACATTTCTACAGTTATAGCAAATTCCGTGTTTCATCAACAAAGTGAGATTTGGTACAGCCCCCCTTTTTAAAAGGCTAATTGATGCTTGCAGTTAGAACAAATGAGGCTAGATGAAATACAGAAGACCACAAGCTTCGTTTAAAAGATATTAGAATTAAACATGCCTTTTTTCTTTTAGGGATTTTTTTATCATTGATTTAAGCTGAATATCTGTAACTCACGAATTAAATTGAAGGACAAGGAATATATATTGAAGCAACACAGCTTGGGCCTGATAGAAACATAGAAACATATAATCTGACAGCAGATAAGGACTACTTGGCCCACCCAGTCTGCCCATTTCCCTACCTAATGGATAAGCTGCAGACCCTAGTTAACCAGCAGCCTACTTCTTTCTACCCCAACCCCCTAGAACTGACTTATGGCTGTTCCATGCATGCTTGAATTCAACCACTGTTTTTGACTCCACAACCTCCTCCAGAAGGCTGTTCCATGCATCCACCACCCTCTCTGTGAAAAAATACTTCCTAAATTACCTCTGAGCCGCCCCCTGTCTTCAAATTGTGCCCCCTTGTTCTTGCACACCTCTTTTTTGAAAGATGCTACCCTCTTGGACTTTGTTGATTCCCTTGAGGTACTTGAAAGTTTCTAACATGTCCCCCCTCCTCGAGGCTATACATATTAAGCTCCTTTAGTCTCTCTTCATATGTCTTCCGGTGCAGACCGTGCACCATTTTAGTTGCCGTCCTCTGGACAGCTTCCATCTTGTCTATGTCCTTGCAGAGATTAGGTCTCCAGAACTGCACACGGTACTCCAGATGGGGTCTCACCAGCTGTCTGTACAGAGGGATAACAACTTCCTGTTTTCTACTGGTGATGCCTCTCCCTATGCATCCCAGTATCCCCAACCCTTCTTACTGCCCTCTCACATTGCTTTCCCACCTTTAAGTCATCTGATATGACTACCCCAGGTCCTTTCCATTTTTGTTGTAGTAGTATCTCACCCCCACTGTGTACTCTTCCCTGGGTTTTGTTTCCAGGAGCATTACCTGCACTTCTTAGCATTAAATCTAAGCTGCCATACATTTGACCATTCCTCTAACCTTGCCAAGTCCCTTCTCATCCTTTCCACCCCACCTTGTGCATCAACTCTGTTGCAGATCTTTGTGTCATCTGCAAAGAGACATACTTTTCCTTCCAGTCCCTCTGCAATGTCACTTACAAAGACATTGAAGAGGACCGATCAATACTGAACCACGGCACCACTAGTAACCCCCTTTCTTCAGAGTGGACTCCATTTACTATTACTCTCTGTGTCCTATTCTCCAGCCAATTCTTTACCCAGGCTATCATCCTGGGACCCACTCCCATGCTGGCTAACTTGTATATTAATCTTGTGTGTGGGACTGAGTCAAATGCTTTGCTAAAGTCTAGGTAGACCATGTCCACAGCCCCTCCCTGATCTACTACTTTGGTCACCCAGTCAAAGAAATCTATTAGATTTGTCTGGCATGACCTTCCTGCTGTGAATCCATGCTGCCTTGGGTCCTGTGCCCCTCTGGCCTCTTGGTACTCAACAATTCTTTCCTTCAGAGGTTAAACTAACAGGTCTGTAGTTTCCTGCTTCTGCTCTGCTCCCACTTTTGTGAAGGGGAATCACATCTGCCCTCCTCCAGTCCTCAGGTACCACCCCATCCTCCCATGATTTGTTAAAGATGGTAGTCAGTGGTGTCACTAGTTCTACGCTTAGTTCTTTTAGAATTCTGGGATGAATCCCATCAGGCCCCATTGCTTTGTCCACCTTCAGTTTTGAGTTCTTTCAGAACCCTTTCTTCTGTAAATGGGCTGGTATCAACTTCTGTATCCAGAGTGTTTCTATTGTTTGTTTTAGGTACCTCCCCTCTTCATTTGTAAATACTGAGCAAAATATTTGTTTAGTTTCTCTGCCTTTTCACAGTCACCCTCTGCCCACCCCTCCCTTTATTAAGCTCACTATCCCTCCCTTAGTCTTCCTTCGCTCCCTGATGTACCTAAAAAGGTTTTATCCCCTTCTTAACTGAGTTGGCTATCTTTCTTCAGTTGGGCCTTTGCTGTTCTGACAGCCTTCCCAGCTTCCTTTGCTTTAACTAATACAATTCTCTGTCCTGCTCCTTCTGTGATTTCTTGTACTTTCTGAATGCTTTCTTTTCTCTTGAACCTTCACTGCCACCTCCTTTGAGAACCATAGTGGTTTCTTACATCATTTGTTTTGTTTATTTGCTTCACACAAAGGCTTGTACCTCTGTGATGGCAGTTTTATTATTCCCATTGTTCTTCCACCCTCCTTCCTGCCCATTTGCCAGTGCATTCCTTAGGCACTCACCCATTTTGGCAAAGTCAGCCCTCCTGAAGTCCAGTACTTTTGCCTTTGTAGCTGACTCTATTGCTGTGTTTATTGTGAACCATACTGTTCGATGGTGCTAGTTCCCAGATGGCTACCACTTACATCTGTGATCCTCTCTCCATCTCCCTTTGAGAGGACCAGGTCTAAGATTGCTCCCTCTCGAGTGGGTTCCAATACTAGTTGTCTAAGGCATACCCCCTGTAGGGCATCTAGAATAACCCCACTCTTAGAAGTGTCTGCTGCAACTGCACTCCAGTTAACATCTGGCATATTCAGATCACCCATCAGCAATATCTCCCCTTTATCTGCCATTCTAAGTATACTTTCTATAATTTCCTCATCCATTTCCTCCCCCTGAGAGGGGGTTCTGTATACAACCCCTGTGCGGATTGTGGTGCCATTGCCTGCCTCCAAATTGACCCACAGTGCTTCTTCTCCTCCCTGTTTACCCTTTTGTTCTATTGCTTTGATTCCTTCTCTTATGTAGAGAGTACTCCTCCTCCTCTTTTACCCTCCCTGTCCCTCCGGTAGATAGTGTATCCTGGTATGTTTATGTCCCAGTCATGGTTCTGTGTGTACGATGTTTCTGTGACTGCCACAATATCCATATGTTCCTCCTCCATCAAGGCCACTAATTCAGGAAGCTTGTATTACCCAGACTACGGGCATTGGTACTCATTGCTCTCCATTTTTTGATGGCTTTACCTTCTGTAGCAGCATCCCCCACTGACCTTTCTACCTTGGTCTTTTTCTCATTTAGTACCCTGTTTTGTAGGGGGAGGCTGGGATTTTCCTGCTGCTTATCAGTGCCTCCACCCCTTGACTAGTTTAAAAGGCTCTGAGCTGCAAATCTGGTGACATCCAGCAGACCAGACCTGGGTTTGAATCCCACAGCTTCCACTTGCATACTGTGTGACCCTGAGCAAGTCACTTAACCTCCTTGTGCTCCCAGGTCGCTCCTGTAAAAAAGCTTTCAGCTTAGTGTGCTACTCCTGGTTAAACAACTAAATAAAAAAAAAAAGCTTGCCAATGAAGCATTTAAATCAGTTGCCCAAAAGACTTGTTCCCTTCCTGGACAGATGCAGACCATCCTGCCAGTGGCTTTTACCATGACACTGTTGCATTTTACTTGTGAGAAGATAAAATCTAAAAATAAAAATTAAAAAGATTTATACAGTGGTGTGCATCCATTTTGGTTTTTCACACTTATTTGCCATCTTGAGGATGTCTTCTCCCTGTGTCTTCTTCAGCTCCTCTCCCTGTTCTAGAGGTCTATATACTGTTCAACTCTGTATGGATAGAAGCCTTAGCTCCTGTTTCAATGATGATCCACAGCACCTCCAGCCCTCGCTTTTCCTCTGGGTGCCCCTGTTTTTCCATAACCTTTATTCCCTCTATCACATAGAGTCCAACCCCTCCTCTCTTTCTTGTTTCTCCTAAACAGAGTAGGTGGGTAAGGCTGTATCCCAGTCATGACTGACAGTGCACCATGGCACTGTTTTAGCTATCAAATCCAGGCTAACATCCTCCAAGACAAACTAAAGGGCCAGAATTGCATTTCACAGACACATACCTTATTCCCTACCTACCTGCCTGCCTTCCTGCTTTCTCCCCCCTCCTGTGTGTGCTACTCCATAATGCTGCCCCTGACGCTACCTTTCTCCTGTTATTCTCTTCATTTCCTGTCTCTTTTATTCCTCTTTTCTTGAATTCTTGAACTACAGTAGGACCAACGAATCCAACGCATACCCCAATGCCAGCTGGGTGGGCCAGGAGGGGGGATCCAAATGGGGGGATTTCAATCCTAACATTAAATTGCCTCACTTTTGTCACTGTGGAACAGCCCAACTTGATGCATTAAATTGAGTTTTTTTGCCATGAATTTCCATTCTTTTTGAGAATGAGTACTATAAATAGTGAATGAAATGTGGTGGTGGGAGCGCGGGCCGGTTGGGCCTCAAGCTCCCACCACATGATTTTTACTGAAATAGTAATGGTAACCAAAATGGAAATGCAAGCACAAATGGTAACACACATGGTGGCAGAAACATAAATGGAAACATAAACAATAATAGAAAAACAAGCAGAAAGTGACGCCAAAGCAAACAGTAACACAAATGGAGATGCAAATGCAATTGCGTATGCAAACGCAACTGGTAACACGCATGGTCACGGGACTGCAATTGGAAATGGTAATGGTAACAGCAAGAATAACACCAAAGAGAACAGAAACAGAAATGGAAACACAAGCAGATATGGAAACACAAACCGTAATGAGCACAGGCACGGTAGTGCAATTGGAAATGCAAATGGTAATGGTAACAACAACGATGATGCAAAATGAAAGAGAAACGAAAATGCAAATGGAAGGGTGGCCACAAATGCAAATGGTAATGTGCACGGTGATGCAAACAGAAATGCAAACAGAAACAGTAGTGGAGACGCAAATGCCAACAGTAACGCAAATGCAAGTGCAAAAGAAAATGCAAAGAATAACGCACATGGTGGCGTACACTGGAATGCTAGTGCAAATGGGTACAGAAACTCAAGTGGAAATGTTAAGTGTAACAGTAACTGGAGCGCATATCCAGGTTTTCCCCTACAGCTGCATAGAGAAACCCAGTGACCACAAAGAATGTATGCATAATAATAACCCTCGGAGCAGAAAATGAGGCATTGCAATACTAAATTGCTTATATCTCAGGAACCGTATGACGTAGAGAAAAACTTAAAATTGCATATTACTCATGACTTTCCTGGCTAGGTTTTCACTGAATGCTTAGCTCCCCTAGAGGACTAAGCATTTTTGCAATCAAAATCATATCTCGCACCATTTCCGAATCACGGGCGAAGCTCAGCGTGCAGCTGCAATGTTAGTCTATGGGAAAAACATCAATTTCAGAGTACCATTACTTTGCATCCCTGCAATATTTTCTCACCAAACCACCAAAAGGCACATCTGTGAGATGTTGGCTGTCCTCCTTCCAAATTTCAACCCAAAATACCAAACCATTCTTTTGCAGCAGGGTGGCAAACAGTTCCTGTCATTTTGGCCATAGCGTTGAGAAGTAGTGTCGTGATTTGCGACACTTTTCACAAAAAAGTGCGAGAGTGTCGCAGGTGCAACACTACTTTTCCGAAAAATTTTAAAAACATATTTCTGGGGTGTTTAACCCCAAAATAAAGACATGGCTAGCATCCTCGGGGCGTGACTAGGTAAATACAAAAAGAATTATGTCCCTAGATGGTCCCAGTTTTAAATGCTAAGTATTTCTGTAATCAGTAACTGAAAACAAAATGGCAGATTTGAAACACTACTATGGTCATTTGCGACACTAAAAAGTGCATTTGTGACACTGTCAAACTTTTTGTTAACTTTTCCCATTGACTATAATGGGAAACTTGTTTTTTGAATAACTTTTGAACCATTCTATATTGTTTCACAAAATCTTCAAAAGACACATTGGGGACCCCAGCTGAATGTTCCCTGAAATTTTTGGACTGGTCGCGCAAACTGTGCTACCTGTAGGAGCGAGCAAAGAATGTGCAAAAAAAGTAAATGTGCCCCGGAATGTTGCTTAATAACTCCGCAGCCGTATATCCGACCAGTACAAAAGTTGCCAGATTCTAAGATCTATGGCTACCCTGCCAAATTTCAGGCAGATCCATTGAATGGTGGCAAAGTTATTAAGGTGCAAGGTTTCACCATTTAATCTTAAATGGGGTACTCAACCCTAACTATGGTAGCACTACCATGCTACCATAATATATATATGTATATATATATATATATATATATATTAGAGGCAAAAACTCTGTTTAATGCATCAGTTGAGTTGTTTCACAGTGACAAAAGTGAGGAAATTCAGTGTGGGATTGAAACCCCCCTTGGACCCCCAAGCCCACCCCAACCAGCATTTGAGTGCGCATTGGGTCATCAGCCTAACTCTCACCACATCACATGTGTAAAGCAGAGGTATAGGAGAATGGGGTGATAGTTAGGACGAAGACCCCAATGCACTAATGCCGGTTGGGGGTGGCTGAAAGTCAAAGGTCAACCTAACACAATTTCCTCACTTCATGTCAGAACAACCTAACTGATGCATTAAATCAATTTTTACCTCTAATTTCCTTCTTTTGAGAATGATATTGAAATAGTAGATGTAATGTGGCGGTGGGGACGCGGGGACCTTTGAGGCCCGCGCTCCCACCACGTAATGTCTTGTGACATAGTAAGAGGAGCAACATTGCAAACAGAAGCACTAACAGCGGCGCACATGGTAATGCAAGTGCAAATGAGAACAGAAAGGTTAACACACATGGGGGCATAGACGGGAACAGTCCGCCACGTGATGCCTTGTCACATAGTAACATGGTGCCCTCAAACGCAGATAGTAATGGGCATGGTGACACAAAGTGAAATAGAAAGAGAAACAGTACTGTAGACAGAAATCGTAAAAAATAATGGAAGCATAAAGGGTAAGTAAAGATACAGGATAACGCATATGGTGGTGTAGACGGAATGGTAAGTGAAATGGGTACGGAACTGCAAGCGGAAAGGGCAACGGTAACAGTAATGAAAGCACATAGGCTGGTTTTCCCCAAAAACTTCATAGAAAAAGACAGTGAGTACAAAGAATGTATGCATAATAATGGGTCTCGGAGCAGAAAATGAGGAGCTGGAATACTAAATTGCTTATATCTCAGGAACCGTATGACGTAGAAAACAAATTTAAAAGTCATATGATTTATGACTTTCCTGGCTAGTTTTGTATTTAGCCCCTGCAGAGGGCTAAGAATTTTTCCAATGAAAAGTCCGTATCTCGCACCGTTTCTGAGATACGGGCCCTGAAAGGTGCAGCGAACGCCATAATGTTATCCTACAGGAAAAAAGAGAAGTTCAGTGTGCCATAACTTTGGCTCCCTGTAATATTTTTTCACCAAACCACTAAAAGGCACATCTGTGGGATGTTGGCTGTCTTCCCTCCAAATTTCAGCCCAAAATACCAAACCGTTATTTTGCAGCAGGGCACCAAAGGATTGCTGCAATGCGTCAGACGCCGTAATGTTATCCTATGGGAAAAAGTGTCAAATTTGGAGTGCCGTAACTTTGCCGCCATGTAATATTTTTTCAACAAAATACTGAAAGGCACATCTGTGAGATGTTGGCTGCATTCCTTCCAAATCTCAGCCCAAAACACCAAACCATTCTTTTGCAGCAGGGTGCCAAAGAATTGCTGTCATTTTCCCATGGTCTAGAAAAGTACTGTCGCAATTTGCGAAAGCTTTTGCAAATTCATTCAACAGTGTCATAAAGTGCGAAATACTTTGCGAGAGAAATACTTTTCCAGAAATATGAAAAACATATTTCTGGGGTGTTTTACCCCAAAATAAAGACATGGCTAGCATCCTCAGGGTCCGACTAGGTGAATAAAAAAAGAATTAGGTTGCTACAGGGTCCCAAATTTAAATGCCAAGCATTTTTCTGATCACCAACTGAAAACAAAATGGTGGATCTGCGACACTAAAAGGGCCATTTGCGAAAGTAAAAACTACATTTGCGACACTGTCACACTTTTTGTTACCTTTTTCCATTGACTTATAATGGGAACTTGTTTTTTGAATAACTTTTGAACTGTTTAATATTTTTTTCATGAAATCTTTGACAGGCACATCAGGGACCCCGGCCGCACATTTCCTGAAGATTTCGGACTGGTCACGCAAACCGTGCGACCTGTAGGCACGACCGTAGAATTCCAAAAAAAGTGTAAATGCATGAGCAGATCACGCTTAATAACTCCGCAGCCATATATCCAACTGGTATAAAACTCAGCAGATCCCAAGACGTATGGGTCTTGATTAAGTATTCTAAATTTCAGGTAAGTCCGTCAAACGGTTGCAAAGTTATTAAGGTGCAAAATTTTGGGTTTAACATGTAAATGGCTCCTCAACCCTAACTATGGTAGCACTACCGTGCTACCATAATATATATACATATATATATACTGTATATATATATATATATATATATATATATCTAGAAACAAGACAACAACAGTGAATAGGGAGAAAAACAAAATTTTCCTTTGTTTAAGAATGATACAGTATAACACTGATGAAGGTGTCAGATCCGAAAAGTCTGTCCTTATGGACTGTAGCCATTGTATTTGACATACAGTATATTCTACATGACTATAAACTGATATTATTTAAATACTTGCAGGGTGAGTGGGCTTTTTATTACCAATTTGCTTTCTATTTGGTTTTAGATACCTGAGGTTTAGCTACTCCTCAGTCCAGCTGCATGACCTGTATCCCTTTCATGACCCCCCCCATCTAGAGTTGCGAGTTCCTTATCATTGATACAGAGAGGTAGGGACTGAGCGGAGGCAGGGTGGTTGGCAGTGCAGTGTGAGGTGTTCTAACAAGGAGGAGGGGATGTTATCAGGATGGGTGAAGTAGGAGCTGGAGAGAGATGAGACATGTTTGGTTCCCACACCCAGGGATTCCACTGTACAGAGAGGTCAGATAGCCAGCTGGCCAGCTTGCCTCATTTGGTCCTCTTTCAGTGGTGTTATGCAATGCAAGATCAATGAAGAACAAGACTGCCATTATGGCAGATTTAATTTCTGGCTCCTCACTCAAGTCTGACTTGCATCTCAGAAACATGGCTGAGTGATGACTCTGGCGCAGTGTTGGAGGCAGCAGTCCCTGCTGGATTCTTCCTGGTACATTGCCTGCAGAGGGATCGTGTGGGAAGGGCGTGAAAATTTGTTTTAGATTGGAGATGCACTTCACTGTGAACCTACTGGGGGAAAACTCATCATTTGAATGTTTGTCTGTGTGCCAGGGTACAGGTACAGGTTACAGCTGTAACCTACTATTGACTGACGCTGAAATGAACTTTAAAGAAACCAATCTAAAAATAGTGATTGGTAATACAGCTTAGCTGTCAAACAAACTGAACTGATTTTTTTGTTAATTCCATTTTTTAACAGGTCTATTTTGTTATCAGTATTTTATTATGTTGATATTATTATTATTATGTTAATTGAAATAAGAGAATATAGAAACTTTGGTTAAAAATAGTGCTTTGAGAATATGTATTTTTCTTTGCTCTTATGTACGTTGTATGATGTTACTCATATTGAGTTAACCAAGAACTGTATAAAAGACCAGAATGCAATGAAGCAGCCACTCTCTGAGGAAGCTCGAATGAGCAAAGCACAGGAGTGGCAGCATGTGTGTGGCACTTAGCTGGTGCAACTTGAAATGTGAAGTGGTACTGAACCTTTGAACTTGGTAATAAAAGCCTTTTGAATTTGAACATTTGTACTAATTTGTCCTTGGGAATCCACTTTGTTTCCTATACCTTATGAAGTGCTAGAGGCTTGATCTGATTACAGGTTACAGGACATTCTTAGTGTACCAGCCTTCAGGGCACAAGTGTGATTTCCTGTGGGAAATCTTGGACTTCATCACCAAGAGAGTTCTGAAGTCATCTAGATGAATTATTCTGGGTGACTTCAATGCCTGGGTTGATGATGATTTCTCACATTTTGGAAGGGATTTCCTCTAGATGATGAAATCAATGGGTCTTGCACAAGTTATTACTTCTGTTACCCACCAACAATGACATGTCTTTGACTTGATTTTCTCCCTGTGGCTTAGGGTGAATACCCTAGAGATTGATCCAGTCAGTTGGTTGGGTCATTGCATGGTGAATTCTTCTTTGTGACCCCAAGTGGTCTTCCCCCTGAGTAGATGGTCCAGTATCATTTTTTAAGAGGACTTGAGCCAGAATGTGATACTGGACATCTTGGAGATGTTGGCAACTTATGACATGGGATTGGAGAATGTAATATTGACCTACAATAGAGCTGTTACCAAGGCCTTCAACTCAATAGCACTTATCCATGTACAACTCTGGGTGTCACGCTTAGGTTTCCCTTGGTTTGATGGGGAGCATAGGAAACTGAAGACCAGTGGTCAGAGGTTAGAGTGTTGCTGGAGAAAGTCCAGGTCCCAGGAGAACAAACTGACTTTGAAGATTAATTCTGATGAGTATCAAATGGAAACCTCTCATAAGAAGGCAGTATTTCTGTCAAGGGAGATTGCAGCTGGGAGGAATCAACCTGCTCATCTGTTCTGTACTGTGAACAGGCTATTTATTTTTATTTATTTATTTATCAAATAGAATCAGCATTACAATCCTTTGAGTCATAGACTCTTTTGCAAAGGCTCCACGTCAGATAAAAGTAAAGTACAAAGGAAACAAAAACATACACATACAATAATAAAGTAATAATACAAGGTCATATAGTCCTGGCATATATGTAATTTGTGAGTTACATCAACAGGGAGCATACAGAAGGTCCCGGGTCAGAGTTAAGAGATGATACAGTTCTGTAGGGTCTTGAAGGACCCAGAGTCATAATATCTAATCAGTGGGACTGGGAACCTAGGAGAGACATAGGAGGGAGGCTAACAAGAAACTATCTTTTAGTTACAGGTTACTTACTGGGATAGAGTAGGTACCCACGTATAGTATGTCTCCAAAAGAGGTTCTGAGAGGGGGTTGGAGATCATAGAGAGTGTGGGGGTTTCATTACATACACAGGTTGTTGAACCAAGGAGTAGGGTTTTCAGACCTGATTTAAATAGGTATAGACTTTGGATGAGGGAGATGAAAGACGGTAGGCTGTTCAGCCACAGAGGAGCATGATAGTAGAAGGATCTTTGTCCAAGAGATATTCTATAGTGGGGGACTAAGATGGTGGGGTTAGCTGAGTGACTTTGAGCTCTCTTGTGAGGGGCCACATGGATAAGTGGGTGGAGGCCGATTGGGGCTAGCTTAAGTTGTATCTTTTTTGCAAGGAGGCAGGTATGGTACTTAAGTCTGCCTTGGAAGTTTAGCCAGCCAGTGTGTTTATATAGCTCACATGTGTGAGTTAACCTGCCACATCCAGTGACCATTCAGCAAGCTTTGCTGAGGGTGAGATTGATGCTATGTAGGGCAGTTTGATCAGCCGACCCATAAATCACTATTCCGTATTCCACCAGAGATAGAATAGATGAGAACACTGTGAGATACATGGCCTGTGGGAGTAGGCAGTGCTTATGTCTGTACAGGATCCCTAGTCTACTGTTAATAGAGGAGGAGACTTGCTGTATGTGTGAGTGGTAGGAGAGGGAGGTGTCTAATGTGACACCAAGGTATTTGAAGTAGGATACCTGCTCAAATGCAGAGCCAAGAATGTTCATTACAACTAGAGGAGTGTGACAGTTGGGGATTTGGTGGTGGGCAAAGATCATGGATTTTGTTTTCTTGTAGTTGATTATAAGATGGTGTTCAGAGAACCAGGTTTCCAGCTCCCTAAAGAAGCCCTGCAGAGCAGTTTGTAGAGAATTTGGATGACAGTGTTCCCAAAAGACTACCGCATTGTCTGCATAAAGCAGCATCTTACCGCTGCAGGGTTTAGGAAATGAGTTTAGGAAGAGTGTGAAGAGTAGAGGGCCAAGTATCGACCCATGTGGGACACCAGTTAGGACCGGTTTGCTGGGGGAGATAGTTGTATTGATTTTGACATGTTGTGTCCGATTTGTGAGATAATCTTTGAACCAGGCGGTGACCTCTGGTGCAAAATTAAGGGATGGGAGGGTAAGGAATATTAAATCCAACCTGTAGCCAGTTAGTAAGATTCTTTTTAACAGTTAAGTGTGAAGTGTTTGCTTAATTTTTCCCAGACAGAGTGTCCTTCATTTGGGCTTAGATTTCTCCAATGGGTTATCATGACCCAGCAGATTCATGTTTGGACCTCATGGACATACTCAGTTGTCTAGTGCAGAGTTTCAGCCAATCTCAATGGAAGAGGTCTGCAAAGTAATTCCAGAGCAGCGGCCCACTTATTGTGAACTAGTTCCAGGCCACACACATCTACTAGTGTGCTGCATAGGGGCTTTGGAGTCAGTGTTTGCTGGGATGGTTCAATTCTCCTTGTCAGAGGGGGGTCTTCCTGGTGGCATTGAACAAATGCTCTGGTTTAGCCCCTTTTAAAAAAAAAACAGTTTTGGGACCAGATGTTCTAGTGAATTATCATCCTGCCTTTAACCTACTTTTTCTAGGGAAGGTTATTGATAAGGTTTTGGTGCTACAGCTTGAAGCACACCTTGCAGCTCATGACATCTATGAGTCCCTCCAATCTGGTTTTAGGTCTAGGCATAGCCTTGAGACAGCATTGGTTCAGGTGCATAATAACCTTCTTAGGGTGAGAGATGGGGGAGAATGGTAAATTCTTGTTATTGTAGTCTCTCTTTAGTGTTTGACAACCATGGGTTGTTGTTGGACCATCTGCTGGAGTACATTGGAGTCAGTGACAATCTCGACTGCTGGTTTGAGTCCTATCTCAGTGATAGGACACAGAGGGTGGGGATGGGAACTATCTCATTGTCCCTAATGCCCCTGCTCCGTGGTGTGCCACAAGATTCAGTCCTCTCACCTATGCTGTTTGCACTGTATATGGTGCCCATGGGAGGGAGGGATCATTCAACAATACATCTTGAGTTTGTGCTGCTATGCAGATGCTACCCAGTTGTATTTGTGCTATGCACCCAAGATGCTTGACACTGTTGAGGTGCTAAATTGGTCCTTGTCTGAAATTCATAATTGGATAAAATCTAGCTGACTGAGACTTAACCAGGACAAGAATGAGGTACTGATAATTGAGCCTATTTTTTTTGGGGGGGGGAGTAGTCAAGGAAGAGACAGGGCTTCTGCTGGGGTTGTACAGGCTGTTGGCTTCTGCAAAGCTGAAAAATCTGGGAGTCATTTTTGACAAAAGGTTGACACTGGAGGCTCAAGTGTTTACTATAATCAGACGTGGCTTTCACCATCTCAGGAACATTAGACAGATTAAGTCCATTATCCCTCCTGAAGACCTGCCAACACTGGTGCATGCATTTCTGACATCTAGGCTTGACTACTGTAATGCGCTCTACCTTGGGCTTAGTGGAGGTTCCCTGTGATGCTTGCAGCTGGTGTAGAATGCTGCAGCCAGGCTACTGCCTGACCTTTCAAGGTCTAGTTATGTGACTCCTGTTTTGCATGATCTGTACTGGCTGCCAGTGAAGTGGCAAGTTACCTTAAAGGTTGGTTTGCTAATTTACAAAGACCTACATGTGTTGGGCCTTGACTACCTGGCAGAGCACCTGCACCCTGTCCAATCTATGCATTCCCTTCATTTTTCCAAGGAAAGTCTCCCTTCTGTCCTGAGGGGCTGGCTTAAATCATCAGGCAGTTGTTGATTTTGAGTGTCTGACCCTCTTTTATGGATTCATAGTTTCATAGTATGGTTACAAGTCTATGGGGTTATGGCCTTAATGACTTGTTTTACAAATAATACTGAGTTTTCTCTGTGGTCATATAAATGCCCAATCTATTTTTGAACACATTTAATGTATCACATGTTATTATATCTTCAGGGAGGGAATTCCACATTCCCACCACCATTTGGCTAAACCACTGCTGACTTTTGGTGGTCCTACATATTTCTCCTTTTAATTGCATCTTGTGAGATCTGGTGATTGTCACATTTTTAGCTATACACAATTCCAATGCTTCCCATAATTGATTGTTTTTAAATACACTGAACACCATACACAAATTGCCTCTGATTTTTCTGTATCTCATTGAATAGAGGTCCAGAGCCTACAACCTCTCAGGGTATTCCTCATCTCTTATATTATACATTTTTTTTTTGTTAGTCTACTTTGGACTCCTATTTGTTTCATATTATTAATACTGTTTGGTGATATAATTGGGGCACAATACTACAAGTGCAGTCTTATCAGGGCTGTGTACAGTGGGATCATCATCTCTCTGTGTCTACTTTTAACATGTCTTAGAATGCATCCAAGTAACCCGTTTCCCCTTTTGACCATTTCTCTAGTATGGACATTGAATGCCATATTATTGGATATGTATATATATATATATATATATATATATATATACACACACACAAATCTCTCTCCACCTCTGTATTTTTCACTTCTGTATTCTCCATAGTATATTGGGCCATGATGTTCTTAGAGCCCAGGTGCATCACTTTACACTTATCCAAATTAAAATCTTGTCCATGCCCCTCCACCCACACCACCAGATTATTCAGATCTTCTTGGAGCATTGATGCTGCTTTCCTTTTATTAATTATTGCACTGACCTTGGCATCATCAGCATATTTACATATGCAAGCATTGTTAGATGTCTTCATACTTGTCACCAGTATGTTGAATAGCACAGGTCCCAAGACAGACCCTTGGGGGACACCACTAGTCACCTCTATCCACTCTGAACTATGCCCTCTAATCATAAATCTCTGTGTTCTTCCACCCAGCTATGATGTAACCCAAGTTATGATGAGTGGCTATAACTCAATGTGCCTAGTTCTTCCATAAACTTGTGGTGTGGGACAGAGTCAAATGCCTTGGAAAAGTCCAAAAATACTATCAATCAATCAATCAATCAAAATCTTTATTTAACCAAGCGATCATCTTGAGCAATGTTCATTTTCGAGGTGGACCTGGGGTTTCAGTACAACCAAATGCAGTAACAGAGAGAAGCTTTCTACAGTGATGCACAATGAGAAACATGAGGACTTTATACAACAGTGGCATATATGCATAAAGTAAACAATAAGGTACTGTATATACAATAATAAATATGTAGTCATAGAAGAGGGGAGGAACAGTTGGATGCAGGAACTATTAATTATACAGTACATATTATACACCAGTGATAAAGATAGGTACTATAAATCTAGTCTAGGGAAAAACTGGTAAGAAAGGAAACAAAAGGAGTAGTAATACTAGGTAGACCAGAACAACACTGTAGTCAGAGGAGGAGTAATGGATAGGTAAGTGCATATATGGTAATGAATGAGGAACACCCCAATGCTAGGGTTATTTGGTTCAGACCAGTTGGATTCTAAGCATAAGAGCAATTTTAGAGCTCTATGTCAACTGGCAGTCCCTTATCCAGAACAGCACTCACGTTCTCAAAGAAATGAAGTGTATTTTTCAAGCAAAATCATCCTTGATTGAAACCATATTGTGTTTCATTCATTAAACCTTTGTCCTGGATATGTCCCTGTATTACAGCTTTTATAAACCCTTCCATTACCTTTTCTATGACAGAGATCAGACTGATGGGTCAGCAATTAGTTATGTCCTTTTTAGCCCCTTTTTTATATATTGGCATCACATTAGCACACCTCCATTCAGGCAGAGTCATTCCCTCAGTGGGCCTGCTAACTGTTCAGCTAGCTCCTTGAGCAATCTTGGATGGACACCATCAGGACCCAGTGATTTGTTCACCCTCAACCCTTTTAATTTTGTGCATACATCTTCAGCTGTTATTTCCTTTATTTGTTTGGCTGCTTCTGTATTACTGATGTTTACGTATTGTTTTTTATTTTTAAAAATTCCAGAAAAATATTTATTAAAATGGTTGGCCATTGTTCTTTCTTCAGTGATTACAATGCCATCCAGTATAATTGATCCTATTGTATTGTGCGCTCCCTTTAGGATTCCAATATAATAGAAAAATTATTTTTGTTGTCAAGGGTAGAGGTTGAAAAAAAACTTTTATTTATTTATACCGGAAATGTCAGGAGGTTGCCATTGTTAATTCATTATTAGCTTTTGCTTTCCTAATCTTTCTTACATTTCCTGGTGAGTTGTCTAGATCTGGGACAATTTTCATTTGTAGAGTACCATTTGTATTTTTTTTAATCCCTTTTATTTGTTTGATAATCTTCTTGATTTTTTTAAAGAACTATTTTGGTAGCCTTTTTTTAGTTGTGTGTTCTTACAATTCCACATTTCAGCACACCAATGGACCCAGGCCCACTCTCACTGAGAATGCAACTAAAGGGGGCTATTGGAGACAACAGAAATATGAATGTGGAGGCCCATAAAAAGAGAAGAAATGGATTTTTCAAAATTAGAGATGCTTTAAGTTGTAGTCTTATTAAAACAAATCACTACAAGTTAAATCATCAGAATAAAGTTCTGTGATGCTCATTGATTCTATGTGGGGACATAGAACTAAATCCAGGCCCTGGGGATCAATTAATGAAACTAGCACATGACAATGCAAGTTTAGTTAAAAAAGGAACAGTTTAAAACTTAATAATAATAACAATAACAATAATAATAATAACCTTTATTTGCATAGTGTCTTTCAACAACCAAGGCACCTTAACATGATTAAAATCACAATGTCAACAGGCAAACATCTCAATAACAGTCAATAAAATCATACTGATAGCATCTTTAGTTAATCAGCAAAAGCTTGGTTCCACAAATAAGTTTCTAATAGTTGCTTAAACTCGGACCCAGACATCCTATCATGATATAATAGTCCTCACTGAAACATGATTAACTAAGACAGTTGACTCGAAAGAAATTGACCTCAATGAATTTTACAACTACAGACAAGATAGACCTTCCCAAGGTGGTGGCATATTAGTGTACATTATGGATTCCTTAGGCCCCTCAAAATTGTTATATTCTGGTATACTACAAGGGATTGAATTTATATTAGTTCATATCCAAAACTCAAACCTGGCTATCGGAGCCGTTTATTTCCCCCCACCCCCAAAGTGAAGATAGCATTATTTGAACTCTTCTTTCAGAAAATTTTTAAATATGTTCAACATAGGAACTTAATTCTCATTGGAGACTTCAGCACAGCCTGGGGGGGGGTCCACGGGGGTCTATGCTAGAATAATTTATCCAGCCTCTACATTTGTATCAAACTGATTCTCCTACTAGAAAGGGAACCTTATTAAGCCCAGGAAACATAATTGATCTAATTTTTGTTACTGCAAGTTTGGCTGTAGTGAATAAAAGGGTAGACCCTCCTAACCTGGGAGACCATAACATTATTACCTTGGAGGTGAGGGTGGCTGTAGACACTGGTACTTGGAAAAGTTCTTCTTATGTTCTAAAAAGATGTTACAAAAAATATACCCCCTTGGTTTTGCTAGAAAAAGTTTGAGCCTTATGTTTGGATAGAAATGCTCTTATACCTGACATAGAACTAGTGGTGGAATATTTCTTTAGATATTTTCTCAGGGCTTGTAATGATAGCACTCCCTTTAGGAGAATCAAAATTAAGCCACAACATCTTCCCTGGCTGACTGCTTCAATAAAATTATTATTGAAGATAAAAGATAAGCTCTAGAAAAATGCTAATAGAACATTAGATCAAAATCTCTAGGATGTATTTAAAGAAGTGAGAAATAAGGTTAAACAAGAGATAGTAAAATAAAGGGGGTCTACTATAGACAAAAGATAAAGATCACCACAGAACCTAAACAATACTGGAAGTTAAAAAAGAGCCTAGTAAATCCTAGCCAGGGCCAAAGAGATCTTCCCTGATGGAAAAAGGTAAACTATCTATTCAGGAAAAGGCAGTGGAGCTCTTAAATCATTACTTCATAAATCTACCTTATTTAGCTGGGAGACTGGATTCTTCCAGCTTGGGGTGTACCATGGATTTATTGGAGGTCCAAAACTCAAATGCTCTAATTCCAGACTTTAGGTTTAAAATGATCAAACCAAGGGAAGTATTAGTAGAAATAAACAAACTTAAAAATAACAAAGCCTGTGGCCTGGACAACATAGAAGTCCATTTTCTTAAAGATTCAGTGTTGGAGATTTCAAAACCCTTAGCACATTTGTTTAACATGAGTTTAACTCAAGGTATTTTTCCTAGTAAGTGGAAAAGGGCTAGAGCTATCCTTATTTTCAAAGGTGAAGATTCCTCTAGCCCTTCAAATTACAGGCCTGTTGCTTTGTTATCTATCATATCCAGACTTCTGGAGTGTTTAGTCCATTCACAACTAATGGGATATTTAGAGCATTATAAAAGATTAGCTAATGCACAAGATGGGTTCAGAAATGGCAGGTCCATGGAGTCAGCATTCATAAACGTTTCTGATCAACTGGTTACCCCCTTGGGAGGTGGGTGGTCTGTGGGTGCGATCTTTGTGGACCTGTCCAAAGCCTTTGACTTAGTGGAACAGAGCAGACTCTTGGTCTGCTTGAAAGCAGTTGTAGTAAACAATGAATCCCTAGCATGGTTTAGATCATATCTAGAAAACCATCTCCAACTGGTATCTATAGGAAATTGAAACTCTAATTTAGCCCCTATAACTAGGGGCATACCCCTGGGATCTATATTGGGTCCCCTGATGTTTTTGGTTTACATGAATAGTCTCCCCAGATTCATCCTCTGCTCCCAAATAATGCTATATGCTGAAGACACTGCAATAGTTGCAGAGGGTTGTGACTCCAAAGAAGTGGAGTCTAAACTCCAGGTGGACTTTGATAGGCTGGAACAGTAGTTTGAATCTGGGGCACTACTCGTGAGCCTGAAGAAGACACAATGTATGCTTTTTTGTTTCAGATAGAAGAAGTAAAACAAATCTACCAATCACACTTGAGATTAGGACTAGTAATGGCCAGACTCTAACTCAAGTGTCAAGTTATAGATACCTGGGCATGGAATTCGACCAACATTTAAGTTTTGAGACCCATATTGACTCTGTAGTAAAAAAAAAGTGGGAAGTAAGCTGGCAGCCATGAGATGGGTATCCCATTGTCTAACCAGGAAAGACTGAACACTAGTGACAAACATATATTGCACATGGAGTTCATACAAAAAACCATCACTGCCCCCAAGACTTGTAACTTTTCGCAATTGTGCCAATTTCAACCCTTTTCACTTTATTAATGACCTTTCTATGATTGACTGGTCCTCCATTCATAATGCATCAGATGCTCAGTCTGCCCTAGATAGCTTCATCACAATTTTCCAGCGGCTCCAAGATATCCATGCTCCATGGATCACCAGGCGCTTTCGTGGCACTCAGACAAAATGGCTTACTAAAGAGCTACTAACCCGGATTAGGGCCAGAGACAAAGCCTGGAGTCTTTTTTAAGTCCACAAAGTTGGAATCTGACTATTGCCATTACCGTTCACTGAGGAATGCCTGCAAAAACTACATCCGCCTATCCAAAAGTACCTTCTGTAGGAACCTGCTAATAAACGCCTCTGGTGATTCTAGGAAATTCTGGAATACCATAAAACTATCATCAGCCCTAATCAAAGTCCCACACTAACAGTATGTTACTTAATGGTATACACTGCAATAACCGTTAACCATAGCCAATACCTTTAATAACCTTTTCTCAGATTTATCTAGCTACCTGTCCACCTTCCAAAATGCTAGCACTGTGCTGCCCTCTCGTGACATTAAACCACTTCCCTCAAACCCCCCTTTTAGGTTCCGGATCATTCATAAAAGAGAAGTTGAAAAGCTACTTCTCACTATCAATGACAACAATAGTCCAGGGTCTGATGGTCTTGAACCAAGGTTGCTGAAAGCAGCGGCCCCCTTTATAGCCTCCCCAGTAACCACAATTTTTAATATGTCCCTTTGCCGTGGTATAGTACCAACTATATGGAAAATTGCTAAAATCACTCCTATTCCAAAGAAAGGAGACCAAAAGGAAATAAAGAACTATCGTCCCATTGCTATACTCTCTACCTTATGCAAAATTCTGGAAAAACTAGTCGCCACACAAACAATCGAATACCTTCAAAAATATAACCTCCTCTCCAGTTCCCAACATGGCTTTCATAAAGGCCATAGTACCACCTCTGCCCTGCTAAAGCTGACTAGTGACATTAACTCAGCCATGGACCTAGGCCTCCTGACTGGTGCAGTCTTTACTGACCTAACTAAAGCTTTTGACCTGGTAAACCACTCGCTCCTTCTATCAAGACTACGGTCCTTTAGTTTCTCCCCAGATACCATAACTTGGTTTGAGAGCTATCTGACCGATAGGCAACAGACCGTGGTCTTTAACTCTGCTATTGAATCTTGCACCTATCCACGTTGGAGTGTACAGGGCTCTATTCTTGGTCCGTTACTCTTTACAATATTTATTAATGACTTGTCCCTTCAGTGGCACAATTGTTAGTCTTTGCTCTCAGCGGATGATTTAGTTATCTATCATAGTGCCGAAACTTCAATCTCCCTACATCATCCTCTTGCATCGGATTTAAAGTATCCAAACCTGGCTTACTCATAATAAACTTGTCCTAAACTCTAGCAAATCTTACTCAATGGTGTTTGGCTCCCAGGCCAGACTCAAAACTAATCCTTATCCCTTAACATCTCCTGTGCGGACAACTCTCCTCTACCTCTCCAATTCTTTCAAATATCTTGGTGTCACCCTGGGCGAATCACTTGACCTTGACCTTCATATCACTACTATTTGTAAGTCAGTCAATGCTAAGCTAGGAAGTGCCTACTCGTACCAGCTACGCACTTGCCCCTCAAGCCAGACTAGCAGTGGCTCAGGTTTCCTTCTACCGGCTCTAGTATATGGTTCTCCGATCTTCCTTTCGGCATCTAAATCTGCCCTTCATAAATG
This sequence comes from Neoceratodus forsteri, assembly GCA_016271365.2. NCBI lineage: Eukaryota > Metazoa > Chordata > Ceratodontiformes > Ceratodontidae > Neoceratodus > Neoceratodus forsteri. Next base: position 636,403,003 of record CM057455.1, on the reverse strand, counting down.
GGACATCACTTACAATAACATTTGTCGCTATGCCGCAGCCTCAACACGCTTCAAGCACCATTGCCACCTTTATCGGGACCTAAAATGGCTTAGCCCATCCGCCTATCGTCTTCAGACCTTTGGATCATTAATTGACTCTGTCATGAACAGGTCTCCCCTATCCCTTTCTTCTGCTGGAAAACCCAACCTTCTACTCATGAATTACGATCCACTGATAAAGCCCTTCTGTGTGCCAAGATGTAGAACAAAATGGGCACTCGTGCGCTTTTCCTACACTGCCTCGAAATACTGGAACTCTTTACCTCTCCATCCGTCACAAACAAACACCCATGCTATCTTCAAGAATCTACATCGTGAACACCTTCCACTCTGCATCCTGCACTTGTTTTAACCACCTTGAATCCCTACTAATGCTTGCTCTCCCCCTTATCTTCATCCTATCTACCCCCCTTTTTCCTTCCTCTACTTATGATCCTTATCTGCCATGCTCTTTCATCCCCTCTTTCCTTCTTCTCTCTCCCTCTCTACCACTTACGGCACTTACTGCACTTTAACATACTACCTTCCACGTTGTTTTGTTTGATACCAATCCTGTTTCCTCCTTCTGTTTTCATGGTATCTTATCCCTCACCAATCAGTATGTCACTGTATATACTATACACTGTTTTTACCCATTGTACTGTTTCATGTGCTGCGTCACATGTTAATTGTTATGTCTGTAAACTGTTTTCTCCCGGGTCATGCCTGAAAATAGGCATTGTTTGCCTAGTGCACTTACCCGGTCAACAAAAGCAAATAAATAAATAAATAAACCAATTATTAGTCCCTCTTTTGGACTATGGTAGCCATATTTCTAACAATAGCACAAAAAAACAACTAGGTAGACTAGATGTGATTTACCACAAAATTGCTAGATATGTTCTTAAATGTCATTTTGATGTTCACCATTGTGCACTTTACTGTGAACTAGTCTGGAGTCCTCTTCAACATAAAAGAGATTACAAATGGGCCACACTACTTTTCTGAAGCTTGAGGTCTGGAGAGCCCCATAGAATGGTAAATCCAATTGAGCAGCTAAGTCATAACTATTCCCTGAGGCATAATAACCTGTGGCTTAAGATTCCAAGGTAAGAAATAGATTTGGGGAAATGTCCTTTAAATATCAGACAGCGAGTGCTAGGAATAACTTCCCCAGCCAGAGGAGGGACCTGTCATTGTCTGTTAATATATCTAAACAGTTTGTCCAACTTAAATTGCATGTTTGTTGCTGCTATTAGAGGTCAGAGGCTGTAATAATGTATATACAATAATCTGCACCAAGTTGACTGTCTTGAAATTGTAAGTTATAAATTTGTAACAATTGTGTATTTTTAGTTATCTTGTGTTGAAATCTATTATGTAATCTACAGGATTGTCATGAAAACAGGGCCTTTTTGGCCGTATGGTAAAAAAAAATTGCCTGTATAAATAACGTTGTTTTACTACTACTACACATCTATTGATAAATGTATCTATTTTATACTTTATTTTGTCCCATATTACTGATATCTCTTCACCTATGAGTTCTTGCTGCAAGTTCCATTCTTTTAAGTACTCCCTTATCCTATTACATTCTACTTTGTTGTAACACTTAAGTACTGTAATTCCCCCATATTCTGGAATATCCATACTTATGGTCATTGCAGTCATATTATGGCCACTGTCGAGAAGAGGTTCTAATATACTGACTATTTCCACAGTATCTGGAATGTTACACAGGATAAGATCCAATGTATTATCCTTCCTAGCTGGGCCTTTAACTAATTGTTCTAAGTTTTTTTTTGCCATGTGAATTCAATAAACTTCTTTTCCATTTTCCATGGACTTGGCTGTTCATCCCAGTTTATGTAGGAATATATTTTTTTCATTATTGAATATACTTTATTTTATTCAAGCTTTTAAAGACTGAGAAGACAGTACACATGTATAAAACAATATTGTGGACATCAGCCCTCCAATCAAGCCATTATATGATAAAGTTACTACAATACCCCCCATAACCCACCCTATCAATTATCCCTCCCACAGTCAATCCCCATGCCAAAATAAAGCAAATATATCTACATCAGTAAACTTTGTATACATACAGACTAAATCTAAGGTACTCTAAGGCTTCCAAACTGTAAGTAAGGCTTCCAGTGGACCCCATCTGTCTAAATAAGCCTGATTTCTATTAGTTAACATGGCTATATGCTTTTCAGGTTGTAGGGCTAATAAAACCTCTCTATGCCATTCTAAGATTGAAGGCAATAAATCATCTTTCCAGTGTCTAATGATAATAAATTTAGCAACTGCTGAAATGAGGGCTATGTGGGCTTTTCTACGCTTAATAGTTCCTGAAGGGAAACTATTAAGAAGACAAATTTCAGGGGTAAATAAAGACTGCAAGCCAAATAATGGATCTAATGAGTTTTGAATACTATGCCAAAATTATGTCACTTTCAAGCAGGACCATAACATATGGTAAAGGTCACCTGGGGATTCATTACACCTTTGACACAGAGGAGATGGAAGCCTTCCCATTTTGTGCGATCTGTCAGGGGAAAAATATAGATTATGCATAACATTATATTGCACCAACTGGAGTCTGTCTTGTTTGATAAATCTACATGTGTTGCCCCAGATACAGTGCCAAACTAGTACTTCCGTAGGTAAAGATAACTTATTCATCCAATAATAACAAACACCTTTAGGTAAGCAATGATCAAGGGTTTGCAATTCCTTATATACCATAGATATCTCATGGTGTCGATTTGCCACCAAAAGTATTGGATATAATTCAATTGCTGGAGAAGAAGTATTAGCAGTTCAACCAAGATAAGACAAGATAACCTGTCGGGTCTGCCAGTATTTAAAAGGTTTAACATCCTGTATTTTAAAGGTGTGACAAAACTGTGAAAAGGAAAGGACTTTACCTTCAGGAGCCAAATCACACAATTTCAAGTTATGCAAGGGAGTCTAAAAGAGAGGGGAAATAGGAGCTTGAGCAATTTGAAAATGTGGGTTACTAATCAGGAGCTGCTCTAAAGATTTGTACCAATTAATATTCCAATGCTTTTGTACCTGGAATAACACTTTAAGGGACCAACCAATTGGTGTCTAAGGGCCTTAGGTAACAGTGAAGGAGGGGGGAATATAGCAATGCAGGTAAATTACAGTGATGAATTTCTGCTAAAACTGTCTCAGTATCCAACCAAAGGGGTTTAAAAGAGCCAGGAATCCTTTGGTCAGGTGTCAATATCCAATGGAAATGTTTACTTATGTGAGTAGCACAGTAGTAAGTAAAAAAGGAAGGAAGAGAAAGGCCTCCTTGTAGCTTCGGTGCAGTGAGCTTGAAATATGCTCGCTGGACTTTCTTCCCTTTCAATAGGTACTGATTAATTAAGGTTTGTAATTCAGCAAACCAACGCTTTGGCAGAAAATTACCCAACATATTGAGAGGATAAAGAATGTGAGGCAAAACATTAATTTCAATGGTGGCTGTTCTACCCCACAGTGAAACTGGCAATGAGCCCCATCTTGCCAAATCTGTCCTGATAGTCACCATTAAAGTGGAAAAGTTTTCCTTTATTATAGATGGGATGTGTCTAAAAATCTTCAGGCCTAAAAATGTCAAGGACTTTGATTCCAAGACCAGATCAGCTCCCTCAGTATCAGATGGTGAGGATTTCCTATTCATTGTGAAAACTTTCGTTTTTGAGGGATTAAGCTTGTAAAAAGAAACTTTGAAAAAAAAGACCAATTTCTCTGAGGAGAGCAAGGATACCACAGGCTAGGTTTTCTAGGTGCAGTAATAGGTCATCTGCATAAGCAGAGATAAGACGATGAGAGGTACCCACCGATATACCCCGGAGATCTAGTAAAGAAATTAGTTTCCAGATGAAGGGCTCTGAATATATATTAGAAAGTACAGGAGACGGGACAGCCTTATCTGTTGCTGCATTGCAGTGGGAGGGAATCAGATAGGAGGCCATTGCACCAGACACGGACTGTAGGAGCATTATAAAGAAGTTGCACCCATCTAATAAAGTTGTTATGGAGACCAAATCTGTCCAAAGAATAGAAAGTCCCAGGAGACTCAGTCGAATGCTTTTTCAGCATCTAATGAAATCAAAGCAGCAGGAACATCGGAATGACTAGACAGGGAGAGTAAATGCAGTAAGCAATGGATATGGTCACTGGAATATCTACCTGCCATAAATCCTACTTGTTCAGAGCCAATTAAATTGCTCATAAGGGGACTCAACCTGTTAGCAAGGAATTTTCCAATATCTTAACATCGGTGTTTAAAAGTGATATAGGACGGTAATTATCTGGACATTGGGGGTCTCTGCCAGGTTTGGCTGTAAAGGTGATAATAGCTTCTTGGAAATGTTGTTCTGAGAAGCTGTTATAAAACCAACAGTTGTATACGTCAGTCAAAAAAGGGGCTAAATCTGCTGAGCAAGATTTAAACTGATTATTTGTGAGACCATCAGGGCCTGGGGATTTATCTAGAGGGAGTTGGCAGATCACATTTTCCACTTCCATAACTTGAACAAAAGTTCCCAGGGAAGCTGTTACATCAGGAGTAAGATTCAGGAGATTAATTAGATCTAACTAATTATTTATTTCATCCTTAGTAGTAATGTCCTCTACAGCAACAGAATATAAATCCTGAAAATAGGACAAAAATAAGCAGCAATTTGTTGGGGAAGAGTGATTATGGGGCTATTATTTGTTGTTTAAAGACTAGGTATACAACGGGTCACTTCTGCCTGTTTAATTTGGATAGCGAGCAATTTGCCCACCCTTTCACCTGACTCTAAATATTTAAGTTTAGTTCTCTTCAGTGCTAATTCCACTTTCTGACACATAAGATCATAAAATCCACTTCCCTCTGGGGTTCAGCCCGGACCATCTGGGATAATATGAAAGAGCTAAATGGGAAGTCCTGCCCCCCCCCCCACCATCTCAGCTCTCCATCAATGGCACCCACACCACAGATCCACCCTTCATAGCTGATTGCCTTAACACTGCCTTCTCTGACCTAGGCTCGGTACTCCCCAGCAGCTTCTTTGACCAATCCCCACCTCTCTCCCTCCTGTCCTGCATCACCCACCATTCTACCTGTGCACCCTATCCCCCCAAGAAGCCAGGCCACGCCTGCTAAAAGCCTTAGGCAGCAATAACCCCAGCAGTGACCCCCTCAACTCCAGGATCCTCCATATGGTCTTGGAAGAAGTTCTAGTCAACCTGACTGACCTTTTAAACAGGTTGCTATGCCTGGGTCAGTTCCCAAGTACTTGAAAAACTACTGAAATCACACCTGTACATAACAGTTGGGACCGATCCACCCCCAACAATTGCCGTCCCATCTCCATCCTCTCCCCACTCTCTAAAGCCCTTGAAAAAGTGGTGTTGATCCAGCTCTCTGAATACCTAACCAAGTATGACATTATGTGCCCAGAGCAGCACGGTTTCCGTCCAGGACACAGTACAACCACGGCTCTCCTGGAATTCTTCCAACACTTGCATGCTGCTCTTGACTCTGGCAGCCTTGCAGAAGCAGAGTTCATTTACCTCTCCAAGGCCTTTCACACTGTCTGTCATCCCCTTCTACTCAACTCTCTCCACCAACTTGGCTTCTCTGTTGGTCCCATTTCCTGGTTCTCTAGCTACTGTACCTCTCTGCTAGATCCCAGTGTGTCAAGATCAGCGGCTCCCTCTCCAGCACTCTTCCTGTTCACTCTGGGGTCCCTCAGGGCTCCATCCTGGGTCCAATACTTCTTAGTATCTACCTCAACACCCTCCCCAGCTCACGTACTGGTAAAATGCTCCTCTACACCAACGATGCAGTCCTCGTTGCCTCACATCCCAATCCCACCTCCCTCCAATTATCCATCCAGCAAGCTATCAACCAAGCTGAAAGGTGGTTCGGAGACCGCAGACTGGTCATTAACCTAAAGAAAACCAAATCAATGGTCTTCTCCCACCACCAAAATAAAGCTAAAAATACCCCCCTCTTGATTAACCCCAGCACTCTGCACCTGCTAGAACAAGTGACCACATACAAGTACCTAGGCATCACGTTCGATAATGCCTTCTCCTTCCACACCCACATTAATGCCCTGTCAGCCACGATTAACTCTCAGATTGGCCTGCTATACTGACACAGGGACTGCCTGCCTCAGGTTGCCCTCAGGCTGGCCATCATCTCCTCCGTCTTGTCCCTCGTGGACTATGGCTTGCCCATCTATGCTGCAGCTGACAACACTGCCCTCTCCAAAATCCATCTCTCCATCAATAAGGCCTGTAGGCTCCTGACCAGTGCCCCCAGCTGAACTCACACCTGCCTTCTGTATACTTCCACCAATCATCTCAACTTTGAGGAGCGACTGCTCTACCAGACCTGCCTTCTCGCTAAGAAATCTCTGCTAGGAATCTCCCCCCCGGGGGTCTCCACATCCCTACCACAGCCATCTTCATCCGTCACCACCCATAGCTCTGTTAAGGCCACTTTCAAGGTGCCCAGAACCAAGACTTCTCTTGCCCAGAGATCCTTCCTCTACCAATCCCCCACCTGGTTCAACTCCCTCCCTAGCTGCATCTCCAACTTGCCAAAAATTGGCTCCTTCAAAACATCCCTTTGGAACCATATCTTTAATACCTGCTGTTGTAGGTGCAATGAACCCCTTGTTGTAACCTGCAGTTCCCACCTGCCTTGCCCCCTGGCTCAACAATATCCACTGGACAGCCTCTCCCTCCCCCAGATCTACCCCTTCCCTACTAGGTCCAAACAGGGATGTAACCCACTGTCTTCTCTGAGGACCTACTATATCCATGAGTGTAACTCACAATTTTGTAACATTATGTAACCTAAGTAACATACAAACTACTACATTATGTAACCTAAGTGTATCTATGTTAAATGTTCCTTTTACTGCACTTGTAATGTTATCCTCTGTTTTAATCTGCACTGTAACAACTGTGTTGATGTCTGCCCCCCCCACAATGAGGTGCCTTTGTAAATGAGTCTCTGACTCAAAGGTTGTAAACCCAATTTGTAATGAATAAATGAATAAATAAAATTGAGCATTTAAAGTGTGCAGTTTAGCCCAGTCTTCCTCAAGGGAATAGCAGCTAATGTTTCTTTCAGTAGCTTTGATGTCAAGCAGCAGGCCCTGAATTTTAGTTTTAAACTTTCGGGCCCTTTTGGAAGCAAGGTTCATAGGTTCATAGGTTCATAGGTTACTTCAGAGCATAGAAGACATGAGTCCATATAGCTCGCTGGTTTGTTAACAATACCCATGAATACCTTTGTTAATTAAATAAGAATCCAACCTATTTTTAAAGGTATTCATAATAGGACTTGACACTACTTCATTTGGTAGTGTATTCCAAATTCCTGTTATTCTTATACTAAACCAGTTTCCCCTTTTTTTGGTGTTATATTTATCTTTATACAGTTGATAGGAATGGGTCCTAGTATCGTAAATTTGTTTTTTAATTTTTATATCTAGCTGCTCCCGTAATTGCTTATCACTGAGTGATCTATATATTTGGCACATATCTCCTCGTAGTCTATGGTACTCCAAGGAATATAATCCAAGTTTTTCTAATCTCTGTTCATATTCCAAACCCTGAACCTCCTTCATGCCTTTGGTTGCCCTTCTCTGTACCTTCTCCAGGGCAACAACGTCCTTCCTATAGCCTGGTGCCCAAAACTGGGCACAATACTCCATGTGGGGGCGCACCAGTGAGGTGTACAATGGCAGCAACACTGCCTTTTCATGACTTGTGATAGGTTTGCGTATACAGTGTTGAATACCACTTGCCTTCCTTACCACCTGGATGCACTGTAGTCCAAATTTTAGTTCATTGTCTACCCTTACTCCTAGATCCTTTTCATCCTGTACAATCCTTAATTCCCTGTTGGCTAGTTTATATTTGTAATGCAAGTTGTTCCTGCCCAAATGCATGACAACACATTTATCAATATTAAATGATGATCCCTTGTTATTTGCCCATTCTTCCAGTTCTATAAGTGCTGACTGCAAAAATAATGGCTTCATTTATATTATTGACTGAGTATCCCAGCTGTGTGTCGTCTGCAAACTTTGCTAGCCATACTCCATTACATACATTCATACTAGAAATGTATATATTAAAAAGGCATGGCCCCAACACTGAATCCTGCGGTATTCCACTTGACACCTCTGCCCACTCAGAGCATGCTCCCCTCACACATACCCTCTGCCTCCTATCTCCCAGCCAAGTATCCACTCAAGAAGAAAGTTTTTCATGTACTCCTATTTCCCCTGAGTGCTCCTATCAATTCCACATGCGGCACCTTGTCAAATGCTTTTGCAAAATTGAGGTAAACAACATCCACCGAGTTGCCTAGATCCAAGGCTTTATTGACCCTGCCATAAAATTCCAAAAGGTTTGTCTGGCACGATCTGCCCCTGGTAAACCCATGTTGCGACCTATCAGTAATACATTTAGTACTCAGAAAGTCAAGGATATGTTCCTTGATGATAGATTCCAAGATTTTTCCTAGTACCGAGGTCAGGCTAATTGGACGATAATTTTCAACTTGTTGTTGAGATCCCTTTTTAAATATTGGCATGACAAGAGCCTGTCTCCAATCATCAGGCACAGCTGATGTATCCAGGGATTTTTGGAAGATGTAGGTTACTGGCCCTGCCAATTCTTGTGCCAGTTCCTTGATTACTCTTGGATGTATCCCATCCAGACCTTGTGCTTTGTTAGGGTTTATATCCTTAAGTCTTTTTAATACATCAAGAATGTTTAATGTAATACTAGAACCCTGTGTCATATTTTGCTGTTTCGTTTGTATTGGCTGGCCTTTATTAAAGACTGATGCAAAATAGACATTACACATATCTGCCATTTCCTGATTGTCTGAGGTTACACGTCCATCTGGGTCTTTCAAGGATCTAATACTGCTGTTAGTGCCTTTTTTTAGAACTAATGTATGAATAAAAGGATTTATAGTTGTTTTGTACTTTATTTGCTAATTTATGTTCATATATCTTTTTTGCTAGGGTTATTGCTGCTTTGTATTTTTTTAAGTACTTTTTATATAATTCCCAACACATCTTGTTGTTACTTTTTTTTGCCCTTAAGTATGCTATATTTTTATGCTTAATTAGTTTCCTAACTGGGGGGGGTCATCCATAAGGGAAGTGCTTTTTTAAATCCATTATATTTCCTTTTAATTGGTACATGCCTATGGACTAATGTACCAACCATATTACTCAACATACTCCACATTTCTGATACAGATATGTTAGCAAATTCTTTTTTGCCAATTCCAGGCTGCCATCTCATTTCTCATTAACCCAAAGTGTGCTTTATCGTACATATGGATGATTGTACTACCTGTATGTTTTCCCAAGTTTCCCAAGTATTCAAAACTGACCATGGCATGATCACTTGAGCCCAATGAAGGCAGTGTTATGCAGTTATGAATACTATTACTCAAATTACTTAGCACAAAATCCAATATGTTATCCCCCCTAGTACTATCAATTACATGTTGATCTAATCCAGCCAGTGTAAAAATCTCTAGATAACTGGTTTCCATGAGTGATAAGGTTTCTAGTGTATTCCATTTAATTCCCGGTAAGTTAAAGTCCCCCATTAATATAACATTTTTTGTTGCAACCAGCTGCTTAATGAAATCTAATAATATAATATCGTCAGAGTTAACAATGGATGGTGGTCTATACACTAACCCCAAATTGATGGTAGGATCCTGGGCTGGTGTGATCTTAATCCATAATATTTCTGAATTACCCCATCTGTCTGTTTCTATATTCATGGATGTGATACTATCCAAAATATATACTGCTACCCCACCCCCTCTGAATGATTTTCTATCCTTTGTATACAATGTACATCCATTAATTTCCCTACCCCAGGTATCTTTTTCATTCTACCAGGTCTCGGTAATAGCACATATATGTATTTGGGAAGTTTGTAATATTAATTTTCATTCATCCCTTTTATTAGTTAAACTTCTGGCATTGACTAATAGAAATTTCCAGTGTGTTTGTGTATCTTTGTTTGAGATAATGGGCTTCGGGTTTGAGATACCCTGGTGCCTGTGTGTAGTAGTAGTACTAAGTTCCCTCTGCCTGTATTTACTATTCTTGGTAACAGCCTTTGGATGTCCTGCAGATCAGCTCCTGGTAATGAAATGCTTGTAACCATCTCTTTCCTATTTAACTAATAAATCAAAGTGACCGCTCAATTAACAGAGACTCTGTTAATCGAGCAGTCGCTTTGATTTATTTTAATTGCAACTTTTAAAAAATGTTTAGATAAATCATCCCCCTTCTTCTCAAAGGGGTGTGCCCATGTGGTCTTAATTTTGTGACTTTATAAAACAAGGCTGCATGTGCCTGCAAGAGGGGGTATGTCTGCAGTTTGAAGAAGTGGCTCCATTTTTGCCGTGGGGAATTTTACAAAGAATATAATTTTTAACAATGGGTGAAAAAAAAGGGAATTCCTTATCGCATTCTTATCTGGGCCAGGTGAGCTATCGAATATGCTTGGGGGAGCAGCAACTTGGCAGCTGCTCTTTAAGGTCAGTTTTTTTAGTTTCCAGTAACAGAGGCCGCCAAGCATAGATTGAGGAGAGCAAGTGACTCGGTGGCTTCAGAAGACTAGATACAAGTGTGAGTGAGTGTTGCTATAGCAACACTCACTCAGGCTTGCATCTATACTTCTGAAGCCACTGAGTTACTTGTTCTCCTGAATCTACACTCAGCAGCCTGCTGATCTGTAACATACTTCTAGAATTGTCTTTCAGCCTTTTGATGTTTCAAATTTCAGACTCAAATTTTATTTAGGATTCCTGTTTTTCCTCTTTCCCTCTTTATTGTTTGCTGTAATCCCTGACCTTAGATATAAACCAACACTATTACCCCTCTATCCCTCCTTGTGCATCCTATACAAACTGCCACCCTTACCCCATATCTCATCCTATTCCCTGTTACTCCTAATACACAGAATAGAGAGCTTGGCAGTATTGCAGAGCTGAGTGCTGGGAACATAAGCATTTTCTGTAGGCTTCTGTTAAAAGGGACAGCTGCTTAAATGGGATTGCTACTTAATCAGGAAGAAAAGTCCTCCACCAGGGCTTCCAAATTAAGTAGCTTCTACTATGTTTTGTACTTCTCTACATAAATTCACATATTTGATCACCTATCTCACTAACCAAGTTCTCCTATGTTAAACAAGGCTGTTTTTCTCTTCTTCCCAATTCAGGTGTCTTGTAGCTTCTTCTTTATATTTTACCATCTGTACAACACCGGAGCATGGATGTTCTCAGGCACTTATGCCTATCTACCCATGTACAGGTTTAAAGCATCCCACCACTCTTTTTATCCTGTCATGTGCCAGCAGCTTTACCTTTTCTACGCACAGGAGAAGCTCATAACCAGCATCTAGTCTTTGCCTATCAAAAGTCAATTCTAGGAAGAAATGCCCCTAATTTCTGACACCCTCAACCCAGTCCTTAGCATGTGTGTTTATGCATGTGTCTGGCTTCCACACTGTGCTTTGTCAGAATGCATTTATTTTTTTTATAATTACTGATAATCCGCTTTATCACACTTTTTACAGGTATCTGTCAAATGCTATAATAACCCAAAAACCAGTTATTATGACATTCTCAAAACAACTTCAGTACTATTGCACTCGAGCATTGCAATGACTTTCACTTTTCTCCACTAGTATAGTGTGACCGAACGGTGTTCATTCCTGTAAGGAATATGCCACGGAATGTATAGAAAGAGTAATGTTATGCATAAAAATCATGTCATCTGTTGGGGTAAAGGTCAGTTTTCAATAACAGAGAGAGGTTTATAGAGGAGCAAATCTTGCTTTCCAGGGCAGGCTGTTTTATGAGGGGGACCAGGCTGGTACGTGGCCGGAGTGACAATTACATAGAAGAGCAGGAGTGTGACCATCAGAAGGCTCCAGATGGATGTGTGTGTGACCACCAATGTTTCTGAAATTGAAACTGAATTCTTTAAATTGCAGCAGAAGCTATACTCCCCAGAGTATGCTATAACAAAATAGGAGCTGGGTGCCTTTTTTGACTTGACCCCTGTCCAGCAGATCACACCTGATCATAGGAGGGTTTTGGATGCCCCACTGTCTTGGGAAGAAGCTCACAGGGCTATAAAAAACTTGGCTAGAAGGAAGGCACCATGCTCAGATGGGCTGCCAATTGACCTATATAACATGTGTGGTGAAGTCATCAAAGAACCGCTGATTGGAATGTTGTTGGAGTGTACTGTTATAGACCAACTATACCCTTCCATTCTGTTGGTGGCCATTGTAGTGCTTTCCAGGCCAGGGAAAGATCCTCTCCACTGCACAACCTACCACCCTGTATCCCTCATAATGGCAGACAATAAAATTCTTGCAAAACGTATGGCTACTTGGGTGGAGAAAATACTCTGGGATGTCATTCAATCTGACCAGTCAGCGTTTGTAAAGGGCAGGCAGGAAAAAGGGAATATTTACAGGAACCTAAATGTGGCATGGAGGTGGAGGGTGTGGGGGGAAGGCATCAAGTATGATTGCACTTGATGCAGAAAAGGTGTTTGACAACATGGAATGGGGGTGTCTTCACCACATACTGAAGCTACTTGGGCTGGGTGAGCAGTTTCAACATTGGGTGTGTCTCACAGGTCCATATTGTGATTAAGGAGGATACTCTCTTTGCCCTTTGCACTGCAAAGGGGAACTATGGCAGGGGCCCCCCGTCTCCCCTCCCTTATACATTAGCCTTGCAGCCCCTGGTGGAGGTCTTTCAACCTAATGATGCAATAGAAGGCCTTAGCCTTAGGTCTTAAGGGGGGGGGGTTGCTGACAATGGTTAACAGGGAAGAAAGGGATTTAGGGATAATCATCTCAGATAACCTAAAAGTGTCCAACAGTGCACAAGGCTGATGGAGGGCCAGTAGCATGTTGGTGTGCATAGGAAGGGGTATCACTAGCAGAAGAAGGGAGGTGCTGATGCCACTGTAAAAAACACTGGTGAGGCCTATCTGGAGTATGGTGTATAGTTCTGGAGGCCTCAACTTCATGAGGACATAGACAGGGTGGAGAAGGTTCAGAGTAAGGCAACAAAGACAGTGCAGGGCTTGCACCAGGAGACATACAAAGAGAGACTTAAAGATCTCAGTATGTATACATTGGAAGAGAGGTGCAAATGGGGAGATATGATAGAAACCTTGAAATATCTTAAGGGCATAAACAAAGTGCAGGTAGGTAACATCTTTTAGTATAGGAAGTGTACAGGGATGAGGGGGCATGATATGAGATTGGAGGGAAACAGGATAAAGGGGATTGTGAGGAAGTTTTTATTCACAGAAAAGGTGATAGATGCATGGAATAGCCTACCCCAGGAAGTAGTGGGAGCTAGCACAGGGAACTATAGAGGTGGGTAGGAAAGGCTAAAGCCAATGACCAAGTAGGATCCATGACCACTCATGCAGGCAGGAAATAAGAGCAGACTGGCTGGGCCTAGTGGTCTTTTTCTGCCATCAAATACTATGTTACTATATTACTATGTTAACATGAATGGATTGGAGCATAAAATATCCATGTTTAATGATGACCTCCTCCTTCATGGGAAGAAACCCTGGGCAGCTCCCCTCAGGTTGCCTCAGTGTTGACTTAATGTGGCTGTCTCTCCAGGCATAAAATAAACTGGAGGAAAGCAAGATCCTACTTTTGGGAAAGGGGAAAATTCATATAGGTAGCCTGGGACTGGACCTTAAGGAGGTGGATTCCTTTAAGTACTTAAGGATCTATATTGCCAAACAGAAGTTCAGACGGAACAAACTCAGTATTCCTCCCCTTTTTAAAAGCATTAAAAGTGACCTGGAAGAATGGACCAAGTTGCCTTTAACCCTGACTGGGTTTGTAAATTCCCTCAAAATGTGCACATTCCCAAAAATATTATATCTACCCTGGGCCCTACCTATAAAAGCGCCCAAAATATTTTTCGAGAAAGTAAACAGCCTGTTTCATAGCTTTCTATACAGGGATAAGCCATTTTACAGACTTTCCAATCAAGGATGGTGGCCTAGCCCCACCCATGCTGAGCATTACTACTGGGCTGAGCAGCTTGCCCACTGGGGAAGGCCACTGGTGGGCAAAAACCTCCATGGCTGCAGTTGAAAGAAACCTCCCTGACAAGTGAGGACTTGGTATGGAGTATACTTAGTTCTTTGCTGGCTGGGGGAGTCCAGTGTAATGTAATAAACCCCGTTTCAAGAACTACATAAATGGACTGAGGGGCACTGCATGTGTACATCTTTCATGCAACCTGTGTCTCCCATAAGGCATGTCTAGTGGACACTTTCAAAGAACAGAGGTGCTACACAGTTTTCATCCAATGGGAACTATTACAGTGGGGAAAGAGGGGCATAGTAAAGATTGCTGACATGTATGTGAGTGTGTGGGGGGTAATCTCTTTCGGTGCATTGAGAAAGCAATTCTATATACATAAAAACTCCTACTTTGTTTTCCTGTGTGTCAGGCGACCGTTGAAGGAGAACTCCACTAAACCTGTAAGTTATTTTTTCCCGGCAGAAGCTGATTTTAAAATACTGGTCCTAATTTTGTTAGTATTCCATCTCTACAGGCTTTTTAGTTATCCTAGTGGGCATGTCTGGGTTACAAAAAGGTAGTAAATACCATTTTAGAACTGTATTATGTAGATATTCCTGCTCAACTCTTCCATTGTTGGCACAATGCATCCATGTTCTATTATAGAACTCTGTTGTTGAGAAGGGCATAAACTACATTATACAGTTCTAAAATGCCACTGAACACCACAGTGTAAATCAGAAACAACCACTTAGGTAATTAATAGTCCTGTATAGATAGAACAATATTAAGAATTAGAACCAGTATTTAAAAACAGCTTCTGCTAGGAAAATGACTTTCAGGTACTGCATACTTCATCTTTAACAGATGAAACTGGGAAGGATTAAACCTTAAACCTTTCCCATGTAGAATGTATCTACTTCTCACCCCTCCCCAATGTTAAGCCCTCAGTTTTGCACTACAAGCTAATTAGAGGGGCCACCCCTACCAAGATTTAATACTACAAAGAGGCATGGGTGGAAAGACTTGGTACAAATGTTACCAGTGAAGATTGGTGGAGGGCTATCCAGCATGTCTTTATCTGCACCAAGTGAAATTGTCTACCCAAATCCAGCACAATTACCTATATAAAACCTTTTTATCACCTCAGGAACTCAGTAGATTAAAAACTCTCCCTGAGTCCCACCTGTCCTAAGTGAAGAGGTGCAGAAGGTTCATATATACATGTGGTACCGGAATAGCCCGAAATCTGGTCCTCTTGGCAGGGTATCCATCATGGCATGAAGACTGTACTGAAAGTAATACTTCCAAGCACCTCTAAGGCACTGCTATTGGGAGTTGTGGATGGGGTGTTGGGGGAGGCAGAGCAGGCCCTGTGGAACCTTGCATTAGTTAATGTAAGGAAAACAATCACACAATATTGGAGAAAGGTGGAGCTCCCATTGGTTGCTCACTGAATGACCAACCTTCTGAAATGCATCAAGCTTGAAAGAGCTCAGCTGAATGCTATGGAGGGGAGTGAGAAATTTAACAATATGTGGGCTCCTCTGATCGAAGCTCTAGAATCAGGAACGGTACATTACTGATACTGGGAGGACCCCCTCCACCTCTCAGGTGGGCAGAAGTATGGGAGATGATGGGCAGCAAAGGGCCACAAAGCATTGGGTTGCTCAGGACCAGGTGATGTAAAACTCTAGCTGCATATGAATGAAATACACTTCCTAAATAATGACATTGGGAATGTAAGACAAATGTTACGTTACTGATGTATTAATTGACTGAGTGAACATGGTGCATTTGTAATGTTAATGGGTGAATTTGATGCAATGAAATAAATATGTTCTGGAAAAGTTTGAAAATTAAAGTTTACAAAAAAACCTGCATTACTCAATGGCACGGTCCCCTTCCAAATGATATGGGGCCTTGCTGTATCTCTTATCTCCATATAGTCCCTATGAACAATATTTAAATGGCTTATAATTATTCTTCATCCCATGCACATTTCTGTCTTTCAGACCAGTCTCAGCATTCACAATTATGTCCCTGCATTGGGGCTATGCAAAACGTATCTTCCTCCAGCGAAATTCTGGTGATATACTTATTTCACTTTTGTGAAATTTCAGGACATATCCACAAACCATTTGCATATTGCATACGTTTGCCACAATTGTGATTCATTTTATTTTCACCAAATGTAACAAATATTTGTTGAAATTGCACCACATTTGGTATGCTGACTTTACCAAGATCCATACAGATGTGTACCAAGTTTCTTTAAAGGTGACTTAGTTACAAGCCGCTAACTTTTTGGAAACATTAAAATTTAATTTCACAATTATGTAAACTGCAGAATTTTAAGCCCTTATACCTTTACAGCTATAAACTTTTGTAAGGTTCATTCATCCTAAATATTAAGCTTTGAAGCTACCCCCATGGTTCAACAGCAGAGCTTTATGCTGTCATGCTGATGACCCAGGTTTTGAAGCAAGCTCAGGAAGTCACATTGGGAGGCAGGCCATGGCTGAAACAGTTGCCACTGAGTAGTACATCTTGGTCAATGAGGGTTGGCAGCCGGTTTCACCAACATAACAACCCTGCAGCTGGCCAGGGAGCTTGTTCTTGCCCCAAGGGAAGCTGTGGCTATGCAAGGCTGACAGAGGCACCACCCCACTAAGGGAGATGGGAGGGAAAAATGTTGTGGAAAAAAAAACAGGTAGCCAGTTGAATGATTGCTGAGTTCAACCTGGGTCAGGGTATATCCCTGTGAATAGATTATATCCTGAGAAATAAGCTGCTGACCATTAGAGAAAGCAATATGGAAAAAAAAGAGGCTGTGTGTAAGCTCTCTAATCTCTTGCTCAGAGGCTGGCTAAGTTATAAGCAGCCGAAGATTCCAAAATTCAATCAGTAATAAAAGTTGAATTTTGTACGGCGCAGTGGTAGCACTTCCGCTTGCAATGTCATCTACCCAGGTTCCGTATCAAGCCTGGTTTGCTGGAGGGCTGGCCGGAGAGAGAAGGACTGAACACTGATGGATGGGCTGCTCTCCTTCTCCAGGGAGGGTGGGCTGCTTATCCCTTTGCTATACCACCACATAGGTGACCACAGGTGGCACTGCAAGTCAGGGAAGCAGAAACATACAGGGAGGGATTTGACATCAGCCGAGGTCCAGAGCAGCAGAATGTCTCCACATGCAGTTGGCTCCTTGGACCTCCTAGTGCACAGATATCTAAAGGGATGGGACAGAACAAGGAAAAATGCCCCATGTCTGTGCCAGGAGATGGGCCCTGGCATCTCAGTGGGCATGGATGAGCTATCCCACAAGTTGGATGTTGGCTAGGGGAAGATAAATTGGAGGTTAATCCCTACCCCACTTGGAGGGTTATCCGAGGTTGAGGTGAGCTCCCATGCTGCCACTAGTATTGCCTTGGGGATTCCAAGGAAGGGTGTAGATGCGGAGAGAGGAAGGGGGCACAAATAGCAAGTTAAATAAAAAGTAAAATTTTGCATGCTTTTGTGAAATTGTGGAATGTTGTAATACTTTTATTGATGCCATGTCCATACATTTTGCCCAGCCATACACTTGAGTTGCCATTGTAGAGGAAGGTAAAAGCCAGGTAAAGTGGCAATAAGGTAGCATTCATAGGAGGTTTCATAGTAAAAGTATAGTGGTGCAGAGTGTCAGATCACTATCTTGAGCGATGAACCATGAAGAAAAGTCACAGACATGACTGTACACTAGCTTGACTTCTTGCAATATCCCAGATATCCACTAGAGCTCACTGCCTTAATGATTTGTGGAAACACTTGCACATCCAGCATTGTTTCTATACAATGCCACCTGCTGACTATTTAACAGCACTGTGGATAACAATGTATATTTTTACTGTTTGAAAACAGTAGTACCAAGTAGCACCAAACTTTACAACTAGTTGCAACTTGGGCTACTGTGATAGAAAAATGTGAATATCTTTAGTCATGATGGAGCATGATACTGGGCATTACTGTCTCAGCAGTGTTGGAGAGATATTGTAGGGCCATGATGCTAGTGCTGCTAAGGCAATCCAGTGGTGATAAGTGGTTTGTGAAAGTTAAACTCCACAAAAGGAATTTCAGTGGCATTACCAATTATGCGTCCATGAAGTTTGGAGCAAATTTTGGCAACTAGTAATTTCTAAAAGTAACCACAATAAATGTTAACATACTATACCACATTTATCCATCTTTATCAGATTCCAGGACATATCTACTTGGATACGCATGTCAAAATCTTGAGTGCCTACCTGCAATAGCAGTAGAGATATAAACATCCAAATATTTAGAAATTTTCACACAATTTAACAAACAGGTAATTTATGAAATTTTAAACTCTTGTAACTTACAATTTGTATAACCAATTCCCTCTCTATTTATCAGTTTCTGTAACTCTTCCAAGAAAGTATTCATATAGATTTCCAATAATCTAGCTGCAAAGGTAGCTAAACTGTATGCATAGAAATATTTTCTGAAATTTCACAAGAATAATAAATTACCAGATTTTTGATCCTCTATGACTTCCCTTCCCCTCATCCACATGTCATCATAACTGACATAATTTTAGAGACTACTCTAAACAATATGTATGCCAAATATGAGATCTCTAGCTATAATACTGACTGAGCTTTGACAATTTAAGAATTTCAGAACATTCCACAAAATTTCATGGAATTTTAGGAAAATTCCACAAAATCAGAATTTGCTACGTTCACTCAGCCATATCCAGCATTAATTCTGTAATTCCCTATACTCTTCTCCCTTTACTCAGTTGCCTACTTGGAAGGCTATGCCTGTAGTTTAATGGACAAGCAGCCAGCCAACCACCCTTCATGTGCTACATAAACAGTTCCTCTCAGCCTCTCTCTCAAGCACTTTTTCTTTGCAGCCGGAGGCTCTGTCGGTTTGTTCTTTGCTGCTGCTGGGGCTTGCCCTCCCTCTCCATGCTGTGTTTTGGCCTGTTTGTTTTTTCTGGACTTCTGTTTTCTGTTCTCCTGCATTTGGTTTGTATTGCTTGCCTTTGTGTTGCTTGTTCCCTGTTCTGTGTTTTTGTGTCTTTTGTTTTGCATTCTTTTTGTGGGGCTCCTGTTTCTAAACTCCTTGTATTTTTGCTATTCCAGAGCTCATGCTACTTGATCCCATTTACTCACAATGCAGCTGCAATAATTATCTGCATGTTTCAGCTCAAGCTGCTTCCCTGCTGCTGCTCTCCATGCTGTGCATCTTAATTGTTTTCACCTGGTTCAAGCTCACTCTGAACCCTAGCCCATGCAGCTCAATCCTGCTTCCTGTAGAGCATTGCCTCCCTACAGTCTATGTTCATTCAAATTGCTACCCCTGTAACTCATAATTACTCAATACTGATGCTGCTCTGTTCGTTTGCACACTGCTATGTACTCTGGAGGTCAGCAAAGCTACCGCTGATGCTGTAAACTAGTTTTACTATCTGCATGTGGGTTACGGCGCCTTCCCATTACTTTCTTGTTTTTCCTATGGCGGGGGACTGGAGGTGTTGTTCAGGAGCCATGGCTCTGTGTGGCATATTTAACTCCTGTTCGAATCCTGCCTTCCCTACTAAAATCCTCAGAGTATTTTGTCACCTTTCATTGGCTTCCTTGATGGCCTAGCTGGCTTTCCCTGCTATTCATGTTTGCTGCTCCTCCGACCTCAATGCAGGTGCAACCATTTGCTTACTCTGCTGACTTACCTACGTTCAGGTCCACTCATTGCTTATGCAATTCATTTGCTCAACACTCACTACTACCATGTCTGACCCACATGAGGGTCCCAGCACTCAATGCTTAATTCAGCTCTTCCTCAAATATTTTCTGGGGCATGCTAGCCATAATCATTTCATGGTGGATGGCCTCCTTATAGCTAATGGTCTTGCTCTGCACCTATGAAGTCCACATCTTAAGTATGCCTGACTTGGGCCGGTGTCCTTCTGACCTGGCCCATAGCCGGGAATGTCCTTGCTCTGGGCCTGGCTTTAGCTGTTTAAGACTCAATGGCAGCTCCTGGTGTACAATTTAAGACTAGCCATGAAAGGTGGTTACAGAGATCTCCTTTGGCTCTAGTATTCAACTAGCAAGGTGCCTTCACTGCATTCTCACTATGAATGCCTCTGGACCACCTGCTTTGTTTTTAGGGTGAGTTGGCCAGGTGAGTCCATCAGCAGTTGTTGCTCTCCTACTATTGCCTTGGTTGCCCCCAATGTTGTAGAGCACTCTTGCAGCCTTCCACAGTGTTCCCATTAGAGGGATTGAGTGAGAGCTTTCCTCCAAATTGGAATATTTTCCACCCCTCTTTTAATTGGTTTTCTAAATTGCAGCAGCAGAGCCATCACTAAACAAACATCCTAAGCCTGGAGGGAAGGTGACCTAGGCCTTGGATCCCCAGAGATTTTCTCCTTAGAGGTTTTTTTTCCTCTCCTCCATGCCTCAGGTCATAGACTTTAATTAGCCGTAGTTAATGTTACATACTTCCTTTAGGTAGGTTCCACTGTTGGATGGAGGTGTATGGTGTCCCTACTTGCCGATTTCTCTCTCCTTAGGATGCCCTCTCAGTCTCCTGCGCAACCCATCATACTCATGCCATTGCTAACTTGCACACAATATTACATTATCAAGCTGCCTGGTGCCTAATCTACTACTATGCCTCACAGCTACTGATTGCTAATGTACTTTGTACTGCTGCTTTCTTTTTGGGGATGTTTTCTAAGGTACCTTTAGCCAAGGGAATCATCCCATGGCACCTCTAGGGGTAGGACCCTCGTTGAGGGTTCCTTGCCTTTGGTAACCCTACAGGGTGGTAATTCCACTGGAATAAAGAGCACAAATGGCCAAAACAAGTAACACAGTTGTACAAGCATAACATCATACTGGCTGTGTAGGCCATTGAATTGGAAGGCTATGCCTGTAGTTCAATGGACAAGCAGCCAGACACTCCCCCTTCCTGTGCTACTCACGCACTTTTGTTTGCCTCACCATCCTCCCCTCCTCCTGGCTGTGTAGGCCACTGAAAGTATATTGTTTCACTTATTGTATTCCCTCATTTTCTCCATTTTCTTATCCTGGAGTGCCTTGGATAGCCACAGAGGCTGCCACCTAGTTCTCTTGAACATGTAGTCAGAGGATGTATCTACTCACTGGCCAAAGCAAATGAATCAGAGTTTGACTCCTTTGTTCATAATACTACTTTTTTATTATTTCACTTCCAACAATATAATAAGCCTAATTTCTCAAGGTGACCCCCTTGCTTTACCAAGGCACAGTTACAGTGGTAAACCTATGACAAACACAAGCAATTCTTTTACTAAATATTTAAGATCCATTTGTACCCTTTCTATTCACACTTTACTAACAGTGTTCTGTTTACTACAGTATTGATCTACAGTATGTCCTATGTGCATTCCACACTGAGCAACCAGTATTGGCATAAGGAATTACAATATGTTTGCACACTTGCAGATACCACGATGAGTAAGTAAGTAAGTAAAAATGTATTTATTTCAAGCACCCTTCCCAAGCTCAGGGCGCTTTTACAAAAATTCAAAACCACTTTAAAACATGTTACTCAAAACAATAAATACAGCAGTCATAAATAACACCCTCTTATTACATCCCAGCAAATGCTTGGATAAAAAGGAAAGTCTTCAGCTGTTTTTTAAAACTTTCCAGTCAGGCAATCTTGCATCTGATGAGGTAGAGAATTCCACAGGGTCGGTGCCATAAAGGCAAAAGATCTACCTCCACACGTCTTTAAATGCACCCTGGGTATCTCTAGCAATCCCTCGTCAGAGGAGCGAAGAGAGCGGGTACAACAGTAAGGCACCAAGAGCTCTTTCAGGTAGTGGAGTCCCAAATCATGTAGGGCCTTAAAGGTTAGCAATGCGATCTTGAAGGT
This sequence comes from Neoceratodus forsteri, assembly GCA_016271365.2. Classification (NCBI taxonomy): domain Eukaryota; kingdom Metazoa; phylum Chordata; order Ceratodontiformes; family Ceratodontidae; genus Neoceratodus; species Neoceratodus forsteri. Next base: position 636,380,884 of record CM057455.1, on the reverse strand, counting down.
GATCCGCCACTGTATTGGCAGGCAGTGCAGATTACGCAGCACAGGTGTCATATGGCTAGATCTTGAAACTCCCATCAACTACCTGGCCATCGCGTTCTGTACAAGCTGCAGGTGGTGGATATCCTCCCAGGCAGCCCTAGATAGAGGGCACTGCAGTAATCAAAATGGCTGGTGACAAAGGCGTGGACCAGAATGGGAAGATCTTCAGGTGGAACCAAGTGTTTCACCCGAGCAATGTTCCTCAGATGGAAAAAGGCAGATTTGACTACGGCTGACACCTGCGCCTTCATAGTCAGGCCTTTGTCAAATATCACGCCTAGGTTATGCACTTGGCCAGAGGATAGATGCGGGGCTCCCCCAAGATATAAACCTGAGGGTTTCCCAGTCCAAGCCCCTATTGTCCTCTCTCCAGGGTCCACAACCAATACCTCAGTTTTCTCTGAGTACAACCTAAGCCAACTCGCACTCATCCAATTCTGACTCTCCAGGAGGCAGTTATTAAACACTGTGATGGAATCAGACTCCCGTTCAGACATAAAAGACAGGTAGAGCTGAGAATCATCAGCATAACAATGAAAACTTAGCCCATACCGTCTTATATGAGGATAGAAAAAAATTGTATACATCAATAAAAATCATGTATAGTGCTTCTGGAGTCTGTTCAGTGAACTAGTTTAATCCACTACTTACTGTAGATGTGTTTTTTCTACCATCTCCATTTTATGATATCAATTACAGAAATCTAAAGCTATATTATATTCTTTGTTCTTAGCATCTCTTAAGCATTGTGGATAGGGCCTCTGCTCTTGTTTGTGTAATCTAATAAAATAGTTATGTTACATTCCTATTAAGTTTAAGAGCTATCCAAATTTATTAATGTACACATAGTTTTACCTCATATATAAATCCTTTTCAAGTCCAGTATACCTCCATGGTTTCATTTGTGCGCTACAGCATATAAAACACTTTATAAATGTACTGTGGTTCTTCTCTTACATGGCTCACTCTATCTATTGGTAACAAGTCCCTCCATGCACTCTTTACAGAACAAGTTTCATACCTCTAGTATATATCAGAGCTTGCCCAGCTGACCTGGAAACTTCATTTTTTTTTTCTAATATACCTATAAACAATATTATAAAACATTTACTCAGTAACCTGCACCCAGTGCTCTTTATCAGAAATATAGCTGTATTTGTAGTTTGTATTTATTTTACCAGGAAAAATCACCATTGAGGTGCTAAATGCATCCAGGTGCCTTCATTTAGACTTCCCTGTAGTTAGCTTTTGGCTGGAGACCAATCTTGCTATCAGAACAAGGCTAAGGAGGCAGCTGTCTAAGGCAGCTAGATCATTTGTGCTAGGACATCTCTGACTAGTGGGAAAGCAGACAGATATGTTATGGAAGTAAAGAGTCTGCACGCTACTGTAAATTGGGACCTTCAATTAGGGTAAAAAAACACAAGCGCTAGTGTGCAAGTCTGAGTTGGGGAAGGGAAGTGTTATCAACTTTTCAGTTAGCTGGGTAAGGAGGAGAGCCGTAAGCTGGGGTGTGTGTCTCTGGCAGAAGTAAACCAGGTGTCAGCATTTAGACTTCCCTGTAGTTAGCTTTTGGCCATAGAGTAATATTACTCTCAGCGCATGGCCAAGGAGGCAGCTGTCTAAGGCAGAGAGAACTGTTATCATCATCACAGTTAGCTGGGTGAGGAAGATAGCTTTAAATTGGGGTATGTGGCTTAGGCAGAAGTAAACCAGGGCTGGATTTTCAAAGTGGCCACTAAATCACCTCAAGCTGTGGTGACCTAGAGCCTTGGGGTATCTTGGCTTCATAAGGCACCCTGTGCTGTATTCAGGTACAACATAGTCCCTGTGCCAGAACTCCAGGATGTGCTGCACTCAGGGGTATGCAGCAAAGAAAATGACACACCTGCGAGTAAGGCCGTGGGGTTCTGGCTGCCCCCTTCACCACAAATATGGAGGTGCTGGGATGGTTGGGGGTGGGGCCACACACACAGGGCAGGCTGGCAGAGTCTGGAGTCAGCATGTGCAGGGAGTGGCATGGATGCCTTTGGGGAAGGGGTGGGTGAGCATCTGATGGCAGTAGCACCCATCAGGGGTGCCAGTTTGTGCACATGACTGTGATGGACATGGAATGGCATTTGGGGGTATGAAAATAGACTGTGTCATGGCACCAGATGGGCACAGCCTAGGCACCATCCCCGAGGGCTGTGATCCTTTGACACTATGGTACCGTGAGTATCTATACCCCCAAAATTCCATTCCCTGTCTGTCACAGTCCTGTGCACAAATTGGCACCCATGATGGGTGCTACTGCCATCAGATGCCCACCCACCCCTTCCCCAAAGGCATCTGTTCCACCCCATGCCCATGCCAATCCCCAACATGCCTGTCAGGGTCCCTGACAGACATGTCTTCATAGGGGCCACAATGGCGCAAGGAGCTTAGACCACCTTTTCAATGGTCTAACTCCAGCACCTTGCTGCAGCCATGATGGGGCTTCTGGTATCCTAGGAAAGGGGATGTTGCAGCCCCAATATGACACAACCCTCCTCGCGGCATGGTGCTCCCTGCTTGTAGATGCAAGGGGGTGCAGTGCCAGTTGGCCACAGTGAGACCTGATTCAGATGCAGACAGTGTTTCTAAATCAGGAATGCTGTAAAGTATGATGCAAGGTGCAAGTTGTGTCACATCTGTTTAACACAACCACCTTGAGTCAGTTGTGGGGCACTGAAAATCTGGCCCCAGGTGTCTGCATTTAGACTTCCTTGTAGTTTTTACTTTTGGCCAGAGAGCAATCTTGTCAAAAGAGGAAGGCCAAAGAGGCAGCTAACTAAGGTAGCTAGACCCTTTCTGCTAGGACACCTCTAAATAGGGGGAAAGCAGACAGATACTTTATTAGAAGTGTAGGGTTTGCAAGATAAATTGGATCTTCAATTAGGGTAAAAAAAGAACACACACACACGAGTTAGTATGCTAGTCTGAGTTGGGGGAAGGGAACTGTTATCATATTTGCAGGTAACTGGGTGAGAATGAGAGCTGTGAATTGAGGAACGTGGCTTAGGCAGAAGTAAACCAGGTGTCTGCATTTAGACTTCCCTGTAGTTATCTACTGCCCTTCCACCCACCCTTCCACACTCCCACCCTTAGCCAGTTCACTTTTATAGGTGCTGGATTTGACTGACAACAGGAACTTCCTGTTTCAGATCAGGAAGGGAGGGATCACCAAGACACATAAGACTTGTCATCCTTGTAGGAAAAGAATGGCTCTCCCTCCACCACAGCTGATGTAAGTCTGACACTAGGCAACAAAGAAGGAGAATACCAAGGCACATGAACACTTGCCTTGAATTAAGGAGGTAGGAAGATAGAAGGTTAGAGGGAAAAAGAAGGAAAAAAATAGTAGATATCTTTAAAAGGGGGGTTGTGCAAATAGTACTTCTGGTTGAGTTCGTATTTAGGTTAACAATTGGATCAGGTGAATTTTTAGGGATAGGCTGCACTAAAGTGGTGTGTGCAAATAGTGCCTCTTGGAGAGTTCTTCTGTAAGTTATCTGTTGGATCAGGTAAATTTTTAGGAGGTAAGTTAACTACTGGATTGAGTAAATTGTTAGGAGGTAATCGGTACAGTCTAGATATAAGGAGTATCTATGATGGGAGTGGTGCAGTGCAGCGGCTATGGGGTGGCAGTCTTCAGGGAATCTTTCTGTAGACTGTGGTGCTGCCCTGTCTACAGGCACCTCTCTGGGCTGAGATACGAGGTTGCCAGACTCAAGGCTGAGATGGCTTGGGTTAATAGGACCTACTCCTCCACTCAGAAGGACCTACTCCCCCACTCCGGGATCACCAAGTCCACCTTTGCTTTATCAAAGGGTGCTGTGTATGAGGAGCAGTTGTACAATGGGTGGGCTCAGGAAAGGTTAGGGTGATTGAACTTAGGCACATCCCAAATCCCATACTACTATGGAACTCCAATGCTGCACTGGCAGGACGGGACTGCCTGACAGAGGCACCCGAGGTAATGACTGGGACAGATGTGGAGGTCCTCCATGGTGTAGACCCAAAGAGGGGATGAAAGAGGACCCCAGAGGAGGAGGAGGAAGCAAATCCTGGTGGGGGACTCGAAAGTTAGGGTGATACAGTTGGGGGTGGGTAGGGAGAGGGAAAGGGTGGTAAGGTGCCATTATAGTGCCATGGCTTGTAGGGATTGAAGGAGGATCCTAAGAATCACCATGGAAACAGGGAGGAGGAGGGAGATCTAGATGTCATTGTTCACGTGGGGACAAGTGACCCTGCTTGAAAGAGGCCAGGTGCAGTTCAGGAAGAATTAAAGAAACTGGGGAGGGATCTTAGGCAAGTACCACAATATTTTACTATCTCAGAGGTGTTACCTGTCCATAACAACGGGGAGGATAGGAGACTTTGCACCAGGGACTTCAACTTATGGTTGAGGAAGTGGTGCAGAGAAGGGGGATTCAGATTCTTCAGGGAAAGGGGCTCCACTTGGAGGTATAGAGAGGCATGTACAGGAGCGATGGCCTACATCCCTTCAGGAGTGGAACCAAGGTCCTTAATGAACAATTTAATTGCTACATTAGTAAGCATTTAAACTAGCTGAGGGGGAGGAGGAAGAAATCAGAAGACATAGTCTGCCCCCCCACATGCTTACATGGTCAGCAGTGGGAGTCCCGAGGGTGGAAAGTCCCATAGGGAACAAACACAAATAGGAAACCAGGAGGAAGAGGGAAGGGGAAAGGCAAAAGATAATCATGGAGGACAAGGGGAGGAGCAAAAGGGGCAGAAGAGAGGAGGTAGCAGTATAAAATGGAGAGCTATGTGTGCAAATGCTCAAAGTCTGGGCAACAAGATGGTGGACCTAGAGGCCACCATGGCAGCAGGAGACCTGGACATAGTAGCAATTAAAGAGACCTGGTGCAATGAAAACCAAGACTTGGAGCTAGCCATGCCAGGGTATGTGCTATTCAGGTGGGACAGAGTAGGAAGAAATGGGGGGAGGAGTGGCTCATTATGTGAGAGAGAACATAAAGGTGACAGAAATACAAGAGGGACAGAGTAAAGTGGAGGTAATGGGGGTCACTTTGGAGACAGGTAAGGGGCCTCTATTTGGATAGGGGTGATCTACAGACCTCCAGCACATGGAGAGGAAGGAGATAAGGATATGATGGATGAAATAAAAGGGCTGGCTAACAAGGGTGAGGTACTGGTAGTGGAGGACTTCGATCTACCAGATGTGGATTGGAGCCTGCCTGCTGCAGTATCAGTTAGAAGTATTGAAATCATAGACTCCCTACAGGGTGTGTTCCTCAGGCAACTAGTTAAATAATCCACTCATGAGGGAGCATTACTGGACCTGGTACTGTCAAACAGAGACAGTGTTTCTGATTTCACAGTGGGAAACCACCAGAAGACTAGTGATCATTGTACAGTGTGATTCAGCATAAGGACAGGGCCAGAATTGAGCCACACTATAATGAGGGTCCTGGACTTCAGGAGGGATGATTTCAAGAAAATGAGTCAGTGCATCAAAGAAGCCCTAGCAGGAATAGCAAAAAAGGGTGGGGTACAGTAAAAGTAGGCAAGATTAAGGCATGCCATTGAGAAGGCAACAAACCTCTATGTCAAGCAGGTTACTAAGAGCAAGAAAAGAAAAAGACCACTATGATTCTTCAAGGAAGTAGCAGAGAAGATAATGGAAAAGAAGCAGGCATTCAAAAGGTACACGATGACACAGAATTAAGGAGATAGGGAGAGTTATCAAGAGAAACATGGGGAGGCAGGGAAGGCAGTTAGGAGAGCTAAAGCACATACACAGGAAATCAGTGCCAAATCAGCAAAAAAGGAGGATAAAACTTTCTTCAGGTACATACAGTAAGCAAAAAAAAAAAGAAAAGCAGGGCAGGGATAGTAAGACTAAAAGTGGATGGGGTGTGTAAAATAGGACCAGAAGAAAGCTGACCTACTGAATAAGTACTTTTGTTCAGTATTCATAAAGGAAGGGGTAGGTGATGGGCCACAGATAATTAAGAAGGGAATTAAGGGAAGGGAGGTGGACACTAGCCCTTTTACAGAGGAGAGAGTCCCCAGGGAACTAGCAAAACTAAAAGAGGATAAGGCTATGGTGCCGGACTGGGTTTACCCTAGGATACTGACAGAACTAAAGGAGGAACTGTCTGCACCTCTGATGGCCCTGTTCAAACTATCACTGGATATGGGGGAACTTCTAGGGGACTGTAGGAGGGCGGATGTGGTCCCACAAAATACAAGTGGGAATAGGGAGGAGACAGGAAACTACTGACCTGTAAGCCTGACTTTGGTGGTGGGCAAGGTTATGGAAACTACTTTAAGAAAGGCTCTGGGAATACAGTACTTTAAAGCCAGGGGATTGCAGGATCCAAGGCAGCATGGGTTCATGGGGGCAGATCTTGCCAAATGAATCTGATAGAGTCTTTTGACTGAGTTACCATGGAGGTGTATCAGGGAGGAGCGGTGAACCACAATCATTATTCAGGGAGAAATAGTCCTTAGCCACTTGCACTAAGTGGGGGCAAAAGTCTGGATCTTGGAATAGAAGAGGGTTGCAACACCATCGAATTCCGGGTGGATGAAATTCCAGGGGGGTAAACCTGAGTGAGACAGTGGCATGATTAGGAATTAGAATCGAACCAATATCGGGGTCGGAGAGACATCTAGCTGCTAATTCATTAGCGAGCCAGAAGTCTATGTGGCTATGAGAACTGTGTGGAGCAGAGTAAAAAGAAAAATCTCTGCCAGTAGGGTGGTCCCAAATGTCTGTGTGGGCCCATTCCTCTATCATGACTTGCAGAGATTGTCTGGCTTTGGGGTTAGCATGTGGGGTAGGGTGGGATTTGTCCAAAAATATATCCCCTACCATGTTAAAATCCCCACCTAGAATTACAGGGAGCGATGGCCCATCTGACTGCAGATCTGACAGGGCCTGACTTAGAGCAGAAAAGAAGTCAACATGCTCGGTATTAGGAGCATACACATTACCCAACAAGATAGTGCCTGTAGGAGAATACAGTTTTGCTATGAGCCATCGACCATAAGCATCTTTTTTGACATCTTTCACCACCCAGGGAGAGGTATGACAGATGAGGATGGCCACCCCCTTTGATTAAATGACAGAAGAGCTAGCCAATACCTCTCCCACCCACATTTTCTTCAACCAGTTAGTACATTTAGACAACAGGTGGGTTTCTTGGAGAAGGGCGATATCCACCCTCAAGGATTTTAGGTGTTGTAGGACTTTTGTACGTTTGATCGGGTGATGAAGTCCTTTCACATTCCAGGATATCCAGTGATATCCCTGAGGCATAGAGGGGGTAGCAGGCATATCCTCACACAATAGACAAAAGGAGGTACTTACAGAATTTCCAGTTGAATTGTTAAGGGAAGAGATGCTGGGTTCTAGGGCCACCAAATACCTGAAGGAGAATAGGGCTATCAGTGTCTGCACTAGCACTGAGAAAGATGTAAGCATCACTTGTAACATTTGGACTACATGTCCTAGGTTATAGGTAAGGCTGTAACAGTAGATCTAGAAACAAAGAAACAAACAAGCAAGTTAGGATATAAAAGAAGACAATATCAAAATGGTCAACCAGCCTGATATCGAACACACAAGCATCTAAGAGAGACACTACAACAGCAGCAATATGAGTCTGGAGGTTAAGGCAAACGAGAGTAGTATATATACCCTACAGCTATGCTATCTCCAACACGCAACTCGTGGGGGTATTATATGGATGATATATTGAACCAACTCATCCTAGACCTGCCCTAATCGGGGGTCAGACAACCAGACCCATGGAGGGGGATGGGTGGAGGGGGAGTGGGGGCATGCCACCTACCTTACTAGGTGAGAAGAAAACACCCCTGGTGGTGGGCAGCTGAGCTTAGGGGCAAGCACAGAGGCTTAGTTACTGAGCCAGAAACCCTCATGTTTGAGAAATGGGGCGGCTATGCCCACCTCGGTGATCATCTTCAGATGTTACCGGGCCGCATTTGTGGCTATATATGTGGCTGTAGGTTGGCGTCTACTACAGCATATGCATGAGCTTAGCCATTCTATATAGAGGATGGGGGAAGGGGGGAGCAGGGGGGCAATGAGCACCCTCATGGTTATCGGCTTATTGCACCCTATGATGTGCCCATAACCTTAGTTATTCATTAGGGTAAAATGGATAGGCATACTCGTAGTCATCAGCTTGTTTCCCACTACTTTGAGCCCATAACAATGATTATTCCTTTGAGTACAGTGGGGGGAGGAAGAGGTACTAAGCGCACCCCATCACACAACAAATATTAAGACAGAGTTAAACAATAAGTCAGGTTCCAGTGTTTTGGCCTTCCACCAAATCGGGGAGACCCCAAGGGGTACATCCAGGATCCATAGGTGTCTTCACTACAGCAGCTGCATAACTGATAAGGCCAGGTCACACAGGAGAGAGGGTGTCTACTAGTTCCACCAACGATGTCTCTGGAAATTTGGCCCAGTCTGTCGATTGACCTGTGTCCATTTCTGGAGGATCCTTAGTAGTCTGGGCTGGTATTGGAGAGAGATCCTCCCTGGAGATCTTTGCAGGTGGCGCTGCTGAGGATTTAGAGGATGAATGTTGTGGCCCACTCCTGGGCCTCTGTCTAGACTTAGGCAATGAATTTAATGCTTGCTGAGGGAGATATAATTGCATGGAAGAGGTCTACAAGGCAGGGATCAGTATGTGGACATTAATATGAGCAGATTGGGGGCCAGCGTTCAATAGGGGACTGATTTGATGTGGGACCTGTCCTACAGGTAACAGGGATGCAGGGGACCCGTAGCTGGAAAAAAGGTTCTTACCAAAAGGTACCACCGGAGAGGGCTGCCAAAGCCTTCTGGGATTTGCAGTAGGGCACTGTAGGCCTGGCCAGAGTATTGCAATCCAGTGCTCAATATCCGTGGGATGATCAGCTATGAGTTCATGACCTTCCTTGAAGACACACAGTCTATTAATATTTTTAAATTTGAATCGAAAGTCATGCTGGTAAAGAAATCTTTTAATAGGTCCAAATACTCTCTGTTTTGCAGCTGTTTCTTGGGCAAAGTCTCTGTATATAGCAATTGTAGTGCCTTGCCAGGAAAGTTCCCCTAGGTCCCTCGCAGCACAAAGAATCCTCCCTTAGTAGTGTACTTCAGCAGATATGCCACAATTGGTCTGTGTATTAGTGTATTTGTTTGAGTGAGCAGAGACCATGTGAGCCCTTTCAACTTTGATTGCCCCCCCCCCCATCGATCCTATAATATACAGGGAAGGTTCTCATTAAGAAACTGTTCCACTGACTGACCTTCCACCCCCTCTGGGAGCCCAATGATCGGCAAATTGTTGTGGCGACTCCAGTTTTCTTGATCCTTGCACCTCTCACAGAGTGCTGTCAGCCATTCCTCATGCTGCTGAAGATGCTGCCAGACCTGAGCCTGCTTTGCTTCACATGCTTCAGCCCTCTGCTCCATGACGTTCATTCTGTCCTGTAAATGCTGAACATCATTTGTGGCACCAGACAGGGATAAGCTTACTTTGTCAACTCTAGTGGTTAGAGTTTCCAAAAGTTTACTAATGTGTTGAAAGGACTCCCCCACAGCTGCTGGTTGATCCATTTTTAGATTAAGGTCGCTTGGCAGAAGAGACGACATGAAGGGGGGTTTCTGAGTTGTAGCCGATGAGGTGGAAGTAGCCTCCCGGTCTTGTATCAGTACTCGAGGGGAGGTAAGCTAGGTGCAGAGTAGAGCGCAGTGGCCAATCTGTTTTGCGATGAGCGGGGGGCCTACTTGGCCTTGGCAAGCCAGAATGGTTTCAAGTCACAGCGCCACCGAAAAATAATGAATGCTTAGGAATCCGCTGAAAAGTATGTGCCACCCATCATGTAGGGTATTACCCGTGCATAAAGCCATTGATTTATAAAGGAGACTCCACAGGATAGTGGTGTCCAAGCGCGGATGGGCTAAGGTCTGGCTGGAGCTGGGGAGTTATGCTGCCATCTTCCTGGTGGCTAGACCACACCCTCTATGCCAACATTTTTTTAATTTATCCGGACAAATACCGTGGTCCACAGTATCAAATGCTTTATTAATGCCCAGGAAAATTGCTACCTTTGTAAGTTTTTGATTGAGGGCATTATACCTATCATTATTCACTTTAACTAAGGCAGTTAATGTACTATGTTTGGTGTGAAAACTTGTTTGTATGGGAAAAATAACGCTGGATTTTTCAAGGCATTCTCTTATCTGGGAGTTCACAAATTTTTCTAGCATTTAGCCATAACTGGAAGAATGGAGATAGGTCGATAATTATTTACTGGGGTCTTGTCTTTGGATTTGAATAGTGGAATAATACAGTATGAGTAGGTTCCACAGGAGTGGGATTTCATTGCTATTATCAAATTAAAGAGGTGATTTACAGGAGTTATGAGGATAGCATAACCCAGTTGCAGGAATATAGGCTCAATGTTATCAGCACTGGGACTTTTTTAGGGTCTATATTCTGGAGAAGCTGATCCACCTGCACATAGGTGAAAGGCTGGAATTGAAATGAGTCAGGGCTGTCAATTGCTGGATTTTGTAATTTGTGGTCAGATATGGGGATGTTTGCAAGAGGAGAGTTATCAAAAGCTACCCCCGTGGATGCAAAGTGGAAATGTAATCCCTTCGTTAATATTTATTTGTCTGTAATTAGTTTATTTTCAATACTGAGTTGTCTGGGTAGTCCTGATATGGAGGCCCCTCCTTCCATACGTTTTATAGCTTTCTAGAAAATGGAGGTATCAGACTTGTTTTCTTCCAACAGAGCTAGGTAGCAGATTTATTTATTTGTTTATTTATTTATTTATTTGTTCTTTAATAACTGGGTAAGTTTGCCTTAGTCAAGCGGATTAGCGGATTAGTTTGGTACATTGTGGATTAGTTTGGTACATTGATTTCTCTTTTGTCTGAAAATAGACCAATCCTAAGCAGTTTTGGAAATTCTAGCTGTAACCCAATGCAGATCTTGGTCCTTCATAACATGTTTAAATTCACTAGAAAACCAGGGGGGTCTTTTCTTTTTTGTTCTACGGTTGGTAATCAGAGCAAGCTGAATTATGATTTTTAAAACTTGAGTAGTAAAAATTTCATGTGCAATATGTACTGATGGTGCCAGTTAAAAATACTTCCATTTTATAGCAGCCAGACTGTAGAGGTACTTTTCTGTAGTAAAATAAGTGAATGCACGTTTATTAATGAATGAGGGCATACTATATACTTTCTTAATTCCTCTAACACAAGTCACTACATTGTGGTCACAAAGTGCATTATCTAAGACAGCTGTGACTGAAATTTTCTGGCATCTCTAACATAGTATAATATCTAGGAAAAATTAATTTGAAGTATTTTTAGGTTAGATTTGGTAAGCAGTAAGAATAGTTGTGTAAAGCCAAATTAATCACATAACGCTAACTCACATGACTTTGGGGTAAGTCAGTAATAGTTTCAGTCCTCTAGAACAAGGGTTTCCTTATTATTATCACTACAAAATTTAGAAAAGTAGTTCAGAATGTCCATGCCAGCTGTAGGGGGCCTATAACAGCAAATTCATTGATAGAGTCACTATTTAAGATGCTTATGTTAACTACAATATATTCAAGTGCAGATTGTTTGGATAGGGAGTCGGTCAAGGAGGTTGTCAATTTTTTCTTGATGAAGAGTACAATCCCTTCACCAGGATCAAGGCAGTCCTGCCTATATACTGTAGGTCATATTCAGTGAGGGAACAAAAAGGGCGATGTCAAACTCATGTCCAACTACCGCCCTATATCTCTTCTGCCCACTCTCAATAAGCTGCTTGAAAAAATAGTCCACCGCCAGCTTGCTGCTCACCTTGACATGTTTAATCTTCAAACCCTGTGCCAACATGGTTACTGGCCCAGTCACAGTACCACCTCTGAACTTACACAACTTACAAATGACATCAGAAATAATATGGACTGTGGCCTACTCACTGGGGCTGTCTTTATCGACCTGTCTACAGCCTTCGACATGGTACACCATCCTCTCATGCTAAAGAAGCTCCAATCCATTGGAGCATCTGACCAAGTCCTCTCCTGGTTCCATAGCTATCTTGACAATCGGACTCAGGTGGTAGCATTTCACAAGGCCCTTTCCTCCCCCCTAAACATCTCCCGTGGAGTTCCCCGGAGATCCACTCTTGGACCTCTACTCTTCTCCCTCTTCCTAAATGATATTCCCACCATGTCCCGGCATAGCTGCACTCTTATGTACGCAGATCACCTTGTTCTCTACTCTGGGTCAAAATCGGTTGCTGCCATCAACTCCACTCTCACTAATGACTTCCAATTCCTGCAGACCTGGCTCTCTAGCAACCACCAAGTCCTGAACCTAGAAAAAACCTGTGCTATGCTATTCGGATCCTCTAAAAAACTGTCTTCCCCTGCTAACAGGATCCGGGTTCAATGCCTTGATGGCTCCCTCATCTCAAACACTGAGTCCTTCAAGTACCTTGGGGCCACTTTGGATCCCACACTTGACCTGTCTCAACATGTCAATATGGTATGCTGTGCCGTCAATGCTAAAATTGGCGGAGCTTATTTCGTGCGCCACTCCCTCACTCCTTCCACTAGACTTTCTTGTTACGAGAGGTATTCTCTCACCTCCCAGCCCAATATGCTCTGCCCTCCTCTTTGCTGCAAACTCTGCTACACTCCACAAATGGGACACTGTCTACAACAACATCTGAAGATTCACCTTAACTGCCCCACGTCTTACCCATCATTGTCTCCTTCCTTCTACAGCTAAATTGGCTGTCACCTAAGGATATTGAGCCTACTCCTGGGCTGCTTTATCGACTCCCTGTCTAGACCTCCTGCCCTGTCTATCTTTCCAACCTTCTGACTCCTGCCTCACACACCCGTACCCTCAGGTCTTCCTCTGTCCCCATGCTCTCCATTAGACCTTGCATGACAAAATGGGTGAACAGGCATTTGCCCATTTTGCTCCCAAATTCTGGAACTCACTCCCCCTTATGGTGAAAACTTCAGCCTCCCATCGAGAATTCAAAAACTCGTTGTTCACCCACCTCCTAGCCTCTGGCCAATGCAAATGCTCTTAATTGGCTTTGTCCCACTGCAGGCTGTCGGGTCTGACCGAGTACTACACTAATGTTTTCCTTGTACGCTTGTCTAGGTGGCTATGAACCTTGATGTCTTTACTGTCCTCAGCTGTCTTATGGTTACCCTAATTGTTTTATTTTACATCCTTATTATGATCTATGCCTAAAATGTACCTTATGTAACTATTACTGTGCTACCCAATGTATATCTTGTTTTGCTCCTGTACACCTATATTATGTCTGTGCATTTCTGCATATTGTAACCAGTGTCCTGTGCTCTCCTGGGTCGTGCCTGAAAATAGGCAGGTCTGTTGCCTAGCGCACTTACCCAGTTACCAAAAGCTAATAAATAAATAAATAAATATTGGAGTCTATAGATGGACTGAGCCATGTTTTGGTCATGACAAGTATTACAGGATTTGTATGTGCAGTTCAAATCTTTAAATCATTTATTTTGCCCAACATACTAAAGGTGTAAATGGTCATGAATTTATGCCATTTGAAACTACAAACTGGGGGGGAGTTAGACTTAGACATGTGGGGACAGGGTTTAATTCAATGGCCTCGATTTTCAAAGCCCGTGAATGCCACAAGCCCCTTATGTGGCAATCATTTGGTGCATGGGCTTGCAACATTCTCCCAGCCGGCAATCAGAATTTTCAATCCTGAGTGCCAAATGCTACAAGTTAAATGAGCTTTTACCTGATCTGACTTGCACCTTTTGGGGGCCCTTTTTATGGGGCTTGGACCAAAGATTTGGCATAAGCCCCATAAATTGATGAAACTGTCACAACTGCCACTGATGTACTAAAATTGGGTGCAGTTCCATCAAAGGAGTTTGGTGCAGGTGCGCCAACATATGGGTGAAATACAGGGCTTGATGCAAGCCCTGAATCACCCTTTGAAAATCATGCCCAGTATTTCCTGAGCAGCTTGTAAAAACATAAGGATTTCTTTGCTTAAGCAGACAGAATTTTTAGGACACATTTATTATGTCTAGCATTGAAACTGCATTTTGGAGCTTCAGGTACACTAACTTTCTATCTGTTGGTTACTAAATTAACAAAGGCCACTAATGTGGCCACATAGCTATAGTAGGTGTAATTGTGTTAGTCAGTAGTTATATTATTGCTATAGTAAATAAACGATTGATTGATAATTTTGCTAATTGTATATCATATGGTGACCAAAACTGAGGCAGCATATCAATACTGTTTAAATTAAAGATCCCCAAAAAAAGAGATGATTTGACAGATGGATAGAACTGTTATTTAAGAGTACAGAATATTAGGTATATATGGACACATGTTGATTCATGGATATAACAGGATAACAGCATCTCAATTACAAGGGGGTCTTTGTTAGGTTTGGATGTTGAATGTTCAGAAACTCAAATCACTTGTTAAAGAGTTGCAGATAAATCATGTTTAAACACTATAAGTATGGGTCACGTGATGGCAGCCTAAGCTGAAGCAGCAGTTCCCTGGAGCTCCGCTCTACACTCTTCTATTTCGGGCAAATATCCAGAATTGTAAGCTCTCATTATCTTAATAACCATACAGACAGTGAGCCTACTTAACTTGGAAGCTTAAATTGGAGCTCAAAATGGATGTTTACATGAAGAAAGCACCGTCAAGGCACTCTCCGCCGCTTACCCCGGAAAAAGACAAGGCCGCGAATCGGCCTAAGCAACATGCCGCTAGCTTATCTAAAATGCCCGAAGTAGCAGCAGCTCTTTCAGAGGAGAAATTCCTGGAAGTCATGCAACCGCTTCAAACAGCAATCGCTAACATCTCGGAGGATCTCCAAAGGATCCAAACCGCAGTGGATTCCCGAACAAGGAGGGTTGGAGATTCCGAAGCTCGAATAGTCTCCCTTGAGAAAAAAACAAGATAAAAGTGATCTGGAGTCTGTGAGTGTCGCGTGAAGAATAAGGAAATTAGAAGAGAAATTGGAGGACCTGGAGGGTCGTAGTAGGAGAAACAACTTAATCATTATTGGTATGCTGGAGAAAGAAGAAGGGAATGCAGCTATTCTATTTTTACAAAAATTTTGCTTGAAAATAGCCGGACCACCGCCGCATGGAGGAGACTATATAATTGAAAGAGCCCATCAAGCTTTGCGTCCCCTGCCAGCCTCTGGTCAGCCCCCCAGGCCAATAATATTTAAACTCTTAAATTTCCTGGACAAACAGCATATACTGGGTAAGATTAAGGAACTAAATGAGGTAACTTGGGAGGGCAGGAAAATCCGTGTCACGCAGGACCTTCCTCATTCTGTGCGAATGCGACGGCAAGAACTTCACCCGCTGGTTTCAAAATTAGTGGCTACAGCTAAGGCATTCAGAGTTAAATACCTGGCTATCCTAATGGTCAGACACGGGGAAAAGTGGCTATCCTATGACTCTCCTGCACAAGCATTGCAAGGGCTGAAGGAAATCTATCCAGAGTTATACAAGTGAGACTGGCGAAACAAACTCTGGATACTCGGCAGAGGCTTAGAGGTTTATTGTTCAGATTACAATGTGACAAGCAGTTGAGATAGTCATTGAAAGGGAATATTCGCACAGGGATTAAGAGGGCTTCATTGCGAATGGAGTTAATAATGAATCAAGCGAGACACTGACGTGAATCGCAGTTTGTATCTTTGGGCCTCCTGGGATAATGCACCGGATAACTTGGAATCGTATTTGATTGATGGGGACAGCTCCGATTATGCAAGAATTATTTACTTCAGAGGGAGATGCTAGAGTCATTTTCATTTCTATACGAGGGAGGAACGGCCAGTCAGATGGTTTCAGCTGAGGACACTTAGTGACTTTAGTTTTGATTTTAATTTCGAATTCAACATCCTTGAGCGGCTCCCCTTGGTAATTAAGCAGAAGAGGGGAAATGAATACAAGAGAGGGAAAAAGGAAGAGTAGGTTGGGAGTTCACTACTCTCTTCTATGTATCGCAGGACTGGCTAGTCAATCTGGATAATGTCCTGACACGGACTGATGCAGGGTATTGAATATATTCAGGAGTGATAGTATTACAATAGCGAGTGATATATAGTTGTTGAAATGACTTCGATGATTAACATAGTTATTTTATAGAGTCTTGTATAGATAGAAGGAACCTTATTGAGGCAACGAGGGGCCAATATATCAAGCGACTATTATTTGATTTACACTTGGCAGCCTCTAATTTTGAATCTGACTTGTAATAGAATCCTGAGGAGCCGTCTATGCACTGTCAAAAATGTACTTACAAGAAGGGTATAAAGGTGTATTGGTTTTGAGCATTATATACAGCCTAGGTAGGGGAATACTAAGAACTCCCCTCCTCCCCTCTTAGCTCTTTTTCAAAGTTTATGTATTAAGGGCTTATCATTACTATGTTCATTATAGATTTTATTTGATGACTTGCATGTGACGATTCAGACATAGCATTCATTCAAATCGTCACTGCATTAACAATAAGCCCTTTAAGCAGAATAGTGACACATGGGCTAATGTATGGAGGTTGTCAAATGTTAGCGTTTTATATAGATAGGTTTAATGGCTTAAAAGATATAGAGCGGATACTGTTAATGCATAGAATTGTTGCGTATTAAGATATTGTTTTTCTTTTCTCTTTTAATCAGTTACATAGGCAAAGAGACAAGTTTAGGGAGGGGGGCTCTGGGGAACAAACTGTTAGGCTAGGTTATGCTTAAAGCTGAATCATGTGGCATATGAGACTTTGGAGTGCAGTTAATTTGAACTGGGGATGGGTTTTTAAGTGGGACATTATGAGCTATGAGTTTAATACCCATAGATTATTATTTTTTGGGGTGGGTTTAAGATTACACACTATTAGTACCCGGGGGTCCAGAGCCTACCACAGTACACCTTGGCTTCATCAATTAGATGTACACTGTGCTTCCCAAATGGTACTTGGTCAAAAACAAGAATTGTACCCCATCGAAGGCTTTAATGGTTCACCTATCTATTTACATCTCCAAGATGCAATAATAGGACATGGGTAACCAATACCGTTTTGTAAGTTGGAATATCAAAGGGGCCAAGGATAGGGTCAAAAGGCAAATAATCCTGAAACATCTGCGGCAGTTGGGAGCACAAATAGTTTTTCTACAAGAAACACATCTGAAGAGAGAGGATGTAAGCCTTTTTAGGAAGTCATAGGTTGGGCAAGTTTTTGGAGCAGGGGCAACCACGAATAAAGGAGTGGTAGCAATACTATTAGCAAGAAATATCCCCTTTAAAATGACTCATGAAATATGGGATCCAGGAGGCCGATATATCATAATTCATGGCTCATTGGAATCTTGTCCGGTCCTTTTGGGCTCAGTATACGGCCCCAACAGCGATTCCCCATCCTTTTTTGTACACTTGCTTAATCTTGTGTCGACCAACCCACAAAAATTTACCATATTGGGAGGAGATTGGAACTTAGTGCTCCAAACAGATTTAGATAGATCTGATCGTGTGAGACGGGGCTTGTCTCCAGCACAAAGGGCGGTAAAAGAGCTTATAACCAGTGCTGCTCTATTAGACGTATGGAGAGTTCTTAACCCCTCGGACAGGCAATATACTTTCTTCTCTGCAGCACATAGAACATATTCTTTTTTTTTTGTTGCCATTAACACTTTATTCAGTTTGAGTTACAGGGTACATACAGCCATACAATCAGCCTTATAAACAGTGGATACTCAGTCCACGACCATGGCCCTGTAACAAACCCACCCCAGCCACCCACCCCCTCTCAGCGCTCCCCAACCCCACCCCCACCCTCCCGGCACATAGAGCATATTCTAGAATTGACTACCTGCTTATGAGCTCTTTTGCACTGCCCGGAGTTACCCAGGCAGAAATATCAGCTAGAGTCTTGTCCGATCATGCCCCAGTCAGTATGGATTATTGGTTGGGTGCAGGAGGCAAGAGATCTCCACAATGGCGTTTGAATAGCCAATTATTGAGAGACAACACTTCTTTAGAACACATTGTGGATTTCATTGCCTCTTTCCTTAGTAATAATCAAGGATCAGTGACTAAGTATGACTTCATTTGGGCAGCTTTAAAATGCTCCTTGAGGGGGGAGTTTATAAAAATGGCTTCCAACAGAGTTAGGCACCAGAGGGCACAAATGGAGGAACTCCTTGTGTCCATTAAAAACCTGGAACACAGTTTATCCAGTTCCTCTTTGGTAGAGATGTGGGCTAGGCTTTATCAGCTACAAGCCCAGTACATAGGACTGGTATCTCAAAAAGCAGAGTTAGCCCTGCAAAGAACCAAACTTAAATATCTAGAGATGGGGAAAAGAGCAGGTAAATTGCTCACGATGTGTATCCACCAAGTAGAAGCTTCACAATTTATTGCAGGAATCCATACAGGGCAGAATGGTCAAGTGTGTACTGACCCCAAGAAATTGTGAATCTGTTCGGATCTTACTTTCAAGACCTTTATACAATAGACCCAGCCTTGCGACCCACTAACGAAGGAGTAAACTCCTATCTTAGCTCTGTATATCTGCCTAAGATTACAGCTGCAGAAGCAACCCTCTTAGGGGCCCCGATATCCCTAGCAGAAATTCAGCAGACCATTCAACAGCTACCCCCAGATAAATCACCAGGGCCTGATGGATTACCGAGTAACTTCTATAAGGCCTGCCAATCTATAATAATTCCGGTATTAAAGGATGTTTTCACTTACTGGTATGATAATGGGATATCAGATTCAAGTTTTCAAGAGGCTGTAATATCCTTAATTTTAAAACCAGGGAAAGATCCACTAAATCCTAGCAGCTAACGCCTTATATCTTTATTGAACACGGACATTAAAATTTTAGCCAAGGTGTTAGCAAACAGACTCTCAAATGTTATGGGCGCTCTAATAAGCCATGAACAAGTCAGATTCATGAAGGAAGGTCATCTCAAGATCATATGAGAAAATTGTTGCATCTCCTTTCGGTTTCCAGGGAGTCCGACACGCCAATGGTGTTGGTCTCCCTGGATGCCGAAAAGGCATTCGACAGAGTTACTTGGGACTTCCTGTTTGCTACCCTAACTTCAATTGGACTGCCCAAAGAATTCCTGAGATGGATACAACTTCTATACTCCTCCCCCATGGCCAGAGTCAAGTGCAATGGTGTTTTTTCCCCCTCTTTCAACCTAGCACCGGGTACAAGGCAGGGATGTCCCTTATCTCTCCTCCTGTTTAACATCTATTTGGAGCCTCTGATCCTTAGATTAATGGGCAATGTCAATATTAAAGGGATCCAAGTAGGTACTGAAAGATACTCCCTCTCAGCGTATGCAGATGATATACTACTACATGTGGAGAGCCCAGGCCTCTCAATCCCGGCTGTCTTAAGTGAGATTGAGGAGTACGCTAAAATATCATATTATAAATTGAATCGGGCTAAGACTAAGATTTTGCCTTTAAATAGTAGAGTAAATAAGACAGAACTCTCCACCCTTGGCCTCTCTTGGGAACCAAAATACATAGTATACCTAGGTATCAAGATCTACAGAGATCTTGGCACTACAATAAGAGACAACATATACAATATAGTCAAAACAATAGCCCAGGACATGGAAAGATGGCGATTGCTTCCTTTTTCTCTCTGGGGTAGGTTAAGCACAATTAAAATGAATATTCTACCAAGGATGCTATACCCATTTGGTATGCTGGGGGCTTACCTGCCAAAAGCATGGTTCTTTAAACTACAAAACATAGTAAATGCTTTCTTGTGGAACAAGAAAGGTATACGCAGATCCTATCTCAAGCTGACAGCCCCGAAACATAAAGGAGGCATTGCGGCCCCCTCCTTTTTCCTGTATTACTTAGCACAACATATGAGCAAGTTGGTCTTTTGGAATAAGGAGAGTTGGAATTCAGAATATCTCCCCTTGTGGCTTTCTATAGAAAAACACTTAGCCTCCCAAGCGAAATGCTCATTGGGAGCGCTCTTATATGCCTCACCATCTTACATCCCTAAGCTAATTAGGAATAATCCCATGGGTTGGTCTTTAAAGGCCTCTCACCAGGCCCAAAAATATTTAGCAGTGAAATGGTACCAGTCTATAGACCAGCCAGTTACTGGCAACCCACATTTTAAAATTAATAGTGTGCCAATACCCCTCAATTTCTGGCCTCAGCTAAGCCAATGCAAAGCTTCAGATATATGGTCAAATGGAAACCCACTCACCTTTGCTCAATTCTGGCAATCTAATGTGGCATTAGATAAAGAAGCCTTTAAATATATCCAAGTTAGTAAGGCCCGGGCTTCCTTTTTTGGCCGGGTGCCACCAATGGACTCAGGAGAAAAAGAGCTAGCTGCACTTCTTCAGGCAGCCTCCCAATCACACTTAGTTTCTAATATATACAAAACTCTCCTGGCCTGGGACAGCAAACTCCCGTCAGGAGTTTGTCTTTATTGGGCGAGGGAACTAGGAATATCAGAAGACCCTGATCTATGGAGGAAACTCTGGATATCAATGTAGAAATTCATAAAGCAAGAGAGGCTTAGATTAGTTCATTTTAACATTATGCAGAATATCTATCTTACACCAGCTAAGCTCTTCAGGTATGGGACATTAAACTCTCAAACATGTGGCAAATGCAAGGCTGATACTGGCTCCCTGTATCATATGATATGGCTGTGCCCCCACATACAGACCTTTTGGCAGGCTGTTAATAACACTTTGGATCCTATCCTTGGCTTGAAGAACTTATTTACTCCTGAAATCTGTCTAATAAATTATTTCTCAGGAGATAGCCCCAAAATGAGGAAAGCACACATGATACTTATTTCTGCGATAGCTAAACTGATAATTATGAGACATTGGATAGAGGACAAGTCACCCAATGTAATGGAGTGGTACAGAGAGATTGTACAGGCATTGCAATTGGAAAGACACATTGCATCCATGCAGAACAGGTTAAAAACATACTCGTCCCTCTGGGGCAGCTTAGAGACTTTACCGATAGCCTGGAAACCATAATAATGATTAATTATGTTTTAGGTGAGACATAATAAAAGTAATGAATAGTGTGTAGTCAGGGAAATGGGATAGAGATTGGGTTTTAATTTTTAATTTGAGTTGTGTATATTGCACCTATAACTCTGTTATGACTGTGTATTATCTAATGTACTTTGGTTGGTGCGTAAAACTACTAATAAAACTTGTTAAATCATAAAAAAAATAAACACTATAAGTTTGAATATTCATGAATAATATTCACTTATTGTACACTGTTTTTAAGACACATGTATCTGAATAGTGCTTACACTATAAATGTGGGTAAGAGCTGGTCAATGCTTAATTTACACTAGGACAGGTTGTCTTGAAACCAACTTTTTTGCCTAATACAAAGATATTTTCTTATTTAGAAGACTTTTAACATTATATACTATGTATTTTTCAACTTATTTTATCATGTGGTTTAAAATTATGGACATTTACTAATGCATGCACAGATGCACGAATATAGCTTTAGTATGTTTTATGGCTGTTCTCAGGGAAGAAGCTTATCTATTCTGTGACATTTGACCTTGACATACCTTTCCTTTGATGGAACTCTATTGTCTTTATATGGTCCTGTGTTGTTTGAAAAGCAGTATACTAGGAGTTATACTAGGATTTTTAAGATGTACAGAAGGCAATAGGCCCATTATGGTACATCTCCCTCAAAGAGGATTCAATTATTCCCCAAGGATGGCAGCAGAAAACTGCCCAATTTCTGTTTAAAAGCATTGAAGGACTCTGCTTCAACCACATCTCTAGGCAGTGAATTCCACATGGGTAGTATTCCTTGGGTATAGAAGCAACATCTTAGAGACCTCTTGGGGAAGGTTAACCTCAGTTGATATGTATGGCATCTAAGAGAATAATCTGTATGATTTATAGACACCCCCAAGGTCTGCCATGAGAAGTTTATCCCATAAT
The DNA here is from genome assembly GCA_016271365.2 of Neoceratodus forsteri. NCBI lineage: Eukaryota > Metazoa > Chordata > Ceratodontiformes > Ceratodontidae > Neoceratodus > Neoceratodus forsteri. The sequence continues at coordinate 636,358,754 of CM057455.1, read as the reverse complement.
ATTTGGTACATTAGTAAAATATTACCCCTAGTTCTTCTAGGTTTGAGTGAATACATAGTCAATTCTATTAGCCCCTGTCTTGTTCTGCATCCCTTCCACCAGTCTTGTGACCATTCTTTGAACATTCTCTAACTTCCTGACATCACCACACAGGTAGGGACTCCAGAGCCACGAGCAGTAGTCCAAGTGTGGTCTTAAGTATGCCCTGTATAGTGTGAATATGCATGCTTTATTTCTGGATTGAAAAGCCTTTCTGATGCAGTAAATGATCTTATTTGATTTGTTTATAATCTCAGTACACTGTCTGCTAAATTTGAGGTCATTAGTGATGATGACTCCCAGGTCTTTTTTGCTGCCAACTTCTTGTAGGGTTTTCCCATTATGGAATAGTTGTTTCTTCTATTTATTGCACCATGATGCATGACAACACATTTATCTGTGTTGAAGGCCATGCCATTTAGCCTAGACCATTCTTCTAAGATTGTCAGATCTTTTTTAAGTGATTCGACCCGAGTGTCACCATTTACCTCAGCAGTAATCTTAGAGTCATCTGTAAACTTAACAGTGAAGTTACACAGGTTTACAGCCATATCAGTGATAAAGATGGTGAACAGTACCAGTCCCAATACTGACCCCTGCGGAACCCCACTGGTGACTGAGCTGACACTAGATTGATATCCTCTGTTCCATACAGCCCGATGTATTTTCATCAGCCATGCCTCAACCCATTTGACAATGAGGTTGTTTATTCCCATAGTATTCATTTTTTCTATAATGATAGAATGGGGGACCTTATCAAATGCCTTACAGAAGTCTAAATAGATCACATCCGCTGGTGATTTCCTTTCTAGTAAGGCACTGACATTTTCATAGAATACTAGGTTATTCGTTAAACAGGACTTTTGTTTTTTTAACCCGTGTTGTGAATTATCTCCCAAGTTTTTACATTCAATTTTCAGTTCTAATTTGTCTTTTATTAGTGATTCAAGAACCTTGCCCAGAATATTGGTCAGGTTAATTGGTCTGTAGTTAGCCATAATGGACCTGTCCCCTTTCTTAAAATCAGTACCACCATTGCTGTTCTCCAATTTATCGGGATTTCTCCTGTGTTTATAGGCATACTAAAGATCTTATGTAGTGGGTCTAACAGCCAAGAAGCTAGTTCTTTTAGTAGTCTGGGATGAAGTTTATCAGGACCAGGGGACTTGTTAGTTTTGATTTTTATTAATTTATCCCTGATTTCATTTTTTGAGAATTCTGTTGATGTTTCAGTATTTGTTCCACTGTGTAATGTTCTAGTTATGGGTTGCCCTATGTTAAACATTGAAAAAAAATATCCATTAGAGTTCTCTGCCATTTCTTGAAGGTCTGATATCTCAGTGTTGTTAATTTTTAGTGGACTGATGGATTTGTCTATGTTTTTCTTAATGTTCACATAAGTGTTAAAGCTTGTTCCGGCATCATTAAAATGGGCAAGCTTAAACTCAATTATTTTCTTTTGATCTTTGATGCTTTTTTTGCATTTCCTTTGGGGTATCTTATACACAAGTTTATTGTATTCATTATTGTCCCTTTTCAATGTCTGATAAGTGCTTTTTATGTTTGCTATGAGTTTTTTGATCTTGTTAGTGAACCATAATGGTATTTTCCCTTTTTTATTGTAAAGTGCTCTGTTGGGAATGTATTTGTTCTCTAGTTCAAGTAATTTGTTCTTAACTCTGGACCATAGTTGTTCAGATGTGCTAGATATGTCACCCCATCCCCACTGGTACAGTTCTTGTTTAATCAGATTAAAATTGGCTGACTTATAATCTTTTATTATTGTAATGCTATTGTCAGTCCTTACTTTGATGTCTCAGGCGAAAGTAATTATATTGTGATCCCCATTGATTAAGGGTTCATGAATCATTAGTTTGTTTAGTTTATCTGGTATGTCTGTTAAGACTAGGTCTAAGGTTTTAGTATTCCTAATGAGTTCTTTAACCTTCTTTTCTAACCCGTTTGCTAAGCACATATCAAAAAGCATTTCTTCCTGGATAGTGATGGCTGTTCCAGTATCCGAGTTTACTCCAGGGGCATTAAAGTCTCCCAAGAGAATAACATCAGTGTCAGTTAACCTACTTTCTATACTGTCTACTAGCTATTGATGTTCAACTATAGTTGTACTGTATCTGTGGCTCTAAAATATAGGTCTACTAAAATGTTATTTTGATTTTCTCTCATTGGTTCAATCCAGTTTATTTCCTGAGTGTTATTAATATTGGGATCATTGACCTGCTTGTATTTAATGTCTGTATTTACAGAAAAGGCAATTCCACCCCCCTTTATCCTTTTCTATTTTTGTAATAAACAGGATAGCATGGATTCAGAGCGGGAAGGTCATGCCAGACGAATCTGATAGATTTCTTTGACTGGGTGACCAAAGTAGTAGATCAGGGAGGGGCTGTGGACATGGCCTACCTAGACTTTAGCAAGGCATTTGACACAGTCCCACACAAAAGATTAATATACAAGTTAGCCAGCCTGGGAGTGGGTCCCAAGATGACAGCCTGGGTAAAGAATTGGCTGGAGAATAGGAACAGAGAGTAATAGTAAATGGAGTCCACTCAGAAGAAAGGAGGGTTACTAGTGGGGTACTGCAAGGTTCAGTATTAGGACTGGTCCTCTTCAATGTCTTTATAAGCGACATTGTGGAAGGACTGGAAGGAAAAGTATGTCTCTTTGCAGATGACACTAAGCTCTGCAACAGAGTTGATGCACAGGGTGGGGTGGAAAGGATGAGAAGGGACTTGGCAAGGTTAGAGGAATGGTCAAATGTATGGCAGCTTAAATTCAATGCTGAGAAGTGCAAGGTAATGCACCTGGGAAACAAAAACCCAGGGGAAGAGTACACAATGGGGGGTAAGATACTAACAACAACAAAAATGGAAAGGGACCTGGGGGTAGTCATATCAGATGACCTAAAGGTGGGCAAGCAATGTGAGAGGGCAGCAAGGATGGCTGGGGGGATACTGGGATGCATAGGGAGAGGCATCACCAGTAGAAAACAGGAAGTTATTATCCCTCTGTACAGACAGCTGGTGAGACCCCATCTGGAGTACTGTGTGCAGTTCTGGAGACCCAATCTCAGAAAGACATAGACAGGATGGAAGCTGTCCAGAGGAGGGCAACTAAAATGGTGCAGGGTCTGCACCGGAAGACATATGAATAGAGACTTAAGGAGCTTAATATGTATAGCCTTGAGGAAAGGAGGGAGAGGGGGGACATGATAGAAACGTTCAAGTACCTCAAGGGAATCAACAAAGTCCAAGAGGGTAGCATCTTTCAAAAAAAGAGGTGTGCAAGAACAAGAGGGCACAATTTGAAGATGGGGGCGCGGCTCAGAGGTAATTTAATGAAGTATTTTTTCACAGAGAGGGTTGTGGATGCATGGAACAGCCTTCCGGAGGAGGTTGTGGAGTCAAAATCAGTGGTGGAATTCAAGCATGCATTGGATAGTCATAAGGCAGTTCTTGGGGGTGGAGGTAGGAAGAAGTAAGCTGCTGGTTAACTAGGATCTGCAGCTTATCCAGTAGGTAGGGAAATGGGCAGACTGGGTGGGCCAAGCGGTCCTTATCTGCCGTCAAATTCTATGTTTCTATGTTTCTAAAACCAGGGATACAGTTGTTCCATCCAGTTGTCTCATCCCACCAGGTTTCTGTGACTGCTGCAATGTCAAATATGTTTCTGATAAAAAAATAGTTCTAATTCATCTATTTTGATTTTGTTCAAGCTTCTAGCATTAGTTAAGAAAAAAAATATTTCACCCTTATGTGGTTTGCTTTACTTTTTGGGATTGTTTTTTTCTGTGCTATTTGTTCTCCCCTACACCCCCAACTATTTAGTTTTTTGGTACATGCTGATTTCCCTTTAATTCTTGGCTGAAAGCATTACCTAACAGTTTAGTCCCCCTTTTTGCTGAAGTGTAGACCATCCTGACAAAAAAAAGATTGTTATTATCCACAAATTGCTCACAAATTCTAATAGATACTGGTCCATATATTCAAAAGGGTTGCGCATGGCGCAACAGTGTTGCACCATGCACAACCCACTGATGCGCCCTGCGTAATATTCAAAAGGGAAAAGTGTGCCGCACAAATCCCGATGCACCGGAGCACATCAGTAATGTATGCAGGCACAGGTGGGGGGGGGGGCGTGCCCATGCATAATCTGCACAGCCCGATATTCAGCCTGGGATGTGCAGAGCCATGCATGTGCAACCCCTACTTGCGCCTGCACAAAGTTAAGCCAAGAAAAAAAGGAACAAATGATGGCAACCCACAGGTGAGCTGCCACATTGCAGGGTGCAACACAGCAGCTTCCACCTGTGGGTGGCCACCCGAGTTCCTGCTGCACCTGGCAGTACCCCCATGCCCCATTGCGGGCATCTATGTAAATAAACCCCCCCTCCAATATCCCTGATGGTCTAGTGGACCGAGTGCTGCCTGATCATGGGCATCTGGTTAAATAAACCCCCCCCTCCTATATCCCTGGTGGTCTAGTGGATGGCTATGTTCCCGATCGCAGGCATTTGTCTACAAAAAACAGCCTCGTCTAATATCCCTGCTGGTCCAGTGGACTGCTATGTGCCCGATCGCAGGCATTTGTCTACAAAAAACAGCCTTGTCTAATATCCCTGGTGGTCCAGTGGACCGCTGTGTGCCCAGTCGCGGGCATCGGTATATTACACCCCCATCCAATATCCTTGGTGGTCCAGTGGACCGATCACTGCCTGATCACTGGCATCTGTTTAGAGCACCCCCCCCACCAATATTCCTGGTGGTCCAGTGGACCGCACTTCCTCCGATGAGGGCATCTGTAAAACATAAAAGTTCCTGTTACCCTGGTGGTCTAGTGTGTCTCCTCCCACTGCCCACTGAGCTCACCACTTCCCCAGTCAGCCAGCGGGTGGCAGCACCCACCCACCTGCCGCCCCACCGACTGACAGCTCAGTAGGGCTGCACGTCCATTGGTTCTAGCGTGAGCCAGTGGTGTGCAGCCCATACCATACTACACAGTCCAGATATGTGAATGAATCATTCACATATCTGGACCGTGTAGTACGGTATGGGCTGCACGCCCATTGGCTCATGCTCTGAACCAATGGGGCTGCAGCCCTACCAAGCTGTCAGTCGGCGGGCGGCAAGGTGGCAGACAGGTGGGGTGCTGCCATACGCCGGCTGATGGGGGGAGTGGGGCGGTGGGGCTCAGTGGGCAGGTGGGGAGAGGAGTACACTAGACCACCAAGGTAATAGGACTTTTTTATGTTTTACAGATGCCTGCAATTGGGCAGAGTGTGGTCCACTGGACCACCAGGAATATTGGTGGGGGGGTGATTGAAATAGATGCCCATGATTGGGCAGCGATCGGTCCACTGCACCACCAGGGATATTGGATGGGGGAGTGTATTATACCGATGCCCGCGATCGGGCACATAGCGGTCCACTGGACCACCAGGGATATTAGACAAGGCTGTTTTTTGTAGACAGATGCCCATGATCGGGCACATAGCAGTCCACTGGACCACCAGGGATATGAGAGGGGGGTTTATTTAACCAGATGCCCATGATGGGGCAGCACTCAGTCCACTGGACCACCAGGGATATTAGACGAGGATTTTCTTTAGATAAATGCCCACGATCGGGCTGCAGGGGTGTTGGTCCCTGACAACTGCTGCCTGGCAGGGCGCCAGGCGCAAGTCGTTGGGGATCGGTACACCTGCATGCTAATGGGATGCAAATGGGGCCATAATGACATGCAAATGGCCCCATGTGTGCCTTGCATAAATTATGGCCCCATTTGCATGTCCCCTTTTGAATATCGCAGGTGCTGTGCATGGTGCAATGGCACTTGTGCTAGTGCATCTCCATGCTCCACTCTGGCCACTTGCACTTGCGCAGTGCCACTGCGCCATGCACAGTGGGGGTGGCCAGGGTGTGATATTCAAAGCTGCTGAGCCATAGCGCCGCTCCATTGAATATTGCCCAGGCCACACCCCTGTGCAACCAAGTTGAGCTGTGCCCAGGCTTGCGCCACAGCCTGGCACAGTTTGAATATCCAGGCCTCTATGTCATTTGCCAGGCACCACCTACGAAGCCAATTGTTGTAAGATTTTATATTTTGTCCTCTAACTTTCTTCTGGAACTGGGAGAACTTCAGACACAAGCAATTTAGCATTATGGTCTTTTAAGACTTTTATTGCCTGTTGTGTATCTTCAATGGTTTCATCTACCCCCTGTCAGTTAAGGTTTTTAGGCTTTGAATATTCAGTGAAATGCTTGGTAACATCTGGGTTATATTTTTGATGGTTGCTCCACTATAACTACAACTTGCTATTGTCTCTATTTCCAGAAGTTGTAAATCTGTACATGTATTTTGTAATGGAGTCTCCTAGTATAAATACCTGCTCTGTGTTTCAATCTCTAGTATCATCCTTCATTCTGGTTTCTACAGTATTACTTCTTTCACCCATCACTGTTAAATTTCCCTTGTTATGCCTGTTCACAGTTGCTGCATCGGTTTCATCAGTACTAATCGTGTTTGAGATCTGCATGTGGGGTAAAATACTTAGGTTAAGTGTGGTATTTAAGCAATAATACCCGAGAGGGTGGTCGGTATTGGGCAATACCGGACTGCCCAGGGGCGTAATGAGGCCCGACGCCGCAGGCGGAGGGCCTTATAGCCCCTGGAAGGTCCGGTATTGCCCCTACCGCCCACCCTCGAGGGTATTATTGCGTTTAGAAAATGGACATGTACCTCAAGTTTAATTGAAAAGTAAAACAACAGAGGAAATAAGTTTAAAATTAATAGAAAAACCTGAAGAAAAATTGTTGTTGGTAAAGTAGTCCCTCTGATTTTTTTATGCTGTTGATTCTTGTCTTGCTCCCCCCTTCCTGAGAGCCATTCCTTGGAAGTGATCATCCCCTTCCCCCACAGCACACCTTGCAGAAGTACAGATGAACTCGATATTGAAGTTGCACGTCAGGGAGTTTCATGGCATGTTTTTTATTTATTTTAAACAGTTCTGGATTATTTTTTTCTTTTGGTCAGTCCACAGACACGGCAGTTTGGTGCGTGACCTTACAGGACCGTGCTCCGTTAAACCCGGAAGAGAAGCGCTATGTGGGATGGCAGCAGCTTAAAATTTATCTGTTTCTATCCATAAGGAGCAGCATTTTTAAGGTTAATTATGTTTTACATGTTAATTTGTGATGAGAGAGACAGGGTATTTGCCAGAAGCTTTTTGAGCGGTTCCATGTATGGGAGTTTTATGGCATCGTTTTTTTCTTTATTTTAAACAGTTCTGGATTTTTTTTTTTGGGTCAGTCCACAGACACGGCAGTTTGGTGCATGACCTTGCAGGACTGTGTTCCGTTAAACCCAGAAGAAAAGCGCTATGTGGGACAGCAGAGGTTTAAAATGTATCTTTTTCTATCTGTAAGGAGCAGCACTTTTAACGTTAACTATGTTTTACATGTTAATTTGTGATGAGAGAGACAGGGTATTTGCCAGAAGCTTTTTGAGCGGTTCCGTCTTTTGCGAGGCAAGTCAGAATTGGGATGTGTCAGACCCGAAATGGAGTTGCGGTTTTCAAGACAGTATGAATATTTTAAGTGAAGGTGGTATACTTGTAAGACTAGGTACTGATTTTTTTCTTTAATTAAATACAGAAATTTGAGACTGGGGGGAGCGTCTGACAACTTGTGCGATAAGCGGCGGGGAAAAAATGGCGGCTTGTGGGTTTGAAAATTCGGGGTGCCCTAGTATATCCAAGTAATGGGGCACCCCGAATTGGCACTTGATTTGGAGTGGGCGTCTATCGTAAGTTAATGTACCCCCCCTGTAGTGCCTCTCAGCCAATGAGTGATGTTCTAGGATCTGGCCCATTTTCTAATAATATCTAAATTTTTACTCATCCTGGAAGTGATTGGGGTTGGATTGTCATTATCAAGGGCTCCAGTGGTTAGGGGATCAAATCTGTTACACATGGGAAGTACAAAATGTCCTGCCTTTCTCCATTTTTTTGCAGCCCTATTACTTTGGAAGTTACATCACTCATTATCAGAATTTTCATCATGACCTTCTTCCCTTACCGATTTTTTTATTAGCCAAGTCTGTGGCCTGCATTATATGCCCCTTATCTGTAGCCTATACTATTTTGACTTGGAGTGGGGTTGGGGGTAGTAAGCCTAGCAATGAGGTTTCTGTATCTGTTACAGCAGTACATAAAGTATCTTTGACTTGAACTAAAGTTGGTTTAGTGATCTGGGATTGGTTTTCCCTGCTTTTGAACCTTGTTACCATGTTTTTCAGGCTTGTTTCTAAGGCTGCAAACCTAGTATTAAACAACAAGATTTCTATCAGCAGTTCTGAGTTTTGTTGCCATTTTGGGCATGTGTATGAGTGTTTTGAAATCAGTACATTTGTCAGTGTATACATTTGACAACCAGTGCATTTTACTCCTACTTCTCCTTCCAACGTCATAATAGTATCTGCCATTTTTAGCGACATTATAAATGCAGGATTACTAACCACTCCAGCAGAAAGGTTAATAAATGTTTTGCTGTATGTAGGCGATGAACTTGTGTCCATAACAGGGGTACAATCACTATGTGGAACAGTATAGGGAGGTTGCAAGGGATAATGAGCAAACAAGGCAGGCAGTCAGTGACCTACACAAATTTTGGGCTTTACATTAGCACTGCTGCCTTTTTAGAATACTTATGTAACCTGCCTTAGTCCTTAGACAGAAAGTCCTTTGCCCCTATCCATTCATCCAATGCCGGACATGCCTGACACATGCTCAGACTGTGTGTGTCTTGGCACATGTCTCAGTATGCGGTGCCGAACGTGCTCCATTGCCCAGCTTGCCCTGCTCGCCGCGGGGGCTGGTTATAATTGTCTCATGACCCATAAGTTACTCCAGGGGTCACAGAATCTCCCAATCATAAACCCCTGGTTTGTGCTTTATAGGTCAAAGGGAATTTTTAATAACTTTTTATCTGTTTTTTTTTTATGTATGATCTAGGCTTTAAGAAAGTGTATTCTTCCAAACCAACAGTCATTGTTTTTTGATGAAGGATCCTATGTAACCTGAAAGCTCAAGCACCTATTTTCTTTTGTAACATCTCTGTTGGTCCAATAAAAGGTATCACATTGTCTATCTTTTTTCTGAATCTTTTGTCACAAGGACCAATACAGCAACAAAACTAATATTCTGTTTAAATTAAGTAAGGGATCCAACTGCAAATCAGATGTCATAGCTTCAGGTAGTGTTGATATGTCCAATGACGGTAAAAAGATAAGCACAGCAGCAGCCACAGTCTATTTAAAAGTGAGGTAGGGTGCTTTAGAACTATTTTTACATCAGCTGCCTATAAACATCAGCAACCTAATTACAAAAACTAAATATTACTTATAGCACCTGCAGCTCAGAGATCAGGAAAACTGTTAAGTAGGGATTATCTGCATGTATGGTAAAAAGGAAGTGTTTCACAGAAAGCATTATAAGAAGATATATTTAATCGACTAACAAGTAATTCTGAGTTTGTAAACAGTGACAAAGAAAATCACCCAATATGTGTAATAAGATAACTAACTGAAGAGCAGTAGACTGTACGCGTACAACAAAAACAGTTTGTACTGTTTAGGCTCAGGTAGCAATGAAGTACTAGTTTCAGTGCCTAGTTAGATAATTAGACCTTATATTGCAGTACAGATTCAGCAGCTATTATTGACAGTCTCAGCTGTTTGTAAACGGGCAGAATCTCCAGCTAACAGCTGTCTCTACGGCTCACGCCCAAGGTAGGCCCTTATTCCATGGCCCTTAGCATGTCTTCTGTCATAATTTAGTGTGAAACGCAAATGTTCAGTTGTCTCAATTAACTATCTGTGGAATTTCAGCAAGTCCTTCTTTGTACCTGTCCAGATAAATGTGATAATTTCTGTATATCACTTCCACGGTAGAGATATGTTCCTAACAGCATATAGAGTATGGATTTTGTGAACAGATATTTCTGCATAAAATTCAACCCATCAGGTTTTACTAGGAACTAATACATCCTCACCATTCATCCATGTACCAGTATCATTACCAAGAGGGACACTGAACAGAACAGATGCTCTTCACAGGGGATTGTTTTTATTATTAAAGCATTATATTAAAATATCTTCTCTGGGTGCTGGTAAGGAGATTAGGGTGATGGTGGCAAGAGGTTGGTTGGGTAAGAGGTCTACCTGTAAAATAGGGTCAATTGGGGGGGGAGGTGGTGAGTGTGTATGGCGCACAGATGGGTGAATGGTATACAGCATATGAGTAGTGATGGGGATATCATGTTAACTTACAGGTAGTTGTATACTGTACATAAATTTGCCCAGGCAGGGGGAAGAGTGCTAGTGGCAGGATGGGAGTGGACTTATAAGATTTAAAAGTGTTTGACAGGTGTGTATGGGGGGGAGGGGATTATACTACAATCATTCTAGGGAGGTATTTATGCAATTTGGGAGATTTTTTTTATAATTATTAAATTCACCTGTGAAGTTGGCCTGCCTTCCAAGAAATTTGGGAAGCTTCAAGAACTGTGAATTTGACAAATTTAAACTAACGTTGGTGAATCAGAACTTCCCAGCATCTCTTGTAGTGGGTTCAACTAGCTCACTGAAAAGACTAAGTAAGCACCATACATGATTTTTAACTATTTATGCACTTTGATTTTCACCTTAATCCTGGTGTCTACAAGTGTGCAACCATTTTGTAAATTTTTATGTCACTATGTTAGGTGTGGAATTAAAATAGGACATAGACCCATAGTAAACAGTACACTGCTAATGAAGTGTGAAAACGGAAGATACAAATGGATCTTGAATATTTAGGAAAATAATGTTTTCTGTTTTTAATAGGCACATTACTGTAATTGTGACTTGATAAAGCTAGGGGGTCACCTTGTGAAATGTTGGCTATTTAGTGCTGGAAGTGAAATAATAAAATGTAATACTATGTAATACTATGAACATAGTATTTAAACTCTGATTCATTTCTCTTGGTTACTATACAAACCACACAGAGAGTTCCTCCTATTAAGGAAAATTAGTCCCATAGGGACCTTGACTTCCCGGGACACAATCTCTCTAAGTTGATGCAATAGTCACTGAATCCACAATATACCACTTTGCAGTCTGTAACAGGTTGTTTTTTTGTGTCGTATGCATCATGATTCTAGCCATTAGCCATCTGTAGGGACTCCCATCTGTTATCAATACCTTTAACCTTTATTCCAGTTCTTTCCTTTACATATAAAGCAACCTCATCCCACTAATTGAACCTTCCTGTTACTGAACTTGGACTCATGCACCCTTATTGATAGCTGTTTTCTCTTTTTCTACCATACACTGTATCTAAGAGTGCTACTACATTAAAGCTCACATCGGTATGTTCACTGTGTAGCTTTGTGTGAGGCAAATTTTATTCTTGTTTTATTTTTTTTTTGTTTGTTGAAAAGGTTTGTTGTCGCAGAGCTGCTTCAGTCTCCTTCTCACATTGAAGGAGCTAATTGCTTTCTTCCCACAGCTCTTCCAAAGGATTAGGTATGTATGTGGGGGGTGGAGCTGGCAAACTGTCAGTAATTTCCAACAGAAAGAAAGGTTAAAAAGTCAGGTTAGTTGATATCTTGGAGGTAGAAGACTTGGTTTGCTGGCCAAGGCACCTAGCTTCACCTGAGCTCTTTCCTTCTAAGACTGCTTGAAAGGCAGAGTAGAGAAACTTACCAGAGGAAGGGAAAAGGATTAAGACTTATTTTGGCTAAGCAGATTTACTGTGTGGTGGTGTTTTTATTTTTTACTCATGGGGATTGCTACTGCTTGTTGCTAACATTTCATTGTTTTATTTTTCTCTGTAGCAAAGTGTTTCTTACAGTGTATATCTTCTCTGAAATTATTACAGGTGGTGCTTTACAGGTTTTACAGTTTTATCTAACATTAGGATACACTTTCAGGGTTACTGCATTTGTTGTTGACTGATTGTTTCTGCTCTTACCTCCTTTTTCTTTCGTCCATGGTTTTTCGTTTTCGGCAGGGGAAGGGCCCAGCCACCCACCCCCATCCCCAACCACCCCACACTACACTCCTTTTATAGGGTACCACAGTTGTGACATTTCCTGTGGCAGAGCAGGAAGGGGTGGATCAGTGGGGCCTCCACAAGGTGAGTTCATTCACAGGGGCACTAGTCATTTCACTTGTTGTTATAACAAGTTAAACAAAACACAATCAAACCATTACTTGCATTTTTTTTCCTTTTTTTCCCTTCTAATTACTCTGACTAAGTTATAAACCCAGCAACTTATCTGGAATGGATATAATTAACTGCAGGTACTGTGGAACAATTTTCAGAAGGACATTCTTGCAGGATTTAGGACACTGTCCTACATGCTGGGCCTTTGGAGATCTTAGGGCTCAGCTCCGGGCAGCATGGGCAGAGATTGCATGCCTCAAATTTCATATTCAAGAGGAAATACATTATAAGAACCACCAGCCATTTCCCCAGCATCCAACAGAAAAACCTCGACCCAGAGGGGTAGTTGGTTCTGGAGGTTGGCAGGTGGTTGAGAGAGCAAATCAGGTGCCCATCACTCTCTGCCTCCAACAAATTACCTCCAAAACCATATAAACACTACAAACAGGTATCTGCCTCTATCTCTGAAATCAAACAAAGAGGCAGAAGACACTGCAGAGCAGGACACTGCAGCACAGGAGCTAGCACAACAAAACTCACCCAAATCAGGAACCAAAACAAAAAGCAAAAGGAAATCCAAAAACTTCTGATCATAGGAGACTCCATGATTCGGGAGTTGATACCCATCTCCAACCAGGGGTAATGGTCAGATGTCTCCCAGGTACATCAGCATGGAGAGACACTGACCACATTGCTAAAATTGTTCACAAAGCAGGAGAAAACATTGATGTCCTAGTACACACAGGGACTAATGATCTCGCCAGCTGGTCAGTTGTGGAGACCAAGGAACACCTGACCAGGCTGGGTGACAAACTATAATCTATTTCATCTGGCATCTCCTTCTCTGAGATTCTGCCAGTCTGGGAGAGGGGAGCAGACGGACGGAAGGTCAGAGAAGGGGAGATAGGGGAGCTAAACACGTGGCTCAAGGGCTGGTGCCAGGAAAAAGGACACAGATTTGTAGGGAACTGGCAACAGTTCTGGGAGCGAAAGTTCTTTAAATTTGATGGACTGCATCTGACTAAGGAGGTACTCAGTGCATTGGGGCAGAAGTTTGACGTCTTTGCAGAATATTTAAACTAGCAAATGGGGAGAGGTGTGCAGCACCCCATACGTCGAATGGGAAGAACACCCCTCCCCCCTCGGCTAGTGGTCAAACAGGGATTCAGCATGTTTGCAGTTCATTTGCATCACCAGGTAGGAAAAAAGGTTTTTCTCCCCTTATGACACACAGGGGTAATGCAAAACCTCACCCAACAACTAACACACCAAAATCTGGCCAATGGAAAATCATGTACACAAATGCTCACAGCCTGGGAAATAAGATCCAGACCTGCAGGCAATAATGTCAGAGGCTAAACTGGACATAGTAGCAATTAGTGAGATGTGGTTTACCAGTAACCACACTTGGGAGACTTCAGTACCTGGCTATGTATTGTTCAGAAGAGACCGAGGTGCAAAAAGTGGGGGAGGTGGCCCTGTATGTCAATGAAAATATCAAAGCTACAGAAATTCAGAATACACATAAGGAGCCAGAAGAACTGTGGGTCACCCTGGAAACAGGAACTGGGACAGCCATAAGAACTGGGGTTGTCTACAGGCCCCCCAGACCAGGGGGAGGACATAGACACATTACTGTTAGAAGATATACAAAACATGACAGCTAAAGGGGAGGTTCTGATAATGGGACACTTCAACATGCCGGATACAGATTGGTCAATACCAGCAGGAACATCTGCCAGAACTAGACACATAGTGGATTCCCTGCAGGGGGAGGGCCTCAAACAACTGGTACAGCAACCCACGAGAGACATGGCTATCCTAGATCTAGTACTGACTAATAAGGAAGGGATCACAGATCTCCAGGTAGAAGGTCACCTGGGGGGCCAGTGATCATCACATGGTATGGTTCAATTTGGCTACTACATCTAAATCATCCCATTCCAAGGCAAAAATATGGGACTTCAGAGGAGCTGACTTTGATAAGATGGCCAACAGAGTTAAGTTAGCCCTGGCAAAAAGAAACACAGGTGAGGAGGTACAGGCAAAGTGGGCAAGCATTAAGGATGCAATATTTGAAGCAACATCCCATTGTGTTAGACAGAAAAGAAAGTGCAAAAGAAGAAGAAAACCACTTTGGTTCTCAAATACAGTAGCAGAAAAGGTCAGAGCCAAAAGGCTGGCCTTCAGGAAATACAAGGGAACACAATGGGATGAAGATAGGGAGGCATACCAAACTGCCCTATGGGAAGCAGGGAAGGCAGTAAGGCAGGCAAAGTCCCAAACTGAGGAAAAACTAGCACGAACAGTAAAAGAAGGTGACAAGACTTTCTATAGATACATTAATGAAAGGAGAAAGTCCAGAGGGGGTATTGCTAAGCTTAATGGAGAAAAGGGAGCATGTGAGGAGGAGGACCCTGTAAAGGCATCTATCCTAAATAGATACTTTTGCTCAGTATTTACTGAAGAGAAGGTAGGGCAGGGCCCACAGCTCAGCATCATGGACACAGGGGGGAGGGAGGTGAGCACTGCTCCCTTCACAAAAGAAAGGGTCCTACAAGAGCTTGCTAAGATCAGGGTGGATAAGGCAATGGGACCTGATGGCATACATCCCAGGGTACTTAAGGAGCTAAAGGTAGAACTAGCAGAGCCATTAGCAGCACTGTTTAGTGAGTCTCTGAGCACAGGAGAGGTCCCAGAAGACTGGAGAGGGCTCATGCAGTCCCGCTCACAAGAGTGGTAGCAGGGAGGAGCGGAAACTACAGACCAGTCAGTCTTACCTCAGTAGTGGGCAAGATTATGGTGGCATCCTTAAGAAAGGATAGTACAACACCTGGAATCCATAGGGGCACAGGATCCAAGACAGCATGGGTTTACAAAAGGAAGGTCCTGTCAAGCTAATCTCATAGATTTCTTTGACTGGGTAACCAGAGTGGTGGACCAAGGGGGAGCAGTTGATGTCGCCTACCTTGACTTCAGCAAAGCTTTTGACACTGTTCCACATAGAAGATTGATAAATAAGCTGGGTAAGCTCAGGGTGGGTCAGAAGTTGGTCAACTGGGTGGCAAACTGGTTGACGGGCAGAAAACAGAGTGGTGGTAAATGGTATACAGTCAGAAGAGATGCAAGTCACAAGTGGGGTACCTCAGGGATCAGTCCTGGGGCCAGTCCTCTTCAACATCTTCATTAGTGACCTTGCAGATGAACTAGAGGGTAAGGCTTGTCTGTTTGCAGATGACACCAAGATCTGCAACAGAGTAGATGATCCAGATGGGGTGGGCAGAATGAGAAGAGATCTGGATAAACTAGCAAAATGGTCAGAAGAGTGGCAACTGGGATTTAATGCAAAGAAGTGCAAGATCATGCACATGGGAAGAGAAACCCTGAAGCCACTTATAGGCTGGGAGGAGTTGCTAGCAGTCACAAAGAAAGAAAGAGACTTGGGCATCATCATCACTGATGACCTGAAATCATCCAAACAGACCTCTAAAGCAGCAGCTAAGGCTAGGGGGGTGTTAGGGTGTATTAGTAGGGTATCACAAGTCGTAAGAGGGAGGTAATAATCCCTCTTTACAAGACACTGGTTAGGCCCCATCTGGAGTACTGCATGCAGTATTGGAGGCCACACCTTCACAAGGACATTAACCAAATTGAGGAAGTCCAGAGAAGGGCAACCAAAATGGTGCAGGGACTGCATCAGAAGACATATGAGGACAGATTAACAGAGCTCAATATGTATACCTTTGAGCAAAGGAGGGAGAGAGGTGATATGATCGAGGCATTCAAACACCTTAAGGGCATTAACAAGGTGAAAGAGTCTAACATGTTTAAATATAAGAAAAATAGCAGGACAAGAGGACACAGCATGAGATTAGAGGGGGCCGATTAAGGGGGAATGATGAAATTCTTTTTCACAGAAAGTGGTGGATGCAGAATGGCTTACCACAAGAAGTGGTGGCTATGAATACAGTGCAGGGCTTCAAACAGGCATGGGATAGGCATAAAGGAGCAATACAAATGACTATGAATAGATAGGCCACTGACAGAGCAAAGGCCGATGGCACATTTATAAGGCAGAAAAAAGAAATGGGCAGACTGGATGGGCCTTGCGGTCCTTATCTGCCATCAGCTTCTATGTTTCTATGTTAAATAAACAAATCAAAATGAAAGAAAAAACACTATGGTTCTCAAAAGAAGTGGCGGGGAAGGTAAGGGAAAAAAAAGATAGCATTCAGGAAGTATAAGGAAACACAGAAGGAGCGGGACAGAGAACTGCACCAGTTAAAGCAGAAGGAAGCGGGAAAGGCAGTCAGACTAGCAAAGGCCCAAACTGTGGAAAAGATAGCCAACTTGGTTAAGAAGGGGGATAAAACCTTTTATAGGTACATTAGGGAGCAAAGAAAGACTAAGATGGGGATACTGAGGCTGAACAAAGAGGAAGGTGGTTGGGCAGATAATGACAATGAAAAAGCAGGGATACTGGACGAATACTTCTGCTCAGTATTCACAACGTAAAAGCAGGGGGAAATACCTAATCCGGTCAATAGAAGCACTCTGTATAGGAGGGGTTGATATTAGTCCTTTCACAGAAGAAAGGGTTTTGAAAGAACTCTTAAAACTGAAGGTGGATAAAGCAATCGGGCCTGATGGGATTCACCACAGAATTTTAAAAGCACTAAGGGAAGAACTAGTAACACCACTGACTACCCTTTTTAATAAATCATTGGAGGATGGGGTGGTACTTGGGGACTGGAGGAGGGCGGATGTGATTCCTCTTCACAAAAGTGGGAGCAAGACAGAGGCAGGAAACTACAGACCTGTCAGTTTGACCTCAGTTGTACAGAAAATGATGGAATCTTTTCTGAAGGAAAGAATTGTTGAGTACCTTGAGGCCAGTGGGGCACAGGACCCAAGGCAGCATGGATTCACAGTAGGAAGGTCGTGTCTGACAAATCTAATTGATTTCTTTTACTGGGTGACCAAAGCAGTAGACCAGGGATGGGCTGTGGGCATGGTCTACCTGGACTTTAGCAAGGCATTTGACACAGTCCTGCACAAAAGATTAATAAATAAATTAGCCAGCCTGGGAGTGGGTCCTAGGGTGGTAGCCTGGTTAAAACACTGGTTGAACAACAGGACACAGCGGGTAATAGTAAATGGAGTCCACAGTGAAGAAAAGAGGGCTACTAGTGGGGTACCACAGGGTTCAGTAGTGGGGCCGGTCCTTTTTAATGTCTTTATAAGTGACATTGCAGAGGGACTGGAAGGGAAAGTATGTCTCTTTGCAGATGACACAAAGATCTGTAACAGGGTTGATACACAAGGTGGGGTGGAAAGGATGAAAAGGGACTTGGCAAGGTTGGAGGAATGGTCAAATGTATGGCAGCTTAGATTCAATGCAAAAAGTGCAATGTAATGCACCTGGGAAACAAAAACCCAGGGTAAGAGTACAACGGGAGGAGATACTGACAACAACAAAAATGGAAAGGGACCTTGGGGTAGTCATATCAGATGACCTAAAGGTGGGCCAGCAATGTGAGAAGGCAGTAAGTAGGGCTGGGGGGATACTGGGATGTATAGGGGGAGGCATCACCAGCAGAAAACAGGAAGATGTTGGCCCTCTGTACAGACAGTTGGTAAGACCACATCTGGAGTACTGTGTACAGTTCTGGAGACCCCACCTCCGCAAAGACATAGACAATGTGGAGGCTGTCCAGAGGATGGCAACCAAAATGATGCAGGGTCTGCATCAGAAGACATACGAAGAAAGACTAAAGGAACTAATGATGTATAGCCTCGAGGAAAGGAGGGAGAGGGGGGATATGATAGATACTTACAAATACCTCAAGGGAATCAACAAAGTCCAAGAGGGTAGCATCTTTTAGAAAAAGAGATGTGCAAAAACAAGGGGGCACAATTTGAAGATAGAGGGGGGATGGCTCAGAGCTAATGTGAGGAAGTATATCTTCACAGAGATGGTTGTGGATACATGGAACAGCCTTCCTGAGAAGGTCGCAGAGTCAAAAACAGTGGGGGAATTCAAGAATGCATGGGACAGACATAAGGCAGTTTTTGTGGGGGGTAGGAGGTAGTAGGCTGTTGGTTAACTAGGATCTACAGTTTATCCATTAGGTAGGGAAATAGGCAGACTAGGTGGGCCAAGCAGTCCTTATCTGCCATCAAATTCTATGTTTCTATGTTTCTAGCTCATCTGTCTTTTTAACTACACTCCTGACATTTGCCATCATGTACAGCAGCACAAAACTGTATTTTCCTCCTGCCAGCTCTGGGCCTCTTACAGCTAATGTTTTCACCCCTGAACCTGGCAGAGGTATTGGTATGATCTAACACATACTACTGTTTCTGCTCACTACTATCCTAGTTTAAATACCCTACTTCTATTCTGTCCATTCCAGGCAATAGCACCCCATCCATTCTAAGTTCTGGCAAAGTGCATCTGTGCCAGCCCACCTGAGCAGCAGTAGTGTTTCCACGTGTGGCACTGACACTCCTGGTTCAGAAATGGACCCAGAGAGTAGGCGGACTGGCTATGGGGAAGAGGATTGAGGGTCCCATGGTCTGATCTCCTCCTCAGAAGAGGGTGGGGGAGTCTCCAGCACATGTCTGACCTCTGGTGGAGGCCAGTAGGAGCAGCATACAGAGCCTGCATTACTGGGGAGCATGCAAGACATCAACTCTCATGCGCCATAAGCTATTGCACACCACGCCTCCCGAGGGATAAGTTACTGGGAAAATGCCAGCCCACTGAATGATGCCTTGCCTCTTGAGTCCCACACCACTGATCATGGCACTCAGTTGGGAACTGAACTTGAATGCTGCTGGGAACAGTGGGGAAAAGACAGGGAGGAACACCAGCAGGGATGCCTGCTAGATACCGAGCTCTAACTCCATTGAGGACGTGCCTAGTTGGCAGCCCCATCCTGTGGGGGCAAGCCAGCGAAGAACCCCCTCCAAGGTAAGTCCCAGTGTGGAGAGTGCCAGGCCAGGGTGGGGGCTGAGCTTAAAGACAGGACCAGGCACCAAAATAAAAAAAATTCCCATCTGTACCTTATGATCTTTCTTTTCCCCATCATTTTTCTCAGCATGTGTGGAGCTAAAACCCTTGCACCCTGCACCAAACCATTAACCAATGAATTATTTTATTTGGTTTTTACTGTTAAGTGGGCAGGACTGCATTCTGGTAGTAGGAAAAAGATAGTTTACAAAGCTGTGTCCCAATTCAAGGCACTCAACCTATTCAAATCAGTCTCACATCTCTGATCTGCTCCTTATGTGACATTGGTACCAACATGTACTACTGTAGTTGATTCCTCTTTTCCCTCCCACACAAACTTGTTTATCCTTGCTGAGATGTTTTCAGCAAGTACATACACTAGATGAGTGCACAAGCTGTCCATATTTGCTACATATTGGTCCCTAGTTTACTCAGCACCAGATATTAATTCCACCCTTGCCCTTTTCTGCCACTTTATAAATAAAGTGCGGAACATACTCGCACCTCTCAGAAGGTGCAGAGTCAAATGATCAAATCACCCATGGATCTCAGCTGATATAATCTAACTTTGTAAATCCTGCAATCATGCCTGGGTGTGGTGCATCACAAAGCCTCCCTATCCCCTTCTAATCAACAGTATTATTGTTCCCTAAAGAATGCCTGCACAAAGGCCATAAGAGCAGCAAAAGCACAATAATTTAAAGTGACTCTGCAGCAAAATCTTGACTCCCTCTCTAAATTCTGACAGGCCTATGTCTCCCTTTTTAACTCCCCTCCCAAGTCCTCCCATCCCACCCTGCTTGTACTGTAAATGGCAAGCCTGCCTTAGATCGCTCTTCAGTTGTCTCTATTCTTAACTCTTTTTTCACAACCTGTGCCCTCCCGTCCAGCATGGTAAATGCCCCACCTGCCTCCTAAAACCCCCTTTCCTCCTTGGGTGGCTTCCATTGCTCCAATATCTCTACCCAGGAGGTTCTCCATTCCCTCCTCTCCCTCAACCCTCACAAATCTAGACCTGATGGCCTTGATCCCCACATCCTCTGGACCTCTGCTCCTGCTATAGTTCTTCCTCCTTCTCAACTGTTAAATATCTCCTTTGCTCTCTGTACTATTCCCCAAAACAGGAAAGCTGCCAAAGTCATACCCCAGCAGAAAGGAGGTGAACCCTCCACTCCTTGAATTATCAACCTGTATCTCTTCTTCCCTCTCTGGTCAAGCTTCAGGAATCCCTTTTTATCTCAAGGCTCTCTGATTTCCTTTCCTCCTTTGATTTCCTGTCACCATCTCAATTGGGTTTCAGAAAAACACACCCTACCATGGCTTCCCTACTCTGAGTGACTGATGCCATTGTCACGGACATGGACCACTGTCACATCACTGCTGCTATCTCCATTGTCCTAGCTAAAGCCTTTGACTCTGTCTCTCACACTCTCCTTCTTGCCAAGCTTCACTCCACTGGCCTTTCTACCCTTGCCATGGATTGTTTCAGGTCCTACCTTATGGGGCAAACCCAATGTATCCAGGTTGGTAACTCCCTTCCTCCCCTTTCCATTCTAGCTGGCATTCCTAAAGGATCTATCCTTGGCCCATCCTTTTCTCCATCTTCTTAAATGACCTCCCATCTATCTGTGTCTCTTCTCAGATCCATTTATATGCTGATGGCACCATGCTTTACACCACTGGTCCCTCATCCCCAGAGGTAGAGTCCAAACTACAGAGTGACTTCACACGAGTATTGAACTGGTTCCAAGATAATCTGCTCAAGGTTAACTCTAAGAAAACCATCTTCAAGTCCTTTGGTACCTCACAGAAACTAGCCAAAATCTCCCACCTCCCTTCCTTTTATACCCTTGACAGTATCACTTTAGAATCAGTCCCATCCTATGTGTACCTGGGCATTTGGCTGGACAGTTGACTTGACTTCTCATCTCACATAGACTTTATCCACTCTAAACTCCATCCTAAACTCAAAGACATGTACAGAAATAAGGACGCCCTTTCCTCTGTTGTTCACAGGGAGTTAATAACCATCATGATCTTCCCAGTATTGGATTATGTGGACGTAGTCCTTGGCTACACCCCTGCCTTGTCCCTCACAAGGCTAGATACTCTTTTTAATGCCTTCTGCTGCTTCACCTCAAATGCTCCCCCATGTACTCACCACTGTACACTCTACTCCTCCCTCTCTCTCCTTTCCTTCCAAAAGTGCTGCCTTCTCCATGCCTCCACCCTTATTTCCAAATTCTAGGTTGGTTCTCTTCCCTTATACCTCTCCTCTCCCCTCCCATCTCCCTCCTCTTGTCAGCTCCCCTCCAGAGATCCTTGTACCTTCTCTCTTCCCCAGTTCTCACTCCTGAACATGGCAGGCAGCCTTCTCTTATAGTTTTCCCTTCCTCTGGTTCTCTCTTCCAAGCCCTTCTTGGCTGTCTCCATCTCTGTATTGTCTAAAATGCCCTCTTTCCTGGTCACTTTCCTCTGCTTGTTTCTATCATTCCTCCTCCTGACTTTGCTGTCCCTTCATAGCTCTCTTCTCACCCATCCCCTGCCCCTGTACCTTACTCCCTCCTCCCCTCAAACACTTGTTACCCAATGGATCATTTCTTTCTCCTTCATCACTGCCCCTAGAACTTTCTCCCCATCCCACCCACAATCTATGCTAACCTCCCAAAAAAGTTTAAATGTTTGCTAACCAATCATGACTATACCATTGTCTGTACCAATTTTCATCAATATATCATTATTACTTCCTTAAATGTTATACACCCTAGCTACACTTACCTGCTTGCACATTTCTACCTCTTTCTGTACCATATTCCCACTTTTACTGAATTAATTACTTGCTATTTGTAAATGCCATATATATATATATATATATATATATTGTATTTTCAACATGTTTTATATTATTGTACTTTAGTTTTCTCCACTTCCCCATCTCCCTGGGTCACACCTGGAAATGAACCCTTGCTCAGTGTGCCGCTTCCAGTTACCAAAATTCTAAACAAACAAAAACATAAATAAAAAAATACAAATAAGTAAATAAATACATCGGTATGGGTCTTGTTCCCAATTGCTCCAGCCTCCTTGATAACATACTTCCCAAAAGAGTCCCCTATCACCACTACCTTCCTGTTATCTTGTCTTGATTGCTTCCCTGAACCCCACTGTACTGTTGGGGCTCCATAATAAAGCAGCCTCTTTCAAAACAAACAATAAATCTCATAAAATACTGCATACTCAGTATGTCATTTTTATAAAAGCTAGTGTGCTTTTTACAGTGGTGAATTTCAGATCTTGATTGTCAGTTTTGAGTTTTTCTGTCTCCAAGACCCAGTTTATAAATTTTGAAATTAATTAGCACTGAGATGGCTGCCACTGGATTTGAAATGTCAAAAAATTGTCTTTTGAGAGATCCCTTAAGGCACTTTCACAGCATGAAATAGGTTTCTATTAAAGAAATATTTATTCTGCCATTGACTATGATACTGCTCTTTTGATAAATATCTCATCTAACAGAATGCCATGGCTTAACCTCTATATGTGACTAAAATTATTTATCATCTGTCAACCATGACATTTACAACATGTTGTTAGATGGTTGTATACACATGTCGCATACAGAAAGTTGTTATTATTAACTTTTGGTCACATTAAATTAATGTTGATATGTAACAGATTTTGAATGTCAATTCTAGCCAACTGATTTGCAAATAAAATGTTCTGCATAGTCGATCAAGGCCACACAAAATATGATGAAATATTAAGTTTTTCAGAATTCCAAAAACACAGTATTTTTAAATTCTGAATAAAATGGTACATGGTCACTTTGGTCTGAATTTATTTCATTTACCTTCAATATCTTCAGTACTTAATAGCATATGTAATTCTGCTAAAAAATACACTGAGCCTTCCTTGCATTTAAATGAAACAGGGATAGATGATGAATAAACACAAGAATGTGACCACCTCATGCAATTGTCAATTTGAACAGACAAAAATGTTGCTTTCAAAACCAGTTGACTGGTTTGAAATAGCTTAAAGTGATTTTGTTATGTTTGCCATAGCAATTGGGAATCGTAACCTGTAGGAGTTATGAATCTGTCTCTTATCATTCAAACTGCTACAAAGTGCTGTTTCTCAAGAAAAAAAAATGTTTTTGTTTCTGTGGTCTGCTTCATTCGCATAACCCTACCTCTTTTTTCTCAGTGCTGCAACCCCAACCATGACATCTTGCAAGGGAAACACAGTTTTTAAACACTGTGTTGAAACAGAGACCTCTGTTGGTCAGTCTTGGTATTGCAGACATCCTTTTTCTTTCACAATTTTTTGAACTCACAGCAGAAGCTGGATGCCAAAAAAAAAAAAAAAGAAAAGTAGTCTGACCCATAATTACAGTCCTGAACTACTTATTGTCATTCAGCTTCAGCCCCTACAACATAAACATGGAAAAGTATAATCACACTTCCACATTTTGACAGGAGCTGCCACTTCAGGCATGTCACTTCCCCAGCAGGCAGTATAAGTCAAACAACCTTTACACAGACTGGCAAATTATCTTTTTAACCTATCTGCATCACGAAAACAGTTTTACAGAAACTTTTCTACAGACTGTACTGCTGTAAACTCTACTGACACAGGAGACTGCACTTTGATAAGTGAGACAGAAAAATTAGCTATGCACTGTAACCACAATACCTTGCAACACACATATACATATATATATATATATATATATATATATACACACACACACATAGCTACATAGATGATGACAGCAGATAAGGGCTTATGGCCCACCTAGTCTACCCATGTGTGCATGTACTTAGCTTCTTCAAGCTTCTCTAGAGCCATGTTTTATGTCTACACATGAGATGCTATTCTGAAGTCCCCACTACAAAATAAGGGACTGCACCTCTGAGAAATGAACATTTAAATCAACTTTATAATTTTCCCAGAATTCCTTGTTGCTCTATGTAAAATATTGATAGTTCCCTAGCTTGGCATCATTATGGGGGTGTGGTCACACACTGAAAACTGGAGAGCACACAGAAACAAAAACATAACAAAATGACTATGACAGATTTTTTACAAAATAAATGCAGCTTCAGCATCTGAAGCATGGTTGGCAATTGCATACTATGTGAAAGAGGCATTTACAGAATGTGACTAAATCACTTTAACAAAGTAAATCTATTTATATATAGCAGCTAAAGCCTTGAAAAATAAAATTGCTCTGTCATAGGTCCAGCGCCAGCCATATGGCATTGATAGTGTTTAACTATTGGCCAGTTGCACCAACAACTGGATATATTTCACAGAACTGGTGGACACCAACAACTGGGTAATAGTTCACAAAAACTTGTAATTAGTACTCAAAACCAGTCAATAGTGCTCAAAATGGGTCAATAGTTCACAAAACTCATCAATCGTACTATACTTTATTGATCACCTCTAGCTGTCAATCAAAGGTTGTATTCTTTCATTCTTGCATTTCTTTATTGCAATGTTCAAATACTAATCAAGTTGCAAGGTTTGATGAAACAGATATTAACCAGAATGTTTCATAGATTCATAGATGCTGTCAGCAGATAAGGACTTCTTGGCCCACCTTGCCTGTCCTTAAATTCCCCCTAATAGTGCTCCCCAAGCTACTACTGTGGGGCATTCTTCCCCAACCCCCTTTAACCAGGTTATCCCATGCATTCTTAAAACCCATGATTATTTCAGCCCCCACCACCTCCGCTGGGAGGCTGTTCAAGTCATCCACCACCCTCTCTGTGAACAAAATCTTCCTCACATTACACCTGATCCTACCCGCTCTAACTTCATATTGTGACCCCTAGTCTTAGAAGATCCTTTCCTCTGGAACAAACTCTCCACCTGAACATTGTTTATTCCTTTGAGCTATTTGTATGTCTTAATCATATTCCCCCGTCTCCTCCTGTCCTTCAGGGAGTACAGGATTTACTCCCTAAGCCTCTCTTCATAGGGTTTTCTATGCAGGCCCTGCACCATTTTGGTAGCTCTCCTCTGCACCATCTCCAGCCTGTCCTTTCCTTTCAAAGGTGGGCCCTCCAGAACTGCACACAGTATTTGAGGTGTGGTCTAACCAATGACATACATTTTTCATTTTTTTCATTTTTTATTTTAAACCAGGTGGTGGACTGGGCACAGCCCTTTTTCAGCCACACCTGACATTAAACAATAACAAAACTTGCAACTATATATATAATACAGTGGCACTGTAGTGCAACTATAGTTAGGGTTGAGGAGCCATTTACATGTTAAACCCCAAATTTTGCACCTTACTAACTTTGCAACTGTTTGAAGGATGTGCCTGAAATTTGGAACATACGATCAAGACCCATACACCTTGGGATATGCCAAGTTTCGTACTGGTCGCATATACAGCTGCGGAGTTATTCAGCATGATCTGTGTGCACATTTACGCTTTTCTGGAATTTTACTGTTGTCTCTACAGGTCGCACGGTTTGCGCGACTGGTCCAAAATCTTCAGGGAGCATGAGGCCGGGGTCCCGGATGTGCCTTTTGAAGATTTCATGAAAAAATATTAAACGGTTCAAAAGTTATTCAAAAAACAAGTTCCCATTATAAGTCAATTGGAAAGTTAACAAAAGTTTGACAGTGTCGCAAATGCAGTTTTTACTTTCACAAATGGCCTTTTACTGTCACAAATCTGCCATTTTATTTTCAGTTAGTGATCAGAAAATGCTTGGCATTTAAAATTGGGACCCCGAGCAACCTAATTCTTTTTGTATTCACCTAGTCGGACCCTGAGGATGCTAGCCATGTCTTTATTTGGGGTAAAACACCCCAGAAATAAGTTTTTCAAATTTCTGGAAAAAGTACTTTTGCAAAGTACTGTCGCACTTGCAACACTGTCAATTGAATTTGCAAAAGCCTTCGCAAACTTCAGCAGTACTTTTCTAGGCTGTGGGAAAATTACAGCAATTCTTTGGTACCCTGCTGCAAAAGAACAGTTTGGTGTTTTGGCCTGAAATTTAGAGGGAATGCAGCCGACATCTCACAGATGTGCCTTTCAGTGTTCAGTTGAAAAAATATTACATGGCAGAAAAGTTACATCACTCCAAAGTTGATGCTTTTTCCCATAGGATAACATTACGGCGTCCGACGCATTACAGGAATCCTTTGGTGCCCTGCTGCAAAATAATGGTTTGGTCTTTTGGTCTGAAATTTGAAGGGAACACAGCCAACATCCCACAGATGTGCCTTTTTGTGGCTTGGTGAAAAAATATTACAGGGAGCTAAAGTTATGGCACTCCGAACTTCTCTTTTTTTCCCATAGGATAACATTACGGCATTCGCCGCACCTTTCAGGGCCCATATCTTAGAAACGGTGCGAGATACGGACTTTTCATCAGCAAAATACTTAGCACCCTGTTAGGGGCTAAGTGCAAAACTATCCAGGAAAGTCAGAAAGCATATGACTTCAATTTGTTTTCTACGTCGTATGGTTCCTGAGATATAAGCGATTTAGTATTCCAACTCCTCATTTTCTGCTCTGAGAACCATTATTATGCATACATTCTTTGTACTCACTGTCTTTCTTTATGCAGCTTTTGGGGAAAACCAGTCTGTGTACTTACATTACTGTTACCGTTACTGTTTTCACTTGCGGTTCCATTTCCATTTCACTTACTGTTCACGTCTACACCACCATGTGCGTTACCCTTTGCGTTTTCATTTGCGCTTGCTTTTGCATTGTTTTTAACATTTCTGTCTACACTACTGTTTCTCTTTCTGTTTTGCTTTGCGTCACCATGCGCATTACTATTTGCGTTTGCGGGCACAATGTTACTGTGTGACAAGACATCATGTGGGGAGCACGGGCCCTACCACCACTGCATTACATTCACTATTTCTCATTATCATTCTCAAAAAGAAGGGAAATTAGAGGCAAAAAACTCTGTTTAATGCATTAGTTAGGGTTGTTCCACACCAACAAAAGTGAGGAAATTCGGTGTTAGGGTTGAAATCCCCACTTGGCCCCCCCTGCCCACACCCCAAACAGGCATCGGGGTGCACATTAGGGATGTTGGTCCTAACTCTCACCCCATTCTCCTACACCTTTGCTTCTTTACACATGTGATGGGGTGAGAGATATAGCTGACAACTATAATGCGCACCCCAATGCCGGGTTGGGATGTGGGCGGGGCTAAGGGGCTTTCAAACTATAACACCGAATTTTCTCTTGTCAGTGTGGAACAACCCTAACTAATTCATTAAACTGAGTTTCTTGTCTCTAATATATGTGTGTATATATATATATATATATATATATATATATATATATATATATATATATGCAAATACACAAAATACAATGATTTCACATGCGATTACACAGAATTCCATTGTTTAAATATGTAAAAGGCTCCTTCCTAAAGTGCATTAGGTTATTTACTCTCTTGGTCAGATAAGTGTGTTCATTCAAAAGAAGGGGTGCATATCAAGAAAAAGGGGAAGAATTATCTTCCTCTTTCTGCTGGTGATACCTCTCCTTATGCAACCAAGAATTTGGTTAGCATTTCACCCCGAATTCTCACACTGCTTTGCCACCTTCAGATCACCAGTAATGATAACTCCCAGGAACCTCTCTTGCCTTGTGACATCTAGTACCTCCCCCCAAGGGTATACACTGCCCTTGGGTTCTTGTGCCCCAGGAGCATAGTCTTGCACTTTTTGCATTGAAATGTTTCAGGCTATAGCATGAAAATCTTTACATCTGGGGATGAACTATTACCTTCCAATAGTCATACTTCCCTCAGCTTTCAGTTCTGGGCAATATAACAATTGTCAGGTAATAGTTAATTCCCTGGGGTCTAGGATTTCACACTAATATTTGTATTATAGGGGATCTGTCATGCCCCTATAGTTAAGGTTGTGTAGGCACTTTAATGTTAAACCTCAAATTTTGCACTTTAATAACTTTTCAACCGTTCAATGTCTTTGCACAAAATTTGGCATGAACTGTCTTGTGGGGTAGATCTCTTGATTTTCAGTGTTTTGTTCTGGTCGGATGTGCAGATTCTAAGATCCAGAAAGTGCAAAAAACTTAAAATTTGCCCTTTTTTCCACTTTTTTCTCATCCTTCATGCACATGGTGTGGAATTTTAGTGTGAAATATGTATGGTAGAAAGAGCTTGGGTCACAAAACAGGCTTGTGCTTGATGAAAAAATATCAATCCGTTCCAAAGTTACTTCATTTTTAAGGTTCCTTTATTTTCAATGGGAATTTCACTTTCCAGATTAGAAAAATGGAATGAAAAAGAATGTTGGTCTCATGAAAAAGAATTCATTTTCATGAGGGGCCAATCCTTTTTTACCAGAAAAAAAAATATTTTTCATGAGCTGCCATCTTGTTTTCTTTTTTCATTCAACAAACTGTCATAACATTGTCCAGGGACTTCTTTTTACAGAAATGTAAACAGTATCTTGCTCATTGGGAGCTGATGAGCTTCACTTAGTATTTTTTTTAAAGCTCCCATGGCCTCTGAACATTATTTTTACTATTTAAATCCCTTTTTGCCTCTCGCTAATTTCCTTTTTCGCAAATTATTTTTCGTAGTCACAAAAAAGGAAATCAGCTGATGAAAAATAAATTATTTAGTTAAAGCATTGGTGGATAGTGGCAGACCCCACCCTCCCATATCTTCATAAATTATAACCCTGGTTTCTGATGGCACCCCCACCCTTTCGATCATTGTTCCAGTAAATAACTAAATATTTTCCCTGGTGTTTAGTGGTATCCCCCACTTGCTGATTGCCATTTTCCCCATTTCTCTGATGTCTAGTGGCACCCTCCACCCTCTAATCGCTGTCTCCCTTATTATGTTTTGTATTGCCTGGTGTCTAGTGGCACCCCCCATCAACTGATTACTGTTTTCCCCATTTCTCTGGTGTCTAGTGGCACTCCCCTCCCGCCAATCGCCATTGCTGTTTTTCAGTCTATTCCCTGGTGTCTAGCAGCACCCGCTACCTGCCAATCTACATCCCCATTGTTCAATTTTACATTCCCTGGTGTCTAGTAGCACCCCCACCCTCCCATTGCAGGCAAAACCTGTAATAAAGAAAATAGTCCCTCAATGCTTTTATTTAACCTGTAAAAAAAAGATCATTCGATGATCAGCCCCCACCCCCTCCTTCCACTCAGCACTCACCACTCCACACCTCCCTAGTTCACCCCAACACAACCTCACTCACACAAACAGGTCCCAGGTTCAACACCCACTCTCTGATCGAAGACATGTCTTGCTGCTGGAACTGGCAACTGCAATATAAGGAACTAAGATAAATATATTTCAATGTATTTCAACGGGGGTTTCAATTTTTATTCATAATATAGCCATTTTTTGAGATGTTGGCCCCAAATTTTTGTCATGGCCTTTTGGAAACCCCACCTTATGAACATTATGACTGTCATTACACAACTCCTGCCTGATATGTGATTTTGTGGTCAGTTGGGATAATCACCTTTTGGGTGGGATTTGACACTTTTTACTTACCTTGCTCATGAGGTGGGTTCATGAGAAGGCTATGTTGAAAATGTGGGGCCAAAATTGCTAAAAATGACAATGTTATGACCTTTTAATGCAATTTCACTATGCACTCTCATAAGTTTAGAAATTTTTAATATTTTGACCACAGATTTTCACATTTCACATTTCACATTTCCTACTTATTACCCTACCTCACATATGTCACAGCTGTCATTTTCAAATTCTGGCCAACATTTGTTTTTGTACTTGTGGCATGGAATGGCAGTGCAGTTGCTCAGAATTACGTTTTGGAAGGGATTTGAAAATTTTCTGTACAGGGTACATGAGGGGGGTAATAAGATGGCTATGCTAACAATTTGGGCACTGTTGTCCCATAAATGGAAATGCAGGGCCAGGAGGGCCCTGTGCATTCACAGATACAAACATATATGCATCTATGGAAGGATGGGAGACCCTGCACTTCCATAGGCAAATAAGGATACAATTATAATATCTCAAAAAGTAAGGAAATAAATTGCAAAAAAACTTTGCTAATGCTCTACTTAAGATTAAAGTCACAAAAGTAGGAAAATGTGGCATTAGGGATTCCAACCCTAAAACCCCTCCCACCCTACACACACCAACAGGAGTGGTGGGGGGGTGCCTTGTGGTAATCAGCCCTAACTCTCACCCAGTTCTACTATACTGCACCCATCTCAGCTTATTTACTTATGGAATTCGGGCTCATGACCCCAAAGCATATCCCTGACGCCTGTTGGAGTGGGAATGCTGGGGGTGGGGCATTAACGTTGAAAACCCTAATGCCGCATTTCCCTACTTTTGTGGCTTTAATCCTAACTAGAGCATTAATTAAGTTTTTTTTTGAAATTTATAATATATATACATGGAAGTTTAACTTGTTTCAGGAGTCTCAGTATGACAAACACAAAATAAATAAGTTATGAATTTTCAACTTTAACAAAGAATATTATAATTTCAATGTGTTTCCTTACTTTGTTGGAAACATATACAACTAATACATTTAGGGATTATCTTTTGCAGATGCAATAACAAATAATGCATAGTGAAACACACTGTTCCAGACATATAGCTTACTTCATAAGTGGTGATGTGGGACACTTATGAAGCAGCTGCATAATGGCACTCACTACAGCAAACATGCAACTTGCTTAGCTGATGGCCCAGTGGCCCACTCACAATGCAGCTGCATAGTGATGCTCAGTGTGCCAGACCTGCATCTTGCTTCAGTGCTAGCTTTGGCAGACCTGTATCTTGTTTTGTGTGTGGTCCTGTGAGTTTCTCACTGCAAAGCAACTCCAGGAGTGATGCTCACTACAGCAGAACTGTAGCTTTCTTTGCTAATGGTCCTGTTTGTCAATTATGAAGCATTTGTAGCCTTTGCAGATTGTGTGAGAGGCCCTTTGGCACCATGCATTCTTGCTTAAAGCTGAACCAGCCTAAAATGTACTAATTAGTTGCATATACATCCCATGTATGTATTTGAAAATTAGCTTTACTGCAAATGCCCTTTGGGATAACCCTTTTCTCAAGTGCTTCTGCATTGAGGTTTTTTGCCTTTTAGCTTTTTTTTTTGGTGGGGGGAGGGGTCACCATTACACAAACCTGTAAAACCAGCTTTGGACTTTGGTTTCTTTTCCCTGGGGTGTGATACATATCAGGCACACTGATGAGTCCTGGGTAGGACAAAACACTCATCTGTGTCTTCTGTATGCACCCATTGCAGATTGAGAGACCTTTTGGCATCATGCATTCTTACTTAAAGTTGAACCAGCCTAAAATTTCATGGGGATTTGCATTATGGTGGTATGTGTAATTTTGTATTTCTTTGCGACTTGGCTTTACTGCTAATGCTCTTTGGGGTAACCCTTGCCTCAGTGCTTCTGTACTAAGGTTCTTTGTCTTTTAGCTTGTTTTTTTTTTCCGGGGGGGGGTCATCATGATACAAACCCATAACATTAGCTTAGGGCTCTGGTTCATTTCCCCTGGGGTATGGTACAGATCAGGCACACTGATGAGTCCTGGGAAGGACACAACATGTGTCTGTGTCTTTTGTTTACATCCTTTGCAGATTAAGTGAGAGTCCCTTTGGAACCATGCATTCTTGCTTAAAGCTGAATCTGCCTAAAATGTCATGGTGATTTGCATTATGGAGATATGTGTGATTTTGTATTTCTTTGAAACTTGGCTTTACTACTAGTTCCCTTTCATGTAACCCATTTCTCGGTGATTCTGCACTGAAGTTCTCTGTCTTTGTATAGGGATGTTCACTGCACTATATCTGTAGCTTCTTCCATGAGTGGTCCTGTGGGCCACTCACAAAATAGTTAAATTATAATGTATACTGAGCCATATCTGTAGCAATCTTCATGTGTGGCCGTGGTCACTCAGGAAGTAGCTGCATATGTTAGAGACATTAAACTTGTATCTCAAGAAAGTTGTTTTTGGTGTCAGAAAGAATGTTCACCACTGACAAAAGCAGAGCTTGTTTTTGAGACATACTTCTACCTATTTTCATTATTTCAAAAATATTTTTTTCCAAAAAAAAAACACTTAAAAAAAAACTTGAAGAATATACCTAACACCCTACACTGTTGACAACACAAATTTCAGACTTACCTTCCAATAGATTTGCATTTTTATGGACAAAACAAGTTCTTTTCCCCATTTTAATGAATACTGAGACTCCCAAAAGGTGGTTTGTGAGTCACAAAATCAGGTCCATGGCCCACAAAATCAGGGCCTGTTTTTATGATACTCAACAACCTCATTTCACCATTTTTTTAAATCAACTATTTTATCTAATCTATAAACACTTGGGCCCAGATATTCAAAAGGGTTGCACCATGAGCAACAGGGTTGCGCATGCGCAAGTCCAAAACTGCGCCATTTTGTGATATTCAGAAGGAGGCAGTTGCGCCCCCGAAAACATGCTGAGCAACAGCACAATGAAAATGAAGGCATGCGCAACCGAAGGGGGCGGATCCATGCATAAAGACCGCAATGCGATATTCAAAGACTTGCGTGATGCGCAATAGCAGCACAGCTGGAAATTGCGCACTAGCTGAAATGAGCCAAAATAAAAAGGCTCAAGGAAGGTGCGCAAGAACGCTACCAGGCTGCCAAGTGGGGGAGAGAGAGAGAGAGACAGAGACAGACAGACAGACAGCAAAGGGCAGGCAAGGAAAGTGTGTCCCATAGTCTGTAGAGGCAAGCAGGGGGTGCCCGGTGCAGTGGAAGTAGCAGTCAGGACAGTGGGGGTAACACAGCAACACCAGCCAGGGGGGTCAGAAGCCAGGGAGATGGACAGTGCCAGTTTCTACATGGAAGCTGTAATGAGGGGGGTGAGAATGTATGCTGCAGGGGGACGTGGCCGTGGAAGGGCCCGTCGGTCGTACGCCCCCAACAGGCGGTACCGTGCCCGCATCATCTTTGAGCTGTACACAGATGTAGAGATCGTGGGCCGGTACTGCCTGAACAGGGCAATACTGAGATGGCTCTGTGAGCTGTGCAGTGATGTGATGCAGGCACCCTCACAACGGAGTCACGCTCTGTTGGTGGAGACCAAGGTGACAGCCTGCATGTGCCTGCTCGCCACGGGCACCTTCCAGAGGCCGACAGGGGACACCACAGGCATCACACAGTCAGCCACATCACGCATCCTCACCCCAATTCCTCAGCGCATTGCTGCCACATGCTGCGGAGTACATCCATTTCCCCAGCACCGCGGCAGAGCGTACAGCAAACATGCAGGAGTTCCACAGGGTAGCACGTATGCCTGGCATGCTAGGGGCCATAGACTGCACCCATATGGCCATCCGCACGCCACCTGGCCCCGATGGCCACGCATATCGGAACAGAAAGGGATTCCCTAGTGTCAACTGCCAGGTGGTGTGTGATGCCACTGGGCGCATAATCAATGTCTGTGCAACACACCCTGGTGGAGCACATGATGCCTTCATATGGTATCAGTCTGCACTGTGCCATCAATTTGAGAGTGGGGACATCCCCACAGGACATCTAGTGGGTGAGTACACATGTATGGAATGCAAACTCTGGGCAAGGGTGGGAATGCCACAGGTGCCATGGTAGTGGCACACAGGGAGATGGCCAATATGGACCTGAACATGACACTGATCTCCACTATCTTCACACAGGTGACTGCGGATACCCACTCTGTCCCTGGCTGCTCACACCGTACCGGCGCCCCATGACCCCAGCGCAGCTATGCTATAATGAGGCACATGCCACAACACGCAACATCATAGAGCGGGTGTTTGGGATGCTCAAGGCATTCTTCCGATGCCTAGACACCTCCGGCAATGCCCTACAGTACAGCCCCCAAAAGGCCTGTGGGATATTCCTGGCCTGTTGCATCCTGCACAACATGGCCAAAGACCATGGGATAGCCGTACAGGTCGAACAGGGGGACAGCGATGGGGACGCCAGTGGTGCCAGTGATGATGGTGATGAGCAGCCCCCCCAGGACGGAGGAACCCCCGACTGATCCGGCAGGCTCAGCTGCACCGGGACACCATCACAGAGGAGCACTACGCACAACACAGGTAAGTCAAGGGGACATGTGCAACCAACACTGTCCATGCACAAACCACAGGCACACAGGAAAACACACCAGGGGTGCATGACAGTCAGGGGAGTGGAAGGGTCCAGGCATACAAAAACACCATCAGGGAGGGGTGAGCACTCATATGGACACACACACACCAGGCACAGAGCGCATATGGGCAGATGCACAGCACTGCAGAACTGATATTGCTAACACACAGCACCACCAACCACCCCCCACCACATTCGTGACTGTCCAAGCACGTGTGTCAGAACCTGGGCACCCTTGCACTTTGGTGTACAGTGCAATGCAGGCATCATCATGCACACACACCTGTGGACAGCAGTTGGGAGGGTGTACAGGTGGTCCGTATGTTGGCGTGGTGAGCAGAGCACCCAGCGGTGCACTGCCCACTGTGACACACATTGCACACATGGCAGCACCAGACAGTGCCCGCACTGGGAGACAGCTCAGTCATGTAGCACTGTCCCACGGCCACCGCGGATGCGTGGGCAGCCCCGCCGTGACCCAACAGCACGGGCAGGCTGAGCAGAGTCCACATGGTGTGGTACTGTTGCACCACCAGGGGTCCCAGAACGCGACCTTGCCCACACAGGGGTATGCAGCATGCCGAACAAACCTGCACCAGGGGTGCTCGGGATGCCCACAGCAGAACCTGGCGTCGACAGGCCTGGTGTCGCACGATGCCGGGAATGGGGAGTGGAGAGTGCACTGTGTGGGGTGTGCGGTACAGGGGCACCTGACTGTGTGCCCAATGCATCCACGACAGAGACCACTGCCTGGGTCAGCCTGTCAATGGCGGCGGTCACATCCGTCCACATACGGACCAGCTCGGCTTGATCCCGAGCACAATCCCTGCTGTGCTGCTCCACGGACACAGACAGTGCCTCCACGGACCTTGCAACCCACCTCTGCAGCTGTACTGATTCCTGCAGCAGGCGGGTGTGCTCATCCAATGGGTACTGTGCCCCAATGGCATCCTGACCCCCAGGGTGTGGACGGTCCTGATGCACAACACCCCTTGAGGGTGGGCACTGTTCACCAGGACCAGGATTGGGTGGCTCAAAGGGCGGTGGACATGAGCCACTGCTTGACACTGTACCCCCAGACCTGGTGGGCGACTGCTGCTGCTGCCCCTCCAACCGCTGTGCCCCCGGGTCCACTCGTTCCACCGCTGTGCTGGCAACAGTGCCAGACACCCGCACAGCCACCGGTGCTGCCTCATCGGTGCTGACAGGCACAGCCTGGGACCGTGCCAGCATGCTGGTACACAGTTGGAACCAGACAGCCCAGGGGCACGTGTTGGCCTGCCGTGTCCGGCATGGGACACACAACCATCACTGCCCATTGCAGGCCTTCTATCATCAATGGTGCAGGTACGCGTTACTGCCATGGTCACAGCGCGCTGGCATGCTTGCATGCCAGACTGCTGAGACACAGGCTGTGCACCCCGCACCCGTGATCACCAACACCAGAGTTTGCGCAAGGTGTGCATGCTGCTGCAGTGCCTGCTGGCTGGTGGTGGAGGTGGATGGACCCTCCTCCATGTCCAGCAGGTCAGCATCACTGTCTGGACCCACCACCACCATCTCCTGAAGACGAACAGGATCTGTAACAGAAAGAGAGTACATGTGAGTGCATGTGAACAACCGCCCCAAACACCACCACCATGTCATACTGCAGTGATGGGCTTCCACCTGTCTGGAATCCTCCGCCTGGTACGCCTCAATGGCGCCAGCTGCATGGCTGCGACCAGTGTCTCCTCAGTTGGGGTCAGCTGCAACACCACTGGTGGGCCCCGCCAGTGCCAGCACGCGTCGCCTCTGAAGGCTGCCACCTTCTCCTTCAACCTCCTGCGGTCTGTCCCCATCTTTTTGCATTCCTGCACTGAGCTGGTGGCTTCCGTGCAGGTTAACGGCCCGAGCTACCCCCTCCCATGCAGCCGCACGGGACTGAGGGGTGCCCCTCCATCCACTCAGCACTGGCTCCTCATCCAGGTAGGCCTGGAAGAGAGCTTCTGTCTCTGCTGCTGTAAAGTTGGGCCTCCTCCTACGCCCACCGTCCTCACCCTCACAATGACTCTGCTCGGTCATGGCGATCTGTATGGGGGGAAGTGGACACCTGTCACTGTGCAGTCTACAGCATTTTCCCATGACCATCGTCCTGAACATCACACAGCATGCAACTCACCTCTCACCTGCAGTAACCGAATCTGGCCAACGCAGCCCAATGTCGCACATTTATAGCACAATACATGCAAATTAGGAGTGGAGCAACTATAATGACATGCAAATCGCGCCACTGCACCCTTGAATGGCTGATCAGATGATTTGCATGTGTCGGCTGAATATCGCGAATCTGCGCTTTGCGCAATACGGAAGAGTCGGCTGAGTCAATGGCGCAGATCTGTGCCTGTGTGGTACACTGCATTGCGCATGCCCAGATAGCTTACACAGGTGTCTGTCACGCTGCTGACATGCTGAGCGTGATCGGCAATTCAGGCCATGGCCACCATTCTGCCAGTGGTGCTACAGCAATGGGCACTATATAGCGCTGTGGCACTACTGCGCAATACTCCACTGTGGCACTGCTACGCAGCTGGTCGGTCACGCAGGATGCCTATATGTCAGATGGCGCTGAGCGTAGCCTTGCGTCATTGCCCATGACCTTGTGTATGACCTTTGCCCCCTGGCACTGTTCGGCCGCCATGTGTACGCCCTTATTGTCTGTTGACAGCGCTATGTGAGGGACGGCGCTTGTTCGAACAGCGCGATTGGAGCCTGTGGTGGTCTATTGCCAACATCTCCACGTGGGTTATGGCGCAGCTGGACGCCATATTGCCTGCTGTAAAGTTGGTGCCATGGCTAGGAGGAGGGCGTGTCCTGGAGCCAGCTGGAAGTGGCCAACCTGGTGGCCCTAGTTAAGCCACACTATGATGGCCTTTATGGTGAGGTGCCCCTCACCAGTGCAAGGACTGAGGTGTGGCAGCAATTGGCCACTGACCTGGTGGGGGTCACTGGACAGTGCCGGTCTGCTGAGCAGTGCCGGCACCAGTACAGTGACCTCCGCCAGAGGGAGCCAGAGCTTTTAATGCGGCTGCGTTCACATGCCAGGCAGTGCGTGGTGCCTAGGCCAGGTGGGTGTGCCATCTATGCACCTGTATTATCTGTAGGGGTGTGTGTGTGTGTTTTGGTGGCTGTGCATAGGTGATGGCTCGGCCACGGTTGGCTGTGTCAGTGTGTGCAGCTGTGAGATGAATGGGTATGGCTGTGTGGGTAGGCACTGTCACTGGGGCAGGGGGCAGTCTGCTTTTGAGTCACACTGATGTTTGTCTCAACATATGTCTCCCACAGGCCGGGATGTGAGGATGCAGGGCAACAGTGATGAGGGCCATGCCAGGGACCTGGTGCCAGCAGGGGTTGGACCCCACCAGCAGCAGCAGCGCCAGCAACAGCGCCAATCAGAGCTGCTTGAGCAGTGTGAGTATCATGACTTCATGGATGCTATTGCATGCTGGGGGCCAGTAGCCCCGCACATACAAACATGCAGGAAAGGGGAGGTCATAATTCCACTATACAAGACACTAGTGAGGCCCCACCTGCAGTACAGTGTACATTTCTGGAGACCATACCTACGTGAAGGGAGTAGAGCAGAGAAGGTTCAGAGGAGAGCAACAAAGGTGGTGCATGGCTTGCATCACAACTCCTATGGAGACAGGTTGAAGGAACTGAATCTGTACTCCTGGAGGAGAGGAGGAGAGAGGGATATGATAGAGACATACAAGTATCTTACAGGGTGGAACAGGGTGCAGGAAACACTATTTTGAAGTGCAAAGATGTTCCAGGACTAGAGGGCATGGGATGCAGTTGGAGGGAGGACGATTCAGAGGAAACATGAGCAAGACTTTCTTCACAGAACGGGTGGTGTACAAGTGGAACACCCTGCCAGAGGGAGTGGTGGGGGCTGACACACTCACGGGATTTCAGACTGCACGGGATAGGCATAACGGAATTTTGAGGTCAGGGTAAGGGCAACAGACTTCTAGGTAAACAAAGTAACTTACAGGCTGAAATGGCCTGACTGTGTGGGCCATAGGCCCTTATCTGCCGACACTGGCTATGTATCTATGTCTGTAGGCACGACACAGGTGACATGCATCACTGTCCAGTTTCACAGCACGTCTGTGTATGCATCACTGGTGGTCCATGCATGCACTGGGCACATAGCTGGGTAACTGGCATCGCACCATGTTGCCACATCACTTGCCAGCCTTGTTTGTGCTGTGATGGACATGGGCAGTGTGTGTGTGTGCAGTGGTGTGCATAGCTGGTGCCGCCTGTTTGTGATGGCCATGTGCATGTTCACTGTGGGTGGGTGCATGCCATCACAGGTGCGGGACATTGGGCTATATGGCTTGCAGGCTGGGTGGTGTTCAGGGTTGTGGTCGGTCACAGCCATTGACTGTGTTCCCATTTTCCTAGGCCTCGAGGTTCTCCATCGGATGGCGAGGGATGTCAGGGCCATCCAACAGCTTGTGGCCCAGAACAGCGACATCCTGCAATCAATACAGTGCCATGGCGTGTGGAGGAGGTGGCAGGGAACTGCAAGACACCAGCAGGAGGACAGGTGGCTGGCTGGCCCATGACCTCTCTTCCCTTCCCACTTCTCCCATCCCTACCACCCTGCCTTCCCTCTCCAAGTTTGTCATCCCTACCCCTTGACCAACCCTACCTTGTACCCGTCCCTCCCCTTGTAAATAGTTGTACTTGTTCTTGTTAATGTTTGTTGTGTTGAAATACATTTTTATATTTTTATATGAATAATGTGTTGGTCTCTGATTTGCAGCTGCCTATGGGTGCTCAGTTGCAGGGGTGTACATGCCGTCTGGGCTGGTATGGTCCTGGGATGTGTGTGTGTGTGTGTGCGTGTGTGCATGGGGAGGTATCTCCAGCATGGCAGTGACTTTCGGTTGGTCTTGCCGTCTGCTGCCACCCACTGCTGGGTGCACAGGGTGTGTCTGGCTTGTAGGCTTCTGTGCTGCACGGGGTTGACATGTGCTGGGGGGATGCATGGTTTCCTGCAGTGCCAGTCACTGCACATAGGTGGTGTCTTGGGGTCACAGTGCAGGGTGTGCTGTGCATACGGGGGGCTGATGTGCACTGTGGTTGTCAACCCCCTGTGTGTGGCACTCTCAGCCTGCCAGTGGTTGTGCTGGGGTGTCATGGCTCTGATATGCTTTGTTGGCTTGTCCCCATGGGCAAGTAGATCATCCGTCCCACCCCCAGTGATGCTGTGCTTGGGGTGTGCAGGTGTGGTGTGGATTCTGCAGTGTGTTCCTGTGCCCATGTGGGGCATGGCTGGCGGTGGGCCCCAGCCTGCCTCCCTGGATGTGCAGTTCCATTGATCTGAGGCGGGGCTCTGCTTGCGCTATGGCACCTCTGGAATGCTCAGCTGGGCTGCCCTGGTTGCGCCATAGAGCAACATTTCCTGGTTGCGCTATGGCGCAGTATGTGCGATATTCAGACGTCAGTTGCTTGCTCAATTTGTTCTGCTCCATGTTTGAATATCGCACCTGTTGCGCATTTGCACAACTGGTTTGTGCTTGCTCCTGCTGTTGTGCTCATTTTGAGCGCAGTTTGAATATCTGGGCCTTGAAGAATAAACTTAACACCATACACTAGCAACCACAAAGTTTCAGATTTAACTTCCAAAACATCTTCTTGTTTTTCATATGCAAAGGATTTTTAGTTTTTCCCACTTTCATGACTGCTAAGGCTCACAAAACCCTGATTTTTATCTCAAAAAGTGGGTTCCAACTTATAAAAGTGGCTTACATTAGTTCTGCAAAAATCTAGTTTAAAAAAGAAATATGTGAAAGAATGGAACTGCACATGTGCAAAAATGGCCTTTTATTTTCCTAATAATTTCAGATCTACGCCTTTTTCAATAGAGATTCCTAAACAATATACATGCCAAAGTTAGAGCAATGTCAATGCAGAGTTGCATGGTCAACAAAATCCTGAGAAACAGCACACTTTAGATTCATCAATGTTCCAGGGGCTTTTGCCTCAAAACTTTTGATGCCCCTGCATTGTTCATTTTAACTGATGCATTAACATAATTTTTGGCTACTTTTTTCCTTACGTTTTGAAAAGGATATGTAACAACAGACACATTTAACTGTCTTCAAGGGTGAGCCTGTGGGCCCTGGGCTGAACCTGTAGATTGATTTCTGAAGTGCCCTGTGGGTGCTACACAAAGCAGCCCATGTGCCAGGCATGGTACCAGACTTGTAGCTTGCTTCATGCATGGTCCTATGGGCCAAATGGAAAGTAACTAACCCATCAGGAATGGAGCTGGACCTGTAGCTTTCTTCAGATTACCCATCATGAAAAGTACCACACCTGTTGTTTGGTTTGTGCAGTACACTGCAGGATTGTCATAAGTAAAGAAGCATACCCAGCAGGCACAGCACCAGATGGACACCAGCATCCTAATGCTGCCATGCTATCACTAATGCCAACCTGCTTGAGCTGCTGCTCATGACCAAAAACACATACTAGTCCTGAGCAGAGACACTCAAAGGTTCTAAAAACAGGTCCCATGTCAAACCTGATAGTGGTCACTTGCCGAAACTGTCTCACACCACACCAATGAATGAACCATCCTAGCCACACCTGCTTACATATATATGGGAATGCTTCAAAATGGAAAAAAAATCATGGACAAAAGTACCACTGCACTATCACAAAACCCTATGACTAAAAAATGAAAAACAAAACCTGAATATTACTGTAAATATGTTATAATAGTATCATACAAAATAAAGGAGTGGTAAGTATACCATGGGGAACTACAGTATATAATCCAGGAGGGAAAATTAGCCTAATTATACTGCTTGCCCTGGGGGAGGACTGAGAGTTCAGAGGATGCACTCTTACAGAGAGGAAAAGTAACTTCCTCTGCCAGGCTTCTGCAACCTGGATGACCCCAAGTGGTAGTGCTTTGAAGGAACTGTTGGGAGGGGGGAATGCACAGTGCACGTCATGTACACATGCTTGGTAACCCATGTATGTCAATGTCTATGGGATGCATTTAGAAACATAAAAACATAAAGCAATTAGGCTGCTGTACCATCCAGAAAACCCTTATATAATGTTATATAATGTTTTGCCAGTCACTCCAAACATCCACATAATCTTAAAGAGCCACCGATGCCTCAAGAAGAACTCTGAAAAATATAATATTTAGACACAAAGTAGTTTATATTTCTCATTAGCTCTGTATTTCTTATCTCTATTACTGTATTTATTACAGAAGTGATATGCCCGAAAACAGGAGAGTTGTTCCATGAGGGTTCATCAGCTCCTTTTGTATCTTCCCAACCTGATATCATAATATTCTGCTTGTGATGTCATAGTTATTCCCAAGGCAATAAACTATGATGTCACAACAGAGCATTATAATTTCAAGTAGGGAAGAAGCTACAGAGGCAGATAAACTCTGAGGGATAAAAATTTGTTTTTTAGTGGAAACTTTTTCAGTAACAAGTAATGGGGAGAGAAATATGTAAAATATATATACATGTATATGAAATACAAGCTGAATGGTGTCTAAATATTATGTTTTCCAAAGTTTTTCCATAGGTGTTAGCTGCTCCTTAAGTACATTATTCCATTAATTACACAAAAAATCTACCTATATTTTTTAAGTAACCATGCAACAGATTAAAGTCAGATGATATAGTGTATTCTTCTAATGCAGTACCCTTCAACACGACATGTTACTGCTTAACTCAACAATATAGTAGTTGCAAGTCAGACTAGTAACATTTAACTCCTTCTAGGTTTTGAAGTGGGGGGTGGGCAGAGTTCATAAATAAATAATTTGTTCTCATTCCATTCTTTATTCCCCCCAAGGTGCATGTTCCTCCTGTATTGGACCATCCCTTTGTTTTAACTAATTTGTAAGCTAATGCCATTGCATTGACAAGGTGGAGCACTTAGCATTTCTTTTATTCATCAGCAGTGATACTATTTCATTAACGGTTCATGGTAATAGCATCTGCTCCACTTTTTTTCCTTTCACTATTGCTTAATTAGTATAATCCAACCAATGTGGTTGTATGCCTCAAATCTGGTTTTATCTGATATTCACTTTTATTTCGATTGCATTTGCAGTGCCAGGTCCATCCCCTATGTCTAAATCTTGTACCAGAACACATCCACTTCCAGATTGAATATATCCAAGCTTGGAGTTGAATTAAAGATTAAATCATAATGCATTGTAAATAATAAAGGTCCATGCTATTAAATTATGTGCAACTTGACAAGAAAATACAATTTTATTAAATAGCGGCTCCATGTCTTGACAATAAATCAGTGAGGGAGTGAGATCAGCATGGGGAGGTAAACATGGAGAATGGAGAATTGTCAGTGGAATTTAAACATTTGACAATCATAAGAAAAAGAAATAACATATGGGAAGCAATATACAAAGACTAGTGCCCCCTTTCCTTTACTTACAAGCTTTGAATATAGGGGATGAACCGGGCACTGCAAGTGCAGTTGAAATAAAAGGGAGTATTGGATATAGTCCGGTCCACCCTATTACTGACTATAATAACAGGAAACATAGTTAAACCATATTTGAGGCATAAAATCACATTGATTAGATTATACTAATTTATTTATTTATTATTTATTTAGTTTTTGATAACCAGTTGAGTGTGCTAGACACAAGTTGGGATTATTTTCAGACAATACCCGGGAGGTTACAAATTTACAAACAGTGTTAAATCAAAGTAATACAGTTTCAGATTAGGAGCATCAACACAGTACAGTACATACGATGGTATAGCAAGACAAGGTATACAAATTAACAATTACATTTGGTCATAGACAAAAATTTACATTACAAAAATTGTGAGGCAGGATTTAAGCAGAAGTGAAAGTGAAAACAGGGGAGTAGACACTAATAGAATCTACTGCTAATGAAATAGTAGCATTGCCAATGAATAAAAGATATGCTAAGTGCTCCACCTTGTCAATATATTGGCTTTAGCTTACAAATTGGTTAGAACAAATGGAAGGTACCGTACAGGAGGAATATGCACCTTGGGGTAAAAAAAAGAACTACGCCAAATTATTTATTAATGAACCTCCCCCACCTCAAAACCTAGAAGGGGTTACATTTTGCTTGTCTGATTTGCAGCTGCTATACTGCTGAGTTAAGGAGTAAAACTCCCTGTTGGAGC
This sequence comes from Neoceratodus forsteri, assembly GCA_016271365.2. Taxonomy (NCBI): domain Eukaryota; kingdom Metazoa; phylum Chordata; order Ceratodontiformes; family Ceratodontidae; genus Neoceratodus; species Neoceratodus forsteri. The sequence goes on along the minus strand of CM057455.1, from coordinate 636,315,071 downwards.
ATACAGCATTAAGAGAATAAAGTATGCATGGCTCAAATTTAATGGTATTCTCTTCTGTTTTGCATACCAGTTTTCTGGGTGGACTACCATTTTCATTATGCTGGTAGTCCAACTGGAATACCACTCCTCCATACAGGCTCTCTTCAGTTTAATCTATAGCATGCTCTTTTAGATAGGCAAAATACAAGACTTTGAGATGGAATACCAGATCTAGGTTCTTGGTATTCCACCTTCCACACTAGATTATTTTCTTGATTTTTACCCCTGATATTTCATCTTACTTTAACCTGTTGCATGGTTACATAAAAAGTATAGGTGTATTTGTGTGTCATTAATGTACTTATGATTATGTGGATGATTGGGATGCTCCACTCTCAGGTACTTCATTAAAATAAATTATGCATAATGATGACAACATGTGAAGTCTGTGAAATTAGCATGTAGCCAATTACCACAGGAATATTTGAAGTGAATGACAGCATTACAATATCCTTCCAGATGAAGAGGCTGGTGTAGCCTTGAAGCACTGGGGATTTTTTTTTCCTGGCTGCAGATGTTGTTTGCATTGAATATGATGGAAAAGTGATGAAGAGAAATAATAACAAAAAAATATTGCAGCATCACCTTAGTCCATGAGTGCTATATAGTGCATTTCCAAGAGGTTTAACTACAAGATTGGCTGAGAGCACTGATATCACTAACAAATGAGTTCTAGTGGCACCCCTCCCACACTCCAATCACCATCCCATAGCAGAAGGTGTTTTTTTTTCTTTAAAATAAACTTGTGAAAAAGAAAAACATCCCTTGCTGATCTGACCCTTGCCACCCTGACCTCCCACTCAGGAGTCATCACCCCATACCCCCAGTACACCCTCCCCACACACACTCACTCACCTGACCAGGTCACAGCACAAAAATCCACTCTGTGATGGAAGATATGTCTCCCTGCTGGAACCGGCAACTGCAATCTGAAAAACTAAGACAAAGCATTTTGATGAGGTTTTGAACTTTGATACATAACTGGCAGTTTTGCATATTTTCACTTACAATTTTCAACATAGCCTTTGTGGGACTCCACTTCATGATCATCGGTGGTGGAAGTATGCAAAGCAGGCCCAGAAAGTGTTTTCACAGTTGCTTGGTGAAATCACCTTTCAGGCAGGATTTGAAAATGTTCACTGACCTTGTTCATTAGGAAGGGTCATAAAATGGCTATGTTGAAAATTTTGGGTTAAAATATCTAACAATGGCAAATTTATTAGCTTATATTTAAATTGTGCAACACATGCTCATAACTTTGATAATTTTCACAATTTTGATCCCAGATTTTCAACATAGGCATTTCTTCACATAACCTAATGAACATTTATTTATTTATTTCACAATTCGGAGTAATACCTTTGAATGCAAATTGGTTCTTTTACAAAGGCTCCAAGTTGATGTGTTATACAATACAAATCAGTTAATCACACACACTACAGAAATGGGAGAATCAAAAATGTGAAAGAAACAATCAGGGATTACACCCATACTAGCAAGTATAGTCCATAGTTACCTAAGCGCATGATGGAAAAGTGACATCTTCCTCATAATCAGGCAAGGACTACAACTTAAGGGCAGCCTTTGTAAAAGAAAGGTAGCCTGGTAAAGGCTTTATCCATATGTGGGGGGGGAGGTGTGAGGTAGGTAGTTAATGTGAGTCCGTCAACAGGGGATAGGTAAGGTACAGGTTTAGTTGAGGCACAGGGCTGTAAATAGTTGGTAACCAATGCCTGGTCTTGACATGGGTAGTGGAAAAGAAAGGGGGAGAAATAGAAGGGTGTGGAGGGGCAGGTGTGGGGGGGTGAGATAAGAATTTGAAAGCGGGAGCAATCAATGGAGGTAGAGGAGCGGGTTCAGAAAACATGGTGTACAGTATTACTACCCTGAGTTTTTTACCATGGGGAGCAAGTAAGTAGGAGGGAAAGTCGCATAGGTTCTCTTGTGCCAGTAGTAGGCGAAGATCTTTTTTAAGCTGGCCAATATTCCCAGTCTCAATCAACACGGATGGGAGGTCATTGAACCATTGAGGTCCCCGGACAGCAAGATCCCACTGGGCAAAAGTAGTAAGCCTAAAAGGTATCTGGAGTACACCCTTCACAGAACTCCTGGTCAATTTGGTGGACTTAGCACATTGGAAGATATTCGCTGTTGTACCTGGAGTAAGACCAAGCAGGGATTTTTTCCTGAGCAAGCAGACCTGGTACTTGATCCTTTGCTGCAGGGGGAGCCAGCCAGTCTCCTTGTATAGAAGACAGGTATGTGTATAGCGGTCTGCCCCCAGGATGAGTTAGCAGGCAATGTTAATGAGAGTCTTAATCCTTTTTAGCACCAAGTCCATTGTCACGCTACAGATGATGAGCCTGTAATCAAGTGTGGTAAGTATAGAGCTCCTAGGTATCAGGCTTAATGCTTAATATGTCTATAGAGGATCCCCAGTTTGACGTTTGGTGTTTTGATGATGAGGTCAATATTGCCAGCAAAGGAGAGGGAATCATCCGGGTGGATAACCAGATATTTGAATGAGTGGACTTGTTCAAGGGCATCTCCAGAGCTGCTTGTGATGTGCAGAGGGACAGTTTTCATTTTGTTATAAGGTAGAGAGAAATACATAATTTTAATTTTTTTATAGTTCAACCTGCCAAAAATGGACTGTGTCAGTCCCGCCACATCCTGTGGCAGAAGCCAGGTAATCTTGGACATGATTCATGATGAATTCATGATGCAGTATGTGATTAGTCCCACCAGGGGGGAAGCAATTCTTGACCTGGGGTTCTCTAATGGCAAGCATGTGCAGGACATAGACATTGGGAATCCCTTGGATGGAAGTGACCACAACACAGTGTGGTTCAACCTGAACATGGAAAGAGAAGACATCCTCTCAAAGACCAGAATGCTAGATTTCAGAAGAGCAAACTTTCAGAGAATGAGGTAAATGATTAGAGTGGACCTAGGGAATCTGGAGGAAGCTTTGAGTGTTGAGGAAATTCAGAACACAACTAGAAGGGCCATGCAGAATGCAACAAACAGCTGCATAAAAATGAGGAGAAAGAAGGCAGAAGCTAGACAGCCAAGCTGGTTTAACAGGGAGGTGGCCAAGACAGTGAAGGACAAGAGGGCTGCGTACAGGAAAAGTAGAAGGGCAACTATGGTGGGGGACGAGAAGGAGCACCAAATGCTGGCTAAACTAGCAAAAAATGAGGTAATACGGTCAAAAGCAAAGATGGAACTCCAGATAGCAAAAGGGATGAAAAAGGGGGATAAGGCCTTCTTTTACTATATTAAAGAAAAGAGGCACAAGAAGGATGGCATGGTCAGGCTTAAGAAAGGGGAAAGGATAGTGGTGGAAGATGAGACAAAAGTGGAGGTAGTAAATGAATACTTCTGCTCCATCTTTACCAAAGAAAAAGGGGGTCAAATACCACACAGTGGGAAGGGTAGGGAGGGTGCTGGTGTGGACCCAATGGGGACTATAGGGACTGAATGGTTGAGGTAGGGAGTGGCTAATGGCAGTGAAGGTGGAAAAAATCCCCAGGGCCTGATGGAATGCACCCCAGGATACTAAAAGAGATGGCAGAAGTTCTGGTAGGCCCACTGATGATGCTATTCAATAGACCTCTTGACTCAGGGGTGGTGCCAACTCAGGGGTGGTGTCAGAAGAGTGGAGAACAGCACTTGTGGTGCCACTCCACAAGAGTAGCCCCAAGGAGGACCTTGGAAACTATAGGCCTGTCAGCCTGACCAAGCCTGGCTAGATAGATGGTCAGGGATATGGCAGCTTGGGTTTAATGCCAAAAAGTGTAAGGTGATGCACATATGGGCAAAGAACCCGAGAACAGAGTACTACATTGGAAAGGTTCAGGTTACACCATCCGAGGAAGAAAAGGATCCGGGGGTGATAATTTCCAGTGATCTGAAACACTCTAATCAATGCAAAAAGGCAGTGGCAAAGGCAAATAGAATGTTGGGATGTATAGCAAGGGGATTTAGCAGTAGGAAGTGTGAGGTCATACTGCCACTCTACAGGTCATTGGTGAGGCCACATTTGGAATATGGAGTAAGATGTTGGCATCCACACTTAAAGAAGGACATAGGCATGTGGGAAAGGGTCCAGATGAGAGCAACTAAAATGACAGAGGGGCAGCAGGACAGATCATACAGTGGCAGCCACAGACTCTGCCAGCTATTTCCAGAAATTTCTGTGATATTTCCAGATATATCTAATGCTTTCTCCATTTCTACAGTAGGGGCAGCAGAGAGAAACTCTTGAAATTTCGCAAAATATCTGGAAATAGCTGGCAAATGTCTGTGGCTACTACTGTATGTAGAGAGGTTGGGGGACCTGGTAATGTACACTCTGGAGGAGAGGAGGCAGAGAGGGGATATGGCTGTGACACTCAAGTACTTGAAAGGAATTAAGACAGTGGAATGTGAGGGCCTATTCAATAAAAGGGCCAACACCACCACCACCATCACCAGGGCCGCAACCTAAAACTGATGGGGGGAAGGTTCAAGAGGCACATAAGGAAGCACTTCTTTACAGAGACAGTGGTGACAGCATGGAACGATCTGCCACAGGAGATAGTGGAGACAAAGTCAGTGGAAACCTTCAAAAGGGCCTGGGACAAACATAAATGAAGGTCAGGTGGCCTTGTCAGGAAAAAAAACAAAATTTAGGGGTGGAGAGGGGGAGTTGGGGTAGTAGATATAATCTTAAGGCTGGAACAAAGCCATATTATTTCAAGCAGACAAGACAGACCGAGAGGTCTCCTTCTGCTGGCTATTTTCCAATGTTCTTATGCTTTTAATAGTTTGTTTTGAGCAAACCACAATTCAAGTTTTCTGAAGCAGTCCTGTAGGGAAGTGCTAATTTCAGGTGCTTGGGCACTCGAGATGGATATGACAGCATTATCCACATATAGAACCATGTTTGCTGAGCAAGCAGTGGGCAGTGAGTTGATAAAAAGACTAAACAGCAGTGGTCCAAGTATGGACCCTTGTGGCACCCCCAGGGTCACTGCCCTGGGTTCTGATGTTACTCCAGATATCTTCACACATTGTGTTCTGAGGATCAGATAACTCATGAACCAGTTGACTGTATCATGTGACAGGCCTATTGACACCAGGTTTCCCAGAAGTATTTGGTGGTTCATGGTGTCAAAAGCTTTTGTAAGGTCTATAAAGATAGATCCTACATACTTGCCGCTGTCTAAGGCCTCTTATAGGTGAGTGGTGTATTCAACTAGAGCAGTGATGATATTATGTTTTTTTTCTGAAACTATGTTGTTGCTCACAAAGTAGACTACATTTGTTGAGGTTTTCAACCACCTGATCCACCACTATTCTTTTCAGGGCCTTTGAAAGAGGAGGGAGTATTGAAATAGGTCTATAGTTTTCCGGGCAAGTCCTATCCCCACCTCTGAAGACCGGGGTGTCGTATGCAATCGTCCATTTAGCAGGGAAGACCACTGTCCTTAGTGAGATATTAAAGAGTTTGGTGAGTGGAAGGGTTATTTCATCAAGAGTGGGAGCACAGTTTCATGTCCAGCATATCACTGGCAATCCTAGTTTTGCCTAGGACCCTTTGAATATATATTTTTGCTTTTGATTTAGAGACTTGCTGGAAGTAAAATGATTGCTTTCCTGATTTATGGCCTGAATGAGAGTCATGGCTATTGTACTTGCTAGGAGATGGGTTTGTTAGGTACTCCTGTGGCAATACAGAGCTGAGATCCATGAATGCAAGGTTGAAGGCATTCGCTTATGTCCTTAGGCTCCTGCTGAGTGGCAGAGCTAGTGATGATCAGGTCTAGCAGTGCTTTAGATTCTTTGCTGGTCAGTGATTTTTGGTTATTCCAAAACAGTTTTCTGTTCCCCCATGTCCTACCCAGTATTTCTTTGTAGTATGCCACCTTCGTGTTCCTGATCAGCCTTGTGCAACTGTTCCTAGCTTCTTTTTAGGCAGCAAAGTTGGATGTACTCCAGTGGCCCTGGCCTTGTGCCATAGATTGTCTCAATGTTTAAGCTGTTCAATGATTGAACATGATAGCCATGGGTTAATGGGTTAATGGTTCTTTTCACTTTTGAGGATTTATATGGTGTGAAGATATCACAGGCATTGTTAAACGCAGTTATGAAATAGTCTAGAGTCTGTTTGGTATCCTCAGTGTTATCTAAAGATGTCCAGTCCGCCATTCTTAGGAATTGTTTAAGATTAACTAGCCACCCTTTTTTAATGGATCGGTACTTTGAGCACTGAGGGGGTTTTGTCTGAAACTTGTTAGACCAAGTGAAGATCACTGGTGAAAGATCACTTAGTGAGTCTAGGAGCACAGTTATGGTGGCTACGTGCTCCAAAAATGTGTCGAGTAGCCAGTCAATGAGGGTGGAGGTGCCAGTGCGGTAATTTCTCCTCGACCCTTCTGGTGCCAACTGAGTAAGGTGAAGGCTGGCTATATGGTCTCTTATGGTCACAATGTCCTGCCCTAGCCAGTTTACATTAAAGTCCCCCACAATAATAATTTCCCAGTTTGGCTTGCATTATCCGAAAAATTTGACAAACTGTTTAATTCTCTTTCCTTGCCCACCCAGAGGTAAATAGACCATGAGTAGAAGATTTTTATTTTGACAACCAATCATAAACTTAAGTGATAGAATTTGAGCTTCTTTTGTTGAGAGACTATTTGGCATTATTTGACCTTTGATGTGCATTAGCAGGTATACTGGGCATTAGAGATGCAGCAAATTTTAAATCCGATGGTGAAGTGAACGCGAAGTGCTCACTTCGCGTTCTCATTATTACTTTGCATTGTCATTTTGACTTAACATGAAGTAAGGTGAAGTGACAAGTAAATAGGCAGCCCCCACACATCACATGGCTTACAGTACTGTAAGTCACATGCTTTAGCCAGGCAGGAAGGAAGTGAGTCAGAGAAGCAGTTTCACTTTCTCCTTTGCAGTTGTAGAGGGAGAAGGCTTTTCGGAGAGGAGAGCAGTCTGTGTGTCAGAAAGCGCTTTATTGCTTTTGTGCTGGAAAAAAACTGTTTTTTTAAAAGCTACATCTTTATTTAGTTTTTGTATTGTGTTTGTGATGGTTTTTTTGGTAGTGGATTTTATTTTATAAGTTTTTTTCTGTTTTGAGTGTGTGTGTGTGTGTGTGACTGTGTGTGTCAGTCTATGTGTGTGTCTGGGAGTGTGAGAGTGAGTACGGCCACTGGGTGAAGGCTAGGCGTCGACTCTGGTTGGACTCGTTTATAGTCAGGGTTGGGGACTTGTGTGGGAAGGATGGACCCTGGACAAGGAGATTCGCTGGCCCATGGGCGCGGGCAAAGGAGGGGAGTACGCATATGTGGGGGCGGTCGTGTTGCGGACCACTCCCACTTGTGGGTGTTGTTCTCTGTAGAAGCATCATCGCCCCCGTGGCTGCCATACCACCTATTCCGGCCACTACCACCACCACTGGTAGCAGCTGTAGGGGCTCCAGCAGCACCCCCTTCACCACCTCCACAGCCACAGGAGGTGCCCCAGGAAAATGTAGGTGGTGCTAGGACTGTATCTGGTCCCCCCCCGCAGCTCCCCAGTGTGGGAGCTTTTTAATTGTGTGGGGGGAGACAGCACAGTCATGGTGTGCCATCTGTGCAGTGTGCTGGTTTTCCGTGGCCCCTGGCGGGTGCATTTGGGGACCGGTGGCCAGCGCACCCACATGTTTAACCACCACAAGGTGGAGTGGAAGGCTGCCATGGAAGGGGCCAGGCGTCCACCTGCTGGCCTTTCTGTAGCAGTGGCTGAGGGTGATGCTGGGGTTGAAGTTGTGCCTCACCACCACAGGAGAAGGAGGGCCAGTGCAGCAGCTGCTCCATCACCACCACCACCACAGACACCAGCACCACCCTCTCCACCACCACCACTACCTGGGTTTTCACCTGCAGTGGACACTGCCACAGTCCCTGCAACAGAGACCAACATTGCTCTGGTGTGGGTGGCTCTGGAGGAGAATAATGAGAGGGTAGGTGCTATGCAGCAGCAGGTAGATACAATCTAACAACAGCAGCTGCAAATACTCACAATGCTGCACCTGATGTTGGAACACCCCGGCATCCCACAGCCACATTAAGGGATTGTTTTCTGTTCCCCCCCCCACCCCACTACTGTGCTGTACTGTTTTTTGTGGGGCTTTTTTTGTTATTTAATAATACACATTTTCCCTTCTGTAGTTGCAGTGCCTCAGTAATGTATACTTTTTGTTTTGGAGTGCTTGTGGGCAAGCTGTTGAGAGCAGTGCAAGTATGATGTGTAAAATTGCATGTGTGCAGTCAGTGTTGTTTCCTCTGTGTGTGTGCATGTGTGTGTGTGTGTCTGTAACATCACACATTGTGCAGCATATTGCAAACATATATTGCTGTTGCTGGCTTGTTACAGGCAGTGTTTGTGCTATAAAGAATAGCGAGCAGAATATGGTATATTTTATTGTCACCATCATCATCAGTGGACTTAGTGATACAATATTTTTTCAGAGGCGTCTGGCCAGAGTGCACCTTAGTCACATTATATACTATACTGCACACATAACCTTTAGGAGAGCATGTGCTTTTTGTGCTATGATCTCTGCAAAGTCATGTGTGTACTGTGAGTGACTGAGGTGCACAGTGACCCGATACCTCTAAAAAAATATCATATCACTTAGTCCGCTGGCGCTGATGGTACCAATAAAATATACATTGGGTATTCTTTGTTATTTTTATTCTTGATAATGCAACAGATCTTACCATATATATGTTTGCATGAAGCTGTACAATGTATGCACACACAGGAAAGAACAGTGACGGCACACATGCAGTTTAGCACAACATACTGACACTGCTCAGACTTCATGCTGTTTGTGAAATACTTATAATCCGATTAATGAGTCCCGATACAAAGTAAACATTACTGAGGCTCTATGACTATTTTGCTTGTGAAATAGCCATGAAAGAGATTCACCAAGTTACAGCATTGCACCTGATATTTGGGTGCCTTACTTCAAGGGGAATCTTTCTTGCTCCACATAGTGCAATACATTTCTGTGAAAAACACCCCTAATTTCATTACAGTGTGTCACATCACGGAGGAATTCCCATTCATAAAAGCTGCCCAAATTCTGCTCACCTTTCTCAGCAACATTAGGACATGATGCCAGGGAGCACATAAGTGTGTGCTCTATTATAGTGAATGTCTGCTTGTCCGGCAGCTTTCCAAATGTTTCTTTATGTTATAATGGTCAAGTTTGTGGTGAAATGTGAGGGCACATTTCCAGTAAGAAAAGCCTTGTTAGTGGAAATGTGCCCACACTTTACCACAAAGTGAACCTTGTAACATAAAGAAATATTCTGATAGCTGCTGGACATTCACTATAGTGGAGCTCGCACCTGAGCTCCCCCTGGCATCACATCCTAAAGTTGCTGAGAAGTGGGGCAGAATGTGGGCGGCTTTTCTGAACGGGAATTTCTCCATGACGTGACACACTGTAATGAAATTAGGGGCAGTTTTCACAGAAATGTTTTGCACTATGTGGAGCAAGAAAGATTCCCTTACGTTGACATTGGAAATGGATAACTCTCAAGCACCTGAAGGTAAATATTTCTTTTTGGGAGAGGGTTGGGGGGAAGCATATTTGCAGGTTTGTCTGTAATGGTCTCTTATTTTACTTCTTCACAGATTTCATCTGCATTCTTCTGAAGTCTGGTTGTTAATGATGGTCATGGTCATCTATTGAAATGACTTCTGTGTGTTGCATATGTGCCCCAGCCCGGGGGAGGGAGGGAGATGCCTGATGTTGAAGAAGTTTTTTCGATAAGACCTCTTTGATAGAACAACAAAGCATCTGGAAGTTTCCTAAAAAAAGAAATGAATGACTTCTTACAACTTTATTATAATTTGTCCCTCCCTGGTTCTCAATCTCAAGTCAAGTTATATTTCAAACCCACATCTTGTCAAGTAATACAACCTGTGTGCAACTTTTTCAACACTGTCATGGTCAGGGCTGCATAGCTGCAAGTTCAGAATATAGTGCATGAATGATGTTTTACAGAAATAGTTTTGGTGACATACACATGTCACTTAATTTGTGAATCATAGTCAGTCGCATTTGCTGCAGTCTTTCCAAAACAATGAAACGGATGAAATAAAATCTTCATACTTACCAGAATGGATTTCACATGGATATTCCATAGGTTCCTCTGTATGGTATAGCTACAGTACCTTTCCCAATGAGTTTTAGCAACGGAGACTTTTTTTATCAACCTGTAAAAAAACCCAAAATAAGTGTACCGTATGTGTTTGACCATTACGGCTCTGAAAAGCTACAGAAAACAAAACTTACAACTAAAGGAAGTGAAACAGCATAACAAACATGAGTACACATACTCACGTTATGGTTTAAATATTAAGAAGCTTTGTGTCTGTGGCTGATGGATGTGGTAGTCTGGACAGATTCATGCTTAGTGGTGGCAGTGGCTAACATCATTCCCGGTGGTGGTGGTCTAGGGGGCAGACAGAATCATGCTCAGTGGTGGCAGTGGCTAACATCAGTCCTGGTGGTGGAAGTCCAGGGGGCAGACAGACTCATGCTCAGTGGTGGCAGTGACTAACAGCAGTCCTGGTGGTAGTGATCCGGGGGGCAGATAGACTCATGCTCAGTGGTGGCAGTGGCTAACATCAGTTCCGGTGTTGGTGGTGGTGGTCCGGGGTGGCACACTGCCTTTAAACAACTTCAGTTAAAACCTGTCAACATTAACCACATCATCATCCTCATAAAGAAAGCTTCCCTCACAGTCATCTATGTCTGAAGTCTGACCACTGAGAAATTCTTTCTCCATTGTGTCGTCATCTATGTCAGTGGTGTGCCATTTCAGGCAGCCACTGCCAGTGCCACCAGGATGGTCCAATTCCACATCACCAAATCCGCCATGACTAGGCCAGGGTATGAATACCGAGGTTGCAGTCTGTGCTGGTATGTGCATCTCATTTATTTTAATGAATGTTAGCAAACTAACATTTGAAGGAGACACATTTGTCTGATGATCCCTGACTATTGCACCTGCTGAGCTTAATACCCTCTTAACACTTACATTGGAGGGTGGGCATGTGAGATACTTCAGTGTCACTGCAGTCAGTTCTGGCCAGTCACTGACCTTTCCACTCCAGTACAAAAGAGGATCTTCAGTTATTGTCAGATGCCTGTTTTCAGGCAAATATGACTCAACCATTCTCTGAGCCGCACTAAGTCCAGTTGCTGATGCATCATCCTGTTCTCCCGAATCATTTATTTCACAAATACCCACTTGGGACAAAGCCTCCCAAAGTGATTTGACACCAGCCACTTTGGATGACAGATCACCTGGAACTGCAGTCCCCTTCCCCTTGCAGGATATGCTTGAGAGTCCTACAGGTACACCTTCAGCCGGATTATGCTGCTGAGGTTTGCTGACCTTGGCACATGACTTCTGTGCCAAATGAACCAAGTGCACCAGTTGACCATTGATATTTTTAACCTGTTCAGGCCTTCCCTCCAGTCCTGTACAATTCCACGTTTGTATCGTGTGTCCAGCATTGTTGCTATGGCAATGTTGTCACTACGCTTAATGCTCACAATGTGATGATTCTGGTCGAATACTGTCAGCATGTGTTGCAGCAACATACTGCTACCACCGTCTCTGGCAACATCAAGGCCATACTGTACATTCACCAATGTCTGCGTCAGCATCCGCAGCAGTGGAATTGATTGGCTAATGGAGGCAGACTCGCCACTCACTGCCTGTGTGGAATGTTCAAAAGGCCACAAAATTGTTATTACAGAGTCCATGAGGCACCACTGTTCAGTCCTCATAGACATGGAGGCCACAGAACTGTCATGGCTAGTGTGCATCACAAGATATTCTGAGATGGCTTTGTATTGTTCATACAACCTCTCTGCCATGTATAAAGTGGAGTTCTATCGGATGACAACTTCCAGCTTCAAGTGGTGCTGAGGCAGGCTGTTTTGTATCTGCAACTGCCGCAGTTGGTCATGGTCATTTCCAGATTGTGAAAAGTGAGAGCAGATATGTCGTGCAATGGTCAGCATTTCCTTTACATCAGGGTGCTGCAGAAACTCCTGCACCAATAGATTTAAACAATGGGCCATGCATAGAGCATGAAAAAAAACCCTTCCATTCGTGATGCATTTCACCACATTTGACCCATTGTCACTTGCTATGATCCCAGCTCTCAGAGAAAGGGGGTTTAGCCATTTGTAAATTTCAGTCAGTACCACATCCAACATGTTCTCACCAGTGTGTGAACAGGTCACATTGTGCATAGCAATCATTGGATGCTGTTGAATTCCTGGAAGATTGCTACCGTAACAATCCACCTTACTGCACTGATTATTCACGCTACCAACATCACAAACAACCCCCGGCACCTGCGCCCAGTGTGCAGTTATACACAAATATGAGCTCCCCACTGTTTTGCCACTTGTCCACATATCCATACTTAAATGGATAAATGGAGAGAAGGAATGTTGAAGGGCATGTCTTACTGACTCAGACACAGTGCGGAACAACACGGGGACAGCACGGGTAGAAAAGTACGTCCTGGATGGGACTTTCCATTTTGGACAGGCACGTGCAGCAAACCGCTGGAACCCAGAATTCTCCACAAAGGAGAAGGGCAAAAGATCAGTTGCCAGCATTTCAGCTACAGCACCATTAAGTTCACATAACACTGTATGATTGGGGGGTACTTCAGCTTATGAGCAAAAACACTCTGTAACGTGGGTTGACTTAAACATTTTACCTCGACTCACACACACATGGCAAACCTGGCAGATTGCAACTGACTCATCATTTGCATCTTGAACAAAAAAATCCCAAATAAGGGATTGTGATGCTCTATTTTTAACATGTCCACGATGTTCCTTATTTAAGTCCATTATTTTAAGCACCGAAGTGGGGGGGGCACGTGATGTTTCGGGCATTGTACACCTGGACTGCAACTGACCACCACAACTACCTATCATAATTACTGGGTCATCACCATCAACTAAAACTGGTAAATAACAAGTTTTACCGGGGGGGGGGGTATTCCTGCAAACAGACTCAGACACAGCTACTTTGAATTTCTTTTTCTCTGGTTCCCAACTGGGGTCAATGCCGTCATCATCATATTCATCAACATCATACACATCCATATCATCTGCTTGGATGCTAAGATGTGAACTACATGTTGCAACAACAACATCATCGTCATCATCACATTCATCATCATCTACACCACCATCACCTGATATTTTTTCACCACACTGTGAATCACTGCATGGAAAATGCGTCACATTAACCGCCACGGTTGATGGAATATCACATCGTATGCTATCGTTGACGTGATTATCAGAATCCTCAGGTTCAGTTACTGGGATGTTACTGGGAAGTATGACATTATTTACACTGTCACTCACTTGCACTGCATCACACTCCATTATATTTTTGGATATGGTACACTGGTCAGAATTCGGACTTGAGGCACCAATACTAATACTACCTCCACCACTAACACCACTATCACTAACACCACCAGCTGAGAAAACATCATCTCCTCCGACTATGGGTGAAGCTACTGATTGGGCTGTAAAAAACACTGCAGAAGAAATACCTTTCCTCACATCAGTAGTGCACTTCTGCGTCTGCGTACTACCATGCCCACAGACTATCTTACTGCCAGAATTGCCATGGCGAGAAACAGCTGTGCTTGTACGTCTCTTTGCAGGCATTTTGGGGGATCAACAACAATATTATAACCAAATTTTGATTTTGGTACGTTCACTGTCTGATTGGGGGGACGCTGGATGTGAAGCCAAAAAACAACTGTAGCTCAGCAACAGATAGAGTCTGTCAAGAAATGAAAACAACTTCAGTAACCAGTGTTGCTGATGAGGTCACAAAAACAATCCAATCTGGTAAAAAAATTCCTTTTTGCCAGTGGGCGTGTGGGGGAGCACTGACTACAGATTTTTATGGCAGTACAAGCAGCAAAACAAAGAACAAATATCACGATCGCAGTACAAAATCAAGCAGCTGCAATGGATCGCAGGTTCACACTGCTGCGCCTGCCCAGCAATTACACTAGTCTGTGGTACAATAAAAGGTGTATTATTTGATGTCACACAACACCACTCACACACACACAGAACAGTTTCTCTACAATTGTGAATGAGTAATGCGTAGCAAATTGAAAAGTTCAGTAATATGCCACTTATTGTAATGTAAACAACCGGAAATTATGAACTGCTGCACCAGATCCACTCAACACACAATCAGCAAGAAAATTTCAACAATTACTGACAATATTACTGTGTGTACATTAACACAATCAGTTATATAACAAAATATAACCATAAAACAAATAAATCACTATTTCTCGAACTTATATCTACCTACACCACAGATATGCCCTTCCCCCAAAGCACACTTTCACTGTCTTTCACTACACACATTCAATGTTGTACATTAACATTCAAAATCCATACAAAACCAAAAACGCTCGATGATATGAGCACAGGAGGGTTTCCTGCAATCGATGAACTAAAGGTGGAGCCCTCAAAAAAAGCAATAATGCTTTTTTAACAGCTTTTAGAAGGTTTCAATCACAGACAGCTCTCAGTACACACTGTCTCATATTGCTTCCTACAAACACTACCCCAAACTGAGGCTATGCAGATCAATATAGAGCCCATGTGACCTGAAATCCCATGAATCACTGCAAAATTCACCTTCAGCGCTCAAAAACAAGGCAAAGTGAGGCGAAGTGCATTGACCTCAATGCATTTCACTTAAAACTTTGGTGGAGTAGTGGTCTGGGAAGGCAGACTAATGCGAAGACAACGTTTTTAATGGCCTTCGCCTTACCCATTATAATGCAAATTACTCCGCTTCACATTGTGGAGCACTCTGCGAATCCACCTTTGCTCTGTGAATCACTTTGTGGAGTGAACTGAGCCCACTTTGCCCACCACTACTGGGCATCCACCCTCATGTTTGGATAGTCTATTTAGGCAAAAGATGTTGTAGCCATCAATTCATACAGATGAATCTAGTATCTTGGGTGATAGCCATGATTCAGTCATTGAAATAATTTCCGGATTATGCCGTGCTACCCAGGCCTGAAACTGGGGAAGTTTAGGCATCAGGCTTCTAATATTGATTAAGGCAATTTTGATGTTTTAGAGTGCCTTATTAGTCATTGTCTGGGATGGGACAGGGTTAGAGTGCATGTTCCCAGATAATAGCTGAAGGATGATAATTAATCTTCTAAGAAGATAGTTCCAGTAGGATTTTTTTCTTAAGGGAAACAGTCACTTTGAGTGTCCACATTGTTTGAAGGAGCTATACCAAGAGTAGTTTATGAGGAGATCTGTAATAGCTGTTGATGTATGGGTAGTCCAGCTATGAGTTTGAGTAAATTGCTTGCAGCCGGGGCGATTCATATTGTCGCAGTGGGTGTGTGGGAGAAGAAAAGCACTGACAACAGATGTAGGTAGCAAAACACACCAATGTGTGAATTTATTTGCAAAAGGAAAAAAAAACTTTCAGCAAAAACAAAAATCACATAAACGTAACACAACTAGGACTTAGGTGACATCCCACCCTCTGTGCTTTCTCAATGTCCACCTAGGTTGAAATGATTTGCCTCTAGACTGGAGAGAGATCCTTATATACAAAAAATGTCACATGGTCTGAAGCTTCGCCTCCTAGTCCAGTACAATTAATTTCTAGTCTAATAAAAATACAAACAAAGTATAATATAATGAATAATTTACATAATCCTCTAGGATTTTGGCACACCATAAGAAAAATAATGCAAATAAACCAATTTTGTGGACATTTCATTCCTGTAGCCCCACCCAACCTATTGTGAGTGACAGTTCACTTGCTATAAAAGCAGCATCACAGAGTGGGCTGGCCCCTAAGGGGAAGAACCTACAGAGAACACCTAGGTGAGCTACAGGCTAAAGAAAATAATTATTGCAGCACTTTTTCTTTATTACAGCTTGGATAAATAATATTTTAGCCTACAACTGCAGGAATTGGAGTGGCTACCTACTTAAACTGGGCTTTCTCTTAACTTGCTAGTTTGTTCCTTATTTCCGTATTCAGGGCTCCTTCTTATTTATTTACAGAGAAAGAACATTTCATAGAAGCTATGCTTTAATCAAGAGACAAAGTGGTCACGGAGGAGAATTTACACACTTTTAGCTGTTTGGGCTTGTAAAACCCTCTGTGTCACCGTTCAGTTTTATTTACACACGCACAGTTCGGCTTTGGGACTCTGTGGGATATTTTGGCACCCAGGGAAACTTTGCTTATTGAATAGAATCAGAAGCTAAATAAAAAAGTCTGGAAAGGCTGATAAACTGTTAAATGTATTTATTTATTGCACTTCTCGCATTTCTTATGCAATTAAGGGATTATTTTGATTATAATGAGAATTACAAGAATGAGTGTCAGCACTTGCCAAAAGGAGTTCTTGAGGCTAAGCACAGAGCTGAATTTAAACAACTCGCAGGGCAGAGCTTAAGCAAAAGCAGCAGCTCTGCTTCACTAAGGATTCCTTTTTCTAAGGAAGGCATCCACATACAGGGAGTATCTGTGGCAGGACAAACCCAAAAGGTATTTAAAAAGTAAGCTAACACAAGATAACATGGAGCAAGGACCAATTAAACAGCTATTGTTCCATCTCACAGTACAGGGTTTTAAAATGGGGAGGATTTACTTATGTTAATTCCCGATACCGGGAAATAGTATTTTCACTTTCTCTGTCTTTTTACAGCATACCCAAAGGAAGCCTCTATAAGGGAGTTATGTCTAAGGATATTTAGTGGGGCAATCACTGCTATTTAGAGTACAGCAGCTTCACGGTGCTACGATCCTTCGCAGCTTTATGCAGGAAGGTAACCAGCACTACAGATCATGAAAACAGAGTGGGGCTGTGTTTGCGGCTCTGTTATTTCAAATTCTATTTTTTTTTGCATTACTGGCATGACAGCCAGCTAAATGCAGACAATCTTTGCAATAGCCTGCTGTGCTTTCCCAAAGGCAGGGAGAGGGAGAGAGAGAGAGAGAGAGACAGGAAGGGGAAAAGGAAAAATGAAGAAAAGCAGCATAGGTGGCCAGCCTACAGTACAGAATAGGACAGAAAAGAGATGCTGTTGCACAACAGGCTTTCAGACAGGAAGAAAAAGATGACAGTAAAAAGTCTCTCTCAATCTTGTCTCACATGCCAAGGTGGGGCACAGCGCTATCACACACCATCCTGTCCAAAAGTAAACCAGGAGCAAAACTTATTGGTTTCCTAAATAAGTAATCCTCCTTTAAAACAACCCCAGGGGGTCATTGGGACTTCGGCCCACCCTGTCTAGAAGTCCCACCTCAGGGCACCCTTAATACAAATGGTGTACTCACACCATTACAACTCAAGGTTACATAACCATGACTATATACTACAATACAACAAACAATTGCCCTGGGGTGTGTAGTCTTATTAATAGCTCAATACTAATGTTCTGACATTCACAGATTTGTCACAATCCACTATATACATATTTACAGGGTCTGATTCTATGCCTGCAGCATATTGGGACATAAAATCTGCATTTTTATGATGGGAGCCAGGTCTGTGCTTAACACTGAATTTGTAAGGTTGTAGGGCTAAATACCAGTGGAGTATCCTGGCATTTTTATCTTTCATTTGGTTCATCCAACAAAGGGGATTATGATTGGTAATCAAAACAAACTTAGTACCCCAAAGATAAAAACGTAGTGCCTCTATTGCCCGTTTTATAGCTAAGCACTCCTTCTCAATAGTGGAATATCTTTGCTCCCTGTCATGTAACTTCCTAGATATATATAGATTGGATGCTCTTCTTTATCAATGATCTGACTCAGTACAGCATCAATTCCAACATTTGAAGCATCCTTATGGACTTCAAAGGGTCTGTTAAAATCAGGGCACCTCAAGACTCGAGAAGAACATAAAGCAATTTTAATTGTCTGGAATGCTTGTTCGTATTCAGGTGTCCATTTAACAGTATTCCCACACCTTTTCTTAGTAAGATCTGAAAAGGGGGATGCTACAGAGGCAAAGTTAGGCATAAACTGCCTATAGTAGCTTGCAAGCCCTAAGAAGGATCTTACTTGTTTTTTGTCTGAGGTACTGGACACTTTGCCACCGCTTCAGTTTTAGAGATCTCTGGTTTTACCTGGCCATTGCCCAGAATAAAACCCAAGTATTTGGTCTCATTCATGGCCACCGCACACTTACTAGGGTTAATGGTGAACCCAGCCCCACTGATGGTTTGGAGAACAGCTGACAAATGTTCCATATGCATCTCAGTATGCATATGATTATCAGTGTCAGTGGCTCAGTAGGTAGCTAACTCACCTCTGAGGCCGGGAGATCAAAGGGCTGTGGTGTTCAGTTCCCACATCTGGCACTTGGGTTAATATCCCAGTACTGACACTGTAGTGCAGCATGAGAGGGGTGCTGCACTTCTGAGATGCCGTCTTTCGGATGAGACGTTAAACCGAGGTCCCATCTGCCTGGGTTGGTGGTAGTTCAGGTGGATGTTAAAGATCCCATGACACTTATAGAAAAGAGTAGGGGTGATTTTATTATAATAAAGCATAACACAATTATTTCATAGAATATACAACTACCATTATTTACAGTTCAGAATCACGAGGATAGAGAGAGAGAGGAAAAAAAAAAGTGAGACAAAAAAAAAAGGAAAAACCTGAGACAACCAAAGATAACGAAAATCCACCATCCAATTACTGAACAATTTCTTATAGACCTTATTTCTAATGTATTTTCCTTTTTTCCTTTCCTCATTTTTAATTTTTTCCCTTGTTGTTCCTTAAGGAATAGCGCTCTTTCTATTTATACTTAATAATATGTGAAAATCCTTTCCACCATTTCTTAACTTTCTCTACATTACACATTTGTATATCTTTCAGGTATACTTTTTGTGGTTCATTAGCAACATACAGGCAAAACCCTTCCTCTGAAGTTTTCTTTTGATATAAAATCCATTGACATCAAACTTGCCACAGACAGAATTGTAAACAAGCAATAAACACACATAAAGTACCTTTCTCATATTTCTTTAACTTTGAAGGGAAATTTCCAATTACTAATAAATCATATGTTGGTTTTACTAACCAAGTCATTGACCATTTCTTTGCTAAATAGGCCCATAGTGTTGTTGAATAGGAACAATACAGAAAAAAATGTTCCATAGTTTCTTACTGATTAATGCATTTTAAAAATGGGCAGTTCCTCTCTTCTTTTACCTTATATTTTGCTGTCCCCCTAATATTTAAATGCTCATACATAATTAGCCATTGTGTCTCCCACATATAGGGAGGTAATCTAGGATTATTTAACTGATTTATTACATTCTGATTCAAGGCCGAAGGGCAATTTTTAAAAGCAGGAACAATGGGGTAGATGAGGGCTATTGCCTCTTTATACAGATTCTGAGAGGAGCACCCACTAATTTGGTTTTTTGTTATCTTCCATTTATAGAGTTTCTGAGCGGCTGGCCTAAAAAAGGCTGGAAGGGAAATGTGAGGGTTCAATTTTGGTGCACAATGCATCCAAGCTGATAAATAACGTCCTATTGCTTCCTTAAACCACAGTCCCTCGTACCTAACTGGGACACCTACAGTATTTTTAAATGAATGAGAAAAAAACTAAGTAAAGCAAAATACCACTGGATCAATCATTCCTACACCTCCCTTAGTTTTATCCAGATATGTATAACATCTTTTAATCGGGTTGAGCCTATTACCCCATAATAACTGAAAACAAAGACTATGTAGTTTTGTTTCTAGATGGGTGGGCAGGGGATAAATTACAGTTATATATTGTAAACATGGCAAAATAAATTGTTTTAATATCTGTACTGTTTTTATTTTGCTAAAACGAAACTGTTTCCATCTATTTATTTTCCTTTCCACTTTATCCAAAACTTTTACCCAATTATCGACTGGAAGATTTTGTGTTCCATAAACAACCCCCAAAATACCAAAGGGTTCATTTGTTAATTTAATAGATTTGTATTATATGGGAGTCTGATAAGTACATCTCATCAATAAACCTCTTGATTTTGAATAGTTAATTTTAGCATTAGAGAGATTAGCATATATCTGAAACTCTTGAAAGAAAACTCCAAGTTGTTCTAAATTTTTAAAGAATAGACATACGTCGGCTGCATATGCTTGTATTGTTAGGAAAGTGTTTGTGAAGGGAATTTTAAAGCCCTCCCACTTCCGGATGATACTTATTCCTCTAATCAGGGGTTCTAACAAAAAAATGTACAATAACGAACTTAAAGGACAGCCTTGGCAAACCCCGGTTTTAATCACTAACCCTGTCCCTACTGTCCCTTTAATAATAGGATATACTGTAGCTGATGCATACAAACCTTTTATTAGATTAAGTAATTCCATTGGAATTCCAAAATATTCTAAGATTGTGAACAGGAATAAATAGTTAACCCTATCGAAGGCTTTCTCAAGATCAAGTGAAATCAGACCGCCAATACTACCCAAATCAGTCAAGTGCTCAATCAAATCCCTTATTATAGTAAGTACTAACTGACCTCCTATTAGCTAATCCACAATGCTGTACTGGTGAAATGACTAAATTTGCCATTTTTTTGAGTCTATTATTGATTAGGGTGGCAAAAATTTTGTAATCTGAATTCAACAGAGTAATTGGTCTCCAGTTCCATACGTTCCCTTTATCTCCAGATTTAAAAATATAGATCTGAAACCCTTTGGAAAAAGGACCTGGGATAGATTCACCGGCAATGAAATTGTTAAATACTACAGATAAACAAGTTACCATTTCTGTATAGAAAGCTTTATAAAAAGGATTAGATAAACCATCCAAATCTGGGGAAATATTATCTTTAAGGTTAGAAAGTACCGCCTCAATTTCCTGAGATGAAAAAGGTTTTTTCATATTAGCAATCATTTCCTGATCTAAACCTAAGGGGGGTAAAAGACCTAAACAATTGTTAATCTCCTGAGTAGATGGATCAGATTGAGGTTGGAGCTCCTGAAAATGTGCTTCGATGTAAGTGTTGATTGATTGTATATCATCTACTCTACCTGAATTTGATTCTAAAAAATCTAAAGTTGAAGAATCTCTAATTGTTTTACATAATAAATAAGAGTCCCCGATGACGGACTTTTTCATATGGTTATTTAATAGAGCTTGCAAAGTTCTGGCCCTATCATATTGCAATTGTTTCATTTGTAATTTAATATTATTAATCTGTAATGAAAAGTCCTACCTTGAAGAATTGGCAACCAAAATTAAATGTTGCAAATGAGCTCTGAGCTTCAAATAAGATACATAGATACATAGATACATAGACAGTGTCGGCAGATAAGGGCCTATGGCCCACCCAATCTGCCCATTTGAGCTTGTAAGTTTAGTTTGTTTTCCTAGAAGTCTGTTGCCCCTTACCCCTGACCTCCAGAATTCCTTTATGTCTATCCCATGCATTCTTAAATCCCGTGATTGTTTCAGCCCCCACCACTTCCTCTGGCAGGGTGTTCCACTTGTCCACCACCCATTCTGTGAAGAAATTCTTCTCATGTTTCCTCTGAATCGTCCTCCCTCCAACTTCATCCCATGCCCTCTAGTCCTGGAACATCTTTTCGCTTAAAAATAGTGTTTTCCTGCACCCTGTTCCTCCTGTAAGATACTGGTATGTCTCTATCATATCCCTCTCCCTCCTCTCCTCCAGGGAGTACATGTTCAGTTCCTTCAACCTGTCTTCATAGGACTTGTGATGCAATCCATGCACCATCTTTGTTGCCCTTCTGAACCTTCTCTACCCTGTCTATGTCCTTACGTAGGTATGGTCTCCAGAACTGTACACTGTACTCCAGGTGGGGCCTCACTAGTGTCTTGTATAGCAGAATTATGACCTCCTTTTCCTGCTGGTGATGCCCTGCCTATACATCCCAGCATCCTATTTGCTTTACCTTCTGCCTTGTCACATTGTTTCTCACCTTGAGGTCATCAGAGATGATAACCCCAAGATCCCTTTCCTGCTTGGTGCATGCTATATCCTCACCCCAACTGATATATTGTGCCAGGGTTTTTGTGCCCATATGCATTATCTTGCACTCTTTGCATTGAATTTCAACTGCCAAACCCCTGACCATTCTTCAAGTTTCGCAGGTCGCTTCTCATTCTGTCTACACCCTCTGGTGTGTCTACTCTGTTACAGAGCTTTGTGTCATCACTGAACAGTGAAATTCTGCCTTCTAGGTCCCGCGAATGTCACTGATGAAGATGTTGAATAGGACCGGTCCCAGCACTGATCCCTGTGGTACCCCACTGGTCACTCTTCCCTCTGTGGAGTGACAGCCATTTACCACCACCCTCTGTGTCCTGTCACCCAACCAGTTACCTACCCACCACACTACTGTCCTGCCCACACCCATATTCCCCAGTTTGTAATAGTCTTCTATGTGGCACAGTGTCAAAGGCTCTTGCTGAAGTCCAGATAGGCCATGTCCACTGCCCTCCCCTGATCCACCTCCCTAGTCACCCAGTCAAAAATTCAACGAGGTTGGTCTGACATGACCTCCCCTGGTGAAACCATGCTGCCTTGGGTCCTGAAGTCCATTGACAACCAGATGTTCCACCAATCTCCCTTCAGTAGTGCTTCCATGATCTTTCCCACTACCGAGGTGAGACTGACTGGTCTGTAGTTCCCTGCTTCCTCTTTGTTCCCACTTTTGTATAAGGGGACTACATCTGCTGTCCTCCAGTCTTTGGGTACTTCCTGTTTCAGTGATCGGCTAAACAGGATAGCCAGAGGTTCAGCCACCACCTCTCTTAGTTCTTTAAGGACCCTGGGTGCACCTCATCTGGCCCCATTGTTTTATCAACTCTTATTACTTCCAGTTCCTTCAGGACCCTTTCTCGTAAAGGGACTTGTGTCCATTTCTGCACCATTCTCACCCCTTGTACTCCCTTCAGACCCATTACCCTCCTCTTCCTCAGTAAAGACTGAGCAGAAATACATGTTCAATATGTCAGCTTTACTGTTGTCATCCTCCACGCTGCCCATCCTCCCCTTCAGTCTCAGTATCCTCCCTTTGTCTTTTTTTTTTTCACTTATGTACCTGTAAAAGGTTTTGTCCTCTACCCACTGATTTTGCAATGTGCTCTTCTGTCTGAGCTTTGGCTTCCCTTACTGACCGCCCTGCCTCCCTTTGCTTCTCCTGGTACTTCTCCCATCCCCTTCTGCTCAGGTCTTTTTATATTGCCTGAATGCAATCTTTTTTGGCTTTCAATTTCTTTGTTACCTCTTTGAAAACCATAATGGTCTCCTCTTCCTTTTCCTCTTGCTAACCTGCTTAATGCATAATTCTGTTGTTCTTGTAATCCCATTTTAAATACTGCCCACTGTTCCTCAACCCCTGATTCCTGTCCCATTCCCTTAATGCCTCTTTCAAGCATCTCCTCATTTTCCCAAAGTCTGCCCCCTAAAATCCAGGATACATGTTTTGTATGGTTTGTTCTGCTCTTCTGTGATTTCAAACCACAATGACTGGTGGTCACTGTTTCCCAGGTGCTCCCCCACTGTTACCCCCATCACACTGTCCCTGTTTCTGAGCACAAGGTCCAGTATTGCCTTCTGCCGAGTTGGTTCCATGACCAGTTGCTTGAGGAAGGCACCCTGAAGGGAGTCCAGGATAAATCTGCTCCTAGTTGATGCTGCTGCTGGGATGCTCCAGTCCACATCTGAATATTGAAGTCTCCAACCAGTACTACACGATTCTTTGTCTGCCATCCTTTGATGGCTAGCATCAGATCCCTATCTGTTTCTTCCTTCCTGGGCTGGTGGTCTATAGACCACACCTGTGAGATGGCTGTCCCCATTTTCCTTTCCAGCTTAACCCACAGTATCTCTCCCCATTTTGTTCCTCCTGGATCTCTGTGGTCTTATGTCATTTTTTTCATAAAGTGCCACTCCTCCCTTCCTGCCTGCTCTGTCTCTTCTGAATATGTTGTAGCCAGGTATGGCATCTCCCAGTCATGGTTATCATTACACCAGGTTTCAGTGATTGCCACAATGTCCAGGTCTGACTGCACCATGACAGCCTCCAGATCTTCCATCTGTTGCTAAGGCTCCTGGCATTTGCACACATGGCTTTCCATGATTTGACCTCCTAGACTGTTTCACTGTTCTACTCCAGCCCCTTCCTTGGTTGTCATTTATCCCTGGTTCTCCTGCTGTCTGCCCTTCTGCTGAATTTTGCCCCTTTCTGCTTATCCACCTCTTGGGCACTAATCTCCATCTTTTACACTGCTTTACAGAGATAGCCACTCCTCTGGTTCACTGGTTCCACTGCTAGCTGTGGGGGTGAGCAAGTAGGTACCTCCTTGCTGGCCTGCCACCCCTTTGCTAGTTTAAATACTTGTCAATGTAGCATTTAAACTTATCATTGAGTGCTTGATTCCCTCCAGGATGGATGCAGGCCATCAGGCTTGAACAAACCTCCATCCCTCCAGGTGGGTCCCCAGTCACCAATGAATCCAAACCCTTCCTCACAGCACCAGTTCTTCAACCATGAGTTAAAGTTCCTGGCATGCACTCCTATGCTCTTCCTTGTTCTCACAGGTAGTACTTGAGAAAGTGACAGAATTAGCTACTTGCTTGAGACCCCTCCCCAATTTCCTAAACTCTTCCTGAACTTCCTTTGGCTCCCCATTTGCCAGGTCATTAGTACCTAGGTGGCTAATGACATCCAGCTCACCCTCCTGTCTTGCCTCCCAGTGATCCCCAGGCTCTTCCTTCCATCCCTCCATGCCGTGGCACCTGGTAGGCACCTCACCTCCCTGTCCTCCCCCTCCTGTGTTCCTAGCTGGATCCCTCTTATGATGGAGTCCCCCACCAGGATTCACCTCCTCCTCCTCTGGGGTCCACTGCTTTCCCCACTGAGGTCACCTCCTTGGCTAACCTCCACATCCTTTCCTTCCACTTCTCTGGGTACCTCTATTTGTTTGTCCTCATTTGCCAGTGTGGCATATGAGTTCTTGAGTGGAATAGGATCTGGATGTGCCTCTGCCTGATCACTCTAACCTCCCTGAGCCCACTGTCATCCAAGTGCTCCTCGTTCTGGCATCCTTTGAGGCAGTTGCATTGGACTGGGTGGTCCCTGGATAGGGTGATGGTACTCCTGACCCAGTTTACTTCCGCTCTGAGTCTGGCTACCTCTTCCCACAGTCTAGAGAGATGCATGCAGATAGGGCAGCACCTCAGTGTCCAGAAGGTCTGCCTGAATATGGCTGCCCCACAGCCACTGCATTGCACCACTCCCCACATTATACTGCAATTCCACTACTTGTCTGCTACTGAAGCTCTCCTAGTTCCCTTTTTATTAATTTAGTGTCCTAAAAATCCTGCCACTGATCCTCAGAAAATAAACTCTACTTGCTACTTCAACTCTGACTAAGCCCCACCTCCCGTTATCACGTAGCTGAGGTCAGAGGCCAGACAATTAACACCCTTCACCCAACTACAGGGCAGTCAGACAAGCCAAGATAAAATTTGCAGCAATTAAAGACAGCACAGAATTACACCACCACTATGTTTTAAATTTTCAACAGCCCAAAAACAATTATAAGTAAAGACAACAAAGAAAGTATAGTGTCACTAAAAGCCCACAATCTAAGTTTAAAAGAAAAATAGCAATTACCAGTTACTCTAAAGCACTGAATTGAATATGTTTCCTTCCTTCCCCTTCTGGCTTCTTCCTATAGATAGAAAATTAGAAAATTAGAATTCCTCTGACGTGTCCCATATCCTTAAAACCATTTAATACAATCTTTTTTCATTTCCTCCCACCATACCCCTAGATCTGAATACAAGAAACCTACTGATAATCTGGCATTTAAGATTAGCTTAATAGAGTTTATAACCATCTGCTCCTGTAAAATGGAAGTATTTAATTTCCATCTTTTACCCTGATAATTCTGCTTAAAATTAGCTTCTACCTCCACCTGGAGCAACATGTGGTCTGAGAATTCTACGGGCACCCTTTTAAATGCTTTAACCGGAATATTTTTAGAAGTAAATAAATAATCTATAATAGAACCCTTATTCCCCTTAAAAAAGGTACATCCAGGGCCCTTGCTATCAAACTGATTGCAATTAGAAAGATCTGCCAGTTTAATGATTGACTTCAGACAATTCGTATCACAATAATTTTTTTAGAAGTAACCCCTTTAGAAATTAAATTACAATCAAAGTCTCCTCCCCAAAGGATAGGTAAAGAGGTGACCAAGTAAGGCTGGGGATTATAAAGATTAATCAACCTGTAAGAATTAGAGTGCCATTTACTGTCTATTATTAATACTGTTCCAGGGATTAAATCAATTAGTTTGTAAAGAACAAACTGATAAGAGTTAAAAAGAATCCCAATACCGTCTGATTTCTCTCTACCAAATGACCAATAGGAAGTTCCCCATGGCCAATCATTTTTAAAGAGTAAATTTGTTCTTTAGAGAACATCCAGGTCTCCTGCAAAAAACAGATAGAAATATTCTTATCCTGCAACAAATGAAAAATTGCTTTATATTTGATATTATTCAATATACTGTGTGTATTTAATGAAGCCCAGAGGAATCCTATTACAAAAACCAAATTAGGGGAACTGAACCTCATTTTTTTTTCTTTTCTTTTTTTTTCTTTATAATCTTCCATGAGTGCTCCTGAAATATCCTGTACTGATTTTTGTGAGTCAGAGTCCCCAACTTCCATTTCTGAGTCTCTCCATGTAGGAAAAAGGGCCGCGTAGGAATTCTGTGATTCAACTGGCTCTATGATGGGGGGGGTGGAACTGTTTTAAAGTTCCTACTAGACCTCCTTGGCGGTAATGGCAACTGCTGAGCTAAAACAACTAATAATTTGTCATCTGGTTCCTTATAACAAACTGGCTTTAATAACTCTGCATTCTGAACTGTTTTCTCCACTTTAAGTGGTTTAGTTTTTGTCTCGGGGGGAGGGGAGGAGATGGAAGAGTTACCATCGCCACCAGGAGGATATCAACTGGTCTTTGAGGTAAGGGTGGGCCATTCCCGTAGTTCCACATGATAATTCCTCCACAGCCTCATGGGCTTGTTGAATGATCAAATCAGTACTTCCACAAGAGGCTTTGTTCTTTTCCGCCTAGGGGCACTCTCTAAAATTGTGCCCGTACTCTTCACAGAGGTCGCATCTAGTATGATTAGCACACTGCATTGTGACATGACCTACCTCCCAACAATTATCACATCTTGGCCGATCACATGTGCTAGAGAGATGTGTTTTTGAACCGCATTTATAACAGGCTCTGGGCTGGCCACTATAGAAACAAACCCCTCTATCCCTTCCCAACAGAAAGGAATTGGGGATATGCTCTACCCTCATTTCAGACTGTCGTAATTTAACTTTGAATATCCATTCTCCTGTCCAGAATTGTTCTGAATCTAAAATCGGATCTGGGTCCCCTTGAATATCTCATTTCAGGGATAACCAGTAAGTAATGTCCTCAACATGGACGCCCTCATTCCTAAACATTACAGTTACGTGTTTAATTAAAGGTTTAGTAAGTGGAATAACTAAAAAGGGAGTCCATGTTGGGGAGAATTTCACTTGGCCATACCTTTCCCAAAACAGATCTAATAAATAAGCAGAGCGGAAGCTGATGTCATAGTTGTCTTCTCCCGAGATGTTAATTAAAGCAAACACATCTCTGGGAGAAAAACGGAGAGAATCTTTTATAAGCAATTTTACCACATAATACCTGTCTGGTCTTTCAGCCAGACCCCTTTGTATCTAATATGTACGGCATTGTGTCTAGGCGCAGCCTTTCTTTTCACCTGAGTAAATAATGCAGACATTAAAGGTTTTTCAGCTGTATGCTTTACACTAGATGTATCTGTCAAAACAGTATTTTTATCATTATTTCTCATGTCCACCTTAGTACCAAGACCCTCATGTATGACTTTATGCAGGGAACTGTTGTCTACTCCCCCTCCTGTTGCTACCAAATCTTGTGCTCCACCTGGTTTCCACCCAGGAGAGCCACTGTGTAGATCAAGCGCTGGGTCCCACGCTAGGTCAGGAGTCCAGACTCCATTTGCCATTTTCTCCCAGCCAGCTGCTAACAGGGCACCCTGTGGTGACCAAGTCTTGTCATGAAATTGTGGGTCAATCATTGTGTCAGAAGAAGCAACAGGCACTTTTGAACTTGACTCGTTACTGTCCGTTCTTTTTTTAGAAGTTGCGTGTTGCTTCACAAAATCCACATGTGGAGTTGCCTTTTTATCGAAACTAAACTCAGTTACCCCATCTTGATTGTTTATGTCCATTTGATATTGTATAGGGTACTGAAAGGTTGAACTCATATTTCCAACTCCTGCAGGCTTAAACACAAAACCTGTCTCTTTGTTTAGGTTCACCACCCTAATGACAGTCTTAGTCTGAGGAGTACTCACCGGTAGGGGTTTTGAAGCGATAGTAGGAGTGGGCTTTTCACTGTCTGCAGCCGATGGACTTTCCAATGGCTCTAGGCTCTTCACCACTCCTGAATTTACATCGCTATTCACATGCAGCGTTTATTGAGAATTTCCACCCATTAGAGCAGGCTGTGCTTCACTCGTATGCGACTTCAGCTCTTTTGCGATTACTTCCGCATTCTGAATGTCAACCCGGATATCTAGTGTGACCAGGGAATCAGCTGCTGAATGAAACGCTGTAGTGCTAGAAATATTTAAACATATAGGAACCTCCGCTTCTCAGCCTTCAAGGAACTCCCGTCATTTCTTTCATCCTTAGAAAAACTAGACGTCAGTACAAAAGCCTCACTTGTCGATATTGTTTCGTGAAAGATTTCCTCACCATCAGTCTCCAAAAAAGAAATTATCTGTGATTCAGTCTCTGTGAGCTGCGCAGCCTCCTTGCCTGCAGCATCCACAACCTTCTCCTCCAAACGTTCACCCCTAGTGGCCATCCTGCAACGAGATAGCCTGTCCCCCTACTGGCCAAACAGTAGGGGAATTTCCCTGGTGTCCTGGCCAAATTTCCCTCTTTCACTTAAAAAATACCACCAACAGCTTAATCTGGTTCAAGATCAGTTGGCATTTATCTGTATCTCCCTACCCCGGGTCATGCCTGAAAATAGGCAGGATTTGTCTAGTGCACTTACCCAGTCAACAAAAACTAAATAAATAAATAAAATAAAATAAATATGCCAGTCCGGGCTAAAAATGGCCACATCATCCAGATAGGCAGCAGCATATGCAGAATGAGGGTCTAAAAGTGGTACATGAACCACTGAAAAGTTGTGGGTACGCCATGCAGACCAAAGGGCATGGTCACAAATTAGGATAAACCCCTGGGTGTACTAAATGCTGTTTTCTCCCCAGATGATTGACCCAGAGGAATCTGCCAATACCCTTCATTTAGATCTAATGTAGTGATATAGCTGGCATCACCTATGTGGTCAATCAGGTCATCGATCATGGGCATGGGGTATCCATCAAATTGAGATACATAACCGAATACCACCCTCTTTCTTGGGGACAACAAAATTTGGAGATGCCCAGGGACTCTTTGAGTGTTCAAAAATACCCAGTTGTCTCAGTTTGTATATTTCTTGTTGTATCTCAGACCCTACCCGGTCAAGAAGCCTATATGGTTTTTGGCTAATAGGAGGGGAAGAGGTATGGATGTGATATTCTACTCCAAATGTTTTCCTAGGTACCTTAATGATTGCAACAGAAAACCGTCTTAAGACTTGCATTAATTCCTCTCTTTTCTGGTCATCTAGGGTTGGGTTAATATCAAGTTCTTCCACTCCAGTCTGACCCTCTTCTTCTTGACAACTATAAGCAAGGCCACTGTTTTTCGGTTTTTACCAGAAAATCCGGTAAAATTCCAGAATTAGGGCTGCCTGAAAACCGTTAAAAACGAAGATTTCATGGAATCTGGCATTTTCTATCAGATCAGTAAATCTACAAAAAAGTCTGTTTTTCTCTTAATTCCTTCCTGTACTGTTTTCAGTTTGCTTTATTTAATGCTCTGTATATTAAGCCTTCTTTAATTCTGATTATTTATGTACATACTAAAAGAATGATAACAGAATCCCGGTAAAATCCAGAAATTAGAGTAACAATCACCAGTGAAATTCCGGAATTTTAAGTCTTGAAAACGGAATTTAATTGTTTTAATCACCGTAAATCAGTGGCCTTGACTATAAGCCACCTCCATGTCTGTTTCCCCTTTTTCTTGCATGATTAACATGCTAACCGTAGGCTCAGATTTCTCCTGTCATTTTTTTTAAAAGGTTAGCATGGTAAATCTTTTTACCTGGTCATTTATCTGGTGCCTCTTTCTCATACGTAACACTGCCAACCCGTCTAAAGACTTTATAGGGCCCTTGCCACTTCATGAGAAGTTTGTTTTCGGTTGTTGGTAGCAAGAGCAACACCATGTTCCCTTCATGAAGACCTTTTTCAGAAACTTTCTGGTCATAATATTGTTTCTGGTTGTGCTTTGTCTGGCTGGCATTTTTATGGGCAACCTCAGTGTACTTCACCAGACGTTTTCTGAGTTGGACCATATATTCAGAAATGCTGGTAGCTCCTACATCTTGTCCTTCCTCCCAATACACTTTTACAACATCGAGAGGCCCCTGAGGATTTCGATCATAGAGTAGCTTGAATGAGGAGTACCCAGTTGAGGCCTGGGGAACCTCTCTATAGGCAAAGAGTAATAGGGGAAGATACTGGTCCCATTTCTTTCCTTCATTATGTACGAATTTCCAGAGCATTCACTTGAGAGTCTGATTGAACCTCTCCACTAATCTGCATGTTTGGGGGTGATAGGGGGTTGTTCAGACCACTACCACTTCCAACAGACAATATAGCTCCTGAAGCATGGCCGAATTGAAATTACTGCCCCTAACGGTTAGAACTTCTTTAGGGGTTCCCAGCCTACTAAAGATCTTCCACAATTCTCTCTGTTTTTATTGAACATAAGGGTAAGGCTTCAGGATACCAGGCTGCATAGTCACAAGCCACCAGGATGTATCTATTTCCTTTAGAACATTTTTCAATACGGCTTACAATATCTCTAGCCATATGATCAAATGGAGTGGTTACTAGTGGCAAGGGCTCTAATGGAACCATATCCCTTCTCCCTATCTGGGCCACGTTTTGGCATTCCTCACAGGATTTACAGTATTCGGCTACCTGGTTGTGGATGACAAGCCAGTAAAATCTCTGTAATAATCGGGCCAAAGTCCTATCCCTTCCAGCATGCCCTAAACATGGTAAATCACGTGCCAGATAGATTAACTTGGCTCTGTACTTTGCTGGTATCATCAATTGATCTACTGTCTTCCCTGTTTTAGAGCTGTTACAGTGCCTATACAAAACATAATTTTTAACCAACATCTCTGGGGCACCTTTAGATGACACCTTGCCAACCTGTTGGAAGAAAAAGGTTAAAGTTGGATCACATTTCTGTTCAGTTGATATCACATTTTTAGATGCATTTAATTTTACTGGTATCTCAGTAAGTCCTTTATTCTTCCATAGGGTTCTTAATGTCCTTTTTTCCTTCTTGGTCTTTCTGTCCTTCTGGGGGGTACCCATGAAATCTTCCTCAAAGGGGAATGTATCTCCCAGAAGTTTTTCCTGCTGGCTTTGGGCCCTAGTAGGAACATCAGCAACATGTTGTTTTGAAGACAGCAAAGTGTCAATTCCTGGGAAATCATAATCTAGAACCACTGATACAGGCAGATTGGGTACTAAGCCAGCACATACAGTATTCCTTTGTTCCTTTACAGTCATGTCAACAGTGGAGGTTGGGTAGTTGTGTCCCCATGGATACAAACAACATCCACTGTTGCTCCGATCTTATTTTTAGGGCTTCGTAGTTCTGGACGGATCAAGGTGTATTTACTTCCTGTTTCAAGGAGGCTCAACACATTTTTATCATTGATCGATACCTCAGTCATAGTATAGCCTAGGCCAATAAAGCCAGGTATGCTGGATCTTGTTTCTTTTTGAGGCAAAACCTGGCTATATGTCCTTTCCCATTACAGTTATGACAGATCACATCAGGGGAATAAGTGTTCCCCCCTTTCCCTGACCATGGAAACATAGAAACATAGAATTTGACAGCAGATAAGGACCACTTGGCCCACCCAGTCTGCCCATTTCCCTACCTACTGGATAAGCTGCAGATCCTAGTTAACCAGCAGCCTACTTCTTCCTACCCCCACCCCCTAGAATGGCCTTATGACTGTCCCATGCATGCTTGAATTCCACCACTGATTTTGACTCCACAACCTCCTCTGGAAGGCCGTTCCATGCATCCACAACCCTCTCTGTGAAAAATACTTCCTTAAATTACCTCTGAGCCGCCCCATCTTCAAATTGTGCCCTCTTGTTCTTGCACACCTCTTTTTGAAAGATGCTACCTCTTGGACTTTGTTGATTCCCTGAGGTACTTGAATGTTTCTATCATGTCCCTCCTCTCCTCCTTTCCTCGAGGCTATACATATTAAGCTCCTTTCATCTCTCTTCATATGTCTTCCGGTGCAGACCCTGCACCATTTTAGTTGCCCTCCTCTGGACAGCTTCCATCCTGTCTATGTCTTTGCGGAGATCGGGTCTCCAGAACTGCACACAGTACTCCAGATGGGGTCTCACCAGCTATCTGTACAGAGGGATAATAACTTCCTGTTTTCTACTGGTGATACCTCTTCCTATGGATCCCAGTATCCCCCCAGCCCTCCTTGCTGCCCTCTCACATTGCTTGCCCACCTTTAGGTCATCTGATATGACTACCTCAGGTTCCTTTCCATTTTTGTTGTTGTTAGTATCTCACCCCCCATTGTGTACTCTTCCCCTGGGTTTTTGTTTCCCAGGTGCATTACCTTGCACTTCTTAGCATTGAATCTATGCTGCCATACATTTGACCATTCCTCTAACCTTGCCAAGTCCCTTCTCATCCTTTCCACCCCACCCTGTGCATCAACTCTGTTGCAGATCTTCGTGTCATCTGCAAAGAGACATACTTTTCCTTCCAGTCCCTCTGCAATGTTGCTTATAAAGACATTGAAGAGGACCGGTCCTAATACTGAACCCTGCGGTACCCTACTAGTAACCCTCCTTTCTTCTGAGTGGACTCCATTTACTATTACTCTCTGTGTCCTATTCCCCAGCCAATTCTTTATCCAGGCTGTCATCTTGGGACCCACTCCCAGGCTGGCTAACTTGTATATTAATCTTTTGTGTGGGACTGTGTCAAATGCCTTGCTAAAGTCCAGGTAGGCCATGTCCACAGCCCCTCCCTGATCTACTACTTTGGTCACCCAGTCAAAGAAATCTATCAGATTCATCTGGCATGACCTTCCCGCTGGAATCCATGCTGCCTAGGGTCCTGTGCCCCTCTGGCCTCTAGATACTGACAATTCTTTCCTTCAGAGTGATTCCATCATTTTCCCTATCACTGAGGTTAAACTAACAGGTCTGTAGTTTCCTGCTTCTGCCTTGCTCCCACTTTTGAAGTGGAATCACATCTGCCCTCCTCCAGTCCTCAGGTACCACCCATCCTCCCATGATTTGTTAAAAGGGTAGTTAGTGGTGTCACTAGTTCTACCCTTAGTTCTTTTAGAATTCTGGGATGAATCCCATCAGGCCCCATTGCTTTGTCCATCTTCAGTTTTAAGAGTTCTTTCAGAACCCTTTCTTCTGTAAATGGGCTGGTATCAACTTCTGTATCCAGAGTGTTTCTACTGTTTGTTTTATGTACCTCCCCCTCTTCATTTGTAAATATTGAGCAAAAATATTTGTTTAGTATCTCTGCCTTTTCACAGTATCCCTCTGCCCACCATCCCTCCCCTTTATTAAGCCTCACTATCCTTCCCTTGGTCTTCCTTCGCTCCCTGATGTACCTATAAAAGGTTTTATCCCCCTTCTTAACTGAGTTGGCTATCTTTTCCTCGGTTTGGGCCTTCCCTGTTCTGACTGCCTTCCCAGCCTCCTTTTGCTTTAACTGATACAGTTCTCTGTCCTGCTCCTTCTGCGATTCCTTGTACTTCCTGAATGCTTTCTTTCTCTTGAACCTTCACTGCCACTTCCTTTGAGAACCATAGTGGTTTCTTACATCGTTTGTTTTGTTTATTTGCTCACAAAGGCTCATACCTCTGTGACGGCAGTTTTATTATTCCCATTGTTCTTCCACCCTCCTTCCTGCCCATTTGCTAGTGCATTCCTTAGGCACTCACCTATTTTGCAAAGTCAGCCCTCCTAAAGTCCAATACTTTTTCCTTTGTATGGCTTGACTCTATTGCTGTGTTTATTGTGAACTATACTGTTCGATGGTCGCTAGTTCCCAGATGGCTACCCACTTCTACATCTGTGATCCTCTCTCCATCTCCATTTGAGATAATCAGGTCTAAGATTGCTCCCTCTCGAGTGGACTCCAGTACTAGTTGTCTAAGGCATGCCCCCTGTAGGGCATCTAGAATAACCTACACTCTTCGAAGTGGCTGCTGCAACTGCACTCCAGTTAACATCTGGCATATTCAGATCACCCATCAGCAATATCTCCCCTTTTTCTGCCATTCTAAGTATACTTTCTATCATTTCCCTCATTTCCTCCCTCTGAGAAGGGGGTCTGTATACAACCCCTGTGCAGATTGTGGTGCCATTGCCTGTCTCCAAATTTACCCACAGTGCTTCTTCTCCTCCCTGTTTACCCTTTTTTTCTGTTGCTTTTATTCCTTCCCTTATGTAAAGAGCTACTCCTCCTCCTCTTTTACCCTCCCTGTCCCTCCTGTAGATAGTGTATCCTGGTATGTTTACTTCCCAGTCATGGTTTTGTGTGTACCATGTTTCTGTGACTGCCACAATATCCAGATGTTCCTCCTCCATCAAGGCCACTAATTCAGAAAGCTTGTTACCCAGACTATGGGCATTGGTACTCATTGCTCTCCATTTTTTGATGGCTTTACCTTCTGTTGCAGCATCCCCCACTGACCTTTCTACCTCGGTCTTTTTCTCATTTAGTACCCTGTTTTGTAGGGAGAGGCTGGGATTTTCCTGCTGCTTATCAGTGCCTCCCCATTGACTAGTTTAAAAGCTTGCCAATTAAGCATTTAAACTGATTTCTCAAAAGACTTGTTCCCTTCCTGGACAGATGCAGACCATCCTGCCAGTATAGGCTGGTGTCCCTCCAGGTGGAACCCCAGTCCCCAATGAAGCCAAACCCCTGTGCTCCACACCATTTTTTCAACCTTTCATTAAACTGCATGGTGCTAATTACCCTCACCTCCCCCATGCCATTGACAGGCAGCACCTCTGAGAAGGATACTGTGTGTGCTACTTGTCTTAGGCCCCTCCCCAACTCTGCAATGTCCTCCTGCACTGCTCTAATCTCATGATGAGCCAAGTCATTTGTCCCTAGGTGGACAATTACGTCCAGCTCAGACTCCCTTGCAGCTGTTCTCGTGATCCTGAGGATGCGCTTCCTGTCCCTCCAAGCCATGGCACCAGGTAGGCACCTTACTTCAGTTTTCCCAGCTCCCCCCAGTTCTATCCCCCTAATAATTGAGTCTCCCACCAGGAGCTGCTTCCTTTCCCTGTGGTGTCCTCTGCCTCCTTTCTGTGGGCCTCCCTTGTGACAGTTGTCATCAGTCTTCTCTGCAGGTGCATCCATAGGGGAGCTATGCTCCCCCAGAATGTTGTATGGATTGTGCAGTGGAACAATTGACTGGGTGTGCCTCTGTTCCACCATCCTCACCCTCCCTGAGCCCACTGTGGTCCAACTGCTGTGCTTTCTTCTCAACCTCTGAGGTAGTGGTGGTGGCGCTAGAGCTCCCTGGATGGGAGAGGTTACCTTCCTACTGTCCAGTATGGCCTGGGGGAAGGTTTTCTTACTACTGTCCAGTGCAGCCTGAAGACGGGCAACTTCATCCCTCAGGGCAGAGAGTTGTCTGCAAATAGGCCAGCATCTCAGCCTCCAGAAAGACTCCTGGAAGACTGCTGCCCCACAGCCATTACAATGCACTACTCCCAGGGTTTGACCTTAACATTGTTTTACTAGCCCTGAACCTAGTGCAAATGGGCCAGGGCTAGTGCAACTAACCCTCTACTTGTCCGTCTTGACTAGTGCAGGTTTTTCATGGCTGTTAATGAAGCTGAAAAAGTCCCTACTTTAGCAGGCTGTATTCCTTTTGCTAATCTCCCTCACTGTTCCAAGTGGCCTGGTGTGATTAGCAGCTCATTAAGAGCTGCAATTATCTGGCAGTTCGACAGGGGGATCCAGCAAAAGACTCAATGTGAGTCATTATCACTCAATTGTTAGGACATTCAGTTAGTGTGCACGCTGTGATCAAGGGCAGAGTGCTGTTAAGTAACTAGCTTCCAGTTTGCTGAACTTGTCTTTGATTTGTCCCACAATATTAAAACCAGTGTGCCTCATTTCCCAACCTTTTGAGTGCCTGTATCCAACACTGCACTGACAGAATGCTATCATGTATACATGGTCTGCCCACTCTATACTTTCTCTGGACACCACTGCAGACTAGGCTGTGAAGTGGCCATCCATAGACCCATAGCTACTATTCGACTAGTGTATGGTTCAGAGCTCCTTCTTAATGGATCACATCAGTCAATGCCATCAATGCAGTACCACCCAGCATGTCATTTCATCCTAAAAGTAATGCTTTAGAGCATGTATGGTACAAAGCAAAACCTTAGTAAAATATATAATTTGAAAGGTTAAAATAGGTATTCTGGTATGCACAGATCATCCTATCTAGAAAAGAGGTAGTAATGGCAGCATGCCTGTATACTGCTCCCTTTGACTGATGAAAGGATGCTGATATGAAAATCTGTTTTGGTTAGGGCAGAGCATGTTAAATGAATATTTTGTGCCTGGTATATATGAACAGATATGTCAAAGTTTCTTACATGCCAGACCCTGTGTTTGTTAATCTCTAAAGAAATCCTAGAACTGCCCCAGGCTCACTTAGCAGTGTAGAAAACTCCCAGAAGTGCAGTTCTGGTTAATCACAGGGTGGGGGATGAGAGTATCTTTCTCTGCCTGATTCTGTACATTACCCTGCAGGCCAGGGTGGAACTGTGGTGATGTGCATGATGATGTTGCCTATTGTGCGTGCAGAGCTAGAACTGCCTGAACATTTGTTATTATGGTATTCTCTGGTTTGACAGGAAGGGGGTGAAGAAAGAGGAAGCAAGAGGCACATGGTAAAAAAAACAATGGGGGTACACACTGCATGTGATTGGACTGCAGTCTTTTTTTTTTTTTTTGCTGGGGCAGGAAGCAATGTGGGAGCAGGATAAATATGCAATAATCAGAGTATTTCTTGGCTTGCATTTTTCCTGTATAACTGATCAAAATTTACCATTATTATTGTGGGCTAGTGCAACCATCTGCAGGCTAGTGCAATTTTTAATCAACTTGTCTGGCTGGCTAGTACAAAATAAAGTTAAGGTTGACCCCTGACTACTCCCCACATGTTTATCTAATTTTTTTTGTTTGTTTTTGTGTGTGTGTGTGCGCACATGTGTGATTGGTTTGTTATATAGAAATATATATATTATACAACGTGTATGCTTATATTGTCAGTGCAGTGTGCTAGAGAGGATATGACAGTGATATGTACCTTGCACTCTTGAGGAAATGATGTCAGAACCTCAGGTATAAAGGAACTATTTCCAGGGGTGGTGGGGTGAGGGTAGGAAGGTTGGGCCTAAACTGTGCCCTCACAAAACAATCAGCTAAAAGCTCTCACCTACCGCTACGATGAGAACCTTTCTGTCAGCAAGATACCCTACACAACAATTTGACAGAGAAAATACCCTGCTGATCAAACAGAGAAAAATCCAGACATCCAAGTCAGACACAGGTAAACCTCTCCAGCCTGGTGGTTTGTTAGCCACAAAGGAAAATCAAATATACAGTTATTTCAGCCCTTCTGAAGATGCTGACAAGATAAGCAGTTTTGAAACCCCCCTTCCTGAATTAAAAACTAAAATAATTAAACACAAACCTCACATCATATCAAGTAGTACTCATTCCAGCAGGGGATAGAGAGGAAGAAGAGGGAGATTTGACTCCAGAGGTGGTTGATTCTCCTCTGACATTCCTTTTTATGTATGGTCTGGCTGACAAAATATCCTCTGCTAGGGTGATGGCCACCTCTGCTGACTCTGGATTGTGTTCCCTTACCCAGAGTTGGACTTCATTAGGGAGTATTTGGAGAAACTGCTCAACAACTAAAGTCTCTATGATTTCAGTGATGGATTTATCTTCAGGTTGCAACCACATTTATGCATAACTCTCTTAACCAAATGAAAGTCTCTCTGGGGGTGTAAGATGACTAATAATGTACTGTAAGGAATAAAATCTCTGCGGGTAGGTCTCAGCATTGATATCGTGTCTTCTCAAAATCTCTTTTTTAACTAGCTCATAATTCTCAGCATGTGTAGGGTCCATGTTATTGTAAGCTAACTGAGCTTTTCCAGTCAGGTAAGGGGCAAGTCTTACAACCCATTGGGTCTGGGGCCACCCACAAGCCCTGGCTACCCTCTCAGACGTGATGAGGTAGGCTTATGTCTCATCAATAGGTGCCATCTTAGTCAGTTTAATGTCTTTGGGGCTGGTATCCTGCCCTCTGTTACCTACTCTGATGGCCTGGAGTGCTCTCAGGGTCTCTGCCCACCACTGGTCTTGTTGTCATCTCTCTTGCTCTCTCTCGGAGGTCTCTTTCTCTCTGTTGTTCCATCTCGAGTTGGTGGATAGCCAACCACCTCAGTAAATCAGCAATATCCATTGGAGGGACATCAGTTTAGGGGTTCTTCCACCAAATCCTCATCAACAGGGTCAGAAAAGCTTTCCCTTGCTGCAGCCTCTGTCTTTGTCTTGGGATGGCCTCCTGGGTTCAGACCAGGTAATAGTTGCTCCCCAGTTTGTTCCACCCTGGATCTCATCAGAACACCGGCCACCTTGGTTTCCAACTCAGACTTTTCTGGTTTCTCAGCCATGGCACCTCTTTTTGTGCTTTCTCGATATCTGGGCAGATATCTCAGATTGGTGTCCCCCATGAGCCTGGACCACCAACCAATCCAACCTGACACCACTGTTGTAGTGATTGTGTGGGAGAAAAAAAAAACACTAACAACTGAAGTAGGTACCAAAACACACCAATGTGTGAATTTATTTACAAAATACAAAAAAATAAAAAAAGACTTTCAGCAAAACAAAAATCAAATAAACATAACACAGCTAGGACTTAGCTTCACTCCCACCCTCTGTGCTTCCTCAGCCTGTACCTAGGTTGAACTGATCTGCTTCTAGACTGGAGAGAGGACTTTATATACAAAAAATGTCACATGGTCTGAGGCTCTGCCTCCTAGTCCAGTACAATTCATTTCTAGTTTAATAAAACTACCAAGTGTAATATAATGAACAGTTTACATAATCCTCTAAGATTTTGGCACACCATAAGAAAAATAATGCAAATGAACCAATTTTGTGGGCATTCCATTCCTGTAGCCCCACCCACCTATTGTGAGTGACAGTTCACCTGGTATAAAAGCAGCATCACAGAGGGGGGCTGGCCCCTAAGGGGAAGGACCTATAGAGAACACCTAGGTTAGCTACAAGCTAAAGAAAATTATTGCAGCATTTTGTCTTTATTACAAGTTGGTAAAATACTATTTAAGCCTACAACAGCAGGAATGTGGAGTGGCTACCTGCTTAAACTGGTCTTTCTCCAAACTTGCTAGTTTGTTCCCTATTTCTGTATTCAGGGCTCCTTCTTATTTATTTACAGAGAAGGAATATTTCAGAGCAAGCTGTGCTTTAATCAAGAAACAAAGCAGTCATGGAGGAGAATTTATATACTTTTAGTAGTTTTGGCATGTAAAACCCTCCGTGTCACCACTCGCTTTTATTTACGCACACATTTCGGCTTTATGACTCTGCAGGTGATTTTGGTGCCAAGGGAAACTCTGCTTATTGAACAGAATCGGGAGCTAAATAAAAAGGTCTGGAAAGTCTGATAAACTGTTAAATGTATTTATTTCTTACACTTCTGGCATTTCTTAGGCAATTAAGGGATTATTTTGATTGTAATGAGACTTACAAGAGTAAGTGTCAGCGCCTGCCAAAAGGAGTTATTGAGGCTAAGCACAGGGCTGAATTTAAACAACTCAAAGGGCAGAGATTAAGCAACAGCAGCAGCTCTGCTTCACTAAGGATGCCTTTTTCTAAGGAAGGCATCCACATACAGGGAGTATCTATGGCAGGACAAACCCAAATGGAATTTAAAAACTAAGCTGTCACAAGATAACACATAGCGAGGACAAATTTAACAGATATTGCTCCGTCTCACAGCACAGGGTTTTAAAATGGGGAGGGTTTACATGTGTTAATTCCCGATACTGGGAAATAGTATTTTCACTTTCTCTGTCTTTTCACAGCATACCCACAGCATACCCAAAGGAAGCCTCTATAAGGGAATTATGTCTGAGGATATTTAGTAGGGCAATCGCTGCTATTTAGAGTATATCAGCTTCACGGTGTTACGAGCCTGTCAGCTTCGTGCAGGAAAGTAACCAGCCATACGGATCACGAAAACAGAGCAGGGCTGGGTTTGCAGCTCTGTTATTTTAAATTCTATTTTTTTACATTACTGGCATGACAGCCTGCTGAATGCAGGCAATCTTTGCAATAGCCTGCTGTGCTTTCCCAAATGCAGGGAGAGAGAGAGACAGGAAGGGAAAAAGGAGCAAGCATTTGTCAATGCTGAATGTTGTCTCGCTGGCATTGGCTTTGGTAGTGTCACAGGTAGAGATGCATAATAGGAATGGCAGTGAAGTATTGAAGTGATGCCAACCCCACCCTCACCCTGTAGAGAGTGACAGGCATTGGGG
Organism: Neoceratodus forsteri; assembly: GCA_016271365.2. Taxonomy (NCBI): domain Eukaryota; kingdom Metazoa; phylum Chordata; order Ceratodontiformes; family Ceratodontidae; genus Neoceratodus; species Neoceratodus forsteri. Next base: position 636,273,962 of record CM057455.1, on the reverse strand, counting down.
TGTGCCTTTGGGTCATCAGCTGTAATGCTCATGCCATTGTACATCACCCTACCCTGTAGACACTGACAAGTGTCTTGGTGTGCTTTGGGGTCTTTGGGTATTATACTTACCCCATTCCATAAGGAAATACTCTGACGTGGGTGCAGTATAGGAGAATAGGGTGAATTTTGTGGCCTAACAGTGCAAGGCACACCACAATGCCTGTCAGTGGCTGCAGGGTGGGGGTGTGGGTGCAATGGCATGAGCCTTACATCCGGCGATCCCAAGTCACAGCCCTGGCACCTGTCAGTCTGTACTGGGTGGGGTGCTACAGTTGGAAACCCTAGCACGGTAGGGGTGTGGTGGTAATTTCACTCCAGATTTTCAACATGGGCTGTTTGAGAGGCCACCTCAAGAGAAGTGGCACAATCAGTTTGTGAGCTGAAAGGTGGTTTTACACAGCGGCTATGCCATTTGGTGACACAGAGATGAAAACATATTTTGGGCAAGATGTGGAGAATGGCAATTGTATTGTTCATGAGAAAGTGTAAAAAATGGCAACGTTGAAAATCTGGAGTGAAAATATGAGAAAGTGGTGAAGTCATTAGCATGCATAGAAACTGTGCAACACACGGCCATAACCTAATTATTTGTGGGAGCTTGTTAGCCACATTTTTAACATAGGCATTTTGGGACCTCCCCTCATGAACAGTGATGCTGTGATTTTGTTAATCAGTCCCAAAAGTTGATTTCCCACAGCGACCACGCCATTGTGGGCTGCAAGTGTGGAAACACATTTTGGGCAGGATGTGGAAAATGACAGCTGTACTGTTGATAAGGAGGTGTGAAAAAATGCCAGTGTTGAAAATCTGGCATGAAAAGATTGCAAATTTGGGAAGTTACAAGGGTGTGGGGAAACTGTGCAATGCATGCTTGCAACAGTCATTTTATGGACTTTCGGCAGCAAATTTTCAACATAGGCATTTTAGGACCTCTGCTCATGAACAGTGTCACCGTCATTTCCTCATGCTGTCCCAAAAACTGATTTCGCCGAGCGATCGTGCACTTCTGCACTGGACATGCGATATGTAAATTGACAGCTGTACTGCTCATAAGGAGGTGTGGAAAAATGCCAATTGTGAAAATCTAGAGTGAACATATTACAAATTCACGAAGTTACGAGCGTGCATGCAAACTGCGCAACGCATACTCAGAAAACACTCATTTTATGGACATTCATCACCAAATTTTCAACATAGGCAATTTAGAACCTCTGCTAATGAACAGTGTCACTGTAATTTTCATAATGTGTCTAGAAGACGGATTTCCCACAGCGACCACACTATTCTGCGCCGGAAGTGCGAAAACACATTTCAGCCAGGAGGTGAAAAATGACAGCTGTACTGTTCATAAGGAGGTGCAGAACAATGGCAATGTTGGAAATCTGGAGTGAAAATATTATAAATTCGTGAACTTACGAGCGTGAGTGCAAACTGGGCAATGCACGCTCATAACACAGTCATTTTATGGAGTATAATCACCGAATTTTCAACATAGGCATTTTAGGACCTCTGCTCATGGCAGTGCCACTGTCATTTTAGTAATCTGTCCCAAACATTGAATTTCCACAGTGACCATGCTATTCTGCGCAGGGACTGCGAAAACACATTTCGGCCAGGATGGAAAAATGACAGCTGTACTGTTCGCTAGGAGGTGTGAAAAATGCCACTGTTGAAAATCTGGTATCAAAATATTGCAAATTCGTGAAGTTATGAGCGTACGTGGAAACTGCACAATGCACGCTCGTAAAACAGTAATGTTTTGGATTTTCCCCACTAGATTTGCAACATAGGCTTTTTGAGAGCCCACCTCATGAATTCTAGCACTGTCATGGCATTAAGCGATCCTGAAAGGTGATTCTGCACAGTGACCATGAAATCACCTTTCGGGACCGATAAACGCCATGATAGTGAAAGAATTCATGAGGAAGGGTCCCAAAAACCCCATGTTGAAAATTTGGTGCCAAAATTCCATAAAATGCCTGAGATATGCATCAAAGTTGAAAAACCCCTATTTATTCATTATACAGCTTACCTGCATTTCAGTTCATGGTCGGCTTTGAAGAGTGCAGGCGTGTTCCCGTCCATCCAAGATCATCGCGCGGACTTGGAGGTAAGTATGGGGTGGGGGGGGTGGTGAGGCAGGATGTGCAGTGGGTGGGTGCGGGTTTAAGGTGGGGGCAGGGACACGGCAAAGGACAGTTTTTGTTTCACAGTGTTTCAAAAAGAAAAGACGCTATGGATGGTTTCCATTGTTCAGGTGGGATTTTCAGCGTGACAATTAGTGTTTGTGTTGGGGGTGCATGATGCCGAGGGGGATTGGGCACTCCCCTTAGCAATCAGCAAAAGGGGGGGAGACACATTATGCCGACGGGGAGTGGGCTCCCCTGTCAGCATTGTGACATGCAGCAGTGGTGGCAGTCACTGCCTCCATGTTGCCTGCACCACAGGAGGCGTGTAATGGTCACACTGCATGAGAGCTTCACTCTCATTGCAGCAGACCTTTTCTTTGTTGTGATGGCCAAATTAGGCATACATGAGGACAGTGCCTCCTGCTTCCTGATTGGGGAATGCAGGACGCACTTTCTGATGCATGCCTTGCATTCGCCCAACAGTGACCACACCTCCAAACCTGCTACTATCACATTATGTTGGCTGCACAAGCATGAGCCAACATAAAAATGAAGAAAAGCAGCATAGGTGGCCAACCTACAGTACAGAATAGGACAGAAAAGAGATGCTGTTACACATCAGGCTTTCAGAAAGGAAGAAAAAGATGACAGTAAAGAGTCTCTCTCAAGCTTGACTCCATGCCAAGGGGAGGGAGGCACAGCGCTACCACACATATGAGTTTCAACAAAACAAACGGATGTGCCAAGCATTTTCAATGCTAGTTTTGGAACAGTGTGAGGACTCTGGGTTAGTGGGGGAGGTGACTTACCTTCATCCACAGCTGCCCGAGTGGTTAGAAAAGCTAGGAGAATAAGACTGTGATGTCTAATTATACTCTTAAATGTGAGCATCGTTGGTGGGGACATGTATACTCAGTAGTAAATGTCAGACTATACTTGTCTGGCATGGGGTCATAATGTTGCATACAAACACAGCTAAAGGCAAAACGGTGCATCCAAAACAGCTAACACAAAAACAGCTGACAGACAGAAGGTTGCACAGGGAAACAGTGCAAGCAGGCCCACATGGTGCGGCCAGAAAGCAAGAGGCAGGACAATGGACAAGTGTGCAAAATGTGTTTACTGGTACACGAACATCAAATCACACAGTTCTACAGTGACAGTGAACATAAGAAACCCCCCCCAACAGCCCCCACCCTGCCCAGCTCCCAAAACCACAGTCACATTGGATCTGGAGGAACTAGCTAAAAGCTATTCCACGCAGGTACTCCACTGTGGACGGCTGACTGTAGGCCCCAACAATGGCAGCAAAACTCCTGCCAGCATCCTTATAATGCCTCTGAAAGGTTAGCATGGTGTTCCCAGTGTACTGCTGGGCAAGCTTCACACTGGTCAGCTGCTCCTCTGCCCCCAGCACCCATATGAAATACCACAGATTAGGATGACATGCCCCAAGGTGTGCAGCAAAGTCCCTGTGCCAAGCCTCCATGGCATTCGTAGACCAGGGTGTACCATCCCGTGTGACCCAATACACATTCCAGGTGGAGATGCCATACAGATGCCTCCTCTGTGCTGAACATCTCACAGGATTTCCCACCCAAGTGTCCTCGAAGTAGTCCATCAGCTGGAACAACAGGTCACTGTTGACCTTCATGTACTCGAGGTCATGTAGTGCAGTGCATGCATCAGTGACATCATCCAGTGGGACAAAGACCAGTGGCACAACCATAGGGGCATGCAGGGAAAACTCTGAGTCCTCTGTGTAGTGGATCACAAACCCTTCAATCCACTGGCAACATCACCATACCACCTAGGCCAGGTGGAAAAAACAGCCCTGCTGTTGGCTGGTGGGAAAGATGTTAGTAAATGCCCTCATGGCCGCAAGTTCAAATTCAGTAAGGAGTGCCGCAGGTGTGAGGCCAGGTCAATGTGACTTCACCTGCTGGAATGTAGCCGTGTATGGAGAAGTGGTCCAGAAACTCATCAGTACATAAGCGACTGGGAAGATTGTGTTCTCCAGCAGTCCATGGATGTTATATAACAGCTGGAACTGCAGTGGGGTAATGCTGAAGGTCCTATCTGCCAATATCACACTACACCCCTCCAATCATGCCAGCCTGGACTGTGTTGCAAATGCCAGCAGCCTGTGTTCCCCTGGCCCACTGTCATATAGAAGGAAGGGGACCCCTGTCTCCATTGCTGTGTATTCTGGAGTTATCGCCAGCTGCTGTAGAGTCAATGGCTGTGATAGTGGCCTGGGTGCCACAGTCCTGGCCATGCCACAGGTCCACTTTATGAGGGGCAATGTGGGCAGTCTCCCCATGATGGACATGGGTACACCCAACGTGCAGGCAGCCACCAGTGCACTGCATGGCTCATTGGTGCATCGGGCACAGTCCTTCACTGATGTCAACATCACCCTGGCAGTGATGTCCACAGAGTTCTGGACATGGTTGTGTCCGCCGGTGTCATGCATGACCTCCTCATCCAGCATATGCACCTGGGCCAGGCACTTCGCCTCCTCATACTCCACGCACTTCCAGTACATACGGTCATTGTGCACCTGTTTGCAGCGATGTAGGTATCCCGCGAGGTGCAGTAGAGACTTGCCCTTTTGGCTGAGTACAAAGGACAGAGGCATCTCATGCAAGGCTCAACCTCCACAGTGTGAGTAGCCAGCTACTCTGTGAGCTCCCTTTATTGAGCCATGATGGGGGCCTGAGTGGCCTCACCTGTAGCCAGTCCCCCCTCCCCCCCGCTGCACCTGTCACTCGTTATCCTTGGTTGGGTGCACTGAGGCACTGGGGCTGGGCATTGGTCCCCAACAAGGTGCAGGTGCAAGCCATTGTGTATGCTGAGGGGCATGGCCTGTCCCACCTGGCCCATGGTATATGAGGGTTGCACAGGCCCCTGCCTCTCATCCCAGGTGTGTGATGTGGGAAGACCAAGCAGCAGATTGGGAGGTCACTGCATGCCTGTAGGGGTGTCTGGGGGGTGGGACAATGCTGCTGAGGTGCTGTGGCCCATATTGCATGGTGGACCAGTGCCACACCTGTGCTGGACAATCCCAGTTGGCCCCACATGGCAGCCACCACCACCGGCCTTGTCCTCTGCATTCCCCATGACCCTGTGGGACTGTGGTGGGTCACTAGTGGCCTTGTCACCCACTGGTCATCACATCAGTGCACAGGCATGTGCCCCTGCTGGGGGGATGGGGGTCCATGTGCTTATCTGCCCCCCTCATGCATGTGCACTTGCATCTGTGCCTCTCCACCTTCCAACCCACCTGGTGTTGCACTGTTGCTGTGAGTGTGATCTGCATTCTGTGCACCCTCATAGGGCATTGCAGGGGTTGGCAGCCATTGTCATAGCACACATCAGCTGGTGTAGGCAGATGCTGCCCCAGTGGCAGCATGCAGTGGTGGCAGGGCCATTGCATTGCCCAGCCCTTGTACCCCATGTGGCCATGGCCTTGCTGAGTATGCCATGGGTCCTGCAGGTGGGGCTGCAGCTGTGTCCAGTGTGGCAGGTGCATCTGGCAGGCCACATACCGCCCACCACCAACTGTCCTAATATCACCCTTCTGTGTGTGTCTGTTGGGCTCAGGTGCGGTGACTGGGGTGCATTGGTGGGGGAGCACCTCCAGGCAATACGCTGCTGTATGTGTTGGGGGCCCCTCCATGGCCTGTGGGGTTGGTGGTCCTCACTGTACTGCCACTCAGGCTCACACTTGCATGGTGCTGGCCAGTGGATATGTGCAATTGCTATGGTTTTGACAGTGCAGCACTATACCTCAGGATACTGGTACATACATATGGACATAAGCAGACAGAACTGTGTAGCTCTGTATCTCAGGATACTGGTACATGATTACAACAATAAATAAACAGAATTGTGTAGCTCTGTACCTCAGAATACTGGTATATGATTACAGCAATAAATAAACAGAATTGTGTGGGTGGCATGAGTGCTGCATGTGCTGTGGGCCGGTATGCTGTGCTTCACTTACCTTATGAGCCAGCCTCAGGCCAGTGGCTTTTTGCCTCTGGGCACACTGCTGAGTGGTCTGCGGTAGTACAGTGGTATCCATGTCTGCTGTGTCCTGTGGTCATTAGCAATCTGTTCCAGTGTGTCAGGTGCTACAGGTGTCCAGTAGTTGGTCAGAGTACGGTGCTGTCTGCATCTGCGGTGATTGAAGGCCATGGGTTTTGAATGTCCGATGTCAGTGGTGTGCTGCAGTGACTGTCTGGCATGTGCACACCCGCTGTGCTATGGGTACTGCTCAGCGGGGTCCATGTCTCCTATACAACTTGGAGGATTCATGTTTCACATACACGCAACCGTGCATGGGGGAGAACCCCCCTGGAAAGAAGACACAGGAGTTGGTGCTCTATGTTGACAGGGTTTGATTTCCTGTCTTTCCCAGCTCTGTGTTGCCTTTTCTGTTTTGCCACATGGGACTCGTAACTGTGCTGTGTATCCCTGCGATGTTGCAGCATGTGATGCACTAACATGTGCTGCTGTGGAATGGCGCTGCATCACTGCCATGAGCACTTCTAACCCTCACACATGCACTATTCCATCCTGTTCTGCTATAGCCCATGCGTTGTTATTGACATACACTATTGTGCATGTGCTGTTTTCTATGCACTGTTGTGGGTGCACTATATTGACTCGGTAGGTACTTGCCGAAGAGATATAATACTTTATTTATTTATTGAAATGTTTCACCAGTAAGGCACACTGAACAATAAGTTGTTCGTCTCACGGTGTGACTGGAGGGGGGTACAATGATGATGAGGATGATAAAACAGAGAGAGTATACAGATCTTAAATGGTAAGAACAGTTACAAATTAAGTAGGAAGCATGTAGATGATATAATACAACAGTTAGTGAGCAGTACTGACATTACTGCTTGTAAAATTAATACAACAAATAGGAATTCACAGATCTAAGATGCAATAAGACAGATGGTACAATAATGCGACAGTGCAATCATAGTGTAATAATGTTTTGAGTGCTAGGCTCAAAAGTAGTAAACAAGTGCAATTGAAGAAGTAGGAAGGGAAGTAGCTGAAAAGTGCTATAAGGAGGAGTACAGGAAAAGGAGGAGGGTAGGGGGGAGGGATGACTGCCAATGCCTATTTCCCCTTCAGGATGTTGAGAACCCTGCATGGGGGGCAGGGAGCTGGCAAGTAGGAACAATGTGTAAAGGAATTAAGGAGAATTAAAGCAGGAACCGCTGGAAGAGAAGAAATTGTGAAGTGTAGTACTAAGGGAATAGGTGGAAGAAGGGTGACATATTTGTGGGGGAAGGGTGTTCCAGATCTTAGGGAAGTGGTGGGAAATTCTAGACTGGGAGATGGGGGCAGAATGGTGTGGTACCATCAAGGCGCACATGTCACAAGATCTGAGGGAATAGGACAGTGGGAGAGGGGTAGAAAGGGAAGATAAGAGGTAAGGAGGGAGTTCACCAAGCCAGCATTTGGAGGTCAGTTTAGCACAGTGGGAGAAGTGCCTGTTAGAAAGTGGAGGAAAGGCTAGGGTATGATAGAGGTCTCAGTTATGAGTACAAGAGGGGGAATCAAGGCAAAGTGGCAGAAGGAGTTAAAGAGAGTGTCCAGTTTGGTCAGGGAAGATTCGGGAACAGCACCATAGACTACATCACAATAGCCAAAAATAGGGAGTATCATCTTCTGGATAAGTTCGCGCGCCTCGCAGTCATTGGGATGCAACTACAGTTCCTATACAGGGCAGCAAGCTTGGGGTGCAGATTCTTCAGGATGACGTTGATGTGTACAAAGAAATTGAGGTGTTGGTCCAACCGAACCCCAAGATATCTAAATGAGGATGTGTCCTCTAGGATTGTCCCATTGAAGGTGTGTAAGAAGAGAAGGCCAGTAAGCCTATACAGGGAAAAAGGTGATCCTGTACCTGCCCATTTAAGTGTGGCCTGCGGTGTGCATGGAGGAGAGAGAGAGAGAGTGTTGGAGGGGGCAGTGTTTACGTTGGGGAAAGGGGGGGATTTAAAGAGTGCTGGGGGCAGGGGTGGGTGAGCAGGAGAAAAAACAATCCCCAAGAGAACAGGGCAATCATAGCAGAGGAGTGAGGAGATAAAATAATTGAAAATTAGAGGGGTTGAAAGTGTATTTAGGAGGCAAGCCAATCAGGAGACAGCAGAGCCAAGTGGTGTCCAACAGAGGGACAGACCAGGCACACCAGTCCAATCAGTGGGGCGGCTAGCTATTCTGTCTCCTGGTGAAATCTCTGTACCTGGGCTTGTGGTGTGTGGCTTGACTGGAGGGCAATTCCTGGGAGTGGGCACGACCAGCTGGATATTTGGCCAGTGCCGCTGATGAGATGGAGCCCAGTCAGGAAATTTCCTGAAAGGAAGGAAAGAGGGGAGAGAATCAGTTAAAAGCAGTAGGAAAAAAAGCAGAGGCTAAATCGGTGGGCGATAGTTTCAAACAAAAGAGGCAAGTTAAGAGATAGTCTGTGAGGATGGCCTGAGAGATCCAGGAGGGGGTGTCTGGGTTATTGCACCAGAGGGCTAGAGGGAGAAAAGAGAAAACCAAAAAAGTAATTTACTGTCTGGTTCTGAGCAGCATTGATGAAGGCATGTGAGAGACACAGCTGAAAGGGAAAAGTTAGGAGAGCTGGGCAGCTGGGAGGATCACTCACAAGCACAGAAGAATACAGCAATCTTAACCTCAGGTCACAGTTGAAAGAAAAGACTACTCTAAATTACACTCTACAGTAAAATCTTTAGCCAAACTTGCACACTATGGTAAACCTTTTAACAAGGCAGTAGAAATAAATTACACACATTTGGCAGGTTCTATCTTAAGAAATGCAGTAAAATAGATAACAGCTAATTACACTGTATTGGCAAAAAACAAGATAGAAAAAAACATTCCCCAAGAGAACAGGGCCATCGTAGCAGAGGAGTGAGTGAGAAAATAATTGAAAATTAGTGTGTTGAGAGTGAGCTTATGAGGTGAGCCAATCAGGAGACAGCAGAGCTGAGTGGTGTCCAATAGAGGTACATACCCAGGTGCACCGGTCCAATCAATGGGGTGGCTAGCTATCCCATCTCCTGGTGGAAGCTCCATACCTGGGCTTGTGGCTTGTGGTGTGCAGTTTGGCTGGAGGGCAGTTCTGAGGAGAGGGCGTGGCCAGATGGATATTCAACTAGTGCCGGTGATGAGAAGGAGCTTGGTCAGGGGCTTTCCTGGGCTCGCAGCTTGCAGTGTGTAGCTTGGCTGGAGTGCAGTTCCGAGGAGCGGGAATGGCCAGTTTGATATTTGACCAGTGCCGCTGATGAGAAGGAGCCCAGTCAGGGGATTTCTTGGGCTTGTGGCTTGCAGTGTGTGGCTTGGCTGAAGGGCACTTCCATAGAGCGGGTGTGGCCAGATGGCTATTTGGCCGGTGCCACTAATAAGAAGGAGCCCAGTGAAGGACTTTCCTGTCATTTTTCAAATCGTGGCCAAAATGTGTTTTCGGACCTGTGGTGTGGAATGACATTGTTGCTACCCAAAATCACCTTTTGGATAGGTTTTCACATTTTTCTTTTCTGTTGTTCTTGAGATGGGGTCATAGGAAGGCTATGTTAATAATCTGGGGTCAACATATTTTATAATGGCAAAGTTACGAACATACGTTGAAATTTTGCAACACGCTCTCATAACTTTGGTACTTTTCACTATTTTGTCCCCAAATTTTCAATATTCCCATTTTTTAACATCACCTCAAAATTATGGTCACTGCCATTTTCCACATCTTGACCAATATGTGTTTTCACACCTGCGGCATGAAAGGACATCACTGTGCAAAATCACCTTTCGGCAGGTTTTGAACATTTTCTCCATCCTTGCTCATAATGTGGAGTCATAAGTAGCCAACAGTTTATTGAAAAGTTGGTTAAAACTATTACAAAACAACAAAGTTGTGAGCATAACTTGTTAACTTGGTACAGTAAGACAAGAAGGCACAAGCCCATAATACTATATCCCATAATCAGTTTACACCCAGAAAGTTGTCAACTTCAGCTTTGAACACTCAGAATGTGGGGATAATTGTAATACTGTGGAATATTTTTTTCCAAGTTCTGGAGGCCTTTATCATAAAATAATTATTCCTTTTTTTGTTCTTGCCTTTGGAATATCTATTTTTCTACTATGGGATCTAAGGTTTACAAATCTATCTTTAAATACAGTACAGTATGAGATATCCTGAATTATTGATATCAGGATTGTTTATCATCCAGTATAGTTCTTCTCTGTTCAAGGCTCATTAATTTTAACTCTTCCAGTCTACAATTGTATGAGTTGGATTTCAACCTGGGCATCAATTTAGTTGCCCTCCTCTGTACCCCCTCAATAAATCTGATATCCTTCATCAGATATGATGACCAAAAGGGGGGTCCATAATCAATATGTGGTTGAATATAATTCCTGTATAAATGCATTAAGCAATTCTCATCTTTGGTAGTAAAACATTTCTTAATGATACTAATACATTTTTGGCCTGCTGGGTTATATGTCTCACTTGTGAGTGCATGTTGAAGGAGCTATCAATGCAGACACCCAGATCTTTTTCTGATGATTCTGGTGATTGAGCAAGGCCTCTTTAGTTAAGTGTATATTTTGGATTGTGTCTACCCATATGTAGTACGGTGCATTTTCTTATGTTAATGTCCATTTTATTGATTACACTCTAATCTTCAGTAAGTTTCAGGCTCTCTCTTAGAGTTTGTAGTTTGTCCAGTGTGTCCACTACAGAGCATATTTTTGTATTGCTGGTGAATTTCACTGTTTTGTTGCACAAACCATGATGAAGGTCATGAATGAAATTACTGAATAATGTCAGTCCCAGAACAGACCCCTGAAGAAACATAGAAACAGAGAAACATAGAATTTGATGGCAGATAAGGACCGCTTAGCCCACCTAGTCTGCCCATCTTCCTAGGACTGCCTTATGTCTGTCCCATGCATTCTTGAATTCCCCCACTGTTCTTGACTCCATGACCTCCTCAGGGAGGCTGTTCCATGCATCCACAACCCTCTCCATGAAAAAAATACTCTCACATTACCTTTGAGCCTTCCCCTCTATCTTCAAATTGTGCCCCTTGTTCTCGCATCATCTCTTTTCTGAAAGATGCTACCTCTTGGACTTTGTTGATTCCTTGAGGTACTTGAAAGTTTCTATCATGTCCCTCTCCTTCTTTCCTCAAGGGTATACATATTAAGCTCCTTTAGTCTTTCTTCATATGTCTTCTGGTGCAGACCCTGCACCATTTTGGTGCCCTCCTCTGGACAACCTCCACTCTGTCTATGTCTTTGGGGAGATGGGGTCTCCAGAACTGGACACAGTACTCCAGATGGGGTCTCACCAGCTGTCTGTACAGAGAGATAACAACTTCCTGTTTTCTACTATTGATGCCTCTCCCTATGCATCCCAGTATCCCCCCAGCCTTCCTTTTTGCCTTCTCACATTGCATGCCCACCTTTAGGTCATCTGACATAATTACCCCAGATCTCTTTCCATTTTACTGTTGTCAGTATCTCACCACCCATTGTGTACTCTTTTCCTTGGATTTTTGTTTCCCAGGTGCATTATCTTGCACTTCTTTGCACTGAATCTGAGCTGCCATACATTTGACCATTCCTCCAACCTTGCCAACTCCTTCTCACCCTTTCCACTCCATCTTGTGTATCAACCCTGTTGCAGATCTTTGTGTCGTCTACAAAGAGACATACTTTTCCTTCCAGTTCCTCTGCCATGTCACTTATAAAGACATTAAAAAGAACCGGTCCCAGTACTGAAGCCTGCGGTACCCTGCTAGTAACCCTCCTTTCTTCACTGTGGACTCCATTTGCTATTACCCACTGTGTCCTGTTATCCAGCCATTGTTTTATCCAGGCTACCACCTTGGGGCCCACTTCAAGGCTGGCTAACTTGTGTATTAATCTTTTGTGTGGGACTGTATCAAATGCCTTGCTAAAGTGTAGGTAGGCCATGTCCACAGCCCGTCCCTGGTCTACTACTTTAGTCACCCAGTCAAACGAAATCTATTAGATTCATCTGACATGACCTTCCCATCGTGAATCCATGCTGCCTTGGGTCCTGTGCCCCACTGGCCTCTAGGAATTCAACAATTCTTTCCTTCAGAATTGATTCCATCATTTTCCCTACCACTGAGGTCAAACTAACTGGTCTATAGTTTCCTGCCTCTGTCCTGCTCCCACTTTTGTGAAGAGGAATCTCATCTATCCTCCTCCAGTCCTCAGGTACCACATCATCCTCCCATGATTTGTTAAAGAGAGTAGTCAGCGGTGTCACTAGTTCTACCCTTAGTTCTTTTAGAATTCTTGGGTGAATCCCATCAGGCCCAATTGCTTTGTCCACCTTCAATTTTATTAGTTCTTTCAGAACCCTTTGTTCTGTAAAGGGACTATTATCAACCCCCGTCTTCAGAGTGTTTCTCTAGTTTGGTTTAGGTACCTCCCCCTCCTCTTCCTTTGTGAATACTGAGCAGAAATATTCATTCAGTATCCCTGCTTTTTCACTGTCACCATCTGCCCACATTCCCTCCCCTTTATTAAGCATCAGTATCCCTCCTTTGTCTTTCTTCACTCCCTAATGTACCTATAAAAGGTCTTATCCCCCTTCTTAACAGAGTTGGCTATCCTTTCCTCAGTTTGGGCCTTTGCTATTCTGACTGCCTTCCCTGCCTCTTTCTGTTTTAACTGATAAAGGTCTCTGTTCTGCTCTTTCTGTGTTTCCTTATATTTCCTGAATGCTGTCTTTTCTCCTTAACCTTCCCTGCCATCTCTTTTGAGAACCATAGCAGTTTTTTCCTCTGTTGTGTTTTGTTGATTTGCTTTACACAAAGGCTTGTTGCCTCTGTGATGGCTGTTTAGATTACTTCCCATTGTTCCTCCACCCCTCCTTCTTGCCTGTTTGCTAGTGCTTTTCTGAGGCACTCTCTCATTTTCCCAAAGTCAGCCCTCCTAAAGTCCAATACTCTTGCTTTTGTATGGCTTGATTGTATGGCTGTATTTATCATGAACCACACTGTTTGGTGGTCGCTTGTTCCCAGATGGCTACCCACTTCTAAATCTGAGATTCTTTCTCCATCCCCATTTGAGAGTACCAAGTCTAAGATTACTCCCTCCTGAGTGGGTTCCACTACTAGCTGTCTGAGGCATGCCCCTTGTAGGGCATCAAGAATGACCCTGCTCTTGGATGTGCCTGCAGTAAAGGTGCTCCAGTTAACATCTGGTATATTCGGTTCCCCCATCAACAATATATCCTCTTTTTCTGCCATTCTAAGGATGCCTTCTATCATTTCCTTGTCCATTTCCTCCCCCTGAGATGGGGGTCTATATACAACCCCCATGCAGACTGTGGTGCCATTTCCTGTCTCCAGGGTGAACCAGAGTGCCTCTTCTGCTCCCTTTTTACTCTGTTGGTTTGATCCCTTCCTTTACATAGAGAGCTACTCCTCTTCCTCCTCTTTTACCCTCCCTGTCCCTCCTGTAGATTCTGCATTCTGGTATGTTGATAACCCAGTCATGGCTCTCTGTGTACCATGTTTCTGTGACTGCCACAATATCCAGGCAACCCTCTTCCATCAATGCCACTAGTTCAGGGAGCTTGTTACACAGACTACAGGTATTGGTACTTATCACCCTCCACTTGTTGATGGCCTTGCCCCTTTTAGCCCCATCCCTGTCCTTACTGCCTTTGTCTTTTTTTACATTTACCTCTGTCCTGCTCCCTAATGGCTTCTCTATCTTGGTGTTTACCTCACTAACTACCATGTTTTGTGTGGGGAGACTGGGATTTCCCAGCTTTTTTTCAGTGCCTCCACCTTAGCTAGTTTAAATGCTTGTCAATGAAGCATTTAAACCTCTCATCTAGGATCCTGGTTCCCCCTCTGGACAGATGCAGACCATCATGCCAGTATAGGTCTGCATCCCTCCAGGTGGCTCCACAGTCCCCAATGAAGACAAAACCCTGAAGCACTCCAATAGTGACCTGTCTCTCTCTAGATAGTCAACTGTTTATTCTAACCTGCTGTGTTCTGTTCAACAACCAGGAATTAACCCATTTGACTAAATATTTCCTAAATCCCATTTTGGTAGGTTTATGTATCAATTCAAGATGGGGAACGATATTGAACGCCTTTCCAAAATCAAGGTGCATTATGTTGATTGGTAATCCCTTGTCTAAAGCAACACTGATATCTTTATAGAAGGCTATCTTATTTGTTGTGAATGACAGGCCTTGCTGGAAAGAATATTGGGTGGGGTCTATCAGACCCTCACTAGGTGCCTCCTACTCAAATCTTACTTTTATTAGTTTCTCCATAACTTTTCCTGGAATGGAAGTGAGGCTTATGGGCCTTTAATTCCCTGATATTGGCTTGTACCCCTTCTTATGTATTGGGATGACCACTGCTTCTTGAAATTTTCCAGTGCACACTCATAACTTTGGTAATTTTTTTCTTTCATACAACTTTTTGCCCACCTGCCACCACCTTGCTCCTGTCTCCGGCCCTGGCTCAGGACCCTCCTGGTCCTGTTTGCCACTCACCCACCGTCATGCCAGTGGGGAGCTACACGGTGTAGGACCTGGGAGTCCTGAGGGCCATCACACATGGTGATTGGGGACGTGGCTTTTCCCTCCATTTTCTCCCCTTAGCTCCCCAAGGCCTCGGAAACACAGCTACGCATGTGTGTGGAGGTGCACATAAGCACCGAAAATGGTGACCCCGTTTCACCTGCCCGGCCTAGTGCTAGCCCCCATTTGCTTGGTACTACAACTGAGCCTCCACTTAATGGCAGTCAAGAGCCAGGAACTCTTCACCTCCCACTCTGACAGAGAAGAGCTGCCAGTTGGCCGATCAATCCTCTTCCAGTTGTCCCCCACCCACCTACCCCTTGTAGCCCAAGTTCATTTGCAAATGCTGGTCACTGGTGTGGAAAAGGTAAGGTACTCAATGCACCTAAGCCATCTGTGCCACTGGGACAGTCTCCAACTTCAGTTATTTGTAAGTGGAAATTGTCCCTTTAAGCAGAACAGCAGTCTTGTTGGCTTTGACCAGAGTTTTTCATGAGACATCACTTCTACTTTTGTGACACTTAGTCTCAAAATAATAAAATAATAAAGATGGCATGCAGGGCTATTTGCAATAAAAGTTACAGTACAGGCCTTGGATAATGAAGGTGATGATGCAAACACTTTATTAGTAGCTTATAGGCCCATTCATTAAGTCTGTTTGTATTGACATGTGTGTGATAATGCAGCTGCTTTGTAGATAGTCTGCAAGGCCCTTCATTGCAAGCTAAAGGTCCTGCATAGTACAGGCCACTATGCAAATACTTCATGATCACTCAAAAAGCAAGCTACAAGTGCAGTGCAGTGAGCAGTACTATGCAATGTTTATCACAGGGTTTAAGAAAGGTGAGCGGTGCAGTTGTCTTCTTATATTTTTAAGTAATTGATTCTAACAGACTACATTAATATACCTGTTATGATTGAAGCAAAAAACTTGCAAAGTAGGGAAAAGGAGAATTAGGGTTCAAATTCCATGGAGCCCTGGCAATTCTGTGGTGTGGTGCTTCTTGTAGTCTGAAAGATCATGTGATGCAGTGTTGGCATATTCTACTATCATTACTGTCTTGTTACACAAAGTAAATGACACAGCAATGCATGCACAAAGAGTGCAGATAGCTGAGTTAAAAACAATGAGGCAAATAATCATGAAAACCATGAGAAACACCATACCATCAGTTTGCCAAGATTCCAGATACTTTGAGCCCTAATTTTTACTTTCCATATTTTTCACACTTTGGGCCCATGGGATTCCAACATGAATGTTGCAACTTGCAGGCGTATGTGAGTTGTGACATTTGCCACTATGCCAGGGACCCTGTGCCCTATTCCAGAACAGACAGGGTCCCCGGCACTTATGCCCTGCAACCTGCGGCAGCCATAGTGTAGTGCACCAGGAAGGGTGCAACAGATCTGGGTGCTGCAAGCCGCTGCTGGCAGGGTGCAGCCCTCTCGAGCACCTGGCAGCCCTGAAACAAGCCATCAAGCCCCTTTGGGCCATGGGAGGGTTGGCAGTGTGGCACAGGCTCAAGGGTGGCTCCGGCAAAACATGGACCTGGGTGCCAGTGGGTGGCACCCCACTATTGGGGGGTTGCTCTGTAATGGGAGGGTCCACGGGGCACGGCTGTGTGTGGGTTGCGGCACTGCAGGGGGGCAACCATCATTTTGCCAGGACAGAAGCCCCTTAGACCAGTTAGCAGCTGGTCTAACCTCGCAGTGCCGCAGTGGGTCTTAGAATTGCGTAACTTGGTTACAGCAGCCGCCCTCTCAGAATAGGGCACAGTTGCTACTATAACCCCCCATTCTGCCATGCCGTAGGGGCTGTGACCAGCAGATGTCCCATTGGGCACAGGCCACCCACGCCATGGCACAGACCACCCCTTGGAATCACAATTGGCAAAATGCATGTTACAAGGTGCGACTTGTGCCACTGGGTTTGGCACAAGTCAGCTTGTGACATGCGTAACCTGACTTAGAATCGGGCCCCTGGGGTAGGATTCACAAAGAAAGCTAAAAATCCCACAGCTGCAGGAAAAAGGCCTGCAGCACTGCAAAAATTCAGTTGCATGATATTCTTAAAGAAAATTTGCACAGGTGCGGAATTCCATAAAAATCCCCGCAGCTGTGGAAATTGATCAAGTGCGGAAAATCTGCAACTGTGGAGCAGCAACTGTGGAAATGGTTCAGGAGGCACAGTAACAGTGAACCTAATTAACAGGAGCAGCAGACTTTAACATACCTGCAACAGCATGAAGCTGAAAGCACCCACAGAGAGACCAGCAACCAGTCCTTTCACTGGAACCACTGCAGCACCACAGGTACCAGCAACACTGTGGCACCACAGTGACTATCTGTCACTGCTGATCATCCCACACTGGAGTGTTCATGTTTCCTGCAGGAGTAACACTCACTGCAGGCTGTTCAGGCTCTACTGCCTGTGGGGCTCCTTCCTGGGCTGCACTGGGTCTGGTGGTTGTTGTTTGTTGCCATTCAATGGCAATATGTGCTAATGTTGCTGTAATTTCAGCCTCTGATATACCCACTGGGATGCTATTACCTGTGCCTGACCTCCACTTTAATTGTATTTCAATTGTTACGGCACTACTGCAGTTTGCTGAGGGAGTGTTACTCCTCATTCCAATGTGTGTAATATTTTTTCCGCAACTGCAGAAAAAACCTGGCTGAGAATAGCCTTTGAGGGGCTGTGCCATACTTACTAACTACCTTTTCTCCTCAGGAACTTCTGCAACTGTACTTTTTACCACAGTCCGTAGTGTATTTTTTCTGCAGCTGCGGAGATTTTTGTGAATAGCACTAAGAGTAATTTCCTCTTTTTTTCTGTAGCTACGGACATTTTGGGGACTTAGGGAAGGTTTTGCACCTTCAGAAAGCTTTGTGAATCCTGCCCCTTTTATTGATTAGTGATGTCTCTTCCAGGAAGTTATGCTGGGATAACATCCCACCTTGGGTGGTTGGACATGAGGCTGCAGGCCGAGGGCATCCAACACCTGAGAAAGGATGTTATCCCAGCATAACACCTACCCTGGAGGGCATTATTCCTATTTTATAATGGCTTGTTGTTATATGAAGAATAAAAAAAAAAATATTTTAAAGAATGTTGTTTGTGTGTAAACATATTTTTGTTTCTTAAGAGAAGATGAAAATGATGCAAATGCAAATGATGCAAATGCAAACAATCAGCTGGAATGTTATGCCAGGATAACATCCCTGCTGTGGTGGCCAACTGACCAATCAGAAGCTAAGATTCTTTCTTGCCATTGTATTATCTAATATATACATTAATATATTTTTCTGCAATTAGTGATACAGGAATAGTAGCATGTGTATATTAGGGTTGCAGTACAGCTGCCCTGCCTTTGTGGAGGGCAGGAACATGGGCTTGGAGCCCCATTAAGACATGGTTTTCTGCAGCAGTAAACAACACCACTTGGGGGCTGCTTTCTGTAACCTCAAACTTGAATATACTGCTGCACTGGTATGTATGAGGGGGCCACCTTGTTTACATAGGTGCAGCAGTAAAATGTTGCTTTGTTGCTGGCAAGTTTGAAGGGTGCTCCTGTGGCTTCTGAATATGGGCTGGCTTGGAAGACTCATGCAAACCCGAGTTAGCACCTGCTCTAATCATGTTAATCTTTGAATATCAGAGCTTAGTTGTTTTTTTCCCTTTTTTTTTTTTATTTGTCTCAAATCATAGCGATTTTTTGGGTGATTTTGTACCCAAATATTCAGGTGGGCACGCACTGTAAGAAGAAAGTTATGAAGAAAATGACAGTCAATGTCCAAATTTATGTAGGGCCCAAAGATTCCTGTTCAAAGGCAGTAATGAATGATCTCCTGCTTAGTGAAGGTGTGTGAAGAACGTTATTACTGCTTTGGATGGCCCTATGAAGGGAAGAAGAGTTGTGAGACATGGCCCTAGATCTGCGGTTCAAAGAAAAAGGCCCATTGTCCATGACCTTGAACTGTAGCTTGGCATTGGGTCATGAGGCTAGGGGCATTTTGGAGGGGGTGGGCAATAGGGATAAAAACACAAGGAACACCACACCACTGATTTGTCGGGACTCAGGTGTCTTTGAACTATTATTTTCCTTTTTCTTACTTTGTCTGCTTTGTATATTTCAATACCAGTAGATACTTTAATGTAGCTTTTTGCAATTTATGTATATGTAAACAAAGGGCTGGATACTTTGAGCTCTCTGATTGGTTCAGTGTTGTATTAGGGTGGTACATTAACTACCAGTAGAACCTAGCAGATAACAAGTGACAGCCCCACCTGCCTAAGTACCAAAGTGGCATCACTGTGCCACTTTGGATTTTCAGTTTACCAACATGTTTTTCCTCTAGTTTAGTGAGTGACCCCCCTCACTTACCAAGACCCCCCATGACCACAACCATCAACTACAGTAGTTAGCCAAAAAAGAACACAGAAACCATTTAAACTGTATTCCTCTTTAAAAAGAAAACAACCTTTATTTCCTCCCAAGTAACCTGAAGCACTACCATTGTTGTGCGCTTAGTCCTACAGTGGAAGTTGACTCATGCACATCCACAAACAGAATCCTATTTTTTTATAATTTTTGTGTCTAATTAAGAAAAGGCATAATACGTCATAGTAGCACCAGACGGCCACCCACCCTTTCACCCCAACAATCTCCTTTCATAGGTCCAAGCGGCCCAGTAGGTGGCTGCAGATTAGGGCTAGCTCCTAGAACTCCTTCTCCTCAGGGCAGGCAGGTATTTTTCCTCCTGGTTTTTCTCCCACACGCAGCACATGCCCTAATGTCAGGTGCAATGCACTGACGTCCACTGTGTGTTTGTGGCTGGCCCTCCCCTGCAAGTAGGGCTTGCTGTACTTCGAGCCTCCACTCAAGGTCAGGCAAGTGGTGGGCAGTGGCCCCCTCCCTCCCCCCAGAAAAGGTAAGCTGTCATGGGTTGCTCAAGACTATCTCCCCTGGCTGGCCCTCCAGTGACCCGGGTCCGCTTCCGAACCCAGGTCACTGGTGTCGCAAGTGGAAAACCAACCACTGCTCCGGCAGGCTGGCTCATCAGTCTTATTTTTTTAGGGTTTTTTTGGTCATTCTTGGATGTGGTTGGTTTCTTATTTTAAAATCTACTTTTCTTGTTTGTTTATGTTTTCTGTGATTCTCTGTATAATTTCTATGTTTCTTATGTTTAATTCCACTTTTCTTGTTTTTAATTCCTTAGGTTGTTTTTTTTTTGTCTTTCCTGGTATTATTTCACTTTTCTTGTGTTTAATTCCACATAAACCAAGGAATCACGTGCATTTGCTTTTATTACACAGTACTGTTCAAATGTTCAACCCTTTGGCTCAGTAAATCTGTTGAAAGCTCAAATTATTCCTCAATTACTACTACTGCATTGTGATTGGTTACAGCTTTGCAGTCATCAAATGGTGTGCACAGGGCTGCATTATGTGACAGTCTCTCTCAATCACACTTCTGAAGTGATTTCTGATGAAGAAAGGGCTCTATTCAGTCTGAATCACATTTTGTTTGTTTTCACTAAAAGAATCATCTTTAGTGTTGGCAAAGCGCTATGCACTGTATGTATTTTTCCTGCGGAGGCAAACAGATTTATGACTTTTCTGTAGCTATTTTAATTTCTCTTGATAAAAAGTGTGGTAATAGTTAAGTCTGTTCTGTCACACTGTGCTTCACAGTTTGTCTTTTTCTGTGACACTGTTGACATAAATTGTAGTTTTATTGCTGAACTGGTAGATTTTTCTGAGGCAGAGGCAGATATTTTATGTAATTAGAATTTTGTTTGACTATAAGTAGTGTTGCAGGAATTGATCTGTTTAGCTTATTTTTTTATTGTGGCATTTTTGTTATTTGAGGGGAATACATAGCAGCACAATATGTTCTTTAGCAAGGCAAAACATGTAGGGTCTGGGAAATAAAAACAGTTTTTGGTGATTCATCAACAAAAAAACGTTGTCTCATGGAGGTGCAGAGGGCCTTGGGGAGGGTGGTAGTGGAGGCAGCAGCAACATTGTCAGTGGCAGCACAGGTGCAGGAGTGGCCCATGTTGTGTCAATGTCAGCTGGAGTCAGCACTAAAGCTTCCAGTTTTTTTTATATTGAATAAGTATAATATTCCGACAGAAGCAGTATCTCAGCATACCAAACTGGCAAGGAAAACTGTTATGTATTGTGTAGCACTCCTGTGTCAGTCAGAGGTGTATAAGGAGGAGAAACAGCCACATGATACTGAGGAGTTGTCTCAGTGGCTGCTAGGGAGTAGTACAACAGTATCACATAGCACTGTTAGGCATGACATAAAGGGGGGTCCAGAACCAGTAGCCATCCTGGCAGAGGAGAGGGATCTGGATCAGAGAGTAGTTGAGATGGAGGTCGAGGAGGAAGAATATCTTCAGCATGAGAATTCTGGTCCTAATTTTGAGGATGATGAGAAGGGTTCTGATGAAGAGGAGGTGGGGAGTACTGAAGAATCAGTGCAGGAAATTTCAGAGTTAGTCATCAGTGATAATGGTGGTGCTGATGATTCTGCAATTGATGCCATTTGGCATCATTCCCAAAAAATAAGTGAAAAAAAAGTGTTGGCACTGGTAAAAAGAAAGGAATTCCTGCTAAACCACTGCCGCATATGGAACAGTTGGATGTTCAGAGCAAGATAGTACTGGGTTAAAACTGTAAATAAGGGTAAGTAGCAGCAGTTAAAAGTTTTGTCTACCCCAAACCACCCATGTGCTCCAGCCCAGAAAATTTTATGTGTGTGGTGAGTCACTGGTATGGAATATTTTTTCTGTGTCTGAGTTTGATGATAGTGTAGCTATATGTAATATATGCAAATCTAAAATTAGTAGGGAAAAGCCAGGAACACATTATGGGACAACTGGAATGAATAGCCATATGCAAACTAAACATCCCTTTCATTGGGCACAGCAGAAGCGAATGGCAGCAATTGCAACTTCTGAAGCTGCTCATGAACAAACTGAAAGAGTAGGCCCTCTTAATTTAACTTTTAACCCCAAACTGTGTTCTAGCCATATGAATGCAGATACAAGTGGTAGTTCTCAATCGGAACCTCAGGCCTCTCCTTCATCTGTAGACAGTAATTATCAGCATGTTGATGCTGTTGGCCAGGGCAGTCAATGATCCCTATGTCAATCATTGCAGCATCTAAACTCAAACCTTGCAATTTGTGAATGGACACTGCGAATGCAAGACACAGTGGGAACTGTTTCTATGTTATATGAATGCCTTTCACAAGCTGAAATTTTACCCAGCACCTGTTGGTGCCTTGTGGGTAATCAAATTTGCCAAATTTTATCACAACTATTTCCACACATGGTCTCTGAACATTGTATTAAAAGTCAACTATGTGCCCATTATACCATTGACCAATCCATGATTCACATCAAGACTGCGATGTAGTATCACACATTTTTACAGACTGTAACAGTTGACTCTAGACCAGCTGTTCTTGACACATTTATCTTTAAGTCTTTTAGACCTGCAATCTTCTTCAAGATCATTGTTGGGCTTAGACAAACTTCATCGATTAAATTAACCAGTGACTCAGTGACAATTGGTTACTGCTATTTCTCCAGCATTATCTGATTAAACTGGTCACACTGTTTAAGCCTTGGCATCAAACACACAATTTGTGTTCCATTACAGCATAGCTTGATAAAGATATCACATGTTACAGACATGGGAGTCTCTCCTTTGCCTATCATACATGTGTTCAAGATTGCAGCATTAGAAGCTGGCAAGTTTTAAATTTATGCCTCATCAAGTAAAGCCTTGTATTGTAGCTCAGCACTCTGATGTATATTCTGAGTGAGGTCAACATTTCCCAGTTTTCAAACAATCAGGATTTGCACACGGTGCTTGTGCCAACAAGGAATGGTGCAAGGGGCATCTTGAACTGCACTGTGTACCATTCATGATTTTCAGACTCTGACTGTGCCAAATGAGGGGACACCTGTGCCAGCCAGGCTGTGGTGGTTGCACAACTGTGCCCTAGTTGATGAGGCCTTGTGCCACAGTGGTGCTGGCATATTCCCTTTTTTGGGATTCCATAAGAGCTGCATGGAGGCAGAGCTCACCAGGGCTTAGACCAGCCTGGAGCTGGTCTAATGGCTCATGCATCATTCCTGGAGCCATGGATGGGTGGGAGGGGGTCCACACCCCTCTGTTGTGACTAGTGCCAGTAGAATCTCATGGCCACTCTACACCTGGATGCTTGTCCCAGCACAGGTGGAGCCACAGTTGATTCTCTCCAAGGCCTTCCACTATGACGCCAGGCAGACAGTCACCCGCCTACATGGCCCAGTCCCTGGTACTGAGGCAGCCATGTCATGTCCCCATTTGAGGTCCATCACAACCCCCATCCAAAACCACGCTGTTCTGCCCTTCACAGGCTCATCCAGCCTTCTAGATGCATGGCTGGCAGATCTCTACAATGGCTGCCACTGCAGTATGCATGTCTCACAGCGTCTTTGAAGCATCTCCTACTCTGTTACCTTTTCCAAACTGGAACATCTCTTGTCAGGCATATTTATATGCGTGTTCCAATGTTTGCATTTCTCAGAAAGTATATGATATTGTATTTTTATTTACTAAGTATGTAATGTGAATAACACACAATAAAATCTGATAGACCTGATAAGCACTGTCTGGACAACGCATGAGTACTGCTATGTGTCAGTACTTACTAAATAAAGTTTTTGATTTGAGGAAAATCAGAGTGCGGTGACAACAAGATTTAAAATTAACAAACAAGTTGCTTCCAAAAATCTGGGAGGGATCACCACTCTATTTAAAACTATGTATTTTGTTAATGTTATATAGTATGGGTCAGGTAGTAAACAACAATGGTGTAACAGGGAAAAGGTAAGAAAAACTAAACAGATAAACAGGAATGCTGAAATGCACAAAAGCAGTGTACCTGGATATGGACACGTGCTCAACTACTAAAAGCAGAAATCCTGAAAAAGAACTTCTGCTCGGTATTTACTGAGGAGGACCAAGGTGATGGCCCAGAAATGGCAAAATGCAACACCCCTGGACAGGGGGTCGATACTAGCCCCTTCACAGAGTTTGAAGTATTGGAGGCACTAAATAAACTGCAAGTTCACAAGGACATGGGGCCAGATGAAATGCACCCCAGGATTTTAAAAGAACTGAGATTAGATTTGGCTGCCCCACTGGCTAAACTTTTTGTCAAATCCCTAAAGAGTGGGGAGGTACCCGAAGACTGGAAAAGGGCGAGTGTGGTCCTGCTCCACAAATCGGGCAGCAGGCCAGACTCTGGAAATTACAGGCCGGTAAGCCTCACATCCATAGTGGGGAAGTTAATGGAGACACTTCTCAAACAGAGGATCTTGGCATTCCTGGAAGCTAGTGGTCATCAGGACCCCAAACAGCATGGTTTCACAGTGGGTAGGTCATGCCAGACAAACCTGATTGAATTATAGATGATGGAGGGGTGGTAGATGTGGTCTACTTAGACTTTTGCGAGACCTTCAACTCGGTTCCAAACACAGAAGGCTGGTAAAGAAGCTAGATCACACAGGAGTTTGATCAGAAGTAGTTAAATTGGTTAAAAACTGGTTACAGGGCAAAATCCAGAAAGTGCAAGTAAACGGAGCACTGTCATCAGTAAGTAGGGTAATCAGGGATGTGCCCCATGGTTCAGTACTGAGAGCCTCTACTCTTCAATATTTTCATATTGGACAATGCTAACAGACTACAGTGCAAGGTGTGTCTGTTCACAGACAACACCAAAATATGCAACAGGGTCGACACCAAGCAGGGAGTGGACAAGATGGAAGCTGACCTCAAGAAACTGGAAGAACGATCTGGAGCATGGCAGTTGAGATTCAATGCCAAAAAGTGCAAATTCATGCATATAGGAAAAATAAATCCAAATAAGGTTATTACCTTATAGGGGAAAGACTAGCTGCACTCACCCAAGAGCGCGATTTGGGAATCATTATCTCAGACAACTTGAAGGTAGGTAATCAGTGTGAGAAGGCAGCATTAAAGGCCAGCAGTATGCTGGGGTGTATTGGAAGGGGAATCACAAGCAGGAAGAGGGAATTGATCCTGCAGCTGTACAGATCACTGGTTAGGCCTCACCTGGAGTACAGCATCCAGTTCTAGTTATATACCGTGAGTGCATCATGCATCCGCTTTTGCTTGATTGGATGCTGCTGGCCACCTATTCATGAAGTGAGAGTCCCAATGGCATCCCCATGGCAACAATACACAAAATGGCACAAATGGCACTTCCACAGACTTGGAACTGGACTTCTGTGTCGAAGTCCATATTTATCCAGGTCCATGGATTGCGGGTTCAATCTCGGGGTTGGATCTCCCACAGAACACTCTGTCCAGCCCTATCCCACATTGGCTGGAAATGAAATGATATCAGTGCTCACAACTGGGGCTGAACATTAGAGCTTTATGCTTTGCATTGTGAGGACATGTGTGATTTTGCATTTCTTTGAAACTCGACTTCCCAGCCAAATGCCCTTTGGGGTAACCATTGCCTCAGTGCTTGCGCACAGGGGTTCTTTGTCTTTTAAATTATTTTTTGTTTTAATCGGGTTCACCACAACATATCCCAGATAGACCATCTTAGGGTAGGTGGTTCATTCCACTGGGGTGTCAAACAGATGAGACATACTGATGAGTCCTGGTAGGATGAAACATGTGTCTATGTCTTCTGTTGGCACCCTTTGCAAACTGTGTGAGAGGTCTTTTGGCACCATGCATTTCTGCTTAAAGTTGAACCAGCATAATATTCTGTGGTGATTTGCATATGCAGCCCATGATGCTTTGCATTGTGAGGGCTTGTGTTATTTTATATTAGAGCTTTATTGTACATTTCTCATAAGAAACTCCCCCGCCCCCTATTAGGCACTCCTATAGATTTGTCACTACAGGCCCACAAGCAATCATGTTCTCTGCTCAAGGTAGATCCTCAAAGAGATTTTACTCAGCCACTATGGGGAAACCCAAACTTCAGAACTGCAGGGCAGATTTTAACTAAGTCCTTTTGGCCTTACGAAGAAGCGAACATGTTGGACCACCTTTTACAAAATGGCAAATTGCTCATGTTTTTGAAGATGCAAATGAAGTATAGGTGGCCTTCCTCATCATGTTTGAAATATCTGCAGTTGTCTCACATGCTAGTCCAACATATTTGGACTGGTTTGTGGCAGATGTCATATGGAACACAGATTCTTAATTTGTCCTCAACAGCACCCACATTCCATACCATTACTTTTTTTACAACTAATTGCATGAATCCCTGTCTTCTAGGGAGGCTGAACCATGCAATTGCTAGGATCATGCCCTTCCCCCCTAAAGTGACCCCTGTAATTGGTTTCATATATGCATGAACACTGATAGATCTGTAAAGTGAGATAGATACCGTTTTATGCAGTTTTGTCTTCTTTATAATCTTTATTTCGCTCCAGTTAAACTGCATAAAATGGGCAAGCTCATATCCGATGTTTGTTCCAGATGTAAGAAAGTCTCTGGAACATGATTACATATATTTTAGACCTGTGAGAAAGTAAAGGCTATATGGCAATGACTGGACCCACTGCTGGGCCTGAGTTTGGTATTTCTGCCTGATATATGTTTTTAGGGGGCCTTTTTAAGAGGAATTATTTTTGGAATCAGAGATCCCACATGGCTTTGATCTTGGTCTGTGCCAAAAAGGTAATTCTCAGGCATTTTTGTGACCAAGCAGTCCTCCAATATATAGAATGGTATGAGGAAATATTATTTGCACTTCAAGTGGAGTGGATTATTGTTAGTCTAGCAGACCATGTTGATGGGTATAAAAAACCTGGCAGCCATTGTATCTTTTGTTAACTCTCTGATTAGCTGTTGAGTGGTTCCCTCAGCTAACTCAGTTACATATTGTCCCACATGGAGGCATAGCATTATAATAATTAGTGTTCAAGACTCATATTTATTGGGCAATGGGGGTTAAATTTATTAACTACATGCACTCTGTCATATCAGCTGGGGAACCTGTCAAAAAATTCTGACCTTTTTGGAACAATATACCTCTCTGACGTACATTCTTTATCATGTCAGTTTTCTGCTCTTACCATCCATACACCAGAGAATTTTATATTTCTCCTCAGGGTAGGGGGCTGGAAGAGCCGGTTGGAGTAGTGGGGTGGGGAAGGGGATAGTGGGAGGGAAGGAATAAGAGATGGGTTTTGATAATTGTGACCATTTGTAAAATCTTGTAATTGGTATATGGTTCTATCTTCATTGTATGGCAATACCTGTTGTTGAGTGCATCTTCCTTGAATTCAATAAAGTTTACTTAATTTGAAAGAAAAACTGTAATGGGATTAAAGAATGCATGGGATAGGCTTAAGGGAACCTTAGTAGTTAGGGAAGGAAGGGCTCAGCTGCAGATCAAGTTTGGTCTATGACATTAGAGTAGGTAAGGAATATGGATGGACTAGGTGGGCCAAGCAGTCTGTATCCACCATCAAAATCTATGTTTCCATGTTGCACTTCCATCCCTCCATAGATGTATATAACCTTATTATTCTGGTGGCACAGGGCCCTCCAGACCCTACAGTTTCACTTCTCCCCAAAATCATTTTTTTTTTTGCTTTGTTGTATGGCTTGTGAAACTTCCAATATTATCCTAAGGGAATTTTGATTTTTAATTTGTATGCTTTTTATATGGCCCTTAATTTTTTTTGGGGGGGGTGGGTATGTGTTATTCTTGTTGTACTCATTAAGGCCATTTTTTTAATATATAGATAGTCCCTTAAGTGGAAATGTTGAGGGAGGAATGGCTTGTTGATGCTGAAATGTGGGAAAAAAACTAAGTCCAAAATCTTTCTTTTGTGTGTGTGTGTGTGTGTGTGTGTGTGTGTGTGTGTATGAAGGGCTCTTTGCATGAACAAAATGACATCATAAAAAAAAGATCTTTCCATGTGAAATAATAATCTGGAAAAAAAAACTAAGTCTGAAATCTTTTTTTTAGGAACACCTCTGTCCTGATTTTTGAAAACTCAGGAGTAATCTGAACTCTAACTGGTGCATTATTTTATTTTTATTTTTACAAAGAATGTCCTTTCTTTTTTTTAATAACTTTTTATTTAATATTCAGGTTTTACAAAACAGTAGAGCAGGACTGATTCACTGCATTGGTTACAGAGTGCAGAGTCTAGCCAAGTGATGAAATGGTACCTAAGTGCTCCTATCACATGCATTTCTAGTACAAATTAGTACTCTATTTTATAGGCACAGTACAGACATATTAAAGTTCTATGTCTAATGTACATCACTATCTGTTACTACTACCTAGACTAACTTGAAACCAGTAACAACTGTATATAATTCACACATTTAGCAAACATAGCCTGTGTTGATCCCCCTGACCTTAACCTGGTAGTCAAGTTAACAAGCTTATGCGGGGGGGGGTGCCCTTCATGTGCTATCCCACTGGGCATGGGTAGGGCAAAGGAACTAGAGCAATGAAGCTAAGTACTTGCTTCACCTGATGAATGATTTCATGGCTGGGACCTCCTGTTGGGATCCTAAATTATGAGCTTCAGGGCATCCTGAAGGATCCTGCAGTGAGTTTGATCCTACACTGAACCCAGGAAGCCTGGGATCTCTGTAGCAAAAACAAACACACAAAGAATACCAGTCTCAGCATAACAGAAGGGGTCTATGTATTTTGACTGTTCCTAGATCAGATGAACCATGTGGGTAGATGTGGACTTGCTGACTAACTCCCCTTTGAACAATATAGCTTAAGAGACTGAGGAGGGGTACTTTGATGTGGGTGACACTGGGTTTAGGGAAGGTAAGAACCTTCTGCAAGGAGGGTTTTGCCTCTTTGCAGAGAAGTGGGGTTCTTTCAACCCACATCTGTCAGAGAGCTGGTGTATGCCATATATGCCACCCAGCACTCCAGAAATTTGGCACCTCATTCAGGTCATTCTGATGAGAGTGGGATAGTCTGCCTAGGTTGGCTAGTGTTGCAAGAGAGGTCAAGATTTCACTCAGATTAGGCACAATTGGAGATCTCCTTTTGCAAAGGATTGCTCTTTTGATATATAAGGCCAGCAGGGTGAAACATTTGGCCTCTTGGGCTTTGAGTTGGAGTGTTTCTGGTATGATTCCCAGGAGAAAAAAAAAACAATGGTGAGCTTGAGATCTGAGTTCAGAGAACCAGGGTTCCCATGTGGCAGATAAGCTGTCATAAATTCCCAATCTTTGGGCAGTTCCACAGTATGTGGTGCAGGTCTCCACCTGTGGCAGTGCACCTCCAACATCTATCTGTATCTATAAGTTTGGCTTTGTATAACACAGCTGCTGTTCTGTACCATGAGCATGAAGTCTTATTCTGATTAATATCCTTTTGTTTTGAGACAGTAGAATCATAGCCACATTCATGCAGGTCACTTTTGGACCTGCAAGAACATATCCACTTGCCTATGGAAGCACAGGGTCCAGAGGGCCCTGCCCTTCCATCACTCCATAGATGCATGCATCCATGTTACTGTGGAGGGCTCTGTGCTTCCATTTCTACCCCAAAGCAATGTATTTGCTTAATTATATGGCTTGTGAAACTTCCAATGTTATCCTATGGGAATTTAGATTTTTTGATTGTTATGTTTTTTTATATTGCTCTTAAATTTTAGGGGGATGTTAAGTGTTATTCTTATAGTACTCACAAACACCATTGTTTTAATATATAGGTTGTCACTTAAGTGCAAATCCTGAGGGAGTTATGGCTTGTTGAAATTGAAATGTTGAAAGAAAAACTATGCCCAAAATCTATTTTTCCTATGAAGTGATCCTTCTTTGTATGGACAAAACAACCTCATGAAAACGCATCCCTCCGTAAGAAAAAAAAGAAGCTGAAAAAAACTAAGTCCAAATTTTTCTTTTGTATAAATCCAGAACAAATGGTTTGATACCTTTTATTGGACCAACAAGGATTTTACAAAAAGAACAAAGAGCTTTAGCTTTCAGACCAACAAGTCCTTCTTCTGAGTTATTTAGAAAATCCCACATTGTTAACACTTAGAACATGCAGAAAAAAACAGAAATTATTTTCATTGGTTTAAAACAGGCATTCAGAAATAATTAAAGTGACATTGGAGAGCTTGAATATCTAGAGTGATTTCAGCTGAACTAAACTTGAAGGCCAAAGGTTGTTTAAAGATAACAGCAGGCAGAGAGGTACCATGTACCAGTCTAATGGATAAAAAAAAACAAAAAGAACCTTAAGATTCTCTGCTCAGTAAATTACATGTCAAGTGAAGGGAATCTCCCTAAGACACACATTTCACAAGTGAGGCCACAGTACATCACTCTGCTCAGAATAGAACCGTTCATAATGAGATGACCCTCGAGAAACAACTGTAAGCTAAAATGTAACATATAACCAAGTAAAAAAATCATAAAACATTATGAGCCACAAAATTACAGCATCAGAAATTATCTTTACATGGCATATAGAATGATGAAAATGATGTATACCCAAGGTGAGTAAGTGTATCACACTGATGAAAGTACAACTAGCTGGATATATATTCCCAACATACTCTAAACAAACTATTATGTTAAGACCTTGTTGTAACAATATTTTATACATGATAATATCAATTGTCAGTGTAAGTGCCAGATAAAAAGAGTGCTAGTCAGGGACACCCAAGAAACTGAAACTATGCAGCTTGATATGTACAGATTTCAAGTAAATGTGAATGTATAATCAAAATAATACATATATAGAAACAGGCTAAGGAATCCAAACCAAAATTCTTAGCCCCCCCCCCCGGGGAAAGTAACTACTTAAAATGAAGTATATGTACATGAATCCTAATACACCATCCTAATAAGTACAGAGTATAAAAACATTACAATATATACTCAAACTACAGAACTAGCGGAAGGAAGTAAATATCCACTCTAATATGAGTCCAGAGTCCTAACACAATGACAACATAATGTCACGTACCTGAACATAAGTTTACCTCAATATCCCCACAATATTCACATCCACTATACCCACATAACCACCCATCTCAAATACCCATATTAAAAATTCAATGTACCACACTTCTTCTAGCCTCACAACAAACACATAAATATATTCACAACCCACACACATAGACATACCCACACACACATGCACACATTCACACAATACTAATGTGAAAGGCCAACCAGTAGATAAGAGGGATTGTGTAAGAGTTAAAGTCCAAGACTCACTGAAAACCTAAAACATGTATGTCCATCCTTTGAAGTAAAGGTCCATGTAAGTTTACATGTAACGTGTTATAAATCCAACATCAGTGTTCAAGCCATCTTGCACCATATTAAGAAGCAACATAAGTCTGATCTCACAAGCATGCACCTGTTGTGTACTGTTGAAATGTCCTTTCAAGACAATCACAGACATATTTGAGATTGAGTGATTATCCTGAGAGAACCGTTGTGCTACTTGTTTGTCAGTCATCTTCCTATTAATATCATTGTTCTAGCAGCCCCTGATGGAGATCAGGGGCACTACAGGATCATCAGCTAGATTAAGGGTCAGGGAGTGTGACAGACTTCTGTAGGAAAGCCGTGTGTGGATGTCATTGCATGCTGCACTCCCAGGGGGAAAACAGCTATATAAGAAAATCCTCATCCTGAAGAAAGGCGATGGCACCACCACCCATAACAGCACTCCAACTGCCAGACATCCACCTCTACTGGGCTGAGCCCAGCCTGGTCTGCCAGATTCTAGATAGAGTACCCTGGGTGGATAGGGCTGCCCTACCTCAGAGGGCTCAGAGCAGGAGGGATCACTGGGCTGGTTCCAGGAACCAGAGGTGTTTCAGGCATGAAGGTAGAGCTAGGGTATGGTGGATGCCTGAGAGAGTTCCTCAAGGAAGGTGCAAAAATAGAAGATACAAAAGAAAATGGTGTCTTGTCCAATAGGTAGCTGCCAAACCACCTGACAACATTGTGCAAAAAGTCTAGTGATGTAACAGTGGATAAGTGGATGGAGAGATCAACCAGGTCAAATGCCTTAGTCATGTCATTGAAAATGGCCCCAGTGAGAAGATTACAGTCCATGGCCATTAGGACATCTGACATAAATTTGAGTAGGGCAGTAGTGGTACTATGACCAGGGCCCCTGGTGTTCTGTGGCAGAATTTTCTGATTTCTGCGGCAGAGCTCCTTGACTTCTGCGGCAGCATTTTTTGATTTCTTCGGCATGATTTATTCATTTCTCTGGCAGAATGCAGTCCTGTCATTGGCTAAATATGATGTGATGTCATCAATAACATCATATGTTGAGCATAGAGGAGGGGCTTCAGGATAAACGAGATGGGAAAGAAAGCCTGACACTATGAAAAAACAGAATATTTATATGAAAATTCATCAAAAACAATGAATTCTGTGGCGCTATATATATTCTGCGTCATGATGCAAATTCTGCGGCAAATTCTGCAACCACAGAAACGTAGAATTCCAGGGCCTAGACTATGACCCTTATGGAAACTATGCTGTACAGATGTTAGAAGGTCATTTTTCAGGAGAAAGTCAATAGTTTGTGTGGCTACAAGCGTCTCAAGAATTTTACTGAGAACTGATAAGATAGCAATGGGCCTGTAATTTAAGGGATCTTTATGGTTTCCCTTTTTGAAAACTGGGGTAATCATAGCTATCTTCCATAAGTCTGGGACATAACTTTGGCACAGGGAGAGAGTAAAAATCCTATCTAGAAGAGCAGCAATATAAGGAGCAGCAAGTTTTAGGAGCTTAGGTTCTAAATTGTCAGACTCAGCAGCAGTGAATTAAGAGATGTTGTTTAGCATTCTTAGCACATCATGGTTAGAGACAGATTTGAAAAAGAAATTTGGCCCTAAAGTTGCAGGCGGGGTGGTTATATTAGACTGGACAGGGAAGGAGGAGGTGGTGTAATTAATTAGGTCAGAAAACTGTGCATTGACAAAGTTTGCGACGGTTTGGGGATTGAGACAGTGGACCCCATTTAGTGACATGTCATTAGAGGTGGGGGCCGGATTTGAACCAAGAAAGAACTTGATGTGGGACCATCATTTTGTAGGATCACTGTAAGAGTTTATTAATAGGTCTTTGCAATTGGTGCTTTTGGCCCATCTATTTCCTTTTTACAGGAATTTCACAGAGCCTGTTAGGTATTTAAGTCAGCTCTTAGCACAGTGCTTTTGTAATGGAGCCAGCTTCTGTCTCACAGCCATAGTTTAGAGACTAGGTCAGATTTTAGCCAGTGGGTAGGCCTGTTTTTTACCCAATGGGCAACAAGCTGACAGTGTTTATCCTGATGCACAAGAAATTAGGTCAGGAAGAGATTTAGAGCAGTCTGAGTATCATTAGATTTAAAAAAGGAGGGACCAATCAATAGTAGTGACGTCAAGTAGGAAAGCCTGAGAGTCGTGGTGTGCATAGTTATGGAAGGTGATAAAACAGGGATTAGTTGGAGATGGCCTACCTTTTCCCCAGATACAGAAGGTAGGAGAGTGGTCAGTGATGGTAGTCAGCTAGGCTGAGGAGATATATGTTCTGGGTGGTTGGTCATTATCCAGTCCAGCAATGTACTTGCATTAGAGTGTAAGGCAGTTCTAGTGGGGTCACTAATCAGTTGATTCAGGTTGTAGCTTTGTAGCCTGGACAGGGGTGTGAGTTGTGAGCTTCCCAGCCAATTTATATTAAGGTCCCCTAGTATGAGAACCTCATTTCTCCCAGAAAGAAGAAAGGTTTAATCTAAAAACTCATCTAGTCCTTTTAGGCCACTAGAGGTTGGTTGTAGGCACATACAATATGTAGTTTTTTTGAGCCAAGAGTGAGAAGGACAGTGGATTAGTGGAGCCGAGCTGATGGCAGTGAGATGAAGGTGATCTTTAAAGTAGACAGCTGTGCCACCCCCTCTTTTGGAGGCAGATCTGTCAAATCACAGGAGGTTGTAAGATGAAAGAGATCATAGTGAGTCTGGGGGTGGAAGATTTGAGCTAGGTTTTGGTTAGGCAGATGATATCAGATGATATCAGGCTTGTAGAGGGAGGTCCATGATTCCAATCTGACAAAGTTGTGCTCAAGGGATCCTGATGTTGTGGTGCACCACAATATGTCCTTTGGCATTAGTAAAAGGATTAGGTACTATGTTGGCTGGACCAGGGTTTAAGTGAACATCTCCTGAGAGCAATATGGCAGTAGGTTGAGATACCAGAGCTCATGGCGTAGGAAGGGGCATAGGGTATTTAGCATTATGAAAGAACTAGTAATATTGAAGGTGGACAAAGCAATGGGGCCTGATGGGATTCACCCAAGAATTCTAAAAGATCAATTAACAGAAGAAAGGGTTATGAAAGAACTAGTGAAATTGAAGGTGGACAAAGCAATGGGGCCTGATGGGATTCACGCAAGAATTCTAAAAGAACTAAGGGTAGAACTAGTGACACCACTGACTACTCTGCTTAACAAATCATGGGAGGATGGGGTAGTACCTGAGGACTGGAGGAGGGTGGATGTGATTGTTCTTCACAAAAGTGGGAGCAGGGCAGAGGCAGGAAACTACAGACCAGTTAGTTTGACCTCAGTGGTATGGAAAATGATGGAATTACTTCCGAAGGAAAACATTGTTGAGTACCTAGAGGCCAGTGGGGCATAGGACCCAAGACAGCTTGGATTCCCAGCGGGAAGCTCATGTCAGACAAATCTAATAGATTTCTTTGACTAGGTAACCAAAGTAGTAGACCAGGGAGGGGCTGTGGACATGGCCTACCTAGATATTAGCAAGGCATTTGATACAGTCCCACACAAAAGATTAATATACAAGTTAGCCAGCCTTGGAGTGGGTCCCAAGGTGGTAGCATGGATAAAAAATAGGCTGGACAACAAGATGCAAAGGGTAGTAGTAAACGGAGTCCACAGTGAAGAAAGAAGGGTTGCGCAGTGGTACTTGCAGGGTTCAGTACTGGGACAGGTCCTTTTTAATGACTTTATAAGTGACATTGCAGAGGAACTGAAAGGAAAAGTATGTCTCTTTGCAGATGACACAGAGATCTGCAACAGGGTTGATACACTAGATGGAGTGGAAAGGATGAGAATGGACTTGGCAAGGTTGGAGGAATGGTCAAATGTATGGCAGCTTAAAGTGCAAGGTAATGCACCTGGAAACCAAAAACCCAGGGCAAGAGTACACAATGGGGGGTGAGATACTGACAACAACAAAAATGAAAAGGGACCTAGGGATAATTATATCAGATGACCTAAAGGTGGGCAAGCAATGTGAGAAGGCATTAAGGAAGGTTGGGGGGATTCTGGGATGCATAAGGAGAGGCATTAACAGTAGAAAATAGGAAGTTGTTATCCCTCTGTACAGACAGTTGGTGAGACCCTGTCTGGAGTACTGTGTGCAGTTCTGAAGATCCCATCTCCACAAAGACATAGACAGAGTGGAGGCTGTCCAGAGGAGGGTAACCAAAATGATGCAGGGTCTGCACCAGAAGACATATGAAGAGAAACTAAAGGAGTTTAATATGTATATCCTTAAGGAAAGAAGGGAGAGGGGAGACATGATAGAAACTATCAAGTACCTCAAGGGAATCAACAATGTGCTAGAGGGTAGTATCTTTCAGAAAAAGAAATGTGCAAGAACAAGGGGGCGCAATTTGAAGATAGAGGGGGGATGGTTCAGAGGAAATGTGAGGAAGTATTTTTTCACAGAGAGGATTGTGGATGCATAGAATAGTCTTCCTGAGGAGGTTGTGGAGTCAAGAATAGTGAGGGAGTTCAAGAATTCATAGGACAGACATAAGGCAGTCCTAACGGGAAGTAGGAGGAAGTAGGCTGTTGGTTGACCAGGATCTGCATCTTATCTATCAGGTAGGAAAATGGGCAGACTAGGTGGGCCAAGCTGTCCTTATCTGCCATCAGATTCTATGTTTCTATGTTTCTATATGTAGGTGACAATATTTTAGGGGATAGGCAACCATATGGATCCAAACCCTATTTAATAGTAAAGGAATGGTGTCACAGCGGAGAGTAGGCATCAGTAGAAGGTTCGAGTAAAAATAATCCTGAGGCATGAAAATTGGGATAACTGATGCAGCTCGGGGTACATTAAGCAAAGATAGTTAGAGCACAGGTAGTGTGGCCACAAGAAAAATTAGCAGTATGTATTGGTTCATTATTAAGCTGTTCTAAGGTTAGGTAAGTATACCAGAAAAGTCTAGAGACACTTAGAGGAATTGGGAAAGAGAGGTAGGACTGCAGCTGGATCAGCCCTATAACCCTTAGAGTTGCTAGGATGTTAGATCCTAAAATTTCAGTTCCCAAAATAAGATAAGAATCAATGCTGCAGTTGAGCCAGAAACTGTGTTGTTCAAGTAGTAATAGAAGCAAAACAGGTAGAGAAGTACAAAGCAGGTGCACGAAGCAATTTCTAAAAAGACTCAAGTACCCTTTAGAAGGAATTGGAGGTGAGCAGGGTCAGAGTAAGCCAGAGAATTTACTGGAATACAACAAATTTGGAAGCTGTTATACAGGTGGGAAGAATACCAAGGGGGTTAAGATAGATAAATAATTCATCATACGGCATGGACAATGTTGAATTTATGAAACTGTGGAAAGAAATCATGTCAGAAGTCAGCATGAAATTAATGAAGCTGATTATAAGATTTAGTAAGGAACAGGAAGCTAAATTGTTTGAGGATCTCAAAGGAATTGAGACAGAAGTTTTAAAATCTAAAGGACACACAGAATTAAGTGTTTTAAATTCCAAATTTAAGGACACGATACCGAAATTAGACACTGAATTAAAAGTTGCTAAATTGACTAAATTTCAATGAAATATCGGTGATTATGAAAATAACCATGTTTATTCTTAGAAGAGGCAACAGACCAATCCATGGGGCATCCTGAGAAGTGTACAGCACAGAAGCAAGTGCTTCTGAATCAGAGACTGCTACACTCAGACCTCATCCAAAGGCAACGACCTCCTTTTCATCAGGACTGTCCGAGAGCCGATCCACTGTTCCAGCCATGCTGCAGCCCCAGATTCCAGGGAGAAGGAAACAAAACCAGACAAAATGGAAAGGGAGGACCAGGCAAGGCATGAGACAGAGGAATCTATTTAACAGAGAGTATCACTGAAACAACTATGGAGCCAGGAGGCGCTTCAACAACTACTGAGGGAGGAGATGCTGAATGGCTCCTTGAAGGTAATTAGTTTATCTACACATAATCTCACAGAAAGTGAAGAAAAAGTGTTGAGCAAGGATTTAGGATTTGCACCTACTTTTACTATAAATCAGTTTGAAATGCTAGTTGATCTGAATATTGCATGTTGCAACCTGAGCCTTACTTCAAGTTTTAATAAGAAAGCACCTAACACAGATACTGCTGTACCATACTAGGGAGCCACCACATTTCAGCCAAAGCCTGAGTTCTGTCCACCTTACTCAGTGGCTATTACAGTATTCAAAGATTTGGTAGAAAAAGACCTTGATTTCTTAATGGAGAACAAATCTAAGCCCACCTTTAACAACTTATCTACTAGTGAAATAATTGCTCTGGAGACTTAAAAAAAAAAGATACTGAATTGATAAAAAAAGCAAACAGACAAAGGGGGTTGTGTTGTTCTGCTAAATAGAAATGACTATGTGGAAGAAATTCTACATCAATTACAAAATATAAAAAACTGAACACTGACCCCACTGCAGAATTTAAATCACTAATAGATGAGACATTGAACTTAACACTATAATAGGGAAATATTGATGGTAAAACAAAACTTTTTTGGACAACACAGCACCCTGTTCGAGCCACGATCTACATTCTACCAAAAATACACAAGACTCTGGAAAATTCGCAAGGATGCCCTATTGACAGCGGACAGACCTCCTTAACAGAGTGTGTTTCACAATATGTGGATTTTCATCTACGAACATTTGTGCAAACTTTGCCTTCATATCTTAAAGACAAAAAAGATGTGCTCAACACAATTAAAACATGCAGCTACTTGTTGATACCCTACTAGCAACTTTAGATATTGATGCTCTCTGTACAAATATACCCCATGAGGAGCATTGGATACAGCTGCAGAATTTTAGAATAAGAGATCACCAGATGAACTGCCTCCCACAGCATTTTTATTAAAGATCCTGGAGTTTGTTTTAAAATTAAATGTCTTTCTATTTGATTAAAGTATGTATTTAAAAACAAGGGGCATGGCTAGGGTGGTGACTTGTGTGCCCACCATAGCCAATTTATATGTTGGAATGTAGGAAAATCAGTTTGTGCTTAATGAACTTGTAAACCCTTTTTTTGAGAAAATGTTCTAATATATAATATTTTATAGATGATATTCTTATTGTGTAGAGAAGGAATGAAAATAGCCTCAAAGAATTTGCATGGAACCAAAAACAACTTGAGGTTCATGTATACAGCACAGGAAAAGCAAATTAATTTCTTAGATCTAAAAATTACCAGAAGCAATGAGGGTACTTTAAATAGTGGGATCTACAGAAAACCTGATAATGTAATGCTCTGTTCCTGGCCTCCAGTTGCCATCCTACACACACTGTGAAAAACATTCAAAAGGGGCAGTTTCTTACAGCCAAGAGAAAATTTAGCACCTTGGAGAACCAGAAGCAGAGCATGAATGAAATTACATGAAGATTCCAAGACAGAGGCTACAGTAATACCACCATACATCAAGCTAGAGTCCTTGCCAGTTCACAGGAAAGAGATGCTTTTTTGGCAAAAACCAGTAAGGAAAAGGATTCAGTTACTAGGTTTAACTTTGTAACAACTTATTCTGTACAGGCTAAGGATCCTGAGAATATTGTAAAAAAGAACACTGATCAGTATTAGGAGGTAACACACCACCACAATGACATTTTAACAGTGAAGACCATCATAGCGACAAATTTCGACAGGTCTCTGTGATGGTCTGCTGTTCGCTGATACTGCAACTTCCAGTGTTTTGCCCCCCACCCTGAACCAACTCCTACTTGGAGTTGGTTATTTAGAGATGGGTGGTGGGGGGGGTGAAGCCCCCTGCAAAAATGACTTTTATCCCAATGGGAACAATATCGACAGTCGGCATTGTTTCCATTGCTGTAGGGCATGTCAACAACATCGTTGTTGATGTGTTGACATGGAACCGACCATATTAGGAAGTGATCCTAGCTTATAACATCTTGTAGAACAACCCACAAGAATGTCATATAGAATGGCTACTACCCTTAAAGATATCTTAGTTCATAGCTACTATGTAGAGCTACAGGCCCAGAATACTTGGTTAAACTTAAATGGAAGAGGTTGCGTACCATGCAAAAGATGTGTAACTTACAAGAATGTGAAATGTAGTAAAGATTTCCAGAGTGTGAATTCCAGTAACATTTATGAGATTCAACAGTTAATAACGAGTGATTCAAGTGGGGTAATCTATTTGGCCACTTGCTCATGCTGTGCGTTCTATGTGGGTAAAACCATTAGAACATTCAAAACGCTTGTGGGTGAGCACATTTGTGACATCCAGAGAGGAGCTCTAACATATGCCATAGCAAACCATGTTGTACAAAGTGGAAACACACAGGATCACTCTTTTACGTCCCAAGCTGTAGAACAAATCAAAGGATTACCAAGGGGAGGCAATTTTAATGATGAAGTGTTGAAAAAAGAAAGTTTTTGGATTACTATGTTGGGAACCAACAAACCAACAGGATTAAATATGGGCATGGTATTAAGCCATATATATGGAAAAGATAAGGGAGCTCATGAATCGATTTAAGATTTTTTTTTTACATTGCAATATTGGATTTTGAGGTTATTTACACATAACAAATGTTGTTACATTCCATGTATTCTCCCGTGCTTTTTCTACATTGTTGTCACCCCTCCCCCCGGTGTTTTTAATCTTTTCTTTGTATTTTGACCTCCAATTCCCTCTTCACCCCTTCTTCACTAGTATAATTTAGTTTATAAGTAGAGATGTATCTTAGATGAAGTTTTTGAAGGACTTGTTATTTAAGGAGGATCGCTATTGTATTTGGATATTTCTCTCTTTGAGGACCTTGTTGATTGGGTAGTTTAAATACATTGCTAGCCAATAGCTGAGATACACATCATCATGACATCAGCACTTTTGTATCACTTAAGAGACATACTACTGTATCAATATTTTAACCAGCCTTTCATTAAGGATCTTTTTATCTGAAACACGGCAGGCAGGTGTGTCTGCATAGCCAATTTTTAGCTATAAAAATCATGTTTTAACAGATACTGGTGTTGTGACTTTTAGAGGTGGTGATTGCTCAGATTTACTTGATAAAATTTGCTTTGTGCAGGGTCCTTCTGGTCTTGTGCAAAGCTACATGAGCAAGTCCTTTCAAGCATTGTGCTAAACAGGAGCTATGCCTTAGCTTGCTTTGGGCAGTATCCTTCAGGACCTGCATGAACTACATGAGTCCAAACTTTTTTTGCATAGGGTCTTGTGGCCTCTGCATTAAGCAGCAAAGGTGACATAACTTTCTTACATTTTTGCTCTTGTAAGACTTAATAATATTCTGCAAATGTTTTCCTGCCTTAAACTTGGTGATTTTGATGTGTTTCTATTCATGTTGGAGGTACACATTGTTGTGATCATATTTGTAATTATTTGTTAATGTGATTTCACAGGAGTTTTTCTCAATCTGGTAATGTTTTGCCAAGCAAGTGTTTTGTCTTTTATGAGCTCACACTTAGTTCCTGAAAGTCTTATCACAAAACCTTAGTTTTAATTAAAATACTAAGTCTTAATATTTTTAAAAAAGGTCATCTTAGATGACTCATTAGCCTGTCACATGGTGAACTGTGAGC
Source organism: Neoceratodus forsteri (assembly GCA_016271365.2). NCBI lineage: Eukaryota > Metazoa > Chordata > Ceratodontiformes > Ceratodontidae > Neoceratodus > Neoceratodus forsteri. Next base: position 636,233,255 of record CM057455.1, on the reverse strand, counting down.
TGTAAATCTTTTAAAGTTAAAGTAGTTTTCTCATTTGTGGGGGTTAAAGTTTGGATCCATCGTTAACATTAATTTGCACAAAACTGATGTGATGTTTTCTTTTTTTTTATTTTTTCTTCCCATCCCAGCCGGCTCTTTCCTTCTTTTCACCTCCCCAGTGCCATCCCCAAGGATTAGACCCCATCCCTTATGCCCTCATGACTTACCCTCCATGGTAGAGTGACGGGGAGCAACTCAACCCACCAGAAATGGATCCAACCAGGGAGGTATTATCTTGGGTGCGGCACCTGCGGGGGACGTTATTCATGCTGTGTGGCCAGGTGTCCCCCCCTTTTTCTTGTGGAGAGGAGCATGCAATGCCAACAGTGGCACACAGCACATGCTTCCACATGCTGCATGTCAGTCAGCTGATCCTCCTCCACCACCCAACCTATGGGACTCAGCATGCCAACACCTAGCCTCTGCTGGGTGTCAGGCAAGTGCCGGTCCATGTTTCCCACCCTCCCTGGGAGAGGAGAGCTGTCCCCTGGATGCTTGATTCTCTCTCTCCTTGGCCAAACCCCAGTGACCTGTTTGCATCATGAACACAGATCGCTGGTGTGGCAGGAGGTAAGGACAGATGCCTCAGTCCTCCATGCCACTAGGCCAGCTCTGATGTGATGTTTTAGCCATTTTGTTTAGCTTACCACACATGCACCCAATTTTAAAACTTTATAACTTAGAAACAGCAGATCAGTTCATTTTCAAACCACAGAAAGACTATACTGTGGTATAAAATCTAATGAACCTGTATCAGCTGTAGTAGTAAAATTGTACTCAAGATATATGAACAGGGATACAAAACTCATTTGAGCTGTAGCTCATTTTCAATAATGTCCCATTGTGCTTTTTATGGTTACAATAGTCTAGAGAGAATTTCTACTTATATAGATATAAACTATTAATTCTAGATAAAGTAATTTACTAGGTAATTTAATAAGGGACACTGTGCAAATAGGTCTGCATTACAATATATTCTGTATTAAAGTGCAATAGGGTTAAATTGTAATAGGCAAATATTTATTCTATCAAGCACATTATTGGCTCAAGTTTGGTGCTTTTTGCATTCTCTGCACACATTGGCACTTTCTAATACAATAGCACTTATGACGTAACCTAGAAAATTGCACTTTTATGATGATTATGCTTGTATCTCTCTTATTTATAATTTACTATTATTATTTCTTGTTGGCACTTATCCATTTACATATATTCATTTCAGTAATTATAGCAAGGAAGTTTATTAGGTAATTTAACAGCCAAAAAGGGACTGAGAGAGATTGAGAGAGATAGTTAAGGTTACTAGAGGGAAAAGCTAATGGAATGGACTTAGACTTGAACTTGAATTTACTCCTTTCTACTCTGTGAGATGCCTCTAAGAAACCCCCAAGCAAACCTTGTGGACAAAGTATCGCTGTATCTGTATCGCTGACTGCCTTAACAAAACCTTCACTGACTTAAGTGCCGTCCTCCAGGCCCACTTTTCAGACCCGGTTGCAAAACCCACCCACGCTCCCATTTCCAGGCCACAATTCCACTTCCGTATGATCTCACCCCACAATGCCAAACCTTTCTTAATAAATTCCCTCAACTCTCAGAACCCTATCAATGACCCTCTTGACTCCAGAATACTTCTCCTCATGCTGGATGTCATGCTTACCCCAGTGACGCTTATCATTAACAAATCCCTATGCCTCGGCCAATTCCCTAAGGCCTGGAAGCAAGCTGAAGTAACTCCCCATCCACAAGTCTGGGACCGCACTCTGCCTAATAACTACAGGCCCATCTCCATCCTTCCCCCATCCAAAGCCTTAGAAAAATAGTGAACACACAGCTCTCGGAATATCTTACTAACTACAACCTTCTTTGTCCAGAGCAACATGGTTTCCGCCCTGGCCATAGCACGTCCACTGCCCTTCTGGAATTCTCCCACCACATTCACTCAGCACTTGACAAAGGTCATCTTGCAGGGGCGGCCTTTATAGACCTGTCCAAGGCCTTCAACACGGTGTGCCACCCCCTGCTACTAAACTCCCTTAGCATACTGGATCTCACAGCCAGCACCCTGAATTGGTTCACAAGCTACCTACACAACAGGTCCCAAAGAGTCAAGCTAAATGGGACCCTCTCCCCCTACGTTCCTGTGCACTCAGGGGTCCCCCAAGGCTCCATCCTTGGCCCGACCCTTTTCAGCCTATTCCTGAACACCCTCCCCAGCTCCTGTTCCAGTAAAATATTACTCTATGCTGATGACGCTGTTATCCTTGCATCACACCCTGACCCACTCCCACTCCAAGTCATGCTGCAAAGCGCCTTCTTCCAAACCAAAAAGTGGTTCAATAATCATCGCTTAGTCCTGAACCTAAAGAAAACTAAGTCCATGCTATTCTCTCATCGGCAAAACGATGCCAGGGACTTTCCCCTCCACATCACCACCAGCATGCCCCTCCCTCTGGAGCAGGTCTCATCCTACAAGTACCTGGGCATCACCTTTGACTCCGGCCTTACTTTCCACGCCCACCTTAAAGCTTTGGCATCTGCAATGAACTCCAAGATCGGTCTTCACCGCCACAAAGACTGTCTCCCTGAACCCGCCTTAAAATCCTGCCATCACCTCATCGGTATTATCACTGGCTGACCACGGACTCCGGCTTCACGCAGCTGCTGATGCCTCTGCCTTATCCAAAGTCCAGACCTCCATCAACAAAGCCTGTAGGCTCCTTACCTGTGCCCACAGCAGAACCCACACCTGTCTGCTATACTCCGCCACAAAAATACTCACTCTTGAGGAAAGACTGAAATATCAAACCTGCCTACAGGCCAAAAAATCCATGTCAGGTCTCTGCCCTCCTGGGGTCTCTGGACCTTTGCAGCGGGCTGCTAGATCCCTGCCAACCCGGTATGCTGCCGCAGCCACCTTCAACATTCCCAGAGCAAGGACCTCCCATTGCCAAAGATCTTTCCATCACCTAGCCCCGTCCTGGTTTAACTCCCTTCCTGAAACCATCTCCAAGATCCCAGGCATTGGCCACTTCAAAATCGCCCTCCGCCAGCATATTATTGACAACTGATGCTGTAAATGTTTGTAGCTGCCCTGTGCCGGTCCTTTCTAACCTTTTCAAGCCCCTCGCCGTCCGGTCCTTTTAACTCTACATATTAGTTGTGACATGTTGTTAATTGAATAATGTATCTCCTGTTGTTTTACCAATGTTAGCACCTTACACGAGTTTGCTCCAGTACAGCTTCGCTGTCTGCACTCTCCAAATGTATATTTTATGTATCTAACCTGTCTGTCATCCCTGTCCTAACCCCACTCTATTTGTCGTCTCCCCCACCTTTCTTGACCAGGTACCTTTGTAAACGAGTCTTTGACTCAAAGGTTGTAAAACTGATCTTTACAATAAATAAATAAATAAAAATAAACAACAAAGTAAAAAATCTTAATCTCAGGACATCTCTACCAAAAAGTAGTTATCTCTTTCAATTAATTTGAGTAGAGACCAAAGTAATGTACAAAATGAGGAACAAAATAAGACTAAACAAACTTTAATAAATACATGTTTATGTTCATCTTCCCCTATTTGCATTAAGGTCATCAGTGGGCAAGCATTAAAGATGCAATACTTGAAGCAACATCCCATTGTGTTAGTGAGAAAAGGAAGTACAAAAGAAGAAGGAAACCACTTTGGTTCTCAAACACAGTAGCAGAAAAGGTCAGAGTCAAAAGGCTGGCCTTCAGGAAATATAAGGGAATGCAGCAGGATGAAGATAGGGAGGCATACCAAACTTCCCTAAGGGAAGCAGGGAAGGCAGTTAGGCAGGCAAAGGCCCACCCCAAGGAAACACTAGCACAAACAGTAAAAGAAGGTGACAAGACTTTCTATAGATACATTAGTGAAAGGAGAAAGTCCAAAGGGGATATTGCTAAGATCAAAGGGGATAAGGAAGCATGTGAGGAGGAGGACCATGTAAAAGCATCTATCCTAAATAGATACTTCTGCTCAGTATTTACTGAAGAGAAGGTAGGGCAGGGCCCACAGCTCAGCACCATGGACACAGGTGGGAGGGAGGTATGTACTAGTCCCTTCACAAAAGAAAGGATCCTACAAGAGCTCAATAAGCTCAGGGTGGACAAGGCAATGGGACCTGATGGCATACATCTTAGGGTACTAAAGGAGCTAATTGTGGAACTAGCAGAGCCATTATCAGAACTGTTTAGTTAGTCTCTGAGCACAGGAGAAGTTCCAGAAGACTGGAGAAGGGCTCATGTGATCCCGCGCCACAAGAGTGGTAACAGGGAGGAGGCAGGGAACTACAGACCAGTCAGTCTTACCTCAGTAGTGGGCAATATTATGGAGACACTCCTTAAGGAAAGGATAGTGCAACACCTGGAATCCATAGGAGCACAGGATCCAAGACAGCATGGGTTTACAAAAGGAAGGTCCTGTCAAACTAATCTCATAGATTTCTTTGACTAGGTAACTAGAGTGGTGGACCAAGGGGTAGCAGTTGATGTCGCCTACCTTGACTTCAGCAAGGCTTTCGATACTGTTCCACATAGAAGATTGATTAATAAGCTGGATAGGCCCGGGGTGGGTCAGACATTGGTCAACTGGGTGGCAAACTGGTTGACTGTCAGAAAACAGAGAGTGGTGGTAAATGGTACACAATCAGAAGAGATGCAAATCACAAGTGGGGTATCTCAGGGATCAGTCCTGGGGCCAGTCCTCTTCAATATCTTGACACTGCAGATGGACTGGAGGGTAAGGTTTGTATGTTTTCACATGGCACCAAGATCTGCAACAGAGTAGATGATCCAGATGGGGTGGGCAGAATGGGAAGAGATCTGGATAAAATAGCAAAATGGTCAGAAGAGTGGCAACTGGGGTTTGATGCAAAGAAGTGCAAGATCATGCACATAGGGAAGATAAACCCTGAAGCCACCTATAGGCTGGGAGGGGAGTTGTTGGCAGTCACAAGGGAAGAAAGAGACTTGGGCGTCATCATCACCGATGACCTGTAATCATCCAAGCGGACCACTTAAGCAGTAGGTAAGGCTAAAGGGATGTTGAGGTGTATTAGTAGGGGTTTCACAAGTCGGAAGAGGGAGGTAATACTCCCTCTTTACAAGACACTGGTTAGGTCCCATCTGGAGTACTGTGTGCAGTACTGGAGGCCACACCTTCACAAGGACATTAACTAAATTGAGGCAGTCCAGAGAAGGGCAACTAAAATGGTGCAGGGACTACATCAGAAAACATATGAGGACACATTAACTGAACTCAATATGTATACCCTAGAGCAAAGGAGGGAGAGAGGTGATATGATTGAAACATTCAAACACCTTAAGGGCATTAACAAGGTGAAAGAGTCTAACATGTTTCAGTATAAGAAAAATAGCAGGACAAGAGGACACAGCATGAGATTAGAGGGAGGCCAATTAAGGGGTAATGTGAGGAAGTTCTTTTTCACTGAAAGGGTGGTGGATGCATGGAACAGCCTACATCAGGAAGTGGTGGCTATGAATACAGTGCAGGGCTTCAAACAGGCATGGGATAGGCATAAGGGAGCAATACAGATGAGTATGAATAGATAGGCCATTGACAGAGCAAAGGCCAATGGCACATTCATAAGGTAGAAAAAGAAATGGGCAGACTGGATGGGCCTTGCAGTCCTTCTCTGCCATCAACTTCTATGTTTCTATTAGGTATCATACTTGCTTCCCCAGATAAAAACAAATATGATCAAAACCACCCAGTGGCAACAAGTGGGGAACAGAAGACCACTCTTAGAAATACTTCATCACACATCAATTTGTAGATAAGGGATGGAGTGTTTGAGGACAAATTAGGCATGCAAGTTCATTCCTTGTCCCACAGTGAGACACATAAAGCAGTTAGTGATAATCTCCCCACGTGCACAGATTTGAGTGGGAACCATTTTCTGAACCTATTACAAAACTAGATAATTATGTCTCTTCTTTAGAGAAATCACTAATATTAAATGTAGAAAACCCTACAATGAATAATAATGGAAATAATGGGGTTTCATCCCATATAGCTTAAAGATAATGGTTATTCTGATTTAGTTAAACATTACCCAACACCTTTTGCTCCTAGCTTAGTCTGTACATTAAAAGATTAGCATATGGCAAACATTTTGCTCCTTGAGGAATTATATGTCTTAAGGAACAAAGGTACTACAATCAAAACCACTTTAGCTCATCATAAAGAGCCTGATCAGGAATCTTTTCAGGGAACTGATGAAAACAGAACTAGGAACAGGTGCAAATTCTTTAAAAATTGCCCATTAGACATTTCTGGAGATGATGTCTCCAGCTGATGTGCTAACACTCTGAATTAAGTATCATCTCTCCCAAATTCGGTTAATTTAGTTAAGGAAAAAGAAGAAGAAAAAGGGGAAAACAAAAAGCATTTTAATATCAAGGTGGGCACCACAAAAAAAACTTTTACATTCCCAGGTGCCTGTGGGAAATGATAAAGAGGAAAACATTTTATGGAAATCCCCTCAGTAAATTTTTTAAAAATGTCTCACCCCACATTTATTTCAAAAGTTGATTTAGAAGTACAACTAGGGTCTGATTCTGAAAGCCAATAGCCCAACGCAAGGTGCCTCCTTGAAACATCAATGACACAATTGGCATCTTGCATCATGAATTGTGGCAATCCCAATTCAGAAATGCAGTCTGCATTGGAATGGGAAGCCGCTGCACAAAATGGGCACTGCACCACCCTTGTGACCTACATCGGGGTACACCAGATTGCAAGGGGGAGCTTGCACCATTGTGGAGTTGCAACATCCTCTTTTGTGGGATTCCAAAACCCAACTATGGCTGTAGTAAGAGGCTTTGCTTACACCAGCCAGGAGGTGGTCTATGCCTCTTGCAGCAATGCCACACACTGTGGTGAGTTGGGGGGAGCTACAAGAGGGGACGGGGCAGATGGGGCACAGGGTGAGTCAGGGAAACAACAGAGAAGTAAGGGATTGCTGTGGCACCCAGCAGGGTGCTTCTGTCTCTGTATTTGTTGTGTTACCATTCAACTGTACTACATAATTATATAGTAGATACATTATTGAACAGTACAACTGAAACACAGCCATGGAGGGGCAAGTGCTATTTCAAACTGGCATCAATTACAAGGAACACATCAGACCACAAAACTGTCCAGTTGTGCCATCTGCCATGTTCTATTTCAATATGATGCCTTTTGGAAATAGCACTTGCCCACGGTATTACTTCTTTGCAGAGTAATTTATACCTAGAAGGTTTTACATGTGAGTTAGCTAAAGCAAAAAAGTCAACTAACTGTGGTAGATGGTTAGGGGGTTTAGTAACATTTATTAGAGCACAGAAAAATACAGATATGAAATCCCATTAAGCTGTGACATAAAATGTAATAATCACATTGATATATTGGAACAAAGAATTGCTCTATGTATGTAATTGTTATTTTCCTCCTCAAAATATAGGCTACTAGGATATAGAAATTTGGGACAATCTGGAGTTACATTTCCAGAAAGACATGGCAGCATATCCAGAGCCTGGAATACTGTTTATGTGTGATTTTAATGCTAGACTTAGCACTATGGGCTCGATTCACAAAGGACAGCACAAGCTGGGCTGAAGGCAGCTTGCACCAACTGCTGGCGTGCCAGGGACCCTGTGTCTAACTCACTATCAGGGAGGGTCCCAGCGGTAATGTCCTATGGCTTGTGGCAACCCCGGCACTGTGCCAACCAAACAGTGCATCTTGAAGGTGTACCACATGCCACCAAGCAGCCATGCGGCAATAGCACCATGGACAGCAGTCCCTGGTGGCTACCTCTTCCCCAGCCATGATCCAAGTTAAGAAATAAAAAAAAAAATCCTGGTGGTTTAGCGGACCCCTGATCAGCACTGATCCCAGTTAGTAATTATAAAAAAAAAACCTGGCGGTCTAGCGGACTGCCAATCAGCTCCAATCCCAGTTAGTAATTATAGAAAAAAACCTGGTGGTCTAGTGAACTCCCAATCCTAGTTAGCAACTATAAAAAAAAACAAAAAACTGATGATCTATCAGCCTCCCAAACCCTGATCATCCATTATGTATAATTAAACTGCCCTGGTGATCTAGTGGCCCCGCACCCAATCAGGCAGTATCCCACCTATCTGCTCCCTCCAACCAGAAAACAGAGCCAGTGACCGGCACAGCTCTCCTTATACCACCACATCCAGCCACCAACTGAGATGTCAATAAGGAGTGTACTGTACAGTACACACCCCTACCGACACCAGCTGGGCAGCCTCGATGCAGTGGTGAGGAGGGCTGTGCCAGTTGCTGGCTCTGTTTTGGGTTGGGAGAGTGGGGTGGTGGGAAACTGCCTTCCAGTGTGGGTGGATAAGGGGCCACTAGATCACTAGGGCTGTTTAATTATACATACCTGTAACAGGGGATCGAGGCTTGGGGTGACCGCAAGACTTTCACGGGTATGTTTTTTATAATTACTAACTGTTGTTGGGGCTGATGAGTGGTCTGCTAAACCACCAGGTTTTTTTTTATAGTAACTAACTGGAATCAGGGCTGATTGGAGGTCCATTATGCCACCAGGGACATTATTCATAAATGAATCGTAGCTGGGAGGGGATGCTAGACTACCAGAGACATTATTACATTTCCAAAAGGATCGGGACTGGTGGGGTGTAGCATATTGGTACACCCTCCCAGAGGATTTCCAAGTACCCTTAGACCTAATGATACTTAGACCATTGTCCTCTGAGAGGGTTATGAGAATGCCGAATTAAGGGATATGGCAACCTGCGTCTGCCATAAGCACCCTAGCACCATGCCACAGTCCATTTTGTGGCACAAATCTAGTGCAAGTGCCCTTTGCAACATGCAGCCTGCAGTTATTTATTTATTGAATAGAATCAGAATTACAATCCTTTGAGTCATAGACTCTTTTACAAAGGCTCTACGTCAGATAAAAGTAAAAATACAAAGGAAACAAAAAGTGCACATACAAAAATACTCTATTAATACATAGTCATACAGCCCAGGCTTATACACATTGGATGGTTACATCAACAGGGAGCATAAAGATGGTCCTGGGTCAGAGTTAAGACAAGATACAGTTTCAGAGGGTCCTGAAGGACCCAGAGTCAGATTATCTAAACAGTGAGATTGGGGAACCTGGGAAAGACATAGGAGGGAGACAGACGAGAAACTATCCTTTAACTGCAGAATACTTATTGTGATAGAGTAAATGCCTGAGTACAGTATGCCTCCAGATGAAGTTTTGAGAGGGGGGTGGAGATCCTAAAGGATATGGGAGTTTATTTACAGTCACAGGTTGTGGAGTCAAGGAGTAGGGTTTTGAGACCTGATTTAAATAGGTTGAGACTATGGGCCAGGGAGATGGAGGATGATAGGCTGTTCCGCCACAGTGGAGCATGATATCGGAAGGATCTTTGTCCAAGAGATGTTCTAAAGTGAGGGACTAGTAGGATGGGATTATCTGAGTGCCTTTGGACTCTTCTGTGAGAGGCTGTGTGGATAAGTGGGTGGAGTCTGATTGGTGCTTGCTTAAGTTGTATCTTTTTTGCATGGAGGTAGGTATGGTACTTTAGCCTGCCTTGGAAGTTCAGCCAGCCAGTTTTTTTATAAAGCTCACATGTGTGAGTTAACCTGTCACATCCCAAGACAAGGCAGCGTGGCTTTAATGAGGGTGAGGTTGATGCTGTGTAGGGCAGTTTGATCAGCCGACCCATAAATCACTGTTGCATAGTCCACCAAAGATAGAATAGAAGAGGACACAGCGAGATGCATTGCCTGAGAGTAGGCAATACTTATGTCTGTACAGGATCCCCAGTCTAGTGTTAATAGAGGATGAGACTTGTCGTATGTGTGAGTGGTAGGAGAGGGAGGTGTCTAATGTAACTTCAAGGTATTTGAAGTATGAGACCTGTTCAAGCGCAGAGCCTAGGGAGTTCATGACACTTAGTGGTGGGTTGCAGAGGGTGTTTTGGCGGTGGGCAAAGATCATGGTCTTTGTTTTCTTGTAGTTAATTATTAGTCAGTGTTCACAGAACCGGGTTTCCAGCTCCATAAAGAAGCCCTGCAGGGCAGATTGTAGTGAATTGGGATGAGGAAGTTTCCAAAAAATGACCGCATCATCAGCATATAGCAGCATCTTACCACTGCAGGATTTAGGGAGGGAGTTCAGGAAGAGGGTAAAGAGTAATGGGCCAAGTATTGACCCTTGCAGGACACCAGTTAGGACTGGTTTGCTGGAGGAGATAGTTGTATTGATTTTGACTTGTTGTGTCTAACCTGAGAGATAATCTTTGAACCAGCCGGTAACATCTGGTGCAAAATTAAGGGATGGAAGGGTATGGAGGAGTAGCTCATGACTGACGGTATCAAATGCTTTAGTCAGATCAACGTAGAGAGCCCCTGCCATGCAGCCTTGTTCTAGGGCCTCATGTACATATGTTGTAAGTTAAATGAGGGCAGCTGAGGTGCTGTGGCCCCTATGGAATCCATGTTATTCATGGCAGAGCAGGTCTTGTTTCGATAGGTAGTCAGTTAGTTGATCAGCACTTTTTTTTCAAGGGTCTTAGAGAGAGAGGTGGCAGGTTTGATATTGGTCTATAATTGCTTGTGGAGATGGTGTCGTCACCCTTCAGGATAGGTGTTATTAATGCTCTTTTCAAAGCAGAGGGGAATTGGCTGAGGCATAAGGACAGGTTGAGCATTTTGGTGAGATGAGGCAGTGTCACATCCAGCGTAAGCCGAACGAGTTTGAGGTCCAGGGAATCACTACTATAGCAAGAGTTCGCCAGAACTTTGGTGAGATAGCATTTTGCCTCATTACAGGAGATGATTCTTAGCCTGAAGAGGGTAGGGTTTGATGCAGGCTTCTTTTCAGGATAGCTCAGGATGCATATTTTGATGCAAGGTGCCACTTGCATCATTTATGTTTGATGCATGTTGCTTGCATCAATCTAAGGGCTTTGAGAATTGGGCCCCATGTCAGCAGCTTTATGTACAGAAGAAGGGCTCACAATTCCAAAAAGAATGTAAAGGGACACAATTGTGAATGGAAGTGGTAGAAGGCTCTCATCTCCCAGAAAAATTAGGCTTAATTATATTAAATGTATCTCTCAAAAATCAAAATTCAGCACATTACACTTGCTCAGATTCAAATGGAGCAAGAGTAGTGGGTTATATGTTTGCATTCACATGGCAAATGCACATTTTTTTTTATAAACTGATATCATTTTACTTCCTGAGAGTGATCGTTATCCTTTGCTCCTTAAATTAAATTTTCCAGCTGATAATACACAACAGAAAGATAATGCTTTCAGACCACAAATAGAAATAAGAAATCGTAGAAAGGTTTTATTATCTTCAAGAGTAGAATCAGAAGTATCAGATGTGTTAACTAGCTTGGAAAACCAAGAGAAACTAAGTATTTTAACATCTAATTCATTGACAAATGAGATATATACAGTCATCCAGGATATTAGTTTGACCACTCTGCCACTTTTATACTGTCAAGCAAAAGTAAAAACACGTGATACTTGATTTAACAAAGACTGTAAAAAAATTTAAAACACGGCTGTAATGGTTTGTAAGATTCCTAAGATTGAATCCATTTAAGGAAAATTATTCACTCTTGAATAAATTCAGGAGGAAATATGAGAAATGTTTGCTTTCTCAGAGCTACGTACTTCAAGTTAAACAATGGTCTTACATGCTAGAAGTCATACAAACAGGTGGCTCAAAGAAATTCTGGTTCTTAGTGGTTAAGTTAACAGACAGTTATGCTTCAAATATCTCAGCACATATATCACCAATGACCTGGGTCAATCATTATCATTTTTTTTCAACAACTCAGTTGTTAACTCTTAAAATAATGCCCTTATGAAGTTACAGAATGCTTCCCAGAATTTAAATATCAGTCCATATGAAATATCAGTGGCCATTAGGCAAACTAAAGCAAACAAAACTTCAGGACCTGATATGACTCCTCAATTTCTCTATAAAATTCAATTAGACTGGTGAAGTAACCTTTTAGCCATTCTGTTTAACAAAATTATAGAATTAAATTATAATACTCATGCTTGGAAGGATAAAAAACAAACATACAAAGAAGCCAACAGAAGAAGGCCATTTGGTCTGTCAAGTCTGCTGTTATTGCAGGGTCCACAGCTTGAGCTAATGTCCCTGCCTTCCCACCCCACTCCTCCCATCCTCCCTACCCATGATCATTGCCTTCCTCTTATGCCTATCCCAGCCTCTCTTAAAGCTGCCTACTGTTTTCAATGAGATGACCTCTTCCGGCAGCGCATTCCATGTGTCCACCAGCCTCTCTGTGAAGAAGTGTTTCCTGACCACCCTCCTAAACCTCCCACCTCCAGATTTTGCTCTGTCATGTTCTGGTTGCCTCTCAGCTTAAAGAGACTCTCCTTATCAACCTTATTTATCCCTTTCAAGTCCTTTTTTTTTTGTTTAGTTTTTATTGACCGGGTAAGTGCACTAGACAAATCCTGCCTATTTTCAGGCACGACCCAGGAAAGGGGGATACAGATGAATGCCAACTGACCTTGAACCAGATTAAGCTGTGGAGTAACCTTTTGTCCCAATCATGTCTCCTCTCTTTCTTTATCTCTCTCTGCTGTCTTCCAGGGAATACAGGTTCAGCACCTCAACCTCTCCTCGTATGCCTTATCCTGCTGACCTGCTATCATCTTTGAAGATATCCTCTGGACCTTGTCCAGCAGGTTAATGTCCTTTTTGAGGTGTGGGCACCAGTACTGAACACCATACTCTAGATGCAACCTTACCAGTGACCTATACAAGGGCAATATAACTTCCTCTCTCCTACTACTGATGCCCATAGATATGTATCCCAGCAACTTGTTTGCCTTTGCTGCTGCTTTCTTGCACTGCGTAAAGTGCTTTGGTTAACTAATGATCATCACACCAGGTCCTTTTCCTATCCTGATGCAGCTACTCAGACTCCACCCAGGTAGCACACTGTCCTGGGATTATTGGCTCCAATATGCATAACTTTGCATTTCTTGGCATTGATGCCAAGCTGCCAGATCCTGCTTTTCCAGATCTTCCCTTAGGTCCTGTAGCCCTTCAGCTGTGTCCACCAATGCAGAGCTTGGTGTCATCTGCAAATAGGCACATTTTGCACTTAGTGCCATCCCCAATGTCACTGATGAAGAAATTGAACAACACCAGCCCCAGCACTGAGCCCTGCAGGACACCACTAGTTACCTCTCTGGTGCCAGATAACTCTCCTCCTACAACCACCCTCTGGGTTCTATCCCTCAGCCAGTTTTCCACCCATCTGGCCATCTTTTCCCCAACCCTGAGATTCACCAACTTCCTGATCAACCTTTTGTGGGGCACAGAGACAAAGGCCTTACTGAAATCAAGATAGAGGATGTCTACCACTTGACCCCTGTCTACTGTCTTAGTGACACAGTCAAAGAAGTCAATCAGATTCATTTGACATGATCTCCCCCCCATGAACCCATGATGCCTCGCATCCTGGAGGCCATGCTTCTCTAGATATTCCACCAGTCTTTCCTTTAGTATGGTCGCTATGAACTTGCCCACAATGGAGGTCAGACTGACTGGTCTGTAATTTCCTGGGTCATCCTTGGGACAGCTTTTGTGGAGGGTCACTACATGTGCTGTTCTGCAGTCCTGCAGTACAGCATCCAACTCTAGTGAAGTATTAAATAAGTTTGCCAGTGACCATGCCAGCTCCTCAGCCAGTTCCTTTAGTACCCTTGGATGTACTCTGTTGGGGCCTGGTGATTTGTCCACCTTCAATGCCAGCAGCCTCTCCCTCACTCTATCCTCCTCTTATCACTATATCTGTGTTCCCCTCCCTCCCTGCTCTTCTTTTCCCTCCTGAAAGCACTGGTCCATCCTTCTCCCTGGTGAAGACGGAACAGAGGTATTCATTTAGTATCTCTGCTTTTCCCCCATTATCCTCCACCCCTCCACCCCTTTCTTAAGCCTAACCATCCTTTCCTTCTTGTCCCTTTTCTCACTTACGTAGCAAAAGAAAGCCTTTTCCCCTTTCTTAATTCCTTCAGCTATCTGCAGTTCCTTCTGTGCCTTTGCTTGCTGGACTTCCTTACTTGTCTCACTAGCCAACCTTAGGTATTTTCCCTATCCACCTCTCTGTTGGTCTTCCTGAATTTTCTATAGGCCAACCTCTTTTCCCTTACTGCCTGGGCACCCCCAGAACTGAACCAGCTGTGAGCTTTGGCCCTTGTGTTCTTCCCTCTGAGCCTAACACACTCATCTGTGGCAACCAGTATTTCTTTCTGAATGCTGGACCACCTTTGGTCCATCCCCATATCTGTGCTGATGCCCGTCAGATTATTCGTTAGCACTTTACCCATTTTCCTGAAGTCTGCTCTCCTGAAATCCAACATGTTGGTCTTAGTTGGGATGCTTTCTCTGCCCATATCCAACTGGAACCACATTGTGCAATTGGCACTTCTACCCAGTGGCTCCCTGACAATTATTTCCTGTACATGATCCCCATTTGTGAGCATCAGATTTAGAATTGCATCAACTCTTGTTGGTTCAGTGACACTCTGAGTCAGGAACCCACTCTGCAGTCCTTCCAGGATCACCTGACTCCTAGCACATGTTTTGGAGGGTATGCTCCTGTCCACCTTTGGCAGATTAATGTCCCCCACAATTAGCACCTCTCCTTTCCCTGTAGTTTCCAATATTTGTGAGCTCAGTTCCCTGTCCCTCTCCTCATCATGATTGGGTGCTATATAAATCACCCCCAATCTCACCTTTCTCCCTGTATTTGACCGTAACTGAACCCATAATGCCTCCACCTCCCCTTCCTCCGACTCCTCCCTCATGCAAGTAATTCCTTCCCTGATATAAACTGCCACCCCCCCCTTCCTGACTAACCTGTCCCTCCTGTATAGTTTATATCCAGGGATCACAAGGTCCCAGTCATGATACGATGTTGCCCAAGCCTCAGTTACTGTAGCTATGTTCACCATCATGTCTGCTAATAGTGCCTGCAGGTCATCCATGTTGTTTCCAAGACTCCACACATTCAGAGACACCACTCTCCACCTAGAATCTGACCTTTCTTCTCTTCCCACTATTCTTCTATTTACATCCATTACCTCTGTGTACACCATCCATGTACCCCATTATGTGTTCTTCACCCCCCTCCACCCTTAGGTAATTGTGTTCTCACCCCTTCCACCTCCTCCACCCCCAGACCTCTATCACCACTGTGGGGGGGAGGTTCACTGACCTCCTCATCTCGGAGTCTGTGGGACTGCACACCCACCACCCCTTCCTTGGTTGTTTAAATTAACTGCAGTGGTTATGTATTCTCCCAGTTTGTCCCTGAGTACCCTCAAACCTTCCCTTCTGAGGTGTAGCCTGTCTGGTGAAAAGGGTGCTTTGTTTCACCAGGTCTCCACCCAGTCCCCAGTACAGATAAACATCTCCTCCTTGCACCATTTCCTCAGCAAGTCATTAAAATCCTCCTTTCTTCTTTTTCTGGTTGTGCATGCCTTTGGTACTGGTGTCACCTCTGAGGAGGCCAGCAAACTTCCTCCCTGCAGATATTCCCTAACTCCCTGAACCTACTTTGCACTACCTCAACCTCCTCCCTAGCTAGGTCATTGGTTCCCAAATGTATAACTAAATTAGATTTTCCTCCAACCTCCCTTACTGTTTCCCTTATTCTTGGGCCCACCTTCCCTGCTGTCATCCCTGGCATACAAACCACCTTCCTGTTTGCATTTGGGTCCCCTTTCCTTCCCCACTGAATATCCCTAATTATGGAGTCCCCTATGATTGCCACCCTTCCATCCCCTGGACCCGTGCTGTCTGTCCTTCCTTTTTTACCTTTGGTACTAGCTGCTTCCCCACCTAACTGCTCACGCTTGGTGGTGGGTGAAGTGGCCAAAATTCACTCCGTGAAGTGATTTGTGGAGTAACACAGAATGCGCAAAATACTCCACAACGTGAAGTGGAGTACTTCGCATCATAATGGAGAATGCAAATTCCATTGAAAACAATGACTTTGCATTATTCTGCCTTCCCCAAACCGTTTCTCCACCAATTTTAAGGTGAAGTACATTGAAATCAATGTACTTTGCCTCACTTCACCTTGTTTTTGAGCTCTAAAGGCAAATTGTGCAGTGCTTCATGGGATTGCAGGTCATATGGACGCTAGATTGTTCTGCACAGCCTCGGTTCTGTGTAGTGTGTGTGTAGTGGAAGATGAAGACAGTTTCCTCTCAGAGCTGTGCAATTCAAATCCTCTAAAAGCTGTTAAAAAAGCATTTTTGAGCTATTTTGTTTTGCTCACAATTTAGTGCACTGATTGTAGGAAACCCTCCTGTGCTCATATCATCAAGTGTTTATTGTTTGTGTGTGGATTTTGAAGTTAATTTAGAACAGTCAGTCTGTGTACTGTGAAGTGTGCTTTGGGGAAGGGGTGTATCTGTGGTGTAGGTACTGTAGATTAACTGGAAGAAAAAGGCAGTCTTTATGCTTTGGTTATATTTTTCTTGTATAACTGTTAATGTAGACACATTAATATGCTCAGTAATTTTTGACTTGTTTTACTAATTGTTGTGGTGCAGCAGTGTATAATTTCAGTTTGTTTATATTAATAAAGGTTTTCAATTTGCTGTGCATTACTTGTATTGTATGTGTGTGAGTGTGTGTGCGATGCATACTATTAAATCAGACACCTTTTTTTGTGCCACAGAGTAATTGCAGCCGTGTGAATCTGCTATCCACCGCACCTGCATGAATTTTTTATACTGCTTTGTGGTATCTTTACGGATAGTGAACTGTTACTGCTGTGCACTACCCCCCCCCAACCAGCAAAAGGTATTCTTTTCCAGATTGGATTTGTGACTTGTGAGCACTGTGTGTTGTGCCTTTGCATCTGCATCTCTTGAGTGCTCAGCACAATCTTAATCTGTCTGTGTGTGTACAGTGCAACATTAATTCTGGGAGACTTTGTATTTCTTGTTACGCTCTCATTTCACTTCATCAGCATGGGAAATTTTCTGGACACAAGACAGTAGCATTTTGGGGATGCACATTAATTCTGGTGACTGTACGTGACCACTGAGCACATGATGGAGTGCACCATTAATTCTGTGAGACTTTGCATTTTTTATTATCCTCTCATTTCACTTCATGAGCACGGGGGAATTTTCTGAACACAAGACAGTAACATTTTGGGGATGCAAATTAATACTTGGGACTGTGTGTGACCACTGCACGCATGACTGAGTGTGCCATTAATTCTGGGAGACTTCGCATTTCATGCTGCTCTATCATTTCACTTCATCAGCACTGGAGAATTTTCTGGACACAAGACAGTAGCATTTTGGGGATGCACATTAATTCTGGTGACTGTGTGTGTGAGCAGCTGCCAATATTGTTGTCACTTTGCCTTACTCTCGTTAAGGTGAAATGACAACGCGGCTAATAATTACAAGGCAAAGTGAGCCTTTGCATTGACCACTTCGCTGTAGCACAGTGAGAACTCGAAGTGCCCACTTTGTGGCACTTCACCGGTGAAATTTAAATTCACTGGATCTCTACTCCCTTCTGCAATCTGGTGAAGTAAATCTTCACTTACACAATTTAGCCTCTTAACTGTTTTTCCATCTCCCTCTCTGCCCCTCCCGTTCTGACTATCTGTACCTGCTTTCAGTTTTCCCTCCCCTCTTCCTTTCCTTTTCTTTGCCCCATCCTCCACTCAGTTTTGCCTGCATCTTCTTCCCTGCCCTCCCTGATTAGTTCCCTTCCCTTCCCCTGCACTCCTACTCTCAGTCCTGACTCAACCTGACCTCCTACCTCAACTCCTGCTGCCCCTTCCCTCCTTCCAGACAGTGGTGCAAATCTATTCAATAAAGGCACCCCTTTAGAATTTCCAACCCCTGATGATACTCTCACATTCCCACCCTTCCCCCTTACCACTTGCCATTCCTCCACCATGGATACCCTAGTCCTCTGAGGAAGAGATACTTCTGCATACTGGGTGCTCCTCCCCACTCTCATCCCCTGCCTGATGCCCTCACTCCCCTGGACATCACCCCTCTCCCTTTCCCTCCACTGCTCTGCTCCTCTGACTTCCCACACCATCCTCCTCAGCTCCCCATCTGAGAAGCTTTATTTCTGCCCTTAACTGCTCCAGGCTCTCTTACACACAGGACATCCCCCTTTACTCCATTATGCCCCCCAGAAAGCCTGCTGCCCCACAGTGATTGCAGTTTACCTCTCTCCTGCTTCCATACATGTACCTATTCCCCCACATCCTCCCAGCCCAGCTTCTCCTAGCCTCCAGTTATACATAACTATAAAATAACTATAACATTCATAAATATATAATTTTCTATCTATCTCACATATAAGTACCAATTTTCTAAAAGGGTGATACAAATCTTCCTGAAAATTATAGACCAATGAGCCTAATTGATTGCTTGGAAAAAAAAATCCAGAGTTATTTTGGTTAGATTGAACTTTTAGATTGAACAACAGAATATTTTTAATATATATCAAGAGGGTTTTAGGAAGGGATACTCGACTACAGACCAGTGCTTCATTTTATACCTTATTATAGAGAAATAATACATCAAAAACAGATTCCTATTTATCTAGCATTTGTATATTTTAAAGGTGCTTTCAATGGAGTCAATAAGGCACTTCTTTGGGAAACATTATATAATTTAGAAATAAATATTCAATATTAATAATAATCACTGCCCTTTATTCTGACAATTGGACTACAATGAGATACAGTTTGGTAAGCAATGTTTCACATTCCTTTGAAACAAATCACGGTGTGAAACAATGCTGTAATCTTGCTCCACTACTTTTTATTTTCTTAGTTAATGATCTTCCAACTTCTTTTTAAATAGAAACTTCCCATTCCCCCTCAGTAAGGAGCATTCCAGTTCTGGCACTCATGTTCGCTGATATCTTAGTTCTGATTTTTGTCTCACTAGTGGGACAGAACATACAAACATATGATCTTGTCAGCAGATGAAAGCATTTTGGTCTATCGAGTATGCTCGATTGTGCAGCTAGCAGCCCTTGTATTGCAGCTGTCCCTTCTGATGACCCACCCCTTACCCTGTCTCATCCCCTTTTGAAGCAGCCCACTGTATTACAGGCTAAAACTTCTTCTGGCAACACTTTCCACCCTGAAACCACCCTCCTCTCTGTAAAAAGTGACTCCTCATTACCATCCTGAACTTCCCCCTCCAATCTCAACTTGTGCCATCAGGTGTCCTTCCCTCTCCTTAACTGGAAAAGCACCTCTGTGCCCATCTTATTTATTCTCTTCATGTACTTGAAGATTTCCATCATGTCCCCCCTTTCCCTCCTCTCCTCCAGGGAGTATATGTTCAACTCCCTCAGCCTTCTCTCATAGGGCAAGTCCCATAGCCCCTGGATCATTTTTGTTGCCCTGCACTACACCGCCTCCAGTAACCTATTGTCCTTCTTCAGATACGGCCACCAGAACTGCAGGCAGTACTCCAGGTGTGGTCTAACCAGTGACCTATACAGCATCAGGGTCACCTCCCCCCCCCCGGAGGATATGCCTCTCGCAATACAACCCAGCATCATGTCAGCCTTTACAGCTGCCTTTCTACACTGTGTGGAGTTATTCATTGCTCCCATTATGATCAGCCCCAAATCCTTCTCCTCCTCTGTCATGGTTAGCTGGTAGCTCTTCCTTGGATTTTTTGCTCCAAAATGTAATACTGTGCATTTCTTGGCATTGAACCCCAGCTACCAAGTGTCCAACCAGGTGTCCAATTTTGCCAGATCATCCTGTAACCCCTGCCACCCCTCTATGTAATCCAGTACCACTCCCATCTTGGTGTCATCTGCAGACAGACTGATCTTGCTCTTGATGACTATTGAGATGTCTGCTATGAAGATCCCAAACCACAGCAGCCCTAGTATAGAGACCTGTGGCACCCTACTTGTTACTGCCCTGGTTGAAGACAGCTCCCCTCCTACCACCACCCGCTGCTGTTTCCCTTGCAGCCAGTTCACTACCCATCCCACCATCTTCGCCCTGGCCCCTGTGCCTTCCAACTTACTACATAGCTTCCTATGTGACACTGAATCGAATGCCTTACTGAAGTCCAGGTACAGGATATCCACTGCATGGCCCCTGTCTAACTGTCTGGTTACCCAATCATAGTACTCCACCAGGTTGGTCTGACAAGATCTGCCTGAGATAAACCCATGTTGCTTGTTGTTCTACAGCCCATTAACCTCTAGCAGGGAAACCAATCGCTCCTTCATGATTGTCTCTATCAGCTTTCTCACAATGGATGTGAGGCTTACTGGTCTATAATTCCCCGGCTCATCCTTGGGTCCACTCTTGTGGAGGGGCACAATGTGTGCCATCCTCCAGTCCTGCGGCACACTCCCTGAGTCCAGGGAGACATTGAATAGGTCTGCAAGGGGTTCTGCCAGGACTTCTGCTAGCTCCCTTAGCATCCTGGGGTGTATACCATCTGGCCACGGCACCTTGTCCACCTTCAGTGCCCTCAATCCATCCAGTACCCTGCCTACAGGGATTTCCTTGTCTGTAACCTCTTCCCTGCCTGTGCCCACACCCCCAGAACCCCTGGGTACTGCTCCTCTTTCTCTTCAGTAAATACTGAGCAGAAGTACTCTTTTAATCCTTCCACCTGTTCTGCCATAGTATCCAAGCCCCCCTCTTTAATCCTCACTATTTGGTCCTTGCAACTCCTTTTCTTCCTGATGTACCTAAAGAGGTCCTTCTCCCTACTTTAATGCCCTGTGCCAGACTGAGTTCCTGGAATGCCTTGGCTGCCCTGACTGCCCTTATCACCTCCTTTGACACCTCCAGGTAGTCCTCTCTGTCCACCCCTCCCTGTTCTTTTATACCTTCTAAAGGCAGCTCTTTTCTTTCTTACTTTCTCCACACCCTCACTGCCCACCCAACTAGGCTTCTTGGCCCTATCCCTCTTACTCTGGACCCTTGCACATGTTGTAGTTGCCTCCTCTATACCCTGTTTAATGACCTCCCACCTCTAATTAGTGGCCATATCTGGTTTCATCTTGGCCAGATACCCCTTTACTATTTCCCTCATCCTCACAAAGTCAGCCCTTCTGAAGTCTATCACCTTTGTGTCCGATCCTACTCCCTCTTTCCCCATGTCTAGCTTGAAGCACACTGAGTGGTGGTCACTCACTGCCAGTGGTTCTTCCACTTTCAGCTCCCTCACATACTCACCATTCACCAGCACAAGGTCAAGGGTGTTCCCTTACCTGGTAGGCTCATTGATCATCTGTAATAGGAAGCTGTCCTGGAAGGCATCCAGAAATACATGCTTCCTCCTATTTGTGGTGGCTGGGGTACCCCATTCTAATCCTGGAAGATTGAAATAACCCAATCTGCCAGGATTAGACTGCCCTTCCCGCAGGTCCTTCTGATCTTTCCTGCTAGAACCTTATCTAACTCCTCAGTCCAAGAGGGTGGCCTGTACACCTCTCCCATCCTGAGGGTCCTATTTTTGGAGTCCTGGAGCAGCACCCATAGTGACTCTGTGTTGCCTTCATCCCCTTCCTCCCTCCCTGACACACTAGAGACCTTCCCTCACATACACTGCCTCTCTTTACCTTTTACCCTATCCCTCCAAAATATCCTATAACCTGGTTCTGCCAGGTCCCAGTCATGGTAATGGGTGGCCCACGTTTTGGTTATGGCCACCATATCCACCTCCCCAACCACCATAAGAGCCTGTAACTCTGTTGTTTTGTTCCCTAGACTCCTAGTGTTCAGGATTATCACCCTCCATCCCAATTCCTTCCCCCTATCCCTACCTGCTCTCCATTTTTAGCACCTTCTTTTGACCTGTCTATAAGTCCCTTGCTGCTAACATAGGGGGTAAGCTTGTTCAGCTTCCCTGCCTGAGGATCCTGCCAGACTCCTGCCCACTTGCCACCCCCACTACTAGTTTAAATTCTCATTGTTTTCTAAGTATTCCTCCAGTTTCTGTTTCAAGACCCTCCTTCCCTCCCCACTTAAGTGAAGCCTGTCCTTGGCATAGAGATCCTTGCCCTCACAAGTCCTTTCCCACCCCCTCCACCAGCCCATAACCTTTACATGGACACCATTCCCTAAGCCACGTGCTAAATTCCTCTATCCTCAGCTTCCTTGTGGTGCTTGCCTTGGGTACAGGAAGCACCTCTGAGAAGGTTACTGATCTTTCTGCCTCCTCAAAAATCAGCCCCAGCTCCTCAAACCTCCCCCAGACTACATCTACCATATTACATGCTAGGTCATTAGTTCCCAAATGCAGAACTATGTGAGGTTTCTTCCTACCCCTCCTAGCATACTTCAGAATGGATTGCCCCAACCTTTCTGCTGTTATGCCTGGCATTGCCTCCACCCACACTCAATTATGCCTCCCCCCCCTTGCTCCCCCATCTGATCCCCTTCAGAACTGAATTCCCCAGCACTAGGATCCCTCCCTCGTTTCCTTGTTCTGCTCATCTTCTTCATCCCTTATCCCCTCCTACCAGGTCTTCTGCTCCCAAATTCATTGCTGCTGTTCCCCTTTACACCCCTATATCTGCCCTGCCCTCCCTTCCCCCTGATTTCACCACCCCTCTCCACTGTGCTCCTCTTGCCATTTCCTCTGATGTTTTTCTTACTTTATCTCCTCATACCTCCTCTCCTCCTCACCCTCCTTAGATAATCTCCCCATCCAATCTCCTCACTCCTGCCCCCTTATCCTTACCCAGTGAAGCCCTTACCCTTCAGTCACCCTGCCAATGCCCTCTGTAATATTCTGAGAAATGACAACTCACAATACTACAACAATACTGTATTCAAAATAAATTGCTTATTAACACTAAAATGACATACATTTTATTAGTAGGGAACTGGAGCTCAAATTTGTTCTGGCATTTCAATAATAATCCCCTTGATGTGGTTTCTAAATACAGTGTTGCCATTTGTGTTTTTATTTTTCTAATAATTATAAGACAGCAAAACACAGCATATATTTTAAATAATCTATCTCAGATGAAGAATACTCTATTGAGGTTTAATGCTAGGTATGGGGGACATTTGATAGTCTCTATTTTACATGTAGCAGAACCCAGAAGCATTGTATTCAGCTGAGATATGGTATGACAAAAACATTGAGAAGTTAGAAAAGCCTTTTACTCATGTATACAGATCAATTTTATAAATGCCTAGGTCAATAGCCTCAGAAATTGGCAGTGCACAGTTAGGCTAGGCAAAAATGAAATATTCAGCTCTTTCTACCAAAATAACCTACTGGATCAGATGTACAAGCACTGGCCCAAATAGGCTAAATAAAAAATGCATAGATAAAAAGGCAATATGGATAACTAGAAACTCTTCCTCACATTGTTGAAAGATATATTTGGTACATTAAAAATGTTAAAGCTTGAACACTATGGGTACATTCACTCAAAAATGTAGCTATATCTCATGATTATGCTAGGTTAATTAAAAAAACTAAAACAAATATCATGTAACATAAACATGCAGAATATTAGGACACTGAAATTACATGAATGGTACACTCAAAATAAAATTAATCATGTTCTTGAGCTGTATTTACTCTTTCTTCCTGATAAAAAAGATTGGGTCATATTTAATAGATTTCAACTTGAACTATATCTATGCAAATTTCTCAGTATATTTTTTCCTAAAAACAGACTCATTGATCAAGATTTACATTGTGATTGTAGTAGTAGTAGTAGTAATAGTAAAAATGTTTATTTTTTTACAGGATAGCAAACTTTAGGTCGCAGACCTATTTTCAAAGTTGTCCTATGTCAAGAACAAATTACATTCAATATAAAATACAAAAATTCAGACTACATAAAACAACTAATAAATAATTTTTGACATTATACAAGACAAAAATCTTCAATCAGACCAGAACTAACACATTTATCCACATTTTAAAAACAAGTACATTCATCATAAAATACAGAGCTCAATCCTAATTTAAACTGGGATAGTTTAGTTACTTTCCTTAATTCAGAGGGAATATTATTCCAAATATTTGCAGTCTGAGCCTCAAGTGTCATAGTACCATATCTTGTATTAGTTTTTGAAAAAGTGTAACCTCTATACTTTACATCCCTTAAAAGATATTGATAATATTTACTAACAGAAGGCAATTCCATGTTTCCATAAATCATCCCATTTATTATTTTATAGATAAATACTGAATATTGTTTTTTAAATCATACTGATAAACCATCCTAGCTCAGGTTTTATATAAAATGCAATGATGAGTATTATAGCTACAGTTCAGGACAAATCTTGCCAATCGATTATATGATATGACTAATTTATTTAAATGTGTTTGACCCACAAAATTATACACCATATTTCCATATTCTAATATAGGCATTATTAATTGATTGGTAATTAGCCTCCAGGTTTGTAAATTTAATATCCTTGAAGACCTACGTAGTGCCCCTATCTTATTATTAATTTTCTTTATTGCATTATTAATATTAGCTGAGAAAGATAAAGTATAATCAATCTCTACACCTAAATATTTGTATTGATCCGTGATTATCAATTTCTTCCCATTCCTCATTAGTATTTCCCTATCACTGATTTGTTTTCTATTAACCTTTGTTTTTTTATTGAAAAACATAACCTGAGTTTTTTTTATCACCTATCACTAATTTAGAGCTGGAAAACCAATCCTGTAGAACATCAAAATCCATCTGTAATTTAACCATCTTTTCATTGTGAGATTTGGCTGATGCTAAAAGTACTGTATCATCTGCATACAACCTGATTTGTGTATTATTTATTTTGGTAAGTAATTCATTAATATATAACAAAAACAATAATGGCCCCAAAATTGAATCTTGAGAGACACCTCTTAGTACACTACCTACTTCAGAAAATTGACCATTTATTACTACTTGCTGTTTTATTTGACTCAAATGTGATTTAAACCATAATAATGACCTAGGGGCTATACCAATCCTCTCCATCCTCTCATACAATAAATGGTGGTAGACCAAATCAAAGGCTTTGGACAGGTCAACAAACACTGTGTCCGTGGACTCTCCCTTATTCAAATCCACTGCCACTTTATCAACAAAGTCCAGAAGCGCAGTGCAAGTTGAATAACCTGCCCTAAAGCCATGTTGGTATTTAGTCAATTTTTAATATTTTTCTAAGTAACTAAACAACTAGCCAAACACCATTCATTCCATTAACTTAGAGAGGATGGAGTGGATTGCTGTTGGTCTATAGTTTAAGAGGTCATTTGAATCCCCCACCCTTAAATATAGGTACTATTTTGGCTATTTTCCAGATAGAGGGAAACACATTTTCCATCAAACTTTGATTAAATAAATCAGTCAGGACTGGTGATAAGACTTCAACTGCATCTTTAATAAATTTCCCTTCAATATTATCCATATCATATGATTTATTTTTATTTAATTTTAAGATCTCCCACCTAACTTCTAAGATTTTTATTTTTTTTAATAAAAAAGAGGAAAATTTTCATTATTAGTTTCTTCATTTACTAAATCTGTTTGTACTTATGAACCAGCTGAGATGGTAATATCAGGCAAAGTTAAGAAATATTTATTTAACAACTGGGCTGTTCTCTTTGAGTCAAGGAGCTCACCCTTATTATTAGACATGTTTATACAAGACTTAGCTCTCAAAGGGTTTTCCAATTCTTTTATCATATTCCAGTATTGTTTAGGATCATAAGTTGTCTCAATTTTAATGTTGTAAAATTTTTTTCTTGCAGATCTAATTAACCTTTTGCATTCATTTCACTTAATTTTGAAATTAACCCAGTCTTCCTCCCTTTTTGTTTTATTTGCTCTTTTCCAGATTCTATCTCTGATATGAATTTTCTTTTTCAAATATTCATTTATCCATGGAAGATGCTTTTTCTTTGTTTTAGTTTTTTTAAATGGTGCATGCCTATTACAGGCCTCTAAATAAGTTTTTGAAAATTCTTCAACCACAAAATTTACATCTGGATGGTCACTGGATGAGTTGGAAACTCTCACTCACATTCTTTTTTATTGCCCAAGATATGAATATATAAGAAAAGCATCAGCTGGTCACTGTCTTTCTTGTAATGTATTTTCCAAAGAGGAGACACTTGGGATTCTTATGAACCCATCCACAGATCACATAACTAATGATATGTCAAGATAATTAAAAAGTATTCATTCAGTAATGTCACATGGTAATTAACAAGCCCAGTTACAAAGTACTTGCAATTAAAATTTGGCTCAATTTATTCGACTAGAGTGAAAGCTTTTTATGGTTTTCTTGATTGGATACCCTCTTTGATATCTAGTACTAGTTGATATTTTTAGTGATTACAAGCTACATTATGTCTAAGCTTACTTGGTTAGAAGTTGTCTTGTTTACATACTATGGTATCATTTACTAGGACAGAGCATCTTCTAAAGCCTCATCCAAAGGAACATATAAACCTATCAAAATGATTCTACATATATTTTTATTGCATTAAGAAATAAACATTTTTCCCAGAGATTTGGTGTCCCTTGGAAATGATATTTACCCTTGCTTATAAGTTAATTTAATTTTGGATTGGAAACATATTTATTGGCAATAAAGGTTCTGAATATGCTGTATATCCTTTGGCTCAAGCTGTAATGAAATGCTATTCAAAAGTTTTTTATGTGAAATTTATAGTCTTTATATATCTATATACTTTGAATTGTAGAAGTGTGCTGTATGTATTGCACTTTATAAAATTGTTATGTATGTCTATGTTTGTAATGATTAATGCAGAGTTGAAAAAATTAAGTATTTTGAAACTTTTTGAAGACAGTGAAACAAAATACCTGTATGTTTTTAATTTGAGTTTATGTCATATTTGTTGTATCCATAGCAAAAGGAGCATCTTTATCTGGAGATTTTTTTTAAACATCATTTTAATCATTATTACCTTATGAACTGCCAAGCCAACTTGTGCCAAACTTGCAAATAATTAAGACCTAGGGCAGTAAATATATGCATCAACTTTTGCAGACTTAGATGCTAAGATCAATGGGCTATAATGGGCCTGATTCAGGAGTAGTAGTGGGTGAAGCGGGCGCAATCAACTCCACAAAGCTATTCACGGAGCAAAGGCAGATTCGTGGAGTGCTCCACAACGCAAAGCGGAGTACTTCGTATCATAATGAGGAACGCAAAGTCCATTGGAAGCAATGACTTCGTATTACTCCACCTCCCCAGGCCACTACTCTGCCAAATTTAAGTCGATGTGTATTGCAGGCAGTGCACTTCGCCTCATTTCACCTTGTTTTTGAGCTCCAAAGGCAAATTTTGCAGTGATTCATGGGATTTCAGGTCACATGGGCTCTATATTGATCTGCACAGCCTCAGTTCAGGGAAGTATGAGTAGGAAGGAGTAGAAGACAGTGTGCTTTGATAGCTGTCTGTGATAGGAATCTTGTAAAAGCTGTTCAAAAAGCATTTTTGCTTTTTTGGGGGGATCCAACTTTAGTTTATCGATTGTAGGAAACCCTCCTGTGCTCATATCATCAAGGGTTTTTGTTTTTGTCTGGATTTTGAATGTTAATTTACAACATTGAGTGTATGTGGTGAAAGACAGTGAACGTGTGCTTTGGGGGAGGGGCGTATCTGTGGTGTAGGTAGATTTAAGTTGGAGAAATAGAGATTTCTTTGTTTTTTGGTTATATTTTTGTTATATAACTGACTGTGTTAATGTACATACAGTAATATTGTCAGTAATAGTAGACATTTTCTTGCTGTTTGTTGTGTGGATGTGGTGCAGCAGTTCATAAGTTCAGATTGTTTACATTACAAATTTACAATACGTAACATGGCATAGTACTGAACTTTTGCATTTGCGACACATTCCTTATTCAGCATTATACACAAACTGTTCTGTGTGTGAGTGTGTGTACAGTGTTGCGTGCATCAAATAATACACCTTTTATTGTGCCACAGACTACTATAATTGCATGCGCAGCAGTGTAAATCTGCTATCCACTGCAGCTGCCTGATTTTGTACTGTGATTGTGGTATCTGTTCTTAGTTTTGCTGCTTGTAGTGCCATAAAAATCAGCACTGTCTGCATTCAGTGCTCTCCCCACCCCCACATTCAAAAGGCATTTTTTACCAGATTGGATTGTTTTTGTGACCTCATCAGCACCACTGGTTACTGAAGTTGTTTTAATTCCATGACAGTCTCAGAGTAGTCTTTTATCTATTGCTGAAGCCAAAGTTGTTTATTTGGCTTCATATCCAGCATCCCTCCAATCAGAGAGTAAACATATCAAAATCTGAATTTGGTTATAATATTTGTGGTTGATCCCCCAAAATGCCTGCAAAGAGACATGCAAGCAAAGCTGTTTCTCGCCATGGCAATGTTGGCAGTAAGATGATCTGTAGGTGTGGTAGTAGTACGCAGACTCAGAAGTGCATTGCTGATCTGAGGAAAGGTATTTCTCCTGCAATGTTTTTTTACAGCCCAATCAGTAGCTTCACTCATAGTTGGAGGAAATGCTGTTTTCCTAGCCGGTGGTGTTAGTGTTACTGGTGTTAATGGTGGTGGAGGTAGTATTAGTATTGTTGCATCAAGTTCTAATTCTGACCAGTGTACCATATCCAAAAATATTGAGTGTGAAGCAGTGCAAGTGAGTGGTAGCGTAGATGACATCATACTTCTCAGTAACATCCCAGTAACTGAACCTGAGGATTCTGATGATCATGTCAACAATAGCATGCAATGTGATATTCTGTCCACCATGGCACTTAATGTCACACATTTTCCATGCAGTGATTCACAGTGTGGTGAAAAAATATCAGGTGATGGTGGTGAAGATGCTGATGATGAATGTGATGATGATGATGTTACTGTTGTTGCAACATGCAGTCCATATGCTAGCATCCAAGTAGAAGATGTGAATGTGTGTGATGTTGATGAATATGATGATGATGTAATTGACCCCAGTTGGGAACCAGAGAAAAAGAAATTCAAAGTGACTGTGTCTGAGTCTGTTTGCAGGAATCAGCCCCCGGTAAAAACTTCTGATCTACCAGTTTTAGTTGATGATGATGATGACCCAGTAATCAACATGATAGGTAGTCGTGGTAGTCAGTTGCAGTCCAGGTGTGCAGTGCCCTAAACATTACGTGCCACCCTACTTCAGTGCTTAAAATAACAGACTTAAATAAGCCACATCATGGACATGTTAAAAGCAGAGCATCACAATCCCTTGTTTTGAATTTTTTGTTCAAGATGCAAATGATGATTCAGTTGCAATCTGCCAGGTTTGCCATGTGCATGTGAGTTGAGGTAAAAAGGGGAGCCACCTGGGCACAGCAGGACAGCATATGCATCTTAAGAATAGGCACTTGGCACTGTGGACCCATCACAAGATGGCAGCTAATACCACAGTGGGGCATTCACCCACATCACTAGCAACCATAGCCAGTATGTTATCCCCTTCCATGACTGTTAAGCCCAGTAGGAAATTAAATGTGTGCAATAGTTCGGTAATAAGAGCAGAGGATTACTACAGGCATGATGAGGTGGAAGACCATAATGACTTTGAAATGTTGTCCAATGCTGGTGAGAGTAGCAGTTTTTGTGGTGGTGGTGGTGGTGGTGAATGCAGTATGTCTAGTGCAAGTGGTACATCAACCCTGGTTGACAAATCTGGCAAAATAATAGCATTTCTGGGTTTGTCATCATCACCTGTGCAACCGTCTTCATCAAATGTCCACACTCCATGCCCTGCCAATGCCATTCATCATGGAGCACAACCATTTGTGATCAACACACCCCATGTAAAATGTTTAAATCAGCCCACGTTACAGAGTGTTTTTGTGCATAAGCTGAAGTACCCCCTGAATCATACAGTGTCACGTGAACTCAATGCTGCTGTAGTGGAAATGCTGGCAACTGATCTTTTGCCCTTCTCCTTTGTGGAGAATTCTGGGTTCCAGTGGTTTGCTGCCCATACCTGTACAAAATGGAAAGTCCCATCCAGGACATACTTGTCTACCCATGCTGTCCCCGAGTTGTTCCGCACTGTGTCCGACTCAGAAAGACATGCCCTTCGACATTCCTCCTCTCCATTCATCCATTTAAGTATGGATATGTGGACAAGTGGCAAAACAGTGGGGAGTTCATATCTGTGTATAACTGCACACTGGGCGCAGGTGCCGGGGGTCGTTTGTGATGTTGGTAGTGTGAATAATCAGTGCAGTAAGGTGGCTTGTCGTGGTAGCAGTCTTCCTGGAATTCTACAGCATGCAACAACTGCTATGCACAGTGTGACCTGTTAACACACTGGTGAGCACATATTGGACATGGTACTGACTGAAATTGCTAAACCCTCTCTCCCTGAGAGCTGGGTTCATAGCAAGTGACAATGGGTCAAATGTGGTGAAATGCATCACGAATGGTGGTGTTTTTCATGTTCCATGCATGGCCCACTGTTTAAATCTTGTGGTTAAGGAGTTTCTGCAGCACCTTTGTATAAAGGAAATGCTGAACGTTGCACAAAGTATCTGCTTTCCTTTTTCAAGATCTGGAAAGGACCGTGACCAACTGCGGCAGTTGCAGATACAAAACAGCCTGCCTCAGCACCGCTTGAAGCTGGAAGTTGTCACCCAATGGAACTCAACTTTATATATGGCAGACAGGTTGTATGAACAATACAAAGCCACCTCAGAATATCTTGTTATGCACACTAGCCGTGACAGTTCCGGGGCCTCCATGTCTATGACTATTGAACAGTGGTGCTTCATGAAATCTGTAATAACAATTTTGCGGCCTTCTGAACATGCCACAGAGGCAGTGAGTGGCGAGTCTGCCTCCATTAGCCAATCAATTCCACTGCTGCGGGGGCTAAGGCAGACATTGGTGAATGTACAGCACAGGCTTGATGTTGCTGGAGATGGTGGTAGCAGTATGTTGCTGCAACACATGCTGACTGTATTAGACCAGAATCGTCACATTGTGAGCATTCAGCGAAGTGACAACATTGCCACAGCAACAATGCTGGACACATGATATAAATGTGGAATTGCACAGGACTGGAGGAAGGGCCTAAACAGGTAAAAATTATCAGTGTTCAACTGGTGCGCTTGGTTCATGGGGCACAGAAGACAGGTGCCAAGGTCAGAAAACCTCAGCAGCATAATCTGACTGAAAGTGTACCTGGAGGATCATCAAGCATATCCTGCAAGGGGAAGGGGACTGCAGTTCCAGGTGGTCTGTCATCAAAAGTGGCTGGCGTCAGCCTGCTTTGGGAGGCTTTTTCCCAAGTGGTATTTGTGAAATAAATGATTTGGTAGAACAGAATGATGCATCAACAATTGGACTTAGTGCGTACAGAGAATGGTTGAGTCATATTTGTCTGAAAACACGATCTGACAATAACTGAAGATCCTCTTTGTACTGGGAGAAAGGTCAGTGAATGGCCACAGCTGATTGCAGTGACACTGAAGTACCTCGCATGTCCACCCTCCAGTGTAAGTGTTGAGAGGGTATTAAGCTCAGCAGGTGCAATAGTCAGGGATCGTCAGACAAACCTGTCTCCTGCAAATGTTAGTTTGCTAACAGTCATTAAAATGAATGAGAGGCACATACCAGCAGAGACTGCAACCTCGGTATTCATACCCTGGCCTAGTCACAGTGGTCTTGCTGATGTGGAAATGGAGCATCCTGGTGGCACTGGCAATGGCTGCCTGAGACGACCCACCACTGATGTAGATGATGACACAATAGAGAAAGAATTTCCCAGTGGTCATACTTCAGACATCGATGACTGTGAGGGCAGCTTTCTTTATGAGGATGATAATGTGGCAAATGTTAGCAGGTTTTAATTGAAGTTTTTAAAAGGTGGTGTGCCCCCCCCGGACCACCACCACCAGGACTGATGTTATCCACTGCCTCCATGAGTCTGTGTGAGCCCCAGACCACCACCATCGGGACTGATGTTACCCACTGCCACCATGACCACCACCATGAGTCTGTCTGACCCCCAGTCCACCACCTCCGGGACTGATGTTAGCCACTGCCACCATGAGTCTGTCTTCCCCCAGACCACCACCACCACTGGGACTGATGTTAGCCACTGCCACCACTGCCACCATGAGTCTGTCTGCCCATGAACCACCACCACCACCACCAGGATTGATGTTAGCCACTACCACCATGAGTCTGTCTGGCCCCCGGACCACCACCACCGGAACTGATGTTAGCCACTGCCACCATGAGTCTGTCTGCCCCCCAAACCACCACCACCACTGGGACTGATGTTAGCCACTGCCACCATGAGTTTGTCTGACCCCAGACCACCACAACTGGGACTGATGCTAGCCACTGCCACCAAGAGTCTGTCTGCCCCATGACCCACCACCAACACCAGGACTGATGTTAGCCACTGCCACCATGAGTCTGCCTGCCCCCAGACCACCACCACCGGGACTGATGTTAGCCACTGCCTCCACTGCCACCATGAGTCTGTCTATCCCCTGAACCACCAGCACCAACAGGACTGATGTTATCCACTGCCTCCACTGCCTCCATGAGTCTGTCTGCTCCCCAAATCATGACCACCATCAGAACTGATGTTAGCCACTGCCACCACGAGTCTGTCTGACCCCCGGACCACCACCACCAAGACTGATGTTAGCCAATGTCACCACTGCCACCATGAGTCTGTCCGGACCACCTCATCCATCAGCCAGAGATGCAAAGCTTCTTAGTATTTAAACCATAAAGTGAGCATGTGTACTTATGTTTGTTATGCTGCTTCACTTCCTTTAGCTGTATGTTTTGTTTTCTGTAGCTTTTCAGAGCAGCAATGGTAAAATACATACAGTACACTTCTTTGTTTCTTTTACAGGGTAACAAAAAAAGGCTCCATCGCTAAAACTCATTAGGAATGGTACTGTAGCTGTACCGTACAGAAAGGAAGCGATGTAATATCCATGTAAAATCCATTCTGGTAAGTATGAAGATTTTATTTAATCTGTTTCATTGTTTTGTAAAGACTGCAGCAAATACTGCACATAGGTTGTGTTAGTTGACAAGATGTGGGTTTGAAATGTAACTTGACTTTAGGGATTGAGATTTGAGAACCAGGAAGGGACACATAACAATTAAGTTATAAGAAGTCATTAATTTAATTTTTTAGGAAACTTCCAGATGCTTTGTTGTTCCGACAAAGTGGCCTTATCCAAACAAGTTCTTCAACATCAGACCCCCCTCCCCCGGGCTGGGGTGCACATGCAACACACATGTTGTTTCATTAGATGACCATGACCATCATTAACAACCAGACTCCAGAAGGATGCAGATGAAATCTGTGAAGAAGTAACAAAATAAGAAACCATTATAGATACACCTGCAAATATGCTTCCCCCACCCAAAAAAAAAAATACTTACCTTCATGTACTTGAGAGTTATCCATTGCAAATTTCTAAGCAAAAAGTTCTCATCAAGCACTGGAATGTGCACACCAACAGTATCTGTGACCTGTGATACAGAACAATACCATGAGTACATGTCCATGTCAACCCCCCTCACGTACAAAATACAGAAACATATATCTATATATATATCAACTCACCAAGGCTATTATCAGTGTACAGACAAAGGGCACCCTTCCATCCAGTTGAGATGATCACATTGCATTTGCTAGAATGGCAGCACACATTGGACCAGCAACAGTTCGCTCATGGTCATCATTTTATTCTGGGGTACTGCATGCATGAGTGACTGCACAATAAATTCTGGGGGACTTTGAATGTGGTGTGATGATCCCATTTCACTTCCTTAGCACTTGACAATTTTCTGGACACAAGGCAGATGCATTTTTGTCATGCAGAAAAAATCTGGAGACTCTGTGCCACCACTGCATGCATGACTGAGTGTGCTATTAATTCTGGGGACTTCGTATGTGCTAAAATACTCCCATTTCACTGTGTTACCACTTATCAATTTTCTGCACACAAGGCGGATACATTTTGAGCATGCAGAAAAAAATCTGGGACTGTGTGCCACCACTGCGTGCATAACTGAGTGCACCATTAATTTTGGGGACTTTATATGTGCTGAAACACTCCCATTTCACTGTGTTACCACTTGTCAATTTTCTGCACACAAGTCGGATGCATTTTGGGCATGCAGAAAAAATCTGGGGACTCTGTGTGACCACTGCGTGCATGAATGACTGCACAATAAATTTTAGGGGACTTTTCATGTGGTGTGACAATCCCATTTCACTTCCTTAGCACTTGTCAATTTTCTGGACACAAGTGCATGCATTTTGGGCATGCAGAAAAAATCTGGGGACTATGTGTGACCACTGTACACATGACTGACTGCACAATAAATTCTGGGGGATTTTGCATGTGGTGTGACGATCCCATTTCACTGTGTTACCACTTGTTAATTTTCTGCACACAAGGCAGATACATTTTGGGCATGCAGAAAAAATCTGGGACTGTGTGTCACCACTGCGCTCATAACTGAGTGTGCCATTCATTCTGGGGACTTTATATGTTCTGAAACACTCCCATTTCACTGTGTTGCCTCTTGTCAATTTTCTACACACAAGGCGGATGCATTTTGGGCATGCAAAAAAAATCTGGGCACTCTGTGTGACCACTGAGCGCATGAGTGACTGCGCATTAAATTCTGGGGGACTTTGAATGTGGTGTAATGATCCCATTTCACTTCCTTAGCACTTGTCAATTTTCTGGAAAGAAGACAGATGCATTTTGTGTGTTGTGATTGTGAGCACATAATGTCATACTTACATTATAAATTAAAGCAGCATTGCAACAATGTGCTGACAATTTTGACCTATACTTTTTTATGCTATTTTACATTGCCACCATTGCCAGCCACTAGTTACCTCATGACTTGTATGATACCCTTCTTTTCACAATTTGTGTCTGCTTTACTACTTTTTCTCATGTCTGAAAATAAAAAAGGAGCACACAATTTAATATTGTTCTGACCAGGTTCTTATCACTATTTGCAGCTGTTTTTGAACAACTATTGTTCTGTGATGTCATAAAACACTGCCTGCTGCATAATTGTTAATTTGACAACAGAAGTAATATATAACAACTGATGGAGAAAAACAGTGCAAAATACTGATGAAGACCTGGTCTGCACCATATTAAAAGGAGTGCTCCTTTTATTATCTCAGACATGAAAAAAAGTACTAAAACAGACTCAAATACTGGAAAGAATAGTATCATACAAGTCAGGATGTAAGTAAAGTGACAATGTAAAATAGCATAAAAAGTATAGGTCAAAATTTTTAATAGACTGTTGCACTGCTGCTTTAAAGAGATTCACCAAGTTACATAGTTACGGATGGTATTGCACGCAATATATTGGTGCCTAACCTCCAGGGGAATCTTTATTGCTCCACATGTCCTTAAATAGCACAATACTTTTCTGGCAAAAACATTCGTAATTTTGGTAAACCAGGTCCCGGAGGACTTCCAGTTCTGAAGAGCTTCCCATGTTCCACCCCCGCGATCAGCTAGGAAACGTGGGAACATTTCAACTAACAAGAGCCTTGTTAGTGGAAACGTGCCCACGTTTCACCACAAACTGACCATTATAACATAAAGAAACATTTGGAAAGCTGCCAGCCATTCACTATAATAAAGCATGCTCCCATGCTCTCCCTAGCATCATGTCATAACATTGCTGAGCGTGGTGGTGGATCTTGGGTGGCTGTTCAGAATGGGAAGTCCTCCGGGACCCAGTGTACCGAAATTACAAGTGTTTTTGCCAGAAAAGTATTGCACCATGGAATGTAAGGACATGAGGAGCAAGAAAGATTACCCTGGAGGTAAGGCACTCATATAAGGAGCATGTATGACTGTATGTGCTTGTATATATTTAAAGGGAAGCAGTCAGCAACAGAAGTTTGTGTCCTGTTTAGTGTGTTTACCTTCGTTAAGTTTTGCTAGTTGCAGCATTTTTCTCGTGCCACAACATACTTAATTTTAATAAAGAAGAATAGTGACCCAGAAGGATGGTGGATGTTATGGGGGCCCCATTATGTGTAAAGAAAAGGTGCATTGCCGTTGCACCTTTACACATAATGGAGCCCCCATAGCATCTGCCATACTTCTGGGTTGCTGATGTTTCTTTAGTACAATAAAGTATGTTGTGGTGTGAGAAAAATGTCGCAACATACTTAAAAGGCTTAACCTGAGGGTAAGCCTTGCAGGGGGCAGGATGCATGTGCTTCTGTTGCTGACTGCTTCCCTTTAAACTAATACTGTGGCCTTCCCTCTGTCTGGTATTAAACAAATAAAACACAAAATAGTACAGCAGTGTGGAGGGTGTGCAGAAAACAAAACCAAATGCTCCATCCCATGATGTTCCAGCAGCAGATGAAGCATTGACAATATTTGCAGCTGCTCTTGCTCAATCTGCTCCATCTGCTGCTAGAGAGCACCCATCCTCTGATTGCTTTCCTCCATCGCAACCCACAGCAGTGCTATTTCTGACTGCGTTGCAGGCATTGTGGCAGGGTCCACTGCTGCAGGAGGAAAGCCAGGTAGTGGTGGTGGTGAGGGTGGTGCTGGTGGCAGTGGTGGAGGTAGTGGTGGAGCAGCAGCTGCTGCTGTGGCCTTCCTCCTGCTCTGGCACTGCACAGCAGCAGCACCCACTGCCACTGCCACAGAAGGGCCAGCAGGTGGAGGCCTGGCCCGTTTTGTGGCAGCCTGCCACTCCATTTGTGGTGGTTAAGCATGTGTGCCCTCTGGCCCCCAGTCCCCAGATGTGTCCTCCAGGGGCCATGGTGCACCTTCACACCACAAAGCAGGCACACCACAATTCTCCTGTCCCCCCTGACACAGTTGAAAAACTGCCAGACTATCGAGCTGCAGGCGGGACCAGGCACAACAGGGGCAGATGTATTGCCAGCAGCACTGTCACACACCTGGGGGTCTCCACCTGCTGCTGTGAAGTGGGAGATAGTGCTACTGGAGCTCCTGCAGCTGGTACTGGTGGTGGTGGCGGCAGTGGTGAACTTGCTGGATGTGGCGGTGGCACTGGTGGTGCTGCTGCTTCCCAGGAAGGGGGGGCAAGACCAAATAATTGGGATCAGTCCAGCGACACCCACCCATACTGACCACCATGTGTCCGCACTCCCCTCTAGCCACCACGGGCCACAGACTGTCCCTGATCCATAACCCAACAAAACTATCCTTCCCTCTCCACTCCAACGCATCACGTGACAGTGATGACCGACTTGACACACAGTCAGAGACAGTCTCACACATGCACACACACACAGTCACACACAGACACACACACACTTACACAAAACAATATTTATAAAACAAATAAATCAGTCACAAAAAAGAACTTACAAAACAATACAACAAAAACTAAAGCATTAACTTTTAAAAAAACTTGGTTTTTATGAAGTTTAAGAAAGCAACAAATAAACACTCCTCTACTACACTATCCTTCCTTCTTCTACTTCTGCAAAGGAGAAAGTGAAAGTGTCTGCTGGTATGACTCAATTCCTTCCTTCCTGCCTGGTTCACGCATGTGACTTATAGAACTGTAAATCATGTGATGTGTGTGGGGGGGGCTGCATAAAGTGCCTTTTGTTGTCATCTTGCCTTACTTCACATTAAGGCAGAATAACAACGCAAAGTCAAGTCATAATCACAAGGCAAAGTGAGCACTCCTCAATGGCTACTTTGCATAGCATTGCACTAACGCGAAGTGGCCACTTCGCGTTCACTTCACATGCAGATTTTAACTAAGCTACATCTCTATTCAGAAGGAACAGTGCAGGGCTTGCACCAAGCCCTGTGCCATCTGCAAAGTGTGGCACAACTGAGCCAAAGCCCACCGGTGAAACACAGACTGATTTTCAAAGGGCTGACACAGTTGCAACAGTTCCCTCATATTACACTAGCTTGTACCACTGCTTTTGCTCAAGTCCTGTAATATGAAACCATGACTGGCACACAGGTCGACCAAGGAGGAGCTGGTCTAACTTGTCGCAATTGGTTTAGGGGATATGTAGCTGGTATTTTGTGGCAAGAGTCCATACTGAATCATACTTGCCTAACGGTTTGATGCAAGCCACCCCTTGCATCAAACCTTCTGCCACAAGTCCCCTATGCTCATACAAATCCATTCATGAATCTGGCCCAATTTGTCAAGCAGCTCATTCGTTACACAAAGATGAACTCAACCTTAACAGAGAAAGAAAGAAAGAAAGAAAGAAAGAAAGAAAGAAAGAAAGAAAGAAAGAAAGAAAGAAAGAAAGCAAGCGGTTATGTCATGAGCTGGCTAAAAATGTCACATTTATATTTATCTGCAGGTGTTAGTTTTTATGACCCCATGAGTGATGTCTACAGCTGTCCAGTTCTGCTGATAAAAACAAATGCGATATATTTAACTAGCCTATGGCAAATGTCATTTACGAAATTACAATGCTTCTCTAGAAAGGTAGATCATAGTGCTTAAACCGTAGCACTTAAATAAACAATTACTGTAAAAACCTTGATTGTAGACTGTAGTCCCCTTTCACAGTGTATCAGTCTGGTGCTGCCATGCTTATTCAACCAAGCATATTCTTATAAACATATGCAAAATGAACAAGGTATTCCAAATAAGTTCAGGTACTGAATTGCAGAAAATCATTTAGGAATGCTTTAGAGCTGCCCTTCTGGAAAACAAAATTGGGTCAACCCTAATTTGTGGCAATGGCTTCTGGTTAGGTAAACAAACTGCTTGACTCACTGTTTAATCTTTCCACTCTTGCACATTTTATTTATTTATTTAGTTTTTGATTACCGGGTAGGTGCTCTAGACATAGGAATGACTATTTTCAGACATGACCTGGGAGGTTAGAAAGTGGCAGAACAATGACAGATAACAGCATTACATAGTAAAATAGTATTACAAGGTTAAAATAGCTCTGCAGTCATCTCTATGTGTACAATACTGTTGTAATTGCACTTAACTCTGTCTGTAGCTCTTGACTTATTTGGAGATTTATTTTGCTGTTTTGTTACTGTTATTGGTTAGTATTTTACGGTATTTTGCTTAATGTTGTTTTCACTGTCCCCTAATTGTACTATAGTGACACTGATGTGGAACCGTTGTAAAATAACACTTGTGCTCAAAGATACTTTTCTCAGGAACTGAATAAATGAATTCTAACAGGTGTTCTGGAATCTGATAATACTTCCGGAAATAAAAAGAGAATAATGTATAGTTCCTTGTGTATTACCAGTCAGCAATACCATCGAGAGGTTCCTACATGTCCAGAACCACGAGATGGTATTGCTGACCGGTAATACACACGGAACTATACATTGTTTTTTTTTATATATGGATCTGAGTGTGTTTCTGGGTCTTTTGAGAAGGGCGGTTCACCAGTTCAGTTAAAGACCGTCTGGGTCATGGCGAACTGCCACACTGTCTCGCCCTGTGTGTTGAGCTGCCTGCTCATTCCTGATGGTTCCCAGCCTCTACCTGTTTGTTTTTTTTTAATTCTGAGCCTACCTGCTCTTCTTCACTGGATTGGCAGGATCAACCAGATATTTTAATTTGTTGACAGGGGAAAAGAAAATAAAACTGGAGAAGCGTGACGACCAAGTTCACTCTCGGTAAGCAAGAGAAGCACCGGCATATTTTTTTCAACTGTTCTGCCCGCCCACACAGGAAAACCAGCCAAAGAGGAGGCACACTTATGACGTGGGGGCAGGAGGTATCAGCACAAAACAATAGTATTACCAGTGATTGACAATACTATTACCAGTGATTGACAATAGTATTATCACTGAATCTTTGAGGCTATTACTGGATTTTTTTTGTATGCTTTACAGACGTATTAAATTGAACATCCATATATTAAAGTCATTTATCTGGTAATGTGTTATTCACACAATTATTAATAAATTGCGATAGATAGATAGATAGATAGATAGATAGATAGATAGATAGATAGATAGATTGATTGATTCATGCTATTATCTACAAATGTAAAACTATGACTTGGGGTGAATTGTCTGGGGCAAATGGTTTAAGACAAATTGCATTGTGCGTACATCTGTGGCACGACAAGTCCTTACACATAGGGTCATATTCTCCTAATAGGCTGAAAGAAGCACATGTGACTTTATATCAAATTTCAAGATCCTCCCTGAGCCCCTCTGCTCCTATTCCTGTCAGTTCTTTATGTGCATCCGAATAGGATGCAAGCACAGTCACTGAACTCCTGTATTTTATAAGATATTCTACCCATTCTAGCACAAAGTAAGAGCTCCTATCTTTTTTATGCATGAATCATCAGAGAATTAGGCTGACTCTGAGATAAATATTACACCAAAATATTAAATTATTAAGTTAGATATGAACTTGCCCTGAAATACAGTCCAGTTAACCAGGGCCATGCAGTCTTTGGGTCAGAAACCAAGGAACAACAACCTCTTTCTATCCAATTTTAGCCAATTCACATAATAGGTCATAGCTGTGAAACTATATAGAGTGAGTATGCTGTTCAGAATATTAAATCTGGTGCTAAGATAATATAGGGACTACCTCTTATGAGCAGGAAAACCTAGCGCCTATGTGCCACTGCAGCTCCTATTCTAGCCACTTCAGAGGATAACTTACATAGATCCAGAGAAGAAAGAACATTTCTGTTTTGGAGGTTTTTGGCTTGGTACTTACCTGTCCAGTAGAGCAACATAGCCGTATGGGCCATGGACTTTCAGCCAAGCAGTCCTACTCACTCCCAAGTGAGGAGGTCTTGAAAGCTGACAAACATTATAAAATTCAAAAAAAGGGAAAAGGTGACAGAAACACTTCCCCCCTCCTTTTCAGTAACCTACTTGCTTTCTAATTCAGAGAAAAAATTACAGGGGTAATCCATATGGCAAACATGCCAGATCTTCCTACTGCCATTGTCCTGCCTACTGTTCTAACTGCCTTTGTTTAGGAAGCATATGGAGGAATGCAGAGCCATCTTACACAGGGTGAGGACTGAGTCTGGTGCATGCGTGATTCAATCGCAGTGGCGCATACACAATAGCGAGCCATCTCCATCACACCTGACTTCCTCAAACTCTCCTCCAGCTACAGGACTGGTGCATATTAAAGCCTCACACAGAGGCAAAATAGATTTTGCCCCAAATAACTTGACAAGAACACCCCTGCTCAAGAAAGTATCAGTGACATATCAGAGGGAAACATTTCGGAAATTAATGACTCAGGACACCCAAGATGGCAACTGCATCATGACGGCAGCCATCCTAGTAAAAGTTATTCCCTATATAGGTGCCCATTTTATAAAGGGTTCTGACAAGATGAAATGAACAGTCAGAAGTACACTCAAGATGGCCACCTTTTTTGAATTCAGACACCTTATGTAGGGCTATGAATGCATATTACAATAGATAATCCTTACAAAGCTCACCAACTAAAGGGGACAGCACATATAGACACAGATACATATCTGCTCCTGTACATAAGAAATGGGTACATGGACATAATGCAACATTGCAACAGGCTAACTTAAGATGTCACTCCTATAACTGGGGTTAACAACACATATATTATCTATTTGTGTTTCCACAGATTGTAAAGACAAGAAAATGCCTGGCATGGAAAATTACTCTGCTACCTCACCATAATGGACTCAATTGCCCCACATGTAATATTGAGGAGTCAGCTCGGGTATCTTCATTGGAAACTTCCCATGTAAAAGGAGGAATCTGGCCAGCCCGGTGGCACTGAGGGTTGAGGCACTGGACGCCACACCTCGTGCCACACCAGCGACCCGGGTTCGGGAATGAGTTCAGGCCATTGGGGGTTGGCAGGAGGGAGAGAGGATTGAGCACCCAAGGGACTACCCTCCTGTCTTGGAGAGGGATCCAGGGGTAGCCTGGTGCAGCAGTGGCCCCCGGTGGAGACCGGCGGTACTGCTAAGCACCAGTGCTCATACAGTATAGGGTGACGTCAGGCAGCTGCCTTTCTGACATGGGTGGGAGCACCTATGTCAGGGCTGGGTGGCATTGCACATCCCGCATCGGTGAGGGGGTAACCAAGAATGCAGGAAAAACCCAGCTGCAAGGATCAGGCAATGGCACCAATCCTCTATGCCCTATGCCGGGGTTTCTCTGGCTTGCCTTCAATTTCCGCAAGTCCAATCCTCATCTGACACCAGAATGTGCCTTGAAAAAGTGCCCCAAGTAGAAGAGGGGCAACCCTCCCCGAATAGGGTTAGCTGGGGGTGCTGTCATTGGTGAGGAGGGGGAGAGGAGGCATAGCGTGGGATCCTCAGGCAGGCAGAACAAGTATGGGATGCCTGAGAGAGTACTTTGGAGCCGTGACAGGAGTGAAACAAAGCTGACAAACAAATTGGGGAACCTCAGAGAATTCAGGGTGCCAACTGGATCATTCAGCAATCATGGTTAAGCAAGCCAAGGTTGCCATAATAGAATGCCGACAAAGCTTCATGTGAACATGATGGAAAGACTAGAAG
This sequence comes from Neoceratodus forsteri, assembly GCA_016271365.2. Lineage (NCBI taxonomy): Eukaryota > Metazoa > Chordata > Ceratodontiformes > Ceratodontidae > Neoceratodus > Neoceratodus forsteri. The sequence continues at coordinate 636,190,560 of CM057455.1, read as the reverse complement.
CACTGTCACAACCCAGGCCTAAAGAACAGTCAATGGCATCAGGGAGATTCACAACCACCATGAATTCTGATACCAAGAACATAAGATTGGGCTCAGTAAACCCCTTAGAAAGGGAGAAGACCAAATATCAAATAAGGAAGAAAGGTCAGAACATGGGAATGGTGATCAGGAAGAACCCATGGAAACAGAAGAACCATCACTAACATCAAAGCTTTGTTCATTTAAAACCATTCCCAAACTCATGAAAACCATCAAGACAACAAGTGAGTTTGATTTACCATCCCCAAAACCATAGAGAAAGCTAGATCTCATGATGCAACAAAAATCAAAGCAGTCAGACTTCTTCCCAATATGTCCAGCCATCAAGGTCATAGTCACTAAAGAATGGAAGGCAATGGACCCCACCTGTATATCAGAGATACAAGCATTAGGTCACATGTACCTGATTCAGGAAACAAATTCAAGCTATGGTGCACAGCCCCAAGCTTAGAACCACAAACAGTGGCATGGAGCAAACTCTGAGACCAGGAGCTCAGAAGGCTGTGGGTTCTATCCCCACACCAGGCACTTGGGTTACTAGCCCAATACTGACACTGTAGTGCAGCATGAGGGGGTACTGCACTTCTGAGGTGCTGTCTTTCAGATGAGATGTTAAACTGAGGTCCTATCTGCCTGTTCTGGTGGTAGTTCAGGTGGATGTTAAAGATCCCATGGCACTTCTCGAAAAGAGTAGGTGAATTTTGCTTTTATTAGAATTCAAGAAGTACCATCCAAAAAAAAGTACACACAAAAAATGTGAAAAACATCAAAAGGAGAACTAATACATCAAGTAACTGGCACATCATAATCAATAATCCAGACAAGATTCCTCCAAACATTATCCATACATTGACGAGTGCTATTCCTAGATTCTAGAAAATAAATAATGTGTAATTCTTTAACAAGTTTACCAAAAAGTTCATCATAAGTAAAGTCCTTTTGCTGCAGTGTAAACAAACATTGAGCATTTCAGATATACCATTTAAGAATAGTAAAATAATATTTAAGGTACCATGATGCCAGTGACACCAGCGAGAACTATAAACCCCATAAATTAGTTCAGCATATGAAAACCCCCTGAAAAACAGAACCCAAATTAGTTACTAAAAAGGACCAAAAAGGTACAATGTAAGAACAGGTGAAAAATAAATGTCTCAAAGTCCCATAAACTGCTATGTAGTCAGGACAAGCACAAATTCATTCCCCCAAGGACTTATGCTTTTGATTAGCCTTGACATTTAAGCGTTCATGACAGCAAAGCCATAAAACATCATGATACTTCTGAGGAATACTTTTATCAGCAATCAATTGAGTAACAGACCCCTCAAATTCCAAAGGGCAAAGAGGAAAAGTTCTGGGCTCAGAAAAATGAGATGCCAGCACCCGAGTATACTATTGCTTTTTTGTGTAGGAAAGAACATCAGCAAAGGTTTTACCCCATCGTAGTACATGAACAAAGACTTCCTGAAGATAAGGTGAGGGGGCAGAAGGCACAGATTTAAAGGCCTTTTGAGTATTTGCCCACCAACCATATACCATAAAAAAAGTGCTGTGCTAGTTAAATCACGCAGTCCGTTATTATTTTGGAGCCCTGTTTCAGTCTCTAACAGGTGAAGGAGTGGTAGTTCATTGTGGCAAACAACTAGAACTACCGACTCAGTTTGCTGCATATTCATTTATTTTAAGTACAAATTTCCTGACCTGTAGGTAATACCTGCACTTGTCAGAGCCTTTTTACTTGCCATTATTTTAAATATTGACACTGTTTGGCAGCATTAGTCTCTGTGACAATGGAAACCACTTCCGGTTTCCAGAGATATTTAACATGCCCTTGCAGCAAGCAGGGTGAGTGCGCTTGCACGGGCGCTTAAGACGCGATGTAAAGACACACGCCGTCTAGCACGCGGTTTAGCGGTTCAGCTGCTTCAGCGCTTCAGCTGTAAATCATTTTTAGTTCGATTTTACTTAAATAATACAACCTGTGCTACATAAGGGACATTGTGAAATCACCTTTATTGTGGCTAACACATAGAGTTTATATAAATTTGCTAAGTCCATCTGCCAACATGGACTCTGAGAAACTTGTGAATCCTATCACTACTATCATGACAATTGAGGGGGAAAACGGCCTAAAATGCCAAATATATAATATGTACAAACTGGTAGATTCTTTACCTACCAAGGACAATAGCTTTGTATGTGAAAAGTGCTTAGTAAACAAATCCATGGAAGAAGAACTAGGCATGTTTGGGAAAAGACTAATCGTACTAGAAAACAGTCAGGCAGATATGTTAAGACGTCACATTGAAAGAAACGAAATGTTACATGTATTGCCAACAAATGATACATTAAACATTGTAAATCAAGAATTAAATTTGTTACAAAAACCAATGGCACCTGAAATTGTCACAACCATAGATAAAAATCAAGATGTCAATAGAAAAAGGGTTAGAGAGGATGACATAGAATAACACGATTGGGCTATAATATCATCAGGTAGAGCAATCAAAAAAGGTCGTAAAGCAAACCAGTTTGAAATTCCAATTAAAAACACTTTCAGGTACTTTCTAATGATAAAATTACTAGTATTTTACCAGCACTATCATCTTCAGATGTATCTCAGAGACTTGGAGAGTAGATAATGACCAACATATCCAGGAAACATTAATAAATCTTGATAGCCCCTTGCCACTAACTTCTACAACAAAACAAAAAACAGTCCCTCAACCAACAAATCAGGGAATAGATCATTTTATGGACACAAATCATTCCATGCCGATGAATGTTCCATCAAGACAAATTTTTGTACTGGGTGATTCAATAATTAAGCACATAGACAGGGCAATCTGTAATTCTGATACATTTAACAGAACTTGTTCAAGTTATAGAGGGGCTAAAATTGTGGATATTACTGACATGTTAAATCCTATATTATCCCAACCAGGACTTAATCCGCTGGTAATAATTCATGCAGGGATAAATGATATTTTACAAGCAGATAGTACTAAATTAGAGGAAAGCTATGTGGCATTAAACAATCTCTTGGTGGAAAAGGGTTGCACAGTCTGCTTTTCTGGGATACTTCCAGTACCCAGGGCCACACTTCCCATCACTAATAAAATTAAACAAATAAACAACTGGTTAAGATTATGGTGTTTGAAGCAGGGGATAAAATATATCCATCATTGGGAAGATTTCTGTGGAAGGGACTCACTTTATTGCTGGGATGGACTCCACCTCAGCAGAAGGGGTAGTACTATACTGGGGAGAAAAATTGCAGCAGTATTAAATAATTTAAACTAGATTATGAGGGGGAGAATTGGAAAGGTCTAATTTCTCTAAAAAGGACAAACAGCATTGCTATTTATCGAACAACTAAATTCTGTAAAATTCTAAACTTTAATGCTAGATCCTTGAATAATATAAATATGGCTGAACTAGAATGTAAATGTAAATTATTGGACATTGGCATTGTTGCTGTAACTGAAAGATGGGATCCTGCATCAAAATGGGTAAAAGTGTTACCTGGTTACAAATTGTATCACAAAGGCAGAATAAATAAAAGTGGTGGTGAGGTTTGTCTATTTGTACATAATGATATAATATCATCAGAAATAATTAATAATTCAAATATCGAAACACTGTGGGTAAAATTACAATTTAAGGGTAAACCAAAATTAGTTATAGGAGTCTGCTATAGACCTCCCTTATCTGACTTTGAATACACAAATAAGTTAACAGAACAAATAACTGATATTACAGAAAAAAATTATGTGATAATTATGGGTGACTTTAGCCCTTAGGCTACCAGAAGATTTAGAACGCATAGGTTTTTAGGACAAGATATTATGTCGGCGGCAGACTAAGGGTTACTATGCAAGGAATAAATTGGAAAATATTCTCTGGCATAACTTCACATGAAAAATTATTAACAAATTTATGTATCGACCATGGCCTAGAACAATTAGTAAAAGTCCCTACTAGGGGTACTTATATAATCAATCTTATTATTATTACCAATTTAGGAAGTTTAGTTTCAGATATTGACATCTATGCACCAATTGGGAATAGTGATCATAGTTCACTTTTATTAAATATAAGTATTACTAAAAGTAAATCATAATCTGGAACATTACATAAAAATTATAATAGCACTAACTTTAAACAAATAAACCTCTCATTAAATCAAATTGATTGGATAAATAAGTTTCAGGATAAATCTACAACTCAAGCATGGGAAATATCTAAGCAAACTATAGTTAAGTTAGAACAGACATATGTTCCCTTAAAAGTTAAATACAATAAAAAAGGTAAAATACCCATTTGGTTTACCAAAGTTATATATAGACAAATAAAATTAAAAGAATGTCTGTTTAAGAAACTGAAAACAAATGGTACCTTAGGTATTAAGGTTAGATATAAAAATGCAGTATCTCATTTAAAAAAAAATAAATCAAACAAGCAAAAACTATACTAGAATTCACTCTGGCACATTCAAAGTCAAATAAAAAAATCACTTTATTAGTACATAAATAGTAAAAAAGGTGATTCTAGAACAATTGGACCAATATCACTAGACGGAAAATTTGTAAAGAAATGATCAAAAAATTGCTAACATATTTAATGAATATTTTTGCTCTGTCTTTTATAATAAAGATACTTATTACCCAAGGTGTAATTCATACCCATCATATCAAACAATAAATGGGCAGGAAGTAAGAAATTTTATATCTCTTCTTAAAAAATCTACTAGTCCGGGACCTGACAATATCAACGCAAGGTTTCTAATGGAAACAATTGATTCAGTTACCATTCCATTAACTTTAATATATAATAAATCATTAACAGAAAGCAGTATTCCCAATGACTGGCGTTCGGCAATAGTGGTTCCAATTCTAAAAAAGGGGAATAAAATAATTGTACAAAACTATAGACCAATAAGTCCTACATCAGTAATAGGTAAGGCTATGGAAAGAATAGTTAAATCACACATTGATTTAGAAATTAACTTGCTTGGGGTTCAGGATTCTACTCAGCATGGTTTTAAATCAGGATCATCTTGTACGACTAATCTGATTTCTTTTTATAACAATATTAGTAGGTACCTAGATAACCATATTCCTTCAGATGTTGTACTTTTGGACTACAGTAAAGCTTTTGATAAAGTACCCCATTCATTACTTATTGAGAAAATGCATATGTTTGTTTTTTCAGGATACATATTAAACTGGGTATCTCAATGGATATATAATAGATCACAGGTAATTAAGGTAAACAATCTTTTGTCAGAACCAAGCAAGGTGACTAGTGGTATTCCTCAGGGCTCCGTCCTTGGACCAAGGTTGTTTAACATATTTATTAGTGATTTCTCTATATCTTCCAGTAATTTTATTTCTAAGTTTACAGATGACACCAAATTGGGAGGTAGAGTAGACACAATTCTAAATGGTAATATTCTCCAAAATGATTTAAAGATTATAGAATTATGGGCAAAAACTAACCTCATGGATTTTAATATGGATAAGTGTGTGGTCCTACATTTTGGGAGTAGAAATCCTAAGATTACCTATTGGCTAAATAATAAACCAATTAAACACTCTGAGTGTGAAATAGATCTGGGGATCCTAGTAAATACCACATTATCTGCTGATTCACATTGTAATAGAGTGGCAAATACTGCTAATGTCCTGTTGAAACAAATAAACAAAACCTTTGTTAATAAATCAGAACAGTGTTTGGTCACCTTGAACAGATCATATGTTAGACAGTATTTGAATTATGGTTCTCTATATTGGAATCCATACCTCAAAAGAGACATTTATAGAATGGAATAGGTTCAGAGAAGATTGACTAGGATGATACCTAGATTAAAAAAAGACCCTTATAATATACGTTTTTCAAAAACAGGACTACAATCTCTCCAACAAACATTGGGGGGGCACTCAGGAATAGAAATCATACTGAACAAACAGAAAAAAGAATCATCCCCATTATGAAACTCTAGAAGCTGACCTTGTAAATAAGAGGAAACTACCGCCATAATAGCATCTTGTGCCATATGAACAACTGCATTAGAATCCAAAACCTCAGAAAAATGCTTTTTCTGAACCCGGTCAGCACAACTCAGAAAAGGACAAATAAATGCTAATTTGCCCTGTGTCCCAAAAGATTGCTGCATAACCAGAGAAGACACCTGTTTAGCATGAAATGACCACATTTCAGCTTGTATAGCAGAAATCTGAGCAGTAAAATCATGCCGAGTGGACTGTACTAAGCTCAAAACATGCTGTAACTGCTGACGAAGGGTTCAATACCAGACACAATCCAAATATCTATGATGTTCACTTAGAGACAATAACAAAGAACATAAATCAGCCTTCAAACTATCCCACCATAAGTAAGTATTATCAATCAAATCAAATAATGTTTTCTTACCACCTACACAATGTAAGACTTTCTGTTGAAAACCAGAAGAGCTAAGGAGAGACGTATTAAATTTCCACAGGCCCGGCCCTAAAAGTTTATCAGATTTACCAAGAACAAGTAATAATTCCTTGTGATCCAAATACTTAACAGACTCCACAGATACCATCTGAATTACCAGATGTTTACTAATAAATAAAGAATAGTGGATGGTTGACCATCCACAGCAAAGCTTTGTTTCCATCAAGAGGGAGCTGATGATGTCATAGAGACCTCGAGAGCGAAGTTCGAGAGGCCTCCATGGCATCATCAAGTCCCGAGATGGAAACACAGACTTGGTTGTGGATGGTCAACCATTCACTGTTTTTTATAGTATATGGTTCCCCCAAATAAACACAAGGTCCATACCTTGTGTAGACACTCCTGCACTGGTCCTCGCTTTGAGTCCCGTCTCACAAGGTACCAATTCTCCTCACTATGATTATGGTTTGTTTCAGTCACATCCCCAAATATAGCGATACGCCTTACTGCAGTCCCACTCCTTTTTTACTGTAACTGCCAGAGATTAAAAAAAAAATGCAAATTGATAGTTGGGACACGTGGAGCCGATTATGGCAGTCCGTGTCCAAACTGTCTGCTTGCCCGACCACTCACTAAGTGAATCAGCCATTTTAGAACACATTTTTAAAACCACTGCCTGTTTCCACCAATCAGGAGGAACTCAAGAGGCAAAAGTTGTTGTACTATCGATGTGACGTCAGAACGATAGTACAACAACTTTTTTGACCTTTGAACTGTACTACAACAGGATTTTGGAAAACCATTGTTTTCCATCCACAACAAACCCTAATCATATACTATAAAAGAAATCAGTACGAGTAGTGAAATGACCACATTGAAAAGTGGGAAAACCTTTACCATGCAGACATTTAGAAGCATCAACTAAGGCTGCCAAACAAACCATAGAGCCAAGGAAGTAGATATCACTAAAAATTTTAATAGTCTGAGTAGTGCTGGTATGATCTTCGCTGGATAAACCACAATTAAAATCACCACCAATAATAACAGACTGAGCAGAAAAAAAATAGGGATGTATCACAGTAAACAGCTCCACCCGGTCAGCCTTAGACTGGGGGCACAGACATTGATCAGGCAAAAATACTTAGAATCATACTTAATATCTAATAACAAGACATGCCCAGACACCAACTCTAAGAGATTTAATACCTGGACAAGGATAGTAAATAAAATAGCAACACCCGTACAACGTTCGAGGCCCACAGACCAGTAGGAGGCCCCAGAAAACCATTCAGTAGAAGCAAGCTGAGTCTCCCTAGTAGTATGCAATCTGGTGTCTTGAAGAAATGTAATATCCACAGAAGCAGACCGAAAACACAAAAAAACTATCCCCCTTTTAGATGCAGTCTGAATACTATTAACATTATTAGTGAGAAAGGATAAACCAAACATAGCAAGATGTAATAAGTGAAACCGCCTCATTTTTTTAGCATGTTTACCAGTGTGGATTTACCCCTTGGCATTGTACTCCATCTAGTTTTACCCAAAACCTGACCCTCATCCCCCAGTTAACTAGACTCAGAGTCGGACAAGGCACCCAACATGCTTTGAGTATCATAAGAAACAGCAGGTTCCGGATCCAACAAATCCTGCAAGGGCCCAAATGTATTAGAAAGGGGTGAAGCAGAAATTTTTTGAACTTTAGAAACTGGCTGCTGCCAAGCCTGGCAGCGTTGAGTAACTCATTTTCCCACCTCAGCAAACGGGACAGGGAGGGAGTGGAGGAGGCATCTCAACAATCCCAGTCACAGAGTCACCAACAATAGGAACCAAGTCAGAAACATCAGTGAGGTGAGGAGGACGGGCATCAGAAGGAGGGTCAGGAGGAACCCCTCAGACATCCTCCAAATCAGGGACAGAACAAGGGGCCCTGGAAGGGTGTAGAGACAGGAGGGGCCTTCGAAGGCAGACCCCTAGAGTGTCTCTCATGGTCCTGTTGAGCCACAGCAACCAGTAAACGCTGTTCCTTCAAATCCCCAGACCCAGGCTGTTTATAAGCAGTATGGATACAATCAGGAAAGTAGTGCCCTCAGGCCCCGTAAAGATTACATTGTGCCTCACTAGTACATTGACCCGTACTATGACCCAGCGAACCACATAAAACACATTTAATTTGGTCACAAGCACTACTAATATGACCTGGAGCCCCACATTTATAAAATGTTTTAGGTTGTCCAGGGTAAAATAGGACACCCCTGTCACCCTCCAAGAAGAAGGATTTTGGCAAATGTTGCAGTACACATCCACAATCTTCAAAGAAACCTGAACCTTCCACCCTCCAGTCCAAATATTCACATCATCAAAAATAGCATCAGGATGCCCCAAAACAGTACACCTTTGATGTAATCAAAACAGTAAGTCAGCAATACTAACGCCTTCATTGCTAAAGAGAACAGTTATGGTCTTCTGAGTGGGTTTGGAAAGAGGGATAACCTGAAAGGGAGCCCACAGGGGGGAAGATTTCACTCGCTGATAATGAACCCAGAATTGTTCAAATCCATGTTGCATCTTGAAGCTGATGTCAAAATTAATCTCCTTAGACACATGATTCAAAGCATACAACTCTGCAACATGAAATCACAAAGAATCCTGCAATAAGACACGGCTGACATAAGTCCTGTCTGGAAAGGTGTCCAAACCACCCTTGTACACCCAATGACTTGGCAGGAAAGACTCACTGGTGGAAAAAGGAGGCATAGGTCTTAGAATGACCTTGTGTCCCCCCTGAGCTACCCCTGAACCACCAATACCAGAGGCTCTGGTAGTATGATCATTAGAGTCACTGGGCATATCATGTAAGGAGGGAACATCAGGTACAGGAGGGAGAACAGGATCAGAAGGGGTCATATGGGAGGTAGTCAATGGTAGAAAGGCCATGGTAGGATTTTGGATCAGAATCAAGTCTGGGGGAAGCTCCAAATCAGGTGCAGGAGCCACCAGAGGAGCAACAGTGACAGAGCCAGTCTGTAAAGCAGGAGCAGCTGAAAGTGGGGAAGTCAAACAAACACCAGGGATTTTAATATGGAAAAAGCCAGACATCCACTGGCGAGTAGTCGGGGATCGTACCCAACCAGCCGCCTTCAAGGAGCTGTCCACCAACCAGGGACCCTGCGAAACAGCCGAAGCATCAGACCAAGAGGTAGTCACAGAGGCTTTCTTAAAAATATGATCACCGTGGCCTGCCCTTGATCAACAGATGCCAAAACGAACACCTGGGCAGACGTTACCGTAGCAGCCGTTTGTACGGGGACCAGCGTCTTACGGGATGCATCTTGACAACTCCCGCCATCAGGCACAGAAACAGGGACAGAATCACCAGAACATCCTGAAATCAATATGGGATTAACAAGTTTCAAAGCAGTGCACAAATCTTCCTTTTGCTGATGATATCTCTCCTCCATGGCATGTAAATCCAAAAGTAATTTATGAACCGAAATAGAAGTCTCACCCGATGCTGAATCCAGAGCCAATGAAGAACCTTCTTGCGTAAGATCTCCCCTCACTCAGCAATCATTGGCACAGTAGTAGAATCAAGAGAAGGAACAGCAGCAGAATCCAGAACTAAATCACAGAGAGGAGACCCCTGCTCCACAACCGGCCGTACCTCCATCTCCATTGCTGCTCAGAGGAGAACTAAACTGAACATGGGCACAACAGCCCCCTACCGACGAGTAGGGAAATTTCCCCAGTGCCCTGGCCAGATTTCCCTCATTCACTAAAAATACCACCAACAGATTTCTCTGGTTCAAGGTCACTTGGCATTTCATCTGTATCCACCCCCAGGTTGTGCCTGACAATAGGCAGAATCTGCCTAGTGCACTTACTCGGTCAACAAAAACTAAATAAATAAATAAATAAAGGACAGTCATATCAGCTGATGGAGCAACCACGCTCAAGGATCAGGCTGAAAAAAACTCAAGGAAATGTTATTGAAGATCTTCGAAGTGGTGGGACTAGCAGTCAGAGCTACTACCAGAGCGATATTTGTGGCAAGAGCACAAATTAGGTGGATAGAGGGGGTCGTAAAAGACATGGATCAAAATTTGAACCAGGCAAACCTTGTACATTGTACAATCCAAACAGCTAAGTACTTGGGAGATATGTCAGTGGACACACTAAAGCTGAATGCTAGAGCTGTGGCACTGGCAAATAGAGCAAAATGATCTCTATGGTTAAATTACTGGATGCAGACAATGACTGCAAAAACAGATTACTGAAACTATCATTAAAAGGAGGCCAATTATTCAGAGAAGGCATACAAGAATTCCTAAAGTAAAAGGAAGATGGCAAGGAAACCACTGCTCTACCTGCCTACCTTTTGGAGTAGTTTTTACACCCACAGAAATCAAAGTGGTAAAACAAAAAAACAAAGTTTCAGGGGCATGAGGTCATACAACAACAACAGCAAATATAGATTCAGGAACTTCTCAGCCTTCAACTACAATATCAAGGTCAAAAAAGGGTGGGGGCTTGAAGGGGCAGGTCTGGTACAGCCAAGGGAAAAGTCAAACAGGCAATCACAAAATTGACTACATAAAGATTCCATAGGAACAATCAATATTAGGTAACAGCAATCCTCACATAGGAGGGCAACTATCATTATTCCTGTCAATGTGGTGGTACACAACCACAGACAAGAAGGTGCTAGAGATAATATAAAAAGGCTATGCAACTGAATTCTCAGAACAGCCATCCAAAGACTGACTAATCATATCTCCAATATCCAGAAAGAAGGCACACCTTCAACAAATTCCGGAAATACTAAACAAACTCCTAGCAAACAATGCCATACAGCATATACCAGAGGAGGAATGAGGAACTGAAGTCTACTCGATATTTATTTATTTATTTTATTTATTTATCAGACTATCAGAATTACAATCCTTGAGTCATAGACTCATTTCTAAAGGCTCGTCGGATGACATAAATACAGACATGACAGTAATACAGCAAAGATAACATTACATAACTAGTTGGACAGTAGATGTACAAACATTATTAAGCATTATAATATATTGATAAGTACCTATACAGAGTATTTCCTAAGCAGTTACATACACCCTTTGCAGTGCTAAGCACTTACATACATCCTTTGCAGTGCAGTAGTGCAGGCATTACAATACATTGTTACAAACCTAAACAGAGTATTATCTTTTCGGTTACATACATCCTTTGCAGTGCAGTGATGTAGGCTTATACACAGTGATAGCTAAGCAGAATAACAAAAGAGCAGAGACAGGATAGTGGGCCCTGGTGGGGTTTAGTGGAGCAGTCTTGGGTTAGACTGTGTCTTGGTGTGGGCCCACTTTAGTAGTGATTGGGCTGTAGTTTAAAATGGCAGAAGGACTAGTGTGGACAGGTGCAGGTACATGTAGCATAGAGGTGAATCTTGAGGGCCACTTTGAAAGGGCTGAGCTTGGTGTGGGTAGTGACCAAGTATGGTAGGGCATTATACCAGGTAGGGGCCATGACTAGGAATGATTTCTGGGCAAACGTTGTCCTGACCTTGGGGATGGCCAGTGTTATTGTGTCTGTTCTGCATGTATGGACTTTGGGAGTGACTAGGGGTGAGGAGGCTGACACTCCTGAAGTGTCTGTCCAAGGCAGGATTTTTTTGGCCATGAGGCATGCTTGGAACTGAAGCCTTTCATCAAGGTTGAGGATCTAGGCATAGTCGTAGAGGGTGTATGTGTGAGTCATGCGATCAGCCCCTGACAAGAGACTGCAGGCTTCATTGATGGTTACATTAATCTTGTTGAGAGCAGTGGTGTCAGGAATATTGTTCTTAATAGCAAAGAAAACAGGGTACCTCAAACCAGTGCTTGACCTGAAATCTCTAAACAGGTTAGTAAAGTCACAAACATTCAAGATGGAGACAATAAGATCAGTGCTGAAGGCCATATGACAGGGGAACTTTCTGACATCCATAGACCTTCAAGACACCTATCTGTATCTACCAATTTGACCATCCCAATTCAAACACCAGTGGTTTCACATTCTGGGACAGCACAACTAGTATCAATCACTACCATTAAGCCTAGGTTCAGCACCAAATGTTTTCACCAAGGTGTTGCTGGTAATAGTGGCACAAATAAGAGAGAAATGAATAAACATGATTTCTTACCCGGACGACTGGCTCATATACACCAAGTGGAAGATACAAGCAGAGACAGACACAAACACAGTCATACAAACACTTACCACTCATGGATGGCTTATAAACTGGGAAAAGAGTTCATTGACACCATCCCAATGGATACAACAGCTGGGGGCAGACATCGACACAATGATGAGACTGGTTCATCATCAAAGAAGAGAATAAACAAGATACAAACACTGACCCACCAACTACAGATGAAACAATCATTGACATTACTGCAAATGACATGAGTGAGTATTAGGGGGAATAACATTCTGCTTAGACCTGGTCCCTTCAGTCCAGATGGAACACGAGCCCCTTTCAATTACTAGCCATACCATATGGAACACTGACTGAGAAAAACCTACACACAGCAGTGAAATTAATGGGCCAAGTGAGGAGATCACTGAAATGGTGGACCAACATACAAAAACTGTCAAAAGGAGTCCCCCTAGAGAGACGAGACAACACAAAGTAATCATGGACACAGAAGCTGGCCTACTAGGCTGGGGTGTTTCCATGGAGCACAGAACAGGTCAAGGAAAATGGATACAGATGGAAGCAAGACTTTTGATCAAAGTACTGAAAATAAGGGCAGTATTTCACTCTCGTATCATTCAAAAAATACATCAGAGAGAAATCCATTCTGATCCAATCAGACAAAAGATCAACAGCAGTTTAAACAACTAAAGAAGGAGATATCAGAAGTCCAGCCCTCATGAGGGAGATGCCAAGAGTGCTGTCATGGGCCCAAACCAATCAGAAACACATAATAGCTCTACTCCTAGCTGGAAAATTAAACACCACAGCAGACTGGCTGAGCAGGCAGCAAATTCACCTGAGGGAGTGGTAATTACACACCCAGATCTACTACATCAACAGGCAATTGCAACCACTAACAACAAACCTCATGGCAACATCAAAGAACACCCAAGTAAAGCTGGTCTATTCAGGCTTTAAATATACAAACTCAAAAGGCTTATATGCACTACACCTGCTGTGGACACATGACAAAGCCTACATTCTCCTCATTTCCCCTTATCACACAAGTGTTGAGAAAAGTAAGACAATCAAGAAAACTGATCAGAATGATTACCCCATACTAGCTGAGAATGGCATGGTTCACCACCTTGGTGGTGATGGCATTAGACAAATGGATCTACCAAACTGGAAGAACATTTTGACACAAGGGCCAATTACACACTCCAACCAGCACAGTCCCAAGCTTATAGCATGGCTCCTGAAAGGTAGACACTGTTAGGACACTTTGATTCAGTAATTATTACCATGATACAATCTAGATGATCACTCATAACATCCACATGCAGTAGACTTTCAACAGATGGTGCAAAACTAATCACATAAACCCTCAAACTATTACAGTGCTGCAAATTTTGTTTTTATTATAACAGGGCCTGGACAAGAGGCTGTCACCTTCATTACTCAGAGTGCAGGCCTCAGTTATATTTGTGGCACCAAGGTCACATCCTGACGAACTCTGATTTCTGAAAGCCACCAAGAGAATGAGACCATGCACAAAGATAATAGTGGCCCCTTGGGATCTCAACTTAGTCCTACATGTCCTAAAGAAACACCCATTCAAACCACTGAATGGGATTCATCCATGCTGTAAGGGTCTAACGATTTCATCTTTAGTAGCAACCTGTTCAGCCAGAAGAATAGGGGAACTCAATGCCCTATCATGCAAACAAGCTTTTATCCAGCCGGCCCGGTGGCACCACAACTTGCTCCTCGCTGGAGAACTGGGTTCAGGAAGGAACTCTGGCAGCCAGAGTTCAGCAAGGGAGGGAAGGGATTGAGTGTCCAGAGGACTGCTCTCTCTTCCTGGTGAGGGATCTGGGAAATGTGCCATTCCTGGGTGGCCCCTGATGGTGATTGGGGGCAGCACAAGGAACAGGCAGCACAGCAGATGTGGGGTGAAGCTGCGGAGGATGTTAGCACATAGTGCCTTTTATGTCACCTCATATCCGAGCTCCGAGGGGCAACCACAGCAAGAAAATTCCCACTTGGTCTAGGGAGATGACGAGGACTCCAGTGGCAGACACCCACATCCCCATCATTGGGCTCTCTCCCTGAAGGCTGCCCCGAAGGCTGGCCGAGCCCCCCCCAATGAATAGACCCTCTAATCTCAGAAAGGACCTCCAGGTAGGAGAGGTGTGCCCTTGATCCGAGGGGCTGGAAAGTCCAGTTGGGGGTGCTGGAGGGGAAGAAAGCTTCAGGCATGGGAGTAGAGGTTTCTGGCTGAGAGGGCACTTCTGCCCTGACCGAGTGGAGCATGAAAGAAACTGTACAAAAAAATCAAGCTTTTATCCAATTCAATCAGAACAGCATATCACTAGAAACAGTTCAAGTATTTACACAGGAAGTGGCATCTACCTTGTACTTATTTATGTATTTATTTAAAGTCTTGTGACCGAGGGAGGCAAAATGAGTGAAGGCTGATTTCCAAGTGTGACCCGGGGGAAGGGGAAAAGCTAAGTAAAATTACACAAGACAAGGCAAAGCAAGGAGTACACTGTCCAATAACTAGCATAAAAAATACAAATAATGCAAAAGGTAGATACAAGCAGTACGAATGATACATGGAGCTTGAATGATACAGTGCGAAGAAACTAAGCAGTCAATAAGACAAAATAAGGCATGTAAATACCAGGTGAGCATGTACCAGTGAGCTAGGGTGATACTATGCAGTGGAACACAGAGGGCAATGAGGGCGCACAATTGAGCACAAGCTAAGTAAAAAGACTAGCAGATGAGCATGGGGAAGAAACGTAGAAACATAGAATTTGATGGCAGATAAGGACCGCTTGGCCCACCTAGTCTGCCCATTTTTCTACCTAACAGATAAGCTGCAGATCCTAGTTAACCAACAGCCTACTTCCTCCTACCCCCATTAGATTGCCTTATGTCTGTCCCATGCATTTTTGAATTCCGCCACTGTTTTTGACTCTACAATCTCCTCAGGAAGGTCATTCAATGCATCTACAGCCCTCTCTGTGAAGAAATACTTCCTCACATTACTTCTGAGCCATCCCCCCTCTATCTTCAAATTGTGCCCCCTTGTTCGTGAACATCTCTTTTTCTGAAAGATGCTTCCCTCTTGGAATTTGTTGATTCCCTTGAGGTATTTGAAAGTTTCTATCATGTCCCCCCTCTCCCACCTTTCCTCGAGGCTATACATCTTAAGCTCCTTTAGTCTTTCTTCATATGTCTTCTGGTGCAGACCCTGCACCATTTTGGTTGCCTTCCTCCAGACAGCCTCCACCTTGTCTATGTCTTTTCGGAGATGGGGTCTCCAGAACTCTACACAGTACTTCAGATGTGGTCTTACCACTTGTCTGTACAAAGGGCAAACAACTTCCTGTTTTCTACTGGTGATGCCCCTCCCTATGCATCCCAGTATCCCCCGAGCCCTCCTTACTGCCTTCTCACATTGCTGGCCCACCTTTAGGTTGTCTGATATGACTACCCCCATGTCCCTTTCCATTTTTGCTGTTGTCAGTATCTCACCCCCCATTGTGTACTCTTCTCCTGGGTTTTTGTTTCCCAGGTGCATTACTTTGCACTTCTTTGCATTAAATCTTAGCTACCATACATTTGACCATTCCTCCAACCTTGACAAGTCCCTTTTCATCCTTTTCACCCCACCTTGTGTGTCAACCCTGTTGCAGAGCTTTATATCATCTGCAAAGAGACATACTTTCCCTTCCAGTCCCTCTGCAATGTCACTTATAAAGACAATAAAAAGGACCGGCCCCAGTACTGAACCATGCGGTACCCCACTAGTAACACCCCTTTATTCACTGTGGACTCCATTTGCTATTACCCACTGTGTCCTGTTATCCAGCCAGTGTTTTATCCAGGCTACAACCCTGGGACTCACTCCCAGGCTGGCGAATTTGTTTATTAATCTTTTGTCAAATACCTTGCTAAAGTCTAGGTAGGCCATGTCCACAGCCCCTCCCTGGTCTACTACTTTGGTCACCCAGTCAAAGAAATCAATTAGATTTGTCTGACATGACCTTTCTGCTATGAATCCATGCTGCCTTGGGTCCTGTGCCCCACTGTCCTCTAGGTACTCAACAATTCTTTCCTTCAGAAGTGATTCCATCATTTTCCCTATCACTGAGGTTAAACTAACAGGTCTGTAGTTTCCTGCTTCTGCCTTGCTCCCACTTTTGTGAAGGGGAATCACATCTGCCCTCCTCCAGTCCTCAGGTATCGCACCATCCTCCCATGATTTATTAAAAAGGGTAGTCAATGGTGTTACTACTTCTTCCCTTAGTTCTTTTAGAATTCTGTGGTGCATCCCATCTGGCCCCATTGTTTTATCCACTTTGGTGTTCCCTGTCTGGAGGGGTATTGGGTTGCAGCCCAGATGAGGATTGCCCTCTTACTTTTGCACCCCACTTACCAATCCAGTTGGCAGACAATGGATTTGATCACTGTAAACTCACCTACATTGTTTTCACAGATATGTGTTCAAACAGCAATAACGAACAACCCACCCTCACCATTTTGTGGTACCACTGTGGTGCTGGAGGGATGCAGACAGGGATGTGGGAGGGGAGCCACAACGGTATACCTCTGGAAATACCAGTGTTGGTCACAAAGCATATCTCATACATTGGCCCATAGGGATCCCTGGTACAGATGCCAAGAGAAACAGAGATGTAGGGCTCCATGGCAGTTTTTAAAAGGGGACCAAATTCTATCCTTTGAGGAGGCTGTAGAGAAGTTTGGATGGATTCAAGGTGACCTACTCTTTTATTATCAGAGCAGAGACTATATAATGAAACACTTACGTGAATCCTCCAAGACCTCCATGGGGATCCCACCACCACTTGTGTTTGAAAAAATTTGGGGGGGGGAGGGGAGAAAGTGCAATCTCTTTACTTTGTAGGAATTATATTGCTGACTCAAATCATTCAACAAAATATATAAAGGTGAAATGGGAGAAGGAATTTGAAATAAGATTAAATGAGGAGAGGTGGTTGCAGTCCATTAAAAATACCTGGCACTCCTTCTCGTCTCCGGGATGGCGGGAATTTTTGTGGAAGCTTAGAAGTAGGTATTTTTGTGTTCCTGAACAGGTGGCTAGATGGAACCCGCAGATCCCTGCCTCTTGCTGGCAAGAGTGTGGCACCTCTCCCACAACACAGGCCCATATATTCTGGCAGTGCCCTGTAATCAATCGGTATTGAAGCAATATATGTATGCGACTCCAGGAAATGTTTAATATTGCGACCCCATTGGGCCCAGAGCACGTTATTCTAGGCTTATACCCTGTTGAGATAAGAGGTCAGAAAGCTAAATATTTGTGGAATATCTTGATCACAGTTGCTTGTAAGGCTATTTCCAGGAGATGGCTGTCCCCCCAGCCGCCCACAGAGTTGGAATGGAGAGAATTGGTAAACAATGTGAAAACATATGAGAGAATAACTTTCTCCTTATCCTTGAAGACTCCACAGTTCATTAACCGGTGGTCCAGGTGGGAACTTCTGGGTTAGAGAACCTCTGATAAAGGAGGAGCTGGGGTGATTGTTGCCCTCACCCCCTTGACATGGCCCTACTTCTGCCTCCCCCCTCCCCTTTTCTCCCTCCCCTTGCCTAAGCCTTGGGTGTAAGTTTTTGGGTAAAGTGCATTGGTTAATGACTATTAACTTAAGGTAGTGTGAAGGTAGTCCACCTATGTATACACAGAATGTAATCATTACATATAATTAAGTGCTTCTCCTTTATACCTTTTTCCCCCTCCTTCTCGCTCTTTTTCCCCTTGATCTCCCTATCTGTTACCCCTCTTTGGGGTATATGTTGAGTATGTATCTTAGGATAGGAAGCAGTTGTCTACACTAAGTGTTTTTTCTTTAATATCCTGAACAAATGTAGTAAAATATTAATGATATTTGTTTTTGTAATTCATTAAATGAATAACAAGGTTAACAGATGTTAAATCCACTGAGAGTGGCCCCAGTGAGGGTAGTGGGCCATGCTTAGGTAATGGCTTTTGGTTTTTATAATGATGGATACCATATTGTAATAGGTGCCATTATGTGGAGCTGTATGGAATATGACTTGATCAATAAAGATGAAGTATAAAAAAAAAGAACTAGCAAAAAATGTTTTTTTTTCAATAAAAAAGGCAATGGAAACAATTTTTTGTGGGAGAATATTTAATATAGCAACACCAAATTAAGCATCCATTTATTACATGGAGGTACAAAACTAATGTTGTACTAAAAAGCAGTTTTTCTAATATGATGCATGTATTTCTTTTCTATTTTATTAAGGTGGCTAAGTGAAGCTTTAGCGACAAATGTCAGCCATTAACACCATACTATACAAAAATGTGAATATCTTCTAAAGTATACATAACAGACATAAAGTGTCAGTGACAAAGTTGTTTAGCAGAACATTATCTTTCCAACAGTGCTATGCAGTCAATTTTACTCACTTTAGTTTGTGAAATATTTAAGTTTTAAGCAGTGACATCCTCAGGCGTCAAAAGTCCTCAGTGGCACAAAGTGCAGGACGTCTGGAGGCATTAAAGACCTCTGGAGTGTGTTTTCTGCTGCCACCTATAGGCATCTTGGGGCCTCAATGAGCTAAGTGAACTTAAAATATTTACTTGCACAGAACCAGAGTTCAGAAATCAGACAGACTCTTCATCATCATGCAAGGTCAAAGAAAGAGCATGGCAGCATCAAAAGCTACAATAGCCACATGATTAAACAAGCATTTGTCAATGCCGAATGTTTGCTTGCTGGTATTAGCATTAGAAATGCAGGAGTTAGACAGATGCAGAATAGGAATGGCAGTGAAGTACTGAACTTCACGTGAACCCCATCTCCATCCTGTAGAGATGGACAGGATTTGGGGTAAGGTTTTGGGTCATCACCCATGACGGTCAAGCCATGTCACCTCACCCTATTCTGCAGACACCGACACATGTTGAGCTGTGCCTTAGGGTGTTTGGTTTTACAGTCACCCCATTCCATAAGGACATATGTTGAAATGGGTGCAGCATAGGAGAATGGGGTGAAGTCTTGAGACGAAGAGTCCAAGGTACACCTCGATGCCTGTCAGTGGCTCAGGGGTGGGGGTGAGATGGCATGAGCAGTACAGTTGGCAATCCAAAGGCACACCCTGATGCCTGTCTGTCTGTACAGGGTAGGACGTTATGGTTAGAAACCGTAATGCCTCAGGCATTTGTTGGTATTCACAGTACAAATTTTGAACATGGCCTTTTTGTGACCCCACCTCATGAAAGCATTTGCGAACTCTTGTCATGAACAGTGGCAGTGTGATTTTGTCAATGTGTCCTGAAAACTGACTTCCAACAGTGACAGTGCCATTCTGCACCACATGTACGAAAACACAGATCAGGCAGGATGTGAAGAATGACAGCTGTACCATCCATAGGGAGGTATGAAGAGATGGCAATGTTGAAAATCTGTAGTGGGAATATTAAAAATGCTTGCACTTCTGAGTATACGTGGAAACTGCACAAAGCATGTGCGTAACATAGTCATTTTATGAGTTTCATCACCAGATTTTCAACATAGCCATTTAACGACCTGTGATCATGAACAGTGTCACTGTGATTTTGTTAGTGTCCTGAACACTGATTTCCCACAGCAACCATGGTATTCTACACCAGAACTGCAAAAACACATTTCAACCAGGCTGTGAAAAATGACAGCTGTACTGTTCATAAGGAGGTGTGGGAAAATGGCAATGTTGAAAATCTGGAGTGAAAATATTACAAATATGCAAAGTTATAAGCGTGCATGGAAACTGCGCAGCGCACACTCGTAACGCAATCATTTCATGGACTTTCATCACCAAATGTTCAACATAGGCATTTTAGGACCTCTGCTAATGAACAGTATCACTGTGATTTTTGTAATGTGTCTTAAACAGTGATTTCCCACAGTGACTGCGCAATTCTGTGCCAGAAGTGCAGAAACACATTTTGGCCAGGATGTGAAAAATGACAGCTGTACTTTCCATAAGGAGGTACGGAAAAATGGCAATGTTGAAAATATAGCGTGAAAATATTGTAAATGTGCGAAGTTACGGGCGTGCATGGAAACTGCACAATGCACGCTCGTAACAGTTAGTTTACAGACTTTTGTCACCAAATTTTCAACATAGCCATTTTAGGACCTCTGCTAATGAACATTGTCAGTGTGATTTTCCTAATGTGTCCCGCACATGGATTTCCCACAACGACTGCACTTCTCTGTGCCGGAAGTGCAAAAACACATTTGGGCCGGGATGTGAAAAATGACAGCTGTACTGTTCATAAGGAGGTGTGGGCGAATGGCAGTGTTGGCAATCTGGAGTGAAAATATTGCAAATGTGCTAAGGTACAAGTGTGCATAGAAACTGCACAACGCACACTCATAACACAGTCATTTTATGAACTTTTCTCACCAAATTTTCAACATAGACATTTTAGGACCTCTGCTAATGAACAGTGTCACTGTGATTTTCTTAATCTGTCCCAAACATTGATTTCACACACCAACTGCACCATTGTGTGCTACATGTGCAGAAACACATTTTGGGTGAGATGTGCAAAATTAAAGCTGTACTGCTCATAAGTAGGTATAGAAAAATGGCATTGTTGAAATTCTGGACTGCAAAAATGAAAAATTCACGCAGTTACGAGTGTGAGTTTGAACTGCTCAATGCACGGTCATAAACCAGTCATTTTTAGGAATTTTTTTACCAAATTTTCAACATAGCTATTTTAAGACCTCTGCTCACGAACAGTGTCACTGTAATTTTCTTAATCTGTTCCAAACATTGATTTTGCACACCAACTGCACCATTGTGCGCTACATGCTCGGAAACTCATTTTGGGTGAGATGTGAAAAATGACAGCTGTACTGCTCATAAGTAGGTGTGATAAAATGGTAATGTTAAAAATCTGGAGTACAAATGTTACAAATTCATGAACTTACGAGTTTGCGAAGGAACTGTGCAATGCACACTCGTAAAACAGTCATATTTAGGAATTTTTTCACCAAATTTGCAACATAGGCTTTTTGAGAGCCCACCTTAGGAATACTGGCACTGTCATTTCATTAATCAGTCCAGAAAGGTGATTTCACACAGTGACCATGAAATCACCCTTTGGGCCTGATTAATGCCATGACAGTGACAGAACTCATGAGGAGGTATCCCAAAAACCCCATGTTGAAAGTTTGGTGCCAAAATTCCAAAAAATGCCTGAGATATGCAGCAAAGTTGAAAAAAAAAAACTATTTATTACATTATACAGCTTACTGGCATTTCCTCAGTTCGCGGTCGGCTTTGAAGACTGCAGATGTGTTCCTGGTCCACCAAAGATCGTCGCGCCAGACTCCGGAGGTAAGTATGGGATGAGAGTGGTGTGGGGAGGCAGAGTGCGCAGTGGTGGGCACGGATATGAGGGGGTCTACAGGCATTTTTTTCTTTACAGGGAAAAAATAAAAGACAACCGGGACGGTTTCCACCTTATAGGGGCATTTGGCAAGCTGGGATGGGCTCCCAGTGTGCCAAGGAACTCTTTTTTGGGGTGGGCAGCTGTAGCTGATGGGGATTGGGCACCCCCATGGGCGCACAAGAAAATGGGGGGGACATCATGCCTATGGGGATTGGGCACCCATCGGCAGGCAACAAAACTGGGGTGGTTACATCATGCAGATGGGGAGTGGGCTCCCCCATCAGCAGACAACAAAAGCGGTTGGGGGTTACATCTTGCCAACATGGAATGGGCTCCCCCATCAGGTAACTAAACATTGCAGGCACTGAAGCCAGCTGGGATTGGGGCCCCCGTCAGCCAACAAAGATCCTTTGGGGGGGCACTTGCTGCTGAGGGGAATTGGGCACCCCTCTGCATGGGAGGCTGCCTAATATTGTTTGTGCACTTGACAGCAAGCCACCTACCATGTTCACAAACAGTATAAGGCTAGCTAACGTTCTGTCCTGCAATGACGGGTGGCTCCCTCATTGTAGCACAATGACTGATGCTGCAATGACAAGGTGGCCCCTGATTGCTGCAGAGAAAACATTACAATTATTGCACTTTTTGGAGACCAGTGTCATCAGCACACTATGCCTCCATTGGTCCACCAGTGCCAAGCCCCCAAATGCAGTGCCTCCCTTGACTGTAACACTGCCGCACCTCCACAACCCGCTTCTATCCTAAGCTGTCACATAGTGTTTCTTGTGCATGTGCGTAAGCAAACATAAAAAGTCAGTTCAAGAGGCTTACAAATCAGTGGGGGAGATAGCCTCAGACAGAATCAAAGCACACTGCACATTGGCAGTTGCCACCTCCTGGGCACAGCTGCAGAAATCAGCACAGCAGCAATGTGGACTAGTATACATACTTCTGCCAGACGTTATACACTGCACACTAACATACAAGGTAGAACTTCTTAGGGAAACAAAGTCCTGAAGGCAATCACCTTTACAGGTGCTGAATGTCCTTGCTGCCTCCCACCCAGTTAGGGAGTACTGCTTATTATATAACCCTATGTGTAAGGCTTTGAAGTGCTATAGATATACACACAGCACAAAGGTATGGTAGTTTACTCACCTCTTAAAGCTGACTGTATTAATGCGTATGTGTGGCACTCCACTTCCCATCCAGATGAGCTAGACCATTTTGTGCCAGTAAAGAGGGAACAACATCAGTGCTTACTGGCATGCTGTATGGGCAAGACAGACAGAATCACAATAAATCAGCTCATTGCTAACATTTACTTTTGGTGTCAGAGCCTGCGTAACTCAATCAATTAACAGGTAATCTACAGCTTGGGAAATATCTGAACTGATAGGAACAGGGGCAGAAGGGACTCAGGGAGGATCCAGAAAATGCAGTATACAAGGTCACATGAGCATCTCTCAGCTGTCAGATGAACATGACCCTATGTGTAAGGACTTGGAGTGCCATGTATATACACCATATATGCCATGTATATACACCAACGCAATGATCTTTACCAGGTAAGTAAACTACCATTGTCTGGAGATGGATTATCCTAGTGCCAGTTTGTTTTGACTTTTTAAAATTGTCATGCTAGTCAAAACAAGAGATTTTGTGCAGCATAATCGAAGCCTTTGCCCAGCACAAACACTGCTGTGCACACACAGTAATGCTTTCTTACATGTGCACTGAAGGTATACACATTAATGAGATGACATCTGATTATGTGTGCATTGGGAGAATGGAAGTCTTTTTCTTGTGCTAAGAGACTGCTTGAGCAGCACTATTTAATGTGAACAAAAAGCACCTTTCAACCAATCATAACCATCACCATCAACATGTGAATTGGGCTCCTGTACAGACATAGGTGTAGTCTGATACCCAACGCCCTCAGCACAACTATACACAGCTTGGTGATCTCACTTGAGGATTATGGTTTTGTCATATATGGGTCAGCCACTGCCACGTCCCTCAAATGTATTACAAAAGCACTAAACAAGGCCTACTGGCTCCTCACAGGTGCAGGGTGTCTAACCCACACCTGTGACCTATATGCACAGAAAAATTGGCTTCAGTTCAATGGTAGACTTCGATACCAAACCTGTCTCCTAGCTAAGAAGATTACCGCTGGGATGATGCCTCCTGGGATTCAGGAGCTTCATACACCTAGTACAACTCATGTCAAACCAGAGGCTCACTCTGTCAATATTTCAAAATCCCTCATTGTCGAACCTCCCAGGGACAAAGGTATTTTGCCTACCAAGCCCCGCTCTGGTTCAGCTCATTTACTATTGATGTCTCATCTGCTTCTACCTTAGAAGCCTACAAACAGAAGCTTAAGCTCTGACTTGTCTCTGACTCCTCATGTGACTGCAACCACTAACTGCCCATGCCAACTTTCCCCAGGTCACCTTGGCACAGACCCTGTGACTTATGTCTACTCTCCCATGCAGTTAAGCAACCGGACAAGGCTCCTGGGCTGACATACTTTCTCTCCTGCACCAGATCATCTACCGCTGCCACCCTTGCTCTCTCTCTGTCATTACCCAATACTCTCACTCTCTGTAATTGCATTTAGTAAATGAACATACTTTTTACAATGCCCTCAAGTCACCGTACATTTTCACTGTATGTAATGACTCTTGTTCTTAACCAAATCTGCAGCAGTGTAATAGTGTCATTCTAATTGTTGTATTGCCAATCTGTTGTTTTCATTCCTTTGTTCACGTTCTTGTTATTCTCTTGATTGTTGATGTGCCATTGCTCAAAGATATTATCCGAATAAATAAAAATAATAAATAAATAAATAAATAAATAAAATAAAATAAAATAAAATACTAGCAACCCGATCCCCCATCAGTTGGTGGTGAAGGGAACATTGTGGTTCATTAATTCCACTCCCCAGTACATTGTAATCCCTGGCATCTAGCAGTCCCCCCCTCACCTGATTTCCAATCCTGTTATAATGATATACCTCTGGCATCTATTGATCCCATCTTCCACACCTGACTCCTAGTCCTGTGACAATGGTACACTATATTACTATCATTTAGTGACCCTTTCCTCCATCCCAGTAGCCCTTCACCAACCCCTCACTGCAGTCAGTACATACCATTTGCTAGCCTTCCTGGCTATCTGCCATCTGCCCCCACACTTTCAGCATCTTGGTTGGAAGTCAATATACAATGCAACTGCGTGTGGGCATGGACTTGGCTCAATTTCAGCAACAGATTTTTCTCAGATATATAACTCTCCTGTGTGGCAATCATTTGCCCCCAAAGTTGGTGATAGTGGCTGGACCTCTACCATTCATGACCCCGTTAGTGATGACCCATACCCCTACCCTAAATGAGTGTTATCCCTTACTCTAAGTTTGAAATATGGCCATGTGCACACACATGCACAGTCACACTGTACATGGAAATTAGGATCTGTCAGACCAGGATACAAGAAGCATGTATGGCAGACAGCAGCTGGTCATGAAAGTGAGTGGAGTGTAAGTGCTGGCTGTGGCAGGCTGGGGGGTGGGCAGATGGTTTTCAGTGTAGGAGACAGGCTACTGAATGCAAAATACAGTTGTGGCCAAAAATATTAGCGCCCTTGCAGTTTTTTTCTAATAATGCACCATTCCTTCCAGAAAATTGTTGAAATTAAAAAATATTTTGGTATCCACATATATATTTCTTTGGTTTGCAGTGGAATAAAACACAAAAAGAAGAAAAATTTACTAAGTCTTAGCTTATTCCACACAGAAATCCTTGATTGTCCCGGACAAAATTATTGGAACCTTTTAGAAGTAGTTAGAAATAATTAGATTTCAAGCAGGTGATTCTCCTTCACTTTGGAATTAAACTCACCTGTGCTGAGTTGCAGGTGTCTGCAATATAAAAATCACTCATTCAACCAGTTTGAATAGAGAAAAGGACTCATTCTTCTGTTTTGTGTCACTGTGTGTACCGCAATGAGCATGGAGAAAAGAAAGACAGACAGAGAATTGTCTGAGGAGGTCAGACAGAAGATTGTAGCCAAGCATGGACAATCTCAAGGCTACAAATCAATCTCCAGAGACC
The DNA here is from genome assembly GCA_016271365.2 of Neoceratodus forsteri. Taxonomy (NCBI): domain Eukaryota; kingdom Metazoa; phylum Chordata; order Ceratodontiformes; family Ceratodontidae; genus Neoceratodus; species Neoceratodus forsteri. The sequence goes on along the minus strand of CM057455.1, from coordinate 636,164,306 downwards.
TTGATGTTCCTGTTTCCACCATACATAATGTTATCAGGATGTTTAAGGCCCATGGCACTGTAGCCAACCTCCCTGGAGGTGGCCGCAAGAGAAAACTTGATCGAAGATTGCAGCGCCGGATTGTTCGAATGGTGGAGAAAGCACCTAGATCAACTGCCAAACAGATTCAAGCTGACCTTCAGACACAAGGTATGACAGTTTCAACTCACACCATCCATCGCCAACTCAATGAAAGGGGTTATATGGTAGAGGCCCAGGAGGACCCCTACTGATGAGAGAGAGAGACATAAGAAAGCCCGACTGGGGTTTGCCAAAACACACCTGAACAAGCCAAAATCCTTCTGGGAGAATGTCCTGTGGACAGATGAGACCAAATTAGAGCTTTTTGGTAAAGCATATCATCTCTATGTTTACAGAAAACAAAATGAAGCCTTCAAAGAAAAGAACACCTTCCCTACAGTCAAACATGGAGGAGGTTCAGTGATGTTTTAGGGTTGCTGTGCTGCCTCTGGCACTGGGTGCCTTGAACATGTTCATGGCATCATGAAATCTGGAGATTACCAGGCCATTTTGGAGTGTAATGTTGAACCCAGTGTCAGAAAGCTGGGTCTCCGTCAAAGGTCATGGGTCTTCCAGCAGGACAATGACCCCAAACACACTTCAAAAAGCACCCAGGAATGGTTCAAGACAAGACGTTGGACTGTTCTAAAGTGGCCAGCAATGAGTCCAGATCTAAATCCCATTGAAAACCTGTGGAGAGATCTGAAAACAGCAGTTGGGAGAAGGCACCCTTCAAATCTGGGAGAACTGAAGCAGTTTGCACAAGAAGAGTGGGCCAAACTGCCAGTAGAGAGGTGCAGAAAGCTCATCCATGGCTATAGGAAGTGGTTGATTGCAGTTATTTTGACCAAAGGCTGTGCTACCAAATATTAAGTCTAGGGTGTCAATAATTTTGTCAATGCCATTTCTTTTCATTTTCTGATTTACAGGATATATTAAATTCTGAATCAAAAACAAAGGTTCTGTAATACTAACAGAGAAATAAAGAATTGTGGAGACCAAATACTGTACTGCTGTTAATTTCAACTTATGTTTAGAGGAAATTATGAGTTATTTGAAAAAGTGCAAGGGCACCTTATGGGGTTGTGTGCTTAATGGGAGTTTTACACCCCTCCCCTCTGAAGTGTTGGATGCTACATAAGCCCTAAGAGTGAAGCTCCAAGGGTTTATTTAAGCATTCATCACTGAGGGTGTGTGTAAAATTTAAGTTTTACATGCAATACCATTTTTCTTAATATAATTGCTGTGTATATTTTTTGCACATCAGCAATTACATAAAATAACAAGACGTCTCTGTTTAGCTGCTGTCCAATAAGGATTCCTTGGGTCCATGGTTAGATTTGAAAGAAAAAATTTCCCTTTTTTTAAGTAGCCCAGGCTAAGCATTTTTAGCCAGGAGATTCTTTTTGTTGTTTTAAATTTACTTGCCACTGAGTCAGAGTAGTTGTGAAGTGTCCCATGGTAAGCCCTGGCATTGGCAATGAGAGAGGGAACAGCTGTGGTTGGAACATGTGCAGAGGACAGAAAACTCAGTGTGTGTTTGGCATTATAAACACTACTTTATAACAGAAAATTATGCCATGAGTTTCCCTTAGGGAAACAATGAGAGTCAGTCATTATATCATTATCCTGGGACCTCTTCTGTTTCTTATTTTTATAAATGATCTCCCACTAGTGGCTGAGCATACAGAAATTCAGTTATATGCAGATGATACGGTAATTATTGCATCTGGTCAATTGCAACAAAACCTGCAGTCTGATTTTTTAAAGATTGAGGGGTAGTTCACCAGGCCAAAGTTGATTATGAACACAAAGAAAATGAAATGTATGAAATTGTTATCAAAAAAAGTGGTAATACTACTCTTAAACTTCAAATTTATAGAAAAAATCTAACTAAATTAGAACAGGTTAAGTATTACAGTTATTTGGGAGTGATATTTGATAAGCCAATGTCTTTTTCTTGCCGTACTACGGATTTGATAAAAAAAGTGAATAAAAGGGTGGGGGCTGTAAGGAGAACTACAGCATGTTTAACATTAATAGATAGGAAGAAGTTGGCTGAACAGTTAATTATTCCAGTGCTAAGCTATGGTGAATTGATATACAGAAGAACTAATAAAACAGTCTTGGCCAAGTTGGATAAAACTTATTTCCGAGTGGCCAGATATGTACTAAAGGAGAATTATCGCACTCATCATTGTCTATTGTTAAATAAATTAAACTGGTTGCCCTTGGATACAAATTGTATTTGTCATTGGTTAATCTTAATTCATAAAATGAAATAGTCTTTTCTAAATCATCTTTAATCTGTCCTCATATGTTTTCTTATGCAGTCTCTGCACCATTTTAGTTGCCCTTCTCTGGACTGCCTCCATTTTGTTAATGTCCTTGTGCAGGTGTGGCCTCCAGTACTGCACACAGTACTTCAGAAGGGGCCTAACCAGTGTCTTGTAAAGAGGGATTATTACTTCCCTCTTACGACTTGTGATACCCCTACCAGTACACCCCTACATCCCTCTAGCCTTACCTACTACGTTAGTGATCTGCTTGGATGATTTCAAGTAACGTGTGATGATGAGGATGCCCAAGTCTCTTTCTTCCCTTGTGATTACCAGAAACTCCTCTCTGAACCTGTAGGTTGCTTCAGGGTTTCTCTTCCCTATGTGCATGATCTTGCACTTCTTTGTGTAAAACACCAGTTGCCACTCTTCCAACCATTTTGCAAGTTTTTCCAGATCTCTTCTCATGCTGCCCACCCCATCTGGATCATATACTGTATTGCAGAGCTTGGTGTCATCTGAAAACAGGCAAACCTTACCCTCCAATCCATCTGCAATGTCACTGATGAAGATATTGAAGAGGACTGGCCCCAGGACTGATCCATGAGGTACCCCACTTGTGATTTGCACCTCTTCTGTCTGTATACCATTTACCACCACTCTCTGTTTTCTGCCCACCAACCAGTTTGCCACCCAGTTGAGCAACATCTGGCCCACCCCAATCCTACCTAGCTTATCAATCAATCTTCTATGTGAAACAGTATCAATAGCTTTGCTGAAGTCAAAGTAGGTGACATCAACTGCACCTCCTGGGTCCACCACTCTGGTTACTCAGTCAAAGAAATCTATGAGATTAGTTTGACAGGGCCTTCCTGCTGTAAACCCATGCTGTCTTAGATCATGTGCATCTGTGGATTCCAGGTGTTGTACTATCCTTTCCTTAAGGAGTGCCTCCATAATCTTGCCCAATACTGATGTAAGACTGACTAGTCTGTAGTTCTCTGCCTTCTCCCTGCTGTCACTCTTGTGGAGGGGGATCACATGAGTTCATGAGACATGACTTCAAGCCGACTGTAAATATAGGTTAACTGATTATCCGTCATAGCTACTGTCTATAACCCAATAGAAAACAGCATACCAGTAACATTCTCCACATCATCACTATTGAAAGTCACATTGATGTGACATTACTAAATACATTTTAAGCATTCTTTTTCCTTGTACAGTTATTCTGACTTTTGCTCTGCACTGTGACCTTATACTGTTGCAGAATATATAATATTTGTACAGTCTTAATCAAAATGAAATAAGAAAATACTGATTTAGAAAGATAGAACCTTGGCTTATGATATAGTTGTTACATGTTTGTTTATTGATGTTTAGCATCAGCAGGACATTTTTAAATGTAATGCTGTTAATGAGACCTCATTGACCTTTCCAGTATGTCTGTGGGGTGAAGGCTGACAACAATAAATACAGACCATTTGGTTTATGTCACATGTAATGCCATTTTCACAGTCAATGAAATAGACTGCACCTCTTACTATGTATTATAAAATCAATGCTTACTTCTATGTACTTTTCTACAAGGTGACATTTATATTTGATTTCTCATATTATGACTATTAAATGTCATTTGCCCATTTATTTCAAATCAGGTATTTCAAACATGATTTGTTTTCCCAGGATTTTTTTTCAGAATGTTCAGATAAGTCAGATGAAACAGGGTTATACCAGGAAAGAGTAATGCAGATATAACCCCAGTACACATCCCAAAAAATCGAAACATTAGTTTTCACTCTAGATAACTGGCTATTTTCTCTTTATTTTGAGATAACTTCCATGTCTTTTATTTTGTATTATTGTATTGATTTAATGCATGGAACATACATATCAAAATCAAATGAAGATAACATCATTTTCAGTAAGACATCCTTATAAATGGGCACTTCATGCGACATAGAACATAGAAACATAGACTTTGATGGCAGATAAGGACCACTTGGCCCATCTAGTCTGCCCATTTCCCTACCTACAGGATAGGCCACAGATCCTAGTTAACCAACAGCCTATTTCTTCCTACCCCCCACAAGAATTGCCTTATGTCTGTCCCATGTATTCTTGAATTCTAAACTTCTAAATTTGTACAACAAGGAAGAAATCAAAGGTTATGCACTGATAGGTATTCATTATCAGAATTCTAATAGAGGTCATTGAGTCCTAAATGCTTATGTGACTCAGTTATTTATTTATTTTTTTTACCAGGAGATATACACTAAGCTGAAAGCTTGTTTACAGGTGTGACCTGAGAGCACAAGGAAGTTAAATGACTTGCTCAGGGTCACACAGTATACAAGTGGGGGCTGTGGCATTCAAACCCAGGTCTTCAGGTTTGCAGCTCAGAACCTTAAACCACTGCGCTATACTGCCTCTGCCTATATTGCCTATACTGCAGTTTATGTATAGGAGTAGCAGCTTTATTTATAAGGCACCTTTCACTGAAGACTCAGGGCACCTTACAAAAATGTCAGGCAGTAACTAAATAAAACAGACCTAAATAACTTAAATAATGTTCTAAAAGTTAATATTCAGTAGCTGAAAAATTTGAAAAAATGACTCCCCCAGTTTTTTCATGCATTTGCTCAGTATTCTTATGCCCTATTTAAATATACCCCTAATTTTAGGAGGAGACTTTAATCTGGTTATTTATCCACAAATTGATCATTCAAGTAGGTCACTCAAAGAACTTTCACCAGCCCAACGAGCACTCCAGGAATTACTAGATGATGAGGGATTGATAGACATCTGGCGTGTCCTTCATCCGGGGGTTAAGGAATTTACATTTACTTCACAGGTCCACCACACATCTTCCCATATCGATTATTTGTTAATTTCTCAAAGTTTGATTACTAGTGTGTTGGAGGCTAAGATACTTCCGGGCCCATTATCTGACCATTCCCTGGTGTCGTGTTTGATCTCCCTTGTATCTATTCCCACGAAGGGTGGACGATGGAAGGTCAACAACCAATTCCTTAAAAACCCAGAGAATGTTAAATATATAGCTGAGCACATCACAGTTTTCTTTGAAATTAATACCATTTTGACAGGAAGACCTGATATCGAATGGTGTGCCCTAAAAGCCTACCTTCATGGCCTTTTGATTGGATTGGCATCCAAATGGAAAAAGATGCAAGAGGAGAAACTTAAATCCCTATAATCTCAGATCAGGTTGTTGGAACGCACCCTATCACCCCAGTCCTCTGATTTAGTAAAACAAGAGTTAGTAAAGTTAAAAGATGCTTACCTGAATTTACTGAGACAGAAGGCTGAATTTTCCATTCTCAAAACCAAAGCTCATTATGTGGATCAAGGAGAAAAGGCAGGGCATCTCCTTGATCTCAAACTTAAGCAACTTGAGTCAAATCGGTTTATTGCCTTGATTCATTCCATGGAAAATTACTTCCTAAAAACATCCCCATCTGACATTGCTTCCAAATTTAGGAAATATTACATGGAGCTGTATAGCCCAATGGACGAACCCCCTTCATTAGCCAATTTGGATTCTTACTTAGCACATCTATCATTGCCTATTATTTCAAGTGTACATAAAACCACTCTGGTCGCTCTCATCACTTCAGAGGAAATACTTAGAGTCATCAAAGATCTCCTGATAGATAAAACACCGGGCCCGGATGGCTTCTCTGCCAATTTTTATAAAGTGTTTGCTCCACAGTTGGTTCCATCACTTCTGGCCTTATTTCGTCACATCCTTTTGGGACAAGATTTGGATAAGTTGCTATTTGAGGCCCTAGTCATTCTAATACCCAAAGAGGGTAAACCCTCTGTTAGAGTGCAAAGTTACAGACCGATATCCCTTCTGAACCAGGATCTCAAGATTCTCACAAAACTTTTTGCAGACTGGTTAGGCCTGATTTTGTCAGATATTATAGGCCCAGAACAGGTGGGGTTCATGAAGGCCAGATCTTCAGTGGATCATCTCAGAACCCTGTCGCATGTCTTTTTGGCTACCAGAGATGCTGATATTCCTGCTGTGCTTGTCTCCTTGGATGCCAAGAAGGCTTTCAACAGGGTTGACTGGAGCTTCTTATTTCAGACACTTCAAGCTTTTGGATTTCCCCTCATCTGTAAAATGGATTAAGGCTTTATTCAAAACTCCTACTGCGAGGGTGGTCTGTAACGGGTACATGTCCAATTCTTTTACACTTCATGCTGGAACTCAACAGGGTTGTCCTCTATCCCCTTTATTGTTTAATATTTATTTAGAACCCCTTATTTGCAGGACAAGAGCAGATCCAGATGTCCAGGGTATAGTGGTTCAGTGTCAAACTATTAACATTTCGGCCTACGCGGATGATTTGCTCTTACAATTGTTTCACCCCAAGATGTCTTTGCCTGTCCTGATTAAAATCTTGGAAGAATTCAGCTCAATGTCTAATTATAAATTAAACAAAGATAAGACGATGATATTCCCTTTAAATTACAAAGCAACAAACTTAGATGCTTCTGCAGTAGGTTTCTCCTGGCAGACTAAAGCCCTAAAATACCTGGGAGTTAACTTGTCAAGAGACTCCGGCAGATTCTAAAAACAAAACTTAGACCCTCTAGTTGTGGTTATCCGGCAAGATCTTAAAAGATGGGCCTTACTACCCCTCTCCTTGTGGGGGAAAATCAATATTGTTAAAATGAACATTTTTCCTCAGTTATTCTACCTAAATAATCTCTCAAATGTTTGGATTCCTTTAGGGTGGTTCAAAAGGATACATCAGATGATGACAGATTTTATTTGGACAGCGAAGAAACCCCAGTTAAGTTATAATAAGCTCTCAGCCCCCAAAGAGAAGAGAGGACTCTGTATCCCACATATTGGGCTATATTATTGGGCCAGTCATGCAAGCAAGTACTTGCGATGGTCCATACCCGAGCTTCCTGCAACTTCATTTTCTTTTACCCTCATATGGCTCAAAATAGATTGTGCCCTTATAAAGGATAGTGGGTTATCCCCCAGGGTGCTTTTTCATATCAGGTTAAAAGCCTTACCTCCCTCGCTTAAGGGTAGCCCTATAGCAGAATCCATAAGAGTTCATTCGCAGTTGTGTTCTTTCTTGAACTATGAGCATACAATGGATCCCTCTCAACCTTGGTGGGGGAACCCAAATCTCACTATTGTGGGCAATCCCCTACAATTGAAATGGATTCCCAGCTGGGTGATCACCCACTTAGTTTTTTCATTCGGGAAGATGCCTTATGGTTAACTTCTCCTGAGATCTGACATAAAACCCATATCCCGAATCCTCTTATTTTCAAAATATTCCAATTAAGGTACCTGATGGTGAAATCCTTTGACTCTGCCCCACTGGCACCCCCAAGTTTGTCTTACTGGACAGAACTGTTTCCAATGGCAGGCCTACCCCATTCTGTATCTAAGATGTACGAGATATTACATAACTTGAAATGGGCGGATTGTTTAGGCCCAACTCAAATTTGGGCCTCCCTTTTTCCCCCAACAGGAAATCAACTGGCCTTCTTTATGGGTGAATTATCACAAATATATCAGACATGATAAGCTCCGGCTCATGCAGTTCAAAATCCTGCATAATTACTATTACTCACCCCAAAAATTGGCTAAATTGCGATTCCTATCATCTGCTACATGTACACGTTGCCAACAGGAAGAGGGGAACCTGTTACATATATTCTGGAAATGTTCTGAAGTAGCCCCCCTCTGGCAGGTGATTCAACAGAGGATCGATCCTTTATTAGGGCTACATGACCTTTTTACCCCTGAAATATGCATTTCGGGGGATTTGTCCTCGGTTACAGTTAACAACAGGAAATATCACATAAGTCTTATAGCCATGTCCATTAAAAATCTGGTTTTGTGGCATTGGAAAGATATGACTGATATTGCTTACAGTGAATGGTTACAAGAGTTTCTGGCAAATCTGTGACTGGAAAATATGATTGATAATTTACATGACCAATCCCAGAAATTTCAGAAGATTTGGGGCCCCTTACTGACACTTTATTCCCTATAATTATCCCGGAGCGTTATCCCCATTTTCTTTCTCCCGCTGTTTTTCCATCCTGTGTGAGGAAATGGGGAAGGGGATGGGGAAGAGTTGATCTAACATTTATCCTTCAATCCTTTGTCATTTGTATGTATGTTACCCAGATCTTCTCTCTGTAAAAGCATTAAAAATGAATAAAGTTTGAATGGAAAAAAAATAGAAAAATAATTCCTGTAATCCCTAAATGCCTGGCTAAATAGGCAGTTTTTTTCATCCCCTTTTAAAGGTTTCCATGGGGGGGCTCCCTCAATCTCTTTGGCAGATCATTCCACAGCAGAAGGCTGGTTACTTCAAATGTACAATCTCCTGAGGACTTTAAATTCGCCCAAAGGACCAAAAGGAGGCCCTCCTTGGAGGAGCAGAGGGGTGGAATGACTGGATGGGATGCAGGAGTTCCACCACATAGTCAGGACCCAACCCAAGAAGGGCTTTATAGATTAGAAGACCAATCTTGATGGCAACTCACCACTTTACAGGCAGCCAATGCAGATCCCACAGCTCTGCGGTCACATGGGTAGACCTCAAAAGTCCAGTCAGCAACCTGGCAACTGCATTCTACACCAGCTGCAAGAATAGTAGGGTACCCCTACACACCACGAAGTAGAACACATTACAGTAATCAAGCCCAGGAATGAATGTACTAGGTTTCATAGGTAGTTTCTGAGCTTTATAGAGACCAGAGTCCATTATTGCTCACTTGTGTTCAAGGGGAACCCAGTGATGTTATTGATAATCAAGTAAGAATCTAAATTATGCTTGAAGGCAGCCATGGTTTTATTACCCACCACTTCTACTGGGAGTTCATTCCAGATTTTGACCACCCTCACAGAGAACCAGTGTTTTCTTCTGCATGTGTTACAGCACTCTCCTTTCAACTGTAGGGGGTGGGCTCTGGCGTTATATTTCTTTTCTCTCAGGACAAAACTCAGCTGTTCTCATAAATGTACATCTGATAGGGCTCTATAGATCAGACACATGTCCTCCCTTAACCTGTGAAATTCCAACGAGTACAACTCCAGATTTTGCAGCCTCTGTTCATAGTTTTGACCCTGTACAACCTTAATTCTCCATGTAGCCCTTCTTTGGACTTTCTCCAAGGCTTTTATATCCACCTTATTCCCAGGTGCCCAAAACTGGACACAGTACTCTGTGTGGGGGCGCACCAGTGAAGTATACAGAGGAAGTAGGACTTCCTTCCTCCTGCTCTTAATATGTCTGTGAATGCAGCTCTGGATACTGCTAGTCTTTTTAATCACATGGTTACAATGTAATTTGAATTTGAGGTCATTACTAACCCTAAGTAGCTGAGTCAGTAGGTCTCCTTGAGGAATAAGGCACTTAATCTGGTTGATATCCTTCATTTGGTAAAAGCCACTGCTGACTACAGCTGATACCTGAGCCTCCATTGTCAACTGTTTGTTAAAAATGACCCCCAGATTTTTCACCTTAGCACAGGCCAACAGCCTGGATGACCCAAGTCAATGCCCCAACTCTACCATGAGTACCTCTGCTCTCACCTTTCAGCCCGGCTCAGTCACCAGCACCTCAGTCTTATCTGGGTTTAGCCTCAGCCAACTAGATTCCATCTTTTTCTTTATTTCAGCTAGGTACACATTTAGCACCTCAGCAGTGTCAGGTGTCCTGGGTGCAAAGGACAAATACAACTGGGTATCATCTGCATTGCAGTGAAAACCTAGATTGCATTGTTGACTGATTCCTCCCAGGACAACATGTAAACTGTGAACAACATGGTTGAGAGGACCAAACCATGGGACATGCCGCAGGGCTGGGAAATTGGGGATGATGAGAAAGTACCCATCACCATTCTCTGTGCCCTATCCTGAGAGTTCTATTTATTTTATTTATTTAACATTTTTATTTTGGGGAAATGCACACTGAGCTGAGGCTCATTTACAGGTGTGACCTGGGGGAAAGCGTACAACAGCAGGTAACTAATACAACATAGTAGTGTCAGTCCATTAAACATAAGAAGAATAGTACTAGTGTGGCTACAAGCCAGAATGAAACACAATGTTTACAAAATACAAAAAGCAGGAACGAATAACAGAATCCATGTAGTTTCATGTGGGTTATTACAAATGCATGACAGCTGAGAATGGAGCCTTAGTAGGCATTTTAGAGAGAGAGGATGAAGGGGGAGAGTAGGAGGGAAGAGGGATGCTGATTCCAGACAGCAGAGAACTTGTACAAGGAAGAAACCTGACCAATAGTAGAGCGAAGGATAGGGGTGGAGAGGGTATGTGAGCCTTTGGAACACTGAGTGTAGGCAGAAGTAGCTAGAGGAGATAGGAGTAAGCTAAACCAGTATTTGGCAACAAAAATAGCAGAGTGTTCCTGATGACATAAGGGAAGGGGAAGCAAGGACAGAGATCCATAAAATGAATAGTGATGTGTGCGGGGGGGGTGAATGTTTGTCGCAAGATGATAAAAAGCATTGTAGACGGTATCCAGTCTCATGAGTGAGGAGGATAGGGCAGAGCTGTAGACTACATTGGCCTAGTTAAAAATAGGGAAAATTAATTTGAAAACCAGCTCACCATGGGTAGGAAGAGAGAAGCAATTCTTGTTTTGTATAGAGCACCAAGTTTGCATATGGAGCTTGGAGTGAAGGGCATCTATATGTGCATAGAAGTCCAGTTTGCTGCCCAGCCAAACTCCCAAATATTTGAAAGCAGGGATTGCCTCCAGTTGAGTGCTGTCAAGGGTAGTAAAGATGGGAATGTGTGATAATCTTGCTATCTTCTGGCCTGTGCCAAAGGTCAAGGACACAGTTTTTTATTTTAACTTTGAGTTGGTTGTATTGGAACCATTGCAGCACATTTAGGAAGTCTCTCTAAAGAGGGATGTAAACTGCTTTGGTTGAGAGACTGGATGTATAAATTACTGAGTCATCAGCATACATGTGTATGCTCAAGGAGACACAGGCTGAGGGGAGATCATTTAGGAACACGTAAAATAGAACTGAGCCAAAAATGAAACCTTGGGGTACAGCAGCCTGAATGGAAGGGGACAATGTGCCACCAACCTGCAGTGACTGCTGATGGCCTGACAGGTAGGAGTGGAACCAATTCACAGCGGGGGCAGAGATAGACCTGCTGAGGCCAGTTTGATTAGGAGGAGGCAGTGGGATACAGAGTTTAAAGTCTTAGCCAGATCAATGAAAATGACCACTGTGATGTGTCCATTGTCCTTGCCTGTAAGGATGGAGTCTGTAACATGGAAGAGGAAGGTGATTGTGGAGTAGTCCATTCTAAAACCAGACTGGAAGGGGGAGATGAAAGAGAAGAAGTCAAGAAGGTCTGGGAGCATGGAGAGCACAAGGGATTCCTGGAGTTTAGCTAGGGAGGGGAATAATAAGATTGGTATCCAGTGATGATAGCGATTAAAAATGAGCGACTGCAAAAACAGGGACTCATTTTAAGCGCTATCATCATGTGCTACCCTGCAAAGGTAGTGATGGAACAGCAATGAGAGCAACTGGAAGGGGAGGGATGAGAAGTTGGAAGGGAGGGATAGGAAGGAGGGTTTAGGTAGGGAGGAGAGCCTGCTGCTGCCAAGCCAGCCATGTGGTGTTGTGTAGTGAGGGTGGCTTGCTATGGTGCAGTAGGCACTGGATTTGGGCCTCATCAGGGGAGAAAATTTTCCGCTGCTTGCAGCTGCCCTTTTTATTTTCACCCACACCAAGTTTTGCCCCCTCCTCGAGATTCACTCCCCCTGGAGTTGGTAATCTAAAAGCAGGTGGATGAGGGGGCAAAGCCCCCCATATGGGGGGTGCAACCTTCCCCCCCCCCCCCACAAAAACATCAAGTGTTCCCAGAAGTGGAGTCGCCGAGAATTGAATATCACTGACATGCTTTTCGGCAATATCCACACACCGTCATAATGACTGCTGTTTTGCTATCGCTATTATGACATGTAACCAATAAGATTGGCCTGTCATTGCCAGGGGAAGAGGGATCACCTTCTTGTGAAGGGGCAGGTCTTCAGTCTATTTCTAGACTTGGGGGACTGCACTGAGAGAAAAAGATAGGATCATAAGATGTGTGAGAGGGAGGGTAATGACCTGGGTGAATAGTTGGAGGAGATTTGGATTGAGCCCATCAGGGCTGTGTTTTGAAGGGTTGATGGACACGATAGCTTGGAGGATTTCCTGAGCGTGACTGGAAGGAAGCCAAACACACCAGGAGTAGAGGGTGTGGCAGTGGGAAGGGGGAATGGGAGAGGGCTGGCTGGGTAGAGCACTGGTGGTGAAAAAACTGTTGAATAGAGAGGCAACTGATTGAGGTTCGGAGACCAGTGAGCCATCTACTTGGGGGTCAAAGAGGGAGTGAAGCACTTTCCAGAAGTTGTCTGGAGAGCTCATATTGGAGTGGAGATAGTTCTTGTAATATAGAACCTTAACTGTTTGAAATGCCTTGGTGCAGGAGTTTCTGAGTGACCTATAATGCTGCAAATAGGCATCTGTATGTGTGTGTGTTGTGTGTGTGTGTGTGTGTGTGTGTGTGCGCTTAAATTTAGACCATACTAGGTCATGCTTTTTTGAACATATCTATGAGGTAGGGGTGATCCATGGGTTGTGAAGGCATTTGACTCTCATTATTTTGAGGGGACATGTGTGTGTCAAGGCTAGAAAGAAGGGCAGAGGAGTCATGTGATGCTGTAGTGGGAGTAGGACATTGGGGGAATTGCTCCATTTAAATTAAATAACTTTTGGCTAAAACACCTGTAATTCAGCACAGAATATGCACATAGTCAATCCAGTAGCACTCTACAACCTGGGGAATCTTGTGTTCACTGATGGATACAACTTGTTCGCAGGAGACTCTAAATATGCAGTCAGCTGTAGAACCATCACAGGAGTCGGAGGCCAAGCGCCCACACCAAAGCATATCCCCCACTATGGAGAAACAAGAAATTTCCCCAACACAGGTTTACTTCGAGCTTACCTTGATTAAAGAGGCAATCCTTATACTGGTGGAAGAAGTGGCAGAAATTAAACCAGCCCTTACTCAGCTCTCCAGGAGGGTAACTGACACTGAAGTATGGATCAGCTCGGTGGAATGGAAACAGAACAGTATGGAGCCTGAGGTAGTAATGCTTAAGAAAACATATCTAAACTAGAGGAGCGCATAAATGACTTGGAAGGACAGCATCGAAAAAACAATCTTGTCCTGCTGGGGCTCCCAGAAGGAGAGGAGAGCCCCAATACCATTCAATTCGTTCAGAAATGTTTAAAGAAATCAGAGGGGCCTTGTCCCACTGGCCCTGAATTCATCCCCGAATGAGCCCATCGATATCTTCATGCTAAACCCTCCCCAACTGAGCCACCGAGGCCTATCATATTTAAACTTCTTAATTATTTAGACCGGGAGTTTATTCTGAGAGAAGAAGGGAAACTTAACGCTAATATTTGGGAAGGTCAAAAATTAAGATTGATTCCAGACCTTACGTACAAAACCCGGCAACTTCGAGCAGCATTCCATCCCATCACTTTAAAGCTCAGGGCAGCAGGTATAAAACACTGTATGCTATATCTAGCATGGCTTGAAGTGATTCTCACAGATGGTGCAAAACGATTTGACTCAACAGAAGACACTCTACAGACTCTCCAGCAATTCCTTCCAAATCATTTCCCAGGGTGAATAAAGAAGAAGCCACATTTTGATTTAGTATGAGTGACTGAGTATGTATTTTGAACTCTGCAGAAACTGTCTTGATTTAAAAGTGCCTTTTTGGAACTTACAGACTGTTCCATAGAGAAGGATTAACATAGGACACTGGGCACTCATTAGACTTTCTTGTTGCTACTTACTTATATGTTAACAGCCCCTCAGTAAGCCAAACAACTGTAAAGCATAACTACAGTGTATAAATTTGTCTCTCCCCTTTTGAAAGACCTTTTGCTTATAAAACGCCCCCAGAGGGTGCCAAAGTCTAACTCTCCTCATGAATACTACATTGGAGCTAATATGTATTTTATTTAGTTTGCATCTTGTTTTTCCTTCTTCTTTTAAGTCTGGTATGCTTTATTATAGTAGAAAAGCATTTAGTAATCATAATATACTAGTAGAGTTACTAGTAATAATAAAGATAATGGTTAGAGCAAGGTAAAATTTAATTTCTGTACTGTACCTCAGATACTATAATATACTAGTAGAGTTACTGGTAACAATAAATATAATGGTTAGAGTAAGGTAAAATTTAATTTCTGAATTGTATCCCAGATATCACTTTGGCATAGGGAGATTTTTATTTAAACATCATTAGTCATTCATGTTGTTACCCTAACTTCTAGTCAGAGATACTGGCTGCTCTCTTGTTATCACTGTTGGTGTTGGCCCCTGCACTGGTAATAGATAGTTATATGGGTATATGGAGCCCACCCCCCACCTCCTGTAGAGTGTTATGGATGGTAGCATAAGGAGTGGCCCTACGACCCTGGTTAGGAGGTTTGTAAATAGTTGCATAGTTATTTTTTTTTTTTTGGGTTAGGCAGTTGTTTTGGGATATTAAGGGGGGACCTGAACCGGGGGGGGGGGTTGAATTTGGCATGGACTCGCTAAAGAGTAAGGCAGGTCAAATTTAACTGTGCATGGTAAATAGATTAACTGCTCTCTCATGGAATATAAAGAGTGGAAGAGACAATACTAAAAAATACATTGTACTTAACCACTTGGCGAGATATAACCCTAAAATAGTTTTTCTTCATGAAACCCACTTGCCCCCTGATCAATTAGGCTTCCTCCGTAAATGCTAGGTTGGCCAGGTTTATGGTGCAGGCCTCAACTTATTGCAGATGAATTGCCTTTTATGACTGTCTCAAGAATCGGTGATCCTGAGGGCCGCTATGTGGTAGTCCTGGGTAAATTGAGCAATATAGATTTAGTGTTGGGATTAATTTATGGTCCAAACAAGGAGACCCTATATTTTTTCACTCATTAAGCTTCAGTGTTAGCACCTTTTTTACAATGTATTACTGTACTGGGAGGCGACTGGAATATTGTACAGTCGAGTGGCCTAGACCGAACATACCACACAGGTCTTGGTTCATCATCAGGACAAAGGCTTTAAGTGAATGCATATCTTCCTTAGGTATGATTGATCCTTGGAGACTTGCTAACCCCTTAACTAAGGACTTTACCTTTTATTTACCTGTACACAAAAATAACTCTTGTTTGGATTTTTTTTTGATAAGTCAACAATTAGCCCCCTTGATAACTGATTCTCAGATTTATGCATGTGCAATTTCTGACCACTCCCTTACAGCTGTTACCTTAGACCTCCTAACTACTCCTATTAGACCTCATACTTGGTCTCTTAATACTACTTAGCTAAAAGATTTCCAAATTACTTTGCGTTTTAAACACTTTCTGCAAGAGTCCATATTGTATAATCTAAATTCTATTCCTTCAATGGATATGGTATGGGCAGCTCAAAAAATCCACTTGGAGAGGTGAGCTCATTCGCATAGCAACAGTAACAAAGAAAAAAAAGAAAATTTCACCTCACTTTATGTTTAGAAAGGATTCGGGATCTTGAGGTTAAAGGGATAGACAAGTTAACTTATGCAGAACAAGAAGAACTTACTCGCTTAAGATCACACTATACAAGCATTCAACTTGAGAAGGAAGATAAAGCAGCATCCCTTATCAAAGCCACCTATATAGGACATGGTAGTAAATCCGGTAAATTACTTGCTTGGCAACTGAAGCAGCGCTCAGTAGCAAAATGGATTACAGCTATCAAAAATCCCCTAAATGGGAATTCTCTTACAGATCCTAAAGAGAAGTTGCAGCTCTTCCAATAATTTTATCATTCTCTATATTCAACCCCTCCCTTAGCTACCTCCGAAAGCCAAAAAATGCGAGACTTTTTGCATCGAGCTTTCCTTCCCCATTTAACTGGAGAGCAGCATCTCTATTAATTGACTCTATTTCAGCCAAGGAAATTTCTCAAGCCATTCATTCTCTAAAACCTGAGAAAGCACATGGCCCAGATGTTTTTTCTGGTCTTTTTTACAAAACTTTTAAGGACCAAATTATTCCATTGCTGCAGCATCTATTTAGTTACTGGGAAACATCTCTAGTTACAGACCCCTCACTATTTGAAGCAAGAAAAATTCTTCTCCCCAAACTGGGGAAGGATCCCACTATGACTGGCAACTATAGACCAATTTCATTGCTTAATGTAGATGCGAAAATATATGCAAAAGTTTTAGCAAACAGAAGAGCGAAGGTATGGACTGGACTTTTGGGACCAGATCAAACTGGATTTATAGCAGAACGCTCTTCTGCTGATCATTTTCACAAGCTCTGTCACCTTCTTGCCGCATCCAGAGATCCTACCCTTGAAGCAATTGTCATATCTCTGGATTTGTAGAAGGCTTTTGACAGAGTGACTTGGCCATATTTGTTTCTAGCCCTTAAAGAATTTGGCTTCCTGGAGGTTTTCATTAACCGTGTCCGTACCCTCTACCAATGTCCATCTGCTAGGATAATGTGTAATAACCATTTATCAGATCCATTCTCATTGTGTAGTGGTACCAGGCAGGGATGCCCCCTATCCCCATACTTATTCAATTTGTACATCGAACCACTCTCATGTGTGCTCAATCAAGAAAGGGAATTAAGGGGTATAAAAGTAGGAAATCTAGAATTTAAATTATCCCCTTTTGCAGATGACTTACTCCTCCATCTGTCTAACTGCAACCAGTCTCTCCCTTTGGCACTTCAAATTATTAATCAATGTGCTGAATATTCTGGTTATAAACTTAACATAAATAAAACCACAGGTTATCCCTTGTCAGCTGTAATGCAAAGAAATCAGATTAAAGCCTTAGGATTACAGTGGGAAAATACAGCTATAACGTATTTAGGAATTAGAATTACCAAAGATGTAGGGAAACTTAAGGAACTCAATTTCAACCCACTCTTGAAGTCAACAAAAGAGGATTTAATCAGGTGGTGCACATTGCCACTATCCTTCTGGGGCAGAGCTAATGTCTTAAAAATAGCTGTACTGTCTATTTTTTTTACCCCCTGTTCAATCTTAATGTATATCTTCCTAAATCTTATTTCTTAGCAATCCAAAAAATGTGTTCTGATTTCATTTGGAAAGAAAAGGCCCCTAGATAGGCATATTGGAAACTTAACTGCCCTAAGGCCCTGGGGGGGGGTTGCAACTCCCAGACTTCTACATTTATTATCTATCCATTCATGCAAATAGGTTTTTGTATTGGTCAGGCCTTAGAGGAAACCCCTCTTCTTATCCGGATTGGGTTTCTCTACACCTGAACCAAGTGCACTGCAATAAAGTTTCTTTACCAGCTATTCTGTATACTCCCTTGTCTAAGGTGCCCCTAGCATTGAGGGATTCTCCAATTGGGAGGGACAGGAAAACATTTCAACACGTTTGTGCTCTCACTCAAATTCAGACTTGGAAAAACATCACACAGCCCTTTTTAATAACCCCAATTTGAAGATAGCTGGTGAATGTATCATTCCAAGTGCTAGATGGCCCCACCCTGATCTAAGCCTAACAGATTTCATCCAGGTACAAACCATTCCCTCAATATCATCACTGCAAATGAAATTTGCTACTCCACCAAAGTACCTGTTCTTTCTTTCACAAATGTGTCATTGTATAAAGGGCTTCTTAGGCAACCTGCCATGGTCGGAAAAAGCCGATTTATTTTTGGCCTCATTAGTAGCGATTACTTCAAAACAAAAACCAGATTCTAAACTATACCATGAACTGATTAATAACTCATGGAATACTCCATCTCCAGTGGCTTATTATTGGAAACAATCTGTCCAGATGCTTGTCTGACATTTCTTGGAGAAGAATCTCGACAGATATACATACCTTAATAAAACAGGACCGTCTCTGGAATATTCAATTCAATATATTACATAATATTTACGACACACCTAGCAAACAATATAAGATGGGAAAGGTGTCCTCTCCTATCTGTAAGGATTGTAAATTTGATAATGTGACTTTATACCACAAATTGTGGTCTTGTCCCAAGATCCTCAATTTCTGGAAAGTGGTGAAAAGAAATATTACACCTTACTTAATGTTAACCCCATATTTTTCAGAAGACACCTGTATTCTGGAAGATTATTGTTCTATTCCTACATTCACCCAAAAAGTGCAATTTGCTACAGTTTCCCTAGTTACTAAGTTGTTAATCCTCAGACACTGGGCAGACGACTGGGAACCATCATTTAGTGAGTGGTGGATGGAATTTCTTACCACCTTAAATGCAGAAAGGTGTGTAGCTAATGCCACCCATTCCTGGAAAACTTTTCAGAGATGATGGAATTCTTTTTTTCCATCTTACAGTATAAGTTTGCATATTAAAGCCTTTCTTTCCTCTCATTTCTTACTCCTTTTCCCCACACACTCTGTTTTACTATAGTATTTTTGCCTTATTAAAAACTGCAATGGCACTATGTGGGAACTGCATCACACCCTGTCTTACATACACTATGGTTTATTTAGTAGTTAAAGACTGTGCCTGGGTATGGGATGGGGGGATGGGGGTTTCTCCTTTTATTTTATTGCTTCCTGGTATTTTTATTTATCAAGCATGTATGTGTAATACCTAAGTGAATATATGTAAGAGCTGTTATGTTTTTCCTTGGTTTGTTTGTGGATTGTATGGAAGAATTTGCTAATAGAAAATAAAGCAAATTTAATTGCAAAAAACAAACAAACAAACAAAAATGGTTCCATATCCTGAACACTCTCTGCAAGAACCACTCCCTTCTCCTTTAAATCATGAAATATGACCCCTTTAACAGTAAAAAACAAAAGAAAGAAAGAGGGACAGGGCCTCAATAGGACCAGAACCAGTGGATGATAGTGCAAGTGAGTCCACCGTACTCCATCAGATCATCTAACAGCAACACATGATCCACAGTGTCAAATGCTGAGAAGAGATCAAGGGGAACAAGAATTAACTGTTCACCCCTATCTCAAGCCCTGAAAAGGTCATTATGCACTCTGACTAATGCCATCTCAGTGCTATGCCTAGATCTGAAACCAGATTGGAGGGGTTCATAGATGTCATGAGCTGAGAGGTATGCCCGAAGCAGAATCACCACAACCTTCTCAATAACATTACCTAAGAAAGGTAGCTTAGAGTCAAGCTGATAATTCATTAGAATATCCAGGTCCAAAGCTGGCTTCTTCAGGATGGTTTGAACCACCACATCATTCAATGCCACTGGAAGGACTCCCTCTGACAAGTAGCACCAGAATATTTTAGCGAACGCTGACTCCAAAGAACCAATGCAGTTCACTAGTAGATGCGAGGGGCCTGGGTCATGTTCACAAAAAGTGGGCCACAGCTCTGAAATCATCTCCCAGATGTCATCCATTGAGATTGGCTGAAATTCCACCCAGGACCATTGAGTGAATCCATGAGATCCCTGCCTGACTCTTCCAGACTGCAACAGCCTGTCTGGAGAGATCCAAATGGCAGACACTCTGTCTGAGAAGAACTGAGTGAACTCCTTGCACTTAGCTGCTAACAATGCTCTCATCAGCTGAAGACAGGCTGGATGTAATAATTTGCACACAGTATGGAAGAGATGAACTGGTTAATTCCTTCCAGCCGCAGTCTCTCTGGACAAGGACTACCTTCTTAAAGGAGATTGCCCTCTGATATTCATCATGATGAATTCTCAGAGCCAGTTCATCCTCCTCAGCCCTAGACCTCCTCCAACTGCACTCTAACCTCTGACCCATGCACTTCAACTCCTTAAGCTCCCCATCAAACCATGGGTATCCTAAGTATGAGAACTGGAATCATACATTGATTGGTGCTACAGAATCAAATGTCATGGCAATAATCCTATTATAGGTTGAAACCACATTCTCTGATCCCATCTCATAGGCTGCCAGCATCTCTGTGATGTTCAGCACTGCCAGTAGACCTTCTGGGCCA
The DNA here is from genome assembly GCA_016271365.2 of Neoceratodus forsteri. Taxonomy (NCBI): domain Eukaryota; kingdom Metazoa; phylum Chordata; order Ceratodontiformes; family Ceratodontidae; genus Neoceratodus; species Neoceratodus forsteri. The sequence goes on along the minus strand of CM057455.1, from coordinate 636,143,901 downwards.
AACTCTTTAAAAAAGCGGTCCTTAATCATCTCATTGGTGGGGGACCACAGAAGGTAGTCCCAGAGAAGAATTTAACTGTCTAATGATTTGACCAACTAATCAAATCAATCTCGAGGTTACTCATCTCAAGCCTCAGGGAGAAAACCAAGTCTGAAGTGTGCCTGTGATGGTGAATCACAGAAGTGAAAGCTTGTACTAGGCCTAGTGATTCCACTAATTGGAGAAAGTCCCTTCCATAATGCGAGAGCTCATCACTGATCCAGAGGTTAAAATCTCCCAAAATTAGCCATCTGGATGACTCGAACACCCTCTCAGTGATTAATTCAGCAATTTCCTGCAGGAAGTCCCAAAATGCCCCTGAGTCAGCAGCAGGAGGATCCTCCAACCTTCATTTGAACCCCCATTTGTAGACATGCATTCAAACAAAGAGGTTCTCCACTGGGTTCACAGTGAAGTTCAACTGGATCTAAAACAGATGCTTCCCCCAATATTTCCTTGGGCACTAAACCACAGAGCATCCTGCTGGGATTATCACCTCCAACACTTGCTGAGTGTCATCATCCAGTCAGGTCACCATGATACAAGTCCGGTTGGTTGAGGAACCAGAAATTAGAGTCAGTCAGCCAGGTATATAAAATGTTGAAATCTTCCTGTAAATTTTTTTCCATTATTTCAACGTTTATTCCATGTGCAACCATAACAGTATTATCGACATATAACCAGATGTTTTTATTTTTGTACATATTCTGTAATTTGGTTTACATAGATTAAAAACAGATTGGGACCAAAAATTGATCCTTGGGGAACCCCACTTTGCACCAAAGCTTTATTAGAAAACACATTTCCTATCAGAACCTGCTGTAGTCTGTTTGTCAAATAAGATTTAAACCATTGACAGGTATCATCTGCAATCCCAATATCCAGCATTCTTTCTATTAAGATTTTATGATCTATTGTGTCAAAAGTCTTCAACAAGTCCATAAACACTGCACCCACCACACAGCCCCCATCCAAAGATGAGGCTATCAGGAGGATAACAGAACTGTAGTTCCCCGCTTGCTCCTTGCCTTCCCTGTGGAGTTTCATGTCATCTATGAATAGAAACATTTTGCCCTTAATGCCATCTCCAATGTCATTGATGAAGACATTGAACAACACTGGCCCCAGCACCGAGCCCTGAGGGACACCACTGGTTACCTGTCTGGTGGCAGATAACTCTCCCCCCACAAACACTGTCTGGGTTCTGTCCTTCAGACATTTTTCCACTCATCTGACCATCTTTTCTCCAACCCTGAGATCCACCAACTTCCTCATCAACCTTTTGTGGGGCATAGAGTCAAAGGCCTTGCTGAAATCAAGATAGAGGATGTCTACCGCATGGCCCTTGTCTACTGTCTTAGTGACACAGTCAAAGAAGTCAATAAGATTTGTTTTACATGATCTCTCCCCCATGAACCCATGTTGCCTCACATCCTGGAGACCATGCTCCTCTAGATATTCCACCAACCTCTCCTTTAGTATGGTCTCCAAGAGCTTGCCCACAATGGAGGTCAGACTGACTGGTCTGTAATTCCCTAGGTCATCCTTGGGCCCACTTTTGTGGAGCAGCACTACATGTACTGTTCTCCAGTCCTGCAGTACTATGCATGTCTCTAGTGAACTATTAAATAGGTCTGTCAGCGGCCCTGCCAGCTCCTCAGCCAGTTCCTTTATTACCCATGGATTTACTCCATCTGGGCCTTGTGATTTGTCCACCTTCAATGCCAGCAGCCCCTCCTTCACTCTGTCCTCCTCTATCATTTTGTGCAGGCCAAACCTGTGAGACTGCCAAAGTGGTGGGACAGGCGGTACGCATGGTGTGTGGCTTAATGCTGGCTGACTGTGATTCGATTTGAGTCATTGAATCTTTGTTTTTAATCACTATTCCTGGGTGGAGGAGGGTTTGACAGGAGGATAGAGACCAGGAAGTGATTTACTTTGTGTAGTGGTGCTCGAACTGCATACTGCCCTACAGGTGTACTATTTAATGTTACCAAGTCTGGACTATCTGCTTTTCAGCAGCCACAAGTGCTGAGGCTTTTAAAATGTGTTTTGTCCAACAGTTGCGCATTTTAGCAAAGCTCAGGGGGAAAGGCTGTACCGCAACCCCATAATTACTTCCGGGGGTGGTACACTTTAAAGCAAGCCTGCTTAGCTAGCACCTTCATTCTAGGCATGCCAAACCTGTGAGACCACAAAAAGTGGTGTAACAGGGGGTATGTATAGTATGTGGCTTATTGCTGGCTGACCGCTATTCAAGTCATTGAGTCTTTGTTTTTAATCACTATTCCTGGATGGAGGAGGGTTTGACAGGAGGATAGAGATGAGGAAATGATTTACTTCCTGTAGTGGTGCTTGAACTATATGCTGCCCTACAGGTGTATTATTTCATTTTACCAAGTGTGGGCTATCTGTTTTTCAGCAGCCACAAGCTCTGAGGCTTTTAAAACAAATTTTGTGCAACATTTGATTGTTTTAGCAAAGCTCAATGGGACAAGCTGTACTGCAGAGAGAGGAGCCTTAAACCAAGTGAATGTAGTCTCTGGATATAGGTAGTACTACTAGCTCATAAGGATGGTCACATATATGGTTACACTTAAAACAGGTGACCTTGGTATTAAATGCAGGGAATGTGGGAACTTCATGGTAAGAGAATGTACTAGTCTTACCGAGTATGTGTGTGCCCAGTGTGGTGAATAAAGGGATTTAAAACATAAGTTATTAGGCCTAGAGATGGAAATTAAATGCTTAAAACAAAACATAGTGTGTAGCGCTAACCTGGAGGCTGATGTGGAAGGTAGGATAATTCATCAAAAAAGATGCAGGGAAGACTCGGATCACTTAGGAGCTTACGAATCCCAATGAATGTTAACAAACCTAAGACGGGCAGGACAGCAATGGAGTTCTGTGTCAATACAAGTAATAAGATTAACTCTTTAAGTGAGTGTGCAGAGTCATTAGTAGAGGTTTTGTATAATGGGTCAAACACACAGGAAGGTGATGAGGTAACTGATGAAGGTAGGAAAGAATCAGCCCATCAGGGAGTGTTATTAGGGGTGGCCCAGGAAACACAGACTGTAGAGATACATGGTAAGAATGAAAAAAGAGCATCAGAGGCCCTAAATCAAAAGATCTTCAGAATTAATAATTGGATTAGAAGATGGTGTTTGATGAATGGTTGGCAATGTATAATGTCCTGAAAACTTTTCTTAAAGCACACACTTTGTATAGTAAGGATGGACTACATCTGGAAAGGTAGTAAAGTGTGAGGGGAGCTGTTTAAAAATGCAATCAATAAGAATTTAAACTGCTACAAGGGGGTAGTCAGGTCATGAGTGTGGAAAATTTGATGGAACTTATTCAGGATGAAAACCCAGTAGAGTGCATCCCTAGAAAACAAATTAATTGTCAAGGCATTAACATATTATTGCTGAATGCAAGAAGTATAAAAAAGAAAAAGGAAGAATTACAGTATGAGCTCATTTCGAAGCAAATAGTCATTTGTGCAATAACCGAAACTTTGCTAAAGAACAACAAGTGGGATGTAACATAGAAGGGTATGAGCTCATACATAGGAATATGGTGGGTAAATCAGGCAGAGGTGTTGGCCTCTATGTAGCTACATACCTTAAACCACAAAAAATAAGGAGGAATGTTCTGGATGTGGAACAAGTATGGGTCAAAATTAAAAGTAAAAATAAAAATATCGTAGTGGGTATATGTTACAAGGCACCTGGTCTGAGTGACACAGAGAACAATATATTTATGAAAGCATTAGAACAGATGAGTTTAACTAGTAACTGTATTATTTTATGAGACTTCAATTTTCCCTGTATTGATTAGAATAACCTACAGGGCTCATGTAGTCTGGAGAATAGGTTTATTGATTTTTGCATCAGCAATAAGCTTAAACAATTTGCTGTGGCAAAAGAATTGAGGTAAAAATATATTGGTCTTAATATTATGCAATATGGAAGGATATGTACATAATGTAATCACACTGCCCCCTCTTGGGGGTAGTGACCACATGATGGTCATGTGTCAGTTAAGGAAACTATAAATCATATATCAGGTAGGACCACAATTAAGAATTATAGGAACATGAATGTAGCTAAGATAAAACAATATTTCAGCACATAGAATTTGGAAAGAAAGTTAGAAGGTAAAGAATTGGCTGAGGCATGGGAAATCTTTAACAGCTAGATAGAGTACTGCTTAGATAATTTTGTCCCTACAGTAAACAAGTATGATAGGTGAGGGAAATTCCTAAATGGTTCTCATGGAAAATAAAAAAGCTGATTAATAGAAGGAACAAGGCATATAAAAAGTACAAGAAATGTCCTAGTGATAGTCATGCAGAGAAACTCAAGATCTTAGAACAGAAATGTAGAAAAGTTACAATAGCAGCTAAGGCTAAAGCCGAGTACGAGTTGGCCAATGCTAAGGACAATGGAAAGAGTTTTTGTAGTTATGTTGGTAGCTTAAGGAAGGGGAGTAGACACCTTACTAGCATACTACAAGAGAATAAAGTTATTTATAATGAATGTGACATGGCTAATCTATTTAATAACTACCTTTTGACAATTTATCAGAATGCAGAAGATAATGTGAAGGTGGGGAATTATGGGAGCATGATGGCAACAAAATATAGGGTGGAGAATGTAGAGGGTTTATAATGAATTGATTAAACTAGATATAAATAAATCAAGTGGACCAGATGATATCCACCCAATGTTATTAAATAAATCGGCGGCAGAACTGGTTAGACCACTTGCCCTGTTGTTTAACCAGTCATTGGCCACAGGCACAGTGGTTCATGACTGGAAGATTGCATATATTATCCAAGTATTTAAAAAGGGGGCTAAGGAGGCTGTAGAGAACTATTACCCTATCAGTATAACATCCCAGGTTGGTAAGGTACTTGAAGTATTTATTAAAGTGTTCCTTACCAACAACCTTACCAGCTTGGGAATTGTTGATATAACTCAACATGGATTTTTTCAGGGTAGGTCGTGTGCTACTTATCTTTTGGATTTTTTTGAGCCTTTGAGCCAAGCCCTTGATCAGAGATTTCCAGTAGATGTTATATATATGGACTATACTAGAGCATTTGATTCTATATCTCACAACAAATTGCTAGAGGTGTTAACTGAAATGGGAGTAGATATAGGTATCCTTAAATGGATATAGTCTTGGTTTGAAGGCAGGCTCCAGAGAGTCCAAAAAAGGGGATGCTTTTCTGAGTGGGGGTAAATGACGAATGGGGTCCCACAAGGCTCCATATTGGGACTGACTCTCTTCTCCACCTTTGTTGCTAGTATGCAAGGCCAGGAGAGCATATGAATTCAGAAGTACATGGATGACACAAAGGTGGGGCTATTGTAAACGACGAAGAATCTGTTGGGAAAATAAAAAAATAGTTATTGTCCTTAGAACAGTGGGCCATTTCACATAAACTAAAATTTAATGAAAGTAAATGCAGAGTTATGCATTTCAGACATAACAATAGAAAGGCTGAATACATGATCAATAATGTCATGAGTACAATAAATTGTGAAAAAGATTTGGGGATGTTTATTTCAGATAGTTTGGGCTTTGAACTTCATAATAGAGAATCAATCAAAAAAGCTAATAGGGCAATGGGAAACATCTTAAGACATATATAGAGTACAAAAGAGGAGGTCCTAATGCCTCTCTACAGATCATTGATAAGGCTAGTGCTAGAATATGGTGCCCCCTTTTCTACTCCCCAAAGTATTAGTAGTATTAAATCTCTCAAACATGTCCAGAGGACGTTCACTAAGAAAATTTACAGTGTGAGAAATAGAACCTATGGAGAAAGGATGAGGGTCCTATTCATTCATTGTGATATAGGAGGGGGAGAGGGGACATGATATTTACTTATAGAGCCACCAAAGATGATTCCCTACTGGAAACTGTTGGGTTAGAAATGAAAAAAAAAAATTGAATCTTTAAGGGCTAACAGGGGGCATAATAAGCTGTTAATGGGTGAGAAATTTAAAACAAATAGAAGTCTCTGGTTTAGTCAAAGAGTGGTGAGCATGTGGAATGCTTTGCCTAGTGATGTGGTCGAGGCACAAAGTACTCACTCATTCAAAGTTAGGTATGATAGGTTTATGAGTGATAAGGTTAGGGATTTCCACCACTAATGTGGTGGCTCATGGCAGTAGTAGCCCCTTGACCTGTATTTTTGCCTATGTATATATGTATCTATCACTACATCTGTGTTCTCCTTTCCCCCACTCCTCTTTTCCCTCTTGAAGGCACTTACCCTACCTCCCTAAGATAGCCTAACAATTTATCTTCCTTTCTTTCTCCCTAATATAGGAAAAGGGGGAAAGGGAACATTGTTTAACCAGGAGTAGCAAACTAAGCTGAAGCTTGTTTCCAGATGGGACCTGGGAGCACAAGAAAGTTAAGTGATTTGTTCAGGATCATACAGTATGCACCTAGGTGGCTGTGGGATTCAAACCCAGGTCTCCAGATCTGTAGCTCAGAGCCTTAACCCACTGCCCTATACTGCCTACAATATACCTGAAGATCTGTAGCTTGCCCCTTCCCTTGACCCATTCCCCAAATATGCAGCTTGGTCTCTGCATTTTCCTCCCTAACCACCTTCTTTTCTTCCTTATTTCTCAATTGGTATTCTCCCCATTCTCCCCACACTGCATTTCCTTGTACCTGGTGTAGGCAGGCAGTGTGGTCTAGTGATTAAGGAGGCAGTGCTGACTAGTGGTTAGAACACCATCTTGAGAACCTGGTGATCACAGGCTCAAGCCCCATAAAAACCCAATATCCACTTTATAACCTTGAACGAGTCACATAAAGAGCAAGTGCTTAGTATGGATGTATATATTAAAGAATGAAGGCTTGGAACCCTTAGATGCCTCCATAATCATTTTGCTGGGATAATGCAGTGAAGTTTAGAGAGCTGGGGAGGTGTCTTACACATGTAGCTCACTTAGTGGATTTTGCTGAGGTACTGCCTGTTGATGACAGTGGACAGGGACAGGGGAGGGATTTCCACACCAGGAGTTTCAACACATGGCTCTTTTGAAATTCAAGTTTATTAAATTTGCAAAATAAAAACTGCATTTAGATAGGATGAATTAAACCAATTGTCTACACCTGGTATAAAATAAGAAAAAGAAAAACACCAACTTCCCCGCCCACCCACATACCCTCCCACCCTCCATCCCTCATGACTTCCACCCCACCCTCCCAACCCAAGTGTGCCAGATAGCCACATAACTGAAAAATACTAATAAAGTTACATATATTCCAAAGAGAGCCGCCTCCAAAGAGCAGAGGGCAAGGATACTAATAAGAAAAAGGAAGAAGCTTTGGGCACCAAAGGGAAAGCTAAGAAGTCACCGTAAATATAGAGCATATAATTTACTCACCTTTTCTGAAATAGGTCCATACGACACCGCACACTGGCTGATAGCCTTTCAACATTAAGACAAGCCGAGAGCTCAGTCAACCAATCCGGATAGGTCAGAGTCAATTGGTCGGTCCAATGTCTAAGAACTAATCTTTAACCGCACCGGACACAAGGGCAATATGATATCGACGCTCAACACAGTCTATAGCGTTATAGTCCCCAAATACATATTTCAGGAGTGAAAAAGTGGTAACGCCCAATAGGGGTCCAAATTGGCTTGATGGTCGACTAGAGCGGGCTACTTTAGTGCAGTACTAGAAATATGCAGGGATTTCCTTCCATCCCAAGTAACATCTGGTACAAAGGAGAGCTAATCTTTGAGCCGGAAAAGCTTCCTAGGCATGTAATACATGTTACCAAAATATAATATTGGGTAAGTTTAAGCCTGTCCTGGGTATGGTATCTATGTAGATCTCTCCAAATATGGGGCCAATTCAAGGTAACATCTGGAAGTAGAGAGAACCTGATATTCGATCCCACGGTAGGCTTGGGAAACTTATAGTCCAGTAAAAAGGAGTATATTGCCGAGATAGAGTGTGGTTTAGAAGCAAGAGTAAAAATGCGAGAAAGGAAGGGTTGGACCTTGGATTCCTTAGACTGGGCACCAAACTTCTAAGCAATGAGGTGCCTTAATTGATATATTTTAAAAACACTGCCATTGGGAATACCAAATTTGGCAAGGATGTCAGATGACGAGAGAAGAGATCCCTGATCATAGTACTGGTCCAGACTAGTGCTTTTAATATGAGGGAGCCAGTCAGGAACAATCATCGAATTGCCCAACTTAATGTTGGGATTAAGAGTAATAGGCTGTCCTAGATCCAATTTGGGAGGGATCTTTAAAAACTGTAAACACTGAGAGAGGGACTTAAGAGACGTAAGGATTGTTTGGTCGGTTATCCACTGCGAGAGGATGGAGATGGGAGTATAAAAGATAGTGTAAGGATCTAACTTAGACTCCGAGAGAATCAGTTTCTCAATTTGAAGCCAAATTGGGAGAGAGGGATCAGGATAAGTTGAGACCCATCTCCTAATTTGGATAAATGAGTGGCCCAGTAGTATAATAGAAGGTTGGGAAGCCTGAGACCCCTTTATCCCTGGGGAGAGATAATTTAAGAAAAGAACGCCTCTAACCCTTTCCCCCGCCAGACAATTTCGAGAAAGCCGCATGAAACTGTTGCAAGTAAGAGAGTGCAACCAGAGACCCAATAGGTTAAGAGGATAGAAGATACGGGAAGGACATTCATCTTAATAATGTTAATCCTACCCCAGAGAGAAATAGAAAGATTGGACCATCTTAGTAAATCTTGCTGAATTTGAGTTTTAATAGTATCCAGGTTAAGCTTTTTAAGTAGGGCCGAGTCCGAGGAAAAATGAATACCCAAATATCTAATCGACTTAGGGGACCAATGCATTCCAAACTTAATGAGGTCATGTTTATATGTATAAGCATTTAAGGAAAAGATTTCAGACTTAGTTATATTCAGTTTGTACTGAGAGAGATTACCGACCTGATTAATGAGCAGTATTGCTTGCTCTAGGGAAGCAGCAGGGTGGGTGACATGTAGAAGTATATCATCTGCATATGCTGATAGGATTAAATCCTGCTGGCGCACTCGGCAACCTTTAATAAATGGGGAAGACTTAAGTTTAATAAGAAGAGGCTCGAGATATAGGTTGAAAAGAAAAGGTGATAGGGGACAGCCCTGTCTGGTACCAGTAAACAGCTGAAACTTCGAAGAGCAAACCCCGTTACAGTATATCTTAGCCGAAGGGGAATCATACAAAACCTGGATCCATTTAAGAAAAGAGACTGGGTATCCCATCTTGGTCAGTGTGGCCCAGAGAAAGGACCAGCCCACGCGGTCAAAAGCTTTCTCTGCATCTAGTGAGACCAGGGCCATAGGGAGATGGGATGTTTGGGCTAAATGAGAGATATGGAAAAGGGTTCTGAGGTGATCCAAGAGGAACGAGAGGAACAAAACCAACTTGCTCAGGGCTAAGAAGATGGAGCCATATTTTCTTAATCCGCTCAGCCAACACTTTGCGAGAATTTTCACATCGCAATTTGAAGGGATATAGGCCGTAGCTCGCCAGATCCGAAGGAGTTTTGTCCGTTTAAGAATTAAGATAATAGTAGCTTCAAGAAGTGTAGGGTCCACCATGTTAGCAGAGAAAAGATACTGATAAAGCTTGAGGAGTATTGGGGCAAGTTCCTTGGATAAAGCCCTGTAAAATTTGATGGAAACCCATCTGGGCCAGGAGCTTTATCAGGAGCCATAGAGGTAATGACAGCCTCAATTTCAGAAAGTGAAATAGGGGCGGACAGAGTAGTTATGTGAGAGGCAAAAGTCTGGAATATCAATATTGTTTAAGTATGCTGAGATGTCAGATAGGGAAGCAGGAGAGGAAGGTGCACTATAAAGGTTTTTATAATACCTCTCAAAGATCTTTGCTATTTCTAGGGAAGTTACAATAGAACCAGTAGAGGATTGGATAGCCGGATCAATCTAGAACTTTCCATGATCAAGTCTCAGAGCCAAGAGCTTACCAGCTTTCTCACCATGCTCAATATATTTGGCTTGAGTCTTAGAGAGGCAGTACTCAGCTCTTCCTTCAGAAGGTCAGTATACTCATTTTTAACTGCCAAAAGAGCTTCAAAAGAGGACAAGGAAGAAGAAGGGAACAGGAACTTCCATTTCTTTAATTTTAGCTATAAGGAGGAAGCTCGAGACAGTCGAGCCCTTTTCCTTGCTGAAGCCATCTTGATTAACTCGCCTTAAGATAGCATTTTAGGGAACACCAGATGCAATCAAATCTAGAAGTGGATCCAAGATTATTCTCCAGGAAAGACAAAATAAGGGTCTTGATCTGAGTCACGATTTGGGTGTCTTTTAGAAGTTGGGTATTAAACTTCCAGGTAGTGTCCCTTTGAAAATTAGGACCTGGGATATATTTTGCCCACACAATTGCATGGTCGGAAAGAATAATCGGTTCGATGCGGATTGGAGGAGACCCGAAAAGGGTTTTGCTAACCAGAATATAGTCTATCCTAGACCAGGATCCGTGGGGTTGAGAAAAGAACAAAAAGGAGTGAAGGGATGGGTTAGAAAGACGCCTAGGTCACAAAGGCTCAGCATATGGACAAAATCCAGCAAAGACCTTTGAGCCGGAGTAGGTGGAAGGTTTGATTTGGGATCCTTATCTAACAAATGAGAGGGTGGAAGGTCCAATCACCACCTAACACAATTTGGGAAGGAGCATGGCACTAATTTTGTCAGCTAGGGCCATAAAAAACGGGACTACCCCTATTGGGCCACAGATCCTAGAACCATATTGTCCCCGTGAGAGAACCCTTACTCAGTACAAATCTCCCCTCAGGGTCAGCTATCGTAGTATTTACCAAAAAGTTGACATATTTTTTTGATAAGTATCACCACACCTCCCTTAGAATTGGACCCACCTGCAATGAATACCTGCAAAACCAGATCGAACCAACCATTTAGATTCGGTGATTGGTTAGATGGGTTTCTTGCAAAACAGGATATCGACGTGAAATAAGTCGCAGTGCTTAAATACCTGAGCCTCTTGACTTTCCCTTGAGCCCACGCACATTCCACGGTGCAAACTTGAGTACATTTAAAGCCATTTCAAATATAAGGCAGAACAGAATCAAACAAGCATGATCCAATACAATAGGCACACTTAAACCCCTAGTTCCAGCTACCCATAGCTTATCAAGAGAGGTTTGCCAAAGAAAAGATACCCTAGGCAATTGAAATACAACTAGCTTTGAACAGACCAGACATGAACCCAAATAGGCTGGAACATCCCTCCCGCCCCTTTAACCCCCACAAGAAAACGCATCCAACTATATACAAAGCGGCCCCAGACATAGACAGACCTAAAACAAGTGCAGGAACAGTGATAACCTGGCAGCCAATTCCCCAACGCAAACCCATATCCCATCAGGCTATAGGGGTCCTGTAGACTGGAAAGTGACCAGAGTTCAGTGAGCCACAACAGGAGAGCGACCCCCCTCCACCCCAGAGAAATTGTTAGAAACCCCAAACTAGGGACTGGGTTTGCAAACCCCCCTTCTATCAGTGCGCATTGCAGCTCTGAGTATTCACCAGAGGTGCAGGATTATCCCCTCCTCCCCCACCAACAACTGCCTGGTTTGGATTTAGGAAACAGCTGATTTCCTGAACTAGCCCCAGCACCTCTGCCAGCATAGGAAACTCAAATAAAATAAAAGAGAAAAAAAGAAAGAGAAAAAAAAAAAAGGGTTGACTCACTGTCGGCGAGGGCAGGAGCAAAGGGGCAAGGAAACAAATGGAGTACAAATCAATAATGAGGCACCATCGCGATGAGGGCAGGTTGTTTCGGGGAGCCAATAACAATAGGACCAGTCAGGTCCAGCTAGAAAACCGCTACGCCCAGGAAACATCAACCGCCCAAGGGGGTTCCGGGAGAGCTTACTCTCGAGAGGAAGGGAAGGTAGAGGAGACCAACGCGGCCTAATTCAGTGTCCGCCCAGCCGCTCAAAGTCCCCAGTCAACCCAGCGAACTCAGGAACAGCCAAACAGGTAGGGTTGAACTAGGCAGCTATCAGGAATAGAGCCGGGGGAAAAGAAAAAAAAAAAAGGTTAAATCACAGACCCCAAATCAACCAGAGAGAACCTCACCAAGAGATTTAAACCAGGGACATCAAATCAGCCATTGACAGTAAACAGGTTAGGCATTTTAGCCGACAAGTCCTTGAGAGCCAAGTCCAGGGATTCGTAGCTATGGGAACTTCCATCGACAGTAACTTTTAGGATAGCCGGGTAGAGCATGCGAAAGGGAATGCCTGCAGCAACCAGCTTCTGTACAACAGGGTGAAAGGCAGCTCTTTTCGTTCTAACTTCTTTTGGTAGATCCTGAGAGATGCGTAGTTTAGATGATCCCCAGGTAATAGCCTGCAGCTCCCGAGACTTGTTGAAGACGTGTTGTCGCTCAATATAACTGAGGAACTTCATAATAATAGGTCATGGGGGAGAGCCCGGTGGAGGCCTGGGCCTGAGAGCCTATTGCCGGCTCCAGATGATAGTGGGGGTTGAGGGGTGAAGGGCTACTATCTTGATCAAAATTTTGAAGAAACGCCATAAGGTCAGCTCCTCCTCGAGCTCCGGAAGGCCCAAGACCACTATATTATTTCTTCAGCTTCGCCCTCCAAGTCCACTGTTTTCGCCTGTAATTTCCTGACTTGCTGGGCTAAAGAAGCCATCTCGGCCTCAGCGGTGAGTTTCCCCTGCTCGAGCGAGTATATCCTGGCCTCCGAGTCAGATACCCTCGTAGTAAGCGCTGAGAGATCCCCCCGAATGGACTTTAGATCAGCGGTGATGGATTGCAGCACGTTCTTTAAAGGAGCGATCTCTTGCAGGAACCTTTCTGCTGTTTGATTCTTATCTGCCGTTCTATCGGAGGTGGGTCCGGACTGATTCTGTGGTTTTTTGGGCATCTTTTCCGGCGTGGCAGGCGGCGTATGCCTGATTGCGGCCTGCTTTTTGTCCGCCTCCATCTCTCTGCAAATTTTGAGATGCACCCCCGAAAACACCCGAAAGCCGACAGGCGGAGTATGACTGTGCCGGTAGAAATAAAATTAGTTGTTAAACTAATCGGGAAATCGCCAAATATAACGAATTTGTTGGCGAGAGGGGAGAGCTCCAAACCCTTGCTGCCACTCAACAAGCAGACATCACGTGACTCCCCTTCAACACATGGCTGAAAAAATGTTGCAGTGAGAAAGAGTTTGGCAAGATTAGGGACTGGGGACCCACCTTGGAGGAGAAGGGCCTATACAGGGGTGATAACCTACATCCATCTAGGAAGGGAACCATGGTCCTCAGTGGATTGTTTAAATGTTACTTTAATGAACACTTAAACTAGCCAAGGGGGGTGGCAGAAGGAATCAGGGAGTCAGAAACTGCCCACCTACAGGCTGAAGTAGAGAGTAAGAAGAACCCGAGAGGAGAGGAAACCCCAAAGGTGCTAATTAATAAGGAAAGCAGGGTGGTAGAGAACAAGGGGGAGGGAACAAGAGCATTCAATAGAGAAGGGGAAGAGTGGGGCAAAGAGGAAAAAAGGTAAAGTGAAAACAAAATCTGGAAGGCCATGTGTGCAAATGCTAGAAGTCTAGGAAATAAAATTCCAGACCTAGAGGCCATCATGACAGAGGCCAATCTAGATATTGTGGCTATTACTGAGTCATGGTGCACTGAAATTGGGACATGACCATACCAGACTATATTTTTTCCAGAAGGACTGAGTGGGAAGGAAAGGGCGGGGTGTGGTGATTTATGTGAGTGAAAGTACAAAAGCAATGGAGATACAGGGAATAGTAGAGGGAGGTAGAGGCACTGTGGGTCACCCTGGAGGTGGGGAATGGAGCTACTATTTGCATTAGAACGATTCATATACCGCCAGCACAGGGAAAAGAATTAGATAAGGTAATGGTGGAAGTCACTGGCAAGATGGCAGAAAAGGTGGAGGTGCTACTGGTGAGGGGACTTCAACCTGACAGATGTAGATTGGAGCCTCTCAGCAGTGGCTTCAGCTAGAAGCAGGGACATCCTAGACTCCCTGCAGGGGGAATTCCTCAGGAAACTAATCAGTGAACCCACTCATGATGGGTCAGTACTGGACCTGGTACTTACTAACAGGGACAGTGTTGCAGACGTCAAGGTTGGAGGCCACTTGGGGACCAGAGATCATCACACTGTGTTGTTCACTGTAAGGACAGCTGCAGAATAGAACCACACAAGTGGAAGGGTCCTGGACTTCAGGAAGGCAGATTTTATATAGATGGGTAAATGCTTCAGTGATGACCTGAGGGTTGGCATTAGTCGAGTGGAGGAACAGTGGGCATAGATAAAAGGGAGTACAGTAAAAGCAACAAACCTCTGCATCAAACATGTGAACAAAAGCAAGAGGAAAAAAGAGACTGTTATTGTTCTCGAAAGAGGTGGCTAAAAAGGTAAATACTAAAATGGTAGCATTCAGAAGGAATAAAGAGAAACAGAGGGAGGAGGATAGGTGGTGTATCAGGAGAAACAGAGGACAGCAGGAAAATCAGTAAGGAGTGCAAAGGTGCAAACTGAAGAGAGAACAGCTCAGGTGGTAAAGAAAGGGGACAAGTCTTTTTTAGGTATGCAAGTGAAAAGAGAAATGCCAAGGGTGGGATTGTAAGGATAAAAAGGGGAGGGGGATTGTGCAAAGGGAGCCAGGAAAAAGCAGACATCTTGTATAAATACTTTTGTTCAGTGTTCACAAAGTAAAGAGAAGGAGAGAGGCCACAAAACAGTAGCAGAAGCTTTGGAGAGAGGGGGTGGACTGGTCCTTTTCTGGAGGCAAGAGTTCTGCAAGGACTTGCTAATCTGAAAATGAACAGAAAGATTAGACAAGATGTGGTGCATCCAAGCGATCAGGCGAACTCGAACACTGGCTGCACATTTTGCCAGCCTCTATTTAACAGCTCACTGGAAACATGAGTGGTTCCAGAGGACTGGAGGAGGGCAGTGGTAGCAGTGAGGAGGCTGGCAATTATAGACCAGTCAGCCTGGCCTGACATCAGTGGTGGGAAAGTTAATAGAATCACTTCTGAAGGAAACGATTGTGAAATATCTTAGAAGCAGTGGGTTACAAAACTCAAGGCAGCATGGTTTCATGGGGGGAGGTTATGTCAAATGAATCTGATAGATTTCTTTGAGTGGGTGGCAAAGGATTTAGATCAGGGTGGAGTGGTGGATAGGTCCTACCTAGATTTCAGTAAGGCTTTTGACACTGCTCCACATAGGAGACTAGTAATCAAGTTGGCTAGCATAGGAGTGGGTCCAACAGTGGTAGACTGGATAAAAAAATGGTTAGGGGACAGGCGACAGAGGGTGATGATAAACAGAGTTTGCTCCAAGGAAGGGAGGGTGACCAGAGGGGTCCCTCAGGGGTCAGTGCTGGCACCAGTCCTCTTTAATGTCTTTATAAGTGACTTTGCGGAGCAGCTGTGAAGAGAAGGTCTGCCCTTTGCAGATTACACCAAAATCTACAATTTAGCGGACACTCTGGGGTGGTGTAAAGGATGAGCAGACATCAGTGAAAACTGGAGGAGTGGTCAAGAGAAAGGCAGCAGGGTTCCATTGCAAAAGTGTACAAAATTATGCAATTAGGGAAAACATGGAAAACAAGCAAAAAATTAGGGAGGTTAATGAGTGGCTCAAGGCATGGGGTGAAGCTTGGGGCTATGGGATAGTAGGGGACTGGGAGAAGAACTAGGAGGACAGGGGACTATATGCAAGAAATAGGCTTCACCTCAACATGGAGGGAAGGGAGGTACTTAAGCAGAAACTGACCAAATTTATATAGGATAAATGGGGTTTAAACTTGTAAAGGGGGGAGGGGGGATGTGAGGCAGATCCTTGCAGGCCCCAAAATGGGGTGACAGAAACCACACCTGGGGCAACAGGTAGGCAGGGGCATGTAGCCTCTGGGGAGGAAACAGAGGTGGGGGTGGAGAGTAGTCCTACTAAATGCCAGGAGCTTGGGCGACAAGATGCCAGAGCTTCATGCAATGCTGGTGGATGGGTACGTGGATGTGGCAGCTGTAACCAAAACATGGGCCACCCCCAGACACAATTGGGACCTTAACCTGAGTGGGTATACTGTGCTCAGAAAGGATAGGGTGGCAGGCAGGAGGGGAGGACTGGCACTGTTCGTTCAGGATGGCATCCGAATTTGCAAGGTGGAAGAATCGGAGGAAAGTGTGGAGGCCTTGTGGGTCACCATGCACACCCCAGGGGCAGGACAGTCAAGGTGGTGGTGGTCTAATGACCCCCCATGATGGCTGATGAACTGGAGGATTGTCTGCTAGCAAATCTTAAGGGTCACTGTGGTCAGGAAGGGGATGGGGTGGAGATATTAGGGGATCTAAACATGCCAGCGACTGATTGGGGAACCATGACATCCCCAGTGGCCAAGGAACAGAGTCTGTTGGACACATTTCAGGACACATTTCTATTGCAACAGGTCATTGACCGAACAAGGAAGGGCCATATTTATTTATTTATTTATTCATTTATTTATTTATTTATTTAAAATTGGTGACCGGGAAAGGCAGACTGAGCCGAGGCTCGTTTCCAGGTGCAACCCAGGTACAAGGTGTACACAGAAAACTAGACAGATATATACAACAATTTCTTCTTACAGACATTAAAGTACAACAGCAGCATGCAGGTCAGTGCAGATAATTTCTGTTCGGATGTGGGTTTCAGCATCAGGGACATTTCATGTCTAATGATTTTGTAATCAGCATAAGTCAGTTTGTATTGACAGCTTACATAAATGGTATCACAACAGAGTGGACTAACACTGGGATCCATGTCTTGGATGTAGTCCTGGCCGACAGTGACCTAGTTCATGAACTTGAGGTGAGGGACCCACAAGCTCGAAGTGATCACAACACGGTCTGGTTTGTACCAGACCTGGGAGGCAGGAGGGACCACACAAGGACCAGGAACCTTGACTTTAGAGGGGCAGACATCAGGGGCATGGGGCACATCCTCAGGGTCTACTTGGTTGGGATAAAGCAGGCATGGACATAGAGAGTAGGGGAGAAGTCATCAGGAGAGGACTAAAGGGGGCAACCAGGTCCTGTGTGAGGGTGAGGCGCAAGGGAGGTAGATCTAGAAGGACATGCTGGTGGATCAGGGAGGTCCAGGAGGTGGTGAGGGAAAAGAGGGTGGCTTACCATAGGTTCAAGAGATCCCGTGGGGTCTTGGATAGAGATAAGTGTCTTCGTACAACCAGGTAAGTTACCAGGGTAGTGAGGGGAGCCATGGCAAGGATGGAACAGAAATTGGTGCAAAGGATCAGGAAGGGAGAAAAAGGGTTCTTTAGGTATATTGGGGAGAGGAGTAGAGCAAAGGGCAGTTTAGTAGATTGAGGATGGGAGGGGTGGGCGGAGGAGGTGGGAAAACAAACGGAGGTGCTCAACGAATACTTTGCATTGGTTGTCACTAGGGAGGAGGAGGAGGGGGTGCCACAGCAAAGGGGGTACAGGGGGTGGATGAGGCAGCGCCCTCACAAGCTTATTAAAGTGGGGACAGAGGGCATCAATTCATACATGAGGAGGAGCACAGGATAGGCTGAGGGGGGTGGAAGCACGGATGGAGAAATTCTTGTTGGTAGGGTGTGGGAAGCCCTCCAGACCTTAAAAATGGAATCCATCTGAGGGTGCTGTGGGAATTGGCTGATGACCTGGACGAACTCCTGGCAGCCTTCTTTTATGCTTCTCTACAGACAGGGAGGGTGCTGAAGGACTGGAGGGAGGCACATATTGTGCCCATCCATAAAGGGGGATTGTGGGAAGAGTGGGGGAACTACAGGCCAGTGGTGGGCAAACTGATGGAGTCCATAGTAAAGGAGAGGCTCGGGGTGTTCTTGTAGGAACAGGGTTTCCTGGATGATCGCCAGCATGGCTTCAACCCAGGCAGATCATGTTAAACTAACCTTGCAGAGTTCTACGAATGGGTGACAGCAGTGCTTGACTGGGGTAGGCCGGTTGATGTCATCTTCCTAGACTTCAAAAAGGCATTTGACTTGGTTCACCACACTGGTCTTCTGGATAAGTTGGAACAAATGGGGGTGGGGCACAGATGGTCAGGTGGATTGGAAGCTGGCTATCTGATCATACCCAGTGTGTGGTTGTAGGAGGGATAGTCTCGTCCCCCAGGGAGGTCATCAGTGAGGTCCCACTGGGATCAGTTCTGGGACTGCTCCTGTTTAATGCCTACATCTCTGACATCAGGGAAGGCATAAGGAGTGAAATGAGTCTTTTTACAGATGACTCCAAGCTAGGGCACAGGTGGATGGGGAGGAAGGGAAGGTTGCCCTGCAGAGGGATCTGGATGTTCTAGGGGGATGGTCACACACCTGGAAGCTAAGGTTCAACATCACAAAATGCAAGGCGCTTCACTTGGGACAAGGAAACCCGGCTCAGGTGTAGAACCTAGGAAGGGACACATTGCAGGAATCAAGTGGGGAGAAGGACTTGACGGTGCTGGTGGATGCCAAAATGAATAACTTGGAACAGTGTAGGAGGGCCGCAGCCAGGGCAAATATAATGCTGAGCTGTATCACCAGGGGGATCACCGCAAGAAGTAGGGAGGTGATTATGACACTTTACAATTGCCTTGTCAGACCGCGCCTCGAGTCCTGTGTGCAGTTTTGGCACCCACACCTCAGGAAGGATATACAACTCCTTGAGAGGGTTCAGAGGAGTGCAACCAGGATGATCTAGGGTCTGGGGGATAGGACTTATGAAGCAAGACTGGAAGAGCTCGACCTGTTCTCACTGGAGGAGAGGAGAAACAGGGGGGATATGATCGAGATCTTCAAGTACCTGAAAGGGGTAAACAAGGTATGCCTACATGGGGTCTTTCAGAGGAAGGTGGGAGGGGCCACTAGGGGGGCATGGCTGGAAGCTAGAGGGAGGGAGACTTGGGGGGAAAGGAGAAGATGAAACTTCACTCAAAGGGTGGGTAACCATGGAATGCGCTGCCTAGGGAAATGGTGGAGGTGTCTACAGTGGAAGGGTTCAAGAGAGGCTGGGACAGGTACAGGAGGGGGATGAAGAGGAGGGCAGCCTGTCTGGGGGAGTGGAAACATGGCTGGGGGAAGGGGGATAGGTAGGGAAATTGTGAAGAAAATTGCGGTGTCCATTAAGGGTACTGGCTTTCAAGCAGACTTGATAGACCATGGGGCCTACTCTGCTTGCATTTTATTATGTTAGCATGTTATGGCACAGAAATCAAGGGGTGACATACAAAATGTGTGGAGTGATATTGACAACCACCAAGCAGGAAAGAAACCTGGGGTTAATTACAGTATATAGGAAGACCTTAAGGTGGCCAGGCAGCGCAACAAGGCAGTAAGAAGGGCTATTGGGATGCAGGGGTGCATTGGGATGGTAATTGCCAGCAGAAAGAGATAGGTGGTGTTAACTCAGTATAGCTTGCTGGTAAGACCCCACCTAGAGTATTGTGTCCAGTTTTGGAGGCTACATCTCCCGAATAACATAGACAAAGTGGAGGCTGTCCAGAGGAGGGTAACTAAAATGGTGCAGGGTCTGCATCAAAATCCCTATGAGGAGACACTAAAGGGCCTCAATATGTACACACTGGATCAGAGAAGGAAGAGTGGGGATATGATGTAGGCCTTTTAATACATCACAGGGGTAGATAAGGTGGAGGAAGGAAGTATGTTTCACAAGAAAAGGTGTTCAAGAACAAGGGGACAGCCTATGAAGCTGGAAGGAGGGTAGATTCAGGAGAGATGCGAGGAAGTACTTTTTCAAGGAAAGAGTAGAGGATTCCTGGAACAGACTTCCTGCAGAGGTGGTGGGGTGAAAACAGTGGTGGGGTTGAAGAATGCATGGGATGAGTACAAGGAAATCATAGTGGAAAGAATGGGGGGGGCAGAAAGAAAGAAAGAGCTGTAGATTGGGCAGAGTCTGTGGTGATCATTTAGTCATGGAGAAATGGGCAGACTATGTTGGTCAAGCAGTCCTTATCTGCCATCAAATTCTATGTTTCTACTGTATGTTAGGCCTATTTTGGTCCTCACTGTTTCTCTGACCCTTTCGGAGAACCATATTTGTCTCTTGTCTTTGTTTCCTTTGGTTACAGTTCTCATGCATAACTTAGCTGCCTTGGTAATGGCCCCTCTTAATTGACCTCATCTCTCTTCCACACCTCTGATGCTGTGTACTCTGACTAACGTGTCCTGGACCTACTCCCTAACTCTGTTAGAGTCTGCCCTTCTAAAATCAAGGGCCACAGCTATTGACTGGGACTTTCTGGTTCCAAGGTCCAGTCCAAACCAAATAGTGTTATAGTTGCTGGACCCTAGTGGTTCCCCATCCACACACCTCCTCCCACCTCCAAGTTGTTGAGCACCACATTGAGAATGGCAGCATGCCTGAGGGGGGGGCATCTTAACCAGCTGCTCCAGCAGACAGCCCTGGAATGTATCCAATAGGGCCTGACTTCTTGTGCTCCTGGCAGCTGGAATGTCCCAATCATTTTTTGGCAGGTTTAGATCACCCATCACCTCTACCTCCCCCCTTGCAACTCCGCTTCTTAATTTTTCCCCAAGCTCCCTATCCTTCTCTTCCCCTTGTCCTGGTGGTCTATAGATCACTCCAAATCATAGTTTCTTGCCACTGGGAGTTGCATTCAGAGTGACTCTGCCTCCCTGTAGACTTTCTCTGATTTATCCATTTTCCACAGCCTCAGTGTCTTCCTTGACATGCAGAGCTATGCCTGCTCTTTACCTTTTCCTCTATCCCTCCTAAACATTGTACAACCAGGAACTATCAGATCCTAGTCATTATTTTCTGAATCACAAGTTTCTGTGATGACTGCTGTGTCCATAACAGTGTCTGCCATCACTGACTGGAACTCACTAATTTTATTACCCAGTCTACTGTCATTAAGACAGACCCCCTTCCATCTAACTTCTGATCCCCTTTTGCTATTTACTTGTCTTTCTCCCTTATTCTTCCCTAGTCTTCTTAACTTCTTGTTTTTCATGTTGATTGCAGGGTTTGTGATCCCTCCCAACTTGGTCCCTTTCCCTAACCCAGCTGGAATGTCAATCTTCTTGTTGCCCACTGTACAGCTACAAGCCCCCAGATTAGGAGGATTCCTACCTAGGTTCCATTTCCTCTCTCCAATTACCATGGTTCCCCTACCCTCAGTCTCCTCTGCAGTCAGTTTAGCTATCTAATGAAGAGGTCAAACATCTACTTAGCTCACTGGATCATTCTCTCAACAGGTGAAGACCATCACCCTTGAAGAGCATCCTGTCCCAGAAGTACCCACAAAGTAGTACCCCATCTCATGGTACCATTCATTTAACCACCCTTTAAACTCCTTGATATCATCCCTTCTTAGGTGAATTTTAGGACGCGTGAATTTTAACCATGACCCAGGGCAATTGCAGCAAGAGGCAATATTATTATATGACTAAATTACATAAGACATATAGAATAAACAACGTTATTTTTGGTTTGGCAGGGCTTATAGCTTTATTGAAAACATAGAAACATAGACATTGTCAGCAGATACGGGCCTTCCGCCCACTTAGTCTGCCCTATTACCACTAACAATTGCACTCTATATTGCACTGCTGGTATTAGGTTGTAACCCCTCAACTTACAGCAATCCTCTATGCCTATATCAAGCATGTTTAAAACCTGTAATTGTTTATGACCCCACCACCTCTGCTGGCAGGCTGTTCTACTTGTCCACCAAGCTCTCTGTGAAGAAGTACTTCCTCACTTTACCTCTGAACATTCCTCCCTCCCGTTTTGTCTTGTGCCCTCTTTTATTTATTTATTTATTTAAAAGCATTTCACCAGGGAGGACATCATCAGCTGTAATAGCTCATTTCCAGATGTGTTCTAGGGGGAAAGAGATACAATGGAAAGGACAATAAACATAGCATTGCAGATTGAATACAGAAAAACAGTACAATCCATACAACTCAAGTTAGAAAATACACAGTTGTGTTACAGGGATACAACTACATAATCACTCATACAGCAGGTTATGCATTTCCTAGTAAGCAGTACTGAACATGCAAAAGGTTTGATTACAAACAACTGAATTACACTGAACTAGAGGTGTGCAAAGTCCACCAAATTCGCTCCGCAAGTTAGTTTGCTGATTTCACTGAATTCACGGAGTGATTTTGTGAAATTTGTGGCAGTGAATTTCACATATTTCAGTGTAGAACATGAAATTTTGCCCGCACATTTTGCGCTTCACCCATGAAAGTCACGCTTCGCATTAAAAAAATGAATTTTGCCCAAAATTTTGAGCAAAGCAATGAATCAAAGTTTTGGAGTATTCTGAAAACTCCATGAATTCTGCGAAGCGTGAGTTATCAGCACTTTGCATGAACTTTGTGGGCAAAGTTTAACTTCACAACATCTCTAGACTGAACACAAATAACACTACACACAAAGTGCTAAAAAGTATACAGTTACATATTGCTGTAACAAATGCATAGTCTGAGAAGAGCTATATCCTACCAATTTAGATTGTAGTGGTACAGGTTAAAGGGTACAGTGTGGAATGGCTAAAGGAATTATATGTGTGATAGAGAAAGGTCAACCAAAGCCTCCTTCCCTTTGGGATGCTAAGAACCCCACAAGGAGACAGAGAATTGGCATGATAGGGGGGAAATTATCAAATTAACTGGGCTTATATTAGGGGAGAAACTAGCTAGAGGAGGAGGAGAATTAGGTGCAGTTGCAGAAGGGAGCTAGGTTTTGATGGAGAGGAAGGATAGGGAGTGGGGGCTCTGAGCAGAGTGGATTTCTAATGGGAGGGAGTTCCAGATACTTGGGAATTGATATGAGAAGGTGTTTCACCCTGATGCTGTATGCCTGGGGGGAAGGGGGAGAGCTCTGTGGGAATAGTTATGGAGAGCGTAAAGCAGGTTGTGTGGGACCGAGATGAGGCAATGCAAGTAGTGTGGCAAAGGTACAAGCCATAACTTACAAGTTAAAGTAGTGCTGTGAGCAAGGCATCTGGCACTGAGGAAGGGGAAAGAGAGTGAAGTGTAAAGATCACAGCAGCAAGTACGAGACTGACAGTTGAGAGCCAAGCGGCAGAAGGAGTGTCCAGTCTGGATATGGTGGACTTAGGGGCAAAGCTATATACTATGTCTCGAAAGTCAAAGATAGGGATAATCATCTTTTGGACTATCTCTCTAAGGACTTGCAGTGGAAGGCAGCTGTGGTGTCTGTACAGAGTACCAAGTTTGGGGAGCAGCTTTTTGTGGATGGCATCCACATGCGCTGCAATGTCGAGGTTATTGTTGAGCCATAGCTGGAGGTATTTGAAAGAGGAGATACCTTCCAGTACCGAACCCTTGCCCTTGAGCATCTTTTTCTTTGGAATATACTGTAGTATTCTCCTGTACTTTATTCTTCCCTGTGAGGAAATGAAATGTCTTAATCATATCCCCCCTCTCCCTCCTCTCCTCCAAGGAGTACATATTTAATTCCCTCAGCCTGTCCTCATAGGGCTTGCCCTGTAGTCACAGCACCATTTTAGTTGCCCTCCTCTGAACTGACTCCACCCTATCTATGTGCTTACATAGATGAGGCCTCTAGAACTGGACACAATATTGGAGGTGTGGTCTCACCAATGTCCTGTATAGTGGAATTATTACCTCCCTTTTTCCGTTGGTGATTCCCCTGCCTGTGCACCTCAGCATCCTGTTTGCCTTTCCTGCCATCTTGTCACACTGTCTACCTACTTTGAGGTAATTGAAGATAATAACCTCCAGGTCTCATTCTTGTTTGGAGCACGCTATGCGCCTCCTTAATAACTTAGGTATATAAGCATTCTGCCTACAGTCAGTCCAGCCAAATCGTAGACATGTTCAGCAACGTATTTGTAGAGATGTTGGGATGTTTTCCTTTGCCAGTAAAGATGTGCAAAGCCAAAAACTTAGTCCTTCTGAAATACTCACTTTGAGATCCTACTTCACCAAATTTGGGGCATGGTGAACATTATGAAACTACATGAGGTGCTCTACTGGGGAAATCAGCTCTTCTTTATGAAGGATGCATTGCAGGTCAGATCACAAGATGTGGGAAAAGCTGTAAAGTGTTTTTTATAGTTAGGTTTACTGACTGTATTCTATAGCTTGGAAGAAGTGATTGGAGAGGAAGAAAGGTAGTTTGGTGGATTATAAATCTACCAGCAGGATGATTTAGGTACATACAGCAATTTTCAGGTGAAGCCGCACAGCTCTTTTTCGCAAAATTATGCATGTTTGAAATGTAAGGAAGAAGACAGGCTTAGAGACCTTGAAGCTAGGCACTCTAAAGTAGGCCCTTAAGAAGAAAGATGAGGCTTAAAGTGACTAATGTCAGGATGAGGATGTGTTTAGTAAACGTAGCTACAGCATATATTGTACTTTGGTGCAAACCACAGATGAGGAAGATGATCCTTGAAGTGACAGAAGCTGGTCACACTGGAGAAGGTCCAAGACAATCAAGATTATGATTAGAGTGACTGAAGAATCATGAAGAAAATACTACCTTAATTGTGTGGTATTTTGTTTTTGACAATGTAGAATTATTATTGTGATATTTATACTATATTTAGGTATTGATATTGTATTAATAGTAGAAATGGATTATTGGTGATTTATAAAATAGGTAGGTAAAAGCCACAATAACACAAAAATGTAATTGTCTGAAATGTATAGCCTGACCCTTGATTAATGCAACACAATTACACGCTACCATTCAGAACTATAGACAACGTTACGGAAAGCCTTTGTACTTGCAACAGACCAATACCCCCCACCAACCCCCAAAAAGAGAAACTGAAACAATAGACGGTCATTGTCTGAAATGACTTTAAAGAAACACAGTAGAAGCTGTTTCAGCAAAACATCAAAATGTGTGACAAACCAAAGCACTATTTCACAATGTTTGGACATGTCACAGTACTTGACTGGGTTGATTATTATTTTGATGATAGCACTGATATTCCAAACAAAAAAGCAAAACATTTTGCAACCGGTAAAGCACATCAAGTGGATCTTGGAAGCTGCCATCTATTATTTAAAGCAACAGAAAAAAATTTTCTTTTCACTGAAGTTACTTTTACTTGCTTTATTTAATATATTCTTAAAATAATGTTCATGCTGTATAATAATGAACTACTTTACTGAACTATCAAAGTTGAAGGAAACAATAAATATTTTTTTCTTCAGCATAAAAAGACTAATAAGACAATCATTTTTTTTTCTACCATTTCTCCAGTTTATAAGTGTGTTAGCCCACAACAGGACACAGGTGTATTAGGCATTAATGCACACCCCAGGTAGTTGTAAGGGCACTTGACTTTTGGTCTTGTTCCTCACAACCACCCACAGCATGCATTAATGTCTGATACACTCCTGCCCTGTCATGGGCTAAAGCATACATCATTTCCTGTATTATATGAATCTATTTCTTTTAAACTGGTTTTCAGAATTGGAAGCATGATTCAATGTGATAGTGTAACTCATAAAAGAGTAACTTTTTGTTCTTTTTTTCCACGATCTCCACTTCCTAAATATCTCACAAAAGTGAAATATACTATCATAGTTCCAACCATAAAGAATGCTGACTAGTAATCAAAATAGATTATTTTGAATCTTGGTAGTATTTGGACAGAGATCAAGTCAACTGGTAAAACTAATAGGTACAGTAGGTTATCAAATTCCATTGGAAGCACTACTGTCTTAAATTTAAAAACTGGAAATGTATATCAACTCTTGAGATTTGAAAGCTGCTCTTTATAGCAGCATCAAAATATCCTGCCTTGGCCTAATTTGAACAATTTTAGCTAATGTATAAATAAACTTTCTTCAATCAGAGTCTTACAGTAGAAGAAAGTTGCCTTAGTTCTTCTTTAAGTGCCATTTCTGAAATGCAAGGTGACACCATCATCAGATATCTGTATCACTGTTTTAGTATTTTTTTCCAATGTAGTACAATTCCTGAGCCCACGAATGTCATAACTGTATAGAAGCTAGGATTTTATTTGGGGATTTATTACATGCAGTATTTCTTTGTACTGAATAATCTTCATAATTGCTGTTCAGTTTTAAAATACTGTACATATTTTATGAACAAGTATGAACTTAGGCATCATCTTCCTCTCTTTGCAATAACTCAAATTTGGGGTGTATCAGATCCTGTCATTGTATGTTGCTGAATCTATCAATTGTACATCACAGAAGGCAATGTGAGTGTACTGTATAGCATTTTAAAATCAATAAAATAGAAGTTAAAAAATATTGGACATTTTGCTAAACCCTGCTAATTATCACTTCCATGTGACACAGCCATGTGTTTTTATTCCAAAGTGTTACACCAAAATAATCATAATGCTTAGCCTTTTCCAGTTTTTACTTATTAGGAAGCCTGTGTAAGTTTGGAGCTGTTTACCAGGGTATGGGGGCAGAAGAGTGCAGCAATGTGAATGCAGCAAAAACCGTGAAGCAAAAGCAGCATGAGTGAATATAGCAACAGGGAAATAATAACGCTGAACATAAGAGTGCTTACCTATAGATGTATTCACTCACACTGAGCAGTTTAAGTAAGGAACTGTGAGGGGACTCAGCATGCTGCCATTGTGGCTCAGAGGACAGAGCTACAGTTCAGGAAGGTAGTACAATGCAAAACATCAAGGGTTCAAGTCCTACCCCTGTGCTCCATATGTCATTTTTTCCTCTTCTGTTTTCTATTTAATGTTTTTGTTTCCCTTGCACCCGATCCTTGCAGGCCCGATTTTTCCCCCTCCCCATGAGTGGCCCTCCTTGAAGTTGATTATATTTATTTGGGGGGGGGGTTGAAGCAGTATGTTTTGTGGTGTCAGGGAGCACTGGATTTGTGAAATTGTTTGCCTCACTATTTTTCGCCAAAACAGTCTTTTACTGCACGGTTTTCTTTGCGCTTTGTTCGACCGTGTAGTAATATTTTAGTGGTTATTGTCCTGAACTGTTTACCAGTAACAATAAGTTTACTTTTTGCTATGCTGATTTTCAGGTGCACCTTCTCATATAGAGAAACAGATTTATTTATTGTTTTTTGTAATCCTTATTAACTGGTAGAAATATATACCAAATTGTCAGCATATGCCAAAATATCTACAATGTAATTTTTCTTAGTAGAACTATGCAGAATGAGAAAAATCCAAATTGTTGGAATTTTGATGACATGTCATGAAAGTCCATGACATTACATGAAATGTTGCAGAATGTTTAAAAAGTATTAATTTGGTCATAACTCTGCTATCCATTGCTTGGTTTCTCATCCTGCCAGGCATTCTCAAATTCCTTCTTACTGGATTATGTCACTACCATCAGCCAGCTTATTTAAACTTTTTTCCGCTAAGCTAGTATTGCCTCTGATATCTGATCTGTTTTAATACTCAGTGCTGAATTTCTTCAGTTGAAAGTGTATTTTAACTGTACTTGTATGTGTTTGAACTTGAAAGTTTAGAGGGCTAGACTGTATTCCTAATTCTGTGCTGAGTCATTTTTACCACATTGGGTATTTCTGTGAAAAGTCACTTTTAGTTCATTTCACCAGCTTCTTCCCCCTTCCCCCAATTTCAGCATATTTTATTTCTGCTCGCTGCTTGAATCCCCCCCTACAATTTAAACTCCCATTATTTGTGACAATGCTTTTTCGTGAATTGCAAAGCAGGATATCTCCCATTGTTTTTGGAGCTATATCTAACCCCAGCTTGTCCATTCTTCTCCAGGCAACCTCATAGCCCTTTGGGCTAACAACGCCTCATACAGGGGTCTACATGCCTCCATGGCGAGAAGAGCCTGTTGCCATACTCTCCAAGCCCGAGCTAGCAGGTACAGCCTGGACAGCGTTCTTGGAACTCAAGGCTGCATGGCTGTCTCTGTATATTTTCTAAGGACAATTGTCTTTATCTTGGCACAGCTCTTACTGGCTACCCATGGAACATGAGCTCCTTGCTTGGTTCCTCATCCTGCCAGGCATTTCCAAATTCCTCCTGACTGGACTATGTCACTACCATTGGTCAGCTTATTTAACCTTTTTTCCCCCAATCCAGTATTGCCTCTGATATCTGGTTTGTTTTAATACTCAGTGCTGAATTTCTTCAGATGAAAGTCTACTTTTCTATTTGTATATTATACTGTAAAGCCACTAGTGGGCAACAAGATGTGTAGGTTGCAATCCTCTTGTCACTGCCCCC
Source organism: Neoceratodus forsteri (assembly GCA_016271365.2). Lineage (NCBI taxonomy): Eukaryota > Metazoa > Chordata > Ceratodontiformes > Ceratodontidae > Neoceratodus > Neoceratodus forsteri. Next base: position 636,115,548 of record CM057455.1, on the reverse strand, counting down.
CCAACACTTCTGTCCTGCGTCATTCATACCTAAATTCTCTGCCTTTTGTCCCTCTCTGCAGTGTTCCTTGCACTGTCTCCAAGGCTATAACTAGGCATAAAATGTGGCATCCAAACCAGGGTTCTAACCAGGTGTCTTTTAATTCAAAGGCAGAAACCCTGCCTCTGCGCCACTGTGTCTACCACAATGTTAGGTGTCAGCAAGACCCACTCATTCCTGCCCATGGTCATATCTACCACCACTGTAATCCCTCACAACACCCACCCACACAAACTAACCTTACTACTGTTGCTAACCACATTTACCCAGCTCAGCAACAAACACCCAGTTGCTTCTGGTATGTACACACCTTTGCTGCTGGGTGAGCACCTCACTCCTCATAGCCTCTCCATCACCCTGTCTCTCCCCATAGCCCACCTGCACCCCTCCCCTCTACCACTGCAACCATCTCTCTGTGTCTTGATCCCTCCTTGTCTGTTCCTCCATCTCACCATCTCAGCCCTCACACAACTGCCCATTCCCTGCTCATCACTTTCTAAGTTTGCCAGCCACCGCTACCCAGCAAAATGACACTAATTCACGGCCCTTGTCAGGATCTTCTACTTGCTTCTTCTACTATTTGGCAATGTTCACCCCAATCCTGATCCAGCAGTGCCCCCCCCAACTGCACTCACCCACGGGGCTTCGAATAGCCACTATGAATATCTTCAGCCTGCCTAAAAATATAGCACCCCTGCAATGCTGGACAGCACAGCACCAATCAGACAGTCTGGCTTTAACAGAAACCTGGCTGTCAGTCAAGACCTCAAACTATTTGTCTCTATTCCTGGCTACTCTCTCATTAGGCTTGATTGTAACAGCAGGAGAGGTGGTGACTGTGCCTTCTATGTAAATGACTCACTGCATTACCAAGCCCTGCCTGCACCCTCCCTAGACCATGGTGCCTAAGCCATCTCAGAAAAACTCCCCCAACCCAAACCATGCTCCTCTTACTCTTACCGTCGCCTACATCCCACTCCACAGCCAATCACCTGCCTGTAGAGAGCTCTCTGACTATCTAGCCAGCCACTCCCACAAAATGGAACAAATCCTAGTTGAGGATCTCAACATAAACTGGCTAGTGATCTCATCAACACACGCCAAAGATACCTTTGCTGCATTACATATGACCCAACTGGTATCTCAGCCTACCAGGGCCAACCCCACTAATGAAACCTACACCCTACTAGATATCCTGCTCACTAATCATCCCCATCATATTACCGACCTGGGTGTCCTACCCAATGCCTTAAGTAACCGCTCCCAAATCATCTTCAGCTGGTCCTGTCAGTTACCTAAACCACCACTGTGATCACAAATTCTCTCACTGTAAGTATTACCTGAGCAACCACTCCCGTCGTCATGGGGCAAAAACCACACCACTGGGTTTTGTCTTAACGTCGCTTTATTTGATCAAATATCTCACACATGCATGTGGGACTTCTACAATGGAGAAGTTCTCCGATTACAATTTACAGCAGCTTTTTATAAGCTAGATTTTGCACTTCTTATCTTGAAAAATACCAACATTTCAGTATAAGCCAATCATAAAACAGCATAACAAGTTTTCAGCAGTGTAAAAAACACATTGATATGCATGAGGTACTTTTCCACTTGCTTATTTCATTTCTTTCCCATTACTGCTTGATACATATGCCTGGGTCAAGCTGACCTGAAAGAGACAATGAATTTCACTCACACCATAACAACATACAGCTTGCCTTCAATGCCACTACGTGCTGTTATTATTATATTTTGCCCAGGCATGCTCCTATCTTTATATTTTGTCCAAGCCCATTATTTAGGCTGGTACAACCAGTTCTGCTCAGTTTTATCTAGCTTTCTGTTTTCCCAAATGTACCTCAAGTAACCTCAGTACAAATTCTATAACCCTTAAAAAGAAAACATGAACTCAGAAATGTCTACTACATTCATTATTACTTTGTTACAGCATGGCTTTTAAAGCAAGCATAACTTCAAGGCATATTATAGCAAATATAGCTTTAGGATATAAAAAGAAACATATATAAAAATTCCCTCACACTCTCCCCCCTTTTGATACTATGTATCAACTAACTGATTCCTTTTTACTTTTTCTCACTTTATATTTTGGCCACAATTTGGCTCATTTTGTAATGGAAACACCCCCTCCTGTTTAATGGGGTCCTTTTGTTCGGGTTGTAGCAAGGGGGCAGGGTGGCGTCCCGTGACACCAATTGTGTTGCACAGGCATTGTAGGAGAAGTTTGATTAGGACAGTCAGTAGCCAGAGTGCCAATATGACCACTTACAAGTACTGTCACCTAATGGAGAAGAGTAGCACCCAGTCACCAACTACGCTTGTAAGTCATGACCATGGGTCCCATATTTATGTAGTAAGCTTAGAAAAATGCAAGGCTGGAATTTAGGTATATCTCGCCACGGCCTCATTTTATGCTTTCAGCTATTTTTTTTTCATTGTATGGAATTTTACAATTAACCCTTTTAAAGTCTTACACGCACATATATTAAGTGACATAGTGGTATTTTCCACTTGCAGCCTTTTTCACTAGATATACTAATTTACATGTTGGCATCATTTAGTCATTTACTAACCATTTTTACCTCTTACTAGCCCTTTAGCAATTTACACTAGCCATTTTACACCTTTTATTTCCTCAGTTTTATGGTTAGCCAGCTACACATTGTTGATAAAAGTTTGGTCACTGATTACTAAAACCTTGGCCACTGACCACTGTTGATAATTTCCACCCTGAAGATAGGAAGCCCCTGAGGGACTCCACATTCACAAAATTGAACATAAATGTAAAGATATTAGTTAATAACTGAAGGTTAAAAAAACAAAACTAAACATTTCTACTTTTAGACTGTTAGACTAGGTGAATAGGTATATGATTTAAAACTGGTTGCCAGCATACAGATAGTCAAGGCATTTATAAAAAGCATCCTGTTCTGGAGTTGGTACAGGGGTGGTTACAGACGGAACACAAATCGTGAGTTTGTAAAACATAATACAGAATTGAGGGATGTCAACACCACAATTGAAATATGTGAAAAAATGCTAACATGTGACACCACATATAACACAATATAAAATAACAATTTTGTTGATGAAAAAGAGTTCATGGAATTCACTTTGAGAGTGAATAAGGTAGATGCTACCTTGTGTTGAGGTGTGGCACACCCTGGGAGCTTGATTGAAGAATCTGTTCATAATGTCTCTTGACAGATAAGTCCTTATAAAACATAACAGTCCATGAAATTAACAGTTCATAAGTTCATATAAGTATTTACAGGTTGATGTAGCTACAGTACAGATGAAATGTCATTTGCAGAATGATGGTAACCCCACAAGGCATATGGGGCAATGCAGACAGTAATTTAAAAACAAAACACCAGCATAGTAGAAAAGTCAGTGTTCATTTTGCTGGCTGGCTGATTAGTAGACACACTGGCCAGGGGTGCATTGAGTCCTTTTAATGGAGTAGTCACACACACACACTGGCATGGCATTTGTTTTGTCGTAGTTGATTACACCCCAGCATAAAGATTAACAGTCCATAAAAAGGTAACAATTGACAATAAACCATTAAGAACACAGTCCATAACAGAGCAATAGGGTTGTAGAAAGTACCAGCCATGTTTGGAACAAGCGGCAGCGAAGAAAATGGATGTATTGCTTGAAGGTCAATTGAAGCAGAATCTTCTCGCTGGAGTTGGGGAGTGCCCCTTCCCCAGACTTAACTTCATAGTAAGCAGAAACAATAAGCTTGATTGCAGAGTCTGAACTGACTGGACCTTCTTCAGTTGATTTAAAGTTCTACAAATAGGTGTAATTTTGTTGAAAACATTACACTTGCAGAGGTTACTGCTGTTGAACGTGGAGATCTTATGTGTGCTACAATCGTGAAACCTACAAACTTGCAAAGTGTGTTAGACACTGAGTTAAAACACATAAATAACAATCTTTTAAACCATTTACTTTTGTTTTGTAAAGAGTGGTGTGACAGAGCCTAAATTCTGGCAATTAGAAAAATAAAAAATAAAATGGGACATTAACCGCACACCTGGGGTGCAGGCCGAGGTTCAATTATACCATTTGACCATCTGTAAATCATGACAATGTTATGGTTACCTCCTGCTTTAAATCACAGAAGCAGTTATGACAGTGATGAACATTATTTCCCTGTCTGTTGCAAGCAGGCCTGACTGAGACCTGAGTTATAAAATCTTGTAATGTTACAATACATAGATACATAGATACATAGACAGTGTCGGCAGATAAGGGCCTATGGCCCACCCAGTCTGCCCATTTGAGCTTGTAAGTTCAGTTTGTTTTCCTAGAAGTCTGTTTCCTTACCCTGACTTCTAGAATTCTTTATGTCTATCCCATGCATTCCTAAATCCTGTGATTGTTTCAGCCCCACCACTTCCTCCAGCAGGTGCTCCACCCGTCCACCACCCGCTCTGGAAGAAATTCCTCTCACGCTTCCTCTGAATCGTCCCTCCTCCAACCTCATCCCATGTCCTCTAGTCCTGGAACATCTCTTTTGCTAAAAATAGTGTTTTTCTGCACTCTGTTTCTCCCTGTAAGATACTTGTATGTCTCTTATCATATCCCCTCTCTCCCTCCTCTCCTCCAGGGAGTACATGTTCAGTTCCTTCAACTTGTCTTCATAGGACTTGTGATGCAATCCATTTCTGCACCATTCTCACCCCTTGTACTCCCTTCAGACCCATTACCCCCCTCTTTCTCAGTAAAGACTGAGCAGAAATACCTGTTCAATATGTCAGCTTTACTGTTGTCATCCTCCACGCAACTTCCATCCTCCCCCTTCAGTCTCACTATCCCTCCCTTTGTCTTTTTTTTTTACTTATGTACCTGTAAAAGGTTTTGTCCCCTTTAACCACTGATTTTGCAATGTGTTCTGTCTGAGCTTTGGCTTCCTTACTGACTTCCTGCCTCCCTTTGTTTCTCCTGGTACTCTCCCTATCCCTTCTGCCTGTGTCTTTTGTATTGCCTGAATGCTATCTTTTGGCTTTTACTTTCTTGCTACCTCTTTGGAAAACCATAATGGTCTCCTCTTCCTTTCTCTTGCTAACCTGCTTAATGAGTTACACGCTCAAACATATTGTTCATAATAATATGCCTTTTACACAATGCAATTAGTGGGACAAATACATATGTTGTTGGCCTATGCAATTTAATAACAGTGCCTATTGCACCTGTGACAAGTGAAAAGATCTACCTTCTTTACCCTGTATAGTGAAATACTCCAAAGTACTGAGTGGGTAAGCTTTGAAGCATAGGTTTGGAGTACAATCTAAATTCTGCATATTATAATTGTTAAATTTAAAATGACAAAACCTGCAAGAGTACACTCATTCTTTTCGGGGTACCTGTGAGTAATAAGACAAACAGCATTAATTTTACTTTTGGTTTTGCTTTGGAACATATTGTAGGTTGGGTCAGCAATGCTGGTCCCAGTATTTAGGTTTGGTTATGAGCATTAAAACGTTATACATGTGGAGCACTTTTCTGAATACACACATGATACAGTGTAGCAAGATGTATATCAAAACATTATAACATAAACATGAAACATACATGTTTGTAATAGAACAATTTCAGTATTGAGCATAATGCATAATGCATAAAATACATTTTAAACAACACATATAGACTGTAAACTTAGCTTAGAGTCCAGAAATGTTAGAGTACTGTGAATTTACTGGTTGAAAAAATGCATTCATTAATTGCTGTAAGGCAATGACAAAAGTTGTTTGCATTTGTTTTAACAGGATAAGAAAGCTGAAAAGACAATCAAAAGAATGAATATGTGTGGACATACATACACAACTTCACCCTCCAGCGTAACTGATTACTTGCTGAGGGCAGAAACCCTTGTACCAATAATAGGTGTGAGATTTAACTGTTTGCACTAGAAAAACAGAAGGGCTTGGGCTGGGTTATGCTGTTAAATACCTTGGTCTTTTAAAACCTGTAAATAAGAAACAATTATTGGCAATATACATTTTCTTTATTTACCCCTTTGGGGAACAGTGATGTACCTTGCAACCTTTGTGGGTACTACACTGGAAGGGATAGAGGAAGGGTAGCTTACCCCCTCCCCCCAAACTCCTACTGGTGGAAGAGACAGCTCGAAGTGAAAAAGACAGCTCGAATACCGTAGCAATAAAAAGGTTAGCTGTGGATGGTGACATGATCCCCACCTACTACACTTTAAATTATAACAAGATAATATTACAATTAGTTTAGTAAGTTTCATACCTTACTATAAAGATGGGGAACTTTTTTTCTAGAAGAAAGAGAAGAAACACAGACAGACAACAAAAACAAACACACACCAGTTTAAAAATAAAACAAGATTATTTCCATAGGATAAAAGAAGCCAAGCGTCCCTGGGTTCCCTTATCCTAAGCATGACAAAATGTCAGCTGAGTTTATAAAAAATCCAGATTGATGGTACTACCGTAAGTACGTATCTCTTAGAATGCATTTCAAAAAGACAAAAAAATTATTACACCATAGTCACACATAAAAACAAAAGCCATTGTTTTTAACTGTAGATGGTAAACTCTCAAAAACAGCTGTAATAGTCCTTTTTTCAAAAGCGTACTATACATATATAATAAAAATATGGGTAGATGATGAATAATTCTCCCCTTTCAGCTGGAGTATTGCCTGTGTTGGCTGCAAGTCAGAAGCAGTGAGATGAGAAGAAAAGTTTGTTCCTCTTCATTAGAATACTAGTTTTGCAATAAAAAGTCAAATTACATGGTTCACTCTTGGTGTGCTTTCATGAAAACATACATTTTGTGTGAAAAGTTGTGCTTTAGGTATGGAATACACATCAAGTTTGAACTGGTAGTAACATAAAATGTTGAAACACAAGAAGGTCAAATAACGTGCAAAAGGTCACAGTGTGCATGCAAGGGTCGTTCAAACCCAGTTATTTATTTTTTTTAGTGTCCTTGAACACTACTGATATTAAATATCTTTACAATAAAACTGCTGGCCAAGACAGTACACACACATACACATACACAAAAAGAAATACTTAACACAAAATAAGACTGAGATTGTTTCACATCAATTTGCTGAGGTAATGCCCATAGTTTCATTAGAAAACTGTACGTGTTTTAGATATATGTGCTGCCTCCCCCTGTCTTGTAACACTGACAATTTTTAAATCAACACATTTATACATATCGCCATGCCAAATCTTTCCAGAACAAAACACTTTTTAAACACATTTTAACTCCTTTAAAACGCAGCACAACATATCATCTGTAAGTGAACACATCTTGTATAACATGGTTACACCTTTTGGCACATAGCCAAAATATGGCACCCTGCCATTTTGCAAAAAATTTTTGGTTATAACTAGAAGTATGATAAAGCCATTTATAGCTGTTAACACATTACATTTTCACCTTTGGCTTGGCACATTGCTTGAAAACTACAAATCTTTCTGCACATTGCGATCTATATGACATCATAACTCTTCACCATCAACACTACCTGCTCCAATCCAACAACTACAAACAAAAGTTCTTCACTGACCCTATCTAGGCAGCACAAATGTTCCATTAAAAATAAAGCCAATTAAAACAGTCAGCTATGAGGCAAAGAAACTTCTTCTTTCTTTTTTTTTACTGTAACATGTTGTGCACTGAAGGCAGTCAATCCTATCTCGCAACCTTGATAACAGAACATAATTACAGAACACAGATATAAGCCAGAAAATATGCACGAGAAAGACGGAGCATTACCTTGTTTAGTATATGTATTACAGAAATAAAACAGACAGACATAAAACAACTTTGAATAAAAAAATTCAGACTTACCCGGTGCCAAGGTATTTTTTTTCTTCTTCTTTTCCGATACACTAGTCTGAGTAAGAAAACTGACTGCAGAACTTTCATGATAATTTCCAAACACTGCAGCTATTAACCCTTTCAAAGGTTTTCTTTTACTATTTAGAAACCTGCCAAACCAAGTCTTTTCCAGAGCTCTGGTTTGCAGTTTAAAAACAAAACAAAAATCTCTAACAGTACTAGGTTGAGATCCATCTGGTAGAGGTCCCCAGTACTTGGGTTTGGGATCAAATGTTTCAGCTCTATAGGAGGCAAGGAACTGAAATTGATACAGAAAACTTGAAACTACACAGATAGGCAACATGGGGATTTTCAAATCATCCTGCCTGTAGTCACCTACTGTGCGCATATCCACAGTAGTTTATTTTTCTTTCTCTAGATGTTGCTTATCTAACTTTACTTAATCAGCCGCTGTTTTTCTCCTAAAAGCAGCCTGAACTGTGAAAGCCATCATTGGCTCTAACAGTATATACTTGCAGCAAGCACAAATTACAAGTACAAAGGGCAGTGCAGTTGCCCTTGTAATTTGTTTGGTCAAACTTGTCAAACATACATTTTGCCGGTCCAGATAATACTAACTCTGGACCCAGCTATTTTTTTTTCCTTGTTTCCCATATTATCTAGGCCTGTCCTTTATAGTGCACACTCGCTCCAAGGTATTCTTGTACTTACAGTGATGATGAGTGTCGCCGGCCCCTAGGCGTCACGTCCTGATGGGGTTGCACAAAAATGTCCTTCTTTTTGTCCAAGGGAAACAACCCAATCATAAGGTGACACGGACCGAAGAACTCATCCTGCCGATTACGCCAAAACTGTGATCGCAAATTCTCTCACTGTAAGTATTACCTGAGCAACCACTCCTCGTGCCACGGGCAAAAAACACACCACAAGGTTTTGTCTTAACGCTTCGCTTTTATTTGATCAAATATCTCACACATGCATGTGGGACTTCTACAACGGAGAAGTTCTCCGGTTACAATTTACAGCAGCTTTTTATAAGCTAGATTTTGCACTTCTTATCTTGAAAAATACCAACATTTCAGTATAAGTCAATCATAAAACAGCATAACAAGTTTTCAGCAATGTAAAAAACACATTGATATGCATGAGGTACTTTTCCACTTGCTTATTTCATTTCTTTCCCATTACTGCTTGATACATATGCCTGGGTCAAGCTGACCTGAAAGAGACAATGAATTTCACTCACACCATAACAACGTACAACTTGCCTTCAATGCCACTACTGCTGTTATTATTATATTTTGCCCAGGCATGCTCCTATCTTTATATTTTGTCCAAGCCCATTATTTAGGCTGGTACAACCAGTTCTGCTCAGTTTTATCTAGCTTTCTGTTTTCCCAAATGTACCTCATGTAACCTCAGTACAAATTCTATAACCCTTAAAAGGAAAACATGAACTCAGAAATGTCTACTACATTCATTATTACTTTGTTACAGCATGGCTTTTAAAGCAAGCATAACTTCAAGGCATATTATAGCAAATATAGCTTTAGGATATAAAAAGAAACATATATAAAAATTCCCTCACACCACCAAATATCACCTTTCATCATTGGCTATGCCAAGGAGGCAAAGCCAAACTCAAACAGTATCTAAATAACTGGGACTGGTCCCCTATTTCTCAAGCCCAGTACATAGATGATGCATTGCACTACTTCACCACCACCTTTAATACCACCTGTGATGCTTTTGTACTGACCATCAAAGTGACCACTAAGAAATGTAGTGCCTCTGGATCACCCCAGAACTCCTACAACAGTTCAAAATGCGTGAGAACCTCTGGCAACGTGCCACTGCCTCCAGTTTGCTAAGCAATAGGCAGGCCTATAATGCTGTTCACAATAAGTGTACCTGGGCAATCCGCAAGGCGGAGCACTACAGAACAGCCCTAGCCACCTCCTGGGGTAGCACAAGAAAGTTCTGTGATAACATCAAGGAGCTTAGGGGTAAATCTCACTCTCCCCCCCTCACAACTTAGTGTTAATGGTACTACCACCACAGACACACTTCACATAGCTAACTACCTCAACTCTACCTTCTCATACCTCAGCTTAGTCCTCCCTAGCAACTTTTTTGATCCAATTCATCCTACCCCACTGCCTGGCTCCTCCACCCCCACCTTCAAACTTAGAGTCATTACCAGAAATGAAAGCCTACCTGTTCAAAGCCCTCCAGAGCTCCAATTACAGGAAAGGCACCTTCAATATGCATATCCTATACCTTGTACTAGACTCAGTTATCTCCCCACTCACGGACCTTCTAAATCTGTCCCTGCACTTAGGACAGCTCTCAACCTCATGGAAAATGGCAGTGATAACACCAATATTGAAATGTGGTGACAGCTCCCTCCCAAACAACTTCCGGCCCATCTTGATTCTCCCCCCATTCTAGAAAACCCTTGAAAAGATCATGGCCAATCCCTCTTGCGTAGGGAGCAGCATGGTTTCAAAGCTGGTCATAACACTATGACCACCCTCACAGAACTTGCAAACTCCCTGCACTACATGCTTGACAAAGGGCACCTTACAGGGGGCTGTATTTATAGACCTCTCAAAGGCCTTCAACATGGTTTCTCATCCCCTCCTTAACACATTACAACAAACTGGGGTCTCTCATTGTCCATTCTCATGGTTCTCCAGCTATCTTTCATCTAGAACCCAATGTGTTAAAATGAATAATAGCATATCTACAATGCTGCCTGTGGGCTCAGGAGTTCCCCAGGGATCTATCCTGTGTCCCATGCTATTCAGCATCTACCTCAATGCCCTGCCTAAATCCTGCCCCGGCAACCTTCTTCTCCATACAGACAAGGCTGTTCTTTATACTGCACATCCTGATCCTCTCTCTCTCCAGCATACCTTACAAAACTCCTTCTCTCAGATTGAACACTGGTTTGCTGAACACAGATTGGTGGTCAACATTAAAAAAACTAAGATGATGCTCTATGCCCACCGCCAAAACAGATCAAAGGATTTCCCCCTTGGAAATACTCTCCGCCTCTCTCATCCCACTGGAACAGGTCCAAAAGTATAAGTATCTAGGTCTGATATTTGACTCTTCCATCTCATTCCATGAACATATAAAAATCCTCACCTCAGCCACCAACACCTGCATTGGTCTCCATTACAGACATAAAGACTGCCTGCCACCTGAAGCACTTCACCTACCCATTACCTCCTCAGTCTTATCACTGTTGGACTATGGCAATATCCTCTCCTCATTTCAATGCCAGTGTAACCGGTAACCTGTGGATCCTGCACCATGCTGCTAGGCCACTCACCTGCCCTTGGCCAGGCAGTGGAGAGCCCTCACTATTTCTAGCCTACAGCCTCCTCACCTCCCTCGGTTACCATATAGTTGCACTGGACTATGAATGCATTGTATTATGTATAAGACAAGGCTTCCCTGAGGCAGCTTACTGCCAACTCATATCATGCATTGCTTTAGCTATCAATTTTATAAGTCTTAACCGCTCATTAGGTAAATATGTCAATAGCTCTGCCCTGTTTTAGCTACCAGATGTATAGGCATTAACCTGTGCTCATTGTACTTATACTCTGTATGATTGCTCACCCACATTTATTCTATGTATGTACTGTATGAATGTATATGTTTTATTCTGGCATGGCACCTTTGGAAACGAGTCTATGACTCAAAGGGTTGTAATTCCAATTTCCTAAATAAATAAATAAAAAAATAACATATTGAGCTAGAGGTCTACAATATGGCATGATTCATGTATAGAATAAGTTCAAAATTATATGCTAAATATCATGAGATTAGGATTGACTTTCTCAAAATTATATGTGCCCAAAATCTGCCATTTTATTTTTTGTGGGAAATTTCATGAAAATATTTTTCTTCATAAACCTCAGCCATATATTGAAACATAGAAACATAGACTTTGATGGCAGATAAGGACTGCTTGGCCCATCTAGTCTGCCCATTTCCCTACCTACAGGATAGGCCATAGATCCTAGTTAACCAACAGCCTATTTCTTCCTACCCCCCACAAGAATTGCCTTATGTCTGTCCCATGCATTCTTGAATTCTCCCACAGTTTTAGACCCCACAACCTCCTCAGGAAGGCTGTTCCAAGCATCCACTACCTCTCTGTGAAATAATACTTCCTCACATTGCCCCTGAACCGCCTCCTTCTATCTTTAAATTGTGTCCCTTGTTCTTGCAAGTCTCTTTTCTGAAAGATGCTACCCTCTTGGACTTTGTTGATTCCACTGAGGTACTTAAAAGTTTCTATCATGTCCTCCTCTCCTTCTTTCCTCAAGGGTATACATATTAAGCTCCTTTAGTCTCTCCTCATACGGCTTCCTTGCAGACCCTGCATCATTTTAGTTGCCCTCCTCTGGACTACCTCTATCCTGTCTATGTCCTTGCGGAGATGGGGTCTCCAGAACTGGACACAGTACTCCAGATGGGGTCTCACCAACTGTCTGTACAGAGGGATAACAACTTCCTGTTTTCTGCTGCTGATGCCTCTCCCTATACATCCCAGTATACCCCCAGCCCTCCCTACTGCCTTCTCACATTGCTTGCTAACCTTAAGATCATCTGATATGATTACCCCCAGCTCCCTTTCCTTTTTTGTTGTTATTACTACCTCCCACCCATTGTGTATTCTTCCCCTGGGTTCTTGTTTCCCAGGTGCATTATTTTGCACTTCTTTGCATTGAATCCAGCTGCCATACTTCTGACCATTCCTCCAACCTTGCCAAGTCCCTTCTCATCCTTTCCATGCCTCCTTGTGTATCAACCCTGTTGCAGATCTTACGTCATCTGCAAAAAGGCATACTTTTCCTTCCAGTCCCTCTGCAATGTCACTGATGAAGACATTAAAAAGGACTGGACCCAATACTGAACCCTGCAGTACCCCACTAGTAACCTCTCTTTCTTCAGAGTGGACTCCATTTACAATGACCTTCTGTGTCCTGTTGTGCAGCCAATGTTTTACCCAGGCTACCACCCTGGGACCCACTCCCAGGCTGGTTAATTTGACTATTAATCTTTTGTGTGGGACTGTGTCAAATGCCTTGCTAAAGTCTAGGTAGGCCATGTCCACAGCCCCTCCCTGGTCTACTACTTTGGTCACCCAGTCAAAGAAATCTATTAGATTCGTCTGAGCTAGAGCTTGAGCTAGAGATCTTACATTTGGCAAGCATACTTGGTGATAGGTGTTGTAAAAGTGTCCCAACTTTCATGAGATTAGGATGCATTGTCTCAAAATTATATGTGCTCAAAGTCTTTTATTTTATTTTTTGTGGGAAATTTCATGACAAATTTTATCTGCATATACCTGTAACTCAGGCATCTTTGGAGCTAGATATGTGTTAATTAGCAAGAATAACTTTTTGTAATGGTTATAGAATCACCTAAATATGAAGAGAATTGGATTAGAGATTTTTAAGTTACAGGAGTTCATACTTTTACTATGTAAATATATACTTTCTGCTATAACCCTACTCCCTCCCCTTACACATTGCTGACTCCTTTATTCCACTCTATCTCTATCACACTTATCACACAGGAGATCAGTTCACTGTGCCTCTCTTGTTGCAATGTTCTGGTTTGGTACCCTCTCCACCTACCTTTACACCCACCTTTCTCAAGCTACCACCTCAAATTACTCCCTTCGACACTGAGACCCATATACCTTTTCTGTCTCTCAACCCCACTCTGCAGCCGGCCAATACAATTTTTCCTATCGTCTCCCACTTCTCTGGACTAAACTCCCCTCTGATCTTCAACTAGCTTCATCCTATTCTTCCCTGTGTTAGCTTCCTACTATTCTTCCTCCTATTCTTCCCTCTACAGACTCCTCAGACTTCTCCCCCCTCCTCTGTGCTCACAGTGCACCTCACTGTACTTTGTATAACCTGACTGGCTGGTTACCTCTCAACAAACATTGTCTCTGTAGTCTAAACTCCCTAACCTATAATGTCTTAAATTTGGGCTCTCATTCTGCCTTATACTCATTGCTTGAAATAAAAAATACTTATATGCCTTACATTCAAATAATTCACTAATAATTACCATTCCTAAGGCAACTACTGATATGGGTAGGTCTGTTTTTTCATATTCTGCCCCGATACTTTGTAATAGCTTACCAACAAACTTACATTTAAAGCTTTGTTATGATACTTTTAAGATGTCACTATGACAGTTTTATGTCAAGTCCTTTAAATGTGATTGTTAATAATTGTTGTAATATTATCTGGCTATAGTTTACTGTTGTATCTTGTCTTACTTATGCAGCATCGTCATAACAGTCCGGGGTTGCTTTTGAAAAAGAGCCTTGGCTTATATTACATATCTGGTAAACAAATGTTTAAATAAAAAATAAAACATCACCCCCCCACCCATGTGTCCCACGTCTAGTAGTCAGTACTTCATAGTGCCTCTGCTACCCACACCCTTTACTCTCAGTGGTTGGTGTGCTGTGTACATTGCTCCTACATTGATAGTCAGGAAGCTCTGAAGTGTTTGGTATCTGTCAGCCTTTCAACTGTATCAGTTTTAATCTGTATTCTAAGAGTGTCCAAATTGTTATCTCTGCACCTGCTGTTTATCCATTTGTATCGGGGTCTTGTAACCATGACACTTTCTTTGTATATGCTTTAAATTTGCTTAAAATTCTGTATTTCCCTATATTACCCTACCCCTGGGTTGCACCTGGAAATGAGCCTTGGCTCAGTGGTGCCTTTCCCAGTTACCAGATTTTAAATAAATAAATTTGCAAAATGTGAAAACTCTCAAAAATGTGAATGTTTTCAACATTTCTGCTCTTGTGGCATAGACCTAACATTTGACATGCATATCTGATGTCATTGTATCCTGGTGTCTAACACAACTGTATAAATTGGTTTAGCATTTTTAAATTTACAGCAAAAAAAGTATTGGTAATATTTTCTCAAATATTTATGGTAGCATATAGATGAAGCATCCAGAATTCTTTTTGTGGATTTTAACTTTCACAATGCACGTATCACTACTTCATTTGATAAACTGAGCTGAGCATTTTGCAGTCCTGTTCTTCCTTTCTGGGTGACTATTTGCCCTCCCCCTACTCTCTTAGCATAGACAGATTAACTCAGTGGAACTACTGATCCCACTAATATCATTTTTGTTCTTTGCAGTGACAAAATCCCTTATAATGAGAGTCACCTATTTATTTTCATATCATTTTATCCTGTTGGAATAGCCAGCATTCTTTCTTCTTGGTGCCCCAGACTTTGTCTTCCCCACTACATCTTTTCTGAGTACCAATCATTAAATTCCACAATTTTCACAAAGACTCATGGAATTTGACTTTAAGTACAGATGTTATTTTGCAATTTCTTGCCACAAGCAATTAATAAAATTGACACACACAGTCTCCTTATCAGGTCTAAAAACCTTCTAAGTTTAATAGAATTCTATTTTCTAGTTTTTAAGTTTCAGGGTTTATAAATTAACTATTAACATTATTGCAAAATTGAATTTTAAAATGTTGTGAAAGTTTGACAACTTTTAACTCAGTCCCATTTAAAGCTGTAAATATAAACTTTGTCACAAATGACCATGTGGCTAAGTAGTTTAAATATTTCAAATCTGGTTAGGTCTGGATATGTTTTAAAATTAGAGGAAAATAGCTGAAATTAAAATTTTGGCAACGTATTTGGCAGACTATAGTTCAGTCCCATTTGATACTAGAAATGTGAAACTATGTATATATATATATACATGTAGTGATAACCTGAGTACCTATAAAATGTTACAACAATCTAAATATTGGCAACATTTTGGATATTTATACTTCTGACGGGATTCACCCAAGAATTCTAAAAGAACTAAGGGTAGAACTAGTGATACCACTGACTACCCTTTTTAACAAATTATGGGAGGATGGTGTGGTACCTGAGGACTGGAGGAGGGCAGATGTGATTCCTCTTCACAAAAGTGGGAGCAAGACAGAGGCAGGAAACTACAGACCTGTTAGTTTGACCTCAGTGGTAGGGAAAATGATGGAATCACTGCTGAAAGAAAGAATTGTTAAATTCCTAGAGGTCAGTGGGGCACAAGACAGCATGGATTTACAGCAGGAAGGTCATGTCAGATGAATCTAATAGATTTATTTGACTGGGTGGCCAAAGTAGTAGACCAGGGAGGGGCTGTGGACATGGCCTACATAGACTTTAGCAAGACATTTGACACAGTCTCACACAAAAGATTAATGCACACGTTAGCTAGGCTTGGAGTGGGTCCTAAAGTGGTAACCTGGGTAAACAACTGGCTGGACAACAGGATGCAGAGGGTGTTAGTAAACGGAGTTCACTCTGAAAAATGGGGGGTTACTAGTGGGGTGCCGCTGGATTCAGTACTGGGACTGGTCCTCTTTAAGGTCTTTATAAGTGACATTGCAGAGGGACTGGAAGTAAGTATGTCTCTTTGCAGGCAACACAAAGATCTGCAACTGGGTCAATTCAGAAGGTGGGGTGAAAAGGATGCAAAGGGACTTGGCAAGGTTGGAGGAACGGTCAAATGTATGGCAGCTTAGATTCAATGCAAAAAAGTGCAAAGTAATGCACCTGGGAAACAAATACCTAGGGGAAGAGTGCGCAATGGGGGGTGAGATACTAACAACAACAAAAATGGAAATGGACCTGGGGGTAGTCATATCAAATGACCTTAAGGTGGGCAAGCACTGTGAGAAGGCAGTAAGGAGTGCTGGTGGGATACTGGAATGCATAGGAAAAGTCATCACCAGTAGAAAACAAGAAGTTGTTATCCCTCTGTATAGACAATTGGTGAGACTCCATCTGGAGTACTGCTTGCAGTTCTGGAGATCCCATCTCTTCAAGGACATAAATAGAATGGAGGCTGTCCAGAGGAGGGCAACTAAAATGGTGCAGGGTCAGCACCAGAAGACATACAAAGATAGATGAAAGGAGATTAATATGTATATCCTTGAGGAGAAGAGGGAGAGAGGGGACATCATAGAAACTTTCAAGTACCTCAAGGGAATCAAAAAAGTCCAAAAGGGTAGCATCTTTCAGAAAGAGAGATGCACATGAACAATGGAGCACAATTTGAAGATAGAGGGGGGATGACTCAGACGTAATGTGAGGAAGTATTTTTTCATGGAGAGGGTTGTGGATACATGGAACAACCTACCTGAGGAGGTAGTGGAGTCAAAAACAGTGAAGGAATTCAAGAATGCATGGGAAAGACATAAGGCAATTCTAGTGGGGAGTAGGAGGAAGTATGCTGTTGGTTAACTAGGATCTGGAACTTATCCATTAGGTAGGGAAATGGGCAGACTAGGTGGGCCAAGCAGTCCTTATCTGCCATCAAATCTTATGTTTTTAGGTTTCTAGCCCAGTTGAAGTGTGAGACTTAAAACGTGGTGAACATACTTATTTTGTAAGTGTCTGTAAATCTTGAAACACTGTATAAATTTGGATAAGAAATGTTAGAATTAGATCAAAATAACAGAAAATTACATTTTGAGTAAATGTTTGGACACCCATAACTCTGCCCCCTTTTAATCTATGACCCTGAAATTTAGTATAGTTATGGAAGCCATTACTAACTGTTCAAAAACAAATTTGGTGTTGATTAGATGTGCACTTTTGAAATTAGACTAAAATAACTGAAATTTAAAATTTGGCAAAACGCCTTTGAACTTTCACACGAATTCTGTGAAATTCCACAGAAAAAGAATGATCATTCTGTGTGCATTCCATGGGTGGAATTTTATATTCCACACAGCTTTATGGCTTAGTTTGAACAGTGAAAATAAATATCTTTAAGTTCCTTTACTATCACTTTAATATTCTGTACAAGGTAAATATGATTGCTGCTAGTAAGTAGCCTTGGTGAATGCCCATGTCAGTAGGGTATTTTGTAGTCAGATCCTTGTAATGTATGTTGGACATATGTCCATGTATTATTGTGCAATAACATTTGACCAATCTCATATCGTTCAGGTCTCCTCACAACATGTATCTGCTTATCATATCAAATGCAATTTTAAGGTTAAGGAAAATGAGGAATACATGTTCTTAATGCTGGTATATTTGCAGAAGAGAACAGATTGAAATAACTGGCCCACTCACCACTGAATGTTTTAAGCAAATTCTTTCAATTTTTAATTTTTCAGAGTCCATAAAAATTGTTTTTTCACATCCAGAACTTTAATACGTCCTATGTTTCATGGAAATAATACAGGAAATAAAACAGAGAATCCAGTTTAAGTACCTACATATACACAATATAATAAAATAAATGTTAGCCTTCTGTACAACTGTAATGCCTGTGTCATTTTTTTGTTCTTTCTAAATGAACAAGGAGCCTTATTTAATCATGTCCACACTGAGTATGTGTGTTCCTTAAAGAGACAGTGTACTGACTGGAAACTGCCTGCAATTAATTGTAGCTTTTAGATGTAGTCAGCTATCACTTCTTATATCTCAAGCATTTTTTTCTTTTCTGTCTGCTAATTAGAAAATTTTCCACCTGGCAGTACCGGGGTGATGTGTGGAGCAGCAATCTGGAGGGGAAAAAAGTCAGTTCTGTTCCTCCCACTACATGAACACTGAGACCTCACTGACTGTGACATCACTAGTAACCAGTGAGAACCATTTCTCACTGCCAGGTTTTACTTTCACATAAAGCAGCAGGGATTGAATCTTCCTGGTATCTAGTGATGTCACAATTTCCTGCATTTTCAATGGTAACTTGTGAAAGTCACTGCTCAGGCTGTAAGGATTGTGGTGCCTCAAGGTGTTTTGTCTCATTTCTGATGATGTAGTAGGAGGAACAGATCTGACTTTTTTTTTCTCTAGAGTGCTGCTCCACACATCACCCCAGTACTGCTAGGTGGAAATCTTTTAATTAGCGAACAGAAAATAAAAAAACAAAATACTTCAGATATTGGAAGTGATAGCTGACTGCATCTGAAAATTACTCTTAATTCCAAGCAGTACACTAGATCTTTAAATGACTCCATAATTTTCACTGCAGATTTAGTTTCTTTTTGTTCTTTTAGCCTTTAAAAAGTATAAAACAAGTACTTACATTTTTAATTCAAAACATTTCATACACTTGAAGTAAAAGTCTTAAGCTTCTGAAGTTTACCCCACCCTCTCAACACAAGGACCATTTTTATTGAGCTTATTTCTTTTTGGCTTTTTTACTTTTTTGCAGTCCTACTCTATGACTAAACGCATAAAAGGGTGAGGTGTCCACTAGACCACCAGGAATTTCAGAATACCTTTTAATGGCAGATCAGGGCTACGGTGGTCTGCTAGACCACCAGGACATATAACTATTATATTATAAATATTGCTAATATCATAATGAGAGTTTGGGGCTTGGGGGGCACTAGACTACCAGGAATAATGGATTTAAACATTACAGAGGATCGGGGTCTGTGGAGGCAGACTGGCAGACCACCAGGGAATGCTATGGGACATTACTACATGGATGCCCACAGCTTTCTTGCAACCTGTCCAGGTGTGCCCTCTGGTGCATTGCTATGGTTTCTGCAAGACATGGGACTTTACTGTTGAGACCCTATCTGATAGATAATCAGGTGCAGGGTCCATGGTACACTGGCAACTGGCATAAGCTGCCTGAATACTTCTGAGACTCAGGCCCAAGGTGTTTAAAGAAGGAGACATCTTCAATTCCAGCACCATCAATGGCATGGAAGGAGGGGATGAGGGATAGCATAGGAAATCTCTGCTTTGTGCCATAAGTCATGGAAACAGTTTCTTTGGTATTGAGGGACAGCAAATTTTCCCAGAACATGTGCTGGATGTTGTTAAAGTCCAGTTGGAGCAAGGCAATAATGTCGGAGGCAGAGCAACCGGAGGCATAGAGAACCATAGCATCTGCATACATATGAATGAATACAGAAAAGCAGGCAGAAGGAAAGCTGTTTAGGAAAATGGAAAATAGAATAGGGCTGAGGACAGACCCTTGGAGCACACCAGAGCAGATAGGGAGTACAGGGGATAGGACATAAACAATATGTGCAGCTTGAGATCTGCCTTCAAAGTAGGAGTGGCATGACTAGACTGAGGAGGCATAGACCCCTATTGTCTTAAGCTTGTGCAGAACAATAGGATGTTGAAGGTTTTGGCCATGTCAGCAAAAATGGCGGAGGAGATCAGATCATGATCCATGCAAGATAGAATGGAGTCACAGGAGGTAGGCAGTGGTGGAGTGGCACTTCCTAAAATCAGACTGGCTCAATTACCATTGAAGACAATGGAGTTGATGCAGCATGTTTACAGTACCTCACTTGCTGCAATCGGAAACATTTTTGTCATGACAGTTGTGGATAATTTAAAGTAGTCTATGTCATATTTAGAAAAGATTCAATATCATTCCAGAGTGCAGCGCTAGATTGACAATGAATATGACTAACTCAGTTTTTCCGAAGTTAATTTGCCACCTTCAACATATAACTTCTTTTCCATTCAAAAATCACAAGCCGTTTCTACTAGGAAAAGTGAACACTTCAAAGCATTCAGTTCAGTGGATGTCTATGGCACACATATGTGCATCATCATAACCCAATATGTTTCTTATATTTAGGCTGTCTCCCCCAAACAAAAATAAAAAAAATATGCATGTTATATCTAACCAGATTATCAATTTATTTATGTTGATCTTTCATAAATAAAGTGAATGGTTGCCACATTGAATTACTGTATCATTACTGGTGACCCTAATTATCAACCTGATTATGAGTACTGTCAAATGCCGTAATAACCTGAAATCTAGTTATTACGGCATTTGATAAAGTGACAGTCACTGCCAGGGTCCTCTCGTGGCAGAACCAGCATGAGACACTTTGAGTGGGTACTTATGGACGTCTTTCAGGCACCTCAGATCCACGTACTTCATATCTGTCAGCAAACTGCCCTCCCTAACCCCAAAATTCCAATACACTTTGCAGATATTTACTTGGCAATAGCACAAAAAAACCCACAACAGCTCCTAACTTACAGAAAATAAAAACACGACTTTTCTTTCACTTCCCACAGATCACCACGCAACCGAAAGAGCCTGTCTCCATGAAAACAGTACTGGATCTCCATACACGATTCAGTTTTCAACATTCATGAACTTTTAAAAAATGTAATGTTGAACTCTTAAAATCATTTGGCAATTTTACAGTTCAAAGTATAAGTCCTTCACTTTTGTAGAAGAATGTAAAAAAACTGCAATACAAAGCACTACAGCACTGACAGAACTATAAAAAACAAGTTCCAGTATTTAAATTATAAATTCAGACAGTTCAAAAGTTTTAAATGTTAAAGTGTTTTTTAGGCTGTTCATTAAATAGGATCTGCAGCTTATCCTGTAGGTAGGGAAATGGGCAGACTAGGTGGGCCAAGAAGTCCTTGTCTGCCATCAAAGTCTATTGTTTCTATGTACCTTTCTTTACTGATACTGTATAGTTATGCTAAAAGAAAAATGTTTGTGAAATAAAATGCAATTCTTGAAAACAGCATTTTTTTTGCATGTTGTATAAACATGCACTGTGACTTCCTGCACTAGTAATTATTAAAAATAAAGAATAGGTAAGTGTGTATTTATGGATTTTATTTTTACACACACTCAGTGTGTGATGATCTCATAAACATCTTGAGCTTCACTTTTGAGGTTTATATGGTCATCACGCACCCCAGGTGTGTAAAAAAATCCATAACACACACTTACCTATCCATTATTCTCTATATATTCCTCCATATTATCACTCAAAGAATAATAATGCTTCTCATATTGAGCCACTAAGGATATGGGGTTCAACAGATATCTTTCCAGTGTTGAACAAGGACCCTCTTGGCATTCGTAGTAGCTATGTCAATAAACCTTATAGCATTATGAGGGATTAAGGTTCAAGGTTCAGATTTATTAAAACATATTAACAGTAACACAGAATTATTGCAGTCAATACCATAACATACAATTATACAGAAGTTAAAGGAAAAAAAAACTAAAATACAATACTAGGTCATCTTTTACTGCCTAGTCGACACAATACAACATTTAAAAACCTTGCAATCCCATACATAACCTTTTTGTCAGCCAACAACAATAACAGCATTTAATATCATAACTTACAATTATACAGAAGCCAAAAGAATAAAAAAACTAAAAGACAATACTAGATCATCTTTTACTACCTAGTCGACACAGTACAGCATTTAAAAACCTTCAATGCCATACATAGCCTTTTTGTCAGTCAACAATAAGTACACAAACTTAGCATTATCATATTAAAAGTGCTTTTTGTTCAATAGAGGAACTTTCCAAGATTCACATTCTTTCTGAATAGAGGAACAATACAAAATTAAAATGTTGGACTATTATAAGATGTTCTATTTCACATACACATTCAGTTACAATGCTTCTAAGTGGAACATTATTCACAGTGCTTTGTAAATATCCACACATTGTCCTCAATCTCACTTGACACAGCATATTGTTATGTAACTTATTTTCACAGAAAAGTAGATCTTGTTTAATTCCTGTATTTATTTTAAAGTTACTATATATTTTGTTTTTGTTTATCTGATTTACTTTCTCAAAATCCCTTTGTATGAAAATATTATTTACTCTTTGTATGTCTTCAGAGACAAATGCAGATGGATTCAGATATGCTTTTCTTGACCATGAACTACACAGTCCAAACTTTTTAAGACACTTATCTAATAATGTAAGTCACTACATCATGCTGTTATTCCTAAAATGATGATTCTGCTTCATTTCAGGTCAGCAGATCTTAAGTAATCTATCATCATTCATTGACTGTATTCTTTTCCATAAATGAATTGCCCCCATTATAATCTTATCTTCTGTTGCTAAGGTTCCAGTTCCCAGCCTTAAAAATGATGTTGGTGTATCGCTCAGGACACCCAAGACTGTTCTTAAAACATTTTTGGAAAGGTTCCAAACAACATGGATTTACCCTCAGTCCCCAAATTTCATTAGCGTACAACATTTGGTCTATTACTTAAGCATCAAACAAAACTTTTAAAGATTTAAAAGAACTATTAGAAAATATGTTTGCAAATCAGATGACTGCTGAAAATTAACGTAGTTCTCACATAGGCCGATTGATATTTCCATACAATTCTAGAATCAAATGTCACTCTCAAGTATTTAAATTCATTAAGTGCTCTTAGTTCATGGCCATCCACTAACCAATATTGCCTATTATTACCTTTTCTATGGAACACCATTATTTTAGTTTTACTAATATTTAAGTCAAAATCTGTACTTTTTAATTGTTTCATTATAGCTGATATTCCTCTCCAAAGCCCCAAAGACACTTGGGACAAAATAATGGTTTCATTTGCATATAATTATACCTGTACTTTATTCCCAAACAGCACAGGAATAAGTGTATTTATTTTTATTAAGCAGTGAACCAGACACTCGATATTTATTCCTTGTTGACTTGGAGCCTTTGTAAACAAGCCCCCGGCTCAAAGGTATTAATCCAAATTTGAAATAAATAAAAAAAAAATTAAATTAAAAAGCAGCTGCAGTAAAACACATTTCTGCTTTATATCACAGGTGATGCTATTGGGATCTGAGAGAGCACCATCCTTGGATAATTTTATACTAGACACTGTGGGCTAGTTACATGAAGTGTTTTGGGACTACGCTCCACACTGCAACTCCATTTCTGGACTGAAATCTCTGCAGTTGTGGAGATTGCCATTCACAGCCACAACTACTGCGGAAGATATTATGGCTTGTCCCACCAGACGCAACTGTTTTCCACAGCTGCTGGGATTTCCTGAGCAACACCACTTACAAGCTGCCATAAATTGTGGAGCTGGTTGTAATCCAGACCCACCTTTGTGAAGATCTGCAGCTGCAGGAAAATTGTGGATCCACACATGGTAACCCACCTGCTGTGAGTTTTTCCTGCAGCTGTGGGAGTTTTGAGTGTTTTGTTAATCTGGCCCTCTATTTTTAAACAAAATTTGTAATATCAAAAATAGACAGGTATCTATACCAAGCCTTTTTGGTGAGTCCCACAAAATATTTCTATTGACAGAATTGAAAGTAGACTTAATATCAATCAACAAACATACATATTTCTATTTTTTGAGATTAGATAAGAATCAAAAAATATAGTTTAATGTAAAAACAAGATCTAGGGTATTGTGTAATCTTCAAAAACCACATATGAATTGAGAAATCAAATTATTACCCATTCTTCAAGTCTTGTCAATATGATTCTAGATTTTTTTTTGTACAATAGGAAGGAGAGTTATAGGCCTATAAAGACGCTGGTCATTTCTAGGTCATTTTTTAAATAAAGGGAGAGTTCCACCACAATTCCAATTTGGGGGTAACTTCAAAGATTTGTTTGCTAGTGAAAAAACATTGGTCAGCAGCTTGGACCAAAATTATAAGCTACATTGATATAGTGCAGCAAGAAGAGCATTGATGCCAACAGCTTTATTATGGTGTTGAGCCAGAATTGCATCCCTAAGCTCAGAGAGAGGAATAGGGTCCTACTGAGTAGCTGTGTACAAGCTTGATTTATCAATTCCATATGCAATATCATTGCTTGCATTTTCTTCAGCTTTGTACTGTATACATTTTTGAAATGTGCTATCCAGTTATTAGCAGACATAACTGCAGTGATATTGTATTGCCTGTTATGTTCAGATATGCCAAATGCTACCAGAGACCAAAATACTTGCATATGTTTCATCCTGATTTGCTTCTTGTAGATCATCCCATAGCATATTTCTATACCTTTTCTTTTTATGCATTAGCATTTTTCAATACTTCTTGAGGTTTCTAACAGTAATTAAGTACAGCATTTCATTAGAGTGGACAATCTAATCACCCACCCTATTAATATTTATATTTATTTACTTGCATTCAGAGTCATACCAGGAACTAACTTTTCCAGCCTTGCAGATATCATGCCTTCTGCTTGCTGAGAACAAATTGTATGTGATAGTTTCCAGAAAATCAGATAAAGCAATGATTCTCTCTTTTAGTATCCAACTTGCTGTATTCAGGGAAATTTTGAAGAGCTACCACAGCTGCACTGAGACATCATTAGATATTATTTTGATAGAGTTTTACAATGAGTATTTATTCCATTTATTTATTTTTTGCATACAGGATGCACATGTTGTAATCTGCATCCTGCTGCAAAACCACATCAAAGGTCGCACTAACTAATTAATATTTCATTCACATCTCAATTAAGCAATAATGCATGACAGGGTGTGTGTTGTGCTGGGATAGCATCAAACCTGGGGTGATTAGGTACAAGGCCACAGGCCGAGTGCAAATCACCCCAGAAGTGATGTTATCCCAGCACAACACACACCCTGGAGTGCATAATTGTTATTATACAATGGCTAGTGAGTCAAAAAAAATGAAAAAAAGATGAAGAAATATGTTTAAAACTAGTTTGTTTGCTGTTTTTTTTTTTAATGAGGAGGTGTATTGTTTAAAAAATAGTGCTGATTTCTTGCCAGTAGGTGGAGCTGCCCTGTTTATCTGTGGCTATGCAGTCCCAAGTCTGCACATCAATCTTTATGTGTTGTTTGCATTGCTTTGGTCAGGTGTACTGTTAAGCCCAGTGTTTTTCTTTTTTTCAGCTTTCATTTTTTTATTTTCTGTTTAAGTCTTTCCCCATCTGTCAGTCCTGCGCTGTTAAAAACAGTGAGTTGCAATGATCAGGTAAGATACATGGAGGCATGCTCTTACACTTGCTATTAGTGTGTGTATGTAGGGTTGTCAGCTGAGAATGCCGTGAGTGGTGCAGTTAGACTGGTGGTGGGGGTAGCAGATTGAAGTGAGCGCTTCTGTAAATGTTTTTATTTGTGTACAGTAGCCAGAGTTTCCGGGGGACAAAAATATTTGCTGTGAAGCTCAGCTCTTGCAGTTAGTGCACTAGGCTGTGTGCGCTGTGAGTGGGAGAGCACTGATGTGAATGCAGAATTTGAACGGCAGTTGAAGCCACTCAGGAAAGAGCTGTACCATATGAAATGGTACAATTCGGGGCTGAAAATCTTTTTCTGTTTCAGAGATTTTTAGTTTGATACTGAAGGAGCCGGGAGTAAGGAAGGTGGGTTGCTAGCGAGGGAAGCTGGCTGTGTACAGAAAGAGGGATCACTCATTGCGGGCAGTATGTAATGATTTAAAATAGGTTCATGTGGTCATCTGTGTGGTGGGACTAGAGCTGTGATGTTGTGCTGGGACAACGTCATGGGTCCAGTCCCAGAGTGACCAATGGGTGCCCAGGATTTTTCTTTGCCATTGTATAATGGAAAATGGTCACTATCTCAAATTTTTAGAACCTCAAAAATGTCAGCAAAAATATATCCACCAAACATAAATCAAGTTGGCCACCTCCAAATGGAGCCAGAAAAGTAATTTCTCTATAAGAATCTCCCTTTATTCTCCCATTAAGTATTCTCAGACCTTGTCCAAATGCAGACTGTAACAAAGATTTACATTTATTATCATTTCTTTATCTTTACTTTGTCTAATTTGATGTTTCACTACATCATCTATATTCCAAACATGGATTTTTCTCTCTGGTTCACCCACAGCCCTGGAGTTAAAGTCCCTAAAGATTAAAATAACCAGACATGGACATTTCTTCTTTAAGAACTTGATTTCTACTGACATATCTTTCTATATGCAGGTAATTATAAGCAATGCAATTTGAGATGAGATATACACACTTAATAGTGCAATAATTTCAGATCTTAGTTTAAAAATCACATATAAAACAATATATATTATATATGCTTACAAGTAAACAACTCACAGTATGTTTAATTGGTAATTAATTGAGCTATTTAATCTAGCTTCTTCCCTGGCCAACTCCAAGATTCTTGCTCTACTAGGTGTTGACTATTTCTTTCATTGTCCCCTGCATTCCCCCCCAGGAATGATGGATTCCCCACCATTTTAACTTGTTGGTTTCTTGTTGGAAAATTTATTCATGGCACAAAGGACTATATTTATAACCATATATTTTGAATTCACAATTCAGTTTACATCAAATTTCTTTCAACTTTTCTTGGCTACAGCCTTGTCCTTCTTCTGGTCATTTCTTCTATCTTGCCTTTAAGAGCCCAGACACTGTGAATCCAGCTTCCCCCTTCACATCAGAATCAGGCCGGTTCCACTTACCCGGGCTTTTGCCTCCAGACCCGGACACTTCTGAATCCGGTGCCTGGACCTATCCCCTTCCCCGCTTTACCACCACATCTGGGTTCTTTGATCCCAGCCCATGTATCCTACCTCCCTCCCTCCCCCATTCTTCTCCATAACTCCCCTTTTCTCTTTCTTTTTTGCATGGGGATACATGCCCCTCCCTGCCAGGGGCTCTGCCCTAGCTCCCTGGCCCAATGCTGCCTCCCTGCAGTGACAGACAGACCTGACCCTATGACCAGGGCACCTAGAGCACTCGACCTGACCTACATTTCCTTCCTTTGTGCCATAACAGCCCCCCAGCACCTTCCTTAATAAGTGTGGGAGGGTGGGAAAAATTCCAGGCAAAAGAGGTCATCCTGCCTGAGCCCTGGCCTAATATACCCCTAATAGATCCCTGGTCAAGACCCCCTTTGGGCTCCACACCCCAGCGAATCCCTACAGCTCCAGCTTGCCCTTGTCAGTTTGCCCTTTTCCTGTCTGGTGATGGCACTAGACCCTTCCCCCTCTGTTCCTCTGTCCCTTCCCCCTCCTATGCATGTCTTCCTGATAGGGGATCACTGGACAACCTGGCCTGCCTTTTAGTAGCAAGCCCCATTCTCCCCTGAATCCCCCCAGGAATGATAGACCCCACACCATTTTAACTTGTTGGTTGCTCATTGGCAAATTTATTCATGGCACAAAAGACTATATTTTCAGCCATATATTTTGAATTCACAATGCAATTTACATCAAATTTCTTTACAATTTTCCTGGCTCCAGCCTCTGTCCTTCTTCTGGTCATTTCTTCCATCTTGCTTTCAGGGCCTAGACACTGTGAATCCGGACCTCTCCTCCACACCAGAACTTGACTGGTTCCACTTATCAGGGCTTTCACCCTCCAGACCCAGACACTTCTGAATACAGCACCTGGACCTATCCACTTCCCCGCTTTACCACCATGTCTGTGTGCTTTGTCCCCAGCCCATGTATCCTACCCCTTCCCCCTTCCTTTCCCTCCACTCCCCCCTTTCTTTTTCTTCCACTGGCCCTCCTCCAGCTTGCTATGGATGGAGGGGCTCCCCCTTGAGGGCTAGTATCTAAATCCTTTTCTGGCTATCTGGTTCACTAGTTCCCCAATAGACTGCAGGAACAGGCACATGTCAAATTCCAACAGGTGGACACCGTCTGACCTGTACATCACAGACTGGTAGAAGGAGATGTCTCTGTGCTGCAGATGCACCCCATCTCTATTACCACCTTGGCCACCCTCCTGTTAAAATTCTTTCTGACTTTCTCGATCAGCCAGATGTCCCTCACCTCCCATACCCTCTGGGAAGTGATGTCAGACCAGCTGATTGTCACCCTTGGCCACCACCCTCTCAATTTTTCTAAGTCTCCCATGATGCTCAGTCCCAATGCCAGCAATGGCAGGCTCCCTAAATCATTGCCCACCAGGTGTATAATAATGCAATCCAGGGTGCACCATTGCAATTTTAACTCCTCCATCAAGGGCATGAGCTGCACACATTTCATCCCCCTAATGCCTTTCCATAGCACCCTGGTGTGCTCCATGTTATATCTCAGCTCTGCTCCTCTGGAGGTGGTGACCACAAACCTTTCAGCCTGATATATGAAGGAATGCCCCACTATCCAGATTTTTCTCCTGGAACCTGCGATGGAAACAAAATAAACAGTGTGAGCTACTGTTGCTATTTTCTCAAGTACCTCTTGTAGCAGCTGGACCTCCTGTGCCCCACCTTTTGTATGTCCATCACTGCAGCCCCTCTTTCTGCTGCCTCTGTGGCTGCCCCAATTCTGAATGAATGTGGGGCAAATTTACTGGGATCCTCTCCCCAGGAATGCCAGCGCCCTCTTGAGGACTGCTCCTACTTGAAACCCCGTGACTGGGGAGCTGTTCCCATATCAGAACAGCACACCCCCAGCCCTCCACTGAGCACTCCTGTACTTCTCCAGTGCACTCACAGTGCAGCTGACCAACTGCAGTTTCCTCACTAGTGACAATTGGGTCTCCTTCCCCCTTTGGTCCATCTTGGACCGGGCCAGGGGTAATGACCACTATGTCATGCTCCCACAGGACCTCCTCATGCTGCAATGCTTGCCCACTGACTGCCTTTCACAGGGACACCACCTCCCCCACCCGGAATGCCCCTACTACCATAACTGTAAACATGGCTTGGAATAGTACTCCCTCTTGGGCCGATGTGCATACCTTCTGGGTGGCCTCCAAGAGCCTTACTAGTAATTCCCCTCTTATGGGTTGCCTCCCACCCATCCTAGCCAGTTGACTCCTCCGCCAACCTGATACCATGCATTTTACTGTCCTGCTGGCCCCTACATCAGGACATCTCTTGTCCTGGCACACCCAACTGATGCCAGCCAAGTGCATGACCATCGTGGCGTGGGCCATCCCTTCTTCCCACATATCTACCACGAACATCCTTACCTGCTCGTCCAGGGCTGGTTCAGCCCTGTCCCACCCATATTTCCTTCTGAATCTTTGAAACCTCACCCATCCTCCCTTGTACGCCCTCAATGTGTTGACTGCCCAGGCCCCCCGATACAGTGACCTGGCTGTGACTCTCCAGCCTCCCACATCCTTTCTGGGATCCTGGTCCTTTGTGGTGCTGCCTGAGGCATCAGTTAACAAAACCTGTTGACCTGTAAATGGGAAAGACTGTTAGCCACTTCATTCTTCAACCCCTCAATGTGCTGCACTTTAAAAGATATGTTCAAATGTAGCCCCAACAGAACCAGTCACCTGAGCAGCTGGCCCACTGTCTCTATCTCCCCCCTTGCCTATTAATGACTTCTACGACCCCTTTGTTATCACACCAAAACAAAATTTGCTTCCCCTGCATCCTATCACCCCCATATTCCAAAGCCACCTACATCGGGTAAATTTCCAAGAATGTGATATCCTCCAAGAGCCCTATTTTGCCCCATGATGCCGGCCAAGGCTCTGACATCCAATCCCCTTAAAAAATACACCACCCCCATTCCCAGGGCACCTGACACATCTGTGAACAGCTCCAGGTCCACGTTCCTTTCCCACTCCTCCTGCCAGAATGTCACCCCATTGTAGCTGTCGAGAAACTCCTCCCATACCTGAAAGTGCTCCTGTACCCCTCTCGACACATCCACCCAATGGTGTAGTAGCCGGGCCTTTCCCATTGCCCTTCCCAGCCTCCTTGTGAAGGCCCTGCCTGGGCTGATGGCCTTGCAGGCAAAATTAAGGTGCGCCAGCAGCTGTTGCATCTGTACCAGTGCCACCCTCTGCCTCCCCATAACCTGAGTTAGCAGGCCCCTAAGGCATGCCACCTTGTCCCTGGGAAAACAGCCCTCCTCTGTGTCTACTTCTATGCCAAAGAATTTCAACTTACGGGCAGGGCCCTCTGTCTTGCTCTGCACCAATGTTATCCCCACTCATCGGCACATTACCTCAAAATCCCTTAACATCCCTTGCGCCTCCGCCCTGGATTCCCCAATGAGAAGGAAATCATCCAGGTGGTGCACCACCCTCCTGTGCCCATACCAGGCCCCAAACATCCACTGCATGCAAGTGCTGAATGTTTCAAAGGTGGAATATGCTACCAAGCACCCCATGGGCATGGCCTTGTCAAAATACGTGTCCCCTTGAAACTGAAAACCCAAAAGGTCCCAACCCTCAGGATGGACTGGTAAAAGCTGAAATGTTGCTTCTATGTCTGTCTTCACTAGCCATGCCTCCTCAATAGCCCTGATCAGCTCTATTGCCTGTTCCAGTGAAGCATACAACACTACCCTAAGGTGATCAGGTATGCCCTCATCTACAGAGGAGCCCTTGGGGTAGGATAAATGATGGATCAAGTGAAATACCCCTGCCACTTTCTTGGGGACAATACCCAGAGGGGACACCCAGAAATGCTCATGGGGGAGCCCCCAGTGGGCCCTCCAGCCTGCCCACCATGATTTCCTTCTCAATCTTGGCTCCCACTATTTCCTCTTTTCCCTTCAGTGACCCTAGATTTTTGGCCCACATCCGTGTTTGATTCCCTTGAAACCTGCCCTGAGCAGCTCCACCACCACCCTATTTAGGTAGTCTGTGGTCCACTCCTCCACCACTGCTAGGGAGATGGGAGTGTGCACCAGCACCTAACCTCATTGCCCCTCATCATGGTTCCTGTTAACGCCATCCCCTGGGAGTGTAGTGTTGCCCTCTCTGACCTCCCCCCTGATCCTGCCCTGTCCCCACAGGCACCTCAAAAGTACTGATTGTGGTATTGCCTCTCGTGTTGTCCCCCTCTGTCCACCCCCTGTCGGCAGTTGGAGACATAGTGTAACTCCCCACACTTGGAGCAGATTTGTCAAAACTTACAATTGCCCCATGTGCATGTGGCCTTCTTGTAGCCCCGACGTGCCCTGACCAATGCGCTAGCTGTGGCCTTCCATACTTACTCGCCTACAGCTCTGCTTACTTCCCCAGATAGCAGCCTTACCCATAATTCCTAGTGGGTACAGTCCCACCTCAAATCCCTTTTGGCCACAATCCTCTTCTGGAATGCCTCATTGTATTTGAACCAACCATACCCAACTTTTGCCTTGTACATGTCCCTGATAATGGACATGTACATCAGGAGGGGAATGGCGAGCTCTGGCTGCTTCTCCAGCATCAGCGTTTTGTATATGATGAAGCCTCCTTGCCAGTTTTTGATGGTCTTCCCTTTGTATTTCACTTCCTCTGTCTTGTGGCTCACCACTGCCAGAGCCACCACCATTTCCGACTTCCCTAGCGACTCCTTCTGTTTATATTTCGTGGTCGAGTCCTCATCCACCAACCCGAAGATATCAACATACTCCCCCTTCCAGATTGTTTCTTTGATTGAAACCGGGATGTAGTCCCCAACTGAGCAGCCCAGGGGCCTGTCGTGCAATTTTTTGGTTGCTGCCTTGACCCCCCTTCCCTTTTTGGCACCTGCCCCTTTACTTTTTAAGGCCTGCATGGCCCGTTCCATTCTTTCAATTCCTGCATCACCCATGTACCCCAGTAGCCCTTCCAAATACTCTTTTGGCCCATTTTCATCTGAGAGATCCATGTCATTCTTACCACCATCCTGGTTTCCATCCTCTGGCTCCGGTGAAGGCAGAGGTGCTGGGATATGTGTGGGCTGTGATGCTTCCAGCCTGGGCCTCTTGCCCCCTGTGCCCCTGCCCCAGGTGCTCCTCTCACTCCTTCCATTTCCTCAAGGCCTCCTCTTCCGTCTCCCTCTACTTTGCCACCTCCACCAGCTCTGACATCTGCTTCATCAGCTTGGACGCCTCTTGCATCAACTTTTCTCCGGACAGTTGGGCTTGCTTAGGTGCCATGCTGCTTCCTATGTCATTATGGGCAGAGGGGCAAAAAACAATTGTTCATCCATGCATACTAATTAACAGGAATGTCCCCCCTTTTTTTAGACCCTTCAAGGCCCCATGCCCCCAGCCCTCTGGGACCATACCGGTCATCCGGTCCTGCCCACGCCCCATTGCCTTTGCACTTAGTAGTCCCCCGTCCCCTGAGCAACAGGCCCAGAGAGAGAAAGAAACAAAAGAAAATGCCTTCTGGGCCCACCCAGGCTCTCCCATGCTTGAATGTCTGTGGACCCCCACTCTCCTACGGCCCCCCTTCAGTGGTTGGCTAGTGCCTCCTCCCTCTCCCCTCATGGCATGCCCATCACACCTCCTCATAGGGTGCTTGCATCCTTGTGTGGATCATCCAGTCACTTTGCAGCCATGCCCCCTCCGTGCTTCATGACCTTCCTTATGCTCATGCTAGGCCTTCTGCACCTGAACCTGCCTGGATCTCTCTGCATGCACTCCGCACTCCATTTTCCCTGAAAAACTGGAGCCCCCCCAACAGCCCTGAAAGTTGCTGGGGGTCCTTACACCAACTCCATTTATTTCATTTTATATTTTATGATCTGGCCCCTCAATTTTATTTTACTTTCCCCTTTCCAGCCACAACGTGCTGCCCCCAATCACCGAAGTCATAGGTGCAGCAACACGCTGACCCCTGTGGACCACATCTCACTCCACCGGTCCTGTTCTGCAGGTCTGAGGCCTCAACCTGTTCAGTAGGCCTAGAAAGGGCTCCCTGTAGCTGCCTCATCCCCTTGCTGCTTGTGAAGCCACTGAAAAAAACTGGAAACTGTGCCATTCATCATCTGATTTTCCCTGATGCAGCTTTCCTGAGCTACCTGCTGCCAAGGGACACAAAGAAAAAATGCCCGTCCTAGGCCACACTGGGCCACGTGGCCTCCTGGTCTTCTTGCTCCCCACATGCACCACCGCTGCTGCCTTCCTAGCGGGAATGCTCATTTTTTTTTGTCCAGGTTGCTCCCTGAATTTTGCATGTGGTCTGACAAATGCCCGATACCTCTTCCCCCTTAGTCTCTGCAACTCAAACAAACCTGGCATCCATTTTATTTCTGTCCACCACCCATGCTTGCTCCCTGATGCCACCACCATTCAAAACAGAGCCAGCAATCTTCTGCTTCCCTTGCGTGGTGCACCTGCTTCTCCCCATTCACAATGTGTGACTAATGCAAACACTGGGCCTCCCTGCCACATGCATGTTGCCTACGCTTCCCCTCAATCCCTGGAAAAATAGCAAGAACACATTTACAACAAGAAAAAGTGGGGGGGCCTGCTCATCCTCTAGGGTTGCTGCCCAGCATTTCTCTATCTTTCTTTCTTTTACTTTCCGACTAGGCAATAGCAAGGAAAAGGGGCTCCCCAATGCTCCGTCACTTTCTCACAGTGCCAGATGCCAGGGCGTTCACCAGAAAGAACCATATGCTGCTCCAAACATAAATAATTAGCCACAAGGAAACCACCTACATCCCACGTTCAGCCTTCTACTCAGACTTAAAGCACTGCTAAATTGAGCAGTACACTGCAAAAACTGTAATCAACCAAGTGCTATCCCTGCCCCCTGAGCTCTGCGTTGTTCCCCATGCTTTCAAACGATGAAAACCATTCAATAATTCTCCTTGAGAGAACATGATTTTTGTTTTTTGTTTGCTTATTTCACCTCCTCTCTACCTTAAATGACATGAAACAACAAGGAACCACAAACCCTGCTCTGCATTTCCATAAACATATTCCAAAGAAATGCCTTTTTGGGGTAAAAACATGCTTCCTGCTCACACATCTCCCTTTCTTTTATTGTTATTTTTCCATGCGAAGGAAACAAAACACCACAGTAAGCTATCTACGGTGGATTGCCCACATGTCCTGGCAGGCCTAGCTTAGTCTGCTCTCCTGCATAAACACAAGAGGAGATAGCACAACAAAACTGAGCTCTCATTCACAACTACATATTCTTTGATTCATTATTCATAGTGCACATAAAGAGAAACCACTTCCTTTCTTTGTTTTTATATACATATATTTTTACACAATGATATAAGCCAATCAAACCACAATGTTAGTCACAATGAACAACATGGCCTACTGGGCCTAGAAGCTTCATGTGCCTTACCTGCTGCTTGCCAATGATGTACTGAGTTCAGTCTAAAAATTTCCCAGCAAAAGAGGTTGTCCTGCCTGAGCCCAGGCCTAATATACCACTAATAGGCCCCTGGTTAGGACCCCCTTTGGGCTGCACCCCCCCAGCCAATCCCTGGGGCTCTGGCTTGTCCTTGTCATTTTACTCTTTTCCTGCCCGGTGATGTCACTAGGCCCCTCCCCCCTCTATTCCTCTGTCCCTTCCCCCTCCTATGCACATCTTCCTGGTAGGAGATCACTGGCCTACCTTTTAGTGGAAAGCCCCATTATCCCATGGCTCCTGTAAAATAATAATGACAAATTCTAATACTCTGGATACTCATTCTTTCTCTGTCACCTTTATCTGTAAACCTGCAATATTCCAACTCAGCAATTTTAAGCTGGAGTTAACAGCATCCAACCTAATTGTTAATCAGTTATCTATTTCTTTTAAGTTGACAGAACTTCCTGTTTGAAGCACCTCTGTATTGTCTTCAGACTGAGAGGATATAATTGACTGACTAACATTATCACTATTTGCTAGGACAATGTCTATAGTCTTGTCTGCTGCCTTTCTTTTTCCTCCCTCTTATAGAGGTTATTACTTCATACTATCCATCAACTTCATGTATCTGCTCTACAGGTATTAGGAATTTTGTAATTCTGTTTTGTTTAACGACTGAGTTTTTTTCTGTATTATTTGTTAATTCACCTTCCTGGAAGGTTTTTTTTCCTTCTTCTGGGCTAGGGATTGATGTAATTGTGCTATCCACTATACCTCCTAGTTCCAGTAAGCTTGATGTATTATGTAGGAACACACTACTTTTTATTGCAAGAGGATAAAACCACACATATCCATCATTTATTGGTAGAAACTCTGCATCTAAAGGCTGAAATAATATATATCCATGCAAACCTATTAAACAGGATGCTTTTTATTATATTGTATCCTGCCAACTTTACTGTAAAACATTTCTCTGTTTCTCTTTGGTATGCCTGTTAGATATGCTGTGGATAATATAAGATTATTTTTATATTGAGTTCTTTAATGTCATTCTAGGTGCAACCCCTAAAGCTAGAATTATCATTAGACACTCCTTTATCATCATTGAATCATACTTTTCACCTATTTCCTTCCTGCTTATATTTCTTAATTTTATTTTGAGGCTTTTCCCATATTAGGATTCACATTATTTTTCTCCTTTTTGGTCCTTTATCATGTTCATTAATATTTGTTTTTCCTTTCTTTCAGTTCTGCAACCAATGCCTCCGTTTCCAAAATTGTTCTTTCTGCTATCTTTTAATTGTTTCTTCTATATTAGGTATATCCTTACCCCCTTATGCTTTCACCAACTCCTTATCCAAATTCACATCCAGGTTTATTTCAATTTTAGCAGCAATTATCTGTTTATCTACTGAAACCTTAGGAACACTATTATACATGAGTTTTCTTAATAAAAGTATCATATGTTTGCATATTTGAATCTCTGAATGTCCCTTTTTATTTTGTCTAGCTTTCTATTAATCACTTACATCCATGGACATTATTACTGCTGCTGCCTTTAAACACCCACAGAGATTTTCCATTAGATTGTGACCATAAATGGGAGATATCCAGTGGTATTATTTATTTTTTTTTGGGGGGGGGTTCTAAACTGAGTTTCTTCATATAAAGAATAATAAAAATATCAAAGTATCTTAAGGATGAGCCATTCAAAACATTTCCTTTCTCAATAAAACTCCTATTTTTTTTTGTCTCTCTGTTCTATATTTTGTTGGGGTTCTTCTTTCTGGATAAGAGCCATATTACCAAAAAGATCTATTAAATGATTAGTCTTAGGTGTAATGAATTCAGAGGCATTAATAATCAAATCTGTGTTTGGAATGGGCTCAGAGCCCACTCTCTTTGAACATTTTGTGCTAGGTCCTGTTTTACGTGAGCAATCATGTCTCTTTGACTCATCTACCTGGACAGTATTCTTAGCAGTATTTGGGGGTTTCTGTATATCCTTAATTTGTTGTCTAATTGGATTGAACAAATCATGTTGCATAATAATGGATGAGGAGGTAGCACATGGATTAATATTAGTCTTTAGAATTGTCTTATCCCCTTCCCCAATTCACAATGATTATTTGGTGATAACAGATAATTTGTAATTTTCTCTCCTCCTGTACCTGGAACATTTTCCCCACTTGTCTGACTATTCTTTTAACTTTACCTTTTGTTAATTTGTTGTCCCCCATTTTCTGAGGGAAACGATCAAAAAGGGAGAGAAAATGCTATATGACTTTATATATTAAAATGTGCCTGTAAATATGGGCAGTTAAAATATACAAAATAAATATCCACATCAAACTATAAGCCCCAATAGTATTAAAGGGCTGTTTATAAAATGTCTTCAACATAAGCAAACAGTTCTTAAAAATAGCAGTTCTTGAATCCACATAATACATTCAGTTGCTTCATTCATTCCAGTTTAAGGATATACTGCAGTTGCAATAGGCTGGTAGTGCTGGGTGAGATATAAATCCTTGAATTGTATTCCAGACTTGGCACATAGAACTTGTGCACATCAATCTTGTGCAAAATATATAGTGCCATGTTAAAAATAGTGAGAAAAATATAGTACCGGAGCCAAATACTCTAAAATACCCACAACACCTTATTGTGTTATCCAAATAAAATATGGTAAAAGCAATGAATAAGTGCAACGAGTGCAATCACTACTGTTAAATGAATTTCATTAGTAACAATAATAAAAATCCACACAAAACATATGCAGAGAAAAAGAACTTACATGACATGATCAAAAGATATGCAGGCAATGCAAATAAAAAAAAGACATTGCTGCATCAGTTGAGTTGACCCAATCACCACTCTTCAGAGGTAACGACCACCCTGAGGACATCAAAAGTTATAAAATTGTAAAACTTTTCCAGCAGCTTGTCCAAAAGCACCCTTGCTTCTCTGCAGCTCAGCTGTATGTTAATCTGACACAGGCAGTGTTGGGTTTTAACAATGACACCGGAACTGACAATCAATCAGCATTACCACTGCAAAATTCAAATTACAAAACTTAACAGGATTTAATAGTTGCTGTATTCCTTGCAAGAATAGATCCAGAAGCAAATGACTTGATACCTTTTAGTGGACCAACATAGATGTAACAACAAGAACAAAGTGCTCTAGCTTTCCGACCAACCAGTCCTTCTTCAGAAGCTCATGGCAGTTGTTTAGAACATTTATGTTGGTCCATTAAAAGACATCAAATCATTTGCTTCTGGATCTAAAACTTAACAGGGACATTCTAAAAAAAAAGATACAAAATAAATAAAGCTGCATTATGTATATTAATTAAAATGCCAGTGAATGTACACAAAGATAAACTGAACCAAGGCCGGCT
This sequence comes from Neoceratodus forsteri, assembly GCA_016271365.2. Taxonomy (NCBI): domain Eukaryota; kingdom Metazoa; phylum Chordata; order Ceratodontiformes; family Ceratodontidae; genus Neoceratodus; species Neoceratodus forsteri. The sequence goes on along the minus strand of CM057455.1, from coordinate 636,077,453 downwards.
ATCACAGCCCAGTACGTTAAAAAACACTACCACTGCTCCTTTTATTTATTATTCCTGCATCAATCTTTGTGGGCCACTATGTTTCTCAAACACCTTAAAATAAAAAAAAAGAGTTTTCAGAAAATATTCTTATGTGATAAAAAAGGAATACATCCTTATTAACAACTGTCAGGATCAATCACTAAAACTTCAGCTCTCATGTTCTCAGACAGCTCTCAGGCAGCTTTCAAACTAATCCACAACCATTTGGGCCACTCTCATCACCCAGAGCTGCGACCAGCCACACTCTACTTCCAGCTCTCACTGTCCCAATTCAAGACTGGCTTCAACTCTACTCCACTTCTGCTTCATGTCTTCCTGGGGACATTGACAACTAATTCTAGCCACCAGTACTCTGTCCTCCAGCCTTCCATTCTTCTGTTACCGGCACTCATTCCCTCAACCCCTCACTTCCTCAGCTAGGCTTGCACTTTCCTCCAATTTCAGGGCTGCAACACCAACACACAGCAACAGTCGGTAACAGATAGCCAATTCCAGCAGAGAATGAACAGGTACTGAGAGAAGTATTTTAAAAAATAATGCACTAATGTCAAGGTAACTCTATAATAACCATGGTATTTAAAAGTGGAATAAAAGTCTACAGGATAAGATGGTATACCTTTGTTTAAATGAAAACAACCTTAAAATAAAATCTTCAGGAATGTGGACAAAGATGTACAGCTTCAGTATCAAATCCCTCTCTGACATGTAAAATGAGGGATGTCCCTAATAATCAGGGACAGTTAAAAGGCATGTTTTGAGTATCAATGAGAAAATCAAGGAGAAAAAAGATGAGAGGTATTCAGTGATCTTCTCTACCCTGCTGCCTCTAGAGAAAGTACCCACATTCTAGCATTATGAATAAAATGTAAAGTAGTCCTTGCCTCAGTTGTTTTGTGCTGAAATTCTTTGTTGTCAATGCCCTTTATGGATAACTCTCAGCTCAATGCTTTTGTACCAAGCTTCTTTATTTTTCTAGAGAATACAGGCCCTTGCCACCCATGTTTTTCTTTATCACTAATTAGGATTCTGATCAATATAGTTAGGATTCTACTATAACCATGTTAAATCTGCCTCAGAATGTCTCCAGAGCTTCTCAATAGATTCAGTGGCAAAGGCAGTAGCAAATCTTTAGATCATCAGCATATTTCCTGTTTTAGCATTTTTCAAAATCAGCCTAACAATAGAGACAATCAACCCATCTAATTTATTGATTAATGGAACTGAAATTGAGCAGTCTAGTAGTGAGGTATCCAAAGGACACAACAAACTGACTATCCAAAGGACACAACAAACTGACTTAAATGTATCTAGTTGCTGAAACCATAATAAGACAATTAAATCAGGAGTCCATGCATCTATGTTGCCATACATTGCCAAAGGGCATGTTGAACTGACTATAGATGCTGACACCATGATACACAGCAGAAGTCCTTGAGGCTACATTACCTAACAAATGAAGGTGATAGTGTATTTAAAACATGTATTTAAGTCCTTGAGTCTAGGCTTACCTAAGGGCATGTTGAATTGATTAAAATTTACCTGGCTGCTGAAAGCATGTTAAATGCTGAATCCATGGGTCCTGAGTTGAAGTTACCAAATGGCACAACAAACTGACTTCTGAAACCATGAGACTAAGTTAACTAAACATAGAAGCAGAGCAGTACTGTAGTGTACATCACTGAGGCTGTTGTTGTATTGAAAAAAAATGTTTTTGAAATTGAATGAAGCAGTCTCACATTCTTACATTCAATGGCCCAGGGGTCTGGTTTTCAGACAATTCCTGCATTTGGTTTTTGGTCCTGACTTTTGACAGTAGACAAGAAGAAAGAAAGAAAGATAGAAGACAGAACACAATGCAGGTGTATGGCTGAGAGGGGAGATCTCTGACTAGGAAAGGTTTCTGTGTTTAGGGAGTCCAGGATAGAATCATTGTATAAACAGGTGAGTTGTGATTAGAGCCGTGCAAAGTTAGAACATTCTGAATTTATAGAAGTCCATTGGAATTCTGTGAAATTCCACAAAATTTACAATGGAGTTGTAATGGAATTTATTAAAATTTTGAAATGTTATTATTGAACCTACCTCAGCTATCTATTGATCTAGAGACCTGCAATTTGGCATGAGTACCTTTTTATATGTGCCCTTAATTCATGTTAATTATCCAGACACTAGGATAATACATTTCAAAATTATTGGAGCTTAAAATCTAGCATTTCTCAGAAGGAGCAATTTCAAGAAATGTTCATCGGCTTATAACTCATCCATCATTGGGCTAGATATTTGAACATTAGCATGCTTAACCTTTTCATAATAGTCATATAATTAACTAACTATGGACAGATTTGGTTTAAAAAATGTTTAAGTTACCCGGGTTCAAAGTTTACTATGTAATAATTTGTGAAATATTGTGAAAACTGTTTAAATATGGGAATGTTTGTAACTTCTCTGCTCATGCAATTATAGACTTGACATTTGTCATGCACATTTAAAAAACCCTTAGAAGACTGCAGGCATATACATATGTCCAGAATCTATATACATTCAGACATATTCAACATTCAAAGAGTTTATATCTTGGCATCCAACAAAACTGGTAAAAATGGTTCAGCAGTGTTGTCAACATGGATTGTGAAGGACAAGGAGCTGTCAATGGTAACCCCAAGGTATCTAAAAGCATTTACCAAATAGAATGGGGTGTTAATCCTATTCCAAATTGACAGTTGGTGGGATTTGTGCCTATTGTGAGGGTTGGCAAAGAGCATGGCTTTTGTTTTTTTGTAGTTTAAAAGGAGCTTATGCCTGACAAAGCAATCTTCTATGGCACTGAATTTGAGTTGGAGTTACTTCTCCAGATGTTGCAGGTCAGGGTTACTTGTAAAAATAACAACATTGTCTGTAAACAGTAGGATCCTGTCAGTGTACACAAGGGGGAGGTGATTTAAGAAGAGATTAAATAATAGAGGGCCAAGTATGGACCCTTGTTGGACACCTAAAAGTACCTGATGGCTGTCTTACAGGGTATTGTTTATCTTCACTTGCTGTGATCTAACAGGTAGCTTTTGAACCACCTTACAGTGTCAGCGGAGAGACCGGTGTTGGAGAGAACCTTCAATAATAGCACATGATTAACTGTATCGAAGGTTTTGGTCAGGTCTATAAAGACCGTCCCTGCCAGCTGACCTTGATCTAATGCATATGGGGCCCCACATTCAATAGTTTAGCAGAGATGTAACAAGAAGTAAAAAAGTGAAATCAAAACATTTTCATCTCTGCCAAGCTATTGTGACTAGCCCTATTCCTGGTACTCTGCCACAAGGAATATCCACTGCCTTCTTAATTGCAATGCACTGTAATCATTGCCTCCCTCTACACACACACACACACACACACACACACACACACACACTTTGTATTGTCAGCCCTCCACAATTCTATGTCACATGAAGCTGCACAGTATGCTTCATTCTCTCTCCCCAACAACCAGAAACTGTAAATGCTTATTTTGAAAAAATCTATGTCTGTCTGTCTATCTATCTATCTATCTATCTATCTATCTATCTATCTATCTGTCTATCTATCTATCTGACTGTCTGTCTGTCTGTCTGTCTGTCTATCTTGCTATATGGTAGTGGTGCAGTAGCCATGTTTAATGTTAAACCTCAATCTGTGCACTTTAAGAACTTCACAACTGTTCAATGGATTTGCAAGAAATTTTGAATGCACTGTCAGAAATGCAAGGTCTTCTGATATGGCAAGTTTTTTTCTGACTGGATATATGGATGCTGAGATCCGGACAGTGCAAAATGTGTAAAACTTGTTTTTTATTTGCTGTTTTTGTTTTTTGGCCCCTAACACCCACATGGTTTGGAATTTTGGTCTGAAATATTCAGAGTAGAAAGGTCTTGGCCCACAGTAATGTCTTTCACTGGTTTGATGAAAAATAAATATCAGTTATAGAGTAATAAGGATTTGAAATTTTAGTTCTGTGTATGCTCAGTAGGCACTTTAGGATAAACGGAATAAAAAAAGATCTTGGCCATCTGAAAAAGTATCATTTTCTGTATGGGGTTAAACCTTTTTCATGAAGAAAAAATAATTTTCCATATGGCCACCACCTTGTTTCAAATTTTTTTGAAAAAAAAATGTCAAAACCCACAAAAGTGACGTCCTGCAGAGACACCAACACACGTATCTTGCTCATTGGGACCCTGTTAGGTGGATTCTGCACTTAACTGTTGGATATTTATGTTTACATGCTTTTTGTGACTCGCTTCCACCTTTTTCATATGGCCATTTTTCATTCATATGAAAAAGGATACCTTCATATGGGAAAAGATTTTGGACTTGGTCTTTTTCCCCTGATTCTTTTTTCATTTGAACAGGTCCTTTTTCATATGCTTTTTTCATTCATATGAAAAAGGATCCCTTCATACAGAAAATATTTTGGTCTTAGTTTTTCCCCAGTTCTTTTTTTTTGTTTGAAGGGCTCCTTTTCTTATGGGTTTTTCATTTCATATGAAAAAGGATTCCTTCATAAGAAAAATAAATTTGTACTTCAACAAACCATAAATCCCTCAGTATTTGGACTTAAGGAACAAGCTATATATGAAACCAATGGTCTTAATGAGTACTGCAGGAATAAGACATAATCCAACCCCCCCAAAAAAATATATATACTGTATATATATCTAGGGGCTATATAAAAAACCTCAAACATTAAAAAATGCACATTCCTTAGGATAACATTGAGAGTTCAAGAAGCCATAACTCTCTTAATATTTTGACTTAATGGACAACCTTTATATCAAATCAAAGGTCATAGAAAGTACTGCAATAATAACACATACTACTCCCCCCAAAACATAGAGGCCACATTAAGAATGCACAAAAATGACAACATGCAAATTCCCATAGGATAACACTATAAGTTTCAGAAACCATAACTCCCTCAGTATTTGGAATTAAGGGCCAAGCTATATATATCAATAAAAAGGTCTTAAACTGTTGCTGCAAGGATAACACATATCCCTGACCCAGGATTTAGGCATAATATATAGAATGTATAAAAAATGAAAAATGAAATTTCCCATATGATAACATTGAAGTTTAACAAGTCAAACATCAAGAAAATAAATTGCTGTTTTACCACAAATGCAAGCGCAGGACTCAGAGGTCCCTGTGCTTCCACAACAATGTACATGTGCAAAGGAAACATAGAGTTTGATGGCAGATAAGGACCACTTGGCCCACCCAGTCTGCCCATTTCCCTACCTACTGGATAAGCTGCAGATCCTAGTTAACCAGCAGCCTACTTCTTCCTACCCCCACCCCCTAGAATTGCCTTATGACTGTCCCATGCATGCTTGAATTCCACCACTGATTTTGACTTCACAACCTCCTCCGGAAGGCCGTTCCATGCATCCACAACCCTCTCTGTGAAAAAATACTTCCTTAAATTACCTCTGAGCTGCCCGCCCTCTATCTTCAAATTGTTCCCTCTTGTTCTTGCATACCTCTTTTTTTGAAAGATGCTACCATCTTGGACTTTGTTGATTCCCTTGAGGTACTTGAATGTTTCTATCATGTCCCCCCTCTCGGAGCCCTGCACTGCCACAGGCAAATGAGGAATCAATTATACTATCGCAAATAGTATGGAAATTAATTGCAAAAAATGTTGTTAATGCACTACTTAGGGTTAAACCAACAAAAGTAGGAAAATGTGGTGTTAGGGTATCAACCCTAACACCTCACCCCCCACCTGCTGGCAGCAAGAGGAGAGATCATTACAGTGCCTTCTCCTGCATCTTCACAAATCAGGTGTGGGGTGTGCCTCAGGGTTGTCAACACTAATGCTCACTCCATTCTCATGTATTCTACACATCTCATCTTCTTTAATGATGCAATGGGATGAGCGTTAGGGTTGACAACTCTGAGGCACACCTAAGAGCTAATTTGTGAAGATGCAGGAGAGGGCAAACCATAATGGCTTCTCTTGTTGCTGCTTACAGAGTGGGGGTGGGATGTTAAGGTTGGAAATCCTAACATCACATTTCCCTACTTTTTTGGGGGGTTTAACCATAACTGGTGAATCAACAAAGCTTTTTGCCATGAATTAAAGTGGTGCAGTAGCGTCACCATAGTTAGGGTTGACTAAGCACTTTAATGTTAAACCACAATCTTTGTACTGGAATAATTTCACAACCATTTAATGGATTTTCACAAAAGTTTGTTTGCTCAGTCTTGTGGGGTCAATCAATGGATGTACCAAGTTTTGTCCTGGTGGGATGTCTTATGTCTGAGATCTGGATAGTGAAATAAGTGATTTTTTTCTGGATTTTTTGCTGTTATTGTGACACCTCAAACACCCAGATGGTTTGAAAATGTGGTCTGAATCTTTCAGGGTAGGAAGAGGCTGACCCACACATGTGATATTTGGTGGTTTGGTGAAAAAATATTAATTTGTTCCAAAGTTATTACATTTTAAAATTTCAGATTCTGAGCATGCTCAGTAAGCACTTCAAAATAGCTGTATGAAACAAAAAAGAATATTTTTTTTTTGTTTGTGGCCAGATATTGTACATGTAAGGAAAATCCTTTATCATTTGCCACCATCATGTTAATCATTTAAAGAAAATTCACCACCCCTCAAATGACGGCCTGCACAGAGACTAACACATGTATCTTGCTCATCGGGACCCCATTAGGTGGATTCTGTACTGTAATATTGCTAAAATGCCCCCAGATGTTTTCTTTATAATTGTTATATTCTATTTTGTGACTTTTATATACTTTTTTATATGGCCATATGAAACAGAATTTAGCTATTTGATAAAGGATGCCTTTACAAGTAAAAAAATATATACAGTACATGTTTCCCTGCTGTCTAGTGGCATCCCAACCCTCTGATTGCCATCCCCATAACTAATCAACATCCCTGTAATTATATATCTATATATATTATAGGGGCACAGTCGCACCTATATAGTTAGGGTTCAACAGTCACTTCTATGTTAAACTCAACATTTTGCACTTTAATAACTTTGGAACCATTCTATTGATGTGCACAACATTTTACATGCTCCATTGGGGACCAAAGATATCTGGATGTTGCAAGTTTCATTTTAGTGAGAGGTGCAGGTGCACAGATACAGAGTGTCCAAAAATGTGAAAATTACCATTTTTGTGTAAATTCTGTCATGCCATTTCTCAGAAACTCTTTTGAGTTGTGGTCTGACATTTACAGGGTATACAGGGCTTGGGTCACAGATGTGATCTGATGAAAACAAAAATTAAAATGTTAAAAATATATTAAAGTTTAAATTTTCCCATTATTTTCTGTGGGAAAACCATATGTGCCATGAGAAACAACTGTTTTGTTGCCATGAAAGTGGTATTTATTGTCGCAAATACAGAATGTAGTGTTGTGATTCCAACGTCTTGTTTTCAGTTAGCAAGGCAAATGAATCTAAATATTTCAAAAAATTCTCACAGATGATAAACACCAACTGAAGTCTGATTCTGGGGTCAGTTTGCCCCCAAAATGGGCAGAAATATGTTTAATTTATCCACAGAGTTTTTAGTGCTGCAAATTGTGCCACTATTTACATGAAGCAAGGGGGTGTTTTGTTACAAATTGCATCAAAATGAATCAGTGTTTTGTTAAACACTGTCCCTTTCACCATGATTGGTAGCACAACATTTTTTGGCACAGTGCCACCTGTGGAACTTGCAGGTTGCAGCACAGAATACTACTCATTTTCATGATTAGTACTGGTAGTTACAGAATCTCTCTAAATCACACTTAAGGCTCTAATTTTTGCCAGACAATGGCAGACAAACTTCCCAAATAAAAATGGTACTTTGATATTAAGAGACTTTTCTTTGGAGAGACCAAAACTGAAATGCTCCCTTTGGCTCATAAAGGGTGGCTCCATAGATCTTAGTGCAGAGACTGAGCCTGTCGATGATAACATCAATATCACTTCAAATCCCTGGTGGTAGAATTAAGGTCCATAAACAGCATGCTTTACAAGTTGAAGGAGGTAGCCCTAGCAGATACCTTATGCCAGCTGGGAGTTACATCATCAGGAAACTGGGGAAGGCCATACCCTGCAGGTAACACTGAGGAAATTATCCTGGTACACTCACATTTCAACACAGACCAGAAAGAAATACATGGCTCCTAACAACAAAAACAACCTCAGACATCAAGAACATGGCCACATCACCCTTGACTCCAACCCTCTCCACCAAACACTGAAAGGGACTGAGTAAAGACTAAGTAGTTTATCATGTTCCAGGTGGTCCAGTGGCCCTCCCCCCCTCACCAATCCCTGATGCAGATTTATTTCCCCACCTTCCCTGCATGCTGAAAATAAAAAAAAGTCCATTGATGTCTTTTTTATTTTATTTTTTGCTGTTAGAAAAGTCCATTGCTGATCACACCCACACCCCCACCCGACCTCCCACTGTGCACCCACTTCCCCAAATCCCTTCACACCCCCACACACCCTCACTCACCTGAAGAGGTCCAAGGTTCGAGTTCTACTCTCCTGATCCAAGATACGGCTTGCTGCTGGAACCAGTGACTGTAATATGAGAAACTAAGGTAAATGTGCTTCAATGTATTTCAGTGGGGATTTCTACTTTTATGCATAACTTTGCATTTCTTGAGATTTTGACCCCAGACTTTCAACATGGCCTTTTGGTGACCCCACTTCATGAATAATACAACTGTCATTGCACAGCTCCTGCCAAAAAGGTGGTTTCACAGTTGGTTGGTGAAATCACTTTTTTGCTGGGATTTGTGTAATGATAGTCATATGTCATTGCTCATATTGCTCATGAGGTGGGGTCAGAAGAAGGCACTGCTGAAAATGTGGGATCAAAATTATTAAAAATAGCACAGGTATGATCATTCATTGCAATTTGACTATGCACACTTGTAACTTTAGAAATTTTAAATATTTTCGCACCATATTTTCAACATAGCCTTCTTGTTACTCCACCTCATGTATGTCACAGCTGTCATTGTTCAGATCCTGGCCAAAATGTGTTTTCAGACCTGTGGCTCAGAATGGCATTGCGGTTGCACAGAACTATGTTTTGGCAGGGATTTGAACATTTTCTGTACCGGATACATGTTGTGGGATCATAAAAAGGCTAAGTTTAAAACTTGAGTCAAAATTACTAGAATTTGGACACTTATGACCATTTGTTGCAATTTTGCTACCCACACTTGTAACTTTGGTAATTTTAAATATTTTGACCCCAAACATTCAACATGGCCTTCTTATTACCCCACCTCAAGTATGTCATGGCTGTCATTTTTCAACTCCTGGCTAGAATGTGTTTTCACACCTGTGGCATGGAATGGTACTGCACTTGCTCAGAATTATGTTTTGGGGGGGCAAAAATTTGCTGTATCAGGTATATGAGGTGGAGTAATTGTTTAATTATCTAATTAATTGTTTGTTTAATTAGTATTTTGGAAAGACCTTTGAGCGTGAGCTCTTTTACAAAGGTTCCACATCAGGGATAATAAGATGGCTATGCTGACAATTGGGTCACTGTTGTCCTATAAATGGAAACACACTATCCTGATGGCCCTGTGCTTCCACAGCTACATACTTATATGCATCTATTGAAACTCTGTCAATGCATAAGGTAGTGTTAAAATGACAAAAGTAGGGAAATGTGGTATTAGGGTTTCCAACTCTAACACCCTACCCTGCACACACCAACAGGCATTGGGGGTGTGCCTTGGGGTAATCAGCCATAATGCTCACCCCATTCTCCAATGCTGTACCCATCTCAGCTTATTTACTTATGGAATGGGATGAAGGTTAGGGCTGATGACCCCAAGGCACCCCCCGATGTCTGTTGGTGTGTGCAGGAAGGGGGTGGGATGGCACATTTCTCTACTTTTGTCATTTTAACCCTAACTTATAGATTAATGGAGTTTTTTGCAACTAATAGATATATACATCCTTCCCACCACAGTTGCATTCTCATGTATGCCGACAACCTGGTTTTTTACTCTGCATCTAGATCAATTGAAGACATCAACCTCACACTCCCACGTGACTTTCAATCCCTTCAATTATGGCTCTCAAACAGCCATAAAAAACTAAACCTAGATAAAACACAAGCCATGCTATTTGGATCCTTAAAAAAACTGCCCTCTATGGCTCCTAAGCTATTGGTTCACTGCAGAGACGGAACATCGGTCACCAACATGTCCTCTTTCAAATACCTAGGGGTCACACTTGATCCCTCCCTCAATTTTTCAACTCATGTCAACACGGTTTGTCATGCTATTAACGCAAAAATTGGTGGTGCCTACCGAGTTCGCCACTCCCTCACACCATCTGCCAGACTATCTGTAGTGAGAGGAGTGCTTCTCCCTCAGCTCCAATATGCCCTCCCAGTTCTTTACTCTGCCAATACCAGTGTGTTTAGCAAATGGGACACTTCCTACAATAATATCTGCAGATTCGCCTTAACAGCCCCTCGCCGTACTCATCATTGCCTCCTCTTCTCCGGCTTAAACTGGCTGTCACCCAAAGATCTCAGGGCCTACTCCCTTGGGTGCCTTATCAACTCCCTAACTAGACCACCTTGCCTGGACTCCCTAGCCAACTTGCTTGTTCCAGTTTGCCAATCCCGCACCCTCAGGTCCTCCTCAGTCCCAATGCTCTCTACTAGACCTTATGCCACAAAAATTGGTGAACAGACGTTCTCCAACTTTGCTCCTAAGTTCTGGAACTTGCCCCCCCTCCATCTTAAAATTTCTGCCTCCCATTGGGTCTTTAAAAGCTCGCTGTTCTCCTACCTCTACACCCATGGTCACTGCAAATGCTCCTAAACCTAACTCCACTAGGCCTCCTGGTTGTGGTTGGACCTATTGATATTTTTGTTACTTTACTGCTTTTTCAGTGTGTTCTTGTCATGTACTTACAAGCTGGACTTGTATTACTAGTTTGTTGATCCTTCCTAGCATGTATTCTAAATAATATCGGTTGAACTCTTAATGTTGTTTTGCACTACTGTGATTATCTGTACTTTTGTCTTGTACTCTCCTGGGTCATGCCTGAAAATAGGCAGGATTGTTGCCTAGTGCACTTACCCGGTCACCAAAAGCTAATAAATAAAAAAAATTGCCTGTTACAGGAAAGTTTAATGTTACCAAGGTATAATGTGGTAATCCCGGTAGCATTAGCAGTAGCATTACTGCTGGTGATGGGAGGTAAGTAGTAGTGGTTGTTGATGTGATACAGTATGCAATATGCAGTATGGTAAGTGGCATTTGATATTTATTAGATGAACTGACCTTCCTGCAGGTAAAATCCACCAGGTGGTGCTGGTCGATGTATGATACACCTGCTACTTTCACATTTTCTGCCAGGCGTCTCTGTAGTCCACATTAAAATAATTGATGTTATGTCTGTGTATTACTTTAGTAAATCCATAAATTAAATTAATATAGCAACCTAAGGGATAAAAGGCAAAAGGTGCCATTCAGTTTCACTGACCTGTTTCTTTGTTATTTTCTGCGTTGTTGTTTCTCCTCAATCTACTAAAATGAAGTCCCATATTGATGCCTGGTTTGCACTGTCTGCTCATCCTCACAGTTAGAGAGTTGAACTGTATATAAGAAATAAATAAAATAAAAACTAAAAAAAAGTTTACAGGGACAGCAAAGAGTTATCTTATGTGACTGGTAGAAGCTGTCATCAATCAATATCCCTCGGATGGTGACGTGTTTTTAAAAAAAAATCAAACTTGACTTGTTTTGATAATCAGCAAGGTTAGCTCCATGATGTATGCTGTCCTCATTGATTGATACTCAGAGGAACATTTAATATTAAATAACCAACAGTAATGCTGTCAGAAGGTCTATTTGACTGATGCATAGTGGCCGTACCATAGTCGGTCTTGGCATCTGGATGGCAGTGACTGTTTTGCAACAGTGTACATGAGTTTTTATCTTACATTTAGGACAAAAAAAAATAGAAAGGTTTAAACAGTATATGAACTGCATGTTGCCCACTGCATCACATAACACTGGGACTGAAGTTGCACTCAGAACAATGAACTGCTGATGACAGCTTTTCTTGGGGATGACAGCATCAGAATCAGAGAACAGAGACAGAGAGACACAGGCACAGATGCTTTGTTACTGCATGCTTCTGCATGTCTCTGTGCCTTATTAACACATTCCCTCTCTGTCATTCTTGCACTGATCTGTGCAGAAGCCACCAGGTCTCTCACTATTCCCCACCACCCCATAGGTTGTCTGCCTCTCTCTCCCTCTCTCAACAAATGGATGGCTCATCCCACTACTCCAGGACAACAATCCTAGTAGGACATACACTCTGACAGATTAAAAAAAAACACACATTCAATCAAGCTGACACAGGTAAACAGCAAGCAAATGAAGGAGTTCTAACAGCACTGGGATAACCCTATTGCAAGACTCCTTCTGTCAATACATTTCTACTTGTATTCTATCTGGCTGGTTGGGGAGCAGACCAATAAACAGGGTCACCATCATCAATGTGACTAGTGGTAGGCAGGGGAGTATATGACAGATTCACTTCTCTCTCCCTTCCTGCACAGAAGTTGTGGGTTTCAGTAGGTGGTAGCCCACAATGACTCACTCTGTTTTAAACTCAGCCCTGTCTCTCTATATATAGGACCAACAGCAAGAGAGGCAGCTCTGTCAGCATCTGTGTGGTGGTCCGCTCCTGATGTATGTGAAAATGCAGCTGACCAGACACCTGGCATACAGGATTGCTACCAGTCTCTTGATAAGCTCTGACTACACCATCTCTTCCCTTGTGTGTGTGTGTCAGGTTGAGGGTGTGACAAAGGGCAAGCTCACAGTGCCATCAGCACTGGTAACAAACACATCACTGACACTACACAAACAAGGGGCAGTGCAACACTGTCTGTCTCTTTAATCACTGCAGTGTAGGGTGGGGAGGAGGGGGCTGGGGCCACTCTCAGGAATGACATGCATCAATGTTGTACGTAATAATGACATGTATGTAACAGCATTTTCAGCTAAACTTTTGTTACACATGAAGGGTGTTTCACAGACCACATTGATTTCCAAATAAGTTATCAACAACTTTGAAAGTGCATGAGATGCTACACACTTCTTAATGTCATTTCAAGTCTGGCTTATGATTATGTGATCAAAACTTTGGGATAATCATAGCCAGCTACTCAGTGAATGGGAAACTTTGATCCACCATTAATTTGATTGGATGGTCAAAACAACAGAAGTTCTCTTAAGAAATGATAGGGAACTCAGTTGCACAGTCAGCAGTTCCCAGAGTAAAAAATATTAAATTCATATTTTAGGTGTGATGACTTACTGGAGGATAAATACTGGGACAGCGTTCTCACAGTACGTGGGAACTTAACTCAGACCACTAACTCCTATTACCACCATCGGGGTTCTTGATGTGTGGGTGCCAGGCAGCACCTAAGGACTGGCATCAGCATGACCACAAGCACAACTCTCTCTCTCTCTCTCTCTCTCTCTCTCTCTCTCTCATTTTACTCTGTTTGGTTCTGCCAGATTAATGCCCCAATTTAAAATTGACAAGAGAAATTTAATTGTATCTTTCAGTAGGATTTCGTTTGCAGAGAACAAAATTGTATGAAAAAATGAACTGCAGCAATTTGTTGATTTCATTTATAATTTTCTAATTGTAATTGTTTTTTGGTGATGGGGCAGGGAAGGGGGCAAGCAGACTGTAACTTTCAGTTTGGATGTATCATAGCAGCCTAGAGATGTTTTTATTCCTCATCAATTACTGTCTCCATAGACATGGGTAAAAAAACACAGGTATATGCAGCACTGACACCCTGATAGTCTGACACCCTACCTCTCTCTCCTTACAGTATAGCCTCTGCATAACAAATATTAATCATTGATTGACAGTGAATTCATTCTTATGCTAGGTATGTGTGTACACATGGAATTAGTAGTTATGTTAGGAGACTGGCAGTGAACAGCAACGTTAAACTTTTGTTGCAGCAGGGTCCAAAAGAGATAGCCTGTTTTAAATCAGATTTTTATAATTTAAAAACAAACAATTGTCTTACACCAGGAAGTAACTGTTGGAACAAGAATTTTTTAAGGTGATTCACACACAAAAAATCCAAAGCATCACAAATTCACGTATCTCTCTTGCTAGGCTGCTTTAACTGTTGCGACTTCAGGGCAAGAGGCAAGCAGTTGGGGATTGGAGACTGTGTATGTGTGTTTGTACTGTATGTTTCAAATACCATCCTCCAACACACACAAATAGTGTATAAACACACACAACTTGCCACCACCTCGAAAACGGTTATCCAAATATAAATACCTAGAGACCCTCCCCGGGTCGTGCCTGAAAATAGGCAGGATTTGTCTAGTGCACTTACCCGGTCAACAAAAGCTAAATAAAATAAATAAATAAATTCCATTGTATGAAGTTAATGTAAAATCAATGCAAGTAAAAAGAGGTATGATATAATAATGCAGAATTTTTTATGGTACAGTTGTGAGTTGTTACAAAGAAAACCTGTCTCCATGTATGCGGTAAAAGAAGGATTACCCCAAATGTACTAAATGGCTAATAAAGCTCTTAATTGTACTTGGGTTAAAATATACACAGACCTTCTTCAATGTACTTGAACGTACACTGACACCTACAGTGACAAGTCAATAGCATACCAATAATGCACATCACCCATTTTAATATATGTATGCTTGTAAATATGAATAATTTTAACATACATCAATTCCTGATTTAAGTAAAACAAAATAGAATCAATGCTAAGTGAATGCTGTCACTGTACTGCATAACATCAATCACTCTTGAAATCATTACACAACACTCATGCTGGGTGACAGATGCAGTACAAATACAGTATAATGCTTCTTACTCGATGTTAGATAGACTTGGCTGTTTCTCTTTGAGGTTGCAAAACTTATCCCTGGATTCAGTGAAGTGTTTGTGTATTAGACTCAGACATAGCAGAGTGTCTACATAGAAAGGCCTGCCTACATCACAGGTGTCACTAGTCAATCAATTTTTTCTGGGTGGAGTTTTTATCACTGAACTGACTCTGGCAAACCCACAGTGAGAAGTCAGTCAGACAGACTTGGTTGTTTCTCTTTGAGGCTGCAACACTTTGTTATACTGCAGAGAACAAAATAATCCTCATTTTAGGACCTAAGAACCTGGTAAGACATAATATTGTTTGGGACTTATTAGGAAGGTGAGCTTTCTACTGAAAGTTTCATTTTTGCTTATTGGAATTAAGAAGAGACTTGCAGAATTCCATTAAAGTGTAGTAATTTTATAACCAGAGGGAGTGAAATACAACTGAATTTGCTTTTTTTACTGTGCATGATTGCTGTTGTTGACACCTAGAATTTGTAAGGATATTTTTGCAACTTTTTAGAATTGTCCTGCTGGCTGAGGATTGAGTTCATTTTTATCCCTGAGTTCAGTAGAGTGGTTTGGGTTGAATTATTGTAAAGAAGGGCAGTACTCACCAGGTGGTGGGGCACTGGTGAAATTGATTGTTTCTGACAATCAGCAGTGGCTGTGAAACACCCACCCACCCTTCCCTTATTCCACCAACCCCAGGCATGGCATTTCCTTTATAGCCAAGGCTCTGACATCACTCCCACAACCGGTCAGGGGTCAGAACTCTGTCATATCCTTAATAACCCAGAACAGTGCATAAAGGGTAAGTACACACACACACACCCAAAGAAATTATATATATATATATATATATATATATATATACATATTACATATTATATATTATAAGGGATAGAGACATATGGTGAGTGGTGCAATGCACTGGCTGTGGGGCAGCAGTTTTCCAGGAGACATGCTGGAAACTGTGTTGCTGCCCTATTTGCTGGCAACTGTCAGCTCTGATGGAGGAGGTTGCACATCTCCAGGTTGAACTGGCAACAGCTAAGGAAGCCTCCCCTTCCCAAAGAGCACCAGGGCCACAACCACTGCCTCAGAAGTTGCCAAGTATGAGGAGCAGTTGGACCACAGTGGGCTCTGGGAGAGTAAGGGTGGTGGAAAAGAGGCGCATCCCTCCAGTTGTACCTCTACGCAATTCATATGCCATTCTGGTAGAGCAAGGTTCTTCTATGATGACACCCTCAGTGGAGACCAAGAATAATGCTGGGGGCATCCGCAAGGGAAACCTACAAAAGGGTGGCAAGGGACACCACAGGGGAAGGACACAGCTTCTGGTAGGGGACTCAATTGTTAGGGGGGTAGAACTAGGGAAAGGAGGGGAGAGATAGGTAAGGTGCTTTCCTGGTGCCATGGCTTGGAGAGACAGGAAGTGAATCCTCAGGATTGTAGGAGCAGCATCACAGAAGAGGGAACTAGATATCATTGTCCACCTTGGGACAAATGACCTTGCTGGGCATGAGATCAGATCAGTGCGGGTTGAGTTTGTGGAGTTAGGAAGGGGCCTCAGACAGGTAGCAAGCATGGTAACCTTCTCAGAGGTGCTGCTGGTCTATGGCATGGGTGAGGCTAGGGTACTGCACACCATGCAGTTCAATGAATGGTTGCAAAACTGTTGCAGAGCACAGGACTTTGGCTTCATTGGGGACTGGGGGTCCACCCGGAGAGATGTAGGTCTATACTGGCATGATGATCTGCATCTATCCAGGAAGGGAACCAAGCTCTTAGGTGATAGGTTTAAATGCTTCCTTGGAAAGCTTTTAAACTAGCCAAGGGGGGAGGTGCTAATAGAAAGCAGAACATTTCAAGCCTCCCCCTGCAAAACATGGCAGGCAGTAAGGTAAACACTGAGGTACAGAGCTTGACAGAGGGCAGGACGGGGTAAATGGAAAAATAGGTAAAGGAAATAAGGGCAGGGTTGGGGGAAAAAAGGATAATACCATCATTAAAGGGAGGGCAATGATGGGTACCAATGCCAGTAGTCTGGGAAACAAGCTTCCTGAGCTAGTAGCCCTGATGGAAGAGGAACACTTGGATATTGTGGCAGTCACAGAAACATGGTACATGGAGAACCATGACTAGACTGTCAACATACCAGGGTACACAATCTACAGAAGGGACAGGGAGGGTAAAAGAGGAGGTGGAGTAGCTCTCTACATAAGGGAAGGGATCAAAGCTGCCAAACTGAAAGGTAAAGGGGGAGGACAAGAGGCACTGTGGGTTGCCTTGGAGACAGGGAGTGGCATCACAATCCACACAGGGGTCGTATACAGACCCCCATCTCAGGGGGAAGAAATGGACAAGAAAATGATACAAGACATTCTCAGAATGGCTGAAAAAGGGGAGATATCGTTGATGGGGGACCTCAATATGCCAGATGTTAACTGGATGATATGTACTGCAGCCACATCCAATAGCAGGGTCATTCTTGATGCCCTACAGGGGGCATGCCTTAGGCAGCTAGTGTTGGAACCCACTCAGGAGGGAGGGAGCAATATTAGTATTATATTACTGGTACTCTCAAATGGAGAGAAGATCACAGATTTAGAAGTGAGTAGCCATCTGCGAACAAGTGATCACCACACAGTGTGGTTCACAATAAGCAAAACCATGGAGACAAGCCATACAAAAACAAGGATATTGGACTTTAGAAGGGCTGATTTTGGCAAAATGGGTGAATACCTAAGGAATGCACTAGCAGATGGCCAGAAAGAAGGGGTGGAAGAACAAAAGAGAAAAAGCAAAACTGTCATCATGGAGGCAACAAGCCTTTTGTGTGAAACAAATAAAGAAAACAAAGCAGAATAAAAAACCACTATGGTTCTCAAAAGAGGTGGCAGTGAAGGTAAGGGAGAAAAAGGTAGCATTCAAAAAGTATAAGGAATCACAGAAGGAGCACAACAGGGAACTGTATCAGTTAAAGCAGAAAGAAGTGGGAAAGGCAGTCAGAATAGCAATGGCCCAAACTGAGGAAAAGATAGCCAACTCAGTTAAGAAGGGGGATACAACATTTTATAGCTACATTAGGAAGCATAGAAAGGTTAAGGGAGGGATAGTGAAGATTAATAAAGGAAAGGGGAGGTGAGCAGAGGCAGACAGTGAAAATACAGAGATACGGAAAAAATACTTTTGCTCAGTATTCACAAAAGAAGAAGAAGAGGAGTTACCTAAGCCAAACAATAGAAGCACTCTGGGCAGGGGGGTTGACAACAGTCCATTTACAGAAGAAAGAGTCCTGAAAGAACTCTTAAAACTCAAGGTGGACAAAGCAATGGGGCCTGACAGAATTCACCCCAGAATCCTAGAAGTACTAAGGGGGGAGCTAGTGACACCACTGACCACGCTTTTTAACAAATCATGGGAGGATGGGGTGGTACCTGAGGACTGGAGGAGGGTGAATGTGATTCCCCTTCACAAAAGTGGGAGCAACACAGAAGCAGGAAACTATAGGCCTATTAGTTTGACCTCAGTGGTAGGGAAAAAGATGGAATCACTTCTGAAAGAAAGAATTGTTGAGTACCTAGAGGCCAGGGAGGCACAGGACACAAGGCAGCATGGATTCATAGCAGGAAGGTCATGTCAGACAAATCTAATTGATTTTTTTGACTGGGTGACCAAAGTGATAGACCAGGGAGGGGCTGTGGATATGGCCTACCTAGACATTAGCAAGGCATTTGACAGAGTCCCGCACAAAAGATTAATAATCAAGTTAGCCAGCCTGGGAGTGAATCCCAAGGTGGTAGCCCGGGTAGCAAACTGGCTGCACAACAGGACTCAGAAGGTAATAGTAAATGGAACTCACTCTGAAAAAAGGGGGGTTACTAGTGGAGTACCTCAGGATTCATTACTGGGACCAGCCCTCTTTAATGTCTTTATAGGTGACATTGCAGAGGGTCTGGAAGGAAAGGTATGCCTCTTAGCAGATGACACAAGATATGTAACAGAGTTGATACACAAGGCGGGGGTTGGAAGGATGAAAAGGGACTTGGCAAGGTTGGAGGAATGGTTAGATGTATGGCAACTTAGATTCAGTGCAAAGAAGTGCAAAGTAATGCACCTGGAAAACAAAAACCCAGGAGAAGAGTACACAATGGCAGGGGAGGTACTAACAACAACAGTAATGGAAAGGGACCTGGGGGTAGTCATATCAGATGACCTATATGTGGGCAAGCAATGTGAGAGGTCAGTAAGGAGAGTTGGGGGGATACTGGGATGCATAAGGGGAGGCATCACAAGTAGAAAAAGGGAAGTGGTTATCCCTCTGTACAATCAGTTGGTGAGACCCCATCTGGAGTACTGTGTGCAATTTTGGAGACTCCATCTCCGCAAGGACATAAACAGGATGGAGGCAGTCCAGAGGAGGGCAACTAAAATGGTGCAGGGTCTGCATCAGAAACCATATGAAGGGAGGCTGAGAGAGCTGAATATGTATACCCTTGATGAAAGGAGGGACGGGGGACATAATAGAAACTTTCAAGTGCCTCAAGGGAATCAACAAGGTCCAGGAGGGTAGCATCTTTCAAAAAAAAAGATGAGCAAGAAGAAGGGGGCATGATTTAAAGATAGATGGGGATGGCTCAGGGGCAATGTGAGGAATTTTTTTTTTTCATGGAGAGAGTGGTGGACACATGGAACCGCCTTTCTGGGGAGGTTGTTGGGTCTAAAACAGTGGGGGAATTCAAACATGCATGGAACAGACATAATGCAATTATAATGGGGGTAGGAGGAAGTAGGCTGTTGTGTAACTAGAATCTGCAGCTTATCCAATAGGTAGGGAAATGGGCAGACTTGGTGGACCAAGTGGTTCTTATCTGCCATCAAAGTTTATGCTTCTACATTTCTATATCAGAAAATACAACTAGATAAGATGTTTAAGGAAACGTGTGTTGTGCTAAAATATTTAGTAGTTAATCTGGAGTCTGTTCTGGTGCTCGACAGCAGGGTAATGGAATGACATGGACCAAAGTTTATAACACTAGAAACAATCTCAAAGGGACTGAATTTCATCAGATACAGAATTGATCCGATTCTGCACTCCCCTCACTGTGGGTAGTACTGGGGAGATCGCAAAGGTACACAACAATGATGTGCATGGAGGCACAAGCTAAGTTTTTGCCATAATCACAGCTTCATCTAAGCACAGTTTTGGGGTTTCACAATTGTGAGCACGCTAATAAAAATCAAATATATCAGCGTTTATGCTATAGTCAAAATGCACTGCTGTATAATACAGAGTCTTCAAATACACCACCAACTTATTTTGTCAAAAAATTTCAGTCATTTTGTGCTTTACCTTCGGGACTTCTTGGCTCCAATAAATGACTTATGACCACAAATTCTTCTATATATTGAGTGTCCACATATGCCAGATGGTTGGCAAACAGACTGGTTAACTCATAGCAAGCTGTGTACTTTCTACCTTTTTAGGTCTAGGCATATGCCATTCTGTAAAACAGTATTAAACAATGCTGAAGTCCATCAGAATACATTGGCAGGTAACATACCAGTGGGAGACTATGGGGCAAGCCAGCACTCACAGCAGGCAGCTTGTGGCTATAGCTCTCACTCCCCAGGTTAAAGGTAGTTGCAGCAGCAGGTACTACAGGAGCCCTAAGAGGTGTCTGACCACTAGTAACCTCCTCCCAGTGTGGCATACACCAAGTCTCTCGATGTACTGTATGTGGATAAGTTTGACTAAACAAGTTGGTGGCATTTTTGAACACCAGTTCAAACTATTTAAAATAAAAAGTGCTGATTGGCTTGCAAATAAAATATGAATATATAGTCTGAAAAGCTCCTACTGCACTATCATTAATTATCATGGATAAGGACAAAAAAAAAAAAGATGATGTATAGGTTAGCAGACTCAGTATTATATAGCAGTGTATTTTGACTATAGCATAACTGCTGATATATTTGATTTTTATTTGCATGCTCACAATTGTAAAACCCAAAAAGATGTACTTAGATGAAGTGTTTGTGGTTCTAGGTTACCACCATGGGTTGGATACATACTTAGGCACAAAGTCAAGCTCAGTGCCTTCACTCTCCCTTACCACACAGAAAATCTAGTGCAGAAATGTTATTGGACTGCATTATTGCTTTTATGATATGGGCCAATAATCAAATGTTAAAAAAATAAATGCTCACAGAGTTTTCACACAACACAAAAAAATACACAGTATAATAACATTTTGTTAAATAGTGTAAAATAGTCTCCACACTAGTAATTTAACTTATCAGTCATCTGTCTGTCTTCATATTAGATATATTGTGTGACTCTTTACCATATGGGTGGTGACAGCCATTATCTTCATTTTAAAAGTGCCTTAGTTGGCGATTGAAAACTATATCGGAACAGATCTCTCATTAATTGTAACTGATCAATTGCTTATCACTTGTTGCCTTGAACTGTGCAAACTCACTTTTTACAGACAGCTATCATTTGTACACCAGCATAAAAACATGTACAACATGTTGTTCTTTACTGTCTGGTGTAATCTGAATTTTTGTTTTAACAGTTTTACATGTAGTATCACTTTTGTGTGGATAACTGATTGTAGCTTAGAATCAGGCAACTGGAACTGTTCAATCACCAAAACAAAATGTACAACAGTTCAATGGATTTTTCAATGACTGCAGCTGTCACCCTGTCAGTTAACTTCAAGATCTGGAGTGTCAAAAAAGTGAAAACAAATTTTTTTTACACCTACAGTGTAGTTAACATGGGGATTTTTACCATCACCAGAAGCCTTAGCAGACTGGAATTTGTCCCTGCAAATTTTCTGGGATGATGGTGTCTGTGTCAAGGGTGCACCCATGTTGTTGCACGTTACAAGCATGCCAGTATTTAGATATACCTCATCTACACCAGCTTACTGATCAGAAAAGTTCAAAAAACAGAATGCTAGTGGTTTAGTTGACATGCTGAGAAAAAAAAAACACTTGAGATGGCCACCATTTTCTATTTTATTATTTGTGTTGTTCCTTTTATAATTTTTTTATTCTGTTTTCACTTAGGGAAAACATACAATTAAAGTACGTATTTATAAACAAGCAAAAGGGTTTGCCAACATCCAAGACAACTGCTTGAGCTATCGGCTCCACAGATCTGACTTAATGTTACACATTTTTCCTTTCTGTACGATGGTTTTTGATGGCTTTTCCATTAAAATTCATTAGTTTGGAATGCCCGCAACTGAAGTTAAAGAATCAATAATTGCAAGGGGCAACAGACTTCTAGGAAAACATAAACTGAACTTACAAGCTCAAATGGGCAGGCTGGGTGGGCCACAGGCCCTTATCTGCCAACACTGTCTATGTATCTATGTATCTATGCAATACTAGATGAAGTGAAAAAAGGCACAATGCATGTTGCAGACCCATAGCCTGCTCACTTAGTTTCTGAACAAAAAGTAGAGACCAACTTGGAGACTGGTCGCCAGGGGCAGATGGGTTTGGACTGGACTAGCTTAGCCAGAGACTCTGTGGTGGGAGGAGAGATATTTAGTAAAGATTTAGTCAACTTTGTATGGTTTCTTGTTTTATTGGCATGGTGCAGTACACAATTGTGATGATAAAGCACCATGCAAAATGTGCAACCTCAAGAGTAACTTTAATCACAGTGATAAGGGAAGTAAGATGTGGCATGATTTTGAACAGAGTATATAAAATGGGTGATGGTCTAAAAGTACATTCCTGGAATGTAAACAGCTTAAAATCTTTAATCTACATGGAAAAGGTCCCAGGGTCTATTAAAAAAAGCCAAAGGTGCTGTTATTTCAGGATACCCTTGTGAGACACAGAATTATCTCACATGGTCAAAAACTGGAAAGGTTAATGGTCAGCAGTAAATTTTACTCCTAACCCTCATGGAACAGTGGTTTTGCTGCACCCCCACCTACTGTGTAGGCTTCCTCTGTTCCAATTGGTAATGACCCTGGTGCAAGGTATAAACTGACACAAGTGATGATAGTTTGGGTTAAAACAGTATAACAAGAAATATAAATATATGTAATACAAAGTACAAACAGAAAGACAGAGCTGTCCTTATACACACACACTATTGTGTTTTTTTTTTTTTGGTGAAGGGCGATGTAGCCCTCCCTTCTGCTGCCTTACCCCCTCTCCCTACGCCTGCAGCCAGGTGCACCTCTTCCACTCTCCTCATTCCTTAGCCTTGGGGAACTGCAAGAGTCAGAATCCATTGGCACAGAATACCCTTGAGGCCTGTGTAGCAATTTGATGGGGGGTAAGAAATGCCTTCAGATGACAGTCTACTGACTACACCAAATGCCAGATGAGACTTTATACCGAGACTGGAGAACTTTGACTTTGATGGGAATATATAATGCTGAGCCAGAGTTAATGGGTATGCAGGGGGTCCTTTCATTTAAGATATGAATCAGCACTGGGAAATCTCTGACTCCCATTTGTAACAGTTTCTGATGGCTGGAAGTGGTATATATTAGATATACAGAACCCCCCTCCCCGCATCCCCTATCTACTTTGTGGAACACTGTATCCTCTCCCCAAGGTTCTGCTCCATGAACACATCTGTACACATTCAGAAACACCAGGTTAGGAGGCCTGAGCTTCTCGCTCCCAGGTTATCCATCCCATGCTGCCCCCTTCCTTATACACATAGTGCAGTTGTTGGTGGAGGGTGATGTAGTACTCCCTGTAACTGTCTTACCCCCTCTCCATCTGCCCACAGACCCAGGACCCACTGGTCATTCCCTCACTGTACCAAAGTTCTGCAATGGTGGAGGGCTGTGGGGTGCCTCTGGTAGCACTCACACCATCATGAAAGGTGCGAGTGCAGGGACTCAAGGGCTGTCAGTGCACCGAGAATCAATTGCTTCTCATACTAATAAACTCGGCATAAATGGAGTTTTATTTGATCTATCAGTACTAGTGCCACATCAAACATTTTGTCACAACAGGACTGGCTGCCATTCCTGCCTGCTTATCAAATTTAAAAATAAAATACAGTATAATTTCATTAATATTGTTTAATCATAGATCATAATTAAATAATCACATTCAGAATCCAGTATTTTCCATCTCAAAACTATTTAAAAATTTGAATTGATATATTTGAGGTTGATAAACATACAAGGACCTGAGTTATGAGTAGACTATTGTATATTGAAGCATTTTTTTTTCTTTTCCAGGGTCTGAGGGCATGATTAACCTGTTTGCCCTCCCCAGCCTGTATCCTCTCCACAAGCCCTTTCACTTGAGGCCCAATTCTACATGAATATGAAGAGAAAACAAAAAGGAAAAGCTACCAGGGATTAATGCCATAACTATAACTATCAGGCAAGTGGACAGGAGCAGGGTGGTTTGCTCTGTGTATTGTTCCAGTTAATAAGCAAATCTCCTTGCCACTCAGAGGTCAATAGGGTAATCAGTTTCACAAACTAGGCCATCTGCTGTTCTCAAGTAAACAATGAATTACAATTCAATAGAACACCACTTTACCATTGTAACAAACTTCCAACCTGATGCCTCATGCCTTCAACTTAATACCTAATAGCTTCAACCTAATTTAACATTATTTTATTCTTATTGTCAAACTTGTAAGGCCCACTAGGCACAAGTGCTCTTTTTCAGGTGTCCCTCAGGAGCACTGAGGATGTGGAGTGACTTGTTCAGATTCACACAGTATATACCATACTGCAATAGACTATTTGACAGTTTGCAGAAAGCAGGTCAGTAGGGGGAAGTGTAGACTAATCCCTGTTCATCTATTGTTCTGAACTTAAGAGCATTCAGTGTGTGTGAAAGACCAATCAGCATGACAACAGGCACCACTTCTATGTGTGACTTTAGTCCATTGGGAGCAGGGTTGCATTTCTTGAAGCCATAGCCTGTATTGCATGATTATACTCAGTCAGAGGGAAGAGAGACTACAACTGGCCATTCTAGGCGTTGGAGTTTTTTATACTTATGCACAGTGGGGTCTTGCTTTTTCACTGGCAATGCTGATGTGTGTACTTGTGCCTGACTAGGAAACAACCTGCACAGTTCCATATCCTACATCATGTTATAGTATTATGATTTGCCAGAAGATAATTAAGTAATAATGACCTCAGAGCCAGTCATTTCCTTTTGATCAACGACCAGTTGGGGAGGAATGGTGGCTCGATGCACATCCAAGGGCCACCCTCACCCAGCCTGTCATTAATCGAAAGGAAATGACCAGCTCTGAGGTCATTATTGTGATTATAAGTCTAAGAGCCTCAAGGGCTCTATTTTTGGACCCCTACTCTTCTCCCTCTTCCTCAACTCACTTCCTAGCAAATGTGGAGGTAAGATCTTACTCTACACTGATGTTGCAGTACTCATCGCTTCTGACAGTAACCCCATTTCACTCCAGAATTCTCTCCAGCTAGCCTATGATTCCGCTGAAACCTGGTTCACTGAGCACCGACTCATAATCAACCTAAAGAAACCAAAAACCATGCTCTTCTCCCACCCCCAAAATAAGTCCAGCAATTTTCCTCTCACTGTCCACTCCACCCTCAATAACCCCATCGAATGAGTGCAGCCCTATAAATATCTTGGAATAATCTTTGACCCTGCCATCTCCTTCCATGGCCACATTTCCACCTTGAACTCTGCCGCCAACTCATGGTTGGGCATTCTTTACCGGCATAAAAAATGCCTCCCTTCGGACACCCTCCGCTTGGCTGTCACCTCCTCTGTCATATCACTCATCGACTATGGCCTTCCGGTCTATGGAGCTGCAGATCAGACGGCCCTGAGCAAGGTTCACCTTACACTTAACAAAGCCTGCAGACTTATAACCGGTGCGCCTAGACTTACCCACACCTGTCTGCTGTACTCCTTGGCTTCCCTACTCAGCCTGGATGAGCGGCTCATGTACCAAACATGCCAACTCACCTTTAAAGCCCTCCACGGCCTATCCCCCGCTGGCTTATCTGACTCAATCCACCGAGCTAATCCGACTGTGAACACCCACAGCTCATCCAAAACAACTCTGGTCATTCCAAGAGCTAGGACTTTGCAAGGCCAAGCGGCATTCCCTTACAGAGCGTCCACCTGGTATGACTCCTTCCCTGCCGTTATCTCCGACTCTCCCTCGTTAGCATGCTTTAAACGCAGCCTCAGAAATCACCTGCTCATCTCACACAGATGCCGCTGCCGCTGAAGTGTAAAAAAAAAAAAAAAACACTCCCCTCTGACAATGCTCACCGAGCTGCACTCCCCCCTTCCTACTCACCTCCTTCCCTACCCACTCTTCCTCCCTGGCCCTCCCCCCTTCCTTCTGCTTCCAAGCCCTACTCCCCTCTTACCCCCCATCCTCCTCTACCTCTCTCCCCACTAACCCTATTTTAGCTTATTTATTCCTCATATATATTGGAACCAACTGTAACTTTGAATGACACTTACTTTGAACCTGTATTATCTGTTGTCTCCTATGCCACTGTCTGTGTCCTCTATGTGACGAGGTACCTTTGTAAATGAGCTCCTGGCTCAAAGGTTGTTAAACTGATGTTTAAATAAATAAATAAATATATAAATTGCAATAATGATTTATTTGGTTTGTTTTTAAATTACTTTTTTTTTGTGGTGGCATGAACATGTTTTTCTGTGACGGCGATAATGGAGGGAGCCGTTTCTATGGCAGCACATGGCAGCTTTATGAATATTCATAGTGAGGGAGACATTGTCATAAAATTGTATCCAGGCACTGCCATTCTTTTGTTTTCTAATAGTGGCCATTTGCGTTTTGAGAATCGTCAGTAAAACATTTTAGTCAGATTTTGCAAAGGTAGAGAAGTTCACTACAGTGTTTCACTGAACAGTAGGAAGAGCTGAGTGGCTGCCACGCCGGTCACTTCTAAGAGATTTCAGACCAGTGTGGCAGCCAATCAGTGATGTCACTACCATTATGAATAATTTATTATTTATAATACATTTTTATAAATTCCCAGTAAAGTCTTACTTCAAATTATGGCAAACTCATTATTATAGTAAGTTTGGTGATTGTAATTTTCATTTTTGAAATATTTTTTCATGATGAAAAACAGTCCGAGATGTTTCAGTTCACACAGACTAACACAGAGACCCTTTCAAGTTTGCTAAGAAGCTCTATCCGACCTACAGTATGTGTTTAGTATAATATTCACAGCTTCAGTGTGTGGCCTATAGAAAATCTAATAGGAGACATTACTGCGACTCCTGCCAGTTCCAGTTTACTCTGTTTTTTTTATCTGACTGAGAAATTTCCAACCTTGTATGAGTGCACTGTTATGTTTATGATTTTTTTTAAACTGGTGCAGCACGTGTAAAATTAATTTGCTTTGCCTAAAGTTATTATTTTTAAACATCAGTCATGATTTTTTCAGTTATCCAATAATATTTAATGTGATCCCCACCCCATATCAGATTTACACTTCCTTTCTGTCTCTGCAGCTTTAAATATACTCAGCACAATGACTGATCAAACATTATGACATATTTGTTCGCAAATAAATAAGCCACATTTTTACATGTCTAAACCAGGCATCACCTTTCTCCAGTAGATCATTCCCTGCAGATCTATGGAACTGACAGGCTAATGTTCTGAAATACATGCAAGCGCATATTGTGGACACATCATGGTATCACATTAATGAATTTACATAATAATTAATCTATAATTTAGCATTTATAAAATTAGTGACTGAAAATGTAATTAAGGTAAAAAAATAAAGCAAGCAAGAAAGCAGCTGTCACATCCATTTGACAGTGCCCACACAGATCTTGCTAGCTTTTCCATCCAAGGTGATAGAACCTGTTTCTCAGGGCAAGATAAAGACTTTTGCAGAAAAACTGTGATCACTGTCTTCAAAGGGGTTGGAAACAAATGCATCATCATTGGTGTGGCTCCTAGGCTACAGCACTCTGTCCTCTAGAAATTGCATTGAACTTGGGCAAGTTTTTTTTTTGCTCTTAAATTAACCCAAGAGAAAACCCAACTTGCCATTTATATATATATATATATATATATATATATATATATATATATAAATATATATATATATATATATATATATATATATATATATATACACACACACACACACACACTTGGGCATTTCTGTATTTATATCCATTTGACACTCTCTAAAAGACTTATTTCAACTTACCTTGAGAATGGCTCAAATAATTCAAACATTTAATGTCAACACAGATGGTAATTAAAGAAACATTGAAAGAGAGGAGATTAATCAAAATTATTTAAGCCTTGTACAGTATGCAATGGTTTGAATAAATCTTCTGTGGCACTACAAGAGTAGCAGCTTGACAATAAAGCTTTTCTTTAATACTGAAAAATTAAAATAGAATGATTTGGTGGAAAAAGTAGACAGTACAAATTTTAAATTTACTATAAAATCCTATTCATCCTACAAATATCTCATTATGGTGCTGCCAGCAGTATAACTTCTGTTCAACAGAATAAATTCATTTAAACCTGCCCCTTAGATTAACCACTCATTAGTTTATCATTCTAACAAGAGGCAGGCTCATGCACTTAATTTCATTTGGTTTTCAGTCCATCAGTTTTCTTTGACCAATCGGATGCTCCAAATTATTCCCTCAATTTTTTCCTTGATCAGATGGAGCATATCAAGTTCTCATTAAAATACAGTGGCAGCTCCAATTCACCAAGCACTTGTTTTTGTTGTCATGGAGACTACTACTCAAGCTATCAGATGTAATAAGATCACACAAAGGAATGATTGCACAGTTAGTGCAGCCTAAACAAAATAAACAGAGCTGCAATTAAAAACAAGCCAATGTACTTCTACATGTATACCTTGAGAACTTATACCATGCCTACAGATCAGTATACAAAATACGTCCATTTTCTTTGTACAGACTTAGATCCAGAAAGGGGATAGAAACAGGGCCAAAATTGACAGTGAATTTCAAATGTGGGTTTGCAGTCCTTCTGTAGGATCATTTGTTTGTGTGATCTGTTTACATTTAATAGCTTGAGTTGTAGTATTAATGACAACACTAAGTGCATGGGTGAATAGTAAACTAATGAATTGGTTTAAGATATTTCCTACTTTTAAGATCTACTTTAAAGATATGTTGTCAGGTTGAATTAGTTTGGGAATTGATGTATTAGATAGTGAACTATGTGCAGAGAGTTGTAAATATCCACGCGAGCGCCACTCGGTAATAAAAAGTAACGTTTAAAAAATAAATAGAGTTTGATTTAGCAACTGAAATAAGTCTGTAAGAGTAATTTCACAGTAATTGAGAAGCTATGTAAAAGCTGTATACTCTGTTTAAATAATTTTAAGAGTTTTAGTACAAAGCTATTGATAGTTATTGAAAGAGTGAAACTAAATTCAGTTGAAGGGTAGTGACTGTATTGGGATACCATAATTTTGAGCTGCATTCTCTGGCCATAAAATGAAGGGTATTTTTGTTAAACTAACGGTATTACTGTTGTGTATGACATATTTTTTGTCACACAATGGCTCAGAAATACCTAGGGATACAGAGAATAGAAACAGCTTATATTTGAAATGTAGTCAACTAAGTAAGAATACTTTAAGTATAAATAAGTTAATGAGAGGGAGAAATCATTTTAAGATGGTAAGACAGCAAATTTTAAATACTTTCAGGCCAGTTCTTTGTGGTAAACTTTCTTCCTACGATCAGGCTGTTTTGATATCCCTAGTATTAAGTGGGGACATAGAACTGAACCCAGGGCCAAGGGATGGGGCCATTAGGATTATTTTAGATAACGCTAGAAGTTTAGTAAAAAAAATGGACCTCCTTAGAGCCTGGGTAGACTTAGAAAGTCCTGATATAGTAATTTTAACTGAGACTTGGTTAACAAAAGCAATTCCCCAAACTGAAATCGAACTTCATGATTTTTATTGCTTTAGACAGGATCGTGGTCATGGGGGGTCAATTTATCTTAGGCACAATTTAGGTCCCTCTGAAATTATTTACTCTGGGAAAACAGAAGGGATAGAATGTTTATTATTAAAATTCCAGATGATTAACTTGATTGTGGGAGCTGTATATTCACCACCGAAGATAAATACTAAGCATTTTGAAAAGTTCTCTCATTCTATTATGAAATATATAGGTCAAACAAATGTTGTGTTAATGGGTGATTTTAATGCTGCTTGAGGGTGCCCAAGAGGTCGGGTCTTGGAAAACTCAATGAGATGTTTGAATCTGTTACAAATTATCGACTTACCCACAAGGAAAGGGAAAATAACTAGTAGTGGGAATATACTGGATTTGTGTTTTGTTTCACAAGAAATAGTAATAACAAGTAAGGGTGTTGGGGAGCCAAATTTGGGGGATCATAACGTAGTAAGGTGTACAATAAATCTAGAATTAAGAAAGGTACCAGTAATTAAAACATCTGTTGAATATAAAAGAAATTATGCTCAATATAATAAACAGCTGTTTTGTGAGTATTGAGTATGGCATAGAGTTTTTTTTAATTCCTGACCTGAATTTAGCTATTCAGGAATTTACAATAATGTTTAATGAGGCATGTGATATGTTTGCGCCATGGAAAAAAGTTAATCAAAAACAGAATCATTTACCCTGGGTGACCGTAACCATAAAAAAATTAATTAGATCAAAAAACCGACTATGGAAAAAGGCAAACAAATCTTTAAGATCTGATGTATGGTAAAATTTTAAAAAGGTAAGGAACAAAGTGGTTCAGGAAATAAGGAACTCTAAGGCCTCTTATTAAAAACAGAGAATTAAAGAAGCAAAAGATCCTAGGAACTATTGGTCACTGATAAAAAATTTAGCAAATCCTGTTAAAAATCAAGTAGAGACAAAATTAAAATATAATGGGAAAATATTAGAAGCTGATAATGTTGCAGAGCACTTAAATAATTATTTTATTGAGCTCCCAGATTTAAACATAGGAATCGAAACCCATTTGGGAAAAGTTCAGTTTGTGGACCACAAAACCGATTTTGAAAATTGTAAGAAATATCAGTCACCAAAGTTTCATTTTAAAATAGTGACCACATCTGAAGTATGTAAATTAATAAGAAATTTAAACATAAATAAAGCTTGTGGCCCTGACAAAATAGAAAATAGATTATTAAAAGAAGCTGCCCAAGTGATATCCCCAGTGCTAAGGGATCTCTTTAACTGGAGCCTAAGGGAGGGATTATATCCCGTATTATGGAAGAAGGCCAAAATAATTCCAATTCACAAGGAGGGGATTCATTGGACACTTCAAATTATCACCCAATAGCATTATTGTCAACAATCTCCAAATTGTTGGAGCGGATTGTCCATGGGCAACTAACTACATACTTGGAGAAATACCAAAAAATTACCCCTTTTCAGTCAGGCTTCAGACAGGGTAGGTCCACAGCTACTGCACTTACCAATTTTTTGGACTTAGTTGCCATCCCTCTGGTGGAGGGGAGATCGGTGGGTGCAGTATATGTGGACCTATCAAAGGCGTTTGATCTAGTAAATCACCATGTCTTGATCGAGAAATTGAGACATTTGGGAGTGGATGATGAACCATGTGGTTGGTTTACATCATATGTAGAAGATAGAACTCAGTTTGTAACGGTAAATGGATACAGCTCTAGCTTGGGTACGGTCACCAGGGGGGTACCCCAGGGGTCGATCCTGGGCCCCCTCCTCTTCTTAGTATACTTGAATAATTTACCAAGAGTAATTAAAAATTCACAAATTAGATTGTATGCAGATGATACTGTCTTGATTGCATCCGTTAAAAATGTGGGTGCACTGGAACAAAAATTGCAGGGTGATTTCCTAAACATGCAAAAATATTTTACAAACTTTGGTCTATTGATTAACAATAACAAAAAAAACAGACTATGTACTTTGGCTCAGAGAAGAAGGATAGTGCGGGCACAAACCTGATAATTAGGACACAGGATGGGAAAATATTAGAGCAAACCCAGCATTATAAATATCTGGGGGTCATAATCGACCAGGAATTGAACTTTGAACAACACGTGACCGAACTTATAAAAAAAAACAACTCAAAGTTAGGGGTTATGAGGCGCATATCAAATTGTTTAACAAGGAAATGCGACTGAGTATAGTAAACCAACTACTTCTCCCTGTGATTGATTACTGTTGCCATATCTATAGACACACCTCAAAAAAACAAGTACACAACCTGGATGTTCTAAATAATAAATTAGCTAGATTTGTGTTAAAATGTGACTTTGGTGCCCATCATTGTGATATGTATTCAAGGTTGGGATGGAATTCATTAGAACAGAGGGCAGAGGTTTTTTGGTTAACACAAATAAAAGGTTTACATAAGAATAATTTACAAAATCACCTACTGTACAATTTTAAAAAAACGGAACATGGATTAAATTTACGAAATTCTGGAGCGAGAGTATATCTCATACCAAAAATTAAAAACAGATATAGCACAATGACTTTTCAGTATAAAGTTTCAAAGAGTTGGAACAGGCTCCCCAGGACACAAATCTGTCATTATCAGAATATAAGTCTGCAGTGAAACAAGAGCTGCGTTTTAAATGTTTGTGTAACAGGTGAAGTTTGATTGTTATGAATACATGATGATTGGATGTTTATATAAAAGAAATGACTGTATGTACTTAATTGTATGATAATTGCATTTTTATGGTGTGTATTTGTGTATTGTGTATATTTATTTTGTATAAATACAGGGATGCCTTGTAAATAGGGATTCTCAAATCCGTAATGGCATAATTTTCTGTATAAATAAAATTTTACTACTACTACTACTACTAAAATACTTATTCTTTGTTGTATATAAGATGTAGTGTAGCATTTTACTATTAGCCCTTGATAAAGAATATATTTTGCTAAGTGAACTAATAGGTTGTTCCGGAAAGGACTGATGTACAGGACAGGACTGTTCCAAGTCCAAGTGTTTGCCTTTCCCTATTTTACCAATCATACAGGAAATAACTGCTTCCTGACTCTGAGCTTGTGTGACAAACCTCCATTTTATTTATTTATTTAAGAACTGCCTTTCTGACTCCGGGCATGTGTGACAAACCTTTTCATTTATTGATTTATTGACTCATTTCTTTTTTTGTTTGTTTGCTCCTTGGGTCAGGTTTTGGGGCCTCTCTGCCTATTTTTCACTCTAAACAGTGTCATCAGTCTGCAGTTATGCTTATTCTGCCCATTATTTTTGTATGTGCTCTTGATCTATATACTGCAGATGAAGGCAAAGAAAGTACAGTATATAGTGAAAAGTAGACACAAGTGCTGTCTTTTATGCCAGGCCCCAGACTGGGTACACTTTGTAGCATTTCTGTATTGATTCTTCAAGTTTCATGCCTATTCAAAAGTTTAGAGGAGTACTGTATCTATAATATTTTTGCACATATGGGTATATGTATTGGGTTCAGATACTGTGCATGGCAAAACGAATACTTGACCTGGCTTTGTGTTTCAAGTAAAGAAATACAGGACTTGATGTATTTTAATGGGTTTATAATGCTAGGGTAGGCAATACACAATATTAACATTCCCTTTGTTTCAAACTGCATCTTTCAGTAGGATTTCATTTGCACAGAAACAGTATTGTGAAAAATGAATTGGCTGAACAGTTTCATTATACATTATACACAGTCTCACATTATTGGGTTGAAATATGTCATTTGGGGCATGTCACTGTTGTCTACTTGTACCTACAGCTCACATTACTTGTAGTGTACTGTAAATCTCCCTTGAAAAAATTCCCACATCCTCCATCTGAGAGTGATTGTGTGAATGAGCTTGGTACAACCACGAGAAGTTGGGTTGATTCCCCTAACCTCCACCTGCATACTATGTGACCCAAAGCAAGTCACTTAACCTCCCTGGTGCTCTCAAGTGACCCCTGATAACAGTAACTGTGCCTGGTGGCCATGCCCAGTTACCAAAGAAAATATTTTCAAGAGACAGTGTACTTATATGACAAAGCTAAAATTAATGACTGCAGGGTAAAATCTCATGTTTTTTAGAATAATATAGGATAGCAAAGAAAATGTGTCCTTCCCAGAAAAACTGCAAAATTCTCTTTCCCAGGCACGAGCAGAACCCTTCATTGCACTGTAGGTAGTAAAGTGAAATGGCTCAGTCTTTAAGTTGAAAGTAAATGTATCCTATAGAAAAAGAAAACAGTTTACCAGCAATCTAACAGCAAGGTTATCTGCCATCAATATTGATGATTTCTCTTTAAGTATCTGCACCCACCTAATTGTTTTCTCTCTCACTATGCAGATTAGTCAGAAAAGCACATGAATATTACTGCTAATTGCATTTTATTCCTTCAAATTCACTATGATGTCAGAGTTACTCAGCTGTCAGACAGCAGTACAGTGTGGCAGGAAGACTGGCTATCAGTCAGCTGTGAAGCAGAAGGAATAAAATGCAAACAGCATTTACATTTGATTGTTTTAGACATAATTCATAAGACACAGCAGGGTACAGATAAGAATTCCTGCTGTGATGTGCACTTATTTCTTTCTCTCACATAGCTGCTCTGAGGCTGTGCCATAACGGTACCCCTCGAATGTGACTATTATTAGAAAGTGTGGATTTCTCTGTGAGTATCTGCAGCCACCTAAGTGATTTCCCTCTCCATGTAGGCTAGTCAAAAAAACAAAATGCTTCACACTCAAAATAGATGCAAATGCAAACAAGCTAAAATTGCTTGTGAACAAATTTACTGTGGCTACAACTTGTTCAGGTATTAACATGGAAAGCCATTCACAACATCAAGGTGCATTGATGCTTTGACACTCAAAATTTGTTCATAAGCAATTGCAGCTGTATTTCAATGGCTTCAGTTTTGAGTGTGCAGGGTTTTGCTTTTGTAATTAACCTAAACAGTGAGGAACTACAATTAGGAGGGTACAGATTAGTGGTGGGCAAAGTGGGCTCAATCCACTCTGCGAAGTGATTTGCGGAGTGAAGGTGGATTGGTGGAGTGCTCTGCAATGCAAAGTGGAGTAATTCGCATTATAATGAGTAACGCAAAATCCATTGAAAACAATGACTTCACGTTACTCTGCCTTCCCAGACCACTACTCCACCAAAATCTTAAGTGAAGTGCATTGAAACCAAAGCACTTCTCCTCACTATGCCTTGTTTTTGAGCTCTGAAGGCAAATTTTGCAGTGATTCATGGGATTTCAGGTCACATGGGCTCTATACTGATCTGCACAGCCTCAGTTCAGGGTAGTGTGTATAGGAAGCAATAGGAGACAGTGTGCTTTGAGAGCTGTCTGTGATTGAAACCTTCTAAAAGCTGTTGAAAATGCATTTTTGCATATTTTTGGGGGCTCCAACTTTAGTTCATTGATTGCAGAAAACCCTCCTGTGCTCATATTATCGAGCATTTTTGTTTTTGTGTGGATTTTGAATGTTAATATACAACATTGAGTGAGTGTAGTGAAAGACAGTAAAAGTGTGATTTGGGGAGGGGCGTATCTGTGGTGTAGGTAGATTTAAGTTGGAGATATAGTGATTTCTTTGTTTTTCGGTTATATTTTTGTTATACAACTGACTGTGTTAATGTACACACAGTCATATTTTCAGTAATTGTTGAAATGTTCTTGCTGTTTGTGTGTTGTGTGGACCTGGTACAGTAGTTCATAATTTCCAGTTGTTTACATTACAATACGAGGCATGTTACTGAACTTTTAAATTTGCTGCGCATTACTCGTTCACCATTGTAGACAAACTGTTCTGTGTGGGTGTGTGAGAGGTGTTGTGTGACATCAAATAATACACCTTTTATTGTGCCACAGACTAGTGTAATTGCAGGCGCAGCAGTGTGAATCTGCTAAACACTGCAGCTGCTTGATTTTGTACTGCGATCGTGGTATCTGTTCTTTGTTTTGCAGCTTGTACTGCTGTAAAAATATGCAGTCAGTGCTCCCCCAACCCCCACCGGCAAAAGGAATTTTTTACCATATTGGATTGTTTTTGTGATCTCATCAGCACCACTGGTTACTGAAGTTGTTTTCATTGCATGACAGTCTCTATCTGTTGCTGAAGCTACAGTTGTTTCTTTGGCTTCACATCCAGCGTCCCCCCAATCAGACAGTGAATGTACCAAAATCTAAATTTGTTTATAATATTGTTGTTGATCCCCCAAAATGCCCACAAAGAGACATGCTAGCAAAGCTGGTTCTCGCCATGGCACTGCTGCCAGTAAGATAGTCTGTGGGTGTGGTAGTACGCAGACGCAGAAGTGCATTGCTGATGTGAGGAAAGGTATTTCTCCTGCAATGTTTTTTTACAGCCCAATCAGTAGCTTCACTCATACTTGGAGGAGATAATGTTTTCCCAGCTGGTGGTGTTAGTGTTAGTGCTGTTAGTGGTGGTGGTAGTATTAGTATTGGTGTCTCACATTCCAATTCTGACCAGTGTACCATATCCAAAAATATAGTGGAGTGTGAAGCAGTACAAGTGAGTGGCAGCGTATATTATGTCATACTTCCCAGTAACATCCCAGTAACTGAACCTGAGGATTCTAATGATTATGTCAATGATAGCATACAATGTGATATTCCATCCACCGTGGTGGTTAATGTCATGGATTTTCCATGCAGAGATTCACAGTGTGGTGAAAAAATATCAGGTGATGGTGGTGTAGATGATGATGATGATTGTGATGATGACGATGATGTTGCTGTTGTTGCAAAATGCAGACCACATGCTAGCATCCAAGCAAAATATGTGAATGTGTGTGATGTTGATGAACATGATGATGATGTAATTGATCCCAGTTAGGAACTGGAGAAAAAGAAATTAGAAGTGGCTGTGTCTGAGTCTGTTTGCAGGAATCCCCCCCCCATAAAAACTTGTGATTTACCAGGTTTAGTTGATGATGATGACCCAGTAATAATGATAGGTAGTCATGGTGGTCAGTTGCAGTCCAGGTGTGCAGTGCCCGAAACATCACTTGCTCCCCCCATTTCAGTGCTTAAAAGAAACAGACGTAAATATGCAGCATCATGGACATGTTAAAAACAGAGCATCACAATCCCTTGTTTGGGATTTTTTTGTTCAAGATGCAAATGATGTGTCAGTTGCAATCTGCCAGGTTTACCATGTGCATGTATGTCGAGGTAAAAAGGGGAGCCATCTG
Source organism: Neoceratodus forsteri (assembly GCA_016271365.2). Taxonomy (NCBI): domain Eukaryota; kingdom Metazoa; phylum Chordata; order Ceratodontiformes; family Ceratodontidae; genus Neoceratodus; species Neoceratodus forsteri. The sequence goes on along the minus strand of CM057455.1, from coordinate 636,040,242 downwards.
GGCACAGGAGGACAGTATACGTATCTTAAGAATAGGCACATGGCACTGTGGACCCAGCACAAGCTGGCAGCTAGTACCACAGTGGGGAATTCACCCTCATCACCAGCAACCATAACGAGCATGCTATCCCCTTCCATGACTGTTAAGTCCAGTAGTAAATTAAACATGTGTAGTAGTGAGGTAATCAGAGCAGAGGATTACTACAAGCATGACGAGGTGGAGGAGCATAATGACTTTGAAATGTTGTCCAGTGGTGGTGAGAGTAGCAGTGTTGGTGGTGGTGGTGGTGAATGCAGTGTGTCTAGTGCAAGTGGTACATCAACCCCGGTTGGCAAATCTGGCAAAATTACTGCATTTCTGGGTTTGTCATCATCACCTGTGCAACTGTCTTCATCGAACGTCCACACTCCACGCCCTACCAATGCCATTCATCACAGAGCACAACCATTTGTGATCACACCTTGTGTAAAATGTTTAAGTCAGCCCACGTTACGGAGTGTTTTTGCACATAAGCTGAAGTATCCCCCCAATCATACAGTGTCACGTGAACTTAATGTTGCTGTAGCGGAAATGCTGGCAATTGATCTTTTGCCCTTCTCCTTTGTGGATAATTCTGGGTTCCGGTGGTTTGCTGTACATGCCTTTCCAAAATGGAAAGTCCCATCCAGAACATAGTTTTCCACCCATCCTGTCCCTGAGTTGTTCCACGCTGTGTCCATCTCAGTAAAACATGCCCTTCAACATTCCTTCTCTCCATTCATCCATTTAAGTATGGACATGTGGACAAGTGGGAAAAAGGTGGGGATTTCCTATCTGTGTATAACTGTACACTGGGCACAGGTGCTAGGGGTTGTTTGTGATGTTGGTAGTGTGAATGATCAGTGCAGTAAGGTGGATTGTCGCAATAGCAATCTTCCAGGAATTCGGCAGCATGCAATGATTGCTATGTGCAATGTGACCTATTCACACACTGGTGAGAACATGTTGGACGTGGTACTGACTGAAATTGGCAAGTGGCTAAACCTCCTGCCCCTGAGACCTGGGTTCATAGCAAGTGACAATGGGTCAAATGTGGTGAAATACATCACGAATGGTGTTTTTTTTCGTGTTCCATGCATGGCCCATTGTTTAAATCTTGTGGTGCAGGAGTTTCTGCAGCACCCTTATGTAAAGGAAATGCTGACCATCGCATGACATATCTGCTCTTGCTTTTCATGATCTGGAAAGGCCCGTGACCAACTGTGGCAGTTGCAGATACAAAACAGCCTGCCTCAGCACCGCTTGAAGCTGGAAGTTGTCACCCAATGGAACTCCACTTTATACATGGCAGAGAGGTTGTATGAACAATACAAAGCCGTCTCAGAATACCTTGTGATGCACACTAGCCGTGACAGTTCCAGGGCCTCCATGTCTATGACGACTGAACAGTGGCACCTCAAGGACTCTGTAATAACAATTTTGTAGTCTTTTGAACATGACACACAGGCAGTGAGTGGTGAGTTTGCCTCCATTAGCCAATCTGTTCCACTGCTGCAGGTGCTGAGGCAGACGTTGGTGAATGTACAGCATGGCCTTGATGTTGCTGGAGACGGTGGTAGCAGTATGTTGCTGCAACACATGCTGACAGTATTCGACCAGAATCGTCACATTGTGAGCATTCAGCATAGTGACAACTTTGCCATAGCAACAATGCTGGACCCACAATATGAACGTGGAATTGCATCAGTACTGGAGGGAGGGCCTGAACAGGTAAAAAATATCAGTGGTCAACTGGCGCACTTAGTTCATGGTGCACAGAAGTCACATGCTAAGGTCAGCAAACCTCAGCAGCATAATCCAGCTGAAGGTGTACCTGCAGGACCATCAAACATATCCTGCAAGGGGAAGGGAACTGCAGTTCCAGGTGGTCTGTCATCCAAAGTGGCTAGCATCATTCCACTTTGGGAGGCTTTGTCCCAAGTGGGTATTTGTGAAATAAATGATTCGGAATAACAGGATGATGCATCAACAACTGGACTTAGTGCGGCACAGAGAATGGTTGAGTCATATTTGTCTGAAAACAGGCATCTGACAATAACTGAAGATCCTGTTTTGTACTGGAGGTGAAAGGTCAGTGAATGACCAGAGCTGACTGCAGTGGCACTGAAGTACCTCACATGCCCACCCTCCAGTGTAAGTGTTTAGAGGGTATTAAGCTCAGCAGGTGCAATAGTTAGGGATCATCAGACAAACATGTCTCCTGCAAATGTTAATTTGCTGACATTCATTAAAATGAATGAGAGGCACATACAAGCACAGACTGCAACCTCGGTATTCATACCCCAGCCTAGTCATGGTGGTTTTGGTGATGTGGAAATGGACCATTCTGGTGGTACTGGCAGTGGCTGCCTGAAACTGCACACCACTGATGTAGATGACAGCACAATGGAGAAAGAATTTCCTTATGAGGATGATGATGTGGTTAATGTTGGCAGGTTTTAACTGAAGTTGTTAAAAGGCGGTGTGCCACCCCCTACTACCACCATCACTGGGACTGATGTTAGCCACTGCCACCACTAAGCATAAGTCTGTCTGCCCCCCCCGGACCACTACCACCACCACCGGGACTGATGTTAGCCACTTTCACCACTGAGCATGAGTCTGTCGACCCCCCCAGACCACCACCACCTGGACTGATGTTAGCCACTGCCACCACTGAGCATGATTCTGTCTGCCCCCGAGACCACCAACACCGGGACTGATTTTAGCCACTGCCACCACTGAGCATGAGTCTGTCAGCCCCCCTGGACCACCACTACCAGTGGGACTGATGTTAGCCACTGCCACCACTGAGCATGAGTCTGTCTGTCCCCCCGGACCTCCACCACCGGGACTGATGTTAGCCACTGCCACCACTGAGCATGAGTATATCCGGACCACAACATCCATCAGCCACAGACACAAAGCTTCTTAATATTTAAACCATAAAGTGAGTATGTGTACTAATGTTTGTTATGTTATTTCACTTCCTATAGTTTTATGTTTTGTTTTCTGTAGCTTTTCATAGCCGCAGTGGTCAAACACATACGGTACACTTCTTTTGTTTTTTTTTACAGGTTAACAAAAAAAGTCCCCTACGCTGAAACTCAGTGTGAATGGTACTACAGCTGTACCATACAGAGGAACCTATGGAATATCCATTTCAAATCCATTCTGGGAAGTATGAAGATTTTATTTCATCCATTTCATTGTTTTGGAAAGACTACAGCAAATGCAACTGAGTATGATTCATAAACTAGGTGACATGTGTACGACACCAAAACTATTTCTGTAAGATATCATTCATGCACTGTATTCTGAACTTGCAGATGTGCAGCCCTGACCATGACAGTGTTGAAAAAGTTGCACACAGATTGTGTTACTTTACAAGATGTGGTTTTGAAATGTAACTTGACTTGAGATTGAGAACCAGGGAGGGACAAATTACAATTAAGTTGTAAGAAGTCATTCATTTATTTTTTTAGGAAACTTCCAGATACTTTGTTGTTCTGTCAAAGTGGCCTTATCCAAACAAGTTCTTCAACCCCCGGCTGGAGCACACATGCAACATGCAGAAATCAATTCATTAGATGATCATGAACATCATTAACAACCAGACTTCTGAAGGATGCAGATGAAATCTGTTAAGAAGTAACAAATTATGAAACTATTACAATCACACCTGCAAATATGCTTTCCTCCACCCCCCCAACAAAAATACTTACCTTCATGTGTTTGAGAGTTATCCATTTCAAATTTCAATGCAAAAAGTTCTCATCAAGCACTGGAATGTGCACAGCAACAGTTTCTGTGACCTGTGACACAGAACAATACCATGAGTACATGTCCATGTCAACCCCCCTCACCTACAAAATACACAAATATATATCTATATATATAGATATATATCAACTCACCAAGGCTACTATTAGTGTACAGACAAAGGGAACCCTTCCATCCAGTTGAGATGATCACATTGCATTTGCTCGAATCGCAGCACACATTGGACCAGCAACAGTTCGCTCACGGTCATAATTTTATCCTGGGGGACTTTGTATGTGCTGACACAATCCCATTTCACTTTGTTACCACTTGCCAATTTTCTGCATACAAGGAGGATGCATTGTGGACATGCAGAAAAAATCTGGGGACTCTGTGCCACCACTGCGTGCATGACTGAGTGCACCATTAGTTCTAGGGGACTTTGTATGTGCTGAAACAATCCCATTTCACTTTGTTACCACTTGCCAATTTTCTACACATAAGGAGGATGCATTTTGTGTGTTGTGTGATTGTGAGCTCATGATGTCATACTGACATTTGCAATTAAAGCAGCATTGCAAGAATGTCATGACAATTTTGAACTGTACTATTTTATGCTACTTTACGTTGCCACAGCCACTAGTTACCTCCAAGTTGTGACTTGAATGATGCACTTCTTTTCACAATTTCTGTCTGCTTTACTTAGTTGACTACTTTTTTCATGTATGAAAAAAAATAAATGAGCACACCTTTCAATATTGTTCTGACCAGGTTTGTATTTATTTGCAGCTGCCTTTCAATAAATATTGTTCTCTGGTGTCATAAAACACTGCCTGCTGCATAACTATTAATTTACAACAGAAGTGATATATAACAACTAACTGATGCGATGGAGAAAAGCAGAGGAAAACAATGAAAAAGACCTGGTCAGCACCAATTTAAAAGGAATGCTCCTTTCATTATTTCACACATGAAAAAAGGTAGTACAGCAGAGTCAACTACTGGAAATTCTCATACCATTACAGTCAGGATGTAAGTAAAGGAAGTTGTAACATAGCATTAAAAAATATAGGTCAGAGTTCTCAACAGTTTGTTGAGCTGCTGCTTTACAGAGATTCACCACTTTACCTAGTTATGGTGTTGCACATAACCTAATATGTGGGCACCTTAGGGAAATCTTTCTTGCTCCACCTGGTGCAATACATTTCTGTGAAAACCACCCATAATTTCATTACAGTGTATATGGTGTCTTCTGTATATGGAAGAACAGACCACTCAAGGTCCAGTCAAGAATCCTTACTGCCCGTGACTTCTCCAAATTCTCAGAAGTACAGTTCAATCACTACCTAAGTAGCCGGAACTGGAGCCCCATAAATTTCCTCCCAACTCTTACTGAGGCCTTGCAATACTTCCAGGATGAAGTAAGTACAGCTGCCAACCTCTTCGCTCCTATGAAGAGATTGAGGGCAAAAGGCAGCTGTTACAAGTGGATCTCTCCTTCCCTCAAAGCCCTAATGGCAACTCAGGGAAAAAGCCTGGAAAAAGCTTAGGGTCTCCACTTCATCGGCAGATCTTGCAGAATACAAAGCCCTAAGAAACAAAGCCAAGAGAGCCATTAAACTTGCTAAGAGAGAGTACATCACACACCTCCAGAAAACTAGCCTAGGCAACCCTAAGCAATTCTGGAATCATGTCAATGACCTGATCAAGGGCAGCAAAAAGTCTGAATCCTGTCCCATGGAGAGCAACGGTCAGCTCACTACTGACTGTTCTCTAATATTGACTGCCCTTAACAGGCACTTCTCAGATCTGGAAGTCTTCAAGACCTGCAAGTCTTCCCTGACTTTGGCCCCAAGCCCAGCTGAAGTGCCTCACATGGAATGACCATCTTTCTACCTGAGACTGGCTAAGCACGCTGAGGTCCTAACCCTCCTAAAGACCCTGAAACCTAAAGGATTGGGGGACCGGATGGCATCAAGCCTCGGCTACTCAAGGCAGGAGCCACCTCCTTATCCTGGCCCTTAACCATGCTCCTCAACAGATCACTGAGGGAAGGAGCAGTCCCTGACCAGTGGAAACATGCCAATGTAGTCCCTATCCACAAAGGTGGACTCAGGGAAAAACTAAACAACTATAGGCCAAACTCCCTCCTCTGCACACTCGCCAAGGTGCAAGAAAGGGTAATCTACAATAAATTCAGGGACTACTTGGAAGCACATCAGCTCCTTGCCCCCTCCCAACATGGATTCAGAACAAACTATGGTACTGACACTGCCCTCATTAACTTCTCGGACGAAGTGCTCAGGGCAATGGACAAAGGGATACCCACAGGTGCAGTCTTTATAGACTTATCCAAGGCATTCGACCTTGTCGACCACAATCTGCTGCTACAGAAGCTGCAAAATGTGGGCCTAGACAATCATGCCCTCAAGTGGTTTGGGAGTTACTTATCAGGCCAAGCACAGAGGGTCACATGGAAAGGGGCCATGTCAGACCTGCTACCCCTAAAACAGGGAGTACCTCAGGGGTCAATACTAGGCCCCCTCCTATTTTCCTTTTTTACCCACGACTTAAGCGTCTACTGTGGGGAGAGCTCAGCTTTTCATTATGCTGATGATACTGTCATCTTCCGACCCCTGGGTGATGTGGCTGATCTTGGCCCACTCTGCCAAAAGGACCTCACTTCCCTAGAGACATGGCTATGCAGCTCAATGGTACTCAATGCAGACAAGACCAAGGCAATGCTATTTGAGCCAAGATCCCTGGGACTTGACAGGTCCTCATCCCTCCGTCTAACCACACTCTCTGGCAAAAGCATTAATGTAGTTCCCTCCCAAAAATACTTAGGCCTAATGCTGGATCAGAATATCACCTACAAGGACCACGTGGACCAGGTCACCAGGACCCTACATCGCAAACTCGGTACCTTGTACCAACTCAGGGACCAACTCATCCCTGAGGCCAGGCTCTCCATTGCTACAAGTGTCCTACTTCCTGCCCTCACCTTTGTGGCCCTATAATACAGGGCATGACAAAGAAAGAGATAACCAGGATGCAAACCCTATATAATAAAGTAGCTAGCTTTGCTACCCAAGACCACCCACGACGTCACCGCTGTGACACTCTGACCCAGCTCCGTTGGCCCTCATTGGTTGCTCAGTTCCAATACCCTTGGTTTGTCCAGGCCTACAAGCTACTCAAACCCCATGCTCCACCAAGCATAGCTGGAACCATAACCATCAAGCACAACCCTAGGAACTTAAGGACTTCAGAAAGAACACTACTAGAAGTCCCAAGAGTAAGGACCAATGCTGGCAGCAGATCCTTTTCTTCCCAAGCCCCCTGCCAATGGAACAAGCCCCCCCATCCAGGACTCCTCCTCACTCATGAATTCCTCACCAGACTCAAGTCCCATATACTGGCCTCAAGTGCATGCCACTGCCACGTCACATAAGGCTCTTAAGGTATCCCCTTTCTCTGCAACATACCTTCTCATAGCGGAGCCTACCAACTACCCCCCTCTAGTGTCTGATCACCTGGGGACATATGCTACCTCATGTATAACAATATGCTAAGTAATACCAATTCAAAACTGTGTCATGATAATAACCATGCCTGTAACCACTGTTCCTGTAACCACCTCATGATGTAACAGACAGTGTATTCAAAAGTTTTCTTTTGTCTTTTTTCTGTGTCTTATCATGTATTGTTATCCCGGGTCGCCACTGAAAAAGGGACCTTCGGGGCTCAGTGGGCCTACCTGGTCACCAAAATTTAATAAATAAATAAATAAAATAAATAAACAGTGTGTCACATCACGGAGGAATTCCCATTCAGAAACACTGCCCACATTCTGCCTCACTTTCTCAGCAACGTTAGGACGTGATGCCAGGGGAAGCGCAGGTGCGTACTCCACTAGGGTGAATGTCCGGCAGCTATCCAAATGTTTCTTTATGTTATAAGGTTCACTTTGTGGTGAAATGTGGGCACGTTTCCACTAAGATGACTCTTGTTACTGGAAACGTGCCCACACGTTTCATCACAAACTGACCATTATAACATCAAGAAACATTTGGAAAGCTGCCGGACAATCGGACATTCACTATAATGGAGAACACACCTGCGCTCTCCCTGGCATCATGTCCTAACATTGCTGAGAAAAGGTGGGGCAGAATTTGGGCAGCTTTTCTGAACAGGAATTCCTCCATGACATGACACACTGTAATGAAATTGCGGGCGGTTTTCACAGAAATGTATTGCACTATATGGAGCAAGAAAGATTCCCCTGGAAGTAAGGTGTCCATATATTGGATGCAATGCTGCAACTTGGTGAATCTCTTTCACGTCTATTTCACAAGCAAAATAGTTATAGAGCCTCAGTAATGTTTACTTTGTGTCGGGACTTATGAATTGGATTTTAAGTGTTTTGCAAACAGCATGAAGACTGAGCAATGTGAGTACTGTATGTTGTGCTAAACTGCATGTGTGCCGTCACTGTTCTTTCCTGTATGTGCATACGTTGTACAGCTTCATGCAAACATATATATGGTAAGACTTGTTGCATTATCAAGAATAAAGATAACAAAGAATACCTGATGCATATTTTATTGGTACCATCAGTGCCAGCGGACTAAGTGATATGATATTTTTTCAGAGGTATCGGGTCACTGCGTACCTCAGTCACTCACAGTTCACACATGACTGTGTAGATCATAGCACAAAAAACACATGCGCTCCTAAACGTTATGTGTGCAGTATAGTATATAATGTGACTAAGGTGCACTCTGGCCAGACACCTCTGAAAAAGTATCGTATCACTTAGTCCACTGATGATGGTAACAAGAAAATATACCATATTCTGCTTGCTATTCTTTATAGCATAAACACTGTCTGTAACAAGTCAGCAAAAGCAATATATGTTTGCAACACACTGCACAATGTGTGATGTCACACACACACACACACACACACACGAAACAACACTGACTGCACACATGCAATTTTACACATCATACTTGCACTGCTCACAACAGCTCGTCCACAAGCACTCCAAAAAAAAAGTCAGCATTACTGAGGCACTGCAACTACAGAAGGGAAAATGTGTATTATTAAACAACAGAAAAAACACCAAAACAGCACTGCACAGTAGTGGCGGGGGGGGGGGCAAAAAACAATCCCTTAATGTGGGATGACGTGGTGTTCGAGCAGCAGGTGCAGCATTGTGACTATTTGCAGCTGCTGTTGATGGATTTGATCTACCTGCTGCTGCATATCACCTACCCTCTCATTGTTCTCCTCCAGGGCCGCCCACAACAGAGCAATGTCAGCTTGTGTTGCAGGCACTGTGGCGAGCCCACTGCAGGTGGAAACCCAGGTAGTGGTGGTGGTGGAGAGGGGGTGGTGGTGGTGGTGGAGCAGCTGCTGCACTTGCCCTGCTCATGCTGAGGTGGCAAGGCATAACTTCAACCCCAGAATCACCTTCGGCCACTACCACAGAAGGGCCAGCAGGTGGACACCTGGCCCCTTCCATGGCAGCATGCCACTCCGCCTAGTGGTGGTTCGACATGTGGGTGTGCTGGCCACCAGTCCCCAGCTGTGTCCCCCAGGGGCCACAGTGCACCAGCACACTGCACAGATGGCACACCACGATTGTGCTGTTTCCCCCCACACAGTTAAAAGACTCCCACACTCGAGAGCTGTGGGGGGGACCAAATACAATCCTTGGACCACCTACATTTTCCTGAGGCACCTCCTGTGGCTGTGGAGGTGGTGGAGGGGGTGATGTTGGAGCCCCTGCAGCTGCTACTAATGGTGGTGATGGTAGTGGCAGAGTAGGTGGATGCACAGCAGCCACTGGTGGCACTGTTGCTGCTGCTGCTGCTTCCAAGGGGGGGAAGCAACACCCAAGAGTCGGGAGTGGTCCAGCAACACATGACCACCCCCATGTGTGCACACTCCTCTCCTCTGCCCACGCCGATGGGCCAGAGACTCTACTTGTCCAGGGTCCATCGCACACAAGTCCCTGACTATAAATGAGTCCTGAATCGATGCCTAACCTTCACCCGGCAGCTGCACTCACTCTCGCACTCTCAGACACACACACACTGACACACGCAGTCACATACACACAAAACAAAACAAAACTTATAAAAAAAATTCAGTACCAAAAGAACAATCACAAACAAATACAAAAACTAAATGAAGATGTAGCTTTTAAAAAAGCTGTTTTTTTTTCTGCCACAAATGCACTGAGACACAAACTGCTCTCCTCTCTTACCAAAAAGCCCTCTCCCTCTACAACTGTAAGGGAGAAAGCGAAAGTAACTGCTTCTCTGACTCACCTCCTTCCTGCCTGGTTAAAGCATGTGAGTTACAGTACTGTAAGCCATGTGATGTGTGGGGGGCTGCCTATTTAGTTGTCACTTTGCCTTACTTCGCGTTAAGACATAATGACAATGCAAAGTCATAATGAGAATGTGAAGTGAGCACTTTGTGGTGGCCACTTCACATTCACTTTGCCAGTGAATTTAAAATTTGCTGCATCTCTAGTGCAGATGCTCCTAGAGAAATCCTCACTTCACACTGATGGTCACATTCATGACCGTCTGACCACGTACTACTAAGGGAACAACATAGTACACCTGACGTTCTGGCTACAACAGGCCTTCTAAGCAAAGTGAAAAAGAGGACCCCCCACTTTATATTTTTTTAAACCTTTCTTCACAGTACTTTTTCCATTGTCAGTATAGAATCCACCACACTTTATATCTATTTTAACTTTTTTTGTGAAAATAAATAAAAAACCTCCATATAATTTTTTAAATGCACAAATACAGTATCTGCCACATAGAAATTTCCAGTGTGCCTAAAAGTAGTGTGGAATGGCACACGAGCATTTTCATGTTAACTTAAAAGCCATTTTTGACCTATGGCACTTTTGCACTACGATCTTTAATGCTGCTACTATTTTATTTGGCACACATAAGTTTCTGCACTAGCAGTGATATTCTTGAATTACTGAATGGTGTGTGTGTGTGTTAGAATAGATAGAATATTAAAGGAAAATGTAATAATATAACTAATATGTATAGGATATGTGTGCATAATTGCAAAGCTAACAATTGGTGCTTTAGGATATGGTTATCTCTTGTTTGGACTGAGCAGTCTGATGAATTATCACCTACACTATTATTGAAAACCATCTTGGAACTGCAGTTTTTCCAGACTCCTCTTTAGTATGACTTGGGCGTAGTGCATGTGGAGGCCATCCCCTTATCCACCAAACTGATAACTTTCTCAGGTATGGCAATCATGAAACCTTCATATAGATGAGCTACCAACTGGGGTTTGGCATCAGAACTGAAGCAAATTTCATGGGAACCAAACAGACAGCATTCCTGATACAATAGGGTGGTGAGCCCTCACATCTGGCAGGTGTGCCACTTTGTGTGGAAACAATCGAGGAGAGGGTGATTTAGTAACCATATGTTTATTAAAACATTTAGCCTGTATTTAGCAAGTATTCCTGCCAAGCTAATGGGAGGGGAACAGAGCGGGTGGTCACAGACAGCTCCAGCTTTGCTTAGGTGGCCAGTATCAGTTACCACTTTGTGTTTTCCCATATAGACAGCATTTCTGCCTGACTAGCTACAGCATGTGATTTCTGCTGTGATCTGGGTGTCCAGCACAGGAAGCAATGGTCCCTTACTATGACTGCACAAAAGTTTCACTTTGTTGGGGTTGGGCTGCTTGTGCTAAGACATGCTGATAATGGCGAATGATGGGTTTAAAAAAAATAAGCTGTAAACTTGTTCTAGAAAGGAATCAGAATGGTGTTTCTGTGGATGTGCAGAGTTTATCAATGCTCCCCTTTTCCCTTCTTCCTCGCTAAAGAAGAGGGACATAAGGAGTTTGCAAGTCCCAGAGGGAGTCTTGCTTTTTGATCTGCCTCATCTCTTCCCCATCCTCTCTTAGGGCATCCCTGTCTCTTCTCCAAACCAGATAAGTAGACACCACCTGTTGCTCTTGGTGGACTCCTAGGGATGTGGTACTGAGGCTGCTGCTGCAAACAGAATTTATTTATTTTAGCTTTTGTTGACCGGGTAAGTACACTAGACAAGTATTATGCCTATTTTCAGGAACGACCCGGGAGAGTACAACATATGGATACAGACATTTTTACACAAGAATGTAAGTACATCATGACTACATGTAGGAATAGTAACATTGTCCAGGGGTATGGAAGGTCATAATAAAACTTATAACACTAAGGTTAATGTACCCCCGGGGTGAGTAGGTCACTTACAAATTCTAACAAACCATATACACATTAGAGACAATTTAGATAGGCATGACCAGGGAACCTTGGCATAGACAGTATGCCCTAGGACAGGTACCCTGGTAATTGGTAGAATCATGGAAAACAGCAGGAGTTTCGGGTAGCATCTATGGGAGGCAACTTTGGACTGGAAAGACAACCATTGATAATTACTTTAGGGAGGCTTAGGGCAGTCACACGCAGAGGCTTGTTTCAGGAAACCCCAGAGGGAATTATGAAAGCACTGATGGGAAGAGGCCAAATGAATATGCACAGGAAGGGAGTTCCAGTGTCTGGGCGCACATGCGGCAAAGCATCTCTAAGGGGAGCAGTCTCGGTGGAGCTAAACTATTTTTTTCCCTTTTATTTTTAATTGCACCAATAGCTTCCCATTTTCCCTGGTCCCTGTCAGTGCAGCATAGTAAGTGCCCAGTAAGTACAATGCAACAGTACCCAAGTGCTGGGCTGTAGCTGGCACTTGGAGGGGGTATATCTGATAGGTTGTTGTTCCTGATGGCAGCTCCACTCCTCCACAGAAATCTGTTCAGCTACAGTATATTATCTGACTTATCTCTCAAATGGAGATAGAGAGAGGATCACAGATGTAGAAGTGGGCAGGCATCTGGGAACTAGCGACCATTGAACAGTATGGTTCACCATAAATGCAGCAATAGAGTCAAGCCATACAAAGGCAAAAGTACTGGACTTCAGGAGGGCTGACTTTGCCAAAATGGGTGAGTGCCTAAGGAATGCACCAGCAAATGGGCAGGAAGGAGGGTTGGAAGAACAATGGGGAATAAAAAAAACTGCCATCACAGAGGTAACAAGCCTTTGTGTGAAGCAAATAAACAAAATAAAATGATGTAAGAAACCACTATGGTTCTCAAAGGAGGTGGCAGTGAAGGTTCAAGAGAAAAGAAAGCATTCAGAAAGTTCAAGGAATCACAGAAGGAGCAGGACAGAGAAGGGGATAGGGAGAAGTACCAGGAGAAGCAAAGGGAGGCAGGGAGGTCAGTAAGGGAAGCCAAAGCTCAGACAGAAGAACACATTGCAAAATCAGTGGGTAGAGGACAAAACCTTTACAGGTACATAAGTGAAAAAAGAAAGACAAAGGGAGGGATAAGTGAGACTGAAGGGGAGGATGGGAGCCACGTGGAGGATGACAACAATAAAGCTGACATATTGAACAGGTATTTCGCTCAGTCTTACTGAGGAAGAGGAGGGTAATGGGTCTGAAGGGAGTACAAGGGTGAGAATGGGCAGAATGGACATAAGTCCCTTTACAAGAAAAGGTCCTGAAGGAACTGGAAGTAATAAGAGTTGATAAAGCAATGGGGCCAGATGGGGTGCACTCTAGGGTCCTTAAAGAACTAAGAGAGGTGGTGGCTGAACCTCTGGCTATCCTGTTTAGCCGATCACTGGAAACAGGGGAGGTACCCAAAGACTGGAGGACAGCAGATGTAGTCCCCTTAAACAAAAGCGGTAACAAAGAGGAAGCAGGGAACTACAGACCAGTCAGCCTCACCGCGGTAGTGGGGAAGATCATGGAAGCACTACTGAAGGAGATATTGGTGGAATATCTGTTTGTCAATGGACTACAGGACCCAAGGCAGCATGGTTTCACCAGGGAGAGGTCATGTCAGACCAACCTCATTGAATTTTTTGACTGGGTGACTAGGGAGCTGGATCAGGGGAGGGCAGTGGACATGGCCTATCTGGACTTCAGCAAGGCCTTTGACACTGTGCCACATAGAAGACTATTACACAAACTGGGGAATATGGGTGTGGGCAGGACAGTAATGTGGTGGGTAGGTAACTGGCTGGGTGGCAGGACACAGAGGGTGGTGGTAAATGGCTGTCACTCCACAGCGGGAAGAGTGACCAGTGGAGTACCACAGGGATCAGTGCTGGGACCGGTCCCATTCAACATCTTCATCAGTGACATTGCACAGGACCTAGAAGGCAGAATTTCACTGTTCGCTGATGACACAAAGCTCTGTAACAGAGTAGACACACCAGAGGGTGTAGACAGAATGAGAAGGGACCTGCAGAAACTTGAAGAATGGTCAGGGGTTTGGCAGTTGAAATTCAATGCAAAGAAGTGCAAGATAATGCATATGGGGCACAAAAACCCTGGCACAATATATCAGTTGGGGGGTGAGGATATAGCATGCACCAAGCAGGAAAGGGATCTTGGGGTTATCATCTCTGATGACCTCAAGGTAGGGAAACAGTGTGACAAGGCAGCAGGTAAAGCAACAGGATGCTGGGATGTATAGGCAGGGCATCACCAGCAGGAAAAGGGAGGTCATAATTCCGCCTGTACAAGACACTCAGTGAGGCCCCACCTGGAGTACAGTGTAAGGTCTCTGGAGACCATACCTACCTAAGGACATAGACAGGGTAGAGAAGGTCAGAAGAGGGCAACAAAGATAGTGCATGGATTGCATCACAAGTCCTATGAAGACAGGTTGAAGGAACTGAACATGTACTCCCTGGAGGAGAGGAGGGAGAGAGGGGATATGATAGAGACATGTAAGTATCTCACAGGGAGGAACAGGGTGCAGGAATACACTATTTTTAAGCGAAAAAGATGTTCCAGGACTAGAGGACATGGGATGAAGTTGGAGGGAGGACAATTCAGAGGAAACATGAGGAAGAATTTCTTCACAGAACAGGTGGTAGACAAGTGGAACACCCTGCCAGAGGAAGTGGTGGGGGCTGAAACAATCACAGGATTTAAGAATGCATGGGATAGACATAAAGGAATTCTGGAGGTCAGGGGTAAGGGGCAACAGACTTCTAGGAAAACATAAACTGAACTTACAAGGTCAAATGGGCAGACTGAGTGGGCCATAGGCCCTTATCTGCTGACACTGTCTATGTATCTATGTATCAGCTAAAGCAAAAGGAAGCTGGGAAGGCAGTCAGAACAGCAAAGGCCCGAAGTGAGGAAAAGATAGCCAATTCAGTTAAGAAGGGGGATAAAACCTTTTTTAGTTACATCAGGGAGCGAAGGAAGACTAAGGGAGGGATAGTGAGGCATAATAAAGGGAAGGGGGGTGGGCAGAGGGTGACTGTGAAAAGGCAGAGATACTAAACAAATATTTTTGCTCAGTATTTACAAATGAAGAGGGGGCAGTACCTAAAACAAACAATTGAAACACTCTGGATACAGAAATTGACACCAGTCCATTTACAGAAGAAAGGGTTCTGAAAGAACTCTAAAAACCGAAGGTGGACAAAGCAATGGGGCCTGATGGGATTCATCCCAGAATTCTAAAAGAACTAAGGGTAGAACTAGAGACACCACTGACTACCATCTTTAACAAATCATGGGAGGATGGGGTGGTACCTGAGGACTAGAGGAGGGCAGATGTAATTCCCCTTCATAAAAGTGGGAGCAGGGCAGAAGCAGGAAACTACAGATCTGTTAGTTTATCCTCAGTGATAGGGAAAATGATTGAATCACTTCTGAAGGAAAGAATTTTTGAGTACCTAGAGGCCAGAGGGGCACAGGACCCAAGGCAGCATGGATTCACAGTGGGAAGGTCATGCCAGACGAATCTAATAGATTTCTTTGACTGGGTGACCAAAGTAGTAGATCAGGGAGGTGCTGTCGACATGGCCTACCTAGACTTTAGCAAGGCATTTGACTCAGTCCCACACAAAAGATTAATATACAAGTTAGCCAGCCTGGGAGTGGGTCCCAAGATGATAGCCTGGGTAAAGAATTGGCTGGAGAATAGGACACAGAGGGTAATAGTAAATGGAGTCCACTCTGAAGAAAGGGGAGTTACTAGTGGGGTGCCACAGGGTTCAGTATTAGGACCAGTCCTCTTAAATGTCTTTATAAGAGACATTTCAGAGGGACTGGAAGGAAAAGTATGTCTCTTTGCATGACACAAAGATCTGCAACAGAGTTGATGCACAAGGTGGGATGGAAAGGATGAAAAGGGACTTGGCAAGGTTAAAGGGATGGTCAAATGTATGGCAGCTTAGATTTAATGCTAAGAAGTGCAAGGTAATGCACATGGGAAACAAAAACCCAGTGGAAGAGTACACAATGGGGGGTGAGATACTAACAACAACAAAAAAGGAAAGGGATCTGGGGGTAGTCATATCAGATGACTTAAAGGTGGGCAAGCAATGTGAGAGGGCAGTAAGGAGGGCTGGGGTGATACTGGGATGCACAGGGAGAGGCATCAGCAGTAGAAAACAGGAAGTTATTATCCCTCTGTACAGACAGCTGGTGAGACCCCATCTGGAGTACTGTGTGCAGTTCTGGAGACCCAATCTCCGCAAGGACATAGACAAGATGGAAGCTGTCCAAAGGAGGGCAACTAAAATGGTGCAGGGTCTGCACCGGAAGACATATAAAGAGAGACTAAAGGAGCTTAATATGTATAGCCTCGAGGAAAGGAGGGAGAGGGGGGACATGATAGAAACTTTCAAGTACCTCAAGGGAATCAACAAAGTCCAAGAGGGTAGCATCTTTCAAAAAAAGAGGTGTGCAAGAACAAGGGGTGACAATTTAAAGATAGAGGGGGGTGGCTCAGAGGTAATGTAAGGAAGTATTTTTTCACAGAGTGGGTTGTGGATGCATGGAACGGCCTTCGGAGGTTGTGGAGTCAAAAACAGTGATTGAATTCAAGCATGCATGGGACAGCCATAAGGCAATTCTAGGGGGTGGGGGTAGAAAGAAGTAGGCTGCTGGTTAACTAGGATCTGCAGCTTATCCATTAGGTAGGGAAATGGGCAGACTGGTGGGCCAAGCGGTCCTTATCTGCCATCAAATTCTATGTTTCTATGTTTCTATGACTTACACTCTGCTATTATAAACGGTACAGTCATCATTATTGTCGACAGTGTGGCTGGAGGACCAGCTTTGTGTGAGATCTCTGAGTTGAATTTCCTGCATCAAGCTCCACAACAGAGTGATCGCTGGACCTGAGCACACAACTTGCTGAATTAATTAAGGCACATTCCATTCATCAAGCTCCACAAAGGCGTGATCACCTGACCTGGAGCACTGCTTGTTGAATTAATTAAGGCACATTCCATGAATCAAGCTCCACAATGTAGCAATAGACAGACTGGGAGCACAGCTTGCTAAATTAATTAAAGCACACTCAATGCATCTAGCTCCACAATGGAGTGATCACTAGATTGGGAGCACTGCTTGCTGAATTAATTAAGGTGAATAAGTAAACTACCATATGTGAGGTGCTGTTCTGCAACTGTGTTATAAATAATTACTTTTAGCTGCCTGCCACTGTTGTTTTTAACTTTAAGCTGTTTTCCGTTGGCAGAATATCACTGATTGATTTTCTTTGTTCTTATTTTGGTTTTCCGCTCTGCCAAATGTACCTATGATGTAAAGTACCTTAAATGTGTTGAAGTTAATGCTGACTAGTTGATGAACCTAGAGTAGCTTACCTTGGATGTCCATGAGGTGCAGAACCTGTCTTTAAAAGAATTACTGTTAGCTCTTTGCTACTGGTTTTTTTTCTAACATTAAGCTGTTTTCTGTTGGCAGAATATTACGGATTGATTTTCGTTGTGCTTATTTTTTTTATCTGCTCTGCCAACTGTACCTGTGATGTAAAGGGACTTAAATGTGGTGAAGCTAATGCAGGCAAGTTGATATAACCAGACTAGCTTACCTCGGGTGTCCATGTGTACTTTTAATTCAAATTTTGGTTCTAGGATCCTCCATCTTGCCTTCTCCACCAAACACACACATGGGCAGTTGTGTCTCTTCCCCCTCAGCCCGTCTCATGCTGCTCTGTATCACTTTGTCCTACTTTTGTATTTAACTTGCCCAAGGTCTAAACTCGCTCATTTTCCCTCACAGGCACATTCCTGGCATCAAGCTCCACAACGGAGCGATAGCCAGACCAGGAGCACAGCTTGCTGAATTAATTAATATGAATCAAAAAACTAACATCTCTGAGGTGTTGTTCTGAACCTGTGTTAAAAATCATTACTTTTAGCTCTCTGCCACTGTTGTTTTTAACTTTAAGCTGTTTTCCATTGGCAGAGTATCACCGATTGATTTTCTTTTTACTTATTTTTGGTTTTCTGCTCTGCTGACTATACCTATGATATAAAATGCCTTAAATGCATTGAAATTAATGCTGACTACCTGATGAACCCATAGTTGCTTTATTCGTGTGTATTTTTAATCTGCATTTGGGTTTTAGGGTCCTCCATCTTGCCTTCTCCACCAAACATACTCATGTGCAGTTGGGTCTCTTCCCCCTCAGCCCATCCCATACTATTCTGTATCACTTTGTTTTACTTTTGTATTTAACTTGCCCCAGGGTTTAAACTCACTCATTTTGCCCTACAGGCACATTCCCTGCATCAAAGCTCCACAACGGAGCGATCGCCACACCAGGAGCACAGCTTGCTGAATTAATTGAGGTGAATCAAAAAAACTACCCTCTGTGAGGTGCTGTTCTGCACCTGTATTAGCTGGTCCTCCCCCTAACTTATACCTGAAGGATATCACGTGATAGGTCACATGACCACACATGTAGGAATTATCAGCCCACTTTCCCATTAGAATTTTATACTGCTTGCCCAGTAGGTGTCACTGCTGTGCACCCAGTTTTTCATCCCTCTGCTGACACTTTTGTCTCCTCTCATCCTTATCATTACCTCTCCCTTACTTTCTTCTACAACAGTACCCTGCTTTCTACCCTAATTATCTTCACTAGCTCATCCAGGAATTAGAGCCTCTGACCTTCCTCCCCAAAGGCAGCATCCCTAACCACTACACTACTGAAGCTGCCTACTTTCACACTTATTTTGGCTAACCTTAACTGGATTAGCATATTACCCAGTAGTGGAATAGAGCACCACATTTCATCTCCTATACCGATCCCTACTCTTCTGGCTAAAATGCAATCTCCTGTCATGCTGCTCTCCCCAGTTCTTTTTGCCACTTTATTAGTCTTACTCTGTCTCCACAACCCCTCAGCAATCACTTACTACCCCCTTCTCCCACCTCAACTTTTCTCCCCCCCTCACAGGTAACTCCACCCCTCACCTCTTCAACCCTTCCTTCCCCAAACAGCATCCTGCTCCTTCTCCCCTACCAGTCCCTTTTCCTTTCTGGTACTTTCCTCCTCTCTGGGCCCTCAAACCTAAGTCCAACCCCTCAGGTCCTCTAAGAAAAGAAAACCCTCCCAAAATTCATAATCCCATGCCTTTTACTTCTCCTCCTCCAAGTGATGTTAAACTGAACCCTGGGCCTGACTCCCCTGCCTCCTG
The DNA here is from genome assembly GCA_016271365.2 of Neoceratodus forsteri. Classification (NCBI taxonomy): domain Eukaryota; kingdom Metazoa; phylum Chordata; order Ceratodontiformes; family Ceratodontidae; genus Neoceratodus; species Neoceratodus forsteri. Next base: position 636,020,864 of record CM057455.1, on the reverse strand, counting down.
CCTCCTGCCTCCTGCCCTCCCCCATCAAATGGGCTGGGCTTATACCATATAAATTTGAGGAGTCTCCTGCCCAAATTAGACCACAATAAGGCCTGGATAACCTAATGCTCTCCTGATGTCCTCTGTATCACAGAGACATGGTTATCTGCTAAAGTCCCAGATGCATTAATAGCCTTTACTGGGTACTCCATCTTCAACCAGGACAGGGGCAAATGTGGTGGCGGTGTTGCCACCTATGTCCTCGAGTCCCTTTTTGGCCTCCATTGTCTTCCAGGAGGCTGCTCCTAAATTGCACATACTTCTTCTCACTAAGCTCTGTATTCCCCTCTTCACCCCTCTTTGTCACAACTTATTATTTCTCCCCTAACCCAACCCCTGCCTACATAGTCTCAAAACTCACCCCGCTTATTTCCTCAGCCACCTCTGGTGAGCTCCTCATCCTTGATGATTTTAACCTGAACTGTCTGCCCTGCAAGCATGACCAGTCACACAAGAAATAGAGGCCCTCAACCTCATGTAATTTATATCTGACCCCACAAGACTTAACCCCCACTCTAACAACCACTCACTGATTTGACTGGATTCTAACAACACATCCTCACAAATTCTCCTCAGCTGGTACTCTTCTGGATTCCTTCAGTGATCATTGTATCACCCACTGCCACATAAATTCTCATCCCCCTCCCACCCCTCCAAAGTACATGTGGTTCAGGCCGCTAAGGTCCTTGAATCAGCAGTCTATACAAGACTGATTGTTCCAGAGTCTTCTCCGCTCTGCTCATATGACTTTGCATTGGCAGCCTTCAGCTTCACCTTCCTGAAAATCTAGAACTCTCACACCCCCATTAAAAAGTTAAGACTCAGGCGCAGGCACCTTCCTTGGATCTCTCCTCACCTGGGAAGCTCTTCAAAAAATAGAGATTGAGCTTGGAAAGTTTACAAGGCATCCTCTGATGACTCTGACTTCCCAAGAATACAAAATGCTAAGGAATGCCTGCACCAAGGCAGTGCAAACAGCCAAAGCCAGTTTCTTTAAATCTCAGTTCGATAATGCCATCCAACTCAGGCCGCTTTCTGGAAGACTCTCAACTCCCTGCAAGGTTCACCCTCCCAATCTCCCCTTCCTGCTCTCAGTCCTCCATCAGAGTCAGTGGTGCCACCTACTTTATAAATCACTTTTTCAACTCCTGTGCCTTAACCTCAGGGAATCCCTCCCCATTACTCATCGCGGTTCCATGTGATTATCACAAAAATGTTATCGTGATCAACAAATCGGCGAATGCAATATAGCGCCATCAGCAATAGCTCCTGTATTTTATGGCACCATACATAATTGCAGCACAACAATAATAGAGATACAGTTATGATCACCTCACCTGTTATAGTAGCTATAATAGCAATTAGCCATGTATCTGTATCACTAAAAGCTCTGTTTCACTGCTCTCTATTCTACTTCTGCTACATGCTCCCACTTCCTACTTCCTGCTATGTAATGAAACCAATGTCTCAGCATGCTACCTACCAAAAATAAGTAAAAAGAACATCAATCGGTGATACTCTGCCAATGGAAAACAGCTTAAAGTTAAAAACAACAGTGGCAGAGAGCTAAAAGTAATGATTTTTAACACAGATTCAGAACAGCACCTCAGGGATGTTAGTTTTTTGATTCATATTAATTAATTCAGCAAGCTGTGCTCCTGGTCTGGCTATTGCGCCATTGTGGAGCTTGATGCCAGGAATGTGCCTGTGAGGGAAAATGAGCGAGTTTAGACCTTGGGCAAGTTAAATACAAAAGTAGGACAAAGTGATACAGAGCAGCATGAGACGGGCTGAGGGGGAAGAGATCCAACTGCCCATGTGTGTGTTTGGTGGAGAAGGCAAGATGGAGGATCCTAGAACCAAAATTTGAATTAAAAGTACACATGGACTCCCAAGGTAAGCTAGTCTGGTTATATCAACTTGTCGGCATTAACTTCACCACATTTAAGTCCCTTTACATCACAGGTACAGTCGGCAGAGCAGAAAAAAAAAATAAGCACAAAGAAAATCAATCCGTGATATTCTGCCAACAGAAAACAGCTTAATGTTAGAAAAAAAAAAAACAGTAGCAAAGAGCTAACAGTAATTCTTTTTAAGACAGGTTCTGCACCTCATGGACATCCAAGGTAAGCTACTCTAGGTTCATCAACTAGTCAGCATTAACTGTATCAAGTTGCTTTTCTGGAGTTTTTCTCCTGCGTTCTGCATTCTCATCACCATGGCTCCACAGCATCAAAACAGCAAAAATGCAAAAAAAAAAAAAGAATCACATCATGAGCCAATCTGCCCACTGAGCATGTCCAAAGAGTGAATTCGATTTAGACCTTATGCAGTTTACGGGTTCTTTTGCTGGTATGTGCCATGGCTCGTTAAAAATATATTTCATTACATAATCATAATAAAATGAAAGAAAAACTTTCAAAGCTAAAAAAGTAAAACAAAAATACTTGCAAAGGAAATAAAATGATCATAATGGCAGAGCTGCATCTTTGCAAGCAAACCAACAATATGAAATTTGCATAAGCATTAGAATAAAAAACCTTGCTAAAGCAAGTAAGGTTGTCTTAATGTCAGAGCTGCATTAATTTGCTGTATAATTTAACCTGAAATTGAAAACTGTAAGCCAGACCTCACAGATATTCATATTTGTTCCTTGTTTCATATTCAGAGACAATAGAAGCTACCTGTTCATTTAGGTCTCTGTATTTCCATTTCACTCCACTTCTGCATGCACCAGATAACAGCTGTTCAAGTTTTATTTCTGTCATATGCTGTTCATTCTGAATGCACTGAATGAACTTCCAGATGGAGGGATGGCAGGCTCCGAGTTGACTATTAAATCCTCTGTGCCATCTCTCCACTGCATTATTGGTTCTGGAAAGAGCTCTAGTTGTTGCCATATGGCAGTTCCAGTGATCAACAGTAAATGATGCCCTTGTGCATCTTGACCTACCTCGTGGCCTCCCTTACCAGGTGTTTTCAATGTAGTCTAGGACTGGCAGCAACATTTCTTCATTATGCTGGAAAAATTCCCATTCATGCAGCTCTTCAAATGAGTTCACAACATCTGCTGGAGGTGCAAATGCTAAAGACAGAAGCATGCGCAAATTAAGGGAAATGTCTGGGTCACTACAGTATTTTTCAAGGACATCAGGACATTTCTGGATCTCTCACCACACTGACTGGGCAAGATGGAAGAAATACCCCCTGATCTCAGATGCAGGAAACACAGATGAAAAAGCTTTCCTTGATGGTCTTTCAAAATTCATTATGGCAGCTGTGGGGCTTAAGGCAACACATAATGCTTTCAGCTGACTGAAAACACTGGAATATGATGTTGTTCTGTGAGAATACACAATCACATACAGTGCTGTCACAATGGTACCAGAACAAAGACTGTGTATTATGTATAGTTGGTCAAATAATGAGGAGCAACATTTAAATGTTCCATCCATCATCAAGTCATGAGTCTCCTTTAGAAACGCTAAGTTTTCTTCAGTGGCAAACATTATGATTTGGTCAGCCTCTTTGCCACTATCAAATATCAAGAAAATCTGCCCAGTACTTGAAAGGGTGAATTCTGGTGGAAGCACCAGGTCCTCCACTGTGGTTGGAGTCACAGGACAACCACACTCCACCTGCCTAATATGCTGTACAGTGGGATTAATCAATATTATGCCTGGTAGGCAGTCTGTAGCAGACTGAGGAGCAGATGCTGTGCACTGTGAAACAACTTGTGAAGTGGTTTCTACTCCTGTTAAGGCACTTTCCCTTATATCAGACATCACCCTGTGCACTCCCACATCTCCAGCACCAGCTACATGAGTGTGATCTTTAAATTGAGCAACAACCTCATTCCCAACAGTGTGGAGTTGAGCCAGACAACTATACTTGTGTGCTTTAGCACACCTCGAATATATTTTTCCACCTGTCTCTGTCTTTTCAGTAATGGAATCCACCATGTAAAACAAGTGGCAGATCTTTTCTGGCTTGTAAGAAATTCCATTGCTAATTAGTACATGCAGCTCTGAATCTGACCTGAGTATTGCAGAGCTGCATCTTATAACAATAATTCAAAAAGTGGAAAGTCAAAGGGCTTTGCAACCCTTGGCTTTCAGGGGAGCTCCTAGCACTAATGAAATCTAGGGACCACCTCTGGGCTCTGGCTCGGGACACAGATAGGCAAGTAGGTATACAAAACTACAAACATGCAGGAAATGACTGCACTAAAGCAATACACCTGAAGAAAAGTAGCTACTACAAAGGTGCTCTCACTAACACCTTGGGTAAAGGGAAGTCCTTCTGGAATAATCTTTAACAAGTTTCAGGGAAACTGCCCAAAACGTCACCTACCATGTTGGAAGTGGATGGGACTATAGCTCTGGACCCAGCCACCATAGCAAACACATTTAACAATGCATTCCTGGACCTCAGTAGTGTGCTTTCGCATGACTTCTTTATTGCAGACCCCTCTGCTACACCCTCTCACCAACCCCCGCCCCCCCGTGCCTCGACCACCTTTTACTTGAAAGAAGTCAGGATGCATGAAGTGCTCAAATATGTTAGCAAAACAATCGCAGGATCAAGAACCAGAGGGAACACACTCAACCTTAAACTACTGTCTCTTACCCTAGATGAAGTGCTATCTCCGCTTACCCATATTTTCAACCTCTCCCTCACCCTTGGCCAGTTCCCTGACAGATGGAAATCTGCCACCATTATGCCAGTCCACAAAAGTGGGGATAAGGCCCATCATGGGAACTATAGGCCTATATCCATACTACCCCCCTCTCTAAGGCCATAGTGTGATTAGTCTCTGACCAACTGACGGAACACTTGGCTAAGCACGACATCCTTTGTAAGCAGCAGCACAGTTTCAGAAAAGGCCACAGCACTACTTTGACCCTCCTAGAATTCACAGGAATAATCCACAACTCCCTTGACAATAATCAACTAACTGGTTCAGTCTTCATTGACCTGTCTAAGGCTTTTGAGACCATCCATCACCAACTCCTCATCACTGAGCTTCAAAATGCTGGGCTTTCCCTAGAGGATACATCATGGTTTAAGAGCTACCTAGAAAAACGATCACAAAGGGTGAAAATTGCTCACATCCTCTCTGATGCTAGACCTGTCCATTCAGGAGTCCCACAGGGATCCATTCTCGGGCCACTCCTTTTCTGCTTTTTTTTGAAGAATCTTCCACAATCCTGTCCTGAACAAATCCTGCTTTATGCGGATGACACAGTCATCCATACCACTCACCATGACCCCCTCCTACTTCAAGAAAAGCTCCAGATGGGTTTCACTTCCATTGAAAAATGGTTTAACAGACAAAAGCTGGTACTCATGTAACCCCTAGTTGGCGCTATCCCAATGGCTACTGCCCCTGCCTGCTTGGCTAGTAGCAAGTTAAGGGGCCTGAGTTCTAAAACGGTTGCCTCCTCCCAGAGATTGGGATTGGAAATGGTCACACTAACCAGGGTACAGCCTTCTGGGACACTGTGATCCCCCTCTGTTCCTGCTAGTGGTGCACACAATACACAATAATTACTTTCACCATACCCCCGATATGCTTGGCAGATACCCACACAGTTTGCACTTACCACCAGGGCTGGTTTCTCTAGTTCGGTCCTGGGATCCCCCTGTAAAAAATAAGGTTAGCCAGCACAAATAGCACCAGTACAATACTTTGAGCACAAACTGGAACCACAGTCTGATTAGACTGTAGAAAAAGAGTGGATCTGATTTATTCAGTGGGGTTTGAACAAGGGTGGTGGTAATCAGGTTAATTAGCTTAAGTACTCTAGAGTTCACACTACTGTGCATGCAATTAGAGTCCCTATGCAGTCACACTCACTGGGTACGCAGGTGGAGGGAAGGTGGGCTAGCCAGAACTGTTGCCCAGGGTAGGCCGGCATTGCAGCTGGTTGGGGCCCTCTGAGGAAAAACAAACATGCACCACACTCTAATTGTAATCCGGAGCCAGAGGGCTCAGTTCATAAAGAAAAATAACATCAGGTGACATACTTTTGATTAAGCTATATGTTGCAGGGAGCTACCCTGGTGACTACTCAAGATACCCAAGACTGGACACAGGCTGGACGAGAATGAAGACAGCAAATGAACTCTCTGGATTGCAAGAAAAAGCTGGGAACACATGATTCACTGTGCTGTCATTCCTGTTCCGGTGTGGAACAGGGGGCTGATCCCTGGGCAGGTCTCTCGTCAATAGTTCTACTCTGTGCAGCAGGGTGGGGTTGCATGGCCCTTGTGGCAAGGCCCAGCCACATGGAGCTGATGGTACAGTCAGTCTGTTTGGGACTGGACACACTTCCAGCTAGCAGAACACAGTTTGAAATGTGGGGAATTGGAGCGCAACCTCCACGTGGTACACAGCATAATTATATGTAAGGGACACCTACTGTTCCCGGAAAAAGCTCTCCCAGGTCCCAATCGCAAAGTCTTTGCTCAAAACCAGGAGCTCTGGGGGAATCGAGATTTCTGGTGGGCTGATCGCACTCAGCACAATCTTCGGTCCTCTACAGGTTGAGCCTGGTCACTTTCAGTGGTTTCTTCAGTCACGCAATATTGGATATTGTCCGAGGATTTATTCTCTCTCTCTCCCCCTCTCTCTCTCTTTTTCTCTCTTTCTCTCTCTCTCTCTCTCTCTCTCCCACAGACAGACAGACTCGAAGACCTCACACTCGGCCTTTCCACAGTTCTCCCACTCAAAACTATGCTGACACTTGCTCAAATATCTCAAGCTGCTCCTTACTCAGCTTCTACTCCAGAACTGGCTCACCAGCAAACAGCTCAGGGGTTTCCTTCAGATCCAAAAGGTTTAGTTGGTCAGTGAAGCTGTCAATCACAACAAAAGCTCCCACTTCACTTGCAAAATGTGCTAAGAGTCCAAAACTACAATTCCCCAAATCTGTATCCATTTGGCCCCCATAAGCAGGCTCCATTTTAGAGTTCCTAATTACTGATTGGTCCAATTCAGCAGTTCGGGAACAAAATGGTGGAGATAATCAGAACAGTCCTTGCTGCAAAGAAGGCATGTTAGAATAAACTACATTATCATTATTACTCTAAACACGTTCAGCAACTAGTTACACCTTTCCACAAAGCTCCCTCTGCACAATTAGCAACGGCAGAAACTGAGCTATTTCCTGGCAGTCCGGGTGGGACTCGAGCAAGCCAACACTCTGCCTCCCCTTCCAGATTAATTATTACTGCAGCCAGGCAGCCCTTAAAGAGACAGTACATAAAGGCTTTACAGGCACTCTCTAGCAATACCAGTTAAACGGCTATAGTGCCGGACATCAACCTGGCAGTGAGCATTTAGGCAAGCTCATGGAAGACTTTTTGGGACCCCCCATTTGTAGGGAGGTTACACTCAATTACAAGAAAACAAAGTTGATGCTTTTATGTGGCTCCTGCAACAAGCATAGGTCTCAACCCATCGCAACTGCAAACTGCCATGGTGCTGTCCTAGACCAAGTACACTCCTTTAAATATCTTGGAATCACTCTCAACAGCCACCTATCCTATGGCATCCACACTGACACTGTTGCCAAAGCTGTTAACAAACGCATTGGTCTTCTCTACAGGCACAGGCAATGCCTTACCTCAGAGGCCTTAAGGATAGCTGTGCAGAGCTCTGTGGTCTCACTAATTGATTATGGGCTGGTTGTCTATGGCTCTGCTACTGACACAGCCCTTAGGCACCTATCCTTGGCCCTAAACAAAGCCTGCTGTCTCATAACAGGACTGCACCATCTCACCCACACATGTGCACTCTACGCCCAAATGGGTTGGCTCCAGCTATCCAACCATATTAAGTACCATACCTGCTTAATGGCCAAGAAGATCATATTAGGCCTTGCATCCCCAGGAGTCCAAGCCCTCCTACATGCAGCACATATCCCCCGCCCCTCCAGGGATTCTGAAAACCAAATTCTGCACATCCCCAATGCCACACCTCACAGGGACAAAGGGCCCTTGCTCACCGTGCTCCCTCCTGGTTTAATGGACTCAACAAAGACATTACCTCACTGCAAAGGCTAGGCCAGTTCAAAACCAACCTTCTCCTTCACCTCTCTGCCTCCAGCTCCTGTGACTGTCACTCATAATCTGCTACCCCCTCTAGCAATTACCTCTCCCTGACACCCTTCCCCTCACCCCTACCCCATCCCCTCCCTGGCATTATCACTTTAAGCCTGACAATGCCCTTGCCTGCTCCTCTGTTCTGTTGTCCCCTCAATCCTTCAATTTTCCCTGTTAACCCTTCCCCTGCCCTATTACCTTTCCTTCCCTCTACTCTATGTGTTCAATCTGCTTGAGTCTGCTTAGAATCCCATGCACGGCATTGTTTATATACATTTCTGTCCTGTACCTACTTCCCCCTCAAATGTTTGCATTCAGCTGCTTGAATTGCCTATTTTAAAGTTTGTCAAGTTTGTATTGTTTCCCTATTTGACGTAGGACCTTGGTAAAAGAGCCCTGGCTCAAAGGCATTTGTAATCCTAGAATAAAATAAATAAATAAATGAAAGAATTCAGCTGCAAAGGATTATAGGCACATTACAAAGGTGGGAGGGGCTCTAACCCACCACATGACATTGCCATGAAGAGAAACGTCAGGCACTGTTCAGGAAGGAGGAAACACAGGTACGTTGCTGTTTTGTTTTATTTATGAGAACAGCGTGACAGTCGCAAGACAAGTACTGTTCAGAAAATGCTGGCCAGAAGTTACTGAAAGAAGAGACACAGGAATGTCACTGCTCAGGTAATCGCTATTATTCGCTGACATGTACTGGCACTATATTTGGTTGGGTGATGCTAGCCAGAAGTCATTGATGTCTACCAGTGCTAAAATGATACCCTCACTGATATTACTTTCGCTATTCTTGATTCGCTATTGTCTACTCACAATTTTTTACTTGCTGAAATCATGGGACACCCTCATGAGTGCGTCCCCCTTCCCCCTGCATCCAACCTCACACCCAGGCAACCCTCTCCTATCCCCTTACCTCACTGTGCACACACTCACCCTTCCTTCCTCCATCCAGCCACCCCTCCCCCACATTACCCCACTAGAGGTAATTTGTGCCCTCAAATCTCTATACTCCACCAAACAGAGTCCTGATGGAAATTTTGAAAATATCAGCTCCAGCCATAGTCCCAACTATCACCCATCTTTTCAACCTCTCTCACTTATCTGGCTCCTTATCTAAGGCCTGGAAATTGGCCATGGTCATTCTCCTTAACAAAGGGGGAGATCCTTCAAACCCCGGCAACTACAGGCCTATCTCTCTCCTCCCCTCCCTCTCTAAGATTCTGGAATCTCTCTTCTCCAAAAGATTAAACTCCTTCCTATTCTTCAATGACATTTTGACTGCATATCAATCTGGCTTCCAGTGATACCACTGTACTTCATCATCCCTTCTCCACCTGACCAACCATATCCACTCAGCCATGGACAAGGGTCACCTGACACTGGCTATTTTTGTAGACTTAGCCAAAGCTTTTGGCTCCATTGCCCACAAAATTCTAATGGATGATCTTGCAACTATAGGCCTCTGGCCTTCCACCACCAACTGGTTCAAGGCCTATGTCTCAGACAGGTTCAAGTTGGTACAGCTGGGTGACACTAAATCCCCCCCTTCCCATCCTTGCTGGAGTTTCACAGGCGTAGATCCTTGGTCCCACACTTTTCTCCATTTTCATAAATAACCTTCCATCTGTCTGCCCTGCTTCCCATGTTCAAATGTACGCTGATGACTCAGTGATATTCATAGCCAGCTACTCCCTAGCCTAAATTGAACCCATCCTCTAATCTGATTTTGAGAATATGCTGAAGTGGCCTTGATGCTTAATCACTCAAATGCAATACCAAAAAAACAGTTGCAATGGCTTTTGGTTCTGCCCAGAAGTTGCCAAACTTTCCTCCCCTCCCTCCTTCTATGCTCTAGATGACACCAATATCTTAGCAATTGACTGCTGCAAGTTTCTGGGCATGTGGCTTGACCCCAAACTGGATTTCTCCCTACACCATGACACCATGCATAACAAGCTCCACCCAAAACTAGGTATCTCGTACAGGCACAAGAACAGTCTCTCCTTCCCCATCAGGAAGGAAATAATCATCAAGCTTATCCTCGCCACCTTCAGCTATGTCAATGTAGTTTATAATTAAGCTCCACAATCCTCCCTTGCCAAGCTTGACACACTGCTCCTAGTCTTCCACCCGCATCGCCACTAATCTCCCTTACTGTACATATCACTGCCTCCTATACTACACTGTTTCCCTGCCCCATCTTGCTAATCGCCAGCTTGCACACTGTACATCCTTTGTCGCCTAGTTCTGGTTCAACACTCTTCTCACCTACCTCTCCTCCGTTATAGCCCCAGCCTCCTGCAGTGGCTACACATTGCGTTCCTGTGACCTATGCACTTTCACTTTAGCCATTCCACGTTCACTCATTGGGAAACAATCCTTTGCCTACCAGCTCCTTGCCCTATGGGACTCATTACCCCTCGCTGTATGTAGTTTGCTAACTGCAATGTCCATCAAAAAATACTTCAAGCATCTCCGCCTACCCCCTGTCTCTGTCACCTCTCCCCTAGTCATAAAATTCCCCTGCCTTATCTCCTTCTGCCCATTTACCCGCTTTTCTTCCTCACTTTCTTCCCTATTCATTCTTCACCTCGTGCCAACTCTTGCTGTTATTTTTTGTGTTCAGGAAATATAGCTATGTATTCACTAACTAATTGGTTTCCCAAAGCACTACCTAAACTGTTGTTTATTTTATGTAATGCTTTTAAGTCCTCTGTATTACTGTGCATACTCATGCTGTATTGTTTCCCTGTATTGTTATTGCCTTCTATGATTTCTACTTGTACCAGTTTTAACTGTTGTTACTTATTCCTGCATCAATTGTAAACTGTATCCTTGTCCCTTGCCCCGGCTCGCACCTGGAATCGAGCCTCAGCTCAGTTATTAACTTTTAGAAAAATAAAATAAATAAATAAATAAATATTTATTATTGACAAAATGTTGTTTTTCTTGACAGGAATGCCTCCTTATATTATGTGTTTTTGTTGATTATATCAATATTTGTGGAGTTATCTGCTAGCATACTATTAGCATGCACATTTTTTGAAAGTTTTTTTGTTCAATTAATTAGATGGTGGGGCAACATTGGGGATCAATCAGGGGAGGGAATGGATGAATGAATTTTTTTTATGAAATAGTGGGGCAACATTAGTTATGGTGGAAGTGTTTTTTTTTTATTTACATAATTAGGGCGGCATCATATGAACAGTATGACTCATACATACCTACTTGTGTCATGCTTTCATTCATATGAGGAAATAGATTAAGGACTTAATTGATGCTTCATTAATTAGCAGGATTGCCATGCTGGCTGCTACCTTCAACCTACTGTAGGTCAAGGTGGCTGGATTACAGCATTTGTTTGTCACATCTAACTGATTTCTTTTATTTTTTTTTTGTAAGATAGAAATGATCTAACAGAAAGAGTCATGCACTTGATTTTGTGAGGCTATACATTTTTTATGAGTTTCTCCCAAGGAGTGCAAAATAAGTTGTGCTCAGTAGTGCCAAGTGGTTGCATCTACTATTAATGTGTATACCTGGTTCTTCTGATAAATAAAAAAACTGTACTTTATTTTTTTTTTAGTTGATCTTTTTTCTCCTACCTGGCTTCGGTCTGCCATAGTTGTCTGTGCATCCAAAACTACAGCCACCATCTGGTACATCCCAGCTCCTTAGGGACCCTTGCCTTTATCCCCTGACTTACCCCCCACATTGGGGTGCTGGATACCCCCATAATCTCTGCCAAGTCTGGATCCAGTGTGCAGCGATGCCTCCAAGTTGGGCACCCTGTAGGACAGCCATCAAGCCACCATGACTGTTCACCATTTTTCTTGTTCTGTGCCCCTGCATGAGTGGAGCATGCAATGACACCAAGGGAAGAAGTGCACACATGTCCGACCATGCTCCCTCCTGGCACTGTGCCCCAACTCAGCCCCCTGTTAGGCAGTGCCAGTACACCACTCCAAGCCTTTGATAGGAGCTGAAAATGCACTGACAGCTGGGATCCCCCCAACCCCAGAGAGGGAGAGCAGTCACATGGATGCTTGAGCCCTCTCCTCCCCTGCTGACCCCCAGTGGAGCAAGTCCCTTCCCAAACTCAGGTCACCGGCATGGAACGAGTTGTGGCATCCATTGCCTCAACCCTCAGCACCACTGGACCAGGTAAAAACTGTACTTTATGAGCTTCTGGCATCTGTTACTTCTGATCCTACAGGAGCATCAACATTCAAAAATGTTGTGTTGTGCTTTAATTCATATGAGGAAATAGACTAATGTCTTAATTGCTGCTAAATTAATTTGCAGGATTGACATGCTGGCTGCAACCTTCAAACTACTGTATGTCAAGGTGGTGCATATGGATCAGTAGTAAACAAATGATCTGCTGTGCATGGGGTTCATGAAGTAGCAATAATCTAACTGTTACCTAAACTAGGCATTACCATACTCTGAGATGATCCACAAATTATGGAACACCCCAGATTATATTAATGCTAATGTACATAACATCTAGTTCACTTCTTCTTCAAGCACTCTGAGTAATGCAGATAATTAATTTACTACTGCTCAGATCCGCCATGGGAAAGTTACAATCAGCTTACAGAAACAATTACTCTGTGGAGTATGAGATTACTGGGAAGGTGTAATCAGGAAAAAGAATACTTTTTGAACAAGGCTGCTAAGTAATGTAACTGAATAGGTTCAAAAACAGCCACACCTGAACTAGTGTCATTAGCAGGCAGCTGGCGTTTGTGGTGGACATTACTGCAATAGTGCTACCACTTAACTGTTTGACTTACTGCACATGTCAGCACAAACTCATGCACCACCTTACCAGCCCATAAGGGAGATGCACTCCCTCTTGCCTTGCTCCCTTAGTCATCGTGTTGTGGGTATCTGTTTAATTTAACACTCATCTGCTATTGACAATGAAAAAAGACTAATGCACAGTAAGGGGAATGGGATTGGAGGGAGGGGGTTCCACTAGACATCAGGGAAGAAATAAAGAGTATTGGGGTCAGGGAATGGAGGGTGGTGGAGTGCCACTAGACAATATGTTTGGGTGCTGCCCTCAGACATAAAGTAAACCACCATTAATTATTTTATTAGTTTATTTGAAATCCATGAAACAGAATAAAAATGTTGGCAGACTGGTTAATGTGAGTGCTTTTTTTTCCTTTTTTTGGTCTAAGGGCATTACACACAGTTTAATGCAAACTGTACAAAAGGAGTGCTATAATTTATCAGAATCATCACAGTATGTGAAATCCATGTCACCTGCTGGTGCACCTGTAAAACCAGTGAGAAAAGAAAAACTAGGACACTTCAGGGCTTAGATGTGTTGCAGTCACCCTCATGTGGATTAGGGAGGAATTGCAATAGGAAGCTAATTATACCCTGCCGCACTTAGCTGTACAGTGCCATACCGAGCAGTATATTGAGCATTAGAGTACCACACCCAGCAGTATATCGAACATTAGAGTTCCACACCCAGCGGTGTACCTCATTACCATTAAACGTTTCAATAGCACATATATTTATATTTATATATATATATATATATATATACATAGGGGCAAGATGCAGCCCTATAGTTAGGGTTGAGTAGCATGTTTAATGTTAAACCTCAAATTTTGCATTTTAATAACTTTGCAACTGATCAATGGATTTGCACAAAATTTGGCATATGCTGACCCGTGGGGTAGATCTCTTGATATGGAAAGTTTTGTTCCAGTTGAATGTGCAGATTCTGAGGTACGGACAGTGCAAAAAGTCATAATTTCAGGGTTTTTGCATTTTTTTCCTCATCACCCTGTGCACAGATGGTGTGGAATTTTTGTGTGATTTTATGGTAGAACCAGCTTGGGTAACAGATAAGGCATGCCATATTTTGTGAAAAAATATTAATCTGTTGCAAAGTTATAACAATTTTAAATTTCCTATTGTTTTCAATGGGAAGAGCACTTTTCAGGATAGAGGGAGAAAAACTGAAGGAGGAATTTGCACTCACAAATAAGGATTCATTCTAGCAAGACCATTCCTCTTTTGAGAGAGCAAAAATCCTTTTTCGTGAGGAAAAATTTCTTTTTTGTGAGCTGGCCTCTGGTTTTTAAATGTTGTTAATCAGATACACCAACAAAAGTATATTGTTCATTGGGACTCCCTTAGATGGATTCTGAAGTAGTTTAATGGCACAGCAATCTTGAAAGGTGTGGTTTTTCATAAGCTGGTTCCTTTTTCGCGAGCTGACTCCTTTTTCACTAGCAGGTGCAAAAGGAATTGACTCACGAAAAAGGAACTGGCTCATGAAAAAAAAATCCTTTCTAATGAGTTCTTGAAAAATGGAATCCTTTTTTCCACCCTGCGGTTGCTGTACACACTTTTTGTGCACATTAAAAAAGCATTTTTGCCAACATCAGGGTGCCCAAACCCTGTGTCAGCAACAGAAGCACCCCTTCACCAGTGTGGAACACTGCGTAACCTACTCCCAGTGTCCTGAAGTATTTATAGGTTAAAACATATTTTTTGGCTGACATCGGGTGCCCAGTTCCTGTGTCAGCACATGAACTGCCACCCCCCACGAGTGTGGGACATTGGGGAGCCTACTCCCAGAGTCCCCAGTTATATCATCTTCCCCAAGTGCTGTGGTACACTGGGGTGTTCCAAAATATTGCTGCATGTGTACCTGTGAAGAAAGAAAACAGTACCCTGACATCATTATTTTTAAAATCCTTATAAAATGAAAATGAGCCTTCATCATCTCCCCCATCACCATCCCAACCCTCCCACTGAGCACCCACCACCCCACACACCCTATACTTACAAGTGGAGGTCATCGGGTGTCATCTTCTGTGGACTGGGACATGTCTGTACTCTTCAAAGCTGAAATGCGAACTGAAGAATCAAGGTAGGTGCCATATACTGGCTGTCAATGGTGTTTTGAACGTATGTTGATATCTCAGCCATTTTAAAGTATTTTTGTACCAAATTTTCAACATGAGCTTTTTGGGGCCCCTCCTCATGAACACTTTCACTGTCATTTCATTAATCAGATCTGTAAGGTGATTTTGCAGATGCTGCTCAAAATCACCATTTGGGAACGAGTAATTTATTTATTTTCTTTAATCATTATTATTTCGGAAGACACCTTTGAGCAAAAGCTCTTTTACAAAGGTTCCTTATCGGGGAAACAATACAGAACATAGTGAGGACAATAACAAGTACAGTAGTTTCAAGCAGCCATAGGCTTTTACAGGTTCATTGAAGCTTTCATATGAAATTAGTGTAATACATACACTGATTCACAGTATGTATGTTAAATTACAGTAATTTGTGTATATTATTCAAGAACATATGTACAATAAAAAACATAGTTGTAATGAAATGACAGAGCCAGTTTTCATGAGGTGGGCTCCCAAAAAGTCTATGGTGAAAATCTGGAGCAAAAATACAAAAAAACACCAGAGTTACTTGTGGTCATTGAATTTTCCTGTGTACATGGGTAACTTTGACAATTTTTAGCATTTTCACTCCAAATTTTCAACACAGAAATTTTTTCACACCACCTCGAGAACAGTACAGCTGTCATTTCTCACATCCTACCTGAAACATGTTTGCACAGCTGTGGCAAGGAATGGCATTTTGCCATGGATTAAGAAAGTTTCATCTATGGGGTTTATGAGGTGGGGTGATAAGAAGATTATGTTGAAAATTTGTGGTCAAAATGTAAAAAAATAACAAAGTTATGACCATCATTGCAATTTCACTATGCATACTCCTAAGTATGGAAATTTTCAATATTTTGACCCAGATTTACAACATATAAGCAAGCAATAATACTCAACATGGTGGTTGGTATTGAGCAATACCAGACTGTCCAGGGCATAATGAGGCCTGACACCACAGGTGGATGTCCTTATAACCCCTGGAAGGTCTGTTATTGCTTATACCACCTACCCTGGAGTGTATTATTGCACTTAGAAAATGGGCACTGTATCAAATGTATTTAAAACAATATATATTTATAAGTTTTAATGATACAACTCTTACTTGATTCATTTGTATTGCAATAAAGTAGTCCCGCCACCTGCTTTTTTCTACTCTACTGTCTTTTGTGCCTCTGTAGTTTAGAGCAGGTTGTTATGGCTACCCCCCCCCCACACACACACACATATAGAGGTTGGGCATTTTTAGACAGGTTTTTTTTAATTTGTTGAAGGTTTGTTTTTTGGCTTTGCATCCTACAATTGAGGAATGGTGTAAGCGGGAGGTAGAGAGGTGATAGCAAGCAGCTGGCAATGTGACTGGATGTTTAGTGAGCATGTGAAGAAGACAACAGAAGATCAGTGTCGGAAAACTGCTACTGCTGGGGTTGGGAGAAATGGTTATTTTTCCATTTGGGATTTGTTTGGCAGTGGTCCATTGGAGCTGTTCTGAATTATGGACTGTTTTGACTGCACTGGGTTGTGAGGGTCCAAGCCACAGGAGAGGAAGAGGGAGAGAAAGGAGAGCATGGAAGACAAATTTAAGTAAGAAATATTTGAAAAACATTTTTAAACATACAGACTGGTAGGGTGGGAGGAGGTGTCACATGACATGTTGGGGATGGAAGATCTCTTGATCGCTAAGTGAGGGTAAAAAAATGTCAGTTGGTCTGTATGCCAATTTGGGGTACTGAAAGTTACTCTAAGTAATGCTGCACCTTGAACCTTGAATTGGCACTTCTTTAGAAGTGGGTGTCTATCAAAAGTTAATATATCCCCCTGTAGTGGCTCTCAGCCAATGAGAGAGCTGCTAGAATCTAGCCCATTGTCAAATTCTTATTACCCCACCTCATGTATGTCACAGCTGTTATTTTTCAAACCCTGTCCCGGCACAGAAGTGCAATGCCTTTAAAGTAAGAACAGACTTGTTTTAAACATATAGACAGCTACATTTGAAACCCTTTTTTTCAAAACAACAGCTGATGTACCCCAGAGTACAAACCACCACTGTAGTAAATATAGAAACAGAAGAAGAAGTTATAGAATGTGAACATATAAAAACACCTTTCTACAAAAAGTTAAAGTTTGTGCCTAATATGCAAGTGAATAATGCTATAAATGTGTTTAGTAGACTGGTAGACATTGATGTTGAAAAAGTTTTAAGTAGATATGAAAATATAAGAACATCAAATAATCTGAGTAAAGCTGAAAGAGAAGCATTACAAGAAGTAAAACAACTACCAGACACAATAATCAAAAAAGCAGATAAAGGTGGAGGGGTAGTCTTGTGGGGTAAAGGTATGCATATTAAAGAAATGGAAAGGCAGCTTGAGAATGAGAAGTATTATAAAAAACTGGGTGGAGACCCCACAGAAGAAATCAAAACAAATTTGAACAGAGTGATTGAAGAGGCAAAACAAAAGAAATGGATAACAGAAAAAGGAAAACAGATTTTGACAACAGAAAATCCTGTAAGACCTACCATCTATTTGTTGCCAAAAATACACAAAAATAGAGAAGTACCACCCAGAAGACCGATTGTGAGTAGTTTAAACTCGGTAACAGACCCATTGTCAAAGTTTGTGGGGTTTTTCCTGAGACCTCTAGTGAAAGAGAATAGATCCTATATAGCAGACACAAAAGATATGTTAAATATTTTAAAGGAGGTGAAGATTGAGGAAGGAACATGGCTAATAACAAGTGACATAGAAAATCTTTATAATAATATACCTCATCAAGAAGGGTTGGGAACCATAAAGAAAAAACTTGAGAATAACCTAATGCAATACCAACAACAGATTTTATTCTGGAATTGGCTGATCTGGTCTTGAAAGATAACTATTTTTTATTTGGCACATCATTTTTTAAACAAATTCATGGTACTGCAAGGGGTACAACATTTGCTCCTTCATTGGCAAACTTATATGTTGGAGCATGGGAAGACAAATACATATGAAATGAAAACAGCAATAAATGGAACAAAAATGTGAAAACATGGGTTCAGTTTGTGGATGATGTGTTTATTCTATGGGAAGGTGAAGAAAGTGATTTAAAGGAATTTTTGGAATCTAAGTGTGATGTAAATTTAAAATTTGTTTCAACGTATAGTAAAGCAGAAATAATTTTTTTGTACTTAATGATTTATGTAAAAAATTCAAAATTGGAAACTAAATTATACCAAAAAGATACAGATAGAAACACCAATTTGCATTTTGATACTCAACATCCGTGTCATACTAAAAGGAACATACCATATGGACAACTGCTCAGAATAAAAAGGAATTGCAGCGAGGAAGAAATAAGACTACAAGAGTCAGCAGAAATGTGTCAACATTTGCTGGAAAGAGGTTACAAATATGGAGAGTTGAAAGGAGCTTTAGAAAAAGTAAATAAAGAAACAAGAGAAGATATAGTAGGAAATAAAGAAAAAAGGACAAAGGAGAACAGATCTGTTTTAATACACAATATAATGATTTGTATTGAGAATTTAAACAAATTATAAACAAACTTTGGCCAATACTGAAAGCAGACGATAGTTTAAAGAACATCATGCAAAAAGGGCCTTTATTTAGTTATAAAAGAAATACAAATTTGAAAGATATGCTAGTGCATATGCTATATACAGAAGAAAGACCCCAAAACAGACCAGATTGGATGCCAGTGTTCCCACAGGGTAATTACAAATGTAGAAATTATCCACACTGTAGTGGAACAAAAAATACAAAATAAATTATCATCCTAGGACTGGAAAAAAATATAAAATAAAAGGTTTTATAAACTGCTCATCAGAGGGTGTGATATATATGCTAAAATGCCCATGTGGAGAAGCATATATAGGTCAAACAAAAAGGGCATTAAAGACACAGATTGGAGAACATAAGACAGCCATAAGGAGTAAATATAGAAAATACACAATGGCTAAACACTATGTGGATGCTGGACATTGTTCTGCAGCATCTCTTATACATGTAGAATTGGAAAAAGTCGAGTTACCAATCAGAGAGGGATGTTTGAAAGATATACTTCTTCAATGAGAAGCATTTTGGATCCACGAAATGCAAACCCTTATACCTAATTGATTAAATGAAAATGCAGGATACAGTAGCTATCTCTAATAGATCAAGGTTATAGAAATAATCAAAATGAAGTAATATGTTGGTTATAAGTAAAGCAATAGATGGAAATACAAAGATAAAAATGTAATAGTGACAAATGACCTTTAGCAATATAATTTGACCTCCAAGGAAATATGTTGTTATGTTAGTAGAAACGGGTTCATTGTGATATTGAAGGTATAATGAAATTGAAACAAAGTAGTATGTTGGTTAATAGTTCAGAAACGAATAAATATGTAAATTTTAACTGTAATTAGAATATGTAACTCTAAACAGTAGAATTTAATATTTAGATACTTTTTATGTCATTATGTAAGAAGGAATTGAAGTTATGAGAGGGCTTTAGGTAATATATGTTTATGGAGTTAAACTAATAAAGAATGAAAGAATAAAAGGAGATAAAGAATGTCCACAAATATCATAGTACCGATTCTTAACCTTCAGCACCATTATTTGACCTCCCTGTCAGAACTGATATATGTAAATTAGAAAGGGGCAATTAGGAATGGATAATGGTGAAAAACAAAGATAGAAAGGGATAAAATAAAATTGTATGTAATCTTGGGTCGATAAAATAAAATCTATATGATATGACCTCGAGCATGATGGATGACCTTTTTGTAGACATTATGAAAATGAGTGTATATAATGGTTTAATTTGAAATATGTTAAGAACATGAGAAATAGTAAAATGACTGTTGAGACAGTAGAAAATGTAATAAATGAGATTGCAATTTTTTAGTAAAAAAGAGAAGTCCACATAATAACAATTATAAAAAAAAAAGAGTATAAAAAGGCAGAACATCTTCACTTTGATAGCTCTGATGATGGAGATTTGCTGTCCGAAAGATCAGCACGTTTGAGCGTGTGAACATCACTTGACTTTTGCAAGCACCGAGGAGGCCAGACTGTCTAAGCAGGAAGAAGGAGGAATGGCTCGGTAAGCACTTTGGAGCACTAAATGAACTTACAATAGTAGTTTGGAGCGCTACCTCAAAGCAGACAGACGTTAGCTTTAAATTTTCTGGTGGAAAAGAAAGTTTTAGAGGTGATGCCACGCTGGGAAAAGGTATTTCTTATGGAAACAGAAAAACGATTTGAATAGGCAATAGAGCCATTAAGCTAAGTAAACCAGCATGTCATACATGAGAACGAGTATGATAAAGAAGTCTGGTAACATATACAAACAAGGACATTTTCCAATTGAGATTGACTGAAATGGAACAGTTCTTTAACTAAGAAGTCACTGAATAAGCTTTTAAGAAGCCTTACTGAATATATTTGATTTTTGCAGGGAATTTGTCTATATTTTGATGTTGGATTGGGAGAAAATAAAATAAGTTATATACAAAGATACCCAATGCAAGATTTTTTTGAAAAATAAAAAAGCAAGTACAAACATTAGAAGGGGAGTGCAGGTGGAAAGCACCCAGAGGCTTAGGTGGTGTGAAGAACTTAAAACCTGTCCACAATATGTTTTCACACCTGTGGCTCAGAATGACATTGCAGTTGAGCATAATTATGTTTTGGCCTGCATTTCGCAATTTCTCTGTACCGGGGTACATGCGGTGGGGTAATAAGATGGCTATGTTTACAGTTTGGTCACAGTTGTTCTACATATCCACATCTACACACATATGTGCATGTACAGCAGGATTGGAGGACCCTGCACTCCCACAGTAAAATGGGGATACTATTATACCAGCTCAAAAAGTAAGGAAATTCTTTGCAGAAAACTTAGTTACTGCATCAGTTAGGGTTAAAACAACAAAAGTAGGGAAATGTGGTGTTAGGATTTCCACCCCCACTGAGCACAGACAAGGAGGGATTGGGGGGTGGCATTGGAGTCATCGGCCCTAATGCTCACCCCATTCTACTATGCTGTACCCACCCAGCTTATTTTCTAAAGCAATGAAGTGAGTGTTAGGGCTGATGACCGCAATGTCACCCCGATCCCTCCTCATCTGTGCAGGTTAGGGGTGGGGTGTTAGGGTTGGAAACCCTAATGCCACAATTCCCTACTTTTGTCGCTTTAACCCTAACTGATGCATTAATGAAGTTTTCTGCAATTTATATACATACATACATATATACTGTATATATATATATATATATATATATTCGTGCAGCTGGCTTGACAGTTTTGCAGCATTTCCTGAATGAGCAGGAAGTCCAGCAGCCAACCACACACACACACTAACTCGTCTGGCAGAACTTGTTCTTAAACTCTGTATTTTTTCTTTTAAAAACAGTTTTTTTCAGCAGGTCAATGGAGTTTCATTGGGTACCAAGATGATTCCCAGCTTTGCTAATCTGTTTGTGGGTTGGGTGGAGGAACATTTTTTTCTCTGATTCACAGGGACTGCGCTTGAACTCTACACATGCTACATAGATGACTGTGTGAGGGCCACCTTCTGCTCCAGTGAGACCCTTCAATTCTTCCTCGACAAGTTTGCCATGGCCCATACTTCCCTTCAATACACTGTTGAAGTATCCTCCTCTACACTGCCTTTTCTGGATATCCAACTGTCAGTACAAAACACTGGTCTGAAGACATCAGTTTATTACAAACCCATTGACTTTCACAGTTTCCTCCTCCACAGCTCCTTACATCCTAAACATGTCAAGAATGGCCTGTCTTATTCACAGTTTCCTAGACTTCGCATGTAATGCAGTGAAGAGGATGATTTTGCTGAGCAGGCCCAAATAATGCATAATTTTTCATTAACAGAGGATACCTTAAAAGCACAGTGGATAGAGCACTCTCCCGGGTCAGTAACATGCCCTGTAACCTTGACCCTGCAGGAAGGATACTGTCATACAAGAACAATGACGGATTCCACTAGTGCTTCCTTTTTGTCAAAGTACACCTTCTCTTCACAGGATCATCACCAGTAACTTTCCTATTTTACAAACTGACTCCAACATTGGTGCTTCCTTTACAGAACCACCTGTTGCCTCCTTTTGCCGACCACTCAACCGGCTGAATCTCCAGGTGAAAAGCAGCCTACCTACTCCTAACAGTTCCTCCCTACCAGTTACCAAACCTTGCAACAGAACTCGCTGCTTCAGTCAACCCCAGAACAGATGGAATTTCAAACACTGAAGTCAAAGACAGAACCACAGGTCATGAGTACCCCCAGGCAGGGGGACCCAGGTTTGACTCACAGTAAATGTTAAAATGTTACCTGCGAATCAATGCAGATAGTTATGTTACTATCATTGTTATTGCAATTGTTGTTATGAAGCTTAAAAGTTGCATCAAAGAACAAATGTGCCTACAACAAAAAAAGATGATAACTCGGTCCTTATGGCTGACTTAACTACTGTGTCCTATAACATCAAGTGGATCAGCACACCTATAAAATGAACAAGAATACTTCCGGAATTAAACAGATGGGGAACATCAATGGCTTTTCTGCAAGAGACCCACCTCTCCCAACCTGAACGCTTAAAACTTAGAAGAAGTTGGGTGGAGGAAGTATATGCATCTACCTTTGAGAATCATACAAACTGAAGAGAAGTGGCGATATTGGTTAGGAAGAATACCCCCCTGGTAGTGTAAAACATGGAAGAGGATAAAGAGGGGCAATTTATTAAACTTACAGGTGAATATCAGGGAGTTTCCTTTGTATTACTCAACATACATGCTCCAAATTAAACTAAAAATAGGATAACTTTCCGTCAATGCCAACTGCTAAGACAAAAGTCTGAAGAGAAAGTTATGTATATCACTGGGGGAGATTTTAATTGTACCCTTCAACTCAACATAGACAGAAGTGGTAGGGTAACAAGGGAGGCACAAAGGGTGGGCAGAAAGCTGGGAGGGCTACTGGGAGAGTTGAGGCTAACAAAGATGTGGAGACACACACATAGCAGGGATGGGAACTATACCTTCTTTTCACATCCACATGGACAATACTTGAGGATAATTGTTTTCTGATGTTCACTGAATGACTACATACTGTAGACAGGTGCAATATTAAGCAGATACTGCCTCTGACCATGACCCAGTGATACTGGGGCTGACGGTGACCCCCACTCAGAAAAACACATTTTGGAGGCTTAATGTCTCCCATTTAGACAGTACTGATTTCTGTAAATTAATACAAGGGGATACATTGGACTATCTCCAAAACAAGAGGGAGGAGAAGGAGACATCATAGGCAGACAGATGGTAGGGTTTAAAAGCTACAATAAGAGGAGAGTGCATACAGTATGCTTCAGGGAAAAAAAGGAAAATAGAAAGCAAAGACGGGGACTGGAAGAAAGTTTTTCAACCTAGAAGCAGAGCATAAAATTACATTAAACCCATCCATGAAGCAACAATTCCAAGAATGTAGGGACAAACTAACAAAATTGCTAGAAAAGAAAATAGAAGGGAGCCTGTTTTACACACAACAGTGCTATTATGAAGCCAGAAACAGGGCAGGGAAATGACTGGCCTGGCAGTTAAGAAAACAAATGATTAACAGGATAGTTGTAAAAATTAAAAAGGGAGACAATGATGCCAACCATTATACCAAACCAGCAGAGATATTAGAAGTATTCACAGAATACTACAAACAGTTATGTTCAGACAACAGAGTGGCAGGAGATGAACAAGAGTTGGGGGTGTTTCTGAACTCAGTGAACCGATCCCAGTTATAGGATGAAGAGAAGAAATCATTAGATGTGCCTGTCTCGCAGGCAGAGATAGCCACAATAATCAAAAACCTAAAATGTAATAATACCCTGGGCACAGACGGACTCCACTCAGAAATGTATAAAACATTCACTGGGGAAGTAATCCCCATACTGCAAAAGATTTTTAACAAAATCTTAAATGGAGAGAATGCACCGGACTCGTGGAGACAAGCACAGATAATGGTGATCCCGAAACCAGGAAAAGATCCACATCTCTGTGGCTTTCATAGGCCCATCTCTGTTCTGCCAGTGGATATGAAGATATTTCCTTCTATAATGGCAAACAGACTTCAAATTCACATTCAGAATTTGATCAATCCAACCCAGACAGGCTTTATAAGAGGCAGAATATTACAAGATAATGGCCTTAGATTCCTGAGTATTATCACCTCTCAGAAGGCATCCAGGCGGGTCCAGCTGGCCCTGTCACTAGATGCCAAAAAGGCATTCGACAGGGTCAGATGGAGCTACAGTATCTTAAAGGGGTTATGGCCAGAATGAAATTCAGACAGGGATTCACTGCATGTATCAATGCATTATATGGGAAACCAGAAGCAGTTGTAAAGGTGAATGGAATGAACTCAATCCAATTCCCTTTATCCCAAGAAACTAGACAGGGCTGCCCCAGTCCCCTTTGCTGTTTGCGCTCTGCATAGAGCCCTTGACAATAACAATCAGGGAGGATCCAAACATCAAAAGCATAGTAGTGGCAGGTAAACAACATAAAATGTCATTGTACATGAATGATACCCTAATATTTATAAGAGACCCAAGAAGCTTCAAACCCCTGGTTCGGAAGGTCCTAGTGGAATATGGGAAGATATCTGGATTCAAGAACAATGATACGAAGACAGAAGCAATGCACATTAGTGGGATATTAACTAAGGAGGACAGAATAACATTTCCCTTTGTCA
This sequence comes from Neoceratodus forsteri, assembly GCA_016271365.2. NCBI lineage: Eukaryota > Metazoa > Chordata > Ceratodontiformes > Ceratodontidae > Neoceratodus > Neoceratodus forsteri. Next base: position 635,996,006 of record CM057455.1, on the reverse strand, counting down.
CAGCTGGCCCACTGATACAGCGGTTGAATTTCCGCTGATGACCCTAGCGAACTGGGTTTGGGAACGAGCCTGGGTCATTGAAGGGCCGGCCGGGAGGAGAAGGATTGAGCATCCTAAGGACAGTTCTCCTTCTCTATGGGGAAAAGGGGGGTTTCTGCAGTCAGTGTGAGAGTGGCACCTAGCGGCAGCTGGGTACATCGTCCTATGCACCGACTCATAGTCAAGGGTACACTGGGGCGGGACAGACTCTGGCATCAATGCATGTCTCTGCCTCAGCCTATAAGGATAAAATTCCTCTCTGCCATGCATCTCTATGATGCCCTGTCCCTGAAACTCTATCAGCTGCCTGGCTGAGGGCTCCCCCAACCAGATATGGATCCACGTCACCGGTGCCCACTGTGGTGCCATGCCCCGCTTCCTGAGGGATAAGCCAGGAATGACCGGGGAAGCAAGGGGCTCATTAGGTGGTGGAGTCTCAGGGGGTACCATGACCAGGGTGGAGGTCTGACGAGTGGCAGAAGAGGGGCAAAAAGTAAGATAAATATGTAAAAAAAAAATGTACCTTTGTCTGGGCTAGGCAAAACAAGATAAGCTACTTAAGGATTAACATCACCACAAATGTCCGAGATTTATTTAAATTGAATTATGATAGGCTAGCCAGGAAATGCCAGGCAGATATGGAAAGAAGGGAAGTGTTCCCTTTTTCACTTCTAGGCAGAATAGGTGTGGTGAAAATGAACCTCTTACCATGATACCTATTCCTCTTTCAAACACTACTGGCGGGCATCCCTGGCAGCTTTTGGCAGCAACTAGAAGAAAATATCAAGAGTTTTATGTGGGGAAGGGGAAGAAACTGAGGGTGGAAAGGAATAAACTGATGTTGCCCCAAGAAGAGGGGGGGACTGAGCCTTCCAGACCTCAAACTTTATTATACTGCAGTACAGACCCCTAATAGTATCACATGGGCTATGAAAACAGAGGACTCGAAGTGGTACGATATGGAAAATGATCCTGACCTACGTATCCCACTATACACCTTCCCGATGACCAACATTTGTGCAAATTTGAAAAAAATAAACAGTTTTCTAATCCAGGATCAGCCTGTCACTTTCCATACTTAAAAGGATCAGGGCATTAAGAAACACTCCGAATGATATACAGTAGGCCCTCTGATCCTCATAGTGGGGATCTAGATTTCTCAAACTGGGATATCAGGATATAGGATTAAGAAAATGGAATAACAAGACCCTGATTAGATAAGAACAATTGATGGAATTAGAACATTGTGTAGCATTTCAAACTAACAAAGCTAGACACCACTTAGATAAGGCAGACTTTTGCAGAGCCTTGTAGGTCAGAAGCTACCTGATTAGCTCAGGAGCAAGTCACAGCATCACCAGAGACAAAATACTGTAGCATGGGAGGAATTCCTTCACTGGAGTACTAGATTGTCAGAATGCTGGGGTTGCATCTTGACTATGCACAAACTCCTAGTGCAGTCCAGGGGTGCTAACTTGGGGGAGGTTAGGTTAAAATGGCAAGACGACTTAGGAATCCAGATATTAGAGAAACAATGAGAAGAATGTCTGAGAGGGTTGGCAGGTTACAGCTTCCCAAAATTGGAAAGAATTCAGGTGGAAAATACTTAACAGGTTCTTTTATGTTCCCACGGTTGCCAGACACTTTGCTTCTACACAAAAAGACCTGTGCTGGTGGAACTGCAGGAACAGAGGTACACACTACCATATGTTATGGTCTTGTCCTAAAATTGATGAATACTGGAACCACATTAGGATTGAAATGGCACAGGTATGGGGAACACCGATGCCAGACTCATTCGCCCACTATGTTTTAAGCATCCCAGTCCCTGGGATTGGAAGTAGAAAAAAAAGTTAGGTTTTACAATGTATGACCCCGGTGGTCCCCAAGGCTCTGACAGTTCGGTGGTTGAACACAGATGCTCCCAACATACAGACTGGAAGACCAGAGTGTCAGATATCTATAATATGGAACAGATCACAGTCACTCTGTGTCTCACAACAGAAAAGTTTAGAGAACATTGGGTGGAGTGGACCAGATAAGTTGCACCAGAGCAGGATCAGGGTAGCTAGAAACATAGAAACATAAAAACATATAATTTGACGGCAGATAAGGACCGCTTGGCCCACCTAGTCTGCCCATTTTCCTACCTAACAGATAAGCAGCAGATCCTAGTTAACCAACAGCTTACTTCCTCCTACCCCCCACTAGGACTGCCTTATGTCTGTCCCATGCATTCTTGAATTCCCCCACTGTTCTTGACTCCACGACCTCCTCAGGGAGGCTGTTCCACGCATCCACAACCCTCTCCCTGAAAAAATACTTCCTCACATTGCCTCTAAGCCACCCCTCTATCTTCAAATTGTGCCCCTTGTTCTTGCACATCTCTTTTTCTGAAAGATGCTACCCTCTTGGACTTTGTTGATTCCCTTGAGGTACTTGAAAGTTTCTATCATGTCCCTCTCTCCCTTCTTTCCTCAAGGGTATACATATTAAGCTCCTTTAGTCTTTCTTTGTATGTCTTCTGGTGCAGACCCTGCACCATTTTGGTTTCCCTCCTCTGGACAGTCTCCACTCTGTCTATGTCTTTGCGGAGATGGGGTCTCCAGAACTGCACACAGTACTCCAGATGGGGTCTCACCAACTGTCTGTACAGAGGGATAACAACGTCCTGTTTTCTACTATTGATGCCTCTTCCTGTGCATCTTAGTATCCCCCCAGCCTTCCTTACTGCCTCCTCACATTGCTTGCCCACCTTTAGGTCATCTGATATAATTACCCCCAGGTCCCGTTCCATTTTTACTGTTGTCAGTATCTCACCCCCCATTGTGTACTCTTCCCCTGGGTTTTTGTTTCCCATGTGCATTACCTTGCACTTCTTTGCATTGAATCTGAGCTGCCATACATTTGACCATTCCTCCAACCTTGCCAAGTCCCTTCTCATTCTTTCCAATCCATGTTGTGTATCAACCCTGTTGCAGATCTTTGTGTCGTCTGCAAAGAGACATACTTTTCTTTCCAGTTCCTCTGCAATGTCACTTATAAAGACATTAAAAAGGACCAGTCCCAGTACTGAACCCTGCGGTACCCCGCTAATAACCCTCCTTTCTTCACTGTGTACTCCATTTACTACTACCCTTTGTGTCCTGTTGTCTAGCCAATTTTTTATCCAGGCTACCATCTCGGGGCCCACTCCAAGGCTGGCTAACTTGTGTATTAATCTTTTGTGTGGGACTGTATCAAATGCCTTGCTAAAATCTAGGTAGGCCATGTCCACAGCCCCTCCCTGGTCTACTACTTTGGTCACCCAGTCAAAGAAATCTATTAGATTCATCTGACATGACCTTCCCATCATGAATCCATGCTGTCTTGGGTCCTGTGCCCCACTGGCCTCTAGGTACGCAACAATTCTTTCCTTCAGAAGTGATTCCATCATTTTCCCTACCACTGAGGTCAAACTAACTGGTCTGTAGTTTCCTGCCTCTGTCCTGCTCCCACTTTTGTGAAGAGGAATCACATCTGCCCTCCTCCAGTCCTCAGGTACCACCCCATCCTCCCATGATTTGTTAAAGAGAGTAGTCAGCGGTGTCACTAGTTCTAACCTTAGTTCTTTTCAAATTATTGGGTGAATGCCATCAGGCCCCATTGCTTTGTCCACCTTCAATTTTATTAGTTCTTTCAGAACCCTTTCTTCTGTAAATGGACTGGTATCAACCCCCATCTTCAGAGTGTTTCTCTTGTTTGGTTTAGGTACCTTTCCCTCCTCTTCCTTTGTGAATACTGAGCAGAAATATTCGTTCAGTATCCCTGCTTTTTCACTGTCCCCCTCAACCCACTTTCCCTCCCCTTTATTAAGCCTCAGTATCCCTCCTTTGGTCTTTCTTCAATCCCTAATGTACCTATAAAAGGTTTTATCCCCCTTCTTAACAGAATTGGCTATCCTTTCCTCGTTTTGGGCCTTTGCTATTCTGACTGCCTTCCCAGCCTCTTTCTGCTTTAACTGATAAAGTTCTCTGTCCTGCTCCTTCTGTGTTTCCTTATATTTCCTGAATGCTATCCTTTTCTCCTTAACCTTCCCTGCCACCTCTTTTGAGAACCATAGCATTTTTTTCCTTCATTGTGTTTTATTGATTTGATTTTGCATCTCTACACGAAGGTGGGATGTATATAAAAGACAACCCATAACAGACACAAGGATTTTACCATTCTAATATTTTAATCTTCTTTAAATGTCCAAGGCTGTCAAGGAAAGTAGATGTATATAGTTCTAACATTTATTGCATAAAGTTATAAGTTCTATGTGAAAGAACATATTGGTCACAGATGGATATGGGGGGATGGCTATCAGCCTAAATGGTTCTTCTCCAGTCCGTAATGGTCTTGTGGTGGGACTTTATGTCTTCCAAGATGTCATACTGCATAATTCTAACCAGAAGTAAACATTCTTGCTCTTTATTCGAGACCTTCTTCAAGAACCCAAATCTAGACTGGTGATGCCATGAAAAACCAGAGGAGATGAAGACAGAGGACTAGATACAGGGATCCCCTATGGAGGTTGGTAATGAGGACTCAGTACATATCCAGGTGGACTGCTAAAAGGTAAGGTATTCCATGCTTCACATTCATCGTTACACCTTGCAGATGGCTTCTCAAGGTAAGAAACCTAACACAGAGAAAAAACAGGGCAAACAGCAATTACATCAAAGGAGGAAATATAGGTAACTGTATAAATGTATGTTTACCTAGACTGCTTCATGTAACATGCATATCTTGTAAGAAGGAAGAATCTGTGTCTTTTGAATGTTAACCAATGACATGCTGTATTTGAACTTCACAAACAATAAAAAAGTTTTAAAAAAAATGTAGTTAATGGATCTGTTAGGGGTGAAGTGACAAAAGTAGGAAAATGAGCATTGATTTGAGACCCTAACCCCACCTACCCACCCACCCCACCCTCCATAGACCAAAAGGGCATGTGTGTGCCTTGGGGTTATCGGGTCAACTCTCACCCCTATCTCCTATACTTTACCATGTCAGCTTTCTTGCACAGGAATGGGGTAAGATTTAGGTGCAATGACAATGCAATATATATATATATGTATTTATATTATAGAGGCAGTCGCACCACTACAGTTAGGGTTAAGCGGTCACTTACATACTAAAGTCAAAAGTTTGGGTGTTAATAACTGTGGACTTGTTCAATGGATTTGCCTGAAATTTGGAATGTGTTGTGGGGCATGGTAGATCTCTTGAACTGCCAAATTGCATTTTGGTCGGATGTACAGTCTTTGTGTATGAAAACGCTGAAAAATGCACAATTATCTGGTTTTGGAGGCAGCTTTTGGGATTTTGGATGTTGCCCTGCATGGCCGTTGTGTGGTGTGCTGCTCTGTGAGATGGCTCATTTGAAAGAGCTTCAGTGGCCAAGCATGCCACTTTTCGTTTGGTGAAAAAAAAATAAGGCATGTAAAAGTTATGTCACTTTTAAGTTCCCCTTATAAGTGATTGAGAAAATTTATATGTATGTTTTGTAAACAAAGAATAGGGTTCTGGTCAGCTTGTTCCATCTGGCGATCAAAGAATTTGCAGCCTCACAGTTCAAGAATCTTTGTCCCCGAGAATTTTAAAAATTCTTTGATCGCGAGGTCTGCCATCTTGTTTTGAATTTTCTGATCGGAAAAACACAAATATCTCAGCTTAGGGGTGACTTGTGAAGTAAAACTTGGATGGGTTTTACTCAGGGGACTCTGATCTATCAAGCCATGCCTTTGGTTTTATCCAAATTGGTCAAAAAAATTGAGTTCTGAGCTTTTAAATTCTTTATTCGTAGCTCGTTAACGATCTTTAAGAGCGCCTCTTTGCATTAACGCTCATAATACACACAGTCGGTGGCTGGCCATGGAGGTGAGAGGTGGGCTGTGCCAGTCACCTGTTGGGGAAGGGTGGGAGCTACTGGGTGAGCTGGCATGGTTGGGTTGGGGTGGGGGGCCACTTGACTACCAGAAAATGGCAAATGCTTATCCATTTTATTATGATGAGGGGGCGCTAGACTACCAGGGATATGAATAATAATAATAATTAAATACAGATCGAGGAGCCACTAGACTACCAGGAATACAAACAAGAAATATAAATGAAATACATATTGGGGGGGCACTAGACTACCAGGGATAAAAAAAGCAATATTAATGAAATACACATTGGGGGTACCACTAGACTACCAAGGATACAGAGATTGTTATCTATGTTATCATGATCGGTGAGGTGGCCGCTAGACTACCAGGAACATTGAAAACGTATTTTTTTTTTATTCAGATGGGGCTGAATGAAATTCCCTGAGCAAAACCCACCTTCATATAACTTTCTAGGGCACCCCTGGGCAGAAAAAATCTATTTTAAAATCTGGCCATCTCGTCCCTCCCTCTTTGTTCACAAGCAAGCAATTTCTTTGATCACCAGCCTGCAAATTCTTTGATTGCAAGATTCTTTGATCGTGCATCATGAGTGAGGGACGAGATGGCCAGATTAAAAAATCAATTTTCTCAGCCTAGAGATGTCCTAGGAAGACAAATCATGGTGGGTTTTACTCAGGGGGCTTCATTCTGATGAATCATGGCAGTGGTTTACAGCAATTCTTTGAATTTTTTAAATTAGAACAGTTTTTAGTCTTTGTTAGTGAGCCTGCAAATTCTTTGATCGTGAGCCTACAAATTCTTTGATTGTGAGATTCTTTGATCTCCATCTTTGATCACGAGGGGGGACAAGATGGCCAGATTTTTTATAATGCAATAGATAGGGAAATTTTACCAATCTTTAAGATTGAATATCTCGGAAATGGTTTGGTCTTTTTACTTGAAATGTGGAGGGTGTTTATGGCATGTCCAGTAGATGTGAATTATGGTGTTTACATGTCGGAGAAAACATTTTTTGCAGAGATATTGCGTGATGCACTTTCCATGTTGCGTACAGTGTTTTGGATTCTGCTGGTGGCTTGAAATTGATAAGGTGCCTAGACTTAGTATCATAGATGTAATTTTCAGTTATTGTTCATATTAAATGGTGCGGAACTGTGCCACTCTGAAGAATGAAAATTTCTAATTTTGACATGTTATATCTCAAACACAGCTTGGTCTTTTTACTTGAAATTTGGAGGGTGTTGATGGCATGTCCTGTAGATGTCAATAGCAGTGTTTATGTTTTGGACAATATATCTTTTGTGGAGATATTGTGTGGCACAGTTTATGTTTTGTGGACAGCATTTTCTATTGCTCTACTACATTTACATTTATTTGGTGGGTGGCCTTGCTGTTGTCAATATAGTTTTTAGTCATTGGGTGTGTAATATGGCCCAACACTTACAAGTTGGTGGGAGCGTGGGGCCCAAAGGGCCCCGTGCTCCCACCAATGTGTGCAACATTCCACTTTTCTATTCTTTCTTAAAAAGTAAGGAAATTCTATGCAAATAAATTCATTAATGCATCAGTTAGGGTTCTTCTACAGTGAAAAAAGTGAGGAAATTCAATTTTAGGGCTCCCACCCTTTGCACCCCACCCCCTGCCTGCCCCCACCAACAGGCATTGGGGTGTACGTTGGGGTCATCAGCCCTAACACTCACCCCATTCTCCTACACTGCACCACCTCAGCTTGTTTACACATGGGATTGGGTGAGAGTTAGGGATGATGACCCCAATGCACACCCTGATGCCTGTTGGTGGGCGGAGGGCTGGGGGTGGGGTGCAAGAGGTGGAAACCCTAAAATCAAGTTTCCTTTCTTTTTTCACTGTAGAAGAACCCTAACTAATGCATTAATGAAGTTTTTTGCATAGTGTGTATATATATATATATATATATATATATATATATATACATAGAAACACAGAAGTTGATGGCAGATAAGGACTGCAAGGCCCATCCAGTCTGCCCATTTCTTTTTCTACCTTATGAATGTGCTGTTTGACTTTGCTCTGTCAATGGCCTATATATTCATACTCATCTGTATTGCTCCCTTATGCCTATCCCATGCCTGTTTGAAGCCCTGCACTGTATTCATATCCACCACTTCCTGGGGTAGGCTGTTCCATGTATCCATCACCCTTTCTGTGAAAAAGAACTTCCTCACATTACCCCTTAATCTGCCTCCCTCTAATCTCATGCTGTGTCCTCTTGTCCTGCTATTTTTCTTATATAGAAATATGTTGGACTTTTTCACCTTGTTAATGCCCTTAAGGTGTTTGAATGTTTCGATGATATCACCTCTCTCCCTCCTTTGCTCTAGAGAATACATATTGAGCTCCATTAATCTGTCCTCATATGTTTTCTGATGCAGTCCCTGCACCATTTTGTTTGCCCTTCTCTGGACTGCCTCCATTTGGTTAATGTCCTTGTGAAGGTGTGGCCTCCAGTACTGCACACAGTACTCGAGATGGGGCCTAACCCATGTCTTATAAAGAGGGACATCCCCCTAGCCTTATCTACTGCTTTAGTGGTCTGCTTGGATGATTTCAGGTCATCGTTGATGATGATGCCCAAGTCTCTTTCTTCCCTTGTGACTGCCAGCAACTCCCCTCCCAGTCTATATGTGGCTTTAGGGTTTCTTCTTCCTATGTGCTTGATCTTGCATTTCTTTGTGTTAAGCCCTAGTTGCCACTCTTTTGACCATTTTGCTAGTTTATCCAGATCTCTTCTCATTCTGCCCACCCCATCTGGATCGTCTACTCTGTTGCAGGTCTTGGTGTCATCTGCAAATAGACAAACCTTACCCTCCAGTCCATCGGCAATGTCACTGATGAAGATATTGAAGAGTACTGGCCCCAGGACTGACCCCTGAGGTACCCCACCTGTGACTTGCATCTCTTCTGACTGTATATTTACCACCACTCTTTGTTTTCTGTCCGTCAACTAGTTTGCCACCCAGTTGACCAACTTCTGACCCACCTCGAGCCTACAGTACCCAGCTAATTAATCAATCATATATATAAATATATGTATATATATTTAGTTCCTTGGTGTCTAGTGGCACTCCCACTCCCTCTGATCACCATCCCATAATTACAGTGCCTTCAGAAAGTATTCACCCCCCTTGGATTTTGTCACATTTTGTGATGTTGCAAACTCAAATTAAAATACATTTATATGGGATTTTTTTGTCATGTATCTACACAAATTACTCTATAATGTCAAAGTGGAATGAAACTTCTGGAATTTTTGTACATGTAATTTAAAATAAAAAACTGAAATGTTTTGATTTGATATGTATTCACCCCCTTTGCTATGACACTCCAAATTGAGCTCAGGTGCATCCAATTTCCTTGTGAGATCACTCTAAAACTTGAATGGAGTCCACCTGTGGTCAGTTCAAATGGTTGACATGATTTCAGAGGAAATACACCTGTCTATATAAGGTCCCACTGTTGACAGTGCATGTCAGAGCAGAAACTCTACCATGAAGACCAAAGAGCTGTCCGTAGAACTCCGTGATAGAATTGTGAAGAGGCATAGATCTGAAGAGGGGTATAAAAACATTTCTAGGGTGTTGAAAGTTCCCAGGAGCACAGTCAAGTCCATCATTAGGAAATGGAAAGATTACGGAACCACCCAGACTCTTCCTAGAGCAGGCCATCCTCCCAAACTGAGCAACCGGGCAAGAAGGACCTTGGTCATAGAAGTGACCAAGAACCCAATGACCACCCTGAAAGAACTACAGAGTTCCATGGCTGAGATGGGAGAACCTGTCCAGAGGACAACAATCTCTGCAGCACTTCACAGATGTAGCCTCTATGGGAGAGTGGCTACACGGAAGCCACTCCTGAGAAAAGGCCACATAATAGCATGCCTGGAGTTTGCAAGATGGCATATGGCAGACTCTGAGACCATGTGGCAAAATATTCTCTGGTCTGATGTAACAAAAATTGAACTCTTTGGCCTGAATGCAAAGCGCTATGCCTGGCACAAACCGAACACAGCTCAGCACCCGTGTAACACCATCCCTACCATGAAGCATGGTGGTGGCAGCATCATGTTATGGGGATGCTTTTCAGTGGCAGGGACTGGGGCACTTGTCAGGATAGAGGGAATAATGAATGGAGCCAAATACAGGCACATCCTTGAGGAGAACCTGCATCAGTCTGCAATAGACCTTGGACTGGGGTGAAAATTTACGTTCCAACAGGACAACGACCTCAAGCATACAGCCAAAGCAACACTGGAGTGGCTTCAGAACAAGAAGGTGAATGTCCTTGAGTGGCCCAGCCAAAGCCTGGACTTGAATCCCATTGAGAATCTGTGGAAAGACTTAGAGATTGTGGTTCACCGACGCTCCCTATCCAACTTGACAGAGCTTGAGCAAATCTGCAAGGACGAATGGGCAAAAATCCCCAAATCCTGATGTGCAAAGCTGATACAGACATACCCAAAAAGACTCAAAGCTGTAATTGCTGCAAAAGGTGCTTCTACAAAGTATTGACTCAGGGGGGTGAATACTTAAGTAAACAAGATATTTCAGTTTTTAATGTTTCATACATTTTTGTTACACAATAAAAATATTTTGCCCCTTTAAATTGTTGAGTATGCTGTATGAATCAAGGGGGAAACAAATCATTTCAATGCATTAAAAATTCTGGTAGTAACACAACAAAATGTGACACAATCCAAGGGTGGTGAATACTTTCTGAAGGCACATCTATAGTGACATCACCCAATCACTGTCTATAATGATATATATTTCCCTGGTGTCTAATGGCACCCCACCCTCCTATGGCTGTCCCCATAATTGATATATATTTCCCTGGTGTCTAGTGGCACCCACTTCAATTGCTGTCTTCATAATTCATATATATTTCCCTGGTGTCTAGTGGTCCTCCCCCATCTCTATTCCCATCTTTAATATTCTGTGAAAAAGAAAACCTTCCCTTTATGACTTTTTAACCTGTAAAGAAAAGGGGGTTCCCTCACCGATCTGATCCCGCCAGCCAGACCTCCCACTGAGCACCAACAACCCTACACCACTTCCACACCACCCCACACACCATCACTCACCTGAACTTGTCCCAGTGCCAAGATGTGTCTTGCTGCTGGACCTACTGATTTCAATATGAGAAATGAAGGTAAATGTGGTTCAGTGTACACTGTATTTCAATAGAGTTCAGAACTTTTATGTATAACTTTGACATTTTTGCATATTTTTACCCAAAATTTTTAACATGGCCTTTTTGTGACCCTACATCATGACCAAACGGAAGTGGAATTTCACAAATCAAGCCTGAAAGGTGATTTTATGCTTGCTTGGTGAAATCACCTTTAGGGCAGGACTTGAACACTTGTTCATGATGTAGGGTCATAAGGAGGTTATGTTGAAAATTTGGGAAAGAAATATGTAGAAATGGCAACGTGATGTGCATACCTTGAGATTTTGCTACGCTTGTTTGTAACTTTGGCAATTTTAAATATTTTGATCTCAAATTTTTAATATAACCATCTTTTTACACCACCTCATGAATGTGACAACTGTCATTTTTCAAACCCTGGCCAAACTGTGTTTTCACAACTGTAACGTGCCATGGTATTGCCAAAGCACAGAATCATGTTTTGCCGGGGATTTCAACATTTTCATTACCAGGTTCATGAGGTGGGGTAATAAGAATGCTAGGCTAACAATGTAATTCCTGTTTTACTACAAATGAAAGCATAGGGCCTTCCAGGCCCTGTGCTTCCCTAGCAACATATGTGTGCTCATCTTAGGAGGGGTGGCAGCGCTGGGCCTGGAGGGCCCTGTGTTCCCACAGACAAATCAGGATGCAATTATACTATCTCAAAAAGCAAGGAAATTCTTTGCAAAAAAACTTCACTAGTGCACTAGTTAGGTTAAAGTGACAAAAGTAGGGAAATGTGTCATTAGGGTTTCCAACCCTAACACCACATCCCCACTCTGCAGGCAGCAACAGGAAAAACCATTATGGTTTCACTTCTCTTGCATCTTCACATACAGGCATGGGGTGTGCCTTGGGGTTGTCAGCCCTAATGCTCACCCCATTCTCATATACTGTACCCATCTCAGCTTATTTACCTTTGGAACTGGGTGAGAGCATTATGTATGACAACCCCAAGGCACAGCCCATGTCTGAAGTTTGAAGATGCAAGAGTGGCAAAGCCACAAGGTTTTTTCCTGTTGCTGCCTGCAGGGTGAGGGTGTTGTGTTAGGATTGGAAATATATGCACAAATGGCTGCCCCCTCCCCCCTTGAAACTGCTCACTGATATGACCTTTGCCACTACTTCCAGCAGCATGCTCCACTTTTCCAACACTCTTTCATTGAAAAAGTGTTTACAGACTCTTTCTTAAGTCTCCCACCTAATAGTTTGAGTGACTTTACCCTTAATGCTGCATTTGAGCTCAATGAAAAAATGGCCTTGATGTCAACCCTGTTTATCCCAGGCAAGTACCTGTATGTTTTTATCATGTCACCCCTTTTCCTTGTCTTCACAAGGGTATACATGATCATGTCTTGCACCCTCCATGTATGTCATGCCTCCCAGCCTTTGGAAAATCTTGGTTGTCCTGCACTGTACTGCTTCACCATTGTTACAGTCTTACCTTAGGTGTGAATTCCACTACCATAAATAGTACTCAAGTTCCCACCAATAACCTGTACACCATAAGAATTACCTCCTGACTTCGGCTGTTGAGCCCCGCTCCCTTTGCATTACAACATCCTGCTCCAACAACTCTGTTACAGTGTGGTGTAGATTTTAGGTCTTCTGATATTATGACCTATATGTTCTTTTCATCCATCATGCAATCTAGCCCACACACCAACCTTTGTACTGCACTTATGGGTTCCTTTTCTGATTGTGCATCATTTTGTTTTTTTGTGTTGAAACACAGCTACAAGATCTTGACCAGTTATCAGGTCTTCCAAGATACCTTCTGAGTTCCTGTTTCCCCTTCTTTGTGTCAACCCTTGCACAGATCTATGTGTCATCTGTGAAGATGAAGCCCTTGTCCTCTGTGTCTTCCCCATGTCACATATGAATGCATTGAAAAGTACAGTGCCCCGCACTAATCCATGTGAGACTCTAGTCATTATCTTTCTTACTTACAGGAATTTCCAGTTTATCACTAACCTTTGTCTCCTTTCCCTCAGCCAGAATTCTATTCAGGTCAACAATTTTTCCACCAACACAAGTCCCATAGCTTCTTGACCAGTATCTTGTGTGGGACTGAGTCAAAGGCTTATTAAAATCTTTGGTTATTTATTTATTGGTATCAAGATAAGGCCCACTAGGCACAAGTGCCTGTTTTAAGGGGTGACCCGGGAACTCTGGGCTGGTTAAGTGACTTGCGCAGCATCACACAGCATGCAAGTGGAGGTTGTGGGAATCAAACCCAGATCTGCTGGATGTACCAAGCTCATTCACAGCTCATTATTCCAATCACTAGTCTATACTGCCAGCCTAGTGGTTAGATCCTATTGGCTGTTTGCACTTTTTCAGTCAAACTGGTCACACAGACAAAGAAGTCAATACAATTCATCTGGCAAGACACCCTTCCCTGTGAGCCCATGCTACCTGGAGTCCTGTTTCCTATTCTCTTCATGGAATGCCACCATTTTCTCTCTCAGTATAGACTCCCTTACCTTCCCACCTATAGACATCAAGTTGACTGGTTTATAGTTTCCTGTCTCATCTTTTCTTCCACTTTGGTGTAGAGGGACCATGTTGACTATCTTCAATTTCCTAAAGACCATGGCAGTGACCAGCAAGCAACTGAATATGTCTTTAAGTGAAGCCACTATTACCACTGCAGCTTCTTTTTTAGTGGTTTGAAGTTTATTGTTTAGCAATTAGCTATTACAATACAATACACCAACGTTTAAAAAAGATGCTTAAAATTACAATTTAAAAAATCTTTGAAAACATACATATTACATTATTAGTCATCTTGCACATTACAGTTACTATTGCTGGTAATAAGGTTGCCAGGGATCTATTTCATTATAGTGAGCTAAGTTAGACATCATTATCAGACTCACTGTACATCTTAAGGCCTATGATCAGGTTTATATATTGCCTAATATCTGGAGGCATATTGCAATTATAGATCATACAGTTCTAAGCATCCTGTTCTTCACTTTACTAACTGCCTTAAAAAAAAAACTGATAGCTTCTGAACAGTATTCACATCTGCAGTATGAATAAGTACAGTCATAAGAGTCTCCAAATCAACTCGATATATAGAATTAATAAATGATCCAAACCTATGTAATCTTTCTTTTGTAGAGTAAGTACATTTCAATAAGACATCAATTGTCTCTTCTCTGCTACCTTCAGTGCAATCACAATTATCAGAGAGGTTAACATCTTTATTATATCTTTGTAATTAAAACATTACTTGGAAATTGTTCAAATTTCTATCTCAGAAACACTGATCTTGTGTTTTTGTCAATTAAAATGTCTAAGTACAACTTAAAGCCAAAATAGAAATTGTTTCCACTATATCACCGTGAATAATCTGACTCTGAAATGCATGTAAGGTTTTGGCAGTTCAAATAATTAATAACATTTTTGGTGATATATTTTTTGTATTGAAGACTAAGTACTATTCCTTTATCTACAGAGTTTTTTAGACTCATTAAGGGATGCTTTTTTAGAAGGTTCATAACTTGGGTGAACCAGTAATCACTTCTATAGCCTAGTTTGAACCAAGTTTCTTTTTCTATGATACATTGTTTACTAACCATATATTCAGGTAATCTAGTTGTTTTTATCCAGTAATTTAATTTCCTAATTTCAGTTTTAGCTTTTGTATTTGTAATGCCTAATTCTGTTCATAGATAAGCTGCGGGACATAAATGTCTGAGCCTTAAAGTAGGTCTCAATACCTTATTTAATGGTTTTAGCAGGTTAGATATTTTAGTAGCCTTAAACTCCCAGACTTCTGCACAGTATAGTATTTGAGCCTTGTGTTTTTGCCTATATAGCTTGAACTGATGGCCTTATTGAACACCTGCCATATTTAAAATTAAATCTTGCAAGACTGCCAGAAGTTTTCCTAGTTTTGTCCACTAGCGATGTGTTATGTGAGTTTCATTTACAGTTTGCATTAAATTGTATCCCCAGGTAAGTGTAATTCTGCACCATCACCCCTTTTTGGCCCCCTATTTTCCAGCAGCCAGATAAACTTTTATTCCCCAAAATAATAACCTTTGTTTTTTTTTTAAATTAATTTTCAATTTTAATTGAGTTGATTGAGAAAAAAATATAGTTTAATTTATATTGCAGTCCTTTTTTGTAGAAAGAAAACAACACAAGATCATCTGCATATGTGAGTAATGGGCAAGAGTCAGCTCTAATCTTTGGGAATCAGTAATAATGTCATCTGCTCTGTTAAGCACCTTGTCAATATACAAAGAAAATAGAAGAGGGACCAGGACACATCCTTGGCATATTCCTCTATTTATTCTAAAGGGTACTGATAAATTCCCTTTCATTCCCAATATTATACTAGCCCATGTTTCATGATAGAGAGTTGCTACTAAATAGAGCAAATTTGTATCAATTCCTCTTTCCACCAAAAAAGACCATAATAAGTGTCTAGATATTGAATCAAAAGCAGATGAATAATCAATGAATACTGAATCTACATTTTGTTTACACAGTATGACATATTTCTCTAGGAGGTGTCGCAGGATGAATACATTATCTGTTGTACAGACATTTGTTCTAAATCCTGCTAGGAATTTCGATATTCCACCCGTTTCCTCTACCTGTACTTTTAATTTGTCCAAGAAAATTTTTGAAAATGTCTTTACACTAACATCTAAAAGACTTGTAGAATGGCACACTGCAGGATCTGTCGTGCTGCCTTTTTTATGTACAGGAATTATATTTGCTCCTTTCCAATTTGAAGGGAACTTATTATTTCTAGTGCAATTAATAAAGTATACCATCAATAGTCTGCACCAAAACAAAGGATAACTTAAAAATATTTCTGCTGGAATGCCATTGGGGCCTGCAACTTTATTTCTTTTAAGTGAACCAATCTCTAAATAGACCTCCATAATGGTTATATAATTATCCCACTATCATTGCTTTTCCTGACCACAGGGATCTCAGATTTTCTATGGTGTCAAAGAAGATTTCTGTAAAGTATTTGACCCATTTGTCCTCTGGGATACAAGTATCAAATGCATCTTTATATGTATTAGTCTCTTTAATGACTAATAATGAAAAGGTTTTAACATTATTAATTTTCACATCATCCAGCATCATTTTCCATTTGCTTTCATAGTGCAACTTTTTCTTATTTTTTATAACCATTTTATAATTTCTATGTGTATCATTAAGTTTTTTTTAAGATGTTCTTAGCTGGTCGATTCCTGTAATTCTTATATAGTTTTCTGATTTCAGCTTTTATATTTCGACAATCTGAGTCAAACAAACCAGCCAGTTTGGAGTTGTTGCAATTTTTAGGAGAATACTCAAGCTTATGTTTATTGCAGTAAATGGATCATTGAATATTTTTGTTAATTCATAAAGGGGGCAAATCATACAGGTCAACCATGCTAGCAGGCAGAGTAAATGACTCTACTACTTGAGCAATTTCTCTTTCAGCATTATTGTACCATCTGATCTTCTTTGAGGATCTAATTTCTAAAAATTGTACAGCATTACCAGTAGGCATACTAGTTTGTGCCCAGAATATTCTAATATTAATGGAAAGTGATTACTTTCAGGTCTCACATCAATGTAGAGTCTATTCCATATTTCAGTAGTCCCAGACCATAATGCCAGGTCAATCACAGAAGAACCTTTAGATAAAATGTAGGTGTATTCCTCCCCCTTTTTTAAAACCATTAATTTTCCCATTTAAGTGGTGCAGATCAAAATTTGACAAAATATCTATTGTTTTTTTCCCTGAGGCATTCATTTTAGTATCCTTGGTGCTCCTTGGTAAGAGGGATTTGAAGTTTTGAGTGTATAAAAAAATGATTTGTCCATTAATCCATCCCATGAGCCAATACATGCATTAAAATCTCCAATAAATAAGATGTCAGTACCTGGATACTTAAACAGTGCCTCAGAGATAACATCAGCCAATTCCTCCCAAATAGAGGGAGAGTAGAAATTTGAATTTTCTGGGGGAACATATCCACAAATAAGACAAAAAGTCCTTCTGTATAGGTCTAGCAGAAGGGAAATAATGTTATTCTGAGTTTTCCAGAAATGAACTATATGAAACATCCCAATCATAATAAAGACCAGCAATTCACCAGACTGCCTACCAGAGTTACACTTTCTTTGCTCTGGTATTTAAAAGCACTCATATCTATTCAATGTAATTAAATCTAAATCATCATGCCATGTTTCTTGTAGGCTTATAAGATCATTCTTCATAATATACGTCTTTCATTCCCCATTTGCAATTTTAGTGTTCCACCCAGCAATATTCCATGATAAAAGCATTATATTGGTTGAATGGCAGTCAGGAGCTATGCCAGACAATTTGTATCCATGCAGTCAATTATCATCATAACCTGTAACTGCCAGAAATCTGTTATTCAAAGGGAGGTCTATAATCTGCCTCTCATTAGGCATAAGGTTATCAATAGAAACCATTTGCAAGCTATTACTGTCACAAATATTAATTTCTTAACCATCTAGGACACTACTTTTCTGCAGAATAGCATCTGTCAATTTCTTTGATGTCGTATAGATATCTATTTGTGTACAGCCATCCTGTCTATATGCTATAATATCATCCTTGTGTTCTATAGCCATCTTTAGGAAGTTTGTCAGTAAGTCCTTGATTAAGTTGGTAAGCTTAGGGACCATTTCTCTGGACATGATTTCAAAACCAAACATACATAAACATGCGTGTGCCAAGTCCTGTTCCTAGCTTTCTTGTACATCATGTTTATTATCAGGTTTTTGATTAAAATAATCCCTATTCATAAAAGTGACTGATATTTCTTTATCTAATAAATGTCTGCTATTTTCCCAAACATAATTGAGCATTCTTGGGGAGTGAAATTCAATTTCAAGCAAATATGCTTTTTAATTCCCCTTCTTCTACCTATAAATATCTTTCTCAAGCTCTGTCTTTAAGAAGTTAAGAACTTGTTCTCTAGACTCAAGAGTATCAATATTGCCCCATTTCATAGGGCCTAAAACCTAAGGAAATGCATACTATTTGGCACTTGATTATATTCGTGTGCAACAATGCCAATCTTTGCAGAACTGTGTTTGTTTTTAAGTATCTTGCACTCAGGTGTATTTTGTGAGATTAGAGTACTATTTTTCTCTTTGTCTTTTATGACTAGGAAATTATTACTAGCCTCCTCAATAATTATGCCAGAAGGTCTTCCTAGTTCTTGATTTAATAAATTAAGCTTCATTTCCAGGGCTCTTAGATATAGTCCCATGTCTCCCCTATGTGACAAGATAGACTCCACACATAAAGCTTCTTTATCTAATTTATTATCAGAACCTTTGAGTAATGGAACAGATGTCTTCTCACTATACCCATATTGTGAGACTTTTAAGGTGGACAGTCTGTTAGTCTCACTCCCATTATCCATATTAGACTTTATAGAGTACATCTGGATACAATGTTTTACAGTACTTTTTCTATTTTTTTCCTATTTTATATTTTTATTCCTCACAATTTTCCATGATTTCCTACTTCTAGCTTTATGTTTAGTCTCAGCAGTGTCTGATATATATATGGTGCTAAAATCTGGTCTGAGTGGGGAAGTCTCGCTTTGAGATGGCTCTTGTGAATTTTCACTTTCAGTAAAATTATCATAGAGATCTTTTTGTGGGAGTATAGTCAAAATCTGTTCAATTTTGGCTCTGTTGATGGCAACATCTGCCCTTGTGTTTTCCATAACTTCTTTATTTGTCAACAATTGGACCAGTATTATGAGACTGGCATGATGAGGACCTTTTAACAATTTTATAGTTTCCTCACAGAGGTGAATCGGAGAGTATGCCATGGTTGTGCACATTCTACCAAGTCAACTTTCTGTGAATGCCCTGCAGTGGAGAATTTCTGCCCTTCAGGATAGGTTCCATTCCTTTTTGAATCACATTGTTTAAGTCCATTTCACCTGTAAATCTTCCATTATGCTGCCCAAAGTATTAGTGTTAACATGAAAATTCACAATTTTATTAGTAGTATCAGAAGGCCAAAGATCAGGAGTTATTCCCAGCTCATCCAATTCGTCCCTCTGTACAACTAATGTCACCTCAGGCATACTTGTTATAACTTCATTCTCATAGTCTATTCTTTGACTAGCAGTTTCCATAATCATCTTATCCCCTTTTCTCTCTTTTCTTTTGGCAGTCAATGACTTATCAGGTCTTATAATTGGTAACATGTGATCTGTTATTTTAGGCTGTTTTTTAGAAGGACACACATTCTTGTCTGGTAGTTCTGGGGCAAGGGGAGATAGATCGGGATTCTGCATCCTTTGCAGCCTTGTGTTAACCATATTAGGAATGTTATTACCCCTTATTAAGATGCTGTACTATACTCTTATACTCATATACTCATTTACTTCATTAACATTAATATTAGTTTCTAGATTGCTTGCTGTTTCCCTGCTATTATTAAACAATCAAAACATCCATATGTCAAGGCTGTTTAAATGCTAAATTGCTCTATTCATACAAATCTATACATAGAACACTGCAAATAAAGTGCTAGATGTAAAATGTTAGCTATATAAGATGCTATAAGATGCTATAAAGTGATAAGTATTTATTGTACAGGCCCTACCTTAGTAAACTAGTTCATCAGCTGCAGTAATCATGCAATAATCATGCAACCCTGTAAACCATGGCTATTGACCAAGTATTTAGCCCTTAATTACTCCTCAATTGTTGTGTGGTTGTAAAGATTAACTAATTATTTGGAGTATCGGGGCAGCAGTAGTTTGTGGCAATGGCAATGCCAATGTCCAAAGTTCTCAAGCACCTCCAACAATCAGAAAAAATCCAGCTTTTGATTACCAAGAAAGATTATCTTCAAGTTCAGCTTTACAGAGAAAAAAAATGTCCTTCTGGTTTGAAGTTTCCTTCAAGTGCATAACACAAGTTTTTCCATTCTTTAACCATAATTTCCATTATAATTAAGAGGCAGCTTCTTTAATAACACAAGAGGTCCCACTTTGATTCCAGTGTGCTGAACCTTCCAGAAAAAATCCTGGTTCTGTACGTTTAGTAGGCTCACCACTGAAACAAACACAGGACAAATATTAAGTTAAATGCAAATAAAATTTAACCTAAATAAAGAGCAGGGGAGAGCACTTAAAACACTAGAGCAAGCAAGGCCTATATTGTCCCTCTTAGCTAGACTACCAGCCAGATTCCCAAGTCTGGAGTAGCGAGTTGGAATATAAACAAAATAAACAAAGATAAAAAAGAAAGAATCGCTTACTAGTATCAAGCACTCATTGTTGGTGTATGTGCCTATGATTAAGTGTGCAGCTGTTGTTAAAGGTCTCCGTATAAATTCAGGAAATACTACCATAAGACCAAATGACCAAATGATGAAAAAGCAGTGTAGACACTTGTTTAGTCAGACACTCCATTTGCTTCTATGTTTATAGCAATAAAGAAAACAGCAATAGAGAAAATAATTCTACTCAGTCTATATCATTCTGCACTGCTCAACTGAATAAAGACAGCAAATGCACTCTTCAGCCCTGATATGTTTGATCTAATTCTAATCTGATTCAATGAACCCTCCTACGTGTATTATAGGGGATGGTCACATGTCTAATTAGCATGTGGCATGAAAGGCAGACATAGAATTTAAAAGGAAAACACAGTTTTTAAATGAATAAAATAGAAAAAGAGCAACTAAAATACTGTGTATACTGTCTGAGATGAAAATAGGTACTCAACCATTTGGAGATAAGTTAAAAGCAAATTTAGAACACAATATCACAGTAACTGGAAGATAGCATACAAACAATTAAAACATCCCTTCTGTATATGTCCAGTTTTCCATGATTTTCAAAGTTGAGAAAGAAAAAATACAGCGCGTAGTTTCCAGTCTGCTCTCGGATGCTGTCAGCTCTGCCAGATCACAGTCCACCTCGGAGGTTATCTGGATTCTCCTATTAGCTGGCCTTCTATCACCTGGAGAAAGACAAGCAGATGCTGGGCAAACAATGGAAGACTGATGTTTTCCAATTAGATGGTCTGGTAAGGAGATAAGAGTTTGAGCAAAGGTGACATACCTTTTATAAACATTTTACTCACAATGTCTCCCTGCTTCTCTGTCTTACTCCCCAAGGCCAGAGAGCGTATAGTAAATTATTTGTCTCAGTCCTCCTCTATTGTGTGAGTTAAGAGCTCTGCAGGAAAGTGGTGGTCAGTAGCTGGAGTGGCTGTTCCCTCAACATTGCAGCTTCTTTGAGCATCCTAGGATGCAGTCCATCAGATTTGATAGCATTGTCTTCTTTTAACCTTTTTAAGTTTTCCAACACTGTTTCCTCCATTATATTGGCCATGCATTTGTGCTCTCACCCCCTTTTTCCTTTACTTCTTACCCAATATTCTGCCAGCTGTCCCTTTTCTTTTCATAAATTGGTTCAGTAGCTTTTTCTTACTTTCATTCCTCCCCCACCTTCCTCCCTCTTAAGCCTCACGGTGCCCCTTTTGACCTTTCACTTCTCCTGGATGTATCTGAATGTTTCTGAAAAATGCTTTTTCATGCTACTCTATCTCTTTGCAAGTCTGAGTTCTAGCTCTGACTTCGCCTTACTGATCTTCCTGCTAGTTTCCTGGCAATCTTTATGTACTGGATCCCATCCAACTCCATTTGGTTGCCCTTATATTCTGTGAATGCCCTCTACTTGGCTTTAAATGTATTCCTCATTATTGATGTGAACTGCATTGGGCCTCTTGATCTTTTGCTTTTGATACCCTCCCAATGAAGTTTGTTGCTACCTCTATCATTCCTGTTAAAATGCTCCCATTTTTCCTCTGTCCCTTTTATATGCCATATTCTCTTCTTGGTTTCCTTCAATGGCCCCTGCATCCAGTTAAAATCTGCCTTTCTTAAATCCTATACCTTTACTGAGCTTTCCCCAGTTTTGACCTCCAACGTTACTTCCTTGTGGTCACTGGATCTTAGTGGTTAGAGGAATTCCACATTTTGTGTTTCTCACTGTTATTGAGTACTATATCCTGAACACCACCCCCCCCATTTCTTGTCTGGTTATTTACCATTTATACTAGGAACACACCTCCTGGCATGCTTCCACCAGGAGCTAATTCCTAGTACTTGCTTTGACTGGGACTTCCCATTCCTCTTCCAGCATGTTAAAGCCCCCTAATATTACAGTTGTGACAAGCATCATATTGTATTCTGCCATGATCTGCCATGTTATGCCCAACCAGTAGAGCATATCATGGCACTTGGTGGATGCAGCACAAGCATGGCACCTTAGGTTTTTCCCTTATATATCAAGTACTTATTTCTTCTATGTTTTCTGTAATTCCAGCAGGCAGCACTTTTGGAAAACACATCTGTGCATGTGTGACTAAACATTGTACTTCCTGTGATACTCATACCTTTCAACCTCTTGCATTGCAAATCAGGGACAAAACTTTAAAAAGTAAGGAAAAAGTGGCCAGAATCAGGGACACATCTAAAGAGATTGTAATATTAGCTCATAAGCTTGCCATAATGGGGCTTGCCATTAAAAGGCAGACCAGGTTGGCCAGTGATCCCTACCAGGAATAAGTACATAGGAGAGGAAGGGGGAGGGTGGAGGGAACAGAGGGGTAGAGGGGGAGGAGCCTGATGACATCACCAGGCAGAAAAGGGTAATATGACAAGGACAAGCCAGAGCCCCAGGGATTGGCTGGGGGGAGCCCAAAGGGGGTCCTGACCAAGGGCTTATTAGTGGTATAATAGACCAGGGCTCAGGCAGGATGACCTCTTTTGCTTGGATTTTTTTTGACTGAGAACTCAGCATATTGTTGGCAGCTTTAGGTAAGGCACATGGGGCAGCTATGCCTTGTAGGCCATGTGGGACTAGGTGACTGGCTTTTCTGGTTGTGTATTATCTCATTTTGTTGTAATTTAAGTAAAGCCGGGGCAGAAATAGCATGGTTTCACTGTGCATGCTCATTTATTCCTGTCTAAAAAAAATTCTGTTGTTATGAATTCAGGGGGGGGCAAGGGGCTCGTGGGATTGGTGTCCTGTGCATGGTATTTAATTTGAGACAAAGCTTGGGCAAGGAAATATGTTATTTTGCTGTGAATGGGGGTCAGATGGCTCAAGCAGGCATTTTGAAACATGGTATGCAGGCAGAGCTCATCTCGAGTGGTTGTTTCAGCTTCTCAGTAAAAAAAAAAAAGGAAAAAACTACAGGAAAGCTCAGGGAGGGTGAGCATAGATGCATGTCTGTACTGATAACCACCATTTTACTGTTAAAGTGGGGCATATGAGGGCTGATCTCACTGGGGGGCCAGATTCAGGATTGTTTGTCTCCTGTGGCGTTTAGTGTTGGGAAAGATGAGAAAGGTGGTGGCAGGGCCCTGATGCACATGCTGGGTCAGCGCAGGGAATTTGTTGAAGGCAGAGCTTTGTGGCCTGAGGGGAAGGGCCCTCCCAATCTGGTAGTCAGAGGATAGGCCTGGTGAGGCCATGTGGTACAGTCCGGCCTAGAGCTGAGGTTGGTTAATTCCCTTGCACAAGGGGTAGAGAAAAAGAAATGCTGGGGTGAGGGGACGCAGGTAGAGGAGCACTTTGATTTGCTCTGTGGGCCACTGGGGGGCCTGCAATTTACTCACAGAACCAGTGGCGTAATTGGGGACCTGCAGCGGGGAAGGCCAGGGCTTGAGCAGGGTGCGCAGCTTGTGATGCAGTGTTTTTTTCTTTTTCAAAAAAGGAAAAAAGAAGGAAAAAAGAAAGAACATGTGGACAAAGGTGATGGGAGAAAGACGTGGAAGTGAGGAGGCCTGGCGGTGACTTACCAAGGTTTTGTCTGGGCGTGGGCATTTCCCAACGACAATGAAAAAGAAGCGAGTAGGTGGGCAGAATGCATCATTTGACTGGTCTCATGCTGGCCTAGCGGGAGCATGGAGGCCGAGCTGGGAGAAGGGTTGGCGAACAGGCTGAAGTGTCCAAAACATAGCACAACTGGGGGTACCGGTGTGGTAATTGGGGATGCTGGCGGATCCCTCTGCAGTGGTTTACAGTGACAATGGTAGATGGAGGCATGGAATGCTGGAGCACAGAGGTGCAGTGTGATAAAGTCACAACTTCAGGAGTATCAGGGGAGGGCCTCTCAGCCTGCTCAGGCTATGGAAAGCGCGGACAGAGGACTACAGTGTGGCAGGGAGAGTGGAGACAAAGAACAGTCTCTCTGGTATGCCCACGCATAAGGTGGCTTTATTAGTTTTTCAGTCTGTTGGTGGCTTGGAGGCCACATGGCCCAGGTGGCTGTGAGCCATGGAAGGTGGTGGTTTTCAGTGGGGGCATTTTCCCCTTGGAAGGGGTGACAAAGAGGAAGGTTTGGGGGAAGGAGTGGCAGATGGAGGTGTGAGCGGTTGGACCAAGGAACCGCCATGGCCAGAAAGGTAACAATGGATCCAGGCACAATGGGGGGGCTTGCAACATGGAAGGCCGAGGCAGAGAGGGCTACATGAGGGCAGTGAGGATCTGTGAGAAAAGACCAGGCCAGAAAGAGGTAGAGGCTTTTGGGCAGGGCTGGGCAACAGTCTAGAGGAGGAGTCTTGGGATAGGTAGCCAGGGCCACGTGAACAAGTCTGCAAGGGGCCCAGCGCAACAAGAGGCAGTGACGCTGCAGGGCAAATGGGGGAACAAGGGGGTGAATGGCAGTTTTGGGTAGCCCAAAGAAAGGGCAGACTTTGGCCAGTGGCAGCAAGGAGCGCACCTCATGGGGGGATGTCACGGGCCACTGGTATCAAGCGGACATGGGGATGGAGGGCCGAAAGAAGGGCTCGGGATTGGTCCACTGGAGCAGGGGGCCGCAGCCTATCCCCCCATGGCAAAAAGGGGGTAGGGACAAATGTACAGGACTGAATGTATAACCTTTTCACCCCTCAGACTGCAAGGACAGAGGAGCAGGCATGGCACCAAAGCTAGCCCAGCTGACCAGCAAGAAGATGTTGCAGGAGGCATCCATCTTGATGGGGCAGATGTCGGAGCTATTGGAGGCAGCAAAGGAGAGAGAGACAGAGGAGGAGGAGGCACAGAGGAAGCGCAATGAACAGGAAGAGTGCCTTGGTAAGGGTAGAGGGGGCAAGAGACCCAGGCAGGAGGTCCCACACCTGGCTCCTATACCAGTGCCCCTGCCCATGCCAGAGCCAGATGATGAGAACCTGGATGGGGTAAGGATGATGTGGACCTCTCAGATGAGAACGGTTTAAAGGGTTATCTCAAGGGTCATTTGGGCAGCATGGAGGGCACAGGAATGGAGAAATTGGAGTGGGCCGTACAGGCTTTAAAAGACAAGGGGGCCAGGAAAGGAAAAGGGGGTAGGGGTCACAGCTAACAAAAAGTTGTACGAGGGCCACCGGGTTGTTCAATTGGGGAAAATGTGCCAGCCTCAATCAAAGAAAAAATCTGGAAAGGGGAATATATTGACATATTCGGGCTCATGGACGAGGACACAGCCATGAAGTACGAGCATAAGGAGTCGGTAGGGAAATCAGAAATGGTGGTGGCATTGGCAGTGGTAGGTCACAAGACGGAGGAAGCAAAGTATAAGGGGAAGACCATAGAGAATTGGCAATGTGGTTTCATAATACATAGTGCACTGATGCTGGAGAAGCAGCCAGAACTATTGCAATCCCTTTGCTAACATACACGTCCATTATTAGGGAGGCGTACAAGGCAAAAGTGGGGTACAGATGGCTGAAGTATGATGAGGCTTTCCAGAAGCAAATGGCAGCAAAAGGGGACCTGAGATGGGATTGCACCCACTCAAAATTATGGGTGAGGACCCTTTCCAGGAAGGGGGGGGACAGTAGGAGACTAAGCAAGGAGGAACACTCCAGTCACAGGGCCAAAGGCATGTTGGGGCTACAACAAGGCCACCTGCATATGGGGCAACTTTAAGTTCAAGCATGTCTGTTCAAAATGCAGGAGATTGCACCTAGCCTCCAGCTGCTGACAGAACTGCGACAGAGGAAGGCAGAATGGGGGACACTTTTTTGAGCAGTCCTTTTGGGGTGCCTGGGTGATACAGAGCAGGGGACTTGGGGCAGCCACAAGGGACAGTATAGTACCCCCAGGGGATGGTGGTAGCAGGTCACAGAGGGATGGGAGGTGGCGATACACACTGGCGCATACTCCCATTTCCTTAGCAGCAGTTGAAGAGTGGACTGCAGAATACCTGAATAGAGTGGCAGGCAAGCTGCTTCGGGAGGGTTTCCCGGATGGGTTTCCCACTGGGGTTTCAAGGGGGGCGGGAAAGAACATTGGCCAAGAACCTGGGGTCAGCGAAAGGGAAGGAAGGAAGGGAATGCGGAGGTCAAGATAGAGAAGGAAGTTGCAGCAGGCCAGGTGGAGGGTCCATTAGAGGAACCCCCATGCATGCACTTCTGGATTTCCCCATTGGGGGTGGTGCCTAAGAAGGTGGAAGAGGAATTCCATTTGATTCATCATTTAACATACCCAGAAGGCTCCTCTGTGAATGATAGCATTCCAAACCACCTTAGGGCGGTGTCGTATGCCTTGTTGGAGCAGGCCTTAGCACTAATTAAGGCAATCGGGGAGGGGGGCATGGCTGGTTAAGATGGACATTGAGTCAGCATTTCGGCTCTTGCCTGTCAGGCCAGCAGATTGGGATCTGCTGGGTTTTCAATTCCAAGGGCATATACTGTATATTTTGATAAATCCATGCCCATGGGGTGTTCAGTGGCATGCTCCACATTTGAGATGTTCATCACCTGGATACAGTGGGTTTCAGGGCAAGGTATGGGCACGGGAGAGTCATTCATTACTTGGATGACTTCCTCCTCATTGGAGAAATGAGAGCGGAGGCGCACAAAATGCTAAGGGATTTCGAGTGCATGTGCCAGTGGATAGGGATTCCACTGGTGCAGGGCAAAATGGAGGGCCCTGCTAGGAAGTTGGAATTCTTGGGCATAGAAGTGGACACCGAGGAGGATTGTTTTTGGCTGCCCAGGAGCAAAGTAGTGCAGCTAAAAGGTTTATTGTCCCATGTGGTGGGGAGACAGAGGGTGCCACTGGTACAAATAGAGCAACTGCTAGGGCACCTTAATTTCACCTGCAATGCCATCAGACCAGACACAGCTTTTACAAGAAGACTAGGGAGGGCCACAGAGGAAGCCAAGTGGCCGCACCATTTGGTAGACATTTCTAAAGGGGTTCGGGAAGACTTTGGGGTGTGGGAGGAGTTTCTCCATAGCTATAATGGGGGTGACAATCTGGCAGGATGAGTGGGAGCAGAACACGGACCTGGAGCTGTTCACGGATGCCTCAGGTGCCCTGGGAATGGGGGCATACTTTCAAGGGGAATGGATGTCGGAACCATGGTCGACAGCTTGGCGGAAAATGGGACACTGAGGGACATCACTTTCCTGGATATATTCCTGATATGGCTGGCCCTGGAAGTATGGGGTGATAGGGTGAAAGGGAAGTGCATCTTCTTTTGGTGAGATAACAAAGAGGTAGTAGAGGTGATTAATAGGCAAGGGGGGGACAGAGACAGTTGGCAGGTTGCTCAGACATATGGTTTTACTGGGACCATTGTTGAACACGTTCTTTAAAGCACAGCATATTGAAGGTTTGAGGAACGAGGTGGCTGACAGTGTGTCCCGTTTACAGCTCGACAGATTTTGGGAGCTGATGCCACAGGCGGCACCACACAGGACTAGAATCCTGGACCAGTAATGGGAGGTTGGAGGAGCACAGCCAGGGCACTGTACCAAGGCTCCTGGGCATAGAACACACTGAGGGCCTATGAAGCAGGGTGGGCAAAGTTCCAGGGCTTCAGGGGGAAGCACGGGTGGGACAAAGACGAACCAGCCTGGGACGAACAGGTAAGGAGGTTCATGGTGGAGCTGTGGGAGGAAGGGGTGACCCACACCACGATGGTCGTGCACTTAGCTGGCATCAGCTGGGTATGCCAGGACAGGGGCTGGCCCGATGCAGGGGCCGGTAGGATAATAAAATGCATAGTAGCAGGGTGGCATAGGGGGGCAAGGGGTCAGAGTGGGTGGACGGCAACCCATAAGTGGGGAATTTACTGGTAAGGGTCTTGGAGGCCACCTGGAAGCTATGCACATCGGCACATAGAGGGGTTCTATTCCAGGCCGTATTTGCAGTGATGGCTGTGGGGGCCTTCCGTGTAGGGGAAGTGGTGGCCCCAAGGAAAGCGGCCTTAAAGCAGGCATTGCAGCATGAGGATGTCCTGTGAGGACATGACAGGGTGGTCATTATCCTGGCCAGGTCCAAGATGGAGCAGGGAGGGAGGAGGGGACAAAAGTGTCACTGGTGAGGAAGCCGCAGTCAGCCAGCTGCACCATGAGTGCACTGGAGGAGTACAGGAGTGCTCGGGAAAGGGCAGAGGGGATGCTGTTTTGGCATAGGGATGGGTCCCCGGCCATGGGGTTCCAAGTAGGGGTGGTCCTCAAGAAGGTGCTGGCATTTTTGATTGAGGATCCTAGAACATTTGGCCTGCATTCATTCAGGATTGGGGTAGCCATGGAGGCAACAGAGAGAGGGGCTGCAGTGGTGGAGTTACAAAGGGTGGGGTGTTGGAGGTCCTGCAGCTATAAGAGGTATGTGAGAAAATAATAACAACAACTCACACTATGTATTTTGTTTCCATGGCAGGTTCCAAGCAGAAAATCTGGATAGTGGGGCATTCCTTCGTGTACTGGGCTGAGAGGTTTGCAGTGGCCACCTCCAGAGGAGCAGAGCTGAGATTTAACACAGATCATACAAGGGTGTTATGGAAAGGCATTTGGGGCAAGAAGTGGGTGCAGCTCATGCCTTTGATGGAGGAATTGAAATAATAATGGGGCACCCCAGATTGCATTGTGATAGACCTGAGGAGGGAATGATTTAGGGAGCCTGCTATGGGGGTATTGGGACAGAACATCATGGGAGACTTAGAGGGATTGTAGGGGTGGTGGCCGACGGTGTCGATCGGCTGGTCTGATATCACCTCCCAGAGGGTATGAAGAGGGGTGCAGGATGTCAGATGGATTGAAAAGGTCAGGAAACATTTGAACAGGAGGGTATCCAGGATGGTAATAGAGATGGGGGGGAGTTCACCTACAGCACAGGGGCATTTCCTTTGACCAGCCTGCAGCATTTAGGTTGGATGGCGTCCACCTGTTGGAGTTTTGGATGTGCCTGTTCCTATGACCTATTGGGGAGCTAGTGAACCAGATGGCCAGGAAAGGGCTTAGATACTAGCCGGCAAGGGGGAGCCCCTCCATCCATCACAAGCTGGAGGAGGGGCAATGGGAGGAAGGAAAAGTGGGTACTGGGGAGGAAAAGGGGGAAGGGGGTAGGATACACTGGCTGGGGATAAAGAACTCAGATATGGTGGTAAAGCGGGAAGGGGATAGGTCCAGATGCCAGATTCAGAAGTGTCCTGGCATGAAGGGCGATAGACCGGGGAAGTGGAACGGCCTGGTTCTGGTGTGGAGGAAGGGCCAGATTCACAGTGTCCAGGCGCTGAAAGCAAGATGGAAGAAAGGACCAGAAGAAGGACAAAGGCCAGAGCCAGGAAAATTTGGAAAGAATGTTGATGTAAACTGAATTGTGAATTCTAAGTTATATGGTTTGTAAATACAGTACTTTGTGCCATTAATAAATCTGCCAATGAACAACCAACAAGTAAATTGATGTGGTGTCCATCATTCCTGGGGGGGGGATTCAGGGGACAATGGGGCTTGCCATTAAAAGGCAGGCCAGGTTGTCCAGTGATCCCTACCAGGAATATGTACATAGGAGAGGAAGGGTGGTGGGGACAGAGGGATAGAGGGGAAGGGGCCTGAAGACATCACCAGGCAGGAAAGGGTAATATGACAAGGGCAAGCCAGAGCCCCATGGATTGGCTGGGGGGCAGAGCCTAAAGGGAATCCTGACCAGGTACTTATTAGGGGTATAATAGGCCAGAGCTCAGGCAGGATGACCTCTTTTGCTGGGAATTTTCCTGCCCTCCCACCCTTATTAAGGAAGGCAATGGTGGGTGCAGGTATGGAGCAAAAGAAAGGAATGGAGGGCAAGTCAAGCCCCAAGGGGCCCTGGGCATGGGGCCAGGTATGGTGGTCACTGTGGGGAGGCAGCACTGGGCCAGCGGGCTAGGACAGAGTCCCCTGGCAGGAAGGGGCATGTATGCCCATGGGGGGTGAAGGAAGGAAGGAAAAGGGGGGAGCGGGGAAGGGGGGAAGGGGTAGGATACACATTCTGGGGACAAAGAACCCAGATGTGGTGGTAAAGTGGGGAATGGGATAGGTCCAGGTGCCGGATTCAGAAGTGTCCAGGCATGGAGGGCTACAGCACTGGGAAGTGGAACGGTCTGGTTCTGGTGTGGAGGAGGGGTCGGATTCTCAGTGTCCGGGCGCTGAAAGCAAGATGGAAGAAAGGACCAGAAGAAGGACAGAGGCCGGAGCCAGGGAAATTTGGAAACAACGTTAATGTAAATTGAATTGTGAATTCTAAGTTATATGGTTTGTAAATATAGTACTTTGTGTCATGAATAAATTTGCCAGCGAGCAACCAACAAGTAAATTGGTGTGGTGTTCATCATTCCTGGGGGATTCAGGGAACAATGTATGGTTTGGTGTGAAAAGCATTTTCTTAAAGAGATCTGGACTAAGGATTGACATTATTTTTGCTACTGTGCTAATACAAAATTTAGGTGGGACTGTTAATGATTCTGAGACAAATTCAGGGATGTCACTGAAAATCAGGGACAGTTGAGATGTGTGGTGCTATTAACAGTTGGGAGGTATTGTGTTATAGTGTGTCCCTTTCAACTTCCTGCCTCAAAATGTTTGTGTGGGTATACTGTACTGTAATGCATAAATCATGAGCAAATCTATAATGTTGCAATAACAGACATGCATTTGTGTGGCCAGATGTAAAATGTCTCCTCAGAGTATTTCACATTTTTGAATTTTCTGTGTTATGATGTTCACTGCCTGTGACCCACTTAAACATTAGATAAAAACTGTAACTGATGAATTCAAGATTTTCAACATTTAAAAGGTGCTTTACAGAGGATTTTTTTTTCAACTTGCCATATTCTCACCTCTTTTAGTGTCATACCTCATAATGGTCATGGGAGTTGGAGGGAGCACAGATTTGTCTTTTTGCTAAAATTCAACAGCCTTCACTGTGCTTTCACACATTGCTCAGCTTTCCAGCTTCTTGCAGGTATAATACACTGTAGAATATTTATGTTAATTGTCATAGCTTGGTATTACTGAAGTGGATGTTGTGGATGTTTTAGCTGCTCATGTCTGTGTCACTGAGTAGTCCCGTTTCCAATCACAAACTATTTCAAATCATTTTCAATGTATACATGTGTCAGTCTGTCTATCTCTCAGTCCCTATCTATCTATCTATCTATCTATCTATCTATCTATCTATCTATCTATTGTACTTCATATATACTGCATTATATTATTTCCAGGTTTCCTCGTGAGCCAGTCTGACTCTGTATATTGATGATATTATGTCCCTCATGCAGTTTACCTTCACCACTCATAATTACATACTGTAAAGGTAAACTGCACTAGGGGCAAAATCTGTGAAATTTTCATTGTGGTCAAGGCATAATATTTGTATACAAAAAGATAGACAGAAAGACAGACAGATTAGATAGATAGGAGACAGAGAGAAAGAAAGAAAGAAAGAAAGAAAGAAAGAAAGAAAGAAAGAAAGAAAGAAAGAAAGAAAGAAAGAAAGAAAGAAAGAAACTGTACAGTAGTGGTACCTTTCATATGTGCTAGCTTTATTCTTCCACAGCGTGTTATGGTATTGGATAGTATTCTTACATCTAGGCACACAGGAGAGAAAAAAATGCCACTCCAGGCAGTTATATCTGGGAAGCAAAGGATCTGGATGTGTTCCTGTTCCTCCCCAGGTGTACAGTTAGTTTGTATGATGTATTTCTTTAAGTGTACTGTCAGTTTATGCTTACAGTACATTTCATTACCATAGTTGTGCATGCAATATACATTACACACACACTACAGTATTTGTACATTGTGTTTCAGGCTAGTGGGAGTGGGGTTATGGAGATGTTACTTCATCATGTTCAGTACAGAACAAATTTTCACAATACATATTGTACTTTACAGCACATAACAGAGCAAAGAATACAATATCACGTTGCGTTTATATATTGTTACACATAATAGAGCACAAGAATACAATAATATGTCATCTTGCATTGCTCATATATTGTCAAAGGTGGTACTCATAACTATATTTATTAAGTTTGCAATATCATTATGCAAGCATTTGCATCACATCTCTGTTTCATGCCATTCTTTGTCAACTACTGGCAAAACTTTCTCCAAATGTGAAATATATCACCAACAGTGACATGGTTCTAATGTTGCTCAGAACTGATCAATTCCATTGATTAGTTCCCTTTTTTGTTTGCAGCTTTGTCATTTCTTGGATGTGTGTTTTCATTGCGCACTAGACCGTCTCTGAAGGGTTCATGTCTGGTGATCTGAAACACAAAACAATAATTATGGAACTTTTTTTAGTTTTAATCTACCTGTAACACACTGCTATAAAAATTGTGGGTATTTACATTTACCAAGCAGTTTTCAGGTTAAAGATGCTGGCTACAGTAAAAAAATTATGTCCTTACTCTGGTGGAGTTCTGACCCAATTAATGAAACTCTCAGCAATGAATGCTACAGGGACTGTGTGTTTTGGGACACTGTCCTAAAGGAAGCAGTGAACATCTGGGAACTTTGAAGCAACAAACTCTGAAGGAACCCTTATGGTTTTGTTTCTGAAGAAGTCTCTGTCCATGTATGCTACAGCATGATTGAGGCACAATTACTGTAATGCACTGAGGCAAGTGCAAGTAAGTGTGTCACAGTAAAAGTTTGCATTACAATATCCTCATAATACAGATGGGGCTTGTACTGCACTTTGAAATTCTACCCCAAACATGAACCTTCATGAGATTTGTTGGCTTCAGTTTAGAGAGCCCTCCCCTTCTTTCTTAAAACCATTGAGGGAAAATTTTCCAGGGATATCACCGTCTCATCAAAATAAATGACACAATCAAAAGTCTCTTTTTGTTCAGTCCATCTCCTGGCCTGCTCCACTCTTATCCTGAATCAGTCCATCTCCTGGCCTGCTCCACTCTCTTATCCTTAGTCAAGTCACATATCATTGGGCAAAACCTGACTGAATAACTACAATGCTATGCATGTACAACCTCGCATACTGTTCACTAAAAATGTGCAATTTATTTATAGTGCTTCGAATACTGTTAGTATTACAGAACTGTATTGATCAGTGAGCTTGTCCCCAAGACCAGCCCATGCGCTGGCACATCCACTTGACTAAGTTCGTAGATGTGGTAATACCATGTTCAGTGGCCAGCAGCTCATACTCTTCTCTTGCTGTTCAATTTATTATTCTATTTAGGATACAATCCATGAGAAGACACTGTTTCCCTGGAAAAAATTGACATTGTAAATGGGGTACTGTTCTGTATGACCTGTTTAAAAACAAAAAGAGGCTCCCCTACAGTAGATACCTGTACTTTACTGTACTGTACCTTGTGCAGGCAGTGACGTCCACACAGTGTGGAAGGGCTACTAGTCTCTTTAAGGGCACACATAGGCCACTATCCATAATGGTGATACTGTTCTGTTGAAGGAATGTCTATTCTAGGCTCATGCTTGTCCCAGCCTCATGTATGGTCCTAATTTGAAGCCTGATCTTGGGGCTGATCATCCTCCCCATATTGGCCCAGTTACTGGACAATTCCAAAGCAAAGGGTGTTGATTCTGTCAGTGTTTTGTACTATTATTGTGGGGGGCTCAAATCACTGAATTTATGTGCCAACTTCACAAAGGATAATGTCAGTCCAAAATGGCCCAATATCCATGAACCACTCACCTGTGATGTCATACCTTCACACCTACAACAGATCTCACTGAGTTTTTCACCTGTAAAAAAGCAAGGTTGTCCCACCTTTAGAACCTTGCTGTACAATGTCTTACTACCATAGTGCTGTATAGTGCATTTTTTCTTTGCCGTTATCAATGAGATGGACAAGACAAGATTACACAGGAAAAATATCAGCAGTCTGAACCATATGCGTATGAGAAAAACACCGGTACAAGCGGCTGGGAAGGAGAATGAAAGTATCACTGTTGGAAGGCACTTGGTTGTTACTAAGGAGACACAACCTGTTGTGGCATTTAAAACTAAGCAGCATTAACCTCCAAAACAAAAGGTCATTTTTGACTGCTTTTATTCTTTGTGCTTTATGACATTTCTATCTCCATGACAATTCTCCTATTATTTCCAATGGATTGGATTACTGTGCTGTACTTTATATGGAAGTGTAATTTCTGTTTTGTTGCTTAACCAGATTTGGAATTGTCCACTGGGATTCCTGGAAATTTCTGAGTTGACACCCCCCGGGTGGGTACATGACCATGGTATTTGAATGTATCAACTATTTTCAACTAAAACGGGGATTTTGGACACTGACAAAAAATGAAAGATGCCAACACAAAGCCACTGTAATGTAGCAAAGTAATGCAGAACTCTGATATGCATCACCCTAGGCCCTCATCTACAAATTTTCTAAATCATTTTCATGGGAACACTTTCCTTGTCCAGTACATGGCCAGAGTACATATCCCTGTTGGAGATGTGCAAAGTCCACGAAGTTTGCTCCGTGTATTAATTTGCAGATTTCATGGAATCTGCAGAGCAATTTTCACACACTTTGTGCAATTCGTGGCCTGTGAATTGTGCAAATTCTATTGCTAAGCAAAACATTTCACCTGCAGATTTCATGCTTTGCCCAGGAATTTCTTGCTTTGCAGTAAAAATCACTGAATTTTGCTGCAAATTTCACACAAATCATGAAAAGTGGATTTCAGGTTGCCAGCCCAAACTTGACAAATTTCACGAAGCTTTAATTCTTGCGCTCTGCGTGAAATTCATGGGCAAAGCTTAAGTTTGCATCATTTCTAATCCCTGTAAAACACAGGAATAAATGTACGTGTGTAGGCCATGATTTTCCTCATTACTGTGTATACTAATGTGCTTGTATAGCTGAGATTTTTACCAGTTCTTTTATTCCCATGTCCAGTTTTCTGTTATCATCACTAACGTGTTTTTCTTTTCATTCTAGTGTAAGCTGCTCAAAATGTGTGTCCCAACATCAGATAATGATAATTCAAGTGACTGTGATACTCCTGATACTGCACCTGAAGACACATCTATTAATAATAACAGTAAGGACCTAGAAGAGTAAAAAAATGTAGATGAAATTATGTCATTGTACCTCGTACAGCCTTTGTAAAGATACAGAAGGAGCTGTGCCTAGTCAACCAGAGAGTGTGCAGTACTGAGAAGTCCAGGACTCAGTTTGATCATGAGGCCACATTTGACAGTAAGCTGGATACACTCCTGCAGATGTTCTGGGACCGACAGTAGCAAAAAAGCCCAATAGACAGTGTGGAGATTTTCATCTTCTAGTTTTTACACTCAGATGCTCTTCAGTGATGCCAGCAATGACCACAAGTTCAACAGTAGAAGAATTGAGCCAAGTGTGTCACCAGCAGATCATGGGTTTCAGAATATGGACACCAACTCTGTGAACATGATGGACAGAGCAGCACAACAGAGGAGCAGTTCCATACCATTACCTCCACTCCAATTACAAATGTTATCTCCATCCCAGTTCACATTGTAAGTACTAGCACAATTCCCAAGTTCACGTTTGTGGACAGTCATAGCACAATACTAGACTGTGAATTTCTAGTGCTTTGTGAGCAAAGGCAGCATGGGATGGTATTAAGAGATACATGTAGACCCGACCATCTTGCTGCTCTGGTGTTCAGTTGTCTTGGGCCACAGCAGCTGTATTTATGCTGGAAGAAACAAATGAAATAGGATGGTAACAGAGGGAATCACCAGATCCCAAACAACATTAGAAATGAATTGCTGAGAGTAGTTCATAGACAGTTTGAAAGTAGTGCAACCCAAATGTGATTAATCTTGAAGAGGATCAATGAACAGTTGTGAAATCACAGAAAGCGTGTGAATATGTTGAATTCATAAATATCCAGTACTGCTATTTTGCTTGGATACTCCACAATAATGATTATTTTTGAACAGTACTAAAGTAGTTTTAACAATCAACTTGTGTTGGCTTTTTAACAATTTAATTTGTTTATAATTAATTTGCACTGATGCACCTATGTCAAGCTACTGTTCACTTCTTCTTGTACCAATTCATCTCCTCCCTCTGTAACTGCTGAAATATTACTACAGGCAACCCTAACAGTTCAATGCAACTGTAACTGTTAGTCATTCCAGCTAAAGTCCCTCCTGGTATACTCTTTGAATTGTGTAAGACTCTTGCTCTGAGGCTATGAACCATCACTATGCTTGTTCTACACTGATTCTGTCTACCTGCCTTGTAAAATTGTATGCAGTTGATTCCAGGCTTTTTTGTCTGTACATAAAAAGATGAATGCCTCAGGGATGACCTGGTGGGGGGAATGATTTCAGTGCGGTGTAGGAACAGTGTGCAAAGCTAAAAAGGGTAATAAGGAAGGCAACAAACCTCTGCATCAAGGATGTGAGCAAAATCAAGATGAAAAATCAACTCAAATCAATCTTTATTTATAAAAGGCACCTTTCCAAAACCAAGGCACCTGTACATAACATGATAAAATCAATAAATAATTAAAACAATATTAGAATTAATCTAAGCAAAGGCGTTCAAAACTCATTATACGCTAGGCAAAAAAGATATGTTTTTAAAGCCTCCTTAAAGCTTTGGACAGTCGGCAAATCTCGCACCTGATGAGGTAGAGAATTCCACAGGGTCGGGGCCATAAAACTAAAAGATCTGGCCCCTGAAGTTTTTAAGTGAACCCTGGGAATCTCTAGCAATCCCTCATCAGTGGATCAGAAAGAGTGGGAGGGACAGTAGGGACAAAGGAGATCTTTCAGGTAGCCAGGTCCCTGATCATGTAGGGCCTTATAGGTCAGCAAACTGACCTTGAAGGTGATTCACCAGCATATTGGCAGCCAGTGTAGTCCATGGAGCACAGGCATTATATGACTGGACCTAGAAGAACCAGTCAGTAGCCTGGCTGCCACATTCTGCACTAGCTGCAAGCGGCAAATCTCAACCCCCGGTAGCCAAAGATAAAAGACATTGCAGTAGTCAAGGCAGGAGGTAACAAAAGAGTGGACCAAAGTAGGAAGATCGTCAGGAGGAACCAGGTGCTTCACCAGGGCGATGTTCCTCAGATGGTAAAAAGAGGTTTTGACAACTGCCGACACCTGAGATTTAAGTGTCAAACAGTCGTCAAATACAATGCCCAGGTTCCGCACCCAGTCTGAGGTAGTTAGCTGGACACTCCCAAGCCATAAACCCAAGAGTGATCCCACAAACAAACCCACCTCCCGGTGACCCAGGTCCACAACCAACACCTCAGTTTTCTCTGGGTTCAACCGCAGCCAACTCACATTCATCCAGTCCTGGATTTTGACCAGACAGTTGTTAAAGACCAAAAAGGCAGCATCTTGGCCAGGCACAAAGGTCATGTACAGCTGAGTATCATCTGCGTAGCAGTGAAAACTCAGACTGTACTGCCTAATAATCACTCCTAATGGCAGCATGTACACCGCAAACAACATGGGTGCCAAAATGGAGCCCTGCAGCACCCCACAGGATAGGGGGAATGATG
Source organism: Neoceratodus forsteri (assembly GCA_016271365.2). Taxonomy (NCBI): domain Eukaryota; kingdom Metazoa; phylum Chordata; order Ceratodontiformes; family Ceratodontidae; genus Neoceratodus; species Neoceratodus forsteri. The sequence goes on along the minus strand of CM057455.1, from coordinate 635,958,008 downwards.
CCGAGGAAAAAATCCCAGACACCATCCTCTGAGTCCTGCCCTCGAGGAAAGATCGAAACCAACTGAGGACTATATCAGACAGCCTACAGATAAACCGCAAGTGCTCCAATAGCACACCATGGTTCATGGTGTCAAATACTGCATAGAGATTAAGAAGGACCAAGATGGAACAAGTCCTTTGATCTCTCGCTATTAGGAGGTCATTTAGTACCCGAACAAGAGCTGTCTCGGTACTATGTCTTTTCCTTAATCAGGACTGGAGAGAATCATAGACATTGTGGTTGGTCAAATGATCATCCAGCTGTGATGTGAACACCTTCTCAATAACCTTACCCACAAAGGGCAGGTTAGAGACAAGCCTGTAGTAAGCCAGACAATCCGGGTCCAAGGAGGACTTCTTAAGAAGGGGCTGAACCACAGCCTCCTTCAGAGGATTTGGAAAAATCCCCCTCTCCAAAGACCTTTAGACTATCTCAGCAAGGACTGGACTGATTTTATCCACACAGCCCACGAGGAGATGTGTGGGGCCCGGGTCCAAACCACAGCTGGTTGGATGCAATGATTGGATAACCATCACAATGTCATCGATTGTGGGAAGGCTGAAGTCAGACCACACAAACTGGGTGTCTGACATCTCCTGCTGACCATCACAACTCCCATTAGGAAGGGTCAAGCGGATATCAGACCTGATTGTGGCAACCTTATCTGAAAAGAATTGAGCAAACTCCTCACACCATTCTTGAGTAAAGGCTCTTCTGGGCTGAAGACAGATTGGATTGCACAATCTGCCCACAGTCCAGAAAAGCTGAGCTGATCTATTCTGTGCAGCAGCAATCTCTCTGGACAGGAATTCTGCCTTCTTATGAGAGATTGCGAATTGATAGACCACATAGCGGTCCGTCAAATTAAGTTTGTCACAATCCAGGCCCGACCTCCACTAGCACCTCTCTAAACTTTGTCCAACTCTCCTCAACTCCCTCAGAGTCTCATCAAACGAAGGAGACATGGGGTGAAGAGTGAGGGGGATGAACATGAACAGGAGCAATGGAATCCAGGGCCCCTGCCACCGCCTTATTATAGACAAGTACCAAGTCTCCTGGATCCATGCAATCTCTCGGTAAGCCTGATAGGTCCAGCACCACCATCAGGCCATCTGGGGAAACACCCCTCAAAGGGTGGTACCGGACCATATCCATAGGGGTTGGCCTACTAGGGGTGGCCTCAAAACTGAACCCAATGGAGTGATGATCAGACTATCCGACTGGTTCCATCACCAAATCGGATATCTCCATCCCCAGTAGGAATACCAAATCCAATGAATGTCCACCAATATGAGTCGAGGAGGAAACAACCTGTGTGAAGCCCAGTGAAGTAATTAACTGGCAGAAGTCTTGACAAAACTGCGGGAGTTCATCATCGACCCAGGCATTGAAATCCCCCAGAACCAGCCATCTGGGGGATCCCAGTGTCAGGTTGACAATGAAGTCTGTGACTTCCCATAGGAAAACATTTCCATCACCTGGTGGATGGTAAATGAGAAGTATCCTGCACCCCACACCCTCACCTATGATACATTCAAAGGAGCTGATAGTTCCCACTGGTACCTCCACTAGGCCCAGTTCCGATCTAAAACAGATAGCAACACCCCCGCACCTACGATCCATCCAAGGGCGGTGTATCACTGAGTATCAGGCTGGAATTGCTGCCACCAAAACTGGGACATTCTCATCCAGCCAGGTCTCAGTGATGCACACCAGGTCAGATGTTCCGACAAAATCTGCTATAATAGCAGTCTTGTTGAGACAGCTATGATTCTGGAAAGAGGTGGCAGAAAAGGTAAAGGCTAAAAAGATAGCATTCAGAAGTATAAGGAGATGCAGAGGGAGGATGATAGGGAGGTGTGTCAGGGAAACAGAGGGAAGCATGGAGAGCAGTAAGAAGCACAAAGGTGCAAAATGAAGAGAGAATAGACAGGTGGTGATGAAGGGGGAGAAGACATTTTGTTACATAGGAAAGCAAAAGAAGAAAGACCAGGGGGATTGTAAGATTAAAAAGGAAAGGTGGGACTGTGTAGATGGGGACCAGAGAAAGGCAAGTATCCTGAACAAATACTTGTGTTCAGTGTTCAGAGAGGAAGGAGAAGTGAAGGGGCTAAAATAATATAACACAATATTGCAGGGAGGGAGGTGGACAAAAGTCAGTTTTCAGAGGAGAGTATCCTGAAGGGACTTACTAATATGAATGTGGACAAAACAATGATTGCAGTCCTGTTTATTATCCCATTGGAAACAGGAGTGATTCCAGAGGACTAGAGGAGGGCAGATGTAGTCCCACTTCACAAAAGTGGTAGCAGGGAAGAGGCTGACAATTCTAACCCAATCAGCCTGACTTTGGTGGTGGGAATGTTAATGGAGTCACTGCTGAAGGACACAAATTGTGGAATATCTTGAATCCAATTGGTTACAAGACCAGAGGCAACATGGTTTCATGGGGATGTCATGTCAAATGAATCTGATGTTTTTTTGACTGACTGACCAAGGAATTAGATCTGGGTGGAGCAGAGAATGTGGCCTACCTAGATTTCAGTAAGGCTTTTCAACACTGTTCCACATTGGAGGCTAGTAAGTAAGCTGGGAAACCTAGGAGTGTGTCCAAAGGTGGTAAACTGGGTAAGAAATTGGTTAGGGATAGGTGACAGAGGGTAGTGGTAAATGGAGTTCACTCAGCGAAAGGGAGGGTGACTAGTAAGGTGCCCCAGGGATAAGTGCTAGGTTGAAGATCAGGTCTATTTAACATCTTTATAAGTGACATTGCAGAGGACCTGGAAGTGAAGGTCTGCATATTTGCAGATGACACCAAAGTCTTCAATAGTGCTGACACTCTAGGGGGTTGGAAAGGATGAGCAGAGACCAAAGAGTGGTCAAGACTATGGTAGCTGGGTTTCATCATGAAGAAGTGCAAAGTAATACACTTGGCACACAGAAACCCAGGGGCACAGTACAAAATGGGAAGAGTGGTACTGGTGACCACCAAGCAGGAAAGAGATCCTGGGTGGATGACCAAAAGTATCAGTGGCTCAGCAGGTAGCACACTCACTTCTGAGGCTGGGAGATCAGAAGGCTGTGGGTTCTATCCTCACGCCAGGCACTTGGGTTAAATCCCAATATTGACACTGTAGTGCAGCATGAGGGGGGTGCTGCTCTCCTGAGGTGCTGGCATTCAGATGAGACATTAAATCGAGGTCCCATCTGCCTGTTCTGGTGGTAGTTCATGTGGATGTTAAAGATCCCATGGCACTTGTCGAAAAAAGAGTAGGGGCATTTTTTATTGAAAGACACATCATAACAAAACAATAACAGTATCATAAACAGATGCACCTTTCAGTAATCATCACAGATTGACTAGTTTTGCATATAAGCATGTGAAGCCTACTACAGATTCATTCATTAACTTTTATAACAGTCCCTCATTCAGTATTATGTTGATATTTCTCCCCCTTACCCTCCATTTGTATTTAATAAATCCTGATAGACCCTTCTACCATTTCATTATGATATTCCTAGGATTTATTTTGGCATCCTTGGTGTAAACTCCATTCATAGCTTGTTCCACTAACATTTTGTAAGTAACAGAAGGCCTCAATTTCTGTTGCAGCATCCATTGGCATCATGCCTGCCAAAGATAAAATTTTAAGCAGCAAAAAAATACCATCGGAGTCCCATAGTCATATTTGTTAATAGGTGGGGACAGTGTTCTAAAACCAGTATCTCATAAGAAAAATTTGATATCCATTTTAAGTTCCACTCGATTGCTAAGTAACTCCATATAGGTTTAGCACATGAACAAGTGAATAAAAAGTGGTCCATTGTTTCTTCTAGGTTTTGACACCCATTTTATGGGCATTTCCTCTCATCTTGTGCCTTATGATTTGTATTTCATTTAAGATTTAATTGACCATTAGCCAATAGCCATAGTATCTCCCACATGTGTATAAGGATCCTATTTTTATTTAATTGTCTGAAAACCCCTTCCCTTAATATGTTAGGAGCAATTTTTCAAAATCTGGTTCTGTGGGGTGTAATTTTCCCATTATGCAAGAATATAATTGCTGTCCTGACAACGTGCATATATGTGACTTAGCTATCTTCCATTTATGGAGCTTTCTCACCATAGGTTTAATATAATAGGTTATTTGCAACCTGGGGTTTTGTCTTTGTGGAGTATTCCCTACCCATAACTCAAAAAACCTTGAGAGAGTACTGTGCAGCCAGCAGTATTGAAGACTCTGTGGTGGGCCTAGGCCTATTTTGAAATGTTGTGATATAAACAGGTTATAAAAGAATGGGATGGGGTTCAACCATTCCTAAGCCCCCCAGGCCTTGGGTAGGTAAGTAAATCATCTTTTTCCTGGATTCTGCCTACTGCCCCAAACCATCTGGAAGAAATATGAATACAATCATATTTCTAGTGTGAAGGGGGGTAAATCATTGCTATGTATAGGAAGGTGGGGATCATAAAACGCTTTATTATGTAAACCCTTTTAATTTTTGAAAGCCTCCAGGACTTCCATATATTGAATTTGGTTTCTACCCCCAGTAGCGCTATTTCCCAATTTTCTAGAGGAAGGTTCCATGGCCAGAAGTGGATGCCTAGAATTTTTTGTGGCTCTTTGGAAAGATGAATTTGATTTATAGTTAATGATGCTTGTCTAGGGTTACCCAGAAGAAACCCTTTACATTTCCCTAGGTTCAGTTTTGAGTTTGCAACTCTTGAGTACTCCTGCAGTTGCTTCATTAGGGATGGGATTTGTTTGGGGTTTGTCATAAACAGTCATATATCATCTGCATATGTATTTTTTTTTCTCACCCAGTTCTAATGGACCTTGCAATCCATCCCAATCCTGTGTGCTGCTTAACCTCCTGACCAATGGATCTAAGGAAAAATTATATAATAAGGGGCTAAGGAGACACCCTTGCCTTACTCCTGTAGTGATGGTAATGCCTACTAATATCTTCCCTTTAATAATGGGTTGTATTATTACACCAGAGTATAGCAATTTTATATTATTAACAAAATCACATGGTATTCCATACTGTTGTGAGGTGTGGAAAAGAAATGGCAAGCAGACTCTGTCAAAAGCTTTGCTCTGGTCAAGTGTCAGGATACATCCTTGCTTCCTTTTTGTGTCATTATACTCAATTATATCCCGGATTATCATTAGAGCATGTTGATTTTTTCTTTCTGGTAACCAACAAAACTGAGCTGGATGTACCAATTTGGGTGCTATTTTCTTCTATCTGATGTTCAGTATTTGTGGTAGGATTTTAAAGTCTGTGTTGAGTAAGGTTATGGGCATCTAATTTGAAATGTCCAATCTATTCCGAGATTTATATAAGAATGTTAAGAGACCTGATGAACAAATATCTGGCTGATTCCTTAGGGAAATGTTTAATAAAATTCGTATAGGAGGGCATCAGGTCCTGGCGAAGTCCCGTTTTTCAGTTTCTTAATTACTGCCTCAATTTCTGCTGCTGTCAAGGGAGAGTTTAGTTCTACCTATTTTTCTATGGAAAGGTTTATCTGTACTCCTTGTAAGTAAGTGGCAATTTCTTCCTTGGTTGGGGGGGGGGTCATTATATGTAATTCCAAGAGAAGCTGTACTAATTTGTATAGTTCTTCTTCTTTACCCACTACCATATCCTGCTCATCTGATAATTGATTAAAAATCATTGTATCTTTCTTCTTTTTTGCAGGTCTCATAGGGATCCCCTATAGGAGATGTTTGAGTCCCATATTGCAATTCTACAGTCAAGGTTTTTGCCCTGTAATATTGGTACTTCCTCGTCTCCCCCTTTAGCTGATCTCTTTGGGGGATGAAGTATTTTTTTGAAATAGAAGACTTAGTGTAAAGGTTTTGTAACTGTGATTTGAGTTTCAGATAACAAAAAATGTCCTCCTTTCACTGTTTTTCCCATAATATTTAAACCATTTTGCTATGTCTTGTTTTGTATCTAACCACCACTCCCCAAGATCCTCATAAAGATCACTTACCGACGCTCTGGACCATAGCAGGGTTAGAATTTTTCACTGAGCATAAGTATATGAAAGAGTAGAGGTGTTCAATCTCCATCTTTTATTTTGTCCTGGTTTAAGGAAAGGAGTGTGAAATGAGATTCGTAGGAACAAATGGTCAGAGAATTCAGTTGGAAGGTTTGAAAATTAGGAGTAGGCATATTTTTTGAAGTAAATATATGATCTATTGTTGAGGTTAACCTACCTCTTAGGTATGTGTATTGAGGGCCATGAAATTGATATTGAGCCCAATCCAGAAACTCTCCCATGGTTATGTATTTTTTCAGGGCATTTGTGTAACAATAGGTTTTTTTGCTTTCTCCTCTTTGTTTGTTGTGAGGTAAGTCACAATTAAAATCTCCCCCTAAGATTACAAATGATGCTATGTACAGGTAAGGCTTAATTAGTGAAATTAAGGCTACTCTGTCTGCTTTAGACTGGGGGCAATAAACATTTATTATCCTGTATGGCACTTGATCCAAATAACCAACCAGAATGAGCAATCTTCCAGGGATAAGATCGATAAGTTTGGTCATTCTAAAGGAGTAGGAGCTGTAAACTATACCTAGCCCACATTCCCTGTTGGATCCAAATCACCAATAGGATGGGCCCCATCTCCACCTGTCCTAGAATAGTCTGAGCTGATCAGAGGTGAATATCCAGGTTTCTTCTAAAAAATCAATATTGATTTTCATGTCAGCCTGATGTTGAAAAATTGCTTGTCTCTTAGAGGAATTTAGTAGACTATCACAATTGCATGACCCAAAGACCAATTTGTTCATTTACCTGGTTAATATTATGGCCCTTTTTTCTTCTTCTCTTTTTTCTTCTTCCCTTTATATTCATTTAGATCTGATATGCTGCCCTGATTTTGTGAAGTAGGAAGGTCTAGTTCTACCAATTCCATGTCAGATTCTTCTCCAGTGGGGGCTAAAACAGAAAAGGGATTTGGTGCCTCAGTTCTCTGAGGTTTGGTGTGGGGGTGTTTTCCTAGTTATTCTCCTCTGAGGAGGGTGAGCTATAACCTGTGGGGAGGGGATGGTATTTCTTTTAACTTCTTTGATCTGGCTGTCTGAATAGCATATAGGTGGAAGGTCACCCCACTGGATCTGAGCAGGGGGGAAGGGGGTGTGGGTCTTCCTGCTCCTCTAGTCCTCCTAGGTTATCGGAGGTGATATCCACTTCCTCTTGTTCTGTTGATGTAGGTGTGGGTTTTGGAGTTGGGGATGGTGGAGGAAGGGGAGATCTAGAACCTCCTTCAGGTCTAGCTGGTTCTGTCTCTGGGGGATTTAAGGCTTCTTCTTGGGCCTGCTGGATAAGAAGCTCAGAGCTAATGACAGAGGCTTTGTTTCTTGCAGCCCAAGAGCATTCAGGAAAAGTATGCCCAGTCTCCTCACACAAATCACACCTTGTTAAGTTTGCACATTACATGCTATTGTGACCCACTTCTCTGCAGTTGTCACATCTTGGTCTGTCACAGATGCTGGAGAGGTGGCTTCTGGCCCCACATTTGTAACAGGCTCAGGGCTGTCCTGAATAAAAACATACCCCTCTATCCCAACCTAACATAAAAGAGTTTGGAATATGTTCAATATTATTCTCTGTCTGGTGTAACTTCACTTTATATTTCCACCCTCCTGTCCAGAACATTTCTGAGTCTAATAACGCTTCAGTGGAGCTTAGTACTTAGCATCTCTGCTGTAACCGATATGTAATGTCTTCAACATGCACCCCTTCATTGCGAAACATAACAGTTATATATTTAATAAGTGGTTTTGTTAAGGGTATTATTAAGAAGGGGGATCACAGAGGTGAAATTTTAACTAAGTTATACTTCTGCCAAAACATCTCACGGGTATAGGATGATCTAAACCTTATATCATAATTGTCTTCCACCGAAATGTTCATAAAGGCATACTCTTCTTTGGGTGAAAATTTGAGAAAGTCCTTTAAAAGTTTCCTCCTGACATACTGTTGATCTGGTCTTATATCCAGCCCCCCTTTATAATGAATTCTGACTGCATTCCTTGTTGAGGCAGCCTCTTTTTTGATCTGGCAAAAAGTTCCAATAATGGAGTCCTCTTTGGGGGCGGATCACTCTCATCAGTCTTCCCTGAATTTTTCTCTGTATTTAGTTGAGATTCCCCAACAGGCTCTAATCTGTTAGGCCTTTCTAAGGGGGAAGAGGTAGGGGGTTGAGGATATTCCATTGTGAGGTTTTGGATTGTTTTCAGAAGCATTCTTGCTCTGTTTTGATGTGTCGTTTTCGTCCTCTATTTGATGTAGAACCTCCTGTGGTTTTGTGCTGATCCTTTTGTCTCCAGGTACCTGGTTTTGCTCTGGAACAGTAAATGTACACACTCTCAGGAACTCTCACATGCCCCCTGAGGAAGATCTTTATTGATCAACGTGCTGGGGTTTTTATTCAGCGTCCTCTACCTCTGGAATAAATATACTAAGCTGAGCATTTGGCTATGTGAGATTTCCTGAGAGTGCATTGTGATGGTCTGGGTATAAGGAAGACATCAGATTCCACTGGAGTATAAAGAAAATATTATTTATTTACTAATAAAGGTGTACTGAACGGAAAAATAAATAGGGAAATAAATAAAAGGCAAAATTCAAAAGAATAATGATACACTAGAAAACAGCTAGTGTTCCCCTTTAAGCAGGGCAGAGCAGGTCTAGTCCCTTCAAGCTCTACCTAAGCAATGAAAAGGATCTCCTTTTATACAAACAAATAATGTGATCCATGAAGCTCCACTCATTTTTCTATAATCTAACACAAAACACTAATAGGGTTCATTTCTTATATTTCACAATCACTATGATGTTTATTATATTGATACAATTGACACTAGAGCAGTGTTATCAAATAAAACTCAGGATATATGTATTTAAAATCAACAATGCAAATCAAACCCCACCCCCCTTCCTAGTCTATAAAATATGAGGGAGATGGGCCGGCTGGCTCTATAGGAAAAAGGCAGAGGAAATAAACATGGCTTCCACCAAGTGCTGGCAACCTAAACTTAAGTATACCCTTTGTTCTTGTTTTCATTCTTTGTTTATCTCTAGAAATAGGTTTTAAACCCCTTGCCAGGTTTATTTATAAGAGGACGATTATTTGACAATATAATAGTTTCAGGTCGTTTTTCTCTCTCTTGTATCCCTTTTCTTTTTAAGACAATATTTCTACTCTTTTTATTTTCAAAGGCACAAAATAACTTCTTTTATTTAATAAGTAGGAACCCCCATAAACCTGTACTTCTAGAGAGATAGAGTACTACTTCCTGGCTGCTAGCTTTGTTTGTTTAATTTTATACAATTTCCAACCAGAGCATTTTAAGGAAAGCCAGTGGCTTAAAACAATCACTGAGCAGCTGTTGGGTTCAGGATAATGTGCTCTCTCGAACGTGTGCATTATTGAGAAGGAGTCACTGCAATGGAAGCATTTCTACAATGCTACAGTTTGACCTGAATGCCAAAATCCTCCTTCAAACCCAACACTCAATCTTCTGAATACCTCAGGCTTTTAATTTCTTGGTCCTCGAATTTGTGCACTAAATTGCCGAAAAATACAAGAACAAGCCTACTCTCAGTGCAATGAGATGAGGACAGGGAAACAGAAAAATAGCTCTTTTTATTCCAGAACAAGTTTAAATACCCAGGCATATTCAAACAAAAAAGAAGGGCAAGGAAGTGTTTTATGGACTGCAACAAAACAAAAGGGATAGACAGGCAAACAAAGGTTTTTAACATTATATGTACATGTTTTGTATACAGATGACCAGTCTGTATACTTAAAGGAACATGTACATATAACATCAAACTCTGAAAGTTTTAAAGAATCAGGAAGAGTATTTTCATTTTTAACTTTATCTGACCACATCAGGAAGAAATATACAAGCACAAAAGTAAAAGGAAAAAAAAACACGCTGTTGCAACAGACTAAGATAAAACTTACAGGGATACAAAATAGAAGGAAGGGAATGGATAAAAAAAATTCTACATTATTGCCATCATCACATGCATACATTTACCATTCTGGACTATTATTTGGACTAGCTACCCCTGAGCGCACCGATGTCCCTTGTCCTGAGAGCACTGCAAATTTTTTGAAAAACTGGTTTTGCTCTGTTGGGTGCTATTCTGGAGTATTTGCTGGGAGGGGTTCCTGCCAGGCTGGGTCTGGTAGCCATTGGCCTGAAGGCATTTTTTTCCAACCTGCATCCTTCAGTGCTTTTTCAGGTGACCAACTTGCAAAGGTCAAAGTTTTTAGATTGATTTATCTGGATGGAAAAAGCTTTTTGTACTGCTTCAGTAGTTGATAGGCCTGATCTGTTCTTCCCTTAAATCAATATTTTCTTTGGACCTTATTAAGGGCCCCATGCCTAAGTTTCTGTTTGCCAATGTAATTAGAGTTCTCTTGTTTTTTTTTCCTCTTTGTATCCTGATTTTTGAGTTCTTTCCAAAAAAGAAAAAACAGTGACATCATTCTGAATGTTCATATCTGTCTGGTAAATAACTTTCCCTTCCTCCTGATGTTTAGGCCCAAAGGACATTTGCCCAATGGTTTGTTTTATTTGTGCTTTGTTTAACTATTTTATTGATTCATCTGGTACAGCTTCATTTAACTTTGCACATGATTTCTCATCCACATCCTCATTTGTCTTATTTTGGTCTTTGAAAAAAACTGCATTTTTATTTGGAGTTTGTTTTCTGTGCCTGTCTTCACTCGCCACCTCCTGCAAGTAGTTTGTTTCAGCACATGCTCTTGGCATTCTCACTGCCAGATGCTCTTTTTGCATTTTCAGAAATTGACAAAAGAGGATTTGATTTTACCTGTGGGAGGAGTGGAGTCTGTGTCTCATTCTTTCCCTTCGATGAGCGTGTGTCATCGTAGCATCTGTCAGCTGGGATGCGTCCATTGTCAGTAGGTGTATCTTCTTGTATTTTCTCAATTTCAGCCTGCAATTTCACTTTGTATTCAGAATGCTTTCATTCTGCTTCCTCCAGTTGTTTCAATATTTCTTCCTGTTTCACTGCAAATTCAGAAGCCATATCTCATTTGTTACTTTCTTCACTGTTAGCCACATCAAAATTACTTAAATCTTCCATTGAGAGAAAGATATCTTCTCCTGGATCTTTCTTCACTGTGATTTTGGCTGAGCTTGCTGTTTGAGTAGCCTCTTGCAATAAGATGTCAGGGGATGAGGCTCATTCCCCTGCCTCTCTAACATCCATCCTCTCCACCACCTTGCAGCAAGTGGCCCTGTTGCAAGCGTGGTCAAGGGTTTCCCAAATTGAAGAGTAGGGGAATTTTGTATTGAAATACCATCAAAAACAAATTACTTACAGTAGTGTTAAATCATACAACCAATATAAAAACCACAGGACAAAAACAAATGAACATAAATGTACTACAGTGTTGAATCACACAAAAAACACATATTCAAATCATAACAAATTAAAAAAACATTATATTCCTACATTGTCTTAACAAACTTTCTTGTAATCTTTTACCCACCAAAATAAACTCCTAGTACTAAAAGGAACACCCTTCCCCTTCAGAATTAAAAGACTTTTGTATCATTCTAACAACATGAACATAGTGTCAAGCAATATTCAGTCCTACAGAAACAATGCAATAAATATAACATACTACGAAATCAAATAAAGTATTATTTTCATACAACTGTCCATAGTATGAATCCTTGTTATTTTCTTTTTCTTGTAAATTCTTATTTAAATTTAATAATCCCATCAGGCCCTTCCACCATTTGACAACAATGTGGTTTGCTGAAACTCTCTTATCCCTTCTCTACACCTTATTCAATGCAGATTCTGCCAAAGTTTGAAAAGTAATGTTAGACATCCTTTTTTGCCATATTACCCATTGGCATCTAGCCTGCCACAAATAGTATTTTAGGCAACACAGGAGAACCTCTAAAGCACTTTGATCATATTCCATGTTGAGCTGAGGGCAATAGGCCAACACTAACTCTTCAAAGGTCAAAGAGGTCAACCAGGGCAAACCCCACTCTTTAGCTAGATATGTCCATAACTGTTTTGAATAAGAACAAGTAGATAAAAAATGCTCCATTGTTTCCTCCAGATTCTGACAATCTGGATATAGGCAATTCCTTTGGTCTAACACTTTATGCTTAGCATTCCCCCTTGTCTGTAGTCAACCATAAACTCCCAACCACAGTATTTCCCACATATGGATAGGGATCCTTTTATTATTCAGATATTTAATAACCCCTTTATTTAGCGCCTGTGGAAAAATTTTAAATACTGGCTCTCGTGGATGTATATCACTTAATACATAGTGATGTAATTGTTTCCCTGTCCTTCCTTGAATCAGTGTCTTAGTTAAACCCCAGGGGAACAGTTTCTTCACCACTGGCTTCACATATTCTGGAATCTGCCATCTAAAATTGAATTTTGGTGGGGTGTCCTCCACCCAAAAATTAAAAAAAATGCCATAGTCCCTCTCAACCACCCAGAGTTATGGTTACTAGAAGTGATGAGTCCTATTTTCAAATTCTGAGAGATAAATAAACTTAAGAAAAAAGGAATTGGGTCCACCATTCCCAAGCCTCCCTGGGCATGGGGCAAGTATGGAAAACATTGCTTAACAGGGTTTAATCTACTACTCCAGACCATTTGAAAGAAACAGGACTATATCCTAGTTTCCATAGCTAAGGGTACGGGAAATATCATGGCAACATACAATAGAGCAGACACCAAGAACCTTTTGATGATTTGAACTATCTTAATCTTGGAAAGCCTCCAAGCCTTCCAGTGGCTTACTTTCTGTTCTGCCTTTTTCAGTGCCCTATCCCAATTCTCAGAAGGGAGATTTTGAGGTCCAAATAAAATTCCCAAAATATTCTGTGGGTTTGAAGAAAGCTGAATTTGGTCCCACACCTCCCCAGTCTGTTCCATTTCTCCCAAAAGGAGGACTTTACATTTTTCCAACTTCAACTTGGAATTTGCCACTGTGGCATACTCTTTTAACTGACATAATGGCCTCCCCAACTGTTTTGGATTTGCCATACATACACAAATGTCATCTGCAAAGGCCTGAACCCTTATTTCTTTTGTGCCAATGGGCCCTTGCAAACCCTCCCCCAACTCTGGGTGCTATACATATTCCTAATTAGGTGGTCTAATGAGAATCTATAGAGCAGGTGGCTAAGGGGGCACTCTTGTCTCACCCCTGTACCTATGGATATACCTTCCATTATCTTTCTATTATCAGCTGAACCCTTGCTCCTTTATAAAGTAGCTTGATTTTGTTGATAAACTCCTTAGGAATCCCATATTGTTGAAGAACTACATTACAAGTCACATTAAACAGTTCCTCCAATGAGTTGATTTAGCTTTTTGGACTGAGTTGTAAAAGTGTTACAGAATCCAGTGCAAAACCCTGTACAAACTGTTTCTTGAGATTTAAAACTCAGTTTTGCATTGCATTGTGATGGGGCTGCAGATGCAGTCTAATTGAGTTGCAAAAACATTTCACAAACATTGCTCTTGAGCTTGTTTAGCATTGCAAAACAATGCAATACGAGTTGTCTATGCATTACCAACTGTAAAAAACAATGCTAAACCAGCTCATTGGTGTAACAGTTTAATGTGGTTTGTACTGTAGAAAGAGAAAAGGCAAGTGGACTCTATCAAATGCTTTAGACAAATCTAAAGACAGGATATAACCCTTTTTGCCATCACCTTTATGATTTTCAATCACATCTTGCACTACCATTAATGCCTGCTGGATCTTCCGTTCTGGAACTCCACTAAACTGAACCGGGCAGATCAATTTATGTGCAACTTTCTGTAGTCTGGTGTTTAACAATTGTGCCAATATTTTGAAGTCTGCATTCAGCAAAGTAATTGGTCTCCAGTTCCCTATTTCCTCCCTCTTACCCCCTTTAAATAAAAAAAATTAACAATTTGATGTAAAAGAGGCCAGTGCTTTCCCCACCTTGGTAAAGAAGGAAAGAACCTCTAGTAGACAGGTCGCCAAAACCTCGGGGAAAGTTTTATAAAATTCTAAAGGGATACCATCTGGTCCTAGTGAAACTCCAGTTTTCAGAGACCCAATGATTCCTACAATCTCAGCCACTGTTTCAGGCTTCATCAATTTAGTTCCTTCTGTTTTTAACAGTTGGACCTTCGATCCTTGTAAAAATTCCAGTATAGCTTGCTCTGAGGGTGGATTGTGCAAATTGAAAGATTTTAGATAATCTTTCACCTCTTTATATAGATCCTCTTCTGAAGCAATCTTCCTACCCTGTTTAGTTATTAAAGTGTCCATGACCATTGTATTAGTTTTTTGCTTACAAGCATCATATGGATCCCCCAAGGGCGATTTTTGCTTTCCATACTGCATTTCAGCCGCCAATGTCTTTTGCCCTATCATACTGGCATGACTTCATAGCTTCCTTTATCTGCTCTATTTCTGCACAATTACTGAACCTAGCCTCCACTGAATACAATGTGTGCAGCCTTGCTCTGAGCTTTAGATACTGGAGAGATTTACTCCTTTCCCTGCTTTTCCCAATACATTGTAGCCATTCTTTTATGTCTTCTTTGCTATCCAGCCATCACTCCCATAAATCATCATACAAATCACTGATACCCATGCCCACAGCAAGTTCAATAATTTCTCCTGCACCTCTGGTTCCTTCAATGATCAGGTATTCCTTCTCCATCTTTTGTACTGTCCTGTTGCCCTGGAGTCCACCTGGAAGGTAACTTTTAAAACCAGGGGACCTGAGAATTCTACCAGGCTTACTTGTAAATTGGGTTCCTTTAAGTCTTTTGAATCAAACACATGGTCTATCCTAGAAGTTAATCTGCCCTTCCAAAAAGTGTATTGGGGACCTAGAGTTTGATGTAATGCATAGTCCACTAGGTTATCTTTCTCAATGCATTTCCTCAAAGCTGTTGCATCACAATACATCTTGGTATCTGATACTTTGTTAAGAGGCAGCATACTACAAATAAAATCTCCTCCCGTGATGATTCTTGAGGTTGTACACAAGTATGATTGTACTAGAGCCAAGAGTGCCGCTTTCCCTGCTTTGGTCTTTGGCCCATATACATTGATCAGTCGATATGGTACCTGCTTCCAATACCCTTCCACTATTAAGAGCCTTACTGGTATCAGATTCATAATCCTAGACATCTGGAATGAAAAGAGCCAAAAACTATGCCCACCCCATCCACTTTGTCAAGGCCAAAGGACCAGAAGGAAGGACCTGTTCTCCATTCTGCTTTAAACCTTCAAAGTTGGTCTGCAGTGCTCATCCATGTCTCCTGGTAATACCCATATCAATGTTCATATCCCAAAGATACTTATAAACAGCCTGTCTCTTAAAAGAGTTCAGTAAGCTGTGACAATTACAGATGCATACACTTAACTTATATTGCTGACATGTTTAAGGGCCTTTATTCCTTCTTTTCTTTTTTTTCCCTTTATATTCCTTCAAATCCAATTTTCCTCCCTGCTCCACAGTTGCACAATGGTCTAATTCTACTACCTTCATATCTGATTCATGTTCTACAGGCGTTAAGACAGAGAAGGGGTTCAGTACTTCAGTGTTCTGTGTTTCTGCTGAAAGTAGGAGTTTTGAGTTTCTTGTCACCCTCCTTTGGTGTAAAGGCTGACTACAGCTAACCCCATGATCTAACACCCCAGGCACCCTCACTGGATTATCACGATAACTAACTGTAGGAAAATCTTCCCCCTGCAAGGTCTTCTAAGTATCCAAGGATTTGGGTGGTGTTTTAGTCTATGCTTGTATGGCCTCCCTCCCACACCCTACTCCCTCCACCTCAATTGCTTCATCCAGTTGCTCTTCTAATCTATGTGGCAGCAGTAGCGGGCCTCTAGAAGCCATGGCCAAAATGTAACTTTGATCCTCCCCCTGAGGCATTCATGGCTGCTTCCTGCACTTTCTGAATCAACAATTCTGGGCTACTGACTGAAGCCTTATTCTTTGCTTCCCAAGGGCAATCAGGAAAAGTGTGGCCAGACTCTTCACAAAGATCGCATTTGGTGAGATTTTCACACTGCATGGAGACATGACCCACCTCTCCACAATTATCACACTTAGGCCTGTCACATATGCTGGGAAGGTGTGTCCAGGACCCACACCTATAGCATGCCCATGGCTGGCCAGAGTAGAAACAGACTTCCCTATCCCATCCCAAGGAGAAGGAGTTAGGGACATGTTCTGTGTTGCCTTCCTCCTTCCACCCCCCTCTGGTTGAGAATTGCTCTGAATCCAATACTGCCTCTAGTTCACTCAAAACCTTGCATTTCAAGGATAGCCAGAAGGTAATATCATCTATATATACTCACTCATTGCAAAACATAATAGTCACAAACTTTATCAAAGGTTTAGTCAGGGGGATAACAAAGAAAGGAGACCATACAGGGGAAAACTTAACCATGTTATAGCGTGATCAAAATGTCTCTAGTGCATAAGCTGTTCTAAAGAATATGTCAATGTTCGCTTTTCTGAGGTATAAAAATCTCAAGGATTTATCTCAACCTGTTACAGGCAACCCTAATTTTTTGCTGGACGGCAAGCTTCTCTCACCTAGTTGTATCCCTCAGATAAGAAACTGCCATCTAGTTGACTTTATGTTATCCGATAATCAATGGTTCTCTTCTACTGGCATTATGCACAAGTTTATGTTACCTCACACAGCAATTTTTAAGATTTTTCAATTTCGCCACTTACTGGTTAAGGTAATGGGTCTGGTCCCCCCTCCTGCTCCCAATATCAGTTTTCAGGCTACCCTTACGGAGTTGGCGGGTTTGCCTCATGCGGTATCTAAAATATATACTGCTCTGTTCACCTGGGCTTACCCTGATAATTATGCTCCCATCTCCTTTTGGGCCTCTCTCTTTCAGGGCAGAGATATGGATAGCTGTCTCCTGTGGCAAAGTTGCCATAAGTTCCTTAAGCAGGACAGACTTAGATTAACACAATTTAAAATTTTACATAACATTTATTATTATTCCCAGACCTGAAGCCATCGGTGCTCCTCCAGGAGCAGGGACCAATGCGGTGCCTAACAGAGGTAATTAAAGTACCTCTAGGCTGCACCCTTGTGAAGAGGGTTTTCTTTCCTGCTCTGCTACTGAGATTGAATCTGCATTGTAGCCGAACGTTTTCAGCCAGTGAACTAACGCTGTAATATTTTGTGTGTCGCTGAATGGGTTTATTTACAGCTATATGCCAAGGCTGGGGGGTATTCTCTCTAGCGACTGTACTGTGTAAGTGTTTTTCTATTTTAAGTTGGTACTGCGATTCAGGACACAGCTGTTTAAATCTCTTACCAGTTGCCTTTGTCTGTTTAACCTAAACAAGTCAGTGTATCATTGCGAGTATTGGGAATCGCTGTATCGGGACAGTCAGTACTAGCGCAGCTTACATTCTAATCTCCTGCTGCATTCTAATATGCTCCTTTGTTCCCCCTCCTATATAGGCCTCGCTACCTCCAGTCCCCTCCGCAACCAGCCCTGAAGCCATCAGTGATCCCTCCAGGAGCAGGGACCAATGCGGGTGCCTAACAGAGGTAATTAAAAGTACCTCTAAGCTGCACCCTTGTGAGGGGGGTTAGCCTGTCGACGTTCTGCATGCATCGACTGCCCCGCCCGCCCTGGGTCATCATTACCTATATAGGCACTGCTCTATGACATCACTTCCTCCCTTTCATTATTTTAAGTCCCCACTTTCCCATTTGCAGGTTATACCTGCTAACCACTAGAGGGACCCCCTGTCTTTGCCACCTCTGACTCCCCACTACAATCCCCCGCTACCTCCTGTAGCCTGTCTATCAGCTTGGCCACTTCTCTCCCTGCTTCCACCCCCAACCTCTGCCCACACCTCACCCTTGACCTGCACCTGACTAGCCCGACTCACAAACCCATGCCATATTGCCTGATCACACCCACTCTGTTACTAATCCCGTATGACCACTAGGAGTCGCTATTTCAACCCTGTTTTCAGGCCCAAACCAGACTGCTTTTAAGCCAACTAGTACCCAGATCCCTGCTCACAGCCAAGTCCTATCCCAACTGCCCTGCCAGGGCCTTGAACCTTGTACCCTGACCACCAGAGTCCGTGACAGTACCACTACTCCAAAGTGGTATCTACGCTTTCTGAGGGGCACCCAGGATATCTAAAACCCTCACCTCCTACTACTAAGACACTATGCAGGCACCTCTTCCCCAAATCTGGTAAAATGCCCCACAAAAACCTTACTTTGTTCTTCCTCATTTTACTGTCCTTCCCATCCTAATTCCCCACTAAGCTGTCTCCCAGCACCCCCCCCACACCGGTAACCCTGACTCATCCTACAAATACTCCCTTTAAATCCTCTTCATCCCCCCCAACTATCTCCTGGTCCCATTTCCCCTCACCACCCTCCACCTCAGTCTTTCCCTTCGGCTGCCTTCTGGCCTCTCTCACCCACTCCAGTACCCACTCCCTCCACACTGCACCCCATACCGATGCCCCCAGCCAGCGCACAGTAAAATCCCAGTCTCTCCGGGTCCTACACTACCAACTAATCATTGCCCTACTTCTTCTGACTGCAGGTGATATTCACCCTAACCCCGGCCCTACCCCAACCCCAGGCCCAGACCACCCCATACCTAACTCCTCAGCCAAAGCCACCTCTGACACTCAACCAGGCTACCTCCCCAGAGGCCTAAGCCTCCTCCACCTAAATATTCATAGCCTAGCCCCTAAGCTCGATCAGCTTCAGGTTCTAGCCGTCCACCATGCCCCTGATATAATTATCCTATCTGAGATCTGGCTAAACGCCAGCCTACCTGATAACACCATTGCCATTCCTGATTTTACTACCATAGGGCAAGACCGGCCCACCAGAGGTGGAGGGGTGGCTATCTACATCAGATCATCCCTCCATTTCACTGTCTCTCTCATAAAAGCTGAACCCAAAGCTTATGAGCTTCTCACGGTAGAGCTGTCCCCTCCCTCCTCACTACCTGTCTTCGTGGCTGGCATTTATTGCCACCCAGGCACTCTAACCACAATAGTCACTGACCTACTGGGCCAACTCTCCTCCCATGCCCAGTCGGGTGAACTATATGTCATGGGAGACTTTAACCATAACTGGTTAGCTCCCACTTTTAATAAAACCCAAACAGAGATAACCGCTCTCAACCTTACCCAAACTATTATGGAACCCACCCACTCAAAACGTAAGTCCGGTAATCACTCGCTACTAGACTGGGCGCTTACATCCCACCCACATTGCGTCATCAGCTCGGGCCTCCTTCCTGATTCCATTAGTGACCACCACCTAATCTACCTGGTCCACAAAATCCACAGAGTTAAATCCCCTCCCAAATTTATTTTCCAACACTCATACAAATCCCTCAACCTCTCTCCCCTCCTGGAAGATCTCGCTCACTCAAACTGGGTCCCAAGCACAGACCGCTCTAACATGGAGTCGGCCTTTACACATTTTCAGAACACCTTCCTCACCGCCTGGGACAAACACACCCCCCTGTGCCGAGCAAGAGTCCGTGCGTCTCATCTACCCTGGATATCCCTGAGTTGATAGCTTGCCAACAAGCCCGTGACAAGGCCTGGCATAACTACAAATCTGCGCCCCTCCTAAGCAACCTTGTCACCTACCGCATGCTCCACAACAAATGCAAAAAGGCCATCTGTTTAGCTAAGGCTGAATATTTCAGCAACACCCTAAACGCAAATCTTGGGAAACCTCCTAAATTCTGGAAAGTCAGTAACTCCCTTTTCACTCCTCAAACAGCAAACCCTCCACCTCTTCTCCTCATCCAAGGGACACTCCTCACCGACCCCCTGAAGGTAGCCTCCGAGTTTAACTCCTATTTCACTACTTGCGCCCAAACCCTCCTCGATCCCCTACCTCCAGCAACCTCGCCCACCCCCCACACAACTATAACCTCATCCGCCCCCCAGTCATTTATCCCCCTGCCAACTGGTAGGACCCCCTTTTCCTTCAGACCCATCTCCCCCACCAAAACCTTAGACGCCCTACGCTCCCTGAACCCCACCAAAGGCAAATCCATCGATGGTCTTGATAACAAACTCCTCTTCCTTTCTGCCTCAGCCATTGCTACACCCCTAGCCACCCTATTAAATCTATCTTTCACCACCGAGTCACTCCCCTCCGTATGGAAGCATGCCACTGTCCTACCCCTTCCTAAAGGTGGTGATCCTTCCTCCACTACTCACTACCATCCCATCTCCCTCCTCCCCACCCTCACCAAACTCCAAGAACACCTAGTTCTATCCCAGCTCTCCCACTTTCTCTCAGAAACTGACTTCTTCACCCCATTTCAGTCCGGCTTCAGAAAACACCACTCTACCACCTCCTCCCTACTAAGACTCATGGACTCCATCCTCACCGGGATGGATAAAGGGCTAATCACAGCCACTATCTTCATTGACCTAGCTAAAGCTTTTGACACAGTCTCCCACTCTCTCCTACTATCCCGTCTGTCAGGGGCTGGGTTAGCAGAATCTGCCACAAACTGGTTCAGTGCCTACCTACTAAATAGAACCCAATCCACTAAAATAGCTGACCATATCCCCCCCTCCATCACCACCGGCATTCCCCAAGGCTCAGTTCTTGGTCCCATCCTATTCTCCATCCTCCTAAATGATCTGCCAAATTCATGCTCCTCCTCCGCTATACACATGTATGCGGACGACACGGTCCTCTTTACCTCCGGCTGGACCCACGAAGAACTCACTTCCAAACTACAAACAGATTTCAACAAAATCCAACACTGGTTCAGTACCAACCAACTCTCCCTAAATGCCAAGAAAACTGTCTCTATGACTTTCAGTACAAGGCAGCGTCTATCCAAACTCACCCACCCTCTGATCTTCCATACCCTAAACAACACCATCCTCGATGAAGTGCCCTCCTTTAGGTATCTAGGGGTTTGGCTCGATCGCCACCTCTCCTTTACTACACACATAGATGCCATCACTTCAAAACTGCGTGCAAAACTTGGGGCCCTCTACAGGAACCACTCCTGCCTCTTGCTACCCGTCAGACATGATCTAGTCCTGAAAATGATTCTACCCACCTTCGACTACTGTAACGTAGTCTATAGCTCCGCCTCAAAGACCACCCTAGCCAGACTGGACCCCCTCTTTAATGCATTCTGCCACTTTGCCCTCGATGCCCCCCCCCGCTCACATCACTGCAAACTCTACCATTCACTGGCCTGCCAGCCCTGAGCATCCGGCGCCTAATCCACACTGTAAAATTCACTTCCAACTTCTGGCTCGGCTCCCTCCCACCATACCTTGCATCCTCCCTATCTTCTCCACCTACCCCCACTCATGCCCTCAGGTCCACCGACACAAGGCTATTATCCATCCCCAACCGAAGGACCACTGCCAGCCAATCAGCCTTCTCTTACCTCTTCCCCAAACTCTGGAATGACCTACCGGCCCAGATCCGCCATTCATCATCCAAATACTCCTTATCCTCTGCCCTCACTAACTTCCTCAAAACAAATTGCAACTGCCCCGACCTCCCCTCCACTTCAGTACCTCTCTCCCCCAGCTGCCCCCCAGAGCCTGACCAGTGACCTGGCAATCACCTAATTAGCTGGCTTATATACTGCCCTATGCACTTACACTCCCGCTTACTCCCTCCTCTCACTCCCCACACCTCCCCTCTCCCCCAATTATCTCTCCCTCCTCTGCCTCACAGTCAGCAATCTATACCATTTGCCATCCCTCTCACCCCACCTAAACCTACCCCCCCCACGCTCCTAATGCATACTAGTCCTCTCCAACTCCAACAGGCAACCTGTACATCCCACTGCAGTTCAAGGCTGGTACTGGCACTCAAGTTCTGTCCTGTCACACTAGTGTGCTATTGGCACTTACGTAACTAATGTATTCCCCCATAGAGTAACCATTGTATGTTTACCCCGTCCCTGATGTGTATGCTCTGCTTTGCTCCTACTATGCCTTGTACTCATGATATGTATACCCATGATATGCTTACCCTGTCCCTGTTGTGCAAGTTCTGTATTGTTCTTACTCATGATATGTATACCCATGATATGCTTACCCTGTCCCTGTTGTGCAAGTTCTGTATTGCTCTTACCTTGCCTTATACCTATGTATGTATACCCTGTCGTTGATGCTCATTGTTCTGTACTGCTCTCCTTATGTAACAAGTTCATTTGTAATACCTCCACTCGATGTACATTGTCTGTACTGCATTACTGTTAAACTCAACTACTGTATGTATACCTGCCACCACTGTAACCCCCCCCCCAGGTCACACCGTGAGACGAGCATCTTTTTGCTCAGCATGCCTTTCCTGGTGAAACATTTTCAATAAATAAATAAATAAAATATTCTCCGCAGAGGCTTGCCAGACTGGGTCTGATGTCTTCCCCCCTTTGCACAAGATGTCGGTCTCAAGAAGGTGACCTCCTTCATATTTCCTGGAGCTGTCCAAAGATCGCCCCACTTTGGACCATGATTAATCAGCATGCTGATCCTCTTTAAGGGATCTCAGAATTGTTCACCTCCGAAATATGTTTTCTCTTGGATTTCTCCTCTATTTCAGTGGTGAACAGGAGGTACCACATAGCATTGATATTGATGTCTGTTAAAAAGGTGGTGTTAGCACTTAGACGACACGAGGTACATCTTATGCTGAATGGCTTCAGGAATTGTTGGCGAATCTCAGAACAGAGAGAACTATCGCCAGTTTTTACAACAAACTGGAAAAGTTTGACACAATCTGGGGCCCACTGCAGAATCTTTATGCAATACAGGCCTAAGTACTACCAGGTTATATTCTCTGGTGTTGTGCTAAAAGAGTACCGATGCGCTGGGTTGTTCGGGGTGGGAGTTGGGATGGATGGGTAGGGGGGTGGAGGACAGCGAATCATTTTGTATTGTGTGTCTGCTCTTTGGGGTTTATGAAGTGCTCCACCATGATTCGTTCTCTGTAATGGAAACTTTAATAAAATTTGAATTATAAAGAATATGTCAATGTTATCTTCACCAGAAATATTGATGAAGGCAAAAATTTCTTTTGGTGTAAACTTTAGAGAATTTTTAAGTAATGTTCATCGCACATACTAACGGTCAGGTCTATTCTCCAGCCCTCCCTTGTAGTGAATCCAGACTGCATTTCTCCTTGGTGCTGCTTCCTTCCTTAAATTTGCAAATAACTCCAATAATAATGGCCTCTGCAGGGGTGGTTCCATCCCCAGTAAGTTTCCACACTGATATGTTGTGGGTTGGGGCATATCCATGTTTGGGCCCTCTTTCCCCTTTACCTTTGTGTTCTGTGTTGGGAGGAGTGGGGATTGAGAAATTTCTGGCACTGTAATATTGTCTGGGACAGTAGCTCTCTCCCTCTCCATGGTAGTTCCTCTTACTGTCATGGGGGATGATTTATCCTGTTTTGGGTCTGAAGCGTGATCCACAAGAGTTTGCTTGTGCACCTGTGGGCACCATTATGGTGTATTTATCACCATAGGGTCTTGCCACTCTGGGTCCAGCAACCATTGTCCCGAAGAAATTTTTTTATAGCCTGCCTCTAAAAGAACAGTCTCAGGCGGCCATGAAGCAAATGGATTAAGGGGCCGAGTTGAGATTTTTTTCACAGAAAATGCCTTTTGGATTGCTTCTGATGTGGAGAGGCCTGCAGACCCCTCCTTAGTGTTGGGGTACTTTTCCTGAGATGGTTGTGAGTCAGCAGAAAAAAATCTCCTGTTAGCTAGTGTCACTGCTTCCATTTTTAGCTTGCTTTCTTGTTAAGTCCCAGCTTTCTTACCTCTCCCCATAAAGGAAAATATTGTTGCATTATTCTGCGTGTTCCTTGAGGACTATAAAATAAAATTTCCTTCCACCCATGGCTCCTGTTCAGAGACCAGGTGATCCTTTTGAGGTTTTTATTTGGTCCTGACATAACCTCATATTTGGATCTTTCCGCAATACCTCTCCTCGCACCACCTCCTTCTCTTGGCTTCCTTTTAATTAGTTGCTGCTGTAAAATATCCTCCAGTTTTAACTGTAACTCATCCCCCTTCCTATAATTCACAACCATATCTGCACTCATTGAAACAGTTTCTATTTGTACAATCTGCGGTCTTAGGTACATGCCAACAGCATTACTACTGCCTGCCGCCTGCACAGTCTGAAATGGAAAAGGAGATAAAGGATGCTCAAATACCTGAAATGGAAGTATCTTCACTCCCTCAAGGTTCTCCATGCAAACTGCTGCATCATCCAGACCATCCTGCTGTCATTTTGACTCTGCCCACTGTCAAGGTTTTCCGCAGCTACCAACTCTGACCATTGCAGCTGAAGCTTTGTTTTAAAAGCTGCAAATGATTTTTCTGCTTCCACAAGTTTCTCCTGAATTTGTGCTTTTTGTTGAGTCAACATATTTTCCTGTGACAACCTAATGACTTCTCCTGCCATGTGTACATCATCTGGAATGCTCAGGTCTTCTAGCAAAACGAACACATCTTCTGGCATTTCCTGAAATACACCCATCCATTTTGAGTCTTTACACACTGGAACCTCTTGCATGATGAGGTCAGGGGATGAGGCCTGTTCTCCAACCTCCACAGCATCCAACTCCTGCAGCGTTTGATCTGGACTGGCCATTTTCATAGCCCACGAGACCCCCTGCCAGAAAGTAGGGGAATTTCCCCAGTGCCCTGGCCAAATTTCCCCTCATTCACTAAAAATACCATCAACAGCTTAATCTGGTTCAAGGTCATTTGGCATTCATTTGTATCCCCCTCCCCCGGGTCATGCCTCAAAATAGGAAGAATTTGTTTAGTGCACTTACCCAGTCAACAAAAACCAAATAAATAAAATAAATAAAAGGTGGTCAGGCAGTATGACATGGCAGTAGGGAGGGCAAATGGGATAGTGGGGTGTATAGGGAGGGGTAGCACCAACAGCAGTAAGAGGGAGGTGGTAATTCCTCTGTGTAGCTCATTAGTAAGACCCCACCTAAAGTAATGTGTTCAGTTCTGGAGACCACATCTCCGGAAGGTTGTAGACAGAGTAGAGGTGGTCCAGAGGAGGGTAACTAAAATGGTGCAGGGTCTGTAGCAGAAACCCTACAAGGAAAGTTTTAAGGACCTAATTATATACACCTTGGAAGAGAGGAGAGAGATGAGGGAAATGATAGAGACCTTTAAATAGTTCACACAGGTAAATAATGTACAGAAGGGAAGTACTTTTCCAAAAAAATGTGCTGAAGGACAAGGAGGCATGATAAGAAATTGGCAGGGGTTAGATTCAGAAGAGAAGTGATAAAGTACTTCTTCACAAAGAGAGTGGTTGAATCCTGGAACAGTCATCCAGCAGAAGAGCTGTATTGGGTATGGTAGGGTGGGGCACAGGGGGGCTGCATGGGAGTAGGGTAAGTTGAGGCATGTGGGTGCTGCATGGGGGTATACCAGGGTGGGGTATGAGTAGGCTGCATTGGGTATGGCAGTGTTGGGCATGGGCAACTGAATAGGGGTATGGCTGGGAAGGTGAAGCATTGGTGCTGCTTGCCAGTATGAGAGGGTGGGGCATGAAGGGGCTGCATGTAGGTATGGCAGGGTGGAGTATGAGGGTACTGCATTGGGTATGGCATGGTAGGGCATGAGGGGCCTGCATGGGGGTATATCTCAGTAGGTGATGTGTGAGGGCTACATCTGGGAAAGACAGGGTGGGGCATAAGATGGCTACAGGGAAGGAGTATGGCAGGATGGGGCATGAGGGGGCTGCATCGGGTATGGCTGGGTGGATGAAGCATGAATGATGCATGGGGGTATGGCTGGTACATATCTCTGCCTTCTCTTCCACCCTAGATACACCTCAACTGCTCACAGCACAGAGACTCCACCAGGAGGACCTGGAAGAGATTGACATCGGTTGTGTGCCACCAATGGAACCGCTGCCTAAAGGTGAACATGTGACCATGGCCATACACTATGGCACATTAGCAGTGGTAGTGGATGTCCAGCTAGAGGGATAATGTGTCGGCTGATGAAGTCGCCCTTATGAAGACTCCACAGAATCTTTTTTTTCATTTTCTTTTAAAGTATTTGAAAGTATCTTTGTAATGGAAAATAAATATATTCCCTTTTCCCAGTCTAATCACCCACACCACACTCCCCCAACCCAGCCCAACCCATATTTTATAAATAAAACCCCTCTGCCCTCACCCTCCACTACACCTTTATGCATTATGCTTTTCTTCTGTACAGTACTGTTATGTTTCCTTTGTTTTCCTTTCTTTCTATTGTACAGTAAAGTGAA
Source organism: Neoceratodus forsteri (assembly GCA_016271365.2). Classification (NCBI taxonomy): domain Eukaryota; kingdom Metazoa; phylum Chordata; order Ceratodontiformes; family Ceratodontidae; genus Neoceratodus; species Neoceratodus forsteri. Next base: position 635,931,567 of record CM057455.1, on the reverse strand, counting down.
TGCCTTCATTTCTGTTATTAGCCAAGTTGTTTATACTGTGCCTTCACCAAACCTTGTGACTCTTCTGGGTGTGGAATATAGAGGGGAGATAAATGTTGATAAATAGTGCCTTTCTCAAGCTGATTTGCAAGAAAGGAAGTTAAGTAGTGGGGGTGACAGGGTGAAGCAGAAATACTGTAAATTTAAACAATACTGTAGTTGGTGTTTTTTTGAAGAAGGGTAAAGATGGACAGGTACAGTGTACTTTTTTCCAACATTCTGGTTCTACAATGTATCAGGCATACAATGCTTTACTGTACTGGTATGTGGGGCTAACATTTTGTTTAACATTGGATGTGTGTCTATGCATAAAACCATTCATTTGTCTGAGCAAACAGCTCAATTATTTCATAAACTTCATTCAGTATTATATAATTACCGTTATTCAACATTGAACCTGGATTGCAAATATGAGGTATGAAGATTAAGGAAAACAAAATGGCAGTGAATGATGAGAGACATCAACGGGCAGCAATTAGAATGTCTGGTACTAACTGGTAGAGGAATGGCAATCATAATTATTACTGTCACCTGTTGACAACAAATTCAAGAATTTGCTGTGATAGGTCACACTGTCAAATCCAACACAATGCCAGTCACCACTGTAATATTTCCCCTAATTTGACCTTCTTCATCAGTATCTCCTCTAATTCCTTAACTGTCCCCTAGTTTTTCCCTGGAAGTCTGTAGACCACTGTAATATGTTCCATGCTTGCTGCTGCTGCTAGTATCCACATGGTTTCCAATTTTCATGAGTCTCACAGGTTATCCATTTCTGTTTGCACTATACCCTACTTTATGTACAGTGCTATTCACCCCGCTCCCTTACCATTTGATCTGTCCTTTCTGAACAGTGAGGATCCTGGTATGGTCATGTCCCACTCATGGTTCAAGTTTTCCCATAACTCTGTGACAGCTACCAGGTCAAGGTACCCTTCTGTGACCAATGCAGGTTCTGGCATTTTGTTGCTCAGACTTCTTACATTTGTGCACACTATCTTCAAGCAGCTGGTCCCAATCCCTTTATTTTTTCTCTGGATTTTGTTGCCTTTATGGCATTGTTTGGTGAGGGTGGCTGGCAAGGTCCCCCTGAATTAAGAAATTTGTTGTGTTCCTTGCCAAGTTCCCAAGGAACTGAAATCTTTATTCACTGCACCAATCTTACCTATGAGCTCTGATCCTGAACACATGAAATTGTTCCTTTCCTTCATAAATGGTCACAGTAACACCTTAGAGAAGGTTACATAGATACATAGATACACAGAATTTGTCGAAAGATAAGGACCACCTAGCCCATGTAGTCTGCCCATTTGATCTGCCTTCCCTTACACTATAGATTGTACTAAATTGCAGCTCACCCCCCCCCACCAGTTTCAGTTTTTCCCATGTGTCTGTCCCTTGCATTTTTGAATTACTCCACCATTTTTGCCCTCATCACCTCAGACGGGAGGTTGTTCCATTCACCCACAACTTTCTCTGTAAAGAAGTACTTCCTTACATTTCCTCTAACACTTCCTCCTTCCAACTTCAGGTCATGTCCCCTAGTTCTAGTGCATTCCCTTTTCTGAAATTGCTCCCCTCTTGTACCTTATTTATCCCCTTGAGGTACTTGAATGTTTCTATCACGTCCACTCTCTGTCTCCTCATTTCCAGAAATACGTATTGAGGTCTTTCAGCCTTTCTTCATATGACTTCTGGTGCAGCCCCTGTACTATTTTTGTAACCCTTTTCAGCACTGCCTTCATCTTGTCTATGACTTTTCTCGAGATGAGGCCTCCAAAACTGGACACTGTACTCCAGATGAGGTCTCACTAATGATCTTTATAGTGACATCACCAACTCCCTCTTTTGGCTGATGATGCCTCTACCAATGTACTCCAACATCCCATTGGCCCTTCCAGCTGCCTTCTCACACTGTCCAGCCATCTTTAGGTCCTCAGATATAATCACTCCTAGATCCCATTCCTGTTGGTGTCCGACAGTACCCCCCCACACATTGAATATTCTACCCTCAGGTTCCTGTGGCCCAAGTGCATGATTCTGCAAATATTTGCATTGAATCTCAGTTGCCATGGATTTGACAATTCTTCTACCTTGCCCAGGTTCCTTCTCATATTTTCCAACCCTCTCAGTGTGTCATCCCCATTGCAGATCATTGTGTCATCCACAAAGAGGTACACCTTTCCCTCCAGCCTCTCTACAATGTTACTTATGAGGACAGCACCGAACCCATTGGTTACTTCCCTCTCAGCAGATTGAACTCTGTTCACTAACACAATTTGTGTCCTACCGCTTAACCAATTTCTAACCCAGTTTACCATCCTTGATCCGACTGCCTGGTTGTTCAGCTTGTTTATTAGACTTTTATGTGGGACAGTATCTAAGGCTTTACTAAAATCCAGATAAGCTACATCCACTGCCCTCCCTGATCTAACTGCCTGGTCAGCCAATTAAAAAACTAAATTAGGTTCATTTGGCAAGACCTGCCCACCGTGACGCCATGCTGTCCCAGATCATGTAGCCCATTGGATTTAAGATATGTCACAATCTTCTCTTTAATTAATGATTCCATCAATTTCCCCACTACTGAGGTTAAGCGGACTGGTCTGTAGTTACTAGCCTCCTCCCTACTTCTGTTCTTATGGAGAGGGACATTTGCCCTCTACCAGTCTGCTGGCACCACTCCTGTTTCTAATGATTTTTTGAACAAGGCTGCCAGTGGTGCTGCTAGTTCCTTTCTCAGTCCTTTTAGAATTCAGGGATGAATTCTGTCTGGCCCCATCAAATTGTCCACCTTCAGCTTTTCTAGTTCCATTAGAACTCCCTCTACTGTGAACAGACTTGCATCTATACCCCTCCCCTTGATGCATCTTTCACCTAGCTGTGGACCCTTCCCTTCCTTTTCTACAGTGAATACTGAACAGAAATATCTGTTCAGGATTTCAGCTTTTTCATTGTCTTCTTCTGCTGACCCACCTCCCCTACTCTTTTTAGTCTTACAAACCCACCCTTGTTTTTTCTCCCTTTCTCTGATATTGTCTAAAAAGGTCTTGCCTCCTTTCTTTATTGCCTTCGCTATTTTTTCCTCTGTCTGTGCTTTGGCCTTTCTAACTGCCTTCCCTGCTTCCTTTAGCTTCTCCTGCTACTCTATCCTGTCTTCCTCACTTTGTGTTTCATTGTACTTTCTGAAAGCTAGCCTTTTTTCCCACACTGTGCCTGCCACCTCTTTGGAGAACCAGAGCAGTTTTTTCCTTCTCTTTGCTTTACACACTTACCTAACACATAGGCTTGTGGCTTTGATTATGGCTCCCTTAAGTTGCACCAGTTGTGTTTCTGTATCCCCATCTCCCATTTTAGTCCCTAGGGTTTTTTTCAGACATGCCTCTAGCCTTGCAAAATCTGCCTTACTGATATCTAAGACCCTTGTCCTTGTGTAGCTAGATTCTTCCACTGTTCTTACACCAAACCACACCATCTGGTGATCAATGGATCCTAGGTGACACCCTACCTTTACATCGCCTACTTTATCCCCATTTGTGATCCAATATTGCACCCTCATGGATGTGTTTTACCGCTAGCTACCTGAGCCCTGCCCCCTGAAGGGATTCCAGGATATTTCTGCTCCTTGCTATATCAGCAGCATGGGAGCCACAATTGACGTCATGCAAATTAAAGTCCCCCATCACCAGTATTCCTCCCCTTGCTGTCATTTCATTGATGATTTCCAGTAGCTCATTATCCAACTCCTCCCCCTGTGTTGTCAGTCTGCAGATCACACCTGCTCAAATGGCAGTGCCATTTCTTATTTGAGAGTGACCCACAGGGCCTCCACATCATCCTGTGTGTCCTTTATTTCTGTAGCTTTTATAGCCTCCCTACTATAGATGGCCACCCACCTCCCTTTTTTCCCACCCTGTCCTTATGGAATAGAGCATACCCTGCCATTGTTACATCCCAGTCATGGTTCCCTGTGTACCATGTCTCTGTAACAGTTACTATGTCCAGATGTGCTTCTGATAGCAAGGCAATTAGGCCTGGGATTTTGTTTGTCAGACTACAAGCATTTGTGCTCATGGCTTTCCATGTTCTGACATCCTTCTTTTGACTACCTCCTCCTCTGGCACCTTGCTTGTCTTCTATCCCCTTCTTAGTAGGTATACTACCATGATCCATTTTCATTAGAATCTGTTGACTCTTCCTTATGTTCTTTCTGGTTTCTCCTTGTATTCCATGCTTACTTTCTTTTTTGGGAGGAGTTACGGCTAACTGCCTAACTTAGATAGGGTTCTTTGTCACCCACTCCCCTCTTCTAGTTTAAATGCCCAATGCGCATGTCAAATTTCTTGCCTAATGCACATACTCCTTCCTTCGTGAGATGTAGTCCATCATACCTGAAGAACTTTCATTCCTAGAAGTCTCCCCAGGTTCCAATGAAGTGGTGACCTCTTTTTCAACACCAGTTTCTTAACCATTCATTGAAATCCTTGCTTTCCTTACTTCTGATTTTCATTTTGTTGTTGTCTCTGACCCACGCAGGAAGGACCTCTGAGAAGGTGAGGGAGTTCTTTTGAGTGGCCAGTCGGTGTCCTAGTTTGACTAGGCTTCTCTGGGCTTCCTCTACTAACTGCCCTGCTAAGTCATTTGTCCCCAGGTGTACCAAGATCCTCAGGTGACCTCACTCCTTCTCTACTATCCTGTCCATGTACCCAGTGTCACATTTTGTTGTGACCCCAGGTAGGCATCTGACTATTACCTTTGTTTGTTCCCTGTTGGTTAGGTGGGCCTTCACTGCTCATATCATGGAGTCTCTCACAAAGAGAACTCTGCTTCTTTTTGTATTCTTGTCACTGTTTGCTCCCCCATGGTAATAACCTGCTTCCTTGCCTGGCTCTTTACTCCTTTCCTTGTTGCTATAATCTTTTTCCCTGGCAAGAGGTGCAAAGCAGTTACTACTCTTGTTCTCTTCTTTGTTTTCTTCCCCTAGCATAAACATTTGTCCTTACCTGTTCCATGCTCATCTTGCTCACATTGTTTATGCCCACATGCACAATTTGATCTGGCCTCCCATTCCTTTCTTTTGTAAGTTTCACCTCCCTGGCTATGAGTCTGTCTGCTGTTACACTAGGGGTAACAGTAAACCATCTCTTTACCATCAGGTATAACACCCCAGTCCCTCCCAATGCCATTCACAATTATGTCTCCTACTACATGTACCTTTTTCTTGCCCCCTCTAGGAGGCACATTTCCACTGGAATGCTTTGAGGCCATGTCTTCTTGTTCAGTGTGCTGGCCTCATCATTCACTTGTGAGGGTTGATTACAGTTTCTACTGTTGCAATAGGGTAAACCAGCAATTTTTGCACAAAAAGGTTCTAAAGGCTTAGTTTTTGCCTTAAATTCTTCCATTAATTGCCACACCATTCTCCAACCTCCTTAACAGGATTGTGCAGGCTACGGAGGTGGCTATGCCAATAGTGCCCCCAGTGGCTGCAGATCTCATCATCTCAAGTGACATATTTCAGCCCTTGCAGCTTCTAGCTCCCCCCTCATAGCCTGGAACCTCCTACAACTGGCTGAACTCCCAGAGTGCTCTTTGGTTTTCAAAGAAGGTGGTGGGGAAGATAAGGGCAAAAAAGTTAGCATTCAGGAGGTATAAGGATACTGAGAGTGGGAGGACAGGGAATTGTATCAGGTGAAGCAGAGGAGGGAAAGGAAAACAGTCAGGTGTGGAAAGGCCAAAACAGAGGAGAAAATAGCCCAGGCTGTAAAGAAAAGAGACAAGGCATTTTTCAGACATGGCTCTGTGCATAAAAAGGGGTTACCAATGGATCCCAAAGTTTGTAATGCAGTACATATGCAGGATTTTGAGTATAATACAGTCACTGCTATGGGCTTTTTAAGTAGCCTATGTGGGGAGATACATAAGATAACATTAATGGAATAGATGATTCTATATTTAAAAAAATGCACTTTCATTAGTCAAAATGCATGCAAATTTGTGTACTAATTTGTGACATGGGTACCCATGTGTGTGAAATAGTCTCTCAGTGTCATTTAACTAGACTTTTCTGGCAATAAAAATATTTGTTTAACTAATTCCATGTCCTGCTCTCATTTATCACACTTCCTTATTGTGCTACCTTGATTCCCACCCACCTCCAGGGGCCCTAAAAATGTGGTCTTGCATGTAACCATTAATGTCCCCTTGTGTTACTTCTGAACTTTGGTAATAATCTGCACTTTGATGCTATTTGTGTTGTAATTTTGTCCCCGGGTTACTTGCTGTATGTGTTTAGAGCACTACAGTGCATTGCCCTGTTTCTTTAAGTACACAGCATGATCACAAGCTGCCCCCTTTGCTCACCTGATCCTTTCCTGTCCCCCACCACTGGATGTTCACGTGTGACAGCAGGGGACCAGAGGAGCCACTTGTGAAAACATTTGGGCACTTATATCAGCGTGAGACTGGGGCAGGCCATGGGGGGGGGATTTAAAAGACGATTCCTTGCAATTTCTAGCCCTTTCCTGTGATTGACTGTCTGGTCCTAAAGAGCTCTTGTCCTCCTGTGTGACCCTCATTACATCACTATCCTCACTGCAGCAGGTAAATACCGATCATGCCTGCTGCCAAAAATACTGTCATATTTTTTTTTTACTAGTTTTGATAATGTAAGCGAGCGATTGGGGGTGGGGTTTATTAATAGTGCAGATGGACCCACACCCTGGACTTCCCTTTTTCCTTTCATGATTTGGTGTAGGGGTGCCATTTGAATTAAAATGTGAATTTGGGACCTTAAACTTCTTTATGTCCCCGTTCACCATGAGATCTTCTTGAAGGAGTTGATAATGAGGTTGCATAGATCAACGTTCTAAGTTACTATGCTTTATTTTAAATGCTCTTTTTATGTTGGGACTGTATTTTACATGCTGCTGTTACAGTCAATTTTGGGGAGGGATGGGATTGGGATTGGGGAGCGTCTGGGATTAGCACACTGCACTATTTGGCTATTGGGGAGGGTTTGGTACCTGTATCTAATCCTTGGCTCTTTATTTTTGGGATACTGATATTTATTTTGGTTTTTGGTTCCAGTGCACTATTTTAAATGTGCTTTTCATATGTTGGGATGGTATTTTACATACTGCTGTTACAATGATCGCTTTTCTTGGGGGTTGTTAAAAAGATTAAGTGAGATGTCTGATATTTATTGTGGTTTTTGGTATTTAAAATATATATATATATTTTCTGTATTTACCTGGGCACTGCAGTACAACCCACGAACACTCCTGAATGTGTGCTTCTTCTTACAAAAGAGTTGTATGAGCACTGTACCTCAGTACATCCCCAAATGTGAAACACTGCACCTTAGAATGTGAAACACTTCATCAAATCTATTACTCAGGAGCTCATATCACTGTTCAAATGTGTGCCTCTGTGTTCACAAAGTTTGCAGTTAAATAAATAATACAGTTTTCATATGAACTGCTATGCATTTTTGCATTATGATGTAGTTGTTGAACATTGGACAGACCCTCTCAATATGTAACAAGGGGCTTTTGTGAATAAAATGAGGAACTGTTCCTCATGATGCGGTACAGCTGAGAGGTGTGGCTTGATCAGATGTGCATGTTAGTTTGGTGTGGCCAAATTAGGCAACCACAAATGTTATTCTTTTTTTACCTTATTTGATTCTACTTTGGGTTCCCACCTGTTGCCATCTATCTTTCAGCCTCCCGCCCAGTCTCACACCGGACATCAGGCAGCTAACCTCTTCTTCCCCCACAATTTACCCCCTGTGGCAGGGTGATGAGGAGCCTCCCCCTTGTTTAAACTCACCTTGATTAGGATTCAGATTCTGTGGGGTGCCATTCAGAGTCGGGCCTGCAGCGGGTGGCTGTTATCATTCTGCTTGATCTGGGACCTCATTTTTCCTTGTCCTGTGTTTCCCCCCTGGGTAAAGTGTGCAATGTTGGCAATGGCTGTTCTCTGCACGCTTCCACCTATGGCACACTGATTAGTTGCCGGCGTGGTAGTAGGTAAAGCACAGATGTCTCAGCCCTCCACGCCACTGGGCTGGTGGCAACCACAAATTTAGGTGAAGTGGTAGGTTTGCCTGGCACAATCTTGACGTTGATTGTGATGGGCTATTGCATTGCATAATGTGTTTGTTACTGGCTTCTTTATTATTGGGATTCACCATTTCTCTTTTGTCATTGTGTATCACAGGGCACCTACAGCATTTTTTGTCAATCTGGTTACCAAACCATGTGGTCACCAATTATTTATTTATTTTGCTTGGGGAGGGGTTGGTGCACTATTTGGTGTGTGTGTATCAGGTCTGATGACCATTTTTGACTTGGTCCCTGTGGTATGTTTTGCGGTGTGTCTCCGTTTTTGGTTGGCAGATGTCTAGAAGCATGCTTCCATTTTGTTTGCAGATGGCTAGATGCATACCTTCATTTTGCTTGCAGGTGGGTGTTTGCTTCCTTTCATTTTGTTTTTAGAGGGGTGGATGTGTGCCTTCATTTTGTTTTCAGATTTGTATATGATTGCCTCCATTTTGATTTTCATATGGGTGGATGCATGCCTCCATTTTGTTTGCATATTTGTGTATGATTGCCACCATTTTGACTTGCAGAGGGGTGGATGCATGCCTCCATTTTGTTTACAGACAGATGTCTGCATACCTTGATTTTGTCTGCAGCTGTGTGCATGCATGGCTTCCTTTTGTTACCAGATGGGTGTATGCTTGCTGCCATTTTGTTGGCAGACCTGTGGATGCCTGGGTTCAGTATTTTACTTTTTTTTCCTTTTTGGCAGATGGGATGATACATGTTTCGTACTGCATTTATTGTTTTTCTCCTTTTTTTGTCTTCACTTACAAAGTGATTTAGTAATTTGAACATCTTTGTTAGTAAGTTTGTGATTGTTTGAACATTGGATTAGGATTTTGGTATTTGAAAACAAAAACATGAACAAAATGAATTTGCTTATTTCGTTTTTTTAGCTTGGACACCACCCTACCTGCCATTTTGGTTTAAATTCAAAATCACCAAACAACCCCAGATATGCACTTTTTGTATTCAAACAGGTAGCTTGTACTGGGCTGGTGATCTTGGCAAAACCCATTTTGTGTGTGACTATGTCCACAACCCCCCCCCCAAAAAAAACCAAACAGTTATGCATATTACACATGTATTTGCTACACCATTACACAATTACCTGCTCATGCACAACTGAGTTGTACGCCTAAGTAGGCAACAACTAATGTTGGTGGGGTGGCTGGTTTGTGTGTTGTGATTCAGATGGTGTTTGGGTGATGCTGCTGCATTAGCTAACTTGTCTGGTGCTGCCTGCAGTATTCTATTCTTTGCACATTTAAAGTGTTTATAGTATATGGTTACCCTTAGTTATGTATAAAAATCAGCCGGCTCAAAATCTTGTTAAGCACATTCTAAACCGTTATGCGCATTCTAAAGTGTTGTTATGCGCATTCTGAACAGTTGTAATGCACAGTTCAAAGGTCATACAATTTTAAATTTCTCATTTATTCTACACCTAGCTACTTACTAACCACCCAGTGCCCAAAGTCTTATCTTTTACCTTTTAAAAGTCTGGAAATGTAATTTTGATATGTAAGTAGAACAAAGAAAAGGCAATATTTTTTGTTTTCACTTCATTGGAGGTCTGTCACTCTAGTGTAAAAAAAACATATACTATAAAAATTAAAATATGGTCAACCACACACAACTTGGCATGTGTTTCCATCTCAGGATTGAGAAGACAGCATGGACCTTTCGAGCTTCGCTTTCAAGGTTCATATGTTGTCATCTCAACCCCTCGATGGAAACACAGCCTTGTTGTGCATGGTTGCCCATACATTATTCTCTATGTTATTGTGCCTTTGTGGATTTTCTGGTTGCATCGCAGGGCAACCACAGCCTATTGTTAATCATAGAACAAAACCATATGGTCACTGTTTTTGGAGGAGTGGAGCTTAATGTTAAAAAACACTCTCCCCATGCTGCTTGTTGTGGTGCCCTAATTAGGATACATTATTCTCTGAGCCATATTGGTCAGCCATATCATACATGTGTAGTGGGTTTACACAACTTTGCCTAGCAAAAAAAAAAAAACTTACTGTGAAAACCAACTATGCTGTTTTCTGCGGGTGTTGTCTGTGTTCAGTTTACATGGACATTCCATTATTCAGGTGATATGGACTGATGATGCCCTGATTAGAATGCATACTTTAATGATGAACTTCATTAAAAGATTCCATCAGGTATTCAGCTGCATGCCTCTATACTGTCTGCAGATGGGTGGTGGCGTGCCTCCATGTTGTGTGCAGACAGTAGTGGTGTGCCTATGGTGCCTTTATGTCCCCTGTTACATGTGCAACCCTGCTTTAATGTCCACAGTTACACATGCAGCCCTGCTTTTATGTCCCCTGTTACACATGCAGTCCTGCTTTTATGTCCCCTGTTACACGGACAGTTCTGCTTTTATGTCCCCTGTTACACGTGCAGCCCTGCTTTTATGTCCCCTGTTACATGTGCAACTTTGTGGAGGCTTCTTCTCAGACCCCGAAACTGGAGTTATCCCACACCACACTACATTTTTATAAGGTGAGTCAAAGCATTAAGAAATGCTTATAATAATCATTAAATTATAGAGTTTAAAAAATGACACTAATGTCACACTTTGGTAGCCCTTTTTCATGCATAGACCCACATGTAAGCAAAATGAGAAAGACCAGGGGAGGGATTGTAAGGCTAAGGAGGGAAGTGTGTGGAGCTAGAACAGGACAAAGCAGACATCCTGAATAAATATTTTGTTCAGTATTCAAAGAAGAAGGGGAAGGAGAGGGACCACAGATTAGTGACAGGTCATCAATGGAACAAAGGTAGACACCAGTCCATTTACAGAGGAGATAGTGCTGAAAGAACTCACAAAACTGAAAGTGGACAAGGCAATGGGGCAGGATGGCATACATCCAAGGATGTTGGAAGAGCTTAGAGAGGTGCCACCAGCACTACGGACAATGCTGTTCAACCACTTGCTGGAGGCAGGAGTGGTTCCAGTGGACTGGAGAAGGGCAGATGTAGTTCCACTTCACAAAAGTCGGAGCAGAGAGGAGACTGGCAACTACAGGCCAGTCAGCCTCACTTCAGTGGTGGGGAAATTAATGGAATCACTGCTAAAGAAAAGGATTTTGGAATATCTTGAATCAGGAAATTTACAGGATCCAAGGCAGAATGGCTTCACTAGGGGGAAGTCACGTCAAACAAATCTTATAGATTTCTTTGACTGGATGACCAGGGAATTAGATCAGAGTGGAACAGCTGATGTGGCCTAACTAGATTTTAGTAAGGCCTTCAACACTGTTCCACATAGGAAACTTGTACACAAGCTGGACAGCCAGGTGGTGGGTCCTAAGGTGGTAAAATGGGTAAGAAATTGGTTAATGGATAGATGGCAGAGGGTGGTGGTAAATGGAGTCACTCTGAGGAGGGGAGGGTGACCAGTGGGGTGCCACAGGGATCAGTACTGGCACTGGTCCTCTTTAATGTCTTTATTAACAACATTGCAGAAGGGTTAGAAGGAAAGGTATGACTTTTTGCAGATGACACAAAGATCTGGAACAGGGTTGACACTCCGGGGGAGGGGGAATGATGAGGGATCTAAGTAAGCTTGAGGAGTGGTCAAGAGTGTGGCAACCAAGATTCAATGCAAAGAAGTGCAAAATCATGCACTTGGGGCACAGAAAGCCAGGGGTATAGTACATGATGTGAGGCATGGTACTGATGGCAACCAATGAGGAAAGGGACCTGGAGAAATCATATCTAATGACCTAAAGGTGGCCAAGAAGTGTGACAATGCAGTGGGTAGAGCCAGAGGGATGTTGGGCTGCATAGGGAAGGGTATCACCAGCAGAAAGAAGGAAGTGGTGATACCACTGTAAAAATCACTGGTGAGACCTCATCTAAAGTAATGTGTCCAGTTTTGGAGGCCTCATCTCTGCAAGAACATAGACAGAATAGAGCCAGTTCAGACAAGGGCAACTAAAATGGTGTAGGGTCTGCATCAGATGCCCTATGAGGAGAGACTAAAGGTACTCAATATGTATACCATAGAAGAAAGGAGGGAGAGGGAGGATATGAAAGAGAATTTCAAATACCTCAGAGGTATAAATAAGTTACAGGAGGGAAGCATTTTTTCCGAGAAAAAGATGTTCAAGAACAAGGGGTCATGCGATGATGATTGAGGAGGGTAGACTCAGGGACATGTGAGAAAGCACTTCTTCACAGAAAGGGTGGTGGATACATGGAACAGCCTCCCTGTGGAGGTTGTAGGGGCAAAAATGGTACATGAATTAAAAAATACATGGGATAGGCATAAGGGAACCTTAGTGGTTAGGAAAGGGGTGATAATGCCAGACATCAAGTGGGGTGTATAGTATCACAGTAGGTAGGGAAAATGGGCAGACCAGGTGGGCCGAGTAATCTTTATATGCCATCAGTTTCTATGTTTCTATGGTTTGCCACTATCTTATATCCCCTGCACTCCCTCCACACCCTGCCAAAGTGTTCCCCTGCATCGTTGTGTGTGTGTATATAAGACTGTAGGATATGTGGTAAGATTTAGTATTGGTAAACTACCCCCCCCCCAGCCATACATAGATTATCCACAAAATACTTCTTGTGTTACAATAAATAAGGTTTTAGCAGGAATCCTTTACACAGAATATCTACACGGTACCCCATTGTGTTACATTAGACAGTCTTTTTCTAGGAAACTGTGACACAGTCTGGCTGCAATTTATTTTGTTTCATTTACCTAGACAAGATTTTTGTTTGGAGAATGTAACTATGCTATTACCTGTTCTAAATTCCTATTGATTGCTTACCTTGCCTATTTAACCCAGCTTTCCACTATACAGGCAAAGCAACAGCAATAGACACAAAGGTATTGCCCCTGGCATTAGGGCAACACATTGCTCGGGCATCTAAGATGTTGGAGGGATGGGTACAAAATAAACATTTCTATTTTACCCGAGACAGGGGCAGAGTTACCTGGGTTATGGTGTGTCACACATGTCTGAGGGAGCCCCAAAGAGTCACAGGTCACACAAAGATGGAATGCCCATAACAGGAATTGGATTGTACTATATGTCTTTATTCTGACACATGTGTCAGTCAGAAAATGTGGTGCCCCGAGAGCTTTTGGAGGTACAGAACACAGAGTACACAGAACTTGTCTGCTGGTACAGAGCTTTTACCAAAGAAAATTTTCTTTCAAGCTTCCATCGCCATCTTCTGGGGAAAATGTAAAAACACAGGGTAACCAGTGATACCCAGGACTACTTGAACTCACATTGCAATGGGAACCTTTACAGAAATAATTATATGAAATGTTTTCATGCTGCACACATAAAACTACCCAAGTGACATGCGTGCTGCAAGTATGATTTAAATATTAAATTGGAACCAATTGCATGCATATGGTATGCATGCAGCAAGCAAGTGTGGAAACCATGATTTTTATGTTAAATTGGGAAAGATTGCATGCACGTAGCATGTGTGCAAAAAAGCAAGTGGTCACTGATAACTGCACATTTAAAAGTTAAGTAACTTGCTCAGGATCACACCATACACAAGTGGGGATTGATGAGATTCAAACACAGATCTTCATGCCTTCAAGTCTCCTGGCTTACAGTTCAGTGCCTTTAACCAATATGCCATACTGTCTGCACACATATGGCTCTTGTACTTTAATACAAGTTGTATTTGAATACATCTGCATGCATGCCTGTAGCCACTGCTATGTTTTTCAGTTTTCTTCTCTCCCTCATCTCATTTTTACAGTTGAACTGTAGCACACATACTGATGAAAACACATATGGTTTTTCCCACCCCCAATACACAAACTTACCCACAAAACAACTTAATCACTTCTGTCTGGACTGTACTCCTACTATTTTCTCTCCATAGTTTTGAATACTTCCATGCAAACACACTTTAAGGTGCAAAGACAAAAGTAACAATAACTTGACATCCCACACCCACTTGGTCTCACAGTCTCCTACAAGCACACACACTGTAGCGGGTACGGCCATGCTGCTGCAGACAACCCACCAAGTATCAAGATAAGTAAAAAGTTTCTTACTTGAGTACTAGGGTGGCAGAGGCAGGAGTCTTTAAGAGATGATGTCCATGGGTCAGAGTGCATACCCCCTTGAAATGAATGAAGTTATTTTTTGTTACTATTTTATACATTATGATGGTTAGTGGGAGAATAATGAAGGTCACTGTTCTACTAACAAGGCCCTTTTTAGTCGAGCGGTGGCCATCATTAATCTCCAACTCTCCACCAATAATGTATAAAATAGTAATAAAAATATACCCCCATCCATTTCAATGTTGCCTACCCCTGCAGTCTCCTCTGCCCTTTGTCATAATGTGCCTTGTGCGGTGTTGTGGAGGTCAGCTTCACTGGGGGTGGTGCATAAGCCTGACTATAGTGGGGCTCCAATAGTCTGTACATACCACAACTCTCAACTGTCTGTGAATGCAAGGGACAGCTCTGTAATGTCTGTAACATCTCTAAAATGCACAACATATTTGGTTTCAATGAAAATTGATATGCAAATCATGAAAAATTCAAATGTATAAGATTTATTTGAATGTAACCCAGATCAGTATATCAGATTTTGGCTTGAACCCACCCATCTACTAACCAATGTTTTTCCTGGCTGAAGTTCTGCCTCCCTCCAAAAAAATAGAACTTTGTCCTGATTTTTCTCCCTGACTCCATTCCATTCAATACCCATCCCCTATTGGTCATGAAGCTGCCCGTAGGTGAAGAAACATGAAAAACACATCAATATTTCAGTTCTTCCTCCTTCCCAATCCCCCTATAAAAATAATGATAAGAGGGATCCAGCTAGGAACACAGGAGGGGGAAGACAGGGAGGTGAGGTGCCTACCAGGTGCCACGGCATGGAGAGATGGAAGGAAGATCCTGGGGATCACTGGGAAGGCAAGACGGGAGGGTGAGCTGGATGTCATTATCCACCTAGGTACTAATGACCTGGCAAATGGGGAGCCAAAGGAAGTTCAGGAAGAGTTTAGGAAATTGGGGAGGGTCTCAAGCAAGTAGCTACTTCTGTCACTTCTCAGAAGTACTGCCTGCAAGAGGCAAGGAGAGCATAGGGTGCATGCACCAGGAACTTTAACTCATGGTTGAAGAACTGGTGCTGTGAGGAAGGGTTTGGATTCATTGATGACTGGGGACCCACCTGGAGGGATGGAGGTTTGTTCAAGCCTGATGGCCTGCATCCATCCTGGAGGGGAATCCAAGCACTCGATGATAAGTTTAAATGCTACATTGACAAGCATTTAAACTAGCAAAGGGGGGGTGGCAGGCCAGCAAGGAGGGTACCTACTTGCTCACCCCCCACAGCTAGCAGTGGAATCAGTGAACCAGAGGAGTGGCTATCTCTACAATGCAGTGTGCAAAAGATGGAGATTAGCACCCAAGAGGTGGATAGGCAGAAAAGGGGCAAAATTCAGCAGAAGGGCAGACAACAAGGAGAAACAGGGATAAAGGACAACCAAGGAAGGGGCTGGAGTAGAACAACGAAACAGTCTAGGGAGGTCAAATCATGGAAAGCCATGTATGCAAATGCCAGGAGCCTTAGCAACAAGATGGAAGATCTGGAGGCTATCATGGTGCAGTCAGATCTAGACATTGTGGCCATCACTGAAACCTGGTGTAATGATAACCATGACTGGGAGATGGCCATACCTGGCTACAACATATTCAGAAGAGACAGGGCAGGCAAGAAGGGAGGAGGAGTGGCACTGTATGTGAAAAATGACATAAGGGCCACAGAGATCCAGGAGGAACAAAATGGGTTAGAGATACTGTGGGTTAAGCTGGAAAGGAAAATGGGGCCAGCCATCCGCACAGGTGTGGTCTATAGACCACCAGTCCAGGAGGAAGAAACAGATAGGGAGCTGATGCTAGCCATCCAAAGGATGGCAGACAAGGGTGAGGTAGTACTGGTTGGAGACTTCAATATTCCAGATGTGGACTGGAGCATCCCAGCAGCAGCATCAACTAGGAGCAGATTTATCCTGGACTCCCTTCAGGGTGCCTTCCTCAAGCAACTGGTCATGGAACCAACTTGGCAGAAGGCAATACTGGACCTGGTGCTCACAAACAGGGACAGTGTGATGGGGTAACAGTGGGGGAGCACCTGGGGAACAGTGACCACCAGTCATTGTGGTTTGAAATCACAGACAGAGCAGGACCAAACCACCACAAAAACACATATCCTGGATTTTAGGGGGGCAGACTTTGGGAAAATAGGGAGATACTTGAAAGAGGCATTAAGGGGAATGGGGCAGGAATCAGGGGTTGAGGAACAGTGGGCAGTATTTAAAATGGGGATTACAAGAGCAACATAATTATGCATTAAGCAGGTTAGCAAGAGGAAAAGGAAGAGGAGACCATTATGGTTTTCCAAAGAGGTAGCAAAGAAAGTGAAAGCCAAAAGATTGCATTCAGGCAATACAAAAAGACACAGGCAGAAGGGGATAGGGAGAAGTACCAGGAGAAGCAAAGGGAGGCAGGGAGGTCAGTAAGGGAAGCCAAAGCTCAGACAGAATAACACATTGCAAAACCAGTGGGTAGAGGGGACAAAATCTTTTACAGGTACGTAAGTGAAAAAAGAAAGGCAAAGGGAGGGATGGTGAGACTGAAGGGGGAGGATGGGGGCCACGTGGAGGATGACAACAGTAAAGCTGACATATTGAACAGGTATTTCTGCTCAGTCTTTACTGAGGAAGAGGAGGGTAATGGGTCTGAAGGGAGTAAAAGAGGTGAGAATGGTGCAGAAATGGACACAAGTCCCTTTACACAAGAAAGGGTCCTAAAGGAACTGGAAGTAATAAGAGTTGATAAAGCAATCAGGCCAGATGGGGTGCACCCCAGGGTCCTTAAAGAACTAAGAGAGGTGGTGGCTGAACCTCTGGCTATCCTGTTTAGCTGATCACTGGAAACAGGGGATGTACCCAAAGACTGGAGGATAGCAGATGTAGTCCCCTTATACAAAAGTGGGAACAAAGAGGAAGCGGGGAACTACAGAACAGTCAGCCTCACCTCGGTAGTGGGAAAGATCATGGAAGCACTACTGAAGGAGAGATTGGTGGAACATCTGGTTGTCAATGGACTACAGGACCCAAGGCAGCATGGTTTCACCAAGGGAGGTCATGTTAGACCAACCTCGTTGAATTTTTGACTGGGTGACTGGGAGGTGGATCAGGGAGGGCAGTGGACATGGCCTATCTGGACTTCAGCAAGGCCTTTGACACTGTGCCACATAGAGACTATTACAAATTGGGAAATATGGGTGTGGGCAGGACAGTAGTGTGGTGGGTAGGTAACTGGCTGGGCAGCAGGACACAGAGGGTGGTGGTAAATGGCTGTCACTCCACAGAGGGAAGAGTGACCAGTGGAGTACCACAGGGATCAGTGCTGGGACCGGTCCTATTCAACATCTTCATCAGTGACATTGTGCAGGACCTAGAAGGCATAATTTCCTTGTTCACTGATGACACAAAGCTCTGTAACAGAGTAGACACACCAGAGGGTGTAGACAGAATGAGAAGGGACCTGCAGAAACTTGAAGAATGGTCAGGGGTTTGGCAGTTGAAATTCAATGCAAAGAAGTGCAAGATAGTGCATATGAGGCACAATAACCCTGGCACAATATATCAGTTGGGGGGTGAGGATATAGCATGCACCAAGCAGGAAAGGGATCTTGGGGTTATCATCTCTGGTGACCTCAAGGTAGGGAAACAGTGTGACAAGGCAGCAGGTAAAGCAAATAGGATGCTGGCATGCATAGGCAGGGGCATCACCAGCAGGAAAAGGGAGGTCACAATTCCACTATACAAGACACTAGTGAGGCCCCACCTGGAGTACAGTGTGCAGTCTGGAGACCTTACCTATGTAAGGACATAGACAGGGTAGAGAAGGTTCAGAGGAGGGCAACAAAGATGGTGCATGGATTGCATCACAAGTCCTATGAGGACAGGTTGAAGGAACTGAACATGTACTCCCTGGAGGAGAGGAGGGAGATGGGGGATATGATAGAGACATACAAGTATCTTACAGGGAGGAACAGGGTGCAGGAATATACCATTTTGAAGCGAAAAAGATGTTCCAGGACTAGAGGGCATGGGATGAAGTTGAAGGGAGGATGATTCAGAGGAAACGTGAGGAAGAATTTCTTCACAGAATGGGTGGTGAACAAGTGGAACACCCTGCCAGAGGAAGTGGCGGGGGCTGAAACAATCACAGGATTTAAGAATGCATGGGATAGACATAAAGGAATTCTGGAGGTCAGGGGTAA
The DNA here is from genome assembly GCA_016271365.2 of Neoceratodus forsteri. Classification (NCBI taxonomy): domain Eukaryota; kingdom Metazoa; phylum Chordata; order Ceratodontiformes; family Ceratodontidae; genus Neoceratodus; species Neoceratodus forsteri. Next base: position 635,913,107 of record CM057455.1, on the reverse strand, counting down.
GGGGCAACAGACTTCTAGGAAAACATAAACTGAACTTACAAGCTCAAATGGGCAGACTGGGTAGGCCATAGGCCCTTATTTGCAGACACTGTCTATGTATCTATGTATCTATGTACTTTTACTTACCCAGCCATATTACCAGAACCTGCAGCTCAGCATAGTGTGCCACCAGCCCAATTTTCTGTCCACTCCCCCTCTCTCCTTCCATCAGAAGCTGGATGCTAGAACCGACCATCACAGGTCTCCAACGTGGTCCATGACCAAGTAAGCTCGCCATCCGAACCCACCCAACCTGGGTTACTTGCCTCTTGCTTGCTTGCTGCTGTGGCTGCTGCTGCACTGCACTGATCAAGGCCTGTGAAGGCCACCCACACTGCTGTCACCACTGCTGCTAAGCCTTGCTTGCTGCCGTGGGGGTTTGTGCTGTTTTGCTTGCAAGGCGAGCATCTAGAGTAAGTACAGGTAGCCTAGTCTTGAGTTAACTTCTAGCTCACCTTCTACCCCTTCAGCCACCAGGGGAGACAGAGACTCACTAAGAGCAGAACAACAAAAATATGCAGCCACAACACTGCTATTGAGAGTTCAGTGCTCACTGACTCCTTCAAGCTGTAGTGTGCAGTCTGTCTACTCTGTGTCAGGAAAGACAGTGTTGCATTTACAGAGCTCATGTGCTCTTTCCTGGATGGAGCTCATCCACATCACATGTGATTGTGCCACTGCTAATAGGTGGAGAGAGTAGAAAACACAATACAGACACTGCCAAGTCTGAAGAGTACCTGCAGCATGAGCACACACAGGCCAGGTGGGCACTTATTGTGCAAAAGATTAAATCCAAATTTAAAGTCATTATTGCCACACCATATGAACAACCTAGGCACAAATTCGGGAAGGGGGGCAACGGCCCCCCTCTGCCCTACCTAAATGGCACCACTGATTAATGGTAGAAGTTCATTCTCAGGTGCTAATGCAATGGTGTCCACTGTGTTCTGAGGTTCTGTATCTCCATGTTTCATGATGTGTCCTGATCATCATGTGAGTTAGTGTCCCTCATTGTTCTTAATTTTGAGTGTCCATGTCCCTCATTTCAGTCACAAAATGTAAGGTATGGTGCATGCTTCCAAGACCCTACTTAGCACAAAGAGTGCATGGCCATAGTGTATATGCTCCATACAGAATGACAAAGGGAAACTAAGTGAGATGAAACAGTCATGAAGAAACACATTTGTAGCACTAAACATGCATCAGGGATTTGCATAGTCCAAAACAAAAAGGAAAGTCTTCACAACATAGAGGCCCCTCTTAGTACATCTGGAATGGGCAATGTTGACTAGCTAAATCCTAGGCATTTAATACAGTAAGCAAACAATACTTTACAAATAATGGTGATTTAATGACAAAAATCAAAAGCCATTAAACAACTTGCAAAAGGATCAAAATTAATGATTTACTTAATTTTTATGGAAATTCAAATAAAAAAATGTATTTTAATGACTCTAAATGCTAGCAGTAGTATAAGAAATAGAAACTGGTGCATGTTTTTAATTGAGATTTGCACCAGCTTAGCTGCTTCACACGTGGCAAGTGTGCAGCATGTGAACCTAATGTGATTTTTTAATGATGTTCATACCAGCTTAACTGCTGCATTCATGTCAAGCATGCAACATGGGAACTTGACATAATTTTTAGAAGATATTCACACCAGCTTATCTGCTGTGCACATGTCAAGCTTGCAGCATGTGAATCTGACGTGCTTTTTAGACCTGGTTTGCATAGGTTAACTTTGTGTTTGCAAACTGCATGCAAACATTGCACAATTACGCATGTGGCATGCATTCGGCATGTACAGAGCACACCTATATTTCTGTAAGTAAAACCCAATGCACATTTTTAAAGAGCACAGACCATGGACCCATCAGATCCTGAAAGTTACCTACAGTCATACAATCTCGACCCTGTGGGAGGACATTGTTTCCTTTGGTACCCTATTTATGCCTTTTAGATTTTTACATTTTTATATCATATCTCCCGTTTCTCCTCTCCTCTCCTCTCCTCTGCTATCCTCTCCTCTCCTCTCATCTAGAGTATGCATATTGAGGCCTCCTAGTCTCTCCTCATATGACTTTTGGTGCATGCCCTGCACCATTTTTATTGCCCTTCTTTGAACTGCCTCCACCCTGTCTATATCTTACCATGATGTGGCCTCCAGAACTGGACACCATATTCCAAATGAGGCCTCACCAATGATATGTACAGTGGAATCACCACCTCCTTCCTCCTGCTGGTGATACCTCTTCCCTAAGCTCCCCAGCATCCCACTGGCTCTACCCACAGCCTTGGCTCATTGTTTGGTCACCTTTAGGTAATTGTTTATGATTACCCTCAAATCCCTCTCCTGTTTGCTGACCATAAGTTTCTCCTCCCCATCATGTTATCCTCCCCTGGGTTCTAGCACCCCAAATGCTTGATTTTTATACTTTTCATATTAAAACTCAGCTGCCACACTCTGGACCATTCCTCCAGTTTACCTAAGTCCCTCCTTATTTTTTTCCACCCTTCCCGGAGTGTCCACCCTGTTGTAGATCTCAGTGTCATCTGCAAAGAAGTACACCTTCCCCTCCAGCCCCTTGCAATGTCACCAATGAAGACATTAAGCAGGACTGGGCCCAGGACTGATCCCTGTGGAACCCCACTGGTCACCATCCTTTCCTCAGATTGAGTATCATTTACCACACCCCTTCATCTTCTATCATTCAACCAGTTTCTAACCCAATTTACATTACCACCTTGTGACCCACTCATAGGCTGCCCAGCTTGTTCACAAGTCTTCTATGTGTAACAGTATCGAATGCCTTACTGAAATCCAGGTAGGCCACATCCACCTCTCCCCCCGATCCATGATCTTAGACACCAAATCAAAGAAATGAATTAGATTTGTTTGATATGACCTTCCAACTGTGAATCCATGCTGTCTCGAATCCTATGCACAAATGTATTCAAGGTGTTCAACAATCCTTTATTTAAGTAGTGATTCCATAATCTTCCCCACTATTGAGGTGCTGCTTATTGGTCTGTAGTTTCCAGCCTCCTCCCAACTGCCACTTTTGTGAAGAGGGACTACATCTGTCCTGCTCCAGTCCTCTGGAACCACTCCCATATTGAGTGCCTCATTGAACAGGGCTGCCAGTGGTGCCGCCAGCACCTCCCATAGTTCCTTTAATGTTCTAGGATGTATCCCATCTGGTCCAATTGCCTTGTCCACTTTCAGTTTTGTGAGTTCTTTTAGGACTCGCTCTTCTGCAAATGGACTGGTGTCCATCTCCTTCCCACATTTGTTCATGTTGCCTAACTGTGGTCCCTCACCTTCTTCTGTAAATACAGGACAAAAATATTTGTTCAGTACTGATGCTTTTTCCAGGTCCCCTTCCATGCACTCTCCTTCTTCTCCTTTAAGCCTTACTATTCTTTTTTTCTCCTTTTACTAATGTACCTATAAAAAGTCTTGTTTCTTTTTTTACTGCCTGTGCTGTTTTTGCCTCCATTTGTGCCTTTGCACTCCTGACTGTTTTCCCTGCTTCCCTCTGTTAATCCAGGTACAGCACCCTGTCCTCCTTCTCCTGCTGTGTTTCCTTGCATTTCCTGAAAGCCATCTTTTTCACCATTACCTTCCTGGCCACTGACTTTTTGAACTGTAGTGGATTTCTCTTTCTCTTTCTCTTGCTCTTGTTTATTTACCTAATGCTAAGGTTTGTTGCCTCCATTATGGCACCTTTCAGATGGGCCCTCTGCTCCTCACCCCTTCCTCCCCTTTTGTCCCTCCCTGATTGGGCACGCTTGAGACACATTCCCATCTTAGTAAAGCCACTCTCCTGAAATCCAGGATCCTTGCCTTTGTGTGGCTTGACTCTGCTACTGCATCCATGCTGAACCACACTGTGCGATGATCACTGGATCCCAGGTGTTCTCCCACCCTGACTTCCTCAATTCTGTCCCCACTGGTGAGTACCAGGCCCAAAATTGTACCCTCCCTGGTGGGCTCTTGCACTACCTGCATGAGGCCTGCCCCCTGCACAGAGTACAGGATGTCCCTGCTCCTGTCTGAGGCAGCAGCTAGGATGCTCCACTCCATATCTGGCAGATTGAAATCACCTACCAGTAGCCCTTCCCCTTTAGCTACCATAGTGTGGATGGATTCCACTAGAACCCTGTCCACCTCCTCCCCTGTGCTGGAGGTATGTATACCACACCCATGTGAATAGCAGTGCCATTGCCCATCTCAAGGGTGACCCAAAATACCTCTGCTCCCCCATGCATTCCCTGTATCTCAGTTGCTCTAATACCCTCCCTGATGTAAAGAGCCACCCCTCTCCCCTTTTATCCCTGTCTCTTCTAAACAGAGTATTTATTTATTTATAAGGTATGGTAAGTTCCTATTAACCACCATAATCAGCAGTCACATAGCTTTGTTATGCACTGTTTAGAATTTTAAAAGTTGTTAACCACACTTCGGAACTTTCAAACAGTGGCATAACAAAAAAGAATGCACCAGAGTTCCATAATTCTTACACACAGAATGCAAACAGTGTTTTTTTGACCATACACTATAAAAGATGATGGCTGGGGATTGGGTGATAACCATACTGAAATCACCTCTCGTGGTTGCTAGGGCTACAGTAAACCTCTCGAGCTGCGCTCTTGAGGTTTACCATGTTGCCCTAGCAATCACTCGAGGTGATTACAGCGTGGTTATCACCCAATCCCCAGCCATTATCCTCTATATTATAAATATTGGAATTACAACCCTTTGAGTCAAGGACACGCTTCCAAAGGCTCAACGTCAGTTCCAGTGGATTCAACACAGACAGCAACACAAATGCAATATGATAGAAAGGAGGTTACAGAAGTTTTTTTGTTATATACCAAACAGCGAATAGCAAACAGTATTCATATATTTGCAGGTGTCAGAACAAACAACATAGAATCCCGAGCCATCTAGTGCCCAGATAAGTTACAGTTTACAATAGCAGTACAGAGGTCTATATAGTGCGAAAGGTAGGCTTCAAGGACAAATACAGTAAATTCAGAATTGCAGCCTGAGATAAGACGATTGTCGCCAAGAGTCTAGGAAAGGGGCCGGGGAGGGAGCGGGGCACCTATGGGCTAGGATTCCGCTTGTGGAGTGCATTCGCAGCTGTGGGTGAAGAAAATAAGGCTCTTGAGAGCTGCCTTAAAAGAACCTACTTTATTGAGTGAGGAGGTTGAGGAGGGGAGGGTGTTGAACCAGTGTGGCACCCTGTATCAAAAGGATCTCTGGGCGAGTGATGTCAGCACCCTCAGGACTCTGACAGCGGCCTTAGTGGAACCACAGGTAGAAGCAGAAGAGGAAGCAGGGTGGAGGGAGTCGGACACCCCTGGGGGGAAGAGACCTAGAAGTATTTTTTTAACCAGGAGGCAAGTCTGATATTGTAACCGCTCTTCTAGATTGAGTATGTTGGCCCGCGAGTATAGAGTGCATAAATGAGTCCATTTGTCTGCACCAGTGAGGTGCCTACAGGCCTTATTTAGGGATAGTTGGATTCTCCTGAAGGTGGTGGCATCAGCAGCAGCATAGACAGGGAGGCCATAGTCTGCAAGAGACAGGACAGAGGAGGAGACAGCCAATCTGAGGGCATCTGGTGGAAGGCAGTCCTTATAATGGTAGAGGAGGCCTATGCACATGATAGTTGCTGAGGTGAGCAGGTCGATACGCAAGTGAAAGGAGAGGGCAGAGTCGAAGGTAATGCCCAGGTATTTGTAGCTGCTAACTTGTTCTAGTGGGTAGAGTGAGCTGGATAGTATATGGAGGGGTGAGTTTTTTGCCTTATTTTGATGATGGGCAAGCAACATGGCTTTGGTTTTTTTAATGTTAATTACCAGCCTATGGTCATTGAACCAGTTTCCAATTTGACTGAAAGAGTGCTGGAGGGAGGCCTGAAGAGAGGAGGGGTCAGGGTGGGAGGAGAGGAGAACTGCATCATCTGCATATAGCAGGACCTTGCTGGAGCAGGAGTTGGGTAGGGCATTTGCATAGAGACTAAAAAGAAGAGGGCCCAGGATGGAGCCCTGTGGGACCCCGGAGTGGACAGGGCAGGTGCTGGAGAGGGTGCTGTTTATTTTGACACACTGGGACCTTGAAGAGAGATATCTAGAGAACCAGTCCAGTGGGCCTTGGGAAAAGCCTAGTTGAGAGTACCTAGTAGGAGAGTGTCCAATAGGAGTGGGTGACAGACTGTATCAAAGGCCTTGGAGAGGTTGACGTAGACAGCCCCAGCAAGGTGGCCTTTGTCAAGGGTTTCGAGAAGAAAATTTGAGAACTCCACGAGAGCAGTGGTCATACTATGACCTGGACGGAAGCCATGCTGCTTTCTGCATAGGAGATTGTGGGAGTATAACCTGGTACTGCTACATCCCAGTAACGGTTTCCAGTATACCATGTTTCAGTAATAGCTAAAATGTCTAGGTCAGCCTCCGTTATCAAGGCCACCAGGTCTGGTATTTTATTCTCTAGGCTGCGGGCATTGGTATACATGGCCTTCCGTGTCTAGCCATTTGTCCTTTTATCATCCCCTGCTTTCTTTTTGCCTCCTCTGTTTATCCTTGCTATTTTCAACCCCCTTTCTCCTGTACTGTGCTATTCCCTCTTCCATGGGTTTCATTTTCTCTGTTGATACCATAACTTTTATGATCCTTCATGTTGACTTCACTATCCTGTGAGGGTGGGCAGTTTGGTTCCCCCTGCATCCTTCTGCCACCCCCTTTGCTAGTTTAAATACTTGCCAATGAAACATTTAAACTGTTCACTGAGGACAGTGGTCCCCTCACTGGACAGGTGAAGACTGTCCCTCTTGTACAGGGCCACATTCCTCCAGGTGGGTCCTCAGTTCCCAATGAAACTAAAACCTATTTCTCTGCACCAGATCTCCAGCCAAGTGCTGAAGTCCTTGGTGTGGAGGTTTCTAGCCTCCACTTTGCTGTTTACAGGCAGCACCCCTAAGAAGGTCATAGAGCTTGGCAACAAATGATTGCCACCAGGACCCAGTGCACAGACCGCTTACTGACACACTAGGGTGAAGAAAAACAAGAGGGGTGCTGCCCTCTGGAATTAGGGCTGCCAGCTGGCAGAGCACCAACTGCTTAAAATTCCAAGCTCTCTCTTTCTCTGACTACTGAGTCTCACTACAGCTCTTGGAGCAGGGAAGGGTTATGCTTCTGCGATAGTTCTTAATTCTAAACAGCATGCCCTGGCTCAGCTGAGACTGACCAGAGCATTCTTGAAGGGACCTTACAGGAATATCACCATTTTGCTACCCAGTCCTGCCTAAACTTATACTAAAGGGTTCTTGTAACCCCAGTGGAACTCAAGTGTTACACTCACTGCCACCAACCAACCATGCTGTCCGCAGCAAGGGCTTTGGACTGCAACACAGGCCATCCACTCCTGGAAGTCCTACGAGGAGGGGTGATCAGTCTCTCCCCTACCTAGTATAGGCAGGACACCACAAAGGACTCAGAGCCATGCAGAAGCAACTTCAGCCTTACCTGACAAACTAGATTGCGACCCCTCCACAGTGGCCCAAAATGACCTCCAGAAGCACTCCCTGACCAGACAAGGCTGGCCACCCCTCTCTGGATAGGGACCACCAGCCTATCTACCCCCTAGCCCACTAGGAAAAAGCTATATAACCACTACACTACCCAAAGGGCAGCCTACACCATGACACATATTACACACTGTACATTGCTTTAGAAACACACATACGGCATTGCAATGCAGTTTCCAAAACTACTACAAACTATACACCTGAAACACAAACTGTCTAACATTCCTTAGTTAAAACATTATAGAACCATTTAGAAGACTAGGAAACACAAGAGCTCTGGCGGAGCTATAAATTTCTCTCCTTCTTCTTTTCTTCTTCTAGGAAAACTTGTAAAAGAAAAACTGCAAAAGAAAACAACATGCAACAAATCCCCACACAGCAAGATACAGAACAATCCCAAAATGTTTTAAAAGGTTTTCTATAAAACAGTATACAATTGCAAAACAATTCATAGAAATGTGAACTGGGAAACCCTTATTGTCCACCTAGGGTAACAATGACCACCAACGCTGGACACTCTCAGCCAAGAATCTCTCTGGAATGTGGCAAAGCCAGTCCAAACAGTTCTTGCAAGTGGGCACATGGCCTACTGGAAAATGTCCAGAAACACAAATCCACTGGACTAGGATGGCATTCAGATGACAACCATATGTGACATTCATTTAAATGAAAGTAAGAGAAACTTGGCCCTACCAGTTCAGATGTGCAGGCTGACTCTTCTGCATTGCCTCTGTCAGCAATTGGGACCTCTTCTTCAGGCTGTTTTGGCTGTAGACAATATCTTCGTACCCAAATCTTCCACGATTTCTGGCTCTGGTTTTGCATCTGCTGAACAAAAAAAGAAAACAGCAGCCTCAAGCATCCCTCATTCTCTCTGGGATGATGATGCACACCAATCTTTCAGGTTTCTTTGGCCAATTGCCTGATCCTGTGGCCCACCGGCCACGGCTTACAGTCTCTGATGGTCACTTTTTCTTTTTCAAAGCTGGAATGTCCAGGCACTCTTATCCATAATACCACCAGCGGTGGGGGCAATATATGTTGGTTCCATCAGGATGGGTCATCTTGGCAGAATGCACAGTCTTATTGCCTTTCTATCTGTGTCAATGACAGAGTCCAGGAGGAGGGTGAGGCCCAGCTTCCATAATTTAATTTTGTTTTGGCATACTTTCTCTCTGGCAGCTGGCCCAACTTCATACTTCCAACACCACAGCCAACTTGTGGATGCCCTGGTCTCTTCCATGAGCCTATATTCACAGTGATCCTCAATTGCTTCCCATATCCGATGGGGTAGGTATGGGTATTTCAACAGTGCCAGTGGCTCAACAGGTAGCACACTCACCTCTGAGGCCAGGATATCAGAAGGCTGTGGGTTCTTTCCCCACACCAGGCACTTGGGTTAATATCCCAATACTGACACTGTAGTGCAGCATGAGGGGGGTGCTGCACTCCTGAGGTGCCGTCTTTTGGATGAGATGTTAAACCGAGGTCCCATCTGCCTGTTCTGATGGTAGATCAGGTGGATGTTAAAGATCCCATGGCACTTCTCAAAAAGAGTAGGGGAAGTTTCCCTGGTGTCCTGGCCAAATTTCCCTCATTCACTAAAAATACCACCAACAGCTTAATCTGGTTCAAGGTCAGTTGGCATTCATCTGTATCCCCTTCCCCCGGGTCATGCATGAAAACAGACAGAATCTGCCTAGTGTACTCACCCGGTCAACAAAAACTGAAAAAATAAATAAATAAATAAAACAATTTCAGTCCAAAAACATGTTCAGACTTCTTCCTGAGGAGCCCTTGTTGCTTTTAGGCAAGTACCTGCCTTCAACCTGGCTTGGGGGTGGCCAGGTCTGAGACAGTCAAGCCTCTTGGTTACAAACAGGAAAATCACTGTCTACTCCTGTTTCTTCCTCCTTCTGCACACATTAGCCTTTCTCTTCTGAGGGCTCCTCCAGCTCCACAACTTCCAGTGGTGTAGTCTCACCTCTAGACACCTCCAATTCAGGTGCACAGGTTGCATCTTCCAAAGGTTCAGTTTCCCCAATGTGAGCTGCCCAGGAGCCAGTCACAGGTTTGACTCCCACAATCACCCACTCTTCACTACAACTTTCTGAGTTCCTGCTCCTTTTGAGCAATCTAGGTCTTTACATGCAATGGATATTGCCTTGATCCACTAGTCATCTTTGCACACTGCAAAACACACACACAACAAAGCTGTTGTTACCTGTGCAATCAGCTAAGTTTAACAATCCAAACATCTTGTTACCTCAACCTGTACATTTAGATCGTGACCAGCACTTCAACTTAGTTTTTGACCTGCTGTTTACTTGTTTATTACTGATGACTGTTATCTTTGTCCTCTGCCCTGGCTCGGTGTGCCCAATTTACACAGCATCATTCAAAAATTAACACTTTGCTCTCTTTTACTCAAAGTGACTTGCAATCACTTTGAACTCAATTTTCAACTGCCCAGAATTACTTTTGTTGGTAAAACAGATGGTCTTGGTATTTACAGATGCTGAATTCTTTCACTCCTGTACTGCAGCCTATGCAGAGTCGATGGCTAGTCACACTATTGCCAAAGGATGGTCCCGGACCAGCGAGTGACACTGAGAACCACAGGGTCCCAAGCCAGAATGAATGTCCCTTGGCTGGCTACAGGAATTGCCTGACAGATCACCCCAAAATCTTTTGGTAAACTGTTCATTCCACGAAGTCAGCAATGATCCAAATCACAGGCCTTTCTGCCTGAAACACTCTCCAACACTCCACCATGAGCACTTGCACAGTCTAGCACAAGATTCCATCATGGAGGTTGGGTTTCCACAGGACAGACCAATCATACGACACCATGCTAATGAGCATGGGCACTCTCTCTTTCTCTCTCTCTCTCTCTCTTCTCAGATGCTCCTCAAGCTGTGGCAATGATTTTATAGAGCAACTGATCCCCCCAAGTCTACAAAGTAGCTCAAGCTCCTTTCAACAGAAATGTACAGCTTTTCTCCTCAGGTGCTCCTCAAGCTCACTGTGGAAATTGTTTAATCAGAAAAACAAACATTTCTGTTTCAATATTATACTGCAGTTTGGCAATTTTTGCATTTTTTTGCACAGTTTTTAATGCACTTTTATCAGGCTTCACAATAGTTCCTCCAAGCAGTTCTTAAAGCAGGTTTTCCACACAATCCACAATGCAGTCCACACTTTCCAATGCAGTCAACACACAGTTGGCAATTTTCCACAGCAGGTGACAACTTTTTTTCACAGAAAACAGTTATTTGGGTGGGCAAACCACCACCGGACAAAAAGACCACAAACATACTCTTTGAATGGCAACTCTTCGCTCTCCCGAAATATTTGGAGGAGCTCCCATTTTTGTAACACCACTCCCCCTTTACAGGCAAGGCAACAGCAATAAACTCAAATGTATTGCCCCTGGCATTAGGGCAACAACTAGCTCAGACATGTAAGAGGTTGGAGGGAGGGGTACAAAATAAACATTTCTATTTTATCCAAGCCTTGGGGAGAGTTGCCTGGGCTATGGTGTGTCACACATGTCTGAGGGGGCCTGAAAATGTCACAGGTCACACAAAGATGGAATGTCCACAACAGGAATGGGATTGTACTATATGACTTTATTCTGACACAGATGTTAGTCAGAAAATGTGGTGCCTCAGGGCTTTTGCAGGTACAGAACAGAGTACTCAAACTCTTCTGCAGTTACAGAGCTTGTTAACACAGAACATTTTCTTTGGAGCTTCCATAGCCCTCTTCTAGGGCAAATGGAAAAACAGGAGCACCAGTGATACCCAGGACTACTTGAAGACACATCACAATGGGCAGACCTAAAGCACATTTTTAAAGAGTACAGACCATGGACCCATCAGATCCTGAAAGTTACCTGTGGGCATACAGCCCAACCCAGTGGGAGCATATTGTTTCCTCCCATTATTATCTTTCATAAAAACTAAGGGAAAAAGTCACTACCTCAAAACTTGTAAGCTGATTGGGTCCCACTGCAACCTGGATTGAGAGGTCAGCTAAATTCAGCCAAAGCCAGACTTCCTCTGAAAGTACAACATTCACAGTTTCTCAGACACTGCAGCCTCTGAAGACATTCCAATTACACCTTTGTGCTAGGCACCAATGTACCCTCATTGAACATTTTAATGCACCTTTGTGCTATGCACCAGTGTACCCAAATGAACATTTGTTATGTTCCCACAGAACTAATATTTCTCACAGAACTGCAAGGGCCCTTTTCCACGGAACCCACCCATAGTAAAATACTTAGGAAGTCACTTAAATAACACCCCTGGCTATATTGCTTTCTGCAGTACTGTACTCCAAGTGACAGGAATATCAGATAAATAACCTTTACAAGGCTAGCACTTTAATGTAAACACACAGTCTATTCTGGGCGGTACTTTAAGGAGAAGTGACAAGGTGTGGGGAATGCCCCAACACAGCTATTAACTGATACCAATCCAGAATGACACATTCATGAAGAAATTCATCCCCTTGGAGCATGGCAACAAATGATCGCCACCAAAACCCAGTACACAGACCACTTACTGACACACTAGGGTAAAGAAAAACAAGAGGGGCGCTCCCCTCTGGAATTTGGGCTGCCAGCTGGCAGATCACCAACTGCTTTAAACTCAAAACTCTCTCTCTCTCTCTCTCTCTCTCTCTCTCTCTCTCTCTCTGACTACTGAGTCTCACTGCAGCTCTGAGAGCAAGGTGGGTTATGGTGATGCAAGAGTTCTAAATTCTAAACAGCATGCCCTGCCTCAGCTGAGACTGACTAGAGGATTTGTGATGGGACCTTAAAGGGATATCACCCTTTTGCTGCCCAATCCTGCATAAAATTATACTAAATTATTCTAAAGAGGTTCTAGCAACCCCAGGGGAATCCAGGTATTACACCTACAGTATTCCATTTACCAGATCTCCATGCTACTCTTCTACCTCTTTATCATGGTTTTGCCAGAAAGTATTATGTCCCTAGACCCCCCCCCCCACAGCAAAAGGAATAGGTTCAGTACTTTGTGGTAATCTAATAGGAATTGATAGACATAAAAAAAATATACAAAAGCAAATGCACCCCGCCAGATGCCACATCACTACCTGTCATGGCCAGCTATTTGCCCAACTCCCCCGTGACACACCCTGTCCCCCTTCTGCCCCAAGCTCCCTCCCGGCAAGTGATTTCATAACCCCTCCAACCATCCCAGCCCCTCTTGTGTTGCACCAGGTGGGGGGGGCTGGATCCCTGCGTCAATTCCCACAGGTACACCAACTGTTTGGTGCAGCTTTCAGCTTGTGGCAAACCTGGGGAGTTTGGTGCAGAGACCCTGATTTTTGTGAAGCTGGTTGCAAGGTCCCTGGCATACCTGCAGTTTGCCACAGCCCTGGAACCATTCAACTTGTGTTACTCTAATTGCTCTTTGAAAATCGAACCCTCTGTTTTTAACAAAACTATCTAATTACTAAGTAAAATAAAAGAACACATTGGATCTCATTATAGACCTCCTTTACAAGCACTAAAGTGTTACCCTTAACATTTAAGTATTTGATAAGTTACATTTTATTAAAGCGTTAGTTCATGTGGAACTTTAAACAAAATTGACAGTTTTAGCATTTTTGAGGGGATGAATTGAGCATGGGTGATCAATTAATCACTAATAATTTAATAATGAGTAAATATTTTCTCACTAGATCCCTAAAGAACTGATTTCTCCATGACATATGTACCTACTGTTGGTATTATTTGTAGATATTGTATGACATTTTTCTACTCCTATTCACCTTCTTCCCCCTCCCCACAAGACACATCTAGAAACAAGCTGTTACCAGCTCAGTATGTCTGCTCTGATAAAACTTTAGAAGACAAAATAAATAAAACATCTAACAAACCTGTACATTTCATAATTTAATGCTTTGTGTTTTTTTCTCTATCTGATGGCAAACATTTTAGCTAAAAATGGGAAACATTACATAACTTTAATGAGCTATAAATTCCAAATGGCCGAACCAGTTTCTATAAAATGTTCTGCATACAGTAATTAGACCCTAGGACTGTGATGCTGCATGATAAATTTTACAGTTCCTGGGTATAAGATGTCCAAAAACAGACATTGCAACAGAAACCCTAGGACTGTGATTCTGCATGCTAAATTACACAATTCCAGAGTATAAGATGACTGAAAACAGGGCTTGCAACAGAAACCCTAGGACTGTGATATGAACATACAAACATACGAAAACTGCCAGCAGAAAAAGGCCTATTGGCCTATCGAGTCTGCTCTATTTTGTAGCTAGCAGCCCTATTCTGCTGCTTCCCCTCCCTGCTTACCCCCCCAATCCTACCTCTTGCCCAGTCTCAATCCCTCTTGAAGCAGCCCACTGTTACATAGATACATAGATACATAGACAGTGTCGGCAGATAAGGGCCTATGGCCCACCCAGTCTGCCCATTTGAGCTTGTAAGTTCAGTTTGTTTTCCTAAAAGTCTGTTTCCCCTTACCCCTGACCTCTAGAATTCCTTTATGTCTATCCCATGCATTCTTAAATCCCGTGATTGTTTCAGCCCCCACCACTTCCTCTGGCAGGGTGTTCCACTTGTCCACCACCCGTTCTGTGAAGAAATTCTTTCTCATGTTTCCTCTGAATCGTCCTCCTCCAACTTCATCCCATGCCCTCTAGTCCTGGAACATCTTTTCACTTAAAATAGTGTTTTCCTGCACCTGTTCCTCCCTGTAAGATACTTGTATGTCTCTATCATATCCTCTCTCCTCCTCTCCTCCAGGGAGTACATGTTCAGTTCCTTCAACCTGTCTTCATAGGACTTGTGATGCAATCCATGCACCATCTTTGTTGCCCTCCTCTGAACCTTCTCTACCCTGACTATGTCCTTACGTAGGTATGGTCTCCAGAACTGTACACTGTACTCCAGGTGGGGCCTCGCTAGTGTCTTGTATAGTGGAATTATGACCTCCTTTCCTGCTGGTGATGCCCTGCCTATACATCCCAGCATCCTATTTGCTTTACCTGCTGCCTTGTCACACTGTTTCCCTACCTAGAGGTCATCAGAGATGACAACCCCAAGATCCCTTTCCTGCTTGGTGCATGCTATATCCTCACCCCCAACTGATAAATTGTGCCAGGGTTTTGTGCCCCATATGCATTATCTTGCACTTCTTTGCATTGAATTTCAACTGCCAAACCCCTGACCATTCTTCAAGTTTCTGCAGGTCGCTTCTCATTCTGTCTACACCCTCTGGTGTGTCTACTCTGTTACAGAGCTTTGTGTCATCAGTGAACAGTGAAATTCTGCCTTCTAGATCCTGCGCAATGTCACTGATGAAGATGTTGAATAGGACTGGTCCCAGGACTGATCCCTGTGGTACCCCACTGGTCACTCTTTCCTCTGTGGAGTGACAGCCATTTACCACCACCCTCTGTGTCCTGCCACCCAGCCAGTTACCTACCCACCACACTACTGTCCTGCCCACACCCATATTCCCCAGTTTGTGTAATAGTCTTCTATGTGGCACAGTGTCAAAGGCCTTGCTGAAGTCCAGATAGGCCATGTCCACTGCCCTCCCTGATCCACCTCCCTAGTCACCCAGTCAAAAATTCAACGAGGTTGGTCTGACATGACCTCCCCTGGTGAAACCATGCTGCCTTGGGTCCTGCAGTCCATTGACAACCAGATGTTCCACCAATCTCTCCTTCAGTAGTGCTTCCATGATCTTCCCCACTACCGGGTGAGGCTGACTGGTCTGTAGTTCCCTGCTTCTCTTTGTTCCACTTTTGTATAAGGGGACTACATCTGCTGTCCTCCAGTCTTTGGGTACCTCCCTGTTTCCAGTGATCGGCTAAACAGGATAGCCAGAGGTTCAGCCACCACCTCTCTTAGTTCTTTAAGGACCCTGGGGTGCACCCGTCTGGCCCATTGCTTTATCAACTCTTATTACTTCCAGTTCCTTCAGGACCCTTTCTCGTGTAAAGGGACTTGTGTCCATTTCTGCACCATTCTCACCCTTGTACTCCCTTCAGACCCATTACCCCCCCTCTTCCTCAGTAAAGACTGAGCAGAAATACCTGTGCAATATGTCAGCTTTACTGTTGTCATCCTCCATGCAGCTCCCATCCTCCCCCTTCAGTCTCGCTATCCCTCCCTTTGTCTTTCTTTTTTCACTTATGTACCTGTAAAAGGTTTTGTCCCCTTTACCCACTGATTTTGCAATGTGTTCTTCTGTCTGAGCTTTGGCTTCCCTTACTGACCTCCTGCCTCCCTCTGCTTCTCCTGGTACTCTCCCTATCCCTTCTGCCTGTGTCTTTTGTATTGCCTGAATGCAATCTTTTGGCTT
This sequence comes from Neoceratodus forsteri, assembly GCA_016271365.2. Taxonomy (NCBI): domain Eukaryota; kingdom Metazoa; phylum Chordata; order Ceratodontiformes; family Ceratodontidae; genus Neoceratodus; species Neoceratodus forsteri. The sequence goes on along the minus strand of CM057455.1, from coordinate 635,897,095 downwards.
TCACTTTCTTTGATACCTCTTTGGAAAACCATAATGGTCTCCTCTTCCTTTTCCTCTTGCTAACCTGCTTAATGCATAATTCTGTTGTTCTTGTAATCCCCATTTTAAATACTGCCCACTGTTCCTCAACCCTGATTCCTGTCCCATTCCCTTAATGCCTCTTTCAAGTATCTCCCATTTTCCCAAAGTCTGCCCCCTAAAATCCAGGATACGTGTTTTGTGTGGTTTGGTTCTGCTCTTTCTGTGATTTCAAACCACAATGACTGGTGGTCACTGTTCCCAGGTGCTCCGTCACTGTTACCCCCATCACACTGTCCCTGTTTGTGAGCACAAGGTCCAGTATTGCCTTCTGCCGAAGTTGGTTCCATGACCAGTTGCTTGAGGAAGGCACCCTGAAGGAGTCCAGGATAAATCTGCTCCTAGTTGATGCTGGTGCTGGGATGCTCCAGTCCACGTCTGGAATATTGAAGTCTCAACCAGTACTACCTCACCTTGTCTGCCATCCTTTGGATGGCTAGCATCAACTCCCTATCTGTTTCTTCCTCCTGGGCTGGTGGTCTATACCACACACCTGTCTTGGATAGCTGGCCCCATTTTCCTTTCCAACAACCCACAGTATCTCTCACCCATTTTGTTCCTCCTGGATCTCTGTGGCCCTTATGTCATTTTCACATACAGTGCCCTCCTCCTCCTTCCTGCCTGCTCTGTCTCTTCTGAATATGTTGCAGCCAGGTATGGCCATCTCCCAGTCATGGTTATCATTACACCAGGTTTCAGTGATGGCCACAATGTCCAGGTCTGACTGTACCATGACAGCCTCCAGATCTTCCATCTTGTTGCTAAGGCTCCTGGCATTTGCACACATGGCTTTCCATGATTTGACCTCCCTAGACTGCTTCACTGTTCTACTCCAGCCCCTTCCTTGGTTGTCATTTATCCCCGGTTCTCCTTGCTGTCTGCCCTTCTGCTGAATTTCTACTGTTCTACAGACTACCACCACCACTGGTAGCGCATTCCACTCTGTCACCACCCTCTCCATAAAAATATGTCTTCTCATCTCCCTCCCAAACCTTCCACCCTCCAATCTGATATAACTGCCTCAAGTGTCCTTCCCAGCCTTTACTTTGAATAGTCCTTCTGTACCAGTCTTGTTTATTCCTCTCAAGTACTTGAAGGTCTTGATAATACACTCCCTGCCCTTCCTCTCCTCCCGTGAGTACATGTTCAACTCTCTTAGCCTACTTTCATATGGTAAGTCCCCCAAGTTCTGGATCATCTTGGTTGCTCTGCGCTGCTCCCCCTCCAGCAATTTAATGTCCCTCTTCAGGTACGGGCACCAGTACTGAATGTAGAACTCCAGGTGAGGTCTAACCAGCAATCTATACAATGGCAGAATCACCTCCCTCCTCCTTGAGGTTATACCCCTCATGATACAACTCAGCATTTTGTTTGCTATTGCTGCTGCCTTTCTACACTGTTCAGAGCTGTTCATTGATTCCATAATGAACATCCCCAGATCTTTCTCCTCCTCAGTCTCAGCTAGCTGCACTCCCCCCAGTTGGTAGATTCTCCTTAGATTCTTTGCCCCAAAATGCAGTACCTTGCATTTCTTGGCATTTAACCCCAGTTACCAGGTATCCAACAAGGTCTCCAGCCTTGTCAGATCCTCTTGCATACCCTGCCACCACCTTAGGTCATCCAACACTGCTCCCATCTGGGTGTTGTCAGCAAATAAACTGATCTTACTGCTGATGCCCTCAGAAATGTCTGCAATAAATATCCCAAATAACACTGGCCCCAACACCGAGCCCTGCAAAGCCCTGCTCATCACTGCCCTTGGGGATGAAAGTTCCCCTCCAGCCACCACTCTCTGCTGCCTTCCCTGCAGCAAGTTTGCCACCCATACCACCATTTTTGCATCCTCCATCGTGCTTTCTAGTTTTCTCCCAAGTCTTCCATGCAGCACTAAGTCAAATGCCTTACTGAAGTCCAGGTTCAGGACATCCATTGCATAGCCCTTGTCTATTTGCCTATTCACTCAGTGATAGTATTCTACCAGGTTGGTCTGGCAGGATCTGCCCATGACAAAGTCAAACTGTCTACTGTCCTTCAGCCCATTGGACTCCTGCAGGGTCACCAGCTTCTCTTTCAGGATTGTCTCCATTAGTTTTCCCATGATGGACATGAGACTCACTAGTCTATAATTCCCTGGTTCATCTTTGGGGCCGCTCTTATGGAGGGGGACCACATGAGCCATCCTCCAATCCTGAGGTATGCATTCTGGGTCCAGTGAGGCATTAAAATGACCTGCCAAGGGCCCCGCCAGGACCTGCACTGGCTCCTTCAGCACTCTTGGGTGAACGCCATCTGGCCCTGGCAACTTGTCCACCCTTAGGGCTCTTAACGCCTCAAGCACTCTACTGTCTGAGATTTCCCCATCTGTCACACACACACACACATACACCTCCATTTCTACCCTCTCTCCCACTTCGGGTAGCTCCCCCCCTTCTCCTTGGTAAATACTGAGCAGAAGTAGTCGTTAAGCTCTTCTGCATTTTGGCCCCCCTTATCCACCCAAACACCCTATCTTAAATCTTACTATCTGGTCCCTACAACTCCTTTTCTCCCTGATGTACCTGAAGAAGTCCTTCTCATCCTCCTCCTCTTTAATGCCCTGTGCCAATCTGAGTTCCCTAGATGCCTTAGCTGCCCTTACTGCCCTAGACACCTCCTTTGCTTCCTTCAGGTACTCCTCCCTGTTCTCTGCTGCCCAGTTTTCTTGTATCTCCTAAAGACAGCTGTTTTCTTCCTTACCTTGCCCATGACTCCCCTGCTTATCCAGCTAGGTTTCTTAGCCCTGGCCTTTTTACTCTGGGCCTTGGTGCAAAATTTGGTTGCCTCTACTATCCCTAGCTTTATGAGTGCCCACCTCTGGTTCGTGTCCTTATTAGGCTGAATCCTGGCCAGGAACTCCTGTACCACCTCACCCATCTTCTTGAAATCAATCTTCCTAAAGTCCAGCACCTTCATGTCAGATCCCACACCTTCCTTGCACATATTCAACTTGAACCATACTGTTCAGTGGTCACTCCCTGCCAGTGGTTCTTCCACCCTTAGTTCTCTCACACACTCCTCGTTAGTCATCACGAGCTCAAGGATGTTCCCTTCCCTGGTTGGTTCTCTGACCAACTGCCTCAGGAAGTTATCCTAGAAAGCTTGAAGCACTACTTGCTCCCTTTTATTATTGGTGCAGGGGTACTCCAATCCACTCCCGGCAGGTTGAAGTCCCACCACTATCACCACACCCCTCCTGCCACAAGTCATCTGGATCTACCCCACTAATTCCTTATCTGACTCCTCTTTTTGGGAGGGCTGCCTATACACCACTCCCAACCTCAGTGTCCTCTTCCTGGTATCTTGGATTTGTACACACAGTGACTCCATTGCACCCTCCATCCCCATCTCCCGTACACACTTCAGCCCTTCTTTCACATACATACTCTCCCCTTTCCATTAACTAGATATTTGCAGAATATACTGTATCTTGGGACTGCCAGATCCAATTCATGGAATTGGGTGGCCCATGTTTTGATGATGGCTGCCATGTCCACCTCACCCACCACTGTGAAAGTCTGTAGTTCCGGCATTTTATTCCCCAAGCTTCTAGCATTTAAGGGTACCACCTTCCATCCCCTTACCTTATCCCCCACCGCCATCCCTTTCCGGCACTTCCTCCTGTACTTGCCCCTAGTCCTAGTTCCCTGTTACAGAGGGTAATCCCATATGGTTTCCCATCCTGAGGCCTCTGCATACCTCTATCCCTTTTGCTGACCCCCACTCCTGGTTTAAATTCCCTTTCTCTTCTATGTACTCCTCAATACTCTGTTTCAACATTTTCTTGCCCTCTTCATTCAAGTGCAGTCTATCTTTAGCGTAAAACCTGCTGTCCTCCCAGGTCACACCCCACCCCCTACTAGCCCATAACCTTTGTCCCGGCACCAGGTTCCCAGCCATTTGTTAAATTTCTGTATTCTCAATTTTCTTGCTGTGCTTGCTCTGGGAACTGGAAGTACCTCCGAGAAAGTTATAGATCTTCCTGCCTCCTCGCAAATTGGTCCTAGTTCCTCAAGCCTCTTCTTCACTACATCTACTGTTCCTTCAGCTTGGTTGTTTGTCCCTAAGAGCAGAATTAAGTGAGGTTTCTCCCTGCCCTTTCTACCATACTTTGGAATAGATTGCCCCACCCTTTCCATTGTCTTTCCTGGCATGGCCTCCACCCAAACACAACTGTGCTTCTTTCCCTAGCTAACCCACCTGACACCTCTTAGTATTCAGTCCCCAAGCATCAAGATTCCACCCCGTTTACTGACTGCTTCCTTCCCAACCTCCAAATGCCCCTTTGTCCTCCAGCACCTTGTTTCCTCCTTCTGCCCCTATTGTATTTCCCTCAGCCATGCTCCCCTCCACACCAGTTTCATCCTGATACTCCTCAGTTACTCCTCCAATCCCATCCCATCTCCCTGACACCATTCCCTCCAGTACTATGGCATGCTTTTCTGCATATCCTTCTCTTTCACCAACTACCTCCTTCCTCCTGCTATCCTGATCCTCCCTCCCTACTCCTTGTCTGTCACCACCTCCCCCCCTCATCTCATTCCCTTTTTCCTTCTTCCTGTTCTCTTCTGCCCTCTGACTTTGGTTCCCCTGACTCAGTGACCATATGCCTGGGTCCCCCGACTCGGTTCCCCTTCCATTAATGTCTTCCGCATCCTCTCCCTGATGATCCAAAATGTCCACTCCCTCATATCCCCTCCTACCTCCCCATGCTGTTGGGTCATAACCCTCCTTAGACTATTCTGCCCTCCTCAGCTCCTCTTGCAAGCACATGATCTCATTCTTGACTTGCCCAATTTGTTTGCAAACTATATATCCCCCTACTGTCCATGCCATCTTCAGAATGATTGTTGCTCAGCAGTTGTTGCAGCCTACTACCCTTCCCAATACCTTACTTGCCCACTATCAACACCCCATCCTTACAGCTGAATGATAGCCATTCCTCCCCCAAGTCTCCCCTTCCCTCCTCTGCAGCGTGGACTGCCTCTCCTGATTACAGCTTCAGGGGGAACTAGCTACTCATATAATGTATAATATAATACAATAGTATTTTTTCAGTCCATATTTTCTCTCCTCTGGTCTGCCAAACAGCACCCCCCAGTCCTGTCACTGACCTTCTTGTGGACTTACTGGTTATCCACCACTTGCTCTGCACTTCATTGGGTGGGTGCCGGCCATGTCAGTTGTGTCAGAGCCTGTGGGAGATGCCAGCTAAGGCAGCAAAGCTTCTTTGTCCTTCATTTTCTCCCTCTGGGCTGGAGTGTTGGGAATTGTCTGCCAGCATGTCATGCCTGAGCCCCATGTATACTCCTACTCTGTCATCACCTAGCCTCCACCACATGTCATGGCAGCAGTGGGAACTGGAGTCTCCCCTTCCTGAGAAAGGAGAACTGCAGTTTCACACTTGATCCTTCCTTAGCCTGCCGGCCCACTAACAGAACCTAATCCATTCCTGAACCTGAGTTGCCAGCAAGGGGCTAGATGTGCAAATAGTCCTACACTGGGCTAGCTTTCATGCCAAATTTTACAATTCTAAAGTATAAGACAGCTGAGTTCTATGTGGGTGAAAACCACAACACAACCTTAAAGATCAACTCTGTAATATAATGAAATGCTTAAAATCACTAGATTTGCACCAACTATGTTTTTACTTTAGTGTTTTCTAGTTGTTGTTTTTTTTACTTTTCGCTGTTGTTTGTCTACTAAATGTTGTAGATAATTCAATATTTATTTTACTGAGTCCTTCCAAAGTATGTGACTCTCACTTACTGACCTCTCAATTGCTGTTCATGGCATCACAGTCTGTTGTCATACCATGTGTTATGATGAGATAACTAAATGCACTGCCAGATTAGCCTGTTGAGAGGCAAATGTTTTTTTTTGCAGACATTTTGACTGGACTACCAAAATGTGCTGTAAACCTTGGAAAAGAACACTGAAAATGAAAAAAAAAGTGTTCTCTAGTAAATTGTAACATCGGAAACATCATATTTATGAAAGTACATGCTGAAGTGTAGAGTTGCACTTTAACAAAGGGGGAACTACCTACTCATATAATGTATAATACCAGGATCTGTAGCTTATCCATTATGTAGGGAAATGGGCAGACTGGGTGGGCCAAGCGGTCCTTATCTGCCATCAAATTCTATGTTTCTATGTTTCTATAATATAATAGTTTATTTTTAATTACATTAAGATAAGGTAAGATGAGGTTCATAATGACTGAAGCAAAACTGTAAAGCTCTGAGGAGTGTGGGGATGAATTTATGAGCACACTTCCGGCACACAACATGCTTTGAGGCTAAGCGCCATAAGGAAAGTGGTGAAGAAAGTACTGTGTTTAAACTATTTTGATTGTGTTTCCACAGGGGTGGCTTCTGATTGGCTGAAAAGGTCCAACTTGTGCAGAGACAAGAACTGAATGGAGGAGCAGAGTGGATTGGCAGATCAGATGTCCAGCAAATAGCAGGAGAGCAGGAAGGCAAGATAAGCTTAACAGGAACTTCAGGGGTGCATTTCTGGCATGCATCATGCTGCAAGCAAAGTGCCATTAGGAGTGCCAATTCCGAGGAATATGGTAAAAAAGTAATGTGCTTTTTTTTTATTACTTTTCCACAGAGAATGCTTCTGTTTGGCTGAAGGTGGCCATCTGTTGCAGAGACAGGAATTGAACAGAAGAGCAGAATTGGTCAGCAGACCAGATGTCTGCCAAAAAAAGGCAAGCAGGAAGGCAAGAGTGGGCTTAAAAGGACACCACATCAAAGATCTCATAGGATGAACATTACATTGCATGAGCTTCACATAGTAGGAGTGTGGTATCTTAGAGAGACATCTGTAAGGCCTCTGCAGGATTACCACAGGTCTACTAGGGACTCTGACAGCAGAAAAGTGAAGACAAGGTAGTAGGAGGTAGCAAGGGCATCAAAGGGGGAAGAACAAAACAGTAAGATAGGACAAATTGTGTTGGACAAGAAAAAAGGGGAAGATGGTGCTGCACTAAAGGATGTTAATCCAGCTTGTAGTAGCAGGTATGACAGGAGACAAAACTTGTGGCTTGTGGCAAGTAGAAATTGTAGAACCACATATGATAAAACATAGCTGAATGTTTGGTGTACTGGTGACATTCTATGTAGCGTACCACCACAAATGTATCAGGGGAAGGACTGCATTGGAACAGATGGTGTATACTATAATTTGTACTAAGAAAATAATAATCACATTAACATATAATAATGTATGGAGGATTCTTTGGAGGGAAGTGGAAGAAATGCAGGTGGTACAGGACAGTAGTGACTTAGAGGATGCATTGGTAAGTTGAGCAGTGCCTGAATTGCAGATGGCTTTAGGCAGTGAGGTCAGAATTGGAGGCTGCAAGGGTTGAAATAGTCTGCTTGAGGGCTGCAGCCATCTGGCTTCCTAGAATGCCCCTGCTGTAGGCACCACCAAGGTCCACACAGTCCAAATCTTGTTCTGGATAGTGGTGGGGGGATGAAGGGAATATGGGGGAGGTAAGGCTAAGGGACAATGATTATGCATGAGTAACAGGTCTACAATTATGGTTTTTCAGACAGTGGAGTCCCATGTAACTTTCTCAATGGAGGATGCGTTGACATCCCCTTTAAGTAGGCATTGCCTAGAGAGAACATGCAATGGAGGAAGGGGGCCTCAAAAGGGAAGAGAGGAAAGAAGAAGAAGGTACTTATCATAGGAGACTCCATTGTGAGGGACACTAGGAGGGAAGTTGGACTAACACTTGATAGACAACAGGCTGTGTGCTGCTTCCTAGGGGTAACACTAGACAGACTCATGGCCAGGGCAGAGTAACTTATGGGAGGGGGGATGGAAGCCAGATTTAATAGTGTATGTAGGCATGAATGATTTGAGAAGAAGAAGCATGGAACAGGAGAAGGCAGGCTTATGTGTACTAGGACAGGCAGTAAAGGACAGAACCATTAAATGGAAACCATTTCAAAGGTTCTACTGCAATAATACATGAATGAAATGGAACAGTTCTACATTTTCCAGTTTCATGCATGGCTGAAAGGGTGGCAAAAGAAAAAGAACTCTCATTTGCTTGGGGACTTGTGTCTGTTCTAAAGAGAATGGAGTCTATTTAATATGGGCAAACTGCATCCCAACAAGGAGGGCAAAAGGGTGCTGAGAGTAAGGTTTGCATAGTACTTTTTTTCTTACAGTTTTTGACCAGAAAAGACACACTATGCCACAGATTGTTTCCAGATGCATCCTGTGAGAAAAGGGAAGTGACTTGCTCAAGCTCACACAGCAAGCAACTGGTGGTCATGGGATTCAAACCCAGTTCTCCAAGTCTGCAGTTCAGTGCTCTTAACTACTATGCTATACTGCCTCCCTAAGAATACTTCAAGTATAGTTTAATCTAAGTAGGTTGGAGGCAGCTCAACCTGGAACTCTAATAGTGTCAGAACCCAGAAGAATCTACTGGCCTCCCCACACCAAATACAAGTTTAATGAAGGTAGTCACTAGCAGGAAAAGAGAAGGACAGATTCCTTGGGGGGGGTGAGTGAATGCAAGAAGTCAGGAAAACAAGGTACCAGAGCAGCAGATCTTCTTAGTGAAGAGGGGGAGAAACCACAGAAGTGAATCCAAGATGGCGGAGTGAGAGCCGAGCACAGGCTGTAAGCGCAGTCACTGTACCTCTAGCATGTTGATATAAAGCCATTTTTGCTTTGTTTCTCCATTTAAGTTGTAAACTGCTCAAAACGATGAATGAAACTCACCACCATTGTGCTCTTGCATGGTGAATTGGATAATCCCAGTACAGCATGTCCAAACCTTTTCAGTGAGCCAGTGACATGACTAAACACGTGCAAGATTCAAAACCCTGCAAATGAACCGCTGGCAGAAGGGACTCTAAACAAGCTGAACTGTCTTCACTTGCAACTAACAATAACCCAGCTCATAAATGGTGGCAGTAATAAAAGCCAAACTTTGTTGAAAATACCAGGTCTGTGCTGCTGAAAGCATTGCTCTGGCTGTCCCTGAGTCACCAGCCACAACGGTGATGCCAGCTGAATTGGAAATTGAACTTGAAGTAGAAATGGAACCTGAGAAAGAATTGTACATCACGGTGGATGAAGAGGACAAATATCCAGTGGACCATAAAGGTTCATGCTCCAAAGAGAATCTTACAGACCTAAAGGCAAGTGCTGCTAATTTATTACAATCTAATGTTCCAACTGAAGTTACTATGTAGCAAAATGTTGCTGAAGAATTGAACGAAGTACAGAACTAAGGTATTTTCAGTGCAGAGCAAAGGGCTGTTACTAGGCATCCTACAAACAGTGGAGAAATTGCTTTAGGTGGTATAAAGGTGACCCAAAACAAAAAGAGCACTCAAGAAATGTTAAACACTGACTCAAGTTATTTTCTTTTAGCTCAGTTCAAAGAAGAGATCAAAAAAGAAATACAATCTGGGTTTTCATCTGTCACAACAGCACTTACCAATTTAACAAAATCCCTAACTGAACTCAGCAATAAATTGGTAGCAATAAATTTGAGGATGGAGGCAATAGAGAAAATGGTTAGTGACCTGGAGGATCAGGTAAATCCTGTGATAACCAAGGTCTCCAAACAAAACTCACTTTAACAAGAACTGCTGTGGAGAATTAATGATTTAGAGGACATATAACATTGTAATAATGTAAATTAATAGGTATCCCAGAAAGGCTGAAGGGGAAAAGCAGACTCCTTCCCATATTTTGAGAAACTTGTAACACTGGTCCTGAATAAAAAATACACAGAGAAGAAATTTATCTTAGATCGAGCACATGGGGGGGGGCGGGTTAAAACCAATCTAGAAAGATCTCAGCATGCTAGAGTTCCTCACCCAGTTTACATCAAACCCCACTATTTTTTGGACAGAGAATATATTTTAAGAATGGCATGGACTGATAACAGGTTAACTACCAAAGGCATTAAGTTCTCTGCCTATCCAGATTTCTGCTTATCTGCCACTTAGTCAAGGAAAGCCCTTGCTAGAACTAAAACTATTTTGTGGCAGAAAGGTATAACATTTTCCTTACTTCCTCCAGCCAAATTAAGTTTCTTTTTTTATCATGGCAGTGTCCAGATATTTACTGATCCAAAAAAAGCAGAAGCCCTGTTACTAACCTCAGAAGGAACATTGGGATTAAACCATCAATCTGCATCTAATACTATTTCTTAATCTAGTACTCATTCACAAGAAACACAGGAGTTGCAGATGAACTTGGACACTACAAGGACTTCCAGTACTTCGTGGTCTGAGAACTAATAAATCCACATATAAATCACAGGGTCTAAGGAACCTTTAAAATGCATGCTTACTTTGATTATTTAAAATAAATAACCTAAACCACCAAAAAGCATGCCTTCAGCTAAATGGACTCAGTTTTACCAGGATACAATGAAGATTTGATACTGTAATTCATTTGGCATGGAATGATGATACATTATGAATAATAATTTATCTTGTATAATTATGTTGGGGGGATGAGTGAGATTGACTTTAGTATGAACATGGACATTCTTGCTCCAAATCAATCTGGAAGGGTGAGGAGAGAGTCATGATGAAGAAAAACTGAGAACAGAGGGGGAGGGAAGAAGGGTTAACAGACGAGAACAAAAGATAAGAAGTAATGAAAACAGTTGGAAGAAAGGATTCAATACATACAGTAAAGTATGCAATTACCCATCATTTTTGGTAATGGAGGAGAAGGTGGGGGAACAGAAAGAATAAGAAATGGAAAAAACAGGAAGTATTAATCCAGGCATTATTTTAATGTACATTATTACATTTCCCTCTTTTTGTTCTCTTTTTTTGTCCTTCTCCTTTCTCCCCCTCTTAAATCAGTGATCGCCCAATCAGTAAAAGGGGTCATGACAAATAATTTAAACAAAGCATGGCAAATAGGGTAATATGAATAATGGAAAGGTAAAATAAGTTTCGTTTTTTTGCACAAAGGAAATTATGTGGGAGGTGTGGGCCAGGACTGTGTGGCAGCATCCATCAGCCATGCATCCAGCTATCATCATCATCGATATAGGGGTAGTGGGGTGGGCAGGTCCCCATACAATGTAGAGATAAAAGTAATGTTACTGATTATCTTAATAGTAATTGTGGATCTTAAAACTCATGTAGAAAATGCATTTGCACAGAAATTTAGGAAGTTAGATTTAAAAAGAAGACCTAGAGACTTTAAGGGGGTTTGGGGGTAGGGTCCTCTGGGTGGGGGAAGGGGATAAAATCTGTACTTTGAATCCAGCATACAGAATTATAGTCATGGGTGAATTCAGTTTACCTGTGATCAATTGGGGAAAATTGAGATGTGCAAATAAAATAGAATCTGAGTGCTTGGAAGACTGTAAGCATACGGGCCTGGATTAAAAGATACTTGAAAAATCAAGGGTTACAAATACTTTTGATTTACTGTTGACAAACATGGGAGACACTGTTACCAATTGTGAGACATCCATGCCATTAAGTATGAGTGACCACTTAAAAATAGAATTTGAAATAAAGGAATAAATTAGAAAACAGGTGGGATTTACTACTACATTAAATTTTGGTAAAGCAAATTTTGAGAAAATTAAAAGTAGCATAAGACAGTGGGATTGGAAACAAAAGGGTAAGGATAAACCTATAAATATAATATGGGATTTATTCTGTAACAAAATTAATCAGGAAACCCATAAAAATATCCCGGTTATACAGAAATACAATAAAAGGAAAGACAATTGACCAACATGGGTAACACATAAACTCAAAAGCTAACCAACAAAAAGAACAAACTTTACAAGAAATGGAAATTAAATAAACACCAGACGAAGTGGGCACACTGCAAGGATATAGCTAGAAAAATGAAAATATAAATAAAAAAAATCAAAAGCTAGCTATGAATTAAAATTAGCTACTAAGATGAAAAATAATTATAAATCCTTTTATTCTTATGTAAACAACAAATGAAGAAATACAGACAGAGAAAGACATCTAAAAAATCAAACTGGAGAAGTGCTCTCTAACATAAGAGTCAAAGCCAATACATAGAACCAATATTTTATATCAGTATTTAAAAAAAATAGTAGTGAAAGAATCACAAATACTCTTGTTAGAAATTAAGCAAATAAACGCTTCATTATAGATGTGAAGAATGTAGAAGACAGACTGAAAAATCTAAATCCAAACAAGGCCCCAGGGCCAGATAACCCGCACCCCAGAGTCCTTAATAAAATATGTCAAGAAACTGCTGCCCCCCTGACATTTATGTATCAAATCTCTATGGTCACAGGAATAGTGGCAGATAATTTGAAAGAAACAACAGTAATCCCCCATATAGAAACACAGAAACATAGAATTTGATGGCAGATAAGGACTGCTTGGCCAACCTATTCTGCCAATTTCCCTACCTAATGGACAAGCTGCAGATCCTAGTTAACCAACAGCCTACTTCCTCCTACCCCCCACTAGAATTGCCTTATGTCTGTCCCATGCATTCTTGAATTCTCCCAATGTTTTTGACTCTATAACCTCCTCAGGATGGCCATTCCATGCATTTATAATCCTCTCTGTGAAGAAATACTTCATATTACTTCTGAGCTGTCCCCCATCTATCTTCAAATTGTGCCCCTTTGTTCTTGCACGTCTTGTATTCTGAAAATGCTACCCTCTTGGACTTTGTTGATTCCCTTGTGGTATTTGAACGTTTCTATCATGTCCTCCCCTCCCTCCTTTTCACAAGGCTATACATCTTAAACTCCTTTAGTCTTTCTTCGTATGTCTTCTGGTGCAGACCCTGCACCATTTTGGTTGTCCTCCTCTGGACAGCCTCCACCCTGTCTATGTATTTGCAGAGATGGGGTCTCCAGAACTGTACACAGTACTCCAGATGTGGTCTTACCAACTGTCTGTACAGAGGACCAACAACTTCTTGTTTTCTACTGGTGATGCCTCTCCCTATGCATCTCAGTATCCCCACAGCTCCTTACTGCCATCTCACACTGCTGGCCCATCTTTAGGTCATCTGATATGACTACCCCAGGTCCCTTTCCATTTTTGTTGTCAGTATCTCAGCTCCCACTGTGTACTCTCCCCTTGGGTTTTTGTTTCCCAGTTGCATTACTTTGCACTTCTTTGTGTTGAATCTAAGCTGCCACACATTTGACCACTCCTCCAACCTTGCCAACTCTCTTTTCATCCTTTTCACCCCACCTTGTGTATCTTTGTGTCATCTGCAAAGATACATACTATCCCTTCCAGTCTCTCTGCAATGTTACTTAGAAAGACATTAAAAAGGACTGGCCCCAGTGCTGAACCCTGTGGTACTCCACTAGTAACCCCCTCTTCTTCACTGTGGACTCCATTTACTATTACCCACTGTGTCTTGTTGTCCAGCCAGTGTTTTATCCAGACTACCACCCTGGGACCCACTCCCAGGCTGGCTAATTTGTTTATTTATCTTTTTTGCAGGATTGTGTCAAATGCCTTGCTAAAGTCTAGGTAGGCCATGTCCACAGCCCCTCCCTTGTCCACTACGTTGGTCACCCATTTAAAAAAATCACTGAGATTTGTCTGACATGACCTTCCTGCTGTGAATCCATGCTGTCTTGGGTCCTGTGCCCCACTGGCCTCTAGGTACTCAACAGTTATTTCCTTCAGAAGTGATTCTATAATTTTCCCTACCACAAAGGTCAACCTGACAGGTCTGTAGTTCCCGGCCTCTGTCTTGCTCCCACTTTTGTGAAAGGGAATCACATCCACCCTCCTCCAGTCCTCAGGTATCACACCATCCTCCCATGATTTATTAAAAAGGGTAGTCAGTGGTGTTACTAGTTCTTCCATTAGTTCTTTTAGAATTCTGGGGTGAATCTCATCAGAACCCATTGCTTTATCCACCTTTAGTTTTAAGAGTTCTTTCAGAACCCTTACTTCTGTGAAAGGACTAATATCAATCCCCTATCCACAGTGCTTCTATTGACTGGATTAGGTATCTCCCCCTGCTCTTCCATTGTGAATACTGAGCAAAAGTATTCATTCAGCATTCTTTCTTTTTCACTGTCACTCTCTGCCCAAGCACCTTCCTCTTTGTTCAGCCTCAGTATCCCTGCCTTAGTCTTTCTTTGCTCCCTAATGTACCTATAAAAGGTTTTATCACCCTTCTTAACCGAGTTGGCTATCTTTTCCTCGGTTTGGGCCTTTGCTATTCTGACTGCCTTCCTCACTTCTTTCTGCTTTAACTGGTACAGTTATCTGTCCTGTTCCTTCTGTGTTTCCTTATACTTCCTGAATGCTATCTTGTTCTCCCTTACCTTCCCTGCCACTTCTTTTGAGAACCGTCGTGGTTTTTTCTTTCATTTTGATTTGTTTATTTGCATCACACAAAGGCTTATTGCCTCTATGATGGCGGTTTTGATGTTTCCCAATTATTGCTCCACCCCATCTTCTTGCCTGTTTGCTAGTGCTTTTCTGGGGAACTCTCCCATTTTGACAAAATCAGCCCTCCTGAAGTCCAGTACCTTCACTTTTGTATGGCTTGACTCTACAATTAAGTTTATCATGAACCACACTGTTTGGCGGTCACTTGTTCCCAGATGTCTACCCACTTCAGCATCAGAGATCCTCTCTCCATCCCCATTTGAGAGTACCAGTTCTAAGAGTATTCTCTTCCAAGTGGGTTTCAAAACTAACTGTCTGAGGCATGCCCCCTTTAGGGCATCGAGAATGGCCCTGCTCTTGGATGTGGCTGCAGCAAAGGTGCTCCAGTTAACATCTGGCATATTCAGGTTCACTATCATCAATATCTCCCCTTAATCTGCCATCCCAAAGATGCCTTTTATCATTTCCTTGTCCATTTCCTCTCCCTGATATGGAGGTCTGTATATAACCCCTGAGTGGATTGTGGTGCCATTTCCTGTCTCCAGGGTGACCCACAGTGCCTCCTCTCCTCCCTGTTAACCCTTTAGTTCTGTTGCTTTGATCCCTTCCCTTACATAGAGAGCTACTCCTCCTCCTCTTCCCTGTCCCTCCTGTAGATTGTGTATCCTGCTATGTTGACATCCCAGTCATGGATCTCTGTGTACCATGTTTCTGTGGCTGCCACAATATCCAGGCATCCCTCTTAAATCAAGGCCACCATTTTGGGGAACTTTTTACCTAGGCTAAGGGCACTGGAACTCATTACCCTCCATTATTTATGGCTTTATTTCATTTTGCCCCATTGCTGTCCTTACTGCATTTTTCTTTTTCTCCATTTACCCTTACCCTTCTCCCTATTGACTGCTCTAGCTTGGTGTTTACCTCACTAACTACCCTGATTTTTTGGGGGGCTGGGATTTCCCTTCTCCTTTTCAGTGCCTCCCCCTTGGCTAGTTTAAATGATTGACAATGAAGCATTTAAACCTATCACCTAGGATCCTGGTTCACCTCCTGGATAAATGCAGACCATCATGCCTATATGGGCCTGCATCCCTAAAGATAGAGCCCCAGTCCCCAATGAAGCCAAATCCCTGAGCTCTGCACCAGTTTTTAAACCAGTCATTGAATCCCATGGTGCGGAGTAACCTAGCCTCATCCATGCCATAGACAGGTAGCACTTCTGAGAAAGTTACCATGTGTGCTACTTGTCTACAGGCCCTCCCCAACTCCACAAACTCCTGTTGCACTACTCTAATCCCATTCTTAGCCAGGTCATTTGTCCCTAGGTGGATAATGACATACAGCTCACTCCCCCTTACAGCTGCTCCTACAATCCTGAGGATTCATTTCCTGTCCCTCCAAGCTATGACGCTAGGCAGACACTTTACCTTCCTTTCCCATCCCTCCCCCAGTTCTACCCCTAACAATTGAGTCCCCCAACAGGAGTTGTTTCCTTCCCCTGTGGGGTCCTGTGCCACCCTCCTGTGGGTCTCCATTGTGGAGGATCCCAGCATCCTCCTTGGTCTCCACTGTGGGTGCCTCCATAGAGGAACCATGCTGCACCAGAGTGGTGAATGAATTGAGGGGAGGCACAACTGGAGGGATGCGCCTCTCTTCCACCACCCTCACCCTCCCTGAGCCCATTATGGTCCAACCACTCCTCTTTCTTGGCAACCTCTGAGGTATTGGTGGTGTCCTGGGTGGTCCCTGGATGGGGAGCAGGTTTCCTGAATCCTTGCCAGGTCAGCATGGAGACAAACAACCTTCTCCCTCAGACCAGAGAGGTGCCTACAAATAGGGAAGCAATGCAGTCTCCATAATGTCTCCCATAAGACTGCTGCTCCACAGCCACTGCATTGCACCACTCCCCACATGTCTGTGTCCCTTCCTGTTAAAGATGCTTTTATTTAATATTTTTATTCTTGTTTTAGTGTGTGCAAGCTTGTGAGTATCTCTACCCACTATTCAGTGAGCTGTGCCTTTAAGGATATGAACAGGTGTATGTTGTTAGCAGTTTTGGGGAAGTGCTATCAGAACCCCTGCTGTAAAGGAAGTTATGTGCCTGGGGCAGGGGTGAGGGCAGGTGGGTGGAGTAAACCTATGCCTTCCAGAAACAATCAACTACAACTCTGACCCTCCACCCAGGGGAATGCCTTCCTTCCTTTCAGACACCTATTTCACAGAGGTTAAGTAAAAGGCCTAGTCACAAATGACTGCAAATATCTCCCGGCAACAGTTCCTCCCTGGCAAATTAAAGTTGACCTAAGAAAAGCCAATCCAAAAAACAGAATCAATACTAGTTGCTTACACAGGTCCAAAAAGAAATAATTCTATTCAGTGTAGTCTAGAAAATAACCTCCTTTATTTAAGGAAGCTTTGGCTGCTTTCTCTCTCTCTCTCTCTCTCTCTCTCTCTCTCTCTCTCTCTCTATCTCAGCAAAAAGGAACAAAAACAGATCCATCTAACTATCACCCAGTAAGTTTTACATCAGTACCAACAAAAACTCTGGCAGGTATAATAAGAGATAGGATTACCACCTTCATACAGTATCAGCCACAGACACTGCCAGATATTCCCAACATTTCTGTGATATTTCCAGAAATATCTCCTGTTTTCTGCATTTCCACAGTTGGGGCAGCAGAGAGAAATTCTTCAGAAATTTTGCAAAATATCTGGAAATAGATGACAATGTCTCTGGCTACTACTGTAGATACAAACAATCTAAATGACACCTCACAACATGGGCTCACAATGGTTGGCTGTAAGCCAGGCTGATCCAATGTCACCATTATTTTATTGTGGGGAAGCTTGTTGAAGGCTTTAGAAAAGTCAAAGAACATTACATCCACTGATTTCCTTATATCCAGATGCCTTAGTGCCTTGTACTAAAAGTTTAGAAGGCTGCAGTCATTTGTGACTAGACCTGTTACTTAACCTCTGTGACATAGGTGTCTGAAAAGAAGGAAGGCACTCCCAGGGTGGAGGGGTCAGAGTAGTAGTTGATTATTTCTGGAGGGCATAGGTTTACCCACCAATACCATCAAAATTACTGGAAGGTATAATAAAAGATAGGATAATGATCTTCATAAATACAAACCATCTAAATGACACCTCTCAACATGGGTTCACAAAGGGGAAGTCATGTCAAACTAACCTTCTAAACTTCTATGACAAGGCAGTAAGGCATCTGGATATAGGGAAATCCATGGATGTAATGTTCCTTGACTTTTCTAAAGCCTTCAAAAAGCTACCCCTCAATAAAATAATGGCAATATTTGATCAGCTTGGCTTACAGCCAACCATTGTGAAATCACTGGAGGATTGGCTGACGGATAAGAAGCAGAGTGTTAGTGTCAGAGGATTTACTCTGACTGGAAAAGGGTGACTAGTGGTGTCCCCCAGGAATCTGTTCTCCCCATGCCTCTTTAATATTTTCATAACATCATTACAATATGATAAGCAGGTGGTTTTGCTTTTGAAGTTTGCAGATGAGTGCAGACAAGGGGTGGTGATATATAAAAGCTCAAACAACAGGTCACTTCAGGAAGCATTGGATCATATATTTAATTGGACTAAAAAAAATGACTACAGTTGAATTATGACAAATGCACAATAATGCATCTAGAAAAGAAAAAAACATGTTACAGATACATATTAAATTGAAAACCACTGAGGACATCAACTTGTGAAAGGGATTTAAGAATTATGTTTTCCCAAGACATAACATTTACATCTCATTGTAATCACATAAGAAGGGAAACAGAATTGTAAATTGTATTTTTAGGCATGTGCCATTCAGAGATAGCAATTGTGATCTTACTACTATATACCTCACTGGTTAGGCCTACTCTGGAGTATGAGGCATGGGTTTGGTCCCCATATTTGAAAGGTGACATAAGGATAATTGAGAGGTGCAGAGGAGATTAACTAAAGGAATAAACAACATGAAAGAGAGAAGTTATGAGGTGAGACTGCTTGAGCTAAATCTATACTCTTTGTAGTATAGAAGAAAAAGAGGGGACATGTGTCTAGTACATAAAGCCTGGTCCAATAACGATCTTTGGAATAGCATAGGATTACAAATAAGGCTCAAACATATAATACAGAAGCACACCCAATGCAGCTACAGACTAGGAATTCAAGATTACAGAGAACAAAGAATTGGTTTAACCGAAGGGTGGTGCATGAATGGAACAAGCTACCACTGGATGTAGTGGCCAGTGAAAGTACTCAGGTCTTCAAAAACAGATTGGATAAATTCTATAGGGAGAATGTTGCAAGGCAGATCTATAGGATAACAAAAAAAAAAGGCGAACTTACAGGACACAAGTCTATTAGCTCTGTATATATCCTATCATTCCTATGGGAGGGTGGACAGGTTCCTCATCAGTTGAGTGTGTAATAAAGTGTATAAATAAATTATGGTATTCGCTTTGGAATGTAAGTAAAATGAAGAAAAATTGCACATCATCCAAAGTAGAACAAAATATAACAAACATAGATATTCTTCATATGATAGAAGATATTGTGGAGCAGCAAGGATCAATACTGTGTATAAAAATGTGATAGCATCAACAATTGGAATTAACATCATGGAATGTGAAAGGACTACAAGACTGCAGAGAAAGCAAGAAGAATTTTAATTATATTGATAAAAATAACCTAAATTGTATTCTACTACAAGAAACACACCTTATGAATGAGGACTTTAATTACTATAGTACTAAAGGGGTCCCTGTTATAAATACACCATTTAAAAACAATGCAAGAGGTGCATCAATATATATAAAGCGGAAATTGGGTTTTAACATAGGGAGATCAATTCTTGACAATAATGGGAGATATATTATGGCAGAAATTATAACTCAGGGTCAAAAATACACAATAGTCAATATTTACTGTCCAAATGAAAATTCTCAGTCTTTTTTTAATTAAATATTTTTGGAATTGGCAACATTTACCTCTTGAATATTATAGGTGAAGATTTTAATCTTGTTTTAGATCCTGCATTAGACAAATCCAATATATATTTAGATAAGCCCACATCTGCAGCAACCAAATTAAACAGTTTATCCAGGATTACAATCTTATGGATCCTTGGAGGGACAAGAATCCATCAGGTATTAAATATTCTCACTTTTAACATGTTTATCAAAACTTCTCCTGGATAGATATGTTTCTAATATCAAATTCAATAGCCTATCAGGTCAAGAACATAGGGTACAAGAGCATTGTAATCTCAGATCATGAACCCATTATATTACAAATAGAAGTCTCACAATGCTCACAATCTCCTACATTCAGATTGAATTCGATTCTAATTAATAATGAAAATTATTGTAAACAAATAAAAACTGAAATAGAGTTCTATGTGCAAAAAAATGATTCAAAGGACATCTCTATAAATGCCATATAGGAGGCATTTAAAGCCTATATACAGTAAGGGGATATTCCATTGCATTTAATTCAAAACGTAAAAAAAATTAGAATGCATAAGCTGAAGGAATTAGAAAAATTAATAGCACAAAAATGACTAATATATAGTATAACAATGGAATCTAATATACTACAGGAACTTATAAATTATAGAAATGAATACGATAAACTTGCTACACAGGAAGCGGAAAGGCAATTGTTATACACCAGAGGCAAATATTACGCAATGGTGGACAAGCCAGGTGATTCTGGCATGGCAGCTAAAGAAAGATCAGGAAGAAAGTGCCATTCCTAATATCCATGATCAAGAAGGTAAAAATATTAACTCTCCAGTAGGCATTAATTAAGTGTTTCAGGAATTTTATCAAACACTTTATACATCGGATCATTTAGACCAACAAACAGATGTATAAAACTTCTTAGATAAAATTGGTACTCCAGTTTGTTTGTTTTTTGATTGGTTGGCACTTTATCTTCTTCTCCAACAGGCAGCTTTAGCCCTCCAGAGGAAGGGATACTCTCTCTCTCTTTTGCTCGCTTACCCACACCTGCAGACCCTGATATTTCCCCTGCAGATTGCCCCCAATGGTGGGGCCAGGAAGGAAGCGTAGTGCTGCACCTCCCCCAGTAGACCAAATCCAGAAGCCAGGGTCAGCCCTCAGATATGGTGGCCATCATTCAGTGCCTTTCAGGGCTCTCCTCATTTTGGATTTTCTCCCATCCCCCCTCCCTACTGATGCAGAACATCAGTAATGTGCCTCCCGACCTGTACTGTCCTCTGGCTGCTGCAGAGGGCAGTTAGCAAGTGGGACAAGAAACTTCCCTCCCTGAGAGAAGAGAATAGTCCTCTGGTTGCTCAATCCTCTCCCAGCCGCTGACCCCCGGTGGCCCAAGCTCATTCCTAAATCTGGGACACCTGCATGGCACGAGGTGTGGCCTCAAACCTCAGCACCACTGGGCCTTGATATCCAAATTTCAATGGCGTCTCAAATCTCTGAACCAGAATGAGAAATTAATCTACAGGAAATTATGTTAGCCATTAGAAAACTCACACCTGGGAAAGCACCAGGCCCCGATGGGCTGCCAGTGATTTTGTATAAATCATTTGAATCATCCATATCAACCCACTTAAAAAATATGTATGATAATACATTTGCTACTGGTGTGGTGCCCCCTCATCTTTAAAGAGGAAAGGATCCTACTATTTAAAAAGAAGGACAAAGATCCACTCAATCTATACTCTTAGAAACCAACATTATTGATAATTGAAGATGCAAAAATGTTTGCAAAAATCCTCACTACCAGGTTAAAGAAACGTTCTATCAGAAATTATGTGCAAAGGCCAAAACAGTTTCATTAAAGGATGAATGTTAAAATCAATAATAATATGGGCACCAGCAATCTTGGTTCCTGATTGGCTGAGAGCTGCTTTCAGCTGTGTTGTTAACCCAGCACAATGGCACTGGTGAAAGTAGCTCCTTGCAAAATTGACTCTGCACCCCATTAATAGCTCTGTGCTCAAGTGCCCACAGCTTGTCCCATTGACTACCCTACTCATCTCTGTGGCTCATAGTAATGGCTCCTGCTCTCCCCTCTAATGTTAGACATATGTGCTGTATCTTTCAGTTGATCCCTTCCTCTCTTTTCACTCCAGGGTCCACGGAACATCTCTATCCCGCAATTTGCCACCAATTGCAGATGTTTATTTTTTAATTGCCCAGCAGGACTAACTAACTGCCAAATGACACTGGTCTCTACAGCTCACAGTAATGGCTCCTGCTCTCCCCACTAACTTCAGAAATACCTGCTACATTCATTTGGCATCGACTGATGATACATTTTGAATAAGAATTAATCTTGTATAATTATGGTGGGGGATGAGTGAGATGGACTTTAGTATGAACATGGACATTCTTGCTCCAAATCAATCTGGAAGGGTGAGGAGAGAGTCACAATGAGGAAAAATTGAGAACAGAGGGGTAGGGAAGGAGGGTTAACAGACGAGAACAAAAGATAAGAAATAATGAAAAAAGTTGGATGAAAGGATTCAACACATACAGTAAAGTATATAATTACCCACCCTTTTTGGTAATGGAGGAGAAGATGGAGAAAGAGAAAGAATAAGAAATGGAAAAAAAAGGAAGCATGGATTCAAGCATTATTTTAATGTACGTTATTACATTTCCTTCTTTTTGTTCTCTTTTTGTCCTTCTCCTTTCTCCCCCTCTTAAATCAGTGATCGCCCAATCAGTAAAAGGGGTCATGGCAAATAATTTAAACAATGCAAGGCAAATAGGGTAATATGAATAATGGGAAGGTAAAATAAGGTTATTTTTTTTGCACAAAGGAAATTATGTGGGAGGTGTGGGCCAGGACTGTATGGCAGCTTCCATCAGCCATACAACCAGCTGTCATCATCGTCAATATAGTGTTAGGGGGGTGGGCAGGTCTTCATACAGTGTAGAGATAAAAGGAATGTTACTGATTATCTTAATATTAATTGTGGATCTTAAAACACATGTATAAAATGCATTCACACAGAAATTTGGGAAGTTAAATTTAAAAAGAGGACCTAGAGACTTTAAGGGGGTTTGGGAGTAGGGTCCTGTGGGTGGGGGAAGGGGATAAAATCTGTAATTTGAATCCAGCAGACAGAATTATAGTCATGGGCGAATTCATTTTACCTTGGATCAACTGGGGGAACTGAGAAGTGCAAATAAAATAGAATTCAAATACTTGGAATACTTTGAGCATACGGGCCTGGATTAAAAGATACTTGAAAAAACGAGTTACAAATACTTTTGATTTATTATTGACAAACAAGGGAGACACTGTTGCCAATTGTAAAACATCCATGCCATTATGTTAGAGCGACCACTTAAAAATAGAATTTGAAATAAAGGAATAAATTAGAAAACAGGTGGGATTTACTACTACACTAAATTTTGGGAAAGCAAATTTTGAGAAAATTAAAAGTAGCATAAGACAGTGGGATTGGAAACAAAAGTGTAAGGATAAACCTATAAATATCATATTGGATTTATTCTGTAATGAATTCAATCAGGAAACCCATAAAAATATCCCTGTTATACAACAATACAATAAAAGGAAAGACAAATGACCAAGATGGGTAACACATAAAATCAAAAAGCTAACCAACAAAAAAAACAAACTTTACAAGAAATTTAAATTAAGTAAACATCAGACGAATTGGGCACACTACAAGGATATAGCTAGAAAACTGAAAATAGAAATAAAAATATCAAAAGCTAGCTATGAATTAAAATTATCAACTAAGGTGAAAAATAATTATAAATCCTTTTACTCTTACGTAAACAACAAATGGAGAAATACAGACAGAGAAGGACATCTAAAAAATTAAACAGGAGAAGTGCTTTCTAACATGAGAGTCAAAGTCAATACATAGAACCAATATTTTATATCAGCATTTAACAAAAATGATAGTGAAAGAATAACAAATACTGTTGTTAGAAAAGAAGCAAATAAACGCTTCATTATAGATGTGAACAATGTGGAAGACAGACTGAAAAATCTAAATCCAAACAAGGCCCCAGGGCCAGATAACCTGCACCCCAGAGTCCTTAAGAAAATATATCAAGAAACTGCTGCCCCCCCCCCGACATCTACATATCAAATCGCTATGGACACAGTAACAATGGCAGATAATTGGAAAGAAGCAACACTAATCCCCCTATATAGAAACACAGAATTTGATGGCAGATAAGGACCGCTTGGCCCACCTAGTCTACCTATTTCCCTACCTAAAGGACAAGCTGCAGATCCTAGTTAACCAACAGACTACTTCTTCCTACTCCCCAGTAGAATTGCCTTATGTCTGTCCCATGCATTCTTGAATTCCCCCAATGATTTTGACTCTATGACCTCCTCAGGAAGGCTGTTCCATGCATCTACATCTCTCTCTCTGAAGAAATAATTCCGCACATTATGTCTGAGCTGTTCCCCCTCTATCTTCAAATTGCGCCCCCTTGTTCTTGCATGTCTCTTTTTCTGAAAGATGCTACCCTTTTGGACTTTGATGATTCCCTTGAAGTATTTGAAAGTTTCTATCACGATCCTTTCCTCAAGGTTATACATCTTAAGCTCCTTTAGTCTTTCTTCGTATGTCTTCTGGTGCAGACCCTGCACCATTTTGGTTGTCCTCCTCTGGACAGCCTCCACCCTGTCTATATATTTGCAGAGATGGGGTCTCCAGAACTGTACACAGTACTCCAGATGTGGTCTTACCAACTGTCTGTACAGAGGGCCAACAACTTCCTGTTTTCTACTGGTGATGCCACTCCCAATGCATCCCAGTATCCCCACATCTCCTTAATGCCTTCTCACATTGCTGGCCCTCCTTTAGGTCATCTGATATGACTACCCCCAGGACCCTTTCCATTTTTATTGTTGTCAATATCTCACCCACCACTGTGTACTCTTCCCATAGGTTTTTGTTTCCCAGGTGCATTACTTTGTTCTTCTTTGCATTGAATCTAAGCTGCTATAAATTTGACCACTCCTGCAACCTTGCCAAGTATCTTTTCATCCTCTCCACCCCACCTTGCATATCTTTGTGTCATCTGCAAAGAGACATACTTTCCCATCCAGTCTCTCTTCAATGTCACTTGTAAAGGCATTAAAAAGGACTGGCCCAAATACTGAACCCTGCGGTACCCCACTAGTAACCCCCCATTTCTTCACTGTGGACTCCATTTACTATTATCCACTGTATCCTGTTGTCCAGCCAGTGTTTTACCTAAGTTACCACCATGATACCCACTCCCAGGCTGGCTAATCTGTTTATTAATCTTGTGTGCATGACTGTGTCAAATGCCTTGCTAAAGTCTAGGTAGACCATGTCCACAGACTCTTCCTGGTCTACTATGTTGGTCACCCAGTCATAGAAATCACTTAGGTTTGTCTGACATGAACTTACTGCTGTGAATCCATGCTGCCTTGGGTCCTGTGCCCCACTGGCCTCTAGGTACTCAACAATTATTTCCTTCAGAAGTGATTTCATCATTTTCCTTACCACAAAGGTCAAACTGGCAGGTCTGTAGTTTCCTGCCCCTGTCTTGCTCCCACGTTTGTGAAGGGGAGTCACTTTCACCCTCTTCCAGTCCTCAGATACCACACCACCTTCCCATGATTTATTAAAAAGGGTAGTCAGTGGTGTTACTAGTTCTTCCCTTAGTTCTTTTAGAATTCTGGGGTGACTCCCATCAGGCCCCATTGCTTTATCCACCTTTAGTTTTAAGAGTTCTTTCAGAACCCTTTCTTTTGTGAAAGGACTAATATCAATCCCCCTATCCAGAGTGCTTCTATTGACTGGATTAGGTATCTCCCCTTGCTTTTCCATTGTGAATACTGAGCAAAAGTATCCTTGCTTTTTCACTGTCACTCTCTGCCCAACCACCTTCCCTTTTATTCAGCCTCAGTATCCCTGCCTTAGTCTTTCTCTGCTCCCTAACATACCTGGAAAAGGTTATATCTCCCTTCTTAACCAAGTGGGCTGTCTTTTCCTCGGTTTGGGCCTTTGCTATTCTGACTACCTTCCCCACTTCTTTCTGCTTTAACTGGCACAGTTCTCTGTCCTGCTCATTCTCTGTTTCCTTATACTTCCTGAATGCTGTCTTTTTTTCCCTTACCTTCTCTGCCACTTCTTTTGAGAACCATAGTGTTTTGTTTTTTTTATTTTTATTTGTTTATTTGTTTCACACAAAGGCTTATTGCCTCTGTGGTGGCAGTTTTGATGTTTCCCCATTGTTGCTCCACCCCACCTTCTTGCCTGTTTGCTAGTGCTTTTCTGAGGCACTCTCAAATTTTGACAAAATCAGCCCTCCTGAAGTCCAGTACCTACACTTTTGTATGGCTTGACTCTACAATTAAGTTTATCATGAACCACACTGTTTGGTGGTCACTTGTTTCCAGATGGCTACCCACTTCAAGATGAGAGATCCTCTCTCTGTCCCCATTTGAGAGTACCATGTCTATGATTGCTCCCTCCCGAGTGGGTTCCAAAACTAACCATCTGAAGCATGCCCCCTGTATGGCATCGAGAATGGCCTGCTCTTGGATGTGGCTGCAGCAAGGGTGCTCCAGTTAACATCTGGTATATTCCGGTCCCCAATCAGCAATATCTCCCCTTTCTCTGCCATCCCAAGAATGCCTTCTATCATTTCCTTGTCCATTTCCTCCCCCTGAGATGGGGGTCTGTATACAACCCCTGTGCAGATTGTGGTGCTTTTTCCAGTCTCCAGGATGACCCACGGTACCTTATCTCCTTCCTGTTTACCCTTTAGTTCTGTTGCTTTGATCCCTTCCCTTGGAGAGCTACTCCTCCTCCTCCTCTTTCCTCCCTGTCCCTCTTGTATATTATGTACCCTGGTATGTTGACATCCCAGTCATGGTTCTCTGTGTACCATGTTTCTGTGACTGCCAAGACATCCAGGCATCCCTCTTCCATCAAGGCCACCATTTTGGTGACCTTTTTACCTAGACTAAGGGCATTGGTACTCATTACCCTCTTTTTTTTATGGCTTTATTTCTTTTTGCCCCATCACTGTCCTTACTGCCTTTATCTTTTTCTTCATTGATCTCTGTCCTTCTCCCTATTGACTGCTCTATCTTGGTGTTTACCTCACTAACTACCCTGATTTTGTTGGGAGAGGGCTAGGATTTCCCTTCTCCTTTTCAATGGCTCCCCCCTTGGCTAGTTTAAATGCTTGCCAATGAAGCATTTAAACCTATCACTTAGGATCCTGGTTCCACTCCTGGATAGATGCAGACCAGCATGCCTGTATAGGCCTGCATCCCTCCAGGTGGTGCCCCAGTCCCCAAAGAAGCCAAATCCATGAGCTCTGCACCAGTTTTTCGTCCCATCATTGAATCCCATGGTACGGAGTACCCTAGCCTCATCCATGCCATAGACAGATAACACTTCTGAGAAAGTTACTATGTGTGCTACTTGTCTAAGGCCCTTCCCCTACTCCACAAACTCCTGTTGCACTTCTCTGATCCCATTCTCAGGAAGGTCATTTGTCCCTAGGTGGATAATGACATCCAACTCACTCCCCCTTACAGCTGCTCCCACTATCCTGAAGATTCATTTCCTGTGCCTCAAAGCCATGGTGCTGGGCAGGCACCTTACCTCCCTTTCCCTTCCTTCCCCCAGTTCTACCTCCTAACAACTGAGTCCCCCATCAAGAGTAGTTTCCTTCCCCTGTGGGGTCCTGTGCCACCCTCCTGTGGGTCTCCATTGTGGAGGTTCCCAGTATCCTCCTTGGTCTCCATTGCAGGTGACTCCATAGAGGAACAGTGTGGTGAATTAATTGTGGAGAGGCACAACTGGAGGGATGCACCTCTCTTCCACCCCCTCACCCTCCCTAAGCCCACCATGGTCAAACCACTCCTCTTTCTTGGCAACCTCTGAGGTATTGTCAGTGGCTTGGGTGGTCCCTAGGTGGGGGAGCAGGTTTCCTGAATCCTTGCCAGGTCAGCATGGAGACAAACAACCTCCTTCCTAAGACCAGAGAGGTGCCTGCAAATAGGGCAGCAGTGCAGTCTTCAGAATGTCTCCCGTAAGACTGCTGCTCCACAGCCAGTGCATTGCACCACTCCTTTCCTGTTAAAGATGCTTTTATTTATTTATTTTTTGTTCCTGTTTTAGTGTGTGCAAGCTTGTGAGTGTCTCTGCCCCCTATTCAGTGTGCTGTGCCTTTAAGGATATGGACTGGTGTATGTTGTTAGCAGTTTTGGGGGATGTGATGTCAGAACCCCTGCTATAAAGGAAGTTATGTGCTTGGGTTGGATGGGGTGAGGGCAGGTGGGTGGGCGGAGTAAACCTATGCCCACCAGAAACAATCAACTACAATTCAGACTCTCCACCCAGGGAAGTGCCTTCCTTCCTTTCAGACACCTATTTCACAGAGGTTAAGTCTCAGATCTAGTCACAAATGACTGCACATATCTCCCAGCTACAGTTCCTCCCTTGCAAATTAAAGTTAAAGTAAGACCCCCAAAACAGAATCAATACTAGTTACTTACACAGGTCCAAGAAGTAATAATTCAGTTCAGTGTAGTCTAGAAAATAACCTCCTTGATTTAAGGAAGCTTTGGCTGCTTTCTCTCTCTCTCTCTCTCTCTCTCTCTCTCTCTGTCTCAGCAGACAGAGACCACAAACAACTCCTGTTTTAAATCCACAGTTCAAGCTAGGCCCCTTTCAGCTCCTCCCCTTAACAGACACCTATTTCACAGAGGTTAAGTAACAGATCTAGTCAAAAATGACTGCAAATATCTCCCAGCTACAGTTCCTCCCTGGCAAATTAAAGTTAAACTAAGAAAAGCCAACCCCCAAAACAGAATCAATACTAGTTGCTTACACAGGTCCAAAAATAAATAATTCAATTCAGTGTAGTCTAGAAAGTAAGCTCCTTTATTTAAGGAAGCTTTGGCTGCTTTCTCTCTCTCTCTCTCTCTCTCTCTCTCTCTCTGTCTCAGCAAAAAGGAACATAAAAGAGATCCATCTAACTATCGCCCAGTAAGTTTTACATCAGTACCATCAAAATTACTGGGAGGTATAATAAAAGATAGGATAACCACCTTCGTAGATAGAAACAATCTAAATGACACCTCACAACATGGGTTCATAATGGTTGGTTGTAAGCCCAGCTGATCCAATGTCTCCATTATTTTATTGTCAGGTAGCTTGTTGAAGACCTTAGAAAAGTCAAGGAACATTACATCCACAGATTTCCCTATATCCAGATGCTTTATTGCCTTGTCGTAGAAGTTTAGAAGGTTGCAGTCATTTGTGACTAGACCTGTTACTTAACCTCTGTGAAATAGGTGTCTGAAAGGAAGAAAGGCACTCCCAGAGTAGAGGGGTCAGAGTAGTAGTTGATTGTTTCTGGAGGGCATAGGTTTACCCACCAATACATTCAAAATTACTGGAAGGTATAATAAAAGATAGGATAACCACCTTCATAAATACAAACCATCTAAATGACACCTCACAACATGGGTTCACAAAGGGGAGGTCATGTCAAACTAACCTTCTAAACTTCTACGACATGGCAGTAAGGCATCTGGATATAGGGAAATCAGTGGATGCAATATTCCTTGACTTTTCTAAAGCCTTCAACAAGCTACCCCTCAATAAAATAATGGTGATTTTGGATCAGCTTGACTTACAGCCAACCATTGTGAAATGGCTGGAGGATTGGCTGACGGATAGGAAGCAGAGTGTTAGTGTCAGAGGGATTTACTCTGACTAGAAAAGTGTGACTAGTGGTGTGCCCCAGGGATCTGTTCTGGGGCCATGCCTCTTTAATATTTTCATAACATCATTACAATATGATAAGCAGGGAGTTTGGCTTTTGAAGTTTGCAGATGATTGCAGACAAGGGGTGGTGATATATAAAAGCTCAAACAACAGATCAATTCAGGAAGCATTAGATCATTTATTTAATTGGACTAAAAAAACATGACTACAGTTGAATTATGACAAATGCACAATAATGCATCTAGACAAGAAAAAACCATGTTATAGATACATATTAAATTGAAAACCACTGAGGACATCAATTGATGAAAGGGATTTAGGAATTTGGTTTTCCCAAGACATAACATTTACATCTCATTGTAATCACATAAGAAGGGAAATAGAATTGTAAATTGTATATTTAGGCATGTGCCATTCAGAGATAGCAAGGTGATCTTGTTACTATATACCTCACTGGTTAGGCCTATTCTGGAGTATGGGGCATGGGTTTGGTCCCCATATTTGAAAGGCGACATACAGAGAATTGAGAGAGTGCAGAGGAGATTAACTAGAGGAATAAACAACATGAAAGAGAGAAGTTATGAGGTGAGACTGCTTGAGCTAAATCTATACTCTTTGTAGTACAGAAGAAAAAGAGGGGACATGTGTCTAGTACATAAAGCCTGGTCCAATAACAATCTTTGGAATAGCATAGGATTACAAATAAGGCCTCAAACAAATAATACAGAAGCACACCCAATGCAGCTACAGACTAGGAATGAAAGATTACAGAGAACATGGAATTGGTTTAACCAAAATGTGGTGCATGAATAGAACAAGCTACCACTAGTTTTAGTGGCCAGTGAAAGTACTCAGGTCTTCAAAAACAGATTGGATACATTCCATAGGGAGAGTGTTGCAAGGTAGACTTACAGAATAATAAAGAAAAAAGGTGAGCTTACAGGACACAAGTCTATTAGCTCTGTATATATCCTGTGATTCTTATGGGAGGTTGGACAGGTTCCTAACTAGTTGAGTCTGCAATAAAGTGTGTAAATAAATTATGGTATTCACTTTGGAATGTAAGTAAAATGAAGAAAAATTCCACATCGTGCAAACTACAACAAAATATAACAATAATAGGTATTCTTCATATTCTAGAAGATATTGAGGAGCAGCAAGAACCAATACTGTTTATAAAAGTATAATGGCATCAACAATTGGAATAATATCATGGAATATGAAAGGATTCCAAGACTGCAGAAAAGGCAAGAAGAATTGTCATTATATTGATAAAAATTACCTAAATTGTATTCTACTACAAGGAACACACCTTATGAAAGAAGACTTTAATTACTATAGTACTAAAGGGGTCCCTGATATAAATACACCATTTAAAAACAATGGAAGAGGTGTATCGATATTTATAAAGCAGAAATTGGGTTTTACTATAGGGAGATCAATTCTTGACAATAATGGGAGATATATTGTGGTCAAAATTATAACTCAGGTTCAAAAATACACAATAGTTTATATTTACAGTCCAAATGAAAATTCTCAGTCTTTTTTTAATTAAATATTTTTGGAATTGGCAACATTTACCTCTCGTATATTATAGGTGAAGATTTTAATCTTGTTTTAGATCCTGCATTAGACAAATCCAATATATATTTAGATAAGCCCACATCTGCAGCAACCAAATTAAAACAGTTTATCCAGGATTACAATCTTATGGACCCTTGAAGGGACAAGAATCCATCAGGTATTAAATATTCTCAATTTTAACATGTTTATCAAAACTACTCCTGGCTAGATATGTTTCTAATACGAAATTCAATAGCCTATCAGGTCAAGAATATAGAGTACAAGAGCATTGTAATCTCAGATCATGAACCCATTATATTACAAATAGAAGTCTCTTAATGCTCACAACCTCCAACATTCAGATTGGATTCAATTCTTATTAAGAATGAAAATTATTGTAAACAAATAAAAACTGGAATAGAGTTCTATTCACAAAAAGTGATTCAAAGGACATCTCTCTGAATACCATATGGGAGGCATTTAAAGCCTATATACAGCAAGTGGTTGTTCCATCACATTTAATTCAAAACATAAAAAAAAATAAGAATGCATAAACTGAAGGAATTAGAAAAATTAATAGCACAAAAATGACTAATATTTAGTATAACAATGGAATCTAATATACTACTGGAACTTATAAATTATAGGAATGAATATGATAAACTTGCTACGGAGGAAGTGGAAAGGCAATTGTTATAAACCAGAGGCAAATAGTACGCAATGGTGGACAAGCCAGATGATTCTGGCATGGCAGCTAAAGAAAGATCAGGATGAACGTGCCATTCCTAATGTCCATGATCAAGAAGGTAAAAATATGAACTCTCCAGTAGGCATTAATTAAATGTTTCAGGAATTTTATCAAACACTTTATACATCGGATCATTTAGACCAACAAACAGATGTATAAAACTTCTTAGATAAAATTGATACTCCAGGTTTTTTTTTTTTGATTAGTTGGCACTTTATCTTCTTCCCTGACAGGCAGCTTTGGCCCTCCAGATGGAGAGATACTCTCTCTCTCTCTCTCTCTCTGGCTCACCCGCACCTGCTGACCCCGGTATTTCCCCCGCAGATTGCCTCCAGTGGCGGAGCCAGGATGGAGGCAGTGTGCTACACCTCCCCCAGTAGACCAAATCCAGAAGTCAGGGTCAGCCCTCAGATATGGTGGCCATCATTCAGTGCTTGCCTGGTCTCTCCTCATTTTGGATTTTCTTCCATCTCCCCTCCCTACTGATGCAGCGCATCAGTAATGTGCCTTCCGACCCATACTGTCTTCTGGCTGCCGCAAGATGCAGTTAATGAATGGGACAAGAAACTTCTCTCCCTGAGAGAAGAGAACAGTCTTCTGGATGCTTGATCCTCTCCCCGCTGCTGACCCCCCGTGGCCCGAGCTTGTTCCTGAACCTGTGTCACTGGCATGGCACAAGGTGTGGCCTCAACTCTCAGCACCACTGGGCCTTGATATCCCAATTTCAATGGAGGCTCAAAACTCCAAACCAGAATGAGAAATTAATCTACATGAAATTTTATTAGCCATTAGAAAACTCACACCTGGGAAAGCACCAGGCCCCGATGGGCTGCCAGTGGATCTGTATTAATCATTTGAGTCAACCATATCCATCCACTTAAAAAATCTGTATGATAATACATTTGCTACTGGTGTGGTGCCCCCCCCCCATCTTTAAGGAGACAAGGATCCTACTATTTAAAAAAAAGGACAAAGATCCACTCAATCCATGCTCTGAGAGACCAATATCATTGATAAATGATGATGCAAAAATGGTGGCAAAAATCCTCACCACCAGGTAAAAAAAAAGTTCTACCAGAAATTATGTACAAAGTCCAAAATGGTTTCATTAAAGCATGAATGTTAAAATCAATTATTTTATGGGCACCAGCAATCTTGGTTCCTGATTATCTGACGCTGCTTTCAGCTGTGCCATTATCACAGCACAATGGCACTGGTAAAAGAAGTTCCTGGCAAAATGGACTCTGTACCCAAGAAATAGCTCTGTGCTCAAGTGCCCACAGCTTGTCCCACTGACTACCCTACTCATCTCTGTGGCTCATAGTAATGGCTCCTGCTCTCCCCTCTAATGTTAGACATATGTGCTGTGTCTTTCAGTCGCTCCCTTGCTCTCTTTTCACTCCGTAATCCACGGAACATCTCTGTCCCCCAATTTGCCACAAGCTGCAGCTGTTTCTTTTTTAATTGCCCAGCAGGACTAACTAACTGCCAATTGACACCGGTCTCTGCAACTCACAGTAATGGCTCCTGCTCTCCCGCTAACTTCAAACATACCTGCTGCATTTTTCAGCCACTTTCCAGCTGATCCCTTGCTCTCTCTTCATTCCGGAGTCCACAGGGCATCTTTGTCCCCAATTTGCCACCGACTGCAGCTGTTTATTTCTAAATGCCCAGCAGGATTAACAAACCCTTGATTGACACTGGAGCAGGACTGGGACCCAAAAATAGTGGAGCCGGAAGTCAGTAACAAATAGCTGGCAGTGACAGCAACCAGGCAGGCACTACTTTTTTACTTAATTGACTTTTTATTGTTCTAATGTTGCAGTAATTTAACAAAGTGGTAAAACTATGTTTTATGCTGTTTTTTTTAGTTTGCTGATAATCTTGGGTCCTATTTCATAATCATAATAAGGAACTCCTGGGGAGGGGATTATGGTGAAATAACATCCCTTCTCGGGTGGTGGAAGCACTCTGCTTTGCCTCATGTTTCAAGTCACCTGATTTGGGCTGTTATCCCACCATAATGCCCCCTGTCATGCTTTATTGCTTAAATATCACAAGAATGATCAACATTATGGATACAAAAAAAAATCAAGATCTCTCATTACTATCATTAGATGCTGAAAAAACATTTGATAGATTGGAGTGGGATTTTTTGAAAGCAGTTTTGGTAAAATATGGTTTTGGCTCAAAGCATAAAGCATGGATAGATACTTTATATTTGGACCTGGTGGCAAGGACTAAAACCAATAGAAATGTACAGTGACAGCCATAGACATGGTCAGATATTTCCTGACATTTCTGTGATATCTCAGGAAAAATGTCCTGCCTGCCTGAATTACCGCTATGGGCGACCAGAGAGAATCTCTATAGATTTATCATGAACTATCTGGAAATATCTGACCACATCATGGCTGTGGTAATCCAATTGCAGAGGAGTACCAAGCAAGGATGCCCTCTCTTCCCTTTTAATCTTTGCATTAGCAATAGAACTCCTTGCAATAGCCATTTGAGGTAATGAACAAATTATAGACATCAAAACAGATACAATAGAGCATTGGATACATTTATATGCAGATGTTCTCCTATTATTTACAGTTAATCTCAATAACAATTACCCTGCCCTTCACCCTATCATCACAGAATATGGTGTGGGCCTTGGGCTGCAAAGTAAAGTGGAGCAAAACAAAACTGATGGAAACCATCAATCATTCAGACCCTTTTCAGCCCCTTTCAGCCCACAGTTAAATGTCCAATCAAAATAGTTATGCAAATCAAATATCTGGGCATAACGTTAGATCAAGACTTGACCAAACATTTTACATTAAATGTTTCACCCCTAACAGAGAAAATTAAAAAAGAATTAAAACACTGGAAGTCCTTACCCACAACATTAATAGGAAGAGTTAATGTGATAAAGATGAATACCCTCTTGAAATTGTTGTTTATATTCAAAACCTTCCCATAGTAATTTCTGAATTATTTTTTAAGCCATTTGATATATGTATTAAGATGTTTCTCTGGAAAGGAAAACATCCTCATTTGAAATGAGAAAAACTCAACTTATCCAAGGAATTATGGGGCCTTTTATTGCCAAACATAAAATGGTATTATGACACAGCCAACCTAGCATTTGCACATAACTGGTTCCAACCAAAACATAAGTCTGTCCCAGTACTAATGGAGACAATGTGGATCCCATACACAGATATAAAACATTTACTGTTAGGAGAAACTCATTGTACATATGTTCAAACAGTCCACTCATGCACCAATACCCTGTGC
Organism: Neoceratodus forsteri; assembly: GCA_016271365.2. NCBI lineage: Eukaryota > Metazoa > Chordata > Ceratodontiformes > Ceratodontidae > Neoceratodus > Neoceratodus forsteri. The sequence continues at coordinate 635,862,216 of CM057455.1, read as the reverse complement.
TCGATTTGGGATAGGGTAGTGAAAGCAGCAAAAATTGAGGCAAAATGCTCCAAACATTCCCCGACATACCTAAATAGAAATTTCGAACTGTCAATAGTGATAAAGTATTTAAAATATGGTATTATAGGAGTTTAAGGGAAGTGGGACAATTTCTGGATGAGAAGAGCATCATAGAGTATCAGGTATTAAAGAATAAGTATGATTTTTCTAATCAACATTTTATGCCTGCTTACAAGTTAGAATCTACATAACTAAAAACCTGTCATTGACAGACAATACTCCTTACAAGGAGTTGGAAAATTTACTGACCAATACCAAATTTATTAAAATCATAACTAAAATACAGTATATAATTGTATAAGTCACAAAGCGGGACAAATTTGAACCAATTATAACTCAAATGGGAAGAAAAACTGAAAATTAAAATTTCAGCACGACAATGGCCAAAGATTGTCAACATAAACAAATTAGGTATTAAGTCAACCAAGCTACAGCAAATATATTTCAATATATTACATAGAGCATATTATACTCTTCATAGATTGAGCCTCATTAATTTTTTTTATTTAGTGCAGTTTCAGAATTATAACCTTTGAGTCAAACTGGCTCTTTTACATAGGCTTCAAGTTAGTAGAAGAACAGAAAAAACAGTACAATTTACATCATAAGTCGAGAACATACAATAGCCAAGTGACAAGGTTATTTTACAAGCAAAATAAATGTGGAGTATAACCTCAAATACAAATACTTTTATAACAGAAATATCTCTAGTCTATAGGTCTAGTTACTAGGTGCAGGTTGCTTTTAGTTCGCAGCAAAAATTGGCTTTGTCAAGGAAAAGGGGAGGAAGAAGGTGGTAGGAAGAATATAGCATGGGCACAGAGGAGGCATATTGTATAAAGTTATTAGAGGATAGGAGAAGGGGATATGGGGATGAGGGAGAACAAGCTGATAAATGCTGTATTCATGGGAGCAGCCTAGGGGAAGTGTAAGCCAAGTGGAGGGAAGGGGGTGAGGACTCTTGGGGTGAGAGGGGTAGGAGGGTGGGGGGTAAGGGTTGGAAGTCTAGGGCAGGGGATGAAACTCTTTTCATTGTGCACAGCAGTTTCACTCTTGAGATTCTACCAGGAGGTGATGGAGTTCTTTTTTGAATTGGCCGAGTTTCTTAAGGTTAAAAAGGGAGGGGCGTAGGTCGTTCATCCAGAGAGGGCCTCGAAAGGAGAGGGACCTTTGGGCGACAGAGATTTGTTTGTAAGGTACACCCAGTACCCCTCTAGCAGAGCTTTGGGTTTTTTTAGTGTTGAGGTTACACTGGAAAAGCTTTGAAGTTGATTCTGGGACCAAGTCCTAGGAGGGCTTTTTTTCCTATGATACATGACTGGTACTGGGACCGTAGAGGAAATGAAAGCCAGTGAGTTGCAGAGTAGAGACTGCAAGAGTGGGAATGCCAATTAGCTCCTAGAGCAAGTTGGCAGGCTTTGTTGAGCAGGAGTTTAACCCTTTTGAGAGTAGTTTCAGTGGCTGCACTATAGATAGACAGTCCATAGTCAACAATGGACAGTTTTGAGCTTTTGATGACAAGACTGAAGGCCTCAGTGGTCATAACATTTCTGTGCCAGTAAAGGAGTTGGAGTCTAATGTTGGCTGTTATTATGACATGGTCAATATGGGTGTTGAAAGAAAGGGTGTTGTCTAGGAATAATCCAAGGTATTTAAAGGTAGTAACCTGTTCAATTACATTGCTTTTGTTACTTGCTATGGTAAGTGGGCCATCCTGCTTTTTTGAGCTTTGTAGGGTAAAGCGCTTTGCTCTTGTTTTTCTATAGTTCAAGAGGAGTTTGATGTGTGCAAACCATGACTCCAGTTTGGTAAAGCTACTTTTAAGGGTAGCTATCATTTCGTGGAGGTGTGATCCTGGTACGGAGATCACTGCATTGTTTGCATAATAAAGGCCCTAAAATTGATCCTTATGGGGCACTCAAAGTAACATTCTGGGGTTCAGACGATACACTTTTTATCCTAACACACTGGGACCTGTGTGAGAGGTTGCTTGAGAACCAGGACAGTGTATTGGTGGAGGGGCCAAGTGCTGTGATGCTGTTGAGCAGGATGTGATGATTGACGGTGTCAAATGCTTTGGTTAGGTCAATAAAGATTGACCCAACCATTTTTTCACTATCCAGGTAGTCATATAGGTGTGAAGTAAAGTCGGTGAGTGCAGTAATAGTGCTGTGGGATTTACGGAATCCCATGCTGCTGAAAGCAGAGGAGGTTATATTTGCTGAGGTAATCTATGAGCTGATCTGACGCAATTCTCTCTAGGGCTTTTGAGAGGGGTAGTAAAATAGATATTTGGCGATAGTTGCTCATAAACTCAAGCTGATCAAATGAATGCCCTAGAAGCCCTAAAGAAATCAATACTTTTTGGCATAAGCTGATTACATGTCCAGTACTAGATGATTGGTAGAGGAGGATGTTGGAAATACTGTCCAAGATAGCTGGTAGAGCACTGTTGTAACAATCCTCTTAGATGCTTTTTTTGTAATGGTGGCCCCATTGGTTCAGTACTTCCTATATGTCAGAGATTCATCAGATTTGGTATATCAACAGCCTTTAAAAATATCTTATTAAAATGGAAGGATCAAACACCTCGAGAATATACTACTTGGCTTAATTTTATAGTAGCTGCCCATACAGTAGCAGCCACAGACACCGCCAGCTATTTCCCAAAATTTCTGTGATATTTCCAGAAATATCTCCTGCTTTCTGCATTTCCACAGTAGGGGCAGCAGAGAGAAACTCTTCAGAAATGTTGTGAAATTTGTGGAAATAGCTGGCAATGTCTGGGGCTACTATTGTAGATTAGAAAAAGTCCAGTATCTTGTGAATAACAATAATAAATACTACAACAAAATGTGGTCCCAACTCACTCAATTAATTGAATGAGATGAATTTATGGAGATGCTGAATTAATGAAGTCTGGAATATTGTTAGGAGTTGTAGAAAATTATGTGAGGTTTTTAATACTGCTAAGCTTATGGGCATGTTTTTGTATAAGTTATATTCCCTTTTTTATCTCAAAAGAAAGATAATACAACTTAGGTGATACAGTATTCTCCCTGCAGCACTAGAAATTTAATTTTTCCAAGTTGTACGAAACATGAAGATTGGAATGTACAGTATGCACTGTAATGTATTTTTTAAAATAAAATAAAAAAAGATACCAGAGCAGCAGCCACTAGTTATAGGAGGGAAACTGGACTGCATGACTGTTGCAGAGATGTGAGTTACTCCGAACCATGACTGGGCATGACCATGCCTAGGTATACATTGGTTAGGAAGAATAGGGTGAAAGACAAGGGTGTGGAAAAATAGCATTCTATGTTAATGAGTGCATACTGGCCACAGAATAAATAATCTGGGGAATTCAAAGAGGTTGTATACTCTGTGTGTACAACATTCCACAGAGCAGGGGAAATGAAAAAGAGTTGTGGCAGTGCACAGTCCACCATGCAAGGACCCGGGGGGGGGCAGGAAACTAGGGGAAGCCATTTTGGACAGCAGATGGGTCCAATGAGGTGATGGTAGTAGGAGGCTTCAACATAACTGAGAATGTGGAGGCTAAGTGAGAGGCATTCAAGTCAGGTGCCACAGAGGATGTTACCTGTTGTATTGGAAGGGTAATTAAAGGGAAGAGGGTTGAAGGACCATTGTGGTTCATACCAGAAGCAAGGAATGCAGTGAGAGTAAATTCTGTATCTAGACTTCAGTAAGGCCTTTGATTTGGACCCCAATAGGGAACTGGTAAACTGAGGGACCTAAGGGTGGAAGATAGGATAGTGACATGGGTTGAAAGCTGAGCGAGAGGGACAACACAGAGAGAAGTGATACACTGGAAGTATTTGGATGTTAAAAAGGTAAGGAGTGGGGAGCCACAGTGTTCAGTCCTGGGCCACATCCTGTTCAGCATATTCATATGTAACATAGGGGTGGGTACACAGGGCAAGATATGCCTCTCTGCAGTTGATACTAGGATCTGCAGAAGGATGGAATTAGAAGCCTGGACAAAGGCAATAATGGAGGCCCTGGGTAGGCTGAAAAACTGGTCAACAATTTGTCAACTGAACTTTAATCCAAAAAAATGCAAGGTGACGTACATTGAGAACAAAAACCAGAAATCCCAGTAGTGGAAAAGGATGGGGTGGGGGGTTACTTGAGAATTTGAAATCCAGGACACAGTGTAACAAGGCAGTATGGAAGGCAAACAGGATGCAAGGGTGCATAGGAAGGGGGTTTAGCAGGAATAGTTGGGGAGTGATTCTTCCACTGTACAGATCACTGGTGCAGCCACATCTGGAGTACTATGGCAGGTTCTGAAATCTTCACCTAAGGAAGAAATATGAGAGGTTGGAGTCAATGCAAACAAGTGAGAGCATATGATTCAGGGGATAGTTGAAAAGACATGAGGAGAAACTGCAGAAACTCAAGTGCACCCTAAAAACTACAAGGGATGGGGGAGAAATGATTGACACATATCAATACATGCACTGGAAAAATGGAGTGGCATGCTAGCATATATTCATCCTAAGCAGGAACACAAGCACATGCTGTAATTTTCTTAAACTGTCAAGGGGAAAATTAAAAATGGATGTCTGCAAGCACTTTTCACAGTAAGAATGGTGGACTAATGGAACAAGCTAAGAGAAAAGGTGGCAATGGCCCAAACAGTGTGGGATTTCAAAATATAGTGGCACAGGCATAAGGCCATAGTAAGGGTGTAGTGAGAAAATGATAAAGGTTAAACCACCAGGGCCAATGTAGAATAATTAGGAGGGGTAGGCAGATTGGATTGGCTGTGAGATCTTTTTCTGCCTCCAAGTTCTATGTTCAGTGTAAGCTATGAAGAACAAAAGCAAAAGATATCTGACTTTTTTCATGAAAGTGAGAAAGTATGCCAAATTTTGTCATTACGAGACTACACAAAGTTCTTCCCCCCTTCACTTTACCATATTATAGGGATATTGGGTGCACTTTTATACAAATCATTAGTAGTATCACTGTTGGAACCAGGATGGGGAGGCTTTTTTTTATTGAAAAACTGAAATGTATATTGAACATGGGGGGCGGGGCAGAGGGCTACCGGGGTGAAGTTAGGGACCACTGGGCACTGGGGATCGTATTATAATGCAATTTAAGAATCAGGTGAGGGAGGAGGGATCACTGAATGCCAAGGATGTTTCTTTTAACGTGATATGGAGACCAGGTGAGGGGTGATCACTGGACACAAGGGAATATCATGTACTGAATGGGGGATTAACTGCAAATGGTAATGAAATTGAATCTCATCACCATGTGTGTCTGGGTTGTCTCTGTGCTGCAGTGCAAACTACTTTGCACAGTGCACAGGACAGTTCAGTGTGAAACTGTGAATGCTTTAGACACACGGACTATCTGTTCTGGCCAAAAGCTTCAATTGTGGTGCTGTTGATCTTTTACTTCTTTGGAAAGACTTAGTAAAAACCAGGATTCAAGCTTAGCTTACAGTGTTGTGGTTTTGTATATGTTCAAAAATGTTCTAACACACCTGCTATTTCTACATGAATTAAATAATTCCTCCGTATTGCCATTCTTCAGTGCTTAACTTTCTGGCTTCTGGATACAGTATCTGGAGAATATAATACTACTGTCAAATGATTTTCACAGTACTTCAGTATATTAATGGGGCTGTTTTATACAGCATTTGACAAGAAAAAATATTTTCAATTACTGTTGTGTGTAACCATCTCATTGCCAGAAAGAACATTCTGATAAGTTTTACCTGTTTTGCTTTCCACTGCAGTTTCAGATCAATATTCAGGTCCACGAGATGGTGTAGTGGAATATTAATGATCTCAGAGTCAGCTTGCCAGCAGGAGGTATGTCAGAGTAATTTGACAAATACTACTTTGAAAGACTGTGACCTTGTAGCCCCATAGCAGAACAATCGGTGAACCTGAAGCAGCTGTCTGATTGAATTTTAATGACCTGTGTAATAATATGCAATACCTGCATGACTGAAGATTGTTTCTTTTGCCATCTTCCTTCCAATGAGCAATATGTTATTATTAGTTAATATCATCCATAATTCAATGCGTGCTTAAGACATATGAAGTATGAGGTTAAGACATAAAGCACTGACCCTTTTCACACATGTGAATACATGTGATATTATTTTATTTACAGTGTATAATTGTTGAATGATATAAAGAGGAAAAGTTTTCTTTTTCAGGACAGAGCTTGTTCTTGCCAGATTGATGGCTGATGATTGACTAAACTAGCTCTACCTATTAGTAAACAAAGATACAGACTAATTGCTTAGTAAAGTAGAAGGGCATGGTACTGTATGTTGAAAACTATGACCTATACAGTTTTATTCTATTGTAAATTACTCTGTTCTAATGTCTTGTAAGATACCTTTTCCCAATTCTGTCTTTTTTTTAGCATTTTACTGATATTTGAAATAGATAAAAAGGTGTACTTCATTTAGTTTGGTTATTCTCTTTGTTTTCATCATAATCCACAGTTGTTTATGAACAGTAATGTGTAGCATCATTTCATTTGTGAATAAGATGAACAAAGATGCAACGGACTCAGCCAGTTAACTTTATGTCACCAGCTATCCAAGCTTTTCAATCTCTAGGAAGATATAGAGTACAGGTATGCCACCCTAACAGCAACATTTCTACAGCAACATGCGTCGATATCAATTACAGCACCATGCCACTGTAGAAGTGCCGCTGGAAGGGAGCAACAACTTGTCCCGACTTGCACCGCCTCCCCGAATTAACTCCGACCTGAAGTTAGAATCCTTTAGTTAGGGAGGTGTGGGGGGCAAAGCCCCCCATGTGGGTGGTTTGGGGGGCAAAGCCCCCGATATAACACTAGTCTTGAACAGTTTGGCTCCATGCCAACTGCAACTTGGGGTTGATATGGAGCCAGTCGCTGTAATGCCGATTGTGATCTTTTTTGTCACGCCGGCATATACAACCCTAGAGTACAGCCATGGAGGTAATGAGTTTTAATGTTTTCTTGGCTTTCCCTCTCATCAACCCAGAGATACTTTTGTTCTTTTTTAGTGCTGTGGGTGAGGCCTACAGTCCTATTGGGATAGCTCTGTAGCTTTGAAAACAGCCGACTGTGCAACCTTCTGTTGGACTTTTGGAAGAATCCTTCCAAAAGCCCAACGGAGCTTTGAAGCCCTCTGCCACAATCAGCCACTATGGAATAACAACCGCACTATTTTGGCTGTTACTTCCACATTCCGTGGTGTGAACTGTGCATGCACAACTCACATGCATGCGCAGTTCTGCTGGCGTCATCATGTGAATGTCAAAATGCCATTCACTGCCTTCAGCCACTGATGAGGCCAAGAACAGTCCCTCCTCTTTGCGATCACCTCTGAATGTGGCCTCATTGTCCTGCTGCCCTCCCACAGAACTGGCTAGTATCCTTCTGCCACCAATGTGGGCAAAAAACGTTCCCCTCCTCTGGACGTGATCACCACCAGTGTGGCAGAAATCAGATCCCACCACTCATGTGGCACACTGGGACCCCATCCCAGTGTGCTCAAATGTTTTTTTTTCCACTGCCAACATTGGGGTCCCCAATTCCTGTGTTGCCAGTATGTCACCCCCCCCCACACTCATGTGGCACACTGGGAGCCCACCCCAGTGTGCCTATATGTCTCCTATTCTTTTTTTTTACCTGTAAATAAAGGAAACAGTCTCCCAATTTTTTTTTTTATCTGGCACACTGGGAGCCAACCCAAGTGTGCCCAAATGTCTCCTTTTTTTGGTTTACCTGTAAATACAGAAAAAGTCCCCTGATGATATGCTGCTATGCTTTATAATAGTTTTTAACATTAAAGAGCTTTATCTTGACCTAGCATTGTGGTCATTTGCCTCAGCTTCAGTGACCGTGCTGCCCTATTTTTTTGTGGAAAACCATTTTTTTATGGTTGGCACTGGTTTTTAATAATATTAGCCACCTGTTCTCCTTCCATTTTGATAAATAAGCCATTTTAAGGAATTTTGACCCCAAATTTTCACCATGGGGTTCTTGGGACCCCACCTCATGAAAACTTTCATTGTCATTTTGTTACTCAGTCCTGAAAGGTGATTTTGTGGTCACTGCGTGGAATAACCTTTCTGGAACAATTTATGAAATGACAGTGGCACTGTTCATGAGATGGGGTCCCAAAAAGCGCCCATATTGCAAATTTGGTGAAAAAATTCCAAAAAAATGACTGTTATGAGTATGGGTTGCACAGTTTCTACACACACTCCTAACTTTGCCAATTTTTATATTTTCCCTCCACATTTTCAACATTGCCATTTTTGCACACCTCCTTTAAAACAGTATAGCTGTCATTTATCACATCCTGTCCAAAACATGTTTTCATGCCTGTGGCACAGAATAGCACATTTGCTCTGTGAAATCACCTTTCAGGACAAGTGAACAAAATGACACTGGCACTCTTTATGAGGAAGGGGCCAAAAAGGCCATGCTGAAAATTTGGTGCAACACCTCCCAAAAAATGGCCAAGTTACACCTGGGCATTCAATAATTTCTACATGCTCGGGTAACTTTCCTCACTTGGCAGCTCATCACAGTCCTTTCGGCTCTGGTCTGAGTTTGTTTCAGCAGGAGCTGCTTTTTCCATCCCTGCCAGCAATCCTATTTGGGACTTTATTGAGCCTATCATGATTTAGCACATATCACAGTGGGAGGGTCACTATGAACTGTATTTAGTTTCAGGTTTTTCAAGCAGTCCCAGCATGTAGTGGCCCTGCATGAGTGGACCAGAAGTAGTGGGAGGCCTCAAGAGGAGTCACTACAGGGAGACACTGGGACACAAGAATGCCATGGTACTCTGCCCAACTTTCACCCTGCAGTCCATTACTATTGTTTCTATTCTGTGTTGATGGGGTAGGATAGCAAATTCCTGCACTGATACTGTAGTTATTACACAAGCATATCCCTATTTGCGAACCAGGGGCCTGTCCCAATGGTATAATATTTATTAGTATCGCGTTTGTTCTGAGGGCTAGACTATGTTTTAAGTACATTGTTGCTAGGTGGCCCAGTGGTGCTGTGGGTTGAGGCACTGGATGCAACACCTCATGCCATGCCAGTGACTCGGGTTCCGGAGCACACTTTGGTTGGTCGGGAGGAGTGGGATAGAGCATCCAGAGGACTGCTCTCCTCTCCTCTACTGGGGCAGGCTCTGGGAATTCTCCATGCTGCAGTGGCTCCCGGTGGAAACCGGGAGCACTACATTCAAGCAGGGACATGGAAGGGGGTGAGGCGGCAGTGGACATCTGCAGGAACGGGTGGGACCACTCCCTCCATGTGCTGACATCACTGCATATCTGCACCTCTGGGGGAAACAGCAAAAGGTAGAAAACCCCCACTGCCAGGAGGATGATGGTGGACCCATGGGGGCAGCACACATGTCCATCACCGTTTCTGACCCTGCCAACTCTCCCAGGTTTTCTCCTTCAATGGGGTCAGTTGGAGAAGACTCCATCCCCGATTCCTCAGCCAGGAGGAATTCAGGCTGGATAGTAGGGCTGCTCAGGTGGGTCTCTCCTGAGGGAGGCCCTGGCAGCCCGTAATGGGAGCAAAGAAAGTTGACCACAAAAAGTGCATGTTGCTGATGCTCTTCTGTTTTTTTTCTGTGATTTTAGTGACCTTAGGTAGTACTATTCGAACTTTATTTGACTCTGTTACTTAAATCTGAACAATGTCTCCCCTCCTCCCTTCCCATTGCTCTTGCTCATTCTCCTGTTCCTTCTCTCCCTATCTCCCTGTTCCTCCCACTGTGCAACTGTTATGACACCTCTCCATTCTCTCAGGTATTGCCACCCTTCCTTATCAACTCTTACCCCCCTCCCCCATTAGTATCTCCCATTGTCTTTTACATAGATACATAGACAGTGTCAGCAGATAAGGGCCTATGGCCCATCCAGTCTGCTCATTTGAGCTTGTAAGTTCAGTTTATGTTTTCCTAGAAGTCTGTTGCCCCTTACCCCGACCTCCACAATTCCTTTACGTCTATCCCATGCATTCTTAAATCCCGTGATTGTTTCAGCCCCACCACTTCCTCTGGCAGGGTGTTCCACTTGTCCACCACCCGTTCTGTGAAGAAATTCTTCCTCACGTTTCCTCTGAATCGTCCTCCTCCAACTTCATCCCATGCCCTCTAGTCCTGGAATATCTTTTTTGCTTAAAAATAGTGTATTCCTGCACTCTGCTCCTCCCTGTAAGATACTTGTATGTCTCCATCATATCCCCTCTCTTCCTCCTCTCCTCCAGGGAGTACATGTTCAGTTCCTTCAACCTGTCTTCATAGGACTTGTGATGCAATCCATGTACCATCTTTGTTGCCCTCCTCTGAACCTTCTCTACCCTGTCTATGTCCTTACATAGGTAAGGTCTCCAGAACTGTACACTGTACTCCAGGTGGGGCCTTACTAGTGTTTAGTTTATTGTTCTAGGAATTATTACCTTTGAGCCAATGGCTCTTTTACAAAGGTTCCACATCATCAATGTACAAACAAACAAGACATGTTACATAGAATGGTCAGCAAATTATAAAGGTTTCAATAAGCCAGTATAATACAGTACATCACAGGAAAAAAACAAAACATTGGAGGAATGGTCAAGGTGGGAAGGGTAGGAGGAGATATGGGGAGGGAAACAGACTTAGAGTAGTTAGAGGTACTCAGATGCCTTTGTCAAGAAAGGGGCAGAGGAGGAGGAGGATGAAAAACAGTAAAAACAGCCATGAGGGAAGAATCATTAGTCAAGGCAGTCACAGGAGCTAGAGGCTGAGAGGTGAGAGTAAAGCATAGATTTGAAAGCTCCAAGTGACGTGGAGGATGTAATAAGCAAGCTCAGGGCGTTGTACCAGCTGGGGGCACGTTAGGCAAAAAATCTTTGGCCCTGTGTGGTCCGGCATCTGGGGACCTGGAGAGGCTGGTATTCCAATCTTCTGGTGGGACAGATGCTGGTATTCGGGCAAAGTAGGTCTTGGATACACGGCGGAGTGCGGCCCAAGATGGATTTTTTTTGCCATCAAGCATGTGAGGTACCTTATGCGATTTGAGAGTTGCAACCATCCTAGTGTCTTGTATAGTGGAATTATGACCTCCCTTTTCCTGCTGGTGATGCCCCTGCCTATGCAACCCAGCATCCTATTTGCTTTACCTGCTGCCTTGTCACACTGTTTCCCTACCTTGAGGTCATCAGAGATGATAACCCCAAGATCCCTTTCCTGCTTGGTGCATGCTATATCCTCACCCCCCAACTGATATATTGTGCCAGGGTTTTTGTGCCTCATATGCATTATCTTGCACTTCTTTGCATTGAATTTCAACTGCCAAACCCCTGACCATTCTTCAAGTTTCTGCAGGTCCCTTCTCATTTTGTCTGGTGCGTCTACTCTGTTACAGAGCTTTTTGTCATCAGTGAACAAGGAAATCATGCCTTCTAGGTCCTGTGCAATGTCACTGATGAAGATGTTGAATAGGACCGGTCCCAGCACTGATCCCTGTGGTACCCCACTGGTCACTCTTCCCTCTGTGGAGTGACAGCCATTTACCACCACCCTCTGTGTCCTGCCTCCCAGCTAGTTACCTACCCACCACACTACTGTCCTGCCCACACCCATATTCCCCAGTTTGTGTAATAGTCTTCTATGTGGCACAGTGTCAAAGGCCTTGCTGAAGTCCAGAAAGGCCATGTCCACTGCCCTCCCTGATCCACCTTCCAGTCACCCAGTCAAAAATTCAATGAGGTTGGTCTGACATGACCTCCCTGAGAAACCATGCTGCCTTGGGTCTTGTAGTCCATTGACAACCAGATGTTCCACCATCTCTCCTTCAGTAGTGCTTCCATGATCTTTCCCACTACTGAGGTGAGGCTAACTGGTCTGTAGTTCCCCGCTTCCTCTTTGTTCCCACTTTTGTATTAGGGGACTACATCTGCTGTCCTCCAGTCTTTGGGTTCCTCCCCTGTTTCCAGTGATTGGCTAAACAGGATAGTCAGAGGTTCAGCCACCACCTCTCTTAGTTCTTTAAGGACCCTGGGGTGCACCCCATCTGGTCCCATTGCTTTATCAACTCTTATTACTTCCAGTTTCTTCAGGACCCTTTCTCTCAATCTTGAAGCCCCCTGGCACTCTTTCTCTCCACCCTCCCCTGTTTGAAGACTGTGTGGTTCTTCACCTCCCCCCAACCACACATGACTTTCCTGCAAGGCTTTCATTGCTCTTGTGCTCATTTATTGAGGTAATACAGAGCTTAATTATGGCCACTCCTCCACCCCCTCCCCCCTTTTGCCTAAGGGCCTTAGCATCCGCCTCCTCAAAAGGAGACATCTGCTCCTAAGGTTGAGCAACTTAGGCCGTGGGTACTGCAATCTAACCTAGATGTCCTGGTCATTACTGAACCTTGGCTGTTTGCTAGAATCAGTGATAGTGACATCTCTGTTCTGGTTACATAATTTTTTGGCAAGAGCATGGTAAGTGGAAAGTGGTCTGCTGCTATATCTCCTTTATTGCATTTTCTGTAATATTGTCTTCTGTACTGCCACCCCCTCCTCCCATGAACTTCTCTTATGTAAGCTCTTCTTCTCCTTCTCCTTTCCCATGTTCATCTGTAGTGTTTGTCTCTCCCCTAATGATAAACATGACTCTGTCCCTCCCCTTATCCCCTCCCTCCTAAATCATGCCTCCTGCAGTGAACTTACTCTCCTAGGGTTTTTAAACCTAAATTGTTCTTCCCAGACCCACAAACTCTTCACCTAAAAGGTTCAGGTTCTTAACTTCATACAACTAATATCACATCCTACCTGTAACAACCCTTATTTCCCCAGCCATTTCCCAATTTACTAGGTCCTCACCAATCACTCTCAGAGGATTCATGTTGCTGGTACCCTTCGCAACTCTGTCAGTGACCATTATATGGTCTACTATGTTCGGAAATCCCTCCATCCAACAATCCCTGCATGTTATGTCTGGGCAGGGTCATTCAGTTCCTTCAATCTGAATGCCATGTGCACTGACCTGAGGCCCTCCAGCTGGACTCCCTTGTCTAATGCTCAGACACAAATGTCACCTTCTTATGGTCTAACTTCTCTTCTTTCTTGGATAAGTACATCCCCTGAAGAAATCTTGAGTATGAAGTGCTCACCTCCTCAGGCTAACCTCTGAGCTCACCTCTCTTTTCAGGACTTGTGACTCAGCCTGATCCTGCCACTGACTGGTTGATCTACAGACAACTACATAATGCCTGTATGATTGCCCTGCATGAGGCAAAAGCAAATTATTTTGCCTTCAACCTTCATAACACTATTAATTCTCCAAGTAAGTTTTGGTGGGTTATCTTTTCTATTTTTAACCCCCCACCCAGGTATCGGCACCCACTTTCAATCTTGGCAACCCTCCAGTTGACTTTTCCAACCCTGCTGAAGTGACTGATGCTTTTAACACACAGTTCACCACTTGCCCCTCTTCTGTTGCTTGCTTCACTAATTCTCCCAACCCCACTTCCTCTTTGTCCCCCCACTACCTTCTCATTTTCTGAGATTACAACTACTGCAGTACTGTCTGCTGTCCTCTTCTTTAGCCCTCAAAGGGCCATTGTCCAGGTGGCCCTTATCCTAAACTTCTTCATCTTTCCATAACAGCTATAGCAGCTCCCCTTTTGACTGCTTCCAGACTTCTCCTTTCAGCTTGGTTCAGTTCTCCAGTTTTTTTTTCTCTCCTTTCCTGTTTGGACCACATCTACCAAGAACCCCAGTCCTATCACCCTGCCATACACCAGGATTTACTGCTACCATCTTCCCCCAGAGCTTGCCCCTTCTGGCAGGTTCAGTGAAGTTTCCCAACCCCTGTGGTGTAATGGATCCAGTTCTGGCTGTCTGTCTAGCTGGTCTGGTGTGGGGCCTATTAGTATTTGGTGCCATCTTGCCACTGGTTTTTCCTTCCTGTACTGTTCCCTGGGAGGCATGGCACGCAATGGCGTCATGATGCATGTCACATACTCCCACGTGATATGCATCAATGCCCTTCACACACACACCACCATGTTGTCCTGGGTCTCCTTTCTGCCAGCTTCCACTAGGGGCCAGGCCCGCACCTGGTTCTGCCTACTATTCCCCTTAGAGGAGGAGAGCAGTCCTAGTGAGACTCAGTCCTCCTCTCCCAACTGACCCTCTGGTGTCCTGAGTTTGCTTCCGAACTCAGGTCTTCAGCATTGCAAGCAGTAGCAGAATCACTGTGCTGACAGGCAGGCCAATGATTCCTCAATTTTGGAAAAAGGCTAAAGTCCTCCCTCTTCACAAAGGATATGACACTTGCAGACCTGGTAACTGCCACACCATTTAATTCCTCACCTCTCTATCCAAACTTCAAGAAAAACTTGTCTTTTTCCAAATCTCCAACTTTCTTGAGTCCTCTTCTTTTCTATTTCCTTTCCAGACTGGCTTTCAGAAATCCCACTCCAAAGTTTTCTCCCTAGTCCATGTCACTGAGTTGATCCTTAAGGGGATGGATAAGAGTCAGGTTTCTGCTGATATTTTCATTGACCTGGCAAATGACTTTTGGATATGTTAATGTGTGCCAGGCTCTGTCTCTATAGTTTCTGATCCTACCTCATTGGATGTAGGCAGTCTGTCTAGGTAGTGGAGTCCCTCTCCCCCTTTAACTCTGGTGTACCATAATGCTCCATTTCGGGGCATATACGTTTCACCATTTTTCTTAATGAACATCACTCTGTTTGTATTTCAACAAACATTCAATGTAGAAACATAGAAACATAGACATAGAATTTGATAACAGATAAGGTCCATTTGGCCAACCCAGTCTGACCATTTTGTCCCTGTATATTCTATCCTGCAGACCCTACTTGAACTCCAACTCCCTTCCCCACTTACTTCCCACTAAGATTCCTCTGTGCCTATTCCATGCATGCTCAAAACTCACCACTGTTTTTGCCCCCATCACCTCCACTGGAAGACTGTTCCAGACATCCACTACTCTTTCAGTGAAGAAGTACTTCCTCACATCTCTCTTGAATTTACTCCCTTCCAGCTTTGTTGCATGTTCCCATTTCCTTGTGTGTGTTTTCCTCTGAAAAATACACCCCTCCTATTCTTATTTATCCCGTGAGGTAATTACAGGTCCCTATCATATCCCCCCTCCTTACTCCTCTCTTTTCCAGGGTGTTCATATTGAGGTCCTTCAGTCACTCCTTGCATGTCCCTGATGTGGACCCTGCATCATTTTAGTTGCCCTTCTCTCTTCCACCTACAATCTGTCTATGTCCTTCCTAAGATGTGGTCTCCAGAACTGGACACAGTACTCCAGGTGGGGTCTCACCAGTGATCTGTACAGTGGCAATACCATGTCCCTTCTTCTGCTAGTGATACCACTACCTCAGCACTCAAACATTCAACTGGTCCTACCCATTGCTTTGTCGCACTGCCTCGCCACCTTGAGATCATCAGATATGGTTACTCCCAGGTTCCTTTCAAGTGTGGTAACTGTCAGTACATCTTTACCTATGTTGTACTCCATCTCTGGGTTTCAGTGTCCAAAGTTCATGATGTTGCACGTTGCACTTTTTTGCATTGAAACCCAGCTGTCATGCCCTTAACCAGTCCTCGAGTTTTCTCAGGTTTCTGAATCACTCTATTGTAGATTTCAGTGTCTTACCCTTAGAAGTAGACATTTCCTTCCAGGTCATCTGCAATGTACTAACCTACTAAGATGCCAGAATATGCCTAATGGTTCATTGAGTCTGCTCGAATATCAGCACCCAGTCAGGACACCATTGCTGCCCTCCTCATCTATCCTGTAAATCCCCTTGACCCCATCATCCATCAGAGTTACATCTCCAAATCTGGCATTACTCAGTTTTATAAAGTCATTAAAGGGGACTGATCCAAGTACTGAGAGTTGTGACACCCCACTGGTCGCCCTCCCTTCCATGGAGTGAACATTGTTTATCCCCATCCTCTGTCACCTATCTCTTAACCAAATTTATTACCCAGTTTACCATCTTTGGACCTACCCCTAAGCTGCCCAGTTTTGTTAAGATCCTCCTATGTGGAATGGTGTTGACAGTCTAACTGAAATCTAAGTAGACTTCATCAACCACCCTACCCAGATCAATTTTCCTTGTCACTCAGTCAGAGAAATCTATCAGATTTGTCTGACATGACCCTCCCTGTAAATCCATGTTTGCAGATGATACCATACTCTGTGCCACTGGAACATCTGCCCACCTGTCGAAACAGGCTTTACAGTGGCATTTTGACAATGTCCAGTACTGGTTCTGTGCTAACCAATTCTCATTGAATGCCCAAACAAAACCTGTTACCATAACTTTAGGCACTTACCAACAGCACAGTAGGCTCAGCTGGTCCCCTGATTTATTTACTCTTTATGGCACTCCCCTTAACAATGTCCCTTACTTTAAACACTTATGTTTGTGGATTGATAATCATTTCATCTTCTCAGCCCATGTGGGTGCAACCATCAAGACACTGGGCCATAAATTAGGAGCCCTTTACAGTAACAAATTATGTCTTCCACTCTCAGTCTGGCAAGACATTGAGGTCAAGATGACCCCACCTCTGTTTCACAATGCTAATGTGGGGCTCCTAAATACACATTATCCAGACTGTACCACCTCTTTCATTCCTTCCGATGCTTTGCCACTAACTCCCTTCCCGCTCCCATTACTGTACCCTGTACTAACTCCTCTCCCTTTCCTCTCTTTTTCTCTCACTGCTTCTCCTATGGTGATTCCTTCATCTCTAAATTCTGTTTTTCTTCACTTCCCTCATACCTGTCTGACTTTACTCTCTTTCTTGGGTCATCTTCATTCAGTCTAGAACTCAGTTCACTCTCTGTCCATTGAGCCCACCCCTTACCTCTCTCTCAAACTGCTTCTGTGATCTCACTTTGCTTCCCCTTATACCTGCCCTCACCCTACTCTTCCCTAACCCTGATGAACCATGCATGTAAGCCCCCCATTAGTTAATTTATAAAGTTATTGTAGTCTGATCTGCACCTTATGTTTACTTTTTAGACTTTGGCCTTATCATTATCATGGTGTACATTCATTTTGTTTTAGGGCTTTATTGCCATAATGTATCATGTTTAAATTATCGTACTGATTTTTGTACAAACAATTCTCAGGACCTTATATATTTGAGAATATTGCTGAATTGCTCACTATCTCTGTAGCATATGTCCCCCCTTCCCCGGGTCCAACTTGGAATGAGATACAGCTTAGTGTGCCTTTCACAGTTGCCAATGTTCAAATAAATAAATTAATACAATTTTGGGACAATGAGTTTAACAAAAAAAGAAAACAGCATAGAAAAATGTAGAAAACCTGGGAATACGCGTATTGCAAGAACTGTTCCTTTTATTAATTCAAGTGTAAAACAAAGTTGTTAAGTAGACTTAAAATGGGAGAAGGACAAAGTATTACAAGACAGGAGAAACGGACACTGTAAAACTAGAAAAATATTGATCAAAATGTTCACTGTAGCATGCACTATTGCATTAAATTCAGCTATAGATTTTAAACACCATGGCAAGGCTTCAGAAAAGCAACACATTAAAAATCTACTTTCCATCAACAATTAAACTAACGCTTTTTGCTCTGAGCCTATTTATATTGTTAATATTGCTTGTAAGGAAAACAAAAAAACTGTTTTATGAATAATAAATAGTGAGCAAAAATTGAAAATGGGTAATTATGTATACCAGGTGGAAGTAATATATACAGTAGAT
This sequence comes from Neoceratodus forsteri, assembly GCA_016271365.2. NCBI lineage: Eukaryota > Metazoa > Chordata > Ceratodontiformes > Ceratodontidae > Neoceratodus > Neoceratodus forsteri. Next base: position 635,844,362 of record CM057455.1, on the reverse strand, counting down.
AATGAACTGTGAGTGGCAGAGTAGAGAATAGGATAGATTAAGTTTTTGCCCAAGATACAGATAATAGTATTAAAATTGTTGCATAATTTTTCCAATAAATATCTCAGCATTATCAGATAACCTCCCCAACCCCCACATTTTTTTTCTGTTAGTGTAAACTGACTGTAGATTCTGTCTGATTGTTTCTGGATTGAGAAGTAATTTCAAGTATCTGTCTTTATTTGTATACTTTCAAGTAACCCCCTACTCTACATTACCTACATTTTTTATAGTATAGTACCAACAAAACAAAACACAAGGATGATCACACACTATTTTAATAAAGTATAAAGACAGCATAACATTCTTTGAATAATAAAATATTATTTACCACACTTATTCACTCCAATTGGATGTGTGTCTAATATATGGAGATGGGAAAGATCATTATAGCCCTGGTAACAGCAGAATTAGAAGTCACTGGTTTCTTTTTCATTTTCATTAGATGCTGGAAAACATAGATATTTTTTATTCTTTGGTAACCAGGTAAGGCCCACTGAGCACAAATACCTTTTCTCAGGGGTGAAACAGAAGCACTGGGGAGGTTAAGTGATTTGCTTGGAGTCACACATTATACAAGCAGATGATGTGGAAATCAAACCCAGGTCAGCCAGATGTGCCAAGCTCATTCACATCTTGTTACTCTAAACTCTAGGCTATATTGCCACCCAATATATCATGCCAGAGTATCTAAGAGAAGATAGAATATAGTGTACTAGAAGAAATTTGATGTACAGTAGGTAGGTTTACTGTCTTAAATGTCACAGAAAGCAATATGAGCTCTATTTGCCACCACATGGGCAGCAAGGAAGCTCAGAGAGCATTAAAGTACTAGTCATTTTGTTTAGCATAGCACCCTTTCCAGGAGGCTCAAGGCACCTTGCAACAAATGCAGCATAAGGTGTAGCACATAATACAATGCACACAGTTAAAATACAAACTAGCAAAAGCATAAAATATAGTAAAACATTCAAAATGATTGGTGCTGGTAAACAAGTATTCCATCCCATTTTACATCAATTACAAGTGAAATATCTGACTTATTTAGTTTGACAGCATATAGTACTTTCAAGGCTTGTGATAACAAATGTATTTACTTGTCTCACAAAGACTTTAGGGGAGAAGTGCTGGTGCTCAGTGTCAGGTCCCTTCTTGTCTAGTCATATTATGACACTATTGTCACAATGCCCTGGTTAATGTCTAGACATAATAATTGGAAACATGTAGCAATTAAGCAATTTGCAGTGAAGACTATGTCCTTTCTTGCCAGTTCACATCCAAAGGTGCTGACTGACATAACTAGACAAAAAGGAACATGGCACTGATCGCCATCACAGGGATGCAGTCTAATGACATTACAAACATGGAAGAATCCTATATTAACCATAACAATCTCTTGACTTACAAATATCAGCCCCTATTCAAATAGGAATTCCAGAAATAAATGATCTAAGCCGTTTCTAGCAACAACCCCACAGAGACAGGGCCCTTCAGCAGTAGTCCAGTCTCATTCCACTACAAATCAACAATGACCAGAAGATCACCCTCAGTCTTTACCCCTGGTGGGTGGCCACCTGGACACCAGTGATCACCATAAGGTGTGGTCCAGTATAAGTACTGTGGCAGAATTAAACCACACAAAGGTGAGGGTCTTGGACTTCAGGAGTGCTAACTTTACAAAGATGGAGGAGTGCTGCAGGGATGCCTTAGGAGGGGGAAGGACTTGAGTAGAGTGGACTAACAGTTGGGGAAACTAAAAGGGGCCATACTGAAGGCAACAAACCTCTGCATTCAGCAAGTAAGCAAAAGAAAGGGGAAAAAGAGACGGCTATGGTTCTCAAAAGAGATGGCTGAGAAGGTGAGGGCTAAAAAGTTAGCATTCAGGAGGTATGCTGAAACACAGTGGGAGAAGGATAGGGAAGTGTATCAGGAGAAGTGAACGGAGGCAGGGAAAGCAGTCAGGAGACCAAAGGCACAAACAGATGAGAAAAATAGCTCAGGCAGTAAGGCAGGTGGACAAGATATTTTTGAGGTATGTAAGCAAAAGGAGAAACACCAGGGAATGGATTATAAGGCTAAGGAGAGAAGAGGGGGAGTGTGTGGATGGAGACTAGGAAAAATGGACATTCAGAACAAATATTTTTGTTCAGTATTCACAGAGGAAGGGGAAGGTGAGGGACCACAGATAAGTAACAGGAGCATCGAGGGAATGAAGGTGGACACCAATCCATTTACAAGGTAGAGAGTCCAGAAGCAACTAATAAATCTGAAAGTGGACAAGGCAATGGGACCAGATGAGATACATTCAAGGTTAGTAAAGGAGCTCAGAGAGGTGCTGGCTGCACCACTGACAGTCTTGTTCAACCACTCACTGGAGACGTGAGTGATTCCAGAGGACTGGAGGAGAGCAGATGTAGTACCACTTCATAAAAGTGGTAGCAAAGAGGATACTGGCAACTACAGGTACAGGCTGGCCAGACTGACTTCATAGGTGGGGAAATTAATGGAATCTCTAGTGAAGGAAAGGACTGAGCAATATCTAGAATCCAGCAGCTTACAGGATCCGAGGCAGCATGGATTCATTGGGGGGGGGTCATGTCAAACAAATCTGATAGATTTATTTGACTGGGTGACTGTGGAATTATATCAGGGTGGGTGGTGGCTATGGTCTACCTAGATTTCAGTAAGGCCTTTGACATCATTCCACATAGAAGACTCGTAAACAAGTTGAGCAGCCTGGGAGTAGGTCCTAAGGTGGTAAACTGGATAAGAAATTGGTTGGCATATAATCAACAGAGGGTAGTGGTAAACAGAGTTCATTCCGAGGAAGGGAGGGTGACTAGTAGGGTGCCAACAGGATCAATAGTGGGACCACTCCCCCTTAACACTTTGATTGGTGACATTACAGAGCAGTTAGAAGGGAATGTATGCCTTTTTGCAGATGATGAAAAGATCTACAACAGGGTAGACACTCAGGAGGGGTGTGTGGAAAAAATGAGGAGTGGTCCAGAGTATGGCAACTAAGTTTGAATGCAAAGAAGTGCAAAATCATCCACTTGAGGCACAGAAACCCAAGGTGGACTACAAGATGGGGGAGTGGCACTGGCAACCACCAAACAGGGAAGATACCTGGGGGTAATCATATCTGGTGACCTAAGGGTGGCCAACCAGTGTGACAAGGCAGTGGGGAAAGCCAGTGGGATGATAGGGTGCATTGGGAGGGGTATCAGCAGTAGAAATAAGGAGGTGGTAATATTGCTTTGTAAATCATTGTGAGATCTCAGCTAGAGTACTGTGTCCAGTTCTGGAGACACATCTCTGGAAGGACATACTACAGAGGCAGTCCAGAGGAGGGCAACTAAAATGGTACAGGGTCTGTACCAAAAGTCCTATGAGGAGAGGCTAAAGGACCTCAATATGTACACCCTGGAGGAAAAGAGGGATAAGGGAGTTATGATGGAGACTTTCAGATACCTCATGGGTTTAAATAAGGTACAAGGAGGAAATATTTTCCAGAGAAAATGATGTTCAAGAACAAGGGGTCATGCTATGAAGCTGGAGGGGGAAACATGGGGAAGTACTTCTTCACAGAAAGAGTGGTGGATGCATGGAACAGACTCTCAGAGGAGGTAGTGGTAGTAAAAACTGTAACAAGATTCAAGAATGCATTGGATAGGCATAAGGGATCCTTTATGGATACAAAAGGGAAGGTAAAGCCAGAGATCAAGTAGGGTCTGCAGTATTATAGTAGGTAGAGAAAATTGGCAGAATGGGTAGGCCAAGGGGTCCTTATCTGCTATCAAATTCTATGTTTCTATGTCTTCTTTGGGAATCATAGCCCTCACATCCATTCACCCATTAATCTCTTTCAGACACTGGGAGAAATAGAAGGCAGGGAAGGCAGGGGCAAATAAAATGAAATACCTAGCTATACATGGTATTTATAGTAGAAAACATTTAAACTATTGTATACGTTTTCAAGCTTCTTCCAGCAGTGTACTATATATATGTATTACACAGGCATGGTTGCACCTGTATATTAGGGTTAAGTAAGCACTTTAATGTTAAACCCAGCTTTTCCATGCTAAGAACTTTGCATCCTTTCATCCAGTTTTACATGCAATTCAGAAGACACAGAGTTTGTCCCAGGACCTCAAGATCCTGGAAATTTTGAGTCTATTGATTCACTGGGACAAAGTTATAGAGGTGCAGAAAATGTAAATATCACATCAAGTATGACTTTTTTTGCTCATCAATAACTAAAACACTAGAAAGATTTGAAACGTGCAGGTTTGATAGAGTTTGCCCCAGGGTGAGTGCCTTTGTGTTTTTTATCTCCCAGACTTTGATAGCTTCTTAAATATTTAAGAAACTAGCCTCTTAAAGATTTAAGAAAAACGATTCAATTTCTGAGCATGTGCAGTTAAAAGAAAAATCATTCTAAGGATAACTGAATTTTTATGACAACATTTCTTAATGTGGTCATCTTACTGTGCATGAATTCATTTGTGTGGAATGTCCAGATGCTGGCAATAGTGTAAGAATGTATTTTAATAAAGTTCACTCATTGGGGGAATGGCCTCACATCAGTGCGTAGTTCTGCCCCTGCTGAAAGAAGCTATGGATGTCTTGCTTTCTTTAAGAGCCATTCATCAGCCATTAACCACATCTGCTGCCTAGTTTCTTAGAACTAGCACCAGGGTCCCAATCCTTGGTGCCAGCTAAACTGATATATTTTCTGACACTGAGATGACAATCTCTAGTGACTGATCAGTCTCCACCCCAGTTAAGATTCCCCCACCCACCTCACAAACATAATGATACTGGGTTGCCCAATCCCCTGTGTTTACTCTGACCACTCCCCACAACCACATAGTCTTTGGCATCAGAGGCCCATCCCCATTGCCACCAAACACCATGCTGACAATGGGTTGCAAAATCTCCAGTAAACACAAAGCAGTCCCTTGATGCATTTTTTCTTTGTAACCTGTAATAAAGAAAATGGTCACACTCACCCCATAACCTTGCTCACCTAATCCAGGTCCAGCACCAAAAATCCAGTCTCCCAGCTGAAAGATATTATCCTCCTGGAACTGAGACTACAAAATAAGGAAAAAGGGTAAGTGTGGTTAATGTATTTTCAATGCATTGTAAACTTTTGCTCATAACCTGGTCATGTTTTAATATTTTTCCCTCAGATTTTCAAAATTGCCTTTCTTGGACCCTACCTCATGAACAAGGTAAGTGAATTTTTTTTCTCAAATCCGGCCTGCAAGCTGATTTTGCAGTTGCTCCACAAAGCCAACTTTTGAGGCTGGATTTAGTAGTAAGTAGTAGTAAAATCATTTTTATTTATTCAGGCAGAAAAACAATTTGGCAATGCAAAAAGTTTACACCATAGGTCTTATACAAGGCCTATTTTCATGGTGATCCTGTTATTGATGTTTATGTACAAATTATGAAAGGTTCCAAGCATTTTAAATATTACACATATTACAAAAGATACAAATAGCATATCATTCTATAAAAAAAAATTAACAACATCACGCAAACATATTAACATGACAAACTATTACACAACACACCTGACAACAACTTGATTATGTAAAAGGCAATATGATCTGACATCCTATGTCTTATACTAATCTAGTAGCCCCTCATTAAACTATTAGGAACTGCCAACAACAAGATGTTTACTCCAAACACAAAGATACATATTCAAAGTCCTATTTAATTCTTTGCTCGAATTCCTTTATTGTTAATTTCATTTCTCTTAAATCCTTGGATAATCTATTCCATGAGCTAGCAGCTCTATATTTAAATTTAAATGTGCTGTAATTATTTTGAATCACAGGTAATTTTAGTGTACTATCCATATTTTTCAAACAATAATTATAATTTACCCATTCTAATTGTTTCAAGAGTTCTTCAGGAGTTTCCAATTTCATAATTTTATACAATAAAGTTTTCCATACTATTTCTCTTTTATGATACAAAGGGATCCAGGACAAAGCATCATATCAGGAGAAGTGATGGACTGTAGAACTACATCGTAATACATATCTAGCTATTTTATGATATAATATATCCAGTTTATCTAGGGATTTTTTTTTGTAGAAAAACAATAAACATGTGATCCATATTCCAAAGTAGAATTGCTCAACTGGTTTGTTACCAACTTACGATCATTTTTAGTCATACAAAAAGTAACCCTTCTTAGGGCCTCCAATTTCATTTTAGTTTTCTTTATTATGCTATCTATATGTTGATTAAAGGTAAGGCCAGAATCAATTTCATCTCCCATATATTTGTATGTATCTGCCTGTGCCAATGTCTGCCCATCTGTAGTCAAAATCTGCATAACACTATCCAAGCTTTTATTTTTAGATTTAGAAGTTTTAAACAACATTGTTTTTTTTTTTTTTGGTATTCATCAAAAAATGTTTAGTCTTAAACCAAATTTGCATGGCTTCAAAGTCAGACTTGAGCTTTCCTTCTACTTCCTGCCTATTTATCCCATCAGCGATTAACACTGTGTCATCAGCATAAAATATGATGTTTGAATGTTTTATACAATTTGGAAAAGCATTCATATAAATAAGAAGCATCAAGATGCCCAGAATTGAGCCCTGTGGAACACCACATTTCACAGGGGCCAATTCTTAGCAAACACCAGCAAAGGAAACCAGCTGAGTGCGATCTTTTAAATATGATGTAAACCATTTCAATGAATGATCAGTGACCCCTGTATTTTCAAGGGATTCCAACATCAAAGGGTGGTCTACCAAGTCAAAGGCCTTTAACAAGTCCATAAAGACCATGCCCATGGACCTCTTGTCCCCCAAAAGAGAAGCTATTAAATCCAGGAAGTCTGTGAGCGCAGTCTTCTTTGACTGACACTTTCTGAACCCATACTGGACCAGAGTAAGTTTTTAATATTTTTCCAAGTATAACATTAATTGAGAATGAACCAAATGCTCCATTAACTTGGAAATAACTGATAAAAGAGCTATTGACCTATAATTTGTTGGAAGTGAGGCATCCCCACCCTTGAATATTGGAATCACCTTGGCTCTTTTCCAGATACTTGGAAATTTATCCTGACTTAAACTCAAATTAAACAACGAGGCCAAAGGCTGTCCCACAGCCCTCATACTGTCCTTTAAAAAATGTATTTCTATTTTATTGAAGCCCCCAGCTTTGTTACTTTTTAATTTCTTTATTTCTTTCATTTCCTCTTCTGTGGTTACCTTCCTAAATCTTAAAATAGTAAATTAGTCTCTTGATATTTTGCCCTATCTTTAGGGCTTTCCTGATCATAGGGGTTATTATTCAAGTTCAAATCTGGTAAATTAACAAAACAACTATTTAAAACTTCCACAGCTCTTACTTGGGTTATGTTTATACCATTTTCAATCATTGCCAAATTTCCACTATTCTTTACTGGGTTAACCAGACTTTTGATTAAATTCCAAAAATGTTTTAGATTACTGGTATTTTGAATGTTTTGCCTATAGTATGTCCCCTTTAATTTTCTAGTTTCACTCTTTATTCTCTTTCTAATATGTTTAAATTGCTCCCAAATTGTTTTATCCAAAGTTTTATTTGCTTTTTCCCCACAGTCTTTTTCTTTTATTAATTAATGACAGAGGAATTGGGCCAGAGGAATAAACCCCAGAAACCACTCTCAGTGTTCTACCCATGAGAAAAGATGTAAACCACCTGAGGACTGTCCCCGACAGTTCACAGTTGTGCCCCAGGCATCTTATCAACACCCCATGGTCCACAATGTCAAAAGCTGAAGAGAGATCCAGAAGCACCAAGATGGTATGGTTCTTCTGATCTCTCATCATCAGGAGATCATTGAGCACCTGAACCAATACTGTCTCAGTACTATGTATCTTATGAAAGCCAGACTGGAGCGGTTCATAGATGTCATGGATGGTCAAATGGTCTTCCAGCTGTGCTGCCACTACTTTCCCAATCACCTTCCTTAAAAAGGGAAGGTTAGAGATAGGTCTGTAGTTTGCATGGCAGTCAGGGTCCAAGGTAACTTTCTTCAAGAGTGGTGTCACCACCACCTCTATCAGGGAGCTAAGAAACTCTCCAGATTCCAAGGAACACCAGACTATCTTCACAACGACCAGACAGATGACATCGATACAACCCAAAATTAGGGAAGTTGGTTCAGGGTCCAGACTACAGTATGTAATGCGCACACCCTGGATAATCCACATGACATCCATGAACTCCAGTTGACTGAAGGTACTCCAGGAGGGCCGAGGTACAGTGATCCCTTACTGATCAAGAGCAATGCCCAAAGAGTGTGCTAGCTGGAGTTCCTCCCTGATGTCAACCACCTTATTTGCAAAGAATTGAGCAAGCTCATCACACTTTAATTGCGAAAAAGCTTTCTGAACATGAAGACAGGCTGAGTTGCACAGTCTGTCCACAGTTCAGAAAAGCTGAGCTGGTCGATTCTGAGTAGCCTCAATCTCCCCAGACAGGTGACTACAGATTGATAGACTTGACAATGGTCCATCAATCTAAGGTGGTTGGTATCGAGGGCAGACTTCCACCAGTAGTGCTCCAACCTTTGTCCTAGTCTCCGCATCAACTCAGAGTCCCATCTAACCAAGGAGATCTGGGGAAAAGGGAGAGAGGGCAATGAGGACTGGAGCAATAGAATCCAGAGCTGCCGAGATGGCTGAATTATAAGCTGTCACGATGGTCTCTGGGTCATTGCTTGCAAATAAGAGGGATGAGAGGTCAAGTACCACCACTAGGCTATGAGAACTTATATCCTGTAAAGGGCGGTACTTAACCATCTCCACAGGGGTAGGCCTACAAAGGGGGGGTGCTAAATCTAAACCCCACGGTGTAATGATAAGATCACCCAACTGGTTCCACCCCCAAGTCAGATGTTTCGATCTCTAGGAGGAAAATTAAGTCAAGGGAATGTCCATGTTTGTGAGTAGCAGTGGAAACCACCTGTGTGAGGCCCATAGATGTCAGTAACTGGGTGAAGTGCTGACCAAATTGTGAGAGTTCATCATTGACCAAGGCATTGAAGTCACCCAGAACCATCAGTTTGGGTGACTCGAATGTTATGTCGATGTCGAAGTCTGCCACTTCCTGAAGGAATCCCTTCTCATCACCGGGTGGACGATAAATGAAGGCGATTCAATAACCTACACTTGCTACAACAACACCCTCGAATGACTCAGCCTCCTCAACTAATACACTTGTGAGGTTAAGTTCGGTCTTGAAACAGACCTCAACCCCCCTCACGGTCCAATCTTGGGTCGTGTATCAACGAGTACACAGCTGGAGTTAAAGCCTCCAAAATGGGGCCAGAATTTTCATCTAGCCAGGTCTCAGTGATGCATACCAGGTCCACTGATTCAACAAGGTCTGCAATAATTGCAGTCTTGTTCTTAATGGACCTGGCATTTCACAACACCACCCGAGTTGGATGAACCTCCCAGTCCACCCAAACCATCTGCCTACCACAATTGGTAGTGCCCTTGGTGATGGGCACCAGACATGGTAAGCCATGATCTGGATTCCATTTCACCTCAGGGCATCTCCTGGATCTTACCACTCCAATACGATGACCCCCCTCATTCATTCTCCACTGTTCTCAACCCCCACCCCTCTTTGTCTCCAACGCATAATACCCATAATATAAATCACAATAATGAATAATGAATAGAACTAAAAACAAACACCAACATTGCTCAAATAACCCACAGTAACACAAAATAAAATACAACTTAAAACACCACCCTATCCCGCATTAGCCGAGTAGGTCACTCCTACACTTAATTTTGGAAATCACTGCAATCCTCTCTCACAAAATACAGTTGTAACTAATGAAATTTACCCTCCCCTCCAAGTCCTCTCACTGTCCGGGAGGTAGGGAAACACAAGCACTCTCACTGCCCAAAAAGAGTTCAAGTCCACAGAAGAATTCTGGAACCACTGCAGTCCCCTCTCATAGATATAACAAATACTATTGTGAGTAGTAAAATTTACCCCCCCTCCAAGTCCTCTTATGGCCAGGGAGGCAAGTAAGTTTAGGCACTCTCACTGCCCAAGCTGAAAGTCACAATCCACAGAATAAAATCACGAAAAACATACAGTAAAGTCAAAGGAAATGTGTGGATGCCCAGGTCCTCTCACCACCAGGGATCCACCAAAAAGAAATCAAATTTAAATCAAGGGCAGGATGCAGTTCATTCCTGATGTTGTCGTTCATAACATGCAGGAGTCACACAATCCAGCACAGGGGATAGGCCAAGATATTACACCTCCTGTAATATAGAATCAGGAAATCCAGAGCAAAATCCCATCCATAGGAACATAGGAGCAGCAATATCTGGAACTAATGTAACCCTTTGTAAGTTTGGCCTTTTTAATTCCTCCATAAGGGCTTCTGGGCTATAATTAACTAAAGATCTCTTTAAAACCTTTAAGGGGTGCCGGCCCTGTGGCGCTGAGGGTTGAGGCACTGAACGCCACACCTCACGCCATGCCGGCGGCCCGGGTTCGGGAATTAGCTGGGAGTTGCCGGGGGTCGGTGGGGGGGAAGAGATCGAGTGTCCGGAGGACTGCTCTCTCTTACCGGGGAGGGTGGGAGTGCTGCTCACTTTCCAAGCGACCTCTGGTGGTAGCCAGGGGTGCACCAATGAGCAGCACGGTGAAACGCCAGGGGTGGGCAGAATCATGGCATTACATTGCCTTGCAAGCCGTGCTCCGGAGGGATGGGAAGGGAAAACACTATCAAATACTCCACCTGGAGATAGATGAAGGTGCCGTGGCCTTCACTGCCCACACTCCCAAATCTGGTCCATCTCATTTCTCCATACCGGGGGCACCGGGCACTTTGCCCTTCAAGATAGAGCACCCCAGGTGGATGGGGTGGCCCTACCTCTGGAGGGTTCAGACCTGGAGGTGGTGCTCTGCAGCACAGAGAGAGGGGAATGGTCACGGCAGGAGGTAGAGGTGGGTAACCCGCGGATGCTGGAAGGAGTTCTCCAGAGTTGGAGACCAAAAAATAAATAAAATTAAAAAAAAAACCTTAAAGGGGATTATTTTTATTTCCTTTTTACTTGCAAGGTTGATCTCACAAGAAACAATACTATAATCCCCTAAATTAGGTGGATGTACTTTCTTCATTTTTACTTCCATACCAGGGGCTACACATATGAAATCCAATATATTTTTAGGACCTATTTATCTACTTTTCCAGGTGGGGGTGTCAATTAACTGTTTTAAATGCAAATTCAAAAATGCTTCCTCCAACTTCTGACCCCTTGACCCATTTCAGGCTGCATTAAAGTCACCCATCAGGATTAAGTCCTGATTTCTAACAAGTTCTTCCAAATGTTGGGGTTGGGGGGTAAGGGTTCAAAAATTGCAGGTTTCATGTTTGCAAATCAGAGGTGGGGTCATTGGAGATGTCAGACATAATGACCACCCCCTCTGTTTCAGGAAATCATTGCACGAATATATACTGTTAATATAGTAAGTACCATACATGCTTATACGATATACTATGTAAACCAATATGACTGCTGTGAACTCCCATCTTTTTTTTTATACTTGTTTTTGTATTTTGCCTTCAATGTTCAGGGCAACTTGACTCTGTTGCATGTTACCTAGCATGCATTTGTCTGTACCTATATTGACTTTAAGGAAATAGTGGTTTATGCTGCTTAGCGATGGGTTCTAGTAAAACAGATTTTTGCAGTGGGTACAGAAGCTGCAATGTGTAATGTCTGCTATATTGTAATACAAACCCCTGATATAAAGTTTTGTGGTCACCACACTTTCTTTCTTAAGAAACTGCATTTTAAAAAACATTTCTTTTTCTATCTTTCAGAAAGTTGAAGTCATTCTTTTTGCCTCCTCATCATGGGGTCTCAACATCAAGAAAATACAAAATCACACATGCTCCCACAATGCAAAGCATCATGGGCTGCATATGCAAATCACCACAGAATGTTATGCTGGTCCAACTTTAAGCAGAATTGCATGGTGCCGATAGTATCATGCTACGTCATAGTTAATATATAGGTATGATAGATAGCCACATAGGGTGGCACAGGATTTTTGGAGAAAAGCAAGGCAGCAGTTCTTTCTACCTGTTCTCCCAGGACTCGGGGGTGGGGGGAACAGAATGTTGTTGTAGGCATGTATTTTGCTTAAGTCTGTGTAACTGATTTTACTATGTACAGTGTGAGTGTTACATATGCTAGTAATTGTAAGCAATAAATGCATTTTGTTGTAATTTACTGGACTGAAACTGACTTTATTGTGTCCAGAATTTAGACATATGATTTGCACAGTAACACATCCCTGATCAAACAAAGTCAGAAATGCTCTCTTTTCTTCAGGCAGGGCCCACAAGACATGAAGAAAGCTTCAGCAGATTTTGTTGCCAATATGTGAGAAACAATACTTCTCTACCTCAAAAAGTGCATCACTATGAGGCTGTGGCTTGGAGCTGTACTTTGGGCTTTGACAAGAGGCTACAGGCTAGAGGAAGGGTGTTGGCATTAGGGTTGATAACCTCAAGGAAGACCACAACTTCACCAAGACTCAGGAGACCCAAAACACTAATAGATGTTTAATGTTCCTGCTGTTTGCACTTTGCTTTCTTTAACCCTAATGTTTGCAATGAACACACACACACACACACACAGGTATGCAGATGTATCAGCCATGATGAAGCACAGTAACTTGCAATAATAACGTCACAAAATCCTGCATGAAAAAAAGGCTTAATTGACATTGACTTACAATGGCCCCTGCAGTAAATTGTAGTATTCCATGATATTCTGCAGCATTTCTGCACTTTATCCTGGCTTGACATATCTGTATATATGCAGTATATATATATACAGTATGTTTGTTATGGGACAAGGATATAATAGTTAGGGATGAGTGGAGGTGCTCAATGTTAAACCCCTAACTTTGTACCTTAATAACTTTGTTCAATGGAATAGCCATAAAATGAGTATGTGCAGACAGGCTGGCATAGTCTCAATATGTGTAAAGTTTGGTAACAGAACCTTGTGCAGTTTCCAAATATCTGGAAACCCCTTATTCTGTAAAAGTGTCATTTTATTGCTATACTTCGTGCATGTTTTTTTGCTGTTATAAATACAGTCTAGATGGTACAACATTTTTCTACAAAACCTTCAGGGTAGAAATTACCTTGCTGAGGTAATGCCTTTGAAAGGTTTTGTGAAAATATATTAAACAGTTCTAGAGTTATACGGATTTTATGTTTTTTTCTGAGAATACGCAGTAGGGTTTTGGATAACCCTCTGATATGAACTGAACATTTTCAGTTCATGAGAGCATTTTTGGTTTACATCACTTAGGCATCACAAACTGAAAATGGTTCTCAAGTACAGAAAATTATTTTTTGTCAGCTCGTGAAGGCCAACATCTTGATATTTTTTGACAAATGAAAAACATGAATAATACCTAAAAAATTATGATTTGTGTAACTCTTGAACCTAGGCAAATGGGACACATTTAGCTAGATTCTTGAGTTAGTTTTTTATAAAAATGTCCAGAAATACATTTTTTGGGGCACCAAAAAATCCAATGTGCCCAGCTTAGAGAGAGGAGCCATTCACCCATGTTCTCTGTATGAGAACAGTGGGACTTTCTTGCCTTGTGATGCCACAGCTGAAGTGCTGCTGCAAGCTTGAATGAGAGCAGTGAGCCAGCAATAGCTTTCTCTCTTTTTCTCTGTCTCTCTCTCTCTCCTCTAAGCACTCTATATACATATCTCTCTGTCTGTGTGTCTGTCTGTCTGTCAATCTATCTGTCTGTCTGTCTATTATTCTCTCTTTCTCTCTCTGTCAGTCTAGCTAGCCGATTTGTTGTTTATTCTTATATGGACAAGGTTGCTCAACCCAAGAACTGCTTCTCTCTCCCCCTTCCCTATAGGTCACCTGCCCACCCTTCCCAATGTTTATTTTATTACCTATATTAAATAAGTGGACTAGAGTGCACAAACCCCATACCACTTCTCTTCACCATCCACCTGATCACTCGCATACCTTCCCTAATATATGTCTGCTGGCACTGTGGTGGTGCCAAAGATTATTCTGAAACTGGGGAGCTCAATTCCTAGTGTTGGCTTTAGTCCTCCAGAAATAAAGAAAACTGACCCTCATAGATTTTTTTTTTGCTGAAGCTGAAAAAAAGAAAACAGCCCATCAGTGATGTGACCCACCCAGAGAACCACTCACCACACTTGACCCCCCACTCAGCACCCATGACCACACTCCTGAAGCACGGTGACTCACCTGAATATGTACCACAATGTAGATGCACACTCCAGTTGAAGACACATCTTGCTGCTGGAACCAATAACTGTGATTTGGGAAAAAAAAGGTAAGTCCAGTTTCATGTATTTCACAGGAGTTTGAACTTTTATTCATAACTTTGTCATTTTTTAATATTTTTACATCAAATTTTCAACATTACCTTTTCAAGACCCCACCTCATGAAGTTGGGTGGTGGGATTTTTCAAATCTGCCCAGAAAGGTGACTTTATGGTTGCTGTGCCTTTCTAGCAGGATTTGAACATTTTCACCAATAGTCTGGGTTCATGAAGTAGGGGTCATATGAAGGCTATATTAAAAATTGGGGGTCAAATATTAAAAAACAATAATGTTATGAATATACATTGAAATTTTCTATGCTTGCTCAAAACTTTAGTACTTTTCAATATTTTGACAGCATTTTCAATATAGCCAATTTTTCACAACTGCATGAATGTGACAGCTGTCATTTTTTGAATTCTGGACAAAATGTGTTTTCACACCTCTGGTGCAAAATGATGTTTTAGCGGGAATTTGAAAATGTTTCACCTTCTGCATTCATGAGGTGAGGTCATAAGAAATCTATGTTGAAACATTATGGTAAAAATATGGTAATGTGACCAAGTTATGAGTGAAATATTTCAATGTTCATTCACAGCATTGCTAATTTTCAATATTTTGGCTGCAAACATTTAACATAGCCACTTTTTCACATCACCTGATAAACGTGACAGGTGTCATTTTTAAAATCTTGGACAAGATGTGTTTTTTGGACTTGTGGTGTGAAATTATATTTTGGCCACTATACTATAAATGCTACTTTGTGTTTCTTTTTTCCATAGACATTTTTTTTTCCTTCTAGAGCTGGCAGGTGGCTTGGATCCTCCTTCAGAGAGGTCCTCTCTCTGGCTCCAACACTCCCACCCTTGACCCACCCAGTAATCCCCCATGGGTTGCCCCCATGACAGGGCTGAGAGTGAGGGGCATTGACTTCCCTCTCCCCTGGAGACCAACATCCAGACTCCAGGGGGCCTGTACAGGTGTTGCAGAGCCATCATAGAGACTGCCTGCTCCTCCACTTTTCCATCATGTTTTCTCCCCTCCCCTTTCCCATAGCCATTCAAGCACATGTGTAGGCATGTGCACACAATGATCTGTGGCACCCTCCCTATCCTAGCCACTCCTGTCTGCACTAGTCTCAGGCCTCCACCCAGGGGCAGCCTCGCAACAATCATGAATACATCCCCTTCTGGGAGAGGACAGATGCCCTATGGCCACTCATTCCAACTCCTGGCCTTTCCCCCTGCTGACTCCTGCCTAACCTGGGTTGCCAGCATGGCATGAGGTAAGGCATCCAATGCCTCAACCCTCAGTGCCACCAGGTCAGACCCACGTTGTGCCTCTAAGGGGAGTCATAAAATGAATATCTTGAAAATTTGGAGTAAATAAAACTATATGCAGATGTGTTAGCCATGATGAAGTGCAATAACTTGCAGTAATGACATGTCACAAAATCCTGCATGACAAAAGGGCTTAATTGCCACTTACCTACAATGGCCCCTGCAATAAAGTGCAGTATTCTGTGATATTCTGCAGCATTTCTGCACTTCATCCTGGCTTGACACAGCTTATACAATAGGGGTGAACCAATATCAAGTGAAGTAATCTATGTATTCTCACCACAGTGGAATAAACGGCCCGATGACACACCTACTATGTGTATAAATGTAAAACATTACATTTATATACTTAGTAGATTCATCATCACCATTTATTCTCACAGTAATAACATACTAACATACTAAATTGCTAACAGATTAGGTCCAGCGGTCTATCGAGTTTGCTCAATTAATATCCTACAGTCCATGCACTGCAGTTGCCCCTTCCCCCTTTGTGACCCCCTGCAGGCCCATTACCTTTCCCACTACCCCCACCCAGATAACACCCTTATGTCTGTCACACTATCTCTTTAACAGACCCACTGTCTCCATTCCCAACAACACTGCTGGCAATGAGCTCCAGGGCACCACCACCCTCTCAATGAAATAGTGACAATTTCATCTCCCCCTTAAACCCCCCTACCATTCTCAGGCTATGCCCCCTCAAGGCTCCATCCTTCCTCAACTGGAGCAGTCCATCTGATTTGATCCAGTTTATCCCTTTCAAATATTTAAAGACCTCTATCATATAGATATGTCATGTTCCCCCCAACCAGCCAGTACATTTTCCACACTTTCCTCCTGGCTTCTACAATACTCCATCAGTATTGCAGACACACAGCATGACCGCTTACATTGTAAGATTCCAAACTCCCTACCTACAGACTCCTCAATCCACACACATAATCCAAAAGGAGCAGTTTACTTCAGGATTTCAACTCAGAACCAATTAATCATTGCATATCCCACTGGCATCCTGCAGTATGCAAACTTCCCCAAAAACCTTCTTCCTCTTGTCAATGGCTACATAATGCCACCTGCCAACACAATGATGACCTTGTTCACTGGTGCAGCCACACAGAAACCAAATACAGGATTACCAAACCTCAGATTAAAAAAAGAAAGCATAAATATTTGCCAACAGAAGCCAGGCACAATCAGGTAGTTTCCGGAAAAGGGAAACACAGCTGCTATAATCTGAAAACTCTCTGGCCTCCCACAGAAAGAAATAAACCAATCATAGTAAAGTAAACAGTCTAAATGAACTACTTTGGCTCCATAGTAACAATGCCATGGACTCTAGCAACCTGCCCTAATGCAAGGATGAGCACGGAAAAAAAATCCCACAAAGTAATACCAAATAACAAAAAACTTCAGTCAATCAATCAATCAATCAATAAATCAAAGTCTTTATTTAACCAGGCAATCACCATTGAGCAAGCTCATTTTCGAGGTGGACCTGGGTTTGTTAACAAGGAAAAAGGGACAATATACATGTGATGAAACACACAAGAACATAGAAATAATACAAATAAAGTGAGATACAATAATACAGTATTTACAAAGTATCAGCAGGTAGCATTGACAGTAGTATATGTTTGGAACAGAAGATACAGCTAGTTTTGGGTAGGACACACTTTTTCATAAAAATAAAGAACTATACATATCAGGTGCACTGAACACAAATAAAACCTAATATAAAAAGATATACAGTGATACAGTATGGAGAATTTAGAGCTGGAACCAGGGTCAAAGGAATGTGGAAGGGACAGATATGGGGGTAGAAAAAGGGGAGAGGGAAGAGTCAATTATAGATATGATTAGTGTTTTAACAGTAGTAGAGTGTGCTTGGACTTATAAGAGTCACTATTTAGGGTAGACAGACACAGGACTCATTATGATGTAGTTATAGAGATTTAAAAGCTGCTAGGCTGATGGGGTGAGTTAATTTCAAAGTTTTTTGCAGCTTGTTCCACAGTTGAGGGAACACAAAGCTGATGGCTGCAGTGCCAATGTGAGATTTTGCTTTGTAAACATAAAGGTAGATATATGAGGTGCTTCTCAGAGCATACTTCCCCAGAGTGCACAAAGGTAAATAGACAGAGATATACTGGGGCAGTCTATTTGAAATAGAATTGTATGTCCAAACCACAGCATTTTTTTGCCACCTGCAAGCAAGGGACGACCATCCCACTGCCGTGTACAATGCACAGTGGTGGGTTGAGTATGGAAGACCCGTGATAAATCTTATGGCTCTGTGATAAAGTGTATCGAGTTTGGCTAAGGTACCTGCAGGTTCCTGACTATATAGAAAGTCTGCATAATCAAATAGGGAAAGAAAGGTAGTTTGAACCAGTTACAGTTTAGCGTCTTTTGTGAGGAGATTACTAATCCTAAAGAACAGACCAAGTCTTTGTCTAAGTTTATTTGCCAGTTCTTCTAAGTGATCTGTGAAAGTAAGTCTAAGGTCTAACCAGACCCCCAGGTACTTGAACTTTGGTACGTAGTCCAACTGCTCACCTAGAAAGGTAGTGATCTGTGGGAGTGTCCCAGCAATTGCAGGATTTATTCCATTTTGAAGGGGTGAGACGAACATTGCTTTTTTTTTTGCATTTAAGAGCAGTTTCTCATTTATAAGCTGATGTTGCAGCAGATTGAATTCATTTTGAAGGGCTTTACAGGCCACTTCAGGTGTGGGGCTACTAGCACAGAGTACCGTATCATCCGCGAATAGGTGTATTTGTGCTTCTTTGATGGGGGCATCTACGTTGTTAATATAAATGGTGAAGAACAAGGGACCAAGAATGGAACCTTGTGGTACACCCCTCAATAGGGGTTTTCTTAAAGAAAAAAACACACAGTAAAAAAACAACATTAACCTGCCCTATTGAATAAATTGAATAAATGATGGGGAGGAGTGGAATATGGAAAATATCTACACTCATAAATGGTGACCTCGGGAACCATCACTCATGGCTCTGCTACGCTATGCCACTCATGAGGTTTCCCTTGGTCACTGTTCACTCATGTACTCATGTATCATGTATCATATATATATATATATATATATATATATATATATACTGTAAAACATTAAGAAATGTTGTGTGTAGTACAGTACCAGTGTTTACCTCAGCAAGTAGCTCTTTGTGATCCAATGCAGATGAGCTGAGTTCAGGGGTGAGCTCAGTGAGCCAGCTTGATGGAGTGAGGCTGGGGAACTCAAACCAAAAGGTGCAGTGCTCACCAGTATGAAAGAGGAGTGCTGGTCTGGGGACATCTTCCCCCACTGAGACACAATCAAACAATAAGGCCAGCACTCCAAAACACTTAGCAGGAAGGAATGAATGTAAAATGCAGCAAAATAAAGGGAAAACACTCCAAATGTAATGTTGATGCAGTTTATTTAAATCCATCACTTCACATGTAGGTACACGTAGATGCAAAGGCACAATATCAAACCTTCCACAAACTAGGCCAGTGGGTTCATTATCCAGGTGCTCCAGCACTTTGTTCAATAACAGCTTCATCAGAAATGGTGTTGTTATGTGACACCACCCCCCACCAGCCAGGGAAGGAAAGGTACAGCATTGCCGTATAAGCCCAGGAACCATAGAGTGATGACAGAAGGGGAAGGAAACATATTCATTTCAGTGCTTAACAGTAACTGGTAATTGCTGTTTTTCTTTTAAACTTAGATTGTGGGCTTTTAGTGACACTGTAATTTCTTTGCTGCCTTTACTTAGAATTGATTTTGGGCTGTTGAAAATTTAAAACTTAGTGGTGGTGTATTTCTTTGCTGTCTTTAATTGCTGCAAATTTAGTCTTGGCTTGTCTGACTTGCCCTGTAGTTTGGGTGAGGGGTGCTAATTGTCTGGCCTCTGACCTCAGATATGTGATAACTGGAGGTGGGGTTTAGTCAGAGTTGCGGTAGCAAGTGATTTTTGTTTTCTCAGAAGAAGCCAGAAGGGGAAGGAAACACATTCATTTC
The DNA here is from genome assembly GCA_016271365.2 of Neoceratodus forsteri. Lineage (NCBI taxonomy): Eukaryota > Metazoa > Chordata > Ceratodontiformes > Ceratodontidae > Neoceratodus > Neoceratodus forsteri. The sequence continues at coordinate 635,824,542 of CM057455.1, read as the reverse complement.
AGTGCTTTACAGTAACTGGCAATTTTTTTTTCTTTTAAACTTAGATTGTGGGCTTTTATTGACACTTAATGTCTTTGCTGTCTTTACTTACAATTGTTTTTTGGGGTTTTGAAAATTTAAAATGGAGTGGTTGCGTATTTCTTTGCTGTCTTTAATTGCTGCAAATTTTCACCTCCTCCAACCCCTTCCCCCAACTTTTAATTATATGCCCTGTTAAATCTGATTGACAGGAGCTAAACACAGTGGATAGTAGGGGGTGTGGAGTTGCAGGGGCATAAGAGGGAAGAAGCCCACCTCCAGCACGACAAGTGTTTTGACTCATTTATGTATTTTCTTTTTTTAAAAGAAAAGTATCTGAGGATCAGTGGCAGGATGTTTTGGATGGTAAATTAATAAAAAGGGAACTAGGAGAGCTTCAGTAACAGACAAGCAGTGGAATAGCATTATAATTGCAGTATAATGTGGTGAGTGGTGCAATACAGTGGCTGCAGGGCAGCCATATTCAGGCAGACCTTCTAGACACTGAGGTGCTGCCCTATCTGCATGCATCTCTCTGGACTATGGGATGAGGTAGCCAGAGTCAGAGCAGAAGTAAACTGCATCAGGAGTACCATCACCCCTATCCAGAGACCACCCAGTCCAGTGCCGCTGCCTCAAAGGATGCCAAGAATGAGGAGCACTTGGATGACAGTGGGCTCAGGAAGGGTTAGGGCAGTCAGGCAGAGGCACAGCCCAGATCCTATTTCACTCAAGAACTCATATGCCACACTGGCAAATGGAGACAACCAAATAGAGGTACCCAGAGAAGTGGAAGGAAAGGATGTAGAGGTTAGCTAAGGAGGTAACCTCAGCAGGGAGAGCAGTGGATCCCAGAGGAGGAGGAGGAAGCACATCCTCATGGGGGACTCCATCATAAGAGGGATCCAGCTAGGAACACAGGAGAGTGAGGACAGGGAGGTGAGGCACCTACCAGGTGCTATGGCATGGAGGGATGGAAGCAAGATCCTGGGGATCACTGGGAAGGCAAGACGGGAGGGTGAGCTGGGTGTCATTATCCACTTTGGTACTAATGATCTGGCAAATGGGGAGTCAAAGAAAGCTCAGGAAGTGTTTAGGAAATTGGGGAGGGGTTTCAAGCAAGTAGTTACTTCTGCCACCTTCTCAGAAGTACTACCTGCGAGAAGCAAAGGAGAGCTTAGGGGTGCATGCACCAGGAACTTTAACTCATGGTTGAAGAACTGGTGCTGTGAGGAAGGGTTTGGATTCATTGGTGACTGAAGACACACCTGGAGGGATGGAGGTTTGTTCGAGCCTGACGGCCTGCATCCATCCTGGAGGGGAATACAAGCACTCAATAATAAGTTTAAATGTTACACTAACAAGCATTTAAACTAGCCAAGGGGGGGGGTGGCAGGCCAGCAAGGAGGGTACCTACTTGCTTACCACCCACAGCTAGCAGTGGAACCAGTGAACTGGAGGAGTGGCTATCTCTACAAAGCAGTGTGCAAGAGATGGAGATTAGCACCCAACAGTTGGATAGGCAGAAAAGGGGCAAAATTCAGCAGAAGGGCAGACAGCAAGGAGAACCAGGAATAAAGGGTAACCAGGGAAGGAGCTGGAGTAGAATGGCTAAACAGTCTAGGGCAGTCAAATCACGAAAAGTCATGCATGCCAATGCCAGGAGCCTTAGCAACAAGATGGAAGATCTGGAGGCTGTCATGATGCAGTCAGACCTGGACATTGTGGCCATCACTGAAACCTGGTGTAATGATAACCAGCCTGAGAGATGGCCATATGTGGCTACAACATATTCAGAAGAGAAAGGGCAGGTAGGAAGGGATGAGGAGTGGCACCGTATGTGAAAAATGACATAAGGGCCACAGAGATCCAGGATGAACAAAATGGGGGAGAGATATTGTGGGTTAAGCTGGAAAGGAAAATGATGTCAGCCTTCTGCACTGGTGTGGTCAATAGACCACCAGCCCAGTAGGAAGAAACAGATTGGGAGCTGATGCTAGCCATCCAAAGGATGGCAGACAAGGGTGAGGTAGTAGTGGTTGGAGACCTCAATATTCCAGACATGGACTGGAGTATCCCAGCAGCAGCATCAACTAGGAGCAGATTTATCCTGGACTCCCTTCAGGGTGCCTTCTTCAAGCAACTGGTCTTGGAACCAACTTGGCAGAAGGCAATACTGGACCTTGTGCTCACAAACAGGGACAGTGTGATTGGGGTAACAGTGGGGGAGCACCTGGGGAACAGTGACCACCAGTCATTGTGGTTTGAAATCACAGAAGGAGTAGAACCAAACCACACAAAAACACATATCCTGGATTTTAGGGGGGCAGACTTTTGGAAAAAGGGGAGATACTTGAAAGAGGCATAAAGGGGAATGGGGCAGGAAGCAGAGGTTGAGAAACAGTGGGCAGTATTTAAAATGGGGATTACAAGAGCAACAGAATTATGCATTAAGCAGGTTAGCAAGAGGAAAAGGAAGAGGAGACCATTATGGATTTCCAAAGAGGTAACAAAGAAAGTGAAAGCATTCAGGCAATACAAAAAGACACAGGCTGAAGGGGATAGGGAGAAGTACCAGGAGAAGCAAAGGGAGGCAGGAAGGTCAATAAGGGAAACCAAAGCTCAGACAGAAGAACACATTGCAAAATCAGTGGGTAGAGGGGACAAAACCTTTTATAGATACATAGGTAAAAAAAGAAAAGTAAAGGGAGGGATAGTGAGATTGAAGGGGGAGGATGGGGGCCGCATGGAGGATGACAACAGTATAGCTGACATATTGAACAGGTATTTCTGCTCAGTCTTCACTGAGGAAGAGCAGGGTAATGGGTCTGAAGGGAGTACAAGGGGTGAGAATGGTGCAGAAATGGACACAAGTCCCTTTACGCGAGAAAGCGTCCTGAAGGAACTGGAATTAATAACAGTTGGTAAAGCAATGGGCCCAGATGGAGTGCTCCCCATGGTCCTTAAAGAACTAAGAGAGGTGGTGGTTGAACTTCTCGCTATCCTGTTTAGCTGATCACTGGAAACAGGGGAGGTACCCAAAGACTGGAGGACAGCAGATGTAGTCCCCTTATACAAAAGTTGGAACAAAGAGGAAGCGGGGAGCTACAGACCAGTCAGCCTCACCTCGGTAGTGGGGAAGATCATGGAAGCACTACTGAAGGAGAGATTGGTGGAATACCTGTTTGTCAATGGACCTCAGGAACCAAGGCAGCATGGTTTCACCAGGGTGATGTCATGTCAGACCAAACTCCTTGATTTTTTTTGACTGGGTGACTAGGGAGATGGATCAGGGGAAGGCAGTGAACATGGCCTATCTGGACTTCAGCAAGGTCTTTGACACTGTACCACATAGAAGACTATTACACAAACTGGAGAATATGGGTGTGGGCAGGACAGTAGTGTGGTGGGTAGGTAACTGGGTGGGTGGTGGTAAATGGCTGTCACTCCACAGAGGGAAGAGTGACCAGTGGTGTACCACAGGGATCAGTGCTGGGATCGGTCCTATTCAACATCTTCATCAGTGACATTGTGCAGGACCTAGAAGGCAGAATTTCCCTGTTTGCGGATGACACAAAGCTCTGTAGCAGAGTAGACACACCAGAGGGTGTAGACAGAATGAGAAGGCACCTGTAGAAACTTGAAGAATGGTCAGGGGTTTGGCAGTTGAAATTCAATGCAAAGAAGTGCAAGATAATGCATATGGGGCACAAAAACCCAGGCATAATATATTAGAGGGAAAGAGTGTGACAAGGCAGCAGGAAAATCAAATAGGATGCTGGGATGCACAGGCAGGGGCATCACCAGCAGGAAAAGGGAGGCCCCACCTGGAGTACAGTGTACAGTTCTGGAGACCTTATCTACGTAAGGACATAGACAGGGTAGAGAAGGTTCAGAGGAAGGCAACAAAGATGGTACATGGATTGCATCACAAGTCCTGTGAGGACAGGTTGAAGGAATTTAATATGTACTCCCTGGAGGAGAGGAGGGAGAGGAGGGAGGGAGAGAGGGGTCATGTTAGAGACATACAAGTATCTTACAGGGAGGAACAGGGTACATGAATACACTATTTTTAAGTGAAAAAGATTTTCCAGGACAAGAGGGCATGGGATGAAGTTGGAGGGAGGACGATTTAGAGGAAACATGAGGAAGAATTTCCTCACAGAATGTGTGGTGGACAAGTGGAACACCTTGCCAGAGGAAGTGGTGGGGGCTGAAACAATCACGGGATTTAAGAATGCATGGGATAGACATAAATTAATTCTGGAGGTCAGGGGTAAGGAGCAACAGACTTCTAGGAAAATATAAACTGAACTTACAAGCTCAAATGGGCAGACTGGGTGGGCCAGAGGCCCTTATCTGCCAACACTGTCTATGTATCTATGTAAGTCTTCTCTTGCCATAGGGCACTGCCCCTCTGCACTCATGGGTGGCAGAGGACCCTGTGCTTTGGCTGAGAGATGAACTATTGCCCTCTGCATCTGTATCTGCAGCTACATGGAAGTGAAGGGCCCTTTGGTAGCAGAGGGCTCTGTGCTTCCACAGCCCACCAGAAAGCCCCATAAATTATTGACATCCTTCAATGCACTTCCATAAGCAGATAGAGTCTTCCCTAGGTGCACGGCCCTACACAGCTGCATATGTTTAGGATACAATTCCACTATCTAGAAAATAGTTTAGTTCAGTTTATTGTTCTAGGAATTAATACCTTTGAGCCAAGGCTCTTTTGCAAAGGTTCCACATCATAAAAGTACATAACAACAAGACATGTTACAACAATTGGCAAGCAATTTATAGAGGCTGCAATAAAAACAGTAATATTCAATTACAAGAAAGTAAGAAACTCAGAGGCATTTAAGGAAAGATAAGGATGGAAAAAGTAGGAGGAGAGAGAGGGAGAAAAAATAAAAAGTTCAGTAGCAGACAGGACCAGTTAGTGGTACTCCGAGTGTCTTTGTCAAGTGAGGGGTTGTGGCGAGTGATGGACAGCTGTAAGTGCAGTCAGAGGGTAGAGTTTTTAGTCAAAGCAGTCACAGGAGCTGGAGGCTGTGAGGTGACCGTACAGCATAGATTTGAAAGCTCCCAGTGATGTGGAGGATAGAGTAGGTAAGCTAAGGGCATTGTACCAGGTAGGGGCACGATAGGCAAATGATCTTTGCCCCTGAGCAGTCCGGCATCTGGGGACCTGAAAAGGTTGGTGCTCAGATCTTCTGGTGGGACGAGTTTCGTTATTCAGGCAAGTAGATCTAGGATACACAGCGAAGTGAGTCCCAAGATTGATTTTTTTGCCATCAGGCACGTGAGATACATTATGCGATTAGAGAGTTGTAACCAGCCAGTTTCTGTGTAGAGCTCACAGGTGTGGGTCCATCTCTGCGCTCCAATGAGGAGTCGACAGGCCTTGTTTAGGGCTGTTGAGATGCGCCTTAGTGCGGTGGTAGTAGCAGAGCCATAGATAATTAGGCGATAGTCTATGATTGAGATGACAAAGCTTTGCATAGAAATCCTTAGGGTAGCTTGGTTAAAGAATTGACAGTTCCAGTACAGTATTCCAATGCGTTGGTTCACTGTTTTTGCTGTGTTATCAATGTGGGTCGCAAAGGTAAGACATTGATCAAAATGTGATGCCAAGGTATTTGAATGTATTCACTTGTTCAAGTATATTTCCAGGGGAAGTTTTTATTGTGAGTGGAATATGCCTTTTTTCTGTTTTGATGACTGGCGAAAAGCATGGTTTTGGTTTTTTTGTGATTTAGGACTAGCTTGTGATCAAGGAACCACTTTTCAACACAAGAGAAAGCAAGTTGCAAACTCTGACGTAGTGGTTTGGGATCCTTATGAGAGGAGAGAATTACAGTGTCATCAGCTTATAGTATTATTTTTCTGGGCAGGATTCAAGGAGCGAGTTTAGGAATAGGCTGAAAAGGAGAGGGCCTAGGATTGATCCCTGGGGGACACCAGAGAGGACCGGTTTAGGGTCAGAGAGAACATCAGAGATTTTTACTGTTTGTGAGCATTGTGCCAGGTAACTTTTTACCAGGGCACCTGGTCCCTCAGCTAGCCCAATATTGAGCAGAAGTGAGATTAATAAGCCATGGTGAACAGTATCAAAGGCTTTTGTGAGGTCAATGAAAACAGCTCTGGTTTGGTATCCCCTATCCATGCCATTGTGAACTTCTCCTGAGAAATCTAGTAGGGCCGTCGACGTACTGTGTCCTTTCCTAAATCCGTGTTCTTGCATGCAGAGTATATTATACATTTGCAGGTAGTCTGAAAATTGATCAGCCACGATCCATTCAAGGGCTTTGGAGAGGGGTGGAAGTATTGATATAGGTCGATAGTTCCCTGGTGTGGATTTGTCACCCCCCTTTGAGCACTGGTGTAACTGTAGCAGACTTCCATTTGCTAGGAAATTTACTTCGGCAGAGGGAGAGATTGAGATTTTTGGTGAGAGGGTGGATCACTTCTTCCAAGGTGAGAGACAGAATTTTCAGATCAATGGTGTCACTGCTAGTTCTTGATTTAGAGCAAGCCTTTTTTATATATTTGTAGGCTTCATGTGCCTTAACTATTTTAAAGCGGACTAGCAGTTGGTCAGGTGAGGTGATGTGGGATGCGAGCTTTGGCAAGGTCAAGTCCGAGAAGAAGTCTGGCGGGAGGACCCCACTGAGGTCTGTGAAAGTTTTATTTAGGGCATCAGCCATAACCTTTGGGTCAAAGGTAGTGGAGCCATCAACATTCATTATCATAGGAGAGGATTTGGACTGTTTGCCATAATATTTCAGATGTTGTCCCAGAAAGATCTCCCATCACCCCAGGTGGTTGCTAGGGCATTTTTGAAATAGGAGCTCTTCATTTGCCTGATTTGCGAGGTGCATAAGTCGTGTGCCTATTTGTACTTCTGTGTATCCGTCAAGCAGCCTGTGGCCCTGGCTATGGCCCAAAGATGGTCACGAGCTTTGAGCTGAGTCAGTAGTTTGGCCGTGAGCCAAGGATTAGAGAGAGCTTTGATTTTACCCTTTTTTAATGGTGCGTAAGTGTCACAGGCAGTGTTGAAAGTTGTGATAAAGCATTCTAGGGCAACGTCAACATCTAGCATATTGCGGATTGGGGACCAGTCTTGTTGTAGGAGACAGGTCTTGAGTTTAGTGAGATTTCCATGTGGTAGCACTCTACTTGAGATAGTTTTGGGAGGTGGTTTAAGGAATTTATTTGTCCAGGTACAGATCACAGGGGAGTGGTCACTGCGAGAGCCAGAGAGAACAGTAGTGTTTTTTATCCTGTCCGGGTGACTAGTAAGTATCCAGTCAATGAGAGTGCAAGTTCCAGTCTTGTACGTTTTCCTAGTCAGGAGTTGACCATCTGCGTTAGGTTGGCTTCTGGGACAGCATCCTTGCTGGATCCATTTTCAGAGGCGAGCCAATTGAAATTGAAATCACCAAGTAGGAGGAGCTCAGTGTCAGGAGGTTGCAATCTTACAAATTCAAGAACTGTCTGGAGACCGGATCAAGGGTCTTTAGGAGGGATATAGACTGCAGCCACGGTTAGCTCTTTATGGTGGGCACCAAGAAGTAGCTTGACAGGGAGAAGTTGCACTAGGGTATTTGTAGGGGAGAAACTGGCAGGGTGACTAGAGAGGTTGTCCTTAATGTAGATAGCACAACCCCCCCCCCACACTTTTTTTTTGACCGGTCGAGTCTGAAGAGATTGTAGCCTTGAAGCTAGATTGCATAACCTAGAATGCTTGGCGATATCCAGGTCTCAACAATAGCTAAATATGTCAGGATTGTTTTGACCAATAAAGACTTGAAGGGATGCCAGCTTAGGAAGGAGACTGCAGATATTTAGGGTAGCAATGAAGAGCCCCTTATCAGCTTTTGCTAGCTTTGTTAACCTGTTTGAGACAGGGCCAGGGTTTGGGTGGACCCTACATGACATAAGAAGGAGGAGGAGGAGCAGGAGTTTTAGGGACATCTCCCTAAACTCATAGTATGTCACACTTTTCCTCTGTTTTTTACTGGTTTGGAGACAATGTAGTCATCTAGGGTCCCAACAGAGGGGGATGGCTAGTGACAGGTGTTGATTTATCATCTTTCCAGTGGAGTGGGCAGCCATTTGCACCCAGTCCTTAGTAAGGGGTGCCTCAAGTAAGGGTAAGGAGGATTTTCCATGGTTCCATGTTGCAGGTAGCAAGTTATGATGATAACAATGGGAGGCTGCGATGGGTAGGAGGAGAGAGGAAGTTGGCACAGCGGATAGAAGAAGGAGAGGAGCAGAAGAGACAAGAGGAGGTTTCTAAGGGAAGGCATTGTTGGCGAAAACAGCACAGCACTGTGTTCTAGGAGTGTCAGGTAGAGGTTGGGGGCATACAAAAAAGAAATGAAGTAGGGGTAACGGAAAGAGATTTTGGGGTTTGGAAAGGGTATGCTTAGTGCTGCAGAGGAGGGAGTCAAGCAGAGCCTAGGAGGAGGGGGAGAGTATAGGCTGTGGGACAGGATGGAAGGCAGGTTAGGAGGCGGGTCCTATGTGCAAGGGCACAGCGAAGAGCCTATTTAATAAAGGTTGGAGGGGGGGGAGGGGGCGGGGATAAAAAATTCGGCCGAGAACAGTGCAACTGAATGGGCGCCAAGCCCAGCACAGCACACTTTCAGTAGCAACCAATGGGAATGCAGTGACTAGAACTGGCGGCCAATGGGCTAGTGTCTCAGAGCGCGGTCAGCCAATTACAGCCTATCCCTGCTTCCCCGGCCCAGTGAAGTCCTTACCCGGCTTCTGTGAGGGGTTTTGCAGCAGCTGGTGGTGGCATCGGGAGACCCTGAGCTGTGCCAACGGGGCACACGGCTGGCCGGTCCAGGAGTCCAATCTGGGGTAGAGAGAAAGAGAGGCAGCTGTAAGTATACAGTATTTAAGCAGAAGCAAGGCTAAAGCAGTACAATAGAGTGGTGACGCTGACAGAGATTCATTCAGTCAGGGTGGCAGGGGGACAGGGCAAGCAGATGAAGCAGGATATGATGTAGAAGCGGGAGTTAGTGAGACAGGAGACAGAGAAAAATTAAAATGACAAAAAAAGTGTCCTTTAGAGGTAGCGGGGGGGTGGGGGTAGCCACCAGAGAAACAATCAAGTTTAAGTGATCAAAAAGGCACTGGCGCCGGCTGGGCGGGTAAGTTTGTGCAGCTCAGAGATCAACAGGGAGGCTTTGGAGAGAGAGATAGAGGTACTAGTGAGGAAAGATGGTGATGTCAGAGAAATAGGGTTAAGCGGACAGTGGTAGGCAGGCAAGGATAAGGTGGGGGAGAAAGCGATGGTGCACTGGCGGTCCCTTAGTCGAGGAGAGAGACAGTGCACTTCGTAAAAAGAGAGCAGGCCGTGATCGCATAAAATAAATACTTTGCAAAAAACTGTTAATGCACTAGCTAGGCTTCAGCTTTATGCAACAAAAGTAGGGAAATGTGGCATTAGGATTTTCAACTTAAACTCCCAACCCCTACCCCCAGCAGCAAAAGAAAAAAAATAGGGTTTGGGGTCTCTGGAGTTTTGGTGAATCAGTAGTAGAGACTTCCTTGGGATTGTCAACCCTAATGCTCACCTCATCCCCTGAGGAAACAAGTTCAGATGTGATCTCTTTTCTTCACATGGGGCCTGTGAGCCCTGCTTGTAGAGAGCTACACATATTTTGTTGGCAACATGAGGTGAGACATACTTTTTTTACCTCTGACAAGTGGATCACTACTCTTTTTATTTAAAAGTTTCAAAAAATACAGGATAGGTTCTATGAGAAGCAAGTCTCATTTATAGAATGTCCCAAGTTGTACTAATTAGACAAACTACAACAAATAATAAATATTAGACAACTAAACATGAATAAGTCAAATAAAACAGTTACAAACAGATTGTTCCTGAAGCAGCATTATTTTAGGCCATGTTTAAAAGTGCCAATGGTAGCTAAGTTTCTAAGCAGATGAGATTAAATGTTCTAAGAAAAAGGGGCCCCCTATGAAAAACATTCTTTACCAAAACATGTATGAGATTTTGGAAAGGAAAAGCCCTGACTTGAGGCTGCACTGACTTGAAGCTGTACCTTGTGCTTCAGGCAGGTGACTACAGGCCAGGGGAAGGGGGTGAGCATTAGGATTGACAACCCCAACAAGACCCCACCATTGATTCACCAAGACTCTGGGCACTCAAAACCCTAATGTTTTCTCCTTTTGCTGCCAGGGGTGGGGGAGGGAGTTAGCAATGGAAACCCTAAAAACAAATTTCCTTACTTTTGCTGCATTATGTTGAACCCTAACTGGTGCATTAACACAGTTTTTTGCAAAGAATATAGATGAGCTAGCTAGACAGATAGATTAATAGATAGATAGATAACTAGATATCTTGATAGATCGCTAGATAGAGATATAGATAGACAGAGACAGACAGACAGACACATTGACAGATAGATGTAGATACGGATACAGATATATACTGAACACATATAGATGAATACTGAGTTGAGAGTGATCTGTGTGGTACTATGTCTTTATCTACTTAACTATTACTCAGCGATTTAATTGACCAAAATATGCTAAATGAAACAAAGCAATAATAGTAATTATGTATTGCTTTCTAGCAAGGCACAATTTGCTACTCTTACCTGTAGCATCTCTAAGCTAAGACATGGTATAAATCCCAAGTGTAATTTTAAAATATCTAATTCATGGTAATATGATCACAATGTTGCACCAAAATCACTATTTTCAGTACATTCATAGTAAAAGTAAAGTTACTGGATAAGAGTTGAAAATGTCTCAAGATCAGGAGGTGACTTCATGAATAATATCATCACTGCCTTTTGTCATACTGTAGTTAGGGCTACCCTGCCCTCCAACAGGATGACCCTGATGATAAACTCAGTCACTGACATGCATACTGTACCTCTCAAAATGTTAGGTTGGACATCCTGCTAATTTGTGGTAGCATGTATCCCCATGACCAACATTTAGTTACAGTTCTAGCTTAAAAAACTGCCAAAGTACATCCCAGGCAGAGTGTCATTTGCTAAATGTGGGACACATTTGATCTTACTGCTACTGTGGAAGAAAGCCTGCCTCTACTCTTACAAATATATCTGGAAAAATATCCTTAGTCTTTGCTGATCTTCTCAGCAACAAACTGATGTAAAAGCCTTACAAACCCCAAAAAGGTAAGGTTTGTCTGTTTTCATGGATGCCATTATATTAGAATTTGTAAAACAATGCACTTATTTTAATACATACTTTTATATGTTTGCAGTTTGTAACATTCTTGTACTCAGCAAAGATCTTTAAAGAAAAAGATTGTCTTTGAGTTATTAAGCATTGTGGCAAATTTCTGACAGCTCAGATGAGATTCAATAAAAGTATTTTTAGAGGAACTTCATGCTCTATTAGATGACACAAAATTTATGGGCCTCATCAGTGAAGATAAAGTGAAATACAATATATTTGTGCTGAATGTTCAACTTACCTTCTGTCAAACACTGTCTCTGAAGTGAGATCTCACTCTTTATGTGTCTAATTCTATAGAATGTCATCAGGATATTGCTAGAGGTTTGAGATCCCTCCTTAGGGATACAGTACCATGGATGTTCTGGGGAAATTCAGGGATTCCAAATGGAAAGAAAACTACAAATGGCTGGGACTAGATGAGGAGGCATTGTATACTTCCATTTGTCACACTGATGACCTGTAGGCCTACTACCACCTTCTCAGGAGACCTAACATAAATCAGATACTAGACTCATTTATATTTCAGGGATGAGCATATATTGTATCCCACAGTTTATTTATGTTTGAAGCAGATCGTTATCTACAACTGAGTGGGGCTGCAATGGGGGCTACAACAACCCCTGCTTATACTAACATTTTCCTGGGCCTTTGTGAGGAGGAGGACACTGAATTCAACACACAGGTTAATGCGTATTCAGGTCACATAGATAAGGGGTACATATTTAGCCATGATGTGATTTGTGTTTAGGATGGGAGAGAGGAGGAAATTACATCACTCGTGGCATGGCTAGATGATAACTATCTTTGTCTACAGTTTACCCACTCACACAGAAGCCAACATTAAAATTTTCTGGATATCACATTGTCTAGCAATGAGTATGAGAAAGTGCAGATGGTAGGCTAGAGAAATCAGATTGCTACCATCATACTTCTCAGAGCTGATATCTTGCATGCTATACACCTCTTTAATTCTATACTATATAACTAACTTCTAAAGGTAAGATGGAACTGCGCTATCCCTTAGCCATTTAAGACCCAAGATGAAGAAGTGAATGAGAGTAATTCCATGAAACAGCTTTAAAGAAGAATTTATTGAACAAATTATAGAAACAGCATAACATGGAGTGGTAATCTCCCTGCTTTTCCATTAGCCCATTATATGCATCTGCCACTAGAGGTCGCTACAGGCCCCCACTATGTGAAGCAACATTATACCTCACCCTCCTCTAACGTTAAGCTAACAAAGCTGTGCTAACTCCCAATCACACATCTTAATTCCTGTGCACACTGTTGCTCCCATTTCTCCCGATCTCTTTCCTCTCTCTCCTCTTTCCTGGTGGTGAATTTGAACCTAGTTTCTGGAGGCTAGCATTCTATCCTAGGCACCCACTCTAACCTCTAGGCTACTCAGCCTGCTAGGAAACACCCTCCCTCTAGCTCTGTTCATCCCATAACACCTAGTGGCCGCTGGTGGAATTACATCATAGTAGCTACCAGACACTCAGGTCACTACTACCAAGCCTGTCTGGTAACTGCAATTTGATTGTGAACTCCAGCCCAGTCACCCCCCTAAGGTGGTGCCCCCCATCCCTGGCCAACAACAGTCAGTCAAGTTCTCTTCAGCAATACTGCTAACCCTTCCCACCCCACCTGTTCCAGTCCAAGCTGCTTGCAATAGTCACTTGATACCCCTTACTAGCAAGGCATCCAGCCCAGGTAGAAGTCAGTAATACTTCAAGTGGCCTGCAACATCCACCATGTGAGCCTTATTTATCCTGGTGTTTGCCTCCTATCTTTACCTGCCACAGCATGTGGAGCCCCTATCAACACTGCCACCCCTCAGACATTCTTCTTCATGTTATCTCCCAACAATTCATTTCCCATCTGGGATCCTGCTACCATCACCTTTCCACATACCCTCATCCCCCCACAAAAACTAGCCACACGGGCACTCTCACTCACCTTTACATCCTGCCCATCCTGCCTCAATCTCATGCCCAAGCACCCCACCCCACTACTGGCCAAGATCACCACCAGGAAGGAACATATGTTCCTCAGGCTTAACCTGAAAAAAAAACTTATCATGCTTCTCTTGCTGTACTCCTGAAATGTAGAAGTAAACCTGGGTCCCCCTCTCCAGTTGCCTCCCAACTGGGCTTCACATCAGCCCTGAGCCTGAAAATAATGCTGATCCATGTCTGTACCCTTTTAAAAAAATAGACCTAGTCAAAGTATGGGTATCTGAGAGTCATCCAGATATACTAGCTGTCAACGAAACCTGGTTAAAAGGTAGTACCACAGACCAGCAGATTATGATCCCCTCCTATAACACTTTCAGACTGGACAGATCACTGGGGCAGGTTGTCATTTATGTTATTCCAAATACCCTACCACTGAATTCCTCTCACTGTCCAAACCAAAGGAATTTGAATGTTTAGCATTAAGGCTCTCGCTTCCCTCATCTGAAGCATTTAATGTCATCTGCTGCTACAGACCACCAGCAGGAGGATTAGAACTCCTTTCTACACTAAGAAACATATTTGAATCCAACCCCAATGAATCCATCATCCTTGGTGACCTGAATGTGGACTGGCTGTCACCTAAAGCAAACACCTTAAAGGACATGTGTTATGAGTTAAGCATCTCATAACTCATCACAGAACCTACAGAATGAATCAAAAAAATAATACCAAACGCGTCATTCTGGACCTGATTCTCACAAATATACCACACAAAATACTATACACAGCATCTTCCACAATGACTTAAGTGACCACAACATTGTAGTCTGCACACGAACCCAGGATAGACACCCCCCTCCTCCAAATTCATCACAAATTGTAGCTTCCACAAATTTAATCTGAAAGGTTACCTGGCCGACCTTAGGTGCATTTACTGGCAACGCCTTTATCTGATGAAATCGGTAGACAAGGCCATAGATACCCTTAACAGTAACCTCACAACACTAGCAAACAAACATGCACTGCTGTTAAAATGTAGAGTAAAAAAGGCATCATACCCTTGGTTCACCACTGAACTTAAGGCAGCCTTAGTTTGACAGGACAAACCTTGGGCACTAGCAAAACAGAACAAAGCCCCTGCTGACTCAACAGTGTTCATAACTTTGAGAAATGCTTGTACTAAACTAATAAGAGCAGCTAAATCAAAATATTTTATGGAATCTTTAGAAGACACCAAAGGTAACGCTGCAAAAATTTGATGGACACTCAAATTTGTTGATGGCCATAGGACCCCACCTCCTTCCATTCCCAGTAAAATCACCATCAATGGTGTCACAATTTCTGATCAATGCAGAATATTAGAAAGGTTAAATGTGCACTTCATGACAGTGGATCTAGCATTTGATTCTTCTCCAGCTGCTGGACTTGTCGAGTGCCCCATACCAGTGGATACCCCCCAAACCCAATCATTCACAACTTCTTTGGCCTCACCCCAGTAACATACAAGCAAGCTGTAAACCTCTTAAAACATTGGATCCAAAGAAGGGTTCTGCTGTGGATGGCATCAAGACCACATTTCTAAAACTAGGATACCATCACCTAACCATCCCTATATGTATACCTTCAACTTGTCAGTCATCACTGGAATGGTTCCCTCTTGCTAGAAAACTACCATTGTTCAGATCAGGTGGCCTGGGTAACCTTAATAATTACAGACCAATTTCCATCCTCTAGTCCTGTCAAAACTACTAGAAAAACTAGTCAATATGCAGTTGAAAGAATATCTTGAAAGCTTAGACCTATTCAACCCCCTGCAATCAGGTTTCAGATGCAACCACAGCAAAGTGTCAGCATTGGCAAAAGTGACTGATGACTGGTTCTCCTCCATTGATAATAAACATCCAACAGGAGCTGTATTTTTAGACCTGAGCAAAGCCTTTGACACAGTTGACCACAATCTCCTGCTTGGTAAACTTAAAGAACTTGGGCTGAACAATAGTATCGACTGGTTTCCCAGTTAGTTCTTGGGTAGACCTCAATGCATTAAAGCCGATGGGCTCCTCTCCCCCCTCCTTGCCACTAACAAGATGGGTCCCCCAAAGTTCTATTTTAGGACTGCTGTCATTTTCTATCTACATCAACTCCCTGGGTAACAACATCCATAACTCTAAACTATATTTTTTTATGGATGACACGGTACTATACACTTCTAAGTCCTCCTTGATGGACATGAGTAATGAGTTTCAGGATGACTTTAACCAGCTTCAGTGGAACCTACTAAACTCTAAACTCTTACTAAATGCTAAGAAACCCAAGACCATGTACTTCCTTCCCCTTCACGCTCATACATCCCTCTGGAACCAGGCCACACTGGCACCAATTAAAACCTTATTAGGTGACACCCTTGCTGTTGTGGATAAGTTTAAGTATCTAGCAGTCTGGCTAGACTGCAAATTATCCTTTGCTGCCCACATTGAATCATTGTCTAAAAAACTGAAAATAAGACTGGGTTTCTTTTTAGTAACAAATCCTTATTTCCTGAAGACATCAGAACAAGATTAATACAAGTCACCTTCCTTCCGCTTATTAATTATGCAGACATTATCTACTATAGTAGTGCTGCATCTAACCCACACAAACTTGACATCCTATATCACCATGCCCTACACTTCATAACCAAAGCATCTTATAGAATGCACCATTGTGCCCTCTATGCAGCAGTGGGATGGTCTTCCCTCACAACAAGAAGGATGTGCCACACTGGAACTTGGGACTTGAAAATTCAGATGGATAAACTTCCTCTTTACATCACCTCCCTCTTTTGCAGATCCCATAGCTACCATTCCCTGTGTAAACATAACAACATCCTACTAGATGTGCCCAGAACATGCACACTTCATGGCAGAACTGCAATTAGCTATGTCATCCCAGCCTCCTGGGACAAATTACAAGTCTCTCTCAAGCTCACAAAACTAGTAACTGCCAACTCCTTTAAATCCTTGCTCAACAAGTTTTTCAGGGAAATCTGTCTCTGCTGCAATGGGTAGGTCATCTGATTCCAACTGACCCAATAGTCAACACTTATCTCCCCATCTTTCTCCACTCTCTCCCTTAGTCTTCCCTCATTGACTCAGAAAACAGTTTGAACTTCATCACCCTCAGCTTCTCCAGCCCTCCTCAGCATCCAGTTCTATGTTTTCCCATTGCTTAGATTTGCCCCTACATTGAATTTCACTGGATGTTGTTGTCCTCCCACTCTGTAATGTCCAACTGTTACAGGATTCAAACTCTTGTCTCCCCATTGTGTCCCACTGTACCTGTCTCCTATTGCTTGATTGTTAATAACCCCTTGCTTTCCCAAAGTTCCCTGATTTTGTTGTACTCTCATTTCAGAAATTACTATGTCAACATATTGTACTGAAATTACCTATGTCAAAATATTGCATTGAAATTATCCATCTCTGATACATACTTACTCATTGTATTGTTCTGTATCACTGTATTGCATTGTCCTACCAGGACCTTCTTGTAAATGAGCCTGCTCCATGAAAATTTCCTGCAAATAAACTTGAATTTTTATTGATACATAAGTCAGAGAACTGCAGCATGGAAATGGTGGTGACATTTTCTACAAAGAATAACCAATAGGCAAGGCATATTGAGACTATCATATGTATGAACATGCCATACTGCTTACTGATTCTTGTTTGAAAGATGTGAGGTCCCAATGAATAGCTTTGGGAAAGGAGATAGCCTCAGCTACAAAACTATTCAGAGCCAGCTTAAAAGGATTAATGAAGGCATCTTAACTGGCCCCCCACCACAGAATGAGTTTTTTAAGTGTGAGACATTCTTAGTGTTCATGTTTGTAAATAAGGTCATGTATTTGTTCACCCTACCTTTGATTGAACAGTGGAAATAAGGGAGTTCATAAACTGCACATTCGAGTTTGTTGCAGACACACTATGCTTTTCTATGGCAAGGTACATATTACGTGTATAGCACATCAATTGAGGTGTGCCTCCAGAGGCATATCAGGGACATCATCCAGACTAAAACAGACATGCTCCTGTGTGTGCACATTCAAGAATATCACAATATAGATTTCTATGTCTGACACTTGTGCAAATGGAAAGAGAATCCTAATAAAGTGGCACTATAAGCTAAAGGTTAGAGTAATGAGCTATGAAAGAGCTTGGCACACCCAGCAAATCTGAGTTTGATTCCCACAACCTCCACTTGTATACTGCTTGACTGAGAAAGTCACATAACCAGCCCAGTACTCCTGGTTCACCCCAATAAACAGGAATTTGTGCCTAGTGGGCCTTACCTGGTTATCAAAGAATAATAATAAAAAAAGTAAAATGGGTCAATAGTATACAGAAGCTATTACAGAAAGAGATAAGGTAGATTTTCACATTGGTAAGCCTTAAACCAGAGAGCCTGAATGATGACTTGGATTTAAATCCATTTTGTGAAGCTTTTTGTATATCTATAATCCCTCGACCTTTTTAGAAATTGTTAATCCCACAGGGACCACCCACTGAAGTTTAAAAGCTATACAAAAGGAACTATGTAGTGCTAGTTAACTGTGTCAGTGGCTCAGCAGGTTACACACTTGCATCTGGGGCTGGGAGATTAGAAGGCTGTGGGTTCTATCTCAACAGCAGGCACTTGGGTTAATATCCCAATACTGACACCATAGTGCAGCATGAGGGGGGTGCTGCACACTTGAGGTGCTGTCTTTTGGATGAGGTGTTAAACTGAGGTCCCATCTGCCTGTTCTGGTGGTAGTTCAGGTGGATATTAAAGATTCTATGGCACTTTTTGAAAAGAGTAGGGGAATTTTTATTATTATATCTTCAACAAACAAATGATTATAAACAGTGTTAATGCACACACAATTTACAAATCATTAAGCAATAAAATTAAAAAAATAAATCAAATAAGTATTAAAATCATACATGTTCTAGATTGTTATCAAATAATTATTTAGTGTCCAAAAGGGAAATCAAAAAAACTAATATGAACTTCACCCCCCCCCACCAACACTAAAAGAGCAGGGAAATTTTTACTAAAATCAAAAATTAAAACATAAACAGAGCAGTATTATGTCATACAAACCTATAATAAAAAAAACAGAGAGAAAAAAAATCGGACAATATATAGGAATCACAAAGAGAAAAAATACATAGCAAGCTCAAAAATACACAAACCAATAACCAGAAAAAAACAAATGAACTATTTTTCCAGTATGATTCCCAAATCCCCAGCTTCAGTGTCTTAAATCCATGCTGCCTTAAACAAAAAATCCTATCTTTAATGAGAAAAAACAATTGTAATGGGGTATCCTGTTTTTGTTGAAGAAGAAACCCGCATCTGACTTGTCAAACCCAAAAAAGAATAAATATGGAAATAACATTCAACATACTTGGGTTACATGCATCCCAAGAAGAGGGAAAACACCCAAAAAACAGTTGTTTAGCAGACCAACAAATCCAAGGTTAGCCGATCCAGAAGGCAGTCCAAATATCCCAGAATTCCAGTATAAAAGGACATTCAAAATATAAATGTTCCACCAATCCAACTTGAGTCAAACAAGTAGGATGAAAGCAGAATCCATCTGAAATCTGTTTGTGTTTATGGTTACCTCGAGTGTTAATATGGCCATGAACTCCCAATCACATTATATCCCACTTAGAAGCTGGAATTCTGGGATTCAACAACCTATCTTTAATACATGTCTGCTCAATCCAAGTAAAATTGTGAAGAGGGGCAGCAGAAAAATTTATATCTAAAATAGCAAGATATAAAGTCTTGTGTGACATACTACGAATATCAGTAAAGGAAACAGATCAACAGCGAATCAAATCAAAAGTGACATCCAAATCAGGCAATAATTTAGAACATCTCTTGTTCTTCTGGAGAAATACCTCATGTTCCCATTCCAACCAAACCCCTGAATGTCAATAAATAACCCAAGCAGTCCAAGGTCTTTTTTTTCCACCTAGAAGCAGTTTAAAATTCATAGAAATGAAAATTGTGAAAAAAAAAACACTAAAGGATTAATCATACACACCCCACCAGCCAATAAAGGTAAATATAAAACATTCCGGGGAATCGGGTTAAGTCTGCTACCCCAAAAACATGAAAAAAAAATACTAAAAACCATTGTGACCAAGGACTTGTGCAAGGGAAAAATGTGACGAACATACAAAAATAAAGGCAACAAAAAAGACTTAATTAAATAAACCCTTTTTTTTACCCATCATCCAGGCCATCCATCTACTAACCCGGGCTTTCCCTCTAGCAATACAGAATTCCCAATTATAAACCACGAGGAACTCAGCCTCAGAATAAATCCCCAAAATCTTCAACAGAGAGGCAGAGACCTGAACTATATCCACCTCAGGCAGTAAACTCCCATCCAGATTAAAACACGCACTCTTACCAAAATTAATCTGGGAACCCAGGCAACAAAATAAAGAGGGTAAGACTGCACAGAGCAAAAATCCTATGACCAACATCAGGGACCACAACGCAAAAATCATCTGCATATACCACAGTATTCAACAAACCCCATTTAGGACAAAAAAAGTCCTAGTAGGAGCGGAGACCAGTGAAGAATTCAAATGATCAGATCCAAAGCCAATACAAATAAAAGCAGGCTGAGGAAGCAGCCCTGACGGACTCCTCTACAGATGTAACAATGGTTCCCAACCCATCCATTAATAGAAGGCATCACATAAGAAAGAAGATAACAAATCCGAAGTCAGTTGACAAACTGACAAGGGAAATTAAATTCTTGAAGAGTAAGCCAAATAAATTCCTGTGTCAATTGGTCAAATGCTTTAGCTAAGTCAAAACTAAACAAGTATCCAGATAAAACCCGGTGACGTCCCTGAGTAAACAATTCCCAAGGCAATAACAAAGCATTCTGAATAGAACGACCCAGGACCAAACAGAATTGTGAAGGGTGCAACAAACCATCCAACACCTTAGGCAGTCTATTGCCCAACAACTTCAAAAAAATCTTAAAATCAGTATTTAGCAATGTGATAGGTTTCCAGTTACTCAAGTCCACCCTATCCCCATTTTTAAACAAAAATATCATAATGCCCTCATACATGGAGTCTGTGATCCTATCCTCCATCAAAAAAGCATTGAACACAGAAAGCAAACTATGGGGCATAAGAAGCCAAAGTGTTTTGTAAAATTCAGGGGGCAAGCCATCTGCACCAGGTGCCATCATATCTTTCATAGCATGAATCACCACCTCCAGCTCCTGAAGAGAAAAATCCACACACAGATTAGCTTTATCTGGGTCATTAAGTTTAGGAAGGCCAGCCACCTGAAGTATAGGGAGCATATCATCCTGAACCCCAAAAGAACTACCAAACCAGTTTTGTATGGAATTCTCAAGCACAGTAGGGAAAGCAAGAGACCCAGTGACCAACCCACCAGCAGAATCCTGAATCTCCATCTGTTTCATATGCAACCGCCACTTACAATCCTCAAACGGGTTAACCACAGTGCATTTTCCCTGGGTCCCAAATTTCTGTCCCATTTCCAGGGGACACAAATGATCATACTGGAGCTGCATCAATTTCTGTTTAAGAAAAGCCAGTTCCTCCGTTCCAGCCCCTGAAGGACAGGAGACCAGGGTATAAAATTTCTCCCTTAACAAAAAATATTCTCGATGGTTAGAATCAGCCAGAAACCATCAAAAGCATTTACAAAAATCAATAAGACACAATTTCATGTCGGTCCACCAATCATTCAGGGAGTCATAAAGAAAAAGCACTGATTACCTATCTTCCACCACCTACTTAAGAAGTGGAAGAAAGAGAGAATTGTGCAACAAACCGATATTAATTTTCCACAGACATTTCCCGTGAATTGATAAAGGGGACATAGAAACATGGATAGCAACCACAGCATGATCAGAAGATTCCACGGGAAATGGAGCAACAGGCTGAACATGCAAAGCTTTAGAAACCAACCAATGATCAATCCTATTACGAAAGTTCCCCTAAAAATGGTAAAAACAGATTGAGACCCGAAAACATCTATTAGACCTGAGGTGGAAATCACATGTCTCAGTTCATTTATTAATAGTTATTCGATCAAGCAAGGTAATTTCTGCAATTTGGCATCCAAAGATGTATTGAACCCCCCCCCACAACACAACCCAGCTGTTAAAAAGAAAAAGAAAAAGTTTCCTAAACAAATCTACAAAGGCAGCTTTCTGTTGGGGAGCATAAATATTAATGGTCCTATAATAAACAGCACCCAAAAGAATATCAATAAACATAGCCCTACCCATCTAAATTTCTACTACTTTCTGTAAAGTAAAATCAGAAGTAGTAAAACAAAATCACAACCCAGAACACATATTCAAACCCAGCGACCACGAAGAGTCCCCAAAATGCCAATCAGAAGAAGCCACAGTCATAACCTGAGGAGAAGAAAGTCTTGTGTCCTGCAAAAGAAAAATAGAATAAGGAAGCAAGTGCAGAATAGCACATTCCTCTTGAAATCTGATCGAATACTGTTCACATTTAGGCTAGCAATGCTAAGTGTGGAAAAACCCATGAAAAAGAAAAAGAAATCAAGACAACTTTTTCTATCGAGACCTAGTCACCCTGTTAACCACCACTTTATCTGGGACAGGGTCAAGTGTAGAAGGACCTGCTACCACCTCACTAGGGGTGGACAATGTAGCACATCAGAATCTGCTGTGTCCATCAAGTCTCCCCAACTCTGTAATGGATCATTTTGGTTAGATACTTGAACTGTCACCGGAGGTGTATCAGAAGTACCACTCTTCGTGGCCACTCTCTTTCTCTGAACTAACTGGAACCCCTTGGGTGCCACAACCAAAGGTGGAGGAAAGGATATAGCAGTACTGAGCAAAGAAGGGGGGGGGTGGGCCAATAGGTGCAGAGGAGGGCAGCAAGATGGGTGGGGATGTAGGCCCACTAGATCACTGATCTGCAGCAGATGGCTGTGCCTCCGGGCCAGGAGGTTGCCGCTTAGGACCAACAGAATCACTAGCAGGTGGGGACGTACCATCCGTATGTACTGGACTGGAGTGGTGGCCTTGAAAAGATTTATTTAAGTGGAAATCATGTTCCACAAAATCAGCAGAGTTGTGAGCAGCCCAAGGGCATGAGGAAAAGACATGATCCTGAGACTCACATAAATTACAGGAGGGGGGAGCCGTACAGGTAGTGGCTGAGTGTCCAAGTACCCACAAACTGAAAACTTCATCTGGTCACAGTTGGAATTAAGGTGAGAAGCTGAACCACAATGATAGCAAGCTCAGGGCTTCCCCTGGTAGAACAGAATACAATTATCACAGCCAATATAGAAGCAATTAGGCAAGTGTTGAATACCATCCTCAGTGAGCTTGAGCTGAACAGCAAATTTCCAGCCACCAGTCCAAAAACCATTGTCATCAATAATGGCCCATGGAACCCCATTCACTCTACATCTCTTTTCTAGCCAATAAACAATGTCAAACATATTCACCCCCTCTGTTCTGAATAATACTGTGACCAGTTTAGCCATAGGCCAGGTAGTAGGAATAGCCATGAAGAGTGTCCATTCTGAAGCAGCCTTAACCTCTTAGTAAGTGGCCCAGAATTTATTAAGCAGCCTCACATTCCTGAAGCTTACATCAAAATATGGCCGCCAGCTGCATGAATCGAGGTGTACACTTCCGAAGGGGAGAACTTCAAGGAATCAATAAGCAACAGTTTACTGATATCATGGCAATTGGGAAGGAAGTCCAGACCCCCTTTATAATAAATACAAGCCACAAACCTGCATCTGGCAGCCTTCTGAGGTTTGCGAAAAAGACTGGCATAGCTTGCCCACTGAGGCTGAGGTACAGACCGGCCCCCATCCCCACTATCAGTGTTAAATGTAAAGGACGTACCTTCAGGAGGTGCAGGCAGGCCATGCTGTACAGAAGAAATGGAATCACCCCCAGACGGAAAGGAAGACTAGTCCCGCAGTGTAGCATCCAACTGTTGTGAGACCTCCGACTTGGTGTCTGACAGTGCAGCACTACTCAGAACTACACCCTGAGGTCCAATCAGTGAAAATGGTGGCACATGCCATAAGTCCATTGAGGCAACAAGCCCGGTATGATCCGGGGATCGAGAAGGCAAAGACTGGTTGTCAGGCACCAGCGACCCAGGCAAAAGGATAACAAGATTGGGAATACAAGTATCCTCACGCAAGATCCAACCAGCTTTTTCAAGCACTGCTTCAGGTGTTCAAGCATAAGGAGTAGTGGAAAGGGGAAAGGGAAGGGAGTCAGACCGTTGTGAACCATCAGGCAAAGCAAAACAAGGGTCAGCAGCTTCAAGCATAATTTTCTTTGAACAAACCACCGTAGGACTCAAGTCATGCTGTTTCATTTTCTTCTCATCCTCAGAAAGACTCAGAGCAGGGTCAAGAGGAGCACCACTGGGCAAGTCCAGCACAGGTGAAGGTACTACAACCTCCGGAGGGTTTCCTGGAATACCACAAACAGCAACAGCCATCTCAACAGCTTCCATTACTGGAACAAAAGTGTCAGAATTCTCCACAACAGGTAATACAGCCGGTCTCTAGGCATCGCTCAGAGTACCATCACCTCCTTCTCCTTGCACCTCCTGCAGTTGAATACCAGGGTCCATGTTCTGACCAACAAGGGGATCACTACAGAAGAGTAGGGGAAGTTTTTATTTAAGAAAACTACTGAAAATGGAAAACAATACAGGATGTTTACAACATAAGAATCATCTAACAGGAAAATCAAAATCAGTAATCCATGGCATCAGTGTCCACAATTCTAGTAGAGATATAAGTGGCAAAAGTTTCAATTCAGAATAATATATGTCCTTCAAGTCTTGTTCAATTCCCTGAAAAATTGTAACAAGAGACATATCCTGTTATTGCAAAGTAAAAAGGCAGCGAGCATTCCATATATGCCATTTGACAATTACAAAAAGCAGATTCAAAGTGCCCACATTCCAATGCTTCCAAGAAGGTGGAAAAAAAACATACATTAACATTTCCTAGGTAATTGTAGAAAACAAAGCTTCTCGCCACCTTTCAGCCAATAAATTCCAAAAACCAGTTATATAGGAACAGGAAAAGAAAAGGTGTGTTATAGATTCTTCCTGCTGGTGGCATCCTGGTCTTGAACAGAGCCTCTCCTGTAGTTGTTTATGTTTGTGGTTGTATTTAACATTAATTCGTTCATGGCAACTTAGCCAGTGTAAATCCCACATCTTCTGGGGAATTCTAGAGTTTCGTAATAAAACGTACAGGTCAGTTAGATGCTGAATTGGGCATTTAGGAAAAACTATAACATCTAAACAGACACGATCTACTAGGTATCTGTATAAGGCCTTTCTAGAAGTAGTTACCATCATATGGCTGGTAACAAGCCACTGTTTTAGAAGAAGAAAGGTGTCCCTAACATAAGCAGGGACCTGGGGAGAATGCTTCAAAACTGCAAATTTATTCAGTTCCCATTTGTGAAACCAAGGTTCACAGGAGTTAAGGAACTAAGTTCCCACCCTCTATCCCGATTAACTAGAAGTGGCCTAATATTATTCATGAAAAAAATGCTAGTATAGAAAAAAATAGGCTGAACCATGGCAAGGCCGCCATCCCGAATGGGCAGATACGTGATGGGGCGTTTAATGGGGTTGAGGTGGCTACCCCATAAAGCCTGAAAAAAGACACTCAGTAGTCTTGTCCCTATTTGTCTAGGAGGTAAAAAGATGTAGGCTAAAAAAAGAAATATGGGGATCAGTTAAGTCTTTGTCATGTAAATCCTCTTTTTCTTACACATCTTCCAGGCATTCCAGTGGGAGACCATGGACTGAGCATAGTCCACTTTTGGAGTCAAAAAAGATGTCCAAAGGACCATCCCCATATAAAATGCCCAAAATTCTAATCGGTCCATCAGTAACTGTGAGGTCAATATTAGCAAGCTCACCCACTATCATAGTACCCAATCTATGACCCGTACATTTATTCAAATTAAGAGTTGCCCCAGAAACAGACCCAAATTTAGCACAATGCAGAACAGTGGAGTGTACAGAAGTGGCATCTGCCAGCATCAGACTCATGTCATCTGCATAAGCTATTATGAAATGAGGAGTGCAGGGGAGTGGTAGAATAGTTTGTGCCGCATTGATTGAATGAAGTAAGGGGTCAAAAAAAACATATAAGAGTGGGCTAAGAGGGCAGCCCTGTCTAACCCCTCTATGCAGAGGTAGCAAAGGATCTTTCCATCCATTAACCAAAGGGACTATGGTGGCAGATCGGTAGAGCAGTTGAAGTCTAGAAAGGGTATATTTGGGAACTTTGTAATGGTGTAAAGTGCGCCATAAAAATTTATGACGTACAGAATCAAAAGCTCATTGCTGATCTAGAGAAAATATAAAGCTTTGTAAAGCATTGGAATTCCCACGTTCAGTTAGTTCCCTAAGTAAAATAATATGGTCCTGTATACACCTCCCTGGGACACTGCTCGATTGAGTGGTGGAGATCACAAAAGGGGCCATTTTGGAAAGTCTAATGGCTAATATTTTAGTCAAAATCTTGAGATCGGTGTTCAAAAGACACAAAGATCGCCAATTGGATAGAAGTCTTCTATCACCCTTTTTATATAAATAAAACAAACAACCCATATTGAAATCCAAAGGGAGAGTTTTTATTTTTTTATTTTAATTGTTTAACCAGGAGTAGCACACTAAGCTGAAAACTTTTTTACAGGAGTGACCTGGGAGCACAGGAAGGTTAAGTGACTTGCTCAGGGTCACACAGTATGCAAGTGGAAGCTGTGGGATTCAAACCCAGGTCTGGTCTGCTGAATGTCACCAGATTTGCAGCTCAGAGCCTTAAACCACTGCACTATACTGCCTATCATTTTGTAGAATAGAATTATATACTGTTGCTAAGTCAGAACATAAGTCGGCAGAGATTATTTTATGGAGCTCATTAGGAAGGCCATCCAGGACTGGTGTTACCCCTAGGCGTAAAGTTTTAATCACCGCTTCTATTTCCTGAGCATGTGTCTCACTATCTAACATATTCATAATAGAAGTGGGGATTTCGGGAATCTGAATGAGGGAAAGATAGTCTGATATACTAGTAGAGGAGGAAGGCATAGGGCTAAACAACCTTTCTGTATAACATGCTACATGATGTCTAATGTCCGAAATAGTTGTGAGTTCAGAGGAGTCATCATCAAAAATTACATCAAATGTCTTACAATCAGTCCTTTTCCTAATATTAGCATATGGACAGACATTGTCACTGGTTCCAGAGGTCCCAAAACGCTGTTGGTGCTGGATGGAGGAAACTTTCAGGAGGTGATAGTCCATCAAACGGTGTACAAGATTACTAATTTGTTCAGAAAAATTATGGCCAAACATATGCGACAAAGTAAGGACTTTCTGTAGATGATGTCTAGTTTTATGATAATGAAAATATAAAGAGTCATGGTGATGTTTACTATATTGTTTGAATGAAGTTTGAATGCCATTTTTTGTTTCATGCCACTAATGCCACGGAGTGTCATATAAGAAAAAGACAAATTTCCAGTTCTGGATATAATCAGTCAAGTGAGGTAACAATTGTGAATCAGTTAAAAAGGAAGTGTTCAATTTCCAGGTACCTGGACCAAAATGTTTTGTCATGGAAGGGCCAAATGAAATAGATAATAAATTATGGTCTGAAAATTCTGCAACCTGAACTACAGCAGGAGAAAGATGTACATGGGAAGAGATTAAAAAAAAATCAATATGGGTTGCCAGGGGTCCTTTGTGAAAAGTGGGAGTATGCTGACCAGTAAAAGATAAACATGCATCCTGTAATTTTGTAGAATATATCAATTGTCTGAGGAAATTCGTATCACAAAACAATTTTGTAGTTTTAGAGGTAGAAGTTTTATCTTTGGTGGATAAACCACAATTGAAATCACCCCCAAAAATAACATACATAGATGTGTACAAGCAGGGTTGTATGAGTTTCAACAAATCGATTCTGTGAGATTTAATGTGGGGAGCATATATATTTATTATCTGAAATGGGACAGAAGAAATCAAAATATCCAATAAGAGAAGTTGGCCAGGGTATAAATCTAAAATGTTGAGAATGGTAACATTTGGTGTACTAAACAGTACACCTAAACCTGAACAGAGTTCTTGTCCAAAAGACTGATAAGAAAGTTCAGAGAACCAGGCACGTTTGGCCTTGTAAATCTCCGGAAGGGTGTGGAATCTTACATCCTGTAAAAGGATGAGTCCTGCAGTCA
The DNA here is from genome assembly GCA_016271365.2 of Neoceratodus forsteri. Classification (NCBI taxonomy): domain Eukaryota; kingdom Metazoa; phylum Chordata; order Ceratodontiformes; family Ceratodontidae; genus Neoceratodus; species Neoceratodus forsteri. The sequence goes on along the minus strand of CM057455.1, from coordinate 635,796,984 downwards.
GGCTGGACAAAAAAGAAAAACACTGCTTTCCTTTTAGTTTGTTTTTTAATACTGTTAACATTAACAGTATGTACGGAGAAAGCAGAAGACATCATAAGCAGGAATAAAATGAATCAAGTCTGATGGTATAAATAGAAATCACCTGGGTCTACCTTTCCTAGGGATGTCTTCCCAGTGTTTCAATTTGGCCTTTGCTTTTCTTTTCTGGGAACCCATATTGTCGACAGCTACTTCTGTGTCTGTGGTCACCTCAGGGTGGGATGACAAGACAGAAGACTTGTCAGAGTTTGTATTGTCCTGAGGGTGTCACAGCAACTCAGATTTATTGGCTTGAACTATATTGGTGGTTTTCAGAGCCTTAGAAGAAGGTGAACTACCTCTTTTCGACCCACTTGTCACTCTAGTGAAGTGTTTGGGGGGGTTCCATAGAAGTTACTGATGTGCTAGGGGATGAAATAGCAAGGGGCCTCTTTCAGAGTTGAAACATTAGGTAAGATTGAAGGAGGAGGATGTGCTTCATCATGTGCAGGTGGTTCAGAAGTCTGGGCAGGATTGGGCTGTTCCTTATCTAGAGAAGGGGTATCTATGTCAGGGGTAGTAGATTGGGAAGGGGGGTGGTTGTGCTGAGGCACAGAAAATGTGCTATTAAGTCTGGAGTGTTGTGCAACTGTAATGAGCAGTCTTTGTTCCTCCCCATCTACAAGAGTCGGGGAGTTGTGGGCTGACCAGGTGCACGTTTGAAAGGTGTGTCCTGATGCAGAGGGGTTCCTCCACACATTGGGAACCTGTATGTCCAATGCCTCCACAGACAGAGCACTTAACCCTATCACAAATGTATTTATTTATTTACGAGTTTTACCAGGAAGGCATACTGAGCAGTGATGCTCGATTCCAGATGCGACCTGCGACAAATGCTACTGATATGGTTATTAGAGACACATTTGTAGCATGTTTTTGGTTGACCAGGATAAAAAAGTACTCCTCTATCTTTCCACTGCATAAAACTATTTGGTAGATACTGAATCCCAGTATCGGACGTCCGAAGCATAACCCTCGTTTTCCACCATCCAGTCCACAAATTTTCTGAATCAAAGATAGCCTAAGGATTAGAAAGCAAATTACATCTTTGTTTTAACTACACTGTAATGTCATTTAGAATCACTCCCTCATTACAAAATAAGATGGTAACAGTTTTCTGCATGGGTTTAGTCAAAGGAATAGCATTAAAAGGGGCCCACGGGGGGAAGTTTTTAACTCATGAAATTTCCTCCAAAATTTTTCTAAACCAGCTAAGATCTTGAAACTAACATCAAAATGTGTATCAGAAGAGACATGAATTAAAGCATATATTTCATATGTAGCAAACTTCATTGAGTCTTTCAGTAGGGTGCGACCTACAAAAAAATGACCAGGCAGTTCTGATAATCCTCCTAAGTACTGCAGTCGGACAGCATTATGTCTTTTGGCTTGCTGTACAGGAGGTTGAAAACAAGAAGCATACAATTTAGAAATATTAGCTGTTGAAGAAGAAGTAGATGCAACAGGTGGATGGTGAGACCCAGGGGCCCTGGGGAGTGTGGTGATGAGATTGTTCAGATGTTGAAGGTCCAAAATGCAGAGTAGGATTCTGAGTCAGGAGCAGTTCAGTAGCTAGGGAAAGGTCTAAAGAATCATCTGGCAGTACTGGATTATGAGAGGCAATGAGGTCCATTTGCACTGGCAACCATGTTTGAATAGGGGAGGAACCAGAATGCCAAGTCCCAATGGCTGGATCCTTCTCCAACCCCGCTGCCTCATGGGCTGAATCAACAGACCAATCTTTCATTAGGGGTACACCAGGCATATCAGAAAAAGGCAGAGAGTTAGGCAAATTAGCAACAGGAGAGTTACCTGAGGAAATTGGAGCAGGAGGTACGGTCTGTGCAGGCATCCATGAGCTAGGAGAAGTCACTGGGACTGGCAAGGAATGCGGAAGTGTCAGAATCAGCAAGAAGGCGTCAGAAGCCACATTAGCAGATGATGAGTCAGTAGAAAGATTCACAGGTAGGGAATCTGGCTGGGTTTTAAGAGCTAGCAAATGCTGTCTGGTAGTAAAATAATGCTGTTCTTCAAGTCGGAGAAGTAAATCCACATCGTGGGAAGCAGAAGGGGAAATCTTATTAAATACATCAGAAGCAGAGTCGGTAGATAATGTATCCATAGCAAGGCAAGCAGAGGAAGTATCTTGAGTTGAACTCTTCATGCATTGATCCTCAACAGCAGCAGGGGATATAATCAAATCCACAGAAGAAATCTTTTCAGCTGGTAAAAAGATAACACTCTCAGTAGTTGTGGTCTCTCTCAAGACAGAGACGGGGAGAAGACCATCTCCTCTGCCTCCAACACCTCCATGTCCACCTCTGCAGCTCCAGAGACCACCATCTTGGCAGCAAGGCCTGGATGTAAGGGGACCCCCACAGGAGAGTAGAGGAAATTTTTATTCAGAATTGAAAAACAAGACACAAAAAGAAATACCATCAATAGTTTTGAGACAAATAAATCAAACCAAGTTATACATAATAATTCAAAAAAAAAAATAACAGCTTTATACAAACACTGAAATATAATGTCCTTCTACTGGTTTCTAGGTTCCCAATGAAAAGCCATCACCAAAAAAAAAAAAAAATAAAAAACATGGCACTGCTGAGAAATTACCTTGCTTGATCGAATAACTATTAATAAACTAAAGGTAACATATTACTACAACAAACATCAACCCACCCAACCAACATTTTTCCATAACTTGGCTACCATCACTTTCCCCAAGGTATGGTTCTCATATTCATAAATGTTATCCATTTCTTGCTGTATTCTAAAAAACAATCTTGCTGCTGAATTACTTTACCTTGCAGGAATCTAAGGCATCTCGCCTGCCAAATGGACCATTTTATACATACCAAAAGTATATGGACTGTACTTTTTGCCCATTGCATCCAAGCAGCCAGAGTTTGTCCTAAAACCAAAATATCATCATTCATTAATAAAATCAACTTCCCCCCCTTAATTCCAACAATAACTTCCAAAAATTAAGGACACGAATACATTCAAAAACAAGATGCTGCATTGTCTCCACAACTCCAGCACAGACACTTTCACCACACCTTCTCTCAACCAGCTGCTTATGCTTCCTTTACTTGTAATTTCTGATAACCACATATCAAAGCAAAATCTTGCATTTTAAGAGGTATTCTAGGATCGACCATCCCTTCTAGTAATAAATTAACATTAATCGCAGAGGATACTTTAAAAACTGGTTCTTCTCGATACCATGAATCCAAAATAGTTTTATAAAACATTTTCTTCCCTTTTCCTAAACACCATACCAATTCTACCCTCCAGGTTCTAATATAGTGCATTGTAGTCTGTATATAATTTGGAAGCATTTTTTTCTGTAGGATGCCATTTTCCTCTACCCCATGCCTCCAAAAAAGGCTTACCCCATAACTGCATACAAACTTTCCCCATCCCAGCTGTCTGTAACAACAAAGGGCAAATAGAGCTAAGAAAGAAATTCCCAAAGAAATAAATCAAAGGATGTATCATGTTCAAACCTCTTTCTTTCCCTACCCTGTAGGTAAGATTTCTCTTGAACGGGTTCAACCTACTGCCCCACAGGAAATGAAAACATAAACCCATAACTTTTGTGTGCATCTTATAGGGAAGGGGAAACACATGTGATACATATAAAAAAACAGGCGCTATATATGCCCTTAAAAGATAGACCCGCTTTTTCCACGACATTTTCCAGGACAGCCATGGCAAAACCTTGAGCTGCGCCTTAGCATAAACTACATTCCAGTTTTGTTCTTCTGATTCTCTTGTTCCAAAAAATAATCCCACAATTTTAACCTGATCTGTAGTCATCAGAATTGGAAAATTCTCTACTTTCCCAATATCTCCAAGTACCAAAACAATACTTTTGCTCATAGTAAGTCTAATTCCTGTTACACCATAAACATCTTGTATCATATTTAAAATCCTAATGCCAGACTCTCCATCTGCTACAGTAAAAACACAATTATCCGCATAGGCAGAAACCTTTTGAAATTCATATCCATCACTATTTATAATAGCTCTAATGTCTTCATTTTGCCCAATTCTTCTTAATAATGGGTCCAAACCAAAAACATATAACAAGGGGCTCATTGGGCAACCCTGCTTTACCCCATTCTTTAAATAAATTGGTACCCCTAAATATCCATTCACCAGTGGAATAGCCTGAACCTCAGCATACAATACCTTAACTAAATCTATAAAAACCTTTGGGATCCTATAATGCTGTAATACCATCCAAAGATACTCCTCCTGAACTGCATCAAAAGCAGTTTCCTGGTCAAGTGACATTAAATAACCACTTAACTTTTTTCCTAAACCTTGCTCCACGGTCTCCCTAATAAAAGTCAAATTCTGTACAATATTCCTACCTGGGACTGCATAAGTCTGTTCCTAAACAATTACCTTTTGTGCTGTTGTTGCCAATCTTGTTGTTAGTATCTTTGCTAGAATTTTATAGTCAGTATTCAGCAAAGTTAATGGTCTCCAATTTTTTAGGTCAGGGTGGTCATCTTTTTTAAACAAAGAAATCATCATTCCCATCTGCATCGAAGGGGCAAGCCTTTTTTCCTCCCAAATGGCATTATAAAGTATCCCTAAACAAGGAGACAAAATATCAATGTAAGTTTTATAAAAATCATTCGGTATCCCATCCTTTCCAGGAGTAGTTTTGACAGATAATTTAGAAATAGCTTCCCTAATTTATAATTCTGAAATAGGAGAAACTAAACTTTCTTTTTCCTTACCTGACAGTGTGGGTATAACTAAATCTGTAAAAAAAGTGTCCTGACCTTCCTTCCCCTCCTTTTGAAAGGTGTCAACAATATGTTTTTGTACAATAAGCATTAAAACCTGTGTATTGACATCATATGGATTTACCTCTTCTTTTGTTCCTTTGGTCCTGTATTTCTGCTGACTTGCCGCCTTCCTAACTGTCTCCTGCAAATACTGACACATTTGATCCTTTAGACCCTGTAACCGTGCTGTAACATTATTTGCTCTGTCAGCAGCTTGTGTTACAGTTTGCATATATTTCGCCCTAAGTCCTAAATATGCAATATACTTATCCTTAGTCTTCTTTTTCTTGAGAAATATATACAAACATTGCAGATCCCTTTTTGAATCTTCCCACCATTCTATGGGACTATCATACATAAAGCATACATCCTTTCTTACCAAAAACAAAGCTATTATGGATTTTTCCATAGAATCTTCCTGTAATACTGAAATATTCATTTTCCAATAGCTCGTACCTGCTATTAATTTCTGCCTGTCTCCCAACCGTAGTTTAACAGCCAAATGATCTGAATTTTCTAATGGCAACAAAACTACTTCTTGACAAGTAATTCTTGCTGACGCAAACCAAAAGTCTAACCTCGTAGATAGTTTACCTTTAAAAAAAATGTGTTTCGGCTCCTGTTGTAAAATGTCATACACATCCCTCAGGTTATTCCTATGCAATACTGCTAATAATGTATTAGTATCACACAAAAAATTCTTTGTAGCCCTCCCCCAGTCTCTATGAGAAAGCCCACAATTAAAATCTCCACCCATAACACCAATTTAGAAGTGCTCAAATATGGTTCTACCTTTTTAAACAAATTAGACCTCTCTGCTTTTGTCTGGGGGGCATATATATTTACTGTCCTAAATACTTCTTTCTGTAGCACCACATCCATAACCATAGCTCTCCCTGGTAGTATATCATAAACATGCAATATTTGAACAACTACCCCTGAAAAAAGCAAACCTATTCCAGAACACACTGCTCTTCTCCTATTGACCAACAAGAAACGCCCCACCTCCAGTCTTTTTTTGCAGCCTGTACCTCCAGTAATGTGTGTAACAAGATAACCTGCCCACCTCCAATACTGAGACTCAAAAAGGTGCTCTGCCTCCTCTCATAGGAATTTATACTATTAACATTGACTGTAAGAAAGGAGATAGCCATAACCAATGCACAAAAGGAAAAGAAAATAACCAACTTTATCATTTCTTCTTCTTTCTCTTGCTAGTTGTAAGCTTTTCAGGAGGGCCAGTCTCTGAAGCACCCTCTACCTGACAGGAGGCCACAGAACAGAGATCTGAATCAAAGCCATCCTCCTCCATCCCCTCCTCAAACTATAGTACATACAAATTTTGAACTGCTACCCCATCCATACTTCTAGACTGCACTTGGAAGCTTGCTAAAAACTTTCCTGCTTTGGACCTGGTTACTCTCTGGAAGTCTGCCTCTAACTGTACTGAGGGGGGGCATAGAAATACCTTCTTCTATTATTTCCACACTTTGGTCAACATCTTCCTTCTCCCTTTCACCTCTTTCAGCCTGGCAAGGGAGGCTAGTTGATTCCAGAACTCCTCAGGTCTTATTTCAACAGCTAACTCTTGTACAACACTCTGATCCACTTCTTCTAATATTTTGTCCCCTACCTCCTTTTCCAAAGACCCAGCCCTACCTACCTATCTTCCTTGGGACCCTTTGAGGCAGCGGATTCCTATCAGGAACTGTGCTAAGCAACTCAACCATACGCATCTTCTGTTTTTGAGCAGTAGCCACATAAACATCCTGTTCAGCTCTGACAGTGATATCCACATTATCATGTGAGGCCCAAGAGCAATTACGAAAAGAGTGCCCCCGTTCATCACATAAATTGCATCTCAGTGGTTGCCAACAATGAGCCCCTACATGTCCCAATTTCCAACACAACCCACATTTTTGTTTATCACAAACATTACTGAGATGTACCACATCCCCACATTTAAAACAAGCCCGTGGTTGCCCAGGATAGAAAATCACCCCCTGTCCTGACCAAAAAAAAAAGCAATTTGGCAAATGACTAGTTTGACCATGTACAAGATTCAGTACCACTTGATATTTCCACCCCCCAGTTCACCATTGCTCCTCATCCAAAATGGTCTCAGGAAAACCTTTAACAGTGCAACGCTGCTGCAACCAGTAAGTGATGTCCGCAACATTCACCCCTTCATTTCTAAATAACACAGTAATCTTTTTTGTGAGGGGTTTTGTTAGTGGAATTGCCAAAAAAGGCCTCCATAAAGGTGAAAGTTTCATAATACGATATTGCTTCCAGAATCTTTCTAGGCCTGCAGGATGTTTGAAGCTAACATCAAAGATAGTATCTCCTGGCACATGAATTAAAACATAGATCTCATTCGCATAGTACTTCATACTATCTTTTAACAAAACCCTACCAACAAACTGTCTATCCAGGACTGTGGAGCTATCACCCCTATATTTTAGCCTTACAGCGTTCCTTCTTACAGCTGGTTCTAACGGTGGGCCTCTGTCAGTTGGGAACAAATGCTACTTCACCTTCCCATGCCATACTTTGTCAGGGGCTGAATACAGAGAGGCATTCTCTGGTAATGCTGCAGAATCAGTATCCTGTTGTTCCAATTCAGATGCTCTCATTTGTTCCTCCGCCAATGTAATGGAACCCTCTGTTTCCTGATCTCTAATTACTTTTAGTAAAGGATGAGGCTCATCATGTTGTTGAGCTGGCTCTTTTCCTGAAGGGGAAAACTGTCCCAGGGGCAATGAAGGACTTAAAGTAGCATCTGGGGGGGGCACTTCTGGAGCTCCAGAAACTCCTGATGTAAAGGATCCTACACCATCCAAATGTGCATCCCACCCACTCCCCATAGGACTTTTCACACAGCCTGCAGCTTGCAAGGCTGTCATTACGAAGTTGCCTGGGTCTTTGTCCACTTGCTGCTGATCTTGCCCCTGCCTGGGTCCATCCAGTACTCAGACCTGCATTTTCCTGCTCCCCCCCTTAAAATTCATTTTGTACCTCCTACTGAGGACCCAATATTAAATGTTACTGTGGGCATAACAATTGGAGCAGGAGCTCCCATACCGTGCGTGTCTGCCATTTGTCCATCTAGCATTACCTCATCCCCCATAACAGTCCATGAACTTGCTGCTTGCTTCGCTGCTTTCAACTCCCCTGCTTCTGCAGAGTTTTCCCCAGCACACTCTACAATTTCCATGGCTGAAATATCTCCTTTTGGACTCACCAGCTCTCCAGTCGAGCCGACCGCAAGGACTCTTTCCTCCACGTCTGCTGCCATAACTTGTTCCTGCTCTTCCACTTCCTACACCACCGCTGATACTGCCTTCCTTTCGAGTGCCTCATGCAAACGATTCCTCACTGCCCAATAGCAGCGTTCCACTTCATCCAACTGGTGCTGTAGTTCCACCGCCACATCCTGCTCCACGGGCTTTGATTACATTGAGCTTAGCAGTATTTTTATACTCCTGCTTTTATCTCATTTTTCAGTTTGCAGAATTGTACACATTAATATTGACAGTCCTATTTAGTGTTTCTACAGAGATCAATCGTGCTGTGGCAGAGGCATCCATATGATTATTTTCTGTGTTTCCTTGTTATGACAGTATTCACTCCTATTTAAAAAAAAAAACAATTTAGCAAGAAGACATGACTGGGTATGCACTGTGGTTTGATGACAGCACAATTTGAGTGTGTCATGAGGCATGAGGCATTGCTAAATGCCTTCAACCACCTGAGAAATGCCGCTACCGCACCACAATGTATATCCTGGAGTGTCTTAATGTGACTATAAAATGGGCACAATATTTTTTTTTTGAGGGGGATGAAGAAATACACTAAATCAAGAAAGAAACAGTTTTTTTAAACATATTTTATTACACTTTTCATAACAACACACACATATTTCTAACAACATACACATATTTCTAGCACCAGCTTGTATATAACTGACTGTATATAATACAATAAGTAGATAAACAAAATAATATACTTATTCCTTATGCATGAAACCTTCCCAGGTATATTCTTCAATCGGGACCCTCTTTTCTACCTTCTCAAAAGAAACGAGGGAGGGAGGAGGTATGATAATAGAATAAAGTCATCAATCTCTTAGTAAATGCAAATCCAGTACAGAAGATTGAGTCCATTAACTCCATAAATTTCAAGAGGTACCAGCAAATACTCCTCATCGTAGAGCAAAGGAGGGATCAGTTACTAACTGATGATTAATCCATAGGTGCCAAAGTTCCATATATAAGTGATCCTTATCTATAAGCTAATAGTGAAGTTTTTCCATCCCATAAACAAACTTCAGTACCTCATACCAGCTGTCAATAGGTGGTACATGAACTTGTAACTAAAATTTGGAAAGAGCATTTTTTGCACACAATAATAATAATAAAAGTAACAACCTGATATATTTTCTTGAAAGCTTATGGGTATCGGAGGTATTAAGACCAAAACCAATTTAGAAGATAACATTATTTTTTCCCTAAATATTTGCTGTAATTCTCCCTGAATCTTAAGCTAATATAATGTCAACTTGGGGCAACTCCAAAAAATATGTGCCTGATCAGCACTTGGTTCCCCACATCCTCACCAGCAACATGCATATTGAGGATCTTTGTATTTAGACACTCTCACTGGTATAAGAAAAAATCATGTTCTACATTTCCATGAAAATTCTTTTATGCAAGGCAAAGAAGATATTTTATCGCTTCATAATGGTGTTTGGGCCCATTCCTCTCAAGTTATAGGTTCCCTTATTTCATACTCCCATCTGGTAAAAATAGGTCTGGCCACCTCAGATTTTCCAGCATGGATATCTGCATACCAATTCCCGAGGAGATGACTATTTACCTCCCCTTTTTGCCCCCCCCTCCACAATGATACGGACCCCTGGAGCCATCAGTGATTCATGGAAGGAGGTAATACAAGGTTTAGTTTGTAAGTATGAACCTATTTGCAAATATCTAAAATGGTCTACCTGACACAACCCATATTTCGTTTGCACTTCAGAAAAATAAAGACAACCCTTAAAAGAAAGAAACAGTTTTATGACTTTTTTTAAATAGTCACAGAACATCCCAGCACTAACATGCCATCTTAGGTTCTAATATAATGCACAAAAAAATACATGTATTTTTAATTGACTCTTAAACTCTCTAGTTTCCAGCAACCCACTAACATTTAACTGTTTCCTCACCATTCTTTTTTCTTTTTTATATTATTCCCTCATTTTTCTCTATCTTATGTTCTCTCTTGCCAACATTCAAGAGACAGAATGTCTATTACATATGGAATACAAGAATTCAAACCTCTGCTTAGTTCTGCTGGCAGAATGTTTATCCCACTAGCATACAGCAGAAGGCTGGGATGCATAGGCAAGGGTATGACCAGCAGGAAAAGAGAGGTCATAATTCCACTATACAGGACATTAGTGAGGCCACACCTCGAGTACAGTGTCCAGTTCTAGAGGCCTTGCCAATGTAAGGACATAGGGTGGAGGTGGTTCAGAGGTGGATAACCAAGATGGTGAGGGGATTACATCACAAACTCTATGAGGATAGACTGAAGGACCTAAATATGTACTCCCTGGAACAAATGAGTGTGAGAGGGGATATGATTAAAACATTTAGGTACCTCACGGGGAAGAACAAGGTGCCGGAAAATACAATTTTTCAAAGAAAAAGATGCTCCAGGACAAGGGAACATAGAATGAAACTGGATGGAGGGTGGTTAAGAGGGAACATGAGGAAGTACTTCTTCACAGAGAGAGTGGTGGACAAATGGAACAGCTTGCCAGAGGAGGTGATGGGGCAGAAACGATTACAGGATGTAAGAATGCCTGGAATAGGCATAGTGGGATCCTGGTAGGTGAGGAAAGGGGACAACCTTGTTCCAGGGAAGCTTGAAGAAGCACAGTTACTAGCGTTCATGGGCAGAGTAGATTGGCTGAAGGTCCTTATCTGCCGACAACATATTTAAATCTATGTAAGGCCTCAGATGGAATTAGGTCTTTTGTTTTATCTGTATCAGGTTAAACAAGACAGATTTCCCTAGTAAACAGGCGAGGAGAGGAGGAGGATTTTTCATGTTCAGTGAAGAAACAACATAAGTTAAAACTGTAAGTACTGTAGTACTTAATTTTTTATGTTTTGTATATGTGTGTGTAAGGAGAGGATTATGAGGGAACATATTTAATTATGTTTTTAAATTTAAGGCAGTTTTATTTTTAGGGCCTAGTAGAAGGTTTTTAGTGAGTAAAGGTGACAGACAGAGTTGTGATTGCATTCAAGGATGTGTGGTACTATTGACTGTATTGTGAAGAGGCTGCTGGTTCTTCTTCCAGTGCTGTTGTGCTGGGATATCAGCACTGGGTTCCAAGCTCCTCAGCCAGTCAGGTTTCTGAATTCTTTATACCCATTTTATAATAATGTGTTTTTCTTTTTTCTAGGTGAAAAGTATGTTGTGGAAGAATCTTCACAATTACCTCTATTCCTGTCTAGCCACACTAGCTCTGTCTTATCTTGTCTTTCCTATCTTGGACCAGGTGTGGCCAATTATTTTTAATCAGTTGTGATTCATTGTGTGGGTGGATTAAGTGGCAGATAAAAATGTGGTTGAAATTAGGCCTTAGCTATGAAATTTAAAGCTCTTTTTTTCCATGTGTAATATGTTCAAACATCACTGCATGGATTCAGATGGATCACCAGTTCTTCTGTGAAGCACTGGGCTAATGTCTATGGAAGAGGCATTGGATATAAACTGGACTGCTCTTATATGATTATTAGTTACTGTTTCCCTGTCTCTTTTGTATATATGCACATGGGTGTTGGTTTGAAAACATTTAGTGGTGCTACTAAAGGGAATCCAGTTCAGGGAAGTTATGAATTAGGTTGTACTTTGAGGGTGTCATTTTTTTCCAAAGGAAGTCAGTGACATCAAAAAATCATAATACCACTGTTTTAATATCATATATAGGATAGTGTATGGTAGCCCATACACAACAACGCTATTCTAATGCTGATTGGTTTCCATGACAACAAGGACCTTGAAAGCAAAGCTCGAGAGGTCCCTGTTGTCATGGAAACCATGAGGTATTTGAATAGTGGGTTGTGTATTTTAGGGCTCCCATACTCTTTTCTGTATAGTGTATGGACCCCAAAAAACAAACTAGCTTGCTCTCGTGGCTCCCGATGTCAGTCCCTGCTACCAAAGACCCTGCCTTCTCCTCTGCCCACCTGTTCAGCACACACACATGGCTGTTAATTGCCCCCATCCAATGAGCAGCACTGTTTGAGGGAGGTTATATTATGACGTGCCTACCAACGCAGAATGAAAAGTCATTCTGCGTTAGTATGCACATCAAAAGTGCAGCAGAATGACTTTTTCAAGTACATGGATTTCCATACACAACCGCATTTGTCCATACATTACAAAGTCATTATAGAGAGGGTGAGCCCTCCTGAACAGAGTGCTCCTTTCACTGTGCATGAGACACTCTAATTCTGTGAAGAGCATCTCACACACACCTGCCCTGGAAATGGGCATGTTCAGGTAAGTTTTTAAAAAAAATTAATACATCATTGATCAAGCAGTTTTCATACTCGAAGAACTGACATGAGACCACCCTTAGAACTGTAAGAGTGATCTAGGCAGCAGTGGTATTAACATACATAATACTACCATTCTGACATCTGATCAATGGTATTATGAGATGGAATGTTTGGAATGTTCCATTTATTACAAACATTAAAAGATATTATAGATTGAGGGAGTGCTCCCGACCAGTCAGGGTGTTCCTTTCCTCTGTGTGTTAGATTATTATTCTGTGAAGAGTGTCTCTCCCACAGCTGCCCAGGAAATGAACATGTTCTGGTAAGGTTTTTTAAAAAACGTTAATATAGTATTAACATAGAAACAGAATTTGATAGCAGAAAGGGACCTCTTGGTCCAGTCTGCCCATTTTTCCCTAACTACATTATCACTGGAGACCCATATTGGTCTCCATCTCTTTCATCTTTCCCAGTTCCTTTCCACTAAGATACCCTTGTGCCGATCCCATACATTCTTGAACACCACCACTGTGTTCACCCCCACCACCTCTGCTGGCAAGCTGTTCCAGGAATCCACCACTCTTTCTCTGCAGAAGTACGTCCTCACATAGCTCCTGAATCTATCTTCTCTCCAGCTTCATAGCATGTCACCTTGTTGTTGAGCTCATTTGTTCTGAAAGATACTTCCATCCTATACCTTATTTACCCCATGAAGTATTTAAAGATCTATATCATATGCCTTATCTCCATTCTCTGTTCCAGGATGTACATATTGAGGTCCTTTAGTCTCTTCTCATAGGACTTTTGGTGCAGACCCTGCAACATTTTAGTTGCCTTTCTCTGGACCACCTCCACTCTGTCTATATCCTTCTTGAGATGTGTTCTCCAGAACATGACACAGTATTCAAGATGGGGTCTTACCAGTAATGGTTACAGGGGCAATACCACCCCTCTTCTTCTACTGGTAATACTCCTCCCTATATACCCCAGCATCCTATTAGCCATTCCAAATGCCTTGCTACACTTTCTGGCCATCTTTAGGTCATCTGATATGATTACCCTTAGGTCTCTTTCCTGCTTGATGGTCATCAGTACCACTCCAGCCCATTTGTACTCGGCCCCCAGGTCTCTGTGCCATAAGTACATTATTTTACACTTTTTCACATTGAACCTCAATTTTGTTTTTTAAACTCAATTTTTATTAAGGTTTAGTAAGGCACTGGAATACAGTCAGACAATTTCATAGAGTAGTGCATGTCAACACAAAGTGTACATCTTGCAAATAGAGGTAACAATGGTTCAAAAAGTACAGAAATCCCCACCTCCCTTCCAATAACAATCCCTCCTCTGGACCCCCTCACTATCAATGGGAGTCACATATGTCCAAGCCTGCTTAATTACTGCTACTTGGGGGGGGGAGGAAGACATAAAACTAGGACAGAAGCCATAGAGCAAGGATAGGAGAAAAATAGGGATGCTGGAGCCTGAAGAGGGAAGGGGTTCAAAGCAAGGAGGGTGAGTTACTCACCCCAGCTGTCTAACTAATAGTTATTTGACTGACTAGCCTGTTGTTAGTACTTCAGTTCTGTTTGGGAACCCGGGGTCAAACAACCCATTATGTAATCGGGGGGCTCCTTATGGAACCAAATCATGTCTTTGTCCAGATATCATTACCCACCATGCTGTCCAAAAGCTCTGTATTTGGGGAATCCTCCCCTGTAGTTTAGCAGTCATAATTTCCAGTGTATAAATGTCATATACCAAATCTTCCCAAGCTCTAACTGTAGGTGGGTCTGGTTTTAACCAATTTCTAGTAATAGTTTTCTTGGCAGCCGTAAGTAGTATTGCTGCCAAGTATAATTTGGACTTATGTTTAAAGGTAGGAGAAAAGTGTTGTAAAATTGCTATTGTTGGCATTAAAGGTGTTAACTCTGGCAGCAGGTCCACCAATATCTGCTCCACATACTGCCATAAATGACTTGAGATGGGGCAGCTCCAGAACACATGTGTTGGGGTGCCGCAGCCTCTCCAACAAGAGGCATCATGTGTAAGTGCGAATTTTGCCGTTATATGCGTTGTGCGAAAAAAACACGCCACCACTTTCCATCCAAACTCCCGCCATTTATGAGCCTGTGACTCTGTGCTGTCTTCTCCATGTCCACAGCTATTCCTTTGAGGTCAGATCCACCCCCAACTCCGCCTCCCATATCCTATGGATCCCCTTCCAGGATGGTCTGGCCCATGACATTTCTGTTAAGTAACACCTGGATATCAAGTGTCTGGGGGCTGTCTCCTCCGGGATAGTCAGTATTAATGTGATTGGGGGGGAACTTTCCCCTGCTCCACCTGTAGGCCCACAGTAGCTTCATGGAAATGGAGTATCTGAAGGTAATGAAACCAGTCCATTCGAGGTATGGAGAATTTAGCTTGGAGTTGTGTAAAAGTCTTGTATAGGCCTTGTGAGTAGAACTGATAGGTGTGCCTCAGCCATAATCTATCCCGTTCCCTGAATCTGTCATCTAGAACTGCCTGGAAAAAAGCAGGATTGTGCCAGGGCATCCCCATCCAGTAAGCACCAAATTTATTATTAGGATGTGCTAAATGAAGTACCCATCCTCTAAGATAGCTACTGGTGTATGCTGATTTTTCCAACTACAGGGTGTTCAGTGGTGGAGGCTGAAAGATTGCTGCTCCATTCAGCTGGTAGATAGACATCTCCATTTCTATCTTTAACCACTGGGGTCCACATCCCCTTAGTGTGGTCTGCTCCGCCACATGTGTTAGCAATGAAGCAATTGCATATCCAGACCAGTTCGATAATGCGAGCCCCCCTCTACTCCTTGGGGGCCTGTAATCTGTCTAAAGAGATATGGGATTATCATCCCTGCCATAGGTAGCTCGTTATCAACCCGTTCCATCTCCTCTCCTCCCCTTTTGTAAACATCTGAGGAATTGACTGCATTAGATATAATACACGGGGTAATATATTCATTTGAACTGCTTGTACCCAATTAAGCAATGACATCGGGAGGTGTGTCCAAAGTTTAAGGTTTTGTTTGATCTGACTAAACAGTGTCATAATTAAGTGGGAATGTTTGCTTAGGATCTGCTGTTATAGTAATCCCCAAGTATTTAATTGATTTGCACTTCCACTTATATTGGTGTTTATTCTGTATAGTCCATGGGGCAGGACTCCCTATATATAATGTTTCTGTTTCTTATGCATTCATTTTGTAACCTGAAAATCTCTGTATTGTGGACAGGGATTGTTCTAAAATTGGGAGGGAGTTCTCTGAATCTGTGATATATAGTAAAAGATCATCCTCATACAGGGCCACCTTGTGTTCCCCATCTGCCATTGTGTATCATTTCACACCCTCCAAATGTCAGAAGAACTGAGCCAGAGGTTCCATATATAATGCAAAAAGGTAGGGGGATAGGTGACAGCCCTGCCTTGTACCTAAGGAAAGAGAAAATCTCATGAAACAGGAGCCATTCATTTTAACTACTGTCTGTGATTCTGAGTCTATGCCCATAATATTACTTATAAACCTGTCAGGGAAACTCAGTTTAGACAGGGTCTTCCGAAGGAAAACCCATGAAATCCAGTCAAATGCTTTTTGGGCATCTAACCCCAGTATCAGAGAAACATATAGAAACACAGAACATCGAAGCATAGAATTTGATGGCATATAAGGACTGCCTGGCCCACCTAGTCTGCTCATTTCCCTACCTAATGCATAGGCTGCAGATCCTAGTTAACCAACAGCCTGCTTCCTCCTACCCCCACTAGAATAGCCTTATGACTGTCCCATGCATTCTTGAATTCCTCCACTGTTTTTGAGTCTACTACCTCCTCTTGAAGACTGTTTCATGTATCCACAACCCTCTCTGTGAAAAAATACTTCCTCACATTACCATTGTGCCATCCCCCTCTATCTTCAAATTGTGCTCCCTTGTTCTTGCACATTTCTTTTTCTGAAAGATGCTACCATCTTGGACTCTTTTGATTCCCTTGATGTACTTGAAAGTTCTATCATGTTCCCCTCTCTCCCTCCTCTCCTCGAGTGTATACATATTTAGCTTCTTTAATCTCTCTTCGTATGTCTTCTGATGCAGACCCTGCATCATTTTAGTTGCCCTCCACTGGACAGCCTCCATCCTGTCTATGTCCTTGCTGAGATGGGGAATCCAGAACTGGACGCAGAACTCCAGATGGGGTCTCACCAACTGTCTGTACAAAAGGATAACAACTTCTTGTTTTCTACTTGTGATGCCTCTCCCTATGCATCCCAGTATCCCACCAGCTTTTTTTACTGCCTTCTCACATTGCTTGCCCACCTTATGTCATCTGCTATGACTACCCCCAGGTCCCTTTCCTTTTCTGTTGTTGTCATTATCTCATCCCCCATTGTGTACTCTTCCCCTTGATTTTTGTTTCCCAGGTGCATTACTTTGCACTTCTTTGCATTGAATCTAAGCTGCCATATATTTGACCATTCCTCCAACCTTGCCAAGTCCCTTTGCATCCTCTCCACCCCACCTTCTGTATCAACCCTGTTGCAGGTCTTTGTGTCATCTGCAAAGAGACATACTTTTCCTTCCAGTCCCTCTGCAACGTCACTTATAAAGACATTAAAAAGGACTGGTCCCAGTACTGAACCCTGCAGTACCCCACTAGTAACCTCCCTTTCTTCAGAGTAAACTCTGTTTACTATTACCGTCTGTATCCTGTTGTCCAGCCAATTTTTAACCAGGCTACCACCTTGGGACCAACTCCTAGGCTGGCTAACTTGTATATTAATCTTTTGTGTGGGACTGTGTCAAATGCCTTGCTAAAGTCTAAGTAGGCCATGTCCACTGCCCCACCCTGGTCTACCACATTGGTCACCCAGTCAAATAAATCTATTAGATTCATCTGACATGACCTTCCCACTGTGAATACATGCTGCCCTCGGTCCTGTGCCCCACTGGCATCTAGGAACTCAAAAATTATTTCCTTTAGAAGTGATTCCATCATTTTCCCTACCACTGAGGTCAAACTAACAGGTCTGTAGTTTCCTGCCTCTGTCTTGCTCCCACTTTTGTGAAGGGGAATCACATCTGCCCTCCTTCAGTCCTCTGGTACTACACCATCCTCCCATGATTTGTTAAAAAGGGAGGTCAGTGGTGTCTCTAATTCTACCCTTAGTTCTTTTAGAATTCCTTGGTGAATCCCATCAGGCCCCATTGCTTTGTCCACCTTAAGTTTTAAGAGTTCTTTCAGGACCCTTTCTTCTGTGACTGGACTGGTATCGACCTCCCTATCCAGAGTGATTCTATTCTTTACTTTAGGTACCTCCCCCTCCTCTTCTTTTGTGAATACTGAGCCTAAGTATTCATTCAGTATCCCTGCTTTTTCACTGTCATCCTCTACCCACCCTTCTTTCCCTTTGTAAGCTTCACTATCCCTTCCTTCATCTTTCTTCACTTCCTAATGTACTTATAAAAGGTTTTATCCTCCTTAATTGAGTTGGCTATCTTTTCCTCAGTTTGGGCTTTTGCTAGTCCGACTTCCTTCTCCACTTCCTTCTGCTTTAACTGGCACTGTTCTCTGTCCTGCTCCTTCTGTGTTTCCTTATACTTCCTGAATGCTACTGTTTCTCCTTATTCTTCCCTGCCACCTCTTTTGAGAACCATAGTGGTTTTTTCCTTCATTTTGCTTTGTTGATTTGCCTCACACAAAGCTTTGTTGCCTCAGTGATGGCTGTTTGGATGTTTCCCCATGTTCCTCCACCCATCCTGCTTGCCAGTTTGCTAGAACTTTTCTGAGACACTCTCCCATTTTCCCAAAGTCAGACCTCTTAAAGTCCAACACTCTTGCTTTTGCATGGCTCAACTCTATGGCTGTGTTTATTGTGAATCACACTATTTTGTGGTCACTTGATCCCATGGCTACCCACTTCTAGATCTGAGATCCTTTCTCCATCCTTATTTGACAGTACCAGGTCTAAGATTGCTCCCTCTCTAGCGGGTTCCATCACTAGCTGTCTGAGGCATGCCCCCTGCAGGATATCAAGAATAAACCTGCTTTTTGATGTGGCTGCAGACAGGGTGCTCCGGCTAACGTCTGGCATGTTCAGGTCCCCGATCGACAATAACACAGAAACATAGAATTTGACAGCAGATAATGACCGCTTGGCCCACCCAGTCTGCCCATTTCCCTACCTAATGGAGAAGCTGCAGATCCTAGTTTACCAGCAGCCTACTTCTTCATACCCCCACCACCTAGAATTGCCTTATGACTGTCCCATGCATGCTTGAATTCCACCACTGTTTTTGATTCCACAACCTCCTCCAGAAGGCTGTTCCATGCATCCACCACCCTCTCTGTGAAAAAATACACTTAAATTACCCTGAGCTGCCCTCCTCTATCTTCAAATTGTCCCCTTGTTCTTGCACAGCTCTTTTTTGAAAGATGCTACCCTCTTGGACTTTGTTGATTCCTTGAGGTACTTGAAAGTTTCTATCATGTCCCCCCTCTCCCTCCTTTCCTCGAGGCTATACATATTAAGCTCCTTAAGTCTCTCTTCATATGTCTTCGGTGCAGACCCTGCATCATTTAGTTGCCCTCCTCTGGACAGCTTCCATCCTGTCTATGTCTTTGCAGAGATTGGGTCTCCAGAACTGCCGCAGTGACTCCAGATGGGGTCTGACCAGCTGTCTGTACAGAGGGATAATACTTCCTGTTTCTACTGGTGATGACTCTCCCTATGCATCCCAGTATCCCTCCAGCCCTCCTTGCTGCCCTCTCACATTGCTTACCCACCTTTAGGTTATCTGATATGACTACCCCCAGGTCCCTTTCCATTTTTGCTGTTGTTAGTATCTCACCCCCCATTGTGTACTCTTACCCTGGGTTTTTGTTTCCCAGGTGAATTACCTTGCACTTCTTAGCATTGAATCTAAGCTGCCATACATTTGACCATTCCTCTAACCTTGCCAAGTCCCTTCTCATCCTTTCCACCCCACCTTGTGCATCAACTCTGTTGCAGATCTTTGTGTCATCTGCAAAGAGACATACTTTTCCTTCCAGTCCCTCTGCAATGTCACTTATAAAGACATTGAAGAGGACTGGTCCTACTACTGAACCCTGCAGTACCCCACTAGTAACCCCCCTTTCTTCAGAGTGGACTCCATTTACTATTACTCTCTGTGTCCTATTCTCCAGCCAATTCTTTACCCAGGCTGTCATTGTGGGACCCACTCCCAGGCTGGCTAACTTGTATATTAATCTTTTGTGTGGTACTGTGTCAAATGCCTTGCTAAAGTCTAGGTAGGCCATGTCCACAGCCCCTCCCTGATCTACTACTTTGGTCACCCAGTCAAAGAATTCTATCAGATTTGTCTGGTACGACTTTCCCGCTGTGAATCCATGCTGCCTTGGGTCCTGTGCCCCTCTGGCCTCTAGATACTCAATAATTCTTTCCTTCAGAAGTGATTCCATCATTTTTCCTACCACTGAGGTTAAACTAACAGGTCTGTAGTTTCCTGCTTCTGCCTTGCTCCCACTTTTGTGAAGGGGAATCACATCTGCCCTCCTCCAGTCCTCGGGTACCACCCCATCCTCCCATGATTTGTTAAAGAGGGTAGTCAGTGGTGTCACTAGTTCTATCCTTAGTTGTTTTAGAATTCTGGGATGAATTCCATCAGGCCCCATTGCTTTGTCCACCTTCAGTTTTAGGAGTTCTTTCAGAACCCTTTCTTCTGTGAAAGGACTGGGATCGACCCCCCTATCCAGAGTGCTTCTGTTAATTGGATTAGGTACCTCCCCTTCCTCTTTTGTGAATACTGAGCAGAAATATTCGTTCAGTATCCCTGCTTTTTCACTATCCTCCTCTGCCCACCCACCATTCATTCTATTCAGCGTCACTATCCCTCCCTTTCTCTTTCTACACTCACTGATGTTCCTACTCATTCTCTTTCTACACTCCCTGATGTACCTATTAAAGGTTTTCTCCCCTTCTTAACCGAGTTGGCTATCCTTTCCTCAGTTAGGGCCTTTGCTATTCTGATTTCCCTCCCTGCTTCGTTCTGCTTTAACTGGTACAGGTGAGGGAGATTTATTGAGGAAAAGAAAGAATCCAGGTCTTCTTCTGACGGGGGCAGTCTGCCAAATACAATTTTGTATAATATGATTTGAAGGCTGAGACTATATCCAGTGTTGTAAGGCACATGTGGCCTGACAATGGATCCCCAGTTTTGGTAACTGTTATTTTTTGTACTTGTTTCCTAAGATGGTGTGTCAATAATCTAGAGGCCAAAGGGCCATCCTCATGATATTTCTGCTTGAGCCAAACCAATGCTTGTTCTGTCTTAGATGTCAGTATTTTGTGAATAGCTTTTTGGGTGGATGCGATTTGGTCTGTCAGGGAGTCATCGCCCTGCATATGGGTTGCTGCAGGAAACCCAAATCTTCCTGCAGCTCCCACAATTTAGATTCCCTTCTACATTTTTTATGAGAAGCGTAAGCTATTATATAACCTTTCAAGACTACCTTCAGGGTATCCCAGATTAACTGTGGAGAAGTCTGTGGGGAGGCATTATCCGTTATTATCTCCACTATTTTATTCTTTATTATTTCTTTGCATTCTGGGTCTTGCAATAAGGAGTTGTTGAGTCTCCTATACGAATTCTTCCTTTCTCCCTGGATCTCTAAATCTGAGGTGATGGGGCGTGGTCAGACAGGCAGATATTATGTATCTCCATTGCTCGGATATGATGGGAATGTTCACTGGAGATACACAAATAATCTAGATGAGAATAATGCCTATGTGCATGGGAATAGAAGCTGAATTTTCTGGTTGCTGGGTTTATATGGCACCAACTGTCTGTAAGACCTATTTCTTTAATAAGTTTCCTCATGTGATGTTGGTCCATTGTCTAAGGGGGGGAGGTTGTCACTGAGGTGTCCATTGTGGGGTTTAAAAGACAGTTGTAATCACCTCCCAACACCAAAATCCCCTTCTTAAACCCTAGAATCTTATCAAATAGTTGCTGGATGGAGGAAGCGCCACTCCCCGGGGGGGGGGATATGAATATTAGCTATTGTATAATCCTGTCCTTTAGAAGTACCTACCACCAGAACCAATCTGCCTACAGTATCTGAGCAATGGCTGGAAACCTCAAAAGAGGGGTTTTTAGTTATTAGTATAGCTACAGCTCTACATTGACCCCTGCGATATGCCTATTCATAGACCTGTCCGAACCCAAATGTAATCACTTTCTGGTGCTCATTGGAATTGAGGTGCATTTCCTGTAGTAATATTATCTCTGGGTTGAATTTTTTTAAGAGCTATGATGGTCCTTTAACATTTCACTGGGCTGGTCAAGCCATTTACATTGTGTGCAAGCAATCTTAAAAATTTACTCATTGCAAAAATCCCTTAGCCCCCCAACACTCGCTGCCTAACCCATATCATGTGTAGTATATTCATTGCCCCTCTAAAAACAGTTTACAATGGTAGCCCTGCAACATGCAGACTGAAATATTTCCAGCCCTTAGGTAATAATAACATACTCAACCTGGTCCCAGCTGGGAGTGGGTGAGGAGTGAGGGGTAAAACTGAAAACTATGTACAGTGGTGACTTCCAAGTTGTAGGTGGCTTTCCTATGCCCACCTAACTGTGGAGACCAATTTGGCCTCCAAGGGAGCATTGCAGTATTATGCAATGAAAGGGCTCCCTTTGGGTTCCATTGACCCAAACTGGGGTAGAGGGACACAGGGGAAGGTAAAGCAAAAAGGGACTGTAGGCCCGCTAGGCCTAAACACAAAAGGAGGGGAAACTTACAAAGCAAAAGGTGCATCATATCAGTTGTTCCCCCAGCTCCCGTGTCTGCAACCTCTCATGAATATGTGAGCAAACAAAAAGGCTATGGTTCCAGTCCTTTCTCTAGACCCCCCCTCAGAAGGTGTCTACATGATTCAGGTGTGGCTCCAGCACAAAGCCCCCTCCAGTGATCCAAAGGCCCCCCACAGCCCAGGTCCCACAGCAATAAAGGATCCCCCCTGGGAAACACAGCTTAGATCCCATGGGGCACCCCCTCAACTCCTCTGGCCCAGCAGCACTCCTCACCCTGCTGGCTCTAGATTGTTTTATGACCCCATGCACCCATCGCCAAGGTTCAGGCTTATTAAACTAGGAGATACCCGGTGGCCCGCGGTGACCTTCACCTCCACTAGGGCCCTCAGAGCTCGTCATTCCAAGCCCCCATATTCAAACCAGTCTGGGTTCTATGGTAAACTGGGGATTTGGGTGCATGCATTAGATCCATATTAATAGCAGGAGGGATAGTTTCTGCCCCTTATCATGAGTCAGCCAGAATCTGAGAGGCCACTCAAGCTCCTTTCCCAAACATATCCCGAGAATGTAAACCCCATTGTAAGTGTGTCATAGAGAGGAAGAAACACTTTGCTGTGATCAGGTCTTTCATGGAATGCTTGTGTGCATTCCCTGGGGCTCAGCACACCTCCACAGACCCCCTCCACTGGAGACCGAACAACTTAGAGCGTAAGGGCAACTAAAACACCGTGGAGACACCCCACCAGGACCACATTCCTCACATACCGCTGTACTATTATAGGGTCCGCTCAGGCGCCCTGAGGAGGGCTGCAGAGCCCATGGCCCCTCCCCCCAAGGAAAGGATTTACTGAATCATATAGGCTGAAGAAAACAACAAACTCCCAGGCTTCGCTCTGTCTATGGGCCTCGCTGCATCGACTATCTAAGGAAGTCCAAGGCCTGTTGCATCTGGGAATTGGCTTCTGTGCATTTCTTTCCCTGAGTGTAAGCAGGAGGCCTATGTGGTAGGGCTAATTTAGTTGGAGTCGGTAAGTCTCTTTTTTGAAAATCCAGAAGGGCGTCCAAAGCAGAAGTATAAGTCCTCTGACCTACAGGAAACTGTACCACTAGTAATGCTGGGTATGGGGTTTTAAAATTAAGTTTGTTCTGATGGAGCACTTGAAACAGAGGGATTTATTCTCTTCTTTTTCTTAAGGTATATGGGGCATAGTCATTGTCTATGCATATCCTTGTGGTGCCATAGAAAACCTTTTGTTGTGCCCAAGCCTTCTTCAACATGTATTCCTTTGTTACATATTTCAAGAATCGAATGATAATGGAGCGGGGCCGTGCTGTAGGGGAGGCAGGCTTAGGGCCTAATGCCCTATGTGTACGTTCAATTTCCAATGGTGTATCAGGATCTAGCAATAAAGCAGTATGAAGTAAAGACTCTTGTCCCTAGTTCCCAGTGTAGCCAGACCCCTCCTCTCTGAACTATTTCTTAAACCATGAGTTGAAGCTCCTGGTGCAGAGATCACTCTCCCCCCCCATCATAGACAGGAGCATCTCAGGGACATGTCCCCCCTCTCCCTCCTTTCCTCAAGGGTATACATATTAAGCTTCTTTAGTCTCTCTTCATATCTCTTCTGCTGCAGACCCTGCACCATTTTGGTTGCCCTCTTCTGGACAGCCTCCACTCTGTCTATGTCTTTGCGGAGATGAGGTCTCCAAAACTGCATGCAGTACTCCAGAAGGGTCTCACCAACTGTCTGTACAGATGGATAACAATTTCCTGTTTTCTACTCTTGCTACATCTCCCTATGCATCCCAGTATCCCCCCAGCCCTCCTTACTGCCTTCTCACATTGCTTGCCCACCTTTAGGTCATCTGATATCATTACTTCCAGGTCCCTTTCCATTTTTATTGTTTTTAGTATCTCACCCCCATTGTGTACTCTTCCCCTGGGTTTTTGTTTCCCAGGTGCATTACCTTGCACTTCTTTGAGCTGAATCTGAGCTGCCATAGATTTGACCATTCCTCAAACCTAGCCAAGTCCCTTCTCATCCTTTCCACCCCACCCTGTGTATCAACCTTGTTGCAGATCTTTGTGTCATCTGCAAAGAGACATACTTTTCCTTCCATGTGCTCTGCAATGTCACTTATAAAGAAATTAAAGAGGACTGGTCCCAGTACTGAACCCTGCCATACCCTGCAAGTTACCCTCCTTTCTTTACTGTGGACTCCATTTACTATTACCATTTGCATCATGCTGTTCAGTCAATTCTTTACCCAGGCTACCACCTTGGGACCCACTCCAAGGCTGGCTAGCTTGTATATTAATCTTTTGTGTGGGACTGTGTTAAATGCCTTGCTAAAATCTAGGTAGGCCATGTCCAAAGACCCTCCCTGGTCTACTACTTTGGTCACCCAGCCAAAGAAATCTATTAGATTTGCCTGACATGACCTTCATGCTGTCAATCCATGCTGCCTTGGGTTCTGTGCACCACTGGCCTCTAGGTACTCAACAATTCTTTCCTTCAGAAGAGATTCCATCATTTCCCCCACCACTGAGGTCAAACTGTTTCGTAGGTTCCTGCCTCTGTCCTGTTCCCACTTTTGTGAAGTGGAATCACATCTGCCCTCCTCCAGTCCTCTGGTACCACCCCATCCTCCAATGATTTGTTAAAGTGAGTAGTCAGTGGTGTCAGTAGTTCAACCCTTAGTTATTTTAGAATTCTGGGGTGAATCCCATTGGGTCCCATTGCTTTGTCCACCCTCAGATTCAAGAGTTCTTTTAGAACCCTTTCTTCTGTGTATGGACTGGTATCGACTCCTCTATCCAGGGTGTTTAGGTACCTTCCATTCCTGATCCATTGAGAATACTGAGCAGAAATAGTTATTCAGTAGCCCTGCTTTTTCACTGTTACCCTCTGCCCATATTCCCTCCCCTTTACTAAGCCTCAGTATTCCTCCCTTGATCTTCCTTCACTCCCTAATATTCCTATAAAAGGTTTTATCCCCCTTCTTAACAGAGTTGGCTATCTTTTCCTCGGTTTGGGCCTTTGCTATTCTGACTGTCTTCCCTGCCTCCTTCTGCTTTAACTGATAAAGTTGTCTGTTCTGCTCCTTCTGTGTTTTCTTATATTTCCTGAGTGCTATCTTTTTCTCCTTAACCTTCCCTGCCACCTCTTTTGAGAACCGTAGTGTTTTTTTCCTTCATTTTGTTTTGTTGATTCGCTTCACACAAAGGCTTGTTGCCTCTGTGATGGCTGTTTTGATTATTCTCCATTGTCCCGCCACCTCTCCTTCTTGACCATTTGCTAGTGCTTTTCTGAGGCACGCTCTCATATTCCCAAAGTCAACCCTCCAAAAGTCCAGTACTCTTACTTTTGTATGGCTTGACTGTATGGCTGTGTTTATCGTGAACCACGCTGGTGGTCGCATGTTCCCTGATAGCTACCCACTTCTAAATCTGAGATCCTTTCTCCGTCCCCATTTGAGAGTACTAGGTCTAAGATTGCTCTCTCCTGAGTGGGTTTCAACACTAGCTGTCTGAGGCATGCCCCTTGTAGGGCATCAAGAATGACCCTGCTCTTGGATGTGTCTGCAGCAAAGGTGCTCCAGTTAACAGTTAGCCTTCTGCTAGTGATACCTCTGCCTATCCATCCCAGCATGCCACTGGCCGCCCTCCTTGCAGCTTTTGTGTTCTGCTTGGACACCTTTAGGTCATCTGAAATGATGACCCACAGGTCTCTTTCTTCCTTAGTGATTGTCAACACCCCCATCCTGTATATTTCCCTAGGGTTGCCTCTTCCCAGGTGCATTATTTTGCACTTCTTTGCATTAAACCCCAGCTGCCACATCTCAGACCATTTTTCAAGCTTCCTTATGTCCCTCTTCATCTTCTCTACCCCTTCTGGAGTATTCTCCCTGTTGCAGATCTTAGTGTCAGGCAGACCTTTCCCTCTAGCCCTTCTGTAATATCACTGATGAAGACATTAAGCAGGACCGGTTCGAGGATTGATCCCTGAGGTACTCTGCTGGTCACCCCCCACTCTCTGGATTGGATCCCATTTACCACTACCCTCTGTCTCCTGCCTCCTAGCCAGCTTCTAACCCAGTCTACAATCCTGTGTTCCATGCCCAGACTAACCATCTTGTTAAGCAGCCTTGTATGTGGGACGGTGTTGAAGGCCTTGCTGAAATCTAGGTAGGCGATGTCCACCCCCCAGATATAGTTCCTTCATCACAATCAAAAAAATCTATAAGATTCATTTGACATGACCTTCCTGTTTTGAATCCATGCTGTCTTGGATCCTGTGCACTGTTGGCTTCCAGGTGTGCCACAATTCTTTCTTTCAGCGGTGTCTTCATGATCTTCCCCACCACTGAGATTAGGCTGACCAGCCTGTAGTTCCCCAGCTCCTCCCTACTTTCACTTTTGTGTAAAGGAACTAGATTTGCCCTCTTCCAGTCATCTGGAACCACTCCTGTGTTGAGTGACTCTGTGAACAAAGCTGCCAGAGGTGCTGCTAGTTCACTACACAGCTCCCTCAGTATCCTTGGGTGTATGCCATCTGACCTCATAACTTTATCCCCCTTCAACTTTGAGAGCTCCTCCAGGACTCTGTCCACTGTGAATGGGCTGGTGTCCACCTTTTCCTCTCCTTTGCATCTGTTGCCCAACTGTGGCCCCTCTCCCTACCCCCTTCAGTGAATACTGAACAAAAGCATTTGTTCAGTATTTCTGCCTTCTCCTGGTCTCCCTCCTTACACTCTCCTTCATCCTTTTTGAGCCTTACTATCCCTCTCCTGTTTTTTCTTCTTTTACTGATGTACCTATAGAATGTCTTGTCCACTCTCTTCACTGTCTGTGCTAGTCCCTCCTCAGTTCGTGACTTAGTGCTCTTAATAGCCTTACCTGCTTCTCTTAGACACTCAAGGTACACCTCCTTGTCTTCCTCCCTTTGGGTCCCCTTATACTTCTGGAAACTCATCGTTTTAGCTCTTACTTTGTCTGCTACTTCTTTTGAGAACCATAGCGGTTTCCTTCTTTTCTTCCCTTTGGACACCAACCTGATGCATTGGGTCGTCACTTCCACTATGGTGCCCTTTAGTGTCCCCCACTGCTCCTCAACCCCCGCTTACCTCCTCCCTCTGTAGGGCTACTCTGATACACCTACCTATTTCAGTGAAGTCAGCCCTCCTAAAATTTAATAGCTTTGCCTTTGTGTGACTAGCTTGTGTCTCTGTTCCCATGCTAAACCACACTATCTGGTGGTCACTGGATCCTAGCTGACCTTCCACCTGGACATCTGTGACTCTCTCCCCATTGGTTAGTATGAGGTTCAGAATACCTGTGCCTCTGGTGGGAACACTCACAATGTGTCTGAGGCCTGCCCCCTGTAATGAATCCAGGATGTCATGGCTCCTAGATGATGTAGCTATTGGGATTGTCCAGTCCACATCTGGAATAGTGAATTCCCCCAACAGTAATACCTCACCCTTTGATGCCATCTTGTGAATCTGGTCCACTTGATCCCCACCCTCTTCCTTCCCCTGGGCTAGAGGTCTGTAAATCAACCATCTGCAGATTGCTGTCCCATTGTGTGTCTCAATGGTGACCGACAGTGCCTCAGCCTCCTCCTGTCTACCTTGCACCTCTGTTGCCTTAATACCTTCCCTGAGATACAGGGCCACCCTTCTTCCTTTTTATACCCCCCCCAATCCCTCCTGAACAGAGTATAGCCTGGTATATTAATGTCCCACCCATGATTTGTGGTGTACCACTTCTCCATTATTGCTGTTATGTCTAGGTCCACCTCCACTAACTAACAAGGCCTCCAGGTCTGGGATTTTGTTACCCAGGCTTCTGGCATTTGGAACCATGGCTTTCCATGCTCTGACGCCCCTCCTTTCTCTGCACCTAATTTTGCTGCTCTTCTGCCCCTTCCCCAGTTGGCCTTCTTTTGTGGCCTTGATTCCTCTGCTTCTCCCTTATTTCCTGTGTCCACTGTTCTGTTCCTGAACTACTTTCCCTGCATGTCTGTGTTGTCTACTGTATCTTGTAGAGATAGGCTGCTTGAGTTATCCTGCTCCTGTTGGATCCCCAAGGCTAGTTTAAATGCTCATCAACAAAGCATTTAAACTGTTCATTGAGGATTGCCTTCCCCTTCCTGGACAGATGCAGTCCATGTTCATTGCCCGCATACAGGGCTACATCATTCTAGGTGTGTTGCCAGTCCCCATTGAAGCCATGCCCCTTCTCACTGCACTAACCTATCAACTAAGCATTAAAGGTACTGATGAAGAGATTCCTGTCCCCCTCACTGCCTTGGACTGGAAGCTCCACTGAAAACATCACAGAGCTTGCTACCTTCCCCAGGCACTTTAGCAGCACTCTGAAGTCCTCTTTCACCTGTTCTAAGCTTGCCTTGCTACTGGATAGGTCATTTGTTACCAGGTGGACAATGACCACCAGCCCTCTCCTCCTTGCCACTGCTTCAGTGATTCACTGGATCCACTCACCCTCCCTCCGAGCTGTGCCTCCAAGAAGAAATTTGACCTCCCTTTCCTCCCTGCTGTCCTTTCCCAGATGCAATCACTGGACAACTGAGTCCCCCACCAGGAGTAATTTGCTTCTCCTCTGGGGTCCTCCACCTCCTGCCCCTGGGTCTCCACCTTGCCTTGGGTTCCCTCAAGGGGGTCTCACACTTCTACAGAATAGTGTAGGATTTCTTGAGCTCAACTGGATGGGGTATGTGCCTCTGCCCCTCCACTCTGCCCCTCTCTGAGCCCACCATTATCCATCTTATCCTCTGCCTGGGTGTCCAGTGAGGCAGTGGCTGAGGGCATGGTGATCTCCTGTGTGGGGGTTAAGGTCTTCAGCAATTTTACCAGCTTGGCCTGGAGTTTGGCAACCTCCTCCTTCAATCCAGAGAGATGACTGCATATGGGGCAGCACCGCAGTTCCCAGAAAGTCTGAAGAATGTGGCTTCACATCCACTGCACTTCCCCACTCCCTGTATGATTGTTTACTGCCATTCTATTAATTCCCTCCTGTAATCCTTAGTAAGACTTTCTTTTTTCGCTGTTTTTTTTATGTTTTGGTGTGTGTGTTTTACTCACTCGCTGTCTCCCTTCCACTTTCTTGCTGCTACTTTCCTTCTCTTCACTCTTTCCCTCTCACCTTAGTCTACTATGTGTGTGAGTGTGTGCATATATTTACCCCCTAAATAGCATGCTGGGCTGTTAAGGATATTACAGGTGTATGTCCTTTGCCCTTTTAGGGAAGTGATATCAGAACCCCTGGTATAAAGGAAACAATGTCCTTGGGCTGGGAGATTGGGACTGAGCCCTCCAGAAACAGTCAGCTCCAGCTCTACCCACCACCCCAGGGAGTGTTTCCTTCTTTTCAGCAAGACAACCTGCACAACACAGTAAAAGACAATATACCCTGCAAAATACAAATTCAGCTGCTGCTCTCTTTGCTTCCCTTTCTTCTCTTCTCTTCTCTTCTCTTGTGTTCCTAGTTTGCTGGATCTGTCAGAAGGTAAAGGCCATCAAACAATAATCACTCCTTTCCAAACAAAATGGGAAAGCACAGTGAATAGCAGTTAGAAAAAGACTTCAATTTCAAATCACCCTAATCCCCTGAAATATGAGATCTGAACTTAAGGTAGCTGACTCAGCCAACTACACACATTACAAACTCACCAGCAAACAAACCTTCACTCCTTCCCAAATAAAATGGGGAAGCACAGTGAATGGCAGTTAGAAAAAGTCTTCTATTTCAAATCACCCTAATCCCCCAAAATATAAGGTCTGCACTTAAAGTAACAGACTCAGCCAACTACACACAGCTACAAACTCACCAGCAAACAAATCTTCACTCCTTTCCAAACAAAATGGGGACGACACAATAAGAGTGTCTGATTTTATAGTTGGGCTTGAGGCTATCTGAGTCCTGATTGGTTGACTCCCCATTTGTCCCACCTTCTCTTACACTGAGCTTGCTAGCCTGTACTCCAGTCCTGCAAACAAATGAAATCAAGTCCAGCAGCTATGGAAATGCATGCTAAAAGTTACCTGTATTAAAAAATTAAACACAGGCTATCTAAGCCATATTTGACTGACTCCCCATTTGTCCCAGCTTCCTCTAAACTCAGAGCTTGCTATCCTTTACTTCAGTCCTGCAAACAAAAGAAAACAAGTGAGTACAACAATTTATTGCAGCCCTTTTGCAAGGATTCCACTCCCCAAACTAAATCCTACTACTGGCGCTGGCAGCTGCTATGGAAATGCATGCCAAAAGTTCCCTGTTCTAGATGGTTAAGCACAGCCTATCTAAGTCCTGATTAATTCACTCCCCATTTGTCACACCTTCCTCCTGACTATGAGCTTGTTAGCCTGTACTCTGGTTCTGCAACCAAAAGAAAACAAGTGAGGACAGCAATTTATTGCAATCCTTTTTCAAGGATTCCGCTCCCAAACTTAACCTTGCTATTGGCACTGGCAGCTTCTGTGAAAATGTCCCTGTGCTAGAAATTTAAACATGGGCTATCTGAGCCTGCGTTGGCTGACTCTACATTTGTCCCACCTTCCACCTGACTCTGAGCATGTTAGCCTGTACTCTGGTCCTGCAAACAAAAGAAAAAAGTGAGTACAACAATTTATCACTGCCCATTTGCAAGGATCCCACTCCCCAAACTAAACCCTGCTGTTGGCACTGGCAGTTGTTGTTGAAATGCTCCACTTCCTTCTGCTGACAGAGCTCAATTAATAATTTAATACTGCCATGAAGATCCCTGTTAAGGTTGTGAGTGGTCTCACATTCTTAGGGTATCAAAATGGCTCATCTCCAGGTCACAGCTATCTTTCCCTATGAATGCATGTGAGATCATTCTTACAATGACAAGAGTAGTCTCAGTGGCAACATTAACATCCAGGAAACCAGCAGTAACTAGGCCTGCAATTACATCTCAGGATTCTGGTAATATCATAAAACACTCAAGCTTTGATCTCATGGTTTATAATGTTACCAGAATCCAATAATTGAATTACAGCCTTGTTATTGGGAAAAGTCTGCCTATTTGTGGATGACACCAAATTCTGCAATAGGCCAAATACTCCAAGTGGGGTAGAAGAATGAGCAGAGACATGAGAACATTTAGAGTGGTCAAGAGTATGTCAGCTGGGTATTAATGTGAAAAAGTGTAAAATAATGCATTTGAGGCACAAAAACCCAGAGGCAGAATAGAGAATAGATGGTGTGTTATTGATGATGACTACTAAGCAGGACAGAGACTTAGGGGTAATAATCTCTGAGGACCCAATGGTGATCAGGCAAAGTGACAAAGCAGCTGGGAAGGCTGGTAGGATGCTGGGATGCACAGGGAGAGGGATCACTAGCAGAAGGTGGGTGGTAGTGTTGCCTTTGTATAGCTCATTGGTAAGACCTCACTTAGATTACTGTGTACAGTTCTGGAGGACACATCTAAAGAAGGATATAGTCAGAGTGGAGGTGGTCCAGAGGAAAGTAACTAAAATGTGATGGGTCTACATGACAAGCCCTATGAGGAGAGATTTAGGGAACTCAACGTGTTCAGCCTGGAAGAGAAAAGGGAAAGGGTGTAGATGCTAGAAACCTTTAAATACCTTATGGGGTGAATAAGATACATGAAGGAAGTATGTTTTCAGAATAAAAGGTGTATAAGAACAATGGGACAGACTGTGAAGTTAGAGGGAGATGGGCTCAGGAGGGACATGAGGAAGTACATTTTCACAAAAAGAGTAGTGGATTCATGGAGTAGTCTGCCAGCTGAGGTGGTAGGAGTGAGAACAGTGATGAGGTTCAGGAATGCATGGGTTAGTCATAATGGGACCATAGTAAAAAGAAACGAGGGGAGGAAAAAGAACTATAGATGAAATAGGGTCTACATTGTTATTGTAGGTAGGAAAAAATGGATTGACTGTGTGGGCCAAGCAGTCGTTATCTGCCAGAACATTCTATGTTTCTGTTTTTTTTTTCAATTAAAATTTTATTAAACTTTAAACAATTATATAATGAGACAGAAAAAAATGCAGCACAGCCAGTAACTACACAATTATTACTAACAATGAAAACATATTAGGAATTAACAAACCAATCAACTTCAGGTAAGATATCAGCTTGTCTAGACAGATTACTTGACATTCGACTAGATATTCACAATTCTGTCCTGCATAGGTGATGAGGGACTATATTCATAAAAGAGTCAGGATATTTCCCTCCAAAGACATCTCTATAGGAAAAATGACAAGAATATACATGCTATACAGTCAAATACATAGATGATCAACTGGTTTAACAAGATATAAAAACAGAAAAGCATATAAACCAGAACAGGGGAAAAAGAAAAGGTGAGACAGAACAAAATGGCTGTACAAGCTGACAACATGGGTCGAGATGCCAAAGATGTGATATGAGGCTTAGACCCCAATTGCTACGCCTAGTCAAACTAAAATAGTAAACGGAGAGGGCACTATATATGACCAAGAATTAACAAAGTCCAGCCTAATCTAAAATGGATAACAAACCTCAACCTAATAGCCCCAAATCTCGAATAGTACAATGAGAAAAATCAGCTCAAATAAGATCCCCACACTTGGTCATACAAAGCAACTTTACTCACAAACCAGTATGATTAACATTCCAAATTAGCTAACCCAGCTGGACGCCACACCTCGCACCACGCCAGCAACCCAGGTTCGGGAATGAGCCCGGGTTGCTGGGGGTCAGCAGGAGAGGGAGATGATTGAGCATCAGGAGGACAGCTCTCATCTCCTGGGAGGGATGGGGTCCCTGTATGGTGCTTGGCTGCTCTCTGGTGGAAGCCAGAGACACAGCAAGTGCCAAGGAGCAGAAGTAGGAGTGGGGGAAAGTGGCAGTCATTGGAATCAATGCCTTGACATTGGGCCACTTCCCAGAAAAAGGAGAAAATGCATCTCTGCTCTGGTGAAAACGGAGCACCGGAGCTTGCCCCCAATTTGCAGTCACCGTCCTGGCACCCGACCGACTGACGTTACTGCAGTGCCGGGGTGTTGGGGCCCACCTCGTCCCCACCCGGAGGGTAAACCGAGGTTACATGGGAGAAGGAGGACTGACCAGCTAGGAGCGGACCACAGGGGGATGATTCCTTGGTGCTCCCGAGGAGACCAGAGCCGAGGTGGAGAAGGAGGAATAAATAAGAAAATAACAAATTAGCTAACCTATGCATACTATCTTTCCATTCCTCCAAAGAGGGAACCAGCTCCGAGTCTAATTCCTATAGATTATACATTTGGCTTCTGCAATGGCCACCATAAATCAAAGTGAGAGGGGTCTATGTATAGGGAGTCAGTTGGTGTTGCCGAAGACCAGAAGGGAGGCATCCAAGAGGACCTCACAATTAAGCACTGCAGACAGTTTTTGTCTATATCAACAGCCACCAATTTGGCAATCTATGACAGGACCACAGAGTACGCAACAAGGTGCTATCATGTTGATGACACCTCAGATACTCAGATTGAGTAACAAGATTCATTTTCCTCAGCTGATCTGAGATCCTATAGCACAATTGTAAGGTCTTCCACTGCATAAGCCTCCCCCCGAGGTCCCGACAAGAATCAGACAAATTTGACCAACAACAATCTTAATCTCTTTCAGTGATAGGGGAACCGAGCTGTTTCTCCCATCTAGATTTCAAGCTAAAGGTTGAGGGGGCATATTCCTGCAGGAAACATTTATGAATATGAGCAATCTTAGGGGGTTGAAGCACCGCAGAGCCCAAACCAGCCATCCCCAAAATATCATCCCAAATTCCTCATAAAGGCAAACAAAGTTTGGAACCCATATAAGTAGAAATCAGATGATGGATTTGAAAGTATCTCAATAGGTGAGATTGCAGCAATGAAGCCTTCGACTTGAGGGCTGCAAAGTCTTTAAACTGTCCCATCTCAATGAGGAATAGGTCAGCTACTCTTCAGATCCCCACTTGGGCCCATTGGGGCCAAAGGATAGGTGAACCACCTTTCAACAGTTTAGGATTGTTCCAAAGGGGCCACCAAGAGACTGATGCTTGCCATGTTGAAGGGGTCACTTTTGCCACCACTTTCCAGATACCAAGCATATATTCATGGACAGGATAACCTGATCGGGTACTCAAAGGGTCTCAAAAGACCAGCTCAGGTGCTTTCTCTTGAAATAACTACTCTTTCAAAGGAATCCACTGGGTTGAATCCCTACACTGATCCACATACAGCCACATGCAGACCTGCCTGAGGCCAGTCACCAAGAAGTAGACCCTAAACCATGGTACCCAGAGTCTGCCTTTAGCCAAAGGGGCATGTCAACCATGCCAGTGAAATTTGAGGTTTACCTCCCTCCCACAGGAAGTGCCTAATCAATCCATCCAATGATTTTCAAATAGAATCAAGAATAGGCAAGGCCAGATACCGAATAAGGTATAGCACCTGGGGAAGGACCATCATTTGCAAGGTGTGAGACTTGCCCCAAAGAGACAGACGGAGATGTCTCCACCTATCAATATCCTCTTGCAATGACTTTAGCAGAGGAGCGAAATTAAGGTGAACCCACTTTCTCCAATTGGGGAAAATAAGAATACCAATGTACTTAACTGGGTGATGAGCCCAGTCTAGCCCCAACACCTTGAGGGAAATAGAGGCACACTTTGAATTCAAAGACAACACTTCCATTTTTTCCCAGTTGTTCTGGAGCCCAGACAGGGCAGCAAAATGATTCAATAGCTCAGTCAATGCTGGAAATGATTGGGCCATGTTCCAGAGAGTGATAAGGATATCATCTGCAAATAACATGGGTTTGAACACTTCCTAATCTAACATTATCCCAGATATAGATACATACATAGATACATAAACAGTGTCGTCAGATAAGGGCCTATGGCCCTCCTAGTCTGCCCATTTGAGTTTGTAACAAAACGGCAAAACGGCAAAACAAAATATGACAGAACTTTTGCACAACTTCTTGGCAAGAGGGTCAAGTGCTAACACAAAGAGTGCCAGAGAAAAAAGGCACCCTTGCCTTGTGCCTCTCCCCAAGGGAAACGCAGCAGAGGCACAGCCATTCATAACCACTGAGGCCAGTGGGGCAGAGTAAAGAGTCTGCACCCATCTCACAACACTCTCCCATAATTCCATATTTCTACATTTCTACTGATGATTTCCTGTCTATTATTCTATTTGAAATTCAACAGTCTGTATGCAACTATGCAAAAGCATTTAGTAACACGTCTGTAATTGTAAGACAATTATTGTACATAAGGTTATTTTCACTGTCCATTTTCGCTATATTCGCTATTGCTGACAATCAGTAAAAATAAATGGATAGTGAAAAATAATGGACAGCTGATTATCAGTAGTACTGAATTGAAGAGTAATCTGTCTGCGCTAATTCTATCAGATGTGACTATGTACAGAAAGTTGACTCCCGCTAAATATAATGGACGCTAATTCCAACCTACTATACAGGACTATATTTTCCTCTCTGGATTTCTTGTGTGACTACCATTGTGAAGTGCTGTTTTGATTCTGGCATGACAATTATTCTATTTAATTACCCTTTACTTGAATTTCACAGTTACAATAGTATCCAAATGTAATTGACTTTGCTGCTGGTGTTTCATATAAGAACTTTAGAAAACCGTTTTAATGTTTTTAAGTTTTTGGATTATTTGCACATTTGGCAGTTTGATACAGTGATAATAAGCAATGCATTTTTTATATAACCAAAGTTTTTATTACAAAGGTTTCTTTTACAGGCATGTAAGAGTTATGTACAAACATAAATACAGGTATAGGTATAAAATAATACATTGACTTAGCTGGGGGGGGGGGAGACCCCACATGGAGGTACATCTCTAATCAATTTTGTATAACTATTTTAGTAGTTAACGATATTAAGTGTGTTTATCTACTATGAGGTTAGCTTAATTAGATGACATCATTATAGTGTTTAAGACATCTCCTATGCTGTTCTACTTGGCTGTCTGGGGAAGAGAACATAGGCTTGTGACCTTTATAGCAATACAGTTGTGTAACCTAGTTCGATTTGAAGTGTTGATATGCTGTTTAGGCCAATTATCACATAGGGGCTTAAGGTCAGGTCTGCCTTGTCCTGGTTTATGTTTGGGATAGTATGGGGTGATCTTGAGGTCCTCTTATGTCATTGGTTTTGTTAGGTAGGATGCCAAAAAGTGCCTTTGGGGATTTTACCAAAAGCAGAGGTTATGTAGATGTTCCAAGTGTTTGTGTATGGCAGAGTTTTCCCTCTAGTAATGGCCTTTACTCTCTCTCATAGGTAGCTGTCTTGCCTAGTTCAGCCAGTCATTCATGTATCTCTGGGGCCTCCTATTTATTTACAGTGTCTCAGGGGTACCCCTTTGGCTGTGATGAGTGCTTCCTCCAGCCATGTGGTTTGTCCCCTCAGCCTAGTGGGTCAGTGTAAGGGTTGGAGCAGCCCAATCCTAGTACAATGGTTTATGGGTGAAATGTTGTTTGTGGAGGTTATTAGCTTGCTTATACGCTAGTCCTCCTCCCAGTATTACCTCCTCCCAGTATCTGTGCAGTTTGGGGCAGGACCAGAGTAGGTGTGTGAGAGTTCATGAGTTCCTGTGGCACCTCCAACATCGTCTGCTGTCTATTAGGCCACATTTGTGCAGTACCTCAGGGTTATATGCCACTTTAACTGAATCTTTTGTTTTGTGTATCTGTTTTTGGAGTCTTTGACTCCCAATGGCAAGAGGCACCAACATCCAGTCCATGCTTGATTGCTAAGTGTGATATTTAACTCTGTCGCCCATTTGATTCTGTTTTTTGCCAGGGGGTAGGGGCCTGTCTGAGAAGTTGTCTGTAGATGTGGTTGTCCTAAACAGTGTTTGAGTGGATATGGTATAAGAGGTTGTCTAGTAATTGACTTTCCACTAGTCTGTGGTTTAAGCCTAACATGGGTGTTAGTGCATGCATCAGTTAGAGGTAATTCAAGTGGTACTGCTTGGGGAGGTCATATTGTTTGCATTGTTTCCTGAAAACAGGAAGTTGTTACCTCTCTGCACAGACAGCTGGTAAGACCCCATCTGGGAGTACTGCATGCAGTTCTGGAAACCCACTCTCCACAAGGACAAAGACAGGATGGAAGCTGTCCAGAGAAGGGCAACTAAAATGGTGCAGGGTCTTCACCGGAAGACATATGAAGAGAGACTAAAGGAGCTTAATATGTATAGCCTCGAGGAAAGGAGGGAGAGGGGGGACGTGATAGAAACTTTCAAGTGCCTCAAGGGAATCAACAAAGTCCAAGAGGGTAGCATCTTTCAAAAAAAGAGGTGTGCAAGAACAAGGGGGCACAATTTGAAGATGGGAGTGGCTCAGGGGTAATGTAAGGAAGTATTTTTTCATAGAGAGGGTTGTGGATGCATGGACAGCACACTAATCAAAAACAGTGGTTGAATTCAAGCATGCATGGGACAGTCATAAGGCAATTCTAGGGGGGTGGGGGGTAGAAAGAAGTAGGCTGTTGATTAACTAGGATCTACAGCTTTTCCATTAGGTAGGGAAAATGGGCAGACTGGGTGGGCCAAGCAGTCCTTAACTGCCATCAAACTCTATGTTTCAATGTTTCTGTGTTCTAGTTATTGGAAAGATCTCAGTATATCAGCTGACTAATTCAATTGGTGCCTGAGAGTTTTAATAGCTTGGCTGGCCCATGTGGCCCACTGTGCTACTTGGCCACCAATTTTTGGTCCTTGGTTGTTGCATATAGGGACATGTGAAGACTTGTCCAGAACCCAGTCTGTGAGCTTCGTTGTTTGTCTCTAGATGAGGAGTGTGTTTATAATGACTGAGTTTTGAAAGGCAAGTTGGGGGACTTTACAGAAGCAGATGTAGTCCGGTATGATCCCTTCTAGAATGCTATTTTTTCACACTATCCATTTGCTGTCAGGGTTTCTCTTATCCTGCAGGATGGCTTTGTGTAGCAGGTGAATGGACTGTGCCAACCTTTGAATTCTTGTGACAACTTTTTATGATTGACTGTGCTTGAGTCTTTCCCCAGAAGAAAGCCAGCATGTCTCTGTGTAGCCACATGATAATTTTGGGTTCCAAGTGGGTGTGGACATTCCGTAGGAAATATTGGATTTTGGGCATCACCGTCATTTTATAAGCATTGGCCTTACCCTAGTGGAATAGGAGCAGGTGGCTCCACCTTGTGAAGTGTCTCTTAAGGGTGTCCCTTAGGAGCAGTAATTCTTTTTCCCTAGACTGCTGAGGTCCCAGGAAAAGGTGATTCACATAAATTTCAGGGTGCTCTGTAATGACCAAAATAAATAAATGCATCCCCATGACTGGATGTGCACAGTTAAATGTAACCCAAAACAAACGAAAAAACTAGCACCATCCACCAACACATGAAAAAACAGGCAAACACCAAAGATGGTGTATAAATATATTTATTTAAGGTCTGTAGGCAAAATACCGCTTAACAGGAATGTCAGCAGGAGCCTCTCACACTCAAAACCTCCAACTGGCTTCCCTCAGGGTGTCACCAGGCAGTCCTGGCATTTCTGTTAAGAAGTATTTAGCCAACATACCTTAAATAAATATATTTATACATCAACTTTGGTGTTTGCCTGTTTTTTCATGTGTTGGTAGATAGTGCTAGTTTTTTTCATTTATTTTTGTGTTGCTTGCATGCATCTGCAAGAAACACATTGTGTCAGGTTTTCTTCACAAGCAGGTTGTGGAGGCATGGCAGTGTTGTGCCAAATGGCAGCAGCCCATTCAGGGATAGGTCTCTGCCTCAGCCAATAGATGACTGTGCTGTAGATCACTGGCAGTTAATAAGCAGGCCACTAGATCAAAGTAACTGAGCCGCTGCAATCAGGTAGTGCCCCGTCACTACACAATCAGCTGTTTGTATGGCAGGGCCTCACTGACTACAGCAGCCAATTACACAGCTCCATTGTGCTGTGTTGCCTTGGGGATGGCTTCTCTGTTGGCCTCTCACAGTCCCCACAAAGCTGAAGAGAAGCCGCCACCTGGCCTTCAGTGTGTCTTCCTGCTGAAACATTTCAATAAATTAAAAAAAAGAAAGCCAACCAGGGGTGCCCAATCCCCCTCATCTTTTGCCAACCCCCCGCACTTATATGTGCAGACATGGGTGCCCAATCCTCCTGTCGGCATACCCTCTGCCTGGTAATTTTGCTGATGGGGTAGCACACTCCTTCTCCCTCCCCAATTTCTTGTGTGCTGAGCAGGGTACCCAATCCCCCTCAGCTCTTGTTTCTCCATCCCAGCACTTGGTATGTGCATACGGGGGTGCCCAATCCCCCTGTCGGCTACACCATCCCCCCCCCAAACACTCAAGTGGCACGCTGGGAGCCCACCCTAGTGTGACAAAATTAAATCTCCCTGCAAAAAAGAAAACCTTCCCGTGACCTTTTTTTGTAAAAAAAACTAGTATATTAGAAAACGGTCCGTCATTGATTCCAGTGGTCCCTCCCCAAACCTGTGCCTACCCTCTGCATACCCCACCTCTCCACACCGCTCTCTCGCCCCATACTTACCTTCAGAGCCCAGCGCGATGATCTTTGGTGGACCGGGAACACGTCTGCACTCTTCAAAGCCGACCACGAACTGAAGAAATGTCAGTAAGTTGTATAATGCCATAAATATTTTTTTTCAACTTTTGTGCATATCTCAGCTATTTTGGATGTTAATCAAATTTAACCTAGGTTCTTAGACCCCACCTCATAGTTTGTCACTGTCATTTTGTGCTTCAGTCCAGAAAGGTGATTTCGCAGTCACTGCACAAAACCACCTTTCAGGACTGAGTAACAAAATGACAGTGTCACAGTTCATGAGGTAGGCCCCCAAAAACCCTATGTTGAAAATTTGGTGAAAAAATTCCCAAAAATTACTGTTTTACATGTATGCTTTGCGCAATTCCTATGCATGCTCATAACTTCTAGCATTTTTAATATTTTCACTCCAGATTTTCAGCATTGCCATTTTACCACACCTCCTTACGAGCAGTACAACTGTCATTTTTCACGTCACCTGAAATGTGTTTTCGCACATGTAGCGCACAGTGGTGCGGTCGGTGTGTGAAATCAATGTTTGGAACAGATTAAGAAAATCACAGTGACACTGTTCATGAGCAGAGGTCTTAAACTGGCTATGTTGAAAATTTGGTGACAAAAGTCCATAAAATGACTGTGTTACAAGCGTGCATTGTGCAATTTCCACGCACCTTCGTAGGTTCACAAATTTGTAATCTTTTCAGTCCAGATTTTCAACATTGCCATTTTTTCACACCTCCTTATGAACAGTACAGCTCTCATTTCTCACTCTCTGGCTGAAATGTGTTTTCGCACTTCTGGCTCAGAATAGCACGATTTGTGAGGGAAATCAGTGTTCAGGATAGATTAAGAAAATCACAGTGACACTGTTCATGAGCGGAGGTCCAAAAATGCCTATGTTGAAAATCTGCTGTAAATAATCCCACAACTAATTACATTACGGGTGTGCATTGCGGAGTTTCTATGCACACTCGTGACTTCACCAGTTTTTTTATATTTTCATCCCAGATTTTCAACATTGCCATTTTTTACACCTCCTCTTAAACAGAACAGCTGTCATTTTTCACATCCTGTTCAAAATGTGTTTTTGCACCTGTGGCGCCAAATAGCGCAGTTACTGTGCAAAATCACCTTTCGGCTAATGAACTGATTGTGTCACCGTTCATGCGGTGGGATCACAAAAAGCCCATGTTGAAAACTTGGAGTAAAAATACCAAGAAATGGCCAGGGTGTTAGGGTTTTCGACCATAATGCCCTATCCTGTAGGGGCTGACAGGTGTCAGGGATGTGACTTGGGATTGTTGACAGTAATGCTCATGCCATTCCACCCCCACCTGCACCCTGCAACCGGTGACAGGCATCAAGGTGTGCCTTGGACTCTTTCGACCCAGAGTTCATCCCATTCTCCTGTACCACACCCATTTCAGCATATTTCCTTATTGAATGAGGTGAGTAAAGCCTGAACACCCAAGGCACACCTCGACACTTGTCAGTGTCTGCAGGGTAGGGTAAGGAGAAAAGTCATGACTGTTATGGGCGATGACCCAAAGGCACACCCCACTGCCTGTCCATCTCTCCAGGGTGGGGGTGGGGTTGGCAGCAGTTGAATACTTCACTGCCATTCCTATACTACATGGGCTCAATTCTCATAGGGGCCTGCATCTGGTGCAAGCTGCAGCAAACAGCAGCTTGCACCAATGCGTGGTGTGCCAGGGACCCTACACCTGATTCCAGTACAGGAGAGGTCCCAGCAGCAAAGTCCCCATGCTTGTACTGACTGGAACCCTGCAACAAACTGATGGTGCACCACACAGGTCCACTGCAGGCCACCAGAGACTAAGACTGGACCCCCATCCCACTAGGTAATGGGCACGTGGACCCAACTTGGTGAGCTGGTGTCCCCCCACCATGTTCGGTGCAATTGGTGCCTGGCCACTGAGGTGAGTTGTGGGATGTGCCACTCACCAGGGAGCAGTCAAGACTGGTGAAAGGGGGTTGGGCACCACCTGCTGGGGCATGAGTGGGCTCTGTACCACCATAAGTTGGTGCTGCAGTAGCACTGATGGGGCAGGCATTGGGGATTGGGGAAGCTGCAACCATTATGGGCAGCATCAGGATGGAGGTACCGACATGGTATATAGGTGGCATCGAGGAGCTGAGAGTGGTGTCATTGGACCACTAGGTTGGGGGCCACACATACAGGGCCACACTCAGGGGTGTATGGTGGGTGGACCATCACCCATGGTGTGCCGCACACAGGCATGTCACCCAGGGGAGAATGTCTAAGTCCCCTTACGGCTGCCCTGGCTGGTTTAAGATTACTTAGAATTTCTCCTGCCGAGTGATGTCTGTGAATTGCAGGATGCAGCTTGCATCAGCCACAGTCCCCCTACCACCATGCCACAGTGCATTGCAGGGCACAGGGCAGGTGGTCTGCAGTGGATGCAGGCCACCTTTGTGAATTGCACAGAGGGAGCTCATGGACACAAGGTGCACCTTGCACCATATCTGTTTGGCGCAGGCACTTTGCATCTGACACAGGACTTTGAGAATTGGGCCCCATCTGTCTAGCTCCTGCACTTCCACTGCTAATGCCAGAAAACAACCATTCAGTATTGACAAATGCTTGTGTACTGAGCTCTTGCCAATAAGAGGCTCACAGGTGACCAGTGGGAAGCTCATTAATAAGGAACAGGCTGCATGTCTCCTGTCTGCAAGCTCAGCCCAAGCTAATGTACAGTGATTTTATCACATTTCTTATGAGTCTTTCTTAAACGTGTTTTAACTGTTTATAGGAGTGCACCTGATTTGAGGCCAAAATCAAAAGGAAATAGTTATAGTAGCAGATCCCCCCCCCCCCCCACATGCGCACATACACACTCCCCAAAAGCTGCTTAAAATCCTGCAATTCATTCAAATCAATTCCATTTTCTTACTTAGTTGGGGTTCAATGCCAACAAGTGTAAAATCATATACCTAGGGCATAGGAACCTTGATCCTGAGAATAGGATGTGACGAGGTACTGGTACTCACTAGACATGAAAGGGTCCTTAAGGTTATTATATCAGAGGACTTCAAGGTGGCAGTACAGTGTGACAAGGCTTTGGGCAGGGCAAATTGGATTCTGGGATGCATAAGGGAGTGGCATCTCCAGTAGGAGGAGGAAGAATGTTGTGCTGCCATTGTATCACTCCCTGGTATACCCTCAGCTGGAGTACTGTGTCCCCTTTTAGAGTCTACACTTCAGAAAGAACATGAGGTGGAGGTTTTCCAGAGGACGGCAACTAAAATGGTTCAGGATTTTCACAGGAATCCCTACAAGGAAAGGCTGAAGAATCCCAACATATACAATCTGGAAGAGAGGAGGGTGAGAGGCTACATGATCAAGACCTACAAAGTACCTCACAGGGGTAAACAGGGTACAGTTGGGGAGTTTCCTTCAAATGAGGATGAGCACCCAAACCAAGGGGCATACAATGAAGCTGGAGGGGGGGAGTTCAGGATAGATGTGAAGAAATATTTATTTACTGAACAGGTGGTAGACGCCTTGAACAGACTGCCAGGAGAAGTGGTGGAGGCTAAAATGGTAGGGGGCATGATGCATGCATGGGATAAACATAGGAGTATATTAGAAAAAGGGGAAGAAGGGGTCAAAAGAGATCAATAGGGCTATGGAGGTGGAGTAGGTTCAAGTTCATTGCAGGAAAAATCCATTGAGCAAGCTCATTGACAAGGAGGTCCTGATGGACGCAGGCAGAATAAGACATACAGTAACATACACAGGCAGGAGTTACAAGTAGGTAGAGAACACTTGGGCAGATTGGTTGGGCTGAGTGGTCCTTTTCTTCTGACAAATTCTATGCTTCTATTGCATCATGTGTTCATTCAGGTGCAGTGTTTATTTAAAGTTGGGCCTACCATACATCCAGATGTAAGGTACAGTAAATTACCGAATTAGATGCAGCCCACTTACAGTACAATAAACAGAACCCCAGTGCATCGAGAAGCCTTTACACTTCATAAGACTGCTTAAAAAGCTGCGGTTCTATTTGCAGTGTCCACACATGCTGATCTTAAAATAGATGCTGCATCTGAATGAGTACTTGATTCTTGCTCACTCCATTTCTTCTCCACTTTGAAAGCTGCTTGTTCTAAGTTAGTTTTGTGCTGGCAGCACCTCATCTGTGTTGGAAGATGACCAATAAGTGGCACTGAAAGATGTCAGACTTCACAGACTATCAAGGCAGCTGCTCACCCACCATCTTGGCAAGAAGAAGGCTGCAGCTGTGGCCACTGATGACTGTTGTGGTGTGGGGATGGGGGGGTACCAAAGGGGACAGACATAAGGAGTTAAAATCATAATAAAAATTGTGAGACCATCACCAGCTTTCCAAAACGCTTACCAGTAAAAGAACACTCTATGCAGTTTTTCAAATGGCAACACAATCTGTTGAGCCTTCTGTCTGCTGTTTGACACCAGGCATCAACCAGCATAAAATTGCCTAAAGAAGGCAGTGTGGTCATGTGGTTACTGAAATACTGGAGATTACAGATTTATAAGAACAAAAGAATATCACACAGAAGCTGGCACATGTGCCTATAGCAGCTGTCTCCTGCTTCTCAGTAGTTATATTTATACCCTTGAGATACTTGAATGTTTCTATCTTATCCCCTCTTTCTCTCCTCTCTTCCAGTGAGTACATATTGAGGTCCCTTAATTTCTC
This sequence comes from Neoceratodus forsteri, assembly GCA_016271365.2. NCBI lineage: Eukaryota > Metazoa > Chordata > Ceratodontiformes > Ceratodontidae > Neoceratodus > Neoceratodus forsteri. The sequence goes on along the minus strand of CM057455.1, from coordinate 635,752,342 downwards.
CTCATAAGTCTTGTGTTGCAAGCTCTGTACCGTCTTATTCGCCCTTCTCTGGACCATACCCAGCCTGTTAATATCCTTACAAAGGTGCGACCTCCAGAACTGCACACAGTACTCCATGTGAGGCCTGACCATGGTTTTATATAATGGCATCAGTACCTCCCTCTTTATGCTGATGATACCCCTGCCTGTGCACTCTAGCATATCAGTGGCCCGCCCAGCTGCCTTAGCACTTTGACATTTTCAGGTCATCTGAAATAAGAACCCCCAGGTCCCTTACCTTTTTTGTGACTATCAGCAACTCCGCCCCCCATCCTGTATCTTTCCCCAGGTTTTCTGTGTCCCAGGTGCACAATTTTGCACTTTTCTGAATTAAACTTCAGTTGTCAGTCCTCAGACCATTTTTTAAGCTTCCCCAAGTCCCTAGTCATTTTCCCAACCCCCACTGGGGTATCCACTGTGTTACAGATATTGGTGTCATCTGCAAACAGGCAGACATTTCCCTTCAGCCCTTCTGCAATGTCACTAATGAAGGCATTGAACAGGATGGGCCCCAAGGACCGATCCCTGCAGCACCCCACTGGTCACCCCCTCTCCCCAGACTGCACCCCATTTACCACCACTCTCTGCCTCCTGTCTGTTAGCCAGTTTCTAAACCAGTTTACCACCCTTTCCCCCATGCCCAGCCTACCCAGCTAGTTTATTAGCCTCCTAATTGGGACAGTGTCAAAGGCTTTGCTGAAATCAAGATAAGCACTGTCTACTGCCCCATCCTGAATTTACTTCCTTTGTCACCCAGTCAAAGAGATCAACCAGATTTGTCTGACATGATCTCTCCACTGTGAATCCATGTTGCCTATGGTCCTGGCTTCTGATGGCTTCTAGATGCCTCACTATGCTTTCTTTAAGCAATGTCTCCATGATATTCCCCACTACTAAGATGAGGCTGACTGGCCTATAGTGCCACTCTTCTTCCCCGCTGCTGGATTTGTGTAGATGGACCACATGTGCCCTCCTGCAATTCTCTGGTACCACCCCTGTGTTGAATGACTCAGTGAACATGGCTGCCAGAGGTACTGCTATCTCCCTTCACAGTTCTCTTAATGTCCTTGGGTGTATGCAATCTGGCCCAATCACTTTGTCCACCTTCAATTTAGTCAGTCCCTGCAGGATTCTTTTACCTGTGAATGGACTATTGTCCACCTCTTCACCACCTTGGCAACTGCTGTACTGCTTTGACACTTGCCCTTCCCCCTCTTCTGTGAATATTGAACAGAAAGACACAGTGGATGTCTTTGGGGGGGTACAAGACAGTTCTTAAGCATGGTACTATCACTTCCAAATACCTAAACAGCACATATAAGCAAGCAACATTCGGCATTGACAAATGCTAGTTTGTTCTGTAACAATGCCATGCCCAATGTCTTTATGTCTGGACTTACGTGATGGTAGCAACATTGATCTGGCCACGTTCAGTTTATATCCTGAGAGTTTGCCATAGTCAGTGATGGGTGTAAGTAGGTGTGATGGGGATTCTTCTGGTTTTGTGAGTGTTAGCATGCTACACGTGCTCTGAGAGCCACAGCCATGGTTCTCTGATGAACCTGACCTGTCAGACTGCCTCCCACAGACCAGGTCTGAAGCCACCAGCCCCTAACAGAAATGCAGGTAGTCTGAGAGTCACAGCTGTGGTTCTCTGATGAACCCGACCTGCCAGACTGCCACCCACAGTCCAGGTCTGAAGCCACCAGCCCCTCACAGAAACACACGTAGTCTGAGAGCCACAGTAGTGGTTCTCTGATGAACCCGACCTGCCAGACTGCCACCCACAGTCCAGGTCTGAAGCCACCAGCCCCTCACAGAAATGCAGGTAGTCTGAGAGCCACAGCCATGATTCTCTAACAAACCCGACCTGCCAGACTGCCACCTGCAGTCCAGGTCTGAAGCCACCAGCCCCTCACAGAAACTCAGGTAGTCTGAAAGCCACAGCCGTGGTTCTCTGACGAACCCGACCTGCCAGACTGCCACCTGCAGTCCAGGTCTGAAGCCGCCAGCCCCCACAGAAACGTAGGAACAGACTTGCACTCAGCAACTGATTACCTCCAGGAAGGGAGCCCTAGCTGCCAATTTTTGCTTTCTTTACATGAGGACAGTTGTCTCTGGGTTTAAATCCAGAGTCTTTTACTGCTGTGGCCAACTGGCTGTAGTCAGCCCCAGGAGCACTCCGATTGGCTCCATATAGCTCTGCACTGTTAATGTTTGATTATATTGTGCTAGATTATGTCTTCTGTTAAAACTGTCTTGTTTGTATTTTATAGCTGAAGTTTTCTGATATAATGTAAATGCTCGTATTGTGTTCCTCATGAGACCAGTAGCGATCTCAGCTCAGGCCTTTGAAACCCCCCCTTCACCTTTTTACACTAGTATTGTGTTTTAAATAGCCCTGTTATTGCTCACTCAGACTTAGAGGCACCTTGCCTAACATCTTGGTCTGCAACCCCCCCCTCCGTTTAAGCCAGTCTGCATTTATTTTTAGCTCAATGAGCAGCCCCACCCCCTCTGACTTTCTTATTTAATTCTCCTCTGCCTTCTCCTTCCAGGTAGTCTGAGAGCCACAGCCGTCGTTCTCTGATGAATCTGACCTGCCAGACTGCCACCTGCAGTCCAGATCTGAAGCCACCAGCCCCTCACAGAAACACAGGTATGGACTTGCCCTCAGGGACTGATTACCTCCAGGAAGGGAGCCCTAGCTGCCAATTTTTTCACCCACCCACCTACCCACCCCCAGTCCTGATTAAATACACATAAACCCCACCCCGGCTTTCTAGCTCACTCCTCTCTAGCCCCCCCATCCTTATTCCACTATGGATGTCAAATCGTGGATCCTGTACTGGTCCTTCTTCTATCTCATATTGCATGCCCAATATATGCCACCTCAAGCCTTTATTACTGTGGATACTAATCTGATCTGCTCTGTAACTAGTTCCTGTCCCTACATGGATATCTGCCTTTTCAACTCCCCAATTCTTCAACACTATTTTCATATTACCTTTAAAGCTGGTACACGAAATGAATTACCACCTCAGCTTATGACTTCCGCCAACATCATAGAGGCATCACCTCTACAGATAGCAGTAAGAGTACTCATCTCTGCCACCCTTAGTGGGAAGGGCAAAAAATGTTGGGACATACCCCCCAGGATGATGGCCCACAATGACGTAATGGGGTTACCAGTATGAAGCTTACTATTGCCACTCTAAGAAAACTTTTACTCCTTCTTCTCCTGTGCTCAGGAATTGTGGAGGTCAATCCGGGGCCACCAGCTGCAATCACATTGTCCTCTGACCTTGCCACACTGAAAGGCATGAGTTTCCTCCACATTAATGTATGCAGTCTGTTAAAAAAGTTTTCCATGATCCAGGTCTGGGTCCTCCACACTCGACCAGACATCCTAGTGGTTTCAGAAACTTGGCTTAGACTGGCCACCTCCAACAGGGAAGTCAATATCCCTAACTATTTACTATTTAGAGCAGACAGACACTCTAGGAGTGGAGGGGTTTCCATCTATGTCAAGGATAGGTATACGGCATCCTATCTGAGTGCTTTATATGTTGCAAATGTTTATGAATGCCTGTCTGTTCAAGTCACCTTCTCACACACTTCAACATTATGTATCATAGGGTGCTATAGACCTCCTTCTGCTGATCTACAGTTGTTACCTCATCTGAGTAATATCATCGAACAACAATCCTCAGAAATAATTATTCTTGGGGATCTTAACTTAGACTGGCTATCTAAAACTGCCGCTCCTCTTCTAGCTTTCTCTGATACCCATGGATTATTGCAACTCATTGTCGAGCCAACACAAGTAAATAAAAAGAACATGGATAACAGCTCCCTGCTAGATGTTATCCTAGTGAATAAACCACATCTCTTCTCCTTTGCCGGCACCTTCTTCAGTAATATCAGTGATCACTCATTTATTGCTTGCATAAGATCAAGCAACAAACCTACTACTTCGCCAAAGTTTGCTGCCAAGAGATCTAGATGGAACTTTGATCTCACTGCCTACATAAAGAAACTGAAACACTGCTTGTATTGGCAAGAGTTCTATTTGGCAAAAAACACACAATCAGTATTTGACATATTCAGCAAAATTATCCTAGATGCCCTAAATAAATATGCCCCTATAGTTAAGGTGCAAATAGCAAAAAATGCATGTAGATGGTTCATTGACTGAAAGAGATAACTTATGGAAAAAAGCACTCAAAACCCAGTCTGCTGCAGACTGGTGCAAGTTCAAAAGGGCATGAAACTCATGTACTAGAATGGTTAGAGATACAAAAGCTGCATACTATCATTCTGAATTTCTCTCTGCCTCCAAAAATCCTAAAAAATTTTGGAAAACCATCAAGGACTTGTCTGGTCACATGGCTGGTGGCTCACTACCTGATGAAATCTCCTTAAACAATAACACCATTGGTGGCAGACTGGAAGTTCTGGATGCCTTCAATAATCACTTTGCAACTGCAGGCTTAGCCTTCGACAATTCCCCTGTGAATCTGATACACTCTCAGATGGATAATCAAGGTGCAAATCCTAGCATCACCGATTCAGTCTTCTCCATGCATCTTACTACTCTGAAAGTAGTTGAACACCTATTGCTAAAACTGGATGTAAAAAAAAGTGCTGGCACGGATACCCTCGACCTATATTTCTTGAAGGTGGCTGTCCATGTGTTAGCCGTGTCCAAAACTCATTTATTTAACCTATCATTAACTCAAGGATCCATTTCTTCAATGTGGAAAACAGAGCACACCATACCCCTGTTCAAGTCTGGAAATCTCTGCGATCTAAATAATTACAGACCAAATTCGATTCTCCCAGTCTTGTCAAAATTATTGAAAACAGTCATAAGTAACCAGCTGAGGCAGTATCTAGAAGCTAATAACCTGCTTAATCCAGTCCAATCAGGGTTTAGAGCTAAACATAGCACCATCACAGCACTTGCCAAAGTGACTAATGACTGGCAAAGAGAGCTAGACAACAGGAATTACACCTGTGCCATATTCTTGAACCTTAGCAAGGCCTTCAACACTGTCGTCCATTATCTGCAACTCCCTTCCCTGACCTCACTAGGTGCTGATCCATTATCTTTACAGTGGTTCAACAATTACCTCTCTGATCTTTTCTAGCAGGTGAAAGCAGAAGGAGATCTCTCAGCTCTCAAACCTCTCCTAAGAGGTATTCTCCAGGGTTCTGTCTTAGGACTGATCTTATTTACAATATACATCAACAATATTGATGAAAGCATAACTAAGGCCAACATTCATCTGTTTGCAGATGGCACAGTTCTTTACGTAAGCCACCCGTCATTACAATCTGCATGTAATGATCTTCAATCTGAGTTCAACCTGCTGCAACACCAACTCCTAAACAAAAAACTATTACTTAACGCCAAGAAAACAAAAGCAATGCTCTTTTCTCCCTCTGCCCAAATGGTAATTCAGCCCTATCAGATGCTGTGCAGCAGATTACTACAACTCTTGGCAAGACGTTGGAATTTGTCCCTAAATTCAAATACCTGGGAGAATGGCTGGACCACAGGCTCTCTTTATAGAGCACATTGAAGAATTACTCAAAAAATTATGACAGAGACTTGGCCTGTTCTTTAGGATAGCCCGCTTCTTAACTAGAGATGCCAAACTACAGCTGGTACAATCAACCTTTCTATCCTTGATAGATTATGCTGACATCCTCTGCAGTCACTGTCCCATTTTCTACCTCACCAAACTTGACACATTATATCATAGAGCTTTGAGGTTCGTCACAGGCCTGCCTTATTCCACTCACCACTGCTCCCTATATCAATCAGTGGGGTGGAGTTCTCTTCAATTCAGGTGTGATAAAAAGGCAACCTCATGGACCCTGAGAGCCATCTCCAATAAACTGCTCCAATACATTACAGACTGTCTTCCTATAAAACCAATAGGCAATTACACCCTGAGAAGTTGCAAATCTCTCCTACTTATGGTTCCCAAAGTTAACTCTCTTTCTTTGGCAGGGCTGCAATAAGCTTTACACTGTCCTCCTTGTGGAATAAATTGCAAAAAAAATTGAAACAGAGGTCACTCATTGGCATTTCATCTTTCAAGCTCTTATATTCATGTCTCAGAAATTATCAGTGCAATTGTTTCCCATGGCCATGAATTGTCATCATGCTTACCTGTACCATTTAACCATGAACAAATTACTTCTAGTGCTAGTCTCCTCCTTGGCCTTGGTATGTCATCATGCTTTCATGTAACACCTTGATGCCTCTGTCCTCCCATTGATACTGGTCTATATTCCCGCTTTCTCCAGCCTTCTTTTCACAACTCTATACTGCACTCATCCACAATCTACATGCAATCATCCTATAAAATTCCTAACTCCCCTTTCCCTGTCCCCATAGGCCCCCACCGCCACATCAGTTCTACCAACCTATCCTTGGGCCTTCACTTCTCACAATGTTTATCCTTCACTTACATATTACATACCCCTCCTGGTACCCCATCTGCTATTAGTTGGTGGTTATCCAAGTCATTTTCATGGCTAGTACTAGTGACTGCCCCTGGTAAATTAACTAAATGGTACTTCTATACAGAGAACATGGTTTATATACAGTTGCATGGCTCAATGGTGGACCTGCCCCCTTGTATTTGAATCCTCCTCTGTTATGGCTTGCCTTATCTTCCTTTTACCATTTGACTCCCCTATCACTGCACCATTGTGTTTGTGTTTATATACTAATTTACTTGTATTTATATGTTTTTATGATGGATGTTACCCGACTCTGTTCTAACCAGGTCCATCTTGTAAAAGAGCTCTGCTCAATGATGTTCACCTGGATAAATAAAGATTTTGATTGATTGATACTATCAGCAAAGGGTATGCTTTTGTGTTCTTCCCCCCAATCTGTCTTCCATGGATTTTGCTGTTGAGGCATATGGCCTGTAAGAGAGGTTCCTGAATTAGGATAAATAGTGGGGATGATAAGGGCATTCCTGTCAGGTGCCCCTGCCCAGTTAGAATTTTTGCAAGGGGGAGCCATTAGTAGTAACCTTTGCTTCCATTCTTGCTTAGAGGATTGAAACCCAGTATCAGAAAATTGGTCCCAGTACAAATATTTTTAGCACATGCGAAAGAAAGTGCTATTCTACCTAGTCAAATGCCTTCTTCATATGTAATGATAGTTGTGCTGCCTGTTTATGAGAGGTAGTTGCCTTCCAGATCAGATTTGTGAGTTGCCTGGCACTGTCCATGCCCTGTCTACCTGGTATGAAATCCACCTGATCTGTGTTGATCAGACTCACTAGTGTTGTCTTTAGCATATCTGATAGCATCTTTGTGAAGATTTTGCAATCCACTGGTACCAGGGATATTAGCTGGTAGCTACCACATAGTTATGGGTCTTTGACCTTCTTGAGAGTAAGGGATACCGTATTTGTGTCATTCTCGTGAAGGAACATAAGTGGTGCTTGCCTCCTTAATTGCTTGATGCATTAGGGGTACTGTATGAGCTGCTCTATGAAAGTGGTGTAGAACTCTGCTTGGAAACCATCCTCCCCAGGAGCTTTCCCTGTTAGCGTGTGGTCAGTGCTGTTGTCAGCTCTGTCCCCATAAAGGGTTGTTCCATTTCTCTGACATGATGCTCAATTATAATGGGCAGGTTCAGGTGGGCTGTGAAGGACTCCATTTTGTCCTATAGAGGAACAGTTTTAGAGGTGTACAGCTTTGTGTAGAATTCCTGGAAGGCTGTGTTAATGTCCTTCTGGTCTTTTATTACTCCACCTGTGGGGGTCTCAATGCTTTGTATTCTGGAGCACTGTTGACATTGCTATAGCTGGTAGCAGGTAAATTAGCAACCTTTCCTCAAGAGGGCAAGGTGCATACCACTGTCATATCCTTTCCAGCAAACTGCACTGACAATATAAGTGTACACATTATATAATATATATATATATATATATATATATATATATATACCCAGTAACCTTGACCCCCGCAGGAGGGATACTGTCACACAAGAACAACGGCGAATTCCACTAGTTCTTCCTTTCCATCAGAACACACCTTCTTTTCACAGGATCATCACTAGTAACTTTCCCATTTTGCAAACTGACCCTAACATTGGTGCTTCCTTTACAGAACCATCTATTGCCTCCTACCACCGGCCACCTAACCTGTGGAATCTCCTGGTTAAAAGCAGCCTACCTACTCCTAACAGTTCCTCCCTCCCAGGTACCAAACCTTGCAACCAGACTCGCTGCTACACCTGCAAATTTATTTCCAGTGTGACTGAGATTTGGGGGCCTACAGGTGTTTTTCACATCACCAAGGAGTTCTCATGCACCTCCACTAATGTGGTGTATTGTATTCTTTGCAGGAATTGTACAGCCATTTACATCGGAGAAACTGGTAGGCGTCTTGCTGACCATTTCAGGGAACATTACAGAGCAGTCAGGAATGGTGAAATTGCTAAACCCATTGTATCCCACTTTATCTCCAGGGACCACAATGTCAATGACCTTTCTGTTTGTGTCCTTCAGCAGGCCTTCTGGGATCCTGACCATAGAAAAAACGTGGAAGTCAAGCTGATCATCTGCCTTGGCTCCCAGCAGCCCTCTGGTTTAAATGATAGACTTATTTTCAACTAACATCTTTCAGCCATCCCTTTTTTTTCCCTAAAGTCTATTTGTTTTTGTGCTCATTTAATTTATTTTTCATTTTCACCATATGTCTCCATCTCTGTCTCCTTCCCACACATTTGTCACCTTTCAGTCTTCTTACTAGGCCCTGTTAATTAGTCTCCACCTGGGAATTTCCCCAGCTCTTTCACTCCCATTATGCTTTATCTTTCCCATCATCACCTTTTTGTTTCACAGATTCTCTCTTAATCTTACCATTTATCACTTCTCCCTGAGCCTCCCCTTTCTTCTTTCTCCACGTATATACCTCTCTCATTTTACCTCTCCTCTACACTAACTTGTTTTTTTTTCTCTTTTAGTTATTTCCTGAAGAAGACCTAAGGTCGAAACGTAGATTTCTAACTCTATTTTCTATTTTCAGCGTGCATTTAAAATAACCATTTTGTTTTGCTTTTAGACCACATGCTGACGCAGGGCCTTGTTTTTGTTTTATATATATATATATATATATATATATATAATAAAACAATACCTGGAAGAAAAAAAAACTTACATAGGATAAACAGGAAGGAAGACAGACATGTGTGGAGTAGTGCAATGTACTGGCTGTGAGGCAGGAGTCTTCCGGGAGTCTTTCTGGAGGCTCAGATGCTGCCCTATTTGCAGGCAACTCTCTGCCCTGAGGGAGGAGGTTGTCTGTCTTCAGGCACACTGGACAGTTGTAAGGGAACCTCCCCCACCCAGGCTGCACCAGGACCACCACTACCTCAGAGAATGCCAGGAAAGCACACCAGTTGGACCATAGTGGGCTCAGGGAGGGTGAGGGTGGTGGAACAGAGGCACACCCAGTCAGTTGTACCACTCCACAGTCCATACACTATTCTGATGGAGCATAGTTCCCCTATGGATGCAGCTGCAGAGGAGACTAAAGAGGATGCGGACAGCTGTCACAAGGGAGCCCCACAGGAAGGAGGCAGAGGACACCAGAGGGAAAGGAAGCAGCTCCTGGTGGGGGGCTCAGTTATTAGGGGCATAGAACTGGGGAGAGCAGGGAAAACTGAAGTAAGGTGTCTGCGTGGTGCCATGGCTTGGAGGGACAGGAAGCGCATCCTCAGGATCATGAGAACAGCTGCACGGGAGACTAAGCTGGATGTCATTGTCCATCTAAGGATGAATGACTTGGCTCAAAATGAGATTAGAGCAGTGCAGGAGGTGTGTGTGGAGTTGGGGAGGGGCCTAAGGCACATAGCACACACAGTATCCTTCTCAGAGGTGCTGCCTGTCTATGGCAAGGGTGAGTCAAGGGTACTTGGCATCATGCATTTCAATGAATGGTTGAAAAAATGGTGCAGAGCACAGGGGTTTTGCTTCACTGGAGACTGGGGTTCCACTTGGAGGGATACCAGACTATACTGGCAGGATGATCTGCAACTGTCCAGGAAGGGAACAAGTCTTCTGGGTGATCAGTTTAAATGCTTCATTGGCAAGCTTTTAAACTAGTCAAGGGGGAGGCACTGATAAGCAGTAGGGAATTCCCAGCCTCCTCCTACAAAACAGGGTACTAAATGAGGTAAAGACCAAGGCTGAAAAGTCAGTAGGGAGCAGAACAGGGTAAATGGAGAAAGCAAAGTCAATGAGGACAGGTATAGTGCTACAAGAGGTAAAGCCATCAAAAAATGGAAAGCAATGAGTACCAATGCCCATAGTCTGTGTAAAAAGCTTCCTAAATTAGTGGCCTTGATGGAGAAGGAAAATCTGGATATCGTGGCAGTCACAGAAACATGGTACACACAGAACCATGACTGGGATGTAAGCATATCAGGATATACTACTACAGGAGGGACAGGGAGGGTAAAAGAGGAGGGGGAGTAGCTCTCAACATAAGGGAAGGAATCAAAGCAACAGAACAAAAGGGTAAACAGGGAGGAGAGGAAACACTGTGGGTCAATTTTGAGACAGGCAATGGCACCACAATCTGCACAAGGGTTGTATACAGACCCCCATCTCAGGGGGAGGAAATGGACAAGGAAATGATAGAAAGTATCCTTAGAATGGCAGAAAAAGGGGAGAGATTGCTGATGGGGGATCTGAATATGCCAGATGTTAACTGGAGTGCATTTGCAGCAGCCACTTCTAAGAATGGGGTCATTCTAGATGCCCTACAGGGGGTATCCCTTACACAACTAGTATTGGCACCCACTTGAGAGGTAGCAGTCTTAGACCTGGTACTCTTAAATGGAGAATGCAAGAGGATCACAGATTTAGAAGTGGGTAGTCATCTGGGAACTACAGTAGTGATCATCAAACAGTATGGTTCACAATAAACACAGTATTTGAGTCAAGTCATACAAAGGCAAAGGTACTGGACTTCAGGAGGGCTGACTTTGCCAAAATGGATGAGTGCCTAAGGAATGCACTAGCAAATGGGAAGGAAGAAGGGGTGGAAGAACAATAGGGAATAATCAAAACTGCCATCACAGAGGCAACAAGCCTTTGTGTGAAGCAAATAAACAATGTAAGAAACCACTATGGTTCTCAAAGAGGTGGCAGTGAAGGTTCAAGAGAAAAAGAAACATTTAGGAAATACAAGGAATCATAGAAGGAGCAGGACAAAGAATTGTATCAGTTAAAGCAAAAGGAAGCAGGGAAGGCAGTCAGAAGAGCAAAGGTGCAAACCAAGGAAAAGATAGCCAACTCAGTTAAGAAGGGGGATAAAACATTTTATAGGTATATCAGGGAGTAAGAAGGAAGACCAAGGGAGAGATAGTGAGGCTTAATAAAGAGAAGGTGGGTGGGCAGAGGGTGACTGTGAAAAGGCAGAGACACTAAAATATTTTTGCTCAGTATTCACAAATGAAGAGGAGGAGGTACCTAAACCAAATAGTAGAAACACGCTGGATACTGGGGTTGATAAAAAGCCCATTCACTGAAGAAAGGGTTCTGAAAGAACTCTTAAAACTGAAGGTGGACAAAGCAATGGGGCCTGATGGGATTCATCCCAGAATTCTAAGAGAACTAAGGGTAGAACTAGTGATACCACTGACTACCTTCTTTAACAAATCATGGGAGGATGGGGTGGTACCTGAGGACTGGAAGGGGGCAGATGTTATTCCACTTCACAAAAGTGGGAGCAGGGCAGAAGCAGGAAACTACAGACCTGTTAGTTTAACCTCAATGACTGGGAAAATTATGTAATCACTTCTGAAGCATAGGCGCCGGGCTGTATGGTCCTGTGGGACATTGGCCCCAGCAATATCTTTTGAGCTGGGCTGAGCCCCAGCAATATTTTGTCACATGCTGCCTTTTTAAGGCATTTCTTTCCCCTGGTTTCTGTGCACGTGCCCTCTGATATGATCGCAACTCCCGCACCTCCCCCGCTGTTTAATTGGGTTGTTGAGGCCTGACTGGCATTATATTTAAAATTTGTGTCTTTGCACCTTTATTTTGGTTTGCTGATCCCCCCCCCCCCCAGAATGGTTCACAGGTTCAGTGGCCCTTTTTTTTTTTCAAACTTGCCACACATGATTGGGGGCGATGTGCGTGCATGCATCCATCCATCCATCAGGGTGATTGTGTAGGTGTATGTGAGGACTCGAGCCTGAGAGAACAGCAAATGAAAGACCGGGGGTTTCGTGTGTCAGGAGTTGGCAGCAATCATCCTGGACACCAGAGGGCAGGAGGGATCAGGGCTGCAAGACCATTTGGAAGAGTGGAGACTCATCCAGCTGAGCAGGTGGCAACAGAAGGTGGTAGCAAGCCAGGGAAAAGTGTGTGACATGCACCGCAGGTACTGTTAGTACTGTGTTCAGCTTGGAGGGCCAGACAGGAGTCCATGAACCAGGTGGGTTGTCATTAGTCGATTGACAAGGTCAGGCAGCCACCAGCAGCTGCATAAAGAGGAGGAGTAGGACATGGTCTGAATCAGAGGTGAGCCAGCCAGGGCCAAGCCCCAGCAGCAGTCAGGAGAAGCAGAGGAGTAACCACTTTCCACCCACCCAGAGAGAGTAGCAGGCCTGAAGGAACCCCTGTCAGGACAGGACCAGCAGCAGTAAGCCTGACAAAAGTCCACCAGGCAGCACCAATCAAGCAGCAGAGAGCAGCACTGGGTGGTGGTAACGTATACACTCCTCCACCCACCAAGAGATGTTTGGTTGTATACACTGGTATTACTCTACATTTGTCACATTTTGCCAGCTCATTATAAATGACTGTAAGTTGGTAAAAATGGTACCTGCTTAGACTTTGTTTATTATTGTATTATTTTGTTTGTCTCTGCTGTATTTCTTTCCACCATGTACCCCCCCCCCCGGTTACATCATCAATTAAGCTCCAGATTAGTGAACCACTCCTAACTGATACCATATTTCTATTTAATGAATGCACTGGTATATTTAAGGGATTCATGATGCACTTACAGGAAAGCTCTGTACAGTGGTGTACACTATCCAACCACTGGCATCAGTGGCACTGTGTTTATAGGAAAACAGCACACAATTCTAGACTCCCCCTCCCAGTGTGATCCCAGTTTGATTGTAAATAACTATCCCGGTGTGGAGCCAGTGATACCCCCTAACTCACCTGATTCCAACTGGACTGTAAATATCAAATTAAATCATCTGTGGCCCCCCTGGTATCCCCTCCATCACCCCATCTCCCCACTAAATGTAAATAAACCTCAATGCTTCTATACTAATACTGTAGTTACTAGGCAGTCTCATTAACCTTGCTCCTGGTCCTCCTGCCCCCTGCCCCAAAAAAACAAAAGACCGTACCAGGGACAGTGACTGGCATAGACTGTTCCATGACCTCTTTATCTGGACAGCATCTGCCACATACAAGTACCTGTATCACTGTATCTGTCTGTATAGCAATACAGTTCTTGTGGGGAGAAATTTAAAAAAAAAATCTTGATTTTCCATATACATCTCACAAGTACTGTGTTGCTATAAGGAGAGATATAGTAACACAAAGTCTTCTGCATTACAAAGGCAGCTGGCCACAGAAGTGAATGGTCTGTGCCAGTTGCCATCACTGGCACTGGGGCCTAGGGGGGAAGAAGACTGTGTGGGGGGGCACTCGACTACCAGGGATCTGTGGTATCATCAAAGATAAAGCTTTGGGATTTGCAACAGGGATCCAGTGAGTAGTACCACTGACACCAAGGAGGACGTTGTTCCTTATTTGAAGTCTAATGAGGATGAAGACAGGAGGAGTGATTTAGCTGTGTTATTTTCTATTCACAAACAGCACAGTATATGGGGAGTTCTCTACACAGCCCATTAAGGATCAAGCAAGGGGACTATGTGATATAGGGAAGTCAGGGTTAAGGAGAATGCACTTATTATGAACAAATGGTAGGAGAGAGTCAGCCTGGTATTAATAATACTTAGTTAATGCATCAATGGCTGTGTGCTATTAAAAAACTAAAGCCTCACCCATGGGACAGAATATGAACTATTGCTAGTCTGTAGAAGCTTTGCAGTCATATAGCTTACTGTTTCAGCAATTATAGTATTTTGAAGTGTTTACTGTTTATAATTTGTAGAACCAGATGAGGAGGATTTACTGAAGTTGCCATTTTCCTCTACATCCAGAAAGTGTTATCAAATTTTTAAGGAATATGCTGCTGTTTATCTGTTGCCATATGCACATGCCATGCTAGAAGACCCTTTGCTTGGCTGGCTGATCTTGCTTGATTTACTATTTAAAGAGGCTGTTCCAGTTCAAAACACAGGCATAAGAAACTTGAAAGTCTTTTCTGTTGAAATTGATTGCTACATAAGCTACCTGGAGCCCTAGCCATCTCTTAGCTAGGTGGGGGGGTTTGTGCTACGAGGTTCCCTCAGCTCAGCCCAATTGCCTGACAATATATTTGTTTTTAAAATTTATTTTTCACTGTTCCATAGTGCTTTTTAGTTTTAAATACACTCTAAACTGTTTATGTGAGATTTTCTTGACAACTAATACTGGGGTAAACGCGAATTTGCATCGCGACTTCTGGGTAACTTAGGCTATAAATAGCCTCCCCTGCTATGAGCGCTCACATTCCAAACTTGATTACAAGAGCTAGATATACCAAACTGTTGTATTAAAATATTTTCTGTTGAAATTGAGTACTACATAAGCTACCTGGAGCCCTAGCCATCTCTTAGCTAGGTGGAGGGGTTTGTGCTATGAGGTTCCCTCAGCTCAGCCCAATTGTCTGACAATATATTTGTTTTTAAAATTTATTTTTCACTGTTCCATAGTGCTTTTTAGTTTTAAATACACTCTAAACTGTTTATGTGAGATTTTCTTGACAACTAATACTGGGGTAAACGCGAATTTGCATCGCGACTTCCGGTAACTTAGGCTATAAATAGCCTGCCCTGCATACTGAGTGCTCACATCTCCAACTTGATTACAAGAGCTAGATATACCAAACTGTTGTATTAAAATATTTTCTGTTGAAATTGATTACTACATAAGCTACCTGGAGCCCTAGCCATCTCTTAGCTAGGTGGAGGAGTTTGTGCTATGAGGTTCCCTCAGCTCAGCCCAATTGCCTGACAATATATTTGTTTTTAAAATTTATTTTTCACTGTTCCGTAGTGCTTTTTAGTTTTAAATACACTCTAAACTGTTTATGTGAGATTTTCTTGACAACTAATACTGAGGTAAACGTGAATTTGCATCGTGACTTCTGGGTAACTTAGGCTATAAATAGCCTGCCCTGATATGAGCACTCACATTCCGAACTTGATTACAAGAGCTAGATATACCAAACTGTTGTATTAAAATATTTTCTGTTGAAATTGATTACTACATAAGCTACCTGGAGCCCTAGCCATCTCTTAGCTAGGTGGAGGAGTTTGTGCTATGAGGTTCCCTCAGCTCAGCCCAATTGCCTGACAATATATTTGTTTTTAAAATTTATTTTTCACTCTTCCATAGTGCTTTTTAGTTTTAAATACACTCTAAACTGTTTATGTGAGATTTTTTTGACAACTAATACTGGGGTAAACGCGTATTTGCATCGCGACTTCTGGGTAACTTAGGCTATAAATAGCCTGCCCTGATAGTGGAGTGAGCATGAGCGGGGCGTGCGCACGAGTGACGCGCATGAAGATGCACGCAAAGACGCGCGTCTGCGCGTGTTATGCGTGTTGAGCGAGTTGGCTAAAGGTATATTTTAAACTTAGTAGTTGGATTTTATACATAATGTTATAGTGTAATTTTTCTATATATTGTCATCTCAACGTGGCTAACATTATTACTACAGATGGCAAGGTGGGTACCTGATGTATTCTCTGCCATATGTATGATTTTGATATGGGACCCGAGATAATTGCTGCGTTTATGTGTAATAAATGTATTAGAATCAAAGAACTCGAAAATGAAATCATAATGTTTGATAAAAGATTAAGCAGTTTGGAAAACAGCCAACAAGAAACAGCTATAAGACTGCATAACAATAATATTCAAACAATCTCTGATAGTCCAGGTAACAACATAGTTTTTGATGTTACACAAACTCCTAGCGAAATGGTATGTTGCACACTACCTATTGATAATCAACTATGCTCTGGAATATCTGGAGCTAATAAGATTTATGAGACTATTCAAACTGAGCATGTTTCTAGAAAAAGACCCAGATTAGACGAAGTCAGTGACTCTGACAATGACTGGTTCACAGTTCAGCACAGTAAAACTTTGAAAAGGGGGAGAAAAGCTGATACTTTTGTGTTACCAACTTATAATAAATTCTCCTCTCTAACGAATACTATGAATACTGATATTCTAACTGAGGTAGCTTCTGAACCTAGTTGCTCTGATAAGCCAAATTAATACTGTCCCTCAAACTAGTCCAATAAATAACTTGGTACTAGGTGACCTTATAAATTTACAATGAAAATTTTGCAGGGGCGTTGAAACCATTGTTGAAGGATTAAATATAAATCATGATGGTAATTGTACACCAGACATTTTGTTTTAGTGACTCTTTATTATCTAATTTAGATAGAATCATTTGTAATCCGGATAAAGCTGCCCGAACATTATCTTGTTTTCGAGGTGCCACAATTGGGGACATTGCTAAAATGAGTCCTAGGATCCTTGCAGGAAGTAAAGAAAAGGACTTAGTCATTATCCATATTGGAGTAAATAATATTTGGTATCAGCCATCTCAAATGATCAAAGAAGCATTTGTTGGTTTGGCTAATATTTTGACTGAGATGGGGGTCCATGTTGTGATTTCTGAAATTCTTCCTGTTCCTAGGGCAAACACATTTTTTAACTAATAAAATTAAACACATCAACTCATGGCTTAGAGCCTGTGTTTAAAACATTAAATGTCTCACCCATTGGGAACAGTTTGTTGATAACAAGGCATGTTATGCAAAGGGATGGCCTTCATCTTAATAGATTGCAAAGAGATTCTGGGCCTTCAAATCAATACATATATTGATGTTTTTTAGGCAAAATCTCATTGTAGGTCCTGTTATGCCTAAGCTAGTTATGAAACCTTTAGTTTCTGAATCAGATAATTCCTTAAAAGGCAATAATCATAAAGTTAAGTTACATCTTTTAAATGCTAGGAGTTTAAATAATAAGATTAGCGAACTTCAGGTTATTTTAGAGAATGAAGATATAGATATATGTGGTGTGACAGAAATATGGTTCAGCGATGGTCACTGGGGACTTAATATTAATGGATATTCATTATTTAATAAAAACAGACTATATTCAAAGGGTGGAGGAGTTGCTATATGTGTTAGAAATAGTATTTCTTGTTCAGAAGTTGAACTTAATATAGAATATCCTACTAGTTTAGATATTATATGAGTAAAAATAAACACTAAACAACTCCCATTAACGATGAGTCTATGTTATAGACCACCATCTATGGATACTGCCAACAATGCTATGATGTGTGATTATCTTGAGAATATTAATTTCAAGACTGATATTGTTCTTATGGGGATTTTAATTTTCCTGGTATAAATTGGCCAAAAGGAACTGGTCTGGGCACTCAAGAAAAAAGATTTATTAGTACTATATCACATTTGGGACTTGACCAGTATGTTAGATCACCTACTAGGAATAACCATATTCTAGACTTAATTTTTTCTAACATTAAACATTTAAATGAGTTTGCTAGCACAATGGCTCCATTTGGGTAATAGTGATCATTTAATTATTAAATGGTCATTTAATCTTAATATAGGAAAATCCTGTGGGAAAACTGTATTTAAGAATTTTTACAAAGCTGATTATAAGGCAATTAAGGACTACTTATTGAATTGAATTGGCAATATGAATTTACTGGCCTATCAGTGGAAAATATATGGCTAAGAATTAAAGAGGAATTAACATATTGTATCTCGAATGGATACCAACTAGACACAAAGTATATTGGACAGAAGAGATCCCACCTTGGTTTACAAGTCAAATTAGAAGATTAGTTCTAGCTAAAAAAAGCTTACAATAAATACAAGAAACACCAATCAGTATTTAATTGACTAAATTGAAAAAGAAATCAAACCAGGTTAAAAATTCTATTAGAAAGGCTAAGCAGGATGTGGAAAGTAGCTAATCAATTCACATCATGATAACAGGAAAAGGTTTTTCAACTATATTGGGTCCTTTAAAAATACTCCTGTTTCGATTGGACCATTAAGAGTTAATAACATTGATATTAGTGATGAGTCTAATATGGCTAATGAATTTAATAGATATTTTTCTAGCATTTTCAAAAAAAAGGGACTATATGATTGTATTAATCCATCTAATTCTGAACCTTTAATTGAATTTACTGAGCCAGAAACCTTTTATATCTTAAATTCTTTAAAACCTTCTACTTCACTTGGGCCTGATGGTATACCAGCCATCTTCATTAAAAATTTATCAAGGGAATTAGCAGGCATTAACTTATCTGTATAATGAATCATTGCATAAGGGACAAGTGGCTATGGATTGGTGTGATGCAATCATTATTCCATACATAAACTGGATCCAAGAAGGATGTACATAATTATCGACCTATTAGTCTTACCTCTACTATTTGTAAATCATGGAAAGGTTAATTTAGGTAAAATTAATTCTATATTTTGGAAAAAGATTTCACTGATACAAGTCAACATGGTTTTCAATCTGGTAGATCGTGTCAGACTAATTTGATTGATTTTTCTGAACCTGTGAGTGAAGCTTTGGACTATGGCTTACCTGTTTATGTCATCTATCTGGATTTTGAAAGCATTTGAGTCTGTATCTTATGATATACTATATAATTGCCTAATAAACTTAGACCTAACAAATACATAATTAAATGGATAATGACTTGGTTATCCAATAGGCATCAACGTGTTGCTTTAAAGGGTTTTGTCCCCATGGACCACTGTTACTAGTAGAGTCCCTCCGGGATCAGTCACAGGGCCTATGCTGTTTAACTTAATAGCCGGAATGGACATCAAGTGTGGTAATTGGATTGTTAACATGCTGATGATGTAAAATTGGCTGGGGTTGTTAATAACCCGAGTCCATAAATATTCTTCAAGATAATTTGAATTATATATCTGGATGGGTAGATCGGCATAAATTGAAATTTAATATCAATAATGACAAGCTGATGCATTTGGTAAAAATAATGTATTGCTAATTACTTTATTGAGAACTACTGCTTGAAACATATTACAGATGAGAAAGATTTGGGTGTTTTTATAAGTAATAAGCTGAGTGTTTACTAATCACTTAAATCTCACCATTAAAAGTGTTCTAGTCTTTAGTAATTGCATATTTAGGAACATTAAAAGCAGAGAACCTTCAATAATGATTCCCTATATACTAGTATTATAAGAACAAACTTTGAGTTTTGTTCCTCATTTTGTGCTCCAACATTGATGGGGGACATTGTATCTAGGGAAAAGGTCCAAAAGAGATTTATTAATAACTTAAATGGTTTGAGTAATCTATCATATAGAGATAGACTTATAAGTCTCAATTTGTATAGTATGGAATATAGATCGATTCGTAGAGATCTCTGTTTGCTTTACAAAGCTACCAGAGATGAATATCTGTTTGAAACATTACACTTATAATGGAATATTTCTACAGCTCAAACCCGTTCTCATAATTTAAAATTAATTTTACCCATTAATAGAACCACAAAAAGAACTAAATTTTTTACCCAACGTATAGTTCCATTATGGAATTCTTTACCTTACGATATTGTGTATAGTTCAAACTTAAATCAATTCAAAACACAACTTGATATATATATGGGAGTGTCCAAGTTCGTTACCCACTTAGTATAAGTGGCATGATCATAATGGGCTTGTCACAAGATCGTGAATACTACCTATGAACCTATGTACATTAGAGGATTTTTTTAAAGAGGTTAGAAAATAATAAGTAAAAAAAGTTGCTATTTAAAAAAACTGTTCTGGAAATGTATTTTGTTCTGGGAACTGCTGATTGCATTACTGCTGAAAGAGTTCAGTTTTGGAAAGGGGCCAAGCTTTTCTGAAAGTTTAGTTTGGGTAATGTAACTGGTACTGTCAGGAAAGCCAATGAACTAGTGTCTAATGGTGTGACAACTTGGACTGTACAGAGGGGGAAATCTGTGTAGATTATTGGGTACATGTAGGAAGCTTGCCATAAAAGCTTCTTGAATATAGCACTGTTTTGGTCACATGCCTTGCTTTTATGCTTGTGGTTGGGTTGCCAGTTCACTTGAGTGTGGGAAGGGGAGGTGTCAGCCTCTCACAGCCCCCTTGTTTTTTTTGTTTTTTTACAGGGGGGGTTGGGGTGAAGTCCCCCCAACTCAAATAAAGTAATAAAAAATAACTGAATGGGTGATTTAGCCAAGGGCTTGTGCCTACTGATCTTACTTTGAGGAAGCCTCTTGCAGCAGACCACACAGATAGGACTGAGTTGCCAGGCACCAGGACTGCATGTGAACTAATTTTGGTTTTGTCTGTTTATTTGAGTTGTGAGGCTTGGCCCCCACATTTCCCTTCTGTTTTTTTTTTAATGGATTGTGGGGGGCCATAGTCACCCAACTCAAATAAACTAATGAAAAGTAAAGGAAGAGGTGATTGGATCAAATGGTGTAACTTGAGCTCTATGCTCCTATGTAAGCATACCCAATAATTTACAATTTTGCTAAACTGAGCCTGTCATAACATTTTTAAGTGGTGTGGTGGTGTGAAAGTTGGGAAATGAGTTACAATGAGCCTCTACCTGCCTTTCCAATTTAACCCAGAGTCTGTGGTGAGCAGTCGCTGCCAGATAGGGTGGACTGAAGTTTGGGGGGGCTTCCTGGAAAGTTGATGAAGGGGGGGGCCACCCACTCTGGATTCCTTTAAAACCAGGTGGGGATGGTGAAATGTGACTAACTCATGAGTATTTCATTCCACATCATGGAGTATACTGCATAGGTATCTATACACAACTGGTGTGTTCTGCCACAAAGTGGTTCCAAGGTCAGTGGGAATCAGAACCCTGAGGTGGCAGAACACACTGGTTATGCATAAAGTTGCTCATCCTGTATTTTTATAGTGTAAAGTATTATGTAAAATCTGTGCATTGTGTTTTTTTTTCTCTTTCATAGTGAATCAGTCTTGTGTAGTCTCTAGAGGTTCTAGCATGCTGATCTACCACAGAAGAGTACAATCGCATTCCCTGACCATTGACTGTGACAGAACATACTTTTCTTAAAGGATGGATTTCTATGCAGAACACTGCTCTACTACACTCTATAATATAAATATGATACCCTACTCCTGTTTTTGCATCTTATATTTACTCACAGGGCACATTATTATTTCTAAAACATCATAAAAACAGAGATTTGTAGAGTTTAGAAGATTGCCAGATACCTAGTATGGGGACGTCAATACTCTCAACTATTTGCTATTACCTTTCTCATAAGCCCTTAGAAAATGTTGCTAAAGCTGGTATTGGAAGCACATTAGGAGCACTACTGACCTCTTGCATCCTGCTGAGGCCATTGGTTTGAATTTCAGCACTGCTGCCAGGTGTACAGGCACAGGCTGTGAACTTAGTTATGTCCAGAGGAGATGATCATGTGGTAAACAGTCACTCACCTCAGTAATATATGCAGAGAGGGCAGATACCCATTGATACTGAAATCTGGATGTGGTGGTAGTGGTCACAGGTGAGGTGTTGGCTCAGCAGTGAACAGCAAAGCTGTGATGTACTGCCTTAAACTGATTCATAGAAATGAAGCTCATTTGCCACTTAATAAGCATTTGGATTGCTACAAATGTATGGTGAGACGTGTGTGGTATGATCATGGGTGTGTGTGTGTGGGGGGGTGAAGACTGACTTAGGGTCTGTGGCGTAGCTGTAGCTAGAGAAAAATAGGGCAGACTAGAGTAGCCATGAGATCTTTATATGCTGACAACTTCTATGTTTGTATGTTTAATTAGTTTCTATGATATGTCTTTATGATATGTGGCTCAGGCAGAATTCTGATGTCCGGTCCAGCAGTGACCATACTTTCAAAGTTTTCTCATTGGGAGTATCCCTGAATTTTATTTTATTTTTTTGTGGATATGTTATATAATCTATATGTGCCAGGTTCTTTTTTGCCAATAACAGAAACACCATGCAAGAGGCAGCACGGATGGGGGAAGATGGAAATAGCTAGGTGGGAGACTAGCGCTGTTACAGAAAGTTTTACTGACACTGAAAGTTCACGCTGTTAAATTGCAGTTTTGAAGACTGCCGTAAGCAGGGAGAAGGGATATGGACCAAGAGTGTGTAGAAAGTATTGAGGTACTGTACCTACACTAAGTTATTTTTTTTTATTTTTATTTTAATATAAAGTTGAGACTTGATTATTTTTTTCATTTGCCAAGGGGAGAGGGGAAGATCAGCTGCCACATGACAGCTAAAGGGGAGGTTCTGATAAAGGGAGACTTCAACATGCCAGATACAGATTAGTCAATACTAGCAGGAACATCTGCCAGAACTAGACACATGGTGGATTCCCTACAGGGGGAGGGCCTCAAATAACTGCTACAACAACCCACAAGAGACAGGGCTATCTTAGATCTAGTATTGACTAACAGGGTAGGGATCACAGATCTCCAGGTAGAAGGTCACCTGGGGGCCAGTGACCATCACATGGTATGGTTCAATTTGGCCACTGCAGCTAAATCATCCCATTCCAAGGAAAAAATGTGGGACTTCAGAGGAGCTGACTTTGATAAGATGGCCAACAGAGTTAAGTTAACCCTGGAAAAAGAAACACAGGTGAGGGGGTACAGGCAAAGTGGGCAAGCATTCAGGATGCAATACTTGATGCAACATCCTATTGTGTTAGACAGAAAAGGAAGTGCAAAAGAAGAAGGAAACCACTTTGGTTCTCAAATACAGTAGCTGAAAAGGTCAGAGCCAAAAGGCTGGCCTTCAGGAAATATAAGGGGAACACAGCAGGATGAAGATAAGGAGGCATACCAAACTGCCCTAAGGGAAGCAGGGAAGGCAGTAAGGCAGGCAAAGTCCCAAACTGAGGAAACACTAGCACGAACCATAAAAGAAAGTGACAAGACTTTCTATAGATACATTAGTGAAAGGAGAAAGTCTGAGGGGGTATTACTAAGCTCAAGGGAGAAAAGGGGGCATGTGAGGAGGAGGACTGTGTAAAAGCATCTATCCTAAATAGATACTTTTGCTCAGTATTTACCGAAGAGAAGGTAGAGCAGGACCCACAGCTCAGCACCATGGACACGGGGGGGGGGGGAGGTGAGCACTACTCCCTTCACAAAAAGAAAGGGTCCTACAAGAGCTCTCTAAGCTCAGGGTGGACAAGGCAGTGGGACCTGATGGCATATATCCCAGGGTACTTAAGCAGCTAAGGGTGGAACTAACAGAGACATTACTGGAACTGTTTAGTGAGTCTCTGAGCACAGGAGAGGTCCCAGAAGACTGGTGAAGGGCTCATGTGATCCCATTCCACAAGAGTGGTAGCAGGGAGGAGGCAGGGAACTACACACCAGTCAGTCTTACCTCAGTAGTGGGCAAGATTATGGAGGCACTTCTTAAGGAAAGGATAGTGCAACACCTGGAACCATAGGGGCACAGGATTCAAGACAGCATGGGTTTGCAAAAGGAAGGACCTGTCAAACTAATCTCATAGATTTCTTTGACTGGGTAACCAGAGTGGTGGACCAAAGGGGAGCAGTTGATGTCACCTACCTTGACTTCAGCAAAGCTTTCGACACTGTTCCACATAGACGATTGATAAATAAGCTGGGTAGGCTCGTGGTGGGTCAGAAGTTGGTCAACTGGGTGGCAAACTGGTTTACAGGCAGAAAACAGAGAGTGGTGGTAAATGGTATACAGTCAGAAGACATGGAAGTCTCAAGTGGGGTACCTAAGGGATCAGTCCTGGGGCCAGTCCTCTTCAATATCTTCATTAGTGACATTGCAGGTGGACTAGAGGGTAAGGCTAGTCTGTTTGCAGATGACACCTAGATCTGCAACAGAGTAGATGATCCAGATGGGGCGGGCAGAAGGTGAAGAGATCTGGATAAACTAGCAAAATGGTCAGAAGAGTGGCAACTTGGATTTAATGCAAAGAAGTGCAAGATCATGCACATAGGGAAGAGAAACCCTGAAGCCACCTATAGGCTGGGAGGGGAGTTGCTGGCAGCCACAAAGGAAGAAAGAGACTTGGGCATCATCATCACCGAAGACCTGAAATCATCCAAGCAAACCTCTAAAGCAGTAGGTAAGGCTAGGGGGATGTTAGGGTGTATTAGTAGGGGTATCACAAGTCGTAAGAGGGAGGTAATAATCCTTCT
Organism: Neoceratodus forsteri; assembly: GCA_016271365.2. Classification (NCBI taxonomy): domain Eukaryota; kingdom Metazoa; phylum Chordata; order Ceratodontiformes; family Ceratodontidae; genus Neoceratodus; species Neoceratodus forsteri. The sequence goes on along the minus strand of CM057455.1, from coordinate 635,727,843 downwards.
TTACAAGACACTGGTTAGGCCCCATCTGGAGTACTGCGTGCAGTACTGGAGGCCACACCTTCATAAGGACATTAACCAAATTGAGGCAGTCCAGAGAAGGGCAACCAAAATGGTGCATGGACCGCATCAGAAGACATATGAGGACAGATTAATGGAGCTCAATATATATACCCTCGAGCAAAGGAGGGAAAGAGGTGATATGATCAAAACATTCAAACACCTTAAGGGCATTAACAAGGTGAAAGAGTCTAATATGTTTAAATATAAGAAAAATGGCAGGACAAGAGGACATAGCATGAGATTAGAGGGAGGCCGATTAAGGGAGAATGTGAGGAAATTCTTTTTCACAGAAAGAGTGGTGGATGCATGTAACGGCCTACCTCAGGAAGTGGTGGCTATGAATACAGTGCAGGGCTTCAAACAGGCATGGGAGAGGCATAAGGGAGCAATGCAGATGAGTATGAATAGATAGGCCACTGACAGAGCAAAGGCCGATGGCACATTTATAAGATAGAAAAAGAAATGGGCAGACTGGATGCACCTTGCAGTCCTTATCTGCCATCAACCTCTATGTTTCTATGCATGTTTCACTTTACAGCACGTGCCAGTACTGGGCAGAGCAGAACTCAAAGAGGAGATATCCATTCATTACTGAATATTTTCTCTTTGAGTTACAAGTTGCTGTAGCTGAGGTGCATTGCTGGGCAGGTCACTCAGTCACTAAAGAGAAAGTCTGACTGGGTTTTTCATGTTGCAAAACATGTGGGGAAAATTATGGCTGCTCAGTTTGTGGTGCCCAATGATACCCTGAATAATGTGGTACCCCAAACTGGCACTTTTTTTCCACCAGGCACTAGTGAAAAATAAATGCATGCCTAACCATGGTTTTCAACCAATCAGCATGCTTTATGTTTCAAGCCAATTTTCTAATAGTGTAACACTGACTGAGCTACAAATAATAGTGTTCTTTTGTCAAGAGTTTGCTGTCTTGTTCTGTAGATGTGCTAGGCTACTTTTATGGAATGCTGGAAGTTGAAAAGAAAAAGGCTTTTAAAGATTATTTTGAGTTCTTTTCTCATTCCTGAGGTCAGGGGATTAACCTTCAAACCCCCATTTTACTGCACAGGGTGCTCTGCTCCCATAGAGCCCCAATTGGGGTTCATTGACCTCTGACCCCTGTTACAGGGCCGGGGCTTTGACCCCTGATCCCTGGACCCCAACAAAAATTTTACAAACCCAGCTCCTATGTTATGAAGGAAAGAATTGTTGAATACCTAGAGGCCAGAGGGTCACAGGACCCAAAGCAGCATGGATTCACAGAGGGAAGGTCATGTCAGATGAAGCTAATAGATTTCTTTGACTGGGTGATCAAAGTAGTAGATCAGGGATGGGCTGTGGACATGGCCTACCTAGACTTTAGCAAGGCATTTGACACAGTCCCACACAAAAGATTAATATACAAGTTGGCCAGCCTGGGAGTGGGTCCCAAGATGGTAGCCTGGGTAAAGAATTTGATAGAGAACAGGACAAAGAGGGTAATAGTAAACGAAGTTCACTCTGAAGAAAGGGGAGTTACTAGTGGGGTACCGCAGGGTTCAGTACTAGGACCAGTCATCTTCAATGACTTTATAAGCGACATTGCAGAGGGACTGGAAGGAAAAGTATGCCTCTTTGCAGATGACACAAAGATCTGCAATAGAGTTGATACACAAGGTGGGGCGGAAAGGATGAGAAGGGACTTGGCAGATTGGAGGAATGGTCAAATGTATGGCAGCTTAGATTCAATGCTAAGAAGTGCAATGTAATGCACCTGGGAAACAAAAACCCTGAGTAAGTGTACACAATGCGGGGGTGAGATAATAACAACAACAAAACTGGAAAGGGACCTGGGGGTATCAGTATCAGATTACCTAAAAGTGGGCAAGCAATGTGAGATGGCAGTAGGGAGGGCTGGGGAGATACTGGGATGCACAGGGAGAGGCATTACCAGTAGAAACCAAGAAGTTGTTACTCCTCTGTACAGATAGCTGGTGAGACCCCATCTGGAGTACTGCATGCAGTTCCAGAGATCCAATCTCCGCAAATACATAGACATGATGGAGTCAGTCCAGAGGAGGGCAGCTAAAATGGTGCAGGGTCTGCACCAGAAGACATATGAAGAGAGACTTAAGGAGCTTAATATATATAGCCTCGAGGAAAGGAGGGAGAGGGGGGACATGATAGAAACTTTCATGTACCTCAAGGGAATCAACAAAGTCCAAGAGGGTAGCATCTTTCAGAAAAAGAGGTGTGCAAGAACAAGGGAACACAATTTGAAGATAGAGGGGGATGGCTCAGAGGTAATGTGAGCAAGAATTTTTTCACCCAGATGGTTGTGGATGCATGGAACAGCCTTCCTGAGGAGGTTGTGCAGTCTAAAACAATAGAGGAATTCAAGAATGCATGGGACAGCCATAAGACAATTCTAGGGGTTGGGGAAACGAAGAAGAAGGCTGTTGGTTAACTAGAATCTGCAGCTTATCCATTAGGTAGGGAAATGGGCAGACTGGGCTGGCCAAGGGGGTCCTTATCTGCCATTAAATTCTATGTTTCTGTATTTCTACCTGGCTTGTCTCCAGTTTCACAGAAGGTCTGTAGTAGCCTGATAAGGGAGAGCTCAGGTCTTCGGAGAAGGTGGAGGTTTATTTAAAAGGTTGTGCCCACGATTTGTGCTAGAAGTTCCTGGCTATCACACTTTGTGTCCCTGTAGTCTTTTTTTCTAGATTCTTGAGTTCATTATCTTGTTCTTTATGGTCTTTTTCTTTTGACCTTTTCATTCTGGAGGTATGTGCAATGAATTGAAACCAAACAACAAAAGTGAACACAGCACTCTCCAGTGCTGGGCTGGATGCAAATGAAGGGCTGTGCTAGATCCTAGTCAAAGACAACCACAAACAGTAGCAAATGCTCCCTCAGACCCCCTGAGAAAGCTCTACTAAGCATAGTGCCAAGGTTTCTGGGACAGTGAATTTCAGCTCCCCCCACTTGAGTTATTGGTGCGCTGTGTATATCCACAAAAATAAATTGCATTAGAAATATAATCATAACATGCCTGAGTTATTAATTTAAGGAGAACTAACTTGGTTCCAGTAGTACATTTGCTACTGTTTTTGAATGTGCAATGCATTTGCTTTATAGGAATGATTTTCCTGTATCTCAGCTCATTGCCACTGAGGTGTCTGCCGGCTGGTAAGTGATAAGGAAGTCTTAAATATCTGTTCTGAGTTGCTGAAAGAATGCGGGGTCTTTAAGGAAGGAAATGTTAAACTTCTAGGTGATTCTGTTCCCAGATGGGGCAGTGGTCCGAGATGATTGCCACCTAGATGGTGGCTGCCCCATTACCTGCTAGCCAGGCTTCTGCAATAAACCAGATATCTATCCTGGAGTAAACCTTGTGTTGTGTAGAAAAAATGGTATAACCCTTGTCTGTGGGGTGCACTATCTTCTATACATCTGTGGTACCCATTTCTTTGGTCATGTCCCACATAGTGGCAGCCGCCTATGACATGTCACTGGTGGATGGTGTGCTTCTGTCTAAGAAGTCATCCATGACTTTATTCATGTCCCCACCAATTATGGCTTGCCCCCAGCTGGTCTCCAACAGCTTTTGCATGCACAAATTTAAAGAATGTGGCATCGGGTTTATTGGGTCCATATATGCGGCACAGTGTGACTTTCTTACCCTCTAAATTTCTGTCAGCTATCAAGTACCTAACCTACGGGTTCATTTTTCATGAAGGAGTGTTTGAAATCCACCTGTTTGTGGACCAGAATAACTACCCCTCTGCTATTGTAGTGTACGTGTTGCTAAAAACTTGGGAGAAACCTTTGGAATGCAGTTTGTTGGTTGCTGTTCTGAGGAGGTGGGTTTTTTGTAGGAAGGTGATTGATGTATTTAGCCCATGGAGGTGGTCCAGTGTCTTCTTCCTCTTAATAGAGGAGTTCAACCATTTGGCATTCCTGGAGGTAAATTTAATAGTTTGATTGATTATTGTCTGTACATTTATTGCCTCTTTGCAGTTGGGAGGGTTGTCAGATGTTCATTTTTCAGATTCTGGTGTGTCAGGTCTTGGGGGCCACTTTTACCTCACAGTAGGTATCAAATGGTGGGTTGTGGTTCTGTGGCTTTGGGTTCCATTTTGGCAGCATATAACACTTGTTAAGCCTCATTTGGAGTTCATGGTATTTATACACATGTACAGTATGATATATCCCTTCAATATTCAGTAAACATTCAAAGATCAATATACTTAGTGTTCACCATGCTCTTTCTTTGACACTGATGGGTGTCATTTGCAGGGTAGCAGTGTCCTGAATCTGGCCCATCAGTGTCCTGATGCTTGCTGCCATATTGCAGCTGTGTATGGAGCATGCTGCTAAAGTTTGTCAGATCTCTGCCTTCTTGTACAAGTAGCTGACCCATGACAGGCCAAAGACTCTTCTTGGGGTAAAGTGGGTTTCAGGGTGAACATGAGTCTGATCCTTGGTTGCTGCAATACTGGGGGGGGCATGAAAGAGTTAGGGCAGTTTTGAGTTAACAGCTGTGCCCTGTTACCTGCTTTGACTTTATAACAGTGAATGTCCAGACCACTTCCTTACTGTCTTGTATTTGGTGCCGGTACTATGAAAACATCTTTAAATTACTTTGAAGGGCTACTTTCTGTGATATTAAAAGGCTCAAAAGCACAGAATTTACACTAGGTACTGTATGATTCAAAATTTGTTATTTGTTTTTCACTAAATTTCCTGCCGTTGGAGCACAGAACATTACAGATGGCGCAATAACTATTTAAACGAGTCTTGCAGAATGCATGTTTTTTCCCTGTCCACCCCAAAATCACTGTCTGTGGCTCCACATACTGTCATCATGGTGAGCACAGTGATGTCACAGAGAAAGTCCAGTGGGGTCAACAGTGATGAGGCAAGAGTTTTCTTATCCCAGCCTCCTATGCACTCCACCAAGTCATGCTGCAGATGTGCTGTGAACTCCCACATGGAACATTGAGAATGTAAAGAAAGATACATTCACTAGTGAAAACTGTACTGGCTAATAAACAGCCCAGTCACAGAAGTACAAACCGAAGTGTAGAGTTGCTTCCTAAGATGACACAGGAGGAAGTGAAAACCATTCCTAAAGGTATGATGCTATAAGCTCCAGCTCTGCACATACAGAGAGAGGAGGTCTCACAACTCAGTTTAGGTTGTCCATTATTTTACGTAAGTCCCTGTCTAATCAGAGAGGTCTCCCTTGGGTTTGTAGAAGTTGGCTTACCTACCTTTGGCTGCTCAGGAAATCAAAACCCTTTCTTGTTGTTGGGTCCTGCTCTGGACCCCTTTAGTTGCACTGTGCTGGCATTACTGGTTTGGGTGAGTTGGCTGCCAATCTGAAGGGGTCATCAGGCTCACAATCCTTGGTGCCCTCAGATGGACTTCCCCTAGGATCTCCTCTGCTGGTGGTGGGTTAACTGTGGGGGAGAAGGGGAAAGGTGCTGTCAGCTGTGTAGGCAGGGATAATAGTATATGGGCAGAATAGGTTGGCTGTTCGTCTACTCCATAAGGTCTCCTTAGGGTAGTGGTATTTAACTGGGGGATCAGGCAGCCATTGGGGGATGTGAAGCCAAAACAGTACCCTCCTAGCTAATCTGTTAGCAGCACTTACAGCTTCTCCTCCTATATTGGTAAGGCAGTGTTACCCTGGTGACTGTGGCTTGTGTGTACGGTGCACCTCCTCTTCATATATCCTTGGGACAAGCTACTCCACTTCCTCATGAGGACATTACTGAAGAGAGGAGAAGCCAGGTGGGGGTGTGGCGAAGTCCTGGGAGCAGGACTTATAATTAATCCAGGGGCTTCAGCTTTGCTGGCTTCCTGAGAGAGGGTACCAGATCAAAATGTTTGCCGATTTCATTTGGGCATCCCTCTTTGGTCTTTGTTCTGCTCGTATCTCTATCTCCTCCATCCTATGGCATCAGCTTTCTTCCCCTTATGGCATTGGCCACTCCCCCATGTTGTCTTGTGGGGGTTGTGTGATTATGTGGTCCCCATTGCTCTTTGAAAGGTGAGGGGTTTTAGCAGCATTTTGCCTGATTACATGTTTTAAAAGTACCCTTATTTTTCTTCCCTTCCCTTCTGATTCTATATTGGAGCATAGTCGGCAGTACCCACTGCAAATTCCTATAGAGCACATGGCTGTGTTTACCAGGGGTTTGCTGGGTCATCCATGTCTGTATAAGCTGAACATGGGGGGTCCAATTTTCCAGGATTGTGAGGGAGATGCCATGTGAGGAGATCTACCTTATTTCCCTGGTGCTAACAACTAACATTTTAGTGAGTTAGCACTTTTAGGATGACCTGTTCAGAAAGAAATTGAGTGGTTAAACAGTTTGTGGGACAGAGGGTTGGCATCTATGAGGGTGTAATCCTGGGTTAATGATTTTCCAGGCATGCTTTTTGTTCTTGCAGTGCTCATGCCCAGTTCTTTTCAGGGGGAGTTATGCTTGGCTTGAGTCATTATTTTGGGATGCTTCCTGTTCAAGCTTCTGCTGATACCCGTTCGTGCGCTCTCCCCATTCGTGTGCCTCTGGGTTGGCGACAATGTCTGACTAGGTCTGCTGTGCATTTTCAGATGTCTGCCTTGGTGGGAGTAGGTGGTTGTGTTGCTTGATTTGGGCAGTGGGTTTGGGCTGCTAGTGGCCAGTGGGGAGCCTTTTTTTTGTCCTGCCCATTTGGCATCTGGCTCACCAGTCATGTTGGAGATGTATGAGGATGAACCGGAATCACATCTGCGATCTCTGGTTGTGCTGGCGACAGGGTCATTAAACTTTTTATGGTTATATCCTCTGGTTCATTTAGTTCTACTTATTTGCTAGTCCATTCCTTGCCCTTTATCCCATGTTGCTTCACTTTGGCTTGTTTGTCAATGCTGTTTCTAGGGCTGTGCGACTGCAGTTTATTGCCGGCTGGCTAAAAGTTAGTGAGGCGCAGATCATTTTATTTGGCCATTGCTTTTGTATATATCAGGTGGCTTCAGTGGGGGTTCCCAATGAGCTGCTCACTGTATTTTGGGTGATTTTTAGTTTGGCTTGGTATTGTGGTTTGTAGGGAACCCCCAGATCTTGGAAGGCTTTGTGTACAACTGTGTACTCTTTTCTCTTGGCTGGGAGTTTTGCTGGGTAGCCATTAAAAATTACTAAGTGGCTTCCCTCCCAGGTTAGTTTTTTTCCCTTGGCAAGAATGAGTATCCTTTCTATCTCTAGAAACATAAGCAGTGTTACTAGTTGAGGTCTGCTACCAGCCTTGCTGGGGGGGGGGCAAGAATTCTATGAGTGCTCTCTGTCTCCAGTAAGGGGTGCCAAGTGTAGCCCAGTAGTTTAGGTAGTACACTTTGTATGAAGGCTCTAGGGTCTGCTTTTTCTACTCCCTCTGGAAGCCCAGAATCCAGAAGTTGTTCCTGTGGCTTCTTTTTATGGTGTCTTTTTCTCTGGTCCAGAAGAGTGCTCCCATTCACTCTTAACTCTTGAATCCTAAGCTCGTGGCTGGAAACTTCTTTGTCTATATAGGTTAGAAATGTGTATGTGTCTCTCCCTATAATCCAGTTCTTTGACTTTCTCCTGCAGATTTATTACTGTTTGTTTAAAGGCTGTGATTTCCATCAGGAGTTGCTGTAGCATCCCTTTCAAGACTGTCCCATTGTTTGGGTCATTGCAGTATTCGGCGCTGCTGCAGTCACCATGTTGAGTGAGGACAGCTATGCTGAGAGGGACAAACTTTGCCTGTGGTTTTTCCAGCCCCCACAGATTGCAGGATAATGGATACTGCAGAATTTGTTAGGGTTTCTCAGCATCTAACAAAATTGAGCTTTTGGTATTTTTAGCCAGAGATGTGTTTTTCGTTATTTTTGGATGTTTTGTTTCAGCAGGTAGAGCTCATCTTTAAGCAGTCATCTCATAGTTAGGCTTGCACATCATCATCATCATCAAATCTTTATTTATTCAGGTGAACATCATTGAGCAAGGCTCATTTACAAGATGGACCTGATAAGGTCAAGGTTCAATAGTTGATACACAACAGATACATCATACACTTATATAAGACAGTTATACATACAGGGGGAAAATAACATTTATAAACACAGTGATGTACAGTAAATTCACATGATAAAAAGTGGTTACAGGAAAGTTAAGCTAATATTTACAGTATGTACAGTATATACATATCCCAGTGGGGGGGCATGGCAGACACTCAACATAATGTAATACTAGGATGGTGAAGGTACTACTGGGTGCCATAAGATGGGGTGTCTGTCTGGAAGGAATATGCCATATATGGCATTTAATATGCCATATATGGTATATACATGATATACATGCACCCCAAGTGTTTTTGAGTCTGAGATCTCCTCTCTGTTGCTTTATAATAAAGTTGGGGTTTGACTGGTAATGCATTTTGAACTTTGTAGAAAACAGTATATTTACTGATGATCCCTTAAAGGCTGCATTATAAGAGTAAACAGGAGATAGCTTTATTCACTGTTTCTGATGAAGTCCTAGAGCAGAAAACACAGCTGGGTTGACATGGCTACCACTATTCAGGCTATTATCAAATGTTATGATATTTTTCTACTGTACTTAAAATCTTTCACAGTAGCCCTGTCTGATGTTTGCATATGTTAAACTGATACAGAATCTGGCCCAGAGGTGCATGGGGTTGAGGCATTGAAAGCAATACTTCTAACAATATTGGCTACCTGAGTTTTGAAGCAAACTTGGGTTGCCAGGGGTCAGCCAGTAGAGGGGAGAGGACTGAGCATCCCAGGGAGAAAACTGGAAAAGAGGAACCAGCTTGTAATGCCTGACTCACTCTTTGGCCTGTATCACCACCCAGGCATTGCAGCTTCTGGGTTTGTTATCCAGTTATGGGGAGGGTGTGGGGGGAGGATGGACCACCACTTCCTGGCCACTCTATGGGGGAAATCTGAAAGGGCTATGTCTTATCAGTAAGTGCTGGTAGTCTGGTGTTAACTGGGAGAAGACTGGGGCTGAGCCAGGTGTTGACCCCAGGGAAGAAACATCATGATTAAAAAAATTAAAGTGATATAATTAATTGGACTTCATCCTAGCCTTGTGGCTTACTATGGGTATGGGCATGGACTCCTGAGTACTCTCTCTTTGCTGTCTGTTTATTATCAAAAATGCTATTACTAAATTAGAACAACAGCATCATGTTGTATTTCTAAACCTAAGTTAAAAAAATGCCCAAGGAAACTTTTCTGTCTCAACCTTAGATGACACTGTGCTGACTTCGTCAATAGTGTAAAATATTTAGGAGTACATTTAGATTCAAGCTTATCTTTTTATGTTCATTTAAACAATATAAACAAATGGATACATTAAAAAAATAGTGCTCATTGTTGTATAAAGCACTGCTAGTGATAATGTAAAAAAAAATCTATTGCCCAAAGCAATTTATAGGATTAGGCATCATTAAAGTGCAGACTCAGAAAATTATATTGTACAGTCTTATTGGAAAGATTCCACTGCTGAGTTAGCAAAAGTGATCCCCATCAGCATTTTTATGCAACATTAGACTGTTTGGTACGTGATAAAAATGTTATATTGAATATATGTATTTTACTGTAAATATTCCAAGTTGCAGGTTTATATGATTCTTTCTTTGATACGTTGACATTTTATGAAGCAAGCTTTTCATTGCAGTCAGCAAAAGATCACTACTTTAAGGACCCACTCATGAAAACAAGTTGTAATAACTGGTTGTTTTACATACATTGCTACAAAAATGTGGAATGAGATACCTCTCAGTGCCAAAGAAGGTAAGTCACATCCCTCATAAAAATAAACTGAAAGAATAATTAAATTCCATTTCTTGCTGTGCATGATTTTGAAGTAACTATGTGGCATTAGCTGGCACTGACTTCTTGTTTACTGCTGACATGTTTTGTTTTTCTCACTTTTTGCATTTACTACCAAATGTATAACTTATATTCCTGTAATATTTGAGTATTATGTTGTACCCTTGAGTTACTGCTGTAAAAAGTGATATTATTCTCCAGTGAGACTACCCAGTAAACAAAAACTTTATAAATGAATAAACCTAACCATCCCAGCGGTGCTGGAGGTTGAGGCACTGGTCGCTACACCTCTTGCCACACTGATGATCTGGGTTCGGGAATAAGCATGAGCTGGCAGGGGGTCGGCAGGAGGGAGGGAGGATCAAGAGTCTGGAGGAATGCTCTCCTCTCTTGGGGGGAGGGAAGTTGGTTTTTCCACTCATTGACTGCCCTCTCGTGGTATCTGGAGGCAGTATGGGTTGGGAAGGCACATACCAATGTTGTCATGTTGGTTGGGAGGTGGGATGGGAGGAAAAAAACAGAAAATCAGAGCCAGCAGACTCCATGATGGCCACACCAGCACCCCGACTGCCCCCCCCCCAATGTCTGGATTTCACTCCGGGAGTAGTGGTAAGGCAAGTGACCCTTCACCCTAGCCCTATCATGGGGGGAAACCCATGGGGGATCTAGGGGGGGTCTCAGGTCAGGGAAATGGTGCAGCCAGAGACTGAGTCCCTCTGAGCGAGGGACCGGAACTGCCTGCCAGGCTCATGGAGTATAAACAACTATAGGGGAAAGAAAAATGAATAAACCTTAGTTGGGGATGCACATGTGGCTATCTGCCCAAGTGCCACATTTCTATTACTTGATTTATTTTTTTAATAATAAAGTTTAACATTTAAATATTTTTCATATGTTACTTTGTTCTAAGTAGAAGTAAAACAAACAGGTACTGTTATAGTCATACCAATGGATTAGTCTTGATCAATTTTTACTATAGTGATGGATCACTGGATAGTTTGATGCCTTTCAATGGACCATCATATGTAACATGGAAACATAGAATTTGTTGTCAGAAAAGGACCACTTGGACCATACAGTCTGCCCAGATGTTCCCTGCCTATTTTGTCTCTGCAGACCTAACTAGTCTTCTGCTAGCCCCCCAAACCAATTTACCAGTATTCTTCTATGAATATCCCATGCATGCTTGAAGCAGACCATTGTTTTTGCCCCCACCATCTCTGATGGAAAACAGTTCCAGTTACCCATCACTCTTTCAATCAAGTAGTATTTCCTCACATCCCTCCTAAACTTCCCCCTTCCAGATTCATTGCATGCTCTTTAGTCCTGGTGCACTTCCTCATATGAAACAGACTCCCATCCTGTACCTTATTAACCACCATGAGTTGTTTATAGGCCTCTGTCATGTTCCCCTCTTCCTTATCTCCTCTAGGATGCACATATTAAGAGCATTCAGTCTCTCTTTAAAGGGTTCTCATACAGCCCCTACATTCCTTCACTATTTTAGTTGTCTTCCTCTGGACTTTCTCCATCTATCTATGTCTTTTCTGAGGTGTGACCTCCAGAACTGGACAAAGTAATCCAGGTAGAGTCTCACCAGCATCTTATGCAGTGGTAACACCACCTCCCTCCTCCTACTGGTGATACCTCTCCCTATTTACCCCATCATCCTACTGGCCTTACTTACTGCCTTGTCACACTGCCCTGACATTTTGAGATAATCAAATATTATAACCCCAAGGTCTCCTTCCTGCTTAGTGACCATCAGTACCGCCCCCCCCATTTTATACTTTGCATCTGGGTTGCTGTGCCCTAGGTGCATGATTTTACCCTTTTGGCATTGAACCGCAGCTGCTGTATCCTTGACCACTTCTCAGGTTTTATAAGGTCCCTTCTCATTCTCTCTCTGACCCATCCCAGAGTATCCACTCTATTTCAGATTTTGGCACCATCTGCAAAAAGACATCTCTGCCTTTCCAGCTCTTCTGCAATGTCACTTAGGAAGACATTAAAGAGGATCAGTTCCAGGACTGAGCCGTGTGTTACCCTGCTGGTCATTCTCTACTCATTAGAGTGTGTGCCGTTTACCATCACTCGCTGTCACCTATCCATTAACTGTTTTTCTACATAGAAACATAGACTTTGATGGCAGATAAGGACCGCTTGGCCCATCTAGTCTGCCCGTTTCCCCTACCTACAGGATAAGCTGCAGATCCTAGTTAACCAACAGCCTATTTCTTCCTACCCCCTACAAGAATTGCCTTATGTCCGTCCCATGCATTCTTGAATTCTTCCACAGTTTTAGACCCCACAACCTTCTCAGGAAGGCTGTTCCATGCATCCATTACTCTCTCTGTGAAAAAATACTTCTCACATTGCCTCTGAACCACCCCCCCATCTTTAAATTGTGTCCCCTTGTTCTTGCACATCTCTTTTTTCTGAAAGATGCTACCCTCTTGGACTTTGTTGATTCCACTGAGGTACTTAAAAGTTTCTATCATGTCACCCCTCTCCCTTCTTTCCTCAAGGGTATACATATTAAGCTCATTTAGTCTCTTCTCATACAGCTTCTCTTGCAGACCCTGTACCATTTTAGTTGCCCTCCTCTGGACTGCCTCTATCCTGTCTATGTCCTTGCGGAGATGGGGTCTCCAGAACTGGACACAGTACTCCAGATGGGGTCTCACCAACTGTCTGTACAGAGGGATAACAACTTTCTGTTTTTCTGCTGGTGATGCCTCTCCCTATGCATCCCAGTATACCCCCAGCCCTCCCTACTGCCTTCTCACATTGCTTGCTAACCTTAAGGTCATCTGATATTGTTGAATTTGCACAGGGGCCCCAAGGCCTAGGTATAAACAGGTTCAGTTATATAACATTGCTGATAGCTACCTCTATATATACAATTGACTCTGGCAAGGTATAAAAGGCTTGCAGAAAAATGCAAATGGCCAATAGATGACTGAATGAGGCTCACATACATGTTAATATGGCTAGCTAGCCAATGGCTGCCAGTGGCTAAGCAAATGAATGATACCACCAAATCAATGTATGTATGTGCAGGCTTTAAATGGTTAATGCTTAAACTGAAGAACATAAAATCAATTTTAGAGCATAGTCAGGATCAAATTTAGAATTGTCTTATTCATCAATGCTGTATACCAAAACATATATTTTTAAAAGGTTACAGCTAAGATAAGAATGCAGTTGCTAGTAACAATAACTGGCCTTGAGAACTGAGTTCCCCAATTTGGCCACTGTCTGTTTTTTTTATCTGTAAACCAAATATTTTTAAAACTGTCACATCCCCTTGCATGTTTTCTGTATACTAAAGAGAGTTATTTTTGACAAATAAAAAAAACCCTGATTACTTTGTTTTTCCATTTAAGAATGATGGAATATCTCAGCAGAGTGTCAACACATATTTTATGACTGAGGTATCTAGTGGCCAGTGTATTTTTGAACCTGAGTCTTATGATTTGCAGAATGACATATTGTCTGTGTTTTAAACTGCTGAGGTAGGTTTTGGGAAATTCCAGCCTTGCATTTTTTTTTCTAAGCTTGCTACACATAAATATGGGACCGACTGTATGGTTATGTCCAGCATCTCTTCAAGAAGATGCAGTCTCGGACAAGATGCAGTCTGAAACTATCCAAAGATTGCTCGGGGGATCCAGAGACATATGGTTACATGTGTCTCTGAAATGCTGTAGCCCTGTAATGCAAATATTACTAGCTGTCTAAATTGCATGTTAGAAACACCTCATTGGGATTGCCCTTTGGCTGTTTTACAACTAAATTGTAACAGAAACATTTAGGTAGTTGTGGGCTACCTGATGTTTAAAATAATGTTAGCATGTATTCCCTTTTGTAAACTAGCACAATAGCATTTTTCTGGCTAAACTTATTAATACTATTATAATAAAGTACCACTAATTTGGCAAAAGAAATAGCGTGTTGGCTTTATTGAATTACTGAGAATTACCAACCAGGAACCTGTATAAACTGTATAACTGGATCCAATTAACAAAATGGTGAGCCAGCCAGGAGCCGGTTTGGTTGTAATTCTGGTAATTTGGTAAAGTTTTTTTTTTGTAATCTAGACAGAGTCCACACAGGCAAGTGTCATAACCTAACTGTGGAGCTGGGAAAAATAGTCTAAGGGACTCTTGAGTGTTCGAGTGTACTTGGACCTACAGCAAAAAGGTCTATGGAAAGCTATAAGCTGGGTCAGGGTAATGTATATTTTTGTGGGTGTCTGAGGACCCCAGGTTTAAGGATATTTATGTGGGGGTTTGAGGACCCCAGGTTTAAGAATATGTGGAGAGACGTATTAAGGAAATGTCTCTCAAACAAGCAAGGGCAATTGCCCTTGTAATTTCTGCCCACTATATTGCATGTCAGTGGAAAGAGGAAGTACTATTAGAGCCAATGAAGGCTTTCACAGTTCAGGCTACTTTTAGTAGAAAAGCAGCGGCTGATTAAGTAACGTTAGATAAGCAACATTTAGAGAAAAAAAATAAACTACTGTGGATGTGTGCACAGTAGGTGTGACTACAGATGGGATGATTTGAAAATCCTCCCCCCATGTTGCCTATCTGTGTAGTTTCAAGATTTTTTTGTATCAATTTCAAGTTCCCTTGCCTCCTATAGAGGCAGAAACATTTAATCCAAAACTCAGGTACTGGGGATCTCCACCAGTTGGATCTCAACCTAGTACCTAGTACTGCTACAGATTTTTAAACTGCAAACCAGAGCTCTGGAAAAAGACTTGGTTTGGCAGGTTACTGAAACGTCCAAAAGAAAACCTTTGAAAGGGTTAATAGCTGCAGCATTTGGAAATTATCATGGAGGTCCTGCAGTTGGTTTTCTCAATCGCACCAGTGTATCAGAAAAGAAGAAAGAAAATACCTTGGCACCGGGTAAGTTTGAATTTTTTTTTATTTAAATTTCTTTTATGTGTGTCTGTTTTATTTCTGTGATACATATACTAAACAAGGTGATGCTCAGTCTCTTTCTTGCATATTTTCCAGCATATATCTGTGTTCTGTAATTATGTTCTGTTGTCAAAGTTGCAAGATAGCATTGACTGCCTTTGGTACACGATATGTTACAGTAAAAAAAAAAAAGAAGAAGCTTCTTTGCCTTATATCTGACTGTTTTAATTGGTTTTATTCTTGATAAAACAGTTGTGCTGCCAAGAAAGGGTCAGTGAAGAACTTTTGTATGTAGTTTTTGGTTGGAGCAAGTAGTGTTGATGGTGAAGAGATACGATGTCATAGATTGAAATGTGCAGAAAGATTTGTAGTTTGCAAGCAACGTGCCAAGCCACTGCTAGGTGAAAATGTAATGTGTTAACAGCTATGAATGGCTTTATCATATGTCTAGTTAAAACCAGAAACTTTTTGCAAAATGGCAGAGTGCCATATTTTGTCTATGCGCCAAAAGGTGTAACCATGTTATACTAGATGTGTTCACTTACAGATGGTATGTTGTGCTGTATTTTAAAGGAGTTGGATGGTGTTTAAAAAAATGTTTTGTTCTGAAAAGATTTGGCATGGAGAGGTTTAAAAGGTTGTCGGTGTTAAAAGACAGGCAGGAGGCAGCACATATATCTAAAACACTTGCAGTGTTCTAATGAAACTATGGGCATTACTTCACCAAATTGGTGCCAAATAATGTCAGTCTTATTTTCTGTTAAGTATTTCTTTTTGTGTATGTGTACTGTCTTGGCCAGCAGTTTTATTGTGTGCTCTATTATTATTTAAACATATTTTAATATCAGTAGTGTTCAAGGACACTACAAAAATAACTGGGTTTGAGCGACCCTTGCATGCACACTGTGACCTTTTGAACGTTATTTGACCTTCCTGTGTTTCAACATTTAATGTTACTACCAGTTCAAACTTGATGTGTATTCCATACCTAAAGCACAACTTTTCACACAAAATGTATGTTTTCATGAAAGCACACCAAAAGTGAACCATGTAATTTGACTTTTTATTACAAAAGTGGCATTCTAAGTAAAAAGGAAAACACTTTTTTCTCTCTCTCTTTCTTCTCCTTTCTTCTGGGCTTGCAGCCAACACAGGCAATGAACATTTGGTTGTAAGCAAAACTTCTTTGTTCCTGAATAATATCACAGGATTCCTATACTATGCAAGGCAGTTCAGCTGGAAGGGGAGAATTATTTATAACCTCCCCATATTTTTTTTTAACTTTTTTTATATATATACAGTATACTTTTGAAAAGGGACTATTACAGCTGTTTTTGAGAGTTTACCATCCACAGTTAGAAAAAAAAATAATGGCTTTTGTTTTTATGTGTGACCATGGTGTAATCATTTTTTTTTCTCTTTTTAAAATGCATTCTAAGAAATACGTATGTATGGTATTACCATCAATCAAGATCTTTTATAATCTCAGCTGACATTTTGTCATGCTTAGGATAAGGGTACCCAGGGACACTTGGCTTCTTTTAACCTATGGAAACAATCTTGTTTTATTTTTAGAATTGTGTGTTTGTTTTAGTTGTTTGTCTGTGTGTTTCTTCTCTTTCTTCTAGAGAAAAAGAAGTTCCCCATCTTTATAGTAAGGTATGAAACTTACTAAACTAATTGTAATATTATCTTGTTATAATTTAAAGTGTAGTAGGTGGGGACTGCAATGGGGCCACCCCATTACCTTTTATCTAGTGCACATTTTTTTGAAAGGTACTGCACAACTGGCTACTAATATTGCCATACCATTTCTGGGTTAATATCAATGTCATCATCCACAGCTAACCTTTTTATTGCTACAGTATTCAAGCTGTCTCTTCCACCAGTAGAAGCTGGGGGGGGCATACTACCCTTCCTTCCAGTGTATTACCCACAAAGGTTTCAAGGTACATTACTGTCTCCCCATAGGGGTAAACACCAGAAAATGTGTATTTGCTAATAATTGTTTCTTATTTACAGGTTTTAAAAAGACCCAAGGTATTTTAACAGTATAACCCAGCCCAAGTCCTTCTGCTTTTTCTAGTGCAAACAGTTAAACCTCATACCTATCATTGGTAGAAGGGCTTCTGCCCTCAGCAAGTAATCAGTTAAGCTGGATGGGGGAGTTGTGTATGTATTTCCACACATTCATTCTTTTGATTGTCTTTTCAGCTTTCTAATCCTGTCAAAACAAATGTAAAACAACTTCTCATAGCCTTACATCAATGGATGTAATTGTCTGCTTTCTATAAGTGCAAACAAAGTTTTTTTTTTATAATTTCAAAGTTCTAAGCATCGCAGACCCTGAAAAAGTCTTACAAGGTAGCAAAAACAGAGTGGTGGACTGCTCCAATAATTTGTTCAACCAAAACTAAGTAATGTTTACCAAAGACTGCAACTTATAAACTTGAACTGTTCCACATACCCTCTGCAACTTATTTCATGGTTATGATCAACTAGTAAATTCACAATACTCTAACATTCCTGGACTCTAAACTAAGCTTACAGTCTATATTTGTTTTGTAGAATATATTTTATGCATTATGCTCAATACTAAAATTGTTCTATTGCAAAAATGCTTATGTTTCATGTTTATGTTATAATGTTTTGAGATACATCTTGCTACACTGTAGCATGTGTGTATTCAGAAAAGTGCTCCACATGTATAGATGTTTTTAATGCTCATAACCAAACCTAAATACTTGGGCCAGCATTGCTGACCCACCCCTACAATATGTTCCAAAGCAAAACCCCAGACAAACTAATGCTCCATTTGTCTTATTACTCACAGGTACCCCTAAAAGATAAGTGCACTCCATGCAGGTTTTGTCATTTTAAATCTTAACAATTATAATATGCAGAATTTAGATTGTGCTCCAAACCTATGCTTCAAGCCTTACCTTATTCAGTACTTTGGAGTATTTCACTATACAGCGTAAATAAGGTAGACCCTTTCACTTGTCACAGGTGCAATAGGCACTGTTATTAAGTTGGCATAGGCCAACAATATATGTATTTGTCCCACTATTGCATAGTGTAACAGGCATATTGCTATGAACTATATGTTTGAAGCATGTTATTGTAACATTACAAGATTTTATAACTCAGGTCTCAGTTAGGCCTGCTAGCAAAAGACAGAAATTATGTTCATCACTGTATACAGTAGCTGCTTCTGTAATTTAAAAGCAGGGTGTAATCATAACATTGTCATGGATTTACAGAAGGTCAAATGGTATAATTGGACCTCAGCCTGCACCCCCAGGTGTGCGGTTGACATCCCATTTTTATTTTTCTCTTTCCAACTGCCAGAATTTAGGCTCTGTCACACCACTCTTTACAAAACAAAAAGTCATCGGTTTAAAAGACTGTTATTTATGTGTATTTAACTCAGTTTCTAACACACTTTGCAAGTTTACAGGTTTCCACGGTGTGGCACACATAAGATCTCCATGTACCACAGCAGTAATACTTTCATCTAAGTTGCCAAAGACCTTCATCTTTTTCCTGAAAAGAAAACAACTGCCACGGCTTTGATGTCATCACTATCTTTGTGACTGATTGGTTCCATATAAGAACTACTACATTAATCAAGTTATTACCTCTGCAAATGTAATGTTTTCAGCACAATTACACCTATTTGTAGAACTTTAAATCAACTGAAAAAGGTCCAGTCAATTCAGACTCTGCAATCAAGCTTATTGTTTCTGCTTACTATGAAGTTGAGTCTGGGGTAGGGGCAATCCCCTAACTTCAGCAAGAAGATTCTTCTTCAATTGATATTTAAGCAAGACATCCATTTTCTTCACTGTTGCTTGTTCCAAACATGACTGGTACTTTATACAAACCTATTGCTCTATTATGGACTGTGTTTTTAATGGTTTATTGTAAACTGTTACCTTTTTATGGACTGTTAATCTTTGTGCTGGAGTGTAATCAATTACCACAACACAAATGTCATGCCAGTGTGTGTGTGTGTGGCTACTCCATTAAAAGGACTCAATGCACAATCTAATGCACCCCTGTCAAGTGTGTCTGCCAATCAGCCATCCAGCAGCCAGCAACATGAACACTGACTTTTCTACTATGCTGGTGTTTTGTTTTTAAATTACTGTCTGCATTGCCCTATGTGCCTTGTGGGGTTACCACCATTCTGCAAATGACATTTAACCTGTACTGTAATTACACCAACCTGTGGTTACTTATATAAACGTTATGGACTGTTAATTTCATGGAATGTTATGTTTTATAATGACCTATCTAACAAGAGACATTATCAACAGATTCTTCAATCAAGCTCCAAGGGTGTGCTACACCTCAACACAAGGTAGCATCTACCTTATCCACTCTCAAAGTGGATTCCATGAACTCTTCTTCATCAACAAATATTGTTATGTCATATTGTGTTATATGTGGTATCACATGTTAACATCTTTTTGCATATTTCAATTGTGGTGTTGACATCCCTGAGTTTTGCACTATGTTTTATAAACTTATCATTTGTGCTCCATCTGTAACCACCCCGTACCAACTCCAGGACAGGATGCTTTTTATAAATGCCTTGACTGTCTGTATGCTGGCAACCTGTTTTAAATCATATACCTATTCACCTAGACTAAGAGTTTAAGAGTAAAAATGTTTATTTCATTTTTTTTAACCTTCAGTTAATAACTAATCTTTACATTTATGTTCCATTTTTGTGAAGGTTCAAGTCCCTCAGGGGCCTCTTTTCCTTCAAGGTGGGGACTATTGAATTTGCCCAGGGGCCCCAAGGCCTAGGTATATACAGTTCAGTTATATAAGATTGCTGATATCCACCTCTATATATACAGTTGACTATGGTAAGGTGTAAAAGGCTTGCAGAAAATGCAAATGGCCAATAGATGACTGAATGAGGCTCACATACAAGTTAATATGGCTAGCTACCCAATGGCTACCAGTGGCTAAGCAAATGAATGATACCACCATATCAATGCATGTATGTGCAGGCTTTAAATGGTTAATGCTTAAACTGAAGAACATAAAATCAATTTTAAAGCATAGTCAGGGTCTAATTTAGAATTGCCTTATTCAGCAATGCTGTATACCAAAACATATATTTTTAAACGGTTACAGCTAAGATAAGAATGTAGTTGCTAGTAACAACAACTGGCCGTGAAATTGCTCGGAGAGCCAGAGACATGTGGTTACATGTGTCTCTGAAATGCTGTAGCCCTGTAATGCAAATATTACTAGCTGTCTAGATTGCATGTTAGAAACACCCCATTGGGATTGCCCTACAACTAAACTGTAACAGAAACATTTGGGTAGTTGTGGGCTACCTGATGTTTCAAAATAATGTTAGCATGTATTCCCTTTTGTAAACTAGCACAATAGCATTTTTCTGGCTAATCTTATTAATACTATTATAATAAAGTACCACTAATTTGCCAAAGAAATACAGTAGTGTGTTGACTTTATTGAATTACTGAGCATTACCAACCAGGAACCTGTATAAACTGTATAACTGGATCCAATTAACAATATGATTACCCCCAGGTCCCTTTATTTTTTTGTTGTTGTTACTACCTCCCCCCGCCATTGTGTATTCTTCCCCTGGGTTCTTGTTTCTCAGGTGCATTATTTTGCACTTCTTTGCATTGAATCCCAGCTGCCATACTTCTGACCGTTCCTCCAACCTTGCCAAGTTGCTTCTTATCCTTTCCATCCCCTGTATCAACCCTGTTGCAGATCTTTGTGTCATCTGCAAAGAGGCATACTTTCCTTCCAGTCCTCTGCAATGTCACTTATAAAGACATTAAAAAGGACTGGACCCAGTACTGAACCCTGAGGTACCCCACTAGTAACCCCTCTTTCTTCAAAGTGGACTCCATTTACAATTACCTTCTGTGTCCTGTTGTCCAGCCAATGTTTTACCCAGACTACCACACTGGGACCCATTCCCAGGCTGGTTAATTTAACTATTAATCTTTTGTGTGGGACTGTGTCAAATGCCTTGCTAAAGTCTAGGTTGGCCATGTCCACAGCCCCTCTCTGGTCTACTACTTTGGCCACCCAGTCAAAGAAATCTATTAGATTCTTCTGACATGACCTTCCTGCTGTGAACCCATGCTGCCTTGGGTCCTGTGCCCCACTGACCTGTAGGTACTCAACAGTTCTTTCCTTCAGAAGTGACTCCATCACTTTCCCTACCACAGAGGTCAAACTGACAGGTCTGTAGTTTCCTGCCTCTGTCTTGGTCCCACTTTTGTGAAGGGGAATCACATCCGCCTTCCTCCAGTCTTCGGTTACCACACCATCCTCCCATGATTTATTAAAAAGAGTAGCCAATGGTTTCACTAGTTCCCCCCTTAATTCTTTTAGAATTCTGGGGTGAATTCCATCAGGCCTTATTGCATTGTCCACCTTCAGTTTTAGGAGTTCTTGCAGAACCCTTTCTTCTGTGAAAGGACTGGGATTGACCCCCCTATCAAAAGTGCTTCTGTTAATTGGATTAGACACTTCCCCCTCCTCTTTTGTGAATACTGAGCAGAAATATTCATTCAGTATCCCTGGTTTTTCACTGTCCCCCTCTGCCCACCCACCTTTCATTCTATTCAGCCTCACTATCCCTCCCTTTGTCTTTATACGCTTGCTGATGTACCTATAAAAGGTTTTATCCCCCTTCTTAACCGAGTTGGCTATCTTTTCCTCAGTTTGGGCCTTTGCTATTCTGACTTCCCTCCCTGCTTTCTTCTACCTTAACTGGTACAGCTCTCTGTCCTGCTCCTTCTGTATTTCCTTATACTTCTGGAATGCTATCTTTTTCTTCCTGACTTTCACAGCCACCTCTTTTGAGAACCATAGTGGCTTTTTCTTTTGTTTTGATTTGTTTATTTGCTTCACACAAAGGCTTGTTGCCTCTGTGATAGCAGTTTTGATGATTCCCCATTGTTGCTCCACACCTCCTTCTAGCCTGTTTGCTAGTGCTTTTCTGAGGCACTCTCCCATCTTGCCAAAGTCAGCCCTCCTAAAGTCCAGTAGCCTCACTTTTGTATGGCTTGACTCTGTAGCTGAGTTTAATGTGAACCACAATGTTTGATGGTCACTTGTCCCCAGATGGCAACCCACTTCTAGATCTGAGATCCTCTCCATGTCCCCATTTGAGAGAACGAGGTCTAAGATTGCTCCCTCACGAGTGGGTTCCGAAACTAGCTGTCTGAGGCCTGCCACCTGTAGGGCATCAAGAATGGCCCTGCTC
Source organism: Neoceratodus forsteri (assembly GCA_016271365.2). Classification (NCBI taxonomy): domain Eukaryota; kingdom Metazoa; phylum Chordata; order Ceratodontiformes; family Ceratodontidae; genus Neoceratodus; species Neoceratodus forsteri. The sequence continues at coordinate 635,705,720 of CM057455.1, read as the reverse complement.
TTGGATGTGGCTGCAGCAAATGTGCTCCAGTTAACATCTGGCATATTCAGGTCTCCTATCAACAGTATCTCCCCTTTCTCTGCCATTCTAAGAATGCCTTCTATCATATCCTTGTCCATTCCCTCCCCCTGACATGGGGGTCTGTACACAACCCCTGTGCAGATTGTGGTGCCCTTTCCAGTCTCCAAGGTGACCCACAGTGCCTCCTCTCCTCCCTGTGTACTCTTTTGTTCAGTTGCTTTTATCCCTTCCTTTACATAGAGTGCTACTCCTTCCCCTCTTCTCCCCTGCCTGTCTCTTCTGTAGGTTACATACCCTGGTATGTTAACATGCCAGTCATGGTTCTCTGTGTACCATGTTTCTGTGACTGCTACAATATCCAGGCATCCCTCTTCCATCACGGCCACCAGCTCAGGGAGCTTGTTGCCCAGACTAGGGCATTGGTACTCATTACCCTCCATTTCCTGATGGCCTTACTCCTTTTTGCCCCATCCCTGTCCTTCTTGCCTTTGTCACTTTCCCCATTTACCCCTGCTCTTCTCCCTATCGAGACCTCTATGTTGGTGTTTACCGCACTTACTACCGTGATTTTTGGAGGGGGCTAGGATTTCCCTGCTCCTTTCCAGTGACTCCCCCCTTGGCTAGTTTAAATCCTTGCTAATAAAGCATTTAAACCTATCACCTAGGATCCTGGTTCCCCTCCTGGACAGATGCAGCCCATCATGCCAGTATAGGCTTGCATCACTCCAGGTGGACCCTCAGTCCCCAGTGAAGCCAAATCCCTGAGCTCCACACCAGTTTTTCAACCACTGATTGAATCCCATGGTGTGGAACACCCTAGCCTCCGCTACGCCATAGATGGGCAGCACCTCCGAGAAGGTTACCGTGCGTGCTACTTGTCTAAGACTCCTCCCAAATTCCACAAACTTTTCCTGCACTTCTCTAATCCCTTTCTTAGCAAGGTCATTTGTCCCTAGGTGGACAATGACATCCAGCTCCCTCTCTTGTACAGCTGCTCCAGCAATCCTGAGGATTTTCTCCCTGTCCCTCCAAGCCATGGCGCCAGGCAGGCACCTTACCTCCCTCTCCCCTTCCTCCCCAATTCTACCTTCCTAACAATGGAGTCCCCCTCCAGGAGTTGTTTCCTTCCCATGTGGGGTCCTCTTCCACCCTCCTGTGGGTCTCCTTTGTGAAGGATCCCAGCATCCTCCTTTGTCTCCACTGTGGGTGCCTCCATAGAGGAACCACACTTTGTCAGAATGGCATAGAAATTGTGGAGAGGTGCAACTGGAGGGATGCACCTTTGTTCCATCATCCACCCTCATCCTCCCTGAGCCCATTGTGGTCCAACCACTCCTCTTTCTTGGCAACCTCTGAGGCAACGGCAGTGACACTGGTGGTCCCAGGATGGAAGAGGAAGTCCCACAAATCCTGGCCAACTCAGCCTGGAGATGAGCAACCTCCTCCCTCAGCCCAGATAGGTGCCTGCAGATCAGACAACACCGCATCCTCCAGAACTTCTCCTGGAAGACTGCTGCTCCACAGCCACTGCACTGCACCACTCCCATCATGTCTTATTTCTGGCCCCTTAACTGTTTGGAATCCTTACTCTTTCCTCTGTTTTTTTCCTATCTCTTCTCTCTACTTACTTTCTGCCTGTGTGCCCTTTAAGCTCCTGATTGTCCTGTTCTGAGACAAGAATATGCTACATTTCTCAGAAGACCCCTTACTTGCTCAGAGGCAGAACTCCAGCAGCTAGAGGGGGCCAGAGAGCACTTACCCAGTTTACTACTTTGCATCCTACCCCTAGGCAGTACAATGTCTTGATCTGTCTCCTATGTGGCACAGTGTTGAAAGCCTTGCTGAAGTCCAAGTCAAGTAGGTCATGTCTATTGACCTTCCTTGATCTATTTCCCTAGTCACCCAGTTGAAGAAATCAATCAGCTTCATGAGGCATGATTGCCTCCCCTCAATGAATCCATGCTGTCTTTAGTCCTGCAACCTGCTGGATTCAAAATATTCCATTTGCCTTATTTTTAACAGGGTTTTCATTACTTTCCCCACCACTGATGAATGAATTACTGGTCTATAGTTGCTAGCCTCCTCCCTCCTTTATGTCTTGTAAAAAGAAGGTTGTATATAGTACACAGGCTTTTGGGGATATGCATGTCCCTTTCTGGCCTGGGCAAAATTTATCTTCTGCTAACAAAATTCTGGAAAAATTCTGATTTTGCTTTTGTAAAATTTCTGTAAAAAATGCATGAAAATCTGCCAAAATTGTGACTGCAGTTATTTCTATCTAGTTTCAACAGGGTTGGTCCACACTGAATCACATTTGGCATGATGACTTTACCATAGTCCAGTCAGATGTGAACCATATTTTCAGAGCTCAGTTTTCAAAGGTGGCTGAGTTATAGACCTCCACACTTTTGAAAATTTTAAAATTGTATTTTGCAATGATGTAAACAGCAGAATTTTAAGCCACTACAACTTTAAAGCTAGAGAACATAATATCACCAATTTTGTAAGGTTCATTAACCTTAAATATTAGGCTTTAAGCCCCCCCCCATGGCCCAGCAGCAGAATGTCACACTGTCATGCTGACAACTCAGGTTTGGAAGTGAGCCTGGGAAGCCATGCTGGGATGCAGACCATGGGTGAGACAGCTGCCGCTCGGCAGTGCATCTCAGTCAAGGAGGGTTGGAGGCAGGTTCTACTAACACAGCAACTCTTGTGGCTTGGCCATGTAGCTTTTAATTCTGCAGAGAAAGCTGTGGCTGTGCAAGCCTGACTGAGCCCCCCCGGGAGATTCGTGGGGAAAAAATATTGGAGAAAAACCCAGTAGCCAACTGAATAATGGTTCTGCCTGATCAGGGTATATCCCTGTGACCAGGGTATATCCCTGAGACACAAGCTGCTGGTTGTGAGAGAAACCAATATGGAAAAAAAAAGGCTGTGTGTGTCAACTCTCTAATCTCTTGCTTAAAGGCTGGCCAAGTTGTAAGAAGCTAAAGATTCCAAAATAATATCAGTAATTAAAGCTGAATTTAATGAGCTTTGTGAAATTGTGGAACATTTGTACTTTTGTCTAAGGCAGGTCAATAGATTTTTCCCAGTCATACACTTGAGTCACCATTGGAGAGAAAGGTAAAGTGGCAATAAGGTGGTGATCATAGGAGGCTCCTTGGTAAACATATAACGGTGCCAGGTGTCAAGTCACTATCTTGAGTGATGAACCATGAAGAATAGTCATGGACATCAATGTACAGTAGCCTGACTTCTTGCAATATGACAGATAGTGACTAGAGCTCAGTTTTGGATATTTTAAAATTGTATTTTGCAATGAAGTAAACTGAAGAATTTTAAGCTCCTGTAACTTTAAAACTAGAGAATGGAATATCATCAAATTTATAAGGTTCATTAACCCTACATATTAGGCTTCAAGGCCACCCCCATAGCTGAGCAGCAGAGTTTCATACTGCAGTACTGTCAACTCAGGTTTGGAAGTGAGCCCGGGAAGTCATGTCAGGAGCAGGCAATGGGTGAGACAGCTGCCACGCTGGGAGGGTTGGCGGTAGGTTATCCTAACACAGCAACCCCTGTGGCTGGGCCAGTAGCTTTCCCACTATAGAGAAAGCTATGACTGTGTAAGGCTGATGGAGGTACCACCCCCACCAGGGGATCACAGTTCCAAAAAGTTAGCAGTGCCAGAGGAAATATCGGAGGTGCTCCTAAGGGGCTGGCTACCTCAACAGTACACTAGATCCAGAGAATTGGAGCACACCTACCAACAAGCAATATGAGCAACAGACTCAAAAGATGAAATGTTCCAAGCAAAATGAGCTTTATTTAAGCTAAGTCAAATCCAGTCCCGTACTAGGAAGCAGTAGCACCTCAGCCCTTCGCCCATGAACCAGCCTTCATCAGGACATTGTGGGTAGGTGTGCTCCTATTCTCTGTATCTACCCCCACCAGGGGAGCTGGGAGGGCCAAAATGTTTTAGATAAACCAGATTGCCAACTGAATAATGGTTTTGTTCAGCCTGATCTGGGTATTTCACTGTGAACATGGTATATCCCTGAGAAATGAGCTGTGGGGCTGGAAAGAAACCAATGTGAAACCAAAAAGAGTCTGTGTGTTAACTCTCTTATGTTGTGCTTAAAGGCTGGCCAAGTAATAAGAAGCCAAAGATTCCAAAATAACATCAGTAATTAAGGTTATCATCAGCTTTTGTTAAACTATGGAATGTTTGTACTTTTATCTAAACCATGTCCATAAATTTTGCCCAGTTGTATGTTTGAGTTCCCATTTGAGAGGAAGGTGAAGTGGCAACAAGGTAGCAATCATAAGAGGCTCCATAGTAAAAGTATAGTGGTGCCAGGTATCAAGTCACTATCTTGAGTGATGAACCATGATGAATAGTCATGGACATCACTGTGCACTAGCCTGAATTGTTGCAATATGCCAATTAACCACTAGAGCTGACTGAATTAATGACTTGTGGAAGCACATGCACTAGCTGCATTGTTTCTCTACAGTGCCACCTGCTGACTCTTTACTAGCCCTGTCGATAACAATGTATATTTTTATCATTTAAAAACAGTGGCACCAAGTGACACCAGGCTTTACAACTAGTTGCAACTTAGGCCATAGTGACAGAAGTGTTGGGATAGCTTTAATTATGATGGAGCATGATGCTGGGCATCACAGTTGTAGGGGTGTTGGAGGGCCATAATACTAGTGCAGGTAAGGTGATTCAGTGGTGATAATGCATTGTGCAAATTAAATTCTACATGTGGAATTCTAGTGGCATTTCCTATTATGAATTTTTGAGCAAAGTTTACGAATTACAAATTTCTAAAGTATTCACAATACATTTCAATCTACTAAACCACATTTATCCTACTTAACTAGATTTGGCGACATATTTACTTTTGTATACATGTCAAATCTTGAGTGAATACCTGCAATAACAGGGTGCTGTAAACATGCAAATATTTTGACAAGTTTCACACAGCTTAGCAGATAATTAAAATATGACATTTTGAACTCCTGTAACTTAAAACTGACATAACCAGCTATGTCTCTGTTTTGCAGTTTCTATGACTCTTCCAAGAAAGTGTGCATATCAGTTTTCAATTATTTATCTCCAAAGGTGGTAAAGTTGTAAGCATAGAAATATTTTCAAAAATGTTCACATGAATAATAAATTGCAAGACTCAGAGCTCCTATAACTTCCCCACTCCTTAACTACATTTGTGACGTTTGGCAATTAGGGCCTCTTCCAGGTAATACACATGCCAAATTTCAGATCTCTGGCTATAAAGCTGACCCAGTTATGAAGAATTAAAGATTTTGGAAAATACTGAACACTTTCTCAAAAGTTGTGCAATTTCATGAACATTCTGTAAAATCAGAATTTGCTAATTTCACCCATCCCTGGTTTCTTCATGAGGTGCAATAGCATTCTGAACGGAAGAAGTGGAATTTATGCTTAGAGTTATATAATTGTTTCAAAATGATTTATGACAGGATAGTTTAGATAATGTGAGAAGGGTTAGTGGGGTTGGTGGGTAGAAATAGAGAGGAAAGATGTACATGTGAGGGATGCCTTTGACGGACATGTTAACAAATTTATATAAGAGAAGCAAAATAGCTGTCACAAAAGTTAATGTGAAAGGCTTTGTGACAGGAAACATAGAAACATAGACTATAACTCAGATAAGTATTGCTTGGCCCACCCAGTCAGCCCATTTTTCCCTGCCTACATTATCACCACAGACCCTACTTGATCTACAGCTGTTTCGCCCTTACCCCTTACTTTCCACTATGATAATCATGTGCTGATCATGTGAATTCTTGAACCCTACCACTGTTTTCTTCACCACCACCTCTGCTGGAAGGCTGTTCCAATAATCCACCACTCTTTCTGTAAAGAAGTATTTCCTCAGATTTCTCCTGAATCTACTCCCTTCCAGTTTCATAGCATGGCCCCTTGTTCTTGAGCATCTTTTTTCTGAAAACTACTTCCATCCTGTTGCTTATTTACCCCCATGAGGTATTTAAAGGTCTCTATCATATTACCACTCTCCATCTTCACTTCTGGGGTGCACATATTAAGGTCATGTAGTCTCTGCTCATAAGGCTCTTGATGCAGACACTGTGTCATTTTAGGTGCCCTCCTCTGGACCACCTCCACTCTGTCTATGTCGGTCCAGAGATGTGATAACCACAACTAGATACAGTACTTTAGGTGGGGTCTTACCAGAGAATCTATACAGAGGCAACAACACTTCCCCCTCTTTCTGTTGGTAATACCCCTCCCTATGCATCCCACTAGCTCCTTTGACTGCCTTGTCACACTGCCTGGTCACCTTTAGGTCACCTGATATAATTACCCCCACATCTCTTTTTTGCTTGGTGGTTGACAATACCACTTCACCCATTTTATACTTTGCCCCTGGGTTTCTGTGACCTAAGTGCATTGTTTTGCACTTTTTTGCATTGAAACCCAGCTACCATACCCTTAACCACTCCTCTAGTTTTCTCAGATCTCTGATCCTTCTCCCACCCTCCCTGGAGTGTCCACCCTATTGCAGATTTTGTTGTCATCCACAAAGAGGCAGACTACCCTTCCATCTCCTGTGCAATGTCACTTATAAAGACATTAAAGAAGACTGGTCCCAGCACTGATCCCTGAGGCACCCCCCACAGGTCACCCTCCCTTCACTGGAGTGAACTCCAATTACAGTCACCCTCTATTTCCACTCCCTTAACCAATTTCTTATCCTTTTTGCCATCTTTGGACCCAGTCCTACACTAACCAGTTTGCTTGCTAGTCTCCTATGTGGATCAATCTCAAAAGCGTTACTGATATCTAGGTAGGCCATGTCCATCACTCCACCCTGATCTAATGCCTTTGTCACCCAGTCAAAGAAATGTATAAGATTTGCTTGACATGACCTCCCCTCCATGAACCCCTTCTGCTTTGGGTCTTGTAACCCACTGGATTCAAGATATTCCATGATGCTTTCCTTCAGCAGTGATACCATTATCTTTCCCATCACCGATATCAGGCTTACTGGACAGTAATGGTGAGCCTCATCCCTGCTACCACTTTTGTGCAGTGGGACTACATCTGTCCTCCTTCAGTCCTCTGAAATCACTTCTGTTTCCAGTGAGCTGTTAAATAGGACTATTAGAGATGTAGCCTGTACCTCCCTAAGCTCCCTCAGTACCCTTGGATGCATGCCATCTGGCCCCATTGCATTGTCTTCCTTCAGATTAGTGAGTCCCTTCAGGACTCTCTCCTCAGAGAAAGAACTTGTGTCTGCCATCCTCCCTCAAAAGCTTCTATTACTTTTTTGTTGCTCCTCCCCTTCTTCATCTGTGAACATGAACAAAAGTACCTGTTCATGATGTCTGCCTGTTCCTTGTCCACTCAGCACAGTCCCTCCCGCCTTCCTTTATTAACCTTACAATCATACTCCTGGTCTTCCTCTTTTCACTTACATGCCTAAAATATGACTTGTCCCCTTTTGTTACCTCCTGGACTTGCCTGTTCAGCTTGTACCCTTGCACTCCTTACTGCTTTCCCTGTTTCCCTCCATTTCTCTTGCTACAACTCCCTATGTTCCTCCCTCTGCATCACCTTATACATTCTGAATGGTACTTTTTTAACCTTTACCTTTTCAGCTATCTCTTGTCATCTTGTTTTTGCTCACTCACTTGATGCAGAGATTTGCTGCCTTTACTATGCTCCTTTTTAGTTTCACCCATAGTTCCTTCACTCCACCCAGGCCATTCCCCACCAGGTCATCACTGAGGCATTCATCCATCTTTATAAAACCTGCCCTCCTGAAGTCCAGGACCCTCGTCCCTGTGTGATTCAGTTCTGCAGCTATCCTTGTATTGAACACCACCATACAGAGATAAGTGGTCCCCAGGTGGCCTCCCACTTGGATGTTTGCAACACTATCCCTGTTAGTGAGTACAAGGTCCAGTATAGCCTCATCACTAGTGGTTTGATGACTAGTTGCCTGTGGAATACCCTCTGCAGAGAATCCAGGATGTCCCTGCCTCTGGCACTAAGCCCCTTGCCAGTTCCCTAAACTCCTCCTGAACTATCCCCAGCCCCATCTCTAACCAGGTCATTAGTCCCCAGGTGGACAATGACATCCAGCTCTCTTTCCCATCCTGCTGCCCTAGTGAACCACGGGATTCACTTCCCATTCCTCTAGGTCATGGTGTTGAGTGTCCTGTAAGTACCTAACTTGCTTCCCCCCTCTTACCTATTCCCAAATCTATTACTGTGCTTCAGCCCCCCCTTTCCTACTCCCAAATCTATCCCTCTCAAAATCAAGCCCCTCACCAGAAGTTGCTTCTTCCTCCTCTGGGATCCTCTACCATCCTTCTTGGGGTCTCCACTGCATATGACCCACACATCCTCCCTGGTCAGTGCTGCAGGTGCCTCCTCCCCACAGTCCTGCCCAATAGAATAGTACAGGAATTACGTAGTGATACCGGTTGAGGAATGTGCCTCTGTCCCACCACTCCACCCTTTCAGAGACCACCATAGTTCAGTCATTCCTCCTCCCTGGCATCCTCTAGGGTAATGGTGGCCAATTTGGTGGACCCTGGGTAGAGTAAAAGGTCAACCAAATCATAGACAACTTGGCCTGGGATCTAGCAACCTCCTCCCTCAACCAAGAGAGGTGCATGCAGATGGGACAGCACCACAGTATCCAGAAGGTCTCTCCAAAAACTGCCACTACACAGCCACTGCATTGCACAACTTCCTGCATTCTCAACTTCTGTTGTTCCCTGAGTTACTTGGAAACACTTTTGTACCCTTAACTCTGATAGGGTGTTTATAGTTTTCCCCTTGTTGTTTGATTCTATTTGTGTTCCCCTGTGACTTGTTTAAACCTCTTGATACCCCTACCATAGATGGGGTGTTGCTCCCATTCCTGGTTTTGGTATACCTTTTACATGTCGCCCTTCCCAGCAGAGAGTGTTACACATTAGTGACCCCCCACACACACAAAAGAGACTGAGTTCCACTCTGTTCCACTCTGCTTGCTTTTTTCCTTTTTTTTATTGGTACAGGCACTCAGATATGGAGGCACAAGCACAGAAACCTTTGTCTCCGCACTGTCTCAGAGGGGACTCCCACATGCTGCAGTCTCACTGTCATCAAAACACAGGTCAGGAAGCATAGGGAAATAAGGAGCAGTTTCAAAATTTGCAAAGAGTGTTTTATTATTAGTAATAACAGCAAAATAAAAAATAAAAATGTGTTCAGTAAAACTATTTACAAAGGCAGTACAAGCAGAGAAAACAAAATCCTCCTTCTGAGTGTTTCTTCTCAATTTCCAGTCTCAATCTCTCTCTTTCTTTTTCAAATAAATGCTGCTCTTTTAATAAGCAGTATTTGCAGGGAGCTTATTAACATACATCCTGTTCTTCCTAAAATGTTCTTGTCAGTTTCTTGCAGGTACAGCAAAAATAACACAGAGACCCAGAAGTGACATCTTGTTTACATCTCTGCAAAAGGCTTAAAACTGCATTTCAGGTTAACCCCTTTAGTTCCAAATAGCTTTGCAATCATTTCAACAGTATAACTACATACATTTTCAAACAAAGGGATCCCAGTATAGGTTACATTTCTACATAAAGAGTCACATATATTTTTATAACTGCAGATATGCAAGCGGGAAGAAAATACAGAAATAGCAAAGGAAGGCAGAGAGATAGTGAAAGGCGGAGAATTGCAAAACCGTAGGAGTGATCACTTCCTAGGTCTCACAAGAAAATTTAGTTACGCAACCAGACAGAGAAGAAATAGAAAAAGAGAAGATAGAACAGAATCTTGAATTTAACCTTTTTCTGCATAACTAATGGGTCAAGGCCTTGTTCAGCCCTGTCACACCCACTATAGTCATTGGGGCTAAAAATACTGCATTGCACAAAAGTTGGTGGTTTAGGGGACCAAGGCTGACCCACACCTAATGCACCCCAGTTTTGGCAATCAGTTCAAAAGCAACCATTCTCTTCCCCATGGCATTATCAACCATCTGGTTTCCTGTGTACTGTCCAACTTTAACATAAATAAATCACCCACCCACCCTCCCCATTACCAGTAAGCACTCTAGCAGCAATTCCCACTGTTTAATGCAAAGGACTTAATACATGACCTGTGTGCTACTTAAAGGGCACTGCTGTGTGGGACTATGGCAAGGTGGTACTTGATTTGACTATGTGAATACTCCACATGCAAATCAACATCAATGGGACAGCTGTGCAGCAGGCCCATATGCTGGCGGGGGGGCTCAGTTTTTCCTTTTTGTGTGTAGGTCCCGGTGGCTGCCTGGTGTCTTGTCTGGTCTGGTCACTTGTTAGTCCAGTTCTTCTAGATGCATTTTTTGCCACCCAGCTTTAATGAATTCTTGATTTGGTTGGCTGGAATTAACTTGCTGTGCATGTGTCTGACCCCACCCCCCAGTACAGTGCGGACATGGACAATGACGGTTTCTGATGTCAGACTAATTTGGGCTTTGTTTTTATGTTTGGTTTAAATGTGTGGTATCTAATTTCTTACATACTCCTGCCCCATGGCTTGTCCTTCAGGGCCCTTGGGTTTCAGTGATCCTCTTGGGATACACAGTGGTGAAAAGGACAGTTGTGTATTGGGTCTGAGAGGACTCATGTCTCCTGTAGCCATTTTCCTGTTTCTTCCCTCAGGACCCTGGTTTGAGCTCACACTGGCATCTTCTGCCCAACCGTTGTGACTGTCACCAATGAACACTGTGGCAGTGCTGCAGCATGAGTGTGGCTGATCTCAAAATGGTACAGGCCAGTTTGTCACATGATTTCTTAGCTGTTTGTGATTGGTTTATTAAGAATTGGCTTGTACTAAATGAAAAAAAAGTCTATGGTTTTTCATAAAACTAAGAGCAGAGTAAAGCAAAACACCACTCTATCTTTGGTTACAGCTCTAGGGGTGTAAATAGAGCAAGTTCAACAATCCAGGTACCTTGGTCTTATTGTTGATGAGGGATTAACTTCTGAACCTCTAATTTCTAATATAACTAAAGTCTTACATCAAAGACTGGGAGCACTTTACCATCTTATTTCACTCATGGCTCCTTCTACCAAGAAAATGTCAGCACAAAGTTTTCTAATTCCCTTAATAGATTATGGATTATTATTTTACCATTCAGCCGGGGTAGGATTATTGTCTAGAGTAAGGGTACTTTAAAATTTAATTGCTAGATATTCCACCCAGTTGCCAGCAAGGACCAATCACTGTACCCTTTTAAGGGCTGCTGGATTATTGCCCCTTGAATGTTGATATAAGCTGCAGCTTTGTATGTTGGCCAAAAAAGTGTTCTTGAATAAGGTCCCTCCCCTCCTAGCTTCCATTTTTATTAGACACCACAACACAGTTGCTACTAGGTCATATACATTTTTTTTCAGTTCCACGGATGTTGACTTCAACCGGTCAAAGGTCTTTTTTATATACATTACCTTCCCTTTTTAATTAACTATTATCCCTCTTTGATTGTTTAAAAAATTCAGTTATGACCTTTAAGATGAAATTAAAATGTTATTTATATGAGGAAAATGATTGTAAATGTTTATCCTAATGTTTAATCCTAAATTTTCTGTAGATGAATGTTGAGGCTGTATGTAAATTTTCATCCTAATTGTTTAATCCCAATGTTTTGCAGATGTCTGTTAAGGCTGTGTGGAAACTATGTTTGACTTTTTATTTGGTTTGTCATATGTAACTTATTGTTTATGTATACTGGTCAACCATGTAAATGGGTCTTTGGTCCATGGACTTTCCGGTTTAAACAAATAAAACAAACAAACAAACAAACAAGTACCATCCCTCCCCAGAGGAGGAACGTGTCCTGTTCCAGTCAGTCCTCCATTGGCAGCCACTGCACTAGCTCTTGTGCCCTACCTTAGATACCAACCTGTAGTCCTGCTGCTGGTGAATGGTCTTCTTGTCTCTTGTTCTCAGTACATTGCCAGCAGGCTTTAATGGAAACCTTGAGTCAGCCTTTCATTCATAGTGATACTCTTGCATGTCAGCATGACTTGTGCTGCCCGATGCCCGCAGTTCCACCTTGGCCAAAAAAAGATCCTTCCCCCATTTTCTGACCAGCGAATGGGCCAGTCACTGCTCCACTCACTTGTTGAGACATGAACAAGCTGGACATGTTAGAGTGGAAGTGCTTTTATAGTGCTCTTACAAGAAGGCACTAAATGTCTGTCAACTCCACCCCCAATCACACATCTGATTCACAGGACTTCCTGAATCTAATCTGCCACAAGATTAATTTCCTGAGCTAGTTTCCCCCATACCACTTGTTAGAAATTTAAAGGCAAGTTTCAAACTGCCCCAGACACTGCCTACAAATCTTTTTTTTCTCCCCACTTACTCTGATACAAAATATAAATGAATACAAATATGCCTTTAAGGTAAAGCGAGGTGTTTTCACTCCTCTAATGTCAGCAAAGTCTGTTCTTCCATGAACACAGGAAGAATAATAAAGTGATATACACAAGTACAGGGGAGTTAGAACACAATGAAATAAAACTGGAAATGAGATGGTATAAACAGTTAGTATAACTGTATAAAGTACCATTTAGTAATACAGGTGTTAGAGTTGTCCACAGTGTGTCATAAATACAATGTCTTGTTTGAGACAGTTACTTTTAAAGGTAAATTGACAGATTTCAGTTCCCATATCCATGACTGTAGTTTTGTTAAAGATATGAAGCAACTATAAACAGTCCAGTCTCTCATGCAGTTAATCTCTCACTGCATCATGTGTTTCCCAAAGTTGATGAAAGATTTTTTAGGTCAGTAAATCAAGGACTGTAAACATTCAGGTTTTTCTGTAGTAACACCAATGTGGTATGCAGATGTTTCTTCACTCTGAAGAAGAATAATAAGCAGATAAACAATAAACTGCATGGAATAAACAGTTTGTCTCCACAAGTAAAATCAATCGGCTATTATAGAAGTTGTTTAAGGGGTTCCACTGGGGTTTGTTTTAGGCCCCTTGCTTATTGTAATCTTTGTGAATATGCCTCTGTCAATAGCAATGTTCTCATGTGTCAAACTCTATGTGATTAATTACATAATGTTGGTTAAGGCTTCTTACCCTCAAGAGGCTTAAAGATCGGAAGGCACAAAGAAACATAGAAACATAGAAGTTGATGGCAGATAATGACTGCAAGGCCCATCCAGTCTGCCTATTTTTTTCTACATAATGAATGTGCCATAGGCCTTTACTCTGTCAATGGCCTATCTATTCATACTCATCTGTAATGCTCACTTAGGCCTATCCATTGCCTGTTTGAAGCCCTCCACTGTATTCATATCCATCACTTCCTGAGGTAGGCCATTCCATGCAACCACCACCCTTTCTGTGAAAAAGAACTTCCTCACATTACCCCTTAATTGGCCTCCCTCTAATCTCATGCTGTTTCCTCTTGTCCTGCTATTTTTATGTTTGCTTGCACGCATGTGCAAGAAACATAGTGCCACCATACGAGTTTTCGTAGGTGTGCCACCCCCACTTCCAATGCCCTGCTCCTTTTTGCAGGCATGACCGCACTACACCAGTGAATGTCCAAGCTGTCTATGACAGTTGTTCAAATGCAGTGCCGTACAGTTCTGAGAAAAATGCCGCTACAATCAGCGGAGGTAACGTGTAGGCAATTTGCATACTGCCGTTGGCTGGAAAGTTGCATACTGCATCGGCAGTATGCAAATTGCCTACACATCAGCACTGCATGTGAACTGTCATAGACAGTTCATTTCCGATCCTCGTTGGATCCAGTCCACCTCCCCCATGAACACCTAGGTAGCATGCTGGGAGTCCACCCCAGCATGCTCATGTGCCTCTCCACCCCCGCAGACTGTATGACCGACAAGGGTGCCCAATCCCCTGTCAGCTCCACTGCCCCCCCAAAAGCAAACTTCCAGGTGTCACACTGGGAGCCCACCCCAGCATGGCAAAAGTCTGTGGCCCATGGTGGTGCCCAGTCCCCCATCAGTTCCACTGCCCCCCAACACTCTTTCAGGTGCCATGCTCAGTGCCCACCCCAGCATGGCAAAAGTCCCACATCATCTTTACAAAAAAAACAAACACCTAGAACAAAAGAAAATGGTCCCACATTGACTTTCTTGCTCCCTCCCCCAACCTGCACCCATTCTCTGCATACCCCATCTCCCCACACCACCATCACCCCATCCTTACCTCTGGAGGCTCGTGCGACGATCTTCAGTGGACCGGGAACACTTCTGCACTCTTCAAAGCCGACCGCGAACTGAAGAAATTTTGGTAAGCTGTATAATGACATGAATGTTTTTTTTTTCAACTTTGGTGCATATCTCAGCTACTTTTGGGAATTTTTTCACCAAATTTTCAACATGGAGTTCTTGGAACCCCACCTCATAAACTCAGCCACTGTCATTTTGTTATTCAGTCCTGAAAGGTGATTTCATGGTCACTGCGCGGAACCACCTTCTGGGACCAAGTAACAAAATGACAATGTCATAGTTCATGAGGTAGGCCCCCAAAACCCTATGTTGAAAATTTCTTGAAAAAATTCCTAAAAATAACTGGTTTATGAGCGTGAGTTGCGCAGCTCCTACGCACGCTCGTAACTTCGAGAATTTTTACTATTTTCACTACAGAAGGGGAAGGAAGGAAACATATTCAATTCAGTGCTTTAGAGGAACTGGTAATTGCTATTTTTCTTTTAAACTTAGATTGTGGGCTTTTAGTGACACTATACTTTCTTTGTTGTCTTTACTTATAATTGTTTTGGGGCTGTTGAAAATTTAAAACATAGTGGTGGTGTAATTCTGTGCTGTCTTTAAATGCTGCAAATTTTATCTTGGCTTGTCTGACTGCCCTGTAGTTGGGTGAAGGGTGTTAATTGTCTGGCCTCTGACCTCAGCTACATGATAACTGGAGGTGGGGCTTAGTCAGAGTTAAAGTAGCAAGCAGGTTTTATTTTCTCAGAAGAAGCCAGAAGGGGAAGGAAGGAAACATATTCAATTCAGTGCTTTAGAGGAACTGGTAATTGCTATTTTTCTTTTAAACTTAGATTGTGGGCTTTTAGTGACACTATACTTTCTTTGTTGTCTTTACTTATAATTGTTTTTGGGCTGTTGAAAATTTAAAACATAGTGGTGGTGTAATTCTGTGCTGTCTTTAATTGCTGCAAATTTTCACCCCCCCCTTCCCCAACTCTTAATTATATGCCCTGTTAAATCTGATTGACAGGAGCTAAACACAGGGTATAGTAAGGGGTGTGAAGTAGGAGGGGCATAAGGAAGAAGCCCACCCTCAGCACGACAAGTGTTTTGACTCATTTATTTATTTATTGGTTTCTTTTTCTTTAAAAAAATCTGAGGATCAGTGGCAGGATTTTAGTACAGTAAATTAATAAAAGGAACTAGGAGAGCTTCAGTAGCAGACAAGTAGTGGAATTGCAGTATAATGTGGAGTGGTGCAATGCAGTGGCTTGGGGCAGCCATATTCAGGCAGACCTTATGGACACTGAGGTGCTGCCCTATCTGGATGCATCTCTCTGGACTGTGGGATGAGGTAGCCAGACTCAGAGTGGGAAGTAAACTGGGTCAGAGTACCATCACCCCTATCCAGGGACCACCAGTCCAATGCAACTGCCTCAAAGGATGCCGAGCGAGGAGCACTGGATGACAGTGGGCTCAGGGAGGGTTAGAGCAGTCAGGCAGAGGCACATCCCAGTTCCTATTCTACTCAAGAACTCATATGCCACACTGTCAAATGAGGACAACCAAATAGAGGTACCCAGAAGTGGAAGGAAAGGATGTGGAGGTTAGCCAAGGAGGTGACCTCAGTGGGGAAAGCAGTGGACCCCAGAGGAGGAGGAAGCAAATCCTGGTGGGGACTCCATCATAAGAGGATCCAGCTAGGAACACAGGAGGGGAGGACAGGAGGTGAGGTGCCTACCAGGTGCCACGGCATGGAGGGATGGAAGGAAGATCCTGGGGATCACTGGGAAGGCAAGACGGGAGGGTGAGCTGGATGTCATTATTCACCTAGGTACTAATGACCTGGCAAATGGAGAGCCAAAGGAAGTTCAGGAAGAGTTTAGGAAACTGGGGAGAGGGTCTCAAGCAAGTAGCTACTTCTGTCAATTTCTCAGAAGTACTACCTGTGAGAGGCAAGGGAGAGCATAGGAGTGCATGCACCAGGAACTTTAACTCATGGTTGAAGAACTGGTGCTGTGAGGAAGGGTTTGGATTCATTGGTCACTGGGGACCCACCTGGAGGGATGGAGGTTTGTTAAGCCTGATGGCCTGCATCCATCCTGGAAGGGAATCCAAGCACTCAATGATAAGTTTAAATGCTACATTGACAAGCATTTAAACTAGCAAAGGGAGGTGGCAGGCCAGCAAGGAGGGTACCTACTTGCTCACCCCCCACAGCTAGCAGTGGAACCAGTGAACCAGAGGAGTGGCTATCTCTGCAAAGCAGTGTGTAAAGATGGAGATTAGTGCCCAAGAGGTGGATAAGCAGAAAGGGGCAAAATTCAGCAGAAGGGCAGACAGCAAGGAGAACCAGGGATAAATGACAACCAAGGAAGGGGCTGGGTAGAACAGTGAAACAGTCTAGGAGGTCAAATCATGGAAAGCCATGTGTGCAAATGCCAGGAGCCTTAGCAACAAGATGGAAGATCTGGAGGCTGTCATGGTACAGTCAGACCTGGACATTGTGGCCATCACTGAAACCTGGTGTAATGATAACCATGACTGGGAGATGGCCATACCTGGCTACAACATATTCAGAAGAGACAGAGCAGGCAGGAAGGGAGGAGGAGGGTGGCACTGTATGTGAAAAATGACATAAGGCCACAGAGATCCAGGAGGAACAAAATGGGGGAGAGATACTGTGGGTTAAGCTGGAAAGGAAAATGGGGACAGCCATCCGCACAGGTGTGGTCTATAGACCACCAGCCCAGGAGGAAGAAACAGATAGGGAGCTGATGCTAGCCATCCAAAGGATGGCAGACAAGGGTGAGTTAGTACTGGTTGGAGACTTCAATATTCCCAGACGTGGACTGGAGCATCCCAGCAGCAGCATCAACTAGGAGCAGATTTATCCTGGACTCCCTTCAGGGTGCCTTCCTCAAGCAACTGGTCATGGAACCAACTCGGCAGAAGGCAATACTGGACCTTGTGCTCACAAACAGGGACAGTGTGATGGGGGTAACAGTGGGGGAGCACCTGGGAAACAGTGACCACCAGTCATTGTGGTTTGAAATCACAGAAAGAGCAGAACCAAACCACACAAAAACACGTATCCTGGATTTTAGGGGGGGCAGACTTTGGGAAAATGGGGAGATACTTGAAAGAGGCATTAAGGGGAATGGGACAGGAATCAGGGGTTGAGGAACAGTGGGCAGTATTTAAAATGGGGATTACAAGAACAACAGAATTATGCATTAAGCAGGTTAGCAAGAGGAAAAGGAAGAGGAGACCATTATGGTTTTCCAAAGAGGTAGCAAAGAAAGTGAAAGCCAAAGATTGCATTCAGGCAATACAAAAGACACAGGCAGAAGGGATAGGAGAAGTACCAGGAGAAGCAAAGGAGGCAGGAGATCAGTAAGGGAAGCCAAAGCTCAGACAGAAGAACACATTGCAAAATCAGTGGGTAGAGGGAAAAACCTTTACAGGTACATAAGTGAAAAAAGAAAGACAAAGGGAGGGATAGTGAGACTGAAGGGGAGGATGGGGGCGCGTGGAGGATGACAACAGTAAAGCTGACATATTGAACAGGTATTTCTGCTCAGTCTTTACTGAGGAAGAGGAGGGTAATGGGTCTGAAGGAGTACAAGGGTGAGAATGGTGCAGAAATGGACACAAGTCCCTTTACATGAGAAAGGGTCCTGAAGGAACTGGAAGTAATAAGAGTTGATAAAGCAATGGGGCCAGATGGGGTTACCCCAGGGTCCTTAAAGAACTAAGAGAGGTGGTGGCTGAACCTCTGGCTATCCAGTTTAGCCGATCACTGGAAACAGGGGAGGTACCCAAAGACTGGAGGGCAGCAGATGTAGTCCCTTATACAAAAGTGGGAACAAAGAGGAAGCAGAGAACTACAGACCAGTCAGCCTCACCTCGGTAGTGGAGAAGATCATGGAAGCACTACTGAAGGAGAGAGTGGTGGAACATCTGGCTGTCAATGGACTACAGGACCCAAGGCAGCATGGTTTCACCAGGGGGAGGTCATGTCAGACCAACCTCGTTGAATTTTTTGACTGGGTGACTAGGGAGGTGGATCAGGGGAGGGCAGTGGACATGGCCTATCTGGACTTCAGCAAGGCCTTTGACACTGTGCCACATAGAAGACTATTACACAAACTGGGAATATGGGTGTGGGCAGGACAGTAGTGTGGTGGGTAGGTAACTGGCTGGGTGGCAGGACACAGAGGGTGGTGGTAAATGGCTGTCACTCCACAGAGGAAGAGTGACCAGTGGGGTACCACAGGGATCAGTGCTGGGACCGGTCCTATTCAACATCTTCATCAGTGACATTCGCGAGGACCTAGAAGGCAGAATTTCACTGTTCGCTGATGACACAAAGCTCTGTAACAGAGTAGACACACCAGAGGGTGTTGACAGAATGAGAAGCGACCTGCAGAAACTTGAAGAATGGTCAGGGGTTTGGCAGTTGAAATTCAATGCAAAGAAGTGCAAGATAATGCATATGGGGCACAAAAACCCTGGCACAATATATCATTTGGGGGTGAGTATATAGCATGCACCAAGCAGGAAAGGGATCTTGGGGTTATCATCTCTGATGACCTCAAGGTAGGTATACAGTGTGACAAGGCAGCAGGTAAAGCAAATAGGATGCTGGGATGCATAGGCAGGGGCATCACCAGCAGGAAAAGGGAGGTCATAATTCCACTATACAAGACACTAGTGAGGCCCCACCTGGAGTACAGTGTGCAGTTCTGGAGACCTTACCTATGTAAGGACATAGACAGGGTAGAGAAGGTTCAGAGGAGGGCAACAAAGATGGTGCATGGATTGCATCACAAGTCCTATGAAGACAGGTTGAAGGAACTGAACATGTACTCCCTGGAGGAGAGGAAGGAAGGGAGACATACAAGTATCTTATAAGGAGGAACAGGGTGCAGGAAAACACTATTTTTAAGCGAAAAAGATGTTCCAGGACAAGAGGGCATGGAATGAAGTTGGATGGAGGACGATTCAGAGGAAACATGAGAAAGAATTTCTTCACAGAACGGGTGGTGGACAAGTGGAACACCCTGCCAGAGGAAGTGGTGGGGGCTGAAACAATCACGGGATTTAAGAATGCATGGGATAGACATAAAGGAATTCTGGAGGTCAGGGGTAAGGGGCAACAGACTTCTAGGAAAATAAACTGAACTTACAAGCTCAAATGGGCAGACTGGGTGGGCCATAGGCCTTTATCTGCCGACACTGTCTATGTATCTATGTATCTATGTACCACACCTCCTTATGAGCAGTATAGCTGTCATTTTTCACATCTTGCCCAAAAAGTATTTTTGTACATGTAGCGCACAATGGCACGGTCGGTGTGCGAAATCAATGTTTGGGTCTGATTAAGGAAATCACAGTGACACTGTTCATGAGCAGAGGTCTTAAAATGCCTATGTTGAAAATTTGGTGACAAAGGTCCATAAAACTACAGTGTTACAAGCATGCATTGCACAGTTTCCACGCACCCTCGTAAGTTCATGAGTTTGTAATATTTTCAGTCCCAATTTTCAACACTGGCATTTTCCACACCTTCTTATGAACAGTACTGCTGTCATTTTTCACACCCTGGTTTGAATGTGTTTTCACACTTCCGGCACAGAAATGTGCTGTCGCTGTGGGAAATCAGTGTTTGGGACAGATTATTGAAATCACAGTGCCACTGTTCATAAGCGGAGGTCCCAAAATGCCTGTGTTGAAAATCTGCTGTAAAATATCCCCAAACTAATTATATTATGGGTGTGCGTTGTGCAGTTTCTATGCACACTCATGACTTCACCATTTTTTTTATATTTTCACTCCAGATTTTCAGCATTGCCACTTTTTACACCTCTCCATGAACAGTACAGCAGTCATTTTTCACATCCTGTTTGAAGTGTGTTTTTGCACCTGTGGTGCCAAATGGCATAGTCGCTGTGCAAAATCAGCTTTCAGCTAACGAACTGATATTGCCACTGTTCACGAGGTGGGGTTACAAAAAACCCATGTTGAAAATTTGGAGTGAAAATACCAATGAATGCCAGGGGCATTACGGTTTCCAACCATAACGACCCACCCTGTAGAGAATGACAGGCATCAGGGGTGTGACTTGGGTTTGTCACCTGTAATGCTCATGCCATTCCACCCCCACCCACACCCCACAGCCAGTGACAGACATCGAGGTGTGTCTTGGACTCTTCAGCCCCAAAGTTCACCCCATTCACCTATACTGCATCCATCTCACCATATTTCCTCATGGAACTGGGTGAATGTAAGACCCAAAGACCCCAAGGCACACCGTGACACTTGTCAGTGTCTGCAGGGTAGGGTGTGGTGAAATGGCATGGGCGTTATGGCCGAAGACCCAAAGGCACACCCCAATGCCTGTCAGTTTCTACAGGATGGTGGCGGGGTTGGCTTCAGCTCAATACTTCACTGCCATTCCTATTATGCATTTCTCTAACTCCTACACCACCACTGCCAAAGCCAGCAAGCAAACATTCAGCATTGACAAATGCTTGTTCTTATATTGAAACATGTTATACTCTTTCACCTTGTTAATGCCCTTAAGATGTGTGAATCTTTTGATCATTTCACCTCTCTCCCTCCTTTGTTCTAGGGTATACATATTGAGCTCTGTTAATCTGTCTTCATATGTTTTCTGATACAGTCCCTGCACCATTTTGGTTACCCTTCTCTTGACTGCCTCCATTTTTTTAATGTCCTTGTGCAGGTTCGTCCTCCAGTACTGCATGCAGTACTCCAGATGGGGCCTAACCAGTGTCTTGTAAAGAGGGATTATTTATTACCTCCCTCTTATGACTTGTGATACCCTTACTAATATACCCCAACATCCCCCTAGCCTTACTTACTGCTTTAGTAGTCTGCTTGGATGGTTTCAGGTCATCTGTGATGACGATGTTCAAGTCTCTTTTTTCCCTTGTGATTGCCAGCAACTCCCCTCCCTTATCTATAGGTAGCTTCAGGGTTTCTCTTCCCTATGTGTATGATCTTGCACATCTTTACGTTAAACCCCAGTTGCCACTCTTCTGACCATTTTGCCAGTTTATCCAGATCTGTACTCATTCTGCCCCCCCCCATCTGGATCATCTGCTCTGTTGCAGAGCTTGGTGTCATCTGCAAATAGACACACCTTACCCTCCAATCCATCTGCAATGTCACTGATGAAGACATTGAAGAGGACTGGCCCCAAGACTGATCCCTGAGGTACCCCACTTGTGACTTGCATCTCTTCTGACTGTATACCATTTGCCACCATTCTCTGTGTTCTGAACGCCAACCAGTTTGCCATCCAGTTGACCAACTTCTGACCCACCCTGAACCTACCCAGCTTATTAATCAATCTTCTATGTGGAACATAGAAACATAGAATTTGATGGCAGATAAGGACCGTTTGGCCCACCTAGTCTGCCCATTTCCCTACCTAATAGATAAGCTGCAGATCCTAGTTAACCAACAGCCTACTTCCTCCTACCCCTCACTAGAATTGCGTTATGTATGTCCCATGCACTCTTGAATTCCCCCATAGTTTTTGACTCTTTGACCTCCAGAGGAAGGCTGTTCCATGCATCTACAACTCTATGTGTGAAGAAATAATTCCTCACATTACCTCTGAGCTATCCCCCCATATCTTCAAATTGTGCCTCCTTGTTCTTGCACATCTCTTTTTCTGAAAGATGCTACACTCTTGGACTTTGTTGATTCCCTTAAGGTATTTAAAAGTTTCTATCATGTTCTCCCTTTCCCTCCTTTCCTCGAGGCTATTCATCTTAAGCTCCTTTAGTTTTTCTTCATATGTCTTCTGGTGCAGACCCTGCACCATTTTGGTTGCCCTCCTCTGGACAGCCTACACCATGTCTATGTATTTGCGGAGATGGGGTCTCATGAACTGTACACAGTACTCTAGATGTGGTCTTACCAACTGTCTGTACAGAGGGCCAACAACATCCTGTTTTCTACTGGTGATGCTTCTTCCTATGCATCCCAGTATCCTCCCAGCCTTCCTTACTGCCTTCTCACATTGCTGGCCCACTTTTAGGTCATCTGATATGACTACCCCCAGGTCCCTTTCCATTTTTGTTGTTGCCAGTATCTCACCCCCATTGTATACTCTTCCTCTGGGTTTTTGTTTCTCAGGTGCATTACTTTGCACTTCTTTGCATTGAATCTAAACTGCCATACATTTGACCATTCCTCCAACTTTGCCAAGTCCCTTTTCATCCTTTCCACCACACCTTGCGTATCAACCCTGTTGCAGATCTTTGTGTCATCTACTAAGAGACATAATTTCCCTTCCAGTCCCTCTGCAATGTCACATATAAAGACATTAAAAAGAACCGGCCCCAGTACTGAACCCTGTGGTACCCAACTAGTAACCCTTCTTTTCTTCACTGTGGACTCCATTTACTATTACCCTCTGTATCCTGTTGTCCAGCCCATGTTTTACCCAGGCTACCACCCTGGGACCCACTCCCAGGCAGGCTAATTTGTTTATTAATCTTTTGTGCAGGACTGTGTCAAATGCCTTGCAAAAGTCTAGGTAGGCGATGTCCACATCCCCTCCCTGGTCTACTACTTTAGCCCCCCAGTCAAAGAAATCAGATTTGTCTGACATGACCTTTCTGCTGTGAATCCATGCTGCCTTGGGTCCTCTGCCCCACTGGCCTCTAGGTAGTCAAGAGTGCTTTCCTTCAGAAGTGATTCCATCATTTTTCCTACCACTGAGGTCAAACTGACAGGTCTGTAGCTTCCTGCCTCTGTCTTGCTCCCACTTTTGTGAAGGGGAATTATATCCACCCTCCTCCAGTCCTCAGGTACCACACCATCCTCCCATGATTTATTAAAAAGGGTAGTCAGTGGTGTTACTAGTTCTTCCCTTTGTTCTTTTAGAATTCCTGGGTGAATCCCATCAGGCCCCATTGCTTAATCCACCTTCAGTTTTAAGAGTTCTTTCAGAACCCTTTCTTCTGTGAAAGAACTAATATCAACCCCCTATCCAGAGTGCTTCTTTTGACTGGATTAAGTATCTCTCTCTGCTTTTCCATTGTGAATACTGAGCAGAAGTAATTGTTCAGTATCCCTGTTTTTTCACTGTCGCTCTCTGCCCACCCACCTTCCTCTTTATTCAGCCTCAGTATCCCTGCCTTAGTCTTTCTTTGCTCCCTAATGTACCTATAAAAGGTTTTATCCCCCTTCTTAACCTAGTTGGCTATCTTTTCCTCAGTTTGGGCCTTTGCTATTCTGACTGCCTTCCTCGCTTCCTTCTGCTTTAACTGGTACAATTCTCTTTCCTGTTCCTTCTGTGTTTCCTTATACCTGAATGCTATCTTTTTCTCCCTTACCTTCCCCACCACTTCTTTTGAGAATCATAGTGCTTTTTTCTTTCGTTTTGATTTGCATATTTGCTTCACACAAAGGCCTGTTGCCTCTGTGATGGTGGTTTTGATGTTTCCCAATTGTTGCTCCATCCCACTTTCTTGCCTGTTTGCTAGTGCTTTTCTGAGGGACTCTCCCAGTTTAACAAAATCAGCCCTTCTGAAGTCCAGTACCTTCACTTTTGCATGGCTTGACTCTACAGCTAAGTTTATCATGAACCACACTGTTTGGTGGTTGCTTGTTCCCAGATGGCTACCCCTATGGTCTAACCTCAACTAAATTCTAATTCAATATTTTTGTTTTCTAACATATAAACATAGCAAGTGTCAGCAGAAAATGACCAGTAGACCCATCTAGTCTGCATTATTTTGCCTAACTCTGCACCCTAGACCCTACTTGGTCACTGGTGTCCCTCTCTCCGACCTTAACTCGACTTAACATACCCATGTGCCTATCCCATGCATGTTTGAAGCTCCCCAGTGTCTTCACCCCTACCACATCTTCTGGCAGTCTGTTTGAGGCACATACCACACTTTCTGTGAAAAATGATTTCCTTTCATCCCTCTTAAACTCCCACCTCATGCTCAGGGTCAGACTGGAAAGCAAAGGGCCCAAATGGAAATGGGGCCATGGGGACCCTGGTGCTGATCACAGTATGCCTTTGTATACAAAATGTAGCCTGGATTTTACCGACAGTCGTATGCCCTGGCATAAAAGCAGCACGAATTTTCATCCATAAAATAACAGCATGTATTAGTTTGGAATAAAGCTATTCCATTACTTGTCTGAGTTATAATATCTTCCTGTTTTAGAGACTTCAATCCCATTTATTTAAGGTGAACTGGCAGCTAATTTTCAAAGTAATGTGTTCTGGGGGCCCTTTTAAGAATCGTAGACTTCACAATGCTTAAAAGGTTTTCAACCTTTTATTGATTTCTCCTCTGTTTCACTCTGTGCCAGACCTTGTTCACGGGGTTCATTTTCTTCTTTTAATCTAGTTAAAAGTATACATACATTTTATCTTTCCATTCACAGTTTTCCTTTTTACTAAGTTTAATTTATACATTTATGCTGTACCAACACATAGCGATTCTAAGGTTGTCATCATCATGTTTTCTGTCCTGCTTTTTATTCTTAATTTATAAAACAGTCTGTATTAATCCTGTGTGAGGTATTTGCTTCTGTAATTTAGAAAGGAATGCAAGACATTTATAGTTGTTGTGACTGAAATGTTTGCTGGCAAATGATTCTAATTATATGCTGCCTAACAGGCTTGCCACTTTTTAACTGTGCATTGCCATACCTTTGTTTTGTTTTTTAAGCTGCTTAAGGTGGAGACTTTCTGGCATTTACCCTTTATTGTTGAGACATAAAGTGTTTCATGCATTTTTTTAATTTGCCAATGCATGGAGCTTGCTTAGTATGCAACTCAGTTTACTTTTTACATTCATAAATGCTTTGTTAAGTTTTAAGGACTTACCTCCACCTTGCTTTTTATCTCCAAATCCTTTAAATTTGTTACTGTGCAGTGAAAGACACTTGCTGCTTCTCCTGTGGACCTGGGCACTGTTGCCTCTTGCCTGTTTTTGTGCTAAGCCTCGGCTGCCATAGTTACAGCATCATAACCAGGTGCCGAGTGTTTTCGCACATGTGAGCATGTGCGATCCATTGCTATGCAACAATAAACTATTGCGTGGTTGGGCAATAGGTTGGGGCACAACAACAGGCTTGTTCATTTGTCTGGCTTCATTTCAGTTACTACTGTCTGTTTTATGTGTAATGTTGCTTTGCAGGGTCCTGTGGTGTCTATCTGTGGGGGTTGGTGCAGTGAGGGAAGGATCAGGTTTTAGATCTCTATGTGTCCTTTATGTGCTCATGGGTGGGAGGTCAATGGTGATTTGACCTTCCAGATATCTAAGTGCTATAAATCTAGTTTCTTTTTAATAGTGACTCAACACTAAGCAGCAATACACTCTTGCATGAGTTGTGTAATCGGTAGGGGCAAAAAACAGGTTTGTTCATTTGCCTGGCTTCATTTCAATTGGTGTTAGTCTGTTTAGGATGTAATGTTGCTTTATGAGATCCTGGGGATCCTGTCTATGGGGCTTAGTGCTATGGGGATCAGGTTTCAGATTTTCATATGTCCTTATGTATTTATGGATGGCAGGTTAATCGTGATTTGACCTTCCATATGTACCTTTGGTTGTGCACTTTGTGTTACTATTTAGATATCTTTTAACATGGTATGATTACTTAGTACTATGAATGGACTCTAGATCATTTCAGTTAAACCAATTAGTATTTTTTTGTACTGAGTTTGGGTTTGTTCTCTGGTTAGATTGTGATTTGATGGAGAGTGTGTGAAATTTGGAAACTTGGGACAGTGAAGTTTTATTTCTTCCTTGTTGGCATACTGTGAATGTGAATTCTTGTTTTTTGCCTCTATCTTTGTCTTAAAATATTCAATTTCTATGCATTTTAACATCTCTCAACATTGTTGTATATAACATTATGTTATGACAAAATCAGTTTATAAATGCTTTCACGTTAATACATTTTTGTTGATATAGTTGAACATGGCAGTTTATTTCACTGTTAAATACATTTATGTACCATACTGATGATTTTTTAAGCTACAGTATTTGTTTCTTGTCCCATATTTTTTTTACTTATTTTTTACATGCAGTAAACTTCTCCATATTTCATACTTAAAAATGCACTTATGTTTAATTTTACATTTCATGGGGTTAAGTCCTTAGAGCATCTTTTGTGTGTATATTCTGTATTCTAATGCATGATACTCTTTACCAATTTCCATATCCTGTTGTATATTTCATGTTATAGAGTACTCAAAAAGGGTCTGTGCTGTGCTGATGCTATTGGTCTGTGTTGTGTTGATGCTGTTGCTCTAGATGCCTTGTTTGTATTTGATTATCATTGCTTAGTTGCATGCTCCCCAATTGGTTTCTACATTCATGCCAATATTTTGTTCCAGTGTTTTCATATTGAATATCCAGTGTATTGCGGGTCTTAGTAACATGTCCCTAAAATTTCCACCCCTTTCTGGGAGAAATACTTTTTCTAATCTCCAAAATCTCAAGGAGGCTCCACTGTGGCCAGTGTATTATGCATGAATCACTTTATGTCTCAACAGTAAAGGGCAAACACCAGAAAGTCTCCACCTTAAGCAGCTTAAAAAACAAAACAAAGGTATGGCAATGCACAGTTAAAAAGTGGCTAGCCTGTTAGACAGCATAGAATTAGAATCATTTGCCAGCAGACATTTCATTCACGTCAACCGTAAATGTCTTGCATTCTTCTTTTTTAAATTACAGAAGCAAATACCTCAAACAGGATTAATACAGACTGTTTTATAAACTAAGAATAAAAAGCAGGACAGAAAACATGATGATGACAACCTTAGAATCGGTATGTGTTGGTAGAGAATAAATGTATAAATTAAACTTTGTAAAAAAGAAAAACTGAGAATGGAAAGATAACATTTATGTATAATTTTAACTAGATTAAAAGAAGAAAATGAACTCCGGGAACAAGGTCTGGCACACAGCGAAACAGAGGGGAAATCAATAAAAGCTTGAAAAACACATTACTTTGAAAATTGTCTTTGAGCCTCATCGGGGGGGGGGCTGAAGAACCTACAAAACAGTGTCCATTTCCAGCTCACACTGTAAATTCATGAATTGAACTAGCAGCTACCCTACAAAAATGCTGTGAGCCATGAACTCAAAGATCCAATTCCTTCAGCAATGCTTCAGCAATGTGTGGTCTCAATTTAGCAAAATGTAATGCAATGCCTTTTTATCTACTTATTTAAAAGTAATGTAGGTTTGTATATGGTTGATTCTGCACAAACCCTTCCCCACCCATCAATATTAATTTTTTTCTAAATTCGGACCTCAGTCCCACAACATTGCAGCTGGGAAGCCTAGAGTTCCCCTTTAAAACAAAATTAATGGTTAAACTCAATGCCCCACCAAGGCACCTCCAGTAGTTGAGACCTATGCTTTCCCTACTTTTTCCTTTTTCTGGAAGCAGTTCTTGTGACATACCAGAATGCAGACAGATAAAGATGTGTATTTTCAGGAAAGACTTTGCAGTGCAATGTCTGCTGTGCCAAGATTTTTCAAAAAGGCCAAGTGGACCCCAGCACAATGTGGTTATAGTGATATGGGTAGCCCTAATTAAAAAAAAATATGAATGGAACTAGCAATCTTCTGCCTCAAGACAGAGAAGGTCAATTTCATATTAAGACATTGGGATATTGGCTTATTGTATGCTGTCAAATAAAGATCACCAGGGGATCTGTGGTGAAACAAATAATGGTGAGTTGCTCAGTAAGTTCAGTGTCTGCATTTTGAGGCCACTAGAATTTTACAACTCAAGAACCATTGTACTATATTATGTTTAACAATGTGCAATACTGTGGTATTCTGAAATGATACCATGTATATTGATTTTAGTTGAGTGTAAGTATTGTATCATACTGTTTTATTACTTTGCATTGCATATTATATTGTGTGTCATGAATTTACCCCAGGACATTCTTGAAAATTGGTTTTTGGCTCAAGAGCCTTTCCAGTTATCAACAAACAAATCTGGCAATCCATCCTCATTTTTCCCTATACACTTTCCCTATCTCTAGACAGTACCTGCATTTTACATTTCTGTTGGATGTTTATTTTATATGTATGGATTTGCATGTATACAATACAACTTAATACAATACATTACAATACAATTCAATACAATATAGTAAGATTACAGTTTAGTAACAGTAAATACTTACGGGCACAGGAAAGAAACAGTTATACAATTAGTGTCACCACAGTAATAAATCAATACATGGGTGTCATGATAGCACTAACACATCAAATAAGGCACCACATAGTGAATAAACAAGATAGTCAGCAGTCTATTAAGTACTGGACCCTGCCACCCGATGTCTGAATGAAGCCTTGTATCCTCTAGCTGTCTGGCTCAACCTTACCCCCCTGAACTGACTGGCCTGCATCCCACTGTTGCTCCATGCAAAAAGCCCAGAAATGATGTACCCTACTCAGGACAGCTAACCTTCAACTGTGGAGATTTGAGCTAAAATATGACTGTCACTTCACTTCTACCTCCATTTGTCGCCCCATCATTACCTGATTTAAATACTGTTGTGTACAAAGTCTTTACCACCATTTCCAGCTCCATTAATGATAGCCCAAGACTGTAAAGGCAAATGAGACTGTCTTCATTGAATGCTCTCTGGTATGTGTCACTGAGGCCAGAACTGATCATTCCTACTCATCCGCTCTACTAATATCCTTATAGTTTATAGCCTTTGCAAAAAAAATGTGCTTTACCTATGCTTTTATTTATGATGTTTCATAAATTCTCTTGTCAGCTGCATAGCATTTTCAGGGGGATTATGACTCATTTTGGCAGTGTTGGGACCCACAAGATAACTTTTCTGCTAGGAGGCAGGTGGTATTTTTTTTTTTGCCTAGGGTGATGGTGGTGGTTTGTGCCGTGGGGTTGAGCTTTCGGGCTGGTTGGGCCAGTGAGGGGGATTTCACTGAGGCAATCCAGTAATCAGTTTCACCTATAATAGATGACAGACCTAGTCAGTTATGTGAGAGAGCTGGGGACGAGGCCCTTGTTGGGACCAGATTAGAGATATTTACTGCTGGCCAAACCTCAGGGAGGGACCCTTAGTGTAGCACCCTCTCTACCAGCCTTTTCTTAGGATTTGTGGCAATAAACAGTCAGTGGGAAGTTAGCTTATTCTGCGGATGATGCCGGTCCCATTGTTTTCTGGAGCAGCCTCCTGTTATAATTGGAGCTGCTTCAGTTTCCACACATTCAGCATTTGTGCCATTGGCTCGCAGGGAGAGAAATAGGGGGTTGGCAGAGACTTTCAGCTGTTATTCTGGCTGATTGGTGGCTCTGTTGTGACATCTCTGGTGCAGACACATTTGAATGCTGAAAAAATGTGTCTCGATCCCCCCCCTCACTCCCAATCATAATGGATGCACAGTCTCTTAGAGATGACCTGTGCAGAAGCTGAATGGCCAACCAATGAGGGTGGTGAAGGGGAACTCTCTCTAGCCACACATTGAACTTCTAATCAATGCAACACCGAGGATAGGATTCCTCCCAGATGGTATATACTGGGACAAAATGTTTGAACAGAGTTCTGGGGAGACAATCTCATTAGTTATGTTGGTCCATGATCAATCCTCATGGATAAGTGGGAAGATAACCCTGCAGTGGGTGATGGCTGATATCTCCTCTGAGGGTGGAGATGCTGGGGGGGGTGGCAATTATAAATGGCAGACGTGGTTTGGGGGCTGGAACTGATACCCATGGTGCAGGATACTGGGGAGTAACAAGATTTCTCTGATGTAATATTTTTTTTTCTATCTCCCATGATATAAAGAGGGTTGAGTAGTCTCCCCATTTGGAGTTTCCAAAATTTCATATAATCTCCACAGTTTATCAAGTTATCAAGTTATTTAGCCTCCAGATACAATGTGTTGCTCTCTTCAAATAACCTGGAGTCATTTGTCAGAATTATAGCTCAAGTGCCCAGCCTATTCAATATGGCACACTGTCTTTTTTCAGTGTTACTAAAGTTATTGACTACTGAGCCTTTCCTATGTGTGTTTACAGGTGCTCAACATAACAAAAAACACAAAAACAATTAATACTGAATCAAGCCCCTTTCAGCTTGTTCTGAAGGGGGGGCAAGGATTGTCAGAGAACTTTCCAATTGGTATCAGTTTGTTTTACTATTGGAACAATCTTGGCTGGTCAACTGGGAGCTATGGAGAAAGGGAGCACCTGGGTGTTTGTTTGGTGGTACTCTCACCATGCCTCTGTGCCACATGATGATACTCATGTAAAACTCAAAATGAAAGGGGAAAGGGACTTTGGTTTCCAGATACTCACTGGTAAATTTGTTTAGTTCATGTTAAAAATGTGTTTGTCAAACTGTTCAGGGGTGGAGGGTGGGGGTTGTTGGATTTAATGTTAAAAACATGCAGAACTTACTCTCTTGATTTTTCTGTGCTACAGGTTAACTAACTCCATCTATTATTTGGTTTCAGGGTTATAGTGGATCCTAATTTGAACCAATTTATAATGACTGACAAATTGAACATACTGACATGGAATGTAAATGGGTTGAAGCACCTGGTAACAAACTCTAGCAAACCCACTATATCTGCAAATGCATTAACTAGATAAGAGTGTTTCATGGGCTTTAACATAAACACAAACATGAATTGCATTTAGTAAGGCCGACAATACCATTCCACATATGACTTGTGAACAAGCTGGGCAGCCTGGAAGTGGGTCACAAGGTGGTAAACTGGGTTAGGAACTGGTTGAATCTTAGAAGATAGACAGTCATTGTAACTGGTGCTCAATCTAAGGACAGGAGTGTGACCAGCAGGGGTCACAGGGGTCAGTCCTGGGCCCGGTCCTGTTCAATGTCTTCATAAGTGAAATTGCAGAGGGGCTGCAGGGGAAACTGTGCCTCTTTGTGAATGACACTAAGATCTGCAACAGGGTGGACACTCCGGGAAGGGTGGAAAAAATGAAGAGGGACCTAGGTAAACTGGAGGAATGATTTGAAGTTTGGAAGCTGAGATTTAATGCAAAAAGTGAAAAGTCATGCATTTGGGTTGCAGTAACAAGGGAGGATTATGGGGGGAACTGTGGTCACCAAACAGGAAAGGGATTTGGGGTTAATTATATTGGATGACCCAAAGGTGGCTAAACAATGTACCAAGGCTGTAGGGAGAGCCAGTCGGATGCTGGGGTTCATAGGGAGAGGTATCACCAGAAGAAGGAATGAGGTGGTGATGCCACTGTGCAGATTACTGGTGAGGCCTCATTTGGAATATGGTGTCCAGTTCTGGAGGTTGCATTTCCATAATGTAACTTTAAATCACAAATGGGTTAAACTGTTCTATTTTAAATCTATATTCCTCTCCCCTTCTGCTCCCACTGTTTAAGCTAACTGAATGCAACCTGGAAATATCTAGGCCTGCATGATGATTCACCTGCACAAGCTCCTTCTCAGTCCACATCACTGTATTTAAAAAAAATTAACTTCTTGTTGAAAATAGCAGCTTGCCACAGTAATACATAAGCTAAAGTGATGTCACCTACCAGAAGTTATAAGACATACTGTAGCTAGCTTGGCTTGAGGAAAGGTGAACATGGTTAGGACCTCATAGCAATTGAGTTCCATATGCAGCAAATAAGTCCAGATGCACTAACTTACCCTACAAGTGTTAAGTATCACAGTCTACATAATACACAAGGCTTACAGTGATGAATCTTTACATGGTTTGGCTGGTTTGGATTCTACTGTTTATAATACAGGAATGAAAACTAGGGAAGACATTTTTTCAATGACTGCCAAATATGCTACAGTTGCAGATGTTTTGCAAAGGTATAACAGAAATTATGTCTATGAGGTATTGTTATCCAAGAACTGGGTGACGTTTTCATACAGATTACATTTATGATACATGATTGTCCCTCTGTGAATCCCTGCTGCTCACTGTCACTGAAATCACTGTTAGACATGTAGCTAAATTATATCTTTAAGTAGCGATTCTTGAATTTTACCCCAAATCTGTATTTATTAATTTAAAAAAAAATATTTTGAGGGGGTGCCTAGTTATAGATTACCCCAATATTTAATTTCATCATTTTAGTGGAAACTTTGCACTCTGATTTTTTTTATTCTGAATTTTTTGCAGTATGTTGTCTGCATTTATATTAATTCTGTTGCCATTCCTGGTAATGTACGGGGGAGGGGACTGAGTTGTGATTGGGTTTGAATAAGGAACACAAATATTCATTACATTGGTTTGCTATCTCCACTTGATATGTTATGGTTTCCCCTTTAATGTTATTATTACATACATTCTTTTTCTGTTTGTTTGTTTAGGCTATTGATGTACCTTCACAATTGCTTGCTGTTGCTTTTGTCTTCATCTGTTGCAAGTTTGAGCTCCATTTTCTTTTTGAAATGTTTACTTTGCTTTTATGTTTCTTTTAAAATATTTAATATTCTGACCATGTGGTCATGTCATGGCTTTTGTTTTCAGATATTTTATTGCATGTTTAGCTTTTTTTTGTTGAATAATTTTCTTCACATCCTCATTTTGCCATCTTGCTTGTCATCATTTGTTGTTATACTAATTTATCCTTTTAATGTAACTATTGGAAATGATAATATGTTGCCCTTTATAATCTGCCAAATGGCATTCACTGTTTTGTTATTTTAAATGTTATGCCATTTTCTTTGATTTTTTTGATTGTAGTGTTCTTTTCTACTGCATCTAGGACCTTTTCCCTTCCTTTTTATCTTTTCAACTGTTTTCTCTATTGAGGACTTATATTTCACTTGAGCTTTCATCCTTTCACAAGTATAACGAAAATGCATTTTGCTGCCTGGGGAGAGTCGGGCAAATGTGTGACTGTATTGGCAGCAGGAAGGAGCTGAGCGAGAGTCAGGAGAGGGCACAGGCTGCATCAGCAGCAGAAAGGAGAAATTCCAGAGGCTTGGATGAGCAGGAGCCAGGTGGAGAGCCAAAGGATTGAGCTGGGGCTGTTTGGAGCAAACAGAACTTGAAGGGACTAAAACAGGTGTCACTCAATCAGGAGACAGAGCACCACTTATGAATCTCACAGCTGGGCTTTAAAGGAGTGATCCCAGCCGCTACCTGCTGAATGCTGCCTGGGGAGAGACGGGCAAGTTTGCTGGCCACATTGGTGGCAGGAAGGAGCTGAGGGAGAGTCGGGAGAGGCACAAGCTGCATTAGTGGCAGAAAGAAGAAATTCCTGAGGATCAGATGAGTGGGAGCCAGGCAGAGAACTGGAGGATTGAGCTGGGGCCACCGGGATCAAACAGAACCCAGAGGGACTAAAACAGGTGGCGCCCAATCAGGAAACAGGGCACCACTTTCAGGACTGACAGTGCAGCAGAACTTGATTAAATTTGAGGTAGAAGAAGAAGAAGAAGAAGAATCAGTATTTATATAGTGCTTTTCATACATCCAAAGCGTTTTACAAGCAATGCTAGACTGGTAGTGAAGTGACTGAATGTGTGGTGGCGGCCATATCGCACATCATCACCCACACACAACCTGGATAATTGCATGAACCGGTTTATGGGAAGGGGAATGTTGGCCAGGACACCGGGAATGTTCCCTACTCTTTGCGAAGAGTGCCCTGGGTTCTTTTACTTCCACCTGGACACCCACCAGGACAACACCAGGATGGGTAGAAGGGACCTCGGTTTAAAATCTCATCCGAAGGACGGCACACCCCAGCAGTACAGCACCCCCAATACTGCACTCGGATGCCAGCTATTTTTAGGTGCAAGTCCAATCCCGGTGTGGGACGAGAACCCACAACCTTCTGGTCCAGAGGCGGATGTGCTACCAACTGAGCCACGCTGACACCTATAGGTAGACCATATAGAACTAAAAAGCAGAACTGGAACAAATTTGAGGTAGAGCAAATAGAAGTAACATTTCCACCCACCACCCCAGCCCCAACCTCTATTAAATGAGCAGAGGAGGTGTGGCCAGGTGGGAGGTAGGGCAATCTGATTGAGGTGGGGTAATACAGGGGTGTCCAGTGAACTGGGAGGGTATTTACTGACTTGGTTTATTACGGATATGGCGAGGAGCTGGTATTCAGTTATTTCACTTGGATGGTAATACTAGGGGCTGAAGCTCTGCTAAATTAGTTTTGTCTTGGTAGGAGCTGGCTCTGGGGCTGTGTTTTAACCTGTTGACACTGTTAAACTATGCTAACATATTTACCTTGATTAGGAGCCGGTTAGAGGGCTATGTTTGACTGTTAGAACTGGTAGAACTGTTAGAACTGCTAAATTAATTTATCTAGAATAGGGCCGGTTCTAGGGAGATGTTTAAACTGTAAGAACTGCTAAAATGTTTTTACCTAGATTAGGAGCTGGTTTCTAGGGCTGTGTTTTATTGTAGAACTGTAAGGGGCTGTGACTCTGTTCTTACTCCACTCCAGTATGGCCACTTGGAGTAGGGTGTGGGGTACTATTCTAGAGGGAAGAGACTGTACCAAGGGGCAACAACCAAATATTTATGGAGAAGGACATTGGGGGGTAGCCTCCAGCCACCAAGGCAGGCATCTTTGCAAGAGTCATAGGGAGCACTGGATGTGGGATGGCAATCATACTAAACTCAGCCTGGAGGGAGGGAGGTTGCCCACTCTGTAGGCAGTTATTGCAGATCTAGGGTGAGGTAAACTGGAATAAGGATGCAACTAGAGGTGTTGGGGTGCTTTGGAAGTGACTGGGAGGGGCAGTGGGCAGCAGGGGAGAAGTGGGCTGTGGACTGGGAGGGACCGTGGGCAGCAGGGGGGAAGTGAAGGAGAGAGACTGAGATATGTTTCATCAAACAGGTGGAGTGAACTTATGGAGCATGGACTGGTAGCAAGGGGCACAGATGCCAGGGAGGTGAGCAGTAGTGAAAACTTTCCAAATCATAAGGGGGCGAGCGTGACAGGGTGAGTGGGGCTGGCAAGAGGCAGCCTAAAGGGGCAGTCAGTGGGAGATTGGGCCAAAAGCAGGAGATTGGCATTGAATGTTACAATTAATTTGAGCCATTACACAACTTGGAAGCAGAGGAAGGGAAAACATTGTGAAATCAGAGGGGGATAGAAACTGGGAAAGGAAATCCAAGCAATCAATCTAGTGGTGGAAGAGGCAAATTAAAAGTCAAACATGGAGAAGAAGGAAATCGGATAGCAGGCATGGGGGCTGAGGCTACAACTGGGGGGAAGGAGGAGAAATAGAGTTGAAGAAGGGGTGCCCTTCAAAGGGGAGGGCCATACCAGAGTGGCATCTCTAGGTAAGGGAGACCTGCAGGGGGACACAGGGGGAGAAATTAAATTGAGGAGGAGGCCAGAGAGAGAAATGGGGATATGACCATGGTTAGTGTGATAGGTGAGGATGGGGTAGGGAACAAGGAGGAGCCTAACCAGGGGGATCTGAGGAACTTGGGCATAAAAAGTGCAGCAAGAAGGGAAGAGAGAATGGGTTCTTTCATAGGGAAGCAGATAGACACCCAGGGGAAAGAGAAAGAGGGAAAAGGGGGCAAGGGGATTGGGTCAGGAGCAGAAAAAGGAGGTATTTATTTTTTTTATTTAGTTTTTGTTGACTGGGTAAGTGCACTAGACAAATCCTGCCTATTTTCAGGCATGACCTGGGGAAGGGGGATACAGATGAATGCCAACTGACCTTGAACAGATTAAGCTGTTGGTGGTATTTGCTTAGTGAATGAGGAAATTGTGGCGATGAGAAATTCCCCTACTCTGTAGGGTGGAGTTTCCATTTTCTGACAACATGGAGGAGTCAGGTAGAGCTCTGACTACCTGTGTTGCTGACTCCTTAATTTAGTTTATGCCAACGACTCTCAATACAGCTACTCCTAGAGAAGTGGAAAGTACTACTGACCGTTCCAGAATTCCAGCGCTGAAACAGAATATTTTACAAACCGAAGTCTCTCAGATGGATCTTTTGTGTTGTGAAACGAACAACCCAGCTCCAATTTGCTCTACCCCTCTTTGTTTGCCAGAACAAGCTTTTCAGGATACGACGGGAGTAACACCGCTCCTTCCCCCAACACTTTCCGGTTCTCCCTCATGGCAAGTCGGAGAACGCTACGACCAGGAATCTACTTCTAGCTCTGCAGTAGAAAGTACGTTTTCCTCGCACATTGCTACAATCAACCAGATAACTGCTACGGTTCTTAACTCTCCTACTACTACGGATTTACCTTGTCCACGTTTTGGAGTGCAACAAACAAAATCGATTTCGGAGACTTCTTGGTCTGTTGCGGACTCATTAACGAATGCAGGATGGACTCAATCGTCGACAGGGACATGGATACCGGACCCAATGTGGAACGAATCTACACAGGGTATTTTGCCATCTACAAACAGGCCTGTGATGACTCTGAGCTCCAACGAGGTACCTCATATTCCTAAAATGACTGTAAAAAGACTGTAAGATCTTGCAACCTGAATCCCTTACATCTGCCCATTCCTGGGGGGATATAATGGATACCATTGATAAAGGGGTTAATCAAACATTACAAGACGATACTGATATGCCTTTAATATCTCTGCACATATCATTAGTAACCCCCCCAGGTCCCCCCACCCCTGAGACCAAAGAAGCTATTGTCCCCCCCTCACTCACTTTATTAGATCCCGGACCAAACAACACACCTTCATTAGATAACTCTGAACCAGGTACAACTACCATACTAAACCCGAATAAAGATAACCCCCCCCCTGCCCAGACACCTGGCCGGTCTCCAATTCTTTCAGACCTTTTTAAAAATAAACTTGAACCAGACCCTCGCAGAAATGCAGTTCGTCTCCGATATAGAGGGGGACTTTCTGAATTTCCCAGATCGATATTATGTAGCCAGGACACTTCTGAAGAGCACGTTACACTTTACAGCCTCTGACATTTATGCTCTGATACATATTTCAGGAGAGGAAACTTTGATATCAGCTTTAAGACCTCTGCAGGGTTAGACCATTTCTGGCATTTATATACTTTACAAAAAGTATTTATTTGGACCCCTTCTCTGTTATACCTTTATCTAAGCCCACAATTCAACTGTGACTATTATGTTCAGAAATGAAGGGGTCAGCGTTAGTGATAT
Source organism: Neoceratodus forsteri (assembly GCA_016271365.2). Taxonomy (NCBI): domain Eukaryota; kingdom Metazoa; phylum Chordata; order Ceratodontiformes; family Ceratodontidae; genus Neoceratodus; species Neoceratodus forsteri. Next base: position 635,668,268 of record CM057455.1, on the reverse strand, counting down.
TTACCATTGGTTACAAAACCACTGTAATGTCCTCTCCCCTCCTGAAGCTATCCTAGATGATGACGGTCTATGGACTGGTGGCTGGAGATTTAAAGTAAAGCTGTTCCAGGTTAATTCAGAAGTTATACACTTACCAAATAGTTTTTTTCTTGGCAAAGATAAGGGGGTATGTTTTTACGGGGGCCAACCCAGAGCCTGCTATAAATGCGGTGCTACCACACATCTAAGTAGTACCTGTGATCTACTTAAATGCAGTTTTTCTGGAGGATATGGACACCGAGTATGTCGTGGTATTAGAACGATTTAAAATGCAATCTATGCAATGAAACAGGGCATGCTTACCATCAATGTCCGTGGCAAGTAGAAATAGATCAGAAGGGTGGAATTCTGATATCCTAGTACAAAAAGCACAGGACAAAGTGCAAGAGCATACTCTTTCTATACCTACTACTTCTGCTCCTCCCTTGGCCTCCCCCTCTGAACAAAGTGTCTCTGTCTCACTGGAACATCTAACCCCCCTGCCACAACAGGACCAAGTTCCCCAAGTGATGGTATCTACCAACCCCCCCGAACCTTTGCCTGTCATACCTTCCTCCTCCACTACCATTGATAAAGAAGGCTTTCAGACTGCTAAACGAATGACTAGAGCTACTGCCCGAAAGTCGCTTAAACCTTTAGATATTCCCATATCTAACACCTTTGATTGTTTAAAAGGAGATAAAGAAGCTTCAGATGGGGAGTCAGATATGTCTATAGTACCCTCTGATGTTGATGCCCCCAATATTAAGCCTCCTGATGTTACTAGAAAGAAATTAGTGAAAACTAAAAAAGGCGGGAAAAAACGGAAAAACATGACAATCACAGATGGAAGTGGCTAATGTTGAATTTATCAATGACTTTTCACATTGCTTCTCTAAATGTCTGCAGCCTCAAAGGCTATAAAAAGAGGCTGCTTTTTTTACAGTATGCAAACCATCTAGCACTAGATATTTTATTAGTACAAGAAACTCATATTTCCAGCATCTGGGATATTCAACAATTAAAGCGTGAATGGTACAAGGGTCCTTCCTATTGGACATTTGGAGTTGATTCAGCTGATGGTATAGGTATTCTTTTTTATTCCCCCCAATTTTCAATAACTCGCATTATTGACATATTTCCAGGAAGAGCATTCATCATAGATTTTATTAAACACACTTTACCTTTTAGAGTAATTGTGATTTATAGTCCACAAACCAAAGCAGCTCGAATAGCATTACTAGACTTAATTAAACCTTTCTTATGTACACGCAAATATATTTTCTGGGGTGGAGATTTTAATTGTTCTATTGACACACAAAGCAGAGTGACCTCAGGGAAAAAAGTATATTGTGACTCCACAGCCCTATCTACTTTAGTAAAAAATGCTGGATTAATTGATGCATACCGATCTTTGCGCTCAGATGCAGGATATACATACTATAGGTCAGTATTTCATACTAGGATAGATTATCTTTTTGTTTCTCGTCATTGTACCCCACTTTCCATTTCAGTAGTTCCAAATGAGATCTCAGATCACTGCCTTCTGATTGGTCATTTTTCCATTGATTCACCTACTTCGCCCATATTACACCGTCCCTTATGGAAATTAAATAATACTTTATTTTCATCACAAGCTACCCAATCTCAAGTATACAGTCTTTTTCAAGCACGTCTTTCAGTTATGATCTGCTATGATTCTCTGTGGGAATGGTGGGATGACACAAAGACAGATTTGGCCTATTACTTCAAGGCTTTAGGAAAAAAAATTGCCCTGGAAAATTATCTGATGTATCTAATGTATTGTAATCAACTATATAAATTGATGTCTTCAATCTACATCCAAAATAGATTATTCACCACAAATTTCCAAAATAAAAACTAATATGCTCTCCCATCAATATGATAGAGCCTGATCACTGGATTTTGTTATGAGAACGGGCACTACTACTTCTCCAGATATTGATCCTTTTCTTGCTTTTAAAAACAGACTTCATTCCATGATTATGAATGGCTTAAAAGACACTCATGGCACTGTATTAACTTCTATCCCTGATATGATATCAATTATGTCTGAATATTTACAAACCCATTTTTGTACTGTCCCTAAAGATTCTGCTATTAAATCTCCAGATTCGTTAACCCAATTCCCCCAACTTCCGAAGCAGTGTATTCCTAAACTAATTAGCTGGATATCACAGGAAGAAGTTGCTGATGCTATCTCTTGTTTACAGTTGAAAGTTTCCCCTGGACCAGATGGTTTGACACATGAATTTTACAAAATGTTTCAAAAATACCTCTTAGAAATCCTTACACAGGTTTTTAATTACCTTCTTGATACAATGGATAAAACATCAAGTTTTGGCCTATCTGCCTTGAAATTTCTATATAAGAAAGGAGATGCAACTTCTCTAACAAATTGGAGACCTCTACATCTCCTGAATACTGATTACAAGATTTTTTCAAAAATTATTTGTTCCCGATTACGGCTAGTTGCACCAGAGTTAATTGATATCGCTCAAACCTGTGCTATTCCTGGCAGAACCATCCACACGAACCTTTTTCTATTACATGAGATTTTTGAGAAAAAAACACAGAATAAAATATCCGGCTATCTCTTTGCTTTAGATCAAGCAAAAGCATTTGATTCGGTACATCACAAATTTTTATTACATGTATTATCATTATATGGCATTCCTAACCAGTTCATATCATGGATTTCATACATGTTATCATCGGCATTTTTTTTTCCTATGATAAATGGATTTCGGGGACCAACCCTTGTACAACGAATTGGTCTACATCAAGGCTGCCCTTTGAGCCCATTATTATACGTTTTTGCACTAGATCCCATCATCTGACAAATACAACGGAGTCCAGACATTATAGGTATTACCCTTTACCCCAGCTTACCTTCCATTAAAATATCTGCTTATGCAGATGATGTTGTTTTATTATGTTCTGACCTTTCCTCGAGTGCTAAAGCTATTTTGACATTTCAATCCTTTACATCACTTTCTGGAAATAAGCTGAATTTAGAAAAAAGTGTGTGTATTCCCTTACACCACATCACAAATGATACACAAATAATACATGGGATTAGAGTCTGCACTACACCTCAGAAAATATTAGGGATATGGTTTAATACATCAGATGACTCAACTTATAAGTGAGATAAGCAACTAGCTGTTGGAGAAAACAAGATACGCATTTGGAAAACATGGAAATTAAGTAAGAAGAAACGGGTAATGGTAGTAAAAAATTTTTATCCCCGATTTTTTTGTTTTTAAGTCATGTTTTTTGTCCCCCGAAACATTTAGAATCTAAGCTATTTAGTCTTTTTTTTCAAATGATATGGGGTAGTAGACTAAATCCTGTGAAGAGACAGATCACATACTTATCCCCTTCTCAAGGTGGCTTGGGAATGATAAACCCCCTATTTTTTTTCTTTCCTTTTTTTCTACATCATGTTTTACAAAGTTATAATTATACATTAACCTTGTGTGACTCATGGGTATCACATACGATAGATGCTGTAATGTCAGCATGGACTGATCTACCACCTGGCCTCCCATATACTTCCGCCCCATCTTATATTATTGATTGTTTTCAGATTCTTCGGTTCTGGAAAGTGACTAAAGCTTCTATTTTAGGCTTAACTAGAAAACAGCTATATGCTTATTTACTACATCTTGATGACCCAATCTTAAGTTTTCCGCAATGTCCTCCATCTTATGTAACGACTACACTTAAAATCCTCAAAGATAAAAGAATACCAGCTCATATGTGGGACATCTCCTGGCTATGCTGTCATGGGAAGTTACAAGTCCGTGGTAATTTAAAGCACAAATCAGCGCAAGACAGGTTTTGTCCCAAACCATCTTCTATTAATATTGAAGAGTCCATGGAACATTTTTTCTTTACATGTGCAGACGCCTTTTTATTTTGGAAAACCCTAGCTAATAAGTGGAAATTGCCTTTTTTAAGCAGAATCACATATCCTGCCCTAGTTTTAGGCATTTTTCCTAGAGCTTGGGATTCATTCCACCCCAGTACCCTTAGAGTATTTTTTTCAGCATGCAAATATTACATGTGGCAAGCTAGAAGCAAATACGTCCTACAACAGATCCCAACCTGTCCACTGGACATTGTACAATATATTGAATCCACACTGTTGAACCTACAGAATTTAGAATTAAAACAACTATCTCCTACCCAATTTACATCTTACTGGACTGGTATTACTCTTTAATTTCATTTGATATATGACTTTTCATTTCAAAGTTGATTTTTTTTCTCTCCCTATATTTTTGAGAGGTATTGCCTTATGTTCATGATTTTTGAATGTATCAAGTATATGTTTTTGTATCTTTATTTCCTTGTTTTCATGTTTATACACTTGATGTTGTGTGCTTTAGCAATAAAAAAATTCCCCTACTCTTTTCGATAAGTGCCATAGGATCTTTAATATCCATCTGAACTACCACCAATCCAGGCAGATGGGACCTTGGTTTAATGTCTCATCTGAAAGATGAACAAAAGACCGAGGTGGACACTAAGGTACTGCTTCTGGGGGACTCCATGATTATTGGTATTCACTTAGAGGGGCAGGGGGAGGGCAAATCCAGTCAAATTAATGTAGTAGGTATCTCTGGTCTGACAGTGCAGAGGGAAAAGTTCCTGGTGTAAGAGCTGGCAAGAGGTTGTGGAGGAGCACTGGGCTTCTTTTTGCATCTGGAGACAAACAACAAAGAGGAGAATAGTGTACTGGAAATCCAGGCAAGGTTCCAGGAACTGGCCAGAGTTTGCCAGGATGATCGATGCACAGTTTCCTTCTCTTAAATATTGCCAGTACCAAGGGCCACTGTGGAGAACAAAATGAAAATCACTGAGATAAATGAATGACTCAGGCAGTGGGGGAAAGAAAGGGGGACTGGAATGTTGGGGGACTGGGGGGAAGTTTGGGATGATAAGGAACTGTATGCCAGGAAAGTCTTCACCTAAATCTCATAGGAAAGGAAGTCCCAAACAGGGGATGGCTGATTTCATTCAGGCTAGGTGGGGTTTAAACTTGTAATGGGGAGGGGAAAAGGGGCTGACATGATCGTACATTGCATGGGTGGGTCTGGCCTTCAGCCCTTGGGGGGTCGGACAAATGCCTAGGAGAGAAATGTTCCATTGGTGAGGATAGAGAGAGGACGTATAAAAGGACCTGGGTGGACACGGTAAAGGGGGGTAGGGACAAGGGTTGGGGGTGTTAACAAATGCCAGGAGTCTGGAGAACAAGATTCCAGAGTTCCAGGCCATGCTGGTTGAAGGAGGGGCAGATGTAGCAGCAGTCACTGAAACTTGGGCCACCCCTAGCCACAGATGGGAACTTAAGTGAGTGGGCACATAGTGCTTAGGAAGGATAGAAAGGAGGGCTGGGGGGAGGAGTAGCTATGTTCATTAGGGATAAAATAGTGATTATTAGAGAGGAGGAAGCAGAGGGTAATGTGGAGGCCTTATGGGTCAGTTTGTGAAACCCCTCGGGAGGGAAGATCAAGATGGGAGTGGTATATAGGCTCCCAGGGCTGGTGGAGGAACTGTAGGATTGTCTGCTGGATAGCATTAAGGGCCACTGTGGTCTGAAAGGGGAAGGAGTGGTGTTGATGGGGGACATAAACATGCCAGCTACTGACTGGGGAACTATGACATCTACGATGGCCAAGGAGCAGAGGCTGCTGGATGGCTTTCAGGATGTGTTCCTCACTCAGCAGGTGTTGGAGCCAATGAAGGAGGGTCATGTCCTGGATGTGGTTCTTGTGGATGGGGATCTGGTACGGGACCTTGTGGTGGAGGATCCTCTGGCAGGGAATGACCATGACATGGTCTGATTTTGGCTAAGTGTGGGAAGGAGGGTGCTAGTTCCAGAACAATGACAATGACTATTGATTTTAGGGGGGCAGACTTTAGGGGCATGGAAGAGATTCTCAAGGAGCATTTGGGGGAGATTACATCATGGACAGATGTAGAAGATAGGTGGGTGGTCATAAAATGGGGACTACAGGAGGCCAGCAGGTCCTGTGCAAGGGTGAATTGCAAGGGGATGAGATCTCATAAACCATGCTGGTGGTCCAAGGAGGTGCAGGAGGCAGTAAGGGAGAAGAGGGTTACCTACAGCAGATCCAAAAAAATCATAAGTGGGAAGGATAGGGAAAACTACCACCTTGCAGCCAGACAGGTCACCAGGGTGGTGAGGGGGGGCAAAGGACAAAGGAGATCAGTGGCTTGCCCAGGGATAAGGGGGAGGGTTCTTTCCGTACATTGGGGAGCAGGGAAATATCAAGGGCCAGCCCGGCAGATTGAGGGAAAAGGGGGGGTGGGTGGAAGGAGCTAGGGAAAAAGTGGAGATATTGAATGATTACATTGCTTCAGTGTTCACTAGGGAGGGGGAGGGGAGACTTACAATGCGGAAGCTAAAGGAGTTGGACAGGCAGCAGGCAGGATTGATTGAGCTGTTAAAGAACAAGATTCCAGGAGAGATATCTCGGGGTAGTGCATCAGGATGGATCTGCTAAAAGGGGGTTGGGACTGACAATGCTATCCCCATCATCCGGATATGGGAAGCCCTTAAATCCCTTAAAAAGGACAAATCCCCAGGGCTGGATGGCATGCAACCCAGAGTTCTGTGGTAGATGGCAGATCTTCTGGCTGCATCTCTGGTGGATCTCTTTAACATGTCTCTAGAGACTGGGTAGGTGCCTAGAGATTGGAGGATGGCACATATTGTGCTCATCCATAAAGGGGGATAGAGGAGGTGCCAGGAAACTATAGACCAGTCGATTTGATGTCAGTGGTGGGGAAGATGATAGAGAATATACTCAAGGAATGATTGGGGGGGTACTTGTAGGAGATGGGATACCTGGATAGTCGTCAGCATGGGTTTGTGCTAGGTAGATCATGTCAAACTAACCTTGTGGAGTTCTGTGAATGGGTAACATCAGAACTCGATGGGGAGGGAGGCCAGTGGATGCACTGTTCTTGAACTTCAGCAAGGCATTTGACTCGGTCCCTCACAGTGGCCTACTAGAGAAACTGAGGCAGATGGGGGCAAGCCCATTGATGCTCAGATGGATCAGAAATATCACGCTCTATAGGTTATTCATGTTGCCTGTTGAGCATGGAAAGAGTGATGATTACAGAAAATTGTCATGTGATGTTGCCAGTGAACTGAGGTCAATGTTTGACAAAAAGCTTCTGCTCATAATTGATGAGATCAGCATGGTCTCAAATGTTCTACTCACATTCATCCACCCACATCTACAGGAGATACTCAGAACCAATGATAACATGCCGTTTGGTGGGAAGAACATTCTTGTTCTTGGAGATCTCCTTCAGCTTGCTCCTGTAAATGGCAAGCATGTTTTCTGCAGTCTATCTGTTGAAGAGGCAAAGAAAACAATTGGATGCATTGGTGGAGTCAATCTGTAGGAATTATTTTCACATGTCGAACTGTCTCAGAACATAAGACAACAAGGTGACATGTCTTACAAATCATTACTTGATGAGGCACGTATCGATGCACTTACACCCAACCACGTTGAGATGCTAAGCCAATGCATTATCACAAGAAATAATGCTCCTATTCAGGATGCTTGTGATATCTTTGCACATCTTAAGAAAGCTGGGTTACATTTTATATGTCTATTCCCAAAGCTTAAGCAGTGTGCAGAGTTCAATGACATCATGATGAAGAGAGAAAAGCAGCTTATTGTCACTCTACCATGCATAGATACCATAGGTGGCATTAGTCTATCACGAACAATGGTATTGTAAATGATAGATTGTCTGAAAGAGCTCACAAATGATGTGTAATGAACAGCTGGTCTGGAAACTGTGCTACCATTGTGTAGAAATGCACGTATCATGCTTTGCAGAAATATTGATGTCGATTGAGGCCTTGTAAATGGAGCCATGGGATACAACCAAGAATTCCTACACAATGTACAGGGTACAGCTGAGGAGTTCATAGTTGTAAAAGTTGATAACTGTGAAATACCTCGCCCAATAGACAGAATTACAGTCAGGTTTGAACTGTGAAAGACATATATGTGACAAGGAAACAGTTTCCATTGTGTGCTGCTTATGCAGTCTCCATACGCAAGTCACAAGACCTCAGCCTTGATAGTGCCATAATAGATATAGGCACTGGCATATTCAAGGATGGCATGTCTTAAGTTGCCCTGTCTCATGTAAGACAATTGGCAGGAGTACACATAGTGAAACTGCCAGACAGAAAAATGCATGCTGATACAAAATGTATAGTTGAGTACAACAGATTGAATACATTGTACCAACCAAATGCTCCTTTACTACCAGTTCCCAAATATGCATCTGTCACAGCAGTTTCAATCGATGAAGGACACAAATTGAAAAGACAGCATACTAAGACTCCACAGTCATCACCTGACTACTCCACGAAACAGCGATCTCTTAAGAGACTACTTGCATCTCCCCCTGCAAAAAAATGTATTGGAGTCAACACACTCCCAATATTAGACAACAGTGCAGGAGTCAACTGCTATGCAAATGCAACTATGCAAGTACTCCTCCACATCCTTGAGTTTGCTAATGTGTTAAAATGTGCCCCATCAACACCTCTGTCAGAGGCATTAAAGAGAGTCATAAGAGGTACTCAAGATGAGCTGCCCAGTTTACAAAGCTTGACTCCTCTATGGCTCAATCTTGGTCAATATGCAGGACAATCTATGTTTGCTAACAATGCACAACAAGATGTCACAGAGTTCATCATGGGAATAATAAACAGTTTAGCAGATGATAGCATAGATCTGCGTCAACACTTCAAAGTTGACTATGTCTCGAAGTACATATGTTTGTCATGTGGACACAAAGAATCACAAACAACTCAAGATATGCTGTGGCCCTCTGTCTATGTGCCTGATCAGAGAACTGTGAAATTCCACAAGATATTTGCTAATGCAGAAACTGGTTGGCTCTGCCGAAGATGTGGTCGTTCTTGTGTATGCTCTCTGAGAGTTGCATATTCAAGCTCATACATTCTTATTGTACTACAGAACTTCAGTTCTCAAGGCATGAAAGTCACAATACCAATTTCACTCATCATTGCTGGAAGAACTATGTTCTCAGGGCTCAATTTGACATGCACGCAATAATCTTCCATCACAGCCTATCCATTCACTCTGGACACTACGTCACTTGGCAAAGATTCAGAAAGGGATGGGTGGAGTGCAATGATACAGTATGCACCCTAAGGGAAAGACTGCCAAGAAATCTGAAGGATGCATATGTCATAATACTCCACTGCACCAATGCTGCACAACGTATGGAAGAGTGGTGCTATCAAATCATAGTATATCAGTAAACCAGTGTCTCTGCAAAAATAACATTGCATCTGCATATCCCACCCAGATGTTTTTTCTCAACCACCAATGTACATACACATTTCCCTTACAACCTGCATCGAACACTACTAGTTCTGATGACACCCATGGTGACCAATATGTTCTACTTGTTGAACAAAATCACCACAGCACATGCTGATTAAACAGATTTCTCTGCCATTGAAGAAAGACAACACAACCATAGAGCAATGCAGCTACCTCTTGCACACAAATCCCTGTGTATCAAACTGCTAGCCTCATAATCTGGTTGCAAAACAACTCTGTTTTGATCATTAATCACAATCAAATTTCAAAATCATTCTATTGTGATATTCAACATTTGCAACTTAGATATACTGATAACAAAAAACTTCATTATTACTGTTCAAGTAGACTTGAGGGTTTTGAACTGTAATCAATAGCCAGTCAGTTAGTCATATCTTTTTGCAGACGCCTTACTTAATTTTACATACCGCAACGCATATTAATGTGTACTCACTTGTGTCACAGTACTATCTTACATGGCAATGACAAATTCATTAACCTATTGAAGCACTTATCAGAAATGCAACCACTGTTCTCAACATATTGAATTGAGAATCCTACTTGTTTCAACAACACACATCAGGTAAAGTTCTGACTCCTTTTCCTGTTGTTGTCTACATTCCTGACCATTACTATGATGCTTACTAATTTGACTTCTGCCAAATCCAAGCAGACTCGAGGCCACTGGATATTATTCAACATCAGTTAGTAAGTTATGTCTTGGCAAATGTAACTATAACACCCACATTGAGAGTAGGACTACCTACACCACAGTGTCATCAGTAGTAGTATGCTTCAATTGTTGAAAACAATGTGATAGAATTTTCTATCACTGTTCTTGCACTCTGAACACTGAATATGGCATTATCTGTCACTGGTCTATGACTTACAACACTGGATAAGACAAACCATTGACAATGAATCCGACTCAGACTTGTACATATGTAAATAATGCTAAGCTTCAATATGAATATACATAAGTTTAATAGACTTAGAAATGTGCATCTTTGTTTTAAAAAAAACAGTGCTCAATAACTTTCTTTGTTCACTGCTGTTCCAAACAAACTATTTCTGTGCACTTAATGGTAGTGCATTACATTAAGTGATACTATTGATATAAGTAAAACCTGATAAAAGAGATCTTTACATGTGGTTTTCTGGCCTATTTCTACTGTATAATTAATCTCTATACATCTGTGCAGAACTATATAAATCATAACTAATCACAAAGTACTTACACTGATTGTATACTTCTGCTATCCAATGCAAACAATTGGTGTGCTCTTGCTGTAACAGGATCGTCCATATTGTTGGAGTTCGGATGAGGAATTTTATCCCAGTTCAAAAAATAAATAATACTTCTAAAAACTCATTTAAAAGTGGCACATGTCTGTAATAGTTAAATTTGTTTTGACTATGTAACATTGCAATATCTAACTTACAATAAATAACAGCTACTTCAACACAAGTAGCGCTAACAAATATCAACAGATCACTAATTTCCTACAATAGTACTTAAATCAGAAATCGAAAAATATCATGCATTTAAGTGAAACAAAATAGAAGGCTATCAGAAAATTTATCTTCATAATCTAATTGTTGATTTTTAAGTAAACGTATTTGCTTAGATGTAAAGTATATCCACCAACTATAACACCACTAGATAAATCTAAAATGAGGTAATACTGTAGGTGAATGTAATAATGCTATCATAACAAACACATTACATTTCTTATTTTATCATGTGAACATGTAGTGAAAAACTAAGTACCATTAAAGATAGGTCAGTTAGTAAATATCAATATTCTAGCCAGTTGCCCTAAATCACCACTTAAATGCTCAAAACCACATGTTAAATAATATTTTGTTACTATCCATTTTTTTAACATGGAAGTGGTAAATAAACTAATAATTAACTACTGTTAACAGACAGATAACTAATAAAGCTCAGCAATAAATGTAAGAAAAAATAAAATTTGTTAACAAAATATTGTGTAGTATAAACACCCATACAAAACACTTTTCAAATAGTTTAAATTTTTACTTCTTAATGTATTGTGTGTACAAATAATATGTATAGAAAGGACACACTATATGTCAACTCAGGGAAATGGCAAAAACAAAATACATCCTGGGAAGCGATAACAGAAATAAGCAACAAACTGTTTTTTTTGCCCATCCCAAGAGCAACCAAAAATTCAGACTATATATATATATATATATAATGCTTGTTAAATAATAATCTAATTGTTAACCTAAACTATGTCTCTTGAGTTTTATTTTCAAGCAGTTACTGTTATAGGCTTGTAATATTGATCACAATGTGTTCTAGTGCACTGTGACTGCATAGCACTCACTAGGCAGGCTAAGTAGAACAGTAGCAACACCACCTGCTAGAAATACTCAGTGGGGTGGGGGGGAGAGCGGGAAGGTGGCGGAGACATTTAACTAAATGTCTCATGGGACAGATCTCGCATGGGTGCAGAGTCACAATACTATCAACTCTTGTCAATTAACTTGCTTCAGCCCCACTCACCACCCCACAGATAATAAGGAGAAATTACAAGTATCACAGTGTACTCTCAGCATAAATCTGCAATGTGCCATCTCTACTCATTACTCTGTGACCACACGTGTTGATCCAGTCATTGCACATTTTCACAGAAAGGACACTTATTCCCTCTCTGCCTCGATACCTACATGAGAAGACATATCTCAGTGTGCCTTGTCATGTGGCCCACATATTGATCCCAACTCACAACGCCTGTAGCTTGCAATCTGCATCTTCTCATGTAGCTTCTCCAAATTTATGTAACAGCTCCTACATAGACTGCCACCACAGACATTGCCACCTATTTACAAAAATATCTCAGATATTTGCAGATAGATCTAATACTTCCTCCATTTCTACAGTACAACCAACATACACAAACCCTTTAGAATTTCTGTGAAATTTCTGCAATGTGTGACAAAGTCTGTGCATGCACATGTTCTTGCCACATGTACCACAGGTCACCAGACTAGATTGCATGTCAGAACACACATTGCAAACTCCCCACTCTAAAAAAACCCTCAGTACCTGATCTAATTGCAATGAACAACAAATCCAGTGTGACCTATCCAAGATCAAACAAATGCAACATAACTTGTGTACCAGAATGGTATCAGCTATTGTCAACTAATGTGTTCCACTCCCAATAACCAACTAACTGGGAGCATATAACTCAGTCACGGGACAAGCTATGATGACAAGAATCAACTCAGAGCATTATTTTTGTAATCCAGCATCCACAGTACTAAAACTGTCAATACATGTGTACAGACAATTCTTAAAAATCCCTAAGCAACTAGGTAACATCCCTCTGTGGCTGTATCCATGGATGTACATCACCACAGACAAGCAAGAAGAAATAACTGCCACCCATGCATCTCTCTAAACACCTGAGGCTGAAACACACCATTAGAGCTGTGACCCATAGAAGATTTCTTTTGATGTGAATGTTGACATGACTGGGTGAATAAAAGGTGAGATTAGAATCCAACAGTGTAAGAGAACCCACACTGTTATATCTCTTCTTTGTTAACAGTTGAAATTGAACATTAGTGTAGCAGGCAAACATCTCTCTCCAAACAAAAAAAAAATTGAAAGTTACTTCAAACCAAGCATCTAATGCTTCAGTCAATTCTAAAATGTGCTAGCAACAATGATACCTGACTGCCAGTCACCCACATTCAGGTGGCACTACTTTTTAACTGCACATCAGCCCCGATTCTAGAAGAGATACACCTGGAATAACTACAGATGCGCCATGTAGAATGCTGCATGTGGCAACTTACTCCACCACTTGCAACATGCATGAGTCAACATGGTGGTCCGCAACATGCCACAAGCCTCATGCATCAAAAAGCAGTCACACTACATAAACCCTCTGCAACTTGGCACTGGAGGGTTTATGGCAGCAGTCACACCCATCCCACAAAGCCAGCCATAAAATGCCCACATCGGCATTCAACAAGAACCCATGGAGCAGATCCATCAATGTAAGCTATACCATTATTCAGCTGGCTTAACTTACTTACGGATGCTCCCAGACTTCTTGTTGACCTGTCAGCTGCACTGTGGAAATCTGCACTGTGATCCACCACCACCATGCCAAGCAATCTCCAGCACAGTCCCACTGGGCTACCCATACCCCCAGACCCTCAAAACAGCAGTAAGCAGGAAGCCACGCAAGGCAGCACTGCCATGCCACACCCATGCCCCAAACAGCAAATCACCCACAACATATACAGCACACAACAGCCCAGTTAGTCTTTTGCCACCCCCCAAAAGTGTACAAATATAAAATTAATTCCATCCCCGGTTCCATGGTAGTCTAGTGCCCCCCCACCCACCTGAAGTGGACAACAATAAAATAAATCCAATACCGAATCCCAGTTAGTGTAGTGTCCCCCTACCCCACTTTGCCACCCACCCAGCATCTCTCCCCCACCCATCCTCAGTCAGCAACTGGCACAACCCACCTCTCACCTCCACAGCTACCTGCCTACTGAGTGCAATATTAGCATCATTGCACAGACACACTCAAAACTTAATTTCTGAACACATCTGTGCAGTAGTGTTAATACTGCACTCAGTCACAGCTGGGCGTGGAGGTGAGAGGTGCACTGTGCCAGCCACCAACTGCGGACGGTGTCACAAGGTACAGGGTGTGCTAGCACGGTGAAGTAGAAGGGTGGGGCAGTGGACGAACAATAGACTACCAGATACTCTGGATTGAATATATTTTATTATTGTCCAGTTCAAATGTAGAGAGAGGGACACTAGACTACCACAGAAGTGAGTATGGAATCAATTTTATTTTTGTACAGCTCGGGGTAGGGTGGGGGTGGGGAAACACTAGACTACCAGGAAATCAGGGATGTATAACTCTTGACCAAACCATGAAGAGATACATCTGTGGGATATTGTCTTTCTTCCCTCCAAATTTCAACTCAAAAGACCAACTCATTCCCAAGCTATTCAATATCAAAGTTTACTAAAATTTCCCTATCTATTACATTATAAAAAATGTGGTCGTCTTGTCCCTCTCGCACGATCAAAGATGGCAAAACATGAATCTCATGATCAAAGAATTTGCAGGCTCATGATCAAAGAATGTGCAGGCTCACGAACAAAGATTTAAAAACCTTATAAATCAAAAAATTTAAGGAATTGCGATAAACCATCACCATTATTCAACAGAACGAAGCCCCATGAGTAAAGTCCACCCTCATTTAACTTCCTAGAACAACCCTGTGCTAAGGAACTTGATTTTTAATTTGGGCCATTTTGTCTCCATCTCATAAGCAAAGAATTTGCAGGCTCGAGATCAAACAATTTGCAGACTCCCACCAGCACAGTGGTTGGATTTCCGCTTGCGACGCCAGTGACCCGGGTTCAGGAACGAGCCCGGGAGCTGGAGGGCTGGCCGGGGGGGAGAGGACTCGAGCATCCCATGGACTGCTCATTCTCTCAAGGGGGAGGGGGGAACCAGAGCTTGGCTCTTGCCTGGCCCAGGGTGGAGACCTGAGGTACAGCAAGCATGACACTTAACAGAGGGGCGATGTGCCAGACATCGGCGCTTCAGCGCCTTCACGTCCGGGGACATGGCACACCGAGAGAACATGGGAAAAAAATGTGCAGCCTCCCAGTAGACGGAGCACCAGGCCCCGACCTTCAATGCCCCTACTGGCCCGGAGACAGCGTCTCGATGAAATATAGATGCATCGGGGTGTAAGGGCCCTCACCAAGTACCCGCCTGGGGGCTATAACCACGGCTACATGGGTGATGGACTGCACGGGTCACCAGGTAGGTGAGCGAGGGCTGAAAAGGCCATAGGTGTCTCCTGAAGAGGGGAGAGCTGCGAGGAGAGGGGAGAAAAAAAATTTGAAGACTCATGAACAAAGACTTACAAATATTATAAATAAAAAAAATGAAGGAATTGCAGTAAACCACCACCATGGTTCGACAGAATGAAGCCCCCTGAGCAAAACCCACCCTCATTTGACTTCCCTCGACACCCTTGGGCTGAGAAAATTGATTTTTGAAATGGACCATCTCGTCCCTCTCTCAAGATGTACGATCGCGATCCAAGAATCTCATGAACAAAGAATTTGCGGGCTTGCAATCAAAGAATTTGCAGACTCACAAACAAAGACTTCAAAATATTATAAATAAAAAAATGAAGGAATTGCAGTAAATCATCATCATGGTTCGACAGAATGAAGCCCCCTGAGTGACACCCACCCTCATTTGACTTCCTAGGATACCTTTGGGCTGAGAAAATTGATTTTTAAATTGGGCCATCTCGTCCCTCACTCATGATGCATGATCACGATCACAGAATCTCACGATCAAAGAATTTTCTGGCTCGCAATCAAAGATCATTAGCGAGCCACGAATTAAGATTTTAAAAGCTTATAACTCTATTTTTGACTGATTTGGATGAAACCAAAGCCATGCCTCTATAGATCGGTGTCCCCTGAGTAAAACCCATAAAAGTTTTACTTCAGAAGTGACCTCTAAGCCGAGATATTTATTTTTGTACGATGGGAAAACAAGATGCCGGACCTTGTGGTCAAAGCATTTTTGAAATTCCTCAGGATCAAAGATTCTTCAACTGCGAGGCTGCAAATTCTTTGAATGCCAGGAAGGACCAGATGGCTAGAACCCCGATTCTTTGATCGCAAGATATACATATACATTTTCCCATTTACTTATAATGGGAACTTAAAAGTGCCATAACTTTTGAATGCCTTAATATTTTTTCACCAAACAAAAAGTGACATGTCCGGCTACCAAAGCTCTTTCAAATGAGCCATCTCCCAGAGTGGCACACCACACAATGGCCATGCAGGACCACATTTGGAACACCAAAAGGTGCCTCCAAAAGTGAATAATTTTGCATTTTTCAGCACTTTCGTACACGAAGATCAGTGCTCCCACACAAATGCAATTTGGCAGATCAA
Organism: Neoceratodus forsteri; assembly: GCA_016271365.2. NCBI lineage: Eukaryota > Metazoa > Chordata > Ceratodontiformes > Ceratodontidae > Neoceratodus > Neoceratodus forsteri. The sequence continues at coordinate 635,651,789 of CM057455.1, read as the reverse complement.
GAGAACTAGTGTGCCCCAATGTGTGTTCCAAATTTCAGGCAAATCCACTGAACGGGTCCAAAGTTAATATCCAAACTTTTGACTTTTTAAGGAAAAACTGCTCCACTATAATAAACATATATATATACATATATATATATATATATATGTATAAAATATATAATATATATATGTGTATATATGTATATGTATGTGTATATATATATATATATATATATTTTATTATTTTATTTAAGTCCCCTCTTTTTTCTCTATACACTGATTAAATTATCATGGTGGCTACATTTTTGTATCTTTCTAGTGTTCCATAACAACAAAGTAATAATAATAGTAATCAAAATAGTAGGTTTATAATATAATACTTTACATAAAATACATATAAATGATTGAGTGGTTTTAAAACCTTAGAAATTGGATACTAGTATTTTTTGTAAGTAATAATACCCGACAGGGTGGGCGTTATTGGAATATAACGGACCACCCAGGGGTGTAATGACCGACCGCGCGCGGGGGCGCCAAGCCCTGGAAGGTCCGTTATATCCAATAATGACCACCCTGGAGGGTATTATTACACTTAGAAAATGGTTTTTTTTTTTAAGATACTGTTTTGATTTAAAAAAAAAGAGGTAAATGTTATTAAAAATGAAGAAAAATGTGGGTTTTGTAAAATAGTCCCTTGCCACTAGAGGGTGCTGCTGTTTTTGATAGGAGTTTTTTTTTGTACTGGAGTGTCACTTTTTTATTGGTAGGAAGAGAAATGTTGGTTTAAATTTTTTGCGGTCCCTTGTTTATGCATTCGCGGTATGTGGATAGGTATGGTTTCGAATTTGAGAGGCAGAGGATCGAAAACTATATGGAAATGAGTGTTCGCATGGTCAGGAGACTGAAATGAAGTGATTCAGAAGAGGAGGACAGATGCGAGGCAGGAAAATGTTTTATTTAAGAAAATAAAAAAGACCCAGTTTGCTGTTTCTTTTGTGGGGGGAGTGTGGGCACAATGAACGCGACTTGTGAATGAGTGAGCGCAGTCGGCAGACTGGCCGAAATGTTGTTGGTGGTGGGTGAGAAGTGAAGTACAGCGTTAACTTGAAGAAATATGTGAGGGAGATTAAAAAAAAAAATTAAGCAGTATTTTATTTTGGCCCGGTTTCTGTTGAAGGCGAGCGTGGCCAGAATGCAACGTGGGTTATGTAGGGGAGCCGCTCGCTTGGCGAGTCACAGAGAAATGGCTCTGGTGAGATTTTATATTGGGGTGCCCAAGGATAGTCTTGGTAATAGGGCATCCCGAATTGGCACTTGTTTTAGAGCGGGCGTTGTTAAGAAATAACAGCCCGGGTGCCAGCGTCCCTCAGCCAATCAGAATGCTGCATTTACAATGTTTGCAGCCTGCCCATTTTCTAAGAAAGAATAATATATAATGTTGTTGTTTTCTAACCCTTTTTTATCCATTTGTATTAATGTGATGTTAATAAGACCACTTTGCACTTTAATAATTAACAATTGATATTTATTGAAAATGTGACCTTTTGCAGCACTGTGTGATCTTCTTAGAATAATAAGGTTTAGGGTGATGGAATATGAAAATATTGATATGTATCTTTTAGTAGTTGGAATGGTGTTGATAAAATGCATTTAAATATTGATGTTGACCTTTTGCAGTTTGATATGATCTCCGAATTTATACCATATGGGCCAGATATTCAAAACTTTGCGCTGGGCAAAAACCATTTGCGCAGGTTTAGCGCGGGATTAGCGCGGGTCTGCCATATTCAAAAGACCAAATAGCGCAGGCAAACTGCATTAGCGCCGGGCAAAATTATAATATATGCAAGGGGCAAACTGACATGAATACAAACGATACTATATTCAGTGACTAGCGCTAAGTGGTTTTGCATGACTAGCTCGACACTTAGTCTGCGGTGCACATTACCGCCCAGGAAAAGCTGGTCTTAATCCTGGGCAATCAGCTTGGCGCGACATTATGGCTTCGGCGCGCTTGCGTGGGTTTAGCGGGTTTTGTGCGACCCTAACAAATAAATATGACACATAGATAAAGCCAAACATAGAGGAAGCATGCTGCTAACTGATGGCATCACAATGATGCCATCATCTGCCACCAGTCCCAGCCATGCCAGGCAGTAAGTGGTGACCCTGCCACCAGTGGACAGCACGGCAGTGTGGCCATACAGCACACACCTGTGGACCACACTCCGTGGACACCAACAGATGCCAGCACACACATGCAGCACTGTGGGCATGGAGGATGTTGAGGGAGCATATACAGGTGGCGAGGCTGTGCTCAGATCAGGTGTGGCCACAGGCTGGGACACATCATGCAGTGTACATGGGTCAGTATTAGGAATACCCCAACACCAGTGTGCCTTCGGATAATATATGCCCCCGCCACATACCTCACAGCTGTACAACTGCCATAGCACACAAAGCCAGAAATGTACATGTCACTGTGAGCATCCATGCCACAGGTGCAGCATCTGTGGGTCACACAACAGTGTAACAGTAATGTCCAGTGTCAGAAAACATCCGCAGGTTGGGCGCCACTGTGTATAGTGCAGTCATCATCACTGCCCTACACACTATAGGCATTGCTGTGTCCACACACTACTGGCCCCTTGCTACTGTAGTTTCTGCTGTGCACTGTAGCATGCCCTACAATGTGACAGTGGCATGCAGCACCATCACCGCCTGTGCCTATGGTGTCCTGTCCCCTGGGGTATAATATGCTATGCTATGCTGTACTGTTTACATGTAGCCTGCAGCTATCATCATGCACTGCCAGACTGACCTACAGGTGGAGCTGCGGTTGGACCTGGTCAGCCCCTGTACTTCCAGACTGACCTACAGGTGGCTCTGTGGGACTCTGCAGTAACGCTGGGCAAACTGCATGCAAATCAGGGTATCATGAGATATTAATCCAGTTGTTTGCCCAGAGACTAAGTAAGTAGGCTCATTTGCATGGCACTTTTGAATATGGCACATTTTGGCCCGGACAAACGTGTTTTGCTCGGGCCTTTCTTAACTCGCGCGTGGCGAAGCGTAACAGTAGGGAATATTATACAGTTTTGATCACTGTTCTTTCACATCTGCTGCTTCCTGCAGCTGTACTGAGTCCATGCATTTGCTGGCACACACATTGGCCAAGTAGTTCGTCTGTACCTGCCCTCATGTTGCTGTGTACTGTGTTGTTGTTGTGGGTTGCACTTCCTGGTTGCTTTATTCAGTGCTGTCTTATTCCAGGGCTATTTTTGCCCTGCACTCCCAGCCCAGTTTGCATGGCCTCATTACCATGCCATATTCGGAAGCTGTTTGCCATGGGCTATTCCTTTTGAATATAGCGTGCTCTGTGCTCCGGGCTAAGTTTGCCCGCTGGGCAATGCTAATTTTGCCCAGGGGCAAAGTTTTGAATATCTGGCCCCATGTGTGTTTAGGTTTTGATTAAAACAAATGTTTAATGTATTTTGAAGTAATATATTATCTTATGCATTGATTTTTTTCTGCTGACATTTAGTGGTAAAAAGTGTAAATAATGTGATGTGGTTATGTAAAATGTAAAAAGTTTGTGCCCCTTTAAAAATGGATGTATAAATAGGGGAGGTAGTAGCTACACTAGGCATGCCTTAAGAAAGCCCACAGTCACTTGGGTGAAACAATCGTTGGCTGACACTGGTGGGGTGAGTGGTGAGAGCTTTTTATCTAATAAAAGCTATTTAATCTTTTGAGACCAGATCTAGTCTTGTTTTGCCTTTTATTTTGCACACTAGTTGCCAGTTAGCAGCTTTTCTTTTTTATATTACGTTTGTATATATATGTGTGCTTCTGATGTGGATTCCCTTAGCCGCTGCTTTTTGGTCTTTCGTAATGCTCATATACCGGCTATTTACTAACAAAGAAACATAGAAGATGTTGGCAGAAAAGGACCTCCTGGCCCACCTAGTCTGCCATAAGGTCCCTACCTACTGTGCTGCCATGGACCATAACTGATCTCCAGCCTTAACCCCACCCTGCACTAGCCCTGTAACCAAGGTTCCCTTATGAGTATCCCATGCATGTTTGAAACCTGTTACCATTTTGATACCCATTACCTCTGCTGGCAGGCTGTTCCAGGTGCCCACCACCCTCTCTGTAAAGAATTATTTCTTCACAACCCCTCTAAGTTTCTCCCCTTCCAGCTACATATCATGCTCCCTTGTCTTTGCACATCTCTTTCTCACCAGAATTGATCTTTCCTGTACCTTATTGATACCTTTGAGGTATTTGAATGCTTCTATTATGTTTCCCCTATACCTCCTTTCCTCTAGAGGGTACATATTTAACTCCCTTAGTCTTTCCCCATAGTGCTTCTGGTGCAGGCCATGCACCATTTTGGTTGCCCTTCTCTGTACTATCTTCACTTAATCTATATCTTTTCTGAGATGACTGGGACCACCTGAACAAATTTTTGCAACAGCAACAGCAAATAGGGATCATAATTACATCAAGAAAAGAGAAGCCTACAGAATATAAACTCAATTAGTTTATTGTTGAATCAGTTCATGAGAACTTTGCGTTGCAGTCTGTATTTATAGTCTAATGCAGCTGTAACCATTAATGTGTTGTATTCCCTTCTTTCTATAGATAGCTTGTGACTAATTATGCATCCCTGGCAGTAGAAATGTCTTGATGTGGCTTACCCAGGCACTTAAAACAGGCAGGAAAAAACCCTCTGACTTTTTAAGGAAAAAAAACAGCTTTGTTTGTTTATACAGCTGTGTTGTCCAGCAGTAGGTATCACAGAGATAGAGAGACAGAGAGAGAGAAGCAGTGTGTATCACAGAGAGAGAGGAGGGGGGTTGGCTTTGTGTGGCTGCAGAGGTAGGGAAGAGAAATTAACCTGTTTTTCAGGAAATGCAATTTGATTTCATATATCACCTTACATGTATGATGTGTCTTACAGTTGAGGTCTTAAGAGTTGGTGGCAAGTGAATTACTCCATACAGGTAAAGGGATTGTTACATGAGGTTCCTGCACCCTAATTGGTACCCTCAGAGGTACACCGTGGACAGCTAGCACTTAAGCATATATTATACTAACATATAGGACTAAGGGCATCTACCGTACAAGAGCAGATGTCAGGATATGAATGCATATTGTTGTAATACACTTTGCTTGCTAATTCATATATTCTTCTATGTATTTTCTGTGTATTTCTTACTTGCAAGATGCCAAGGCACCTGTGTCCTTGGAATAATTATAATATGTAAGACGGCACTGCCACCTTTTGGTGATTTGTACTACTACACTGAGTTATGTAAGACTTTGTATAAGAACTCTTTTGTTTAGAAACTGATGACTTTATAGAATTGTATAATGTTATCTTGGGCCATGGATCCACCTCTAATTTAGCTAATAGGGCTCATCTCTGTAACTAGAAATGTTTCTATCTTACAGTAACCATAGTAATTATCATAGGTATATAATGTAATACACTAGTCTTATACCTCGAAGACCTTAGGAGAGACCCCAAGAGACACAGAGAAACCTCGAGGTATAGGGAATGCTTAGCACTGGCTCCCGGTTCGTATTGGAAAGAACTGCTTACGGCAACTGTGATTTATTCTTTTGGTAGTAATAAACTTGTTTATTACTTTTATGTAACGTGTCTGTGATTACTTGCATTCCCAATGTCATCAAGAACCTGAAAGTGAGGTTTAGACCTCCTAACAAATTGGTGACCATGTGCAGGGGATATCTGGTGTTTGTAAGTATTCACTTGTTGCTAAAACTTTTTCCCTTTCCCATGGGGACTGTAGGTGTACATTCCCGTATCACCTCTTCCATTTTCAAACCAGTTTGTAGTATCTTGCAAAGTCTGGCTGTCTTTTTGGGTGTGGTCGATGCCGTCTCGACTCACTCCATAGCAGCTTTGAATTGCAAGCCTACAACTTATACAGTAGCCCAGCTGTGTATAAAGTGCTCCTGCTGAGGATCGATATGCAGCATGGTGACTTTTTCACAGTTTGATTCTTCATTCCCTCCCACAGAATTGCCACCATATCAAATATCTGCGCAGAACTGAGACTCAATATCTCGAACTTCCTTGCCTTCCATGGAGGATGGGCTGACTTTGCGCGGGACGCAAGTCAATCCAAAACCCTATACAGGATTTCAACCCAGTACACGGAGATGAGACAATCAGCCAATAAGCGACAAGGTAAAGGGTCGATGGTCGCGGCTCTCTATGCTGCTCTGGAAGCCTCCGAAGCAAGGTTTCGAACCCTTGATCTGAAAATTTCATCTCTTAAGCAACAGATGGGTTTGCAGGAAACAGAATGTATAAGACTGCAGCAGAACTTGGAGTCTGAACTCCAATCTCTGTGAAATGAAAAGGATTCACTATTGCATCATTCAGCTCAAGCTGGAGAACAGGAACTGTGTATGTTGAAACAGGAATGTGAAGTTTGAGACAGGATAAGGGACAGGCGTTGCAAAGAAATGATTTGCTAAGTGCTGCAAATGCTCAGTTGACTGAGGAAATGGGTGAGCTGCAGGATGAGATAAACCAGGTACATAATGATTTAGAAGTGTCTATTAGGGACAATCGCAAATTGAGCGCCGCGTATAGAGTGTTGCAAAAGCAAAAGCAAGATGAGGTTGATATGGATGTTGCAAGTATGAGGCATACTGAATGTAGAACCAAAATGGCAAAACTGCACCATCAGCGAGAGGTTCTGGCTGGTCATGTTAAGGCAATGGGAGGTGTAGCCCCTACATTACATATGTCATTTGAAGAGGAGTGATTGGATGATGATGTTTCACAATACAATGCCCAGTCACACCCCTACTATGGCCCAGAGACCCCACCCAGCCATCCACAACATGGCGGGTCCTCACTTCACCTTCACCATGTCATACATCAATGTCGTGATGCCCAACATGGAAGATGCCAACATGGTGGCCCCCATGATGGGGGCGAGCAGGCCTAAACCTGGTCCCGACCGCACCACCAATAGCCGTTAATGTGGAAGACAGGCATGGGATAGAAACCATGATTGAAACTGCGATAGACAATGTACCCCTTCCGGAAAGAAGTAAACGGGCCATTAAAACACAGATTAGGCAGCTTCTGCAAGAGGCTGGCACTCAGGAAGGTATTGTCCACACTGTGGACAAGGCAGCAGCTCAGGCCACCCTGGATGGCGCTCGAGACAACCTACCTCTGCCTGATCGACCCAGTAATCCCCTACAAATGGCCTACTCTGTTCAGCAAATAGCTGACAGCATCGGTCAGATGACCCCATCTGACAACCTCAGCTGCCACTTGGAAAAGGTGCATTCTAAATGCAAGATGCTTAGCCTCGCTGCAGAATATCAGGTCCAAATACTACGCCAGACCATCGATTCTGGTTTGTGGGCCAAACTCCCTGATGCCATCCGCCAGGATGGGAACGCCACCTTTGATGAGGTTGCAGCTGAGCTCATTTCTGCTCACAGTCCAGGAGGAGTAGTAGGAGTGATGCTTGCATACCTTGTAAAACAGAATGCAAAGGAAATTCCAGTGACTTACCATCAGTGACTCTGGATGGCCTACCGAGCAGGAAAGCACTTGGCACAAAAAGCTGCGGATGTAGATCTTATTGAATATAAGACCCAGTTCCTTAGGAACATGATTCCAGCAGTACAAGAAAAGGTAGAGCCAACCAACTACCGCAATATGGATAGGTTTGTCGACATCCTTTGGAAAACTGAGAGAGTGTACCAACTTTATAGCCGTGATCTGGGCTCCGGTTCCAAGAAGGTAGCCACCGTGGAGCCTACTCCAGAGGCCTCGACGCACTACACAGTGGAAGGGCAGGCCCAACACCAACAAGCCCCTCCAGCTGATAACCAACACCCCCAACAGGCCCATCAACAACAGCCGCAACAGCAACAACAATGGGGTGGGAACTGGAATTGGCATAAGTATAAAAAGCATAAGGTTAAAGGTAAACCACAACAGCAAAGAACAGGCCCTTCACATAGGGAGATAGCTGAAGAGAATCGGAAATTCTGAGAGCTCCTGGGACAAGTGTGCTCTGTAGCGGATGCAGTTCCCACACAGGCCCTTGCAGTGGTACAACTGGCAACCCAGACCCTAACTAGTCATGGGGATACTGGTGGTTCAGACCCTCAGGCCCATACAGGCCTGAACTGAGAAGCTGCTCCCTACATAGCATCAGTACAGCATGGTGAAGTGATTCACAAGAGTCAGGCTCAACCTCTCCATGCTTCCAGCTGTACAGATTGACAATTACAGGCCCCAGTCTGGATTGTAAACAAGCTAGTCTTGGATACAAACAGAAGACCCTGCACTGAGGCCGAGGTCGGGGGACACCTACTAGTAGTCTTGTTAGATACAGGTGCAGCAGTATCTGTGTTACATGATGAACACCCAGACACATCTCCTTGCACCTGACGGAGGACCAACATGTCAGGAGTTGATGGTGCTAGGTTACCTGCATACCGTTCTCTACCCTTACCGGTAGAGCGAGGCCATCTAAAGGCCTCACACACTTTCCAACTGATGGTATTGCATGATCATCCTAGTATCACAGGGATTGACTTCCTCACACCACACGGCTGTGTGGTGGACCTAGCTAACATGTTACTGATACAGATTCAGGGTCAATATCATACCATTTTGATTCCTGATTCACACGTCGTGGCAACAATATCTGCCAATGACAAGGAGTATGACGTCACAGATTTGTTCAAGACTCATGAACTTTTCCCAAAACACCTCCCTATTTTGCAATGACATTTGGAAGTGTTTGCAATTAACAAATATGACTGTGGTAGAATGCACACTGTCATCAAAGTACATGAGAGGCAAAGGCAATATCCTTTCCCAACTGAGGCCTTTCCTTCCTTCAGAGAGACGATCAAGTCACTCCTCAAGCAAGGAGTAATCAGAACTTGTGTTTCCACTGCCAACTCCCCAGTGTGGCCAGTGAAGAAACGCACAGGCACCTGGAGACTTACTATTGACTACAGGAAACTGAATCAGGTTACCCCCAGTTGTTCTCCGACTGTGGCATCAGCACCCGATGTGCTACAACTTCTGACCCCTGACTTGAAATGGTTCATTGCCCTGAATATCTCCAATGGTTTTTGGTCATTACCATTGCCTCTTAAGAGTCAATATAAGTTTGCCTTCACCTTTGAAGGAAGACAGTACACGTGGACTTGCTTGCCACAAGGATTCCATAACAGTGCATCCCTGTTCCATCTACACATGATGGACACCCTCGAGAGTTTCTCTACTCCTCAATGTCTCTTGCAATATGTGGATGACACAGGAACAACATTTGGATCTCTTGGATGAACTACTGACTCTCATTCAGGGAGCAGGTTTGAAATGCAATCCAGCAAAGGCACAACTAAGTCAGAAAGAAGTACTCTCTCTGGGTCTAAAAATAACTGACCAAGGTCGAAGCCCTACCTGGAAGAAGGTACAGGAATTGTAAGACTTGCCATTGCCCACCAGTGTGGCAACTTTTTGAAGGTTTCTAGGTATGGTGAACTATTTGAGAGATTTTATTTGTGATTTTGCTCAGAAAGCTGTTCCTCTGTATGAGTTACTCAAAAAGGACATCCCATGGACTTGGGGCCCTATACACACCCAGGCTGTGACGTCACTGAAGCAGACCTTGGCCTCTGCCCCAGCTCTGGTCAACCCCTCTGGTCAACCCCAATCCAGCACTACCATTCCATCTGGAATGTGCCACCTCTGACATTGCCATGTCAGCAGTGCTGGCCCAGAAGGTGCATGGCACCTTGAGACCCATTGCATATGCCTCACAGCTCTTGACCCCAGTGGAACAGAAGTATGGCCTTTGTGAAAGGAACCTTCTAGCCACTTACTGGCCTGTCAAGCACTTGCTGTATATCATTGGTACTCACCACTGATCATCAACACCAACCACACCCCAACTACCTTCCTGCTCTCAGACAGAGTGAAGGATGGGTCGGTCTCTAACACCAGACTGACACACTGGTCACTTCTTCTCCAGGATAGAGACATACAGGTACAACCAACAAAAATTCCATCTATGTTGGCTCATGGACTCCTTTTCCAGGGAGAACCCCATGACTGTGCACTACAGTCACCTGATCTTCCAGATTCAGGTCCTTTCCTCCCTGCCACGCCACAAATACTTGACAACACCTCTTTGTGTCATGTCTTTACTGATGGTTCAGCATCCTACTATCAGGGAGAGCAAATTGCAGGGATGGGCATTCTAGTGATTTACGCTTATGGGAACACTGTTAAAATATCTAAGCGCTGTAGTGTAGCATCATCACAATATGCAGAGATGGCAGCGGTGGCCTGTGCCCTCGAGTTCATCCATCATGGATCTGAGGATACTATCATTTTTACAGACTCTAATTGGGTTTGTTTTTTTCTTACAGAATTTCTTCCTTTCTGGCAGAAGAACTCCTTCCTCTCCTCTGATGGCAGCCCAGTGAAGTACAAGGAATTGGTAATATACATACATTCACTGGCACAAAAATTTGCACACAAACTCTATGTACACAAAGTCAAAGCTCATTCTCTCCGTGACCCCTACCATGTCTTCAACGACACAGCAGACACCTTTGCTAAGGAAGGGGCCCGAGGGGGGATGTCTGGATGATGGACCATTCAGAGACCAATGCAGCTGTGTAGATTGCAGCACTCAGGAAGAAACCTGAACCTTTTCCCCCCTTGGACCTCTCAGCAGCCCAGCATTTTGATACTGAACTTAAAGAAGTGTTCAGATTCCTTGACAAGGGTACCAAAGAGAAACTTCCCACACACAACCCCTACCAGAGGCATGAAGGTAATTTATGCTTGTCACCAGATGACAAGCTCATCTGGTTCCAACTAGATGACTCCAACACCAAGTTGTGGGTGGTCCCCAGACACTTAAGATCCAAATTCTTGCACCAAGTGCATGATACACCCACTAGTGGACACCAGCGAGTGGAAAATACCCTCCAAAGGCTCAAGACCACCACCTGGTGGCCTGGTGTCACCAAAGATGTTAAACAATACATAGACAACTGTCTCATTTGTACACAAAACAACCCCATCCCTACCAAACGAAATGCCAAACTTTTACCACAAAGACAGTCTGGTCCTTGGCATGCCATACAGATTGATTTCATTGGTTCTCTAACCAACATCAGCAGAAATAACAAGTATGCTCTTGAGGTAACTGATCTCTTCTCTAAGTGGGTCGAAGCTTTCCCCACTAAGACATGCACTGCTAAAACTACTGCCAAAATCCTGGTGGAACAGATTTTCTCCAGGTGGGATCTACCCCTAAAAGTAGACTCTGACAAAGGAACCAGTTTTACAGGTGAGTTGATGTAAGAATCCCTTGAACTCCTTGGAGTTCAGCAGAAGTTCCACATACCCTACCACCCCCTATCCTCAGGTCAAGTAGAGAGAGCCAACAGACGGATTAAGCAAATGCTATCCAAATTCATTGAGGATAATCCCAAAACTTGGGATTCCCTACTGCCATTACTCCTTATGCAAATTAGGGGCACACCCTCAGCCACCACACAGTTCACACCCTTTGAGGTGATGACTGGTGGACAGATGAAATTACCTGAACACCTGCTGTTTGACCTGCACACCCCCACTGCAGACCGTCTGTCTATAGACCAATATGTGGAAAAACTCAGAAAAGACCTCATATACACACACACTTGTATGCTGCCAACTGCATGGGCAAGGCCCAGCAACAATCCAAAATACAGTTTGACAAACATGCACAAGAAATGGATTGGCAAGTTGGAGATCAGGTAATGGTACTTCGATTTGCACATTCCACCCACTACTTCTCCAACAAGCGGGAAGGCCCATACCCCATTGTCAACAAGATCAGTCCAGCAGTCTATCAGGTTAGCCTCCTGCATAACAATAAGTTGACTGACAAATGGTTGCATGCAAACCAGCTGAAACTGTATAAAGGAGCTTAAACTACTTTTCCTCACCCCATCGGGCGGAATAGTGCCAACATACTAAACTTTGATCTTCATTTTCAGATACACTGACAAGATGGCTATCTTGTTCCATTATCTCCTTATCTCAGGAGTTATCCCCTGCATCCAAAGCATGGTACCGGACCTCCTACAACACCTCAATCCTCCATCTCCTCCTCCAGAGAGAGTATCCATCAATATACCAGATAGTATGATCACTGTCCAGGAAGGTTCTGATGCTTACCTCACTGCCTCGGTTGTTGCTCCTGATAAATCTACCCTTCAAATTGAGTGGCAAACCACATCACAAGGACAAATTCTTCCTGTGGCCAAACTCTCCAAATGAACTTTCCAAGGTTGGCCCAGTGCTAAATTATCCTCAAATGGTTCTCTGTCCTTGTTACAAACTGCATTAAGACATTCTGGTTTGTACAACATTACTGCCTTAATTGATCCTTCATGCTGTAATTCTCTGTCTAGAGATGCTGCTCGAAAATTTTTTGCTATACACCATATGGCTTCTGAAGCCATATACCTCTCTCTGTTACCACCTACTGGTATGTCCAAAGCATACCCCTGGTCCCCACAGTGGTCTAACAGCCACTGCCCTCCCAGGTTCTTTGATTAATAACTTACAGTTTATGCATATAACTGTTTTATTTAATCTTACTTACTGGAATATGAAAGAATTTGGTATGTGTCACAATACTAATACTTCAGCATTTTATAGTACATTATTGCTTGATAGTTTAGCTGCATTTCAGATTCGTACTCAAGACCCTATTGCCAGGGTCCATTCTACTGAACATAGAGGCAACTTCAGGAGAAAACTCTCTCCTGATGATCTAACTCATAAACGTAAGACACGTGAAGTTGACATTTCTGATGTCACAGGTGCAACAGCTACTGTCACAGGCCTTTTTGGTACAGCTATGTCTATCTGGAATAAAGCGGACATTGCTGCTGTCAAAGCTCATTCTGCCAAGTTCTCCACTGGTTTGGTCAACAACATACTACCCCCATTATTGCATGGTGTGGATGGCCTTAGTCAGGAAGAAAGATACACTGTATACAACATGCACGACATTGCTAAGGCATTCACTGACTCAAGAGATAAGATCAATGCACTCATACAACAGAACAATAAAGAAGCAGATAAACAATACATTGCTAGAGAAATACTTTGCTCTGCCTATGGCTCATACATTATCACTACCATCAACAACCTCTTCCGCTATCTAGAATCTGGAAGAATCCCTGATATCATACATGACAGACTCATCTCCAAATGGTATTGTCCACAATGTAAAACCCCTAGCTGTGTTTCTATTTGTGCAACAAACTTTAACCATTCCTCTTTCTACAGCTAGGAATTTGGGGTTTGTGACCAGACACCCTAATACTGGCCCTTGTTTTACTGCTAAGAAATGTTCCACAACAGATACCATGTTTGTTTCTTTTACTGTCTCTTTACCACGTTTTGATCCCACTACAGCTTTGTTTGACAAGCTTGCACTGGTTCATTCGATTGGGCATTTGGATGAAGACATCTACAGAGAATGCCTGGATCTACCGCCTTTACTGGTTTACCATCCTTTCCTGGACGCCTGGGCAGCTCTGCACATGGACTGCTGTGCGAAAAAGCAATACATTTACTTGTGTCTATGTGATGTATTTGATGTTATACAACCTGTTTGTGGTTATTCTCCAGACAGCATTGATTGGACTTTCACCATGGATGATGACATCATGACGAATGGCACTGACTCCTTCGACTTAACTCTGGCTCTGGATAAGCTCTACCAATCATATCATGAGGAGGTTCATCGCCTGTCAACACAGATTTTGAAGATGACCTACACCTGCCCTGTCCAGTTGCAAAAGTGGAGACTCCCTACTGTTCACTCACAGTATAATTCTGATGGAGAATACTGCATGGTAACTAACTACAAATCATATACTTATGGATCTGTTACATGTGTTATTGATTACCCCAATTTATGTTTTGTTCCCCACCAGAAGACTGTCATTGGACATACCGTTATAACCCCCGTACCCCTCCTGGATTCAGACGTCATTGATGGTAACCCCGATTATCTGTTCACACTGTCTGAATACTTGCCATATTTTAATGTACACATAGACCCACTCACACTTGCATTAAAAGCACTTTTAGACAGGAAAGACCCACACCTCATCCACATCAGCAATAATATGACCAAAGCCAATGAAGCTATCCTCTCATTAATTAATGATGGTGACATGAATGACACATTGACTAACACCTGGTTAGAGATTACTTTTAAAGGTTTTGTTATTATACAAGCATTTTAAATCTTTATTTTGCTTATTATGCTCTGCTGCCTACGGCACACACTGCACCAACACCGTGAGCAGCTCGAGTTCCTTTACAAAGCTCACGCATCGGGTTTGTAAATGACCACTGCTCTCTGTCTTTTCCCTAGACATTTGCCGTTGTTGCCCTCGGAGGCAACAAGGGGGGGATGTTACATGAGGTCCCTGCACCCTAACTGGTACCCTCAGAGGTACATCATAGACAGCTAGCACTTAAGCATATGTTATACTAACATATAGGGTTAAGGGCATCTACCGTACAAGAGTAGATGTCAGGATATGAATGCATTTTGTTGTAATACAATTTGCTTGCTAATACATATATTCTTCTATGTATTTTCTGCATATTTCTTACTTGCAAGATGCCAAGGCAGTGTCCTTGGAATAACTATAATATGTAAGACGGCATTACCACCTTTTAGTGATTTGTACTACTACACTGAGTTATGTAAGACTCTGTATAAGAACTCTTTTGTTTAGAAACTGATGACTTTACAGAATTGTATAATATTACCTTGGATGGTGGAGCCACATCTAACTAAGCCAATAGGGCTCATCTCTGTAACTAGAAATGTTTCTATCTTAGAGTAACCATAGTAATTATCATAGGTATATAATGTCATACACTAGTCTTATACCTCAGAGGCCTTAGGAGAGACCCCAAGAGACACAGAGAAACCTCACGGTATAGGGAATGCTTAGCACTGGTTCCCGGTTTGTATTGGTAAGAACTGCTTAGGGCAACTGTGATTTATCCTTTTGGTAGTAATAAACTTGTTATCACTCTTATGCAATGTGTCTGTGATTACTTGCAATCCCAATGTCGTCAAGAACCTGAAAGTGAGGTTTAGACCTCCTAACAGGATACAGCTTCATCCCCAAGAGATAGAACTGGACATGTCATCTTATCAATCATTTAAAATAACACAAGTTTATTTTCGCATTCTTACTATGAGGGGAGCAAATAAAATCAACCAGTATGGTTAGGAAACAAATGAGTTCCCACCTCTGGATGAGTGACGATGAGAGGGGATACCAGCAAAACAAGTTTCTTTGTTTGCAAATGCTAATGTATTAATCACTGAAACTTAACAAAGAAAGAAAAGGCCCATAAAACACTATGGAGGAGGTTTCAACTTGCAAAAAAAGGCAGTACTGGGGAGGGCTAAATTGAATTCTCAAGTCAGAGGAACAATAGTGCTCTCCAGCTGCCATACACACACAGGCAACGTAGTAATGAGGCTTCATCGGAGGACACTATTTTAACAATATATCTTGTTGTTTGGTAGGTAATATATGCAGGGAGCCCTTTTCTTAATAAAAAATGTCTGCAGGGGTATGCCCACTGCAGCCATAAAAAGGAAAAAAAAATCATGTCCAGAGTTAAAAAAAAACTATAGGTAGATGTCCTCCTAATGTAAGATACTCACATTTCCAAGGCACAAGCTGATCATATTAGCAGTGGATGGAAAGGCACCTGGATCACTTCATGCTTCATGTGCCAGGGGTGTGGCTATTTGTTTGAGAGTAGGGTTTCCTGGGGTAGTAATAAAGTCTGTTGTAGACCCTGAGATAGATATGTGTTGGTTCAAATAGTGATGAATGATGGGACTAGCCTGTCCATAGCTAATCCCAATGGCCCTAATATGGAACATGATGTCACAGATTCATCGAACCTTGGTGATAGGTGGGTATATGAACTGTGTACCGGATACTGTTCTGGACAGATCAAATCCCACTCCTGTGTCATTGTCAAAACATGCAAAAAGCCTAATTGGCAAAATGTATACCTTTTCTATAGCTGATATCTGTCATCATAGGAATCCCACGGGATGGGAATTTAGTTACTATTCTCACTCTCATAAATCCTATGCTAGCCTAGATCTGAAACTGTGCTCTACTGACCTACTTTCTCTCTTAAGAACCCTGGCCTGCCTACCCTCCATTGAATCTGACCACTCACCTCTACTAATGGAAATAGATCTGTCTGCCTTAGGCATTCCAGAAAGATCCTGGAGAATGGATCCAGTATTGCACAAAGACAGGCAGTTCGTGGATGGGATGTCCCGGGCTATAAATAACTTTTTACATTATAACAAAAAAGGGAATAATTCCCATTCAATCAGATGGCAGGCACTCAAGGCCTTCATACATGGGGAAGCTATATCATATGCCAAACATAAAAGTAGAGTAGACTCGCATGTGCTGGAAAAACCTGAGATCAACATCAGGGAGGTGGAGAAACTCCACATGGCTTCACCAAATCATACCCTATCCAGTCTTTTAAAAAACACAGACTTAGAGCCAACACTGTGGCCACATCTACAATTGAGAGGGCAATCCTCACCACTCAAGCTGGGCATTACTTTGATGGGGATGGGAAGGGAAATTTCTTGTATGGCAACTGCAACAAAAAGAAAGTGAGTCCCTAATTCACCACCCTCTGGAAGGTCCGGTAGTTGGGTGTCAAGACATAGGCGATGCCTTTACTGAATTCTATCGATCCCTATACACATCTGAGAATGCCCCAATGACCAGTAAATATAGGCATTTTTCACTAAAGCACCCATTCAACCCATTGAACCTCAGATGGCAGATACCCTCAACCTGTCTTTGTCCAAACATGAAATCATAGAGGCATTTGAGTCCTCACAGGGTGGGAAGGCTCTGGGCCCTGATAGCATTCCCACAGACTTCTTGAAAACTTTCATCCCACACTTGGGGAACCGTTATCTTGGAATACACTTCCAGAAGAGGTGGTCTTATTGAAGAGAGTGGGCAGCTTCAAGAGAGGCAAGGATAGGCATGGGGAAGGTAAGGATCATGGGTAGGGAGGATGGGAGGAGTGGAGAGGAGGGCAGGGACAGTAGCTCAAGTTGTGGACCCTGCAATATGAGCAGACTAGATAGACCAACTGGCCTTCTTCTGATGGCTTTTTTGTATTTTCGTATGTTATATGACATGATCAGCAAAAGCTCACCAGGGGGACTCTACTCCTCCCCCTTGGCCTGCATTGTCACCATAACAGTACTAACTTAACTGGGCAAAGATACTACCAATACCATCCTGTATCCACTTCAATCAGGCCAAATTCAGCAAAGGAAGGCAAGGTAAACATAATATCAGATGTACTCTTAATGTTATCCATCATTGAGCAACACATTCAAGCAAGCTTGGTGCTGAAATACTTGCCATAGACACAGAAAAGGCCTTTGATTGGGTGGAGTAGGAATATATGAATTTCACTCTTAAACAATTTGGTTTGAAAGAGAACCTGCTAAATTAAATAAGGGCACTATATAGCAACCCAACTGATAAAGCTCACATAAATGGTGGACTATCCAAATCATTTCATCTTAGTAAGGTTACCAGATAGGGATGCCCTGTACTTCACTATTGTATATCCTCACCTTAGACCCCCTAGCTACAGTAATCAAGCACCACCAAAGAATTTATGGCTGTCAAGTGGGTGGAACTTAACACAAAGTAGCCTTATTTGCAGATGGTCTGTTATTATACCTACAGTATACATCTTAAACAACTCCTGTTAGAATATGGATCATTCTCTGGTTAAAAAATAAATTTGACTAAAAGTGAAATCATGCCAATTGTGAATCACCACAGGCACAATATTAGCAATAATGCAATGGGGGTTACAACCAGTTAATTCCATCAAGTACCTCAGGGCTAGAATTCTGTCCAAGCTGTCTAAGTTATAAAAACTTAATTCCCACACATTCTGACAGAAGTGAAATCACAGTGAGAAAATTGGGTGATCCTTCCCATTTCTGTTATAGGTCGGATTAATGTTATCAAAATGTGTACCCTCTCGAATGTCTCCACCTCTTCCAATCTATCCCAATCAAGCTTCTACAAGTTTGTTTTTTTTGTTGTTTTTTTTGCCCAGGTTACATCTATCATACATACTGTAGGTTCATATGGAGGGGTTAGCCAGCCAGGATAAAAAGAGAGATCCTCCAACTACTGTCAAAAGAAGGGGGATATGCACTCTCCAAATTTAGAAAATATTATTGGGCAGCACAGTTAAGTTTCTTGTCGACTGGTAGATCTGTACCTCCTTGCTATGTCTCCATGGAAGAGGAAGAATTGGGCACAGACTTAAAAGAAGACCTCCTGTCTCCCACCTTGGAGCACTTAAAACTCACCAATGTTTCTCATCCTTTTTCCAAATCAACCACACCAATATGACTAGCCATGCATAAACAACTAGGCTGGGTCCCTAGTCTGTCACCCTTTGCCCTGCTTTGGGTTACCTTCAAGAAGAACCTCATTATAATGTTGCCCCCATTTGGTACTGTTGAGATGGGAGAAACTGGGGCTCACCTCATTGGCCAATATGTTTAATGGTGGGTTACTATTAGATTTTCACTCTTTGTGGAGCAATGGAGAGCAATGAGTACCAATGCCTGTAGTCTGAGTAACAAGCTTCCTGAATTAGTGGCCTTGATGGAGGAGGAACATCTGGATATCATGGCAGTCACAGAAACATGGTACACACAAAACCATGACTGGGACATAAACATACCAGGATACACTATCTACAGGAGGGACAGGGAGGGTAAAAGAGGAGGAGGAGTATCTCTTTACATAAGGGAAGAAATCAAGGCAACAGAACAAAAGGGAAAACAGGGAGGAGAAGAAGCACTGTGGGTAAATTTGGAGACCGGCAATGGCACCACAATCCGCACAGGGGTTGTATACAGACCCCCATCTCAGGGGGAGAAAATGGACAAGGAAATGATAGAAAGAATACTTAGAATGGCAGAAAAAGGGGAGATATTGCTGATGGGTGATCTGAATATGCCGGATGTTAACTGGAATGCAGTTGCAGCAGCCACTTCAAAGAGTGGGGTTATTCTAGATGCCCTACAAGGGGCATGCCTTAGACAACTAGTATTGGAGCCCACTTGAGAGGAGCAATCTTAGACCTGGTTCTCTCAAATGGAGATGAAGAGGATCACAGATGTAGAAGTGGGTAGCCATCTGGGAACTAGCGACCATCAAACAGTATGGTTCACAATAAACACAGCAATAGAGTCAAGCCATACAAAGGCAAAAAGTACTGGACTTTAGGAGGCTGACTTTGCCAAACTGGGTGAGTGCCTAAGGAATGCACTAGCAAATGGGCAGGAAGGAGGGGTGGAAAAAGAATGGGGAATAATAAAAACTGCCATCACAGAGGTAACAAGCCTTTGTGTGAAGCAAATTAACAAAATGAAATGATGTAAGAAACCACTATGGTTCTCAAAGGAAGTGGCAGTGAAGGTTCAAGAGAAAAAGAAAGCATTCAGGAAGTACAAGGAATCACAGAAGGAGCAGGACAGGGAACTGTATCAGTTAAAGCAAAAGGAAGCTGGGAAGGCAGTCAGAACAGCAAAGGCCCAAACCGAGGAAAAGATAGCCAACTCAGTTAAGAAGGGGATAAAACCTTTATAGGTACATCAGGAGTGAAGGAAGACCAAGGGAGGGCTAGTGAGGCTTAATAAAGAGGAGGGAGGGTGGGCAGAGGGTGACTGTGAAAAGGCAGAGATACTAAACAAATATTTTTGCTCAGTATTTACAAAGGAAGCGGGGGAGGTACCTACAACAAACAGTAGAAACACTCTGGATACGGAAGTTGATACCAGCCCATTTACAGAAGAAAGGGTTCTGAAAGAACTCTGAAAACTGAAGGTTAACAAAGCAATGGGGCCTGATGGGATTCATCCCAGAATTCTAAAAGAACTAAGGGTAGAACTAGTGACACCACTGACTACCCTCTTTAACAAATCATGGGAGGATGGGGTGGTACCCGAGGACTGGAGAAGGGCAGATGTGATTCCCCTTCACAAAAGTGGGAGCAAGGCAGAAGCAGAAAACTACAGACCTGTTAGTTTAACCTCAGTGTTAGGGAAAATCATGGAATCACTTGAAGGAAAGAATTGTTGAGTATCTAGAGGCCAGAGGGGCTCAGGACCCAAGGCAGCATGGATTCACAGCGGGAAGGTCATGCCAGACAAATCTGATAGATTTCTTTGACTGGGTGACCAAAGTAGTAGATCAGGGAGGGGCTGTGGACATGGCCTACCTAGACTTTAGCAAGGCATTTGACACAGTCCCACACAAAAGATTAATATACCAGTTAGCCAGCCTGGGAGTGGGTCCCAAGATGACAGCCTGGGTAAAGAATTGGCTGGAGAATAGGACACAGAGGTAATAGTAAATGGAGTCCACTCTGAAGAAAGGGGGGTTACTATTGGGGTACCGCAGGGTTCAGTATTAGGACCGGTCCTCTTCAATGTCTTTATAAGCGATATTGCAGAGGGACTGGAAGGAAAAGTATGTCTCTTTGCAGATGACACAAAGATCTGCGACAGAGTTGATGCACAAGGTGGGGTGGAAAGGATGAGAAGAGACTTGGCAAGGTTAGAGGAATTGTCAAATGTATGGCAGCTTAGATTCAATGCTAAGTAGTGCAAGGTAATGCACCTGGGAAACAAAAACCCAGGGGAAGAGTACACAATGGGGGGTGAGATACTAACAACAACAAAAATGGAAAGGGACCTGGGGGTAGTCATATCAGATGACCTAAAGGTGGGCAAGCAATGTGAGAGGGCAGCAAGGAGGGCTGGGGGGATACTGGGATGCATAGGGAGAGGCATCACCAGCAGAAAACAGGAAGTTATTATCCTCTGTACAGACAGTTGGTGAGACCCCATTTGGAGTACTGCTGGCAGTTCTGGAGACCCAATCTCCGCAAGG
Organism: Neoceratodus forsteri; assembly: GCA_016271365.2. Classification (NCBI taxonomy): domain Eukaryota; kingdom Metazoa; phylum Chordata; order Ceratodontiformes; family Ceratodontidae; genus Neoceratodus; species Neoceratodus forsteri. The sequence goes on along the minus strand of CM057455.1, from coordinate 635,630,663 downwards.
ACATAGACAGGATGGAGGCTGTCTAGAGGAGGGCAACTAAAATGGTGCAGGGTCTGCACCGGAAGACATATGAAGAGAGACTTAAGGAGCTGAATATGTATAGCCTCGAGGAAAGGAGAGAGAGGGGGAACATGATAGAAACTTTCAAGTATCTCAAGGGAATCAACAAAGTCCAAGAGGGTAACAACTTTCAAAAAAAGAGGTGTGCAAGAACAAGGGGGCACAATTTGAAGATAGAAGAGGGCGGCTCAGAGGTAATTGAAGGAAGTATTTTTCACAGAGAGGGTTGTGGATGCATGGAATGGCCCTTCGGAGGAGGTTGTGGAGTCAAAAACAGTGGTGGAATTCAAGCATGCATGGGACAGTCATAAGGCAATTCTAGGGGGTGGGGGTAGGAAGAAGTAGGCTGCTGGTTAACTAGGATCTGCAGCTTATCCAATATGTAGGGAAATGGGCAGACTGGGTGGGCCAAGCGGTCCTTATCTGCCATCAAAATCTATGTTTCTATGTTTCTATGTATAGAATTTTCAAAATTCCTCTGGGCATTTCTTCACCTATCTCATAATCAGGCATATGCTGAGCATACTAATATTGGCAAGATCTGAAGACCCCAGGCATCGGTCTTCCCTTATCTCACAATTAGTGGAAGAGCTCTACTGTCCCCAATCAGTGCAGATGCCTCTCTCTGTCTATTATAATCTTTTAAAAGGATGTAATGCTTCACCCACCAACAACATGCAGAGGAAATAAGATTCTGATCTAGGCATCACTTTTACTCCTGGCCACATGCTCCAGCAGCAATAAACTAAGACAAATACATCTAAACTATCTATATAAAGTACACATAACCCCAGTCAAGAGTCAGCAAAGGCTTCATACAAGATCATCACTTTGTCCTAAATGTCAGTTCCATGAAGAGACATTTATACATGTAATGCTGACCTGCCCCAGGATCATTCCTTTTAGGCATGGAGAACATGATATAATGGAGTAGGTCTTAGGTAAACACCCTCTTCAGATCACCCCTTGAACTTCTGCTAGGTGCTGATCCATCAATACAGGTAAATGGGCCTGGGACCACTTCATGGGACATTGTTCTTATCAATGCAAGTAAAACATTGTACAGCAATGGACATTACAGGCATCTCCCACAATTGTACAATGGTTTCAGAATGTTGGAACATGCCTGAGAATTGAGAAAGCTCAGCTTTTTGCTAATGGTCAATACCAAACATTCTTAAAAATTTGGGAACCAATTCTTAAGGCCATAGACAAAGGTACCTGACAACCTTAGACCATGTACTTTGGCCCAGTCAGTCACTTTGTTTAGGGAAGTGGTGGCCTGACTTTAATGTTGCTACGTTTTATCACCCAGACGTTTCTGTTCTAAAATAAGTCATTTGAGCTAAACTTCATTTATTAAGTTATACTTTATGGCCTTTTCTCTTCCACCTTTCTCTGGATACATACTTGTTGCTTATTAGCTACCTGGCATGTATAGGTTTTTAACAATACCTTGTTATAATAACAAAACAAATATATGTATTTTGTTGTTCAGGAGTTGCCTGTATTGCAATAAGTTCTGCTTAATAAAATATGTTTAAAAAATTAAAAAAAAGCATCTTCAGAATCTTGAAAGTCAACATCTACTTCAGTTGTGAAGATATCAACATTGTACTCCACAGACAAGGATCTTTGCTGTCATGGGAACATTTTTGCAACAGCCAACAATTTCATTTTAAGTTTGCCATGGTCCACATCTGCTAATGCTGCCATTTTGTTAGGACTTTCATGTGGTATGCCATCTTAAATCATGCCTTCAAAGTGACCTGGGTCCATGCAGTGAGTGTCCAGAATTAGTTGTTTGTTCTCCTTAAAATGAACAGTTAAGCTCATTTGAACTTGATCCATAATGCAGTTTTATATTTTGAAAAGATTAACTGGATCATTCATTCATTCATCATTTAAATTTTCCCCAGGCATTTTCTTCTTTCTAGCAACCCTTTTATTCAGTAGATGATCCTCAAGTTCAATATCAAGAGAATATTTGTCAATTTCTTCTTGTGCTTTTACAACAAAGTTTGACGCTTTTGCCTGGATATCGGTGAAATTCAACCACTGCAACTCCATCTTTACTTGATCCACCAAGCTCCATGTTGAAAGGTAGTCCAGTCATTTAGTCTGCAGCTACTTCAGTGCTGGCCTAATCACAGTAAAGATCATCACAAACAGAAACTATATCAAAATAATGTGAAATGTTATCCATTTCTCAAGCAATGAAGCAGCCTCTCTTACTGCTTTGGCCTTAAAGTGTCCTAAAGTATTAATGAAAAGCAGAGTCCTGTAAATTGTCACATGAAGATTCTTTTCTTGATTTTCATATGTTCCAAAGATACATACCACTACTCTTGATTTTGCCCACTACCTTGTTTCAGCAATCTTTTGAAGCCATTTAAGTTTGTCTTGTCCAGTACCATCAATGCTCGATCTCCATATTTTCATCCTCTTATAAGATTCACTCATGTAGACAGAAGTCTGTTGTAGAAAACCGAACAGTGTCTTGGTGCCAACTATAGCTTCAGCAGTATCTGCAACACACAAGTTTGGAACCAGGTATATGCACTGTTTGGTGAATACTTTTAAATTAAAGTACGCATCCCCACAAACTCAGTTCTCATGTAGGCAGCACCATCAAAAGACTCCCCAATGATGTTCTTTATATTTATATAATATTTTGATAAATTGCTCTTTACAACTTTGTGAATCCCTTGTCCAGAAGTATTCTGCACCTCTACCACAGCAAACAGACACTTGTGAACATGAAGATGATTTACATATTGCAAATTGATAAACGCTTGGTAAGTCAGACCAATGTCCTGTGTGGTGTCCTTCTGAATGCTGATTTTGTATTTATTTGTTTTGCATTTATTTATTTATTTATAGCATAATCAATATTACAATCTTTGAGCTAAAAGCTCTTTTACAAAGGATCCTTGTCATATAAGGGAGTGACAAATACATGAGTAAGGGAGTAAGAAGCAACTAATTAGGCATTGTCAAAAACATCATCGGCAGAGTAATCAGTAGCAAGGATAACAGTAACAGCATCACATAACACATTAAAGGCATCACTTAACATATTTGACGCATCACATTCACCAATATATGGGTGCAGTAGAAGCAGCACATTCACTAATGTATAGGCTCAGAGTACATGAGGGTACAGATCACTCATAGCCCAGACAGAGGTGCACAAGTTAGAGTAAAGAGCAGCATAGGGTAACATAGCCAAAAGCATCTCATAAGTCAATATGTGGTTACAGAGTACATCAAGATACATTTCACACAGAAGACAGATTCATTACAAGTGCCCAAGTCAAATTATGTACTAGCTAGAGTGTTCAGAAGATGTAGCTATATAGGAGCAGGAGTTGAAGCAAAGAGTATTACCAATTCCTGAGGGGCTAAAAAGCCTACAACCAGTGGAGTAGGCACAGCCTTAGTTGGCAGTCTGGGTCAGGGTAAGAGATCAAGATTAGGTAGCATAAGTGGGCTCAGATAGGGGGCAAAGCTGGAATTAGAGGTGGGCACACCAAGGCAGTTCAGGAGAGTAGTGTGAGGAAAGAAAGGTAGGTAAATGAGGGCTCAACAGGGAGAGATGAAGGGAGCAGGGGGGTACAGGCAGGTTGGTAGACAGGGGCAGGAGGAGAGCAAGAAGCTACAGGGCCAGTAGAGAGTGCAAAATGAACCTGGGCAGGCTCAGGGTACAAAGGGCTGGTTACAGCTGGGTTAAGAATGGCAGTAGCAGTGTACTGGAGTGGAGATAGCCTTCCTAAGCTCAGACTTGAAAGGACTGAGGTACATAAGGCTTGCATTGATGTGAGGTAGCTCATTTAACTAAGTAGCAGCCCTTACTGCAAAGGCTTACCTTCCCAGGGCAGCCCTTCTGAATGGCATGGCTAATGCTTGCTTAGAGGTGCTTCTTGTGGCATGTTCAGCTGGAGCAGAATGGAATAAAGCTTGTAGAGATGGAGGTGCAAGTCCAAGTAAGGCCTTTCCTGGCAAGCAGGTGTGGTGCCTAATGCATTCCATAAGTGTGAGCAATTTAGTCCTAATGTATAGGTTGCATGTGTGCTTTAGGTGGTTGGCACCTAGCACAAATTGACAGGTTTTATTGATAGAGCTGTGTACTTTAAGCAGGCTTGTGTCAGAGACAGCACCAAAATTACATTCCCATAGTCCAAGACTGGTAGGATTGTACCTCTGACTGCCTCAACCCTGGCCTCGGGAGTGAGGCAGAAACAAGGCCTGTATAGGGCCCCTAGTTTCCTGTTGATGGTAGCAGTAATACTGCATAGATGTTTGTTAAATGACAGGGACTCATTTATTGCGATACCAAGATACTGGAACAAAGGCATCTGCTCCAAGGTGGTGTGAGAGTTGCAAGTAATTGAGAGGGGTGCAGTAGATCTCTTCTTTTGTCATCCAGCAAAGAGCATTGTTTTTTTTTGTTTTTTTTGCTGTTGAGCACCAGCATGTTGTCCTTGAACCAGCCCTGTGAGAGGTTAAAATTGTGTTTCACTTCTTGGCTGGAGTTTTGAGAGAAAACTTCTGTGTTGTCTGCATATAGCAGGATATCAGACATGGGGTATGCATCAGGGAGGTGGTTTACAAAGAGGCTGAATAGAAGCAGGCCTAGTATAGACCCCAGGGGAACCCCCTACAGCAACCTTGCCACAGGTCTTGCAGATGGCACCATTGATTTTTACTTTCTGAGACCACCCGGACAGATAGCTGGAGAACCACTTGACTGTGGCTCGTGACAGGCCTAGGCCACTTAATCTCTGGAGCAGGAGCTGGTGGTCCACAAGGTCAAAAGCCTTGATAAGGTCTATAAAGATTGCACTGACCAACTGGTCCTAGTCAAGTGTCTCATGTGCATATCCAGTGAAGTGAATTAGGGCAGTGATAGTGCTATATTGCCTGTGAAAGCCATGCTGTCATGGGGAGAGGAGGTTATATTTGAGCAGATGATCCATGAGTTCACCAGCTATTATTTTTTCCAGTGCTTCAGAGAGTGGTGATAGCATTTAGATGGGTCTGTAATTCGAGACAAGAGACAGGTCACTCCTTTTGTGTACAGGTGTGACAAGAGAGGTTATCCAGATGGAGGAGAAAGTGGAAAGGTGGAGTGACAAGTTGAACAACTTGTTGATAGGTCCAATGACCTCAGATAGGGTGATAAAGATCAGTTTCATGTCTATACCATCACTACCTATCCTCACGTTGCCAGGAACACTAGCAAGGCATTGACTTGTTTCATTGATGGTCACCTGTCTGAAGTAAAGGGTAGGACATATTCAAGTGTTGAAGAAGGAGGGTGGGTGGTCAGTGGGTGGTATTCTATCCAGGTATGAAGCCGGTTTAGGGGAGAGGACAGTGCTGTAATCCAAGAATGCCTTGCTAAAAAATATTGGCCATGGCATTCTCATCTAGTATTACTTCATCATTGTGGTGAAGCATTGAGGGAGGGGATCTGTCAACGACACCAATGAGGTTTTTAATAGAGGCCCAGAATTTCTTAACATCACCCAAGCATTGAGACTGATGGTTCTTGTGGTATGTGGCCTTGGCCTGTCGAATTGCCCAAGTGCACCTGTTCAGGATGCCTTATGGTTTTGGACATCTGTAGCAGTTCCGGTTGCCCTAGCTTGGTTCCAAAGTTGATCCACTTGCATAATTAAACCTAACAGTTGAGGGATGACCCAGTCCATGAAGCAGCTTTTAATCTCCTTCTTCTGATATGGGGCAAACTTGTCTGCTGCTGTGTTGAAGTGGTTGAGGAAGTGCTGAAGGGCTATGTCAACCAAGGGGCATCAGTCAAGGAAGCTCCAATCTATCCATTTGATGTGATTCCTAAAGTCAACCATTGAGCTATTTTTAATAACTCTATTCCTCACTATTCTTGGAGAGGCTTAGTCTGTTTATTTGACCACTCACACTCAATAGGTTAGTAGTCACAGAGGGTTTCAGGGAGTACCTTAACGTCCTTTAGTTGTTCTAGGTGTGTTGTCAGCACCCAGCAATCAGTGTGCTTGTGCCTGTGTGGTAATTTATACAGGTACAGTTCTTGATGACCTGTGTTAGATAGAGTCCAGCTACCAGGTCTCTGTGTGCGGCGTTGGAGTTAGCAAGACAGTTAGAGTCCCCTAGAACAATGGTTTCCTTATTCTGGCTTGTCTGAGTGTAAAGGTGAGCAAAAGCTTCTAGTCCCACTTGCTGCCATCCTGGTGGGCTGTATACCACCATCACAATTAGGTCTTTATGCCCTTTGCCTATCAAGATTTTTATTACTAGGCACTCACAGTCATTACTGGCTGCCAGCAGCTGGACTCTGTGACATTGCTGGTTGTTCTGAGTATAGATTAGGCTGCAGCCTTGGTTTTCCCCTGCCTGGTCCAGTTTGCACAGGTTGTAGCCAGGTATGGCTACTATTGTTTCAGGTGTACATGCTGTGAGCCAGGTCTCAGTCAATGCAATGACATCTGGCTTGGTGTGTGACACCCCCACCTCAAACTGTGTCATCTTGGCTAGGAGGCTGCAGATGTTCATAGCCACAATCCTCAGTTTCCTATTCATTACTGCAGTCTGGGCCAGTGTTACCTGGGGGCCTGGATTGGGATGGATGTTTCCTGACATTAGCAATAGGATAAGGATGAGTTTCCTACTTATTTTTGGGAAGTGGAGCTTTACTTCTGATGCCTGGTGTTTTTGGAAGTTGCAATTAGTAGTAGGAATTTTAAGTGTAATGCTAAGGCTGTAAAATAGCCATAAAGCTGGGATTGAGATCCCTGTAGTGGTAGGGGACCATGAGACCATGAGGGCTGTCTCATAGGGTGAGCAGGAGGGGGATCTCTGCTGCAAATCTCCCACTGTGCTGGTTTTTCTCACTGTAGAGCCACAAAGTCAAGGCAGTGGGTGCAGGTCTTTGAGGCATGATGTTTATGTCCAAATATACACAACAGGAGAAGGAGAAGTTGCAATGAGATTCCTCTAGGCATGAGAGGTATTCTCCATCTAGTGTTCATCTTTATGACTGAGGCGGGGAGCGTTCCTTCCTGTGAACTCCTAACAGTCTTGTACTCCTGCTAGTTTTCACTGCGTAGAGTGATGGAGCCTTTCTTATATATTCTTATACTTCTGTGCACTTAGCAGCTTATGCAGACTAATGTGAGGATCCTTCTTATGCACTCCTGTCACTCTTGAATTCTTAGAAGTTTATATTGAGTGCATTATAGAGTTGTGACTGCCATTTAAAGGGGAGATCCACCACAGAGAGATTATGAGACAAAATTAAGGGATTAGAGGTGGTCTCCAAGGGAAGAAAGAGTATTTAATAGAGGTTGGGGCTGGAGTGATTGGGTGGGAAAAAAAATGTAGACCTAGAGAAATCATACAAATATGCTCTAGTTTAAAATGGGCACCAGCCAAAACCAGAAGATAAGCTATCCAATGAGGAGCTCCTTCTATACCTGCTGTATCAATCCAAATCATGGCTTTCAAGCCGAGCACCTCCTGAGGAGCTAGTGGCCATGCCAGTGGTCTTGGGGGTTGGGCTGGTGTCCAGATGTGGGCTCGTGGCTGGCTGTGGTTCGAGCCAGTGAGTCACTGGGCAACCAGTTGGGGTGACATGGCAGTCCTGGAAAGGAAGAGGAGAGAATGAGAAGTCAGGTAAATAGCACAGAGCACAAATCAGTGGGAATGCCAGATGGCAGAAACAAAAGATGTGGGTGGGAATGTGAGAAATGGGAGTGACAGGGGAGAAAAGTAGCTGGGCACCATCTGGAGTTTGGCACCGGGGATACACACAGAAGTAGAGCAGGGGTTTACAGGTATGGGGCTATGGGCAACTCTAGGGGGCAGAGGCACAGGATCCAGTGTGAGACAGCAGGAGGTGTTGGGGGGCATAGGTGGTTAAGGAAGCGGGCTTGAGGGTAGAAGCAGGTTAGAGAAGAAAAGCCTAGGAGTGGAGGTTTGGCAAGAGAAGGAGTGAGGCTTTAAAAGAAAAGCACTGCAAACACTTGACTAAGCCTCGAGCTTAGCAAAGAGAAGAAAAGAGGGGTAGAAAAGGAAAAAAAAAGATTAATACATGAGAGGGTTTCATACAAGAAATAAAAATAAATAAATATCTTCCTTTCGTATTACACCCTCCCCCAGTTAGTTTTGATGCTCATCCAAGTAGCATTTAAACCTCATCCTAAGGACTCTCTGGGCCCACTTTTCAAAGGTTAATGCAGTGCTTCCATCAATCCCTGCATCAACCCCAATGTTTGATGCAACTGCGCCAAATTCCTTTCATGCAGTTGCACACAATTTTGCTACTTTGGGTGCAGTTGTGACACTTTCCACAATTTATGGCAGCTTGCACCAAATGTTTTGGCACAAGCCCCATAAACAAGGTTCCTGAATTGCACAAAGTTAAACTGGGGGGAACTTGAGGCATTTGGTGCACCTGACAGAAAATTGCAATCTGTGTCAAAGGAATGCCACAAGCCCCCTGCAGCGTATCTTCAGTGCACCAGGGACTTGCAGCATCTGCAGGTGTTTTTAAAATCAGGCCTATTATCTTTCCCTTCACCCTTTGACTCTTCATGGAGCAGTTCCCACCTAGTCCATCTGTTTATGAAAGCTAGCATACATTGTTGCACTAAGAAAGTCACTCTTTCCATTTTTTTTGAATTTGCAACACTGTTTCTAACCATTCATAGACTGAGGGAAAGTCCATCTGTAGCTTTCTCCTCATTATTGCCCTTGGGGTAGCTGACAATTTAATATTCCAGAGAAACTTTCTCTTCTTACCCTTTAGGGTCCTTGGTATCATCCCCTGTACTAAATTCCTAAAAGTAAGAAGTGTAGGAAGGGAGAAAACCCTGTGAATCATGTTCTACACCCTCTGACAGTATCAATGGATCTTGCTCCATTGCCAGCAGACATGTCTGTTAGTGGTATCCCCCTCCACTTAATGTTTCCAACAACAACAGATGGTTTGTGTAGCCCACTTTGCCTTCATATAGGGAACCAGAAAATAATTGTTTTTCACTTGCCATGCAAACTCCTGCCATCTTGGAAAGGAGTAGATGATAATCCTTAGTGTAAGCCACAGACTCCTAACCACTCCTGGTCTCTAATAGGTAGGGTTATTTCAGAGCCCATGATTCAGCCTTCACATAATAAGTTTCGGTCAGTAATGTGGAGACATAAAATTGGTACAGGAAAGAGATTGTCCTGCTTAGTAAAAGAGATGCCAGATGTCTTGAAATAACAAGAAATATTTTGGGTTCAGTACTCTCCTTCCACTCACTGACCTTTTGAAGAAAATATGTCCAGAATTGAAAGTACAGAAGCTGCCATTAGAGCACCATTAGAACTTTGTCATGCATTCCTCAAAGGTATGGATGCCCTTACCCTATATTAGCTGCCAAGGAGCCTTCAGACCCATATTTGCCAGCTGATTGTACCAAGGATCTAACCAACTGGGATGAAATCTGAGTCCCAGGCCATCTATACAACCAAACTGCCTTCTGAACTAGGGTACATGACAGTCCTCTGTTCCCACCTTGCAGGGTCACTCTTATCTCTGTAAAGGCATAAACATTATAGACCCCTTGAAGATGATGGTCAACTAATGCCTTTCCCTGTAGTGTCCCCTCCTTTTCACCTAAAATCATTTCTTTTGAATGAGCTGTACAATTTACATTACCCTAACTAGGGCCACCCTCATTCAGCTGGCTATCCAGAATCCCTTCAGCAATGGAAACACCCATCCATCCTGACCTCTTTGTAAATGTAATGTAGCCTTCCCAATCTGTGGTCAGCTCCCCTTCCAAACAATGCTGTGTATTTAATGTTGCCACAAATGCAAAGCTTTCCATGGGACTGAAAAATAGGACACACTGAAATAAGTAGAGGTACAGTGGTAGTCGCACCAAAGTTGACCAGTAGTGTGGTATACCGAGATTTGCGCAAGTGCAGTTTTCATTGAATAACATGTATAGTAGTACCACACAATGACACAGTACTGGTCCACTTTTGTACAATTACCACTGTACATTGGAAGGATATTTATTTGGGCTGTCTTTATTTAAGAATAAAAAGGGATGGGTATCAATGCCCATCTCCCAAAGTCCTCTTTTAAGATTTGATGCAGAGGTATAATATTGTATGCAAACAGTTGTTTAGTTGTTCATCCCAGCATGTCTCCTAAGTTTGTAAGAGTGGGCAACCCTCATTTCATGGGATATTGGTCCCACATTTTCTGTAGGATGTCTTTATTAAACACTAGTACCGCAGTCTTAGTAAGATGTAAGATGAACCCTGAATAGCATGAACATTCAGTGATAGTACACATCAGCTGGTCCAGGGATGTTTCAGGCTCCATTAGATAACAGAGGACATTCTCTACATACAAAAACACCTTGTGCTTGTTCCTTCCTACTTGAATCACCCACATTCCTTGATTCTGTCTAATAACCTTTGTCAATGTCTCTATATATAGGGTAAACAGAATGGGAGACAGCGGGAAGCCCTGCGGGTTCCTCTTCTTAATCTGAAGCCTGCTGAAACATGGCCTTTCACCCAGACATACTGTAAGCACAGGGTGCATGATATCAAGTTTTGATCTACAGGATAAACATCTTGAAACCCAAACCTTGCAAGGTCTCAATAAAGATAACCCGGGGAAACCTGGTCAAAGGCATTTTCAGCATTTAGACTTATAAAACAGGCAGATTGTTCAGCAACTGTCAAATGATCTAAGATGTGCATTGTCCTCCAAATATTGTCCTGTGTCTGCCAGACCACTGCAAAACCAGCTTGAGCCCTGTGCACTAGCTGGTGAGTTATAGATTCCAACTGCCGAGTAACAATTGATATCATGATTTTGTAATTGCCATTCTGAATCTAAATGGATCTGTAAGAGACACAGAGAATAGGGTCACTCCTGGACTTGGGAATCATGGATACAGCAGCCAAACTTCATGAAGGTACCAGACTACCACTTTCCTAGAGTACTAAGCTGTAGGCCAAGCATAACATGGGAGAAACCTCATATTTAATTTTTTTTATACAATTCTGCACTAAAGCTGTCCTTTCCTGGGCATTTCCCAGTCTTTGAATGGGCTATAGCTTCACTGATCTCCAGCATCATAATAGGGACTAGCAAGCTGGCATTCAACTTTGGCTGAACCTGTGAGAGTACAAGCATACCTGAGTACCTAGCCAGTTCTTTAGCGATATCCCTTGTTTTCTGCAAATATAACCTTTCATAGCAGCCTTTAAAGACTGAAGAAATCCCATATATCCCAATCTCAACCTGTCCAGTAGCTGGGATGTTAATTTTATTGATCTGTGCCATCACCATGTGAACCCTTATTCTGTCTGCCATTAGCCTGAGGAAAAGTGATTTGTGGTTTACCTTGCAGTCCATGATTTCACCCACTTCATTTCTTAGTTTCACCAAGAGTTTCCTCCAGTTCTTTTCAGCCAAATTTTCTACAGTGCATTCATGGACTTCATCTGTCATTCTAGACTTTTCTTTCTTGCCTTTCTCTCCCATTTCATCTGGGTTGATGAAGCTAAAAGTCTATCTCGTAATATAGCTTTAACCATATCCCACAAAATTGGAGGTTTAACCCCTCGGTATCATTGTCCTTCACTGCCTTGTTTATTGTCGTGAGGAAAAGTTTCACAGCCACCACATACTGCAGTAGAGAGACATTCAAGTGCAAGAAGATAATTTTCTTGGCCATAAACAGGTGCAGTTTTAGAAAAATGGGGGTATTGTCTGATAGGCCAATTGTACTCACCCAGCTAGAATCTAAGGAGGATGTCAATTCTTTAGACAGCAGAACAGACTACTAAAAACATGGACCCCCAGAGGGGGGATATACTGAGGCCAGAGTGAGTACTTTCTCTTTTTGTGTTTCTCTTTTGCCAGGACACACTGGCCCTCAGAGTCAATTTAGGTATCAGAGAGGTCAAAGGTCACTGCATTCAAAATCATGATGGCCATTACCCTCCTCCGCCCAGCCTTTTTGGAGCAGGATAAAACCATCTGCACATATCCAAAAAGAAAATTGGCTTATCCAGAAATTATAAATTAAGTTCCTGGCTGGCCTTAAATGTTGAGACAATTTGGTATGCATCAATAGCTAAATATAATTAAAAAAAAAAACAATAGGAAGGCTTATGCCAAATTTAGATTTGGATATGTGGAGAGCCAAACTATGAAAAAAAAAGTATGGCATTTCCAACCTAAATATGTGTGCCTGTGGGTTGGATGAAGACAGTCCAAAACATTTTTTTTAATTATTAAACTTTATTTACTTACAGTAACAACCTTTGAGTACATTGTAACCAGGATCCAAGAATACATAGAGTTGTCAATATAGTCAGTGGAAAAACAAGAACAAGAAAATAATTTATTTATAGACTAAAATTAAATAAAATAAAAACAACCCACCACCCCTAACCCATAAGACCCCCCTCTCCTCCTCCCCCTCCCACTCTCCCCTCCAGGAACACATGGTACCTAGAAAATTATACAGCCACATAAGTAGAGGATATATGCGTAACTGGTAAGGGATAAGTATAGAGCGAAACTAGACTTGTAGAGAGTTAGGAAGCAGAGAGCAACTGATATAGGAACCCACTCAGTAATCAGAGTTAATGGACCAGAGAGCATAAAACTTGTCCCACTTAGCTCAATATTGTGCCATCAGGCCTCTAATACTGGCTATGGACTTTTCTAACCACAGATTGTAGAACAACTCCCTGGTCCATTCCAGATATGATAAGACCTGTTGATCCTTCCAATGTCTTAGAACTAACTTTTTCACTGAGAGAGATATGAGAGTGATGTGATATTTCTTTTCCTTTTCAGAGATAGTGGAATAGTCCCCTAATATACAAATGTTAGGAGTAAATAATTCCTTGGAGTCTCAAAAGTGGGTCAAACCTGGTCTTAATGAGAGACCAGAGGGGGGTAACTTTAGGGCATTCCCAAAGAATATGCAAAAGTGTACTCGGTTGCAGTGTACATTTAAAACAGAATTGATCTTGCAATATGCCCATGCCATACATTTTAACCAGGGTGAAATAGATGTTATGTGGAATAAAATATTGTATAAGCTACAACCTATCATTAGGCGTGTATTTATATACATTCTGCCATATCTTGGTCCGATTATTATTATCAAAAGGAAGAACATCTTCCCAAGACAATAACTGATCCCCAATTGTAAAATTTAACATGAGTAGGGATGATCCAATCTGGGAGACTGCATGGGGCAGCCAGACATCTGCTTGTAACTCCTGTAATATGACATCCTGATTAGTCCACCACTGTCCAGGACCAAACCACTGAATGAGCATATGTCTGATTTGGTAGCTATAGAGGACATGGTACTTTGGTATATGAAATTGTTCAATTAATGCCAGGGTGAAGGCCAGTCTACCTTCTATAAGCAAGTCCCTAACCTTAACCTGTGCAAGGGGAGCTAAGATCCTAGAGGAAAGGACCTGTTCCCCAATGAGTAAATCAGGGTTACCAAGAAGTGGTTGGGATATGTCTTTCTGATTTTCATATTTAAGTGATCTGCAAAACTGATTGTGAATTTTGATGGAAGTATAAATAACTGTGTGTTGTAAAGGGACTGGCAATTTCTGGGGGAGAATATAAAGAAAACTAAAGGGAATAATTTTTTTCATTTTCTATCATGTGCCTTTCTATCTGTAACCAAAGGGGAACATATGAGGAATGAGTATTACCTGGGGGTGAAGAGGACCAATGTAAATATTTACTCATATGGCTGGCCAAATAATAAAAGTAAAAATTAGGTAATTTAAGCCCCCCCAGGTTTTTAGGGGCACAAAGTGGTACATATGACCGATGGGGAGGTTTGCTTTGCCACAGAAATCTAGAAATAATGGAATGGAGTTTTTTAAACCAGGTTAAAGGGAGATGTAAATTTAGCATATTAAGGGGATAAAATAATCTGGGTAGCACTTTCATTTTAATAACACTCACCCAACCTTGCAAGGACAAATAAAGGGGGGACTATCTGTCCAGGTCCTGTTTAATGGTAAGAATTAAGTTATCGAGATTAAGCTTTTTCAAAAGAGATTGTGAGGTAGATAATATAATACCTAAATATTTTAACTGGATAGTCCAATTCATATCTAATACCTTAGTGTCCATTTTATTTACATAGGAATTTAGGGGTATGACTTCAGTTTTGTTATGATTGAGCTTATAGTTGGATAGCCAACTGAAATTATCAATAATAGATAAAGCTGCCAAGATAGAACTCTTTGGGGGGTGACATGGAGGAGGATATTGTCCGCCTACGCAGAGAACTTAAGGTTGAATAGACCAATAACAATACCTGTCACGGAGGGGGACACGTTCAATTGTTGTAGTAAAGGCTCTAAATATAAATTAAATAGTAAGGGGTCTAGAGGACATCCCTGTCTACTGCCAGAGCACAGGGGAAAGGTGGAGGAGAGAACACCATTATAGTAAATTCTGGCACTTGAATTGGTGTATAGAACTTTAATCCAATCAATAAAGGTATCAGGGAAGACAAACTTAGCCAAAGCCCCAAAAAGAAAAGGCCAACCGACTCTGTCAAAGGCCTTTTCCACATCCAGGGAGACCAGAGCCATAGGAAGCCTGTTAGCCCTGGTCTCGGAAAAGATATGTGCCAACTTCCTGGTATGATCTGATGAGGACATACCTTGCACAAAACCAATTTGTTCAAAGCTAAGGATGCTCTCCCACAACTTTGAGATTCTAGCAGCGAGAATCTTGGTGAAGAGTTTCATATCATAATTCATTAATGAGATAGGGCGATAATTAATCACTCTATCTTTGGGTTTCACAGGTTTTGGCTGGACCACTATGGTAGCTTCTAGTAAGGTGAAATCTGTAATGCTCTTCAGACAGATGTAGTGAAATAATTGGAGGAGTATGAGGGCTAATTCTGATTCAAAGTTTTTGTAAAAGGTGGGTGGTACCCATCCGGACCCGGTGCTTTGTCCGGCTGTAATGAATGAATGGCCTCAACCACCTCCTGCAGGATAATAGGTGAGGCTAGACATTGTTGTTGAGATGAAGTAAGCATGGGCAAAGGGATATTATTTAAATAGGACTGTATCTCCAGTTCTGTAGGGGCTAGTTCTGGGGAGCTATACAATTGCCAGTAAAACAGTTCAAATTTGTGGGTAATGTCTCTGGGAGTAGTTAATAATTTGTTGCCTGTCAAAGAGGAAAGCAAGGTAATTAAGCATGATTCTTCTTGTTTCCTGAGGCTGAGAACTAACAGATGGCTTGCCTTATCACCCTGTTCCACATATTTAGCATGGGGTTTTAAATAGTGTATATTATGCCTTCTCTCTCAATGCCTCCTCATATTGAGCTTGTAGTACCACTAGTTGCTCCTTGTCCAACTCAGAAGGTTGCATTGATAGTTTCATTTCCAAATCTTTGATAGCTTGCAACAAAGCTTTAGAAGTGGATTCTTGCTTATGTTTCCCTGTGGTAGCAATCCTAATAAATTCCCCCCGAAGGACGCATTTTAGGGCACACCATATCTGGTCAAAGGCTGGGCTAGAACCTGAATTTTGTGCTATATGTTGATTAATAACTACCCAAATTTGTTCCATTATGTCCTCATGGGAAATCAACTGTAAGTTCAATTTCCACATGGAATCTTTTTGGTTAATTGGGTCAATGTTGCCTTCCAGCCAAATCAGAGAGTGATCCGAGAGTACTCTAGGAGCAATACCACCCTCTTTTAGCCCTGGCAGTACTACCTGGTTGATTACAAAGAAGTCAATACATGAGAATGATTTATGGTAGGGAGAGTAAAATGTATATTCCCAGATATTAGGGTTGAGTAGGCACCATGGATCAAACAAATCTAGGGAGTCTAACATCTCATTCATGGAACAAAGGGCAGGAGATAGGGTGGTCTCCCGATAAGACGACCAATCTAACTTTTGACTGGGGGCAAAGTTCCAGTCTCCTGCCAGGATAATTGGAAAATGACTAAGGGGAGCCAGAGTAAGGGAAAGGGTAGAAACAAATTCAGGGGAATCTCCGTTGGGACCATATATGGCACCTAAAACCATCTCTATGTGATTTAGAATCCCTCTGATAAAGAGGAATCTGCCAGATGGATCTGAAATCTTCTGTAACTCTTGGAAGTGCAGCCCTCTGATAAATAATATTGCTACCCCCCCTTTGGGAGGAAGAATCTCCTGCAGCATAACACTGCCCAACAAATTCCATACGGAATAAGCTGCCCTCTGCTTCCAAAAAACGAGTCTCCTGGAGAAAAATGATGTGACATTGTATTACCTTCAAATGTTTCAGTATCTGGTGTCACTTCACCCTTGAACAAGTACCTTTAAAGTTCCAGGAGACTATTTACATTACCTAGGCAAACTGTATGACTGAATTTAACCAATGGATTTATAGCATCATTTATAAGACCAAACACAGTACACCCATTTGTTCCCAAGGGTATCCCATCCCTCACCCTTGATCTCAAAACTATTACCCCCAGATTTGGAAAAATGAGAAAAAGAAACGTAATTTGCCACCCCACCCTCCCCAAAACCAAACCCCAAACCTTTGTAAATTGGAGGGGGAGAAAAGTTTTTCTGCCCCAGTCCTAATGACTGTTCACCACTCAATGTACATGGTGTGATGATGGCCATACAACATGTTGCTCATCTCCCCTCCCTGACCTCCCCCTATGAACATAACCAATACAAAACAGCAGTGTTATTTATGGCCCAAAACAACCTGGAAAATAAGGTTCTCCAACTGGAAATAAGAAACCCCACTACTGCCGGGGTACCTGAATTAAAATGAACCAGTGGGAACCAAACCCGGCCAAAACAAAAGATTCATGAAGCCCACCCCTTTAAGATGATTAAACAGCAACACTAATGGGGAACCAATAGAGTATTTGTTTACATGCTAACATAATTCAGAAACCAGCATATAGAATCATGAAAGGAATAAAATTCAGTAGCTTGCAGTTCAGCCACAATGTCACTTGATGTCAGCATTACACTACAAGTCGTCGTATACTGCACGGAAGGAGCAAAATTTGGCTCCATGAATGTTCCCTAACCAAGTCCTGAGCTCCAAACATAGGCCCACTAATCCAACAAACAAAAAAGAAACCCCTCGCTATAGTTGGGGAAACAGATCAGTCGGAAGACAAAAAGTCCCATGCAGAAAACTCACAACATGACCAAGATAATTTTACCGGATGGCTCAGCTTGCCCCACAATCATTAAGATCACTTGAACAGGTCAGGAAATAGGTGCTTACAACCCTCTGCAGCAGACTCCGGGGTATCAAAGGTGTTCCATTGGCCATTTTTATTAACTTGCAACGTTGCAGGGTAGCGAACTCTAAAACCGATCCCAGCCGAAATTAACTTGTTGACTAATGGGTGCAGGGTGGCACACTTTTGGAAAACCAAATAAGGCAGGTATTGGGCTATGCATAGCTTCCTACCCTCCCATAGGATTTCCTGGAGCATTTTCACTTTAGTGATGACAGGCTGTTTATCCAAATAGTTAAGCATGAGAAACAGGAACGGCCTTGGGGGAGATCCAGGTGGGGGCAATGGTCTGAGTGATCAATGCACTCGCTCGATTATGTATGTGGGACCATTTGGAGAAGGCCCCAGTAGTTTTTCACATAGCTTCTGGGCTAAGATAATGGGCACCTTCCCTTCTTCACCTTCCGGTAAGCCTAGGACAACTAAGTTGTTTCAGCGGGAGCGCCCTTCTAGGTCTTCCAGTCGCTCCTCAGTTTTCTTTAGGTGCTGATGCAAATTGACCATTTCTGAGTCTACAGTGCCTCTCCAATCATCCAGTGAAGACATGAAAACTTCATTATCTGTTGTACGTGTGGTGAGCTGTCCAAGAGTGGACTTCAGGGCAGGAAATTCTGAAGCCAGCATAAGAAATGTCTCCTTCATGGGGGTGAGTTCTTCCAAAAATGTTGCTTCTGTGAGAGTAGGCGAGCCATTACCTGTGAGCTCCAGCTTCATCGGCCTTGGCCCATTTCAAGTGTTTTTCCTTTCCAGACGTCGGTGGTGGGGTGTGTTTAAGTCACTGCTTATCCATCTCCACATCCATACTCTAGACAATCTGCAGTAGATGGAAGATAAATTTGTGTCAGCTACTTCCGGGGCCTGATGGAAAAGCTATCAATTGTGATTAAAATAGAGTTACGAAGGATCAGGAGGGGAGTGATTCCACTACACTCTTTAACAGGCAGCCATCACACCAGAAGTCTGACAGTCCAAAACATTTACTCCTACTGTACTCACTATACAATCATCAGAGAAAATTGTACCTGGGGGAATATCTTGATGAACCTAGATATGGAATTATGTACCAATTTAATTATTTACTAAAAACAAACAATAGAAATATCTCAAGATTCTGTAGAATTATTGAAAGCAAGAAATTGCACATCATGGAAACAGAGACAGGGAACAAGTAAAACAGGGAGATAAGTAAATTAGGGGAAATAGAGATAGGGAACAAGTAAAACAGGGAGATAAGTAAATTAGGGGAAAGTGCAATAAGAGGAAACTCTGAAAAATTAACTGTAACTTTTCTCTTTCTTTTTATTTTTACTAGGTAACTGTAATATGTTAACAAAACACATTTAATGTAAACTGTAATAATTAATGTGAAAACTGAATGTTTTTTAATTGTGAATTTTTTATATTTGTGACGACAATTTTAATTTGTCAACAATAAATTTCTACTACTACAAAACCCGCTGCTAAACATATAAGTGCAGTTTGTCATGCTATTTTTATGACAAGTGAGTTTCCTGTAAGAGGAGGAACACTGCTTGAAATGTTTAAGGAAGGCTATTTCTTTCCTCACGTTAGTGGGTTTGTGAGACCCTTGATATTGTAGGATAACACTATGATATCTACTTTAGCCATAGGGGTATTTGGGAAATGACATAAGGTACAGCATAGGGAGACCTATTTATGCTTGTCAGGAGGGAGTGCTGCAGACTTAAGGAAAACACCAGGGATGAAGCAAGGGCACTAGACTGAAGAACTCACAGACCAATTTGACCCTAATAACAAACACAACTAAAAGGAGTGTACCTTCAAGGTCTCTGTTCTTTCTGTATGCCACAAACCTCCATCTCTCAAACCCAGACTGGACAGCAAAGTGGCATAAATCTCCTCTTCATGGAGATCTACCTTATGAGTTGTAGAATGGTCACTTAAACTCCAATGGTCAAACATTTGTGCAGCAACAGTGACACACCAGTACAACATAGTCCCACCCCACTTCACCCAATCATGATAAACTTGACTTAGAGTTGTCAAGACTGGCACTCTCCCTGTACAGTACCTTGAGAATTAGTGTCATACATTTTGTGCATTAGTACCTGAGGCTTTAAAAGTGCTGTCCGCTTACAGGCCTGCACTTCTGCAGAGACAAGAACTATTATAATTTGGGTATCATAGATTTGTAACTGTGGTAGCAGGAGCCTGTGCTCTGCACACAGAAGCAGTGTGTAATTTGAGTATTGCAGATTTCTATCTGCAACACAAGTGTGTATATCATGCAGCATGCATGCCACAGATACAAATCCACAATGGCAGATAATCAGTGCTTCTGTACTTGTGTCATCTGGAAATAGTTGTATATTGTTTATCTTACCCAATTATGGTTGTCTGTAGTTGCTTGTGTGGTCTTCTTCTTTTGCTGCTTGGAGGAAGTTAGGTTTGCAGAGTCTAATGCCATATTTCGCTACTTTTGTTGTGTGCTGGGTCAATATGTCATATGCTTAATAGCGTACAACATGAGAGCTAAACCAAAGTAGTGCTGTAAATGAGAGTGAGGGGGTGCAATACTGCAAATGCTTCTGCGCATGGTACTGCACCCTCACGCTATCTCAGGCAGAGGATAAGAACTCTGCCAGGATGGGCTTCCACTGAGCAGCTGCCTTGGCTCTATGAGATGAGCCACTGGCAGCAGGGGATGCAGGTAGAATGTTTGGGACTGTGTTCAATTCCTGGTCCCAGGCACAAGAAATTTTTTTTTATTTTTCGCAGTTTGTGTGATTTTACCATTAACTCCCCCACCCAGAGTTAAGAATCCTTATTTCAGGGGGTCAGGGGCACAGCAAAAACAGCCTTATGCCACATGCAAGAAAGCGAGCTGTACTGGCAGTGCACTTTATGCATCCTGCATAATGTCTTGGGACAGTATGACCCCATGCCCTTTTGTTGCATTAAGTTGAAGCCTTACTGGTGAATTAACTCAATTTATTGCAAATAATTTATTTTCTTTTTGAGATAGTGGAATCATACCCTCATTCATCAGATTCAGATGTGTAGGGCCCTCTGAGCCCTCTGCCAGCAGAAGACTGTCTGCCTCACTTTTGGTTCATAACATGCACACAAGCAACTCCATCATAACTGCATGACATGATCATTCTCTGTGAGGCATGTACAAATCTGTAGTGTTTCTAACCCCTATCAGTGCTACATTACAACCATCTGTTTTGAAGAGGTAGAGTCCTACAAATAAAATGTTTCAAATTTCATCCTCAAACATTGCAAAGCAAGCAATTTATGAGTGAAGGATTGTGATACACACATTATAATCTGCTTTTTAGGTCACCAGATAAGGTTTTGTCAAACTGCAACTTGAAAAATAGATTTCCCCTTCCTCACCAAAAAAGTTTAGCTGTACACTTTGTCTCCAGTATTCATCACAAAATTCATGTTGGCATTCCAATTTCCACTGTGAACCACAAAATGTCAGCTGTACATTTCATTTACATCACACACTAGAAATTCTGGCATGCAACTGCAACTGAAAATACTTAACAAACACTTCTGCTACATCTTTATGAGAGTGGAAAACAGACCAGTTCCCCAAGGGAAAATGGGGAAGAGAGTCCCGGATGGCATAATACAAGTGGACAGGGTGCATAAGAGCCTAAGGGCCCTGAAGGTGAATAAACCACCAGGGCCAGATAAAAAGCACCCTAGGATCCTAAGTGAATTGGTGAAGGTACTGGCAGTTCTCCTGGCAGACCTGTTTAACACCACTCTGGAGACTCGAAGTGTGTCCTTGGACAGTAGAAATGCACATGTGGTGCTTCTCCATAAAATCAGCCCAAGGGATGAACCAGGGAACTATAGACCAGTCAGTCTGACTTCAACTGCGGGGAAACTAATGGAAACTATCATGAAGGAAAGAATGGTGAGATTTCTGGAGGAAAATGGGCTACAGGATGAGATGCAGCATGGGTTTGTGTCAGGAAGGCCCTGCCAGAATAACCTAATTGACTTTTTTTGACTGGATGGCCAGGAAAGTGGACAAGGACCAAGCTGTTGATATCCTGTGTCTGGACTTCAGAAAGTTCTTTGACTCTGTGACTCACAAGAGATTGGTCAGGAAACTGGACAAACTGGGGGTGAGGGCCAAGCTTCCTAGATGGTCAAATCTGGTTCCAGGACAGAAACACCAAGGTGATGGTCTGGAGGAATTCTCAAAAGCTAGGCCATAGACCTGTGGGATCCTGCAGAGCTCAGTGCTGGGGCTGGTGTTGTTCAATATCTTCATCAGTGAGATAGCGGAAGAGAGGGTAGACACAGAAGAGCGGAGACAGGAACTCACAGAAGTCATGGGTAGGTTAGAGAGGTGGTCTGGCATTTGGTAACTGGGGTTCAATGCTAAAAAGTGTAAAGTTATGTACTTGGGGATGATGTGCAAGTAACGAGATCAGAGGAAGAAAAGGACGGGGGTGGTAGTCATAATGAGTGACCTGAAGCACTTAGAACACTGCAGAAGCACAGTAGCAAGAGCAAATTGGATGCTGGACTGCATAGCAGAGGGAATTACCAGCAAGAAGGTGAAGGTAATACTACCACAATACAGGTCACTGGTGAGACCGCATCTAGAGTACAGTGTGCAGCATTAGTGCCCTTATTTTAAGAAATATTTCAGCTTTCTGAAGACAGTCCAGAGAAGGGCAACCAAGATGATCCAGGGCAAACAGGGCAGTACTTATGAAAAGAGGCTCAAGGGGCTCAACATGTATTCTCTGTTGGACAGAAGGGGAGGGGGTGTGATCAAAACCTTCAAGAACCTCAAGGTTATTAAAATGGTGAGCACTGAGGGTTTCTTCACCTTTAGTGGGAAAAACTCTACCGGGGGCATAGCCTAAAACTGATAGGAGAAGGAGGATTCAGAAGAGAGAGTTGATGGAGTACTTTTTTACTGAGACAGTAGTGGCCAAATGGAACAAGTTGCTGTAGGAGATGGTCTCCTTGAAAATGGAGGTCAGCTTCAAGAGTGGATGGGAAGAGTGAAGGGGAATGTTCCTGGAGGAGGAAGGGGGAGAGGGGATGGGGAACTGGAGAGGATGTCACAGGGGAGATGGGGATGAGGCAGGTTCATCTGTAAACACAGGGGGAACCTGCACACTCAAGCAGACTGGACAGGCTGTAAGACCTTGCCTGCTGGCATATTTGTATGTTCTTTTACTTGTATGTACAGATGTGTCAAGTCAGGGTGAAGTGAAGAAATGCTGCAGAATATCACAGAATACTGCCAATTTACTGCAGGGGCCATTGTAAGTCAATGCCAATTAAGCCCTTTTGTCATGCAGGATTTTGTGATACTGTATGTCATTACTGCAAGTTACTGTGCTTCATCACAGCCAACACATCAGTATGTAATTGAAATTACAAGTCCAGCACCCAGTTCCCAGTGTGCAACAGAAAAGTTGAACTGAGCACCCCAATTCCAGTACGCATTGAAAATTGATTATCAGACTGCAATGGAAATTTGAAGTCATACACCCAGTTTCTGGCAGGCAGCAGAAAATGTTGTACTGCAATAAAAATTTCAAGTTGAGCACCCAATTCCCTATGTGTTACAGGAAATTTGAACTGAGCACCCACATTCCTGTACTGTATGTGTCATAAATTGCATATGCTATGCAAATTCCAAGTTGACCACCCAATTCCCAACATGCACTGTAAAATATGAACTATGCAGCACCATTTCTGATACATGACAGAAATTCTGGCATGCAATGGAAATCCGAGTTGTGATTTTTTCATTTTGCACACTTGCATGTGCAACATTGGAAAGTATCTAATGACACATGAAATGTCATTCTCACTAAGATGGTTGCCACAAGCCCCCCGAAACATAGTTCTAATTCATTTTGAAAAAACAAACTACATAATATTGTTCATTTTGTCCAAATTAGCAAGATTCTTGCTTTTGGTTTTTGGCAAATGGTCATTTATATAGATTTTCCACCCAAAATTGTTTTTACCAAGCCAAAAAAACAAGATGCCAGCAATCACAGCATGAATTTTTTTTCTGTGTCATGAGAACCATATTTTGCAAAACCAAAAAGCTCTTGCAACATTGAATTTTTTGGGTCATATAAGAGGGATTCCCAAAAGTGCTACTGAGCATGCTTAGAAAACAAAATCCTTCTAACTCCAGAACCTTTTAATATGTTTTTAAGAAACCTTTGAAAGACACTACCTTGGCACAGGTTGCTTCTACCCTAAATGTTTTGGAAATAAATTCCATTCTGTCTAAGCTATAGGTGAGAAAAAAAATGTGTGTATTAAATACTGGAAAATGTTGG
The DNA here is from genome assembly GCA_016271365.2 of Neoceratodus forsteri. Classification (NCBI taxonomy): domain Eukaryota; kingdom Metazoa; phylum Chordata; order Ceratodontiformes; family Ceratodontidae; genus Neoceratodus; species Neoceratodus forsteri. The sequence continues at coordinate 635,606,908 of CM057455.1, read as the reverse complement.
ACATTAATTTAAAAACCACATATGCAGATCTCAGAAACCACACAAGCTGTCATCACAAAACTTTCCACATACTGAGATCTTGACTCTTAGAAAACATATGTCAAATGTTGAACAATTTCAGTGAACACTCCCAAAGCTATTAAAGTGAAAATGTAGGGATCTAACAAAGAAACTCTTGGCCAGCCCTATCTAAACTGGTGCTGCTGTGCCAGTAGAAAATGTAGATAGATAGATAGATAGATAGATAGATAGATAGACAGCCAGACAGCCAGACAGATAGATATTACCACTGTGTGTGTGTGTGTGTGTGTGTGTATATATATATATATATATATATATATATATATGCATCTATCTTACCTCTGCTATTAAACTAAGGCCTGAGAATCATAGTTTTGGCTTTGCCATTATAAAATGGTAATATCAGCTCAAAAATATTTCCATAAAATCTGGTTTAGTGTGAAAAGTATTTCTAAACCTAGCTCTGATTTATTCCATTATTACATGCTTCAAATCCCAATGTTTAGCGATGAAAATCCCAAATTTATGAGAGACATGGGGACACTTTCATATAAGGACCATGTAGCCCACCTCATCTACCCTTGGGAACCCCCCAGTTTGCCATCTACCAGGGGGTCGCCAACCCTGCCCCTTCTCACTCAAGCATACCAATGTGCTTGTCCCTTGCATGCTTCAACTGCATGACTGTAGTCGCCCCCACCACTTCTTCCGGCAAACTATTCCAGTCATTCACCACACTCTCAGTGAAGTAAAACTTTCTCACATTGTCGCTAACCCTGCCACTCAACAATTTCATGCAAAGCCCCCTGGTGTTAATAGTTCCGCTCAGTTTAAATGGTCTGTGCCCCTAAACCATGTTGATCTCCCCCCCTTTAAGTATTTAAAAGTCTCAATCACTTTTCAGGCAAAAAATCACAGATATCCTTGAAATCAGGGACTGTTGAGTATGGTCTCCTACTTTCACTGCCTAAAACAGAAAGACTGCAAGGCCGAGTACAATACTTAAAACAATCAGTTACTTCTTCAAACACACAACAATTACCACAATAAAATTAAGAAAATAAAATATTATTTCACTTTACAAGCAAGTCTTGCTCAGTGGTGGAGTCTTGTTTTCACTTGGAATTATAGAGACAGCAGAAGGCAAGAATCATATGTACAGTATGCTGTCCCTTGTTTAGTGATAGTAATCTTTTAGTTCTTTTTCAGCCAGATATCAATCCAGTCTATCTTTAAAGAGTTTAAAATGATCACTATCCATTACCTCTAGTGGCAGATTATTCCAAATATTTACTATTCTTTATGTATAGTACTTCTGACATTTTTCAGTTTTGGAATTATTTGATTGGATTTTGCTCTTATGCCCTCTTAAAGCAGCAGTGTAACAAAAATTGGCTAAAATTTGACCACACCTTTTTTCTTCCTAATTGATGCTAGATGTCTTCCAGTTTAAGTTGGTGGTAAAATTTTCATGTTCTGTCATCATTTAGGAATTGTATGAACATTTTAAAATAATTATTTCTCAAGAAAAAAAGATGGCCACCTTATTTTTGCATAGAAATAATTTTGAGGACATGAGAAAGGTAAGAATCCAGACAAAAATACAAATGTACAGTACACAGCACAGGAAGCATCCAGAAAACCTAAATCAATAGTCCTGCCAATATTTTTCATAATCATAGCAGAAAATGTGCTTTTTGGAATAACTTTTTTTTGTTGCACTGCTGCTTTAAATTATGTCACTGCCATCCATGCTGGTACTTTAAAAGAATTACACAAAGTACAAGGTGGGGTAAATTTACTGACTCCATGGCATATTTACCTATGAATTAAAACTTTGCTGCATCTCTAGTCCAGAGAGAGAGAGGACAAGAGAAAGAGAGGAAGATAATGGCTATAGCTGCTCTTAAGCCCCCTTTCTCTCCCCCTTCCCCACTGCATCATCCAACCTCTGGTCAGCCCCAATGACCACCTCCACAAGGCTACCCAGTCCACCTATCCATGTGAAAGGATGTGTGAGGAATGCCAAAAGGTCACACCCAAGGTTAGGGGAAATTGAATCACTCACCACACCTTTTAGAAGATACAATATTTTGTCTTTTATTATGCTAAACGATCAACAACATCACAGAAGTATACTTTACAGAGGCCAACATTTCCAGGCAAAGTCTGTTTATCAGGGCTTAAGCAGTAGGCTGTTAAAACATTTAAATAAATTAATTTGTTGTTAATGGGCAAACACTAGTTAAATTTGCTGTCTGGCTAACAGTACATCGTATCAGATGTTATATCCTGATAATTTTTATATTGTGTACTAAACCCATATTCTCACTGGACTACAGTACAGAAAACAGCTATTACTTTATAAATGCTCTTATAGTGATACACTTTATATTATGGAAGACTTGGCCACTATACCTTATGAGTGCATGGTCCTGCTGATGCACAAGCTGCATTTTTTTATGTTTACTGTTGATATAGTACTATTTCAAAAAATAATAATCACTTTCTGATTTGTTATAATAACGGATATGATACATCTCAAAAATTAAATACCAATCATAAATAAACAATCACTGGGTACTAGCTTCATCTTCAAATGTCAGGTTCCTATAATATGTAACTGGTTAGGAATTTTCTTTAAAAGTCTTACAATGCTCTCACCGAAAAGTAAAATTAAAATGCATACAATTCCCTATCACTATTAGCCACTTCTCACTTTATGGCTGTTTTCCATTTATTCATTTCAAAGAGCAAAATTACTTTATGCTGTAAAAAGGAAAAACTTATCACAAGAAAAATGTGCTTGGATAAAAATGTTTTTTTTTCCTGGTCATACTATTTAAATCACCTTTGTAATGTTTCCTGAAAAGTCTTGCTGGTAAAAGTGAGCCAACTTCATATGGAGCTGCCTTGTCAAGAATATGTTAGGTAAGTATAATCTATGTACCTGTCCATTTAGTTTAAGACATTTCTTGTTTACTGTTGCAGAAAGACTACTATTTCCTTACCAGATGGAGACCAGGGCCAGTGTGGTGCACTGTGTGTCAGATCACAGATGTTTGCTGGCCCTAGCATCAGTGGTATTTATACTGCACAGCCATAGGGATCCAGATATAGCAAATGTGCTATGACACTACCAGCTTCATCATTGGCATGCATGCATGCTGTCATCATCATGTCACTCATGAGTGTCAGTGTTCTCTTGATCTTTTGTATTTTAACCCTTAAATTCAATTCTTTGGGACAATGTTCGACAGGTAATTAGTTCTGTGGACTAAGACAAGGTTAGTCTCTTACTACCCTTTTCTGTTTTCCTAAAGTAAGGTTGAGCAGGTGAACATTGATAGTTCTTTGTTGTCCTTCAGCTATTATTCATTCTAAAATCTCAGTAAAATTTTCTACTGCTGTTACAGCCTCAAGCAACCCAAAGGTTAATGCTGGCCCAGGTGTATGTGGACATGATCTTGCAATGCATCAGTGATGAAACCTAACCTTAAAATGAAATAATAATTCATTATAAATTTTCCGGTACTTTGTATCTTTATATTATATTCATACCCTTTTGTGTACTATACAACCTCTCATATCCTACCATTCCAATCTCAGTAGTGCTGGGCTAGTAGAGACCATAACTTCATTTTTGCCAGGCAACAATACACAAACCATAAACTGAACAGATTTATAAACCATACAATCAAGCCATACAAAAGCAAGAGTATTGGACTTTAGGAGGGCTGACTTTGGGGAAAATGAGAGAGTGCCTCAGAAAAGCACTAGCAAACAGGCAAGAAGGAGGGGTGGAGGAACAATGGGGAGTAATCAAAACAGCCATCACAGAGGCAACAAGCCTTTGTGTAAAGCAAATCAACAAAACACAATGGAGGAAAAAAAACTCTATGGTTCTCAAAAGAGGTGGCAGGGGAAGGTTAAGGAGAAAAGGATAGCATTCAGGAAATATAAGGAAACACAGAAGGAGCAGGACAGAGAACTCTATCAGTTAAAGCAGAAAGAGGCTGGGAAGGCAGTCAGAATAGCAATGGCCCAAACTGAGGAAAGGATAGCCAACTCTGTTAAGAAGGGGGATGAGACCTTTTATAGGTGCATTAGGGAGCGAAGAAAGACCAACGGAGGGATACTGAGGCTTAATAAAGGGGAGGGAATGTGGGTAGAGGGTGACAGTGAAAAAGCAGGGATACTGAATGAATATTTCTGCTCAGTATTCACAAAGGAAGAGGAGGAGGTGGTACCTAAACCAAACAAGAGAAACACTCTGAAGACGGGGTCGATACCAGTCCATTTACAGAAGAAAGGGTTCTGAAAGAACTAATAAAATTGAAGGTAGACAAAGCAATGGGGCCTGATGGGATTCACCCAAGAATTCTAAAAGAACTAAGGGTAGAACTAGTGACACCGCTGACTACTCTTTAACAAATCATGGGAGGATGGGGTGGTACCTGAGGACTGGAGGAGGGCAGATGTGATTCCTCTTCACAAAAGTGGGAGCAGGACAGAGGCAGGAAACTATAGACCAGTTAGTTTGACCTCAGTGGTAGGGAAAATGATGGAATCACTTCTGAAAGAAAGAATTGCTGAGTACCTAGAGGTCAGTGGGACACAGGACCCAAGGCAAGCATAGATTCACGATGGAAGGTCATGTCAGATGAATCTAATAGATTTCTTTGACTGGGTGACCAAAGTAGTAGACCAGGGAGGGGCTGTGGACATGGCTTACCTAGATTTCAGCAAGGCATTTGATACAGTCCCACACAATAGATTAATACACAAGTTAGCTAGCCTTGGAGTGGGTCCCAATGTGGTAGCCTGGATAAAAAATTGGATAGACAACAGGATGCAAAGGGTAGTAGTAAATGGAGTCCACAGTGAAGAAAGGAGGGTTACTAGCGGGTACCACAGGGTTCAGTACTGGACCAGTCCATTTTAATGTCTTTATAAGTGACATTGCAGAGGAACTGGAAGGAAAAGTATGTCTCTTTGCAGACGACACAAAGATCTGCAACAGGGTTGATACACCAGATGGAGTGGAAAGGATGAGAAGGGACTTGGCAATGTTGGAGGAATGGTCAAATGTATGGCAGCTCAGATTCAATGCAAAGAAGTGCAAGGTAATGCACCTGGGAAACAAAAACCCAGAGGAAGAGTACACAATGGGGGGTGAGATACTGACAATAGTCAAAATGGAAAGGGACCTGGGGGTAATTATTTCAGATGACCTAAAGGTGGGCAAGCAATGTGAGAAGGCAGTAAGGAAGGCTGGGGGGATACTGGGATGCATAGGGAGAGGCATCAATAGTAGAAAACAGGAAGTTGTTATCCCTCTGTACAGACAGTTGGTGAGACCCCATCTGGAGTACTGCATGCAGTTCTGGAGACCCCATCTCCGCAAAGACATAGACAGAGTGGAGGCTGTCCAGAGGAGGGCAACCAAAATGGCGCAGAGTCTGCACCAGAAGACAAATGAAGAAAGACTATAGGAGCTTAATATGTACACGCTTGAGGAAAGGAGGGAGAGAGGGGACATGATAGAAACTTTCAAGTACCTCAAGAGAATCAACAAAGTCCAAGAGGGTGGCATCTTTCAGAAAAAGAGATGTGCAAGAACAAGGGGGCACAATTTGAAGATAGAGGGGGACAGCTCAGAGGTAATGTGAGGAAGTATTTTTTCACAGAGATGGTTGTGGATGCATGGAACAGCCTCCTGAGGAGGTTGTGGAGTCAAGAACAGTGGGGGAATTCAAGAACGCATGGGACAGACATAAGGCAGTCCTAGTGGGGGGTAGGAGGAAGTAAGCTGTTGGTTAACTAGGATCTGCAGCTTATCTGTTAGGTAGGAAAATGGGCAGACTAGGTGGGCCAAGTGGTCCTTATCTGCCGTCAGATTCTATGTTTCTATGTAACCACTGAATGGACTCTGTATATCCAACCGCAGTTTATCGACATATGAATGATATTGCTATTTTGTTCCTAGAATATGAAAGATAAACTTTGTAAAGTTATGTGAAGGCCATTCATGTATACTCTAATACACACCAAAATGAGAACAGAGTGGGCATCAAAACAAGGTGATCTTTGGTCTCACCTATATGGGGGGTGATATCAAGAACAAAATTGATGCAGCCCACACGAACCATGGAAAGGCAAGACCCAGAAGCTCTGAGTCGATGGGGCGAGGGGGGGGGACCTGCATGCCCCTACCTGGGCCACTCTGTATAAAACAGACCCACTGCTGCAATTGAACAGTTGGGGAACTGTCATCAGTAACAGACATATAATAAGAAAAATAATAATAAAGCACATTAAAGATTGGTAATATCACAAGAAACCCAGAAAGCGAGACATACAAGGATGTGCAGAAGGACAAAGCACATCTGTACTTGGTAAAAATATGTCATTTGATAGGAGCAGTAGGGGGCAAAGTGAAGCTTTTCTTGATGTTTACTGCAGTGGTATGAGAAACATAGACAGAGATGAGACAGGTTCTTCCAGGGGGAAGGACAACAGAAGTGGAAGGCAGTCTGTCTTACAGCACTTTTGAAACTGGGGCAGTAAAGGAGTAGGAATCCACTAAGTAGATCAAGTAATTGGAAGAAAAGGTAAGGAAAATGAAGGAGTAGAAAGCAGGATATGATTCTTCTAGACCCTAGAGTTGGAAAAAAGGTAAGGAAAGAGAACCTTCCAATCAAAACCTCACTACAGCCCAACAACATTATTCTACAGATAGTGTCAGAGAATTCATACTGTACTTTAAACATTTCTTAAATGGAGACCAATGTGCTTTATGTTACAAACTTTTGCCACGTAGCATAACAGTCTTAGGGCCAGATATTCAAAACTTTGCCCTGGGGCTAAATTAGCACCACCCGTCAGGCAAACTTAGCCCAGAGCACAAAGCAAGCTATATTCAAAAGGAAATAGCCCGGTGCTAATCCTGCTGAATATAGCAGTCTGAGGAAGCCAGGCAAACTGGTCTGGGAGTACAGGGTAAAAATAGCCAGGAAATAAAACAGCACTGAATATAGCAACAGGGAAGTACAAACTGCAACTGCAGTTCATTAGACTCTGTAGCAAGCCAGTGTTGCAGGTGGAGAACATTGTGTGTGATTGCACAGAGATGTCTCACATCTACTGCAATGTAAATAACAATGTAAGCCACACACTGCAGAACTGTGCTTAGTGTGCTGTGCTGAAGTGAGGTTTGCCTGGGGCTAACCTGACTGCACAGTGCTAACACATTAGCCCGGCGCAAACTGGTTAGCCCGGGGCAAACGGGAGCTATATTCAAAACTCCCATGCAAATGAGCCTACTTAGGTAATCCAAGGGCAGATAAGTACATTTGCATCTCATTAAGAGCTGTTTAGCATACATTACCAAGCAGTTTGCCCGGTGCTACTGCATGGGGCACAAAGCTCCCCCTTTTGGTTGGAATGGAAGTACAGGCTGGATGCTGCAGGCCAAGGCATGCCCAAAGCATGCCCTGTTGGTCAGAATGGAAGTACAAGCTGGAAGCAGCAGGAACTGTGTGTTGGCAGGCACTGTCAGTGGATACAACACACCCATGCAGCTGTGCAAGCAGGACATGCATGTATGTATATATATATATATATGTACATATACATATACATATACATATACAGGTCACTAGCTAAGCAGAAACACTGCCCATGGCCATACATGCCCTGGAGGATGCCTCCCCCAACAACATAGGTACCCCCACTGGAGTAGTGGGTGAAACACAGTGGGGGGATGCAATGCATGGGATAGGCATAAGGCAAACCTGGTGAGGGCAGGAGGGCATAGGCTGTAGGGTCACTAGGATATGCAGCATTTCCAGTATCTAGGGAACAGGGCAGACTGGCGGGACCAGGCAGTCCTTTTCTGCCATCATGGTCCCTGTTCCAGTATGTGTCTGTGACACCCTGGTAGGCTAGTGTCTCCCCCCAGCATGATCCCTGACCCCCGGTAGCCTCAAAACACACTGAAACCCCTCATGTTCCAGTGGTCCCCCCCCCACCCTCAAGCACAGCTCCTGACCACCAACAAAATAAAATAAATAACTTTTCCCTGGTGGTCTAGTGGTCCCCCACCCCAAGCATGGCTCCCGACCCCCGTTGAAGATAAAATAAATAACTTTTCCCTAGTAGTCTGGTGGTCCCACCACCCCCAAGCACAGTTCCCGACTATTGTTGAAGATAAAATAAATAACTTTTCCCTGGTAGTCTAGTGTTCCCCCAACCCCCATAAAAAGATTAGCTGCATGTTACTTTTGCAGAACACTTCAAGAGAGCTAAAAGATAATTGAAAGTCAGCAGTGATGAAACAGCTAATTACATGTCACATTTGCAATAAGATATTAAGGCAAATGCAGACAATCCAGCTTCATAGAACATATAACATACAATAGAATTTACAAACAGAAATGCAGACAAAGGTGGCAGGAAAAAAAAAACAATGGTCAATCTAGTCAGCCTGTAACACCCTATCGCATCCGGAGATCTTGTTCCAGTATAGGGTTCTTTGTTTATACTATCCAAATCATTGCTCTTTATTTTAATACTACCTCCCTGAGTAACTACTAAGCCCTTTACTCTGTCCCAACTGTGTTTGAAACCATTAATGGTTTTGGAACCCACCATCTCTGCTGGTGGACTGTTCCATGGCTCAGCCATTCTCTCTCTCTCTGTAAACTAAAACCCCCCAACCAGCTTTAACTTGTGATCTCAAGTTCTAGATTCACTACTCTTGTTAAATAGTTCCTCACAAGTTCACCTTCTTCATTCCTTTCAGGAACTTGAATATTTCTATCTTATCATTCTTCTCATGTTTGGCCACAAGTAAGTACGTGCTCACTGTCCTAAACCAGCCCTCATAGTATCATCCCTACTGACCCTGAATTGATTATCTTACACTTCACAGCACTGTCTCCAGCCTGTCCTCATCTTCCCTTAGGTCATGACTCCAAAAATGGGCACAGGTGTGGTCTCACCAATGATCTAGAAAGAGGTAGTAATCCTTTTTCCATCCTGCTTTCAAAACCCCTCCCAATACACAACAGCATCCTGTTTGCTTTACTGTTCATCTTGTTAGACTGGTTAGATTATTTAAGAAGTCAGATATGATGACTCCCAGGTCCCTTTTCTCTGAAGTGATGCCCGGCTTAATCACTTCCATCCAATACTCCATTCTGGGGTTCTTGTTCCCTGCGTGCATCACCTTGAACTTTTTGGCACTGAATTTCAGCTGTAAGTTCTTGGACCATCTGTCTTATCTTTTCAGATCCCTCTGTATCTCCCTTTCTTCTACTTTACCCTCTACTCTACCCTACCACAAGGCTTAGTATCATCTGCAAAGCAACACATATTGCCCTGCATTCCTTCTCCTATGCTGCTGATGAACAACTTGAAAAGGACTAGGCCTGGGATTGATTCTCAGGACACTCCACTGGTGATCTCTCTCTCCTTGGATCTGACTCCATTTACCCCATCCTCTTCTGACTCACTGCCAAACACTTCCACCCGTTTAATTAAGTCCTTTGTTGCATCCAGATCCTCTAGCTTTTTCAGCAACCTTCTGTGTGCCACCGAGTTAAATGCCTAGCTAAAGTCGAAGTAAAACTACCACATGACCCTTACCCACTGTCCTGGTTACCCAGTCAAAGAATACTATTAGGTTTTTCTGACAAGATCTCCCTACCATAAACCCATGCTGTTTACTATCCTGGAGCACATTTTTCTCCAGGTTGTCCACTAGGTGCTCTTTGTCTAGTGTCTCCCTCAGTTTACCCGCAACAGTAATAAGACTAGCAAGTGTATAGTTACCTGGCTGCTCTCTGTCCCTACTTTTGTGTAGCAGAAATACATATGCTTCCCTCTGGCCTTTTGGAATCACATCTTTCTGAACAGAGCTATTGAATAGCAATGCCGGAGGTTCAGCACTAATTTGTGAGTAAAAAAGCCATCCTGGCCCATTGTGTCTGCCCCAGTCCTGTTATCTACTGTGGAATACGTGATCCCTACTTCCTTCACTCCCCCTTCAATGTCCTTTCTTGGTAATGTCTTTACCAAACCCTTGTATCTGCCCCATTCAAAACTGAATCCCCTACTGATTTTGCACAGACTGGATAATTCTGCAGCCCATTCAAACATCACCACACTTGCCATATAAAAATAATTCCTGGTATCTCTCTAAAATATGCTCCCCACCAGCTTCATGTGGTTACCCCTGGTGCTACTGTTCCCACTCAAAACTTGAACAATTCCCAACTACCTATTTTGGGTATCATGTGGTAGTGTTTTTATGTTTCAAGCATGTCCCTTCTCTTTTCTAGGGTGTACATGTTTACATTTGCCTGTCTTGTATAACTCATTTACTGCTGTCCCTGGATCATCATTGTTATCCTCTTCTCTACTGCTTCCACCCTTCCCCAGTTCTTCTTTACTTGTGCCATCCTCAAAACTGAAAACAATTTCTAGGTGAGGATGAACCAGCGATCATCACATTGATACTAGCACATTCATTCTGCTGCAGAACCCCTTCCCTGTGCAGCCCAACATCTTTTGTGCCCTTTCTACCAACCTATTATATTGTACAGTAGAATTGTCTTCATATTGATTGAAATTATTATCTCAAGTCCTTTTCTCAGTAATGCTTTCCGCTACTACCGCCTCCATTCTATATCTAAGCAATAAACCACAACAGGGTGTGGGTTATGTGGGGATTTGCCCATGCCTGGTGTGGTTTGGTCATGAAGTCACAGTCAGAGTGACTATACCACACCAGAAGTGGGTAAATCCCCACATAACCCACACCCTGGAGAGGTTTATTGCTATTATACAATGTCAACCTAGTCTTCACAGCCATGAATAGCAGAAATGGCCTCCTATACTGACTCCGCCATTGCCTGCCCCCTGAAGCTCTCTGTTTGGTGGTTACCAGTTCTGTTCTCTCCCTAATTGACTATAGCATACTCATCTATGGCTCAGTATCTGATACCACACTCCATAGACTAAAGGTATCCCTTAATAAAGCATGTCATCTGGTGACTTACTGCGACAGGTTCACCCACACTTTTGACATGTACCACCTTTCCAATTTGCTGAATTTTGAGGGCAGACTAAAATATCACACCTGTCTCCTAGCCAAGAAGATCATTGCTGGACTCGTTTCCCCTGGCCTCCTACATGTCGTTACCCTCCCCCATACCCCCTGTACCACTAGGAGCTCCAGCAAGTCTACTTACTCTATACCTTACTGCAAAACCTCCCAATGCCAGAGGGCCTTCCTTTACTGGGCCCCCCTTTAGCTCAGCTCTCTTCCACCTGAGATTTCCTCTTGTGCCTACCTGGGTCCCTACAAATGTTTCCTAAGGGAACACCTCCTCTCTCTTGGCAGGCATGACTGTAACTGAATTATTTCTTTGCCACCTGTCCCTCCTTCCCCCTCCTGACAAGTTCTGTCTTGGACTGCCTACTGCCTCAGTGGAGTTTTGTATCAATAAGGTATGCCTGACCCTGTGTGATTTGTGTCCTTTGCCCTTTTGACAAGTTCTGTCTTGGATTGTCTTGCCCCATTTGGGGCTCTGTATCAATAAGGTCTGCCTGACCCTGTGTGGTCTGTATCTGCATGTTTGCAAGGCAAGCATTATTTCCCTAATTGCCTAATTTTGGTCTGTTCTCATACATGCACTTTACCATTATCATTACTTGACTGTACCTTTGCATTTTACTATTTACTGTATACTGTACACTGTACCTTTGCATTTTACTATTTATGATATACTGTTTTCCTGCTTACTGTATTCTTTCACTTGTTGATGAAGTGGAGCCTTTGTAAAAGAGTCTTTGACTCAAAGGGTTGTAATTCTGATACTTTCAAAAAAATAAAAAAATAAATTAATTATTTCAGCTGTGAAAGTTTTTTTTTGATAAATAAATAGCCTCTTTCTCAGAAAAAAACTGTTGTGTTTTGTAATACTTTGCAATGCAATTGTGCATCTAGCAATTATTTTAGCAGCTGTATGTTTTGCAAATGTAAAGTAGAGGTATTTGAGCAGCTAATATGAATTGCATAGCAAGCTAATGATAAAGAACTGCATGGTAAAGAAAACTACTGTAAAATGTTAGTGACTTTGCTAAACTGTGAACTTAAACAATAACATTGTTTCTTAAAGCACACGTGTTTATTTTAGAGTTAAGTTAAAGTTGATCCCCATGGTTTATGAAGTTGCTCAATGTTGGGTGGGAGGGTGGGGCTGCAGAGTTTGATTGGTGAATCGTGTGCCCTGCTGACTTTCTTCATTTAGTTGAGTTGAATGGTTACAGCTAGTTCACAGAGGATGTTGCAATGGGAAGTGCTCAATGGTGGTTTGCAGCTCATGTTCTCAATTTTTAAGGTTTGTTTCTTCTTCCAGGAATTGCTGCTGAATGCCAAGGTTATGTTGTGTTTCTGATTGCGTTTCATTGGTTTCTATCTCATTCGGCGTTTGTATTGTCTGGCTGCAGATGACTGGGACTTTGCATAGGTGGCACATTGCTTTGTGGGAGGGGGAGGGCATTCCTGACCCGACGACTTGTAATTTGTGCACTTTTGTGAGTGCTGAGTTTGATTTCTTCAGTTTTTCTATTGGTTTTCGGGTATTGTGAAGAAGTATGCACTACTGGATGGCACATGTTCATGTCCTGGGTAGAAATATTGTTTTTCTGCTACTTTTGGAAATATTTCTTTTTTTTTTTTGTATGTGTGCATGTGTTGTACTTGTGGTCTGTGATCTACTGCCTGCTATTATTGAGCTCCACATTTGATGGTCTTAGATGTTCAGCTTCCAGTAAATGCGGCGTGATGAATCTTTTTTGTACCCAATAATTGCCATAATCTGTCATGGCTCCATTCCTGCTTCACTCAGCAGTATTACTGCTGCTGCCCTGAGTGAATGGTTTGTGTAAATTATTTGCATGCCAGCCTCTTTGCATATTCTGTGTAAGATGCTTCCTAAGTAATTTACTCCCCTTGATTCCAAGCTATACCATGTTATAAGCTTATCTAGTAGTCCTTGTGGTTACATCTTGGGCTAACAAAATATTGGTGCAGGGTTCGGTGACAGTTTGGATAAATATTTTAAGTAACTTTGTACTGGTCACAGTGGGTCCACCAATTGCTCAAACATGCAGTCTCGGCTGCCTTGGCTGGTTAGGTCATTTGTAGCCTTGTGATTTTTAATCTCTTCAATATATATTTTTGTTAGGTACCTGAGTATACTTTCTGTCTTTTTTATTTTGAATGAGCCTTCCATGAACACCCTCACTCCCTCATTCCCTCGTCCTGCTAAATAGAGCTGAATGTCCATCTGCCCTTTTTTACCAGTCCTGTTTCCTTGTGTGGGGATAGTTCTTCAGAATTTCTAAGGTATGTCAGTTCTGAAAGGCTTAATGGAGGATGATGAATGGCCCTGTCTTTTCCATGTGGTCTGTAGTTCTTTATAACACCTTTGAAGATGCTGTTCATGCCTGTTGAATACTGAGTCATTTATTAAATTCACTGGTCTGCTTATGGGTGGATCATTGATATGGCGATTTAACCCTGATCTCAGGCTTACAAAACCACTGAGTACATATTCATTGCCAGATGTGTTTCTCACAGGACTGTAAAATGACCTTAGGATGTTGTATAGTTCCTCTATTGCTACTGTTTTTACATCAACGTTTATCTTTTTTTGTCTGTTAGGATCATTGAAAACATTGACAGCCCAACGGATTTGTTTGACAGTTGTTTCATTTTGTTGCATCTTAAGAGCTAACATTTCTTGCTCACTTATGTCTATGTGGCATTGTTGTGTTTGATGTACAGGAATTGTTGGGCCAGTGCTGTTGTCAGCAACTGCACTGATCGATTGCTAATGATTGGGGGCAGCGGCATCTGTACTATGTAGAAGTCTGCCTTTCAGAAGCCATTTTGCCGGCAGGTAGTGGAGGGCTGAGAGCAGCACTTTGTGGCAATGTGGACTCAGATACATTGGCCACATTTTATTGGCTGCTGTGATTTATTGCAACTGTATTAGGTGGAATAGAGGTGAAAATAGCTTCCAGATGTCCCTGGATCAATTAATTTGAAGCTGCAGCCCATCTTTTGAATTTCATGCTTTACCGACCTGGTTTAGCAGCGATTCAAAATGAGGGTGTTTTGTCTTTGATGTTCCAGGAGTTGGAGGGATCTGTAAAAGTGGGTGATGTTAGATGAGACAAAGAACCTCTGTGAGCAAACACTGAGGCAAGGGTTACCCCAATGGGCATTTGGCTGGGAAGCCAAGTTTCAAGAAAATACAAAATCACACATGCCCCCAGAATGCAAAGCATCATGGGCTGCATATGCAAATCACCACAGAATGTTATGCTGGTTCAACTTTAAGCAGAATTGCATGGTGCCAAAAGGCCTCTCACACAGTTTGCAAAGGGTGCTAACAGAAGACATAGACACGTGTTTCATCCTACCAGGACTCATCAGTATGCCTCATCTGTTTGACACCCCAGTGGAATAGACCAGCTACCCTATAGGCAGTGAGCCTTGGATATATTGTGGTGAACCCATTAAAATAAAAAACTGTTTAAAAGACAAAGAACCTCTGTGCGCAAACACTGAGGCAAGGGTTACCCCAAAGGGCATTTGGCTGGGAGGACAAGTTTCAAAAAAATACAAAATCACACATGCCACCAGAATGCAAAGCATCATGGGCTGCATATGCAAATCACCACAGAATGTTATGCTGGTCCAACTTTAAGCAGAATTGCATGGTGCCGAAAGGCCTCTCACACAGTTTGCAAAGGGTGCTAACAGAAGACATAAACACATGTTTCATCCTCTGTCATCAGTATGCCTCATCTGTTTGACACCCCAGTGCAATGGACCAGCTACCCTATAGGCAGTGTGCCTTGGATATATTATGGTGAACCCAAAAAGATGAGGCATACTGATGAGTCCTGGTAGGATGAAACACGTGTCTATGTCTTCTGTCAGTACCCTTTCCAAACTGTGTGAGAGGTCTTTCAGCACCATGCAATTCTGCTTAAAGTTGGACCAGCATAACATTCCATGGTGATTTGCATATGCAGCCCATGATGCTTTGCATTCTGGGGGCATGTGTGATTTTGTATTTCCTTGAAACTTGGCTTCCCAGCCAAATGCCCTTTGGGGTAACCCTTGTCTCAGTGTTTACGCACAGAGGTTCTTTGTCTTTTAAATAGTTTTTTATTTTAATGGGTTCACCACAATATATCCAAGGCACACTGCCTATAGGGTAGCTGGTCCATTCCACTGGGGTGTCAAACAAACGAGGCATACTGATGAGTCTTGGTAGGATGAAACATGTGTCTATGTCTTCTGTTAGTACCCTTTACAAACTGTGTGAGAGGCCTTTCGGCACCATGCAATTCTGCTTAAAGTTGGACCAGAATAACATTCTGTGGTGATTTGTATATGCAGCCCATAATGCTTTGCATTCTGGGGGCATGTGTGATGTTAGATGAGGCTGCCTGGCAACTTTTGTGTGAGTAATGTTTGGATTTACCATGCTTGAAAAATACCAGTCAGCCAATCAAATTTGTTTATTTTAGAACCCATTGTATAATCAGTTTTTCTTCCTTCTGTATGTGCACCACCTTACAATTTTTGCATGAAATTTTAACTGCCATATTCTTGACCACTTCTCCAATCTGCCCATGTAGTTCTTCATTTTTATGACACCTTCATCATTATACCTGTCCATAGATCTTTGTATCATTTGCCTAGAAGCATATCCTGCCCTGTGCTTCTACCCCCATGTCACATATAAACATACTAAAAAAGACCAGTCCCAAGATCGATCACTGTGGCACACTACCAGTGACCCCTCTGATTCCAGAAACACCCCAGTTTTTACCACTTTCTGGGTTCTGCCACTTAACCAATTTCCAAACAATTTAGTGACTTTGTTCCACATCCCAAGGTCATGCATCTTCTTCTCCAACCATTCATGTGAGACAGAGTCAAAGGTCTCACTAAAGTCAATGTACACTATGTCTACCACCTGTCCCTTTCCCACTGCCTTTGTCACAAAACTGAAGAAATCTATTAGCTTTGTCTGACAATACCTCCTGCCCATGAACCCATGCAGTCTTTTGTTCTGCAAACATTTGCCTGCAGGAAACTTTCTATCCTCTCCATTATTTTTGTCTCTAGCAGCTTACCCATAATAGATATTGGGCTGACAGGTCCGTAGTTTCATAGTTTATCCAGTTTGCTCTTTTGCAATATAACTACATTTTTCTATCCTCTTGTGTAATATAACTACATTTGCTGTCCTTCATTAGAGTACAATACCTGTCTTCAGGGAGTGATGTTTTAACTTAGCTTGCTGCTCCGCTGCAGCCTGCCCCAGTTCTTTAAGGGCCCATAAATGTAGCCCATCTGGGCCCATAGGTTTACATAGCTTTAGGGCACTTTAGCCCTCCAGCACTTTTTCACTGAAATTGTGTCCTTATTTATCTCTCCTGTTCTGATGGTACAGTCAATCACCTGTCCCTTCTTTTCAACATGAACACCAAGCAGAAATATATGTTGAGGATGTATGCTTTTACTTTATCCTTCTCTTTCAATACCATTCCCTCTTCCAGTCTCAATATTCCTTTTTTAAGTCATCTTTTTCTGTATGTTCTGTACCTAAAAAAAGATTTAATCTCCCTTCTTCATACAGTACACTATTCTCATATCTGTGTCAGCCTTATCATTCATCACAACCTTATTAGGGTCTTCCATCCTGTTATGAAACAACTTCCTGTCACGCTTTACTTGACTATTTTTGTATTTTTAAAAGCTTTTTCCTTTGCCATCACAGCTATCCCCACTCCTCTTGTTAACCACTTTTTTGGCACCTCTTTTTTTCCCTATTAGACTTAAATACAGAGAATTGTGATCTCTGACTATTCATTTTTTTCACTTGTCCCTTTGCTTCCACTACCTCTACCATTCCACCAGCTCCAGTTTCCCATGTATCAGCTCTGTTCTCTCAGTCTTCTTAAAATTCAAGACCTTAGCCTTTGGCATATTATCTTCTTCTTCTTAGAGTATGATATCAGACCAAACTATTTGATTGTCACCAGTTTTCAGTGGTTCAGCACTGTAATCTCCCCAACACTGTCCCTAGTAATTGATACTAAGTCCAGAATGGCTGCCTCTCTTTAGATCACTCTATTTTCCATATTAGGAATGCTTCTCGAACAACTTCCACCAGCTGTTGGTTCCCTGCACTTGCTGCTACCAAGATCCAATAGTATATGTCAGGCATGTTGACATCACCCTTAGCAGTTTCTCCTCTACCTTTGTTGCCCTTTTTATCTCCTTCCCCAATACCCCTTCTGCAGTCTCCTTTTATTATGGTGGTCTATATATCACCCCATCCTAATATTTCTTACCTTTATGATACCAGATACATACACAATGGTGTCTTCCAGGATGAAACCCACTTTTAAAGTACTCTGCAGCGGTGCCGTTGTTTTCTCCTCTCAACAGTATGCTGCAGCAGACCTACTCAATAAAGCAATCTAATTTTAATGGCAATTAGTCCCTTTTGTTATGCAGAAAACTATGACGTTCACTTCATCCTGGCAGTGTCACATTTTCCTTAATGACAAAAGGTACTAACTGCCATTGAAATGACATTGCTTTCTTCAGTAGGTCTGCTGCAGCATTCTGCAGAATGCTGCAAAATGCTGCAGAATTGGGTTTCATCCTGGGGGATACCACTGTATATTGTCTGTATATGCTTGCTGTTTCCTTGATGTTTGATATCTTACTTTTCTCCTCTCCTGTACATATAATAGAACCCTTCCCCTTTTTCTTCTCTCCCTATGCATCCAGAATACAAATGTGCTGGTACTTCCATATCTGAGTTGTTTCCATGATAATCACCAGGTTCAAGAACTCAATGCTCTCCAATGTATCACCTCCACAAACCATATAAAAACTACAAACAGGTATCTGCCTCTGTCTCCAAAATCAAGCAAAGGGGCGGAGGACACTGCAGAGCAGGACACTGCAGCACAGGAGCTAGCACAGCAAAACTCACCCAAAACAGGGACCAAAACCAAAGAAAAAGGCAACACAAAAAACACTTTTGATTATAGGAGACTCTATGATTCAGAGAGTTGATGCCTACCTCCAGCCTGGGGTAATGGTCAGATGTCTCCCAGGTACATCAGCATGAAGAGACACTGACAGCATTGCTAAAATTGTGCAGGAAGCAGGAGAAAACTTCAATGTCCTGGTACACATAGGGACTAAAGATCTCTCCAGCTGGTCAGTTGTGGAGACTAAAGAACACCTGACCAGGCTGGAAGACAAACTGTCATCCATTTCATCCGGCATCTCCTTCTCTGAGATCATGCCAGTCTGGGAGAGGGGGGCATATGGATGGGAGGTCAAAGAAGGAGAGCTAGGGGAGATAAACATATGGCTCCAGGGCTGGTGCAAGGAAAAAGGACACAAATATGTAGGTAACTAGCAACAGTTTTGGGAGTGAAAGTTCTCTAAATTTGATGGACTGCATCTGAGGGAATCAGTGCATTGGGGCAGAAGTTTGACATCTTTGCAGAATATTTAAGCCAGCCACTGGGGTGGGGGTGCAGCACCTGATATATCAAATGGGAAGAATATCCCTCCCCCCTCAGCTAGTGATCAAACAAGAGTTCAGCATGTTTGTAGTTCATTTGCATCACCAGCTAAGGAAAAAGGTCTGGCCCCCAATACAATGAGCAGGGGAAATGCTGGACCACGCCCAGCAACTAACACACTGAAATCTGGCCAATGGAAAATCATGTACCCAAATGCCCACAGTCTGGGAAACAAGATCCCAAACCTGCAGACAACAATGACAGAGGCTAAACTGGACATAGTAACCATTAGGAAGACATGGTTCACCAGTAACAACACTTGGGAGACTTCAGTAAACTGCTATGTACTGTTCAGAAGAGACCGGGGTGCAAAAGTGGGGGTAGTAGCTATTTATGTCAATGAAAATCTCAATGCTACAGAAATTCAGAATACAAATTGGGAGCCAGAAGAACTATGGGTCACCCTAGAAACAGGAAATGGGACAGCCATATAAACTGGGGTTGTCTGCAGGCCTCCAGACCAGGGAGAGGACATAGACACATTACTGTTAGAAGATATACAGAACATGACAGCTAAAGGGGAGGTTCTGATAATGGGAGACTTCAACATGACAGATACAGATTGGTCAGTACAAGCAGGAATATCCACCAGAATTAGACACACAGCAGATTACCTGCTGGGGGAGGGCCTTAAACAACTGGTACAACAACCCACAAGAGACAAGGCTATCCTAGATCTAGTAATGACTAATGGGGAAAGGATCACAGAACTCCAGGTAGAAGGTCACCTGGGGGCCAGTGACCATAACATGGTATGGTTAAATTTGGCCACTTGAACTGTTGTAGGCTGCACAGGCTGTGGGATGGCAATACTTCTTAAATGGGCCTAGAGAGAGGGAGGCTGCCCCCTCTGTAGACAGCTATCTTGCATCAGGAGTGAAGTATATTGGTTAAGGAGTAAGCTGGTGGAGTTGGGGGGGTGTCCAAGGATAAGAGGTGTGGATATGGGAAGCAGAAGGGTGGGGATGAGAGGAAGCTGTGGCAACGCTAAGAAATTACAAGATGTTATGTTACAGCAAGCAGGAGGGGGGATATTAGGGACAGAGGACCCTTAGATAGGGATGTTGACGCTAAGGGGAAAATGTATGGGGAAAACATTCTGAACATAAAGAGAGTGGAGGGGGAAGAGTCAGGAGGGGCAGTTGTGGGAAAGCCTAAAAGAACAGACTGTGGGAAGGGAGCTCCTAAGGAGAACAGGGCAAGAGGGAAGGAAGAGGGGCAGTTTAGAGGGGCTGTAGGGAGAAACTCAGGTTACTTGATGGAGGCTGGCACAGAGTGTTACAATAAATTTGAGCTACTAAGCAACCTAGAGGGGGAGGAAGGGGTTGGAGGAAATGAGGAAACTGATACAGAGGCCGGGGAAGGGAGTCAGATACCCATAGGGCATCACAGACCGGCAGTGGAAAGGATAGAAATAGTCCCAGAGGGAGAAAGGGAAACATAAATGTTAAGCAGATGGGGGAGAGATGCAACATATTGCAGACATGAGGGAGGAGAGCACGACTGGAGAGAAACTGGGAGACAAGGAGATGGGGGAGGGGCCCCCCTTCAGCAGGGGGGTTGGTACCAAGGATGGGGTCCTAGGTAAAGGGGACCCACAGAGGGCCTCTGGAGGTAAGGGTACTATTACAAGAGGGGAGGATGGTGGTGTGGGGGAAGGGGAAACCATCAGGGCCAGGATAAATAGTTCGGTTAAGAGAGGGTTAAAGGGGACACCTATTCGGGGGGGGCCTGAGTTAAGTGGGCAAAATAACAAGGGAGGCAGAAAGGGGAGGGTGACAAGTGGGTCTCTAATAAGGCAGGAAGACTCCCATGGAATTGAGATCATGAATAAAGGGGGGATGAGGGATTGAGAGCACATAGTGGAGGTAACCATAAGGATGGTGGTGGTGTTAAAGTTCTGTTATTGGAAGATTCGATGATTAGGGGTATCCAATGGGAGGGACATTGGGGAGGATATAGCCAGGTGACTGTACTGAGTATCTCTGGGTTGACAGTGCATAGAGCAAAGTTCATGGTGTACGAACTGGTTAGGGATTGTGGTGGGAAAACGGATTTCCTGGTGCATTTGGGAACTAATGATCTAGAGGGAAATAGCATTTTGGAAATCCAAGCAAGGTTCCAAGAACTTGCCAGAGTCTGTCGGGATAATGGATGCAACATTTCCTTTTTGGAGATATTGCCAGTACCAAAGGCCTCAGTGGAGAAAAAAATGAAGATCACAGAGGTTAATGACTGGCTCAGGAAGTGGGGTGAAGATAGTGGGTTGGGGGTGTTAGGGAACTGGAAAAGAGTTTGGGAGGATAAGGGACAATATGCCAAGGACAGGCTTCATCTTGCCCCATTAGGGAAGGAAGTCCTTAAACAGGGGGTGGCTGACTACATTCAAGAAAGGTGGGGTTTAAACTTGTGAGGGGGGAGGCATAAGGGAGGGGCTGACCAGAAGCCCTCTCCGCCAGATGAGGGGAGTAGGTTTCAGGAGGAGCAGAGGAAGGATGGAAGAATAAGGAACCTGGGTGGAGTTTGACAAAGTAGATCAGGGATAAGGGGTGGGCGGTGGTGTTAGTAAATGCCAGGAGCTTGGGAAACAAGTTGCCAGAGTTCCAGGCCATGCTGTTTGGGGGGTGGTGGATGTGGCTGCTGTCACGGAAACGTAGGCCAACAAAAACCATGACTGGCACCTAAACGTGTGGGGTACACTATGCTTAGGAAGGATAAAAAGGAGGGCAGAGGGGATGGAGTGGCTACGTTCATTAAAGATGACATAGAAATTGCTAGGGTAGAAGAAGCAGAGGGAAACGTGGAGGTTTTATGGGTCACCTTATGAACCCCAGCAGGAGGTAAGGTCAAGCTGGGTGTAGTTTATAGGCCCCCCGGGATGGGTGATGTTCTGCAGGATGGTTTGCTGGACAATATCATTGCCCAGTGTGGACCAAAAGGGGAAGGAATGGTGTTGATGGGGGACCTTAATATGCCAGATACAGACTGGGGAACCATGTCTTCTAAGGTGGCCAAGGAGCAGAGGCTGCTGGACGGCTTCTAGGATGTGTTCTTAACACAGCATGTGATGGAGCCCACAAGGGAGGGGCATGTCCTGGATGTGGTTCTGGCAGATGGGGATCTGGTAAGGGACCTGGTTGTAGAGGATCCCTTGACTGGGAGCGACCACAATACTGTCTGATTTCAAATAAGCATGAGGGGAGAGATCTAGGACACTGGCAGTGGACTTCAGAGGAGCAGACTTTATGGGCATGGTAAATATTCTCAAGGATCACTTGAAGGGGATTACATCAATGACAAATGTGGAAAAGAGATGGGAGGTCATAAACCGGGGACTTCACGAGGCAGTCAGGACTTGCGCTAAGGTGAAACGTAAGGGAGCAAGGTCACATAAACCATGCTGATCGTCCAGTGAGGTTCAGGTAGCGGTCAGAGAAAAGAAAGTGGCCTACAAAAAATACAAAACAACAAGAGGGGATAGAGAAAAGGAAATGTACCATCTTGCATCTAGAAAAGTCACCCAGATGGTGAGGGGGGCAAAGTCCAGTAAAGAGCAGTGGCTGGTACAAGGGATACATGGAGGGGAAAAGGGGTTCTTCCGGTATATTGGGGAGCGGAGAAAAACTATGGGCCATCTTGGCAGATTGAGATCAGAAGGAGAGTGGGTGGAAGAGGCGAGGGACCAGCCAGAGGTATTAAATGAGTACTTCACCTCTGTGTTCACTAGGAAGGGGGATGGGATATCTACAAAGCAAGGCATGATGCGGATAGAAGCGGTAGTGAGTGGGATCAGGGGAGCAACAGAAATGGAGCAAGAGGGAGGGAGAGGTACCCCAGGTGTCACATCAGGATAAGGATAAAAAGACCAGTAGGGTGAAGGGGACGAATGATGCTATCTCCACCGAAAGGGTGTGGGTAGCCCTCAAGGCCCTAAAGAAAGATAAATCTCCTGGGCCGGATGGCATTCATCCGAGAGTACTATGGGAATTGGCGGACATACTGGCTGCACCCCTGGCAGAGCTCTTCAACAGGTCACTTGAGACAGGGAGGGTACCTAGGGATTGGCGAGAGACACATGTGGTGCCAATCCATAAAGGGGGATCAAGGGAAGTACCAGATAACTATAGACCTATCAGTTTGACCTCGGTGGTGGGAAAATTAATGGAGAGTATACTAAAGGAACGATTGGGGGTGTACTTGGAGGAGGTGGGAGGTCTGGATAGTTGGCAACATGGGTTTGTTCCAGGTAGATCATGTCAAACCAGTCTTGTGGAGTTCTACAAATGGGTAACATCAGAACTGGACAGGGGGAAAGTCTGTGGATGTATTATTCTTGGACTTCAGCAAGGCATTTGACTCTGTCCCCCACAATGGTCTGGTGGAGAAACTGACGGGGTTGGGAGTAGGCCTTTTGATTGTCAGATGGATTGAAAACTGGCTAGCTGGATGCACCCAGATAGTAGTAGTCGGTGGGGAGCTCTCGAACCCTAGAGAGGTCGGTAGTGGGGTACCGCAGGGCTCGGTCCTTGGTCCAATCCTGTTTATTACATACATATCGGACATCAGGGAGGGTATAGGGTGTGAAATGAGTCTCTTTGCTGATGACTCCAAGATGGGAGCAGTAGTTGAGGGGGCAGTGGGGAGGCTGGCTCTGCAAGGGGACCTGGACACCCTGGAAAGCTGGGCTCACACATGGAAATTAAATTTCAATATCACCAAGTGCAAGGTGTTACATCTTGGGTGGGGAAACCCTAAACACAGGTACACCCTGGAAGGGGAGGCGCTGGAGGCCTCAACAGGGGGAAAAAGACCTACAGGTCATGGTGGATGCATGTATGAATAACTCTGAACAGTACAGGAGAGTGGCTAACAAGAGAAACAGGATGTTGGGATGCATCGTAAGGGGGATCACCTCTAGGAGCAGGGAAGTGATTCTGCCGCTGTACAATGGACCAGTTAGACCACACCTTGAGTACTGTGTTCAGTACTGGAGACCACACTTGAAGAGGGACATACAGCTGCTGGAGAGGGTACAGAGGAGGGCAACTAAGATGATACGAAGGCTAGAGGATTTGATGTATGAGGACAGACTTGAGGAGCTCTGTCTGTTTTCATTGGAGGAGAGAGGAGACAGGGGAGACATGATTGAGGTCTTCAAGTACCTCAAGGGAATAAATAGGGTAAACATGTAGGGGATCTTTAGACTAAAGCACAGAGGTATCACCAGAGGGCATGGTTTGAAGTTGGAAGGTGGAAGGGTGGGGGGGGGGAGAGGAGGTTTTTCACTGAAAGGGTGGTGGACTCTTGGAATGCGCTGCCTGGTGAGCTGGTTCAGAGATCCACAGTGGAGGGCTTCAAGAGAGTGTGGGACAGACACAGAAAGCGGATGTATCAGATGAGGGCCTGGCCCAGGGATGTGGGGAATGGATGATAGGGGTTTCTGGAACACAAGGGGGGGGAGGGCCTCGGCACCCAAGTAGGGATCTGAGGTTCGAGCAGACTTGATAGACCATAAGGCCTAATCTGCTGGCAATTAGTATGTTAGTATGTAAATCATCCCATTCCAAGGCAAAAATATGGGACTTCAGAGGAGTTGACTTTAATAAGATGGCCAACAGAGTTAAGCAAGCCCTGGCAAGAAGAAATACAGGTGAGGGGGTACAGGCAAAGTGGGCAAGCATTAAGGATGCAATACAGCAGGACAAAGATAGGGAGGCATACCAAACTTCCCTAAAGGAAGCAGGGGAGGCATTAAGGCAGGCAAGGCCCAAACTGAGGAAATACTAGCAGGAACAGTAAAACAAGTGGACAAGACTTTCTATAGATACATTAGTGAAAGGAGAAAGTCCAGAAGGGGTATTGCTAAAATCAAAGGGGATAAGGCAAAGGTGGGGAAGAGGACCAAGGAAAAGTATCTATCCTAAATAGATACTTCTGCTCAGAATTTACTGAGGAGAAGGTAGAGCAGGGTCCACATTACAGCACCATGGACACAGGGGAGGGAGGTGTGCATAAACCCCCTTCATAAAAGAAAGGTTCCTACAAGAGCTCACTAAGCTCAGGGTGGACAAGGCAATGGGACCAGATGGCATACATCCCAGGGTAATAAAGGAGCTAAGGGTGGAACTAGCAGAGCCGTTATCAGAACTGTTTAATGAGTCTCTGAGCACAGGACAGGTCCTGGAAGACTGGAGAAGGGCTCATGTGATCCTGCTCCACAAGAGTGGTAGCAGGAGGAGGCAGGGAACTACAGACCAATCAGTCTTACCTCATTAGTTGGCAAGATTATGGAAGCACTCCTTAAGGAAAGGATAGTACAACATGCGGAATCCATAGGAGCACAGGATCCAAGACAGCATGGGTTTACAACAGGAAGGCCCTGTCAAACTAATCTCATAGATTTCTTTGGCTGGGTAACCAGAGTGGTGGACCAAGGAGGTGCAGTTGATGTTGCCTATCTTCACTTCAGCAAAGCTTTTAATACTGTTCCACATACAAGATCGATTAATAAGATCGGTAGGCTCAGGGTGGGTCAGAAGTTAGTCCACTGGGTGTCAAACTGGTTGGCAGGCAGAAAACAGAGAGTGGTGGTAAATGATCAGAAGAGATGCAAGTTGCAAGTGGGGTACCTCAGGGATCAGTCCTGGGGCCAGTCCTCTTCAATATCTTCATCAGTGACATTGCAGATGGACTGGAGGGTAAGGTTTGTCTGTTTGCAGATGACACCAAGATCTGCAACAGATTAGATGATCCAGATGGGATGGGCAGAATGAGAAGAACTCTGGATAAAGTGGCAAAATGGTCGGAAGAGTGGCAACTGGGTTTTAACGCAAAGAAGTGCAAGATCATGAACATAGGGACGAGAAACCCTGAAGCCACACATAGGTTGGGAGGGGAGTTGCTGGCAATCACAAGGGAAGAATGAGACTTGGGTGTCATCATCACAGATGACCTGAAATCATCCTAGCAGACCACTAAAGCAGTAGGTAGGGCTAGGGGATGTTGGGGTGTATTAGTAGGGGCATCACAAGTCGTAAGAGGGAAGTAGTAATCCATCTTTACAAGACACTAGTTAGGCCCCATCTGGAGTACTGCATGCAGTACTGGAGGCTGCAGCTTCACAAGGATATGTACAAAATGAAGGCAGTCCAGAGAAGGGCAACCAAAATGGTGCAGGGACTGCATCAAGAAACATATGAGGACAGATTAGTGGAGCTTAATATGTATACCTTAGAGCAAAGTAGGGAGCAAGATGATATGATCGAAACATTCAAACATCTTAAGGACATTAAGAAGATGAAAGAGGCTAACGTTTCAATATAAGAGAAATAACAGGACAAGAGGACACAGCATGAGATTAGAGGGAGACTAATTAAGGGGTAATGTGAGGAAGTTCTTTTTCACAGAAAGGGTGGTGGATGCATGGAACAGCCTATTTCAGGAAGTGGTGGATATGAATACAGTACAGGGCTTCAAACAGACATGGAATAGGCATAAGAGAGCAAAACAGATGAGTATGAATATATAAGCCATTGACAGTGTAAAAGACTATGGCACATTCATAAGGTAGAACAAGAAATGGGCAGACTGGATGGGCCTTGCGTTCCTTATCTGCCTTCAGCTTCTATGTTTCTATTTTCTATGTCTCAGCAACCACTGCCTCTGGGTCAGCAATCTTGTTGAACAAGCTCCTGGCTTTGGTACATATTGCCCTCCAGTTTACTTGCTTCTCCTTCCCTCCCTTCCAGTCAAAATCCATTCCCCATCTCCCATGACATCCTATCTAGATTTTTCTGTATGTCTTTTGCCTCACCTGCTATGCAGAGCCTCTGAAGCCTTTCCTTTGCAGTTTTTCACAGTTTCCCTATTTACCATCTATTTATAGAAACATATGAATTTGCCAGCAGAAGAAAGCCATATAGTATATATATAGTCTGCAAGATGCAGTGCCAATGCATCTTTCTTTACATTTCACTCAGCCCCCTCCCCAGACTCTCTTACCCTCCCACAGACTTCATACTACCCCTTCTTGAATTCTCCAACCATTTCCTGGTTTACTACCTCCTCAGGTAGACTGTAAAAACCCTGCCACCACCCTCCCATGATGAATTGGCTCCTGGCCTTCTTCTGGAACCAATCTCCTGCCTGTTTGTAACTGTGTCCTATCAAGTTCTTATTCTTGCTGAACTTTAAAAGTTCACTGGGGTCAACCTTGTTGATACTTTTAAAGAGCTGCTGACATGATTCAGGCAGGCAACTCATTTGGAAGTTGCCTGCCCGATTAGCTAAATAATCTAGTGCTACAATTTTTTTGCCAGCATAAATATTTAAATTTTAACCTACGATGCCCAGCCCAAACCTTCCATGTATGAGCTTTGTGGCCATCTCAGTACTGTAGCCCCACCCTGAAAATCAGCTTTTTGATGATGTTAGGTATGGAACGGGGTTGCAGATGCTCTATATATGGAGTAATATGATGGGAATAGGATTGGGGGAGGGGGCTGTCAAGTTGTGATAACATTATCTTTGCTGGTCATTCTACATGTGTGGGTGTATGATAATTAGCCCCCATACATGTAAAACTGCTAGCAAAGATAATGTTCATACAGTTTGACAACCCCTCTCCTCTGATTGTATTTCCACTCTATTACTGCCTACATAGAGCACCTGCAGCCCCGTTCCATACCTAACATAATCAAAAAGCTGATTTTTGGAGCAAGGCTGCAGCACTGAGATGGCCACTGAGCTCATACATGGAAGGTACAAACTGAGCATTGTAAGTTAAAATTTAAATATTTATGCTGGCCAGAAAAATTGTAGCACTAGTTTATTTAGCTAATCGGGCAGTTAACTTCCGAATGAGTTGCCTGCCTGAATCATGTCACCAGCTCTTTAAGGTACCTAAAAGCCAGGGCAACCCAAGGCACAGAGGAGGAGTATTGCACTTCAGTGTTGATGACTTTGGTTTAGAAGCAAGCCCAGGGAGCCAGAATTTGTGTGGCCAGAGCTAAGGAGTGCTCCTGAGGGGAGTGTGAGCCAGCCTATGGAGGAAGACATCTGGGTTTCATTGCAGCCATTGCCCACCACAGTGAGTCAGAAAGCTAGTTCCCTTGTGTGGGCAGCATCTTCCATGCATGTGCTAGTGTGAAATAAGCATTGCCCAACATCAGGGGAGGTGGGAGGGCAAAGAGGAGAAATCGCACAACAAAGTATGTGCCTCATGCATTTTGTATGATGGTTATCAGTTCCATGGGATCCACACCATGTGAACCCCTGCTTGTTTGGATGTGGGGGACCAAAAGATGAGTCTGGGCCTGAGAGTAGGAATAGGTGATTGCTCAAAGGGCAAAACAGCTATAGGAAAAAAAGTTACTTAAAGGTCTCTTTCATGTCCTCATGTTCCTGTCTTCCTCAAGCTAGTACATATTAATGTTCTCCAGCCTCTGCTCACAGAGAGCCTATGCTGACCCAGAATCATCTTCATAGCCCTTATGTTTACCACCTCTAGCAGCTTGGTGTCCTTTTCATGGTAGGGGCTGCAGTACTGCACACATTTCTCCAGGCAAGGCCTCAGAATAGAACTGTAGAACAGCAGTATGATCTCCTCTCTAATGGTGAACCCCTTGCTTAAGCAACCCAGCATCCTATTTGCCTCCCCACTGCCTTGTTGTCCTGTGTAGAGGGTTTCAGACTGCTTATGATAGCAATCTCTATGCCTTTGCCCTTGGACACTGACAGTCACTTTCCCCAGTCTGTACTCAGCCTTAGGGTTCTTACTCCCCATATGCATGGCCTTGCAGTTTTATGTTGGGTGTGTGTGTGGGTGTGTGTGTGTGTGTGTGTGTGTGTGTGTGTTTTGCACCCTAGTTGCTGTCCCCAGTGTAATTTATGAACACATTGAACAGCACCAGCCTGAGTTCCAACTCTTGTGGAACCCCACTGGTTACCTCTATCATCCCTTAGTACTCTCACCTGATCAACACTATCTATGTTCTCCCCCCAACCAGTCTGCCACCCATCTTTTCATTTTACCTCCCCCAAGTCTTTCAACATCCTGATCAATCTCTTTTCAGGGAAATACTATAGGCCTTGCTAATATCATGGTACAGCATGTCCACTGCCTGGCCTCAATCAATTGCCTTTGTTTCTTAGTTGAAGAAGTTGATCAAGTTCCTTTGGCATGACCTCCCTGCTGTACATGCATGTTGCCTATTGTCCAGAAGCCCATTCATCTCAAGGACCTTGATGAACCTTTTCTTGAGAATGGTTTACATTAGGTTGCCAACTATAGATATCAAGCTTACTGGGCTGTAGTTCCCCCAGCTAATGCTTTGTTCTGCTCCTGTTTAAAGGCACTACAGTACTCCTCCATTCTCATGGTACCACACGTGTGTCAAGGAAACTATTAACAGGTCTCCCGGGGAGGTGGGGCTGCTAGTACTGCTTCTAGCTCTCTTAGCACCCTTATGTGCATATAGCCTGGCACAGAGATTTACACACATTGAGGGCCTTGAGTCTCCTCATGACCCTGTCCTCTATGATTGCCTATTCACTCATCCCCAAGGCAAACAAAATTGCTTATTTAATATTTTCTAAGTTCTTACCAAACAGTCTGATTGCTTGGCAAACTGTTCTCAAGCTGTTATTGTTATTTATCTCAAACAAGCTTTTAATCCCTCTCACCCTCCACCTTTTTTTCCACTGTTTATCTTCACTTACCAGAACTTTTATTCACCCAAATCTACCTATACCTATTTGACAAAGCACCTTTGCCTGCCTCCTTTTATTAGGTTATTTTTGATTTTCTACTGATTCATAGTTTTAATGTTAGTTGCACTGTTAATATCATATTGTCATTTTAAATACTTTCTTGTCAAAATTTTATGTAATACCATCTGTTGTATGTCTATTACCTTTCTGATTGACATGGAACCTTTGTAAAAGAGTTATAATAACTGGCTTCCCCTTTTTTCCATAGGGAAACTGTGGTGTAATTTGTCGTTATAAACGAGCGTTTATAACAGCAAACATGTGCACGGTTTCTCTTACTCTGTGCATGCATCCACCTGAGTTCCTGCCATTCCGACACTGTCCGCTTTCCTTTTCGCCGAACCATGAACCACAACTCGGACTTGGTGGTAAGTGTTTTTTAAAATGTAAATTTGCAAAAATTATACTCAAACAAACATATGCCTGCCCTACCAAACAAAAAAGTAAAAGAGATGTGTCAGTCCTGATGGCAAGCACAGACCACGTACTAAAACAGGACCACAGTCGCAGAGCAACAGCTTTTTATTTTATATATTTGCTGTGGCAAAAAAGAGAAACCCACCAATTATATAAAATAATAAATGGGTTGGTGTGTGTAAACTCAAAGTTTACACACACCCCCTCAGGGTTAGATGCTTTTAATAAACCCCTCAAGCTTCGCTCTCAGGATTTATGTAGCATCTAACCCCTCAGGTGTGTGTAAACTTCTTGTTACACACCCTGACCCGTACTTTATTCTCTATGTTATGTGCTCAAAGGTATTGTAATCTGAGAATGAATAAATAAAAGCATAAATAAAAACAGATTTTTCATGTAAGTAGCAGAAGTCAGTTCTTATCAAATGTTTAACAGTTTATTTATTTATTTAGTGTTTGTTGGCTGGGTAAGTGCACTAGACAAATTCTGCCTATTTTCAGGGACAACCCGGGGGAGGGGGATACAGATGAATTTCAACTGACCTTGAACTAGAATAAGCTGTTACTGGTATTTTTAGTGAACAAGTGAAACAGTTATTCTGGATATTTCTTAAGCAAGTTCTTAATAAATTGATAAATGCATAGATTCACTGCAGACTTTGTGATCTGGTTTAAAAATTAATATTTAGTAGGTATTTGCTAAGTATTTGTAAAAAAAAGCACAGTTGAAAGATTATTTTGAAAAGTGTGTGGCTCCTATTGGCTGTACTGACTGGAGAAATTATCACCAGACATGTTGAAGCAGGAAACTGAAATAAATCAGTTTTCATACAGAGGCGAATACCACATGTAGTTTTAGTAAAAATTTCTTTAAACTTTGAAGAATTGATAAAATAAACTGAGCAGTAGGTGCCCTACAACCACCTTGGAAGTGCAAAGAAATAGCTTATCCTGCTTTCTGGTGATTTACATTCTATTCTTTTCATTGAAGCTGAGGAAATGCTCACTCTTTTAACCAGAATTTATGTTTATATGGATTTAAGGAGCAAAGTAAAGTTACTGTCAGTGATTTAAAGGTCTTACCCATATGACAGTAAATAATTTTGAAAAAAGTGACTTTCAAGTAAATATCATCTGCTTAAGAAGTCTCTGGACGTGGTATTTTAAAACTTCAGGGAAACACGTTTTCTTTTTTGGGGTGCTGTATTTCTTCTGTCTGTAGAAGTGCTGAATAGTTGCCAAAAGTGTTTAGCATACATGCTGTGCATGCCCTTAGTTTATTTTGAAAACAAATTTATAAACTTAGTACACCATTGCTACATAGAATAAAGGAGAGTAACATCACTAATAAAACATTTAAGCAGAGTTTACTGTATGTTGTGTACATTGTGAGCTGTTTTCTGCAGAGTGAAAATGTGCATAAGATAGTTATGCAGACTGTTAAACGTAGATGTCTAAGGGCCACTGATTTCCTGTTTTTGAGCAATTCCATTTTCCAAATATTAAAATGCATGTTATCCATTTTCCCAAACCTGAGTGCAAATCAGCATGTTTTGCATTAAAATGTTGTGCAAAATTCTGCTTTTACAAACATTTGGTACCACATGTGATTGTAAATGGGGTGCAAATAGTTTTTAATGTATAAACATTTACTCTGTGGGGTGTCTAGAAATGACCACATTTCCTTTATGATCCCAGGATTTCTATTTTTGTGGGGAAATAGGTGCTTCTTACTATGTCAGGGGGCATAGGTGAAAATCAGAATGCATTTATACCAGAATGCCATACTACCCTGCCACAATGCCATGAAGCAAGCAGTGTGGATAGTTACACTGGAACAGTAACTAAGAAGAGTATTCTAAAAGGCATTTACTATAGCTGAAGCAGGACATTCCGTCCAAGGGACAATTTTGCATGGACCAAAATCACCAACACTGTGTGTGCAACACTCCAGTTGCTGCACCAGTGGGCTGGCTGACTTTCTTAATGCAGACCAGCAATAATTAATTGAGACAGCCTATTATGCAGACCAGCCTTACCTACTGTTATTATTATTCTTACTGGGGTATGGATAAAAACTGGAGCTATGCAAAATATAAAATTCTGGCCGTGGAATGCCCACAGAATTTTCATTCCCGATTCTGCCGAATTTCATGGAATTTGCATGAAAATTCAAAAGAATTTCACCAGATTTTGAATGACAGCTATTTTTCTCTTATTTATTTATTTATTTATTTATTTAAGCGTTTCACTAGGAAAGGCATACTGAGCTTTGAAATGCTCATTTTCAGATGCATCCAAGGGAAATGGGAAACAGCATAGGATACAATCAACCCCACCAAAAAAAGAACTTACAGTAAGACAATTTGAATAAGAGATACAATCAGCACAATACATGTTCAACAATTTAAGGCATTCATTACAATACCAGAAAAAGGAAGTTTTAGTGAGACAATTTAAATAAGAGATGTAGTCAGCAAAATACATGTTGACAATTAAAATAGTTCATTGCAATACCAGAAAACATAACATAGGAATTTAACTAAACAAGACAGGAGCACCAGTAAACCTAGAATAAGTGTTTTCAAGAGTTACAGAACAAAGTGGGGTAGAGGGTGGGGAGGAATGTTAATGAAACAAACAAGTGCATGAGTAACTTAGAAAAAGTGTGATCACATGGTACTGAACAAAGAAGGAGTAGTAAGGGTGGGGGAGGTATGTTACAAACAGTTGCACAAGTAACATAGAAGTGAGATATGCATTATAGAACAAGGCAGTAGTGAAGGGCAGTAATTAACTGCAGCTTCAGGAGTGGGAGCATAGGTCTTTTAGGAGGGTGGTAAGGACACAAGGGGAGGTGATGTGATGGACGGGTGTAGGAAGTGAGTTCCAGATTTTAGGGAAGTGGTGGGAGAAACTAGTCTGGCCTACTGATCTGGACTTAGGAGGGATGCTTAATGTGCAGGAGTCATGGTTTATTTATTTGTTTTATTCATTTATTTCAGATTGGGATTAATACCTTTGAATCCAAGACTCATTTACAAAGATTCCAGGTCAGAGAGTTACAAAAGACAAGAACAGACAACACATAAGTTACATAGGGTTACAATGATTACAAGTACATAAAAGATGTACATTACAATAGTTCAAGGTTAGTAGTAGTGGTAAGTCTTTGTTCTGGGCTCCTAGGTCCCTACATTAAGGGATCAGTGAAGAATGCATGGGGCATGCTATAGAGATTACAGATGTAGGATAAGAAGTTAGGTATATATGGGTGATACTTGCCCAGTTGTAGGACCACCAGAGATGGGTGAGTTGGCTAGTGGCAGAGTGGAGCAGGCAGAGAAGGCATTGCCAAGACAACTCATGGGAGTCCAGGGGGTGGATGTAGGGGAAGGATTGTGGATACTGGGAGGGGAGGAACAGAGAAGATGAGGTGGAGGTGAGTAGAAGGGGGAAGTTCCAACAATGGTGGGGGTAGGGGCTGGTAGGTCGAGGGGAATAGGCTAAAGGACAAATGAAGGGGTGCAGTAATAGGGTGAGGGGGAGTTGTCAGGGGGATATTAGCAAGTAATACATGTGAACTGGAATGGGGAGTTAGGATAAGGGTCTGTTATCACTGCTACTGCATGTGCAGGAGAGAGGTTTTGGTTTGAGACGACATTTACAGACATTGTCCAAGATCAGTTGTGTACATAGGCCTTGTTTGAATTGGCTAATTGTACTCTTATTACACAGGTCCTTAGGGAGTTTGTTGAACTACTTTGTTCCATGGTAGGAGAGGGTTCTCGGTGCAAGGGTTGTCCTCTCAAATGGCACCACTAGCCCACTTTTTCTGCATTTAGGGTCCTGATGTTGGGTTGGGCAGTTACAAAGAGGCTGGAGTTTGATCTAGGGGTAAGTCCTAGCAAGGATTTCTTCTGGAGCAGACACATCTGGTAGACAATCTGATGTCGATGAGGGAGCCATCTTGTATCATGATAGAGGGAACAGGTATGCATCCAGTGATCCATTACAAGCCTTATTAAGTAGAGTTATCACCCTGTTGAGGACAGTGTCAGAGCCAGCCCCATAAAAGCAAGACCATAGTCTATGGTAGATAAGCTTATTACCAGTTTAAGGGCTTCCAGGGTCATTGAGTATTGGGGGCAATAGAGGACACCCAGTTTTGCATTAGCAGTTTATACAACCTGATCAACGTGTACTCCAAATCTTAAGGTGTTGTCAAGATGAACCCCAAGATATTTAAAGGAGCTAACCTGCTCAAGATTGTCACCTTTGAGGCTTCTTATCTGCATTGCCCCAAACTTCTTCTTTTTCTGCTGTGCAGAGAAGATCATACTCTTAGTTTTTTATACCTGAGCAGGAGCTTGTTCTTGGTGAACCATTTTTCAAGTCTGTGGAAGCTGAGTTGCAGCTGAGCAGAGATGGAGGCTTAGTTTCCCCCTTTGGCCATGATTACCACATCATCTGCATAGAATGCAAGATGTGATGGGCAATCAGCAGGTAAGAGGTTAATAAAAAGACTTAAGAGGAGTGGCCTTTGGATGGACCCTTGGGGGACACCCAGTCTCACTTCCCTAGGCTCTGATATGATGTCTTTGATTTCTACGTGTTGAGTCCTACCAGAGAGGAAGCTGTGAAACCAAGTCTCTGTGCTGCTTGATAGGCCTATAGAGAGAAGGTTTTGGAGTAGAAGTTGATGATTGATGGAGTTGAATGCCTTCATGAGGTCTATGAAGATAGATCCCACAGCCAAACCATTCTCAAAGGCTTTGTAGATTTGGGAGGTATAGTCTATTAGTGCAGAGACTGTTGAGTGGTCTTGCCTAAACCCGTGTTGCTGGGATTTGAGTAAGTTGTACTTAGATAGATATTCTGTGAGCTGGTCAGAAACCACACGTTCAAGGGCTTTAATGAGAGGTGGAAAGATTGAGATAGGCCTATAGTTTGTAAAGCTGGTAGGATTGCCATTCTTAAGGACAGGGGTGACCTGAACCTACTTCCAATTGTCAGGAAAGACTCCTTTCCTTGGGAAGGAATTAAATACTTTAGTGACGGAAATAGCTTTCTCAATTAGTACCAGTATTAGCAGCTTCATATCAAGGAGGTCACTACCCATCCGAGTCTTACCTAGTGCCCATTTTATGTATTTAATGGTTTTATGCTTGCGTAGTGGTCTAAAGTAGAAAGGGGAAGCTCTTGTTGATGAACCCCTAACAGATAGTGGATGTGGAGAGGAAGAGGATAGGTAGTCTCTGGGTAGTACTGTACTTATGTCAGTAAAAGTCTTTTTGAAGGCATTGGCAATGTCACAAGGATCTTCAAACCAACCCCGTCGAGGTGATGATTAACTCATGGTGAGCTTTAGAGGCTTTCCTTGTAAGAGATTTTACAGAGTCCCAAAACTCTCTACCATGACCCCAGCTCCTCTGTAGCAGGTCATTATAACAGGAGACCTTAGCAAGATGAATGATTTTAGTGCATTTGTTCCTCGCCGCTTTGTAGGCAGTGATGGCTGATTGTTTGCCAGTTGCTTTTGCCCTATGCCAGAGGTTGTCCCTCTGGTGCATGAGCTCGATGAGAGAGCCAGAGAGCCAGGGGTTTTGTTCCTCTTTGATTGTTTTCATTTTGTAGGGGGTAAATATGCCACATGCCTTGTTGAAAATAGCAATGAAGTAGTTGAGGGTTTTGTTGCTGTCCTGCACCCTGTCCAGCGGTGTCCAGTCAACAAGGTTAAGATATTGTCTAAAGGCATACAGTTGACCTGCTCTTAGTGATGTGTTTCTAGTGACCTGGGGAGCACTTCTAGAAAGTTTATTCGACCAGGTGCATGTGATAGGAGAGTGATCGCTTAGTGTGTCAGCTAGGACTGTGATCTCAGAGTTGTGCTCTCAGTTGGTGGCGAGGAGCCAGTCTATGAGTGTACTAGTCCCCATTTTGTAATTAAGTCTGATGGGTTGAGTTATATGCTGTGTGAGGCAGAGGCCTGAGAACTGGTCACAGATAGAGGATGAATCATTAGCCTGCCAATTGATGTTGAAGTCACCGACAATGATGTGTTCCCAATTTTGCTTGTATTGCTTTAGGTTGGTGATTACCTGTTGGATTCCAGTAGTGTGGGTACCAGGCGGAATGAAGACAGTGGATAGTAAAAGCACTTTGTTCTGTTTGCCAATGGTAAGTCTGGGGCTTGTTACTTGTGCTTCCTTAGTGCAGAGACTAGTGGGTAGTAGCTGTGCTCTGAGATCACTTTTGGGATAGACTAAGCAGCCACCTCCACATTTGGATAGCCTATCCTGATGGTACACAATAAAGCCATCTAGGGTAATTGCATCATCATTGACTTTTGGGAAGAGCCAGGTCTCAGTGAGAGCAATGATATCTGGATTTACCAGTTCAACCCATGCCAGAAATTGCTCCATTTTATGTAGGAGACTGAGTATGTTAAGAGATACAATTGTTATGTGCCCCATTATTATTGGGGGCTTGGTCCTGGGGGGGACCCGGATTTGAGTGTACAATGCCAGATATTAGTAGGTGCAGCAGTAGCAGTTTCCTCAGTTTTCGAGCCCAGTGAGTCCAGCCTTTGAGAATATATTTTGACCTACAGTGTTCCTGGCCATGCATTGCAGCCATTAGGGTATTGCACACTAGTAGTGCAGCAACAGGGATTTTAGGAGTCACTGGAGGTACATATGTTTGGGGAGGTTGTTTGGTGAATAGAGACGACCATGATTCAGTCTGAGTTCAATTTGTAAAGTGAGCTTTGTTTTCAAGGAAGTCAAGAGGTCCAACTGAGGGGGTTGAGGTGGTTGTACAGATGTTCCCTATGAGGTATAGGGTGAAATAATCAAGTAGCAGATCATCCTGTGTATTTGCTTGGCAAAGTGCTGTGGTGGCCCCTGGGTGGCTAGTAGTAAAGTCAGATGAGATTCAACCAATGGGAATGGTTTCTAAGGGAGTGAGAGGAAGGAAGTCTGGGTGAAAGAGAGGAGGAGAGATATGGGGGGAAAGAGTGAAACCAGAATTTAACTAGAACGCTGGAGCTGTGCATACAGCACATGTCTTCAAGGGAGGGAAGGGAGAGAGAGAGTGGCATAGGTTGTAGTGATGGGTGCAGGGAGGGCAATCTAGAGCAAAACAGCAGAAGTAATGAAAGGGCATGTCCAGCCTGGTTAGGGAAGATTTGGGAGAGGCACTGTGGACTACAATCCCACAGTTAAAGATAGGAAGAATCATTTTCTGGACAAGTGCACATTGGGCCGGCAGTGGAATACACCCACATTTTTTTATATAGGGCACCCAGTGTGTGGTGTAGCTTTTTGTGGTTGGAGTCAATAGGCTGGATTTTCCAAAGAAAGTGCAGTGCTTGCATCCAGCCCTGAACCACAGGACTTTAGCTTTTGTGGTGTGCCATCCCCCATTGCCGCAACTGCACCCGAATTTCCATTCTCAGGTGCAGTTGCAACAGTTTCCATGATTTATGGCTGCTTGTGCCAATGCTCTGGTGCAAGCACCATAACTTTGTCCGAGAGGAACATGCAAACAAAACCACACTTTTGTGGTCTAAGGACCTATGCCTGGTGCAAGGGATGGAAATTCCTGAATGTCATCCACCAAATGCCGCAAGCCCTGTGTGCCATATTTTCGGTGCACAGAGGGCTTGTGGCATTCAGTCACATTGGAAAATCTGGCCCAATATGTCCAGAAAAGCTGAGGTTCTTGTCTACCAGGCCACAAGGTAGCTAAAGGAGGTACTGCTCTTAAGTAAGGTCCCATCTAGGGTGTGGAAGGAGGAGGAATGGGAGCTGAGAGAGTCTCTGCCTAGTGCCAAAGGTCACAGAGACAATATTCTTGACATTTAAAAACAACTGATTCATGCGAAAACAGAGCTGAACCTTGTCAAAGTCGTGCTGGAGTCTGGCAGCTACAACAGTGGTGGAGGGGCCGGATGCATACAGGATGGCATCATCCATGTACATGTTGACGGAGGAGTGAAGACAGGCAGTGAGAAGTTCATTAAGGAAGACTGAGAATAGCAATGGACCCAGAAAAGAGCCCTGGGGAACTCCAGTGGTTATGAGAAGGAGAGAGGATATTTTGTCTCTGTTCCAAATGGATTGGGTTCTTCCCATAAGGTAGAAATGGAACCAACTGGTGGCCATATCTGAGAGTCCTGCATCAGAGAGTTTGGCATGTAGATGGGGGTGGGAGATCATGTTAAAAGCCTTGGCAAGGTTGACAAAGATATCAGAAGTGGTGATTCCCTGTTCCATGATGCAAGGATGGCATCAGTGGGCCTAAAGAGGGAGGAGGTGGTGGAGTGGAACTTCATGAAATCATACTGGTAAGGCGTGAAAAAGGAGGAGGGGTCAAGGTAGGAGGAGAGTTGGGATAGCACCAAGTGTTCCTGGAGCTTAGCATGAATGGTGAGCAGACAGATAGGGCGGTAGTTTCCTGTGGAAGAGGGATCACCACCTTTTGTGAGGGGGGATAACATTAGCATTTTTCCAGTCAGCAGGGACAGAGATGAGAAAAAAACAGAGATTTAGGAGAGAAGTCAGAGGAAAGGAGACAGAAGGAGAGGACAGGTAAAGGATTTTGGAGTCGAGTCAGGAGGGACACCTACCCTTTGTGGGATTAAGGACAAGAAAAGCTTTGAGGGCATCAGCAGGGGTAATAGAGTAGAAAAGAAGGAGTGGTATGGTGAGCAGTCCAATTGAGAGGACTTAGGGAGGGTGCTGATGGTGGATAAAGGAGGTAGAGTGGAGAGAAGGGAGGAGGCGCAGGTAGTGAAAAATGTGTTAAACTCTGTGGCTACAGAGAGCGGATCTGATATGGAGACATCACCTGCCTGGATAACTGGAGCAGGGGGCTGGGATGGGGGGGATAACAGGTCTTTGACCACCTTCCAGAATTTGAATGGGTGGTTTAAGTTTGATTAAAAGGTGCCTGAAAAGTATTTAGCCTTGGTGAGTTTGATTGCCCTAGTGCAAGCATTACTCAGAGTGCAGTACTTCTGAAGTGAAACAGGGGAATTGGTGGATTATTGTAACTTTCCTGCCTGATCCCTAGCACACAGGCATGCTGTCAGCTCTGCAGTGATGCAGGGGAGGTGGGAGCCATGCATCCTAGTGCATTGTAGTGGTACACAGTGGTTCCTGATTGAGAGGAGTTTTGATTGAAAATATTGTAATGCAGAGTCACTAGAGGAAGCTGAGAGAAACATAGAAACATAGACTTTGACAGCAGATAAGGACCACTTGGCCCACCTAGTCTTCCCATTTCCCTACCTACAGGATAAGCTGCAGATCCTAGTTAACCAACAGCCTATTTCTTCCTACCCCCCTACAACAATTGCATTATGTCTGTCCCATGCATTCTTGAATTCTCTCACAGTTTTAGACCCCACAACCTCCTCAGGAAGGCTGTTCCATGTGTCCACCAACCTCTCTTGGAAAAAAATACTTCCTCACATTGCCCGCAAGCCGTCCCCCCTCTATCTTCAAATTGTGTCACCTAGTTCTTGCACATCTCTTTTTCTGAAATATGCTACCGTCTTGGACTGTGTTGATTCCACTGAGGTACTTAAAAGTTTCTATCATGCCCCCCTCTCCCTCCTTTCCTCAAGGGTATATATATATATATATATATAAAGCTCCTTTAGTCTCCCCTTGTATGGCTTCTCTTGCAGACCCTGCACCATTGTAGTTGCCCTCCTCTGGACTGCCTCCATTCTGTCTATGTTCTTGTGGAGATGAGGTCTCCAGAACTTGATACAGTACTCCAGATGGGGTCTCACCAACAGTCTGTACAGAGGGATAACAATTTCCTGTTTTCTGCTGGTGATGCCTCTCCCTATACATCCCAGTATCCCCCAACCCTCCCTACTGCCTTCTCACATTGCTTGCTAACCTTAAGGTCACCTGATATGATTACCCCCAGGTCCCTTTCCATTTTTGTTGTTGTTACTAACTCCTTCCCCCCCACATTGTGTAATTTTCCTCTGTGTTGTTGTTTCCCAGGTGCACTATTTTGCACTTCTTTGCATTGAATCCAAGCTGCCATACTTCTGACCATTCCTCCAACCTTGCCAAGTCCCTTCTCATCCTTTCCATGCCTCCTTGTGTATGGGAGGCTAGTCAGAGTTTGACAGCTCATTTTGTAAGGGTGCAAAGTCAAATGATTTGTAGGAGTGAATCAGTAGGACTTTAGGTGGGGCTTAAGGGTGGTGGATTTTGTGAACTGTGTAGATCAAGTGGTGGCCACTTAGGGTGTGTGGAAGGATACCAGCTGCAGTGGTGTGATGTGGGTGGGAGGTGAAGGCAGAGTCAATTAAAGAGTGATTCTGTGATTTGAACTTTAATCAGATGGGTTCTTTTATCAACAGGGTCAGGTTTAGTGTGTCTATCTCATTGCATGTTTTAGTGTAGGTGGGGGAGAGACAGTTTACATTAAAATCTCCAAGGATATGGAGTTTGCCTATAGTGGCGTGAGACTGAAATTTAGTCAGTATGTCTGTTTTAAAACTTTGCATCCAATTGACACCACATTTGGTACACAAATAGTTAGTAATGGCTTACATATGTGTACCAAAGATCATGGTCATGCATTGAAAGGGGGCAGAGTTATGGGAGGTCAATCATGTTGCCAAAATTTAAATTTCAGTTATTTCCCTCTAATTTTAAAATAACATATTCAAATGTAACCAGACTTGAAACATTTAAAAAACAATTTCACATGGTAATTTCTGACAAAGTTCATATTTACAGCTTGAAAGGGGACTGAATTAAAAGTAGTCAAATTTTCACAACATTTTAAAGTTCAATTTTGCAAGAATTTAAACTGCTAATTTATAAACCCTGAAACTTAAAAACTAGAGAATAGAATTCCACTAAATTTGGCTGGTTCTTACCTTACAAGTGACTGTGTGTGTGTGTGTTAGCTTTATTAATTGCTTGCTGCTCAAAACTGCAAAATAACATCTGTACATAAAATCAGATTCTGAGTCTTTGTGAAAAGTGTGGAATTTCATGAAAATTCCATAAAATTGGAATTTGCTAATTTCACTTAGCCTTATCAGAGGATTCAAATTAAAGGATAGGGGCATGAGAGGCAGGTAATGCAGGGTATCACCAGATTCAGTTTTATCAAGAAATGGACAGCTGAGCTGGGTAGCACACCAGTGGAAGACCCGGAGCTGGAGCAAGGAAGCACAGAATGTCAACAATTCCAGTCTGAATGCAGGATGTATAAGAATCACACCCAGCAAACTGATGATCCAGTAAGCCTGACATATGTGCAAGTCTGTGACTTAGAGATACTCAAAAAGATATAGTGGGGAAGGCAATGTCTGGGGTATCAGGAAGGAAGAATTCTGGCTATTCTAACTGGATAGGTTGATAGGAAAATGAGTAGGTGACTTGTTTTAAGGGATGTTTTCACTGTAAAGAACAAAGAGGATACCAGCGGGATGAGTAGTTCTACTGAATCAATCTGGCTATGCTAAGAGAGAAGGGAGAGGGAAATACTTTCCCATAGAGGAACAGCAGGACCACAACAATTCAGCCCAGCTTATCAAATGAAGTATAGATGCATGCATTGTGAATTCTGGATGGGTTTTCTATATGCTACCACAAATAGTTGAGAAAATGTTACCAGTATGTTTTTTTTACTGTAAACTTAAAACTGCTAAATCAATGTATCCAGTATGTGTTAGACACTAGGATACACAATGGATATGCATGCCAAATGTTAAGTCCTCTGACAAACCCGACCTACCAGACTGCCATCCGCAGTCCAGGTCTAAAGGCACCAGCCCCTCACAGAAGTTCAGTAGTATGAGAGCCACAGCCGTGGTTCTCTGACGAATCCGACCTGCCAGACTGTCATCTGCAGTCCAGGTCTGAAGCCACCAGCCCCTCACAGAAGCTCAGGTAGTCTGAGAGCCTCAGCCATGGTTCTCTGACAAACCTGACCTGCCAGACGGCCATCCACAGTCAAGGTCTGAAGCCACCAGCCCCTCACAGAAGCTCAGGTAGTCTGAGAGCCATAGCCGTGGCTCTCTGATGAAC
This sequence comes from Neoceratodus forsteri, assembly GCA_016271365.2. Lineage (NCBI taxonomy): Eukaryota > Metazoa > Chordata > Ceratodontiformes > Ceratodontidae > Neoceratodus > Neoceratodus forsteri. The sequence goes on along the minus strand of CM057455.1, from coordinate 635,564,910 downwards.
CCAACCTGCCAGACTGCCATCCACAGTTCAGGTCTGAAGCCACCATCCCCTCACAGAAGCTCAGGTACGGACTTGCCCTCAGGGACTGATTACCTCCAGGAAGGGAGCCCTAGCTGCCTGATTTTCCTTTTTTACATGGGGACAGTTGTCTCTTGGTTTAAATCCAGAGTCTGTTACTGCTGTGACCCAGTGGCTGCAGTGAGCCCCAGGAGCTCTCCGATTAGCTTCATATAGCTCTGCACTGTTAATGCTTGAATTATATTGTACCAGATTATGATTTCTGTTAATACTGTCTTGCTAGCATTTTATAGTAGAAGTTTTCTGATTTAATCTAAGTGCCTGTAGTATGTTCCCTCATAAGACCCAGTAGCGATCTCAACTCAGGCTCTTGAACCCCCCCTTCATGTTTTTACTCTAGTATTGTGTTTTAAATAGCCCTATTCTTGCTCTCTCAGACCTTGTGGTACCTTGTCTAACATTTTGGTCTGCAACACCCCATTTAAGCCATTTTGCATTTCTTTTTAGCTCCATGAGCAGCCCCCCCCCATTTTCTTATTTAATTCCCATCTGTCCTTCTCTTTTCAGGTAGTCTAAGAGCCACCACCGTGGTTCTCTGATGAACCTGACCTGCCAGACTGCCATCTGCAGTCCAAGTCTGAAGCCACCAGCCCTTCACAGAAGCTCAGGTACGGACCTGCCCTCAGGGACTGATTACCTCCAGGAAGGGAGTCCTAGTGGCCTGATTTTTCAACCCCCCCGGTCCTGTTTAAATATACTTAAACCCCACCCCAGCTTTCTAGCTCACTCCTACAGGCTACTGCCAGCCATGCCCACCCATCATGTCCCCAACCTCTATTAAATCTCCAAGGGTGCCACCCAGTTTTCATCTACTCTACTCTTATTAGCTATAAGTAGACTTATCCCACCTCCTCCTAAAAAGCCCATACCTTCTGCCCCAGAGAACACTATTTCTGACCTTTCTCTACACTTCAGTATGGGAACCACTTTCCCACAAATGAGCCTGCTTATTATTCTCAATCTAATCATATACTCTGGAATAGCTGCTATACTGTGACCCCAAAATAGCTCCAACCTCTCCATTAAATTCCCATTACCAACCCCAAGGACGATCATGTACAACTATTCCCTAACTCTCACCTAAAACACACCACCCAGACCGCTTCACCTATGGATGGCTCTCCCATCAAGAACACATGTTCCCATGCTCCTCAGCATCTCTGTCCTATTAAAAGGTTTCTCTCACTCAAATCACCATCCCTTTAAAGAGGCTCCTAATACATTAACAGTACGGGGATAAAAGAAGTGTATCAAAACTCTTTTAAAGTCCCTAATTCTGATGCTGATCCTCATCTCAGGTAATGTCCACCCAAACCCTAGCCCCCAACAATCTAGCCCCTGTGGTGCTGACAGGTCTGGGGGGGGCTCCACCTGGCTACCATCAATATCTGCAGCCTCCTCAAAAAGCTGGATCTTCTCACTGCCTGGGTCACACTCCACAACTCAGATATAATACCAGTAATCAAGACATGACCATCACCTAAGCCCCCCCGACACTGCAATAACAATTCCAGGTTATGCCATTTTCAGGCAAGACAGATGCTCCAAGAAGTGGGGAGGCTGTGCCCTGAACCTAAAGGACACTCTAATCGTGCACACCCTACCTATACCTCACCCTGTGAGCAACATCCAGGTTCTTGCCACAAAAATATGTCTGGGGACCCACCATAAAACAGTGACAGTGGCATCAGTCTACATACCCCCAAAATTTACCAACCAAGGATTGAACTCCGTACTGGATGTCATTCACTCCCTAGATCAGAAATATGAAACTATCCTTCTAGGGGACTTTAATGTAAATTGATCTTCCCCCAGTGCACATTATTATAAAGATGTCTTGACAGCTGCTAATTTGTCCCAAATGGTTAAAACACCCACCCAAGTAAACTACAGAACAGGTACCTCAACTCTTCTGGACTGGGTTCTTACAAACCACCCTGAACACACTACTAATGCAGTAGTTCTCCCCAATTGTATAAGTGACCACTCACCAGTCCTAGTCTTATGGTCCAACAAATTCATTAAGACCCCCCCCCTAAAATCATCAACAGTAGAAAACTACTACCTGGCCACCTGTGGCAGCTAAAAACATGCCTACAAGATCACAACTGGTCACCTATAGATGCAGCCTCAGACATGGACACTGCAGTTGACCACTTTATCCAAAGCTTCAACACAGCCTGTGATGCACATGCACCCTTCATAAAACGCAAGATTAAAGATGTTAACAACCCTTGGAACAATCTTGGTCTCCTTGAGCAAATGAAGGCCTGGGTTGACCTCTGGTAATGTGCTAAGCTGACCAGAAACAGGCCAGACACTCAAGCCTTCAAAGCTGCAAGAAATGCCTGCATCAGCACAATTCGAAATGAAAAGGCCAACTACTACAAAAGAGTGCTAACAAACTCTTGGAAAGATGGAAATAAGTTTTGGGACAACCTAATGGAACTAACTGGAAAAAAAAAAGTCCCACCTGCTACGGTCCACCTAAATGGCCACATCATCACAGATCAAGTCACCATGGCAAATGCCTTTAATGCAGCATTTCCCAACCTTAGCCATGTTTTACTGCCAACTTTCTTGGATTCCTTCTCAAGATACCATTAACTCAGTCAAAGTCAGAAATTTTGAGGGAAATCCGCCATTCTACTTCAATGCCATCTCCAAGGACATCACAAAAAAGTACCTCCTCTGAGTACTTGGAAAGTCTAGATCAAGCAACGACTCCCTCTACCTGAAACTCCTCCCTCTTACCCTCGATGAAGTCCTGACCCACCTCACCAAAATCCTTAACAAATCTCTCATGCTCTCACAGTCCCCCAAAAATGGAAATCGGTGATAGTAACACCTATCCACAAAAGTGGCGATAAATCTGTTACAAGCAACTATAGACCAATCTCCATTCCCCCCTCCCCCAAAAGCGCTGGAGAGAATAGCTGCTGACCAACTGATAGAATACCTTACTAAGTATAAACTGCTATGTCAAGAACAACAAGGATTTTGCAAGGGCCACAGCATGACCATGGCACTCTTAGAGCTTACCTCCTACATCCACAATGCCCTGGACAAAGGGAATCTCATTGGCACCACCTTCATCTACCTAACTAAGGCATTTGACACCATCAACCATTCACTACTGCTTCAACAACTATCTCTAACAGGCCTATCTCTGGACACAACTCTTTGGTTTCAAAGCTACCTCAGTGACTGAACACAGCAGGTAAAAATTGGCGAATCCCTCTCAACACCCCTCTTGGTCTGATCAGGGAGTCCCACAAGGATCCATCCTGGGTCCTATGCTTTTCAGCATTTTCCTAAACAGCCTCCCTTCATTTTGCTCAGGAAAAATCCTACTCTATGCTGATGATGCTGTCATTTTCACCTCCCACTCTGACCCCTCCTTTCTTCAGTTGCTACTACAAGAAAGCTTCACTGATGTGGAGGGATGGTTTAAATCCCAGACGCTTATTCTTAACTACAGCAAAACCAAATCAATGCTGTTCCATGGTACCCACAGCAAACATAAAAACAGAGAGCTCTCTATCTCAAACAGTAAAGGGGCCACCCTTGAACAAGTATATCTATTTAAATATCTTGGGGTGATTCTTGACCCAACACTTGGATACTCTGAACATATCAACTACATAGCAAAAACTGTGAATACCCGCATAGGCCTGCTCTGTAGACATAAGAACTGCCTAACAAATGAAACCCTAAGCACTGCCATTCACAGTTCAGTAATCTCTATAATATACTATGGGCTTGTGATCTATGGGTCTGCCACTGACACAGCTCTCCGACACATCACCTCAGCATTAAACAAGGCATGTCATCTTCTAACATCTGCAAACCACCTTACACACACCTGCAAGATCCATGAACATGCAAACTGGCTCCAACTATCTGGCAGAATCAAATATCATACCTGCATCCTGGCAAAAAAGCAAACATTGGACCTACTACCCCCTCTATCACAGGCACTGCTGAGATCATATAGCGGCCCACAACAAACCAGGAATTCAAACAACCTCTCCTTCACTGTTTCCTTTTGCAGGACTACCCAAGGACAATGATTCTTCTTTTTCAGAGCCTCCTCCTGGTTCAACACCCTGCCATCAGAAGTTACCAGCAAAGCAACTCTGGGTGCCTTTAAGCTCAGCCTGTGTCAATACCTCATCTCCTGTGCCTCCTGTGACTGCTACACCTAAATGGTTTATCCCCCTCATCCCCTATACCACACCCTTCCCTCGCTACTCCTTCAATCCTCATCTACTCCCTCCACACACACCCTCACTGACCATACCCCTGACCCACCCCTACTCCCTCTCTTTCTCCCTCTTTACACCAGCCTCTGGCCTCACCTCCCTCTGTCAGATGGCTATCTATATGAATCTACATTATTTAAATTGTTATAGAAGTGATTTGCACAATTGTGATGTTTTGGTAACTGACAAAGCCCTCTGGCTGCTATGTTTATTTCTGTTTTGCACAATACCACTACCTGTCCTAATGTTTCAAGTAACCTGACGTGGAACCTTTGTAAAAGAGCCCCTGGCTCAAAGGTGTATCTATTTCCCATAAGTAAATAAATACGTTTATGCCTGCAAGAACAGAGGAGTTAGAAACATCCACATTTTTGAGTTTCACAAACTTTAGCAAATATTTAGTTACCAAACTTTTAAACCTTCATAATTTAAAAAAAACACTTATCCCATTCTCTCCATATTCAGAAGATTTTATAGCCATTCCAAAGTGGTTATTCATGCTAATTTACACATGTGTAGCTGCATGGGTGCCTGAGTTATATGCAGATACAATTTTTCATGAAATTTCCCACAAAAAATAAAATGACAGAATTTGAGCACATATAATTTTGAGATAATACATCCTAATATCATGAAATTTGGCACATTTTTAGAACACCTACCATCAAGTAATCATGCCAAATGTAATATCTCTGGCCAAATAAATTGCTGAGGTATATTCTGATAAAAGATTTCATGAGGAACAGGAGGACAAAATGTATATAAAGAAACAATTTCATGAATTTTTCCACAAAAAATAAAATGAAGGACTTTGAACACATATAATTTTGAGACAATCCATCCTATTTTCATGATGTCTGGCACATTATTAGTACTCGTTCTAGACATTAAACATGCCAAATGCTGATATATATGGCCAAGTTATGACCAGATTAATAAATTGTGAAAATTATTTGAAACTTCAACAATAGTCAATGGAATTTCATGTATTTTATGAAATGTTGTTGAAATTCTGGAAATTTGGAATTTAGCCATTCTGTACAGCTCCAGTAAAAACTGTACTGCCAGACCTGGACTGGACAAGGTTGGTAAATTCTGGACAGGCCAGTCTGGCCAGACCTGGCACAAGTTGTGTTAATTTTACCAGTCTGAACTGTCTGGCTTGATGGGCCAGTCTGGCTTTTACAAATTCATCACAAGTGACTAACCTTATGGCAGATGACTGACTCTTCTTGGTCAGTTGAGATGCCACTGACCATCAGGTCATAGGGCTAATGATATATAATAAGAAATAGCTCTAGCTACAGTATGTCAGCCTCCAGGTAGAGCACTGTTTCACACAACACACCAATTATTGTCTTGTGGAAAATCTTTTAATTAGCAAAAGGGAATAGGAAAAAAACCTTCAGATTTTTACCCCACAGGACACCCATTCTACCCCATGAACAGCCTCCCACCCACACAATTCAAGTAAATTTAATTTTTTTTTTTTACCAGAAAAATACACTGTTGAGTAAGCTCATTTACAAGGTGGACCTGGGAGGACACAAAGGTTACATGTAAGGTCAACATTAATTCACAGTCTGAACAAACAATAACAAAGGTTCAAAAAAGAACAATAATGTCTGAGACAAAGCAATTTGCACAGCATATGCAAACTCTAACTTACATGAAGGAAGCTCTAATTTCAGCTATACAGTTAAATAAATGGGCAGCTAAACAAGATGCAAATAGGGTACAGGTACATAAGTGCTCAAAAACCCAAGAAGGGTCAACCAGAGACCAAAAGACAAGAGTAAGGTAGGAATATAGGAAAGGGATACATTGGCAAGAGCCGAAGGACCCTAGGGACAGAACAGCATATCGGAAGGTAGCAGGGATTAGTGAGAGGGGATGCAACATCAGTGTGAGGAGATGGAGAAGGGACAGCAAGAGGGTGTGAGTGGGGGGGATATCAAGGAAGACAGCTAATAGGAAATAAATGTGAAGGAGGTCCACAAGTGGGACTATGAGGGGGTGGTGGTGGGTGGATTTGGGTGGGAGGTGAAAGAGGTAGCATAAGTCTAAGTAAGATATCATATATTAGAATAAACTAAAAGTTTGTATAATTTTCTGATAGGGTTAGGGATGGCAGTTACACTTCTCCTTTAAAGAGTGATTAAGGAGAAATTTAAAGGCTGACATCCAAATTAAGTGTGAAAGTTGTAATGACTTTTGCAGGTTATTCCATATGAAATGGAGAGCATTGCTTATCAATCAATCAATCAATCAATCAAAATCTTTATTTATTCAGGCGAACATCATTGAGCAAAGCTCATTTACAAGATGGACCTGATTGGTCTTAACAATATAAGTTTACAGTTTTACACAAAAAAAAAAAGGTACTGATTGAATACAAATACAAAGATTTATAAATGAAACAGGTATACAAATATTTACATATGTACAAGGCAATGTGACATTGGATCTTGGTTATACTAAAATGAAAGAAACAAACAGTACTGGAGGATAAAGCTAGGGTGATGGGACTTTGGGGATCATGTATGAAGTAGGTTGAGAAAACTAGAAAACAAAAATAAGGGGGCAGTGCAAAAAAGGGGTAGGGGAAAAGAGGGGTTGTGAGAGGACTAGGCCTTATGGAAGCAATTGCATGATTCTGGGAAGAGACTAGTGTACAGCTTTTTGAAGGATGTTAATGGAATGAGGGTATCCAATTTCAAGGTCTTTTGAAGAGAATTCCAGATAAGTGCTAGGGAATAGCTGATTGCAGCCCTTCCATACCGGGTGCAGGTAATAGGAATCTTTAGCATGATGAGTTTATTGATCCTTAGGGCGTAAGGCCTGGATAATGATCTAGTTGAAACAATCTGAAATGTAGGATGGGGAGTTTGTTTGTCAGAGCTTTAGATCCAGACAGCAGCATTTTTGTTTCTTCTATGGTGTAGGGATGTCCAACTGACTGCATTGTAGAGAGAGCAATGATGGGTGCTGAAGGGAAGATCTGTAATGAATCTAAGAGCTCTATGATACAAGGTGTCCAATTTATTTAAATGGGAGAGGGAACAGTGACCATAAAGGAAGTCAGCGTAATCAATGAGGGATAGGAATGATGCCAGGATTAATCTTTGTTTGGAGTCTCTGGTCAGGTAGTGTTTGATCCTATAAAATAGGCCAAGTCTCTGTCTAAGCTTTTTCAGGAGCTCTTCAATGTGCCTAGTATAGTCAAGTTTATTGTCAATCCAGACTCAAGATATTTGAATTTGTCCACATATTCCAGATTTTCACCAAGGATGGTAGATAATTGGGGAGGGTGAATGATGGACAGTGGAAGAGAAGCTCTTGGTGGCAAAGAACATAGCTTTTGTTTTCTTGGCATTTAATAGTAGTTTCTTTTCTAGTAATTTGTGCTGCAGGAGGAGAACTCAGAGTGTAAAAGTTCACAGGCTTTTGATGGTGAAGGATTACTGACATATAGGACAGTATCATCTGCAAAGAGGTGAATATTAGATTGTGAGAGATTGGAGTCAATTGTTGATGTAAATGGCAAAGAGGATGGGGCCCAAGATGGAACCTTGTGGTACACCTCTTAGGAGTGGTTTAGAGGTAGATAGGTCACCTTCATTTTTTACCTGTTGTATTCTTCCAGAGAGATAGCATCTGAACCATTTAAGAGAGAGTGAGTCGAGGCCTATGGAATTCAGAGAGGAGATTAGTAGTTCATGGTCCACAGTGTCAAAGGCTTTGCTTAGATCCAGAAACACAGCACAGATGTTACCCTTTTTGTCTAAGTCAGTCTGCCAGTCATTTGTAACTTTTGCTAAAGCAGAGATGGTGCTGTGCATGGATCTAAACCCAGACTGAGCTGGGTTAAGGAGATTATTGGTATCAAGGTAGGCACTTAACTGGATGTTCACTAACTTTTCAAGCATTTTGGACAGTACTGGTAAGATGGATATGGGCCTATAATTGTTGAGGTCCATGGATCACCTGCCTTAAATAGGGGAAACACTTGAACTGTCTTCCATATTGAGGGAATAGAACCAGTGGCTAGGACAAATTGAAAAGGTGAGTTGGGGGCAGCTATATGCGCAATGCTACTTTTAAGTAGATCCAGAGAGTCTGCACCTCGCTTTTAGTTGTATCTAATTGGAATAGTAGGTCCTCTACTTTTTAAGAGTATTGGTTAAAGGAGAATGTGGAAGCAGCCTTTGTCCCTCAGTAGATTGGAAGTTTAATGATGACCTCATTAGATTTGCAGGTGAGGAATCGAAAGCTAAGCCAGCTGTAGTGAAATGATTGTTGAAGGCATTCAAGATTTCTTGCTTGTCAGTGATTTCCACACTATTTAGGTGCACTTTGGGTGGTGACAGGGGTGAAACTTGACCTAGGATCCCCTTTATGGTACCCCAGAATCTGGAAGGGTTGTGGTAGGAGGCATCCAATTCAGCTGTGTAGAAGGCAGCCTTGGCATTTCTCACTTGTTTTGTGCAGGAGTTTCTGGCTTTTCTGAATTGAAGCCAGTCATTTGGATCCTTGGTCTTTCTTGCCCTTTTCCAGAGTTTATCTCTGGCAAGCAGTGTGGATTTAAGGTCAGCAGAGAACCAGCGACAAGATTTGAGCTTGGTTCTGACACTGGTGAGGGGTGCATGTATATTGAGGGCACTTATGATAATATCATTTAAGACCTGTAGAACTGTCTCTATTGAAGCTGTGAGATAGAATTCTTGCCAACGTGTGGTATGGCACAGGTCATGAAGATATCCTGTGATATTAAGGTTCTTTTTAGACCTTCTTGGGAGAAATTTTGCAGGGTTGGGTGGCTTGATTGTTGATCTTATGCCAGCTATGGGACAGTGATCACTTATGTCACTGAATAGCACTCCAGCATGAGAATACAGATGAGGCTTATTAACCAACATAATGTCCAGTAGTGTGCTGTTGAATTTGTTCTTTGGATTAATCCTTGTTGGTTCTTTTGATTAATTGAGTGAATCCATAAGTGTCACAAAAGGTTACTAGGGTGCAGATGCATTGGCTAGCCAATTTAAATTCAGGTCACCTAAAATAATGCTGCCTTCAGGGCCTAGTTTAAGTATAGATCCCAGGTGGATAGGAGCTTGAGGCCTGCTGAGGGGGCCTATAGCAGCCAATCAATTGAAAAGATGACATGTTGGGAAGGGTTATTTTAAGTGATAAACATCTGAATTCCTTCAGCTGTGATGTAATATTGAGGCAGGATGCAGAGATATTTGCTTTAACGTGATGGCTACCCCACCGCCTCTGGATGGACGGTCAGATCTGAAGAGCTGATAGTTAGGAAGATTTATTTCACTATCATTTGTTGCAGATTTGAGCCATGCTGGAGATTACCAGGAAGTCAGGTAAGTGTGTGCAACCCAGGCCTGTATTAGTGAGAACTTTTTTAGAAGGCTGCAGACGTTGATATGAAGAAAACTTAGGCCTTTTATAGAGGCTAATTCAGCTGGGGAGATAGAACTTTCTGTGGGTCCAGGATTGATTTCAACAGTGCCAACACAGATCAGCAGAAAGAAAATTAGTTTAATGAGGGCACCAAGTGATAGGAGTAGGGATTAATCAGAGGATTTTCTCTTCTTGCTTGGGATCCAGTGTATAGAGGACGATGATCCTGCTGTATGATTATAAATTTGTCATAAAGTACCAGCTTAATGGACAGGTATGGGGTCATTATAGTGCCAATAATGGAGCAGGGGCTTGTGGAGTACAGAACTGGTTGTGAGCTCTTTTGTGGGATACCCCAAGGATTATAGTGCAGAAGCGGTAGTATATACTTGAGGAATTGAGGGACATCCATTGGGGATAGCAGAGGGGCAAGTTGAGTAGCCGCCTCAATCACCAGGGCGTGGGTTGTCAGTTTCTCCTCTGGATATGAGGAAGGTGAGAGGCAAAGCAGCATTAGGAGGAACAGCAGCATGGTGGAGGGTAGCTAGGGTTAAAATACTAAAGGTGGTGTGAAGAAAGGAGCTGGAATTGGCTAGGAGTTAGCTATGGGCAGAGATTAGAGATTCGCCGGGAAAGTGTGTATAAAAGAAACACCCAGGAGGGGGAAGGGGGCGGGCAAAAATTTTGTGGCTTTCCCATACCTTTCTGGCTGTCTCTCCCGGCCTCCTGGTTCCCTTCTTGGCTGCGCGGTTGCCGCCCGCCCGCTGGCGGCTCAGAGCCCCTACGGTCTCTGGGTACTCGAGGGCAGGGCCGGCTGGAAAGGAGGGGACAGAGGAGAGGGCAGTCAGAAAAAGCACTAGATTGCAGCAATCTGCAAGTGGTACTAAAAAGATTTGCACAACAAAGACTAGGTGTGGGGTTAGGCGCCTATGCGTCTAGTCCAGCACAAGTCCCACCAAAGGACTGTAATCACAAAATCAGCAAGCAAGAAGGCATTTCACAAAATTATACAATAATAAAAGTTAAAAACAGCTCTTTTTGGAGAATTTTACATTGAAAGAGCAGTAATCCCGGCCAGTTTTGGAGGTGCAAGCAAAGCAAAAGTCAATGGGGAAGGCGCACCAATCAGAGGCAAGACTTAGCTGGCGGTTGCCTTCCGATTGGCTGCGGCTGTCCCGTACCTTTCTGGCTGTCTCTCCTGGCCTCCTGGTTCCCTTCTCGGCTGCGCGGTCGCTGCCTGCCCGCTGGCGGCTTGGAGCCCCTACGGTCTCTGGGTACTCGAGGGCAGGGCCGGCTGGAAAGGAGGGGACAGAGGAGAGGGCAGTCAGAAAAAGCACTAGATTGCAGCAATCTGCAAGTGGTGCTAAAAAGATTTGCACAACAAAGACTGGGGGTTAGGCACCTATGCGTCTAGCCCAGCACAAGTCCCACCAAAGGACTGTAATCACAAAATCAGCAAGCAAGAAGGCATTTCACAAAATTATACAATAATAAAAGGTAAAAACAGCTCTTTTTGGAGAATTTTACATTGAAAGAGCAGTAATCCCGGCCAGTTTTGGAGGTGCAAGCAAAGCAAAAGTCAATGGGGAAGGCGCACCAATCAGAGGCAAAGCTTAGCTGGCGGTCACCTTCCGATTGGCTGCGGCTGTCCCGTATCTTTCTGGCTGTCTCTGCCGGCCTCCTGGTTCCCTTCTCAGCTGCGCGGTCGCCGCCTGCCCACTGGCGGCTCGGAGCCCCTACAGTCTCTGGGTACTCGAGGGCAGGGCCGGCTTTCTGGCTGTCTCTCCCGGCCTCCTGATTCCCTTCTCGGCTGCATGGTCGCTGCCCGCCCGCTGGCGGCTTGGAGCCCCTACGGTCTCTGGGTACTCGAGGGCAGGGCCGGCTGGAAAGGTGGATATATAGTGGATGCACTGTGGCACATTCTTATTTTAGGAATGTTGAAGAGAATGTATGTATACCTTCTGAAAGAATAAACCCCAGGGGTGTGTTTAAAAAGGTCAGTGATGTAGTTAGGGAGGTTGTTTGTGATGGCTCTACACACCCAGAATGATGCATTTCTCCATCTCCTGGTGTTAAAGGAGGACCAGCCTGATTTAGTGTAGAGAGAACAGTGGTGGGCATTATATGGGGTGTTGGTAATAAATCTTACCACTCTGTAATACAGGGAGTCTAGTTTGGATAGGGAAGATTTGGGGCAGTGGCTATAAAGAAAATCAGCATAGTCCAGAATAAGGAGGAATGTAGTCTGAACCAATTTAAGTTTTGCACCACACTGAAGTAGATGCATGAGACAGTAGAAAATGCTTAGTCTCTTTCTCAATATTTTGGCTGTTTCATCAGTGTGTGTCAGATAAGAGAATTTGCAGTCAAGCCAAAATCCCAGGTATTTGAACTTATCCACTGCTTTAAGTGGTTCTCCTCAGAGTGTCAGCATTTTTAGTTTAGCATTTGGTAGACTATGGTCTGTTCCATGAGTGTGGGGAGAGAGGAACATGACTTTTGTGTTTTTGGCATTGAGTAATAATTTCAGTTACAACAGGTTGTCTTGGAGGATGTTAAACTGTGCTGTAGTTCAGTACATGCAATCTCAGGGTTGGGCCTGGTGATAAAAAGCATTGAGATGTACACTTGCAGCATTGATTTTGGAGTCAATTTCATTGATGTACATAGCAAAAAGTAAAGGCCCAAGGATGGACCCCTGTGGCACCCCTCTCAGCAGTGTTTTTAGGGAGTAGAAATCCCTTTGTGATTTTATCTGCTGTCTTCTGCCTACTAGATAGCAAGAAAACTATTTCAGTGCAGTGTTGTTCAGGCCACTGTCATGCAGCAAGGACAGTAACAAGTCGTGGTCAACTGTGTCAAAGGCCTTACTAAGGTCCAAAAAAAGGGTGCAGACATGTTTCTTAGAGTCAAATGCAGTTTGCCAGTCATTGGTGACCGTAGCAAGGGCAGAGACAGTGCAATGTTTTGGTCTGAAGCTAGACTGAATGGGGTTAAGCAAGTTATAGGTTTCAAGGTAATCTCTCAATTGAGAGTTGACAAGTTTTCCTACTAATTTAGACAGAACATGTAATAATGAAATAGGACTGAAGTTGTTGAGATTACATAGGTCCCTGGCCTTGAAGAGGGGAATAATGTGTGCTATTTTTGAGATGGCTGGGATATTGCCTTGGGATAGTGATAAATTAAATAGATGTGTGATAGTGGGTGTCAGTATGTGATGACCAAGCCTCAGGAATAGGGGTTCGAGCTGGTCCGCTCAAGCACATTTCTTTGTATCCAGGGTAACTAAAAGGTTTTCAACTTGTTTATAAGTGATAGGGCTGAAACTGAAGTTATGTGTTGGGCAAGTGGTCTTAGCATGAGATGAGGGAGGATCAATGGTGGATAAGATGTCATGGTTACTCTGCGGGGTTAGCACTTACTTGCTGGTGAAGTATCAAAAGCTAAACCAGCAGTGGCAACATGGTTATTAAGTCACTCTAGGATGCTGGGTTTGCTTGTTAAGATATTGCTGCCAGTAGTAATTTTAGTTGGCAGTGCTTAAGATGCTGTGTGCTCCTCTATTTCCCTAAGAATTTGTCAAAACTCAGCAGTGTTGTTTGAAGATGATTTTAAGGCTGAACGCATTGCCAAAGGAAGTGGTATCCTGTAGAACAGTGGGATGCTTCAAAGGGGGGTGGGACAGGGTAAGGGAGAGGGTCAATGGAGGGGGAGGGAGGGGCAGCTGCACTATAAGGGCTTCTAGCTTCACAATCGAGCAAACCTGATAGACCATAAGGTCTTTATCTGCTGGCAAATTTCACATGATTGGAAGGAATTAGCTATTTCTTCCCTTATAAGTTTCGTACAAATGTTTCTAGAAGTTCGAAAAGCCACCCAGTCTGAGCCTAGTTTAGTTTTACGGGCCCTTTCCCATAACTTATCTCTATCATTAAGGGATGCTCTTAAGGCAGGGGTGAACCAAAGGCAGGTCCTTTTCCTAGTCCTAATTCTAACAAGTGTGGCATATTTGCTAATTACCCCCAAAACAAGGTCCTGAAATATTGTATAACCCTCTGTAACTGAGGGTGCCAGGTAGAATTTCTGTCAACTAATCTCACTCAGGTCAGCCAGGAAGTCCAAATAATGACATTTTCTAAGATTTCTTTTTACTTTGAAGCAGGAAGACGAGGTTGGTTTGGGGATATGCCTTACACATGTGTTTGCCCTGTGGTCACTGATTTCATGAAAGACCTTAGTGTGAGAAAAGGTGTGAGGTCTATTGATGAGAATGGACTGGGTTTTTTAGTGTCTGAGACTGACTCATTTAGATTTCCATCTCTGGCAAAGACAGATGAAAAAATGTTTTCACAACAGCAGTGTCAACTTTGGAGGCAAACGCAATTTCAGGCCATTTGCTGTAGTAGTCCACTAGGATGATTGGCTATCGGTAAACAACAGTAGCAAGTTCAAATAGTCACACAATAACAGTTGCAACTTTGTCCCAAGCACCAGCTGGCCAAGGAACCAGATGAAGTGGGACAGGGTGTGTGGTTCCAGTCTTATCACTTTGTCTGCAAGTGGTAAACTCCAAATGACTGCTTCTACTGAAGAATCCATGACTGGTGACTAGTATAACTACTGTATCCTTTGTTTATTCCTCACAGTTACATAGTGACTGTCATGGGCCAAGTTGATCAATTTTATTTGCAAGAATGCAGTAACAATTAAATGGTATGGTCCACTGAGAATGTGATTCCCCTTTAATGCCAGTTCAAGCCTAATATACTGGCATGATAGCAGCTCAGGGTCCACTTTCTTTGAAGTTTCTGACCATCTGTGGGCCAGTTGCCATTGTAGTTTTGCAAGTGTAGGGCAGAAAATGAAAGCAACTTTAAAATCTTGCTTGAGAAGAGCATCCATGTCTGTAGAAATCACAACTGTTTCAACCTTATCCTGCAGGGTAGAGTCACTAACAGAAACAGGCAATCTGAATAAGCTGTCAGTGTTACAGTTTTTAAGATCCCTTTTTGTGCTGTACATCATAGGCAAACTTCAGTACATCAGCAGACCATCTTGCAATTCTCATGCTAGAGTGATCATTACCATTCATTTTTAGCAGTATTATAAGGGCCTGATGATCAGTATGCAGTGTAAATTCAGTTCCCCATAGCCAGTTTCGCATTTTTATGTTGCCTTACGCATGCACAAGCAACATATAGGGGTAGCTTGTAATAGCAGGTTTTGAGGCTCAGTTGTGTTGTGGTCAGTGGTGCCACTGCTTTTTCAGGCTGTGCTCCATGGCACGAATTAGATTGCATGCTGTCTATGACAGCAAAACAAAAGCATGACACCATCTTGAAATGATTTAGCCGCTGCAATGAGGGAGCTCCCCCACATTGCAGGGCATGCCTTGCCTGGTGTAACATTTCAATAAAAGATGGTGGTGGCTGTCGCCATCCACCTCACAGTCCAAATCAAGCCAATGTCAGGGGTGCCCAATCCCCTTATCAGCATGCCCCCTTCCCAGTTCAGTTTGCCAATGGGGAGCCCAATCCCCGTCGGCATAATGACCCCCTTATCATTTAATTTTGTGTGCCTCCCCAGACACATTTCTGTGCCAACGGGGGGCTTAATCCCCCTCAGCTTCAGTCCTTCTCCCCTTAATACAAGTGGCACACTGGGAGCCCACCCCAGTGTGCCAAAAGACACCTGCAAAATAAGAAAATTGACCCACGTTGTCTTTATGTTCTGGTTTTTTTACCTGAAAAATGAGAAAATGGTCTCTCAACGTGTCTGGTGCCCCTCCCCCAACCCATGCTCACACTCTGCGTACTCCATCTCCCCCTCAACTCATACTTACCTCCGGAGTCTGGCGCGATGATCTTCAGTGGACCGGGAACACGTCTGCACTCTTCAAAGCCAACCGCAAACTGATGAAATGCTGGTAAGTTGTATAATAGCATAAATGGATTTTTTTTCAACTTTGGTGGATATCTTGGCCATTTTTGTGAATTATGGCACCAAATTTTCAATATGGGGTTCTTGGGACTCATGAATTCAGTCACTGTCATCTAGTTATTCAGTCCTGAAAGGTGATTTCTTGGTCACTACACAGAATCACTTTTCAGGACTAATTAACAAAATGACAGTGTCACTGCTCATGAGGTGGGATCTCAAAAAGCTTATGTTGCAAATTTGGTGAAAAAATTCCAAAACATGACTGTGTTACGAGAGTGCATTGCACAGTTTCCAAGCACACTCGTAACTTTGAGAATTTTTAATATTTTTACTCCAGATTTTCAACATTGCCATTTTTCACACCTCCAGCTCTGTGCATGAAAAAGGGGTACCAAAGTGTGACATTGGAGTAACATTTTAAAAGTAAAAAAAATAGCAATGATTATTATCATTCTTTTTTATGCTCTGACTTACCTTATAAATATGTGGTATGCTGCAGGATAACTCCCATTTCAGATCCTGAGAAAAAGCCTCCTCAAAGTCTGATAGTGTAACGGGGTACATGAAAGTTAGGGCTGCACGTGTAATGGGGGACACGAAAGTGACTTCCCATGTAACAAGGGACATAGAATACCTGTTCAATTTTCTAATTTTTTATCATTCAAGGTAAAAAAAAGTTAAATGGGTAATACAACCAAACATGTAACCATATAAAATTAAAAATGTAATATTTACAACAACATTAGCACTTAAGTATTACAACAAAAAATAAATAATTGTACATAAAGCAATAGGCTACTCTACTACGACTACGAGGCTACTCAACTACGACTACAAGGCTACACTATCCCTATACAAACACACTATTATGAATTTTTTTGCAAACTGGAACCAATATTTTTTTGGAGTTCAGCACTGCACACTGAAAATGGTAGTCTGTTTAATTCCATTTGTCCTGAAGTGTGCAGAACTTCTCATTGATTGCACCGAGTTCACCATTGTTAATTTCAAAGGTCCCACCTTCCTGCAAAAACTGAATTGGCCCACGAAAACATTGTCTTCTTTGAAAATGGTCACTGTCCTGATGCCATGGCCATGTAAAGACATTTCCATGCTGTTTCATGAACTTCAGTGAGCACCAGTGTCCCACAGGATCCACTGCAGTTAGTTGCCCCACAAAATATTCTTTTGAGTAGTACACGGCATAATACTGATTGGTCTGTATCATTTGTGGGTCTAGCAAAGTTCTCTGCTTTTTAAGGACTGTATGTTTCATGGGTAATGGAGCTGAAGCATCAGTGGTGATTGTAGTGCTTTCACTTCTGGTGGCATCCTCTTCAGCAACCTTTGACTCACTGTCATGTGCACCATTGTTGCCTGTGGATTCTTCAGGTATAGCCTCAGCAGGCGCTAGAGTCTCATTGCAGGCTGTTTGAGACTCCAACGCAGGATCAGCACTTGTGGCCAGCAAGTCATAGGTTGTGTTGACATGCGAGGCAGCAGCTTGGGAAGCTGTTGTGTGTGCAGGAGCAGAGGGACCAATGGGTTCGGTGTTGGCATCTGAAGACAACATTCTGTATGATGCGGTAGCAGTTAGTTTTTTAACCTTCCAGTCTTCAACATGATGTACATGTTTGCAGGGCCCATCTTCATGAGCACAGTGAGTGCAAAAACAAGTCAGGTTTCTTGTTACCACCACACCTTCTGTTGCACACTTGACACTGTGAAGCTTTTGTGTTCCAGGTATCATTTTAACTTTGTTTCAGGCTGGTCTTCTAATTTCATTTTCATCAACCCAGAAAAATGTACATTTGAAATGTTTGCTGCACCCTTCTGTGTCATACTCACTAGTCAATGTTGCATGGCAGAATTTATAGAGCTCTTTATCTTTTCTAATTATGGCCCATTGTGACTGTAAAGCTCTGCTTGCTGCTGATTTTACAGCGGCACTCTCACCATCCACTGGACCTTTTCCATGTCGTGAGCCAAAACAAGCCCTCTCTATGGGGAAGCCAAATTCCTTGGATGAAATTGAAATGTCAAAGAAGGCCCATTTTGATTTATACTGGGCACCACAGCCATCAGTGAAATGAACCTCTCTTCTGATTTTTAATTTGTGGGTATTTTGTAGATGTGAATTTGATAGCTCCACAAAGTGATGTACTGTATGGTGATCATGTTTTAAATCACTGGACATAAAAACTAATGACTCTGTTACTGTTGAGTCACACTGATCACAAGGGTAGTATGTTACTACTGGGTGAATCGTGGCTTATTCATAATGCCAGTGGGCTTCCTGCACTTCGTCCTGTAATCTGCAGGCATAGTTCTCAGCAAAGTCAAGAACCATCACTACCCATCCCTGGGGTAGGTATTTTTTGATGCAAGCAAACTGATGGTGCTGCCATGCTGCCGTATGCAAGTGCCGACCCAAAAACAAAAGTTCCTCTTTTATGACTTCCACCAGTATCCGCAATGTTGCTTTTTTATTTTTCAGCACTTTTCATGTCTGCCGTACCTGGATGCCATTGACAGTTTGCATGACTGTTGTATTCTCCCACTGCTGGAATGTGACATTGTCTTGTCCATGTCCATTAATAAGGTCCTCCATAGCGTTTACAAAATTTTCTGTGCTGCACTGTTCACATGTTTTTTCCACACAGTTCTGGCTGTAAAACCTTTGCAAAGGAGGGTGAGGACACATTTTTAGCTCTACTGTGCATTGCACAGTGTGGACTTTACATGATGTCAGCCGGTGAAGATCCGCCACACGGTTCAGCACCTTGAGTTTCAGTAAGCTATTCGTGCAGTATTCACAGAGACATTGGTCCAATTTTTTCTCTTTGGCCAGTTTAATGTGCTTAGGGCGTAGGCTTCCAAATTTCCTCACTCCTACCGGTGTGTCTGGGTTCTGTTGGGTGAATTCATTGTATAAAGTATGGATGGGTCTGTCAAGATATGACTGACATGTGCCGATTCTTTTTGAAAAAGCTTTCTTGTGAGGTAGTGGGGTTGCAGACTCTTCAAAAAAAATCTCCACTTTTCTCTTTGTTGACTCGGGCAGTGCAGACTTGTGCCATTTGTTGGATTCTGTTCCACTACTTGATACCTCCATGAGCCTCTTCCAGCTGATGCCCAGTGTTGCACTTGCAGTTCTGAGCAAACTGTATTTTTTTAGCACAAGAACTGTATTGATGAACTCTCTGTTCAGGAGTCTGTCCTGTTTTTTGGCCTTTTTTAGGTTTGATATCTTCTCCATAAAAGCAGGCATCAGTTTTTCTTGTAGCTTGCATGGACTGGGGAAAATGTTTTGCCGAGCCAATGCAGTTTCTTTGGCAGGTGAACAAGATGACAGGAACTTCTTCATTACATAAGAAAATCAATTTGGTGATTTTGGAAGACCTTTTTTTACTCTCTGCACAGCCTTTCTTACAGCACTGTCATATCTGTGGGCCTGTGGCATCACACACAGCTCTCTAGTTGGCGTGCCGATCAGTACAGCTGGTGGGGTGTTGGTTATGGTGGGTGAGAGTTGTGCAAATTTTTCACGCTTCTTTTTTTCTGTGTATTTCTGGTGTTCTTTTTCATTAATTCATCGACATTTCTGACTTGTCATTTGTTCACGTTGTCGGCGTTTTTTTCTCCCTCCATGCTTGTCTTTGCGCTTCAGATGTGTTCTCATCAGGCTTTCTTTCTCTGTTTCTTGAAGCACTACAGGTGTCAGCTTGCAATTTTTTCTGCTTCTGAGCTGCTCTATAGTTTTTCATTCTCTCTTTAGCCATCTGGTTATAATGTTCTCGCTTGTCATCATTCATGTTGCTGCGGTATGCACATGAGCGTACTGCACATTTCTCCTTGTAGTTTTGATAACGTTCCGGGGATTTCTTTATGTTTGCTCAGTAATACTTGTTCCTTTCTTTTGATGATTTAAGATCGACTGTAGTCCACAGTGCTTCAGTGAGCATGGCTGCAGCAGACACCAAGGGTCTTCTTCTGGATTCTATTCCTTGTAAAAAAGTTAACTGTTGAAACACAAGTGCGTTCAAAAAAATCATGTGTCAACTTTGGCAGTAAAATAATTTAGGTGGGTAAAACTAAAAGTCTACCATGCCTCCAAACAAGGCTGAAGTGACAGAGATGATGAAACACATCATTAACGTAAGTGTTGCCTCACAGCGGCTGCATGCAACACAGTAAGTGATCAACCATAATACAAAGTCTAAATCATCCCCGCTTGTGGTGACAAAATGGTCACCACAAGAAATTAGTCACAATTTAAAGATTTGACACAACAAGAGATTGATCACAAAACAGAGTTGACACAAAGAAAAAAATGGCACCATAAAAGAGACACTGCACAAAGAGATTCTTCAATGAAGTAAATGGAAGAGGTGATTCTTTATAAAACTTCGATGAAAGAGGAGGTAATGCACACAAAACAATGTCGATTGAAGGTGATCCTTCATAAAAATGTCAAAGGAAGCGGAGGTAATGCACACATAACGAAGTCAGTGGAAGGTGATTCTTCACAAAACGTCGAAGGAAGAGGAGGTAATTCAAACAAAATGAAGTTGACGGAAGGTGATTCTTCATAAAATGAAGTCAACAGAAGAGGTGATTATTCACAAAACATCGATGGAAGAGGAGGTAATGCACACAAAACGAAGTCAATGGAAGGTGATTCTTCACAAAACGCTGAAGGAAGAGGAGGTAATACACACAAAACAAAGTCGACGGAAGAGGTGATTCTTCACAAAATAAAGTTGACGGAAGAGGTGATTCTTCACAAAATGTTGATGAAAGTGGAGGTAATGCACACAAAACTAAGTTGATGAAAGGTGATTCTTCACAAAATGTCAAAGGAAGAGGAGGCAATTCACATGAAACAAAGTCAACAAAAGGTGATTCTTCACAAAACAAAGTCGATGGAAGAGGTGATTATTCATAACACATCGATGGAAGAAGAAGTAATGCACAAAAAGTTGCCAGAAGAGGAGATTCCCAAAAAAGTTCACTGAAGAAAAGAATCACAAAACAAAATGGAGCCCCGCTTCCACCCACCAGCAAACACAATGGAGGCCCGCTTCCACCCACCTGCAAACAAAATGGAGGCCCGCTTCCACCCAGCTGCAAACAAAATGGAGACCCGCTTCCGCCTGCCTGCAAACACAATAGAGGCCCACTTCCACCCACTTGCAAACAAAATGGAGGCCCATATAAGTCGGCATGCAAACAAGGAGACATAGGCACACACATCACAACATGGTACAAAACAGAAAGGACTTTGATTAGTAAATGGGCATTATTTTGCAGACAATTACAACAGATGTGTGGGCCAGTGTTTGGAAGCCTGCTGTGGTGCGTAGGCCTCGATTGGACTATTTGGAAACCAAAAGGAGTCACCTTTGGTTTCCAAATAGTCCGATCGAGGCCTACACACCACAGCAGGCTTCCAAATACAGGCCCAGACCATGCGAGATGTTAGCCCCCACAAAAAACACAATGCAGCAGCCTCAGTCAAATTCCAATGCAACAAATTAATCACATTTCAAACATTGCAGACAGAGGCCCCCACACCCAGAAAACAAAATCATCATGCCGCAAGGTCTGGGCCAGTGTTTGGAAGCCTGCTGTGGTGCGTAGGCCTTGATCGGACTAAAAGGAGTCACCTTTAGTTTCCAAATAGTCGGATTGAGGCCTACACACCACAGCAGGCTTCCAAACACAGGCCCAGACCATGCGGGATGTTAGCACCCCCCAAAAAAGAAACACAATGCAGCATCCTCAGTCAAATTCCAAAGCAACAAATTAATTAAATTTTAAACATTGCAGACAGAGGCCCCCACACCCAGAAAACAAAATCTTCATGCCTCACGGTCTGGGCCAGTGTTTGGTAGCCTGCTGTGGTGCGTAGGCCTCGATTGGACTAAAAGGAGTCACCTTTGGTTTCCAAATAGTCTGATCAAGGCCTACACACCACAGCAGACTTACAAACACAGGCCCAGATCATGCGGGATGTTAGCCCCCTGCCCCCCCAAAAAAACACAATGCAGCATCCTCAGTCAAATTCCAATGCAACAAATTAATCACATTTCAAACATTGCAGGCAGAGGCCCCCACACCTAGAAAACAAAATCATCATGCCGCAAGGTCTGTGCCCGTGCTTGGAAGCCTGCTGTGGTGCATAGGCCTCGATCAGACTATTTGGAAACCAAAGGTGACTCCTTTTGGTTTCCAAATAGTCAGATCGAGGCATACACACCACAGCAGGCTTCCAAATACAGACCATGCGGCACGTTACCCCACACCCCCAATGCAGCATTGTGTGGGCCAGAGTTTGGAACCCTCATTCTGACAATTCGGAACCCAAAAGTGACTCCTTTTACTTTCCAAATAGTCTGATCGATGTCTACACACCACAGCAGGCTTCCAAACACTGGCCCACACAATGCAGCATTCGCCCACCCAGACCAACAAAAAAAAGCTTCTTTCTGATTGAACAACAAATTAGGCCTCGCTCATTCAGAAGGCTCAGACCAGGTTAGCCCCCCCCCCAGCCCCCAAGAATGCAGCATGTCTCTTTTAGACCCCTTGCAATCCAAAGAAACACCATTTCACCCTCTGAAAAGCACTATGTAGCAGGAACACAGCAAACCTGGTATCCATTACCTATAGAAAGTCAATCAGTCCACACATAAATTCATTTCAGGTTACCTGTTTGGTAGATACTGCATTCAGGTTCAGGCTGTGGGTCCCAAAAAGTAAATTAACTGCTTTCAGCATCCAAAATAGTGGCAAAATAAACTCCCACACCATGGACTCCTGTGTACAACAAACAGCAGACCCCAAACAGGCTCCCCAGGCAGATGCAACAGTCGATAGTAGCAAGCTATTTCAATAAAGTAATGTCCCCCACACCACGGCAAAACTGCTCCAAACTCCCCAGGCAGACACAACCAAGAGCTGCAGGCAATGGCCCTTACCTGGAGGATCTGATGGATCTCGTGGTGCCTCGTTACATATCCGGTGGGACAGAAAGCATTCCTTCTCAACTCCTGATGTTGTTAAGGGGACTAACTCTTTGGGACACCGTGATTTAACCCCCCACTGAAAGCCAACCCACCATGGAGCAACATCACTGCTTCGGAACCCGTTCTCGCCCTCAAACAGAATCCCGCAACGTCTTGTGATGAACAGCCAGGAGTGAGACATGAAGAGGTCACAGGTGACCTCACAGGGAGTGGGGCTCTAAAACCCAGAAGGAAGGTCAACGAAAGCACTATTGCTCCAGTACATTGCAATGCTGAAGCACAGTGCTTAAAACATTAAAAAAAAAATATTTTAAACTCCGTTTTTGATAAGACGTCTGAACATAACTGCAAGGGACCAGAGCAGTTATGTTCAAGAGCCAAACTTCAGGGGGATCTGGTGTGGGGTAGGAGGGTCAGACGAGTGCCCTAAATGGCCAGAACATGAAAAAGCACTAACACAAGTGGTGCAAACAGTTTATGGGACACAACAATGTCTATCATTAAAATTAAATGACAAACTGCAGCCTTGGGTACAAATGTCACAAAACTGGCCATCTTACAGCAGGAGTTTCCACAGAAGACATTCAAATTTTTATAGAAAGAAGCATAGGATTTCATTAATTTTATCTATATTATCTCCCAATAAAGGCTTCTTATGGATGCAATAGTTAAAACTGTCTTTAATTGTTTTCCCTGCCTTTGGTCTGTGTGGACTTTTACGACCAGCATTGGTTACCCCATTTCGTGCAATTAGCCACAGCTGTCATTTTCCACATCCTCCCCCAAAATGTGTTTTCATACATCTGGCGCACAACGGCACAGTCGCTTTAGGAAAACAATGTTCAGGACGGAATAAGATAATCACAGTAACACTGTTAATGAGCAGAGGTCCCAAAATGGCTATGTTGAAAATTTGGTGACAAAATTACTGTTATGAGCATGTGTTGCACAGTTTCCACGCACAGTCGTAACTTTGAGAATTTTTTATATTTTTACTTCAGATTTTCAACATTGCCATTTTTGTACACTTCCTTATGAACAGTACAGCTAACATTTTTCACATTCTGCCCAAAATGCAGTTTTACACATCTGGCACATAGTGGCACAGTCACAGTGGGAAATCAATGTTCGGGACAGATTAAGAATATCATAGTGCCACTGTTCATGAGCAGAGGTCTCAAAATGCCTATTTTAACAATTTGGTAATAATTGAGTCAGATCTCTACAATCATTATGTAGTAAGAGTTGGTAGCCAGCATTTTTCAGGTCTAATGTAGCGTACATGACAGAGCCTCTAAATTCAGATGAAATGCCCTCAGTCAATAGCAAAGGCTAACTGTCAACCACTATGGCTTTGTTTGACTCATACAAATCAATGCACATCCTATGTCCAACTGATTTTGTCATGGTAACTGCTACTGGTGAAATTCGTTCTGGTACCTTAACTCTTTAATTACTGTCAGTCATAATAGAGTTGCCAGCTTTTGAGAAACAGCCTATCTAACTGTTGGGGTAGACATCATAAATTCTTCTGCACTGGTTTAATATCAGTGCAAATCATCAGCTTTAAACAAACCCTTTAATGCAACTAAATTCAGAACTGGCACTATTTTCTGACAGATTTTCAGTCTAAGATGTAGTAGGAAACTGTAGTGCACTGCCAATAGTAGCTGATTAAGGAAGTAGCTCACTGCCTAAAATTTTCAGTTTTAAGGCAGTAGCAAGGTCTGCTTGCAGTGCTCACATCCTGGGTTCAGAGATCGACACTGGGGTCAAAGGGCTGGCCAGGGGAAGAAGGATCAAGCATCCTGGTGACTGCTCTCCTTCTCTGGGGAGAGGGAGGGAAACTGCCCATCACTTTATGGACCCCTGGCAGAGGCTGGGGATACCACTGCAGCAGGTACCATTACAACAGGAGGCAGGATGGATGCTGGATGTCATTGCAAGTCCCCTACCCTGGGATCTCACATTCATGAAAAAAAAAAAAATCTGCCACCCGGGCATGATGACCTGCTCTGCCACCATCTTCACTGCCACTGACATCAGCAGGGGGTCCTGCTCCCATGGCCCCAACCTGGGGGGTAAGCAGGGGCTTACCTATAGTGTCCATTGGGGGAGCCCATTAGGTGACCCCACCCAGGGGGCAAACCTAGGCATGGGGAGATGGCAGGCAAGGCAGGGCTGACCTCTGAAAGGAGGACCAGGGGAGCCATAAAAAAGGCAGCAGCAAGGTCCATACCTAGAATCCAGGTAATAGTCTTTTCAGTGTAAAAATCTATAATGGCACTTTTGTTGTCGTGAGTAACAATAGCAGAGAGACAGCCAAACATGTGCAGAGCTTACTTGGGGAATATAGTGAGTCATGCTTTACTGTAGATGCAGTTAAAGAACTGCAGTACTATAAAGTAACACAGGTACATAACTTCAGAAAGTAGAGACATAGCTGACCTAGCATCAGCTAATAGGTCTGTTGTGCACTCTTTTCCTGTGTGTACAGAGATATTTTCATTGCACAATAGCTTCTCTTCTTGTGCCATGGGAGTATCAAAACTTAGGACTCTGGCTATGACAGTAATTTAATTTACATGATGTATGGAACAACAGACTTTAGCAGAATGTCCACTTTTTTCCACATACACAGCATTATGCTACCTTGGAAGGGAAAGTAAAAAATCTGCCAAGTGTCCATGATAACTACAGTAAAAACAGTCATTACTTTTCCCTTTTCTTTATGGAAAGATTTAGGTTTTCCATTGTATCTATGTTGCTGTTTCATTACAGTGGCAGGGCCTTGTTTCTCTTGTATTGCATGCACTTGATGTGTGTTCCCGTCTGCAATGGTTTTAATATTGCTGATTACAGACAACATTTGGAGAACAGTTGTTTCAGCTTTTTTGCATTTTGGATCATTGTCTATCAATAATCTATCCTGAACTATTTCAGAATATATTTTTTCATAAACTGATCCTTAATCATCTAATCAGTGAAACCTCCAAATTCACAAGAAGCAGTTAGTTCCCTCAAAGTATAAATGTAGTGATCAATTGACTCACCCATATGCTACACTTGTCTACAGCAATGTTGCTCAGAAGCCTCACTGACTTTTAGAATGAAGTATGCCACCAAAGTCTGGCAATGTTCATGTGTAGCAGAGCTGTTGTTCCTCTATACCTAAGCAGTGGATCAATGACATACATTTTCTTGCTTCAGAAAAGTTATCAACATTGATTGCCAGCATGTTGTTTTCAAACATGTGGTGCCAAGTTTTAAAAGTAATTTTTGGCTCCCCTGGGCATTCCAGGAATAAAATCAGAGGTGTAATAGAAGTAGTCACCATCCTTGTAAGCAATTTGTTATGTATTATGGCTGGAGATAAGAATATTACATGTATGTCAAAGGATTGAAACACAGTAGCTTCATTCTGTAACTCTGAAGTTCAATCCAACAATGGCTTCTCCATCACTCCCCCTCATCAGTGCTGCTTCACCCTCTAGTGGCAGCCAGCGATATCACAACAATATATCCGATGGGCTTTATCCTGTGTTCTTGCACCTTTCTACCACTGAAATGGCCATAACTGGTGTTGCTCTTCTTAGCCTTTATTACCAAATATGTATGGGTCCCTGGGTCTGGAAGCAAGCCAGAGTCTTCCCGTTTTAAAAATGGGAGTGACTTCTCCTCTCTGAAGAACTACTGTTGCATATCTGTTCTCCCTACACTGGCTAAAGTGTGATAAAATCATGTCCTATGAAAATTCTGATCTTTCCCAGACTCACTTTCTTTCATCTCTTCTTTCCAGTCTGGCTTTCACAAAGTCCACTCCACTTGTTCTCCCCTGTAATGGGTCATCACTCCATTGTGAAGGTGATGGACCAGCTCTGGACTTTATCACTCCTGCTCCTGTGTCATTGTCAACCTTGCAAATGTCTTTAACACTTTGAACTACACCATTCTCTGTCACAAATGGGTGGAACTGTCACATGAAGAAGTCAGCTTGTTCAGTGTATACATCTAAAATCAACCTCAGTCTGATGGCACCTAGTACTCCCATTCACACTGAAGTCACTCAGGTGGGTCCATTTCTTTTCCACACTTTCCTAATTTGCAGCTATACTGTCTGTGTCTCCTCTTACATTCATATGCAGATGACACAATACACTTTGATTTGATTGCCTAAGCCTCTGTGGTGGAATCATCTCTGCAGTTATCATGACTCTTTAGGCAATTCTCTTGCAAAGGCCTACTAACATTTTAAAAATATTGGCATGTGGCTGGATAGAAACCATGATTTCTCTTCCCACATTGATCTTAATCAAAGAAAGTTCCATCTTAAGTGTGGGCACTATAATGCAATAGGTCATGCCTTTCACTACTTGGTTGCCATGAAATTATCCTTAAGATGATCCTGCCATTGTTGGACTATATGGGTGTCATCTACAGAGCTGCCCCAAACTCTAACCTTGCCATACTGGACCTGTTCTCCTACTTCTGCCATTGTGCCCTTAACCACCCTTTTCACATGTACGTCTATACCCTATAACTGAACATTTCCTTCCTTTCCCTCTCAAGGATAAACACCTTTCCTTTCTTCTCACATACTGGTTCTGTAGCCTTCACTGCAACCTTAATGTATGCCTCACCCCTTTGTTCTCCTCTTCTTAGCCCCTCCATTCATTTATTGCATGCTGCTTCTCTTTCCACATCTACAAAATCTGTGTGACAATCTGTTTCTCCTCATACATCCCCATCTCTGGAAAAGCCTCTCTCTCTCCCAGTGCACCTCTTCCTTCTCTTTCAAAGACCATTTCACTCCCTCTTGCACCGCTACTAATCTTTCTTCTCCCACACCTCTCTTCCCATTTCTCTAATACTAAGCTTTGTTGCAGTCACACACTGAGTTATTGCTGTCTCCACTGTGTAATTTCAGCCCTTCCTCACTCATGACACTTTGTAGATATTGTCTCTCTCCCACTTTCCTGACCCCACATTCTTTTATTATTCGTGATCACTGCATTATACTAATCTTATTATTAAGTCACCTACGGTACATGATTACAACCAATAATCACATAAAAACACAGTGGCTTATATCCAACATATATAGGTCATCTCATTAGGGAACACTAAAGTTGATAGTTTCTTTATCACAGGTGGGATAAGCATTACATTCAGTTTTAGAAATACAAAACAGACCTAAAACATATAAATCATTGTAGCCAGCTGCAGTGAGTTACAGTGAGTTACAGTATTGTACTGAGGGTTGACTCTTACCAATTAAGACATGCTTGTGTGCTCCTTGTGGATGATTTAACCACTCAGCTTTGCAGTCTTCCTTCCTAAACAGCACAAAACTACACTCTTACTGTTTTTAATAAGAGATGTGCCTCAGTACCCATATAAGCATGCATTGTATTATGCAACTACACATTTTGTACAGCATTCTGATTCATCACTGTAGGTTCTATGCCTTGCTGTTTATTTGCAGTATTTTTGAAATGTTGTTTCTTACTGTATGCATGTTCCTTTTCTGGAACCCATTTCACCATGTAATAGCTATAGCATAAATAAGAATGAAAGAAACCAGATGCAACTCAGTGCATCTTTTCAGGAGAATAATTTAAAATGAAACAAATAAAGGAATTCAATACATGCATTTGTCATTTTACATTGTATTGTGAAACTTTGCAGAATTAGTAGATGGAACATCAAATCATCAATTTAGTATTATAATACTAAGTAACTAACACAGAAGTAGGAGGTTGTTCAGGAAAGAGGTTTGGTTTTATCTTCTGTTTTAACTGAAATATTTGAATAGTTTTTTTACTTGAAATTAGTTCTGTGTTTTAAAAATTACTACTTTGAGTTAGAACTGTTACTTGGGCTATGATATTGTAACTATTGGGGCTTGTGTGCTGGGTGTGGGAACACTTGTTTGGCAGTGATAATTAGAGTGAAATTTAAATGTGATGTTTGCCTGGTGGTGGTAGAGCCCTCTCACCCACCCTGTTTTGTAGGCTTTCTTAATACTGAAAAGTCACTTGGGGTTGGGATTTAAGGGCTGTGAATTTCTGTTTATGACTGAAATTTGAAGCAACAGGAACTGGTGGGACTGTAACATCATACTGTACCTGATGTCTGCATACACACACACTGTTAGTGGGACTGGACACACACTGGACTGTATGTGTTTGTGAGACTTGGGAACTTTATTGATGGAGTTGAAATTGGGTTCATAAAAAACTGCAGTCAGTATAGGGACAGAATGTATTCCAGGGGGAAGGCACTGAGAAAAGGGGTGTGTGCCATTATGAACAGAGAGGGACAAACAGGGTGGCCAAATTCCACCATGGCAGGCATCTTCAGAAGGGTTGTAGGCTGCACAGGCTGTGGGATGGCAATAATTCTCAATTGGGCTTGGAGAGAGGGAGGCTGCCCACTCTGTAGACAGCTATCTTGTATCAGGAGTGAAGTATATTGGTTAAGGAGTAAGCTGGGGGAGTTGGGGGGTGTCCAAGGATAAGGGGTGTGGATATGGGCGGCAGAAGGGTGGGGCTGAAGGGAGGCTGGAGCAATGCTCAGAAATTGCAGGAAGTTATGTTACAGCAAGCAGGAGGGGGGATATTAGGAACAGAGGACCCTTAGATAGGAATGTTGATGCTAAGGGGAAAACATACGGGGTAAACATTCTGAATGTAAAGAGAGTGGAAGGGGAAGAGTCAGGAGGGGCTGTTGTGGGGAAGCCTAGAAGAGCAGACAGTGAGAAGTGAGGGGCTGTTGTGGGGAAGCCTGAAAGAGCAGATTGTGGGAAGGGAGCTCCTAAGGAGAACAGGGCAAGATGGAAGGAAGAGGCGCAGTTTAGAGGGGCAGTCAGAGGAAACTCAGGTTACTTGATGGAGGCTGGCATAGAGTGTTACAATAAATTTGAGCTACTAAGCAACCTAGAGGGGGAGGAAGGGGTTGGTGGAAATGAGGAAACTGATACAGAGGCTGGAGGGAGGGATTTGAATACCCATAGGGCATCACAGACTGGCAATGGAAAGGATAGAAATAGTCCCAGAGGGAGAATGGGAAACATAAATGTTAAGCAGATGGGGGAGATGCAAGATATTGCAGACATAATGGAAAAGAGCACTACTGGAGAGAAACTGGGAGACAAGGAGTTGGGGAGGGGCCCCCCTTCAGCAGGGGGGTCTGTACCAAGGATGGGGCCCTAGGTAAAGAGGACCCACAGAGGGCCTCTGGAAGTAGGGGCACTATTACAAGGGGGGAGGATGGTGGTGTGGGGGAAGAGGAAACCATCAGGGCTAGGATAAATGGTTCGGATAAGAGAGGGTTAAAGGGGACACCTATTCAGGGGGTTCTGAGTTAAGTGGGCAAAATAACAAGGGAGGCAGAAAGGGGAGGGTAGGAAGACTCCCATGAAATTGAGATCTGGAATAAAGGTGTGGATGGGGGGTTGAGAGCGCATAGTGGAGGTAACCATAAGGATGATGGTGGTGTTAAGGTACTGTTATTGGGAGACTCAATGATTAGGGGTATCCAGTGGGAGGGACAGGGGGTTGGATGCCATAGCCAGGTGAAGGTAGTGAGGATCTCTGGGCTGACAGTGCACAGAGCAAAGTTCATGGTGTACGAACTGGTTAGGGATTGTGGAGGGAAACCATATTTCCTGGTGCATTTGGGAACTAACGATCTAGAGGGAAACAGCATTTTGGAAATCCAAGCAAGGTTCCAAGAACTTGCCAGAGTCTGTCGGGATAATGGATGCAACATTTCCTTTTCGGAGATATTGCCAGTAACAAAGGCTTCAGTTGAGAAAAAAATGAAGATCACAGAGGTTAATGACTGGCTCAGGAAGTGGGGTGAAGAGAGTGGGTTGGGGGTGTTAGGGAACTGGAAAGGAGTTTGGGAGGATAAGGGACTGTATGCCAAGGACAGGCGTCATCTTGCCACATTAGGGAAGGAAATCCTTAAACGGGGATGGCTGACTACATTCAAGAAAGGTGGGGTTTAAACTTGTGAGGGAGGAGGGATAAGGGAGGGGCTGACCAGAAGCCCTCTCCTCCAGATGAGGGGAGAAGCCTTCAAACCCAAGGGGGGGGAGGAGGGAAACAGACTGAGGGAGGAGGTTTCGGGAGAAGCAGAGGGAGGATGGAAGTATAAGGAACCTGGGTGGGTTTCAACAAAGGGGATCAGGGATAAGGGGTGGGGGTGGTGTTAGTAAATACCAGGAGCTTGGGAAACAAGTTGCCAGAGTTCCAGGCCATGCTGTTCAAGGGGGGGTGGATGTGGAGGCGGTCATGGAAATGTGAGCCAACAAATACCATGACTGGGACCTAAATGTGTGGGGCTACGCTATGCTTAGGAAGGATAGAAAGGAGGGCAGAGAGGGTGGAGTGGCTATGTTCATTAAAGATGATGTAGAAATTGCTAGGGTAGAAGAGGCAGAGGGAAACGTGGAGGCCTTATGGGTCACCCTACGAACCCCAGCAGGAGGTAAGGTCAAGCTGAGTGTAGTATATAGGCCCTCCGGGATGGGTGATGTTCTGGAGGATGGTTTTCTGGGCAACATCATTGCCCAGTGTGGACCAAAAGGGGAAGGAGTGGTGGTGATGGGGACCTTAATGTGCCAGGTACAAACTGGGGAACCATGTCCTCTAAGGTGGCCAAGGAGCAGAGTCTGCTGGACGGCTTCCAGGATATGTTCTTAACATGGCATGTGATGGAGCCCACAAGGAAGGGGCATGTCCTGGATGTGGTTCTGGCAGATGGGGATCTGGTAAGGGACCTGGTTGCAGAGGATCCCCTGACTGGGAGCGACCACAATACTGTCTGGTTTCAAATAAGCATGGGGGAGGGGGGAGAGATCTAGCACACTGGCAGTGGACTTCAGGAGGGCAGACTTTGTGGGCTTGGGAAATATTCTCAAGGATCACTTGAAGGGGATTACATCAATAACAAATGAGGAAAAGAGATGGGAGGTCATAAAACAGAGACTTCATGAGGCAGTCAGGACCTGCGCTAAGGTGAAATGTAAGGGAGCAAGGTCACATAAACCATGCTGGTGGTCCAGTGAGGTTCAGGTAGTGGTCAGAGAAAAGAAGGTGGCCTACAAAAAATATAAAACAACAAGAGGGGATAGAGAAAAGGAAATGTACCATCTTGCATCTAGAAAAGTCATCTGGATGGTGAGGGGGTAAAGTGCAGTAAAGAGCAGTGGCTGGCACAGGGGATACATGGAGGGGAAAAGGGGTTCTTCTGGTACATTGGGGAGTGGAGAAAAACTAAGTGCCATGTCGACAGATTGAGCTCAGAACTTAAGGAGGGTGGGTGGAAGAGGCAAGGGACCAGGCAAAGGTATTAAATGAGTACTTCACCTCTGTGTTCACTAGGGAGGGGTGGGATATTTACAACATGTGGCATGATGCGGATAGAAGCGGTAGTGAGTGGGATCAGGGGAGCAACAGAAATGGAGCAAGAGGGAGGGAGAGGTACCTCAGGGGTGTCACATCAGGATAAGGACAAAAAGGCAAGTAAGGTGGAGGGGACAGATGATGCTATCTCCACTGAAAAGGTATGGGTAGCCCTCAAGGCCCTAAAGAAAGATAAATCTCCTGGGCCGGATGGCATTCATCCGAGATTACTATGGGGATTGGTAGACATACTGGCTGCACCCCTGGTGGAGCTGTTCAATAGGTTGCTTGAGACAAGGAGG
Source organism: Neoceratodus forsteri (assembly GCA_016271365.2). NCBI lineage: Eukaryota > Metazoa > Chordata > Ceratodontiformes > Ceratodontidae > Neoceratodus > Neoceratodus forsteri. Next base: position 635,532,457 of record CM057455.1, on the reverse strand, counting down.
GTACCTAGGGATTGGCAAGAGGCACATGTGGTGCCAATCCATAAAGGGGGTCAAGGGAAGAACCAGGTAACTATAGACCCATCAGTTTGACCTTGGTGGTGGGAAAATTAATGGTGAGTATACTAAAGGAACGACTGGGGGTGTACTTGGAGGAGGTGGGAGGTCTGGATAGTCAGCAACATGGGTTTGTGCCAGGTAGATCATGTCAAACCAATCTTGTGGAGTTCTATGAAATGGTAACATCAGAACTGGACAGGGGAATGCCTGTGGATGTATTATTCTTGGACTTCAGCAAGGCGTTTGACTCTGTCCCCAACAATGGTCTGGTGGAGAAACTGACGGGGTTGGTCAGATGGATTGAAAACTGCCTAGCTGGATGCACCCAGAGAGTAGTGTTCGGTGGGGAGCTCTCGAACCCTAAAGAGGTCGGTAGTGGGGTACCGAAGGGCTCGGTCCTGGGTCCGATGCTGTTTAATGCATACATATCGGACATCAGGGTGGGTATAGGGTGTGAAATGAGTCTTTTCACTGATGACTCCAAGATGGGAGCAGTAGTTGAGGGGGAAGAGGGGAGGTTAGCCCTGCAAGGGGACCTGAACACCCTTGAAAGCTGGGCTCACACATGGAAATTAAATTTCAATATCACCAAGTGCAAGGTGTTACCTCTTGGTCGGGGAAACCCTAAACACAGGTACACCCCAGGAGGGGGGGCGCTGGAGGGCTCAACAGGGGGAAAATACCTAGCGGTCATGGTGGATGCATGTATGAATAACTCTGAGCAGTGTAGGAGAGTGGCTAACAAGGCAAACAGGATGTTGTTATGCATCATAAGGGGGATCACGTCTAGGAGCAGGGAAGTGATTCTGCCACTGTACAATGGACTGGTTAGACCACACCTTGAGTACTGTGTACAGTACTAGAGACCACACTTGATGAGAGACATACAGCTCTTGGAGAGAGTACAGAGGAGGGCAACTAAGATGATATGAGACATGGGGATTTGATGTATGAGGACAGACTTGAGGAGCTCTGCCTGTTTTCATTGGAGGAGAGGAGAGACAGGGGAGACATGATTGAGGTCTTCAAGTACCTCAAGGGAATAAATAGGGTAAACATGGAGGGGATCTTTAGACTAAAGCAGGGAGGTATCACCAGAAGGCATGGTTTGAAGTTGGAAGGTGGAAGGGTGAGGGGGGAAAGAGGAGGAGGTTTTTCACTGAGAAGGTGGTGGACCCTTGGAATGCACTGCCTGGAGAGCTAGTTCAGAGTTCTACAGTGGAGGGTTTCAAGAGAAGGTGGGACAGACACAAAAAGCGGATGTATCAGATGATGGCCTGGCCCTGTGGGTTGGGGATGGATGATAGAGGTTTCTGGAACTCAAGGGGGGGAGGGTCTCAGCACCCAACTAGGGATCTGAGGTTCCAGCAGACTCGATAGACTGTAAGGCCTAATCTGCTGGCAATTAGTACGTATGTAACTGCTTTGCAAACAGGAAATAATGCAGCAAAGCGTTGTTTCTTTTGGCACAAATAGCTGAATTAGGGTGAAGTACTCAAACAATTTTTAACCATATCCAGCAACACTTACCTAGGATTTATATAAACATTTTTCTATACAAAAAAATAGAGATATTATAGTAGCTCAGTAGTGCCATGATGTTTAAGGTTGAGCAGGGGTTTCTATGTTCATCCTCACATTTTCCACTTTAATATCTTTGCAATCATTCAACAGATTTGCATGTAATTTAGCATGCATGGTCTTGTGCAGTAGGTCTCTTGACATGCAAAGTTTTGTTCCAGTTGGATGTGCAGATTCCGAGACCCAGATAGCCCAACAACATAAAAAGTTGCTTTTTTTAAGCTATTTTTTTGTCATCACCTTGTGCCCAGACAGTTTGGAATTTTGGTCTGAAATGTTTATGTTAGGAACATCTTGGCACACAGATGTACCATTTGTTGGATTGGTGAAAAAATATATATCTGTTCCAAAGTTATTAAATTTTAACATTTCTGTTCTAAGCATTCTCAGTAAGCACTTCACAATAGCTGTGTGAAATGATCGTATGGGACCAATCCTTTTCATTGAAGGAAAAATCCTTTTTCATTTGCTGCTGTCTTGTTTTCTGTTTCCTCTAAAAAAAGAAATTTCCAAACCCACAAAAATGGCATCCTGCTGACAGATCAACAGATCTATCTGGCTGATTGGAACTCCATTAGGTTGATTCTGCACTTAACTGTTGGAGAAATTACCCCCAAATTTTATTTTTTTTGTTTACATTTTAAATCCTTTTTTGTGACTAACTTCCAATGTAAAAATTTTCATACGAACAAAAATACTGTAGCATATGAACATTTTTCATGTGAATGAAAATATTCAAACATTTTTGTCTATACATTCAAACAAAAATACAAATATTTTGTACTAAGTCAAAATGAAAATATTATATGAAAATGTTTGTTTGAATGAAAACATCATATAAAAATTGTTGTATATTTCTGTTCAAACAAAACATTTTGTATGGTATAGTCAAGGGGTTATAGGATTCTACTTAGTATGACTTTATTCTTGGGAGATGTTCTACCACATACTTTATTGCTTTTAATGAAAAAGTTAGTGCCAGTCTGGATAACAAAAAAACAATGGATGTAATCTTCTTAGACTTTAGAAAGACCTTTGACACCATGCCACATTTTGAACTCATAAACAAATTGAAGATATCAGATTTAGTCTACATCTTGTCAAACTGGTGGAATCCTGGTTGAGTGGGAGAATGCAACAAATGAGAGTTATTGGATAACTATCAACAGGGAGGCTAGTTAGCAGTGGGGTCCCTCAGAGATCTGTCCTGGGACCAACTTTGTCTTTCTAAGAGATTTGCATGATGGAGTGGAAAGCAATATTTTAAAATTTGCAGATGACACAAAAATAAGTGGTGTCATTGATACTGATGCAAAACATCAAGGACTAATAAATGATTTGAAGCTCATTGAATTATGGAATCAAAAAAAAATGAAATGGACTTTAATACTGATAAGTACATGGTACTACATCTAGGTAACATAATCAAAAGAAGTTGTATACTCTTAATGAAGTCACTCTAAAATTGATGCAGAGTGAATGTGATCTAGATGTAGTGGTGAATTATATATTTACCTGACACAATCATTGTAGGAAAGTAATCCAGAATGCCAATAGACTAATTCCATCAAGCAATCATTTACTGTATATTTAGAAATGAGTACTGTTTAGTTTCAATGTACAGATCTTATGTAAAGTCTCATTAGGATTATGAGTCTCTGCTTTAGTCCCCATATTTGAAACAAGAAATCAACTTGTTGGAAACAGTCAATCAGAGGGTAACAAAACTGATACCCAGGTTAAAAAATGAATATATGGAGCGCCTATCTGAACTAAAATTACACAGCCTGGAGCAGGGAAGGAAGAGAGGGGTTATTTTATCACTAGTTAAAACAAACTCTGGCCAGAGCCGATAGGGCTGTGAAGTGATACCAAGTGATGAAAGTTACACATGTGCATAGAAATTATTCAACGCCCAGGTGTAACTTGGCCATATGATGGAGGTGTTGCACCAAATTTTCAACATGGCCTTTTTGGACCCCTCCCCATGAACAGTGCCAATGTCATTTTGTTCAATTGTCCCAAAAGGTGATTGCACAGACCAAACACGCTATTCTGCATCACAGGTGTGAAAACATGGTCTGGGCAGATTGTGGAAAATGACAGCTGTACAGTTGTGAAGGAGGTGTACAACAATGGCTATGTTAAAAATGTGAAGTGAAAATATTAAAAACTAGCGACGTTAGGAGCGTGCATAGAAACTGCACAGCACATGCTCATAACACAGTCATTTGCTGGAATTTCTTCATCAAATTTTCAACAAGGCCTTGTTTGGACCCTCCTCATGAACAGCGCCAGTGTCATTTTGTTTAATGTTCCCAAAAGGTGATTACGCACAGCAAACTCACTATTCTGTGCCACAGGTGTGAAAACATGTCTTCAGCAGATTGTGGAAAATGACAGCTGTACTGTTGTGAAGGAGGTGTGCACAAATGGCAATGTTAAAAATGTGGAGTGAAAATATAAAAAATTAGCGACATTAGGAGAGTGTGTAGAAACTGCACAAATGAACACTCATAAAGCAGTCATTTTTTGGAATTTTTTTCACCAAATTTGCAACATGGGCTTTTTGGGACCCAACCTCAAGAACAGTGGCACTGTCATTTCATGAACTGGTCCCAAAAGGTGATTCTGTGCAGTGACAGTGATATCTACTTTCAGGACTGAGTAACAAAATGACAGTGACAGTTTTCATGAGGTGCAGTCCCAAGAATCCCATGTTGAAAACTTGGGGCAAAAATTCAAAAAAATGGCTGAGATATCAGCATAAGTTGAAAACCCCTTTGAATGTCTGTATAGTATGCTTACCTTTAATTCTTCAGTTCGTGGTTGGGCTTCGAAGAGTACAGATGTGTCCCAGTCCAAAGAAGATGACAGTGCTGACCTCTGGAGATAAGTATGGGATAAGGGGGGTGTGGGGAGGTGGGTGGACAGTGGGGGGACCATTTTTAGTTTCACAGGGAAATAAAAACAACAACGAGGGACCGTTTTCAAATTTACAGAAACAGGACAAAAAATAACAACATTTCAGCACACTGGGGTGGGCTCCCATTGTGCTACAGGAATGCTGACATGGGGATTGGGCACCCAATGTTGGGCATGAGTTGGGCAGGGGGCACCACAGGAGAAAAAAAAACTCGACGAGGGACCATTTTCTAATTTACAGAAACAAAAGAAATTCCGCACGTGTGCAACATGAGATAGGCATGACTTCAAGAGGGGGGCACAAAACAATGAATGGCATAGTGCCACACACAACATGGTGTCACTGTAGCACTATGCATGCTCATGAGTCCACGCATGCACGTGACTCGAGCGCATGCGCAGTGCATGCATCAGAATGCAGAAGTAACAGCCAGAATCTTGCGGCTGTTATTCTGTACACTGATCATGGCAGAGGTCTTTCAGCTCCATTGGGCTTTTGGAAGGATACTTCCAAAAGTCCAGCAGAAGAGGTTGTGAGATCGGCCATTATCAGAGCTAAAAAGCTCTCTCAAAATGGCTGTAGGCTCCACCCAGAAGCCCTAAAAATTAGTAACCTGGTGGTTGCCAACCAATGTGGCATAAGTACTAATGAAAGATCAGTTAATCCAAGCTCTCATAACATGCAACTAAAAATTCCTAAGGTCAACAGTAATAAAAGATATAATTACTTCACTTTCCATGCACCAAGAATGTTGACCTAACAAAATTTGAAAACTTCAATTTTTGAACATGACAAATATTATGAAGTCCCGCATGGTGTGGAAGACAGAAACAATGGGCCAGACACCTTCTTCTGACTATTTTACTGAATAATTGAGTAAATATTTGCGTTCATATGAAGATTTTCATTCTAACTCCAAACAATAATATCATAAGAAAATGTTCATATGAATCACTGTTCCCATCTTTCTCTTGTGTCTAGTGATGCCTTCCACCGTCTCATCACCATCCCAACAATTATGTAATTGCTCCTTGGTTTCTTGTGGCACACTGCACCCTCAGATTGCTGTCCCCTTAATTATATAATTGTTCCTTGGTGTCTAGTGGCACCCGCACCCTCTGCTTGCCATCCCCAAGATTATTTAATTGTTTCCTGGTGTCCAATGGTGCACCCCACACACAGATTGCCATCCCTGTAATTATTACATCTTTTCCTGGTGTCTAGCAGTGCCCCCACCCTCTTATCACCATCCCCATAATTATTAAGTTGTTACCTGGTGTCTAGTGGCACCCTCCACCCACTGATTGCTGTCCCCATAATTATTTTATATTTATGTGGTGTCTACTGGCACCTTCACCATATGAATAATGTCCCTGTAATGATAACATATTTATTTTGTGTCTAGTTGTTCCTCCCACCCTCCAATCTTTATCCCTGTAATTATTGTATTTTCCCTGGTGTCTAGTGGCAGCCCCCACCCTCTGATTACCACCCCCCATGATATTTGTTTTCCCTGGTGTCTAGTGGCACCCACCAACCTCCAATTACTGTCCTGTTAAATAAAGAAAATGGTCCCTCTGTATCTTCTTTTTAAACCTGTCAAAAAAGAAAACAGTATCTCACTGATCTGAGCGCACCAAGCTGACCTCCCACTAAGCACCTACCACCCTCACCCCTCATATCACCCAACATCACCTGAACAGGTCACAGGGTGAAGATTCACTCTCCGATTGAAGATACTTTTTGCTGCTGGAACCACAAACTCCAATATGAGAAACTAAAGTAAGTGCAACCCTAAAGTTCACTCCATTAGGTGTGTATGTTTCTGGAGTGTGTAGAATGGGGTGAGCTTTAGGGTTGAGAACCCAAAGGAAGACTGCACCCCTGATTTGTTTTAGGAGTGGGGTGGAGTTTTAGGGTTGGAAATGCTAAAACCACATTTCCTTACAATTTTGTGTTTGCTTGCACGCATGTGCAAGAAACACATTGCGTCAGCTTTCTTCACAAGGGGGTTGTGGAGGTGCAGCAGTGTTGTGACCAACAGCAGCAGTCCATTTTTGGGCTGGTCTTTGCTGCACCAATAGAGCAGCATGCTGTCAATGATGACAGTTAATCTAGAAGGCCACTAGATCAAAGTAATTGAACTGCTGCAATCAGGGAGCGCCCTATCAGCACGCAATCAGTTGTTCCGTATGCTCCCTGACTGCATTGGCCAATTACAAAGATGCATGCCACCACCCCCCCTTCAGTGTGCCTTCCTGGTGAAACAAACAGTTAAAAAAAAAATGTAGCCCACTCCCCCCCGTACCTCTATGTGCCGACAGGGATTCCTAACTCCCCTGTTGGCATGCCCCTCATTCATCATTTGCTGATGGGGAGCCCACTCCCATCGGCATGATGTTCACCCCCAAACTGTTTTTACAAAGGTGCCCAATCCCCTCAGATCTTGTCTCCCCACCCTGATAGGTGCTGACAGGGTGCTCAATCCCCATTGGCTACAGCACCCCCAAACTGTCAGTTAGCACAATGGGAGCCCACCCCAGCATGCCCAAACAAAATGTCCCTATAAAAGAAAACCTTTCCATGATGTTTTTTTTTAAAATAAACCTGTAAAGTACAAAATGGTCCCCTCGAGATTCCTCCCCAACCCACTCCCACCGCTCTGCATTCCACCTCCCACACCCCTCTCACCCCATACTTACCTCCACGTCCGCGCGATGATCTTCAGTGGACCAGGAACATGTCTGCACTCTTCAAAGCCGACTGCAAACTGAGGAAATGCTGGTAAGCTGAATAATGGGATAGATAGGGTTTTTTGAACTTTGATGCATATCTCAGGCATTTTTGGGAGTTTTTTCACCAAATTTTCAACATGGATTTTTTGGGACCCCACCTCATGAATTCTGTCACTGTCATTTTGTTACTCAGTCCCGAAAGGTGATTTCGAAGTCACTGCATGGAACCACCTTTCAGGACTGATTTATGAAATGACACTGTCACAGTTCATGAGGTAGGCCCCGAAAAACCCTGTGTTGAAAATTTGGGGAAAAAATTCCCAAAAATGACTGTTTTATGAGCACGCGTTGCGCTGTTCCTACGCACGCACGTAAGTTCGCGAATTTTCAATATTTTCTCTCCAGATTTTCAACATTGCCATTCTACCACCTCTCCTTATGGGCAGTGCATCTGTTATTTTTCACATCTTGCCCAAAATGTGTTTCTGCACATGTAGCGCACAATGGCGCCGTCGGTGTGTGAAACCAGTGTTCGGCACATATTAAGAAAATCATAGTGATACTGTTCATGAGCAGAGGTGTTAAAATGGCTATGTTGAAAATTTGGTGAAAAAATTCTCCAAAATGACTGTTTTACGAACGTACATTGCACGGTTCCTACATACGCTCGTAACTTCGAGCATTTTTAATATTTTCACTCCAGATTTTCAGCATTGCCATTTTACCATACCTCCTTATGAACAGTACAACTGTCATTTTTCACATTTCACCCGATATGTGTTTTCGCACATGTAGCGTACAATGGCATGGTCGGTGTGTGAAATCAAGGTTCAGGACAGAGTAAGGATATCACAGTGACATTGTTCATGAGGTAAACCCCCCAATACCCTATGTTGAAATTTTGGTGAACAAATTCCTCCAAGTGACTGTTTTACGTGCGTGCATTGCGCAGTTCCCTACACACGCTCGTAACTTCAAGCATTTTTAATATTTTCACTCCAAATTTTCAACATTGCCATTTTACCATACCTCCTTATGAATAGTGTAACTGTCATTTTTCACATTTCACCTGACTTGTGTTTTCAGACATGTGGGCCAGGATATTCAGACTGTGCCCAGCTGTGGTGCAAGCCTGGGCACAGTGCAACTAGGCTGCACCAAGGTGAGGACCACATGATATTCAATGGTGCTGCACCATGGCTCAACACCATTGAATATGGTACTGAGGGTGCAAGCATTGTGCACGGTGCAGTGGCTCTGCACCAGGCAAAAGTGGCAGAATGGAGAAGGGGAATGTGCCAGCACAAGTGCACTTACGCTAGATGCATCAAAGCAATATTCAGAACTGCACATGCAAATGAGGCCATTATGCATGCAAGGCACAAATGGGGCCATTTGCATTTCATTATGACCCCATTTGCATGTGGTGCACCAATCCCCAGCGAGTTTGCCTGACACCCTGTGAGGCTGCAACCGTTGGGGACAGACATCCTGCAGTTCCCCTGCCTGTCTGCCTGATCACGAGCATACATGAACAATATATCCCTGGTGGTCCAGTGGACCCCTCCTTGCCTGATTGCAGGCAGAAGAATAAGACAGATCCCTGGTGGTCCAGTGAACCCCCCCCTCACCTGATCACGGGCAGAAGTAAAACAAAAATCTTTGATACTCCAGTGGACCCCCCATCTGATCACAGGGATAAGTAAATTAAAAATCCCTGGTGGTCCAGTGAACCTCCTCCCCTTGTTTGATCACAGGGATAAGTAAAATAAAAATCCTGGGTGGTCCAGTGGACCTCCCCCCCTCTCCTGATAGCAGGCAGTAGTATAAAATGATTCCATGGTGGTCCAGTGAAACCCCCATCACCCAATCGTGGGCACAAACATACAGAAATACCCTGGTGGTCCAGTGGTACCCCCTCCCCACCTGCCCACTGCAGTACCCCACCACCCTGCACCCCCCCGTTAGCAGTGAGAGGTAACACCATGCCTGCAAGCCGCCCAGCCACCCGCCAGCTGATAGTGTACAGTTTGGCTGTACGCCTATTAGTCCACTGCATGGGCCAATGGTTTGTGCAGTCAAACTGTACTACACGGTCGTTGTAAATGAACACAATTCTGGATCTGTGTAGTACTGACTGACTGATGCATTGGCCCATGCAGTGGACCAATAGGCATACAGCCAAACTGTATGCTGTCAGTTGATGGGTGGCTGGGCAGCTTGCGGGCAGGGTGCTGCCACCCGCTGCTGACTGGGGGGTGCAGGGTGGTGGGGTATAGCAGTTGGCGGGTGGGAAGGGGGTACCACTGGACCACTAGGGTATTTCCATATGTTTGTGCCTGTGATCGGGTGATGGGGGGTTCCACTGGACCACCATGAAATCATTTTATACTACTGCCCACAATCAGGTGAGAGGGGGAGGAGGTCCAGTGGACCACTAGGGATCTGTCTCTTAGTTCTGCCCTCAATCAGGTGAGAGGGGTCCACTGGACCACCAGAGATCTGTCTTTTACTTCTGCATGCGATCGGGTGAGGGGGGCCACTGGACCACTAGGGGGGCTGTGTGCCCTGATATGGTGTCTGGGGAGGTCAGGTGGCCATCCATGGCAGGCGGCTGAGGGTAAAATGTTTATGGACCTAACCAGAAAAATTGTATAGAATATTTCAGTGCCTGTGAGGAAAAACATGTAAATCATGCATAAAAATGACTGTATTTGGGCCTTTGGAGATATCATTCAGAGACCGACAGGAGCATTGCAATGCTTTCTTTTTATGCATTTTAGGGCTTGATTTGCAAAAGTGCCCTAAGTAGAGGCAAGTTGCTGCAAACAGCACCTGTGTTGATCTCCGGTACATCAGGGACCCTGTACCTGATTTTTGCTATGGGAGGGATCCTGGTGCCAAAGTCCCCAATGCACCTGCAACCACTTCTCTGCACCGCAGAAATGGTGCACAGTAGGGGAATGTTGCGGGCTGTGTGATGGCCATGCAGCATGATGTCCAGTGATGGAGACCTACCAGCCATATGTCCTGGTGGCCAGCAGTGGCTGTGGGGGTCTAGAAGTTGGGTGTCATGAGGTCGTGGGGCAAAGATCCAAGACAGGGTCAGAGAGCATGCCCTGAAAGAGATGTTAGTGGCATATTTACTGTACAGTAGAGAACAAGACATATGTGAGTCTGGGCAGAGCACAATTATAAGAAAATTCTCCACCATAAGAGCATCTGCCAAAATATGTACAACACAGGATACATTGCAGGATAAGTGTACCACAGTATGGTATAGCAAGCATCATGGGGAGTATAGCAAACCAGAGGAGACAAATGTGGAGAACCCCAAGAATGGGAAGAGCAGACAATAAAAAACACTAAAATAGGGAAGGTAATCATTCAAAATCTTTATTTATCCAGACGAGCATCATTGAGCAAGGCTCATTTGCAAGATGGACCTGGTTATAACAAGGTCAAGGTACAAAAGGAAAACAAATCATATATATATATATATATATATATATATATATATAGTACAAAATATGCATATGCACAGGTCATGGTGCAAAGCAGAAAGAGCTAAAACATGGGTGAACATATCTATAGAGAACCATATACCAGTAGTAGGTACACATACATAGCTACAAGTAATGTTGAGCATATCTCTGTAGTCTTTTTTTTCCAGTTGCAGTGAACAGAAGCATCATGGTGAGGAAAAAAGAAGAAGTGGAGGTGGGAAGAGTAATAACCAGTTCCTTTGAAAAGATTTTTGATACCTTAGGAGTTCTCACTGGCAGGAACCGGGATGGTATCAGGTGTGCAAGGGAGGGGGGCAGGAACTACAGAGGGAGGTGGATAACTAGCTGAGATTAGGTGTTATAGGTAAGGAGTGGAGGTTGTCCTATGTGAAGCTAAGAAGTGGGCCATTGAGCTCAGTCCACCATCAGATATAGGGGATGTCCACCATGTAGGGGAAGAGAGGATAATAGCAGATGGATATCAGAGCAGGATAGAGAAGCTGAAGGTCAGAATGAATTTCACTTGGAGTGTAAGTATACAGATGGAATTCATTGGAAAGTGAGTATGAAGGGTGATAAGACATTGTCAATGTGTTATGGCCAGGAGATATAATGAGCAAAGACGAGACTATGGTCATGGAAAACAGTTGCAAAGTTCCTTAATAAGACAGGAGTATAGAGTGCTGAATGTGGTCATGCTGACAAGAGAACTCGATTTCAGTGCTTTCTGAAATTTGTTACACAGAGAGGGCAGTACAAAGCGTATGGCTGCTCTACCAAAGTGAGATTTAATTCTGGGGACTATCAATAAGATGGATGAGTAGCTTCTCAAGGCATACCTCCCTAGCTGGTACAAGGGGAGGCAGTCTACGATATATTGGGAAGCTTGTTTGAAATAGCTTTGAAGGTCCATAGAGCAGTATTTCTATTCCACCTATACTGCAGGGAAGGCCAGCTCACAGCTGCGTACAGGGAGCAATGGTGCATTGTAAGAGGGAGTCCCATAATGAACCTCAAAGCTCTGGGATTAGGGCGTATCCAGTTTTGCCAGCTAAGAGTCATGACAGTGACAATACAGGAAATCTGCATAGTCTATCAGGGAGAGAAACGTAACTTGGACCAGTTGTAGTTTGGCATCTTTTGTCAGAAAGTGACTGATCGTGAAGAAAAGGCCTAGTCTTTGACGGAGTTTTTTTAGTAGTTCCTCGATATGCTCTGTAAAGGAGAGCCTGAGGTCCAACCACACTCCCAGGTATTTGAACTTGGAAACAAATTCCAGGTTTTCTCCAAGAATTGTAGAAATATGAGCCACTGATCCTGCAGCAGCCAGGTATACAGTATATACCAAGGGAGAGAATAGCATCACTTTGGTTTTCTTAGTGTTAAGTAAAAGATTTTTGTTTAATAGTTGGTTTTGTAACAAGTTAAATTCAGTTTGCAGGTCACTGCATGCAGCTTCTGGGGTAGGGCAGCTCAAGTAGAGTACTGTATCATCTGCGAACAGATGAATGTTGGCCCTGGTTATGCAATCATCAATGTTATTGATATAAATAGAGAACAATATAGGGCATAATATAGATCCCTGAGGAACATCTCTTAAGAGTGGTTTAAGGGTTGAGAGTTCACCTTCAGCATTGCCTTGCTGGAGGCAGTCATATAGGTAGTTATTGAACCACCGCAATGATAGAGAATCCACCCCTATTGACTGTAAGGAGGAGAGTAGCAGACTATGGTCAACAGTGTCAAATGCCTAACTTAGATCAAGAAATACAGCTCAAATATAGTTTTTATTATCCAAAACTCTGCCAATCATTGGTTAATTTTGCAAGTACCGTAATGGTGCTATGGCGTGCTCTGAAGCCTGATTGGACAGGATTTAGGAGATTTGAGGATTCTAAAAATGATCTCAGTTGGTTGCTTACAATTTTTTTCCAATAGTTTTGACAGGACAGGAAGGATTGAAATTGGTCTGTAATTGTTAAGATCACAGGGGTTCACTGATTTAAACAGAGGAAAGACATGTGCCATTTTCCAGATGGATGGGATAATCCCTTGAGACAAGGATAGGCTAAACAGGTGAGTTATAGGCATGGCTAGAACATGCTGTGCAACTTTTAGAAAATTTGGGTCTAGTGAGTCGGCACCAGCACTTTTCTTTATGTCCAGCTTCAGTAATAGACCTACCTCTTTGAGTGAGGTGGGATGTAGGGAGAAACTTGAGTTGATGACACAGGGTTCAACATCTTGAGGGCCAAGTTGTGATTGTAGTAAGCTTGCAGGAGATTTGTCAAACGCTAGGTCTTCAGTTGCAAAATTATTATACAGTAGAAGGAATCTAATAGATCTAGCCTGTCACTAATGGTACCAGTGCCAGAGATTATCTTATCTGGCAGAGAGTTCCCAGGTTTGTGTCCAGACAAATCCTTGAACGTTTTCCAAAATGTGGTTGGACTGTTGGTGGCAGAGTCAAATTCTGTGTGATATAAGCAGCTTTTGCATTTCAAACCATTCTGGTGCATAAGTTCCTTGCCTTTTTAAACTGGCCCCAGTCTGTGGGCGTCTGCATTTTGTGTGCTTTTTTTCCAAAGCTTGTCCCTCTCTAACAATGCGGATTTAAGTTCCGATGTAAACCATCAACATACTTTTCTTTATATATGCACTTTTACTACTGGGGCATACTTGTTTAAAGCCCCTATGAATATTTTATTGAAGATGTCATAGTCTGATTGTACAGTTTTTGCCAGGTAGAACTCTTGCCAATGCAGTGAACATTTTAGGTCATTTATGTAATCCAATAAGGCAAAATTCCATCCGGATCTCTTAGCTGAGAACTTTGAGGAGGATGGTGGTTTATTGATTGCTCTCACACCGGCAACAAATAAGTGATCACTGATGTCACTGAAGAAGGTGCCAGCATGGGAGAAAAGATGCAGTTTATTCACTAAAATAACATCCAACAGAGAGCTATTACCAGGGTCCATTTTATTAATATGCATTGGTTCATTGATAAGTTGCGTTAGCCTGTGCATATCACAAAAGGATGTGAGAGGTGTAGAGACCTGAGAAAGCCAGTGTAGGTTAAAGTCTTCAATAATAATTGTTTCTAGTAGCCCTTGCCCAAGGCAGGTACTTAGATGTGTTAATTGCTGTAGACCAGCAGACGGTGGTCTATAGCACCCAATTACTCATAGTGATGTATTTGGTGATACCGTAAACTTAAGAGATAAGCACTCAAATTCGTTCATCAGTGTTGTTGAGTCAAGACAAGACACTGTGTATTTATCATTGACATTAATGGCTACCCCTCTCCTCTGGATTGCCTATCTGCTCTAAACAGTAGATAGTTTGGGATGTTGATCTCCCTATCAGAAGTAGCTGGTCAAAGCCAGATTTCAGAGATCACTAAAATATCTGGTGAGGTATGGAGGACCCATGTCTGGATCATGGATATCTTCTTTAAAAGGCTGCTTACATTGACGTGAAGGATGCACAAACCTTTAAGCTTAACTAGGTCTGCAGGTGATGTGATGGCATCTGGTGGCCCAAGATTGAGCTCCACATTGCCAGAGCATAGTAGAAGGAGGAACATAATATTTGTTAGGGCAGCAAGAGTTAATTTAAGATTCCTGGCCTTTTTTTGTCTGTTCGTATTAACATCTTTGGTCTGCAGGTCCCCACATGTATAGCTCTTTTCACTTAGTATATCAAGTACTAACACCCTGATTGTACAGTACAGTACAGTACAGATCAAGAAGCTAGAAATGTTCCAATGGTTGCATTGGTCACTAGAAAACTAAGGTGGAAATGGAATACAAGAGATCCAACATCACGGTCATCAAAGTATTTATGTTCCCTGAGGTCTGTCATATCACTCACTCTCTGTCAATGAGGTACAGACACCATGGTTCCTCTGGCCACAGCATGATGTGACAAGCAGCTATGACAGGCAACCAATAGCACCACATACTGAAGAGCTGGAGACTTGCATGTACAGTATATGTCCTCCCTGTTATGGTGCCCCATCACACTGGCGTGCAACTGCTATGGTTGAAACCATGGGCTCCACTGGCAATGGGCATCTGAAAGCAGCAGGGGGACATGGGAGTTCCCCCTCAACGCATGGATCTGCTGTGATGCATGGCACATGCGCTGTTAGACCAGCTCATGGCTGGTCTAAACACAGCTGGGTGTTGTGGCCACAACAAGGCTTTGAAAATCCCAGATTAGTGGATGCAGCAGCCCCATCGTGGTGCAAGCCCCTATCCACCATGGTGCCCCATCAAACTGGGTGTGGGGTGGTGCAGGGATGGTCATGTGCAAAGGCTCACATTTATGATGCTGCCTGCATTTGAAAATTGGGAATGCTGCCAGTGTTAAAGCAAGGTGCCCCTTGTGTCAATTCTGTTTGATGAAGGCATCTTGCATCAATTTCAGAGCTTTGAAAATTGAGACCTTTGAGTTAAATTTGACTTTAGTGTTTCAATGGAAAAATGTTTTCCTTGTTCTGGGCAAGATGTTAATTAAGCAATAATGTAGGACCAGGGGTCAGATTAACAGTCTGTTAATCACCCCCTTGTGGTGTAATATGGCACGAAGCAAAGCTGAGTGCCATATTGCCACAAGGGGGTAATTAACTGACTGTTAATCTAACCTCTGGTCCTACATTGTTGCTATTATTATAATTTGGAATTGATACAAATATGTTTACTTTAAACTATGTTTGATTTATTAACAGAAAACCCTCAATTTAAAAGAAAATAGTCCTTCCACATTTGTCAAAAGACAGCTAAAGTGCTTAGTTACTCTTGGAATGCTGATATCCATGGCAACCTAACTGAGCTGGCTCGTCTTGAGGAGACAGTGCATATTCAGTGTGAGGTAATACCAACCAGTCATTGTATTTTGTCAATTTGCTTTTATTCTAAATGTGACAAAGTGAATGGATTTTCACATACATCTTGTCGAAATGGAGCCTGTTTAATGTAATAGCCAACAAACGTATTTCCATTGACAGACCGCTCTCGCACACTCTTTCCTCACACAAAAAGACACGTTACGGCATGATAGGAGGAACGTGTTTGTTCCTATGCCTATCAGTTGGCGTGGGAGACACCACATTTGAAATGCATAGCTTTTTTTTTTTAAAAGTGTTTCTGCCTAACAATTTGTGTAAGCTGTCAAACTGTTGTAACTATTCACGCTGTGCAGTTTGAATGAGGGAATCGGAAAACAAACTGTCATTTTTTAAATTAAGAAAATTAAATAAAGTTAGTTTATGGCCACAGAACATAGAAGGAACTGACACAGGGCTACAGATACTAGTTCCACTTTTATTTAGTTAAAAAATAATAAAAGAAACACACACAAGTGAATTATTCTAGGCAGTGCATATTTCCATCGGCAGAGAGCGCCGGTGAAAAGCCACCAGTGGCGCAACCAGTTTCTCCGTAAGCTTCTGCTTAGACTAATTAACTTGTAAATGAGTGTTTCTTTTACTTTTTTATCTGTAATCACATTTCTTGTTTAGCAGCTCAGTGCTGAAATGTGCCAAAGTTACACTTCGCAAGATAGTATGAATGCCTGTAGTTCATAGTCATCCCCCCACCCCCCGCCCCTCCCGGCCGGCAGCGGCGGGACCCGTGCAGGGAACTTTGTTACTGAGTTGGAAACTGCTGTAGCAGAACAAAAATTGCTGTTGAATTCAAGTCTGTGGAGGCACTTTTATTTATTTATCCAAGCAGTTTCATTTCTCGGACAATTTGTTATATCTTACACTGCTTTGAGTTTTACTTGTTACTACTAAAATTGCAGTCCATGGGTATACACTGTGCCATGATCAAAATACACACCGTGTTACCAGTTGTCCCCCCCCCCATTTATTGTACTATTGTTTTACGATGCTGTTCTGAAGTATGTGATTTCAGCTGATGCACAGTTATGCATTAGGATATTGGGAGGTGACTCCTCCGGTGCCGGAGACAGTGACAGCCATGTTTCTTATTTTGTTTAGAATTGAAGCTCTCTGGAAACTTGCTGGCACTTGTTTGTTTCACATTAAAAATCTAAGGGCACTAGTAACCAGGCTGGAGAAGGTAGGTTAACATGGGTTAATGTAACCCTGTTAGAACCATCGCAGCCAATCAGAGTAGTTTACATTTCCCTGCCTTATAATAATACTGCATCTGTACCAACATAGTAAACTTTAGAATACTGCTTGTTTGAAAATTATAAAACCAACAGAAATCGAAGTAACTCATTTATACAATAGGGTTGAAGGATAAATGAGTGTGATAAAAACATGTATCTTCATCAGAGTGAGATAAATTTAAGGACTGACATTTATCTCCTGGTTCAGAGTGTGATAAATGTGAGAACCGACATTTATCTCATGGCTCAGAGTGAGATGACTCATTGCTGCCTGCAGCTAACTTAATTACCATGGCAAAACATCCTCACCTGCTTCCCACACTCTTTCACTCTCAGCTCATAACTGTGATACTCATAGCTGACTGCAGCCAAAATTCTAAATCACACAACTTCACAAAAGAGTTTCTTTCTCACTGCTGCCTGAAAATAACTTACTTAGCATTGCAAAACACACTCAGCTTTTCCCACAGAGTTTGTAACACTGCCAGCCCACTCAGAAAATGTCACACACAGAAACAGCAAACACAGAAACAGCAACAGAACACAAAAAATCATAACAATACTTTTGAACTCGTACCGCTATTGTATAACTCGAACACATGATGTGCAGATTGTGTGTTATGGAAAATATCTTCACTCCTGCATCGTGAGCTCTGGATACTCTCACTCATGCCTTCAGCACTCGTGAGTATCCAGAGCTCACTGTGCAGGAGTGAAGATATTTTCCATATCACACTCCTGCCATCATGTATCCCCTATTTATCTATAAGAAGATATAGTGTAATGGCTAGAGTAGCATCATTAGTCAACAAAGCCATACTCAAAATATACTATTCAAATATGACAAGTGTCTGTACAAACATAATAATGTATAATAAACATAATAATGTATGCCTTGAAAGAAAGACATCCCATTTTGACATAAATGATTTTAGTTAGCATATATATATATATATAAATATATATATATATATATATGAAACTCTTTATCCATTAAAGATCTTTGTCAATACTCCTCAACCCATTATTCAGGTGAGTTTAAATGCATTTGGCTAACCTGATCTGTTGTTTACTAAAGTATTGTTTGCTTCTTCATTGCAAAAAAGGTTTATGCCATTTAATAAAGCTCTACGGGCCAGATATTCAAAACTTTGCGCTGGGCAAAAATCATTTGCGCAGGTTTAGCGCAGGATTAGCGCGGGTCTGCCATATTCAAAAGGCCAAATAGCGCGGGCAAACTGCATTAGCGCCAGGCAAAAGTATAATGTATGCAAGGGGCAAACTGACATGAATACAAGCGCAAAGCTATATTCAGTGGCTAGCGCCAGCTAAGTGGTTTATGCGGACCTAAGCGCGACTTGATTAGCGGTGTAGATTACGCCCAGAAAAATCTGAGATGCTTAATCCTGAGCAATCAACTTGCGCAACATAAATGGCTGTGCGCGATTTGCTGGGTTTAGCGGGTCTTCGCGACCCTAATACATAAATATACACATAGATAAAGCCAAACATAGTGGAAGCTTGTTGCTAACCAATGGCATCACAATGATGCCATCATCTGCCACCAGTCCCAGCCATGCCAGGCAGTAAGTGGTGACCCTGCCGCCAGTGGACAGCATGGCAGTGTAGCCATACAGCACACACTGCTGACCACACATATCTGTGGACAAAACAGATGCCAGCACACACATGCAGCACTGTGGGCATGGAGGATGTTGAGGGAGTGATGGGTGGCCAGGCTGTGCCACAGACCAGGTGTGGCCACAAGGCTGGGACTCAGCATGCAGTGCACATGGGCCAGTATTAGGAATACCCCAACACTAGTGTGCCTTTCGGATACTATATGCCCCCCAGCCACATACCACACAGCTGTACAACTGCCACAACACACAAAGCCAGATATGTACATGTCACTGTGAGCATCACATGCCACAGGTACAGCATCTGTGGGTCACACAACAGTGTAACAGTAATGTCGACTGTCAGTAAACACCTGCAGGTTGGGCCTGTCACTGTGTACAGTGCAATCAGCATCACTTGCCCTACACACCATAGGCAGTGCTACGTCCCTCACACTACTGTCTCCCTTGCTACTGTAGTGTCTGCTGTGCACTGTAGCATGCCCTACAGTGTGACAGTTGCATGCAGCACCACCACCACCTGTACCTATGCTGTCCTGTCCCTGAGGTACAATATGCTATGCTATGCTATGCTGTACTGTTTACCTGTAGCCTGTAGCTATCATCGTGCACGCCAGACTGACCTACAGATGGAGCTGCGGTTGGACCTTGTCTGCCCTGTACTTCCAGACTGACCTACAGGTGGCTCTATGGGACCCTGCAGTAACGCTAGGCAAACTGTGTGCAAATCAGGGTATAATGAGATGCTAATCCGGTTGTTTGCCCAGAGACTACCTAAGTAGGCTCATTTGCATGGCACTTTTGAATATGGCACATTTTAGCTCGGCAAGCGCGTGTTTGCTCCAGGTTATCTGCTTGTCCCGCTAATGTGTTAGCGCGAGCGCTAATGGTACGGGAATATTGTAAAGTTTTGATCACTGTTCTTTCTCATCTGCTGCTTCCTGCAACTGTACTGAGTCCATGCATTTGCTGGCACACATTGCCACGTAGTTCGTCTGTACCTGCCCTCACGTTGCTGTGTACTGTGTTGTTGTTGTGGGTTGCACTTCCTGGTTGTTTTATTCAGTGCTGTCTTATTCCAGGGCAATGTTTGCCCTGCACTCCCAGCCCAGTTTGCATGGCCTCATTACCATGCTATATTCAGAAGCTGTTTGCCCTGGGCTATTCCGTTTGAATATGGCTTGCTTTGTGCTCCGGGCTCAGTTTGCCCGCTGGGCAGTGCTAATTTTGCCCCTGGGCAAAGTTTTGAATATCTGGCCCTACATATTTTATTCAAGGCAACATATAATCCTCTAATGAAGCTCATAATATGCTGGGTAAAAGCCAGGCAAAGCTTAATTAAATAGCAGCATGTTTCCCATCATATTAATTTCTGCAGTGTTTTTTGGAACACTGATAAAATGAAGATGTACTTGTTAACTGTTACCTGTTACGATTATTTACAAATACTGCACACATATAAAAGTATGGCACCAACCAACCTTACAGAGGCAAGAAAGGCTAAAAAGAATGATTGATACAATTCTTTATTTACATAGTTGCAGTCAGCCAACTAGTGCCAATAAGAGGAGCAATGACACTCCAAAGAACCTAAGGCTGTTCCTCGGGAGGCTATTTTCAAATACAGAACACACAAATTGATGACTGTGCTCCAACATAAGTTTTAAGCTAGAAAAAATATTTACAACTTATATTTTGTAGGCCGGCCCTGTGGCACTGAGGGTTGAGGCACTGGACACCACACCTCGCACCACACCGGTGCCTTGGGTTCATGAGCAAGCTTGGGCCATCAGGGGTCAGTGGGGGAGGAGAGCATTGAGCATCCAGAGGATTACTCTCCTCTCCTGGGAGGGAGGGGTATTGTCCCTTGCAGCTAGTGGCATCCGGTGGAGATTGGGTGCACTGCAGATGCAGGGACCATGCTGGGAAAAGGGAACACTAGATGGCCACCTTCTGGATGTGTGCAGGAGCGCTCATGTAGTGAGCTGGGTGGCATTGAACATCCCACATTTGAGGGGGAGGGACATAACAAGGAAACACCTATGGTGGCCAGATGAGGTAATGGCTGGTCTCCAGTGGCAGACACCCCACATGCTCAGTGCCAGCCACAATCCTGACCTTACCCCCTGGGGATCCTCTGCCTTCTCCTGTGGGGTCTGATGGGAGAGGAGGGGATCCTGATCCTGATGCTTTAACCAGGGGAGTGGTTCAGGTGAGCGGTTAGGGGTGAACACTGAGAGAGCCAGCCTGAGAGATGCCCTGTCCACCAGGTGAGGAAAAAAGAATAAAAAAAAAAAAAACTTGTGACAGTTTACACATTACGGCAGTTTACGCCAAATATTTGGCACAAGTTCCATAAAATAGCCCCCGGAGTGCTACAAGGTAGACCAGAAAAAGTTGGTCTACCTTGTGGCGCTTGTTACATGGGATAGAAAATCCAGTTAGATTGCTGCAAGCCCCATGTGCCATATAGTCAGCATACAGGAGCTTGCAGCAATCTAAGTATTCTGAAAATCTTTCCCCTCACGTTTTCATTCTATGTGCAAAATACCCTGAGCTTTCCTTGATCTCGCTTAGTCTTAGTTTACTTTCCTGGACTCTTCTCAGCCTGGATGGAACTATCTAGAACTTGTAATGTGCATTGTGGCAGACTGTGTATAAAAGAAGATGCAATATCTAAAATCAAATATCATTCCCTTCCTTTCCCAATATAGTACCATAGAGATCCTTTCTTTTTGTTATTTGTTAGATCCTTTTTCATTTGCCTTCCTCTAAGTCTGTCATTAGGTACATCTGCAGTGATATTATGTCTTCAAAAGGATTTGCTTTTATTTTGGAATGAAAGTTTATTGTGGTAACTTGTATTTTTTTTTCTATGCCCTGTCCCCACTACCTTTTACCTTGGTTTGTTTCAAGCAGAAATGTGTATAAGTAGAATGGAAAGTCATCAGGTTTAAAAGCACGCAATACATCTATTTTCAGCAGATTTGTGCCATATGCACAGAAAGAAAGAAGAAAAACTCTTCTGAAAATAGGACCCAGAACAACAGATAAGAGCAAAAAGCCAAAGCCATGTGGTTTGTGAACCAATAATGATAAAATACTGTATATGTTATTAAAATATGTTGCTCACAAATACATTAGGGTTGGAGACCAGAGTACAACTAAAGTTACATTCTAAAAAGGGTGAGGATCAATAGGTTGCACTGACATTTAAGCCCCTTTTTCATTACAGCTTACCTGGAGCCTTGTCTTGAATCAACTTGCTCCATTCCAGTCACATTGCCACCTTTTCTTTTACACACTGTGGCTGTGTAGCATTCCAGATGGACTTCCCGGGCTGGAATTTCAAAGACCCAGCACAAGCTGCAACAATGGCAGCTTGCGCCGAATACGGTGCGCCCATACCCTGTGCCTGAATTTCTATTTCTCAAGGTCCCAGCGCCTAAGTCCCATGGCTTGCAGCAAAGGGGATGCTGCACCTGATGTATGGCGCACTGACCTGGAATGCTGCAACAGCCGCAAGGAGTCTGCATCACCCACGTACTGGGGCTGGCATCTGGGCACTGCCCCCCAACACCAACACACCAATGGCACCAGTACACTAATGGCACCAGTGCCACAACACACCCTGGTGGGCTAGTGCCCCCTACCCATCTCAGCACTCCCACTCCCCCTCCCATACCAGATCTGGTGACCAGTACAGCCCTCCACATGCCACCCTGGCCGGCAGCCGCATGGGCATTGCATGTGCCTACTGTATACAGTACATGCACTGATGGCTCACTTGGTGGCCGGCCATGGTGGCATGTGGAGGGCAGTGCCGGCCACCAGATTGGGGTATGGGAGGGGGTGGGAGTGCTTAGGTGGGGGGTTGGCAGGATGCATGGATGTGGGTGTCAGGGACCATGATGGGGGTAAGGCGGGCCACTGGACCACCAGGGATTGCCCACCGGGGACTGATCAGGGTGGGCCACTTGGTGGCATTTACAGGACAACCCCCCAGGAGCTGTCTAAGTCCCCTTAGACCAGCTCCTCACTGGTCTAAGGGTACTTGGCACTTGGTTCCGGGGGGGGGTGTCTTTCAAATTCTGAATCCTAGGGCTGCAGCAGTCTGGGTCTGCCGCAAGCCCCCAGCACCATGCCACAGCCACTTTCATAGCACAAGGATGGTGCTAGCACACTTTGGTGCAGGCAGTCTGCTGTGTGATGCAAGCTGCCTTTCAAATTCATACTTGGAGCAGCCCTTGGAGCAAGGTGTCCTTGCATCAGACCTGTTTGATGCAAGCACCTTGTGTTAATCTAAGGCCTTTGAAATTCTGGCCCCCCATGTTTTAGGGAAATGTCTGGTGGAGGTGTTAGTGAATGGGAGTTGCACCATTGCAGGTGAAGCAGCATTTTTTTTTATATTCTTGCAAAAATGTCTGCACCGGTGCAATCCGTTCTGTGTTACCAACAAATCAGGAAATGCTTTGTACCACAATGGAGTGGTTTGCAATGCTCTGAGAGCTCTTTATATTGGTGGATCTGCACCAGTGCAACTCATCTGCGCCACTGTCACCAGTGCAGATCTGGTAGTGTAAGAACCCTGTTAAAAATACATGCACATAGAAACAGTCCTCTTCTACATTCTCTTTTAGCTATCTATGCACATACAGGTAGGAGCAAGAAGTCCAAGCAATATATATATATATATATATATATATATATATATATATAGGATGGGGGAAGTATGGTAATACAGAAAATCAGTACGGAGTAAAATAACAGATACAACACAATGCAACAGGGCAGTGGGCTGTGAAAATAGGATTTGGGGGTGAATAGGAAGATGGATTGCAAACAGGAGAAGGGAGATACTACTAGCACTGACTAGGTCACTGGTTCATCCTCACCTGAAGTACTGTGCGCAATTTTGAAGTCTACATCAGGAGAAGGACATGGACATGGTGAGGGCAATACAGAGAAAGGAACCAACATGATCCATTGACAGCAGGACGGGCATATGAGGAAAGTCTAGCTGATTTGAACATGTACACCCTTGAGGTGAGACAGGAAAAAGAGTATATGATTGTAACATGCAAATAACTTGCCAGGTTAAGTAGGCTAGATGATGGAAACTGATCAGACTGATGGGAAGATAAGCACTAGTAGCAACTCTATGAAGCTGGCAGTGGCAAGTTTAAGAGACTTACCTTGAAGTACTATTTCAAAGACAGGGTAGTGGAAGGGTAGAACTAGCTGCTGAGACAGGTGATCAATGCAAAATCATTGAGGAAGGTTGCAAATGAGGGTGTGATAGAGAAGAGAAGGACTGGTTAATTCTGCTTGCTGTGAAGAGGATTTTTGTAAGTTTTGCTATTGTTTTTAAACTGCAGGAGAGAAGGATTAGTTAATTCTACTTGCTGTGGAGAGAGTTAGTGTGGGGAGAATTTTTGTAAGTTTTGCTATTGTTTTATTTTTTTTTTTAATTTAGCTTAAAGTGGAATTTAGCTTAAAAGTTCCTATGGTTGGAGGGATTGTAAAAGCCCTACCACCCACCCCCTTCCTCCAGCCTTTCTTACGTTCTGAAATGCCACTAGGGGTTGGGGTTTGAAGGCTGTGAGTAAGGAGCTTGGAGAGCTGCAAACTGACCTGAGCCCTCAGGACAGGTCAGGAGGGAGGAAACAAGGAACAGGCATATGAGCTAATTCTTAAAGAGATATAAATATATACAATTTATGAGTAGAACTATAGATCTTATGAGTATGATTGTGGTTTCCAGTTATTACTGTAGTTGGCTATCTTAGGCTGCATGTAAGGGCATTTGGTATTATACTTTCTGTTAGAAGCTGGGCTAGGATTAGTTAATTCTACTTGCTGTAGAGAGAGTTAGTGTGGAGAGTATTCTTGTAATTTTTTTTTTTAAATTTAACTTAAATGTTTCTGTGACTGTTTTTTTTTTTAATTAATCTTAAAGGTTTCTGTGGCTGTGTCTTTTCAATTTAGCTTAAAGGTCTCCATGGCCGTGTTTTTTGGAATTAAGCTCAATGGGGGCACAACAGCCCCACTTAAGGGGGGGGAGATCCTAATGAGGACCTGAGGCAAACGTCTAGTTTCTTGACTTTATGTGTTTATGAGACTTAGCAATGCTATTGGTGGGTTTGTAATTGTGCTTGTAAACAACTGCAATCAGTATAGAGAGACTTTATTTCACTGTCCTGCATACATAGCGTGAACCATGGGTAGGATTGTGGGGTGCAATGGTTGTGGGACAGCAATGCAGATCAACATACTGTGGAGGTTGGGAGAGTACCCAATTTGCCTCAGGCTAAGGAGGCTTAAGGAAGATAATCAGTGGCTTGGCAGGGAGCTGGAAAGGTTGAGGGGTGAGGGGAGTGTTGCGTTGGTAGAAGGGCTGACAGCTGAGAGTATCAGGGAAGCACCACTGAGTGGGTCAAGGGAGGGGTCAGGGGACAGGGCAAACTAGACAGAAAGCCAGCTGATGAAAGGTGGACTCAAGCAGGGCCCTAGCAAAAGAGGAGCAGCAGTAGACAGGAGGGAGGAGAAAACACATAGTAAGGCAAAGACACTAGGGTGTGTACGAGTGGCACATGAGGAAGAGGATGCAGAAAGAGATTGAACAAGGGATAGTACTCACGAAGAGGAGGGAGTAAGGGGCATTACTAATGGCGAGATTGAGCATGGCGTGGCAGGGGGAGGGATAATACTTGGAGAGGTGAGGAGGGAGAGTGAGGTTGGCAGTCAAGCAGGAGGTGGAGGGGAGGGGTCTCAATTGAGAGGGGCAGGGGGGAAGACACTGGGGGAAGTGGTAAAAGCACTGTCTTGAGTGGCCCAGAGAATGAGAACCTGGGTGGGGGGTGGTGATGGGCACAAAGAAAGAGAACAGGGGTGTACTTCTGTTGGGGGACTCCATATTCAAGGGGATCAGATTGGGCAGCAAGGGGGAGAGCCATAGTCAGATATGGGTGGAGTCCATACCGGGATTAAAGCAGACAAGGCAGGACAGGCAATCCTAAGGTACACATGGAGGGGTAGAAAGTAAACTGCACATTGTGTTACATGTGGGAACAAATGACCTAGTGTGGGAAACAGTGGTGGTAACAAGGGAGAGGTCTGAGGAAGTAGGAAGGTTGTGCGAGGAGACTGGGGAGTCTGTGGCCTTCTTGGAGGTGCTCTGAGTACCCTGCACAAGCACAGTGAGAAAGAAGAGGATTAGGGAGTTGAACGCATTGCTGGTAGAATGGTGTTGAACTAATGGGTATGGTTGTTGAGGGTGGCTGGGGCAGTACCTGGGACAATATCAATCTGTTTGCAAGAGATAGGTTACACCGAGTGTGGAGAGGAAGGAGGTATGAAAGCAAAGGCTGGGGAGGTATATTGCTACAAAGGTGGATTTAAACTAGATGGGGGGGATAGTGGACAGCAAGTAGGCAGGGCTCCGATAGAGTGGAGTGACAGCCTACCTCCCCAGGCTAGCAGGGAAGGACTCAGGGTGGCTTAAAAAGGAGGGAGTAGAAGGGAGGAGATGGAGGGCATTCTCAATGAATGCGAGAAGTGTAGGCAACACATCAGCTGATTTTCAGGCACTCTTGGCAGTGTGAAGGGTCGATATTGCAGCTGTCAGGAAGAGGAGACCATTATAGTTTTCCAAAGAGGTAGCAAAGAAAGTGAAAGCCAAAAAGATTGCATTCAGGCAATACAAAAAGACACAGGCAGAAGGGGATAGGGAGAAGTACCAGGAGAAGCAAAGGGAGGCAGGGAGGTCAGTAAGGGAAGCCAAAGCTCAGACAGAAGAACACATTGCAAAATCAGTGGGTAGAGGGGACAAGACCTTTTACAGGTACATAAGTGAAAAAAGAAAGACAAAGGGAGGGATAGTGAGACTGAAGGGGGAGGATGGGAGCCACGTGGAGGATGACAACAGTAAAGCTGACATATTGAACAGGTATTTCTGCTCAGTCTTTACTGAGGAAGAGGGGGGTAATGGGTCTGAAGGGAGTACAAGGGGTGAGAATGGTGCAGAAATGGACACAAGTCCCTTTACACGAGAAAGGGTCCTGAAGGAACTGGAAGTAATAAGAATTGATAAAGCAATGGGGCCAGACGGGGTGCACCCCAGGGTCCTTAAAGAACTAAGAGAGGTGGTGGCTGAACCTCTGGCTATCCTGTTTAGCCGATCACTGGAAACAGGGGGAGGTACCCAAAGACTGGAGGACAGCAGATATAGTCCCCTTATACAAAAGTGGGAATAAAGAGGAAGCAGGGAACTACAGACCAGTCAGCCTCACCTCGGTAGTGGGGAAGATCATGGAAGCACTACTGAAGGAGAGATTGGTGGAACATCTGGTTATCAATGGACTACAGGACCCAAGACAGCATGGTTTCACCAGGGGGAGGTCATGTCAGACCAACCTCATTGAATTTTTTGACTGGGTGACTAGGGAGGTGGATCAGGGGAGGGCAGTGGACATGGCCTATCTGGACTTCAGCAAGGCCTTTGACACTGTGCCACATAGAAGACTATTACACAAACTGGGGAATATGGGTGTGGGCAGGACAGTAGTGTGGTGGGTAGGTAACTGGCTGGGCGGCAGGACACAGAGGGTGGTGGTAAATGGCTGTCACTCCACAGAGGGAAGGACCAGTGGGGTACTACAGGGATCAGTGCTGGGACCGTCCTATTCAACATCTTCATCAGTGACATTACGCAGGATCTAGAAGGCAGAATTTCACTGTTCGCTGATGACACAAAGCTCTGTAACAGAGTAGACACACCAGAGGGTGTAGACAGAATGAGAAGCGACCTGCAGAAACTTGAAGAATGGTCAGGGGTTTGGCAGTTGAAATTCAATGCAAAGAAGTGCAAGATAATGCATATGGGGACAAAACCCTGGCACAATATATCAGTTGGGGGTGAGGATATAGCATGCACCAAGCAGGAAAGGGATCTTGGGGTTATCATCTCTGATGACCTCAAGGTAGGGAAACAGTGTGACAAGGCAGCAGGTAAAGCAAATAGGATGCTGGGATGTATAGGCAGGGCA
This sequence comes from Neoceratodus forsteri, assembly GCA_016271365.2. NCBI lineage: Eukaryota > Metazoa > Chordata > Ceratodontiformes > Ceratodontidae > Neoceratodus > Neoceratodus forsteri. The sequence continues at coordinate 635,504,818 of CM057455.1, read as the reverse complement.
TCACCAGCAGGAAAAGGGGGTCATAATTCCGCTATACAAGACACTAGTGAGGCCCCACCTGGAGTACAGTGTACAGTTCTGGAGACCATACCTACATAAGGACATAGACAGGGTAGAGAAGGTTCAGAGGAGGGCAACAAAGATGGTGCATGAATTGCATCACAAGTCCTATGAAGACAGGTTGAAGGAACTGAACATGTACTCCCTGGTTGAGAGGAGGGAGAGAGGGGATATGATAGAGACATACAAGTATCTTACAAGGAGGAACAGGGTGCAGAAAAACACTATTTTTAAGCAAAAAAGATGTTCCAGGACTAGAGGGCATGGGATGAAGTTGGAGGGAGGACAATTCAGAGGAAACATGAGAAAGAATTTCTTCATAGAACAGGTGGTGGACAAGTGGAACACCCTGCCAGAGCAAGTGGTGGGGGCTGAAACAATCACAGGATTTTAGAATGCATAGGATAGACATAAAGGAATTCTAGAGGTCAGGGGTAAGGGGCAACAGACTTCTAGGAAAACAAACTGAACTTACAAGCTCAAATGGGCAGACTGGGTGGGCCATAGGCCCTTATCTGCAGACACTGTCTATGTATCTATGTATCTATGTATCTATGTCACAGAAACATGGCAACTGAGCACCGGGACTGGGATCTGGCAATCCCAGGGTACAAATTATACAGGAAGGACCATAAGGAGGTGGGGTGAGGTGGCAGTCTATGTGAGGGATGGGATCAAATGCACAAGGGATGAGGGGAAGAAAGGAGAACAGAGGCAATCTGGCTACAGCTCCTAGACTCAGGGGGTAATAAATTGAGGTTTGGGATGATATACAGGCCGCTGCCCCAGTCTGAGGAGCTTGACAGAGAATTAGTGGGACAAATCAGAAAGGTAAGTAGAAAAGGGAAGGTGGTCATCATGGGGGATTTCAACTTGCTGGGGGTTGACTGGAGCATTCTGGTCACCTCCAGTTGCTAGGGAAGAAGTGGTCCTGGATGCGATCCAGAAGGGTCTCCTGATACAGTAGGTCAGTGTACATACTAGGCTAAAGAACACTTTAAATCTGGTATTTTCACATAGGGATGCAGTAAGGGAAATATGGGTGGAGGACCCACTAGCCGACAGCGATCACCAAACGGTGTGGTTTAATATCATAATGTGAGAGGAGCCAAAGAAATTGGTAACCCAGGTGGTAAACTTCAGGGCGGCAGACTTTGGGAGGATGCAGGAAGTACTGAAAGGGAAACTGTAGGGCATAAGGCAGGAGATGAACATGGAGCAGAAATGGGTTATTATTAAATGGGGGATTACAGAGGCAACGGAAACCTGCACCAAGACACAGAGTAAAAGAAGCAGAGCAAGGAAATCATGCTGGTTGAACAGCGAGGTAGTGGAGGTGGTGAGGGCAAAATGAGAGGCACACAAGAGGTATAGGAGGATAGGGAAGGAAGGGGACAGGGAGGATTATGCAAGATGGTCCAGGGAGGTGACCAGAAAAGTGAGAGAAGCCAAGGCCCAGATGGAGCTGAGATTAGTGCAGGGAATTAACGGGGGGGAGAAAGACTTCTTCAGATACATCAGGGAGAAAAGGAAATGCAAGGAGACAATAGTGAGATTAAAAAAGGGTGGGAAGTGGAGAGAAAAGGGGGAGGAACAGGTGGAAGCACTAAATGAATACTTTTGCTCAGTGTTCATGGAAGAAAAGGGAGAACCACCACCACGGGCTGGGAGGGTGGGGATGGGAGGAGGAGGTGACAGATAGAAGAACTGAGGAAGGTACAGTCCTAGATTGACTGAGGGCACGAAGGGTAGACAAGGCACTGGGGCCAGATGGTATCCACCCCATGGTGCTGAGAAAGATGGTGAAGGTGTTGGTGGAGCTGCTGGTGTATCTGTACAGCACCTCACTGGAGTTGGAATGTGTGCCACTGGATGGGAGGATGGCACATGTAGTGCCATTACACAAGCGCGGACTAAGGGATGAACTGGGTAACTATCATCCGGTAAGTCTCACCTCCATAGTGTGCAAACTCATGGAAATGATACTAAAGGAAAGACTTGTGCTGTAACTGGAGGACAACGGTCTCCAGGATGTAAGGCAGCATAAGTTCATTTCGGGGAAGTCTTGTCAAACCAACCTGTTACAATATTATGACTGGGTGACAGGTGAGCTGGACAAAGGTCATGCGATGGATGTTCTTTACTTGGATTTCAGGAAGGCCTTTGATTCGGTGCCTCATGGGCAGCTTGGGGGGAAGCTAACTGGTGTAGGGTTAGGGGCAAAAATGATGAACTGGATTACAAGCTGGGTGATAGGGATGCTGCAACAGGTGGTGGTGGGAGGGGAGCTCTGAACTCCAAGGCCAGTGACAAGTGGGGTGCCACAGGTCTCTGTGCTGGGACCAGTATTATTTGGGCTCTTTATATCAGACATTGCACACAGGGTGGTGAGCAAGGTAAGTCTGTTCACAGACGACACCAAAATGGGAGCAGTGGTGGATGGAGGGGAGGGATGGAAGCAGCTGCAGGGGGATCTAAGCAAGCTGAGGAGTGGTCAGAGAGGTGGCAGCTGGGGTACAGTGCAAAGAAGTGTAAGGTTATGCACATCGGGGCGAAGAACCCAAGGAGAGAAAACTGGCTGGGGGGGGGCTTAAGCTGGGGATCACTGAGGAGAAGAAGGACCTAGGGGCAATTGTAACAGGGACCATGAACAACACTGCCCAATACAGGAGCAAAAGTGAACAAAATGTTGAGGTGCATAGCATGGGGGTTTTCATTCAGGCGAAGAGAGGTGATCTTGCCCCTCTACAGGTCACTGGTAAGGCTGCACTTGGAGTATTGTTTGCAGTTTTGGAGGCCATACCTAAAGTGTGACATCAGGCTACTGGAGGGGTGCAGAGGAGGGCAATGAAGATGATATGTGGATTGGAGGGGAGAGACTATGAGGGCAGGCTGGGATACCTGAATATATACACCCTGGAGGACAGAAAGGATGGGAGTATATGATAGAGACATTCAAGTATCTGAGGGGAATCAATAAGGATGGGACAGACAGGGTCTGTAAGCTAAGGAGGTGGAGGGACAACAGGAGGCATGGGCTAAGAATAGAGGGGAGAAGATTTAGGAGGGAAATGAGGAAACACTATTTCATGGAGAGTATGGTTGCAAAATGGAATGCATTACCAGGATGGGTGGTATCATGTAAATCTGTGAACAGCTTTAAAAGGACATGGGATAGGGAATGGGGAGAGTGATGGTGGGGGAGGTGGGGGACAGCAGTGGGATGACAAAGGGGAGGGGTGCAGGTGCAAACTAGGGGTGCTAGCTGCACGCTCGAACAGACTTAGATAGACTGGGTGGTCTGTTTCTGCTGGCACATTCATATGTTCGTATGTAGATATAAATCTTTGCTACAAGCCCACCAGAGAGGGATGGGATAGGAGCCTATTGGGCTCTCTAATTCAGTATTAGTTCAGCATGGGCATACACAATGGGCGAACAGGACTTTTTCTGCCCACAAATTCTGTTTCTATGTTTCTGTGTTAACCTTATGGGTCATGATAAATAAACACTACCAATCCACACAGCCACTCTCTACCTACTAAATCCTGCAGAAATGCTCAGTATTCATCGAAGAAGAGAACACAAGTTCATTATCAGTGAAAATATGGTCAATTAAAAAACAAAATGGCTTTAAAAAGGGGAAATCTTGCTAACTAAACTTTGAAGCTTCCTTGAAAATGCCATTAGTGAGCTTGATAGGGGGTAACCCAGTAGACACTGTACTTCTAGATATGATTACAATGTTTGACGCTATGTCTCACAATGATATATTTAATAAATTACTCAACCTGAAGTTAAACAACTATATCATATTGGCAGATTTCTTTTATTTATTACTTTGTTAACTGGGTAAGTACGCTGAGCCGAAGCCCATTTTCAGGAATGACCCGGAACCTACAGCAGGCTATGATATTACAACATAAATTATGCAAACACAATACAGTACAAATAATCAGTGCAAATAACATCACTTTAAAAACAATTACAATTCATTTTCTGTATCAAATGAGATTTGAACGGTGTTTTAGAGACATTAAAACTACAAGCATTGACATGTCACTTATTATGCACTGTATTTTGATTGTGCTGCTCTAATAACCTATGTATGTTGTTAACTGCTCCTGCTGTCTTATGTTTACCTGATTGTCATCATGTAATACTGTAATATGTATAACTGTGTCCCGTACTTTCCCTGGTCGTGCCTGAAAATAGGCAAGTTTGTTGCCTAGTGTGCTTACCCGGTTACCAAAAGCAAATAAATAAATAAATAAATAAAATTGAGACATGCTGATGATAGTGCATTCCAAAACAGAAAAAGAACATTCACCTATTGTAGTTGAAACCTTAGCAACTGACAATCTAAGAATAGAGGAAAATCTTAACACCCTATGTTCTTTTGGTGCTATTAGTCTGGTGAAGAGTGATGAACAATTAGTTCTGATGTAGTTGTAACGCTAACTGCCTGTGGCTCGGCTAAAGAATGGAACACAGAGAGCTGTCCTGAATGGGTTTTCCTAGGCTAAAGGTAATGTCCCTAGTGGGGTGCCATAGGGGGCAGTTTTGGGACCTATCCTAGTTCAGATATTTGTACTGTCATGCACATAGGGATAAACAGCTGGCTCATCCAGTACATAGATGACCCCAGTCTTGGAGGAAGGGCTGACTATCAGGGCATTTCTAACATTCAAAAGAATCTCAAGACCCTCACAGTGTTGACAAAGACATGAGGAATGTGGAATGACATTTAATGATGGTAAATATGCTGTTCTGCATATGGGCTACAGCAACCTAGACTCTGAATATAATTTAGGTGATATAATAATTACCCTCAAAAAAGTCAGAAAGGGACATAGCTGTCATAATAGAAAAAGTCCTAATGGTCCTGACACACACTAAGCAACATGATGAGGTAACTAGGAAGGCAAGCTTAACCATGTATAATATGGAGCGAAGTATCTTGAGTTGTAGTACATATGTAGGGGGAGGCATGCATAGAGTTTATACAGTATTAGACCACATCTTCATTACACCCCCAGTTTTGGGCACCTTATTTGAAGAAGAATATTGGCAAAGTCGAGCTTACTCAAAGGAAAATTCAGTGGGTCTATAAATGTGCTAAACAAATTAACATACAGTATATGGAAGATTAAAAGAATTGAATTTGCACAGTCTAGAGAGACACAGTATCCTATTACTCAACATATGCAGAGATAAAGATCTCATGGAAGAAATTATTCTAGAGTTTAACATAACTTACCTTAATCTAAGGGGACAGACAGAAAAGTTAAAGAGAAATACAATTACAGTAGAATGCAGAAACAAAAAATCTACTATATCCAAGGGGGTAAATGTCTGTAACACATTATCTGACAGTCTTGTAAATTGCAGATCTAAGGTTTTCTTCAAGAAAGCACTCAATAAACATGTTGTATGTCTGAAGTGGATATGACATATTACCACTGAGCAGTTGGGGGGATTGTTCAGATAAGCTACAAGGCCTTTTTTTACCCTATAACTGCAGTATGAACCACAGTATGTGTTACCTATGGCTACCTGGAGATGGTATACAATTCAAACAATATGCTGATACATACACTTTACCTCATATTACACCTGTGTTCTGTAGACTGGATTGAATGCTAATTAAGTAGCACATTACCATTAAGGATGGTATTATGACTTTTTTGCAGTTATAATTGTGATTGGTTTCAGACAATATAAGTAACAAAAAAGAAAGATTTACATAATTAATAACTAGCATATTAACTACAAATATTTTGTGGAGTACATAAGATATTTCTAAAGCAGTGTTCAACTTGAATCAGAAACATATACAATACAAAAGAAGTAGAATATTATACCTTCACTGACACTAACGCATTATTGCTTCACTGAAGATCAAACAAGAAAGATTTAAGAGAAAGAAGGAAAACAAGAATTAATCATAAAGGACCTTCTTTTGTCTGCTTTACTTAATAAAATCTGACAATAAAAAATATAGCAAATCAAACTATGTCCAGTCTCAAACAACAAATAATATGTATCTGACACAGAAATGTCCTGTATTGTAAGTCGATTCCAGGCAGACTCCTAATCATTGAAAGACTTTTAAGTCAACTGCTATCAGGATTCACAGGTAAATACTCAGTAATGTCCACTTCTTATTCTTCATACTTAGAACTGAACTGCGAAAGGAGACAAACTTTCTTAATATAGAATAAGTTTGCCTTATCAGGTTCATCAATGTGATACAGTTTCCATTGGAAGTTCACATTTAAAACTGCAGGAACAAAACTGAGGTGATCACACCAGCTCCAGAAAATGTCATTTTCATTGCTAGAAGCTCACATCACATTTTGAAATCTGAAGCACAAAACAGACAGCATCCTTACTACCTATAGGGCCTGTTGATACAGTACTCCCTACTCACCCATTTTGTTCTGCCATGGTCAGTATTCTGAAAGTAAAAAGGCCCTGACTCAAGTCTTCAGGGGAATAATCCTTTGTGGTTACTCTGGAATAAGTTGCCACTTTTTATGAGATTATATGCCTTAGTGGAATTTTTGAAAGCAGAGAGAACAAGCATTTGTCAATACAGAATGTTTGCTTGCTGGCATTAGCAATGGAAGTGCAGGAGTTAGACAGATGCAGTATAGGAATGGCATTGAAGTATTGAACTGACTCCAACTCCACCCTCTCCCTGCAGAGATGGGCAGGCATTGGGGTGTGCCTTTGGGTCGTCGCCCATGATGGTCACAACATTTCACCTCACCCTACCCTTCAGACACTGACAAGTGCTGGGGTGTGCCTTGGAGTGTTTGGGCTTTACATTCACCTCATTCCATAAGGAAATACACTGAAATGGGTGCAGTTTAGGAGAATGGGGTGAACTCTGGGGCCAAAGGGTCCAAGGCGCACCTCGATGCCTGTCACTGGCTGCAGGGTGGGGGTGGGGCTGGAATGGCATAAGCATTTCTGTTGACAATCCCAAGTCACACACCTGATGCCTGTCAGTCCCTACAGGGTAGGCCGTTATGGTCGAAAACCCTAATGCCCTGGGCGTTTCTTGGTATTTTTACTCCAAGTTTTCCACGTGGGCTTTTTGTGACCCCACCGCATGAATAGTGACACTATCAGTTTGTTAGGCGAAAGGTGATTTTGCACAGCAACTGCGCCATTTGGTGCCACAGGTGCAAAAACACATTTTGAACAGGATGTGAAAAGTGACCAGGTGTACTGTTCATGAGGAGGTGTAAAAAATGCATTGTTGAAAATCTGGAGTGAAAATATACAAAAACTGGTGAAGTCACGAGTGTGCATAGAAACTGCACAATGCACACCCATAACGTAATTAGTCTGGGGATTTTTTTTACAGCAGATTTTCAACATAGGCATTTTGGGACCTCCGCTCATGAACAGAGTCACTGTGATTTTCTTTATCTGTCCCGAACACTAATTTCCCACAGTGACCGCACTATTCTGTGCTGGAAGTGTGAAAACACATTTCAGCCAGGATGTAAAAAATGGCAGCTATACTGTTCATAAGGAGGTGGGGAAAAATTCCAATGACGAAAATCTGGACTGAAAATATTACAAATTTGTGAACTTATGAGAGTGCGTGGAAACTGCGCAATGCATGCTCATAACAGTCATTTTATGGACTTTTGTCACCAAATTTTCAACATAGCCATTTTAACACCTCTATTCATGAACAGTGTCACTGTGATTTTCTTAATGTGTCACGAACATTGATTTCGCACATCAACCATGCCAATGTGCGCTATATGTGCGAAAACACATTTTGAGCGAGATATGAAAAATGACAGCTGTACTGTTCATAAGGAGGTGTGGTAAAATGGCAATGTTGAAAATCTAGAGTGAAAATATTAAAAATTCTTAAAGTTATGGGCATGCGTAGGAACTGCGCAATGCACGGTTATAAAACAGTCATTCTTGGGAATTTGTTCACTCAAGTTTCAACATAGGGTTTTTGGGGGCCTACCTCATGAACTGTGACACTGTTGTTTCATTAATCAGTCCCAAAAGGTGGTTCCACACAGTAACCAAGAAATCACCTTTCAGGACCAAATAACAAAATGACAGTGACTGTGTTCATGAGGTGCGGCCCCAAGATCCCCGTGTTGAAAATTTGGTGAAAAAAATTCCCAGAAATGGCCGAGATATGCACCAAAGTTGAATCCCCCCCCATTTAAGCCATTATACAGCTTTCAGTTTGCGGTCAGCTTTGAAGAGTGCAGATGTGTTCCCGGTCCACGGAAGATCGTCTCACTGGGCCCCGAAGGTAAGTATAGGGTCAGGGTGTGTGTGTGGGGAGGTAGGTGTGCAGAGGGTGGGTGCGTGTTGGGGAAGGGGGGCAAGACAGTCAAAGAGGGACCTTTTTTTTTTTACAGGTGTTTTTTTCCTTTTTTACAAAGATGCTGACTTTTGCCACACTGGGGTGGGCTCCCAAGGTGGAAGCTGGAAGTTTGTTTGGGGGGGCAGAGGAGCCGACGGGGGATTTGGCACCCCCGTCTGCCATATGGACTTTTGCCACACACTGGGGTGGGCTTCCAGCGTGGCACCTGGCAGTCTGTTTGGGGGGGCAGTTGAGCTGATGGGGGAATGGGCACCACTGTCGGCCATACAGTGTGTGGGGGGGGAGCGCATGAGCACACTGGGGTGGGCTCCCAGCATGCTACTTGGGTGTTTGTTGGGGAGGCCAAGAAAAAAATGGAGCTGTCTATGACAGCTGTTCAAATGCAGTGCTGAGTGTAGGCACTTTGAATACCGCCGACAGCAGTATGTAAATTGCCTGCCGACGGCAGCAAGCTAATTGCCTACACGTTACCACCACTGATTGTAGTGGTCTTTTGCTTTCATCTGTATGCCACTGCATCTGAACTGCTGTCATAGACAGCTCGGACACTTATTGGTGCATTGAGGCCGCACCTGCAAGAAGGAGTAGGGCATTGGAAGTGGGGTGGCAGACCTACGAAAATTCATATGGTGGTACTATGTTTCTTACACATGCGTGCAAGCAAACAAAAAAATGCATTTGTTTGCATAGACTTTCTCGTACACTGTACCTTGCTAGAAAAGTTTATTGAGATCATTTAACTTATGGTGGGTTATTACATGCATACATGCACTATCTTAATTTATTCATTTGTGTTTGATTTTTGATGCATTTTAATGTACAGCACTCCAAGAATGAAGAGCAATGTAACATAAAATGGCAGGCATTAATAGTTACTGATTTAACAATCAGTACTTCTGTTTGTTTGTTTTTTTTATACTTTCTTTTTATCCCTCCTTACTGCCTGCTAGCCTGCACTACTTCGGACCCTGACCATTCCTGGTGATCCCTCAATGGAGTGTGCTCCTAGAGTGTCAGGTACACTCCTGTATCTGCCTCACCTTCCTCCTCCTAGAGTTCCTGCACATTGGAGTCTGCCCATGGGAGGCGAACTGGGAAATCAGGTCGGTCGTCATCTAGGCAGCTAGCGGGGTATTTCCATGTTTACTCCCCTGTTACATCCCACTACCCCTGAGGACATCGGCATGCAGGACTTGATGTCCAGGTGACTGCCAAGTGCCCACAATATCCTCCCCTCCCCAGTTCTGAAGAACCACCTTGTGCCCCGATGTCCGTGTTTCCACAGACACTGGTGCTTCGGGTGTGGAAAGCACCCCTAGGAACCCACCCCTGGAGAAGGAGAGCATCTGTTGGGATGCTCAATCCTTCCCCACCCCTCCGACCCCCGGCAGCTCGAGTCCGTTCCCGAACCTGGGTCACCGGTGTGGTGAGAGGCGTGGCATCCCAGTGCCTCAACCCTCAGCACCACTTGGCCGGAAGTACTTCTGTTTTTAATGAGTTCATTTCCTTTTCAGTTCCTTCTTAACTATTAATTTATTTGGAAGAAGATGTTATTTCCAGCTACAGTATTCCAATAATTATTCACTTGTTTCATTCAATCAAATATATATCAACAATCTATTTCTGGTTTAGTTAAAACTTTGAATTCATAGAGTTAGCCTCTAGCAACTTCTGCTTAGCTTTATATTTCTCAAGTTAAGCTTCTTACCTGAAAAAAGTATTTCTTTATTACACAGGTACATAGACAATGATGGCAGAAACAGGCCTGTCAGCTCATCCAGTTTGCCCACCCTACCTAACTACTCTGCACTGGTCCTAGTGGCCCATCACATTTAAAATGAATACTGTATGATGAAAAGTACTGAGAGCATGATAATGATGGGGGCATGGGTGAAGACTTCGGAGTGTCACATAGTAGTTGGAACTGTACTGACAGAGAGCAATTTCCACAACTCAGTGTGTATTAAAAGAAAGATGGTGGTCCACCTGACAGCACAGAAGTGAGCTGTTTGCCATTCTTGTGCTCTGTGGTCACAGTCCTGACCTAGGATATAGCAGAGGGCTGGCAAGAGGAGGACTGAGCATCCCAGAGTACAATCTCCTCCTTCTGGAAGGAGTAGAGGGACTCCTGTTGCAGTACCTCATCAGGGTACCACAGGTCATAGTGCAACTGGGAAGTACTAGACATGGGGGATGTGTCACAGGGCATCAATTGACACTATCAGTCAGACTTCCTAGGGTAGAAATATAGAAACAGAATTTGCCGGCTGATAAAGGCTGCTTGACACACCTAGTCTGCCCATTTTTTCCCGCCTATAGTATAACAGCAGATCATACTTGATCTACATCCAATTTACCACCCCTTCCCTTTTCCTAAGATTCTGTTATGCCTATGCCATGCATTCTTGAACATCACCACAGTTGTCACCCCATGACCTCTACTGGAAGACTCTTCCAGGAATCCACCATTCTTTCTGGGAAGAAGTACTCCCTCATAGCTCTCCTGAGTCTAACCCCTCCAGCTTCTTATTATGCCCCTTGTCCTTGAGCACATTTTGTTCTCAAAAATTCTTCCCTTCTGTATCTTATTTGCCCCGCGTGGTATGTAAAGGTCTGTATCATATTTCCCACTTCCTTATCTCTTCTAGGGTATAAATATTTAGGGCCTTAATTCTTTACTTATAGGGCTTCTGATGCAGACCCTGCATCATTTTAGTTGCCCTCCTCTGGACCGCCTCCACTCTGTCTATGTCCTTCCAGAGATGTGGTCTCCATAACTGGACACAATACTCTAGGTGGGGTCTTATTAGTGATCTGTACAGAGGCAATACTACCTCCCTTTTCCTGCTGGTGATACCCCTCCCTATACTCTCCAGTATTCCACTAGTCCTCCCAGCTGCCTTGTTGCACTGCCTAGCCACCTTTAGGTCATCAAATATGATCACCTCAGGTCTTGTTCCCGCTTGATGATCATCAGTACTACCCCTCTATTATGTAGTATGCTCCTGGGTTTCTGTGCGCTAAGTGCATTACTTAGCACTTTTTTGCACTGAAACTCAGTTGCCAATTCTTTGACCACTCCTCAAGTTTTCTCAGATCTCTGCTCATCCTTTCTACCACCTTCTCTGCAGTGTCAACCCCATTGCAAATTTTGGTGACATTCGCAAAGAGACAGACTGTCCATTCCAGTTCATCTGCAATATCACTTATAAAGACATTAATGAGGACTGGTCCCAGTACTGATCACTGAGGCACCCTGCTGGTTATCCTCCCTTCCTCTGAGTGAACTCTGTTTATCATCACCCTGTGTCTCCTATCCCCTAACCAATTTCTTACATAGTTTACCACCTTGGGGTCCACTCCTAGGCTACCCAACATGCTTACTAACATCCTATGTGGAACAGTGTTGAAAGCCTTACTGAAATCTAGGTAGGATATGTCCACTGCTCCACTCTAATCTAATTCCTTGGTCACCCAGTCAAATAAATCTATTGAATTTGTTTGACATGATTCCCCCCACCCCCATGAAGCCATGCTGCTTCAGGTCTTCTTACTCATTGTTGGAGCGGAGCCAGGAGTGAGGGAGTGGGGTACTGTAATAGATCACGGGCACCAGGAGTTGCATTCTCTGTGTGGGATATGACAGGCTTCTGATGAGCTGCCTAGGATGAGAGCGGACCAGAGAAGACAACCGAGGAGGACTGAAGAGGAGGACTCAGGACTAAAGGGAAGTGCTTATTCTGTGTATTTTTTCACTGTCTGGGGTGAGGGTGTTTTCTTTCATCTGGTAATCTGGTAGGGTGGACAAAAGGGAGGTGCTTATTGTTTTGTATTTTGTCACTGTCTGGGGTGAGGGTGTTTCTTTCATCCAGCATGGTGAGAGGTAGATGCAGGTGTCTGACCGAATAGAGCAGCGGGAGGGCAATGGAGTTTTGAGGGCTGCTTGAAGGGGAGTTGGTGCATGGATTCAAGTGAGGAGTGAGCTCCATCACCAATTTGGTGAAGAACTCAGGGAGGCAGCCGTGAGAGAAGGGCCAAGGGGCTCTGGTGGTAAGGGCTGGGCTGATAGACTCCCACAAGAGCTGGGAACAGCCTGAAGGACCAATCAGGCTACTGCGAAAGATTGCGACGGTCAAACAAAGAGAAGGAGGCCTATATGAGCTGGGGATGCACCGTAATTAGCAAGTCAGAGTGGAGCCAGGAGTGAGGGGTTGGGGTATTGTAATAGGCCGCAGGCACCGTAAGTTGCATTCTCTGTGGGAATCTGAAAGGCTGCTGCTGTGCTGCTGAAGATGAGGGGGAAACATAGAATTTGACGGCAGATAAGGACCACTTGGCCCACCTAGTCTGCCCATTTCCCTACCTAACAGATAAGCTGCAGATCACAGTTAACCAACAACCTACTTCCTCCTACCCCCCACTAGAATTGCATTATCTCTGTCCCATGCATTCTTGAATTCCCCCACTGTTTTTGACTCTATGACCTCCTCAGGAGGGCTGTTCCATGTTCCACAACCCTCTCTGTGAAGAAATACTTTCACATTACCTCTGAGCCATCCCCTCTATCTTCAAATTGTGCCCCTTGTTTTTGCATATCTCTTTTTCTGAAAGATGCTACCCTCTTGGACTTTGTTGATTCCCTTGAGGTATTTGAAAGTTTCTATCATGTCCCCCCATCCCTCCTTTCCTTGAGGCTATACATTTTTAGTTCCTTTAGTCTTTCTTCATATGTCTTCTGATGCAGACCCTGCATCATTTTGGTTGCCCTGCTCTGGACAGCCTCCACCCTGTCTATGTCTTTGCAGAGATGGGGTCTCCAGAACTGTACACAGTACTACAGATGTGGTCTTACCAACTGTCTGTACAGAGGGCAAACAACTTCCTTTTTCTACTGGTGATGCCTCTCCTATGCATCCCAGTATCCCCCCCAGCCCTCCTTACTGCCTTCTCACATTGCTGGCCCACCTTTAGGTCATCTGATATGACTACGCCCAGGTCTCTTTCCATTTTTGTTGTTGTCAGTATCTCACCCCCTATTGTGTACTCTTCCCCTGGGTTTTTGTTTCCCATCTGCATTACTTTGCACTTCTTTGCATTGAATCTAAGCTGCCATACATTTGACCATTCCTCCAACCTTGCCAAGTCCCGTTTCATCCATTCCACCCCACCTTGTGTATCAACCCTGTTGCAGATCTTTGTGTCATCTGCAAAGAGACATACTTCCAGGCCCTCTGCAATGTCACTTATAAAGTCATTAAAAAGGACCGACCCCAGTACTGAACCGTGTGGTACCCCACTGGTAACCCTCCTTTCTTCACTGTGGACTCCATTTACTATTACCCTCTGTGTCCTGTTGTCCAACCAGTGTTTTATCCAGGCTACCACCCTAGGACCCACTCCCAGGCTGGCTAATTTGTTTATTAATCTTTTTGTGTGGGACTGTGTCAAATGCTTTGCTAAAGTCTAGGTAGGCCATGTCCACAGCCCCTCCCTGGTCTACTGCTTTGGTCACCCAGTCAAAGAAATCAATTAGATTTGTCTGACATGACCTTCCCACTGTGAATCCATGCTGCCTTGGATCCTGTGCCCACTGGCCTCTAGGTACTCAACAATTCTTTCCTTCAGAAGTGATTCCATCATTTTCCCTTCCACTGAGGTCAAACTGACAGGTCTGTAGTCTCCTGCCTCTTTCTTGCTCCCACTTTTGTGAAGGGGAATCACATCTGCCCTCCTTCAGTCCTCAGGTACCACCCTATCCTCCCATGATTTATTAAAAAAGGGTAGTCAGTGATGTTACTAGTTCTTCCCTTAGTTCTTTTAACATCCTGGGGTGAATCCCATCGGGCCCCATTGCTTTATCCACCTTCAGTTTTAAGAGTTCTTTCAGAACCCTTTCTTCTGTGAAAGGACTAATATCAACCCCCTATCCAGAGTGCTTCTATTGACCAGATTAGGTATTTCCCCCTGCTTTTCCATTGTGAATACTGAGCAGAAGTATTCATTCAGTATCCCTGCTTTTTCACTATCGCTTTCTGCCCAACCACCTTCCTCTTTGTTCAGACTCAGTATCACTGCCTTAGTCTTTCTTTGCTCCCTAATGTACCTATAAAAGGTTTTATCCCCATTCTTAACTGAGTGGGCTATCTTTTCTCGGTTTGGTACTTTGCTATTCTGACTGCCTTACCCACTTCCTTCTGTTTTAACTGGTACAGTTCTCTGTCCTGCTCCTTCTGTGTTTCCTTATACTTCCTGAATGCTATCTTTTTTTCCATTACCTTCCCCGCCACTGCTTTTGAGAACCATAGTGTTTTTTTCTTTCATTTGGATTTGTTTATTTGCTTCACACAAAGACTTGTTACCTCTGTGATGGCGGTTTTGATGTTTCCCCATTGTTGCTCCACTGGAGAAGGCAGCCTTGGAGGACTGAAGCAGAGGACTCTGAGAACTAAAGGGAAGTGCTTATTCTGTGTATTTTTTCAATATCTGGGGTGATGGTGTTTTCTTTCATCTGGCAGGTGGACTAAGGGGGGGTGCTTATTGTTTTGTATTTTTTCAATGTCTGGGGTGAGGCTGTTTCTTTCGTCCAGCAGATCGAGAGGGAGATATGGGTGTCTGACTGGGGAGACCAGCGGGAGGGGAATGGAGCTTTAAGGACTGCTTGAAGGGGAGTTAGTGCATGGTTTCAGGTGAGGAGTGCAGCTCCATCACCAATTTGGTGAAGCATTGAGGGAGGTGGCTGTGAGAGAAGGGCAGAGGGACTCTGGTGGTAAGGGCTGGGCTGATAGACTTCCACGAGAGTTAGAAATGGCCATAAATCCACCATTCCCCATCCCATACTCCCTCGGATACTCCAGATATAGTGGGGTGTTGCTGCTCGGCTATTAGTGGCTGCTACGTTACTCTTATTTTAATATTGGTGGATAGCACAGCCAGGTGCAGTCACTAAGGTTCCCAGCTCATCAGGCAAGATGGTGAGTACCTGGGATTGTATCCATGCAGGGGAATCATGTTAATCAGAAGAGGGGTACACTGAAGATTAAGGAGATGTACACTTGGTGGTCTAAACAATAAATGAGGCTTTAAGCGCAACATTACCCATCGTTGGTATACAAGGGTTATAGTAACAAAGAAGTAGGAAATGGAGCAGTACAGGGAGGGAGACACTAGGGATGGAACAGCTATAATGGGGTGGTGGATAGTACAGGGGGAAGAAGGGAAGAAGAGGGGGCACCATGGGTAGAATAACGGGATGCAATGGGTGTGGGGCAACTGTTTGGATGAACATATTATGGAGACTAGGAGGGTGTCCAATCTGCCACAGGCTAAGGAGGCTGGAGGAACGAGTGCAGTGGGTTGGTGGAGAGTTGAAGAGGGTGTGGGTGGTGGGGTAGGAACTGGGGCAGGAGGGCCACTCCCAGGGAGTAACATGAGGGCACATCAGGGGAAAAACATCAAGTTGGGGGAGGGGACCGGGAGGGGGTGCTGGATCATGCCTGACAAGGGGACAAGCGTTAGAAGTGGGTCAAGGGACAGGGGGAAGGAGCCAAACGCACAGCAATACAGGGTTGGCAGGCAGTAGGTTTGCAGTGCTGGCAACAATGGTGCAGGATGGGAAGGTAAGGGAGCTCCAGAGGGGGATTCAGGGGGAAGGGAAGGAGTGTGCAGGGGTCAGGCATTTGGAGGAGGGAGGCAGGGGGTGGGAGAGAGGGGCACAGCTGAAAAGGAAGGTCTTTGCAACAGGGGTGAAGGGGAGGGGCAGTGCTGATAGGTCAGACAAGGGGTGCATAGCTAAAGGGGGGCAGGGTCAGAAGGAAGAACGGGGATGATAGAGTAGGACAAAGGGAAATGGGGAAGACAGGATGGGGAGGAGGGGGAATTGTAGGGGAGAAGAATAGAGACATAAATGGGCAAGGAAGAGCAGACTCTAGTAATAGACAAAGAGGTAAATGGAGGAGGGGAAGAATGGGGCATTAAGAGGGAGGTGTGCTAGTGTTGGGGGACTCCATATTGAAAGGGATCAGATGGGACAGTAAAGGGGAAAGACATAGTCTCATATGGGTCAAGTCTATTCCTGGGTTGACTGTGGGCTGAGCAGGGCAGTCTATTCTGAAGAGCACAGGGAAGGGACAGAAGAAACCACATGTTGTGGTGCATGTGGGATGAATGACCTGGTGGGGGAAATTGTGGATGTAGTAAGGGAGAGATTCAATGAACTGGGAAGATTGTGTGAGGAGGTGGAGAAATCAGTGGTCTTCTTGGAGGTGCTCTCAGTACCCTGTGCAAGTACAGGGAGGAAGGGAAAGGAAGGATAGGGGAGTTCAACACCTGGCTGCCGGAATGGTTTTATACCAAGGCTATGGGTTAGTAGGTGGCTGGTGCAGAACCTGGGACAGTAATAATGACCTGTATGCAGGGGACAGGCTACATTTGAGTGGGGAGGGGAAGGGAGAATTGAAGCAGGGATAGAGGAGTACATAGCAACAAGGGCAGATTTAAACTAGGAAAGGGGGCGGCAAGTGGACAGCTGGTAGATTGGGTTTCCAGAAAGGGGAGCCAGATGAGCTTACCCCCCAAGCTATAAGGGAGGGCATCAGAGTAGGGGCACAAGGGGGTTGAATCGGGGAGGGGAAGGGAAAGAAACAGGGTGGAGGGTAGTGTCACTGAACACGAGGAGCCTAGGTAACAAATCAGTCAAGTTACAGGCTCACTTGGCAGTGAGGCAGGTGGGCCACCTAGTACCAGGACTGGGATATGATGATCCCAGGTACAGGCTATTCAGGAAGGACAGGGCAAACAGGAAAGTTGGTAGTGGGTGATCTTTGTACGGAGGGAATAAGATGATAAGGGAAGAGGGAGAGGAAGGTGGGACACAGGCCCTGCAGATGCAGTTTCAGTACTCAAAGGACATGGTACTGAGTACAAGGGTAGTGTATAGGGCACCAACTCAAGGGGAGGAGCTGGGCAGGGAATTGGCAGAACAAATTAGGAGGGTTTGCAGGAAGGGAAACACATTGGTGGGGGGGGGACTTCAACCTACCTGGGGTGGACTGGAGCACACCAACCACCCCAAGTGCAAGGGAGCAGGTTATATTGGGGGCATTTCAGGATAGCTTTCTGATGCAATAGGTATTCGAGCCAACTAGGTTGCAAAGGACTCTGGACCTTATACTGTCAAATGGGGAGGATGTAAGTAGAGATGCGGTGAAGCAAAATTCAGCCCACGAAGTGGTTGCGAATTGACCACTTCACGTTAGTATTCCACTATGCAGAGTGGCAATTTTAAACCCTCACTTTGCCACTTCACATTGTAATTATAACTTTGTGTTGTGCACTCCACCTATTTCTGCTTTAAGGTGGAGTGAGAATTCACAGGCAGCTGACACACATCACATGGCTAACAGTGTAGGTCACATGCTTCAGGCAGGGAGGCAGGAGGTTATGGGCAAAACCACTCTCCAATGTAGGCTGTGACAACGGCCCGGCTCTGCGAATGGCTGGGGGTGGGGCGTGGATGTGTGATGAAGAGGGGTGCACAGGTGACAAGTCCACAAATTAAGTTATTTTCACCATTCTTATGTACAGGTGTTGATGTACCACTTGCACTAGACATACTGCATTGACCGCCACCACCACCACTGCTACTCTGACCACCACTTGACAAGATTTCTAAATCATAATCTTCCCCCTCATCATGCCTATAGTAATCCTCTGGTGTTATTTCATTGCTATTGCAGACATTCCTACTTTGTCTTACACTCATGGAAGAGATAACATGCTCTGTAAGGTTGATGATGAGAGGAATGCCCCACTATGACAGCTGCCATCTAATGCCGGGTCCACAGTGCCATATGCTGGCCCCCCATGCACAGATGACTCCCCTTTTTACCTCCACTCACACAAGCATAGCAAAGCTGGCAGATTGCAACTGACTCATCATTTGTATCTTGGACAAAAAAATCCCAAACAAGGGATTGTGATCCCCTACTTTTAACATGTCCCTAATGCTGCTTATTGGAATCCATATTTATGTTGGCTTGCACTTGCGCGCCAGCCAACATCTTGCGGTAGTAGCAGATTTGGAGGCGCGGTCACTGTTGGGCAAATGCAGGGCATGCATCAGTAGGTGCTTCCCTCATTCCCCAATCAGCCAGCAGCAGGCACTGACATCATGAATCCCTAATGTGGCCACCAGATCTAAGAAAAGGTCCGCTGCAATGAGAGTGAAGCTCTCATACAACCTGACCACAACACGCCTCCTGACGAGCACACAACATCACAGCAGTGACTGCCACTGCCTTCTGTCACAATGCAGACTGGGGAGCCCACTCTCCATCAGCATAATGACCACCTCCCATTTAAAATATATGCCGAGGGGGTGCCTAATCCCACACAGCATCATGCGCCTCCAGCAGTTTTTCTTTGCCCATGGGGGGCCCAATCCCCATCGGCGTTTGTCCCCCGTCCCTTTTAAATTGCTGATGGGGGAGCCCACTCCCCATCGGCATAATGTCTCCCCCCTGCTTTTGTTCTGTTCTGGGGGTTGGGGGGATTTTCAACGTTGCCATTTTTTTACATCTCCTCATGAACAATACAGGTGTCATTTTCCACATACTCCCTCAAATGTGTTTTCATCCCTGTGGCACCAAATGGCATAGCCACTGTTCAAAACCACCTTTCAGCTAACAAACTGATAGTGCCGATTTTCATGAGGTGGGCTCACAAAAAGCCCATGTTGAAAATTTGGAGTGAAAATACCAACAGACACTTTGGTGTTACGGTTTCCAACTGTAGCACCCCACCCTGTAGAGACTGACAGGCATCAGGAGTGTAACTTGGGATCATCGGCTGTAATGCTCATGCCATTCCACCCCAACCCCCACCCTGTAGCCAGTGACAGGCATCGTGGTGTGCCTTGCACTGTTCAGCCACAACGTTCACTCCATTCTCCTATACTGCACCCACCTCAGCGTATTTCCTTATGAAATGGGGTAAGTATAATGCTCATAGACCCCAAAGCACACCACACCACTTGTCAGTGTCAACAGGGTAGACTGAGGTACAATGGCATGAGCATTACAGCCGATGACCCAAAGGCACACCCCAATGCCTGTCACTCTCTACAGGATGGGGGTGGGGTTGGCGTCACTTCAATACTTCACTGCCATTCCTATTATGCGTCTCTAACTCATGCACTACCAATGCCACTGCCAGCGAGATAACATTTGGCATTGACAAATGCTTGTTTTAACCCCTGAAATGGGGGTGTGCTACATAATTTTTCAGGCTGGACACACTTGGACTCCAACTGACCACCATGATTACCTATGAGTATTAGTGAGTCATCATCATTATCATCAGCAGGAACCACTAAATCACAACGTTTTTGAGGAGGGGGGATTTAACGTCAACAGACCCAGACACAGTCACCTTGACTTTCTTTTTCTCCGGTTCCCAACAGAAGTCACTGACATCATTATCATATTCATCAACATCATCTGCATCCACATTTTCAGCTTGGATGTTGTCACATGGAGAACTTGTTCCAACCACAGCATCATCATCATCATCACCCGATATTTTTGTGCCACACTTTGAATCATTGGATGGCAAATGCATGACCTCAATAGCACTGGAAGAAATTTGACATTGTGAGTTATTGTTGCTAGGATCAGAATCATGTTCAGCTCAACTACCAGGGAGATGTTAATGGAGAGTATGACATCATCTACACTGTCAGCCACAGCTTTAGACTCAATTATATTTTTTGAAACAGTTAATTGGTCAGAAGTGGAACTTGACGCAGTAATACTCATGCCAGCAGAAACTGCACTAACACCACCAGCTGGGACAACATAATCTCTTCCAACTATGAGAGAAGCTACAGATTGCACTGTAAAAAACATTGATGGAGAAATCCCTATTCTGACATAGTAATAATAATAATATTTTTATTTATATAGCGCAATTCATATTTCAAAGCACTGTACGTACCAGAATTTAGCATGACAATTTAAAATAAGCACAAATTCAGCATTGGTTTAAAAACATCCACAGCTTTAAAAATCAATTATTAAAAGCTTGCTGGAAAAGGTGTGTTTTCAGGCTAATTTTGAAGCTCTCCACAGTCCTGCACTCCCTAATCTGATGGGGTAGAGAGTTCCACAGGGATGGTGCCGTGAACATAAATGCTAGGGCCGCAGATGTTTTTAAAAACGTACCCTGGGAACCTCTAACAATCCCTCATCAGATGAGCGGAGAGGCCGGTCGGGGCTGTAGAGAATCAGGAGCTCTTGCAGATAACTTGGTCCTAGTCCTTGCAGGGTTTTATAGGTCAACAGACCAATCTGACATTAGCTATGCACTTCTGCGTACTACCACGCCCATGGACAATCTTGCCACTGGCAGCAGTGCCATGCCCAGAAACAGGTTTGCTTGCATGTCTCTTTGCAGGAATTTTGGGGATCACCAAGAAAATTCTAAACAAATTTAGATTTCTGAACTTTCAGTCTGGGCTAGTGGATGTGAAGCCAAAAAACAAACAACTGTGGTTTGCAGATGGAGATTGGGCACAAAACAGATGCAAAAGCACAGACAGATTAAGATTACACTGCCCAATCAAGAAGAGATGCAGATGCAAAGTCACAACAACACCTTAACCAGTGCTCACAAGTCACTATCCAATCTGGAAAAAAATACCTTTTGCCAGTTGGGGGAGTGCAGTGCACTGCAGCAACAGTCCAAAAACAAGATACCAAAAAGCAATACAAAATCATGCAGGTGCAGTGGATAGCAGGTTCACACTGCTGCAATTACTCTGTGGCACAATAAAATGTGTCTAATTTGATGGCATGTGTCGCTTACACACTAACACACACACTACAAGTAATGGGTAACAAATTGAAAACTTCAGTAATGTTTCCAAATTATGCATTGCTGCACCACAACAATCAGCGAAAAAAAAATGTCAAGAAAATTGCTGAAAATATTACTGTGTGCATTAACACAGTTATACAAGAAAAATATACCAAAACAGAAAGACTGCCTTTTTCTCCCAGTTTTAACCTACTTCGACCACATATATGCCCCTCCCCTAAAGCACACTTCAAGCATCTGTCAGTACACAGACTGAATGTTCTAAATTAACATTCAAAATCCACACACAGACAATAAACATTCAATGATATGAGCACAGGAGGGGTTCCTACAATCGATGTACTAAATTTTGAGCAAACAAAATGGCTCAAAAAGGCTTAACAGCTTTTAGAGGTTTGAATTGCAGAGCTCTGAGAGGAAACTGTCTCCATCTACCACTACACACACACACTACACAGAACTGAGGCTGTGGAGAACAATCTAGAGCCCGTGTGACCTGCAATCCCAAGAATCACTGCAAAATGTGCTTTGGAGCTCAATTACAAAGCGAACTGATGCAAACTACATTGATTTCTATGTACTTCGCATTACAATTGGTGCAAAAATGGTTGGGGGAAGGCAGAGTAACACAAAGTCATTGTTACCAATGGACTTTGTGTTCCTTATTATGATGCAAAGCTCTCAGTTTCACATTGCGGATTACTTCGCGTATTCCACTTTACTCGGCGAATTGCTTCGAGGAGTGAATTTTGCCCACTTCGCCCACCTCTAGCCATAAGGGACTTGAAGATGGAGGACCCTATGGCTGGGAGTGATCACCACTCAGTGTGGCTCACACTCAGAATGGGGATGCATACTGGAGGTTTGGGTACCACGGTGACTGATTTTAGGGGGCAGACTTTAACAAGATGGGGGAAATTCTGATAAGTCATCTGGATGACTGTCACAAGGGAGGCCCACAGGAAGGAGGTAGAGGACACCACAAGGAAAGGAAGCAGCTCCTGGTGGGGGACTCAATTATTAGGGGGATAGAACTGGGGGGAGCAGGGAAAACTGAAGTAATGTGCCTGCCTGGTGCCATGGCTTGGAGAGACAGGAAGTGCATCCTCAGGATCACGAGAACAGCTGCAGGAATCTGAGCTGGACGTCATTGTCCACCTAGGGAAAAATGACTTGGCTAATCATGAGATTAGAGCAGCGCAGAAGGACTTTGTAGAATTGGGAAGGGGCCTAAGACAAGTAGCACACACAATATCCTCTGAGGTGCTGCCTGTCAATGGCATGAGTGAGGCGAGGGTACTTTGCACCATGCAGTTTAATGAATGGTTGAAAAAATGGTGTGGGGCACAGGGGTTTGGCTTCATTGGGGACTGGGGTTCCACCCAGAGGGACACCAGCCTATACTGGCAGGATGGTCTGCATCTGTCCAGGAAGGGAACAAGTCTTTTGAGCAATCGGTTTAAATGCTTCATTGGCAAGCTTTTAAACTAGTCAAGGGGGGAGGCACTGATAAACAGCAGGAAAATCCCAGCCTCTCCCTACAAAACAGGGTACTAAATGAGAAAAAGTCCGAGGTAGACAGGTCAGTGGGGGATGCTGCAAAAGAAGGTAAAGCCATAAAAAATGGAGAGCAATAAGTACCAATGCCCGTAGTCTGAGTAACAAGCTTCCTGAATTAGTGGCTTTGATGGAAGAGGAACATCTGGATATCGTGGCAGTCACAGAAACATAGTACACACAAAACCATGACTGGGACATAAACATACCAGGATACACTATCTACAGGAGGGACAGGGAGGGTAAAGAGGAGGAGGTAGCTCTTTACATAAGGGAAGGAATCAAGGCAGCAGAACAAAGGAAAACAGGGAGGAGAAGAAGCACTGTGGGTAAATTTGGAGACTGGCAATGGCACCACAATCCGCACAGGGTTTGTATACAGACCCCTTCTCAGGGGAGACATGGACAAGGAAATGATAGAAAGAATACTTAGAATGGCAGAAAAAGGAGATATTGCTGATGGGTGATCTGAATATGCCAGATGTTAACTGGAATGCAGTTGCAGCAGCCACTTCAAAGAGTGGGTTATTCTAGATGCCCTACAAGGGCATGCCTTAGACAACTAGTATTGGAGCCCACTCGAGAGGAGCAATCTAGACCTGGTTCTCTCAAATGGAGATGAAGAGAGGATCACAGATGTAGAAGTGGGTAGCCATCTGGGAACTAGCGACCACCAGACAGTATGGTTCACAATAAACACAGCAATAGAGTCAAGCCATACAAAGGCAAAAGTACTGGACTTTAGGAGGGCTGACTTTGCCAAAATGGGTGAGTGCCTAATGAATGCACTAGCAAATGGGCAGGAAGGAGGGGTGGAAGAACAATGGGTAATAATAAAAACTGCCATCACAGAGGTAACAAGCCTTTGTGTGAAGCAAATTAACAAAACGAAACGTTGTAAGAAACCACTATGGTTCTCAAAGGAAGTGGCAGTGAAGGTTCAAGAGAAAAAGAAAGCATTCAGGAAGTACAAGGAATCACAGAAGGAGCAGGACAGGGAACTGTATCAGTTAAAGCAAAGGAAGCTGGGAAGGCAGTCAGAACAGCAAAGGCCCAAACCGAGGAAAGATAGCCAACTCTGTTAAGAAGGATAAAACCTTTTATAGGTACATCAGGGAGTGAAGGAAGACCAAGGGAGGCATAGTGAGGCTTAATAAAGAGGAGGGAGGGTGGGCAGAGGGTGACTGTGAAAAGGCAGAGATACTAAACAAATATTTTTGCTCAGTATTTACAAAGGAAGAGGGGGAGGTACCTAAAACAAACAGTAGAAACACTCTGGATACAGAAGTTGATACCAGCCCATTTACAGAAGAAAGGGTTCTGAAAGAACTCTTAAAACTGAAGGTGGACAAAGCAATGGGGCCTGATGGGATTCATCCCAGAATTCTAAAAGAACTAAGGGTAGAACTAGTGACACCACTGACTACCATCTTTAACAAATCATGGGAGGATGGGGTGGTACCCAAGGACTGGAAAGGCAGATGTGATTCCCCTTCACAAAAGTGGGAGCAAGGCAGAAGCAGAAAACTACAGACCTGTTAGTTTAACCTCAGTGGTAGGGAAAATGATGGAATCACTTCTGAAGGAAAGAATTGTTGAGTATCTAGAGGCCAGAGGGCTCAGGACCCAAGGCAGCATGGATTCACAGCAGGAAGGTCATGCCAGACAAATCTGATAGATTTCTTTGACTGGGTGACCAAAGTAGTAGATCAGGGAGGGCTGTGGACATGGCCTACCTAGACTTTAGCAAGGCATTTGACACAGTCCCACACAAAAGATTAATATACAAGTTAGCCAGCCTGGGAGTGGGTCCCAAGATGACAGCCTGGGTAAAGAATTGGCTGGAGAATAGGACACAGAGAGTAATAGTAAATGGAGTCCACTCTGAAGAAAGGGGGGTTACTAGTGGGTACCACAGGGTTTAGTATTAGGACCGGTCCTCTTCAATGTCTTTATAAGCGATATTGCAGAGGGACTGGAAGGAAAAGTGTCTCTTTGCAGATGACACAAAGATCTGCAACAGAGTTGATGCACAAGGTGGGGTGGAAAGGATGAGAAGGGACTTGGCAAGGTTAGAGGAATGGTCAAATGTATGGCAGCTTAGATTCAATGCTAAGAAGTGCAAGGTAATGCACCTGGGAAACAAAAACCAAGGGGAAGAGTACACAATGGGGGTGAGATACTAACAACAACAAAAATGGAAAGGGACCTGGGGTAGTCATATCAGATGACCTAAAGGTGGGCAAGCAATGTGAGGGCAGCAAGGAGGGTTGGGGGATACTGGATGCATAGGGAGGCATCACCAGTAGAAAACAGGAAGTTATTATCCCTCTGTACAGACAGTTGGTGAGACCCATCTGAGTACTGCATGCAGTTCTGGAGACCCAATCTCCTAAAGGATATAGACAGGATGGAGGCTGTCCAGAGGAGGGCACTAAAATGGTGCAGGGCCTGCACCGAAGACATAAGAGAGAGACTTAAGGAGCTGAATATGTATAGCCTCGAGGAAAGGAGAGGAGGGGGACATGATAGAACTTTCAAGTATCTCAAGGGAATCAACAAAGTCAAGAGGGTAGCATCTTTCAAAAAAGGATTAGTGCAAGAACAAGGGGCACAATTTGAAGATAGAAGGGAGCTCAGAGGTAATTTAAGGAAGTATTTTTCACAGAGGGTTGTGGATCGTGGAATGGCCTTCGGAGAGGTTGTGGAGTCAAAAACAGTGGTGGAATTTAAGCATGCATGGGACAGTCATAAGGCAATTCTAGGGGTTGGGGGTAGGAAGAAGTAGGCTGCTGGTTAACTAGGATCTGCAGCTTATCCAATAGGTAGGGAAATGGGCAGACTGGGTGGGCCAAGCGGTCCTTATCTGCTGTCAAATCTATGTTTCTATGTTATATGTTTCTATGGATGGAATCCAACCAACCATGGATGGCAATCAAAAAAGGGATATTACCAAGGCAGGGCTGTCAGAGGCTACCGGGACATGTACTAGGGCACAAAGTAAGAAGGGAAGAGCAAAGAAGCACAGTTGGCTGACCCAGGAGGTGATGGAGGGGGTGAGAGCCAAGAAGAACATTTTTCAGAAATTCAAGAGATCAGGAAGGGGGGACATCAGAAGAGTATACAAAGAAGTCCAGGGAGGTTACCAGACTAGTCAGTGCTGCCGAGGCATCCAGACAGCTGAGGCTGGCACAGGGCATTAATTACGGAGAGAATGACTTCTTCAGATACACTGGTGAGAGAAGGAAGAACAGGGACCAGATAGTGAGAATTAAGAAGGACGGGGGTTGAGTAGAGAAGGGGGAGGAGCAAGCAGAGGCACTAAATGAGTACTTCAGCTCTGTGTTCACAGAAGAGTGGGGGGGGGGATATACCTCATGGGAGTGGTGGAGTGGGTAGTAGAGGGAGTGACAGATGGAGAAATTACAGAGGGCAGGAAGAACTGAGGGCACTGCTGGTGGACAAGGCACCGGGACCTGATGGCATTCACCCTAGGACACTCAAGAAACTGGCAGGGTGTCTGGCAGGACCCTGGCTGACCTGTTCAATACCTCTATGGACACAGGATGCGTACATCAGGATTGGAGGTTGACCCATGTGGTGCCCATTCCCAAAGGTGGCCCAAAGGATGATCCAGGTAACTACAGGCCAGTGAGTCTCACATCAGTTGTGGGGACACTCATGGAGACAATGCTTAAAGAGAGGCTGGTGACATTTTTGGAGGACAATGGTGTCCAGGACGGGCGACAACATGGGTTTTTCTCAGACAGATCCTGCCAGACAAACCTGATTGGGTACTATGAATGGGTGACCAGGGGACTGGACAAGGGCAATGCAGTTGATGTTCTGTACTTGGACTTTAGCAATGCCTTCGATTCTGTGCTGCGTAGGAGGATGGGGGAAAGCTGGAATATGTAGGAGTGGGTACTAAGATGGTCAAATGGATCATCAACTGGCTGAAGGGCAGGCAGCAAAGGGTGGTGGTGGAGGGGAAACTCTCATCACCGACAGCAGTAAAAAGCAGGGTGCCACAAGGATCGGTACTGGGACCACTGCTGTTTGGAATATTCATAGCAGATATCTCACAGGGGACCCAGAATAAGATCAGTCTGTTTGCAGATGATACCAAGACAGGAGCTGTGGTGGATGACATTGAGGAATGGAGGGGACTGCAGGGAAACCTGATTAAACTACAGGAGTGGTTGGAAACATGGCAGTTGGGGTACAATGCCAAGAAGTGCAAAGTGCTGCACTTCTGAACTAAGAACCAGAGGAGAAGCTATCAGCTGGGAGGGGTACGGTTGGGGAGCACAGAGAAGGAAAAGGACCTGGGGTGATAATAACTGGGAATATGAACAACTTGGCTCAGTGCAGAAAGGCAGCAGTGAAAGCCAACAATATGCTGGGATGTATGCAAGGGGAATCTCCTCTAGAATTAGTGAGGTGATCCTTTCCCTGTACAGATCACTGGTCAGGCTGCACCTGGAATACTGCGTGCAGTACTGGTGCCCGTTCCTTAAGAAGGACATCAGATTGTTGGCGGGGGCTGCAGCGCAGAGCAACTAAGATGATCCAGGGTTTGGAGGGGAAATCTTACTAGGAAAGGCTGAACATGCTTAACATGTATTCTCTGTAGGAGAGTAGGGTTAGGGGAGATATGATTGAGACCTTTAAGTACGTGAGGGGATAAATAAGACTAATACAGGAGAGATATTATGGATCAGAAGAGGGAGGGATTCAAGAGGGCATCAACTGAGGCTGGATGGGGGAAAATTCAGGAGGGAAATCAGGAGACATTTCTTCACTGAACAGGTGGTAGACAAGTGGAACACTTTATCTGAGGAGGTGGTTTCCCTGTAGGATGGTGGACTGTTTCAAGAGGGGATGGGACAGAGTGAGGGGGATGACTGTGAGGAGGGGAGAGAAGGGTGGGGCAGCTGCAAGCTGAGGGGCTAGCTGCACAATAGAACAGACTTGATAGACTGTGAGGCCTGTTTCTTCTGCCATTTTGTGAGTTCGTATGTTCATTGAATTCAAGATTTTTCATAATCCTTTCCTTCAGCAATGACTCTTAACTTTCCCACCACCGAAGTCAGCCTGACTGGCCTGTAATTACTAGCATACTCCCTGCTACCACTTTTGTTAAGTGGGACTACATCTGCACTCCTCCAGTCCTCCAGAACCACTCCTGTTTTCAATAAGCTACTAAATGGAACTGTCAGATGTGCAGCCAGTACCTCCCTGAGCTCCCTCAATACCCTTGGATGCACCCCATCTGGCCCCATTGCTTTCTCCACTTCCAGATTAGTGAGTCCCTTCTGGACACTCTCTGAAAACAGACTAGTGTCCAACTCCCTCTTACCAATGCTCCTGTTACTCCTCTGTGGCCCTTCCCCTTCTCCTTCCTCTGTGAACACCAAGCAAAAGTCTTTGTTCAGGATGTCTGCCTTTTCCTGGTCTCCCTCTGCACACTCCACCTTCCCTTTTTAGTCTTAGAATCCCACCCCTGCTCTTCCTCCTTTCGCTTACATACCTAAAAAATTTCATATCTCCATTTGTCACTGCCTGGGCTATTTTTCTTTTGTTAGTGCCTTCACGCGCCTTACTGCTCCCTCTCTTTTCCCTCTGTTTCCTCTGTTACACCTCCCTATCCTCCGCCTCTGCATCTCTTTATACCTTCTGAATGGTACCATTTTAGCCTTGACCTTTACCGCCACCCTTTCAAGAACCATAGCAGTCTCTTTTTCCTCTTGCTTTTGCTCACTTTCTTGACACAGAGAGGATTGTTGCCTTCTCTATGGCACTTTTTAGCTTTGCCCACTATTTCTGCACCTCACCTAAGGCATCCCCCCTGTCAGGTCATCCCTGAGGCATTTGCCCATCTTTTTAAAATCTGCCCTTGTGATGTCCAGGACCATTGCCCTTGTATGGTCTAATTCCACAGCCATCCTTATATTGAATCATACAGTACAGTAATCACAGTTCCCCAGGTGGCCTCCTTCACTGAGGTCTGCAGCACTGTCCCTTTTAATGAGTACCAGGTCCAGTATTGCTTCATCAAGACTGTGTTCACTGACTAGATGGCTGAGGAATGCCCCCACAGGGAGTACAGATTGTCCCTGCTTCTACCTCAAGTTGCAGCTGGGAGTCTCTATTCTACATTAGGCAGATTGAAGTCCTCCCACCAGCAGCTCATCCCTCTTTTCTGTTATCCTGCCAGCAGCCTCCACCAGTACTTTATCTAACTCCTCCCCCTGTGCTGGCGGTCTGTAGCTCATGCCAGTTTGAATAGAGGCTGAAAACCCCATCTCTAGGGTGACCAACAGTACAGCTGCTCCCCCCGTATTCCTGTATCTCCATTGCTTTTATGCCTACCCTCACATAAAGCATCACACCTCCTCCTTTCCTTCCCACCCTGTCTCTACTAAACAGAGTATAGCCATGTGTGGTCATGTTTCAGCTGTTGTTTTCAGTGCACCATGAGTTGGCAAGGGCCACAATATCCAGGGCAGCTTCTGTCCTTCTTACCTCTAGGTCAGGAATGTTATTTCCTAGACTTTTAGCATTTGCACAAGTGGACTTCCAGATTTTGTTACCACTCTGTTTGCCCCTCCCCCCATCTTTCCTTTTTGACCTCTCTCCTTTGCCCCTCTCTTTTTAATGCTTCCATTCCCATCCCCTCTTCATTTTGCCACCCTGCTTCCCTTATTAATTTCCTCCCTGGGGGATTCCATTCCCACCAGATTCTCCCTACTGTCTTCTTCAGCTTGTGTAGGGGCTGTTACTGCCTCCCCAATTACTTCCACCACACCCATTTACTAGTTTAAATAGTCATCAAAATAACATCTAAACCATCCACTGAGGCCTATGGTTCCCCTCCAAGATGGATGCAGGCCATTACTCCTGTAAAGGCCCTAATATCTCCAGGTGGATCCCCAGTTCCTACTGTAGCTGACTCTCTCCTCTCTGCTCCATTCCTTCAACCATAAGTTGAAAGTCTTGGTGCAAAGATCCCTCTCTACCCCCTGTCATAGACAGGCAGCACCTCTGCGAAAGCCACTGAGTGCACTATCTGTCTAAGACACTTCCCCAGTTCCTTAAACTTCCCCTGCACTATCCCAGCCCCATCCCTATACAGGTCATTACTCCTCAGGTGGGCAATGACATTCAGCTCTGCCCCCTGTCCTGCTGCTGTAGCAATCCTTTAGATCCACTGCCCATCCCTTTTGGCACCTAACCTCCTTCTTCTTCCTTTTTCAATTTCAAAATCTATCCCCTTCACAACTGAGTCCCAAACCATAAGTTGCTTCCTCCTCCTCTAGGGTTCTCTCATTCCTTTCTTGGGGTCTCCATTCCAGAGAACCCCCCAGATCCTACTAGGCCACTACTAAGGGGGCCTCTTCCTGGCAGTCCCACCTTACCAGAGCAGCGTAGAAATTTTGCAATGGTACTGGTGGAGGAATGTGTCTCTGACCCACTACTCCCACATATCCCCAGCTCACAATAGTTCAGCCATTCCTCTTCCCTGGCATTTTCTGAGGTAATGGTGCCAGACTTGGTGTACTGTGGGTGGGAGAAGAGCTCCCCCAAATTCTAAACAACTCAGCTTGGAGTCTAGCGACCTCCTCCCTCAACCCAGGGAGGTGCATGCAGAAGGGGCATCAGTGTAGTCTCCTGATGCCTCTCTGAAAATTGTCATCCCACAGCCACTGCACCACACCACTCCTAGCATTCTTTGCTTCTCTAATCCCTGTGTTACCAGGAAATACTATTATACCCTTACCCCCTATATGGTGTCCTTGCTTCCCCTTGTTTTATGTGTTGCTACTTGTGTTCCCCTGTACCTGGTGTACTTCACCTTATACTGTTACTCTAGACAGAGTATTGCTCCAACTCCCAGTTTGGTCCTACCTTTTACCTTCTGCCCTTCCAAGCAGTGAATACAACATCAGGAGTGAACAAGTGCCTTACCTTAGTCAACCAGCAGAGCCCCCCACTTCTCTACTTCCTTCTGCTGATGCCTGCCGATGTCTAAGATGTCAGTCTTCCACTCCTTTGCTGTTTCACTCACTTGCTGGACACCAGGCATCCTGGGTGCAGCTTAAGAGTGCTTAAAGCAAAACAGGAGGATCACAGGAACATGATGTCCTCATGCACCTCAAGTTCACTGGAACAGCTCATCCATCTTGCATGTGGTATGCCACCTAGTCCCTCCCAGATCTTCTTTACTGATCATTGATCAGTGTAAGTCCAGCCTGCAGATACATTTGATTTGTACATAGGTTTTTTATGATGGAAAAATACAAAAAGTCCATCATCATGCTTTCCTCATAGTTCTACCGTCATTTTATTCCTTAGCAGGAATTTATCCATTTGTTCCTGTAGCACCCAATTGCATTCAGTTTGATTACTTTGTGGAAAAACCAACCCTACAGCCCTAGCATGCTCTGTAATGCTTTCTTAATTTGGTTATGATCATCTCTTCTCTATGATTCAGGCCATTATTACCCCGTGTTCTCTTCCCTGGCTATCAGCAAAAAAGCAGATCATCAGAATTTTCACCTACAAATAAAACTAAAAGATGAAATTGTCACTAATAAATATATGGAGAATTTAATGTTTCATCTGCAAGTAAGGTTTTTGATGACTTTGAAAATAGTTATGTGCTTTTATCATGCTTCAGAAACTATTGAAACTTATCTAGAGAAAAGTCAAATGTTCATTTTAAAATGCAAATTGTAAAACAAGTCATTAAATTGGATACTGAAAAATCAGCTGTCCATAACCTTCTGGATCCACTGTTCATATGATTAGGCAGAACTAATATAACTGCTTCACTGACCCATCATTTTAATGTGTCACATTAACAAAGGAGTATCTGGAAAACTGTCTGACACCATTATTTAATATAGGTAATATATGTGATTTGAACACTTATAGGCCCCTTACCAATTTATCAATACTTAAATATACTCACAAAGGCCATGATTACCTATGCTAATATGCCACATACCTCAGGCATGTAGGCACCCCTACATGCAAATGCCACACAGCAGGGGTCCAGCAGACACCCAGCAGCATTCACTATTGATGTGCGAGCCAGATGCATAGCCGATCTCCTGGCTGCCTGAACAGATACACACACAACAGGCTGATAAGGAGCATGCCAGGGGGTGTGCCCACACTCCATGCAATTCACAATGGCAAGGAGTGCTGGGTGGTGTGGGACATAATACATCTCAGGGACCCCACCATAAGTGTCTATGTGCCCCCCGATGGTCACTAATGGGGCATGTCAGAAACATGGTCCCCATGCACACTGTCACCACAGCCCACTGGGCTGCAAGGGTGGGCTGAGGGCAGCCATTTGACTGAGTGCCTGTAATATTTATGGTCCCAGACCCATACACTCTCACAATCCCCTACACCAGTGGCACAAAGGATCCACTCATCGACCCAGAATGGGCATCCAGTTGGATGCCTGCCAGTGTCCTGCACACAGCCCTGATCCAGCTGCATGCTGGGAAGGTGGAGCCATTGACAGATGCCCTGTGGGTGCTTGCAGTCATGAATCCACCCACTCTGTACCTGTACAGGGCCACATTGGCATGCTGACAGGTTACGCGCAATTTGCGCGTACATTGCTCCCTTTCATGAATTGCAACCAAAGTTAGTAAATGTGTAGCTGCGAGTCTTTCAAGATTTAAATGACATTATAACTCCCCATCAATCAGAATTTAGGTTCAAAGCATTGTACTATGCACTAGGAGGGGTAACAGGTGACTTTCCAACTACCATGCATGAAAGTCTGATTTCAGTGCTATTTTCTTAAATCCAAAGTGCACAAAGTCTTTAATACAGGGGATCCCAAAATCCTCCTTACTAAGTTTAGGAAAAATAGGATTAGCAATCAGGTCCTGCGTTTGTTTACTAAACTGGTAATGTCCAACAGGTAAACACTGATGGAAATACTTCCTCTTGCTCATTATACCAAATGGGGTCCTCAGAGTTCTGTATTTTGCCCACTTTTATTTATATAATAAATGGGCTGGCAGTATAATCTAGATGTTAGAGTAACAAGTTGTGAATGAGCTTGTTATATCTAGCAGACCTGGATGTGACTCTAGCAACCTCGACTTGTATACTTTGTGACACTGAGCACTTCACTTAACCTTTCTGGGCTCCTGGATTGCCCCTGAAAACAGGCAGTTGTGTCAAGTGGGACTTACCAAAATAATGAAAACCAAAAAAGAATATAGTACAGAAATTATTTAGGTGAAGGTCTTAAGTATGCAAACCATTATTTATATGCAGCTAATATGCTTTTGTATCGTAAATTAACAGTCCAACTGTCCCCATTGTAGAACAGAATCTGAAGTCACCTTACTGGCATTTTGCAGTATAATTAAATTTGAAACAGATTGCTCCTAAACAGTTCCACAAAAATGTTATTTCTCCTAAAGATGTGAAACCTTCTGAATCATCTGCATTCCTGACTGCCACTATGTTGGCAGATAAGTTGGAAGTAGCAAGGTAATATAAGTTCTTGGGTCTGGATCAATAATAAGTTAACCTTCACTAACACATAGAAGAACTGCAAAACTCTTGGGATGAGGCTGCCTTTTTATAGGAACAAAAACTGGTTGACATCAAATGGAAAAGGTTTTGTCAGATTTCATTTATATGAACAGTGCACACTACCACCTTTCCAAATTGGATGGGCTTTATCACAGAGCCATATAGATTATAACTGGACAGCATTCTAGAATGCACAATTGTTCATTATATGAAGCCTTACATTGGTTCTCAATGAGCACTAGGAGCTTGACAAATTTGTATCTTTTGCCAAAAAAGCTATTAAATGCAACTTTTTTTTGCACATCACTGAAATCATAAAGAAAGAGTGTAGTATATAATTTATGCATTAAGAAGTTCATCCTGTTTTATTTCAAATTTCTTAGATTCCACTCCCACATTGGTAGTAACGCATTTAGTTGTAATAATCCAATGTTTTGGAACACTCACGGGTGTACTTAGAGAAGGCTTCTGGCAAAAATTTCTAATATCAATAAATTCAGTACCAGGATAAGCATAACCCCAATAAACATCATATCAAAAATGTGATGAACAACTTATTTTGTTTAAAAGTTAAAAGCTGTTTTATAACCCTGATTTCTCTGCCTGTTCCCAAAAGTCTGTTTCAGTGATGAGCTACTGATGATGTCAGCTCCAGAACTCACAGCCTAGACTTCCCTGCCAGCAACCTTATATGACTTATTACTCCAAAGTTAACTGTAGTTGTAGTAAAATCTTTAAAAAGGAAAGCTGACCCTGGGTGGATGTGGGACATGCATTTTCAGAATGTGCAGGTACAAGGCACTTAAAAATGTAGTGGGAGAAGTTGTCTTGAAATGCAACTGAAAACATATATTTTGAATGCCAAGGTTGTGCAAAATTTCAGAATACTGCAGGGATGACATTTTGGAATTCCACTAAGCTGCATTTTTGGAATAGTAAAGAGAAGGGATGAAGTGCACATCAGCCTTCTTAAAGGTTTTCCAGTAAAAAATGATAAACCAAGCAAAAAATGGAACTGGACAAATCAAAAGCATTAGATGGAAAACACTGATTTCATTTGAAAAACATACAAATGCTAGACATGGCTAAAACACTGGGTTAACACCCCTATAGATTGACCCAGGGCTAGTGAGTCTTCCTCAGGGGTGGAGATGGCCATCAAACCTATTGCTATTAAATATCCCTTTATTATATCCAGTTAAACCATGTTTTTAATGAACAAATTCTCACATAGCAATAGTTCTGTCAGAAAAGAATGTGCTGCATTCAAAAATCCTTAATAGACCACAATGTGTAAAATTGTACTCGTATTTTTCTGAATTATGGATCTGTTACGTGTATGATATAAGTTGCATGAAATTATGATCCTCATAGTGTCACTGCTACACTTTTTCTATCAGACACGCTATTGTGACTTTAAAATAGATGAGTTATATTTATTTGAGATCCCAATGGCATTCTATCATTTTTAATCAGACATTTAATTTGATTCTGATTTATGGTGTTTATTTTATTGCGATGGTTAGCATGCATTTAAGAGCCATATAAAGCCACTGCAATTAGTGCATACAAGTACAATTTCAAACATCATGGTATATTAAGGATTTTTTAATGCAGCACTTTTTTTCTGACAGAACTATTTATATGTGTAAATTCTTTCGTAAAAAAAAAAAGTTTAACTGGATATAATTAAGGGGTATTTAATAGCAATAGGTTTGTCATCTAACTCCACCCTCTGAGGAAGACTCACTAGCCCTGAATTGATAAATAGGGATGTTAGCCCAGTGTTTTAGCCACATCTAGCATTTGTATGTTTTTCTAATAAAATCAGTGTTTTCCATATAACACTTTTGGTGTGTGCCCAGTTCCATTTTTTGCTTAAATTTTTGGAATGTATCAAGGACATAATCTCAAAAAGTTGCTGGGACACATATATTTAAAATATGTCTGAGGCACTGAATTTTTAAATATGGCAGTGTCACACATTTTTAGAATGTGTCTGTGGCAGACAGAGACACAATTTCTGAATGCAGGAACACATAGCTGCAG
The DNA here is from genome assembly GCA_016271365.2 of Neoceratodus forsteri. Lineage (NCBI taxonomy): Eukaryota > Metazoa > Chordata > Ceratodontiformes > Ceratodontidae > Neoceratodus > Neoceratodus forsteri. The sequence goes on along the minus strand of CM057455.1, from coordinate 635,469,321 downwards.
AATGGGGTAGGGATGCATAATTTTGAAATGTGTCATGGATGCACAATTTAAGAATATGGGCCACGCCGGCCCACTGGTGCAGTGGCTGGATTTCTGCTTGCGGCGCCAGCGATCTGGATTCAGGAACAGACCCAGAATGTTGGAGAGTCAGCCGGGAGAGAAGGAATGAGTGTCCTATGGATGGCTCTCCTTCTCTGGGGGGGTTGGGGGGAAGCCTCCGGCATGCTGAGGACTCCTGGCTGAGGCTGGGATGTACTCGCGCTACCGGCGTTTGTCCAATTGGGAAGCGGGGCAGGCACTGGTGTCATTGCATGTCGCTACCTTCAAGGAAGAAATACAGGAAAAAAGAGCAGACAGGGTGGGTTCCACCATCTGAGTGAAGCCCTCCACAGGGCCTAGATTAGCTGCCAGCTCTGCTGTCCCCTGACTAGTTAATAGTTCCACAGCATGGAAGGCCACCATTGCCATGGGCCCATGCTCCGGGGGTAAGCCAGGATAATTGGAGGACTCAGGCAGCAATAGTAGTGGAGGAGGCTCCCAGGGACCCTGACCAGGGCTGAAGAACGATGGTGGATCTGCCTGGGAAAAATAGTAAATAAAAAAAAAAAAAAGAATGTGGACCACCCACACTAACTCAGATATGATCATTATTACCGAATCCTGGCTTAAAAGTACTATCTCTGACCAGCAGATCTCACTCTCCTCCTTTAACTTGTTCAGATCAGACAGGCCCTCGAGGGGTGGGGGACGGCAATCTACTCAAAAGACCACTTAAACTTCTCCATCACCAACACCATGTCCAAACCCAAAGAATCTGAGTGCATGGAAATCAAAATACAAATATCCACAGTTGAAGCTCTCAACATCATAGGTTGCTACAGTCCCCCCTCAGTTGATCTAGAGCTAATCTCAACCCTCAAAAGTGTGATCGCACCCATCAACAATGAGATCATCATTCTAGGTGATCTCAACCTCGATTGGCTCTTGCCTAAGGCATGTGTCCTAAAAGAACTCTGTGATGAGCTTGGACTGTCCCAAATCCTTATGGAGTCAGCATTGTTCAGCAAATCATGCAAATAACTACATCCTGGATGTTATTATCACAATCCATCCCCACAAAATTCGGCATACAGCCATATTCCATAATGATATCAGTGATAGGAATATCGTAGCATGCTCCAGAAACCAAGATAAGCACCCCTCTTCCTCTACATTTGTCACCAAGCACAGCTTCTGCAAATTCAACATCGAAAACTATATCTCGGATCTAAAATATGTAAACTGGTAAGATCTCTATGTTGCCAAATCAGTGGACAAGGTGGTCACCTTTCTTAACATTACACTGACTCAGCTCACCAATAAACATGCCCCTTTCATTAGATCCAGGGTCTGTAAACATTCCCATCCCTAGTTCGCTCCAAACCTAACAGCTGCACCACACAACCGAGATAAACCTTCGGCCCGTGCAAGGTACACAAAGAATGTAGCCTTCTGGCAGGCATTTAGAACTACTAGGAATGCTTGTGTTAAACCAATACGATGTGCCAAAGCTAACTTCTATGTAGAATCCCTTGCAATGCCAAAGGCAACTCAGCCAAGATCTGAAAAACAATCAAGACAGCTGAGGGCCACAAAACACCCCCATCCATCCCCACCAAGTTACTCATTAACAGAGTCGAACATGTCGAGTGTGACCTTATCCTAGAAAAACTGAATACCCATTTCACTACCACTGGACTTGCATTGGATTCCTCCCCATATGCAGGGCTACCATGCATCCCACCCCACCCCACCAGCCATGAGCCCCCACCTCCTTATACCTTCCAGCTTCACCCTGTGACCTACAAGCAAGTAGAGGACTACCTTAGTAAACTTGACATCAATAAAGATAGTAGAGCAGATGGCAATGATCCCATCTTCATCAAGCTAGGCTACTATTATCTAGCTGCACCAATCCTTCATATCCGTAATCTCTAAAACTCCTCTGCCATGGTCCCCTCCTGTTGCAAATCAGCTCATATCTTGCCCTTGTTTAAATCACGTAACCCCTGTGACCAAAACAATTATAGGCCCATCTCCATTTTCCCTGCCTATCCAAACTGCTAGAGAAACTCGTCCATCACCAGCTTAAAGACCATATGGAAAAGTTCTCACTCCTCAACCTTGTCCAGTCTAGGTTCAGACAAAAACACAGTACCTCCTCCACTTTAGCTAAAGTCACCAATGACTGGCTGTCTGGGAATGATTCCAAACAAGTCACAGATGCCATATTCCTTGATCTCAGCAAGGCATTCGATACAGTCGACCATAACCTCATCCTCAGTGATCTCAGTAAACTAGACGCGGCTGACACCACACTTTAGTGGTTCTCGAGCTACCTTGCAGGTAGAGTTCAGAAAACCAAAGTCAGCGGTCAGGTCTCTGACTCCTTCCCCATAAAATGAGGTGTCCCACAAGGCTCCATTTTAGGCCATATACTATTTTCTATTTACATTAACTCACTAGATTCCAGTGTCAGCAACTCCAAAATACAAATCTTTGTGGATGATACTATTATATATATACTTCTAAGTCAACCTTATCCAAAGTATGTGATGTACTCCAAGCTGACTTCACACAGCTAGAGTGCACCCTAATCAACTCCAGCTTACTACTCAACATGAAAATAACCAAGGTCCTTTATTTCACACCTAGTAGCAATAGGCCTTCCCCTCGGCACAGTGCATCATCTGTACCCATCATGACTATCCTAGGTGAATCACTAGAAGTGATCGATCAATTCAAATATCTGGGTGTTTGGATAGACAGCAAACTTTCTTTCAGTGTGCACATCGATTACCTTTCCAGTATGTTGAAAGCAAGACTCTGCTTTTTCTTCAGGAACAGAGCACTCTTTCTCCCTGACATTAGATGTAAGCTAGTAGAGGCCACATTCCTGGCACTCCTAGACTACGGTGACATCATCTACAGCTGTGCCACTGCTGCCAACCTTCACAAGCTCAATATACTGTTCCATCGGGCTCTGTGCTTCATTACTAAAGTACCTTTCAGGACACACCGCTGCAACTTATATAAAGAAGTTGGCTGGCAACCCCTCATCACCCGGCAGCTAGTCCATTTAAGTATCTGGACACTCAAAAGTCTACTAAACAAATTACTGACCTATATCTCTTCACTTGTTAATAATTCCCTTTGCTTCTACCCTCTTAGGAAATCCACCTACATCCTCCTTGACATACTCTGGATGCGTACCTCCCTCAGCAAGGGTGCCATTAGCTACACCCCATCATCATAGAATCTCATCCAGATGTCACTCAGGCTCACCAGCACTGTCTCATTAAATTTCTTCAGAGTCCTGACCTACAAATTCTTCCCAGTAATCTGTCACTGCCACAGGTCCCAGCACATGTCATCTGACCTCTTGTATCCTTTGCCCTAGTATCCCTATCCACCCTGGCCCCTGTCCTTCCTAGTCCATCCCCACCCTTACACCCAGGACTCCTTCTATACCCTCCATCCCTGATCCTTGCCAAACTCTCGCCCTTGCTCATTCATCCTCTTGCATCTTCTTGCACCTATCCCTTGCCCCCTCAGTCAGACTCCTTCCTCACTAGAAGTAGCTATGTATTTCTCCTTATCTCCTTCCTTCCTGCATGCTCAGCAACCTTGGGAAGCTGACAGCAATCGTATAAGTTCTTACTGGTACTATTTTTTGTTTTTCCCTCTCAATATGAACTGGTTCCCGGATGCTTCACTATTGTTTTTTCTTTTCATTGACCCTGTGTGTATTTCCTACCAATTATTGTTACCTTATGTTATGTCACCACTACTTACCCAGGCATTGGATTCTGATATGCTTTGTTATTGTTTTAATGACCATATATGCACTTTTGTTTCTACCAATTATTGTACTGTATGTTATGTCATCACTTTAATTGTACACTGTTGTTTAACGTTGTCCTTACAGGACCTCCCTGAAAACGAGTGTGCTCAATGGAGTCTTCCTGCCAATAAACTTAAACTTAATTTTAGCATGTAGATGTGATACAGTTTCAGAATGTTGTGGTGATATTCGACTTCAGATTGTGGTGGTACAGTAGTAGTGCCGAATTTGTCAAGTCATTTTGTGAGATTCCATAGTCATCCTTCAAGACGTTTAAGGAAAAAAATCCTCTAAAATGTTTTTTTTGTAATACTTAGAGAAAGAGGCCAGCTCCTATTACAGTACTCAAGCACAATCTAGTGGATTTTTAACTAGACTATCACATGGAAACACCCTCTCCTCTTATCAGTGAACACACTACCCCAAAAAATTCCCTAACAAAAGGTTTCACAGTTCTCAATAGGGATTTTCAAATATCCTTACAAATCCCTTGACAAATTCAGTGCTGTAATTTCACAATGTGGTATGGGCCCTGAATTTTAGAATGTGTCGGGGAAATGAAATTGGCAACTCAAAATTTCGAATTTAGCAAACATACAACTTCAAAACGTGGCAGGTACAGTATATATATATTTTTAGAATATGATGGGAATGCACAATTTTGGAACATGACAGGGATGTGCATTTTCAGAATCTGACAGGTATGTGCAATTTTGGAATATGGCAGGGACACAATTTTGCAATGTGGCTGCAACACACAATTTCTCAATGCGGTGTGGTTGTATAATTTTGCAATTTGGATGGTATACACTATATCAGAATTAGGCAAGGCATCACAGTTTTGGAATATGGCAGGGTTCACAGTTTTAGAATGTGTGGGGATGCATCATTTCAGAATGTGTTTGTGACAGAAATCTTTGGAATGCAATGGGAACATACAATTTTGGAATGTGTCAGTGTTATACAATTTTGGAATTTGGTGCGGGTGCAAAAGTTTGGAGTGGAGCAGGGACACACATTTTTGGAGTATGGTGGGAATTCACAATTTTAGAATGAGGCAGGGGTGTTCATTATTGGAATATGATGGTTATGTACACTTTTGGAATATGGTAGGGTCATTTCCCAATATGGTGGGGATCCACAAATTCACAATATAGTGTGGGTGTGAAATTTATCAGTATGGTTGGTATGCACAATTTCACAATGTGGCTTGGATCCATAGTTTTGGAATTTATTTTATTTATTTATTTCATCTTGGATGACAAGTACCTTTGAGCTAAACATAGCTCATTTACAAAGGTTCCACGTCAAAGGGAAGGGGGAACAAACAGACAAAGTGGGCTAAGTAAGTAATAAACAGGTAGTTAATTGACAAAAAAAAAATTATAAATCATAGTAAACAACAGTAGGTAGAGAGATTAGCAACGAAATGGTATCCAAATAAAGAAACACAGCATACATCATGGAAAAGCGGTTTGGTAGGAGGGGCTACCAATTGACAGTTAGGCAAACACAGGAATGCTTTAAGTATCCTGATCAGCAAAGTGGTTACAGTTGAGAGAGAAAGAAAGAGAAAGAGAGGGGGGGAGGGGGGAGAGAGAGAGAGAGAGAGAGAGAGAGAGACAGTTATGTTAATGTCCTAGGGGCTAGGGGAATTGAGTGTGGAAGTGCAGTATAAAGCTCCAGGGCAGGAAGACAGCAGCCAGGCTTTGTCAGTGCAGGGCATGGGCCCAGATGTTTAGGTAGGGCTTGGGAGAGATTGATAGGAAAGGTCAGTGGGGGGAGGAGTGCAGGCAGGTACCCTCAAAATCAGAGGGTATAGTCACATTGGCCTTCAGCTGTGAGCTGCTGTCAAAGCATCTGCTTGGGCCCCAGTTCCAGAAGGTTAGTTAATTCATGGCATAGTCCATTGTACCAGAGCTGAGCTCAGTACAAAAAGGTCCGTTGTTATTGGGTAGTCCAACACTTGGGAACTAGGAGGTATTCAGCTGTGGACAAGCGGGTGTGTTGGGTCTTTGGAGAGTTACTCAGAAGGCTAAGGACCCCCTTAGGAAGGAGTCCAAGGAGCATTTTTTTGTAAGCAAGAATGTTTGGTATTTAATTCTGCCTCTGAGCTGGAGCCACCTGGATTGTGAGTACAGCTCACATGTGTGGGTAAGACGAGGGGCACCTATATAGAGTCTGCAAACCTTGTTCAAGGCGACCGTTAACCTGAGTGATGTGATGGAGGCAGATACATACACGGCCAATCCATAATCAATGACTGATAGGACTGAGCTGTGAATAGCAAGCTTAAGGGCATCTGGAGTCAGACACCTTCTGCGTCCGTAAAGGAGACCTATCCTGACATTTACCATATTGGCAACATTCTGGTTGTAGGGTACATAGGTAAAATGGCAGTAAAGAGTTACACCTAGATACCTGAAGTGCTAGATATGCTTGAGGGGGGCTCCTAGGCTATTTTTGACAATAAGCTAATGAGACTTGTTCTTATTGCTGGAGGATGAGAACAGCAGCACTTTAGTTTTCTTATAGTTAAGTACTAGTTTGTGCATACTGAACCATTGCTCAATTTCTTTAAAACCAAGCTGCAGCTCACTTTCAAGTGAACTAGGGTCTGTGTGGCTTGTAAAAATGACTGCGTCATCAGCATAAAGGAGGGACCATTGGTGACATGCAGATAGCAAATTGTTCAGAAATATACTGAACAGGAGAAGACCCAGTATTGAGCCTTGAGGTACTCCAGACCTGACAACCCGCTGGTTGGAAGCAACATTAGATATTTTCACCTGTTGGGTCCTGTCACCCAGATAGCTTCTGAACCAATTTAGTGTTTCACTAGAGAGACCAGTCATAGTTAATTGACCAAGGAGGAGCTGGTGGTTGACTGTGTCAAATGCCTTCATTAAGTTGATAAAGGCTGCTTCTACAAGTTTGCCTTGGCCAAAAGATTGGTGAATTAAACTGGTGAATTCTAGGAGTGCAGTAGAGGTTCAGGAGTAGGAATGTGACTGAAACACACACTTTCAGAATATGGTATGGATGCAAAATTTTGTAATGTGGTGGTAACATGCAATTTTGGAACATGGTAGGGATTTGTATTTTCAGGATGTAACATGGGTATGCAACTTTGGAATATGGCTAGGACAATATATCAAAATGTGTGGGACAATGCTATTTTGAAATATTGTGGGAATGCATATTTTTGAACTGGCAGGAATACACGGTGTTGGAAAGTGGCCAGGATGCACAATTCCAGAATATGTCAGGGATGCATAGTTTTGGAATGAGCCTGTAATGTATAACTGCAGATTTTAGCAGTAACAGTGTTTGAAAGTGGAGGGGTACATAACTTTGAGATGTGGTAGTGACACAGAGTTTTGGAACAATGCAGGGACCAACATTTTTGCAATATGACTGGAACACACAATTTTGTAATGTGGTAGTGACAATTTCAGTATGTGGTAGGGATGTAGACAATGTTAGAATATGACAGGACACACAAGGTCAGAAAGTTGCAAGGACATGTAATGTCTGAATGTTGTTGGGACATGTAATATTGAAATGTGTTGGTGACACACAACTTTAGAATCTGGTGTGTGCATACAGTCACGTGCAAAGCAGCAGAAAGAATGGAAAAGTGTGTCCAATCTGGCTAATGAAGTACCATTGGGGCACTGTAGACCACATCACTGTAGTCAAAGACTGGAAGGATCATTTTCTGGATAATGGCATGGTGTTCTGATAAAGGGATGCAGTCATGGTTCCTGTACATGGCACCTAGCTTGGGGTGCAGCATTTTGAATATGGCATCCATGTGTCCAGAGAATTTGAGGTGTTGGTTGAGCCAAACCCCAAGGTACTGGGTCTATGTGATTATGGCGAACACCTAAAGGCAATCACAGTTATCGCTCAGTCAGAGTGCCAAACACATTTTCGGCACTCTGACAACCCTGACTCACCAGAACAATGGTGCCAGGACAGATTTTTACTGCTTTCTGTGGGAGCTGCGCCTCCCTACCCCGCGGGAGCTGCCCTGCACCACCCTACTGTCATGGCAGGGGTGCATGTCGGGGTGAAAGCAGTAAAAAAAAGGTTTGGGCCTGGAACAGTAAAAATCGCACCGCACCCAGACCCGAACCCAGTACCTCAGCCACCCCAGCCACTAGCCAATCCCCGACACCATGATGCAGCTCAACCAGCAACTGCAGCACCACCTCCCCAGCTTCTCCACTCCTCCCAGCCCATGCTCTCACGTGCTTGCTCCCACCCCCCGCGTGATATGAGCATCCTGTCGCCTGGTACTTACCCCTCATCCGGTCGCCCTACCTTTGCATTGCCATGAGTGGATTGCGCTGGAAAGGAGTCACCATAATGGATGGCTCCCTTCCTCATGCGCCCACTTCTTGGGTTACCCAAGGTACCTGACTGAGGTGACATCCTCCAGTGGGGATTCATCCATTGTGTGGAAAAAGGGGAGGGATGGGAGCCTGGAGACTCTCTGCCTCATTTCAAAGGTCATTGAGACAGTCTTCTTGGCATTCAGGAAGAGCTTTTCAGAGTGTAGCCAGAGTTGGACTTCATTGAAGCCATGCTGGAGTCTAAACACCATGTCAGCAGGGGAGGGGCCCAAGGTATACAGGACAATATTGTCCGCATACTGTACATGTGTATGGCTGCAGATGTGCAAGCTGTGGGGAGATCATTTAGAAAAATAGAAAATAGTGGTCCAAGTACTGAGCCTTGAGTGATGCCTGTATTAATAGGAAGGGGCAGGGAAAGAGCATTGCCAATTTTGACAGATAGGGTTCTACCTTCCGGGTATAACTGGAACCAACTGGTGGCCATTCTAGAGAGTTCAATTGCTGAATGTTTAGAGAGGAGGAGTGGGTGGGAGACAGTGTTGAAGGCCCTAGACATGTCCACAAGATGGTGGAAGTGATAAGACCCTAATCCATGCCTGTGAGGATGGAATCAGTGAGCCAGAGGAGGGAGGTGGTTGTAGAGTGGTGCTTTCAAAAGCCTGATTTGAAAGGGATGGAAAAAACGAGGAGTCAAGGAAAGGAGAAAGGTGGGTGAGCACAATTCACTCCTGTACTTTAGCATGGATGGGGGAAGGGAGGTGGGGAAGGGTAGTTGCCAGTAACAGATGGGTCACCACCTTTTGGGAGGGGAACAACTGTGGCATGCCTCCAAGCAGAGTAGACAGAGGCTTGAGAGAAAGTTAGGTTTAGGAGGTCCGCCAGAGGTTAGGAGATAGCAGGTGCTGAGAGATAACAGAGCTTGCCATCCAGAGAGGAGAGGAAGGGGGAGGAGATGGAGGTGGGTGGAGAGAGGGAAGGAGAGAAGAAAGGAGGTGTAGGAAGTAAAGAAGGAGTTAAACTCAGAGGTGACAGAGAGAGGATCAGTGAGACAGGAGTCTCTGGCTTGGAGGACAGGGGATGGAGGTCAAGTTGGTTGGGAGAATATAGCGTGCACCACCTTCCAAAGTTTAGATGAGTGACTGATGATCTACTCGAATGTGATGGATAAATAGTCTGCTTTGGCAAACCTGACTGCCCTAGTGCAGGCATTGCAGAGTTAACGGTACCTCTGTAAGTCAGTGGTGGAGTGGCTATGCTTGTGCTTTAACCAGGCCAGGTCATGTAGACAGGCTAGCAGCTCTGCCGTGGTCCATTGGGGATGGGAACACCTTACCCTGACACTGGGAAGGGGGATGTGAAGGTTCCAGATTTCAAGGAAATTTGTTTAAAGTAGGCTAGCACATTGTCTACAGTGGTAGCTGAGGAAATTGGAGATGATTTGTACTGTGTATGTTGCTGAGTATAGGGGTGAGGTCTAGGGATCTGAAGGATCAAATTTGTAGTATCCTGGGAGGGGCTTTGGGGCAGTGAACTTTGAGGATGCAGTAGGTTAGGTGATGATCACTTAAGGCATCAGGGAGGGTACCAGCTTTAAGGATACAGTGGAGGTGGGAAGCGAGAGCCCAGTCGATGAGGTAATGATTGTGTTTTGAAGTTTAGTCTGGTGGGTTCGCTAGTTAACTGGGTCAGGTTCAGAAAGGCAATGACACAGTGAGTTTTGGAGTGGGTGGGGGAGAGTCAGTTCTGGTTGGAATCACCCAAGATAAAGATCTACCCTGAGGAAGAATGCAACATGATAATGGTCAGAATGACAGTGATGCTGGAGGGGGAGAAGTGAGGGCAGCAATAGATGCCTGCTGCATAAATAGGGATAGAGGGGGGAGCGAGAGCTTTATAAGCAGTAGTTCATATGCAGAGGGGATGGAGGTGCCTAGAACCAGAGTGAACTGAAGAGAGGACTTTAGGTACTTTAGGCCACCCCTCCTGGCATGGTCCTGATGAAGCAGTGAGTAACCAGGGATTGTAATCCTCCCATCATGAATTTTGGAGGCATGCCATGACTCTGAAATAATTAGTATGTTGAGACTGAGTGTTAGCATAAAGGGCTGAAAAAGGGAAATTTGGGGGAGAAGGCTTCTAATGTTGAAGTGAGCAACCCTGAGGTCCTGGGGGAGGTGGAGGGGGGGATGGCCTCAGATTGGCTTTTATGTCCCCAGCCAAGAGCAGTAATAGGGAGAGTAGGTGAAAGGACAGCGTTTTTATATGTTTCCTTGACAAGTTGTTGGTGAAAGGAGGGGGGTGGTGGTGAGGTGAGGCGGGGTAGCTGCACGGCTAAGAAGGACAGCACCGAGGCAGGAAAATGGATGGATAGATGTCCCAGGGGTCCAGGGGTAGTTGGGTAAGATGGTAGTAAAAACGGAGACAGTAGGAGATTATGAGGGGATTGGGTGAACAGAGAGGGTGAGGCGGGGGTGAGTGGTAGGAGGGGGATTAGAAGGAAAAGTAGAAGGGGAAAGGTTGGTAGTGGTGAAGAGAAAGGGGAAGAGACCAAGGATGAATAGAAACATTGTGTAGTGATGAGGAAGATCAGTGAGAGGAAGAGAAAAGAGGGGTCTTCCCAGCTGGCAGCTAGGCTTATGTTTGAACAGTTTTGCCAGTGAGGGAGCAGGCGGCACTGTGTGTAGGGAAGAGGGTAGCTATTGAAAAGGCAGAGACTGCAACCAGCAAGGAGAGGAGAGCAGGGAGGAGGGAAGGGGAGGGGAGGAGGCTCGGATTTGCCAAGAATGATTTAGGATGGGGGAGAGCAGCAGTGGGATAAACCAAAAAGGAAAGCAAGAGGGGTGCAGAAGTGGGCTGATTGGTTCAGAAGTGACCACTGCGCCAGGACATCAGCTATAAAATGAATAACACCCTGAGTAGGCGCGAGGTAGGATGAGTGGGTGAGTAGTACTGCATGGTGCTTCACCCACATGAAGCAGGCTAGCTGGCTGTGAACAGTGATGCTGGATCAGTACTTGCTTGTGGTGGAGTCCTGTGGCAGGGAGGCCGAATGGGAACTATCTTGACCCAGTGGAGTCCTGCAGGGGTCTGGGAGATTGGTGAGCTGTTGGAGAAATTAATACGAATGTCAGTGGGCTGCTTCAGTAACCTGAGCTGTGCTGAGAGGGCTAGCAGATGAATATGCAGTGCAGAAGGATGCTGCAAGGCAGGCTAGTCTAACATGGCAATGAGAAAATAAACACAGTCAGCTAGGGTTGTTTAAAGCTCAGATTTACAGTTTTGCTCAGCTGGAATCCAGTATATGCAGTCTACAGAGGCAGAAAAGCTAACAATAATATATGGTAGCTGCTGACTTGAAATGTAGTATCACAGCTGAAGCAGGATCGATACATGCTCTTTTAGTCACTGAATTAACTAATACATGGTAGCAACTGACTGGAATGAAATAATACAGCTGCAGTCGGATTGAAATAATACTTAATTAAAGCAACAGGAGAAGCTGCCTAACAGACATGGAGGAAGAGAAACTGAATTAATGTAAAATGAATAAAATGAATAGTAGATAATGAGAAGCTGAGAGGCATGAAAACAATCAGTGCAGGTTAGCAGAGTCACCTAGGTGTTGTAGAGAGGGTGAGTAATAGTGCTGGACACCAAAACCCAAGTGAAGCAGGCTAGCTGACTGTGCACAGTGATGCTGGATCAGTGCCTGTTTACGGTGTAGTCCTGTGGTGGGAAGGATGAACGGGAACCTTCTCAACCCAGCAGAGTCCTACAGGGGTCTAGGAGTTTGGTGAGATGTTTGTGGTGGGAGGATGAACAGGAAGTCTTTCAACCCAGTGGCATCCTGCATGGGTTTGGGAGTTTGGTGAGTTATTTGCGGTGGAGTCCTGTGGTAGGAAGGGCTAATGGGAACCTTCTTGACCCACTGGAGTCCTGCAGGGGTCTGGGAATTTGGTGAGCTTTTTGTAGTGGAGTCCTGTCAGGATGAGGGCAAACAGGAACCCTCTTAACCCAGTGGAGTCCTGCAGGGGTCTGGGAGTTTGGTAAGCTGTTTGCAGTGGAGTCCTGTGGTGGGCTGGGTGAACGGGAACCCTCTTAACCAAGTGGAGTCCTATGCACCACAGTACCCCACTGGCTCTCCCCACAGCCTTTGCACACTGCTTGGCCACCTTTAGGTCATCTGATATGATTGCCCCAAGACCCTTTTACTGTTTGTTGGCTGTCTGTATCTCCCCCCCATCACGTAAGCCTCCCCTGGGTTCCTGTGCCCCAAATGCATGATTTTGCACTTCTTTGCATTGAATCTTAGCTGCCATACTCATGACCATACTTCTAGTTTTCCTAGGTCCCTCTACATTTTTTCCACCCTTTCTGGAGTGTCTACCCTGTTGCAGATCTTAGTGTGATTGGCATAGAGGCATACCTTTCCTTCCAGCCCCTCTGCAATATCACTTATGAAGACATTGAATAAGGCTGGCCCCAGAAATGATCCCTGAGGCACCCCACTGGTCACCTTACTTTACTTGGATTGAGCTAATTTTTTTACCACCACCCTCTGTGTTCTATCCCTCAACCAATTTCTGACCCAGTTTACCACCTTGGGAGCCATTCCCAGGTGGCCTAGCTTGTTTACAAGCCTATTATGGGGAATGGTGTAGAAGGCCCTGCTGAAATCCAGGTAGGCCACATCCTCTACTCCCTCAGATCCACTTCCATGGTCACACAGTCAAAGAAATCAATCAGATTTTTTGGCATGACCTTCCCCCTGCAAATCCATGATGCCTTGGATCCTGTGCTCCGCTGGATTCAAGATGTTCCACAGTCCTTTTATTTATTTATTTGTTTGTTTTTGATAACAGGGTAAGTGCACTAAGCATTAAAAATGCCTATTTTCAAGCAAGACCCGGGAGAGTACATGGTAAAGGTCATAGCACAAACACATTTACAGATAAAGTAAAACAGTACCGAGAGAACATGGTTTAGCAGTAACAAAACAACAATAATTTAGATAGGATATACAATAATAAATAATAGTAAATAAGGAGTAGTTTTAGCACTGATTCCATTATTTTCTCCACCACTGAGGTCAGGCTGACTGGTCTATAATTACCAGCCTTCTCCCTGCTCCCACTTTTGTGTAGAGGGACTAAATCTGCTCTCCTCCAGATCTCTGGAACCACTCCTGTTTCCAGCGATTTACTGAACGGGACTGCCAGTGGTGCTGCCAGCACCCCCCTGAGCTCCATTAATATTGTAGGATGTATCCTGTCTGGTCCCATTGCCTTGTCCACTTTCAGTTTTGTGAGTTCCTTTAGAACTCTCTCCTCCGTAAATGGACTGGTGTCCAGTTCCTTCCCTGTATTGTTCCTGCCACTTAATTGTGGTCCCTTGCCTTCCCCCCTCTTCTGTGAATACTGAACAAAAATATTTGTTCAGAATTGTTGCTTTTACCTATTCTGCTTCTGCACACTCCCCTTTTTTCCCCATTAAGCCTTACAATCCCACCTCTGGTCTTTCTTCTTTCACTAATGTACCTATAAAAAGTCTTGCCCCCTTTTTTACCATCTGGGCTATTTTTTCCTCTGTTTGCACCTTTGCTCTCCTGACCATCTTCCCTGCCTTCCTCTTTTTTTCCAGATACACTTCCTTGTTCTCCTCTCTCTGTTTTTCCTTATACTTTCTGAAAGCCAACTTTTTTGCTCTTACCTACCTAGCTACTTCCTTTGACAATCATAGTGGTTTTCTTTTCCTCTTGCCTTTGTTTATGTGCCTAATGCAAAGATTTGTTGCCTCCACTATGGATCCTTTTAGATGATCCCACTACTCCTCAGCTCCTTGCTGGTCCTCCCTCCCTCCCTGCTATGGCTTTCTTGAGACATACCCCCAACTTTGCTAAGTCTGCCCTCCTGAAGTCTGGGACCCTCACCTTCGAGTGGCTCGAATCTGCTCCTGTACTCATATTGAACCACACCATGTGATGATCACTGGACCCCAGATGTCCTCCCACCATGACATCTGAAATTCTGCCCCTGCTGGTGAGAACCAAGTCCAAAATCACACCCTTATGGGTGGGCTCTAGCGCTAGCTGCCTGAGACATGCCTCTTGCGGGGAGTCATGGCTGAGGCTGCAGCTGGGTTGCTCCAATCAACATCTTGGAGATTGAAGTCACCTACAAACAGCACTTCCCCTTTAGTCGCCATCTTATAGATGGCTTCCACCAGAAGTTTGTCTAACTCTTTACCTTGACATGGAGGCCTGTAGATCACACCCGTGTGAATGGCAGTGCCATTATCTGTCTCTAGGGTAACCCACAGGGCCTCACCCCCCTCATAATCTCTGGACCTCAGCTGCTTTTATACCCTCCATGATGTAAAGAGCTACCCATCCTCCCTTTTTGTCCTCCCTATCCTTCCGGAATACAGTACAGCCTGGTATAGTTGCATCCCAGTCAGGGTTCCCATTATACAATGTCTCGGTGATAGCAGCCACGTCCAAACCAGCCTCTGCCATCAAGGCATCTGAAAAGTCTGGAAATACATATATAGCACATAACTCAAAAACAGTTTTTTTGTTGTTGTTGCTTTTTGAAATGATTACTACTACTGCTGTTTCTTAAATGTTAGAGAAATCAAATAAGTCTATACAATATGATTGCTGACTGGGAGGACTAGTCTGTGAGTTCTGGAGCTCACATCATCAGTGACTCTTCACTGAAGCCAACTTTTTTGAACAGTTAGTGAAACTGGGGATACAAAACCATTTTTAACTTCAACAAAGTAACACAGTGATGTCATTTTTGGTATGAGGCTTATAGGGGATGTGCTGATCCCAGTTCTTTAATTTAATACTTTTGACCAGAACCGTTTTTCTGAACTGTGTATTGGAGTAAGCCATAGCATTTTTGAAGCATTGATTGAGGTGTATTGACACCTGTAATTGTAAATAATATCTGTCAGTAAGGTACATTGTATTATTGTACAGTATCTTTGTCTATTCTTGCTTGATTTATTATAACTTACAGTACGTACCTTCATATATTGTGCAGTATCTGTGTATTGTTTTACCCCCAGAACCTCCTAAAAAATGAGCTTAGCTCAATGAAGTTTATCTTGGGGAAACAAATAAACACAAATACAATACAAGACAAGACAAACAACCTACCTAAGTAGTTGAGACTCCCTCCCTAATACTACAGTGGCAGCAAATGACAAGATTCACTTTAACAGAAATCTGGATATGTTGGGAAATATAACAGAAATCCTTTTGAAATGGATGGGGATTTCCTATCATATATTGTGATGCAACTAGATATTCTGCAACCACTGTACAGTATTTACAGTATATATTAAAGGTGATAGGAAACAGTTTTTTACATCTCTAGATGTCCTTTTTTTGTCCTTTTAATATCTATCCAGTATTCTGATGTTTTTTACCTTTTTTGTGAAATTAATAATCTAATTTTTTTGCATTTATAACTACCGTGAACCCTTCTCTCTACAGCAGTTGCTGCTCTCTTTTTTTCATACTGCTTGGGCTTTCTATGACATCACTAACGCCATCAAAGGTAATTTAGATGAACAGAAAGGCATGGTGTAATTGATGTCATAGAATGTCTTAGAAATATGAAAACAGCAATAGCTGGTGAGGAGAGTGGAACTCTATGTATATTTGAGGGTATCCCAAAGCTAGTTTATGTATTTATCAAAAATTGGTCATTGTACATCAGAATGCATGACTGGCATGGAAAGGAAGATGAAAGGCAAGTCATTATGTTAAAATAATATCCCATCTGCTTCAGGTCACAACCAGGGGTTGGGCTATTATCTATTAATCTAACCCTAGCGGAACTATGAGGAATAATGGGAAGGTGAGTACCTTATGCCCCTAGGGTTACAGTAACAAAAGTAACCCAACCCTTGGAGTGCTTTAATGTCATTATTAAAATAATCTGTCATATATTTTTAAAATGAATGTTTTTATAGCTGAAATTATTATAGTTCTAATGTACATGAGGGTTTCCAGATTTAAAGATATTACTTTTATAGTGCTGTCAACCAGTCAGAATGCTATATTCTTGTCACTGTTTTAGAATTATTGTTTTAAATACAAGAGTCACAGCCCCATATCAGACTCTTCACTAGAGCATAGAGATCCACATGATGTAATGTCTATTTTACTTCAACACTTCAATGCCCCTAATCATCCCTATTCCTCCCCTCTGAACTTTTTCAGTTACACCATGTTCTTCTTGTAGTACAGAGCACAATACTGGGCAATGCACTCATCTGAAACCTCATTATTCCTTGTACTGTGCCAATATTACTTCTCATCTTTGGTTTTCTACTACTTAACATAGAAACATAGAATCTGACGGCAGATAAGGACCTCTTGGCCCACCTAGTCTGTCCATTTTCCTACCTAACAGATAAGCTGCAGATCCTAATTAACCAACAGCTTACTTCCTCCGACCCTCCCACTAGGACTGCCTTATGTCTGTCCCATGCATTCTTGAATTCCCCCACTGTTCTTGACTCCACGACCTCCTCAGGGAGGCTGTTCCATGCATCCACAACCCTCTCTGTGAAAAAATACTTCCTAACATTACCTCTGAGCCGTCCCCCCATCTTCAAATTGTGCCCCCTTGTTCTTGCACATCTCTTTTTCTGAAAGATGCCACCCTCTTGGACTTTGTTGATTCCCTTGAGGTACTTGAAAGTTTCTATCATGTCTCCTCTCTCTCCTTTCCTCAAGGGTATACATATTAAGCTCCTTTAGTCTTTCTTCATGTCTTCTGGTGCAGACCCTGCACCATTTTGGCTGCCCTCCTCTGAACAGCCTCCACTCTGTCTATGTCTTTATGGAGATGGGGTCTCCAGAACTGCACACAGTACTCCAGATGGGGTCTCACCAACTATCTGTACAGAGGGATAACAACTTCCTGTTTTCTACTATTGATGCCTCTCCTATGCATCCCAATATCCCCCAGCCTTTCTTACTGCCTTCTCACATTGCTTACCCACCTTTAGGTCATCTGATATAATTACTCCCAGGTCCCTTTCCATTTTACTGTTGTCAGTATCTCACCCCCATTGTGTACTCTTGCCCTGGGTTTTTGTTTCCCAGGTGCATTACCTTGCACTTCTTTGCTTTGAATCTGAGCTGCCATACATTTGACCATTCCTCCAACCTTGTCAAGTCCTTCTCATCCTTTCCACTCCATCTGGTGTATCAACCCTGTTGCAGATCTTTGTGTCATCTGCAAAGAGACATACTTTTCCTTCCAGTTCCTCTGCAATGTCACTTATAAAGACATTAAAAAGGACCGGCCCCACTACTGAACCCTGCGGTACCCCACTAGTAACCCTCTTTTCTTCACTGTGGACTCCATCTACTACTACCCTTTGTGTCCTGTTGTCTAGCCAATTTTTTATCCAGGCTACCACCTTGGGACCCACTCCAAGGCTAGCTAACTTGTGTATTAATCTTTTGTGTGGGACTTATCAAATGCCTTGCTAAAATCTAGGTAAGCCATGTCCACAACCCCTCCCTGGTCTACTACTTTGGTCACCCAGTCAAAGAAATCTATTAGATTCGTCTGACATGACCTTCCCATCGTGAATCCATGTTGCCTTGGGTCCAGTGCCCCACTGGCCTCTAAGTACTCAACAATTCTTTCCTTCAGAAGTGATTCCATCATTTTACCTACCACTGAGGTCAAACTAACTGGTCTGTAGTTTCCTGCCTCTGTCCTGCTCCCACTTTTGTGAAGAGGAATCACATCCGCCCTCCTACAGTCCTCAGGTACCACCCCATCCTCCCATGATTTGTTAAAGAGAGTAGTCAGTGGTGTCATTAGTTCTACCCTTAGTTCTTTTAGAATTCTTGGGTGAATCCCATCAGGCCCCATTGCTTTGTCCACCTTCAATTTTATTAGTTCTTTCAGAACCCTTTCTTCTGTAAATGGACTGGTATCAACCCTCGTCTTCAGAGTGTTTCTCTTGTTTGGTTTAGGTACCTCCCTCCTCTTCCTTTGTGAATACTGAGCAGAAATATTTGTTCAGTATCCCTGCTTTTTCATTGTCACCCTCTACCCACATTCCCTCTCCTTTATTAAGCCTCAGTATCCCTCCTTTGGTCTTTCTTCGCTCCCTAATGTACCTATAAAGGTCTTATCCCCTTTTTAACAGAGTTGACTATCCTTTCCTCGGTTTGGGCCTTTGCTATTCTGACTGTCTTCCCAGCCTCTTTCTGCTTTAACTGATAAAATTCTCTGTCCTTCTCCTTCTGTGTTTCCTTATATTTCCTGAATGCTATCCTTTTCTCCTTAACCTTCCCTGCCACCTCTCTTGAGAACCACAGCGGTTTTTTCCTTCATTGTGTTTTGTTGATTTGCTTTTCACAAAGGCTTGTTGCCTCTGTGATGGCTGTTTTAATTACTTTCCATTGTTCCTCCACCCCTCCTTCTTGCCTGTTTGCTAGTGCTTTTCTGAGGCACTCTCTCATTTTCCCAAAGTCAGCCCTCCTAAAGTTCAATACTCTTGCTTTTGTATGGCTTGATTTTATGGCTGTGTTTATCGTGAACCACACTGTTTGGTGGTCGTTTGTTCCCAGATGGCTACCCACTTCTAAATCTGAGATTCTTTCTCCGTCCCCATTTGAGAGTACCAGGTCTAAGATTGCTCCCTCCCGAGTGGGTTCCAGTACTAGCTGTCTAAGGCATGCCCCCTGTAGGGCATCAAGAATGACCCTGCTCTTAGATATGCCTGCAGCAAAGGTGCTCCAGTTAACATCTGGCATATTCAGGTCCCCCATCAACAATATCTCCCCCTTTTCTGCCATTCTAAGGAATCCTTCTATCATTTCCTTGTCCATTTCCTCCCCCTGAGATGGGGGTCTGTATACAACCCCCATGTGGATTGTGGTGCCATTTCCTGTCTCAGGGTGACCCAGAGTGTCTCATCTGCTCCCTGTTTACTCTTTAGTTCTGTTGCTTTGATCCCTTCCTTTACATAAAGAGCTACTCCTCCTCCTCTTTTACCCTCCCTGTCCCTCCTGTAGATTGTGTATCCTGGTATGTTGACATCCCAGTCATGGTTCTCTGTGTACCATGTTTCTGTGACTGCCACAATATCCAGGCAACCCTCTTCCATCAAGGCCACTAGTTCAGGGAGCTTGTTACACAGACTACGGGCATTGGTACTCATCACCCTCCACTTTTTGATGACCTTACCCCTTTTAGCCCCATTTCTGTCCTTACTGCCTTTGCCTTTTTTTACATTTACTTCTGGCCTGCTCCCTAATGACTTCTCTACCTTGGTGTTTACCTCACTAATTACTGTTGCTTGTGGGGGGAGGCTGGGATTTTCCTGTTCCTTTTCAGTGCCTCCCCCCTTGGCTAGTTTAAATGCTTGCCAATGAAGCATTTAAACCTCTCACCTAGGATCCTGGTTCCCCCCCTGGACAGATGCAGACCATCACACCAGCATAGGTCTGCATCCATCCAGGTGGCTCCCCAGTCCCCAATGAAGCCAAAACCCTGAGCTCCACACCAGTTGTTCAACCATTCATTGAATTCCCTGGTGAGGAGAACCCTAGCATCACCCTTGCCATAGACAGGCAGCACCTCTGAGAAGGTTACCGTATGCTCTACTTGTCTAAGGCCCCTCCCCAACTCTACAAACTCCTCTTGCACTGCTCTGATCCCATTCCTAGCAGGTCATTTGTCCCTAGGTGGACACTAACATCCAGCTCCCTCCCTTGTGCAGCTGCTCCCATGATCCTGAGGATTCACTTCCTGTCCCTCCAAGCCGTGGTGCCAGGCAAGCACCTTACCACCCTCTCCCCTTCCTCCCCCATTTCTACCCCCCTAATGATTGAGTCCCCCAGCAGGAGTTGTTTCCTTCCCCTGTGGGGTCTCATGCCACCCTCCTGTGGGTCTCCTTTGTGAAGGTTCCTAGCATCCTCCTTGGTCTCCACTGCAGGTGCCTCTGTAGAGGAACCACTATCCACCAGAAGAGCGAATGAATTGTGGAGAGGTACAGCTGTAGGGATGCAACTCTGTTCCACCACCCTCTCCCTCCCTCCCTGAGCCTAGCCTCTCCTCTTTCTTGGCAACCTCAGAGGTAGTGGCATTGGCCCTGGTGGTCCCTGGGTGGGGGAGGAGGTTTCTCGAATCCTAGCCAGGTCAGCCTGGAGACGGGCAGCCTCCTCCCTCAGACCAGAGAGGTGCCTGCAAATAGGGCAGCATTGCAGCCTCCAGAATGTCTCCCGGAACACTGCCACCCCACAGCCATTGCACTGCACCACTCCTATCTTGTCTTATTTTGAGTCCCCTCTCCTGTTTCTCTGTATGCTTACTCTCTCCTCTCCTTACAACTCTCCCGCTTCCTGTTCTGGGACAGTAATTTCCTATATTCTTCAGTAGCCTCCTTCTTCCTTGCTCAGTGTCAGACCATCAGCAGCTGGGGGGGGGAGAGTGAGCTACTTTTTTCCTTTAGGGTTGACAAAACCAATGTTTCTCTATGATCCTTCCCTTCCTACGGCCAAACAGGAAGTTCCTGTTGACAGTCAAATCCAATGGCTATAAAAGTAGAACTGGCTTTGAGTGGGTGTGTGGAGTGGTGGGATGGAGGGCAATTAGTAAGAAAAAATGCTAGCAACAGGAAGTTGTAATTTGAGTCACCTGCTTTTATTGTGTCTAAGCCACACCCACAATTAAGCTCTCTCTCCTCCTACTGGTTTAGCAAAGTAAACTGATACAGAACCCTTCCCAGCACAGAACACACACTGACTTTCTTTCTTTTCTTTCTTTTTTTAAAACCTTAAATAAGGCCCCTTCTGCTTCTAATAAAGTATCTGTTTGCTTAAACTCAACAGACACTGACTCCTGCTAAGATATAAGTGTTAAATTAATAAGAAAATGTAGCTTCTTTTAGTTAGCTGCTTTCTGCTCTACAAGCAAGGCTAGCAACAGGAAGTTGTAATTTGAGTCACCTGCTTTTATAGTGTCTTAGCCACACCCCCAGTTAAGCTCTCTCTCTCTCCTCCTACTGGTTTAGCAAAGTAAACTGATACAGAACCCTTCCCAGCACAGAACACACACTGACTTTCTTTCTTTTCCTTCTTTTTTTTAAACCTTAAATAAGGCCCCCTCTGCTTCTAATAAAGTATCTGTTTGCTTAAACTCAACAGACACTGACTCCTGCTAAGATATAAGTGTTAAATTAATAAGAAAATGTAGCTTCTTTTAGTTAGCTGTTTCTGCTCTACAAGCAAGGCTAGCAACAGGAAGTTGTAATTTGAGTCACCTGCTTTTATATTGTCTAAGCCACACCCCCAATTAAGCTCTCTCTCCTCCTACTGGTTTAGCAAAGTAAACTGATACAGCACCCTTCCTAGCACAGAACACACACTGACTTTCTTTCTTTCTTTTCTTTCTTTTTTTTTAAACCTTAAATAAGGCCCCTTCTGCTTCTAATAAAGTATCTGTTTGCTTAAACTCAACAGACACTGACTCCTGCTAAGATATAAGTGTTAAATTAATAAGAAAATGTAGCTTCTTTTAGTTAGCTGCTTTCTGTTCTACAAGCAAGGCTAGCAAGCTTGCCTTGATGAAGCCAAACATCTAACAGGGTTTCTAAACTTGTGCTACTTACTGTTGCATATGTATCAGTGTCCTGTTAGTGATGACCTTTAAATAGCTTTTGTTTTCTGTTACCATACATTTACCCTCCTTTCTGAGTACTGGATATTCTGGTCTCATTTGAGGCAGCTCAGTACATAACCTTGGACTTGTCCATACTGAACCAGTGTTGGTATTTATTAGCCATGTTCTCAGTTTCTACAAGTCCCTCGGCAACCAAGCCCTACTCAACTAAGTTAAAATTTGCAGATGATCATCAAATCATCTGCAAATCTCATAATCTGACACATCCCCTTCAGCAAGATTGCTTTTCACATGTAAAAAAAAAAGAACAATGGCCCTGACTGGGATTCCTTGAGCAACCTACTGGACACTGGCCTCCAACTTATGAAATTGCAATGCAAGGCAATTTTATGATTTGCACCTTATCCAAAGACACACTCTCAGTGCAATAATAAAACAGCACAAAACAGTTACATCAAGTGAATATATTATATAGTTGTATGGTAGCAACACTGTAGTTAGTGTTGAGTAAGATGTATAACATTAAACTCTAAATTTGCACTTTAATAGGTTTGCCCCCATTAAACAGATATGCACAAATGTTTGCATGTATGGTCTCAGGGGCATGGTCTCTTGATGTACCAAGTTTCTTTCTATTTGGATGTGTGGATACTGAGATCATTGTTGTGAAAAGGAGGAAAAATTTAGTTTCTTTGCTGTTTTCTTCTCATTGCATATTGCCCAGACAATTTGGGATTTTGATCTGGAATTTCCAAGGTAGAATGGGCCTGGCCCCTGGATAGTGCCTTTCTTCTGTTGGGCGAAAAAAATAATAATCTGTTCCAAAGTTATAAGGATTTGAAATCTCAGTTCTGAGCATGCTCAGCAGGTTCTTTGTGATTGTTGTTTCATACGAAACAAGAACGTAGCCATGGGAAATGGGATTCTGTTTTGTGTGGGGAGTAATTCTGTTTTGTGAGAAAATGTTTTTGTTTTCTAGGGTGGCCATCTTGTTTCTATTTTTTTCCAAAAACACATTTTTGAAAACCCATAAAGATCATATCATTCAGAGACACCAACAAATGTATCTTGGAAAACAGGATCTCATTAGCTGGATTCTAAAGTCAGTTTTTGGAAAAAGGATCCATAAATGTGTTTTCTAATTATTTTAAAAATCTTGTTTCATGAGACTATTTTTTATTTCATATGGCCTCATGAAACAGGAATAGGCCATATGAAACAAGGGTAGGTTCATGAGACATAAAAACTTTGGACTTGTTTTTTTTTCACATTTTTGTTTCCCATTAATGAGTCCTGTTTCATGAGAAAGACACAGTTTCATGAAACAGAATTAGTTTATATGAAACAAGAATTTGGACTTAATTTGTTTTCACATTCTTGTTTTGCATTAATGAATTTGGTCTCATGAGAATGATACAGTCTCACAAAACAGAACTGGTTCGTGCTGGTTCATGTAAAACAAGAATATGGACTTCATTTCCTTCACATTCTTGTTTCACATGAACCAATCTTGTTTCATGAGAATGACACAATGTCATATATTAGGATTGGGTCATATGAAACAAGAATTTGAACTTAGATTTGTTTCCATTATTCAACTTTAACAAGCCATAACTCTGACAATATGTGCAGTTAAGGGACAGTCTATAAATCAAACAAAAGGTCTCAAAGAGTGCTACAAGACTAACACATAGTACCCTCCAAAAGAATTTGGGGCCATATAAAAAAAATACTGATTTAAAACTATAAAATTCCTATAGGCTAATAATGCAACTTTAACAAGCTGTAACTCCATTAGTCTTTGCAGATAAAGGATAATCAATATATCAATAGAAATGCACCAGCTAGTGTGCAGTATAAAGTGACAAAAGTATGGAAATGTGGTGATAGGGTTTCCAACCCTAACTCCCCCCACCACCACAAGCATCAAAAGGAAAAAACATTATAGTTTTCACTGTTGTCATTCTTGAAGAATCAGGGGTGGGGTGTTCCATGGGGTTCTCAAACCTAATGCTCACCTAACTGAGATATAATGTTCAAAGGTACAAAAATGTGTCTCTTTACATGTTACCAACAACTTGTATGCCCTCCATGAATCAAACAGATCACATCTGACATTATTTGTGCATGGAATGGGGTGAGCATTATGGTTGAGAACCTCAAGGAACACCTTATCCCTGACTCATCAAGAGTGATGACAGTGAAACCATATGTTTTTCCTTTTGGTGCTTAGGTGGGGTGGAGTTAGTTGAACCAAATGCTATCCAAAGTGCCACATTTCCCTACTTTTCTCACTTTAATCTGAACCCTAACTGTTTCATTAATGCAGTTTATTTACAAAGATACAATCAATAAACAGTAAACAATCATAATTAAATTAGCCTGGGTATGTTCTGATGAGGTGACCCTCATCCCCTAAGTTTAAAGGATAGTATTGTTTTCCCTTGAAGGTATGAAAAATGTCAGCTGACACTTTAAGAAAAATGATTCCATACAATACAGTGTTGCAAGGACTAGTAGTAAAAGAATAAAAACTAAAATCTGGCTTTTTATGTTTATAGTAACCAGTTGCTGAGACATAAATGAAAAGGAAGAAAAAAATAGTTTGCTGCACTCCAATATCTCTGTTTAGGTTATGTTATGAGGTCTCTCTCTCTCTCTCTCTCTGTCTTCTAAAATTTGCTCTTTGTTTAAGCTATTCTTTTCTGCTATCTCATCCTTTATTGTCTTTCCATTTTTGTTTCTCCTTTCTGGGACTGCAGTTGATGGAGCCCTGCAGACCTTTTACAATCATTGAGAAAAAGGACTCTGCATTCCTTCCGAATGAAAATGTTGGATTGCATCACAGTCATTTCTGCGTCTGTGAAGCAGTCCCCCCATGTTGTCCCTACACAGCACTGCACTATTTCACAGTGATGGTAGTCATGGTGGAACACCACACATTCTGTCATGTCCAAGATGGCCACCACACTGTACTGTGCACGCGCTAGAAGTTGCACATGTGCAGTAGCATGCAGTGGCCATCTTGGTCATGGGGGAGTGGGCTGTGTTCCACCATGACCATCAGCACTTACTTTTTTATATATTTTTTTATATTATAGAAATTCCTCCCACCCTACCCTCCCTCCCTCCCTCTCAGTACCCCCGACATGTGGAAATGACACTGGGGGTGGTTAATCCCCCAGTATTGTGATAAGCCCCAAGAAACATAACTGTGACATTGGGGGTGCCCAATCCCCCAGTCTTGTGTTCGGGGATCCTCAGTCCTTTTCTACCACCCACACCCTTCAGAACCATAGAAATGACCCTGGAGGTGCCCAATTCCTCAGTATCATGTTTGGGGATCATTGGTCTCTTTTATTTCACTAAAACAAAAAAGTCCATTGATGTCTTTTGCGACTGTACCTTACCCCCACCCAACCCTCCCACTGAGCATCCACCATCCTGCCCCCAAGCCCTTACTTACCCATCAGAGGTCCAGCACTATAATCCTCTTTGGACCACAGACACATCTTCACTCTTTAAAATTGGACCGCAAACTAAACTACCAAGTTATGAGCCACATAGATTTTTGCGAATGCAGTCTCTTAACTTTGGTCATTTTCAGCATTTTTTCCCCAAATCTACAACATAGCCATATCTTTACAGCACCTCATGAATGTGACAGCTGTTGTTTTTCAGCTCCTGACCAAAAGGTGTTTTGCATCCCGAAAGTTGATATAACTGTCCCTGCGCAAAAACACCTTTAAGCCAGGTGTTGGAGATTTTTCTGCTGTCTTCATGAGGCAGGGTCATAAGAAACTATGTTGAAATGTTTGTGTAAAAATATTACAAACCAACACATTTATGAGCATACTGTTTGTTACATTTTGCAAATGCAGACTTGTAACTTTGGTAATTTACAATATTTTTACCCCAAATTCCTCAGCTATAGCCATATTGGCTCTGGCCAGATCTTGCCTTTCTTTGGACTGTTTGGCCTGTGGAGTCATGGAGGTTTTGTTATGCTTTGAAGTGTTCTGTACCTTTCAGCAGCTGTGACTTTTAGAACGGTTTGCTTCCTAAGACAAGATGAAAGTCAAGGACTGAAACCAGAGCTCTTATTATGTGACTCCTGCGGAATAGTTTGGAGAACACTTCCGCATTCATGTTTACAGTTTTAGCAAGTCTCACAGCTCTTATTATTGCTTTCGGGGGCATGAATTCTATGACAAATACCTTACCTTTTGTTTAGACTCCTGACCTCTCTTTTGCTCTGCTGAACTGTTACAGGTAGTTTGAGATTAGCTGTTCTGAGAGTAAAGGGTGAACACTGACTCAGCTGTGTACTGTGAGCTGGAGATTTCTCTCCCTGTCTTTTTAACCCTGTCTCTCCTGCTTTTGTTCATTAGCTACTGCTCTGTTTCTGTTTCAGACCTCATACCCCCTTTCTGAGCTACAAAGGAGTTTACTTAAACATTCAAATAAAGACATGTCAATTGAGAAATGTATGCATAGATAAGGTACCTGAGCACTGTGACAGCAGTACATGGTTTTAATGTTCTTAGAGCTGAACACCCATTTTATTTTGGCTGCTGCTGGTGGATCTTTATATCTCTGGCTCCTCGCCACTGGGACTTCATAGGGAAAGGCCGGCCATTTCTTCCACCCTTTTATGTGGTTAGTTAGAGGTAGTCATAGCAAAGGACAGTAAGATTCCTTTAGAAATAAACTTACTGTATGCCTATTACATAAAATGGCATCTTTTTCTGTGTGATATATTTTTCAGCTGTTGAGATAATCTGTTGTGTTATAAATAAAAGGTTATATTTTTGAGTGATGATGTCAATAGATAGACATCCCAAGGAGTCAATCATGATACAGATTGGGTTATAGAGAGGGAGGGAGGGTTTCTGATGTGAAATCAGTCTAGTTCAGGGCTTTCTAGAGGGCAGAGCTCTGTGTCAGTATCTACTCCCACTTCATTGGATGTTCCCACTGGAGAAGTTCTGGGATGGTTACAGGAAAACTATGATCATTCTAGGAAGAAGTATATCCAGGGTGGTGAGAATTTACAAATTTCTTTTGAATTCCCTCTCAGGATTGGCTCTCAGAAATAATTCTAGTTGACTAGATCGTTTCCAGACAAGAAATATCTGAAATGTCATTAAAGCTGGACTTTAAATGTTGTAAACAAATTCTCCTAAGCAATTAAACATTCATCTGTCATCCTTTCCTAACTACAACACAGTACACACCAGTTAAAGGGGCACTGATAAAGGGGGTGGTTGGGTAATTGGGACGTTTTCCTGGGCACCGATTTTTTTTTTAATGTTATCCTATGAGCTCTGTTACCATTTAATTGGGATGCAAAAGCCATTTAATTGGGACAATTAACTACCTGCTGTCTCAGTTAATTAGTGACAAATTTGTGGTCACTAACAACACTTAACACCCAAATAAAGTTGAATAACTTTGATTAGCAGCCAACAGTTACTGTTACCTCAGTGTTGTTTGGTGTTGAGATGGCATCCGGCAAGAGGATCAACCTCCCTCTCTCCCTCAAGATTAAAGTTTTGAAGAGCCTTCAGCTTCTGAACTCCTCCCTGGCCAAGGCTGTTAATCAGTTTGGCATATCAGAGTCTCAGACAGGGAGAAAAAGCCTTAACTGTGATCGCCTTCAGGCAGACTGGCAAATGAATATGAATCCCAGCCATAAATGGAAGCAAGAATGGAAAGACAATGAGGTTGAGGAAGGTTTACTCACTTGGTTCAATCATGCAGTCAGTCAGGGAGCAAGATTGAGTGGCCCAGTCCCAAAAAATGAAGCAGAGGAGATTGCCAAACATCAGCAATGTGATGATTTCATGGCCACCGATTGCTGGTGAACTAGGCAGAAAACCTGAAACAACATAATGTGGAAAAAAGAGCATGGGGAGCATGTGGATGCAGATAGGTCTTTGGCTAATGAGTGGATTAAAACCATGCTCCCAGGGTTCCTGTCTGAGTACCCATCTGCTAACATTTTTAATGCAGATAAAACTGGTGTTTTCTGTCTTGGGTACTCATACAGGGGACACATCCACAGAGCAACAGAGATAACTGGTGGCATGAAATAAAAAAATCAGGTTTTCCTGCTTTGTTGCACTAACATGGATGGGACAGAAAAACTCCCACTGCTGGTGATCAGAAAGAGCAGTAGACCCCAATGTCTGCCAAAAGATTTATCTACTCTCCCCATCACCTATCAGAGCTCCGCAAACACATGGATGGTTGCAGCTAGTTTTCATGAGTGGTTGGCAGCTTGGAACAATAAACTGCAACAGCACCGTAGAAAGGTGCTCTTGTTTGTGGACAATTGCAGTGCCCACCAAAGTTCCACAGCTGACAAATTCAGCAACATTTAAATCATTTCTTTACCCCTGAATACAGTGAGCCTGTTCCAGCCCCTGGACATGGGGTAATTAAGCATTTTAAGGGTCATTATTGGTCCCTTCTCTCGAGCCATGTGGTGGGTGTCATTGACAGTGGCTCTTCTGCCTTGGCCACTGAAATCATAAAGTCGGTGGGCTTACTAGATGCAATTTTCATGATGGCCAAGGCATGGGCCACTGTTCAAGCAAGCACAATTGCCAACTGCTTTAGGAAAACCAGATTTAAACCACTGCAAGATGACACATCCCTCGTACCTGAGCAACTTCAACATGAAAATGCTGAAGGTATTGTGAACCCCCTCACAGATGTCACCATACCCACGAGAATGACAGCTGCCAAGTTCGAGGCATTTGTGGCAGTCAATGATGGTGAGGCAACTGAGGGTGAGCTAACAGTTGATGACATCTGTGCCTCCCTAAATGAAAATCTGGAAGCCACTGCAGCGGCAACTGAGGATGACAAAGACCCTGCTCCCATCAACATCACCAGTGCAGAAGAACTGTTGCATGTAAGACCACTGTGAGACTGGTGTCTTGTACACAACAAAATTGACTACTAGGAGCACATCTTTGAGCTGGAGACCATCATACACCAGCAGATTGCCACAGAAGCAGAAAAAATGAAGATCACAAATTACTTTGGTGTGGTAATTGATCAAGAAGCAACCCATGAGAAAGCTGACAAATAACATGTAGAGAAAGGGAAAGAACACAGAGAAGGAAATAAGTTAATTTTAAAGAATTATTGCACAATACAGTACTGGCCGGTTAAAATAAAGTTGCCATTTTGAAGAAAACAACACTAGCAAACACACTCTCAATAAAAGAGCTGTAATTTCTGAGTGTGTTCAGTGTCTCTGTCAGTGTAACGTGTGTTTGTGTGAACGGAGGGGTGGGCAGGGGGACGTTTATGAGCAATCGGCAAACCACAAAAAGCAGCTTCTTTTTCAAGTGACGTCCACTTTAAGGGGATGAATCAGTGTCCACGGAGCTATTCCTTTTAAGCAGCTTCCACTGTACTAGGCACTACATATGCCCATGCAAAAAAGGATATTTTGAACTGGTGCTTGAAGGCTTCCACCATTAGGGCAGATCTTGCTATCTCTCACAGAGAGTTCCACAGAAGTCGGGCAGCAACCACAGGACCGTTGGTGTACTGCCACCCTCTGTAATATGTGTGTAATCAATTTCCCTATCCATCTCAGTACCCTCAATATGGGATTCCTATTTTTTTTTCTTTTCTTCAATGAAATTTATCAATTTGGACTGTCAAGATCTCCTGGCACAGAACTTGTGCTGGCTCCTACTGTAAACGTGTATATATTGATTTGCATATTGGTTCTGTTTTTGAAAATCATCTTTTGATCTTACCTGGATTTATCATCAGGTTTCTTGATCTAATGTTTCCTGTGTTTCCCTTTGCCTGGAGAGGAATCACATTTAGCTGCCTCTAATTTTCTGGCACCTCTCATATTCTTTGCATTTCTAGCGATACTTCTAGCTGATTTCATAATTCCTGTGAATGTTGTTCACCTTAACTATCTTAAGTGTTCAGTTACCAGGCATAACTGGAAAAGGGCAGCTCAGCAGACATGGTGCCCCACGATAAACAGTTAATCAGTTCAAAAGAAAACTGTACAACTTGTAGCACAGAAACGAAAGCACACTGAGATGTAAGAGCTGTAGTTCCAAATTTTATTCAGCCAAATGTATACAGGTACACAAAGCCTCAACGATTCACTTCCAAAACCGGAGGCTTTGTCAAAAGTGAGCAGTTCAAGACCATACTTCCCTTTTATAGCACAATTACTCTTTGATAAGGAAGGAGGTACTCTGATGAACTAACTGCTCCACTGTATTTTTAAAGTGACACAAACAAAGCGCATAGTGATCAGAAAACAATGCCAATGCACAAGTGCAATAAATACATTCACATAAAAAGGCAGTGCATCATAAATACAGATCCACTTCACTTATTTGAACTATATAATAATGTTAATAAACATGATTATCACATCTTTACCAGTAGATTCACAAAACTGCCAATACATTCACAAAATGGCATCAATATCCAACCTATCATTAAGACCTGGGGGTTTTGTGTCTCTTGCATGAAAGATCCATCGTCCCTCTATTCTAGATAGGAGGGCATCAATATCTTCACAAAATGTGATAATCATGTTCATAAACCTTAATATATAGTTTAGATAAGTGAAGCGATTCTATATTTATGATGTACTGCTTTTTTATTTATGTAAATACATTTATTGCACTTGCACAATTGCACTGTTTTCTGATCACTATGCACGTTGTTTGTGTTACTTTAGAAATGCAGTGGAGTGGTCAGTCCATCAGCGTGCCTCCTCCCACATCAATGAACAATTGTACTTTCTGTTTCTGTGCTATAAGCTGCATGGTTTTCTTTTAAACTGTTCAGTTACCAATTCAAGGTTTACCATTATGCCCCTGTGCTATCTCTGGTATATCTCATTCTGTCCCTTCTGTGAAAACTGAGGCAAAGTACTCATTTATTTTAGCTGCTATTATCTACCCTCCCATCCCCTTGTGTGCAAACCCCCATCTCTATGTATACGAACATACATATGAACATACAAAGAAGCCAGCAGAATAAGGTCATTTGGTCTATCAAGTCTGCTTGAATTGCAGGGTCCACAGCTTGAGCTAATGTCCCTGCCCAGCCTCCTCACTCCTCCCATCCTCTCTACGCATGATTCTTACCTCCCCCCATGCCTATCCCAGCCCCTCTTAAAGCTGTCCACTGTCTTCAATGAGATGACCTCTTCTGGCAGCACATTCCAAGTGTCCACCACCCTCTCTGTGAAGAAGTACTTCCTGACCTTCCTCCTAAACCTCCCACCTTCCAGCTTAAGACTGTGCCCCCTTGTGATATGGTTGCCACTCAGCTTAAAGAGACTCTCCTTATCAACCTTATTTATCCCTTTTAAATATTTGAATGCCCCAATCATGTCTCCCTCTCTCTCTCTCTCTCTCTCCTGTCTTCCAGGGAGTACATTTTCAGTGCCCTCAACCTCTCTTCATATGCCTTGCCCTGCTGACCGGCTATCATCTTTGTAGCCCTCCTCTATACCTTTATGGGTCTGACCTTCTCACTATATTTTTTTCTCTAATGTACCTAAATACCTCTTGCTGTTATTTTGACATCTTATGTAATCATTTTTTCATATGTTTATTTGGTCCTCCTGAAGTTTCAATCCTTCTATGCCACCTTACATGATTCCTTGTTCCCTACATGTTTTTCTATCCAGTGTAAACAAAATGCTCTAGTTTTGCCTTGATTCTTTGTCTCACCACCTGTCATCCAAGATGCCCTTTTTTTTGGGGGGGGGGGGTTTATTAGCATTATGCAGTTATCGCATGCCAGCTAGTATTCTTTAGTTTTATTCCTTGTGTGCTCCACTCATCATTCTCATTTACCTTTACTCTTCCCCCTTCTCAATATGGACTTCAATCAGTGAAAATGAGTTCTTTAAAAGTTGAGCTGGAAGCTCTGGTTTACTGATCAATGCTTTCCAACACACAACCGATACTAAACCTGATGATACTGTAAAACTCTTTAATTTCATGTGCCTTTTTTTTGCAAATTAGGAAGAACACATGTTTTAACACAAATACATTTTCAGTCAGAGGCTGCAATAATTGTGTGTTAATACAGTTGATTGCCTTTTTTTTTCTTCCGTTATTGAATTAAGCAGAAAAAAAATTACCTTCCTAAGGAACAGCAGGCAATCCTAATTTTGGATATATTCCAAGGTCACACCACAGAGTCACTCATTACAGCAATAAAGGATATGAGCATCATACCAATATACATATCACCCTCACACTGACCTATTTCAACCATTCGACTTGACCATGAATAAACCTTTTATAGATGTCTTAAGGCAGGAATTTACACAATAGTATTCCAGCTTACTCTCCCCTCAGATGAACAATGGTAGAACCCCACCACAGATAAGCATTGATCTATGCATGCAGTCACTGAGAGCTAAGCATGCCAAGTGACAGGTGGTAAGCTTCAGGAATATCAGTGAGTGCCATGATGATGTATTTATTTATTTTTGACTTTGATAACTGGATAAGTACAATGATCCAAAGGACCATTTTCAGGCACAACCTGGACCAAAAGGCACGACTTACAAATACACAGAATAATCATGAAGTTGTACAACAAAAGTGACATGGTACAAATGCAAAAGGTGCAGTTGAGTAATAAAATACTCCAAATGTAACAATAATATTAATCATGCAATAAAAAACAGTTGGACAGAGTAATCAGTCAGGGATACAGAAATGCAGCTAACTCGCCCCCCTCAATGACAGTAAACTCAACAAAACTAGCAACCAGCCAAGAGCAGGAAGGAAAAGAAAAAATGGTGCAGCAATAGGAATGGATGGACAAGCTTGGAGGGGGAAGCTATATAGGCAGATAATTGCAACTGTCTTTGGATAGGAGACAGGATTTGAGGTTGTGTTTAAAGGTAAGATGAGTGTTTAAGGATTTGAGGGGTGCAGGTAGCCAATTCCATAAGGTGGGGGGGGTGCTAGAGCATTCCCATGCAATTTGAGTGAGATTCTTGAAACCTCTAGAGGAAGGACAGCAGAGGAGAGGAGAAGAGGCACATTGGCATGGTAAGGAACTTACAGAGGGTGGAGAGAGGGGAAACAGAGCTGCTTCTAATGATAGTATCCACGAAGCAGTCAAGGTAAATTCAAAGTGGCATTGTAAGGAGAGCCAACCGAGGGAGTGGTAAAGGTCACAGTGATGTCTAGAGTAGGGGGCAGATAGGGCGAAGTGACAAGCGCTACTGTAGGTAGACAAGAGTTTAGCCCAAAGGGCAGCAGCGACTCGAGAGCAAATGGGGACACTATAGTCCAAGACAGGGAGATGGTTTCCTCTAACAATAACCATGCGAGCCTCTTTGGACAGATAGGGTTTGATACGATAAGCGGCACCAAGTTTCTGGTTAATCCTGTGGACTACAAGGTTAGCGTGGTCAGTGAAGGAGACAGTGGGGTTGAGGGTTACCCACAAATATTTAAAGGAGGAGACATTTTCAAGAGCAGGGCCATAGAAAGAGTGGAATAGGACAGAAGAGTTGTCAGCAAGGGATTTTGCAAGGTATGATTTTGACACAAACAGCATTGCCTTGTTTTTTATTAGCGTTAACCAACAGTAGGTTGGAAGTGAACCAGCTATGGGCAGCACTGTAATTCTGGGTAAGGATGGAGGATATGCTAGGAAGGGGTTTGTCATTATGGAAGATGACAAGATCATCCACGTATAGGAGTGTGTTGCAGTTAAGGTAGTCTTAGGGAAGGGTGTTAACAAAGATAGTAAATAGAAGGTGGCCCAGAATGGAACCTTGGGGTACTCCAGTGGTAACCGACAGGGCAGGGGATGAGTCAGTGCCAATGCAAACTGATTGGGAGCAGTTAGAGAGTGTGATAGTGAGACTCCCTTCCCCCCAGGTAAGGTACCACTTTTACTGGAGGAAGTCTGGAATGTACATATCTCCCTTGTCCTGCTGTAGATGTCAGTGTCTTATATATGTCTTGTTTGTTGGGCTGGCCACCCATTTTGTGAAAAAAAAAATGTCATGTCTGTTGTTTTGTTAATCCCCTCCCCGTATATACGGACGCCTTTAATAAAGTTATCTTTTACCTTAGTATAACCATTTGGGTTATACATGTGTTCAGTTCTAAAAAGAATAAATTTCAGCTTCGGTATCAAACTCCTTCTTTAGCCTCACATTAGGAGTCAAAAGTAAAGGTACAAGATTTAGCAATAGTGCGGAGTTGCGGTATAGGTATAGATACCGCTCAAACTCTCACACTATCGCGAAGAAATACTAATCGCATAGTAGTAAAATTCCAGGGTAAGCTAGGTATACTTCTTCCATTTATTTCTTTTCTCCAAAAGGAAAGTGTTTAGCATTGGGTGTACTAAGTAGGGTTTTTAGGGTAGTCCCGGTTGGTTAAGGGAGGTTTAGAAAGCAAACCCTCTGGTTTTGTGATTGCAGGATTCTGCATATAAATATAATTAATCTTCCTCAAAGTGATTCTTTGAGTCTTTGCCTAAAGCTAAAATTAATTAAGGCATGTTAGTTTCCCTCAATTTGAAATGCTGTCTGGCTGAAATGCCAACTATCGGGAAATAGGCAGCTTGAGTTTATGTAGAAAAAGGAAAAAAACTGAAGAACACGGGAATTTTAGTTTTTTTTCTCCAGTAATGTTGTTGAGCCTTGAATAAAAACGTTTTCATTTTAAAAATATTAAACTTTGTTGTTGAGCTCTTATATGACAGTGCGAACGTGAGCGTTTGTAATGAATTATCTCACTTGAACGTGTGCACTGTCACAAGGGTATTTAGCGCTGTAATTTGCCTTAGCAGGATGGTTTTTATGAAGAAAGTCAAAGTTCTACATACCCTTCTTTACTTGTGGGAAGCTAAACAATTATGCAGGTTTTTAGGAACTCTCCTAAAACGGAGACAGTTTTCAGTTTGCTGTTCAAAGTTTTGCAGTGTCGGGGCGGCTCCTCCTCCTCCTAGTGCAGCATTCTTTATGTGTCGGCTGGCCAAATTCTCCTTTTTTTTATGCTGCCAGTTGGAAGGGTGGTCCTCCCCTAAGACTTCTATAAACTTATATATGTTCTGCGAAGACTTTTGAATAATACTGTAAGTTATAGGTATTTGTTAAACTTTAAACTTATTATTTTTGTAAGTAAATAAAATTAATGCTTCCTTTAAATTTCATATTTCAAAAGGGTATTTTGAAGCGGAGTTATTGAGTCACATGTTTGGAAACCCTATATAAAGTGTCGTCTTAGGGAAGTCAGGCAGAATGGATAAGGGTGTGGACCTAACAACACCCTGAATTGAGTTAGCTATTCCTAGCTCTTGATTTGAACTGATGCAACTGTTATTCTTTGTTTTGTCGCTTACAAGTCCGCTGTTTGAAATAAATGTTTTCTTTTGCTGCTAATCTTGTCTGAGTGCCTTCTCTATCCCACACCAGCTCACAGAGAGGTAGCACTGAAACCATTTCGTGGTCTCCACTGAACAGCCAATTGATTGTAGTTTGGAAAGGAGGAGGACGTGGTTAACCAGATTGAAGTCTTTAGATAGGTCTACAAAGACAGTACCAGTGGCATAGCCACGATCCATATTAGTGAGGATGTGATCAGTGAAAAGAATCAGAGCCATTGAGGTGCTGTGATACTTATGGAAGCCATGTTGCTGGCTACAAAGGAGGCTGTGTTTATTGAGATATACAAATAGCTGGTGGTGTACAATCTTTTCAAGGAGTTTACTTAGGTGGGGAAGAATAGATATAGGCCAATAGTTGTGGGGGGAGTGAGTAACCTGTGGCTTCACAATAGCGGGCATTGCCATTGCTTTCTAGATTATCTAAATGTCTAAACTGGACATGGTGCAGTATTAAGTTCATCCGAGTCATCCCAGTCTCTTTTATAACAGTATTTTTAATGAATGAAGTGCTTAATTCTTTTACTTTCACACACAAGTGTATTTCTTAGTAACAATATTTGCTGCTAAACTTTCTGTGTCAAAATATTTTTTGTAGTAGTACTAATAATTTGTTTGATATGTTGGCCATCCTTGGAGGCTAAGGGCCAGATATTCAAAGGTTAGCCCCTGGCAGGGATTAGCACTGCCCAGTGTGCAAACGTAGCCCAGAGCAAAATGCCAGGCATATTCAAAAGGAATAGCCCAGGGCAAAACCAGCTGAATATAGCAAGCAAAGGAAGCCAGGCAAACAGGGCCAGGAGTGCAGGGCAAAAACAGTCCAGTAATAAGACAGCACTGAATATAGCACACAAGACAGCACTGAATATAGCCCCAGACAGGCAGTGCAAACACACAATGGAACACAGTGCAGAGACAGCCTGACCCTGGGACACATGCAAGGGAACACATGCCGGAATGAGGTATCAGGAGCACACCACAGTGCTCATCCAGGAGGATGCCACACATGCACGGAAATGTCCAGCAGCAACCCAGACCCATGTAGAGAACACCAGCAACAGTACAAAGCATGTGGAACCCCAGCACCCAAGAATGACACAGGACACAGTAAAATGTCGTAAACCACTGTAATTAACAATAATGAAAAGTAAAGGAAACGGAAACACAACAGCGAATAAAACACAGAACAAACCAAAGAACAAACCCCAGATTACAAAATGCCCCACCCACCACTGTACAACCCTCCCCGCAACACAGAAACAGAACAAGAACATAACCACCAAGCAACCCCCCAACACACAACCCCAAATGCCCACTACATGAAAACAAAAGGCAAGCACCATCGGCTTAAAAAGGCTCACAAAGGAAAACATAAGGATGACAACAAATGGAGGAATGAGAAGACACAGGACAAGGGTGCAAAGGGGGGAGGAAGACGCACACGGGGACAGATGGCAATAGGCAAGGAAGGGATAAATAAGTCCAGTGAGGGGGTGTGGTGAGGGAAGACTTAAAAAAAACCAGGGCATAACTAGTTGCCCGCTGGATCAGGGAGACAAGCGTCCAGAATATTAGCCACCCTCCGAGTCTCTGTGATAATGATGGCCTGCTGTTCTATTAATGTTCTGTGCTGCCTAACAATTCAGTGCAGCAGGTCCTCTGTGCCCTCTGATTTTTCGGTCCTCATTGCCCACAGTGATACGCAGAGTGGACCTACAAGAGGAAGGGTGAGACCATGAGGATGGTACACCAGACAGGAGGCAACCAGCAACCAAATATTGCCAAACAGAGATAGACAGCATGTCCCAATGGGCTATCCCCTGGCGGTGTTGAGTTCCGCAGTGGTAGGAAAACATGGAAGGTTCCCACAAAGCAGCACAGGCAACACAGGCACCAACACAAAACCCAACACGGATGATGACAGCGATCCTGACAGCACCAGGGAACACGTGACACCACCCACCCCGATACAGCACACAGTGAGACATGGCAGACACACAGCTGGAAACCAAGAGAGTTGAGTGCAAGGGCCACACCACTACATGCACAAGAGCATCCACACTTTGGGACATGCTGCCCACCCACACATGGAAATGTACAGTAATGCAGAGCGCAGAACAAACAACAATGACAGGCATGCAGGAGCATCAATGAACCATGACAGTGGCCTGCTAATGACTGACCAAGGCCAGGGGATAACAGTCAGCCAGGGCACAGATGCTGTCAGTGAAGGGCCTTCACATGCCACCAGGCAATACCACTGAAAGCATACCACCCAACTGAGACATGGTACATGGAAGTGTCCCCAACCCACATAACAGGACCCCCCCCCACACAGTGAGTACCACTTCCACAGCCACGGTCAGCATTGGCAAGCAACAATGCACATAATGTAATAGCACAGTGATACTAGTACCCTGCAACTAAACTGCAACACAGTAACCTCCCCATGAGATACACATGGAAGGACTCCACAATACGTACGGCACAGTGCCAGGATGTAGCACAGTGTGACAGGCAGTGCTCCACTGCTGGTGGACAGAAGGGGGAGAGGTAAGGCTGCAAGGCATGGTGCATGTTGTCCCGCATGCACAGCAAGGCACCACCACCTGTACAAATGTGGACGCCCTGTGGGTGATGGTATGGATGGACCACAGAGGTGGGCAGGTCAGCCATCAGCATGTTGTCCCCACGGAACTCTTGCCACCTGAGCAACCACCACCACCAGTCACCCACACAGCAATGCAAGCTGACAGCACCCCCCCCAGGCAAGACTGACAGCACCCAGCTGTGGTGTGAAATACAGGTGTACCACACAGCACACTGCTACACCACACTGGCCCACTGCCCATTGCAGAAATGCCACCAGACCAGTCAGTGGCTGGACACCCAGATGTGACACACAGCCTAGTGAAAGGGCACAGATCACAGAGCAATGAAACAGGTACTCACGCAACACGCCACCGCTTTCAGGGCTGCTCTCCTGCACCTGCTGTGGAAGGGATGGCACCCTCGGGCTGCCCCGTCTCTGCTCCTGTGGCCTGGGCTGACTCCCTCCTCCGGCCATGGGCTGCTCAATCCGCTCTACAGTGGACAGATGAGAAAGTGGTGTTACAGCATGACACAACATACACAACGTGAAGCACAGCAAGATGCACATGGAACCCCAACCACAATGCATACACATGGAGTGAACAGGGAGGACCCCCACACAGAGGGTGGCAGTGGCCATGGCGCATTCACCAGGCACACACATCAGTGATCAATGGTGCCACAGTACTGCGACAGTGGACATTGCAGCTCCCATGTGAACATCCGCATACCCGTGTGTGTACGTTGACAGTCCACCATGAGCGTGTTTCTTGCAACATGGTGGTGGTGCCGTCTGCAGGTCGGTGATGCCCCGGGACTTGCAGAACAGCATGACCCAACCCTCCTCCCACAGCAATGGTCAAGGGACGTACCATGCCCCTATGGGGCATAAATGTGCCACTCCGCTTGTTCACAGTGTGCAACAGCACCATGCATCGTTGCACACACCTGTGCACACACACACACCCCCACACACCCACACCCAAACCCCCCCACACACACCACCCCTTCTGCGCGCACGCACACACACACACACACACAAAGCCTGACATGTTGGTACACTCTACATGCAACACCAGTCACCTGGCACAGGCACAGTGCCATCCCGCACCATGCGCTTGTAGTGCTCAAGCTGCTGTCTCAGCCTGCATCTCAGGTCCATGTTCCTGTGGCGGCACTTTTATGCATTGCAAGATATCCCAGTATGGGCAGTGAGTTTCCTCGCCACCGTGTCCCACACTTGCATTCATGGGAGGTCCCCTTCCCTCACTTCCCCAAACAGCCTCCTATGCCTCTTCATGACAAGCTGCACAAGGTTTGCAGTCTCTACCTCCCCCAGCGCCTGTCCCTGTGCACAACTGCACGCTGTCTGGAATGTCCTGACATAACTATCAACAGCTGGTAGACCCCACAACCTGTCTCTGCTCAAAGTTGACACTCCCAGGACTTCCCCTCAACAACCACTGTAGCACCGCGCTATCACATAACATAGCGCGGCACTACCCGGAAGTAACCACACTGTGCATACACGACCCCCAGCATGACCCTGAGGTTGTGTACCATGCATGCACATAGCGCCGTGCTGTTTTGGCTAGTGCGGTGCTACATCGTGCTATGACAGGGTGATAGCATGGACAGGGGGGCCTCACGAGCATGTGTGTAGGTCGCGCTAAAGCACCCTCCAATAGCCCTGCACTGGCTTTTGCACAGTGCTGTTGTGCTAGCACGGTGCTAATTGGGGCCATATTCAACAGCGGTATGCAAATGGAGGTACTTGTGTATGCATGGGGCAAACTGTGTGATTAGCATATCATTATGCGCTGATTTGCATGACTAATAAGCTTGATTGCCTGGATGGGCTATAAAAGGGCAAGCAGTGCACCACCAGTGTTGTGTTGTGGTAATGCAGTATAATAAAGAAAGTGAGCATCAACAAGAGACTGGTGGAGAGATGCAACGGAGGATGAGCAGTGAGAGGCAGGTATATATGACTGCTGTAGGACACTCTGAATGGCAGTAGCTCAGAACAGGGTCAGCACGGACTGAAGCACACAGATGTAACCTCTGGTGAATGGTCAGACACATGTTGGACCACAGGCAAGCCCTGTGCTGTGTGATGGTGCACAGCCCTAGATGTCTGCCTGGGCATCCTACCATCCAGTGTACTGTGCACGTTCCCCTGCAGGGAACTGTGCCGTGTGGCACTGCCTGCACACTGTGTCCACCAGGCAGGGGCACTAGTGCACTATTGTGGTGTGTCCTGCAACAGTGGCTCACTGACATGACTCCCTGGATTTGTGGCGTGGGAGACTGTGGCCCCCCTGCAGAAAGTACACAGTGTCCCGGCGCTGTGCCATCCCATGCACCATGTGGACTTTGCATGGTGTCCTTACATTGTCTATGTGCTAGTGCACTTGTCCATGCACCCAGTGTAGTGATCACAAAGGGCACAGTACAGTGCCAGGTGGTTGGCGTAAGGGTGGACCCAGTCATGGGAGCACATGGCAGCCATGGGTGACAGCAGTGCACATGTGTGTACAGGGCTCACTGTCCAGACACAGGACAGACAGTGACTATGTGGACGTGTGCACCGTACATGCACATGAAGCAATGTGACATGTCCATGTGGCCTGTGGCAAAGTAGGGGGTGGCATCATGATGTCTATGTGTAATGCAATGCAGTACTGACATGGCCCGATGACTCATGTCCCCTTTCGACTATCCCATAGGTTTGGCAGCACGGCAGGAGCACATACGTGCCCACAAGTTCTCCCAAGAGGAGTTGAACGCACTCGTGCATGCTGTGAAGGAGAGGGAGCAGGTGCTACGCAAACACAGGGCCACTGATGCAGTGGTGTGCCAAGCCTGGGAGGAGGTGACTGCTGCTGTAAATGCTGAAGGAGGATGTGGCAGGACAACAGAGGCTGTGTGCAAGTGCTGGAATGACCTTCTGCGACGTGCAAAGGAGGAGGAGGCATAGTGATGCAGGGACCGAATGAGGACCGGTGGAGGACCACCTGAACAACAGCAGCGGGTGGAGGAGCCACTCATGGCCATGGTGGCATCGACTTTGAGGACGGTGGCAGTCGCAGGTGTGCCAGGTGGTGGATGTGAGACACCTCTTGCACTGCCAAGGACAGGTCTGTATTCGCATGTGTATACCCTGTATGTTGTGATGGCATGGGTGCATAGTCATGCTGTTGGTGTCCTGCACAGGGTGCACTGTGGGCTGCCGAACAGCTGCCTGTCAAGGGCATGGTCACTGTGGGTTGGGTGGGTGCATGTTGTCATGGGCTTGTGTGAAGGGGGTACGTGTCCTGGGGTCTGCATGGTGTGGTGGTAGTGGTGGTGGTGTTAGGGCACAGTGTCCATGTACGGGTGACTGACCCTGTCCCTATTGTCTCCACAGTGGTGTCTGACAGGCCTGTGGAACAACAGGAGCAGCCAAGCATGTACGGCCAAGTTCCAGAGGTTGTGGAGGAGGATGATGGGGAACGCCCATCAACATCTGGGCTCTGTGCAACTCATGGACGCACAGGCACAATGCATGTATGGCAATCACTTGGACAGGGCTGTAACTTTGCCTGGGGAGGGTCACCTCCAGTAGGGGGCTTGGGATATACTGGCTACCTGGATGCTGTATAGACAGAGGATGTTGGTGTAGGGGAGGTCCTACTGGTCACTGTGACCAGTGGCGATAACACTGATGTGTCAGAGTTTTCCCAACACCTGGCCATGCTTGTGCAGGGGGATGCAGGGATGGGGCTGCTGGAAGGCCATGGGACGCATGCCAGTGGTGTCTTCAGCATCACTGGTGTGGCTGTCCATGGGCACCCGGTGGTGGACAGTATGGGGAACATCACTGCACCACAGGACGTGCAGTGTCCAACCCATATTGGGGTCCCTGTCCATACAGTGCCACAGACCATCACCAGTAGTCGCCAGCAGCAGGACGTGCCTGGTCTGCAACAGCATCCAGTTCCTCCTGTGCAGCAGGCACCTGTGCCAGCTGCAGCTGAGGGGTCTGTGCTCCTGGGGCAGGATGGCCATGGTGCCCGCACACTCCTGCAGGCTGCTGTCACCTCCAAGCAGGAGGCCCGTATGGACCTGCATGGCATATGGAGGGAGCTTGCACATGAGCTGGCACAGATCAGAGAGGCCATCTCAGTGGGCTTTGCCCATGCTGAACAGTGGGCTGAGGACAGGTTGGGCTGCCTGGTGGGTGCCATCGACTGTGGCTTTTCTGGTCTGATGGCTGCAGTGGTTGACATAGGGAACGTACTGCGTGATGTGCATAGGGTCACCAACATGGGATGCTTGGTCATGGTGCAGACGGCACAGGGGGACACAGGCGGCCAAACTATGGCCGCAGGGCTGCCAGTTGGTCCAGCTCCACAGCATCACACACACCATCAGAAACCCAGCACAGCCGTGGCCGTCCACCCACCCTGTCAGGCTCCACTATCCCCCAGGGGCACAGGAGGCTGACTCTGCCTGCCTCACCATTCTCATTGGCGTTGTCCTCTGCCCAGAACACAGCAGGGTCTGTGTTCCACGGTCCTGGTGCACATCGTATGCATGGTGGTAGGCGTCGGTGATGGCCACAATCACTCTGCGGCACTGCTCAGTCATCACCCCCCTTTGCAACATTTGCACACCCACATGCATGTGCAGACATGCACACACACACTTCCACTGTCACAGTTGCACCCCTTACCCTCACAGCACACATCACACTTCCCCACCAACAGTACACCATTTCTGTCTGTCCCCCCCCACGTGTGTCCTGCACACCCCCAACCTCACACCACATGCACACGTGTTGTCTGATCCACTGTGTTGGTTTACTGTTGTGATTGTTGGTGTCACTGTTCTGTTTCTTTGTGCACATTAAATAGATTATTAATTGTACTCTTTCAGGTTGTTGTGCTGTCTGTACTTACCCTCTTGTCTGTAGCAGTGTCCTGATGATGTTGTCCCTGTGCTGTATGGCCCTGCATGCCATGCGAGGGTCCCTCCTCTCGAGTTGCTTCACTATCCCCCTGACTGCTGGCTCTGGCTCACTGTTGGACTGTCCCTCGGGTTCGGGTGCCTGTATCCCATGGTTCATTGCCATGTTGTGCAGTATACAACAGGCTAGGAAGATATGGCATACCTTCTGAGGTGTATACTGTAGGGCACCGCCTGATGTGTCTAGGCATCTGAATCGCATCTTCAGGATGCCAAACACCCTCTCTATGATGTTCCTTGTGCTAGCATGTGCCTCGTTGTACATTCCCTCGGCCACTGTGGCCGGTCAGAGTACTGGTGTCGGCAGCCAGGGTCACAAGGGATAGGTACTGTCCCCTGTCAAGAGATGTGTACCTGTTAGTGCTGTACTGCAGTCTGTCAGATGCTGTTCTGCACCTCTGTGTAGCCCTCCCACTCCCCTTCCCTGGCCTACAATGCCTGCCTCCATCCATGCTGTTGTGTGTATGCCTTGTATGCTACTACTCACCGTCTAGTTGCCCACTGGGTATCCTTCCCTCCTCAAAAGCCTGGCACAGCTGGGACTGGTGCCAGATGAAGGTGTCGTGGGCACTGCCGGGGTACTGTGCATAGACATTGCTGATGCACCCAGTCGCATTGCACACCACCTGGTAGTTGATGGAGTGATACCCCTTCCTGTTTACATACACATCACTGCCATCGCCAGGTGGTGCATGGATGGTGACATGGGTGCAGTCAATGGCACCCAGTAGGATTGGTAGGTGTGCAACTCAATGGAACTGCTGCATTGTTTCTCTGCACTCTGCTGCCGTGCTGGGGAATACTATGAACTCCCCAGCATATGGCAAGAAAGCATCTAGGAACTGGGTAAGGAGGCGTGAGGTGGCAGACTGCGTTACCCCGATGGTGTCCCCCATTGGTCATTGGAACGTCCCTGTGGCAAGGAAGCACATCGCTGCTGTCACCTTCTCCTCCACTGTCATGGCATGGCTGCATTTGGTGTTTGAGTGCAGCTGCTCATACAGGAGCTCACAGAGCTGCCTCAACATTCCCCTGTTCATCCTGTACTGACCAATGATGTGGTTATCAGGCAGGGTCTCGAAGAAGACCCTGGGCCAGTACCACCTGTTTGCAGAATACCATCTCCTTGGCCTGCATTGTGGCCCATGTTGTGCCTGCTCCCGCTCCTCCTCCTCCATTACAGCTGCCATCGGTGGCAGCATCACTGCTACTGGCACTGCACACATTCCCACTTCCTGTGGTTGCCCCTACTCCTCTGTGTTTTGCCCTGGGTTAAGACCAGCCTTTTATAGGAGGTAACTAGAGCCGCACTACATGTCACGCTATGTGTCCTAGCATGCCACTGGGCCTTTGAATATCCCTTTGCGTGTCTCTCTTGGCCCCCCTTCCTTTTGCCCCTTGCATACGTTAGTGGTTTGCCCCATGCTAATGCTGTTAGAGTGTGCTAACTGGTCCTTTGAATATGCCGGCTCCACGCTATTCTTGCGCTATTCCCACGCTATTGGTTTGCGCGCCGCACTATGCTTTGAATATCTGGGCCTAAGAGTGCCTCTAACAACATACAGCATTAAAACAGCTAAACATAAAATAACACACAACGGCAAAAAAAAAAAAAACTGTAGGAG
This sequence comes from Neoceratodus forsteri, assembly GCA_016271365.2. NCBI lineage: Eukaryota > Metazoa > Chordata > Ceratodontiformes > Ceratodontidae > Neoceratodus > Neoceratodus forsteri. Next base: position 635,424,737 of record CM057455.1, on the reverse strand, counting down.
AATTTAGGTATTTCCAGAGTCCTCCTTAAGTAGACACCTCCTAAATGGATCCACTGATGGGCCTCTTTGGGCTCTTGGTAGTGAATTCCATAACATTTTCCTGGCTATCTCAAAAAAAAACATCTGCTAAGGATTTCAACAAGACCCAAGGTATAGCCTAGCAGCCCACATCAGTGGAGTAAAGGAAGCAGGAAGACAAGTTAGGAGTCAAGAGCTCAGTCAAATAGCATGTGCCCATCCCATGCAGGGCTTTGTAAGTTAGTAACGCAACCATAAATGTGATATGCCCCTTCACTAACAGCCAGGGCAGTTTATGCAGTACTGTGGCTATTTGCCAAAACCTATGCAGACTTATTAGTAAATTGGCTACTGCATTCTGCACCAACTGTAAGTGTCATAGAATACTTCAATTTACTGTGTGGTATAGGACATTGCAGTAGTCAAGTCTGAATGTCACAAAAGCATGTACCAGTGCTGCCAGATCTTTGAAAAGCATGAGAGACTTAATCCAGCTGATGTTCCTAGGATAGGAAAAGACACTCCAGACTACTGCTGACACCTAAGCCTCAAATATCAGCCTGTTATCCAGAATGACCCCCCCCCCCCCCACTGATTTGTACCTTCACAGGGGCCTCTAGCCTTGGAGACCTGAGATGAAGCCCTATAACCTCTTTGGCCATTGCTGCTCCCCTCCTTTGGCCTGAGCCCATCACTAGTACCTCAATCTTATCTAGGATGAGTCTCAGTTCGATACCATCATATCCTGGATTTCATTCAACATGTAGTCAGCACCATCTCTATATCCAGTGTCCTGGGATCATATGAGATGTACAGTCGGGTGTCATCTGCTTAACTTTAAAAACCCAGATTATACCATCTAATGATATCACCCAGGAGCAGCATGTATAAAGAACTCAACATCAATATAGTACTAACCCCCTGGGTTTTGCCATGGGACAGGGGATTCAGGAGTGTGGAGAAAATGTCATAACTTATCTCTTAGTTCTGTGTCTGCGGTAGGACTTAAACTATCAGATGAGTTTGTGAGTGAATTCTCTGTAGTCCTGTAGAAGGTCCAACAGCAAACCAAGGTCTACAGCATCAAACACGCATGAGAGACTGAGGAGAGACCTGACCATTCCCTTCCATCTCTCACCTTGAGTAGGTCCTTATACATCCTAATACAATCATTTTCACATGTATACCTTAACCTAAAACCAGACTGGAAGGGACTTGTAAATGTCAAAGGCTGTAATATGTACCTAGAGTTGTAACATCATAGTTTTCTCAAAAACATTACCACAAAAGGGCAGAATAGAGACTGTTCTATAGCATGGCAGGTTCTCTGGGTCCATTCATGACTTTTTCAGGAGGGGTCTCACCAACTCGATTTTTAATGCAATCGGAAAGATCCATTCTGACAAGGTACATATTAATGCATGTGCGAATATAGGGAAACTTTTTTCAAATTAGTTTTATAGTGGTCACTATTAACCAGGTTTTCCCACACATTCAAATTATTTGCACTTTTTTGAGTGATTTTAAGTACTGATTTAGATCAAGTACTGCACCTTGGCCCATATCATCCCTTACACGCTTCTCAAAAAAAAAGACACACCAAATAACCGCTTCCAAGAACTACTGACTAATCTTGTCTCTTAGTATTCTGTATACTTAATTGATATTTGAGTATTTCAATGCACCAGGAATTAATAAACTTCACATCAGTTACTACCTATCTTGTATACCTAGATATTAATCCAGAGTATGTTATACAGATGAATCCAGCACTCACCACCTCGTAGATAAAGGATGCTGCTTAGATATTCTTTTCAAAAAAGTTCCATAGTTTTATTACAGGCTCATCTTGAAGCGTTTTGGAATTCTAGTTCCTTTATCCATTATCTTTTGAAAAAGGAACTGCAATTCCAAAACACATCAAGATGAGCCTGTTTTTAACTGTGTGGCACCTGTAATAAAACTATGGCACTTTTTTTGAAAAGAATATATGAGCAGCATCCTTTATCCAAGAGGTGGTGAGTGCTGGATTCATCTATATAACATTATGTATTTCATTATCCTTAAGCATCGCATCCGAGTGCAGCTTTTTCTATGTACTGTATGTGCACTAATTCAGAGTACTTTTAATTAATACCTTGGCCAGATTTTTTTATAAAATGCAACCAGCAATACATTGCATATCCCAACCCCGCTTAAGTGTATCCACAGGGATTTAGTGCCTACATTTCTCTTCCTAATTCACCCTTTGCAATAGCTGCTATGTCCTCTTTTGCTAAAAATACTAATCCATTATTCATACTTCCTGACCAGTTCATCTTAAATAGCCTTAGCCTATAACCTTTTCAGCAGTACTTCACTGATTCTTCTATCACCTACTACATCTTTGTGATTCCCAGGATATTCCAGGATATCATTTTTCACAAAAAAAGTCAAAGTAACTTGTACAACCTGAATTAAACACTTTTCATCTCATTATGTAGTACGTGTTTAATGTTATTAATTTGGGACACTGAAAGGCTTTTTGACAATGATGCTGTGGCAATTAAAAGTCCAAATTTTAGAGGTTGCCCTACACTGAAGTATAGCATGAATGTGAATACCTTTGCATGAAGTACAACAGAGCAAGAAACAAAGTCACTGAAAATGTTTCATGTCAGTTGCATGCATGTATTAAAATAACTTATAAAACTGGTAAGGAATTTGCTGCATCCTGGTTTGTCAAGAGGGTTTAGAACTGGTGACTTAAGGGTAGACAACTACTGGGTCAGGAAATCTTCCAGCAACTAGGACGTAGTGCACCTAGATATCCATGACTCCCAGAAAAAAAGATTTCTAGAAGCCATGTTTGTAAGGTAAAACACATTGACACCCCAAACTTGCCATAAATAAATAAATAAATGAAAAAACAACAACATTGTATCATATTTTACTCCCCCCACCCCCAGCCATGACCCAAGACACACCTCACATGTAGCAATAAAACATTAAAACCAATTAACTCAACTCTTGTTTGGTGTTGTGTGACTTTTATTTACTAGGTCTCCTGCCCTCAGTCTTGAGTTTCTTTAAGCATCCCCCACAAGATGCTTCGCAATGTCTTCATTCAACTGGCCAGTGCAATAGCCATTCTGCCCATTTGCTGCAGTGCTTCCACATTTGTACATTTGTGTTCTGTCTCCCAACACATGCTTCATTCTTTTTTTTGTGTGTTAATAATTGTTTGCCGGGGTTGCTGCCAACCAGCACTCCTCAATGATGCTGTGACTGACCAGCGTGCTGATGCTGCAATGAACTCACTTCTGTGCAGCAGTGCTGTGTGTGTACAGCAAATGTCTTTCTCACTCTCACTCACTCTCCTTTTGTGATGCAGAATTGTTTTGTTTTTACACAGAATCTCTCTCTCACTGATTGGCTGCAGCAATTGTTACATGCAGCTACGCTCTCTCTCTAAAGCAGTCTGCCATGCTCTCTCACGCAATGTGTGTTTGTACAGCATAGGCTTCCTTGCTTTCAACAAGCAGCAGCATCCCAGTGTGTCTCTGTCTCAGGCTCTCACTTAGTGGCCACAACAATAACATTTAAAGTAAACTAAAATTACTAACCTTCCGGGAGCTAAAGGCACTCAGCACATGCACCTTGTGCCTCTTTATGCTCCTGGGTGTGCATTAACCTTAGATAAATAATGTCCTTTTGTATCTTTTTGCATATGTAAGCTGTCAGAAAGAGGCAGCACAAAAGGATATGCATACAAAAAGGTTTTTACTAAATTTTCAGACAACCCTGCAAGTACAACATATAGTTAGAAAGGAAAAAGATACTATTATCCTTTTGCAGCAATATGATGCACTGCACTTTGAGCCCACAGTTTGGAAAAGACAACATGTACTAATAAAGCTAAAAATTATGCACAGCATCACATTGTCTGTGTTCCTCAGATTAGAGCATTATCCTACCTGGTCATAATGCTGTGCGCTTAATAGTGTACAACATTATAGTTAACCCTTATAGCGCTGTCTAGGACAGTGAATGATATAATACCATGTATACTGCTGTACATGGTATTGCACTATTCACACACTCCCAGGTGGAGGATAAGACCTCTGCTGGGAGTGGGTTTTGCCGAGCAGCTGCTGTGGCTCACTGGACAGATCCACAGCAGCAGGAACTCAAGCACTGTGTCTGGGACCAGGTTTGATTCCCGGCCCCAGAAATTTTATTTTTTTGGTCTTTGTGTGCTCCCCTAGTTTGACCCCCAGAGTTAAGAATCTTTAGTGGGGGGGGTCTGTGGGGTGCAGTCCCCCACAACAGGGGATGTGGGGTGGAGCCCCCACAGAAAAAAAGAGTTATTACACATGGCATAAATTGCACTGTATTTGCAGCACGATTTAGCCATGTGGCATAATGTCTTGCGACATTATGCCCCCGTGTTGAGCATTATCTCATTCAATGTCCTTTGAACCATGTTTAAATAAGGGAGCCCTGTGCAAACAACCTGTTATAATCAAGTGTGACTTAATGAATCAGTAGGCAACCACATAGACAAATATGCAGTTTATTAAATAGTTAAATAAATACTTAAAAAGTAGGTAATTCAATAAATAAATATAAGCTTAAGTCAGGAACTTTCCTTTCACAGTTTCTTGCATTAGAACCTTGTACTGGCTCAAATGTAAGTATGACTAAAATCCTGTGCAGCAATACAATACTCATGACTGTGTTTCTTCATTTACTCTACTGGAATCTTGTGTCAGGGTCTAGTTAGAATGCTAAGAGGAGCCTAGCAGAAGCACTAAAACATAGACAATGGTGGCAGGAAAAAAAAAAAAAAAGCAAAGACCATCGAGTCTACCCAAAGTTTTCTATCTGCCCCAGGACCTAATGTCCATATGGGTTTTATCTCTCCTGGTCCACCCCACTGTTCTTATCCCTACTGCTACCAAGTAGAACAACCACCAAACCCTTCATTCTGTCCCAGTCATGCTTGAAACCATTTACGGTCTTAGCGCCCACCACCTCTTCTAGAAGACTGTTCCATGGTTCCACCACCCTTTCTGTAAAATAGAACTTTGTCATACCTTCTTAATTCTTCCCCCACAAATTTCTTTTTGGAACTCAGATTCTTGACTCTGCACTTGAGCTAAATAGTTCCTTGGAGTTCACCTTATTTATTCCCTTCAGGAACTTGACAGTCTAAATTTTATCCCCCCTTTGCTCTCCTCATCCCCTGTGAGTACATGTTCAGTGCCTTGAAATGATCTTCATAAGATCTGTCCTGCTGGCCCTGAACCATTTTGGTCACTCTGCATTGTGCTATCTCCAGACTGTCCCTCTCCATTCTTAGCTCACATGCTTGCTGTAGTAAACCAGCTGATCATGTGATCAGATGGTTTTACTATAGCAAGCTCCTGACCACTTCATGAGAAGGCAGCTGACCGTGGAGGAGGGAGGGTTGTGCCAGGCACCTTCTCAGCTTGAATTTGGATAACTGAATGCTGGACTGGGTGGGTGCCAGGGTCAGGTGCTGTGGGTTGGGGGGATGGGTCATAATCTATTATTTTTTAATTGGTACAGAGCTTCACAAGTTTACTGATCGACAGTGGAAGCGGACAGGTATAGCCGGTCACTAGAAACCTACAATTTGTATCAATATTTCATCAGGAGCATTTATAACAAACCAAAACAACTTGTGGGTGCTGGGGGGAGAGCAGAAGTATGCCTTTTTGACAGAGGGTAGAGGGATGGGTTTTCTGCTGCTTGTATGGGCTGGGAAGTGAGGGAGGGAGCTGGTTCTTATTAATTTTGTCAATGGTCTAATACTGACTATTTGGCCACTGAATACTAAATATTTGGGTGTAAAATGTTTAAGTCAGCCCATGTTACAGAGTGTTTTTGTGCATAAGCTGAAGTACCCACCCAATCATACAGTGTCACTTGAGCTTAATGATGCTGTAGCTGAAATGCTGGAATTGATCTATTGCTCTTTTCTGATGTGGAGAATTCTGGGTTCCAGCAGTTTGCTTCAAATGCCTGTCCAAAATGGAAAGTCCCATCTAGGACATACTTTTTGACCCGTGCAGTCCTCAAGTTGTAACGTACTGTGTCTGACTCAGTAAGACATGCCCTTCAACATTCCTCCTCTCCATTCGTCCATTTAAGTATGGATATGTGGACAAGTGGCAAAACAGTGGGGAATTCAAATTTGTGTATAACTGCACACTGGGTGCAGTTGCTGGGGGTTGTTTGTGATGTTGGTAGTGTGAATAATCAGTGCAGTAAGGTGGAGTGTCATTATAGCAATCTTCTAGGAATTCGACAGTATGCAACAATTGCTATGTGCCATGTGACCTGTTCACACACCGGTGAAAACATGTTGGACATGGTATGGACTGAAACTGACAAGTGGCTGAACCTCCTATCCCTGAGAGCTGGGTTCATAGCAAGTGACAATGGGTCAAATGTGGTGAAATGCATCACGAATGGTGGCTTTTTTAATGTTCCATGCATGGCCCATTGTTTACATTTTGTGGTGCAGGAGTTTCTGCAGCACCCTGATGTAAAGGAAATGCTGACAGTTGCACACTGTATCTGTTCTCACTTTTCACGATCTGCATAGGCCATTGACCAACTTCGGCAGTTGCAGATGTGAAACAGTCTCCCTCAGCACCACTAGAAGCTGGATGTTGCCACCAGGTGGAACTCCTCTTTATACATGGCAGAGAGGTTATATGAACAATACAAAGCCATCTCAGAATATCTTGTGATGCACACTAGCTGTGACAGTTCCGGGGCCTCCATGTCTATGATGACTGAACAGTGGCACCTCATGAACTCTGTAATAACAATTTTGCAGCCTTTTGAACTTGCCACACAGGCAGTGAGTGGTGAGTCTGCCTCCATTAGCCAATTAATTCCATTGCTTCAGGTGCTGAGGCAGACATTGGTGCATGTACAACATGGCTTTGATATTTCCGGAGACAGTGATAGCAGTACAATATGTTGCTGAAACGCATGCTGACAGTATTCAACCAGAATTGTCACATATTGAGCATTCAGCGTAGTGACAACTTTCCCCTAGCAACAATACTGGTCTCATGATACAAACATGGAATTGCCTCAGTGCTGGAGGGAGGGCCTGAACAGGTAAAAAAATTCAGTGGACAACTGGTGCTCTTGGTTCATTGGGCACAGAAGTCAAGTGCCAAGGTCAGCAAACCTCAGCAGCATAATCAGGCTGAAGGTGCACCTGGAGGAGTATCAAGCATATCCTATAAGGGGAAGGGGACTGCAGTTCCAGGTCATCTGTTATCCAAAACAGTTGGCATCAACCCACTTTAGGAGGCTTTGTCCCAAGTGGGGATTTGTGAAATAAATGATTCTGGAGAACAGGATGATGCATCAACCACTGGACTTCATGCGGCTCAGAGAATGGTTGAGTCATATTTGTCTGAAAACAGGCATCTGTCAATAACTGATGATCCTATTTTGCACTGGAGCGGAAGGGTCAGTGAATGGCCAGAGCTGACTGCAGTGGCACTGAAGTACCTCACATGCCCACCCTCCAGTGTAAGTGTTGAGAGGGTATTCAGCTCAACAGGTGCAATAGTGAGGGATCATCGGATAAACCTCTCTCCTGCAAATGTTAGTTTGCTAACATTCATAATAATGAATGAAAGACACATACCAGCACAGACTGCAATCTCAGTATTCATACCCCGGCCTAGTCATGGTGGTTTTGGTGATGTGGAAAAGGACCATCCTGGTGGCACTGGCAGTGGCAGCATGAAACAGTCCACCACTGATGTAAATGATGACTCAATGGAGAAAGAATTTCCTAGTGGTCAGACTTCAGACATAGAAGACTGTGAGGGCAGCTTTCTTTATAAGGATGATGATGTGGTTAATGTTGGCAGGTTTTAACTGACGTTAAAAGGTGGTGACATTTGCTGTATGATACATGTTTTATTTTTTATGACTTTGTGTGCCCCCCCGGACCACCACCACCAGGACAGATGTTAGCCACTGAGACCACAGAGAATGACTTTGTGTGCCCCCTTGGACCACCACCACCACCAGGACTGATGTTATCAACTGCCACCACAGAGAATGACTTTGTGTGCTCCCCTGGACCACCACCACCAGGGCTGATGTTAGCCACTGCCACCATAGAGAATGACTTTGTGTGCTCCCTGGACCACCACCACCAGGACCGATGTTAGCCACTGCCACCACAGAGAATGACTTTGTGTGCCACCCTGGACCACCACCACCAGGGCCAATGTTAGCCACTGCCACCACAGAGAATGACTTAGTGTGCTCCCCCTGGACCACCACCACCACCACTGCTGTTAGCCACTGCCACCACCACTAGATGCAGGAAGAAGTCACAGGGAATGTCATCATGTGCAGCAGCTATCACCATCAGCACCCACCACAAGTGTCATTCTTACAATGTTTTATCATTGACCATGCCAAGGCAGAGGGAGTCAAACAGGAGACCACATCCATCAGCCACAGGCACAAGGCTTCTTAATATTAAAACTATAAAGTGAGTATGTGTACTAATGTTTTTTATGCTATTCGACTTCCTTTAGCTGTATGCTTTGTTTTCTGTTGCTTTTCTGAGCTGCAATGGTCCAACACATATGGTAAACTTATTTTGTTTTTTTACAGATTAACAAAAAAATGACTCTTCTTCACTGACAGTCGGTATCAATGGTACTGCAGCAGTACCGTACACAGAAACCTATGGAATATCCATTTCAAATCCATACTGGTAAGTATATATATTTTATTTCATCTGTTCAATTTTTTTTTTAAAAGAGTTAACAAATCAGACTGAGGAGGATTCATAAACGAGGTGACATGTGTACATCACAAAAACTATTTCTACAAGATATCATGCACTGTATCCTGAACTTGCAGCTGTGCAGCCTTGACAGTGTTGAAAAAGTTGCACACAGGTTGTGTTACTTGACAAGATGTGGTTTTGAAATGTAACTTGAGTTGAGATCGAGAACCAACAACACTGGCAGTGTATTTGTTACACAGCCTGGTATGAAATTAAGTTATGATTGATCTGCTAATTGTAGTCTGACAGCTTATTATCTGTGTTAATAATATAGATACTCATGGAACAGCCATGGCTTAAACATATTGTGTTACTGCTGCAATCAAGTTGTAATAAGTTCTTCATTTCTTTTTTTAGGAAACTTCCAGATGCTTTGATGTTGCATAGTTGCCTTATCCAAAGAATTTCTTTAACATCAGGCACCCCCCCCCAGGCTGGGGCAGACATGCAACACGCAGAGGTCGATTCAATCGATGACCATGACCATCATTACCAACCAGACTCGAGAAGGATGCAGATGAAATCTGTGAAGAAGTAACCAAATAAGAAACCATTAATGAGACCTACCTGCAAATATGCCCCCCCCCAAAAAAAAATACTTACCATCATTGGCTTGCAAGTTATCCATTTCCAATTTCAATGCAAAAAGTCCTCATCAAGCACTGGACTGTGCACACCAACAGTGTCGGTGACCTGTGATACAAAACAATGCAATGAGTACATGTCTTTATATGTCAACTCCTCACCTACAAAATACAAATATATATATACATATAAAGTCACCAAGGCTACTATTAGTGTACAGACAAAGGGTACCCTTCCATCCGGTTGAGATGATCACATTGCATTTGTGGGAATATCAGCACACATTTGTCTAGCAACAGTTTGCTTACGGTCATCATTTCTAATGGGACTTTGTATGTCGTGTAATGCTCCCATTTCACTTTGTTACCACTTGTCAGTTTTCAGGATATAAGACAGATAGAAACATAGAAACATAGAAGTTAATGGCAAATAAGGACCACAAGGCCCGTCCAGTCTGCCCATTTCTTTTTCTACCTTACGAATGTGCCATTGGCCTTTGCTCTGTCGATGGCCTATCTATTCATACTCATCTGTATTGCTCTCTTATGCCTATCCCATGCCTGTCTGAATCCCTGCACTGTATTCATATCCACCACTTCCTGAGGAAGGCAGTTTCATGCATCCACCAATCTTTCTGTGAGAAAGAACTTCCTCACATTACCCCTTAATCAGCCTCCCTCTAATCTCATGCTGTGTCCTCTTATCCTGCTATTTTTCTTATATTGAAACATGTTAGACTCTTTCACTTTGTTAATACCCTTAAGGTGTTTGAATGTTTTGATCATATCACCTGTCTCCCACCTTTGCTCTAGGGTATACGTATTGAGCTCTGTTAATCTGTCCTCATATGTTTTCTGATGCAGTCCCTGCACCATTCTGGTTGCCCTTCTCTGGACTGTCTCTGTTTGTTTAATGTCCTGGTGAAGGTGTGGCCTCCAGTACTGCATGCAGTACTCCAGATGGGGCCTAACCAGTGTCTTGTAAAGAGGGATTATTACCTCCCTCTTCCGACTTGTGATACCCCTACTAATACACCCCAACATCTCACTAGCCTTACCTACTATTTTAGTGGTCTGCTTGGATGATTTCAGGTCATCGGTGATGATGACTCCCAATCTCTTTCTTCCCTTGTGACTGCCAGCAGCTACGCTCCCAGCCTATAGGTGGTTTCAGGGTTTCTCTTCCCTATGTGCATGATCTTGCACTTTTTTGCATTAAACCCCAGTTGCCACTCTTCTGATCATTTTGCCAGTTTATCCAGATCTCTTCTCATTATGCCAACCCCATCTGGATCATCTATTCTGTTGTAGATCTTGGCGTCATCCTCAAACAGACAAACCTTACCCTCCAGTCCATCTGCAATATCACTGATGAAGATATTGAAGAGGAATGACCCCAGGACTGATCCCTGAGGTACCCCACTTGTGACTTGCATCTCTTCTGACTGTACACTATTTACCACCACTCTCTGTTTTCTGCCTGTCAACCAGTTTGCCACCCAGTTGACCAACTTCTGACCCACCCTGAGCCTACCCAGCTTATTAATCAATCGTCTATGTAGAACAGTATCAAAAGTTGTGCTGAAGTCAAGGTAGGTGACATTAACTGCTCCCCCATGGTCCACCACTCTGGTTACCCAGTCAAAGAAATCTATGAGATTAGTTTGACAGGACCTTCCTTTTGTAAACCCATGCTGTCTTAGATCATGTGCTCCTACGGATTCCAGGTGTTGCACTATCCTTTCCTTAATGAGTGCCTCCTTAATCTTGCCCACTACAGAGGTAAGACTGACTGGTCTGTAGTTCCCTGCCTCCTCCCTGCTACCACTCTTGTGGAGCCAGATCACATGAGCATTTTTGAGATGCAGAAACAATCTGGGGACTCTATGTGGACACTGCGCACATGACTGAGTGCACAATAAATTCTGGAGGACTTTGTATGTGGCGTAACACTCCCATTTCACTTCTTTTCCACTTGTCAATTTTCTGGACACAAGACAGTTGCAATTTGGGGATGCAGAAAAAATCTGGGGACTCTGTGTGGGCACTGCATGCATGACTGAGTGCTCAATAAAATCTGGTGGGCTTTGTATGTGGTGTAACAGTCCCATTTCACTTTGTTACCACTTGTCAATTTTCTGGACACAAGACAGATGTAATTTGGGGATGCAGAACAAATCTGGGGACTCTGTGTGGACACTGCATGCATGACTGAGTGTGCAATAAATTCTAGGGGTCTTTGTATGTGGTGTAATGCTCCTATTTCACTTTGTTACCACTTGTCAATTTTCTGCACACAAGACATATGCATTTTGTGTGTTGTGATTGTGAGCACATAATGTAATGCTTAAATTATAAATTAAAGCAGCATTACAAGAATGTGGTGACAATTTTGACCTATACTTTTTATGCTGTTTTACATTGCCAGCCACTAGTTACCTCTTGACTTGCATGATACCCTTCTTTTCAGAATTTGTGTCTGCTTTACTACTTTTTCTCATGTCTGAAAAACAAAAGGACCAGGTTTTTATCACTATTTGCAGCTTTTTTGAATAAATATTGTTCTGTGAGGTCATAAAACACTGCCTGCTGCATAACTGTTCATTTTACAACAGAAGTGATATATAACAACTCATGGAGAAAAGCAGCAGAAAATACTGACAGAGACTCGGTCCATACCGTATTAAAAGGAGTGCTCCTTTTATTATTCCAGACATGAAAAAAGTAGTAAAGCAGACTTAAATACTAGAAATTATAGTATCATGCAAGTCAGGATGTAAGTAAAATGGCAATGTAAAATAGCATTAAAATGTATATAGCAGGTCAAAATTTTAAACAGATTGTTACACTGCTGCTTTAAAGAGATTGACCAAGTTACATAGTTATTATGGTATTGCACCCAATATATGGGTGCCTTACCTCCAGGGGAGTCTTTCTTGCTCCACATGTCCTTACATAGTGTAATACTTTGTTGGCAAAAACGCCCATAAAGTCATTAAAGCAGGTCACAGAGGACTTCCTGTTCTGAAGAGCTGCCCAAGTTCTGCCCCCCACCCTTAGCAACATTATGACGTGATGCCAGGGAGAGCATGGGGGTGTGCTCCATTATACTGAATGGCTGGCAGCTTTCCGAATGTTTCTTTATGTTATAATGGTCAGTTTGTGGTGAAACATTTGCATGTTTCCATTAACAAGGCTCTTGTTAATGGAAATATGCCCACATTTCACCACAAACTGACCATTATAACATAAAGAAGCATTCAGAAAGCAGTCGGACATTCAGAATAATGGAGCACTCCCCTGTGCTCTCCCTGGCATCATGTCATAAAGTTGCTGAGCGCGGGGGGCAGAACTTGGGTGGCTCTTCAGAATGGGAAGTCCTCCATGACCAGCTTTAACGAAATTATGTGCATTTTTGCCAGAAAAGTCTTGCACTATGTACGGACATGTGGAACAAAAAAGATTCTCCTGGAAGTAAGGCACCCATATATTGGGTGCAATGCTGTAACTTAGTGAATCTCTTTAATGTCTATTTCACAAATGAAATATTTATTGAGTCTCAGTAATGTTTATTTTGTGTTGGAACTCATGATTTGAAGTGTTTTCACAAAAAGCATGACTGAGCAGTGCAAGTATGTTGTGCTAAACTGTATGTGTGCTGTCAGTGTTCTTTCCTGTGTGTGCATATATTGTCCAGCTTCATGCACACATATATATGGCATGACCTGTTACAGTATCTCAAGAATAAAGATAACAAAGAATACATGATGTATATTTTATTTGTACCATCAGCACCAGCAGAGTAAAGTGATATGATACTTTTTCAGAGGTATCGGATCACTGTGCACCTCAGTCACTCACAATGCACACATGACTTAGCGGAGATAATAGCACAAAAAGCACATGCTCTCCTAAAAGTCATGTGTGCAGTATGTGACTAAGGTGCACTTTGGTCAGACACCTCTGAAAAAGTATTGTATCACTTAGTCTGCTGCTGCTGATGGTAACAATAAAATATATGTTATTCTGCTTGCTATTCTTTCTACCATAAATACTACAAGTCAGCAATATATGTTTGCAAGAAGCTGCACAATGTCTGATGTCACACACACACACACACACGAAACAACACTGGCTGCACACATGCAATTTAGCACATCATACTTGCACTACTCACACCAGCATTTCCACACCCACCCCACAACAGAAAGTAAACATTACTGAGGCACTGCATTATAACAACAGGGCAATAGGAGCATGTATGACTGTCTATTATTAAACATTTAAAAAAAATCACAAAACACTACAGCAGTGGTGGGGGGGGTGTCCAGAAAAAATATGCTAATGGGGGATTCCATGGTGTTCCAGCAGCAGGTGGAGCATTGACACTATCTGCAGCTGCTGTTGCTGGATCTGCTCCACCTGCTGCTGCACAGCACCCACCTTCCCATTGCTTTCTTCAAGGGCTGCCCACATCAGTGCAATGTCTGTCTGCATTACAGGCACTGTGGTGGGGTCCACTGCAGCAGGAAAGCTATTTAGTGGTGGTGGTGGTGAGGGTGGTGCTGGTGGCTGTGCTGGTAGTGGTGGTGGTGGTGGTACAGCAGCTGCTGTTGTTGCCTTCCTCCTGCTGTGACGGTGAGGCACAACACCCCCAGCACCCTCTGCCAATGCCACAGAAGGGCCAGCAGATGGAAGCCTGTCCCCTTCGGTGGCAGCCTGTCACTCCACCTTGTGGTGGTTTTCCATATGTGTGTGCTGGCCACCAGTCCCCAAATGTGTCCCTCAGGGGCCACAGTGCACCTGCACACCATATAAATGACAAACCACAATGGTGCTGCCCCCCTACACAGTTAAAAAACTGCCAGACTGGGGAGTTACGGGGGGGTACCAGGCACAGGAGGGGCAGATGTACTGATGGCAGCACCGTCATGTACCTGGGGCTGCACCTGTGGCTGTGGAGGTGGTGGTGGTGGAGGGGGTGCTGCTGGAACACCTGTAGCTGCAACTAGTGGTGGTGGTAGCAGAGTTGGTGGATGTGCCACTGCCGCCAGTGACACTGGTGGTGCTGCTGCTTTAAGAGTAGGAGAGGCAACACCAAACAGTTGGGAGTGGTCCAATGACACCCGACCACATCCACGTGTGCGCTCTTCCCTCTGCCCACGCCCACGGGCCACAGACTCTCCTCCCAGGTCAATCGCACACAACTAATTCCCTCTCTGACTGACACCTCAAAAGACTGCTTCACACACGCACTCACACACACAGTCACACACACACACACACACACACACACACACACAAAACAAAACTTATAAAACAAACAAATCAGTAGCAAAAAAGAACTGAAAAAACACACTACAAAAAAAATAAAGATTTAGCTTTTTAAAAAGCTATTTTTTTTAGATAATTCACAAGATAGGATAAGAACAATACCATCAAACTCTCCTCTACACACAAAATGCTTCCTCCTTTTACCACTGCAAAGGAGAAAGTGAAACTAACTGCTTTTATGACTTCCTTCCTTCCTGCCTGGCTAAAGCATGTGACTTATAGTACTGTAAGCCATGTGATGTGTGTGGGGCTGCCTATATTGTTGTCACTTCACCTTACTTCGCGTAAGGCAGAATGACAATGTGAAGTCATAATGTTAAGGTGAGGTGAGCACTTTCCAATGGCCACTTCACGCAGTATTAGACTAATGCTAAGTGGCCACTTTGAGGCCACTTCACCGGTGGATTTTAAATTTGCTGCATCTCTAGCATAGAGGCACATGATGAGCTCCCCAGTGATACGGAGGTGGGGCAGTTCTTGATGCCAACTTTCTAAAGTGGAGGGTGCCAGTCACAGCAGACAGAGAAAGTAGACTTAAATTTCTAGTGGTCAGCCTCTAAATGTGTGGAAGTACAATACAAAGACAAATCAGTGGAGTAGAGGTCATGAAGAATGGCAGACAGGTTAAGTGACATATACAGTAAGAGCTGGATAATTTTAAAGATCAATAGCAATGCTGCTTCTTGTAATTCACCATACTGCTTTGTTTCATCATGATGTAATAAAAATAGGTTCTTAAAAATTCATATAAGGCATGTCTGGTCTTTTATTTAATATTGTAACACTGTGGCATGTTTACTCTACCATAGCTGAAACAAAATGACACTCATGTTTTGTTCAGATTCCATCTTGGAGCCGTCGGCCATTGATATCATTCAAGCAGTGACGCTGTTGGCAGCTGTGCTTATACTGTAGGTAATGCCTGGCTGACTAGATAGTGTTATCAGTCTGTTGATTGCCACTCAGTTCACTTTTTAAAACATAGAATCAAGATTATTTTTGCCACGTTAGTATAAAGTTTGCTTACTTCACTGACAAGTAACACAGTTTGACTCTGTTATATTATTTTTATGGTATGCATTATTTAGACTATCCTGTAACTAGTTCATAGTTTTGGTAGAGCGATCCGATCATAAGAACTGTCCAGACGGCATCACCTAGCACATATTGATATCACTACAAAAATTCCCATTTTGACATCCTGGCATCAACAGGTGTCTGGGTTTGTGCTGGGGTTGACAGCCTAACTCTCACCCCATCCCATGTGTAAACAAGTTGAGGTAGTGCAGTACAGGAGAAGGGGTGAAAGTTAGGCCGATGACCTCAAGTCACACCCAGTCTGTTGATGTGTGGAGGGTGGAGGGATGAGGGTGGAGTGGTAGGTGTGGGAACCCAAGGGATAGGGCATTAGGGTTGGAAACCCTAAAGCCTCATTCCCCTGCTTTCATCACTATAGCATTCACCCTAACTGATGCATTAATGAAGTGTTTTGCAATGAATTTTCCTACTTTTTCAGATAGTATAATTGTATCCTCATTTTGCTGTGGGAGCATAGGGTCCTTTGAACCCAGCAGTCCCATACCTACATCCAAATAGTACAACAGCATCTATATGTTACAGTGGGAGCACAGGGCCCTTTGGACCCTGTGCTTCATCCCTCCACAGATGCACATATGTATTTAGCTGTGGAAACACAGGGGTCTCTGGTCCCTGCGATTCCACACATAAAGTTATGAGCCATCATAGCATAATTGCAATAAATAGTCAGAACTGTGCCATTTCAATTCATTTTCACCCCAAATGTTCAACTTAACCTTCTTATCACCTTATCACATGTACCCAGTCAGAGATGTCATGAAATTTAATTTCACCAGCAAAATATTGGCAAAATCACAAATTTCGCCTCGTGTGATATTTTGCGTAATTATGCTGATGTGGCGAAATTTCGTCAGCAAATTTTGCTTTAGATTTCACCTTGTGTTTCTATTCGGTGAAATCCGGTGAAATAGGCCTTTTCACATGACCTACTCTCTGCGGGTTACATGGGTGACTGTATGCAGGCAGGAAGTGAGTGATTCATTTCCCTTCTGTGTAGCTGGAGACTTAGAGGAAGCAGGCAGCCAGCAACAGAACCTTTTAGAAAGTTTATTGGGTCTGTTTGTTCCATTGTGTGTGTTTTGTACACAGTTTTTTGTTCATAATGTATATTTTGATTGTGCTTGTTGATAATTTCTCTTAGGTGTCTGTGTAGATTGAGTGTGTGTGTGTGTGTCTGTGTGTGTGTGTGCATGTGTGTGAGACTCTCTCTCTCTCCCCCTTTCTATTAGGAAACCTTTTTTTTTAAATGATAGAAGAGAAGGGTAAGGACAAGGGGACTGGGGGGAAGGCACCCACTGTCGGTCTCGACAGGCAGGTATTTAGGCTAGCTGAGGACCCCTCCCATGCCCAGAAAGAGCTTCCAGCCACCACTCCCCGGCAGTGGCAGCAGCAGCATAAGCATGTTGCCACCTCATCAGCAGAGTGAGGATGATGTTGCCCCCTCTACATCCACCACCCAGCAGCAGAATCCTCCTGTAAACCCCCCCAGAACAGTAGCAGCATGAGCCCATTGCCCCCAAACAGCAGTGTGAGGATGATTTGGCCCCCTCCACATCCACCATCCAGCAGCAGAATGCTCCTATAGCCCCCCATGACCAGCAGCAGCAGGAGAATGTGGCCCCTGGACAGCAGCCACAGAGTAATGTCCCCAGCTGGAGCATGTGCCCCCCACCTTCCCCCAGCATAAAGGGTTGGCTGTGTGGTATTTTTTCACCATAAACAACACTGACAGCAGTGTTGAGATCTGCAAGTTGTGCAGCAGATCTGTGGAAAGGGGAAATCAAGGGGGTCATTTTGGAACTGGTGGCCAAAGGAGCCATCTGCAGCAACACCATGCTGAAGAGTGGCTCCAAAAGCAAAAGGAGCTGGCAACAGCAGGAGGCAGTGTGAACCAAGGGGAAGGGGGCCAGCAGGAGGAAGGGGCCAGGGCTCAGCAACAACCCAGACATTGTGCCGGCACCAGCGAAATCAGAAGCAGCAGCACCCCCATCCACCTCACCCCCTGCTAGCGGTGGTGCTGGGTTCATGGGTGAACATGGACAGCCTTCATCAGCCCCAGCCAGTCCTCCTGTGAGCCAAGAAGACCTGGCGGCAGTAACATAGAAACACAGAAGTTGATGGCAGATAAGGACAGCAAGGTCCATCCAGTCTGCCCATTTTTCTACCTTATAAATGGGCCATCAGCCTTTGCTTTGTCAATGGCCTATCTATTCATACTCATCTGTATTGCTCCCTTATGCCTATCCCATGCCTGTTTGAAGCCCTGCACTGTATTCATATCCACCACTTCCTGAGGTGGGCCGTTTCATGCATCCACCACCCTTTCTTTGAAAAATCACTTCCTCACATTACCCCTTAATCGGCCTCCCTCTAATCTCATGCTGTGCCCTCTTGTCCTGCTATTTTTCTTATATTGAAACATGTTAGACTGTTTTACCTTGTTAATGCCCTTAAGGTGTTTGAATGCTTTGATCCTATCACCTCTCTCCCTCCTTTGCTCTAGGGTATGCATACTGAGCTCCATTAATCTGTCCTCATATGTTTTCTGATGCAGTCCCTGCACCATTTTGGTTGCCCTTCTTTGGACTGCCTCAGTTTAGTCAATGTCCTTGTGAAGGTGTGGCCTCCAAAACTGCACGCAGTTCTCCAGATGGGGCCTAACTAGTGTCTTGTAAAGAGGGATTATTACTTCCATCTTCCAACTTGTGATACCCTGAATAATACACCCTATCATCCCCCTAGCCTCACTATTGCTTTAGTGGTCTGCTTAGATGATTTCAGGTCATTGGTGATGATGATGCCCAAGTCTCTTTCTTCCCTTGTGACTGTCAGCAACTTCCCTCCCAGCCTATAGGTGGCTTCAGGGTTTCTCTTCCCTGTGTGCATGATCTTGCACTTCTTTGCATTAAACCCCAGTTGCCACTCTTCTGACCATTTTGCTACTTTATCAGATCGCTTCTCATTCTGCCCACCCCATCTGGATCATCTACTCTGTTGCAGATCTTGGTGTCATCTGCAAACAGACAAACCTTACCTTCCAGTCCATCTGCAATGTCACTGATGAAGATATTGAAGAGGACTGGCCTCAGAACCAAGGATCCCTGAGGCACCCCACTTTTGACTTGCATCTCTTCTGACTGTATACCATTTACCACCACTCTCTGTTTTCTGCCTGTCAACCAGTTTGCCACCCAGTTGACCAACTTCTGACCCACCCTGAGCCTTCCCAGCTTATTAAACAATCTTCTATGTGGAACAGTATCGAAAGCTTTGCTGAAGTCAAGGTACGCAACATCAACTGCTCCCCCCTTGGTCCACCACTCTGGATACCCAGTCAAAGAAATCTATGAGATTAGTTTGACAGGATCTTCTTTTTGTAAACCCATGCTGTCTTGGATCCTGTGCTCCTATAGATTCCAGGTGATGCACTATCCTTTCCTTAAGGAGTGCCTCCATAATCTTGCCCACTACTGAGGTAAGACTGACTGGTCTGTAGTTCTCTGCACTCACCTATCTCTTAGGACCGACTGACCCATGTTCAACTGCTGTTCACATGGAACCCTTCTCCACTTTGGCCTCCTTCCTGCTACCACTCTTGTGGAGTGGGATCACATGAGCCCTTCTCCAGTCTTCTGGGACCTTTCCTGTGCTCAGAGACTTACTAAACAGTTCTGATAATGGCTCTTCCACCCTTAGCTTCTTTAGTACCCTGTGATGTATGTCATTAGGTCCCATTGCCTTTTCCACCTTGAGCATATCGACTCTTGTAGGACCCTTTCTTTTGTGAAGGGACTAGTGCTCACCTCCTTCCACCCTGTGTCCATGGTGCCAAGCTATGGGCCATGCCCTACCTTCTCTTCAGTGAATACTGAGCAGAAGAATCTATTTAGGATAGGTGCTTTTACATGATCCTCCTCTTCACGCACCCCCTTATCTCCTTTGATCTTAGGAATCCGCCCTCTGGACTTTCTCCTTTCACTAATGTATCTATAGAAAGTCTAGTCACCTTTTTTTTACTGTCTGTGCTAGTGTTTCCTTGGTTTCGGCCTTTGCCTACCTTACTGCCTTCCTTGGTTCCCTTAAGGAAGTTTGATATGCCTCCCTATCTTCATCCAGCTGCATTCCCTTATATTTCCTGAAGGCCAGCCTTTTGGCTATGACCTTTTCTGCTCTGTTTTTGAGAACCAAAGTGGTTTCTTTCTTCTTTTGCACTTCCTTTTCTCTATAGCACAATGGGATGTTGCTTCAAGTATTGCATCCTTAATACTTGCCCACTTTGCCTGTACCCCCCCACCTGTATTTCTTTTTGCCAGGGCTTGCTTAACTCTGTTGGCCATCTTATCAAAGGCAGCTCCTCTGAAGTCCCATATTTTTGCCTTGTAATGGGATAATATAGTTGTAGTGGCCAAATTGAACCATACCATGTGGTGGTCACTGGCCCCCAGGTGACTGTATACCTGGAGATCTGTGATCCTTTACCTGTTAGTCAGTACTAGATCTGGGATAGCCCTGTCTCTTGTGGGTTGTTGTACGAGTTGTTTGAGGCCCTCCCCTGCAGGGAATCTACCATGTGTCTATTTCAGGCAAATGTTCCTCCTGGTGTTGACCAATCTGTATCTGGCATGTTGAAGTCTCCCATTATCAGAACCTCCCCTTTAGCTGTCATGTTTTGTATATCTTCTAACAGTAATGTGTCTATGTCCTCTCCCTGGTCTGGGGGCCTGTAGACAACCCCAATTCTTATGGCTGTCCCATTTGTTGTTTCCAGGGTGACCCATAGTTCTTCTGGCTCCTTAACCCCCTTAAGAGGTATCAGCTGTGCACCAAGATTTTGATGAGTTTCACCAGCAGGTCCGAGGGGACATAAGTAAACTGTTGGAAGACCAACATAAAGTTTTGGACCTCCTTGCGGAGCTTTGTTGTGGCGGTTGTGGTAGCAGAGTAGAATCAGGGCCTGGTGCTGGCACCATGTAATAATGTGGTCCATAATGTGCTAGCAAGTGAGGCAGGCAGTGAGCACAGCAGCTGAGTTTTCTTTTCTTTTTCCTGTCCTTGCTTTACTACTATCATGCTTCCCTCATCTGCATCCCCCAAAAATTAAAAAAAATACCCTATCTATATATATATATATATATTGTCTTCTTCCTCTTTTTATATCCTCTTGTTTCTTTTTCTTGTCCAGTGTTTTGGGTGTTATGGATTGTTTATGCTCCCTGTCTTTCCCCTCTCAGATATGAATACCCTTGCAACTACTACCTTGCATATCCCCCTGTCATGTATGTTACTGTTAATCCTTCTCCGATCCACAAATGTCAAGTATTGTTATTTGTTCGTATGAACACATATTTTTTCCCAAAGCTATGTGACATTGTGGCAGTTGTTTTTGCTGTGTGAAGCTGCAGCATAAGTTTTAATACATACACAACATAGAAACCTAAATACGCAACACTTTTATTTTGAAGTTAAACATATATATGTTTTTTGTGCTTAACAACAGTCCCATGGGCTTAGTTGTCACAAATGTTCACTTGGTGTCCCTCCCCTCCACTCATGATGTTTTCTAAAGTGCCCCACCACCACCTGATCCAAAATGTGCACTTGAGCCACAGTTTAACACAGCCTTTTGCCTCCATGGTGTGCAGAACAGGCCGTACATGTCCAGAAATGCAACAGGAAAAATGATAAAGTAAATTCATACAGAAATCTGGTCTCAGCTATGATGTTTTATGCTGTGCAAACCCCCACCCAGACCAAATGATGGTCTTTGGTCCACTGTTTGCAATTTTTTTTGGTTACATCTTTTTCCAGCAAGTGAAGCACAGGCTGTACATGTCATGAAATGTTTCCAAAAAATGGTACATCAAACTCAGATAGAAATCTGTTGTCAGTCCTAATGTTTTATGGTCCCCCCCCCAGCATCCAGACAGTAAAATACTGTTTTGGCCACTGTTCACAATTGATTTTTAGGCAACATCTTGTTTCTGCTAGTGCAGTACAGGCAGTACATGTCCTAAAATATTTTAAAAAAATGGTACATCAAATTGAGACTGAAATTTGCTGTCAGTCCTGATGTTACATGCTGTGCCACCACCTCAGGGACCTGAAAGTGCAGCTTCTGCCAATGTTTACTAATGATTTCAGCCTGAAACTCAGTGTTGCTGGTGCCAAACAGGGCCTACAAATCCATTAATGTTTCCAAAAAAATGTTACGGTAAATTCAGACCGAAATCAGGTCTCAGCCATGCTGTTATATGATGCCCAAGCCACCACCCAAATCAAAACATGTTCTTTGGTCCACTGTTTACATTGATGTCATGCTGACTCTTGTTTCAGCAAGTGCAGAACAAGTTGTAGATGTCCAGAAATGTTACAGGAAAAAGGGTACACAAAGTGGAGACTGAAATCTGATCTGGGTCAATGTGAATGGTGCCTCACCACCATCACCTGGACATTATATTACTGTTTTGGGCCCTGTTTACCAATGATTTCAACCTGAAACTCTGTGCTGCTGGTGACAAACAGGGCCTGCAAGTCCAGAAATGTTTCCAAAGAAATGTTACATCAAATTGAGACTGAAATCTGCTGTCGGTCCTGATGTTATATGCCGTGCCACCACCTCAGGGATCTGAAAATGGGTGCCAACCTATGCAGAGAAAATGAATTCCCCCTGCAAAATGCTCCTGCTACTTGCAGTTGTGTCCTCCTGCTGCTGTTTTTTTCAATTGATTGAAATTGAAATGTACAATTATCATTTCCTTATGCTGCTCTCCCAATTGGCTGGCTGTGCTGAGTGACTGACTCTGTGGTTGTTGCTTGCCTGGTGGTGGGGAGTGATTGACATTTTGGAGCACTGTAGGTTGCTACCTGTTGCTGTCTCGCCAAGTTGCCGGAAGAAGTACTGGTCCAGATGATTGATGGTGGATCATCTCACACAGTCCATACTGCTGCTACTGAACATGTAAGTATCTGTCTTTATTTTTTTTTTCCCTGTGCAAGATAAGGGTGTTGGTGGGTTAGTATTATGGCGTCTTGAGTCCTAATATGTTTGTACTGCTTTTATATTATTTTTCAGTGTGCTGTGGATGATGTCATCATGCCAGCCTGGGATTAGGATCTAGGGATGTTTGAATGCACCACATTTCCCAAGTTCCCAATGTAGATGGTAAATATTGAAATTTTCATTACTAGTGTGGTACAGTATGTCTGTTACTGCCCATCTGGATGTCTGACTTTGATAGAAATTGTGTTCTTTTTTGCTTTTGTCAACATCAGGAATTCTGGCAAAGTTAACTCTAGTTCCTGCTGCCGCTGCTTGCTGCTCAATCAGATCTGGGGGATTTATTTAATTGTGCAATGGTTCCACTTTCACAGTCCCTGTGGAAAGTATTTCTTCATTTTTTATGGTCTTCTGTGGTGGGCGGAGGGAGGATGTTGGTGGTGGTAAGGGGGGCTGGAACTTTATGCAATCCTCGAAATCTATTCTTATATCTTATTTCAAGGTACGCAGTACTGATAGGGTAAGGGGAATGCCTGCTACTGTGCTTTATCATGGACCTTGGTCTGGAACCATGTGCACTGCACAGAATGTTCCTAGGGGCAATTTCCACAGTTTAATGCTATCATGGGGTATGCTAAGTCTGCATTATTTTTTCTTTGCTTGCTAAAAACAGGTATGCAGATTGAAGAGTATTTGTCATTTTTTCTTATCTTTGGCCTTGCATAGGTCATTTTCCTCTGTTGAGGTTGTATCGTATCTCTGTGTGTGACTACATCCATCCAAGCCCTGCAGGAGCTGTGTTGTGTAGAAGACAAGGGGTGTTGCTTGAACTGCGATGTTGGCCACCATACCATTAATGAGTAAACACCACCCACATACAGGGAGGAGCTATATGTGGAAATGGATGGTTGAGATGGTATTTAGTAAATAGTTAGGTGGAGGGGGCTAATGTCTTGTCTAATCTTTTGAGGTGTTATAGCTGCAGCAATCATGAAAATGTTAAATCCAAACTAAGGACAACAAGCTCCCCCCACCTGCCCCCCTCCCAGGATGGAACGATCACAGTTTCTGTACAAGAACTTTAACCTGGTAGTATAACAAAAGTAACCTTTTGGTGGGAATTTGATGTTGTAAGTTGTTAAGCCTTTTCATGATTACTTTTGTAATTAATGACTCACATCATTAAAGATGGCCACCAGTCACCATTTTTCAAAATGTATTCAACTTGTGGTGTTAACAGTTGAATTAACATGTTACATTCATATGCTATTTGTACTAGGAGCCAGGGTTCTTGTACATGTCACCAATAGTAGGTGGCAGAAAAAAAATGTTTTGGTCGCATGGAGTGCATGGGTGTGTCAGGTGACAGGTCAGGTGCCAAGAGGGGGCAGGGGAGTGGTGTGGCATTTGCCAGCATGGGCATTTTAAAGAACATGAAGACAACATATCTTGCTGTAAGATGGGGTTGATAGTCAACATGAAAAGTAAGATATTTTTGGCAGCAAAACATTATAACTGTAATCATACAATTGCAAAATCTTTACTGTTATGGTAATTATATTGCTGCTGCTTTATATAGGCTGAGGGACTGGTGGTGACCAAACAATGGGTTATGGCAAAGGGTGATCAAATGAAACTTATACACACTGCAGCAGAAAACACATTACCATAACCAATCCAATGGTACATAGCTAAACATAAGGAATAACACACTATACTGAGCTGAAAGTAGTTGGGAGGTGGTGGCCTTTGAGTAAATTTAGCCTTTTCCCACTTCCACATCATCCAAGAAGCATGCCTCACAGTCTTCAAGACTGGAGTTCTCACCAGGTGGGAATTTTCTCACCATTGCTGCTTCATCCACCTCGCTGCTGGTGGATGCCTTAGTCAAGGGATTATCATCATTCTCATCACTGAGACACAGTTCCTGTGGCAACACCACTGGCATCACTGTGTTGTGTGGAATGTGCCTTTCATTCATTTTGATAAATGTTAGCATGGACTCATTCTTGGGTGACAAATTGGTCCCACTGTCACTCACAATGCCCCAGCCGCACTAAACACTCATTCCACGGTGACACTGGATGGTGGGCAGCTCTGGTATTTCACAGCAACCTATGTTAGGGCTGGCCAATCACTCATTTTGCTGCTCCAGTACAGCAGTGGCTCATCAGTAATGGCAAAGTGCTTCGGGTTCCCCATATAGGCCTCCACAATTCGTTCTGCTGCCTGGAGTCCAGCTGCCTCATCTGTCTCCTCCTCCTCTTCCTCCATATCTTCCACTCCCACCTGAAAGAGAACATCCCAAATGGGATTGCTTGCTGTTTTATGCTGTGTCTTGCCCATTTTCTGTGTTCTGGTACCAACACCCATTTTGGTCACAGTGCATGGCTTTTTCATGTGTGCAGCATGTACCATTCTAATGAGGTTTTCTGTCAACTGTTGTACTCGCTGATGTCCTTCTTCAATTACAGAGGGCAGGCAACATTTGTAGCATGGATCCAGCATGGTGGTGATTGTGTCCAGCACATGGAGCATGTGATCCATTAGATCACAACTGCCATGATCCCCACTTGCCTCCATCTGGTGTTGCACATTAACTAGTGTCTGCCTCAGTACACATAAGAGGGGTATGGATTGACTTATACAAGCAGTTTCCCCACTCACTGCCTGTGTTGCATGCTTGAATGGATGTGAATGCATATTAGCCCATCAATTTGGAGCCACTGCTCTGTTGTTAGAGCAATGGACACTTCAGCACTGTCACAGGTGGTGTGCAGAAGCAGGTATTCTGACACAGTCTTATACTGTTCATACAGCCAGTCAAGCATGTACAGTGTGGAGTTCCACCTGGTCACAACATCAAGCTTCATCTGGTGATGAAGCAGATGGTTATTGTGCTGTAGCTCACGTAGATGGTCATGGGCCATTGTAGACTGGGCTAAGTGGACACAGATGTGATGGGTGACAGTAACTGTTTCCTTAATGTCTGCATGGTTGAGAAACTGCTGAGCAACAAGTTTAAGTCAGTGTGCCAGGCAGGGCACCCTAACAAAACCACCATCGCTAATGCACTTCACTACAGTGGAGCCATTATCACTTGCGATGAATCCTGCTATGAGTGACTGTGTGTAGCCACCCATCAGTCTCATTCAGCAGAACGTTGAGCATTTTTGCAGCCATGTGAGAACCTGTAACACCTGACGTACTCAGTGGCATACTGTCAAATTCCAGGTGTGTTGCTACCACCACAATTTTGCTTCATGCAGGGTTTGCCAGGCCCAAAATCAAGTACCACCCCAGGCAACTGTGCCCAGTGTGCTGTTATGCATAGATATGAGCTTGCTGCTGTTTGTCCACTGGTACACATATCCATGCTAAGATGGATATATTGTGATGCACTATGCTTCAATGCATGTCTAATGGAATCAGTAACTCTACTGTTCAGCTCTGGCATGGCACGCTTAGTAAAACAGGTTTGCGATGGAACTTGCCATTTGGGACAGGCATGGGTCATCAACCTGCAGAAGCCAGCATCCTCCACGAATGAGAATGGCAACAGATTGATGGCCAGCATTTCAGCAGTGGCAGCATTTAACTCTTGTGCAGCAGCATGACTGGGGAAGTACTTTGTCTGCCACTCAAGGGTGGTCTTCAGAGTAGGCTGCATCTTTAGGGCTGTTCGACCAGAACGCTGTACTTCTGGAAGCAATGATGTTCTTTTAGGGGTAAAACTTGACTCTTGGGGCTGCATAGACTGCATGAAACCAGTTATTTTGGTTGCTTGTGGGTGTGGTGGTGTATGTTTTAGACTCAAGGGACTGGGACTCGCACCTCCACTGCTCTGTCCACTACTCGAGAGATCAAAGGATTGCTCACCCTCCTTCTCCACCACTGACCCACTCTGCCCTACCTCCTCCTGCTCTTGCTCTACTACATTTAACTTGCCTCCAACAGCTCTGGCATCCTTCTGGTGTTACTGCCTTCTCAGTGGATGCTTGTTTTTCATGTGGGCTTGTTGGCCAATGGTGCCTATGTGGCTTCCCTTTTAACCCCGACTAACAGATGCTTGACAAAGTTGGCATATTGCTATGGTCTCATCAGCAGGATCAAGCACATAAAAGTCCCAGACTAGGGACTTTTGACCTCTGGACTTCAGATGCTTCTGGGACTGGGATCATTCAGAAACAGGTGTAGAAGTGTGTGTTTTTTTGGCCACTCTCATTACTTCCATAAGACTACTTTTGGGAGGGGTGGTTACTTGACTGCTTGGAGGTTTGCTTATAGGCTTGGTGACAGACTGACCAATGGGCTGTGCAAGTAAATGGCCTACATCACCCTTGACCTTTTTTAAGTCAGGATCCCATGTGGTATCAACCCAGTCGTCATCATTACCACCAACATTGATGATGTCCTTGTCTTCCTCCTCCCTATAACTGTCTTTTTGTAGCACGGCACCCTTTTTTCTTTCTCTACAACCATCTCAGGGGGCTGACTATCCCTATCTCCAGGATTATCAGACTCTGGTTGAATACTATAATCACCAACTCCTGCAGGAACAGGAACAGTCACACTAACAAACTTATTAACCTCCTCCTGGACCACTGTTCCTGTGCTGGTGTCAATGCCTCCCTTCTTTTCACTGTCATCATCCCCCACTAGCATGGATGCAACAGTTTGAGCCTTAAAAACGTAAGACACAGGTGTGCCAGACCCAGTTCTGTCAACAACTCCTTTACTGGTTCCTGCGGCACCACCAGATCCCACATCAGAAGACACTGATGCAGACATACATGTGCTTTTACTGATCTGGGGAACTGGAACTGAAGTTGCACTTTTTTCAGCAGACTTCTTAGCTCCCTCATCCCCCCTTCCATGTTTCTCCTTTGTACGGGGACGTCTCTTAGCAGGCATTTTTGCTGGCTGCTGCTTCAAAGATTTGCCTTTTTCTGGGAGTATTTGAAGAAAGGATCTATTACTAACTGTGTGAATAATCAAATCATATGACATTTTCCATGAAATTGTGTCATGTGCCCTAAACAACCATGCTTCCCTGGTAAAAGTCTGTATAAAGGCTAGAACATGCCATTGGTTTTCTGCAGAACTCAAGGCTGCATTATTAGAAAGAGACACACTCTGGAAAAAAGCTTGTAAATCAAAAACAGCTGAAGACTGGTGTCACTTCAGAATAGCTAGGAATTCCTGCACCAAGTTGATCAGAGAGGCCAAGGCCAACTTCTTCCGATCGAAGCTAGACTCTGCCTCAAAATGCCCTACCAAATTTTGGTCCACAGTAAAAAAATTGTCTGGCCACTCATTAGGAAATGTGCTTCCCTCAAAAATTACCTCTGACAATGTTATTATCAACGATAGAATGGAGATCCTACAGGCCTTCAACAACCACTGTGCCACTGCAGGTCTAGCGTTCAACAACTCACCTGCATGCATCCTACACTCCCAGATTAGTGCACAGCTTCCTGAACCTAGTACCACTAATGCAGTCTTTTCTTTCCTACCTGTCTCTTTGAAAGATGTTGAAGATCTTTTTCTACAAATGGACACTAAGAAAACTGCTGGTGCTGATTCCCTTGACCCCTACTTCCTAAAGATTGCACACCATGTCCTAGCTGTACCAATCACACACTTATTTAACCTGTCCTTATCACAGGAGACTCTCCCTCACCTGTGGAAAACTGCCCATGTCATACCTCTTTTTAAATCAGGTAATCCCTGGGATCTAAATAACTATAGGCTGATATCTCTCCTCCCCATACTGTCAAAACTCTTAGAGAAAATTGTGAATGCTCAGTTGAGAACTTTCTTAGACAACATGAACCTTCTAAACCCTATGCACTCTTGTTTCAGAGCTAAATATAGTACTATTATGGATCTGGCCAAAGTAACTAATGATTGGCAATGAGATCTAGAGAACAAAAAATTTGTCTGTGCCGTGTTCCTGGACCTTAGTAAGACCTTCGACACCATCGACCACTACCTGCTTCTTTCTACTTTAAAAATGATAGGCCTGGACTTGACCTCCTTGTGCTGGTTTCATGATTACCTCACTGATAGGCAACAGCAGGTCAAGGCTGAAGGGGAGCTTTCCCCACTCAAACCACTAAAAAGAGGTGCACCATAGGGATCCATCTTGGGGCCATTACTGTTTTCTATTTACATAAACAGTATAGATGCTGGCATTAAGGGGGAAAACATTCACCTGTTTGCAGATGATACAGTGCTTTACATAAGCCGTACATCCCCAGAAGCTGCCTGTGGAGACTTGCAAACAGACTTCAATCTGCTGCAGAGTCAGCTCCTTAGTAAAAAACTATTACTCAATGCCAAGAAAACAAAAGCAATGCTGTTCTCACCTGCTAATCATATGGTGTTCCCTACTATTGTCAGTTCTCTACCCCCCATCACCACTTTATTAGGAGAAAGACTGGAATTTGTAATGAAATTCAAGTACTTGGGGGTCTGGCTGGACCACAGACTCTCCTTTGCCGATAATGCTGAGGATCTACTGAAAAAACTGAGGCACAGGCTTGATCTCTTCTTTAGGATAAACCACCTCCTGACCAAAGATGCCAAGATGCAGCTAGTTCAATCCACGTTCCTCTCCTCTGCAAGATCTACTTGTTCCCTACCGTCCCTCCCGCTCACTCAGATCCACCGACGAGGGATTGCTAGAGGTTCCCAGGGTTCGTTTAAAAACATCTGGGGCATGAGAGTTTTCTTATGCTGCCCTGACCCTGTGGAATTCTCTACCTCATCGGATACGAAGCTGCCTGACCGTCGAAAGCTTTAAATCAGAGTTAAAAACATATTTATTCCAAAAGGCCTATGGGGAGTAGTTATTGCACTGACATGAAATTGGAACTGTATTTTATTGTTGTTTATTATGTTACATGTATGTCTTGTGTATTTAATTACTGTACAGTGCTTTGACTTTGAAAAGCGCTTAAAAATAAATTTTTACTTACTTACTTACTCCTTAATTGACTATGCTGACTTCATTTATAGTCAGTGTACTGCCTCCTGTCCTGGAAAATTGGACACGCTGTATCACAGAGCTCCAAGATTCATAACTGGCCTTCCCCTCTCCACTCACCACTGCTCCTTATACGCAGCTGTGGGGTGGACCTCTCTTTAGCATAGGCAGAATAGAAATGCGGCTCTCTGGACATTCAGAGCTATTACCAACAAACTTCCCCAGTACATTGCTGACTGTCTGCTTCTAAATTTGATAGGCAACTATGCTTTGAGAAGCTCCTCTCTGATTTCATTGAAAGTGCCTAGGGGCAACACACAGTTTGGGAGAGGGATCATAGGCTTTGTGCTGCCTTCACTCTGGAACAAATTACAGAACTCAATGAAATTGAGCAACCCCTTTAGTCTTGCTGTGTTCAAGACCTTGTATGCCAAAACTGTTACGGAGCTATGGAACTGCTTCTATCACTCCTAGTATGCTTTGCTGCCTTCCGCTTACCTGTCCACTACACCACCATGTAACCTGACCCCTGTCTGTCTCTCAAAAATTCTTCAATCGCACTGCTCCTTTACTCTCCACTCCTACACTTGTCCCCTTCCATATGTGTCCCCAGCCTGTTATCCAAGCACTCTTCATAGAGAATCTGCCCCTGTGCCCTACCCATCCATGTCAACTTTCACTTCCACCACCTCCAGCCTGTGCTTCTTTGTCTGAAACATGCAAAAATGTTCTCATAATGTGACTGACTTAGTCACGCTGCTCCCATTATTTATTTACCTCCATTTTCTCTCCAAATATTGTTAACCATTACCTAATCTTATTTTACTATGCACTGTATGAACCTTTCTTATGTATAACTGCACCTACTTTTTGCCTGTACATAAATGTATTTTATCTGACCTTGTGTGATGCAGGTCCACCTTGTAAATGAGTTTGCTCAATGGTATTAGCCTGGATAAATAAAGACTTGATTGATTGATTGAATAACACCTCACAAGTGGTGTCACATCTACAGTACTGGCTTCCTTTCAAGTCCAAACACAACCAGGACAGGTAGCAGCACTTAGAGTACAACTAATATACTGTATATGGTAGGTAGCTTATTCTAGTAAAAACAAAAAGGTAAATTTTTTCTTTCCCCAAACAGGAATTAAAGAAACATACACAAGGAAAAAGGGTAAAGTGACCTACTTTAAATACAAATCACCTGTGCCTGGACAAATAAAGTACTGTAATGTGTTATTATTTAGTTACTACCACAATTTTATGTATTATATAAGGGCAGAGACAACCATAAAACCTCAACAAAGGCGAGTACCACACAATATGGTAGTGGTCTGGATGGGAGGGATCACCAAGCAATGTCTTGAAAATGACTATATTAATATATAGTTTTTTTATAATGAGTGCATCAGGTGTTAAACAAAAAATGCTGTAACAGAGAAAGAGTAAGGTAAGTCATCTAAAACAGGAACAGCATGCAAGGTGCAGAGGCAAGCTCCAGCAATAAAATACAGGGGAGCAATTCAACAAAGCAGTGGGACTGTAAGTGGACAAGTTCAAGTGATCAAGTAAAAGTATTTAAGTAAATGTACAAAAAAATATAGAACTGTTGATTTTCACAGTTTAAGTGACGCAAGTTAACACTCCACTCCAGCAAACAGAACTAACCACAAACAAATAAAATAATGGATCAGCTCTGTGTGTTTAAAACTTTAGAATTCACAATCACAACTAAAAGTGGAAGAATTGTATATATATAACACAGGCCAACAGTGGTAGGAACTCTCTCAAACAGGACAGGATAACTTTTCAGAGAAAAAAAAATGACAAGATAGAACCAAATTAATAAGAAATAACATTATATAAATAACTCACAATTTGTGAGTAATCTGTTTGTAAAAGGCTAGAAATAGCCTGCACCACTTTACACTACTATCCTTCCCCACTCAAGTCCTTCAAAGACACAGACAAAAGTAAAACCTAATTAAACTAAGTATTATGCAAAAATACACAAAATTATTAAATGTTCCCTAACAGCAGTAGGAAAAAACTTTATATGTTGGAGCAATTAGCTCTCAAAAACAAGTTTTAACTAGATTTTAAAAGGCTTTATTGGCTCTGATGCACCACAAAAGACTGCTCTCCTACTCAACACACAGCAGAATGAGTTGTAAACAAGCTGCTGATATTTGACCTATTTACTCACAATGCATTGCAAATTTCACTTTTGGAGCAAATTTCGCTGGTGAAATCAAAAGTTACGCCAGTGAAATTGTGTCACAAGACAAAATTTTGAGCACCAATGAGTGAAATTGGCAGACCAAGGCATTTTCGCAAAATTTTGCCATTATGCGAAATTGTAAAACCAGTTGAAATTTTGCTTTGCTTAAGCAAAATTTTGCCATTACACGAAATTGTGAAAACAGGCAAAAAATTTTGCAAAATTGCAGAATTACGCAAAATATTTCACCAGGCGAAATATTTCAATTTCACACAACACTATACTCAGTACAGAAAACCGTCAAATCCCTGTGAAAATATAATTCTGCACAACTGCAATGCCGTTTTGTGCCACAAGTGCGGAAAAATATTTTTGGCAGGATTTGCAAAATTACAGGTGTACTATTTATGAGGTGGTGTGAAAAATGGTAATGTTGAAAATCTGGAGTGAAAACATGAAAAATAGGCGAAGTGATTAGCGTGCGTAGAATCTTCGCAACGTACAATCGTAACTCTGTCATTTTTTGGACTTTTTCACTAAATTGTCAACATGGTTTTTTGATACCTCCCCTCATAAACAGTTGCACTGTGATTGTGTTAATCCATCTCAAAAGTTGATTTCACACAGCGACTGTGCCATTCTGTGCCACAGGTGTGAAAACACATTCCGGGCAGGATTTCAAAAATGACAGCTGTACTGGTCATGAGGAGATGTTAAAAAATGGCAATGTTGCAACTCTGAGGTGAAAATATTAAAAGTTGGTGAAGTTACAAGCTTGTGTAGATACTGCACAACGTTCACTCATAATGCAGTAATTCTTTGGAATTATTCTTCCAAACTAAGAAGCAGTATAGCGCAGTGGTTTAAGGCTCTGAGCTGCAAATCTGGAGATCTGGGTTTGAATCCCACAGCCCCCACTTAAATACTGTGTGACCCTGAGCAAGTCACTTAACTTGCATGTGCTCCCAGGTTGTGCCTGTAAACAAGCTTTCAGCTTAGTGTGTCTCACCTGGTTAAACAATTTGGAAAAAAAAAAATTGCAACATGGGCTTTTTGGGACCCTACCTCATGAACAGTGGCACGGTTGTTTCATTAATTAGTCCCAAAAGGCGATTACATGCAGCGACCACAAAATCACCTTTCAGGACTGAGTAATGAAATGTCAGTGACAGTGTTCATGGGGGGGGGGGGCCCAAGAACCCCATGTTGAAAATTTGGTGTCAAAATTCCTAATAATGGCTGAGATATCATCATAAGTTAAAAAAACACATTGACCATTACACAGTGCTTATCTTTGATTTTTCATTTTGCGGTTCGCCTTTGAAGAGTGCAGACATTTCTGAGTCCTCAGAAAATGACAGTGCTGACCTCCAGAGGTACGTTTAGGGTAAGGGAGGCGCAGGGAGGTGGGTGCTGAGTGGGAGGGTGGGGATGGGGATGGGAACTGGGAAGACGATGAGAGACCTTTTTCTTTATTGTAGGTTAAAAAAACAAATATGTGGGGGAAAGGTTTTCTATATTTACAGGAATATACAATGAATAAAAAAATGTGGGCACACTGGGGTGAGCTCCCAGTGTGCCACATGACTTGGGGGGATACATGCTGCCAACAGGGGGATTGGGCACCCACGTTGGCAAGGCAATAATTAAAAATAAAATAACTTTTGGGCACACTGGGGTGTGCTCCCAGAGTGCCAAATTAGTTGGGGGAATTATGATGCCGACAGGGGTATTGGGCACCTCCATTGGCAATACTAGTGGGTTGGCGGGGGAGAACACTAGACTACCAGGACTGGACCTGGTGGCAATTACAAGTTACACTGCGAATTACTATGGTAGTAATTCAAAGTGTCACTCTGAATTACTTTCAGTTCCATTGCCACTTACTGCATGCTTTTTGCAGACAGTATTTAGTGCCGTGCTACTGATGGTGCAACAACCTGTAGCATGGCGCTACTATTTTGAATATGCCAGTGTGCCGGCATTCATAGCCACTCCCCTACCTCCTAAGTGGAATGGTGTCGAAGGCCTTGCTGGAATACAGGTAGGCCACATCCATTGCCCCTCCCCGATCTAATGCCCAGGTCACCAAGTCAAAGAAATCAATAAGATTTGTTTGACATGACCTTTCCACTGTGAATCCATACTGCCTAGGATCCTATGATCTGCTGTGTTCAAAATATACCACAATCCTTTCCTTTAGCAGTGATTCCATTAATTTCCCCAATACCAAGGTCAAGCTGACTGTCCTGTATTTGCCAACCTCCACCCTGCTCCCACTTTTGCGGAGAGGGACTACATCTACCCTCCCTCCCTCAGTCCTCCAGAACCACTCCTGTTTCCAGTGATTTGTTAAACAAGGCTGTCAGTTGTGCTGCAAGCACCTCTCTAAGCTCCTTTATTATTCTTGGATGTATTCCATCCAGCCCCATTGCCTTGTCAACTCTCAGTTTTGCAGGTTCCTTTAGGACTCTCTCCTCCGTAAATGGACTGGTGTCCACCTCCCTTCCATCAATGAGTCTGTTGCTTAACTGAGGTCCCACACCTTCCCCTTCTTCTGTGAATACCGTACAAAAATACTTGTTTAGGATTGTTGCTTTCTCCAGGTCCCATATGCACACTTTTCTCCTTCCCCTTTTAGCCTAACAATAGAAATATAGAAACATAGACTTTGATGGCAGATAAGGACCACTTGGCCCACCTAGTCTGCCCATTTCCCTACCTAGAGGATAAGCTGCAGATACTATTTAACCAACAGTCTATTTCTTCCTACCCCCCACAAAAATTGCCTTAAGTCTGCCCCATGCATTCTTGAATTCTACCACAGTTTTAGACCCCACAACCTCCTCAGGAAGGCTGTTCCATGCATCAACCACCCTCTCTGTGAAAAAATACTTCCTCACATTGCCCCTGAGCCATCCCCCCTCTATCTTCAGTTTATGTCCCCTTATTCTTGCACATCTCTTTTTCTGAAAGATGCTACCCTCTTGGACTTTGTTGATTCCACTGAGGTACTTAAACATTTCTATCATGTCCCCCCATCCTCTAGGGTATAGATATTAAGCTCCTTTAGTCTATCCTCATAGGACTTCTCTTGCAGACCCTGCACCATTTTAGTTGCCCTCCTCTGAACTGTCTCCATCCTGTCTATGTCCTTGTGGAGATGGGGTCTCCAGAACTGGATGCAGTACTCCAGATGGGGTCTCACCAACTTTCTGTACAGGGGGAAAACAACTTCCTGTTTTCTGCTGGTGATGCCTCTCCCTATACATCCCAGTATCCCCCTGCCCTCCCTACCACCTCCTTATATTGCTTGCCAAACTTAAGTTCATCTGATATGATTACCCCCAGGTCCCTTTCCATTTTTGTTGTTGTTACTACCTCCCCCCATTGTGTAATCTTCCCCTGGGTTTCTGTTTCCCAGGTGCATTATTTTGCAGTTCTTTGTATTGAATCCAAGCTGCCATACTTCTGATCATTTCTCCAATCTTGCCAAGTCCCTTCTCATCCTTTCCACGCCTCCTTGTGTATCAACCCTGTTGCAGATCTTTGTGTCATCTGCAAGAGGCATACTTTCCTTCAGTCTCTGCAATGTCACTTATAAAGTCATTAAAAGGACTGGACCCAGTACTGAACCCTGCAGTACCCCACTAGTAACCCCTCTTCTTCAGAGTGGACTCCATTTACAATTACCTTCTGTGTCCTGTTGTCCAGCCATTGTTTTACCCAGGCTACCACCTTGGGACCCACTCCCAAGCTGGTTAATTTAACTATTAATCTTTTGTGTGGGACTGTGTCAAATGCCTTGCTAAAGTCTAGGTAGGCCATGTCTACAGCCCCTCCCTGGTCTACTAGTTTGGTCACCCAGTCAAAGAAATCAATTAGATTTGTCTGACCTTCCCACTGTGAACCCATGCTGCCTTAGGTCCTTTGCCCCACTGGCCTCTAGGTATTCAACAATTCTCTCCTTCAGAAGTGATTCCATCACTTTCGCTACCACAGAGGTCAAACTGACAGTCTGTAGTTTTCTGCCTCTGCCAAAGCCACCCCTGGTCTTTATTCCTTCATTAACATACCTGAAGAATGTATTGTCCCCTTTCATTACTGCCTGGGCTATTTTTTCCTCCATTTGCACCTTTACATTCCTGACTGCTTTCCATGCTTCCCTCTGTACCCACCTCGGAGTGTCTACTCTGTTGTAAATCTTTTTTGTCATCTGCAAAAAGGCATGTCATTTAAAAAGACATCAAAGAGTACCAGTCCCAGTACTGATCCCTGTGGCACCCCGCTGGTCACCCTCCTTTCTGCGGAGTGAACTTCATTCACCACTACTCTCTGTCACCTTTCCCCCAACCAGTTTCTTACCCAGTTTACCACTTTAGGGCCCCCTCCCAGTCTGCCCAGCTTGTTTACGAGTCTCCTAAGTGGAATGTTGTTGAAGGCCTTACTGAAATCTAGGTAGCCCACATCCAACGCTCCACCCTGGTCTAATTCCCTGGTCACCCAGTCTAAGAAAATCTATCAGATTTGTTTGGCATGACCTCTCCACTGTGAATCTATGCTGCCTCTTATCCTGTAAGCCGCTTGTTTCAAGACATTTCATATCCCTTTTCTTCAATAGTGGTTCCATTAATTTCCCCACCACTGAAGTCAGGCTGATTGGCCTGTAATTGTCAGCCTCTTCCCAGCTACAACTTTTGTAAAAGAAGAACAACAATTGCCCTCCCTCCAGTCATTTGGAATCACCCCTGCCTCCAGTGAGTGGTTGAACCAGACTGTCAGTGGTGTAGCCAGCACCTCTCCGAGCTCCTTCAATATCCTTGGATGTATTCTGTCTGGTCCCATTGCCTTGTCCACTTTCAGATTTGCTGGTTCCTTCAAGACTCCCTCCTTTGTAAATGGGCTGATGTCCACCTCCCTTCCTTCAATGCTACTCTCACTTATCTGTGATCCCTCAACTTCCCCTTCCTCTGTGAATACTGAACAAAAATATTTGTTCCAGATGTCTGCTTTTTCCTGGTTCCCTCTTCACACACTTCCCCCCTCTTTCCTTAGCACTACAATCCAATCTATAAAAGCAGTGACAAGACTTTTATGAACAACTACAGGCCTATATCCATCCTCTCCCCTCTGTCCAAAGCATTGGAATGGAATATGGCTGATCAGCTCATGCAGTACCTTGCAAAATGCAGCCTGCAATGCTCCCAGCAGCATGGCTTCCACAAAGGGCACAGTACTACCCTGGCACTAATTGAATTCACCACACATATCCATCATGCACTTGATCAGTGCCAGTTGGTCGGCACCTCTTTTATTGACCTGACTAAGGCATTTGACACTGTCAATCACTCCATTCTCCTTGAACAATTATCCCTCCTTGTTCTTTCAAGTGAAACTACCCTCTGGTTTCAAAGCTACCTCAGTAACCAGACCCTGAAGTTCAGGATTGGTGAATTCCTTCTCCTCATCCCTACCAGTCCACTCTGGAGTACCCCAAGGTTCTATCCTAGGTGTCTTATTATTCAGCATATTCCTGAATAATCTCCCTGCCTCCTGCCATGACAGAATGTTACTATATGCAGATGATGCAGTAATCTTCACTTGCCACACTGACCCCACCTCCCTTAAGTCTCAACTACAGAAAAGTTTCACAGAAGTGGAAAACTGGTTTTGCTCACATAAACTCATACTTAACCACAAAAAAACTAAACAATGTTGTTCCATGTAACCCAGAACAAGTACAAGGACCATGAGCTCATAATTAACGACCACAAAGGCATCTCCCTTGAGCAGGTGGATATGTTCAAATATCTGGGCCTGACCCTTGACTGCTCCCTCTCGTATTCCAAACACATTGACAATATCACTTAAGCGGTGAACTCCTGCATAGGGCTACTATACAAGCATAAACACTGCCTAATGGCTGAAGCCTTGAAACTCACTATCCAGAGCTCTGTTGTCTCAACTATTGACTATGGGCTTGCTATCTATGGATCCGCTGCTAATACTGTACTCCGGCGCATAGCTGTAGCCCTTAATAAGGCATGTAGACTCCTTATTTTAGCTGCCCACCTTTCTCACACATGTGACATTTATGAGCAGTCTAACTGTCTCCAGCTGTCCAGCAGGCTAAAGTACCAGACCTGCATCCTAGCTAAGAAGACATCACTGAGCCTTATGCCCCCTGGAGTCCAATCAATATTCACCCTGCAGCGTGTCCACCAGCTAACTAGATGATCGGACAGTCTAACCTTTACAATACATCACTGCTGGACCTCTCAAGCTCAGCATTCATATCTTGTCAGAGCCTCCACCTGGTTCAACTTGCTACCTACAGAAATCTCCAACATTGCCAAGATTGGTGATTTTAATTGTAACCTACATCAACACCTCATGGCTAGTGCCTTAGAAACATAGAAACATAGACTTTGACTGCAGATAAGGACCGCTAGGTCCATCTAGTCTGCCCATTTCCCTACCTACAGGATTGGCCGCAGATCCTAGCTAACCAACAGCCTATTTCTTCCTACCCCCCACAAGAATTGCCTTATGTCTGTCCCATGCATTCTTGAATTCTCCCACAGTTTTAGACCCCACAACCTCCTCAGGAAGGCTGTTAAATGCATCCACTACCCTCTCTGTGAAATAATACTTCCTCACATTGCCCCTTAAGTGATTGCTTCTTATAATCCCCTCCAGGTATATTACCCTCAAGCACCCCTCCTCACTACCTCAGCCCCTCCTCCTCTCCCACCCCTCATTACTGGGTATAGGATAAATCTGTCTCCTCTTTTTTCATTCCCCCATTCCTCCTCCCTTGCTATTTCCCAACTACCACACACCCAACACAATGCCTTCCCTATTTCTCCCCTCCTCCCTCTCTCTCTCTCTCCCATATCACACCCTCACCACCACTCTTCTTTCTCTTTTCCCACTAACCCACTCCTTACAAAGCTTCACTGAGCCACCTATGACTTGAACTGTATAATTAATTCGCAACACAATTCCTTGACAATAACTTTGGCTGCAATTATTGTAACCTTACTTGTTTTTTTTTTTTTTTTGTAAGTTCCATTGTAATGATCATGTTATGTTTTGTACCCCATTGTTCTTATTGCCTTTATGTGGAACCTTTGTAAAATAGCCCTCGGCTCAAAGGTGTCATCCAAAATACAAATAAATAAAATAAAAATAAAATAAATCCTTCCCCTGGTCTTTCTCCTTTCATTTACTTACCTGAAAAAGTCCTGTCCCCCTTCTTTAATGCCTGGGCTATTTCGTCCTCCATTTGTGTCTTTGCTCTCCTGACTACTTTCCCTGCATCTCTCTGCTTTGCCTGATACACTGCCCTATCCTCCTCCCTCTGTGTCTCCTTATACCTCATAAATGCTAAATTTTTGGGCCTTATCTTCCCAGGCACTCTTTTAGGAACCATAGCATCTCTTTTTCAACTTGCTTTTGCTTACTTGCCTGATGCAGAGATCTGTTGCCTTCCCTATGGCCCCTTTTAGTTTTGCCCACTGTTCCTCTACTCCAACCAAGTCCCCCCCCCCCACCAGAGTATCTCTCAGGCATTCCCCCATTTTTGTAAAGTTGGCATTCCTGAAGTCCAGAACGCTCTCCTTTGTGTGGTTTGATTCTACCATAGTACTTGTACTGGACCACATCATATGGTAATTACTGGTCCCCAGGTGGCCACCCACTGTGACATCTGCAACATTGTCCCTGCTGGTGAGTACAAGTTCCAATATTGCTCCCTCACAAGTGGGCTCTTACTAGTTGCTTGAGAAACACCCCACTGCAGTGAGTCAAGGATGTCCCTGCTCCTAGCTGAAGCTACCCAAAACAAGAAGTTTGCTAATATGTACAAGAGAGGAGACACACACATACAAACACACACACACACACACACACACACACACACACACACAGGAACCAGTTTTATGGGATGAGGAATGTTGGACAAGATATTTTGAAGCCTTAATTGTTTGGAAGGTATTAAGTGGTAACCTAACAGTCTGTACTAAATATGTTTACTATATTTGTGAACAATGCAAATTTGAAATCCATTACCAATAAAAAAAAATGTTGTTTTAGGAAAACAGTTTTGGGCTGACAATCTTTTTTTTGTTCATGCCATTAAAACATGAAATCAGATACCATAGCTCAGTGGTACACACTTTTTTTTTTGGGGGGGGGCACACTGAAAACTTGCATAAACTCTGATGGCCACTGTGGAATGGCCAGAGGTGACAAAAGTCCAGCAAGACATCAACATATCAATATCAAGATAAGCACAGAACAATAAGTCCAAAAATACATGTATTTGTCATTTTTAAGTAAAAGGCACACTTTGGTAAAGAAAAAAAAAATAATAATAATAAAAATTAATAAAAAGGGGGGGCTGCACAGGGGATTACAGGCAGTTGTTTACTCTCCTTCTCTGGACAGTCTCTTTTTCAGCAGATGAGCAGAGTGTCCCACAACTCAAGGTCCTGAGAGAAGAGAAGAGACAGAGAGCAAGCAAGGTAATTAGAAGCAGGACATCAACAGTGCACAGCAGCAAAGTACTCTTTGACTTACGATGATGGAGCGGGAGAATGGTTGGATGGGCTAGAAGCAAGAGAGTTAGCTTCTGCAACTCAAAGAGGCTGTTTCTGCTTCAGATAATGACATTTTTATACTAGTAACTGCTGCTGCAGGAATAAACAAGGTACAGACATCAGAAACAACAGCTATCTGTATGCCTATTGCAGACCTCAGACCTAGAGACATCATGAGCCACCACTGACACTACTGACAACTTACATCACTGATTCTGCAAGTTAATGCAAATGCCATAGCATCAAAGACAAACAGACCAATAGCAGCTGTCACAACCTCTGACAGAACCTCCCATAATGAAAATGTAGCAAATGCAATTTTTCTTTCACCTGCCACCGTTGGGGAAAACAATAAAACTGCTGAATACAGTGTCAATTAAAATGCTGGTGCAGGTACTGATTTGTTTGCCCACGGAGATGTAAACAAGATCTTGCTTGATGGAAACAATGGTAAATATTGTCAGTGTCGGTACTTCATCGTGGGCCACAGACAGCCTTGGTGCCGGACATATTCGGCCCATGGGCCATATGTTGTGCACCACTGCCATAGCTTCAGTCACTCAGTAACCACTTTTAAAAACAATCTTAAATGTCTTTTAGGCACTTTGCAGCAAAACCAGGTGCTTTAAATATGCAGCCTTACTGGACAAAACATAGTCTCAAACTGACTGGAAATATGCAAAATCAATTTTTATTTTAAGTGCTCAAAACAAGGTGCATAACAGTAACCACAACAACATCCAGACAGGTCCTGAGATCAAACAACCAAGGGATTCATTTTGCATGCACTTTGCCAAGGTGTACCACCCACTACTGCTAAGCTGACTGCTATTAATGCAATAGGTACACTTAAAGTGACAGTGTTGGTAAATTAAAAGTTATAAACAGTAAATCATGGCATTCTCTGGGCAAAGGAAGATATAAAGCAAGAGATAGGTACACCTTTTTTAGATAGATGTCCATTATTAAAGATCGCTTTTCTGGGATCGTATTTTCATGCACATGTCCCTCTATAACAGAAGTTTTCAGAGAAAGAATATTCTTCCAGTTACATAAATCAGCAAGCCAGTAACATCAGGATATAGAGTAGTTAATTGATCCTAGTGTTATACACGAGACTGCTATGACAGATAAATAGCAGATAAACATCTCTCAATAAATTAATATGCAGACCCAACTTTTGATAGGAATAACAAGTATCTTAAAAGGAACCTGCTTCTTTTTCTCCATTTAAAGAATTTGTCCAAATTGCAAAGAGTTTCATATCCAACAAACATTCCTGTATCTGAAATATAAATGAAACCTATGTACTTACATAGCATTCAAAAAGAACCATAATCTAGGTGATGAGAAATAGTGGTAGCCCCATCTTCTCAATTAACCCTGGTGGTTGTGAAACTACAAGTCTATAAATCCAGCTGGACTCCCACCTGAGTAAAAGGTTGCTGAGGTTACCACTCCTTAATCCCATCCATGTTCTCTCTAGTCTGAAGAAAGTAAAAGAATGAACTTCACCAAGTTGTTCAATATGTAGGGAAAGCATATTTTCTTGATTATCTCTCTGTATGTCTCACAATGGTTCTCCTACCCAGATATTGAATTTATGCATGGTTTTGCCTATGTAATAAGTCTCACAGACACATGATGCCATATAGACAAGAGGTGAGGTAAAACAGTTAATAACATCCTGGATTTTATATTGTCTGTTATCCCCTGGTATCTCAAATGTGTCTGACTTTTATGGAGTGGCAGTGCACACAACTGATGAACTTTGGCTTGCCATCACTTCCTCTATCCTGTCTCTAGTGGACTATGAGCTCCAAGTTTATGGTGCTGCTGATAATTCTGCTCTCCATAAAATTCAACTGTCCCTCAACAAGGCTTGCAGGCTTCTGACCAGTGCCACTAGGTTCACCCATATCTGCTCCTTCTACTCCACTGCCAAACTCCTCAACTTTGAAAAAAAACTCCACTACCAGACCTGCCTACTAACGAAGAAAATTCTACTTAGTCTCTCCCCCCCGGGATGTCTGCCTCCCTCCAGCTTGCTGTCCCCTCTATCTCCACCTGAAATTCAGTCAAAGCTATCCTTGTGATACCCAGAGCAAAAATCTCCCTTGCGCAGAGATCCTTCTGTCACAGGGCCCCCTCCTGGTTTAATGCACTCCCAGCCACTGTCACCAACACATCCAAGATTGCTCCATTCAAAATCACGCCCCGAAGCCACCTCTTTAACACCCGCTCCTGTAATTGTAACTAGCCAGTGCTCACATGCTGTCTAGCGCCCACAACTTCTGACAATGTCCTATTGAACTGCCTCCATTCACAACTTCTGACAATGTCATTTGGACTTCCTCCACTTACCCCCACTGGCCACTCTCTTCTGCATAACACTGTATTCTGGGGTACCACCTTGATTCATGTGTAATATGTAAAAGACGGTAACTGATGTTCTCTTATGGTAACAATGTGTCTCTTGTTTAACACTGTAAATAGACTGTACAAACAATTGTAAAAAGACTGTATAAAGTGTTTGTAATTTCTACATGACTGCATTCCTTTATAACCTGTATTTTCACTGTTCTTTCCTCTATGTGACGAGGTACCTTTGTAAACGAGCCATTTGCTCAAAGGTTGTAAATCTGATATTTTAAATAAATAAATAAATAAACTTGTGCATATTGAGTGGTACAGTAAGAGTGGGAGCTATGCCTGTAGTGGTTGAACTGGCAGTAAGCACCTGACCACCTTCTCTGTATACTGCCCTAGGTAGTTCACCAGTGTATTTCTTCAATAGGGGGTCTGACTGCAGGACATACCAGTTGTTTTTATTGATTTCTAAAACATTACTGTACTATATACTATATAAGGTTCTTTGTGATAACGGCAATCGCACAAAGGCAGTCGCCATCACGGTGAATGTACTTGCCGAAAATCAATTTTGCTAATGCACACCCTGGCACAGCAAAGGGTGCTGGGGACTTACATTTTCTATAAGCGAGAAGCGTGAGGCTGTCTCCGTGACCCCTACTAAAGGATTATCAACTCCAGGGGCATGTCGGGGTGCAAATTAAAAAATAAAATGTGGTCTGGGCACAACAAAATGTATGCACACCCAGACCCGAACCCAGCACAGTTGTGGCTGAAGCCTGCAACCCACCCACCATGCCACAGAGCAGCTAGGCAGTCTATCGCCACAACATGCCACACAAACCCTCCCTCCCCTTCCGCTGTGCTCGCTCCCCCTTTCTTGCATGTGTATATATAATGACATGATGTCGCTATACCTGCAGTCTCCCACCCCATACAGTAGTCCTTTGATATGTCACCGATATTGAATCACTCTTTTTGGTGTGCACTCAACAGTGAGTGTCCTTATCACTGGATACCACTATATGTACTGACAAACTTAAGTCTCTCTTACATTGTCCCCATATTTTAGACACATCTATAGAGTAATGCAGTTTTTTCTTTACTTCTGGCTTTTTCTCTGGCATTTGCAATGACCACTGCTGCATAAACTGTATTTCTGATGTGTGAATGCAGCTTATTAGCCCCAGTCTCTAAATCCACCAAGTCACTACAATTGTGCTT
The DNA here is from genome assembly GCA_016271365.2 of Neoceratodus forsteri. Lineage (NCBI taxonomy): Eukaryota > Metazoa > Chordata > Ceratodontiformes > Ceratodontidae > Neoceratodus > Neoceratodus forsteri. The sequence goes on along the minus strand of CM057455.1, from coordinate 635,380,443 downwards.
GACTCTGTAAAATTGAGACAGAGGATGTTGTTAATCATATGCCTTGGATGGCAACTGCTGCTATAGAGTAAGGAGTTACAGTCAGTGGGCTTACTAAAAAGGTCTGTTGTGAGCCCACCTTCTTTGTTCTTGCTGATTCTTAGGTACAGATAGTCAATTTATTCCCTAATATTTCATTGAAAACCTTAAGTTCTCATTACTGGACTCTAGGTGTTGCTTGAACTCAGCCAACTCTGTGTCACTCCAGACAAAGATCAACCATCAATGTATTACTTTTACATGATAATTTTCCTAAAAATTTCATTACCTCTGGGGTTATGGTGATGGATCACTGATCTCTCCCTCATTCCAAGGTACTGTAAATGATAACAAAGTTGGGTACCTGAGCTGCACCTTTCATCGTACCTCTAACTTGTAGAAAGTAGTTACCAAGGAATGAGAAGGAGTTGCAAGTGAGCACTAATTCTGTAAGCTGCAGATTAAACATGCATACATCTTCTGTGTGCAAACCACTTTTTCTTAGCACCATGGACAGGTTGTGGAGCCCACACTTGTGAGAAATATTAGTATATAGGTTGCAGCTTCCTTCCATGAATTCCTACTAGTTAGGCTGTTGCTTCTCTCCTCTGCGCCCATCTTCACTGGAGTTTTCTAAGCCTCACCTAGAATATCCCCTTCCTTCCTCTTTACCACCACTTCTCAATCCTCCACTCGTGAACTCATTTTGCTAGGGCACTTCAGTGTCAATTGACTCTCCCTAGCCTCCAAGCCAACCATTCACAAGGCTGAGTCCATAAATCTCACACAGATTTTAACTGGACTCATCAGGCTCAACCTCAACTCTCATAACCACTGCCTCCTGGACTGGGTTCTCTCCTGCCATTCTCACTGTACTGTAGCAACAGAAATCCTGCTAGATGCTTTCAGTGACCACTGCATGGCGTTCTGCATCAGGAAGATTCAGCGTCCACTCTCCTGTCCTAAATACATCTGTACCAGGTCCCTCCACTCACTCAATACCTTCACTCTCTTGAGCGACCTCCACCACAGTTATCGACATTGTCCTCTCCATGTTTCATTCCATGTTCTTCTCTGTATGGGACAAGCTGGCTCACCTTGGAAAATCTGGGGTCATAATCACCATCACCCCTGGATTGACCCTGAAATCATTGACCATTGCAAGTGCTGTTACCACACATGGACATGATTCAAACCATCTCAATCCTTTTCTGACCTCTTGTACAGAACTATCAGGAACTCCTGCACTAAGGCTCTCATTCACTGTGGAAAGAGTCCTAGAGGAACTTGGGGAAAATAAAAACAGACAAAGCAATGAAGTCCAAATGGGATTCACCCCAGAGTATTAAAGTAACTCAGGGACATACTGGAAGGTCCACTGACTGACCTTTTCAACTCATCTCTACAAACAGGGGAGGTAACTGAAGACTGGAGGAGGGCAGAGATGGTCCTTCTCAACAAGAGTGGCAGTAGGAAGGAGACAGGTAATTACAGACCTGTAAGCCTGACCTAAGTAGTGGGGAAGCTAATGGAGTCACTACTTAAGGAGAGGATTGTGAAGTTTCTGGAGATTAGCAAGGCAGCATGGATTCTCAGCGGAAAGGTCCCATCAGACAAATCTAATTGATTTCTTTGACTGGGTGACCAGGGTGGTAAATCAGGAAGGAGCAGTAGATGTGGCCTACATGATTTCAGCAAGGCCTTCTACACCGTCCCACATAGGAGATTGCTAAATAAATTGAGAAACCTGAAAGTGGGCCCTTTGGTAGTAAAATGGGTTGAGAACTCTCTAAGGGAAAGGACTCAGAAGGTGGTAGTAAATGGCATGAAATCAGAAGAGACGGAGGTGACCAGCAGGGTGCCACAGGGATCGGTGCTGGGACAAGTCCTGTTCAGTGTCTTCTTTGGCGACATTGCAGAGCATCTGGAGGGAAAGGGATACCCATTCGCGGATGACACCAAGAACTGCAACAGAGCTGATACACTGGAAAGGGTGGAAAGAATGAGAAAGGATCTACTGTAAGCTTATTGGAAGAATGGTCAGGTGTATGGCAATTGAGTTTCAAGGCTAAAAAGTTCAACATAATGCACCTGGGTCATGGGAATTCAAGAGAGGAGTACAGGATGGGAAGGGAGGTTCTGGCCACCACAAAGCAAGAAAGAGACCTGGTGATCATCATATCGGATGACCTAAAGGCAACCAAGTAGTGTGAAAAAGAAGTGGGGAAAGCAAACAGAATGCTGGGATGTATAGGTATTGCCATAATCAGCAGAAAGAAAGAGGTGGTGATGCCACTGTACAGATCACTGGTAAGGCCTCACCGGGAGTACTGCATCCAGTTCTGGAGACCACATCTCAGGAAGGACATAGACAGGATGGAGGAAGTCCAAAGAAGAGTGATGGAAATGGTACATGGGCTGCACCAGAAGCTGTATGAAGAAAGACTCAGGGACCTTAATATCTATTCTTTGGGGGAAAGGAGAGAGAGGAGGGTTATGATAGAGACATTCAAGTACCGTAGGGGTATACACAGGGTACAGGAGGGAAGCATATTTCAGAGGAAGTGTTGCACAAGGACAAGGGGACATGATATGATGCTGAACGGAGGAAGGCTTGGGAGAATGTCAGCATTGACATCCATGCAACATCCTTCCAGTGGAAGTGGTGGAGGCTAAAACAATGTGGGTGTTCAAGAGCGCATGGGATAGACATAAGGGTACTCTGGAGATGGGCACAGAAGGTGTGCCACAGATCAAATAGGATCTGGACTGTCAACACTGAGCAGAGAAATGAGCAGACTAGGTGGGCCACATGATCCATATCTGCTGTTAGATTCTATGTTTTTCTAGGCTGCAAAACTGCAATATTTCAAGGCCAACCTTCAGAACTTCCTTAACAGCCCCTCAAAGTTCTGGAAGGTAATTCACTCAGCTTTTGATCCTCCCACACAGTCCACTCCTTTGGTGCTTCTTGTAAATGGTTCACCAGTGTCCAACCCCTACTCTGTTGCTGTTCATTTCAATACTGCTGGCCTCTCAGCTCCTGCTGTAGACTGGTTCTATTCTTACCACTCTGGCTGCATGAAGCCAGTGCAAGTTAGTAGTGGCCTGTCACCTCCACTTCCCAGCCAGGCCAGGGTCCTACTGGACTCCATCCTGGGGCACATCCTGTTCTCCATCTTCTTTAATAGCCTCCCCATAGCTTGTGCCAACTTGCATATCCACATGTATGGAGATGAAACAGTCATTTACACTTGTGGTCCCTCCATTACAGCTTTGGAAGTTCTGCTCCAGAAAGACTTCCACAATGTTTTGCCCTGGTTTCAATCTAACCAGAACTGGCTCAAGACACACACACACACAAAAAAAATGTGTACATGGCCTTAGTCATCAGCCAAAAATTCATGAGACTCCCAACTCTGCATATCTTCTTGACTTTAGATGGCACTACTTTTGAAGTGGTACATTGATTCAAATACCTCAATATATGGCTAGACAGCAAGCTTGACTTCTCTGCCCACACTGATGCCATCCATGCTGTGGACGTATGCCATGATCTTGTCAACAAAATGGTCCTCCCAGTCTTTGACTATGCAGATGTTGTCTATGGCGCTGCTCACTTCATCATCCTGTCCAGAATGGACACCCTCTGCAGTGCCTTCTGTCATTTTGCTACCAACTCCCCCTCTCGTACCTACCACTGCTCATTCTACTCTGCCTTTTCCATTATTTCTGTACCTTCATGTTGCCAGAACTACTGTGTCTCGTTCATATCCAATTAGTGGTTTGGGTCCCTTTCCTCTTACCTTTCCTCACTCCTCTCCTCCATTTCCTCTACCTCATGCTGCATCCAGACCAGGGATCCTTGCACTTTTGTCATTCCTCATCCCAGCTCCTGTGCTAGACAATCAACCTTTTCCTATCATCTCCCTTCACTCTGGAACCTACTTTCATCCCCCTCTCATTTCACTACCTCCCCCCATTTCCCTTAGATACTAGCTGAAACTGCTTCCCAGCCCCACTCCTGTTTTCCCTCTACATGACTGCACTCTTACATTTGCCTCCTACCCTGGTGTAGGTGTGGCTGAGTTGCCTGATTCTTGCTGCTTGTTCTTATTGTACTTACTCCTTTTTAATATATGGATTGCAAAAATAATACCATAGAAAAGTATATAAAATATTCTCAGTAATACCACTGTCCCTAAACTGATAATACTACTGTTTCAAAGTAATAATAGTATCGTTCAGATCCTGTAATGCTATCATTTGCAGGTCTGAACAATACTATTATCACTGAAACTGAAGAGCGCAAGCATAGCAGTCTCCTATGACAGGCCATGCTAGGAGTGTCATTCAAACAGCATGACCCAGGATTGTCCACTTTCTCTCTGTGGGTGGGCAGAAGACTTTGAAAAATATGGCAGCCGTGTGACGGTTAGGGACAGCGTATCTCGCCCTATGCTTTTCGCTGTTTTTTTTCCTTTCTTTTTTTTACAAAACAATGGACTTATCTGGTTGATCCTGCATACTTCGCTTCAATAAGAAGTAGGACTGCCAACAAAACTAACAACATTCCTGCTATAGCCTGCTTATCAAGCACGGGGGAAGGGGAGTAAGACACCAGACTAAGCCACTGCAGCAGTTGGCCACAACTGTGTTTTTCCTACACCGGCCAACCGCTCTTTACAAAAACCCAAAAATCAGATCCATATATTAAAAAAAATAAAGAATAGGTTAGTGTCCATTACTGGTGAGTGATATCATCTCGAGGTTCTGGACACAGGAACCTCTTGAGCTTCTCTCTCAAGGTTCCTATGTGTCCAGGACCTCTCTATGGTACTACTCACCAGCAATGGACACTAACTTATCCATTATTCTGTTTTTTATCACATACTCTATCCCACTTTACTGTAACTGTGAACTAGTTCAATGCTATGTAATTACATTTAACTGTGTACTAAGTCTGTGCTATGTATTTGCCTCCCTGTTCCCTTCACCAGGTTGCACCTGGAGCCTTGACTCAATGTGTCATTCCCTTCACCAAATTTCAAATAAATAAATCAATCAATAAATTTATTTATATATAAAGGGACTCCATGTCTATAGTCACAAGGGGGGTAATACTCTGTATCATGAGAGGGCAAGCCCTCTGCAATGCTTTTCATGTGGGTATTCACACACTTTGACAGAGGTTCAGTTAAGCAAACAAACCAATACACTATCAGGCCATGGTGGGGGGGGGGGGTCCTCCAGGTTCTTATGCATTTTGGGTAGAACATAAACTGTTGCCCCAATGGGGAAATCAACAAATGATAATCAGACATTTGCTTAGTAATGTAATTTTTCTTCAGAGTTGTAGATATTACCCCATCTACCCATGCCTTAAATGTTCCAGGTGTTTTAGAGGTCAGTGGCTTGTAAAAGGCCCTGTTGTGCAACTATCTCTGCACTTCTGTGTTGTATTTTATGATGTCCATAACCGCCACTGAGCTGCCATTATTCACCATTTTTATGGTAGTGTCCAGGTTACTTCTCAAGGACTCCAATGCATGAGCTTAGGACATGGTGCAGTTTACAACGTGAGGTCTGTTCAGTTCTTTAAACATTTCTTCCATTTGTTGGATACAGAGATGCTCAAACACCTGAACAAAGGTGTTTGGTAGGAGACAGAATGTAGATTTATTTTTTTAAAGTCTTGTAGCATTCCAAAATGGGACCTATCAACCATCCCAGTTACATAATGTTTGACAACAACACCAGAACTGTCTAGCATAATTGCAGAATCAGTGTTAGTCTTAGCAAGGAACACATCAAAGAAGTCTTCTTGTAAACTTCTGCAAATCAGTCAGGGAAAACAAGGCAACAACAGATGACAGGGGGGATCAAGGCAACAGGGGATGATGTTGACAGAACAACTAAAAGAACAACCAGGCCAGAGGCAACTGGGGAAGAGGAAGCAGGAGACGATAAATGTGGTAAACATCTCTGAATACTATTTATCTGCAGCAGAAACTAAAGTGTTTCAGAAGGATCTTTCTTTTATTCTCACTTACCAGGTAAACACATTTGAACTCCTTATTTGTTTTGCAGAAATTTACAAGAATAATTAACCTTAAAGTATTCTTTGATAAGCCTAACACTGATTCTGCAATTATGCCAGACAGTTCCGTTGTTGTTGCTAAGTATTATGCAACTGGGATGGTTGGTAGGTCCCCTGATGAAATGCTGCAAGATTTTAATAAGAAATCTACATTCTATCCCCCAACAAACCCCCTTTGTTCAGGTGTTTGACCATCTGTGCATCCAATAAATGAAAGAAATTTATACGGACTTGAACATAGATACATAGATACATACATAGAAATTGTCGACAGATAAGGACCACTATACCCATCTAGTCTGCCCGTAATGCTAAACTTGTATGCAGTCACTGACCCTAAGTGATCAATGGCTTTTCATCACTCCCTCCCCACCCAATATTCCCTTGTGCCTATCCCAGGCATGTTTTAACCCATCCACTATGCTTGCCTCCACCACCTCTTGTGGCAGACTGTTCCAGGCGTCCACACTCTCTCTGGTTTAGAAAAACTTCCTCACATTACCTCTTAATCTACCTCCTTCCAATTTCATATTGTGTCTCCTCATTCTGATATATTTTCTATATTGGAAAAAATCTCCCACCTATACACTGTTAATGCCCTTGAGGTACTTGAAAGTTTCTATCATGTCCCCCCTTTCTCTCATCTCCTCCAGTGAGTACATATTGAGGACTCTTAGTCTCGCATATATTTTGTGATGCAAGCCATACATCATCTTTGTCACCCTTCTCTGGATAGCCTTCAACTTGTCTATGTCCTTATGCATGTGTGGTCTCCAGTACTGCATGCAGTACTCCAGGTGAGGCCTTACCAGTGTTTTATACAATGGCATCAACACCTCCTGTCTCCTGCTAGTAATGCCACTGCCTATGCACCCCAGCATGCCACTGGCCCTCCCTGCGCCCTTTGCATACTGCTTTGATACCTTAGGATCATCTGATATGATAACCCCTTGGTCCCTTTCCTCTTTGGTGACAGTCAGCACCCCCCCATTCTGTAGTCCTCCCCAGGGTTCCCCCTACCCAAGTGCATTGTCTTGCACTTTTTTGAACTGAATCTCAGTTGTCACACCTCCAACAATCTTTCTAGCTTCTACAGGTCCCTCTTCATTTTATGCACTTCTTCTGCAGTATCCACTCTGTTGCAGATCTTGGTGTCATCTGCAAACAGGCAGACCTTTCCTTCCAACCCCTCTGTAATGTCACTAATGAAGACATTGAACAGGACTGGTCAAAGTACTGATCCCTGTGGTACTCCACTGGTCACCTCTCTCTCCCTGGATTTGATCCCATTTATCACCACCCTCTGTCTTCTGTATGTCAGCCAGTTTTTAACCCAGTGTATCACCTTATGCCTCATGCCCAGACTACTCATCTTGTTAAGCAGCCTTCTGTGTGGGATGGTTACAAAGGCTTTGCTGAAACCTAGGTAGGTGATGTCTACCACCCCTCTCTGATTCACTTCTTTAGTCACCCAATCAAAAAAATCTATCAGATTTGTTTGACAAGTGCTTCCTGCTGTGAATCCATATTGTCTCAGATCCTGGGCACTACTGAATTCCAGGTGTGCCACTATCCTTTCTTTCAGCAGTGTCTCCATGATCTTCCCCACCACTGAGGTGAAGCTGACAGGCCTGTAGTTCTCCACTTCCTCTCTACTGCCACTTTTGTTCAGTGCAACTACATGCACCCTCCTCCAGTCCTCTGGAACCATGCCTGTGTTGAGTGACTCTGTGAACAGGGTGGCCAGAGATCCTGCTAATTCCCTTCTCAGCTCCCTTAATATCCTCAGGTGTATGTGGTCTGGCCCTATGGCTTTATCCACCTTCAGCTTTGTGAGTGCCTCCAGAACTTTCTCCACTGTGAATGGACTGGTGTTCACTTCTCCCTCCATTGCCTTTTTTTGCCAACTGTGGTCTTTGACCCTCTACCTCCTTAGTGAATACTGAACAGAAGTATTTGCTCATTATTTCTGCTTTGTCTAGATACCCCTCCCTCCTTACACTCTCCCTCCTCCCCTTTGAGCCTCACAATCCCCCTCCCAGTTTTTAGTCTATCACTGATGTACCTATGGAATGTCTTGTCCCCTTTTTTCACAGTCCATGCTAAACCCTCCTCTGTTTGTGCCTTGGCTCTCCTAACATCTTTCCCTGCTTCCCTTAGACATTCAACCTGCACTTCCCTGTCCTCCTTCCTTTGGGTTCCCTTATACTTCCTGGGTAACACTTTATTTTAAGTGCCCTTAAGTACATTGTAATTAATGAATAACGACAATGTAATTGCTATGTAAGTACTGCGTAGTTACAAGTAACTACAATGTAGTTGGTAATTAGTTTCACATTTGCATATTATGTAGTTAGATACACATTTCTAAGAAGTAACTACACTGTTATTACACTGTAAATACTATGTAGTTGTTAATTACTTTCACATTTGACTGGTGTGTAGTTATACAATTTGCATGAAGTGGTAGTTACACATGCAACTATAACCATTTCTCTTTTGGCATAAATTAGTTTATGCTGGAAGTGTAACTGCACATGTAACAGCTGTTGCAAAGTGCAACAGAAAAAATGGTTTATGCTGGAAGTGTAACTACACATATAACAGCTGTTACAAAGTGCAACATACATAATTACATTTACCAGAAATAATTGATCTGAGGCAGAAGAAAGGCAACAGTAATTGCAGTAAGTACCACTTCATGTGACTTGTGTAACTACAGCATAGTACTACCCATCTTCCTTGGGTCAATCTTCACCATTCGTCATGGTCTGTGTGACAGCTGGAGGTGCAACACCCTGTGGGAGCTTTTTTTTTGTAGTGGGAGAAACCCTACAAAACTACATGCCAACTGCTTGTTACTTATGCTAGATATCTACGTCCTTCCCAACCCTACCCACCCCATATCCCGTCTCTCCTGCCAACGATTTGTATATGATGTTTATTTAATGCAGCTATCAAGATGTAAGCAATAAGACACGATGGGGTGTGCATTAGACAGTTCTAATGCATGGCTAGGGGGATGTAGTGAGGCACCAGGCCAGAGGCCAAGTGCGTCCAGTCCCCTAGCTGTGCATTAGAACTGTCTAATGCACATCCCCGGAGTGGCTTATTGTGCTTATAAAATGGGCCTGTGTATTCTAAATGGGGGTTCTAGTTTTAGCTGTGCATTAGATACATCTAATGCACAGCTAACAACCAATCAGATTCCTTGAAATCCTTTGCCCATTTTATAATAAGCTTATATACCCTACCTTGTAGGGGATGGTATACTATGAACCAAATGTTCTGTTTCTATACACCCTACGTCTTTGCTTTTTCTCCGGGTATTGCCGTTCATGAATTATGTGTGCATTTTTCACATATTTGTAAATATTGTTTGCTGAACCTTGTAATGTTCATTTGTTTGTATATATCTCAGGATCTCCTTGTGAATGAACTTGCTCAATGGAGTTTTCCTGCAATAAACTTGAACTTGAAACTTAAAGCTGGTGCTGGAGGCAGTACTGCCCTTGGGGCTGACTGATTACATGGTGCTCACGGGTTGGCCAGCAATGGTCACTGTTTCCTCCTCCTCCACTCCAGTTCTGCTTCTCCCACCATTAAGAGTAAAGCACCTCACCCCTGCTGAAGAAATGTTATCTGTGACATTGTGGTCTAGTCAGTTGTTTCAATGCCATTGTCAATGCCGTTTTTGCTCCATTCCGGTTCTGCCGTCCATTAGTAACTCGGCACAGTTTTCTGCAGGAATCCTGTAAGGCCTTTTCTTTTTCTTTCTTGAAGTGGCACTGAGTCCTTTCCTTATTATTATTTTAGTTGCCACTAATCATGTTGGGTTCATCTGGGGACAAAAAGCGCACTTCCAAGGTGGGCTGGCCTACCTATGTGTTGGTGTCCTCTCACCGGCAGATGTCTGTCATGGAACAGCATGACCAATGCCTCACTTGCCTTGGTCCATCTCACAGTATGGATAGTTGCCACACTTGCTGCTCCATGGACCACAGAGTACTGGAGGACCAAGCATGGAAAGTCAGCCATGATCTGCTGACTTTTGGAGGCCATCGTCATAAGAGGGACTCCAAGTGCAGGTCTCTCCACCATTTCTCCTGGTCAACTCCTGATTCTATACAGACCAGTGAGGGGAGGGCCTCCTCCTCTTCTAGCCTTGACAAGGAGGATGTTACTTCTGAGGTGCCGGAGTAACCATCTGGCCCTATCAGGGGCTAGGCCTGGAGCACTGCACAGGCAGTTACCTCCTCAGAGGTGCCGGCTCTCCTGGTGATGTGGCCCATGCCTGCTGGGCCTGGCATGGGTGGCTCCTCAGCACTTCCCACCAGTGCTGTTCTGGATTTTAGGGCCATTCACTCTCTGGTGATTGGTATGGCACCATAAGCAGTACTGAGCCATCCTGCAGTACCGTGAGCAGTGGCATGGGTGGGAAAACCTCCAGGGCTGCTCATCTGGAGGTCTTCTTGGTCTCCTCCTCTCCAGAGCCAGATGATCAGGAGACTGATCTGGACTGGCTGCCTGACTCATCAGAGTCAGAGGGTTCCCCAGTGCCCAGTACCTCTATGCCCTCCCAGACATCCCTTTCCTTGGGGCACCCATGATTATGGTTTGTACTGGCTCCCATGCTGGTGGTGAGGTCTGGAGCAGGCCTGTCAATAGTGGCCCTTGGTCTGAGGGGATGGTGGTTTGGGTCTTGGGGGACCAGACAGCTGCTTTTCTTGGTGCTGGTTCCATTTGCCCCCCAGACCTGGAACAGGGAGTCCCTCTTCTGCGGCCTCACTCAGAGGTCCTGCAGAATTGGAGCAGTCCCTAGCTTTGGGAGTGAGGAAGAGGTAGACTTCAGAGTAGACGGGTTGAGTAGGCAGAGCATGGGGCAGCAACCTTCCCCAGGGACCCTTCGGGGTTTGGGGAGGAGTCACAACACTGAGCCCTTGTTCTCTCCCTCATCCCCTTTGAGGGAGGCCTTATTGGGTGGGGTTGGGGTCCGCCCTTCTGTTTCTATGTGGCCCTGGTCTCCTCACAGTGTAGTTTCCCCTTCAGGGCTCAGTCCTGACTGCTTTGAGCTGGTTGAGTGGCCAGTAACTGCATGGACCAGCAGATCCCCAGGAGGTCTGAGATCACCAGCAAGGTCCCCTAGCCCTAGCAGAAGTCACTCACATAAGGTGAAGTGTGTCTCCCCATTGCCTCTGTAGCCCCCCTCATTTCCCAGGCCACGTGGGTCCTTTGGAGCCCTTGACCTGGGAACAATTCAGAGCCACTGCTGCCGCCTTCTCCAGGTATGTCATGGCTATGGATGAGCAGGTCTTTCACCTGTCTCCCCCACAGCAGCCGGACTCAGAGTCTTCAGATTCATCAGCCTCCTTGTCTTCGTCCTTTGAGAAAGAGGATACCTTTGTACATCTGCCCTCAGATGCTGATCAGACAGAGTATCAGCACTTCCTGTTAAGGCTGGTCGGTGATCTGCAACTATCCCACATCAGAAGATGCAAAACTGAGTGGAAGATGCATATTTTCCTTAGTGAATTCAGTGCAGACCATCTGGTGGTCTCTCCCTGGCCAGTTCCCTTCCAGGAGGCATTGTCCTGCATCTGGCAGTGACAATCTGCCCAAACCCCAGCCTCTATGGACTGCCAGCCAGGTACTGCACACCCCAGGTGTCTCCAGGGACCTTGCCTCATCCCTCTTCAGGAATGAGGGTACTAGATATCCCTTCCAGGCATAGACACCTGCTGCATGACTGACCCCCAGATGAGGACTCTGCAGAGTTTGATTGCTGGGGATGAAGAGTGTTCTCTTCAGTGTGTATTATGCTCAGCATTGTTGTTCATCAAGCACACCACACTGCCTACAACAGCTATCTGTGATCAATGCTAGGCCAGGTGCTGGCATTGCTGCCTGATACAGAGACAGCCAGACAGGCCTTTGCCTTTTCTGCACAGGCCTGGAGCTCACAAGGCACCAGGCAAGGGTGTCTTATGACACCAGTGAGGTAGCTTCGAGGCTAGCAGTGACAGCACTCTGCATTAGGCAGATGGAGTGGCTTCATCTGTCAAGGTTGTCACCCTTGGCCTGACATAGGGTGCTTGCCTCCATTTTCCAGAGGACCCAACTTTTCTCCCACAGGGTGAGGCGGGAACTAGAAGGGCAACTTCTGTGTCCCAAGCAATGGGAGACCCCGCCTCACCCTGACCAGTTACAGGCCTAACTGGCCTGTAATGAGTCTCCTCCTTTTGTGGTCCTCCCCCACGAGAGGCTGAGAGACTCACGTCCCTCAAGGAAGTGCTTAGCCCCCCTTCTGAGGGGGCTCGGTACTCACTCAGGCAGTAATGAATGGTGAAGACTGACACAGGGAGGATATGAAAATCACGTACCTATTGTACTTCTTGATCTTCCTGTGTACCTTCACCATTCATCACTGGCATCTGCTCACTTTCCCCTCTGAGTCTCAGTCCCTGAGCGATGCCCCTGCCCTACTTGCCCTCCTCGCCCTCCTCCTTCTTGAGGCAAGTTGTGGGTGGGGTCCCACTGGTACCTTTGAGTTGTCTCTTACAAGTTCTCTCTTACCTTCCTAAATGACAGAGGGCCCACCCTGGGAGGGAGAGGAAGTAGGGCTTTTGGCCCTGTCTTTAGGGACTCCCTATGGGTCCTTCCCTTCTCAGCTGGGGGAGGATCTTCTGTGACTTGTTCCAGTCCTGTGGGTCATTACTGACTCCTAGTGGTGGGGGATAGCCCCTATGTGGGGAGGGAAGGAGAGGGCCCGCAGGGAATGTCCTTCTCCCTCCATATATAATTTTTCCTCTTCCCCCCTTTTTTTTGGGGGTAAGACTTGTACTGGACAGGATTCCCCCCCAAATCCTGTGGGTTCTTCCTCTCAAGACAACAGAAGCCAGAGGGGGGTCCTGTCCAGGGGTGGCTGTCAGCACCCTGTACTGCAGTGTAGGAGGGGAGGAGACCTTCTCCACATCCGCTGTTTGGGAGTAATTGATGTCTGAGACTGTCTGTCTAATATGCTACTCTCACTTTTCCAAGCCAGTGGTACTCGGTTCTGAGTCTCCGTCCAGTTGCTGTTCATATCCTCCAGCTGCAGGTTCTGGGCACCTGGCCTAGCTTTGGTTCAACCAAATTCTATATCCCCATGGAGCAGGAACAGGCTCAGTGACCTCCTGGATGTCAAACAACATCTTTTTTCCAGAATTCTTTCTGAGTATAGGATGTGGCGGGGTCTCAATCTTCTTCCCCACATCTTTCTTCCTCTCTACTTTACCTTTTCCTCTTCTCTCTCTGTCTGGTTGGCCACCCAGGAGCTGGGGCCAAAACCCATACCCTCAGATCCTCCTCCTCTGCCCTCCATCCTCTGGCCAGCTTAATCCTTTTTTCAGTTTTACATCCCTTCCTTTAGCTATCCCTTGGGCTTCCTTGCCCTGCCCTTGTCTTTTCTCTGTTCATCTGTTTTCCTCTCTTTCTGGTGAGCTGAACTGGGACAGAGGAGGAGCCAGTGACCGTTGCTGGCTGACCCATGAGCACCACATAATGTGTCGGCCTCGAGGGTGGCACTGATTCAGTGGACCCTTTTCAGGCATGACCCAGTCCATAAAGATGGTGCATAGGTACTATAGACAATACACTTAAATTAACAGAGAAAGGTACAGGAAATAGAATGCACTGAATATACTGAGTACAGCTAGGTACAATTAAGTGCAATAATACAGTTCAAACACAATAGAGTAGCAACTAAAGTGTGGCTGCAATATACATGATGTACAATCAGTCAGTCTTATGACTGTTCAGCACTGTACAATGGGACAATTTAGTCTTCGGTACAGAAGAAAACATTACTTACCATAGTAATGTTTCTTCCCAGTGATACTCAGATATTCAGAACTTCTGCAGTGACCTTTCAAGACAGAACTGCCCGGACAGAATGGAACACATACAAATGATGGGACCTTTTGCACGTGACAACTTTTCAAATGCTGCCTTGAACTAACTTCCTTTGTTCTAAACCCCTCAGATATCCTGGACACCTGGAAAGGCAGGCCCCGGAGGACTAAGTATATTAAATAACAACAATAGTAATAATGAGAATCATACCCTTAACCCCCAAATAAACCTTCCAACTATAGGGTAAAACATTAAGATGTACCCCAAAAATGTCAAAATCACCTGAAAAAGGGGGAAACCACAGTGAACATAGTAGAAAAAACAGTGCCAGGAAGTGACACTCATACCCCTGAGCACACAATATTTAGGAGTGTAGAGGCTACTGGTTCTAGAAGGAGAGGCAGGGTGGGAAGTTCTGAATACCTGAACATCACTGGCAAGAAACCACATTACTATGGTAAGTCATTTTTTCTTCTAACCAAAGTAATACTGAGGTATTCATAACTTCTGTAGACTAAGAAGCAGTACATTTGGAGGTGAGCACAGAACCTTATTTGGAAACAGACTCTGCAGGACTGCTGTGCCAAACCTGGCATCCCCCTGGACTGGATGTCCAGACTGTAATGCTTTGTACATTTGTGTACTGTTTTCCAGGTAGCTGCTTTACAGATGTCCACTAATGGAACATCCCTGGCAGCTACTATGGTAGCAGCTGTGCCTGTCATGGAATGGGCCCTCAATCCTGTTGGGGATTTCCTTTAAAGCCTTGTTGTAGCAAAATTGGATACACTGTACTATCCAGCAAGAAATGGACCTTTTTGATGCTGGGTTACCCTTTTCTACATCCCCATAGGTCAGGAACAGCTGTTTTCTGTCCTGTCCATGGTCCTTAGCGACTATCATGTAGTAGCTAAGTGCTCTCTTGACATCCAGAGTGTGGAGTCTCCTTTCACCAGAAGTAGAGTGCTCAGTGAAAAATACAGGTAGGATAATGGATTGGTTCAAGTGGAAATCAGAGACCACTTTAAGGAGAAATTTTCTGTTCGTTCTCAGGACCACCTTGTCCCCACGGAATGAAATGTAGTCCTGTTCAATGCAGAGAGCCTGGAGCTCACTAACTCTTCTTGCAGAAGTCATTGCCACTAGGAAAACTGTTTTCCATGTTACATGTTTCTAATGAGCTGAACACATGGGCTCAAAAGGAGGCCTCATGAGCTTAGCTATGCACACATTTAGGTTCCATGCTGGCACCGGTTCCCTCAGAGGGGAGGTGCAAATGTGCCAGGCCCTTAAAGAACCTTTAGAAGATAGGATCTGAAGCCACTGAAACATTCTGTCCAGCTGATATTTAAGCAGATGCTGAAGCTAGGTGGACTTTGAGGGTGCTGGACTGCAAGCCCAGTGAATGTAAATAGGTAAGATAGTCAAAAACAGCTGAGACCGCAACATGTGCTGGTACCAGTTCCCTGGTTGAACACCAAATAGAAAACATTTTCTATTTTGAAGTATAGGTTTTCTTAGTGGAGGGCTTCCTGTAACCCCTTAAAATGTCCAAAACACTTTCAGAAAGATGCAAGCCAGCATATTATAGGTCTTTAAAAGCCATGTCTTGAGCCTAAGTGACCTGAGGTTCTGGTACAGGAGCATCCCCTGGTTGGAGGTTAGTAGATTATGCCTCTGAGGAAGGTGTATTGGCTCGGCCACAGACATGGAGAGCAGCAGAGAGTACCACGGCTGCCTGGCGCAGTCCGGTGCTATCAAGATCATTGATGCTCACTGAGACCTGAGTTTGAGCAATACCCTGTACACCAGAAGGAAGGGAGGAAAAGCATACAGGTGTTTCTCTGACCAATTCAGAGCTAGATCATCCAGGGGAACTGTTCCCTGATCTGGTGGTCTACAACAGTATTGTGTCAGGTAGTGGTTCTGGTGAGATGTGAACAAGTCTACCTCATAGGTGCCCTACCTCTTGAAAATCTCTTTCACCGTCTGCCTGTTCATGGTCCATTCATGATGGGCCTGGTTGATTGTACTCAGAGCATCTACGAGGGTATTCTCTTTCCCTGGCAGTTGGATTGCCTGTAGGGAAACTCCCAGAGAGTATGCCGGGCTACAGATTTTCATGACTTCTGTGCAGAGAGGGCTTGATCTTGCACTCCCCACTTGTTTATATAGTACATTGTGGTGGTATTGTCCATCCTGATTTTTACCATTTTTCCCTGTACTAATGTTGTGAAGGTCTTTAGTGCCAGAAACACTGCTCTGAGTTCCAACAGGTTTATATGCTGGAGAGACTCTGCACTTGACCAAGTGCCCTAGGTTGTGTGGTTCCCCAAATGGGTACTCCGCTCCCGTAGAGATGCATCTGTTGTGAGAACAACTGATGGAGGCTCCTGCTGAAAGTGAACCCCTTCTCTTAGATTGGTTTCCTCTTTCCACCACTGAAGTGCCTGTAACAAGGTTTTTGTTACTGGGATCAGTTTTTAGAGAGGCTTTCTTCTCTGACACCAGTGTGCCCTGAGATGGAACAGGATTTCTCTCATTTGGAACCTGGACCCCAGGACTGTGCTTGTGGCTGCAACCATGTGTCCCAGGAGCTGTGGGAACTGCCTTGTAGTTTTTGGCTTGTGCAGACTGAATGAGCCTACAATCAGCTGGCTACTTCTTACCCTGTCTAAAGGCAGGAAGGCTCTGCCTTGCAGGGTGTTGATCTCTGCCCCTATGAACTTCAGCACTTGTGTGCAGGTAGAAGGACAGACTTTTTGTGGTTTATCAGGAACCCCAGGGACTCCAGAAGCCTCTGGGTGATCTGCAGGTACTGTTTGACTTGTTGGGTGATTTTGCTACCACAGCCGGTCATCCAAATATGAGAACACTGTGACACCTTGCCTTCGAAGGTGTGCCAGAAACACTGCCAAGCACATTGTGAACACTCTTGGAGCTGAAGTGAGACAGAATGGCAGGGTTGAAAATTGGTAGTGACCTGATGGGAGTCTGAACCTGAGGTATTTTCTGTGAGATTGCCTTATATAGATGTAGAAATAAGCATCTTTTAGGTCCAGTGATGCCAACCAGTCTCCTTTTTGGAGGGTTGGCAGAATCAATGCCAATGTTACCATTTTGAACTCTGACTTTGTCAAATACTTGTATAGTACCCTGAGGTCTAAGATAGGCCACCACTCCCCATTTTTCTTTATGATTGAGTAAAAACCGTGTCCTTTCTGCTGAGCTGGGAAAGGCTTGATTGCCTTTGACAGTAGCAGGTTTTGAACCTCTTCCTCCAACAGCTTCTTTTCTGCAAGGGAGAATGGTCTGAATATTGTACTTTGATTCCAAGAGTAGGAAAGGATTTGAAACTCAGAGACAGTCCCTGACTCACTACCTCCAGGACCCACTTGTCTGGGATGATTTCTTGCCAATCCTGGAAGTAATGAGACAGCCTGCCTCTAACAGGTAAAGAGGAGGCGACCTGAGAAAACACGTCTGGGTATTTGTTTAGTCTGGGGTTGAGATCCCCACCTGGAGCCCCTTCTACCCCTTCCCCTGAAGTATCCTTGCTGGGGATACTGTTGGTACTGGGGTGCAGCCATTGCCTGGAAAAAGGGCCTGTTATGAAAGGACCTATCCTTGCCTCCCCTCCCATAGGGCCTGGTGGATGGAGAGGCCTTCTCTTTGGCTGAATTGCTCTTGAAAGTGGATTTATACTCATCCACCTTCTTTATGTAAGCCACAGTTTTGACACCAAAAGGGGAACTGCCTTCCAGAGGGAAATCCATGGCCTTTGTTTGTGGGTCCTGGGTAATATTTGTAGATCTTAGCCAGGCAAACCATCTCTGAGTGACTGTATTGGCCATCAACCTAGCTGCTGTATCATTAGTATCAGCAGCCATTTGAAACTGATATTTGGCTGACTCCAAGTGAGATCTAGCAGTTTCTGCAAGATCAGCCAACATAGGTGATGTGGCCTTGTCTGCCATAGCCAAAACAGATTGCCACAGCGACTTTTGGGACTGTGCTGCATTGGCCCAAAAATGAGCTTGCCTGATGTCCCAGGAGGCTGCCAAATATCCCTTCTCGGTGATACTGTCAATTTTTATAGACTCCTTTTCTTGTGGGTGAGAAGCCAGGGACACTTTAGCCTTGTCACAAGCTGCCACCTGCACCACCCCTTGGGGGTCAGGGTGAGAAAACAGAAATTCTGCACCCTCCATGTCCAACTGGTATTTCTTGTCTAATCTCTTATCAAGAGTGGGGATAGAGTTTGGAATCTGTAAAATCTTCAAAGCATCCTTTTTGAAGAATTTATTGACTGTGAGGAGAAGCTTTTGGTGGGGGTTAGCCCGATCATCTCGAGGTATTCAACCTCCTCCTCCTCATCCTCTATTTCCTCACTTTGGTGATGTCCAGGGCATCAGTCATTTGAGGAATAATCCTCAGTAGCTCTTGGAGGAGAGTCAGAGTCCAGCTCTGGGGAAACCTCAGACTCAATGGGTTCCCACTCCTCCTCCTCCTCACACTCCTCATATTCCTCTTCTTCAAAAAATGAGGATTTGGCTAAGAGGCCAGCTTGTCCAGCTAGGGTCTGCCCAAATGGCTGCTGGCCAGGAGTAAAAAAGTCCCTGCAAGGCTTGTACCACTTTAAAAGCCTGTTCCATCTCTTGGGGAGAGGGGAGATCCAGAGCAGTCATGGAAGTCCCCTTTCCAATTGGGGCTTCTGTGTACTTCAAATTTTTTAGATTTTTTTGAGGGAACCGGGGAGTCAGCTGGTTCAGCAGACCCCCTAGTAGTCACTTTATCACCCTTATCAAGGGTTGAGTGTAAAACTATAGTGGTTTCACCCACAGGAGTAGAGGGTGTCAGCTGCCCAGAGCCTGACGGACCCTTAGGTGGAGGACGCTTTTTCTTTATCTGTTCCAGGAATTTCGTCACATTTTTTTTCTGGGAAAGTTTTGCAGATTTCACATTCTTCCTTTAAATGGTCATAGCAAAGACAGGCAATGCATAAACTGTGCTTATCTGCTTTGACAAATACTTCTCCAAAATCTGTACAGTTTTTAAAACTAGGTTCACCAGTTTTCTTTTTAGGCTTTTCAGACATTTTATCAGAAAACTGAGAAAAAAATGAAACCCTCTAAATCTTTTTAAAATTTAGGTATTATTTAGCAGTTGCAGTTGGTTCTGGAACTGATAAAGCAACTGATTTACCACATCTGGAGTACTGTATACAGTTCTGGAGACTCCATCTCCGCAAAGACATAGACTGGGTGGAAGCTGTCCAGAGGAGGCCAACCAAAATGGTGCAGGGTCTGCACCAGAAGACATATGAAGAAAGACTAAAGGAGCTTAAGATGTATAGCCTCGAGGAAAGGAGGGAGAGGGGGGAACATGATAGAAACTTTCAAATACCTCAAGGAAATCAACAAAGTCCAAGAGGGTAACATCTTTCAGAAAAAGAGATGTGTAAGAACAAGGGGGTGCAATTTGAAGACAAAGCGGGGAATGGCTCAGAGGTAATGTGAGGAAGTATTTCTTCACAGAGAGGGTTGTGGATGCATGAAAGAGCCTTTCTGAGGAGGTCATAGAGTCAAAAACAGTGGGGGAATCAAGAATGCATGGGACAGACATAAGGCAATGCTAGTGGAGGGTAGGAGGAAGTAGGCTGTTGGTTAACTAGGATCTGCAGCTTATCCATTAGGTAGGGAAATGGGCAGACAAGGTGGGCCAAGCAGTCCTTATCTGCCATCAGATTTTATGTTTCTATGCTTCTATGATCAGAACCGGGAACCACAGAAAAATGAACTGAGGTTAACGGTTCAATAACAGATAAAGTGGTTACTAAAATAAAGATTTCTAAACAAAAATAAACTTAGCTATTGGAGTTTTGTAATCAGAAAACTCCAAAAAAGCTAAAACAACTCGATTCCCCACTGGTTATACTGAACCGGGAGAAACCAATACAAATAACAATTTAACACTAAAACTATGGTTTAACTAGAAATACAATAAGTAAAAGGCAGCAAATGAAAAGAAAAATATACTTATATGTTTTTTGTAAGTTCTTCATGTCACAAATAGAAGTTGAGGAGAGGAACTCCAAGTGTCTAGACTTGACAGGCGGAGAGCGAAATCTGAAGGGCTTAGAACTAAGGCGGTTAGTTCAAGGCAGCATTTGAAAAGTTGTCACTTGCAAACTGCTCCACCATTTGCATGTGTTCCATTCTCTAGGCAGTTCTGTCTTAAAGGGTCACTGCATAAGTTATGACTACCTGAGTATTACTGGGGTTAGAAAACCTAGGACTCTCACTTAAGGGTAGCCATGCTCCGCCCCTAGCCACCAACCTGGTCAGCAGCAGGACAGGGGTGTGGGTGCAGTAGATGTGTGGGTCAGTCTTATAAAATGAGCACATTTAAAGTTATGTAAGTACACAAGATGCATTGTGAATCTAGTTAACTACATAGTAATGTAGTTACAGTGTAGTTATACAGTAGTTACAGAGTAATTAGTGACACTTAAAATTATCCTTCAAGAAATCATTCCATCATGAAGTTACTGTGGTATAGCACAGTGGTTAAAAGCACTGACCTGCAAACCTGTAGAACTGCATTCAAATCCCAGAGCCACCACTTTTATGATGTGAACCAAAAAAAAAAAACTGAAAATAAACATGCAATCTAACTTTGTAAATTACTATACAATAAAAATCATTAAGTCACATACTTATTCATTGACTTTTAACAGTGCTGTAGTTACTAAGGAATGTGCTGCTTCTGTGAAATTGTTTCCACAGTTAATGCCTAAGTAACATGTACTTACAAAGTAAGTATGCAGAAACTGACATTTAAGTGTAAGAAGAAGGGTGTAACAGTGCTGTAGATACTATGGAAAGTGTTGCTTCTCTGGCACTGTTTCCACAGTTAATGACTAACATGTATTTGCAAAGTAAGTACACAAAAACTGACACTTAAAATAAAGTGTAAGAAGAAGGGTGTAACAGTGTTGCAGTTACTAAGGAATGTGCTGCTTCTGTGGCATTGATTCCACAGTTAATTCCTAACTAACATGTATTTGCAAAGTAAGGGTGCAGAAACTGACACTTAAAATAAATCATATGAAGAAGGGTGTAACTACTATATACTTATACTGAATGTCAATGTTGTAGTTCTGATGTATGTTTTCTTTCACAAATCATCCCATCATGCACTTACTGTGTAATAAACAAGCAATCTAATATTTTTAATTGCCATACAACTACATTGTTTACTTATACAATAAAAATCATTTACATAATTACTTACTGGCTTGTAACAGTCTGTAGTTACTAAGAAATGTGCTGCTTCTGTGGCATTGACTCACATCTCTTCTGCACCCACACTCCTGGCCTGCTGTGGCCCAGGTAGGTGACTGGGGTGGGACATGGCTACATACCATGTTTTACCACAGATCTGCTCTGTGGAGTGGTGGTGGGTGATGAAAGATACGCAGGTAGGGACACTTCTTGGTTTGTAGTTATACAAATTGCATTAAGTGATAGTTACACATGCAACAACAACTGTCTCTCTTTTGGCACAAATTGATTTATGCTGTAAGTGTAACAACACATGTAAGAGCTGTTGCAAAGTGCAACATACATAGTTACATTTGCCAGACAGAATTGGTTTGAGGCAGAAGGGAGGCAATGGTAACTGCAGTAACTACCAGTTCATGCAAATTGTGTAACTACACTAAACCGCAAATGAGAAACTAGTTAACATTACATTGTAGTGACATGTAACTATACAGACGTTACATAGCAGTTACATTGTAGTTATACAGTAGTTTCAGTGTAGTTAACGACACTTAAAATAAAGTGGTACCACTTCCTGAAACTTACTTTTTTTGCCCTTACTTTGTCTGCTACCTCTTTAGAGAACCACAGTGGTTTCTTTCTTCTTTTCCCTATGGCCAATATGGTAATGCATTGGTTAGTTACCAGCACCATGGCTCCTTTTAGTTTCCCCCACTGTTCCTCCACTCCCTCCATTACCTCTCCCTTCTCCAGGGCTGCTCTTAAACATCTACCTATTTCACTGAAATCCACCCTGCTGAAATCTAATACTTTTGCCCTTGTGTGGCTTGAGTCCCTGTCTCCATGCCAAACCACATCATGAGGTGGTCATTGAATCCCAGCTGCCCTTCCAATTGGATTCCTTTGACTCTGTTTCCATTGGTCCATACCAGGTCCAGAATCAATTTGTCTCTGATTGGCTCATGCACCAGCTGTCTGAGTCCAACCCCCTGCAGGGATTCCAAGATGGCCGTGCTTCTGGCTCAAGCAGCTGCCAGGGTGGTCCAATCTACATCTGGCATATTGAAATCTCCCATCAGCAGAATTCCACCTTTAGCTGCCATGTTGTGAATTTCCTCCATTAGTACCCTGTCCACATCCTCCCTCTGTGCTGGAGGTCTGTAGATCACCCCAATATGTATTGCTGTGCCATTCCCTGGTTCAAGGGTGACCCACATTGCCTCAGCCTCCCCCTGTCTTCCCTGTACTTCTGTAGCCTTTATGCCTTCTCTGATGTACAGGGCTACCCCCATCACTTTTTACCTTCCCCGTCCCTTCTGAACAGTGTATAGTCTAGTACATTGACACCCCAGCTGTGATTAGCAAAGTACCATGTCGCTGTTGTTACTACTGTGTCAAGGTCTGCATCCATCATCAAGGCTTCCAGGTCTGTAACCTTATTTCCCAGACTGTGGGCATTTGTGAGCATGATCTTCCATGTTTTACACCCTGCCCTCCCTCTGTTCTTGTTCTCTCTCTCTCTCTTGCCTGTTTCCCCAACCCCGGTTCTTGTTCATGTTCTCCTGCCCCCCCTTTACCCCACCTTCTACACGCTTTGCCTGCCTGCTTCTCACTGCCTGCTTCAATTTTTCTTGTTGTCAGCTTGTGTTTTTGCATGCCACCATGGGGGAGTGTTCCTAAGCCACGTGTCCCTTCTGACTCTCCCCCCTTGGCCAGTTTAAATGCTCTCTGCTGAAGCATTCCAACTTCTCACCAAGGATTGAGGTCCTCTTCCTGGACATATGCAGGCCATCCTCCTGATATAACCTCACATCTGCCTCGGTGGGGTCCCAGTCCCCTATGAAGCCAAATCCTTCCCTTCCACACCAACCCTTGCCCTGTGCCTTGGACAGGTAGCACCTCCAAGAATGAGAAGGCAAATGCTACCTGTTTCAGGTCCCCCCAGCTTCCTGAAATCCTCCTGGACTCTGGCTGACTCCACCCTTCTTCCCACCAGGTCATTGATCCCCAGGTGGACAATGACATCCAGATACTCCCTCCTGGCTATTGCCCTAGTGATCCTATGTATTTGCTTCCCATCCCTCCATGCAGCACTTCCTGGGATGCACTTGACCTCCCTCTCCCCCCTGCTAGGTGTCCCTAACTTCACACCCCGGACAATAAAGTCCCTCACTAGGAGAAGCTTCACCCTCTTCTGGGGTCACCAGTCTCCCTTCCCTTGGGCTCCAACTTTGAGGTCTTGACCATCCTCCCTGGTCCTAGCTGTGGGCACCTATGTGGGGCATTCCTGTACTTCCAAAACAATGTAGGATTTATTCAGCTGGACTGGTTGGGGAATGTGCTTCTGACTCCCCTCCCCTCCCTCACCCTCCCTGAGCCCACTGTGGTCCAGTCACACTTCTTTCTGGGCATCCTACAAGGTTCATGTTGTGGATCTGGTGGTCTCTGGGTGGGGGTGGATGCTGCCTGTAATCTGGCAGGCTCTGCATGGAGACAAGCAATCTCCTCCCTCAGCCTAGAGAGGTGCCTACAGATAGGGCAGCATCGCAGCCTCCAGAATGTCTTCCTGAAGACTTCTGCTCCAGAACCACTGCACTGCACTACTCCCATCATGACTGTTACCCTTCTCACTCTTCTGCCTGCTTATGCCTCCTAATTGCTTTTTGCATTCTTCTAACCCTCTTCACTCATCTGCCTGCTAACCCTTTTTTCCTTCTTCTCTCCCTGTCTCTCTTCTTTTGTAGTGACTTACAGCTTCTCTCTCCTCCTCTTTTATGTTCCCTTGTATACCTAGTTGCTAGCTGCATCTCATTTTGTAAACTGCAAACCCCCCGCCCCCCCACAATGCATGCATTAGAGTCCTTGAGAAGTAACCTGGACATTACCATGAAACCAATTTATAATGGAGGCTCAGTGGTGGTCATGTATACCATGAAATACAATGCAGAAGGACAAAGACAGTCGAACAACAGGGTTTTGTATAAGCCACTGGCCTCTGATTCAATTGGAACTTTTAAGGCATGGGTGGATGGGCTATTATCTGCAGGTCTGATGAAAAATGTCATTACTAAGCAGGTGTTTGATTATCTTACTGCTGATTTCCATATTAGTTCAACTATTTATGTGCTGTCCAAAATACACAAGAGCCTGAAAGACCCCCGGTGGCCCGATAATTTCTGGGGCTCATAGCTTAACTGAGCATCTGTCAGCATTTGTGGATGGCCATGTAAAAAGCATTGTTTGGGACACAATGGAGGTTCTTCAAGCTCTTACTGACATTGTGGTACAGCCTACTTCCCTCCTTGTGATTATGGATGTGGAGTCTTTATATGCAAATATCAATGACAAGGGTGGATTTCACACCCTAGCTATGTTACTAAGGGAAAGTGAGTTGTACTCAGTGGATTTGTGCATGTTTATTCTGCAACTTACAGAATTTGTGCTCGCTCACCATTCCTTATTCCTTGGTAACTACTTTCTGTAAGTTAAAGGTACTGCAATGGGTGCAGCTCTGGTACCCAGTTTTTCCAACATATACTTTGGAATCTGGGAGAGATAAGTGATCCATGACATCAGTGGTAAGCACTTTTTTTACTAAAATCATCAGGTACAAGCAGTACATTGATGATTTGATCTTTTTCTGGAGTGGCACAGAGAGTGAATTTATTGAATTTAGGCACCACATGGAGCCAAGCAATTATAACTCAAGGTCCCCAAAATGCAGGAGGGAACAAACTGACTATCTGGACCTCAGAATCAGCAAGGACACAGAGGGTGGACTCATAGCAGACCTTTTTAGGAAGACCACCGACTGTAACTCCTTTGCTGCAGTTGCCATCTATGGTGTATGATAAATAACATACCTCTGTCTCAATTTTCAGAGTCAAGTGCAATTGTAGTGACTTGGTGGATTTGAGATGAGGACTAATGAGGTGGAATCATGCTTCAGGGATAGGGATTATGCAGCAGAAGTCATTGCACACACCAGAGAAAAAGGGAGCGGTATAAAAAGAATACCATTACTCCAGAGAAGTGTTCAGAATTTGGGGACAATGCCAGAGAGGCTTACTTTTATCAGATCATATAGTATACAGTCTGGTAAGGTTTTAGAAGTTATTAAAAATGACTGGTATGTTCTCCAGTCAGACCCTATATTGAAGAAATACTGTACTCTGGTGAACCACCTACAGTAGGTAGTATACAGAAGGGAGCAACACTCCAGAAAACCAGCCACACTAACAACAATAGTGAAGTCATTTCTTAATTGTTATTCACTGTAGTTCCAATATATTGACTCAGTACGATGCCACCGAACATGTCCAACATTTCACCCAAGACACTGGGCTTCCTCAAAGTAGGTGATCTGCATTAAAACATTTCAAATAACATAATTAATGTTTACATCCTAATATACAGATTGATATTTCAACACTTCACTACATATTCCACACTTCAAGTGCCACTACCACGAAAACAAACACCCATTTTCTTGCAACCTATATAACTCATAATTATTGTTAAAAAAAACATTATTATAGTGAAAAATAATAATGTATATAAAAAATAAATTGGTTAGTCATAACCTTCACTAATGTCAAACCTCATTGATAATATGGAGAATACAGTAATGCCCTTGGGCACACTTACAGAGAGTATCTTCTACACATCCCAAAGTGACATACATATTCAAGCAGTGCATGTTAATTTAACTAAGCTAATGTAACTATAGGGAACCACTATAGTGCCAAATGTGAAAGTTTTATTTTTCTCTAAATAAAAATTTTTTTTTTTTTTTTTTTATCAAAGAAGGCAAATAACTCAGGCCAAGCCTTATCTTAGCTAAAGGTCTCTCAGTCAAGTCAGGTTATATGAGTTTCTGTTGAGAACCAAATATTAAAAAATATCACAGTTTAAGACAGCTTTATAGGAAAAGGAGTGATTCCAAAAGATACATTTGTTTCACGTACCTGTATCTATGTTCATATCACTTAAAATAATGAATTCTTCAGATTTTTTAAACAAATGCCTGAAAGCAATATTTACAATAAATGTTTTAACACTAGCCACTGTTTCAATTACAATCTATCAGTGGAACAAGATTGGGAGAGTTCTTACCCTCTAAGGGGTCGATGTCCATTCCGGCAGCATTTCTGGCTGATTGAGCTAGATGCTGCAAAACCGTGTGTTTAAATAGATCTTGGCCAAATGAGTGATTAGCTGCAACAAGTTAGTTTTCAATGCTGCCTATCATCAAGATGGCATCATTGCATCTGGGCATACACCCTGACTGCCACAGCTAGCCATTGCTAAGCAATCACATTACATTACCTCTGGCTCCACACTCTGGGTGGAAAGTGAGTGGTGCCTTGGAAGAGCAGATTACTCACACTCAGCCATCCGTGAAGTTTGTTGAACATCGATTTTGTTCTATTATCTAAGTTTGAAGTTTGCTCAACATTTAAAAGCACAACCAAGCTGTTTGCAAAGAACGTTCATCACATGATAATTTATTATCACTTATATTTGATGATGTTAGACAGCTTTTGATAGAGAGATATGCAAAAAACATGTTTTATAATGTATATTGAGCAAGGATGTCCAGGCTGCCCCTGAAAACAAGCACTTGTGCCTAGTGGGCCTTACCCGGTTACCAAAGACTAAAAAATAAATAAATAAAATGTGCTGTATTTTGTGCTGTATTGTCAGTATACAGAAGGGATCAAAATGTCAGAGATATGGTGATCAGGAGCCTATAGCCAGTTCAACAACAACAGACATGGCTCTCATCTTTACCATCCAGTATGCATAGGTGCAGCAATTGTGTCCACTGCCAGGTCAAAAAAAGTCATGGACACATTCAGGATACCAGTGGATAACAGTCAATATAAAATCTTGGATTTCATTAACTGTTCTGCCTCAGCTATTACCAATGTGCTAGAATGTGTCTGTGGGGCTTACTACATAGGCAAAATCCTGCACAGGTTCAATGTCTGGTGGGGGGGGGGAGCACATTTGGGAGACATACAGGGAGGTAAGCTAGAAATTACACTTTCCCCACATATTCAACAATGTTGTGATGGTCAATCTTTTACTTTCTTTGGAATAACGAAAGTGTGCCTGGGACCAAGGAGTGTTAACCTTGGCAACCTGTTACTTGGGCAGAAGTCCAGCTGGATTTGTAGACTAGTGGCTTCAAAGCCACTAGGCTTGAATATGGTATGCTGACCAGACAACGACTTCGTGATGGCAGAATCCCTCACAGCAACAATGTTGAGAGGTTTTGATATTGTCACTGTGAGGGACCTGAGTGCAAAATGTTGCCCTTTTGCCATCGTTGCCCCCCCCCCTCGAAACAACTCTGACTTGGAGTTAGATATCTTTAGACAGTGGGTGCAGGGGGCACAACCCCCCGATAGGAAACACACAATGTCTAAGAGGTGAAATTTTGCCTGTTGACATTGGGAATCTCACCATGCTGAATTTTGACAACAATGTTGTCATTTCAACCTTAAATATGAGGGTGGAGCTAGCACAATTTCTTGTCAGATAGTTGAATAGTTCTTTCTTGAATGCTGTCTACCTGGCAATTCTTTTTTTATGTTTCAGATAAAGGACTGTTTGTTGTACATGAATCTCATTGCAATCTGGACAAGTTCATTAAAGGGAGAAAATGAAACAGGTTCCTTTTAAGATATGTGTTATTCATAGCAAAAGGTGGGTTTGTATATGAATTTCATGTACTATCGAGAAATGTTTATCTGATATTTTTTTTCTGCAGAGTGGCATTTGCAAGAAAATACACTTCCTGAAAAAGTGATCTTCCTATGCTTTCATTTGTCTAAAGAATGCCTTGATTTACTATTTTCAACTTTTAATTTACTGACACTGTCACTTCCAATAGAACTACTGTATTTATAGTGGTCAGATGTAGAGGGCAGTAAATCTTCACATGCATGAGTCATCTGGTCGTTTGCACCCAAGACCAGAGCCTGGATGCTGTTGTGGCTACTTTTATGCATCTTGTTGCACACTGAATGTGTGTTTGTTTATTAGACAAAGGATTGGTAGTTCAAATCCTGGTAAGAACTCAGACATTTTTTTTTGCAAGATGGAAACTTGCTTGAGTGGCAGTTCATAGTGGTGTGGAGTTGGAAAAGTCAATTATATGAGAAGGAAATTATCAGTATAACCTAGAGGTTAGAGTAACAAGCTAAGAATGAGCTTGGTACAAGTCATTTAATGTCCCCAGTGCTCTTGGGTCACCCCTGAAAACAGACACTTCTACCTAATGGGACTTAACCTGATAATGAAAGAATAAAAAAAAAATACTAGGCAGGGAGAATGGGTTAAGTGGTAGGACCAAGAGAATGTAATAACAGGGAATATTTTGAGGTCGGGGTTGACTTATAGGGTGCCACAGGGAATGCCTTGGTCCTTTTAAACATCTTTATTGCAACACAGTAGTAAAGAATGCAGGGAAAGACATTACTTTTTGCACATGATACTAAGCCCTGTGGCTGGGTGGATAGTGAGTAGGGGGTCAAAATCATGAAGGAGTACCCGGGTAAATTGGAAATGTGGTCAAATGTACAGTATGGCTTTTAAGATTTAGTGCCAGAAGATTCAAGGTGATGCACAGGGGCCAAAAAAAACCTAGCAATTACTATAGGATGAGGTATGTATTATTTCAAAGGGCTCTACGATGCCGGTTTGACAACACTTTCATCGACTGGCATCACAGCAACAGGATTTATGTTGACCGCAAGTTGCAGTCGACATAAATCCCAATTGTCTCCCGGTCTGTTTTTTCATCGGGGGCTTTGCCCCCCAAAACCCCGCTCTACCCCCCACACTATTGATTATCAACTCTGAGTCAGAGTTGATTTGGAGAGGAGTGCAGGACCGGGAGACAGTGTGCCCCTGTCTAAGGTGCACCAACACAACGACCTGTCAGTGAACTGTCAATTTTGTTGACAGGGATGTAGGTCGCTGAGTTGGTGACGCTGACTGAGGCACATACCATTGCAAAGCACTATGAAGGAAAATAACTTGTGAGTATTAACCTCAGACAGCCTGAAGGCATCAGCAAAATGCAACAGAGCAGAAAGTAGGGCAAATTGGGTGCTATGGTGCATAGGGAGAGGGATCATCAGCAGGAGAAGGGCGATGCTATTGGCACTTTATAGATCACTGGTTCAGCCTCATTTAGAGTATTGTGTGCAGTTTTGGAGTCTGCATCTGTAGAAGTACCAGGTTTGGGTGGAGGAGGTAGAGAAGAGGGTAAGCAAGAAAAATGTTCTAGGAGATGTTAGCAGATCTCAACATGTACACACTTGAGGCGAAAAGGGTAAGAGGATTATGACTGAAACATACAAATAACTCCAAGGGTAAATGAAGTACATGGAAGGAAATTGTTCAGACTTGAGTGGGAACAACTGCACCAAAAGGGATTCCATGATGCTCAAGCTCACAGGCAGCACATTTAAGAGAGATACAATACCTGAAAGCTCTATTTCGTGAAGATGGTGGTGAAACAAAGGAATATGCTGCTGGAGGAAGTAGTTGTGTAAAATCAGTGGTAGAGTCAAAAGTGGGTGAGACAAATACAAGGGTTTGGTAAAGACCAGACCAAAAAGGGAGAAAGCCGTAGGTAGAGAGGAGTCTGTATGGCTCTCTCATTCAATATTACTTATGTAGGAAGGGGAAAACACAACAGGTTAACATATTTTTCCTTGCTGACAGATTCTTTCTCTGTTTACTTGACCACCCTGTTCCTGAGTGCCTTATGCAATCACTAGCTTGGGCTGAAGGTGGGAAGGCCTAATCATCTGAGATCATGATTTTAAAGCTTTGTTTGGCTCTTACTGAAGCAGTGCCAGATTTTTGAAGCATTAAGACAACATTGTAGCTCAGAATGTTTGTTCCTTGGGGTCAGAAGCCATGCAGGCCTCCCTCTGTCTCTGACCAGAAGGGTTAAGACCTAAGTGTTTCTCTGGATCCGCCAATTAGGATGCATGTCTGAAGGTCTAAGGGCTGATCTCCAGATAGTGAGTTTAGAAATCCTTTATTCAGCTGCTTTATGGCATGGTATCAGCTTCTCACAACAGCAGCTCATCACTAGAGCTGGGCAAAAGTTGCAAATTCTGCTTTAGCTGAACTTTTGCGAAATTTCATAAATTTCACAAAATGTTCTGCACTTCGACCATTGGCAAGATCGAAATCTTCCAAATGCGTTTGGTAGATTTTCATCCTGTTCTGCAGAATTTTTTGGCTATACTGAGGAATAATACACATGAACTGCAGAATGACAGTTCTGAGGAATTTTGCTCTGCAGTTTAATGGATTATTCTGCAGTACATGTAATTATCCTGCATTGAAGTGATCAGTTCTGTGGAATTTGTTTCTGCAGTATAATTCATTAATCTACAGTTCAATCATTCGTTCTGCAGTTCAGTGACTCACTGAACTGCAGTATGAATGTATAAATTGCGGATTAATGTATTAAACTGCGGAAGATAAACTCTGCAGTACTGACCACTGAAAGTGATCAGTTCTGCAGAATTTATTTTCCAGTTTAATAAAATTATCCACAATTCATACTTTTATTTCACTGTTCTAAATCAGAATTTTCACAAAAGTTGCCAAAGTGTTTCAAAATTTCACAAAAGTGAAATTCCTACTTTTAAGGGAAAAAAGACACATAGAATCACAGACTCATAGAAACTTGATGGCAGAAAAGGACCTCTTGGCCCATCTAGTCTGCTAGTTTTCCCTCCCACTAGTCCTCCCTCCTCCTTCTGAAAAAGCTCATCCCACTTCCCTGCAACCCCATGTGTCTATCCCATGTACTCTTGAAGCCCAACACTGTTTCGGACCCCATCACCTCCTCTGGAAGCTTGTTCCATGCCTCCACCACCCTCTCAGTGAAAAATTGTCTTCTCACATTGCCCCTGTAGTTTCCTCCCTGCAGTCTCAACCCATGCCCACTCATTTTAGTGCCTTCCGTCCTGTAAATAAATGCCATAAGCACACTTTGTTTATCCCTTTTACATATTTAAATGTCTCTATCATGTCCCCTCTCCACCTTCTAGTCTGTAATGTGTAGAGTCCCAATTCCGTACATCTCTGTTTGTATGATTTGCCATTCATCCTCTGCATCATCTTTGTCACTCTTTTCTGGACCCTTTCAATCATATCTACTGTATGTCTTTGTGCAGGTATGGCTTCCAGAATTGGACTTCTTACTTGAGGTGCGGTCTTACCATGGCTTGGTATAGGGGCATCAGGACCTCCCTTCTTCAGCTAGTGATTCCCCTGTCTATGCATGCCAGCATCCCATACACTCTTCCCACTGCCATGCTGCACTGATTTCCCACCCTGAGGATACTAGATGCTATTATTCCCAGATCCCTCTCCTGCTCAGTAACCCTGGATCACCCCCCCCCCAAGTTTTAACCCTGCCTTTGGGTTTCTGTGCCTCAGGTGCATGACTGCACACTTTTTGATATTGAATTTAAGTTGCCAGGTCTCTGCCCACACCTCCAGTGCCCTCAGGTCCTGCCTCATGTCCTCAACACCCTCTGCATAGTCTACCCTATTGCAGATTTTTGTATCATCTGCAAAAAGGGCCACCTCTCCCTTCAGCCCTACCACTATATCACTGATGTAGATATTGAAAAGGAGCAGTTCCAGGACTGACCCTTGGGGGAACCTGCTCATCACCCTCCCTGCCCTGCAGCTGACCCTATTCACTACCACCCTCGGGTTTCTGTCAACCAGTTTTCTACTCATTTAACTATTTTGTCCCCCACCTCCATACTTTCTAGCTTGTTGACCAGTCTTCTTTGGGGTACGGTGTGGAAAGCCTTGCTGAAGTCCTGGTAGGCCATGTCCATTGCCCCCCCCCCCCAGTTGATTACCTGTGTCACCCAGTCAAAGAACTCAATCAAATTGGTCTGGCACGACTTCCCTTTTGTGAACCCATGCTGTCTGTCATCCATCAGCCCATTTTCCTCCAGGTAGTCTGTCACTCTATCCTTGATGAGTGCCTCCTTGACCTTCCCCACCACTGCAGTGAGGCTGACTGGGTGGTAGTTTTCCCTCAACTCCCTTCTTCCCCACCCTTATATATCGGTATCACAGTCACCTCCTTCCAATCTGCCAGCATGTTTCCGGAATCCAGAGACAGGTTGAATAGCCTCGCCAGTGGGGCAGCCAGTTCCTTTCTCACTTCCTGGATAACTCTTGGATGCAGCCCGTCTGGTCCTATGGCCTTGTCCACCTTCAACTTGTCAAGTTTCTCCTGTACCTTCTCTGCACTGAAAGGACTCATGTCCACACCTGCATCCCTTCCCCTCCTCCTTAAATTGGGCACCTTTTCTCTTCCAGTGGCTTCTCTCCCTCACCCCACAGCCTTGCGATCCCCTGTCCAGTCTTCCTCCTTTCTCCCACATATCTAAAGAATGTTTTGTCTCCTCTCTTGGCCCGTTTTGCTATTCTTTCCTCAGTATTGGTCTTCGCCCTCCTTATTACCTTCCCTGCTAGCCTAATTTCCCTATAAGCCTCTCTGTCCTCTTCCTTTTGTGTTCTCTTGTATTCCCTGAAAGCCCTCTTCCTGCCCTCGAACACTCTCATGACTTCTCTAGTGAACCAGAGTGATCTCCTGCATAGAAACATAAACTTGACAGCAGATAAGGATCACTTGGCCCACCCAGTCAGCCCATTTCCCTACCTATTGGATAAGCTGCAGATTCTAGTTAACCAACAGCCTACTTCCTGCCCCTCACTACAATTGCCTTATGTCGGTCCCATGCATGTTTGAATTCCCCCACTGTTTTAGGCCCAACACCTCCCCAGGAATGCAGTTCCATGCATCCACCCTCTCTCCATGAAAAAAATGTCCTCACATTACTCCTGAGCCGTCCCTCCTCTATCTTTAAATTGTGCCTTGTTCTACAGACATCTCTTTTTCTGAAAGATGCTACCTCCTAGACTTTGTTGATTCCCTTGAGGTACTTGAACATTTCTATCATGTCCCCTGTGCCTCCTTTCTTCAAGGGTATACATATAAGCTCTCTCAGTCTCTCTTCATATGATTTCTGATGCAGACCCTGCACCATTTTAGTTGCCCTCCTCTGGACTGCTTCCATCCTGTCTATGTCCTTGCGTAGATGGGATCTCCAAACTGCACACAGTATTCCAGATGGGGTATCACCAACTGTCTGTACAGAGGGATAACCACTTCCCTTTTTCTACTTGTTATGCCCCTTCCTGTGCATCCCATTATCCCCCTGGCTCTCCTTACTGACTTCTCACATTGCTTACCAACCTTTAGATCACCTGATATGACTACCCCCAAGTCCAGTTCCATTTTTGTTGTTGTTAGTACCTCACCTGCTATTGTGTACTCTTCTCCTGGGTTTTTGTTTCCCAGGTGCATTACTTTGCACTTCTTTGCATTGAATCTAAGTTGCCATATCATATGTCTGACCATTCCTCCAACCTTGCCAAGTCCCTTCTCATCCTTTCTACCCCCCCCCTTGTGTATCAACTCTGTTACAGATCTTTGTGTCATCTGCAAAGAGGCATACCTTTCCCTCCAGACCCTCTGCAATGTCACCTATAAAGATGTTAAAGAGGACTGGACCCAGTACTGAGCCCTGAGGTACGTCACTAGTGACCCCCCTTTCTTCGGAATGCATTCCACTCACTCTTACCTGCTGCATCCTCTTGTGCAGCCAGTTTGCTACCCAGGCTATCACCCTGGGACCCACTCCAAGGCTGGCTAACTTGATTATTAATCTTTTGTGCGGGACTGTGTCAAATACCTTGCTAAAGTCTAGGTAGGCCATATCCACAGCCCCTCCCTGGTCTTTGGTCACCCAGTCAAAGAAATCTATTAGATTCATCTGACATGACCTTCCTGTTGTAAATCCATGTTGCTTTGGGTCCTGTGCCCCGCTGGCCTCTAGGTACTCAACAATTCTTTCTTTCAGAAGTGATTCCATCATTTTCCCTACCACTGAGGTCAAACTTACAGATCTGTAGTTTCCTGCTTCTGCCTTCCTCCCACTTTTGTGAAGGGGAATCACATCTGCCCTCCTCCAGTCCTCAGGTACCACCCCATCCTCACATGATTTGTTAAAAGTGTGGTCAGTGGTGTCACTAGGTCCTCCTTAGTTCTTTTAGGATTCTAGGTGAATCCCATCAGGCCCCATTGCTTTGTCCACCTTGTGTTTTAGGAGTTCTTTCAGGACTCTTTCTTCTGTAAATGGACTGGTGTCAACCCCCTACCAGAGTGCTTCTATTGTCTGGTTTAGGTAACTCCTTCTCATCTTCTTGTGAATACTGAGCAAAAGTATTCATTCAGTATCTCTGCCTTTCCACTGTCTCCCTCTGCCCACCTCCCTCTCCTTATTAATCTTCACTATTCCTCCTTAACCTTTCTATGCTCCTAATGTACCTATAAAAGGTTTTATCCCCCTTCTTAACTGAGTTGGCTATCTTTTCCTCGGTTTGGGCTTTTGCTATTCTGACTGCCTTCCCCACTTCTTTCTGCTTTAATTGATACAGTTCCCTGTCATGCTCCTTCTGTGATGCCTTATACTTTTTGAATGCAGCCTTTTTCTCCTTAACCTTCCCTGCCACCTCTTTTGAGAACCATAGTGGTTTTTTAATCTGCTTTGTTTTCTTTATCTGTTTCACACAAAGGCTTGTTGCCTTTATGATGGCAGTTTTGATTTTTCTCCATTGTTCTTCCACCCCTCCTTTTTGGCCATTTGCTAGTGTATTCCTCAGGTATTCACCCATTTTGCCAAAGTCAGCCCTTCTAAAGTCCAGTATGCTTGTTTTTGTATGGCTTGTCTCCATGGTTGTGCTGATTGTGAAGCACACTGTGCAGTGGTCGCTTGTTCCCAGATGTCTACTGACTTCTAAATTTGTGATCTTCTCTCCATTTGAGAATACCAGGTCTAGTATTGCTCCCTTCTGAGTGGGTTCCAACACTAGCTGTCTAAGGCATCCCCCCTGCAGGGCATCGAGAATGACCTTGCTCTTGGATGTGGCTGCAATACATGTCATCCAGTTAACATCTGGCATATTCAGGTCCCCCATCAACAGTATCTCCCCTTTTTCAGCCATTTTGAGAATGTCCTCTATCATTTTGTTGTCCATTTCCTCCCCTTGAGATGGGGGTCTGTATACAACCCCTGTGCAGATTGTGATGCCATTCCCTGTCTCCAAGGTGACCCAGAGTGCCTCTTTTCCTCCCCTTTTACTTTTTAGTTCTGTAGCGTTGATCCCTTCCCTTATGTATAGAGCTACTCCACCTCGTCTTTTCCCTTCCCTGTCCCTTCTGTAGACTGCGTACCCTGGGATGTTGACATCCCAGTCATGGTTCTCCGTCTGCCATGTTTCTGTGACTGCCACAATATCCAATTGTTCATCTTCCATCAAGGCTACTAGCTCAGGAAGCTTTTTTCCCAGACTGTGGGCATTGGTACTCATTGCCCTCCATTTAATGTTGGCTTTATCCTTTTTTCCCCCATGCTTGCTCTTTTTGCCCTTGTCTATTTTTCCATTTACCCTGTCCTGCCCTCTGTTGAGCACTGTACCTCAGTGTTTACCTTACTACCTGTCATGTTTGTGGGGTGGGCTTGGAATTTCCTGCCTTTTATTGGCACCTCCCCCCATGGCTAGTTTAAAAGCTTGCCAAGGAAGCATTTAAATCTGTCACTTAGGATCTTAGTTCCCTTCGTGGGCAGATGTAGACCATCATTCCAGTATAGATCTTCATCTCTCCAGATGCACCCCCAGTCCCCAATGAAGCCAAAGCCATGTGCTCTGCACCAATTTTGCAACCATTCTTTAAACTGCATGGTGTGGAGTACCCTAGCCTCACCCCTGCCATGGACTTGCAGCACCTTTAAGAAGGTAACCATGCTTGCTACCTGTCTGAGGCCCCTCCCCAACTCCACAATTTCATCCTGCACTGCACTGACCCCATGCCTAGCTAGGTCATTTGTCCCAAGGTGGACAATGATATCTGGTTCCTCTCCTGTGATGCTGCTTCTGCAATCCTGAGAGTTGCTTCTTGTCCCAAGCCATGGCACCAGGCAGGCACCTTACTTCCCTCTCCTCTCCCTTCCCCAGGTCTACCCCTCTAAAAATTGAGTCCCCTATCAGAAGCTGTTTCCTTCCCCTGTGGTGTCCCTTGCCACCATTCTGTGGGTCTCCCTTGTGGGTGGCCTCAGCATTCTTCTTGGTTTCCACTGAGAGTGCCATCATAGAGGAACCTTGCTCTACCAGACTGGTGTATGGTTTGTGTAGAGGTATAACTAGAGGGCTTTGCCTCTGTCCCACCACCCGCACCCTCCAAGAACCCATTGTGGTCCAACTGCTCTTCATACTTGGCAACCTCTGTGGCAGTGGTGCTCTTTGGGTGGGGGAGGCCTCCTTAGTCCTTGCCAGTTCAGCCTGGAGGTGGGCAACCTCCTCCCTCAGGGCTGACAGTTGCCTGCAAATAGGTCAGCAATGCAGTTTCCAGAATGTCTCCCAGAAAACTGGTGCCCCACAGCCAGTGCATTGCACCACTCCCCACATGTCCCTCTCCCTTCTAATATACAATATATAATATATATAAATATTTTTTTCTTTCTTTTTGTGGTGTGTACTTACCCTTTATGCACTGTGCTGGGTTATTAAGAATATGACAGTTCTGCCCCAAGACCTGTTGAGGAAGTGATGTCAGAACATTGGCTATAAAGGAAACATCATGCCTGGGGGGGGTGTGGGGAAGAGTGGGTGGGTAGTCCACAACCACTGGTGACTGTTAGAAACAATCAAATACACCACTGCTCCACCACCCTGGTGAGTATTGCCCTTTATAGTAATTCAACTAACCTCCAGTAACTGATTTGTCAACTATTTAAAAGTAATTTGATGCAAACTGTTACAGAATACTAGTAGACAGTCTAGTTACCCACAAAGGAAAATCAAATATGCAGTTATTTCAACCCTTCTGAAGTTGCTCACAAGATAAGCAGTTTTGAAAACCCCCTTCCTGATTTAAAAATGAAAATAATTAAATGCAAAGCAATACCAATGTAAGACTGTAAAGTAAGGAAAACTTCCCTCAGATGTAAGTAAGAGAGATTTGTTGCAGATTTTTAGTCCAGTATGGTATATCCCATGCAGCTTATCAGTTGTTTCAAAGCACACCCTGTTACACAACTTGAAGAGATGGGCATCTTGTACCCTTCCTAACCTTCCTAAGACACATATACGTATCCTCCCTTACTAGGTCCCTAATAGCTCCCCATAACTGTTCCACAGCATTCATCTTTTCCATACCCTCCATCTTCTCCCTCACTTTCCTTCTCATCATGTCGAAGTCTGTGCACCTGAAGTCCAGCACCATTGTGTTTGTTCAGTGTGCTTCCCTCCCTTCTCTCACCTTGAACCTGACGGTCCTGTGGTCACTGTTTCCCAGTTTCTCTCCCACCACCAACCACCACCTCCTCCACACTCTCCCCATTCATTAAGACCACATCCAGCAGGTTGTTTCCCCCTAGTTGGCTCCTTGACCAGCTTCTGCAAGAACACCCCCTGCAGTGCCTCCAGAATCCCCCAGTTCCTTGCCAAAGCTGCATCTGGGATAGACCAGTCCACATCTGGGAGGTTAAGGTCCCCCAGCAGTAGTGTTTCCCACTTGAGAGTCATCCTTGTGATGGCCTGTGACATCATCCTGTTGTATTCTTCCATCTGCGATGGTGGTCTGTATACAACCCCTAGTCTCAAGGATTCCCCTGTCCATCTGCTCAGTGTTACTCAAAGTAGTTAAGTTTCTCCTTCCCCCTCCTGCCCCTCTGTAACCTTTATGTCTTCCCCAATGTAAAGTGCCACTCCCCCCTTGTCTCTCCTATCCTTCCTGAACAATTTGTAACCAGGGATTGCCGTCTCCCATGTGTGATAGTCAGTTCGCCATGTTTTCCTGATTGCAATTATGTCCAGTCCATCATGCACAATGATGGCTACCAGATCCTCTAGTTTTTTTGCTAAGCTCCTGGTATTAACCACTAAACCCATCCATCATAGTCCCCTTTCCTTACCCCTCCCCAAGGGCATGTGAAAACCTAACACTTCATCCCTGGCGCCTAGGACCCCCCCATCTCAGCTGTAGTTAGGTGTGGTTTTATTCCTAGTCCACCCCCCTTATTTAGTTTAAATTATATGCCTTTTCAAAGAACTTGCCTAGCCTACATTTTAGTACAGCTGCACCTGCTCTGTTAAAGTGCAGTCTGTCAGGGGCAAAGACACTATCATCATCCAATGTTGTCACCCCATTCCCCTACCAGCCCATATCCCATCTGTTTATACCAGTTCACCAATCAGTTATTGAATATCCTTATCCTTTGTTTTCTCTCTGTACTAGCTCTGGGCACTGGCAACACTTCCGAAAAGGCTAGAGATTTAAAGCAGAGATCACTGCAAAACCTAGCCAGAGCCTTAAATCTCACCTGCACCTCTAGGAGACTATTTCCTTCCAGATTGTTTGTCCCCAGATGGAACACTAGATGTGACTTCCTATCCTGTTCCTTACCCCATGAGGGAATATGGCAGATTATCTCCAATGCTGTCATGCCTGGCAAGCACTCCACCCAAACTGCACTGTTTCTGCCCCCACACTTAATACCCTTTATAATCGAGTCTCCAGTCAGTAGTACTTTGTTCCCTTTTTCCTTCTGGCTTACCTGCCTTACAGTTTTCCTCCCCCGAGCTGCTGGTGTCTGTTCTACCATCATGTCCCTCACTACCACCCCTCCCGATTTCTCACCTTGAGCCCTCACCTCCTAAACCACTGCAACTCCCCCCTTGCCTACCCTGTTGGCATGTGACACTACCCCTTTTGCCATTGCCCCTAACTCTTCGATCCCTGACCCTCCATGTGTCTGTCCCCTGCCAGCGATTCTCCAGATAGTCTCAATGAGTAGGCAGCCTCGTCCAAACCCTTTTCCATGGGATCATCAAGTCCAGAGCCACCCTGAGTCTCTCTCTGCCCTCCTTGGTCCCTCTCACTTTTCTGCTCTACATTCAGAATCCTATGCTCCCCCATACTGGCTCTCTGTTGCCCTCGCACCACCTGATCTCCATCTTTGTCCAACTCTACCCCCTTTCTCCCTTACTACATACATCCCACTCCTCTCTTCACACCCCTGTTGGCTCATGCACTTTCATTTGACCAATCACCCCTCCCCATCCTTCTCACTTTTGCCCTACCTCTCCTTCCGACCCCTGCCCACTGTTCCCCTGCTTGCTGTGATACCCCTACCACCATGTTGTCAGCCAGCAGTGATTACCTGTTGGAGACTGGAATCCTCCCACCCTGTTGACTTCTATCGTTCCCTGCCAGTGAGTTGCTCACCCCTAGCCAGGTCCTTGAGTTGCTCCAATCTGTCTCTTTCCGGGCAGGAAGCAACCAAATTGTTTTTTTAGGCAACTTCCATTAAGGAGACAGGTCTGAACATGAGTATGCTAGACTTGTCCTTAAAATGTTTTTTTCTGTTGAAGTTGTCACCACGAATCATCCAGTAAAGGGTTAAAAAGCAGAAGGGCATCTCTAAGGAACATGATAGTTATTTGTTATTTATTTATTGCAGTTTGTTAAATGGGCAGGCCCACTAAGACTAAACATTTCATCTTACAGGCAGTATCTGCTATGTATGCAAAACTACATGTCCGTTCTGTTGTCCAGTTGCACTGCAATTCATTGTCTTATGGCCTAAGATACCTCCAGTGCCCCTTCTCCTGATACTTACAACTGCTGTGTATACCGCAGTAACATTTTGTGTTCTTATCTCGTAGATGTATTCCTGCTTGCTAATCTTCTTTCGCCAGCTTTACTGCTGGTCTACTGAGCTAATCAGTGCCTGCTTATATTAACGTGTGCTATCCTCAGTAAGTTGTTATTTAGGACTATATTAACCTTTCTGTAGCTGCTTATATTTAGTCTGATCCTTTAATAGCCTCACTGTAGCCTATTTTTACTACTAGCCTTTGTTAACTTCTCAGTTTTTCTGCTTATATTAGCAAGTTAGCCCAAGCTAGCATATAATAGTGCTAAATCTTGTGCATCATCCTAGCCTGTATAATCCTCTCCTCTCTATATATCTTCACTGCTTTCTTTCTCTCCCCATCTGATTTACTTTTCTGACTTACCACCATGGTCACCATTCTCTTACAATATTATTTCTCTGCCCCCTTCTTTTTCATACTTCACGTTTCTTCTACCTCCCCACCTTCATTACCTGTCCACTTCCCTACAAGCTATTTCCTCTCTGCCCCACCCCCTTCTTCTGCCTTTTCCTTCCCTGTCCTTTACCCAATGGCTCATGAATTTCTTTCACCTCCACTCTCCCTTACTCAACCTGGAAGCCTGTAGAGATTCTCCCTCCCTGTCCTCCTTTTACTCCTGTTTCTTCCTTCTGCTGTGACCTATCCTCTGCAAGTCAAGAAGCTCCATTACATGTGTTTCAGTTAACTCCCTTGGGTGTCAGCATGGCTCATTTTGTAGCACATACTCCTCCAGGACAGAAGGTTGTGGGTTATTATCTCACATCAAGACTGGGCTCATATCATAAAATGCTGGTTCACGAGTGCAGTACTATGTGAATGTTTTACTGTCATGTTGTGCAGTCCTTAGGATGAACTAAGGTCCTTTGTGCCCATCTATGGTGCTGTTCTGCTGCTGACTAGGTGGAAGTAAAAAAAAAAGCACTTTTGGCAAGAGTAAGGGTTTTGTTGGGTGTTTGTTCATCACTGTTAAATGGAAAATGGTCTTGAGCCAGGACCATTTTGAAGACCATTGCAGGGCAAAATACATATCACCACATAAAAAACCCATTAAAGTACATAAATATTATCTAAACATATGAGTAGAAAATAAAATGCATCATATACATAATTACGATATTGCACATTACACTCACTTGGACTCTTCCCATTGAAGTAATCAAAGTACCATTGGTACCAAAGGAGCCAAATAAGGTCTGTGAAGTGTGAAACAATTATGTATTAAAAACAATATAATGCACCAAGAATCAAACCACTGATTATTTACACCAATAATGCCCCTGCCTCTCAAGAGATAGCCTCTTCCTCACTGCCTCCATGTTCCTCAGGGCCATCTCACCTCCAGTGACAAAGGACCAGAAGCGGCGTCCAACCCACACAAAAGCCACAGATGTCTGCTCCCCCTGCAAAAGTTTCCAGGGAAGACAGATGTAATTTTTCTCCTCACGACCATTCTGCTTCACCTGAACCTCTGGTTATGGAAATGACAACAGTACCTGAATGGGTTGACCTTCCTGACGACTCACTAGTGGAAGTGGTGGATGCTGTGACCCATGTGAGACTGGGCCTCATCTCTTATGCTGCTGCAGTGGCCACTGAAGCTTCTCAGCTGGCAGTATCCCCCCCACTACAGACAGGGTGGGCCGAAGAACCAGCTGGCTAACTTTGGACACTTCAAGTTACCTTTATTTTCAGTTGATTGTTCCATTTTTGTTTCAAAGGTGCTACTTCAGTCCACTATGTGCCCCCCTCCCCATTTGACACTTGCCAGGCTGTTGCATAGCACCACAATGGAGCTTATGCTCATCGCCCTGTGGGCCTTTAACCCACCTGACAGCTATACAACTGGGCTGGTCTTGGCAAGGTCATGAGGGGTAATTACTTGATTTGCTCCAGTCCCCCTACCAGGGCATAGTGCCAGCCTGATGGGAAACTAGTACCCAACATATATACATATAGCATGGGCAAATAGTGGGGGTACTCGTGGCTAGCACCCTTTGTCTACTTTCACCCCATAACAGAGAGAGGCCTATAACAAGTTTGGTATGAGGGGTTACCCCCTCACCCATCATCCCCCCCTTTTTATGTACCCTAACCCACTGCCCAACCGAGATCCCTGATGTTGTGTCTGCTCCTTGCTGGGAGGACCTGGTTGGCTGCAGTTACCTCCCTGTTAGTTGGTTCACAAGCCTGTAAAGCTAATGATAGTCCCACATGACTACCTTCTTTCGCCCAAGCTCTGAGCCTATAGCACAGTAGCACTTTCTTTCTTTTCAACATATAGTGACTTGTGCAGTGTTAATTCTCCTACTGTTTAGGGCATCTGTTTCCTTGCCCTCTGCTTAATACACCATTGTTGTGATCTTAATCCTTTAATTGTTTGACTTAGTATTTTTCATAGCCTATTGTTGTTTGTTTCCTTGCAGCTGGTCTAAACGGTGGATGTACCTACTTCATCTCTTCTGAGCAACTCCTGTCCTGACTGTGCACTACAGGCTGGTATCTAGGTTAGTTCGGGTTTTGCATGTCTTACATGATTACCTATTTTCCATTTGCTTCCCTCCCTACCTCTGGGCCTGATTAAGTACTACTCTCTCTACTTTCTCCTCATACAGTGTTAAAATGCCGGGATCCCACACTTCAGAGTCTGTGCTACTGTCTTGGAATGTAAAAGGTCTCAACCATCCTATAAAGTGTATGAAGGTACTACAACACCCTCGATCTTTCCATGTAGATATAGCCCTGATCCAGGAGACTCATCTGTTGAGAAGATCTGTGATGTAGATGAAGAAATCCTGGGTGGGAATGGTCTGTGTTAGCTCAACCTCCTCTAAAACCAAAGGGATAGCCATACTGATCCATCGCTCCTCCCCTTGGGTCATAGAAGACTCACATCAGGACTCACAAGGCAGATGGGTGGCTGAAAAACTGACCTCCATAGGAGGAAAATGACTCATTTGCAATGTGTATGCCCCCAATGCCAATCATACTGAATTTTTTCCCATGATTAGCCACGCCCTATCCTCCCTATCCCCAGTGGGATCCTCCATTCCCACCATCGTAGGAGGGGATTTTAACCTGGTCCCAGACATCTTTCTGGATAAATCTAAGCCAACTCCTCCAGGCCAGACCTAAAGCCCTATTGGCACTCCACAATCTGCAAGCAGAGTGGGGACTAACAGATGTCTGGTGAAGGGAGAACCCCACTGGGTGCGATTACACTTACTACTCTCCTGTGCATCTCACACACAGTTGAATAGACTTTTAGCTTGCTAACACAGCAGCTGCCCAGAGTATCTCCCAAACTAAAATTGGTAACATCTTGATTTCTGATCATGCCCCTATTCTAGCCATGTACTCTCACCCAGGACAACCCCCTTCTGGCAATCGCTGGAGATGAAACCCACTGCTTCTTAAAGATCAGGACTTTTGCCGGACTATCTCCCAAGCCATGAGAGATTACTTCTCTGTCAATGCACATTGTGGAGTCTCCCCAGGCAGGGTCTGGGAAGCCTTCAGGCAGTGCTCAGGGGATGCATTATTGCCTTGGCCGTC
Source organism: Neoceratodus forsteri (assembly GCA_016271365.2). NCBI lineage: Eukaryota > Metazoa > Chordata > Ceratodontiformes > Ceratodontidae > Neoceratodus > Neoceratodus forsteri. The sequence goes on along the minus strand of CM057455.1, from coordinate 635,336,745 downwards.
TCCAAATACAAAGCTAGGTGAGCCACTCGAATTAAATTGTAGGCTGAATTAATGGAATTGGAGAAGCATTTTAAATCCTGCAATTCCTCCAGTTGGGACAGTTCCCTGCAACAGCGGATAGTGGGCCTGAAATATCAGATTATTACAATTCTCCACCAGAAGGCAGAATGGCTGCTTCTGCATGCCAAATATGCTTATCGGGATGGTGGGGAAGCTGCAGACTTTTGGCCTACATGCTGTGGAAACAGCAAGCTGCCTCCAGAATGTATGTCCTTAGGGATAGGGTGGGCAGGATAGTTCATGACCCCCAGCAGGTCAATGACACCATGAAGTCCTTTTCTCAGACTCTCTATCAATCACATTCTTCTCTCTCCCCACTCCAGCTTGGGAAGGAGTTGGATATTTTCACAAAATACTTCAACAGTCCTGGCCTTACCCCGACCAAGTGACTCAGCCACACAGGCGATGTCTCACATGGCAAAAGACAAAGCCTCCGGCCCCAATGGGCTGTCTGTCAAGCTATACCAAGCACTAGGCAAGGATATAACTAAGCCATTGCTACAGGCTCTCCAAGAGACCCATGTGATTGGATCCTTCCACCTGACCATGAGGGAAGCTCTGATAACTCTCCTACTGAAGAAATCCAATGACCAGTTAGATTGTGCCAATTTCCATCCCATTTTTTTACTCTCCATTGACACCAAGATCCTAGCTAAAATTTTGGTTTCCAGGATGCTGGAGGTACTATCCTCTATAATCCATCCATCTGAGGCTGGCGTTATGAGCGGCAGATCAGGGCTGGACAATACCAGACTGTTGCTTAATCTTAAATGGCTAGCCTCTTGCTCCACCCTCCCCATGGCCACCCTAGCCATAGATTTTATTTATTTTTATTTGTTTTGTTTTTGTTAACCAGTTAGGTGCACAAGACAAGAGATTTTGCCTATTTTCAGGCACGACCCAGGAAGGTTACACATCAGAAACAACAGATACATAGCGTCCACAACAGAATTCAAAACATCTAGTTGGAAGGAAACTACAGTAACACATGACAATTTAGAATACATGGCACATTCAGGAACAACAAGTAGAATATACATAGCATGAGGATAAACAGTAATCACAGTTACATAAACTTTTATAGAATTTTGAAAACAGTATAACTGACTAAAAAATACATATACAGCAAACACTGGGGGGTACATAAGTGCTGTGAGGAAGTACCACTCTCAAGGTGGAAGATCAGTGGTAGTAGTGCAAGTGAGTGGAGACAAGCAAGAGGTACAGCAGGAGCACAGACCTGAGCTCTTAAGGTGAGTTCTTAAACTTTTTTGAAAGGCCTGGTGAGTAGCCAATTGTTTAACATAGAGCAGAAGGGTGTTCCACATTCTGGGAGCAGATACAGCAAATGCAAGTTCACCTTTCTTGTTGAGACATCAAGGCATAACAAAGGAAGCATTTTCAGTAGATCTCAGTGTATAGAGCAAGTCAGGTTGTTTTAGCAGAGTTACAAGGGATCTTGGAGTACTAGTCCGGGTTAATTTATCGACCAGACAACCAGCTGTGAACAGACAATAGGAGGACAGAGTGAGCCAATTGAGAGAAGAATAGAGCTGACAGCGATGTGTTAGTTTAGGAGCCACAAGGGCAAAGTGGCAGATACTATTATAACAAGTGCTCCATTTCTGGATTACTTTCTTGCTAGCATTAAGGTAGATTATAAAGCAATAGATGAGGCAAGGTCGAAGAATTCCTTGAGCAATGCCCAGCCTGGCTGTCGAATTTAGAGAGGATCTTACCTTGTAAGCCAGGCCAAGTTTACTGTTCACTGCCTTACAAGTGGCTGCAACGTGAAGATTAAAATCCAGTGAGGGGTCAAGAGTCATCCCAAGGTATCTGAAGGATGTGACTGTATCCAGGGTTATGCCATCAGGTCCACGAAGGGAAAGTCCCATATGACAAGCTTTTAGCCTAGGGGAAGTCCCAAAGAGCACTGACACCATTTTGCTAGTGTTAAGTAGGAGCTTATCTTGTTTTAGCCAAGCTGAGAAGCAGTCAAAGTTAGATTGAAGGGAGGTGCGAACTGCCAAAATGTCATTAATTGTGGTTCAGAGCACAGTGCTTATGTTACATACTGTAGCTGGATGCTGAAGGTTGTGCTTGGATACAGAGGCCAGGCCAGTAAGTAGGATAATTCTTGTAAGGTATTAATAGTATGAAATGATTCATGCTTAGGTAATTGGCATAGACATAAGCAAGTCAGTTATTATGATACGTATGAACTGGATAATATGCAAGATGCATAGATGCATGAACTGATGAGTCACTTGTTATGATTTGATAGTTTTGGCCTTTCTCTGTATCCCACCATAGGAAGGATGCTTAGTTCAGTATTATGAGACCCCCCCGGTGGGATAAGAGTGCCGGAGAAGGAGGAGGCATCGGGGAGGATGGAGGGAAGTGCAACTTGCTCTAAGCAGGGCAATGCGCTGCTTGCAGGATTAAATAGGATGTGGGGGAGGAACTCTTCCCTCACTTAACTATGGGCGTAGTCCTTAATTTAATGGTGGTTCAGAGCTCAGTGCTTATGTTACATACTGTAGCTGTATGCTGAAGGTTGTGCTTGGATACAGAGGCCAGGCCAGTAAGTAGGATAATGCGTGTAAGGTATTAATAGCATGAAATGATTCATGCTTAGGTACTTGGCATAGACATGAGCATGTCAGTGATTATGGTATGTATGAACTGGATAATATGCAAGATGCTTAGATGCATGAACTGATGAGTCACTTGTTATGATTTGATAGTTTTGGCCTTTCTCTGTATTCCACCATAGGAAGGATGCTTAGTTCAGTATTATGAGACCCCCAAAAAATAATGACACCCACGATTGTTCAGTATCCGACTGTTGAAGGAGTCAAGTAGGATGACACTCCTAAGAATGAGTAGCAGTATGATCACCTCCTCCAACTCCAGAGAGTGTGACCAGTAGCACACAGAAGAGAAAAAAAAACCTTGGGGGGAACCTCTGAGGACCCATGGCTACTGACCTGCCCATCCTTCTGGGCATACTGAAGGAGAGTAATCTAAATAATTTTAATTGGCTAATCCAAACCCCAAAGTTGTAGAACCAATCCAGAGAAGCGGAGAACTGAAGACGTATTGAATCATGACATGTCAGGTTAATAGAGCAAGCATCCATCTAGTAAACTCCAAGTCGAGAATCCATGAACAGGCCATGATGAGTAGTGTGGAATCCATGGTTGAAATGAATTTGAAGTGAAGGATCACAGGTGGCGAAGCACTTCAGCAGGTGAGGATGACTTTGCAGAGGAGATCCAGGAATCAGACTCAGCACCCATATCTAGAAGGAGAACTGTTAAGTCAAGTTCTGCATGGCAAAGTTAGCAAATGCAGGCCGTGGCGGTTGTGGAAAAGACACTTCAGTAAAAGAGTTGGCAACTCAAACAGAGGTAATAAGCATCCTGAAATTGCAGTGAATCAATATCTTAGGTATCAGTTAAACTAAGAAAGACAGTATGGAATAAAGGTCAGCAGGGAGTCCTGGCAGACACTGTAGTAGTAACTTTGGCAGTTGAAGTAGCATGGTGAAGAGCATCTAGAGAAGTGAAGCATATCTTGATGCACTCCAGAAATAATCCAATGGAAGGCGGAAGCTTTGAGGAGTACAATTTGGAAAGGCAGGTCTGAGTGAATAAAGCAGCAGTGTAGGAAGCATCCAAGGAACAAAGGGGAGCCAACCCAATGATAAGGAAGTGCAGCAAGACCACTTGGAGGTCAGCCGATGAACCGTAAATGGTAGGTTGAACGGGCATGTCAGCCAGTGAGTAATATAATTAGAGCTAAACCCAAGAAGGCTAGCATGCAGGTCAACCATGCAAGGTCAGCTGGTAAGGTAAGTAAAGAGTGGCAGCTAGCCCCACGTAAGCTAGCATGCGTAGCTGGACCACACGTAGGTGAGCTAGTAAGTGAGGTAGTAGCAGCATGAAGTGAAGCAACAAGATAGGCATCCAGTATAAAGATGTAATCTCAAGTTGTACTCTAATAGACATGCTACGTAGGAGCACTGGGTAATATTGTAGATGGATGGAGGGGTAGAACAATCAAGTTGAGCAGCAGTGTCTGGAACTAGAGTGGTAGGATTCGAGATGAGACATTCTGGAGTGACCAATCTCGATAGAGAAGCCCAGATGGTCCGCAGGAATTCTTGAAGCAGTCTGAAATCGATGACGGGAAGCATGGCTGAAGGGCATGCAGGAGGCTAGAAGTTGAAGGCAAGGAAGTGGCGAGGTTCAAATGCAGGTAGAATGTGCAGCTGGACCATGTGGGTTGGCTGGTAAAGTAAGTAGAGTGTGCCAACTGCACTCCACAAGGTTAGCAGTGGCAAAATCCTCATATGGCAATGAAGAGCAGAGAAGAGAGACAAGCAAAGTCTGCATGGCCAGCGGTAAGGCCAGACCCACGTCGTCAGGTGAAAGGAGAGTGCGAGTCAAGCTAGACCCCACATGGGCCAGCAAGATTAGAGGTGCCGGCACAGGACTACCCAGCATAGAGTGTATCATGGAAGGAGAAGAGGAAGCATAGCATGGTAAATTAAGAAGGACAACGATGTAGCAAGGAGAATGTGAGCAGTGAGGACTGCTGCAGGGGCACCCAGAAACTAGAGGTGTATTCCATGCCATCCAATTCCCAAAATGAAGAATGATATGTTGCGTGGAAGGCAGCTAAGCAATGAATAGGTAGAAGGATTCCAGGGTAGTAGCAGGAATCAGCATTATGGACAAATGCAACCAGAGCAAGTGTATACCTGTGAGTAATAGGAATGGCACATAGTGCAATGAGGTATACCTACAAATCATGTTACTTCTCATGGGTGTATTGAATATTGTTAGTAATGTCAGAAGCATGACAGGATATGTTAACTATTAAATTAGGCTATGAGAAACATGAGATATCACTACTTAGGGCCCTCTATATGCAGCAACGAAAGCGATAAACTGAGCAAGTCTCCGAGCCACAGATGTTCCTGAATTCCACAACAGCTCTGCTGTTTGTACGGAAGGTCAATGCCTGTTCCAGAGATAATTCTCCCAGTGTCAGGTATTGCTATTATGGAGGGAAGTAGAATAAACAGGTACAAGGGTAGGATGCTCAAGCAGGTGGCGCTGTGGGCGTTGTTGAAAGGGGGATCCATGAGCTGCAGGAAATGTAGGCAGGAGCCCGGTTCAGCGATAGCAGGGAAGCCAGTGGCGGGGCAGGATGGCATAGTATGATAGGAACAAAAATGGCCATGGAGATGTCCCCTTTAATGAGCCTGGTAGATGAGTCACTGTCCATGGAGGTTACTAGTCCAAGGCGTATGGGAAGTAGCAGGGTTCCGACCGGTAAGCAAGCAAAGCTGCAGCTGGATGAATGCATGGCAACAGGGAGTGGACATTCATTGCAAGGAGCATAGAGGATGAAGGAGGTAAGCAACAATGACCCCCCCCAAAAAAAATTTTAAGCAAAACTGGATGAGGCGAGGGAAAGAAAAATGCAGAAGCAGAAGAAAAACCAAAAACAAACAGACAATGGAATGGCGGGGGGGGGAGCAAGAGGAAGGACAGAACGGAGAAAGCAGCCACATGCCAGAACCTGGAACTACGAGTGCGACTCGCTCTAAGCAGGGCAGTGCGCTGCTTGCAGGATTAAATAGGATGTGGGGGAGGAGCTCTTCCCACACTTAACTACGGGCATAGCCCTTAATTTAGTGGCAGAGTAGATAACCATATCGTCCGCATAGAAAAGAGACAAAGTCAATTCGGACAGGGGTGGAGGATTATTTATAAAGAGACAGAAAAGAAGGGGACCAAGAATGGAACCTTGAGGAACACCAGGTGAGGCAGAGACAAGATCGGATGCGATGTTCCCTATTTGAACAAATTGTTGCCTACCTAGAAGGTAACTACCAAACCAGGCTGTGACAGAATTTGAGAAACCAGGAGAGAGGATAGTTTAGAGAGCAGAAAAGAGTGGTCAACCAAGTCAAAGGCCTTTGTGAGGTCAATAAAAATGGCCCCAGTGAGTTTTCCTTTGTCCATGTTAAGCAGCACACCATTAGTAAATTGTACCTGGACCTATGCTGGGCTGGGGATAATAGATTGTTTTTATGCAGATACTCCATGACCTGAGAAGACATAGCCTTCTCTAGGATTTTATCCAAGACAGATAAGATGGCAATTGGTCGGTAATTACTCATCATTCTAGAGTCTCCTTTCTTATGCACTGGCACAACGTGTGCAATTTTCCATATGGATGGCACCGTTCTGGTCATAATAGATAAGCTGAGTATTCTCACAACAGGGGCTGCATTGTCAGCAGCAATAACTTTAAAGAACTTAGCTAATAGTCCATCCAACCCAGGAGAGCCATATTCAGGAATGGCTCTCATAAGCCTTAATATATCAATAGTTGAGACTGGTTTAATACTAAACTAGGTCGATAAAGATTCAGCAGGGTTTATGATTTCCTCAGAGTGTAAAACAGAGGTAACCAGGAAATCTGAGAGATCAGAGAAGTGAACATTAAGCGAAGTAGCAATCATGCTTTGGTTATTACAGTTAGCATCATTTATAGTCATTTCAGTTAGAGGCGGGGTTGAGCCTTTCCCTAAAAAACTTTTAACATGGTTCCAGAAACCCATAGCATCGTCACAGGATTTTTGAAGAAGCATACCACAGTATGCTATTTTTGCTGCTCGGATGTCTTTCTTACATATTTTTCTCATGGATCGGTACTTAGACCAGTCATCGGGTTGGTTAGACATTTTGGCAGCAACCCATGCTTTATCTCTACTCTTCATTGCTGAGAGGAGATTCTTATGCAACCATCTAGTTTTAGCGCCTCAATTCTCCTTCTTTTGAGAGGCACATACTTGTTTTGGAGGGGGAGGAGATTTGGTAGTAAGTAATCGAGAGCTCTATCAACATTAGTTGTGTGGTATAACAGGGACCAATCAATGCATCTTACTTCTGACAGAAGTGCTACAATATTTAATTTTGAGAAATCCCGGAACTGTATGATCTTAGGAAGTAGCTTAGGACAGCTGGCATTCCAAACACAGAAAGTGGGTGAGTGGTCACTGATTGAGTCAAGCAAGGTACCAACTTCAAGAATTCTGCTGACAGGATTAGTGACAATCCAGTCCAATGTGGCTTGGTGTGAACTGCTGGAAGAAATACGGGTACGTCCAGTAACCAGCTGGGAGAGGTGAAGCTTTGCAAGAGTGTAATTATATAGACCAGAGTTACTACTAGACCAGTCAAGGTTAAAATCACCAAGTAATATAATTTCTTTAATCCCATTTAAAGAAGACAGGTGGTCGATGATTCCATCCAGGCCAGTTAGTGCCCCCTTTGGAGGATTATAAACACAGACTAGGTTTAATTTCTTTTCCCCAAGAGTCAGTTCCACATTAAGTTTTTCACAGGAGCTGTGCATTCCACAAAATAGTACTGAGACCTTGAGGTGATCTGTTTTTACCAAAGCCAATTTTACCAAAGCCTTCAACTCCATCGAGTGGGAATACTTACACAGGGTTCTCCAAATATACAGGTTTGGTCCCACCTTTTGCCAGTGGGTGTCTATGCTTTACTGCTACCCAATGGCCAGAATCATAATGAACACCACCATCTCAGCCCCCTTCCCACTGCACAGAGGAATCCTGCAGAGCTGTCCCTTATCCCCCTTCCTCTTCTTAGTCTCTCTAGGGTCTCTCATACATGCATTTATTGCTTTGGAGGAAGTTACTGGCATTGACATAGCTGGCACATCTTACCTAGTTGCTGCCTATGTAAATGATCTACTGTTAACTCAATCCAACCCACAACGGGCTTTGCCAGCAGTGTTATCCCTCCTACAGTCCTTTGCAACTATTTCAGGGCTGCTGGCCAACCAAAAGAAAACTGTATTTGTCCCTTTCAATACAGCATGTTCTAGAAGTTGCCTGGACAGGACAGAGCTTAAATGGGCAGTCCAGGGGTTTTCATATCTTGGCATATATATTCCCACTAAGTGGTCAGATCTTGAAGTGATGAACTTCTCTCCTCTCCTGACACAGCTATCATCCAAAGTAGAGTGCTGACGGAAACTCCAACTATCGCTTCCTGGGAAGGTGGCTGTAGTACACATGCTCCTACTCCCCAAGGCCATGTACCTCTTTAAAAACTTGCCAATACACCTCTCTCCTAAATTGTTTGCCTCCTTGGAAACTCTGGTGTCTTGCTTCTTATGGGACGGGAAGCCCCACAGGTGGAGCAAACATAAACTGAGGGCTCACTGGTCGAAGGGCAGACTGGAATCCCCTCGGTTTCAGGGATATCATCTAGCCTACACAACAGCCACTGCCACCAGGTGGTATGTTCCCTCTCCCCTGGTCCCGGTACCTTGGTTTCACCTTGAAGCTAGCCTTGCTAATGGTTATACTCTGTACTCACTCCTTGAGCAGCGAATCAAGGGCATATGTGATCTTCCCCCTATAATGATAGAAACTAGGAGAGCATGGCATTCTCTTATGGCTCTGTCAATGACATCCCATACAGCTAGATCCCCTTCATGGTGCTACACCCATCTATGGCACAACAAATTCCTTACAGTGGGAGTGAGACCCATCCACTGGCCTACTTGGGAGACACAGGGTATCTGTTATGCTCAAGACTTCTGCACAATGGGATCTCACTTGCTACTATCCTTCAAGCAATTACACAAGAAATTCCACATTCCTAACACAGACTTCTGGAGGTACCTCCAAATCTGCAGTGTGCTGCAGGCCATAATACCCCAGGATTGTATAGATAGTAAGTGGTCTTAGCTGGCCCACCTCCATAAATCCCCTTCCTCTAATGGTATTGTGGGACACTTCTGTCATACCTGGTGTGATGCCCAACTGGATACTTTGACTTCCAGCAGATTGAAATGGGAGGCTGACCTCAACACTACACTCTCTGAAGACTCTTGGGCTTGGTGTATTAGGGAGGCACATATCACTCACAGAGACACAAAGAGACAATTTCCACAGTTAAAAATCTGCTTTTTTGGCACCGTACACTGGCTGCCTTGCACTCTCATGGAATACTGGGGCATTCGAACTGCTGGCAATGCCACTAACCTGAAGCAAACTTGTTAAATGTCTTCTGGACATGTCCTCAGATCACCTCTTTTTGGTCATTTGTGGCCCATCAATGTGCTCAAGTACTTGGCTCACAGGTCCTGTTGACAGATGCCAGACTTCTCCTGGAAGACACTACTTTCCTAACTGCCCTCAGTAGATCACATTGCGTCTGGGTGGCATCAGCTCTCTTGGAGGCTAAAAGACTTGTTAATGCATTGGCGCCAAGCAACCTTACCCACCCAAGCAGCCTGGCATGCTGCCCTAGCCCGTCTCTCCCTTCTAGAGTACCTCTCCTATACACATCAGGGATGACTAGATCAATACTTCGCTAAATGGGAAACTTGCCTGCACTCTCCTCTTTGCAAGGTCCCCACCCCATGCCAATCCTGCTACTTAAACCACATTTTATACCTACCTTTCTGTAGCTCTCATAATGACTCTGCCTTTCTTGCTGTTTACTACACAATGATGTTCCCATTTCTCTCTCCTATATGTTTGGTACTCTCACCGGTGTCACTGTAAAGTTCTTACACACTGCAACACTCTTACTGAGTCTTGTAATCACTGAAACTATGCTTTGGATAACTAGCTGTATGAGTAAAATTATGTTGGAGCTGCTTGTTATATGTTTGGTATGTAACTATGAGCTGCTGTATGGTTCATAAAGGAAAACAATATCAATAAAAAGTATTCTATGATAAAAAAATTAACACTGATCCTTTGACTGTTTAACAAGTACACATTCAGTGTGCCATTGATCTTCAGATAAGGGATTTGCAGTTCCTGTGGTTTAGATGTTAAGTCATAACCTGCAAAACAGGGGAATGGGGATCCAATCACAGCCGGTGATTTAACTTCACAAATTATTCTTAGCTAAGTTTATTTCTCATATAATTTATTATTCCACTCAACACTATCATCAATCACCACTAAAGCAACAAATTCTCCTTTCAGAACACACCACTGCATGCTCCTTTTCTCCTTCTTGTTAGCACCCCTCTCCCATCCCAATTTTTGCCACTCCGTTTCTTTTATTTTCAAATTTTGGTTCGACCTAATGCCCCCCTACCTGGCCAAGAAACTAACCTCAGAAGCCTTTTTTCCTTATTCACTGCACTCTAGGGACTCCTGCTCCTTCCCCCTCCCCAAACAATCCTCATTAGCTGGCACATCTGCCTTCTCCTACTGTCTCCCCTACCTATGGAACCAGCTTCCCCAGCCCTCAGAAACACACCCTCGCACAAATCCATTAAATCTCAACTTCGACAACTCTCCTTCCCCACCTGTAACTGCAACTAGTCTGCCATTAGCCAAATTAACATAGTTTAAACTTCAAAACCTCTGTGCTGTACTGTATATTATTGTATTCATGAAAGTGATTGTAAATAACTGTATACTGTATATGTAACTGAATGTAAATAATTCCTTTGTACAAAAGTATGTGATTGTATGTAATATTCTTATGTATCTATTCTATGTATGTATACTGTTGTAAATCCCTCCTCCTCACCCCCAGGTCATACCTGGAAACAAGCCTCGGCTCATGTGCTTTTCCTGGTTATCAACTGTTTAAATTAAATAAAATAAAATAAATAAAGCACATTTCCATCTTACACAAAAATGTTAAAAAATGTTTAAGGCCTCTCCAGGATTCAAACTATGTTTTCCTAAATTTAAACCACTGATCCTGTGCTTTTTTATATCCCTTCCAGGATTTGAACTGTTGAACATTTGTCTGCTAAGCAAACTCAAGTTCAGTGTGCCACAGAGCTGCAGGTAAATGATTTGCAGTTCCTATTGTGTAGAGGTATGTCACAACCTGCAAAAGAAGGTGCTTGGGGCTCTAATCCCAACAGGCAATATACCTTTACAAATTGTTGTTATTAGCTAAATGTAATTCTTATATACAGTGGAGCCAGTCACAATGCAACTTGCAGTAAATGACCTGTCACAGAATTACACTGTTCCCTGCAATATACTGCAACATTACAGTGTTGCAACCCAGCTAGCACTGCTGTAATTTACTGTTCCAACTCAGCTTGGCACCACCATGAATTGCCACTCTGGTTAGTTTCCATTTCACAATAAACATTGAAACTAATGTTTAATCCCTGTCAAGATTTGAATTGCTGATATTTTACATGTTAAGGGAGCACACATTCAGTGTGCCACTGAGCTACAGGTAAGAAGGTTGCAGTTCCTATGGTGTAGTGTAGTGTGTTTCCATCTTACAAACAAAATATTGAAAACATATTTAAAACCTTGCCATATATGAGCTGTATATACATGTATCTGAACCACTGATTATATTCATGCTAAGCAAACACACACATTCAGTGTGCCACTGAAGTACAGGTAAGTTAGTTGCAGTTCCTATGATGCCTAGGTTATTCCTATGATGCCTAGGTTATGTCACATCCTGCAAAACAGGGGACTGGGGTTGTAATCCCAGCAGGTGATTTACGTTCACAAATTGTTGTTCTTAGCTAAATTTGCTTCTCATAAAATGTACTATTCGAACTCCACCACCATGAATAACCACTTAAATGAGTTTCCATTTTACATGAAAATGAAAATAAAACTGTTTATGTACGTTCTCATATCTGAACCATGGATCGTTTGTTTGTTAAGCAAACTTGCATCAGTGTGCCACTGAGCTGCAGGTAAATGAGTTGTATTTTCTATGGTGCAGAGGTTATGTCACAACCTGCAAAACAAGTGACTGAGGATGTTATCCCAACAGATGATTTAGCACCACAAATTGTTATTCTTAGCAAAACTTACTTCTCATATAATTTATTATTCCACTCCACACCTCCAGGATTTGCTACACAAGTGAGTTTCCATATTAAAACAATTGAAAAATATGAAATGTCCCTAATCAAACTTGTTGTATGGGTCACAGATAGAAACATAGAATTTGACAGCAGATAAGGAGTACTTGGACCACCCAGTCTGCCCATTTCCCTACCTAATGGATAAGCTGCAGATCCTAGTTAACCAGCAGCCTACTTCTTTATAGTGCATAGGTTATGACAATCTGCAAAACAGGTGACTGGGGATCTAATTCCAGCAGGTGATTTATCTTCACAAATGGTTGATTTTAGCTGAATGCACTTACATCATGTATTATTCCAGCTCCACATACCACACCACACCACCACAAATCACCACTCAAGTGAGTTTACATTTTACAAAGAAATTTGAAAAAATGCTCAGGTCTCTTTTCAGATGTGAGCTACTTATCCTTTGCCTTCTAAGTAAACACATATCCTGTGTGCCACAGAACTTCAGATTAGTGAGTTGCATTTCCTATTACATAGAGGTTATGTCACACCAGCAAAACAGGTGACTGATGATCTAACTCTAGCAGGCAATTTACCTTCCCAGATTGTTAAATTTACTTCTTATATAATTTACTCTTCCAACTTCACACCCCCATGAATTGTCACTCAAGCAAGTTTCCATCTTGCAAAATAAGTAAATACATACATACATACATAACAGTTTGAGTCCTTGCTGGATCTGAACCACCGATCCTTTGTCTGCAAAACAAACACACATTTAGAGTGTAACAAGGTGTATAAAAATAGCCCCAACAGCATCCAGACAGAGGTCTTGGGGGCAAATGATCAGACAGTTCAAGTGTGCGTGTACTTTGTGAAAATTTACCACCCTCTACTGCTGACTGCCATAAATTAGTAATTTCACTTTAAGTAAACTAAAAGTTAAAAACAGCAAATCATGGCATTCTCTGGACAAAGGAAGACATAGGAAGATCACTTTTTCTGGGATTGTATTTTCATACAAATGCTCCTCTGTTGAAAGAAGTTTTTGGAGAAAGCATATTCTTCCAATTGCTTAAATCAGCTACCAGTAATATTCAGATATAGATAATGATCCCAGTGTTAAGCAAGAGATCACCTTAACAGATACATTTTTTTTTATTTTGTATGTTTTATTTAATTATTCTATGGTAACCGGGTAAGATCCACTAGGTAGAAGTTTCTGTTTTTAGGGGCAGCCTGGGAGCAATGGGGTGGTTAATTGACTTGATCTAAGTTGAACAGTATGCAAGTGGAGGTTGTGGGAATCAATACCACATCTGCAGGATGTACCAAACTTACTCACAGGTCATTACTCCAATCTCTAGGCTATGCTGAAAGCCCCTACTCATATCCCTTGCATCTTCTTAACCAACTGTCCATGTAGAAGGGAATCAAAAGCTTTACTGAAGTCAACATACAGTATGTTCACTGCTTGTCCCTTGTCCACTGCCTTTGTCACCTAATTGGAGAAATCAACCAGATTTTTCTGATATGACATCAACCATGTTTTTATTTTACTTATTTAGCATATTTGTTCCCATAGACTCCATATGGTGTCAGAAACATCCCTTACTAGATCTGACCCAAAATGGCCACTGGGAGCAAATGCGATAACAAATTAGAAAGACCTTTGAGCCAAGGGCTCTTTTACAGAGGTTCCACATCAAGTCACAAAATTAACAAATTATAATGGTTTCAGTATGTAGTACAACATAAAGAAAATAATTACATAAACAAAAGAATAATATGGCAAGATAAATATTGTGTCAAGTGCAGCCAGTGGCCTTGTCTGAAGAGGGGAGGAAGGTATTACAAAGAGCAAAGAATAAGGGGATAATTGGGGGGGGTGGGAGGTGCAGAATAAGAGCAGGGAGGGAGCTGACGCAATGTAGCTTATGTAGGAAAACACCCATGTGGGTAGAGGGAGAGAGCAAGGTGAGGAAACAGAGAGGAGGGAAGGTGAAGTGGAGTGGAGGGGCAGAAGAAGGGGTGATGAGGTAGAATGAAAAGAGGGCAGGGATGGGGATGGAAAAGGGATGAAGGAAGGAATTGCTGTATGTGGAACAGCGCAGCAATAGGGTAGGACTATACAGGGGTGAATGGTAAAAGAGGGAGGTCCCAGTGCATTTAGCTGTCTGCAAAGATTAGGTATAGCAGTCACAAGATGCTCTGGAAACTAGGAATTGATGTAGCTTCTGCTTAAATTGTCCCAAGGTTGCAGTCATCGCAATCTCAGGAGGAAGGGAATTAAATAAATTAGCCACTCTAACTGCAATGGATCACTGTCGGAGCAAGACTAGACAGCGAGGGACAGTAAAAGCCTGGCTCACAGAACTCTGTGTGTTACGAGTGCCCCGGAAGGGACTGAAAAGCTGAAGGGAACCTGGTGGTAGGAGACCAAAAGCTGCCTTCTTAGCTAGAAGACAGGCTTGATATTCTATGCGAGTCTGGAGTTGAAGCCAGTTTTCTTGTCCGTAAAGGTCACACATGTGTACCTATGTTGTTTCTTGCACTGCAGTACAGTACCTCCAGGCAGGTTACTATCATTTCTCATGTTATGGCCTCTATCAGCTATACCCTTAGGTTCCTTGAACAAGCATAAAAAAATTAGTCCTCTGTAGAGATTATTACTGTACTTTGAAAATTGCTAGCTGGCTAGTGCAGTGGTAGCACTACCGCTTATCATCCAGCCAACCCATGTCTGTGCTCAAGGCTAGGATATCTGATGTTAGAAGGGGATGTGAGTTTCTGCAACTGTCTTGAATGCCCCATGCATCTTTGGGGGAGAAGGTACCTCCTTCCATTGCATGACTGTCCCTTGGTGACCCAGAAAGAGGTTTAGTATTTCATATGATGTCTCATGTATTTGAACACAGCTCCCACACACTTTCCTTTCCCCAGCCCAACCCCTCACTAGGCATTACCTTTCCCCTCACACCTTGGGACACATTATGATGTATAAAGGAACTGTTTAAATAACAAAAACTTATTACGTTGAAGTGTTACAGAGCTGTTTAATCCCTTTACTATAATGATTTGTTCTCACATGACCTGCTTATACTATTATGCTACTATTGGTTTAAACAATTGTAATATTTAAGAGAGGGGGTCTAGGGAGCTGACACACCCCCTGATGAAGGCCGTTGGATTTTGCTGAAGCACTGGGGCTATCTCTGACCTCCAGTTTGCTTGTTTTTTCTTGCAATAAATGCTCTCTGCTTTAATCTGCTACAAGTGCAACTGTACTTGTGTTCCTTGGAGAGCTGCATTTGTGTGTTTTGGACTTGATTTTATGGAGCTAGCTGTCCTTTGCCTGGCACCACAGTATTTCCAGAGTTGTGCTGATAACTTGCTCATTCAATAACACAGGAAGAGGGCATGTCATGCAGGAAGAAATATGTGGTCTATGTTGAGTGGACCTACTTCCATACACACCCACTCACCTGGTAAGAGATGCAGAGGCATCACATACACAGAGTAGGATGTAAGTGGATGTCTAAAGATGGGGCAGGGCTCACCCACCATTCTGATGATCCTAATAAGCACTCTGCCAGGACACTTCTCAGGACCATGCCCTCTGGCAGGGTAAAGGGAGAGCTTAATGGGATAAAAACACACCTGAACAGCTTTAAGCAGATTAAACCATACCACCCCTATACCACAGAAGGGTGCATTCTCTCCTTCTTCTACAAAACTGGATTCTCCTCTTGAATTGGGGAATGGGGAGTCCAAACATAGGGGATAAGCTGTGGGTTACAGTTGGGACTCTAGAGAGGACACTGAAAAGAGGGTGGTGGTGAGTTGAGCTCTCCAAGAACTCATTATAGTGTATTGCTGTACAGTGCAGTCCACCAGGATCAAACTCTGTGATCACAGATTTCACTGTGATATCCTACAGGATACTGCAGTAACTTAATGTAATTTAATTGAAATGACTCCAATATGCCATGCAGTAAACTGCAATCTCACAGAGTGTTTGATCCTCCAGAATTTCACTGTATAAAGTAGCTGCTTATATTTATGCATTTAACTGTTTTGAGAGTACTAATTCTTAGAAAATTGTTCTGTGGATACTAGGGATGCTCAAAAAAAGCAGATTTCAATATGTTGTTTATCCAAATAATTTTTAGAATATCAAATTCAAAATCTGATTTAACTCAGTGTTGAGAAGGGGGTGATCTTTGGACATTATTTTTCTTAATTTAAGCAACACATTTGATGTGATACCTCATGGAAAACCTATTGAGAAATTTCATAATACTGGGGTTCTGGAGGAGTAGTTAATTGGAGTACATGATTGCATGTTGCTTAACTGGCCATACACAATGTGTCCATATAACTTGATGCAAGTTGGGAGAATGTAAAGTAACCAGTGGGGTGCCCCAGGTGTTAGTTCTGGGATATACACTTTTTGTCTTCTATATATCAGGTATAGGATAATGTTTTATCAATATGTACAGATGGTAAGCTTGCAGATGATTCAGAAGTTGGCAGGCAAGCAGATACTATGAGTATACTGTATTTCAAAATTACCTTAACACCATCCTTTGGATGAGTCATTAGACATTGGTCCCTTCTACCCATCTCTGCTGCTGTCCTTGTGGGTGTCCAGGAGGAAGTAAAAGAACCCAAAGCACGTTCTGCAAGAATAGGGGAATGTTTATTAACAAGAAAAAACACAAATACAGAAATACATCAGGTCAAGAGTACAGAGATCAATAAACACTGCGGATCTGATATAGCATACAATAAAAATGACAGAAAGAAAATAGGGAGGAACTAAAAGAAAGAGTCAGAAAACAAACATCTCCCTCTGTGATATAACTTCTCAGCACACAAAGTAACATACAGAAAACCAAAAGAAGCACAGAAACTGATTATAGTCAATAGGCATTAAACTGTCTTGAAACTATAGAAACAGTAATACAGGTCTTTGTTCCCCATTTCTTTCATGGAGAACAAGGGCAAGATGGACCAGTGTCAGCCATGTCAGAAGAAAGAGCCACTTGGGAAGAATGCACTGAGGAGTCATCAGAGTCCTCACCAGAAGATATGTCACCCCACAGTAGAGTCTTATACCGGTTCTCTAAGGGGATTGGATCATGCAGTAGCACTCTTTTCTTCCATTTGCCTTTACCTTTCCACACAGTCTGGAAAGGAGCAGAACTGAAAGTATTGGGGGCAGGGGTAGGAGGAGGTGGCATGTCTGAACTTGCATGAGTACCAGGGTCAAACTCCCCTGAGAGGGCCTCAAGAAACATAAGCTGTGATCAAAGAAAACTCCTCCAGGCTGATGGATGGGGTTATTGAGGCACCCCAGAAGCTAACATGATAGGGAGGTCCAGGATCATGACAGACAAATGCAGGAGCAGAACAGACTCCAGGACAGCACAAGAAGTAGGAACAATAGTGGCAGGGCATACAGAAGAGGACAAAGGTGAAGGTTAAGCAGCCCTATTAAGATAAAAGTCCTATTCCAGAAAGTCTCATTTAGATATATTATGAGCAGCCCATGGGCAGGAACAGAAGGTATGACCAACCTCATCACACAAATGACACGGGGGGAATAGTACAATGTAAGCCTGAATGGCCCAGAACAACACATTGGGTACACTTGACTTGATCGCAAGAAGAGCTAAGGTGCTGGAAAGAGCCACACTTATAACAGGACTTGGGCTGACCGGGAAAAAAAAACAGGATGTCCCTGTCCCTCCCCAAAAAGAAACAACTGGGCAGATGTTGAACACTGAAGTTCCTGCTTTGGAGCTTGAAGTGAAATTTCCATCCCACAGTCCAAAAACATTTGCTGTGCATAATAGGGGCAGGCAAACCATGAATCTCACAGCAGCATTCAAGTCAATAAACAAAGTCAGTAATGTTGACCTCTTCATTATGAAAAATAACAGTACCAGTTTTGAAGGAAGGTTTTATGAGGAGTATTACAGTAAATGGAATCCAAAGGGGATGATCCTTAAGCATATGATAATGAGATGAAATCTGGTCCAAAAACACAGCAAAACAAAAACTAATGTCAAAAGCAGTATCTCCAGGAGCATGTATCAAACACATCAGCATGGGAAAAATGCAAAGACTACTTAATCAAATACTTGCCAATAAAAAAATCAGGCAAAGTATCCATGCCTCCAATATAGCAGATGCAAACCACATGTCAGTGTTTAGCCAGTTCAATTGGACAGTGAAACAAACTAGCATAAGGTGAGGGTTGCGCCTTGCTGGGGAAAGAAACAGAGTTGGAAGTAAGAGGAACTTCAGCAACAGCAATAGAAGAATCAGGGTGCAGTGACGTCAGCCAGTTTTTCTTGACAGTTTCCATGCCAGCCAAGAAGCTAGAAACAGTATCAGAAGAGCTATGCACCAATTGTGGAAGGGAGCCAATTACCAAAGTATCTGTAGAATCACTAGGTACAAACCCCAACTGTGTATGACCTGCGGCAGTAGGGTAATGCACTGAAGAAAATGTTACAGTTGTACCCATGTGAGATGGCACATCGACATGAGTCCCGGGGTTCAGGGTAGCAGTAGAAGCAGATAGTAGCACCTCCTGTGAACAGAGGAGTACAGCAGAACCAGCAGCAGCATCTGGTGAAATCAGACTGGACAGTAGTAAAACAGGTAAAGGAAGGTCTGTAGTAGGAAGCCAGGTGGAAGTAGGAGGGGAGTTCCAGACATTGGTCCTCAAAGCACACATAGGAGAATTAGGGATATCTGACAAAGTCAGTCAATTCAAAGGCTTTGGAACACTGCAAAACAGGGAGCACCTCTGTGGCTGGGATATTGGCTAAGCAGATAAGTGGTTGAAACTGGGTACCAGAAACACACTGAGGGCCACCAAACAGTCCCAGTCACTACATTTCTGCCTCCAAAAGACAAGTCACCTTGAAAGACTGCAAATCCACCTCCTTTATCAGTGCTAACAAACAGTCCTTCTGAGCCTGAAAGTCCTGTAGCCACATTAGAAACCGCCTTCGGACCCACCACAGACAACAAAGCCAAAGTTAGGACCAACAGGAAAGACAAATCCTCAGCTCACAACACTCCTGTACTTCCACCATCATCAGTAACCCAGCCAGACCCCTCAGTCTTCCCTGTTGGAAGCAGGCAGTGCCTCTTGCAGGAAGAGTAGGGGTGATTTTTATTTGCTATAAAGATATGTCACAATAACATCAATAACAAAAAATCAAAAGGAGTGAAACATACAAGTCAAATTGAAATATACAGGTTCAAAATGAAATAAAGCAAAAAAAATGTAAAATGATAATTATTCATTCAAAAACCAAGAACAACATTTCCAATATGAACAAAATAAATGAGGTGCTACTGTTCATTTTTCTGACATAGAGTGAGACATCAAATAAGTCTTAATTTGCATTAATATATGAAGGGCTATAAATTGTGTTTGCTGCAAAAGAAAGGCACATCTAGCTTGCCAGAAATAGAATCTAGAGACTGCAAAGATCAGTCTCAATGTATTTGGGTGAAATTGTTTTAGTCTAACAGGGTACAGACCCAAAATCAGTGAGTCATACGTTATTGGGGGCAAATGTTTATCACTCCAATCTGTCACAAATAAGGATCAAAACTGCTGGGCAAAGGGAATAAAAATGTTCCTGAGTTTCTAACAGATTACTACAAGATGGCCGAGGACATATGCGTTCCTCAATAGCCTTGTGCTTATGGGAATTTCTATCTCCCAATCTACTGTGACAAGAAAGCCAGGTCACATCCCAAAATTGTAGAGGTATCTGCTAATTATGGGGTTTCATAAAAATGTTCCCAAAGTATGGCAGTGTAGAACTGTTGTCTTGTTTAAGAAAGGATAAAATCCTGAGTTACCTACCATTATTGTAATTTTGTCAGTACTGAGTGGAGAAATTTGGGCAGAGTCCAAAGGCTAGAAACTTTGGGGTGATAAAGGATTCTGGTTCCATTTAATTTGTAAAACCTGAAACCAACAAGTGAAAAAGTCATGCCATGGAATATTTTTTCCTTTAATAAGGGATAAAAATTTCCTTAAATAAACATACTGTGAAAAAATACTGCCGGATGTAACATTCTTATTTCTCAGTAACAATAGTCATGATAAGTGTACATTCTTGTAATAGGATTTACATGGCTGCCCATAATTCCTGAAAAATATATTATTTATTTTAACTTCTATTTTAAGATGTAGGAGAAAAACCTGAACAACATGCAGAAGCAAGGGAAGAATAAATGTTTTCAGTAAATATACCCTTTTACATTTAGAAATCACCGTAGACATCCATGATTGGACTATGCCAGTTGCATTTGCAGCCACCATTTCCCAATTCAAAGTAGCATCATCCTGACTACCAAACAAAAGCCCTAACACGTCAATAGGTTTTGTAATGAAAGAAATATTAACCACCTGAGAAACTAGACTGTCCCTGAGGGATGGAGTCAATGTCATTCCATAGCTTTTATCATAATTTAATATTGCTGTGGATATTGATTCAAACGAAGATATGGCAGAGATGATTGCTGGTCCAGCAGAAGCATCTTGAACTCTGATGCAGACATCATCTACATAGGCACAAACTGAGGGGACCACTTGCATCTCAGAGATCCTTATCCCAGGTATACGAGGATTACTTAATATTTTTCAAAGCAAAGGGTCAATAACAAATATGTATAAAAGGTGTCTAAGAAGACAACTCTGTCAAACTCCTTAATTTTCCCCCAAGATGTTGTACCTGGTACCCCTTTAATATAAGGCAAAATGTTAGCATTATTATTAAGTATCTTAATCCAATCTATGTATCTCATGGAGATATGATATGCATTCAAAATGTAAAATAGATAAACCTAATCAACTTAATCAAAGGCCTTTTCTTAATCTAGGGAAAGAAGGAAGCCTAAAGACTTATTCAAAAATCCAAAAGATACCAGAGCTCTTAGAAGTATTAAATTATGAAATATGGATCTCTGTGGAATTGTGCAGGACTACACCAGAGAAATTACTTGTTCAGCTACTGGTAATAGTCTGCATAAAAATTGTAACCAAAATGTTACAATCTATATTTAGGTGGCTAATAGGCCACCAATTTTTCAAATTAGCCGTATCCCCTTTTTAAACAATAGTATCATAACAGCATGGGTCATAGACCTGGGGAGGGATCTGAAATTCAAAATATTGTTATGCAACATGGCCAATACTGAGGACAACTGCATAGAAAAAGTTTGATACAATTCAGCTGGTATCCCATCTTGACTTGGAGAAGAATTCCTATGCAATTTATTAATTGCACAGGCAAACTCCCCACAGTTAATTTCTGACACTACATTTTGCTGTAGGTAAGTGGGAATATCAGGAGGAATGATATCCTGTAAAAACATATAATTCCAAACAGCTGCTGAAGAAGTTTCAAACATGTGCCTTACGTATTTTTGGGCCACTTTTAAAATTCTATCTGGATGTACATATAAATCCCCTGAATCAGGATCTAACACCTTTTTTAATTTGGAAACAGTTTACCCTGTCCACACAACTCTTTAAAATATCAAAGGTAGGCTTTTTGCATTGTGTACCATATTGTGCTTGAAGTTTTAGGCATTTGGCTCTTTTATACCGATAGTTAAACATTTCTGTTTTAGTATCACTGATTTGTGCAGTTAGGTTCAGTTTCTGTTCATGTGCCAAAGAAATACAGTGAAACAATTTCTACCTTGGTTTTAAATAGTTAAAACAACTATCTTTACTTTTTCTCTTAGCATATTTTATAAAAAGGACTTGACATCATTTTTTGAATCTAACCACCATTTTCCATGTGTATCATAAGCCTTCAATACAGAAACCCAGGCTTTGAATAAATCATGCCAATGTGATACCACTAAAGGATCTGATAACAGGACACTATTATTTTTCACTGAGACTGATGTTTAGCCTGAAAAGAAAGATTTCCCAAAGCACAATGACAGGAAACTGCAAGATATTCAGAAGTTTCTAATGGTATAGTACATGTCTATGTGACCTGAAGATTATTTGAAAATAATTTATAATCTATACTGGTGGCCAGGACCCACAGAAAGTAGGTCCTAGCCCCCACAGGATGCACAGCCCTGTAACCATCTTGCAGGTTTGCAGAACTAATTAAAGATCAACTGCAGCTATATTATAAACATATTATAAACTTTACTCCTTTTCCCTAACATAAGGACAATCAGACCTTGTTTATTACATGTGAAATGAATAAATTGCCATTTGTCATGAACATAAACTATTTTAATGCTCTCCTATATGATGGTTTCAAAGAAAATGTCTCAGACATTTTTTAACCAGCTGGCGGAACCTTGAGTAAGTGCTCCTTCCATTCAGGCAACAATGACATAATTTTCCTCAAGGTCTTGGCAGCTCAGTACCAGGAACTTGAGGAAAATGATGTAATTGTTGCATGAATGCAATCAACACTCACCCAAAATTCTGCCAGCTGGTCTGAAAATGACTGGGGGAATTTTCTGTGAACGCTTCAAAAATGACAGGCAATAAAACAGCATCTGAATCTGAGAAATGACTGTTCCTGAACATAACCTGCAATATATACAGAGTGGCTGTTCTCATGGTGATCAAATAAAATAAGTTAAAGGCATTTTAAAAACATTGCAATTGATATTTATGGCTTTTAAATAATGCATATCAATGTAATTTTTTGTTGTTATCCTTCCACGGTCTGTGGGTGAAAGCCTACAATTAAAACCACGTCTAAAAGTCACATGTCTACAAGTGTACAGAAAAACTTGTATAGCACAAAATAAGTCCACACTTAACACAATCCCTTGTGGTGCATATATATTAATAAAATTAAATCTGAGTGATTGGTAAGTCACGTCCAACAATAGTGCCATTCCAGGACAAATCTCTACCACCCACTTAATTTGAAAACTGTACCCTTTTAATAAAATCCCCACCCCATCTCATACATCCTCCCCTGTAACCAATATGAACAGTCTATTGCCCAAAGCAGTTGTAACAGGGAAATCTCATAGGATGTTTTGATCCTGAACCAAGATCTCTGACCCTCCCACATCAACCTTCCTCTTACCTCTTCCCCTCTTATTTGGTTTAACTAAGGTTAAAGGAGCCTCTGGTGGGGGTGGGGGGCATCCCATTAACTAAAGCAGTACTTACATTAACATTCTCACTATTGTCTTTCTGAGAGGGTACTGTAGTAGGAAGGGGAACATGAGGATCAGTATAGTCTGGTTTGTCAGGAAATGGGCTTCTCCCCTTGTTAGGTGGGTTTGGAGGAGCAGCTGAAGTATGAGATGGTACTTTCTGAGACTCTAAAGAAGAGTCACGAGTTTGCTGCACCCATGCCTGTGATTCAGTAATGAGTTGCTCCTGGTCTTGTTGGCTCTGTCCAATCTATTATGAGCTGCCCATGGGCATTTCCTGTATGAGTGCCCTGTCTCACCATAGATATTGCACTTACATGGATTTGGACAGCCTAAACTAACATGACCGTATCCTAAATAGAGGTTACATTGGGGCTTATTAAATACTGAGCATAAGTGGGTTCTAGCCCTGAATTTGTGGTAAGTTTTTGGCTGGCCTGGATAAAAAACAGATTCCCCTATCCTTCTCAGTATAAAAACTGCCAGGTACATGAATGATTCCTGTATTTGTCTGTTTAAGCGGTATTTTCTTCTTCCAGTCCCCTGTCCAAATTAGGTCATCATCCAGGGTTGAAGCTGGATGATCTAGGAAGTCACATCTTTGGCATAGCCAATACTGGACATTCACAATGTTAACCACTTTATTTTGAAACAAGAGGGTTATGATTTTCACTTTGAACTTCATTAAAGGGATTGGAAAAAAATTATGTTAAACGGGTATCTTTAACAAAGGGGTACTTTTGACAGAATGTTTCTAACATTTGGATTTGCTTAAAATTAATGTCATACATGGCTTCTCCCTTCACATTTATGAATGCAAACAGTTCCTTAGCTGAGATATCCATTTTAGACTGTAACATAGTGTGGATTACAAGTTTACAATCTGATAAAGAAGTTAGATATTCAGTAAAGTTCAGCTAGACGGCGTTACATCTTTGGGCAGGTTCCTCTACTCTGTTAAACAAATCTACCATTCTAAAAGTATCTCAACAAGACTCCATGGCCTCCAGATTGTCTGTGGAAGGATGTTTATCATTTGTTCATTCTTCTGTATGGTCTGGAAAAAAAGTGTCCTGCAACCCAGAGCAATTTGAAAGCTGTCATTCAGAGTGGGGGTCATTGGTATCATGTCCCGTATGTGAAGTCTCCATAGGGATTGGAATATCAGGCTGTAAACATGAAGAAGAAAATTTTTTTTCTTTATCTGCTATTTCAGGTAAGAGTCTGGCAGTCTTAATAGCAGATGACACTTTGTGTCTGGTAAAGTGTTTTTTTTAAGTGTAAAGGGGAAATGCTGGTAGCATCCTCTGTGTGAAGAGGGTCGCTGGGCAGTTGTTGAACACTTGCCATAATGCCCACTGCTGATACCAGGCCTGGAAAGACCCATGTATCCCCTTTAGAGGTCCACCCTGTGGCTCTTAAAGCATCACCTGTGCTCCAAGTTGATCTGCTAGCTTATCCTTCCATATCGTGTCCTTTCCTCAGTCCTAGTGATACCCTTGCTAATAAATCCAGCTGTTGCAGTAGATGGCACTACTGTATGTCCATTATCCCCAATGTCTGTTAACTGTGTCAGTATATGGGTTTCAGCATCCTGAGAGGGGGATGCCACTTCAGTAGTTTGTGGAATAATCGATACCGCATCCTCCACCAGTAACTGTAGTAGAAATGATTTATGTATTTTCATTGCCAGCCATATGAACTCTTCTTGCTAAACTGAAATATTGTGTTCAGTTTTGAAAGAAATGGCAGTGGCTACCTCCAAATTGTGCTGCATGCCAAACTCAAGATAAGATAAATAAACATGATCTAAATGTGGCGTTGGAAAAAATTACAGTTAGTAAATTATCTATTACAAATACTTAGAAAGGAGACGAATGAAGATGAGGCTGAAGGCGGAAGAATTTAATGATTATAACAATAATCACAGCGAGAGATTACAAGTGGTACATCCTTCATTCTTCATTCTTCATTCTTAATTCTTCAAACTAACAGTGTATGGTGACTTGCTTATATAGTGGAAGACAGTACTATCAGTTTCCTATGGAGTTCTATGATTGGTACTAAACAAGTACAAACATCAACTTAAAAGGCTATTCTCTTTTTAGAATATGTATGGGTCAGCACAAATGTATTGATAGTGTAAATTATATTACTATATAAGGATAGTAATAATTATCATTACCAGTTACTAAGGTCTTAGGAGGAGGAAATAGGTTTGCACTTAAGAATGTGCACTCAGGCATTTATTCTGGCCTGTCCTAATAATAAACACTAAAGATAATTTGAACTCTCTCCCTGTATTTCTATTTGTGCAGACACTTAAGACACCTGTTTTCTATTACTCAAATGGTCAGTACAAATATTAAAAGGCACTTTAATATTGCAGCTTGTGGCTTAGTTAAACTTGTAGCTTTACAAGTTTTAATATGATCCAGCTTCATTGATCAATATTTGTTACACAAACACATTATGTTTTAGACCAAAATGAGGTTTAGGCTGAAACATGGGGACACACTTCTTTATCCCTTGTTACAAGCCCCCCTTGGCCCTATGTTTCTTAATTATTATTTGTGCAACAGTGCAGCTCCTCGGAGCATGTACATCTCATTATGTACTTTACGAATAGTAAGTCTTAAGCGACACAGGCCTATAATTACCAAAAACACTAAGACCACTTGCAACACAAGTAAAACTTTAAAGACAGGACTCTAAGGGTCCCCTGCATAACTATAAATTAAGTGCTCATTATCGCTTTTACTGAGCAATTCATTTACAACTACTTTGCTATATAGTGGTATTTTGTATTTGTATCAAATGAGTATCTTTCTGATTTAAAAGTGACTGCACGTTAAGAGACAGGAGAGGTATCACAGCTCCAAATGATGGCGCATACTTGTTAATATCATATGCTTGGTGTGGGGTATCAAATGTTACATTATAATTCTCATCCTCCAGGTTGGTAATAGGGTGCAACACCTTGTCACCAATATATACGTTATGTTTGGGAATAATACAAAAGTTTGGGTTGTGAATAGTACACATTTGTCCTTCATAAAATAAGATGGGTGTATTTGTAACAACACAGTATTGGTTAGTACTATTATAGGTTACAACTACTTGTGGGGTATACCATCGTTTTAACTGGATAGGGCACAAGGCAGTATTATTTTCAGCTTGACCCATGGGAATTTCCCCACAGATGGGTTGCGTTTGTGACATGATGTCACACTGGCATATCCATTGACTATTTATTTCTTCACAGCAATGTAAGTTTGGCGCTACCCAGGACCCATCATTACTGCGTACTAGGATCTCTGGGGTGAAATTCGATATGCATAATACTGGCCTTGTAAATACCCTCACAGAGTGTACTTTTACTATTTGGGGTACATCTCCTTGTTATACTCAACTTGAGGTAGTCTTACCATGAGGGACACCCTCATGGTGCTACTAAGTGTACTGTTAGGTCTAAACACTTGTGGTAACATATACTTTGGTTACCTTACAAATCCACCACATAGGTGGGGCTCGAGCTTTAATACAAAAAGTTATACACTTACTATCATTAACATTGACGCAATCTGGACAATACCACAATTTTAACTGTGCGTCAGAAATTTGATTAGGCAATTGATTATGATTAATCTCCTGTAACAATTGACTAACTTGAGTTAAAACATAAGATCCATAAGCACTACACACTATAGCTGTATTTATGCTATTATTAAAAACTTCTTCATTATGTTCAACCACAACTTCGTTAAATTTGTGATCTACTCTTTAAACAAATGGCCCTACCTCATGTATATTGTACACAGATAAACGCTCTTCCATTGCTAAACCTTGCTAGCCTAATGTAAGTGGTAGCAAGACCCTTTCTCCAGTGTTAGTATTAAACTGGTCTTGGTACCCCTTAATGGCCTCAAGGTCTGCCCTATTCCATATGCTCATTCCTGATCCAAAAAGTCCAGCCAGGTCTCCCCACAGATCTTGTTTCTTTCTAGTATTACTAACCCTTTCTTTACTAATAAGAGGGGCCATCATGCTCCCTGTTTTGGCATGGAAGGCACTTAACATTTCAATTAACATGGTGGCATAAAACTTTGACACACCAGTGTATGCACAACTACTGTTAACATTTATATTCCAGGCAGAAAAATCTAAGTTTATATGCACTCTACTGTACTTTACATTATTTACAAGTATTTGATCAATAGGCATTGATGTAAGTCCACTCTCTGGCCCTTTTGTCACATTTGGGCATTTGGTTGGTGTTACAGTCAAATATATGGCATCTGAGACTACAAAACGTAATAAGTTGTTTACACCAGCATAGTTACAAACACTATTATCACCCCAAAGACAGTAGGACAGAGTTAACACATAAACACCATTGTCCTTTGGTGTGGCTCTGTTTATAACAAGAGACCCATTTTTTTGTTCCCAGTCCATGTAGTTTTGCGGTGATCCAGTCTTGAGCTCTGATGCACAGCTGGACCAGCTGTTAAAAATGTCCACACACCAGTTTGTAGATATGAAAGTACGGTTGTTTTTAGTCCAGGTGGCTTTCCATGCTCATGTCGTGTAAGTGTTTGTATCAACAGGGTCCCAGTTCCAACTGATTAACAGTGTAATGGACTGTTCATACTCACACGTGACATTAGTCTGTTCCACATTAATGTTTAGGCTGCGGATTATAGAAAATCTTATGGCTGTCACCAAGCCGATGATAATGATGCTTTGTGTCTTCATGGCTATAAACATCAAGTGTAGTATTTTAATTTTCAACCAGCTTTGTTTGACACTTTTATACACTGATCAACATGTATCCAGAATTCTTGTTTCCTTCCTCCAGCCCCTTTCTTGCCACTTACTTTAACCACATATACCATACTCTCACCTAACTGTTTGCACACTTGGTACGGTCCTAACCAATTAGCATCCTTCCAAGGATTTTTCTGTTCCCAATTTCGCACCATCACTACATCTCCCTCCTCTATAGGTAGCCCCCATCCTGCTACCGGCTGTCTACCTTGCTTATTTTGCTCATGTGCCACAGCCATGTTCCTGGCTGCAAAGGTTAAATATTTGTCTAGTTGATACTGTATTGCCTTTAAAAACTGCTCATGTTTAACCTTATCTTGGGTAGCTGAGCCTGGTGGGGGTACATCCTGTGGGTGAACCAACCTCATTTTTCTTCCTGTCATCAATTCATAAGGGGTTAATCCTGTACTAGCTTGGACTGTCCCTCTAATGGCCATCAAAATCCCCAGGAGGTGTGTAACCCAGTCCTTTCCTTCATCCAACACTGCCTTTTTAAGGGCATTTTTCAAGGTCCGATTTAATCTTTCCACCATCCCTGAGGCCTGTGGCCTATATGGCAAATGTAGTTGCTGTTGAACTCCCATTATCTTAAACATTTCCTGCATCACTTGATTTACAAAATGAGTTCCTCTATCAGATTCTATGATATTAGGAAATCCCCACCTAGCACAAACTTGCGTATATAAAATTTGAGCTGTTGTTATAGCATTTGCACTCTTAACTGGAAATGCTTCTACCCATTTTGAGAACATATCTATCACTACCAACATAGACTTATAGCACTTCTGCGGTGGGCATATGGCCAGTCGAATCAATTTGTAATGCATCCCATGGTCCTTCTGCTAAAGGTAATCGCTGTAGGGGGTATTTTTCTCACTTGGGGTCCTGCTGGAGGCATATTAAGCATGTCTGTAGTACAGATCGGACAGTTTTAGATATGTCGGGCCTGTAATATTTACCTTTGATAATTTGGCAGGTTTTATCATGTCCTGGGTGTCCCGCCCACCGATAGTTTTCTAATACAATGTCCTTTTGTAAAGAGTCGGGCACTACCCACTTTGGGATTTTGTCTTCCTCCCTTTGATATAAAACATTATCTATTATTGTGAAGGCCCCATGGACCTTCGGATCCATTTGCACTTGTTTTATTTTCTCTTGTATCCACTGGTCCTGTTTTTGGAGCTCCTGTAAGTTAGGTGGAGTATCCACCCTTTTAACCTCACTAACACTACTTTAGCCTTGGCTATCCTGTGGTCTGATGCCATTCCAAGGGTCCCCTTCCTTGGCGGCGATTTTAGCCCATTTGTCTGCTTTCTCATTTCCCCATTCCTCGAAGGTTCCGTACTTACTGTTAGTATGAGCTTTTACTTTAACTAAAGCTATTCTCCCTGGGAGCTTTTCTCCTTCCTTTAAAATTGCTTTTAAAAGCTGTCTATGTCGCACATGCTCCCCTGTAGCTGTTTTCTTATCCCTTCTAGCCCATATGGGAAACCATGTGGTTAACGAGCCTATAGCAAACTGTGAGTCAGTACAAATTGTGATGCGCCCGTATGAGACTGCCTTTATTGCCTCATATATGGCTACCAGTTCTGCGTATTGAGACAAATCTCCTGGTGACAATTTAATGAGCAACCGCTGCTGATCTAAGGGCCTCATTTCATCATCATCCCCAGTATTAAAATATACAGCCACCCCAGTATAGGCAATTCCTTTTTCCCAGTATCGCGATTCATCAACACACAACATTGTATGACCTTTGTCATCTCCATGTTTCTCTACAAAGGGGGACAAATATGCCTCCTGTTGCATGAGTTCCCCACAATCGTGGGGTTCTCCTTGGTAGTCCAAGTACTGCATCATGTGGGGCTTATTGAGTTTTTGTACTGTAACTTGTTTATCCTGTAGTGCTAGCAGCCACTTAGCCTGCCTGCTATGGCTGACTCCCTTTGCCTTTCCTTCCTCTAACAATTTAATGGGCGTATGAGTTGTTTGGATAATTATAGGGCTAAATCCAACTATTTCTTCGCAGGCTTGTACTGCTGACGCTATTGCCAATAATGTTTTTTCACACTGGCTAAAACCTTGTTCCACTTTAGACAACTGTCGATTTAAGTATGTTATTGGGATCAAATTATCCCAACGATTTTGTAATAGGACTGCTATTATAGTGTCATCTGTTGCTACAGCTTGTATTATAGATGGCTTTGCATGATCTGGGATGGCTAAAGCTGGAGCTTGCATTAACGCTTGCTTTAATTTCTTAAAACACTGCAAATCTTCCCCTTCCCATATTAGCTTATCCTCTTTTTGCGGGTTGTCTCGAAGTAACGCATACAACAGCTTAGCGATCTCAGAATACCCTTCAATATAATCTCTGCAAAAATTGGTCATTCCTAACAGTTTCCTAAGCCCTGTCACAGTTGTTGGTAAAGGTAACTTTTGTATAAGGGTAGCCCTGGCAGGCTCTACATGCCTACCCTTCTCTGACACTATGGTTCCTAAAAATGTCACTTCTGGCCTAGCAATTTGTACCTTCTCTGGATTAATTTTAAGACCTCTTTTAGCTAGGGCTTTAAGCACTCGGTCTAATAATTAGGCATGCTCCACCATATTTCTGCTTTGCAACAACAAATCATCCATGTATTGAATTACCTCATGTTCCAACCCCTCTTCTTGGAGTACTTGTTGCACATAGTGATGAAATAACGTTGGGGAGGAGTGGAACCCCTGGGGCAAACGAGTAAAGGTGTATTGTTGATTTTTAAAAGTAAAAGCAAACTTATACTGATCTTGTCGGCTGAGGGGTAGGGACCAAAATCCGTTTTCCAGGTCGAGGACCGAAAAAACTTTACTTGTGGGTTTAAGTTTGTTGAACATTTCAATTGCCATACTTATAATGAGGCTAACTTGTGGAGTTACTTTATTTAATTTTCTGTAATCTGTAGTTAGATGATACTTTCCATTGGGTTTTTTAACAGGCCATATAGGGCTATTTGCTGTTGAGCAAATAGGTCGCAATACCCCTTGGGACAATAAATCATTAATTACTGGCTCTATTCCTGTTACTGCCTCCTGTGGGATGGGGTACTGTTTAGTATGTCCAGGGTCGAGGCCTTCCACTGCTATTTCTGTGTCACTGACTGTCCCACAATCAGTGCCAGACACTGCCCAGACACTGGGGTATTTGTCTATTATTTGTTGTAACTCTGTTTGGCTTACCTCGGGCCGGCTATATGCTTTATTGGATTTAACTGAAGCCCAAATATAACTCTCAGGTACTGTTGTAATACTATACCCTTTAACTGTTACTTGCTGAAGCACTTGTTGACTAAATCAATAATTAGGCGGTGTTTCTTTAAAAAGTCACTTCCTATTATATTTTGCTTTGTGAGGTTTCCCTCCATTACTATGAATCTTCCCTCCCCAACTACCTTGTTTCCTAAAGCAACTATTTGTGGGTAAGTCACGTACCCTTGTGCTGTGTGTCCTGTACAGCCCTCTATTTGTAAGGGAGGTTTTTCTGGATCCATTGGTATGTGCATAGTAGTAAGTGAGACGGCTGCCCCTGTATCAACTAAAGCCATCACTGTTTTTTCCCATTTTAAGTGGCACGGTTGGTCGCCCCTGGTTATCAAATGTTAGTGCACATACCCATCGTGAGTCAGGGGCCCCGGGGCCTCTGCATCCCTATTCTTCAGCCAACTGTTTGATCGCTGCCAGCCGGTTGATGATGTCTTCATCATCAAATTCTTGAGGTGGCGCAGTTGTTTTTTTCGTTCCACTGCATTTAATATTGTTTTTAACCGATCCAACAAATCCTGTGCACTATCACCCCCTCGTCCTGGTTTATCTCTTGCATCTTGCCTTTTTGCCCCAGCCCCTTCCCATTTGCCGAGGTCCTTGTCTTTGTTTACCTCCCCCCTTTGCCCAGCAATCACTTATTATATGCCCAGGCTTTTTACAATTAAAGCACATTCTAGTTTCTCTTTGTGGTCCTTCATTTGTCCATGTCACAGCGGCAACTTCTGCCTTTCACTGTTTTTCATTAAGATAAGTCTCTAGGAGGGTGATTCGCTCCTCCTGAGTTGGAGCCAGTTTTACAACTGTCCATAGGGCGGGGTCTAAATCATAGGCCCTAATCCATAAGTCTCGGAAGGTAGTATCATCTTCCAAGGGGCAATCCTGCCCTCCGTACCTCTGATAGACCTCAAAAAGCCGAGGGATAAAGACCTGTGGTCCCTCTCCCGACTGTGGCTTTATTTACAGTATTCTGCCCCAGTCAACTTCTTGCTTTGCAGATTCCCCTCTAGCTTTTCTGATAACCTCAAGTACTTCATTATAGCCTGCCCATGAATTTATGTTTTGCATGGCCCCTTTGTGTGTCCCCTGGACCTCCTCGGGCATAGCTTCTGCTAAGGCAGGGGACAATTTAAACATAACCAACCTACATACATCTTGGTTGGTTAAGCGGAGGGTGGTTGTTAACTGCTTTAATTTCTGCCGCAATTGAGGTAGGTTGGTTTTATGATCAATTGGACCTAGCATTTGACCCAAATTGGTCATTTCCACTATAGTCAGATCCTTGACTATAGGGCTTTTATCTTCCTTTTTAATGGTTATTGGTGATTGTGGGGGCTCTCGTACCACCTTTCTTGTCTTTACCACTTTACCTCCTACTGCTTTCCACACTTCTCCATCCTTCTCCATTTCCTGTGTTTCCTCCCTTTCTACCCATTCCTCTTTTTTAGCTTCT
Organism: Neoceratodus forsteri; assembly: GCA_016271365.2. Classification (NCBI taxonomy): domain Eukaryota; kingdom Metazoa; phylum Chordata; order Ceratodontiformes; family Ceratodontidae; genus Neoceratodus; species Neoceratodus forsteri. Next base: position 635,304,017 of record CM057455.1, on the reverse strand, counting down.
GGTGGGGGGGTAGTGGGCCCTTCTTCATCACTTTCTCTGCTCATAGCCTGATGTGCCTCATCATTCTCTATCAAAGTGTCTCTTACTTTTGCATATTTTTTATCATAGCTATCTTCTTGCTTTTTATGTCTTTCTGCCTCTTCCTTGTTTCCCATTTTTTCAGTGTATTCCCTTTTTAATCCATGTTTAGCACACTTGTTTTGCAGCTCTAAAGCATATTGTTCTTGCGATACCTTATGGTAGCAGACTTAGGTCCGCCGGTGGCCGTCATTCCCCTTGTTTGCACGGGTGCCACTTTAACCTTTACCACCCCTTCTTCTATATTACTTAACTCTTGAATCTTCTCCATTGCATCCTGTAATTCTGTATACAGTTGCCTGGTTTCACTAGCCTGCTCTTGTGACTGTTGGTCTAGCTTAATCTGTAGAAGGGCATGATCCCTATTTAACAGACACAAATCCCTTTGTGCTTTTATTAGCTGTGTCCTAAAATTAATACACTGCTGCTCTAACTCTCAGTGTTGATCTATTGGGATGCTATCTTTATACATCAATGTTAATTCTTCTAGTTGTTTAGCATTTTGATCCCTTTCATCCCTCATCTGAGCTACTTCTTTATTCTGGTGACACACAATAGTCTGATTATACTGCCACAGCCCTTGCAATGCATTTGCAAAGATTTCCTTTTCATTTTTTTTACTCCCTCATTATGAAGGGACACTTGCTGAGTAAATACAATTGTGCCTGTTGATCATCAGGCACTGGTTCGTATGCTTCCCCCTTTAGATGTTTTCCTAGAAAACAACCTATTATTGTTTCAATACTCATTTTTCTTATCTTTTTCTTGCCTGCCTAGCCTTTACAGCCAGATGCACCCGTGCACTGGTGCCCTGGTCTGTCTAGCTATGTCTTATGGCTCCCTGTGAGGTCTGGCTTGCAAGTCCCAGCACCTTCACTTACCTACTCTGCCCCTAGAGTTCCTACAGAGTTAAGCATTACTTTATATTTAAAACAATTTGAGAAGCATACAAAGCATACATCACCTGATTGTCAAGTGGCTGTGACTGTCTGTGTGTACCCTCTTCTCTTGCTTAAAGCCAGCAGCACCATGTCTCCAAACGTCTTCACCTTCTTATTAGGGCTCGCAGACTAACCAACCAGCAGTTAGGCAGCCTCCTCAGCATGCAGCACCAGTGATCCGAGTCTTTAAGGCACCAATTGTAGCGTTGGAAAAAATTACAGTTAGTAAATTATCTATTACAAATACTTAGAAAGGAGATGAACGGAGATGAGGCTAAATGCGGAAGAATTTAATGATTATAACAATAATCACAGTGAGAGATTACAAGTGGTACATCCTTCATTCTTCATTCTTCATTCTTAATTCTTAATTCTTCAAACTAACATTGTATGGTGACTTGCTTATATAGTGGAAGACAGTACTATCAGTTTCCTATGGAGTTCTATGATTGGTACTAAACAAGTACAAACATCAACTTAAAAGGCTATTCTCTTTTTAGAATATGTATGGGTCAGCACAAATGTATTGATAGTGTAAATTATATTACTATATAAGGATAGTAATATTTATCATTACCAGTTACTAAGGTCTTAGAAGGAAGAAATAGGTTTGCACTTAGGAATGTGCACTCAGGCATTTATTCTGGCCTGTCCTAATAATAAACACTAAAGATAATTTGAACTCTCTCCCTGTATTTCTATTTGTGCAGACACTTAAGACACCTGTTTTCTATTACTCAAATGGTCAGTACAAATATTAAAAGGCACTTTAATATTGCAGCTTGTGGCTTAGTTAAACTTGTAGCTTTACAAGTTTTAATATGATCCAGCTTCATAGATCAATATTTGTTACACAAACACATTATGTTTTAGACCAAAATGAGGTTTAGGCTGAAACATGGGGACACACTTCTTTATCCCTTGTTACACTAAATCAAGTACCGCAATATTAGCAAGGTGTAGTCTGGTATTTCTTGAATCCATCCTAAATTAACCTGTTACAATCTCAGGAGTATCCATTTGGGCTGTTTCAGAACCTGGGAGAATGGATTCCCCAACCATGCCTCCTCCTCCACCTCCACCAGCTGCATCCACAATGTCTGCCATCTTGGCAATGGCAAACAAGGGCTCCACTTTCATAAGAGTCAGGGAATTTTATTGGAGAAAAAGGAGAATAAAATTCAAAACAACACAAACATGTCTTAAAGTTCAGAAATTAAACATAAATTAACAGAATGATGTTCCAAGTTAACACATGCATTTTCAAACACATAACGAAACAATAATAGAGGAAGATACTGGCACTGCATCTCCATTCCTGTCACCAAATCTAGTGGCTAATTAGGGTAACAAAATATTGTCACATAACTTCCATAAAGCTTGTACTCAAACATGGAATTTCTCTGTGCATCCAAATCATATACATTCTGTAAGGGTAAGGTAAGATTTTTTAGAATAACCTCTGGGGTAATGCTTTGCTATTGCAATACTCATTTGCTATGTGCCTGCCACAGGTAATATTTCAGTGCAGCAAAAATAACTTGCAAAGTACCTGAATTAAAAGCCTTCCATTGTGAAGGGTAAATACTCCAAATCAAAATGTCTTATGTCATTTGCTGCAATAAAGCTATTTCCATTTTTGAGTTGCTATCTTCCAGAAGGTATGTGCATAATCACAGGTTAAAAACAGATGTTCCTGTGTTTCTAGTACCTGAGTACACCCTTATCTGGGGAGGTATCTTTTCATTACCGATTTATGTTTATTATTATTTTTTACATTTAGCCTACCATGTATGCTTAACCATAGCATATCCCATGCATATTTTGGTATTCTAGTATTACTGAGCTGGGACAGTGCTAAGTGAGACAGTGCTAATGTATTCTGTGAAGCTAGGCATAAAGGAATACACAGTTCTGCATGACAAACAGCCCCCTGGGCGACTTCATGTATTCCATGTCTATTAACTGATAAAGGTGCCAAGTCTGGAACTTTCCATCTAATAAGTTTTTGGAACATCTCCTGAACATAAATAGGTATGATCTGGGTATAAGATGTAAGTCTGCTCTTGTTTAGAGACCAAGACAGCTAACAAATATTAGCCCATTCTAAAATGATTACTGTGCACATTTTAGTGGTTTGGGGACCTTACATTATAGTACAGGAAAGTACTATAATAAAAGTCTGTAGGATTAACCATACCTAAGCCTCCTTCCCTGAGTGCTCTGTAAGTGGTCTCCCTTTTAACCAGGTTAAGTTGGCTGCCCCATAATGCTTGAAAGAAAATGGTATAAAATTTTGTCTCTAACTTTGCTGGAGGTGGAAAAACATAACTTATATACAAAAATACAGGGAGCAGCAAAGTTTTAATGAGTAAAACTCTTTCATTTTGAAATCTGTTCATTCTTCTACTGGGTTGTTAATCCTTCTGCTTTTTTTATCTGTTACTCCCATTTAACGTGAGCCAAATCCCTAGGTCCAAACTGTATGCCTAGTACAGTTATGGTACCTGATGTAATTTATATACCAGCAAATGTATTGGGGGTATTTAAGGGGTGGTCTCCCAAAGGCACACCAATACTCTTGTCAATATTAATTTTGGATCTGAAATACTAATAAATGCTTGTAATTGATCCTTTACTGCTGATTCTACAGTGCCTGCCTTTACAATAATCACTTCATCATCCGCATATGCCATTACTTTTACTGGGGGTCCTGTCTGTGATAACTGGATTCCTTCTATTGATGGAGCCTGCAAAATATTCTGTAATAGGGGGTCTATGCAGAATACATAAAGTAAGAAGCTAATGGGGCATCCCTGGCATACTCCCACATAGACATTAATAGAATCCCCCCTCCAGCCATTAATGACAGGAGTAACACTTGCTTTAGTGTACAGACATTTTATCCATGCTATGAAATCTTTGAGTATTCTGAACTGCTGCAGTGTATAAAATAAATATTCATGTGAAACAGTCAAAAGCTTTTTCCTGATCAAAACTTATTAGACAATCTGATTCATTTTCTTGCTGACAACTTTAAAACAGTTCTCTTAGTGTAATGAGATTATTCTGAATGCTCCTATGAGGAATCAAGCAAGTTTGTACCTCACTAATTAAGACAATTGATACTGTAGCCAATCTTTTGATTAAAAGTTTTCCCAAAATGTTATAATCCAAGTTAGACAAACTGATTGATCTCCAATTAGTCAAAATATTTGTATTTCCTTTTATAAATGGAAAAATCAAATCTGCCACTGCCATGGCTGCTGGCAGTGAATTTGTGTCCAATATTTCATTAAATAATTGTGATAGATATGGAATCAATTCAGCTGAAATGTTTTTTATAAAATTCTTGAATTAGTCCATTTCCATATGATGTACTGTTATGTAAAGTACAGTACTGATGGCTGCTTTTACTTATTCTTCTGTTACTGGTGCTATTAATGTATTCCTCTGGTTTTCTGATAGCTCTGGAATCTCAAAATTTGTAAAATATCCAGTGTCTAAATCACTCAAAGAGCTATCCCCAATGTTTTGGTAACAAAGGAGTTCACAATTTTCATAATACCAGATTTATCTACAGTACATAAGTGGTCCCTGTCTCATCTTCCAAAGTCGAAATTAATCTATGGCCTTGTCTTTGTACTCTTCATAAGGGTCAAAAGTGTATTTCTTACCCTCTGTTCTGAATTTCATTTCTTGATCAAGCATTTTAGCCCTGTTATACTGTATCTTATATATTTCTTTTTTTATTACTGAAATTTGCTGACTATAATTAATTTTCAAAGTTCAATTTTTGAAATAAGGAGATGAAGCTGTTTGCATAAATTGAAGTATTCCACATATTTATTTAAAGAAGTTCTACCTGCTAATTTCTGAAACAGTGATCTGAAGTCCTTTTTGGAAAATTCTCACCATACCACAGTACTGACTTGCATGCATGCCACAGCTTCTGCCATTCTGCTATCATTTTCTCTCAACCTCCAAAAGTTCAGCATTCAAATGCCACATATTTTTACCACAGATTGAAGCTAGCCCCAATTAATATAAAGGCAGACAGCTGTATGGTCTAAGAAGGATATATCTTGTGTCTGGGCATTCTGGACTATAATGGGTTGCGAAAGAGAGAAAAATCTATCTGAGTGACATAAATACCTCTAATATATGTGTTCACTCCTGTTGCATATATTGTCTTATAAACATCCATTAATTTAGTAGAGGTTATTATTTCCTTCAATGCACTTGAATCACAAAACAAGTTATTTTTTTTATTTTCAAACCTTTGTCCAACTGATGTAGTCAGCAATTAAAATCTCCTCCCCAAATAACTAATCTAGAGGTGTGCAGATTAGGCAGAATTTTCCTAAAGAGCTTAATACATTGTGTTTTCACATGGGGTGCATAACTATTTAGTAAATGCAATCTAGTTGACCAATATTGTATGTCTAAAATTATCACTCTCCCAGGTTCTAAATCTAATAAACAGGTTACATTCAGGGGATTGTTAGAGAATAAAATCCCCAAACCATTGCAAGTACTCCCCTACAGTGACAAAAAGGTCACTCCCTTCTGCCACAAATTTGACGCTTGGGAAATTTTCTATAAAGTCTTTAGCCTTGTGTCCTGTAAACAAATAATATCTGCCTTGGTGTTTGCTAATTCTGTTAGAATAGTAAATATTCTATTGTTATTCTTAATACTGCTAACATTTAGGATATGTATGTGAAGTGAAGTCAGTTAAGAGAAAAATGTATCAGAGGCTAAATCAAGATGTTTTGGACCTGGTATGCCATATTTTTTGTTTCTCTGCTGTGTCACCTCGTCCTCCTCCTGAATCCTCCATACCTGAAAAATGTTCCCTTGTAGAAGAAGCAATTGAGAAGGAGTCTAATTCCTCTGCATCATCTGTGTCACCACAATTTCTTTCTGGGAGCAGAATTCTGAACCTATTTTCCAAAGGGAGCCCTTTATCTTCCTTGGGCAATTTCTATATCTTCCCAGTGGAAATTCTGCTTTGCAACAGTCAGCTTTCTTTTCTCTTTGGCTTATTTCCCTTTGGTCTCCAATTTCTGGACCTCTTTTTCTGTTCCACTGGTTTAAATCCAGTGTAATCCTGAGAGATAGTGATGGGAGGGGAGGAGGGTGGAAGGAGGAGGCATGCTCTGTTGCTCGTTCCATCTCTCTTCAGTGTCTTGGGTATTGCCCTTAAGGGCAGAAGTCTGAATTATATATAAAGTTTCCATTTGGTTTACAGCTTCCACAAGGACTGAATCTTCTACTGGGAGGGCATGGTCAGGACCTTGAGTGGTTTCTTCTACCTCAGCAGGAATAGGATTTACCTCAGCTGAGGCTGCCTGCTCTTTTTTGTTATAGATAACTTGTAGTCTACACTCAAAGGCTTGTTCACAACCTTTTTCTGGGCTTGTTTGTTAAGATGCTCATGTGTGACATCATATGAACTATTATGGTAAGCTCATGGACACCTTACAGTACATATGAATGACCTCTCTCTTCACATAGGCTACATCCATTCTTGACCCCTTGTTATTTTCATTATTTATCAACTCACTTACTGATATTTGTAACAACGCAAAATTGTTACTATATGCGGATGATGCAGTACTAGTCTGTTCAGGTCATGTTCTCTCCACCACTGAAAAAATCTCCAAATGTATTTTAGTCAGATGCATTCATGGTTTGACCTACATAAACTGGTACTAAATTCAGCCCAAACTAAACTAATGAGTTTTAGCAAATTCAAGAAAAACTGATGCTATATATTTTTTGTTAAATAGCTATGATGGTAATTGGATTGAAAACATTTCAGAATTTAAATATTTGAGTTTAATTATTTGATTACCATTTATCTTTTGAATAGCACATTGTTAAATTAATAAGTTGTCTACACCAGCGATTGGGGATGCTATATCGATTGAACAGTTTGTTTTACATATGAAATCAGGTTGATGTTGGAACATACTTTTTTATTTTCAGTTTTGGATTGCGGATCCATAGTTTATTCTTTCTTCACTGAAAGAATGCTAAACAAACTTAAAGCATCTTATCATAACATTTAAAGTTTTATTACGGGATTACAGAAAAAGACACATCACTGTGAACTCTATAGAGTTTTTGATTATTTTTCCTTTTTTTGACATTTTTCATTGTATGCTACTAATTTGCCTACACATGATTCATTTGTTTGTTTTCCAGAATTTATAGTTAGTTTAGTTCCCAAACAGAATAATATTGTCTCCACCAGATCACAGAGCAGGATTTCTTTAAAGGTTCCTTTTTCTCATACTTCCAGGGCACTAAATTCCTTACAATTTAAAGCCACCAAACTCTATAACAACGTTCCTATTTCTGTTGTTAGCAGTCCAAATATTTCTGTTTTTAAGGCTTCCCTGAAGAAGCTTTTACAGTCTAATACTGAATGTAAATGTTTTAATTGATGTTTTAGTTTTCTTTTATGAATGTCTTCTATGTTATATAATTTTGTTTATGTATTGTTTTTGTACTGCAAGTGGACGCCAGTGAAAAAGGGCATTTATGCTCACAGGCCATTTAGTATAAAACAATAAACAAATAGATTTACACATGCTGTTGCCAAGTGGCCTATGTCTAAACAGTGAGTGCACCTAGGGGGTGTCACAAGCATTACTTAAATGCAATCATGAACCACACTTGTGACAAGACTTTGGCTGACCTGAATAGAACAATAAGCCCATATCCTTTCTAAGGTAAAAGCAACTCAGCAAATGCATCACTTCATTATTTGTCATGATCACCTTCATTTTTAGCATCCACCCCCCTGTCCATGTTTGTTCAGAGTCTTTTATAGGAGTCTGGTGTTATAGGACTTGGCATCTTTTCTTAAGCCAAAATAAAATATCTAAAACATTGACCCCTTCACTTTTAAAAATGATTGTGAGGGTTTGAACTGCTGACTTGGTGATGGGGATGACCAAAAATGGTGTACATAGTGGAGTGTCTTTCAAAGAGTTGTACTTTGCCCAAAACCTATTCAAGCCCTCCACTGTTTTAAAGCTTATGTTATAGTTATGTTAAACTGTATGAATAAGGGTAAAAGCTTCTGATGCATACAGCTTGAGAGGTTTCTTTAACAGGGTTCTGGCAATCTACAACCTGTCAGGGGGTGTCTCTTGTCCTCCTTTATACATCAGGTGAATTGCATTTTTCCTTGGGACCTCTTCTCCTGGATTTTTAAACAAATCCAACATCCTTAACAATGGTTTGAAAAAAGCTTTTTTATCTGAATCATGCATGACATTTTCTCCAATTCCCACTTTAATTGAGGTCTCATTAGACAACTGTTCAGGTATTTGAGTTACTGTCATCTGCCTATTTGATGGTCCCATTAAGGGTAACCCAGGGGTTCATGAATTATTGGTTCCAGTGATGCTAAATTATTTTTCTTTTATAGCCATATCTACATTAATGTCTGGGTTTAGATTATCTGGAAAGGCAATGTTTGAAGGCATACTCACATCTTTATCAGGGAGCTCTGTTCCATTCTGTTCCTAGAATGTCAAGGTTAGTATCAGCTGGATTTTTTCCTATCATCCTGCATGTCTGAGCTCACATATTCTTTACTCAATTCAGGATTGCTGTAGTCATGCACTACCGGATCAACAGGATCCAGGACCCAAGCCCCTTGTGCTGTTTGCACCCAGCCAGCATTCTGGAGTGCATTTGCCACTGTCTGGGTTTGATTTTTTAACTCTGTTTTCTGTTTCCCTTCTTTTCCATTATTAGGCTTCTGTATTAAACCCAGTGTTTTCCTCTGCAGGAGTGCTGTTGTTGTGGGCACATAACTGTGCATTTGATCTTCTAAAGCAGCTCCAGTTGTTCCTGTTTTCCTTGCAGGTGTGGTTGTTTCCGAGAGAGTGCCAGGTGTGGCCACTTGCCTTGCTGCCTGTTGTAGTTTTACCAGTTCAACTTGGTAACATTCTTCTTCCCCCTCAATTTGCTGTAGCAGGTGTTTTTTCTTCTCCTCCTTCTCCAGGGCTTTCTTCAACAATAACTCAGTTGAATCCTCTGATTCCAATTCCTCTGTTCCATGATGAACTGGCACTGTTAAATTGTCAGTGCTAGATACATCTATTTCCACTCCATTTCATTCCTTTTCTTCTTCCACCTTAGAAGTGGTAACTTCTACTTCATTGTTTACTTCCATTCCATTCAAGTCAGTGCTACAAGTTGTGTGCAAAGCCGTGCTTGCACTAGGTTAGTAGGACATTCCTCCTCTGTCCTACTCCTTGGAACCACTGTCAGCCATCTCAGCCAACCATCAGGAAGAGAACAACAGCTCCCCTTAAAAAAGATTATGGGAATTTGTTATTATTGAAAATAACACAAATAAATCAACAAAAATTACATACAATGCAAACTGAATAATTAAACACACAAAATCTCATATTTAAATTACATACATTCTACACTGACTTTGTTAATTCTACAAAGTACTAGGTGACATCCTTTAGGTAAACAAACCTAGAGGACCTCAAAGGAAAGACAAGTTTTTAAACAAAAGATTAAGCAGTACTCTTTGCTTTTGTATGCTGTCAGATTTAAATTAACCTATTTAAGCAACTTTTTTTTTGCTGTAAAACAGAAATTATTCAAATAATGGGCACATCGGTATCTGAGATCCAAGGTAGATTTCTCCATTGTTTATTTAACACAGTGCTATTAACCTTTTTAGCTTCTTGGTAAAAAATATATTTTTCAATTCGTGAGTGACCTTTTGTAATATTTCTGTGTGGGAAATGTGATTTTGTTGAAGTGTGAAAAGATATCTGGAATTCTAGATGTACCATTTTATGACACTAAATATTAAGTTCATTGGGTTCTTATCCCACTTAGTCCATATTCCTTTCAAATCCCCATAAATTAGGATGGCACAGTTTACTGATTTAAATAATTTCCCTTGACAGGGATGTGTTACTAATTACCAAAATCCTAAAATATAACTACAAGTACAAAAAAGGTGATGCATAATTTCTAATTGCTCTATGTGATTATGTCTTGAACATGATTTTTCTTGTTGCTGCTTCTGCTTTTGATTAGCTTTAATATTTAGCTTCTCATGACATAACAGCATAACCAGTGTATGTATTATATTTTATTTGTGATCCTGCTATTGTTAAGTAATTCCAGTAGGTGTGAAAGGGAGCAGGGTGGCCAAGCTGGAAAGACTACCATTTCTTGGAAGTTAGTGGCCAACACCTGCTTATAAATCAGGTTCCTTGCTTTGGTAAGGACCATCTGACTGGTGATTTTTCATGATGTAAGTTTTACCAAAATGTCTCTTAAATATTGTGGAGCTTTATGTTGTCTGCTGATTATAATTAATTTGTCATTCAGCAATTTGTTAACCAATTACCACAGGTTACACTATACAGAGAGGACCATATTCTTCTGGAGTGTAATAATAAAAAGGGCCTTATCTCAGTCATTATATAAATACTATAATAGAATACCAGTGGATTTACCATGTGGATACTGCCCTGTTTCACAGGTAAATCCAAAATGTTTCTCTTTAGGGGGTTCAATCAACTTCCCCGTACTACCTGGAAAAATACACTCAATAATGTGGTGTCCATGATTTTGGAGGTGGAAACAAGTAACTTAAGTACAGAAATACTGGAATTAAGAAAGTCTTAATCAAATATACTGTTTTGGCTTTACTCATTTGCCATTTGTTCCATTGTTGAACAAACTGTTGCCCTTTTTCCATCTTAGACTCCCTATTAGTCATTATAATAATACTATAATAGAATACCAGTGGATCTGCCATATGGATACTGCCCTGTTTCACAGGTAAATCCAAAATGTTTCTCTTTAGGGGGTTCAATCGACTTCCCCATACTACCTAGAAAAAAAACTCAATAATGTGGTTTCCATGATTTTGGAGATAGAAACAAGAAACTTAAGTATAGAAATACTGGAATTAAGAAAGCCTTAATCAAATACACTGTTTTGGCTTTACTCATTTGCCATTTGTTCTGTTGTGGAACAAACTGTTGCCCTTTTTCCATCTTAGACTCCCAATTAAGCAAATCAAGAGAACTAGAACCAAATTGTATTCCTAGTAGTGTAATGGATTTATCAGTGATTTGTTTACCTGCTATGTCCTTAAATTCACCACAGACACTCTTTCAAAAATGGATACTGGCAATCTGACTGGGGCTGTCTTTATTGACCTCACAAAGGCTTTTGACCTTGTTGATCACACTTTGCTTCTCTCCTCACTTCGACACCTGCATTTCTCCTCCTCTGTTGCTGACTGCTATGAAAGCTACCTGACAAATAGAACTCAAGTGCTGAAATTTAATTCCTCTCTATCGAATAATACCACCATTAACATTAGTGTACCTCAGGGTTCCATCCTAGGGCCCCTCCTTTTCTCTCTTTATATACATAACATTGGAGCTGCTCTAAAATCCTGCTCTGCTATTCTATATGCTGATGATCTTGTCATCTATACAAGTTCTACTAATATAGACACTATTAACACAACCTTTTCCTCTGACTTTAAAAATATCCAAAACTGGCTATATGACCACAAACTGGCTATCAAGACTAGCAAAACTAAAGCCATGATGCTTGGATCAGCCCCAAAGCTCTGGGCTTGCACAACAGCACTGACGGTGCAGGACTTAGAAGGTCAATTACTGGAATGTGTGACCTCTTTCAAGTACCTGGGCATCCTGATAGATAAATCTCTTGATCTTAATCTTCATGTACAGTCTGTTTGCAGAGCTGTCAACTCCAAACTGAGTGTTGCATATGAGACTAGTTATATGCTTATGCCATTGGCTGAAATGGCCATTGTGAGGGGGATTCTGCTCCCAACCCTAACCTATGGGGCTCCCTTATTTGGGGCTGCTCATAAAACTGACCTACTCAGATGGGATATTAGATATAACAACGTATGTCGCTATGCCTCTTCTGCTCCTCTGCTTAAACACCACTGTCAACTCTATAATGATCTTGGTTGGCTGTCTCTCTGTTAGCTAGTAGGAAATACTACCTTGGCTCTCTTATTGATTCGATAATTCAAAATCAAACCCCGATGTGTCTTGCACCTATGCTTGTTCCTCAGGATACACTCCATGGTCTACGATCAGCTGATAAATCCTTTCTGAATTTGCCAATGTGCCGCACTAGGAAAAGAAGTGCTGCATTTGAGCATGCAGCTCCACAGCTGTGGAATTCCCTTCCCCTCGACATTAGACTTACTAGCTCCCACACATGCTTTAAGAGAAAACTGTGCTTGAATCTGCTGATTGCTGATATCTGTTCCTGCTTTAAGCCTACCTACTGACTGATGTCTCTGGCCGTACAATAGTATTTCCTCACCTCTGTATAACCCTCTTACTGCCTCAGCCTGTCCTAGCTCCCTTTCCCTGCCCATGTACAATCTTGCACTGCAGCCATCTCCTTTACACTTACATACACTCATATAATCTAATGTCATGACTTGCTCCCCTCTTCCTCACTTACTGACCTTTTCCTTAATGACACCCCCTGACTCTCAATGGTTATTTCTTCCTTTTGTATTACCTGTTTTTGTTTTTGTGTACCTTGTTCTGTTCATATGATATGTCACCTGATAATTTATTGTCCAAGGTCCTCCTTTCATTACATAAGTAGGCACCTATGAACTTATGAATGGTCTACTCTGTATTCTCTGATATATTGTATCCACTTTAACTCATTGTATGTAAAGTGCTTTACTTTGTATATTCTGATATATTGTATCCTCTTTAACTCATTGTTTGTAAAGCACTTATAATTTGTTATCCTGTTAAGTTTCTGCATGTCTGTACTCTCCCGGGTCGTGCCTGAAAACAGTCATTTTACGGCTAGTGCACTTACATTAACATTAACAAAAGCTAAATAAAATAAATAAATGTTTTGTAGCTTATGTTCTGTATTTCTGAACTGCTATCCTATGCATTTTTGAATATTTAATGTAGTCCCTGAGAATGTGCCATATTCTTCATAAATGTTTAAAACTTTTTCTGCTGATGTTTTATTCTTGACCATGCTACTTAAATCATCTACATATATGGCTACATATGGGGCAGTAATTGATCCAATTTGTTTCCTTGATATTGTTTGTGAGGAGTTCAGATCTGTCAACAAAGGATCTATACTAAATGCATATAGCAGGGGGCTCATAGGGAATCCATGTTAAATCCCTTTTTTATATAGGTCCCATTGGTCGACAACACCCATTAATTAACAGGGTGACAGTGCTTGTTTTATATAAACATTTTAGCCAGCCTACAAATATTTTTGGAATACCATGATGTTGTAGTAGTTGTCAGAAGTATTCATGATTTACAGCATCGAAAGCTTCTTGTTGGTCTAAGGAAAGTAGTATTCTTTCTACACCTTCTTTGTTATTTTGTTCTGTTAGTTCTCTTATTAGAATAAGTTGATCTGACATTTTATGTTCTGGTATCAATGCTGCTGAGTAGAGGAGAGAACCCAGAAAGCAAGACCTTCTATATGGTTTTATTTTTCTAAGAAAAGGTATGCCACCACTGCTGAATAGCAGGAATTACGAGTAAAACTTGTGTTGCACCTTGGTCAGTGTGCCATCTTAGGTGTTCTCCATTTTTTTTCCACATGAGGAAAGCCAGTGGTGGGGACTTGATGGTGGAAAGGAAAGAGGGGCCCTTCAGAATGGTCCAAATCTGGGAAGACTGCTGAGGAGAGAGCAGAGAGAGAACCAAGACAGAGTTGAGCCAAGAGACAGAAGTTGAATGCAAGTCGCATAAGGTTGTGAGAAGCTGTAAAGGCTTCAAGAAGTTGTAGGAAATATCACAGTCACCAGTGCAGCCAGGAGAAGGAAGAAAACAGAAGCAGGAAAGTGGAAGAGTGGGGAATAAACAAACATACAGGAAAAGGATTTACAAAATGACTTACACACAGAAGGACTATAATAGGACTGTAGAAAAATGTAAAAAGTGTATTAGGAACTTTTGGGTGGTGAACAGGTATACTAGTGTGTTTCCAAGTGTGGGTGTACAGGCTGTCTTTTATTTTTATTTCCTACTTAGACCTGGATTTATATATATCAGTACTCAGCTTGCAGTGTCCTTAATTTAAATTTATCTTAAAACTCCCATTCCCTCAAGCAGGAAGCAAGAAGCAGACTATTACTGGTAAAAGAACAATTGTGTTTTTACCAGTAATTGTACTTGCATCTGTTTTTACATTTGTATTTTATATACCAGGATATATTCAGGACATTTTTTGGATTTTATACTATACTTATATTTTAAAAATCATATATGTATTTTTTCCTTTTTCATGCCATGCATTTGAATCCTTTGTCCTCATTGGTTTATCCAGTCCATGTGGGGTGTGTGCATAAAGCACAAGCACAGCATGTCAAGGACTAGATTCACCATCTCTAGTTCAGGAGATACATTGGAAGCAGCAACTAAGTGGAGACGTGCAACTTCAAGTGCAATTTCAAGTGCTAAAACAAAAGATTGGAGTTAAATAGGCTGTATTTTGTTTAGAGAAATAGCACAGTTAGGCACTATCAGGCACTTAAGGGTACGCTAGTAAACACAAGTGCGAGTGCAAATATGAGTGCAAGTGTGGCTATTCCCATACAGTTGGCATTGGTGTTGGTGCCAAGTGAAATTTGCAACATGATTTCTTGCCCCAAGATAAGGACATAAGTACCCTGTATAGTGAAAAGTTTTATTATACTGCTTTCATTGTTTTCATACAACTAAGAGTTGTGTCGTTTTATATGTTAGTTTTTAGTTTGGCGCTTAAGAGGCCAGTCAATAGTGCTAATAATGTTATTGTCATTTTAGTCAGTGGCTTATTTGATACATGACCAATTGTCAAGCATGGCAGCTGGATTAGACTTTTAATACCGCTGTTTGAAGGGCTGCATTTAAAAAAATTAAAAAATGTTTGCACTAAGATTTTCATAATATTTCTGATTATATCTAAGCATTTTTTTGGAAAGTGTGAATAGTAAAATTATAAAGGTCTAGGTAGGACAAGAGAATAAGTATGTAGTGCACCCTCATTTAATATAGGTCCATGACAAGTAGTTTTAGGTTACTTTTCTTTTTAATGATTTAATGATACAATGATTCAATAAACATTATCCATTACACTCTGTTATTAAAGGGACCAGAAGAGCATGCACGATATCTCTCACACTGCAGACACTCTAAAGCCATTGAAGGTTTGGAAGGTTTTGAACATTGATCCACATATAGCAGGACTGGCAACAGGATCAGCAATAGCACAACCAGGGAACTTTCCAGAACTGAAAGAATGCACCAGAAACCCAATACAGCTGCAGAAGAGGTGTGGGCAGCCCTCCAAAAAAAAAAAAAGAATTAATATTAAGTAAAAATGATCAAGAAAGGTAACAGTGAATTGTGAACTGTATCTAGAAACAAGGGGTTAGAAAATAACCAAAAAGGGTTGAGAGCAAACTCTAAGGTTGCTTATAGTCCTCAGATCAATCTAGGGATAGGACATTTAGGAATTTCGGTTGAAGCTGAACAACAAGACAGAATAGGTGCCTTGAAGAAACAAGGATATAGGATCACTGGCTATATGCCAGCGTATGATTGATTATTGTAATTTTGTATTATTGTATTTCATTGTACTGCATTATAGCCCTTTAGATAAGAGCCTTGCATTTTTAATAATACTGCTTACTTGAAGTGGAAGAATTAAATAATCTTAACTAATTGCTTGTAATACATTGTAAACATTAAGACAGAATTTTTAGTAAAGTGTTGTATTTGATACAAGAAATACTTCAGTGTACCAAGGTATTAAAGAAGAAAAGATACAGTTACAGAATGCCGATGAAGACAAGAAGTAACATAGCCCTGAAAAATAATAATAAAATTAATAAGAGAAATGGGAAAGATCAAAGAGAACAGGTAGGCAAGGAATGAAAAACACAGAATGAAGGTGAAAGAATTATACAGAAAGGAGCTAGAAAAAGGAAAAAGGGAGAATGGGAGGGTGGAATAAGGGAGGGTGGTTTGTATCAACAAAAGATAATCACACTTTTGACTGAAATTAAAAATGACACAGATGTAACATATGGAAGATGGATAAATAATGAAAAAGGGAGCTCATTACAGACATCTACCCCCAAAATATATATAGACAAAAACAAAGAGGAGGAGTTAGAAAGAGGAAGACTAAAGAAGGATAAAGACAAAGTAGAAAAGGGAAATGAGATAAGTCTAGGGTCCCAAAAATTTAAAGAGTCAGTAGAGGACCATGAGGAAATGGAAAAGTGTGAATTTCTACAAAAATCATTGAGGTAAGGAATCATCTATTCCAAATCACTCAAGGACTAAAATTAATAGAGAGTAAGCAAAGAGATGAAGGAAAGGGGAATAAGGATAATCAAGAGATATACTAATATTTTATTAAAGGAGAAAGTATGGAAAAAGGAGAGAACTCTGTATTTATGAGCCAGGATGAGACTTATATTCCAGACATTGAAAGGATAACTAAAGACTTAGCCATCTCATTGAAAGATCCGTACTTGGCTAATATTCTAATATAGGAACAGTTGGTTAAAATAGTACAAGTCTTGAAATTTACAAAAGGAATTTTAATAGAAAAGCAATACAAGATCTGCAAACACAGATATGGAAGAAGGATAATGTGGAAAGTGTGGATTCAAATTTTGAACAGGAGACTTTGAGTCAAGATCTTTCTGTCAAGTTGATAATGTTATCAACTCCAGGGGCAAGATATTAAAGTGTGTGCCAAGAACTAAAACAAAGACATAAAGATCTATGGCATAAAGGATAACAGAAGGGAAAAAAGGAAAAGAGGGGAAAACAAAAAAGGAAAATAAAAATAAACATGAACCAGAAATCAAATAAGAAAGCCCCTAAAGAAAAAATGGGAGGGGGTAAAAACCCAAAGAGAACTAATTCAAATATAAATGAGAAGAAAGAAGTAATGAATCAAGACACTGATAGTCTTAAAAGACCATCACTACCAACTAGAGAACCTCTAGAGATACTGAAGAAAACTAAAAATGTGAAGGGGAATACAAGGAAGGGAAAGGGAAGTAAGAACTGAAAAGATGACAAAAAGGAACATGAATATAATAAACAGGATAATGAATCAAGAAATGCCGAAGAGCCTAAACAAAAAAAGCAAGCATTGATAAAACAAAACTATAATGATAGGAAAAAAGAAAGGCAGAGTGTTTTAGGAGAAGAAGACAAAAAGGAGAGTAAGGATGCCCAAAGAACAGAAAGGAATAATTCCACCTTAAGTAATGAGTTCCAAAATTTTTTGAGAAAGACGAAGGAATCGGATTTTGCATTATCATTCTTTGATGTTGAAATTGTACCAAATGAAAATGAGAAAATACTGGGGGAGAATGTCAAGAGCCTGGTCCTGCCCATTTTCAGAAATGATCAGACACTGGCATTTAATCTAGGTGTAATTAAACCATTGAAAGATAATGGAGTTTGCCCTTTAATGGGCAGACCAGGTTGTCCTGGTGGACCCCTTCCCTCCTGCATCGAATGGTTGTGCTCAGAAGGGGAGGGGGGCAAGAAGGGGAGGGGCTAAGGGCCAGGACAATGGACAGGTAGCAGGAAGGGGAGGGGCAAAGGGAGGTACATAAGGGACAGCACAAGGGGGCCTCAGCCACTTTTTGCTGGAGTTTTGATCTACATCAGCTGCAGCATGTTGGATTGGCAAGAAAACTTTTGGAGGTTTTTTCATCAAGAGGGAGAGGTAAGAAAGAAAATATTACAGGAAAGATATGTAAAAAAATATATATATATATATATATATATATAAAGCGAGAGAAGAAGAGGAATAGAAAAAAGATGGTTACAGTAGACTCATGTGGGGCTGGTTAGAAAGACTTTTGATTGGTTCTTTTTGTTGAATTTGATGGGAATATAGACTGTTTTTGGGGAAGAGCGTTTTAGTAATAATCAAGTGGAAGAAGAAAAGCCCCCTTTTTAATGTGGGCATTGGTGTTGCTGCTTTCTGCTCAGTTGGGCTGGTTTGCATGATTATGGGGGCCAGAGAGAGCCCGTAGGATGGTAGGAGTGAGTGGAAGCAGGACCATGTGTCGTATTGACCTGTTGATGTTGTTTGGCTGCATTGTCCCAGAATTGGGCCGTTCGGTATGTTTATGTGGGCCTGAGAGAGCCCATAGCGATGGTGGGAGCTAGTGGAAGCAGGACCACATGACATTTCAAATTGGTGGTGTTGTTTGCTGTAATTCCCCAAAATTGGGCTGTTTTGTATGTTCAGGTGGGCCTGAGAGAACCCGTAGCGATGGTAGGAGCGAGTGGAAGCGGGACCGCGTGGCGTGACATCACACGCCGCGCGAAGGGTGTAAAAAACCCTTTTGCTGGGTGCAGGTGGTGTGTAGTGGCCGTGAGAGCTATAGCAAGCAGGAAGGTGATGAAAAAAGCCTTGGAGAGGCTCGGACGGCATAGGCCACGTGGCTGACTTTACGCGCCGCTTGTAAAAAAAGGAAGAAAGCAAAAGCCTTCTCTGCTGGTAGTGGGGGTTTATTGGCTGCAGTTTTACCGGTTGTGGGGCTGTTGAGACAATTAGTGGGCCTAGGAGAGCCCGTAGAGATGGGGGAAAGAGCGGAAGCCAGGCCAAAGTGGGGTGATGCCACACTCCATGCAGGGGGTGAAGGAAACCCCTTTTTGTGGCATCCAGTGAAGGTGCTGGGGTTTTTTTGGGGCCGTGGGTAAGGAAGAAAGCCTGGGGAACAAGGCAAGGCCTCAAGGAGGCACCAAAGCATGGATCGCGTTGTGGGCATCGTACACCCCATGAAGGGGTCTGCTGGAAGAGCACTGGTTTGAGCTCAGGCTAGGGGTGCATGGTGGGGTGGTGGCTCAATTTCAGAACTCGCAGGCAAGTTTGGCAGCTGGGAGGAGCAAGGGGGATGGACCGTGATCCAGTATGGGGGAGGAGGAGGCGAGAGTTTGGGGGACTAGGGGAGAATCTTAATATGCCCTGGCAGCATTACTTGATTTTTCAGTGCCCTGAAGGGGCTAGGCCTGTATGAGGCCCCGAGGGAGTTACCGCGTGGCGTAACATCACACGCAAAAGGAAATGGGGGGTCAGATGGCATTGTTTGGGGTACTGGATCAGGGGGAGCATGGGTTATGGGCTCGGAAGGGGAGTAAGCCAAGAGAAGGGGCCAGCAAAAAAGGGAGAAGAAGTACAACAGGTGACCCTGCGGCGTGATGTCACATGCCGCCAGGGGGGCGGGGCTTTAAAAGAGTGCCATGTATCAGGATGTCAGCATGTGTAAGGAGCCTTTCAAAGAAAACAAAAAAACAAGGGCATTGCAGAGGCCAGGGGCGGAAGGGGGGAGATCGCGACCTGGGTGCTCGAGAGCGAGGTCCCACACTGTGAAGGGGTCACATGGGAAGCTTTGGCAATCACTCATGAGGGGTCACCTGTGTTTGGGCCTCCCCCTCCCCTTTTTTGGGCACCATGAGGGAGCAAGGTTTGGAGCAGAGGCCCGAATATCAGGGAAGGTACCCGATTATCGGACCACGCGATGTCCATTTTCTTGGGGGGGTTTCAATTGCTGAGGTGCCTTAGTCGGTTTTGATGTGGGCGTGTGGTTTAAGGGACAGGATGAAGGTATTGCAAACAGGTACAGATATACAAATTAACACATGTTTTGTCTTCCTGTAGTTGTCTTCACAGAACAAAGAAAGAATGAAATGGCACCCAAGAAGAGCAGGCCATCAAAGGAGGAGGCTTACAAGGCTATAATTGAATTGGCAGAAAAAGCAAACAGAATGTGGGAGCTGATGGAGGGGGAGGAACCAGGGAGACCCGGGGAGAAGAGAAAGGTGGGCCAGGGAAAGGGTGGCAGGGGGAAATGACCAGTCAAGGGTCCAGGTAGTCCCTCTAGGGTAGCACTGGAAACATTGGGGCCTGCCAAGACAGTTGATCCAGTACCTCTGTGGCCCGTGGACCCGGTGATGCCAGTACCTCACTGGATCAAGGTGGGATCTCCCCGGTGGAACCCAGGCACGATGCCCAGAATGTGGTTTTCCCTCTGCAGACCCCAGTAGTTCCCCCTCCTCCTTAGCCACAGGGAGAATCAAGGGAAAGTGTGGAAGACTCCAGGCAACATGGCCTGGACAAGGTTACAGGTAACACATCCAGTGCAGTGGTGATAGTATAAAAGAATACATAGGGTAAATTGTGGAGGCACTGGGAACAGGAGGTTTGGGACAGATGGAATTAGCTCTGGCAGACATTAGGAAGGAAAAAGAGGGGCTGTAAAGAATGAAAAGGGAGCAGAGAAAGAAGGAAAAGGTACAAGGGAGATAGGAGAGCCTGGGATGAGGATAGGTGAACATGTGCCACTGGCCACAAAAGAGAAAATATGGAAAGGGGAATATGTGGATTATTCGCTTTAGTGAGTCTGGAGGAAGCAGCCAAATATGAGGAAACTGAGGGCATAGGCAAGAGCAAAATGGCAGCGGCCATAGTACTTTTAGGAAAGAAAGAGGATGACAAGTTCACAAAAGGGAAGACGTGGGATAGATGGTTCCTAGGTTTTGCCACTTTCTCAGCCATCATTCTGGAGAAGAGGCTGGAACTAGGCATCCCACTCATTACCTATTCCTTGATAATACAGAGAACAAAAGCAAAAGGTGGGGTGGGGTGGTTGTACTATGATGAATTCTTTTGGCAGAGAATGGCAACATTTGGGGACGTGAAATGGGACACCAAGCAGATAGATTTGTGGATGGATTACATAACAGATCAGTCCACGCCCGAAGGTGAGTGAGGCAAAAAGGGGTTTACTCCCCAGAGATGCTGCTGGGCTTACAATAGGGCTTTTTGCTTGTGGCCTCAATGTCGTTTCTGGCATGCATGTTCAAAATGTGGGGGAGGACACCCGGCAAGCAAATGCAGAACAACATGGGCACAAGGGACACAAGGGCATGGAGGTCAAGGATTAAGTCAACAGTTTTTTCGAGAGGCCAAGAGTTTAAAGGGCAAACATGGAATGGGAGGGCGGGAGGGAACACGAATAGAGGGGGCAGGGCCATTGAAAGAAAGAAGGTAGGGCAAGTTGAGGGGAAAGGGGTGAGTAGGAGGGGACAGAACAGAGAACAGTTTGGGATGGCCAGAACCCCCATCAACTTGAAGGTATGGACAGCTTGCCTGAATAGATATCCAGACACGAGCATGCGGGACATGATTTTGAAGGGTTTTAACACAGGGTTTTCATTGCAGTGTAGGGGACCTAGGCGAGCGATGGAGGTGAGCAACCTTGGGTCAGTAAAAGGGAAGGATGAAATGCTAAGACAGAAAATAGAGAAAGAAAAGGTGGCAGGTAGGGTAGAGGGCCCGTTTAATACTCCCCCATTGCAAAACATGAGGATTTCGCCATTGGGTTTGGTACCCAAGAAACAAGAGGGAGAGTATAGGGTGATCCACCACCTGTCCTACCTGAAGGAGGAGTCAGTGAATGATTTCATCAGCGAGGAGCATAGTAGGGTGACATATGTGACATTAGAAGATGCGGTCCAGATGATCCGGGCCACAGATGATGCATGGATGGCAAAAACGGACATAGAATCCACTTTTAGATTGCTTCCAGTTAGGAGAGAAGACTGGGATCTATTGGGTTTTAAAAGTGGGGGCAGTATTATTTCAACAAGGCAATGCCAATGGGTTGTCCCACAGCAAGTGCTACATTTGAGGCTTTCAGCACCTGCTTACAGTGGATATTCCAAGAAAAAATGGGTTATAGGATGGTAATCCATTATCTGGATGATTTTCTCTTCATTGGGAGGGGAAGAGGAGAGACACAGAGGATGTTGGGGAAGTTTCAGGAATTGTGCCGGGAGCTAGGGGTCCCACTGGCACCAGAAAAGACAGAGGGGCCAAGCAGGGTTATGGAATTTTTAGGGATCGAAATAGATGTTTCGAATGAAATATTTTGATTACCAGACAAATAAGTTAAAAAATTGAGGGAGTTAATCAAAGTACACACCAGAAGGAAACGGGTACAACCAAAAATAGTACAACACGTACCTGGGCACCGAACTTCGCATGCAGCGCCATCGGACCAGGGAGGGCATTCACAAGGAGGTTAGCTAGGGCTACAGTGGGGGTCACCAGACAACATCATTGGGTGGATCTGACACAAGGGGTCAGAGAGGATTTTAGAATCTGGGAAGAATTTCTTAAGGAGTACAATGGGTGCTCATTCTGGCAAGACGAGTGGCTATACAACACAGACCTCGACCTCTACACAGACGCGGCTGGGGTGCTAGGCATGGGGGGGCTACCTGAGGGGGTAGATGGTTCACAGAACCATGGCCTGCCAGTTGGGTAAAGGAGAAGAAAGTAAAAGATATAACATTACTGGAGATCATGCTGATATGGGCATGTACTTCGGTCAAGGGGGAGGAATTATGATATCAGAAAGTGACTTTTTGGTGTGACAACAGGGCAGTGGTGGATGTCCTAAACAACAGGGGAGCTAGGTCAGGCACAGTCATGCAGGTATTATGGCTGTTAGTTTTAAGGGCTTTGCAGCTGAGCATGTCATTTAGAGCACAACACATAGAAGGGGTACGCAATACCATGGCTGACAGCCTTTCCCGTCTGCAGCTGGACCATTTTCGGAGGCTGGCACCGACAGCGGAAGAACAAAAAACACCCATACCAATGAACATCTGGGTCATTGGCAAGAAGGAACAGAACTGCTGTTTCGCAGCTCGTGGGTGCCTCAGAATCTGAGGGCCTACTATGGGGCCTGGTGAGTGTTTCAAACATTCAGGACAGAACACCAGATGGAGGTAAGTAGGCCACTCACAGATGAACAGCTGGGAATGTTCACAGTGGAGCAGTGGCAAAAAGGCACAGCCCACACCACAATGGGAGTCTATCTGGCAGGAATTAGTCTTATCTGCAATCTAAAGGGGTGGAAGGACCTGACAAAATTATTACTCATCAGAAGAATGATGCAAGGATGGGGCAGGTTGAAACAAGGACTAGCAGATAATAGAAGGTCAATAGGGCAGCAGTGGCTAATAAAGCTGAAGGATATGCTCCCAGCAATATGCAGATCGAAGGCCGAGGCCCAGCTTTTTCACGCAATCTATGTGGTAATATTCACTGGGGCCATGAGAGTGAGCAAGGTGGTAGGCCACGGGAGGGAGGACAAAGAAGGGGGGTTAGAATGGGAAGATGTAAACTGGGGGGTGACAGAGATACGGATTAAGATTAGGAGGTCAAAAACAGATCAGAGAGGGCAGGGTTGCACTGTAGCACTGAAAGGATGAACAGAGGGTGCAATATGCCCCATACAGTCTCTGTGGGCCTTCGCCGCAGAGCAGGGGAACAGGACAGGAAAATTATTTGTGCATGGTGATGGGAAGAGGGTCACTGGCTATCAAGTCACGGCATTGCTCAAAAAGGGCATGCAATTCATGGGGGAAGACCTGGCTAATTATTCATCCCATTTGTTGTGGATTGGGGCTGCCACACAGTGGGCAGCAGCAGGAGAGACCATGGATGGGATTTTGGAAAAGGGACACTGGTGATCAGCCAGTTATAAGAGATACATTAGAGCACTGAAATAAAAAAAAAAATTGGGGAGGTTTTTGAAGGTGGTGCTCCTGGCCCGCAACTACAAAAATGGGGGGGGAGGCAAGAAAGGGTGGAGAGGGTATATAAAAAAATGAGAAAAAGAGAAAATGCGGGTATGACACTGACAGCATGTGTAAAATAACAAATTTTGCTTGAACCCCATAGGTAGAAGGAGGATCATGGAAGTCTGGATCTGCAGCCATTCCTATATTTATTGGGCCAGAAAAAGAGCAGAGAATAAGGCTGGGGGAAGGCAGCTGTACCAAGATGCGAGACAGTGTAGGTTGGTTTGGCATGGCATACGTGGGGATGAGATGGGCTCAGCTACTCCCCACCCTGAAGGAACTCAAGGGCCGGCGGCCAAGTCCAGATCTAAATATTATACATTTAGGGGGCAACGACCTTGCAGGCAGGCCTTGGGTAGATACTTATTTACAAATAAAATGGGATTTAGGGTAAATATGACGATGGTGGCCACAGGTAGGCCTCACCTGGTCAGACATGATACCAAGGAGGGTGTGGAGGCAGGAGCAGAGCCACAGAGTGGTAGAGAGGGACAGGAGAAAGATGAATAGGAGGGTTGGGATGCTGATAAGGCAGATGGGAGGGCAGGTGATACTGAGGGGGGGTAGAAGAATGGGTAGAGGATTTCTACAAGGCTGACGGCGTACACCTGTCGGACCTAGCCATAGACATGTTCAACACAGAAACAATGGGCTTTACAGAAGCATGGCAGAAACATGCGAGGAAAGGAATTAAAAAAAAAAAGAGGAAAAGTGAAGTGGAAAGAAAGAGGAATAAAAAGGATCTTCCCTGAGGTAAGGGAGGCCGGTACCCTAAGGATGGAGGAAGTCAGCCATCCAACACAAGCTGGAGACTGGCTAGAGGGGAAAAGGGGGTGACGAGGGAAGGGGGAAGAAAAAAGGAATAACACAAGATGAGGAGGAAGATGAAGGAGAAAGCGGTCTCGGTTTTCACCATTACCTAAAAAAAAAGGAGAAGAAGAAGGACCCAGGTTTTCACCTGGGGAAGGATAATCAGAGATTGATATATGAAAGAAAAAATGAACAAAATGTTGAAAATATGATAATAAAGAAATGGAAATAGAATATGGAATTATGAATATAAATAAATTAATTGCCAATCTGAGCACAACAACAAACAATGTCTGTCTTTTGTGAGGGAAAAGGGGGGAATCCGGGACAATGACTGGGTCATGTTGATTATGAATCAATTATTCACTGTCAAAACCATAGCACATACTAGGACAAGACTTCAACACGCAGGAATCCAATGTGGAAACATTATGACATTGGGACAACTTTTCCCAGAATACAATGAAGAAGCAAAATGGGAAGGGGAAAATGAAAATTGCTGTTAGAATGGACATCAATTGTATATTGTCCATCTTTTGGACTTGAGCAGTTTCCAAATGAAACCAGCAAAAACCTAAAAAATAAAATAGGATATTTCTTGGAACCTTTGATGAAAATACAAGGATTAAGGAACAACATCATAAGAGCAATTAGATAGGAAGACAAGGGTCAAATAGCTATTTGTATAGAGAAAGAGTCAGTTTGCAACCAGTTAGTAAAAAAAAAAATTCTGAGTTAGACCATTTGGAGATATATACGGTTTAAAACAAAGATTTAACCGGTGAAGGAAAACCTTTGAATGTAAAATCAGAAAGGATTAAAATGCTAGAAAATGTAAATAGATTTGCAATCTTGAAAACCACAACTGAGGTTTGACAAGATTGGGAAAGATTGATCAAAGAAATAACGCAACTGGAAGGCCAGTCATTGAAAATTTTGTCCTGGAATGCATCGGGTATTAAAAACAAACTAGTGGACAAGGAGGTTATTAAATATTTCAACAAATTTGACATGATTTGTATTCAGGAAACATGGGCAAGTACTGAGTTATATTTGAATGGTTACAAATTGCATAATAAGTTTGCAGTTAGGAATAAAAAATTGGGGAAGAAATAGTGGGGGTCTAAATATTTGGAGTACATTGAATATTAATCAACCAATTACCAAATTGTATACCATTAGTGATAATATACTACGGGTAAGAACCAAGTTTAAAGAGGTGGCCATTGTACTGCTGAATATTTATATACCTCCTTTGAGTCCCAAGAATAATAGTAATGAAATCATTGAACAGTTGGAAGACATTATTGACAAAGAAGTCTTTAACAATCCTTTGGCTAGAATAATTGTCCTAGAGGACTTTAATGGCAGAATAGGCAACCTGACAATGATCACAAAAGACGTTAAAGAAATTCTAATAATTTGTAATAATAAAAGACAGAAAAATATCAGAAGTTCCGAGGACAATAAGTTCAATGAAAAGGGGGAAAATTATGCAATATGTTCAGAGCAAGAAATTTCCTTTTGGTCAATGGAAGATCTATCTCAGACTGTGAGGGTGGTTATACCTTTATTAATCCCAGAGAAGACTCAATAATTGATATGATTTGGGTAAGTATAAATACAATTGAGGACTTTATAGATCTGAAAATAGATGAGAGAGGGGAAAGTGAACATTTTTTTAATTGGAATTGCAAATAAATAAGGGACAACAAAACTGCAAGATAATGAACAAACAAAAGGACAATGGCCCAAAAATGGCACAAACAAGAAAGGGGGTATGCTGGAAAGAGATAAATCGGAGAATCTTTTGAGCAACAATGGAAATGAAAGGAATAAGTTTTGAAATTAATAGGTTTCTGGAAATAGAAGAAAAGGAATTTATGGCAAATTATGAAAGGATAGTCAATAGTGTACATATTTTGGTACAAAAATATATTAACATCTATACAAAGAAGCATGGAGCAATATGGTTTAAGAAAGAATGTGCAGAGTTCAAAAGGAAATTGAATATACAGAGAAGGTGAACAAAAAATGTCCAACAAAGGAAAATAGAAAGGAACTAAATAAAACCAGAAGGGAGTTGAATAAAATAATTGAGAAGAATAAGTAGCAACATAGACAGGAGTTATGGAAACAACTAGTGAAAACCATCTATGATAAAGATACAAGGCAATTTTGGACAATAGTGGTAAAAGGCTTAGGAGAATAAAAGAGGAGAAAGAGGCATTTATAGAATGGCATGAATGGATACAACACTTTAGGCATATTTTTTATGACAAGAACATTATAAAAGTACACTCAAATAAAAAATAGATGAAAGAGAAATATAGAATTCAGATAAAAGATTCAAAAGACACAAGGCTCCAGGACCAGACAGAATACCAATAGATGTCATAAAAAATTATATAGGCTTATGGATACCAATTTTGGAAACATTTTTAATTATATAGGGAAATCAAGTAAAATTCCCAAATCTTGGATCAAATCAATCATAGTTCCCATCTATAAAAGAGGAGAAAAAAGGATATGGCTTGTTACAGACCTATAAGCTTGTTGGATAATACACAGAAAATACTAACGAGAATCCTAATTAATAGATTGCTAGATTGGATAAGGGAACATAATTTAATTGATGAAGCTCAAGCAGGGTTTATAGAAAAATACTATACAATTGATCAGTGCTATACACTGAGGCATCTAGTATACAAATATACCATTATTAAAAACAGAAGTTATTTTGTATATATATATATATATATAGATCTAAAATGCCATTTGATAGTATTAATAAAATGTATTGTGGGCATGATTAGAGGAAATGGGAATGGACACAACAATGCTAAATATAATAAGAACCCTTTATACTGACAATTTAATTAAAATGAGATATAATAAAAGGGGGGGGGTTTACAAAGAATATGAAGGCAATAAAGGGGGAAAGCAAAGGTGTGTGTTGTCTCCAATTTTATTTAACCTATTCTTAAATAATATTTTAGCCAAATTGTATAACCCAGAATACCATATGCCCAAAATAGGAGAACAAAACTGTACTGATCTGGTCTTTGCAGATTATATTGTTTTAATATCAACAAGCAATTTTGAAGCAACAAGATTATTCCAAACTTTTCGATTAGAATGCAATAATGCTCAAGTAACAATTAATGCAGAGAAGACCAAAATTATGGTGTTTGGAAACAAGAGAAGGAAAAATATAATATACAATATGACAAACACACGTTAGAACAGGTAAAAGATTTTAAATACTTTGGTATTAATATGAATGAAAACCTCTCATGGAACAAACATATAAGTTGAAATAAAAACTAAAAAATGTTTGCTACCTATACCAAATTTTTTTTTTATAAATTTGGAGGTAGCTCAGTAAAAGGTGAAATAAGGGTAATAAACACAAAAATAAGTTTACAGATACTCTATGGGGCAGAAATATGGGGGGTGAAAGTAAATGGTAAAATAGAGAAGACTATAAATGCATTTAATGAATTGTGTTAAAAAGCATCAGGCTAGAGTAAACAGAAGTAGAGGTAAAGCTAGACAAGGTTCTTAACCCTTAGGCTGCCGGAAGATTTAGAACGCTTAGGTTTTTAGGACAAGATATCTAGTCGGCGGCAGCCTAAGGGTTAATACAAGTGTTATGATTACAGTACAATATGATATTGTTAATATTCTTGGTTAATTTTATTTATGTATGCACAAGTGCAAATAGTTATGTATGTAATGTCTGATGTATTTATATTGTTACAACATAACTTGTTATACAATAAACTTTTTGATGACGTATTGACATTTTTGACATTCTGGTGTTGAACAAGATTGTGTTGCTGAAAATTAAAAAAAAATAGCTGCTGTTAGTAATCTTGTGTTTACAATTTTCATCAAAATCATAAAATCTGTATTTAGGAGACTAATGGGTCTCTAGTTCTTCAGGTCTTACTTATCTCTTTTCTTGTGAAGAAAAATGAAAGATCCTTCTGACATTTGCAGGGGTATATTAGCATCTTGAATTATGCAAGTGTACACTTTTGCAAGTTCAGGTGCTATCGCAGTATCTAGAATTGTATGCAATTCTGGTGTAAGGCCATCCTTCCCTGGTGCTTTATTAGATTTTTAAGGAATTAATAGCCATTTCAACTTCCTTTGGCATTATATTGTCAGATATAGTTTCCTGAATATGTGCAGGACAGATTGGAAAATCAATATTCTAATTATGCAGCATTTGATTGGTCACTAGGATGACCTGAAAACAATGTTTTATCATGATGAGCAACTATACATATGATATTTTGATTATCTACATATACAGTATCATCATACTCTCTTAGGGAATCCATCTGTCTATGTTTAATCTGCTTTTTACAACTCAGAAAGAGACAGATAATGTTTGTTATGCCTTGCATGCTATAAACCTGTTATTTTTGCAGGTTGTCATGCTGTTTCAGATAGTATTGTACTATCTGATATCTAATGTTCTGTATTTGTCATAGATTCCCCCTTTTCCCCCCAGAAAAGACAGACCACTTATGTGTTGTTGTGCTCAGATTGGCAATTAATTTATTGTATATCATAATTTCATTTACAATTCCCATCATCATTTTTATTATTGTCTCTTCCACAATTTTATTTGTACTGTAACCAAATATCAGTCTCTGATCATCCCTCTTTCTTCCTTTTCTTCTCGCTTCCCCAGGTGAAAACCTGGGTGCCTTCTTCTTCTCATTTTCTCGTAGGTAACAGTGAGAACTGAGAAGCTTTTTCTCCTTCAGTTTCTTCTTTTTCTCATCATATTCCTTTTCATCCCCTCCCCCACTGCCATCCACCTCTGGCAGTCCTAAAAACGTCTGACCAGACATCTTCTGTCATCCACCTACAACAGACCATACCATCCCCCTCCCAACTATCCAATTCCCATTCTCTTTTTGATGGGTAGCGGGGAGGTAATACAACTTCAGCAAAAGTGGCTGAACCACCGATGTGCTCACCCTTGTGTACCCCCTTTGGCCCCTCCTCTTTCTGTCTGCCCACCTATTGTCCTGGCTCCCTGTCCCTCCTCCTACCTTTTCCCTTCCCTCCCTCTCTGAGCAAAACCATCTTTAACTTAAGAGGAGGAGTGCACCAGGACAACTTGGTCTGCCCCTTAAAGGGCAAACTCCATTGTCCTGGATTCCCCCCTTTTCCCCCACAAAAGATAGACCACTTGTGTGTTGCTGTGCTCAGACTGGCAATTTATTGTATATCATAATTTCATTTACAATTCCCATCATCATTTTTATTATTGTCTCTTCCACAATTTTATTTGTATTGCAACCAAATATCAATTTCAGATCATCCCTCTTTCTTCCTTTTCTTCTCATTTCCCCAGGTGAAAACCTGGGTGCCTTCTTCTTCTCATTTTCTGGTAAGTAACAGTGAGAACCGAGACCACTATTCCTTTTTCATTCCCCCTCCCCTCCTCGCCCCTTTTCCCCATAGCCTGTCTCCAGCTTGCATTGGACGACTGTCCTTCTCCCCTTTAGTTTTTTTTTTTTATTTTTTATCTCCTCTCTTGTCTCCTCCATGCCTCAATAAAACCCATCATTTCAGCATTAAACATGTCTATTGCTAAGTCTGACAGGTAAACCCCATCCGATCTGTAAAAATCCTCTACCCATTCTTCCACCCCTTGTAGTATTACATGCTCCCCCCATGCTCCTTATTAATATTCCTACCCTTCTATTCATCTTCCTTCCAGCCCTATCAACTGCTACTTGGCTGTGTTCATGTCTCCATACCCTCCATGGTATCATGTCTGACCAGGCTATGCTCACTCCTGGCCACCACTGCTGTATCTTCCCTAAGTCCTGTTTTACCTGCATATATGTGTCCACCCATGGCTTCCCCCCAATGTCATTACCCCCCAGGTGTATAAGGACTAAATCTGGGATGGGTCATTGTTCTTTCATTTCTTTCAGGGTAGGAAGTAACTGTGCCCATCTCATCCCTCAGATGCAACCCCATACCAGCCTACATTGTCTGACATCCTGGTAAAGTAGTTTTCCCCTGGCCTTTTTCTCTGCTCTCTTTTCTGCCCAATAAATGTTGGAGTGCCCACAGATCCATACATCTGTGGTTCTCCAGCTACCTATAGAATTTAAGCAAAATATACATCTTAATCACCTTCTTGACTTGCTCATTTGCTTCTAAACCTTTTTTTCTAACCCCCCTTCTGGCTCTATTCCTGCAAGACAAAACAACAGATGGCATGTTAATCTCCGTCTTGTAAGGCCTGAATATACCTCTTGTAGCTGGCAGACTGCCAGCACCCCTTTTCCAACATACCAATCACCGTTTCCCCTACTGCTGCTCATTTTGAAGCAGCCCCCAATCGAAAGGAGTGAGAAGAATAATTACCTGGGTCCTTGCCCAGGAATTCCATGCAATTTTTCAGCATGGCCTTTACTTTGCAACTTGTCACCTTCTTCCCATCTCCATGCACAAATAATCTCCCTTTTTTAATCTCGCGCTCTGTGGTGTATGCTCACAAAGCCTTTACTGAGCACACTGTCCTGTCTACGTGAGCCTTAATGGTTGCGACACACCCGTTTCCCCCTTGATCCATCTTTGACCTCTTTATTATAACTTGCGTCTCCTTCTGCCTCAAGGTTATGTCTCCCAATTCCAACCCCCCTTCTTCGTCCTTTTTGCCATGCCCCACCGCCTCACTCACTCTCAGGGCCCCTGCAAACATCATTAAATAAATTGAGTGAAATAACTGCGCCTTGTCCTTGGATCTGAAAATTGCTAGTAGTACACACCTTAACTTTGCTAGCCAATGATCTGCTACTGGCAGCCTACCATCCTACATAGAAGTTGATGGCAGATAAGGACCACAAGGCCAATCCAGTCTGCACATTTCTTTTTCTACCTTATAAATGTGCCATCGGCCTTTGCTCAGATAGTGGACTATCTAGTCATACTCATTTGTATTGCTCACTTATGCCTATCCCATGTCTGTTTGAAGCCCTGAACTGTATTCATATCCACCACTTCCTGATGTAGGCTGTTCCATACATCCACCTCCCTTTCTGTTAAAAAGAACTTCCTCACATTACCCCTTAATCGGCCTCCCTGTAATCTCATGCTGTGTCCTCTTGTCCTGTTATTTTTCTTATATTGAAACATGTTAGACTCTTCCACCTTGTTAATGCCCTTAAGGTGTTTGAATGTTTCGATCATATCGCCTCTCTCCCTCCTTTTCTCTAGGGTATACATATTGAGCTCTGTTAATCTGTTCTTGTATGTCTTCTGATGCAGTCCCTGAACCATTTTGG
Source organism: Neoceratodus forsteri (assembly GCA_016271365.2). Taxonomy (NCBI): domain Eukaryota; kingdom Metazoa; phylum Chordata; order Ceratodontiformes; family Ceratodontidae; genus Neoceratodus; species Neoceratodus forsteri. The sequence goes on along the minus strand of CM057455.1, from coordinate 635,272,112 downwards.
TTGGCCTTCTTTGGACTGCCTCAATTTGGTTAATGTCCTTGTGAAGATGTGGCCTCCAGTACCGCACGCAGTACTCAAGATGGGGCCTAACTAGTGTTTTGTAAAGAGGGATTATAACCTCCCTCTTATGACTTGTGTTACCCCTACTAATACACCCTAACATCCCCCTAGTCTTACATACTGCTTTACAGGTCTGCATGGATGATTTCAGGTCACCGGTGATGATGATGCCCAAGTCTCTTTCTTCCTTTGTGACTGCCAGCAACTCCCCTCCAAGCCAATAGGTGGCTTCAGGATTTCTCTTCCCTATGTGCATGATCTTGCACTTCTTTGCATTAAATCCCAGGTGCCACTCTTCCGACCATTTTGGTAGTTTATCCAGATCTCTTCTCATTCTGCCCACCCCATCTGGATCATCTTCTCTGTTGCAGATCTTGGCGTCATCTGCAAACAGACAAGCCTTACCCTCTAGTACATCTGCAATGTCACTAATGAAGATATTGAAGAGGAATGGCCCCAGGACTTATCCCTGAGGTACCCCACTAGTGACTTGCATCTGACTGTATACCATTTGCCACCACTCTCTGTTTTCTGCCTGTCAACCAGTTTGCCACCCAGTTGACCAACTTCTGACCCACTCCGAGCCTACCCAGCTTATTTATCAATCTTCTATGTGGAACAGTGTTGAAAGTTTTGCTGAAGTCAAGGTAGGTGACATCAACTGCTCCCCCTTGGTCCACCACTCTGGTTACCCAGCCAAATAAATTTATGAGATTAGTTTGACAGGACCTTCCTTTTGTAAACCCATGCTGTCTTGGATCCTGTGCCCCTATGGATTACAGATGTTGTACTATCCTTTCCATAAGGAGTGCCTCCATAATCTTACCCCCAACTGAGGTAAGACTGACTGGTATGTAGTTCCCTGCCTCCTCCCTGCTACCACTCTTGTGGAGCGGGATCACATGAGTCCTTCTCCAGTGTTCTGGGACTTCTTCTGTGCTCAGAGACTCACTAAACAGTTCTGCTAATGGCTCTGCTAGTTCCACCCTTAGCTCCTTTAGTACCCTGGGATGCATGCCATCAGTTCCCATTGCCTTGCCCACCCTGAGCTTAGTGAGCTGTTGTAGGACCCTTTCTTTTGTGAAGGGAGTAGTGCTCACCTCCCTCCCCCCTGTGTCCATGGTGCTGAGCTGTGGGCCCTGCCCTAACTTCTCGTCAGTAAATACTGAGCAAAAGTATCTATTTAGGATAGATGCTTTTACAGGGTCCTCCTCCTCACACTCCCCTTTTCTCCTTTGAGCTTAGCAATATCCCCTCTGGACTTTCTCCTTTCAATAATGAATCTGTAGAAAGTCTTGTCACCTTCTCTTACTATTCATGCTAGTGTTTCCTCAGTTTGGGACTTTGCCTGTCTTACTGCCTTCCCTGCTTCTCTTAGGGAAGTTTGGTATGCTCCCTTTCTTCATCCAGCTGTGTTCCCTTATATTTCCTGAAGGCCAGCCTTTTGGCTCTGACCTTTTCTGCTACTATATTTGAGAACCAAAGTGGTTTCCTTCTTCTTTTGCACTTCCTTTTCTCTCTAACACAATGGGATGTTGCTTCAAGTATTGCATGTTTAATGCTTGCCCACTTTGCTTGCCAGGGCTAGCTTAACTCTGTTGGCTATCTTATCAAAGTCAGCTCCTCTGAAGTCCCATATTTTTGCCTTGGAATGGGATGATTTAGTTGTAGTGGCCAAATTGAACCATACCATGTGATGGTCACTGGCCCCCAGGTGGCCTTCTACCTGGAGATCTGTGATCCCTTCCCCTTTAGTCAGTACTAGATCTAAGATAGCTCTGTCTCTTGTATGTTTTTGTACCAGTTGTTTAAGGCCCTCCCCCTGCAGGGAATCCACCATGTGTCTAGTTCTGGCAGATGTTCCTGCTGGTATTGACCAATCTGTATCTGGCATGTTGAAGTCTCCCATTATCAGAACCTCCCTTTTTGCTGTCATGTTATGTATATCTTCTAACAGTAATGTGTCTATGTCCTCCTCCTGGTCTGGGGGCCTGTAGACAACCCCAGTTCTTATGGCTGTCCCATTTCCTGTTTCCAGGGTGACCCACAGTTCTTCTGGCTCCTTATGTGTATTCTGAATTTCTGTAGCTTTGATATTTTTGTTGACATAGAGAACCACTCCACCCCCCCCCTTTTTGCACCTCAATCTCTTCCGAACAGTACATAGCCAGGTACTGAAGTCTCCCAAGTGTGGTTACTGGTAAACCACATCTCACTAATTGCTACTATGTCCCGTTTAGCCTCTGACATTATTCCCTGCAGGTCTGGGATCTTAGTTCCCAGGCTGTGAGCATTTGTGTACATGATTTTCAATTGGCCAGATTTCTGTGTGTTAGTTGTCGGGTGAGGTCTGGCACTTCCCCTGTGCGTCATATGGGGAGACAGACCTTTTTTATTACCTGGTGATGCAAATGAACTGCAAACATGCTGAATCCCTGTTTGACCACTAGCTGAGGGGGGAGGGGTGTTCTTCCCTTTTGACGTATGGGGTACTGCACCCCTCTCCCCATTTGCTAGTTTAAATATTCTGCAAAGATTTCAAACTTCTGCCCCAATGCACTGACTCTCTCCTTAGTCTGATGCAGTCCATCAAATTTAAAGAACATTTGCTCCCAAAACTGTTGCCAGTTCCCTACAAATAGGTGTCCTTTTTCCTGGCCTCAGCCCTAGAGCCACATGTTTAGCTCCTCTATTTCCCTTCTATGACCTTCCGTCCATCTGCCCCCCTCTCCCAGACTGGCAGGATCTCAGAGAAGGAGATGCCAGATGAAATGGATGATAGTTTGTCACCCAGCCTGGTCAGGTGTTCCTTGGTCTCCACAACTGACCAGCTGGCGAGATCATTAGTCTCTTTGTGTACCAGGACATCAATATTTTCTCCTGCTTCCTGAACAATTTTAGCAATGTGGTCAGTGTCTCTCCATGCTGATGTACCTGGGAGACATCTGACAATTAACCCTGGCTGGAGATAGGTATCAACTCCCTGAATCATGGCGTCTCCTATGATCAGAAGTTTTTGGGATTTCCTTTTTGCTTTCTTTGTTTTGGTTCCTGATTTGGGTGAGTTTTGTTGTGCTAGCTCCTGTGCTGTAGTGTCCTGCTCTGCAGTGTCCTCTGCCCCTTTGTTTGATTTCAGAGATAGAGGCAGATTCCTGTTTGGAGTATTTATATGGTTCTTGGAGGTAATATGTTGGAGAGCACCAAGTGATGGGGCACCCGATTGGCCCCTCCTAACCACCTGCCAACCTCCCGGACCAACTACCCTCTGCGGTCGAGGTTCTTCTGTTGAATGTTGGGAAACTGGCAGGTGGTTCTTATAATGTATTTCCTCTTGAATATGAAATTTGAGGCATGCAGTCTCTGCCCATGCTGCCCGGAGCTGAGCCCTAAGATCTCCAATGGTCCAGCATGTAGGAAAGTGTCCTAATCCCATAAGACTGTCCTTCTGAAAAGTGTTCCGCAGTGCCTGCAGTTAATAATATCCATTCCAGATAATCTGCTGGGTTTATAACCTCGTCAGAGTAATTAGAAGGAAGAAAATGCAAGTAATGGTTTGATTTTGTGTTTTTTTGTTGTATAACTTGTTATAACAAGTTAAATTACTAGTGCCCCTGTAAATGAGCTCACCTTGTGGATGTCCCACTGATCCGTCCCTTCCTCCTTTGCCACAGGAAATGTCACAACTGTGGTACCCTATAAAAGGAGTGTAGTGTGGGGTGGTTGGCTGGGCCCTTCCCCTGCGGAAAAAGAAGAACCACAGATGAAAGAACATGGAGGTAAGAGCAGAAACAATCAGTGAACAACAAATGCAGTAACCCTGAAAGTTTATTCTAATGTTAGATAAAGCTGTAAAACCTGTAAAGCACCACCTGTAATAATTTCAGAGGAGATATACCCTGTAAGAAACACTTTGCTACAGAGAAAAATAAGCAGTAACAGAAGATATACCTTGCAAAAGACAACTTGAATCAGAAGATTACAGCAGTAATCTGTTAGCACAAACCTGCAGGCACACCTTGTAATAATGCAGAAGAAGGTATACCAGCAACAATAATTTGATCCATCCTTGGGTCTTTGTTTCAACCTACTCCACCTTTGCACCATTCTCCATATCAGCATTGACTTTGTAGGGTCCTTCCACCTCTTTAGGCTACAAACTAAACTGATCCCCGCTAGATGCACCCCCATCATGGTGTGGGCCATTCCTCTTTGCCATTGGTCCACTGTAAACTTTCCTAGCTGCTCCTCAGTAAGTGGCCCACTTACCTCCATGTGGTGTGCTTCCTTGAATGTTTGCAACACCTGCCATGCCCCTTCATAGGCCCCCAAGGTCTGTAGTGCCCATGAGTTGCAAAACAGCATTTTGGCACCCTCCTGCCAACGTCCCAGATGTTAGTTGGTATGGGTGTTTTCAGCTCCTTTGCTGTTGGTGCCAGCATCCAGAAACGATCCAGCTGCAGACAGGAAAGACTGTCAGCTAGGATATTTTTAACCCCTTCTATGTGCTTGGCCCTGAATGACATATTCAATTGGACAGCTCGTAACACTAACTGTCTCAACACCCGCATAACCGTCTTGGACCTGGCCCACTTGTTGTTCAATGCCTCTGCCACTGCCTTGTTGTCACATCAAAATGTAACCTTTTTGATTCCATAATTCCTCTCCCCACACCAGTGTGCAGGCCCAAATGGGCATGATTTCAAACAGTGTGATGTCCCTTACCCTTCCGTCTCTTACCCAATTTTCAGGCCATGGCTCAGAGAACCATTTTCCTCAGAAATAGCCCCCCATTCCTAAACCCCCCACTGCATCTGTATACAATTTGAGATCCATGTTATAAACCCATTCCTCCTGCCAAAATGAACAGCCATTGTAGCTGCTGAGGAATTCCTCCCACACCTTGAAATCTTCTTTTATTCCCTTGGTTATGTCCACCCAGTATTGTGGTCTGGTTACTCCTGATGTGGCCCTCACTGCCATTAGTGAAAGTCCTTCCTGGACCAATTGCCCTACAGGTGAAGTTCAAATGCCCCATTACTTGCTGCATCTGTCTCAACTGCACCCATCTCCTGCTCATATGTACCTGAATCACCTCCCTCAGCTCAACACCTTGCTGTCTGGTAACCCAACAACCTCTCCCAGTGTGTCTATCTCAATTCCCAGGAATTCTAACACCTTACTGGGGCATTCTGTTTTTTCCGGTGTCAATGGTACCTCCAGCTTTCTACACAGCTCTTGGAAACTAGCCAGCATCCTCTCTGTCTCTCTTCATCCCCTGCCTATTAACAGAAAGTCATCCAGGTAATGTATGACTGTCTTGTAACCTGTTTTTTCTTGAAATATCCACTGTAAACAGGTACTGAATGCTTTGAATGTAGCGCAAGCTATGGAACAACCCATGGGCATAGCCTTGTCAAAATAGTACTGGTCCCCCAACTTAAAACCCAATAGGTCCCAATCCTCCCTTCTAATGGGAAGCAAAAGGAAAGCGGACTCTGTATCTAACTTGGACATCCATCCATCAGGAGTCACCCTGATAATCTGTACTGCCTCCTCCAATGTGGCATAGGTGACCTTGTTGTGTTCCTCTCCTATAAAATCATTCACTGAGTCCCCTTCTGGAAATGACAAATGGTGAATCACCCTGTATTCTCCCGCTTGTTTCTTGGGAACCAAGCTCAATGGGGAAATTCTCATATTCTGTAATGGGGGTGGGTGGATGAGGCCCTTCTACTCTACCCGTCACCTTCTCCTTCTCTATTTTTTGCTTCAAAATATATTCCCCCCCCCTTAACTGATCTCAGGTTGTTAGTCTCTCTTGCCCTTCTTGGGACTTCGCACTGCAGTGGAAAACCTGTTTTAAAACCCTTATTTATAGCTTCTGCCATCTCTTTATCTGGGTACCATTTTAACCATTTTTCCCACACCTCTGTCTTGATGGGGGTTCTTGCTTCCGGAAATTGTTCTCCTACCCCTCCCCCTTTCTCCTGAAACCCCCCACCCCCAGCCAAGTCTCGCTCCTCCTTCTATTCAGTATGCCTGGCTCCCCCACCTCCATATCCTCTGCCTCTCAAACTTCTATTCCATGACTGCCCCTATAGCCCTTCCCCTCCGGAAAGGGCTGCTGGCCTGATCCCTGTCCCCCCCGGGCCCCTTCTGTCCATGTGGTCTTGCATCTATTCACAGGACAGGCTCCCCCACATCTTGAGCATGCGTGCCAGAACCGGCACTGGGACCATGAACAAAATGCCCTGTTATATCCCCAGCAATACTTCTGGGGTACCCCGCCTCTTTTTTCCTATTTCTCCCTCCGGCGTGGATTGGTCAGTTACATAGTCTGTCCACAAATCCAACTGCTTTTTGTCCCACCTTACATCACCATACGTCACCATTCCTTGCCGTAAAAACTCATCATAATATATCCACCCTACTTCTCCTTTTGCCTTCACCCTTCTTATGATCAAAATGTACGTAATAGGAAGGATGACCAACTCTGGCTTCTTTTCCAATACTATGGCTGAGTACATGGTGAAACCTTCAAACCACCCATCCCATGTCTCTCCTTTTGAAAATTTGTCCTCTTCTTTCTTACCCAGCAAAACTACTGCTGCTGCCATCTCGCTCTTCCCTATATTCTCCATCTCCTCATATTTTGAAGCTGACTTTCTACTCACTAAAGCAAAAATGTCTACGTATTGCCCTTTCCATATTTTTTCTTTTGTAGCCAGTGGTAAATGCCCCCTTATTTTTTTTTTTAATTATCTTTTTTCCCCCTCCGTCATGCGCTGGGACCTGCTCCTCCTTCAAGCCACCTAGTACCACCAGTGACCCCTTCCTGCAATTCCTCCAGAGCTGCCTACCTCATATTTGCAGCCTTCCTTCAGGTTAGCACGGCAATCCCTTTGCCGGGATGGTCCCCCTTCTTTGAGAGGGAATGCACCAGCTGGGGGACTCCAACACACTATTTTCTTTCTTGCCTGGGTGCTGCTGAGGTGGACGTTACTCTGCCAGGATTGCTCATGGGCATCATCGTAGATGGCCACCATCATCCTGCTGATCCCAGTGCAGTTTCGGCTTTTCTGTGGTGTTCCCCTTAGAGAGATCCCTCTGCTGTGCTCCTGGTCTCCACCGGGGGCCGCTGCAGAGTGACCATGCATCCCCAACCCACTGCAGGAGAGGAGAGCAGTCCCATGGAGTCTCACTCCTACCCCTTCCCCTGCTGACCCCTGGCGCCAAAGTCCATTCCAGAACCCGGGTCGCCAGCATGGTTCGAGGTGTGGTGTCCAGTGCCTCAACCCTCTGCGCCACCAGGCCAGCTTGCTCCCTTATTCTCATCCCTGGGGCTCCTATCTCCCTTGTTCCTTTTCCTATGCCTTCTGTCACCTTTTCCACCTCCTCTGTTGTCTCTTTATCTGAACTGATCTCTGCCAGTGCCGATTCCATCTGCCCCAATCCCCCTGTCCTGTGGGCAGCAATAATTTGGCCTATGTATTCTTTAATACTCTCACCCACAGAACCTGATATATTACCTGCAGGCTTGTTAGCTCCCTGTGGCCTGTTGTCATCGAGCTGTCCTGGTCTGGCTTCCTGTGGCTGGATGGCTGGTTGAGGCATTGTCTGCAGAGGAACCACTGTGTTCGGGGTATCCGGTCTGGGTTCCAGTGGTGGGACCACCACCTGCTTTTGGGGAGGTACTGATGGTTCTGGTTCACAGGGCTACGGTGGTACTGGGCTTACTGCTCAAGGAGGAACCACCAGTGGTGGCTGCGACCTCTGTGGACTGCGTGGCCTCCCTGATGGTCATTTCCCACCACCCCCTTTTCCTTTTCCTGCTTTCCGTTTCTCCCCGGATCTCCCCAGTTCCTCCCCTTCCACTGTCTGCCAAATCTTGTTGGCCTTCTCCACTAGCTCCATGATAGCCTTGTAGGCATCCTCCTTTGATGGCCTGTTCCTCTTTGATGCCATCTCCTCTTGTTTTCCTGTGTAAAAGCTGAGAACAAAACTGACAAAGTGTCATTAAAGGTTCAGTCGTACAACACCAGCGCTCACCCTTTCCAATTGTTAAAGGACAAATTTACTACCAAAACAAGGAAATATTGGTTTATTGTTAGGGTAACGGAGATTTGGAATATCTTACCCTCTGAGGTTGTGGTTAGTAAGACTATGATGGAGTTTGAAACCAAGCTTGATAACTTCCTTATAAGTAAGGGCATCCAGGGTTATTCTTAATATATCCTGGCGAGCTTAATGGACTAATGTCTTTACATATTCAGCACTACCTATATAACCTGTGTAATTAATAAGCAGCCATTTTTTTTTCCATGCCCTTGTGTCATCCTTTTCCTGTACGCAAACACCTGCCCTTATCTTCGTAAAAATGGCCACGGCTTCCATTTTTTGCTTTTTATATAAATAGGCCCTACTTGCTGCATGTCCCCATCCCCCCATCCCCAGCTTTTCACCATTACTCGCCAGCATGCCAAGGACAATACCCCACATTATTCCAATATTTCCTTCTGTCCCCCTTTAAACTAGACCCTTAACCTTGCATGCCAACTTCCTTGATCTAGGCTTCTCATCTGACCTGCCTCATTGGGAGAAAATGACATCTGACATCATGCCACATGGTCTGGGTCTCCAGGCCTCTCTCCCTGACATGCATTCCCTTCTCTTGACTTTTTGGTGCCTTCCCCCCTTTTAATGTGCACTCCCCCCTTTCCTGTTTTGTCATGCTTATGTCACTCTGCAGGCCTCGACCCGCAATGTGCTCCCCCATCGAGCTAGTGGCATCTGACATCACTCCTCATGGCCTCGCTAGACCTTTCACCTTCCCCATTGATCGCTGCACCAAAAACCGGAGTCTGACTTCCTGTTGGTTCATCCTTGCAAGGCTCCCATTGTTCTACTCTACCATTTCACCTGAAAACGGCATTTATACCCCTTCTCCCAGCACCCAGGAATCTGCCACCACACCACATGGTCTTCTAGGCCTGTCAATTCTCCCCTTTTCACCCACAATGATCTCTGGCCTCATCACACAGCCTCCTAAGCCTTACACGCCAACCACCCCACTCGCCGACTCAGCGGTGTCTGACATCACACCGCATGGCCTTCCCATGTTTGTCCTGTTCCCTGTTGTCATTTCACCTGCATGGCATTCTGCTTCTCCCCTCCTGTCCTCTAAACAAGAGGCAATGATCCAGGCCACTGCCCACAAGCACTACCTAAATTCCCCTCCTTCCGGCACAGCCCATCCGCGGCATTTGACATCATGCCATGTGGCCTTCCCATGCTTGTCCTGCTCCATGTACCCCTTTTGCCAGCACAGCATCCAGCTTCTCCCCTCCTGTCCTCTAAACCAGCCCAACCATCCAGACCACTGCACCACAAGCACTGCATGTCTCCCCCCATGCTCGTAAGGCCCATCCAGGGCCTAGAACCAACACAGCATTTTCTGCCTGCTTTCATGCTCCCTTCCCACATTTCAGCCACCAGGCAGCTTGCTCTCTAAGGTCTTCTTCAAAAACACTTTTGTACTTCCACCCTTCACTGAGCGTGTGTCATGCTTCCCATCTTGGGCACCACTCACCCTGACTGCCTCAAGCCATCAACTCAGCCGCTTCTCGACTTTGGATCTCTGGACACATACTGTCTATAGCCTCAACACAAGGCTCCAACCACACAGAAACAACTGAATTTGGCACTCCTCACATGCTACTCTTTGTACCATATCTCACCATTTCATTTATACTTCATCCAGTTCCCCAGCTGCCGCAATGCAAAGAACAATAAAATGCCACATGCAAAGACCATTCTCTTACTTTCTTTTTTTAAATAAATCATTGTATCACCATTTGCCCAAACATTACTTGCTTGTTCTTACCTTCCCACGTTCTCTTAGTGCACAAACCTCAGCCAACTGCTCCAAATCTCCAAAGAACCAGTCTGATGTGCTGCAGTTTATCAGTGTAATAAAACTTAATAAAACTTCAGCAAAAGTGGCTGAACCACCGATGTGCTGACTCTTATGTACCCCCTTTGGCCCCTCTTTTTCCTGTCTGCCTACCTATTGTCCTGGATCCCTGTCCCTCCCCCTACCTTCCCCCCTCCCTCTCTGAGCAAAACCATCTTTAACTTAAGGGGAGGGGTGCACCAGGAGAACTTGGTCTGCCCCTTAAAAGGCAAACTCCATTGTTCAGTGAAATTGTGTGTAGTGGTTTTGGCAAGCATTTGCAACTTCTGCTATCATTGTTGGTTTTGCAGATATTGTACATAGTCCATCTTGGTATATCTTACTGTTATATCTTAGGAGAATTTGTAAATATTTTTTAATATCTTCCCACCACTGAGTTGCTATGTCATACATCTCAAAGATTGCCTTTTTTAGAGCTAAAAAATGGTAACTATTTTGTACAGAATGTTGATCTGCTAGTAGTGATTAACTGAATTTCCAGTATCCCGGTCCATTTGTTATTAGAAGGGTAGCCCCCAAATTAAGGCCTAGTAGTTTGTGGTCTGAAAATTCAACTTCTTTCATGTATACTGAAGCTATGTTTATAGAAGTGGATAAGAAGAAAAAATCTATATGAGTTGCCAATCTACTTTTCTCAAAAGTGAGGTCTGGTCTGCCAGTAATTACGTAGTATGCTTCTTTTAAATTTTCATCCTGTATTATTTTTTTTCAAAGTAGACATGTCACAGTAAATTTTAGTTGTTGTGGTCTGCTTACCCCTGTCATGTAATGCTAATCCACAGTTAATATCATCTCCAAATATTAAAAACTGTGCCGAGTAAACGTATGGTTGTATTTCCTGAAATAGGGTAAACCTATCTGCCTTACATTGTGGAGCATAGATGTTGATGAATATATAATATTTATTATGTATTTTGGTGTCCAGCAATAATGCTCTACCTAGACTTAAATCAATTAGTTTTATTAACTGAAATTCAATAGAATTTTTAAAGAGAATGCCACCCCTGTGCAAGTTTCTGTCCCTTCCTTACAAAAAATGATGGGCCAGTATACCAAGCTTTAGTTGCCTCTTGAATTTCAGGAATTGAATGTAGTCTTGTGTCTTGAATAAAAAAAAATATCTGTGGAGCTGGATAGTAAATGAGTAAAAAATGTCTGTTTTCTTTCTGCTACTCTTACTACTGTTAACATTAACAGTGCTAAGTGAAAGGGCAGGTTCCATGTGTGGTTTCAGTTATAAGTCCTACATAAAGGTATACTATGTGACATGGGTGACTGCATGACGGTGACCTGCGGAAGGGGTACAAAACCACCAGGGTGACTGAAAAACAATATGTTGTTTAATGTGGGGGGTTTTGCCACCCGCACTACCCCTCATGGGGAGCTTTGCCCACCACACCCCCCTTACTCCGGGGGGAGAAACTCGGGGAAAGAGGGGAAATCCCAGGTTGCTCACATTGTCGGCGCCATTGTGCCATCACCCTTACGACCAGTCACTGACATATAGTCACCCACATCACAGGCTATCCTTAAAGATTATCCTTTAAGGTGGCTTCAATTTCTGTCTTTTAAAGGAAAACTGCACCCTCATATCTTCTAAATGTTATTTGTTGCCATGTCAACAGACAACTTTTTTTTCATGTAGCTGTTAAAGATGTATGCAAGTGCTTCAGTTAGTTTTCACACTTTATACTAGGCCCTGTCACTCTCCTGGGAGAGTCCATTTCGTGGTTGTTGAAATCTCATTGTCCCTGACAGCTACATTAGCATATGAGAACATGATGTCAGATCACCCATTTATATCATGTATCTCTATGCTAAAATAACAAATACCCTGCAAAAACTCTCTGGAAACTTATAAACTGAATGGAGTTTTAAAGGGAAAAAACTGCATTATTACTCAGATAACTTGTAAAACTCACTGAAGGTAAATGTGGTATTTCACAGCTTCTTAAAACTTGGTTCTTTTAAAACTACTTAAGCAGACAGGCATACTGAGGAGTTTAAAGGTTAATTATGCATCACATTCTCATGTGCCAATGCAGCTCTCAGGGACAATGAGATTTCAACAACCATGAAATGGACCCTCCCAGGAGAGTGATAGAGCCTAGTATGAAGTGTGAAAACTAGCAGAAGCAATTACATACATCTTTAACAGCTACATGAAAAGAGTTGTCTGTTGACATGGAAGCAAATGACATTTAGAAGATATGAAGGTGCAGTTTTCCTTTAAATCTTCTAGGTTTTCTCAGTGCTTCTGCACTTTGATTATGTCCTTTGTGTGTGTTTATGTCCTGAGATTCTGAGTCACTAATTTCTATGTCTGATGCTGGATCTGGTGGTGATGACCACAGAGCGGAGTCCTCTGAGTCCGCATCTGAGACCTCTGTTGTATTGTGCAATGCATCATATCTGTTAGTCAAAGGAACCTCTTGAGTTTTTGGCATTTTAGATGCCAGCTGTCTTCGTGATTGACTATGCTTTGTTACTTTACTTCTTTTCACTTTACCTGTCGAAGGGGGGAGCGGTGGGCGTATAACATTGTTTTCTGCCATAGAAGACTCAGCGCCTGTAGAGGTGGGCTTGGTGGGCTGTTCTACAGTACGAGTCACATTAAACTGTTCCCTCAACTCACTGGTGTAGCATTGTTCAATGAGTTTCATAATCTGTGCAGTGTTTAATTCAATGAATTATTAAAAGTTTAGTATTGGTTTGCAACTAGCTGTTAGGACTATAAGCTTTATTTTCAGCTGAGTGCTTATGAGCTTCATTTGAGAAGGCAGACTAAACAACTCTTAAGGAATGCTGTGATATTTATAAACATTGCTCTTAAGGAATGCTGTGATATTTATAAACAATGCTCTTAAGGAATGCTGTAATATTTATAATCAATGCCATGAAAATGCATTGCATAAACACTGCAAAACAACTACTGCCATATCACTAAACAGGCACAAGTGAGTGGAATAGGCAGTGAAGAATGGTTGGAAAAGAATTAAAAGTTTCAACAATTCAAGTTTCTGCTGCAGTAGAATCACAAAAAAAAATGCTACATCAGTGAGTTGATGGAACAGTTTAATGTGACTTGCACTGTACCTCCTCAACCTTGCTTGTGTGAACAATTTCCATTGAAGACTCCTCTAGTGAGGGTGTCGTGTGGTTTAGGTCATGGCTATCAGAACTTTGAACCTCAGAGACTATGGGATTGATCAGTGAAGGGGGTACTATGGGGAACATGGCTCTTTGTGCTACCGTGATCAGTAAACATTGTTCTTCCACATCAGTGGGGTCTGCCTGATTATGGTCTGCCCATCTACAGATCTGATGAGTGGCCCATCCTATCACACAAGTTACACTTTAGTTCATTTATACTGTTCCCACAAGTGTGTCCCAGCTCCTGGCAGAGATTGTGTTTTACCTGTTTGCATATACTACTAAGGTGGCCCATAGAACCACACTTATAGCAGGCCTTAGGTTGGCCCACATAAAACAGAACGCACCTATCCCTACCCATTAAAATACAATTACGTAAATGGTGTAGTCTTCTATTTGTAGATTTCAGCATCTCTCTAATTTTCCAGCCACCAATCCAGATGTGTTCTATGTCAAATATGGTTTTGTAGTTCCCCACAACTGTACTTCTTTGCTTCAACCAGTATGTAAGGTCAGTTACACTATCCCCCATTTTCTGAAATAGAAATGAGATTGTTTTGTATGCTGGTTTTGTGAGAGGAATAGCCTCATAAGGGGGGCCACAAAGGGATGCATTTGAGTTTATGAAACTTTGCTCAAAATTTCTGTAGCCCTGTATTTAGCTTAAAGCTAATGTTAAAAGTGTTTCTCCTGACACATGAATCAATGTATATATTTCGTTAGCAAAAAAATGCATGGAGTTCTTCAGCACGGTTTTTGCTATGAATTCTTTGTCCAGTTGTGTATCCATACCCTCCTTATACATGAGACGTACAGCATTATGTCTCTTAGCAGGAGTAATTGGGTTATGAAATAATGAGGCATATGGATGTGGATTAGTTCTATTAATAGCATTCAAAGGTGCATCTGGTACTATTGTAGGAGCTGACTGATTATTTGCCCTGGAGCGTTCTGTAGGGTGTAAAGATGCATTTTCATTAGTGTCCTTGTTCATGTTTTGCCTTGTTGTTTCCTCAATTGCAGCTACTTGTGGTACCTGGTGATTTGTATTATGATTTATATTTAAAATATAATTTTTTGTTAACAAAAGTTTCTCAGGCAAAGCTAACTATGATGAGGCCATTCCTGTTTTATTTGCTTGGTAATTATTAGACTGTGACATAGTATTTGAAGGTTTTGTACTTGTATTTATCAAGGTTGAGATTCCATTTGCTGTGCCTGCTTGAACTGGCATTGGACCCGACACATATGCTCCCGATTCAGGAGATATTACCCATCCTGCTGCTTTTTGTGCTCTTTCTACTGACCACTCAGTGTTGTCCAAGGAATTTTTCTCCAGTGCCAAGGGGCTTCTTAGGCCAGGTGCAAGCGCTCCTGTTAGTGCCATTACCGACGTATCCCCAGTACTTAGATGTGAGATTTTGATCCGTTCTTCATTCTGAGCTGGAATTCTGTTACTCCTGCTGTTGAGGTACTTGTTTCAGTACTCCTTGTTGCTGCCTATGGTGTTATCTGCTCATTATACAATGGCAGGAAAGAATGCTGCTCACTGATTGGTCATACTGGGATTGGAGCCTGGATGTTATCCAAGCATAACATCCCAGCTGTAGTCCCAGGATACTGTCAACCTCATTAAACATTAAAACACAATCCCTTCACAACCGTGCCTCCCAGCAGCATCAGAGGTCCCACTCTCCTTGAATGCAGCAGTTTCTGCCAAGCTGAAAATCTGCATTTCCCCATGAGAATTACCGCTCTCCGACAAAGTCAGAATCAGCACCCCCACACCCCTACACAAACCTTACTCATACCCATACTCAATTTCGTAAAAGACAAAAAAAATTAAAAAATGGGTGAAATGAAAGCCATGTTTGGCTTCATAACATTTTCCTGAAAGGCAGTTCAGCATCACAGCTGAGTGTAGCATAACTGAGTGTTAAACTTCCTTACCGTTTTGCTGTTTTTCTGCTGTCAGTCCTTTCTCCCAGCAACAATAAAAGCTGTACCAGGAAAAGACAGCTTTCATGGTGAGACGGGGTTCAGATTTCTGCATTCATACATGAATAGGGGATTAACTCTGCCATCACACCTGGCCGTGTTCTGCAATGGCAGGAAAAAAACCTCTGACTTTCACACAGCAGCAGGTGTCTGCATTCTGACATGCAGTGAGAGACAACCTCTGTCACTGCCGAAAATGAAAAGAAGAGACACAGAGTGGGAAATAAACACTGCATTTAAAGTGAGAAGGTGGGATTTAGAAACAACAATGAATGTATATGTGAGTGCAGAGCCACAATAACAACAGCTCCAATACAAGCTACACCTACTACTCTAAATCAGCACTGTTTTCTTAGAAAGTAAACCTACACAATAAATAAATAACAGAACATATACTTTTAAATGTATTTTTCTGCATATCTTTTCAAATTCTTTTGCACTCATCAGCCATTGTATAATAGGAATAATGCCCTCCATGGTGGGTGTTATGCTGGGATAAAATCCCTTCTCGGGTGTTGGATGCCCTCAGTTGATGGCATCGAGCCCAACCACCTCAGGTGGGATGTTATCCCAACATAACACCCACCCTGTCAGGCATTATTCCTTTAGTAGAGACCATTTCCATGTGTTCAGTGTTCACATTGCATAAGACAGGCAGGGGATGTTCAGCTGCTGTTTTGTTGCTATTCTGGTTTATTGTCCAGCCTGCTGCAAGGATGGTCGGGTTTATTATCCCAGGATTCTCCTTCATGAGTAGACCTGTTTGTACAGTGTTTAGGGTGTTTTGCACTTGGTTTTGCTGCTTTATTCTGTGATATTTTGCTCCCATTTGTATTCCTGACTTTGAGGTGGCTGCAAATGTAACACTATAGCTTTCCTTTGACTGTTACATCTGTTGGAATATTGTTGTGTCCATGTTTATTTGAGCTTGGAACTGTATTAAAATTGGATTACTAGATCCCACTTTGGTAACTATGCTATTACTTGAAACCTTGGTTCCGTTGTCAGTAAGGCCCTTTTTTCTTTTTGTTTTGTAGTTCAAATCCTGTTTAGTGCTTCTTTTAATTCAAGCTGTATGGCACGGAAGCACTCTTATTCAGCCTACATTAGTTTTTGTAAATCAATTGCATCAGTTTCTGTGTTAGTAGGTGTTATATTTATTGTTTCAATGGTAGTTCCCATTTGTTTCTCTGCGGGTTCAACAGCTGTCATTATCATCTCCATGTCTTTCTGTAGTTCTATAGGACTTTTGGCATAAAGAAATTCTTTGGTCTCCAACAGTGTTGAGGTAGTGGTGAGACCCGACCCCCTGCCTCTGCAAAGTCCATCCTGTCTGAATCCTCACTGGGACTGGCCATCTTGCAAAATGACCAGTGGTTACCCCTGCAGGAAGAGTAGGGGAATTTTATTGAGAAATGGACTTCAATACATAACAAAAACGAAATGAAATACAGTGAGAAACATAATACAAACAATCAAACAGCCCATGACATACAATTAATCCAATAGCTGCTAAAACGGTCCGAAGAAATGTGAGACAAATCATAGTCCATTAAACGTTTCAGGGCTGTACCAACATTCAGGAATAATTCATCATGTGTAAAGAGACTTCTGTTGTAAAATCCAGAGACATCGGGATTGCCATACATGATAACGTAAAATACAAAATATAACATAAAGGTTATCACTATGATATCTAACAAAAGTATTAGAAAAAGGACCAAATAGCAAAGATGAGTAAGTAATATTCCTAAATGCAGGCTCCTGCCAGCGGTCAGCCAAGAATGACCAAAATGGTCGTATATAGTCACAGTCAATAAATAAATGGCATTGAGTCTCTAATTGTTGGTGGCAGGAAGGACGAGGACAATAGTGCTCAGACAATTGTTTATGTTTGCTATTCCCCTTAACCCCCCAATTTCCCAAAATTACCAAGCCAAACACAATCCCATACATAAGGAGGGATACGTTTATTTTGTAAATGTCAAAGAACAGTCACCTGCCTATCCTGCGGGCACTCAGGAAAAACGATCTCAGTAGTACGTTCAGCCAATAAAATGGACCTATAGATCATTTTCCTGTCAGCGAATAATAGTGAAGATGGGGTAATGTGCCATTTGATAAGTTGTTTAATACAATCCGTAATACTATGTGGTATGGCAGAAAGTTTGGATAGTAACCGGGGAGTGCCAGATTGCCAACCAGGCCCACATAGAACTAGCCAGTGTTCTAAAAAAGGTCTCCAAAGGAGATTACCAGGGTGCAACACCTTATCAAAATTATAGTCTATAAAAAGACTGTAAAAAAAGGCGATAGGGTGAAGCATAGATATCCCACCTTCAGCAATAGGTCTATAAGTAATTTCCGCTTGAGGGGGTTCAAACGAGAGCCCCAAAAAGCTTGAAAAAAAAACACTAAAAAGCCGTGTCCAAAGAGAAACCGGAGGGAAATAAACATAACAAATGTAAAAAGAAATAGGGGTGAGAATAGTTTTAATCAATAGAACCCTCTTTTTTTTCGATATTTGCTGACCTTTCCAATTTCATACCATTCTAGACCCCCTAGCAAGAATAATATCCCAATTTAGCCTTGCCATATCACCTGGTCCAAATAAAAGGCCCAAAACCTTAATAGGGTCCTTAGAGACAGAAATTCCAGCAATAACCCCACTAGTCAGGACAGGAGTAGAACCCCTTTGCTTTTACTATAATTAATTTTGGAGCCTGAGAGATGAAAAAAAGTTCAAAAGAGTTAGTCAAGGCAGAGACGGAAAAACCTAGGGGCAAAAGTAACACCAAGTCATCAGCATAAGCTAATACCTTGTGAGGAGCTAGAGAAGGAATCACATCAAGACCCTGTAAAACAGTGTTTGTTTGCAACATATGAATAAAAATATCTATGGTAAATGCATAGAGAACAGGACTAAGCGGGCAACCTTGTCGCACCCCTTTAGTAACAGCTAACTTGTTCCCAAGCCAGCCATTAACATTAGGGATCAGGACAGCACCCTTATACATTGCAGAGTTCCAAGAAATAAACTGTGCAGGAAACCCAAAAGCTTTCAATACAAGAAATAAAAAAGAATGGGAAACCCAATCAAAAGCTTTCTCCTGGTCCAAACCAAAAACGTATCCTTGCAAGGAACCCACCTCTCCTGCAGAAAACACCTCCCATAAATATATTAGGTTATCCTGTTGTTTACGGCCTGGGACTGCACAAGCCTGGACTGGGTGAAGTAGCAAGGGGGTAATCACAGAGAGTCTAGCTAACAGTATTTTACTCAATATCTTCAAATCTGTATTTAATAAACTAAGGGGTCTTCAATTACGTAGATCAGACCTATCTCCCTTTTTATAAAGAAGTAGCAAAATGCCTTCAGACATGGATGGGGCGTAATTCCCGGTGCGTAAGATAAAATTCAAGAGAATCACCAGCACAGGTCCAAGGGACTGTAAAAAGGTTTTATAAAAGCCAGCGCTTAAGTCATCTGAGCCAGGGGCAGATGTAGAAGGCAACCCTTGTATTGCAGTAGTAACCTCAGTCAAGGAAATATCAGCAATCAAGGCCTGTTGTTGGATAGTAGACATCGTGGGCAACTGCAGTTTATCCAAAAGCAGAAGAACCACCTCAGATGCAAGTACGGGGTCAGGAACTAACGAAGAAGCCATATGAGTTTCAACCATATGTAAAAGCTCAAGAGGGTCACGGACTGTATGGCCACTTGAATCAATTAAACCAGAGATCAAATGGGAATCAATATGTTTTTTGTTTTCTGTAAACGGGTCCAAAGAATGGTGAGTCATAGAAGTACCAAAACATAATTCTTGCTCTAAAGATTTGCCCCATTCATATTGGACCCTAACCATCTGCTTCTTTAAAGTAGCTATAAGTTCACTATAATCCTGATTAGTAGTATCTGATAGGGAAATAAGATGTTGAAATTGATGTCTCAGCTGTAAATATCCCATGTAGTCAATAGAAGTTTTAAGATGTGCCTGACGTTGAAAGAAAAATTTCCAACTGTGTTTGGAATACTCCCACCAATCCAAAATGGAATCATAACATTCCAACACTGAAAAGTGGGCCACCCATTCCCGCTCCCATAACCTACAGAGACCAGAATTTGCCAACAGAGATTCATTTACTCGCCACCCATTCTTTTTACTCCTGGGGGCCCCCTCCCATGAAATAGTAACCGTAAGAGTGCAATGGTCAGAAAATTCTATGGGCCGGGTAAAAGCCTGTACAACCGTAAGTACTGAAGAAATGAAAATGAAATCAATACGTGTCCTGCAAGGTCCCCTGAAATATGTATAAACCCCCCCATGGGACATAACACCCTATATGCATCTGACAGATGTGCAGTAGAAAGAATAGTATTTAAAGCTACAGAGTCACAAAAAAGTTTATTCGTGACTAATCCCTGATCAGAAAGACATACTCCACAATTAAAGTCCCCCAACCAAACAACCAACCGGGAAGTATGCAGGAAAGGTTGCACTTCCTTGAAAAATGCCACACGTTGAGCCTTAGTTTGTGGGGCATATACTGTGAGAATCCTAAAATGTTCAGATAGAAAAGAAACATCCAAACACAAAGCCCTTCCTGGATGTATATCTATTAATCTTGAAACGGAAAGCTGAGGGTTAGTAAATAAAATTTCTAAGCCATTGCATACATCATCCCCCACAGACGAAAAGGAAGAACCACGGGACCAACAATGAGAGGCATGTTGAAGGTCCCGGTGTGATTTCAAAAGAATGTCCTGTAAACAGATTATATCAGCAGAAAAGGAACAAAGATGGGAAAAAAAAAAAACTCATTTCTTCTCTCCTTTAATACCATTAACATTTAAAGTGATAAATGTTAAAGAGGACATTGAAGGAGAAAAAAAAAAGAATAACCAGAAATCCTAACTGAAAAAAAAAACACTCAAGGGGGCTTCCCTGCCTGCCTGTGTCTAGTCCTCTTGGCAATAGAGTCCTCAGAACGGCTATCAGTGTCAGCATTGGAAAGAACAGACGAAGTATCAGTTTCATCACCCAAATCCCCTCCAGTATCTTCCTCTAAAGGGGAGAAAATGTTCACGACAGGTACAGGGGCCTTCAAAAGAGAAGGTGTCTGTATTGGAATAGTTTTCTGTGAAGTTTTGGAGTCAGACATGGTTTTACCACGTCTATTCTGTTTTCTAGGAGGAACTACCGTAAAGGGGACTTCGGGGAGGTGGGGGGGAATGTCATCTACAGTAGAAGAGGTATGGGATGTAGAGGGGGCTGGTAAGGCAGACAATGGCAAATCTGTAGCTAAATGTGAGGGAGAGGGTACAGTAATGGAGGGTGGGACAGGAGGAATAGTAGCAGGTTTAGAGGTCTGGACAGGGTCGACCGGGACAGCTTGAGCAGCAGCCACCTTAGAAGGCAAAACATGCTGTGCTTGATTGACGAGACCTCCATGGGAAGGACAATCCTCATAATTATGAGAGGCCCAAGGACAACGGCCATAAGCGTGACCAGTTTGTTCACACAGATTACACTTAAAAAGATTCAAACAGGCAGGCGCTAAATGGCCATACTCCAAACAATGGCTGCATCTGGTGACATCACAGGCTGAACTCAGGTGTGTGGGGGAGCCACATTTAAAACAAGATCTGGGCTGCCTGATATAACAAATAGAGCCCCTGCCCCGGCCTAGAAAAAATATGCTGGGAAGATGTACAGGACCAGAACTGCTGGAGAAAAGTTTAATTTTCACCTTCCAACCCCCGTCCCAAATCTGTTCGCTATCCATAGTAGGGGTAGGGTATCCTAAAATCTCACAGTGTTGCCATAACCAAAAAAGGATATCCTCAACATTGACCCCTTCATTTTTAAACAAAACTGTAATGGTTTTAATGAGAGGCTTAGTGAGGGGTATGGCCTGGAAAGGCACCTAGACAGGGTCATTCTTGAGGGTATTATACTGAGCCCAAAACCT
The DNA here is from genome assembly GCA_016271365.2 of Neoceratodus forsteri. Lineage (NCBI taxonomy): Eukaryota > Metazoa > Chordata > Ceratodontiformes > Ceratodontidae > Neoceratodus > Neoceratodus forsteri. The sequence continues at coordinate 635,250,955 of CM057455.1, read as the reverse complement.
ATCCAAGTTAGACACATTCTTAAAGCTAACATCATAATTGCTATTTCCTAAGGAAATTAGAGCAAAAATCTCTGAAGAAAAAAAGTCATAGATTTTTTTAATATCGACCTGGCAATAAATAACCTATCAGGAGCGTGTTCCAAGCCCCCCTTGTACAAAAGCCGAACTGCATTCCTCCGGGGAGCAGGTTCACCAGTGAAATGAAACAAGTCAGCTAATTTGAACAAAGGGGCCAGGGAAGACTCCTCCTGGTGGTCAGCCAGAGCCTCAAGGTTAGGCCCCATCCTGTGGTCAGTAGATACGGTACTTAAAGTAACACCAGAATTCTCAGTATGAGAAACAGCAGGTACAAAGTCAGTGGAATTACCCCGGGGTGTGGTGGAGCTCGAAGCCGGATCTATGGTGGTGGCCACAGAGGAGAACACATCTTCTTGTAAGAGGGATCAGAAAGGTCCGGAGTCCAATGTCCAGAGGCTGCAGGGACCCAGCCAGCTGCTGAAAGGGCCTTGTCAGGAGACCAAGAAGTGTCCTGGAAAGCAACTAGAGGGGGTGCAGGAGCCAAGTCCCCCCATTTAGTGGAAGACGGGCAGTCCAAAAATGAAAACATGGGATCCACAGAAGAATTAGGAGCAGCCAGCGATGCAGAGACAGTTCGAGTGGCTCGCGACAGTCCAAGGTGAGACTTTGGGGGTTTGGAAGTAGCAGGCTTTGGTGCAGAAGGAGGAGGTGGTAAATGCAGCTGCCGACAAGGGTTCAGCAAAGAAACTGGTGCACAAGCCACAAAAGCAGTCGTCAGAGAGCAGGAAGAAGCAGGAGCCAGCTTCCCATAGCAGGCGTCAGACCGGGTAACTTGCCCTACCCGGTCCGACACAATATCGGCACTCCTGAAAACCGAATGTTTCGTCCGTGGTTCCAGGGGAAGGTCACCATGATCAGAAAGGCAGTCCGAGATCGCCGGAACACAAGAGGCAGCAAAAACAACTGGAGAACTATGCAGCATCAAAGGATCAGGTACAGAAACATTCACCAGATCAGTATCCATATAATCTTCTGCAGCGCTGTCTGGAGACAGATCAGCAGCTGCCATTGCAAGATCAACAGCCTCCTGAGTGGAGAGGATAGGAGCCGAGACTAGATCTCCTATCCTGATAACATCTGCACTCTCCGGAGAGCAAGGAGAACTGGCCATCACAGCAAGACGGCCAGCAATCCCCCCGCAGGAAGAGTAGGGGAATTTTCTAAGTGCCCTGGCCAACATTCCCTTTCACATATAACCCTTTTATGCAATTGTATAAGGCTGTGTGTGGATGCTGATGTGTGAAGTGGCTGCCACTATGCACTCAGTCACTCCACTACCAAACTAGCATTGTTCATGGAGTGCTTTGTGATACAATGTATATGAAAAGCATATGTAAATAATTCTTCTTCTTCTTCTTCTTCTTCATCTTCTTCTTCTTATTCTTCTCCCCCCTCCTCCTCCATCTTCTACCTTTTCTTCTCAAGGGCATTATAATTAGGGTATGGCATTCAGCATTGGTAAATATTCAGTCATGCATTTGAGGAAGAAGAACCAGAAGTTCAAATACATTCTGAAGAGTAAAATACTTACAGATGGCACTGGGAAAAATGACTTTGGAGTACTGAGTACCCCAGAGTTTAATAGTGCTAAACACACTGAGTCAGTAGTCAAAAAGGCAAACAATATATTGAACTTAATTAGGAGGCACTGTATTGAAAAATGCAAACAATATACTAAACTTAACTAGGAGGCACTTCACTATTAAGAAAAAAAATATATATTTTACCAGTATATACTGTAGATGATACTGTATGTCAGATACATATTTATTATTGTTCCCAGTTTTTGAGTGCACTGGGTGAAAATAAATAAGGCAAAAATTAAGAGAGTGCAAACAAAAGCCACCAGAATAATTACAGGTCTGAAATTAAAGACTATTTGTAGACACAAGAATCTCTAGGTCTGCATAACTTAAGAAGGATAATAAGAGGGGATTTAATACTGCTCAATAAGCTTGGGCAGTGAGGGAGAGTTTAGGATAGAAAATCCCTCCAATGCATTAAGTCAAGGGGATAAGTAGGAAACTATTTATGAGCAGTCTGGATGGGCACTTGGGGCCCAATTCTCAAAACACTGACTTTGACACAAGGTGTCTGTGTCACATAGCAGTGGTGCAAGGGGCACCTTGCATCAAAACATGTGGATTTAAGACTCCCCTTTTCTACACTCAGACCCAATGTACCAGGCAGGTCATGCAACACTTTTAAGCCATGCAGCTGAGTCTGCCAGGGCACTAGGGGACTTGTGACAGATGCAAGCTGCCATATCCCCTAATTCAGGATTCTTGAAATCCTCTTAGAGGACACACTTCTAAATATTTAGAAGTGCATCCCCTGTGAGGGTTTAGAGAACCTATACCACCTCTGGAGTCATACCTCTCAACCTTTTAGCACAGACAAAATTGATTACTAGTATGACATTTGCACAGGTAAAACATACATACATTACTAGAAATTACACAGTACAAACAACAAGCAGTAATTCTTAAAAGCACATTTGAAGCAATAGAATGTAATAATAGATCTTCAATCAATGGGAAATGCATTCCAGGATTTCACAGCAGAATAAAGTCAGCATTGCTGTGTTAAAATCATGTTTTGTTTTCTTTTGTTTTAAAAATGCACATACCAGTCAATCATTTTACACTACAGATGAAATATTTATGGTAATCTGTGGTACCAGTGATTATCACATATTATTACCATAGGTTTTCTGGCCAACAGTTCAAATCCAACTAACAGGACTTCTTAAATGTAACAAAGCATAATCTTTTGCCTCATGTGTGGGCAACATCGTTTCTACACAGGACAGATGAAGGACAGAGCAATTCTGAAGGGTAAAAATGAGGGAAATACCTCATAACCAGGGATAGTTGAAAGGTATGCCTAGAGCCATCCCTTTGTGGGAGAGAACATGAAAGAATGCTTTATTAATCGGCCATTTGACGTTTTCAAGCTTTAAAGGTAAGATAAAATACATATCAAGAGGAAGACATATATAAAACTACATTCTACAATCATACATATCGTAATAAAATTTATAAGATCTTTTATCCATCCATACATGGTATTAAACTGCATAAAACAATTAATTATTACACTTACATCTACTTCAAGTACTCAGTAATAATTTAAGATCTATTTTGCCTCCAAGCTTTAAAGTGGTATGTGCACAGAAAAACATATATATATATATATATATTGCTATCTCTTAATGCTAGTATGTATTCTATCTATACTTGACAAACAGTTTGCAACAGATTGTACAGTAACTTGATCTTCCACAGTTAAAAAGAGATTCAAAAGCAGATTTTGACCATTTGTAAGTATGGATTTACATAATGGGTAAAGCCAATTTTTTTTCTGGGGTTATACCACGGGCAAATGAAGAACACATGCAATAGGTCTTCAATTTCTTTCTTAGTACATGAGCAGCATTTTGTACATAGTAGATTATTTTTATTATATCTTACTAAAAGTACTTTACTTATGAAGACCTTGAATCTGTACCTTGTATAGAGTATACGTAATCTGTGTTCTGTGAGTATATCTAAATAAGGCCTATAATAATATTCGTTATCATTTCCTGTCAACTATGAAGAAATATGGAGACTCAAATTATGATGTATGTCCAAGTTTTTATAATATTCAATTACTTTGTTTGTGATATACTTTTGATATTTTAAACTGATAGTAATTCTCTTGGTGATAAGATTCTTAAAATATTCTAATCATATTTCTTGCAATAGCTTGAAAATAGAGGCTACCCATGGTGAGTGGAAATGGCCCAGCCTTGCCCAGGAAACCTTTTCTTTAAGCCACAATGCTGTAAGTCTATGGGGTGTGGGATGCTGTAAATTTTGTAACCAATATCTAATTTTTTGAGCATAAAAATAAGCTTTAAATTGAGATAATCCTAATTCAGCTCTAACTAGCGAAGCAGGTATAGCGTTGTTAGGCCCAAACTGCTTCTCAAAAGTTTATCTAATGGTATCTCTATCTTATTAAAAGTGTTAATATCACAGACTTCACGTCCATATTGAGCCTGGAAATAATATTTGGCTTTAATTGCTATGAGCAGTGGGTTGATATCGTTACCAGCATATTTTTTGTTGAAAACAGAAAGGGAAGTAGCAGTTTGCTTAAGTTTGGTTAGTAATACTTGTATATGTATAGTCCATTTTCCGTCTGTTGTTAAAAGTAGTCCCAAATATGTATAACTCCTAGCAGATTCAAGCCTGATACCGTCTATCATAGCAAAGTTGTTAACCTTATTAGTTTCAAGGGTTAAAATCTGACTTTTTTGTATATTTACATTATGATTGTGTGACTTTGCATAATTATTCAAAATATCAAGTTTACCCTGCAGTTCAAATTGAATTAAACAAAATAGGACCAGGTCATCCGCATATGCCATTACACCACAAGCTTTATTCATTACTTTAGGGAAGTCAGTCTGTGAGTGTTCCAATTGTCTTAATAGTAGTAGTATAAGTTTATTTATTCAGGCAAAAGACCATTACAATAAAATACAAAATGACATCTCATTATCATACATACATTGAAACAATAAATACAGATATTGCACATCAACACATTAATTCTTAGATTTTCCTCCATAATAAGAAAAACATAAATACAAAGCATTAGTGAAAAATTCCCACTAACAACCTTATTTCCTGTGCAAAAAAGCAGACCCTCATATTTCAAGTTTTAATTTAGCTGGAATTCATATTTTTCAATCTGATTTTAATAATTACTTCCAAATATCTTACCAGTTTATAAATTATATAGTCATCCCTTGTAGTGAACAGTATATCCAGTAATTAGGTTTGATCAGAAGTTGCTATTTCATATAGCAAAGTTTTAAACCAGTACATTCTAGCCATATTGTACCATGGTAATGCAAAAATGACATGGAAAAGATCCTCCTTATTAATGCCAGTACAAGCACAGAGGCCAGAAGCAGGTTCTTACTCCTTGCTCTATCTAGAACTCAGAACCTTACTGGGAAACAGTTCCATTATGAACCTAGTAAATAACTGTCTATGTTTAATATTATTCAGTACATCCAAATATTCTCTAAAACAGAAATTAACATCATATTGCCTTAGCCAATGAGAAATCTTGAGATTTGTAATCATAATCAAATCTGATTTCATAGCTAATGACATGATTTTTTGGGGTTATATAAGATGTATACTTTAGGTTAATTACAATTTTTTTCCACATAACCTCTTAAAAAAGATAATCCAGATTCCTGCAGAATTAAATACAAATTGGTCAGACATTTAGATTTTTTACAGCCCATACCAGTCCAAGTTTCTTTTTCTTTTAATGCCAGAATTTGCAGTCTATTTGAATCTAATGTCAACAATTTTAGTCAATAATTTGTAAGTCTCACCTGTGCAAAGACAGATAGTTTAACCAGTCCTACCTCTGCCCTAACTAAAGCTGCAGGGATAGAGTTATTCAGTCCTAAAGTAAACCTCAAAAGTTTATTTAGAGGAATTTCTAACTTATCATGACTAACATATCCCCAGATCTCAGAGTGGTATAAAGCCTGTGAGTAGTAATTGGCCTTTAGTGCTGTTATCAGTGGTTTAATAGTATTTCCACCATATTTGTTGTTAAATAACTTGAGAGAACTAGCTGTTTGTTTTTAGTTTAGGAATGAGAGAATCAATATGATTGGTCCATTTACCATCATGAGTATAAAGCAAACCCAAATATAAATAAGATTTGACAGTATTACGAACATACGAACATACGAAATTTGCCAGCAGATAAAGGCCTAGAGGTCTATCAAGTCTGCTCGAATGTGCAGCTAGCACCCCTTATTCTGCAGCTGCCCCTCCCTTCCACCCTTCCCCTTCATTAACCCTCCCCCTTGTCCTGTCCCATCCTCGTTTGAAGCAGTCCACTGTTCTACTGCATACCACTTCTGCAGGTAGCATTCCACCCAGCCACCACCCTCTGTAAAAGTGTCTCCTCATCTCCTCCTGAACCTTCCTCGCCCAGTCTCATATCATGGCCCTGGTGGCCCTCCCTCCTTACTTTGAACAGCCCTCTGTACCTGTCTTGTTTATTCCTTTCATGTATTTAAAGGTTTCAATCATGTCCCCCTGTCTCTCCTCTCCTCCAGTGAGTACATGTTCAACTCCTTCAACCTCCTCTCATATGATAAGTCCCCCAGACCCTTGATCATCTTTGTCAGCCCTGCGCCTGCACTCCCTCCAGTAACTTAATGTCCCTTTTCAGATACGATGCCAGAACTGCACGCAGTACTCCAGGTGTGGTCTAACTAATGACCTATACAGTGGCAGAATCACCTCCTCCTCCTTGAGGATATACCCCTTGCAATACAACCCAGCATTTTGTTGGCCTTTGCAGCTGCCTTCCTACACTGTGCGAGGTTGTTCATTGACCCTGTGATGAGACACCCAGATCCTTCTCCTCCTCTGTCTGGGCTAGCTGCACTCCCCCTAGCTGGTAAGTCCTCCTTGGGTTCTTCATCCCAAAATGCATCACCTTGCACTTTTTGGCATTAAAGCCCAGTTGCCAGGTGTCTGACCAGGTTTCAAGCTTTGCCAGATCATCCTGCAACCCCTGCCATCCTCCTAGGTCATCCACCACCGCGCCAACCTTGGTATCATCAGCAAACAGACTGATCTTGCTCTTGATGTCCCATGATATGTCTGCAATGAATATCCCAAACAACACTGGTCCCAACACCGAGCCCTGTGGGACACCACTCATCACTGTCCTTGGGTGTGAGAGCTCCCCATCCACCACCACCCTCTGTTGCCTTCCCTGCAGCCAGTTTCCTACCCATCTCACCAGCATTGCACCTGCCCCTGTGCCTACTAACTTCCTTCCCAGCCTTCCATGTGGCACTGAGTCGAATGCCTTACTGAAGTCCAGATACAGGACATCCACTGCATGTCCCCCATCCAGTTGCCTAGTTACCAAGTCATAGAACCCGACCAGGTTGGTTTGGCAGGATCGGCCACGTATGAAGCCATGCTGTCTGCTGTCCTGTAGTCCTTTGGCCTCTAAGAGGGCCACCAGCCTCTCCTTCAGGATAGTCTCCATTAGCTTACCCACGATGGATGTGAGGCTCACTGGTCTGTAGTTTCCTGGTTCATCCTTGGGGCCACTCTTGTGGAGGGCACCACATGAGCCATCCTCCAGTCCTGAGGTACACACCAGATGTAGTGAGCATTAAATAGGTCTGCCAAAGGTCCTGCAAGGACCTCTGCCAGCTCCTTCAGTACCCTGGGGTGGATGCCATCTGGGCCTGGTGCCTTGTCCACCCTCAGTGCCTTCAAACCCTCTCAAACTCTGTCCTCCATGATTTCCCCATCTGTCACCACTTCCCCCCTCGTCTGCCATTTCACCCATCTTGGGTGTCACCCCCTCTTCTCTTTAGTAAATACTGAGCAGAAGTACTCATTTAGTGTTTCCGCCTTATCATACCCTGCTTCCACCCAACCCCCCTCCTTCCTAATCCTTACTATGTGGTCCTTACAGCTCCTTTTCTCCCTGATGTACTTAAAGAAGTCCTTCTCTCCCTTCTTAATGCCTTGTGCCAGCCTGAGTTCCGTAGATGCTTTGGCTCCCCTTACTGCCCTTGTCACCTCCTTCGATTCTGTCAAGTACTCCTCTCTGTCCTCCCCCTCCCTGTTTTCTTGTATTTCCTAAAGGCAGCTCTTTCCTCCTTCCTTTTCCGCCTCCTTGCTCAACCAGCTCGGTTTCTTAGCTCTAGCCTTCTTGCTCTGGGCTTTGCAGCAGGTTTTGGTTGCCTCCACTATCCCCAACTTTATGAGCTCCCATCTCTGGTTAGTATCCATACTAGATTGAATTCTGGCCAGGTACCCTTTCACCACTTCCCCCATCCTCCCAAAGTCAGCCCTCCTGAAGTCCAGCACTCTTGTGCCAGATTCCACTCCTTCCTTGCCCATATCCAATGTGAGCCATACTGAGTGGTGGTCACTTTCCTGTTCTCCATGTTTTGGAAATTTTATTAGTTCCTTGTACCATAATTTGTCTTTTGTTTTTATTTATAATTAAACTGTGTCTACCTGCATATTCATTCAAAATATCTAATTTGATCCCTTTTAATCCCTTTTGTGATAGGGACAACAGAACAAGATCATCAGCATATGCCAAAACTGGACAAGATTTATGTAGAATCTTGGGAGAATCTGTCACTGAATCATCCAATAATTTCAGTAATTTGTTAATATAAATACAAAACAGGGTAGGGGCTAACACACAGCCTTGTCTGACCCCATGATTAGTGGGAAATGTTGCAGAGAGTTGTCCAGTTGTTCCAATTTTGACCTGAGTCCAAGTGTTGTGATAAAGTTCGCTTTTATAATTGCAATGATTTCTTTAGGAATACCCCACTCTGTCATTGATTCCCATAATATGCTACGTGTCACAAGATCGAAAGCAGAACTAAAGTCAATAAATGCTAAGTATAATTTCTGCTTTCGCAGATTAACATATTTTTCATAAAGATGAGAAAGAACACACCAATTGTCTACTGTACTAAAATTGACTCAAAAACCTGCTTGAAATTCTGACAATCCACCCAGTGCCTTGATTTCTTCTGCTAGTTTAGTTAAAACCAATTTGGAAAAAATCTTGCAACTATTACCTAATAATGAAATTGGTCGATACATTTTTGGGTCAGTTCTATCTCCTTTATTTATGTATGGATATAATGAGTGCTCCCTTCCAACAAATAGGGAATCTCAATTGCCTGACTAAATAGTTAAAAAAGTCATTAATATGGCAGCCAAAAGAAGAGGAGAGTCCAAAAAGACTTCTGTTGGTATCTGGTCTGGACCTGTGGCTTTATATTTTTCATAGAAATAATTGCTACATCTAGTTCCTGTTGATCACAGAAGATAACGTATGGTTCAAAAGAACCCAGATTGGGATGATCATTAGTTTGATTTGTGTTGAAAAAAATATTTGAGTAATACTTTTTAAAAGTATCGAGGGGAATATATGTTTCTATTCCAGTTTTAAAATTACTAGTTCCCCAAACCATCAACTGCCAATAAGCACGTTGATCCTTGCACCCTTGTTACTTTTAACATTTTATTACACTGGTTATGTTGGAATTCCTGTTGTTTCTCCTTTAAAAGCTTTTTATAAGATCCCCTAATCTGATTAAAGAGTCTAAACTGTTCACTATTACGAAAAGCTCTAGCCCTTCTAATTTGTTAGTTTAAATATTTTTTGGCCAAACGACAGTCCTTGTCAAATCAGTTCTGGCCCCCCCATTGATCTCTGTTGTCTGGTAGTCGTGAGAAGTTCCCTAATTTCCTTGAAACAGTGCATCATCTGGTTATTCCACTAAATTATATTCCAGTTAGCATATTCTTTATTAGAAAAACATTTCTGTAACAAAGGACTTATCTCATAAGAACTATTTTGATTCCACCTGATTTTGGCTTTATTTCTAATTTCTTTACTATTATAGCCATAGAACATAGGTTACTGCACTAATTGTGTAAAACTAAATACTAGAGGGAAGTGGTCACTGTCTGATCAAGTAGTAATATGGCAAGATTCCCATATGTCCCTATTATCATTCCAGAAGACATAGTCAATCACAGAGGGACCCTGCTTGTTATAATGGGTAAGATGTCCTATGGTATCTCCCTACATCTCCCATTTAAAGGTGTTAAATTATGTGGTGTAATAATCTCCAGAAGTTTAAGCCTTCTTGCATTAGTCCTATGATCTAGGGAATTTCTGGGATATTTATAGGCATTCCAAAAATGCCAATTTTGTAGTTCATCTTTTGCAAATCCATCATAGATGCCTATGAAGGAACTAGAAGGGGGACAGGATCAGATCTGTACAGTACAGTACAGTAGCTTCTTCTTGTTGTTTTTACATTGTTTCTTGTGGATTCTACTTGGTAGGAGGTTATTTCTTTTCTTTCTTACTACTTCTAAGGGACTGCCAGGGTATTGTTTGGGGCTGTTGGAATTTTGAAACCTGTTTTGGTAGCTATAAGTGAGCTCATTTGTTTGATGTTTCACTGTGTGGCAGGCTGCATTTGTAGAGGCCTGTTTCTTCTGATTTAAAAACATAAGTGGTGTGATTTAACTGGGTCTGTTTCATTGAATTGGAGATCTATATCTTCTAATTTCAAGCCTATTTTGATGTGTTGTTGGTGAATCTGTTTGGAGTCCTGTTTCTTTGGGTAGCAAACCTATTTTGGGGGCTTTGAGTAGAATTGTGATTCATTGTTTCTGGCTTCACTAGCTGCAAAGCTTAGTGCAGAGTGGGGGAAGGGTGCTAATCATCTGATCAGGGCCTCAGCTACCTGATTGTTTCTGGAAGACTTGGGTTGGTCCCACCCCCAAACCCCTCACCCACCCACCCCTGGTCCATTATTTCCTTTATACCAGGGGTTCTGACATCAGTTCCTCAAACGGACAAAGGATAGGCACATATCATAGCAGAAGCAGACATCCAAGAAAGGAACAGCAGCAAGTGAAGAGGTAACTGCTATCTCAGTGGAAGGGAAGTAAATGCAAATCTAGGAGCTTTCATTGTTACTTCTTCACATTGCTATTGCATTGGGGAAAGGAAGAGTAGAAGTTTGAAGAAGGTTGTGCAATAGCTACTTAAAGTCTCTTTTTGAGTGTGGATAGGAAGGATAGGAATATAAAAAGCAGTTGCTCAATCTATCTAAATGTGTACAACAAAGGGGGTAAGGGAAATAAAAAAAGAATGTTTTGCACTGATAGAGGGGGGAGAGGGGAGACTTGGGGAAGTGTTTGGTATCCTGCATCTGGAAGGGTGGGGGGTCACTGGTGGGCAACGACAGCAATGGGTAGGGTGGTAAGCTGCAACAACTGCAGTGCACCAATCTTTCTAAAAAGTGCCTGGAGTGTGGGAGGATGTTTAGTGTGCAACCACATAAAGAAACTTAGAAAGGAGATCGAGGGTCTGCAGGAGGAACTAAGACATGCAAGGCAGATTGGGGGTGGGTTTAGCCCAGTACTGGAGGGAGGAAGAAGGGGAGATGAGAGAGGGCAAATTAAGCCAACAGTGGTGAGGAGAGGGTCAGAAGAAGGGAAGCAGAGACAAAGGGGCCCAGGCCAGGAAGAACGATTGCCAGGGAAACCAGGTCAGGAGACAAAAGACAAATGGAAGAAGGCGATAGGGACTTGTGAGGGGAGGTGAAGAAGTGCCAAAAGTCATGGAGTGGAAAGGAGAGAACAGGTTACTATGCAGAGAGAGGCAGCGGGCATTTGTGAAGGGTCTTCAGAAAATAGTTTTGCACTGCTAGAGAGGAAAAAGGTGGAGGAGGGAAATGATGAAATTAGAGGAGTAATTGATAAATGCCTGGATCAAACTGGAGTGGGGGGAAGTTCTGCTGGGAGAATTGCAACAGGGGCAAAAGGGGGAATAATGTGCAGGAGGAAGAAGAGGAGCTGGAAATGAGAGAGGAAGAGGAATGGAAGCAAGCAGGGACTAATAGTGGTGTAATCTTAGTGCTGGGGGACTCAATACTAAGAGGAGTCAGGTGGGGTAGCAAGGAGGAGAGGCATAGTCACATTTGGGTGGAGGCCATACCAGGAATGACAGCGGAAAGGGTGGGACAATCTGTTCTGAAATATGCTAGAAGGGGTAGGGACAAGCCTCATTTAATTATACATCTTCGGACAAATGACCTAGCTGACAAGGCAGTAGATATAGTCCAGAAGAGGTTTGAGGAACTAGCACATTTATGTGAGGGGGCAGGAAGATCAGTAACTTTTTCAGAGATACTTCCAGTGTCCGAGGCAAGCACAACAAGAAAGCTGAGAATAGAGAATTTAATGGATGGCTAAGAACCTGGTGTTGTGCTAAAGGGTATTGGCTGTTGGGGGGTGGGGAGGGGCTTGGGAGGACAGTAGTCTCTATGCCAAGGACAGACTACACTTGAGTGAGGAGGGAAAGAAAGTGTTGAAACAGAGGATGGAGGAGTACATAGAGGAAGTAGGGAATTTAAACTAGGAGCAGGCGGTGGCAATTGGGCAAGAAACATTCAGAAACCACAGGTTGGGAAACCTTATGAGCTTACCCCCATAACAGTGACAAAGGACAAATGGCAAGTACTATTGGTGATGCTCGGAAAGGAGGGCAGGATGGGGGGGAGGGTGGAAGGTGGTTACCCTTAATGCTAGGAGCCTTGGGAGGAAAACTGCAGAGTTACAGGTGCTCATGGAAGAGAGAGAGGTGGACATTGCAGCCATCACAGAAACATGGGCCACCCAGTGCAATGACTGGGACCTGTCTGTACCAGGGTACAGGTTATTTCATAGAGACAGTGTGATTGGGAAAGGAGGGGGTATGGCACTATATGTGAAGGAAAGACTGAAGTGTGTAAGGGAGGAAGGGGAGAAGGGTAGTACAGAGTCACTTTGGATGCAAATCCAGGATTCCAAGAATAGGATTCTTAGAATGGGAGTGGTGTACAGGCCTCCATCTCAGACAGAGGAGATAGACAGGGAACTAGCAGAACAGATCAGGAGGACCTGCGAGAAGGGTAGTGTGGTGATTGTGGGGGACTTCAACATGCCAGGAGTGGACTGGTATACCCCAACAACCAGGAACAGAATGGAGCAGGTACTGCTGAATGCCTTCCAGGACAGCTTCCTGCTGCAAATGGTCAGTGAACCAACCAGGTTAGGAAATACCCTTGACCTTGTGCTAGCAAATGGGGACTTTGTGAGAGAACTTACAGTGGAGGAACCACTGTCAGGGAGTGACCACCACTCAGTATGGCTCACATAGGATATGGGCAAGGAAGGAGTGGAATCAGGCACAAGAGTGCTGGACTTCAGGAGGGCTGACTTTGGGAGGATGGGGGAAGTGGTAAAAGGGTACCTGGCCAGAATTCAATCTAGTATGAACACTAACCAGAGGTGGGAGCTCATAAAGTTGGGGATAGTGAGACAACCAAAACCTGCTGCAAGGCCCAGTGCAAGAAGGCTAGGGCTAAGAAACCAAGCTGGTTGAGCAAGGAGGTCATGGAAAAGGTAAGGAGAAAAACAGCTGCCTTTAGGAAGTACAAGAAAACAGGAAGGGGGGAGGACAGGGAGGAGTACTTGACAGAATCAAGGAGGTGACAAGGGCAGTAAGGGAGCCAAAGCATCTACGGAACTCAGGCTGGCACAAGGCATTAAGAAGGAGAAGGACTTCTTTAGGTACATCAGGGAGAAAAGGAGCTGTAAGGACCACATAGTAAGGATTAGGAAGAGGGTTGGGTGGAAGCAGGGTGCGATAAGGCAGAAGCACTAAATGAGTACTTCTGCTCAGTATTTACTAAAGAGAAGAGGGGGGTGACACCCAAGGGGAGAAATGGCAGAAACAGGGGGGAAGAGGTGACAGATGGGGAAATCATGGAGGGCAGAGTTCGGGAGGGTTTGAAGGCACTGAGGGTGGACAAGGCACCAGGCCTAGATGGCATCCACCCCAGGGTACTGAAGGAGCTGGCAGAGGTCCTTGCAGGACCTTTGGCAGACCTATTTAATGCCTCACTACATTCAGGATGTGTACCTCAGGACTGGAGGATGGCTCATGTGGTGCCCCTTCACAAGAGTGGCCACAAGGATGAACTGGGAAACTACAGACCAGTGAGCCTCACATCGTTGGTAAGCTAATGGAGACTATCCTGAAGGAGAGGCCGGTGGCCCTCCTAGAGGTCAAAGGACTATAGTATTGCAGGAAACATGGCTTCATGTGGTGCAGATCCTGCCAAACCAACCTGGTGGAGTTCTATGACTGGGTAACTAGGCAACTGGACAGGGGCCATGCAGTGAATGTCCTGTATCTGGATTTCAGTAAGGCATTCGACTCAGTGCCACATGGAAGGCTGAGAAGTAAGTTAGTAGGTACAGGGGCAGGTGCAAAGCTGGTGAGATGGGTAGGAAACTGGCTTTAGGGAAGGCAACAGAGGGTGGTGGTAGGTGGGGAGCTCTCACACTCAACAGTAGTGATGAGCGGTGTTCCACAGGGCTTGGTGTTGGGACCAGTGTTGTTTGGGATATTCATTGCAGACATATCATTGGACATCAAGAGCAAGATCAGTCTGTTTACTGATGATACCATGGTAGGAGTGGTTATGGATGATCTAGGGGATGGCAGGGGTTGCAGGATGATCTGTCAAAGCTTGAAACCTGGTCAGACACCTGGTAACTGGGGTATAATGCCAAAAAGTGCAAGGTGCTGCATTTTGGGATGAAGAACCCAAGGAGGAGTTACCAGCTGGAGGGGAGTGCAGCTAGCCCAGACAGAGGAGGAGAAGGATCTGGGGGTGCTCATTACAGGGTCAATGAACAACTCAGCACAATGTAGGAAGGCAGCTGCAAAGGCCAACAAAATGCTGGGTTGTATTGCAAGGGGTATATCCTCGAGGAGGGAGGAGGTGATACTGCCACTGTATAGGTCATTAGTTAGACCACACCTGGAGTACTGCATGCAGTACTGGCACCCGTATCTGAAGAGGGACATTAAGTTACTGGAGGGGGTGCAGCGCAGGGTGACAAAGATGATCAAGGGGCTGGGGGACTTATCATACGAGAGGAGGTTGAGGGAGTTGAACATGTACTCACTGGAGGACAGGAGGGACAGGGGACATGATTGAAACCTTTAAATACATGAAAGGAATAAACAAGACAGGTACAGAGGGGCTGTTCAAAGTAAGGGAGGGGAGGGACACCAGGGCCATGATATGAGACTGGAGGAAGGAAGGTTCAGGAGGGAGATGAGGAGACACTTTTTTACAGAGAGGGTGGTGGCTGGGTGGAATGCATTACCTGCAGAAGTGGTATCCAGTACAACAGTGGACTGCTTCAAAAGGGGATGTGACAGGACAAGGGAGAGGGTTAATGAAGGGGAAGGGTGGAAGGGAGGGGCAGCTGCAGAATAAGGGGTGCTAGCTGCACATTTGAGCAGACTTGATAGACCGCTAGGCCTTTATCTGCTGGCAAATTTTGTATGTTCGTATGTTCATATCCTGGCATTAAAGTCTCCACAGAGCAAGATTTTCTCACATGCTGTTGTTGCCCAAACTCTATGAATGACATCATCCAATTCTTCCCATATTCTATTATCATAAAACTTTGAATTACTGGGAGGTATATAGACATTTATTAGGCAAAATGTCAGAGGGCCCATAGTTACCAGAAAAGACTGTAAATAAGAATTAGTAAATATAAGCTCTCCTGATAAAAGATCCATAATTTTAAACCAAGTAACCAGGCCTCCAGAAGGTCTACCAAATCTGGAGTGCTTATGACCTGGAACATGATAAGTTTAATAACCATTCAGTGCAATATCATTTAAATACTGATGCCATGTTTCTTGCAGGCACATTACGTGGGCCTGCTTCAGAAAAGTAACAATCATTATCCACGAATTTTGTTAGGAGACCAGCAATATTCCAAGAAATTAACATTTCATTTTTTGCCCCCTCAGTCACTTTGTTCATGCTAGCAGAAGAAGAAATCTTTAGTCAGTCATCAGAAATGTCCAACAGGTCAAATTGGTTTGAGACTGAAACATTGAAAGTCAACCTATCATTTGTCATATCTTTAGGGCTCTTAATAAGGCCAGTTCCTGTAATCTGTTCAGGAATCTGTTCTCTTTCAGACAAGCTAGTCTCATTTGTACCCAAAACCTGATCACAGACAACAAAATACAGCCCCATCCCATCTAGGCATGAAGCATTATTTATAATGTCAGTCAGCAGACTTTGGCTTCTAAATGAACTAAGAATTGATCAGTCTCAAAGATGTTGCCTAGCCTTTGGGCTGTAAGGATATTTTTATCTGAAACATCTATGTTTAATATTTGTTTTAATAAATCCCTGACCACCAAACCAAGCTTTTTATTGGTCTCATTTTCTAGATGACAAAGACCAAAGAAAAACAATTAGCTCTGAGCAGGTACATCATTACAATGCTATTGATTTACTTTAATGTCCTGAGATACTGAATTAAAAATGTTACTACTAACCATGTGGACATCCACTAAATCCAATAAGTAAGCCTTTTCCAGAATCCTTTCCACAACATCTTTGCCTGATATAACAACATCAACCTGCCCATCACCATTCTGTGACTTACGTCTAAAGACATTTATAATTTTGAAATCTGAGGTTGGGATTTTCAGCGCATGTATGATCAAATTTGTGACCTCAAATTTTAACCTACCCTGGTTTTCATTCAGTATATTTTGGAGACTAAATATGCTAAAGGTATCCATATGAAATGTTTGGAAAGATAATTCAGATGTTTCCTGATTATAAAATCAATTGAGAATCCTTGTGCTATCAAGTCACTATTATTAAGCCAAATCTGGTTAGCAGTCCTCGGACTAACACAAAAAAGGAATACACAGCTCCTACCTTCTAAGTCAAAATCCTCCCAAGCTTGCACTATATCACTATTAACAATGTCAGCACCAGTAGTTGCCCTTAAAAAGTGCACAATCTGCTTCTTATTATGTAAATATGATATTCCGGCATTCCAGCTGTAACCATATAAACTCAGAAAAGCACACTTGTTTAAATCAATCATCACTTTAGCTGGTGTAAGGGTCTCATTACAATTAATTATTGTGCTGAACCTAGTCTCTAAAATTACAGGTTTATCAACCATATCTAAGCCCGCTGGTGGATTGGTCTTTACTGTATTATAAAATGTCCCTGTATCTTGTCTTAGTGATGTTATTTGCTGATTGAATGCCTGAATAGAACTTAGAAACACTTTTTGATTAGAGGTATTAGCAGGCAATTTGCAACTATCCAATTTTTCAATTTCAAGGACTTCATCCATTTTAATGCTATTACTTTCTATTGTATTGAATCTAAGATTTGGATGAATCTAAGATTGATGTACAGATTTGGCTTAATAATAGTGACTTGATAGCACAAGGATTCTCAATTGATTTTATAATCAGGAAACATCTTAATTATCTTTCCAAACATATTGTAGGACCGGTCCTCTTCAATGTCTTTATAAGTGACATTGCAGAGGGACTGGAAGGAAAAGTATGTCTCTTTGCAGATGACACAAAGATCTGCAACAGAGTTGATGCACAAGGTGGGGTGGAAAGGATGAGAAGGGACTTGGTAAGGTTAGAGGAATGGTCAAATGTATGGCAGCTTAGATTCAATGCTAAGAAGTGCAAGGCAATGCACCTGGGAAACAAAAACCCAGGGAAGAGTACACAATGGGGGGTGAGATACTAACAACAACAAAAATGAAAAGGGACCTGGGGGTAGTCATATCAGATGACCTAAAGGTGGGCAAGCAATGTGAGAGGGCAGCAAGGAGGGCTGGGAGAGGCATCACCAGTAGAAAGCAGGAAGTTATTATCCCTCTGTACAGACAGTTGGTGAGACCCCCATCTGGAGTACTGCGTGCAGTTCTGGCGACCCAATCTCTGCAAGGACATAGACAGGATGGAGGCTGTCCAGAGGAGGGCAACTAAAATGGTGTAGGGTCTGCATCAGAAGACATATGAAGAGAGACTTAAGGAGCTGAATATGTATAGCCTCGAGGAAAGGAGGGAGAGGGGGGACATGATAGAAACTTTCAAGTATCTCAAGGGAATCAACAAAGTCAAGAAGGTAGCATCTTTCAAAAAGAGGTGTGCAAGAACAAGGGGCACAATTTGAAGATAGAAGGGGGCAGCTCAGAGGTAATTTGAGAGTATTTTTTCACAGAGAGGGTTGTGGATGCAGCAGGCAGCCTTCCAGAGGAGGTTGGAGTCAAAACATTGGTGGAATTCAAGCATGCATGGGACAGTCATAAGGCAATTCTAGGGGGTGGGGGTAGGAAGAAGTAGGCTGCTGGTTAACTAGGATCTGCAGCTTATCCATTAGGTAGGGAAATGGGCAGACTGGGTGGGCCAAGCGGTCCTTATCTGCCATCAAAATCTATGTTTCTATGTTTCTATGTATTAGTAGAGTGGGTTAAATCCATAACAACATTCTCTCCTTCAACAATTTTGTTAACATCCAAGCCTGCATTCCTTATCTCCCTACAAACTTTCTTAGAATTTTTTTTTTATTATTTTTAGATTTCTTCAGTTTCCTACTCCTCTTTTTACTGTTACCTACAGGTTTAACAACAGTGGTGGGAATGCAGATTGTAGAAAAGTCTGGTCTGATCAACTGCCCATTGGGAGGCAGTATAGCACAGTGGTTTAAGGCTCTGAGCTGCAGATCTGGAGACCTGGGTTTGAATCCCAGAGCCCCCACTTGTATACTGTATGATCGTGAGTAAGTCACTTAACTTCCCTGTGCTCCCAGGTCGTACCTGCAAACAAGCGTTCAGCTTAGAGTGCTGCTCTTGGTTAAACAATTTGAAAAAAAAACAAAAAGAAAACTTGCTAGGTATATGAAACAGAGTCAGATATTGGAATGGAAGGAGAGCCAATCATAGGAACCAATCTATCTAATTTGGTAATAATGTCATCGAATCTGGCACCATTAATTGCAATATTACCTTTAAGGGTCTCTAGCTCATTAGTAACTCCTACTAAATGGTCAAGTATCAAAAGATGTGCAGCATAAGGATCTTGCATAGTTCTCTTAAGATCACTATCTAAACTAAAAGGCTAAGAAGAAATCCAGTCATTAGTGTATTTAGTAAATTCACCTTTCCTGTTTGTAAAACAGCAACTACAGTGCAAACTGGAGTGACAATTTTTATTGATTTTAGAGTCTATTAATTTAAGACCATCAATTGCTTCTTGCAACCCCATTGTATTATCTTGTAGATCTGTCATCCAATTAGTACAGTTACTACTGGTAACATTCCACATGGTACCTAGTACTGGATCAGGGGCCAGTTCAAGGGGAAAAGTTAGAAAAGTATGCTAAATCGGAAGCAGTATCACAATAAAGATCAATCAAAGCCTCCCTCCCTCCATGAATGGGCAGCAGAGATGCTACCCAATCTCATGTCATTACCATTTTCAATCACTGTTAGGACTGCTGAAAAAATCTAACCTCCAATTGTAATATTATAGTCCCTACTATGTTCATCCAGAGGGCTAAGTGCATCTGGTACTGAAAACATTTTTGTAGTGGAAGAAAGCCTAGTATAATTGTGTCTATTGACATCATCAGCCTCATTAATAATATTATTATCGAAATCATTTAAAGGAATAGCCCCTTGTTTAGTAAACCCAAACATATTGGATGATTTGGCTAGTTCACTAGTGTTGGCAACTTTAGTCAGAAACATATTAATCTTAACTTATTTTGTTTTTAAACTGGATATATTAGAAACATTTCCAGTAGGATTGTCTTTATTTTTTTATTTCTTATTTTTCTTTGATTTACTAAGTTTATTAGATTTGCCAGATTTATTTGACTCATTTATACTTTCTGTTGTTTTAATGTTGCCAGATTTGTTACCTTTCTTTCTCCCTTTACATCTTCACTGATAACTAGCACCTGTTCAACCTCCTCACATAGCATGTATTGACTCAAAATACAGACTGGTGTATCTGGAAAAGCCCTAACCACCTCATCTATACAGTCTTGGCTTGAAATACAAATTGGGGTATCTAAAACATCCTTATCCATCCTATGTGCCTTTTTATAGTTGCCATTATAATGTTTGTTCTCATAGCTTCTATGTTCAGAAATAGGCTCATCAAACACTTGTTTATCTAAGGAACTAACTTGAGTATCCTGCATTATTTGCTTCCTTATTTTCACCATTTTTACCACCCTTATTGTGATAATACTCGATAACAAAGAATTATAAATCCCTAATGATAAAAATGCTTAGCAAAATATAAAAACTCAACCAAAACATAAAAACAAAACAAAAAACAATTGGAAAAACAGCAATTCAAAGCTCAGAATCACAGTCACCCCTTACTGTGTCCATTCAGATCGTATTTAGGTCATGCATAGTCCCACAAGAATTGCTGAAGGAGTAAAAATGAAGATGTTCAGTGCTGCAATATGCTTCGCCCTTATAAGGCCTTCAGAGCAAACAGGACACTCCACAGATCTTCCCTATCAAGGACTTATGGATCAGTCTCTATTACTTCACTATAATCAGACCACACAGTTGTTCGGGAAGTAAGGCCCACTACTACAACAGGAACCCTTGCTTTCTTTAGTTCAGTGGAGCTTTTCCCAGGAACAAATTTTAAAAGAAATATAAAAAAAGAATACTCAGCAGTAATCATTAAATAAATATTCTACTCTTTTAGAGTTCAAAGCATCCACTCTGCATACAATTAAAATAAAAAATAAAAACCTTAGTAAACCAATCTATCTGTGTGACCCGCAATGCCTAATTCATAATATTAGCAATATTTGCCAGTAATATTCCCAGAATTTAGAAAACACAGCATCAGGATATCATTTGAAATCGAACTAATAAGTTACACAGTCAGTTTCAAAGTCAATAAAAATAGCAATAAAAGTTATAACAACAACAGGGACAACAAAAACAGTCATAAAAAAGTTAAGTAATATAAAATGCTTAGTTAAAATGCATGTTGCCTCCTGCGAGTCTTAAATTAGTTTATGAGTAGAAATCCTCAGTCTCCATCTCCATGTCAGCTTTTAACAGCTTAATTAAACATGGAACACACTACTGTTTCTTCTGTAGGATATCACAAGTTAAAATTAAAATATTATTCCTTCCATGCTGCTCCTGGCTCACAGCTTGTAACTCCCAGTAGAATGGCGACTCTAAGTAGCAGAACGCCACACATGCACATTAAATAGTCAGCCCAATTGACCCACCTACACCAAAAGTGCGCAAAACAAAAAATAACTAAAAAAGGAAAAAAGAAAAAGAAATATCTCGATATCTAATTAAAAGATAGCAAAACAAATTATATGGTTGGTAAGTAAACCACTGTTTGTCTAAGGTTACTTGTTTATATCTAAATATTTCTGACTTCATACACAAGATAGCTGAAAAAATGCACATATATGCAGTTGATAAACTTCACTCAAAGGGGAAAAGTTTACAGCACTTTCCTAATTAGAGATCAAAGAAATCTGCCCCAAACTTCCCAGCCTCTCTCCGGGTTTCAGATCTCCAACTCTTTCTGGTTTTCTTCCCCGAACTCTTTTCAGTGCTGTCCAACACCCCAGGGCACCTTTCTTTTAACTCTTTGCCAGCTCAGTTAACCCACCTTTGGTACTCAAAGGCTGCAAAGAAAAGAAAAGACGACAGCAGAAGAAAACACAGAGATGGCTGCACAAGATGGTCTAGAAAAAGCTGTTCCTCAGGCAAGTATCAAGTATGCTTAGGCGGCATACCTTTCCTGGACATAAAAAACTCCTGAAACAGCTTCTGCTCTGCAGACTCATCCACAACCTGCTAGTGTGCAGTGGTCCACCTCTGTTAGTCACGTCCCATGTGCGTTGTGGCACCAGCTCATCAGCAATGAGACAATTGTCTTAATGGTTTATCAATATAGATGCAAAATAAGAGGGGAGCAAGAACACACACCTGTCTGATGCCTGTATTAGTAGGAAATGTAGTAGACAGATGACCAGTTCTACCCATTCTGACCTGAGACCAGGTACCTGTGTAGAGTTCTTTAATAATTGCTATTAGCTCCCTTGAATAGCCTTTTTTCATACAATAGTTCCCACAGTAAATTCTTTTGAATCATATCCAAAGCCGATCATAAATCTATAAATGCATTGTATAATTTTTGCTTACATATATGTACATACTTCTCATACAGGTACCTTATAATAAAACAGTTGTCCGTTGTACATTACCCTGGACAAAAACCAACCTGCATATTTGAGAGGCCTCCTAGGTTCCTTAATTCTTCAGTAAGTCTATATAATATCAATTTAGGAAAGATTTTACCCAAAGAGTCTAATAAAGAGATCAGTCTATACGTGGCTGGATCCTTTTTATCTGTATCCACCTCTGACAGTGACACTTTTACAGTAACCATCAGTACAGTGACTACAGTGCCAGGTCGCTGTATGGATGGTCGCTGGACCCAGGCACTGTATTTGGGGGATTTGCACACCCTTCCCTAATCATTTCTGACTTGGAGTTGATTATAAAAAGTAGGGGTGTGC
The DNA here is from genome assembly GCA_016271365.2 of Neoceratodus forsteri. NCBI lineage: Eukaryota > Metazoa > Chordata > Ceratodontiformes > Ceratodontidae > Neoceratodus > Neoceratodus forsteri. Next base: position 635,228,757 of record CM057455.1, on the reverse strand, counting down.
ATAGGCAGAGCTCCCCATGTTGGGGTTCGGGATGAAGCCCCCCAAAAAAACATGTGTTTAAGTTGGAAACCATCTGCCAACTGCAAATGCAGTTGACATGATGGTTTCACTGTCCGGTCATTCGACAAACTTTTTGTCAATGACCAGTGGTAGACCTCTTTTTATCCTCCTTTTTATAGATTGAAATTATCAGTGCCCCTTTCCAGGCGCTTGGGAAACTTAATTGATTACAGCAGGCATTGAAATAATTGATAAGTACAGGGGCCCATAAAGATGGTTGTACTAAATAAACTTCAGCTGTATTAAGTCTTGACCTGATGCCTTACGATGTTTCAGAGGCTATAGTTAAATATAATTCTTCAACTGTAAAATATTTAAACATAGATATATCAATATTTTTTGTGTTATTCCTAATATCAAATTCTGAGCTGTAAATTTTTTTGAAATAATAATCCTTCCAGGTTTCAAGCAGAATATGACTCAATTTCATATTTTAACTTGTTAGTGCCTTTGGCAACCAATATCCAATATGAATGATAGTCATGCTCATTTATGGCTTTTAACATAATTTACCATTGTTTCAATTTACACTCCATTTCTTTCTTAGCTAGGAATTTTTTAGATTTCTATTTAGTTTTATTTCTCATTTTGTATAATTTAATTTTTTTTCTTAATTTCTTTAATTCTCCGGTTTAGAGCTTTCTTAGCTAAACGACACCCAGCGTCAAACCAAGTCTGCTTGTCTGTACTATCTTTCTTCTGGTTGATATGTTTCTCTTATAGCAATCTAACTAGTGCCAGACACATGCATATTTGCTCATTTAGTTCTTCAAGGTCCTAACAACCCGTGTGCAATGATGTAAGTAAATTTTCTAGAAGACTAGAAATTTAGATTTCATCTGCCTTATTCCATTTGGTTCTTATATGCCTACCTATTTCAATCGATGGAAAAAATAAGGGCTTCAGGTGGAGTAACCATCAAATTTTTAGAAGTAAGGATTAGTGGTAAATGATCACTCTTGGCTCTAGCAGGTATATAAAATGTACTCCAGATAGATATGTCTCCACTCCAAAATATGTAATCAATAATACAAGGCCTCCTGGCTGAATAATGTGTAAAATGACCTTCCTTATCTCCACATAGCCTACCAGTGCTTGAAATGGTGAAGTGTTTTTCTTTCTCATGTTGTAATCCTCCTGGGTCGTGACTGAAATTAGTCATTTTATGGCTAGCTCACCTACTCAGTAAACAAAAACCAAATAAAATAAATAAAATAAATTTACATGTTGTTAATATTTCAAGAAGTTTGCATCCCATTTTGTTTATGTTTTTATCCATAGATTTCCTAGGAAATTTATCTGCCGCCTTGTGACACCAATTATGATAATCTTTTTCAGAATAACCATAATGGGCCCCAATTTTGGCATTGAAATCTCTATATACTGTAACAATAAGTCACAAGCACTAGTGGCCCATACATCCATGTAGATTCTTCTAAAATTGTCCAACGCCCTGTTTCATAAAAATTAGTATTACTCGGAGGAACATATGTATTTATTAGACAGATCATCTGTTTGTTGAATTGTAGTCATACCATTTATACATTGTTATTAACTTTTACCTGCTCAACTTTAATCCCTTCCCCTATTCTGACCCATATAACCATACAGTACCTCCTGTTAATCTACTTTTTTTTGCAGTTCTTACGCCTGGTATATGGAAAATATTATATCCATTGAGTGAAGTGTCACAATTTTTTGAGTGTCACGTCTCTTGCAAGCATAATACAGTAAAGTTGGATAAAAAGTCCAGCCAGCTTTTATCTGCCCATTTACTGCCCAGCCACACAATGTTCCAAGATACAAGAGAGAATCTGGCCAACTTGACTTTAATTTCTAAATCAGGAGAATCCATTAGTCACTCATCTACCCCGTCAAAATTTCAAATCTGTTTCTAGTTTCTACATTAGCCAGTATTAAATATGTCTTCCCTTCTATATATACATAATCTGTTCCCTTATCAGATGCATTAATAGGATCGGATTGCTCATTTCTGTTTTCATCTGTAATGATATACATTCTCAGATCATCCAATTTACCCACATTTTCTATTATCTTTTTATACAAACTGTTAAAACCAATCTTAATGCGCATCAAATCACATTCAGGATCATTACCTTGCCTTTTCACTGAGATAGCATTATCATTTACAAAGGAAATGTTAAGTAGTTGTTCCAGCAAATCCCAATTAATGGTTTTTAAGTGCTGAGGATTCTCATTTTTAGTTCTTCCTAGTTCATACAATAACAGGGTCCCCGTTTTCCTATCATCTTGTTGATTATCTTGCTTTTTACTTTTGTTTGGTCCATTAATTATTGCATTGTCTATAATATGTATGCCCTAGCTATCCAATAAAGAGGCCCTTTTGAGTATTACCTTTGCCATTTCCTGATTTTGTACTTCTGTATCAACACATCCATTTTGGACCATTTGCACATCTATAAGCATCCACTATCCATATATTTCAGAGAGAACATGAGCCATGGTTCCCCCAACCCTGTTCCATTGTTGACTATAATAAAACAGTTCCCTGGTGGCTAGTGGTCCCCCTCCCTCAATCCCCAATGTCCCCTGTATGCATAGATAACAGAACTCCCTGGTATAAGTGGTCTTCCCTCCCCATCTCTGAATGCCCCAGCCAACAATAACCAACAGTCCCTGGTGTCTAAGAGACCACCACCACCTCACCCTAGCAAGTAGTGCCCCACAACCTCACTCCTCCATCCCATCCAGGAGCCAGCGACTGGCACAGCCATCCACACTCCACCACAGCAGGCTGCCAACTGAGCTGCCAAGCAGTGCACAGTGTACAATCAGCTGTTACTGTATGCCCTCCTTGATAGTTCAGTCATCAGCTGGCCATGGTGGAGTGCAGAGGGCTGGTCAGTTAAGGGATCCAGGATTAAATGGGTTGAAGCGGGGTAGTGGGGCACTACCTGTCAGGATGGAGGGTCCCCTAGACACCAGGGAATGTTGGGTATTGATAGACAGGGCACTCAGGATGGGGAGGGGGCACTTGATACCAGGCCAGTGTTGTTTTTTTCATATATATGGGATTAGGGATGGGAATGGGGAACTGTTAGCCTCTAGGGAATGCTTTATATGTTACATCTTCTTAATAGTACTTGTTAAACATACTGTTCTGGCAGCCTGGCATTCAACTATGACCTATTTCTGCCCTTACAAGAGTGCCACCTGACTGTGCCCACAGCTTGCGGCAAACCTTCCAGATGTGCTGTCTGTTTCAAGCACTTCCACAGTTGCCACAAGCTGTGGGACTTTGCCACTAGGACCCTACCCAATAGAGAATTGTACACAGGACATCTGGCACACTGGCAATTGGTGAAAGCTGAGACTGGTGTAGCTTGTGCCACCTTTTGCGAATCAGAGCCTTGGTCTTTACCTGCCAACAACATCTATATTTCTATATTTCTATGTTTCTGTGTTTCTACAGTATTTTACAGTTTGTCAGCCTCTCCTAGTAGTTTCCACACTGTTGGAAGTGTAAGGTTTGTTTATTTATTTATTTAGATGTTTGTTAATTTATGTATGTAACTAATTAATTAATTTCTTTTTCAGGATTTTTTTTTAATTTATTTATTGTATAATTGGATTTGTAACCTTTGAGTCAGTGGCTCATTTACAAAGGTACCTCGTCACAGAGATGACACACATGGTTAACACAATTTACAGAGTACAGTCAAGACAGAAAACAGATTTTTTACATATTTACAGAATACAGACATACAGAATCACATAGTTTTACATAGGTTGCATGAACAGAAATACATAGTATTACATACAATTGCTTGAACACATGTGTAATTAATATACATTTCAATTAGTACCAGCAGGTACTGGCAGAGGAGAGAAGGCCCAGGGAGGAGTGGGTGGGGTTGGGTGGGAGTGGTGGGTGTTCAGCCCAGTGGGCCTTGTCAATAGTGCCAGGAGAGCAGCAGAGTATCTTTTAGTGACAGGTGCAGCAGTGGGTGTTGAACAGCAGATCTCGTAAGGCAGTTTTGAAGGGGGCAATTTTGGCAGTGTTGGAAATGGTTACGGAGAGTGAGTTGAACCAGGTAGGGGCTCTGTAGCTGAAAGACCTCTGATCCCGGGTGGTCCTAGTTCTGGGCACTAGTAGAGTGACCTTGTCTGAAGTTCAGATGGTGGCTCTGGGTAGTGTAAACTGGATGGAGGCAGACACCCTGGGGTGGGAGACCCCAAGTAGAATCTTCTTGGTTAGCAGGCCAGTTTAGTAGCAGATGTGTTCATTGAGGTTTAGGAATTTGGCCATGTCATAGAGTTGACAGATGTGGGTGAGTCTAGGGGCACTGGTCAGTACCCTGCAAGCCTTATTTAGCATGAGTCTAATCTTGCTAAGGGCAGTGGAAGCAGCAGCACCATATACTGGGAGGCCGTAATCAATAAGGGACATTACTGTGAATGTGATGGCAAGCCTGAGGGCATCAGGTTGGAGGGAGTCCTTGTGCCAGGAGAGGATGCCAAGGCATGTGTTTGCAGAAGAAGCAAGGGCAGTAATGTGGGCATGAAAGGTGAGGGCCGAGTCAAATGTGAATTCAAGGTGTTTGAACGAGTAAACTTGTTAGAGTGGTTGACAAGCGCTGGGGAAGATTTGGAGGGGACTTTTGCTGGCTTTTTTCTGGTGGTGGGTGAAGAGCATTGCCTTAGTTTTTTTGAGGTTAATTACTAGTCTGCTCTTCGTGAACCAATTCTTAGCATCATTGAAAGAGTGCTAGAGGGAGTCTTGGAGGGAGATGAGATTTTTGTGAGCTGCATAAATCACTGTGTCATCAGCATATAGTAGAATATTGCCAGAACAGGTGCTAGACAGGCCATTTAGGTACAGGCTAAAGAGCAGTGGGTCCAGGATAGAGCCCTGTCGAACCCCTGAGTGGATTGGATGGGTTTCTGAGAGCACCCCATTGTTTTTGACACATTGGGAGCGGGCTGATGGGTAGTTTGCACACAAGGAGAGGGAGCCAGCAGAGAAACCCATATGGTTGAGGGCATTTAGTAGGAGAGGGTGGAAGACAGTGTCAAAGGCCTTAGAGACGTCAATGAACACTGCTCGAACTAGGTAGCCAAAGTCCAGAGAGGTGTGTAGGAAGTTGAAGAACTCCATTAAAGCTGTGCCTGTAATGTGACCAGCGCATAAGCCATGTTGTTCTGGACACAGGATGTTATATTTTGCTAGATATTCAGTGAGTTGGGTGGCCACCACTTTTTCTAAGGTTTTGGAGAGGGAGGAAGAATGGAAATTGGCCAATAGTTGCTGGGGGAGGACCGGTCACCACCTATGTGAATAGGTGTGACTGTCACAATTTTCCATGCTGTGGGAAATTGCCCCAGACAGAGGGATCAGTTCAGTAGATCTGTAAGTGGGACCAGGACTTCATCCAGGACCTGCCAGAGTATTTTTGGATCCAGGGAGTCGCTGTTAGGACTGGTGCCTTTTAGTGCTTTAAGCAGGAGTGGTTTGGCTTCCTGAATGGATACCTTGCGCAGGTTGAACTGGGGGTGCTGTGGATCTGGGGCCGGTGGGTTGTGGGTAGGGTCAAAAAAGTTACTTGGGAGGACAGGGTTGAGATCAGTAAAGGAGGAATTAAGGCAGTTGGCAATGTCAGTGGGGTCAGTGATGGTGGTGCCATTGACTGTAAGGTGGGCTGGGGGGGTGGAGCGTGATTTCCCAGTTATTTCTTTTATATTGTTCCAGAAGTTCCAGGCACAGCCCTATGAGGAGGTGAGGATGGCTTGGTAGTGGTCAGCCTTGGCTTTGTGGATGGCCCATGTGCACCTGTTCTGGGCAGCGTTATATGTCTGCCTGTTGTCAGCCCGACCAGTCTCAGTGGCTATATGCCAGAGGTTATCCCTGTCCCCGAGTAGCTGGAGTATGGCGGGGTGACCCAGGGTGCATTTTGTTTTTTGGAGCAGATCATGGTGTAGTGTGCAAAAAGATCACAGGCCTTGGTAAAAGCTTGTGAGAATAGGTCGAGGGCAGTGTCAACACTCGTTGCATGGCGGATGGGAGACTAATCAATGTGAGCTAGGAACTGCCTGAGTTTTAACAGTCCTCCTGGATAAAGGCACCTGCGGTGAGTGGTTTGGGCTACAGGTTTGGTGGTGGGGGTAGATCAGAGGAAAAGGAGAGGGGAGTGGTCACTTAAGGAATCAGGGAGGACTTGAATATCATGAATCTTTTGGGGGTGATTTGAGACAATGACATCTAGGAGGGTGCTTGTCCCTGATTTTTGGTTATGTCTGGTGGGTTGTGAGACAAGTTGGGTCAGGTCCAATGCAGCGAATGTGTCTCTTATTGGTAAGGCAGTGGGACTGAGCCAGTTTACATTGAGGTCTCCTACTAGGACTTGTTAAGCCTTATGAGGGAGGGAGGAGAGATATTCGGTGAGAGATGATATTGCAGGGGTCTGGTTCCTTGGGGGGATATAGGAGACTGTAAGATAGAGGGGGGTCTTGGCTGGGTCTAGGGTGAGTTTGAGGGTAAGGGCCTGGGCACCATCTACAAGCTTGGGGGCAGAGAGAGCATGGCCTACGATGGTGTCATGAGCATAGAATGCACAACTGCCTCCATGTTTACCTACTCGATCCTCACGAAATAGGGTGTAGCCTGGAAGGGAGACAATGGAGTCTGGCGTGGACTTAGTTAGCCATGTTTCTACTAGGACTAAGATGTCTGGTTGGTGTGAGATAACCCAGCACTGAATGGCAGCAAATTTTTTAAGCAGGCTGCATATGTTCATGGAGGCAATGCGGAGTCCATTGTACTTAGTTGGCAGATTGGTGGGGGCAGGGCCTGGGTTTGGGTAGGTATAACCAGAAAGGAGTAATAGTATGACTAAGCTCTAGTCCTGGGATGGCAGTTAGTTAGTTTCCTGTGGGTACATTGAGGTGCCGAGCAGGCAGTGGGTGAACAGAGAATGGGCAGGGTTTGGAGGGTCTGGAAGATGCAGAGGTGGTGGAGCCATAGGGATCCAGGGTCGGAGGTGGGGTTGGGGGGCAGTAAGACGATGGATGCAAGGGTCCGGGGTGCACTGACTTAATGGTGTGTGGGTGGGCTACAGTGGTAAGGTATGTGGGTACAATTGACCATGGGCAAGGGCTCAGGTCTGGATTGGTGGGAGGTAGGTTCCAGGAAGTGTAAGAAGATGATACACATAGGGTGGAGATTAGCACTCATGATGCCAGGATAGCTGAGTGGTATAAGGCTCCAGCCTCAAGGAGACAATTCTTTCTAACAACTGGGTACCCTGGTCTCTAAATAGAGGCATGGATTCAAATCTACCTTTTTCTGGCAGTGAGGGACACAAAGGCACAAACAGATGAAAGGATAGCCAAAGGTCTTATTGAAAGAGACAAGACATTTATTAGATACATAAGTGAAAAGAAGAAGAAAGGGGAGGGATTTTGAGGTTAAGATGGGCAATGGGAAACTGCACAGAAGAGGATCTGGAAAAATCAGATATCCTGAGCAGATACTTCTGCTCAGTCTTTACAGTCAAGAGTAAGGATGACAGACCACATAGAAGTAGCAGGAACACAGGTGGAGGGAGGTAGCTACAAGTCCACTCAGAGAGGCAAGAGCAATGAGAGGACTTGTGAATCTGAAAGTCGATAAGGCTCACAGATGGGGTACACTCCTGGGAGCTGAGGTAGCTCAGAGTGGTGCTGGATGCACCTCTGACAGCCCTATTCAACAACTCACTGGAAACAGGAGTGGTTCCATAAGAATGGAGGAGGGCAGATGTAGTCCTGATTCACAAAAATAGCAGCAAGGAGGAAGCCAGCAACTATAGGCTTGTGAGTCTCATGTCAGTAGTGGGGAAGTTAATGGAGATTCTTTCAAAAGAAAGGCTAGTGGAAAATCTTTATTTCAGTGAGTTACAAGACCAGGCAGCACAAATTCACAGAGAAGAGATCTTCTTAGACAAAACTTATCAATGTCTTTGATTGGGTGGCCAAGAAAATAGGTCAGAGTGGGGTGGTGGATGTGGCCTACTAAGACTTCAGCAAGGTCTTTGACACCATACCTCACAGGAACCTAATAAGGAAACTGTGCAGTTCAAGGTGGGACCCAATGTGGTAAACTCTGTACAGAACTGGTTGATGGATAGGCAGCTGAGGTTGGCATTAAACAGCACTCACTCTAATGAGGAGAAAGTGACCAGCAGGGAAACTCAGGGCTCAGTAGTGGGACCAGTCCTCTTCAGTGTCTTTATAAGTGATACTGCAGAAAAGCTGGAAGAGAAGGTATGCCTCTTTGCTAATGACCATAACATCAGAAATAGGGTAGATACTGTGGAGGGGTTGGAAGGAATGAGTAGATACCTGATGAAACTCCAGGAGTGGTCAAGGGCATAGAAGCTGGGTTTCAATGTGAAAAAGTGCAAAATCATACACCTAGGGTCAGAAACCCAGAGGTGGTGTATAAAATGGGGGAACAGGTATTGACAGTCACCAAACAGGAAAGGGACCTAGGGATAATAATATCTGAGACCCTTATGGTGGTGAGGCAGTGAGACAAGGCAGTAGGCAGAGTCACTGGGATGCTGGGGTGCATAGGGAGTGGAATCATGAGCAGAAAGCGAGATGTGGCATTACAACTGTATCGATAGTTGGTGAGACCCTACTTGGAGTACTGTGTCCAGTTCTGGAGACTGCATATTGGGAAGGACAAAGACAGGGTGAAAGCTCTCCAGAGCAGGGGAAATAAAATGGTGCAAGGACTGCATCATAAGCCACATAAGGAGACTGAGGAATCTCAGTCTACACCCTGGAAGAGAGGAGGGAGAAGGGTGAAATGATAAAGACCTATAAGTATCTTTCAGGGTGAATGAAATGAAGGAGAGGAAGTATTTTTTAGAAGAGAAGGGGCACAAGAATAAGGGGCATCCTATGAAACTGGTAGGAGGGGAAATTTAGAACAGATGTGAGGAAGTAACTTCTTCCCAGAAAGAGTGATAAACACCTGGAACAGTCTTCAGGTGGAAGAGGTGCGGGTGAAAACAGTGATATGCTTCGAACATGTGTGGGATAGGCATACAACAATATTGGTAGGAAAGTGTGGGGGGAGTAGCCATTGGTCAAGTAAAGCCTGTGGTAACAATATAGGCAGAGACAAATGACCAGACTGGGTGAACCATTAGGTCATTATCTGCTGACAAATTCTAAGTTTCTATGTTATTTATTTATTTATGAATTTATTTATTTATTTATTCATTCATTTATGTAAAATTTGATGAAAAGGATATGCACACTGAGTCAGGGCTCATTTTCAAGAACAGCTTAGGGGAAGGGATACAACAGGGAGTCAAATAACAATAACAAAGTGACAACAATAGATGCATGAACATGTACACCCTGGAAGAGAGGAGGCTGGCAGCATAGGCTAGAGGTTAGAATAATGAGCTTTGAATGAGCTTGATACATTCAGCAGAGTTGGGTTTGATTCCCACAACCTCCACCTGTATACTGTGTTACTCTGAGCAAGTCACTTAACCCCTCAGTGCTCCCAGGTCACCCTTAAAAACAGGCACTTGTGCCTAGTGGACCTTACCCAGTTACCAACAGACTAAAAAAATAATAATAAAAAAAAAACATGGTACAAGTAATGAATCTAAGAGAAAGTCAAAGACAATGACACATTTGTACAGTACATGTATGTTGGTAATATGGCAGTCAGGTTTAGAGCTAAAGAAACAAGCCATCAGTGCCGGGCAAGACATTTGTTTAGAACCAATGAGGAATTAAATTCAGATTGCAGAGTACATTGACATGTAAACTATACAGCTAAGTATGCAAAAAAAAAAAAAAAAAGAGTAAAATAGGTGAAATGGTGGGGGAGACTGGACATGGGTTGTAATGTGGAGTAATGTGGTGTACAGGTGTACATAACAGCCAACAGTTGGTGCCAGCAGAAGGGGGAATTCACAGATATTGTGAGCTACAAATAGGATTTGTAACTGCAGATTTCACAGCTAATCTTTTGTTTTGTTTATAGCAGCTGCACTCAAGGGTTGGGAGCTTGAGGCTGCATTCTGGAGGGAAGGCAGGGCAATCACATGCATCAGACCAATCATGGCTCAACAGGCAAGTTTCCCAATTGATTTTCAGCACACATTACAGTGACAGAGCCAACACAAGTCGGATTTGCTGATATTGTGAACTACAAATGGGATTTATAACTACAGATTCCACTGCCAACCTTTAGTTTACAACAGCAGCAAATGAGGGTCAGGAACAGGAGGCTGCATTCAGGAGGGAAGGGGGCAGAAAATGAGACATCAGGGCTCATCAGTTAGTGTTTTAAAAACCTTACCCAAGTGAGTTTTTCTGCATATTATATCCGAAAGTCAGTGCCAGCACAAGTGGTGGATTTGCTGATATGGTCAGCTACAAAGGGGATTTATAACTGCAGATTTCACTACTAACTTTTTGTTTTGTTTAAAGCAGTAGCATTCAGTGGTTGAGAGCTGGAGGTTACATTTGAGAGGGAAGATGGGGCAAACACACAAGACAGACCAATTTGGGCTCACCAGGAAACCTAATCCATGGTATAAATCCCCTTCCACACAATAAGTACCATTCACATTCTTGTCCCCTAGCATGAGTGGAACAGAGCAAGAGTGGAACAGGACTGGAATCCTAGGTGTCAGTAGGTGTCTGCAGGCAATAGCAGGCATGCAGAAAACTCTTCCAGGCCAGTAAGGTAAAGACCTGAACCTGTATACTTGTTGTTGCCTGAGTAGCAAATTCTAGAGAAAGGCAGTGGGGAATAGCTATTGTGTGGGAAGTGAGGAAACACCCTATGTAGAGTATCTCAACATAGCTGTAAAGGTTACATTAAAAGGGGAAAACAAAAATTATCTGTGTGTGGGAATAGAGGTAACAGTCTAGGGGAATATTAAAAGAGGATAAAAAAAGATAATGGGAGAAAACTGAAAACGTCCTATTTTAGGTCAATATACTGTACAATTGTGTTAAGTAAACCAAAAAAGAGGAATAGCAGAAAATCTAATCTAGGGTAAGGGTGCAAAATTATTTCCAGTTAACATAGTAAGTATAGGCATGGAAATGTTGGGAGTGGTGCATTGCAGAGGTTGTGAAGCAGCAGTTTTCAGAGATGCCTTCTGGAGACTGAGATACTGCCACCTCTGCACACACCTCTCTGAGCTGAGGGAGGAAGTTGCTAGACTATGGCCTGAGTTGACTAGGATTCAGAGAACCTCTTCCCATACTCACGCATCATCAATTTACCACTATTGCCACTGAGGATGCCAAGGAGGAGGGTTGGCTGGACTGTCGTGGGCTCTGGGAGGGTGAGAGTGGTGGGTTAAGGGCACATTCTTAGCCAGTACCACTACAAAACTCATTCACTGCTAGGGTGATATGGGACTGCTGAGAGGAGGCACTATTGGTAGTGACCAGGGAGGATATGGGGGTCCTATGTAGTGGACCCTAAGGTTGGAGGTAGAGGATGTCAGCAGAGGAGGAAGCATCTTCTGGTGGTGGACTCAGTCACTGCTAGGTGTAAGCAGAAGGGAGGGAAAGAGGGACATGAGGGACATGAGATGCCTACCTTGTGCTTTAACACAGAGTGATGGAGAGCAAATTCAAAGGATTTGTAGGGTAGCAGGCCGGGGGGGCAGCTGGATGTCATTGTCCACCTGAGAATGAATGACCGGGGCTGAGCTTGTGCAGGGAGATTTTATGGAGCTGGGAAGGCTCTTAGGTAGGTAGGCACTCAGTGGAATTCATTGAGTCATTGTCTTCTACAACAGGGGGAGAATAGGGTTCTCTGGACCAGGAGCTTTAGCTTGTGGTTGAAGGATGGTGTAGAGAGGAAGGGTTTGGTTACACTGGGGACTGCAAGCCAATCTGGATGGATAAGGGCCTTATAGGAGTGATGGCTTGCATCAGTCTACAAAGGAATCACAGTCCTCAGTGGACAGTTTAGATGTTACTTTGACAAACATTTAAACAAGCTGAAGTGGTGACAGAAAAATCAAGGAGGCATAAATTGCCTTACCACACAGAATGAAACAGAGAAAAGGGAACACTCAAGGGAAGGGGAATCCCCTAAGGTGAAAAATAAAGAAAAAAGCAGAGTGGCAGAAATGAAAGGACACTGGAACACAAACTGTAGAAAGAGAGGGGAAAGGAAGCAAAGCAAAAAGTAAAAATGGGGGTCATAGGCAGAGTGGTAACAAAATACGGAAGCCATGTGTGTAAACACAAGATGTCTAAGAAATAAAATTCCAGACCTAAAGGCCACCATAGCAGAAGCAGACCTGGATCTTTTGGCCATTGTTAGTTATGGTGCACAAGAAACCACAGCTAGGATCTGACCATACCAGGCTATACTCATTTCACAAAAGATAGGATGGGAAGGAAGTGAAGAGGGTTGGTGCTGTATGTAAGGAAGGGTATAAAAATGATGGAGATAAAGGGACTCTAGGGGGAAACTGAGAGGTAAAAGGTACTATGTGTCACTTTGCAGACAGGAAACAGAGCCACTATTCACTCTAGTGTGACCTACAGAACTCCAATACAGAGCGAGAAATTAGATAGGGAAGTGGTGGAAGCCATTGGCACAATGGAAGAAAAAAGTGACATGTCACTGGTTGGGAAATTCAATCTGCCAGATGTAGCTTGGAGCCTCCCAATTGCAGCTTCAGCTAGAAGCAGGGACATCCTGACTCCCTGCAGGGGGCATTTCTTAAGCAGCTAGGCAGGAAGCCGACCAATGATGGGGTAATGTTGGACCTGGTGCAACATGGACAGTATTGTAGACATCTAGATATAAGCCCACCTTGTGACCAGTGATCACTGTGCAGTGTAGCCCAAAATAATTATGGCAGTGGAAGTGAACCATACAAGAATGAGGGTCCTGGACTTTAAAGATGACCTAGTGGGAGGAGGGAATGAGCAGGAAGGGGTGGAGCAAGTGGGCAGAGCAAAGGAGGATATAGTGAAGTCAACAAACCTTCATGCATAGGAAATGAGCAAAAACTAGAGGAAAACAAGGTGACTTTGATTCTTAAAGGAAGTGGCTGAATAGGTAAAGGCTAAAAGGGTAGCATTCATGAGGAAAAAAAGAGATGCGGAGGGAATAGGACAGGGAGATGTATCAGGAAAAAGCAAAGAGAGGCAGGGAAAACAGTGAGGAGTGAAAAGGTTCAAACTGAGGAAAGAATAGCCAAGGGGGTTACAAAAGGGGAAAATGCATATTTTAGGTGAATAAGCGAAAAGAGGAAGAGTAGGAGAGGTATGGAGAGGTCACGCAGGGCTATCCTAGATCTAGTACTGACTAACAGGGAAAGGATCACAGATCTCCAGGTAGAAGGTCACCTGGGTGACAGTGACCATCACATGGTATGGTTCAACTAGGGCACTAGAACAAAATCATCCCATTCCAAGGCAAAAATACAGGACTTCAGAGGAGCTGACTTTGATAAGATGGCCAACAGAGTTACGCTAGGCCTATCAAAAAGAAATACAGGTGAGGGGGTACAGGCAAAGTGGGCAAGCATTAAAGATGCAATACTTGAAGCATCATCCCACTGTGTTAGTGAGAAAAGGAAGTGCAAAAGAAGAAGGAAACCACTTTGGTTCTCAAACACAGTAGCAGAAAATGTCAGAGCCAAAAGGCTAGCCTTCAGGAAATATAAGGGAACACAACAGGATGAAGCTAGGGAGGCATACCAAACTTCCCTAAGGGAAGCAGGGAATGTAGTAAGGCAGGCAAAGGCCCAAACTGAGGAAACACTAGTACGTACAGTAAAAGAAGGTGAAAAACTTTCTATAGATACATTAGTGAAAGAAGAAAGTCCAGAGGGGGTATTGCTAAAATCAAAGGAGATAAGGGGCCGTGGAAGAGGAGGACCATGTAAAAGCATCTTTCCTAAATAGATACTTCTGCTCAGTATTTACTGAAGAGATAGTAGGGCCCATAGCTCAGCATCATGGACACAGGGGGGAGGGAGGTGTGCACTAGTCCCTTCATAAAAGAATGGGTCCTACAAGAGCTCAATAAGTTCAGGGTGGGCAAGGCAATGGGACCTGATGGCATACATTCCAGGGTACTAAAGGATCTAAGGGTGGAACTACCAGAGCCATTATCAGAACTGTTTAGTGAGTCTCTGAGCACGGGAGAGGTCCCAGAAGAGTAGAGAAGGGCTCATGTGATCCCACTCCACAAGAGTGGTAGCAGGGAGGAGGCAGGGAGCTACAGACCAGTCAGTCTTACCTTAGTAGTGGGCAAGATTATGGAGAAACTTCATAAGGTAAGGATAGTGCAACACCTGGAATCCAAAGGAGCACAGGATCCAAGACAGCATGGGTTTACAAAAGGAAGGTCCTGTCAAACTAATCTCATAGATTTCTTTGACTGGGTAACCAGAGTGGTGGACCAAAGTGGAGCAGTTGATGTCACCTACCTTGACTTCAGCAAAGCTTTCGATACTGTTCCACATTGAAGATTGATTAATAAGCTGGGTAGGCTCAGGGTGGGTCAGACATTGGTCAACTGGGTGGTAAACTGGTTGACTGGCAGAAAATAGAGAGTAGTGGTAAATGGTATGCAGTCGGAAGAGATGCAAGTCACAAGTGGGGTACCTCAGGGATTGGTCCTGGGGCCAGTTCTCTTCAATATCTTCATCAGTGACATTGTAGATGGCCTGGAAGGTAAGGTTTGTCTGTTTGCAGATGACGCCAAGATCTGCAACAGAGTAGATGATCCAGAAGGGGTGGGCAGAATGAGAAGAGATCTGGATAAACTAGCGAAATGGTCAGAAGAGTGACAACTGGGGTTTAATGCAAAGAAGTGCAAAATCATGCACATAGGGAAGAGAAAGCCTGAAGCCACTTGTAGGCTGGGAGGGTAGTTGCTGGCAGTCACAAGGGAAGAAAGAGACTTAGACATCATCATCACGATGACCTGAAATCATCCAAGCAGACCACTAAAGCAGTAGGTAAGGCTAGTGAGATGTTGGGGTGTATTAGTAGGGGTATCACAAGTCAGGAGAGGGAGGTAATAATCCCTCTTTACAAGACACTGGTTAGGCCCCATCTGGAGTACTGCGTGCAGTACTGGAGGCCACACCTTCACAAGGACATTAACAAAATTGAGGCAGTCCAGAGAAGGGCAACCAAAATGGTACAGGGACTGCATTAGAAAACATTTGAGGACAGATTAACTGAGCTCAATATGTAAATCCTAGAGCAAAGGAGGCAGAGAGGTGATATGATTGAAAAATTCAAACACCTTAAGGGCATTAACAAGGTGAAAGAGTCTAACATGTTTCAATATAAGAAAAATAGCAGGACAAGAGGACATTGCATGAGATTAGAGGGAGGCCAATTAAGGGGTAATGTGAGGAAGTTCTTTTTCACAGAATGCGTGGTGGATACATGGAATGGCCTACCTCAGGAAGTGGTGGATATGAATACAGTGCAGGGCTTCAAACAGGCAAGGGATAGGCATAAGGGAGCAATACAAATGAGTATGAATAGATAGGCCATTGACAGAACAAAGGCCAATGGCACATTCATAAGGTAGAAAAAGAAATGGGCAGACTGGATGAGCCTTGCAGTCCTTATCTGCCATCAACTTCTGTGTTTCTATGTTTCTATGTGGACTGTGCAGAGGAGGATCAGGAAAATGCAGATATCCCAAACAAGTACTTCTGTTTGGTCTTAACAGAGGAACGGAAGGAGATGGGTCACATGAAAGTAACAGGATCACTGGTGAGGAGCGGGGTAGACTCTAGCCCCTTTACAAAGGAGAGAGTCCTGAAGTGACTCACAAATCTGAAAGCGGACAAAACTACAGGGCTAAACAGAGTACATCCAAGGCTATGGAAGGATTCAGGAAGGTACTGGCTGCACCTCCGACAGTCCTCTTTAACAACTCACTGGAAACAGGAGTGGTTTCAAAGGACCGGATTAGGACAGATGTAGCTCCGCTTCACAAAAATGGTACCACATAGGAGGTTGACAACTATTGGCCTGTCAGCCTAACATCAGTGGTGGAGATGATAATGGTGACACTGCTAAAGGATAGGACTGTGGAGTATCTTGAATCCAGTGGTTATGAGACCCAAGGCAAGATGGATTCATGGGGAGGAGGAGGAGGAGGAGGAGGTCATGTCAGACAAATCTGAGATTTCTTTGACTGGATGACCAAGGAAAAAGATCAGGGTGGGGCAGTGTACATAACCTACCTAGAGTTCAGCATGGCTTTCAACACTGTTACACATAAAAGACTTGAAACTAAGCAGCTTAGGGGTGGGTATTAAGGAGGTAAACTGGGTAAGAAATTTATTGGAGACCACATGATGCAGAGTGCTGAGTAGCAGTTCCTCCACGTAGCTCCAGCCTCCCGATTTTATAATCAGCTTTTTCTGATACCAAAATTGCTAAAAACCTTCTGTTCTATACGGATCCTGCTATCTAAAACTCCAGACCCTCTGTTGAGCAAGATTTGGGCACTGATGGAGGCTTATATGAAGAAAGCCCCGCAAAAGCATACTCCTCCAGTCACCCCCGAGAAGGCCCCAAAGAAATCCCAGGCATCGAGTGGGCCTGATAGACCTGATCTCCTCAGTCAAGCAATGGAGCAGGAACCTTTAACCTTAAATAGGTTCCTGTAAGCGTGCAAGCCTTTTCGAGAGGAGGTGAAAGAGATGGTGACTGACCTTAAAGCACTATCTAAAAAATTGGATGAGGTCTCGATGATGGCCTCGGATAACACTGCTCGCATTGTTTCCCTGGAGCATCTCTTAGACAAGGTGGACCCTGGGCTAGCAGCGATCAGGCAGAAGCTCTCTCGAGTGGAGGCCAAGTTAGAAGATCTCAAGAGCTGCAGCCGCAGAAATAATGTGGTTTTCCTAGGGCTACCTGAAGGGGAAGAGGGCTAGAATGCTGTAGTTTTCATGCAGAAGCTGGTGGAACAAGTTGCTGGTCCCTCTCCCTTCGGTCCTGCATACACCATTGAGCGAGCGCATAGATCGTTGCTGCTGAAGCCACCACCAGGGGCTTCCCCCCATCCCATTATTTGCCGTTTCCTGAATTTCTTAGAAAGGCAACACTTTCTGGTAAAAGTGAGAGCTCTGCAAGAGCTCCGCTGGGAGAACTCCAAGCTGAGAATTGCACAAGATTTACCAGGATCAGTCAGGCTGAAACGTACAGCATTTCACCCCATTGTGTCTAAGGTTATTGCTGCAGGGTTCAAATTCAGGATGGGGTATCCGGCCAGGCTGCAGGTGCTTGTGAATGGTTCCTGGCTTACCTAGGAAGACCCCGAATCAGCTCTTTCCGGTCTAAAGCTCGCCTTGCCTGATCTATTTCGGGATTCATGATAAGAATTACTCTCTTGGTGAAGGGAGTCTCATGCTGTTATGTGGGAACTGTTATCTAGCCAACTTTCAAGAAATCTGGAATGATAGTTTGCCTCTAGAAACTCCAGTTATCTAAATGGACATACTTATATCTTAACTGAGTCAATTGTTTTGGGACAATCACGCTTTAGCGTGTTTAAAACATGCCTGTAACCTAGCTTATTGTTTTGTAGAAATGTTTATTTTACTAGTCAGGGGGAAGGGGGTTTTCTCATATTCTATTTTTGCTGGATGAGCAGGCCTTTATTAACGAGGGGAGGAATTCCCTGAATTGTTAAGGAGCAATATCTCATTCAAAGTGGCTTAATTTTGGGCCTTTGCTGGGCTAATCCCTAACTCTCAGGTGAATGTGCAGTACGGTGGTTCAGTACCCACTAGAGGGAGCTCATCACGTGGGAATGCCAGGTCAATGATAGTGGTAATATGGGGATGACCTCCTTTTGATTACGTTCTCTGTTTCTGGCTTGGGTCATTGAAAGCCCCTATTTTGTACTTCTGGGCATTCAGACTGGCAAGGTGCTGACGTAACGATGTCCGAATTTAAAACTTAATGTATAAGGTTTAAGGTGTCAGTGTCCCATTTGCTATGCAGGCCACTGAATTCTGGTTAGAAGGGGCAATTTCCCTTCTATATGACTCCTTGTCAGGTCTGCTATTTGACAAGAATCCTTTTCATAGGGACACTGGAGATCCATATCCTTTTTCATTTCTCAGGGTCTCTGGGTATCTGTTCAAGCTTCTCTAGGTGCCTTATCTCAGTACTACTATTCCCTCACAAATGAGATGCGTTCTTGCTCATGGTCCAACACTTCTTGCAAGCCACTGGGGGTTGTCAATGAAGTCTAATTTCTTTTCCTTTTTCTTCAGGATCTGAGGGCATTCACTTACATGGGAGGACTGTTATTATATTTGTGACAGGGGGGTTACCTGGGAGGCTAGGGGGGGTGAGGAGGGGCGAGTACTGTGCTAAACGTTGCTTGTGACAGCTGTGTGGGTGGAGAGGGGGCCCTAGGGCTACTAGCTTGGTTTGTTTCATGTCAAATGGAAGGGGAGACGTTATGGGGGAAGGGGTTTGGGGTAATCATGGATGGGATGGGGAAGGGCAGGGACTATACAGCAGTAATACTTGGAATTTGGTTGAATGTTTCTCGATGTTCTTGTACAGGGCTGGTGATACTAAGCTCTTTAATCCTACTTAGATGGTTAACGATGTGATTTTTGCAACCTGGAATTGAGAGGTGATCAGGAAAAAATCCAAACAATATCAGGTGCTCAAACATTTAAGTCTTTTGTGTTCTCAGATAACGTTCTTGCAGGAATCCCATTTACTAGAATCTGAAGCTTTACAATTAAGGAGACAAGTGGGTCAGGTTTATAACGCTCCGGGCTCCACCAATAGTTGTGGGGTCATGCTAATTATTAATAGAGGCATTACCTTTATTTCCACGCAGGTTATCAAAGACCCGGGGGGCAGATTTGTCTTAGTTAAAGGCACTCTGTGGTCAGTACCACTTTTACTTTGTAGTATATATGGGCCCAATATTGATGACTCGGGGTTCATTATGAGGCTGATAACTATTATTCTCCCAGTGCTTCCTATCATGATCATTATGGGGGGCGACTTTAATCAGGTCATAGACTCTAATCTGGATAGGTCAGGTAGTGGACTAAGGGGGCTGTCCCCGGGGCAAAGGGCACTTAAGGATTTGGTAGATCAATGCGGGCTCTGTGATGTTTGAAACGTGTTGCATCCTAACTCCAAGGAGTTTACCTTTAATTCAATGGTGCACGGCTCGCAGTCTCGCATTGATTACATATTTATCTCTCAGGGTCTCTTGCCCGGGGTCATGTCCGCCTCGATCCAACCTGGCCCTATATCCGACCACTCTCTTGTGGTATGTAACTTGGCATTTCTTAAACCACCCAAAAGGGAGACCAGGTAGAAGCTCAATGAACAGCTCCTAAAGGATGCCAAGTATTGTAAGCTTATAAGAGAGCAAATTGAGTTCTTTTTCTTGTCTAACTCATTAGACAGTGCAAAGCCGGACATTTTATGGGGGGCCTTTAAAGCATACATGAGGGGGGTTCTTATCAGTATAGCGTCCAAAAGGAAAAGGACACAAGAGGAAGAGCTACTACCATTATTGTCCCAAATTCGGTCCTTGAAGCAAATCTCTCTGTCAGTACTTCTAATGAGGATAGGAAGAAGCTTCTGGCGGCCAAAGACAGGTATCTAGAGCTGTTGAGGGAAAGGCAGAGTTAGCTATAATCTGAACCAGAGCCAGTTATACAGACCAGGGAGACAAAGCGGGGCATCTGCTTGCATTGCGTCTAAAACAACAGGAATCTGCAAGATTTATCCCACCAATTTGGGCACTGGCAGATGGGTCCCTGAAAGTATCCCCTACTGAGATAGTTCAAGAGTTTGCTCTATATTACAAACAATTATACAGGGACATGGAGAACCCTCCTTGTCCAGAGATTCGTGAGGAGTACTTAAGGGTCTCTCATCTGCCCTCCCTATCAGAGCAACACAAGGGTTTTCTGGCTTCTCCTATATCTCAGGAGGAGATCTCAGAGGTTACTGGAGGGCTGCCTTCGGACAAGGTCCCAGGTCCGTATGGGTTCTCCTCATTATTTTACAAAGTTTTTCGTGAACTTTTACTGCCAGTGCTTTATCACCTATTTCAGTACATTTTATCTGGGCTAGAGGCGGACTCCTACCTGTTTGAATCCCTGATTGTTCTTCTCCCCAAACCAGATAAGGATCCCGAGTTAGTTCAAAGTTACAGGCCCATATCCCTTTTAAATCAAGACATCAAAATCATTTTGAAGATATTAGTCGATAGGTTAACTGTAGTCCTTCCCGGTCTAATAGGTATGGCCCAGGTTGGATTCATGAAGGGACATTCATCCACAGACCATCTGCGCACCCTCTCTCATGTCTTCTTGGTCTCCAGGGAGGCTATGTTTCCCACTGGGCTGGTTTCTCTGGATGCTGAGAAGGCATTTGATCGTGTGAACTGGAACTTTTTGTTCCAAGTCCTTGAGGCCTTCCAGTTTTCTCTTGCTTTTATATCCTGGACCGGTGCATTATACAAAACTCCAACAGCAAAGATTTCTGGAAATGGTGCATTTTCCAAGTCTTTTTCATTACATTCAGGCACCAGACAGGGTTGTCCCCTTTCTCCCCTTCTATTTAACCTGTATCTCAAACCTCTCATTCAAAACATTCTCAATAATGCGGAAATACAAGGCATTTGGGTGGGGCATCATGAGGTTAAGATCACTGCATATGCGGATGAACTCCTTGCATACTTATCCCACCCGGTATCCTCCGTCCTGGTTCTGCTGGGTGAAATTGCTAAATTTAGTGCCCTATCCAACTATAAACTAAATGCTAACAAATCCTTCTTTTTCTCTCTAAACCACAAGACAGTCATGACTGATATTACCCCCTTAGGTTTATGTTGGGCTCCTAGGACACTAAAATATCTGGGCATCAAACTAACTCGCAATCCTTCAGCATGGTTTAAGGAAAATCTGGAGCCCCTCACACAGCTTACAATTCAGGATCTTGACAGATGGTCTAAGCTCCCTATCTCGCTATGGGGCCAGATTAACATAATCAAGATGAATATCTTCCCAAGAATTTTCTATCCCTTATCTCCCCTCAATACTTTTATCCCGTTATCCTGGTTTAAGAAACTGCACGGTATTTTCACCAAGTTTATCTGGTCTGGAAAATACCCCTGACTGGCATATTATAAGTTGGCTGCTTCAAAATCTGAGGGGGGATTGCGGATTCCTCACTTGGCTATATTTTATTGGGCTAGCCACCTGGCAAAATGTCTGAAATGGGTATGTCTGGTCCCCGAAAAGGTACAGCCGATATGGCTTAGAATAGAACTGGATTCAATTCGGTCTATTAATATGGATCCCCTAACTCTGTTCTATGTAAAAATGTCCCAGGTGCATGGCACTGAGAAGTGTCCCACTGGTACCACTTCCTTAAAGGTATACGTGCAACTTTGCTCCTTTTTGCACTATATCCCCCAGTTAGATTTGACCCAATCCATTTGGAATTCCCCATCTTTCACTATGAACAAGCAACAGATTCCCCACACTTGGTTGCCCCAGTTGGGTGACGGGATAGTATTTTCCTTTGTGGACGAGGAAGGGAAATGGCTGTCTGCAGGTGATCTTACTCGGAAATTTAGTATTCCGGCATACTCACATTTCAAAGCAGTACAGTTAAGGCACTTACTTACAACAGTGATGGGAAATATCCCTCCTAGCCAGACGGTTAGGGCCCCAATCCCAGAATTCTCTTCTCTACTTGGATCTTCAGGTATTGTATCCAAATTATATCAAGATTTGTTTCATAGAAGATATGGGGACTCTTTTGGGCCGACGAGGTTCTGGAGTTCCATATTTCCCCAATATTCCCCTAACAGGCAGGCCTTGTGGAGGTCCTGCCATAAATTTGTGTCCCAGGATAGACTGCGTCTTATGCAATATCACATTTTGCACAACATGTATTATACTCCGGTTAAGTTAAAGAAATGGGGTCTCCTGGACTCAGACATACAGTATGTGTTAGATGTTCCCAGGGAGAGGGAACACTCCTTCACATATTTTGGTCCTGTCCCAGAATTTCCCTTTTGTGGGACTCTATCAAAGCTTTCCTGGATCCTATACTGGGTTTGCAGGAGTACTTCACACCTGACATTTGTCTTCTAGGGGACCTGTCCTCCATCAGGGTCAAAGTAAGAAGGTTTAAAATTTCTATGATAGCACTATCTGTCAAGAAGCTTATTTTACGTCACTGGAAAGACAAGTCTACTCTGACATTGCAGGAATGGGTGAATGAAATCCTTGCTAACCTGCATACGGAAAAAGCTATTGCCAGCCTTCACAACAGATTATCTGCTTACACTCAAATATGGTATCCCCTTCACTCCTTAATTTTTGTTGCCCAGACATAAGTAGTGTTTCACAGTAAATAGCCCTGTATACTCTTGTATAATAGTTTTGAGCTTATGTTACATAATGACATGTTACTGCTGTATGGGGGGAGGGGTTGAAGGGGAGGAAGGGTCAGTCTTAACATAATAACTTGCTGTATTCTTGTTTTATTTCTCATGCTAACTGCCTCTTGTTGTGGAAAATCTGTTAATAAAATTTGAATTGAAAAAAAATAAATTTATTAACGGAAGGCATCAAAGGGTGGTGGTAAATGAAATTCAGTCTGGAGAAGGGAGTGTGTCCAGTGGCATGCCTCAGGGGCTGGGACCAGTCCTCTTTAATATCTTTTTAAGTGATATTGCAGATGAGCTGCAAGGGAAGGTCTCCCTCTTTGCTGATGACACAAAAATCTGCAATAGGTTATACACTTGGGGAGGGGATGTGTAGAGACATGAGAAAACCTGAGGAGTGGTCAAGGGTATGACAAATGGGTTTCACTGTGAAAAAAGTGCAAAAGCATGCACTTAGGGCACAGAAACCCATAGAAAGAGTACAAAATAGGAGAATAGGTATTGACTGCCACCAATCAGGAAAGGAGCCTGTCAGTAATCATATCTGATGATATCAAGGTGCAAGCAGGCAAGGAATAGAGCACCCACAGCAACAGCAAGCACCAGGACTCCAGTTCAAATATAAAGTCCTTTTATTAATATAAAGTGCATCAATCACTCACACCAGTGAGTCAAATTCAATGAATGGGCTAGCAGCTCTGAAACTGGCTGCAGAGATGGTGGGGGATGAAAATATTTGTGGTATTCAAGAATGCATGGACTAGGCATAAGGGACTCTTAGAGGAATGGTAGCTGAAAGAGACAGAGATCAAGTAGGTTCAGTGGTGAAACTACTTTATATTCAGGGAAAAATTCAGCAGACTGGGTAACCTAAGTAGTCCTTATCTGCCAAAAAATTATTTGTTTCTATGAGAAGAGCAAGAGATCTATCTGCAGGTGCATTCATTTGTGAAGTGAGTCCATAAGAGTGGTTTGAAAGAGTGGAGTGAGGAAGACAGACAGATGGGGAGACAGGATACTTCAAATTGTAGGAAGAAGAGAAAGCAGACTGGACTTCTACAGATATACTGTGAGGTATATAAAAGGAGCAAGTAGCAGATGAAGGAAGGGAGTAGGAGAAAGGGATGGCAGGGCTAAGGAGAAAGGAGAAGTAAGTGGGAGTAGTAGAAAATCAGTATTTGGTCATGAAGGAGGAATAGTGTGAAAGATGCTGGGCCTCAAGAGAGGGGAAATACAGATTAGAATATAGAAATCAATAATGGGTGAGAGATAGGGCACTAAGGGCAAACCAGCAGAAGGAAATGAAAAAGGGTGTCAAGTCTGGCAAGTGATGACTTTGAGGCAGTGCTATAGACTACAACTACATAGTCAAGCACAGGCAATATCATTTTAAGGATGGCCTCACAACAGACTGGGAAAGGAAGAAATGATTTGTTTTGGCACATTATACCAAAATTAGAGTGAAGTTTCCTGTACATGGCATCAATATGAGCAGAAAAGCTCAGATTCTGATCCAGACACATCCCTAAGTACTTGAAATGGGGTGCCTGTCCAAGCAGCTTGTCATCTAGATGTGAGAGGATACGTGTATGTTGGAGGCTTGCTAATCTTTGACTAGTGCCAAATGTAAGAGACTTGATTTTATTTTTTGTTTGGCATTTAGTGAGAGTTGGCTTGCATAGAACCAATACTGAACATTGTCAAAATCATACTGGAATGAGGACTTCAGCTCAAGGAATGAGACACCTCAAGGAAACAGAACTGTGCCATCTGCATATATGCGTATGTCAGAAGAGATACAGGTGAAGGAGAGGTCATTTCAGAAGATGGCGAAAAGGACTGATCCAAGAATGAAGCTCTGGAGAACTCCAGACTTGATGGGCAGAAGGGTGGGTAGGGCATGACCAACTTGGATCAACTGGAGTGGACATCAGAGGCATCAGTATAACAACCTGACTGCCAAGTCATATAGGCCTGCAGCACATAACTTATCAAAGAGAAGGTAGTGGATCACTACATCAATGGCTTTTACATGGTCTACAAAAATGGCAGCAGTGATCTGATACTTGTCCATGCCTGTCAGCACAAAGTCTGTGAATGGGAGATGGGAGAAGAGTGGTTGAGTGGTTCTTGTGGAAGCCAGAATAAACAGAGAAGAGAAATGAAAAGGAGTAAAGATAGGTTGACAATTGGGAGAGAACAAGTGTCTCCTGTACCTTAACCAGAGCTGAGAGGAGCAGCACTGGCTGTCACAGAGAGATGGAGAAGATTAGTATCCAGATCATCAGGGCTGTGCCCCTTAGCGGAGTTAACTGAGAGTAAGGCAGTGAGGGGTGTCTCTGTGGAGGCTGGGGGAAAAGAAAAGTACTGCATGCTGGGTTGAGATGAGAAGATGAAGGTCATTTGGGGAGAGGCATGTCAGGCAGGAGAGGGAGAAATGAGGGGAGGAAGAATAAAAGGGCACAGGAAGTGAAGAAATTGTTAATATTTACAATTTCAGGTGAGTCAGAGATTGATCAATTTCCTAATGTGAGAATGGGAGACATGGACCATGTAGTGGTCAACCAGGGAGTGAATAAGTTTCTAAAATCTATCAGGGGAATTAAGATTGTTTTGCAGGTTGTGTGTTAAGTAAATGTATTTAACTTCCCTAGTGGCTTTTGTACATGTGTTGCCTAGATGTCTGTATCTCAACAAATGTTCTGGGACAGCCAGAGGCTTTGTGGAGATACCAAGCAGAATCACAAGCTTTGAGCATGTCAGTGACATCTGCAGTATTTCAGGGAAGGTGGGACCCTTGGACACAAAATCTCCTGAGTGGGGTATGTTTTGCCTAATATAGCAATTAAATTTAACAGGAAATAGGCAAGAGCAACATCTATATTAGTTTATAAAGTGAAGGCTGATCAGTCAGTGGCCCAAATATTGCCTTGATGGATAGGGAGTTCATGATCCTTGAGCAAGCTAGACCAGGTAAACATTACTGAAGCTTTAAAGCAACAGTGTATGTTAGTAACCATACACTTTTTTTTTTTTCATCAGTAATGTTCTTCCGGCAAAAATATCAAGATACGTATTTTTGTTTTGTTTTCTTTCATTCCTAAAACAAGATACATAATTTTGAAATGTTTAAAAGTTCCCAGTCCCATGTCATAGCCACCATAAAAAAAATTAAATTATTGACTGTTTACCATAAGAAACATGTGGCAGAACCATCCTAATAGATATCTAGCAAGTACATTCAACAGGTAACCTCAGTATAAAGAGATTTATTAAAACTGTGGGTGGTGGCTGTCTTTAATCAAATGATTCATGAATGACACAATTGGCTGTAAAATCTGTCTTAACTACATAAGAAAACTAAAACTACGCTGAATATGAGTTTTAGCTTATCAGAAATACATTTTTGCATAGAACAATTTGATGAATTTTTTTGCTGACTAACAAATACTACTGCTTTAATGGGGTAGCTCTTATGGATGCAGTAAACCATGCGATGGTCACCTAAAACATCTGGTAGTGTTCCAGCAAAAACAACAAGATGGGGATATGAGAACAGGACCTACACTCCATAGTACACCTTGAAGATAGCGACCACATATGGGTGACTGTCAAAACAGTGACCCATATGAGGGCGCTATCATCATGGGTGATGGTAGGGGATGGTGACGGTTGCAACAGTGAGGGTAGGGTGGGTAACAGGAAGGGCAGGTGGGCAACAGGACATGTAGGAATGGGGAACAGGGTTGTGACCCTGTAGTGTGCCTGCTTCTACCGAGCCAACCATGTGGTGTGGTGGGTAGGGTGGTTGGCTCTGATGGAGCAGGTTCGGGACTGGGGGCGGGTACAATTTTGCTGCATCCCACAGCTGCAGGACTTAATTTTTTTTTTAAATCAGGCTGTGCCCCCCTCCCCGACATGCACCCCCCCTGGAGTTGAGAGTCTTTAGTTAGGGGGATGCGGGGGGGAAAGCCCCCTGCCGGGGGGGGTGCGGGGAAGTGCAGCACTCCCATATGCACAGTTTCCCAGTCACCTTTTTCTGCATATCACCAAAAATGTTTTAGGCGATAATGCAGTTCGCAATAATAGCAACTGCCGAAAAATCACATAGAACCCACTCCACTGTAGTCTTTCAAGTTTCTTAGATTGTTAAGATTAGGGTTTGAAAACTGCATTTAGTAGTCAAGATGCAGCCTTACCTGTAACCTCAAAAGTGGCATGGTTTCCTTTCCACTGCAGATTGTGAATCCCTATCTGATAGGGTAATATCAATTCTTAGATCTCCCATAGTCTTTTTCAGCTTTTTCAGTTTGACTGGAAACTTTCAGGTCACATTTTTATCATTATGCCCTGCCTGATCTCCCTTCTCTTTTGTAGAATCTAAAGTTACTCAATATATCAAAAATTTACCTGTGGATTCATCCTGCCAATATGAGTAACTTTATATTTTTGATTTACATTTTAGCTGCCATTCACTTGATCACTATTCAATCCCTATAGCAATGCCAGCTCGGCTTTTTTATGATCCTTTTCCAAAAGTAGAAAAAGTGGCAATTCTGTAACTAACTGGGGTGAAGTATACAAAAGATACTGTGGGTGTTCCACAAAGCAGAACCACAAACATTTTCAGTTACTTACTTACTGGCAGGGCAGACCTATGCCGCAGCTTTGAGTAATTCTTTAATGAACCCCATGTGAACTTGCCATTGACAGCCTCATGCAGCTGTTCTTATGCCTGCACCAGACCCTTCATCTTGACAAACTGCACCTTTATGAAGTTTTAGGATCTAATGACCGAGGACTGGCTTAACATCTCTGTCACCAAGAAGAAGGTTGCCTTGCTTTGGCCAGTTTTGCACACTAGATCCTTGATGTTCACACTGGAGATGACCCCATCCCCCACTGTTGAGGACAAGGTTATGGGTGGTTTCAAATCACATTCCCTCTGGGGCATACTGCTGTAGGTCACAGTCCATGAAGGTTAAGAAGAAGTCAGTCCAAATGTTTGCCCTCTCAAGATGCTAGCCTATGCTCATGAGGCTGAAGTCCCCAAGGATTACTACTGCATCTGATTTGTCTTCTCTCCTAGTTTTCTGGCAAGCTCTTGATCATGCTCTACTGAGTTATTTGTGGTCCAGTAGAACATCTCAAGGTAAAAGTGCCTCCTTTTCTCTTAACTCAACCCAGATATGTTGTGGTACTGTTTGCCCCCTATGTCCTCCATATCCTTTACAATGACTCCCTCCATTATGAAGCATGCCAAATGACTCCGTTCCTGTCAAGCTTATTCCTTTAGGATAATCTGTGTCCCTCTATCCTGGTGTCCCAGCCATTACCTCACTGCACCAGATCACTGTGAGTATCCTTATGTCAAGATCTTTGAATTTAATCAGGCCAACAGTTTTGCATATTTTGCTAGGTGTGACCCTCATATTAGCCTGCATGTAAATGACAATACTTGACTCTATGCTTCCTTACGTTGTCTCGTGGTCTCCTCTCCTGGAGCTCCTCTGCTCTACTGTGTATCATTAGGTAATCTTCTACCCTAGTCTCCTGCTCCTGGAGATTACTTACACCAGCTCTCCCCCATCCCCTATTTTAAATCCCTCATGCTGCCCTATCCATTCTGTTTGACTGTACCCCTATTACATCTGGAGCAGTACACCCATTTTGGGGGTACAGAATTTCTTTGCCCAAGAATATCATCTAGTTAGCCAGAAATAGAAATCCCACCATTTTACACCAGACCCTTAGCCAGGTGTTAATCTATCTAAAGGTCCTTTGTCACTCCTCAGTAGCCCCCAGAATATGGTTAATCTCACAAAGTGTCATTTTTTCTTATTCTTTCAGGAATATTCTTTGTTCAATGAAGGTCATGCCCTTGAGACTTATGCCTCCTATATTTTTTGTGCCAATGTATAACAATGGTCTGCTCCTCCCCCAGATACCTTGTTTGGCCCTGAATAGCCTTCATTTGAACTGCATTCTAGGCAGGAAGACCACTTTATCTAAGCTATTGTCCATGTCCTGCAATGCCCCCTCTACCATATTAACTGCCCTAACTATGGAGTTTCCAATGACTACTGCATTCCAGCCCTCTACATAATTGTTTCCTTCCTCCTTCTTGGTACGTTAAACATCCTGGTGCCCTGATCTCTCCACCATAATCCCTTGCCTACTGACTACCCCTTAACCTGGTAAGACAGATGCTAATACCTGTTTCTGGTGTCCTCTAGTTCTGATGCTCCCTTAGGATGTTGCCTGCTATCTACCTTTTCCACTCACATCCATTCCCAACCCTACAACTAAAGATCACTGTCCTTGCCATCCTCTTTTCTGCCATACAGTACCTGTCCCTGCCAACCACCCTTAAGCCTAATGAAGCCTAATGTTCAGGTCTCTAGCCTTCTCTCCCCATTCTCTTCATCTGTCTGTTCATCTTTCTGCACCCATGCAGTGTTTCCAGCTGTTACTTATGCCTAGCAATGTATCTTTTGTAAGCTCTGACCAGCCGCAGAAATGGTATACCCTGTTAGGGATTGCACAGATAGGATGGTGTCCAATGCACAGCCCTGTAAGCGCACTAGGTGTGTTCCCCTCTAAGTATCCTTGACACTAAGTCTCCCACTCTGCCCTCAGAGTCATTCCCCCAGCTGCCAGCCCTACTCTTTATGACTCCAGGCACAGCCAGTTGCCATTCCTAACTGAAGCATGACACTCCAGAGTAATGACCAGAATACTACTGCTACAGATGTACCTACCCTGCCCTCTGCAGGCAGGATGGTTTACATCATGCTGCATTGGCAATTCTCCAAGTGAACTTTCTTTCTTTCTGATGACCTATGCTGCTGTAAACAGTTAATTGCACCCTTTCTGGCTTACATTCAGTCCAGCTCTCACTCAGTCAATTCCATTAGCTTTGTGACAATTCCCTTTAAAGTCCTTTCACCCCAGCCAACAAAAGCTAGGATTTTCAAAATGGATGGACAAAGATGCATGTTCTGCTTACATCTACACACAACCGATTGAGCCCAAATTCAGGTGCCCTATTTTCAAAGGACCCAGGTTTTATTGATTGTTTCCAGGATTTGTAGCAGTTTGTATCAAAGAATGACCATCATTATGAATTCTGTGTGTTCATATAAACTGCATCAGAACTTTAGATGTTGTTTAGTCATCTAATCTATGGTCATACAGTGTGGACTAATACCTGTGTTTTAAAGATCAAACAAACAGATCCCAGGCAGATTTGTGTTGAAAATTCTGCCCCAGAGCCTGATTTATAAGGCAGTGAAGCACAAAAGCCCTGCACCCTGTTTCAGCTGGTCGCTTAATCCTTGACTAATTTTCACACACAATTGACCCCAATAATTAATCTAGTATCTTGCACTGCTGATGACTGTCAAGTTAGTCACTCTAGTGATGCCAGGCTACATTGTCTCTTCATATAGACATATAACATGGTTAGCACTTAATTTTTTCTTTCTGACAGTGCACTTTTTCTTTCATTTTCAATAAGAGTAGTGCATATTCAAGTTAAAAATGAATTTGCTGTTACACCTATTTAAACCTAATGAAGACGCCATGATAATAATAATACAGATGTCTGTCCTTTAAAGGTCTCAGGAGATTCCCCAGTCATATTTTAATAAAGGCTTATGAATCTTTAAAACTATTAAATCTCAGATTTTAATCTTAATTCTATTGCAACCTGTGTGGACTCAATGAATAGGCATGCTTTTTCTGTTGACAGCCTTATTCTCAGTCTTTAAATATGGAATGCATTTAAAATATATTGCTAATTCTTATCCAATTTTTGGAAGAGTCAAGAGTGCAGAACAGATCAAGTGGAAACAGAGAAAATGAATAATTAAAATAAAACTATCCCCTTGGATTTATTTTTTCCATTTATGAATGCCATTACATGCAGTATGCAATACCATATAAATGATAAATACTTCCACAACTATGTCCTGGGCATTATGTTGTCCTAAGAACTCCACATGTAGCCCCTTCCCCTCAAGGGGTTAAGTGAACTTGGTTCAGAGGAGGGTTCTACAGCATTATTCTGATTTATTCTGGATTTGGGAGTAGCAGCTTTGTAGACTAAAATAACTCATAGTTCACACCAAAATGAATGGCAATGTGTATTCTTTTCTTCATTAGTCAATCAAGCATTCATTACAAAGACAATTGATCCCTCAGTTTGCCAAAAATGGGGAACTACCATTTTACTATATTTACAAAGCATGCTCTCATATAAATGAGTAACTGGTAAGGGTAGGATCCGTCATATCCCCCTATGGATGGTACATAAACATAAATGCATTTTCTTTTCTAACTGAACAATTGACCTACCTGGCAGTTAAAAACAGCACCAATGGTGTTGGGACCCTTCCCCCAACCACAGATGAACTAATTACTTCCTTCCTTAGCTGGTGAGCGAAGACTGGCACTGTCAAGCAATTTATGGGGCTTAGACAAACCTCCACTATTAGGGTCTGATCTATAAAGAATGTCCAGGATATGTTATTGAACCTCTCTACATCTACTAACATTTAAACATTCCCCATGGCATTCTACAAGAATGATTATACTAGATTCCCTTCCCCTCCCTAAGTTCTTCTTCTCTCTATCACCTTTCCTATATGCACACTATTTTCCTAGTGTGATTTTCGAACCTGTGACCACTGGTGCCAGGACCATCCAATGGCAATAGCACTATCCACTAGACCACTCAGCCAGCCAGAGAGTACCCTTCCATAAACAGGTATTATTCTAATGGGCCCTGTAGTCACATGAAGATTTGCATATTGCTGTAACCAATCCAGATACACTCAGAAAGTATCATCTCACGTTGCCATCGGTTTGTTATAAGACAGGCCACTAGGGGCATACTGTATCTCGATATTGTTCCTGCAAACCTAACCTAACTCCAGTGATCTGATGTGTAATCTTCATTGACTTGAAGAGCTCTGCTAAACCATCTGCTCTTACACAACCCCTACCATTTTGTAACACCAGCTACATTAACAAATGACCAAACTGCTTAAATGTAATTATGGCTAGTACAAAATTTGGGTACATCGCAGTTCTCCTAGATCCCATTTCTCTTAACATCTCATATGAGCATTCCCAGGTAAGCACTAAACCCATGAATACAACATTAATGTGACCTCACAGGTCAGGGACAATTAGTTAGGAGACTAATACCAACAACGGACCCAGTAACTTCACTGGATACCTATTCAATTATTCCACAGAGATAGCAATACTTCTCCTGTCCCACCTCACCCTATCACCACACCAATAAAGTGTTAGCAAAGTGACCTGGGGTAAACACACTGCAAATCTTATAACACTAAAAATCTTTTTGCTGTGATCCACCCTGATGCTGATGTTTCTGTCAGATAACATCCACCCAAACCCTGACCCTTTCCAATAGACACAGAGCACTTCAAACAATAGTGGGACACTAAAATTGGCATCAATAAGTATTTGTTGTCTACTGCCCAAGATGGACCAACTACAAGTATGTATCACATTTATTTGTTCGACTATAAGCCATTACAAAACATTTAAAATAGATAAAAACAAGTATTTACTTAAAAACATTCAATAAAGTGCTGTAGTATGGATGAGACAGCATGATCCAGATGTCATTTCCATAGTGGAAAACTGGCTATCACCAGATCCCTGACTCAGCCCTCACTCTACATGGGTACACCCACTTCAGACAGGATAGGCTAGGGAAAAGGTTCAGGGGCTGTATAATTTACCATTAGGAACAACCTCTGGTGCCACGCCCTCCCCCAAATAGGCACTGGGAAAAATGCACAGGTCTTAGCTGTCAGAATACTGCTTGTAGCACACAGCAAATCCCTCACAGTAGTATCAGTCTACATTCCCTCCAGAGAACAATCTTGCAGTTTTAGCAAGGTAATTGACTATATAAAAGGCCCGCGCCAAAACTGGGAAGTAGTAGTTCTAAGGGACTTCAATGTCAATTGGCTGTTTCACGAGGCAGCCATATATAAGGCCACAATTT
Organism: Neoceratodus forsteri; assembly: GCA_016271365.2. NCBI lineage: Eukaryota > Metazoa > Chordata > Ceratodontiformes > Ceratodontidae > Neoceratodus > Neoceratodus forsteri. The sequence goes on along the minus strand of CM057455.1, from coordinate 635,196,178 downwards.
CCAGTATCAACTTCATTCAAATGATAGACTCACCTACTAGAGTCAACTACAGGACAGGGTCAAAAACTCTGCCCGATTGTATCATCACTAACCACCCTGGGAGAGCTTCTGACACCTCTGTCCTGGTTGACTTGTTCAGTGACCACTCTCCAGTTACGTGCCACCGGTGCAATGAAACAACAAAGTCCCCCCTAAAATATCACAAGTCAGGTCCTAAAGAGGGGGCAACTAAACTCATTCAAGTCCCACTTCAAACAAACTGACTGGTCACCTCTTGACTCCTTTTGTGATGTGGACAAGGCATTTGATCACTTTATCTCTGCATATAATGCAGCATGTGACATTTACGCACCAATCAGAAAATGTAAATTGAAGGGGACCAACAATTCATGGATCACTCTGGCCCAACTAAACCTTATGAGAACTAGTAACCACCTGTGTCAAAGAGCCAAAGCCACTGGCAAGCATTGTGACATCATACAGTACAAATCAACAAGAAATGCCTGCACCCATGAGGTCAGGCTAGCCAATTCAAAGAATGCCTCACAAAAACATGGGGGATGGGAAAACATTTTGTGACAACCTAAAAGACATGACAGGCAGAACTAACAAATCCTCTCCCACCATGCTCCTAGTGAACGGGGAAATTACCCTAGACCCCAAAACAAAAAGCAGATACACTGGCCGTTGCATTCTCTGACCTCAGCAGCATACTCCCTTCTGATTTCCTTAAGACAACCAAGGGCAACCCTGAGTATGAGAGGTGCCAACAATGTGGCACCAACTGGACCCCTTCCCTTCTATTTTAAGGAAATCTCATGTGCTGAGGCCAAAAAATACTTCCAACATTCACCAGACAAATCCAGGCACAGTGCTGACTCCCTCGACCTAAAGCTGATAGCCCTCACCTTGGACAAAGTAATATCACCACCTAATAAAATACTTACTTTATCCCACAGGATAGCACAATTCCCCCAGAGATGGAAAGTCACTGTGGTGACCCCAGTTCAGAAATCCAGTGATCATGCCCTCCATACAAATTACCTACCCATCTCAATCCTACCCCCCTCTCCAAGGCCCTAGAATGCATAGTCTCTGACCAGTAGGTGGACAACCTCGATAAGCACAGTATAATATCCAGTTCCCACAGCAACATGGATTCTGGAAGGCACATAATACCACAACAGCACTACTTGAGTACTCCAGCTTTCTTCATTAGGCCTTAGACAGAAGCTAACTTGGGAGGAAATACATCAACCTCATTAAAGCCTTCAATATTGTCAATCACAACATACTGTTCAGCAAACTCCACTCCACTGGACTCTCACATGAGACTGTTGGATGGTTTAAAAGCTACCTCGGTAACAGAATGTAACAGGTAAAAATAAATGATACCTTCTCTGACAGTAGGCAAGTGAGCACAGGAGTACCACAAGGGTCGATGCTAGATCACCTCTTGTTCAGTCTGTTCCTCAACCATCTTCCTTTAGTTTGCTCTGAAAAAGTACTTCTCTACGCAGATGATGCATTCATTTTCTCCATAACCCAGATCCCCATGCACTGGAAACACATCTCCAAAACAACTTTGCCACCGTTGAAGCTTGTTTCTCCAAAAACAAGCTCCTCATGAACCATAAGAAAACAAAGGTCATGTTGTTTGTGAACCCTCAAAAAACATGAATCTTATCCAATGACAATTCTTAAGAACAAGCAAGCCCTGATAGAACAGGTGAATGGCTTTAAGTACCTAGGCATTACTTTTTATAGCACACTATCCTTCACCCATCACGTTGACCAAGTTTTATTTAGTTATTTATTTATTTATTTATTTATTTATTTATTGAAAAGTTTCACCAGGAAGGGCACATTGAACAACAAGTTGCTTTTCTCATGGTGCATCCTGGGGGAAGGGTAGCAGGGGACAAAATTTACATATATGAACTAACCACAACCCACTAACATTAACACTGCTTAAACAGTGATGTGAGACATGGTAAATAACATAACAAGTTGCATAATGTACTGTACATAAAACAATGTTCAATAACTTCAAATAACATACAACCATTATCATAATTCAGTTTTAAGTGCGGTGCAAGACATAGTAACATCAGAACAATTTACATAAAGAACTGTACATAAAGTAGTATTCAGTAAGTCCAATTAGGGAAGTGCATTCATTGACAACTTGAGGGAACAGATTAGTTCAGCCTGTTAGTATGTCAGCTTAGTTGAGAGGGCTAAGGAGAATCGGCAGAGGGTAGTACAGGCCAGGTGAAAGGGAATTAGCAGCGGGATAAGCTGCAGGTACAGTATACAGAAAGGAAGTTGTTTAGGGCTAGAAATATGGAGTAGGGGGAGAATGATAAGCAGGTCTGAGGGGGGAGGTCATTCCACAGCTTAGGGAAGTGATGCAAGAAGGCCAACTGGCCTACACTAGTCAAGCAGTGAGGAATTACCAATAGTTGAGAATCATACGATCTAAGGCAATGGTTCGGGGAGGTAGAGAGGATAATAAGGAAGAGAGATAAGGTGGGAGAGTCCCAAACCCAAATTTTGCCACAAATTTGGCACAGTGGAAAAGGCAGCGATCTTCTAAGGAAAGCAGGGACAGAGAGTGATAGAGGTTACCGTGATGGGTGGAAGAGGGGGAGTCCAGAGCGAAGTGACAGATGGAGTTGTAGAGGGTGTCCAATCTGGCAAGGGAAGACTTGAGAGTGGCACTATAGACTTTTTTATTTATTTTATTTGTTTATTGAAATATTTCACTAGGAAAACACACTGAGCAACAAGTTGCTCGTCTCCCAGTGCAACCTGGGGTAGAGGAACATGAGGACAGTATAAAGAGATTTAGTACACAATATAGATATACAATTTGATTACAATCATTAAAGTGAGCAGACTATACAGAAGTACTGAAAAGGTGGAATGCTAACAGTATGAACTAGATGGAGTACAATGCTAAGCAGTCTTGAACTAGATAGATACGATAGCACAAATATCTTTGGCAAAAGCTTGGTGGAACACAGCTTTGCAGTTTGAAAATGGCCGGATAGAATACAAGGAGGTTGAACTAGGGCAACATTGTGAGGAGAAACACACATAGAACAAAATTTGCAAGGTGTAACAAAAGTGCGAGGTTGAATATAAGTGCATTAGAGATTAGGGGTTAGCCAATAACTACTGCTAAGAAGGAGGGGGAAGTGAGTGGGTAAGGTGCATATAGGCAGAAAGTGAGGGATGGAAAGGGGGGATTTAGAGGAGGGGAAGGAAAGGGGTGGAGAAGAAGGATCTGCCAGGACCCCTCCAGAATGTTGGGACTCTGCCTGCACCACGTGGAGGACAAGCCTGAACAGGAGGGAAGCAGGTTGTAGGCAGTTGGAGTTGAAGCATGTCAGGAAGGAAGTGGGGGGGACGAAAAAGGTCTGCCTGGGTCTGGCCCCTCCAGTACACTGTGGACCCTGACTGCACAAGGCAGAGGTACAGCATGACAGAAGGGAAGCAGGTTGTAGGCAGCAGAGGTAGGGCACAGTGGGAGGGAAGTAGGCAGCAATGGGGAGTAGGTTTCAGAAGGACTAAGAAAGTGGGAGATGGGAGAGAAGAGAAGCTGAGACCCAGCCCTTTCAAGAAAGAATGGGGTGGGAGTAGGAGGTGAGGAAGGTGTTTCCCTAGGTTCTGGACCCCTCCAGGGTGAAGAGAACCCTGCTAGGGGCCTAGGCCAAGCAACAGCGAGTGGGTAGTGAGGGTATACTGGTGCTCAGAGGAGGGAATGGGGGTGGGAGTAAGGTGGAAAGGAAGGGGTGCTGGGTAGGATGTAGAGAGAGGGTTTTGCAGGAAAGAGGTGGGTGTGAAGTTGATGCAGGCTCATAGGGGAACAAGTTAAGGAGGCTTGTAGAAGGAGCAGCTTGCAGAGAGAAAGTTATGCATGGCAGAGGCAAGGGAGAGGGAGGAGGAGGAGGAGTGGTGTATTTGAGGTGGGAGGGAGTTCCAGATTTTGGGGAAGAGATGAAAGAAGCCTGACTGGCCGATGAGGGTGGTATGAAGTGGGCCTAGCAGGGTGCGAGTGTTGGAGGATCTGTGGGAGTGGGAGGAAGGCAGGGGGGAGGGAGGGAGCAGGAGAGGTAGGAAGTAAGTACACCAAGCCAAAGTTTGGAAGTTAGCTTGGCATAGTGAGCCAGGCATCTGTTAAGCGGGGGGAAGGACAGGCCATGGTAAAGGTCACAATGATGGGTTTGAGATGGGGCATCAAGAATGAATCGACAGAAGGAGTTGAAAAGAGAGTCCAATCTGGTCAGGGCAGATATGGGAGTGGCACCATTCACCACTACATCGCAGTAATTGAAAAAAGATAGGATCATCTTCTGGACAAGTTCAAACCTTGCTGATAGTGGAAGGCAGCTAGGGTTCCTGTATAATTCACCAAGCTTGGGGCACAGTTTCTTCAGGATGATGTCCACATGTCCAGAGAAGTTGAGGTGCTGGACAAGCCAAACCCCCAAGTACCTGAAGGAAGAAGTGTCCTGAAGGACTGTCCCATCAAGGGTATGGAAGGAGGGCAGAGAGGGGAGCCTAGAGAATCTCTGCCTGGTGCCAAAGATCATGGAGACTGTCTTCTTGACATTGAGGGAGAGTTGATGGGAGCTAAACCAGAGCTGAACATTGTTGAAGTCAATCAGTAATCTAGATCTAGTTAGGGTTGTCAATACTAGAATCTGCCTTTTATATAGACACCGTCATAATATGACCTGTGATGCACTATCGCTCACTGTTAAAAGCTCTGTTCTTTCCATTATTGATTATGGGCTTCTGGTGTATGGTGCAGCCACAGATACAACTCTTAAATGAGTCAGTATGGCACTAAATAAATCCTTTAGGCTAGTCACAGGTGGTCCCAGACTAACACACACACACACACGCAACCTACTGTTTATGCCCAGGCCTTGTGGCTAAATCTTCAGGGCAGGGTGAAATACCAGGTCTGCCTCCTAGGGAAAAAAAAACACCTTGGTTTATCATCTGCAGCCATCCAAAATCTCTTAAACCCAGCAACTAACCCTCACAGGACAAGAGAAATGACTAGAAACTCAACACAAGTCCCTTTCTGCCACACGGCACAAGGACAATGTTCCTTTGCCTACAGAGCTCCCTGCTGGCTCAGTGATCTCCATCCTGTTATAACCAACAAGCCTAAACAAGGACCATTTAAGAATAAAACTCCTCCAACACCTTACCTCACTTAGCAGATGTGACTGTCAACCCTAGCTACCCCTCATATCCTGCCTATTATCTTCCCTGTCCTGCTCCTTCTACCCAATCATGTCTCCTACCATCCTACCACTGCCTCAACTGTTCAATACCACCCCAACTCTTCTGACTCCTGCTTACCCCTACCTCCCCTACCTCTCTCTCCCTCCTAACAAAGTCAACCCCTGACTGCTTCATCAGTGCTTGCTGAATACTGTATGTATGAACCTGATGTTTAATATCTATTGTTTTCTACCCTGTATGCAAAATACAGTACGTATTTTACTATGTATTCAAAATGTCGGTCTATACCTGTTAATGTATTTGTGTTGACGTGGAACCTTTGTAAAAAAAGCTTCTACCTCAACGGTATTACTCCTAGACAATAAATAAAGAAATAAAGAAAGAAATACATAAATGCTTAAAAAAAGCATATCCAAACCCCAGCGGTACACACCCCGATATCCATCTTCAGCAGATGGTATCATAGCAATTGCCTTCTGCAGTCCATGCATGGGAACAGGGGAAGCAATGGGTACAGAACTGGTCTGGTCTACAGGATGCCCATAATTGACTGCCAATGGATCTTTGCCACCTCAGGGAGCAAGGGCCCTGGTTGTTCATTTTTCATGGTAAAACCATAAAAAATCATAGAAGCCTCCTTTGTTTGCAGATTTCAGGTTCGTTCACCATTGCCTCATGGAAATGCATGTCACTGCATGGAATCCTCATGGTTTCAGCATCTTAAAATGGATGCTGCTTTCCTGCGCATTCTTTCTGCTTTGCTGCTGATACAATCAGTTAAGGAAACCACCCATGCTGCTTCCTTATAACCACCTATGCTTCCCTCCAACCTTTCCATCAGCTGACAACAAGCGACCACCAAACAGTGTGGTTCACGATAAAGTTAGCTGTAGAGTCAAGCCATACAAAGTGAAGGTACTGGACTTCAGGAGGGCTGATTTTGTCAAAATGGGAGAGTGCACCAGAAAAGCACTAGCAAACAGGCAAGAAGGTGGGGTGGAGAAACAATGAGGAAACATCAAAACCGCCATCACAGAGGCAACAAGCCCTTGTGTGAAGCAAATAAACAAATCAAAATAAAAAAAAACAAAAAAACACTACGGTTCTCAAAAGAAGTGGAGGGGAAGTTTAGGGAGAAAAAGACAGCATTCAGAAACTATAAGGAAACACAGAAGGAGTAGGACAGAGACCTGTACCAGTTAAAGCAAAAGGAAGCAGGGAAGGCAGTCAGAATAGCGAAGTCCCAAACCGAGGAAAAGATAGCCAACTCAGTTAAGAAGGGGGATAAAACCTTTTATAGGTAAATTAGGGAGCAAACAAAGACTAAGGCAGGGATACTGAGGCTGAATAAAGAGGAAGGTGGTTGGGCAGACAGCGACAGTGAAACAGCAGGAATACTGAATGAATATTTCTGCTCAGTATTCACAAAGGAAGAGCAGGGGGAAATACTTAATCCAGTCAATAGAAGCACTCTGGATAGGGGGGTTGATATTAGTCCTTTCACTGAAGAAAGGATTCTGAAATAACTCCTAAAACTGAAGGTGGATAAAGCAATGGGACCTGATGGGATTCACCCCAGAATTTTAAAAGAACTAAGGGAAGAACTAGTAACACCACTGACTACCGTTTTTAATAAATCATGGAGGATGGTGTGGTACCTGAGGACTGGAGGAGGGCAGATATGATTTCCCTTCATAAAAGTGGGAGCAAGACAGAGGCAGGAAACTACAGACCTGTCAATTTGACCTCAGTGGTAGGGAAAATGATGGAATCACTTCTGAAGGAAAGAATTGTTGAGTACCTAGAGGCCAGTGGGGCACAGGACCCAAGGCAGCATGGATTCACAGCAGGAAGGTCATGTCAGACAAATCTAATTGATTTCTTTGACTGAGTGACCACAGTAGTAGACCAGGCAGGAGCTGCGGACATGGCCTACCTAGACTTTAGCAAGGCATTTGACACAGTCCCACACAAAAGATTAATAAACAAATTAGAAAACCTGGGAGTGGGTCCCAGGGTGGTAGCCTGGGTAAAACACTGTCTGGACAACAGGAAACAGGGTAATAGTAAATGGAGTCCACAGTGAAGAAAGGAGGGTTACTAGTGAGGTACTGCAGGGTTCAGTACTGGGGCCAGTCCTTTTTAATGTCTTTTTAAGTGACATTGCAGAAGGACTGGATGGAAAAGTATGTCTATTTGCAGATGACACAATGATCTGCAACAGGGTTGATATGCAAGGTGGGGTGGAAAGGTGAAAAGGGACTTGGCAAGGTTGGAGGAATGGTCAAATGTATGGCAGCTTAGATTCAATGCAAAGAAGTGTAAAGCAATGCACATGGGAAACAAAAACCCAGGGGAAGAGTACACAATGGGGGGTGAGATACTGACAACAACAAAAATGGAAAGGCACCTGGGCGTAGTCATATCAGATGACCTAAAGGTGGGCCAGCAATGTGAGAAGGCAGTAAGGAGGGCTGGGGTGATACTGGGATGCATAGGGAGAGGCATCACCAGTAGAAAACATGAAGTTGTTGTCCCTCTGTACAGACAGTTGGTAAGATCACATCTGGTGGAAGGGCCCTGCCCAATACCCACCTGGGGTACATTACCACTGCTCCACGTGGAAAACCCCGGGGATTCAGGTAAGGCAGAGATGTAGGACAGTACCAGGTGTCTCCCAAAGATGCAGAGTTCCGGCGTGGAAGACGGATAAACAGAAAGTAAAAAATAAGTGTTTCTAACATATTTTTGATTAAAACCCAAAATACAGCTTAGTAACAGCACACTTGGAGAATCAGGTGGGGGGTGGGGCAGGGTTCAGTCGGGTGTCCTTAATTGCATTTATTTAAATGTGTGTCTCTGGGAAGTTGAATTGTCAGCATTGCTGAGATAGAAGGTTCAAGGGATGCTTGCTGATCTGGGTGTGTCAGAGCGGGATCAACCAACTTGGAGGGGCTTACAACAGTGGGTGGTCACCCACATCACCAAGGCAGCCCCCATTTTCCGCTGAGGTATGCTCATCCCAGGTCAGCATGCAGTGCCTCTGGATCAGGCTCTAAATGCACCAGACCAGGGCAGGAGAGTCTGGATCAGCTCAGCTCCCAAACCCAGATCTCCCACTTGCCAGTGTTGTACACCACCAGCCTGAGCCAGCAGCTTGTTTTTAATTTTGGAAGTGTCTTATTTTAAGCTGGGCTGGTTGGAGGGTGATATGGGCTGCTGATGGTGTAAGCACCGGCATGTCTCTATGCTGCTGTTGTTAGTTATGCACTTCTAAGAGAGGGAAGGCTTAGCTTCTGTGTTGCCCTGAATTTGCTGTATGACCTGGGTGCTGTTGTTACCCTACCTGCCGCTGCATGATACCAGCTTGGGTGTGGTAGTTCAACATTACCCAAGTCAGACTACACACTCAGAGACACACAGCAGGTAAGGTGCCAGATACGGTTCAATGCCAGTGTGCAGACTAAGGTTGCTTCTGTTGCTTGTTGTGTTCCTTAAGTGAGTCAGGGGGAGGGTCCTCAGCATCTGTGTGCCCTTGAGTTTGTTTTATGACCCAACTGTACTCGTCACCCTAGCTGCCACTGTTTAATGCAATTAGGGTTGAGTGGTGTGCTGCATCCGCAGCCAAGCCAGGAAACACACTCAGGAACATACAGAAGGTAAGGCCTCAGGTGCTGTGCAATGCCAGTGGGCAGAGCGGCGCTCAATTAACATCTGAGCTCAGACATGAAAACTGAGAACCCGTTTTTATGGAGATCACATGAAAAAAAAGGAATCTGTGTTTGGGAGATGCATGCCTTTCCATTAGAAGGTCTGCCACTAATCACTTGTAGATATTGTTTTTAGGTGAAGGGACTTTATTTCATTGCCAGTTGAGGCAGTTAAATGGGACATAGGACAGCAATGAAGAAGTACACCTTGACATCTGGTGGGTTTGTATTAATTCACATCTGAGTTATGAAAAGCTAAGAGACCGAGAAATTTGTAACTTGGGCATATGGGTGTGGATGTTGAAGGAAGGGGATTGTTGAGCTGTCACTACTGTCATCACCACTGAGGGATGGAGGCTGCACTGTTGCTACTGCTGCCACACCTGAGGGATGGGGGCCTCAGGGCTTCTGCCATCACCCCTGATGGATGGAGGCTGTAATGTAGCTACTGCCATCACACCTAAGGGATTGAAGCCTTACTGCTGCTGCTCTCACTTCTGAAGGATGGGGGCCATAGTACTACTGCTGCTGTCACACCTGAGGGATGGGACCATAGTGGTGCTGCTGTCATCACACCTGTGGGATAGGGACCATATCAGTGCTGCTGCTGTCACCCCTGAGGGATGGGACCATAGTGCTGCTGCCTTTATGATTGAGGTATAGGAGGCATAGTGCTGCTATCACCCTGAGGAATGAGGGCCATATTGCTGCTGTCACATCTGAAGGCTTGGGGCCATAGTGCTACTGCTGCTGCAGACACCCCTTAAGGGTGAGGGCATAGTGCTGCTTCTGTCACACCTGAGGATTTGTAGAAGTAGCGCTGCTGTTGTTGCTATCATACCTAAGCAATGGGATGCCATAGTGCTGCTGCTGCCATCACATCTAAGGGTTTGGGACCATAGCGCTGTTGTTGCAGTCACAACTAAGAAATGAGGGTCATAGTGCTGCTGCTGCTGCCACCATTACACCTGAGGGATGGGGCCACAGTGCTGCTGCTGCTCCCATCACTTTTGAGGGATTGTTGGCTATAGTACTACTGGCATCACACCTGAAGAATGGGGGTTTTAGTGCTGCCGCCATCACCCCTAAAGGGTAAGGGCCATAATGCTGCCATGGCTACCCCTGAGGGATGGGAACTATAGTGCTGCTTCTGCTGCTGTCACTGCCACACCTCAGGGAGAGGCACCATAGTGCTGCTGCTGTCACTCTTGAGGGATATTGGTCATAGTCCAGATGTCATCACCCCTGTAAGGTGAGGGCAATAATACTGCTGCAGTTACCACTGAGGGATTGGAGCAATATTGCTACTTCAGCTGCTGCTGCTATGACACCTGAAGAATGGGGGCCATTGTGCTGCTCTTGCTGTCACCCTGAGAGATGGGGGCTATAGGGCTGCTGCCCTCACATATGAGGGCTGGTCAACTCGAGATGCCATACATGAGGTCAGCTACCCATGCACACGCATGCGTGCATGCATGCGCGTACACATGCACACACACAATCACACACACACGCACTGACCTCCAGGATCTGCACACACAGATCATATGGGCATATAGGAATTGATAATAGAGGGATAAATGTGTGTACATAAAAGACACAAAACCAAAGTGAGGTACAGGCTGAGCTTATAGTTTATTATTTTTAGTAACTTCAAGGGTTGGTGCACAATACTAGATAGAAAAACTGCTAAAATATGTGCCAGCTCAGAAAAAAATTATGAAACAAAGCTCACAAAGCAAAACACCAATAAAAAAGGATTTTGGCTTTCTAGATACTGGTGACGATACCATTTTTTTCCATTCAGCAAAATGGATTTTGCCCCTTTTCAATCATAACAAACCAGTGTCCCAATGTGACATGGCAGTCTTCCAAGGACTGCAGTATCTCCATTGGAATGTACAAATATTTTGAAATGTCTCTTTTTCTCAATATTTGTATTGGATTTGCAGATGAAAACCTTACAAAATAATACCAAGGAGGACAGCACCCATACATCAGTAAGAAACATGGTACTCTTACAAATGGTATTTGCAAACACCTCCCAGGCATTACATCATGAAGAGAAGTTCCAAAAAATAATGGCATCATAAATAAAATAACCATTAGCATGCAGCCTAAGAAACAAATGAGGGAACAAACAAAGCATGTGAGATAAAACCATCCTATTACCATAGTGACCTACTGGTCGAAAGGCACGAGGTCATAATGTCACAAGACATCATGCTGCATGGCTAAATCAAGCTGCCAATACAGCGCAATTTATGCCACGTGGCATAACTTTTTTTTCTGTGGGGAGCTTCGCCCCCACACCCCATTGTGACAGGCTGCACCCATCAGACCCCCCCCACTAAACATTCTTAACTCCAGGGGGGTCCAACTCGGGGAGCGCACAAAGACCGAAAAAAAATATATATTTCTGGGACCAGGAATCAAACGCGGTCCCAGATGCAGTGTATGGGTTCCTGCTGCTGTGGCTCTGTCCAGTGAGCCATGGCAGCTGCTCAGCAAAACCCACTTGCAGCAGAGGTCTTATCCTCTGCCTGGGAGTGTGTGAATGGTGCAATACTGCATACAGCAGTATACGCGATATTGTACCATTCACTGTCCTAGACAGAGCTATTACAGGTTAGCTACAATGTTGTACGCTATTAAGCGTATGACATTATGACCCGGTAGGTTGTCAAAATATCCTTCACAAACAGAAATGGGAATACATTCCGGGAGTGAAATGGGGCATCCCTCCCACCATGAATGGGGGGAGCAGATACTTCTGGATGCCTTCCAGGACAGCTTCCTAGTGCAAATGGTCAGCGAACCAACCAGGCTGGGAACACCCTTGATCTCATGATGGCTAATGAAGAATTTGTGAGGGAGTTAAGGGTAGAGGAACCACTGGTGGGGAGTGACCGCCACTTGGTGTGGTTCATGATTAACATGGGAAAAGAGGGAGTTAGAACGGGCACAAAGGTGTTGAAGTTCAGGAGGGCTGACTTCGGAAGGATGGGGGAAATAGTACAGGAGTATCTGGCCAGAATCCATCCAGGTATGGACACTGACCAGAAGTGGGAGGTCATTAAGATGCGGATTTTAGAGGAAACCAAATCATATTCCAGGGTCTAAAGTAAGAGTGCTGCAGCCAAAAAACCTAGCTGGATGAGTGGGGGGTGGGGCATGGAGACAGTAAGGAAGAAAAGAGACTCCTTTAGGAGATACAAAAAAATGGGAGGGGGTAGGACAGGAAGGTATACCTGAAGGAGTTGAAGGATGTGACAAGGGTCATCAGGGCAGCCAAGACACCCAGGGTACTCAGGCTGGCACAGGGAATTAAGGTGAGGGAGAAGAATTTCTTCAGGTACATCAGGGAGAAATGGAGTTGTGAGAACCAAATCATAAGGATTAAGAGGGATGGGGGTGGATGGAAACAGGGGCAGAACAGGCAGAAGCATTAAACAAATACTTCTGTTTTGTATTTACTGAAGAGAAATGGGGTGGCTGTACCCAATCGTGGTGGGACAGTAGGCACGGTGGGAGGGGAGTAGGTGACAAATGGGAAAATCCCAGTGGGCAGGGTACAGGAGGGCCTGAGGGCACTGATGCTGGACAGGCACCAGGGCCAGATGGCATACACCCCAGGGTGCTGAAGGAGCTGACAGAAGTCCTGGCTGTACCCTTGGTAGACCTGTTCAATGCCTCCCTGGACTCAGGGAGGGCACCACAGGACTGGAGGATGGTGCATCTGGTACCCCTCCACAAGAGCAGCCCAAAGGATGAGCCAGGGAACTACAGACCAGTGAGCCTCACATCCATCATGGGTAAGCTGATGGAGACAATCCTGAAGGAGAGGCTGAGTTCCCTCCTAGAGGCTAATGGGCTGCAGGATAGCAGACAGCACGGGTTTGTCTCAGGCAGATCTTGCATGACCAACCTGTTGGAGTACTATGACTGGGTAACCAGGCAATTAGACAAGGGCCATGCAGTGGATGTCCTGTACTGGGACTTCAGTATGGTATTCAATTAGGTGCTGCATAGGAGGCTAGGATGTAAGCTGGAAGGCACTGGGATGGAGAAGAAGATGGTGGGATAGGTAGTGAGCTGGCTGCAAGGAAGACAGCAGAAGGTGGTTGTGTGAGGGGAGCTCTCATCTCCAAGGGCAGTGACAAGTGGGGTGCCACAGGGCTCTGTACTAGGACCAGTGTTGTTTAGGATCTTCATAATAGACATCTCAATAGGCATCAAGAGCAAGATCAGTCTGTTACAGATGACACCAAGATGTGAGCAGTAGTGGATGACTTAGAAGGGTGGCAAGGTTTGCAAGATGATCTAGCAAAATTGGAGGCCTGGTTGGGCACTAGACAGCTAGGGTTCAATGCCAAGAAATGCAATGTACTACATTTCAGAGCAAAAAAAAACAAGGAGGCACTACCAGCTAGGGGGGAGGCAACTAGCCAAGATATTAGAGGAGAAGGATCTGGGGGTTGATCATAATGGGAGCAATGAACAACTCAGCACAGTGTAGGAAGGTAGCTGCAAAGGTCATCAGGATGCTGGGTTGTATTGCCAGAGGCATATCATCCAGGAGGGGGGAGGTGATCCTGCCACTATACCGGTCACTAGTTAGACCACACCTGGAGTACTGCATGCAGTTCTAGAGACCGTACCGGGAGAAGGACATTAGGTTACTGGAGGAGGTGCAGCGCAGGGCAAAAAAATGATCCAGGGGCCAGGTGACCTACCCTATGAGAGCAGGCTGAGGGAGTTGAACATGTACTCTCTGGAGGAGAAATGGGATGGGGGACATGACTCAAACCTTCAAGTACATGAAGGAAATTATTAAGACGGGCATGAATGGGCTTTTCAAATTATGAAGGGGGAGGGACACTTGAAGGCATGAACTGAGATTGGAAGGGGGAAAGTTCAGGAGAGAAATGAGGAGACCTAGACTATGGATCCAAGTTGTGGAATATGTATAAAAAGGGCAACATCAAGAAACTAGAGAGGATACAAAGGAGATATACAAAATCTATAGGTGCTTTAGGTAAATTTAATTATAAGGATAGGCTGGATAAAACTGGTTTGTTCTCCCTAGAGCAGAGAAGGGTAAGGGGTGATCTTTTGATGTTATACAAGATGATGATGGATAAGAAATTGATTAAAGAAATGAATGTAAAAGTGAGGGAGAAACCAGGAGGACTAAGAGGTCATAAGAAACAAATTAAATTAACAGCAGCTAGACTGAATAATGAATATTATTCATTTGTAAACAGAACAGGAAGACCATGGAATGGCCTCCCAGAGGATGCAGTGAATAGCAGAAATGTAGAAGAGTTTGAAAGAATATTAGATGGCTGGTTAATTGAAAATTGGACCCACTGATGTGGGAAGTGATAGTATGGGCAAGAAATGCCTTATTTCGCTCTATACCCTGTATGAATCCTCAATATGACACACTTGTGTAGGGAGAGGGTGGTGTCTTAGTGGAACGCATTGCCAGAGGAAGTGGTATCCTGTAGAACAGTGGTCTACTTCAAAAGGGGGTGGGACAGGGTAAGGAGGAAGATAACTGGAGGGGGAGGGAAGGGAGGTGCAGCTGCAGTATAAGGGCTGCTAAATGCACAATCAAGCAGACTTGATAGACCATAAGGCCTTTATCTGCTGGCAATTTCGTATGTTCGTATGTTAGTACTTTCTAAGAGAAAATTCACCCGATTCTCGCAGGAGGAAGCACTACCCAAATTAGTTAATAACTAAAATTATATACTGAGTTAAATCAGCCCATAGAGTGTTAGACAGCCAGTTAAACTAAAGAAATCACAGGTAAAAGAAAGCAAGCAAGATAGGAAGAGTAAACAGTAGTCTTTCTTCATTACATTAAGAGATAGGAAACAAAAACAGTAGCAACTACATTGGCTATAACAGCAAATCTGGAGAAAAATGGAAGTCCATAAGAGCAGAGATGATGGTCAAATTGGCCTCATCATACCATGACAGACAGAGCTGAGTGTCATCTAATCACACATGAAGGCACATTCATGAAGTAGAAATCAACGGGAGATTTTTACACAGTATAGAAAAGGCCAACTGGTGGTGGTGAATCCTCACATTCTGAATTAAAGAGATGACAGCAAATAGACATACCATTACAGTTCAGTTCCCGAGTTTAATAACAAAGAGAATCAGGTTGCACAAACCACCACCCTGACTTAGAATGACAAACAAGTTGCTGATAAATGTAGGCAAAGACAATGATTAGTCCCCATCAGAGGACTCAGCTTCTCTTTCCTGTGACCCCAAACTCATTTCAGTACATTGTACCAGATTTCCAGTAGTTCTTGGATCAGTTAAAAAGTAAGATTGGCCATTCCAATGCAAACAGGGTTTCGCAGGCAAGAGGAGCTGATGCTGTAGTTTCAGTTGTCGAAGCCAACTCCATATACCATTAAAGGCTTTCCACCATTGTTGTGTACCGCATGAAAGGTCAGGGAAAATGGACAAATCAGTGTCCCTGTATTTTAAAGATCTATTCTTGCTACAGCAAAGATTTTATCCCACACTCCAATGCCAGTACACACAACCAAAAATGTCTGGGGATTAGTTACCACCACGGCCACCCACCGTGGGGTAATACAAAATGCCTTATCAAAAGAGAGAGGAAGGTCTGATTCAGGTAACCCCATCAAAGTAGAAAGAAACATAAGAGCAAAGCCCAAACAGTCTTCTCCCTCTACAGACTCAGGAAGTCCGACAACTCTGACAAGCCACTCCTGGGTTTGGTTTTCAGTGATTTCCAACCTCTGGCGCAGTAACAAAAGTTTTTTAACAAGATGAGCTGTGACATCAGCCAATTTAGCCACAGAGGCTTCACTTCACTGACAGGATTGTTCAAGGGTATTCATTCTATCTTCCAAGGAAGCTACTCTTGGGTGCAGGGCATCAAATTTGTAGTCCAAATCTTGAACCATTATAACCAATTGTCTCATTAATAGTAGACAGAATCACCTCACCCACTGACATTGCAGCAGAAGCCCCAGCTTGTTCCGGGGATACAGGCCGGTCTGCATGCTTGGAGGCTTTTCATTTATAAAATCCTTGGATAGTGAGTTTGAACCTTTTGATTTACTCATCTTGCAGTAGACATTTCTAGCAACTGATAGTGCAAAGTTTAGCTGATACCAATACAAAAAAAAACTATTTTAGTATTTTAAGATAATGCTCTTGTGAGCCAAAGGGAAAAGCTGTTTCTTCTCATGCTGCAGCAGTACCCCAGTAATGTCTCTGGTTGGAGAAGTACTGCTCCAGTCACTGATGAAGGTCCTGGTGCAGAAGATGGCAATTTATGCAGTAGAAGTGACTTTATTCTCAATCTCAATCTTTATTTATAAAATGCTATTCCAGTGAGATCACAGCATTGTACACAGAAACATAAAACATCAATATTAAACAATTAAAACAGAAATAAATCATATTTCAACAGGCTTTAAATATTGGATGATGCTTAATGAAATAAATATGCATTGAAGTCAGATTTAAAGGCCTTGATGGACAGGTACTCCCTAATCTGATGAGGTAGAGAGTTCCACAGGGTTGGTGCCTCACTCCTGAAGTTGTGAAATGGACCCTGGGAATTTCCAGCAATCCCTCATCGGCAGAGCGGAGAGGATGAAGAGGGCAGTAGGGACAAAGGAGATCTTGCAGGTACTGTGGTCCCATCCATATAGGGCCTTATAGATCAGTAACCTGATCTTGAAGGTGATCCTCCATCACACTAGTAGCAGGTGCAGGTCACGGAGCACAGGTGTGATATGGCAAGATCTTGATAAGCCAATCAACAACCTGGCAGCCGCATTCTGCATCAACTGCAGCTGGCAGAGGTCAACCACCAGTAGCACTAGTTGTATAGATATAGTATATTCATAACAAATGGAACAATTTGAACTGCATACTAGCTTACAACTGTAACATGTTGTCAAGTTAGTCATTGCTGTATCTTAGTAATCACCAAATGAAGCTGAGTTTCAAAATAAAAATTAAAAAGAATCTGTTAGTGCTGGGTTCTGGAGATGGGGGTGGCTGATCAGTCCCAAAGGACACATCTGTGAATGGGTGGAGGGGGAATTAGCCTCTGGTCCTCGGCTGATACTCTGCATCATGGAGGATACTTTGTGGATATAGCACAAGACTGCACCCACCACACCTCACTTGCTCCTGTTCCACCAGCTGTTTAGCCATGTGTGCAGACCAGAATCAGTTGCATAGGATGCAAGCTGCTCAGGTTTGTGGCTATGCAGAGGTAACCACATGTGCTGAGTCAGACCTTTGTACAACACATGCCCATGAAAACACCACTTCTCAGGTACACAAGGGGGTGCCAGTCATTTGTGGACCAGGTCCATAGAAAGCATAACTCAGTTTTAAGTGGCACAAATACTGAGGATGATGTCATGTGAGATATGAAAACATCAGTCACACTCCAGCCTGGTGGTGCAGAGGACTGAGGCACTGGTGCCTTACCTCAAGCCACGCCAGTGACCCGGGTTCAGGAATGGACTCAGGATGCTGGGAGTTGTCAGGGAAAGGAGGGGATTGAGCATCTGTGGGACTGCTCTCCTCTCCTGAGGTGGGTAGAGGGATGATGTCACTCTGCAGTGGCCTCTGGTGGAGACCAGAAGCACTGTAGATATGACGAAGAGAACGTCACCAGAAAAGTGGAAATACCCACTCTACAATCAGCCAGATGACTGCTGTATGGCTGTCCGATGCCATCGACTGTCCTGCAGAGCCATCCATCTCAGCAGCATCCCAGGGCCAAGCATTTGCATTGGTCTACCTCCTCGGGTCAGTGTCTTCCCCCTTGGAGGAGAGGGACCCACCCTGCGAAGGGTTACATCAGGGTTACCCTGCGACTGGCTGCTGTCTGTGATGGTGGTTCAGAGAGCACGATGGGTCAGATTCCAACCTTGGCATAAAGCCTGAAGGAGTGGCTGGGGTGCAGCACGTAGGAGGGATAAGGAGATAAGGCAAAAAAAAAATCAGTCACAATGGCAGACACGCAGATTCACCTCACTACTTGAACCTTAAGGATCCTGTAATGTGACCTGCTTGAGTCACTGTGAGAGATAAAAGATTCATGTTTAAGGTTTGGACTAATGTATAAAAATATACTTGAATTCTGCTCATATGTTTAAAGTTAAAGCTATAGCATCTTCACAGTAAGTAACGGTTGGCTCATTTTTACAGCTGTGCTACTCTTTTGCTCCTGACCATGGAGCTCAGTTAGCTGCAGGATACTGGGCTTTCCTGATGGTATTAGCCCCTTCCTAAAGCTTTCCTTTTTATGGCTGTGGTCAGAGCCTACAGCCATCCTGCTTTCCCTTGAAAAAAGGTGTTTCTGTGGAACACAACATTTAGGAGTTTTCCGTGTAGCCTTCCATTCTGGAAATCTCTATGGCAGTTAAATAAATACTCCCTTCTTTCTGCTAAACTACTGTTGCATTTCAGAAAGCCGGCTTTGTGAAATTACTATGCTGAGACAAACATATGGTTTCTTATCTTCGTCATGCCTAATTTAACAGCAGATCCTGAGTTATACCTTTGAAGTTGGCAGGCTGGAGGAGAGTTGTAGGACCGTAATTAATGGGTCAGTTGCTAGTTCTTCTTAATAGCATTCAAAGCAGTCCAACACATTGTTAACAGGTGACTGTCTTCATTTTCATTTGCTTTCTCAACTGTTAACCTGCATTTCTTTTTAAATAAAGATTTCCCCTGCAGCAATATGTTTTTCTAAAGTTGAATGAATCAAAACCCAACAAATGCAACCATGAATTGTGCATTATTAAATAAATACACTTATTGAAAGGGTGTTTTTCTGACACCTACACCATGATTTTTGCTGTATTAAAAAGCCATATGGTTAGTACTGAAAATGAGATCCAGTGATGGTTTAAATTTGATATAGATGTAAAAATCTCTTTGTGAAACAGGGAAATTGTCACCTTTATAAGACCTTGTAATCACTTTAAAAAATGTTTTAGCATGAAGGACAAACAGAACAATATTTGCAGCACTTAATGTTATACACAATCCAATGCACTTATTTTCATTCAAATGTGGCTGTCTCCAATATCATTTTATTTGCCAGCTTTCTTATGCATACCAGCTTCCTGATATAACCATGGCAGATATATGGAAATGAAAAGGGCAAATTGTTTAACCAGGAATGGCACACTAAGCCAGAACTTGTTTCCAGGTGTGACCCGGGAGCACAGGGAAGTTATGTGACTTGCTCAAGGTCACACAGTATGCATGTGGAGGCTGAAGGGATTCAAACCCAACTCTCCAGGTTTGCAGCTTGCTGCTCTTAACCATAACAATAGACTGCCTACTTGTATAGACAATATACACTTTCTGTTTTGGTTCAGACATGTATCCACTACATGCAGCATTTCTCTTGCAAAAAGTTGTTTTTTTCTTCAATACATTATTACACTACATTATGTCCAGAATGTCTAAGCAACAGCTCTTATTTATAGCCAAACTATAATTTAGCAAGCCAATGTACAGTAAAGGGGGGAAGGGAACTTGCTTAACCTGGAAGGGCACACTAATCCAGAACTTATGAACATACGAACATATGAAATTTGACAGCAGATAAAGGCCTAGAGTTCTATCAAGTCTGCTCAAATGTGCAGCTAGCACTTGTTTCCAGGTGTGACCTGAGAGGGCAAGGAAGTTACATGACTTGCTGAGGGTTACACAGTATACAAGTGGGAGCTGATGGGATTCAAACCCAGGTCTCTAGCTTTGTAGCTCAGTGCTCTTAACCACTATGCTATACTGACTTCTATTAATAAAAATACAGTCTCTCTGTCTGAATCTAAAAGAAGTCACATTTGTTATAACAAAAGTAATACAATGATGTAAACATGCCCCTCCAGCAATGTCATGTTGTGCGATTGTTGGTGAGATTTAGGATAGCCCACTGTATTAATAATCACTAAGTCTGTATACGTCACTGGACTAGGGGCACCATGACCATTTCACACCTCATAGTAAAAGTTCAAAGCATACAGTAACTCATATTTGCTAAACACGTGTGTGTATACAGATACAGTACTTGTTACAGAAAAGTTGTCCAATACCCCAGTATTTTGCAGTATTTGTGTTAGCGGCAGCATTAGTGAATGATGTGCAGTGTGCTATGGGGTATGTGCATGCTTAGTGGGGCAGTATGCAGTAGCTCAGAGTTAAAATAATTAAGGGTTGTTTCAGCACCCACCTGAAAAATGTGCCAGATGGAGTTTTTCCATGCATAGTTTTCTGTGCAACTTTCTCTTCCTAAGGTAGCTGTCTCAGGAATCCACATTTGGTTTAGTCAGAGCCAGGGTGTTTTGACTTTCCTTACGTAGCGCTAAGTGAGCAAGCCATAAATGAGTGTAGTGAAACTCAATGATTTGGGGGTTGAAGAGGTTGCATGACTGACAAGACTATCCATCAGGGCATATTACCACAAGTCGGGAGTTCAACTTTCAAAACTGTACATTGTCAGGAAGTTCGATTATGCATTATTTACACCGAACTCTTTTTATTTGTACGTTAAGTTACATTCCTTTTTTATCCCTTCAACATTGTTTATGTAAAATAACATATTTTCTCTTTTATCATAATTGTTTTACTTACATTACTTTGGGCAGTGATTTTAATTTTACGCAAAACCTCATCTGACTGTTTGCTTCCAGTGGCTGTGCTCAGTAAATAGAAGAAAAGGAGGTGGGCTGGACATGTAGCAACAATAAAATGTTTTCGGTGAATGATTTAAAAATAATAATAAAATGTTTATTGAATGCCAGCTTGCTCATTCGACTGTTACGGAAATTTGTTTCTCTTCCACTGTTAGTTTCCCACTCCTCCCCTTTACCCCTAACACAGTCACACACATCTCTGACTCACTGTTGAAAAAAGCCACTATTTTACTGCTGATCTCCCGCCCCTCATACCCCAGTCATGCCAGATTACCAAGGTATGATACTGTTTACAACGTTCATGATTTTTTCTTTACACTCATTTTATAGTCCCTGTCCAGTTACCCTGGTGTGCATTCATTTTCTTAACCATAATGCCAATCACTTGCATAAAAATTAAAGGGCAACGCTTGACTAGTTCTGTGTTACTTGTTTATTATACTTATTATATGCAATCACACATTCCTTCCTACATTAAATTGTATCTGAATGATCCCAGCCACTCTAATCCCCAATACCACACATTCCTGAGACCCCACTACCACCTCCCTGTCCTTTCCCAAGACATACTATATTCCAGGTCAGCTCTCCATTCCACACCACTACCTGCCCCTGCTTTGAATGTGTACTATCGCATATACTATTGAATATGGAATGGTGCTCTGTGCCATCTTTTCAGCCGAGTTTGAATTTTGAGCACTGTGCAGTTCTTCAGCTCTGGGATGATGGATGCGGGGGTTGGGTTAGTGTGGGGGACGGATGATTGGGTATTACCTGCAGTGTTGGGTTGGTGTCTGCTGGATACCCAAGACAATAATTAGTAAATAAAACAGATTGGTTCCAGCAATGGGGTGGGGATGTTCTGCAACTAGAGGTGGGGTAGGGACTATATTATTTAATAGCTGGGAGAAGGGGAAGGGGGAGAAGGTGGGTTATTTCAATTTCATTGCAATACTGTACTGAGAAAATAAGCAGCTGTAGAATGTTTATGGACTATGTGATGTCACAGCACACAGCTGGGTGTGTGGAAACAGAAACAAGTAAACTGAAACAGCTGACTCAGTCAGGACCAATTGTAGAAGCTGCTCACTTTTACAGGAGAGAAAAAATATGACTTAGGGACTCTTAGCTATACTAAAATGTGTTACTAATGACACAGACAACCTGGACAGCCAAAATAGACAATCCAAATGCTAATTTAATTTCCCGTCTTCGTTAAATAAAAATTAAGATTTCTATGCTTGATATGCTACAATGATTGTAGAATATGTATGTAGGGGTTAACCTGGGAATGAGCTAAAATGATTTAAGTACCACTAACTCTGTAAATAATGGTGTGACAGCTGCAACACCACTGCCATCTTTCTCCATATTGTACTATAACAGAGTTCCACCACATTCTGTATACATGACAGATCCATCGTCTCTGTGTCAATACAGAAGTATCACCACCTAACTCTTCCCAGTTTTAGTGCATGAGCAGTTGCACCCCAACACCAGATGCAGCCATGCCATGACAGTAGAGGAGAAGGTGTCAGCAGCGATGTGCTTCCTAGCCACAGGGACGTTCCAACGACCAACAAGGGACACCATTGGGGTATCACAGTCTACTACCTCACGCCTCCTGACCCAGTTCCCTGAGGCTTTCCTGCCACATGCTGGGGAGTTCATAGTATTCCCGAGCATGGCAGCAGAGTGCAGAGAAACCATGCAGCAATACCATCGAGTTGCACACCTACCAGCGGTACTAGGTGCCACTGACTGCATGTCCCAATCGTGCACCACCTGGCAATGGAAGTGAGGTATATGTCAACAGGAAGGGGTACCACTCCATCAATTGCCAGGTGGTGTGCGATGCAACTGGGTGCATCAACAATGTCTATGCACAGTACCCCAGCAGTGCCCACGAAACATTCATCTGGCACCAGTCCCAGCTGTGCCAGGCATTCAAGGAGGGCAGGATACACAGTGGGCACCTAGTCGGTAAGTAGCAGAAAACAAGGCACACACACACATCACAGCATGGGTGGGGATAGGCATGGGAGGCCAAGGAAGGGGTGCAGGAGGGAAACACAGGTGGAGCAAGACAGCAATGGTCAGACAGTGGTACATCACTAACAGGTGCACATCTCTCAATAGGGGACAGTGCCTATCCCCTGTGACCCTGGCTGCAGATACTGGTACCCCAGCTGGCCACAGTGGCCAAAGAGATGTACAACAAGGCACATGCCAGCACCAGAAACATCATAGAGAGGGTGTTTGGGATACTGAAGATTAGCTTCCGATGCCTAGACACATCAGGCGGTACCCTACAATATAGGCCTCAGAAGGTATGCCATATCTTCCTAGCCTATTGTGTGCTGCACAACATGGCAATGGACCATGGGATACAGGCACCTGAACCTGAGGGACAGTGGCCCAGAGCCAGCTGTCAGGGCGATAGTGGAGCAACTCGAGTGGAGGGATCCTCGCATGGCCTGCAGGGCCCTAAAGCACAGGGCCGACATCATCAGGATACTGTCACAAGCCAGAGGATGAGTACAAACTGCATGGCAACATGGTACAGTACAATGGTGAACAGTTTAATATGTACAGACATCCACAACAGTGCTGACAACAAACACAACAGGTACACAACACAGTGGCACTGAATGCACGTGTGAGGGCAGTGCGATGGGAGGGTTGTGCAGTCCACACATATGAAGAGGACACACAGCCATGGTACAGTGATGTGGGTGATGCCTGATGTGTGGTGCAGTGTGGGAAGGGACACCATGGCCGTGCATGTGAGACTATGCAAGTGACGGCCTGTGTGAGTATGTGTGTCAGCGTGAGTGCAAGTGTGAGTAGGTGTGTAGGAGTGCTAGTGTGCACATGGGAGTGTCAACCATGCACAGGTGCATGGCAGCCATGCCTATCTCTGGTGACAACCACCACGCATATGGCGCATACCACGTATGTGGGACATAGATCCAGGGGTGCTCAGAGCTGAGGACACAATAGGGAAGGACCATGGTGAGGCAGTCAGGACAGACCACCTGTGATTCCAGTGACCAGCGGAGCCGGACAGGGTGGGCGGATGGCCATGGTGGCACTGGGTGCCTGTCAAAGTGCATGATGCAGTGGTGCTTAAGCCAGTGCCAGTCCTGTGGCTGCGAGTGGCCGCCTGTGAGCCCCTGTGCCTTGGGCACACTGACTCCCTTGCACAGCCTGCTGCCTATCATGCACCCCATGCAGCACTGTGGTAAGGTCAACCACCACAGCTGTGAGCCCAGCAAAGCCGTGGTCCAGTGTAGCAACCATGTGGCCCATCCTGTCCTCGATCCACTGTTCCGCCCATGCAAAGCCCAGGAACAGTGACTCCTGCATCTGTGAGAGCTCATGCCTGAGCTCCCTCTGCAGGCCATGCAGGTCCAGCTGTGCCTTCTGCTGGGATGTGAGTGCAGCCTGGAGCAGAGGACGGGCACCCGGGGCATCCGGCTCCACAGCCACAGCACCATCATTGGCAGCTGGCACTGATGCCTGCAGCCCACCAAGGTGGAGACGACATTGCACCAGCAGCCTGTCTTGCCACTACAGGCCACTGGCGGTGGGCAGTGAACCCTATGAAATCTGCACCCCACCCTGTGGGGGGCAACACATGTCCAGCGGGACACACCTGTCCCTCACATGGCCAACCACTGGCTGCATGCGTACACCCTTGCTGGCATGGCAAACAACCCCCCCTGGCACCCATGCCATGGCTGCACCCTGCCCCATCCCTGTGCCCTCCTCCACAGCCCTTCCACAGGTAGGATGTAACCCCCCTCCGACACATCCGTCTCCATGTCGCTGGTGACTATAAACAGGATCACTTGCCCACCACCGAGATCCTCCACCTGGGCATTCTCCAGGGCAACACTGAGGTCCAGGTCCCCACCATCATTACAGCCCCCCCCGGAAGCTGTATCCCATGTCCACTTGTGTGCCACACATGGTGCGTGTCTGAGGGTCCATGACCGGCACCATGTCCTTTTGTCAATGGCAGGTTCTCCTCCTCCACCTCTGCCTCTGGTCCCAAGACAGCCATCCCAGCCTGGTCCTGGCATGCTGCAAGCCCTGCACACACTGCTGTGGAAGAAAATGGGACAGGGTCACTGACCAGTATGTGCACAGTGTGCCACACCACCACCAGAACATGCACACCCTAGGAAACGTGCCACCCCACACCCAGTCCTGTGCCCACATGCACACACCCACCCCACAGTGCACATGCCCCAGCTCATCAGCTGTGGCTGCAGCCATGCCATGCACTGTTAGCATGCAAATGCTTCCCAAGTGCACAGAGTGCACAGCAGAGTACCCCACAGTGCACCCCAGGCATGACGCCAACACCAACACCCAGCACCTGTGCTGACACACCATGCAGGGTGCATACATGCAGATACAGACCTGTCCTAGGTGGTGTGAAAGGCATCTCACACCCACCTCCTAATACACCAGCAACGGCCACTGGGTGCAGTGTGACTGCCACCACAGCCATGAGTGGGTCCTCCTTCCACTGTTGTGTGGATAGCAGGCCACCACCGGTACACAGCCTATTGCGAAGCTGCTGTGCCTCCTCCTCCTTACCCCAGCACAGCACGTTACTCCAGTGCTTGTGCACTGCATCCATTGTCCTGCCACATCCACCAATGGAGTTCACTCCTGCCATCACCTCATCCCATGCCTGGTGCACCACCACGTCTGTTGTCCTGTTCTGCCACAGCACCTGCTACCTCTCATTCACACCATGCACCATCATCCTCAGCTCATCCTGGGAAAAGTGATGAACACATATACACTCAGGTCATGATGCAATACCTATGGGAGAAATGGACAGGGACATGTGTCACCAGCTCTGGTGGGCCTGTGGTGTGTGGCACACAAGCAACAGTATGTGCATGCCACCCCCAATGGTGGCACTGGTCACATGGATGTGGCACTGGCCAGCATGTGTGTGTACAGTGCACACAGCCAGAGTGTACTAGGGCCACCCCTGTGTGCACAGTGCCACTGCACTGCTGTTGGCATAGTGACTGTACACACTGGACCCACATGGGCACCACCCACTCCCATCACAGACATGTGTACCCCGGGGTGAGGGCATCCCAATGCCTGCCACTTGGCAGTGCACCGTGCCCCCCCCTCGGCCACCTAGGGGATGTGTGCATGGCACACAGGGGGTGGACACTGTGGATGACATGCATACAATAGCAGGCTACCAGGCATGGATCACACAGTGCTGTCAATGTCACACTGGGGCCTCATAGTCATGATTCCTGGGCTGCAGCCATGTACCACCATAGGAGCATCTGTTGACCCACCACGTCCCGCATCCATGGCGACTGCCGAGGGTCCATGAAACACATGTCAGTGAGCCACTGTTGTGGGGCATACCTGCAGGCTGCATTGTGGACCCCCCGGGGCCTGGCATACATACACAGTGTGCATGTGGTACCCGCATCGTGCCGGCTGATGCTGGTGCATGTGCCAAGCACATGCACCTGTCCACTGGACAGCTGGCCCAATGACCATGTGCACCCTTATGCAGCACCGTGCTGGTCTGTGAGTCTGCATCCAGCGGCCCTGTCCCCAGCCTGTACAGCTGTGGTCAACATGCATGCCCGTGTGTACCCACAGCCCTGTGTTGCACTGGTCCCCTTCCACCATGCCTCTAGCTGCTATATAGACCTGCCTCTCACTGCTCTGCCTCCTGTTGCATGGCTCTTTCTGTTGTGTGTGTATGTCCGCAGCCACGGCTGTGTGCTGCCATTCCAAATCACAACACCGGTGGAGCACTGCTTGCCCTTTATAGCCCAGCTGGGCAATCCAGTCTGTTAGGCATGCAAATCATTGGATAATGATATGCTAATCACAGTGTTTGCACCGTGCATGCACAAATATCCTCATTTGCATATGACAGTTGAATATGGGCCTGACTAGCACTGGGCTAACTGCTTAGTGTTGTGCAAATGTTAATGCCAGGTTATGTGGTGTCCAGCACAGTGCTGACTCTGTAGTGTAGGACTATGAGGCATAGTGCATGCCCACACATGCGTGTGTGTCCCCTGTGCCATGCTAGTGCCCTGGTTAACACAGCATAGTGTCACGCTAGGCCACACAATGCAGTGCTCCATACATACATGACATTATGGCCCAGGGTCATGATGGGGTCACGCATGCACAGTGGGGCCGCTTCCGGGTAGTGCCGCCCTACATCATGTGATAGCATGGTGGTATGGCACATTGCTGGTGGGAAAAGGGTGTGGTGCAGGCAGTGCAGTGGTACAGGTGGCAGGCATACTGTGCAGTTTGGGCAATGCCAGGGGGTAGGCAGCAAAGAGCAGTGGTGCACAGAGACAGGCATTGGGGGGGAGGTGGAGACTGCTTACCTGGTGGAGCTGGTACAGCAGAGGCACCGACTGCTCTTTGGGGAGGTCAGGGAGGGTGACCTCCCATACATGCAGGTGTGGGCCTCTGTCACCAGGAAGTTGTGTGCCCATATGGGCATTGCCCACGATGTGGAGAAAGTGCTTGGGCGCATATGGCACGGGCAGGGACACACATGTTGGCCACCTAGGGGTGCATCACGATACAGGGTGTGTGGTGGCATGCACGGTGGAGGCACAGTGCATGTTGTGTCCATGGGGGTGATACCGGTGTGGGTGGTGGGTCAGGACATTGTTGGTGGTGGGTCCTGGTGCAGCACCAGCCTGAGGCTGATGGCACCATGGTGCAGGGGTGCTGTCCAAGAGACACTGATGGACTACACACACAGGTGTGTCTACTGTCGCAGGACACATGCGACTGGCACTGTCACACCACTACGCTGCCATGCCAACATGTCGTGTGTGCCTGGTGATTGCTCCATGGGCCATGCCTCCCTCTGAGAGCGTGTCCTCTATGTTCAGCCACTGACCCTGGGGGTCCCTGTGTGTGCAGTGTTGTGGGGGTTGCATGTGCATGTGCATGTGCATCTTGCTGTGCTGCACGTGGTGTCTTGGGCTAATGCTGATGTTTCACCTGTCCTCTGTAGAGTGGATTGAGCAGCCCAGGACTGGAGAAGGGGACTGGGAGGTGCCCCATGACAGGCAGAGATGCAGTCCAAGGGTGCTGGCTATTCCGCAGTGGGCACAGGAGAGCAGACCTGAGGACAGGGGCCTGTTGCCTGAGTACCTGTCTTGTTACTCTGTGGTGTTTCACTATGATGTGTGGTTCATTCTGTGTTCTGCCAGTGACTGGGCTGGTGGAATGGCTGCCACAGGCATTGGGCCAGTGGTGTTGTGGTACTGTGCTGTGCTACTCACCAGTGTTGCACACCGCAACCAGGTGCTGGCTGACTAGATGCTGTGCCCTGTGGGGGGGGCTGTGGGCCACTGTTGGCTTGCATTGTTGTGAGGGTGCCTGATGGTGGTGGGGGCTGTGGCAGCAGAGGTTCGTTGGGGCACACGCGCTGTCAGTTGCCATGCTCAGCTCTGCGGTGCAGTGTGCTCTGTCCCTCCAGCCCCCCACAGTTCATTCACATGTGCACAGTTGGCATTACCTTGCTGTTCACAGGCTTCACTGGACAGGGTCTGAATATCACCTCCCAGTGCCTGTTGTGGCTGCAGGACGCCATGCCCCATACCATCCAGGGGCCTTACTTGCTGGCATGTGTTGGCCCACCCCTGCCAACGTCTGCACCCTGTATGCATGTTCAGGCCTGGCCTGGGTCGGTCATTGGCTGGCCACTGTGACTGCATAGCACTGCTCCAGCACACCTTTGGTTGACGTTGTTGTGCACTGTATTCTGGTACATTGCCATCTGTTATTGGGCAGCATGTGCCAACATGTGGGAGCCCTTGTACATGTTGTGGCATGGCCCTTGCACACAGTTCTCCAGAGGACCGGCTGTGTGTATGCCCTTTCTCACTGTGTGCTGTGCTGGGGAGGGCGGTGCCACCTGTGCCATGGTGCTGTCGTGCATGTCATCAGCATGTCTATTGGGTATTGGGTTGGTGCCTGTGTCACACAGGCCTGCTGTGTGGGCACCTTCCAGGTGGGCTACCAGTGCGGCACTCACCTCCATTCAGGAATGTCTGTCGGGACATGCTACCCATCCCAGTATGGCCACCTGTGGCTGCAGTATGCCCTCTGGCCAGTGTCCCATCCTCACAGTCTCTGCCTTCCTCCTGTAGGTCCACTCCATTCATCATTGTGGGCGACCAGGCCAGAGGAGTCAGAGGAGATGGAAGATCTGCTCCACCACATCATCCGGCAACAGAGAACCCTTATAGAGCAGCAAGCCATTGTCATCACTGAGACAAGGAGGATGGCGTCTGTGTTGGAGGCTTGTCTCCCGGATCCAGCGGGCAGTTAGCCATGCCCTTCTCCCCGTATTGTGTTGGCTTCCCCCCATTACTGGACTTGATATTGTTTCCTAGACTCTGTTTCTGTGTCCCTGTGTGCGTCCTCCTCCCCTTTGCACCCTTCTCCTGCGCCTTATTGTACATTCTGTAAGTATTTGTACATATGTTTGACATTTAACTCTCTGGTTTGATTATTGTATGTTCCCGTAGTAGGCTTATTTTTGATTAGGTTGTGTGTTGGGGGGGGGGGAGCTTGGCATGTCACTTAGTGGAATTTGTACTGTTGTCTTTATTTGTTTTGGGGTGGGTCATCGAGTGGTGGTTGGGGCATTGGTTGTTCTGTGTTTGCTTTTGTCTTTAGTTTAGTATTGGCTTGCATCACTGTTGTGTTCCCATTGCCTTTCCTTTTGATTATTTACTATTACATTGCATTTACTACATTTAACTGTGCCCTGTGCTGTTCTTGGGTGCTGGGGTTTCACTTGGTTTGTACTGTTCCTTGGGTTCCTCATATGGGTCCAGGTTGTTGCTTGCCATTCCCGTGCATGTGTGTCATCTTCCGGGATGTGCACTGTGGTCTGCTCCTGAGACCTCATTCCAGCCTGTGTTTCATTGCATGTGTCCCAGGGTCTGGCTGTCTCACCTCTGCACTGTGTTCCATTGTGTGTTTGCACTGCCTGCCTCGGTGCTATATCCAGTGCTGTCTTATTTGCTATATTCAGTGTTGTTTTATTCCCAGGCTGTTTTTGCCATGCACTCCTGGCCCTGTTTGCCCAGCTTCCTTTGCTTGCTATAGTCAGCTGGTTTTACACCTGGCTATTCCTTTTGAATATAGCTTGCATTTTGCTCCAGGTTAAGTTTGCCCGCCTGGCAGTGCTAATTTAGCCATGGGGCAAGGTTCTGAATATCTGGCCCAAAGTGTTTGTTTCCATTTTGAAGGGCTTTAGAAGGGCTGTCTAACTGAAGCCATTCATTTCGTTGGGAGATGGGTGTTTTTTTTTCATCCCTAATGCCTTCCTACACTGTTGGGAATACAATTGCCTCTCTGCCAGTGTGAAGAACTACAACATCTGAAGAACTGAGAATATACAGTGGTCACAGTTCAGATGCTAAATATAAACTTGACAGCAATGTGTCATAAAACAATGACTAGTTTGGCTTAGGAGTTTTTTTTTTAGTGTTTTTTTTTTAGTTTGTTAAAAAATTTAGCCTTTATTACAGTAAGCCTGACAATTAATGGTCTCAGCATACTTCTCTGTAGTCCCAGATTGACATTAATGCTGCAGACTTGGACTTAATTAGAAATGCATTGTATTCTGAGATCCCTCATTCTAAACAGCTTCCTGAGTGTACATAATGTTACCAGTTTTCAACGTGTCCCTGATTTGTGTCCTTTGTTCCTTATTTTTAAAGCCTTGTCTCTAGTTTATGAAGCAGAAGGTGCAAGGTGTGTGTATCAAGATTAAAGTTTAAACAGATGTTTGTGACCCCTGCCCCAAAAGAAAATAACTGAAGACTAAGGAGCTGTGGAAACTGTTAAAAACAGTTAAAAACAGACTGCAATAAATCTGACTAAATGGCCACATACAGTAGATCTGATACCATATGGTTTTGTGATACACTACACTCTGGTGTATACATTATTTAGCTGCTGGACTGCAATTACTGCTCAATTCTTCAGTCTTTGTTGTTTGTTTAAAGCTGATAAAGTTAGAATTTATCTGTGTTCTGCTTCTATCCAATTGCAGTATACAGCTATTGAAGGGGAGAAGCACTAAAGGAATCAAGTGGCCAATCAGTGGTTAACTGGTTCTTTAGTGATTTTAAGCTGGTTTCACACCTGCATATCAACACGCCACCACCCTTTGCATGATCACAATTACAATAAAATAGCACTTTGACATGAGGATTCACACAAAGGCATGAGTGCAAAGAGAAAAGCAGCCTCCCTTAATGTTACTGTGATTGGCCAGTAGGCATTCTATCTCCAATAAACCAATCTTACATTTTTATCTGGCATGCCTGTTAAAAAAATTAAGGTTAATTTTTCACATGCAGCTGCCTGTTATCGTTCTCTCTCTCTGTAAGAGACAGACTGAAAGATATTTGGATCATGGGGGGGGCCAAGAGGTAGTGTTTTAGAGATTTCTGGACTTGCATGCAGTGCATTTCTCCCACAATCTACAGTATATGTCCTGTTTTTAGCATCCACTACTATCTGCACTAAAACAAGGATGAAAAGTGAAAAGCAAATAAAAATGTAAGCCCTTTTCAATAACAGCTATGACCTTGCAATTCCTATAGTACTTGATGAGTAAGTTTAAAGAATAAGGTGCTCTGTTGCAGTGGAGAAAAAAAGGTGCAAAAAAAAAAAAGAAACAGTATCTCAGCAGAGCCCAGTGCAAGTATCGTATACAGTTATGCAGTTTTATCTAAATGAAAATCAAAAGTCAGGTAGTCCATAATGTACAGCAGTTTACACACAAACTGATTGAAATCAATCTCTAGCTGAGAGTTTTCCACACAAGAGCAGAGCTGAGATGTAAATGCTGTATTTGGTTAAACTGGAGCTTTTATGCTTTGTCATTTACATGCCATGACCATGCACTTAATTTTAAGCATTGTATGTCGTTATCAGGGTATCGAAAAAAGCAGTTGTTATTTTTAAGTGTGGGTTTTTGCTCTTCTGACACATCACACTAATCACTCTGTAGTATATTCTGTTTTACCTGGTAGACACTCACATGTTGAGGAGCTCATAGAGTACTGAAGATATGTTCATTAATAGATAATCAGTGTTAGATTTTTATTTTAGACATAGGGTTTCTCCTATTGCATTGATGCTGACTAGTTAGGTTGATACACAGTCCTAACTGTCTCACAGACACTGCAGCTTTATGTACCTTTTTTCCTCTACAATATATGGACACACCATTTAGTTTTCCCATTTTATCATTTCAGACTCTGCAGACAAATTGTAAGTCTGATAAATGCATGTTTGCAGTTGGAAAAATACATATGGGCTCAGGAATAATCTAATGCAGCCCTTCAGTTCTCTCAGAACTGTATATTGTCCTGTATAATGTTGTATTTTACAATATTGTATTCTATTATGTATTTAATTCATAATAATTACATTCATTTAAGTACTGTATGGCATTTTCTGCATTTCAGTGTGAGATGTTACACAGGGGCCCAGATATTCAAAGGGGTTGTGCATGGTGCAACAGAGTTGCACTGGCGCAACCCCACATTGCACCCCAGTGGGATATTGAAAGGGTTGCCAGGAGGGCAGCACAAATCCCGATGCTGTGGGGTGTGATGTAATTGTATGTGGCGCAGATGCAGGGGGCGTGCCCATACATATGCGGCACATCCCGATATTTGGCCCGGGATGTGATGTGCATATGCTGGTGCAACCCTGCATTGCGCTGCACAGGGGGGCTCACAGTTGAGCCCGTGAAGAGTAGGAACAACTCCTGACCACCCACAGGTCAGCTGCTGTATTGCAAGGCACAACACAGCAGCCGCCAGCCATGGGTGGCCACCTGCCTACCCTGAACACCGTCCACAAGCACACATGGCTCCTTGGTAGTCTAGTGGATCTCCCTCCATCCCGATTCCCTGATCATGGTAAATGTATATTAAATCATTCCCTTGTAGTCAAATGGATCCCTTCCCTCCCTCCTGATTCCCCAATCATGGTAAATGTATAGTAAACATTCCCTGGTAGTTTAGTGGACCACCTTCCTTCCCGATTCCCCAATCGTGGTAAAAGTATATTAAATCATTCCCTGGTAGTCAAGTGGACCCCCCTCCCTCCCGATTCCCTGATCATGGTAAATGTGTATTAAATCATTCCCTAGTAGTCTAGTGGACCACCCTTGTTCCCCATTCCCTGATCATGGTAAAGCACCCTAAATTACTTCCCATGGTGATCCAGTGGCACTCCCCACCCCTCCCACCAACACAGGACCCCTCATCCATGGTTCATTCACATATTTGGGACTGTCTAGTGCAGTATGCCCTGCAAGCCCATTGGTCCACACTGAGGACCAATGGGCTTACAGCCCATACTGTACCTGTCATTCGGCGGGCGGCTGGTGGTATGTGGGCAGGTTGTAGCCACCTGCCGATGATAGAATCAGGGTGGATGAGGGGTCCTGTGTGGGTGGAAGGGGTGGAGGGGTGCCACTAGATCACCAGGGAATGAATTTGGGATGCTTTACTGCAGTCATGGATTTGGGAGGGAGTGGAGTCCACTACACTACCAGAGAATGATTTAATATACATCTACCACAATCAGAGAATCGAGATGGAGTGGGTCCACTAGACTACCAGGGAATGATTTAATATACAGTTACCATGATCAGGAAATTGGGAGGGAGGGGAGCCCACTAGACTACCAAGGAATGTTTAATATACATTTACCAGCATCATGGCTATGGGGCGGTGGATGCCCCAGGACCCCCACTGTGCACAAGTCATGCTGTGCAGGGCGCAAGGTGCAATTTTTTTTTTTTTTTCAGTTTTTGTTGACCGGGTAAGTGCACTAGACAAATCCTGCCTATTTTCAGGCACGACCCAGGGGAAGGGGATACAGATGAATGGCAACTGATCTTGAAAGAGATTAAGCTGTTGGTGGTATTTTTGGTGAATGAGGGAAATTTGGCCAGGACACCGGGGAACTTCCCCTACTCTTTCGAGGGGAATACTCTGTCCAAGATGGCGGATCCTCCTCTACCTGCTGTGGAGGTGGCTGGAGAGACAGGAGACTTGTTCTCGACTCCTGTCTCTGGTTGTTTGGAGACCGTGTTGGACAATACAATTTCTGTGAATGGCTTTACTGCTGCTGCTGTTCTCCTGCAGGATGCACCTATTTCTCGAGATGCAGCTCTTTTGGACCTGTCCCTACCAGATAGCCCGGTTACCTTGGATGTTTCTACGATGGTTGAACAGGCTCTCCCTACTACTGCAGGTACGTTGCCTGAGAAGGATATTGAACAGTGTCTGGTAGACACAGCACGATGTGGTTCTTTTCCTGCCTGTGCTTTGAAAGCTGACTTACTCTCTGTTCATCCCGCTACTTCTCAAGCTGCCTGTCCTACTACCTCTTCTTCTGTAAGTGGAAAGGGGGACCTACTTGCTTTTACTACGGAGGCCTTACCTGGCTCTACATTTGCAATGCCTATGCCTTTGGAGGATCACTCTTCTCTGTTGCTGCTGACTGATGCCTGTTTCACTGAACGTTCTGTCGTTTTGACATCCCCTCTGGAGAACCAAATCCTCCCACCATCGCATGAACAAAACATTATTCTCCCGGAGGAGCCTACCTGGTCAGTGGAGGAAGCATTACGGGGTGCTGGCTGGATTCGGGAACCCGGACAGGAACAGTGGGTTTCCGGTCTGTCCCCTATTCGTTCCCCCTGTCCCGGTGACTTCCTGGAACCATCACAGAATCTGCCTGCTGCCTGCAGCCCCTCAGACCCGTTGAGCATTCTGATGGAGCTAGCGCTCACCCAGAACCCTGTACTGGCCCTCCCACAAGGATCTGAGTCACATATCTCTCCTCCTCCTCGCTGTTCAATGGGGACTGTTCAGGATTTTGCTGTTCCGGGTAAGCCACCCCCTGAACAGGTAAGGAATACTCGTTCTTTTTCATCCTTGTTTCACTCTCCAGCCTTGGCAGCTAAGAGACATAATGCAGTCCGATTGGTTTATAGAGGCAGACTACCAGACCCCCCTGACCGTGTCTTTGTAGCCAGGACACTGTTAAAAGAATCTCTTAAATTCTTAGCTCATGAGATTTATGCCCTTATTCATGTCTCCGGGGAATCCATGTTTGATGTCAGCTTCCAGACGTCTCATGGGTTAGACCGTTTTTGGACTAGATACCATGCATTGAAATCCACTGCTTTATGGACTTCCTTTCAGGCCATTCCCCTTTCAAAACCTACTTTTAAGACAATTACGGTGATGTTCCGGAATGAGGGGGTTGATGTGTCGGATATCGTATATTGGCTGGGGCAACATTGTACGGTACAGGGCCACCCTGAGGCTATCCTGGACACTGAAAATATTTGGACGGGAGGATGGAAGTTTAAAGTACTGTTATGCACCAATGACAATGGACCAATCCATTAGCCTAACTCTTTTTTTTCTAGGTCGTGATCGAGGGGTGCTGTTTTACCCGGGATAGCCTAAGGCTTGTTATAGGTGTGGAAACCCCTCACACCTAAGTAATGTCTGTGATACCATGAGATGCAACAATTGTGGGGTACTGTGACATGTGGGAATCTGCTGCCAGAATGTTAGCAAGTGTAAGTTTTGTGAGGAGGTAGGGCGTACGTTCCAATCCTGTCCCTGGTCTGCCCATGCCAAGGCAAATCATGATGGCTGAGTAGATCAACACTTTGTGATAACGCAGGCACAAAAGGCGCGGCTGCGTACCACTACTGCTGCTCCCATTACAGCTGTGGTAGATCCTGCCCTGCCTGATCCTGTATCTATGCCCCCCCAGGTTGCTACCCCTTCGGCAGTGATAGAAGCTGGACCCCGGCTTCCTGTAGAACCCCCTCTTACGCCGCTTGCCATGACGAAAGAAGTGAGCTTGGATCACACCCCTTGCCCGAGTGTTATGCCACCTCCCAGTGAGTTTGCTACTGTTGCTCAACGAACGTCACTGAGGATAGGTCCTCGTGCTCCCTCACCTTCTATACTGCCCATGACACCCCCACCAATTGCCCTGTCTAATACATATGAGATTCTTCAGATGACTTCGGAAGATGCAGGCGGTGAATCCGACTCTTCCTCTATTGCATCCTCGCTCCCTGATGGCTACACTGACTCAGAACTCCAACTGGGCTCTGGGCTATCGCAGAAACGTAAGGCTAAGGTCAGACTTAAAGGTAAGAATGTAGTTGGGAAACGAAAGTCTTGACGTTAAGCTCACATTGTATACCTGGTACTATGGCGCTCTTTGTTTGCCACACTGTTAATATCAATGGTATGAAACGAGTGGAGAAGCATAGAATAGTGTTTTCCTTTCTTCGTTTCTTACCGTTAGGTATTTTGTTCTTGCAGGATACCAGACTCCACTCAGTGCAAGAAGTTAGACTAGCAAAGCAGGACTGGCTTTTGGCCCTTCATTCTGGTCCATAGGACAGATCCCTGTTCAGGCCTGGGCATATTGGTCTCCGTTCCAGGATTCCGTTTATTGAAATTGTTTGATTTGCTTCTGGCAGGGCCCTTGTTTTGGATTTTGTTATAGGTAACTGCCTGCACTGTACTACACATTTATGCCCCCCAGGTTAAATCCGCTTCATTGCCTTGCTTCCTTGGATTCGCCTCACTTGCATACTTGTTTCCAAGTAATATTTTCGGTGATTTTAACTGTGGTCTTAGTTTACTTGATAAGAGTTCGTTTGCCACCACTAAAAAGATCTTTTGTGACTCCCATGAACTGGATAATCTGATTCGGACTGCACATTTGACTGATGCTTACCTTTCTTTCACAAATTTACATACTCCCACTTTTCAAAAAGGAAAGCTGGCGACATGTATTGATTTTGTTTTTTTATCATGCACAGTACCAACTAGTTCAGCTCAAGTACGGGCAGTTGCCTTTTCTGATCATAAACTACTATCGATCGGTGTGGGCCCGATGGCCCCTTTTAGCAAAGGACCCGGATTTTGGAAGTTTAATACTTCTTTATTGCAGGATGTGATGTTCCAGGGATTCCTCTTGTCTTTTATTTCTGCTCGTAAGTCTGTGTTTCTTCTTTATGATGACTCCATCCATTGGTGGATAGACACGAAACACGCCTTAACTGTTTATCTGAAAACTTATAGTCAACAGAAGTGTAGGACTGATTATTTGGATTATTTACAGAGACGGACACACCTACAGTCATTGTTTTCAATAGCACATGTGACAGGACAGGATTTGTCCTCCCAAATCCATTCTGTCCGGAAAGACATGTTGAGCTTTCTGTCTAGACAATCTCACCAATTGTACCATCAACACAAGTTCCATATGTCAGGTCCTCGGGTCGAGGTGTGCCCTTTTGAGTCCAATTCACGATAAGTCTCTCAGAGGACTGTGCTGTGTCTTGCCAATTCTGATGGAACACTTTGCACTACCCACTCTGATATTCAGCAAATAGTGACGGACCACACGACTGCCTTATTTTCCCCACTTTCTGAATGTCGGGAAGACCCAGCACTTCTGTACCAAGATTTAGATATTCCGCTCCCTTCGGCACAGAGCGTAACTATAGCCTGTGCGCCCTTGTCAGAGACAGAGTTGTCTTCGCAATTTCTTCTTTACCTTTGCATAAAACTCCGGGTCCGGACAGTCTCCTGGCTGCTTTGTATAAAGTATTACATGACCATTTCCTCAAGGAACTGACGGTTGTATTTAATGCCCTGCTCAATTGTGAAACTGTACCTCTGGACTTTACCAAGGGTACATTAATTTATGTCTATAAACAAAAAGGTGATATTCACCTTTTGGAGAATTGGCACCCTCTTTGCATGTTTAATACGGATTTTAAGTTATTGATGAAAATTATTGCAAAACTATTACCTGGGATTACGGAATCTGTCCTGCACCCGGCCCAGTCCTGCTCCATACCTACCAGACAGATATTGGATCATCTGATTCTCCTTCAGGAACTGTTTTCCCATGGATTTGCAGGGAAGTCCTCTGGTATTATTGTTTCAGTAGATCAAAAGGCAGCATTTGACTCGGTTAATCATGCTTTTTTGTGGCATGCATTACGTTTCTTACATATACCGGATACCATGATCCACTAGATGCAAGTGTTCTACAGAACGGCCATGGTGGTTCCGGTTGTGAATGGTTGGGTCAGACCCATGATTCCTGTTAGATGAGGTGTCCACCAGGGCTGCCCAGCTAGCCCTCTATTATATGTCCTATTTTTAGATGTTCTGCTTCGCAGACTGAATGCTCACCCTCATATTCATGCCATTTCTTGTGCTGAGATGTTGGCACCATATAAAGCCATTGCATATGCTGATGATATGTGCCTCCTACTGGCTGATCTAGCCTCGGTGGAGACTTCACTACAAGAATTTTCATTGTTTGGACATTTCTCAGGAGCTTGTCTGAACTTCGAAAACAGCATGGGTATCCGGTTGGGATCCATAGTGGCCCCGA
Organism: Neoceratodus forsteri; assembly: GCA_016271365.2. Classification (NCBI taxonomy): domain Eukaryota; kingdom Metazoa; phylum Chordata; order Ceratodontiformes; family Ceratodontidae; genus Neoceratodus; species Neoceratodus forsteri. The sequence continues at coordinate 635,157,912 of CM057455.1, read as the reverse complement.
TGCCATGTATTGGCCCTCTACGTTTGGCAGATGGGCCTATTCATATTCTAGGTGTCCATTTCGGAATCTGTGACCCTGATATCTATAATTGGGATATGAAACTACGTCAGGGGAAACTGACAGTTGCCTCCTGGAATAGGGGAACTATTGGGAAGAAGAAAATAGTATACTTGATTAAGACCTTTTTATTGCCTCTATTTCTTTATTTGAGTTATGTATTCCCTATCCCAAAGTGTCTGGAAGCTGCAGTTTTCAGTTTGTTTTTTCAGGCATTGTGGGGTAGCAGACCGAACCCGATCAAACGTAATGTTACGTATTTACCCATAACAGAGGGTTGTGTGGGTATGATTAACCCCTTGTTATTTTACTCTAGTGTTTTTTTTTATAGCCAATCTCCGGCCGCTTCTTATATACTCAGAAGGGCTGGGAAATGTGGTTCTATGACTCTTGTAGGGGTTTGGTTCCACCAGTGGGAACACAACTCCTTTACGTATGCTACGTCTTCCATGTGGCACACCTTTGTATATGAAACACATGTTTTTTCGTCTAAAGCAATGGCGAGTGACGCCTCAGTTGCTCATTGCTCACTCACATAAAACTCTTTATAAATTGCTTCTTGCATCTGTGTGTAACACTCAACCTCCTTTTGTTAAATGTCCAGTTCAACATCTTTCCTCCCTTCTCTTTTTGTTATGGTGCAAAAGAATCCTTGCACATATGTGGGATTTTCATTGGTTGTCGTGCCATGAACAGATTAATATTAAAGCCAACCACAAACATAAGCAGCTCCAGGACAGGTTATGTTCTAGACCACAGTGTAATGCAGTATAAGAAACATTATCTCATTTATTTTTTGAATGTTCATTTATCCAACATTGGTGGGCCTTTTTGGCGAATAAATGGGCCTCTCCTATATTCCAGTCTGTCTCTTTTCAAACGTTAATGTATGGTATTTTTTCTCCTCGATGGTCTTTATGGAATACGGACACTCTAAATCTTATTCTAGTAGTGATTAAGTGGAATATTTGGATGGCTCAATGTCATTTTACCCTACAGCAAAAGGACTGCACCTTTTTGGAACTTGAACGGAAGATCGTGAAGGACTTGAAAGCCATATATGAGTATGAACAAACATTGCACTCTGCTTCAAGTTTGCTTGCCTTATGGACTGCCCTTCCCTGGATTACTGATTCGGATTTGGCCGTGACTTGATGACTCCTACTTGATGCCTTTTGTTATGTTTTTTTCTTTTTGGGTGTAGCTTTTATTGCCTAGTACTTTGCTTTTATGTTGATTTTCTTTTCTGTATATGTTGTTATGCATTATGTTAAACTGTATATCACACGATTTCTTGTTACAATAAAACTTTCCCCCTACTCTTTTCGATAAATGCCATGGGATCTTTAACATCCACCTGAACTATCACCAATCCAGGCAGATGGGACCTCGGTTTAACATCTCATCCAAAAGATGGAACCTCAGAAGTGCAGCACTCCTCTCATGCTGCACTACAGTGTCAGTACTGGGATATTAACCCAAGTGTCAGATGTGGGAACTGAACCCACAGCCTCTGATCTCCCAGCTTACCAGGCTGCCCTGTGCAAGGCATGCAAATGGGGCCATAATGACATGCAAATGGGCCCATTTGCACCTTGCATATATTATGGCCTCATTTGCATGCCCTCTGCTGAATATCATGGGATATGCACCCAGTGCAACTGCGTTTGCACTGGTGCATCTCCGTGCTCCCTATCTGTGGCTTGTACCAGTACAGTGCCATTTCGCTGTACGCTGTCAGTGCCATATTCAACAGTGATGCGCCATGGTGCATCACCATTGAATATCACCTGACCCTGGCCCTGGTGCATCCCTGTTGCACTGAACCCAGGCTTGCACCCCTGCCAGGTGCAGTCTGAACATCCGGGCCAGAAAGCCTCTCATTTCCTTAGTCTGCAGAAAGTGCAGTTGAAATGGATGGTAGGGGGAATGAGAAGAGGGACAGCACTAAGGCATGAGTACAGTACTTCATGTATTTTTTGGGTGGTGGTAAAAACAAATAAGATCGGAAAATCTGCTCTGACACAGAACATCTGATTCTTGTTCATATGCAATACAGCCAATGGATGAAAAATCATAACATACATTTTACTGCCAGTTTTACAAGAAACACAGTATGTAAGAAAACAGTATGTTAAAAAGAGTGATGTTCATTCATAGTTTTTATTTATGAAAAAAAAAGCTATTTTAACCACACACTAGGTATTTGTCTCCTGAGAGCACATTGTAAGCAAGATGGAAACAGCAGAAAGGTGTGATCCATCAGCAGCTAGTTTACAAGTGTTAAAAGTGGGTTAAAAGGGACTAGTGTTATCTTAGCACTGTGCATTCAGAAATAAAAACTGAATAAACAACACAGTTGTTCAGTCTGCCTGATAGAAAATGGCTGCAGAACCACTTAGAGGAGGTTCGGAGTCATGAGTCACTGAGTCAGAGCTGTGCGTAACATGTATAATTGTTGGTGTTAGCTTGTGCTCTTCCTCATTATATTTAGTGTGAATGAAAGTGTGAATGAACAGAGGACCTCCTATGGTAGTAACACCTGACTGGCCAACAGTAAGCCAATCTGGTGTTACTACTATAGGAGGACATGTTTTCATTCACATTTACCAAAAAGAAGAAGAGTGCAGTCTGCTCAGTGTCAGTGATTTTAAGCAGCATTTTTTTGTTTTGCTGTTGAATAATGTAAATAAGCATCACTACATGTGGGGTGTGTGAACTGGTGTGGGGAGGTACTGATAGCTACCAGGGACTTTCTTTTAATGGTCTGGGCGGGTGATTGGGGGGGACCACTAGCCACCAGGGAAGTTCTCTGAAAGGAGATTGGATACTGCATTGAAGTCTCTTCTTCCAGCATGGAGAATGTTTATAGTAGCAAGCGCTGTGCTTGAGTGGCGAACTAGGGAGCTGAAAACCCTTTGTATGTTGTTTTCAACTTTCCAAATTAAGTTGTTATCCTGAATGCACATGAGTGCTGTGTAATATATACTTTTATCATTTCATGCTAACAAAGTCTAACAAAATATTTACTCTTTTTTATTTTGCCTGAATTTTTTATATACAGTGTATATTTTTTTGGGGGGGGCTTTGATGTTTGTTTGTTTTGCTGAGAGATGGATCTCTCTGCTCTCTGATCTGATGGAAGACAGCCCCTGTGACTAGAATGAGCTTGGAATTGGGAAAAAGAGAATGAATAAACATCAACTGCCACTGCCAGTTCAGTGGTGGAACTTTTGGTTCCAGTGGGGTCCGTTCCTGTTCCTGTTATGTCAGTTCCGCGTGGATTAGTGATGGGCTGGTGGTAGAGGTGGAGTAACCCATGTCTGGGATGGGAATAGCATTATTATGTCTCCATAGACATTTTAGGTGGTTTTGGTACAGTTCCTTTTGATGCTAAGACCAAGAAGCATTAGAGGTGTCACTGACAGAAAAACAAATAGTTGGATTTACTTACAGTCATTATAATTAAATGGGAACCTAAGGAAACACATGACTGTGATTAATTTACAGAAATGAAAAACCAATGTGTTTTATAATTTTTATAACTTAATTTTAATTATACTACGTGGGAAATATTGGTAAAACCTAAATTTTGGAGGGATGCTTACAAAAATAGGAGAAATATGGCATATTGAGTAAAACTGCTATCACATAGGCAACAAGCCTTTGTTTGAAGCAAATAAATAAATTAAAATGAAAGAAAAAGCCACTATGGTTCTCAAAAGAGGTAGTGGGGAAGGTTAGGGAGAAAAAGCATTTAGGAAGTATAAGGAAACACAGAAGGAGCTGGACAGAGAACTGTACCAGCTAAGGCAGAAGGAAGCAGGGAGGGAAGTCAGAATAGCAAAGGCCCAAACTGAGGAAAAGATAGCCAACTCAGTAAAAAAGGGGGATAAAACCTTTTATAGGTACATCAGGGAGCAAAGAAAGACAAAGGGAGGGATAGTGAGGCTGAATAGAAAGGACGGTGGGTGGGCAGAGAGGGACAGTGAAAAAGCAGGGATAATGAAAGACTACTTCTGCTCAGTATTCACAAAAGAGGAGGAGGGGGAGGTGCCTAATCCAATTAACAGAGGCACTGTGGATAGGGAGGTCAATCCCAGTCCTTTCACAGAAGAAAGGGTTCTGAAAGAACTCCTAAAACTGAAGGTGGACAAAGCAATGGGGTCTGACGGAATCCACCCCAGAATTCTAAGAGAATTAAGGGGAGAACTAGTGACACCACTGACTACCCTTTTTAAAAAATCATGGGAGGATGGTGTGGTACCTGAGGACTGGAGGAAGACATATGTGATTCCTCTTCACAAAAGTGGGAGCAAGGCAGAGGCAGGATGCTACAGACCTGTCAGTTTGACCTCTGTGGTAGGGAAAGTGATGGAATCACTTCTGAAGGAAATAATTGTCAAGTACCTAGAGGCCAGTGGGGCACAGGTCCTAAGGCAGCATGGGTTCACAGCAGGAAGATCATGTCAGATGAATCTAATTGATTTCTTTGACTGGGTGACTGACCAAAGGAGTAGACCATGGAGTGGCTGTGGACATGGCCTACCTAGACTTTAGCAAGGCATTTGACACAGTCCCACAGAAAAGATTAATAATCAAATTAACCAGCCTGGGAGTGGGTCCACGGGTGGTAACCTGAGCAAAACATTGGGTGGACAACAGGACACAGAAGGTAATTGTAAATGGAGTCCGCTCTGAAGAAAGAGGGGTTACTAGTGGGGTACTGCAGGGTTCAGTACTGGGTCCAATCCTTTTTAATGTCTTTATAAGTGACATTGCAGAGGGACTGAAAGGAAAAGTATGTCTCTTTGCAGATGACACAAAGATCTGCAACAGGGTTGATACACAAGGAGGAGTGGAAAGGATGAGAAGGGACTTGGCAAGGTTGGAGGAATGGTCAGAAGTATGGCAGCTTGGATTCAATGCGAAGAAATGCAAAATAATGCACCTGAGAAACAAAAACCCAGGGGAAGATTACACAATGGGAGGGTAGTAACAAAAACAAAAATGGAAAGGGAACTGGGGGTAATCATATCAGATGACCTTAAGGTTAGCAAGCAATGTGAAAAGGCAAGAGGGAGGGCTGGGGGGATACTGGGATGTATAGGGAGAGGCATCAGCAGCAGAAAACAGGAAGTTGTTATCCATCTGTACAGACAGTTGGTGAGACCCCATCTGGAGTGCTGCATTCAGTTCTGGAGACCCCACCTCCACAAGGACATAGACAGGATGGAGGCTGTCCAGAGGAGGGCAACTAAAATGGTGCAGGGTCTGCAAGAGAAGCCATATGAGTAGAGACTAAAAGAGCTTAATATGTATACCCTTGAAGAAAGGAGGGAGAGGGGGGACATGATAGAAACTTTAAAGTATTTCAATGTAATCAGCATAGTCCAAGAGGGCAGTATCTTTCAGAAAAAGAGATGTTCAAGAACGAAGGGACATAATTTAAAGATAGAGGGGGGACAGTTCAGGGGCAATGTGAGGAAGTATTTTTTCACAGAGAAGGTGGTCGATGCATGCAACAGCCCTCCTGAGGATGTTGTGGAGTCTAAAACCATGGGAGAATTCAAGAATGCATGGGACAGGCATAAGGCAATTCTTGTTGGGGGGTAGGAAGAAATAGGCTGTTGGTTAACTCGGATCTGCAGCTTATCCTGTAGGTAGGGAAACGAGCAGACTAGGTGGGCCAAGTAGTCCTTATCTGCCATCAAAGTCTATGTTTCTATGGTACTGTACCACAACCAAACATTCCCATTCAAATAGTTCACTGAATTTGTAACCAGATCTTTTAAAATGCATCTGTATTGAACATTATTAACCTTAAGATTAAATGGGATTTAATGAGCCTATAATTATATTAAAGATCAATGGCAAATACGTTTTTTAGTTTGTTATAGTTTCCAATTTTAACATCTGATTCCTAATAAAAAAAATGATACTTTTAATATTTGCCAGTTGTCTCCAGTGTTATTTTTCAATTTATGTTGTCTGAGAAACATTTTAAACACAGCATCTGTAGATTGCACTTTTCTCTAATACTATGTTTACAGTATGTGCTGTACTTCTCTCCGAGATCACCGACCACCTCAACATCCTGCGGTCTTGATGTGAACTGTCTGAGCTCATTAATTTTTTTTTATGTTGTTCCACTTTATTCATAACTGCAGATTGTTACAGTTGCGGGGAGAGAGCGTGTGCTTGTCTGAGTGACTGCCTGAAGTATCATAACTGTGCTCTCTCTCTCCCAACTTCTCTTTTGCAATCGTCTTCACATTTGTACTGCTGCCTAGCCCAGTATATAAACACAACAAAGAAAAAGGTGTATTTTGTGTTAGAAGTGATTTTGAGCAGCATACTGTAGGTTAAGGTTCACCCTCCTTATTATCTGTATGTCTCTCTAACGTGGAACTGCTATGTTTGTGCTTACTAAATAACGATTGTGTGCCTTCTATTTTTCACAGCCTGACAGCTAATTGTATGTGATTCAGTTACTGTTTTAAATTTACACTGCAGAGATTACCCGTCTGTATTTTATGTACCTTGTGTTATTTTCTTTCTCCTTGTTGACCTTGGACACCAGTGGAAGACATTGTGTTATCTAACTCTGTAGCAGTGACAGCCAGCTTCTACTATCTGTTCTCTAGCAATGTGAGCACTGGCGAATTTCACCTAAACCCAAGCTGGCTGCCTTTGTTTGAACATTGGGTTTTGTTCTGTGATCCTGTTGCACTGAAGCATAGTTTGCTGCTCGAGTTGACAGACAATATAGGAATGTCACTGCCAAGCCCATCCTCTGTTACATACTCTATCCTTTCTGGTGCCCACACCCCCATCTTAGCCAGACTAATAAACATAACACGATCAACTGTGATCCATTTGATTTTGTCTGGGTGCAGGAATACTGACTCTTTAATGTACATAACAGGCTCATTAAATCCTATTTAACCCTAAGGTCAATAATGTTCAATACAGATGCATTTTAAAAGATCTGGTTACTCATGTTCTGATGGATGACTTACTGTATGTAGATCCTTCATGTTACTAGTCACTGCTTCTCATTGCATTTCTTATGAAAATTAACTTGTCCAGTTCAGAATTCTAGGTGTGTCCCAACCAATGTGAATCTCATAACTTAAAATAAAAAGCACCACCTAAATTAAAAACACAAATTTCTTAATGATGCTACTGCATAGTTAACATTAGTTTTGCCATGCATACTCTTCCCTGAGGAATGGCTCATGACTTTACCAGCTCTGATTGCAGCATGCAAAAATGCATTCCATTTCTGTTGATGCTGCATGACAGATGCCATTCCTGCTGCCATTAAAATCTATAGTATTGTACATCCCTTCATTTTTACCAGCTTTCTTATAAAAAAAACAACACCAACACACAAATATTTCCACTTTATATAGCTCTGTAACTTTGTTGGGCTCCCCTATTTTACCAGCATATATTTTAATTAGCAAGAAAATGAGCAAACACATTTCAGACAGATGCTGCATGATGGTGCTTTTTCTTTTAATAGAAAAATTCAGCACTATTTTTTTGCACCTGCATTTTGCCCTTAACAGGGCTCAGCAGTCAGATGCTATGTCTGGTATACATGCATGTGTCTCACCCTGCCTTTTAAATCAATAGACTTATAAATATAGTTAGTGCTTCAAAGTATTTAGTCATACAAATTGCATTTCTCCCTCATCAATGTGAAGATGAAGAATCTTGTGTTCATTTATTATTTGTCACCATACAGTGTATGTGACTGGGGTTGGGTGTCAATGTGTGGGAGGTATAGCATTCATCTAGTGACATAAGGTAGAGTACTGTATGAATATATTACATGTAGAACTGTCACACAATGCAATGACTGTGTAGTAAGACAGATGAATGACAGATTAGAAACATCATTGAGGGCACTGTTTGTCATTATTTAGTAAAATGCATTTTTCTTATTTTAAATATTTGCTTACTGTTACTGTTAGTTGTTTATAAGTTGCCTATTCAATTTATTTTATATAATAATGCTACATTTGGTTATTGGTGGTTCACCACATTCCTAATTAAGACCCTGTTTTTTGGTGAAGTCTATGGCTACCAATATCTGATCATGCAGAAATGCTTTATTCAGACTGTTCCCACAGTTCAACCTTGTCTGCTGGTACCCAACTCATTACATGTGATGGGGGTACATTTCAACAAATCAATATGTACATTAATCTAAAACATCTGATGTTGATGCAAATGCACTAGTCAGAAATATGGAGACAAGTTAAGCAGTTCACTTCCTGGAACATGGTGCCAGAAAGGGAGAAGGGGGACTACATATACATGATATCATTGATTAGCTGGTCTCCTACTACAGAACATAAGACATACACATACCGTATATTATGTTTATCTTTGTGAGGACATGTTTATTTTAAGTTACGAGCTTTACATTGGATGGGACATACCTAGAATGTTGAATGGGACACGTTAATTTTCATAAGAAATGCATTGAGAACCAATAACTAGTAACATGAATGATCTACAGATGTAAGTCATCCATAAGAAGCCTGAGTAACCAGATCTTTTAAAATGCATTTGTATTGAATATTATTGACCTTAGGGTTAAATGGGATTTAATGAGCCTGTTATGTACATTAAAGAAGGAGTATTCCTGTACCCAGACAAACTCAGTGGGAGAAAGCATAGAGTGTGTAATGATAGAATCCACTTGGCAGTGACATTCAGGGCTAAACTCTGCAGTATAAATTTAAAACTGTAACTGAAACACATAAGATCCTCTGTCAGGCTGCCAAAAATATAGAAATACAACAGTTATTTAGTAAGTACACACAGAGCGGTCTACGGGAAACGCTGAAGCTTTTCTGTGGCTGGGCCAGCTTTCTCGTTAACTTTGCATACATAATAACATATTTCTGACACCTGTGTCAAAGCAGAACACAACTGAAAATGAGATATTGCATCTGATCTGCTTGTTGGGAGTTTAAAGGATAAGACAAAGGTTATGCACCCCATCTGCTGGCTGTAAAAATAAAATAATATTTGTAGTTTAAATTACCTGAAGATTGATGTGCTGTTTCACTCTGCAGTGATTTGCCATTCTATAAGTATAAGCAGCATGCCCCTAACATATTCAACCCTTAGTTTCCAATACCCTGACTTTTCTAAAATGTTTCCCTTCTTTGAAGCAGGCCCAGTGTGTTTCTTGCAATGCAAGGCTTTCATGCCTTTTTGAAATAAAAAATCCTGATTCAGCTGCAAATGTAACTTATTTTACTGCCCTAATGACTCTATGGTGGTGTCATTACTGTCACGTCATGAGTGATGTTTTAGCGGCAATGGGTGCGTGCACTGGGCAATGTCAAAATATGTTATCTTCAGTATGCATGTGTAATGTGTAGATTTTTCTTTTAATTTCATGGTATTTAGGTGCAACAGTTTTTTTTTTCACTCTTTTTTGTATTTCTTCAGGGGTGGTGATTTTCATTTTATTTTTCTGGTTTGTGTGGGGGTGGAGAAACTGGGCGCTTGCAGTAGTGACTTCAGCTAGTTTCTCTTGATCAGGTGGAACAGTTGGAGAGGGGGGAGGTGATGGTTTCAGTTGGGTTCCACTTCTAGTTCTGCCTGTTCTACTTGGATCATGGCATAGGAATTCATCAGCTGATAACTGACTTGCTCTTATTTCAGCTGCTTCTGAAACTGTATTGATTTTGAATCAGTCAGCAGCAATCTTTACATAGTAAAAATGATATACAGTACATTGCATTTTTATTTAATTTTTTTCCAAATCATCCTACTTAGATGAAAGGTGATATCAAAGTTCACAAGAACATAAACAGTAGCTATTTTGACATTCACTTCTGTGAAGGAACGAGTGAACAGGACAGTGCCATCTGCTTGTAATTAACTACATAATGTTAAAAAAAGTAAAATCTCACTACAGGACAGCAATAATTCATGAATGACTGCTGATTGCCACCTTGTGATGAAAATAGGAAGTGCATTCAGCAACTTCAGCTATACCATATTCCATACTGAATTACCACTCCACTGCATCAGTATGGCAACAGTGCCGACCATCATACCCTGGTACCACCTAAATAGCAAGCGCCATACCTGGGTACCGAACATCCTTTCTGTAACAACCATTGAAGATTGCCCTGTTTTCAGTGAAGTAATACTTCTTATGTTATAAAGTCTGAATAACACATGAATGGTAATAATTTCACACTTTTAAAATCTAATAGTTCCCATTTCTGCATATTTTTCCATGAAATTATGTTAGGGGTTTGTTTACTTAAAGCAGCAGTATTTGTTAATCAACATCGATTTTATTTTTTAGCAAACGATGCATTGTATTCATAATCAGTATATTTCTAAGTATCTCACATACTTAAAAGAAGATTTTATAATTATACAGTATTTGCAATTAATGGCTCAAGACATTAGAACGGCTGCTACTAGCAATAATTAATCTCTGTGGTTGACAGTATCTTGTACTGTTCTATTATGGTGTATATTGAAAAAATGGTTTGTAAAAAATGTCCTTTATACCCTAACAAATGCCCTTCCAATTTTCAGCACCCCCATCTATTTCAGTCTTCTGGCACCCCTCTCTGTGAGCATTGCTATCTGTCAGAGATGATCTTCCAACTTAGAATGCAACTGGTCAGCAACGGGAAGACTGGATTACATTTTAATATACAGCACAGAGCAAGATGAATTATACTAAAATGTTTAGTGACTGTAGTGTACAATCAGAGATTATGTCTTCATCTCAGTTAGACTGCTGGAAGCCATGCAAAAAAAAACAAGCATTTGTCAATGCTGAAGGTTTCCTTGCATGGTGTATGTGGGATGGCATTCAGTGGCACTCATGGTGCTCGTTACTTGGAGCTTCTTCAAGCTCACCACAGCCATATCGGCTCTGGCTAGAGTTTGTTTAAACAAGGTAGCAGTGATTTCATGGAACCTGGAAACAGAAAGTGATGTCACTTCTGGGAAAGCAGTATGTTCTTATATGCAGATTACCCAACACTGATTGATTTAAAATTGGAAATAAATTATACAGAGACAATGTCCCCTCAGCCAAACAGAATGCAGATCTTTTGTCCTATTGTTGTACCATTAATTGATGTAGACTCAGTCATGGGACTATTTGCTAATCTCTGCACTCTAATTGGCTTTCATCTACTGTACAAACTTCTCATTATTGTCAACATTATGAGCCCATGCAAACCAACACAAAGAACAGGAACCGTGTGGTCAAACAGCATGGAGAATGATGCTGAGGTGCTGTATATTTAGCTGTATTGCACCCAAATAAAGCATAAGCACATGCACTGAAAATACCAGCCATAGCACACAGCAGGAATAGGAAGAAGCCATGCTGCACAAAGCACTGTAATTACCAATACACCTAGCAGGACCCAGCACCAAAGAGGGTTGCGTAGTGGAGGCATGGGTGATAACATGGTTTCCAACAGATACATGCACATGGCAACACAGTGAGGGTGTGGGCAAGAACGTGGTGCCCAGCAGAAACCAGTGCACATCAGCATAACACAGATGTGGTCAATTACATGGCACACAGCAGACACCAGCACATGGCAGTGCAGCACAGAAATGGGCAATAGGATGGTGCCCAGCAGAGACTAGTGCATGGCTATGCAGCGCAGGCATGGGTGAAAATACCAGCAAGCAATAATACTCAACAGGTGGGCAGTATTGGGCAATACTGGAGTGCCCACAGGCATAATGAGGCCCAACACCACAGGCGGAGGGCCTCATAGCCCCTGGAAGGTCTGGTTTTGCCCATACCACCCACCCTGGAGGGTATTATTGCACAGAGAAAATGGGCTTTCATTTTTTTTATTATGATTTCATTAGGAAGAAAAGAGTACAATATCAATAAAAATGATCAAAAACATCAGTTTCTGTAAAATAGTCCCTTTAGTTTAGGGCAGTTGCCGCTAGAAGGAGCTGTTGTCTGTGAGACCCTGTTTTATTTTAGTTTATAGTGTCTCTTCATTTTGAATCATTTTAAGTTAAGCCCCCCCCCCATGATTTTATTGATAACAGTAGTGCTAGACTTTTAGTTTTTTAACATTAAAATAATGCATTTGTTGCATACTAGAAGCAGGGAGCAATCAGCTGAGAGGTGGCCCACAGGGAACATGGAAGTCAGTTGGAGGTTGAGGGAGCTGGCAGCAAGGTGAAAACCTACAGCTGTAAAACAGGCACCTTTCTGTGGTGTTTCACTGGCCTTGCTGTGGAGTTTTGAGGAGAGGAAGAATTTAAAAGATGACAGTATGTCATAGAATTGGATGAGTGGTGGTGGCAGCAATTTAGTAGCTTACACTCCCCGGAGATCAAGAAGTGCTGCTGGCTAGCATGATCTACTAGATCGGATGGCTTTTGGGGGACCAGGAAACGGGGGTTCTGTTCTACACTGTAGCACTTTACTGAGGTTCAAAACATTTTATTTTATTCAAAATATGTGTTTTTTTGTGTGTTGTAACTTTATGGTTTTGTGACCCAGGGCAGAGACTGCTTAATAAGAGTTGCTGGGGAATCTCTGTTCGCAGTCCGTTTCTGAAAAAAAAAATGGCAGGTCAGAACTTTGAAATGTGCCTTTGCTCATTAATGTTAGTAATGAGGTTGATTGGGACTGGTACTTTTTCTAGGCCAGTCTCTATCTGTAAATTAATGTACCCCTTTAGAATGTGTGTCAGCCAATCAGAGTGCAGAGTTTCTGAAGCCCATTATCTAAAACATAGTAGAGACCAGTGCAAAATAGTCTGCTGCACATCAACATAGACAGGACAGAAATGGCCTGGAGATGGAACACCAAGATGCCCCTGCAGCACAGGAACACATGCAGAGGGCTGACATGACTGCAGATGATCACATGACAATGTAACACATCCTAAAGGCACACAAGTGACCACAATGACAAAGCACATAAGCAAATAAACAGCTTTACTGTAAAGCACACAATAGTGTGACCTGCAAAACAATATAAAACAAAACACTACAATACAAAACAAAACAATGGTTTTCTGGGAACACAAGCCCACCACCATAGGCCACACAACCCCCCCCCAGCAAACAGCTGTTCATAGCCTGATAGCAGCACCATAGTCAATACACAGATGCCTTATTATTGGCATTCATGGTCCTCATTGTCTTTGCCTTCTCCCCCCACCATTGGCCTAGTTGTCTTTAGTGTTGATCAGCCAGTCACATTGTCTCTGTCAGCAGAGAGCTGATCCAGGCTTTGGACTATCTCATCCCTGGCAGGTATGATCCCTGACTTTCATGACCACAGAGGTAGTGCCACTTGCTGCATGAGCTGCTGGGATATCTCTTGTGCCAAGATACCATCCAGCTCTGGATCTCATGCACATAATCTTGAGACCAGACAATAAAGATGGCATAATGCTAACATGCATGCATGTGTGCAAGAGCCATACCATTACTCCCCCAACCCACATGCAGGGAATAGGAGTGTGTCCATGCCTCACACAGCCCATACAGGCAGGAGAGCAGATGCACAGTGTGGGTAGCGATACATCAACAGAGCACAGCCACCTGTGTAACTGATGTGACAGTGGAGGGGGGCCACAGTGGTACCCAGATAGGAAGAACAAGATACACACAGATGTACACAACCCATGGACCACAATGGGAAAAACATAACACATGTGAGAAATTTAGCACACACAGTCATGAATCATCACCATGGTCCTGCCTAAATTCCCACTCCACATAACTCGGTTCTTACTCAGCCAACTCCTGTTAGCTATGTGTCTGTATACCACTGAAACCATTCACTGTGGGTGCACTGGCATCTAGTGTTAAATGTGACATAGTCATATGTTCTATGATTTAAACAACCAGTTTCAGCTGTATGCCTTATCCTACTGAGGCAACAAAAGGCTGCTCACAGAACTGAGTAGGCTAGAGCAACAGTGTAAGTACAGTAATGCACTTTCAAAAAAAAATGTGACTTCTCACAACAGCTTACCTCATTAAAAAAGACCAATGATAGATCATAGGTTGAGATGCAGCAAAGCTTTACTATGTCTGTGATGTTAACTCGAAGTGCCCAACTTCGAATCCATGTAGCACTATATGTGAATTTCTAATTGAAAGGTCAAAATTCACCTTTAATGGACTTTGCATTGTGCACTCTGAGTTAACTTCGAGTTACAGTTTGAGAAGGCAAAGTTTGTAAGAAACAGCCCATTGATCACATGTCTGACTGTCTGCAAGTCACATGATGCAGGCATGGATGGGGTGCCTCTGAAATGTGATGGTGGGGTGCACAGGTGACAAGCCAATAAATGCTTTTATTTTACCTGTTTTAAGCACAGGGGTTGATGAAGTAGAATTACTACATGGACCACCACTGCTATTCTCACCACTACTTGAACATTCAAAGTCATCCTCCTCCTCATGCATGTAGAAATCCTCTGGTGTTATTTCACAACTTTTACTGACATGGCTACTTACACTCAGCTTGGAAAGGGATACCAGGCTCCCTAAGGTGAATGAGGGTGAACGCCCCACTACAGCATGAGCTCCCCTCTGGTGCCGAGTCTACTGTGCCATGTGCATGCTCTTGTGATGAGTATACTGGCCCTCAGTGCCAAGATGGCTACCCTTTTTATCATGCCTCACACCCGCTTGGCAAAGCTGGCAGATTGCCACTGTTTCATCACTTCCATCTTGTACAAAAACTTACCAAAGTAGAGATTTTGATGCCCTACTTTTCACATGTCATTGCTGCTGCTGCATATGGGAATGCAGTTTTTTGAGGTGATGAAATGGGGGGTGTACTGCATGATTCGGGTGTTGTGCAAACTTGAACTGACTGAACATCATAATCTATGACTATGACTTCAAGGTCATCAACAGACACAGCTACATCAGAACTTTGAGGAGGAGGTGATTTACTAACTGACTGTTTACCTACAGCCACCTTTACCTTCTTTTTGTCTGGTTCTCAAATGGGGTTGCTAGCATCATCATCATAATCATCATCATCCACAAATTCACTTTGGATGCTGTCCTGTGGAGATATTCCAACAACAGCCTCAATATTATCATAAACACTTTTTTCATCAACATCTGAATGTTTGGATGGACAAACTTCAAGATCAGTGGAAACATGAGACTGTGAGTCATCATCATGATCAGAATCATGTCCAACTACTGTGGGGAGTGGGGCATCAACTACACTCAAGTGTTCTGACTCCACAACATTTTTGCCACCTGATAACTTCGCCTGGGTTGTAGCAATACTCATGCTGTTATCAAACATGATGTCACTAACTTTACTACAAGCAGGGACAATAACATTTCCAACCAGCATTGAAGTGGCTGATTTCACAGTGAAAAACAGAGTCGGAGAAATCCCTTTACTTGCAGCAACTACTACCTTTCCTTTCTGCTGCATACTGCCACATCCACGACTGCTCTCAACACTGCTAGACTTGCTAGCCCCTGATGAACCAGCCTCACCATTACAACAATTTCCACTGCTAATAATCTTCATGGCAGCAGCACCACAGCCAGAAACAGCTTTGCAGGACTGCCTCTTCATGGGTATTTTTTAAGTTTACACAGGCAATTAACAGCAACTTTAAATTTCTTCAGTTTTTGGTGGATGGGAAGTCAAAACACATCAACAGTGACTTCCAGATGAAGACTGGGCACTAAAGAGAAGCAGCTGCACAGGCACAACAAGAACTTAACCAGTCTTCAGAAATCCAACAGTGGAAAAACAATACCTTATTGTGTGTGTGTGGGGGGGGGAGTTACAGCAGTAGCTATACAGAAATACTGCAGACAGGCTGAGAAATTCAAAGTACTGCTATTGCAGTGGCACAATAAAATGCATATGATTTGACAGCACACACACAGGCTAAAGATCAGGTTTAGAAACTTTAACTGATCAGTAAATTACAACACAGTATTTTAAACAGACTGAAAATATGCCCAACAAACAGCAAAAACTTATAAAACATTAATAGAAGTATTACTGTGTGTACCTGAACACACGAATACTAAAACACTAGCCAACAACAGTTGGAAAGACTACATTTCTCAACGTGGTCTATGAATCTCTCTTCTACACCACATATCTGCCCCTCTCCTAAAGCACACTTCTACAGTGTCTGTCAGTACAGAGATTGAATGTACTAAACTAACATGCAATATTCACACCAAATGAATAAATGTTTGATGATATAAACACACAAGGGTTTACTACACTCGATCTACTAAATAGTGACTCAAAACTTTGAAGCAAAAATGCTTTTTTGAATGTTTTTGGATGGTTTGATTCTCAGAGCTCTGGGAGCAAATTGTCTCCAGCTTTCCACTACACACACTACGCTGGACTGAAGCTGTGCAAGACAATATAGAGTCCTTGTAACCTGCCATCCCATGAATCACTGCAAAATTTGCCTTACAGAGCAAAAAAAAAGTGAAATAACATGAAGTCCATATGAAACAATGAGAACTTTGCATTAATGTGGAATGCAAAGTTTTTGACATCGCTTTGTAGAGTATTTCACAAAATTTTAGTTATACACGAAATACTCCACATAGCAAAGTTTATGGACTTCACCGACCTCTAATCATAGAATTATGACCTGGCATTGGGCTTCTTTGTGCCAGTAAGCTGTTGTGAGAAGCCAAACTTTTTTGAAAGTGTATTATTTAATCCCAGACTACTTTACAGATACGCAATTGTATGACCCTAAAACAAATGACATTTTTTCTGGATAATAAATCAAAAATAAATCACCTGACCCCAAGATTAAATTAGCCTATTTTATGCCCCAAGCTGAATTGTTCAGTTTTTCTCAAAAGTATATTCTGCCACACACTGTCCCAGCTCCAGCCGAATGAAAACAGTTACACTTGCCCTCAGATCGCACACCACTTACTTGTAGAAAGAGTTCCATGTCATTTCAGCTACTGAAAAAAACAGAGAGTGCAGTTTCAGCGATGCAATCATAGCAATGCACATTTCAGTGACTGGCAACTTCAGCGAGGGACATTTCAGCAAATATAGTCAGATCTTATTTTTGCTGCTAGTTATTGCAGGGGGGCTACTCCCCCTGTACCCCCCACAGGGGACTGTGCCCTCTGAACCCCTACATTTCTCAATTAACATCCTTCGAGTCACTCATTGACATTGGAGGATCGCTGAAATGTTGCAGTTGCTGTAATGCTGCAGTCGTGGTAATTGTAGTCGCTGATTTTGCTTTGCTATAATTGACTCGCTGTAATTGAGTAGCTGAATTGACATGCTATTGTAGAAACTCTTGTTTGTTTACAGAATTCTTTATTAGCCACAGATTCACTGGCTGATACCGAATGTTCTCCTTTATTGCAATCTAGTCACCCAAGTTTGGCTTGGAGAAGATTTTAGCAGATTGAAATCAGATGAAAAATATATGGCCCTTTTTCCTTGTTGTTCTTTAACCTGAACATATTTCAGATTAGATTGCATAGCTGATAGGCAAAGTAGTGGCAAACACATCCCCACCCACTGCAGCAGGGTCAGCACCTCACCTCCAATAAAAATTGGTTTACTTTTTCAGAATCACGACAACACAATGGCATCTTAATGAAAAGTAATTAAATAAATTGTCCCAGCAACAGCACAGTGTATCGATATGTAAAAACTTTGATTTTATTGAAAAAGCTTCAGTTTTCATACAGTGCAAGGCTATAGAAAGAGTCAATGAGTTTGTTTTTGCTTCATAGATAGAAATTAAAGTCCTTGTCTAAAGGCAAATAAACTCCAAGGTGCAAATGCTAGAATTTAGCTGATTTAAATGTATTACAGTCTATGCCAATATTCAGAATACCAGACACCCAAATGCTAGACTAGAGGGATTATAGTGAAATAAAAAGCTAAAACTTGAGAAGAATCACAAATATACAGTCATTTCATAATATGGTCCATGTTCAAAATTGTAAAATAAATAGCAATCTTAATGTGCAAAATCTGCAGGATAACAAAATTGCCTTGCTGTTACTTTCAAATAGCCCACTATACCAAATTTTTATGTATCTTATTCACAGCTGACACAAGCATAATGAAGTATCTGGAGCTAAATCATAAACTGGATAAATGTAGAATATGGAAGGGGAGTAGATGAATTATACTCACCCACCAGCCAGGGGGTGTAAAGGAGGTGGGGGGACAGGGGTTATCTCCCATCTGTCCAGATATACTGGACTTCACCCTTCTGAATGTGATATTAAGACAATTCAGTGGAAGCAATAATGTGCCATGTGCAACGTGTTATGTTGTGAAGAAAGATTTTTTTACACTTACTGTATGTAAGGTGCTAGAGTGCTGAATTGGTTCAAGTAAATTCTGTGGCAGAGTTCTAAATCTGATAATGCCATGAAGCTACCAAAGCCATGAATCTGTAGCGCTGCCACAGGAAAATGTGCTCGCTGGGCTGGAGGACTGCCGTGTCGTGAAAAGGATGTGGTGATGTTTCAGAAAAATTCCTTCCGGTTCCACCCTCAGAATGCACCAGCAGTAGTGCACCCATCATTAGAGAGCCAGTAGGCAATTTCAGCAATCAACATATATGTGGTGGGCTGCACCTTTTGCACCCCCCCCAATTAAAGATTCCAACTCCTTGGGGGGCAAACCTTGGTGAGGGAGTAGTGAATTTGGTTTTTTGGTGCCTTAATGATGGGTGCACTAATGTTGGTGCTCTGAACGGGTGCAGTGTTAAAGCAGAGTGTTACAGTCAGAAAGGAGATGTAGTACTTTGCACATGACACTATGTTGCTTGCACTATCTGATGTTAATGACATCCCAAATAAGAATTTGGTCAGCTGAGAACTGAAAAAACAAGTGCTGTACAGTGTATTTCCAATGCATTTTGAACTTTTACTCATTATGCTGTCATTTTTTAATATTTTTCCCCCAGTTTTAAATATGGCCTTTTTGGGAACCTTTCTCTTGAATAAGGTAGGTGAAATTTTGCAAATCTGTCCCAAAGGGTGATTTCACAGTTGCACCACAAAATCACCTTTGGGAGGGATTTGAAAATTCTCATCTACCAGGTTCATGAAGTAGAGTCATCATAAAAAGACTATGCTGACAATCTGGTGTCACAATATTAATAAACAACATAGTTATGAAAGTATACATACACTTTAATGCTCGCTCATAACTTTGTTAATATTCAATATTTTGACATCAAATTTTCAACATGGCCATTTTCTTCACACCAGCTCTTGAACAAGAGAGCTGTTGTATTAAAAATCCTGGCCAAAATGTGTTTTCACACTTGTGGTGCTAAATGATGAATGGGTCAGTATTTTATAAATGACACCTGTCATGTTCATAACTGTGGATCATAAAAAGACTATGTTGAAAATCTTGGATCAAAATGTCAGCAAAAAAAAAAAAAGAAAAACACTTACACAGTAACATTGTTAGCAGGGATGGCCATTGGTCCAGTGGGTACTATTTTTTTCCCCATTAAAGTTCAAGTTTACATTTTTATTTAAAACAGAAAAAGGTGGCAGTCAGTCAAATAAGTTAATGCTCTATTTCAATGGCCTCATGAAATACTTAAAATTAAAATGTGTACAAAAATACAGTATAATTAAGTTTTGTTACACTATTAAGTCATTAACAGTAAAACTACTTTTGCATAGGTTCAGCATAAATGTAGACACTTAACAGAACAACAAATTATTTGTTTATTTATTTAAACCTTGCTGCACCATGGACTGATATATCAGTCCAGATTTCCCACATGTTTTGATTCTGTCAGCAATCTAAAGGTTAAAAACTGGTAACTGGGAGATGCACACTGGACTGAGGTTCATTTCCATGTGCAACATGAGGAAATGAGAAAGGGAAGAGGCACAATTACAAACAAAATACATCCAGTCCAGTGATATGGTTGCAATGATGATGACATAAAAGGCATAAGATGAGTGAATCATGAACAAAATGGCAAAACATTGCATATAGAGGAGAAATAAATGTACGTGCAAACCATCTGAGCAACTTGGGCAAACTCAAAAGGTACATAGTGCCAGAGTGAAGGAAGGCTGAGCTAGATCCAAAAGAAGGAGTCAAATCAGATTGATAAACTAAAGTTACAGTAGGTTTCTGGAACTACAAGGGTTAGGGAGTAGGGATAGGTATGGAGTGATCAAAAGCCAGGCAAGAGTAAGGAAGGGTTCAGGAAGAGGGTTGGCAGGTGCAGGGAGGAAAGGGTAGGACTTTTAGCTAAAGGAGAGAAAAGAGGGTCAAGAAGGATGGAGAAGGGTAGCTGTTTCCAGAGATAGGGGAGGTGGTATGAGAAAGCAGATTTCCAAGCTGTGGCATGTGCATGGGGAAGAGAGAAGGTGCATGGTTTCCTTAAGCACAAGGAGTAGGAGGAAGAGTGAATGGAGGAAAGGAGATGGGATATGTATGAAATTACAGCACAACCAACATCACAAGTTCACACAAAACTTGCAATACACTCAACAGTTATTTTTAAATAATTGTTTTAAGTTGCACAGCAATAGTTTTATTTATTTATTTAAAAGTTGATAATTAGAAAAGGCACACTGAGCTGTGGCTCATTTCCAGGTGTGACCCGGAGAAATGGGGTACAGGAGAATAAATAACAATCCCATCACATAAGCAGTTGAAGACAGTAGAGACATCACTATAACAGACAGCAGTAGTGAGGACTAATGTAATACTAATATACTAAGTTTGACCTGTATACAATGAGAATCTAAGCATGACTGAATCAGTACAGCTATACAGTTATGTACAAAGTAGCTTGACTGGACAGAAACAGCTTCAGAATTATGCAAAGGGGAAGCAGGTGCAGGGTGGGGAGGGATGAGTTTTATCTGCTGCTTGAGGGATGGAAATGAGGGGGAGTCTCGAAGGCTAGGGGTAGTTGGTTCCAGAGGTGGGGGAGACAGGATGAGAAGGCAGAGAGGACTAAAGAGGACCAGCTGTAAGGGATAGAAAAGGTGCGAGGTGAAAGGAGAGTAGGGAGTAGGAAGGTAATGGGGCAGGAGTGAGGTTGGAGGTGAGATAAGAAGGAAGGAGGTAGAACCAGTACTTGGCAATGAAGGTTAAGAAGTGGATGGGTCTTCTGTGGGAGATGGAGGGAAGGTTTAAGAAGGAGTGAAGAAAGTAGTGATGAGCAATGATAATAATACATTATCAATGCTAGTGTGTGGTGCATGGGTTAGGTTATTCCATAACTTTGGACCTTTAAATGAAAAGAATAATTGACCTGTTTGAAAATTCTCTCTGGGAACATAAAATTGAAAGGGCTTCATTCTCAAAGCTCCAGGCACAGTGCAAGTGGCTTGTGCCACAATGAATGTCACAAAGTGCCTCCTTGCACCAAACAATGAGCTGGGAGTGATTCTCAATGAAAATCTGTGTACACCACAGGCTGTCTGCCCCAAATGGGGCTTGCACTGCCCCTGCACACAAAAATGGGATGTGACAGGGTACTTGGGGGCATGTGGCAGATCCAAGCAGCCACATCCATAGAAACTTAGAAACATAGAAATTGTCAGCAGATAAAGACCGCTAGGCCCATCCAGTCTGCCAGTAAGCCCTATACTAGTTTGTGGCCTCTGCCCCTATCTGATAGGTGGCTTTTAATCCTTCCTTCCCACTTCTAAGGTTTCCTTATGCCTGTCCCAGGCATATTTAAATCCCTCCACTGTGCTTATTCCCACCACCTCCTCCGGCAGACTATTCCATATGTCCACCACCCTCTCTGTGAAAAAAAAAGTTTTCACTTTTCCTCTTAACCTGCCTCCCTCCAATTTCATATTGTGCCCCTTATTCTAGCACTTCTTCTAAATTGGAAGATGTCTCTCCCCTGCACCTTGTTTATGCCCTTGAGGTGCTTGAATGTGTCTGTCATGTCCCCCACTCCCTCCTCTCCTCTGGCAAGTTCATATTGAGGTCCTTTAATATCTCCTCATATGTTTTGTGGTGCAAGCCTTGTACCATCTTGGTTGCCCTCCTCTGGACTACCTCCACCCTGGCAATGTCATTGCAAAGGTGTGGCCTCCAGAACTCCACACAGTACTCTATGTGAGGTCTCACTAGTGTTTTATACAATGGCATCACCATCTCCCTCCTTCTGCTAGTGATATCTCTGCCTATGCACCCCAGCATGCCACTGGCCCTCCTGCAGCCTTTGTACTCTGCTTTTACACCTTTAGGTCATCTGAAATGATAACCCCCATGTACCTTTCTTCCTTGGTGATCATCAGCACCCCCCACTATGTAGCTTTCCCCGGGGTTCTCTCATCCCAAGTGCATTATTTTGCACTTCTTGCATTGAACTTCAATTGCCACACCTCAAACCATTTTAAAGCTTCTCCAGGTCCCAACTGTGGCATTCCAAGAACTCTCCCAGAGGGAGACATTCTAAGTACCTAAGTACCTAAGTCACTTCCTCAAACAGGCAAAGGATATGCACCTGTCATAGCAGAACCAGACATCCAGGAAAGGAACAGCAGCAAGTGAAGAGGTGACTGCTATCTCAGTGGAAGGGAAGTAAATGCAAATCTAGGAGCTTTCATTATTACTTATTCGCATTGATATTGCAGTGGAGAAAGGAGGAGTAGGAGTTTGAAGAAGGTTGTGCAATGGCTACTTAAAGTCTCTTTTTGAGTGTGGATAGGAAGGATAGGAATATAAAAAGCAGTTGCTCAATATATCTAAACGTGTGCAACAAAGGAGGTAAGGGAAATAAAGAAAATGTTTTGCACTGATAGAGAGGGGAGAGGGGAGACTTGGGGGAGTGTTTGGCATCCTGCATCTGGAAGGGTGGGGGGTCGCTGGTGGGCAATGACAGCAATGGGTAGGGTGGTAGGCTGCAACAACTGCGGTGCACCAATCTTTCTAAAAATTGCCTGAAGTGTGGGAGGATGTTTAGTGTGCAACCACATAGAAAAACTTAGAAAGGAGATTGAGGGTCTGCAGGAGGAACTAAGACAGGCAAGGCAGATTGGGGGTGGGTTTAGCCCAATACTGGAGGGAGGAAGAAGGGAGATGAGGGAGGGCGATTTAAGCCAACAGTGGTGAGAGGGTCAAAGAAGGAAGCAGAGACAAAGGGCCCAGGCCAGGAAGAATAATTGCCGGGAAACCAGGTCAGGAGACAAAAGACAAATGGAAGGAGGAGATAGGGACTTGTGAGGGGAGGCGAAGAAGTGGCAAAAGTCATGGAGTGGAAAGGAGAGAACAGGTTACTATGAAGAGAGAGGGAGCGGGCATTTGTGAAGGGTCTTCAGAAAATAGTTTTGCACTACTAGAGAGGAAGAAAGTGGAGGAGGGAAATGATGAAATTAGAGGAGTAATTGATAAATGCCTGGACCAAACTGGAGTGGGGGGAAGTTCTGCTGGGAGAATTGCAACAGGGGTAAAAGGGGAAATGTGCAGGAGGAAGAAGAGGAGCTGGAAATGAGAGAGGAGATGAACGGAAGCAAGCAGGGAGTAGGAGGGTGGAATCTTAGTTCTGGGGACTCAATACTAAGAGGAGTCAGGTGGGGTAGCAAGGGGGAGAGGCATAGTCGCATTTGGGTGGAGGCCATGCCAGGAATGACAGCGGAAAGGGTGGGACAATCTGTTCTGAAATATGCTAGAAGGGGTAGGGACAAGCCTCATTTAATTATACATCTTGGGACAAATGACCTGGATGACAAGACAGTAGATATAGTCCAGAGGAGGTTTGAGGAACTAGCACAATTATGTGAGGGTGCAGGAAGATCAGTAACTTTTTCAGAGATACTTCCAGTGCCAAAGGCAAGCACAACAAGAAAGCTGAGAACAGAGGAATTTAACGGATGGCTAAGAACCTGGTGTTGTGCTAAAGGGTATGGGCTGTTGGGGGGTGGGGAGGGACCTGGGAGGACAGTAGTCTCTATGCCAAGGACAGACTACACTTGAGTGAGGAGGGAAAGAAAGTGTTGAAACAGAGGATGGAGGAGTACATAGAAGAAGTTGGGAATTTAAACTAGGAGTGGGGGGTAGCAGTTGGGGAAGAGATATGCAGAGACCACAGGTTGGGAAACCATATGAGCTTACCCCCCATAACAGTGACAAAGGACAAATGGCAAGTACTATTGGTGATGCTAGGAAAGGAGGGCAGGATGGGAGGAGGGGAAAAGGGTGGAAGGTGGTCACCCTTAATGCTAGGAGCCTTGCTGCACAGTTACAGGTTCTCATGGCAGAGGGAGAGGTGGACATTGCAGCCATCACAGAAACATGGGCCACCCAATACAATGACTGGGACCTGTCTGTACCAGGGTACAGGTTATTACGTAGGGACAGGGTGATTGGGAAAGGAGGGGGGGTGGCACTATATGTGAAAGAAGGACTGAAGTGTGTAAGGGAGCAAGGGGAGGAGGGTAGTACAGAGTCACTTTGAGTGCAAATCCAGGATTCAAGAATAGGATTCTTAGAATGGGAGTGGTGTACAGGCCACCATCTCAGACGGAGGAGTTAGACAGGGAACTAGCGGACAGATCAGGACGACCTGCGAGAAGGGTAATGTGGTGATTGTGGGGGACTTCAACATGCCAGGAGTGGACTGGAGCACAACAACAACCAGGAACAGAAGGGAGCTGGTACTGCTGGATGCCTTCCAGGACAGCTTCTTGCTGCAAATGGTCAGTGAACCAACCAGGTTAGGGAATACCCTTGACCTTGTGCTGGCAAATGGGGACTTTGTGAGAGAACTTACAGTGGAGGAACCACTGTCAGGGATTGACCACCACTCAGTATGGCTCACATTGGATATGGGCAAGGAAGGAGTGGAATCTGGCACAAGAGTGCTGGACTTCAGGAGGGCCGACTTTGGGAGGATGGGGGAAGTGGTAAAAGGGTACCTGGCCAGAATTCAATCTAGTATGGACACTAACCAGAGGTGGGAGCTCATAAAGCTGGGGATACTGGAGCAACCAAACCTGCTGCAAAGCCTAGAGCAAGAAGGCTAGGGCTAGAAACAAAGCTGGTTGAGCAAGGAGGTCATGGAAAAGGTAAGGAGAAAAGATCTGCCTTTAGGAAGTACAAGAAAACAGGGAGGGGGAGGACAGGGAGGAATACTTGACAGAATCGAAGGAGGTGACAAGGGCAGTAAGGGGAGCCAAAGCATCTACGGAACTCAGGCTGGCACATGGCATTAAGAAGGGGGAGAAGGACTTCTTTAAGTACATCAGGGAGAAAAGGAGCTGTAAGGACCACATAGTAAGGATAAGGAAGGAGGGGTGTTGGTTGGAAGCAGGGTGCCATAAGGCAGAAGCACTAAATGAGTACTTCTGCTCAGTATTTACTAAAGAGAAGAGGGGGTTGATACCCAAGGTGGGAGAAATGGCAGAAGCAGGGGGGGAAGTGGTGATAGATGAGGAAATCATGGAGGGCAGAGTTCGAGAGGGTTTGAAGGCACTGAGGGTGGACAAGGCGCCAGGGCCAGATGGCATCCACCCAGGGTACTGAAGGAATTGCGCAGAGGTCCTTGCAGGAACTTGCAGACCTATTTAATGCCTCACTACATTCGTGTGTGTACCTCAGGACTGGAGGATGGCTCATGTGGTGCCCTCCACAAGAGTGGTCCCAAGGATGAACCGGGAAACTACAGACCAGTGAGCCTCACATCCATCGTGGGTAAGCTAATGGAGACTATCCTGAAGGAGAGGCTGGTGGCCCTCCTAGAGGCCAAAGGACTACAGGACAGCAGACAGCATGGCTTCATACATGGCAGATCCTGCCAAACCAACCTGGTCGAGTTCTATGACTGGGTAACTAGGCAACTGAACAGGAGCCATGCAGTGGATGTCCTGTATCTGGACTTCAGTAAGGCATTCGACTCGGTGCCACATGGAAGGCTGGGAAGGAAGTTACTAGGCACAGGGGCGGGTTCAAAGCTGGTGAGCTGGGTAGGGAACTGGCTTCAGGGAAGGCAACAGAGGGTGGTGGTGGGTAGGAAGCTCTCACACCCAAGGGCAGTGACGAGCGGTGTTCCACAGGGCTCGGTGTTGGGACCAGTGTTGTTTGGGATATTCATTGCAGACATATCATCAGACATCAAGAGCAAGATCAGTCTGTTTGCTGATGATACCAAGGTAGGCGCGGTGGTGGATGACCTAGGGGGATGGCAGGGGTTGCAGGATGATCTGGCAAAGCTGAAAACCTGGTCAGACACCTGGCAACGGGGGTTTAATGCCAAAAAGTGCAAGGTGCTGCATTTTGGGATGAAGAACCCAAGGAGGAGTTACCAGCTCGGGGGAGTGCAGCTAGCCCAGACAGAGGAGGAGAAGGATCTGGGTGTGCTCATTACAGGGTCAATGAACAACTTGGCACAATGTAGGAAGGCAGCTGCAAAGGCCAACAAAATGCTGGGTTGTATTGCAAGGGGTATATCCTCAAGGAGGGAGGAGGTGATTCTGCCACTGTATAGGTCATTAGTTAGACCACTCCTGGAGTACTGCGTGCAGTACTGGCGCCCGTATCTGAAGAGGGATATTAAGTTACTTGAGGGGGTACAGTGCAGGGCGACAAAGATGATCAAGGGGCTGGGGGACTTATCATACGAGCGGAGGTTGAAGGAGTTGAACATGTACTCACTGGAGGAGAGAAGGGACAGGGGTGACATGATTGAAACCTTTAAATACATGAAAGGAATAAACAAGATGTGTACAGAGGGGCTGTTCAAAGTAAGGGAGGGAAGGGCCACCAGGGGCCATGATATGAGACTGGAGGGAGGAAGGTTCAGGAGGGAGATGAGGAGACAATTTTTTACAGAGAGGGTGGTGGCTGGGTGGAATGCGTTACTTGCAGAAGTGGTATGCAGTAGAACACTGGACTGCTTCAAAAGGGGATGGGACAGGACAAGGGGGAGGGTTAATGAAGGGGAAGGGTGGAAGGGAGGGGCAGCTGCAGAATAAGGGGTGCTAGCTGCACATTTGAGCAGACTTGATAGACCTCTAGGCCTTTGTCTGCTGGCAAATTTCGTATGTTCGTACCCTTAGACCAGCCAGGACTGGTCTAAGGGTACTTAGAAAAATCTCCTCTGGAAGAGTGTCCTGTTTGTGATATTGTGCTGCAGCCCCCATCCCTGATCCCTGCCATCCCCTAGTAAAATGTAATTGTAAACTAGTGCTGTGTGGAATTCCACTGGTGAGATTAGTGCAGAATGACCCTTCTGCCTGTAGAATTTCCACCAGAATTTTGCTGGCTCTTCTATGGAATTCCACCTACTGTTATCCACAGAATAATATTCTGTGGAACAGCATTTTTCTGTGGAAAATTATTCTGCAACAATTTCCACAGAAAATATTGACAACCACTGAACAATATTCCTTGTAGCAGCATTTTTTCCACTGAAAATCATTCTGCAACTATTTCCTGCTGCAAAATTTCACCATTCCATTTGTGGTGAAATTTAGCAGAATTTTTAAAATTCAGTGGAATTTCATTCCGCCGGAATTTAAAAATTCCACACAGCACTACTTACCTGTATTCCTCAGTTCATGGTGCAGCATTGAAGAGTACAGATGTGTCTCGGTCCACAGATGATTATACCATTTGACCTTAGCTGATAAATGTATGGTAAGGGAGGTGTGGGGTGGTGAGTGCACAGTGGAAGGGTCAGGATGGGGGAGGAGGATGGTGGTGATGACAATGGACAGTTTTCTTTCTTTCAGGTAAAAAACATTAAAAAGACATCGTGGGACAGTTTCCTTCTTTCCTGAAACATACATAACAGAAATCAAAGGGTGGAGAGGGGTGCCACTAGACACCAGAGAAACAGGAACAAACCAGTGACAGCTATCAGAAGTTGGGGGCTGCCTCTAAACACCAGAGACAGAAGAAAAAAACTTGACGGCAGCAATTGGACGGTGGTGGGTACCACTATACACCAGGGAAAAGGGAATTACAATGGGGACAGAAATCATAGAGTGGGGGTGCCACTAGAGACTAAGGAATTGGGAAACAAATTGCGGACAGCAATCAGAGGGTGGGGGGGTACAATTATATAGCAGGGAAATGGGAATTACAATGGGGACAGCAATTAGAGGGCGGGGGCCACTAGAAACCAGGAAAACAGGAATTACAACTGAGACAACAATAGGATTGTGGGGGGCCACTAGACACCAAGGAAAATGTACAAAACCCTGTGTGTTTTGTCATATACTGTGATGTTCTGCAATACGAAACATATATATATGCTACAACTCACATAACAAAATACTATTACAAGACATAATGGTAGGGTTATCGGGTGGGGGAAGGGACCACTAGCTACCAGGGACAGCTTAATTACATATTAGACAGGTGATCGGGTGGGGGAGGTACCACTGGACAACAGGGAAAGCATTAATATAGGTGGGGGTGATTGGGTGGGGGGAGGGACTGCTAGACACCAGGGAAATAGCTTTTACATCTCATGGTTGCATTTTCCTTTAGTGTGTTGTATCATACACTGTGGTGTTCTGCTATAAGACACACCACAGTATATGAACAATCAATAAATCAATCAATTTTTAATTTGGTACAGCACCCTTTGTCATTGTGATTCAAGGCGCTTTACAAGTGAAACAGAAACAATTAAAATTAGCACATCAGCAGTGAATAAAACACTTTCCTGGTTGATTAATATTAAATCAGCTAACTCTAATCAGGCTGAAAAAACTGCCTGAATAGTAGCATCTTCAGCTCCCCCTTGAAGGCTTCTAATGTTGTAATCTCTCTTATCACATGAGGGAGAGAGTTCCAAAGGGATGGTGCCTTATAAGAAAAAGCAAGGGCACCAGATGTTGTTAAGCGCACCCATGGAGCTTCTAAAAGTCCCTTATCAGCTGAACGAAGGGGACAGGAGGTGTGGTAGAGCCACAGGAGGTCTTGCAGGTAGCTGGGTCCCTGACCTTGTAGGGCTTTATAGGTCAGTAAGCCAACCTTGAAGGTGATCTGCCACCTACAGGCAGCCAACGTTGAGAGTGCAGCACAAGTGTATTGTGACATGATCTTGACAGATCGGTCAACAACATGGATGCTGCATTCTGCATTAGCTGCAGGCGGTGAAGATCAACCCCCACTAGCCCCAGGTAAAAGGCATTGTAGTAATCGAACCTTGATATCATGAAAGCATGAACTAGTGATAGCAGATCACCCGAGGGTATTAGGTGTTTAATCCTGGCGATGTTCCTCAGATGGTAAAAGGCACTCTGAACCATGGCCAACACCCAAGATATAAATGTCAGAGTGCAGTCCAGAGCAACACCAAGATCTCTCACCCCAACTGATGTGAGTAACTGGGAGTCCCCCAGCCTGAGCCTGGAGGCTCAACCAGATTGCCCACTCACCCCCAGGTGACCATATTCCACTACTAGTACTTCAGCCTTATCCGGATTCAGCCTTGATCAGTTGACCCTTATCCAGTCTTGGATCTCAGAAAAGCATTGGTTAAACACCAAGACAACCTCCTGCTGGTTGGATGCAAAAAATAGGTATAGCAGAGTATTATCCACATAGCAGTGAAAACTCAGCCCATACCATCTTTTAATGTCCCCTAGCGGTAGCATATACACTTCGAACTACATGGAGGACAAAATGGAGACGTGCTGGACACCACATGGCAGGTGCAGGGATGGTGAGGAAAAATTCCCCAACACTACCTGCTTATAGAAAAATAGAAACATAGACTTTGACGGCAGATAAGGACCATTTGGCCCACCCAGTCTGCCCATTTCCCTACCTATTGGATAAGCTGCAGATTCTAGTTAACCAACAGCCTACTTCCTGCTACCCCCCACTATAATTGCCTTACGTCTGTCCCATGCATGTTTGAATTCCCCCACTGTTTTAGACCCCACAACCTTTCCAGGAAGGCAGTTCCATGCGTCCACCACTCTCTCTGTGAAAAAAAAAAATTCCTCACATTACCCCTGAGCTTTCCCCCCTCTATCTTTAAATTGTGCCCCCTTGTAATTACACATCTCTTTTTCTGAAAGATGCTACCCTCCTGGACTTTTTTAATTCCCCTGAGGTACTTAAAAGTTTCTATCATGCCCCCCATCCCTCCTTTCATCAAGGGTATGCATATTAAGCTCTCTCAGTCTCTATTCATATGGTTTCTGATGTAGACCCTGCACCATTTTAGTTGCCCTCCTCTGGACTGCTTTTATCCTGTCTATGTCCTTGTGTAGATGAGGTCTCCAAAACTGCATGCAGTACTCCAGATGGTGTCTCACCAACTGTCTGTACAGAGGGATAACCACTTCTCTTTTTCTACTTGTGATGCCCTTCCCTATGCATCCCATTATCCCCCTGGCTTTCCTTACCGACTTCTCACATTGCTTACCCACCTTTAGGTCATCTGATATGACTACCCCCAGGTCCCGTTCCATTATTGTTGTTGTTAGTACCTCCCCTGCTATTGTGTACTCTTCTCCTGGATTTTTATTTCTTAGGTGCATTACTTTGCACTTCTTTGCATTAAATCTAAGTTGCCATATGTCTGACCATTCCTCCAACCTTGCCAAGTCCCTTCTCATCCTTTATACCCCACCTTGTGTATCAACTCTGTTACAGATCATTGTGTCATCTGAAAAGAGGCATACCTTTCCTTCCAGACCCTCTGCAATGTCACCTATAAAGACGTTAAAGAGGACTGGACCCAGTACTGAGCCCTGAGGTACTCCACTAGTAATCCCCCTTTCTTTGGAATGTATTCCATTCACTATTACCTTCTGTGCCCTGTTGTGCAGCCAGTTTGCTACCCAGGCTACCACCCTGGGACCCACTCCAAGGCTGGCTAACTTAATTATTAATCTTTTGTGTGGGACTGTGTCAAATGCCTTGCTAAAGTCTAGGTAGGCCATATCCACAGCCTCTCCCTGGTCTATTACTTTGTTCACCCAGTCAAAGAAATCAATTAGATTCATCTGACATGACCTTCCTGCGTGAATCCATGCTGCTTTGGGTCCTGTGCCCCACTGGCCTCTAGGTACTCAACAATTCTTTCTTTCAGAAGTGATTCCATCATTTTCCCCACCACTGAGGTCAAACTAACAGGTCTGTAGTTTCCTGCTTCTGCCTTGCTCCCACTTTTGTGAAGGGGAATCACTTCTGCCCTCCTCCAGTCATCAGGTACCACCCCATCCTCCCATGATTTGTAAAAAAGTGTGGTCAGTGGTGTCACTAGATCCTCCCTTAGTTCTTTTAGGATTCTAGGGTGAATCCCATCAGGCCCCATTGCTTTGTCCACCTTGAATTTTAGGAGTTAATTAAGGACTCTTTCTTCTGTAAATGGACTGGTGTCAACCCCATTACCCAGAGTGCTGCATTCTACCAGTGAGGAACAATTGAAACCAGCTTCAAAAATACCCCATGGTCCATGGTGTCAAACTCTGCTGAAAGATAGAGGAGGATAAGGATGGAATGCCTTCCTCTATCCCTCACCTCCAGGAGATCATTAACCACCCAAACCAGGGCAGTCTTAGTGCTGTGCCTTTTTCTGAAATCTGACTGGAGAGGCTTGTAGGTGTTGTGAGGTAACAAATGGGTCTCCAGTTGAAGGGCAACCACCTTCTCTATAGCCTTTCCCACAAAGGAAAGGTTAGAGACCGGTCTGTAGTTAGCCAGGCAATCCTGGTCCAGTGATGATTTCTTTAGGAGTGGCCTAATAACTGCCTCCTTCATGGGCCCAGGAAAGACCTCTGTCACCAGAGAACACTTGACTATCCTAGCTAGGACCAGGCTGATGACCTCAACACAGCCCACTAAAATAATAATAATAATAATAATAATAATAATTTTATTTGTATAGCACCTTTCAATATATCAAGGTGCTGAACAACTTTGACAGTTCAAACACTACATAAACAAACATATACATAAAATCAGCATACAACAAGATAAAATATATAATAATAAAATCCAAAGCATTAATAAATAACTAATTATCTAAAAAGCCATGCTCCACAAGTAAGTTTTCAGATCCTTTTAAAGAGTTCCACGGAGGTGCACTGTCAAACCGACATGGTAGAGATTCAAAGAGTGGGTGCAGCATATAAAAATGCTCTGCTGCCAGAAGATTCAAGCTCACTCTTGGGATCTCTAACAACCCATGTCAGCCGAGCAGGAGGTCGGTCAGGGCAGTAAGGCACCAGGAGGTCTTTCAGATAGGCTGGACCCTGGTTGTGAAGGGCTTTGAAAGTCAACAAAATTACTTTAAAGGTGATCCGCCACGCACAGGCAGCCAGTGCAGTTTGGCGCAGCACGGGAGTAATATGACAGAAACCACTTGTCCCAGTCAAACCCGGTCTGTAAGCATTCTGCACCAGCTGTATGCATTTGATTTCAACCCCCAAAAAGCCCAAAGTACAGGACGTTGCAATAGTCTAAGCATGAAGATACAAAAGCATGAACCAAAGTAGGCAGAGAGTCAAATGGAACAAGATGCTTCACCCTGGCAATGTTCCTGAGATGATAAAAGGAAGTCTTGACAACAGCTGACACCTGAGCTTTGAGAGTCAGCCTGTCGTCAAGAATGAATCCAAGGCTACGCACCTGTTCTGAGGACGGCAAAGATACTCCACCGAGAATAATTCCAGATGGAGCACCGATATTCGGCCTCACCACCCGACCACCAGGATCCACTACCAGCACCTCTGTTTTCTCCGAGTTCAACTTTAGCCAACTAGAATCCATCCAGTCTTGGATCTCCCTCAGACAGTTGTTAAACACCGAGAGAGCTCCATCCTGGTCGGGTGCAAAGGACAAATAGAGCTGGGTGTCATCCGCATAGCAGTGAAACCTCAGCCCATATCGTCTAATGATACCTCTGAGGGGCAGCATATACACTGCAAACAACATGGGCGACAACACGGATCCCTGGGGCACTCCACACAACAGAGGGATTGGGTCAGAGGAAAAAATCCCCGACACAACTCTCTGCGATCTCCCGGTAAGAAATGACGTGAACCATTGCAGAACGGTTCCAGACATTCCACAAATTTGCCCCAGGCGAGCTAATAGCACCATGTGGTCCACTGTGTCAAAGGCTGCAGAGAGATCAAGAAGAACAAGAATGGAACATCTCTTCTGATCCCTCGCCATCAGAAGATCATTTAACACCCGAACCAGCGCAGTCTCGGTACTATGTCTTTTGCGGAAGCCCGACTGGAAGGATTCGTAGACATTATGGATGGTTAAATGGTCATCCAATACACTAAAAGGTGTATTGGACATGGGTTCAAAATACAGCAAGTTGACTTCAACTTCTGGATGACCATCACAACATCCACTATCGCCACCTGGTCAAAGTTGAACCAGACAGACCGAAGATCTCTACCCTAGCCCATCACTGAATGTCCCATTGTATGGCGTTGGCTGAATCTCTGACTTAATGGAGGCAATCTTATCAATTTTATCAGCAAAGAACAGAGCAAACTTATCACACCTTTTTTTGTGAAAAAGCTCCCTTGGACTGAAGACAGGCAAGATTACACAGCCTATCGACAGCCTAAAAGATCTGAACTGGTCTATTAGTTGCTGCAGCAATCTCCCTGTACAGGAACTCTGCCTTCTTACAGGAGATTGCTGATTGATAGTCTCTCAAATGAGACATCAATATAAGCTTGTCTTCCCCAGATCAGGATTTCTGCCAATGGCACTCTGACCTTTGACCTCTCATCTTCAGCTCCGTGATAGTCCCATCAAACCATGGGGATCCTTGGTGTGAAGGGAGGGGTCGAACACGTACAAGTGCAATAGAGTCGAGAGCATCAGTCACAACCCTGTTATAGGTCACAATCAACTCCCCCAGCCCCTTGCAAGCATACTTGATAGGTCAGGCACCACCATCAGATCCTGTGGGGTCAAACCCCTCAATGGGCAGTACTGTACCATCTCCATAGGGGAGGGTCTATTTGGGGGGTTTTAAATGAAAACCTTACAGTATGGTGGTCCAACCATATGACTGGCTCCACCATAAGGTCAGTGACCTCCAATCCCAGTGAGAAGAAGCGGCCCAAAGCGTGGCCATGTGCATGGGTAGCAGAGTAATGAACTGTGTCAGGACCAGTGAAAACAACAGTTGGAGGCAGTCTTGCCCATACTGTGAGAGTTCGTCATGTACCCTGGCATTGAAGTCGCCCAGAATAATCCATCTGGGTGATTCCAACACTAGTTAGACGATGAAGTCTGTGACTTCCTGCAGGAATTCCCTCTTATCTTCCAGTGGACATAGTTAAAAAGGATCCTGAATTTAGCCCAAACTCCTTAAGTGGTGAGGGCTGTTTTTGCTGGCTAGCTTCCTCCTCTTACGATATAGGGGAGCTGGGGACTGGGTTCCCCCTTCTGACCATTTCGGCTATCCCCTCTATTTTTTCTTCTCCCTTTTCTAACATAACTACTTCCTCAGCTGTGCTCTGAGGGGTGGGGTTGGGTATGTTGGATTGGGGTGGCTGGAGGGTATGGGAACTTCACAGCGGGGGGTTGGCTGTTTTTGTTTTTCTTATCCTGGTTTGGTATTACTATGTATATTTACTTGATATTACCGATCAGAACATAATGGCTGTTCTTTGTTATTTTCTTTTTTTTTATTTTGTACCTCTATGTTATAATGATTTTTCTGAGGTTACAGCTACACTTGATATGTTGTAGATGTGTTGGTAAATACTTAATAAAGTGCATTTAATTAAAAAAAAAGGATCTTGCAACCCACTCCTGCAGCCCCCTGCAGCTACGCATTCAAAGGACCTTGTTGTTCCTACCAGCATGGCTGTGTTGTTCAAGTCAATTTTAAAACAAATTGCCACACCCCAACCCCTATGATCCTTTCTTGGGGGTAGCTCGTGTATTCAGCGACCACAATTGTGCACTTTCAAAAAAAGTGCCTCAATCACGGTGCTTTTAGACAGGGCTACCAGGCAAAGGGGAGGGAAGGTTTGTGGGGTGTAGTGCGATGATGGGCTGTTGAGCTGGCAATGTGGCATGGTGGGGTGGTGGCAGGCTAAGGTTGGGAGGGTGCCAGTTTTGGTTCTTGGCGTGTGCTCATTTTTTTTGCACCAATCTGGAAAATTTTATTTTTCCATCTTTTTGCATCCCCCTGACATGCACCCCGCTGGGAGTTGAGAATCCTTTCATAGGGGAGTGCGGGGGGCACAGCCCCCACATAATAAGAAAAATCCAAGTATCTGGAACCCTATTGCTGTGCGCTGCTAGTCTACATGGCTGAAATTCATTTTCGGTGATGTTGACTTGCCCAAATGGCAATCGCTATTACGTAATCGCTGTTATCACATGGAATCTTTCTCGGGCAATGCACCACTAAGTACCAAGTGGGAACTGCCAGTTCCAGTACTGGACTGGCATTTTTGTCCTGCCAGGTCTCAGTGATGCAAGCTAGATCAGAAGTTGAAACAAGATTGGCAGTAATAGCCGTCTTGTTCTTAATTGATCTGGCATCGCCTGAAAAGGATAGGCAGATGGGAATGGTACAGCTATCAGCTCACTAATCATGGAGCCCTTTGGTATGGGCACAAGTCAGGGAGGACCCCTTTCCTGAATCCATTTCACCCTAGGACACCTTCTCAATCCCACCATCCCAATCCACCCACCCAGCCCTACTCACAATAGTAGGCCCTGCTGACCCTCATTTCCTTCCCTTAAGAGCAATTCCCAATGCTCTAAACTGTCTGCAGGTCTCCTCTGGTAATGGGGACATTCAAAGGGACAAAGCTCAAGGAGCATAGAGGGGGAATAGCATATCCTCGAAAGGGCTGCCGACTAGCACATAATAATTAACTAACCATGCTCCCAAATAAGAGTTAACCCCACCAGGAACTATCAGCACTTTAACTTAACAATTAAAACAACTCCCATACACACATCCACCCACTCGAGCACAGTCACAGACCTCCCCAACCCTCCCTTAAGCCAAAATTAAACAGATTAAAATTTAAAATAAAAGGGGTCTGAAAGCAAGTAGTTACAAAGAATAGTTTGAGCAAGGAGCTCACTGAGACATTTTCCACAGACCATAAAGGAGTTCACAAAGGAGTCTCTGACTTTATCACCAGACTAGGGGCTGTCACTACCTTGGGCTGCAACAAATAATTCAACTATTCAATTTCTACACTGCGCTCTCATGGCTGGGAGTTCCAGAAAGTAAAAATTGACCGGTTCCCCTTCAGTATCTTATTATCTGCAGATAGATTACTTGTAGGTAGTCCAATATTCTAACCACATGGTTCAGATTCCCGGGCCCCCTCACCACCCGGCTCCAGTCCTGGATTAGATTTCTTGAAGACAGTGGTATTACAGAAAGTGCAACCCATGGACTACTGAACAGCCTCCTTACAGTATATGGAATTCTGCAAAGTCTGCAACTGGGCTCCACACACACTCCACAAACCAGACAACAATAGAGTGCTTCATCAGCTCTAACATACAGGCACTACTGTGCCTGTATACCTGTACAATACACACACACACACACATATATAAATATATATATATATATATATTGCAAAAACTATGTTAGTGCATCAGTTAGGGTTTTTATTAAAGCACAAAAAGCTGGGAAATTCAATGTTAGGGTTAACAACCGTACCGCCCCACTCCCACCCCACCACCCTCCGCACACCAACAGGCTTTGAGTGTGCCTTGAGGTCATCTGCCCAAACTCTCATCCCATTCCATGTGAAAGCAAGATGAGATGGTACAGTATAGGAGAATTGGGTGAGAGTTGGGTCCAATGACTCCAAGGCACACTCCAATGCCTGTTAGTGTGTGGAGGGTGGGGTGGGGGTAGGGTTGGTAACCTCAATGTTGAATTTCCCAGTGTTTTTACACTTTTAATAAAAACACTAACTGATGCATTAACATAGTTTTTGCAATGAATTTCCCTTCTTTTTGAGAAAGTGTAATGTAACTGATATGTGGCTGTGGGAGCGCTGGTCCTCTGTGCCTTGCGCTCCCCTCATGCTACCCATTGTTACATAATGATATGCATAAGTGGGAGCATGGGACCTCTGGGCCCTGCCCTCCAACAAACAGCAGGCGTATAGTCATAAAAAGTAACCCTTGTGAACAGATTTGACAATATCTCAGTAACCATAGCAATTATGGAAAAAATTCCACTGCAGTTGCAATCATGACTTCGAAACCTCAATGGAGAGCAAAATATCTGCATCTTGAATAGTTTTCAAGATACGGGAACTGAAAGGCACCGTGGGCACCACAGTTCAGTGGACACACGTAACTCAGGCATTTTCAGGATTTTTTCACCCAATTTTATACATGCCATTTTGGGGACCCCACCCGATGAACAATGTCACTGTCATTTTGTTAATCTGTCCTGAAAGTTGAGTTCACTCAGCAAATACACCATTCTTCACCACAGGTGTGAAATCATGTTTTGGGCAGGATATGAAAAATGATAGCTGTATACTGTTCATGAGGAGGTGTGGAAAAGGTTAACATTTAAAATCAGGAGTGAAAACATGAAAAATTGGTGAAGTTACAAGTATACGTAGAAACTACATAGATACATAGACAGTGTCGGCAGATAAGGGCCTATGGCCCACCTAGTCTGCCCATTTGAGCTTGTAAGTTCAGTTTGTTTTCCTAGAAATCTATTTCCCCTTACCCCTGACCTCTAGAATTCCTTTATGTCTATCCCATGCATTCTTAAATCCAGTGATTGTTTCAGCCCCACCACTTCCTCTGGCAGGGTGTTCCACTTGTCCACCACCCGTTCTGTGAAGAAATTCTTTCTCATGTTTCCTCTGAATCGTCCTCCCTCCAACTTCATCCCATGCCCTCTAGTCCTGAAACATCTTTTCGCTTAAAAATAGTGTTTTCCTGCACCCTGTTCCTCCCTGTAAGATACTTGTATGTCTCTATCATATCCCTCTCCCTCCTCTCCTCCAGGGAGTACATGTTCAGTTCCTTCAACCTGTCTTCATAGGATTTGTGATGCAACCCATGCACCATCTTTGTTGCCCTCCTCTGAACCTTCTCTACCCTGTCTATGTCCTTACGTAGGTATGGTCTCCAGAACTGTACACTGTACTCCAGGTGAGGCCTCACTAGTGTCTTGTATAGCTGGAATTATGACCTCCCTTTTCCTGCTGGTGATGCCCCTGCCTATACATCCCAGCATCCTATTTGCTTTACCTGATGCCTTGTCACACTGTTTCCTACCTTGAGGTCATCAGAGATGACAACCCCAAGATCCCTTTCCTGCTTGGTGCATGCTATATCCTCACCCCCCAACTGATATATTGTGCCAGGGTTTTGTGCCCCATATGCATTATCTTGCACTTTGCATTGAATTTCAACTGCCAAACCCTTGACCATTCTTCAAGTTTCTGCAGGTCCTTCTCATTCTGTCTACACCTCTGGTGTGTCTACTGTGTTACAGAGCTTTGTGTCATCAGCTAACAGTGAAATTCTGCCTTCTATATCCTGTGCAATGTCACTGATGAAGATGTTGAATAGGACCGGTCCCAGCACTGATCCCTGTGGTACCCCACTGGTCACTCTTCCTCTGTGGAGTGACAGCCATTTACCACCACCCTCTGTGTCCTGCCACCCAGCCAGTTACCTACCCACCACACTACTGTCCTGCCCACACCCATATTCCCCAGTTTGTGTAATAGTCTTCTATGTGGCACAGTGTCAAAGGCCTTGCTGAAGTCCAGATAGGCCATGTCCACTGCCCTCCCTGATCCACCTCCCTAGTCACCCAGTCAAAAATTCAATGAGGTTGGTCTGACATGACCTCCCCTGGTGAAACCATGCTGCCTTGGGTCCTGTAGTCCATTGACAACCAGATGTTCCACCAATCTCTCCTTCAGTAGTGCTTCCATGATCTTCCCCACTACCGAGGTGAGGCTGACTGGTCTGTAGTTCCCTGCTTCCTCTTTGTTCCCACTTTTGTATAAGGGGACTACATCTGCTGTCCTCAGTCTTTGGGTACCTCCCTGTTTCCAGTGATTGGCTGAACAGGATAGCCAGAGGTTCAGCCACCACCTCTCTTAGTTCTTTGAGGACCCTGGGGTGCACCCCATCTGGCCCCATTGCTTTGTCAACTCTTATTACTTCCAGTTCCTTCAGGACCCTTTCTCGTGTAAGGGACTTGTGTCCATTTCTGCACCATTCTCACCCTTGTACTCCCTTCAGACCCATTACCCCCTCTTCCTTAGTAAAGACTGAGCAGAAATACCTGTTCAATATGTCAGCTTTACTGTGGTCATCCTCCACGGCTCCCATCCTCCCTTCAGTCTAACTATCCCTCCCTTTGTCCTTCTTTTCACTTATGTACCTGTAAAAGGTTTTGTCCCCTTTAACCACTGATTTTGCAATGTGTTCTTCTGTCTGAGCTTTGGCTTCCTTACTGACTTCCCTGCCTCCCTTTGTTTCTCCTGGTACTTCTCCCTATCCCCTTCTGCCTGTGTCTTTTTGTATTGCCTGAATGCAGTCTTTTTGGCTTTCACTTTCTTTGCTACCTCTTTGGAAAACCATAATGGCCTCCTCTTTCTTTTCCTCTTGCTAACCTGCTTAATGCATAATTCTGTTGTTCTTATAATCCCCATTTTAAATACTGCCCACTGTTCCTCAATCCCCGATTCCTGTCCCATTCCCCTTAATACCTCTTTCAAGCATCTCCCCATTTTCCCAAAGTCTGCCCCCCTAAAATCCAGGATACGTGTTTTTGTGTGGTTTGGTTCTGCTCTTTCTGTGATTTCAAACCACAATGACTGGTGGTCACTGTTACCCAGGTGCTCCCCCACTGTTACCCCCATCACACTGTCCCTGTTTGTGAGCACAAGGTCCAGTATTGCCTTCTGCCGAGTTGGTTCCATGACCAGTTGCTTGAGGAAGGCACCCCAAGAAACTGCACAATGCACACTCATAATGTGGCCATTTAAGGGAGTTTTTTAACCATATTTTTAACATGGGCTTTTTGGGAAATCCCCTCATGAACACTGGCACTGTGATTTTGTTAATCCACCCTGAAAGTTGATTCCACACAGTGACCGACCATTCTGCACCACTAGTGTGAAAATATTAAAAATTGTAAAAATTACAAACCTGCCTAGAAACTGCACAATGCACACTTGTAACACAGCTATTTTGGGATTTTTTTCACCAAATTTTCAACATGGGATTTTTGCAACCTCCCCTCATGAACACTGGGACTGTCCTTTTGTTAACTGATTCCGAAAGGTGATTCCACGCAGTGACAGTGAAATCACCTTCCAGGGCTAAGAAACGAGATGACAGTGACATTGTCCATGAGGTGGGGGTCCCAAAAACCGCACGTTGTAAATTTAGTGATAAAATCTCAAAAAATGGTCAAGATATCAAAATATGTTAAAACCCCCCATTGCCTGGCATTATACGGCATACCTTTGATTCTTCAGTTTGTGTTCGGCTTTGAAGAATGCAGATGTGTTGTGGTCCAGAGATGATTGCTGACCCTGACCTCTGGAAGTAAGTATAGATAAGGGGGGGTGCATGGAGGTGGGTGCTCCATGGGATGGTGGTGATGGGGAGTGGGGGACTCCAGAGACGACAAGAGGCGTTTCTTTTTTGCAGGTTTAAAAAAAAATTAAACACATCGGCGATGGTTTCCTTTATTTACAGGTATTTTTTATTAATAATAATAATAATAATTTTATTTATATAGCGCCTTTCAATATATCAAGGCACTGAACAAATTAGTCATAAATTCAAATTTCAATACAAAACCATCAAACACTAAAAACATTATAAAAATACATCATAAAAACATGATAAATTACAATAAAATTCCAAACATATTACAATTCACATAACTATCTAAGAAGGCCATTCTCTATAAATCTGTTTTCAGTTCTTCCTTAAATATCTCCACGGAGGTGCAATCCCATAACCGGCATGGTAGAGAATTCCAAAGAGTGGGTGCAGCATGAGAAAATGCTCTGCTGCTGGAAGATTTTAAACTCACTCTTGGAATCTCCAACAACCCCATGTCAGCCGAGCGGAGTGATTGGCTAGGGCAGTAAGGAACCAGTAGGTCTTTCAGATAGGATGGACCCTGATCGTGAAGGGCTTTAAAAGTCAATAAAATGACTTTAAAGGTGATCCGCCACCATATAGGAAGCCAGTGCAGTTCGCGCAGCACCAGGGTAATATGGCAAGATCTACTTGTCCCAGTCAAAACCCGGGCTGCCGTGTTCTGCACCAGATGTAGGCAGTGGATTTCAACTCCAGAAAGCCCAAAGTAAAGGGCGTTGCAGTAGTCTAGGTGCGAGGACACAAAGGCGTGGACCAACGTTGAACAAGGTGCTTTACCCTGGCAATATTCCTAAGATGGTAAAAGGAGGTCCTGACAACGGCCAACACCTGAGATTGAAAGGTCAGCCTATCATCTAGGATCACCCCAATTTTGCACACCCATTCAGAGACCGGTAGTGACACGCCACCAAGAAGAATTCCAGAAGGCAAGCCAGTATAAGACCTCTCAATCTGACCACCCGGGTCCACCACCAAAATCTCAGTTTTCTCTGAGTTTAACTTTAACCAACTAGAATCCATCCAATCTTGGATTTCCCCCAGACAGTTATTAAACACCGAGAGAGCTCCATCCTGGTCAGGTGCGAAAGACAGGTGTAGCTGGGTATCATCTGCATAGCAGTGAAACCTCAGCCCATAACATCTTATAATGTTTTCGAGGGGCAGCATATACACTGCAAATAACATGGGTGACAGCACAGAACCATGAGGCACTCCACACAACAAAGAGACTGATCCAGAGGAAAAAATCCCTGACACAACTCTTTGTGATCTCCCAATAAGGAATGAAGTGAACCATTTAAGAATGGTTCCAGACATTCCACAGATTTGCCTCAGGCGTGCTAGCAACACCACATGATCCACAGTGTCAAAATCTGAAGAGAGATCAAGGAGAACCAAGATGGAACATCTCTTTTGATCCCTCGCCCTCAGAAGATCATTTAGCACCCTAACCAGCGCAGTCTCGGTGCTGTGTCTTTTATGGAAACCAGACCAGAAGGATTCGTAGATACTATGGATGGTTAAATGGTCATCCAATTGGGCAGCTACAACATTTTCAATAACCTTCCCAATAAAGGGAAGGTTAGAGATGGGTCTGTAGTTTGAAAAACAGTCTGGATCCAGGGAAGCTTTCTTCAAGAGAGGTGTCACCACCGCCTCTTTCAGAGAGCTAGGAAACTCACCTGACTCCAAGGAGCACCAGACTATTTGCACCAAAACTGGACTAATGATATCCACAGAACCCAAAATTAGTGTAGTCAGTCCAGGATCCAAGCCACAGCTTGTAGGGTGCACACTATGGATGATCCTCATAATATCCACGAACTCAGGTCAACAAAAGGAACTCCAAGAGAATTGAGGCCCTGCGTTCTCACAGACTCCTACCACATCACCCTTAGAGGTTGTCGGACACAAGTCCGCCCTGATGTCAGCCACCTTAGTTGCAAAGTATCGAGCAAGCTCATCGCACTCTATTTGCGAAAAAGCTTTCCGAATTTGCAGACAGGCTGGGTTGCACAGTCTATCTATAGTTCGGAACAGCTGAGCCAGTCAATTCTGAGCAACTGCAATCTCCCTGGACAGGAATTCTGTGTTCTTATGGGTGATTGCAGATTGATAGTTGGCATAATGTTCAATCAATCTAAGGTGGTCGGCATCGAGGGCGGACTTGCGCCAGCAATGCTCTAACCTTCGCCCTTGTCTCCGCATCTCCCTCAGAGTCCCATCATACCAAGGGGCCCTGGGGTGATGGAAAAGAGGGCGCTCATGAACAGGAGCAATAGAATCCAGGGCAACCGTGATGGCCTCATTATAGGCC
Organism: Neoceratodus forsteri; assembly: GCA_016271365.2. Classification (NCBI taxonomy): domain Eukaryota; kingdom Metazoa; phylum Chordata; order Ceratodontiformes; family Ceratodontidae; genus Neoceratodus; species Neoceratodus forsteri. The sequence continues at coordinate 635,114,911 of CM057455.1, read as the reverse complement.
AACACCAGTGCCTCTGGATTACTGCTCACCAACACGGGGGATGATAGGTCAAGGACCACCGCTAGGCCTTGTGAAGTAACATTCTGTAATGGGCGGTACCTGACCATCTCCACAGGGGTTGGCCTTCTCGGGGGAGGAGCAAAAATTGAACCTCATGATGTGATGGTCAGACCAAACGACTGGTTCCACCCCCATGTCGGATGCATCAATCCCAAGCAGGAAGACTAAGTCGAGAGAGTGTCCAGATTTATGTGTAGCAGTGGAAACTACCCGTGTAAGGCCCAAAGAAGACATTAATTGGAGGAAGTGTTTACCAAATTGTGAGAGTTCGTCGTCAACCCAGGTGTTGAAGTCACCCAGCACCATCAATCTGGGTGACTCAAACGACATGTCGACGAGGAAGTCTGCCACTTCCTGTAAGAAAGCTACAATTACAGTAAAATACTCAAACAAACAAAAATAAATAATAAATTTGTATAAACCCCTCCCCCCAGTCCTCTCACCATCGGGGAATGAGGGTACAGAGGCACTCTCATTGCCACATCAATATAAAAACATACAATTTTAAGCTCCCCCCAAGTTCTCTCACAACAGGGGAGAATTAAAATTAGTCTCTCTCCCTGCCAGGAGAAAGACACACAATGTAAAATCAAACAAATAAAACAAATTATAATTAAATAAACAAAAAATTTTGGACCCAGGGTCCTCTCACCACCCGAGTGTCCAAAACAGAGTCAAAAGGAGACAGCAATCAGCAGCTTCTCAAATAAGTCCAAAATTCCACATAGGTCCAAAAACAATCCAAGTCCAGGGAAAAGGCAGCCGCATAAACCCAAAAAGGAGAATTAATCCGAAGAGGAGGTCCAACAGGTTCAAAAATCCATACAAGTTTATGTCCACAGAGGATCAAACATACTCCAGCCCCATTTACTCCCAGCCAAGTGCCCCACCGGGCAATTAATGCTACTCACACCAAAGGACCATGAGAAGAGCCACTACTGCAGCCACTTCCATGGTCCAAGGGGACGAGGTACCCCACTCAGTTCCCCAACTGGAAAATACCCCAACCCCCTGTAGAGTAGCAAAACCCAAGAGATCACCAGCCAGAGCAGACAAAAGGCAACATTATCCACCTGCAGATTTCAAGACTCAAAGGGCACACAGTCTCCAACAGAGCCCCCATCCAAAGATCTTCTGTCTCCTTTTGTCAACATTCACTACATCCAGAGCTCCTCTGAAAACACTTCAGGGCTAACCAACACTCCTCACCCTCCACACGACCAAAAACGCTTCCCACAAAGAACCAGGAAGCAAAGAAACAAAGTCCCCGCCTCAGTCTGTGGGGGAGAATACTAGTGTCTCTCTCCAAAAACTCGAAATGGATGGTAAATCTTGAAATTTCCGAGACCCCTCCTATGCCTGAACAAGGAGGTGAAACGGAATCGAACACGGAATAGTTACTGGTAGACTCCAAACGCCCCTCCAGTCTCCCAGCTTATCCACAGGACGCTATTCCCACATGCAGCGACCCGTAAATCTTGTAAGTTCTAAAGGGTAGTGGATGCCATAAAATGTGCTCTTTCCTCAAGCTGCCATATCGTACTCACCTCTTGGGTGGGCTCCCAGTGTGCTATAACAGTGTGTGTGTGGGAGGGGGCATACATACTGACATGTGGATTGGGCACCATGTGTCGGCTGGGGGGGCCTTTAGTGCTAACATGGGGATTGGGCACCCCATATTGGCAAAAGTGTTTTTTTTTATCATTTTATCCTATTTTTGGCTCATGCATACGAACTAGGATCCTAGGTCGTATTATGCAGATGTGAAGAAGGGTTCAAGTGATTAAATAAACACATTTTACAGGCATATTTTGTCCCATAAAGTGCAGAATGCACCAAAGGGGGTCCCAATAAACAAGCTACATATGTTGGTTCCTCCCAAGAATATAATTTTGGGAGATTTCAAAAAATATTTGGGGGCCAAAACTGAAAACTAAATGGTGGCCATACGAAGTAGGAATTTCGCCATATGGAACAGGGTTCCTACTTCATTTCATACAGCTATATTTAAGTGCCTACTGAGCATGCTTGGAAACAATTTTTTCAAATTTTTAAATTACAATAACTTAAAAATGACTTATTCTTTTTACACCAGACTAGTAAAAGGAAGATCTGTAGGTTAGTTCCTTTCTACCCTGCACATTTCATTCCAAACAACCAAATCCTCTGGAATGTAGGCAAGTTCAAAGAAAAATCCAAGCAAAATCAACAGGTTAAAACATGTTTTTTTCACCTCTCCATAACTCACATACTGCACATCTCACCCAAACTAAACTTGCCTGGTCAAGAGATCTAACCCACAGGAAGGTGCTAACCAAATTTCATGAAAATCCATTCATAGGTTGCAAAGTTATTAAAGTGAAAAATGTTGAGTTGAACATTGAAGTGCCTACTCAACCCTAACTATAGGGATGCGACCACACCACTATAATATATATTTATTTACATGGCAAAAAAATCCATTTAATGCATCAGTTAGGGTTGTTCCACAACAACAAAAGCGAGGAAATTTGATGTTAGGGTGTGCGTTGGGGTCATCGGTCCTAACTCTCACTCCATCCCATGTGCAAACAAGCTGAGGTGGTGCAGTATAGCAGAATGGGGTGAGAGTAAAGACAGATGACCCCAATGCACACCCCAATGCCTGTTGGTGGGGGTAGGTTGGGGTGAGGTGCAAGGAGGTGGGAACTCTAACATCGAATTTCCTCACTTTTGTCGCTGTGGAACAACCCTAACTGATGCATTAAACAGATTTTTTTGCCAAGAATTTCTCTTCTTTTTGAGAATGTGCACTGTAAATAGTGAAGTAACAGCTACGCAAATGTAAGCTCAAATGCTAACACACATGGTGATGCAAATGTAAATGATAATGCAAACGGTAATACAAACACAAGCACAAATGTTAATGAAAACAGAAATGCAAATGCTTCAGATTGGCTTCATAATAAAGCGACAAAAGCAGGGCAATGTAGTGCTAGGGTTTCCAGTACTGACAGGTGTCGGGAAGGTGCCTTGGATTTAGCAGCCCTAATGCTCACCCCATTCCATAAGTAAATAAGCTGAGATGGGTACAGTATAGGAGAATGGGGTGAGCATTAGGGTGCTAACCTGAACACACCCGACAGCTGTCGAATGTCTGCAGTGTGGTGGGGTGAAGAAGTTGGAAACCCTAACACATTTTGTTGCTTTTGTCACTTTGGTAAGAACCCTAATGATGCAGTAACAAAGTCTTTTGCAATTAATTTCCTTACTTTTTCAGATATTATACATATAATAATAGCTAGGTTCTGGTGTATTACAAGGTAGTAATTCCATCGAGAGGTTCTGGGGACACAGAAAATCTCAAGAGCGGAGCTCGAGAGATTTCATGTGTCACCAGAACCTCGAGATGGAATTACTACCTTGTTATGCCAGAACCTATTTGTTATTTTTTTTAATATATGGATATGAGGTGAACTGACTCACCTTTGTTTGACCACTGGAGTCAGCGGGTGAATGTGCTTGCTGGCAGGGTTCCCCAGTCCTGTGTGGATGAGCAGCTGCTGTGGGCTTTATTTAGCCATTTTTTTTTCATGTTTGTTGGCCGCGGTATCAGGCGAGCACAGAAGCCCCAGAGAGGGTCGGATTGTTAATAATCCAAGACAAATGTTTTTCAAAGTAAAAAAAAATGGTTGCTGCTGTGAAGATTGCCTGGCTAAGCGAGAGAGCAAGTCACCATGTTTTTGGACTCATTCTGCCTGCCCACAGAGGAAAAGCGGCCAATCAGAAGGCACGCTTTTTAAGATGTCAGGGATAGACTTGCACATGCACTCTTCAGCTTTGTTGATAATACCATCATTTGGGTGCTGAACGATAGTATTATGGCACCTCAACGATAGTATTATCACTCAGGAACAGCAGTATTATCGCTCCAGGAGTGATGGTATTACCAGGACTTTTTTGTATGCTTTTCAAGCATATTATTTCAACAATCCATATGTTAAAATGATGCCCTTATTTGTCTGTGGGAGCACAGGGTTGATGCATGTATGTGTGTGTGTGTGTGTGTATATATATATATATATATATATAAATAGAATAATAGGTTACAATGAATTACAAGGCTGTAATTCCATCGAGAGGTTTCTATGTCCCCAGAACCTCGAGATGGAATTTCAGCTGAGTAATTTACTGTAACATATTTTTAATTTTTTGTAATATATGGATCCGATTCCGAAAATGTGCTGCTTTTTTTTTACATTTTGTGAAATGGGCTGGCCATCTGTTGCATTGAAGATGCACTTGCTCTCAGCTGCCCGCCTGCAGTATTGAAGTATTGCCTGACCTAGGTATCTGTTGGTAGTTTTTATTTTAATTTAGCAGGCCTACCTTTTACATTTTTTCTTCGTTTGCCAGGTAATTCACTGTTTTTTTTAGGAAGAAATAAAATGGACAAAATGAACTGGCCGCAACCCGCATTCCTCTCAGTAAGCGACAGTAAATGTCCACCATGTTTCTGAAGTTGATTTGCCCTCCTACAGAGAAACTGCTCCAATGGGTGAACTGGATGAATTGTGGTACCATGGCAACAGTGTTTGTGTGGCAGCCGGGCTGGTGCTTGTGGTGAAGAAAGTGGCCTGCGGTGGGCGTGAGGTCGTGGCGCGCGCTTTGGCTTGTAGCATTGCAGTGATAATACTTATCGCCTCGTTGAATGATAGTATTATTGGTGGTGAAGTAGTATTATTGAGAGTGCCGTGTTCTGTGCTGTGTATTACAACAATTTATTTACATCGTTTTCAGTAGTATTATTATCAATATCCATATATATATATATATATATATATATATATATATATATATATATATATATATATTATAAGGGCTCAGTTGTGCCCCTATATTTAGGGTTGAGTAGGCACTTCTATGTTAAACTCAAAATTTTGCACGATAATAACTTTGGACCCGTTCAACGGATTTGCATAAAATTTGGTAGGCACAGTGGGGCAGGTAGTTCCCTTGATCTGGCAAATTTTGTTTCCTTAGTACTTTCAGTTTTTGCACACTGAAATGCTGGAAAATGCACTTTTCGACAGTTATGTGGGCAGTTTTTTTTTGTTTGTGGTGCTGCATGGCTGTTATGTGGTATGCCACTCTATGACTTGATGTGTCTGAAAGAGCTTGGGTCAAGGAACATGCCACTTTTCGTTTGGTGAAAAAATATTAATCTATTCAAAAGTTATTAAAGTTTTAATTTCCCATTATAACCCTATGGGAAAATTGATATGGTTATTTTGTGAAAGAAGAATGGGGTTTTGGCCATCTGGTCCCTCCTCATGATCAAAGAACTTGCAGGCTCATGATCAAAAAATCTTTGATCAAGAGGAATTCTTTGATAGTGATGGCAGCCATCTTGTTTTCAATTTGTGGTCGGAATAATTCAAATATCTTGGCTCAGAGGTGACACCTGAAGTAAAACTTGGATGGGTTTTGATCAGAAGGCTTCACTCTATTGAGCCATGGCAATGGTTTCTTGTAATTTGGTCAAAAAATAGAGTTTTCAAGTTTTAAATTCTTTGATCGTGGTTTGCTAACGATCTTTGATCACGAGCCTGCAAATTCTTTGATCGCGAGATTCTTTGACCGCCATCTTTGATTGTGAGAGCAGACTAGATGGCCAGATTAAAAAATCTAATTTCTCAGCTGAGGGGTGACTTATTCAGACAAATGAGGATGGGTTTTGCTCAGGGGGCTTTGTTCTATCATGTCATGGCTGTGGTTTCATTTATTTTTGTGTAAAAATGGACTTTTACCATTTTTTATTCTTCTAGATGGCCAGATTTGGAGGAACCAGATAGGCCAATTTTAACAATTTTTAAAATTACATATCTCAGAATTGGTTTGGTCTTTTAACTTGAAATTTGGAGGGTGTTGACGGGATGTCCTGTAGAAGTGTCGGATAATACATTTTTTGCAGAAATATTGTGCAGCTCAGTTTATGTTTTGCAGACAGCATTTTCCATTGTGGTAGTGGCTTGAAATTTATAGGGTAGCTAGCCTTACTGCCATTGACATACCTTTCAGTCATTGGGTGTCTAAAATGTAAACAGGTGTGGAATTCTGCCACTCTGATGAATGAAAATGTCAAACTTTCAAATGTTATATCTCGGAAGTGGTTTGGTCTTCTGAATTGAATTTCGAGGATGTTGAGGGGATGTCCTGTAGATGTGAATTATGGTATTTAGGTGTTGGAAAATTAATTTGCTGTGGAGATATTGCATGATGCACTTTACATTTTGCCTATAGTGTTTTCTATTCTGGTAGTGGCTTCACATTTTATAGTGTACCTAGTCTTACTTCCATGGAGGTAATTTTCAGTGGTTAGGTGTCTGACATGTAAACAGCTGTGGAATTATGTGAGTCTGATGAATGAAATTTTGTTTTGTTTCAAGGTGGTGGGTTTGGGCCCCATTCTCCCACCCATATGTGCTTCCACCAATACATATGATATTCAGTACTTGTACAATTATGTTAGGCAGAAATTTGCAAGTTGGTGGGAGTGCAGGGCCCACCAACTTGTGCGGCTTTCTAATTTGTTATTCTTTCTCAAAAAGTAAGGAAATTATATGCAAAAAAAACTTTGTTAATGCATCATTTAGGGTTAAAACACAAAAAGTCAGAAAATGAGACCTTTTAGGGTTGCCCCCCCCATGGCCCCCCTTCCTCCCGAGATTGACAGATGACAGGGTGTGTCATTGGGGTTGTGAGGCCTAAATGTCACCCCATTCTTCTTTACTGTGGCTTGTGAATAAGATTACACATGGAATGGTGTGACATTTAGTCTTCACAACCCCAATAACACACCCCATCATCTGCCAATCTCGGGAGGATTGGTGGGCCCACAGGGGAGGGGGCAACCCCAAAGGACTCTTTTCCTGACTTTTTGTATTTTCACCCTAAATGATGAATTAACAAAGTTTTTGGCATAGAATATTACCATGGTTCCAGGATGTATACATGGAGTACTGAGATTGCAGTCAATGCATTTTCTGTTGTGTGCATTTTCATATGTGTGCACAAAATCTGCTGGTCCTGACCTTGTGCACACAACCGGAATTGACTGTATATCTACATCTATATCTATATCTATATCTATATCTATATCTATATCTATATCTATATCTACATATCCATATATATATATATATTTTTTTTTTCATAGCAAAAAAATCCATTTAATGCATCAGTTAGGGTTGTTCCACAGTGACAAAAGCAAGGAAATTCAGTGTTAGGGTTGAAAACCCTAACTCCGCATTCACCCCCCCAGCACCACACACACACACAGACACACACACACACACACACACATATGCAAGTAGGGGGGAGGATCAAGGCAACATGACCAATCACAGACAACCAGCAGCAGGTGACAGAAATAAAAAACTGTCTAATTATACCTCAAGACATCCCCACCCACCTGATCAGGTACTGCATGCTCAGTGGAGATCAACAGCAAAACTGAGGCCATGTACACCAAATGTACACATCCCTGATTGCAGGTGCACACAACATACCACACTTAGTAGTTGCATGGCCTTACCTAGCGATGCTCCACACCTCACCACACCTCGTACTGCACCTCAGCTATACAGCACAGCAAAACTAAGTAGTTGTACTGGTATAATATGTGTGGTTGATTTCACACATACACAACCTCCCACTGTTAGGCACTGGAGAACCTTTGCAAGGCAGTGCCCTACCCACTGAGACAAGGTACTGCACAGTTACTGGGGAACCCCAGTTAAAATGAACCCATGAAGATCAACACTGTTACTCCATGATTTCAGCCTTGCAAAGGTTAGTACAATAATGACTCATAGAGTCTGTGGTAGAGAATGCCCCCTCCCATCCTACAACACTTGGCCCATTGTGACTGAAAGCTATAGTAAAAGAAAGTCTGTTTATATCTACAGTACACATGTTTCATTGCTGGTATACTACAATTAACATAATAATCACTTGTATGGCATCAGCCACAGAATGGTCTGTCAAACCCAAAGACTAGGTACTACAACCTGAGTGTAGACCAACTACAAAAAAGTGAGGCTGTGGACATAAATGGTACAGCTCACTCAATACAAAGATACTCAACTTACCACAATTTGGATTACTGTGGCATCAGAGAGGCACTGCCATTGTCTTTACCAGGTACTACATCCTCAGTAGAGAGATGTAGCAAAAGTGAGCTAATAGACATCCTTGATACACCTCCATCATTGTAGGTACAGTAATGTTAGTGCATTTAGAAGTTGCTCGGCCTCAGACAGCTAATTCTACTCTGTGTTAGACAGACCAGTTACTGTATTCTTAGTATACAAACACACTGAAGGTAAGTACATGGACATCAACAGTACACCTACTGTGCATCACTGAAAATGTATATCTGTTAGTGAGATTAGGAGCTGCACAGCCTTGTACAGGCAATAGTTTTCCTGTGCCTCCAGATCAGCCTTTGTATCTTGAGTGGACATATGCAGTAAACTTACTACTATGTACATTACATACTTAAATGCAACAGTCCTTGTATCTTGATGATGAATGTGTCTTTTAGTACATTTATGTAGTTGTTTTCATTTCTGTTTACTCATAAGAGTACAAACCTTTGTACAGCTGCATTCAGAGAGTTGCATTGTTGATGTCCAGTCAGGGTGCAGTACCAGGTGTGGTGGGGTGTGGGGCATCACTAGGTAAGGCCATGCAACTACTAAGTGTGGTACATTGTATGCACCTGCAATCAGGGATGTGTACATTTGGTGAACATGGCCTCAGTTTTGCTGTTGATCTCCACTGAGCATGCAGTACCTGTTCAGGTGGGTGGTGATGTCTTGTAGCACATTTAGACAGTTGTTTATTATTTCTGTCACCTGCTGCTGGTTGTCTGTGATTGGTTGTGTTGCCTCGGTCCTCCCCCCCTACTTACATGTGTGTGTGTGTGTGTGTGTCTGTGTGTGTGTGTGTGTGTGTGTGTGTGTGTGTGTGTGTGTGTGTGTGTGGTGCTGGGGTGAATTCGGAGTTAGGGTTTTCAATCCTAACACTGAATTTCCTCACTTTTGTTGCTGTGGAACAACCCTAACTGATGCATTAAACTGAGTTTTTTTACATGAATATCCTGTCTTTTTGAGAATGAGAAGTACCAATACTACTTGAAATGTTGTTGTGGCAGCACCACACATACATAGCCAAATGCACACAAATGAAGAACACAGTAAGTCATCTGGTAGAATTTTCTGTTATGAAGAGTAAGACAACATCCATCTCAAGCATATGCCTCTTAATATTTATCTATTTCCTTTTGCTTACCATTGGTATGTCACATACTAATTTATGGTGTTGCAGTGTTTCACACAATATCTTTTTGCAGCCAATGAGACTACTCTTGTGGGACATTAACAATGTGGCACTCTTTTTCTCAGCACCACTGTTAAATATTTAGATATCTTACATGGTCCTCTTCTGTACCTTTACTAGACACAAATTCCGAATATATCTTATACTTACTAATGTACCTACAAAAATGTTGTCATGACACTGCAAGATATGTAACACAACAAGAATTTTAATTTGTTATCTGCTTAAACCTGAAACTTTGTGTACAATACACTTCTTTACCAAACTAAGGAAACCGAATGCTTTCTTATAGAATATTTAACCAATAAGGCATGACCAAGGGTTCTGTTGATGGTCAGCTAATCACCTGCTAGGGGTGTACTGTGACACAAGGTGTAGCCAACTGCCACATGCCCCTAGAGGGTGATTAACTGACCATTAACATAATCCCTGGGAGTGCCTTATTGCTATTATAATGAAACATGGTTTTAAACAGCGTTAAACCTTGTTCAGCATATGGTTAAGCTCTACATGTATGTTAATAAAATATTAACATAAGTCTGGTAGAATGTTTGCAGCCAATCAGAAAGCAGCATTTTTCAGTCCTTTTTTTATAAATATTGATGACAAAGATCCTGACAACTTAATAATACCACAAGAAAAAGTGTTACGTTCAAAAAATATTTATCTTCTATATATATAAAAGTAAAAAAATATTATTTTTAAATGTTCAAATGAAAACAGTCAGTCCTGACAAATTTTTTTTTAAATAAATTCAATCACGTTTAATGCAAAAATAAAAAAACATAAAATATATTATTTTTTATTTATCTACTAAAGTAAATGTAACATAAAAAATAGATATCTTCATTAAAAAAGTTAGAAAAATGATAATGTAAGAAAATAAGTAGAACAATATGTAACAAACTATATACAATATTAAAAAAACAACTCTTAGAGAGAGGTGTGCTGCTGCTTGAGGCAGCCCAACCCGTAAGTTGGACTCAATGTGGAGGTGCAATGGAAGTGGAAGCTGTTGCGCCTTCCAGAGGAGATACTGGAGCAGCTGTGGAGGCTGGTCACTGTGTCCCAGGGAAGCTGGATGCCACTGGTGGAGGTGAAGAGCTGGAGCTGGCCACGGTGTCACTAGCCACTGTAATCACAGGCTCAAGCACAAGACTGACAGTCTTTTGTTGCGCTTCCATGAAGGACAGCAATTTCTCCTGTCCTTCACAGAGTGCAACATTGTCTCTTATTAGACAATCAACCTTGCGCTCGAGTCTGCGGTAACAGTGGCAGTGGCCAGTGCACTGCTTTAAGTGAGGGCGTCCTGCAAAGTGACAAAAAACATGAATCAATATATGAGCCTCAAAATGGTGATTACCTACCTGTCTTTCATCTTACAATATTGATGTCTAATTCAATAATTGTAATACATTTTGCTAGGCACTCTTAAGACTATTTAGGATTGTGATGTAAATCAGAACTCCTGTCTTGTCAGTTCTGTTATTACATTTGTTTCTACCATATTATGTTCTTCGTGGACAACTTGAAAAGATCTATAAGAACAGTATACTTTCTACACTGTTGTTCTATATAGATTCATAGATTCATAGAGAGATACGGGCTCGGGAGGCAAAAAAATGCCCTTAAGGAGCTCGCCACCGACTTGGTGGAATAATTCTAATGTGAATATGATATTTTTTTACTTCCCAAATAATTATCTGTCTTTTAAAGGATTCTATATTTACACTGTCCACTATTTTCCCTGGCAAAGCATTCCATTAAGTCACCACCCTTTGTGACAACCATTTAATCCTTTTTTGTGTTTTACAGTTCACCCCTCTAAGTTTGTAACTGTGTGATCCTGTATGGGTCTTAGAATTATTTTTTATTAAACCTAAAGCTTCAAATAAGCACTGGTCATTAATTGCTTTATATATTGTGCATAAATCTCCTCGTATCTGTCTATATTGTAAAGAAAAAAGATCCACTTCTTGTAGTCTTGATTTATATTGTAAGGATCCAAGATCTCTAATTTTTTTAGTTATTTTTCTTTAGACCCCCTCCACCATTTTTTTCCTTTTTTGTGATTGGTCCACAAAAGGAAGAACAATATTCAAGTTGAGTCCTAACCATACTTGTATAGAGTGGTAGAATTACTTTTTGGTCTCTGCTTTTAATATGTTTAAGAATGCATCCCATAATTTTGTGACACTTTTTTACTTTAACCAAAGTATGATTATCAAAAGCCAAGTTATTATCAACAAGAACCACTAAATCTTTCTCAATTGTTGTTATTGCAAGTTGAACATTATTAATTTTATAAATAAAATTGTGATTATGTCCAAAGTGCATGACCTTACATTTTTGTTCATTAAAACACATTTTATTTTCCATTGCCAAGGAGCAGATTGCATTTAGGAGGAGGCAGTATAGCGCAGTGGTCTAAGGCTCTGAGCTGCAAATCTGGTGACATCCAGCAGACCAGACCTGGGTTTGAATCCTACAGCTTCTACTTGCATACTGTGTGACCCTGAGCAAGTCACTTAACCTCCTTGTGCTCCCAGGTCACTCCTGTAAAAAAGCTTTCAGCTTAATGTGCTATACCTGGTTAAACAACTAAATAAAAATAAAAAATTTAGTTCTTCCTGGAACTGGATTGCATCTTGTATATTGTTAACTATACAGCCAAGTTTGCAGTCATCTGCATACTTGGCCATCCAAACCTTATTAGATGATTGCATTGTTCATATTAATAAACTGAACAAAACAGGGCCCAAAACTGATCCCTGCAGCACTCCACTATTAACCTTTGCCCATGATGACAAATGTCCTCTGACAGCAACTCTCTGGTACCTATTCTGTAGCCAGGATTTTACCCGATTAATTATATTAGGTTAAAAACCAAACATTCACATATTATTTATCATAACCTGATGTGAAACTTTGTCAAAAGCCTTGGAAAAATCAAGTAGGACAACATCCATGGGTAACCCCAAGTCAAGGGATGCACTTACATTCTCACAGAAATTTAACAAGTTAGTCATACATGATCTACCCTGAGTAAATCCATGCTGAGTTAAGTCCTGCAAATTATATTTAGAGATGTGTGCTTCAATTCTAGCTAATAATGTTCTTTCAAATAGTTTACCAATAACAGAAGTGAGACTAATAGGTCTATAATTGGATATTAATTGTTTATTACCGGCTTTATAAATGGGGCTAACTATAGCCTCATTCCATACTTGAATTGTCTCACCTTGATTAAGTGATGCATTGAACAAAACTGTCAAGAGACCGCATTTAACATTAGCTATTTCTTTTAGGAATCTTGGATGCATATTGTCGGGTCCTGGCGATGATTGTATTTTAAGTTTTAGGAGTAAAGTTCTAACCTCAGTCTCAGTGATCGGTGGTATATACTCTTTGTTACCCTGCTCCAAAATTATTGGTATGGTGTCATCTGAAGTAAATACACTTACAAAATCATTTTTAAATTCAGTCGTCATGTCTAATTCTTCATTACTAAGACCCTTATTGTTGGTAATTGGTCCAACTGTAGAATAGTTTTTCCTTAAAGAACCAATATAATTATAGAAGGATTTATGGTCGTCCTTGGTTTTAGTTGCTAGGTTGAATTCAAAGTTACTTTTTGCTTTTCTAGTGTGGTATTTAACTTTTTTGTGTTTTCTTTATATGCACTCCAGGTAATTGGGGATGGATTTTTTTATATTTCTTATAATATGCCTTTTTTTATTAATTGCATTATTTATATTCTTATTCCACCATAGAGAAATTAATTCTATGTCCATTATTATATTTAGGCCTATTAGGCACCCATGTATCCAGACAATAATTAATTTTGTCCTTTGCATGATCCCATATTTGGCTTAGGTCTTAATCTGTGAGATTATTTTCCCAATTCCAAGATCTTAAATAACTAATTAGTTCACTATAACTTACCTTATTAAAATATTTAATTACTGTCACACCATTAGTGATGTTATTACATAAATTTAATTTTATTGATACCATATTATGGTCACTATCTCCAAGCGGTGTTTTAATAGTTGGTGTGGCTATTCTATCTTCTATATTAGTTAGGATAATGTCAAGTATATTGTTCTGTCTAGTCCCTTTAGTTACAATTTGAGTTAAGTTTTGGTGAATAGAAAGTTCAATGAATGCAGTTTCTGCTAATCCATGACCCTCTAAATTAGGCCAGTTTATTTTTGGAAAATTAAAGTCTTCCATTAATACATAATTATGTTATGTATCCAGGCTGTTTAAGGTTGACAATAATTCCATAGCTTCAGCTTGAGATGAGCTAGGGTGTCTGTAGCAAAGGGCCACTACTGGAGACTCCTTTTGTAGATTTATTTGAAGCCAGCTTACCTCTGTTTTATTATCTAATAACTCATTTGGGGTTATGCTATGGGCCATATAGTTATTTGAGATGTATAAGGCAACCCCTCCACCTCTGGAGTCACTTCTATTTTTGTAAAACTTATTATAACCCTGAATTTCTGTGTTCCACTCCTGGTCTGTAAACCAGGTTTCTGTGACTCCACAAATGGTTACATTTTCTTTTGCTAGAATATATTTCAATTTCTCAATTCTTTTTATCAAACTACGTGCATTAACTAATAATTTAATGATAAATCCTGTATCTTTATTTATTTGTTTTTTTGTGAAATTTTAATTTTTTTGAATTATTATTACTTTTAATATCTCTAACTAATTTTCCTCATAATATACCAGTTTCAGGAGGACTTAAAGTAAATTGCCTTCCCCCAAGGAAATCAGTTTAAAGTTGTAGTAATAAAGTCTGTTATATGCTTTGCAAGTAAAAGATTTCCTCTCCTGCTTAGATGTAATCCATCCCAAGGATAGAATTCTTCACGATAGGAGAATTCTTCCCAGTGTGTAATGCAAGGTATTTCCTGTCTCAGTATCCATTTTCTCATCCAATTATTTATGTTTCTAATTTTTAGTGTTTGGAAATAAGATGCTTTTGGAATTGATAGAATTTCAGAAAGTACAGGAACACAGCCTAATTCTAAAAGTTTATTTATAAGTACTACAAACTCTTTTTTTAAGCTATCTTCTAAGTCCCTAAATATGTTATTTGCTCCAAGATGTATAATAACAATAGGGTTTGGCCCAACATTGCTTAATATATTTTCTAACATAACAACTATGTCCATTATTTTCACTCCACCAAAACTTGATAAAACTCTAGAGGTTTTGTCTGGGTTACACACTGCTCTATCGAGGTGCTTAATTATTGAGTCTCCCAGTACTACTATATCTTGTTTTACTGTTTCAGTAGTTTGGGGTACAATGGCGGTGATATTAATTTCAATATCTGAAGAAACAGTAGATGTAGTCAGTCAATTTATTTCAGTTTCAGGGGTATCACTAGATAAAGCATCATATGCATTGTATAGAGGGAGATTAAAAGTGACAGCTTTTCTTCCTTTTTTAGAGACCTGGGAATTTTGTACTGTAAACCATTCCTCATTTAAGTGTGGAGTAAAAGCCTCCTCTCTGGTCTTTTTTTTTTTTTTTTTTGCAGACCGTACAGTAGAATATAATACAGTTACTGGTTGATCATTTACCTGGATATTACCAGGTTGCAGTATAGTAGGTGGTGTTTCAAGTAGTGGACAAGATTCGGTAATTGTTACATTTTGTCCAACCATAAACTTTGAGGCCATTTGTTTTTGGCTTGTCTCCAAGTGTTCTAATCGCTCATTAAATAAACTGATTTCTTTAAGAAGTTCTACAATTTGTAGACATTTATAACATGTAACTAATTATTTTGGGATTATGTCCATGATGAGAAACATGTTACAATTAGAACATTTAACTCCAAGGTTACCTTCTAAGGTCATAATAGTGTCCATGGTAATTACAGTATTTGTATACTTGGGTAATAAGCAATAAACTCTATATTATATATAATCAGCTCTATTGTACAATACTACAATATTTGAAACTTACAATTGGTAATAGCACAAATGATCAGCATTTTTTTAGCCCTGAAACACACGATACATGCGAACATGCAAACACGCGCTCACACGCGTGTCTTTGCGCATGTCTTCGTGTGCAGATGCACGATGCCCTGCTTGCAGTGGGGCTTGATTTATAGAGTCCTTGACCCAGAAGTAGACTAGGGGGTGAACACTACTATGTTCCACAAGTTTCTTTTAAAATTATATTATGCATATATTAAAATTGCATAAAGTACCACTCATACATGCATTTTGTAGTCTCCCTTGTTGTGTACTCCCCAGATTCAAATAAAATAAAACATATAACACTAGTTGTAGTTTTGTACTTGGATCAAAAGAACTACAACTATTCTTCCCTCATCTAATTAGTTTGGAAGGGCTCCAATATATTATGCAGCGATCACAATATTCAAAATAGCAGTTCTGTATGTTAAATAAAGCATCTACCCACAGAGAGAACAGCTCGTATTTGGCAACACTCAGTACCTAAATGTTTTGGCATAATAAACAACAAAGTCTGATACACAGTGATACTAGCTCTTCAGTTGAGTATGGACAGGTGAACTTGAACATCTGCACCTATATTATTTGTTCACACCTGCATGAGAATAATACCATGACCTGTACACCAACACTACTAATTCCATTATCTAATGTCATATAATCATCTGTTTAATAACTGCTACAAAAAGAGACACACATGTCATATAGTTATTTATTTTGTGTACATATTTTCATGGAAGCAAATCATCTTTTACTACTGTTACATTAATTAAACACTAAGGCATGACCAAGGATTATGTTAATGTTCTGTTAATCACCTTCTTGGGCTGTAATCTGGCACAATGTGTAGCCGAATACCACATGCCCCTAGACGGTGATTAACTGACCACTAACATAATCTCTGGGAGTGCCTTATTCATATTATTATAAAACATGTTTTTTAACACACTCTTTAACCTTGTTCACCATATGGCCAATCTCAACATGTATGTTAATAAAAGATTAACATAAGACTGTTAGAATGTCTGCAATCAGAAAGCTTTGTTTCTCAGACCCTTTTTATAAAACTTGAAATAATGTTAAACATTTACAAACCAACAGCTCAGTGACTTTGGTGACTAATTAATGAAATATGTTCTTTACACATCATGTAAAGAAGCAGTGGGTGGGATATTCAGAAGGGTTGTGCAACATACACAACAGTGTCACCATGCATACCCACTGATGCGTCCCAGTGTGATATTCAAAAGGGGAATGTGCCTGGTACAAATGCTGATGAGTCAAAGCACATCGGTAAGGTATGCAGCACAATTAGGAGGGTCATGCCCATCCATGTTCCACACATCCTGATATTCAGCCCAGGATGTACTGATCCAAGCAGTCACAACCCCTACTTGCACTGCATACAGTGGAGCCCCTCAAAAAAACAAGCAACAGCTGGCCACCCACAGCTGAGCTGCCATATTTCAGGGTGCAACATGGCAGCTGCCAGGTGTGAGTGACCACCCAAGCTCCACGGCACCTTCATGCTGGCACCCTGCCATGCCTGATTTCGGACATTAGTATAGTAATAATGGTCCCATATACCTGATGGTCCAGTGTACCGCTCGCAGCCAATGGCAGGCATCAGTGCTATATTATGTCAAACCAATCCATCCCTGGTGGTCCAGTGGTACACCCCTCACCTCCCACCCACTAAGCCTCACCACCCCACTCCCCCCCATCAGCAGCAGTGAGCAGCTCCTTACTGGCTTGCCACCCTGCCGTCCGATGACTGACTCTGTATAGTAGGGCTGTACACCCATTGGGCCACAGCATAAGCCAATGGGTGTGCAGCCCATACTGTACTACACAACCCAGATATATGAATAGATGCATTCACATTTCTGTACTGTGTAGTGCGATACAGCCTGCACAACCATTGCTTACGCTATGGACCAATGGCTGCACACTCCTACTTTATGGAGTCAGTCAGCAGACAGCGGGGTGGCAAACAGATGGGGAACTGCTACCTACCACTAACTGGGAGGTGCAGGGCAGTGGTGCTCAGTACATGGGTGTGCAGCGGAGTAATGCTGAGCCACCAGTGATGCATTGGTTTCTCATTATATCTCACTGACAACCGCAATCATGTTGCGAGCAGTCCACTATGCCAAGTGTATTGGGCCATAATTTCATTACATATGACCGCGATCGACTGAAAGTGGGCTACTGGACCACCAGGGTTATAGGAAATTGTAGTTTATTACATATCACCACAATTGGGCTGTAAGTGGTCCGCTGAACCACCAGTGATATTGGACTATTATTTCATTACATATTCCCACAGTTGTGCTACGAGTGCTCCACTTGACCACCAGTGTTATAGGACAATGTAGTTTATCACATGATGATCAGGCTGTGAGCATTCCAGTGTACCAGCAGTGATATGGCTGTTTACTATTTATACATATGCACACAAATGGGCATCGGAGCATGTTGTCAGTAGGGGCAAGGGGCATTGTACCCCAAGGACTGCAGCCTGGCTTGGTGGCATGCACAAGTCTTCTGGGATTGGTACACCTGCATGCAAATAGGCCCATAATGACATACAAATGGCCCCATTTCCAGCTTGCATGCATGATAGCCTTATTTGCATCTGCACTTTTGTATATTACAGCAATTTGCTATGATGAAACAAACTGCAACAGTAATTGATGCGAAAAATTAAGTGGCCCATAAATATGCATAGTCATCAGTCTTCATTACTCACTCTGCAGTCGGTGTCATATATATACCTGCACACTAACCTTCCACTGTCTCTGTGCATGGGTACGGGTGTGAGCATACACCATAAGCAAACAACAACAATATGTACCCACTTACAGGTGACTTGACACATTGCAAAGCATTACAGTACACCCAACATCTGCGAATGGCAAGTTCACTATGTGACATATATCCATTGTACCCCCACGCTACCATTTATCACACTATTACAATATGGTAACTAGCTCTATTACTACACTAGGCCCTCCCCATTGAAGTGAAAACTTGTTTTGAATTGGTTGAGTATGCATTGTAGTACAGTAGGCCTTATCATCTTGATTATCACAAGCTTTCTATCTATAAATACACTTCTTATCCCAGCACAGTCCCCCCTTCATACAATTACACTTATGATGACATACATGCATGACACACCAGTGCAGTACACTCCATCACCGCTCCACACACATTGTGATAATTATGATAACATACTCAGAACTGGCTTAGTGCAGCTGCTCTCATGTGCCATACTAGTCTTACCACATCATAGATTCCCCCTTGATGTAGTTCTACCACCTGACCACCTACCCACTGAGAAACAAACATTTAATCATAAGTGTACCATCATAATGAATAGGGCACACTGTACAGCAAAATACCTCCCAACTATGCATGAAGTGACACCATATAGTACACCTGTATGCATAGTAAAGCTAAACGTGGGTATCTGAACATAGATAACAGACTGTGTCACAGAATCTCAATATACAAATGATCCATTCACATGTTGAGACTGTCTACTACAGTACTGTTTGCATCCCCACTTACTCATCACTTTAAGAAATAGCCACACTGCTCTCACAGTACCCAGCAATTAGCAGTTCTATGGCTGCCTTAGGGGTGACAAGGTCCTCCATACTACTGAACAGACATTGTGGGTACAGGGGACTGTGACACTATATCTTGTGTGAATATCTTTTATGATGGTACTTATGCTCAGAGCTGGTGCCTGGCTCCTCATTCAGCTCCACAGTTACTGTCACAGCTTCCCTGGCCACTACAAAACATATAAGGACTTCCGGTGTATTGGCTGCCCTGTGAGGAGCTTTCTTAGATAGCTCTCTTACGCTCCTCCTAAAATCGAGTGTATTTTGGCAAATACAAACATGAATTGAGTCCTAACGAGTGGGAAAGAATCACAGAGTATCCTTAGAAATTGACTTTCTGCTTACCAGAGCGCAGTTTGGAAACGGAGCCGAGATGAAAGCGTCGGCTCTCTGGCACACTCCCCCCCAGACTCCAGCTAAAGATAAGAACCCAAAATGACCCAAAGCAGGTGGGTCAGAACTTACCACATCCCCCAAACAAAAGGGCATATTAACAGAAGAGCGGTTTCTAGAGGAAATGGGCCCTATGAGTGAAACACTGCTCGTCTTAGCTTCTGATTTTAGGGGCGTGAAGCTTTTACTAGAACAGCTGAGCACACAGATGAAAGACAATGAGACCAGTATTTAATTGTTGGACGATTGGAGGGCAAGAATAGATCCAGATATAGTTGACCTAAGGCACAGAGTTAAAAAAGCAGAGGATCACTTAGTGGATCTCGAAGGGTCGCTCAAGATAAATAATCTAGTGGTCCTGGGCGAAGAGGGGCATCAGGCAGTTTTATTTGCCCAAAAAACTATGCAAAAAGCTGGCAAGGCCTTCTCCCAATGGGCCTACATTTGTAATTGAAACAGCCCATAGATCACTACAGCCAATGCCCCCAGCGGGATCGCCCCCTCTCCCCTTCCTTTTTAGGCTTCTAAATTTTCGGGATAAACAGTTTATTCTGTCAAAATTAAAAGAGGCAGCTGAGCTACAATGGGAAGGAAAACGTATTCGTGTGGTTCAGGATCTTCCCTGTTCAGTGCGTCAGAAATGCTCAGCCTTTCATCCTCTAGTGTCTAAATTAAGATCAGCTGGTATCTGTTTCAGGGTGCGCTATCCAGCTACTCTGCAGGCTAATAGAGAAGGCCAATGGCATTCTTCTGATTCCTTGGAGCCAGCCATTGAATCATGCAAGAAATGGTATCCGAATTTAATTAAATGACTGTGTTTCAATATTGATGTGGGAAGACTGCCATCTTGTGGTTACTCAGTCAAAATGCAAGTGTCCTGTTTTTTCCTTTGTACAAGATATGTTTAACCAAAATTCATCGGTTGAGCTTCTGATTTTGACAAAAGGATGTTGGACTCTATTATAGTAATTTATCAGCAGACTGATTTTCTGTTCCCTTGTACTAATGTCATAAGGCGGGGATTAGGTAGTAAATTGATATGTTATAAAACAGGCTGGAAATGGATAAGTGTTCCACAGACGTTAATAAAATGGATAGCTATTTGGGTTTGATATTATTAAGTAATAGGTAGTTACTTCTTTGACCAAGAAGTGAAGACAGTCGCTGACTACCACAGAGGACAGTTGACTTATGATTTACAGTTAGACTTCAACAGAATTATTTGAACAGCTTGCTGTTTAAGGGGATGGGGTATGTTAGGAATATAGAGGTACTTATTCCATTTGACCCACATTCCGCTTTTCTCCTTGTTTTTATACTGGTACTTTTTGTAGTCAGGGATTTCTGCTTGTTTTGAAGGGGAACTTTTGAATTATAGATAATAGAAAAGGTGTTGCAAACATGTATCTACAGTGCATTGTGATATAAGGATAGACTTGGGAGGAGGAAGGAAGGGATGGGATGGGTAGTCCAGGGTAACATGAGGAGCATTGCACAGAATATTCAATTGGTGGTGCGGTCTTCTGGACTGGGGAAGTTGGTTTCACATTTACCTATAAGGGCATGTTGTCTAATTTAAAGATTATGCCCAGGGGGTAGTTTTTGGGAATAAGTATCAGAATTTTGTATTGTTTTATGTAGTGGGGTTTTGGGGGGTTTGTATTGGGGGGAGGGCCCATAGCCAGGCTCTGCAGATATTATTTTTACCCATGGTTATTCCTGCAGGCCCATGTCTCAGGATTTTTGGTTTTGAATGATCCCTTTTCTATATTGATAGGTTGGCATGAGAATTACATCATGGAATGTTAAGGGGGTAAGAGCTAGACTAAAACATCATCAAATTCTTAAACATTAGGCTTTAATGCATTTAGACATAGCTCTCTTACAGGAGACACATTTGTTAGCTGGGGAAAGTAATTTGTTCCATAGAGAACATATTGGACATGTTTTTGCGGTGGGCAACTCCACTTCTCAAAGAGGAGTTGCAATTTTGGTTACTAAGGGGATACAGTTTCAACTCTTACTAGAAATTGGGGATCCGCAAGGATGATTTTTGGAAATCAGAGGGCTGTTGAATCATGGAGAAATTATTCTAGGGACAATTTATGGACCTAATTATTCCTCTCAGGAATTCTTTTCCCATATAGCCCTTAAACTAGCCCCCTTTAAACATCTCCCAATAATACTAGCAGGGGACTGGAACCTTACCTATGATGATAAGTTAGATAGAACTACTCAGAGTGGTCAGACTCTATCCCCGGCACGGAAATCTTTGCACGAAATGATGGAGGGCTTGGGCCTTTCAGTCCCATGGCACCTCCTTTACCCACATAAGAAGGAGGAGTACACATTTACTCGGCTAGCCACAAATCCTATTCTTGCCTGGATTTTTTCTTAGTTAATCGAGCCATCCTGATGGGTCCAGTGGCTTTGGGAATTTTCCCTAGGGTGTTGTCAGATCATTCCTTGATTTGGCTTGAAGGAAAGCTGCCCCAAGCCATTCCTAAGCATACTCAATGGAAGCTTAATACTCAATTGCTGGCACAAGAGAATGTAGCAGATAAGATACATACACTAATTAATCAATATTTAGAACATAACAGGGGCTCCATAATAGCATATGTTCAGCTATGGTGCTCCCTGAAATGTTAATTAAGAGGAGAATTTATCAGATTGGTGGCTATCCATAAAAGGATAAGGGAGAGGGTTGCTAAATCATTGCCGGATTCCATTCAGACTCTGGAAACTAGGATCAACTCTTCGCCCACTGAAGAGGATATGCTTCAGCTTACGGTGCTTAAAAATCAATATGCGGACACATTAAGGGAAAAGGTTGAATATGCACTGTTTAAAACCCACATTAGATACTTGGATCAGGGAGACAAATCTGGACACCTCTTGGCTCTTAAACTGAGACAACAAGAGGAATCTAGATTGGTCACCTGTTTAACCACGGTAGAGGGCAGGAATATAGTAACCACGCCTAAAGCTATAGTGGACGAATTTGAAAACTTCTATAAAAAGCTATATGGTCACCCAGAAAATAGTCCTACTCATATGGAGATTCAACAATATCTGACTAAACTTCCCCTTCCTAGCCTTAACCAGGATCAAAAGGTCCAACTGATATCCCCTATATCGGCGGCTAAAATAACAAGGGCTATTCACTCCCTGTCACCTAACAAAGCTCCAGGGTCAGATGGATACCCACCACATTTTTATCGAACATTTGAGAAGGAGCTTACTCCTACCCTCCAGGAATTATATGGATATATTTGTGCCCATGGCATTGTTGACTCTACGCTATCAGAAGCTACTATTATTGTTTTACCCAAGCCGGGAAAATCCAAAGATATAGTATCTAACTATAGGCCATTTTCCCTGATGAATTATGATGTGAAGATCTTAGCTAAGATCTTGGCATCTAGAATTACTAAAGTTTGGGATAGCTTAATTAGTCCTGAACAAATAGGATTTATCGGTGGTAGAAATCCCTTAGATAATTTTCATAAACTGGCCCACATTTTCTCCATATCCAGGGAGGCACAGTATCCGATGGATCTTGTCTCCCTGGATGCGGAGAAAGCCTTCGATAGGGTTAGTTGGAATTTTTTATTTAGTACCATGAACCAATTTGGGTTTTCCCTTGAATTTATTGGGTGGATTAAACACTTATATTCTAATCCTAAAGCCAGAATTTATTGCAATGGGATTTTCTCTAACAGTTTTCCATTACTTTTGGGAATGCAACAAGGGTGCCCACTCTCACCTTTGTTGTTTAACCTGTATCTAGAACCCTTGATTTGTAGTTTGAAATTGTCTCCAGCTATAATTGGAATCCCAGTTGGTCCATTTGAGTTGAAATTATCGCCCTATGCGGACGATCTTTTATTCCATGTATCAGATCCAATTAAGGTTATCCCTAAAATGTTAGCTATAGTAGAGGAATTTTGTAGGTTCTCAAATTATAAGCTGAATATTAGCAAGACTGAAATTATGTCACTTAATGTATACATTCAAAAAGGTGATATAGTTAGGTTTTGGATGGCCTGGACCAATAGGTCTGAAGAAGTATAATTTGGATAATCTTCTTCTAACTATTCAGCAGGACTTAGATGGTCTCCTCTATATATATCCCTTCAAGGGAGAGTTAATGTCATCAAAATGAATGTGTTACCCAGAGTCTTTTATCCTCTGAATATGTTGAATATATACCTTCCCTCTTCATGGTTTCGGAAGCTTCAATGCATGATTACCAAATTTCTATGGCAAAATAAATTCCCACGGAGATCCCATAAATATCTGAGTGCCCCGAAAGAACTGGGTGGCCTGAAGCTCCCAAATTTCTATTACTATTATCTGGTGAGCCATATGGCTAAATATATGAGGTGAACAACTGCTTCCCTAAACATTAACTTGAATATAATCCCATATGGTTGCAAATAGAGAGAAATCTGATTAAAAACTCTAAAGTGATACCTGAGAGTCTATGGTATACACTTCCCAAGGCAGCACCTAAACTGATTGGGTCCACGGTTATTTTTACATCGATCAAGGTTCACAACCAAATGTGTAGGTCTTTGGGGATTAAACATACTAGAGATGTCTCACAACCATTGTTTGGTAACCCTAATTTTAAGGTTGGTGCAGAACTCCTTTCACCATATAGGTGGGGATTGCCTCCAAACATGAAGGTTATTGACCTAACTGAGTCAGGGAAGTTAAAGTCACTCCAAGAAATACTAGAGAGTTTCCACCTCTCATCCAAATGGGCTTTTTAAATTTACCAAATTAGACATCTGCTTATCGCTTGGTTTGGACCCAATCTGTGGGACAACAATGATGGGGAGATTTTTCTGGTATTCCAATCTCTTGCTTGGTGATCACATGCGGTTTCAGGTCTTGTGGCCACTCTGCAGGAGAGATTGCATCAAAACAAAGCTGTATACTCTCAATATTGGATTGACACGTTCCCTAACAACCATTTTATCTGGGAGCACATATGGAAAGGAATTTACTTATATAGCGCTAATGATAAACTTAGGTTGATACAATTTTATTTTCTCCATACAATGCACCTGACCCCTGTAAAGTTATGAGGAAATTGCCAAAAGATGACTGCTTCAGATGTGGGCAGGTGCAAGGCTCCCTATTTCACATATTTTGGGATTGCCCTTTGGAGGCTCCCTTATGGTCCAAGATTAAGACTAAGGCTGATCCTTTGTTAGGGTTACAAGATCTGTTTACTCTGCAGATTTGTCTACTGGGAGATTACACAATAGTCGCAGTGAAAGAAAGGAGATACTATTTTAATTTAATCTCCCACACGGTAAAAGCCTTAGTACTAAAGCATTGGAAAGATCAGACTTCTATCACTTATCAGGAATGGCTTGCTGGGCTATTATATAATCTAAGGATAGAGAAAACTATTGCTAGTTATAGAAATGTTTTGTCTAAATTTAATGCTAAATGGGAGAAGTTTCATGATTTATGGACAATTGCCTCATCACATTAACAGGGAAGGTGGGCCGGTACACACCCCTCTTCCTTAAGTAGGGCAATGAGTAGTTTACCACAGATGGAGTACAAACAATATCCCCCTGGCAATTGTTTCTCCCCTGTTCTCCTTTTTTCTTCTTTCTTTCTTTTTTCACTTGGTTTAGTAATAATATTCCCTCTCTTGTTGTTTCCCCTTGTGGGGTCAGAGAATTGGCCTACAGGACTATAATCAGTGGACTGGCTTTGGGAAGGGTGGATTGGGAGGGGGAAGGGGAACCAGGGAGGGATAGGGAGGGGGAAAGGGGTAGTAGGGGAAGGGGGTGAAAGGGGAGAATCATGGGTCAGTTAACTAATGCAATGTACATGTTCTTGGAACAGCGCTACAACTGTTGTATTGTCTAATGCTTTGTTGGTATTTTGAAAACTGAATAAAAGATATTAAATACAAAAAAAAAACATATAAGTAAAACATATTATAACATATGTCACAGTATATTAATCTACCACTAAACTTTTATTGTGAAATACATTTTTTTATACTGTCTCATTGTGTAATTCAACCATGTATCACATTTCTGTTTGCAATTACACTTCTGTGTTTCAATGGATGTTGTATCATTCACCAGCAGTGACATCCACGCACTGGGCCTGCTTGTGGGTACAGCAACAAACTCACTTACGTGAACAGTGTCAGTGGCTCAGTAGGTAGCACACTCGCCTCTGAGGCCAGGAGATCAGAGGGCTGTGGGTTCAGTTCCCACATCTGGCACTTGGGTTAATACCCCAGTACTGACACTGTAATGCAGCATGAGAGGGGTGCTGCATTTCTGAGGTGCCTTCTTTCGGATGAGACGTTAAACCGAGGTCCCATCTGCCTGGATTGGTGGTAGTTCAGGTGGATGTTAAAGATCCCATGACACTTCTCGAAAAGAGTAGGGGTAATTTTTATTGAAAATAATCACATATTATACATACTGAATAATAAAGAACAGGAAAATATAGTCAACAATTGAAAAAGGGGAGAGAAGAAAAATAACAATTCCAAAACTGGTTCAACAATATATACTGAATTGGCACATATATTAAAATAAAAGACTTGGGAAAGAAAAAACAAAACACATTATTAAACCATACTCTAAATCTCTTACAAATTCTTATAGAGAAAAAGGAAAAGCAAAGAAATGTAAAAAAAAGAAAACAAATATAGAGATTAACTATTACCCTTATTTAAATTTAATGATATGAGAAAACCCTTTCCACCACATTCTGACTTTCATAACATTAAACTGTTGAACATCTGAATTAACAATATTATTTAAAACATTTGTAATGTAAGCCCTAAAAACTTGAACTGATGGTTTCTTTTGATATAGGACCCATTGGCATCTAGTTTGCCAGAGACAATATCTTAAACAAGCAAAAAATATCTGCAAAGTTCCTTTATAGAAAGACTGAAAAGAAACCGGAAAAGACCCAATTACTAAAATATCATAAGTGAGGTAAGCCATCCAAGGAAAATTCCAGGCAATAGCTAAATGATCCCATATTTTGCGTGTCATTGAACAATGGAGAAAAAAATGTTCCATAGTTTCTTCTTGGTCTGTACAGTCTAAATATGGACATATTGTCTCCGTTTTAGCCTTGTATTTAGCTGTACCCCTAACATTTAGTTTACCATATAAGGTAAGCCATTGGGTTTCCTGCATAAAAGCAGGTAATCTTGTATTATTCAGTTGACTTAAAATATCTTCATTGAGAGTTTGTGGACAATTCCTAAATTCTGGAGTATTTGGAAAAATAGAAGCTAATAATTCTTTGTATAATGTTTTCGAGGAACATCGTAATATTTGCTGTTTTGTAACCTTCCATTTAAAAAGTTTCTGTGCTGCAGGTTGAAAAAAAATTGGTAGGGCTAGGTGAGTAGAAGGTTTAGGCGCACAGTGTAACCAAGCTGTAAGATATCTTCTCAATAGGCTATTAAGAAAAGGGAAGACCTGTCTATCTGAACCATCTAAACAACTTTTTAAGGAACTGGAGAAAAAAATAGTAAAGCAAAAAAGAACTGGGTCAATCATTCCTAAGCCTCCCTTTTTTTTTCCGAGGTATGTATAACATCTCTTAACCGGATTCAATCTATTGCCTCAGAGTAACTGGAAACAGATGCTATATAGCTTAGTGTCTAGGTTGCCTGGAATAGGAAATATTGCAGCCATATGTTGTAAACAAGGTAAAATAAATTGTTTTAAAACCTGAATCCTTTTCTCCTTGTTAAACCTATATCGTTTCCGTCTGAGAACTTTTTGTTCAATTTTTCCAAGGACAAGCTTCAATTTTCGGCTGGGCAATTTTGGGCCAAATTGGATCCCTAAATAGTTATAGGTTCTGTTGTAAATGTGATTGAATTCAGAACAAATGGTGCTTGAAAGATCCCTCCTATAATTAAGCCTTTTGTTTTAAGTAAGTTAATTTTAGTGTTAGCTACAACAGCATATTCCTTAAAACTGGTAAAAAGGATTCAAGCTGGTTGATGTGTGCAAAAACAAAGAAATATCATCTGCATAAGCCTGGATGGTGAGAGATGTATCGGAATCTGAAAAATTTAAACCCTTGCCATAAGGGGACATGCTGAGAGACCCTAAAGAGGTTCTAGGAAAAATTATATAACAGGGGCTTAGAGGGCAACCTGTCTAACTCCACAGTTGACCGGAAATCCAGTCCTGAGTGTCCCATTAAGGAAGGGATACACTTTACCTGTACTATAAAGGTTTTAATTAAATTTCGAAGATGAAAGGGACTTGAAAGAAATCTAATGTCGAAAATAGGAAAGTATGATTTACCCTATCAAATGCCTTTTCTAAGTCTAGTGAAACAAGGAAACCACTGGTTCCCAACTCATTAGATTTTTCAATTGAGTCTCTTACTGAATATAACATAGCTTGAATGCTACGATTGGGAATGCCACAATGCTGGATTGGAGAAAAATTATATTTAGCCAACTCTCTAAGTCTATTATTAATTACTGACATCAAAATTTTATAGTCGGAGTTCAACAAAGTGATTGGTCTCCAATTCCGAAATAACCCCTTATTCCCTGATTTATAAATATAAGTTTGTATACTATCTGGGAAAGATGCTATACTAATTCCCTGATCCATAAAAAAATTATACACAATTACCAAAATAGAACTTAGGTCTTCAGAAAAAGTTTTATAAAAGGAATTAGAGAGACCATCTGGACCTGGTGCAACATTTGATTTTAAGGATTTTAGAGCTGTCATAATTTCTTCTTTCAGAAAGGGTTGTGTAAGAGGTAGCTAGATCTGGTGGTAAAGCCTTTGTTATGGGGCATCCTAATACTTTATTAATTTGGGTTTGAGATGGAGTTTGAAGGGGCTCAAGATCCCTGAAATATTTATGAATTAAATCTTCTAGTTTTGTAAGTGAAGTAATGGTCTTATCACCATCAAGTAAAAAGGAGAGAGAACCATGCTCTTTAACCTTTTTACATAGTTCAAAAGGGTCACCAAAAACTGATTTCCTTAAATGATTGGAAATAACTGCTTGCAATGTTCCTGCTCAGTTGTACTGAAAGAGTTTCATTTGTGATTTAATTTCCGCAATTTGTGAAGAAAAATTCTCTTTGGTGGAAGTGGCTCTGGAGAATAATGTTTGCAACTGAGTCCGAAGTTGGAGATAGCAAAAAAAATTATTTTTTTGACAGGATTTACCATGTTTCTTAAACCAATTAATACAATCATTTTTCGTCTCTAAACACCAAATCCCATATCTTGATATAAGAAACAAACAGATAGTCTGGCTTGTAAAATTAATTTAATAGAATTTAGAACCAAAGGTTCTTGTAGCATGGAAGTGTTAAGTTTCCATCTTGGTTTCTGCTTCTGAATAGAGCTCTAAGGCCTATGTGAGTCAGTAAAAAGGCGTGGTCTGAAAATTCCACTGGAATGATATGAGAATGGTGGAATGAGATATGTTTGGATACAAAAAGATGATCAATAGTATAACCGATTCCACATTTGAAATAGGTACCTATCGGGCCCGAGGCCTGTTTATTCATGCAGGAAATTAAGTCAGCACTTTTAATAATATCTAACAGACACACCGTGTCACAATACACTTTCTTTGAGGTTTCAGTTTTCTTTTTCAATGTTATCCCACAATTAAAGTCTCCACCCCAAAAAATGGGGACAGTAGTTACCAAGAAAGGTTGTATTTGTCTCATACAAGTCACCCCACCAGATTTTGTCTGGGGATTATAGATATTAATTAGACGAAGGGTAAGGAGAACCAAGTCCCTTCTAGTATTAATGTTCATCCGGACATAAGTCAATTAATTTGTGTAAAATAAAGTTAAAAGAATTAAAAAGAATACCCACACCATCTGCCTTGTCTTCCCCAAAGGACCAATAAGATGGACCCCAAGGCCAATCCCTGACAAAAGCAGAGCACTGCATCTTATTACACATCCATGTTTCTTGAAGAAATATAATTGAATAGCTAAGATTATGTAGCATATGAAAAAGTGCATATCTTTTTTTTGGTTTCAATAAGCTGTGTGTATTTAGGGATGCCCAAGAAAATGTACACTCCATATTTTAAGATTTGAAAGGAGAATGAAACAGCTTGAATTATTTTTTTCTCCTTTTCTTTTTTTTTCATTTATAATCATCCCTCATGGTCCCCAGGCCATCTTGTACTGAAACTTGTGAGTCTGTGTCACCTAGTTCAACCTCTGAATCTCCCCAACTCAAAGCCTCATAGGAGTTTTTGGTATCTATTCCTTCAGAGTCAGGAAGCACTATAGTTTTTTGAGTTCTACTCGATCTTCTAAGAAGGAGTGGAGGTTTCGAGACTACTTCTTCTGTGTCCACGGAGCCTTCTTTCGAATCTACATAACAGACTGGCTGTAAAGAAATCGGAACACTTGTTTTCCGAATATTCCCTTTTTGTCCTACTTGCTTCGTAATACACTCTGGTTGAACCTGTTTGGGTTTGGGGGGGTATAGGAGGTTGTTTCAAACTTTGGTGATCATGTCTTCTTGGGCTTTTTGTATAAGAGAATCAGATTTCCTACTCAAATTGGTTTTATTTTGTGTTGCCCAAGGACATTCCCTAAAGGCATGGTTTGATTCTTCACAAAGATCACATTTGATTGGGTTATGACAAAACATAGTAACATGCCCTATTTCCCATGATTATCACATTTGGGCTGGTCACAAGTGCTTGATAGATGATTCTTAGCCCCACACCTGTAGCATGCTCTCGGCTGACCACTATAAAACACTACCCCCCTATCCCTGCCTAACAAAAAGGAGTTGGGAATGTGTTCAATACCTGAAGCCGTCTGACATAATTTAACTTTAAATTTCCACCCTCTGTCCAAAATTGTTCGGCATCCAAAATAGGTTCTGGCTCACTTTGGATTTCACATTTTTGTGCTAGCCAAAAGGTGATATCTTCAACATGCACACTTTCGTTTCTAAACATAACTGTGACGAATTTAGTTAGGGGTTTAGACAGTGGAATAACCAGAAAAGGGGACCAGAGGGGGGAAAACTTAACCTGATTATATCGATCCCAGAAAAGATCCAGTAGGGCTGGGGAACGAAAACTAACATCAAAGTTGTCTTCCCGAAATATGGATAAATGCAAAAACATCTCTAGGTAGAAATTTCAAAGAGTCCTTCAATAACAATTTACCCACATAATATCTGTCTGGTTTGTCTGTTAGCCCTCCCTTATACCTGATGTGCACAGCATTTTCCTGGGCGCTGCTTCCTTTACTTTGAAAAACAGACTTGACATAAGAGGTTTATCTGCTACAGCATCACCTTTTGTCTCCTGACCTTAGTATCTAAACACACATTATGAACTGGATTGTCCCTTCTATACCCCATCTGAGTCACCATTAATTCTGAAACAGGTAGAGGTTTTGCCTTAGGATTATCTGGATGCCAGGTAGCAACATGTTTGTTAAGATCAAAAGAACTATCTCACACAGTATCAGGAGTCCAAATCCCTTTCCCCAAAGGTTTCCACCCTGCAGCTGTTAAGGCTGCTTGCGGTGTCCAATTGGCATCATGTTCGCCTATAGGAAGTGAAGGCAAAGTTAAGGACACTTTATCTTGGGTTACTGTTTCTATTTCAGGGGTTTTTCCAGTGTCAGGAAAGAAAAAATCTGTTACCCCCACTTGAGAGCCAGTTCTCGTCTGATAGACAATATTGTCACCATTTTCACAATGCACAGAGGTAGTAGCCTGCTGTTTAAATACAAAGCCTGCCTCTTTGTCCAAAGTAAATGTAGAAAAAGCATTGTTTGAAGTGGCAGGAGAAGCCTGTTTCTGAGTTCCCAAAACTATAGTAGGATTTTGGTATTACCCCCTTCATCCTAGTTTGAATGCCAGAAGCTGCACTGTCCTCCGTTTCGGTTACCATCTGGTCTCCTTGCCATAATCTCTGCCACCAGGATGTGAGCTGCGTACTCCTCCGGGCCATTCCTGCTGCTTCCACAGCTGCAAACACCAGGAAAGAGAGCCGTGCTACGTACTTCCTGGTTCCGACGTCCATCTTCCTCTGAGCCGCCACAATGTGTTCTGATGCAGAAAGCGTAGGCATTACTGAAGGTTCCATTGGAAAAGCTGCTATTCCATCTCCTGATGTCCAAACAGGAGTCGTACAGGTCGGTAACTTGACAAACACAGTACTGCTCGTTGTGATATGCACTGACCCAGTGGTATTCGCTTATAAGACCGTCGGGACCTCCAACTGCTCTGTTTCAAAAACTGACCGTCTCTCTACAGAGACCGCTCCCAACACCTCCTCCACCTCCTCCGTCTGCCTTGCAGAGGCCATTACTGACCCTTGCACGCCCCTACTGGCCTCCCAGCGCCAGCAGAGTAGGGGAATTTCCCCGGTGTCCTGGCCAAATTTCCCTCATTCACTAAAAATACCTCCAACAGCTTAATCTGATTCAAGGTCAGTTGGCATTCATCTGTATCCCCCTTCCCCGGGTCATGCCTGAAAATAGGCAGGATTTGTCTAGTGCACTTACCCGGTCAACAGAAGCTAAATAAATAAATAAACAGTACCAGCAGTGCCACAACTGATCTTACAGAGAAGTTCCCACACCTTGCCAGTCACATCAGCACTGCACACCCCACTGTAATTCAGAAACTGTCTCTGTGCAGTACTGCATGTGTCCATGCAGCTGTTCAGTGACACCCACCCCATTTTCATTTACTACCCCACTGTTACCATAGACATACAATACTGTCCATTCAGAAATATACAGATTCTGGCAATATATTACCAGAACATAACAGGCTCAATATCACAATCTGTTACATATGCATGGGTCGGCCCACCCAACCTCATTAACATGTATTACTATTCTTCCCTTCTCATGTCATTATGTGAACAACAGAAAATTCTCTTGTGTATATTGTGTCTGGTCACATCACTACGTCTCACCTAAGTGGGTAGTATATCAATATGCAAAAACACTTTGGTCTGGATATTCAAACTGCGCCAGGCTGTGGCACAAGCCTGGGTGGAGCCCAGCTTTGTTGTGCAGGGTTGTGGCCTGGGCGATATTTAATGGAGCTGCGCTATGGCTCAGCAACTTTGAATATCACACCCTGGCCACCCCCACTGTGCATGGTGCAGCAGCACTGCACCAGCACAAGTGGCCAGAGTGGAGCATGGAGATGGCTAGCGCAAGTGCCATTGCACCATGCACAGCACCTGTGATATTCAAAAGGGGACATGCAAATCGGGCCATAATTTATGCATGGTGCACATGGGGCCACTTGCATGTCATTATTGACCCATTTGAATCCCATTAGCATGCAGGTGTGCTGACCCCCGATGACTTGCACCTGGTGGCCTGCCAGGCAGCAGCTGTCAAGGACCGATGCCCCCTGCAGCCCGATCATGGGCATTTGTCAAAAGAAAATCCTCATTTAATATCCCTGGTGATCCAGTGGACCAAGTGCTGCCCGATCGCGGGCATCTGGTTAAATAACCCCCCCATCCTATATCACTGGTGATCCAGTGGACTGCTATGTGCCCGATCATGGGCATCGGTATAATAAACCCCCCATGGCCAATATCCCTGGTGGTCCAGTGGACCACTATGTGCCCAATCATGGGTATCGATATAATAAAACCCCCTCAGCGAATATCCCTAGTGGTCCAGTGGACCACTATGTGCCTGATCGTGGGCATTGGTATAATAAACCCCCCAGCCAATATCCCTGGTGGTCCAGTGGATCGATCACTGACCGATTGCGGGCATCTGTAAAACATAAAAACCGACCTATTACCCTGGTGGTCTAGTGTACCCTCCCACCGCCCACTGAGCCCCACTGCCCTGCTCTCCCCCAGTCAGTTAGCGGGTGGCAGCACCCTGCCTGCCGCCTGCCACCCACCGACTGACAGCTCGGTAGGGCAGCACGCCCATTGGTTCACTGCATGAGCCAATGGGCATGCAGCTCATACTGTACTACATATTCCAGATATGTGAATGATTCATTCACATATCTGGAATGTGTAGTACGGTATGAGCTGCATGCCCATTGGCTCACGCTGGTCGGTTTTTATGTTTTACAGATGCCCGTGGTTAGGCAGTGATTGGTCCACTGGACCACCAGGGATATTGACTGGGTTTATTATACCGATGCTCAATGATCAAATATTAGAAACATAGAAACATAGACTTTTGATGGCAGATAAGGACTGCTTGGCCCATCTAGTCTGCCCATTTCCCTACCTACAGGATGAGGCCGTAGATCCTAGTTAACCAACAGCCTATTTCTTCCTACCCCCACAAGAATTGCCTTATGTCTGTCCCATGCATTCTTGAATTCTCCACAGTTTTAGACCCCATAACCTCCTCAGGAAGGCTGTTCCATGCATCCACACCCTCTGTGAAATAATACTTCCTCACATTGCCCCTGAACCGCCCTCCTCTATCTTTAAATTGTGTCCCCTTGTTCCTGCAAGTCTCTTTTTCTGAAAGATGCTACCCTCTTGGACTTTGTTGATTCCACTGAGGTACTGTAAAAGTTTCTATCATGTCCCCTCTCCTTCTTTCCTCAAGAGTATACATATTAAGCTCCTTAGTCTCTTCTCTCACGGCTTCTCCTGCAGACCCTGCACCATTTTAGTTGCCCTCCTCTGGACTACCTCTATCCTGTCTATGTCCTTGCAGAGATGGGGTCTCCAGAACTGGACACAGTACTCCAGATGGGGTCTCACCAACTGTCTGTACAGAGGGATAACAACTTCCTGTTTTCTGCTGCTGATGCCTCTCCCTATACATCCCAGTATACCCCCAGCCCTCCCTACTGCCTTCTCACATTGCTTGCTAACCTTAAGGTCATCTGATATGATTACCCCCAGGTCCCTTTCCTTTTTGTTGTTGTTACTACCTCCCACCCATTTGTATTCTTCCCTGGGTTCTTGTTTCCCAGGTGCATTATTTGTACTTCTTTGCATTGAATCCTAGCTGCCATACTTCTGACCATTCCTCCAACCTTGCCAAGTCCATTTTCATCCTTTCCACGCCTCCTTGTGTATCAACCCTGTTGCAGATCTTTGTGTCATCTGCAAAAAGGCATACTTTTCCTTCCAGTTCCTATGCAATGTCACTGATGAAGACATTAAAAAGGACTGGACCCAATACTGAACCCTGCGGTACCCCACTAGTAGCCTCTCTTTCTTCAGAGTGGACTCCATTTACATTTACCTTCTGTGTCCTGTTGTGCAGCCAATGTTTTACCCAGGCTACCACCCTGGGACCCACTCCCAGGCTGGTTAATTTGACTATTAATCCTTTGTGTGGGACTGTGTCAAATGCCTTGCTACAGTCTAGGTAGGCCATGTCCACAGCCCCTCCCTGGTCTACTACTTTGGTCACCCAGTCAATGAAATCTATTAGATTCGTCTGACATGACCTTCCCGCTGTGAATCCATGCTGCCTTGGGTCCTGTGCTCTACTGGCCTCTAGGTACTCAACTATTCTTTCCTTCAGAAGTGACTCCATCACTTTCCCTACCACAGAGGTCAGACTGACAGGTCTGTAGTTTTCTGCCTCTGTCTTGGTCCCACTTTTGTGAAGGGAATCACATCCACCTTCCTCCAGTCCTCGGGTACCACACCATCCTCCATGATTTATTAAAAAGAGTAGCCAGTGGTTTCACTAGTTCCTCCCTTAATTCTTTTAGAATTCTGGGTGAATTCCATCAGGCCCCATTGCTTTGTCCACCTTCAGTTTTAGGAGTTCTTGCAGAACCCTTTCTTCTGTGAAAGGACTGGGATCGACCCCCCGTCAAGAGTGCTTCTGTTAATTGGATTAGGCACTTCCCCCTCCTCTTTTGTGAATACTGAGCTGAAATATTCGTTCAGTATCCCTGCTTTTTCACTGTCCCCCTCTGCCCACCCACCGTTCATTCTATTCAGCCTCACTATCCCTCCCTTTGTCTTTCTACGCTCGCTGATGTACCTATAAAAGGTTTTATCCCCCTTCTTAACTGAGTTGGCTATCTTTTCCTCATTTTGGGCCTTTGCTGTTCTGACTTCCTCCTGCTTCCTTCTGCCTTAACTAGTACAGCTCTCTGTCCTGCTCCTTCTGTGTTTCCTTATACTTCTGGAATGCTATCTTTTTCTTCCTGACTTTCACAGCCACCTCTTTTGAGAACCATAGTGGCTTTTTCTTTCATTTTGATTTGTTATTTGCTTCACACAAAGGCTTGTTGCCTCTGTGATGGCAGTTTTGATGATTCCCCATTGTTGCTCCACACCTCCTTCTAGCCTGTTTGCTAGTGCTTTTCTGAGGCACTCTCCCATCTTGCCAAAGTCAGCTCTCCTAAAGTCCAGTACCCTCACTTTTGTATGGCTTGACTCTGTAGCTGAGTTTAACGTGAACCACACTGTTTGATGGTCACTTGTCCCCAGATGGCAACCCACTTCTAGATCTGAGATCCTCTCACTGTCCCCGTTTGAGAGTACGAGGTCTAAGATTGCTCCCTCACGAGTGGGTTCTGAAACTAGCTGTCTAATGCCTGCCACCTGTAGGGCATCAAGAATGGCCCTGCTCTTGGATGTGGCTGCAGCAAATGTGCTCCAGTTAACATCTGGCATATTCAGGTCTCCCATCAATAGTATCTCCCTTTCTCTGCCATTCTAAGAATGCCTCTATCATATCCTTGTCCATTCCCTCCCTGACATGGGGCTGCTGACACAACCCTGTGCAGATTGTGGTGCCCTTTCCAGTCTCCAAGGTGACCCACAGTGCCTCCTCTCCTCCTGTTTACTCTTTTGTTCAGTTGCTTTATCCTTCCTTTACATAGAGAGCTACCCGACCCCTCTTCTCCCCTGCCTGTCTCTCCTGTGAGGTTATGTACCTGGTATGTTAACATCCCAGTCATGGTTCTCTGTGTACCATGTTTCTGTGACTGCTACGATATCCAGGCATCCCTCTTCCATCAAGGGCCACCAGTTCAGGGAGCTTGTTGCCCAGACTACGGGCATTGGTACTCATTATCCTCCATTTCCTGATGGCCTTACTTCCTTTCCCCATCCCTGTCCTTCTTGCTTTTGTCACTTTCTCCATTTACCCCTGCCTTCTCCCTATCGACACCTCTATGTTGGTGTTTGCCGCACTTACTACTGTGATTATTTGGGGGCTAGAGTTCCCTGCTCCTTTCAGTGCCTCCCCTTGGCTGGTTTAAAAAGCTGCCAATGAAGCATTTAAACCCACTCACCCTGGGATCCTGGTTCCACTCCCGGACAGATGCAGCCCATCATGCCAGTATAGGCACTCATCACTCCAGGTGGACCCCCAGTCCCCAATGAAGCCAAATCCCTGAGCTCCACACCTGTTTTTCAACCACTGATTGAATCCCATGGTGCAGAACACCCTAGCCTCTCCTATGCCATAGATGGGCAGCACCTCCGAGAAGGTTACCGTGCGTGCTACTTGACTAAGGCCTCTCCCCAATTCCACAAACTGTTCCTGCACTTCTCTAATACCTTTCTTAGCCAGGTCATTTGTCCCTAGGTGGACAATGACATCCAGCTCCCTCCCCTGTGCAGCTGCTCCGGCAATCCTGAGGATTCGCTCCCTGTCCCTCTAAGCCATGGCACCAGGCAGGCACCTTACCTCCCTCTCCCCTTCCTTCCCCAGTTCTACCTTCCTAACAATGGAGTCCCCCACCAGGAGTTGTTTCCTTCCCCTGCAGGGTCCCCTGCCACCCTTCTGTGGGTCTCCTATGGGAGGTTCCAAGCATCCTCCTTGGTCTCCACTGCGGGTGCCTCCATAGAGAACCACACTTTGCCAGAATGGCATAGATTGTGGAGATGTACAACTGGAGGGATGTGCCTCTGTTCCACCACCCTCACCCTCCCTGAGCCAGCTGTGGTCCAGCTGCTCCTCTTTCTTGGCAACCTCTGAGGCAGCGGCAGTGGCACTGGTGGTCCCTGGATGGAAGAAGGGTCCCACAAATCCTGGTCAGCTCAGCCTGGAGATGAGCAACCTCCTCCCTCAGCCCAGGAGAGTTGCCTGCAGATGGGACAACACCGCATCCTCAGAACGTCTCCCGGAAGACTGCTGCTCCACAGCCACTGCACTCCACCACTCAATCATGTCTTATTTCTGGCCCCTTAACTGTTTTCAATCCTTACTCTTTCCTCTGTTTTCTCTCTCTCTCTCTCTCTCTCTCTCCTTACTTTCTGCCTGTGTGCCCTTTAAGCTCCTGATTGTCCTGTTCTGAGACAAGAATATCCTATATTTCTCAGTGGACCACTTACTTGCTCAGAGGCAGACCTCCAGCAGCTAGAAGGGGCCGGAGAGCTTCTCCTGCCCTTCTAGGATGGTGGGTCTTTGGTGGTTCTGTGATCACTCACTTCCTGCTCCCAAACAGGAAGTTCCTGTTGTCAGTCAAATCCTGTGCCTATGAAAATAGAACTAGCTTTGGGTGGGGGGTGGAGGGAGGGAGGAGACAATATAGTCCCAGCAGAGAAGTCCAGTCACACAGCAGTCCTTTCATAGTGGTCCACTGGACCACCAAGGATATTGGAGGGGGGTTTATTTAAACAGATGCCCACAATGGGGCATGGGGGTGCCACCAGGTATGGCAGGAACTTGGATGGCCACCCACAGATGGCAGCTGCCGTGTTTCACCCTGCAATGTGGCAGCTCACCTGTGGGTGGCCATTATTTGTTCCTTTTTTTTTTGGCTTAACTTTGTGCAGGTGCAGGTAGGGGTTGCGCATGCATGGCTCTGCACATCCCGGGCTGAATATCGGACAGTGCAGGTTATGCATGGGAACGCCCCCCCACCTGTGCCTGCATACATTACTGATGCACTCCGGTGTGTCGGGATTTGTGCGGTGCACTTTTCCCTTTTGAATATCGCGCTGGGGCGCATCAGTGGGTTGCACATGGTGCAACACTGTTGCGCCATGCACAACCCTTTTGAATATCTGGGCCTTTAAATATACCAGCCAAGATCTAGATAACATATATTGCACTGAGTACCTGTATTACTCATTTTGAACATGAGATGACACAAAAACACAATTCAAATCTGTACAAATATCTTCTTAGAGTGCAATGAAGACAAAATTCACTTATAAAATAATAGATAAGAAATTCATAGGACAACAATACTTCACATACCATTGCTGTCTAGAAATGTCATGACCAGTTGTAGATCATAGTCAGTTAAACCCAACTGAGATGCATACAACTACCGTACATCTGGCTGTAAAATCTGTTTCTTTTGAATCACCATTTATGTAATGAAGTACTACACCTTGTTCTTTAGGATTTTTAAGCAATATACCCCAACAGGGTGTTGTTTTATTGGGGGATGTACCACGGCTGGTGTAGTTCAGTCACAAGGTGCAGCCAAGAGACTTAACCATACCAAGAGTGGTAAATCCTTCATTATACCCACTCCCTGGAGGTGTATATTGCAATTATACAAAGGGCTTCTTTGTTTTTGTGACAAAAAAAATATTTAAAACATCCATTTGATTTCAAACTTACTGCTCGTTTGTTTGCCATCCATCCATTAGCTTTGCAGTGTTGTGTTTGTGATGAACATATGGATTTCGAGGGAGTTCCTGATGTGGCTGAGTGGTGGCTGGTACCTTTTACAGTGGGTACACTGGAGTATTTACAACACTGAAAAGGTGCCAGCTAGACAATCAAAATTCAGAATTCTATTCAATTTTTTAGTGTACATTGTATTATTGCAAATATTACATGGGTGCTGGAAGTCATATTAACTTTCTGAAGAGTATTCCCTAAAAAGAAGTGAGTTAAGTAGTCCAGCTCACACCTTACATTATAGCCTCATACCACCACAATTATGTAATACAATTATTTCTATCGGCATCTTACCATCTGACTTGACAAGAATGACACTGTCGGTGTCAGAGTGCTCAGCCTCCACAGCTTCGGACTGTGCTGATAGTACCTCAGCTGCAACTGGGGGGTGCCTGCGCTGGTCTGTGAAAGAAGATAATAAGTAGATCCACTAAGTTTTGCATGTAAATGTCATTACATTTTAACAACACTTTCTTAAAGCATTCAACATGTTTCAGGCACCTAACATTGCCTGTAATCAGGAATTGCAGAGCCACTGCAGACACATATAAAATCACAATTACTGCAAATAAATATTTCATAAATAAAAGATCATAAGCTGACTCAGTACACAATACTTAGTACTTATATAGTATGACACATGAAATACAATTCTGCATAAATAAAATTGATACTGAATAGTAACTCCAACACTGTCATTGGGTTATTCATTCAACAGCATTGTAAAATAAATGTTTTTTATCTAAGTCAGTATCAAGACACATATATTGTATGAACACACACACATATATATATATATATATATATGTAACACAAAAAAATGCATCTTTATTTAATGACAATTATAAATACTTTTCCCCTTAACACAGAAAAACAGAACAAAAGACTAAAAAAAGATGTCTCTTGTGATGTATGAAATATTCAGTTGTTTTACACTACAGCAACTTGACTTGTAACATCTTATTGTGATACTAACATGGCTACAACAACAAAGACTTCAATCAGAAAAAGACTTTATTTTACCCAATTGTGTACCTGTGTAACCCCCAGGGGCGCTACTACCCCTGACTGCCTCCCCAGAGACAGGGTAAGGGGCCAAGATCCATTGGCAGGTGCCTCCACCCAGAGGTTGGGGTTGATGCTGTTGAGATTGTCTCAGTCACAGCCCTCTGGGCTACTGCAACCCCCTTGTCGTCCCGCTAATGGCTCACATGAGGTACAAGCAATACTTTTCCCCAGTACACTTGACCCCCGGCTGGCACCTCTCAGCTCACTCTGAAAACACCCTGTAAAATAAGGTGCAGTTATATCACAGTCACTAGACAGTAGTTCACCATAAATGCACAAACTAGCCAGAGTGTAGTTGCAAAACAGACAATCTGATTTATTTTAGGAGGGGAAGTAACAAGGACAGGGACAAGATCAAGTTGATTAGCTTATCACTATACTTATCTACCTAGGGCTCTGTGCACAGGCCTGACCCTAATGTTTACCATCCCTGGGTACCCAAGCCCTAATGGCTAGTCCACCATGGCAGCTGGTTGGGGCCCTGACACAGATAACCTTTAAAACAATACTGGTAAAAGTCAGGATGGACAAGAGGACCAGTTAGTCAGTCAGCAATATAATGGAACAACTGGAAAACACAGCTGCAACTTAGCAGGGAGCTACCCTGATTCAGTACTCACGATTCCAGCAACTAACGGATGCTGCACCACTGACAGGGCTGAGCCTGAATTTCCCCAGCCTCCTCACACACTTATATGGCAAATCCAGAGGGGTACCACACCAGGCAGCAGTTTCCAAGGATCACCCGACTCTCAGCCGGCTACCGTGCTGCAACAGTGGCTTCCACTTTGCCGAGGACCGAGCGCGATTCAGCAGATTCTCCAATCCTCAATAACAGGTCGAGCCTGTTGGGGAGCTGGGCTGGCACCAGCCTCCTCTGGCCGCATGTAGTGGATTCAGTCCATCTCTCTCAATGGCGGACAAATGGCCAACGCAGGCCTTCATGCGCTTCCCGCGCGAACGCTCCACTCGCGCAGAAGCACAGAGCTCCTCTCTTTTCACCAGCAGCAACGCATCTGCCCCTTCTCAGCCGGGGGCTATCCTTCCAGTATGGGTGCTACCCAATTCGATTGACTGGCATCACCTGCCAGTCAGTCACTCCTGCTCTCAGTGGTGTGAAAAAGCCTATCACCATAATGCCTTTCTCTCACTATGCGGTTCCCCCATTGGTCAGCCAGCTCAAAGGAGTCCCGGGATACTGATTGGTCCAATTCGGCAGTTCAGGCCCAAAATGGAGGAGACAACTGAAACAGTCCTCACTGCAAAGGAAGGCAGGTTAGAACAACTACATTATTATTACCAATTTATGTCATTTCCAGCAGACAATCACATCCCCCCAGCAAAACTCCCTCTGGGCCATTAGCGACCCCAAAAATGAGGTACTTTGCAGCGGCCCGGGCGGGACTCGGGCATACAACCCACAGCCCTCTCCCATTTCAATTTATCATGACTGCAAATAGGCAGTCCTTAAGAAACAAACCGGAGGCTTCAAAACGCCCTTGCTTCCCATTTAAAATGGCTTTAT
The DNA here is from genome assembly GCA_016271365.2 of Neoceratodus forsteri. Lineage (NCBI taxonomy): Eukaryota > Metazoa > Chordata > Ceratodontiformes > Ceratodontidae > Neoceratodus > Neoceratodus forsteri. Next base: position 635,073,208 of record CM057455.1, on the reverse strand, counting down.
GCCGATCACTGGCCAGGCATGGAGCAGAAAGCGAGCCCTGAGGAGCTTTTTGCCCTCCTTTGCAAGGGTTTACACCCTCCTGGCCTGGGAAAACTTGGTGTCCGCGCCAAGTAATTACCCTTAATTTACCTGAAGGCAATACAGCCTCAATGGACAGTACATCATACTTTGCATTACACATGAATATTCTAGTGTACTATGGGTTATACAACGTTGTACACATAACCCTTTGCTTCTCTTTTCCCAATCAGGTCAATATCTCCTGCTCATAACCACGGACCTGGGGAAACCACTCTACTTCAGTTATGGGCAGGTCACCTAGAGTAAGGGCAGCACACCCAGAGGGTAATACAAACTGACTAGAGTTATCCCCCAAAGCTAACTTGGGCAAAGAGCTAGGGGACACATGCACCCCTTTGTGGACCACATTTAAGGGCAGGTCCACTGGCTGACCCAGAGACTCATAACTCAACTTTATTACAGGCCATACATCTTGGCTGGAGTGTCTAGGTGTCTCGGGGAACCCTGAAAAAGGCCCCAATTCCAACTCAGCCCCACTGATGTTAGGGACGGGAACCTCCACAAGGGGACAGGGCTCAGTGCTCATAGTACTATTGGTGGCCCGACCATCTACCCCAGGACCCACTCCACTGGGCTCAGCTGAGGGATGTGCATCTACTAGTAAAGGACCATCAGGGCATTCAAAATATTCCTCCGGTTCTAGCATATCAGTGGTTTGTTCCCCCACCTCACTCTCTTCGTCTGAGAAATCAGATAATTTAGCCAGGCCAGACAGTTCAGCCAGGTTTAAGGACCCCACCCCTGGGGCTTCTTTGTTACCCAGCTCATCTTCTGGAGGTATTGGCTCTGGAGACAAAGTAGGGGGCTCAATCAGTCCAGACGGGCCAATCTTGTTTCCAGAATTAACAAGGGGATTGCCCCGAAACAACTGGCTCAGTTCGTAAGAGGGGTAGTATTCAATATCATCTTCATTGTCTTCCGACACCGATTGTTGATCATCTCCTTCTGCAAGGTTTGGACAAGGCTCTCTTAGTTGGCTTGCTGATGGATCCACGGGTTTAGTTCTTTGCTTGGCAGCATATCTAGTCATAGGCCGGGAGGGGGCGGCAGCTGAGGGCTCAGCTTCAATCAGGATCTGCCCGATTGGCAGTAGATGATTTCAGTGGATAGTTTTTACATCTTTGGAATTATTCTCAGGTCACACTTTATACACAGGCACATCGGCCAGTTGTCCCACAACAATGTGAGGGAGGTGATGCCATCGGTCAGCAATCTTGTGTTTTCCATGCAGTCCCAGATTTCACAGCAACACTCTGTCCCCCTCTAACTCCAATGTCTTCTACTTTCTTGTCATACCTCTCCTTATTGGCCAAGTTTCTTTTAGCAGCCATGGTCTGGGCCAACTGATAAGCATGGTTTAATTGAGCCTTCAGTCTGTAATGTATTGAAGATGATTTTCTCTTGCACCCCATCAGAGGAAACCCAGCACACATCCACGGGCAACCTGGCCTCTCCCAAACATCAGTTGGTACGGGAAAATCCTGTGGCATCACTCTTGGTGCAGTTATAGGCGTGAACCAGGGTACTGATCTGCTGGCTCCATCTCGGGTTTGTCTTTGGGTTGCAGTACCCAACATGTCAAGCAATGTGCAGTTAAACCTTCAGGCTGGGGATTCCTGAGGATGATAAGGGGTGGTTCTTGACTTCCGACTTCACAAGGACAGCATCTCTTTAATCAAGCTGCTCTCAAAGTCCCTTCCCTGGTCAGAATGGATCCACTGAGGGGCCCCGTAGTGGATAAAAAAGTTTTCAACAAGTAGCTTAGCCACCGTGGTTGCTTTCTGATCCTTAGCAGGGAATGCCTGTGCATACCGGGTGAAATGATCGGTAACCACCAATATATTACTGATATTTTTCAGATCGGGTTCCAGACTTAAGAAATCAATGCAGACTAGTTCTATAGGGGCTCTGGTAGTAATGTTGACCAGGGGAGAAGCTCTCTGGGGCAAGGCTTTCCTCTGCAGACACCGACTACAGGTCTTGACATACCGCTCCACATCTGCACTTATTTTTGGCCAGTAAAACCAGGCTCATACCATATCGAGAGTTCGGTCGATGCCAAGGTGCCCCATCTGATTATGCAAAGACCTCAAAACCAGTTCCTTTAACTCTGATGGCAGCACCAGCTGTTGTTTGACGACCTGGTCCTCTTCATGTACAGTCTCTCGGTATAGTAGTTGGTTAATCAGCCTTAATTTGGGCCCTTCTTTGTATAATAAGGTGGCTCTTAAGTGGTAGAGCAGCAATTTGGACACATCTCGCCTGACCTGTGAGGCTTCACCACTTTATCAGAGAATCTCGGATTGAGCCTGTTGAAGACTAGTATTGTCAAACTGAGGCAGTGAACTAGTGTCCAGGGTGGAAAAATGACAGTAGGAAGCAGGTATACAACTATCAGATGGCCCCAAGAAATCCACCATACAGTTCACAGCATCCGGGGACACCTGATCTTCCTTGTCAAACTTTTGGCAAAGGGCTCTTATGTCAGGCTCAGACAACCTGATCCAATCAGCTTGGGGCATAGGCCTCCGAGAAAGGGCATCTGCATCTATATGGTTTTAACCAGCCCTATATTCAATAGCATAGTCATAGGTGGCCAAGGCAGATGGCCACCTGTGGCCAGTGGCATCCAACTTGGCTTAGGTTTGCACATAGGTCAGAGGAGCATTATCTGTCTTTACTAGTATCTTGGCACCATACAGATAGTCATGGAACTTATCAACAATGGCCCACTTCAGAGCCAGAAACTCTAGCTTGTGCATGGGATAGTTTTTCTCTGATGGAGTCAGACTTCTACTGGCAAAAGCTACAGGTCTCAGGCCATTTGAGTGCTCCTGATATAACACGGCTCCCAACCCTTGAAGACTAGCATCAGTATGGAGGACATAGGGCTTGGCCGGGTCGGCATAAGCCAACACAGGGGCATGGGTGAGCTGATATATGATATCATAGAAAGCGTCCTCACACTCAACAGTCCAACGATCCCCAAACAGTTCATTTGGCTGGAAATACCTCTTCTCAGCCTCAGATCGCACAACCTTCTTATACTTTTTGTGTGTAGGAGGGTACCCCTGAGTAAGGTTGAGGAGGGGATGAATCACTCGAGAATAGTCCTTAACAAATCACCTATAAAATCCGCAAAACCCCAGAAATCATTGCAACTCTTTCAACTTCCTGAGTTGGGGCCAAGTAGTCAATGCCTCCACTTTGCTAGGGTCAGTCTCTATGCCCTCAGTAGACACTATGTGGCCCACATACTTTACAGAAGTCTGGAAGAATTGATATTTATCTATAGACAACTTGAGGCCGAACTCCTCCAGCCGATCCAAGACCTTAAATAGTCGCTGTTCGTGTTCTTTCAACGAGCATCCAAACACTATGACATCATCTAAATAGACCAGACACTCAAGCAAATTCATATCCCCCATGGCTCTCTCCATCAGGTGCTGAAAGGTGGCTGAAGCGGCTTGAAATCCCTTGGAGGCATCCTAATAAACTCGTAGTGAATCCTAGAGGACAAATGAACGCGAGTCTTTCGTCCCCTGGGGCCATCGGGATCTGTAGTACCCACTGCGGAGATCCAGCACAGAAAACCACTGGCTGCCATTTAAACAGTCCAAGGCGTCCTGTATTCGTGGCATGGTGTATTGATCAGGGATGGTCCATCGATTCAAAGTGCGATAGTCTACACACTTTCGAACCGTCCCATTCTTCTTCCTTACCACCACAATGGGGGAAGCATAGGGGCTCCTGGACTCTTGTATCACACCAGCTGCCAACATCTCTTGCAGATGCCGCTGTACATCATCGATGTCAGCCGGGGCCAGGAGCCGGATCTCTCTCGGAAAGGCCTTTCGTCGTGCAGCCAAATATGGTGCTCAGCCCCTCTCACACATCCCACATCCCATTCTTTCAGACAGAATACCTGGTCCCGCTGGGCGAGCCTCTCCCCAATCATCTTTTTCCATTCAGCTGGCAATGGAGAATCACCGAAATCAAACAGGTCAGGAGTAACTCATCCGTCTGCGTCGGGACCCTTCCTACTTGGTAGTACCACTGTATCCGCACAATGAACACTCGCCAGGGTACACCCCTCCTTAGTCGAATCTCTTTGTCGGACATATTATGCACTTGAACCATCACTCTCTTGACATAAGCATGAGCTCTAGCCGGCAAGATACTGGGCTTTATCAACAGTCCTTCAGGCAATCTTCCCTCCCCAGGCGCATCCAACATCAATAATTTATTCTTGACATCCGTCCTTAATCGTACTTCTCCATGCAAGACACATTGGGCATTTGGGGCGAGTATCACTGGAACCAGGTCCTTTTTCCACACCACCCCCACCGGGCCCTCAGGCTCCTCCAGATCAACCTTCTTCTGGGTGGCAACAATGTTTTGAAGCACAGCGGGTAGTTTTAGAGCTCACCCAGTTTTGAACGCCTGTTTCTATGAACACAACTGGGCCAACCGTCCAAACATATGAGCATTCGTCCCAATCAATAGGGGCACCCCATCATACAGTCCAGTGGGTGGGCAAACTAAGACTAAAGTTTCCACCTGTTCATCCATTCCAGCCACAGATGTCGTGAATGATAGCCAAACTGGGATATACCCCAAATACAGGTAGGCCTTGTCGCTCAACCCCCACACATGTAGACCATTCAAGGGTTGCAGGGGCACCTTGGGTAAATGTGCCTGATACCAATCCTGAAACATGATGGTTACCTGAGAGCCACTGTCCAATACAGCCTGAGCGGGAATCCCATTTACTCACACGGGGGTCCCCATTGAAGGCCCAACCACATCAGACCAACTGGGGGCTACAGCATTAAAGGTTGACTGAGCCCGGGCCCGAGTCACAAAACTTTTCTTAGGGGGCAGAGGCTGTGTCCAGTGATGCCAAGTGATCAGTCTACTGTTAACTTTCCTTAAGTTCTCCGGCCTCTGACACTCAGGTTGAAAATGCCCATCTTCTCCACAATGGTAACAAAACTTGGGGTCCAGGGGATCACTGTTTGGCTGGGGGTCCAGTGTTTGTGGGGGACCCTGAGAGTGGTAAGAGGGCCCCCTGGGGCAGGGGGGTCTGATGTCGGTTCATCTCAGGGGCCCCAGACCTAACAGGGTACATAGCAGATTGCTTTAAGTCCCTCACCAGTTCCTTTAAACTCCTGACCTCGGCCCTCAATTCACTCTCTACATGGGGGTCAGAGGAGACTACTCGCATTCCCACAACACCAGGAAAATCTGGGGATCCCTCAGACCCTCTGGACAGGCAGCCCTCCTCAGGGGTGCTAGACTCAAGGGTCCCACTAGGGTTTATCGCCCCCACACATGGCTCCCATCCCTCTTCATCGGTCTCCACCTCTCTAATTTCCCTCATTAACTGACAATATTCAGGCGGGGTGGCCCGTCGATCATGTAACTTAAGTTTCAACAGTATTACACTAGAGAATCTGGCATATTTTAAAACATGTTCTAACCAGACCTGATTCAGGGCTGCGGCAGTGATCCCCCCTTTTCTATAGGTCTTCTGCAAGGCCCGCTCCACCCTAGTGACGAAGGCGAACAGTTTGTCATTTCTCCACTGCTTAGCAGACCTGAATTTCCATAATAAGTCTTCCCCAGTCTCCGTACTCCCGAAAACCCCTTCTAAAGCAGAGATACTCTGCAGAGGTGGCTTCCAGACTGGTGGCCCAGAAAAACCTAATGGCTTCTAACGCGGGATCCCGCAAGCTCTCCATCAGCCTCTTCCTTTTCTCCCCCCTCAGAGCATTGCCATTCCTGGACTAACGGGGTGGCATAGTCCATCCAAGCCTCCAGGTCATCCTCCTATGAAGGCACTGGAACCGTGCCAGAAAATAGTTTTAACTTATGATAAGAATCGAGCTGTGTAGGTGGGACCACTAGAGGCAATGAAGCCAACACAGAACTCTTGGGGGGACAGGGGGAGGTGCCGGGGGGAACCCTGGGGGGTAGCATCACTGGGCAGATCCAATGCTTGTAGCAGTTCCTGGGTAGTTCTGCCCTCCACAGCCAGCAATTTAAGCAGCTTGTCTTTAAAACTATTCATTTGGGGGAACCCCCCAGGGGTGGCTGACCCACTTCGAATATGAATTAACCTCCATCCCTATGAAGCATCCTCCAGGTAAATCACGGGAGGTACCTTCTCAGGGTCGATGGTCACACTGCACAGGAGTAGTACCTGCAGCATCTGGTCAAGTAAGTCAGCCATACACCCCTTTACCTCCACCTTGCCTAAACATTTCACTCGCTCAGCTGCGGAAATGATGTCAGCAGTGGGGGTTCCCAATGGCACGTTCAGCAGCAACACAATTTTTTGTGAGTCCAGCTCTTTGGCTTCACCCCACCCCATCAGTCTGTGTACCATGGTCTTAATAGGTCCTAACTTAATTTTTTCCAACATATCTCCTTCCACATTTTCCATCTCTTGTGTACTTCGCCCATCGGCCACTAGGGGATGCTAATCCCAGCGGTGCCTCCACTTTGTAACCCCCAGGAGTGCTACTACCCCTGCCTGCCTCCCCAGAGACAGGGTAAGGGGCCCAGATCCATTGGCGGATGCCTCCACCCAGAGGTCGGGGTTGATGCTGTTGAGATTGTCTCGGTCACAGCCCTCTGGGCTACTGCAACCCCCTGTCGTCCCGCTAATGGCTCACACAAGGTACAAGCAATACTTTTCCCCAGTACACTTGCCCCCCAGCTAGCACCTCTCAGCTCACTCCAAAGACACCCTGTAAAATAAGATGCAGTTATATCACAGTCACTAGACAGTAGTTCACCATAAATGCACAAACTAGCCAGAGTGTAGTTGCAAAACAGACAATCTGATTTATTTTAGGAGGGGAAGTGACAAGGACAGGGGGCAAGATCAAGTTGATTAGCTTATCACTATACTTATCTACCTAAGGCTCTGTGCACAGGCCTGACCCTAATGTTTACCATCCCTGGGTACCCGAGCCCTAATGGCTAGTCCACTGTGGCAGCTGGTTGGGGCCCTGACACAGATAACCTTTAAAACAATACTGGTAAAAGTCAGGATGGACAAGAGGACCAGTTAGTCAGTCAGCAGTATAATGGAACAACTGGAAAACACAGCTGCAACTTAGCAGGGAGCTACCCTGATTCAGTACTCACGACTCCAGCAACTAACGTATGCTGCACCACTGACAGGGCTGAGCCTGAATTTCCCCAGCCTCCTCATACACTTATATGGCAAATCCAGAGGGGTACCACACCAGGCAGCAGCTTCCAAGGATCACCCGACTCTCAGCCAGCTACCGTGCTGCAACAGCGGCTTCCACTTTGCCGAGGACCGAGCGCGATTCAGCAGATTCTCCAATCCTCAATAACAGGTCGAGCCTGTTGGGTAGCTGGGCTGGCACCAGCCTCCTCTGGCCGCATGTAGCAGATTCAGTCCATCTCTCTCAACAGCAGACAAACGGCCAACGCAGGCCTTCACTCGCTTCCCGCGAGAACGCTCCACTCGCGCAGAAGCACAGAGCTCCTCTTTTCTCACCAGCTGCAACGCATCTGCCCCTTCTCAGCCGGGGGCTATCCTTCCAGTACGGGTGCTACCTGATTCGATTGGCTGGCATCACCTCCCAGTCAGTCACTCCTGCTCTCAGTGGTGTGAAAAAGCGCCATCACCCATAATGCCTTTCTCAAATGGCAAGCGGTTCCCCCATTGGTCAGCCAGCTCAAAGGAGTCCCGGGATACTGATTGGTCCAATTCGGCAGTTCAGGCCCAAAATGGAGGAGACAACTGAAACAATCCTCACTGCAAAGGAAGGCAGGTTAGAACAACCACATTATTATTACCAATTTATGTCATTTCCAGCAGACAATCACATCCCCCCAGCAAAACTCCCTCTGGGCCATTAGCAACCCCAAAAATGAGCTACTTTTCAGCGGCCCGGGCGGGACTCGGGCATACAACCCACACCCTCTCCCATTTCAATTTATCATGACTGCAACAGGCAGTCCTTAAAGAAACAAAACCGGAGGCTTCAAAATGCTCCTTGCTTCCCATTTAAATGGCTTTATGCCAATCACTGGCCAGGCATGGAGCAGGAAAGCGAGCCCCGAGGAAGCTTTTTAGGAACCCCCCTTTGCAAGGGGGTTACACCTGTACTATAATATCATAGAATCTGAGGAATTTTATTGAGTAACTTACGATGAGTGAGGCGGTCCCCCAAAGCTGGCTTCCCTGCAGCTTCCCATAATTCGTACGCGAGGTAGTACCAGCACATATCATTCTCCAGTACCTCCTCCCTCTGCTTCAAAACATAGAAGTGGTGGCACAACAGCTTCCACTTCCTCTTCAACTGCGCTATGGTTTTGTTTTTGACTTTTAATACCATATGCAGGAAGCTGTTTAGTGACCTCCACATTAAGTCCAACTTCAGGTTTGTGCTCCACATTAAAATGCAAGCACTCCCCCTCACTTGGACTGCCTCAATTAGCAAGCACACCTCTCTCTTGCTCCACTGCCTCATGTTGAATTTTCAATTTTGAAATAAAAACATACACAAACATTCCATTACTGTCATGTCTCAGAGTCTATATATTTCTATATATTCTGTGAAGCATTATGATTAGAACATGGCAAGAACAACATTTCACAACCCTGCCATACCACTTCACACAGAAATTATTTTTCACATGAGTTGTATTGTTGTACAGTAACACTCCTTTGCACACTAGACACATTCTGGTATTGATCCTGCAATAACGTGAGCATCTGCAACCACAACCTGTACTTCTGCTGCACACTGTTGAAGCCTCCAAACAAAAAAAAATTAAAGAAATGACAACCACAGTGTACCTGCGGTATTGCACACTACAGCACGCAGCCAACAGCTGTGGGTGCCACCCAAGGTCCAGGGCTACCATGTGTTGCCATCAGCCCTCCCTCACCAACTGTGATTTTGCTATGAAAAATATATCCATGGTGGTCCACTGCACCCCACCCCCCTCACCCAATTGTGGGCTTTCTGTTTAAAAGTAACCATTGTGCTGTACTGCAGCTACCACTCCAGCTCAATTTAATGTGGACGTAGAGTGAACAGGGCCACAAGGGATACATTTTATACAGTTAACCCATTATAAGGTGAAAGGGTACAGTCCACTGTACCACCAGCAGTATTTTTATTGAAAAACCAATATGTAGTTTTGAAATACATTACCACAAAGCAACTGGGGGGGGCACATCACTAGCCAACAGGTACTGACTCACACAATACCAGCGACAAGTTACTGCATACTAATGACACCATTATTATATGCAAATAGGTGTATTAACACCTTGCATGCATTATGGCTCCATTTGCATGTACAGTACTAAATGCTGTCATACTTGAACCTACCACCACTGCACATCAGTGTTGCATCCCCCCTACTCCTCTCTGCCCACTTACACTTGTGCAGTGCCAGAGTAACATGCACAATGCAGGTTGCCAGACTGAAATATTTAACAATGCTGACCACGCCACAGCACTGTAAAATATTGCCCTGACAAGAACCTGCTGCATTGCAGTTGCACTTTGCCCAGGCTTGTTCCACAGCCTGGCACAGTCTGAATATTCCCCACCCATGTGCTACATCTGTGTGAATGATGTATGCAGCTGTTCTATTTTTTGACTAACATTTTTTGGTTCTGAAAAGAACCTTTGTTTGCACTTTGCTATTTGTTCAAACAGTCTTACATTCTTAGAGGACTTTGAGGATTGCATATTGAAGGTCTCCCAGGAAATGGCAATTTCCAGCATGCGAGACGTGTACACCATCTGGTAGGTATAGCCAATCATAAAAATACTTAATTTCTGGGTGACGTATGGTGTACTTTCCAGACATGCATAGAAATGCAGATATCTGTATGTTGACTTTTCTTCGGGCTCTGTCAATCAGGTACATGTGGTGTTCTGCTTGCCAGACCCTACGCTCTGTAATATGAAAAAATGATATTCCAGGCAGGCAAAATAGTCATAATAGAAGCAAGGTCCAATTTTGCTTCTGTTACTAAATCTACCCAGCGTTTGGTTCCCAAATCGTTGCCTCCAACATGTATCAGCAATATGTCTGGATGAGGCTGAGTACTGAAAAGTCTGTGCATAGTTGGCATGAGGTGCTTCCACCTCATTCCACCCCTACCAAACCACCTAACACAGCAATTTGGGAGCTGCAGACGCTCGTCTCTCTATACTGCTTCCAACTATCCACAAAGTCCTTTTTTTTTTAATTTCTCTTTATCCCCTCCTGGTCACCCTCACCATTCCTCTCTTTTAGGCTTGCTCAATGCCCCCCAATCCCTCACTGAGTCTGCCCCTAGAGTGACTCCAGTGACTCCTACCTGCCTCTTCCCTCCACGGAGCACCTTGCACAGCGGGGTCTGCCTGTGATTGCAGACTGGGTGGCTGGAGTGGCTGTCATCCAGGAACACCGTGGGGTTTTTCAGTTTTTTTTTCTGTTCCGACCCTCCATCCCGCTGAGGATGCCGGCTCGGGCGGAACATGCTTATGCACACCTGCCAAGTGCCAGATGGTGTCCTCCCCTCCCAGGCTCTCCCACAATGGAAGCTGCCATTGCCCCGAGAGTCACTGCTTCCACCTGGTCTCCAGACATCAGGTGTATTAAACACCCCTGGTATCCCTCCCCGAAGGATGAGACCATCCATGGGGATGCTCGATCTTCCTTCCCCCTGCCAACCCCCGGCAACCCGAGTCCATTCCCGAAGCAGGGTTGCCAGTGTGATGAGAGGTGTGGCATCCAGCGCCTCAACCCTCAGCACCACCAGGCTACCACAAAGTCCTTTTGCAAATGCGCTAACCTACGAGTGTGAGTTGTACAGTTACTACGCACGCTCGTAGGACAGTCATTTTATGGAGTATTGTCACAAATTTTCTACACAGACATTGTAGGACCTTTGCTCATGAACAGTATCACTGTCATTTTCATAATGTGCTCCAAACACTGATTTTGCACAGCGACTGCACTATTCTGCACCGGGAAAGTGTGAAAACACATTTCAGGCAGGATCTGAAAAATGACAGCTGTATGGTTCACAAGAAGGTGTGCTAAAATGCCAATGTTCAGAATGTGATGTGAAAATATTGCAAATGCGCTAACTTATGAGTGTGCTTTGTACAGTTACTGCGCACGCTCGTAGAACAGTCATTTGTATGGAGTATTGTCACCAAATTTTCTACACAGGCATTTTAGGACCTCTGCTCATGAACAGTGTCACTGTCATTTCCATAATGTTCTCTGAACATTGATTTCGCACAGCGACCATGCTATCCTGCGCCGGAAGTGCGAAAACACATTTCAGCCAGGATGTGAAAAATGACAGCTGTACAGTTAACAAGAAGGTGTGGTGAAATGCCAACATTGAAAATCTGGCATGAAAATACTGCGAATGCACTAACCTATGAGCGTGCATTGTGTAGCTGCTATGCGCACTTGTAAAACAGTCATTTTATGGAGTATTGTCACCAAACTTTCAACACAGGCATTTTTTTCCACCATACTTGCAACATAGTCTTTTTGAGAGCCCCCTCTCATGAACAGTGGCACTGTCATTTTGTTACTTGGTCCCAAAAGTTGATTCCACACAGTTTCTGCGAAATCACCTTCCAGGACTGAATAACGCCATGACAGTGCAAGAATTCATGAAAAGGGGTCCCAAAAACCACATGTTGAAAATTTGGGGCAAACATTCGCAAAAATGCCTGAGATATGCATTAAAGTTCAAAAACCCCTATTCATTCCATAAAACAGCTTACTAGCATTTCTTCAGTTCACAGTCAGCTTTGAAGAGTGCAGACATGTTCCCCGTCCACAGAAGATTGTTGTGCTGGACTCCGCAGGTAAGTATGGGATGAGGGGAGAGGGGAGGCAGGGTGCACAGTGGGTGGCTGCGGGTGGGGGGAGAGGGGCTTCAAGACTATGAGGGACCATTTTCATTTTATGTAAAAAAAATCACAGAACAGTTTTTTTTTTGCAGGGGCTTTGGCATGCTGGGGTAGGCTGTCAGCATGCCACCTAACTGTTTGGAGGACTGGTATCTGTAGCCAACGGGGGATTGTGCACCCTTGTCACCACACAACATGGGGGGTGGAGGAAGAAGTAATGCTGACGGGGATTGGGCACCCCCATCAGCACACAAAGAAAGTGGAGGGTCATGAGCTGAGGGGGATTGGGCACCCACATCGGCATTCAACAACTGAGGTGGGGATTTTATGCCATTGGGGAGTGGGCTCCCTCATCGGCACACAAAGTAACTGGGGGGGTTAGCCAACAAAGAAACAGTCACAGTGAACCTGGAAACCTTGTCACCATACAATGACATGTGGTTCTGTCTCAGCATTTTTGCTGATGAAATCTGACATTCAGTTACAGACCACCATTCTCTTGTGCAAACACTGTTTCTCCAAACTAAAGTCTAACATTCTGCCACCAAGGTAACTGTTGAATAATATGGAGACACATGTCACACCAAGTGAGATTGTGACATTGAATATGTTTGAACGCATTCAAATTCAGACAATGAAACCATTTCAAACTATTCTATATCTGAACACAGTGACACGGAACATTCCACAGAAAGAACTCATTAGATCTCTGAAGGGTTCCGTGATGTATCTCCCACTTCCTCTACAGGAAATGTGGAGGCAATCTCTATGGAAAATAGTTTGGTGATTCTTGTAAATGGTGTTCCAAATAAGTCTAAGGTCATCTAGCAAGATGTTGTCAATGTACAGAAGGTAAAGCTTGCTCTTAGTTATTTAATGAGTAACAATCCCTTTTATGCAGACCTTGACATAAATCATATGACTAGTCTCTCTGTTCAACATGATCACTTAGAAACAACTTAGCAAATGATTGAGAAGGTCAGCGGACAGACAAGTGAAAATGTGTATGAACAGTACACAATTCACCCACTACATGGCAGAGATCCAGTAGGAGACAACATTGATCTCTGTCAAATGAAACAGGTGGAAGGTGAGCCTGTCAGCATTTGGGAGGCAACACTAGAAGCACGCTGTTTTCCAGATTTATTCCCAAAAGGGTCAGGTGGATGGCTAGATGAAAGGAAAGTGAGTGTACAGGGTGCTGAGTACCGCACTAGCAGTGTGCTCAGTAAAGATGGCAAATTCAGATGTAACATACAGTACCTGTTTCATCTCCTCTGGGAGAGTGAACTTAGCATTCTGTCTGCATCTATTGCTCATACTATTCATCTCACAACTCCACTAGATGGAATGACAGCTGATCAATTTCTAGAGAAATTAAAGCAGAAAGATGAAAATGTGCAAGTGAATCTGTCATCCATACTTTCAAGTCCACTTGGCACCAAAGAATATTGGTATTCCAGAAACTCCGAAGTGATGACAATGCTGTGAGACTATGATGCAGCCACGTGGTTTGTCACACTTAGTTGTGCTGAATATGCCTGGGATGAGCTCATTGAGCTGTTGAAGTGGACAAATTCTGATGCTGATGGCATTTCATCAATGACTGTTGGAGAAATTTGTTCACTTGATCCTGTGTCTGTCACAAGACATTTTCACAAGCAGTTCCATGATATTCTGACTTTCATATTGCAAAGGACAATCCACCTCTTGGTACTGTGGAGCATTACATTTGGAGGATGGAATATCAAACACGGGGTGCCCCTCATATCCATATGTTACTGTGGATCAAGGATGAACCACACATAGGTGAACATGAAGCAGCACAAGTGCAAGCATTCATCAAGAAATATATCACTTGTCACGTTCCAGACAAGTATGACAATCCTACACTATGAAAGTTGATGTACAAAAGTTCCAGCAACATATCTGTGCAAAATACTGCCAGTGAGTAGTAAAGAACAAATCTAACTGGTACACAAGATGTCGCTTCAGATTTCCTAGATGAGTTTGTCAGGATGGTTCCATGAATTAACTTTTTTTAGCAATGCGACACCACTTGAAGGCAAAATCAACCAAGAGGGTATACAAGTTACCCAGAGATAAGAAAGAGGTGTACATCAATGACTACAACCCAACTCTTCTCCTAATGTGGCAAGCAAACATAGATGTTCAGTTTGTGGCTGACAACTCATTGGCCCTGGTGCGGTACATGACTTTGTACATAGTCAAACATGAGCAGACTAACTTGCAAGATCTTTGGGAAGATATTGCCAGTTCAAGCAGGAGCCTGACATCTCAGCTGTGGTCATTGGGCTTGAAGACCCTTTCACACAGAGAATATGGAGCTTATGAAGCCAGTGACCATTTAATGGGTACACATCTGTGCGGGAAGTCTGATGCTGTCCGGTTTCTCAGTGTGAACTACAAAGATAAACACAAACATGTACTGATTCCCCATGCCAAATCTGAGGAACTCACTGCCAATAGACCTTCTTCAAAACATATCTTGAAGAATAACCTGATAGACACCTACTAACCCCATAGACATGACGACATGTATGATATGTGTCTCTTTCAGGTGGCTAAGTGGTATGACAAGGCAGATATATCACCTGACTCAACACGCCACATTTGCAAGGTAAATGGAGTGGATGGCTGTCTCATAAAGAGACACAAGCCATGGCTCATAGACCACTGTAAATTACATCTAGGCACATCGGAGATCAGAGAGCATTACTACTTTGCTCTCCTATTCCTATTTAGATCCTGGAGGAATGAGTCTGAATTAAAAGGTGACTGCGATACATTCGAGGAAGAATTCAATCTCAGTTATGGTACTTGCAAAACTGAATACTCAGAGACATATATACAGAGACTAGAGGCTGAGAAAGAACAGCTTGAGAAGGCAGAGAAGCAGCTTCAGGAAGACACTCCTGTTAGCTCACAAGACAATCTTGATCCAGAAGAACAAGCTGCTCTAGGTGAACCTCTGCCTTTAAGTGCCCCAGAAGTGACAATCTCAGAAATTGAGACAGCCATGAAACATGGAACACGCTCCACTGCCAACCCAGCTGACTTGAGAGAAAGACTGAATCAGCAGCAGCATGTAGTTCACTCTCAAGCAATTGACGCTGTGCGACATGGCCTACTACATGAAACAAAAAAATGTGACTGTCTTGACTATAAACCACTACTGATCTTTGTTAGTGGTTCGGCTGGCACAGGAAAGAGTTTCCTTATTGAAGCCATCACTGCTGAAATACAGAGCCTGACAGGGTCATCAATGTCTGTTGCTGTTACTGCACTCCCACAGAACTAGCTGCATACAGCATTGGTGGAGTTACATTACACTGTCTTTTTATGTTGCCAGTAGAACACGGCAAAACAGGATAGTATCATAAACTGTCATTTGAGGTGTCATCTCAGCTCTGTTCCATGTTCACAAAGATGAAGTTACTCATCATTGATGAAATCAGCATGGTCTCCAATGTAATGCTTGCCTGTATACATCTACGTCTACAGGAGATCTTAGGTACTGATGATGGAGTACCATTTGGTGGCAAAAGTATTGTTGTATTGGGGGACCTTTTAAAGCTTGCACCAGTTAATGCAGAGCATGTGTTTGCAACTCTGACTAGCAAGCAAGAGAAGAACATTCTCAGCTGCATTGCAGGTTATAACATTTGGGAGTTATTTACCTATGTTGAGTTGTATGAGAACATGTGCCAAAGTGGTGATCTAGCTTACAAATCACTTTCAGATGAAGCTCGTACAGGTTGTCTATCACCAGAACATGTTGCTATGTAAAACGATCGGAGAATCAGAGTAGGTACTACATCCATAGAAACAGAACGTAATGTTTTCAGCAATGTATACTCTACAGGGACACACATAGTGTATCTTATGCCATGACTAAAGAAATGCACTGAGTTCCACAATGTTATGCTGCTGAAAGAAGACCAAGAACTTCTAACTCTGCATGCTGTTGATACAGTTGATGGTGTCATTCTCAGTCGCAACCTAGTAGCAAAGATGACTGAACGACTCACTGAACTGAAGTCAGATGTTTCACTCACAGTTGGCCTAGAAGCTGTTCTTACAATTTGTAGGAACGCACATATCACGCTACGACATAATCTCGATGTTGAACGAGGCATGGTAACCGGTGCCATGGGAAACATCACTGACTTTGTCTACAATGTTCAGAAGCCATATATCGAGACACTTGTAGTTCACTTTGGCAACATGGAACAGCCTGTACACATAGAATGTACCTGTGTGAAATTTCAGGTATTTAAGGATATCTTTGTAAACAGGAAACAGTTTCCACTATGTGTTGCATATGCTGTTTCTATTCACAAATTTCAGGGCTTGAGTTTGGATTCAGCAATAGTGGACATAGGTACAGACATTTTCAAGGATGGCATGAGCTACATGGCACTTTCACGTGTCCGTAGTCTTTCTGGGTTGCACATTATAACTCTTGCACCCCTGAAGATACGAGCTGACAAGCGATGTATTGTTGAGTACAACAGGTTACGTACTCTCCATCAACCACAAATGTCTTTAATACCACTGCCTACATATCTGGCTGTCTCACATCGTACAGTCATATCTACAGGTGTCAGCAAATAGGCATGAGCTTCCACAAGTGATTCAACTCTAAAGAGTTCAACAAAGGTCACAATATCAACTAAACATTCAGAACCAGCAGTTCGTCAGAAATCAGTTGGGATGGTTGCTGTACCAGTCTTTGACAACAGCACTAGAAAGAACTGTTATGCTTACTGAGCTATGCAAGTTTTTCTACACATGCCACACTTTGTGCAGGAAATATCTGCTTCACAAGACACTCCCCTATCAAACGCATTGATGCAGATTGTCAACATGACTTCTGACCAGTCTAACAATGTGCAGTCAATAACACCATGACGCCAGGTGTTAGGTAGATATGACGGATGTAGTACATTTGCTGCTGACATACAGCAAGACACTAGTGAGTTTATGATGGCTATCATAAACAATTTGGATTAAGACGGCACTCCAATGCACCACTACTTCACTGTGTCATATGTAACCAAATATGTATGTGTATCATGTGGTCATTCACAGCGTGAAACCACAGAAAACATGCTGTGGATTACTCTTTTTGTCCCTCAAGCCAAAAGTGTCAAATTTATACAGCTATTTACCAATGCTCAATGTGGGCACTCCTGTAAAAGGTGTGGAGGCAGATGTACTCAGTCCATACGTCTCAGGATTTAATCTCAATATCTGCTGCTTATATTGCCTAGATTTGACTCCAATGGGCTCAGAGTTGACACTCATATCACAGATTACACAGCTGGTAGAATAATTTTTAACCAATCAGTGTTTGACACTCAAAGTGTAGTCTATCACCATGGTCAATCTATGCATTCTGGCCATTACACCAGTTTGCTAAGGTACAGACGTGGATGGGTAGAGTGTGATGACTCTACAAGCAGTTTTAAACAGAGACTGCCACGACAATTAAAAAATGCATATCTTCTAATATTGAGGAATTATGATGACCTTCATATTTCAGAAGAATAGCAAACAACATGTGACATTTTTTAAATTACTACTTTGTGAAAGAATCAGTCGTAGGTCAGTACAACTGTTTCCAATCTACGACTCTCAATAAACCGTAGCATATCAACAAAATGATATACTGGCAGAGACATTTCATTCACTATGACATCTAAGATCTTGTGTGGATCAGTGACAACATGGAAATTGTTGTAGTGGCTTCAACCGGCACCAACGGTATTCACAGTCACTAGAGAAACCACGCTTACATGTCTATCAAAGATTGTTCATGTCAAAACAGAGTTCTTTCTGGCTCCCCTGTTCTATACATATCTTTTCTTGTAGGTATATCATGCCCATACATAACAAGAAGTTGTTGCCAGTTCCTAACTTTTTGCCTCTGCAGAGACACAAACGTTGTCCCTTATCATTTTAAATGTGTGTAACACATGTCTCATTCACCAAAGAGAACACTCTGTCACAAGTTTTCTATCACCAGTTTTTTTTGGTCTATTAGCTGTTGACATCTAGACAACAGCATCATTCTTTCACCATGAAACAGTGTTGAACTATGCCTGATGTATTTGTTACACTGAAACTGTACATATGTAAAAATAAAACTCTTTAGTCATAATGAAGCAAGTGAAATGAAGCAAGTGTAAATACTGAAGTATTGCAGCTTATTATCAAATGACTCTTGCATACCTTTGTAATGACATGTAAATAATAGTTACAGTCTCATTTCATCTCACCATTGTTGTTAACTAGTTTAATTGTTCTAGTAAAAGTATTACTATAAGAGTCAAGTAACAATTAATCCTTAACATATAGTAGAATACTATAGTGATTAAGTTCAGTGACCCATATCTTTCATAAAAACAACATGCTACACACATTTGTTATTTACTAGTTCAGAGCTGACATAGTACCTAATGTAACCATTGAAAGAAATGTATATTGTACCTGTAATAATATGAAATCTGTTGAACTTGTCATACAAGTAAATGTAATTTATGTTAATAATACTGAAAATTGTAAATCAGACACTGTTACCGATCACAATGCACTTCATACCTGTTCCTGACAATGTTTATGATCTCCTCTATTGAGGGGTCCGGTAGGAATTTTCCATATGCACCTAGTCAGTGATATATCTTAAAATATTTAACTGAACATACCAGTTATCTAATGTCACTGAAATCATAAACTTTTTATATTCTATTACTTGAACACTTAGCATCTGGTTTTTCACCCACCCCAGGAACATACACATTATCAGTCACACAATAACAACAAATCGTCACTGTTTCATGTGTGTAATCACTGCTTAGAAGCTCCTAACATACCTTCATTAATGTAGGACAGAACTAAGGGACAAGACATGATTGGAACATTCAGCTACTTAAAAGGTATAAATAATATTGTTAACCAAAGACTCTTCAAGCTGAGTAGCAAACATATCATGAAGGGACACAGGCTCCAGCTTGATGGTGGGAGGTTCAGGAGGAATGTCAGAAAGCACTTCTTCCCACAAAGAGTAGTGAACACTTACACTGCACTGCTAAAAGAAGTCATCTTGTTAAAGACAGCGACCAGCTACAAAAGAGCCAGGTATATGCATAGGGGGAAAATAAGAATCATGCCTAGGGAAGATGGGAAGACTGTCCAGGGATAGCAGAGACATTAGCTCAAGATACGAACCCTGCAACACGAGCAGACTTAATAGACCAAATTGCCTTTTTCTGCTGCCTTCTTTCTATGCTGTATTTCCATATATACATACTTGTTCCAATTCATATCATCTACTTACTATAAATGACACGCATTTAGATATATTCCAAGCAATGATTACACACATGCAAAGATTGTATTGTGAGACTGATTTTGTAAAAAAAATAAAATCTTAATTGACCCTTTTTCAGTTTCACCAATTGGCAATAAATCTTTTTTAAACATAACCACCTGTGTTGAGTCTTTACTGAACCATAGCATAATAACATTAGAATGTAACTCTTGTTTCTATTAAGCATGCAAATCAACTGGAAGAAATACTACCACAACTACGTGTCCATGGGCTTATTTTTTGCTATGGCTCTCCACTCAGTATCCACCACATGGGCTAGGGTGTGGCACATTGCCTGTCACAGTTCCCATAATTCCTAAGTGTGTTAAGTAGTCTGTACTGCCCTTAGATTTCCTGTTCCTCTCCAGTCAGTGGGCAGTAGCTCCTGTAGCGAGGTGTGGTGCATCGCAATGTAACACTAATGAGCTGTGGCTATACACTCAGGATGCAATAACTGCCATGTGTGCTGCAATTCCCTGGCTGAGCCCATGCAACTCCTAACTGTGCTAACATCACTGTACCTACAATTACAGAGGTGTGCCGTTGATGTCCAGTGTCTTATTGTTCCTGTGGATCACCACTCATGATGCAGCACAAATTTTTTTTGGGGGGAGCAGCATTAGCTCCCTAAATTCATACAAATCCTAACTCAGTTAACTTCAGTATCCCTGCAATCACCATTGATGTCCATACCCTCACATGTATTGTGTATCTCTACTGACAATGCAGTACCTGCTGTCACATTTGAAGACACATAGCTTGCCTAAATCCATTCAAGTAATAACTGTGCTAACTGGACTGTTCCTGTAATCAAGGAGCTGTACAACTGATGTACATTGCCTATCTTTTCCTGTGACTGTTCACTGAGGATGCAGCAAGAGGTCTGCATGTGCAGTTCCCCCATGAAACTGTTCATCTCCATAGTTTTTTTTTTGTTCTGTACTCTCCACTCAATATGCAGTATGTGTGCTAGGGGTTCAGACATTGCCTGACAGAGCTCCTGTAATTCCTAACTAAATTAACTAGTATGAACCACCCTTACTTTTCCTCTGAGTCTGCAGTCAGAGTGCAGTAGCTGTTGTAGAGAGATATGTGACATTGCTAACTGAGTCCATGAAGCTGTGGCTGTACAGTCACAATCAGTAACTGGTATGCATGACAAAATTTCCTGGGTGAGCCCATACAAATCCTAACTGTGCAAACTTGTGTCAACCAACAAATACAGAGGCATACCATTGATGTCCATTGCCTCAGTCTTTCTGTACATCAGTACTCATGATGCAGTATGAATTTTTGGGGGAAGCATTACCTGTCTGACCCACCCCCAACAAACACTAACTATGCTAACTTGAGTGTCCTTGCAATCACTGACATCTACCATTGAGGTCCATACCCTCAGCTTTGCTGTGGGTCTCTACTGAGGATCCAGTACTTGGTGTCACAGTTTGGAAAGGCATTACCTGACTGAGGCCATTTAAGTGATAATTGTGCTATCTACACTGTACCTGTAACTATGGAAGTGTACAAGTGATCTTCATCACCCTTCTTTGCCTGTGCCTCTTCACTTAACATACAGCAAGTGCTCTGGAGGCGTGGTCCCTTACCCCATGAGACTGTACAACTCCTAAGCGTACTAACTTCTGTACACCTGCAATGATACTCCTAAGTGTGCTAAGTTCTCTACAGCTGCAATGACAGAGCTACAATATTCATGTCCATAGGCATATTGTTGCTGTGGCTCTCCACTCAGTATGCAGTATGTAGACTAGTTGTATATTATTTCTGACACCTCCTGCTGATTGTCTGTGATTGGCCCTGTTGCCTTGGCCCCCCCACTTCCATGTGTGTGTGTGTTTCTCTGTGTGCCACTGGTGCTCAGGGGGGTGGGGGTGAATGCACATTTATGCTTTTGAACCTAACACAGAATTTCCTCACTTCTGTCGCTCTGGAACAACACTAACTGAAACAGTAAACAGAGTGTTT
The DNA here is from genome assembly GCA_016271365.2 of Neoceratodus forsteri. Taxonomy (NCBI): domain Eukaryota; kingdom Metazoa; phylum Chordata; order Ceratodontiformes; family Ceratodontidae; genus Neoceratodus; species Neoceratodus forsteri. The sequence continues at coordinate 635,051,815 of CM057455.1, read as the reverse complement.
CCCTATAATTTCCCTTTTTTTAAAAATTACTTTGACAAATATTGAATGTAATACAGCTGCAGGAGCGCAAGCCCCACGCTCCTGCCATGTGATGTCTTTTCACACATTAACATAGTGCCCATAAACACACTCACGCCATGTGATGTCTTTACACAGTGCCCACAAACGCAAATGGTAATGCACATGGTAACACAAAGCGAAACACAAAGATAAACAGTACTGAGAAATAGTGAGTGTAATACAGTGATGGGAGCGTAGGGCCCTTTGGGCCCCGCACTTCCGCCATGTGATGTCTTCACACATACTAACACGGTGCCAGCAAACGCAAATGTTAATGAGCATGGTAACACCAAGTGAAACACAAAGATAAACAGTACTTAAAAATACTGAATGTAATACAGTGATGGGAGCACGGTCCACCACATGATGTCTTCACACATACTAACACAGTGCCAGTAAAAGCAAATGTTAATGCGCATGGTAGTACAAAGCAAAACACAAAGATAAACAGTACTGAAAAATATTGAATGTAATACAGCAATGGGAGCACAGGGCCCTTCAGGCCCCGCACTCCTGCCATGAGATGTTTTCACACATACTAACACAGTGGCAGCAAACGCAAATGTTAATGCACATGGTAATACAAAGTGAAACACAAAAGGAAACAGTACTCAGAAATAGTAAATGTAATACAGCGATGAGAGCGCGATGCCCTTTGGGCCCCACACATCCGCCACAAGATATCTTCACACATACTAACACAGTGCCAGCAAACACAAATGTTAATGAGCATGGTAGCACAAAGCGAAACACAAAGAAAAACAGTACTGAAAAATACTGAATGTAATACAGCGACAGGACCCACCACGTGGTATTTTCACACATACTAACACAGTGCCAGCAAATGCAAATGTTAATAGAAATATAGAAACATAGAATTTGACAGCAGATAAGGACCGCTTGGCCCACCCAGTCTGCCCATTTCCCTACCTAATGGATAAGCTGCAGATCCTAGTTAACTAGCAGCCTACTTCTTCCTACCCCCACCCCCTAGAATTGCCTTATGACTGTCCCACGCATGCTTGAATTCCACCACTATTTTTGACTCCACAACCTCCTCCAGAAGGCTGTTCCATGCATCCACAACCTCTCTGTGAAAAAATACTTCCTTAAATTACCTCTGAGCCACCTTCCATCATCAAATTGTGCCCCTTGTTCTTGCACACCTCTTTTGAAAGTTGCTACCCTCTTGGACTTTGTTGATTAACTTGAGGTACTTGAAAGTTTCTATCATGTCTCCCTTCTCCCTCCTTTCCTCGAGGCTATACATATTAAGCTCATTAAGTCTCTCTTCATATGTCTTCTGGTGCAGACCCTGCACCATTTTAGTTGCCCTCCTCTGGACAGCTTCCATCCTGTATGGTAGCACAAAGCGAAACACAAAGTTAAACAGTACTGAAAAATACTGAATGTAATACAATGACGGGAGCGTGGAGCCCTTCAGGCCCCACGCTTCCACCACGTGATGTCTTCACACATACTAACACAGTGCCCACAAACGCAAATGTTAATGCACATAGTGACAGGAAGTGAAACACAAAGATAAACAGTACTGTATACACAAATGGTTAAAATTACAGAAACACAAGCACAAATGAAAATGCAAAGGGTAATGCACAAGGTGTCATAGACACGAAAAGTAACTGAAACAGGTACAGAACCACAAGCAGAAGCGTTAAGGGTAACAGTTATGGAAACACACATAATAGTTTTCCCCAAAAGCTGCATATAGAAAGACGGTGAGTACAAAGAATGTATGCATAATAATGGCTCTCGGAACAGAAAATGAGGACTTGGAATACTAAATTGCCTATATCTCAGGAACCGTACAATGTAGAAAAAAAATTAAAAGTCATATTAATTATCATTATCTTGGCTAGTTTTGCACTTAGCCCCCATTAGGGGGCTAAGTGTTTTTCTGATGAAAAGTCCGTATCTTGCACTGTTTCTGAGATACGGGCCCCGAAAGGCGCGACGCACACCGTAATGTTATCCTATGGGGAAAAAGATTAATTCGCAGTGCCATAACTTTCCCTCCATCTAACATTTTTTCACCAAACCACTAAAAGGCAAATCTGTGGGATGTTGCCTTTCTTCCCTCCAAATTTTATCCCCAAAGATCAAACCGTTATTTTGCAGCAAGGCGACAAAGGATTCCTGTAATGCAGCAGACGCCGTCTTGTTATCCTATGGGAAAAAGCATCAACTTTGGAGTGCTGTCACTTTGCCGCCATGTAATATTTTGTCACTGAAACATTAAAGGGCACATCTGTGACATGTTGGCTGTGTTTCCTCCAAATTTCAGTCCAAAACAAAAAACTGTTCTTTTGCAGCAGGGTGACAAAGAATTGCTGTCATTTTCCCACAGCCTGGAAAAGTACTGTCGAACTTTGCAAAAGCTTTTGCAAATTCATTCGACAGTGTCACATATTCGACACTACTTTGTGAAAGTACTTTTTCCAGAAATTTGAAAAACTTATTTCTGGGGTGTTTTTCCCCAAAATAAAGACATGCCTAGCATCCTCAGGGTCCAACTAGGTGAATACAAAAATAATTAGGTTGCTAGAGGGTCCAAAATTTAAATGCCAAGCATTTTTCTGATCACCAACTGAAAACAAAATGGTGGATTTGTGACAGTAAAAGGGCCTTTTTCGAAAGTAAAATCTGCATTTGCAACACTGTCAAACTTTATGTTAACTTTTCCCATTGACTTATAATGGGAACTTGTTTTTTGAATAACTTTTGAACCGTTGAATATTTTTTCATGAAATCTTCAAAAGGCACATTGGGGACCCCGGCCACATGTTCCTTGAAGATTTTGGACTGGTCACACAAACCGTGTGACCTGTAGAGATGAGCAAAGAATTCTAAAAAAGCATAAATGTGCACACAGATCATGCTTAATAACTCCGCAGCCGTATATCCGAACAGTAAGAACGTTGGCAGATCCCAAGATCTATGGTTCTTGATTGTGTATGTCACATTTCAGGCAAATCTGTTGAACAGTTGCAAAGTTATTAAGGTGCAACATTTTAGGTTTAACATGTAAATGGCTCCTCAACCCTAACTATGGTAGCACTACTGTGCTACCATAATATATATATATATATATATATATATTTATATGGGCTATGACATGGCCTGACTGGAGATATATTTATATTCCCAAGAGGCCAATGTGATCTCACGAGTGGTGAAGCCATGAGTGAGATATCTTGATGTCATTGGCCTCAAGTGAAGATAAATATGATATCTTCAGTCAGGCCATGTCATGTTCTGTTTATGCAACATGTGTTTTGGGCCCTTGAAAAACAATCCCCTTCTCCCAATCTACTGTAACCCCACATATCCAGCAGCTTGCAGAACAAAAATAAACAGTACCACCTCACAGTCAACACCAAACTCGGAGTCACCATTGATCAAGTTGATATTTTCAAATATCTTGGCATCACCCTTGTCTCCAAACTCTCCTATGCCACCCATATCAGTAATATCGCCAAGATGGCCAACACCAGACTGGGAGTGCTGTACTGTCACCAAAAACACCTAACCTCTGAAGCAATGTCTATTGCCCTTCAAAGCTCAGTTGTGAGTGTTATTGACTATGGATTCATAGTCTATGGCTCTACCACTACCTCCACACTCAAACAAATTTCCACCTCCCTGAATAAAGCATGTCATCCCACCACTGGAGCTCACCGTCTCACCCAAACCTGCGATCTCTACTCCCAATCCGGATGGCTTCAATTAAAAAATGAATTCAGTATCAAACCTGCATCATGGCCAAGAAAATAATGATGGGCATTGCCCCTCCCAGGAGTCTGCTCCCTTCTTAAAACCAGAGTAAACAACTGCAACACCAGGAGCTCAAAACCACAGCTACTGCAAATCCCTCATTGTCATACCACTCAGGGTCAAAGGTCTTTCTCTTACAGGGCCCCCAGCTGGCTCAATAACCTTGCCAGTCACATCAATGCCTCGCCAACTCTGGGCGACTTGAAAAAGAAGCTCCACAAATCTCTGGTAGCTTCTAGTACTTGTGACTGCCTTAGCTGAGCACCATCATTTCGGCAGCTCCCATACCCACCGCTGTCCATGCTAACCCTGCTCTTCGCGCTTCTCTACCCTCTACTTTTTCCCTTGCTCAACATTGTACTCAAATACTCTGTCCTGACAAAGTGCTCTAGGCTGCAATACTCTATTCCACCCCACTCTCTCCATTTCCCCTCACTTATGTTATAATACATCTCCTATTGATATTGTAATATGTCGTGTTACTTGTACTTGAAATCAAGTTGTTATAATCACTAGGCATTATGACTGTCTTACTCTGTAATTTCATAAACTGTATTGTCCATTCTTCTGACGTGGAACCTTTGTAAAAGAGCCTTGGCTCAAAGGTATTATGTAATCCTAGATTTAAATAATAAATAAATATCCTCCACCAAAATAAGGGATGACACATTTTTTAAAGGAATTATATGGTTGATCCTGTCAGTTTAAAGTTGTTTAAAGATATTTATCTAGTTGATTTTGCTACTATTTTTAAATAAGTAATCATTTAAAAAACTTTAGCTCATTGAAACAGAAGCCCCCAGAGACAGCCTCACATATGCCCCACCAACATAAGAGATGTAATGAATTTAAATAAATTCTCCGGTTTACATCGCCAGTTAAAAGTTTTGTAAAGGAGGTTATCTGGTTAATCTTGCTATTATTTTTGCATAAGCAATAATTTTAAAAAGTATTTAGTTGATCCTGCCACTGTGCCTTTTGATAAACTTATTGTGCTTTTACTGTCTGCCCCAAAATGTAGCGTGACTGAGCACTGTGAAAACTGAAACATTAATGCTGTCAGAGCTTTTGACTATGGGAGTCTGTATCAGAAGTCCTGGAAAATTGTGAGCATTTACACACTTTCAGTGTATTTATTGAAAAGAAGCTCCTGAGTTCTGACTCTACCAACAGGACAGAAAATGAGTAGGCAGTTTCAGAATAGGAGAAGGAAGCATCAGCGAGTGTTGTAACACTCGCTGACGCTTCCTTCTCCTATTCTGAAACTGCCGAATATCTCTCTGTCCTGTTGGTAGAGTAGGGAGTCAGAAGCTTCTTTTCAAGAAATACACTGAAAGTGTGAAAATGCTCACACTTTTCCAGGGGTTCTGATACAGATTCTCGTAGTCAAAAGCTCTGACACCACGTAATGTTGCAGTTTTCAAAGCGGGAGTCAGCCTAAGGAGAGGGGGGAGATAAGAATGATCATGTGATTCACATATTGGACAAACTGTCACATCTGTCTGAAGAGGATACCCTTATGGGCAGCACAGGCAGCACTGGTTTTTGAAAGAAGGGCCAGCTAGAAGCTTGCTGCAGGAATGGCTTGTTTATCAACAGGAATCTCCCACTCACAACACAGCAGCAAGTATCAGTTGCTATTGTTATCATTACTGTTATTACCGCTGTTCCACCACTGGAAGAACCTACAGGGAAAAAGCTCCCCTGTGTCCCCTCTACCTGTGGTACCTCTGCCACCACTAGCTGATCTCCATGAGGAGGAGCCCCCAAAACAATACACCTCTGGCTACTCCACTTGGTAGTAGCACAAGTCCATAGTTTGGGAATGGTTTTGATTTGGACCCGCTGGCAACAGATTTGTAATGTGTACCCTGTGTCAGACATTTGTTCAGTGTAGTAACTGGGGCAGCCACCTGGCCACTGGTGGGCAGCACGCCCACTTTAAAGTAAGGTACCACTGTAAATGGGAGGAATTCAAGAAGTCAGCTGAGAGGGGTGGAGGTGGTGCCACTCTTAGTGTAAACTTTCTGTGCTGTGGGATGGCAGGGCAGCCACTGATGGCAAGGTGCAGAGTTGCAGGGCACTGATGAGAGAAATGTGACCTGCTGCCAGACTAGGGGGATGCAACAATGGAGAGCATGTGAGAACCCAGCTACAGGTCCTCCTCCTTCAAGATCTTGATTAACAGATAAAGTGACCCAACTCCATGTTGAAATTGGGGACCTCAGACACAGAGTTGTGTCCATTGATGCTGCACTCCAGACACTGCTGTCAAAGCAGCAGACACTGCTTGAGGGAATGGCAAAAGTCTGTGGTGGGGGCATATGTCTTAAATTGTCATTTCCACTACTTTTCTCATGCAATTCTTATAATTCACTGTAGGGCCCAGAAGAAATGCAATATATGAAAATCTAATTTCCCATTTTTTCTCATTCCCAGTAATGTCAGCATCTTTTATTTCTTCTCTTTGCAGAGCCAGCCGACACCTAGCTTGCTGTCTGAGTCCCTCCCTACAATTTAAACTCCCATTTTTTGTGACAAAGCTTCTTTGTGAATTGCAAAGCATGTTACCTCCCATTGCTTTTGGTACTATATCTAACCCCATCTTGTCCATTCTCCTCAGGCATCCTCATAACCCTTTGGGCTAACAGCCCCTCAGATGGGGGTCTACACGCCTCCACATCGAGAAGAGCCTGCTGCCACACTCCCCCAGCCCTTGCTAGCAGGTATAGCCCGGACAGCATTCCTGGAACTCAAGGCTGCATCGCTGTCTCTGTAAATTTTCTAAGGACAATTGACTTTATCTTGGGACAGCTCTTACTGGCTATCCATGGAACAGGAGCTTCGTGTTTGGTTCTTTATCCTGCCTGGCATTTCCAAATTTCTCCTGACTGGACTATGTCACTACCATCAGCCAACTTATTTAACCTTTTTTCTCCCTAATCCAGTATTGCCTCTGATATATGGTCTGTTTTAATACTCAGTGCTGAATTTCTTCAGTTTAAACATTTGCTGACATTTCCATTAGCAGATTATATCTTTTAGCCACTAGAGGGTCCAGTTATAAGGACACTTACCCAATACAATACAATACAATCCTCCTGAATGTCACATCATGTTGTCCCTCCATGCACTGCAGTTTCTGCTTCTTTTACTCTCATCCCTCTTTCCACTTTTCTTCCTCCCTGGAGCTTGCTTCCCCCTTCCCTCCCCCTCAGCATCCTACTTGGCACTGCCTATCATTGTTCAGGTAATCTCCATCATGAACTTACCCCCCCCGCCAGGTGCTCCCCTCTGCAAATGGATGGCAGACCTCACCTACCACTGCACACAGGCCCTGGACACTCTCATCACTCTCTCGCATACCTTCACTCTGGGATCATTGCCAACAACCTAATGTAACTTCCTGCAAAAAATGGGCATGTAGACTCATGCTTAGGGGCTTACGCTGGTGCACGCTGAAGCTTGTGCTCCTCCTCCTGCTGCTGTCGGGAAACATCCATCCTAACCCTGGCCCAATGGCTCTCTCTACCAGAAAAAAACCCTCAGGAGCACTCTCCATAGCCTCTCACAACATCTGTAGCCTACTTCCCAAGCTGGATGCCCTACACATCTTTACCAATCAGCACAGCCCAGATATCCAGGCAGTTGTAGAAACCTGGCTTACACCCAAAATCCCTGACCTGGCTATCGCTCTTCCAGGCTACAATGTTTTCAGGCTGGACCAGAAGTCCAAAAGAGGTGGTGGATGTGCAATTTACCTTAAAGATTCGCTACTGGGACAACCCATCACTAACCCCCTCCCAGCCACTGCTGCACAGATTTTCCCTATCAGAATCTTATTAGGTACCCATAACAAATCCCTCACAGTTGCCTCAGTAACCCTCCATAAGAACAAGGGAATGGCCTTAATGCTGTCTTGGAATTCACCAAGTCCAGGACTCGTGACTCTGAAATGATTCTGTTTGGACACTTTAATATAAACTGGCTCACGTTTGATGAAGATGTCCATAAGGAAGCTGTCTCATCAGCCAATCTCACCCAGATGGTCATCTCTCCTATGAGGAAAAACTACAAATCCAGCACCAGCACCCTCCTGGATTGGATTCTTACCAGCCAACCAACTCGTATCACAAATACCTCAGTCCTCCCTGACTCACTTAGTGACCATTCCCCTATCATCTGTGAATGGTCAAACAAATTCTGCAAGCCCCCTCCTAATATTATCACTATTAGAGTCCTACCACGTGGGCAGCTGTCACACCTCAAAACATGTCTCAGTCTCCAAGACTGGTTCCTTATCTACAAAGCAACAGATGTAAATACTGCACTGTATTATTTCAACACTTTCAATGCAGCCTGTGACTCCTACGCTCTTTTTAAAAAGTGTGAAGAGTAAGAAACAGGGTGTGGAAGAAGGCCAAAAGAACTAAACTAGTGGAGGATGGGAATGTGTTTAAACAATGGCATAACACATGCAAACAGAATGTAGTTTTAGCCCAAAAAAAAGGTACTGTACTATCGAAATAAATTTAACAGAATGCAGGATCCAAACAAGTTTTGGAAAAATATTTCTGATTTGAAAAATCCAGTGAAAACAAAAAGTTTAATTAACTTAATAGATGGGGACAAATTAATTGATGATCCTTTAAAGGGTGCAAATTTATTAAATAACTACTTTAAAGAATTACCTGATTTGTCGATACCAAAACTGACCCAAAGAGAAACTTGCTCTATAGCAACAGAAATTAGCTGGCTCTATGACCAATACTGGAAGATTTAAACTTAAAGTGGGGGATTGGAAGGCATTGAGACAAGATCTTTAAAAATTAGTGTTGATCTTATTGCCCCAATAATTACGTACTTCTATAATTGTAGTCTAAAATCTTCTTTGGTGGCTGAATTCTGAAAGAGAGGGGAAATCGTTCCTATATATAAGAGTGGCGATCCCACACTTCCCTCCAATTATAGGCCTATAACCCTCCTCATTCTTTCAAGGGTCCTGGAGAAGCTGGTTAATTTCCAGCATGGCCAGTACCTTGAACAAGAGGGGATTATAACTAAATTTCAATATGGGTTTAGGAAGGGGAGATCCACGAACACCACCCTAATGACTTTAATAACCTGGTGGCCACATCTTTAAACCAGGGTAGGTGCACTGGGCGGTGTTTGCTGACCTCAGCAAGGCCTTTGACCTGATACAGCATGAGATCTTGATCCAGAGGCTGTTTGACATAGAGGTGCAAGAAGAAGCCTTGATGTGGTTTCGGTCCTACTTAGCTGAACGCAAGCAATGTGTTCTCTGTGGGGTCACTGTCTCAGGTCTAGTGGATATAGAAAGAGGTGTTCCACAGGGCTCAATATTGGGTCCTGTATTGTTTAACATCTATGTGAATAATCTCCTTACAGAGATGACTAATACTGAGATTAGGCTTCATGCAGATGATACTGTACTTGTGGCTTCTGCAGGAAATCCTGAGGGCCATTTGCGAAGGACTATAACTTTCCCACTCCTCCCCCAGTGCCTCCTCCTCTAGCCACCCACCTTTTTATTTCAAAGTGGTCAAAATGCATGGTGCCCACAAATACATTACCAAAGCCATCACCAAATCCAGATCCAGCAGTGATACACTTGACCTTAAACTTCTGTCCCCCACCCTTGATGAGGTGTTACAGCCACTGACATATATTTTCAACCTCTCATGTAGGCTCAGCCAGTTATCTGACAAATGGAAATCTGCCACTGTTATCCCTGTCCATAAAAGAGGTGACAGGGCCACTCATGGAAACTACCGTCTGATCTCTATATTGCTACCCCTCTCCAAGGCCCTTGAAAATATTGCAGCAGATCAGCTCACATATTTCCTGGACAAATACAATATCCTGTGCTCACAACAACATGACTTCAGGAAAGGACATATCACCTCATCTGCCCATCTGGAATTCTCTGGCATTCTTCACAGTTCACTGGATAATGGTCAGTTAATTGGGTCCATCTTTATTGATCTGACTAAGGCGTTCAACACTGTCCATCACAGCCCACTGCTTGTGCAACTTCTGAAAGCTGGGCTCTCTCCCGACTCCACTGCCTGGTGCAAAAGCTACTTGGAGAACTGGTCTCAAAGAGCAAAAATTGCAGATGTCCTCTCTGATACCAGGCCTGTTCGCTCAGGTGTCCCCCAGGGATCCATGCTGGGTCCCCTACTATTCAGCTTGATCCTGAACTCCCTTCCAAATTCTTGCTCTGAAACAATCAACCTCTATGCAGATGATGCTGTAATTCTTGCATCCCACAAGGATCCTAAGCCTCTACAAGACAACCTTCAGCTTGGCTTCACATCTGCTGAAAATTGGTTCTCAAATCACAATCTGGTCCTCAATAATAAGAAAACAAAGTCTATGATGTTCAGAAGCTCTCATAACAAGCATAGGATGCATCCCCTATCCATCAAAACCAGCCATGGAGTCACCCTGGAACAGGATCAAGCCTTTAAGTACCTTGGAATCACTCTAGACCCTCATCTAACTTACAGGGTCCACATTAACTCTGTAGCCAATGCAGCAAATACTCGCCTTGGCCTTCTCTTCTGGCATAGGCAACATCTTACCCCAGAAGCCCTGAATGTCACTGTTCAGAGCTCTTTTGTCTCCATTACTGACCATGGGCTTATCATCTATGGCTCTGCCCCTGCTACCTCTCTTAGACGCATATCCAGCTCCCACAGTAAGGCCTGCTGACTTCTTACTGGATCCCACCACCTCACACATATCTGCGACCTCTATGCACAAAGTGGATGGCTACAACTCACCAATCGGATAAAGTACCTAACCTGCACCATGGCAAAGAAAATAACTATGGGTCTTGCACCCCCTGGAGTGTGTGCACTCCTAAACCCTAGCAATAACTCCCGCTCAACCATGGGGTCTGAATCACAGCTCCTGCAGGTTCCACATTGTTGTACTTCACAAGGTGAAATATCTTTTGCCTTTAGGGCACCCAGTTGGCTAAATGGTCTAAACAGTTACATCTCTTCCACTCCTACCCTTGGTGCATTTAAATCAAGGCTTTGCCTCTCTCTCAGTGCCTCTTGCTCCTGTGACTGCTTCCACTAGCTGACCCCATGAATAATTCCCTAACTTTATGCAGTTCTCTCTCCTATTAGCACTTGGTTACCCCTTAGCATGCACTTCCCCATGTTATGTCTACTACAATGCCTCTGGCTGCCCCCCTATATTCTTCCTCTCTCTTGTCCTATATCCTCTTTGCACCTCATCCACTATCTCCTTGTAAAATGGCCTCCAAAACTTCTTTTGCTTCTCAGATGCATTGTAACTCTGTTTAGATTACACTTTTGTAACCTTGTCTTGTGTATTGGATTTGTAATCTGACTTACATGTCTTATGTTTTGAATTGTAACCTGACATGGAACCTTTGTAAAAGAGCCCTGGCTCAAAGGTATTTTAATTCTAGACCTAATAAATAAAATAAAAAAATAAATAAATACTTGCTGCTGTGTTGTGTCAGTCTGTCTCCCACCACAGCAACAGCACCTCTAACTTGTAATTCACCTTAGTGCCCTCAAGAATTCCACTACATGAAAATCTAATTTCCTGTATTTCTCATGTCCCATAAATTATATATACTTGCTACATGGTTTTGCTCTGTGTCAGTCGTTCTCTCTCCACAGCATTTTTCTCAAGTCACAGAAGATAACATATGATACTGCTATATGACACCAGTAACAGTCCTGCAGCAAGCAACTTATGCCAGACATTTGTTTGACGTGGTAAATAGGTCAGACATGTCGGCAATGGTGGGCAGCACTTCCATCTTAGATAAAACAAAAAAAGGAAAGGCTCAGCACACAAAATTCAAGGTGAAAAGCAGGTGCAAATTTATTTTGGCAGGGTACCAGAGGAGACCATGCCCTCTGCTTCAACCCTCAAGCAGGTCTTCCTTAGGATCTGATCTAAGGAGCACACACACATGATAGGTGTTTAAACATAATTACTTAAGGAAACCGTGCACTCAAGTGTCATAAAGTCAATGGATACAAAAGTTTAACAAAACATTACGAAAAAAAGTCAGTAGAAAAATGTTTTTAAGCTAATTGACATGTAGGATTAAGTAAATCTTGATTACTTATTGTGTTGCTTGAATGCATGTGCAACAAACACATTGCATCATGGTTTCTTCACAAGTGGGTTGTGGAGGCGTGGCAGTGTTGTGCCGAATGGCAGCAGCCCATTCAGAGGCTGGTCTCTGCCTTGGCCAATAGATGAGCATGCTGTCGATCACCATCAGTTAATGAGCAGGCCACTAGATCAAAGTAACTGAGCTGCTGCAATCAGGGAGCACCCCTTCACTATGCAATCAGCTGTTTGTACAGTGGGGCCTCCTTGACTGCAGCAGCCAATTACACAGCTTCATTGTACTGCATTGCCATGGTGACAGCTTCTCTGTTGGCCTCTCACAGTCCCCACAAAGCTGACGGAAAGCTGACTCCCAGCCTTCAGTGTGCCTTCCTGGTGAAACATTTAAATAAATAAAAAAAAAGAAAGCAGACCAGGGGTGTCCAATCCCACTAGACTCTTGCCACCCCCCCACATGTATATGTGCCAACAGGGGTGCCCAATCCCCCTGTCAGTATGCCCCCTGCCTGGTAATTTTGCTGACGGGGGAGCCCACTTCCCATCGGCATAATGCTCCCCCTCGATTTCTTGTGTGCTGAGGGGGGTGCCCAATCCCCCTCGGCTCTTGTTCCCCCCCAGCACTCAGTATGTGCAGACGGGGGTACCCAATCCCCTGTTGGCTACAGCAGCCCCCAAACACTCAAGTGGCATGCTGTGAGCCCACCCCAGCATGCCAAAACTAAATCTCCCTGCAAAAAAGAAAATTTTCCTGCATTGTTTTTTTGTAAAAAAAAACAAGCTGTAAACTAGAAAACAGTCCCTCGTTGAGTCCGTGGCCCCTCCCCAACCTGCCCACCCTCTGCACACCCTGCCTCCCCACACCCCAACCCCAAACTTACCTCCAGAATCCGGTGCAATAATCTTCGGTGGACCAGGAACATGTCTGCACTCTTCAAAGCCAACCGCAAACTGAAGAAAAGTTGATAAGCTGTACAATGGCATAATTTTTTTTTTCAACTTTGGTGCATATCTCAGCTATTTTTGGGAATTGTTTCACCAAATTTTAAACCTGGGGTTCTTGGGACCCCACCTCATTAACTCAGTCACTGTCATTTTGTTTTTCGGTCCCAAAAAGGTGATTTTGTGGTCACTGTGTGGACCACCTTTCAGGATGATTAATAAAATGGCAGTGTTACAGTTCATGAGGTAGGCCCAAAAAAAACATATGTTGAAAATTTGGTGAAAAAATTCCAAAAAATGACTGTTTTACGAATGTGCATTGCGCAGTTCCTACGCACACTCATAACTTCAAGTATTTTTAATATTTTCACTCCAGATTTTCAACATTGCCATTTTACCACACCTTCTTATGAACAGCACAGCTGTCATTTTTCACATCTCACCTGAAATGTGTTTTCACACATGTAGCACACAATGGCACAGTCGGTGTGCAAAATCAATGTTCAGGACAGATTAAGAATATCACAGTGACACCGTTCATGAGGTAGGCTCCCAAAAATCCTTTGTTGAAAATTTGGTGAAAAAATTCCTAAAAATTACTGTTTTAAGAGTGTGCGTTGCGCAGTTCCTATGCACACTCATAACTTTGAGTATTTTTAATATTTTCACTCTAGATTTTCAACATTTTGTCATTTTACTACACCTCCTTATGAACAGTACAACTTTAATTTTTCACATCTCTCCTGAAATGTGTTTTCGCACATGTTGCGCACAATGGCATGGTCGGTGGGCAAAATCAATGTTCAGGACAGATTAAAAAAATTGCAGTGACACTGTTCATTAGCAGAGGTCTTAAACTGGCTATGTTGAAAATTTGGTGACAAAAGTCCATAAAATGACTGTGTTATGAGCGTGCATTGTGCAATTTCCATGCACCCTCATAAGTTTACAAATTCGTAATCTTTTCAGTCCAGATTTTCAACATTGGCATTTTTCCACACCTCCTTATGAACAGTACAGCTGTCATTTTTCACACCCTGGCCAAAATGTGTTTTTGCACTTCTAGCGCAGAATAGCATGGTCACTGTGGGAAATCAGTGTTCAGAATAGAGTAAGAAAATCACAATGACACTGTTCATGAGTGGAGGTCCCAAAATGCCCATGTTGAAAATCTGCTGTAAAAAAATCTCAAAACTAATTACATTATGGGTGTGCGTTGCACAGTTTCTACACACACTCGTGACTTCACCATTTTTTTTTTATATTTTCATTCCAGATTTTCAACATTGCCATTTTTATGTGGGCTTGCATGCATGCCCAAGAAACATCTTGCAACAGTGCAGGTCTTGGGGGCGTGGCTGCTCCTGGGCGAATGCAGGGCATGCATCAGTAGGTGCATCCCTCATTCCCCAATCAGCCTGCATGCCACCGCCACACCATGCATTCATAATGGGGCGAGCACATCAAAGCAAAGGTCCGCTGCAATTGTCATACGCAGCGGTCCTTTGCTTGCCGTGCTTGCCGCCATTATGATCATGGTCGGCGAGCGGGCGGCCACCTCGGGTTTCCCGACATCGGGGTGCCCAGTCCCCTGTCAGCAACCCCCGTGTGTTTGTGTGTGCCAACGGGGAGCTCACTCCCATCGGCATTCCCCCACAAATGTGGAATGCCGAGGGGTGTTCTCTCATCCCCCGGCTCGCCTCCTCCCCGCTTTGTTATTGACGGGAGCTCACTCCTACTCGGCATCACCCCCACCCCAAGTGTTGAATGCTGAAGGGGTGCCCAATCCCCCTCGGCTTGCACTCCCTCTTTCTTTGTTTCCAGGCAGGTGCCCAAACTCCTCCGGCATTACCCCCGTGTTGCATGCCGACGAGGGTGCCCAATCCCCATCGGCCACTGACACCCCCCGCGACAAACCCATGTAGGTGGCAAGCTGGGAGCCCACCCCAGTGTGCCAAATGCCCTGTAATACAAAAACTGTCCTCGACGGTTTCGCTTTTTTTCTACACCTGGAAAACGAAAGCCGCCCCTCGTAGTCTACATGCCCTCCCCACCTGCACCCACCCACTGTGCACCCTGCCTCCCTCACCCCCCATACTTACCTCCGGACTCCAGCGACAATCTTCCGTGGACCAGGAACACGTCTGCACTCTTCAAAGCCGACCGCGAACTGAGGAAATGACGGTAAGCTGTATAATGCAATGAATAGGGTTTTTTCAACTTTGTTGCATATCTCAGGCATTTCTTGGAATTTTGTCACCAAATTTTCAACATGGGGTTTTTGGGGCCCCTCCTCATGAATTATGTCACTGTCATGGTGTTAATTGGCCTCGGAAGGTGATTTCGCAGTCACTGCACAAAATCACCTTTTGGGACCCATTAACAAAATGACAGTGCCAGTGTTCATGAGGTGGCCTCTCAAAAAGCCTATGTTCCAAATTTGGTGGAAAAAATCCAAGAAATGCCTGTTTTACGAGTGTGCGTTGTGCAGTTGCTATGCAGGCTCGTAACGTCACGCATTCGCAATATTTTAACACCGTATTTTCAGCATTGGCATTTTTCTGCACCTCCTTGTGAACAGTACAGCTGTCATTTCCCACATCCTGCCCGAAATGTGTTTTCTCACTTCCAGCGCACAATTGCGCAGTCGCTGTGGGAAATCAGTGTTTGGGCCAGATTATGAAAATGACAGTGACACAGTTCACGAGCAGAGCTCCTAGAATGCCTATGTTGAAAATTTGGAGCTGATACTCCATAAAATGACTGTGTTATGAGCGCGCGTTGGCAGATTGCATGCATGCTCATACCGTCATGCATTTGTGATATTTTCACTCTGGATTTTCACCATTGCCATTTTTCCACACCTCTTGATAAACAGTACAGCTGTCACTTCACATATCCTGCCCAAAATGTGTTTCCGCACTTCCGACGCAGAATAGCGTGGTCGCTGTGCAAAATCACTTCTTGGGACACTTTGAGGAAATGACAGTGACACTGTACATGAGCAGAGGTGCTAAAATGCCTATGTTGAAAATTTGGTGCAGCCCTGAAACTGCCAGTGCTGCAAGCGTGCCTTGCATATTTGCTATGCACCCTTGCAACTCCAGAACGTCAGATATTTGTATGCCACATTTTCAGCACTGCCATTTAATTACACCTCCTTATGAACTGTGCAGCTGTCATTTTTCACATCCTGCCCAGCATGTTTTCCCACACTGCACTACCAAACACCCACAGGGACACCCTAATGACTCTCACTCTCTGTAGAGTGGGGGTGGGTTGGCATCAGTTCAAAACTTGACTGCCACTTCTATGCTGCATCTCTCTAACTCCTGCACTGCCAATGGCAGCAAGACAACATTCAGCATTGACAAATGCTTGTTTTACTCCTCCTCATGAACAGTAAAGCTGTCATTTTTCACATCCTGTTCAAAATGGGTTTTCGTACCTGTGGCACGAAATGGTGCAGTCACTGTGCAAAATCACCTTTTGGCTAATCTACTGGTAGTGTCACTGTTCATGTGGTGGGATCACAAAAAGCCCATGTTAAAAACTTGGAGTAAAAATTCCAAGAAATGCCCAGAGTGTTAAGGTTTTTGACCATAACATCCTACCCTGTAGGGACTGACAGATGTCAGGGGTGTGACTTGGGATTGTTGACAGTAATGCTCATGCCATTCCACCCCCACCCCCACTCTACAGCCAGTGACAGGCATCGAGGTGCACCTTGGACTCTTTGGCCCTAGAGTTCACCCCATTCTCCTATACTGCACCCATTTCAGCATATTTCCTTATGGAATAAGGTGAGTAAAGCCCGAACACCCAAGACACACCTCGACACTTGTCAGTGTTTGCAGGGTAGGGTGAGGTGAAATGTCATGACCGTTATGGGCGATGACCCGAAGGCACACTCCAATGCCTATTCATGTCTGCAGAGTGGGGGTGGGGTTGGCTTCAGTTCAGTACTTCACTGCCATTCCTATACTGCATGGGCCCAATTCTCATAGGGGCCTGCATCTTGTGCAAGCTGCAGCAAACAGCAGCTTGCGCCAATGCCCGGTGCGACAGGGATCCTGCTCCCGATTCAAGCACAGGAGGGGTCCTAGTGGCTAAGTCCCCATGCTTGCTGCAACTGGCACCCTGCGTGAAATCCCTTGTGCACCACACGGGTCCGCCGCAGGCCACCTGAGACTAACACAGGATCCCCCTCCCACTAGGGCATGTGGACCCAACCTGTTGGGCCGGTGTTCCTCAACCATCTTCAGTGCAATTGGTGCCTGGCCACGGAGGTCAGTGGTAGGATGTGCCAGGCTCTGGGGAGCAGTCAGGACTGGTGTACGGGGGGGTGGACACCACCTGCTGGGGCATGGGTGGTCATTGTACCACCATAAGTTGGTGCTGTGGTAGCGCTGATGGGGAGGGCATCTGGTATTGGGGGAGCTGCTGCCAGTATGGGCAGCATTAGGATGGGGATACCGATGTGTTACATAGGTAACATCTGGGAACTGTGAGGGGTGCCATTGGACCACTAGGATGGGGTACACACATACAAGGCCACACTCGGGGGTGTATGGTGGGTGGACCATCACCCTTGTTGTGCTGCACACAGGCATGTCACCCAGGGGAGAATGTCTAAGTCCCCTTACGGCTGCCCTGGGTGGTCTAAGGACACTTAGAATTTCTCCTGCCGGGTGATGTCAGTGAATCGCAGGATGCAGCTTGCATTGGCCATAGTCCCCATACTACTGTGCTGCAGTGCAATGCAGGGTTCAGGGCAGGTGAAAACCCTGTTTGGGGAAGGTGGCTAGTGGGCAACGCAGGCCACCTTTGTGAATTACATGGATGGAAGTCGTGCACGCAAGGTGCACCTTGCATCATATCTGTTTGATGCAGGTACCTTGCGTCCGACGCAGGGCTTTAAGAATTGGGCTCCATCTGTCTAACTCCTGCACTTCCACTGCTAATGCCATCAAACAACTAATTGGCATTATCAAATGCTTCTGTAGTGAGCTCTGGCCCATAAGAAGCTTACAGGTGACCAGTGGGAAGCTCATTAATTAGGAACAGGCTGCATCTCTCTTGTGAGCAATGCAGTGTTAAGGGTGCAGCAGCCTCAGCCCTGGCTAATGTACAAAAACTTCATCACATTTCTTATGAGTCTTTCTTAAACATGCTTTATCTGTTTACAGGAGTGCACCTGATTTGAGGCCAAAATCAAAAGCAAATAGTTATAGTAGCAGAGCCCCCCCACACAAACACACATACTCCCCGAAAAGCAGCTTAAAAGTATGAAATTCATTCAAATCAATTCCATTTTTCTTTCTTAGTTGGGGTTCAATGCCATTAAGTGTAAAATCATGCACCTAGGGCATAGGAACCCTGATGTTGAGTACAGGATGGGGGAAGGTACTGATACTCACTAGACATGAAAGGGTCCTTGAGGTTATTATATCAGAGGACCTCAAGGTGGCAGTACAGTGTGACAAGGCCATGGGTAGGGCAAATTGGATTCTGGTGTGCATAAGGGGTGGCATCTCCAGTAGGAGGAGGAGGACGGATGATGTGCTGCCATTGTATCACTCCCTGGTATACCCCCAGCTGGAGTACTGTGTCCAGTTTCTGAGTCCACACTTCAGAAAGGACATAGGGTGGAGGTTTTCCAGAGAAAGGCAACTAAAATGGTTCAGGATTGTCACAGGAATCTCTACAAGGAAAGGCTGAATAATCTCAACATGTACACTCTGGAAGAGAGGAGGGCAAGAGGTAACATGATCAAGACCTACAAAGTACCTCACGGGGGTAAACAGGGTACAGTTGGGGAGTTTTCTTCAAATGAGGATGAGCACCCAAACCAAGGGGCATACAATGAAGCTGGGGGGAGTTCAGGATAGATGTGAAGAAATATTTCTTTACTGAAAGGGTGGTAGATGCCTTGAACAGACTGCCAGGAGAAGTGGTGCAGGATAAAATGGTAGGGGGCATGAAGCATGCATGGGATAAACATAGGGGTATATTAGAAAAAAGGAGAAGGAAGGGGTCAATGGAGATCAATAGGGCTAGTGGAGGGGGAGTAGGTTCAAGTTCATTGCAGGAAAAATCCATTGAGCAAACTCATTCACAAGGAGGTCCTGATGGACAAAGGCAGAATAAGACATACAGTAACATACACAGGTAGGAGTTACAAGTAGGTAGAGAACTCTTGGGCAGTCTGGGTGGGCTGAGCGGTCCTTTTCTGCTGATAAATTCGATGTTTCTATGGCATCATGCATTCATTCAGGTGCAGTGTTTATTTAAAGTTGGGCCTACCATACATCCAGATGTGAGGTACAGTAAATTACTGAATTAGATGCAGCCCACTTACAGTACAATAAACAGAACCCCAGTGCTTCGAGAAGTTACTCTTCATAAGGCTGCTTAAAGAGCTGGGATTCTATTTGCAGTGTCCACACCGGTATGATCATCTTAATATCTGAATGAGTACTTGATTCTTGCTCACTCCATTTGTTCCCCACTTGTCCTGAGTTAGTTTTGGGTTGGCAGTGCCTCGCCTGTGTTGCAAGATGGCCAATAAGCGGCACTGAAAGTCATCAGACTTCACATACTGTGAAGGCAGCTGCTCACCCATCTTGGCAAGAAGAAGGCTGCAGCTGTGGCCACCGATGAATGTTGGGGTGTGGGGATGGGGGACCAAAGGGGACAGACATAAGGAGATAAAATCATAATAAAAATTGTGAGACCTTTACCAGCTTTCCAAAATGCTTACCAGTAAAAGAACACTCTATGAAGTTTTTCAAATGGCAACACAATCTGGTGAGCTGTCTGTCTGCCATCTGACACCAGGCATCAATCAGCGTAAAATTGCCTGAAGAAGGCAGTGTGGTCATGTGGTTACTGAAATACTGGAGATTACAGATTTAGAAGAATAAAAGAATATCACATAGAAGCTGGCACATGTGCCTAAAGCAGCTGTCTCCTGCTTCTCAGTAGTTGTATTTATACCCTTGAGGTACCTGAATGTTTCTATCATATCCCCCTCTTTCCCTCCTCTCTTCCAGTGAGTACATATTGAAGTCCCTAAATTTCTCCTCATAAGTCTTGTGTTGCAAGCTCTGTACTGTCTCATTCTCCCTTCTCTGGACCATCTCTAGCCTGTTAATTTCCTTACGAAGGTGCAACCTCCAGAATTGCACACAGTACTCCATGTGAGGCCTGACCATGGTTTTATAAAATGGCATCATTACCTCCTTCCTTATGCTGGTGATATCCCTGTCTATGCACCCCAGCATGTCACTGGCCCTCCCAGCTGCCTTAGTACTTTGACATTTTCAGGTTATCTGAAATAATAACCCCCAGGTCCCTTTCCTTCTGTGTGACTGTCAGCAACTCCCTCCCCCCAAATATTGTAGCTTTCCCCAGGGTTTCTGTGTCCCAGGTGCATAATTTTGCACTTTTTTGAATTCAACTTCAGTTGCCAGTCCTCAGACCATTTTGCAAGCTTCCCCAGGTCCTGCCTCATTTTCTTCACCCCCTCTGGGGTATCTACTGTGTTACAGATCTTGGTATTATCTGAAAACAGGCAGCCATTTCCTTTCAGCTGTTCTGCAATGTCACTAATGAAGACATTGAACAGGACTGACCCCAGGACCAATCCCTGCGGCACCCCACTAGCCATCCCCTCTCCCCAGACTGCAACCTATTTACCACCACTCTTTGCCTCCTGTGTGTTAGCCAGTTTCTAACATAGTTACCACCCTTTCCCCCAGACCCAGCCTACCCAGCTAGTTTATCAGCCTCCTATGTGGGACGGTGTCAAAGGCTTTGCTGAAATCAAATTAGCATTGTCCACTGCCCCACCCTGATTTTCTTCCTTTGTCACCCAGTCAAAGAGATCAACCAGATTTGTCTGACATGACCTCCCCACTGTGTTGCCTATGGTCCGGGGCTCCGATGGCTTCTAGATGCCCCACTATCCTTTCTTTAAGCAATGTCTCCATGATCTTTCCCACTACTGAGGTGAGGCTGACTGACCTAGAGTTCCCCACCTCCTCCCTACTGCTGGATTTGTGTAGATGGACCACATGTGCCCTCCTACAAGTCTCTGGTACCACCCCTGTGTTGAATGACTTAGTGAACATGGCTGCTACAGGTATTGCTATCTCCCTTCACAGTTCTCTTAATATCCTTGGGTGTATGCCATCTGGTTCCATTGCTTTGTCCACCTTCAATTTAGTCACCTCTTGCAGGATTCTTTGGCCTGTGAATGGACTATTGTCCACCTCTTCATGCCTTTGCAACTGCTGTACTGCTGTGGCCCTAGCCCCTCCCCCTCTTCTGTGAATACTGAACAGAAAGACACAGTGGTTGTCTTGGGGGGGCACATGTCAGTTCTTAGGCATGGTACTATCACTTCCAAATACCTAAACAGCACATATAAGCAAGTAACACTCGACATTGACAAATGTTTGTTTTCTTTGTAACAGTATATCACATGTTTATCATGTCAGAGTGAAAAAGTTCACTTATAAAGCTTAAAAACAGCAGGTACTGAAAATAATATTCTTTCCTATAAAAGACCACTAATGAAAGACACTCATAAATCTGAAATCACAATTAAATTTAAATGCTGGCAGGAGTAAGTTCAACTGAATGTAAACATAGGAGATCAAATTATGCTGCAAAATCTCACCTGTTTCATTAAGGTGCTAATTACCATATTTTAATATATTATTGCAGCATTTTTTCTGCTTAACCCTATTCAGATAGAAAAAAAGGTGGAAGAGAGAAAAAAGACAACGCTCTAAAGCTCAGGTTGGGTGAACATTAGGAAGGAGTTTTAATCAAAAAGCCTTTATTTTTCAAATAAAAAGAGAGGTAAAAGAAGAAAGTATAGGAAGAGGAACAAAAGCTGCATCCCTCTACCTGCGACCACGACATCCTTACTAAGATGATTCTCACCATCTTTGATTATGGTGACATTGTGTAATGTGCTGCCCCGATGTCCACCCTTGCTAGTCTGGAGACCCTCTTCCACTACTTCTGCTGTTTGGCTCTGAACTGCTCTCCCCACACCCACCACTGTATTCTTTACTCTGCTCCCTCCCTCCCTCACTTCTCTCGAGGATTGTCACCTAACCTACTGTGCCTTCTTCACTTCCAAGTTCAGGCTCTCTTCCCTCCCTCCCTCCATATCTGAACTCCATCCTCTCACCTACCCCCCTCCTTCTAATCCCACTGTAATCCTGGATATTGCTTCCTCATGCTCTCCTCTCATAATTCCCTTGCTGGACAAGCTACTTTCTCATTCTGCTTTCTCAAACTTTGGAATTCTCTTCCCCTACCCGTTTGCTCTGCTCCCACTTAACACTCACTAGCCTCTCTACTCCGCACGCACACCACCCCCTCCTGCAACTTTCCCAAATGGCCTGACCCAATGTTTCACTTTACTCCCCTCTCCTTACTCCCCTCACCTTCTCCAGCCCTTCCTACAGTACCTCCTCACTTATCCACCCACTTTTATCCTGTCCCCTAAGTTATTACATTGTATCTTACCTGCATATGTTTGTAAATATTGTATAAACTGCTAATGTGCTAGCAAATCTACTATCAAATTTATTATATTGTATGCATTATGTTATGCCTGTGTCTCTTCCTTTTCCCTTTCCCCCAGGATGCATCTGGAAATGAGCTAATATAGGCTCAGAATGTCTTTCCTGGTGAAATGCTGAAAGAGACAAAGAGAGAAAGAGAAAAAAGAGAAGAAGAGAGAAAGTGGGAAAGAAACTGCACATAATAGCAAAAGTCTAATAGGCCATTACTGACTGACTCCATCAATCAAGTCTATCAAAAGATGGGGTAAAGACCACCCCCTGTCCAGGATAATTAACAAGTGTAAAAATTAATAGACAACCACTGTATATACAGTAAACAAACAGGAGTATGGGTATGGTTATGGTTGGTTGAGCCTTAAGTGTTCAGATAAAATGGCACTGATTGTAATAGAAATAAAATAGCACGCGTTATGGGTGTTATGTATGTTGGGAAGGGTGCACAAACAGTTTCATTTGCCTCTACTGAAACCACAAGAACCCACTTCAGCATTCTTGTCTACAAGTGTGGAGCTCCTCTCAGGAAGCCTAGACTAAGCAGCTATGGGGAAATACTGTAAAGGTTGAGACTGTACCCTGGTCAGAAAGTGTATGACCTGCTCACAAAAGAGTCATATTTCTGGACATTGTCACAATATGTGGTAGAGGTCACCTTCCAAACATCAACATCTCCAAGCAGTTGTAGTTGGGGTTAAGGTTCACTGCATGAAGCACCACTAGCATGCAGTACCAAAGGTGAAGTACTTAGTTTTGAGTCAACCTAGCCCTGGGGTCATGGATATCTGTGTGAGTCATCTGCCAGCAATCAGCCTAGTCTGTGTCTGCTACTGTTTTGGCCAGATTGTTGGCCCATTGGGACTGTGCCTTAAGTGTCTGATCAAGCATACTGTTTCTGATATGTTGGTAAATGTTACCAGCCCTTCCTTTGGTGAGCTTGAGCCACTTTGGAAGTGGGTGATATGAAGTGGAATTTCACACCTCTTTAATATGGGCCAGGGCAATGAAGACTTGCAGAAATCACCAGAATTCATTTCTATCTAGTTGGCATTTATGCTGGAATTCTTGAAAGGAGTCCATGCTGGTAGAAACAGGCATAAACAGGTCTTTTTCCTGTCATATGCCACTGTTTGTCCATTGGTCCCATTTTATAGGTAGGTGTCCTATGGTGATTGCTAGATTATCACCTATGGGAAAAACAGCAGGGTGCACCAACTTTGATCTTAGCTGGCATTGTAATTGTTTCCAGGCAGACATCGAGGAGCCCATGGTGGGATGCAAGCATAGAAAATGTTGCTCATGTCAAGTAGGAGCAGGCTGCAGGTACACAACCAGTAATTTGGTGAGCCTCGATGAGGTACCATGAGGAGGGGGGTCCTTGTCTCAGGGTCAATCCATTTAAGAGTTTGGGCAGCCTGGAAAGCCCAATAGTAAGCTTTAAACCAGGGTAATCCCTAGCCCCACCCCTTGGTCCAGTGTGATCTGAGTTTCATATGGCTGTACCTGAGCTGTTTGTCCTCCCAAAGAAAATTACTAGTCATACTGTCTATATTTTTGAAACATTTACTGGAGATCTATACTAGCAAATCTGCAAGGAGATGAAATATTTGGGGGGTTGTGACCATCCTGATGGCCTCAATTTTCCCTGTCATTGATGGCTGCAGAGGTTTCCATCTGTCGCATTCTATGCACAGTTCTGCTAAAAGCAGTGCCAGGTTGAGGTCAAGTAGTTTGGTAATATTTGAGGTGAGAATTGCACCTCAATAATTAATCATTTCTGGGTTCCATTTTAGGTCAAGCTGCTGCATCAATAGGGCTTCACAATGATGGTTCCAGGGAAGCACTTCCATTTTGGATCTATTAATCTTAAGGCCCGAGACAGCAGTGAAGGTGGTGAGTAATGTAAGGAGTCAAGATGTGGAAGTGGTTGCTTGTCTCACTAATATAAACAAATCATCTTCATATAGTAGAGTCTTATATTATCACCCATCTCAAACCACTAGATATGGGGTTCACCTGACTGCTGTCGCTAACAGTAGCCTGGGAAGATAGCGACTGCAGAACGGAAAGAGTCACAATGGCAATGGAATCACAGCACCAACACTTTACTGCAACTGACGGTTCTACCCATGCCTGAGTTGTGCCACCCCAGAGTTGGAATATATAGTAAGGGGGTGTGGGGGGCAAATCCCCTACAAGGGAGGTGCAGGTGGCAAAGCCCCCTGCAAGAAAATACTTTTCCTGAAGTGTTCACGTTGTGGGTTCAGTGCCATTATCATGTGTCACTGTTCCACAGTCACTATTATAGAAACAGAAACATAGAAACATAGAATTTGATGGCAGATAAGGTCCGCTTGGCCCACCTAGTCTGCCCATTTTCCTACCCTAACAGATAAGCTGCAGATCCTAGTTAACCAACAGCTTAATTCCTCCTACCCCCCACTAGGACTGCCCTATGCCTGTCCCATGCATTCTTGAAGTCCCCCACTGTTCTTGACCCCACGACCTCTTCAGGGAGGCTGTTCCATGCATCCACAACCCTCTCAGTGAAAAAATACTTCCTCACATTACCTCTGAGCCATCCCCTTCTATCTTCAAATTGTGCCCCCTTGTTCTTGCACATCTCTTTTTCTGGAAGATGCTACCCTCTTGGACTTTGTTAATTCCCTTGAGGTACTTGAAAGTTTCTATCATGTCCCCTCTCTCCTTCTTTCCTCAAGGGTATACATATTAAGCTCCTTTAGTCTTTCTTCATATGTCTTCTGGTGCAGACCCTGCACCATTTTGGTGCCCTCCTCTGGACAGCCTCCACTCTGTCTATGTCTTTGCGGAGATGGGGTCTCCAGAACTGCACACAGTACTCCAGATGGGGTCTCACCAACTGTCTGTACAGAGGGATAACAACTTCCTGTTTTCTACTATTGATGCCTCTTCCTATACATCCCAGTATCCCCCCAGCCTTCCTTACTGCCTTCTCACATTGCTTGCCCACCTTTAGGTCATCTGATATAATTACCCCCAGGTCCCTTTCTATTTTTACTGTTGTCAGTATCTCACCCCCCATTGTGTACGCTTCCCCAGGGTTTTTGTTTCCCATGTGCATTACCTTGCACTTCTTTGCATTGAATCTGAGCTGCCATACATTTGACCATTTCTCCAACCTTGCCAAGTCCCTTCTCATCCTTTCCACTCCATCTTGTGTATCAACCCTGTTGCAGATCTTTGTGTCATCTGCAAAGAGACATACTTTTCCTTCCAGTTCCTCTGCAATGTCACTTATAAAGACATTAAAAAGGACCGTCCCAGTACTGAACCTCATGTGTACCCCGCTAGTAACCCTCCTTTTGTCACTGTGTACCCATTTACTACTACCCTTAAGTCCTGTTGTCTAGCCAATTTTTATCCAGGCTACCACCTTGGGACCCACTCCAAGGCTGGCTATCTTGTGTATTAATCTTTTGTGTGGGACTGTATCAAATGCCTTGCTAAAATCTAGGTAGGCCATGTCCACAGCCCCTCCCTGGTCTACTACTTTGGTAACCCAGTCAAAGAAATCTATTAGATTCATCTGACATGACCTTCCCATCGTGAATCCATGCTGCCTTGGGTCCTGTGCCCCACTGGCCTCTAGGTACTCAACAATTCTTTCCTTCAGAAGTGATTCCATCATTTTCCCTACCACTGAGGTCAAACTAACTGGTCTGTAGTTTCCTGCCTCTGTCTTGCTCCCACTTTTGTGAAGAGGAATCACATCTGCCCTCCTCCAGTCCTCGGGTACCACCCCATCCTCCCATGATTTGTTAAACAGAGTAGTCAGCGGTGTCACTAGTTCTACCCTTAGTTCTTTTAGAATTCTTGAGTGAACCCCATCAGGCCCCATTGCTTTGTCCACCTTCAATTTTATTAGTTCTTTCAGAACCCTTTCTTCTGTAAATGGACTGTTATCGAGCCCCATCTTCAGAGTGTTTCTCTTGTTTGGTTTAGGTAACTCCCCTCTCTCCTTTGTGAATACTGAGCAGAAATATTCGTTCAGTATCCCTGCTTTTCACTGTCACCCTCTACCCACATTCCCTCCCTTTATTAAGCTTCAGTATCCCTTCTTTGGTCTTTCTTCGCTCCCTAATGTACCTATAAAAGGTCTTATCCCCCTTCTTAACAGAATTGGCTATCCTTTCCTCGGTTTGGGCCTTTGCTATTCTAACTGCCTTCCCAGCCTCTTTCTGCTTTAACTGATAAAGTTCTCTGTCCTGCTCCTTCTGTGCTTCCTTATATTTCCTGAATGCTGTCCTTTTCTCCTTAACCTTCCCTGCCACCTCTTTTGAGAACCATAATGGTTTTTTCCTTCGTTGTGTTTTATTGATTTGTTTTACACAAAGGCTTGTTGCTTCTGTGATGGCTGTTTTGATCACTCCCCATTGTTCCTCCACCCCTCCTTCTTGCCTGTTTGCTAGTGCTTTTCTGAGGCACTCTCTCATTTTCCCAAAGTCAGCCCTCCTAAAGTCCAGTACTCTTGCTTTTGTATGGCTTGCTTGTATGGCTGTGTTTATCATGAACCACACTGTTTGGTGGTCGCTTGTTCCCAGATGGCTACCCACTTCTAAATCTGAGATTCTGTCTCCATCCCCATTTGAGAGTACCAAGTCTAAGATTGCTCCCTCTCCCGAGTAGGTTCCAATACTAGCTCTCTGAGGCATGCCCCCTGTAGAGCATCAAGAATGACCCTGCTCTTGGATGTGCCTGCAGCAAAGGTGATCCAGTTAACATCTGGCATATTCAGGTCCCCCATCAACAATATCTCCCCTTTTTCTGCCATTCTAAGAAAGCCTTCTATCATTTCCTTGTCCATTCCCTCCCCCTGAGATGGGGGTCTGTATACAACCCCCATGCAGATTGTGGTGCCATTTCCTGTCTCCAGGGTGACCCAAAGTGCCTTATCTGCTCCCTGTTTACTCTTTAGTTCTGTTGCTTTGATCCCTTCCTTTACATAGAGAGCTACTCCTCCTCCTCTTTTACCCTCCCTGTCCCTCCTGTAGATTGTGTATCCTGGTATGTTGACATCCCAGTCATGGTTCTCTGTGTACCATGTTTCTGTAACTGCCACAATATCCACGCAACCCTCTTCCATCAAGGCCACTAGTTCAGGGAGCTTGTTACACAGACTATGGGCATTGGTACTCATCACCCTCCACTTTTTGATAGCCTTACCCCTTTTAGCCCCATTTCTGTCCTTAATGCCTTTGCCTTTTTTTACATTTAAATCTGTTCTACTTCCTAATAACTTCTGTACCTTGGTGTTTACCTCACTATTCACCATGTTTTGTGGGGGGAGACTCGGATTTCCCTGCTCCTTTTCAGTGCTTCCCCCCTTGGCTAGTTTAAATGCTTGCCAATGAAGCATTTAAACCTCTCACCTAGGATCCTGGTTCCCCCCCTGGACAGATGCAGACCTTCACACCAGTATAGGTCTGCATCCCTCCAGGTGGCCCCCAGTCCCCAATGAAGCCAAAACCCTGAACTCCACACCAGTTTTTCAACCACTCATTGAATTCCCTGGTGAGAAGTGCCCTAGCATCTCCTTTGCCATAGACAGGCAGCACCTCCGAGAAGGTTACCATATGCGCTACTTGTCTAAGGCCCCTTCCCAACTCTACAAACTCCTCTTGCACTGCTCTGATCCCATTCCTAGCCAGGTCATTTGTCCCTAGGTGGACAATGACATCCAGCTCCCTCCTTCATGCAGCTCCTCCCACGATCCTGAGGATTTGCTTCCTGTCCCTCCAAGCTGTGGCACCAGGAAGGCACCCTACCTCCCTCTCCCCTTCCTCCCCCATTTCTACCCCCTAATGATTGAGTCCCCCACCAGGAGTTGTTTCCTTCCCCTGTGGGGTCCCATGCCACCCTTCTGTGGGTCTCCTTTGTGAAGGTTCCCAGCATTCTCCTTGGTCTCCACTGCAGGTGCCTCCATAGAGGAACCACTATCCACCAGAAGAGCGAATGAATTGTGGAGAGGTACAACTGGAAGGATGCAACTCTTTTCCACCACCCTCTCCCTCCTTGAGCCCACCCTGGTCCAGCCTCTCCTCTTTCTTGGCAACCTCTGAGGTAGTGGCATTGGCCCTGGTGGTCCCTGGGTGGGGGAGGAGGTTTCACGAATCCTAGCCAGGTCAGCCTGGAGATGGGCAACCTCCTCTCTCAGACCAGAGGTGCCTGAAAATGGGGCAGCATCGCAGCCTCCAGAATGTCTCCGGAACACTGCCGCCCAGCCATTGCACTGCACCACTCCTATCATGTCTTATTTGTGTCCTCTCTACTGTTTCTCTGGATGCTTATTCTCTCCTCTCCTTACAACTCTCACCTTCCTGTTCTGGGACAGCAACTTCCTATCTTCTTCAGTAGCCTCCTTTTCCTTGCTTAATATTAGACCACCAGCAGCTGGGGGAGAGTGAGCTACTTTTTCCTTTAGGGTTGACAAAATCAATGTCTCTCTATGATCCTTTCCTTCCTACTGCCAAACAGGAAGTTCCTGTTGACAGTCAAATCTAGTGGTATAAAAGTAGAACTGGCTTTGGGTGGGTTGGAGGGCAATTAGTAAGAAAAAAGGATAGCAACAGGAAGTTGTAATTTGACTCTCCTGCTTTTATAGTGTCTAAAAAACACCCCCAGGTAAGCTCTCTTTCCTCCTACTGGTTTAGCAAAGTCAGCTGATACAGTACCCTTCCCTGCACAGAACACACACTGACTTTTTATTTTCTTTCTTCTTTTCAACCCTAAATAAGACCCCTTCTACTTCTAATAAAGTTATTTGTCTACTTAATCTTAACAGACACTGACTCCTGCTGAGGTATAAGGTTTAAATTAAAACTCTGTGACTTCCCTTGTGCTGCTTTCAAAATCAAACAGTTCCAAACTCTGTGACTTCCCTTGTGCTGCTTACAAAACCAGACAGTTCCAAACTCTGTGATGATTTCCCATGTGCTGCTTTCAAAATCAAACAGTTCCAAACTCTGTGACTTCCCTTGTGCTGCTTACAAAATCAGACAGTTCCAAACTCTGTGATGATTTCCCATGTGCTGCTTTCAAAATCAAACAGTTCCAAACTCTGTGACTTCCCTTGTGCTGCTTACAAAATCAGACAGTTCCAAACTCTGTGATGATTTCCCATGTGCTGCTTTCAAAATCAAACAGTTCCAAACTCTGTGACTTCCCTTGTGCTGCTTACAAAATCAGACAGTTCCAAACTCTGTGATGATTTCCCATGTGCTGCTTTCAAAATCAAACAGTTCCAAACTCTGTGACTTCCCTTGTGCTGCTTACAAAATCAGACAGTTCCAAACTCTGTGATGATTTCCCATGTGCTGCTTTCAAAATCAAACAGTTCCAAACTCTGTGACTTCCCTTGTGCTGCTTACAAAATCAGACAGTTCCAAACTCTGTGATGATTTCCCATGTGCTGCTTTCAAAATCAAACAGTTCCAAACTCTGTGACTTCCCTTGTGCTGCTTACAAAATCAGACAGTTCCAAACTCTGAATTATGACATGGAACCATCGCTAAGGGCCACTGCTAAGGGCTCGATGGCCAGTACAAATAGTAAGTGTGAGAAAGGGCAATCCTGTCTCAGTTGGGGGCAGGGAACTAATGATAAGCTTTGCAGTTAGCTGGATCAGGAGGAGAGCTTTACATTGAGGGTGTGTGTGGCTTAGGCAGAAGTGAAGCAGGTGTCTATATTTAGACTTCCCTGTAGTTAACTTTTGGCTGGAGAGCAATCTGCAATCCTCAATCAGCAGCCAATCTGGGGCACTGTCTGGGAACAAGGAAGTGGGCAGGGGCTTTCTTAAGGACCAGGGCATCAAGTGACCCCCCACATTGCAGTCCCCATGAGAAAGACCAATGCGCAAACAACATTGGAGTCTGCCCACTGGAGTCAGCCCAGTGAGGCAGCCAGACACTCTGCACCCTGGTGAGTGAGTAAAGTAGGCAACCAAGGAGGAAGAAAGAAAGCAGGAGGGCTGCAAGGGAAGGTGGGGTGCACTAGAAGTAGGAGTGAAACTCCCTATATAGGGCAGGAGTGAAAAGGTTTTTTTTGTTTAAAAACAAAAGTGAGGGGAGATGCTAGCTAGAAACTTATCCAGGTCAGGACACAGGTGATCAATTATTTCTAGGGGTAACAGTAGAAATTATGATGGCAGTGATGCAGTACAATTGCTGTGGGGTGGCAGTTCTCAGGGAGACCTCCTGAAAACTGTGGTGCTGCCCCATCTGTGTACATCTCTGGACTGAGGGAGGAGGTTGCTAGACTCCATGCAAAATTTGCTAGGATTCAGGGGCCTCCTACTCCACCCAGGGACCACCAAGTCTGCCACAGCTACCTCTAAGGATGCCAAGAAGGAGGAGTGTCTGGACCATGGAGGGCTCAGGAAGGGTGAGGGTGGTGTGTCTGAAGCACATTTCCCATATGGCACCACTACCACTACACAGTTCCTACACTGCTCTGGTGGGACAGGACTGTCCCATGGAGACACTTGCAGTAGTGACCAAGGAGGGTGTGGGGATCCTCCATAGTGGACACCCAAAGGGGGGGGAAGAGGACTCCAGAGGAGAAGGAAGCAGTTCCTAGTGGAGGATTTAATTGTGAAGGAAACAGATTTGGGGACAGGAAGGGGGAGAGGGAGGTTAAGTGCCTACCCGGAACCATGACTCAGAGGGATGGGAAATGCATCCTGAGGATTACTAGAGCAGCAGGATGGGAAAGAGAGCTGGATGTCATTGTCCACCTACAGACTAATAACCAGGAAAGGGACAAGGCAAGAATAGTGCAGGACAGGTTCAGGGAGTTGGAGAGGGGTCTTAGGCATGTAGCACGCTCAGTGGCCTTTTTTGAGATGCTTCCTGTCTATGACAGGTGGGATGACAAAGTACTCTGTACCAGGAGCTTGAACTCATGGTTGAAGGAGTGGTGCAGAGAGGAGGGGGTTGGATACACTGATCATTGGGCTCCCATTTGGAGGGATGGCATGGGGTCATAACTGTGCATACAATAATAACATGGCAACAAATGCCTCAAGCAAAACAGCATGTACTTTAATAAAGTTGGGAAATACACCGACCTTCAGAAAGAGCACACAACATTGAAATAAATGGGCTACTCTTTTTCTGCAGGGGGCTTTGCCCTGCACACCCACCAGAATTAAAATAACAGACTCTGGGGGTGGGTGTACTCAGGAGATGGGGAGACAGTTGGGAGCAAGAAACTTTGTTTTTTTTTTTTTGCAAAAAACAAAATAACAGCAAACATAGTAGCAGGGGAGGACCTGCGGGGAATCAAACTACAGCCCCAGGTTTTTTTTTTATTTTTTATTTAGTTTTTGTTCACTGGGTAAGTGCGCTAGACAAATTCTGCCTATTTTCAGGCACAGCCCTGGGGAGGGGGATACAGATGAATGCCAACTAACTTTGAACCAGATTAAGCAGTTGGTGGTATTTTAGTGAATGGGGGAAATTTGGCCAGGGCACCGGGGATATTCCCCTACTCTTGGACTGCAGTGGGCATGGTTGCACTGCAAAGAGGGATGGAGGACTCCAGCCCAGGTCTGGTCGTGGAGCAGGAAGGATGCATGGTAGCAGCTCCAGGTCCTGAGTGTGGACCTAGTATTATGCAGCATCAGGGAGTAGATGCTCAGCATCAAACAATAGATTTTGATGGACACAATGATCAACCAGAGACAGATGAAGACCTAATTCTACAGGAACAACTGATTGAGAAAAAAAACATTTGACAGAAAAGTTATTGGCAGCAGAAAGTGACTTTTGTTTGAAAAACTACAACTGATGCAGGAGAGAACGAAGAGCAAAAGATCCACGGTAAGCCCTATTCATGAAGAGAACAAACGCTTACCCATTTCATTGGCAAAAGTAGAAACCCCAGGACCATCTAACAAGCAAACTTCAATCTCAATACAGGATGCTGGGGGAGAGATGACTTTTAGTGGCTCTTCTGATGAATGGACCCCAGTAGGAGCTCTTCAAGACGCAGGCTGGATTCAACATGGTGATACGTGGGTTCCCGATGCCTCAATGCCAATACCCAGAACAACAGAGCTCACATCTGAAACTAGGGGAGAGATGCTGGAATGCTCCTCTAGAGTTTTGACTCCCATTTACCAGCCTACAGCTAAGTCCTCGATTCTACCCACTGCTCTTGCGCAGGAAGCGAATGAGGCTGCAGATCTAGAAACTATGCCAGACTCCGACAGCCAGTTTCTCTCTCCCACTGTGCTACCCCAAGCCCTGTCAAATGCACAAAATATGGACAGATTACTTGAACGAATAGAGACACCAGTTGAAAATATTGAAAATAACACGGAAGAAAGGTCAACAACAAATGTGGAGGAGGATTGGGGGAAACAATCCTATGCTAGACTTTTCAGAAAACCAGCAGAAGCAGCGAAGACAAGGTATTTAGTACAGTTGAGATACAAGAGGCTAGCACCAATACCTCCAGACAGGCTATGGGTGGGCAAATCCCTTATTCTCGATTCAATGGGATTTTCCCCTGCAGATGTATACGTGTTTATACATGCACCAGGGGACATAACTTATGATGTCAGCTTTTGCACCATGAAGGTGCTGGATAAATTTTGGTGATTATATTATGAATTAAAAGACACAGACATCTGGAAAGATATTATGGCTATCCCCATTACAAAACCTACTATTAAAACAATTACCCTCCTGTTTAAAAATGAAGGGGTTAATATAAGTAACATTTTATTTTGGCTAGAAAAACGATGTACAGTAATTGATAATCCTAAACCCATCATGGTGACAATGAATTCTGGACAGGGGGATGGACGATAAGGATAGAACTTTCCCAAACTGATATGGGGATACAGCATTTACCCAGTTCTTTTTTTCTGGGGAGAGACAGAGGGATTTTATTTTATGCTGGGCCACCTAAGAGTTGTTTTAAATGTGGTTCATTAATGCGTCTAAGTAATGAATGTGATCAAATCAAATGTTTCCACTGTGTGATGCTAGAACATTCAGAAAATAGATGCCAGGATACCCCAACTTGTAATTTCTGTAGGGATAATGACCATACTTTTTCAGAGTGTCCTTGGACAGAACATAGTTCAGATGAGGTTTCTGATCATGATTTTTTTCTAGTGCAGGCCAGAAAACCTTCCAACCCCACAGATTCCTCTCCCTCTGGTAGAAGAAGGGTTGGGGGGATTGGACCTAGTACAGAGAGGATATTTCAAGCTTCACCCACACCTAGACCAGAACTTCCTATTGAGATACCAGCAATCCTAAGGGAATGCACACCTATAGAGGCAAGTAATGGGGAAGAGGATTCACCCTTTACCACCACTCAGAGCCCACCACCATGAAAGGGACCAGTCCAGATGATTATGGGGGAAAGGAAGGGGAAAACAAATGAGAAATGTCAGGATGAGAGGTTTCAAAGGCCACAGGCTGAGGAGAAGTTAGGGGATCCTATACAAGTGGGGAGTACGCCTATTCCTCCCAGAGAAGTTCCCCTATCTCCACTTCCTTTAAGTAATAGATTTGGAGTACTTTCAATGTGGGGAGACTAGGTAGAAATGGCCCAGTCCATGGAAGACATAGATGATACCCCAGGAGAGAATCTGGATTTATTTCCAGCAGATAATCCTAACAGTCCAGTAATTTTACCAGTTAGGAAGCAACAGAAGAGGGTGACACGCTCCAGCTGGAAAATTTTGAAACCCCCTCCTTGAACCCCTTGTTTTAAAAGTAGCCAGCCTGAATGTGAACAGTATAAAATCTGATACAAAAAGGCTGGCCACTTATGGGGTATTACAACATCTAAATTATGATGTATAGGTCCTACAAGATACTAGATTGTACTCTAAGAGTGATACGGAGAAGGCCTCTCATGATTGGAAGTGGGGAATTTCACAATGGTCAGTAGGGACAGACACCTGTTGTGGGGTGGGATTTTGCTTTATGACACCCACAATTCAAATCCTGAGACTGGTAGATTTAGAGATCAGCCGAGTTTTAATTTTAGATGTAATCCTTAACTCGATATCCTGTTGGCTGATTAATATCTATGGACCTCAAACTAAAGCATTAATTGTCTCTCTTTTGAAAAAAATACAACCCTATTTGCATACAAGTAGGCAAGTTATATAGGTAGGGAATTTTAACATAAACTTACAGGATAAAAAATGTTTCTGGAAAACAATACTGTGATAACACAATGCTTAAAACAATGGTGAAAGTAGCAGGCTCACGGGATGTTTGTCTAGGCCCTAGAGGGAAGGCCCATCCAACCTTTTATAAAGGCCAGTTATCCTCCCGGATAGATTTCTTATTTATTAAATATCAAATTCACTTAGTTAAAGTAGGCATAGTTCCAATAGAAATCTCTGATCATTGGTTAATTGGTTTTCAGATATCTATCCCACTACAGAGAGAGACAGGCCATGGTGTTTGGAGATTGAACATTTCTGTCTTGCAGGATGAAGAAGTGATTCAGCAGATAAAAATAATAATTAAGGACAAATTAACAACACTAGATTTTTATGAAAATTTTGGGCTCTGGTGGGAGGACTTTAAGAACTGTAAAGTCCTGGGTAAAACAAGAGTACAGTCTTCCTATAAAGAATATTAACAGTTAAGGACAGTATTTAAGGATTTACTTTCCCAGCAGTATGAAAGGAATGAAGATTTATCATCTGAAATAGAGACAGTAAGGGAAAAAATGTGTCATTATCAATAAAACAGATTGATCTCCTTGACTAATGAACAATCCTTTGGTATTCAGGGTACGGCAGCCCAGATTAATCCATACTTTGCTAGTCAAGAGAAAAGAGAGAATAAAATTATTCCTTTCTTGCTGACAACTGGAGGTAGTGAAGCACGAAGTAGTGTAGAAATTATGGCAAAATTAGAAGGCCATATTGAATCAACCTTTAAATCTTTAAATGAAAACATAGAGACAGTTGACTCAGTGTTAAAATTAGCAACCCCTCCAAAACTTTCTGCTACACCAGTCCAGGGATATGATAAAACCTTTTACAATACAGGAAGTGGAGAAAGTAATAGCTGGTTTGAAGGCAAAAATCTCCCCTCGGTCAGATGGTTTGCCAGGTGAATTTTATTGGCTATTATGGTTGATTATGCCCACAGTATTCCTAAAGTTGTTTAATTCCTTTGTGGTGGACCAATTACTACCTACCCAAATGTAAGAAGGTCTGCTAATCTTTTTGTTGAAATCAGGCATGTGAAATGATATCAATAATTGGCATCCAATTAAGTTATTAAATGTAGATTTCAAACTATTTTCAAAACTTTTGGGGAATCGTTTAGCTTCAGTAATGCCAGATTTACTACTTCCCACACAATTTTGTTCAGTGCCTGGGAGACGTCTGACAGATGCTCTGACTTTTCTGAAATATTTAGTAGAAAAAGGTACAGGACAGGATGGTGCTTCACCTTTGATGGGTTACATAAGTAGTTTGGACCAATCTAAGGCATTCAATAAAGTCTTACACAACTATCTTTGGGAATGTCTCAGATGCTATGGTATTCCTGATGACTTTATACAATGGCTCCAGCTTTACTATAACCTGACATATGTTAAACCACATGAAAATGGTAGATTAGGTAAAATTATTGGGATTTACTAGGGGGTAAGACAAGGTTGCCTTTTGAGCCCCTTACTATATGGGTTATCCATAGATCCCTTACTACGTATTCTCCAGAAGTCCCCTAGGATTTTTGGTATATCAACAGTTGATCTACCAGTATACAAAGTAATAGCATACATGGATGATGTATGTCTGATTTTAAAGGATGATAATTCTTTGCTTACAGCATGTAATCTGATTCAGTAGTTGGGGACAGTAACAGGGGCTTTCCTTAATCTAGAGAAAACAAAATGCTTAAGTTTAAATGGGTTTCCCATAGGCCTTGAAACTTTTGGAGGTTTTCCATTAGCCAGATTACCATGTAAACTTTTGGCGATTTATTATGGTGGTATAGATATGGCTAGGTATAATTGGGAATTTGCATTGCAAACAGGTATTGCAAAAGTGACACAATGGAATAAGTGGAAAGTTTCCAAAAAGCAAACAATTTACTACATAAAAACATTTTTAATTCCAATTTTTCTTATTTGTTAGTATGATTTTTCCTATTCCCAAGGGCTTAGAAGTTAAACTATTGGGCTGTTTTTTTTTAGTTGTTTTTGGGGTAGTAGGTTGAACCCAATCAAATGAAACATGTTATATATGGGTATTAGGGATGGGGGAATAGGGATGCCTAATCCAATCTTATTTTTTTTTTACAGTGATGCTATATACTAATATTTTGCCTATAATGAAAGGCTGCTCACAAATTTGGGGTGCTTGGGAGCCCAAAAATTGAAGGGATATTAAAGGAGTAGCAACAGAATGACTGTATCCATAAGAACAAACAGGGAGCCCAAAAATTGAAGGGGATATTAAAGGAGTGGCAACAGAATGACTATATCCTTAAGAACAAATGCTGTCCTAGACTAGGAACCCAATGGGAAGAGGTTTTTGATAAAATTAAACTATGGGGAATTAGTTATGTCTCCATATTTAAATTTTCTAGGAAGACTCTGTATTTATATATTTTACAATCCTGTTTTGAGGCAACCCCATTTTCGGACTTCACAGTCCTTGCTAAAACCCAGATTACTAAATTCATTACAGATGACAGAATACCAGCCTAAATGTGGGGTCAGATCTGGCTGAGCATTCATGGGCAAATAAATGTTAAAGGAAATCAAAAACATAAATCCCTGTTAGAAAGGAATTGTTCCAGGATATCTTGTGAACATGTAATAGAATATATGGATCATCTATATTTTCAGTGCCCATATGTGTCACAGTTTTGGGATATAGTTAAAAGTCGATGGAAAACAGCACTCTTTATCCCACCTCAGTCAGGCTTATTGTATCATGGAATAATCTCTCCAGAGATGCAGTTTTTATTTCATAGTACATTACGATTAATTATGGCTAATTTTTTATACTGGCTCTGGATTAGCAGATGTAGATTTACATTACAACAACAAACCATTCCGGCTTTGGAGCTATTTTTTTTAATAGATTGACTTAAACGTATAAAACAGAAGGAGGGACACAATTTGGATATAGGGACTTGGAATGGAAGATGGAAACAATTCTCTTTTATTTAAAGCATTTAGAATTTTGAATGAAATATCATGCTAATGATGTATCAGGTTTTTATGATTTTCTTTACATGATGGCTGGTTATAAAATAGATATCTTCCTGACAATTCCTATGGGGAGTACTACCCCTGTTTTTTTCCACGTTTCTTGAAAATGTTTGAGGAAATTGTTACTGAATAATTCCCAGACTAATTGATTTAAGACACTGGGAAGGATTTTTCTTTATTTATAGGTATGCTATAAATCCTATTTGTGGGGGGAGATAAATGATTTTATGATGGTTCAGAGTCACAAGATGAAT
Organism: Neoceratodus forsteri; assembly: GCA_016271365.2. Classification (NCBI taxonomy): domain Eukaryota; kingdom Metazoa; phylum Chordata; order Ceratodontiformes; family Ceratodontidae; genus Neoceratodus; species Neoceratodus forsteri. The sequence continues at coordinate 635,013,756 of CM057455.1, read as the reverse complement.
TAATACTCAATTTTTTGTCTTGCTTTCTCCTTTGTAGGACTCTGAATGATGCAATACTGTCTTGTACATAATTTATTTGTGATTTGCTTAAAAATCCCCTTACTTTTTTAGTGGGGGGTTGCTTTGAATAGTTTTCTTATGTTTGAGGTTACTGTACGAAAAGCTTATTTGTGTTCTTATTTTTCCCCCATTTTTGTATGATGTAATAATGATTGATATATGGTTTGTTTTTGATTTGTTATGATTTCAATAAAAATTGCCCCTACTCTTTTCGAAAAGTGCCATGGAATCTTTAACATCCACCTGAACTACCACCAGAACAGGCAGATGGGACCTCGGTTCAACATCTCATCTGAAAGACAGCACCTCAGGAGTGCAGCAGCCCCCTCATGCAGCACTGCAGTGTCAGTATTGGGATACTGACCCAAGTGCCTCATGTTGGGATAGAACCCACAGTCTTCTGATCTCCCAACCTCAGAGGTCTCCCTAGTATGCCGTGATCTGGTGCCTTAACTGCTCCAGCATGGGAGAGGCTGGACCAGGCACCCAGCACACAGTAACTTGATGCCTGCCTAGTAATTCATGCAGTGATAGGGGTAGTGGTAATTCCCTATCACTGTTGTACCCAGTCACTGTTTTTTGTAGTGCACTCTTCACAGCACAGTTAATACCACACTATATTCCATGCACAGTGTTGACCCGGTAGGTGGAGGGATAAGGGCCTGCACAGGGGAGATTGCCTGCATCCATCCAGGAAGGGAACCACAGTTCTCAGTGAACATTTTAAATGTTACATTGATGAGCATTTAAACCAGCGGGGGGGGGGGTGACAGAAGGAAGCAGGGAGACATAAATTGACCCTCCCGCCAACAAGTTGATGTAGTTAGTAGGGAGAACCCTTTGGAAGGGAAACATAGAAACATAGAAATTGTCGGCAGAGAATGACCTCTAGGTCCACCTAGTCTGCTCTATTTTCCCTACCTACAGTGCCATCTCAGACCCTACTCAGTCTCTGCTTTGCACTCTGCTTCCTTCACTTCTAAGATCCCCTTGTGTCTATCCCATGCTTTCTTGAATTCTGTATTCATTTTAGCCCACACCACTTCTGCTGGGAGACTGTTCCAAGCATCCACTACCCTTTCAGTGAAGAAGTACTTCCTCACAGTTACGAACATACAAACATACGAAATTTGCCAGCAGATAAAGGCCTAGAGGTCTATCAAGTCTGCTCAAATGTGCAGCTAGCACCCCTTATTCTGCAGCTGCCCCACCCTTCCACCCTTCCCCTTCATTGACCCTCCTCATTGTCCTGTCCCACCCCCTTTTGAGGCAGCCCACTGTTCTACTGGATACCACTTCTGCATGTAACGCATTCCACCCAACCACCACCCTCTCTGTAAAAAAGTGTCTCCTCATCTCTCTCCTGAATCTTCCTCCCTCCAGTCTCATATCATGGCCCCTGGTGTCCCTTCCCTCCCTTACTTTGAACAGCCCCTCTGTACCTGTCTTGTTTATTCCTTTCATGTACTTAAAGGTTTCAATCATGTCCCCCCGTCACTCCTCTCCTCCAGTGAGTACATGTTCAAGTCCCTCAGCCACCTCTCGTATAAGTCCCCCAGCCCCTTGATCATCTTTGTCACCCTGCGCTGCATCCCCTCCAGTAACTTAATATCCCTCTTCAGATACAGGTGCCAGTACTACACGCAGTATGCCAGGTGTGGTCTAGCTAATGACCTATACAGTGGCAGAATCACCTCCTCGCTCCTCGAGGATATACCCCTTGCAATACAACCCAGCATTTTGTTGGCCTTTGCAGCTGCCTTCCTACATTGTGCTGAGTTGTTCATTGATCCTGCAATGAGCACCCCCAGATCCTTCTCCTCCTCTGTCTGGGCTAGCTGCACTCCCCCCAGCTGTTAACTCCTCCTTGGGTTCTTCATCCAAAAATGCAGCACCTTGCACTTTTTGGCATTAAACCCAGCTCCTCTCAGTCTCCCCTCTCCACCTTCATAGTGACCCCTTGTCCTTGAGCATCTCTTTTTCTGAAAAATGCTCCCTTTCCATACCTTATTTATATCTGTGAGATATTTGAATGCTTCTATCATATCCCCCATTTCCCTCCTTTCTTCTAGGGAATGCATATTGAATTCCTTAATCCTCTCTTTGTAGGACATCTGATGCAGTCCCTGCACCATTTTGGTTGCCCTCCTCTGTGCTGCCTCCACCCAACCCATGTCCTTTCTGAGGTGTGGTCTCCAGAACTGGACTCAGTATTTAAGGTGTGGTCTTACTAGTGAGCTATACAAGGATATTATTACCTCTCTTTTTCTGCTAGTGTTACCCCTGCCTATGCATCTGAGCATCCTGCTTGCCTTTCCCACTGCCTTGTCACACTGTTTCACTAACTTTAGGTCATTAGATATGATTACCACCAGGTCACTTTCCTGTTTTGTGACTTCCAGTACTCCTCCTTCCAGTTGAGATGCTGCCTCTGGGTTTCTGTGTTCCAAGTGCATGATTCAGTACTTTTTTTTCATTGAATTCCAGCTGCCAAACCCATGACTATTCATCCAGCTTTTTCAGATCTGCTCTCATTCCTTCCTCCCCTCCCTTCTGTCATCCACTAACAGGCATACCTTCCCTTCCAGTCCTTCAGCAATGTTGCTTATAAATACATTGAAGAGGACTGGGCCTAGTACTGTCCACTGGTCACTTTGCTCTCTCCATAGTGGATGCCATTTACCACCACCCTCTGACTCCTAGTATCCAGCCAGCTCTGCACTCATCTTATTACTTTACTACCCACTCCTGGGCTTCTCATCTTGCTCACCAATTCTCTATGTAGAACGGTTTTGAAGGCCTTACTAAAGTTCAAGTAGGCCACATCCACTGCTTTACCCAGATACACTTCCTTGATCACACAGTCAAAGAACTCGATTAGGTTTTTCCGGCAAGACCTCCCCCATGTGAATCCATGTTGCCTTGGATCCTGAAGACCATTGGAGGTAAGGTATTCCCCAGTTCTTTCTTTCAGTAGTGATTCCATTACTTTGACCACTACAAAAGTCAGACTGATAGACCTGTAATTTCCAACATCCTATCTGTTTTCATTGTTGTGGAATGGGATTACATCAGCCCTCCTCCAGACTCCTAGGACCTCTCCCATTTCTAGTGACAAGCTGAACAGGGCTGTCAGAGGTACAGCCAACTCCTCCTTGAGTTCCCTCAATACCCTGGGGTGTACCCCATCTGGTCACATTGCCTTGTCTAATTTTAACTGTGCCAATTCCCTTAGGACTCTTTTCCACTGTAAAAGGACTAGTGTCCACCTCCCTTCCCTTAATGCCATTGTCCTTTATCATTGGCTCTCTTCCATAAATACTGAACTTGAAGTATTTGATATGTCTGCTTTTTGGTGGTCCTCCTTCATACTTATCCCTCCTCCACAGTTTCAGAGTTACCATCCCTCCCTTGGTCTTTCTCTCTCTCGCCTATGTATATAAATGTGTCTTGTCCTTTTATTTACTGATTTGGCAATATTCTCCTCTGTTTGTACTTTTGCACTCCTAGTAGCCTTCTCAGCCTCACTTTGTTTTTCCTGATAAGTCCCTCTATCCTCCTCATTCTGTGTTTCTTTATATGTTTCTAAAAGCCATTTTTTTTGTTTTTACTTTTTTTGCTACCTCACTAGAGAACCATAGTGGTTTATTTTTTCTTTTGCCCTTGTAACCTGGCTGACACAGAGATTTGTAGCTTTTTCAATGCCCTCTTTTATTTTCGCCCACTGTTCCTCGACTCCACCTAGTTTCCCAGTCCCTGCCAGGGCGTCTCTGAGGCAATCTCCAATTTTCTTGAAACTGGCCCTCCTGAAGTCCATGACCCTCATCCTTGTGCAGTTCAGTTCTAATCCAGTCCTAATAATAAACCACACTGTACGATGATCACTGGTCCCCAGATATTCCCCCACTGTGACTTCAGCAGCACTATCCTCGTTTGTCAGTACCAGGTCCAGCAACACACTGCCCCAAGTGGGTTCCATCACAAGTTGCCTGAGGAATGCCCCCTGCACTGAGTCCAGAATATTCCTACTCCTGGCTGTTGCTGAAGTTGGGAGGCTTCAACCCATGTCTGGTAGATTGAAGTCCTCTACTAGTATTACCTTTCCCTTGCTAGCCATCGTATGGATATCTTCCATCATCTTCCCATCCAATTCTTCCTTCTGTGCTGGAGGTCTGTAGTTCACTCCTGTGCCAATAACGGCACCTTTTTTCTCCAGGGTGACCCACAGTACCTCCATTCCCCACTGCTCCTCTTCTATTTCTGTAGCCTTTATGTTGTCACTTACATAAAGAGCTACTCCTCCCCCTTTTCTACCCGCCCTGTCCCTTCTGAACAGGACATAACATGGTATGGCCATATCCCAGCTCTGGTTATCACTGCACCAGGTCTCTATAATTATGACTGAAGCCAGGTCTTCTTCTGCCATAGTGTCCTGTAGGTCTTCAGTCTTGCTGCCAAGGCTACAAGCATTTGCACACATGGCTTTCCAGGATGTGCTGCCTCCCCCACCTCCTTCTTTCCATTTGCCTTCCCTTTTTCCATTCACTCATTGTAATGGTTTCATTCTTTTCTTCTGCCCCATGGCTTTCATTATTTTTTGGTTTCTTTTCTCCCTCCAGATTTTCATAGTTGTCTACTTGAGCTTGTGGGGGGGGACACAGTTGATGTCTTCCTGATTCATTCCACCTCCCCCTCAGCTAGTTTAAACACTTGTCAATGTAGCATTTAAACCACTCACTAAGGACTATGGCTCCCCTCCTGGATGGCTGTAGACCATCACCCCTGTACAGGCACTTATACCTTCAGGTGGAGCTTCTGTCCACAATGAAGCCAAAACCCTCCACTCTGGATCATTTTTTCAACCATGAGTTGAAGTTTCTGTTGCAGAGAATCCTGTTAGCCCCCTTATCATAGGCAGGCAGCACTTCTAAAAAGGTCAGAGATTGTGCCACTTGCCTAAGACCCCTACCCAACTCCCTGAACCTTTCCTGCACTACAGCTGGCTCATCCCTCACCAGATCATTTGTCCACAGATGGACAATGACATCTAGCTCTCCCTCCCTCCCTTCCTGCTGCCCCACAATCACTTGGATCCTCTTTCCATCCCTATATGCCGTGGCACCTGGGAGGCACAAAACCTCCCTCACCTTATCTCTACCTACAACCAAGTCTAACTCCCTTACTATGGAGGCCCCCATCAGGATTAACTTCCTCCTCTCCTCTGGGGTCCCCTGCCACCCCCTTGGGGTCTCTGCTGTGGAGGACCCCCACATCAAACCCAGTCACTACTGTGGGTACCTTGATGCACAATCCCACTCCACAAGGGTGGCATATGTATTTTGTAGTGGAACTGGATGTGGGATGTGTCTCCACTCCACCACCCTAACCCTCCCTGATCCCACTGTTGTCCTGCTATTCCTCCTATTGGGCAACCTCTGAGATAGCAGCAGAGGACTAGGTGGCCCCTGGATGGGGGAGAAGGTCCTGTAAGTACTACCCAACTCAGTCTTGAGTCTGGCAACCTCCTCCCTCAGCAAAGAGAGGTGTACACAGATGAGGCAGCAATGCAGCCTCCAGAAGGTATCCCTGAAGACTGCCATTGTGCAACCACTACATTGCACCAGTCTGATCATCCTATAATTTCTGATCTCCAGCACAAAGGGGGGGTGGATAAGGTTCTGGTGAAAGCCATCCAAAAAATTGAAAATAAGGGGGAGGTGCTGCTGGTAGGAACTTTAATCTGCTGGATGTAGACTGGAGCAGCCAAGCTGCAGCTTCAGCTAGGAGAAGGGACAATCTCGACTTCTTGCAAGGGACTTTTCTCAGGCAAGTAGTAAAAGAGCACACTCATGAGGGGACAATACCAGAGCTTGTACTCACTAATGGGGACAGTGTTGCAAATGTCACTGTGGGTGGCCACCTGGTGTGGTTCAATATATGCACATTGGTAGAATTGAATCACACAAAGACGAAGGTCCTGGACTTCAGGAGTGCCAATTTTAAAAAGATGAGGGAATGTTTCAGGGATGCCCTGGTTGGGGGGACTTGGGTGGAGTGGAGGAACAGTGAGTGAAACTAAATGAGGCAACAACCCTCTGCATCAGGCAAGTATGCAAAAAGCAAGAAGAAAAAGAGATGTGAGGTGGGCGCCTGAATCACAGTGCCATCCGAGATGGCAATGCAATATGGACAAAAGCCAGAAAGGTGAGGGGGCAGGGAGGATGACCAGATGTGGTGGGGTGGGTGACCCTAGCGGCAGGATGTCACTGTATGTACACACACACGGGGGAGAGAGCGAGCATGATGAACATGGCCTGGGAGGGGGTAGAGGAGATGTAGGGGTGGCGCCGCAGTCAGCTGATGAGCTGTGCCATGGCATCGGGGTTGGCCTCTGCTTGCAGTGCTGGGGTTCCAGGTTAGGGTCTGGGTCTGAGCGCTACTGTGCTTTTCTTGCACACAGCCCAAAATCTTTTTTTTTTCTTTCACACCCCAACATGCTCCTCCCTGGAGTTCAGAATCCTAGTATTGGTGTATGGGGGGAACCCTCACATGGAGTGGGTGTGTGGGGGGCACCCCCACAGAAAAACAAGTATTTTAAGTCCCCGATGCCATTTTTCCATGCGCTGAGGTTGTCAGCGTGGCAAAATTATTTTCACCGCCCTGACTTCGCTCTGCAGGTCGCCCTTTTGTGGTTGCCCACATCACATAAAACCATAGGGAGGTATATCAGGAGAAACAGAGTGAGGCAGGGAAAGCAATTTATTTATTTCTTTAAAGTCTTGGATTACAATACCTTTGAGCCTGAGATTCATTTACAAAGGTTACACATCAGTAGGCTGACATAAAGTATACAACACAAAATTAGACAAACATTAGTGATCCACAATAAATATAATTACTGCAGTTTGAATCAGTCATTATAATACTTTCAAGAACATTCAATAGCAAACAATAAATACAACTAAGGCAGTTTGAAACAGACATGTCACTATGTTCTTAATAAAACAGTAGTGAATACAAATTGAGACAAAAGGAGCAGGCGGGAGGGATAGTAACAAAAACCATTGGTTGGTAAAAAGCAGTTAGAGGTAGGCTTTGTTGGGGTGATGTGGGAAGTGAGTAGGGGTAAAAGGAGGGGAAGTAATAGTGAGCAAGGTGGAGGTGGATAAGGGCAGGTAGGGCTGAGGTTAGTGTGGGAGAGGCAGTAGCAATAACACGAAGGTGGGAGAGGAAGGAGGGGATGATAGGAGGGGGTAATAGTGAGAGTGACAGCTGTAAGTGGTGGCAGGTGAAAGGGGAGGCAACTAGACGTGCAAAGGCACAAACAGAGGAGAAAATAGCACAGGTAGTAAGGAAAAGGGACAATTCATATTTCAGGTATGTAAGCAAAAAGAGAAAGACCAGGGGAGGGATAGTAAAGCTTAGGAGGGATGGGGGATTGTGTGGCTTGAGACCAGGAAAAAGTGGACATCCTGAACAAATACTTTTATTCAGTGTTCACAGAGGAAGGGGAAGGCAAGGGACCACAGATAAGTGCCAGGTGCATCAAAGGAAGGGCGGTGGTTACTAGTCCATTTACAGAGGAAAGAGTCCCGAAGGAACTCGCAAATCTGAAAGTGGACAAGGCAATGGGGCCAGATGGGTTGTATCCATGGCACAGGAAGGATCTGTGGCAGGAGCCATGCTGGCAAAGTGAGTCACATTGGTGGCTGGCAAAGGTGATCGGCAGCAGGAGCCACACTAGGGAGGAGAGCTGCATTGGCGGCTGGCTGCATGAGCAGGAGACATGCTGGGGAGGAGAGTTGCATTGGCGTGGGCTGCGCTGATAAGCAGCCTTTGAGGATCCCACAGGAGCCAATCAGGAGCTACGGTGGAGAATTTTAATCAGTGGCTGGGCTATAAAAAGGGCAAGCCCAGCAGCAACAGAGACAGAGAGGAGTTGTAGATGTTTCTCCCACCTACCCATGCCACACCACCTCCATATTGAATGGAATTTGGAACCAATCCCTGAAGTTGTCTATCCAATGAAAAGAAAGCAGAGGGAGGAGTAAAAGTGAGAGTAGAATGAATGCACCAGGGGCAAGGTCAGTGTCAGCTGAGTGTACTTCTACTGAAACAAGGTACTGTGGCTCTGGTATACTGTAACAATATTTAGAAGGCAGTGGGCTGAAATGCAAAACAATCAGGATTCTGGGCCTGTTTTATTATCTGCAGATTGTGCTTAAGCATTGGGTGGGATACCACTGCAGGAATACTCAATGAACAAAGAAGGACTTACACTAAGTACTGAACATATTTGAAATGTGTGGTATTTTACAGTAGAGCAGTCAATTAGCTAGTCTTGAACCATATTAAGGGCTGGAAATTGTATTGCATTCTATTAGCTAGTCATACAACATTATTGATATTAGCAATTGTATGGCATTATACAGTTTTACAGAACAAGAAAGGGAGGACCTTAGATTCATTTCTTGGGATAACTAATGATTACTTTAGAAATGTTTATTAAGCTTTTGAATTTGATCTATGCTGGATAAAAATCAGATAGGAGGGTTAATTAGGGTTCAATAATCTATAAAGGGGATAAGATAGGGTAGGACCTTCAAGAGGAGGATGCTAAATAAGTTCTAATACTAGCAAATAAAGGTAGGAAGAACTTAATAAATAAAAAAAAATAACACCACATCCTGAATCAGCTAGAACAGAGAGGAAACAAAAGAAGTGGCCAAGATGAACATGTGTATCAATGCTGGCGGGGGCGGGGTGGTGGCTTTCCTTCATCTGGAAGGACAGGGGGCATTGGTGGACACATAAGGTATTGGGAATGGTGGTAGGCTGCAACTGTGGAAAACCAATCTTTCTTAACATGGCATGGAAAGTGTGGGGATGTATAGTATGCTTCCAAATAGGGCAACTTAAATGTGAGATCATGTGCCTGCGGAAGGAGCTGAGGAACGTAGGGCAGACTATGGTGGATTATGGCCCATCAGAATGAGGAGATAGCAGTGTAGCTGGTGGGGGGACATTTTATACTGACAGGGAGGAGGATGGGAAATAGGGTAAAGGAAAGGGAACTGAGCCAGGAAGACCCATGCCCAGGGAAACTGAGTAGGGGCAACTGAGGCAAGAGGTCAGAAGAAAGAAGGAATGAGGAGAAAGAGAACGAGGGAAGGGAGGAGGGAGGTGGGAAGGAAGAAGGGGCCAGGGGAAAGGGGGAGGGGAGGTAGAAACAGACAGAAAGTAAGGAGTGGGGATCAGGATAGCAGGGGGAAGGAGATAATTGATAGGGGAGAGGGAGCTGTGGAAAAGCATTCCATGGAACTGGAGAGAAAGATGACTGAGAGATGGGGTGAGTATGGAGGAGTAAATGAAGGGTGTCAGGATGAAATGGATATGGGGGAGTACTGCTGTAAGTTCAATGGGGCAGAAGAAGGAAACAAGGTGCGGGAGGATGAAGGGGCAGAGAGACGGAGGAGGTGGGAGGAAGGGAAGAAAGAAAAGGAAAAACAGGGCAGAATATTAGTGATCTGGGAATCAATACTAAGAGGGGTCAGATGGGGTAGCAAAGGAGAAAGGTATAATCGGGTTTGGGTAAACGCCATGCCAGGAATGACAGTGGAAAGGGTGGGGTAGTCTGTTCTGAAGTATGCTAGAAGGGCAGGGCAAAACCTCACCTAATTTTGCACTTGGGAACAAACAGCCTGGCTGATGGGATGGGATGGGGATGGGTAGATGTAGTAAAGAGGAGGTTTGAAGAACCAGGACCAATTTGTGAGGGTGCAGAAAGATTAGTAAGTTTCTCAGAGGTACTACCAGTTCCCAGGGCAAGCACAGCAAGAAAAATGAGAATACAAAAATTTAACAAATGGCTGGGAAAATCATGTCAGGACAAAGAGTATGGGCTGATAGGAGGGTGGGGTGTGACCTGGGAGGACAGCAGTCTATACGTTAAAGACAGACTGCACCTAAATGAAGAAGGCAAGACAGTGGGAAAGCAGAGGATTGCTGATTACATAAAGGAAAAAGAGAATTTAAACTAGGAGAGGGGGGTAGCAAGAGGGTTAGAGGTATGCAATGGCCCCAGGATGAGAAACCATACAGGCTTACCCCCCATAACAGTGAAATAGGGCTATGGGCAAGTACTAGAGAGGGTGCCAGAGAGGGAAAGAGGGCAGAAGAGGGGAGGGGAGAAAGAAAGGGATGGAAGGTGTTCTCCTTGAATGCCAGAAGATTGGGTAATAAGATTGCTGAACTACAGGCTCTCATGGCAGAGGTAGAGGTGGACATGGCAGTCATCACCGAAACATGGGCCACCCAATATCATGACTGGGACCTGACAGTTCCAGGATACAGGTTATTCTGCAAGGATAGGGTTCATGGAAAAGGGCGAGGGGTGGCACTGTATGTGAGAGAAAGACTGAAGTGTGTAAGGGAAGAGGGGGAGGAGGACAATATGGAGACGCTATGGATGCAAATCCAGGATTTCATAAATAGGACACTAAGGTTGGGAGTGGTGTACAGGCCATGCTCCCAAACAGAATAGATAGATATGGTACTAGTGGGGCAGATCTGGAGGAACTGCAGGAAGGGGGGTGTGGTGATAATGGGGGACTTCAACCTGCCGGGAGTTGATTGGAGTACCCCTGCCACCAGGAGTGGAGGGGAGCAGGTTATGCTGGATGCCTTCCAGGATAACTTCCTGATGCAGATGATCAGCTAACCAACCAGGGGAGGAAACATCCTTAACCTCATGCTGACTAACGATGAGTGTGTGAGAAAACTGAGGGTGGAAGAACCACTGCCGGGGAGTAATCACCGGTTAGAATGGTTCCATTTGAGTATGGGTAAGAAAGAAGGTGGTACCTGACACATGGGTGCTGGACTTTAGAAAGGTCAACTTCAAGAGGATGGGGGAGATTTTAACTGTTAACCCCCCACCGGAGTTATTTATTTTAGTTGGGGGGGGGTTCAGGGGTGCAAAGACTTATGCCACTGGCAATATATTGTGCTCTATTGGCAGTGCAGTACATTGCTGAGGCATAATGTCTTGCGACATTATGACCCCATGCTGGGAGGCTACCAAGTCAGTATGTGGTATGCTTTATGATGTATGCAAAACTGCTCAATGGGAACACTACTGTAGGGAAGAGCGAGAGGGTGCAAAACCATGAAAGAGTGTATGTGCGGTAGTGCACCCTCTCATTCTCCTGGGCTGAGGACAAGACCTGTGCTGGGACAGGGGGCCAGCAAGCAGCTGCTGTGGCTTGATGGGATGAGCCACTGGCAGCAAGGGAGTCTGGCAGTGCGTTTGGGACTGGGTTTCGATTCCTGGTCCCAGATGCATGGATTTATTTTATTTTTCACACTTTGTGTGATTTTAACTGTTAACCCCCCCTCTGAGTTAGGTATTTTAGTTGGGGGAATTCTGGGGCACAGCTTCATAAAGGAGGGTGCAGGGGACAGAGCCCCCAGCAAAACAAAGACATATGCTGCTGGCAATATATTGCACTGTATCAGGTGGTACAGGGGTTCCTGGACAGAATTCAGCCTAATATGGACACAAACCAGAGGTGGGAGCTCATTCAGCTTGGGATAGTGGAGGCAACCAAATCCTTCAGCATGTCCCAGAGTAAAAAGGCTAGGGCAAAGAAACCTAGCTGGATAGGGGAACGGGGACATTGTTTAACCAGGAAAGGCACACTAAGCTGAAGCTTGTTTCCAGGTGTGACCTGGGAGCACAAGGAAGTTAAGTGACTTGCTCAGGGTCACACAGTATGTAAGTGGGGGCTGTGGGATTCAAACCCACAAGGGAGGGAATCATAGACAAGGTAAGGAGAAAAAGATCTGCCTATAGGAAATACAAAACAACTGGAAGGTAGGAGGACAGGGAGGAGTACCTGAAGGAAGCAAAGGAAGTAACCAGGGAAGTAAGGGCAGCCAAGACATCCATGGAACTCAGGCTGGTGCAGAGGCATTAAAGAGGAGAAGGAGGAGAAGGTCTTCTTCAGATACAGTGGGGAGAAAAGGAGTTGTAGGGACCAGATAGTAAGGATTAAAGGGGGGGGGGTCAGTTGAGAAAGGAGGTGAAAAGGCAGAAGCACTTAATGATTACTTCTGCTCAGTTTTTACTAAGGAGAAGGGGGGAGATACCCAAGGTGGGCAAGAGGGTAGGAACAGACAGGGAGGGGTGATAAAGTGGGAAATCGCAGAGAGTACAGTGCTGGAGGGGTGAAGGGCACTAAGGGTGGACAGGGCACCAGGACCAGATGGCATTTACCCCAGGGTACTTAAAGAGCCAGCAAAGGTCCTGGCAGGGCCCTTGGCAGGCCTATTTAATGCCTCACTGGTCTCTGGATACATACCCCAGGACTGGAGGATGGATCATGTGGTTCCCCTCCATAAGAACGGCCCCAAAGATGAACCAGGGAACTATAGACCAGTGAGCCTCATGTCCATTATAGGAAAAGTAATGGAGACAAACCTGAAGGAGAGGCTGGTGTCCCTGCTGGAGTCCAATGGAGTGCAGGACAGTAGACAGCATGGCTTTGTCATGGGCATAAACTGCCAGACCAGCCTGGTAGAATACCATGACTGGGTGACTAGGCAAATGGACAAGGGCCATACAGTGGATGCCCTGTACCTGGACTTCAGTAAGTCATTCAACTCAATGCCACATAGAAGACTTGAAAGTAAGCTTTGAAGGCATAGGGGCAGGTGCAAAAATGGTGGGATGGGTGATGAACTGGCTGCATGGAAGGCAGCAGAGAGTGGTGGTGGGAGGGGAACTATCATCCCCAAGGGCAGTGATGAGCGGGGTTCCGCAGGGCTCGGTGATGGGATCAGTGTTATTTGGGATATTTATTGAAGATGTTTCAGTGGGCATCAGGAGGAAGATCAGTTTATTTGCAGATGACACCAAGATGGGGCAGTGTTGGATGACCTAGGGGGGTGGTGGGATTTTCAGTAGGATCTGACAAAGCTGGAGACCTGGTCAGATACCTGGCAACTGGGGTTCAGTGCCAAAAAATGCAAGGTGCTGCATTTTGGGGCAAAGAATCCAATGAGAAACTACCAACTGGGAGGAGTACAGCTAGCTGAGACTGAGGAGGAGAAAGATCTGGGGGTGCTCATTATGGGAGCAATGAACAACTCAGCACAGTGTGGGAAGGCAGCAGCAAAGGCCAACAAAATGCTGGATTGTATCACAAGAGGTATAACCTCCAGGAGGGGAAAGGTGATTCTGCCATTGTATAGAGTGCTGGTTAGACCTCACCTGGAGTACTGTGTGCAGTACTGGCATCCATACCTAAAGAAGGATATTAAATTACTGAAATGGGTGCAGCACAGAGCAACAAAGATGATCCAGGGTCTGGAGGACTTAACATAAGAAAGTAGGCTTAGAGAGTTGAACATGTACTCACTTTAGGAGAGGAGGGACAGGGGGATATGATTCAACCTTCAAGTACACTAAAGGAATAAACAAGACTGGTATGGCAGGACTGTTCAAAGTAAGGGTAGGAAGGGATATTTGGGGCCATGATATTAGATTAGAGGGTGGAAGGTTCAAGAGGGAAATAAGAAGACACTTTTTTATGGAGAGGGTGGTGATGGAGTGGAACATGTTATCAGCAGAGGTGGTGGCCTATAGAACAGTGGGATACTTTAAGAGGGGCTTGGATAGGGTAAGAGAGAAGGTCAAGGAAGTGGGGTAGGGATGGAGGGGCAGCTGCAGAACATGGCTGCTAGCTGCAAAATCAAGCAGACTCGATAGACCAATTGGCCTTTTTCTGCTGGCAATTTTCATATGTTCGTATACTGAGGCCTTTGATGGAGCTCAGAGAGGTGCTGGCTGCACATCTGACAGCCCCGTTCAATCACTCACTGGAGACAGGAGTGGTTCCAGAGGACTGGAGGAGGACAGATGTAGTCCTACTTCATAAAAGTGGTAGCAGGGAGGAGGTTGGCAATTACAGGCCATTTAGCCTGACTTCAGTACTGAGGAAATTAATGGAATCACTACTGAAGGAAAGGATTGTGGAATAACTTGAATCAGGTGGCTTACAAGATCCGAGGCAGCATGAATTCACTTGGGGGGAGGGTAATGTCAAACAAATCTGATATATTTCTTTGACTTGGTGACCAGGGAATTAGATGAGGGTGGAGCAGTGAATGTGACCTACCTAGATTTCAGAAAGGCCTTTGACACCATTCATGCACAACAAGGAGCAGGTGGGTTCCCTTCTATTGTAATGTTCATGCTAGATTGCTGGACTGGCAAGGGGGAAGTCCAAATAATCAAAGAAGCACAGTGCCAGAATCACTTCATTCATTGAGAAGTCTTTTTACTTTTTCCAACACTTTATAGAACCGTGATCCCCATGTATGCCCAATGTTTCACTCATTGGGGTTCTTCAGAAGCAAGGATTTAGGTATAAATCAATTACATAAACAAAAACGAATACTGATTTTTATTAAAAAAATGTATACAAAATGAATTCACTTGTATTTCTCATACAGCGTGTTACCCATATAGACACTAGCTCTTCAACTCATGTCTAAGAACACAATAATTGAATTTGTGTTAAAATTGTACTAATCCTGATAGCTTTCCTTTATTGCCCAGTACGCTAACAATGACTTAAAGAATGTTTCATTTCTTTTTTGTAGCTGTTGTTGTTGTTGTAAAAGTTTATTCCTTACAAGTACAAGGAAAAGGATATCCCTTTGAGTGGTTAGACTCATTTGCAGTGGGGTCCATAACATACAAAACACTTTCATAAATACACATAACTCAGTAAAATCCATATCTTACAAAATAAAGCCATACACACACACACACACACACACACACACACACACACACACACACACACACATATAACTTGTCTATTAACAAACCATGACACAAATGAAAAATGTTCTTTCTTTCATTTTTTTGTTTTAAAAATGCAAAGTCCTTGCATCTGTACCTCAGTCTAAGTATTTATGCACAATTATTTTCTCTCAAGGCAACCAAATGTTCTAGTACAGCAAGTTTTCTGCATAGACATAAGACAATTAGAGATACTGTGTAACCATCATATCATTCGCCTAAGTGTCTTAATATTATTTTTTCAGATGTTCAAATCATCTTAATACATATAGAAATTCATAATACACTGGATAGTTTCACTATGAGTTAATCTTACCGATATATATATATATATATATATATATATATATATATATATATATATATATAAGTGTGTATATATATATATATATATATATACACATGTCATCTCAAGGTATACCGTGCTAACCTACAGGTATTAGTCGCATTGTCAACAAAGTTCCACAGTATGACATACTGAAAAATTGAAGAACTGTGAGGGTCACAGTTTTCATGGTATGGGGAACCTTACTCATTGCAGTCAATTCTTTATAGAGTTGATGTAGGATGGGCGAGACAGTCTGCAATAGCAGTTGTAGAAATTCAGTAGGGGACCCATCCCCTCATGGTGCTTACAAGGGCTGATCTCTTTTAGTACCACTTCAATTTCTTGGACTGTGAGAAGGGCCTCTAATGCTTGTGCTTTCTTTGGCAATAGCTTGGGCAATTGAAAAGGGCTCAAAAAGGCCTCCACCTGAGAGGCAGCTGGCAGAGGGGTTGAGCTACAAAGGGCCTTGTAGTACTCTCTCATTATTTTGTTAATATTGACCTTCTGGGTGCATACCTTACCGGAGGAGTCTCTGAGCCCTGTGATTACCTGCTGATTCCTCAGGCGGTAAGTCAGTATCTAGCTGCACCTCTCCCCCTCTCCCAGAATCTTTGTTTATTTTCTGTGTTAATCATTCTTTCCTCTACCATGGTGCAGGCGTAGCCCTCCAACACCCCCCCCCCCATGCCCCATCACCAAGTGTCCTAGGGACTTACCTCTTCCTGGTACTTCTCCGCAGTTTACCTGCCGGGGTGGTGGGTTAATGGTAAGTGCCTTACCACTGACAGAACACATCTGTTTCTGGGAGGGGGCCCAATAATGGGTGTGGGACCTGGGAGGGGTCAGTGTCATCCGACACTGCACCCAGTCATTTTCCCTGTTTAGTGCCAGAAGAATGGATGTGCAATGCCGTCCAGATGCAGCATGCACAATACCGTGCATGCGACATTGATGGCTGCCATCCCTTCATGCCCCATTACGCATCCACTGGCTGCCTATCCCCAAGTCTTTGCTAGGGCCAGACAAGTGCTAGAACCCACAATTCTTAAACTCCAGAGGAGAAAAGCCATCCTCTGGACAATCAATACTCCTCTCCATGGTCAGTCTCTGGTCAACCAAGTCCATCACTGAATCTGGGTCGGTGGCATGGTCGTAGGTGAGTAGAGATGCAGCTAATTTAAATTTCACCAGTGAAGTGCCTGCGAAGTGGGCACTTTGCATTGCCATTCTGCTATGCAGAATGGTCAATATGAAAGGCTCACTTCACCTTGTAATTATTACTTTGAACTGTCATGCCTCTTTTATGCGAAGTAAGGCAAAGTGACAACTCTATTGGCAGCCTCCACACATCACATGGCTTTCAGTGCTGTAAGTCACATGCCTTAGCCAGGAAGGAGGGAAGTGACTCATGCAAGAAGAAACTTTCACTTTTTAATGTGCAGAGGGAGACAGAGGAGAGGAGGCAGTGAGACTGAGATTTTAGGAGATTTAGAGAAAGAGAGAGAGAGACAGAGAGACCCAACAGCTTTTTTAAAAGCTACATTTGTTTGTGTTTTGTGTAGACTCTTTTTTACTTCATTTGTGCCTGTGAATTTCTTTTTTTCTTACTTTTATAAGTTGTTTGTCTGTGTCTAACTGTGTGTGTGCCTGTGTTGTGTGTATCTTGTGTGTGATTGTTTTGTGTCATTATCCGGACCGAGGTAGGGCAGTCAACTGAGTCGAGTCGAGCAGAGATGGATCAGGCTCAGGGAATGGCTGGGGTGGGGGCAGTTCCAGGATCATAGCATGGCCAGGGAGGAGTGTGCACATGTGGGGGACATGTCCAGTTCATGTTGGACTGGACAAAAATCTTGCAGCCCCCCAGAAGCAGGACCACTACCTCTTCAGGCAGTAGCACCACCACCACCAGCATCAGCTCCAGCTCATCCTGAGTAGGATGTGCCTGAGTCCCCAGCCCTTAGTGTGGAGCCTCAGCACTGTGACCAGGCTGCCAGTGCATCTGCTCCCCCACCTGTGTCTGGTCTTCCCTGTACCTCCCTGGTTTTGGAGATTTTTGATTGTGTTGTGGGGGGAAAACAGCCTGGTCAGGTGCTGAATTTGTAGGGTGAAGGTGTGCTGTGGCCCCCGGGGGACTCACCTGGGGACTGGGGCCAGCGCAACCACATGATCAACCACCACCAGGTGGAGTGGCAGACTGCCACAAAACAGGCCAGGTCTGCACCTGCTGGCCCTTCTGTGGCAGAAGGTGTGGCTGTGTGTGGCCCTAAAAAGAAGAGGAGGGCCACGGCAGCACCTACTGCTCCACCAGAACCACCTCCACCACCACGAGCAGCTGCAGCACCTGCAGACACAAGAGAACTGCCTGTAAGTCAGGCAGGCATCACAGTTCTCTGGTGTGCTGTGGACGCAATGAATGAGAGGGTGAGTGCTGATGAGTGGCAGTTGGAGCAGATAGAGGGCCATCAATTGCTGCTGATGTCCATGCTCCAACTGCTGCTGGACCACCACAGGATCCCACACTAGTTTTTGTTGCCTCCCACCATGTGCCCTACCCACACTCCCTGCTGTGTCATAAAAATGTATTCCCCCACCACCACCTGGTATCTAATTATGCACTTTTTTCTTGTCTTCTGTATGTGTGACACTTTGCATCCTGACCCACCCCTCCTTCTGTTAAGTGTGTGTGCGCTGTTTTGGTTGTCCTTGTTTTAAGTTAAAATGGTTTGTCCCTGCCATCATTATTCTAACTTAATGGAGTAGTCCAACCCAAATTAGAAACAGCATATGTATGCAGAGCATTTTGATGTGCATGTAAAGTCCCTCCCCTAGTGTGTCCTTCCCTTTGTCTGCTATTAAGAGTTTTTACTAAATTGCTAAATTGTGTCTTCATGTTAAATTGCTTTATTGCCTTTATTGCTCTGACAATGCACCCTGTGTCATGTGACAGTGATGTAGCATAGCCCATTGATTTACCAAATGCACAGTTTACAACAGCAGAGCTGTGTAACTGACTAGCAGTTTTCATACAAAAACCCCACTCTCCTAGCTCTGAGGTGCATGCTAAACTGTAACAGTTGTCACTTGGTGTCACTGCATAAGAACAGTTACACAGCTCTGCTGTTGTGCATATGGTAAATCTATGGGCTATGCTACATCACTGTCACATGACACAGAGTGGAATATCATAGTGATGAAGGCAATAAACTGATTTTACATGAAGAAGATCCACAGGGTGCATAAAACTACCATAAAGGTAGCAGGCTAATTTAGTAAAAAAATTCCTAATAGCAGACAGAGGGAAGGATGCAGTAGGACTTTTCATACAAATCAGAAGTGCTCTGCATAACATATGTTTTTTTCAAATTTTGTGTTGACTACTCTCTTAACAAAACTAGAAAGCCATAACTATATATGAATATATATCACTGAAAAAGTCTCACTGCTACTGCAACTGTAGTTATGACAAAACAAGGTACACAGTAATGACCCTTGCATTTTGCCCTGTTAGGCCTTCAGTGGTGTGCCTAATGAAGGCTTTAGCGGCAAAGTGCAGTGTCCATTTGTGTGTGCCTTGTTTTGCCATCAATAAAGTTGCAGTATCATTGAACATTTTTTGTGGCATTTATTCATAAGGAGTGGTGGCTTTGTGTGTTTGCCTTGCACTTTTGAAGCCAGGTGTTGTGTATTAACTGCCATCCACATAATGCAGTGCTTTCTATGGCCCTGTTATATTTCAAGTTAAGAATGTTTACCATGACATGTTTTAGGTGCCCCAGTAATGTTTACTTTCTGTGATGGAGTGTTTGTTAAAAAGCAGGACTGAGCAGTGCAATAATACTGTGCTAAACTGCATGTGTGCAGTGTAATGTCCTGTGTGTGCAGACACTGTCAAGTTTTTTGCAAACACATGTATGCTGACTTCTTCCAGTGTTTATGGTATAAAGAATAAAGATAAGAATATATAACATATATTTTTTGTACTATCAGCAGCAGCAGACAAAGCCATATAATTTGTCTTCAGAAGTCTTGTTGCAGTCGGTGGGCAGTGTGTACCACAGTCACAATGCACACATGACTTTTAGGAGATCAATTAATAGCACTGCTCACTCCTGCTTTTCAACAAACCATACTCAACAGACATGAAATATTGCGGAGGCACCACAAATACTTTATGGTGTACATACATTATAAAGTTGGAATGTATAACAGACCCAGTCCACTGCTGCTATACTGTGCTGCCACTGATGTTGTGTCATGGTGTACAGCAGCTTGCTACAAAACTGCCATTGTTAGTCTAAACTAGAAAGACATCACTTAGTGGCAGTGGACTGGACCTGTTATATATTTTCTCACTTTATAATGTCTGTACACCATGAAATATTTTGGGTGCCTCAGCAATATTTCATGTCTGTTCGGTACGGTTTGTTGAAAAGCTGGAGTGAGCAGTCCTATGATTTACTAAAAGCCATGTGTGTACTCTTACTGAGGTGCACACTGCCCACTGACTGCACCGCTGCTGCTGATGGTACAAATAAAATATACCTTATATATTCTTATCTTTATTCTTTATACAATAAACACTTGAATAAGTTATCATATATATGTTTGCAAGAAGCTGGACAATGTCTGCACACACAGGACATTACACTGCACACATGCAGTTTAGCACAGTATTATTGTACTGCTCAGTCCTGCTTTTTAACAAACACTTCACTACACCACAACAGAAAGTAAACATTACTGAGGCTCAAAAAATATTTATTTTTGGAAATAGAGATTTTGAAGTGGGAATATAACTAGGAATGGAATTAATTAATGGTGCAGTCAGTGTTTGGGGCAGTGTTCACACTTACACAGAGTCACCAGAATTAATGTGCATCCCCAAAATACTACAGTCTTGTATCCAGAAAATTACCTAATCAAGACAAAGTGAAATGAGAGCATAACAAGTAATGAAAAGCCTCCCAGAATTAATGGCACAGTCAGTGTTGCATGCAGTGGTCACACACAGTCATCAGAATTAATGTGCATCCCCAAAATGCTACTGTCTTTTGTCCAGAAAATGACCCAATCCAGATAAAGTGAAATGAAAGCATAATGAGCAATGCAAAGCCTCCCAGAAGTAATGACACATCCAGTCTTGCATGCAGTGGTCACACAGTCACCAGAGTTAATGTGCATCCCCAAAATGCTACTGTCTTGTGTCCAGAAAATTACCCAGTCCATACAAAGTGAAATGAGAGCACAAGAGGAAATGCAGAGTCTCCACATTCCAATAAGAACAAAATGCCCTGCTGCTGCTGTTGGGATTACATGCAGTGCTGAAGTTGACCTGACTGTGATGGAAATGGGGTGATGCACAGTGTCTTGCTAAACGTTGTGCAAGAAGGATAACCTGATGTGACCATTGAGTTTACCGTTCAAGATGATGAGACTGAGATTGCAGTTGGTTGCCCAAAGTGGGCTGCACTGACCCCAACAGAAAGGATGCCCTTTGTGTGTACACTAATACTGCCCTTGGTAAGTTGATTAATGTACTGTACCTGACTGGCACCATCATTGTTTTCCACAGAACCTGACCTTACCTGTGTGTGATACATATATATATATATACATGTAATCATTGTTTTGTTTTGTGTCACAGGTCACATAGTCACACTTGCTGTGTGCATTTCTGTGCCTGATGAGGAATTGTAGTGTTGGAATACTGTCAAGCCAATGAAGATAACTATTTTTATTTGGAGAGGGCATTTCCATTTCAAAAAAGTTTTAGAAATGGTTGGTTTATTGTTTGGTAAATTCTTCACAGGTTTTATCTGCATCTGCATCCTCCTCCAGTCCAGTACTGATGGTCATGGTCATAGATTCATACCACTTGTTGTGTCACATCTGCCAGCCTGGGGGGTATGATGTTGAACTTGTTATTTGGAGAAAGCAACAATAACAGCACACAGCATCAGAAAGTTTCCTCCTAAAAGAGATGGACAAGGAGTTATTAGCACTTAATTGCAGTAACACATTATGTTTCAAGTGTGTCAGTTCCATCCTGTCATATATGGTGATTAACAGATAACAAGCTTGTCACTATAATCAATCAATCAATCAATCACATCTTTATTTATTCAGGTGAACATCATTGAGCACAGCTCATTTGCAAGATGGACTTGATAAGGTCAAGGTTCAATAATTGGTACATGTACAGGTATATTTAAAACACTTATATACGGTAATCAAGGGCAGAAGTTGCTTAAAACATAACAGGATATGGTAGGAACATATGAAATGCACACTAGGTAATCCAATATATACATATCAACATTGGCAGTAAACATGACATACATTCAACATGAGGCACCCAAAATTCCAATGATCCAAGGGAAGTCAATGTGGACAAGGAGAAACAGTGATTGGATGACTGAAAGATGGTGGTCATAGACTGTGATAAATGACGTGGTAAGAAAGGGTGCGAGTGACTAGAACAGGGGCTGGGGCTAGTACTAGGAGGTGTATGGCAGTGATAAGGGCTAAGGTAAGAGCCTGGAATTAGTGGGAGAAGATTATAGCCAGCGGGTGAGATATCTGTGGAGATAAGTTATAGGGAAGTGAATTGCCATGTTATGATTGCTGCCTGAGAGGGGGAAGGATAGGACTATGAATAAACTAGAACTTGTGGAAGCAATTGCATTTTTCTGGGAAGAGACTTAGATATAGATGCTTGAAGGATGCTAATGATACAAGGTTGATCAGCTTCAGGGTCTTCTGAATCGAGTTCCATGATATAGCTAGAGTATAGCTGATAGCAGATCTCCCATGCCGGGTGTTGATTTTAGGCACTTTGAGCATGATGAAGTTGTGGCTTCTTAGGGCATAGGTACTAGCTGTGCCCTGTGCGAAGCAGTCTAATATATAGTTTGGAAGCATCTTAGTCAAAACTATGTATGTCCATACTGCAGCATTTCAGTTTCTTCTGAGATGTAGAGATGCCCATCTGACTGCAGCTTAGAGAGAGCAATGGTGAGTGTTAAATGGTAGATCTGTTATGAACCTCAGAGCTCTGTGGTATAGTGTATCCAATTTGCTTAGGTAGGAGATAGGGCAGTGACTATAAAGGAAATCTGCATAGTCAAGTACTGAGAGAAATGTGGCCTGGACAAACCTCTTCTTGGAGTCTCTGTTTAGAAAGTGCCTTATTCTGAAAAATAGACCAAGCCTCTGGCAAAACTTTTTTAGAAGTTCTTCAATGTGAACTGTGTAGTCAAGTCTGCTATCTATCCACACCCCCAAATACTTGAATTTTTCTACATAATCAAGGCTTTCATCAAGGATAGTGGATAGCTGGGGAGATTGTTTGGTGATGAGGGACTTGTATGGCTTTGGGTGGAGAAAAACATTGCTTTTGTTTTCTTTGCATTTAAAAGAAGCTTTTTTTCCAGTAGTTGATGTTGTCATATAAAGAATTCCGCTTGTAGAACTTCACAAGCTGTAGCAGGCGATGGGTTGCTGACATATAAAACAGTGTCATCTGCAAACAAGTATACAGTGGCTTTGGTAAGATTTGAATCAATATTATTAATATAAATGGCAAAAAGGATAGGGCCCAGAATAGATCCTTGTGGAACTCCTCTTAGAAGTGGTTTTAGTGGAGATAGGTCTCATTCAGCTTTCACTTGCTGTGTCCTTCCCATGAGGTAACACCTGAACCATGTAAGGGAGGATGGATCCAAACCTATGGAATGCAAGGAAGAGAGTAGCAGTTCATGGTCCACCTTATCAAACGCCTTGCTTAGATCAAGGAATACAGCACAAACACTATTCTTTTTATCCAGTTCGGTTTGCCAGTCGTTTGTAACTTTAGCCAGTGCAGAAACAGTACTATGCTTAGATCTAAACCTAGATTGTGCTGGATTTAAGAGATTAGATTCCTCAAGATATTCTCTTAGTTGGATGCTCACTAGTTTTTCTAGCAGCTTAGATAGCACTGGAAGAATAGAGATTGGCCTATAGTTGTTAAGGTCTATGGGGTCCCCTGATTTCAGTAGAGGGAAAACTTGGGCTGTTTTCCAAGTTGCAGGAATAGAACCAGATATTAAAGACAGGTTAAAAAGGTGTGTTAAAGGAACTACGAGTGCATGCATTGCAATCTTTAGAAAGTAGGGGTCAAGGGGGTCTGCACCTGCACTTTTTTTTAAATCCATCTGCGAGATTAGATCCTCCACTTGTTTCAACAAAATCGGTTTGAAGGAGAAGGAGGATTCAGTTAACCGAGTTCCTGTGTACTGGGAGCTTAACTGAGCACGTAGCAGATTGGCTGGAGAGGTATCAAATGCAAGGTCAGCAGTTGTAAAATCATTATTGAATGCATCCAGTATTTCCATTCTGTCTGAAATTGTTACCTTGTTGTGGTGCATTTCAGCTGGTAGTGTAGTGCTAGGATCTTGTCCTATTATGCCCTTAATGGTGCTCCAGAACCTGGCAGGATTGTGGTAGGAGGAGTCGAGTTCAGCCATGTAGTAGGCAGCCTTTGCATCCCTTACTTTCCTGGTACAGCTATTTCTGGCTTTCTTAAATATCATCCAGTCATTTGGGTTCTTAGTCTTCCTTGCCTTTTTCCAAAGCTTATCTCTCTCAAGCAGGGCTGATTTAAGGTCAGATGAAAACCAATGACAAGTTTTGTTTTTAATTCAAACTCTAGTAATTGGTGCGTGAGTGTTAAGGGCACCTAGTAGTATGCTATTTAACACCTGATGTGCTTTTTCCACAGAGTCTGCTAGGTAGAACTCTTGCCATCTTGTAGAGTGATTTAGATCATGAAGATACGCCTCAGTATTGAAATTTTTCTTGGATCTCCTCAGTAGGAATTTAGCTGGGGGCGTTAGTTTGCCGGATGATCTTATTCCAGCAATAAGGCAGTGGTCACTTATATCACTGAAAAGCACTCCAGCGTGCGTGAAGAGGTGGGGTTTATTCACCAGCATGATGTCAAGTAATGTGCTGTTGCTCAGATTCTTTTTGTTGATTCTAGTTGGTTCATTTACAAGTTGTGAAAACCCATATGTATCACAGAATGATACTAAAGGTGCTGCTGGCTTGGATAGCCAATTTAGGTTTAGATCACCTAGGATTATGGTCTCTTCAGTACCCATCTTGATTAGATTCCCCAGGTGGGTTTGCAACTTATGATCCGCTGAAGGGGGCCTGTAGCAGCCAACTAGCTGAAATGTTGCAGTGTTGGAGAGAGCCACTTTGAGAGATAGACATTCAAATTCTTTGGGCATAGATGTTGCATCTAAGCAAGTTACAGATATAATGGATTTTACATATATAGCAACTCCCCGGCCCCTTGTCTGGTGATCCGCTCTGAATATTTGATAATTGGGTAAGTTTATGTCTCTATCTGCTGTGGCGGGTCTGAGCCATGTCTCTGACACCACAAGAAAGTCTGGCAAAGTATGGGCAACCCAGGATTGTATCTTCGTGAGCTTTTTTAGCAGGCTGCAGGCATTGATATGTAGAAAGCTTAGACCTTTGGTCGAGGCTAAATCTGTTGGTGAGGTAATGCACTCTGGAGGTACTGGGTTAATTTCCACATTTCCAACGCAGATCAAGAAAAAAATTAAGAGTGTCATAAGGGCTTCAAGAGATAAAATGAGGAGACTATCTTTGGTCCTCCTTTTTTTATTCAGGGGCCTCTGTTTTAAGAAATGCCAGTCAGGGTTATGGGTTCATGTCAACTCACTAAATAGCAACCTGGTGGTCAGGTGTAATGGGGAACTGTATACCCAATAATGGAGCACCGAGCGATATGTTGATAGAACAATTTGCGTCCCTACATGGAGGTTGCCCCACTGGTTGTGTTGTGGCATAGGTAGGGCATAGATGAGGATCTGGTCCTTCTTTAATAATGGTGAAATAGAGAGACTAGGAAGGTGGGTCACACTTTTCAATGTGACAGTGACAGGGAGGATATCTTTCTCCCTGAACACCATGAAAAACAGAGCCAGGAGTATCCAAAGGGATCCCCCCATTGTGAAAGCAAGGTTGATGATTAAATCGAGCTAAAAACTGACAGTGTAGTTAAAGAGAGAACAGTAAGGAAGGGCTGCTGATTTGGCAATACAGCAGTGGCAATGAGACAGATTACTGGATAGTGCGACGCTGGGGGTGGGGATTGTAATTCGTCGGGAAGATGCCTATAAAAATAACATCCAAGGAGGGGGAAGGGCAGGTGGGAATAAATTTTGCAGCTTTCCCATACCTTCCCTGGCTGTCCCTCATGGTTTTGTGGTCCCTGGAGGTGTCTAGGCAGTTGCCAACCGCCCGCTGGCAGAGCGTAGCCCCGGCTCTCAAACAAGGGCTTCCAACAGGGAGCTTCGACTGGGAAGAGACAGAGGATGGCACAGAAGTTAATATTTTAGCAGGAACAAGCATTTCTGCTGGGCAATGAGACTTAAATTAACACAACAAAAGGCTATGGGGGGGGCTGTGGTGCCATAGCATCTGGCCCACTTTAAGGTAACAAGAAGAGGCTGTAATCACTTAACCACAGTTACACTTTACAAAAGCCCCAAGGATTTCACAATTTCATGAATACAACTCTTTTTAGCAGAATTTAACAAATTGATCATAACCCAAAAAACAGCTTTTGCAATGAAAATCAAGCAATGCAAGTGAATGGAGCAAGAGGACCAATCGGCTGTGAGGCCACGAGAGCGCTCGCCTTCCGATTGGCCGCGGCTTTCCCGTACCTTCCCTGGCTGTCCCTCCTGGTTTTCTGGTCCCTGGAGGTGGCTAGGCAGTTGCCAACCACCCGCTGGTGGAGCATAGCCCTGGCTCTCAAACGAGGGCTTCCAACAGGGAGCTTCGACTTGGAAGTGACAGCGGATGGCACAGAAGTTAATATTTTAGCAGGAACAAGCATTTCTGCTGGGCAATGAGACTTAAATTAACACAACAAAAGGCTGTGGGGGGGCTGAGGCGCCGTAGCGTCTGGCCCACTCTAAGGTAACAAGAAGAGGCTGTAATCACTTAACCACAGTTACACTTTACAAAAGCCCCAAGGATTTCACAATGTCATGAATACAGCTCTTTTTAGCAGAATTTAACAAATTGATCATAACCCAAAAAACAGCTTTTGCAGTGAAAATCAAG
Organism: Neoceratodus forsteri; assembly: GCA_016271365.2. Lineage (NCBI taxonomy): Eukaryota > Metazoa > Chordata > Ceratodontiformes > Ceratodontidae > Neoceratodus > Neoceratodus forsteri. Next base: position 634,987,348 of record CM057455.1, on the reverse strand, counting down.
CAATGCAAGTGAATGGAGCAATGTGACCAATCGGCTGTAAGGCCACGAGAGCACTCACCTTCCGATTGGTTGCAGCTTTCCCGTACCTTCCCTGGCTGTCATCCCGGTTTTCTGGTCCCTGGAAGTGGCTAGGTGGTTGCCGACTGCCCGCTGGCGGATCGTAGCCCCAGCTCTCAAGGGAGGACTTCCAACAGGGATCTTCGACTGGGAAGAGACAGAGGATGGCACAGAAGTTAATATTTTAGCAGGAACAAGCATTTCTGCTGGGCAATGAGACTTAAATTGACACAACAAAAGGCTGTGGGGGGGCTGGGACGCCGTAGCGTCTGGCCCACTTTAAGGTAACAACAGGAGGCTGTAATCACTTAACCACAGTTACACTTTACAAAAGCCCCAAGGATTTCACAATTTCATGAATACAGCTCTTTTTAGCAGAATTTAACAAATTGATCATAACCCAAAAAACAGTTTTTGCAGTGGAAATCAAGCAATGCAAGTGAATGGAGCAATGGGACCAACCAGCTGTGAGGCCACAAGAGCGCTCGCCTTCTGATTGGTTGCGGCTCTCCCGTACCTTCCCTGGCTGTCCCTCCTGGTTTTCTGGTCCCTGGAGGCAGCTAGGCAGTTGCCTAGCCAAAAGCCAAAAGCCAAAGCCAAAAGCCAAAGCCACATGAAGATCAAATCATCATCATCACAATCATGAATTCAGTATCTGTAACCCATACACTGTGTCACTGTCTCTAAATATGTCTTAACTCAAGTTACACTGAAAACACATCTTGTGAATTCATGACCTGGATCAAACTATGTTCACACTGGCATGGCTGCTGCAGTAATACAGTGTGTGATGTGCATGACAAATATATTATGTGATGTACATATCATGACACCTACTTTATATGGCTCATCAGTCGGATTTGCAGTGTTTTGAAAAAATGAAAAAACAAAAAGAAATGATGAAATGAAATTGATATACTTACCGGTTTGGAAATGGATATCCAATCCGTATGTGGCTGTAGACAGTACTGCAGTACCATAGTCCTCCAGTGAAGGAGAGCAGTTGGTTAACCTGTAAAAAAAGAAAATAGGTTGACTCTATGTGTCTGACCACTGCATCTCATAAAATCAACAGGACACATAAAACATCTAAAGGAAGTTCCACAGTATGAAACATTAATACACATACTCACTTTAAAGTATTGATAATAAATAAGCCTTGTGGCTATGACTGATGTATGTGGTCTCTCCTGTCTGACTCTGTCTGCCATGGAATGTGCAGGACACAGAATGGAAAACATTGGCCTACTGGTGGTGGTGGCGGGTGGTCATGGGTGTACATGATTTTGGCATTCCCTCTCACATTTCTCAGTATCTGGTAGTTTTGGCTAACTGCACTTTTCTGGTGGTGGTCATGGGGGCACATGATTTTGACATTCCATCTCACATTTCTATGCATCTGGTGGCTTTGGCTAACAGCACTTTTCTGGTGGTTGTCATGGGGGAACAGCTGCAGCCTGCAACACATTCACTGTCACTGTCAGACATACACAGGTAGGTGGGGGGCGGGATATAGCGTGCACTGTGTTACAAATATAATTTGACTCATTCGGAGTGGGACACTGCTTTAACTTTATGAAAAAACAAAATGTGTACCATAAAAAAATGTGAGAGCCTTTAACCGCTTCACTTAAAACCTACCAACATCAACCTCATCATCATCCTCACAGAAAGCTGCCCTCACAGTCATCAATGCCTGAATTCTGCCTGCTAGGGAATTCTTTCTCCATCGTGTCATAATCTACTTCACTAGTAGGCTGTTTAATGCTGCCAGTGCCACCAGGATGATCCATTTCTACAACATCACCAGTACAACCATGACCATGCCGGGGTATGAATACTGAGGTTGCAGTTTGAGCTGGTATGTGCCCCTCATTCATTTTTATGAATGCCAGCAAGCTGACATTTGCAGGAGAGAGGTTTGTGTGATGATCCCAAACTACTGCACCTGCTGAACTGAATACTCTTTCGACACTTACACTGGAGGGTGGGCATGTCAAGTACTTCAGTGCCACTGAGGTCAGCTCTGACTGCTCACTGACCTTTCCACTTCAGTATAAAAGATAATCATCAGTTATTAACAGATGCCTGTTTTTCAGCCAAATATGAGTCAACCATTCGCTGTGCTGCAAAAAATCCGGTGGTTGATGCATCATCCTGTTCTCCGGAATCATTTATGTCACAAATCCCAACTTGGGACAAAACACTCCAAAGTGGGTTAATAGCAACTGCTTTTGATGACAGACCACCTGGATCTGCAGCTCCCTTACAGGTTGTGCTTGATACTACTCCAAACTGACCTTCAGCTTGATTATGCTGCTGAGGTTTGCTGACTTGGCTCGTGATTTCTGTGGCCCATGAACCAAGTGCACCTGTTGCCCACAGACATTTTTTACCTGTTCTGGCCCTCTCTCCATAGTGAGAAAATTCCACATTTGTATAGTGGGTCCAGCATTGTTGCTATTGCAAAGTCGTCACTCTGCTGAATGCTCAAGATATGCCGATTGTGCTTGAATATAGTCAGCATGTCTTTCAGCAACACACTGCTAGTACTGTCTCTGGAACTGTCAGGGTTATGCTGTAGATTCAGCAATGTCTGCCTCAACACCCACAGCAGTGGAATTGATTGGCTAACAGAGGCAGTCCCACCACTCACTGCCTGTGTGGCGTGTTCAAAAGGCCTCAAAATTGTTATTACAGAGTCCATGAGGCACCGCTGTTCAGTCATGAGAGACATGGAGGCCCCGGAAATGTCACAGCCAGTGTGCATGACAAGATATTCTGGGATGGCTTTGTATTGTTCATACAACCTTTCTGCCATGTATAAAGTGGAGTTCCACTGGGTGACAACTTCCAGCATGAGGCGGTGCTGCGGTAGGCTGTTTTGGATCTGCAACTACCGAAGCTGGTCCCGGGCCTTTGCAGAGTGTGAAAAGTGAGAACAGATACACCATGCAACTGTCAGCATCTCCTTTATATCAGAGTGCTGCAGAAACTCCCATACCACAAGATTTAAACAGTGGGCTATGCATGGAACCCAAACACAGCCACCATTCGTGATGCATTTAATCACATATGACCCATTGTCACTTGCTATAAACCCAGATGTCAGGGACAGGAGATTCAGCCACTCATCAATTTCAGTCAGTAGCAAGTCCAGCATGTTTTCACCAGTGTGTGAACAGGTCATACTGCGCCTAGCAAGCATTGCATGCTGTTAAATTCCTGGAAGATCACTGCCATGATAGTACATGTTACTACACTGATTATTCACACTACCACCAGCATAAACAAGCCCCAGCACCTGCGCCCATTGTGCAGTTATACACAGATATGAACTCCTTGCTGTTTTGCCACTTGTCCACATATCCATACTGAAATGGATGGAAGAATGGAGAGAAGCAATGTTGAAGGGCCTGTCTTACAGAGTTGACCACAGTACGGTATAACTCAGGTACAGCACGAGTGGAAAAGTATGTCCTGGATGGGACTTTCCATTTTGGACAGGCGTGTGCCACAAACTGCCAGAATCAAGAATTCTCCATTAAGGAGAAGTGCAAAAGATCAATTGCCAGTATTTCAGCTACAGCACCATTAGATTCACGAGACACTGCATGATTGGGTGGGTACTTCAGCTTATGGGCCAAAACACTCTGCAGCATGGAATGACGTACATGCTTTGCATGGGGTGTGTCAAATGGCTCTGCTCTGCAAATGGATGGGGGTGTGAATATGTGATGAAGAGGGCTGCACAGGTGACATATCCACAAATTAAGTTATTTTCCCAGATCTACACACAGGGGTTGATGTAGCACTTGCACAAGACATACTGCATTGACCAGCAACACCACTCCTACTCTGACCACCACTTGACAAGATTTAAAAATCATTATCCTCCACCTCATCATGCCTGTAGTAATCGTCTGCTGTTATTACATCGCTACTGCAGACATTCCTACTTGCTCTTACAATCATGGAAGGGGATAACATGCTCATTAAGGTTGATGATGAGGGTGAATGCCCAACTATGGCATTAGCTGCCATCTGGTGCCAGGTCCACAGTGCCATGCACCTGTTCTTAAGATGTATATGCTGCCCCCTCCCCATGCCAAGATGACTCTCCTTTTTACCTCAACTCACATGCACATGGTAAAGCTGACAGATAGAAACTGACTCATCGTTTGCATCTTGAACAAAAAAATGCCAAACAAGGGATTGTGATCCCCTACTTTTAACATGTCCCTGATGCTGCTTATTGGACTCTGTTTTTTTTTAAGCCCTAAAATGTGAGGTGTGCTACATGATGTTTCAGGTAAGACATACTTGGACTGCAGCTGACTACCATGGCTACCTATGATTATTACTGGGTCATCATCATCATCAACATCAACTGGAACCACTAAATCACAACTTTTTTCAGGAGGGGGGTATTTAACACCAACAGACCCAGACATAGCCACCTTGACTTTCTTTTTCTCTGGTTCCCAACAGGGGTCACTGACAACATCATCATCATATTCATCAGCATCATCCGCATCGACATTTTCTGCTTGAATAGTGTCATGTGGACTACATGTTGCAACCACAGCAACAACATCATCATCATCATCTGATATTTTTGCACCACACTGTGAATCATTGGATGGCAAAATGATGACCTCCACCACAGTGGAAGAAATGTGTCATTGTGCGTTATCATCACCATGATCAGAATCATGTTCAACTACCATGGGGATGTTACTGGGGATGGGGAGTATGACACCATCTACACTGTCACTCATTTCCTTAGACTCAACTATATTTTTTGACACAGTTAAATGGTCAGAAGTGGAACTTGAGGCAGCAATACTCAGCAAGCAGAAACTGCACTAACACTACCAGCTGGAACATCATCATCTCCTCCAACTATGAGTGAACTACAGATTGTGCTGTAAAAAACACTGATGGAGAAATCCCTTTATGGACATCAGCTATGCACTTCCATGTACTACCATGCCCACAGACAATCTTACCCCTGACAGCAGTGCCATGGCCAGAAACAGCTTTGCTTGCACGTCCCTTGTGGGCATTTTGGGGGATTACCAAGAAAATTTTAAACCTATTTAAATTTCAGAACTTTCACTCTGGCACAGTGGATGTGATGTGTGAAGCCAAAAACAACAGTGGCTTGCAGATGTAGATTATGAACTAAGCAGATGCAAAGGCAGGCACAGACAGATTAGATTGCACTGCGTAATCAAGAAAAAGATGCTGACGCAAAGTCACAACAACACCTTAACTACTAGTGCTTACAACAGTCACAGTCCAAATCCAATATGGAAAAGAATACCTTTTGCCAGTTGGGGGTGAGGCAATGCACTGCAGTAACAGTATAAAATAAATATACCACAGTCCCAACCACAGAGCAGTACAAAATCATGCAGCTGTGGTGGATAGCATGTTCACACTGGTGCAATTACTCTGTGGCACAATAAAAGGTGTCTGTGAACTGTGATTTGATGAAACACATGATGTCACACACACACATTCACACACATACACTGCAAGTAATGCATGGCAAACTGAAAACTTCGGTAATACAACCAGATCTTTTCAACAAACTGCAATTATGCACTGCTGCAACACAAAATTCGACAAAAAAATGTGAAGAATAACTGACAATATTGCTGTGTGTGCATTAACACAGTTATACAAAAAAAATAACCAAAACAAAAAGACTGCCTTTTTCTCCCAGACAGTTAATCTAAATCTGCCTATACCACACAGATGCACCCCTCCCCCAAAGCACACGTCAACTGTCTCTCAGTACACAGACTGAATGTTCAAAATTAACATTCAAAATCCACACACAAACAATAAACACTCAATGATATGAGTGTAGGAGGGTTTCCTGCAATCAATGTACTATATTTTAAGCCAAAAACATGACTCAAAATGGATTTTTAACAGCTTTTATAGGGTTTCAGTTCCAGAGCTCTGACAGCAAACTGTCTCCAACTAGTCTACCACTACACACACACTACACAGACAGAACTGAGATTGTGCAGAACAATCTGGAGCCCATGTGACCTGCAATCCCATGAATCAATGCAGAATTCACCTTGTAGCCAAAAAACAAGGTGAAGTGATGCAAAGTACATTGAAATCAATGTACTTCACCTAAAACTGGGCACAGAAGTGGATGGGGGAAGGTGAAGTAACATGAAGTGCATTAAAATCAATGACTTCACAGTCCTCATTCTGATGTGAAGTACTCTGCTTCACATTGCGGAGTACTACACGGATTCTCTACTACTCCACAAATTGCTTCATGGAGTGAATTTTGGCCACTTCGCCTAGCACTATAGGTCAGGCATGGGTGCCTCTGTGCCACTGGGCCAGCAACCCAGTACTTATATTTAAGTGACAGGAAGGCAAGTTCTGCTTTTCTGGCTAGCAGGGATCCAGTTTCCATACTAATCTCAACTTTCTCCACATGGAGGGAAGAACTGGTATTTTCTCTTAGCATGGCATTGAACTCTGCTTTTTTTCTGCCATATTGAGGCTTCCAGCTGCATGAGTTAACACTCTTTTTCCTTCTTATAGTGAGCCATGTATCTAGTTATCAAGCCTCTCATGGTTGCCTTAAAGGCCTTCCAGAGGGTACTGAGAGAGGGTACTGACAGAGGTCTCTCCAGTATCACTGATATGGAGGAGGGTTATGGCTTCATTCTGTATTTGGGTTTTGAACTGCAGGTCATGCATCAAAAGAGGGTCTACCCTCCATGAAGGTGAATTCTTGGAAGGTGCCCCCCACCTTGTGTAGCTGCTGCAGCACATGATCTGAGATGATAAGTGGTTGGATGCTGGTAGTCATCACCCACCTGGGTAGCAGGGAAGGAAGGGATGACACAGGAGGGAGGGGCAGGGTCATTGGTGTAAGCCATGGACCCTGCATCACTTACCCAGGAGACTCGATAGACCAAAAATCTTTATTCTGCTGGCTTTTTTGTATGTTAGTATCACCACGTTGAGGAGTACTCGGGAGGCTAGCCACATGTCCAGCCTGCTGTTGGATTTGTGGGCTGCTGAGCAACATGTGTAATCTCAGACATAAGGCTTGTGCAGGTGCCAAACATTAGAGAGTATCTGGTCAGCCATTAGGAGCTGCAAAGCCTGTACTGCTTTTGAATGGGGCTCTGCAGCACTGTGACAGCAATCCACTAAATGGTCCAGAACTAGGTTAAAATCCCCTCCCATATGGAGGGGCAGGCATTGTCCTCACTGAATCACCCTATGAGTTCAGCAAACTGATGAAATAAGGAAGGTGCATCATCATTAGAACCACATAAGTTGTCTAAAATTAAAGGACCCGAGGGGGTGTAAAAGAGGACTAGTACCCATCTGCCATCTGGATCTTCAGCTGTTTTATGATTGTCCAGCACAAAGATTTAGTACAAGAATGGATACTTGTCTTCACTGATGAATTTAGCACCATGCATTCCAGATATGGAGTCTTAAATCAGTAATTGGGGTAGGTACAGACTGTGGTTTACTGGATTTTGTGCAGATGAAGAGGGAACTAGGGGAACAACAGTTCCAGATGTGATGAGACTGTGGTCATAAATCCCCCCCCCCCCATGTAGGGAGGTAAGAAAGGTCCTTAGCAGCTCTATCATGCTCAGGGCTCTTGACACATACAAAGATATGTAATAAAGGCTAACCATGAAATAACTTTTTTTATCCTGTATTTATTCTCCCCCAACCTGCTGCATGTTACACCATTAACAAATGCAGAGCCTAAATAAATCGTTTTCCCTAATGGACAATTCAACATTCCCACCACCACCACCAAGACTTCAGGTACCAGAAATTGAAGCATCATCAGGTTTGTCCCTTTATGGAAGAATGGAATACTGCAATGTTCACTAATAACCTGGACATTTTACCATATTTATGCACAAAAATTTCACTGTATCCTTCTTATTATCTCACCTCATAAACTCAAAAGGTGAAAACGTTCAAATCCTTACTGAAACATCATTCCATGGCACAGGTGTGAAAACACATTTTGGTCAGGATTTGGAAAATGACAGCTTTCTTGTTTATGAGGTGGTGTTTAAAAATGGGAATGCTAAAAATTGGAAATCAGAATATTTAAAATTACTAAAGTTATGAGCGAGCAAGGAAAAAAATTCAACATGTACTCATAACTGTGTTATTTTTGTGTATTTTGACCTCCAAATTTCAACATAGCCTTCTTATGACCCCATCTCCGAGTCATGCACAAGGGCAGTGAAAATGTTCAAGTTCTGCCCAAATGGTGATTTTGTAAAGCAGCCGCGAAATCATCTTTCAGGCCACATTTGTATATTTCCACCACTGTTAGTCATGATGAGGTGGTGTCTCAAAAAGGCCATGTTGAAAATCTGGGGTCAAAATATATAAAAATGGCAAAGTTATTAATCAAATTTCAAACACACATTGAAATTCATTATACTACACTTGCCTTGTTTTCTTATGTTGCAGTTTGAGGTTCCAGCAGCAAAGCATGTCTTCAACTGGAGAGTGCATCTACCCTGTGGGGCATAGTCAGGTGAGTGAGGGATGTGATGGATGTAGGGGTGTGTGGAGTGTTGGGTTCTGAGGGGGAGGTCAGGGTGGGGTGCTTGGGGGTGTGGGGTTGTGATCAATGAGGGACCATTTACTTTTTTACAGGGTTTAAAAACATTGAGGGATGGTTATCTGTATTTCAAGGATACTCAAACACTGTTGACTGGGCACCCTGGTGTTGGGCTTGTGTTCGTCAGCACCAGAGTTGGGCATCCCAGTGCAACCACATATATAGGTGGGGAACCTGGAGTGGATGGGGATCAAGAAAAGTGGTATTGGGGTGGGCATCCCGGTCCAATTATGTATTAAAAAATCTATAAACATTGGGAAAGTGGGTGGGTGACCTGGAGGGAAGGGGGGAGATAGAAACATTACTCTGGGTTGGCACCCCAGTTCACTAAATTAATAATTAATCAGATAGGTAGGTAGATAGAGAGAGAGAGAGAGAGAGAGAGAGAGATAACAATAGATAGACAGACAGAAAGACAAAAAGAGAGACAGAGAGTGAGAGAGAGACAGAGTGAGCAGGGGATCACCAGCTTACTGCATGAACTGAATTTGGCAGTAAGACTCCAGCTGTGGCTTCATTATTCAAGAAAGTCCCACTGTTCTCATACAGAGAATATGGATGAATGGCTTGTCTCGCTCAGCTGGGTACCCTGGATTTTGGGGATGCCAGAAAAGGTATTTCTATGGCAATTTACCAGAATCTAGCAAAACAGGTTTGGTAAGATAGGTTCAACTGTTTTTTTTTTCTTTGTAAATATTTCATTTTTTGTATTTTCAATGTTTCTGACTTTAAAAAAAGAAAGAAAATGGTGCCCATCATGATTGGTATTTTTTTCTAACACAGAAGGTATTTTTTCCACATGATCTATATTTTTTCCCACATGACAAGTACAGTAAAACATGAAAATAAGCTCTTGTGAAAGTTGCTTTTTTTTCAACTGTTCATTTTTGTCAGTTAACTCACAGATCCTTATAACTCTGAAATCATATCATTTTTTTCAGGAAACCTTCCAAAAGCATACCATTGACACAGGTCCCTCCAATAGTGAACATTTTATTGAAAAATTCCACACCATCTAGGTTGCAGGTGAGAGCAAAACATACGCAATGCTAAGTATAGGGAACCCAAATGTGTTTTTTTTTTCATTTTTTGGTACACAGAATCTTGATAACTGAAGAAGATGCCATCATGAACCTTTTCACGTCTTGAGACTAACAGCCTGATTGTGGATGCCAAATTTTCCATGCCAGACTGGACACTCTCTTCCATTCTTTTTGCCAATTTGCTCTTGACCGTCCTCCTTGTACTCACCACTGTGTCCTCTACCAATCTCTCTCTCTCTTTCTTCTCTCTTGAGGACAGGAGCAAGGCCCACTTTGCCAACTTCCTATTTAAATTCTGGTTCAGCTCTGTGCCCTCTCTATCTTATCTTCTAATCTCCCCTTTCTGCCCCCTACCTCCTGCTCTCTTAGACACCAAGATTCCTGTTCCCTGACAGTTCCCACCAGATTCACCTCTGCAGGTCAGGCAGCCTTCTTTTTTCACTTCCCCAAACTATGGAATACCCTTCCCCCAGCCATTCATCACCACACCTCCACCCATGCTTTCTCCCGGGTCCTACGTGACTTGATCTCTCCTTCCTGCAGTTGCTCCTAATCTCTTCCCCCTCCCATCCCTAGCCACAAACTGAGGCAAAGATAGCCAACTCTGTTAAGAAGGGGGATAAAACCTTTTATAGGTACATTAGAGAGTGAAGAAAGACCAAGGGAGGGATTCAGAGACTTAATAAAGGGGAGGGAATGTGGGGAGAGAGTGACAGTGAAAAAGCAGGAATATTGAAAGAATATTTCTGATCAGTATTCACAATGGAAGAGGAAGGGGAGGCACCTAAACCAAACAAGAGAAACACTCTGAATAAGGGGGTCGATACCAGTCCATTCACAGAAGAAAGGGTTTTGAAAGAACTCTTGAAACTGAGGGTGGACAAAGCAATGGGGCCTGATGGGATTCACCCAAGAACTGTAAAAGAACTAAGGGTAGAACTAGTAATGCCACTGACTACTCTCTTTAACAAATCATGGGAGGATGGAGTGGTACCTGAGGACTGGAGGAGGGCAAATGTGATTCCACTTTACAAAGTGGGAGCAGGGCAGAGGCAGGAAACTACAGACCAGTTAGTTTGACCTCAGTGGTAGGGAAAATGATTGAATCACATCTGAAGGAAAGAATTGTTGAGTACCTAGAGGTCAGTGGGGCACAAGACCCAAGGCAGCATGGTTTCATAGCAGGAAGGTCATGTCAGATGAACCTAATAGATTTCTCTGACTGGGTGACCAAAGTAGTAGATCAGGGAGGGGCTGTGGATATGGCCTACCTAGATTTTAACAAGGCATTTGACACAGTCTCGTACAAAAGATTAACATACAAGTTAGCAAGCCTTGGAGTGGGTAACAAAGTGGTAGCCTGGATAAAAAAACTGGCTGGACAACAGGACACAAAGGGTAATAGTAAACGGAGTCCACAGTGAAGAAAGGAGGGTAACTAGAGGGTTACTGCAGGGGTCAGTACTGGGACTGGTCCTCTTTAATGTCTTTATAAGTGACATTGGAGAGCACCTAGAAGGAAAAGTATGTCTCTTTGCAGATGACACAAAGATCTGCAACATGGTTGATACACAAGATGGGGTGGAAAGGATGAAAAGGGACTTGGCAAGGTTGGAAGGAGGGTCGAATATGTGGCAGCTCAGATTCAATGCAAAGTGCAAGGTAATGCATCTGGGAAATAAAAATCCAGTGGGAGAGTACACAATGGGGGGTGAGTTAATAACAACAGCAAAAATCAAAAGAGACCTAGGAATAATTATATCAGATGACCTAAAGGTGGGCAAGCAATGTGAGAAGGCAGTAAGGAGGGCTAGGGTGATACTGGGATGCATAAGGAGAGGCATCAACAGTAGAAAACAGGAATTTGTTATCCCTCTGTACAGACAGTTGGTAAGACCCCATCTGGAGTACTGCGTGCAATTCTGGAGACCCCATCTCCGCAAAGATATAGACAGAGTGGAGGCTGTTCAGAGGAGGGCAACCAAAATGGTGCAGCGTCTGCACCACAAGACATACGAGAAGAGATAAAGCAGCTTAATATGTATACTCTTGAGGAAAGGAGGGAGAGGGAGAGGGAGGACATGATAGAAACTTTCAAGTATCTCAAGGGAATTAAAGTTCAAGAGGGTAGCATCTTTCAGAAGAAGAGATGTGCAAGAACAAGGGGGAACTATTTGACGATAGAGGGTGGACGGCTCAGAAGTAATGTTAGGAAAGTATTTTTTCACAGAGAGGGTTGTGGATGCATGGGACAGCCTTCCTGAGGAGGTTGTGGAGTCAGGAACAGTGGGAGAATTCAAGAATGCATGGGACAGACATAAAGCAATTCTAGTGGGGGGTAGGATGAAGTGAGATGTTGATTAACTAGAATCTGCAGCTTATCCATCAGGTAGGGAAATGAGCAGACTAGGTGGGCCAAGTGGTCCTAATCTGCCATCAAATTCTATGTTTCTATGTTTCTATTCCACCTTCTGCTCACTCCCCACCCAGTACCTAACTTCATGCTCTAAAGGTGTACCTGCTGCTCAGCTCCATGCCAATGCATGTCTCCGGATCTCCTGTATTTTCAATCTGTTCTGCATAATAACATATGCTAATCCCAGTCCTTAATTTTGCTACTCTTTTTACCAAGTTAGAATTTAATTCTGTACAATTTTGTATTCTATTTCAAGCTCATATTATTTATTGTAATTGCAATTTCTTGTATTTTCTTTTTGCTTGTTCCCCCCCTCCTGACCTCCTGTATCAACAACCTGCTCTGCACTGTAACATATGCTATCCCAGTCTGTAATTGAAAGTTAGCAGTTAATGCTGTATAAACTTGTACTCTACTTCAACCTCATATCGCTTATTGTAATTGCAGTTTCATCCCCCCTACCTCTCTCTCTTCAGGACACATCTGGAAATGAGTAACTTTGCTCAGTGTGTTTTTCCTAGTGAAACTTTTAAATAAATAAATAAAATATAACGTTTTGCTATTTCATCAAAAGATGCTACAGTTATTAGGGTGCACAAATTGGGGTTTAACATTGAACAGCTTACTCAACCCTAACTATAGGGGCACTAAAGTGCCCCCAAAGTATAACCTTAATAGAAGCTGCAGTCCAAGGTAGTGACCACAAACAGGGATACCTGCATTGCTAAGTACCAGTTGATGGTTTACTCAGTTATTATGGACGCACTGACCACAGCTAAGGTGTCAAAATCAGGTGCTATTTCCTGGAGAAGATCTCCTTCTTAGCCCAAGCTGAGAAGAGAACCACTCAAACAGATCTAGCTTTCACAGAGAGGAATGACAACTGAGTGGCAATGGAACAACAGCTTGTCTTCACTTCATCAAGATGTGCAGTTTGGTTTCCTTCAGTGCAGCAAGGAGCCAGCTCTGATGGGGTTTCATGGGGTTGCATAAGAAACTGATGCAATTCACCCACGCTGTTAAAGATTCATAGCAAACAGAGGCTACTGTTTCATATAGCATTTAATTAAATTTTTGAAAAAGAAGCCAACTAGTATTTAGGACATAACCATGATGGAATAAAAATGCCTTGAACAAGGTCCATCTTACTATTGATCCAGGAGACAAAATAATATTGAAGAACATACCATAAAATGAAAAAGCACAGAGCATATGAGGTATACAGATTGTCAGACACAGTAACTGGCAGAGTTTACAGTGAGATGAGCCATAAGCCTTGATTTTAAGGTAACATTTAATTCTGAAGTGGAATGTGAGGTGCTAAGGAGTTTTAAACTTCCAAGGCCTTGAAACCTCTCTTTGCAATGTTAGGTACATTCAGCTAGCTGGTAAAGCTTGGCATGGAGTTGGACTACTCAAGGACTACTCTAGACTAAGTTATTCACAATAATGATATAATGAATGATTTTCTGAGTGTATTTTTTTATTATTATGAAAAACACATTTTGAAATAAGCTATATGACCTCTTTCTCACACATACATCCTTCTCTGCCAAATTTGAGCTGGAAAATGTACCAATAAGTGCTGTGAGAATAGATCATGATCAATAGCACTGCTAATTAGCTGCTTCAAGTTATGTAAACATGACTTGCACAGGACTCAATCTGCTGTATCATGTGACCTTTGTAATCCTTGTGTCCATACAGTACCTCCCAACTGTCCCTCATTAAAAAGGTTGTCTCTCATTTTGCCTTTTAAAACTGCTCAGTTCTGGTACAGTATGAAGTGTGTCAAAATATTTACTGTGCTTGAAACATTATTTTCCTGAAAGGTGCATAAGCTTTCATGGCACTAATACCATTATGTCTACTGATAGCTAAAATGGATCACTTTAGCATTTACTTAGTTACAGTATCCACTTTTATTGCATGTAAAATAAAAACATGCTGACAAGAAGAATTCACTGTAATACAGATACACAATTATGGTAGCTTGTTAAGTACTTTTCATCAAAAGTCTGAACATTCACAAAATGGAATTTGTTAAAAATGACAGTGAATATTTAATGTAGGTGCAACATGGAACATGTTACAATAACCATCTCAAGCAAAGAAAGACAAGTGCATATATAATTTTCAATAACAATACTGTATATCTATTGGTGGCATGCTGACTACTTAAACATGATTACAGTTTATAGATGGTATCAGAATTCCAGTCCCTACTAAGTAGAGAAGTGTCAAGCTTTTAATGTGAAAAAGGTAACTTTTGGCACCACAGCTTCAAAATTAGAATTAGTCTTTTTATTACAAATCTCTGCACAATTCCCAACCAAAGACATCATAACTTCACAACCATAAAATTATAGCACTGAAGCTATCAGCTCAAGGCCACAGTTTTTGATTGAGATAAAAGACGCCATTGTAACAAATACTGTTAAGTGAGTTACTTTATGTGCTCTATTAGATTCCCAATATGTTCAATATAAAGATTTGTCCAAACTGCATGAAAAGTGAAATGTATGTAAATAATATGTAAGGGGTCATGTGTAACAGTGTTTCCTTACACCCCCGAGGACTGTTATGGCTTCACAAACACTACTGCTGTTTTACAAAAAATTACCACAGTTTAGCTAGAGTGGTTTGCAAGGTCATAGACCAAAAGGTGTAAAACATATCATAACAACTATTTTTGCACTGCCTGTGTTCATTATAATTTTGACTGTCAGTTTTGTCCTGGACTTTACTTCTAGCTGTAATCTCAGTCTGTATGGGATTAATGTTCATTTCCCAACTCTTTGGCTATTTCACTCATTGTTATTTAACTTTATATCCCATTGCTTCCCACTTTTTGTCCATTGATATGTTTTCCCTAGGCATGGTTGTTGCGTGATATCCTGTGTTGTACAGTGCCTGAAAATAGGTACAAAGTTATCTAGTGTGTTTCCCTAGTCAATAATAAATAAATAAACAAATAAATGAAGAGTGTATCTGTGGTCTCCTATTTTTTTTTCTTATATAATAATATTTTAAATTTGTTGTAATCCTGTTTCTATCCCTTACTGTACCAGTTCTCCACTCTTCTTCCTTCTGGTACTATACCCACAGTTCCTACCAGCTTCACAGTTTGTCCCCTGTCCTCTGGTCTATAGCAGCCATCCTGCATACACCCCAGGTGAAAGCCCCTCAATGGCGGGACTTGGAGAGTAGTGAAGTCTCTGCCTGTCACAAAAGTTCATCTGTGGGGAGAAAGTGAAGGTTAATTCTGGTGTTGGTGGCATGGGATTAAACAGTTATATCATTCTCCTGGTCAATTTGTCCCTGCAGTATCTCCTTTCAAATCTCTTTTCTTCCACAATGCTTCCAATGTCCTTACTGGTGCCAGACCTGGGGAGGCTGGACATTGTATGGTTATCTGCAACACCCTAGGCCACTCCTGAGTACATCTAAGAGATACTGAAACAGTGAGGACTTTGACACTCTCCTCCCGGCCAAAGGTGGGTGAGCAGATTCATGGTGTAAACACAGGTTGCCCACATTTAAGTACAACACACACAGCTAGCACCAATGCGCCATGCTTCTTTTTAATCCTTGACCAGCAGAAACACAGCCACAAGTTAGAATCTGAACTGGTATTACTGCTGAAACTGATACATAGTAAATGCTTGAATGATCACCATTATTTATTTATTTTTTTATTAATTTTGTTAACTGGGTAGGCCCACTGGAACATTGCTGTCTACTTTTCAATGGTGATCCAGATATAATTACACGTAACATTCAAAACAGCATATTGTCAAAGTACAGGTTCATATTACAGACACATCTTGATATAATCAGAAGTGCATGAAGAGTGTGACAAAACATACATTTGACCAAATATATAACAGTATTAATAACAATCATTTACTATACAGAATATTGATACAATGGTCAGGAGGGTACAATATGAACCAGAAAGTAAGCAAAGTGGACTTCTGGTGATGTCACCACCTAAAATAGAAGGTTAGAGGTGGTGCTCCTTCCACTCAGATTTTCCCCCCGTTGAAGTGTTATTTCAAAGGTTCTATGCTACAATACTGTGAGGGAGATTCCTCAATTCTATGGGCAAAACTAAGAAAAAAAAGGGAGAAGAGATGATTTGTGCACTGGTTTCAGATCTTATCCCATCTATCCAGCCCAATGCAACGGCATCTCCACTTTCGGCAGCTTCCCCCTCCTCGGCTACTGTTGAATTGGATCCTGCACAAAAGAATGCAGTATTCCTGGAGGAATGTCATGTGTTTCGGGCAGAGAGTCAGGGGATGCATGAGGAGCTGAAATCCTCCATCTCACACCTGGATACTAGACTCATAGACTCAGGGAACTAGAATTACATCAGTCAGAAATGGACTCCTGAGTGGACAGATTAAAGAGAGTCCTAATTAAAGTTTTGCCAGAGAATCAATGACTAGAGGATAAGCATAATGACTTAGAAAACCATTTGCATCAGAATAACCTCCACTTGTACAGTTTGCCAGAGTGGGGAGAAGGCTCTGGGGACCTCGTCACTTTTTTTACAAGCTTTTTTTCTTTTCTGAACAGAGGATTTGTGCCCTTTTCCAATTAAATGGTCACATCGAGCCCTTGACCCCCCCCCCGATCAACTATTGCAACTCAAGGACCTTGCTCTATTGTCTTTCATTTTTACAACTATGCCACTAAACAATTGGTCCTTTTTCCTTTTTTTTTTTCTTTTTTGAAGGTTCAGGTAGAAAATTAAAAGGCTTATTCATCAACTGGATCTGGTGGTCCATCAGTCTCAGGCCTTATTTTTCATCATCATTACCCTCCTCCCTGCCTATGGGTCGAAGATTCAGCAATATATTTTTCACTATATCTTTATCTAAGTTATTCTTTCCTATTGCATAACTTTCTATAAAAAACGGTGAATAGGGTCACACGTTTTTTTTTTCAAATCTTTGTTAATCCTCTATGTTCATGTAGTGTATTTTTTCTAATTTCATTATATCCACTAAAATGTTCACCCATGTTTCATGGAGGGGGAGCACAACATCCTTTCACTTCAAATTTTTTGCTAAGCTCACGGCAATAGTTAAAACATTTTTTTGAAATTGATCAAGATACGAATTATGCCTTTTTAGTGCTAGCAATGTAAGAAGTGGAGAAAATTGTAATTTAGTCTTAAGTATGATTTTACAATGTATTCCTTATTTTTTCCAAAAAATGTGTTAAATAAGAGCAATCATGTATAAGGTGTATTAGAGAGTCTGACACATGTGCATACCTAGGGCATGCAGCAGACAAGGTATTATTTATTTTATGTAATCCAGAGAGAGTAAAATAAGCTCTATGAAGTGTATTAAATTGTATTTGTTGAAGTTTACAGGATTTGATGTTTGTTGCAGGAGTAGCCAAAATGTCCTACCATAATTTATCTGATATTTCAATACCTAAATATTTTGCCCATTTCTCTTTTAGTTTTATTATATTCTTTGGTATTCACTTATCCAAGTAAGGATTAAGCACGAGAAAGCATGGGTCTACTGTGGTATTAATCCATGGTTGGGGGGGTTGGACCACGAGGCCAAAGGCCGAGTGGGTCCAACCAACCAACTATGGATTAATTCCACTGTAGACCCATCCTTTCGAGTGGCTTAATCCGCTTGTAACATGGCAATGAGTCTATGACTAATAGTCTTTGAATAAATGAGTACAATCACACTGATTTACTTTCAGAATACTATAAATTGAGCTATTAAACATGATGTACATATACTTGAAAACAATTGGAACACACCTATTGGAAACATCATTGCTGCTATTTCACTTTTGTTAAAATAACTTTCATTACAAGCTTTAAGCTTTCTAACATCAAAACATATTTTATAACTTTTCAAAAACTTGCAATTCACTTTCTATTCTAGGTGCTTTGATTTTCCTCTCTATGTATTAGAAGATATGGGCTGCACTGCATGATGGGAGTGTGCTATGGTACATTGTAGTTTTCTTTCTCCAGTTCCTTTGCAGACCAATAGGTGGCTGTCACACAATCCTAGTAGCACAAGCACATTTTCTCCAAATGTACTGGACTAAGCCAATCTGAAAAACACTTTATTGAACAACTACTATTTTGCAGAATATTATTTTCACTTTTTCCCTCTAAACTACCTAATCAGCAGGACATAGAACAACATGCGTTTACTGCTTTCATCTTTCAAATACTTGTTTTGACTACTATTGTTAGTCTGTTTCTTTGATTCTTTTGTTTCTCTAAATTTATTTTTCTTTTCACCCACAGAAGTATCCTCTCTCTTTAATTTTGCTTTGTTTATCTCAGTGTCTGTTATTTTTGCTTTCGGTTATAGAAGCTGCATGCTTATCTTTATCACTGTGTATTCACCTAGAAAAGGCTCGGCCAGATAATGATGTTCAGTCATCCACAATGCATTGCACCCATAGTTGCTTAGAAAGCAGTAGATCAGAAGGGATGGCAACAGTATGTAACTGTTCACTTCTACAGAAATATTGCTGCAGCATAATTAACAGTATATGTGGAGTTTAAATGTACAATCTTTAGTAACTCATGCACTTCTGTTGTAGTTACAATATAGAACAGTCTTGAAAAAGTCAAAAACCCTGTGCCAGGAAAATTCTTAGTAAATACAACTTGGGACAACTACACACTGCAAGCTATTTGCATATTGCTTTCACTGGTATACTGCTTCTTACCTGTAGTGGATTGCAAAGGTATTACAATACAAACCATGAACTACTATGGTATTAGACCATGGTTTCTACTGTACCACATGGTGTGTTTGCACCTATCTGAGTGCTTCATTTCGTTTTTTTTATGCCATGTTACAAGGTACAATGAATTACTGATATTATTTCTTTTATTTCCTTTTGTTGAGTCAATGAGTCAACAGGGGTGTACTTTTTATACTTAAGCTTCCATTTGTTTTAATTAAATAACTCTTTATTCGTAGGTAACTAAATAAGTGACTTTTAGGAATTTTATAATAAGCTTGTATTTGAGGAAATTATTTATATGGATTATTAATAAATAGATGACCAAATTCAAATAGTCCTAAGTCTTGCCATTTTTTTAAAGTCTGGTTCATTTATTGATGGAAAAAATGCATAATTGTTATATATTGAGGTGTATTTTGTGACTGGAATTTTAACTTAAATTTTTTATGTAGTTCATACCAACACTGTACTGTTATATATGTGGCCATATTACCATTGTTTTGGTTATTTTTTATTTTATAAAAGCTTGAAAATAGTAAATTTCTTAAGTATTTATATTTGTAAATTTGTTTCCATTTTTATTGTTTTTAATGACTGAACAAGCAAATTTCACACCTGGATACTAGACTCATAGACTCAGGGAACTAAAATTACGCCAGTCGGATATGGACTCTTGCATGGCCAGATTAGAGAGAGTCCTTCTTAAAGTTTTTCAGGAGAATCAACGACTAGCGAATAAGTGTGATGACCTGGAAAACCGTTCACATCATAATAACCTCTGCTTGTACGATTTGCCAGCGGGGAAGAAGGCTCCAGGGACCTACTTTTTTTTTTACAAAGTTTTCTTCCTTCTCTTCTGGACAGAGGATTTGTGCCCTTTGCCGATTGAATGGGCACATCAAGCCCTTACCCCCTAACTGACTACTGCAACTCAAAGACCTCACTCTATTGTCTTTCATTTTTACAACTATGCCACTAAACAAATGTTACTTTTGAGAGCTTGGCACAAAGGTACAATCCTCTACAAGGGTCATTGAGTAGTGCTTGATAATGATTATTCTCCTGATCTGGTGCAGCGGAGAAGGGCTTATCTTCCTATTTATCCTATTTTAGGGCAACAGAAGTTGAAATTTTTTAACCCCTGTCTGGCCAGGATGCAAATTCATTTCCCAGGTAGGATTAAAGTTTTTGAGGATCAGGACTCTGTACTTCAAGAGCTGTGGACAAGAAAGTTCTCTATCCAGGATGACCAGATGGACTGCTCATAGATCCAAGAAAACAAGAGAGCCTCAATGGGATTCCTGGGTGAAAGTATTGTCTTCTGGTAAAAAAAGGAGATCAGACTAAGCTCTAGCCAAAGTAAAAGCTATGCTTCAATCTTTCCAGAGAAAGGAGCTAACCTGATTAGTGGGTTTTCTTCTCTGTTGAAAGTGAATATTCCTATGTGATACCTCCCAGTTTGTTGTTTATGCGGACTGAATCAGTGGCACAGGTTGTTCCCCCCTTTGTTTTGGTCTTACTTTTCTTCTTCTTTCTCTTCTAGGTCAGTTGCTGTCATTGAAGAGGACATCTTCTGGTGTGTAAATGGAGTGAGCTTACTCTGACTCTAGCCATAGGTTACAATTTCAAACTCCCTAGGCTTTCCAGTTTTTTGTTTTTTTTTTGTCTTTCTTCTTTTTATGAATACTGTTTCTTCACATCGGATTGCCTACAGTCCTTATTTGGACACAAGTGTTCCCGGTGCATCAACTGAAATATTTGGCTCTGGCAAGTACTGTGAAAGACAGACTGTTTCTCATTTGACTTTTAATTACCTTCATGTGTAGTTTTATTAATCATGCTGCTTGTCTGTCACACAAGGAACCATAATTTTTCTAATGTGGAAGACTTATTTGGGCTGTGAAATGGTGGGGGCTGGAAATATGGACAAAGACATAGATTTTGCCTACTACCTTTTTTCATTGCATATATACCCCACAATCAGATTATTGTTATTGTTCTTCCACTAGATGGCATTGTTTGTTTATTGTTATATGCTGTACAGTGATCTTACTGTCTGACTACAGACAGTGTATTTTTTTTATTCGGTTTTGTCGAAGTGGTTGATTTTTTTTTCCTTAGTTGGACTGTTTCTGTTTTATGATTCTTCATTGCTTTACAATAGTTTTTGTTTTAGTTGGTACACTCTTGTCTAATTTTCTCTTCATTTCTGCCTTTATTATGTTTTTTTAAATGTTATACTTGGTTCATATGGGGTGGGAAGGGTGTTTTTCTTTTTGCAGTTTTATTTTACATTGACCTTTATTTAATGTGTTTCTCTTTTATACACCCTTTCCCTCTACTCCCTTTTTTTGTTTAAGCCCTTTCATTTAAACCTTAAATTGTTCTGGGAGTTGGGAGGAGGGAATAAAGGTGTTGTTCTTCAGAAGTCTCTTATTCAGGGGGAGGTGTGGCCCATGACCCCTGGTTGGCTCAGTTTGTGCCAAAAACCCACCTTAGACCTTATATAAGGGGTTTGATCCCTCTGAGGGGAACTTGGATACTTCCCATATGTAGTCTTACCATTCTTAACCTACATTTGTACCCATAGAGTACTGGCCCCTATGTGGCCATTGAAAGTTATGTTTTTGTTTCTAGTCATTACAGTTTTGTTTAGTGTTAGGGGTGATGGGAGGTGGATGGATTTTGTCAGTTAGACATCATAGTTGGTTTTTTTTTTTGGCGGTGTTGGGATTTACATGGGGGAGTTTATTTCTTCAGAAGGGATCCCAGAGAAGCCCTTTAAGTCTGTTTTCACCATTTGGGCCCTATTGTTACTCCAGGTGGATACTGATCCCTCTGTGGCCTTAGGAGACTACAGTTTTGTGTTTCTTATTTCTAGCTCAGGGTTTTCTGGGGTGGAAATATTTGGAATTGTTGGTGTTTCTCTTGTTGGGTTTCTGGGGTGATGGGGTTTGGTTTTAGCATTACGTGCTAGCCTGGGCAAGTAATCTTTTAGTATTTTCAACTCAGTTATTTTTCTATAGCTTTTATGGTAAGTTTAACTGTCTGTTCTTTAAATGTAAAGGGAATTCATGATGTTGTGAAGTGAGCCAGGATCCTACACTAACGTATCCATCACAGATGGGATGTGTTGTTTTTTTTCTGCAGGAAATTGGATTGTCAGAGGAGGAGCTGTTCAAGCTCTGGAGGTTGTGGGTAGACATATTTTGTTTGGCCACACATCCATTGGTAAAGATGGCAGGGACAGCTATATTATTAAGGAAGGGACTCCCATTCCATCTGACACAGTTGCAGATGGATCCAGTGGGTAGATATGTGGCAGCTACAGGCACTTTACAAGGCATCCCAGTATACCTAGTTTCAGTTTATGCCCCAATACCTCCCTCTAAGGATTTTATTTTTTGCTTTTTTGGCTAAACTTCCAGAAGTTCAGTTAATTTGTGCTGGGGACTGGAATTGCTTAGAGTATCCTCATTTACTGTAGATAGGGCTCCAACCCCTCAGAAAGGAGAAGAAACTCAGTCTAGATTGTTATGAACCCTAATTTCTGAGAGTGGAATGAAGGATCACTGGTGTCAGCAATATCCAAACATGAGGAACTACACCTTTCACTCTCCAGCCTTGAATTCATATGCCCACTTGGACCACTTCTATGTACAACAGAAATGGGCATCAATGTTTAAGTTGATCAATGTCCACCCAATTTCTTTCTCAGATCATGCTTTATTAGTTGGTAAATTGGAAGTAGGTTCTATAAAGAAGGCTGGACTTTGGCATTTTGACTTTGGGATTGTTTCATGATAAGACTTTTGTTTCTCAAATTAAAGATGTGATCCGGTATTATTTGGAAGAAAATGTATGGAAGGATATCCCCTGAAGCATGTATGGGATGGCCTCAAAGCAGTGGTCTGACGGTCATATGATTTCCTATGCTTCTTTCAAAAAAAAAAGGAGTATTGGAAGTCACAATATACTTTAGAAACTCAATTATCCCAATTAGAGCAAGAACACCAACAGACATAGGATACCAATTATTACCATGGTTATGGGTGATTAGGGAAGAGCCCAACACACTGGCTCTTCATAAGGTAAAAAATTCCCTTTGCTTCACTAATCAAAAATATTAAGAAGGGGGGAACAAAGTGGGAAAGCTATTAGCTATGCAACTTTGAAAACAAGAAGTAGATAGGTATGTCCCCCACATTATTATAAGATAATATGCCTTATGATACTCATGTTGACTCACAATTAATAATTGGGGATTTTCAAGATTATTATACTCATCTGTATGTAAAGGAGCAGGACTCCAATCAACAAGTGCAGGTGTCTATTTTTTTGAGCGGGATTCACCTTCCTACCCTTACTCAATCTCAGCAGGAGGGTTTGGAGGCCCCTTTTCTGGAAGCTAAATTGCAAGCAGTTATTCATTCTTTGAAATCTGGTAAGGCTCCAGGCCCAGATGGTTTTATTCTAGAATGCTATGAGGTATTTGCTCTGGAGCTGACCCTTTTGTTTGCTCAGCATTGTAATTTAGCATATGAACCTGAAGACTTACCAGATACGTGGAACAAAGCCAATATTTCTTGTTTACTGAAACCCAGAAAGGACCCAGTGTGCAGTGTTAATTTTCACCCCATTTCCTTGTTGAATTATGATTTGAAGATCTTCACTAAAGCAGTTGGGTTATGACTACAGAAAGTGAAACCTTTACTTGTTCATCTCAATCAGACTGGTTTTATTCCTGCTAGTCATTTGCAGGATAATGTTAGAAAGTTGTTGAACATCCTCTCGGCCTCCTGAGCATGGTCTCCGGACCATGCAGGAGCAGTAGTATTGATTGATGCTGAAAAGGTGTTCAACCATTTGGATTGGCACTTTTTAATAGCCACATTACACAAGTTCCAATTTGGCCAGAAATTTTGTAATTGGCTTTAGAATTTATACATACACCCATAGGCATGGTTTCTGTGTAAGTGGACTGATCTCTTCCTGGTTTTGGATAGAACGTGATACTAGACAGGGATGTCCTCTTCCCCCTTTTATTTGCCTTAAGTTTAGAACAGTTTGCAGCATGGATCAGGCAATCAGAGGAGTATCAGGGTGTCTTATTAGGAGGATCTTTGAGTTTCTTTGAATGCAGATGGTACTTTGTTTTATTTAGAATATCCCTCTTGTACCCTTACAGTTATAAAGACCATGCTAGCTCAATATGGATGGGTCTTGGGGTTTAATGTTAATGAAACAAAGAATAACATTTTATGGTATGGATGCTCTTTAGCAGGCTCTACTTATGACACCTGTGGGTACAAGCAAGTATTTCAAGGGTTTAGATATTTAGATTTATGGATACCTCAGGAGCTTTGCACACTTTTTGCCACTAAGCTACTGAAAGATGTTCAAAATGATTGTCTTCAATTGAAATAACTTACATTGTCTGTGGCAAACCGGGTGGAAACTGTGCATCACCCACTATACAGACATCAGGAGTGAAACCTCTATCTATCCCAAAAAGAGAATCAGCCCTGTTCTTGATTGAAGTCCACAGGGGGGCCACCTTGAGGCATTCCCAAAAAACATGGAAAGGCATTCCCTCAGCTAGCCTGCACCACGAACAAAGACTGGAGTCTGCCCATTTTCACTAATTTGGTAGGCGCAAAATACATATTATTTAATATATGGAATTTGGTGAGCCATAACTTGTCTTGGAATGAATATGTGTATAGATCTTGCCAGATCTTACACCAATGAAAAGTGTACTGTGGAAGCTGGGCATTCCAGTATAGAGAAGAACCATCAAACTCTGGGAAGGATTTAGGAAATAAAAGAAAGTACAACTTGGATACTGCATGCGGATGGGAAATCAGGTCTTGTAATATCTGTAGAAAATCAGATGAGTTAACATCCCCCAAAGTAGTCCTAAATCTTTGGTGAATGGCATGGTGTAATTGGTAAATCCTGAAAACTAACTTATTGTCAAGCTGAAAGTCACCCAAAATTTCACTAGAGGATAACAAAACACCATTGTGGAGCAAATTGCACACACTGACATTTGACAATTGTGGTAACCATGTTCCCTAAAGGACCTTGCCACCAATTCTGAAGTTAGGGTTCCAGAAAACAGGCTGGGAAATATATTGCACCTGTGTGTACTGCATAAAATTGCAAAAAACTGCGACTTAACTCTAACAGAAAGGCCAATTAAAGAGTTACAGACGGCAACATGTAGAGCTTTAGGAGATGTATTCAACAAGGCTTAGGGAGACTGGCCAGCCTTAGAAAACAGGTCTTTCTCAATGACCAACCAAATGGGGAAGTAGACAAGGGATTCATTCTCTGGATAAGAGCAACACAATTTGAAATACTTACTGGCATTACTAGCCAGGTAGTATAATACAAAATGTGGGTGCCAAAGCCTCCTAAGCTCATTAGAGGCTGCCCGTTTGTTGTAAGCTCATCTGGGAAGCTTGCCTAACCATATAAACTCTGAAATAAAGCTATGCAATTTTTAAACCAGGAAAGGGGTAGCCAGGTGTTAAGTATAATAATGGAATAGAAAATACAGGGTAAGATATTCATCTTGACAATACTGATTTTACCCCAAAGGGTTAAAAGTAAAGATTTCCATCTCTGCAGATCTTGTTCCAACAGAGATATTGAGTTGTTGAGGTTAAGCTTCCGAGACTGGGATGTACTCCTCGAGACAAAAACAGTATTTGATCTGTTTTTAGGACCAAGACAATATGAGTGCAAGAATGTCCGATTTAAGAACCATAGAGTTTAGGGGCATAACCATTGTTTTGTCTAGGTTGAGCCTATAATTAGAAAGGTCATCGAAGTCTTGAATGGTGGCTGAAGTGGTGGGGGTAGCTATATTAGGGTGTGAAACATGGAATAAAATATCATATGCAAAAGTGGAGAGTTTTAACTCCCAATAACCAACTTATACTCCTGTTAAGTTTCGGTTAAGTTTGAATTTCAATAAAAGGTGTTCTAAATAAAGGTTAAATAACAGAGGGGACAAAGGGCACCCTTGTCTAGCACTTGAAAATAAAGGAAAAGTAGACTAGAAAACCCCGTTACAGTATATCTGAGCACTAGTAGAAGAATTCTGTGCAATTCCTACGTATCAAACTACTCCTTGGGGCCCAAAATAAAGTGCTCACTGTAGTCTCAGTCTACATCCCACCAAAGGGATTGGTCTCTGTGTGGTCCTGGACTTTGTAAGATCCCAACCTCCCAGATCTGAGATCCTCCTCCTTGGCAATTTTAATATCAACTGGCTTGCACCTGATGTAGGAACCCACAAGGATGCTATCTCTTTAGCTAACCTAATGCTGATGGTCGATTCCCCCACAAGGAAGAACTACAAGTCAGGTACCAGCACTCTTCTGGACTGGGTTCTTGCCAGCCACCCAGCCCATATCAACAACTCCACTGTCCTTCTGGATTCCCTCAGTGACCATTCCCCTGTCATCTGCAACTGGTCAAATAAGTTTTGTAAGCCTCCTCCTAAAACCATTTCCAGCAGAGTCCTACCCCATAGCCAACTGACCCATCTCAATTCCTGTCTTAGTCAGCAAGACTGGTCTCCCATATACAGTGCACTGGATGTTGACGCGGCCCTTGATTATTTCATCACCACATTCAACTCTGCCTGTGACTCCTACACCCCAGTAAAAAGGCACAAAGTCAAGGCACTCTCCGATCCCTGGCTCATAGCTGAGTTACTGGCTTAGTTAAAATCTAGGGACTACATCTGGGCAATAGTAAGGGCCACAGGTGCTCAACTGGACATTCAAAACTACAAACAGACTGGCAAGAACTGCACAAAACAAATATGACTGACGAAGAGTACCTACTACAAAGAAGCCCTCACCAGCACTTGGGGAGATGGAAGAGCTTTTTCGGACAATATTAGCGAAGTCACAGGGAAGCACTCCAAATCCTCCCCAACCCTACTGATGGTTGATGGAGCCACCATCATTGACCCAAAGGCCATTGCCAATACTTTCAATGCAGCCTTCACTGACCTTAATGCTGTTCTCCCCCCAGACTTTTTCTCCAAAACTGTCTCCCCTGCTCCAAATTCCCTACCTATCACCTCAAAATCATCTGCCTTTCCACTTCAAAAAAGTCAAAGTGAATGATGTCCGCTAATATATAATAAAGGCTATCTCTAAGTTCAGAGCCAGTGGTGATTCACTGGAATTTAAACTGCTATCCCTCACCCTTGAAGAGGTACTGTGCCCGCTTACCTGAATCTTCAACCTCTCCCTCAGCCTCAGCCAGTTCCCAAGCAAATGGAAATTTGCTATTGTCACTCTGGTCTTTAAAAGTGGCAACAAGTATGTTCGTATGTTTGTATACAGGGGAACTATTGGCTGATCGCTATAGTGCCCCCCTCTACAAAGCCCTTGAGCACACTGTTGCTGACCAGCTTACAGGCTACCTGGACAAATATAACATCCTATGTGCACAGAAACACGGGTTCAGGCAAAGGCACAGCACATCAACAGCCATCCTGGAATTCACTGGAGTCCTTCACAACTCGTTGGCCAAAGACCATCTAACTGGAGCCATTTTCATCGACTTGACTAAGGCATTTGACACCGTTCACCATGCCCTGCCTACCAAACAGCTGCTGAAGGCAGGGCTCTCCCAGGACTCCACTGCACAGTTTAATAGCTACCTGGGCTGGTGCTCACAAAGAGTAAAAATCTCAGGAGGACTCTCTGACTCCAAACCTGTTCGCTCAGACATCCCTCAGGGATCCATACTGGGCCCACTACTTTTCAGGCTTTTCCTGAACTCCCTTCCACTATCCTGCCCAGAACAAATTATCCTCTATGCCAATGATGCTGTGCTTCTCACCCCCCCATAAGGACCCACAACCCTTACTTCACACCTACAGCTTGCTTTCTCCATTGTTGAAAACTGGTTCTCAAAACATAAACTAGTTCTAAACCACAAAAAGACTAAATCTACACTTTTCTGTAGCTCACAAAACAAACACAGGCAATACCCCCTTGATATCAATACAAATGCTGGTAATACCCTCGAACAAGTGTCATCTTTTAAATACTTTAGAGTCTCACTTGACCCTTGCCTATCTTATGGGACTCATATTGATAGTGTTGCCAGAGTGGTAAACTCACACATTGGAATTCTGTACCAAAATAGATAACATCTTACCCAGGTAGCACCGGAAGATTGCTATCCAGAGTTCTGTGGTCTCCATCATAGACTACGGCCTCATAATCTATGGCTCTGCCTCTACTACCACCCTCAGGTGCATAATGACCTCCCTAAACAAGGCCTGTCAACTACTTAATGGATCCCACCGACTCACACATACATGTGAGCTTTACGCTCAAACGGGATGTCTTCAACTCGCTAACCGCATAAAGTACCTTACCTGCTTGATGGCGAAAAACTTACTTTGAGCCTTACTCCACCTAGTGTCCAAGCCCTCCTGCACCCAAACTCTAATCCTCGTAACACCAGAGTGTCTGAAGGTCAGCTTCTACAGGTCCCCTGATGCTGCACCACTCTGGGCCAAAGATCCTTTTGCACACCGTGCACTCAGCTGGATGAATGCCCTCAGCACTCACATCCCCTCCACTTCCTCACTGGGCATATTCAAATCATGCCTCCATCATCATCATCTCATGGCCTCCAGCTCATGTGACTGCCACCCCTAACTTCCCTCTCCCCCATTGAGATCAACCAGCCCCCTCTGATGTTCTTTGACAATGCCGTAAGTTGCTCTAGTCTCTTTTTTGGCTGACACCCCCCATCCTCTCACCCTTCCTCTGTGATTTCTTCTAGGTTTCTGAAATGATTCCTTGTATGTGTTATTCATGTATCCTACTGTATTTGCCATGGTGCCGTACCTGAACTGATGAATATGGCTGTATGGTCTCTTTAATGTTGTATACCCATGTTTAACATGTTTAACATGTATGTACTCTCCTGATGTGGAACCTTTGTAAAAGAGCCTTGGCTCAAAGGTAATTGTAATCCTAGATCTAAATAAACAATAAACAATATATGACTTTAATACAAAGAATGAGAGGAAGGAGGAAGCCAAATTGTTCTAGGGTGGCAAACAAAAAATTCCATTTAACACTATCAAATACTTTTTCCATGTCCAGTGAGACCAAAGCTACAGGGGCTAAGGAATCCCTGAACGTGGAGAAGATATGAGCAAGCTTGCGAAGATGATCCACTGAGAAACTAGAAGACATGAAGCCATCCTGTTCACTACAAATAAGACTGGCCCATACTTGGTTAATCCTTGAGGCCAGAATTTTGGAAAGTATCTTAATATCATAGTTAAGCAAGGAATTTGGTTGGTAACTAGTGACTTTATCCAGGGACTTATCAGGTTTGTGAAGCAGAACAATCAGGGCCTCGAGAAGGGAACTATCTAAAGTGTCCGATTCATAATATATTGGAAAAGGCGGTGCAATCATGGAGCAAGCTCAGTCACAAACAACTTACAAAAGTTCAATATGAAGCCATCAGGCCCCAGTTCCTTGCCAAGTGGCAGGGTCTTGATGGTGTCAAGGATTTATGACTCAGATAAAGGGGCCAATAAAAGGAACTGTCCTGGTGTGGTTAAGGTAGGGAGAGGTGTAGAGGCCAGGTACTCGGTAATGTTAGGAGGGGGGATTGGAAATGGGACCATAAAGCTCCCAATAATATTTCTGAAATTAGAGAACAAAAACTTTGGGTGCCATTTTCATAGTACCATCATCCGTGTAGTGAATGAAAGATATAAGCTGGGAGGCCTCCTGTTTCCAGAGACAGAAGGCCAGAAGATGACCTGCCTTCTTCCCTTGATCAGTATACTCAGAATCAGTTTTATAAGTAGCATAATCTGCATGCTCCACAGACGTTCAGCATATCGATCCCGAAGCGACAGGAGTTCAAGATGAGTGGCCTCTGGGGTCTGACGGTTCAAGAATTTTTCTATGTCCCTAATGTGATTTAACAGGGCAACCAATTCTTTTTCACTCTTTTGCTTATGTTTAGATGCTTAGTGAATAAGTTCCCCCAAGGAAACATTTTAGGGCACACCACTCCACATCTTCTTTCTCAGTAGTTCCAACATTATGTGTGGCAAACACCTCTATCTGCATTTTAATATGGGAGTTAACATATTCATCTTTTAAGAGTTGATTATTCAACTTCCAAGAAGTTTCCTTCTGAAAGGTTGGTAACAAGGAGAACTTAATCCAACCTAAGGAATGACTGGATATGACTCTAGGGGTAATCTTGCAGCCCATCACCTCACCCCGTGAAGTCTGACTAATGAAAATGTACTCAATATGGGATGAGGATCCATGGACCACTGAGTGAAAGGTAAATTTCTTGACTTGAGGATGTAAAAGATGCCAAGGGTAACAAAGTCCCTATGAGTTAGACATTGCCCAGATGGTTTGCTGGGCTGGAGACAAGCCAGCCTTCATCCTGTCTGCTCTATCCAAATCTTGGGAAAAGGAGATATTAGAATCTCCTCAAATAATCATAGGAAGAGAGTGGAATTGGGCTAAAAGTGATGACAATTCAGTAAAAAAGGATGGAGTATCAGTGTTAGGGCCATAAACAGAACCAAGCAAAACCTCCGTATGCTCAAGTAAACCTTTGACAAAAATAAATCTACAATGGGGGGGTCACCAAAACTGTGTGTTCAAGTAAAGGTAACATTCCTAGAAATCAGAATAGCCACCCATCTACTATTTGCACTATCCCCAGCAGCAACAACTTGAACAACAAACTGTCGATGGAATAGATTGCCCTCATTCAAGGGGAAATGGGTCTCCTATAAAAAGATTATATTGCAGTGGAACTGTTGCATATGTTTAATAAGCTGAAACCGTTAAGCTTTAGGGTTGGCTCCCTTTATATTCCACAATGCACATGTAAATATAGATACCATGGGTCCATCCCTAATAGTAACCAAATAATTGATAAGCCTCATACAGCCAAAAGAAAGGCAGAATAGATCAGAGAAGTCCACTCTGCCCCTCACCCCCACCAAAATAAACTAAGTCAAGCCTCTTAAATAAAGTCTGCAATTCAAAGTAAGAGAAAGGAGATGGTGAATATTGTAACACTGTCAGAACAATAACCATAGTAAATGTGAGGAGTCTTGTCAAAATATAAGACATAAATGCCCCTATACAACCCCATACACATAAACCCACAGATCTCCGATAAACAAACACCACAACCTTGAAAGGGTAACAAACCCAGAACACATCCTCCTTCCCCCCCAAGAAGTAAATAATACACACTAACAGGCCCATAATGAACCCGATCCAACAACTTCCTCTCCCGAGGCCCCTCCCACCTCCCCCCACCAGAAAACCTCAAAACAGAAAGAGCCATATAAAAACAATTTTAAAGTACCACTATAAAAAATATAGAAGTGGCCCAATCCAACATTAAAATAGTCAGTATATAAACAGTTTAACACAGTGCCCCAGACTGTGAAATATATTAGATGGGACAGGTATCCACTAACTAATTAGTTATCCAAATCAGTAAAATGAACATAATTCCAGTTGCTTCAAATAAATTGAAACCCTAAATCTTGTAACTGGAGACATATTATATAAGGGAAATAAAATTAGGAAACAATTTAGAAAATATATAACAAGGAAACTAAAAATAGCATACATAATCCAGAGAAACAGTTTTAAAGTCCAGCCAGGGGGTTCAGAGTCCATTCCTTTAATCCAATTCCAGGTAGTAAACTAGAATGCAAATTATCTGTCTAAATAGTACCTTGGCAAAGGAAAGTTCAAAAGTCAAGCAAGTCTTCGGGTCGGGACATCCAAACAAGTGTTGCAAATTTAAAGGTCTCATGAGAGGGTCTGATAACTGAAAAACAATAAATATGAAAAGTCTAGCCAGAAGATGCCCGAAGAAGTTAGTAAAACATAAGTCTCATCAAGTCATTGCTCAGACAATTATCCAAGTCACTGCAAATTTGTTACCACTAGAACCAGGCAGAACGAAGCAGTCAGGGAAAAAAAGAAACACCAAGGTACTGTACAAAACTGGAGAACCTTTGTAAATAACCCAGTAAGATCAAAGAGGTACCGACTTGGAGAATGTAAACCACAGCAGCTCAAAGCAATTTCTCATCCATGAACAACCAGCAGAAGGTTTCTAGAAGATTGAGGAGGTTCATTAGAAAGTATTGCTGACCAGGGATCAAGTGGTTCCATAGGCATAGATCCAGTTCAAAAGCAGATGATCAGGTAGAGTTCACCATGTAATGATAAGCAGTATGGCAAGGAAAAGCAGATTGAATGCAGATCGCAGCTCGAACCAGGATTAATCAACACACTGGCTGCTGAAGGTTGTGAGATGCCCAGTCCACAAACAAAAGTAGTCTTATTTGGAGTGAAGCTAACAACAGTTCTCCTGGGATTCAGGGAGTCCAATTAAAAACAAGTGTCAACCGGGAATCAAATTAAAAGGGAAGCATAACTCCAGGTAAGCATCAGATGGACAAATAAGATCCACTATGCAGCCAATAGGATCTTGGTAAAGAAAAAAGTTTGAAATTAGATGGTAGATCGAACCAGGAAGGAGCCAGCAGATTGACCATAGAAGATGTACCAAGTACCAGGTCAATGATTTTTAAACAAATTAGGGAGTAACTCCTTGAGTTCAGTAGTTGCCCTCTAGACATTATCAAAACACTTTAAGGAACCATTCACAGAAATATGCAAAAGGCTGGGTAAACCATTTTGGACTGTATGCCAGCTGCAATCAGCTTAGAGACAGTATGGTGAAATGTGGTTCGTCTCTGCCTCACAGTGCCAGGAAGATCCTGAACCAGCCTAAGATGGGTGCCCACCCAAGACACTTCATTAAGCTCCCTAACTCTATTTAACAGGTGCTGCCTGTCCAAATAGTTCAGGAGCTTAAAATAAAGGGTCTGGGAGGTGAACCATCTGGGGTGCAGGTCTTAGTGAATGATGAGCATGTTTCATAAGGTAAGTTGCGCCGTAGGGAGAGAGGCCAGCAATCTTAGTCACCAGCTTTTGGGCAGACAGAAGAGGGTCAGAATCTTCTGCCTTTTCAGGGAGCCCAGAAATGACTACATTATTCCTGTGGCTATGACCTTCCAAGTCTTCCAGCTTACCCTCCAATCGTGTAGTCTTGTGTCGGAGTGCAACAAGCTCAGGGTCGATTTTATCCTTCTATTTTTCCAGAGAGCAGGTATGAACCTCATTATCCCCTACACAGCAGGTGAGCTCTTCAACAGAAATCTGCATGGCATGTAAGTGTTTTGTTAGACCCTTTAGCTTCTCTTTAAAGGAGAAGACTACTGTATATTTCTGATCTGGATATGTCTGATGTATTTATTATATATTATATCAGTTATTGTACATATGTCAATAAGAGATCAGTCATTTCTGCTGTTGCAACACATATCTAGAGTCTGATGCTCTGACACAAGGTAGAAAAATGTTAAGCACGCCTCCATTTACTTGCAAATGGGTCACTTGAAAGACAGCCCCTCCCATTCCCTGATGTCACTGAAGCAAAAGTGCAGAAGTACACATAAGGGTATCAGTGCTGTCTATCCTGATCATAGTTTAAGTTTGCAATGGCTTAAGACAGTTCTGTCATGCAGTTTACAAAAGGAGTGGTACTTGTAGCCTTAATACTACAAGTGCACAGCAAATAATACGTCTAATAGTATTTCATACACAGGAAACAGAATTTTTTTGTACTGCTCATTTCTCTCTGTGAGACAGTTGCAACATGTTGTGGAAAGCAGCAGAAAGAATCAATCAGACAATCAAACAGTCAGTCTAGCAGTCAATGAGTCAATCAGTATTGCACCAGGTGAACACCCTTGAGAAGATTCATTTTTAAGGTAGGCCTGAGCAGTTTCCCAAAGGATCAAACAAGACTGAATTCCTCCTTTGTACAAATTATACACCCCCCTTTCAGCAGCCTGAAAGTGGCGAGCTAGATCACTTACTTTATAAAGTGTATTGTTTAAAATTTCATAGAGGGTAAGGGACTTTAGTAGGATGTGAACCAGAGTTTCCCAGTTCTTGTGCCTGTGCTTTAACCGCTAGATTACCATTCTTCCATATGCTGCAGCTGATGTCCTTGTAACCTGTTCCTTGATATAGCTAAATTCTTTATTGCCTTACATTAGCCATCCAATCATGGACTGCCTAGTTACAAAGAGAAAGGGGCATTTTTGCAAGATTGTGTCTCACTGCTGGTGTCAATCAAAACAGAGAATGCTAACACACACAGAACAAAATACAACAGCTATATAATACCACCTAAGACTCTTGTTGTACCCAGAGTCATTTATTGTGTAAACTGTTTTTGCTAACAGAAATATTAACACAACACATACAGGCACTTCCTTATAGGCATACAGTATATACATGTCAAATCAGTGCTGCATTATACTCAAATGGTCCTAGTTCCAATTACACCTGCACTTCAGTATGTGCACAACACTTAAAGGGTTCCCCATTACTCAAGTGGGGAACCAAACATTGTGGGTTCTGTTTACTGGTGGAACAGCATTTAGTGCTGCACTATTATCTGTTGCTCTGATGACATCAGCCTCCAGCAGCATTGATGGTAAAATGGAGGACAAACACATTGATCGCTTCTGGGGGCTGTATATTTTTATTTATAATCTAGATTTGGACAGCAATAATACTGCTGGCAACTGGAGGAGGCACACAACAGTTACTCATAAGGAGTTGGGAAAACATTGCTGTGAAACTATGGGAGACTTCCCCTTTAAATGGGAGAAACTCCAGCAAAAAGTGTTCATCAGTTAGTGGCACCAGTGCTGAGGTAGTAGTAGCAGGGCAGCCAGAAAAAGAGACTTGGGCCATGGATCTCTTGGAGTTTTTATCTGGGGTGGGCAGTGGTGTATGTCTAGGTGGTGCAACTTTAATTTCAGCTTCAATTTTGAAAAAATACCTGGTCAAACTTGCAGCCAAGGAGGCACAGAGAGATTATAGGTAGGAGCTGTGAAACTTCTAACACATTAAGTAGAAAAGAAACAGGATTTTTGGCTTGGGGAAGTGGGAGCTCAAGAGAGAAGCAGCTAGCCAGTTCTTCATATCACGTGACTCCTGGGGAACCTATGTACTACATATGTCTTATTGTTGTGCTGTCTTGTTTGTTATAAATAACTAATAAAGTTTAATTACAGAAAGAAAGTAAGCAAAGTCCAAACAAGTATAACATTGTTGTGTCACCAATTACAGGCCCAGAGACTGTGCTGCAACAAGACAATTTTGAGGCCTTCCTTAAATCCACCAAGTGACAAACAGTCTTGTAGGGCAGAATGTAGGTTGTTCCAAGTGTGAGGTGCAGAGGTGGCAAAGGACTGCAAACCCACACCAAATTTAACTCTAGGTTCCTCCAGTAGGGGACTACTTGAGGTGCATAGGACCCTCTTTGCCAATTTAATTTCTAGTATGTCCTCTAGTCTATGGGGTGGGAGGAACATTTGACTAGCTTAAAGGCCATGGAGAGGAGAGGGTACTGTAACTGACCTTCTAATGAAGGTCAGTTAAACTCATGCATATATGCAGGTGGTCAGGTTGAGAATGAACAGAGGTGGAGCCTCATATGAGCGTGATTCACACACACATATGCATGTCCAGTGGTGCTCAAAAGCCAATGTCAGTAAGTAACTCATGTTGCTGCCTTATCAATGATGCACCATTTGTACTAGTCTTCCATTACTCATTCACCTAAATTTGGCCACAGTTGGCCCTGTTATTGGCAGCAACCAGCCCTCTTAACAAATATTGATTGCTTGGGGCATACCTCTTGAGGATGTTATGTTTTTAAAAATATCAAACAAGACATGTCAGTCCATGTAGCACTGGCTATTACTCCATGTGGTGCAAGGGATCCACTATGGAGTGGACCCAGACATTCGATCGGATGTTCAGTGTCTGGTGCAGCAGTGGCCCGGATCTATTATTCTTTGCAGACTAATCTTAAAGCTTCTCCAGCCTAAAGTAAAATGTTAGATAAACCAGCTGGATTATGTAATTCCTCCTAATCCAATTTGTATGATCACTTTTCTGTATTGTGTGCTGCTAACTCACTTGTATACTTTTAATGCAACAATAGTTTGTTTAGTGTGGTACCAAGGTTCAGTTTTTCTGGATTTTCTAATGGCTATTGAGTTTTTAGATAATTATTGGCATTAGTTCTGCTCTGTTATTGGAGCTTAAGAATGTATTAAAGAGAGGGTCCAACAAAACTTTATAACATGAATAAATCCAGAATTAACATCAGCAGATCCTCTGCAGGCAGCATGCCACACTTGAAAGTTCTAAATAACTTTACAGAAAAATACTATATTTTTGTAAATCTGATTTTACAGCCTTTTAAAAAATGCTGATCTCATTGAAGCATTACAGATGATGGCAGCTCCCTAACTCATACCTTTCTTTATACTTCACTGACAGTGCACTATATGACTTACTTCTCCCACATTCAGTTCAACTGTAGCAGTAGCAAGCAATTGAATAAGAGCTGCCACATGGTGTGTTGACAGTCATCCATTTCTAGAATGTGCAGATGGATGATACTTCAGAATATGGCAGGACAGGGGACATGATTTTGGAGAAGAAGTGGTGGACAAAATGATTTTAGGATGCCATGGTGGTGCCCATGAAACATAGAAACATAGAAACATAGACTTTGATGGCAGATAAGGACCGCTAGGCCCATCTAGTCTGCCCATTTCCCTACCTACAGGATAGGCCGCAGATCCTAGTTAACCAACTGCCTATTTCTTCCTACCCCCCACAAGAATTGCCTTATGTCTGTCCCATGCATTCTTTAATTCTCCCACAGTTTTAGACCCCACAACCTTCTCAGGAAGGCTGTTCCATGCATCCACTACCCTCTCTGTGAAATAATACTTCCTCACATTGCCCCTGAACTGCCCTCCTTCTATCTTTAAATTGTGTCCCCTTGTTCTTGCAAGTCTCTTTTCTGAAAGATGCTACCCTCTTGGACTTTGTTGATTCCATTGAGGTACTTAAAAGTTTCTATCATGTCCCCCCTCTCCCTTCTTTCCTCAAGGGTATACATATTAAGCTCCTTTAGTCTCTCCTCATACGGCTTCTCTTGCAGACCCTGCACCATTTTAGTTGCCCTCCTCTGGACTGCCTCTATCCTGTCTATGTTCTTGCGGAGATGGGGTCTCCAGAACTGGACACAGTACTCCAGATGGGGTCTCACCAACTGTCTGTACAGAGGGGATAACAACTTCCTGTTTTCTGCTGATGATGCCTCTCCCTATACATCCCAGTATACCCCCAGCCCTCCCTACTGCCTTCTCACATTGCTTGCTAACCTTAAGGTCATCTGATATGATTACCCCCAGATCCCTTTCCTTTTTTGTTGTTGTTACTACCTCCCCACCCATTGTGTATTCTTCCCCTGGGTTCTTGTTTCCCAGGTGCATTATTTTGCACTTCTTTGCATTGAATCCTAGCTGCCATACTTCTGACCATTCCTCCAACCTTGCCAAGTCCCTTTTCACCCTTTCCACGCCTCCTTGTGTATCAACCCTGTTGCAGATTTTTGTGTCATCTGCAAAAAAGCATACTTTTCCTTCCAGTCCCTCTGCAATGTCACTGATGAAGACATTAAAAAGGCCTGGACCCAATACTGAACCCTGCGGTACCCCACTAGTAACCCCCCTTTCTTCAGAGTGGACTCCATTTACAATTACCTTCTGTGTCCTGTTGTCCAGCCAATGTTTTACCCAGGCTACCACCCTGGGATCCACTCCCAGGCTGGTTAATTTGACTATTAATCTTTTGTGTGGGACTGTGTCAAATGCCTTGCTAAAGTCTAGGTAGGCCATGTCCACAGCCCCTCCCTGGTCTACTACTTTGGTCACCCAGTCAAAGAAATCTATTAGATTTGTCTGACATGACCTTCCCGCTGTGAACCCATGCTGCCTTGGGTCCTGTGCTCCACTGGCCTCTAGGTACTCAACTATTCTTTCCTTCAGAAGTGACTCCATCACTTTCTCTACTACAGAGGTCAGACTGACAGGTCTGTAGTTTCCTGCCTCTGTCTTGGTCCCACTTTTGTGAAGGGAATCACATCCACCTTCCTCCAGTCCTCGGGTACCACCCCATCCTCCCATGATTTATTAAAAGAGTAGCCAGTGGTTTCACTAGTTCCTCCTTAATTCTTTTAGAATTCTGGGGTGAATTCATCAGGACCCATTGCTTTGTCCACCTTCAGTTTTAGGAGTTCTTGCAGAACCTTTCTTCTGTGAAAGGACTGGGATCGACCCCCTATCAAGAGTGTTTCTAATTGGATTAGGCACTTCCCCTCCTCTTTTGTGAATACTGAGCAGAAATATTCATTCAGTATTCCTGTTTTTTCACTGTCCCCCTCTGCCCACCCACCGTTCATTCTATTCAGCCTCACTATCCCTCCCTTTGTCTTTCTACGCTCGCTGATGTACCTATAAAAAGTTTTATCCCCCTTCTTAACTGAGTTGGCTATCTTTTCCTCAGTTTGGGCCTTTGCTATTCTGACTTCCTTCCCTGCTTCCTTCTGCCATGTTCAGAATCTTACAGAAACTGCATTTTGGAATGCAGCAGGGTTGCAATTTTGAACTGCAGCAGGGACACAACCTCAGTAGTAATATAATATTAGAATATGGAAGAATGCTGATTTTCAGAATACGGAAAGGTGTCAAAATTTTAGAATGTAAAAACAAAAACAAGGTGCTGCATCAGCATGTGGTCTGAAAGCAAAACAAAATGGTATTAAATGCACGCTGGAAATAGAAAATACTGTTAAAAATATATTTTTGACCTTAGGCCTTCTTCAGGAAATATCTAAAAGAGAAAAAAATACAAAGTTAGATTAGAGGGGATGTAAAACAAGGGATATGTATGTGGGGAAAGAAAAAAGGGGAGGTTCAGGGAGAAGAAGTGATAAATGGCAAGGATAAGAGAGAATCTATGAATCAAAGAGGTAATGATGGGAAAGACAAAGCATAATAGGAGTGCAAGAGCTAGAGAAGTTCCCAGGTGGGAACTAATTAACAAGGCCTAGTAAGAATGCTGAAAGGTGACAAATGTGGGGGAAGGAGACAGAGATGAAGACATATGGTGAAAATGAAAAAAGAATTAAATGTGTACAGATACAAACAGACTTTAGGGAAAACAGGATGGCTGAAAGATGTTAGTAGAAAATAAGTCTGTCATTTAAACCAAAGGGCTGCTTGGAGCCCAGGCGGAAGATCAGCTTGGTTTCCATGTTTTTTCTATGGTCAGAATCCCCGAAGCCCCGCTGAAGGACACAAACAGAAAGGTCATTGACACTGTGGCCCCTGGAGATAAAATGGGATGCTGTGTCTCCATTCCTGACTGCCCCGTTATGATCCCTGAAACAGTCAGTGAGGTGTCTATCAGTCTCTCCAATGTAAATAGCTACACACGTCCTGCAAAGAATGCAATATACCACATTAGTGGAGCTGCACGAAAACTCCTTGGTGATGTGAAAAACATCTGTAGGACCCCGAATTTCAGTCACAGTAGAAACACATTTGCAGGTGTAGCAGTGAGTTCTGTTGCAAGGTTTGGTACATGGTAGGGAGGAACTGTTAGTAGTAGGTAGGTTGCTTTTTACCCTGAGATTCAGCAGGTTGAGTGGCCAGCGATAGGAGGCAGTAGATGGTTCTGTAAAGGAAGCACCAGTGTTGGGGTCAGTTTGCAAAATAGGAAAGTTACTGATGATGATCCTGTGAAGAGAAGGTGTACTTTGACAGAAAGGAAGCACTAGTGGAATTCACCATTGTCCTTGCTGGACAGTATCCTTCCTGCGGGGGTCATGGTTATGGGGCATGTTACTGAACCCAGGAGCATGCTCTGTCCACTGTGCCTTTAGGGTATCCCCTGCAGACAAAAAAAAACTATGCATTATTTGGGTCTGCTTAGCAAAATACCCTCTTTACTGCCTAACCTGCGAAGTCTAAGAAAATGTGAATAAGGCAGGCCATTCTTGACATGTTTAAGATGGAAGGAGTTGTGGAGGAGGAAACTGTGAGAGTCAGTGGGTAGGTAATAAACTGA
This sequence comes from Neoceratodus forsteri, assembly GCA_016271365.2. Classification (NCBI taxonomy): domain Eukaryota; kingdom Metazoa; phylum Chordata; order Ceratodontiformes; family Ceratodontidae; genus Neoceratodus; species Neoceratodus forsteri. The sequence goes on along the minus strand of CM057455.1, from coordinate 634,947,265 downwards.
TGTCTTTAAACCAGTGTTCTGTACTGACAGTTGGATATCCAGAAAAGGCAGTGTAGAGGAGGATACTTCAACAGTGCAATGAGAGGAAGGATGGGCCATGGTAAACTTGTTGAGGAAGACTTGGAGGGTCTACCTGGAGCAGGATGTGCCCCCCCCCCACAGTCATCTATGTAGCGTTTGTAGAGTTTAGGCACAGTCACTGTGAATAAGAGAAAAAACTGTTCCTCCACCCAACCCACAAACAGATTAGCAAAGCTGGAACCCATCTTGGTACCTATGGTGACTCTACTGACCTGCTGAAAAAAACTGTTATTAAAGGAAAAAGCACTGAGTACAAGAACAAGTTCTGCCAGATGAGTTAGTGTGTGTGAGGGTGGCTGCTGGACTTCCTGCTTATTCAGGAAATACTGCAAAGCTGTCAGACCATTACCATGGGGGATCACTGTGTAAAGAGATTTGATGTCCATGGTGAAGATGATCTGATGAGAGCCACTGAATCTGAACCTGTCAAATAAGTGGAGAGCATGGTTAGTGTCTTTAACATAGGAGGGCAGGGACTCAACAAGGGGGTCTCATGAGGCTTTCCAAAACTGCAGAGATGTGGGATGTGGGGCAGAAGCAGGCAGACACAATGGGAGGTCCAGGGTTACCTGTTTTGTGGATTTTGGGAAGGAGATAAAACCTGGATGTCTGGGGATGTTGAACTATAAGTCTCTTAGCAGAAGCAGGGAGCTCTTTCTTTTTAATAGCAGAGGTGATGGTGGTGGTGACGTCAGTCTGATAGTCAGCAGTGGGGTCCTGTGGAAGAGAAGAATAAAACCTGTTGTTGAAGAGTTGCTGTGTGGCTTCAGTGATGTACAACTTATTTTACCAGACCACAACAGCACCTCCCTTATCAGCTGGTTTAATAACAATGCCATTCCAACATTGCAGAGATCCGAGGGCTGCAAGCTCACCAGGTGTCAGGTTGGAGTGGTTGTGCCTGCAATGAAAACTGAAGTTAGTGGTGTTTTACATGCACTGGTTAAAAAATAATCAACAGCAGCAAAACATCCTAGAGGGGGTGTTCATGCACTTTGCTGGGGACTGATATCATTGATTGTTCTGGTGATACTGTCATCATCTGCAGGAACAGGAGTCTCATTGAAACATGAACTGTAAGGCGTACTCTATGATAGAAGCACTGCAGATCAACTTGAACCTGGGGTTCATCAAGTTATCTGGGTGTGGCCACAAAAGAGAGACCTTTGCTAAGGAGAGATTGCTCATCTTGTGTTAGGGGGAGGTCTGGAGGAATATAAAATACTGAATTGTTAGGTTGTGTCTGACTCAAGGGCTCATGTTGGTTGCTGATCTGCTGGGTGAGAGACTGGAATTTTGCAGATTTGGTGTTCTTGAGGAACTGAAAGAGAGTGGAGTTAAGGTGTTGGATGCAGTGCTTAATAAAATGAAGGTTATGTGTTGCTGTTCTCTGCAGGAAATCCTTTCGCCTTTGAATGGATTTGTCCACAGAGATCAGTTGTTTCTTAATGGAGAGAATGGTGTTCTTGATAAGTTTCCTGGAGAAAGTTTCCAAAAGCTTATTAGTGGAATAAACATGTATTTCAAACCCAAATGAACAAGGATGGAATTTCAAACAGAAACCGTTAGGAATAATACCCAGGTGGCAGCATTTGGAAAGAAACTGTAAGTGACTGCAGAGTTTAGTCTTGGAGCAAATGGCAGAAAACAATTCAAGAGAAGACTTAGGAACATGAGAAGGGAGTGCAGACATACTGTAGATGAAATGAAGGAGCATTGTAGAGAATTCAGAAGAGATTTCAGAGTAGACATAATGGGTCGCAGCAAATGTAGCACACAAAATGTAAAAACAAAAACAAGGTGCTGCATCAGCATGTGGTCTGAAAGCAAAACAAAATGGTTAAATTAAAATGCACACTGAAAATAGAAAATACAGTTAAAAATCTATGTTTTGACCTTAGGTCTTCTTCAGGAAATATCTAAAAGCGAAAAAAATGAAATCAGTGTAGAGGGGAGGTAAAATAAGGGATATACATGTGGGGAAAGAAAAAAGGGATGCTCAGGGAGAAGAAGTGATAAATGGCAAGATAAAGAAAGAATCTGTGAAACAAAGAGTTGATGATGGGAAAGACAAAGCATAATAGGAGTGCAAGAGCTAGAGAAGTTCCCGGGTGGGAATTCATTAACAGGGCATAGTAAGAAGACTGAAAGGTGACAAATGTGGGGGAAGGAGACAGAGATGGAGACTTATGGTGAAAACAAAAAACAAATTGAATGTGTACAGATACAAACAGACTTTAGGGAAAATGGGGTGGCTGAAAGATGTTAGTAGAGCAGGGCAGGGACATACAATTTCAGAACGGGTGGGGAAGCACGATTTCAAAATATGATAGAGAGACACAATTTTGGAACATGGTAAGGATGTGCAATTTTTGAAAGTGGGTTGCCACATAATTTTGGAATGTGGTGAGAAGGAGCACTCTCAGATTGTGGCAGCTTTGCACAATTTTTGAATCTGACAAGGATGCACAATAGGGATGATCAGCCGAAGATTCCTGTATCCCTGGACCATCACATGCCCAATAAAGGGAAACACTGAGGATCCAGGGGCACAGAAGGAAGCTAACCAATGAGGGTCTCTTTTCTGTGATTAACGTTTTAGTCAATCCTCTGTGTCAGGCACCACAGGACCTCCCTAGGAAACCGAGTATTCAGTGCATTTGGGGCTTTGCAGTCAACAGAGACTGTCATGTGTGCATGTGTGTGTGTGTAGATTAAAAAAAAAACAGCAAATATTTTGTTGGAGAGGGAGAGAGGAAGAGTAGAGACTGAGAGACCAATAAACTCAACAGCAGAAAACAACAGAGTGCTGCAGACACTGCAGCAGACAGAGTACTCATCAAAAAAGGATTTGTTTCCTTAGAAAGTGAGAACAACAAATTCAACAGCAGAGTGCAGATTAGACAGCAGTAGACTGCAGATGTTGCAGACGCCACAGTAACATGATAAAGCATCCATTTTTGTTAGTCAGAGATAGTGGAGAGAGAGAGAGAGAGAAACCAACAAATTCAACAGAGCTGAGAGGAGGACTCTGACTGAAGATTTTAGTGCCTCAATAATTTTGAGGGGGGGTTTATAGTACAGTAGATTTTGCAGGGGGGTGTCACCCACATTTCAGACTCTGTGTTGCCCATCGTGGTGCTGCCCTGAAAGGTCATACTGCCCTAGACTCTGTTGCACATCTCTGTGCTGCCCTGAAAGGTCATACTGCCTTAGACTCTTTGTTGCCCATCTCAGTGCCATAGAGATTGTGAAGGGGCCATCACATCTCAGACTCTGTGTTGCCCATTTCTGTGCCTGAACTACTAGGTCATATAATGCCTCATGTATTTTAAAAGAATGGTGTCCCATCTCAGACTCGGTGTTATCCATTTCTGTGCCATAGTGTCATACGGATTGTGAAGGGGGGTGTCATGTCTCAGACTCCATGTTGCCCATCTCTGTGTCTGAACCAGTACTAGGTCATACAGTGCCTCATGGCCATGCAGATTGTGAAGGGGGGTGGGGTGTCACATCTCAGATTCTGGGCTGCTCATCTCTGTGCCTGAACTATTACTAGGTCATAGTGCCATACAGATTTGTGAAGGGGAAGGGGGGGTCATGTCTTTTTGTAGCAGTTTTGGTGATTTTTAGTGTTAGTGAATCTTCTGTTTGATACCACTTAATTTTTGGGTGCAACTCTGTCTTCTGTTTCACTTCACTTAGTCACGAATCATGCCACTTAATTTTTGGGTGCAGCCTTGTTCACGGAATCTTCTGTTTCATGTCACTTAATCATGAATCATGCCACTTAATTTTTGGGTTCAACCTTGTTTGTTCACAGAATATTCTGTTTCATGTCCTTGTTTAAGTAAACCATTTTTTCTGTGTCTTTCTGTAGCACTTTAAGTGTTACTGAATCTTCTGTTCAATGCCATTAAATTTTTGGCTGCAACACTGTACATGAATCTTCTGTTTCATGCCACTTAGTCACGAATCACTCAACTTAATTTTTGGGTGCAATCTTATTCACAGAATCTTCTGTTTCACATCACTTAGTTATGAACTACACCACTTAATTTTTGTGTACCCTGCCCTAATCTCCTTGTTCAGTGACTCACTACTGCAGTACTGGTGATTGTTATATATTTATTTTTTATTGCTTTTTGCTGCCAGCTGACCAAATGACATGAAAATACAGACACACATTTTTTTTAAAACAGTTACATTTCATTTTTTTAACAGAGTGATCTAAAAGAATAATACTGATGCATTTCTCATACTCAGATAGACTAACATATGTCTACAGTTTGTCAGAGGAAATCAGAATCTTTTGGGAAAAAATCAGAGTTGGAATCAGAACTAGGTCACAGCCAACTCACCCATCCCTAGTCTCTATCATATCCCCCCTCCTCTTTTCCAGGGTGTACATATTTACATCATTAAATCTCTCCTCATAGGGCTTCTGATGCAGACCCTGCGCCATTTTAGTTACACTCCTCTTGACCAACTTTAGCCTATCTATGTTTTCTCTGAGATGTGGTCTTCAGAACTGGACACTGTACTCTAGGTGGGATCTTATTAGCAATCTATACTGAGGCAACACCACCTGTCTTTCTGTTGGTGATACACCTCCCTATGCACCCCAGCATCCCCCCCAACTGCCTTGTCACACTGCTTGACCACCTTTAGGTCATTCAGGAGGAGGAGTTGGAGGACCCACAATGTACAGTGAACAGCATGGGGAGGAGGAGGGAGAGAGAGAGAGAGAGAGAGAGAGAGAGAGAGAGAGAAAGAGAAAGAGAGAACCACCACAAGTGAACAGCTGAATTCATTCACTGAAGTCAAGCACAGCACAGCGGACAGGAGGAGGATCAGCAGCAGCCAACATATCTTCTTGTGGAGCAGCCTTGAATTCTGGCAAGCAAGCAGCAATACCAGCCCAGCAGCCAGCTAACCATCCAGAATCTAAATAGCACCACTGAAGATCCTGCCCTTGACCGGGCCAAAGGGTCCCTAATTTTGATCGGCCATGGCTCCTGAAGCCAGCTGCACCTGCTGCCACCTCTGCCCACTTGGAGCTCCTGAACCACGGGTAAGATTTCTGCCTCAGGTAGGGGAAGCCGAATGTAGCCACCATTGGACAAGCGCTTGCTACCTTGTTCCCTGATTGGACTCCTGCTGTTTGCTCTGCCCCTGATTGGCTCCTCTACTCTCTCAACTTTGCTGTGCTTGCTGGGCACTGCACCCATTGAATTACATAGACTTTTGCTGAAATTTTACGCCTGCCCCAACCCCCTTCCTACCTTAATTAAATATGCCCTAGCTCCGCCCCTCACCTCACACTCCGCCCTCTATTGTCTGCTGGTCCCTCCTATTGGCACACAGCACTTGCTTGCCTACTCTCCTCCTTTCTGTCCCACCTAGCTCCAGTCTACACTGCTCTCTCTCTCTCCCCCCCAGCTGCTCACATACCCCATCCTCTCCATTCCTGCTCACTCTCACCTTTCTTTTCACTACCTCTCCCTGCATCCTTCACCCTACACCTACCATGAGTACCTTCCCCCACCAGCTCCTTCCTCTTCTCTCCCTCCTTGCCCTTCCTCCCCTGTTCTTTCTCCCTGGCCCATGCCACCCCCACCCTGTCTCCACTATCTACTTTATCACTACCAGCAGCAGCACCCTGGGGATGCTCCACCATTCACCCAGTCCTCCCCATGGGCCGCCACTCGTTAATATCTCTGCTGCTTCTTAACATCACCAAGTTTGGTCTCTATGCCAGCCTATCCCTACAGTACGGAGCTGCCACATGGAATCTACCTGCTGCCTACACAATGAAAGGAAGCTTAAATTACCACTACTGTACCTACACCTCTGCTCTATGAAGCTCCTTCTACTTCTCCTACTGATCTCGGACAACGTCCATCTGAACCCTGGCCCGAGCTGTACAAGCTTCTTGAAAAAGGCAGGAGCTTTTACCATCGCAACCCTTAACATTTGCAGCCTATTGCAAAAGTTTGATGCACTTCAAGCCTTCACCAGCCAACATAATCCTGACATCCTTGCTAAGTTGAAACATGGCTGACACCAAAAGTTCCTGATCTGGCAATCACCTTACAGGGCTTCAATGTTTTCAGACTGGATCGTGTCTCTAAAATGGGAGGTGGCTGCGCCATCTACATTAAGGATACTCTCCTGGGGCACCCTGTTTCAACTCTCATGCCTCTCTTCTTGGTCCAGACCCTACCTATTAAAATCCTTCTTGGTACCAATCAAAAATCCCTCACCATAGTCGCTGTATATATTCCACCTCAGGATCAAGGTCTTGGAATCAAAGGAAGTTCTTAACTTCGTCAGCTCCCAACCTCCTAGCTCTGAACTCATTCTACTTGGTGATTTTAATATTAACTGGCTCACACCTGATGTCTGTGCTCATAAGGATGCCCTTGCAGTTGCCAACCTCTCACAATTGGTTACCACACCCACTAGGATAAATTACAAAACAGGCACAAGTGCCCTGTTGGACTGGGTTCTTACCAATCACCCTACTAGGATCTCTCGAACCTCCGTTTTCCCAGACTCTCTCAGTGACCCTCCCCAGTTATATGTGAATGGTCCAATAAATTTCTAAAGCCACATCCTATAATCATTAGAAGCAGAGTCCTCCCCCCGTGGTCAACTTACCCAACTCAAACAGCTCCTGTTCTTGCAAGACTGGCTGCCCATTTACAAGGTGACGGATGTCAACTTAGCTCTCAACTACTTCATCACCGCCTTCAATAAGGCCTGTGACCTCTTTGATCCTGTTAAAAAATGGAAAGGAAAAGCCCTCTGTAACCCTTGGATAACTGTGGAGCTCCTTTCTCAGCTAAAATCTAGGGACCACCTGTGGGTGGTGGCTAAAGGAACAGGCAAACAATCTGACATCCAAAAATTCAAACATGCCCAGAATGCCTGCACAAAATCTGTTTGCCTTATGAAAAGTTCATATTATAAGGATGCCCTCACCAACACCTGGGGAAAAGGTTGTGCTTTCTGGACATATCAAGGACATTACTGGGAAACAATCAAAGTCCCCTCCAGCCATGCTAATTGTTGAAGGGTCCACTACCCTTGATCCTATGGTCATTGCAAACACCTTCAACATGGCTTTTACTGACCTCAGTTCTGTTCTCCCACCTGATTTCTTCACAGATAGTGACACCCCCTTGAAAACGCCCTGCGCTCTGTCAAACTACCCACATATCTACTTCAGGGAGATTAAGTTGAGTGAGGCTCTCCACTACATCACCTCATCCATCTCTAAATCCAGAACCAGTAGTGACACCCTGGACCTCAAGCTGCTATCACTTACACTTGATGAGGTCCTGTCCCTTAACTAAAATTCGTAACCTCTCTCTCAACAGCCTTACATTCCCAGAAATATGGAAAACTGCCACTGTGACCCCAGTCCACAAAAGTGGTGACAAGACCAGCCACTCAAACTATCGACCGATCTCCATATTGCCACCACTATCCAAGGCCCTTGAATGTATTGTTGCAGACTAGCTTACTGACTATTTGGAAAAAATACAATATTCTGTGCACGCAATAGCACAGTTTTAGAAAAGGGCATGGTACCACCACTGGCCTGCTTGAATTTATTGGTGAAGTTCATAGTTCCTTAGATAAGGGCCTTCTTACCAGGGCAGTCTTCATCGATTTATTGAAGGAATTTGACACGGTCCGCCATCAGCTGCTGTTTGACCAACTACTCCTTGCCGGCAATGCACCTGACTCAGCCCACTGATTCAAAAGCTACCTTGACAAATGCTCACAAAGAGCAAAAATTGCCAGTGCTCTCTCAGATTCATTGCCTGTTCTCTCTGGAGTGCCTCAGGGGTCCACACTTAGCCCACTCCTTTTTAGCCTTTTTTAAACTCCCTACCATAATATTGCTTGGAACAAATCATCCTGCATGTGGATGGTGCTGTTGTCTTCTCCACGCACATGGACCCTACACCACTACAACTCAGCCTCCATCCCAGATTCAGTGCTCTTGAAACATGGTTTTCCAATCATAAATTAGTCCTCAATCACAAGAAAACCAAGTCCTTGCTTTTCAACAGTTCACACAACTGTCACAAACATCACTCCCTTGCCATCTGCATCAAGCAGGGGACCATCCTCGAACAAGTCTACTCATTCAAATATCTAGGGATTCTGCTTGACCCCAATCTCTCCTATGCTGCTCATATTGACAGTGTGGCCAAAGCTGCCAACACTCACCTTGGATTACTCTACAAGCAGAGGCAACATCTCACCCCACAGGCCCTGAAGATTGCCGTCCAGAGCTCTGTGGTTTCAATTATTGATTATGACCTCATTATTTAGGGCTCTGCCATGACATCCACCCTCAGTCATATAACAACTGCCCAAAACAAAGCATGCCGACTTACAACTGGTGCCCACCGCCTCATCCATACCTGTGACCTTTATGCACAATCCAGATGGCTCCAACTCTCCAACCGTATAAAGTATCTCACATGTGCTAAGGCGGAGAAAATCAACCTTGGCCTCACACCTCCCAGTGTTACTGCCTTGTTACATCAAAACACTAATCAACGGAACACCAGGAGCTCAACAACCTAGAATCTACAAGTTCCTCACTGTTGTACTATGCAGGGCCAATGCTACTTCGCCTACAGGTCTCCTCTATGGCTGAATGGTCTCAGCTACACCATCTCCTCAGCCTCAACACTAGGTCTGTTCAAAACTAGGCTCCAGGCCCATCTTGTTACCTCTAGCTTCTTTGACTGCCTCTCCTAGCTCATGACCTCCACAGCCATAGTCTCAACTGATATTATGCTTAACCCCTGGCTCTCTCCAAGTCCCCCCCTCCCAGCTCCTGAGGTGCCATTACAAATCTCAGGTTTTCATACCACCACTATAGCCTCTCTTGGCCCCCTTGTAACACTTATTCCTCCTCTTCACCCTGCCCCTCACTTTCCCTTCCTTCACTCCTTTCCATTCATTGTCTGACAAATGCTGCCAGCTGCATCCACATTCCCCCATCTCTCTTTTCATTCCCTGTCTCTTTGTCACCCCGTGTGTCTGACCCTACCCATTCCTTGTGGGCACATGTTTTCTAGCTGTTTTCTCCATTTCATTATAGCTGCCTTATCTAACTTCCCACACTTTATTTCCTCCTCTACACCTTACTCTTTACATACAGGACCTTTTTCAATAGCACTTTTGTAACATGAATTGTTTGCTGTTATATCAACTACATTCCATGTTGTATGTTATTAACTGACATGGAACCTTTGTAAAAAAGCCTTGGCTAAAAGGTATTTGTAATCCTAGACAAAATAAATAAAATAAATAAATAAATAAAATTTGATATGATCACTCCCATGTCTTTCCCGCTTGGTGGTCATCAGTACCACCCCCCCCCCCATTTTAAACTCTGCCCCTTGGATTCTGTGACCTAACTGCATTATTTTGCACTTTTTTGCATTAAAATCCAGCTTCCATACCCTTGATCACTCCTTGAATTCTCAGGTAAGTAATCATCCTGTCCACCCTATTGCAGAGTTTGGTGTAATCCACGAGGGGGCATACCTTCCCTTCCAACTTCTCTGCAATGTCACTTATGAAGACATTAAAGAGGACCAGTCCCAGCACTGATACCTGAGGCACCCTGTTGGGCACCCTCCATTCCTCTGAATGAACTCTATTTACCACAACCCTCTTCCACCTATCCTTTAACCAATTTCTTACCGAGTTTACCACCTTTGGACACATTCCTAAGCTACACAGCTTGCTTACTAATCTTCTATGTGGAACAGAGTTGAATGCCTTACTGAAATCTACATAGTTTATGTCCATTGCTCCACCTTGATCTAGATCCTTGATCACCCAAAGAATTCTTATCAGATTTGTTTGACATGACCTCCCTCTCCGTGATCCCATGCTGTCTTGGGTCTTGTAACCCACTGGATACAAGATGTTCAGCAATCCTTTCTTTCAGTGATGATTCCGTTAGCTTTCCCATCACCAAAATCAGACTGGCTGGCCTATAATTGCCAGCCTCTTCCCTGTAACCACTTTAGTGAACTGGGACTACATCTGCACTCCTCCAGTCCTCTGTGACTACTCCTGTTTCTGAGAAACTCTTATGCACAATTTTGGAATGTGGAACAGATTTACTTTTTCAGTGTAACAGGGACATCTAAATTTGTAATGTAGGTGAACAGGTAATTTTAGAGTTTGGCAGGCATGTACAATTTTAGAATTGGTAGGAAATGGAGTGCATGCATAAGCTGTGGACTGGGATGGCAGCTTGAGCTGATATGCTCTGGGCAAGGATCATTGATCAATGAAAATGATGGCTGCCTTGCTGGGATGCTGTAATCTGCTTTGTTAACAGTCTGCTACAATGTCATCCTTTCCCATCTTTCTGTGTATGTTAGAGTGTTTTCTGCTGCTTTGTTGCTGTTTTAAATTGTTTGCTTGCTAAATCATTTTATTTAGCTTAGACAGGGCCTCTCAATGACTTATTGTAGCCTGCCTTGGAGCGTTGTCGGAGCCACTGATGACGGACACATAGTGTGCACTGGGGCTGTTGGGCCAGGCTCTGCTGTGGTCCCTGATTGCAAATAAAAAGTTTTGCTAAACCCTTTTTAAATTTGCCTCCCCACTTCTGTTTCACAGTAGCTGGGAATTAGTGGCAGAAAGAGGTGTTGTGGCATGGAGGAAGAGAGAATGAGCATCAGAGAAGAAGGGGATTGTGCCCATGAATGGTAACCTTTATGTGGTGATAAGGTCTGTGGGGATTTAGCTCTTGAAATGAGCACCAAGGCTAGAGTCTGGTTTCTGCCCAAAATAAGAGCCTAGAGATGTGGAACTGAGTCCAAGACGACCATATTGGGGGCCTCAGTTTGGAATTATCCTATTTGTTTGCCTATGAAATTTGGATCTTCTGTTCCAAATGTGTTTTGATTTTGGAGGGATACTGTGCCTGGTTGGAGTGAACTGCTTTCTTTTTGCCTGGAACATTGGGGCCATTGTATTTGTGGGTGGACTGCCACCAGAATCTGCCCTGTTCAGAAGGAAAGAGCCTGAACGGGTCAGGAAGCCGGCCAGCAGGTTGTCTGCTCTCCAAGGCCCCTCACTGAGCCTGCCAGTGGGTTGGCCTATGCGAGGTGCTGAGGCTGAAGGGCTGTCATCTCTGGCAGTGGTCCTTATGGCAGGGTCCCCTGGTTTTACATCTATGAGCAAGACTTCTACGAGTACTGGAAAATTCCTATTCCAGGGAATCCTACTGAGCCAATAATCTGTAGAGACAATCAATCTAACTGTCAGACCTTTCTTTTTTATGTTTGCTGTTTATTATTTGGGCAGTGAGAGTGCCATATTTTATTTGGATGTCCCCAGGTAGTGAGAGAACCTGGGGCCCCACACACCATCTGATATTATTTCATGAACTTGGCACACCCAGTGAAAGGGGGTGTATCCAAGAATTTAAGTATTTAATTTCATTTCTTGAGTTCAGTGATTTAGTTCATGCTATTTTAATCTGCTATGAATTGAAGCTCTAATCTGTAACCTTCAGTGACTGGTATACCATCTTTCTCTTTCGACTTGTATGAACCAAGCCATTTAATTTTGTCTATTTGAGACTCTGTGCTCTTACTGTAATACCAGAGTGATTGGGAAGGTATTTTTTATAGTGTTAACATTTTGTTGTTGATTATATTATAATTTAATAAATTCATGGGTGGGTATTTTAGTTTCATATTAGTTCAATCTCTCCCCTCTGGGAAAGAAGAGTGGGGGAGTGGTACATTAGGGGGGGTTTAATTTGTTTAAGTTTGGGGTATTTATTTTGTGTGTTTTCTGTTCACTGTTCCCACAAGTGAGAGGTGCGGGACAGGGTTTTTTTTCATTTGTATTTTATTTTGTGTTTATTTGAGAGGTTTCTCTTCTTTTACAGTAGTTTGTCATTCTTGCTGATTTGGGAGCCTGTATTATGTGTAATGGGTTTATCCCTGGGGTCATGTGCTATTCATCCTCAGCCCTTCATGCCCTGCACCCTTTCTCCCCCCTGGTGTTTTCAACCTACCAGCACTGCAGAGCACTGGGCATTGCCCATAGGGAGGGGTGGTGGGGAGTTTGAAACAGCGGATGAATTAGTGGGGCCCTCACATTGGGGTACTAAGGTCTAGAAGATGCCCTGGTGTGAAATGGAGCCTGGGACATGGTCCCCTATGTCTGGTCCCCATACCCAAGGGCACCACCATTATTGGTGGGCAGGTAGTTGGGGCGGCCCTGGAGGCCCATCCAACTCAAGTGGTGTTATGCAATGACAGATCCATTAAGAACAAGACTGAAATTATTGCAGATCTTGTTGGGACAGTGGCTCTGGCTTGCATCACCAAGATCTGGCTGGATGAAAATGCTGACCCCACATTGGAGGCTACTATTCTGGTCAGGAACTCTGTGATACATCACTAGAGATTGGAATGGGGGGTTGTGGTTTGTTTCAAGACCAAATTGGGCCTCACGAGTGTACTGGCTGAGAAGGCTGGGTCATTCAAGTGTACCATAGTAGCAGGTGTAGGCTGTAGGATAGCCCTCATTTACCATCCACTCAGAGATGAGAAGCAATTCCTCGAGGAAGTAGCAGACGTTGTCATTGGTATGGTGTTTGGGTCTCCTAGGCTGATGGTCCTGGGTGACTTCAAAGCCTGGGTCGATGACGAACTCTTGCAATTTGGACAGCACTTCCTCCAGTTGATGACATCACTGGACCTTACACAGATTGTTACCGCTGCTACCCACAAACATGGTCACTGTCTTGACTTAGTCTTCCTCCTGGGGGTCGAAGCCTCTGATTTGGTGGTGGAACCTGTCAGATGATCCAATCACTACACCGTGGGGTTCAATTTTTGCACCCCCCTTCACAGGTCCACCCCTGTGGAGATGGTCATATACCGCCCTTTACGGAATGTTAGCCCTAAAGGCCTAGCGGTGGTACTTGACCTATCGGAGTTTCCTGTGGCAAGTGGGAATCCAGAGGCTTTGGTGCAGGCCTATAATAAGGTCATGACCACAGCCGCTCAGAACTGACCATCTCAGCTCTTTCAAACAGTGGACAGGCTGAGCAACTCAGCCAGTCAACAGTCTCAAAGAGCCTTCTCACAGTTGGAGTGCAATGAGCTTGCTCAGTTCTTTGCAGATAAGGTGGCCAACATCAGGGCAGAGTTCTGAGCTTCACGCTCTATGGGGGATGCTGTTGATCAGTGCTTGGTCACTGTATCTCACTTTTTCTGGAGAACCTTTGACCAGCCAGAGTTTGTGGATGTCATGCAGATTGTCAAGGGTATGCACTCTACATGCTGCAGTTTGGATCTGGGCCCAACTTCACTGATTATGGGTTGTTGTGACATCATTGACCCGATCCTGGCACAGATAGTCTGGAGCTCCCTTGACTTGGGTGAGTTTCCTAGCTCCCTGAAGAAGGCAGTGGTGACACCCCTCCTGAAGCAAGCTTCACTGGACCCAGACTTTCTTGCTAACTACAGACCGATCTCGAACCTCCCCTTTGTGGGGAAGATTATTGAAAAAATAGTAGCAGTATAACTGGAGAACCACTTGACCATCCATAACATCTACAAACCTCTGCAATCCAGTTTTTGAAACAGGCACAGTACTGAGACTGCCTGGTTTGGGTGCTCAATGATCTCCTGATGGAGAGAGATCAGAAAAGCCATTCCATTCTGGTACTCCTTGATCTCTCCTCATCATTTGACACCATAGACCATTGGGTGCTGCTTAAGCACCTGAGGTTCAACTGGGGCCTGACTCGTACAGTCCTCAGGTGGTTTAAATCATTCCTCACTGGCACAACTCAGAGGGTGATGTCAGGGATTTATTCCTCCAACCCTCTCTCTTTGTCATGTGGGATCCCTCAGGGCTCAGTGCTGTCCCCCATGTTGTTTGAGGTGTACATGTTGCCCCTCAGAGACATTATAAGATGGTATGGGCTGATGTTTCACTGCTATGCTGATGATACCCAGCTCTACCTGTCTTTTGCACCTGACCAGGATAGTGCACTCTCAGTGTTTAATAACTGCCTCACAGAAATCCAGGATTGGATGAATTCCAGCTGGCTAAAGTTGAACTGGGGAAAAACAGAGGTGATGGTTGTGGATCCTGGTCACCAGATAGGGGAGTTGGAGGCTGGTCAGCCCACAGGGCTTTTTCTGGAGATCTCACAGCTCCTTGCCTCTGAACAGGTGTGGGACCTAGAGGTGATGCTTGATGATGGGCTGACTCTGCAGTCTCAGGTGTCAGCAGTCATCAAGTCATCCTTTTACCATCTGAGGAATATCGCTAGGATCAAGCACATTGTTCTGTCTGGTGATCTTCCCATGCTGATCCATGCCTTTATAACCTCGTGCCTTGATTACTGCAACTCTCTTTACTTAGGGCTACCGGGGGTTGATATCCACCACCTCCAGCTAGTGCAGAACACTGCAGCCCGATTATTGACGGTGACTTCCCGGCAATGGCACACCATGCTGGTGCTGCGTGAACTGCACTGGCTACTGATTCAGTGGTGGATCACCGTTAAAGTTGGATTACTGATGTATAAAGCCCTATATGGACTTTGCCCTGACTACCTGAAAGAGCTTCTGCCCTCTACTGCCCCAAGCGATGGCTCCACTTGGCTGACAAGGGGTTGCTAGATATTCCAAGGGTATTGTTAAAATCTGCAGGGGCCCATGAATTTATGTACATGGCCTCAGCCCTTTGGAATTCTCTACCCCATCAGCTGTGGGAGTGCGCGACCCTGGGGGGTTTTAAACAGGCACTGAAAATGTATTTATGGGGCCAAGCATTTACTAGCTATATATATTTAGTAACAGATCTTATAGATTATCTTTTATATTGTCGTTTTATGTTATTGTTGTTAGTCATTTTTAGCAAAGCGCCTTGGCAATTTTGAAAGGTGCTAAATCAAATAAAGATTATTGTTACTATATCACTGTTTCACCCAGTGTAACATTCATTAATATTTGCTGTATTTCAGAACTGACTGTGCCCAACTGGGGCTTAAACAATGCTAAAAAAATTGCCCTGAATGATCCTGAAAGTTACAGAATGAAATTCAAAATGGGACCAAATTTATTGATGGAAAACAATGTCAGTCAGTGATTCAGGTGAGAAAATGGTACAGGGTGCATTGACTGGTTTCCCATTGGCAAGTATGCCAGAAATAAAAAATATACTGTAGCAAGTTCTCATAGAAATGTTATTGTTTAAGTCCTCACTTGCCATCCTGGAGGAGTAAGTAAACAAACTGGAGCAGAAGATGAGATACTGAGACATACCTCTCATACATCAATGGCAAAGATACTCGCCATCAGGTGCATATCCAGGAGCTTGAGAGAATGGTAGCCTTGCTTTGGGAAAGAGTATAGGATTCTGAGAATAGGAGCCTCAGCAACAATCTGTGGTTCATTGACTTCACTGAAGGGACTGAGAATAGAGATGTGTGATAGGGTCAGTTCCCATCAAACTTGGGAGGAGTCTATATTGTCATCTATTTTCCAAGACTGTTACAACAGCACCCCTAAGCCTTCTATCCTTTTCTGTCCTAGTTGTTCATTTTAGTTCTGCCAGGCTATTCACCTGCAGGCTCCCCATTCTACTTCTCTATCACCCACTTTATTTTCACTTTTATTTTCATGATTTTCCAGTCCTCCCAAGGTGTTCAAAGTGCACCAGTGCTAAAGAAGGTGCACCAGAAAAGTGATGCTAACTATCATCATAAATTAAAACAATCCATACTACTAAAGTGCAGAGTGCACATAATGTGCTGAATGTGCATTAAGCCCTTGTAGCTCATTGAGTGGGCTACTACTGTAAACCTGAGTTGTCAAATAGGGGTGTAGAATAGTAGATAACCCCTTTTGTTGCTTTCTTCTTTTTATTATTCTATTCTATTCTATTTTATTATTTGAGGCAGTATTTCGCAGTGGTCTAAGGCTCTGAGCTGCAAATCTGGTGATATCCAGCAGACCAGACCTGGGTTTGAATCCAACAGCTTCCACTTGCATACTGTGTGACCCTGAGCAAGTCACTTAACCTCCTTGTGCTCCCAGGTCGCTCCTGTAAAAAAGCTTTCAGCTTAGTGTGCTATACCTGGTTAAACAACTAAATAAATTATTGTAAGCAAAGCTGCAAGAAAAATCAGTGCAGCTAAATGCATATGATTATCATAGGAAGACACTCCTTGCCCAGTGAATGTATGTCACAAAACAAGAATGTTGTGTTGTATACTCTTTATATGTAAAAGCCAACACTAAATTTATTTAAACTTTGTTGACTGTGTGACTGCACTGGCACAGGTGCCTTTTTCAGTCATGACCCAGGTGCAATAGAACATACAATTAGTAGGATATGGTACAATAGTTGAGGTACAAAAGGATACACTGGGTAAATTACAGTATACAAAAGGTGAAGATACAAGATGTCAAAATGATACAACACCTGTAGCTACAGAATATGTACAATAATGTCTGATATAAGGAACAAGGAGAGGTACGTTACAATAACAGGATAAAAAGTTGATAAGCAAATACATAGGGTATTGGAGTAAACACACATTGGAGTAAAAAGGTACAAGTCAAGCAACATAACAGCATTGAACAAGGTAAGAGAAGAAGTGGAGCAGTTGATGGAGATGGTTGTGACAGAGCAGTTTACTCAGATTCTGTCCCATAATGTACAGATTTGGCCTGTGAACGTCATCCAGAGACAGAAGAGAAAATAGTCTTTCAGAGGCACCCCTCCTAACCCCAACCATGTAAGACCTACAATGTTGTCCATTATCAAGCAAGCAGGAAGGGATACCCGGCAGAGGGGAAAAGATGTATTCTCCAGATATAATTTGCCACAGTTGCCAGAGGAAGGGACATATTGCTAGGAATTGCCCTAGGAAGACACAGGACCACATCCATCTGGCTTTGGCAAATTGGGGACAATATGTGCCAGATGTTTGCACTGGCGTGAAGCAGGTTCTTAGATTAATAGACTCTGGAAGCTGGCAGACTCTGGTACAAGCTGATTTGATTGAGACTGTCCAGCGACTGGGGTAATGTGTGCACAGGGATACCCACATTATCCTCATGACACTGTAAATATAATTGTATAGGGGAATACTCATCAAATGTTCATAGGCCTTGTCCCAAGACTGCCAGTACCAGTGGTAATACAGCACGATTACCCAGACTTCGAGACTTTAATAAAAAGGGATAATACATTGTCTGCTGTTACCACAAGTGTACAGGCCAGAAGAGAAGAATAAGTACAAGATCCCTTTCCCTTTGACTACAAAGTCCTGGAATCCCCAGGAAAAATTAGACTCACCAAAAGG
Source organism: Neoceratodus forsteri (assembly GCA_016271365.2). Taxonomy (NCBI): domain Eukaryota; kingdom Metazoa; phylum Chordata; order Ceratodontiformes; family Ceratodontidae; genus Neoceratodus; species Neoceratodus forsteri. The sequence continues at coordinate 634,929,777 of CM057455.1, read as the reverse complement.
GAAAGAATACAGAGAAAATTGCTATGGAAAATTAAGTGTAAGAACCAAGACGAATGTCCATTGGAAAAGCCTTTACAGGGCTGCGACATAACTGATGTGCAAGAAGCAAATGTTTTATTAACCCCTTTATTCAAACAGATGGGGAAGGGAATAGTTGGTAATGCATCTACATATGTTGTCCAAAATGATGTTTTATACAGGGAATATGTAAACCCAAATACAGGTGAAATGGTTGAGTAGTTGGTTATCCCTGAGCCTTATAGGGAACAACTATTATATTTAGCCCATGACATTCCACTGGCAGATCATGCTGGTCAGGATCACATCTTGATCAGACTGTTAAAACGGTTCTACTGGCCCACAATTCATGTACAGGTTGCCTCCTATTGTAAAACACATAATGAATGCCAGAAAACAGTACAGGTTGGCAAACATGATAAGGTCCCCCTTCAACCCATTCCCACAGTATCAACACCTTTTGAAAAAACAGGAATGGACATAATTGGTCCCCTTGACAAAAGCTCAAGAGGAAATAGATTTACTCTAGTAATCTGCAATTATGCTACAAAATATCCAGAAGCTATTCCCCAATGAACTGTAACTTCTGCAAAAGTAGCAGAGAAGCTTTCTAAACTTTTTAGAAGGGTGGGGATCCCAAAGGAAGTGTTAACTGATCAGGTGAGTAGTTGTAATGAACAGTTATTAAAAGAGCTGTACAAGTTGCTTGGAGTAGTAGCGGTACAAACATCCCCATATTACCCACAGACTGTTAGACTGGTTGAGAGGTTCAACCAGACCCTAAAATAAATAATAAAGAAATTTGTGTAGGAGGAAAGAAAGGAGTGGGATAAATATTTACCTTGTATACTCTTTGCCTATAGTGAAGTGCTGAAGGCCTCTACAGGATTTTTCCAATTTCCTTTGTTGTATGGGAGGAACCTTAGGGGCCCCTTGACATGATCAAAGAATATTGGGACACGGGTAAAGATGTTGGAGACACTAATGTATCAGAGTATATGACACAACTACAAAAGCATCTGGTGAAATACATTGAGCTGGCCTATAAAAAGAATGTGGAGGCACAGATTAATCAAAAGTCCCAGTCTGACCAGGGATTGAAGAACAAAGTTGTCTATGTTGTAAATAAGGTCCTCCTGTTATTATCCTATTGAGAGAACAAGCTTCTAATAATGTGGCAGGGACCTTATACAGTGATAAGGCAAACAGGACCAGTGAATTATGAAACTGCAACACCAGACAAAAGGTTCCAGAAAAAAGTGCATCATGCCAACTGATTTAAAAAAAATGGCAAAAAAAAACCAGTACCTACTTTCATGTTAAATCCAGAACAAAGAAGTATTGATCTAGAACTGGCCTACCACAAACTTGAGAGACCTGGGGAATTAACAGAGCTCACAATAAATTATGATTTGACCCCTGCCCAGCAAAGTGAATTACAAGAGTTGCTGCAGATATTTCAGGGCACCTTTACCAACATCCCAGGAAGAGCTAAGGGGATAGAACACCAGATCTTTGTAATTCAGGAAAGACCTATCCACCAAAAACCTTATAGGTTACCTGAGAAGGTCGGGGGGGTGGTAGAAGAAGTAAAGAAAATGGAAATATTGAGAATTATAGGACCATCTAGAAGTGCCTGGGCATCACCTATGGTTGTAGTAAATAAGAAGGAAGGAGGTATCTGATTGTGTCTTGATTTTAGGAAACTCAACACCATTTCCTTATTTGACTGCTATCCCATGCCTAGGATAGACAACAACATCACTGACCGGTTAGGAAATGTCCAGTATGTCACCTCCCTTGATCTCACCAAAGGGTATTAGCAGATTCCTTTGGAATGGTCCTTTCAAGATAAAACAGCCTACATTACACCAGTTGGCTTGTTCCAGTTTGTGACCATGCCCTTTGCACTGCATGGGGCACTTGCAGTGTTCCAGAGGTTTATGGATGAGATCCTTAGTATCCATACCCTATTCTGTTCAGCATACCTGGACAACATAGTGGTATTTAGCACTGATTGGGAATTGCTTCTGAAACATTTGACTGCAGTCCTTCTTGCCATCTCAGATACTGGTCTAAAAGTGAATACCACTAAGTGAGCCATTGCAATGCAAGAGACCAGGTATCTGAGATTTGTGTTAGGTAAGGGTCATGTCAAACCTGAGATTGAAAAAGTTGAAGCTGTAGCCAATAGCTCCATTCCACAAACAAAGAAACACGTGAGGTCCTTTTTAGGATTGGCTGGGTAGTATCGCAGGATTTCTACCCAATTTTTCTGAAATGGCCAGACCTCTAACTGACTTCACTAAGAAAAGGTACCTGAACAAGATAAAATGGACCATTGAGTGTGAAAGGCCTTCAGGGCTATGAAAGCTGCCCTGTGATCCTCTCCTGTTCTGAGAAGTCCAAAATGTTCATACATCTTTCCAGCTGGCCCTGCCCTCGAGCACCCAGAGACCGTAGGGGCTCCGAGCCGCCAGCAGGCGGGCGGCCACCGCGTAGCCGAGAAGGGAACCAGGAGGCCGGGAGAGACAGCCAGAAAGGTACGGGACTGCCGCAGCCAATCGGAAGGCGACCGCCAGCTATGCCTTGCCTCTGATTGGTGCGCCTTCCCCATTGACTTTTGCTTTACTTGCACCTCCAAAACTGGCCGGGATTACTGCTCTTTCAATGTAAAATTCTCTAAAAAAGAGCTGCTTTTACTTTTATTATTGTATATTTTTGTGAAATGCCTTCTTGCTTGATGATTCTGTGATTACAGTCTTTTGGTGAGACTTGTGTTGGGCTAGACGCTTAGGCGCCTAACCCCCACCCAGTCTTTGTTGTGCAAATATTCTTTTAGCACCTCTTGCAGATTGCTGCAATTCAGTGCTTTTCTGACTGCCCTCCTCTGTCCCCTCCTTTCCAGCCGGCCCTGCCCTCGGAGCACCCAGAGACCATAGGGGCTCCGGGCTGCCAGTGGGCGGGCGGCCTCCAGGCCGAGAAGGGAACCAGGAGGCCAGGAGACAGCCAGAAAGGTGCGGAAAGCATAAAATTTTTGCCGCCCCCTCCCCAGTCCTGGGTGTTTCTTTTATACACTTTTTCCCACAGAATCTCTTATCTCCGCCCATAGCTAATCTCCTAGCCAATTCCCGAGCTCATTTCTTCACACCACCTTTAGTATCTTTAACCCCTACCTACCCTCCACCATGCTACTGTTCCTCCTATTGCTGCCTTGCCTCTCACCTTCCTCGCATCCAGAAGAGGAAACTGAAGCAGCCCACGACATGGTGATTAGGGTGGCTACTCGGGCTTGTCCCTCTCTGCTGTCCCCAGTGGATGTCCCTCAATTCCCCAAGTATATACTGCCACTTCTGCACTGTAATCCTTGGGGTATCCCACAAAAAGGCTCACAACCTGTTCTGTACTCCACAAACCCCCTGCTCCATTATTGGCACTATAATGACCCCCTATACCTGTCCATTAAGCTGGTACTTTATGACAAAATTTATAATCACACAGCAGGATCATCGCCCACTATACATTGGACCCCAAGCAAGAAGAGAAAGTCCTCTGACTACTCCCTATTCCTATCATTTGGTGCCCTCATCAAACTAATTTTCTTTCTGCTGATCTGTGTTGGCACTGCTGAAATCAACCCTGGACCCAAAGAAAGCTCTATCTCCCAAGCTGACTTAGCCTCCATAAATGGCCTGAGTTTTCTTCATATCAATGCCTGCTGCCTCCTAAAAAAGTTCTCACTAATACAGGCCTGGGTTGCACACACCTTACCTGACTTTCTGGTTATCTCCGAAACATGGCTCAAATCTGCAACAAAAGACAGTGAAATAAATCTTCCCAACTATCAGCTCTTCAGATCTGACCATCCATCCAGGGGCGGTGGGGTAGCCATCTATGTCAAAGCAAACATCTCTGCATCCTGCCTCAATACTACATCACAGCCGAAGGAATTCGAATGTTTATCAATTAAAATAACCCTTCCCAACATGTCATCTTTTCAATTGATTGGCTGCTATAGGCCCCCCTCTGCAGGCCTCAAGCTCCTATCCCACCTAGGATCTACACTTAAACTAGGCCCTGAAGACACCATCATTTTAGGTGACCTGAATTTAAATTGGCTAGCCAATGCATCTGCACCCCTAGTAACCTTTTGTGACGCTTATGGATTCACTCAATTAATCAAAGAACCAACAAGGAATAATCCAAAGAACAAACTCAACAGCACACTTCTGGACATCATGTTGGTAAATAAGCCTCATCTGTATTCTCATGCTGGAGTACTATTCAGTGACATAAGTGATCACTGTCCCATAGCTGGTATAAGATCAACAATCAAGCCACCCAACCCTGCAAAATTTCTCCCAAGAAGGTCTAAAAAGAACTTTAATATCACAGGATATCTTCATGATCTGTGCCACACCACACGTTGGCAAGAATTCTCACAGCTTCAATATAGACAGGTCTACAGGTCTTAAATGATATTATCATAAGTGCCCTCAATATACATGCACCCCTCACCAGTGTCAGAACCAAACTCAAATCTTGTCGCTGGTTCTCTGCTGACCTTAAATCCGCACTGCTTGCCAGAGATAAACTCTGGAAAAGGGCAAGAAAGACCAAGGATCCAAATGACTGGCTTCAATTCAGAAAAGCCAGAAACTCCTGCACAAAACAAGTGAGAAATGCCAAGGCTGCCTTCTACACAGCTGAATTGGATGCCTCCTATCACAACCCTTCCAGATTCTGGGGTACCACAAAGAGGATCCTAGGTCAAGTTTCTACCCCTGTCTTACCACCCAAAGTGCACCTAAATAGTGTGGAAATCACTGACAAGCAAGAAATCTTAAATGCCTTCAACGATCATTTCACTACAGCTGGCCTAGCTTTCGATTCCTCACTTGCAAATCTAATGAGGTCATCTCTAAACTTGCAATCTACTGAGGGACAAAAGGCTGCTTCCACATTCTCCTTCAAATCAATACTTTTAAAAGAAGTAGAAGACCTACTATTCCAACTAGATACAACTAAAAGCGCAGGTGCAGACTCTCTGGATCCCTACTTTCTAAAAGTAGCATTGCACGCCTTAGCTGCCCCCCTCACTCACCTTTTCAATCTGTCCCTAGCCACTGGTTCTATTCCCTCAATATGGAAGACAGCTCAAGTGTTTCCACTACTTAAGGCAGGTGATCCCATGGACCTCAACAATTATATGCCCATTTCCATCTTACCAGTACTGTCCCAAATGCTTGAAAAGTTAGTGAACATCCAGTTAAGTGCCTACCTTGACACCAATAATCTCCTTAACCCAGCTCAATCTGGGTTTAGATCTATACTGCAACCATCTCTGCCTTAGCAAAAGTTACAAATGACTGGCAGACTGCCTTAGACAAAAACAGTAACACCTGTGCTGTGTTTCTGGATCTAAGCAAAGCCTTTGACACTGTGGACCATGAACTACTAATCTCCTCTGAACTCCATAGGCCTTGACTCACTCTCTCTTAAATGGTTCAGATGCTATCTCTCGGAAGAATACAACTGGTAAAAATGAAGGTGACCTATCTACCTCTAAACCACTCCTAAGAGGTGTACCGCAAGGTTCCATCCTGGGCCCCATCCTCTTTGCCATTTACATCAACAATATTGACTCCAATCTCTCACAATCTAATATTCACCTCTTTGCAGATGATACTGTACTATTTGTCAGTAATCCCTCACCATCAAAAGCCTGTGAGCTTTTACAGTCTGAGTTCTCCCTCCTACAGCACAATTTACTAGAAAAGAAAGTACTACTAAATGCCAGTAAAATGAAAGCTATGTTCTTTGCCACCAAGAGCTTCTCTTCTGCTGTCCCATCATTCACCCTCCCACAATTATCTACCATCCTTGGTGAAAATCTGGAATATGTGGACAAATTCAAATATCTTGGAGTCTGGATTGACAATAAACTTGACTATACTAGCCACGTTGAAGAGCTCCTGAAAAAGCTTAGACAAAGACTTGGCCTATTTTATAGGATCAAACACTACCTGACCAGAGATTCCAAACAAAGGTTAATCCTGGCATCATTCCTATCCTCATTGATTACGCTGACTTCCTCTATGGTCACTGTTCCTCTCCCATTTAAATAAATTGGACACCTTGTATCATAGAGCTATTAGATTCATTACAGATCTTCCCTCCAGCACCCATCATTGCTCTCTCTCTACAATGCAGTCAGTTGGACATCCCTACACCATAGAAGAAACAAAAATGCTGCTGTCTGGATCTACAAAGCTCTGACAAACAAACTCCCTTCCTACATCTCAGATTGTTTCAACCAGATCACATCCAGGCCTTACACCCTAAGGATCAATAAACTCATCATGCTGAAGATTTCTATTACCTGCACCCGGTATGGAAGGGCTGCAATCAGCTATTCCCTAGCACTTATCTGGAATTCTCTTCAAAAGACCTTGAAATTGGATACCCTCATTCCATTAACATCCTTCAAAAAACTGTACACTAGTCTCTTCCCAGAATCATGCAATTGCTTCCATAAGGCCTAGTCCTCTCACACCCCCTCTTTTCCCCTACCCCTTTTTACACTACCCCCTATTTTCTGTTTTTCTAGTTTGTTCTCCAACCTACTTCGTACAAAAATGACCCCCCAAGTCCCATTACCCTAGCTTTATCCCTCCAGTACTGTTTGTTTCTTTCCTTTTAATATAATCTAGGTCAAATGTCAATTTTGCCTTGTACATATGTAAATATTTGTATACCTGTTTCGTTCATAAATCTTTGTATTTGTGTTCAATCAGTACCATGTCTTTTGTGTAAAACTGTAACCTTATATTGTTAAGACCAATCAGGTCCATCTTGTAAATGAGCTATGCTCAATGATGCTCGCCTGAATAAATAAAGATTTTGATTGATTGATTGATTGACCTTTGAAGTCCAAACAAACACATCAGAACATTGGATTGGTGTGGTGTTGTCACTGACTATCGAAGGGAAGGAAAATCCAGTGATTTTTTTTTTAAAAAGTGGAAAACTACATGAAAGAAAGAAAACATATTTGACTGTAGAAAGGGATGGACTGACTGTGAGATGTGCCATGGAAACCCTAAAATAGTATCTGTGGGGGAATGAATTTAAAAAAATTACGGAACACAGTCCTCTCTGTTGGATACAACAGATGAAGGCTAAGAACCCAGTCATGCACTGGTACCTGGCTTTACAAGTTTGCTGCATACCACAGGGCAGGCTCCCAACACAAATATGCTGACTTCCTATTCTGACATGGAGCAGGTATTGAGATTTAGAATAGAGTGGAAGAAATTGATGGTATTTTGTCTGACAGATACTTAAATCAGACATTTAAACCCCAGGGTATAATAAATGAACTGTACTATAATACTGTATAAGTATGCTGTAACATATATTTTTTAATACAGTATTGTGCTTAAAGGGGTGCCCTAGGGTGGAGCTTCTGAAGAGAGTGGGTGGAAGCTCTATCCCTACCAATGTCTGGTAGGAAACCAGTCATTTGTTGAAGAACTGCTTCCCTTTTGAGAAGGGTGGTATGTGATAGAGTCAGTCCCTATTAAACCTGGGAGGATTCTATACTGTTATCTATTTTTCAAGAATGTTGTAACAGCACCTCTAAGCCTTCTGTCCTTTTCAAGCCTAACCTAGTAGTTCATCTTAGTGTTGCCAGGCCAGTCACCCACAGGATCCCCCCCCCATTCTACTTCTCTATCACCCACTATATTCACAGAAGAACGGGTTCTGAAAGAACTCCTAAAACTGAAGGTGGACAAAGCAATGGGACCAGATAGAATTCACCATGGGATGAGATAAAATCAAAGTGTTTTGAGTGGAAAGAAAACTGTACACCAAAGCAATACACGATACAAAAGGAGCAGACTGAAAGCAGTGTGGCTAAGAAACAAAATACAAAAGGAAGTACGAGCCTAACAGAAACTGTACATGCATATTAAAATGGATGGTGCAAGTGAAGCTAGAGAAGACCACAGGAGAAAAGAAAAAAATGTGTAAGAGATTAATAAAGCAAGAAAAAGGAAAAATGGAAAAGCAGTAAGCATTATGAAATAATGGAATCCTGAGAGATTTTTACAGACAAATAAATAGGAAGAGGACGAGTAAAACTACTAATATTGTGGGATCACTAAGAGTGGAAGGGGGAAAAAAACTAAACAGATACACCCATTTAATATTTAATAGAAAAGAGCCAGTAAGTAAGGGCCAAACAGCAACACGGAACTGTAAACATATACCATGGAGTTATATATATAACGGTAAATGTTGTAGAGAAACTGAAAAGCTTACAGTAAGTAAATCAGCAGGACCAGATAAGCTCCTCCCAAGGGTTTAAAAGTACTGGCTGTTGAACTAGTGGGCACCTGATACCTTATTTCATCTTTCACTTGAGACAAGGAAAGTACACATAGATTGTAAGGAACCACAGTGATACCATTACTCAAAAAGTGGGTTAGAGTTGAATTTTCAAATCACAGACAGATCAGCCAATTGCTTTGTTAAGGTAGAAAATCAAGAAGGAAATGAAAGAATTATATTTTATAGATGAAACACACAACATTGCTTCACAAAGGGAAAATCTTGTTTGACCAATCTATTGAGTTTCTATGAACCATTTTTCAAAAGTATAGACAGGGGAATACCAATAAATATGATGTTTCTGGATTTCAACAAAGCCTTTTTTATCATCTATTTATAATTTTTGACCAGGAAAGCCACATTAAGCAGCGATAGATTGTTTCCAGGTGCATCCTGGGGGTATATTACATGGATATGTTGTATTGATATCATTTGCTATGTTGTTGCATGTAAACCTAACGAACAAACTAGACATTGTTGGGGTTATTTATTTATCTGTATAGAAACTGGTGACCTGGAAAGGCGCACTGTGCCAAGGATACTGGATTAGCTGTTAGATGCTAAATTAGATAAGTGACTGGCTTAGTAATAAAAGTCAAAAGATGAAAATGAATGACTTAGTATCTGAGGAAGGAGCTGTGGCCAATAGGGTGCTGCAGGGGTTGGAGCTAGATCTGATACTATTTAACATATACAGTATATAAAAGAGCTCAATGAGGGTACAGAAAATGGGATAATGAAATTTGTGGACAACACCAAATTGTCCCAGATCGCCCCCTTTTCCCCACAAAAGGATAAATCACTCGTGTGTTGTTGCGCTTAGATTGGCAATCAATTTATTATATTTCACATTTATATTTACAAATACCATCACCATTCATCATTTTGTCTGTTCAACACATCTTTGTTTATATTGCTTTGCATATCAATATCTGTTCACCCCCTCCTCTTTCTTCCTCTTCTTCTTGCCTCCCCAGATGAAAACCTGGGTGACTTCTTTTTCTCTTTTTCTTGTAGGTAACGGTGAAAACTGAGACTGCTTTTCTCTCCTTCTGTTGCTTCTTCTCCTCATAGTCCTTTATCATTCCCCCCTCCCCTCCTTCTCCTCCCCTTTTTTCTCTTTCCTCCCACCATCCACCTTTGGCAGTCCACCAACATCCAACCAGACACCTTCTGCCATCCACCTGTGACAGACCTTCCCAAGCTCCCAAAGACCCCTCTCCCCATCCCCCTTTTGACAGGTGGGTGAGAGGCAACAACATCTTCAGCAAAAGAGGCTGTATCCCTCTGTGCTGGCCCTTATGTATCCTGTATTTTAACCCCTCCTGCTTCTCTTTCTGCCTATCCCTACCTTGCTCCCATTCTTTGGCTCCTCCCCTTCCTGTCTGCCTGCACCATGTCTTGTGGCTCCCTCTGTCTCTTCCCCTACCTCCTCCACTCTAAGCAAACCATCTCTGTCACAAGGGGAGTGGTACACCAGGACAACTTGGTCTGCCCCTTAAAGGGCAAACTTCATTGTCCCAGATTCCCACCTTTGCCACACTAAATGACAGACCACTTGTGTGTTGTTGTGCTCAGACTGGCAAACAATTTATTATATTTCACTTTTATATTTAAACATACCATCACCATTCATCATTTTGTCTTTTCAACACATCTTTGTTTATATTGCATTACATATCAATATCTGTTCACCTCCTCCTCTTTCTTCCTCTTCTTCTCGCTTCCCCAGGTGAAAACCTGGATGACGTCTTCTCTTTTTTCTTGTAGGTAATGGCGAAAACAGAAACCGTTTTTCTCTCCTTCTGTTGCTTCTTCTTCTCCTCACATTCCTTTATCATTCCCCCTCCTCCTTCCCCCTTTTTTCCCATAGCCTGTCTCCAACTTGTGTTGGATGACTGGCCTCCCCTTTCTTCCACTCTTCCCCTCTGTCTTCCTTCTTGTCTCCTCCAGGCCTCAATAAAACCCATCATCTCCATGGTGAACAGGTTGCTAGGTCTGACAAATGTACCCCATCTAATCTTTAAAAGTCCTCTACCCACTCTTCTACCCCCTCAATATTACATGCCCTCCCAAGATCCTTATCAATGTCCCCACCCTCCTATTCATCTTCCTTCTGGCCCTATCCACTGTTAAGTGGCTATGTTCACATCTCCACACCCTCCTTGGTATCATATCTGACCATGCCATGCTCACCCCCGGCCACCATTGCTTTATTTTTTTAAGATCCTGCTTAACCCTTAAATACGTGTTGACCCATGGCTTCCCCCCAGTGTCATTCCCCCCAAGGTGTATAATGATTAAATCTGGGGTGAGTCACAGCTCTCTCATCTCTATCAGGGTCAAGAGTAACTGTGCCCATTTCATCCCTCAAATGCCATGCCATACCAGCCTACATTGTCTGACATCTTGGTAAAGCTGCTTTCCCCCTGCTTTCTTATCCACTCTCCTTTCCGCCCAGTAAATGTAGAAGTGCCCGTAGAGCCATACTTCTATGAGCCTCCCTCCACCTATTGAATCAAGCAAAATATATTTTAATCTCTCAAACCATCTTAAACCTGCTCGCTCTTCTGTTCTATTTTTTTCCCTAAATCCAATTCTCCCTCCCCCCACTCTTAGGTTCTGTTCCTGCAAAACAAACACAGATGACATAAGAAAAGAACAGTCATGGCACTCACCAAGACACAGAAAAAAGTCTGGAGCCAGATATCTTCTTGATAAAAAACATTACCTCTATTTATTAAGCCACATACATCACAACAGACCACGGTCCAAGGAAACCACATGAAAAATATCTTTTTCATGGCAATAACTGACTGATATCTGTTAACATCAATAATAGCGAGATTTACCAAGAAGATATCTGTCATTTTCTGGTACATGGAGATGACTGTTCTTTTCTTATAGTACTTTGGTGTCACAGAGCACCCCATTTCACCCTGGTGCAGCTCTTTTCTGTGTAATAAACACAGATGACATGTTACTCTCAATCCTTTAAAGCACTAATGTACCTCTTGTAACTGGCAGACTGCCAGCGTCCCATTTCCAACATACTGGTCACTGACTCTCCTTCCACTCCCCATTTTGAAGCAGCCCCTATTCAAAAAGAATGGGAAGAATAACTAGCCAGGTCCTCGTCCAGAAACTCCATGCTTTTTTGAGTATGGCTGTTACCTGGTTACTCGTCATCTTCTTCCCGTCTCCATGCACAAATAGTTTCCCTTCCTTATTATAGTGCTCTGCGGTGTAACCCCACAAAGTCTTAACCGGGCACAAGGTCCCATCAGGGTGAGCCTTAATGGTTATGACACACCCCTTCCCTTCCTGATGCGTCTTGGACCTCCTAATCATGAGTTGTATTTCCCTTGGGCCCCAGGTTATATCTCCCCATTCCAAACCTCCCTCGTCGTCCTTTCTGCCATGTCCCATTGCCTCGCTCACGCTCAAGGCCCCTGTGAACATCACTAAATAAATCATATGGAACAGCTGCGCCTCGTCCTTGGACTTACAAATTGCAGGCAATATCCCCCCCTAATTTGGCTAACCAATGATCTGCTATCGGTCACCGACCATCCATGGTCCTTTGTTTTAGCCTACTCCAACCTTGTATCATCCTCCGTATCAGCATTGATTTCGTGGGATCCTTCCATTTTTTTCAGACTACAAACTATGCTGATCCTCGCTAGGTATACCCCCATCGTGGCGTGAGCCATTCCTTTTTGCCACTGATCTACCATAAACTTTCCTAACTGCTCTTCCATATCTGGCCCACTTACCTATATGTGGTGTACTTCCCTGAACGTTTGCAATGCCTGCCATGCCCGTTCATAGGCCCTCAAGGTCCGTGGTGCCTATGAATTGCGAAACAGCATTTTAGCTCCCTCTTGCCAATGTCCCAGACATTCGTTGGGGTGGGCATTTTCTGCTTCTCCGATGTTGGTGCCAGCACCTGGGAATGATCCAGCTGCAGATGGGAAAGGCTGTCATCTAGGATATTTCTCACCCCATCTATGTGCCTGGCCCTGAATGACATATTCAATTGTAAGCCTTTTAACACTAGCTGTCTCAACACCCACATCTCTGTCTCGGACCTAGCTCCCCTATTGTTCAGGACATCCACCACTGCCTTGTCACACCAAAATGTAACCTTCTGATTCCACAATTTGTCTCCCCATAACAGGGTGCAGGCAAAAATTGGCATGATTTCCAACAATGTGATGTTTTTATCCTTCTGTCTCTTACCCAGTCTGCTGGCCACAGCTCTGAAAACCATTTTCCTTTCAAATATCCCCCATTCCTAACCCCCTGCCTCATCTGTATACAATTCTAAGTCTGTGTTATAAACTCACTCTTCCTGCCAAAAGGAAAGCCCATTATAGCTGCTTAGAAATTCCTCCCATAACTTGAAATCTTTCTTCACCTCTTTTGTTATATCCACCCAGTGGTGTGGTCTTACTACCCCTGCTGTGGCCCCTGCCAGTCATCTTGTAAATGTCCTTCCTGGCCCAATTACCCTGCAAGTGAATTTCAAATGCCCCAATACTTGCTGCACCTGCCTTAATTGTACTCGCCTCCTGCTAGTATGCTCCTGAATCAGCCCTTTTAGCTTCTGCACTTTACTATCAGGTAACCTAAATACCTCACCCAGTGCCTCTACCTCAATCCATAGAAACTCCAGAACCTTACTGGGTCCTTCTGTTTTGTCCGGGCCAATGGGACACCGAGTTCACCACACAATTCTTGAAAGCTAACTAGCATCTTCTCTGTCTCTGAGCGTCCACTGCCTACTAACAAGAAATCATTCAAATAGTGTATGACCATCTTATAACCTGTTTTTTGCTGGAAGAGCCACTGCAGGCAGGTGCTGAATATTCCAAATGCAGCACAAACGGTAATGTAACCCATAGGCATAGTCTTGTCAAAATAATACTGGTCACCCACTTTAAAACCCAATAAATCCCAATCCTCCTTCCTAACTGGGAGCAACCGGAAAGCTGATTCTATATCTGTCTTGGCCAGCCATGCATTGGGGGTCACCTGGATAATCTGTATTGCCTCTTCCAACATGGCATAGGTTACCCTGCTGTGTTCTTCCCCTATAAAATCATTAACTGATTCTCCCTCTGAGAATGACAGATGGTGGATCACCCTGTATTCCCCTTTCTGTTTTTTGGGGACCAAACCCAAGGGAGAAATTCTCAGCTTGTCTAATGGGTTGAAATGGATACGGACCTTCCACCCTCCCTGATGTTTTTTCTTACTCTATTTTCCATCTCAAAATGTCTTCCTTTTCTCTGACTGATCCCAAGCTATTAGCATCCTGTGCCTGTCTTAGACTATTGCACTGTAGAGGAAAACCTATTCTAAACCCCCTCTTTATGGTTTCTGCTACCCCGCTGTCTGGGTACAGTTTGAGCAACTTTTCCCAGAATCCTATCTTGATGGGCATCTTTGCAGCCTGGAATTGTTCTTTTCTCCCTCTACCCTCATCCCCGAAACCCGCTACCCCCCAGGCTGTTTTTTCTTTGTCCCTCTCCTCAATAAGAATGGGCCCTCCATTCCATAACCCCTGCCTCTCAACCCTCTGTTCCATGTCTGACCCCTATAACCTTGTCCCTCCTGAAAGGGCTGGTGGCCCATCCCCTGCACTCCCCACCTGGGCCCCTTGCATCCATGTGGTCCTGCATCTTGTCGCCGGAAGGGACCCACCACATCTCGAGCATGCATGCCGGAATCGACATTGGGGCCATTAACAAAATGCCCTGTTATATCCCCAACAACACTTCTGGAGTACCCCCCCTTTCCCATTACCCCCTCAGGTGTGGATTGATTGGTAACATAGTCCGTCCACAAATCCAGATGTTTTGTGTCCCATCTCACATCCCCATAAGTTGCCATGCTTTGGTGGAAAAAATAGTCATAATATATCCACCCCACCCCCCTTTAGCTTTTGCCTGCCATATGAGCAGGGAATATGTGATAAGAGGGATGCCCAGCTCTGGTTTCTTTTCCATCAATATAGCTGAATATGTGGCGAAACCCATGAACCACCCATCCCATGTCTTTCCTTTCATAAACTTATCCTCCTCTTTCTTGCCCAATAAAACAACAGCCATTGCCATCTCACTCTTCTCTATATTCTCAGTCTCCTCATATTTGGCTGCTGCCTCTCTGCTCACTAGAGCAAATATGTTCACATACTCCCCTTTCCATATTTTCTCCTTTGTGGTCTGTGGCATGTGTTCCCCTATTCTCATACCTGGAGCTCCCATCTCCCTCATTCCTTTTCCTGATCCTTCTGCCACTTTGTCCACCCTTCCTGATGTTTCTTTATCCAACCTAATCTCTGTTAGTGCCATTTCCATCAGCACTAGTCTGCCTGTCCCGAAAGTCTCTATAATTTGCCCAATATACTCTTTGATGCTCTCACCTACGGAACCTGATACACTACCTGTGGGCCTATCCACTCCATGAGGCCTGCTGTCACTGAGCTGAACTGGTCCAGGTTCCTGTGGTGGGACAACTGGCTGAGGCATCAGGAGCAGTGGGACCACTATGACTGGAGGGTCTGGCCTGGGTTCAGGCATCAGCACCGCAACTGGATCCACGGGAGGTACTAATGGTTCCGGTAAACAGGGTTGCAGTGGTACTGGACTGACCACTCTGGGAGGAATCACTGGTGGTGGCTGCAGCCTTTTTGGACTACGCGGCCTCCCCATCAGTCATTTCCCATGACCCCCTTTTTCTTTTTCCACTTTCCATTTCTCCCTGACCTCTCTGGTTCTGCCCCTTCCACCAGCTGCCACATCATGTTGGCCTTCTCCGCTAGCTCTACGATTGCCTTATAGGCCTCCTCTTTTGATAGCCTGTTTTTCTTCAGTGCCATCCTTTCCTGAGATTCCTGCACAAAAGCTGTGGATAAAACCTGACAAGGTTCCTCCATTAGTAACCAATCCATACCTTCATACAATGTCCTGTAACTCGTCTTATTGCTAGCAAACCCGCTTCACACCGCTCCCCTCACTTTCCCACATCATTTTGACAGACCTCCCTCTGTTGCCCTAAACTCACTCCTTTCCAGAGCTTGGGACCCCCCAACCCCCCCCGAAGAAACCCCCCACCAGCCCTCGGACATCCTCCTGCAAAGGCAGGCTCCCCATGTGTGCAACAGGCAGGCCCAACTCCTTTGCCATGCCGTCACCAGTTCTGGTCCCCGGCCACATGTCTCCGCCCCCCATTTTCACTTTGTCACAAATTGCCTCGTAATGCCCAAAGCCAGCACCGGCCAGCAAACTCATCTTCTTCTGTCCCCATAATCCCCCCACCCTTTGCCACCATTCATGGGCCAAACATTTTTAAAGGCTCGAAATTCGTCCATCGCCTGCCTCTTGTACCTCGCTAGCCCCAATGTGGGCTGCCACCTTGAACAACCCCTGCTCTGTTTTAAGCTCAGGCCCTGAAACCTGTACTCAACAGACCTTGGCCGCGTGGCCCCAAAACAACACTTGCCCTTGTTAACGCCAAGCATGATAAACTCCATGCCACCGCAACTGCGTGAGAAACCTCCCCTTTTTTAAATAGCCTTGAAACCAGTGCCCTTGGATGATCCACCTCTGTGACTAGGCCCCTACCCCCACAGGAAGAAGCACCATCTCCACAAGGCCACGCAGTGTGATGTCAGACACCATTTTTTCCCTGACAGCTTGGCTTCACTCACTAGGCCCTTCTTGTAGGTAGACTCTCCGGCTCCTTCCATTAGCACTCGCCATGCTGTGGCTTTTACGTGGCACAGCTGAGTGCCCTACCCCCGCTTTGGAACCTGTCCATTCCTCTCCCGCATGGTTAGCCAGTGTATTCAACTCTAAAGCAGCAGCTGCGATTGGCCCTCTCCTCACTTGCCCTTCAACGCCAACCAACTGCACCCTTTCTCCCAGAATTTGCAACCACTTCCCCCACCTTTGTTGTTTTTTGCCCTCCAATGGACCCCATGAGTGGGAGCAGCCCAATCTCTCCCTGGTTCTTTTAGCTCCCCGATGCTTTCCACATGCTTAAATCGCATGCCAACTCCCCGGCTATGGCCACTCTGCCACCTATGTCTCCTTGCTCTCAAGCCGTGCTAGCTGAATCTTGCCTCTTACCAAATACTCTCATTCCAAATTCTGTACTGCGAGGCTAAACTCCCCCAACCAGACCACCAGCTTGTTGTTTTTTTTTTGTTTTTTTACAGCCCTCGCTCTCCGCGTTCATTCAGAGGCCCACATATCTTGCTTTTCTTCACAATTTCTGCCATACCCATACACACACATACATATATATATATATACTGTTTTTTTTTTCTTACCTTTCAAAAAACTCCTGGTACACAAACCTTATCCCTGCTGACTCCTCGAACAAGCAACCTCCAACTAAAAATCCAAAACAGCCAGTCTGATGTGCTGTAGATCTTTTGATTTTTAGACCAACAAAATCTTCAGCAAAAGAGGCTGTATCCCTCTGTGCTGGCCCTTATGTACCCTGCATTTTTACCCCTCCTACTTCCCTTTCCGCCTATCCCTTCCTTGCTCCCATATTTTTACTCCTCCCCTTCCTGTCTGCCTGCCACTTGTCCTGTGGCTCCCTCTCTCTCCCCCTACCTCCTCCCCTTTCAGAAAACCATCTCTGTCACAAGGGAAGGGGTCGACCAGGACAACTTGGTCTGCCCCTTAAAGGGCAAACTTCATTGTGAGGAGTAGCAGTAACAGAGAAAGGGACATAATCTATGCAGAACAGCTTCCAAAGGATAACAAAGTAGGCTAAACAGGTGAGGTATGAGGTTTAATGAAGGGAAATGATGTGTTACATGCAGTAAAGAAAAATCAAAGGGCAAATTGTTACTTAAATGAAACTGAAATAAAGAAGATGGAGGGAAAATAGAATTTAAGTATTACGGTAACAACAGACTTCAAACAGAAAGTGCAGTATGATGCAGAAAAAAGATCCTGCTGGGAGATAAAGGTCAAGGGTCCCTCTGGTCTGCCTAGAGAAATGTCCTACCTATCCTCTGACCTACTGTACCATCTTATAGGGATATTTATCCATAATACCTATCCCAAGCTGCCCCTTCTCTGTCCGCCAACCTTTCCTATCTTCTCCTATTGGCCATACCAGCCACTATACCTTTCCAACCCTTACTTGTGCCTCTTTAGAGTACACACCCCCAGCATCTCCACTGGCAATCTGTTCAATGGCTCTGCCACTCTCTTGGGGAAGAAAATTTTCCTCAGGTATCTCCTGAAGTTCCCACTGATGAGTTTCCATTCATGCCCGCTCATTACTGCAGTATTATTTCTGATGAGCATGTCCTCGCTGGTTGCCTTATTAATTCCCTTCAGGGACTTGTACATCTCTATCATGTCAGCCTTCTCCCTCCTGGCCTCTAGCATATGCATGATGGTGTGCTCCAGGCATTCCACAAACTGTAGGGTCTGGCATGTTGGCACTGAATCATTCTGCTGACTTTGCACTGCCCAGTCTGCAGCCTGTGTTAGAAAATTGGCATAAGTTTTCCTGGACTCTGATTGACTGAGTCCCTTGGCATAGTGGGCATCTCTCAGACAACAGAGCACAAGTCAAACTAGTGCCAGTGCCAACTGCCTTATCACAGGAATTATGGTGCCACTTAGAATTTTCAAATGTGACCTGCCGCCATTTTATTTGCTGCTTGCTAAGTGATACAAGTGAGTGAGTCGCCCCCCCATTGTAAAAATATTACAAAACAACAACAGTATCAGCCTACGTTGAATTTTGCGAACACAGGCTTATAACTTTGGTAATATTCAATAGTTTTACCCCCAGATTTTCAACATAGCTGTTTCTTTACAGCACATCATGACTGTGACAACTGTCTATTTTCAACTCCTGCCCAACCTGTGTATTTGCATCCTGAAAGTTGATTTTGCAGTCCCTGCACGAAATCACCTTTAGGCTAGGAGTTGAACATTTTCTCTCTCCTTCTTCATGAGGCAGGGTCCTAACAAGGCTATATTGAAAATTTGGTGTAAAAATATTAAAAAAAAACAAATGTATTAACCTACACTACATTTTGACAACACAGGCTCCTAGCTTTGATAAATTTCAATATTTGGATCCCAACTTCTTTGCCTGCAGCCCTATTGGCTCTGGTCAGAGTTTGTTTATGTTCTCATTCAGTCTTAGAAAAGAAAAAAATGTAGCACCATGACCTGTGAGGTAATTCTTTCTTTTATTTCATATAAAGCTGAAAAAAAAAAACACTGTTAGGCTGCGATTCCTCCCTGTGAGCTGAGGAGCGAGAGCCACTGAAACTTACAATAGAGAAGCACTGACTCTCTGTCTCTCCCCTTGCTCTTGACTTAGCTAGGAAAAGTGCCAGAATGTTTTCTGCAACCAAAGGCAACTTTAGTAAATAGAAAAAAAATGTACACTTTTACTATCAAGGAGTAGCGAGGAGAGAGCTGCTCAGTTACATGACAAAAAAGGTACATCCTCTCTCTCTCTCTCTCTCTCTCACTCCCGGTACCTGTGGTGCAGTTCAAGTGGCTGTAGGAATTCTAACAAATACATTCTTCTGATAGTAAAGAAAAGCAATGTAAATAAATAACCAAATATCAAATTCTGCTTAAAAACAGTGGCATTAGGTTGAATTCATTTGTGGTCAGATGAATTCTGACTTGAGAAGGAGTTGGACATGCACAGCTTCACATCCTAGCTTGGCATAAGTCAAGGAATTCCTTTCTTTGCTTTACACCAAAGGAGAGGTGATCCTAATCTTGACCGTTGATCAAGAAGGTTTTTGTTGATTTATTTATTTATTTATTTATTTGAATCTTGGATTACAAGTACCTTTGAGCCAAGTATCTTTTACAAAGGTTCCAAGTCAACTGCAGTATGATAACAAAAAAAAAACAAGACAATTAAGTAATAAAGGCAGGATAACAGGTTAACAATCGGTTACATGAATATGAATGTATACATTTGGGTTAAACTAAAGCCAGAGGCATTGATGGGGTAAATAGTGTTACAAGACATGGCAAGGACACAAAAGGTAAGAGCAGCCAGGGGCATTGTCACATCACAGAGAGAGCAACAGGTGGTGGAGGAGGTGCAGGGGGAGGGGGAGAGGGTGGGGGAGGGAGTTGTAGGAGATTGGGGGGTAGATGATAGAAGTGCTATGTACAGAGAGCTGAGATGAGGATTGGGTAATGGTAAGGAGGGCAGATTAAAGGAGACAGTCACAGGTGCTACAGGCAGAGAGGAGTAGGTGGAGCATGGATTTGAATGGGCCAAGCTTAGGTATGGAGGAGATGTCACTACTGAGACCATTCAACCAGCTAGGAGCCCTATGAACAAAGGATCTTTGTCCCTGGCTGGTACGGCAGTGAGAGACCTGCAGGAATTGAGATTCAGATCCCCTAGTGTGGCAAGGGTTACTACTGGGGCAAAGGAGATCTTGGACTCCGGAGGGGGGTGCTAGGCCCATGGTTATTTTCTTTACTATAATGTAGGTTTGGTACTTTATGCAGTTTGAGAGTTGTAGCCAGCCAATTTGTGCATAGAGGTCACACGTATGAGTGAGACTGTGAGCTCCAGTGATGAGCCAACAAGCTTTGTTGAGAGACATGGATGTGTGTCTGAGGGCAGTTACAGTAGCAGAGCCATATATGATGTAATTTTTTTTTGCAATAAAACCGTGCAGACTGCAAGTTGTACCCAAGAACTGTTGTGCATGCCAATCTGTTTTCCTACTACCTCTGACAAGATGTTGCTTGGTTTTTGCAGTGAGAACTCCCACAGCTGCTCAGACACCCCTGGAATCTTAACCTGAAGATTGATCAAGCTCTCAGGATCCTTGGCCCACTGTCTAAGCCTGAAGACATAGCAAGGACAATTCTCACTAGATTCCTGTATTTTTAAGCACAAAGAAAAAATGGTGTCTCTGGCCAGAGACAGAGGTCCCATACTGTGGCAAGACCAAAGAATTCTGATTTTCTCAGAATATCCAAGTGAACTGTCTCAGTGATGCAAAGACTTTGCAGGTGCAAAGAAGGTGCTCCAGGCTTATAACATCCCCTATAAGTTCCATACCAGGCTAAGCTGTGTATCAACCGGAATGGTGTTCCACACACATTCCCTACCCAAGAGGAGGCACATAACTTCATTTACTGAAAGTGGCCAGATTGTGTACTCCAACTACAACAACCCAATGGTGGGGACAGGAAATGTAAAGGAGGTCTTCCTAAGCTGGGCTGTAACATTCACAACCCTGCAGCACAAGAGGGATGTGAACAAGAGATGGTGGAGACATACTGGCAAACCACAAAGGAGAAATTGTCAAATTGGAAGAGACCAGACTGCCAATGAGTTGGCCTGCCTGTAGGGTCTCCCAGAAGCAGAGACTGCAACAGAGACTCTGGACATTCAGAAAACAAAATAGTGTGGAATGCACAAGTGAACCTGTGCCCAGTAGATCAGCCTACCTCACACTGTCCCCAAATGAAATCTCCCTTTCTGACTCTGATAAAACAGCCAGTGGAGGTGCTGCTAGCCCTATGAAGAGAGAAGATCCTTGTCTGAAAGGGTTACAAGAGTGATAGCACAGTCAGGAGGAGCAGGCCCTGAGTGGACAGGAGAGGAACAGTGGACCTGAGAGATCAATCAACCACAAGATTAAGTGCTTAAGCAAAAATGGAGATTGGAATAAGTTGGTTTGGACTAGTACCAAAGATATAATTTAATGTCTCTTGCCACCCACCCCCCGAGTGACACTTCTTTGATAATCAGACCAGTTTCATGGATCAAAAGATACCTTTCTATATTGTTACTCCTCCTCAGTTCCTCTCTTCCCTGATGATACTAATATCCACACCACCTCCTATTAGCGATTGCAGCCCCACATTCCACTACATACTCTCTCTAACTGTATTTTGCACTCCTAAGTAATGACAGGACAGCTGTAACCACCATGTTGCTACCTGAACAGGGACCACTGTTTGGCTCCCATTTCACATCCCCAGGGACCCCCAGTAACTAGTCTAGCACTCTTGGTTTGGAGGAGGAAAGGAAAGGCAGCTCTCATGTCTGGGTACCCTACCAGAAAAGATGACAGTGTTCTAACATCACTGATATTAATTTGATCAACTACAGCATGCCTTGAACAGTGTGTGGACTGAGCGGTCAGATCAGGGAACAAGATTAGCCACTGAAGTCATGTACCTAAAGCTGCTGCTAAGCGGGGCCATCCTTTCTTATTCCTTGCCCTGTCTGTGACCCAGTCAGTCATTAAGAGTGGTGAAGGAGGTTGAATGACTTGTCTGCCATGAAATACATGATTAAATCAGGCTCAGGATGCGCACTCCCCTCCTTCTTTCCCTTCTCCTCTGTATGTGCATGACATGGGGTTGCCTGAGCTAGGCAGCATGGACCATTCATGCTGGCAAACAGCTCCCCCTCGGCTATGCGACTGTGCAATTTAGCCGATTGGCATGCAAACCTAAATCTAATTGTGTTCAATGGAACTGCTTACTGCAATGACTATTAAAGGAAGGGCACTGACTCTTTTCTCACAGCAACTAGCACTGTAACTGTGGAGTGCTTTGTTACTTTCCAATATGGCAACAACTCCTACCTGCCTCCACCTCAAGTAGGCCTGGAATGTTTAACATAGAAACATAGACTTTGACGGCAGAAAAGGACCACTTGGCCCACCCAGTCTGCCCATTTCCCTACCTACTGGATAAGCTGCAGATTCTAGTTAACCAACAGCCTGCTTCCTGCAACCCCACACTATAATTGCTTTGTGTCTGTCCCAAGCATGTTTGAATTCCCCCACTGTTTTAGACCCATCGACCTCCTCAGAAAGGCTGTTCCATGTATCCACCACTCTCTCCGTGAAAAAGAATTTCCTCACATTACCCCTGAGCCGTCCCCCCTCTATCTTTAAACTGTGCCCCCTTGTTCTTACACATCTCTTTTTCTGAAAGATGCTACCCTCCTGGACTTTGTTGATTCCCTTGAGGTACTTGAACGTTTCTATCATGTCCCCCTGTCCCTCCTTTCATCAAGGGTATACATATTAAGCTCTCTCAGTTTCTCTTCATATGGTTTCTGATGTAGACCATGCACCATTTTAGTTGCCCTCCTCTGGACTGCTTCCATCCTGTCTATGTCCTTGCGTAGATGAGGTCTCCAAAACTGCACACAGTACTCCAGATGGGGTCTCACCAACTGTCTGTATAGAGGGATAATCACTTCTCTTTTTCTACTTGTGATGCCCCTTCCTATGCATCCTAGTATCCTCCTGGCTCTCCTTACTGACTTCTCACATTGCTTACCCACCTTTAGGTCATCTGATGACTACTCCCAGGTCCTTTCCATTTTGTTGTTGTTAGTACCTCCCTGCTATTGTGTACTCTTCTCCTGGGTTTTTCTTTCCCAGGTGCTTTACTTTGCACTTCTTTGCATTGAATCTAAGTTGCCATATGTCCCAACCAATTCCTCCAACCTTGCCAAGTCCTTCTCATCTTTTCTACCCCCTCTTGTGTATCAACTCTGTTACGGATCTTTGTGTCATCTGCAAAGAGGCATACCTTTCCTTCCAGACCCTCTGCAATGTCACTTATAAAGACGTTAAAGAGGACTGGACCCAGTACTGAGCCTTGAGGTACTCCACTAGTAACCCCCTTTCTTCGGAATGTGTTCTAACCTACATGAATGTCTGTTGCTGCTACAGAGCTAATCCTCCCCAAGCTGATGTCCCCCCCCCCGCCAGGCGAGGCAGATTATTGACTTTTCTCCCCATTGCTATTCATAAAGCAAGAAACTACACTTCTAGCCTCCCCTAGAGGTGAGGACTTCTATCCCTTTATTACTGGGATCACACCAGTCATATACCTGGTTGTGATGGTGGCAGTGGGCCACTGCATCACAGGAACAGAGAAACAGAAACATAGAAATGTACAAATTTACAATAGATAAGGACTGCTTGGCCCACCCATCTGCCTATTTACCCTACCTACTGTAATACCGCAGACCCTACTTAGTCTCTGGCTTTACCCTCCCTTTCATAACCACTAAGGTTTCTTTATGTCAATCCATGCATTCTTGAATGCCACTACAGTTTTTGCCCCAACCACCTCTTCTGGGAGGCTATTCCAGGCATCCACCACTTCTTCTGTGAAGAAGTACTTCCTTACGTTTCCCCTGAATCTAACCCCGAAAGCTTCATATCATGACGCTGTGTTCTTGAGAATCTTTTTTTCTGAAAAAACACTTCCATCTTGTGCCCTGTTTATACTCTTGACATATTTGAAAGTCCAAATCATATGCCCCCTCTCCTTCCTTTCTTCCATGGTGTACATATTGGGGTCCTTTAGTCTCTCCTCATAGGGCTTTTGATGCAGGCCCTGAACCATTTTAGCTGCCCTCCTCTGAACAGTCTCTACTCTGTCTACATACTTCTGAAGATGTGGTTTCCAGAACTGGACACAGCACTCTGGGTGAGGTCTCACCAATGATTTATACAGAGGTATCACCACTTCCTGCTTTCTGCTGGTGATACCCCTCCCTATGCACCCCAGTATCCCACTAGCCCTCTCTACTGCCTTGTCACACTGTTTGGCCACATTTAATGTTGTCAGATATGATTACCCCTAGGTCTTTTTCCTGCCTGGTGGTCATCAATACCACTCCTCCCTTCCTGTACTCTGCCTCTGGCTTTCTGTGACCCAAGTGCATGATTTTGTGCTGCTTGATGTTGAAACTTAGTCGCCACACTTTTGGCAACTCCTCAAGCATTCTTAGATCACTATTCATTATTTCCACCCCCCTGGAATGTCTACCTTTTACAGATCTTTGTGTGATCTGCAAAAAGGCATACTTTTCCTTCTAGCCCCAGTGTAATGTCACTAATAAAGTCATTAAAGAGGACTGGTCCAAGTACTGAGCTTTATGGCACCCTGCTGGTCACCCTCCCTTTGAATTAAACTCTATTTACCACCACCCTCTGTCACCTATCCCCCAACTGATTTCTTACCCAATTTACCACCTCTGGACCCACTCCCAGGCTGCCCAGCTCTGTTACTAGTCTCCTAGGTGGAAGGGTGTTGAAGGTCTTACTGAAATCTAGGTAGGCCACATCTACCGTTCCACCATGATCTAATTCCTTGGTCACCCAGTTAAAAGAAACCAATAAGATTTGTTTGACATGACCTCCTCCCAGTGAATCCCTGCTGCCTCAGACCACATAACCACTGGATACAAGATATTTCACAATCCTTTCCTTCAGAAGTGATTCCATTAATTTCCCCACCACCGAAGTCAGGCTGACTGGCCTGTAATTACCAGCCTCTTCTGTGCTACAACTTTTGTGAAGTGGGACTATATCTGCCCCCCCCAGTCCTCTGGAACCATTCCTGTCTCCAGTGAGTGGTTGAACAGAACTGTCAGGGGTGCAGCCAGCACCTCTCTGAGCTCCCTCAGAGTCTTTGAATGTATCCTGTTTGACCCCACTGCATTGTCCACTTTCAAATTTGTGAATTTCTTCAGAACTCTATCCTCTGTAAATGGACTACTGTCCACCTCACGTCCGTTGATGTTACTGTCCCTTATATGTGATCCCTCAACTTCCCTTTCCTCTGTGAACACTGAACAAAAGTATTTGTTCAGGATGTCTGCTTTTTCCTGGTCCCCATCTATGTACCCCCCCCATCATGCTTTAGTCTTACAACCACTCCCCTGGTCTTGCCACCTAAAAAATGCATTTTCCTCTTTCTTTGCTCTTGGACCCGGGGGATACATTCATAAGATCATGCAGTTGTGATTCTAAATATTTGTGATCATCATCAAAGTCTTTTATTGCATATGTCATACAGGCAAAATTGCTCTACATTTCACCTATCAGATATGGGCTTCCTCAGGAGATTTTGCCTTTTTAAACTATTGAGAAACATGCAAACATTGATAAGTGACTGCCTACTTAGTTATACCATTTTTAAAGTAAATCGACTCTTGTGCAAGTTTGTTATAGTTTTAAAAAAGGCTTTGAATATTATGTTATACTTTTCCATAATGTATTGTATCAGTTTATTGTGTAGCCTAAATGCAACAAAAACTTATAAATTGAGAAAAACTTTTTTTTTATTTATAGTAGCATGATGTTCTCATTGTGCACCCTCCACCAGTGTTGGAAAATATATTTTTTAACTTTAAAAGGCTGTTAGAAAGGTGTTAGAGAAATGTTTTTACCTCAGTGCCCAGAATAAAGGATTTATATTGATGTGTTTGCTGTCCAAGTGACCTTCTTCCTTAAATTCTAAGGAGTGAAGAACATAGGAACCAATGAGTTCTCCAATCTAAATTTTTTAATTTATATTGTAGATAGTAAATTTTTATGGAACTTGATAAAACATCTTGGTGTTTTTCTTACACTCCAAACCAGTTTACACTTTCCCATGTCAGCTTTTCACACTATTCTCATACCACCATTCCTGGTGTTATTTCCATGCCATTTATCTGTTATGATATAGTTTATGCTTTTATTTTCTTAAAGTGTTTCTGTACTTGTACTGTTTAAGTCTACTACTCAGTATTTATCTATGCAGCACAAAATTCTTCACTGTAAACACCTATTCCACAAATCATAACAGAACTCCCCACACACTGTAAGCTTGTGAACTCATTCTTTACCAGTTACAATTATATGTTTAGTTACTGAGCAACTGTATACTAATGTAGTGAAGCATTAGCTGTTAGCAATCCAACATTGAGTGGCATGCAAGGCATGCTGAGAATATCTATAAGACTGCTCTTTAGCTTAAATGTTTTTATCCACGTTTATAATGAAGTCTGTCCCTCTAATAAACTGCTTTCTAACTAAACCATTTTTTTCCTTTTTTTACTCACATGGGTAATACAAATAAAGCCATACAAAGAGACTCAATTAGTGGACATCTTAGGTGAAACTTACATGAAGTATAGACATTTGCTCTTGTACACTTCTATCGTCATTGTCAGTAATCATATCTGTACAATAGCAGTTTCAATTTAAAAGGTGAATGCATAAGAAACCCATTAACAATAGGGATAACTGGGGCAAAAGACATCGGTACTAGGAGAGTGAATGACTCTGAATCACAGATTCATGATTTTTTTTTGAAAGAACAAAAATGGGAATGGGACACTATTTTGTTTTGTTTTCTCACTGGTATATGAGAGTCTCTTGGAGTTCAACCAGAATAGTAGTAGCCAAAAAGACTAAATTGTTTGTTTTATAGGAAAGTTTTCCAAAATTCACCTATATTGCTTGTCAAAGAGTTTCTTATACATTTTACAGATTATTTTTCTGTCATCCTACATAACTGTAGGACCATTATGAATGACTCAGATTCCAGATAGCATCTTTGTTCATTCCTGTTCTCTGATCTTGTGCTCTCATTTCATAAGTCCAATGCATTTATGTATAGTCTAAAAGTTTGCTGTGATCTCCTCCTCATGAGGGTGGCAGAATTACCTCTAGACCCCAAACCCTAAGGGATACTCCTGTCTCTCCCAAAGAATTAAAGTGCTCTTCCACTGGTGTTGGCAGTTTGTTTCTGACATTGCTTTTGTATTCTTGTACACATACTTTAAGTTGTTGTGTGGTTTGTCCAATCTATATTATTTCACATGGACATTGCAACACGAATATAACCCCAGATGTTGTACATGTTATATGTTGTTTAATTTGATATTCTTTACTGGTGAATGTATGTTCATAGACTGTTTTCTTGCTTGTGTGTCCACATGTGGTGCAACATCCACACGGGGCTACTCCTGGTTTAAGGGTTCTTAAAGTAATTGTTTATTTTTTGTCTTTTTCCCTTAAGGATGATTGGTACATGCCAATTTGCCTTTCAATGTTTGTACTTTTTTACAGCCACTAATGGTGGTCTATCAAAAATGCCTTTATTTGATGGGACAACTTTCAGGATATGCCAATTGGAATGTAAAATACATCTAATAGCACCTATTATGGTATTTTATTTAGCAGAAAATAGTATTCTTGTTTCTGTCCTGGGATGTTGACTGCCTTTCAGTGCCTATTCATGTGTAGGGCCATGTATATGGTGAACAGCCTTCCGAATGTTATTTCTATCATGCTTTCTGTCGCTAAATCTATTGCTGGATCCCTCAATTTCTTGCTCAAAGTCACTGTCTGTGCTACAGTTCATACCTACCTATCCTAAGAAACTGTGAATAGGGAATACTCTTCTCAAGGTTTCAGAAGTGAAACCTTTTTACATGTAGAATAATATTTTTTGCTGTCTCTTTTCTATATAAACTAATAGTAAGGTCTTGGTTAGAGAGTCTAACTAGTACATTCAGGTAGAGAACACTTTTTGGGCTACTTTTAATTGTGCACTTCAGGTGTTGGCTGCATGCGTTCAAATTCTGATAAAATAAATCAAGTTGTTCTTTGGTACCCTCCATATTATGAACAGATCATCAGTGCATCTTTTATATAACAAAATGTGTCTATGAAATAGATTGTTATTTGAATTAAAAATGTAATATGTCTCAAAACGATGCATGTATGTGTTGGCATTGGCCGGAGCCATAGTTGACTCCATTGCCATCGCAGAGCATTGCTCATAGAAAGTGGTGTCAAGCCTAAAAAGAAAGTTTTCTTTGAGTATGCATTCTGTTAGTGACTGTAATACGCACATGGGAGGATGATGATTGGACTCCCTAGTCTCCAGGAGTCTGCCCATGGCTTCCACTCCTGCAATGTGTGAAATTGAGGGAGTCAGGTCAGCCACATCCAGGGTTACCAGTAGTTTATATAGAAAAGAGACAGCAAGAAATACTATTCTACATGGAAAAAGCTTTTACTCCAAAAAGCTTGTGGACAGTATTCCCTATTCACAGTTTCTTAGGATGCATAGGAATTATAGCAAGGACAGTAACTTTGAACAAGAAATTGAAGAATCCAGTAACAGATTTAGAGACAGAAAGTATAATAGAAAGACCATTCAGAAAGCCATTCACCATATACAAGGCACTACACAGGAAGAGGCACAGAGAGGCAGTCAATATCCCAGGACAGAAACAAGAATAATATTTTCTACTGAATACTATACCAAAATAGGTACCATTAGATGTACAGTATTTTACATTCCAACTGGCATATCCTAAAAGGTTTCCCCTCAGATAAAGGCATTTTTGATAGCATACTATTGGTGATAATAATAAAAGTACAAACATTGAAAGACAAATTGGTATGTACTGATCATCCTCAAGTGAAAAAGACACAAAATAAACAGTCACTTTTAGAACCCCTTAAACTAGAAATGGTCCCATGTGGATGTTGCTCCACATGTGGATACACAACCAAGAAAACAATCTATAGACATCCATTCAACAGTAAAGAATCTAAAATTAAATAACATGTAACCAGTACAACATCTGGAATTATATATGTGCTGCAATTTCCATGTGACAGAATATACATTGGACAAACCACACAACAACTTAAAGTGTGTATACAAGAACACAAAAGCAATATCAGAAACAAATTACCAACACCAGTGGCAGAGCACTTTAATTCATCAGGAGACATAGGAGCATCTCTTAGGCTTTGGAGTCTGGAGGTGATTCCACCACCCTCTCAAGGAGGAATCATAACAAACTTTTAGACTATGCAGAAACTGCATTGGATTCATGAGATGAGAGTACTATATCAGAGTATACAGTAGAAATGAACAAAGATGATAACTAGAATGTGAATCATTCATAATGATCCTACAGTTATCTCTGGATTACAAAAAAATAATTTGTAAAATGTATAAGAAACTCCTTGACAAGTGATATAGGTGAATTTTGAAAAACGTTCCTATAAAACAAACAATTAATTGTATCTGGATACTACTTTTATGGGTGATATGCAGGAGACTGCCATATACCAGAGAGAAAACAAAACAACATAGCTGCCCTCCATTCCCATGTTTGTTCTTTGAAAAAAAAAGTCATGAATCTATGATTTGGGGTCATTCACTTTTCTAGTACTGATGTCTTTTGCACCAGTTATCCCTATTGTGAAAGGGTTTCTTATGCAGTCATCTTTTAAATTGAAACTGCATTGATAAAAATATGTTTACTGACAATGTGGATATGAAATGTACAAGAAAAAATGTTTATACTTCATGTGGGTTTCAGCTACGGCGTCCACTAATTGAGTCTCTTTGTATGGTTTTATTTGTATTACACATGAGTAAAAAACGAACAAAAATGGTTTAGTTAGAAAGCTGACTATTAGAGGGACATACTTCACCAAAAACATGGGTAAAAACATTTAAGCTAAATAGCAGCCTTTAAGATATTCTTTGCATGCCTTGCATGCCAGCCAGAG
Source organism: Neoceratodus forsteri (assembly GCA_016271365.2). NCBI lineage: Eukaryota > Metazoa > Chordata > Ceratodontiformes > Ceratodontidae > Neoceratodus > Neoceratodus forsteri. The sequence continues at coordinate 634,899,962 of CM057455.1, read as the reverse complement.
TTGGATTGCTAACATCTGATGCTTCCATACATTAATTCACGGTTGCTAAGTAACTGATGCATATTACAGCATGGAATTTAATATTACAAAGGTCACAAACAGTGATGTCATTATTAATTATCAACAATTGAACATTTAAAAACCCTAGCTCTATGCTTGGTGTTCTCTTTGCCCCAAAATAAGATAGAGAAGCTCTCAGGTAAGCACAGAGTGCTTCAGTTTAACTTTACTAAATATACAACTGTAACTGGTAAAGAATGAGTTTGCAAGATTACAGTGTATGGATAGTACTGTTATGAGTTGTGGAATAGGTGTTTGCAGGGAAAAATATGAAGCAGCATAGATAAACGCTGAGTAGCAGACTTAAAAAGTACAAGTAAAAAAAAACACTGCAGGAAAATAAAGAGTAAACTATATCAAATAACGGATAAATGGCATGCAACTAACAACAGGAATAGTGGTATGAGAATACTGTGAAAAGCTAGCATGGGAAAGTGTAAACTGTTTTCGAGTATAAGGAAATCACCAGGATATTTTATCAAGTTCCATAAAAATTCAATATCTACAATGTAAATTAAGCAATTTAAATAAGATTACTCATTGACTCCTATGTTCTTCACACTCCATAGCATTTAATGAAGCAGGTCAACTGGACAGAAAAAACATAAATATAAATCCTTTATATCGGGCACTGAGGTAAAAATATTTCTCTAACACATTTCTTACAGCCTTTTAAAGTTAAAACTACATTTCCAACACTGATGGAGGGTGCGTGATGAGGAGAACAACATGCTATTATAAATGAAAGAAGTTTTTCTCAATGTAATAATATTTTTTTGTGCTTTTAGGCTACACAATAAACTGATACACTACATTACAGAAAAGCCTTTAAAAAAGCTGTAACTTGCAAAAGAGTTGGTTTACTTTAAAAACTCTAAGTAGGCAGTCACTTGTCAATTTTTGTATTTTTCCAATAGGTTAAAAAAAGGTAAAATCTCTTGAAGAAGCCTATGGTTGATAGGTGAAACATAGAGCAATTTTGCCTGTATGAAATATGCAATAAAAGACATTGGGCAGGATTCACAAAAGAGATGCGCTGGGTACAAATGAGATGCACCAGTGCAAATAGGATGTGCTCACCAAATGCAGAGTGATGTACAAAGGGATGCGCCATGGGATGCACCATGCACAACTCCACTGTGGATTGTGCAGTGAGAGCAACAGGGGACAAAGAAGTGGGACAAAGAAGAGAGGGACACATGACTAAAGCGATAAACCAGAGAGGCCAAGGGCACAACAGTGGCCGAATAAGGCACAATACCAAGACTGGGCATACAGAACAACACCCAGAAGCACAGGGCACACCCCACACAGACCCATGGCAGGCACATAGATCAGGTACACTGTCAACGGCATGGTGCCACACAACAGTGGGGGAGAGCAAGCAGCAAGGTGGTGGCTACTGGACAAGGCCAACACCACAGGTGGTCAAGACTGTGGCTGTGTGGGAACTCACACAGGGCAACACTGTGGCAAATGTAGGGTGGCACACAGTGCCTCAACAGTGCCACACAGCCTGTGCAGACCCCCAACCACAGGACACCACACACAGGGCCACAGACCAATAGCGCAGCAGTACAATGTATGCATGCCACGAGCAGCAGACACAGACCGGAGATATAGACATGAGCAGCAGGACATGAGGCCCACCCACATGCCACAGGAAACAGTGGGTCCACATGGAGACTGGGGGCAGGGGGAAGCAAACCATACAAACACAGGAGCAAACAGGGGTAAGGCACTAAGGGGACAGTGAAGAGCTGGAGACAACAATCCCAGACCAAAGGAACAGTGAAGGACTACAGACAATGTGTCAGATAAGAAAATAGTTCATACAAAAATATGAACACCAACAATAAGAGCAACAACAATATATACAAAGGTAAACAAATCTATATACAGGTCTATGTAGAACAAGGAATGGGGTGTTAGGGACTATGTACATCAACAACAGGTGTGAAATAAGGAGAAGCAGACAGGACATGGGGATGGGCATAGGGGACAGGGACAGCAACATATGTAGGGATGGAGGTCAGAAATATGCTTGACAGTAGGAAACACACTATGTACAATATATACAATTAAGGGCACTGCCATGTGACATTTCCATGCACCCGTGGGTGGCCATGACCAACAGCAGTTGCACAACAGTTGCAATTGTCCTCATCATCTGCCCCTATTGCTGCAGGACAGGCTGCAGTGCCTCCCTGATGGTCCTCTGCACACCAGGCCCCAGATTGTGTGAAGTCCCAGTAGTCATCCACATCCTGCCACATTGTGACCATCCTAGGGACCTACAGCAGGAACACAGAGAACAGATACTAAGTGCCATTGCAGGCACACAACCCCTACAGAGCAGAAGCCCACCCCACCTGTCAGACACTGCATGCACAAGATAGCCACCTACCTGGACTGATACGGCCACCATGCCATGCTCTGTCAGTGGACCCCTGCCTGCATTCTTCAGCTGCCTCCTCAGCCCACCACCTGGCCTTCAGCCCTGCAGGACACAAAAGACAGAGACCACCATGAGTAGACATGACATGCCACAAACACCCCCCCCCAACACCAGTGTGGGCATACAGTGATGCTGTAAACAGCTAGTGCAACACCAGTGAATGGTCTGCCAATGTGCAGCTGCACACAGCACCCTGGCCTGAGCCCCCAAACTGCTCAGCCATGGTTATGCACTGCAAGTGGTGGTCCCACCCCATGCACTACACAGTGTACCTATCCCACACACACACAACACCTCAGAGTGGCCCACCCCATGTGGCATGCATGACAGGGCACCACAGGGCAGGTGCAGCCACATATAAGTGTGCATGTGGTGTTGTATATTGCCCATGAGAGTGTGATGTGTTGTGCACCATCCCCACCCCACAAGCACCTGTGCCACACAAGTACATGTGATACATACCTGGGTGTGACAGTGCACCCCTGTGTACACGGTCCCTCAGCCACTCCAGCCGAACAACATCCCTCCACCCGAGGTCACCATGCCAGTACCTGCACTGTTCCCCTGTGTGGGGAACACCTGTGTGGTGCACCAGCCACCCTGCAATGTCAGCCCACACCTGTGCCCTGGGCACCAGCAGGTCCTCCACCCAAATAGCTGGCACTCCACCCACATCCCCAGGGCCACCAGGTGTAGCAGTTCAAGGTCTTACCAGTTCATGGCCCTTGGACCTGACTTCCTGTCTCTGGGCATGTCTACAGCACAGTGAAACAACAGTGCAGTAAATGAGGCCTGTGCTACTGAACAGCCTCACCGTGCCACATGCACCACTAGGCCACATGCAGTCCCCTGCACAAAGCAGCGTGAAGCAAAATTGGTCAGTCATGCACCCACAGGTGCATATGCAATGTTGTGGTGGGAATGCAGGGTCATGGGTCATGACCAGGTCATGCATGCACAATATGTAGGCATCAACCATGATGTATGTGTCATGCATCATTGCGCATGTTGCCTGTGATGTGCAGTAGCACAATGCTGCACAATGGCATGTAACATAAGATTAGCTTACAACCATGGACAGGTAGCTTATTGTGCATCATGCAGATGGACATGCATGCACATACAGATGGCACCACGCAATGTGCACTATATGCATGTCCATGATGTGACTGTCAGGTAGATCATGCATGTGTGTTGTGGCAGCAGATGTACAACACGCATAGTACATGCACGCAGAATGCATCCATGCACTTGTGCCCCATTCAGAAAGATGCCCTGAATGCACCGCGGGTAATGCTCTGTTTGGAAATGTGCCCAACACAGAAGATGCACTGTGTAAATTGAGATGAGCTGAGGGCAATTATGCATTTCGAAGGCAATGCACCCAAATCAAACTATTATCGTATTCAGGGGCATCTCAGCTACTTAGCATCTCATTATCACTGCCCCGTCCTCATTTGCATGCCCTGAGCCATAAATGCTCCCAACTCAGAACACACACTGAGAACAGGTGACTGAGAGGTAGAACAGCCTTGAAAGTGAGTACTGTCCATTTGTACATGTTCTGTGGACTATGTTGGTACACTGGGCAAATGCTGCATGGAGTCAGGCATGTCCTAGGGGAGGTTATGGATATTACAGCCACTAGACTGTCACACAGACCAAGCTGTGTAGATGAATGTCCATGATTACTGTTGCCAAGGCCCATGTTGACATGGCCAGTGGACAGCCTGTTGCTGCTGTTACATGTGCAGGGACACCTGCAGCACAACATGCTGTGCCGTACACTGCCCCACAGGCTGACATGGGGGGGGGCATTGTCGGCAATAGTCCCTGCACGTATAGTGCAGTGTACACAGTGGCAGTGATGTGCAGCTGTCTGCATGTGCACATGGTCATGCGTCACAGATGGCAGGTCCATGGCTGTGCCACTGGACATGGTGTGTCTGCACACATGCCGGATGCAGCACAGACAGCCACAGCACACCATGCACCCTCAGGCCCAGTCAGCCAGGTACTGGTGAGCCCACCTGCATCCAATGTATGTCATCATGTGCACACAGGGGTCAACATGTGCATGCCTAATGACTGTCTGTACCCTCCCACAGATACCACAATGTCTGGAGGAGACAGCACCACTAGCAGGCAATGGCCAAACTTCACCAAGGATGAGGAGCAGGCCCTAATTGAGGCCTACAACAATAGGCAGGATGTTCTGATGTGCAGGGGTAGCACCATATGTCATGTGATGAGGGCTAAGAGGTGGTAGCTCAGCACGTGAACACCGTTGGCAAATTCAACAGAACCCCACTGGAGTGCCGAAAATATATTAATGATGGGAAGCACGGGGCAAAAGAGAAGGTGGCCCACATTGAGTCATCCCTATGGTGGACTGGGGGTGGGACGGAGGATGATATCCACCTGAGCACCAACAAAGAGCTACTGGTGGCCACCATATCCTGAGCCGGTGTGCAAGGTCTCCCTGGTGGGGGGTTCCAGACAGGTGGCAGTCCATCACAGCACTGTGAGTATACAAGCACAGGACACGTGTCTGGCCATGTGTGTGCCTTGGCCTCCATGGTTGTCGCAGTGTGTTTTACCTTGGGTCTGTGGTAACAGGGGTTGTACCATGAGTGGCAGTTGCACAAGCATGGAGACTGCTGCACAATGCATTGTCTGACATTCCAAGCACGTGGGTCCACATGGGGTAGGGCAGAGCCAGTCAGGCTGCTGGGACACACAGATTGTCAGATGGGTTTGCTGCACCAGTGCCACATGGTGTCCAGGTGACAATGGCCTGTCACCACACAGTACCGGTCACAGTATGCATATGGATGGCATTGCATTATGGGCATTGCACAGCAATGCAACGGACTGTCATGCGCAGCAATGGCATGACACTGTGGGACACTCTACATGTCTGTATGTCATTTTGTATGCCAATGTATCATCCTGTGCACTAACCTTGATCTCCCGCTTCTGTTCACAGCTCCTTCATGACTCACAGGCACAGCCATGGGCACGGCTGCTCAGGATACCCTTGTGGGGAATGATGCAGGCCAATCGCACAATGCTGCAGACACTGCAGTGGATGACACCATCCCTGGTCCATCCACTGCACCAGCACCACTTGCCCCAGCCCCAGTGCTGGCGGGCCCATCAGGCCCTTCTGCCACTGCTGCCACTGTGGCTGGCAATGCCACCACATGGCTGGAGGATTTGCTGGGTCTGTCTGATGATAACCCTGCAGACACAGTGGACATCACTGATGCCCTCATTCTGTTGGCATCTGGCATGCAGCGGGTGTACAGCGATGACCCTGCTGATGATGATGCCACCCAAATAAAGGGGGACACGGCAGACAGTGGGGGGCACAGCACGCAGGTGCCTGTGCAAGTGGCCCCTGATGCCAGAGATGGCCTCACTGCATGTGGGGCGGATATGGGGACCACACAGCCAACTATGGCAGTGGGTGCTGTGCCCCCCACATCTAGCCCAGGTGTGTTGGCAGGGCTGTCACGGGCATCACGGTCAGGTGCTGTGGGACACACACAGGCACCACTGGAATGTAACACCAGCTGTGGATGTGGTGGGGCCGAGCTTGGCAAAGTCCCACCCATGCCGCAACCTGCCATGGTGCAGCCACCTCACGTGGATGCCGCGCGGCAGGCTGCCCCACTCACACATCATCAACGCCACCGTGAGCCATCCCACAATGATGCCATTGAGGCCTATGTCTGCCTCCTGCATGACACCATAGAGTGAATTGAGGCCCAACATGTGGAGTTCAATAGCCTACGGATGGCAATAATCCTGGAGCATGAGTTCGGGGCTGACTGGCATACACAGATGTTGACAGAGGTATGCCTTATGCGGGTGGGCATGACTGCAACATTGGAGCAGATTGCAGCCATTGCAGTGGCACTGTGTGCATCCAGTAAGCGCCGTGGCCATCGGGTATCCAGACAGACATCCAGGAGCACCTGCCTCACACCATGGCAGCGGCATCAGGTGGATCCATTGCTGCTGACGCCATCACCTCATGTTGCACCGGCCACCATCTCCAGTACAGACATGGCTTGCAGGGCATCAACACCAATGATCACCCATTCATGGTCTCATTGCAGTACCCCTACAGGGGTGTTGGGTATACTCTGTGGCTGGTGGTGCCACAGCCACATCAACCAGTCATGGCAGGGACCACCCATTGATGGCCCGGCCCCCTTCCAACATTGGCTGCACAATCCACGGCTGTGTCCCACACACCTGGCCAACATTGCCTGTGGTGACATGTGTGGCAGTCACCTGCCCCAGTGTACTGCCATTGTGGGCTCCCTGTATGTCTATGTGTACCACTGTTGTGCCATGTGGCATGGGCATGATGAATGTGGTACAGTGTTTGCTGCGCCTGTTTGCCAGCAGCTGAGCACACTGATCCATGTCACCCCTGGCAATGTCATAGTGGCACATGTGTGTGCTGTGTGTGTGTGTGTGTGTGTGTGTGTGTGTGTGTGTGTGTACCACTGTTGGGCTGTTTGTGCACTGTTCTGCATCTGCCATGCAATGCGTGGCTACGTGTCCACCCATTGTCACCAATGTGCACCATCCCATATATACTTGTGATACTCATGTTTGGTTCCCAAAATGCTTCTCCACAGCATGTGTCTGTACTCCCTGCACCTGACAGCCAGCCATGGGTCCCGCTGACCCATGGGCGGACCTGTGGTGTGGCTCCATGGCACCGCTTCATCCTCACCACCCTCCTCCTCCTCCCCGGAACTGTCGCCCTCACTGGCCTCAACAGCTATTCCATGGTCAATGGCCATGTTGTGTAGCATACAGCAGGACAAGAATATGCCACAGACCATCTCAGGGCTATATTGTAGGGCCCCACGCGACCTATTTAGGCACCGAAAGTGCATCTTCAACATTCCAAAGACTTGCTCGATGATAGCGTGTGTAGCAGTGTGTGCCTCATTGCAGTACTCCTCCACCTCTGTTCCAAGTCGATGGATTGGGTTGAGGAGCCAGGGCCTCAGTGGATACTTTGCATCACCTGTGTGGGGGAAGGTGGCTGTTAGTAAACTGGTCACATGGGCAGTGTGGCCTGGCCCTCCCCACTTCATGCTGCACTGCTGTGTGTGCTGTGCATCCACCACTGCCTCTGCCTGGCCCTATCCTGCCATTCTGTCCCCACCATCCACCTGTTTTCTGACTGTGCCTGCTGCTGTCATTGGCCCCAGGCCACCTATGCCAATGGTGTCACACATGCCACACACACCATTGACCTGTCCAGTGTGCAGTGCTGCACTGCCCGTTGTCTGCATGTGTTGCAGCTGTCCCTGCCACCCATGCCCCCATTGCACTGTTCCCCACCATCCATTCTGTACCTGTGTGCTGCCCTGGTACGGATGGTGTCTCACTGTGTCTCCATGCACCCCTCCACTGTCCTACATCTGCTGCACCCTCTGCAGTATATGCATTGTTCTACCTGCCCTCCTGGCCCTCCCTCCTATCCTGTGCCATTGTGCCCTGTTGTGCGGGTGGCCGTCATAGTCCATGCACCTAGTAAATGGCCACTCGTTATGTCCCCTGCTTCAAACCTGTGGCAGAGAGTGGATTGGTGCCAAATGAAGGCATCATGTGTGCTCACAGGGTGTATGGCACAGACGCTGCAGATGCACCCTGTGACATTGCACACCACCTGGCAGCTGACGGAGTGGTATCCCTTTCTGTTGATGTAGATGATGGTGTCATCACCAGGTGGTGTGCAGATCGCAACATGGGTGCGGTCAATGGCCCCATGATGCTTGGCATGCGTGCTACCCTGTAGAACTCCTGCATGGCTTCTGTCCACTCTGCCTGTATGCTGGGGGATTGGATATATTCCATAGCATGTGGTAGCAGTGTGGTGAGGAATTGTGTGAGGATTCAAGAAGAGGAGCCCTGTGAAATGCCAGTGGTGTCCCCGCTAGGCCTCTGGAAGGTTCCCGTGGAGAGCAGGCACATTACTGTTGTCACCTTGGTCTCCACAGATATGGCATGACCACGTCCAGTGGGTGCCAGCATTTCATCATGACACATCTCACAGACCTGCCTCAGAATGGCCCTGTTCAGGTGGTACTGGCCTACTGTCTCCACGTCCATGAGCTGCTCAAAAGACACCCTGGCACAGTACCACCATGGGGCCGGCCACCTACAGTGCCTTCCACCTCCCCATCTTCTCATCCTCATTATCATTCCAGCCATGATGAGAGGCACTGTTTCCATGCTGCTGCTGCTACTCTCTGTGCTCTTCCACTCAGTAATGTATTGCGGGTGTTGCTGTACTGCCACTGTCCTGCTGGTAGCTTGCACTTAAGTCTGGTTCTTTTATACTTATCTTCTCATGGTGCATTTGGTACTTGCACCAGATGTGCTCTATCTTAGCACCTTCATTTTGCACTGTGAATCACTTTGTGCTGTATATGCATTTATACGCCTCCTCTATATCTGCCGCATCACATTATAATGCGTCTATGGTGCATCCCATTCAGTGCAATGCATCTGTGATTCACCAGCACATCCGCGCTGTCTGTGAATCATTACATGGTGCATTGTGGAGATGCACTGGCACATCTCACTTGAGCCCAGTGCATCTCTTTTATGAATCCTGCCCATTAATGATAATCACACATATTTCGAGTCACAGCTTCTTGTTCTTATGAATGTGCCTCTAACCTCTTTGGGTACAAGACTGCATACCATACAAGCATTGTCTGGCAGCAGCATTTATCAGCTGTATGTCCCTTGAACCTCTCTGATTTTCCTGTGATCTTCCTCCTTCTTTACTGCCTGTACAATTTTCTCCTCTGTTTGCCCCTTTGCATTCCTAACTGCATTCCCTGCCTCTCTCAGCTTCTCATGATACATCTACCTATCCTCCTCCATCTGTGTCTCCTTATACATCTTGAATGCTAACATTTTAGCCCTTACCTTTCCAGTCACCTCAGTAGAGAACCATAGTACCCTTTTTTTCCTCTTGTTTTTTACTTACTTGTCTGATACAGAGGTTTGTTGCCTTCACTATGGCCCCTTTTAGATTTGCCCACTGTTCCTGCACTCCACCCAAGCCTCCCCCCCCACCAGGGTATCCCAGAGGCATTCCCTCATCTTTGTAAAGTCAGCCCTCCTGAAGTCCTGGGCCCTTGCTTTTGTGGGGTTTGATTCTGCCACAAGTCTTATATTGAACCACACCATATGGTGATCACTGGCCCCAGGTTGCCACCCACCGTGATGTCTGCAACACTGCCTCGGTTGGTGAGAACAAGGTCCACTATTGCTTGCCCATGAGTGGGCTTTTCAAATAGTTGCCTGTAGAACACCTCCTGTAGGGAGTCCATGATGTCCATGCTCCTAGCTGAAGCTGCAGCTGGGATGCTACAATTTATAGCTGGCAGACTGAAGTCCCCCACCAGCAGCACTTCCCTTTATTTGTCCTCTTTAACATGGCTTCCACCAGAACCTTACCTCTCTCCTCCCCCTGTGCTGGAGGTCTGTAGATCACACCAGTGTGAATAGCTGCTCCATTCCCTGTCTTTAAGGTAATGCACAGTACCTTTGCCCTTCCCTGTATTCTCTGTTTCTCTGTTGCTTTAATGCTATCTCTCACTTAAAGAGCCACTTCTCCCCTTTCTTACCCACCCTGTCCTTCCTGAACAGAGTATAGCCTGGTATGGCTATATCCCAGTCATGGTCTTATTGTGCCATGACTTGGGAATGGCAACAATGTCCAGGTCAGCCTCTGCCATCATAGCCACTAGGTTTGGGATCTTATTTCCCAGACTTCTATTTTCACACATGTCCTTCCAAATTCTGTCGCCACCCTTCTTGTCAGCCCCTTTATTTCCTCTTGCCTACTCTACTGATCCCATTTGCCTACATTCCCATCCCTCTTCATTTCTACCATTTTATTTTTCCTGTTTTTAGGTATCCTTGAGAATTTCTCTCCTTTAGGGTTCTCCCTACTGACTACTTCATCTTGCAGGGAGGAATAGTTTATATCTTCCTGCTTTCTTCCACCACCCACCTCAGCTAGTTTAAATGCTCACCAATGTAGCATTTAAACTGCTCACTGATGACTGTGGTTCCCCTCTCAGACAGATGCAGGCCACCTCCCCGTATTGGCCCTTATCCCTCCAGGTGTGAGCCCTGTCCTGATGTAGAAGAAGAAGAAGAAGAAGAAGAATCAGCATTTATATAGCGCTTTTCATACATCCAAAGTGCTTTACAAGCAATGCTAGACTGGTAGTGAAGTGACTGAATGTGTGGTGGCGGCCATATCGCACATCATCACCCACACACAGCCTGGATAATTGCATGAACCAGTTTATGGGAAGGGGAATGTTGGCCAGGACACCGGGAATGTTCCCTACTCTTTGCGAGAGAGTGCTCTGGGTTCTTTTACTTCCACCTGGACACCCACCAGGACAACACCAGGATGGGCAGAAGGGACCTCGGTTTAACATCTCATCCGAAGGACGGCACACCCCAGCAGTACAGCACCCCCCAATACTGCACTCGGGTGCCAGCGATTTTTAGGTGCAAGTCCAATCCCGGTGTGGGACGAGAACCCACGACCTTCTGGTCCAGAGGAGGATGTGCTACCAACTGAGCCACGCTGAGACCTGTAGCCAAAACACTTCTCTCTGCACTACTCCTTCAACCATTCAAGTGATGCTTCTGGTATAGATTACCCTATCCTCTTCTGTTATAGACAGGCAACACCTCAGAAAAGGCCATTGAGTGTGCTACCTGCCTGAGACCCCTCCCAAAGTCTCTGAACTCCTCCCATACTATATACAGTATGTATGAGTCTCAGTACTCCCTCCAATTCATAAGAATGACAATGGGGACTGTGGGAGGACCAGCCTGAGTCCCTTCCCACTCAGATCCCCAGTTCAATGGCATTGGACTCAACCTCAGCACTCATGTGGCTTGAGCAGGCATGGACCAGGTCCACACTCAGGAATTTTCATACCCCTCAGGTGGGAGTGCAGGGAGAAGTGGGTGTCTGATTTGTGGGTCTCTATCCCCTCTCATTTCAAGCTTCTCCCCCGAGAATGTTTTATATACAAGCACACATGTTTTTTTTGATGTGTTGTTTATGCCCCTTTGGGATAAGTTTTCTTCTTTCTTTGAGATTTCAGTCTGTATTCGTTTGCTACAAATGGTGAAAATTTCCTGTGTGTGCAAATGTTTTTGCCTCTGCAACCATGCTTTGAACTCAGAGCCTGGTGGGTGAGAGTGCTGTATGGTTCTCCCCATGGGACTAACCCCTAAGCATGCATGGCACTGGATGAATATCAAGGTTTTATAGCAGCCTTACAACATGTGAGATGCAGAACTAGTATGTTAACTTGTCTGCTTTGTGCCATTGTAAATGCCATCTGAATCAATTAAACTGGTGTCATGGAATGTAAAAAAGGCATCCAGTTCCTGGTTAAATGCCAGAAAATCCTGGACCATGTTCACAGGAAGGAGGCAGGGATCACTTTATCCATGAGACCCACCTCACACCACCAGAAACCAAAAAACTCAAAATGAGCTGGGTTTCTTTGGTGTTTCTCAGCACCTGTAATACTAAGAGTACAGGGGTTGCTATAGTGGTTCATAAAAATGTCTCCTTCATGGCTGATCAGGATATCACTGATCAGAAGGGAGATATGTGATTGTGCAGGATATGGTGAATGTTGCAATGGTTACCCTCTGTAATCTGCACCGATCCAGTGATCCAAATGCCAGCTTTTTCACCACTCTGGCCCAAATGTTCCAAGCTAACTCTAGTGGGCACTTCCTGGTCAACAAACATGCACCTTTAATTAGTTGCAGAGTGAAAAAAAGCCTCCTGCCGCTGGTTCAATGAGGAAGTTAAGCAAATGATGCTAAAATTGGATAATCTATTGGCCATAGCAAGACACATGAAATCCCCAGAGGACTGATAAGCTTTTAGGACCAGCCGTAATGCCTGTACCAAATTGGTTAGAAAAACCAAAGAAACTTACTTCTTAAATGTCCTTGAAGCAGCTAATGGAAACCCTGCAAAAATATGGTGCACTTTTAAGCTTGCGGAAGGTAGCACCGCACCCCTAACCCTCCCTAACACTATTAACCACAAGGGTATCCTTATATCCAACAAAGACGTTATAGTACACAAGCTCAGTAAGCATTTTGCTACAGCAGACCTCACATTAGATTCTTCACAGTGAGCTGTTTTATGTCCTTCTATTCTATGGTGTCCTAGGCCTATCACCACTCTCCCTTATGCTCCCTTTATCTTCGTGACCATCACCTATAAACAGATGGAAGACCAGTTACTGAAGTTAGACACAGCAAAGAGTGGAGGCACAGATAACATTGACCCCTTCTTTTTAAAGCTAGGCTGTCACTTCCTTACTACCCCAATTACCCACTTATTTAACCAATCCTTAGCAGAAGGCACAGTACCTCATGACTGGAAGGTGGTTCACCTAATACCACTCTTCAAATCAGGTGACCCTAGTGACCTAAATAACTATAGGTTGATATCAATCTTGCCAACACTGTCAAAGATCCTCGAAAGAGTGGTCAGTTTGCAAGTCAGAGAATTCCTGGATATGCACCAGTTCATAAGCCCACTACAGTCATGCTTTAGACCACAATATAGTGCTATCTGGGCACTCTCTAAAGTCGCTTGTGATTTGCTTGGGGCTACAGACAATAAGCAAATCATTGTTGCAGTCTTTCTGGACCTAAGTAAGGCCTTCAATGCTGTGGATCACTCCCTTCTGCTCTATAGCCTTACAGAATTGTGATTAGACGTCTCTGCTGTAAGATGGTGTTACAGCTACCTGAAAAACAGGCAACAACGAATCAAAATCAATGGAACCCTTTCCTCACTACTCCCCACCTTGGGCCCCCTGTTGTTCCTTATATATGTAAATAAATTGAGTAAAGTCATGTTGACTCTAAAATCCATCTCTTCACTGGCGATACCATCCCGTACATATCTAAGCCATCATTTGAACAAGTCTGCTCTGCACTTCAGACTGATTTCAACAAACTTCATTGCAATCTACTTTCATCTAAAATAGTACTGAATGCCAAAAAAACTAAGATCATGTTCTTTTACCCTCCTGCTAGTTTCATTAACAACCCACCAATGCCTGTGATTACATTCCTAGGAGACAATTTTGAGGTGGTAGATAAGTTTAAATATTTAGGCTTTATTTTCAACTTGCATTTGTCCTTCTCCACCCATATTGAAGCATTGATAAAAAAAGCTAAAAATGAGACTAGGTTTCTTTTTCTGGAACATATCGCAATTCTTTTGGGAGTCTAGAATTAGTCTAGTACAGGCCACCTTAGTGCCCTCTAGGACTATGCCTACGTTATATAAAATGGTTGTTCTAGCTCAAACCTTCATAAATTGGACACTGTTACATCGCACCATCTGCTTTGTAACCAGTGCTCCAGCCAGAACTCACCACTGCTTACTGTACACAGAGATGAACTGGACTTCCTTGACAACCAGGAGACTCACTCACATCTATATCTGGATATACAAAGCTTTATTAAATAAGCTGCCCCCTTATATTACATCTGTCCTTCATTGCTTTTATACTGCTTACTACCTTAGAAACTGTACTTACATCTCCATGGAAGGTCCAGATTTTCACACTCATTTTGGCAGGGCAGTCAAATGCTATGTTCTCCCCACCATCTGGAATAAGCTCCAATCCATACTCAAGCTTTGGAATTTAATACCACTAAACACATTCAAAAGGATCATTCATAAAATCACCACCGAATCCTGTCAATGCTTTGAATCCCCTTCTCCTAGTCATCTTTAGTATGTTGCACTTTCTTTGTCCTTTGTCTGAGATTGTCTTTTCAGAGTCCCTGCACTTATATCCTATCACTCACTTTTCCATGCAACCTCACTTGTATTATTTTACTTGTGTAACTCACTCGTATTACAAATGTAGCTGTTTTGTCTATCTGAACTATGTATTCCTAGTCCTATGAGACTATGTAATGCTGTTATACTGTAATATGTCTTTGCTATAATGTACTTTGTTGCTTTATGTTGAGTATGTTGTATAAGAGATATCCTTGCAAATGAGCTTGCTTAATGGAGATTCATCCCTTCATGATAAACTGAACTGAACTGACAGACCTGAATGCAACTTTGGATAATTGTTTGGATAGATTCAAAGCTCCATCCAGACCCCGCACACTAGCTTCACAAGCAGTCACAGATCTAGGAAGCGAATTGTCCCTCATGGGCATATGGAGGTTAATGAATTCCAGAGGAAGGGACTACTCCTTGTTTTCACCTCTGCACCAACTGTATTCTAGAACTGACCTCTAGCTAGTCCCCTAGAAGTTGGTGCCAGAGATCCTCAATGCTGACACTGGTGCAGTGATCATTTCTAACCATGCACCGGTTTGATTTACTTGGTTACTGGCACAAATGTAATGTAATCACAACCATCCTGGAAGCCAACCACCCTGCTGATACCAGTACAGCTACATAATGAGATACTTTGAAGGTTTTCATCCATGGGAGCTGTACAATGTACACCTACCATGTTAAAAAGCAAAAGCAAAAAGATGTGACTGATCAACTGGCTAGCCCAAAGAAGCTAGAGGAAGCCTACAGAAATGATGCAGACACCTACACCAGTTTGCTTGTGTAGATCATCATTACTAGGTACAAAACAATTATGCATCTACACCAGTGAGTGGAGTTTGCCCTATTGAGACTGAGGCAGTCCTTTTTGGAATCTGGTGAAAAAAACTGAAAGGCTCCTGACGTACCAACTAAAGAAATGCCAGGATAAGTACAGAATTGTCACTATCTGCATGGGAACAGGAATCATTGTAACTAAGGCAGAGTAGATCAATCTGGCTTTTCTGGGCATCTACGAAACCCTTTACTAAAAGAAATGATAGCTCATTTGAGCAGACCTCATTGCCTTCACACATCATTTAAATCTTCCCAAGCTCCAACCTAATCTTAGAGACAAACTGGATATGCCCCCCTCCACAGAAGAACTGGTGCAGGCATTCTGCTCCATGCCAGCAGGGAATGCCGCAGGGAAGGATGGTCTTCCAGATGAATTCCTACATAAGTTCAGTCAGGTTCTGCTAGCTCCCCTTGCAGATGCATTGACTGAAGCTTGTCAGGAAGGTATACTACCAGAATCCATGCATATGGCAGCAATCCCTCTTCTCACTAAACTGGGCAAGGACCCACTCTGCTGAGTGCATTACTGACAGATCTTCTTCATCACTGTCAACTCTAAGCCCTATGCCAAGGTCCTGGCCAGTAGGCTGCAACAGGTCATCACATGACTGATAGACAAAGACCAAGTTGGCTTTGTCCCACAGTAGCAAGGAACTGATAATACCAGAAGGCTTCTCAACATCCTGTGGAAGGCAGGTCAGGGAATAGCTCCTGCAGTGCTAGTCTCCTTAGATGCATAGAAGGCCTTCAACAGCTTGGCGTGGGACTACCTTTTTCATGCCTTAGCCAAATTTAGATTAGCAACTGCCTTTTTACACATGATCAGGATGTTGTATAATGGGGCCTCAGCCTCTGTTGTAACTAATTTGAATACCTCACCTCCCTCCCCTTAGCAGGGCATGAGGCAGGGGTGCCCATTCTCCTCTGTCCTTTTCATACTCACCTTAAAACCATTGCTGAAAGCTATCAGGCAGCATAGGGATATACACATCATTGACATAGATGCGGGACACAGGCATTGGCTTATGCTGATGATAACATGCTTACAATAATGCATCAAGAAAAATCAATCCCAGCTACCCTCAAGTTTCTGGAGACATTTGGGGCTCTCTCCAAGTACAAAACTAATGTATCCAAACCCTTCATTCTCCCTACAAACAGGAACAAAGTCAAACAGGCTTCCCATAGGGGCTCTAATAACCGAAGGGCGGTCTTAAATACCCAGGAATAAACTTTTCTTGGTCACTAAAGGACTTGGTAAAATTAAACCTACCCCCTCCCCACTCACAAAGTTAGATAGTGATCTGTCAAGATGGAGCTGTCTGAATCTTTCCCACTGGGGCTGGGCATATGCCTTCAAAATTATGTCTGCCCCAATAATTGAGTACTTTTTCACAATCTCTCCATGGAAATACATTCAGATCTGTTCTACTTGTTACACCAAAAGATGCTGGGCTTCTTATGGGGCTCAGGGCCACATCACATAAGTCACAAAAAACTTTCTCAGCCGCTAAGCAGTGGAGACCTCAACCTCCCTTATTTCCCCTTGTAAACAAGCAGCCCACCTCTTACTACACCTTTCAAAAGAAAGTGCCCTCACACCCTTGGCCTCACAACCCAAGTGGGCTTATTGTGAAGCATACCTGCTGAGCAGATCACTGCAGCAGATAATGATGTTTGGGAAGAGACAACCCATGATATCTACCCATGCCTTTCACTCACATACAGCATAGGGTTGGAAAGCATATGCAAGAGGGCCAGCTGGAATCCCAAAGACTCCTGCAACATCCCTTTTTGGCAAAACCTAACTTTGTAGATTGGTGGGCAAACAATTGACTGGTGTGGATGGGTAGTTTGATGGATCAGGGTACCTGCACACCATTATTGACCAGAAAACCCAATACCTCATAGCCTTCAAGCAATAATAAAAGGAGTTCTCATGGGAGAGATGTCACCACTGGCAATTACTCCAGCTGAAGCATGTTCAGACACAGATAATAGGGCCAGACTACAAGATAGGGAACCAAAATGTCATGGCCAAATTCCCTACATCTGATTCAGGCAAACCCCTGAAGGCCAGATAAATCTATAAGGAATGGTCAACATTCGAAGGCAGCACAACAGAAATTCAGGGAGTCTGGAAAAAAGAATTGGGTGTGAGGATTCTTTCCAAGAAGATGTGAGACCTGCTGAAATGACCTTGTTAAGGTTGCCAAGTACACCAGGAACTAGTTTAACCAGTTTAAGATCACTGGCAGATGGTAAAATACCCCTTAGACATTACACAAATGGGGACTCTCCCTCTCTGACACATACTGACACCAGAGACATGCTTTGCATAGTGGACAAAAAGCACATGCCCACTCAAATACAACAGCACACCAAGCTTGGCTATTTGGTGCCCTGTTCATGGCAAAGAGGGTAATCCTCAGATACTGGAGAGATACTTCTTCATCCCACACCCTTGGAATGGCTGGCAGAGCTGGGAAAAACAGCCAATTATGAGAGTATGCTCTACACCTCCTCCAGCAGGTTGGAGATCTACAGTAGTATCTGGGGCCTATACTTTAACTTCATGTATTATATCCCCACATCTGGGCCAACTACCACCTTTTCACCTTTTAATTTGAAAGAGCAGATGGGCGACCATGTGAAGGAAATTGCTCAAGATGATTTAGAATATGCAACAGCAGTGCATATCAAACCAGTGAGTCACCCAACTGAACAAGTTTGGTCTTTTACTAGCATAGAAAATGTGGCGCAGCTGGCCCTAGCGGAGGGGGTGGGGATTTAGTGAGACTGTTTTCTCAGTGTGAGGAGCACTGTATTTTCAATCTCAAAGCAAAAACAGGCAGTGGTTTAAATAATAAAACTGAATTGTTGCAATTTTTTTTTTTAAATTGCAGTTTATCTTCCCTTCGTCCTGCCAGCCCTGACCCTTCTGGGCTGCCAAGGAGCCATCTTCCTGCCACCCTGTTCTACCCAAGCCTACCTCCATTCCCCATGGTGCCATTGATTACCCCCGGGTGGGGATGGGGTGCCACCCCAACACCCCGAGCTACTTACTGTAACGGTCTGGAGGTGGCTGGGAGAGTGGGGGCACATCGGAGGCATGCTCCGGGCAGCCCATCTTCCTGGCCCTGGCAGGTGTTATCCTCCATTTTTCTCCCTTACACTGTGCAGACCATGACATCAAGGCACATATGCCAATGTCCACAGCGTAGTCTAGCCACCCTTCCCTTGTGGGGTTTGTATTACCCCGAGCCTCCACTTGGGGTTGTACAAGTTGCGGGCATTGGCCCCCCTTCCCCCCAAGAGGGTGAGCTGTCATGGGACACTCAAGCCACTCTCCCCTTTCTGGCCTTCCAATGACCCGAGTCCTCTCCTGAACCCGGGTCGCTGGTGTCGCAAGTGGAAATCCAATTGCTGTGCCGAGGGGCCACCTTACTGTTGCCATTTTTATGAGTAATGATACGACAGCAGTTTGAATCTTGAAGTATTAGTAGGTAAGTAATATTTTATTTCTTGAGCACCCAATCCCAGAGGCTCTGGGCACTTCACAAAATAATAGTTGTGAAAATATACAGTACACAAATTAAAAACATGGGTCAGACAATTAATACAATTCAGAAAGTCAATGAATGATAATAAATAATGATTGAGTAAAACCCACTATAGCTGAATATCAAACACCTATCTGGAGAGGTGTGCCTTTAGGCCCCCACTTAAAAGCCTCCACTGATGGAGCCTCCCTCTCAGGTACTGGAAGCAAGTTTCAGAGGGCCGGACCCACCACCTCAAATGCACAGTCTCCTGAGGTCTTGAGCCTTGACCTTGGAACCAACAGGATGCCCTCACTGGAGGAGCAGAGTGACCATACAGGCTGGACAGGAGTCAGAAGGTCAGTCAGGTAGCCAGGACCTGTGCCATACAGGGCCTTATAGGTAAGCAAGTCCACCTCGAAGGTGATCCTCCATCTAACAGGCAGCCAGTGCAGTTCACACAGGGCAGGGATTTTATGACAGGACCTGGTAAGGCCCATCAACAACCTGCCAGTTGCATTCTGCACCAGCTGCAGTCAATGGAGATTCCCTGCACTGACTCCATGGTAAAGACTGTTACAGTAGTAGATCCTTGATGTAATATAGGCACGTACTGAACCAGTGAGAGTAGGTCATGAGGCAGAATTAAGGGTTTAATCAGGGTGGCATTTAAGTGGCAAAAAGCACTCTGGATGATGGATGACTCATGAACATCAAGTGTCAAATCACCATCAAGGATGATGCCCAGATTTCTCACCTTAGTGGAAGATACCAATGGGGTGGCACCCAGGAACAGCCTTGTTTCTGATCCAGCAGTGATCACATCCTGCTGGTGACCAGGCTCAATCACTAGTACCTTTGTCTTGTTGGGGTTAAGCCTCAGCCATTTAGAGGACATCCAGTCTTGGATCTCGGCTAGACATTTATTTAGCACCTTCATGGCGTCAGATGTCCTTGCAGCAAAGGACATATACAGCTGAGTATCATCTGCATTGTAGGGAAAACCCAAAATGTAACACCTAATGATCTCACCCGGGGGAGCATGTACATTGTAAACAACATAGGTGACAAGATTGAACCCTGTGCAACTCCACAGGGCATGAGCTCCGGGCAATAGAAGAAATTTCCCATCACTACCCATTGTATCCTACCCATAAGGAAGGACTAAAACCAGTTAATGACAGTACCAGTGGGTCCACAGAGCTCTCTAAGGTGATCTAGTAGAACTATGTGATCCATGGTGTCAAATGCTAAGTAGAGAGTCAAGGAGAACAAGAACTGGTCTAACCTATCCCTTGCCCTGAGAGATCATTTTGCATCCTGACCAATGCCATTTTGGTGCTATGCCTCATACTTAAAGCAGACGGGAGTGACTCATAGATGTCAAATGACTTAAGGTGTGCCTTGACCTTCTCCACCACCTTGCCCAAGAATGGAAGATTAGAGATAGGTCGATAATTTGCCAAGAAGACAGGGTCTAGTGATGGTTTTTTCAGAAGGGGCTTCACCAATGCCTATTTCAAGACATTGGGGAAAAAGTCCTTCCAAGATTGAACACCATACAATCTTGGTGAACACTGGACCAATGGACCCAACTCATCACATCAAAGGAACAGTTGGGCCTGAGTCCACTTCACAAAAAGTGGGCCACAGCTTTGAGATTACCTCAATGACCTAAGCCTCTGGCACCAGCTGGAACTCACCCCAGACAATAGGAGTGCCTCTGCCTATTCAAGGCACACCACTGCAGAGCTGAATTTGCCCCACTGGAGGGATTCTAGACTGAATGGAGGACACCCTGTCAGAGAAGAACTGAGTGAACTCCTTGCACTGAGTGACTGAAGCTGCTCTTTTTGGTTACATACAGGCAGAATAAAGTAGCCTATCAACAGTCTGAAGAGTAGAGCTGATCTGCCCCCCCACCCCCACAGCAATCTCCCTGGACAAGAACTCTGCCTTCTTACAGTTGATTGCTCTTTGATATTCATCATAGTGAATTCTAAAAGCCAGTTTATTTTCTTGGACTGAGTCCTCTTCCAGCAATGCTCTAACTTCCAATTCTTGGTCTTCGTCTCCTTGAGAGTTCCATCAAACCATGGGGATCTTAAGTGAGAAAACCTGGGTTGTATATGGATCAGTGTGATGGCATCAAGGGCCTTTGAGACAGCACTAATAAATGCCATCACCACCTCATCCAAGGAAGGGATCAGATCAGTTCCAGTATAGTAGCTTCTTCTTGCTGTTTTTACATCATTTCTTGTGGATTTTACTTGGTAGAAGGTTATTTCTGTTCTTTCTTGCTACTTCTAAGGGGCTAGCAGGGTATTGTTTTGGGGCTGTTCGAATTTTGAAACATGTTTTGGTGGCTATAAGTGGGCTCATTTGTTTGAGGTTTCACTGTGTAGCAGGCTGTGTTTGTGGAGGCCTATTTCTTCTGATTTAAAACCTATTTGGTGTGATTTAATTGGGGCTGTTTCTTTGAATTGGAGACTTATATCTTCTAATTTCAAGCCTATTTTGTTGTGTTGTTGGTGAAGCTGTTTGAATTGGAGACCTGTTTCTTTGGTAGCAAACCTATTTTGGGGATTTGAGTAGAATTGTGATTCCTTTTGCTGGCTTCACTAGCTGCAAAGTTTAGTGTATAGTGGGGAAGGGTGCTAATGGTCTGATCAGGAGCCTCAGCTACCTGATTGTTTCTGGAAGACTTGGCTGGTCCCACCTCCCAGCCCCTCATCCCACCCACCCACCCCTGGTCCATGATTTGGTTTACACCAGGGGTTCTGACATCACTTCCTCAAACGGGCAAAGGACATGCACCTGTCATAGCAGAAGTAGACATGCAGGAAAAGAACAGTACCAAGTGAAGAGGTGACTGCTATCTCAGTGGAAGAGAAGTAACTGCAACTCAAGGAGCTTTCATTGTTACTTCTGTGCATTGCTATTGGCATTGTGGAAAGGAGGAGTAGGAGTTTGAAGAAGGTTGTGCAATTGTTACTTAAAGTGTCTTTTTGGGTGTGGATAGGAAGGATAGAACTGTAAAAAGCAGTTGCTCAATCTATCTACATGTGTACAACAAAGAGGGTAAGGGAAATTAAGAAAATAATGTTTCACACTGATAGAGGGGTTAGAGAGGGGAGACATGGGGGAGTGTTTGGTATTCTTCCTCTGGAAGGATGGGGGGTCACTGGTGGGCAACAACAGCAATGGGTAGGGTGGTAGGCTGCAACAACTGCGGTGCACCAATCTTTCTAAAAATTGCCTGGAGTGTGGGAGGATGTTTAGTGTGCAACCACACAGAGAAACTTAGAAAGGAGATTCAGGGTCTGCAGGTAGAACTAAGACAGGCAAGGCAGACTGGGGGTGGATTTATCCCAATACTGGAAGGAGGGGAGGAGGGGAGATGAGGGAGGGTGATTTGAGCCAACAGTGGTGAGGAGATTGCCAGAAGAAGGGAAGCAGAGACAAAGGGGCCCAGGCAGGAAGAATGATTTCCAGGAAAACAAGGTCAGGAGACAACAGACAAAAGGATGGAGGAGATAGGGACTTGTGAGGGGAGGAGAAGTGGCAAAAGTCATGGGGAGGAAATGAGAGAACAGAGTACTATGAAGAGAGAGGGAGTGGGCATTTGTGAAGGGTCTTCAGAAAATAGTTTTGCACTGCTAGAGGGGAAGAAGGAGGAGGGAAATGATGCATTTGGAGAAGTAATTGATAAATGCCTGGACCAATCTGCAGTGGGAGGATGTTCTGCTGGGAGAATTGCAACAGGGGCAAAAGGGGGAAATGATGTGAAGGAGGATGAAGAGGAGCTGGAAATGAGAGATGGAGATGAATGGAAGCAAGCAGGGAGTAAGAGGGGTGGAATCTTAGTGCTGGGGGACTCAGTACTAAGAGGAGTTAAGTGGGGTAGGAAGGGGGAGAGGCATAGTCGCATTTGGGTGGAGGCCATGCCAGGAATGACAGCGGAAAGGGTGGGACAATCTGTATATATGTAATATGCTAGAAGGGGTAGGGACAAGCCTCATTTAATTACACATCTTGGGACAAATGACCTGGCTGACAAGACAGTAGACACAGTCCAGAGGAGGTTTGAGGAACTAGGACAATTATATGAGGGGGCAGGAAGTTCGGTAACTTTTTCAGAGATAACTTTCAGTGCCCAAGGCAAGCACAAAAAGAAAGTTAAGAATAGAGGAATTTAATGGATGGCTAAGATCCTGGTGTTATGCTAAAGGGCATGGGCTGTTGGGGGCTGGGGAGGGACCTCGGAAAACAGTAGTCTATGCCAAGGACAGACTATACTTGAGTGAGGAGGGAAAGAAAGTGTTGAAACAGAGGATGGATGAGGATATAGAGGAAGTTGGGAATTTAAACTAGGAGCAGGGAGTTGCAATTGGGCAAGAGATATGCAGAGACCACAGGTTAGGAAACCATATGAGCTTACCCCCTGTAACAGTGACAAAGGGCAAATGGCAAGTACTATTGATGATGCTAGTAAAGGAGGGCAGGATGGGGGGGAAGGGTGGAAGGTGGTTGCCCTTAATGCTAGGAGCCTTGGGAGGAAAACTGCAGAGTTACAGGTGCTCATGGCAGAGGGAGAGGTAGACATTGCAGACATCATAGAAACATGGGCCACCCAATACAATGACTGGGACCTGTCTGTACCAGGGTACAGGTTATTTTGTAGGGACAGGGTGACTGAGAAAAGGGGGGTGGCACTATATGTGAAGGGAGGACTGAAGTGGGTAAGGGAGGAAGGGAAGGAGGGTAGTACGGAGTCACTTTGGATGCAAATCCAGAATTCCAAGAATAGGATTTTCAGAATGGGAGTGGTGTACAGGCCACAATCTCAGACGGAGGAGTTAGACAGGGAACTAGAGGGACAGATCAGGAGGACCTGCAAGAAGGGTAGTGTGGCAATTGTGGGGGATTTCAACATGCCAGGAGTGGACTGGAGTACCCCAACAATTAGGAACAGAAGGGGCAGGTACTGCTGGATGCCTTCCAGACAGCTTCCTGCTGAAAATGGTCAGTGACCCAACCAGATTAGGGAATACCCTTGACCTTGTGCTGGCAAATGGGGAACTGCTGTCAGGGAGTGACCACCACTCAGTATGACTCACATTGGATATGGGCAAGGAAGGAGTGGAATCTGGCACAGGAGTGCTGGACTTCAGGAAGGCTGAATTTGGGAGGATGGGGAAAGTGGTAAAAGGGTACCTAGCCAGAATTCAAACTAGTATGGACACTAAGCAGAGGTGGGAGCTCATAAAGCTGGGGATAGTGGAGGCAAGCAAAACCTGCTGCAAGGTCCACAGCAAGAAGGCTAGGGCTAAGAAACTGAGCTGTTTGAGCAAAGAAGTCATGGAAAAGGTAAGGAGGAAAAGAGCTGCCTTTAGGAGGTACAAGAAAACAGGGAGGGGGAGGATAGAGAGGAGTACTTGATGGAATAGAAGGAGGTGACAAGGGCGGTAAGGGGAGCCAAGGCATCTATGGAGCTCAGCTGGCACAAGGTATTAAGAAGGGGGAGTAGGACTTCTTTAGGTATATCAGGGAGAAAAGGAGCTGTAAGGACCACATAGTCAGGCTTAGGAAGGAGGGGGTTGGGTGGAAGCAGGGTGCAATAAGGCAGAAGCATTAAATGATTACTTCTGCTTGGTATGTACTAAGGAGAAAAGGGGGGTGATACACAAGGGGGGAGGAATGGCAGAAACGGGGGGGTGACAGATAGGGATATCATGGAGGGCAGAGTTTGGGAGGGTTTGAAGGCACTGAGGGTGGACAAGGTGCCAGGTCCAGATGGCATCCACCCCAAGGTGCTGAAGGAGCTGGCAGAGGTCCTTGCGGGACCTTTGGCAGGCCTATTTAATGCCTCATTACACTCGGGGTGTGTACCTCAGGACTGGAGGATGGCTCATGTGGTGCCCCTCCACAAGAGTGGTCCCAAGGATGAAATGGGGAACTACAGACCAGTGATCCTCATATCCATCATGGGTTAGCTGACAGAGACTATCCAGAAGGAGAGGCTGGTGGCCCTCCTAGAGGCCAAAGGACTACAGAACAGCAGACAGCATGGCTTCATATGTGGCAGATCCTGCCAAACCAACCTGGTGGAGTTCTATGACTGGGTGACTAGGCAACTGGACAGGGGCCATGCAGTGGATGTCTGTATCTGGACTTCAGTAAGGCATTCGACTTGGTGCCGCATGGAAGGCTGGAAAGTAAGTTAGAAGGCACAGGAGTGGGTGCAAAGCTGGTGAGATGGGTAGGGAACTGGATTCAGGGAAGGCAACAGACGGTGGTGGTGGGTGGGGAGCTCTCACACCAAAGGGTAGTGACAAGTGGTGTTCCACAGGGCTTGGTGTTGGGACCAGTATTGTTTGGGATATTCATTGCAGACATATCATTGGACATCAAGAGCAAGATCAGTCTGTTTGCTGATGATACCAAGGTAGGAGCAGTGGTGGATGACCTAGGGGGATGGCAGGGGTTGCACGATGATCTGGCAAAGCTTGAAACCTGATCAGACACCTGGCAACTGGGGTTTAATGACAAAAAGTGTAAGGTGCTGAATTTTGGGGTTAAGAACCCAAGGAGGAGTTACCAGCTGGGGGGAGTGCAGCTAGCCCAGACAGAAGAGGGGAACAATCTGGGGGGTGCTCATTACAGGGTCAATGAACAACTCGGCACAATGTAGAAAGGCAGCTGCAAAGGCCAACAAAATGCTGGGTTGCATTTTAAGGGGTATATCCTCGAGGAGGGAGGAGGTGATTCTGCCACTGTATATGTCATTAGTTAGACCGCACCTGGAGTACTGCGTGCAGTACTGGCTCCCGTATCTGAAGAGGGACGTTAAGTTACTGGAGGGGGTGCAGCGCTGGGCAACAAAGATGATCAAGGGTCTGGAGGACTCATCATATGAGAGGAGGCTGAGGGAGATGAACATGTACTCGCTGGAGGAGAGGAGGGACGGGGGGGACATGATTGAAACCTTTAAGTATATGAAAGGAGTAAACAAGATGAGTACAGAGCGGCTGTTCAAAGTAAGGAAGGGGAGGGACACCAGGGGCCATGATATGAGACTGGAGGGAGGAAAGTTCAGGAGGGAGATGAGGAAACACTTTTTTACAGAGAGGGTGGTAGATGGGTGGAAAGCTTTACCTGCAGAAGTGGTATCCAGTAGAACAGTGGACTGCTTCAAAAGTGGATGGGACAGGGGAAGGGGGAGGGTCAGCTGAGGGGAAGGGTGGAATGGAGGGGCAGCTGCAGAATAAGGGGCGCTAGCTGCACATTCGAGCAGACTTGATAGACCTCTAGGCCTTTTTCTGCTGGCAAATTTCATATGTTCATATGTTCATAACACCACCACACAGGCAGAACTCACACCAGAAAAATCCATCACAGACAGCAGTCCCTCTTGGGATAATCCCCTTAAAGGGCGGTAGCGGAACATCTCAACAGGGGAGGGACTAACGACAGGGGACCCTGAATGAGAACTCTATCGTGCTGTGATCCAACCAAGAGACTTGACCAGTCCTGAGGTTAGTAATCTCAAACCCCAGAGAGAACACTAAGTCCAAGGCATGGCTGTGGCAGTGAATAGCAGAAGCAACAGCTTGTGCAAGGCCCAGTGATGTCATTGTCTGGAGGATGTCATGACCAAAATGGACTTTGTCATTGACCCAGGCATTAAAGTCACCCACAATCAACCATCTGGGTGACTCCATCACCCTGTCAGCAATGAAGTCTGCGACTTCCTGCAGAAATTCTCCCTTGTGCCCTGGAGGATGATACTCAAAGGAGAATCCTGCAACCTGTACCTGGATCCCCGTACACAGCCACACATTCAAAAGATGAAGGTACACAGAGAAGTTCAGATCGTATCTAAAACACAGAAACATAGAAACATAGATTTTGATGGCAGATAAGGACCACTTGGCCCACCCAGTCTGCCCATTTCCCTTCCTATTGGATAAGCTGCAGATTCTAGTTAACCAACAGCCTACTTCCTGAAACCCACCACTACAATTGCCGTATGTCTGTCCCATGCATGTTTGAATTCCCCCACTGTTTTAGACCCAACAACCTCCCCAGGAATGCAGTTCCATGCATCCACCACTCTCTCAGTGAAAAAAAATGTCCTCACATTACCCCTCTGCTGTCCCCCC
The DNA here is from genome assembly GCA_016271365.2 of Neoceratodus forsteri. Taxonomy (NCBI): domain Eukaryota; kingdom Metazoa; phylum Chordata; order Ceratodontiformes; family Ceratodontidae; genus Neoceratodus; species Neoceratodus forsteri. The sequence continues at coordinate 634,872,968 of CM057455.1, read as the reverse complement.
TCTATCTTTAAATTGTGCCCCCTTGTTCTTACACGTCTCTTTTTCTGAAAGATGCTACCCTCCTGGACTTTGTTGATTCCCTCGAGGTACTTGAAAGTTTCTATCATGTGCCCCCTGCCCCTCCTTTCATTAAGGGTATGCATATTAAGCTCTCTCAATCTCTCTTCATGTGGTTTCTGATGCAGACCCTGCGCCATTTTAGTTGCCCTCCTCTGGACTGCTTCCATCCTGTTTATGTCCTTGCATAGATGGGGTCTCCAAAACTGCACACAGTATTCCAGATGGAGTCTCACCAACTGTCTGTACAGAGGGATAACCACTTCTCTTTTTCTACTTGTGATGCCCCTTCCTATGCATCCCAGTATCCCCCTGGTTCTAATTACTGACTTCTCACATTGCTTACCCACCTTTAGGTCACCTGATATGACTACCCCCAAGTCCCTTTCCATTTTTGTTGTTGTTAGTACCTCCCCTGCTATTACGTACTCTTCTCCTGGGTTTTTGTTTCCCAGGTGCATTACTTTGCATTTCTTTGGGTTGAATCTAAGTTGCCATATGTCTGACCATTCCTCCAACCTAGCCAAGTCCCTTCTCATCCTTTCTACCCCCCTTGTGTATCAACTCTGTTACAGATCTTTGTGTCATCTGCAAAGAGGCATACCTTTCCCTCCAGACCCTTTACAATGTCACCTATAAAGATGTTAAAGAGGACTGGACCCAGTACTGAGCCCTGAGGTACTCCACTAGTAACCCCCCTTTCTTCGGAATGTGTTCCATTCACTATTACCTTCTGTGTCTTGTTGTGCAGCCAGTTTGAAACCCAGGCTACCACCCTGGAATCCACTCCCAGGCTGACTAACTTAATTATTAATCTTTTATGCGGGACTGTGTTAAATGCCTTGCTAAAGTCTAGGTAGGCCATATCCACAGCCCCTTCTTGGTCTATTACTTTGGTCAACCAGTCAAAGAAATCAATTAGATTCATCTGACATGACCTTTCTGCTGTAAATCCATGCTGCTTTGGGTCCTGTGCCCCGCTGGCCTCTAGGTACTCAATAATTCTTTGTTTAAGAAATGATTCCATCATTTTCCCTACCACTGAGGTCAAACTTACAAGTCTGTAGTTTCCTGCTTCTGCCTTGCTCCCACTTTTGTGAAGGGGAATCACATCTGCCTCCTCCAGTCCTCAGGTACCAACCCATCCTCCCATGATTTGTTAAAAAGTGTGGTCAGTGGTGTCACTAGGTCCTCCCTCAGTTCTTTTAGGATTCTGGGGTGAATCCCATCTGGCCCCATTGCTTTGTCCACCTTGAGTTTTAGGAGTTCTTTCAGGACTCTTTCTTCTGTAAATGGACTGGTGTCAACCCCCTACCAGAGTGCTTCTATTGTCTGGTTTAGGTAACTCCTCCTCATCTTCTTTTGTGTATACTGAGCAAAAGTATTCATTCAGTATCTCTGTCTTTTCACTGCCTACCTCTGCCCACCTCCCCTCTCCTTTATTAATCTTCACTATTCCTTCCTTAACCTTTCTATGCTCCGTAATGTACCTATAAAAGGTTTTATCCCCCTTCTTAACAGAGTTGGCTATTTTTTCCTCAGTATGGGCCTTTGCTATTCTGACTGCCTTCCCCACTTCTTTCTTCTTTAATTGATACAGTTCCCTGTCGTGCTCCTTCTGTGATTCCTTATACTTTTTGAATGCAGCCTTTTTCTCCTTAACCTTCCCTGCCACCTCTTTTGAAAACCATAGTGTTTTTTTACTCCGCTTTGTTTTCTTTATTTGTTTCACAAAAAGGCTTGTTGCCTCTATGATAGCAGTTTTGATTTTTTTCCATTGTTCTTCCACCCCTCCTTTTTGGCTATTTGCTAGTGCATTCCTCAGGCATTACCCATTTTGCCAAAGTCAGCCCTTCTAATGTCCAGTATCCTTGTTCTTGTATGGCTTGTCTCTATGGTTGTGCTTATTGTGAAGCACAATGTGCAGTGGTCACTTGTTCCCAGATGTCTACTGACTTCTAAATTTGTGATCCTCTCCATTTGAAAGTACCAGGTCTAGTATTGCTCCCTCCTGAGTGGGTTCCAGCACTAGCTGTCTAAGGTCTGCCCCCTGCAGGGCATCGAGAATGACCCTGCTTTTTAATGTGGCTGCAGTACATGTCATCCAGTTAACATCTGGCATATTCAGGTCCCCCATCAACAGTATCTCCCCTTTTTCAGCCATTTTGAGAATGTCCTCTATCATTTTTTTGTCCATTTCCTCCCCTTGAGATGGGGATCTGTATACAACCTCTGTGAGGACTGTGATGCCATTCCCTGTCTCCAAGGTGACCCAGAGTGCCTCTTGTCCTCCCCCTTTACTTTTTAGTTCTGTAGCTTTGATCCCTTCCTTTATCTATAGATCTACTCCACCTCCTCTTTTACCCTCCTTGACCCTTCTGTAGACTGTGTACCCCAGTATGTTGACATCCCAGTCATGGTTCTCTGTGTACCATGTTTCCGTGACTGCCACAATATCCAATTTTTCATCTTCCATCAGGGCTACTAGCTTAGGAAGCTTGTTTCCCAGACTACGGGCATTGGTACTCATTGCCCTCCATTTAATGTTGACTTTATCCTTTTCCCACCATCCCTGCTCTTATTGCCCTTGTCTATTTTTTAATTTACCCCATCCTGCCCTCTGTTGAGCTCTGTACCTCAGTGTTTACCTTACTACCTGACATGTTTTGTGGGGGGAGGCTTGACATTTCCTGCCTTTTATCAGCACCTCCCTCCTTGGCCAGTTTAAAAGCTTGCCAAGGAAGCATTTAAACCTGTCACTTAGGAGCTTGGTTCCCTTCATGGACAGATGCCGACCATTGTGCTAGTATAGACCTTCATCTCTCCAGGTGTACCCCCAGTCCCCAATGAAGCCAAAGCCCTGTGCTCTGCACCAGTTTTGCAACCATTCATTAAACTGCATGGTGTGCAGTACCCTAGCCTCACCCCTGCCATGGACTGGCAGCACCTCTGAGAAGGTAACTGTGCTTGCTACCTGTCTGAAGCCCTTTCCCAACTCCACAAATTCATCCTGCACTGCACTGATTCCATGCCTAGCTAGGTCTTTTGTCCCAAGGATCTAGTTACCTCTCCTGTGTTGCTGCTTCTGCAATCCTGAGGGTTTGCTTCTTGTCCCTCCAAGCCATGGCACCAGGCAGGCACCTTACTTCCCTCTCCTCTCCCTTCCCCAGTACTATCCTCCTAACAACTGAGTCCCCTATCAGAAGTTGTTTCCTTCCCCTGTGGTGTCCCTTGCCAACTTTTTATGGGTCTCCCTTGTGGATGTCCTCAGCATTCTTCTTGGTCTCCACTGAGGGTGCCATCAAAGAGGAACCTTGCTGTGCCAGACTGGTGTATGATTTGTGTAGAGGTACAACTAGGGGGCTTCACCTCTGATCCACCACCCGCACCCTCCCAGAACCCACTGTGGTCCAACTGCTCTTCATACTTGGCAAACTCTGAGGCAGTGGTTGTGGCAGTGGTGCTCTTTGGGTGGGGGAGGCCTCCTTAGTCCTTGCCAGTTCAGCCTGGAGATGGGCAATCTCCTCCCTCAGAGCTGACAGTTGCCTGCAAATAGGACAGCAATTCAGTTTCCAGAATGTCTCCCGGAAAACTGCTGCCCCACAGCAAGTGCATTGCACCACTCCCCACATGTCCCTCTCCCTTTTTTTTTGGTGGTGTGTACCTACCCTTTATGCACTGTGATGGGTTATTAAGAATATGACAGTTCTGCCCCCAAGACCTGTTGAGGAAGTGATGTCAGAACCTTGACTATAAAGGAAATGCTATGCCTGGGGGTGTGGGGTGTGGGGAAGGGGGGATGGCTAGTCCACAACCACAGGTGACTGTTAGAAACAATCAAATACACCACTGCTCCACCACCCTGGTGAGTACTGCCCTTTATAGTAATTTAACTAACCTCCAGTAACTTATTTAAAAATAGTTTAACTATCACAAAATCCTACGCACCAGTAAATTATTTAAAAATAGTTTCTTTCCCAAAATCCTAGTAGTCAATCCAGCTACCCCCAAGGGACAACCAAAATGCAGTATTCAAACCCTTGTGTAGTTAATTCCAAGATAAGCAGAGTTTGCAAGATCCTTTTTCAACTCCTCAGTCACCTGTAATTTATTTAAAAATAGTTTAACTGTCAGAAAATTCTAGTAGACAATCTAGCTACCTCCAGGGGTCTACCCAAATGCAGTATTTAAATCCTTCTGAAGTTACTCACAAGATAAACAGAGTTTGCAATCCCCTTCTTGGTTAAACACTAAATAAATATGTAAATAAAAAGCAGTTACCAAAGGTAGTTAGTTTCACCTCCCACAGAATTGAGCAAAAGTGCACATTGTTGCAGATATCAGATGCAATATAGAATTTCCCACACAGCTCACAGCTGAATAAAAAAGTAGTGTCCTTCCAGGTCAAGAAGATGTGCTTTGTGTCAGACAGATGGCCACACCCTGACCCCTGCATTCTCTTCTCGAGCAGTGTACTTCAGAGTACCCGTCTGGGATCAGTGCCTCCTAAACTGGACATGCATCGTCCTTCAGCCAGGTCTCCATGATGCAAGCCAGACTGACTGAGGAAATCAAGTCTGCCATAATTGTAGCCTTGTTCCCAGCTACATAGAAACATAGAAAATTAGAAGTTGACGGCAAATAAGGACTGCAAGGTCCATCCAGACTGCCTATTTCTTTTTTTACCTTATGACTGTGCCATTGGCCTTTACTCTGTCAATGGCCTATTTATACATAATCATCTGTATTGCTCCCTTATGTGTATCCCATACCTGTTTGAAACCCTGCACTGTATTCATATCTACCACTTCCTGAGGTAGGCCGTTTCATGCATCCACCACCCTTTCTGTGAAAAAGAACTTCCTCACATTACCCTTAATCGGCCTCCCTCTAATCTCATGCTGTGTCCTCTTGTCCTGCTATTTTTCTTATACTGAAACATGTTAGAATCTTTCACCTTGTTAATGCCCTCAAGGTGTTTGAATGTTTCAATCATATCACCTCTTTCCCTCCTTTGCTCTAAGGTACACATATTGAGCTCCATTAATCTGTCTTTATATTTTTTTGATGCAGTCCCTGCACCATTTTGGTTGCCCTTCTCTGGACTGCCTCAATTTGGTTAATGTCCTTGTGAAGATGTGGCCTCCAGTACTGCACACAGTACTCCAGATGGGGCCTAACCAGTGTCTTGTAAAGAGGGATTATTACCTCCCTCTTCTGACTTGTGATACCCCTACTAATACACCCCAACATCCCCCTAGCCTTACCTACTGTTTTAGTAGTCTGCTTGGATGATTTCAGGTCATCGGTGATCATGATGCCCAAGTCTCTTTCTTCCCTTGTGACTGCCAGCAACTCCCCTCCTAGCCCACAGGTGGCTTCAATGTTTCTCTTCCCTATGTGCATGATCTTGCACTTCTTTGTGTTAAACCCCAGTTGCCATTCTTCCAACCATTTTGCTAGTTTATCCAGAACTCTTCTCATTCTGCCCACCCCACCAGGATCATCTACTCTGTTGCAGATATAGGTGTCATCTGCAAACAGACAAACCTTACCCTCCAGTCCATCTGCAATGTTACTGATGAAGATATTGAAGAGGACTGGCCCCAGGACTGATCCCAGCGTTACCCCACTTGTGGCTTGCATCTCTTCTGACTGTATACCATTTACCACCACTTACCACCACTCTCTGTTTTCTGCCTGTCAACCAGTTTGCCACCCAGTTGACCAACTTCTGACCCACCCTGAGCCTACCCAGCTTGCCTCTAGAACACCACTGTAAAGTATTGCACTCACTAAAGTGGCTTTCCCTTGAGGGTAGGTTGATATACCCTTCCCTATGCCTGGCCTTCAAACTCCTACAAACTAATACCCCCCCCCCAGTCTGAACTGCACATTAACACCTAAGCAACCTGGAAGAACCTTAAAGTCCTCTGACTGACAACTTCTCCATCTCCCTAGAGTTTGGACATGTAAAGGTCTTCGGTCTTTCATGGCCTACACTCCATCCCTCTGGAATGGCCTTCCTAGTAATCTCCAAGACTGCAGCTCCCGTGGTGGTTTTAAAAAAGACCTCAAGACCTACCTGTTGGGGCTAAGCCTCTGTGCATGCTACCTCTGAAGATTAATACATTACATTGGACTACCCCCGTAGCTACTGTCAGCCACCTGGCATGCCTTTTTTCCCATATTGGGACCTTTAGCACCTGATGAGACATTTGTAACTGTAATTTTTGTGAAACTGTTCCGTTTCAATGATCAATGTGTAACTGTCATTCATGTCAAACCGTTTTACTTATCATGATATTTTTCAAATGTTCCTAAGCTGCCTGTGAATCGTACATCGTGTCCTGATTGTAATGTCTGTATTACTCAATTTCCTTTGAGCTGTTCCTACTGTTTATTCTCCTGTAGCCTGGAATTAATCCCAGGTTGCCCCTGAAAAAGGGACCATTAAGATCTCAGTGGGTCTACCCGGTCACCAAAATGTTAAATAAAAATAAAATATTAATCAATCTTCTATGTGGAACAGTATCAAAAGATGTGCTGAAGTCAAGTTCTCCAAGGTTCAGGCTTTCTAGTCTATTTTAATTTAGCATTGTGTTGCCAGTGAAGTTTATCATATAAATGTAGCTGATGATCCTTTTGTATATTAGTTGATTATCTTCAGCTGATGTAGTTTTTCAAATTAGCAAATCATGCTCTGTGTGTGTGTTTTTATGGTGTATACTTTGTATTTACTTCACGTGGTGCTTCATTGAAGCTCATAATTTTACTGTATATATGTGGTTGCCCTTTGGGGGGCTATGTCTCTTGAAAAAGTGTGCACGCATGAAATGTTGAGATACTTTTAGTTGTACTTGCTGTGGATATCCGGTTGCAATTAAAAGTTTTGTTACATCTGCTCCTCTTTATTTTACTTGGCTTTGCAAGTGTAAGGTTTTCTCCATGCACCTGTATTTAATTTTCTGCCATACTAATTTGGACTTTTGAGCTGTCTTTCCCTTCCATGCTTAATATAAATTTGCACAGCCTGAGTCCACACCAGCTGTCCTGAGACAAAGCTTGGGGCAATGGCAGCATGAGTTTAGCTGTTATTCAGCCCACAGAAATAGAAGAAGCAGCAGCAGTGAGCAGAAGTTTGAATATCACTAACACTATATTAAGAAAGCTGTTTTTTGGTGACTTACCCACCAGACCCAAATGGAAACTAGCTATCAATGTCTACAGATATAGAGGCCATAAGTAAAGAGGCATTTTCCTAATATGAAAAGCTGGGTTTGAAAATATGCTGATTAGCATGGCAGCAAATCATTCTTGACAACTATTTGCATGTCAAGAGAGTCCTGTAGGGCTTATGGATTTTAAAATTCCCTAGTTTTGGCCTAGACAGAGATGAATTTTTTCTTCTGTAAAAGAAGGAAATCCATGATTCATCTTTAAGATTACGTTAATTATTATGGACTTGGTCAGGGTTCAAGAGTGTCTTGCAGCGGAGATGAAAAAAAAGAGGGAATTTTTAATCAATTTGCCACATATTCTGAGTCTGATGATCTTAAAAATATATTGCCTAGGACAACTGAGACCTTTGATAACAGAACCCAGACATTCAAGCATAAGAATTTTTAAGACACGAGTGGGACAACTTAAGTGGCTGCATATTTAATTTGCATCAGTATGAAAGGCAGCAAAAGAATAACCCATGATGTGTTTTAAAGAAAATAGCTGAGGGTGGGAACAGAAGCCAAGGTGAAAGTGAATTGGATGCTGCTTCATCTGTTTTTTTCAGAGGACTCAGTGTCCTCAAACAATGGTCCCTTGGAGACCTTCCCCGCAGGAGCCCATGAACATCATTTCAGTAGCAACTTTTGAGCCAGCATCTGGCACCAACAGAAAAAAATCCCAGAAGGGGGAAGGAGAAAGCTTTGGGTTACAGCAGGGCAGGAGAAGGAATAAGAGAGTGAGGGGATTTTCTCAATATCAGAAGTGGAGATGGGGACAGAGACCATAAAAGCACCTATGAATGTGATTAATATCTATTCCATTGAACTGTCACCTGCGAAAGAAATGGTTTTGAGCAAAGGTCTCAAGTTTGTGCCTACTACTTAGTTGAATCATTTTCTACTATTATTGACTGGCATAAATTTGTTAGAAGTTGGAATTTGAAGTGATTTTTTTCTGACCCCAATATGCGTTACCCAGATCCAGCATAATCACAATCCAATGCCCAGACTGATTTAATTACTAAACCAGTGACTTTTGTACTGAAGTCAGCTTTTAATTCTCCCACTAATAATACAGTGTCTGTATTCCTTAAGACATCTGGGCAGGACACTGAATGCCTGGTTTCTCAGCCAAAAGAGACTAATTTGACTACACAGGAGTTTCAAGCTTTAAATCAATTAAGCAGTAATCCCCTCATCACAAACAATCCTGCTGGTGGGGGTACTGTGGCTATAATGGATATAGCCTTTTATGTTCAGGAGGTTAAAAGACAGTTACAAAATGAACAGTTTTATTGTAGTTTGTCTTCAGATCCTACTGTTGATTTCAAATCTAGAACTGATGCTTATGTTTAATTAATTAATTAATTACATTTAATTAATTATGTTTAATTGATGTTTATATTTATTCCCTCTTAATATGTTTATCAGTTTGATCAGAGAAAGGATCCATGGTAAGATAAGTCTCTTTGTAGACAACACTGCACTATGCTAAAGGGTGGATAACACTGAGAGAATTCAAAACACAGAGTGACCTGCAGAAGCTAAAAAGGTGGTCAAATGTCCAGTAGCTAAATTTAGTGCTAAGAAGTGCAAGGTCATACACCTAGGAAAAAAGAACCCAAGGATAGAAACTGGATGGGAGGAGTTAAATTTAGCACCACAGCTGAGGAACGGGACCTAGAAGTCATCATCAGTGACACCCTTAAGCAGGCTAGCCAATGCGAGAAGGCTTGTACTAAGGCAAGCAAAATGCTAGAGTATATCGGCAAGAGTATTGATCATAGAAAGAAAGAAGTGATATTCTGCTCCTATAGATCCTTGGTGAGGCCACACCTGGAGTACTGTGTCCAGTTCTGGACCCCTCATCTTAGAAAGGACAAAGATAGGCCAGAGGTGTTACAGCGTAGAGTGACAAAGATGATACAGAGCCAGCAGGGGAAGTCCTATGAGGAACACTTAGAGCATAGAATATGTACTTGTTGGAGACCAGAAGGGAGAGAGGAATATGAAAAAAACCTTCAAATGCTTGACAGGAATAAGCAAAGTGAACTACAAGGAATTATTTAGCAGGAACACCAGTTCAACAACATGAGGGCAGGACTGGAAGCTGATTGGAGGAAGGTTCAGAAGGAATGTAAGAAAGTATTATTTTACTGAAAGGGTGGTGGAACTATGGAACAGCTTGTTGGAAGAGGTGGTAGGAACTAAAACTGTATGGGGCTTCAAATGAGTTTGGGACCGAGCAAAAGGAATAGGGCTTACTTGTAGAGATGAAACCGGTGATTGGAATAGGAAGACTGATGGAGAGGGATAGAACCCTGTATTGACCTTACATCACAGTGTTTTATAGGGCCCAAAGGGCAGACTTGATGGACCTTTGGTATTTTTCTGCCATCACTGTCAATGTTTCTGTTTCTGTGTATCTTCTCAAGGTCAATAATTTGGGCTTTATAGATCAAGCCACAAAAGATTTTTTCATAACATCACATCCAATATGACCAATGATTTATGTTACTTAAGATACATAAAAATTTGCAGGAGCCTCCTGGTTGCCCTATCACTTCTAGCTTGAATAATTTGGCAGAACTGTTATCACAGTTTTGGATCATTTCATAAAGCCGTTTGCTGCGGGTGTTTTGGAAGACATCCACATCTGGGATTCAGATTTGTTGATTACCCTGAATGTGGAGTCACTTTACAGCAATATGCCTCATGAGGAAGGTTTGCTAGCAATTTGTCAATATTTAGATAGACTTGAGCATGGAAGTATGCCCCTACTGAGGTTTTGTTGGAATTATTTTACTTTTTTAGGAGAATATTACTAGCAGATTAGTGGAAGAGCTATGGGGGACAGCTTTTGCCCCCAGATTTGCTAATTTTTATCTTGGTTTGTGGGAAGAAAGGACCAGATATGATGAGTCAGCCAACCCATTTCTGTCTACAATTTTATAGCACAGGTTTATTGATGAAGTATTGATGGTGTGGTAGGGAACAGAGAAAGAACTGTTACTTTTTGTGTCATTATAGGTCAGCAACAGGAATCTAAGATTCAGCATTATAGTAGTCAGGAGAGTGTGTCATTTTTGGACATTGTTATCAAAAAGAACAGTGATGAAGGGGTATACACTAATTTATATAGGAAGCCCACTGATCATGATTCTATTCTCTTGGCCAGCTCCTGTCATCCCCACCACACCATCAAGAGTATTCCAGTAAGCCAATTCGTGCACATTCATAGAAATTGCAGTTCTGTACAAACTTCTAAAGAAAATGCAGGGACCTAAGTAACAGATTTTTGGAGAGGGGGTATAGGAAAGTAAATGTGGAAAGTGCCTATCAGAGGGCTAGGAACACAGATAGACAGAATTTGCTACATCTGGAGTCTGCTGTACCAACAAGAACAAAGAGGTGCAATTTTGTGACTAATTATAGTACACTGGCCAGTGCTCTGCAGGAGATTATTAGACAAAATTTGAAAATTCTGCAAACTGAACCTAAGTTGAAGGTTTGGACTGAACATATGCCTAGGATGGTTTACAAACATCTCTGCAATTTGGGTGACAGGGTGACTGATAATTTACAGACTTTTCCTGGCAGCACTGCTTGCACCACATCTTGGCTACCACCGCTACTGGATGGTTGGTGGAATATTGTAAAAAAATTGATGTTGCTAAAGAATGGGCAAACCCGAGTACTGGGGAGGTTTATCAGATTCAAAGGTTCATTAAGAATAATACTAGAAATGTAGTATATCTCATTAAATGTACCTGTTCATCGTTTTACATTGCCAGGGCACAAAGAAAATTAAAAGAGTGGGTGGGTGACTGTGTGAGGGCAATCGCTCAAGGTGATTTAGAATATGCAACACCAGTACATATCAAACCAGTGATTCACCCTTTTAGTGGCACTGAAAAGGTAGTAGTTGGCCACAGGGGTGGGGAAGAAGTAAGACTATTATCTCAGTGGGAGGGGTATTGGAGTTTCAAGCTCAAAGCAGCAACAGACAGGGGTTTAATTGATGAAACTGAATTGTTGCCATTTTTATAAGCAATGGTTTGTCAGCAGTTTGAACCATGAAGTATTAGCTATCCAAGTTTCAGGCTTCCTATTCTATTTTAATGTAGCATAGTGTTGTTGCAATGCAGTGGCAGAGGGGCAGCTGTCTTCAGGAGGATCTTCTGGATGCTATGGTCTTGCCTCATCTGCAGGTACCTCGCTGAGATGAGGGAGGCAGTTGCTAGACTCAGAGCCAAGTTGGCTCAGATTCAAGGAGTCTCCTCCCCCACCCAGGGACCACCAAGTCAGCTGCCACTTCCTCAGAGGCTGCCAGGCAGGAGAAGTTAATGGACTAATGTGTACTCAAGGAGGGTAAGGGAGGTAGGCAGAGGCACATCCCCCAGCTGGTGCAACTATGGTACTCCTACACAGTTCTGGAGGAGCAGGGACATCCCACAGTGGCACCTGATATAGTGACTGGATAGGATGAGAGTGTCCTCCACAAGAGAGCCCCAAGGATGGGTGGGGGGAGACCCCAGAGGAAGAGGAAGCAAATCCTGGTGGAGGACTCCATAGTCAGAGGGATAGATTTGTGCTCAGGAAGTGAGGTAGAGAGAGAGAGAGGTAAAGTGCCTACCTGGAGGCATGACATGGTGGGATAGAGAGTGGGTCCTGAGGATCACCGGGGTGGTAGTAAGGGGGGGCTAGATGTCCTTGTCCATCTGGGGACAAATGACCTGGCAAGAGGTGAGGCAGGATTAGAGGTCTTGCAGGAGGAGTTCCCGGAGCTGAAGAGGGGTCTTGGGTAAGTAGCATGCTCTGTGGCCCTCTCGGAGGTGCTGCCTGTTCTCTGCAAGGGGAATGCTAAGGAATGCCTCTTCAAGGACTTCAGCACATAGCTGAAGGAATGATGCAGTGTGCAGGGGTTCAGCTTCATTGGGGACTGGGACCCCACCTGGAGGGATGAGGGTCTGTACAAAAGAGATGACCTGCATCCAGCCAGAGGAGGAACCATGGTCCTCAATGAGCAGGTTAAATGCTTCATTGGCTAGCATTTAAACTAGACAAGGGGGGAGGTGGAAGGAGGCAGAAGAACAAACACTGCCATCCCCCACAAGCTCAAGAGACAAACAAAGAATGGAAAGAGAGAGAGAGAATACCCAACAAGGGGCAAGCAACAATGAAGGTCAGGGGGCACAAGGCAAGAATAAATCTGAAAAGCATAGTGGACAGAAAAAGGGATGGCAAAAGGGAAAAGGGATAGAGGGTTGCAACATAGCCTGGAAAGCTATGTGTGCAAATGTGAGAAGTCTGCACAACAAGGTTGCAGACCTGGAGGCCACCATGGCGTAAGCTGACCTGGACCTAGTCACCATCATGGAGACCTGTTACAATGCAAACCAGGACTGGGAAGTAGCCATAAAATGATATATACTGTTCAGAAGCGACAGAGTAGATAGAAAGGGGGGATTGGATCTATATGTAAGGGATAACATAAATGCCATGGAAATACGGGGGGGCAGGGAGGTGGGGAGATACTGTGGGTCACTCTGGGAAGAAGCAAAGGGTCTGCTATTAGAACAGGTGTGATCTACAGACCTCCAACACATGAGAAAGAGGTTGATAAGGAAATGGTGGAAGAAATCTTGAAGATGGCTTGAAAGGGAAAGGTACTGATAGTGAGAGATTTCAATCTACTGGACATGGATTGGATTTTCCCCACTGCAGCTACAACCAGGAGTAGGTACATCCTGGACTCCATGCAAATGGAGTTCCTCAGTCAATTAGTGTTGGAACCCACTCATGAGGGAGCACTTCTGGACTTAGTACTATCAAATGGGGTTAGGGTGACTGATGTCAGAGTGAGGGACCACCTGGGAAACAGCAAACACTGTACAGTGTGGTTTGAGGTAAGGACTGGGTCAGAATCAAAACACACAAGGGCAAGGATCCTGGACTTCAGGAGAGCAGATTTTAGGAAAATGAGAGAATGCCTGAGGGAAGCCCTGGTGGGAATAGGATAACTGGGACAGTCGAAGAAAAGTGGGCAAAAATAAATAAGGGATTTAGGCAGGCTACAATCCTCTGTGTAACGCAGGTGACCAAGGGCAAGGGAAAAAGGAGACCAATATGGTTCTCTAAGGAAGTAGCAGAAAAGGTAAGAGCAGAAAAAAGGGCATTTAGACCATAAAAAACACACAGAAGGAGGGGGATAGAGAGGCTAACCAAAAGAAACAAAGGGGGCAGGGAAGGCATTTAGAAGTTCAAAGTCATAGACAGAGGAAAGAATTGCCAAGTCAGAGACAAAAGGAGATACAGCATTTTTAGATACATATGTGAAAAAATAAGGACAATGGTGGGGGGGAAGTGTGGAAGAGGGTCATCAAAAAATGGATTTATTAAACAACTATTTCTGTTCAGTATTGATGGAGGAGGGGGAATGAAACAGGCCAAGGGTAAAGGGCAAGGGTATAAAGGGACATGGAAGTGGACACAAAACCATTTATAGATGAAAGAGTACTTAAGGAACTATCAAAGATAACATTAGCCAAAGCAATGGGTCTAAATGGGGTGCACCCAAGGTTACTGAGGGAACTGAAAAGGAGCAAGTTGCACCTCTGACAGCTCTTTTCAATATGTCATTAAAATCAGAGGTGATACTGGGGGACTGAAGGAGGGCAGATGTAGTCCCATGCCACAAAAGTGGAAATAAGGAGGAGGCAGGAAATTAAAGACCAGTCAGCCTGACTATGGTGGTAGACAAGGTAATGGAAACACTATTAAAATAAACAATTGGAGACCTCCTACTTACCAGTAAACTACAGGATCAGAAGCAGCATGGTTTCATGGGAGAGAGCTCTTGTCTTACAAACCTGATCGAGTTCTTTGATTGGGTGACCAGAGAAATGGATCAGGGAGGAGCAGTAGACATGGCCTACCTGGATTTCAGCAAGGCCTTCTACACCGTTCCATAAAGAAGGCTGTTAAACAGGCTGGGAAGACTAGGAGTAGGTCCTAAAGTACTACAATTGGTGGAAAATTGGCTGGGCAATAGGAGTTAGAGTGTGGTGATAAATGGAAGTCACTCTGGAGTAGGCTAAGTAACTAGTGGAGTACCACTGCGATCAGTACTAGGGATGGGCCTCCTCAATGTCTTTCATCAGTGACATTGCAGAAGAGCTGGATGGGAAAGTATGCCTGTTCACAAAAAACACAAAACTCTACAACAGATACACCGGGAGGAGTGGAAAAAAATGAGAAGTGGTCTAGAAAAGTTGGAAGAATGATCAAAGGCTTGGCGGCCAGGTTTTACTGCAAAGAAGTGCAAAATAATGCACTTGGGGCATAAGAACCCAGGGGCAATATACCAACTGAGAGGAGAGGTATTAACAGTTACAAAGCAGGAAAGGGACCTGGGGGTGATCATTTCTGATGACCTGAAGGTAGTGAAGCAGAATGACAAAGCAATGGGGAAGACTGGAAGGATGTTGGGTTACATAGGAAGGGGAATCACCAGCAGAAATAGGGAGGCAATAATACCCCCATACAGATCATTGGTTAGGCTGCATTTTGAGTACTGTGTACTTTTCTGGAAAGCTCACCTCTGTAAAGACATAGATGGGGTGGAGGCAGTAAGAAGGAGGGCGACCAAAATGTTGCATAGCCTGCAACAAAAGCCCTATGGAGTACGGCTCAAGGAACTTAACATGTACTCCCTGGAGGAAAGGAGGGAAAGGGGGATATGATAGAGACATTCAAATACCTCATGAGCAAAACCAAGGTACAGGAGGGATGCATTTTCCACAGAAAAAGATGCTCATAGACAAAGGGTCATGATATGAAGCTAGAAGGGGGGAGGCTCAGAGGAAATGTGAGAAAATACTTCTTCATGGAGTGGCTGATGCATGGAACAGCTTACCAGCGGAGGTGGTGGGGGCGGAAATGGTGACATGGTTCAAGAATGCATGGGATTGACACAGAGGGATCTTAGCAGAGGAGATAGACTGGAGACTGAGTAGGGTCTGCAGCAACACTATACGTAGGGAAAATAGAGCTGACTAGGTGGGACATCAGGTCATTATCTGCTGACAGAGTCTATGTTGCCAGCAAAGTTTATCATGTAAAGGTAACTGGTGGCCTCTATGTATATTCTTTGCAAAAACCTTTGTTAATGCACCAGTTAGGGTAACTTAATGCCACAAAAATAGGGAAATGCGGCATTGGGGTTTCCAACCCTAACTCCCCATCTCCACCCCCAAGCAGGAAAAGGAAAATACATTAGGGTTTTGGGTCTCCGGAATCTTAGTGAATCAGTATTGGGATCTTCCTTGGGGTTATCAAAGTGCTCTCAAATCCCTGACTCACGGCCAAACTACTGGCCCAACTCAAAGCTCGGGACCACCTCTTGGCCATAGCCAGAGCCACAGGCTCCTTGATGGATATCCAGAAATATAAACAGGCACAAAACCAATGTGCCAAACAAATCCGACTAATGAAGAGCTCCTATTTCAAAAATGCCCTCGCAAACTCCTGGGGTGATGGGAGATCATTCTGGGACAACATCAGAAATATCACCGGTAAGAGTCCAAATCCTCTCCCACTATAATGACTGTCGATGGAACCACTACCCAAGACCCAATGGTCATGGCAAAGGCCTTAAATAAAACTTTCACTGACCTCGGTGGGGTCCTCCCGCCGGACTTCTTCTCTGACACTGACTTGCCAAAACCAACATCTCCTACTGCCTCACCTGACCAACCACTTTTCCACTTCAAAATAGTTAAGGCACATGAAGTCTACAAATATATAAAAAAGGCTATCTCTAAATCCAGAGCAAGCAGTGACACTATTGATATTAAAATTCTGTCCATTACCCTGGAAGAGGTGGTGCACCCACTCACCAAAATTTTCAATCTCTCCCTCTACCTTAGTCAATTTCCCAGCAAATGGAAGTCTGCTATAGTCACACCAGTGTTCAAAAGTGGCGACAAGTCCCTACAAGGAAACTATCAGCCTATATCTATACTTCCACCCCTCTCCAAGGCCCTCAAATGCATTGTGGCTGACCAACTCTCAGACTACCTGCATAAGTATAACATACTCTGCTTGCAGCAACTTGATTTAGGAAAGGACACAGTACGTCGACTGCCCTACTGGAATTCTCAGGAGAAATTCACACTGCCTTGGACAAAGGATATCAAACCGAGCTGTTTTCATTGACCTAACAAAGGCATTTGATACTGTTCACCATGGCTTACTTATCACACAACTACACAGTCTTGGCTCTCAGAAGGAGCAGGTGCCTAAAAGTTACCTGGCCCAACGCCTCAATCAGTAAAAATCTCAGAAGTTCTCTCAGACTCAAAACCGGTCCTCTCAGGTGTTCCACGGGGTCAATCCTAGGCCCCCTCCTTTTCAGCCTTTTCCTAAACTCTCTCCCCAAATCCTGCCTGGAACAAATAATCCTTTATGCTGACGATGCCATGATACTCTCCTCTCATAAGGACCTGAAACCCTTACTTCAGAGCCTGCAACTTGCTTTCTCCAATGTTGAAAAGTGGTTCCTAGATCACAAGCTGGTCCTAAATCACAAAAAAACAAAATCCAAGCTTTTTTCTAGTCCACAAAACAGAAAAAGACAAATTCCACTTACTGTCAAAACATACCCAGGAAATACCCTTGAACAAGTGTCAACATTTAAATACCTTGGAATCACCTTTGATCAAGGTCTTACCTTTGTGACCCACATTGATAACTCAGTGAAAACGGTGAACCAGCGCATTGGTATCCTGTTCAGAAACCGACAATTCCTTACCCAAGCTGCACTGAGGATTGCTATCTAAAGCTCTGTCATCTCAATCATAGACTATGGCTTAAATATCTATGGCTCTGCCACTACCACCGCACTAAGGCGCATCACTACCACCCTAAACAAGGCCTGTCGGCTGTTCACTAGGGCGCAAAGACGTACTCATACATGTGAGCTCTACACTGAAACAGGATGGCTGCAACTCTCAAATCGCATAAGGTACCTCACATGCTTGCTGGCAAAAAAAATCCATCTTGGGCTGCACTGCGCCGTGTATCCAAGACCTACTTTGCCCAAATACCAGCATCCATCCCACCAGAAGATCGGAACACCAGCCTCTCCAGGTCCCCAGATGCCGGGCCACACAGGGCCAAAGATCTTTTGTCTATCATGCCCCCAGCTGGTACAATGCCCTGAGCTCCCTCATTACATCCTCCACATCACTAGGAGCTTTCAAATCTATGCGTTACTCTCACCTCTCAGCCTCTAGCTCCTGTGACTGCCTTGACTAATGATTCTTCCCTCATGGCTGTTTTTACTGTTTTTCATCCTCCTCCTCTGCTCCTTTCTTGACAAAGGCATCTTAGTACCTCTAACTATTCTAAGTCTGCTCCCCTCCCCATATCTCCTCCTACCCTTCCCACCTTGACCATTCCTCCAATGTTTTGTTGTTTTCCTGTGATGTACTGTATTATACTAGCTTATTGAAACCTTTATAATTTGCTGACCATTCTATGTAACATGTCTTGTTTGTTTGTACGTTGATGACGTGGAACCTTTGTAAAAGAGCCATTGGTTTAAAGGTAATATTCCTAGAACAATAAACTAAACTAAACTAAACTAATACTCCCCTCCCAGCCCATAGCCTCCAGTCTGAAGCACAAGGTACATCTCCAACCAATGCCTTGCAGTGTTACACTCTTCAAGGGTAGAGAAATATGTCTTGCCACATATTGACAATGCAATTTGTTATAGCTTTCTTCACACAAGACGCTGTGGGCCCTATGGAAAGAAAAAAAAACATATGAGACATTGTTTGCTTAGGGAATGGGGTGAGCATTAGGGTTGACAACCTCAAGGAAGACCCCACCTCTGATTCACCAAGAGTCCAGAATCCCAAAACCCTAATGTTTTTTACTTTTGTTGCTTGGGGATGGGGTGGGGAATTAGTGATGGAAACCCTAATGCCACATTTCCCTACTTTTGTGGCATTAAGGTACCCTAACTGGTGCACTAATGAAGTTTTTTGCAAAGAATTTCCTTTCTTTTTGACATAGTGGAATCATATTCTCATTTGCAATGGTCCCAAATTGCATGAACAAGTGCAGATATGGAAAGCCCGTTGGGCTCTGCACCATTGGAAGGCTCCATCCACCTAAAGAAGTGCACAGCCTGACACATTTATTCTTCACACATTCACTCTTTATTTTTTTAATTTAAATTTAACCCCAAATTTTCAAGATAGTAATTTTATGACTGCCTTTACAAATGTGACATGTAACATTTACTGTATTAGACAAAATCTCCAGATGGTGACTGGGAAGAAGCAATATCAAGGTTGGGCACCCCAGTCCACCTAAAGGAGAACTGCTTTAATTTCAGAGGACCTATGTGCTTGCAGCTAAGAAGAATAGTATCTGTAGCTACTACTAATAGTACCACAAGTTTTAAACTCCTTTTTTCCTGAGTTTAGAACTGTGGAAAAAGTGTGCTGCCAATGTTCATTTCAGTTTCACACCACATAGGTAATGATGCTCATCTTGACTTGTTGAGAAATACAGTAAATAAGAAGTGCAGTAAGCTATTAATCCTGACCCATTCATAATTTCAAAAGCAGGAAACACAATTTGTTATTTATGTGAATGTCCGAGTGTTAGCCATACAAGTACGTCCCTTTTATTTTGAGTTGCGAGCAGCACAGTAAGCACTTTAATGAAGTAAACATTACATTTTAAGTTATCTTCCTGATTTCTCTAAATTGAGAGCAGTCACAGTAATGTTTTATTTTTATTTCAATCAATGTTTCTATTTTCATTCCTAGCATATTGATGTTGATTCATCAGTTTCAATTTTAGTGATAGTAAGGGTGGTTATGCAACTGAAACTCATATAATCAGCTCACTAAGTATGTTCTATTTCAGGTGAATAAAGCCAAAAATGCAGAACTTTTTTCATTTTTTTTTGTAGACATGCTCTAATTTCACTTATGTCCTTCTGCAATAGTGTTAGCTTAATAGATTGTTCATGGTACAGTACATAGGAAATTTACTATGTGAGATGAGTGCCTGTGTGTGGCACAGTTTGTGTGTGGGTGGGTGCAAATTTCTTGTTACTGTATTGTTGCTCTTACACAGATTATGCATACTCAATATCTGCAGCCTTTTATGATATGTCAAACATCCTGGGACAATTAGCAAAATGAAGATTTATTTTTTAGTCCCTTTATACCAGTAGCCACTGACCACCTTCCAGATTAATTTTGGCTAAATTTAATAAATGAAATTAATCTAATTAAATTTTAGTTCTGAGCATGCTCAGTAGGGTATCACACATCTATCTAAAAGACCCTACTGAGCTTGCTCAGAACCAAAAATTCAAATCCTTATAACAGAGAAACAGATTAATATTTTTTTCACCAAATCATCAATGATTGGCACTATTCTGGGGCAAGCTCTTTCTAACATGAACATTTCAGACCAAAATCCCAAACTGTCTGGGCTGTAGGTGATGACAAAAAACATTTTTTTTCCTAAAAACAGAATCTTGGAACCTACATGTCCATCTGGAATGAAACTTGGCAAATCAAAAGGCCCTGCCCTCCATACTACAGTGCAAAATATCATACAATTCCATTGAATGGAGGCAAAGCTATTAAGGTGCAAAGAAAGGGGTTTATCATTAAACACCCTATTTAACCCTAACTATAGTCGTGCCACTGTGCCACTATAATACTGTATATAGATGTATGTAATGTACATAAACACATTAATAACTTCACTTCCATGCCGGCTCCATGGTGCTGAGCAAAGGGGTTCACTTGGCACACTGGCAACCCAGGTTCGTGACCCAAGCCCAGGTGCAAGGAACGGAAACCGGCAAAGGAGGGAGTACACAAGCATCTATTGGATGCTTCCTTCCCCAGGGAGGTGGGTCTGCCTCAGCACCTCTGGGTGGTATTGGAGGCATGCATGTTGGGATATGGGCCTTGACATGCCCCCAGCATGCCCCCCACTTGAGGACGTCACCTGCTATAAGCCGAGAAGGTAGTGGGGATGGGCTGGAAAATGGAAAAAGGAGTTCCTTGGCCGATCAGATGATGGCCACCCGGACCCCTCACCATGGAGCCCCTGATCAATCAGGACCAGCCCAGCCACACTCAGGGCCAATAAGGTAGGCCATAAGGTCCTTTCTTTCTGTAGGGAGAGGACCTGCCAGATGATGGGGTACATCAGGTTACCTTGGGGGTGGTAATCTGGGCTGGTGGATGGTGAGATGGGGTAGCCAGCTGGGGTTAGGCCCTGGTGGTCTGAAAGAGAGACTGACCAGGGTAGTGGAGGAAGGTGCATAAATAAATAATACAAAAAAAATAACTTCACCATAGTTCGACAGAATTACACAAAACGTTGCATACATAGCCTGGGGGCAACGTGTTTTGATTTGTCAAGTTTTGTTGCAGTAAGATGTAGATTCCATTATCCAGATACTGCATTTTTTGGAAACAATTGGGGTGTTTTGATGTTTTATTTTTTATCACCACTAACAGCCAAGGTACTATGGAATTTTCATATACCTGATTGCACATTGACACCACTACCACGAATGACAGTACAGTGATACAGCAACGGGTCACTGTACTGTCATTGTGGGACCCCAGCACTGCTTTTATTATCTGTAGTAGGGGGGGTGCAGGGGCAGAGCCCCCATCATGGGGGTTTGGGGGTAAAGCCCCCGTAAAAACACAGTAGCCTGCACGATTTATGCTGACTGCAATTGCGGTCGACATAAATCTATCGCTGTAACGTCGGTCAACAAATTATTTGCTGAACTGGCATTGTAGAGCCTGGAATTTTCCTCTGAAATGTTCAGGATAAGAGCTTGTGCCAGAATGGTGCCTTTTGTTGGTTTGGTGAAAACATTTTAATTCATCCCCAAGTTATAAGGATTTGAAATTTTGATTCTGAGCATGCAAAAATGGGTATCAAATGCCTATCCAAAAGACCCTAGTGAGCATGCTCAGAACCAAAATTTCAAATCCTTATAACTTGAGTATGGATTAATATTTTTTTTACTAAACCAAAAAAAGGCATAATTTAGGGGAAGCCCTTTCTACCCTGAAAATTGCAGCCCCAAATTCAAAACCATCTGGGCAGTAGGTGGTTACAAAAAAACAGCAGAAAAACATTTTTTTCCTAAAAACACACTATCTGGATCTCGAAATCCACAGACCCAGCTAGAACAAAACTTGACAAATTAGGAGACATTGGAACCCAGACTGCACATGCAAGCCTTTGTATAATTTCATTGAATGGGGGCAAAGGTATTAAGGTACAAAGTTAGGGGTTTAACATTAAACAGCCTAATCACCCCTAACCATAGTGGCACTATTGCACCACTATAATAGTGTACATAGATGTATATACTGTACATAAATATATTATTTATTTATTTCAGCTTGGGAATTACAACTTTGGAGCCAACATAGCTCTTTTAAAGAGGCTCCAAGTCAGCGGACGAACAGCAATACAATACAAGTACAAACATTACAATACAAGAGCATGACATTAAAGAGGTTACACCTAACAATGCAGTTACACAAGTCAATAAACTGACCTAATGATTTAACAGCATGTGCAGTGGAACTATCAGACTCTGAAATCAGGTATACAGGTTTCCAGAAACAATTAGAAGACAAATAGTTTTGTTACTAAGTGCTAAATGCAGATAGGTTGCAGCCAGAGAAGGCTTAGTCAAGAGAAGTGTGTGTGTGTGTGTGTGTGGGTGGGTGGGGGCTGGGAAGGGGCTTCACCCCTGTTAAATGGAATTGTGCAAAGTTTGCATGCATAGTCTGGGTGGCAAGGAGTCTTGATTTGTAAAGCTATGCAGCAGTTAGATGTGCAGATTTCAAGATCTGGATAGTGCATTTTTAGGAAAAAAATCTGATTTAGTATTTTTTTTTTTTTATCATTGCCTACAGCTCAGATGGTTTGGAATTTTGGTCTGAAACTTTCAGTATAGAAGGAGCTTGTCCCAGAATGGTGTCTTTCATTGACTGGTGAAAAAATGTGTATCTATTCCCAGTTTATAAGGACTGGAAATATTGGCTCCGACCATTGTCATTAGGGTCTCAGCAACTATCCAAAAGGCCCTATTGAGTATGCTTAGAACTAAAAATTACAAATCCTTATATCTTGATGGGTTAATAATTTTTCACTAAATTAAGGAAATTCACCATTATGTGGAAAGTCCTTTCTATCCTGAAAACTTCAACCCCAAATTCCAAACTGCCTTGGTGGAAGGTGAAAACAAAAAAACAGCAAAAATCCCTGATTTTTCCTCAAAATGTACTATCCAGATCTCAGAATCTGCATATCCAACTGGGACAAAACTTGACAAATCAAGAGACCTTGCCCCCAGACTGTGCATGCAAATGTTAAAAATTCTGTTGAATGGGGCAAAACTATTAAGGTGCAAAGTTAGGGGTTTAACATTAAACAGGCTATTAAACCCTAACTGTAGTGACACCACTGCATCACTACACACACACACATATATATATATACACACACACACACACACACACACACACACACACATATGCATATACTGTATATAACCTACCTTTCTGGGCGATTCCATAAAACCTCCATTGAAGGTCATCTCTCAACTGAATGTCTGATCAAATGCAGGATCCCGCAGGGTTCAATCCTGGGCCCCCTCCTGTTCCACTTTTCATTAATAATCTCCCCTCTATCTGCCTTAACACACAACTTATCCTCTATGCAGATGACGCGGCACTATACAGTAGTGACGTCAACCCTCCCACCATGTTCAGCAATCTACAGTCTGATTTCACGAAGTTGCACTCCTGGTTCTCTGGAAATGGTATGGTCCTAAATTCTAAGAAGACCAAGTTGATGGTCTTCTCAGGCCTTAGAAAATCCATCGTCACTTGCCTTACATTAGTTGATAACTCTGGCTACAAAAATTTAAATACCTTGGGCTCCTCCTGGACGCTCACCTCTCCTTTAATCTCCATGTTAATAACCTGATACAGAAGACCCACAACAGGCTTGGTCTTCTCTATAGGTTAAGAAAGTTCCTTATCCTTGAAACCAGGCTTTGCTTAGCTAACTCTCTTCTCCTGCCACTCATCGACTATGGATCCATTATATTCTTCCCCCCCACCACATCTCTAATCTTATCCAAAGATCAGCCTACTACAACACTGACATTTCGTTACTGGTCTACCATGAAAAACTCACCACTGTAACCTTTACTCCTCCCTTAGCTGGCCATCTCTTGAAGGGCAGTTCAAACAAAAAATGCTCTCCTTCTTCCGTAAGATGCACCTGAATTTGATGCCAGCCAGCATGATTTCCCTCTTCCGCTTCGCTACTGCTGTGTGGATGACCAGAAGGGCCTCAAGTATAGTTTTTGATACCCCTTTCTACTTCACTAAGCAAGCTCAGAACTTGATCTCCGATAAGAGCACTAAGGTATACAACCAACTACCCCCCAATATCCAAGCCTGTAGGTCTATCCACACCTTTAACTCTTACCTCAAAGTTCAGATACTCAAGTCTTCCATCTGCAGCTGCTGTGGCTGGCCCTCAAGCTAAACCTGGCCGCTGTATACCTTGTTTATCTTTAGTCCCCCCCTCCTCTACTCTAGTCCCTCTTACCCCTCCCTTCTCCTCCTCCTCCACACCCAACCCCCCTGCCCTTGCACCCCAACATAGTTTTCACTCCTACCACCCACCCCTAGCCAAGGTTTCCTCATATTTCAATCATAGACTTGATTACAACCAATCACAACAGACTTGCACTTTCCCCATCTCTAGCACTTAGGTTATTGACCCCTCTATACTCCTTCCCTTCTTGCTCCTGTTCTCTATATGTTACACATGTAAATTTTTGAGCAGCTCTATGTTTCTCTCTTTTTACTTTAATATAATCGATTGCCTTCTTTTTCTCAGTTTATGAAAATTGCTGTAACTGTTAGACAACTGTTAGTCTTTGACATTGTTCTGTATACCTAAATCACCTGTTTGGATTGTTTCTTTGTTTAGATCTTATTTTTGTTAGACTCTGTTTTATTTTATTATAGCTTCTTTGTATCTCTTACACTGGACATTTGTGAAAACAGGCATTTTTGTTCGTATGCTTTCCTGTATATAAATAAAGATTGATATATATAGGGGTGGTCGTGCCCCTATAGAGAGGGGTAAGTAGGCACTTCAATGTTAAACTCAATATTTTGCACTTTAATAACTTTGCAACCATTCAATGGATGTTTGGTATGCATTGTCCTGTGGGGTAGATCTCCTGATATTACAAGGTCTGTTTCAGTTGGATGTGCAGTCTCCATGTTATGACATGTTTCATTCAATTTTTCCACAGAAGGGAGTGAATCAGAAACTGAAGAACGAGACGGCAATCTTTTTTTTGATGGGATCCAAATACAGCTGAATCCCCACCACAGCCATACTCAGAACCCTGGCAGAGCCCCAGATTTACCAATCAGAGGAGAGAAGTGCCACAAATAAACAGAAGAAGATATGGAGAGGGAGACAGCATGCGAGGAAACAATGACCACAACAGGCGAGCATTCAACGCCAGACGCCACTCCAAGGGCTGCCGGAGGTAAGGAAGAACTCTAATGATGCTCTGGTTCTAAACTTGTCTAATCATCAACTGAGGGACTCTGAAGTGTCCCTTTTAGAAAAGAGACTGGGATTTGCACCAACGACACCAATTAACAAAGTGCAGTCTATAATAGATTTATACTTGAATTGTTGTAAGTTAAACTTGAAAGCATATTATGCAAAAAGACAAGATAAAGTAAGAGACCAGAGTCAAGGGGAGGGTGCTGAGACTTTTGAACCACACTCTGCATTTAACCCACCACTATGTCCAGCTGTAGAAGTATTTAAAGAACTTTGTGAAAGAGATTTGGAACTTTTGAGTGATGACCCACCTACATTGAAATATAACAACCTTACACAAGGGGAAAGAGAAGCACTGGAGGGTTTACAGAGGTGTGGTGAAATTATTATTAAACAAGCGAACAAGGGAGGATGTGTGGTATTAATGAATAATAATAATAAATAATTATTTATTTATTGTGCACCTTTCAAAAACCCAAGGTGCATTACAAAACAGTTAAATAAACAACAATACCATAAATACAGTTATAAAATACAAATAAAGTCAGACTAGATCATATAAGGTATTCCTGGTTCCAAAAAAAGGTTTTAGGGCCTGTTTAAATCCCTCCAAGGTCACACACTCCCTTACCTAATAGGGTAGAGAATTCCAAAGGGTTGGGGCCACATGCATTAATGCATGGGCCCCAGAAGATTTTAAACAAACCCTTGGAATCTCTAGCAACCTCTCATCATGCTACTGACTATAAGATTGAAGTGGAGAGGCAAATAAAAGATGAGGCATTTTTTAAGAGACTGTCTTCTGATCCAACTTTGGACTTTCAGTTTAGTATTATTGAAACTATGGAAGCTGCCTTTGATGAGGGGTTGATCAGTAATAATACAAAAAACATATTTTCAAGTAAAGAATCCAACCAAAGCCACATTTTATGTCTTACCTAAAATACATAAGAATAGGGAAAGGCCACCAGGGAGGCTGATAGTAAGTGGCATTGGTTCACTAACCGAATCCCTCTCAAAATTTGTTGATTCCTTCCTCTGTGATTTAGTTAAAAAAACTACCCTCCTATGTGAAGGACACTGAAGATGTTTTAAACCTTTTGGATCCATTAGATATTAATGATGACTGCCTGTTAGTAACCCTTGACATCGAAGCCCTGTATACGAATGTACCACATGAGTGAGCCCTAGATGTAGCTGCCTTTTTCTTAAACAAGGAAGAGAGGGAAGGGGGTTCTCAGCCCCTCATACCTATATTACTGAAACTTTTAGAACATGTCTTGACTAAGAATATATTTGTTTTTGATGGCTCAATATATCAGTAAATTAAAGGAACAGCAATGGGGGCGACATGTGCCCCTGCAGTGGCAAATTTATATGTTGGCAAGTGGGAATATGATTTTTGTATGATCCACATAGAAATGTGTTTCTAAACAGTATAGTATTGTGGACATGCTTTATAGACAATGTGATATTAATTTGGAGAGGAACTAGAGAATCATCATCTGAGTTTATAGCATTTCTGCTCAGTACAAATGAACATTTGAGGTTCAATTATTCAGTTAGTGAAAGAGAAGTAGATTATCTAGATTTCAGAATCCTAAAGGATGTGTCAGGCAAACTAGAAACAGATTTATATCATAAGGAATAAGATGCAAACACATTACTGTTAGCTTCCAGCTGCCACCCTCACCACATTGTTAATGATATACTGAACGGCCAGTTCTTAAGGGTCAGGAGGAATTGTACCACACAAGCCATATCTGAGAATATGTCTGATGAGTTAAACAACAGATTACAAGAAAGAGGTTATTCACAGACAGTTATCAATGAAGCTTATGGGCAGGCAGCCTTAAGTGAACACACTTTACTTTTGAGGGAAAAAACATCTAATGAGAGTAAAGATAAATGGCTCCATTTCATTACCACTTACTCAGCACATGTCAAGAATGTAGAGAGCATTTTTAGGCAACACTGGCCAGTGCTGAGTAGTGATAGGGGACTACAGGAATTAGTTTGAAAGTGGTCCAATATGTCCTATAAGAAAGCCCCTACCCTGAAAGACAATTTAGTCAATAGTCATTTTAATAATAGTACATCTAGAACTTGACTTGAAAATATTATGGGTTGCTATCCATGTCAAAACTTTGTAGCCTGAAAATACGTTAAACAGTGTAAAACATTTATTGATGACAGGAATGGACATCAGTTTGACATTAGACAACATGTTACTTGAAATACAAAAGGGGCGATTTACATTGCGAAATGTAAATGTAGTGCTTTCCATATAGGGAAAACAAAGAGGTTATTTAAAACAAGAATTAATGAACATGTAAGAGCAATAGGGAAGAAAGATTATTCATATGCTACTGCAGCCCATTTGATGGATGTTAATTATGGAATGGAACATGGTTTTGAATTCATTGGAATAGACAAAAGTCTGTCCTAACTTTGGGGGGGGGGGGTAGTTTTTGAAACAGGATTCATAGAAAAGAAAATGAATGGATTATCAGATTAAGGGCCAGAAAAACACAGGATTAAATTCTGGACTTGAATTAAAACCTTATTTGGAGGAACATTGAGAACTGAGTTTGCACATATAAATGTCCAAGAGCCCTCATATGAATGTTGAGCAAGGCCTCCAGAGACAGAGGTTTTTCTCAGTATTTTTGAAAAGAAACATGATACTTCTGTTATTATTGATGTCTGGTTCTGTCCATCCTAATCCAAGCCCCGTTAATGACTCTTTGCCTACTGTCTCCTTTCCTAAAAATACTATTAATATTGTTCAATTGAATGTGCAGAGTCTGTTGGCAAAATGGGACGATTTCACTGCCTGCTCAGTACAGTATCAATTTGATATTGTAGCATTAACAGAAACCTGATTTATGAATAAGGTCTCAGATAAAATGATTCACTTAGAAGGTTATAACATCTCAGAGCTGATAGAAAGATTAAAAGAGGAGCTGGCTGTTTATTTTATATTAAGGATCATTTTAATGTTACCTTAAATGCCCTGTTGCTGAACTCCCTACCTGTGACTATTTTTCACTATCTGTTTGCCTGGGTGAGCTTAAAGTATTGACACTTGTTGTGATTTATTCACCCCCAGGACACCAGGAGGAGGGATTAAATTTGATTGAGACCTTAAGAGGGACACTTCCAAAAAACAGAGAATTAATAATCTTGGGAGATTTAAACATGAATTGGTTAGGAAAGGATTCATTGAAATATAAAGAACTGGTTACTAATAACAGGTTGACACAGTTAATTGATTCCCCAACTAGGACTCATTAAAGATCTGGATATACCTCTCTTTTGGACTGGATATTGGTCTCTGACACTAACAAAATTGCTCAATCAGGGTTCCTTTTGGACAGTGTCAGTGACCATAGTCCTGTATATTGTTGTTGGACAGCAAAAAGAAAGAGGGTTCCTCCAGTATTTATATTTTCCCCATAGCATGAATAAAATAGGCACTGAAAATTTTAGAACAGCTGTGGCATCTATAGACTGGACAAGAATCAAGCAGATTTTGAAGGTTGATGAAGCATTGTCCCTCTTCTGCTCTCTTTTTAACAACATTTGTAATAAGTTTGCCCTTCTTAGGAAACTAAGGATTAGAGGAAATAAACACAAGTGGGTGACACGTAGGCTATTGAAACTATTGAGAGATTGAGATGTTCTGTGGAAAACCTATAGGAAAATTCATAGTCATGCCTCCCTTGTGGCATATAAGGTTATTAGAAATAAATGTAAAATGCTAGTTTGTAATTTAAAAATAAATTATTTTTGGATAGACAAAGGGACTCTAAGGACAAGAATGTATCTGATACATGGACATTTATTAATGACCTTTGGGGAAAGAAGTGTTCCTCTAGTATTCCATGTTAAGATAATTCCAATGAGATTATAACCAATCCTCAATCTATAGCTCAGGAATTTAACAACACTTTTACTGACTTATCTAAATATATTACATCTGGTGTTGGTAATCTATGGAATAGAAATAATGTTGTTGAATTATTGTATCCAAGATATTATTTCAGATCTACCTCTCTGGAGGAGGTCAAGAGATACCTACTAAAAAATGGATCCACATCCATCAGTTGGGAGAGATGGGATTGATTACCATCTTGTGAGGATCACCGTGGAACTACTCTGCTACCCATTATCTCATATATTTAATTTATCACTTTGTAACACTGTTTTCCCTACAGTATGGAAGGATTCTGTTGTTGTACCAATATTCAAGGCTGGTGATTCAACAAAAGTTCAAAACTACCAGTCTATTTCTCTCTTAGCACCTCCCTCTAAGGTTTTAGAGAGAATAATTTCTGATCAAATGACTGAGTATCTTTTAAAGTACAATGTTCTCACACCTGCTCAACATGGATTTAGGCCGGGTCATAGCACCATCACAGCTTTGGTGGGGTTCATAAGTGCTATGCAGTTGGCCATGGATGATGGCCAATATACTGGGGCAGTGTTTGTGGACCTCACCAAAGCCTTTGATTTGGTGGATCACGGCCTTCTATTATCATCCCTCTTTGATCTAGGTATGTCTGGTGAGGTGGTAGAGTGGTTTGGAAGTTACTTAAATCAATGTAAACAGATAACAAAGATTGACGGTCATTTCTCACAACCTGCTCTTATCAAATTGGGTGTTCCACAATGGTCAATTTTGGGTCCCCTTTTGTTTAGTTTATTTTTAAACACTCTTCCCTCAGTATGCACGAATTCCCAGATATTACTTTACGCAGATGACACGGTGATCCTCATGAGCGGTTCAAATATTAACACAGTTTGTAAAGATCTGACAGTTGATTTTCAGGCAGCTCACAACTGGTTTATGGTACACAGACTTGCTCTGAATGAAAAGAAAACTAAGTCCATGGTTTTCCAAAAAGTAAGAAAATGAAAAGGGACAGATATTGAATTATTATTACATACAGTGCAGAGAAATATTATTGAACAAGTTCAATAATTTAAATACTTAGGAGTCTTAATAGATGAGGGCAGGAGGTTTGAACCACAAATCTCTAGTTTGATTAAAGCTACTCATCAGAGATTAGGGGCTTTATATAGACTTAATCCTCTCTTAGCCACATCTACCAGAAGAACACTTGCCCACAACTTCCTTATCCCTACTATTGATTATGGTATCATGATTTATTATGTTGCAGGGGATGGATTAATAAATAAAGTTAACATTCTTTTGAATGAAATTGCTAAATTTTCCACACAACTTCCAGCCAGGACACATCACTGTCTATTATTGAGGGATGCAGGCTTTTTGCCATTGGACCTGCACTTTAAATTTCAATTAGGTGTGTTGGCAAAGAAAATGACATTAAATGGGGTTCCTGAGGTTGTCGATACTCTTTTTAAGAGACATATTAGTTTTGTTTGCACAAGGTGTGCTGATTCCACTTACTTTGAAATACCAAGGATAAAGACCTCTAAGGGCAAAAAAACCTACTATATGGTCATCCTTATCTTTTTAATCAACCATTACCTATTATAGATAGCCTGAAAGGATCACTAATGTATTTCAGGAAGAGACTAAGGATTGATCTATTACTAGAAATTGAATGCAAATGTTTTATTTGATATTCTTGTAATGTATATTATTGGTGTTTTGGGATTAATTGTGAGTAGCACCTTTGTATTTTGTATTTTTGTATATTTGTTTAATTGTATGTTTATGTGAGACTGGTCACCCATGAAAACGGATCTTTGCCCCATGGTCTTACCAGTATAAACAAATAAAACAAACAAGCAAACCAATACTTTTCAAGTTTAGGAAGTGGCTTCAATATATGTGACTATAAGAAATGTTATTGTTATGCACTTTAGTAGTAATAGTATATATAGCTAAAAAATAAGAAATAACCTTACCGCTTGAGCTGCTACTCCAAACAGCTTTTAATTAAATAATTTAAAAATGAATGCCATACGCAAGGCATCACAGCATCAGGAAACAATCCCCCTACTGGTCTCGCATTTAATGTGTCATCAGAAGGTTGCCTAAGCATAGTGATAGGACCCTTAAATACCTAAATCCAACATTCAATTTAAAGTGACAGTGCATTAGAATGCAAAAAAAAAAATATGTTTCAAACATTCACAATACATGATACAAGCCCATCACAAACTACTAAGTAAAACAGGTCCTAAAATAGTGTGCCACATACAGAACTGCAGGTGATAACATTGTCAGAACATTCCATTCTTTTATGTATAGAAGTATCTGTCCTACTTTATGCTGAGGAATAATCTGATCAGCAGGTACTTGTTATTTCAGGTTCCCAATCTATTTAGAGACATTATAACATCAGTACATTATATTGGTCTGCCCTAAAGGGAGAAAAAGGGGTAAGAAGTTAAACATACATAAAATTATGTTATGCAGCCATTTAGCACTATTTAGAACTACTAAAAAAACAGCTGTCTAACCTCTTACATATGTATATATATTCATATCCTAAATACTTTTCCTTAGGGCACAATTATTTTTTATGTATCCATGACATTAGATCAATATGGTCATTAAGACCTGGTGGATACATAGCCCCAAGTGTAAAGATCCAAAAGGATTCTCTGTAACACAATTTTTTATCTAGATCCCCCCCACCCCCGAGGGCCCAGCTTCACCTGTTCTATTACTGAAAACTTAAATGTGTGTCGGCATATTCTTTTGTTTCTCATAATGTGAAGTACTAATGCCTTCCTCTCATCCAGCTTTCTGATGGAACCTTGATGTTCCCAAATGCAAATTTTCACTGGTCGTGTAGTTTTACCTACATAAAAAGCCTCACACTCACGTTTGGGCCAGATACACCACAGTTTCACTATTACAATTAAAAAATTCTGTCATTCTAAATATGATATCATTATTACATGTAGTAAAACTGTTTGTTCTCATAACATTTGGACAGAATTTATCATTTCCATAGGTGAAATTACCCTTCGGGAGAGGTGGCAACCAAGTTGCTTTGTCCCCTGTTTCACATTTTGATGCTTCCTGATAGCTATGAACTAACTGGTCCCTCAACTTTTTACCTCTATGTTATAGCACTCTTGGTTTCTCTATTGATTTTAGAACTGAAAACAAACAACAAACATCAATACTGAAGAATAGAAATACCTCCCCAACATATACCATGGACAACAGTGGCTCTGAAACTGAGGACCCTTTAGTGGAAGGCTAGGATGTAGAAGCACATGGCAGGACAGTACAAATCCAGCTACCCTCGGTGGGCCCCCAATGGGGGAGGGGCATGAGGAATTACAGGAATTCCAAGTATATGGGTCTAGATGGGGGAGGAAAGACACCAGAAGAGGAGGTAGAAAACATAGGTGGCAGAGTACATGGCAGAAGGAATGTCTAACAGCAGGACCAGAGAATATAGCAATAAACATCTTGGACTATGTACTTTTACCTTTGGAGGAACAGGTCTTACAAAAAGGTCTCTCATTTGTTACAACTCAAGACTCCAACCCCTTTGAACTTTATGTAGATTTGCATCGTTTCACAAGGAACTTGAACTTAAAGGCATAGTACAAAAAGAAAAATACAGGACATGTATTAATACATCTATGGGTCAGGACAATTTGGAAACTAATCTTTTTGAACAGGGGGTGGTAAGCTCCTTTTGTCCACTTTCAAATTATGTGCCACAATATAATGAATCTGTTAAAGTGTTCGAACATGCTTGTGAAAATGATTTGAAAAAGAGGTTTAACATGAATTCCAGGGCCACCTTTATAAATATATCTAAAGCAGAATCCACAGCATTAAGACACCTACAGGATAATAAGGCAATTGTAGTAAAACCTGCAGATAAGAGTGGCTCTGTAGTAGTCATGGCAACTGATAAATATTGGGGGGGAGGTACTTAGACAATTAAGGGATGAACAGTTTTATGTTAAACTAAAGGGAGATCCAACTATTGAATATAAAAAAGAGATAGATATCTTTTTGAAAGAAGCACTGATGTTAGGCATTATACATAGTTGTGAGCTGGGATTTCTGACAATGGAATATTCTATTAGGGCATGTATCTGTATGTTGCCTAAGGTACATAAAGACAGGTTAAGCCCCCCAGGGAGACCTATTGTAGCTGGAATTGGTAGTTTAACAGAGCTACTTTCATGTTATATAGATGTCTATATAAATGGATATGTCTGTAATTTACACCCTTTCATTAGGGATACAGCACAAATATTGGAAATATTAGAAGATATACAGATAGAACCAAACTGGTACCTGGTGTCAATGGATATAAATTCACTGTATACGAATATTCCACATCAGTGGGGTATCCAGGCTCTGGAGTTTTGGCTAGAATCTGATAAGACTATGGACAAGTATAAAAAAAGTTTGTTATTGCCTTGTGCTGAGCATATTCTTAAGAAGAACTGCTTTCTATTTCAGAAAAATATGTATCTAAAACTCAAGGGGATGGCAAAGAGAGCAACATTTGCTCCTAATTATGCCAACCTCTATTTGGGGCTTTGGGAAATAAAAACTGTCTATGACTTCCAGAACAATCCTTTTTACAGTAGAATTGATATCTGGCATCATTTTATTGACAAAATCTGTTTGGTATTGAAGGGCACTGAAACAGAATTAAGTGAGTTTGTGGGATACTTGGAACAGAGTAATCCAAACTTAAAATTTTCGGTATAATGTGAATTAACATCCATTTCTTTTTTGGATCTTAAAATAACAAAGAAACAGGATGATATATTGGGAACCAGTTTGTTCCATAAAGAAACAGATAGAAACTCACTTTTATTAGCGTCTACTTGCCATCCACTCATATGGTGGATAACATCCCCAAGGCCCAGATGTTGAGGGCACGTAGAAACTGCTCAGATGAAGTTGATTTTGTGGTAAATGGATCAGAAATGTATTACAGATTTAAGGATAGGGGATATAGACCCAAAATAATAGAAAAAGCATATCTGGAAGCTCTGAATACCACAAGGGAAAATTTATTTCAGTCCACTAAACAAAACAAGGATACTGGTAGGGTTAATTTTGTAACCAAATATAGTAGACAGGCATATCAAGTTCAGGAGATTTTGTATAAAAACTGGTATATATTAGAAAATGAACCACATTTAGTAGATGTAACAACAGAGAAACCAAGAATGGTATACCTTAGAGGTAAAAATTTGAGGGATCGGTTAGTTCTTACCTATAAGGAAGCACCAAAAGGTGAAACAGGGGACATAGCAACTTGTTTGCCCCCTCTCCAGAGGGGTAATTTCACCTGTGGAAATTGTAAATTCTGTCCAAATATTAAGAGAACCGATAGTTTTACTACATGTAATAATGATAAAATATTTAGAATGGCAGAATTTTTAATTGTAATAGTGAAAATGTGGTGTATCTAGCTAAATGTGAGTGTGAGCCTTTTTATGTAGATAAAACTATACAACCAGTGACAATTCACATTTAAAAACATCTAGGTTCCATCAGAAAGATGGATAAGGGAATGCATTAGCACTTTACATTATGAGAAACAAAGGAATACGCCGACACACATTTAAGTTTTCAGAAATAGAACAGGCGAAGCTGGGCCCTTGGGGTTGGGGGGATCTAGATAAAAAATTGTGTTACAGAGAATCCTTTTGGATCATTATACTTGGGGCTATGTATCCACCAGGTCTTAATGACTGTATAGATCTAATGTCATGTACAGATAAAACATAATTGTTTTAAAAATTGTTGTAAAAAAAAAAACTGTATACTGTTTCTCTGTACTAAGTTGTTATCACTGTATTGTCTTCTCTGTGACGAGGTACCTTTGTAAACGAGTCTCTGGCTCAAAGGTTGTAAACTGATGCTTAATAAATAAATAAAATAAATAAATAATTGTGCCCTAAGGAAAAGTATTTAGGATATGAAAATATATACATATATAAGAGGTTAGATAGCTGTTTTTCAGTAGTTCGCAATATTGCTAAATAGTTGCATAAAGTAATTTTATGTATGTTTAACGTCTTTCCTCTTTCTTTTCCCTTTTAGGGTAGACCAATATAATGTACTGATGTTATAATGTCTCTAAATAGATTGGGAACCTGAATTAACAAGTGCCTGCTGATCAGATTATTCCTCAGCATAAAGTACAACAGCTACTTATATACATAAAAGAATGGAATGTTCTGATAATTTTATCACTTGCAGTTGTGTATGTGGCACACTGTTTTAGGACCCGTTTTACTTAGTAATTTGTGATGGGCTTGTATCATGTATTGTGAATGTTTGAAACCTATTTGAAATTGTTTTGCATTCTAGTGTACTGTCACTTTAAATTGAATGTTTGATTTGGGTATTTAAGGGTCCTATCATGATGCTTGGGCAACCTCCTGATGATGAATTAAATGCGAAACCGGTAGGGGGATTGTTTCCTGATGCTGTGCTGCCTTGTGTATGGTGTTCATTTTAAACTATTTAAATAAAAGCTGCTTGGAGTAGCAGCTCGTGCGGTGCAGTCATTTGCTGATTTTTTATCTCAATTTTTGTTCCCTGCATGCACTTAACCAGTGGAGCATTTTTTCTGTGTTTTTTTCATAATATATAGAGCACCTTTAATAGGCAAAAGCTCTTTAGATAGTTTCTGTGTGCTGTTTGCAGTATGTCATTGATGAGTTAATTAGATATTTATCAGTAACCAATCATTTTAAAGTGCGTTTAATTGATGATACTATACTGTAAGAGCAACATGGGGTCAACTGTTTTTTTCTTTAACCGTTGATAAAGGATTATCTGAAATGCATCAGGTTGTTTGTTGTAGCTTTTTCATCAATAAATTTGTTTTATAGAGCTCCGGTGCCTTCTGCACTCATGAGATATCCAGAGCTCACTCTGCAGAAGTGAAAATATTTACCATATCACACTCATGCCTCATCATGATATATATATATATATATATATATATATATATATATATATATATATATATATATATATATATAAAATCTCTCTCTCTCTCTCTCTCTCTCTATATATATATATATATATATATATATATATGGATAAATAGATAGATGGATATGGATATATAGATATAGATATGATACATGATGCGCATGAGTGTGATATGGTAAATATTGTCACTCCTGCAGAGTGAGCTCTGGATATCTCATGAGTGCTGAAGACACAAGTGAGATATTCATAGCTCATGAGCTCACAATGTAGGAGTGATAATATTTGCCATAGCACACCATCTGCACTTCATATATTAGATTTATACAAAATGGCTCGGAGTTTCAGAAGTGTTGTTATTTTTTTCAGTTAAAAGTTTATTTCATCTTATAGCAACAAAAAAACAACATACGAATAGAAAATAAAGATAGACGTTGAATACAGCAGCTGAATTGTATCAACTTAGTGGAGATAACATTATGACCTTATTCCTACGAGAAACAAAGTAGATATACATACTGACAGTCAAATTAAATTATTAACTAATTGTAGTGTAGGCACTTACCTATGCCATGTGAAGACTACCAGGCCATAAGGATGTACCACTGCTGAACAGACAAGGCTTCATGACATTCGGAAGATGTACCTTCCAATGGCTGACTCTATGGGTTACCTGAAAGATTATACAGAAAGGTGCCACAGAGTAACTAGGAAGTCATATCATTTATAATAGGGTAGGATCCAACATATTAAACAACTCTATAGTTAACTTGATAGTATCTTTCAAGTAGAACATAACTGGCCATATTAAGTTATAGCATTGAGGTACATTGAGGCAAGAAAAGAAAAAATAAACACTGGCCTGTCCCTAATAAAACAAAAAAAGAAGAAAGTAACTAAAAGAAAACGAAGCCAACAATAAACAAACTATTACTATAAACTACTACATCAACCTATACATAGAGCCTGAAGAGTATCTTATTATCAGTATTACAGATATATACAGGTAGAGTAGTTAAGCAAAGACACAGGTACACAGCAGATCAAGTAGAAACTGGGAAAGTAATTCAACCAACACCAGATCAGTCAGCCAAGTATGCCATGTATTGGGACCAGCAGAGATGAAAATATGGCAATGGTTCCTTGGCTAGAAGTGAGTGCCTATCCATTTCTCAGATACTTGTAAGCATAGCTAGTATTTCTGACACATTAGGGATAGTGGAGCTTCTCCAGTTTTTATGAAGAATTTGTTTAATTTGCATACTAAGTAACATTAGCCATCTGAGCTCATGGGATTTTAGCATAGGGACTTCAGGTTTCATGCCTAATAGCATAAGTGAGGCACTATGGGGAATATTACACTGTAGAATAGTACTTGCTGTTTGTAGAGTGGATTTACAAATTTCTGAGGTCATAGGGCAGAGCCAAAGTATATGATAGAGGTCACCCCCTGGATGATGACACCTCCAACAGTTGTCTTGAGTGAGAAGTTTCATCTTCTTAAGCATGACTGAGGTTCTGTACCGTGAGTGTAATATTTTGTTATGGATAAGTCTACTACGGGTGTCAGTGTAGGCAAAGTGACTAACCTGCCAACATTGCCTCCATTGATGCTCTGTAATTGAGATGCTTAAAACCTTCACCTATTTAGACTTAGAGGAGATATTATGGGAAGGCTGAGAGTCCTTCAGTTAGGCATAAAGTTTACTGACCAGAACTTTTGGGGAGTTAAGCCATACTGGGGATGACAAATCAGTTAAAGGGTCTCCTTTCCGTAGTATTTGTTTTAGGGCATCTTGAAGCTGAAGGAATTTCCAGAAATCAGAAGTGGGTAGTTGCCATTTTTGCTGTAACTGCTGGAAGTTTTTTACCACTAGTGAGTTTTTGATTAATACATATTTTAAGAGTAGAATACCTTTACCTTGCCATTTGGCCCAGTTTAGGGGGGGAAGCATCTATTGTTATAGCAGGATTGTTCCATAATGGGGTGTATAACAAAGGGAGATCAGTAATCTTTAATTTTCTGTGAAGTGTTCTTTAATGTTTTATGGAGGGGCCAATGGTGGGATGTATTAGGAGATCAGGAGATGTCTTAGGCCATAGCATGGTAGCTGCTATAGGAGTGTCACTAATTGATTGCTCAAGCATAAGCCATTGAGGGGAGTCTTTAGAAGGGGATTGGAACCATTTGACAGTTTGGAACAATGGAAAGTGATGTTATAACCCTCCATCCAAGGGAGACCCCTGCCCCCATTTTGCCAGTGGGATTGAAGTAAGTTCTTCCCAAAAACAGGGCTTGTCTATACCCCATAAAAAGGAGCCAATCATTTTGTTCATTTTAGAAAGCCAGGCTTTGGGGAGAAAAGGGGAATATGAGATAGCAGATGAAAAAAACTAGGAGCAATAGTCATTTTAAATGCATAAATTTTCCAGATCAGTGTAAGATTAAGATGGGATATTCTATCCAGTTCTGTTTTACTTTTGGATATTAAAGGGCCTAGATTGTTATCCCACCATTTTCCAAGATTTGCTCCTACCTTTATGCCCAGGTAGGTAATGTGATCCTGTGACCATTTTAAGCCAATACTGGACATGCTGTGGGGGAGACAAACAGAGTTAAGCAGGAGAATCTATGTTTTGGCTTGATTAACTTTGAGCCTGGAAATATTGGAAAATTGCTTTAATAGGGTGAGAAGAGGGGGGACAGATTTTGTAGCGTTGCCCAGTACCACCAACAAATCATCCACATACATTAAGGTTGTAGGATGAAGCTGACCTGAACCAATGCCCATAATATGAGAGTGCTGGCGAATGGCTGCAGCCAAGGTTTCCACCGTTAAAAGGAAAAGTAGACGGGAAAGAGGGCAGCCCTGTCTGGTTCCTCTATATAATTGAAATGATTCTTATATAGTAGGATTTGTGTGTACCTTCACTAAGAGGGCTGTATATAGGGTTGCTACGGCAGTGATAAACCAAGGACCAAATCCAAAGTGATGCAATACCTCATACAGATAGTCCCATTCGACCGAGTTGAAAGCCTTCTCAAAGTCAGTCGCCAAGGCTGCCACTGGTGTGGGCGCGACTTTTGCTAAATGTATAAGATTGAGGAGTGTTCAGAAATGGTCCATACTATACCTGCCCTTCACAAAACCCACCTGTGAGGGATGAATGAGGTGCATAAGAATCGGGTTTAGCCTATTAGCCAGCACGCTAGCATATACCTTGCTGTCTGCATTGATCAGTGAGATGGGACGGAAGCTAGTCGCTTCCTCAGGTTTTTTCCCTTTCTTGGGGAGGACAGTAATAGTGGCTTCACGAAAACATTGTGGCAGAATGCCTTGGGCTTGTGATTCTATAAATACTTGACATAGTATGGGGGAGATTAAGGGAGACAGTGACTGCAGAAATTCCACAGGGAAACCATCACCCCCTGGGAG
The DNA here is from genome assembly GCA_016271365.2 of Neoceratodus forsteri. NCBI lineage: Eukaryota > Metazoa > Chordata > Ceratodontiformes > Ceratodontidae > Neoceratodus > Neoceratodus forsteri. The sequence continues at coordinate 634,833,615 of CM057455.1, read as the reverse complement.
CTTCCCCAATTTTAGAGCCATTAGAGCATTGAAAACTTCTTGAGGTGAAAGGGGTGCGTCCAAGATGTCCTTCTGGAGAGGAGATAATTTAGGTAGTCCAGTGGAACATAGAAAAGTGTGGTTATCAGTGGTATTATTTGATCTGGATGATGAATACAATTGGGAGTAAAATGAGGCCATACTTTCATTCTCTTTTTGGGGATTGTTATGAGTGATTCCAGTTTTAGGGTGTTTAAGTCCAGCTATATATCTGAAGGATTGCTGCTTACGTATTTGGTAGGCTAAGACTCTGCCTGCTTTGTCTCCCTTCCCCCCCAGTATTTATGTCTTATTCTACTGTAAGTAAAGCAAGATCAGCTTTCCTGGAGGTCAGTTCATTAATTTTTGTGTGCAGTTGCAGAACTCTTCTGCTGCATAAGGAGGACAGGGAGGGCTGGGACATCTTTTTGAACTCTTGCTCTGCCACCAGTAGTTCATTTTCTAAACTAGTGAGTTCTGCTTCTCTACAGTGCCTCTATGGGTGGCATACCCAATAATTTTTCATGCATAGTTGCTTTGTAGGCCTCCCAAGTAGTGGAGGCAGAGGTCTCAGGGGTGGGGTTTTCTTGTATAAAAAATTGTGTTTCAGCTTTTGCCCAATATAAAAATGTGGGGTCCTGCATAAGGAGAGGGTCTAGTCTCCAGGAGGAAGATTTAGGGGTGGGAGGACCCCTTTTCAGAATCAATTGGACTGGGGCATGATCTGATAAGGTAATGGAGAGAATATTAATTTCTGAGGTATAGGGTGTAAGACATTGTGATACAAGCCATAGGTCTAACCTGCTGAAGGAGCCATGAACCCCAGAATGGAAGGTGTAGTAACATAGAGAGGGATGGGCCAATCTCCAGATATCTACAAACTGGTGTTCAGAAATAAGGTCTTTTACAGCTTGGACCCCATGGATATGACACTCTTTCCACCGATCGCTTCTATCCAACATGGGGACAAGGGTTAGAGTAAAGTCTCCTCCCATCCATATTGGCATATCAGGTTTTGACATCAATCCCAATTTTGCATTGAGGTCCACAAAAAAAGAGGGATTATCCTCATTGGGACCATAAATATTTAGAACCAAGATTTGGCCTTGTGGCGTGTCTAATATGGCAATCACCCACCTGCCCTGCGGATCAGCTTTGCTATGTGTAACTGTCCAGGGGAGAGTTTTGTGTATGAGTATGGCTACTCCTCTCTCTTTTTTGTTGGAGCATTTGCATAGATTTCTTGCCCCAACCAATCTTTAACCAAATATTTATGATCTTGTTTGGTTAACTTGGTTTCTTAGAGGAAGGCAATCTGAGTTTTCAGTTTCTTTAAATGTGTTAGGACTTGTTTTCTTTTTGATGGAGAGTTAAGCCCCCAATGTTCCAGGTTATCATGGAGGCTTCATCCATAATCAGAGTTAAAAAAGGAATAGCTTAGTCAATTTAATGTAATATGTAACCTGAGAGAGATGTACTTAAGGGTTGGGGGTAAGCATTAGGTCCTGTACACTACTGCAACATGGGGTCAGAATGGTGTCAGTTGAGACATTAGAACTGTAAGATTGCAAAATATTTAATATACAAATTCGTAACACTACAATTAGTAAGGTTGACAACATAAAAAAATATCAGAATAATTAAACTATGTACATTGAGTGCATAACCTTGCACTATGGCTGAGGTGGACATTTTTGGCAGAGGTAATAATACCCCCACAGGCCTATCCACCAGGCCATTCAGGGGGAGTGAGAGTAGCATAGCCCAGAAAGTGGTGGTCATACACAAAGTAGGGGATCCCCTTCCCCAGGGGTGGGCTGGTGTGGGTCTGAAAAGCATGTGCTTGAGTTCCAGTGCTAAGCACAGTGAAAATGATCCTGACCCATAGGCCCCTATAACATAGTAGGCCATATAACGGAGGGACTAATATCAAATGAGAAATGCAAACACATAAGAATGGGATTCACCATGTCCCTTTCACCAATATGGTAAGAAAAAAAAAGTTTGAATGTAAAGGGGTGTTATGCAATGGAAAATACCATCATTTTATTTGTAGGTCCTTGGGAGAAAGTATCCCCTTTATGCCCCCCCTCCCCCGACATAGAGTCAGAAATAAATTCAGGCTGTTGCAGTTTAAAGCCTTATGTTAGCACTGTGAAATAGACCCCTAAACATCATGCCCTTCAAAGAGACTGTAAATTTTAACATTTAAAGTTGGCAGTAACATATTACATATGAGATAATATACGGAGATACACTTATCTAAGGTGGATCCAAATGTTCTGCAGCCTGGAGCAAAGCAGCATCGGACGGCGCTCGATATGTCCAATCTGTGGCAATATTGATTGGAGGTTCGGTTGTCTCAGACAAAGTTATATTGTCCATTTTAGATGCGTTTTGCCCATGGTTAGTCTGGTCAGGCCCCAGCATATCTTGCTGCATCTTTTCTTTAGTGGAAGTATACGGGTCAGTAGGTTCAATACTATCTGACGGTGTTAAAGGCGCAAAATGGTTTGGTGTGCAGAATCGACAGAGTAGATCCATCAAGGATTCTGGAATGATCACTGCCGATTCCCCCATCCTTTTCTGAGGGTGATGCCATTTCTGGTGCCTCCCTGATTGTTGTCGCTTTCAAGAACTAGCAGGGAGAGCTGTCTGCGAGCCCTGAAATACAAAGCTGTCAGACACACGGTCAGCAGCATACACAATATTAGCATTTGGACGAATCTCATTTCTGAAATCCGTGACAGCTGTTGTCTGGCATTGTAGCATGGTTTCTGAACGGGACTGTGGCACTTTGTTGGTATTCAGATATTGGGTGAGGATTTCTGGTGTAGAGAAGGACATGAATGTGCCCTGAATCTCCAAACGCATAACGGCAGGATAACAGAGTGAAAACTTTATGCCCCAATTATGCATCAGTCTTTTTGCCTCATTGTATTCCTTCCTTTTAGCCACTAGTTACCAGGAATAATCCTGGAAAATGAGAACTCTGTGCCCTCTCCAAGATAAGGGGCCCAGCTCTCGTGCTCTCACCGTGATCCACTCTTTGTCAGCAAAATGTAGAATGCATGCCAGTATTGGTCTGGGCCTTTCACTGGGTTTTGGCATCGGGCTCAATGTCCTGTAGGCACGTTCTAAAGTTAGCCCAGGGGGACTTCATGATGAAGCGGTTCTGGCAGGGCATCATATAGAAAGTCCAGGGGAACTCCTTGCTCAGCCCCCTCGGGGAAACCGATAAATCACAGGTTGTTCCTTCGGCTGCGATTTTCTATGTCATTGAGCTTACTTTGCAGATAGTTTATCGTTTTACCCTGATCCCTGATAGTGGCAGATAGGTTATCAATAGCCTCCGCATTAAGATCTTTCTTTTCTGTACTGCTTTTTTTAGCTTCCAGTTGTTGCAAAGCATTAGCAGTTTTATTTGATACAAGAGTAACTTCAGACATTTGTTTGAGGAGGGTATTAAACATTTCATTCATCTGCTGCATACATGAAACTGTGGAGGCCTTGGAGTGATTACGTAGCGCCATCTCAAACCCTGGATCATGGAGTCAGATGATTTAAAATGACAAAACTAAATAGCTGAATGTGATCCTGTAAGTTTGCAGCATAGATTCTGTCTGTCAGCATTGTAAATTATGTTGGTTGGGCAATGAAATACAAGGATTAAAGCCTGAGGATTGAAAGCTCCCACTCTAGGCAGCCATCAAGATCAGAGCCAAGCCACGCCCCCCCAGAAATTTTGTTATGTTGTCTTATGTTCTGTTCCTGTTTATGTGTTTGCTCATTCTATGTGTGAGCTTTTCTGAATGGGCTGGAAGTGTTATAAACTCTGGGAAACAGATGAGTGTGTTTTGCAATGCTAAATGAGTAAGTTGTAGGTAGAAGTGAGTAAATGAGTATTTTGTGAAGCTGTATTCTTTAGAAGTCTGGCTGCAGTCAAGCTGAGAGTATCGCAGTAATGGTAATGTGCTGAGAGTCAGAGTGTGAGGAACAACTGAGTGTTTTAGTGGTAAATGAGTTAGCTGCAGGCAGCAGTGAGGAACAGATTGCTCTGTGAAGCTGTGCTCTTTAGAATTCTGGCTGCAGTCAAGCTGAGAGTATCACAGTAATTTTAATGGGCTGAGAGTCAGCGTTTGAAGAACAGGTTAGAGTTTTTAAGTTGTAATTGAGTTAGCTGCAGGCAGCAGTGAGGAACAGACTGTTCTGTGAAGCTGTGCTCTTTAGAATTCTGGCAACAGTCAAGTTGAGAGTATCACAGTAATGAGCTTGAAGTTAGAGTGTGGGGAATAGGTATGAGTGTTTTGTAATGCTAACTGAGTAAGCTGCAGGCAGCAGTGAGACCTATTATGTAGTTCTGCATTTGTGTCTATGGTAACAGCACAGGTGTTTCTTGTATACTGAGGGGAAAGCTGACTACAGTGATGATATGTGACCTTCGTGTGACCTGTGTGTGTAAATGGCTGATATTATCACAGTAGGGTAGAGGCTAAGAGGGTAAGCATTTCATACTGCAGTGGATGATAAATTGTTTTATCTCACTCATTTATCACTCACTGCTATTGCATGTGTGTATATATATATATATATATATATATACATATACATACATATATATAGCAAAAAACTCTGCTTAATGCATTAGTTAGGGTTGTTCCACACCGACAAATTAGGAAATTCGGTTGGGTTGAAAGCTTTCGCTCATTACTCCCGACTGGCATCAGGGTGTATTAGGTTGTCGGCCATAACTCTCACCCCATCACATGTGTAAAGAAGTAGAGGTGTAGGAGAATGAGGTGAGAGTTAGGACCGACAACCCTAATGCACACCTCGACACCAGTAGGGGGTGTGGGCAGGGGGGCCAAAGGGGGCTTTCAACCCTAACACCGAATTTCCTCACTTTTGTTGGTGTGGAACAACCCTAAGTAATGCACTAAATGGATTTTTTTTGCCTCTAAATTCCCTTCTTTTTGAGAATGATAATGAGAAATAGTGAATGTAATGCAGTGGCGGTAGGGCCCCGCACTCCCGCCACATGATGTCTTGTGACATAGTAATATTGTGCCCACAAATGCAAATAGTAATGCGCATGGTGATGCAAAGCGAAACAGAAAGAGAAACAGTAGTGTAGACAGAAATGTTAAAAACAATGCAAAAGGAAGCGAAAATGAAAATGCAAAGGGTAACGCACATGGTGGCGTAGATGTGAACGGTAAGTGAAATGGAAACGGAACCACAAACGGTAATGGTAAAAGTAATGTAAGTGCACAGGCTGGTTTTCCCCAAAAGCTGCATAAAGAAAGACAGTACGTACAAAGAATCTGTGCATAATAATGGTTTTTGGAGCAGAAAATGAGGAGTTGGAATAATAAATGGCTTATATCTCAGGAACCGTATGACATAGAAAAAAAATTTAAAAGTCATATGATTTAGGGCTTTCCTGGCTAGTTTTGTACTTAGCTCCCATTAGGGCTAAGTGTTTTTCTGATGAAAAGTCCGTATCTCACACCGTTTCCGATATACGGGCCGTGAAAGGCGCGGCGACTGCTGTAATGTTATCCTATGGGAAAATATAGAAGTTCGGAGTACCATAACTTGGGCTCCCTGTAATATTTTTTCACCAAACCACACAAAGGCACATCTGTGGGATGTTGACTGTGTTCCCTCCAAATTTCAGCCCAAAAGACCAAACCATTATTTTGCAGCTGGGCACCAAAGGATTCCTGTAATGCGTCGGACACCGTAATGTTATCCTACGGGAAAAAGTGTTAACTTTGCAGTCATGTAATATTTTTTCAATAAAACACTGAAAGGCACATCTGTCCGATGTCGGCTGCATTACCTCCAAATTTCAGGCCAAAACACCAAACCGTTCTTTTGCAGCAGGGTGCCAAATATTGCTGTCATTTTCCCACAGCCTAGAAAAGTACTGTCGAAGTTTACGAAAGCTTTCACAAATTCATTTGACACTGTCTCAAGTGCTACAGTACTTTGCGAATGTACTTTTCCAGAAATTTGAAAAACATATTTCTGGGGCGTTTTACCTCAAAATAAAGACATGGCTATCATCCTCAGGGTCCGACTAGGTGAGTAAAAAAAGAATTAGGTTGCTAGAGGCTCCCAATTTAAATGCAAAGCATTTTTCTGATTGCTAACTGAAAACAAATGGTGGATTTGCGACAGTAAAAGGGCCATTTGCAAAAGTAAAAACTGCATTTGCTACACTGTCGAACTTTTTGTTAACTTTTCCCATTGACTTATAATGGGAACTTTTTTTTTGAATAACTTTTGAACCATTTAATATTTTTTCATGAAATCTTCAAAAGGCACATCGGGGACCCTGGCCACACATTCCCTGAAGATTTGGGAGCGGTCGCGCAAACTGTGTGACCTGTAGGTGCGACCGTAAAATTCCAGAAAAGCGTAAATGTGCTCACAGATCATGCTTAAAAACTCTGCAGCCGTATATGAGACCAGTACAAATCTTGGCACATCCCAAGGTGTATGGGTTTTGATCATGTATGCCAAATTTCAGGCATATCTGTTGAGCGGTTGCAAAGTTGTTAAGGTGCAAAATTTGGGGTTTAACATGTAAATGGCTCCTCAACCCTAACTATTGTGGCACTACTGTGCCACTGTAATATATATATATATATATATATATTAGAAGCAAAAAACTCTGTTTAATGCATTAGTTAGGGTTGTTCCACAGCGACAAAAGTGAGAATTCTGTTGAGGTTGAAAACCCCTTGGACCCCCATCTTCAACCGGCATTGGGTGCACATTGGATCGTCAGCCTAACTCTCACCCCATGACATGTGTAAAGCAGCAGAAGTATAGGAGAATGGGGAGAGTTAGGACCCACGATCCCAATGCGCACCCCAATGCCGTTGGGGGTGGGCGGGGTCCAAGGGGTTTTCAACCTAACAGCTAATTTCCTCACTTTGTCGCTGGAACAACCCTAACTAATGCATTAAATGGAGTTTTTGCCCCAATTTCCTTCTTTTTGAGAATGATAACGAATAAGTGAATATGTAGCGCTGGAGCGCTGGGGTATCTCAAGGCCCCGCTTCGCATAATGCGCTGCGCGGAGTGCGGGCATACTAACAGGGACAGCAATGCAAACAGAATTGCTAACAGTGGCGCATATGGTAAACACAAGCACGAATGAGAACAGAAAGGGTAACGCATACGGTGGCGAGACGGGAATGGTCTGCCACGGATGTGTTGTCACATAGTAACATGGTGCCTGCAAACAGAAATGTCAATGGGCATGGTGATGTAAGAGTGAAACAGTAAGATAAACAGTACTGTAGACAGAAATGGCAAAAATAACAGAAAGCATAGCGCAAATGAAAGCATAAAGGATAACGCACATGGTGGTGCAAGGCGTCAATGGTAAGTGAAAACAGGTACGGATCCACAAGCGGAAAGGGCAACAGTAACAGTAATGTAAGCGCACAGGCTGGTTTTCCCCAAAATCTGCATTGAGAAAGACAGTGAGTACAAATAATGTATGCAAAATAATGAGTATCGGCGCAGAAAATGAGATCTTGGAATACTAAATACATTATATCTCAGGAACCGTACGACGTAGAAAATAAATGTAAAAGTCATATTATTTACAACTGTCCTGGCTAATTTGCATCTTAGCCCCAAAGTGGGGCTAAGAAGTTTTCCGACGAAAAGTCCGTATCTCGCACCGTTTCCGAGATACGGGCCCTGAAAGGCGCGGCGAACACCGTAATGTTATCCTATGGGAAAAAAAGAAAAGTTCGGAGTACCATAACTTTGCCTCCCTGTAATGTTTTTTCACCAAACTACTGAAAGGCACATCTGTGGGCTGTTGGCTGTCTTCCCCTCAAATTTCAGGAAAAAAGACCAAACCATTATTTTGCAGCAGGGCTCCAAATGATTTCTGTTAAGTGTCGGGCGCCGTAATGTTATCCTATGGGAAAAACTGTCAATTTTGGAGTGCCATAACTTTGCCGCCATGTGATATTTTTTCACCAAACTACTGAAAAGCACATCTGTGTGCTGTTGGCTTTCTTCCCTCCAAATTTCAGGAAAAAAGACCAAACCATTATTTTGCAGTAGGGTGCCAAAGGATTCCTGTAATGCTTCGGGCGCCGTAATGTTATCCTATGGGAAAAACTGTCAACTTTGGAGTGCCATAACTTTGCCGCCATGTAATATTTTTTCAATACAACACTGAAAGGCACATCTGTGAGATGTCAGCTGCGTTCCCTCAAATTTCAGCCCCAAACTCCCATGGTTATTTTGCAGTGCAGTGCCAAAGAATTGCTGTCATTTTCCACAGACAGAAAATTACTGTAGCAATTTCATGCTTTCATAAAATTTGCGACTACTTTACTCGTGAGCATAAGTAATTTTGCGAAATACTTTTTCCAGAAATTTGAAAAACATATTTCTGGGGTGTTTTACCACAAAATAAAGACATGGCAAGCATCCTCAGGGCCCGACTAGGTGAATACAAAAAAAATTAGGTTGCTAGAGGGTCCCAAATTTAAATGCCAACCATTTTTCTGATCACCAACTGAAAACAAAATGGCTGATTTGCGAAAGTAACAGGCCCATTTGTGAAAGTAAAAATGCATTTACGAAAGTGTTGAACTTTTTGATAACTTTTCCCATTGACTTATAATGGGAAACTGTTTTTCAATAACTTTTGAACCGTTTAATATTTTTTCACGAAATCTTTGAAAGGCACATCGGGGACCCTGGCTGCACGTTCCCTGAAGATTTCGGGCCGGTCACACAAACCGTACGACCTGTAGGCGCGACCACAGAATTCCAGAAAAGCGTAAATGTGCGCACAGATCACACTTAATAACTCCGCAGCCATATATCTGACCAGAAGAAACTTGGCAGATCCCAAGACCTATGGTTCTTGATCATAAATTCCAAATTTCAGGCAAATCCATCAAACGGTTGCAAAGTTATTAAGGTGCAAAGTTTGGGGGTTTAACATAGAAATGGCTCCTCAACCCTAACTATGGTAGCACTACGTGCTACTATACATATATATATATATATATATATATATATATATATATATATATATATATATATAAGGGTGGTCATTAAACTCAATATTTTGCAATTTAATAACTTTGCCATCATCAAAATTCAAATTTGGAAACCTTTCAAAATGGTATTCTGGGCAGGAAGCAACACATGTAGCATGCTTATTGGAACTCCTTAGGCGCATTCTGCACTTTACTGGTCAAAAATTGCCCAAGCAATGTGTTTTATTTAACAATTACATTCTTAGTTCATATCCACATAATGCAAAGTAGGATCTTACTTCGTATAATGATATACAAAGTAAGATCCTACTTTGTGAGCCAAAAACAGTAATATTTATCTCAAAATAAATTTTTCTACCAACATTGGGGTGCTCAATTCCCATGTTGTCACTAGATGTCCCCTGGCCAGTGTGGGATACTAAGGAGCCCACTCCCAGTGTCCCCAATGGAAGAAAACCATCTACCTTTTTGACAGTGGGGTGCCTAATCCCTGTTTCAGCAGTAGCCCCCTAGAAGGCAGGACACTGGGGGGCCCATTCCCAGAGTCCCCACTTATATCATACCTCCACCACCATCAGTTTTGTGGTACTCTGGGGATCCCATCTCCAGTGTCTCAAAATTTTCATTTCCCATATTTTAATTATGCCTGAAAAATTAAAGCAGTCTCCCAATGTCTTATTTTCTTTTACAATCTTGTAAAAAAGAAAATGGTTCCTCGTCATCTCCTCATCTCCCTCCCCATCACAGCCATCCCACTGAGCAACTCACCACCCCACACCCCCTCTCTTACTCTATACTTACCATCAGAGGTAGTGGGGGGTAGGAGGAAGTAGGCTGTTGGTTAACTAGGATCTGCAGCTTATCCGTTAGGTAGGGAAATGTGCAGACTAGGTGGGCCAAGCAGTCCTTATCTGCCATCAAATTCTATGTTTCTAGGTCAGCGGCTGTCATCTTCTTTTTACTGGGATATATCTGCACTCTTCAAAGCCAAACCGCAACCTGAAGAATCAAGGTACAGTAAGTGCCGTATAATGACTGCCATTGGCATTTTGAACTTATGTTGATATCTCGGCTATTTCTAGCTATATTTGCACCAAATTTTCAACATGGACTTTTTGGGACCCCACCTCATCAACTCTAGCACTGTTTTTTTCATTACTGAGTCCAGAAAGGTGATATTCTGGTCACTGCACAGAATCACCTTTCAGGACCAATTAATAAAAAGACAGTACCAGTGTTCATGAAGTGGGATCACAAAAAGTCCATGCTGAAAATTTGATGAAAAAATTCCCCAAAATGGCTGTTACAAGTGTGCATTGCACAGTTTCTATCCAAGTGCATAACTTTCATAATTTACAATATTTTGACTCCAAATTTTCAACATTGCCACTTTTCCACACACCCTCATGATTAGTACAGCTGTCAGTTTTCACATCCTGCCTGAAACATGTTTTTGCTACTGTGGTGCAGGATGGTGCATACAAACTGTGTAAAATCACCTTTCAGGGCTGATTAACAAAATGGCAGTGCCACTGTTCATGAGATGAGGTCTCCAAAAGGCCATGCTTACAATTTGGTGCAAAAATTCCTCACAATGCCTGAGTAACATGCATCCATTGAATTAAATCTATGCAAGTGCATACCTTTGGTACTTTTCTATATATTGCTGCCAAATTTTCAACATAGCCATTTTTAACACCACCTCATGAAAAGTACAGCTGTCATTTCCCACATCCTGCCCAAAATGGGTTTCCACACCTGGGTCATAGAATGGCATTGCAGTTGTGCATAATTACATTTTGCCTTGTATTTCACAAATACTCTGTACCAGGTACATGAGATGGGGTAATACGATGGCTATGCTGAAAATGTTGTCAGTTTTGTTTGATACATGGAAGCGCAGGGCCCAGAGGGCACTGCACTTCCACATCTACATACATATGCACATCTAGGGCAGGATTGGCTTGCAAGGTCCATAGGACCCTGCACTCCTACAGCAAAATAAGGATACTATTATACTATCTCAAAAAGAAGGGGCATCCATTGCAAAAATCTCTGTTAATGCATCAGTTAAGGTTTCTGTTACAGCTACAAAAGTCAGGAAATTCAATGATAGGGTTACCAACCCTTCCACCCCACCCTCCACACACCAACAGGCATTGGGTGTGCCTTGGGGCCATCAAGCCTAACTCTCACCCCATTCTCCTATACTGTACCATATCAGCTTGTTTACACATGGAATGGGGTGAGAGTTATGGCTGATTACCCCAAGGCACACCCCAATGCCTGTTGGTGTGTGGAGGGTGGGGGTAGGGGTGGTAAAGTTGGTAACCCTAACATTGAATTTTCTGACTTTTGTTGCTGTAATAGAAACCCTAAATGTTGCATTAACAGAGTTTTTTGCAATGCATATATAGACACACACACACACACACACACACACACACACACACACACACACACACTGTTTCACCTGTGTTGTTAAAACACTGGACCCAATTCTCAAAGAGCCCTGACAGCAACGCAAGTTGCATCACTCCAGGGCTGTGGCATTCTCTGGGTGTACCAGGGACCCTGTGCCAGACTGATCAAAATCAGGATCCAGGCACCAAAATCCCAGAGTTTTCCACAGGTGTAAAGCAGCACCAAATCATCAGTGCACCTGTGGGAAATGCTGCAGGGATCTAGATCCCCCCACCCAGTGCAATACAAGAGGGGGCAGCATTGGTGGGGGAAGGAATCTGTTTGCCAGAAGGGGCACAGGGGGGCATTGTGTGAGTCAGGGAGACAGCAGGCAAGTTTGGGACTACTGTGGCAACCAGTGGGGTGCATATGCCTCTGAACACACTGTGGTGCAGTTCAGAAAATCAAGTGTGGTGCTATGCAGTAATGTACCACGTTACTATACTGCAAATACAGTACTGGACAGTATAACTGTAACAAAGCCATGGAGGGGCAAGTCAAGAGCAATTGCTGAATGGCATCATACTGAAAAAGAACATAGGAGACCGAAAAACTGTTCAGTTTTGCTGTCTGCTGTGTTCCATTTCAATATGATGCCATTCAGAAATTGCACTTGCCTCTCCATGGCTGTGTTTCAGTTATACTGTCCAGTACTGTGTCTGCAGTATATAACTGTGGCACATTACTGCATAGCACTGTACACAAACTCTTGAATTGCATCATATTAAATTCAGAGGCATATGTGCCCCACCAGGTGCCACAGTAACCCCATACTTGCCCGCTGTCTCCCCAACTGACACAATTCCCCTTTGCCTCTTCTGCCCCCTGACCCCACAAGTAGCTCTCATCCCCAGCTCACCACAGAGTGTGGCACTGTGGCAAGCTGCTTAGATCACCTCCTGGTTGGTTTAAGTGGTACCCTTTGCTGCATCCACAGCAGGGCTTTTAGAATCACAATATTGGGGATGTTGCAGTCCTGCGATGGCAAAAGCCTCCTTCTGACCTGGTGCACCCCGAAGTAGGTCACAAGGGTGGTGCAGTGCCACTTCAGTGCAATGGCTTCCCATTCTGATGTACAGTAGACCACATTTCAGAATCAGGAATGCCACATCTTTTGACACAAGGTGCCACTTGAATCATTGATGTTTGACACAGGCATCTTGCATCACTCTAAGGGTTTTAAGAATTAGGCCTGTTGTTTCAACTATGGTCTCCCCACCCTGACAAATTCTGTAATAAACTATGATGACTCACTGTAGAGCTGCTTGAGTTTCCAATGAACTGTCAATTGTGAATATCACTGGTTGCAAGAAGTGCTTACTCCAAGGGGATTTTCCCTGGCCAGGATTACTGGTGGTTTGTCTCCATTTACTATTGATTGTTTATTTATTTATTTTATTTTATTTATTGAAATGTTTCACCAGGAAGGCACACTGAATAAAAAGTTGCTTGTCTCCCTGTGCAACTAGGGGGGAGAGTACAATTGGTTTACCATTTAACATATCTGAGAAATTAAACATTTAATTACATTTGTAACAAGACATACAGTTAAAAACTATCATAGATAATCACACAGTTGCATTTGTGACATACCATACAGTTAAATATATCATACCTGTGGAATATGCATTTGATTACAAGTGGCATATCTGAGGAACCATACAGAAATTTAATGTAGCCTTGGAACCAACTCCTTGCAGAATGGATCACAGTTAAGAGGCAGATCATTTAGCAATTATTGAATGAATGAGGTGCAGTGAGGGGACATCAAGGAGGTTAGAGGGGTGGACAGAAGAAACCAGCTAGGGGAAGGAGAGGATAAAGATGGGGGGAACATTACCGGAGCAAAGTGAGCAAAAAATCAGTTGCAAGGGGAAAGTTAACACAGGGCTAGTGCAATCTGGGATCACCTTAGACAGAACAAAAAGTGCAAGTTATTTGGTCAAGTGAACTAATTCCTTTGTTTAAGTGCAGGGAGTAGAGAAGGGGGAAGGAGGGAGGTGGGAGTAAGGAACAGGGTAGGGAAGGATAAGTCATACCTGGAACTGGCTCTTTTAGAGTGCAGAGATCACTGCCAAGTGGCAGAATGAGGTGAGGACTTTGAATAAGAAGCAGGAGTAGGCAAGGACAAGTTGGGTAGAGACAGTAGAGGGGATGATAAAGGGAAGGTGGAGGAGGGTTGGGAGAAACTTGCCGAAGTCTAGGCTTCTTCAGGTTGCTGAGAACCATGCAGAGAGCAGTCAGTAGAGGATGAATTAGGTAGAACGGATGGAAGGGAAAGGGGAGGGAAGGAAGAGTCATTGGATCATGTTGTTCTTTGTTGCAGAAGCCTAATAAACTTTAAATTATATAGAATGAATCAGATATGCTGTGCAGGAAGTAGATCCAGCTACACTTCCTGAGGGGGCTGCATATAAGGAGCACCACAGTGAGTGGGAGCAAGCATGTGCAGGGTGAGAACGCGTTCGTGCATGCAGAGACACACGTGTCTTCGCATGTCTGCTGCGGACACCAGGAACAGGACCCTAAACAAATCATTATTGTTTTAGTCGGATAATCTAAGTAACATTTAAACAGTCAGCATGTCTTAAGGTAAGGGAATATCTAAGCAGTTACTAAAGCAATGCATGGTTTGTAAAATGTACACCAAGGGTAGTAAGGAGCAACAATTTAGGTACAAAAACTGTTTATTAGTGGAAACACTTCAAAAATTAATTAAAAATTTATTAGAAAGACTGGAGACTAAAAAAGAGATAGGTGAATTAGAAAAATGCATTGTCACTATGTCAGAAAGCCTCCCAATGCATGAAATAGGGGTTACAACTAGTACTCCTAGTTGTATGTCAGTTAAAATAAGATCACAGTGAATAAAAAGGGTAAAGGTTTAACGAAAGTAGTGAGCAAGAATAAAAAAAAATCCAACTAGAAGTGTGGAGGATAGTTTCCAACAAAGTAACCCCCTGCAACTGAGCAATAAATTTGAGGTCCTTGGAAAAACTTTGGAGCTGGAAAATACAGATAGTCAAATTACTAGAGAAAAAATAAATGCTAGCATCAGAGAGCAACATAAGCAGAGAAAACATGAAGTACGAGCTAGGATAGCTGATAGCTTGCACCTTGAGCTAGAAAAAAATAGAGATATCCTTGTGATAGGTGATTCATTAACTAGAGGGATAGATGAGATAGTTTGTAAAAATAGAAAACTGTATACGACAGTTAGTAAATTGCCAGGGGTCAAAATAACAGGTTTGCATGACTTACGTGATGGACTGATGGAGAACTCACATAATACCCTTGTTATTTTACATGTAGAAATTAATGACATAGGGAAAAAATAAGCTAGAAATCATACAGGATGACTTCAGGAAATTGGTAAACAAAATTCAAATCAAAGGAGGTGAGATCATAATATCAGGAATCCTATCAGTACAAGGTCCACAAGAATATAAGAACTGTGCCATAGATCTAATTAATAAATGGTTATGTTCCTATTGTATTGCAATGCATATATAGGTTTCATAGATAACACTGGGACATTTCAAAATAAACATTGTTTTAATCATGATGGGCTGCATTTAAATAGGGTGGGTAGTAGGATGCTGGGGATTAAATTTAATAAGGTATTTAAGTTTCATTTAAACTGGAAGGAGAGGGGCGGCTTTTTGCAGACTTGAGTAAAGCAAAAAATGAGGGCACAAAGGAAAATAAAAGTGGGGATTTGAGTATAGTTTTATTAAATGCAAGAAGCCTACTAAATAAATTTGATGAATTCCAGCACATGCTGGTTTCTGGAAACATTGATATAGCATTGATTATGGAGACATGGTGGAGTAAGCCGATCCATGGGGAAAAGATATCTCAGGCTATAAATTATATTCCAAATCTAGAAACCA
The DNA here is from genome assembly GCA_016271365.2 of Neoceratodus forsteri. Classification (NCBI taxonomy): domain Eukaryota; kingdom Metazoa; phylum Chordata; order Ceratodontiformes; family Ceratodontidae; genus Neoceratodus; species Neoceratodus forsteri. Next base: position 634,818,188 of record CM057455.1, on the reverse strand, counting down.
CAGGAGAGGTGGTGGAATTGCTATTTATAGCAGAGATATTATAAACAGTGAACAGGAAAAAATCCATTTTGATAATCTTGAAATGATATGGATAAAAATATATAAAGATCAGCCTAAAACTAGACTCGGATTAGTGTATAGGCCTCCTTCTATAAATAAGCAGGATGATGACCTTCTCTTTGAATTCATCTCAAATTTAGACCCAACTGAGGATAGACTCCTAATGGGGGATTTTAACTTGCCTGAAATAGATTGGAAAAATCAGATTGGGAAATCCAGCACAGCAAATAAATTTGTGGAAGTAATTGAGCATGTGGGGATGTAACAGAGAGTACTGGATAAAACTAGGGGTCAGAACATCCTGGATTTGGTATTGACAAATATGGGAAATAAAATGTGTGATTTAGAATTAGGAAATCCCTTGGGAAATAGTGGCCATTGTAAAATCTATTTTACAATACCAGGCAAAGTAAACATTAAATGTGCTCAAGAGTTAACACAAATGCTTAACTTTAAAAAAGCTAACTTTTCTGGTTTTAGGACTGAGTTAGTAGCCTGGGACTGGTATACAGAGTTTTCCAACAATAATGTAGATGAAATCTGGGAAATTTTATTAAAAAGAATTAAAATTGGGGTGCATAAATTTATACCTAGTAAGAAGAAATGTGTCAGTAAAATAAAAAATTCTAAAGGCTGGTTTAACTCTAAACTTTAAAAAAAATTATTAAAGAAAAGGATAAGATCTTTAAATGGGTTAATAAACAAAATAAAAATCTGGAAGGATGGGTTTTGTATAAAGAAAAAGTTAAACATTTTAAAAAAGAAATTAAGAAAGCCAAGGCAGAATATGAACTTGGTCTAGCTACAAGAATAAAAGATAACCATAAGGCCTTTTATAATTACATCAATGGAAAAAAGAAGGGATCTATCAATATAGGCCCCTTTTGTAATGAAAAAGATGAATCTATAACCGACACTAAATATTTGGCTGACATACAAAATTCTTATTTTTGTTATGTATTTAATATAAACATTTCTAGCAGTTCTGTGAATAAGTTAAGTTCCCAGGTAGGGCAGGTTAAAATTGACCCTAAAGATGTACTGGCTAGGCTGGAATGTATAAATATAAACAAATTTCAGGGACCGGACAAGCTCCATCCTAGTGTACTAAAAGTATTGGCGGTCCTTTTGGCCCCTCCACTAACATATTTATTCCAGAAATCTCTAGATCAGAGAATAGTAGTACAAGTTTGGAGAGAAGCTATAGTTGTCCCATTGTTAAAAAAGGACCGACTACAAAACCAGAAAATTTTAGACCGGTGAGTTTAACATCTATTGTGGGGAAGCTATTTGAGGGAATACTGAAGGATATTATTTTAAGACATTTGTCTTCAAACAACTTAATTGACACAACTCAACATGGATTTACAAAAAAAAGTCATGTCAGACAAATATGTTATCATTTACGAAAAAGTAAATAAGGCTCTGAATAGAGGAGATGTAGTTGATGTTGTATTTTTGGATTTCTCCAAAGCATTCAACAAACTGCTACACAAAGAATTAGTGGATGTATTGAAAAGTGTAAAGATATCAACTAATATAGTAAACTGGGTGGAGGCCTGGCTGTATGATAGAAGGCAAATGGATAATATCAGAGGAGTTCTCTCTGAATGGAGGGGGGTTACCAGCAGTGTACCGCAGGGATCTGTGTTGGGCCCATGTTTATTCAATCTTTATGTCACTACAATTAGGAGCATTTTTCCCAGTGTCTGGATAAGTACATTTGCAGATGATTGTAGGATTGGGGGTAAAGTTAACAGTACTGAAGAATACATCAAGGTACAGGAAACATTGGATATGCTGAGCCAGTGGACAGATCAACATGAATTAGAACTAAATCTTAGTAAGTGTGCAGTAGTGCACTTGGGAAGTAAAATTAAAAAATATATATCTACAGCATAGGTAAGACTCATGTAAGGCAGACTATGGAAGAAAGAGATCTGGGGGAGAGAATAATGAATGACTTGAAATTTAGTGCACATTGTAGTATAGTGGTTAAAAAGGTGAGTCAAGTATTAAACTGTATATTACGACACATTGGTAGCAGAGACATGAAGATGATGGTACCCTTGTATAGTGCATTGGTGAGGCCCCATTTGGAGTATGGTGCTCAGGTTTGGTCACCATACAGACAAGCAGATATCAGGAGATTGGAGAGAGTACAATGTAGGGCCACAAAGAGAATTTCAGGTCAAGAACATGAGCCATAACAGGAAAGATTAAAAAATCTAAATCTTTATACATTGCAGTATCGCAGAATGGGGGGGTGTATTTGCATGATCTACAGGGCATTCAAGGATGAGCACTTACAGCAGGATTTAGGATTAGTAGTTAGGAATAATAGCGTGCATGAAACAAGAGCACACACACTACAATTACAACAAGACAAATGGAGAACACTGAGGAAAAAGTATTGGTTTAGCCAGAGAAGTGTTAAGTTGTGGAACACTTTACCAGAACAATTAGTAACAAGTGGGTCAATGGATTGCTTCAAACGTGGTCTGGATAAATATTATCATACTAAAACATCCATCATTTGGAGAATAAATAATGATAGAAAAATGACAAGCATTAAGGACGCAAGTCTATGTAGCTTGAATAACCTATGAAACCTATGAAATATGAGACTTTAGAATCTGGCAGGATGCTGCGGATGTACAATTTGAGAATATACTGGGATGCGCAATTTGAGAATGTGATGAAAATACAAGATTTTGGCATGTGACTAGATTCAGAATTTTTCTTTTAATATTTTATTGAGGGCTCAGAGTGAAATGATCAGTTACAGAAACAAAGTACAGAGACCAAGGCAATATCCAATGAAATGATCAGTTACAGAAATAAAGTACAGAGCCCAAGACAATATCCAAGTAGTAAACAGGATACATACATGCAACTCAAGTGAGGGACTGAACCATTAGCATGGATTTGAAGGGCATGGGAACATTTTAAAATTATAAAGCTGTGTAGAAAAAAAAATCATTTAATTGGGGTCCTGCACAACAGTCTTTCTTTAACAAAAAAGAAATACTGTACATCAATAAATTACCCGGGAACATCTTGATGAGGAAACTCTCTGAAATGAACTTAAATTATGCAATAGGCTATTAGAGCTGTGAAAATACATTTTTCCAAATATTCGGTATTCGACAGACAAATATCTGGTTATTTGGCATTCAAGTGTTTGGTATTTGTGTTAGTTTAAAAAAAAAAAGAAAAAATAGTCTTCCATTCTGCTACCCCAGCCCAAAACCCATTAAAAAATGACCCTCCCCACCCTCTGTTAGTAATCTAAGGCCACCCTCCTCCCTCAGCACCCAATTTTTTTTGCTAGTACTGCAAATGAATTGTAAAATCCCACAAAGGACAACCAGCACGATCCAACCTCTGCCACAGCTGGCAACCTTCTTCTACATTTCAAAAGTACTTGTAGCACAAAAGAGAGGATTAAAGTGTTCCACCATCCCCCTCCCACCCACGGAGCAGCACTCATCCTCCTACCATCTCCCTCCAGCAACAAAGTCTATTAGATGAAGGCGACCAGCACAACCCACTCTCCGCCACAGCCGGCCATCATCTTTTAATTTTCAAAAGTGATTATTTCACTGAAAAGGGATTAAATTGTCCTTTGTCCCCCCACCCTAGTATCAGCACCCACTTCACACCTTTCTCCTCAAGCACCAAATTCTGTTAGGCAAAAGCGGCTGGCTCAACCCACCCTCCACCATGGCCAGCCACCTTCCTATGAGTGAAAGCACTCATGAGCTTCCTGTCTCTAATAGTAGTGGCACAATCAGCTGATTGTACTATTAGAAATATGAAGGACATGAGAGTTTCACTCATTGGAAGGCAGCTGGTCATGGAGAAGGGCGAGATGTGTTGGCCACCTTCAGCTAATAGAATTTGTTGCTGAGGGGGAAGAAGAGGATGAGAAGTGGGGGCTACTCCTAGGGTGGGGGACACTTCTTTTTTAGTACTATAAGCGCTTTTGAAATGTAAAAGATGGCAGTAACGATTCCCAGTGTTTAAGGTCTTTTTATTATTTTTTCAATCAGAGGTATAAATCTGAGTTCGAAGGCGTTTTTTATGGCTGACATCTATATGCACCACTAGATGTTTTACAGATTCAGATTTTCAGATGTTGGCAGGAACTCATAATTGCTCAATTTGGCAGAGATGTCCAACTTTTGATTATGGTGATGTTGAACAGTTTTGAACTTTAGCAGGGTTATGCAATTTTTGGAGTGTGATGTGTAATTTTGGTATGCAGTGGGAGCACACAATTTCAGAATGTGGCTGTGACACCCAGTTTTGGAGTGTGGTAAAGATACTAAATTATAGACTGTGATTAGGCAACCAATCCTGAAATATGAGAAACATGAGGAGTTTTGATCTTTGGGATTTGCAAATTCAAAAATGTGTTGTAAAGATGTCATCTTCATAATGATGGTGATGCACGATTTTGGAACATTGTGGGTATACACAATTTTTGAATCTGGTAGGGATGTGCAATTTCAGAATGTCATAGAAATGTATAGTTTCAGTATGTGTCAGGAAAGCACATATTAGGAATGTAGTAGGAACTAAGAATGAACTGATGCCAAATTTGAACTCAGTGAATGTGCTGAAATTCAGCACTTTTACCTTCACTTTGGCCCCTCAACCTTTTGGGCAACTTTGGGTTTCTTCGACCTTTGGGCATTTGAAAAAAAAAAAAACTTTAGGCCTTTCCTGGTGCCCAGTTCTGGTCCTATCACCACCCCTTCAGCCACTTGAGTCTGTTCCCACCCTCTTCCTCCTCTCTGGATATATTTTTTTTATTGAAAAAAAAAATGTCTAGCTCTTGCCACTGTGCCAGATGTTGACCTATTTAAAGGAATCTGAAGGGAGGATCAGAGGAGGGTAACCGTGGTTGGAATTGATTGGGGTGGATGAGGTATGGTTCAGAGGTGCCAGTTACCCCTGTTTATAGCCTGCTAAAACCCAATACCAAGGACCCCAAGTGTCTTTGGCAAAATTGTAGAAGCCAAATTGAAGACAGGGTATGAATCTAAGCTGAACCGGTATTACCTCACATTCATTCAACCTTAGCAGAGACATGCAGTTTTGGAATGTGTCAGAATATGCAATTTTGGAATATGATGAAAGTGGACAATTTTGGTATATGGTGGAAAGAGTACTTTTAGAAAATGGTGTGCTGTATAGTTATGGAATGTGGTGAGGAAGTACAGTTTCAGAATGTGAATAAGGAATAAGGATGAGCTGTTGTCAAATTTGCATTCAGTGAACATGCTAAAATCAGTCATTTTGGACACTGGTTAAGAAAGTGAAAAGGAACTTTGTATATTCTTGGCATTTTGGCATTTAAACATAGTGATGCAAAGGTAGAACACACTGGGCATATTGAAGCCGTTGACAAGCCACATGACCTGCAGCAGACAATCAGCAATGCTTGAGATCAGGAATGGCTTATGCTGCACACATATCAGTGCAATTCCCTACTCTATGTCCCACAGGGCAGGAACCTAGCTTCTGAAGTGAGCTCCTTTTATCTAAAAATGAGTGACATTTACACAGAAAACTTTAGAAAAAATAAAGAATTCAGCATTATCATTCCAGTTCTGGTCTTTTTTGCTCCCTAATGTACCTGCAAAAGGTTTTATCCCCCTTCTTAACTGAGATGGCCATCTTTTCCCAGGTTTGGGCATTTGTTATTCTGACTGCCTTCTCCACTTCCTTCTGCTTTAACTCATACCATTATCTGTCCTGCTCCTTCTGTTTCCTTATACTTCTTGCATGCTATCTTCTTCTCCCTAACCTTCCCTGCCACCTCATTTGAGAACCGTAGTGTTTTTTTTCCTTCATTTTAATTTGTTTATTTGCTTCACACAAAGGCTTGCTGCCTCTGTGATAGCAGTTTTGATTTTCCACCATTGTTCCGCCACCCCTTCTTCTTGCCTGTTTGCTAGTGATTTTCTGAGGCACTTTCCCATTTTGCCAAAGTGGACATGGCCTACCTAGACTTTAGCAAGGCATTTGACACAGTCCCACACAAAACATTAATAGTCAAATTAACCAGCCTGGGAGTGGGTCCCAGGGTGGTAGCCTGGTTAAAACATTGACTGGACAACAGGACACAGAAGGTAGTTGTAAATGGAGTCCACTCTGAAGAGAGAGGGTTACTAGTGGGGTACCGCAGGGTTCAGTACTGGGTCCAGTCCATTTTAATGTCTTTATAAGTGACATTGCAGAGGGACTGGAAGGAAAAGTATGCATCTTTGCAGATGACACAAAGATCTGCAACAGGGTTGATACACAAGGAGGCATGGAAAGGATGAGAATGGACTTGGCAAGGTTGCAGAAATGGTCGGAAGTATGGCAGCTAGGATTCAATGCAAAGAAGTGCAAAATAATGCACTTGGGAAACAAAAACCCAGGGGAAGATTACACAATGGGGGGTGAGGTAGTAAAAACAAAAAAGGAAAGGGACCTGGGGTAATCAGATCAGATGACCTTAAGGTTAGCAAGCAATGTGAGAAGGCAGTAGGGAGAACTGGGGGTATACTGGGATGCATAGGGAGAGGCATCACCAGCAGAAAACAGGAAGTTGGTATCCCTCTGTACAGACAGTTGGTGAGATCCCATGTGGAGTACTGTGTCCAGTTCTGGAGACCCCATCTCTGTAAGGACATAGACAGGATAGAGGCAGTTCAGAGGAGGGCAACTAGAATAGTGCAGGGTCTGCAAGAGAAGCCATATGAGGAGAGACTAAAAGAGCTTAATATGTATACACTTGAGGAAAGGCGGGAGATGGGGGACATGATAGAAATGTTTAAGTACCTCAGTAGAATCAACACAGCCCAAGAGGGTAGCATCTTTCAGAAAAAGAGAAATGCAAGAACAAGAGGACACAATTTAAATATAGAGGGGGGTCGGTTCAGGGGCAATGTGAGGAAGCATTTTTTCATAGAGAGGGTAATGGATGCATGAAACAGCCTTCCCGAGGAGGTTGTGGGGTCTAAAACTGTGGGAGAATTCAAGAATACATGGGACAGACATAAGACAATTCCTGTGGGGGGGGCAGGAAGAAATAGGCTGTTGGTTTACTAGGATCTGTGGCTTATCCTGTAGGTAGGGAAATGGGCAGACTAGGTGGGCCAAGCGGTCCTTATCTGCAGTCAAAGTCTATGTTTCTGTGTTTCTATCCCTCCTAAAGTCTGGTACCCTCACATTTGTGTAGCTTGACTCTACGGCTGTGTTTATTGAGAACCACACTGGTAGTCACTTGTTCCCAGATGGCTACCACTTCTAAATCTGAGATGCTTTCTCCATCACCATTTGAGAACACCAGGTCTAAGATTGCTCCCTCCCGAGTGGGTTCCAACACTAGCTGTCAGAGGCATGCCACCTGTACGACATCAAGAATGACCCTACTCTTGGAAGTGGCTACAACAAAAGTGCTCCAGTTAACATCTGGTATATTCAGGTCCCCCATTAACAGTTGAGAGGCTTTATGTCCGAATGGGTCACAAGTGGTTTGCCCCAGGGGTCCATCCCTCGGACCTCTGTTATTTTCCTTGTTTGTTACCAATATGTAGGTCCATGAGGGCATCTGGCTATGAAAATATGCTGATGACACAAAGATTGGGGCAGTTGTTAATAACACAGAGGCCATTAATACACTTCAAAGACAACTAAAGGATTTAGAAAGCTGGGCAAAAAAAACATAACCTGGATTTTAATGTATATAAATGCAAAGTTATGCACTTTGGTAGCAACAACACACAGGCACAGTATACTATATGTAATCAAATCGTTGCGAACACAGATAAGATAAAGGACCTCTAGGTTATAGTCACCAATAACATAAATTTTGATGCACATTGTAAGGAGTCAGTGAATAAAGCAACGAGGACTCTGGGATGTATCCTTACAAACATTAAGAGTCAGCGTGAGGAGGTGTTAGTCCCCCGTATAAGACTCTCATACAGCCTATGTTAGAGTATGGAGCACCTTTTTCCTCAGTACAAAGCCAGGAAGGTGTTAGAATGGTTGAAAGTGTGCAACAGAGACTAACAAGAAATGTGGCAACAGTTAGGGATCATAAATACAAGGACATATTACAGCAACTGGGTCTGTATTCTATCCCTCACCAAAGTTGGAATACTATCTTTTTGTCTTTTTTGCTAGTATTGCAATAGTAATTTTATGATAATTTTGGGTAGTATTCAGTAGTAGTAGAGTAGTCTGCCCACGAGCCGAAAAATTTAAATGAGCTATCTATTTGAAGACTAACTTGGTAATAATTAAGTATTCGGTTAGTAGTTAGGTAGTCAATATGCAAATTTATGCAAATGAAGGCAATGCTATGAAGATTAGATGATTACTTAAATGATTACTTCTGAATTGTATAACAATACCAATGAAGTCTAATGAAGGCTAGTTGAATACTTCTCAATAGTGGTAAAGTAGTAGTACTGTAGTACTCAATTAGTATTTACATAGAGCCATAAATGTAATTTGTGCAGCACAGGCCATGCACTGTGCTCCAGCTGTGCTTTCAGCTAACTCAGTTGCAGCTCCTGCTCACAGGGACTGGTTTTGAGTAGCTGCTTGCATATGGCCAGTATACAGTGCCAGTACATGGAGGCAGGGTAGCTAGCCTGCCCCCATGCACTGGCACTGTATACAGGCCATATGCATGCTGGTCCTTACTCAAAACCCATCCCCATGAGCTGCACCTACAGCTGCGCTAGATGGCAAGCACAGCTGCAGTACAACATGCAGCCTATATGCCTGCAGGCCATCCTGCTGTATGTGTCCCTCAAAGCATAGCATGTATCATGGCTTGAGGGTATCCCAATCCTTTTATCTCCACCACTTCACTAGTGTAAAAGAAAAGAATTTAAAGTGTACATCTGTGAACACTGCAGGTGGGACTGTACTTTATCCCTCTGTGGCACGTAGAGTCATTATTCTGCTCCTGTAATCTTCATGTGGCCAAGGTTTCATGTTGTGTGACAGCTTTGATCTGTACCAATACCCAAATGTTGCTCAATCTGCACCCATGAGAACATTGGCAGTGTAAAGCAATACAGAAATGCTGTTGCCTACACCATTATTTTCCTGATGTATCTACCTCTGTTAGTGCTCAAATATGTATTAGCACTTTAACATGTTTACTGTAAAATGTACTGGCACTTTTACACACATCTCCTTAATGTAATAGTACACCAGTACCCACAATCCCCTACTCTGCATGGTTCAGGAGATCCAGTCTGCTGGCAGAATGGGAATCCAACTTGACGCCCGCTGGCATCTTCCACTCCACTTGCATCTGGCTCCCTGCCCCACTACACATCTATATGCACAAGTGGGGAGGGGCAAGATAGGCAAGATTTTATGGCACATAAAAAGATGTTTGCCCAGCTTCAACTTCCAAAATAAAAGTATTTATCAATAAAAATAAACTTATCTTTGCTGACATTTGACCAGTTTGAAGAAGGTTACACCAAATGGAGGGTCCAGATCTTTTGCTGTGCAGAACCACCTAAAGCAAAAACATACTTATTGAAGCTACATAGGCATGTTACATTATGACCAAAATGAGTGATGAATAAACTTGAACATTAAACCACAGTTGTATACTACATTTTTTATGTCCATTAGAAGAAAACTGCAATAAATATACACTTTTTCTAAATCCAATCTATATAATTCTTATAGGCCTAACAATATTTGAGTACATTTAATGATAGATGTCTGCACTTACACCTTAAAGCCGACAATTATGATGCTCTCCACCCACTACAGTTACAGATCAGTAAGCTAGTTATTATTGGATACACACAGATACAAAGATGTTGTTGACAGATAAGGGCCTTGTGGCCCATCCAGTCTGCCCTATCCCTCTTTCTAATGCTTAAGGTACCCTAGATGCTACAAGGCCCCCTTCACCCTAGCTTGATAATTCCAAGGTATCTTTCACACGCATTCTTGAATCCCTGAACCATGGCCACTCCCACCACTTCCTGCAGGAGACTGTTCCACCTCTCCACCACCCTTTCAGTGAAGTAGAATTTCCTCAAGTTCCCTCTAGGTTATCCCCCTTGAGACTCATGCTGTGCCCGCTTGTTCTGCTATTTCCCTTCATGTGAAAGATGCTCCCCTCTGGTATCCTGTTGACCCCTTTTAGGTATTTAAAAGTCTCAGTCATGTCCCTCGTCTGGTACCTGTTGATCCCCTTTAAATATTTGAAAGTCTCTATCTTGCCCCCCCCCCTTCTTCCAGGGAGTACAGACTTAAAGCTCTGAGTCTCTCCTCATACAACTTATGCCACATCCCCAACATCAGTTTTGTTGCCCTCCTCTGTACAGCCTCCATCTTGTCTCTCTTTTGGAAATGGGTCCTCCAGAACTGAACACAGTACTCCAGATGAGGCCTTACTAGGGAGTAGTACAACAGTACCACCACTTCCCTCCTTCTATTTGTTATATACCCTTATCTATGCACCCTAGAATTCTGTCACTCATTCCGACTGCTTTGTTGCACTCTTTAGCCACTTTGAAGTTGTCTTCTGTGACTACCCCAGATCCCTTTCCTCTGTGGTGGCCTCCAGTGTTATCCCATCTAGTTCATACTCAGCCCTAGGTTTCCCCTTCCCTAAGTGCATAATCTTGCACTTTTTTGCATTGAAACCCAACTACCATTCCTTGGACCAGTTTTCTAGCCTCTTCAGATCCATCTTAATTTTTTCTATACTTTCCTGTGAATCTACCCTGTTACATAGCTGTGTATCATCTGCAAACAAGCTAACCCTCCCTTCTAGATCCTTCTAGACCCTCTGCAACATTGCTTATGAAGACATTGAAGAGCACTGTTCCCAGCACGGATCCCTGGGGTACACCACTTGTTACCGGTCCCTCCTGTGAGCTAACTCCATTTACCACCACTCTTTGTGTTCTGTTACTCAACCAGTTTCTAACCTACATGACCACCTGTGTCCCCACCCCCAGATTTGCCAGCTTTTGGATTAGTCTCCTGTGTGGAAATGTGTCAAAGGCCTTCTTGAAGTCTAGATAGGTCACATCTACCTCTCTGCCCTGGTCTATTTCCTTTGTCACCCACTCAAAGAAATCAAGTTTGTCTGGCATGACCTTCCTGCCTTGGGTCCAGCAGCCCCCTTGTCTCAAGGTAGTCCACCAATCTTTTCTTAAGTAGGATTTCTATCATTTTACTTATTATAAAAGTCAGACTGACAGGGCGGTAGTTTCCTACCTCCTCCTTGCTACCACTTTTTTGCAGGGCTACCACTTGTGCCCTCCTCCACTCCGCCAGAACCATGCCTGTGCAAAACATAGAAACATAGAAGTTGATGGCAGATAAGGACCACAAGGCCCATCCAGTCTGCCCATTTCTTTTTCTACCTTATGAATGTGCCATCGGCCTTTGCTCTGTCAAAGGCCTATTTATTCATACTGATCTGTATTGCTCCCTTATGCCTATCCCATGCCTGTTTGAAGCCCTGCACTGTATTCATATTCACCACTTCCTGAGGTAGGCCATTCCATGCATCCACCATCCTTTCTGTGAAAAAGAACTTCCTCACATTACCCCTTAATTGGCCTCCCTCTAATCTCATGCTGTGTCCTCTTGTCCTGGTATTTTCCTTATATTGAGCCATGTTAGACTCTTTCACCTTGTTAATGCCCTTAAGGTGTTTGAATGTTTCGATCATATCACCTCTCTCCCTCCTCTGCTCTAGGGTATACATATATATATATATATATATATATATATATGATAGATAGATACACATACACATATATTTGCACGCTCCTATAATGTGATTATATATATATAGTCACATTATAGAACATACGAATATATATATATAGGCCTCCTCTAATCTCATGCTGTGTCCTCTTGTCCAGGTTATATATATATATATATATATATATATATATATATATCATATATATATTATATATATATATATATATATATATATATATATAGAGGAGAGATCCGTTAATCTGTCCTAATATGTTTTCTGATGCAGTCCCTGCACCATTTTGGTTGCCCTTGGTTGTGACTGTTTTTAGTAATCCACTGAACAGCTTAGCCAGAGGTTTAGCCAATTCCCCCCAGAGCTCCTTTAGGATCCTCGGGAGTATCCCATCAGGTCCCATAGCTTTATCCACCCTAAGCTGTTCTGGTGCTTTTTTTATTCTGTCCTCTGAAAAAAGTCTAATGTCCACCGCTCCTTCCCATTTGCCCTTCTCAATTAATAGGGGATCATCCCCATTGTCTTCTTCTGTGAATACAGAGCAGTATTTGTTGAGGATGGTCACATTATAGGAAAGTACGAATGTGCTAGCAGAAATAGACCACCTGGTCAATCTAAGTCTGCTGAAGTGTGCAGCTAGCACTTCTAGTTTGCAGCTGCCCCACTCCCTCCCCTTTGTCATCCCACAGCTGCCGCCCACCTCCCCCACCCTAACTGTCCCCTGTTCCCTGTCCCATGCCCTTTTAAAGCTGTTCACAAATTTACATGATACCACCCATTCTGGTAGTATGTTCCATTTTGCTACCACCCTTTCTGTGAAATAGTGTCTACTCATTTCCCTCCTTAATCTTCCCCCTCTATTCTTAGCCCGTGCCCCCGATGTCCCTCCTTAGCTTACAGACCCCATCTGCCCCATCCTTATTGATTCCCCTCAGATACTAGAACTTCTCTATCATGTTCCCCCATCTCTTCTGTCCTCCAGGGTGTATATATTCAGGTCTCTCAGCCTGCTCTCATAGTCTCTGCCCTCCATTCCACATATCTTCATTGTCCTCCTCTGCACCCCCTTCCAGCAGCCTAAAATCACACTTCAGGTATAGCCTCCTAAACTACACACAATACTCCAAGTGCGGCCTTACCAGTGATCTGTTGATGGGCAAGATCACCTCTCTTCACCTGGATGAAAATGCCCTTGCTATACACCCCAGCATTGTGTTTGCTTTTGTAGCCATCTCCTGCACTGGGAAGTGTTGTTCATGGTCCCTGCAAAGATTTCCCCTAGGACTTTCTCCTCCTCAGTTATCCCCAGCTTAACCCCTCTAATCTGGTATTCTCTCTTTGGGTTCTTCGCCCTGAAGTGCATAACCTTACACTTCTTTGCATTGAACTGCAGCTACCATCTCTCTGACCACTCCTCTAGTTTGCTTAGGTCCCCCTGCAGCTGCTTCCATCTGTCCTCACCATCCACCACTGCTCCCATTTTGGTGTCGTCTGCAAACAGACTTACTGCAGTTGTTTACAAACCCAATCACAAATCCACCAATAGCGTTCCCAAGTCTCACAAACACATACAGTCCAGTGTGTGTCCAGTCCAGCTAACAGTGTGTGTATTCAGACATCAGGTGCCATATGTCACAGGCTACCAGTATAAATAATGTAGTGCACTACGGGTGGGTGGGGGAGGTTGAGTCCCTCCTGAGTACTAGAAACAGACAATCAGCTACCCCAGCAGACCCTCACTGAGACATTCAGCTGCACCAGCAAATTCCCCTAAACAGTTACCTTTCCAACTTAAGTCACAAAGCCCCCTGATACCACATTGTCAATGTCTTTCTCCACTACCCTGCCTCCCACTGCCCCAAGTCTCACAATCCCTCCCCGTCTTCCTTCTCTCACTAATATAATTAAAGAATGCTTTCCCTCCTACCATCACTGATTTAGCTAGTTTTTCTTCGGTTTCGGCCTTCACTGTCCTTACTATCTTGTTTGCCTCCTTTCATTTTTCCAAGTATTCTTGCCTGTCCTCCTTGCTTTGTGTTACCTTGTACCTCAGAAATGCCATCTTTTTTCCTCCTACTAGCTCTGCTACTGCCCTCAAGAACCACAGTGGTTTCCTCTTTCTTTTGCTCTTGCTGCAGGGCCTGGCACAGTAGTTTGATACCAGTTGCAGGGCTTCCCTTATCTTATCCCGCTGTTCCACTACTCCCCTAATGACATTGTATTCCAACATAGTCTTCCTGAATTAGCCCTTCATCTTAACAAAGTCTGTCCTGCTGAAATCCAGGAGACAGAGACAGAGAGAGAAATATTTGAAATTTGTTTGCTCAAAGCAGACTTTACAATAAAGAAACGTGACCAGTGCATGCCTTAATTTCTCAGAAACTAGAAAGTATGGAAGAAGACTAGGTGGTACTGTATACAAAATCTGCCAGCAGAAACAGGCCTTATGGTCTATTAAGTTAGTCTGCTCCAATATGCAGCTAGCACCCTTATATTGCAGCTGCCCCCTCCTTCCCCCCTCACCCCCATTACCATTAAAAGAATCTGTAAATATATACAACCATTACGTGGGTGGATAGTGGTCCCCACCAGCCCACCTCCAATCCCCACCAAAGTTATCAGCTTCCCCTGCTACAGGCAAACCAGGACAAGCTGTCTCACCTCCAGCTCCCATAGCTCTGCCCCAGGACAATACAAGCTTCCCCCTGCCTTAGCACCAGGCTACCCTGGCCCACCTTGGCCCTCTGCATTCCAATGGACCTTCATCTGGACCACATCAGCTCCCCTGGTCCCAGGCTTACCTGTTCCCTCCAGGCTTGCATGGCCCTGCCCCATTCCAGCACCAGCCTCTTCTGGCCCATGCTGTCCTCTTGGGTCACCCCAGTTCCCTTGGTCTTGCCTGTGGACCACCCCAGCTTCTCTGCCATGCCCGAGCCACCACCCTTCTTCCTTCAGCCCTAGCCCACCTACTGTTCCCCACCTATCACAGCTCCACCCTGCACCATCCCTAGAATGTCCTGGTTGGCCCCCAGTTCCAATGGCCCTGTCCCTAGACCACTACATTCCATGTTGCACTAGTCACCATCTGCCCTGGTTCTATCCATAGTCCACACCTATTCCCTCTGCCTCCGACTTACCTGGTCTACTTTGCTCCCATAGCCCTGCTGCAGGACAACCCAAAGTCTGGGCGGTTCTGGCCCACCCCAGTTCTGTTCCCATGGCCATACCCCTTAACTGCTCCAGATCTCCCTGCCTTGGACTAATGTGGCTCACTAACTCCCATGGCCTTGCCTCTGTTCCACTGCAACTTCCGCCCTCCCATCCCAAGCAAGGCTCTGCAATCCTTCCCCTGGGAGGAGAGCAGTCCTTTGGATGTTTGATCCTCCTCAACCACCAATGACCCTTTAACAAACAGAGTTTGTCAGTACCAGAATGCTACCACTGTCATGGGGGGCAGGTGGAGGCAGAGCAGTATGCAAGTAATAATACCCGACAGGGTGGGCATTATTGGGATATAATGAACCACCCAGGGGTGTAATAAGGCCCAACACCACAGGCGGAGGGCCTTACAGCCCCTGGAAGCTCCGTTATATCCCATAACACCCACCCTGGAGGGTATTATTACACTTAGAAAATGGACATGTGTGTAAATTTTAATCAATGAAATATTAGAGGAACTGCCTCTGAAAACTCAAAAAGTGTGAACAGTTTTTTTTTTTTGTAAAGTAGTGCCTGTATTTGCGCATTGTTCCATTTTCATTGCCGCCGGTAACTGAGTCATTCTGTCTAGTGTCCACCTCCAGCAGTAAAACAAGAGCACGAGTGTTGAATCATAAGCTGTGTGTTAATCGTTAATCTGTTTGTACTAAGTCCCAAACAAGAAAAAAAAAGTTACTTTACATCTGTGGTGATCCTCCGTGGCTTCTTTTTGGGTGGAACTGGACAGGCATGCGAGTGTTCCTGACTTAGAAGGATGGTCGGGAACATTACTTGGATGAAGATCGAGGGAGCCGGCAGCATTACAAGAAAGTAAACTGTAAAGAGAAACAATGTGTTTTATTCATTGAGGGGTGTACAAGATTAGTTTATTGTAGCACTGTGCTGGCGATAAAAATGTTACATGAGCGGGACCAGAAGGAAGGTCAGGTGCTTGCACTTTCAGGGAGGTCGAGCGAGCCAACATCGGAAAATAAAAGTAAGCGTGCAATTCAAGATATTTCTTTTTTTCTGTGAGGAGTCGTGGAGGAACTGAAGCAGCATTTTGCTGGGAGTTAATGACTTTTTGTAGAGAGTGGTGTGGTGGTGGGGGGCTGGTGAGTCAGTAATCGAGGCAAAACAATGGCAGCTGCTCAGTGTGACAATTTGGGGTGCCCAATAATACCATAAGTAATGGGGCAACCAAAATTGGGACTTGTTTTTTTATCAGGCATTGTTAAAAAACAACAACACATGTGGCAGTGGGGCTTAGCCAATCAGCGTGAAGGTTTTATGAGACCTATTTTCTAAATGTCTTCATGAAATGCAGAAATTAACTTTTCCTAGCATTATCAATGAGACTTGTCACTCTAGGCACTCCCTCTCACTCGGTGCTTTCCTGCTGTATTGTGCAGCTGGCAGATCAAGCAAGTGGCCATGCTCGGGGTTGTGGGGGGGGGGTTGCAATTGGGCCATACTGAATATCAGTACAAAGTCAACTTCTGCAGTGGTTTCTAATCCCAGTAATCTACCTTTTAGAATGCTTAGAGAAATAATTCACCATTTAGAACATAAATTATTTCTCTGAACAACTGCACAGTCACACTTACGCTCCGGCAAACCAGATGCAGGGCGTGGAGCGCAATCTGATTAGGACAGGAAAACTCCTTCACAAGCACCAGTTTCAAAATAGTGCCCAGTAATAAACAGTGCCAGGTGCTGTTTTAAACTCAGCACTTATGAGGGGGTTTGCCTGTCACATGTATGTTTTGGAAACTCCTTGCTCATATTATTATACAGTATATAATGAACCCACCTCATTGCAGAATGCTCTGGTAACCTCACAATTTGTCAGGTTGGAGACATCTTGAGGACAGGAGCTTTGCTCTCATGCCCATTATGTCACTAACCTCAGTCAATGTGGCTTGTTCTGCATGGTAGGGGGTTTGTTATTCTCTGTATGTGCCTGTAGCCTTCTATCAAGTCTCATAAGCAAAGTCGGGTCAGGTCAGGAGAACTCCAACAAATGCCAGAGAGGTTTGATTCTGACAATAGCTTTCATTACCAGGCCAAAATAAATAAATATCCCCCATGTCCTTTAACTGTTGCTCAGGTTAAACAGTTCCTCATAATTCACCTTGTGTATTCCTTTCAAGGATTCCCTAATGAGGAGCACAGGAAGGGAAGTGGGTCAACCCCACATGACCAAGAGGTGGTATGTTGCATCCCAGGGGTGGAGGCTTTTAAGCAGGGTCTGAAAACTTTATTCACTCATACTTTTGGTGTTTAATCATCCCCACAGTGTTATGTACCCAACATGAGCCCCCTCCATCCAAAAGCACCCAAAACTAGTCCACCTCCCTTCACAGTATCCAATACTAGCCTCCTCCCTCCATGGCTCCAGACACTAGCCCTCTCCTTCTACAGCACCTGACACTAGCACACCTGACTCCTCAGTACCCTACACCAGCTCACCTTCATCGACAGCACCCAACACCAGCCATCTGTGTCCACAGCACCAAACACCAGCCACCACTGTCCACAGTACCCAACACCCTGCCACCTCCCTATACAGCCTCCATGATACTAACCCCCTCCCTCCACAGCACTGGCCACTAGCATGTTTTCCTTACAGCCCCCCATGACAGTAGTCCCCTTGACTGTACACCTTCCACAGCCTCATTACTCCTGGCCCTTCATCACCTCTGCAGACACCAACCCCTGCCTCTACTTCCTGACTCAACCTCACCCCCGCACACCACCCCTCCTTCTCTTTCACCACAGTCTCTTTGAACACCCTTCCCTTTCTAGGCGTCCCACTTTTCTAAACTCATGGATATCACCTCCCTCCCTCCTAGGCCCCCCTGACTCCCAGAAATCACACACTTTCCTCCTCAGCCATTTGAGAATCATACATACACTTGTTACCCACCTGCCCTGCAAGGCCCCCTCTGGACACTATCTCCTCAGACACTAGAGGCACACATACACCCTCCTCTACACTCTCCCTCCACAGGCTCTGAAACTAGCCCCCTCCCTCCTTCCACAACTTTCGACCCTAGCTGAGCCATCTTCAAAAGCCCAAGACACTAGCATCCCACTTCTCCAGACACTAGCCCCCCCAGCCCCTGACAATAGCCCCACTTCCTTCCTTGTCACATGACACTAGCCCTACCTCCTTCACTGGCATCACAATTACCACTGTCCCACTAGCTAAATGTAGCAGATTTTGTATCTAGCTAGTACGGTTTTACTTTAGCTAGCCCTATGGACTTGTACTGAGGACGGTAACACTTCAGTAAGTACACCAGCAGGGCCAGTGGAGAAGTCTGTGGGTATTTTTACCTGGTTACCAAACAAGAAAATCAATTTTCCCAGTCACTAGCCCTGCTGGCTAGAGGCTGCAAAACCAAATTTTGACTCCTAAATTAAATATGACTTACCTGCTGTGTTCAAATCACACTGACCAGGGCTGAATTGGCTTGGGTTTGGGGTATTCTGGTAGTATCTAAAAGGAAAGCAGAAAGAACAATGTGGAAACAAAAGTGTTAGAAGTTCTAGAGGAGAGATTAGGGGTTAGAAGGAAACAAAATAAGATAAGATACTTATCTGAAATGTAGACAGTCAACATCTGCCCATATTTGTTAAAATAAAGGTAAAAATGAGGAACATATAGTAGCTGAATAGAGAGAGCAGCAGAGAGATACACATTGTAATGCAACATAGGAGCAAGGAAAGAGAGTTCTAGTGGAAAAGTCAGAGTTAAAGAGAAATTACTGTACCATAAGAGTTAAAA
The DNA here is from genome assembly GCA_016271365.2 of Neoceratodus forsteri. NCBI lineage: Eukaryota > Metazoa > Chordata > Ceratodontiformes > Ceratodontidae > Neoceratodus > Neoceratodus forsteri. The sequence goes on along the minus strand of CM057455.1, from coordinate 634,799,349 downwards.
ACACTAGATTTTCAACAATTGTATTTTAACTTTGTAAAAGAGCCTCAACTCAAAGGTACTTTGTAATCCTAGACTCAAATAAATAAATAACTTTATTGTTTCTAGTTATTTTTTTTTTACTTTCCCATGCTGTTGATCTACTAAATATTGTAGGAAATGCAACACTTATTTCATTAAGTCTTTCAAAACCTAGAGTTCCTTCCACCTTAAATTAGTGTAATTATATACCCACATAACCCATTACACCCAAATCAAACTGTACTTATCTAATAGGTAAGGCATTATGGACCTCATATTCAAAGCCAGCCAGCTGCACTCGCACACAGGGGTGCTATATGAAAAAATGGGGACAACTAGCTCCAGCACCATATTCAAATGAATAGCACAATCTGAACTGACTGCACTATGCATTTGAATATCAGCCATGGTAGCGTGGCATCCAGTCAGTATTCGCAATGCTTTGTGCTGCACTACAAGGGTACGGGCTAAAGACCAACCATAGGTGTAATGCGCAGTACACACTGGTTAGTTCTGCACCCCTAAGGGTGAATATTCAAACAAAGATGCAGATGAACCCACTGCACTACAAGGTCATTTGTATGCCCATTATGGACTCCACTACATGCTACCACAGTGGCTCAGTGTGCTGGGCCACATCCCCCTCACATGCCCGGATTCCCATCCTTGTTTAAAAACAAAACACTCCCTGGTGGTCCAGTAGCCTCTCACCAGCCCTGATCCCCATCCTTGTTTGGAAAATGAAAGAATTCCCTGGTGGTCCAGTGGTTCCCTCTCCCTAACCCCTACCAGACTGTAGCAGACAAACCCTGTCCCAGGTGGTCTGGTGGACCCTCACTCTGGCATGTAGTACCCAATCACTCCACTGGCCCCCTCGACCAAACTGCGAGAGCCAGCGACTGACACAGCCTTCTAATCACCTCCACATCTGGTCTTAGACTGAGTTCTCCTGGCACCCATACTGTACAGTGCACCCTACGAATGCAGTACAAAGCCCCTGCCCCCATCCTGCAGAAATTCACTTTGGAAAAAATGCAGTGGACAGGCAGAGTCATGGCATCCATGGTATTCCCATCCCCCATACTATTTCCGTCTGCTGTGATATCTGGGTCACAAACTGTAGTCACACCAAGAAAACTATAAAATTCACAGTATACTATATATAAACATAAAATCTATGTCAGATATTAGTGACATAGTTTAGTTTTCTTTCACAAAATACTATGCCACAGTTTCTTCAGCTAATATTAAATATTTGTTAAGCAGGCTGTTCCTGATTTTGATCCCTCATTCCAATAAAAAAAAAAATATTTCTTCAGCTTAAATGGCACAAGGTTGAGAAGTAAATTGCCTAGTAACATTCCCTGGCTTGCAACATACTGCAATATATAAACACAACAGCATTACACATACTACATTTGCATTCAAAGCCTGGAGGAGAAAGCCTGTTCTACCACACATAAAAACATATGCATTCAAATAACTGCAAATGCACACATTTCTTAGTCTAAAAGTACAGTTTCTTTATAACAAAACTTTAAAAATGCAGTAAAAACAAAGAAAGCACTAATTAAACATGTGCAGCAAGTCAAGATTTCAATTGCAATCTGATCCACCACAGCATTTGGAAACTTTGCAAACTGCACTGTATTTAAGCTAAGAGACTCTCTAGAACTATTCTAGATTAAAACAAGCATTTGTCAATGCCTGATGTTGATTGCGTTGGTCTGTTGAGCTCGCTCAGTGGCCCTCTGTCACTGGCTCAGTCTGTTTGTCCCAGTGCTCCAGGCTGCTCTTTTGTAGTGGGCTGCTGCCTGCATTGGCACCTTGTTCGGCTGAGGAAGAAATACCAGCTGTCCAGACAGAGCTCCATTGAGGTGGCTCACTCCTCCTCTCTGACTCACTCATTCTGTTTCTCCTGGTGCTGCAGGCTGCCCTTTTGTACTGGGCTCCTGCCTGTGTTGGTGGCTTTTTCTACCCACAAAGAAATCCACAGCTGTCCTGACAGAGCTCCATTGAGGTCGCTCACTCCGCCTGTCTCACTCCCTCATTCTGGTTCTCCTGGCACTGCAGGCTGCCCTTTTGTACTGGGCTTCTGCCTCTGTTGGTGCTTTTTTCTGCCCACAAAGAAATGTGCAGCAGTCCCAACAAAGCTCCGTTGAGCTTGCTCAATCCCCTTCTCTCACTCGCTCATTCTGTTCTGCCGGAGCTGCAGGCTGCCCTTTTCTACTGGGCTCCTGCCTGCGTTGCTGCCTTCTTATGCCCACAAAGAAATTTTCAGGAGTTACAATACAGCTCTGTTGAGCTTACTCACTCGCTCATTCTGGTTTTCCTGCCACTGCAGGCTGCCCTTTAGTACTGGGCCCCTGCATGCATTGCTGCCTTTTTCTGCCCACAAACAAATCTGCAGCAGTCCCAACAAAGCCCCGTTGAGCTCACTGACTCCCCCTCCCTCACTCACTCGTTCTGTGTCTCCTGGTGCTGCAGGCTGCCTTTTTGTAGTGGGCTCCTGCCTGCATTGGTGGATTATTCTGGCCAGAAAGAAATCTGAAGCAGTCCAGACACAGCTCCACTGAGCTCGCTCACTCCCCCTCTGTCACTCTCGCATTCCATTTCTGCTGGTGCTGCAAGCTGCCCCTTTGTACTGGGCCCCTGCATGCATTGCTGCATTTTCTGCCCACAAAGAAATCTGCAGCAGTCACAGTAGAGCTCCACTGAGCTCGCTCTCTACCGCTCTGTCACTCATTCGTTCTGTTTCTCTTGGCGCCACAGACTGCGCTTTTGTGTGGGGCTCCTGGCTGCATTGGCACCTTTGACTGTCCACAAAGAAATCCACAGCTGTCCCAACAGAGCTCCATTGAGGTTGCACAGTCTCCCTCTCTCGTCGCTCATTCTGTTTGTCTTGGCGCTGCAAGCTGCCCTTTTGTACTGGGCTCCTGCCTGCATTGGCACCTTTTTCTGCTCACAAATAAATCCCAGCAGTCCTGGTAGAGCTCCGTTGAGCTGACTAAGTCCCCTTGTCTCACTCGCTCATACTGTTTCTCCCACCGCTGCAGGATGGCCTGTTGTACTGGGCCCCTGCCTGTACTTGACGCCTTTTTCTGCCCACAAAAAAATCTGCAGCAGTCCTGACAGCGCTTCAGTGAGTTCACTCACTTCCCCTCCCTCACTCGCTCTCTTGTTCTGTTTCTCCCAGTGCTGCAGGCTGCCCTTTTGTACTGGGCTCTTGTGTTGGGGCCTTTGTCTGCCCACAAACAAATCCGCAGCAGTCCTGACAGAGCTCAGTTGAGCTCAGCCACTCCCCCCTCTCACTCGGTCGATCTTAATCTGTCCCAAACACTGATTTCCCAGAATGACCATGCTATTGTCTCACAGGAGTGCAAAAACATACTTTAGCCAGGATGTGAAAAATGACAGCTGTAGTGTTCATAAGGAGTTGTGGAAAAATGCCACTGTTGAAAATGTGGCGTGACAGTATTACAAATTTGCGAAGTTACAAGGGTGTGTGGAAACAGTTCAATACACGCTGGTAACAGTCATGTTATGGCAGTCCCAACAAAGCTCTGTTGAGGTCACTCACTCCCCTTTTCTGTTTTGCTCATTCTGTTCTGCCGGCGCTGCAGGCTGCCCTTTTCTACTGGGCTCCTGCCTGCGTTGCTGCCTTCTTATGCCCACAAAGAAATTTGCAGCAGTTACAATACAGCTCTGTTGAGCTCACTCACTCACTCATTCTGGTTTTCCTGCCACTGCAGGCTGCCTTGTACTGGGCCCCTGCATGCATTGCTGCATTTTCTGCCCACAAAGAAATCTGCAGCAGTCACAGTAGAGCTCCACTGAGCTCGCTCTCTCCAGCTCTGTCACTCATTGTTCTGTTTCTCTTGCAGCACTTGAACTGTGCTTTTGTAAGGGCTCCTGGCTGCATTGGCACCTTTGTCTGTCCACAAAGAACTCCGCAGCTGTCCCGACAGAGCTCCGTTGAGGTCGCACAGTCTCCCTCTTTCATCGCTCATTCTGTTTGTCCTGGCGCTGCAAGCTGCCCTTTTGTACAGAGCTCCTGCCTGCATTGGTGCCTTTTTCTGCCCACAAAGAAATCCGAGCAGTCCTGATAGAGCTCCGTTGAACTGACTAAGTCCCCTTGTCTCACTCGCTCATACTGTCTCTCCCACCGCTGCAGGCTGGCCTTTGTACTGGGCTCCTGCCTGTATTGATGCTTTTTTCTGCCCATAAAGAAATCTTCAGCAGTCCTGACAGTGCTGCGTTGAGTTCGCTCACTCCACTCCCTCACTCGCTCTCTCATTCTGTTTCTCCCAGTGCTGCAGGCTGCTCTTTTGTACTGGGCTCTTGTGTTGAGGCCTTTGTCTGCCCACAAAAAAATCCACAGCAGTCCCGACAGAGCTCAGTTGAGCTCGGTCACTCCACCCTCGCATTCAGTCGCTCTTAATCTGTCCCAAATACTGATTTCCCAGAGTGACCGTGCTATTGCCCGGCAGGAGTGCAAAAACATGTTTTAGCTAGGCTGTGAAAAATGACAGCTATAGTGTTCATAAGGAGTTGTGAAAAAATGCCACTGTTGAAAATGTGGCATGACAGAATTACAAATTTGCGGAGTTACAAGGGTGCATGGAAACAGTTCAACGCACGCTTGTAATACAGTCACGTTATGGAGTTACGTCACCAAATTTTCAACATAGGGATTTTAGGACCTCTGCTCATGAACAGTGCCACTGTCAATTTCTTAATCTGTCCCAAACACCGACTTCCCACAGTAACCACGTTATTCTGCACCAGAACTGTGAAAACACATTTTGGTCAGGATGTGAAAAATGACAGCTGTACTGCTTATAAGGAGGTGTGAAAAAATGGCACTGTTGAAAATTTGGTGTGACAATATTATAGATCTGCGGAGTTACAATTGTGGTTGGAAAGTACACAACGCACACTTGTAACACAGTCAATTGATGGGCTATCCTCACCAAATTTTCAACATAGGCATTTTAGGACCTCTGCTCATGAACAGTATCATAGTCATTTTCTTAATCTGTCCCAGACAGTGATTTCCCACAGTGACTGCTCTATTCTGCGCTGGAAGTGCGAAAACACATTTCGGCCAGGATGGGAAAAATGACAGCTGCACTGTTCATAAGTAGGTGTGGGAAAATGGCAATGTTGAAAATCTGGAGTGAAAATATTATAAATTCACGAAGTTCGAGTGCACGCGCTAATAGCATGACATAGCTAAGCTAACACAGTCATGTTTTGGAGTATCATTGCAAATTTTCAACATAGGCATTTTAGGACCTCTACTCATGAACAGTGTCACTGTCATTTTCTTAATCTGTCCTGAACACTGATTTCCCACAGCGACCGTGCCATTCTGCACCAGAACTACGAAAACGCATTTCAGCCAGGTTGTGAACAATGACAGCTGTATTGCTCACAAGGAGGTGTGAAAAAATGCCAATGTTGAAAATATGGCATGAAAATATTGTAAATTCGCGAAGTTACGAGCGTATGTAGCAACTGCGCAACGCACACTCGTAAAACAGTCATTTTTGGAATTTTTTCCACCAAATTTGCAACATAGGCTTTTTGAGAGCCCACCTCATGACCACTGGCACTGTCATTTCATTAACCAGCCCTGAAGGGTGATTCCGCACAGTGACCATGAAACCACCTTTCGGGGCCGATTAACGCCATGACAGTTCAAGAATTCATGAGGAGGGGTCCCAAAAACCCCATGTTAAAAATTTGGTGAAAAAATTCCCCAAAATGCCCGAGATATGCACTAAAGTTGAAAAAAAAACCTATTTATTATATTATACAGCTTACCAGCATTTCCTCAGTTCATGGTCGGCTTTGAAGAGTGCAGACGTGTTCCCAGTCCAGCGAAGATCATCAGCTTGAGCCTGGAGGAAGTATGGTGTATGGGGTGTGGGAGGCAGGGTGCGGGTGGGTGGGATGGGTTGTGGGAGGGGCAGGGAGACTACTAGGACCATTTTTTACAGGTTGTAACAAAATAAGACATCGGGGACCGTTTCTGATTTAACAGGTGCTTGGCATGCTGGGGTGGGCTCCCAGCATGCCACCTGTGTGGTGGGTTGGCCAATGGGGTTGGACACCCCACCGCAAACAAGGCAAGGGGAGGGCTGCAGGAGCCGAGGAGGATTGGGCACCCCTCAGCTATAGAAATGGAAGGGGGTATCATTATGCTGATGGGGATTGGGCACCCGTGCGTGGGAACAACAAGGGGTGGGGGATAATCATTATGCCGACGGAGTGGGCTCCCGTCGGCAATGCTTCAGATAGGGGGGAAGGGGTATATTGTTTGTGAACACGGTGGCAACCCGTCGCCATGTTCACAAACAATATCAGGGATCCCACATCCCGCCCTGCAATGACTGGTCGCTTTTTCATTGCAGCCGATGGCTGACACTGCAATGACGAGGTAGCCCCTGATTGCAGCAGCTGATTCTTTAGAAAGTTGTGTCACAGTGGCTGAACTAGTGTCAGCAGCAGCATGCCACAGCATTGGGGGATGGGGGACAAGCCTTTGCAGGCTGTGGGGGCATTGGGCACAACAGTGCCATGCCTCCACAACCTGCTTCTGGAGATACCTGCAGCAACATGTTTCTTGCGCATGCTCGCAATCAACATAAAAAGGCCTTTCTGAATTAAAATTTTTACAGATCTGTAAAAAACAAATACCTGAAACGTCTCTGCATATCTTTTCTCACTGGTCTCACAAAGAAGTTGCAACTAACTGCCAATATTGTGTTCAAACTAGGAAGTGCTTCTCTCTGGCAGTATCACATCCTGCCAAAAAGCAAAAGAATCATGGGAAATTAAATCTTTGCTGAGTAGATTTTTAAAGCAAGATGTTCCAAATTATTTCCACAAAAAATGAGTCATAAGGACACTTACACAAGGTTGTATCTTATGTGCTTCTGCAGAGCTATAGAGTACATCAAGAATATCTGCATAGTTGCAAAATAGTATGTCAGATTCAGACATCATGCTGATGTCAGCATTGGCTAGCCAGCAGTTCAGTGTGAATGTGTGGGGTTAATGGCTTAGATGCCATTCTTGAGCTGTAAGAAAAAAAAAAACACTGTTACCATGGCAACATTGACTGACTAAACATTTCATCACAGAGGGGATATTCGAGTCAAGTGCATTGCACAAGAACAATGACAACATTGTTTCCATGATGGTTGTCATGGCAACAACCAATGGGGTTTAGTGAGTTCTTTTGGACTCTGCATGCTCTACCCCCCCAACACTGCCCTCCCTGTCTTTGCCAACTATCATCACCTGGAGTAGCATCCTAACCACCCTCTCTGTAGCTGAATCAACACTCTACACGTCAACCACCCTTTACCCCCAAAACTCCCTGCAACTAGACCTGCCCCAAGTTCACCATCCCCCCCAGCTGACCACTCTCTGTAACTGGAATCCTTCCCCCAGCTGACTACACTCCTCACCATTGTATTTACCCTTCCAGTACCCTGACCAGACTCCCTCTCTCAAACTTCTCTCGGTAAGTATCACTGGTGGCAAATTGCAGACTGGTGGTAGAGGGGCTGGGAGACTGTGGAGACAGAAAATGTTTTGGGGGAACTATGGAGTGATGGGTCCTGGAAGAAGGAGTGGTAAGAGGACTTAGAGTTGGGTTGTGGATGGAACAGTTACTGTGGAGGGAGCTGTGGGGGGATGTGGAGGGAGGGCAGGCAGTGTTGGGGGCCATGGAAGGAGGTGAGGCTAGTATCTGGGGCTGTGTAAGAAGACTTAGCTAGTATCATGCAACAAAGGAAGGGGAAGAGGGCTAGTGTCTGGGGCTGTGCAGGCCTGAGGAGAAAAAGTATCCTGACAGCTGAAAGGGGTGGGTGGGTGTTTAATGGGTTTGAGAGGTGTCAGTGGGGGGCCATGTAGGGAGGCAATGAGTCAGGGGTATGAGAGGGTCTCACCTGACCAGACAGGGACAGGAATGTTAAGGTTGCTGCGGCTGGCAGGTGTTACTGGTTAGAAGAGGGACTGGGGGAAGTACTCGGGGGCTGTGGAGGAGTGCAAAGGGCATGAAAGAGGATTTAGTGATCTGTAAAGAAAGGGGACATCAAGTGTTGGGGATAATTGGTCAGTCTACCCCCACAGCTGGAACCCCCTCCACACAGACCAGCCATCCCCAGAAATTGGACCCGCTGAAGAATATACTGGCTGTGTGCCTCCATCCCACATCTGGAACCCTGCCCCCCTTTCACAGAGGGGGTTTGGTGGGGTGTAAAGGAAGTTTATGTCAAGGGTTAGGGAGCAGTGTACTAACAGTCCCTAGCATCCATTGGGTGACAACTCTCTCCTCTCATTCCATGTAAATTAAGTAATTGGCATCCAGTGGCACCTCTTCACTCTCCCCATCCCATATTAAAAAAAGCAGTCTTTGCTGTTCAGGTGTTCCTCATTCTCCTGCTGTGTCACTCTACCAAAGGCAACTAGCAAAGCTCTCCAACCCACATCTTCAGCTGGATGCTGTTTAATGTGGGCCTTTAACCAACACTGATTACTGCGATTACAGAAATACATGCAGCACAATCACATTTTGCACACAGTGAGCTGAGTAGCATGTATTTATGTAACTGCCATTTGCAACAATGACCCATGGTAATGGTGGACCATCCTTCTCAACTTTTTGCCACTGGAATGAGGGACACAGACACTCTGAATTCTTGCTCTTTCTTCCTCCCTCTGTGACTTGTACATACCCCAGATAGATGAGGGGGATTTCTAAGGACATTGCTCAGCTGGGGAGGCTAGTCGTGTGGCTGATAGTTGTCCTGGTTCATGAAGGATGGTCCTGCAGGGGAGGTAGATTGAGGGGATTCAAAATCAATGGTTGCTGAGATGCCATTCTTCAGATGAGATGTTAAACAAAGGTCCCTTTTGCCCATCTCTGGTCTCCAGCCAGGTGGAAGTAAAAGTTCATATGGCTAATTTAAAAAAAAAAAGAGCCACAGAGGTTCCCAGGTATCAGGGTAGGAAAAATAATCTTTTTTTAACTATTTTATTTCTTCCCCAGGTCCTGGTTGGCAACCATCACTATCCGCCCATCCAACCCCATACCCCGCTATCAGGCCACTACTCCACTTCCTCCATGGATTACCCCCCCCGTGGTGGGGTGGCAAGGAGCCCCCCTCTCTTGGATTAACTCACCTGGACAGGATCCAGTTCAGGGAGCACCATTCAGGGTTGCGGCCTGCAGCAGGTGGATGCTTCATCCCACGCAACCGGGACCAGCTTTCTCTCTTTTTCCTCCCTTACGTGAAGGGCATGCAATGACTCCAATGGAAAGAGCATGCATGCATCCACATGTGCTCCTCCTGGTGCCTGCCCCATCATGCCCCCTCTCACTGCAGCATTGGTGCAATGTCCCCCAGCCTCTGCTAGGGGACAGCCCTGCACCAACCACTGGAGTCCACTGCTCCTGGAGACGGACAGCAGTCCTCTGGATGCTTGATACTTCTCCTCCCCAGCCAACAACTGGAAGCCAGTGCTCGTTCCCAAACACGGGTCTCCGGCATAGCATGAGGTAAGGTGTCCAGTGCCTCAGCCCTCAGTGCCACTGGGCCAACAGGAAAAATCATCTTTTAACAAAAATCCTGCTTAAGAAAGCTTATATTCACCGAAATGCACAAAACAAGAACTTGGTCATTTTAAGATGGCTTACACCTTGGGTGCATGTGGCAAGATGAAAATAAGTATAGTATAAGTGAAACTAAAATACCCAAGCCAGGAGACGAAGGGTCACCCCCCCAAGCCAGGATAAGTGGGGGCACCCTCCGAGCCAGAAGAAGTAGGGCTATACCTGCCCCCCATGCCAGAAGAAGCAGGGCCATCCCCCTTGAGCCAGGAGAAATAGGGCCATCCCACCATGAGCCAGGAGAAGTTGAGCTATCCCACCCCTTTCCAGCAGCTATCAACCTCCCAAATTGGTCCCAATGGATTGCTCACTCACAGTGGTAGGGCCAGGAGATAGAGGCCCATGTACTCTCTCCCTTAAGTCCCTCCATACCCCACAGTACAGGTACATTTTCAAATGAACACAGCCATGTACCTCAACAAAAAGGCACAAGAAGTCAGGACCCTGTCCCTCTAGTTCTGCAAGCAGCTTCTCTCTTGGTTGCTGTTGCTGTTGTCTGGAATTTTACTTGAAGAACGGACTCTGTGCTGCAGCAACTGGATGGACAGGGTGGCTAGCTGCTGCTACTACTCTATCCTGTTACCGACCGGACCATGGTCTAGTTCTTTGAAACAAAAGTACAACAGAGTCAGTACAGCTCTTTTAAGGTTGACTTTACTGCTGGGTCATGGGGTCTATTCTGGCTATTCTGCAACACAAACTTAAGGTAGATCAACTGGCTAGACTTGGCTGAAGGGGGGCCCATTGGACTGGTCATGAGTGCAAGAAGGATCCACCAGGCAGGGCTTGAGTGCAAAAGAGGGCCTACTGGGTTGTGTGTGGGTGCAGGTGAGGACACACTGTACTGGCTTGAGTGCATGAGAGGGACTCAGTGGGCTGGGCATGTATGCAGGTGAGGAACCCAGCAGGCTGGGCTTGGGTGCAGTAGGAATTTAGTAGGCTGTGATGGGGAAAGATAAGGATTCTCCACCAACACTAACAATGAGCTGCGAGGTATGGATCATTTTACTGGGACTGTTGCAAAACAGATAAAACAGTTAAGTGCCTCTTTTTTTATCAAGAAATAACTGTTTGTGAATTTTTCTAACTTAGCTGCTGCATACATATCAAGTATGCTACATGCAAACCTGATAAGCTCTATCAGGTTCGCTCACAGATTACCACATAATTAATATGTGAACCACCTGCAGTCACCGAACAATATTGTGTGTGGCATACATTCTGTACGCATACTGCACACTTATATTTCTGTAAGGGACTGGAGAAATCAGGAGCCTGCCAACATGGCTATGTGGGCTGAAATGCCTGAGGCTGGGGATGGGACTAGAAAGCTTTCTGCCTGTGCAAGGAAAGGGTGGAAAATAGAGCATGCCACCATGGGGGCTGTGTGGTTTGTGTGTGCCAAATGCAGGTATTGGTAGCAGTGCACACCTGGAGTACATTTCCCATAAACAAGTTAAATGCATGAAGCAAAGATGACAGTAACATTAACTGTGAGATGGTGAAAAGATAAAAAAGCTAACAAAAAATTAGTTTGAATTGAACTAATCTAAAGAAATATGCATGTGGGAAATTAAGTCTCAAGCTCTGTTAGTAAAACCAGAACAGCAAAAGCAACTTGAACATTTGCAAGGTGTTTCCATTATGTTACCAATAACTATTAACTATAATGTGGGGAAAAAGTGTATGAGAATTATCTAAAAAGTTGCACTGAGTGTGCGCAGTGTTACTACAGTGTGCATCTAAAAATACCAAAAGTAGGAGACCACGTGATGCAGGGTGCTGAGTAGAAGCTCCTCCGTGTAGCTCCAGCCTCCTGACTTTATAATTGGCTATTTTGGACTGCAAAACAACCTAAAACCCTCTGCTTTCATCCAACTCTGCCTTCTAACCATCCTGGGCTTTGTATTACTGAGTTTGAATGCCGGTGGAGGTTTACATGAAAAAAGCACCGCAGAAGCACACTCCACCAGTCACCCCCGAGAAGGCCCCGAAGAAATCTCGGGCCTCGAGTGGGCCAGACAAGCCTGAACACTCTAGCCAGGTCTTGGAGCAGGAGCCATTAGCTTTGAACAGGTTCTTAGAAGAGTTCAAACCCTTCCGCGAGGAAGTAAAAGAGATTGCGATGGAGCTTAAAGCCCTTTCTAAAAAGCTGAACGAGGTCTCTGTCACAACCTCGGATAATACCGCTCGCATTGTGTCTCTAGAGAAGCACCTGGAAAAGGTAGACCCTGGTCTTGTGGCTATGCGACAGAAGCTTTCCCATGTTGAAGCAAAATTAGAGGATCTCAAGGGACCTAGCTGAAGGAACAATATTGTTATATTGGGGCTACCAGAAGGTGAAGAGGGCCAGAATGCTATCGTTTTTGTACAGAAGCTGGTGGAATGGATTCCCGGTCCCTCTCCCTTCGGCTCTATGTATACCATTGAGAGGGTACAAAGGTCCTTATGGCCAAAACCTCCATTAGGGGCTGCTCCCTGACCTATCATATTCCGCTTTTTAAATTATTTAGAGAGGCAGCACTTCCTGTCAAAACCGAGGGACCTACAAGAAGTCCGTTGGGAGAATACTAAGCTAAGAATAGCACAGGACCTACCGGGTTCTGTCAGGCAGAAGCGCACAGCATTCCACCCTATTGTGTCCAGGATCATCGCTGCTGGGCTCAAGTTCAGGATAGGGTACCCAGCCAGGCTGCAAGTATCAGTGAACGGAATCTGGTCAGCCTACGAAGACCCAGATACCGCTCTTTCCTGCCTTAAACTGGCCCTGCCTGACCTGTTTCGTGACCCATGAGGAGTTCTGCAGTAATGACGAGGGGGAGCCCTGAATCGTTAGGCTGATTCTGCTTTCTATGAGGAATGATGGAAATGAATGAAATCATCTGTATGAGTTTGGGAGAACCCGATATTGAAAGAGGCAAAGTCATCATCTCGCTGTGTCTATTTGAATTGGGACACTTTCTCATTGAATTTAAGCCTGGGACTGACGTTCATACTAAGGAACTGTTTTGAATGAATGGTTTGCTTACTTGGGAGAAGGTGTATTTTGTTTTAGTTATAGTTGGAAGCACAATTGTTCAGCAGTAAGGGGATGGTTGTTGTATACCCCTTTGGCTCACTACTCAAATTTGGGGTTAGTCTATTTTAAGGGATGTGCTGGGCTTTTCTTTTTATTTGTGTAGTGGTGCACTTTCGCTCCAAAGCCACAAGAGGGAGCTCAGTGCATACGCTTTACAGATTAGCATTAGCTGCCAACTCAGGGCTTGTTTTCTTCTACACGGCTCTCTGCTCGAGGCCTGGGTTATGCAAATACACCCTTTACTGGGTTACTTGGTCCTTGTGCTGGCAAGATTCCAAGGTAAACGGGCCCTATCTCCTACCATCAGTTACCTGGGGTTCTTGGGCGATTATGATTTTCTAGCAGGCTACATGTATCCTGCTAAATATAATAGCACATTCGCTGTGCCCTGATGTTATAAGCCGAGCACCTCTCTTTAGCTAACAGGAGTTGGTTAGGTAGCAGGATTTTCTTTTGGAATGCCAACTTTCTTTTACTTAACGTTTACTTGTTCTTATTAGGGGTTTGCTGAATTTGTCTGGGGCTGTAGGGCAGTGTCGGGAGGCTGGGGGGTGAGGAAGGAACACGGTACTTTGTTGAGTGTTGTTTGTGACAGTTGGGGTGGCTGGGTGGGGGGTTCTATGGTCAGGCCTAAAGGATTGGTTAAATTTATGTTAAATGAAGGGGAGCTTTATGGGGGGGGAATGGGAAGAGTTGGTTGGGTTGGCGGGTGGAGGGGGGGTACAGCAGTATTCAAGGCAATCTGGATAGTGGTTTCTCGCTGTTATTGTACAGAGATTATCGTTCTGAGCCTATTATTACTGACCTAGATAGCTAACAATGTAGTTTTTGCTACCTGGAATGTGAAAGGGATAAGAAAAAAATCCAAAAAATACCAGGTGCTTAAGCACTTAAGTCTATTGCGTTCCCAGATAACGTTCCTACAGGAATCCCATTTACTAGAGTCAGAAGCTTTACAACTAAGGAGACAACAGGTGGGTCAGGTTTTTAATGCCTCTGGATCCACTAACAATTGTGGGGTCATGCTAATTATTAATAGAGGCATTCCCTTCACTTCCTTACACGTTATTAAGGATCCGGAGGGCAGGTTTGTCTTGGTTCGGAGCACTCTCTGGTCCATACCACTTTTACTTTGTAGTATCTACAGGCCTAATACAGATGATCCTGGCTTTTTTATGAGGCTGATTACCATTATTCTCACTATGCTTCCTATTATGATCATCATGGGTGGTGACTTCAATTTGGCTTTGGACCCTAACATGGACAGGTCAGGTAGTGGATTGAGGGGGACTGTCCCCTGGGCAAAGGGAGTTTAGGGACTTGCTGGATCAGTGCGGGTTATGTGATGTTTGGCATACTCTGCATCCTAATTCCATGGAGTTTACTTTTAGCTCGCAGGTGCATGGATCGCAGTCCCGCATAGACTACCTATTAATTTCCCAGGGGCTCTTGCCAGGGGTTATGTCCACTTCAATTCAGCCTGGCCCTATTTCTGATCACTCCCTTGTGGTATGCAATTTAGCTTTCCTTAATATGCCTAGAAGGGAGACCCATTGGAAATTAAATGAACAATTATTAAAGGATACCAGGTATTGCAAGCTTATAAAAGAACAGATTGAGTTCTTCTTCTCAACAAACCCGGTTGACAGTGCAAAGCCGGATATTTTATGGGGCGCCTTTAAGGCCTACATGCAGGGAATTCTTATTAGTTTAGCTACTAAGAGGAAAAGGGCACAAGAAGCAGAACTAGTATCCTTACTGTCCCAAATACGGTCCCTAGAAGCTAACTTTTCTATTAGTACTCCGAGTGAGGACAGGAAGAAACTTTTGGTAGCCAGAGACAGATACTTAGACTTGTTGAGGGAAAAGGCAGAGTTAGCTATTATCCGAACCAGAGCTAGTTATATGGATCAGGGAGAAAAGGCAGGGTATCTGTTCACATTAAGGTTAAAGCAACAGGAATCTGCAAGATTTATTCCCCCAATCTGGGGTCAGGTGGACGGTTCTCTGAGAGTATCTCCTTCTGAGATAGTGCAAGAGTTTGCACTGTACTATGAGCAATTATACGGGGACATGGATTGTCCTCCTTCTTTGGAGACTCTGGAGGTGTACTTAAGGGACTCCCATCTGCCTACCCTATCAGAACCGCACAGGAGATTCTTATCTTCACCATTATCCCTGGAGGAAATCTCGGAGGTCATTGGGTCCTTGCCTTCGGACAAGGTACCGGGGCCAGATGTTTTTTCCTCACCATTTTATAAAGTTTATCGAGAACAATTATTGCCGGTGCTTCACCAGCTATACCAACACATTCTTTCCAGGGTTCTTGTAGATGCTTATTTGTTTGAAGCCCTGATTGTTCTTCTCCCCAAACTGGATAAAGATCCTGAGTTAGTACAAAGTTATAGACCTATATCCCTTTTAAACCAAGATATCAAAATCCTTTCGAAGATATTGGCCGATAGGTTAATATTGGTTCTCCTGGACCTGATTGGAATGCCCCAGGTCGGGTTCATGAAGGGGCATTCCTCTTCAAACCATCTGTGCACCCTTTCACATGTCTTCTCGGAGGCCAGGGATGCCATCTTTCCTGCCAGGCTGGTCTCCCTGGATGCCGAGAAGGCATTCGATTGTGTGAATTGGAATTTTCTATTTCAGGTTCTCAAGGCCTTCCATTTTCTTACCATGTTCATAGACTGGATTTGTGCACTATATAGAGCTCCATCAGCTAAGATTTCAGGAAACAGTGCATTTTCTAAACCCTTCTTTTTATATTCAGGTACCAGACAGGGATGCCCCCTCTCCCCTCTCTTATTCAGTCTTTATCTGGAACCTCTTATTCAAAATATCCTCAACAACGCGGGGATACAGGGCATTCGGGTGGGGTGCAACAAGATCAAGATCACAGCATATGCTGATGATCTTCTCCTTTATCTATCCCATCCGGTGTCGTCTATTCCGACCTTGTTGGGGGAAATTGCTAAATGTAGCTCCCTTTCAAATTACAAATTAAACGTTAATAAATCCTCCTTTTTTCCCCCTGAACCACAAGGTCTTTAAGACTGATATTACCCCTTTCTGCTTGTGTTGGGCACCCCGGATGTTAAAATACTTGGATATTAAACTAATGCGTAACCCCTCCTCATGGTTCAGAGAAAACTTGGAACCTCTTTCCCAGTTAATTGTCTAGGATCTGGATAGATGGTCAAAGCTCCTGGTTCACTATGGGGTCGAATCAATATAATCAAGATGAATGTTTTCCTACGTATTTCTTACCCCCTTTCTCTCCTCAATTCATTTATCCCATTATCTTGGTTCCAAAAAATGCACAGAATTTTTACCAATTTTTTTGGTCAAATAAATACCCCCGATTGGCATACTATGAGCAGGCCACCTCTAAATTTGATGGGGGACTTCGGATTCCTCACTTGGCAATCTATTACTGGGCTAGTCATCTGGCTAAATGTCTGAAGTGGGTGAGTCGGGGTCCCTAGAGTTTGAGACCGACTTGGCTCAAAATAGAACTAGACTTAATCCGGGCTATGAACATGGATCCCCTAACTTTGTTTAATGTCAAAGTGTCTCTTTCACAAGGTGCTGGTAAATGTCCCATCCTTATGACTTCACTAAAAGTGTACGCACAGCTCTGTTAGTTCCTGCGCTATACTCCCTATCTGGACCTGTTCCAGTCTATTTGGAGCTCCCCGGCCTTCACTATAAATAAGCAGTTGATTCCCCGTACATGGTTGCCTCTAGCTGGGCGACGGATAGTATCCACTGCCGATGATGAGGAGCGTGGCATTTCCTGTAGCTAAATTTACCCAGAAATTTAGCATCCCAATATCTTTACAATTTAAGGCATTCTAATTAAAGCATTTGCTTACTACGATGTTGGGTAGTACCCCCTCGCCAGCTGGTTAGTGCACTGATTCTGGAGATTTCCTCCTTATTGGGTTCTTCTGGTGTCATTTCTAAAATATATCGAGACTTGCTTCATCGACGATATGGGGGCTCTTTTGGTCCGACCAGGTTCTGGAGATCTATTTTTCCCCAATATACCTTCAACTGGCTGGTCTTATGGAAGTTCTGTCATAAATATGTGTCTCAAGACAGATTACGCCTTATGCAATACCACATCTTACGCAACATGTATTATACCTCAGTCAAGTTAGCGAAATGGGGTCTGCTTGAGCCAGACGCATGCTCCAGATGTTCCCAGGGAGAAGAAACACTGCTCCACATATTCTGGTCATGTCCCAAAATAATCCCCTTGTGGGATTCAATTAAAACTAATCTGGACCCCTTATTGGGTTTGCGGGATTGTTTCACACCTGATATTTGCCTTTTGGGTGACCAGTCCTCCATCAAGGTTAAGGTTCGGAGATTTCATATCTCCATGATTGCATTATCTGTCAAAAAACTTATATTAAGGCATTGGAAAGACAAGGTTAGTCTGACATTTCAGGAATGGGTGAACGAAATCCTCGCTAACCTTCGCACAGAGAAAGCCATAGCTAGTCTCCATAATACGTTGCCAGCTTATAAACATATCTGGGATCCCTTCACACCTTAATCATGGTTAGTATGGATATAAGTGTTGTTATTTGTTAATTATCCCTGACACATACGGTTATTGTCATAGGAGTTCATGTTATAATGTGCACAACTACTGTACGGGGGTGGGGGTGGGTGGGGGCAATTTGAGTATTGTACTGTGAACAAGTTGTACATGTTATAATTAGCTGCCTCCTACATTGTGAAAATGTGTTAATAAAGTTTGAATTGAAAAAAAATAAATAAATAAAAATACCAAAAGTAATGCAGTCGTAAAGAAGTGTACAATAAAAATTGTTAAGTGTGTGCAATGGTTCTACAGTGTGCATCTAAAAATAACAAAAATAATGCAGTGGTAAAGAAGTGTAAAAGAAAGTCAATGCAGTGTAGTTATAGTGCAGTTAATAACAGCAGTGACGCATGTTAACATTGAAATGGGACCCTAGATTGTAATGTGCACTCAACTTCCCTTTGGGTTATGTCTTTAGTGTTATGCTTCCCCAATATATAATGGAAAAATGTCTTATACTCTTGTTTCAGCCCGTCAGCTCTTCTTAGTCCCACTCTTGATTTTTTTTTTACTCAACTATTGATTTTACTTAATATTAATTGAGAAAAAGTGGTAAACTGAAGCAACCAAGCTTAAAAAAAAAAAGAAAACACATATAATGGTTAAAACAATTTACTGCTACAAGATGGATCATTTCAAGGGTATTTGAATGGATACTGGGTGCAATTTTGACAATTAATGATAAAAAATGGAAAATGAATGATTCAGAATAATGCAAAATGGAAAATGAATTGTTCAGAACAAACTGCTCAAAAATATGGGCCATTTGAAGGGATATCGGGAGCAAAAAATGAAGGGTAAAGATAAAAAACAGAAAATGAATATTTGAATGGTACAAATACTGAGAAATGAAGGGACTTTGAGAATAAAACCACTGTAAATTCACCCTTCTTTTTCTGTATGGGGTCCTTGTTTCTAGAGGTGATCCCTGTGGCAATGTACCCCAGCATCCTGTTTGCCCTTGCTGCAGCCCCCCTACATTGTGCTGATACCTTCATGTCCCTTGTGACTATTACCCCCAGATTCTTTCTGTAACTGCTCTCTGCATTCCCCCAGTCAGTAGCTGGTTCTTGGATTTTTGGCTCCAAGGTGCATGGCCTTGCACTTCTTTATGATAAATCCCATCTGCCACGCCTTAGACCAGTGTTCTATTTTAGCTAGATACTCCTTGCGTACCTGTCTCCCTTTTTCACTGTCCACTTTTGTACAAATCTTAGTGTCATCAGCAAACAGGCTGATCTTATTTTTCAGTGAAGATATTGAACAAAATAAGGCACTGAACCCTGTGGCACTCCACTAGCTACTGGCCTTGGCTTAGATGACCCCCCCCCCATACAACCACCCTCTGTTGTCTTCTCTGTAGCCAGCTCTCAACCCCACCAGTTTCTGCCACACACTCAGGTCCCTCAGCTTGCTCAGTAACCTCCCGTGTGGCACAAAGTCAAAGGCCTTGCTGAAATCCAGATACAGGACATCTATAGCTTGGCCTTTGTCAGTCACCCTAGGGACCCAGTCAAATAAGTTGATTAAGATAGTTTGGCATGATCTTCCCAAGACAAACCCATGCTTTCTCTCATCCTGTAGACCATTACTAACAAGAAAAGTTATCAACATCTCCTTCAGAATGGCCTCCATTAACTTCCCCACTACAGAAGTCTAGATCACCTGTCTATAATTGCCCGGTTCATATTTGGGTCCACTCTTGTGGAGGGGCACCACATGAGCCATCCTCCAGTAACTGGGTACATTCTCTATTTCCAAAGAGGTGTTAAACGGGTCTGTCAGAGGGCCTGCCAACCTCTCTGCCAGTTCCTTCAGGACCCTTGAGTGTACACCATCTGGTCCTTGTGCTTTTGTCCGCCAGCAAGGTTTTAAGGCCCTTCAGTATGCTATCCTCCTGGATTAACCCATCTGTTATCTTTGCACCCTCTCCATCCCTGCCCCCTTTACCATGTGTTATTGGGCTATCCCTTTCTTTCATTAACACTGAGCAGAAGTACTCGCTATGTTCCTTTGCCTAGTCTTCCCCTTTTTCTGCCCATCCACCCTCCCTTTTGGTTCTAACAATGTCATTATGTGATGCAACCATTATGAAAAATGGGGCCCATATTCCGTTAGAGTAACTGACTGTGTACCTGACACAGTCCAGGGACATGTTTTGTAATTTTCTGTTTAAAATTCTTTTCAACCATGGGAGATACTCTTGTCTCTTCTATTGAGGGAAGGACCCTTGAATAGCTAAATTATCTGAGAAGTTTAAAGCACATAAAGTTCTCAATAAGTAACTGTATAAAACTCTTTAACTGAAATTGTATGTATGCATGTGTGTATCTACGTATTTGACAGAGCAGTATTAATGCCTTTTTTAGCATTCTTGATAGATCAAATCTTACAGTAAAATAAGTGATCAGAATGAAAATTAACAAGCTTGCATATAACACAAACAGAAGTATTGAAAAGTCTTCATTTACCATTCAAAAGTATTCAAAAATGTGTACTTTTAAAATCTGTGTATAATATTCATTTAGTAATAATTTACTCTTAAAAAATAATCACAGTGGAATACTTCTTAGAATTAGTATTCCTACAGGCAGCATTCTTCTTATGATTACAGAAGATTAAAGATTACTAAACTTAGTCTTAAAAGATGAATTAATTACTGCTTTAAAACTAAATTTATTATTCTACTTTGGTGACAGATGGCTTACAGGACCATAAGGGGGATCTGTGTTATGCATATAGAGCATGGAAAGATGACTTAATATGGAAATCTGTGACCATGAGTAAGAAGATTGAGATGAACAGGGCAACTCATGGGCACCAGATGCAACTGAAAGGGGAGTTGTACATGACTAGCTGTAGAGGTTGCTGGTTTAACCAGAGGGTGGCACAGCCATGGAATGGTCTTCCATTAGAAGTGGTTAATGCCACAAGTATGTCAATATTTAAACAAAGGTTAGACATACATATGGGTGACAAAAAAAATGAGTGTATTTCCATTGCTATATGACAAGTCTTATATGCCCCTTTGGACCCCTTGACTTGTAATCTACCTAAGAACCTATCAACCTAGCAACAATATCTCCCCTTTTTTGCCATCCTAAGGATGCCTTCTATCATTTCCTTGTCCGTGTCCTCCCCCTGAGATGGGGGTCTGTATACAACCCCCGTATGGATTGTGGTGCCATTTCCTGTCTCCAGGGTGACCCACAGTGCCTCCTCTCCTACCTGTTTACCCTTTAGTTCCTTTGCTTTGATCCCTTCCCTTACATAGAGAGCTACTCCTCCTCCTCTTTTGCCCTCCCTGTCCCTCCTGTGGATTGTGTACCATGATATGTTGATATCCCAGTCATCGTTCTCTGTGTACCATGTTTCTGTGACTACAATGGTATCCAGGCATCCCTCTTCCATAAAGACCACTAGTTCAGGGAGCTTGCTACCCAGACTATGGGTGTTGGTACTCATCACCCTCCTTTTTGTGATGGCTTTACCCCTTTTAGCCCCATCCCTGTCCTTACTGCCTTTGCCTTTTTCTCCATTTACCCCAGCCCTTCTCCGTGTCAACTTCTCTATTTTAGTGTTTACCTCACAAACTACCCTGTTTTGTTGGTGGAGGATGGGATTTTCCTGGTTCTTTTCAGTGCTTTCCCCCTTGGCTAGTTTAAGTGTTTGCCAATGAAGCATTTAAACCTATCACCTAGGATCCTGGTTTCCCTTCAGGACAGATGCAGACTATCATGCCACTATAGGCCTGTATCCCTCCATGTGGACCCCCAGTCCCCAATGAAGCCAACACCCTGAGTTCTGCACCAGTTTTTCAACCACTGATTGATTCCCATGGTCACCCTAGGTTCACCCATGCCATACACAGGCAGCACCTCTGAGAAGGTTACCATGCATGCTACTTGTCTAAGGCCCCTCCCCACTTCCACAAACTCCCCCTGCACTGCTCTGATCCCATTCCCAGCAAGGTCATTAGTCCCTAGGTGGACAATGATGTCCAGCTCCCTCCCCTGTGCAGCTGCTTCCATGATCCTGAGGATTTGGTCCCTGTCCCAACAAGCCCTGGCATCAGGCAAGAACTTTACCTCCCTCCCCCCTCCATCTCCCAGTTCTATCACCATAAAAATGGATTCACCCACCAGGAGTTGTTTCCTTCCTCTGTGGGGTCCTGAGCCACACTCCTGTTGGTCTCCTTTTTGGAGGATCCCAGCATCCTCCTTGGTCTCCACTGCTGGTACCTCCACAGAGGAACCACTCTGCCAGAATGACATATGAATAGTGGAGAGGTGCAGCTTGAGGGATGCACCTCTGTTCCACCAGCCTCACCCTCCCTGAGCCCACCGTGGTCCAACCACTCCTCTTTCTTGGCAACCTCTGAGGCAATGGTAGTGGCCCTAGTGGTCCCTGGGTGGGACAGAATGTCCCCCAAAACCTGGCCAACTCAGCCTGGAAATGAGCAACCTCCTCCCTCAGCCCAGAGAGGTGCCTGCAGATGGGACAACACCACATCCTCCAGAATGTCTCCCAGAAGACTGCCACTCCACAACCACTGCATTACACTGCTCCCACAATGTCTTATTTGTGGCTCATCAACTGTTGTTTTGCATGCTTACTGTTTCCTCTCTCTCTCTTGCCCTTTAAGTTCTGGGACAGGACATTACTGTATTCCTCAGCAATTTCTTTCTTACTTCCTCAGAGACAGGCCTCCAGAAGCTAGGGAGTGAGGGAGAGCTATTCTTTTCCTTCTAGGATGGAGAGTCTTTTGTGCCTCTGTGATCACTCCCTTCTTGCTCCCAAACAGGAAGTTCCTTTTGTCAGTCAAATCCAGTGCCTATAAAAGTGGAACTGGCTAAGGGTGGGGGACAGAGGGGATGGAGGGGTATATAGTCTCAGTAGTAGAGTTCTGGCAGCTGCTTCCTTCCTCTTGCTGATCTCTGCCAAAAGCTAACTAAGGAAGTTTTAAATGCAGACACCTGGAATTCTGCTGCCTACACCACACCCCCTAATTTACAGTTCTCCTCCTCACCTAACTAACTGCACAGGTAACAGTTCCCTTCCCCCAAAACAGACAAGCACACTAATGCTTGTTTTTTTGGGTCATCACAATTGGGAGACTTGAGCCTGCATCCACTGGTATTTTAAACAGATTCACATGGTAGTGGGAAGGAAGACAGTTATCACTGGCAATGAGTCAAGCAGTTGTTATATAGTAAGCCAACTATCAGGGGAGCGGCTAATATAATGCACGCCCGTCTTCAGAAACTCTTGCTATAAGAAACAATCCCTTTATTGTTATATTTTTTGTTAAGCCTTAGACTTGATTTTGCATTCCAAGTGGGGGAAAAATTATTTTTTTTTTAATTGTTTAACCAGGTGAGACACAGTAAGCTGAAAGCTTTTTTACAGGTGCAGCCTGGGAGCACAGGGAAGTTGAGTGACTTGCTCAGGATCACACAGTATATGCAAGTGGGGGCTGTGGGATTCAAACCCAGGTCTCCAGATTTGCAGCTCAGAGCCTTAAACCACTGTGCTATACTGCCTCCTAAAATAAATAAATAAAACCTTTATAATCACTGGTCACTCCCCAATTATGAGGAGTCACCAACAGTGACTAAATACCTGGTACCCCCTCTGAAGCACTACAGCAACCCTAAAGAAGATATAGGAGTTTTATCAGAAAAAAGACTTACAGAGACGGTTAACTAGGAAAGGCATGAAGTGAAATCGGGAAGACAGTGCAGATACAGTACTGTGCATTATTAATGAAACTGGAAAACCTACATTCAAAAAGATCTGCAGAAGGTTAACAAGAAAAAAAAAACAGAAAAACAAGTAGAAGGATATGAAGAGTGAAAGGTGCTTAACAAAAAGGTAAATCCTAGCAAATCTTTATCACAGTAGCTCTCTACTGTGTTATGTCAAGTGTCCAGTCACTAGCTTATGGAATTCAAGATTTTTTTCTCCACAGGAGCTAAAAGTAGACTACTAGTTCCCTCTGAGAAATAATCAGGTTTCAAAAGTATAACAACATGAGGTAATAAAAAACACAGCAAAACAAGCCAAAAAAACGAAGACTAAATGGATTTAGATAGTGAATTTCTCACAGTGGAAAATACCTGTTGCCATTGATCTTTACCGGCAGAGCACTGAGGACAACCATGATCTGCTGCAGCCATTCCAGACATTCCCATTCCACTGGGTTTGATGTCTTTGGTGCCCTACAGGAAAACAGGTTATGTGGCAGTATCAATGGCCATTTCCCTACCCACAGAGTTCTCTTATCACACCATGTTTATGCTTCAGCAAATGCATGGAGATCAATGGAAAACACTATTTACAGTAGTAGTGTGAGCATTTCTTCCTGATCTAGTTCGAAGCCAATTTGATTAATACAGGATCCCTTTCTAAACACACTCAGAGTATTTATTATTACATGATGTTTTTTTACACTTCTAATATTTGATTATTTTTCAGTGGGAATCACTTGAGGTCAGCCACAGCAGAACAAAGCCATGACATCACTATGCTCATAATGTCATGATGTTAGCAGAGTTTGGGAAAGACAGAACCAATAAGCAGAATAGGAATTTATAGGGGATTTCTGAAGCAAGTATTATAATTATTATTATTATTATTGTGTTGTATGAGTGTGTAGCAGTGATATCGCATGAACCCTTCATGATTGTGGGGTTGTGGGGTTATGATGTCCATGTGTGAGTGCAGAGGGGGAGGTGTTTCAACCAAGTGCACACTTCATAGAAATATAGAAATATAGACTTTGATGACAGATAAGGACCGCCTGGCCCACCTAGTCTGCCCATTTCCTTAACTACAGGATAAGTTGCAGATCCTAGTTAACCAACAGCCTATTTCTTCCTACCCCTTACAAGAATCGCCTTATGTCTGTCCCATGTATTCTTGAATTCTCCCACAGTTTTAGACCCCACAGCCTCCTCAGAAAGGTGGTTCCATGCATCCACTACACTCTCTGTGAAAAAATACTTCCTCACATTGCCCCTGAACCATCCCCCCTCTATCTCCAAATTGTGCCACCTTTTTCTTGCACATCTCTTTTTCTGAAAGATGCTACCATCTTGGACTTTGTTGATTCCACTGAAGTACTTAAAAGTTTCTATCATGCCCCCCTCTCCCTCCTTTCCTCAAGGGTATACATATTAAACTCCTTTAGTCTCTCCTTGTATGGCTTCTCTTGCAGACTCTGCACCATTTTAGTTGCCCTCCTCTGGACAGCCTCCATCCTGTCTATGTCCATGTGGAGATGGGGTCTCCAGAACTGTATGCAGTACTCTAGATGGGGTCTCACCAACTGTCTGTACAGAGGGATAACAACTTCCTGTTTTCTGCTGGTGCTGCCTCTCCCTGTGCATCACAGTATCCCCCCAGCCCTCCCTACTGCCTTCTCACATTGCTTGCCAACCTTAAGGTCATCTGATATGATTACCCCCAGGTCCCTTTCCATTTTTGTTGTTGTTACTACCCCCCTCCGATTTTGTAATCTTCCTCTGGGTTTTTGTTTCCCAGGTGCATTATTTTGCACTTATTTGCATTGAATCCAAGCTGTCATATTCCTGACCATTCCTCCAACCTTGCCAAGTGCCTTCTCATCTTTTCCATGCCTCCTCGTGTCTCAACCCTGTTGCAGATCTTTGTGTCATCTGCAAAGAGGCATACTTTTCCTTCCTGTACCTCTGCAATGTTACCTATAAAGACATTAAAAAAGACTGGACCCAGTACTGAACCCTGTGGTACCCCACTAGTAACCCCTCTTTCTTCAGAGTGGAATCCATTTACAATTACCTTCTGTGTCCTGTTGGCCGGTCAATGTTTTACCCAGGCTACCACCCTGGGACCCACTTCCAGGCTGGTCAATTTGATTATTAATCTTCTGTGTGGGACTGTATCAAATGCTTTGCTAAAGTCTAGCTAGGCCATGTCCACAGCCCCTCTCTAGTCTACTACTTTGGTCACCTAGTCAAAAATATCAATTAGATTTGTCTGACGTGACCTTTCCACTGTGAACCCACACTGCCTTGCGTCCTGTGCCCCACTGGCCTCTAGGTACTCAACAATTCTTTCCTTCAGAAGTGATTCCATCAGATTCCCTACCACAGAGGTCAATACTGACAGGTCTGTTGTTTCCTGCCTCTGTCTTGCTTCCACTTTTGTGAAGGGGAATATACACAGCCCCCCCAGAAAACAGAGACAAAAAAACCCAACAATGTAATACTCCCATCTTCCGCCATGTATGTCAATCTCCTTCTTTGCACAGCCATAAAGAAAGTGATGCACTAATATAAGCAAACTTGCCAGAATTAATATGTCCCTATCAGGATTCAACAGACGAGTTTAGGACCTTGTGTGCTTTACTGTATATGCACAATATAGAAATGTAAGCAGCATAATCTACGTCGGTTTGTTTCTAGGATGGCTATGTAGAAAATTGAACCTTATGCTTTAGATACTGTACATCACCCACCAGTCTCTTACCTGAAACAGTCAGTTTTTTGGTGAGTCAAAATGTAGCAGATACTGTAGGTGTTTGAACACAATTCTTAGTGGCATTACCAAAATATAAAGATGGATTTGGTATTTGTGTCTCTAACATTTTCTGAAATACATAACCCTTGTCCCTCTCAAAAAGTGTCCCTCACCGTTACCACGATTAGTGTTTCTTGTTCATCCTGAAAGTTGTAGGCAGTGCCTTGCATCACTACAGTCTCATAAAATGTGCACCTTTTTTTCTAAATGTGTACCCTCGGCTCTCCAGATATGTGTGCCTCTAATAGAAATTGCACCACTGGTCCCTCCTAAAATATACTGTATGTCCCACAGTTCTCTAAAACAGTACACTCCACACCCTTCCTAAAATGTGCACCTCCCAGAATAGTTGCCTCTAACAACAACCAAAATGTTAACCCTTCAACATTCTTGCACTTTGTACCCCTCACCCTTTCCATAATTTGTACCACACAATATCCAGAAATAATATCTCTCTTATTCCCTCACATCTCCAAGAATATATACTGTCTCAAGTCCCATAAAGTTTGCTCATCATGCCCCTCCAGAATTTCACACTCTTCACCTATCCTGAAACACATGCCCTTTGTCCCACCTAAAATCTGTACCTGTCCTGAACCCTCCTCTGTCCCAAAATTAGTCCCCCTTCCCCCTCAATTGTACCAAAGTTATGTGCGTCCTCACCCCTAAAGCAATCTGCACCTTTTGCCCTTCTTGAAGTTTGTTACTCACAACTCTCCTAGAAATATTGTTTCATATACCACCGCAAAAGTTTGTGACTCTCACCATTCATTTCCAAAACTGAACCCCCTCCCAAAATGGGTGCACTTAACATTCCTAAGATGTGTTTCCCCTAGGCTTCTTTGTAGTTGCACTATCATCCATCCAAAATATACATACCAATTATCCTTCTGATATTTTAACCCCTCGCCATCCTTGAAATTTGCACCCCTACCCTCTTCCAGACATTGTGCCCCTTTTCACACCCCAGAATGGTGACTCTCCTCATCTGTGTCCAAATGTATACCTCCTCCCAAATTTTACCTCGCCCGTCACTGACTGTTAACAGCAAAACCAGACGTTACTGTGGGAAGGAAGGAAAACACCATTGTGCAGCTACTGTAGCACTGGGACAGGCTGTGTTCACTTGGACTGTGTCTCTCACCTAACATCTCTGTTGAAGTTTATTGTATTTTCATTGTGTGGAATGACAATGTTTTAGAATCTTAACTTCCAGTAAAGAACACCTAATTGTGTGTATATGTGTGTGTGTGAGTGTTTATATGTATATATGGTTTATTCTTCATATTTCCTTCATTTGTTACCCAAAACTAACAAAAAAGGTGCATTATCTGTCGCTGTAAAAATACAGCATCTGAGCGTGTGCAGATGTTTTCCAAAGTGAGGAAAAATCTGGGATAATGGATTTAGCTTCTGGCACAAGAAAGGAGCAATCTTCATTGTTCAAATCACATAGTAATTTTCAGCACTTATTTTAATGCCAAAGACTTCTGAAAACGTTTTAATTTAAAAGCCTAATTTGGGCTGGGGCAATGTCGTCTGCATGCCTGGCCAAGACATATATTACATATATCACTGAATGTTCTCAATCCATTTTTATTAATACTCTGTTTGGCAAGTTATGATATCAGTTTGCTTTTTAATTTAATAAATTTGACATGGCTTTTCATTTTGTTATTGAGTTAATTTGTTACTTTATTTCACCCCTCCCCCCAAATTTCCCACCCATATCCACATATACCGTGCTGTATATAAGAATGCTGGTTCTTGGTTTTTAATTGCATTTATGTGAATCTGAGCAGGTAGTCCAGTCTTTTGTTTGTGAAACATAATTCTTTACCTATTAATGTGTCTTTTCTTCTATCAGTCATAAAAAAAAAGTACAGTAACTTTGTAAATTATTTCCTGGAGTAGCAGAACTCTTTTCTGAAAAGATTCTTGTTGGAGGGTCTTTAAAATATTTTGTTTTGCATTCTAGTTTGAGCTTTAGTAAAGTAAACAGTTAAAAGTATTCTAAAATTGTTGCACACATTTATGTGATCTGTATTCTCGACAGTATTAATTTATGAAAATTAACTGTAGGAACCTTAGCTTCCATAAACTTTGCAATGCAGTCTGTGGCACTCTGGCTAAATGCAATGCCAGTGAGACCTTCTTTTTCAATGCACAATGATGTTAATCATGAGAAAAAAACATGAAAAATCACACCCCATCAAGCATATTAAAAAATTATTATTTTAATTATGTATTAAATGCTAATAAAATATCTTGCATGCCACATTGTGTTACACCACACACACTTTAAACTGACAATGCAAATGGATTGTGTATGTATGCATTCATTGCATTTGCACAACTCAAAATTTATGCATGAATTCTTGCGAATTGCTTGTTATGAGGGGGGAGAAGGAAAAGGGAAATAACATATTATTGCAATTGTTATATTTTAGGAAGAGACAGTTACATGTGCTTCATCCTTGCCTGCAGACAGAAAGTAGGGATTATACATCATTCATTTTTTGTGTTGTTTTTTTTTTTTTTTATGTACATTTAGCTGCACCCATCACCATATGCACAGGATGACTGTTTCTGTCAAGTGCAGTAACCTTTCTTTCTACATTATCTCTCTCTCGCTCCCTTCTTCAAAAAACTTGCACACACAGTTTAGAAAACAAAAATAGCAAGGAACCACTCCAACATTTCTGACTGCTAACAAAGATTGATCCCAGACACCTTCCACTTTTTGAATTGGAACTGTAATAAAATGTCAGCTCCCATTCTCCCACCCCATCCACAAAAGTGCTGAAATTATGTCTGATTGGCTTCTACTGGCATTCTGCATGCATTCTTTAGTGACAGTCTGATGGCCTCTAGAGACAGATTAAATAATGCAGAAATGTTTTGCAAAGCATTTAAATGTGATGTTAAAAAGCTGATGTTAAAAAGTAACTTAAAGGCATAAGAGAAAACTAACAGCTCCACATTGTGGGAGTCTGCTACTGTACATCCAACACATGCATCTATCCAGGGACTGTCTCAGAAACTGTAAAAGACGGTCCATCCTTCCTGACACTCTGTTATCTGTCTTTCTTACTGGTGTTCATTCTCTAGGCAGCTACTATGGATTGCAACTATAAATGACTGATCATGATAAAAAAGATAAAAATTTAAAATAAATTTAAGTTTTGAATATCAGTGCTGCATAGTGATAGAGGAATGTGCAATGTCTTTTGTATTTGTGTATAAATATTATTTAAATATTCTCATTATTCACTTAAGCATGGAGGAATGTTATGAGGTCACTTTGTTGGGTGTATTTAAGTTATAGCTGCCATCTCACAGCCCCCCACACACACACACTCACAGGAAGGCTATTTTGGAGTTGAATCACTGGGACAAGGGTGGAGCTTAGGACAAGCAGACCACATTATAATCTGCACTTGCATTTACTTCCCTTTATTCTGAAGCAATTTCTTTATTTTGAATTTCAAGAATAAACTCATTATGCCTCATGAATTCTTTCTGCTCATTTTGTGTTGAGTGTGCTACTTTTGGACCTTCTTGTAAGTTTTATGCTAGTCTCCACAGAACAGAGCCAAAATTCCTGAAAGCAGAAAGGGAACGTTGTCTGGCCCACAGTATTTTGCATTTCCTCACTTAGACTACCTGCCTTGCACTTCTACAGTGAAGTTAGGTACTGAGGGAAACCGCAGAGGAACGTGATACATTTTACAGTGCGTTTACATGAACAGAGATTTCCAGTATTTACTTTCAGTCCTATTACAGTGAATTCGGGTATCTACAGTATTTACAGATTACTGTTTACATGAAGTTACTGCTCATTACTGGTTTCTCCATGATTGTTTACACTGATGGGCATTGTCAGATTTCATACAATGTGTTGCACATCTGCTCTAAGATTTCTTGCACAGGTGTATTATACTTGGTTAATAGTGATTTTTCTTTCTTGCTTAATTTATTTTTTACTTAGTAAATATTTCTGCATCTGTATAAGGGCAGAGTAATGTGCTAATTACAACTGGATTTTGTCCCGGATTCCCCCCTTTTCCCTCACAAAAAGACAGAGACCGTTGTTTGTTGTTGTGCTCAGATTGGCAATTAATTTATTTATATATCATAATTCCATGTTCTATTTCATCATCGTTTATTATTATATCTCTCACAATTTCATTTATTTTCATCCATGTATCAATCTCTGATCATCCCTCTTTCTTCCTCTTTTTTCTCCCCCCAGTTGAAGACCTGGGTGCCTTCTTCTTCTCCTTTTCTGTTAGGTAACGATGAAACTCGAGACCGCTTTTCTCCTTCAGCTTCTTCCTCTTTTCGTCTTATTTCTTTTTCTTCCCCCTTCCCCCCTTTCCACCACCTTTTTCTGCCATCCACCTTTGGCAGTCCAACAACCATATTATTATCTGCCATCCACCTTTGGCAATCCAATAACCATTCTATCGGACCTATCTGTCATCCACCTTTGACAGATCTACCATATAGTCCCTTTTTGACTGTCTTCTCCTCTTGCTCTATCTTGTAGGGTGGGTGAGAGGGATCAAAACTCCAGCAAAAGTGGCTTAACCTCCTCTGTGCTGTCCATTACGTACCTCCACTTGCCCCTCTCCTTCTTGTTGCTTGGCCATTGTTCTATCCCCTGGACCCTCCCCCCCTTCTGAGCACACCGTCTTGATGGAAAGGGAAGGGGTGCACCAGGACAACCTGGTCTGCCCCTTAAAGGGCAAACTCCATTGTCCTGGATTCCCCCCTTTTCCCTCACAAAAAGACAGAGACCATTGTTTGTTGTTGTGCTCAGATTGGCAAATAATTTATTTATATATCATAATTCCATGTTCCATTTCATCATCTTTTATTATTATATCTCTCACAATTTAATTTATTTTCATCCATATATTTATCTCTGATCATCCCTCTTTCTTCCTCTTTTTTCTCCCACCAGGTGAAAACCTGGGTGCCTTCTTCTTCTTCTCCTTTGCTATTAGAAAGTCCACTTTTCTCCTTCAGCTTCTTCCTCTTTTCATCTTATTCCTTTCTTTCTCCCTCCTCCCTCCCTCCCTCCTCCCCCTTTTTCTCCATTAGCCAGTCTCCAGCTTGCGCTGGATGACTGGCTTTCCTCACTTAGGTATTGTTCTCCCATACCTCAGGGAAACCTCCTTCCCAATCCTCCTCTTCTTCCCCCTTCTTTTCTTTTTTTATTTTCTGTTTTTTTGCATGCCTTCTTCATGCTTCTATAAAACCCATAATTTCTGTATTAAACATGTCTATGACTAGATGTGACATGTGCATGCCATCTGACCTGTAGAAATCTTATACCCATTCTTCCACACCCTGCAGTATTACTTGTCCTCCTATTTTCCTTGCCAGTGTCCCTACCCTTCTGCTCATCTTTCTCCTGGCCCTATCCACAGCTCTATGGCTGTGCTCCTGTCTACAAACCCTCCTTGGTATCATATCCGACCAGGCAAGGCTTACCCTAGGCCACCACTGCTGTATTGTCTCTAGGTCTCTTTTTATCTGCATGTATATGTCCACCCATGGCTTGTCCCCAAGGTCATTACCCCCTAAATGTATAATAATTAAGTCTGGAATGGGTCGCCGCTCCTTTAGCTCTTTCAAGGTAGGGAGCAGCTGTGCCCATCTCATCCCCCAGATGCCATGCCAAACCAATCTACATTGTTTCACATCTTGGTAAAGCTGCTTTCCCTCAGCCTTTTTCTGAGCTCTCCTTTCTGCCCAATAAATATAACAGTGGTCGCAGATCCAGACTTCTGTGCTCCTCTCTCTTCCTATAGGATTTAAACAAAATAAATTTCTTTATATATGGTCTTAGTTTCTTACCATTATATCACCTCTCCCTGCCCCCCCATGTGGCTCCATATCTGTAACAAAAAAACATAGGTGATACATTAGTCTCCACACTGCAGTGTTCGAATGTATCTCTTATAACTGGCAGACCACCAGCGCAACTTTTCCAAAATATTATTCACAGTCTCACCTGCTGCTGCCCACTGTGAGGTAGCCCCTATCCATAGGGAGTGGGAGGAATAATTAATCAGTTCCTCCCCCAGGAATTGCATGCCTTTCTTGAGCAATGCTGTGACTTGATAACTTGTGACCCTACTTACGTCACCATGAAGAAATAATCTCCCTGTTCTATTCCCATACTCTGCAGCGAAAGCCCACAAAGCCTGCACTGGGCACACTGCACCTTCAACATGCTTCTTTAATGTTACCACGCAACCCTGTCCCCTTTGATCTGTTTTTGATGTCTTGATCATGAGCTGTATCTCCTTCATCCCCCAGCTTATATCTTCCCATTCTAATCCCCCTTCCCTGTCTTGCTTGCCATGGCCTACCACCTCACTCACTCTCAAGGCTCCTGTGAACATTACCACATAAATCGTGTGAAATAACTGGGCCTCAGCCTTTGAGCTGCATATTGCCAGTAACACCCCCTTCAGTTTCGCCAGCCACTGTTCCCCTATTGGTCTTCTATTATCCACCGTCCCTTGTTTTAACCTACTCCATCCCTGCATCATTCTTCTGATGAACATTGACTTTGTTGGGTCCCTCCATCTTTTCAGACTGCAGATAACACTAATCCCTGCCAAATAGACCCCCATTGTGGCGTGGGCTGTTCCTTTTTGCCATTGCTCTATGGTGAACTTCCCCAATTGTTCTTCTGTGAGTGGCCTACTTTCCTCCATGTGGTGTGTTGCCCTGAATGTTTGAAACACTCGTCAGGCCCCATCATAGGCCCTCAGAGTCCATGGTGTCCATGAACTGTGGAACAACATTTCTGCTCTTTCCTGCCAATGTCCCATATGTTCATTGGTATGGGTGTTTTTTGCTCCTCCGCTGTTGGTGCCAGCCTCTGGAAATGTTCCAGCTGCAGACGGGAAAGGCTGTCAGCCAGGGTATTGTGCACCCCTTCTATGTGTTTTGTTCTGAATTACATGTTCAACTGCAATGCCCTTAGCACTAGAAGTCACAAAACTTGCATGACCGTCTCTGACCTGGCTCCCCTGTTGTTCAGGACATCTACCACTGCTCTATTGTCACACCAAAATGTCACTTTTTGATCCCGTAACTCTTCCCTCCACATCAGGGTGCATGCCCAGATGGGCATGATCTTTAACAATGTTATATCTTTTACCTTACTGTCCTTTACCCAGTCTAATGGCCACAGTTCTGCAAACCATCTGCCCCTCAGGTAGCCACCCATGCCTAGGCCCATGGCTGCATCTGTGTATAGATTGAGGTCGGTGTTATACACCCATTCCTCCTGCCAGAAGGAGCAGCCATTATATTCCTTCAGGAATTCCTCCCATACTTTAAAATCCTCCTTGACTCCTTTTGTCAGGTCTACCCAATGGTGTGGTCTGGTCACTCTGGCTGTAACCCTAGCTAACCTTTTGGTGAAAGCCCTCCCCAGCCCAATAGCCCTGCATGCAACGTTCAGATGTCCTAATACTTGTTGCACCTGTTTCAGTTGTACTCTTCTCCTACTGGTATGTATCTGAATCAGTTCCCTCAATTTTTTCACTTTTTTGTCTGGCTGCCGAAATATTTCCCCCAGGGCATCTATCTCAATACCCAGAAACTCTAACACCCTACTGGGCCCTTCCATTTTTTCAGGTGCCAATGGGACCCCTAGCTCTTTACATAGCTCTTGGAAGCTGGCCAACATTTTTTCTGTCTCTCTTCTGCCATTGCCTATAAAAAGGAAATCATCCAAATAGTGAATCACTGTTTTATAGCCAGTTCTTTCTTGATATATTCACTGCAGACATGTCCTGAAAGCTTCGAATGTCGCACATGCTATAGAGCAGCCCATGGGCATGGCCTTGTCAAAATAGTACTGTCCCCCAATTTTAAAACCGAACAGGTCCCAGTCCTCTCTTCTAACCAGAAGTAATCTGAAAGCTGACTCTATGTCTGTCTT
This sequence comes from Neoceratodus forsteri, assembly GCA_016271365.2. Classification (NCBI taxonomy): domain Eukaryota; kingdom Metazoa; phylum Chordata; order Ceratodontiformes; family Ceratodontidae; genus Neoceratodus; species Neoceratodus forsteri. Next base: position 634,765,403 of record CM057455.1, on the reverse strand, counting down.
TGCCATCCATGCATCCGCAGTTGCCCAGATAATCCAGACTGGGTCCTCTAGAGTGGAGTATGTCACTTTACTATATTCCTCACTGATAAAGTCATTCACTGAATCCCCTTCCGGAAAGGACAGGTGGTGAATCACCCTGTATTCCCCTTCCTGTTTTTTGGGGACCAAACCCAATGGAGAAATCCTCATATTCTGCAATGGAGGGGTATCATATGGTCCTTATGTTCTCCCTCCTGTCTTTTCCTTCTCTATTTTTTGTCTTAACATCTCCTTCCCCCCACTGATCCCAGATTGTGCACTTCTCTGGCTTGCCTTGGGCCTTCACATTGCAAGGAAAATGCTGTGCAAAAACCTTTTTTTAATAATTTCTGCTGTTTCCTTATCTAGGTATCTGTCTAACCATTCTCTCCATGCCGCTATCCTGATGGGGGTTCTAGCTTCTTTAAATTGCTCCCTTGTCTTCATTTCTGTTCCTCCACCAAGGTCTCCCCCTCTGGTTGATGTCTGGCCTTGCTGGTCAATGATTCTGACTCCCTCTATTTGCATGTCCCCTACCCTTCCCCCCTCTATTCCATGTCTGCCCTTTATATCCCTGCCCTTCCCAAAAAAACTGCTGACCTTACCCTTGCCCCCCAGATCCTTGGCCTCCCTGGACCCATGTCATCCTGCATCTGCTCGCTGGATGTGATCCACTACATTTTGAACATGCATGCCAGAAATGGCATTGTGGCCAGGAGCAAAAGGCCCTATTATAGGCTCAGCAACATCTCTGTGGTGTGGCCACTTTCTTCCCAAACTCCCCTTCTGGCGTGTACTGATCGGTTATGTAGTCTGTCCACAAGTCCAGTTGTTTTGTGTCCCATCTTACATCCCCATACGTTGTCATTCTCTGCTGAAGGAATTCATGATAGTATATCCATCCCACGCCCCCTTTAGTTTTTGCTCTCCTTATTATCAAGGAGTAAGTGATGAGTAGGATGCCCAGCTCCAGCCTTTTTTCCAATACTATGGCTGAGAATGTGGCAAAACCTATGAACCAACCTTCCCAGGTCTTCCCTTTTGTAAATTTATCCTCCTCCTTCTTTCCTAATAAAACTACCTCTGCTGCCATCTTATTCTTCCCTATGTTTTCTGTCTCCTCGTATTTTGCTGCTGCTTCATGGCTTATTAAGGCAAAGCTATCCACGTACTCCCCTTTCCATATTTTCTCCATCATGGCCAATGGTACATGCTTGCCTACCCTCATCCCCGGAGCCCGTATCTCACTCATTACTTTTCCTTCTTTCTCCACTCCTCCCTCTTTTTCTTTCAGCACTTCCTTTTCTGATCTAATCTCTGCTAGTGCTGACTCCATCTGCCCCAGACCCTCTGTCCCCAGTGCCAAAATAATTTGATTTATATACTCTTTAATGCTGTCCCCTCAGATCCGGGTGTATTACCTGTGGTCTTGTCCACTCCAGGTTGCCTGCCATCCTTTTGACGCCCAAGTATGGTGCCTTGTGGTCGGAGGGGTGGTTGCTCTGCTAGTGGCTGTGGAGGAACCACTGTGAGCTGGGGATCCGGTCTGGGTTTCGCTGGGGCAAAACCACACTGGTCCTGGGGAGGTACTGGCAGCGTGGAGTCAACAGGGTGTAGGGGTGCTGTACTAGCCACCTTGTTGGGCCCTTCCCTCGGTGGCTGTGTCCTGGCCAGACTGCTTGGCCCCCCAGCTGGTCACTTCCCTCTGCCCCCTTTTCCCTTCACTGGTTTCCTTTTCTCCCCAGGCCTCCCTCATTCCTCCCCTTCAACCAGCTCCCACATTTTATTGGCTTTTTCTGCCAGTTCCACTATCGCCCTGTAGGCGTCCTCCTTTGAAGGCCTGTTCTTTTATGGGGCCATGTTCCTCGCTGTCCGCCAACTGTGGAAACACTGAAGGAAAGAAAAGAGAATTTCATTAAACCTCTTAGCCCATAGTTCTCTCCCTATGACCTGGCCCCATTTCCCAAGATAAACAGTCAGACCATGGCACCAAAGAATGGCTCCCCCCTTTTTTCTCCTTCTTCTTCTTATTTTTTTAAATGTTGCCTCCTATGACTGTCCAGGACTACCACTGTTCCACTTGCATGCCTTCATGTTGTTATGGCTGCTTAGACTTCCCAGGCCACCACGTTCCCCTTCCCTTGCTCTGCATCTCTTAGTTTTTTTTGTTTTTTTTTGGTCTCCTTCCATTGTTCAGCCCTCCTAGCATGTGACATCATGCCACATGGCCAGGCCCTTCCTTTCCAGGCCTCTGGCCTGCTCCAACTAGTCCCTGCTTCGAGGTACCCACATGCTGCATTCTGCCCCCAAGGAACTCCCTGTTCAGTATCCTGAACAACCAACCCCCTTGACCCATTGCCTTTAGTGCAAAAAACTTTTTCTGCCTCGGAAAATGGTTTAGCTGCCCACTTTTTGCCTCTCCCCTTAGCGTGTGACATCATGCCACATTGCTGCTCGTCACCTCCCCGCTAGGCCTTGTTGTAGGCCTGACCTAGCCCCACTGGATCCACAGGGCATACCTTGTTCCTTTTCTGAAGCATCGTGTTGTGCTTCTACTGCCCCTTTATCAGCACCAGTCCCAGCTTTCCACAAGGCCCCCCATGTGCCCTGTTCTGTCTGCCAAGGTACTCTCTGTCCAGTTTCCTGAACAATAACCCTCTTTACCCCATTGCTGTTAGCGCAAAAAACCTTCCCCTGCCCAGAAAATGGCATAGCTGCCCACTTTTTGGCCTCCCCCCTTGGTGTGTGACATCATGCCACATTGCCACTAGTAACCTCCCAGCTAGGCCTTGTCATAGGCCTGAATTGGCCCCCCCGGCTCAGAAGAGCATGCCTAGCTCCCTTTCTGAAGTGTCCTGTTGTGCTTTTACTGCCCCTCTATTAGCGCCAGTCCAGGCTTTTCACAAGGCTAGGCCCTTTGAGGCCACATGGCTCTCAATGCGTTGTCCTGTTGGGGCAGCGAGACTGCTGCTGGCTCCCGAATTGCCCCCCCAGTGGGAGAAGCCAGGATATCCTTAAGGCCACGAGGAGGTAGCAGGGAGGTTAGAGGGAGGGTGAGGGGTCAGTTTCCATGCCACGTGGTTGAGCTGGCATGGTCGAGCTCTGTGGAGAGCTGCTCAGCCCCAGACTGCACTCTTCAAAGGAGAGATTCTCCACTGCAAGGCTGCAAAAACGCATCCTGTGCCCATTGCCTAACACAAGCTCCTCCACACCATTCATTAAAGGGCCCCGTGGAGATCTTAGTCCCAACAGCTTCTTTCCAATGGGGCTTTAACCCAAATAACACAGCTTCTAACTGGACTACCCTTTTCCTGGCCCCACACACTCATGATGAGCCTAGCGCTTCCCCCATCACTGCCTTCTGCCCCCAAAGCTTTTGTGGCTGTGCTTCTGCGAATTTCACCAGCAGCAAGCCACTGTTAAGCCGGCAATGCCCTTCAAGCTCAGTCCCCTGCCTGCAGCTCTGCCTCGCTGCTTCTGCACACGCTGCTATCCTCGTTAAAGGGAACATGATAAACTATGCCTTTACAAAATACATTCTGCTGCTGGCTTCATCTGCTCCACAACCCTACTTTAAATGCATTGCAGTACTGTAGTTCTCACTCCAGTTTCCACAAAGAGTGTTATTTTACTCTTGACATATGCAACTACATTAAACTATGCCTCTGTTTCACCTTTACCATCTATTCAGCTTCTCAGAAACTTTCTAGCTATTGTGATCAATCTCTATATTACTGAGTGGTATATTTGTCTATTATACATATTCTTTCCTGTTTTCCTTATTATTTTGTTTCTTACCTCTTTTCCTTAGTGCACAAACCTTCCAATTAATCAGCCAATCTGATGTGCTGCAGTTCCAATTAGCTTGATCAAAACTCCAGCAAAAGTGACTGAACCACCTCTGTGCTGTTCGTTATGTACCTCCACTTGCACCTCCCCTTCCTGTTTCTTGGCCATTGTTCTATCCCCTGGCCCTTCCCCTTCCTTCCCCCCTCCCCTTCTGGGCACACCATCTTGATAGAAAGGGAAGGAGTGCACCAGGATAACCTGATCTGCCCCTTAAAGGGCAAACTCCATTAGCACAAGAAGTTGCACCCTGCCTCAGTTTGTACAAGCATTGACTTTAGAGAAAATGTACCTCCAAATATTTATTTGCCATATTGGTTACTGTTTTCATTTTTCATTTTTTTAATAAGTGGACAGCAAGATTTAGGGGACGTGCTTGACTTTGCGATAGTGATTTATTCTGTGAATAGCTTAAAAGCACTTTCTCTGTAAGACAGCTTAAGAGTTTGTAGTGGATCAATGAGCTAAGAATGTGTTTGGGTACAAAAATGTTATGCAGCATTATTAAATAGATTGCAATGTTTGTGTGTGTGTGTGGTGGGGAGGGGAGGGGCAGAGACAAGAGTCTAGAATCAGAATAATTGATAACACACTATCAAAACAGAATTCACTAAATTTGCTGAGTGAAATGGGATCTTCATGCACTTTGCTATGCATGAAGTAACAGATGAAATGTTCTGGCTGTTTACAATCTCGAGCTCGCTCAATGCGCTTGCTCCAGGCTTGTCCTTGTATGACTGACATGACAATCTTTGACCAGTGGTGTGTGTGTGTGTGTGTGTGTGTGTGTGTTCCCAGACTGTCACTATACAGAATAAAGTGACTCTTGTCCTCACAGTACACCCCACCATCCCAACCACCAAAAATTAAACCTAATTGACCAAAATCAGCAGTACACCCACACATAAGGATATTATTTTTCTTTGTTTTAAACTGACCACTGTCTGCTTTTGGCAAAGTACTATACTACTGCAAAGCTCACAACAGAAAAGATGCTCATATTGTATAGATGGGAGGGGAAACTACTGTTTACTTTGCCTGATGCTGTCAGATGATATTGTAGTCTTGCAGGTTGTGACAGCTGTCTCAATACACAGACCAACAAAATGGGTCATATGTCACAGACCCTATATTAAAGATGTACTGTAGCTCAGGTTGACCATGGACTATAGAAAATAATACTAAACATAATAAATACTAATATAATACTAAAAATAATAAATACGCTTCAGTTACTATTGAGCAAAGACTTGGATTTCCATTGAAATTAACCATCTTATGCCTGACTCATTGACAGGTCATGTCCCAATGCCCCCTGAGATGGAATGGCAAAGTATCATTTTTAGACAGAAATCAACCCACACAGCCCCGAATCACTGGTTACACATGAAGAAAAACACACCACTGGCAGATTGTCCTACACATAGCAAATGAACAGACAACTGCTCAGTTAGACCACAAACAAACACTCACACAAAAAAGCTATTGATACACATCCTTTACAGAAGAGTGACACTGTCACAGTTGGAGCAGAATTTTAATTATTCTTACAAGGACACCACGGTGAAAAAAAAAAACAGACGCTCACCAACAGCAGTCATAAAAAAGAGCCATTCATAAAAAACAACTGCTCTAATTCTATGCAGCCGACTGCTAGTGTGAGGACAACCCTATATTGGCCAGACAATTGCCATAAGGCACATTGATTGTACATAATAGAAAGCTACATATTTTAAAAACAAATTAAATGAAAACAGGTAAAATGTTGAAAATGAGCCTGCAAAAAGTACATTTCCTGATGTCTGGTGTGAGGAAAAAAACTGCTTAGGGAGTTTAATTAAAAACACCTTACATTTCACCTTTATAAATTATTGTCCCCTGAATCATACAGCCTCACAAAAAAATTACTGTATATATCAGTTCGGTTTCAATTACTACATATAAAATAGGTTGGGGGGGACATTTCATTAAATTCAAAATACAGCTGACTCGGGCTTACTCTACGACATTTAAAATATAACAAACTCTCACCCCCCCAGACCACATGGCAAAAATCAAACCACACGCCCACCCACCACCTCACATGTGCAGTACTGTACTACTGTGGAAAATATTGTATATCTGGGATGGGGGTGGTGAACCTGTGGTGCACTGCCCTGAAACATAATCTACTCTAAGCAGGTAGTCCACCCCCACACCCCCAATTGTGGTACCAGGTCTGGAAGGGCTGCTCATTCAGGTGAGAGCAGTGCCATTATCTACAGTATCTATCTTCATTATAGTGTGTTGTGATAGTACTGCTGACTGCAGACACCTGCAGAGTACTGAGATGAGGTCATTAGGTCAGCAGTTTAATACAGCTGTGAGAGCCTAAGCACAGCAGCATCTTGTACATCCATGCAGCTGACTGGAGGACATAGTACAATGTACTGTACAGAATGTAATCACTGTGCATTGTTTTCAGGTCCCTACAGATATTCACCACAGTGGAGCATATTGTCACTTTAGTGACTCCTCAGAAAAGAAGATACTGCAGATACAATAAGGAAACTCAGAATGTCTCTTTTTTTTGCCTACTATATTAGATATTGAAAATAAAGTGATATGCAGATGGATTAAAGAGGAAATTATTTTAGAATATATCTAAAATGTTGAAATAATCTCCTGCAATTGTCAATTCTGTGGCACAGAGCATTCAAAGCTAATTTTATTTATTTATTGAAATCTAGGATTACAACCTTTGAGCTACAAGCTCATTTACAAAGGTTCCACATCAGACATAGGGGCACAGATAAGCACAGTACAAGAAATTGTGGGGAAAAAAAACAAGACAAGGAGGGCTGTAGGGCAATTAAAATACAGTAGGGACACGTGATAGCAGTTTCTGTAACATTTCCTAAGAGATAAAAGAAATGTAGGAGGGAAGTAGGTTATTTGGGTGGCGCTATAGACCTAGAATAGAGGTGGGGAGTAGACATAGACAGAGGCGGAAGGTTGGTGGTAACCTCGGGCATAGGGTCACTTTATCATAGTGGTTAAGTTACATTAAGGCAGAGGGTGGGTAAGAAAGTGGAGGCTGGGGTGAGTTGAGGATCACGTGGATAGGGAAAGGGGGCAGGGGTCGAGGGAAGGGGAAAATGGGAATGGAGGTATGAGTAATGCTGGGTGGGTAGCTGATAAGTGCAAACGGTGGGGGGAGTTCTTAGTCATTTTACAGGTAGAGGTGAATCAGGGGAAGCAGGAGCAAGTCTGTTGGCTGGCAAGCTGAGATTTGAGTACTGATTTGAAGATGCAAATTTTGCTGATAGCAGTAAGGTCAGGTGAAAGTGCACTAAGCCAGAGTGGGGCCCTGTATTCAAAGGATCTCTGCCCTTGAGAAGTTTGCCAGAAGGGGACCTTGACTGAGAGCTTGTTAGATGCCCTGGTGGTCCTAGTTGGCTCAACTTGGTGCAGGAGGGAGATGCAGCCAGGCCGTAATAGGCCAAGGGTTGCTTTTTTTGGTGAGGAGACATACTTGGTAATGGGTCATTTCAGCTAGGTTTTGCCACCCTGTTTGCAGGTAGAGATTACAGCTGTGGGTGAGGCAAGGGGCCCCTAGTGCTAGCCTTCAGGCCTTATTCAGCGTAGTGGCAAGCCGCCTAAGGGTGCTGTCAGACTTCGCACTGTAAATGGGAAGACCATAGTCGATGGTTGAGAATACTGAACTGGTGATGGCAAGCTGGAGAGCTTTTTCAGTGAAGCAACTACGGTGCTTGTATAGTAGACCAGTCTTCCAGTTAGCTGATGAGGCAACATTGTCAACGTGGGAGGAGAATGAAAGGGATATGTCTAGGGTGATGCCCAGGTATTTGAAGCTTTGTACCATTTCTAAGGCTTCATTTTGTTTACTTTGGATGTTTATGGTGGATGTCTTATGATGATTATGGGCGGGGGTGAATAGCATGGTCTTGGTTTTTTTATGGTTAACAAGCAGTTTGGCTTGATCAAACCAGGCCCCTACCTTGTTATAGTCATATTGAAGTCTATGTTCAAGGGTGGCAGGGTCAGTATGAATAGTGTAGATGACAGCATCATCTGCATAAAGAAGGATTTTGTGTTGGCAAGCTAGTGGGAGAGTATTTAGAAAAAGGCTGAAAAGTAGTGGGCCTAGTATGGATCCTTGAGGGACACTGGTGGACACTTTCTGTGAGTCCGAGAGGGTATCAAATATTTTTACCCATTGTTCACGCCCTGTGAGATAGCTCCGAAACCAACACAGTTAATCTGGGGATAATCCCGTAACATCTAGCTGGGCCAGGAGGAAGTCATGGTTGACAGTATCAAAGGCCTTGGTGAGGTCAATGAAAATAGCTCCCACCAAGTGACCTAGGTAAAAGGCTTCATGAATAAACCCCATGAACTCCAGAAGCACAACGGTAGTACTGTGAAGTTTAGGGAAGCCATGTTGCTGTTGGCATTGAAGCTGATATTTATCTAGGTGTTCAACCAGTTGATCATAGACCATCCACTCCAAGGCTTTTCAGATAGGTGGGAGAATTGAGATTGGACGGTAATTAGTATGACTTGTCTTAGAACCTGCTTTGAAGGCAGGGGTGAAAACTGCTGATTTCCATTGTGTTGGGAATGTACTTGAGGATAAGGACAGGTTGATGGTTCTGGTTAATGGTGTTAGTACCTCATCTAGTACCAATCAGATTAGTTTTAGGTCTAAGCCCTAGGCACTATGCCTGGACCTCCCCAATATTTTGGTGAGGTATTTTTTTGCCATCCCTTTGGATATGACTATAAGGTAAAATGGGGGGGTGTGATTTGTCGGAGGCATTTGAAGCAGATTTATTAGAGGCTCACTCCCAGGGGTCTGGTAGTTGGGGGGGAGCACTGCACTGAGGTCAGTGAAGGCTTTGTTAAAGGTGTCTGTGATAGTTTTATGGTCATGTGTTAAGAACCCTTTGATATTAAGCAAAATGGGTTCAGAATTATCTCGCTTCCTGGTGATTGCATGGATATTTTTCCAGAAACTGCGACCATCGCCCCAGGAGGAGTTAAGTTCAGACTTGGAATATATAGCTTTAGCCCGGCAGATTGTGAGGGTACAGTTGTTTCTAGCGCTTTGTAGTTCTGCATGTCATAGGTCATGTAAGAACATTTGTACTTATACCAGAGCTGATCACGGGTGTGCATCAGGGCAAGGAGGTGAGGGGTAAACCATGATTTATGAGTTCCCCTGACTTTTCTTTTTTTAATGGGTGCGAAGTTATCACAGGCATCATTGAAAATTTTGATAAAGTTATCAAGAGCTAAATCAACGTTATTGGTAGCTAGTACAGGGGCCCAACTCTGCTGTTGAAGGTATTGCCTAAAGGAGCACTGTTGTCCCTTTTCCATCACACGGAATAAGACAACCTTCACTGGAGGTTTCGGGGCCTTGTTTGTCCATTGGAAGATAATGGCCGAGTGGTCGCTGAGGGAGTCAGGTAGCACATTTAGACCAGAGATCCGCTCTGGGTGCTTTTTTAGTATCCAGTCTAGCAGGGTAGAGGTTCCTGTTTTATAATTTATTCGAGTGGGTTGGTCAACTAGTTGGTGGAAGTTAGTGGAGGAGGTCACATCCTTGTAGGAGGCTGACTCAGTTGATAACCAGTTGAAATTGAAGTCACCCAGAACAATTACTTCATTGTGGGACCAAAGGTGGTCTAGGTGTTCGTGAAGAACTGTAAAGCCCTCATCTTGCTCCCTAGAAGGAATATATGCTGTGACTATGGTAAGACACTTACCCTGGGAGTTTAGGGTGAGTCTCACCAAGAGTATCTGTACATTTTCACCTGATTTTTAATGGGGGGAGAGCTATGCCTGAACATGATTTTTTAAATAAATTATGCAATCATCTCCCCATTTCCCTAGTCTATTGAGGTGGTAGAAGGTGTACCCTTGGAGCAGGACTTGATTGTCCGGGGTCCTGGATGTAAGCCATGACTGGTTATGGATAAGACATCAGGGTTGTGTTGTGCGACCCAGGCTTGGAATAGATCAAGTTTATCTGGCCTACTTTCTTCTCAACAAGTTAACCACATCCCAACTTCTGTGATGCTGGAAGCTTAATAAAAATGGAAACTGTGTTACACAGAGTGTATGTAATACTGACTGAATGTTTAGAAGTTATAAATTCTCAGGATTTTATTTTTCCCCCAGTCAATTGCAGGGTAGTGTGGGACATAAAGAAGCAAGAAGCTTCTGTGGCAGTGAGTGTAATATCAGTGGTTTTTCAAGACTGTATTTCCTTTTATACCATAAATGGAACCACAGACTAAAGTTTTATGAATCTTACAGTCTCTGGTTCTACTTATTTCATAAAAGGAAGTACTGTCTTGCAAAACCACTGATATTGCACTCACTTCACACTGCAGACTCTTGCTTCTTTATGTCCCACACAAACGTACAATTGAAAAGGAAGAAACAAATCAGTTCCTGATCATTGAAAATTAGCAGCTATAATTCTGTGTACAGTGTACTGTAACACTATTTCTTTTGAGTTAAGCTCTTATTCTTGTTCCACTGTTCTTATTAGGAAAAGTTGTAGTTTGTTTGTAAAAGTAGTAGTTTCTGCTTACAGAACCTTACAAAACCTCTTGCTGCTATCTCAGTGTTCAAGTCAGCTGCTGTCAACTTAAGAAATCAGCCCAGAAATCTGAGAAATTGGGATGTGGTTACCTTGGTGACAAGGAAGTATGCCAGATAAGCTCTGCGTGCTCTGTGCTGCAGAGTTTATTCTTAGTTTATTTCAACATTTTATATATTTTCTAAAGGAAAGCTCACTGTACTCCATCTGCATATGAGTTTATTTTCAGTACCCAATAGGTACAAATACAGCCATTCTGACTGACTACCCAAAGCTGTGAGAACGTTGCAAAGTATTGTTACCATTTTGCACATTGTTTCTGTAAGGAATTGATAAATGGTACACGGTTTGTTTAGCAACAAAGTTCAACTCCAGGTAACACTATAGCACATTCCTTATTTAAATAAAAGAGGACAGTTACAGAAATATATTTTTAAGTACCTACTATGATCTGCTGCAGTACCTCTGCAGAAACATTTAATTGATTCTTTCTTTTGTTTGTTTTTAAGATGTAAAGAAACACTTGAATTAAGGCAGCATTTCTTTGTCAAGCAATAAAGTTACAAAGATCAAGAAAATCAGAGGCTGTAGTGTGCAAATAATATCCACAAATAAGAGAATCAATGCGGGGAATAGCAAGATAGTGAACAGGGAAAAGTACATGAGCAGTGAATATTATAATAAAAATGTTTTGTGTATCAAGTTCAGCATTACGAGACCTAATTAACATAGCAGCGTTAAAAATACTGCACAATGGGTGTTCAACTGTAGCAGTGTAAAAAGCAGCTGTTCTACTGTTTTTGTTTAAAGTCAAATATGCAGCTAGTGACAACTATATATAAATAATTCAGAAAAGCAGATTTTTTTAAACAATAACCACTATGTAAATGGCAAGAAAATATTCATGTAGCTGTAGGGTTGCTATCATGTGTTAGGGTCAGGTACATCACAACTACTAAGTCTAAAAAATATGAAAAAACTACAACAAAAAATAATTTGATGTGCATGGTGGTTGACATAATCTCATTTAGTGACAACACATTAACAAATACTGTACATATAGTGAGTGGTTTGCAACTCATACTAAGACGAATATAATTAGCAGTGCCAGATTGATCTGAATCATTTTACCCGTCATTGTCAAGGCTTGTACTGCTCTTTCCTTACAATGTATGTGCATGTGTATTTTATTTAATTATTCATTTATTAATTTCATGTTATCTCAGAGTAGTAAGCTAAATAATTCTAGTGAAAAAGGATACATTCTATCTAACCATGGTATAAGTTTCCACCCTTTTTTGCGAGCTGAGCTGCAATCTGATGGTGATATCATTAAAAAGTGGAGGATGGTAACAGGGATAAAATTATAAAAACAATGTTCAGATAAAGATTAAACAGTGAAGGTAATGGTAATTGAATCAACTTGTAAACAGGCAGATACCAAATTTAATAGGATTAAATGGTAAAGGGGAGGAGAGATAACTCATAACTGGGCACAGTGGCTGGCCAGAGGCCCATAGTCACCAAGAACTTGTGTCAAAAAGAAGCAATATGCACTACCAAAACGTTGTGCAAAAGATTTAAAATTAGGGATTAGTCACCATTTTTTTTGGGGGGGGGGGTTGAAATAGATCCTGTGGCTATTGTGTCTTTTCTATTACTCTTAAGGAATCCACCACTGCTAGGTCTGCAACACCATATCTGACATCAGCAACTCAATGAGAATATTATGTTATTAATATTTGTTTTCACTATGGTTTTAACACTGCTGAGGATTGCAAGAAAAAATTTCAAGACTTCATAATTCTGCTGTTTACTTTCATTCATGATCCTCACTAGTAGTACTGTGCAGTCACACTGTTCAGGACTCTGCAAACGTGTTACAATATTTGATTTCAATTTTTTGTGTTGTTACTCAGCTGATTACGTGGATTGAGACAAGCATAAACAGAGAAAAAAACGGGTTCCTGACAATTCAGTCACATAACACAGAGCAGCGAAAAAGTACCATGGATGAACTTGCATCTCCCTTGCTGCATTTATAAATTTAGTGGATCTAGATAAAGCTGAGACTAGTTACCAGCAACTTGATTTTATGAGAAGAGTGTACAGTACTTCTCCTGTCTGATACTGCGTCACTGTGGGCAGGTCACCCAGTTCTTTGGAGCAGTGTACAGTGATCCTACAACAGGGAATTTTGATCTGGTTATTGTGTGGCATCTTTTGGAGCTGTTATCAGAGGTTATAGCTATGCAAAGAATAAAGATGCAGAATTCTGGAGAATCTGCTCACTAGCTCGTTTGAAATTGCAAAGTGTCATTCATCTACCATGTGAATTTTATCAATGAATATTTTGTCTTTTTCAGCTGAGAGGCTGCCAACTGAAAAATACACAAAGTACTGTAGGTGCCCCTCCTCTTGCAGAATTTATGATCGTTATTTACAGTGTTGAATATTGTTATTCACTTGTTACTTTTTCATATCCTCATGTTACGGCTGTATTCAATGTAAACTCTAAGACAAAGAGCAAATATTCACACTTCCCCCACTATCACATTCACTCCAGTTCCTCATTAGAGGAATGTAAAGACACAAATTGAGGAGTACTCCCTGCAAGCTACAGTAGCAGCTCATTATTATGAATCAGTGTCCCCAACCCACACAGCATCACTTGCTATCCAATACACACGATCCTCTCTTGTTCTTCATTAATATTAAACATTATATTAATTATTAGAAAAAAAGTTTCTGTGTTACATTTATTGATTTGCTTAATATACAGAAAAGTGAACTGTTTATTGCACTGAAATGCTCCAGTGTCTATACTTCCAATTAACACTAATGATGATTCCTTGATGAATGCTGGAGTATTATTCTGTATGACTATTGCGCCCTACATGGTTGTGGGTGGGTGGGATGCAGTCACTCTTATACGAGTACCTGCATTTTTCCCTGCTGTCTGTAATAAGGCATCACATAACATACTGTACAAAAGGTACTAAGCAGGCTCTTTTTTAATGAGAGTACTGAAATAAACATCATGCTACTGCTCAGTGAACTGCATCCCTTTGAGAATAGCTGACTTTACCAAAATGGGAAAAAAAATGAAGTATATAACAGCTGCTCATTTCATTCGTTGATTCAAACAACTAGCAGGATTTAGATCACTACCGAAAGAAAGGAATCTTAAGCAACAATAATAAACACCCCAAATTCCCGTTACACCCTCACCAAAATGCAACTCCATACTCAACCTTGTCCAGTGCGGAAGAATTAAACAAACAAACAAATTAAAAAATGCAACATATTTCATTCTGCTGCTCTTTTTAACAGCTAAAGTTGTTTCTCATTCAGTCAGGTCTCTGTTCCCCATGGCAAGATATGGCAGAAATTTTGTGAAAGTTTGATATTTGCTTTGGCTGCTGGGTGTTGGATATCATGTCCTGGCACAGAAGGAGAAACAGCATTTGCCATCCAAAGAACAACTCTACACATGTTGTTGCTTTTTTTTATCAGTGTCTGTCTCTGAGCATGGTAGGAGAGGGATTGGATGCTGGTGAGGGTGGACCAGGAAGGGAGGATATTTATTAATATTAATATCAAATAAAGGGAGGCCAGATAGGGTTGGATGCTGGAAATATAGAAACATACAAACATAGAATTTGATGGCAGGTATGGACTGCTTGACCCACCTAGTCTGCCCATTTCTCTACCTAATGGAAAAGCTACAGATCCTAGTTAACCAACAGTCTACTTCCTAATATCCCCACTAGAACAGCTTTATGTCTCTCCCATGCATTGTTGAATTCCCCCACTGTTTTTGACTCCACAACCTCCTCAGGAAGGCTGTTTCATGCATCCACAACCCTCTATGTGGAAAAAATGTCCTCACATTACCTTTGAGCTGTACCCCCTCTATCTTCAAATTGTGCTTACTTGTAATTCCATACCTCTTTTTCTGAAAGATGCTACACTCTTGGACTTTGTTGATCCCCTTGAGTTACTTAAAAGTTTCTTTCATGTCCCTTCTCTCCCTCCTTTCCTTGAGGGTATACATATTAAGCTCCTTTATTCTTTCTTCGAATGTCTTCTGGCACAGACTGTGCACCATTTTGGTTGCCCTCCTCTGGACAGCCTCCACCCTGTCTATGTCTTTGAGAATATGGGGTCTCCAGAACTGCATGCAGTAATCCAGATGGGATCTCACCAACTGTCTGTACAGAAGGATATCAACTTCCTGTTTTCTACTGGTGATGCCTCTTTCTATGCATCCCAGTATCCTCCCAGCCCTCCTTACTGCCTTCTCACATTGCTTGCCCACCTTTAGGTCATCTGATATAACTACCCCCAGGTCCCTTTTCATTTTTGTTGTTGTCAGTATCTCACCCCCACTGTGTACTCTTCCCCTGGTTTTGTTTCCCAGGTGCATTACTTTGTACTTTTTTGCATTGAATCTAAGCTGCCATACGTTTGACCATTCCTCCAACATTGCCAAGTCCCTTCTCATCCTTTCCACCCGACCTTGTGTATCAACCCTGCTGCAGATCTTTGTGTCGTCCACAAAGAGACATACTTTTCCTTCCAGTCCCCTTGCAATGTCAGTTATAAAGGCATTAAAAAGGACCAGACCCAGTACTGAACCCTGCGGTACACCACTAGTAAACCCCTCTTACTTCACTGTGGACTCTGTTTACTATTACCCTCTGCGTCCTGTTGTCCAGCCAATGTTTTACCCAGGCTACCACCCTGTGAACCACTCCCAGGCTGGTTACTTTATTTATTAATCTTTTGTGCGGGACTTGGTCAAATGCCTTGCTAAAGTCTAGGTAGGCCATGTCCACAGCCCCTTCCTGGTCTACTACTTTGGTCACCCAGTCAAAGAAATTGATTAGATTAGTATGACATGACCTTCCCGGTGTGAATCCATGTTGCCTTTGGTCCTGTGACCCACTGGCCTCTAGGTACTCAACAATTCTTTCCTTCAGAAGTGATTCCATCATTGTCCCTACCACAGAGGTCAAACTGACAAGTCTGTAGTTTCCTGCCTCTGTCTTGTTCCCACTTTTGTGAAGGAGAATCACATCCACCTTCCTCCAGTCCTCAGGTACCACACCATTTTCCCATGATTTGTTAAAAAGGGTAGTCAATGGTGTTACTAGTTCTCCCCTTAGTTCTTGTAGAATTCTGTAGTGAATGCCATCAGGCCCCATTGCTTTGTCCACCTTCAGTCTTAGGAGTTCTTTCAGAACCCTTTCTTCTGTTAAAGGACTGATATCAACTCCCCTATCCAGAATGCTTCTATTGACTAGATTAGGTACTTCCTCTTCCTCTTTCTTTGTGAATACTGAGCAGAAGTATTCATTCAGTATCCCTGCTTTTTCACTGTACCTCTCTGCTTACCCACCCACCCCGCTCTTTATTCAGCCTCAGTATCCCTCCCTTTTTCTTTCTTCACTCCCTAATGTACCTATAAAAGGTTTTATCCCCTCTCTTAACCAAGTTGGCCATCTTTTCCTCAGTTTGAGCCTTTGTTATTCTAAATGCCTTCCCCACCTCCTTCTGCTTTCACTGGTACAGTTCTCTGTCCTGCTCCTTCTGTGTTTCCTTATGCTTCTCGAATGCTGTCTTTTTCTCCCTAACCTTCCCTGCCACCTCTTTTGAGAACCATAGTGGTTTTTTCTTTCATTTTGATTTTTTTTTTTGCTTCAGAGTAAGACTTGTTGCCTCTGTAATGGCAGTTTTGATGTTTCCCCATTGTTGCTTCACCCCTCCCTCTTGCCTGTTTGCTAGTGTTTTTCTGAAGCACTCTCCCATTTTGACAAAATCAGCCCTCCTGATGTCCAGTAACTTCATTTTTGTATGGCTCGATTCTACAGCTGAGTTTATCATGAACCACACTGTTTGGTGGTCACTTCTTCCCAGATGGCTACCCACTTCTATAACTGAGATCCTCTCTCCTTCTCCATTTGAGAGTACCAGGTCTAAGATTGCTCCCTCCTGAGTGGGTTACAACACTAGGTGTCTGAGGCATGCCCCCTGTAGGGCATCGAGAATGGTCCTGCTCTTGGATGCAACTGCATCAAAGGTGCTCCACTTAACATCTGGCACATTCAGGTCCCCCATCAGCAATATCTCCCCTTTCTCTGCCATCCTAAGGATGCCTTCTGTCATTTCCTTGTCCATTTTATCCTCCTGAGACAGAGGTCTGTATACAACCCCTGTGTGGATTGTGGTGCCACTTCCAGTCTCCAGGGTGACCCACAGTACCTCCTCTCCTCCCTGTTTACTCTTTAGTTCCATTGCTTTGATCCCTTCCCTTACATAGAGAGCTCCTCCTCCTCCTCTTCTACCCTCCCTGTCCCTCCTGTAGATTATGTACCCTGGTATGTTGACATCCCAGTCATGGTTTTCTGTGTACCATGTTTCTGTGACTGCCACGATATCCAGGCATCCCTCTTCCATCAAGGCCTCCAGTTCAGGGAGCTTGTTATCTATACTAAGGCATTGGTACTCATTATCCTCCATTTTTTATTGCCTTACTCATTTTTGTCCTATCCCTGTCCTTACTGCCTTTGTCTTTTTCTCATTTACCTCTGCCCTTCTCCCTATTGACTTCTATATCTTGGTGTTTACCTCACTAATTACCCTGATTTTTCTGGAGGGGCTAGGATTTGCCTTCTCCTTTTCAGTGCCTCTCCCTTGGCTAGTTTAAATGCTTGCCAATGAAGCATTTAAACCTATCACCTAGGATCCTGGTTCCCCTTCTGGCCAGATGCAGACCATCGCACCACTATAGGTCTGCATCCCTCCAGGTGGACCACCAGTCCCCAATGAAGCCAAAACCCTGAGCTCTGCACCAGCTTTTCAACCACTGATTGAATCCCATGGTGTGGTGCACCCTAGCCTCACCCATACCATAAACAGGCAGCACCTCTGAGAAGGTTACCGTGCGTGCTATTTGTATAAGGCCCTTCCCCAAATCCACAGACTCCTCCTGCACTGCTCTGATCCCTTTTCCAGCAGGTCATTTGTCCATAGGTGAACAATGACATCCAGCTCCCCCCCGTGCCCCTGCTCCTGTGATCCTGAGGATTCATTCCATGTCCCTCCAAGCCATGGCACCAGGCAGGCACCTTACCTCCCTCTCCCTTCCCTCCCCCAGTTCTACCATCCTAACAATGGAGCCCCACACCAGAAGTTGTTTCCATCCACTGTGGGTTCCCATGCCACCCTCCTGTGGGTCTCCTATGTGGTGGTTCCCAGCATCCTCCTTGGTCTCCACTGTGGGTGCCTCAATAGAGAAACCACACTCTGCCAGAATGGCATATGAATTGTGGAGAGGTACAACTAGAAGGATGCACCTCTGTTCCACCACCCTTACACTCCCTGACCCCATTGTTGTCCAACCACTCCTCTTTCTTGACAACCTCTGAGGCAGTGGCAGTGGCCCTGGTGGTCCCTGGGTGAGAAAGGAGGTCCCCTGAATCCTGGTCAACTCAGCCTAGAGATGAGGAACCTCCTCCCTCAGCCCAGAGAGGTGCCTGCAAATGTGCCATAACATCCTCCAGAATGTCTCCAGGAAGACTGCTGCCCCATAGCCACTGCACTACACCACTCCCATCATGTCTTATTTGTGCCCCCTTAACTGTTTTTTTGAATACTTACTCTTTCCTGTCTATCTTTATATTTTTTTATATCATTTCTTTTCTCCCTACTTTCCTACTTCCTCTGTGTCCTTAAAGGTCCTGCTCTTCCTGTTCTGGGACAGTAAGTTCCTATATTCCTCAGTAGTCTACTTCTTATGTGACCAGAGAATGTGGAGTGGGATGGGATGGAATGTACTAATATTAAAAACAGTGCCAGAGGGCCGGACAAGTCGTGCTGAGGGCTGTGGTGCTGGTCATCTTACCTCACACCATGCTGGTGACCTGTTTTCAGGAACAAGCATGGGCTACTGGGGGTCAGCAGGGGAGGAGAAGGATTGAGCATCCATTGGACTGCTCTCCTTCTCTGGGGAGAGGGGGCCACAACAGTCTGCACCTGCTTGTCCCCTGGCAGAGGCTGGGCAACAAGGCACTGCACTGTACATTGGGGAGGAGTCGGGGGCTGATGCCAGGAAGGAGCACATGTGGACCCGTGTGCTCTCCCTTCCATTGGCATCATTGAATGCCCTCTAACTACAGGAGTAAACATCTAACAAAAATACAAGGAGTGTGCATCTGTACAGAGCAGCTTGATGGACGTCCATGAGGGCTAACTCTGGGTGCACCTAATAGTCTGGATCCATTGGGACAGGTGAGATGGGAACTCCCTGCTACAAGGGGAAAGCCACAGGGGAATATGGGCATGACCTCGAGGAGTGCAGATACTCGGACGGTGGCTGGAATCCAAGGGAGGTGGCCAGAACACAGGAGTAGCTCAGGTATGCACAGAGAGGAAGCAAAGTGTATGTATATATATATATATATATATATATATATATATATATAAAACAAAAAAACAGTTCCAGAGACAGTTGAGGGACACTGGAGTTCATGGTATTTGTTAGCAATAATAATACCAAAAATTCATTCAGTTGCTTTTTGATCAGCCAGGCTTTTTATCCCTTTGCCTGATCTCCCTCCTCACCCACAGGATACCACAGACAGAGTGGGACAATCTCATACTGAAAGTGCTTGGACTGCTGGGTCCTCAATGTTTTGTGATAAGGCAGAGCAGGACCTACTGTAGCTGTCTGAATAGTGAAGAAAGAACTTCTGCATTACTTAAGATTTCTCTCCCCCACCCTCCCCCAGGCAAAAGCTGTTGCCAGTTGTTTTGTAGAATCACTGCCAGCTCCTGGCTCTGAAAGCATCCAACCCTCAACTAGATCTGGCTGTTTTAACTTTATCATTCTGCCATCATCAAACACAGTGGGTATCGTGGTTGTAAGTACATGCTATCCCTGAATGATTTTTAAAGGTTAATTAACAGAAACATTTTCTGGCATATTTACATACAGAATACCCATTGTTTTCTAGAAGGGGATCTCAATATAGCTTTAATGAAAATGTGGTGTAAAACTCTTAAAAAGAGATTAAGTTTTGAAAAAAAGCCCTGAATTTTCTAAGCCTAACAGTGATTCTGCATTGCAAATTGTGAGAGCACTGCTGAGTGAAACAGCTGTTTTGTGCTGCCAGTGCCTGACTTCTGCCAACCTAGAGGACTGCAGTTAGTTATTATGTGCATTACTAAACACTGTTTACAGTCTAACAGCTTCATTCAAGCCCCATTTGACACCCCCCTCCCCTTCTGTCACCCTCTAATTGCTTAATTCCAGTCCCAAACCCTCTGTCATTACATGTTCTGCTGGGCTGGCTTTGCCAGTTTAGGTGTAAAAAAAAAAAAATAATAATAAAAAACTCCAGAGCCCCACTGCCCCAGCCCAACTTGTTTTTTTACAGACAAGGTGGAGTACAGTCAGGACATCCTGTCCATTTATCTCAATGACCTGCTGCAACCCAGATACATTGGGCAGTGTGAATGATCTGATCAGTTATTTTTTGGGTAAAGGAAACCTGTAATAAGAGATAGTTGTCTTATGATGTAATTTTTATGCATTTTGACCACACCAAACCATCCACTGGCACCCACCCCCTCTACCCCCAATACACCTTTATTTGAAACTGTAGAGGTACAGCCAGTAACAGGTCTGTTTCTTTCTCCTATGCCATTCTTTTTTTGTGATTTTGGGAGTGTTGATAAAGTTATGAAAACAAAAAAAAGGATAATGTTTCAAAGTCATTCTGTGATTCTTTGTTATAAACTGCATTTGTGATAGAACCCAGATGAAAACAAATGTTTTGTGCTGAATGAAAAAAAGGCTGAATTTTCTAAATCCCTCTAATTTCCTCAACTGCAGTGATGCTTGCCAGTAAGAGATTGGTTTGGCTGTGGCAAAATTAATGCCTCTGTGGCTGCATTTTGGAAGTTGCAGGGTGGTTGCACTCCACAATGCCTGCTCAACAGCCTGCCTGACAGGCATAAAGGAGGGGACACCAACTGCTGTTCTCAAAACTCACTCAGCTGCACAGATGATCTGATGCAAGTGACTGGTTCAGAGAGGGACTGACTGGAGGGCCAAGATGTGTGGGGGAGGTTTGCAAAACCTTATAAGGGACTACATGCATTTAGTGCATTGACAGCCCTCTCTGTGTGGTTGTGATGCTATCATTTGGGCAATTAGCAGCAGTTTTCCTCTTTTCAATAATAGCATACACTCCTAAACAGAACATATTGTATGTGGGATGAAATAGTGAAAACAATACAGCATTTCAAACTGTGAAAAACAGAGTATATAGGCTGTAGACTGGTGAAGGATGACTATGTTATTTTTCAATAGCAGACACACAACTGACAAACACCCCTGAGATTACCTAGATGTTCTAGATTTAATAACAGCTGTATGACGTGAGAACACCCATAAATTCAACAGATTAAATGACTGCACGTTGTAGCTCTCTCTTTATGCATTACATGTTATTCTCATAATTTTAACAGAATTGATGAAAATGCAGTTTCTAACCTTTACAGTAACCGGAACCCATAGAGGTGTGCATAGCATTTATTTTCAGTCAGTAAACAACCTAATAAAGGCTTGCAGTCTACAAGTCTTTTCAAGAGTATTATTCAGCTGATGGGGGAGGTATGCTTTGTCTGTCTGTCTGTCTATCTATCTATCTATCTATCTATCTATCTATCTATCTATCTATCTCTCTCTATCTACCTACAGTATCTATTTGCCTATCTATTTATCTATCTATCTATTTTAAAGCTCAATGGTAAATTTATTAATTTGATTTTACATTTTTTTTGTTTTAACTGCTCAGTAGTGTAAGCAGTACTAATAGTCCACTTTCATTAGTTGTACTTTTGTTGTTTCACTTTCTTTGTTGCCTTCTTACTTATTAAAAGCATCAAAGCATAGTTGCATTTATTTAAAACCCTTTTCCATTCGCTCTTTAATGCCTCATCATCTGTATGTGTGTGGGGGGGGGGTGGTGTTGGTGAACTCTTTACCCACGGTATGCATTTCTCTTGCAGATATTGTGATTTCCTTTTTCTTTCATTTTCTAAAACTTTAAAGTTACTGCAGAGGGATAATTGAATGCATCCCTTACTCTGTTACAGAAATACTGACCCCTGTTCCCCTGCGGGATACTGCAGGTCAGTAGTTTAACACCGCAGTGAGAGCTTGAGACACTGCTGTATCTTGCATTACCATGGATGGAGGGAGCTGCTGGTTGAGGAGGGAAAATCTGTGTTTTTGTTGTTGTATCTGAGGCCAGCTTTATGGAATTTATTTATTTATTTATTTTATTAGTGACTGGGGAGACATCCAGGCTGGGGTTCTGTTGTGGGAAGGAGCTGGAGAGGCAGGAGGGAGCATTTGTTTGGTTATCTGGGGTCCACTTTATGGAATTTTTTTTTGTATTCATTTTTTTATTATATTTATTTACTTTTTTTATTCCGAGTCTGGAGAAGTCTAGTCTGTGCTTTTCTTTGGAAAAGGAACTGCAGAGGGATAAATGAATGCACCTTGCGTTCTCCTGCATGATACTGCAGGTCAGTAGTTTAACACTGCAATGGGAGCTTGAGAAGCTGCAACATCTCACAATTTAAAAAAAAGAACAGGAGGGAGAGGCAGCACTGGGAAGGTGGTGCACAGAGAACAAAGTATGTGAACAACAAAACTATGGCATTCACCACCTCTATAATTAAAAGGTGCATACTTGGCTAGAAAATTAGAAAAATTTATTAACAGCCGATGAAAACATGCCTGACGTGTTTCAGACATAGCAGTCATTTTTCAAATGCATTCATTCACATAACTGGTCCTGTGTAGTACAGTATCATCTGCAAGCCCATTGGTCCAAACTGTGGACCAATAAACTACAAAGCATCTGTATACCTGGATTCGTGGTGGCTGGGCAGTGCGCAGGCAGGGTGCTGCCACCCTCTGATGATGGGGGCGGTGCCGGATGGCCGGGGGTCCTCTGTGGGAGGTTGGGGAGAGGGGTACCACTGGACCAACAGGTACATCTATGAAAGCAACAGCTGCCCATGATTGGGCTGCAGGGGTGACCGCTAGACCACCAGGGTCTGCTTTTGCATTTCAGTTGCCCACGATCAGGCTGCAGAGGGACTGCTAGACAACCAGAGTCTGCTTTTACATATAAGATACCCATGATCAGGCTGCAGGAGGACTGCTAGACCACCAGGGTCTGCTTTCCTGATACAGATTCCCACAATCAGGTGTACAGGAGTGGGAGGGCTGAACTAGCCCACCAGGGTTCCGACCCCCAATGGCTGCAGCTTGGCAGAGTGCCAGGCACAATTCACTGGGTCCCAGCACATTGCATGCAAATGGGGCCATAATCACATGCAAATGGCCCCATTTGCACCTTGCATATATTATGACCTCATTTGCATGCCCCCGGTTGAATATCATGGGTGATGTGCCTAGCACAACTGCACTTGTGCTAGTGCATCCCTGTGTTCCCACTCTGTGTCTTATGCTGGAGCAGTGCCACTGTGCCATGTGCAGTATGTGCACCCTCCATGCCATATTTAATGATGCTGAGCCATGGCGCATCACCATTGAATATCACCTGGTCCTGGCCCTGGCGCAGCCCAGTTGCACTGTGCCCAGGCTTGTGCCACTGCCCGGTGCAGTCTGAATATCCATCCCTAAGAATAATATATTGCCAAGTAATTGGTGACTTCTAAAGAAACATAACAATTGAAAAATAATCAAATGAAAACCTGTGTGCTAACCACAGTTCTGTAGTCACAGGTTTGCTGTATATTCACTGATACTGATTCATTAAATGGTTTTAATGAGCTAAAAATGAATAGCAAAAAAGTCACTAATTAAGTGGCAGTATTTTATTATTAGTGTTATTATACTGGTGGCAGAGTGGGGGAATTGCATGCAGTGTTAAATGGCAAAAGAACAAGAAATAGATCTATTTCTTATTTAAACTACTGTACTCAAGCACAATATAATGTAGCCAATACTATACTAGAGAAGATACATATCTTTTCCCTATATTGGAAACAATATGTCCTTGGTGGGAATCTTTGTGTATGTGATTGTTACAGGTACAGTACCTGAATGTATGTACTTAGACAGTAATAATATTTATTAAGGAGCAAGATGTCAAGCCAGAGAAAAATGGATGTAATTGTAACAGCACACTCTTCTACGTTGTTCCTTCGTGTGGGTGTGTGATAACCTCTATCTACAGGAGGGACAGGGAGGGTAAAAGGGGAGGAGGAGTAGCTCTCTACATAAGGGAAGGAATCAAAGGAACAGAACAAAAGGGTTAACAGGGAGGAGAAGAAGCACTGTGGGTCAATTTGGAGACAGGCAATGGCACCTCAATTCGCACAGGGGTTGTATACAGATCCCCCTCTCAGGGGGAGGAAATGGACAAGAAAATGATAGAAAGTATACTTAGAATTGCAGAAAAAGGGAAGATATTGCTGATGGGTGATCTGAATATGCCAGATGTTAACTGGAGTGCAGTTGCAGCACCCACTTCTAAGTGTGGGGTTATTCTAGATGCCCTACAGGGGGCATGCCTTAGACAGCCAGTATTGGAACCCACTCGAAAGGGAGCAATCTTAGACCTGGTTCTCTCAAATGGAGATGGAGAGAGGATCACATATGTAGAAGTGGATAGCCATCTGGGAACTAGCGACTATCGAACAGTATGGTTCACAATAAACACAGCAATAGAGTCAAGCCATACAAAGGCAAAAGTACTGGACTTCAGGAGGGCTGACTTTGCCAAAATGGGTGAGTGCCTAAGGAATGCACTAGCAAATGGGCAGGAAGGAGGGCTGGAAGAACAATGGGGAATAATAAAAACTGCAATCACAGAGGTAACAAGCCTTTGTGTGAAGCAAATAAACAAAACAAAACGATGTAAGAAACCACTATGGTTCTCAAAGGAAGTGGCAGTGAAGGTTCAAGAGAAAAAGAAAGCATTCAGGAAGTACAAGGAATCACAGAAGGAGCAGGACAGAGAACTGTATCAGTTAAAGCAAAAGGAAGCTGGGAAGGCAGTCAGAACAGCAAAGGCCCAAACCGAGGAAAAGATAGCCAACTCAGTTAAGAAGGGGGATACAACCTTTTTTAGGTACATCAGAGAACAAAGGAAGACCAAGGGAGGGATAGTGAGGCTTAATAAAGGGGATGGGGGTGGGCAGAGGGTGACGGTGAAAAGGCAGAGATACTAAATAATTATGTTTGCTCAGTATTTACAAATGAAGAGGGGGAGGTACCTAAAACAAACAATAGAAACACTCTGGATACAGAAGTTGATACCAGCCCATTTACAGAAGAAAGGGTTCTGAAAGAACCCTTAAAACTGAAGGTGGACAAAGCAATGGGACCTGATGGGATTCATCCCAGAATTCTAAAAGAACTAAGGGTAGAACTAGTGACACCACTGACTACCGTCTTTAACAAATCATGGGAGGATGGGGTGGTACCTGAGGACTGGAGGAGGGCAGATGTGATTCCCTCACAAAAGTGGAGCAGGGCAGAAGCAGGAAACTACAGACCTGTTAGTTTAACCTCAGTGACAGGGAAAATGATGGAATCACTTCTGAAGGAAAGAATTGTCAGTACCTAGAGGCCAGAGGGCACAGGACCCGAGGCAGCATGGATTCACAGCAGGAAGGTCATGCCAGATGAATCTAATAGATTTCTTTGACTGGGTAGCCAAAGTAGTAGATCAGGAAGGGGCTGTGAACATGGCCTACCTAGACTTTAGCAAGACATTTGACACAGTCCCACACAAAAAATTAATATACAAGTTAGCCAGACTGGGAATGGGTCCCAAGATGATAGTCTGGGTAAAGAATTGGCTGAAGAATAGGACACAGAGGGTAATAGTAAATGGAGTCCACTCTGAAGAAAGGGGGGTTACTAGTGGGGTACCACAGGGTTCAGTATTAGGACCGGTCCTCTTCAATGTCTTCATAAGTGACATTGCAGAGGGACTGAAAGGAAAAGTATGTCTC
This sequence comes from Neoceratodus forsteri, assembly GCA_016271365.2. Classification (NCBI taxonomy): domain Eukaryota; kingdom Metazoa; phylum Chordata; order Ceratodontiformes; family Ceratodontidae; genus Neoceratodus; species Neoceratodus forsteri. The sequence goes on along the minus strand of CM057455.1, from coordinate 634,739,848 downwards.
TTTGCAGATGACACAAAGATCTGCAACAGAGTTGATGCACAAGGTGGTAGAAAGGATGAGAAGGGACTGGCAAGGTTAGAGGAATGGTCAAATGTATGGCAGCTAGATTCAGTGCTAAGATGTGCAAGGTAATGCACCTGGAAAACAAAACCCAGGGAAGAGTACACAATGGGGGGTGAGATACTAACAACAACAAAAATGGAAAGGAACCTGGGGGTAGTCATATCAGATGACTTAAAGGTGGGCAAAGCAATGTGAGAGGAGCAGTAAGGAGGGTTGAGGGATACTGGGATGCATAGGAGAGGCATCACCAGTAGAAAACAAGAGTTGTTATCCCTCTGTATAGACAGCTGGTGAGACCCCATCTGAGTACTGCATGCAGTTCTGGAGAACTAACTGCATGACATAGACAGGATGGAAGCTGTCCAGAGGAGGGCAACTAAAATGGTGCAGGGTCTGCATCAGAAACCATATGAAGAGAGACTAAAGGAGCTTAATATGTATATACTCGAGGAAAGGAGGAGAGGGGACATGATAGAAAACTTTCAAGTACCTCAAGGGAATCAACAAAGTCCAAGAGGGTAGCATCTTTCAAAAAAAAGAGGTGTGCAAGAACAGGGGGCACAATTTGAAGATGGGGGGGCAGTGAGAGGTAATGTAAGGAAGTATTTTTCACAGAGAGGTTGTGGATGCATGGAACAGCCTTCCAGTGGAGGTTGTGGAGTCAAAAACAGTGGTTGAATTCAAGCATGCATGGGACAGTCATAAGACAATTCTAGGGGTTGGGGGTAGTAAGAAATAGGCTGCTGGTTAACTAGGATCTGCAGCTTATCCATTAGGTAGGGGAAATGGGCAGACTGGGTGGGCCAAGTGGTCCTTATCTGCCATCAAATTCTATGTTTCTATGTTTCTGAATATCCAGTGAAAAGCATATCATTAGAGTACTTTTGTGATGACAAACTGCATGTCAGGTCACTTGCATTACTGTACTCCATTGTGGAAGTTGCCATTAGAAACTGTTTGGCCAGCTCAAGTTTGTTGTCCATATGAACCATAACCATGGGCTATTTCACAAAGGATTGTGCCAGCGCAACACCTGTGTTGTCACTCTCAGTATGAGACAGCTGTGCACTCAGACATGGCCTGAATCCTGAATGAAAAACAGTATAGTAGCATGTGTGTGAAATATTGAGAATGCACATACTTGGGAAATATCAAATAATCAAGAGACAAACAAAACAATTCAATGAAGCCAAACTGGTTTTAAACGTGGCAATCAGGCTAGAAGAGTGGGAAGAGAATAAATATAAAGTCGTACATGTTTGCATGGTATTGTACTTTACTTATTTCATTTCTGCTGGTAAAGTGCATGTGTGGGGTTAAAATGATGGACCAAGAGTCTCTTATGAGTACCACCTTAAATTGCCCTCATGTTAAACTTCCAAAAAAAAATTTTTTTTCCAGTTGTCATCTGATCAGTCTCCTTTCTCAAAGTTTAGTCACACATCTGTATGTCTTTTTGCTCCCAATGGCAAAATCATAAATAGAGTGACAGACAATCAGGCAAATTAAGTAAGTGATAAGGCACATTTGGGGACACTGGGATACTACAATATCCCACACACTGCAGGCCTTATCACTTTCTTATCTTTCTTCATGTACTGACATTCCATTAAGGATTTTGCCATTTGGAGCTAAAATACACACAGATGTGTTGCTAACATTAGGGAGAGGAGACTGATCAGATAATAACTAGAAAAATAAACACTCATTGAAAGTTTTATATAACAGTGCTTTAATGTAGTACTCATAAGGGACTATAGGTCCATAATTTTATACCACACATATGCACTTCACAAGCGGGAATAAAATACTATAAATATTATACCATGCAAACATGTATGACTTTATAGATATTCTCTTCCCACTCTACAAGCCATAGTGCCTCATTTAAAATCAATGTTACTGAACCTGATTTAATGTCTAATGTTTGTTTGAAGGTTATTTTATATTTTCCAACTATGTTCATTCTCCATATTACACACACACACACACACACTCACTCACTCACTCATACTGCACTTGCTCAGTTGGAGGCATATCAGTCTGTTTTCGATGAGAAATAGCTCTGAAAATAAATATGGGTGCACTACTGTGGGCAATAAAATACAACAATAAAATCACCCTTTAAAGAGATAGTGGATTGCTCTGAGCAGTCCGGATACAGTACAAAGTAAACTGAGAAACTAGCACTTTGAGAGACTTTCATTTGCAAGCATCCACTAGACTTAGTAGCCCAATGAGTTAGGGCAACACAACAGTATAAGCAGAACTGGGTTCAAAACCTATGGTAGCTAGATCCTCTTATTTTTTTTGCATCACCTAATTGTCAAAAAAAAAAAAAAAAGAAAATAAACAAACAAAAAAAGAATAGCACAACTTCCATTTTATTCTTTTTGTTTTGTTTTTGGTTTTAGATCATCTCTAGCTACATGAACTCATAAAGTATTCATAAAGTATATCAGATCCTCATGCTTCTTAGTGACAAAAGCACCACAGAGTGTCACATTTCTCTGCAGTGCCTAGCCGCACTTTAGGTTTGCAGGGCAGGTAGCGTCCCCAATGAAACTCGACACATAGTGCAACAGTTCAACTGTCACTGTTGGGTTGATAATTCTCCTGTCTCACTGTTTCACTGTTTGCAATTCATTTCATTTATGAAAATAAGATGTCTTAATACAGAATAATTAAAGTGGTGCAGGAAAGAAGAATATATATAATATTTAACATTCATGCAACATTGAATGCACCTAACATTTTTCCCCTAGTCAGTGCAGTGTGTGACCAAAATGTAGGAGTTCACTGAAGTTCATCGATGGGCTTCCACAGTTCAAACTGCTGATCCGTGCTAGGGAAAATACTGTTAGCTAGAAACAGTGAGAAGGATGGGCACCCACCACCACAGTTATTATAAATAATTTGACTGATGTGTGGAGATGGAAATGAGGGGGGCAATTTGAAAATTAGGGTGGGTGGAAGACTGGTTGCAGTATCAGAGGCACCCACCCACTGTCAGTATGAGTAACTTAGGGGATCTGGAGAAACACCTCAGTATTGTGTAGACTGGAAGAACCAGAGAGGTGAGAATAGTGGCAGAATTTACATGTGGGAGAAGGGACACACACACCTCCCATTTTTTTAAAGGACATTTATTTATTTTTGATTTGTCTGTTTCTCCTGCATCAAGTATAAATAATAAAACTTCTTAGAGTGGCTGCCAAATGATTTACATGGTATGCGTTCTACTACTGTCTTTATTTTGTGTGTGCTTGCAAGACAGAGAGAGAGAAAGAGAGACAGAAATGATTTACAAGTACTCAAAACCTCCACTTACCCACCCCGTCTTCTCTCCTGTCAGTGTCTTCTGATCTTCCCAGTACCGACATGTCTGCTGATCACCAAGATTACTAATACCAACAGTGGCTGGGTGGGACAGATACCACAGCTGGTCCTTCACCCACTTTGAATTTCAAATGGATGCCCACACCCCCTTCATTTCCTACTCCACACATCAATCTTATTATTTCTAGGATGATTGATGGATCCAAGATGGCACACTGAAGGTGCATGAGTGAGCAGCTCTACAACTGACCACATCTGTTCTCTGTTCTCTGTTCTCAGCTGCTTTTCCAGGACAAGATGAGAGAAATAAAAAGGATGACCAAGCAAGTAAAAATGACTGTGCTTTCAGCTTGAACACCGTTGGAAAAAGAAGTCAAATAAAATAAAAAAGAGGGGACTCTCGATCAAGAAAACTTTCAAGAAAGCTTTCTTCTACCCCCCGGTTGGTCGCATTGAGTAAAGGAGGGGGAAAAAACACATATTACTGTCTCTCATTTATCCACCCACCTGTCTTGTTGCACTTTTAGTGGTTCTTTGCTGAGGTATGAGCTTATTTTAGCTGGTTATTTTGGGAGATGCAGCTGCATGCATGCAAGCTAAGTGGCTCAAAAAGGAAATAACTCCAGGCTTCCCCTGGATTGCTGTACTGATACCACCTAGACCTTTGTGTTTGGAGAAGTTAAATCAGATGAATGCGAAAGACCCTTACAGTATTAGTCCTCTTGTTCTCTCCATTGCTGTGTGCCATAGCTTCACCTTTGCTTTTTTCATCCCTCAGGCCGAATGTCCCCAAAATTCAGATGTTTTAAGAAGTGGAACCTGAACAGTCATTCAGGCAGTCCCGACGCTGAGCAGGCACATCCTGTATGAAACCTGTAAACATGCCCAACATGATGAAACCAACAGATTCAGTTTCAGGTAACTCTCCCCCTATCTAGCCTGTTCTTAATGCCCCTAGTACTTCCTGTACTGGAAATAAAATCCCTCTAAGTGGTAAAAGAAGAAGTTTAGCTATTGGAGCTTCAAAATCACAAACACTGGTAGCTGATGGCCCCATGGATCAATTCCTTATTATGTCAGGGGTTTACTGCCAAGGATAATAATGATAATAAAAATGTATTCTTGTCTGGAAGTCGAAGGTTCATCAAACAAGGGAATCAAGCTTTTAAAATAGATACAAGCAGATGAAAAATTGACCCTGAATTCTCAGGGTGAAGAAGAGGTGGCAATGCAAAATACCCAGGATAAATGACCAAATGGTTCAACTCCCGCTACCTCGAGCAATGAGGCCACCATGAGTTACACAAAGGCTTCTACAGAAAGTCCACTCAATCTTACTCCAAGCTACTCAGTTGCAGACACGGAGGTTTCAAACAATACCTTTGTTGGTAAATCTCAAATGAATGCTACCATTATGAAAGAGACAGCAAAATCTAAAATCAAAAGCTCAAAGACAACAAGATGATTGTGTTGTAAATATCTCTTTAAAAATCCAGCATATGCAAGTAGAAATGTGTACAGGCTTCCAAACTATGACTCTGGCATTTGAATCCTTAAAGGGCTCAATTGCATCTTTAGATAATAGGATGGAAACTCTAACTAAGAGGGTTTCAGAACTAGAGCCCGGAGTGGGATCCATGGAAGATCAGTTGGTTCCACTTTAAAACAAGGTAACCTCATGTCAAAAGGAACTGCAAGATCTTCAGCTCAAGGTGTTGGATCTGGAATCCCACTCAAGAAGGGATTATCCTAAAATAGGAGGGGTACCTGAGGGTTCAGAGGGTTCAAATGCATTACATTTTATAGAAGAATTATTAAATGAAGCTATGGGCAAGAAATGGCCTGATGAAAAAGTAGAACTTGATTGTGCTCATAGAAGCTTTTCTACAAGAAGGAACATGGCTAGATTTCTATTCATTAGTTTCCATTACTTTTAGGTGAATGAACAGCTGCTATGTAAGGTGAGAATAAATAAAGGCCTATATGTGAGAGGATTCCATCTGCAAGTCTTTCCCGAACTACCTCCTTTAGTTATGACAAAGAGAAAATCATTTGATGGGATCAGAAAGTTATTAAGATACAAAGGCATCCCTCACAACCTAATACATTCAGGCCACCTGAAATTGTTCCTCAATGGAAGACAGCATATCTTTGATACCCCCCTTTGATGTGGACCAATATTTAAAAACATACTTCTTCCACACTGAAGGCAATGGCTGAATATAGTTCTCTGTAATCACTTTTCTGAATATGATTACTTTGAAAGTAGTGATTGCAAAAAAAATGTGTACATATATATAATTTTTTGATCTTTAATTAAAATAAAAATTTGGATCTTGTGATCTCTAAATGCTATTATTCCAATTTCTAGGGGAAAGCAGTATAAATAAATTGGATAGAACATGTTTGCAGTCTGCCCGAGCATGACTCACATGGCACTCACCTTGAGCAATGACCATCTTTGTAGACTGTATAATGGGGGGGCACAGCATTAAGTCTGGATAAGGGGTTTTTAGAAGTAGTTTACTTCTTAAGGGTTGGGAGTAAAAGGTGTGACTTGCTTATTCAGGCACAGCATATTTTCTTCTCTAAACAAAAGTTAGGGTATAAGTCAACAAAAAATAATACAGTAGTCTATTCAAGATAGTGGTTCCTCAATAAAGTCATGGTAAAACAAAAAAGAAATGGCTAAAACTTGAAATGTCTGAACTGGAACCTAAATGGGGCTAGAGTTAGATGAAAACTGTGTAAAACTATACAATATGTAGACTAAATTCAAGCCAACTGTTTACTATTATAGGAAACCCATTTTGCTCCCAATGATTTTCACTATAACTGTAATTTATTTAGAGGCCATGGGATCCAATCGTGTTTCTCAAACAACTCTAGAAGTATTGCACTCATATTTAAAAACATATTGAATATTGATATTAAACAGAAATAAATGGATAAATATGGTACATATGTTATAGCCAAAATTCAAAGATTTAACAAAGCAGTGACTATCAGAGCTTTATATGGACCAAATGAGGATGACCCAGATTTCTATGTACACTATTTTTATTGTGTTATCTAGCTTTACAGGTCCATTTATTATAGGCAGTGATTTTAATATATTACTAACTGCATTAGATAGATCAGAGGGGTTGGAAGATAGAAAAAAATTGGCCTTGAAAATAATAAAGGACTGTATATTAGCTCTTAAATGTATACATATTTTTAAGGAAGTATATCCAACATGGAAAAAATTATCTTTCCTTTCTAATGTACACAAAACAGCTTCTAGGCTTGACTATTTTCCCCTCTCTGAAGAAATATCGAACAATATTTTAAAAATATTATTATGTTATGGAGCTATACAAATTTCCGACCACTCCTCTGCAACTTTGGTGGTAAATTACTTAATTAACATCTATAATTGTAGAGACTATTGATGGAAATTTGATCATACTCTATTGAATGATGTCATCTTTAAACAGAAATTAAGGGCAGAGAGTTATATCTTTTTAATGAATAATAAAAGTGAGGAACTATCCGCGACAACAATTTGGGAATCCCTGAAAGCCTATATCAAAGGATGGATTATATCTTATTCATCTTTCAGGAGAAAAAATCATAAAGAAAAATTAGACTCACTAGAACATCAACTTCTAGTAGCCAAAGCCGCTTTTAATTTATCAGGACTAGAAGAGGATTTAATCACAGTATTAAAACTCAGAGAGGAATTACATGCTCTGATATCACATAAAGCAGAATAAGCTTTCCAAAATGTTAGATCACACTATTATTTATCTCTCCCCCTTGTTTTGCACCTTCCTGAGCTGCCTGCTCAGCTCTTTACCTGAAGCCTATATACTAAGCTGCTTTAGACCTGTCCAAACACACCTTTGTATCTGACTGTTAGCCATCTACTGTATTCTCTGTAACAAGTCTGTCTGAGTCCTGCTTTTGAATTGTGTTTACTGTTGTATTGTTCTACTATATGTGACGTGGAGCCTTTGTAAACAAGTCTTTGACTCAAAGGTACTTTCCGAATTCATAATAAATAAATAAAATAAGAATATTTATTTTCTGAGAAATCAGATAGATTGTTGGCTTTCCTGTTACAATGCGAACGCAATCAAAATGCAATATTTAAAATTCAGTTAGCGTCTGGTCAAATATCATCCTCTCTTTTAGAAACTAATAAACATTTTCATAAGTTCTACAGTAACTTATATGCTCCTGATATTAACCCCTCCCAACCTGACATCGAGAATTTTTTTGAAGGGCTTTCTATTACTTCTCTCTTGGAGGTATCAAGAACTATAATTGACAGACCTATTACTTTAGAGGAAATTAAAACAGTAATTCACTCTTTTCAAAATAGAAAAGCACCAGGCTCTGTTGGGTTCATGATAACGTTCTATGAAGAATTCTCTGATATACTCTCTACACTCTTATTTCAAGCTTATAGGGAAATGGAAAGGGATGATACCCTTTCAGAATCTTTAAATGACTTTATAATTACACTTATTTTAAAAAAGGATAAGGGCCCCATAAAATTCAGGTCGCATAGGCCTATAGTACTGATGAATATGTACTATAAAATTACAATGAAAATATGGGCAAATAGAGTTGGTGAACATGTTCAGACCATTATCCACCCATATCAAACATGGTTTATTCCTGGGAGATATTTAATGGCAAATGTAAGAAAGGCTGTTAACATACTAGAACTAACTGCTCAAACTGAAATGGCTATTATCTCACTCAGTGCTGAAAAAGATTTCGATAGACTTCATTGGCCCTTTTTGTTGACTAGCTTAATAAAGTTGAATTTTTGAGAAAGATTTATGCATTGGATGAATATGCTGTTTAAAAAACCCAGAGCTAGGATTAAAACTAATTCAAACCTCTCCAATTTCATATATCTACAAAGAGAAGTCCAGCAGGGCTACCCCATCCCCTCTATTGTTTGCAATTTTTATGGAGTCTCTTACTGTATCAATCAGAAACAACAAACAAATTAATTGTCTGAACATCAATGACGCGTCTTTTGAAATCTCCCTATACACAGATGACATTCTGATTTACTTAGACAATCAAAAAGAATATGTGAATGAGCTTTAGAAGGAAATAAAAAGTGTTGGTAAAGTATCAGGTTATAAAGTTAATTGGGAGAAATCTGAAACAATTTATAATGGATTGGCAATTAATAACAGATACCTTCCTCAACTCCTCAATCAAAACACAAATGAAATACTTGGGTGGTATCTTAACCAAGGAAGTAAAGAATCTATTCAAATGCAACTACAGTATGAACCCTTTTTAGACAAAATTAAGGTAGATTTGGAAAAATGGGTAAACCTACCATTAACTATCACAGGCAGGATTAACATTATTAAGATGAACATTCTACCAAGATTCCTGTTTCTATTCCAAGCTCTTCCATATACTTAACCAATACATTCTTTACTAAAATAGCTAAATGGTTTAGACAATTTATTTGGAAGAATAAACGCCCAAAGGTCAGCTTGATAAAATCGTATCCTTCTTTAAATCGAGGGGGTTTAGGTCTTCCAAATCTAAAATTATATTATCTGGCAGCTCAGATTGAACTCATTCTGTCTTGGTTTAAGGCTCACAACAACTTTGATAGATTTGAAAAAGTCAGTGAAATTTCCCGCCTATCTTTTCAGAAACTGTATCAGGTTCTTTATGTTAACTGTGAAAATCGAATGTATAAAAATAAGATATTGAATTCTACTAAGACTACTTCTTGGGCTTGGAGAGATGCACATTCATTTTGGGTTTGAACTGCACACTCTCACTGTTCTCACCATTATATATGAATTTATATCTTAAATTCACACAGGTAAATAAAACTTTTTTGAATTGTAAGGTCTGTGGCTTGACTCAATTGGAACAATGTTTAGAAAATGGTAGGCTGACATCATTTGAAACATTGAGGTGGGAATTTAATCTGCAAAATGGAAACTACTTAGCTTACCTTCACTTAAGGGACTATTTTTTGAAAAACAAGATTGAGATATTGGGTTTGACCCCCGTGGAGTCCCTATTAAGCAATCCCCAAAATGCCATCAAACTGATTTCCAAAATTTACAATCTTTTACTGGAGGCTAGCAAATGGGATATTGATCATTGGAGGCAAAATTGGTCTAAGGAACTGGGGTCATGGATCCACAACATTGATTGGTTGGAATTGCTTTCTACACCTGAAAAAGTTTAAAAAAATTTAAATTCAGGCAAATACAATTTAACATAATTCACAATCTATACTATACCCTGTACAAGCTTAGTAAATTTGATCCTACTCTATCTAATCTTTGCAACTGCTGTAATGGTCATAAAGAGACCTTAAGCCATATGTTGCTTTTTTGTCCAGCACTACATTAACTCTGTTTTGGAATAAAATAAGAGAAACAATCACAAAAGTACTGGATAAGAATATACCATTTGATCCGGATATTTTGTTATTTAGTTTGTCCTCAGGTTTGGAGATCTCCGAAGAAGCTTGCTCATTTCTATCTCTGCCAATGGTCCTAGCAAAAATGATTATTCTCCTTCACTGGAGAGATGATACATCTCCAAACTTTAAAGAATAGCTCAATTTACTATCAGATATCGGGAATTTAGAAAGAATCTTTTACAGTAAGGAAAATAAGTCAGATATGTTTGCCAAAATGTGGCTCCCTTATTTCAACTTTCTAAATCATTAGAATACATAATTGAGACCAGGCCATCAGTTTAACTATATTTAAATATATTCTATAAATAGGCATAGTTAGAAGAATTGCTTTCTCCTGTACTACGATGTCAAACAGATCTCTTAACCAGCATATGCCTGAAAGTGGGTATCGGGCCGAGTACAAAAAAAAAATCCTATTGTTTCTAATAACTGGGGTGGTGAGTGCCCATCCAGTATCAATGTTTCAAGCTAACAGACATTTTTGTTCGCTTGTATAGAACAGCAGTTTGAACTGTGGAAGCTCATTGGTGAACTCCAGTGGACTCCTTCATTGAGGTTGCATGCTGTCTTGATCTGCATTGACTAGGATAAATATTAACTGTACCCTTTGTTATATGGAAATTCAGTACTGTATGTATTCATCTCTTATGCGCTGCTTTCACTTTACTCATTTCATACTAAAACCTTAGTAGTAGTAGTACAAATTTACATTTTTATACAGGTAATACATGTCATTTGGACTATTGTCCAGTTTACAAGACAAACCTGTGTTGACCTTTTATTTTCAAAAATGAAATCAAATGCAAACAGTGAGTCAAGAAAGTTGCCAACATCTGGTGTGTCCACATGGATGGCTGGACTGTGGCACCTTATGTTGGATTGTCATGCAGAGCCTACCTGCCCTGCAATTCTAAAGTGCAGTTTACCCCTGCAGAGAAAGGCAATACACTGTGGTGATTTTGTCAGTGAGGAAGCATGAGGGTCTGATGTATAGAAAAAATAAAAATATGTCTTCTAGCTAGGTTTTGAATCCAGATGTGTCATATAGTTATTTTGCCCTTGGCAACTGGGCTACTAGGTCTGCTGGAATGGTGGAGGGCACATGTGGGAAGTAGGGTGGGTGTTGTTATGCCTGGGTTCTATATCATCTACTGATCCAAACATAACCATATCCATAAGCACCTACTCCAGCTCATAACACAAGTAATCTTACATAATCTTGTGTTATATTCATTGCAAAAAACTCTGTTACCACATCAGTAAGGGTTGTTTCTACAAAGACAAAAGTGTGGAAATGTGGTGTTAGGGTTACCACCCCACCACCCCACCCCCACAACCCCATCCTCAAATCCCTAACTCTGCATTCCCTCCCAAACACACACATACACCCATACACACACATGCAAGCAGTACAAGACACATCCATCATCATGGTCCAGCAACTGTATGAGTTCTGCTGTCATCAGAGTGCCTTGTGGGTACACACGCTTGCTGGGAAACCATGGAAGATGGCCCATAGTAAGCATTTTTCTGTTAGAAACATCAATAACAAGATTTAAACAGATGCCTATATTTCAATTAAGAAATGATGAAATACATAGTATGTTATCTAGAGATAGCTGCATTGGAAATAAGAGTTTGGATAACCCTAGCAACAGTCAGTGGATGTTTGCATATTTTTTTCTGATAGAGTGAGTCAGTCATATTAACAAGTGGTAATAATAAAAATAAAAGTAATGTTTTGTAGTATAGTTTACAAACAACATGTGGCAGCAACAGTTGTAACATCCAAAGCTAAACATAACATGCTGCTAATGAGTATTTCCAGTTAACCCAGCAGTATTACAACATGTGATGGTGCTAGTTTCGTACCTGAGCAGTATCTGAAAAGTATTATGTATGTGTCAGCAGTGTCTGTCCTGCTACCACATGCCTATGTGGTAGCAGTGATACCTGCAGTGAGCCAATCATTGAATTATGACACATAAAAATCAATATTTAGAAAGTCTGTGCAGACTAAGTTTCTCTTTATGAAAAAGATATGCCAGCTATAATGTGTCATCATACTGTGGTGGCAGTATAGAGTTGATTATACGTATTTGTTTTTTATTACATAGTGTTATGTAAAAGGAGTACAGTGTCATGATTATTGTACTTACAGATGTGACTGACTGGTGTAGTGTCTTACAATCTTGCACGTGTCTTGCAAATATTTGTGTGTGTGAGAGTGGGGGTCGGGGGAATACAGAGTTAGGGGTTTGAGGATTGGGGCGTGGGGGTGCAGTGGGGGGGTAGTAACTCTAATGCAACATTTCCACACTTTTATCACTGTGAAAACAACCCTAACTGATGCATTAAAGGAGTTTTTTGCAATGAATTTCCTTTCTTTTTGAGAAAGTGTAATGTAAGTGGTATGTGCTAGTGGGAGCTCGGGCCCTCCGGGCCCTGCACTCCCTTTACATTGTCTATTGTTTGCATAATGGTATATGTATGTGGGAGTGAAGGCCCTCCAGGCCCTGCACTCCCACTTACACATAAGTATGGAGCCATACAGCAGCCCTGTAAGGCAAGGAACCCTTATTACACTAATTTGCCCATATCTCAGGGAAAAAGTAGCAGCTAGAAAAAACTTTCAAGTGTAGTTGTAATCATGAGAGTAAGTAGTTCTCACAACATAAAGTCAACTGAATCCAGGTCTCACATTGTGTCTGACATAGGGGCAGCAAAATGCATTGTGAATGCTAACTCTGTGGGCGTAATAGTGGGCATCGGACATGAAAATGAGCAATTGGAACACCAATTCCCTAATATCTCAGTAACTGTACAAGGTAGAAAAAAAATCAAATTTCATGGTTTTCATGGCTTTCCAACCTACTTCTGCACTTAGTACCTCTATTAAAGTGACTACAAATTTTTCTGATGAAAAATCCATATCTCGAACCGTTTTCGAGATACGGGCCCCGAAAGGCATCACAGGTGCCGCAATATTATCCTATGGGAAAATTCCTAAACTTCGGAATGCTGTAACTCTGGGCCCCTATAATGTTTTTGCACCAAACCACCAAAAGGCACATCTGTGGGACCAGGGCTTGCCACCCTGCAAAGCTCATCCCAAAAGACCCAACCATTTTGTTGCAGGAGAGTGGCAATGATTTGCAGTTATTTTGAGAATACTTTCACAAATCACAAAAGTTTTGCAAAATCAATCACAAAACTTTTGCATTTCTGAAAGTATTTTGTGAAAGTACTTTTTCCTCGATGTTGGAAAAGCCATATCTGGGAGGTTTAACCCCCCCCCCCCAAAAAAAAAGACAAGGCTAGCATCCTCAGGATCCCACTAGGTAATCACAACAATCAGTGTTTACCTAGAGGATCCCAATTTTAAATGCTAGGCATTTTTCTGTGTCACTAACTGTAAACAAGATGACTGAATCACAAAAGTAAAAGGGCCATTTGTGAAAGTAAAAATGCCATTTGTGAAAGTTTCATGATTTTTACTAACTTTTCCCATTGACTATAATGGGAAATTTGTTTATTGAAGAAATTTTTAATGGTTTAATATTTTTACACCAAATCTTCAAAAGACACATTGGTGACCAAGACTGTATCCTCCCTGAACATTTTGAACTGAACAGACAAACCATGTGGGAAGTGGGTGCAAGCAAAGAAATGCACAAAAAGTCTGTTTTTTTTTGGTTTTTGGCATTCTACAACTCCTCAACCGTACATCTGACCATAACGCAACTTGCCAGATACAGAGATCTATGGTATTAAATTATGCACGCAAGATTTCATCATACAGTGGCAAAGTTATTCATGTGCAAAATTTGAGGTTTAACATTAAAGTGCCTTCTCAACCCTACGGTGGTTGCAAATAAATAAAAGTCCTTCTGGACCTGACTGACCTATAGCCAGCAGATCAAGATATGAGAAAGGGAAGTAAACCCTCAGTCCCTTCAGTAAAAGCACACAAAAAGAAAAATGTGTGTTTGCTAATAACCAATTTGTTGTTTACAAGTTTTGGAAAAAATAATGTACTCTGACATTATAAACCAGCTCAGCCTCCCTGCATTCCCAGTGCAGTCTAGTACAACCATACACAATCTGTTTGCATGACTAGATGCAAATACAAAAATAAAAATTACAGCAGAAAAAAAATGCAAAGAAGGTAACACACACACATAAAATATCTAATTAAATTGTTTACATCTCAGCTTTTTCCTCCAAATATGGTTTCCACAGTACATGAAAAAAAGTGAATTTTAAGTTTCCCTGTAAATCTAATATCATGCCACCACCAATCCCCCCACAGTTGTCTACTCATACCATAAGCTATTTAAGCAGATGTGTTGCCTGCTGCTCATTGATGTGACCCCCTAGACAATTAATTCATTGATTTTATTATGGTAACACTGAAAACTCTCAAACTGCTCTCACAATGAAGTTTTCCCTTTAAGGGGCAGACCAAGTTGTCCTGGTGGACCCCTCCCCTGGTGACAGAGTTGGTATTGCTCAGAAAAGGGAAGGGGGTGGTAAGGGGGTGGAACCACAGGACAATGGTCAGGTAACAGGAAGAGGAGGGGCACAAGGAGGAACAGAAGAAGCATAGTAGGAGAAAGGAAGTGGGAGAGGGAAAATACAAGGTACATAACAGGCAGCACAGAGGTATTTAGCCCCTTTTGCTGGATAATTTTGTTGGAGTTAGTTCAACAGAAGCAGCACGTCAGATTTGCTATCAATTGGGTAGGCAAATTTGTTAAGAACCAGTCTCAGAAAAAGGTTTGTGGACAAGAAATTTGTGAAAGGTAAGAAAAAAAATAATTTTAAAACAAAGATATTCTGTGTTTTCTAATGCAAACATAAAAGCAATTTTTTCATAAGAGATAAGGCACCTCTTGGTATGGTATTAACAAGTATAGGGGTTTTTGGTTAACATGATAAGGGCGAGATATGTTTTTTTTTCCAATATATAGAAAAGTATCTCAAGAAGGAAATGAGAGGCTTTAGAGAAGCACCTGAATTCAGCTGGTGCTGGGCCTGTGTTTGTTCTAAAGGGGCAAAGGTTTTGGTCCTGCAACCATGCGGGACAAGGGGAGAGATGCTGGGGATTTATTTCTTTAAAAACAGAGTAAAGAAATGCAGTGAGGAATCATTAGGAGCAGAAGCTGGCAGGTGGGGTGGCAAAGCCTGAGGGATGAAGGAATGTGGCGCTTACTGCCTGTGAACAAAAGAAGGCAGCATAGGAGGGTGTGAGAGATCTGCTGATGCAGACAAAAAAATGATTTTTTTTTTAGTTTAATATTTTTATTGTATTTGTATTAGGACACATCTATCGATACACAGCAATGCAACAATATTGAGGTCTACCGCAACATTTGGTAGAAACAGAAGGAACATGAGGCAGCTAGAACATACAAGAAGTACTGCAAGGTATAATAGCAAATGCTTGGTGATTAAATTGCTTGAAAATTAAATGTGAAATCACATATGGTTTCGGGTTATAAAGGTGTCAAAGTTTGGGCAAGTCTACAAGTGCTGTATATAAAACCTTAAGGTCCATATGTCACAGAAAGGGACATGATGTGTCCGAGGTCAGGCATATAATATACATAACTATGTACAAGCAAAATAACAAAACTAAAGGCAATCTTGTCTTAAAAATCAGGTGTGGGCCTATTGAAAGGCAAATCTAGAGAGTCCTATATCCACCCTTGGGGGGACAACAAAGCTAGGGAATCTAGCAAAATCAGGTAGTAGCTTGGGGGTGTATATCATGACAATACTTTGACAGTAAATATGGCTGCCAACGTTTCTCAAGGTGAGTCATATTGCCCCCGGCAAAACTAGACATTCTCTCAAAAGTAGCCTCTTGGTTAAGGGCTAGAAGGAAATTATGGAAGGTTAGGACTTCTGGGGACCTCCATTTCATGAAGATCAACCTTTTGGCTATGGCCCCCACTATTGTGATCCATTGAGCCCCAGGGCTGAACTTAGGGGTATTCGGGTGGGCACATCGCAACTGAAGAAGAAGGGGATTAGGGCCTATTTGGGGGAATATCTGTCCACACACATCCTTGATTGGAGCCCAAAAGGATTGCAGATTGGGGCAGTCCCAAAGAACATGTAATAGGTGGGCCTCCGTTCCTCCACAGTGCCAGCAGGTATCAGTTGGGATAAATCCCACCCTTTTAAGTTTGGCTGGGTCTCTGTAACATCTATGTAGAGTTTTGTTCATAATAAGCTGAGTACACCCATCTCTACAAGCCAAATGTATACGTACCCATGCATGCTCCCATTGCTATCCAGAAATAGGGGATGAAGGTCCTTTTCCCACAGGATTATTGCTAGGTGAGTAGGATCCGGGGAGATATCCCTTAGGGCACCATAGATATCACTAGCTAAGTGCCTGGGGTGATGCAGCCAGATATTTAAGGGATGTGTTTTATTTTTTGACAACTTGTAGCCTGGGAGAGTTAGGGAGGTGAGATATAGCATCCCTAATCTGAAGATATCTCCAGAAGTGAGTAGCTGGGAGATGGTACCTGGATTGTAAGGATTCAAAGGTGTCAAGGATATTGGAGTTAGGTAGCAGTAAATCCTGCACTAATGAGATACCTTGCACCTCCCAAATTTTCCTGTATGTTGTGCTTTTACCAATCTCTAGGGCATGGTTATTCCAGAGAGGAGTGTAATTACAGGGGGCTGGATCATGTCCCAGATGACCTAGGACACATTTCCAGTATTGGAAAGAAAGCAGGATAGGAGGGGAAAGAGTGCAATATAGATTTTTCTTAGTATACAAGGCCACCGCTGGAGAGGGTGCCCGAAGCAGTGAGGCCTCCAATGAGAGCCAGAAGGGGGAAGCTCATCCAGGTTTGGAGAACCATTTAGTGGTTTGTGCAATAATGAAGGACATGTGATATTCTTGCAACCATGGGAGACCCCAACCTCCCCTACTCCAGTGCTGACGAAGTTTAAGTTTACTGTATCTGGGTCAGGAACCTTCCCATAGAAAATTACCCATCAGGGCTTCCAGTTTTGAGAACCATTTCTGAGGGATGGATATAGGGAGATGGGCCAATAGGTATAGAATCCGAGGGGCAGTCATCATCTTTATAGAATCTATTTTGCCTGCCAGGGAGAGCAGTAAGGCCTTCCAGCATTCCATATCTAGTCTGAGAGACTCCACCAGAGTTGAAAAATTAAGGGTAAGCATTTTAGTCAGATCTGGATGTAAAATGATACCTAAGTACTTTATACCACCAGGAGACCATTTAAGGCCAAGAGCCTTAAAATCTGTACTAGAGGGTATGAAATTCAAAGGAAGGACTTCCATTTTTGACTGGTTAATCTTGAGACCAGACACACTGCAGAAATCAGACAAGATATTAAGGATATTGTTAATCACTTGAGGGTACATTCAGTGGTGACGAGAAGGTCGTCGGCATATAAAAAAGTTTTAGGAATAGTGTCTCCCACTCATATTCTGGGGATAGAGTGGGACTTCCTGAGAGCTATAGCCAGAGGTTCCATAGCCAAAATAAACAGTACGGGGGGGAGAGAGGACAACCTTGTCTTGTGCTCTTCTGCAAGTGGAATGGCAGAGACAGCAGCCCATTGGTCAGAACTGTGGTGGCAGAGACAGCAGCCCATTGGTCAGAACTGTGGCTGAAGGGCTGTATAGAGCAGTCTTATCCAGCAGAGAAAACCAGGCCCCATGACCATTGAAAAAAAGGTATGAAAAAGAAAGTACCATTCAACGGAGTCGAAGGCCTTTACAAAATCTACGGCCAGAGCGATGGAGAATTGTTAGGACAATTTGGTGCAATGCATTAAAGACAAGGTTCTATGGTGGTCTGATCCCAGTTTGCCTTTAACAAATCCCACTTGAGACAGGTGAACGAGGCCTGAAAGAAGAGGTTCGAGCCTGTCTGCAAGAACCTTGGCTAAAATGTTCGCGTCAGTATTAATTAGGGAAATAGAGTGATAACTGCCAGGTGAAAGTAAACCCTTCCCCTTTTTTGGCAGGACTGTAATGGTGGCTTCCCTTATGATCAGGGGGAGATACCCAGTAAGCAGAGAGTGTTTAAAAGCCCAAAGCAAATATGGGCAAGATTAACTCCCTGAACTCAATAAAAATTGATGGGTAGTCCATCAGTCACCAGTGCTTTACGAAGATTCATTGACTTAATAGCCTTTCGCACTTCTTCCAGTGTGATCGAGGCATCCAATGATTGGGCCTCAGTAGCGAGAAGTTTGGGAATAGGCAGTGAGGCCAGAAATCCTTGAACGTTTTGGGGGTCTGGAGGGTGGGAGGAGGCATATAGCTGCTCATAAAACTGCATCATGATCATGTTCACTTGTGTACCAGAGTAGCAGGGAGTACCCTTACAGTCTCTTAAAGCCTGTATTCGTTTGGAGATTTGTTGATGTTTAAGCTGTTATGCCAGGAGTTTACTGACTTTTTCACCACCCTCCCAGTAGGCGTGTCGAATCCGTTTGTTATTTAGCTCAGCCTGGTGGGATAGATGAGTATTCAGTAAGAGCCTAGTGCTAGCCAATTGTGCAAGTTAAGGATGCAGACGGGGTCTTAGAGTTGAGGGATTTGTATTGTGTTTCTAGCTGGTGTAGTTGTCTCTCCAGGGCCCTCTGGTCAGCCTCTTGGCGACGTCTCCTAGCTGCTGAGAAAGCAATTATTCTGTCTCTTATCATCGCTTTGAAAGCTTCCCAGATGGTCATGTCAGAGACATCATTGTTGTCATTGTTAGTCCAATAGTCCCTTATCTCAGGGCCCAGCCACTATTGAAAGTCCTTATCCTCTAAGATGATAGGGTCCAGCCACCAGGAGGTGGAGTACCGGGAGTCCAGTCCTAATTTAAGCAGTATCTCTAGTGGGGCATGGCCTGAAACATATATCAGGTGCATCTGAGTGGAGACAACCCTATCATAGAGTTCGGAGGAAATCAACCAGAGATCAATTCTGCTGAAGGTACCATGCGATTGTAAGAAACATGAGAAATCATGCATCCCAGGGTGCAAGACCCTCCAGGCATCGAGTAACCCATGCTCCGCCATCAGTCGCAAGAGGGCATTCTTAGCTTGCCTGTGTGGCTCTGGGGCTTTATTGCTTCTGTCTATGGTATGATCAAGGCCCAAATTAAAATCTCCTCCCAATAAAACTGGAACCCTATTTGTATTGAAATCCATAAGGGTTTGATTAAATGTATGAAAAAAGGAGGGACAATCCTGATTAGGGGCATAGAGACTGGATAAGACACAGGGACCTTCCGATGTCTCCATTTCAGCTATGATCCATCTCCCTTCTTTATCCTGAATATGTCTTTTGAATTTCCACCCTAAAGTTTATGCATTAATATAGATACCCCTCGTTTATGGGATGAGGCAGCACTATGAAGTTCTTCCGATACCCATCCTTGACAAAGTTTTTTTGCTTCCCCGGAAGATAGGTTGGTCTCTTGCAGGAATACAACCATGGGTCTTAATTTTTTCAAATGTATCAAAACTTTTTTTCATTTGATAGGTGAGTTAAGTCCCCTGACATTCCAGGAAATAAGTCTAATCTCCATCTGGCCTGAGATGGAGCATAGCCGAAAGGTTAGACAACCAGAAACACCAGGACAGGGGGGAATAAATCCTAAAGTAACTGTATTTCCACCAGCAAGGACACACCATAATTCTAATTACCTTCATACAGATCAGATTGCCAAAAATTCTTACTTTGTGTAACCATGCACATATCTTAACCTTATCATATTGTGCTGAGAAAGAAGAAACAAAAAACAACCACAGTAACAGTAACATTCCAAAAAGGTGGGAAACTCCCCACTCCCTCCAGCTCCCAAAAAACTTCCTCAAATCAGACCAGCTTCCCCTTCAAACATCGGCCTAGTAGTGGCCCAGAATACAGCGGAGGTCACTGGGAGGTAAAAGGTAAGTTAACTACAGTAGTAGAGATAGGACACCCAAACGTTCTGAAGCCTCTCTGTACATCATCCCCACCCATCAAGGGAAAAGGAGACATTTCTGCCTATATGATATATGAAACCGTTACCCAGCCTTTTTGACCCCTAAATAGCAAGGGACCCACCCACTCCCCACTTGTTGTATCAGAAGGGGAAGTCATCCCAAATTGGGTGGGCATCCTACCCTTAGTACATCAAAGACATGCCAAGGGAGTAATAAAAACAAACAGGTTACGAGCCCACCCTGGGTCCACAACAATGAGCTTCCATACAGCCCTATTATGTATTAAAAGAGTTCAGATACACATAGAAAGCAAAGAAATACCACACCCTATATAAAATATGAAGGGCTTGGTGGTGTAGCCCACTGATATAGGCTTGGGGAAACAGTGATTATAAGAGAAGACTTATCTCTGTTTATTCAGCCCACTACTCCAGGGGAAGAAATAACTGCCATTTCAAAGAGAACAGATGGCAACTCAGTTGTATCAGATAAAATGCAGGTATCCAGAGAAACAGGTTTAGATTCCCCCACCCAGGAAAGGGCCTTTGCTGCATGAGATTTTGCCTCTCTGGAGTGCAATTGTCTGGGAGGCAATGGAGGGACATAAAGCTTGCCATCCGATGGCAAATCCATCAAGGCCTTATACTGATTATTGCTCATTAATATCATATCAGGGGTAAAGGAGACTGAGAGGCTACTGATGCAGGACTTATGCTGTGGCTCCGAGAATGAAGCCGAGGGGTCTTTTCAATATGAGCCTGTTTGATCTGAGTCCTCCTTCTGTTCTTTTTTTTTGCTCCCCAGTGATTTCTGAGGGGCCAGTCAGGCTGGGTCTGTGGTGATGGGGCATGATGTTAGGCGTGAGAGGAAGTAGGCACCAGGGTACATAGATACATAGACAGTGTCGGCAGATAAGGGCCTATGGCCCACCTAGTCTGCCCATTTGAGCTTGTAAGTTCAGTTTGTTTTCCTAGAAGTCTGTTTCTCCTTACCCCTGCCCTCTAGAATTCCTTTATGTCTATCCCATGCATTCTTAAATCCCGTGATTGTTTCAGCCCCCACCACTTCCTCTGGCAGGGTGTTCCACTTGTCCACCACCCGTTCTGTGAAGAAATTCTTTCTCATGTTTCCTCTGAATCGTCCTCCCTCCAACTTCATCCCATGCCTCTAGTCCTCAAACATCTTTTCTCGCTTAAAATAGTGTTTTCCTGCACCTAGTTCCTCCCTGTAAGATACTTGTATGTCTCTATCATATCCCTCTCCTCCTCTCTCCAGGAGTACATGTTCAGTTCCTTCAACCTGTCTTCATAGGACTTGTGATGCAACCCATGCACCATCTTTGTTGCCTCCTCTGAACCTTCTCTACCCTGTCTATGTCCTCACGTAGGTATGGTCTCCAGAACTGTACACTGTACTCCAGGTGGGGCCTCACTAGTGTCTTGTATAGCGGATTATGACCTCCCTTTTCCTGCTGGTGATGCCCTGCCTATACATCCCAGCATCCTATCTGCTTTACCTGATGCCTTGTCACACTGTTTCCCTACCTTGAGGTCATCAGAGATGACAGCCCAAGATCCCTTTCCTGCTTGGTGCATGCTATATCCTCACCCCCCAACTGATATATTGTGCCAGGGTTTTTGTGCCCCATATGCATTATCTTGCACTTCTTTGCATTGAATTTCAACTGCCAAACCCTTGACCATTCTTCAAGTTTCTGCAGGTCCCTTCTCATTCTGTTTACACCCTCTGGTGTGTCTACTCTGTTACAGAGCTTTGTGTCATCAGCGAACAGTGAAATTCTGCCTTCTAGATCCTGTGCAATGTCACTGATGAAGATGTTGAATAGGACCGGTCCCAGCACTGATCCCTGTGGTACCCGACTGGTTACTCTTCCCTCTGTGGAGTGACAGCCATTTACCACCACCCTCTGTGTCATGCCACCCAGCCAGTTACCTACCCACCACACTACTGTCCTGCCCACACCCATATCCCCCAGTTTGTGTAATAGTCTTCTATGTGGCACAGTGTCAAAGGCCTTGCTGAAGTCCAGATAGGCCATGTCCACTGCCCTCCCGATCCACCTCCCTAGTCACCCAGTCAAAAATTCAATGAGGTTGGTCTGACATGACCTCCCTGGTGAAACCATGCTGCCTTGGGTCCTGTAGTCCATTGACAACCAGATGTTCCACCAATCTCTCCTTCAGTAGTGCTTCCATGATCTTCCCCACTACCGAGGTGAGGCTGACTGGTCTGTAGCTCCCTGCTTCCTCTTTGTTCCCACTTTTGTATAAGGGGACTACATCTGCTGTCCTCCAGTCTTTGGGTACCTCCTGTTTCCAGTGATTGGCTGAACAGGATAGCCAGAGGTTCAGCCACCACCTCTCTTAGTTCTTTAAGGACCTGGGGTGCACCTCATCTGGCCCCATTGCTTTATCAGCTCTTATTACTTCCAGTTCCTTCAGGACCCTTTCTCGTGTAAGGGACTTGTGTCCATTCTGCACCATTCTCACCCTTGTACTCCTTCAGACCCATTACCCCTCTTCCTTAGTAAAGACTGAGCAGAAATACCTGTTCAATATGTCAGCTTTATTGTTGTCATCCTCCACGGCTCCCATCCTCCCCTTCAGTCTCACTATCCTCCTTTGTCTTTCTTTTTTTCACTTATGTACCTGTAAAGGTTTGTCCCTTTACCCACTGATTTTGCAATGTGTTCTTCTGTCTGAGCTTTGGCTTCCCTTACTGACTTCCTGCCTCCTTTGTTTCTCCTGGTACTTCTCCCTATCCTCTTCTGCCTGTGTCTTTTGTATTGCCTGAATGCAATCTTTTGGCTTTCACTTTCTTTGCTACCTCTTTGAAAACCATAATGGTCTCCTCTTCCTTTTCCTCTTGCTAACCTGCTTAATGCATAATTCTGTTGTTCTTATAATCCCCATTTTAAATACTGCCCACTGTTCCTCAACCCCTGATTCCTGTCCCATTTTCCTTAATGCCTCTTTCAAGTATCTCCCCATTTTCCCAAAGTCTGCCCCCCTAAAATCCAGGATACGTGTTTTTGTGTGGTTTGGTTCTGCTCTTTCTGTGATTTCAAACCACAATGACTGGTGGTCACTGTTACCCAGGTGCTCCCTTTTGTTACCCCATCACACTGTCCCTGTTTGTGAGCACAAGGTCCAGTATTGCCTTCTGCCGAGTTGGTTCCATGACCAGTTGCTTGAGGAAGGCACCCTGAAGGAGTCCAGGATAAATCTGCTCTAGTTGATGCTGCTGCTGGGATGCTCCAGTCCACGTCTGGTATATTGAAGTCTCAACCAGTACTACCTCACCCTTGTCTGCCATCCTTTGGATGGCTAGCATCAACTCCTATCTGTTTCTTCCTCCTGGGCTGGTGGTCTATGGACCACACACCATGTGGATGGCTGGCCCCATTTCCCTTTCCAGCTTAACCCACAGTATCTCTCCCCCATTTTGTTCCTCCTGGATCTGTGTGGCCCTTATGTCATTTTTCACATACAGTGCCACTCCTCCTCCCTTCCTGCCTGCTCTGTCTCTTCTGAATATGTTGTAGCCAGGTATGGCCATCTCCCAGTCATGGTTATCATTACACCAGGTTTCAGTGATGGCCACAATGTCCAGGTCTGACTGTACCATGACAGCCTCCAGATCTTCCATCTTGTTGCTAAGGCTCCTGGCATTTGCACACATGGCTTCCATGATTTGACCTCCTAGTCTGCTTCACTGTTCTACCCAGCCCTTCCTTGGTTGTCATTTATCCCTGGTTCTCCTTGCTGTTTGCCCTTCTGCTGAATTTTGCCCTTTCTGCTTATCCACCTTTTGAACACTAATCTCCATCTTTTGCACACCGCTTTGCAGAGATTGCCACTCCTCTGGTTCACTGGTTCCACTACTAGCTGTGGGGGGTGAGTAAGTAGGTACCGTCCTTGCTGGCCTGCCAACCCCCTTTGCTAGTTTAAATGCTTGTCAAAGTAGCATTTAAACTTATCATTGAGTGCTTGGATTCCCCTCCAGGATGGATGCAGGCCGTCAGGCTTGAACAAACCTCCATCCCTCCAGGTGGGTCCCCAGTCATCAATGAATCCAAACCCTTCCACACAGCACCAGTTCTTCAACCATGAGTTAAAGTTCTGGTGCATGCACTCCTATGCTCTCCCTTGCCTCACAGGTAGTACTTGAGAAAGTGACAGAAGTAGCTACTTGCTTGAGACCCTCCCAGTTTCCTAAACTCTTCCTGAACTTCCTTTGGCTCCCATTTGCCAAGTCATTAGTACCTAGGTGGATAATGACATCCAGCTCACCCTCCCATCTTGCCTTCCCAGTGATCCCCAGTTTCTTCCTTCCATCCCTCCATGCCGTGGCGCCTGGTAGGCACCTCACCTCCCTGTCCTCCCCTCCTGTGTTCCTAGCTGGATCCCTCTTACGATGGAGTCCCCCACCAAGATTCACTTTCTCCTCCTCTGGGGTCCACTGCTTTCCCCACTGAGGTCACCTCCTTGCCTAACCTCCACATCCTTTCCTTCCACTTCCCTGGGTACCTCTATTTGGTTGTCCTCATTTGCCAGTGTGGCATATGAGTTCTTGAGAGGAATAGGATCTGGGATGTGCCTCTGCCTGACTGCTCTAACCTCCTGAGCCCACTGTCATCCAAGTGTTCCTCGTTCTCGGCATCCTTTGAGGCAGCTGCATTGGACTGGGTGGTCCCTGGATAGGGTGATGGTACCCTGACCCAGTTTACTTCCGCTCTGAGTCTGGCTACTCATCCCCGCAGTCCAGAGAGATGCATGCAGATAGGCAGCACTCAGTGTCCAGAAGGTCTGCCTGAATATGGCTGCCCCACAGCCACTGCATTGCACCACTCCCCACATTATACTGCAATTCCACTACTTCTCTGCTACTGAAGCTCTCTTAGTTCTCTTTTTATTTATTTACAGTACTAAAAATCCTGTAACTGATCGTCAGATATATATATATATTTTTTTAAGGAAAAAGAAACCAATAAATAAATAAATGAGCCAAAACACTTGTCGTGCTGAGGGTGGTCTTCTTCCCCCTTATGCCCCTCCTACTTCACACCTCTTACTATACCCTGTGTTTAGCTCCTGTCAATCAGATTTATCAGAGCATATAATTAAGAGTTGGGGGAAGGGGTGGGAGCAATTAAAGACAGCACAGAATTACACCACCACTATGTTTTAAATTTTCAACAGCCCAAAAACAATTATAAGTAAAGACAACACAGAAAGAAAGTATAGTGTCACTACAAGCCTACAATCTAAGTTTAAAAGAAAAATACCAATTACCAGTTACTCTAAAGCACTGAATTGAATATGTTTCCTTCCTTCACCTTCTGGCTTCTTCTTCTGAGAGGGTAGAAGCTGGTGGCTCTTGCTGAGAAATCTCCATTTGGTTGGACCCCACTGAAGCAGTCCTAGGTTGGGGTACTTCCCTCAGTGAACCCCAAGTAAGTTTGGGAGTTTGAGCTGCTAATGACTTCTCTGTGGCTCCTGGGTTATTGAATAGCCATGGTGAACCATTTAGTATGATCCGCAGGGAAGCAAGGTATCTCAGAGAGTATTCCAGTCCCATTTCAGCACAGGCTCTAAGGGTGGCTGTAAAGACCCTACAATGTGCTGTGAGCTCTTGTGAGTAATCTGTATAGATTTGAATTTTGTGGCTTTTCCATATAAACTCTTTTTTGTCTAGCTAGTTGAGTAATCAGCTCCCTGTCCTGGAACCTAAGGACATGAACCAAAATAGTGCGGGGACATTCTCCAGAGCCCAGAGGAGGAGCCAAGGTTCTGTGGGCTCTATCTATCTTAGGTGGCCCATCACAACACCAGTCCAGTAAGGGGGGGTAGCCCAATTTGCAGGAATAAAACTACATCATTCCCTTCACTTCCCTCTGGAAATCCCATGAACCGTAAATTGTTTCACCTACTGTGGTTCTCTAAGTCCTCGACTCTTGCCCACAAAAGCTGTATGGTCCATTCTTGTTTGTGTAGTTTTGCCCCAGCCTTACGCCAGCCATCCTCCACTTCAGCAAGTTTGTGCTCCGAAATGCAGGCCCATTGAGACAGATCAATTATGTCTGCAGTGTTTTTTTTTGCAGCTAGATCCATATTGTCCATCCAAATTTCTGTCAGATTGCCTTCTTGCTGGGTTGATGATGATGCGGACTCCATCTTGATGGTGTACTAGGCCTCGATCCGGGGGACAGAAACAGAGATCACAATTTTCGCCTCCCACACTGACAGCAAGTTGAAAAGGACACGCTGGCTTGGAGTGCTGGTCAACCGGGAGATGTACCTTTAGCCAGGAGATGCCAGAGAGCAGAAATGAAGCGGACTTAAGATGGGTTTACAGTGAGGTTACAGACAGCACAAGTCTTAGGCATCTATTCAGCTCAGTGGATAGCTACGCCCCTGACAAAAAAATAAGATTTAATATTCTAATTCAAGCTGCATAGGGAGAGCTGTTTCAGTGCCACATGGGCAGTGGTTTTGGCATCTGATGTCACACCACATGGTGAGGGGGATATTGAAGAGGCTCCAGCAAAGGTTTACATGGGGAGTAGCATTGGAAGCCCTGGAAGCAGATAAAAAGGCAAGAGTATTCTACCAAAAGTGTTTTTTTCTAGGCAATATCCTGGAATTTGGTCATTGTTGTTCATTTGGGAAATAGACTGCTGGGGGGGATGGAGGAGGAGTTTCCAGTGATTCCTGGACATACAGTAATCCTAGTGGTTACACCCATGGATAAAGAAAGCTGATTTGTATGGATTTTTTTCACCCTAGGGGGCTCCTGGGAGGAGCAACAAAAGAGGAGATTTGTGGGCCGCCCTGCGAAGGGCGAGTGGTACGGGAAGGCTTGTGGGACAAGCACAGAGATGCGAGGTGATGGAGTGGGGGGGGACATTGATGCTTGCTGAAAAAGTGTTGGGAATCCACAAGCAGAGAAAGGTGAACCCTGTGTTGGTGCATGGAAAAATGGGGGGGGAATGGTGATGATTCACAGAGCGAACCTGGCCCACGTGGAGGCTGGATGACATCTGACATCACAGGGTGGGATGCCTGTTTATCACGGGTGCTGGTTGGTTTTCTTTTACAAGAGTATTCGAGTAGCAAATAAAAAAAAAAAAAGAAAAGCCAATATAAAGCATGAGCAAAGGTGAACTGGAGTATGGAGTTCAGCCTGCTGGGGGGTGCGTTTGCAAAAAAGGCGGGGCCGGACGAAGGGAATTATATTTGGCATGTTGATAACAAGCTATTTTTTTCAGTTTTCTTTACAGCTTTTGTGCAATCACAATTAGGAGAAAGGATGGCACCAAAGAAGAACAAGCCATCAAGAGCGGAGGCATATAAGGTAATTGTGGAGTTGGCAGAGAAGGCCAACATGATGTGGCAGCTGGTGGGAGGGGATAAGCCAGAGAGGATGAGGAAAAGCAGAAAGTGGAGAAGGGAAAAGGTGGCGATGGTAAAAGACTGACAGAGAAGACATGCAGTCCGAAAAGGCCACAAGGGCAGCTGCCGTTGGTGGTACCTCCCCGAGCGGTCAGCCCAGTAGCACCACCTCCTTGTGTCTTGGAGTCATTAGTACCTCCCCCCGGAACCAGTGGGAGTGCCTCTGGTGGAACCCAGGATGGAGCCCCAGGCCACAGTTGCCCTGTCACCCCTGATGCACCAAACAGCAATACCACCACAAGGAAATGGACTGATGCAGCTCTGTGACAGCAGGCCTCATGGAGTGGACAGGCCAAGAGGTAGTGTATCAGGTTCTGTAGGTGAGAGTATTAAGGAGTATATTGGGCAAATTATAGCGGGTCTTAGGGTAGGGGGGCTAGGGCAGGTGGAGACTGCATTAGCAGAGATTAGGTCAGATAAGGAATCCACTGGGGGAGTGGAAAAGGGAATGGACAGCATGGGAAAAGGTACAAGGGAAATAGGAACCCCAGGCATGAGGATAGGGGAACATGTGCCTTTGGCCTCAAAGGAAAAAATATGGAAGGGGGGAGTATGTGGACATATTTGCTCTGGTAAGTAGGGAAGTGGCTGCCAAGTATGAGGAGTGAGAGAGTATAGGTAAGAGTGAGATGGCAGCTGCCGTAGTGTTATTGGGTAAAAAAAAGGAAGACAAATTTACAAAAGGTAAGACATGGGATGGGTGGTTCATGGGGCTTCTCCACATATTCTGCCATAGTGATGGAAAAGAAGCTGGAGCTGGGTATCCCTCTGATCACATATTCCCTGATCATACGGCAGGCCAAAGTGAAGAGGAGGGTGGGGTGAATATACTATGATGAATTTTTTCGCCAAAGGATGGCAACATATGGGGATGTAAGATGGAACACAAAACAGCTTGATTTATGGACGGACTATGTTACCAACCAATCCACCCAGGAGGGAGAAATGGGAAAGAAGGGGGGATGCCTCAGAAATGTTGCTGGGGGTACAATACAGCATTTTGTTCATGGCCCCAATGTCGATTAAGGCATGCATGCTTGAGATGTGGGGGATCCCATCTGGTGACAAGATTCAGGACCTCATGATCACAGGGGACACAAGCGGGAGGCACACAAGGGACAGGCCACTAGCCCTTTTGGGAGGGGCCAGTTTATAGGGGGCAGGCGTGGAACAGAGGGATGAGAGGCAGGGGGTACGGGGTAGGGAAGCCTAGTCTTACTGAAGAAAGGGTCGGAGGAAAAATACCTGGGGAGGGTGGCAAGGGGTGGGGAGTGGGGAGCAGGGCAGGAAGGGAACAATTTCAGACCACCAGAACCCCCATCAAGAGAGAGAGGCCTGGCAGAAGTGGCTCACAGAGTACCTGGACAAGGAGGTAGCCAAAACCATAAAGAAGGGTTTTAGATTAGGTTTTTCCTTACAGTGCGAAGTACCAAGACAAGCAAGGGAGGCGAATAACTTAGGATCAGTCAGGGGGAAAGAAGACATTTTGAGACAGAAGATAAAAAAGGAGAGGGCAGCAGGGAGAGTGGAAGGCCAGTATCCTTTTCCCCTGATAGACAGCTTGAGGATCTCCCCCCCGGGCTTGGTCCCTGAGAAACAGGAAGGTGAATACAGAGTGATCTACCACCTGTCATTTCTAGAGGGAGATTCTGTTAATGATTTTATAGCAGAAGAGCACAGCCAGGTGACCTATGCCACACTGGAAGAAGCAGTGCAGATCATCCGGGCGACCCCTGATGAATGGTTAGCGAAGACAGACATTGAGTTGGCTTTCTGTTTGCTCCCTGTTAAGAAAGGAGGACTGGTACTTGGGGTTTAAAATAGGAGACCAGTATTATTTTGATAAAGCAATGCCTATGGGTTGTCCTATAGCCTGTGCTACATTTGAAGCATTCAGCACCTGCCTGCAGTGAATCTTCCAGCAAAAAAATGGGTACAGGACTGTTATACATTATTTGAATGATTTCCTGTTGATAGGCAGTGGACGTTCTGAGACAGAAAATATGCTAGCTAGTTTTCAGAAATTGCGAGGTGAGCTCGGTGTTCCACTGGCACCAGAAAAAACAGAAGGCCCAGTAAGGTGCTGGAGTTTTTGGGGATTGAGGTGGATGCACTGAGGGAAGTATTTAGATTGCCAGACAAAAAAGTTCGGAAGCTAAGAGGGTTGATTCAACAAGACACGAGCAGGAGGTGAGTACAGTTAAAGCAGATGCAGCAAGTACTGGGGCATTTGAATTTTGCGTGCAGAGCAACTGGGCCAGGAAGGGCATTCACAAGTCATCTAGCAACAGCAACAGCAGGGGTGGCAAGGCCACAACACTGGGTGGATATAACACAGGGGGTAAAAGAGGACTTCAAGGTATGGGAGGAATTTCTAAGCAGCTGCAATGGCATATCCTTTTGGCAGGAAGAGTGGGTCAATAACACTGATTTAGATTTGTTTACAGACGCGGCAGGAGGGAAGAGGATGGGGGTGGTATTTGACAGGAAAATGTTTTGCAGAACCATGGCCAGCTGACTGGATAAGAAATGACAGGGTGAAGGACATCACACTTTTGGAAATAATGCCAATTTGGGCCTGCACCCTGGTATGGGGGAGGAACTGTGGTATCAAGGTTACATTTTGGTGTGATAACAGGGCAGTGGTTGATGTCCTGAATAACAGGGGAGCCAGGTCAGCACCAGTAATGTGGGTTTTGAGGCAGTTAGTATTAAGAGGGTTACAGCTGAATATGTCATTCAGGGCAAAACACATAGACGGGGTGAGGAATATCCTAGCTGACAGCCTTTCCCGTCTGCAGCTGGATCATTTCCGGGTGCTGGTACCAACAGCAGAGGAACAGAAAACACACATTCCAGTGAACATCTGGGCTGTTGGCAAGAGGGAGCTGAAATGCTGTTTTGAAACTCATGGGCACCACAGAACTTGAGGGCCTATGAAGGGGCATAGTGGGTGTTGCAAGCTTTCAGGGCAGTGCACCACATGGAGGTAAGTGGGCCAGTTATGGAGGAACAGCTAGGAAAGTTTATGGTAGATCAGTGGCAAAAGGGGGTGACATACATTACAATGGGGGTATACCTAGCTGGGATCAGTGTAGTATGTAGCCTGAAGAGATGGAAGGATCCCACGAAATCAATGTTGATATGGAGGATGATGCAAGGGTGGAGCAGGTTGAAACAAAGGGGCAGGGATGGATGGTGACCAACAGCAGAGCAGTGGTTAGCCAGATTGCAGGGCATATTGCCAGAAATTTGTAAATCCAAGGATGAAGCGCAGCTATTCTTTACAATTTATGTGGTAATGTGATGTTTTGCTCTCTTGATGAGGTGCCTTTGTAAATGAGTCTATGACTCAAAGATCTGCAAACCAATGATCTAATAAATAAATAAATAATGTTTGCAGGGGCATTGAGAGTGAACGAGGCAGTGGGGCATGGCAAAAAGGATGAAGATGGGGGATTGGAATGGAGAGATATAGTCTGGGGTCAGGAAAAAATGCAACTCATAATCAGGAGGTCCAAAACAGATCAGGTGGGAAAATGGTGTGTTATAACCAAAAAATCTCACACCGATGGGACCTTGTGTCCAGTAAAGGCTCTGTGGGTTTATGGTGCAGAGCGATACAAAAAAGAAGGGAGATTATTTGTACATGGGTATTGGAGGAAGGTGACCAGTTACCAGGTAACAGCCGTACTTAAGAAAGGCATGGAGTTTATGGGCAAGGACCCAGCTAGTTATTCTTCCCATTCTTTTCTGATAGGAGCCACATCAAAATGGGCGGCAGAGGGAGAGTCAGTGGACAATATGTTGGAAATGGGATGCTGGTGGTCTGCCAGTTATAAGAGATACATTCGAGTTTTTAAGGTTTAAAGACCAACATGCCATCTATGTTTGTTTTGCAAGAACAGATCATACAAGGGGAGGGGCATATAGGGGGAGGTAGAGGGGGGCTGGGGGAGAGAAAACAGAGATAAAAAAGAGTGAACAGGTCATGAAGATTAAGATATTAAAAAATGTGTTTTGTCTGATTCAATAGGTAGAGGAAGGATCATGGAGTTATGGATCTGCGGGCATTCCTACATTTACTGGGAGGAAAAGAAGGCCGGAGGAAAGCAGCTCTACCAGGATGTCAGGCTCTGTAGGTTGATATGGCATGGCATCCGGGGGATGAAATGAGCACAATTACTCCCAACGCAGATAGAGATGAAGCAAAGGAGACCCATACCGGATTTAATTATTATAAACCTGGGAGGAAATGACATAGGAGAAAAGCTGTGGGTGGACACGTATTTAAGGGGCAAAAGGGATCTGGAGAAGGTAAAACAATGGTGGCCAGATGTGAGCTTGTTGTGGTCTGATGCGATACCAAGGAGAGCATGGAGACATGCACGCAGACACATAGCAGTAGATAGAGCCAGGAGAAAGATGAACAGCAGGGTGGGGACTCTGGTAAGAAACATGGGAGGGCATGTAACACTGAGGGGATTGGAAGAGTGGGTAGAGGATTTTTACAGATCAGACTGAGTACATCTATTCGACCCAGCCATAGATATGCTCAACACAGAGATGATGGGGTTTATTGAGGCCTGGAGGAGACAACAAAGCAAATAAATTGGGGGGAGAGAGTGGAAGAAGGGGGAAGACCAGTCATCCAATGCAAGTTGGAGACAGGCTATGGGGAAAAAAGAGGGAAGAGGGGAGGGGGGAATAAAAAAGGAAAAGGAGGAGAAGGAGAAGCAACAGAAGGAGAAGAAAGCAGTCTCGGTTCTCATCGTTACCTATAAGAAAAGAGAAGAAGAAGACTCCCAGGTTTTCACATGAGGAGGTGAGAAGAAGCTGAAGAAGATGAGGATTGGAACTGATATTGATATGTAATGCAATATAATCAAAGATGTGTAATAAGACAATAGTAAAGATGTAATGGTAACTTAAAAAAAATGTAAATGTGGATTATAATAAATTGATTGCCGATCTGAGCACAACAATACACAGGTGATCTGTCTTTTTGTGGGGGAAAGGGGAGAATCCGGGACAATAAAGTTTACCCTTTAACGGGCAGACCAAGTTGTCCTGGTGGACCCCTCCCCTGGTGACAAAGTTGCTATTGCTCGGAAAAGGGGAAGGGGAGGTAAGGGGGTGGAGCCACAGGACAATGGTCAGGTAACAGGAAGAGGAGGGGCACAAGGAGGAACAGGACAAGCATAGGAGGAGAAGGAAGTGGGAGGGAGAAAAATACAGGGTACATAACAGGCAGCACAGAGGTATTCAGCCTCTTTTGCTGGATAATTTTGTTGCCGCCCACCAACCCGAATAAAGGAAGATGGGGAGAAAGGTTTCTTGGACAGGGGCCAAGATGGTCTGTCAAAGGTGGATGGCAGAATGCGTCCAGTCAGACGTTTGGAGGTCTGCCAAAGGTGGATGGCTGGAAGGGGAAAAGGGGGGGGAGAGGGGAGGGGGAATGAAAAAGGAAAAGGAGGAGAAGAAGAAGTAGAAGCAACAGAAGGAGAAGAAAGCAGTCTCGGTTCTCAGCATTACCTATAAGAAAAGAGAAGAAGAAGGCTTCCAGGTTTTCACCTGGGGAGGCGAGAAGAAGCTGAAGAAGATGAGGATTGGAACTGATATTGATATGTAATGCAATATAATCAAAGATGTGTAATAAGACAATAGTTAATATGTGATGGTAATTTAAACAAAATGTAAATATGGATTACAATAAATTGATTACTGATCTGAGCACAACAACTCACAGGTGGTCTGTCTTTTTGTGGGGGAAAGGGGAGACTCTGGGACAATGAAGTTTACCCTTTAAGGGACTGACCAAGTTGTCCTGGTGGACCACTCCCCTGGTGATAAAGTTGGTATTGCTTGAAAAAGGGGAAGGGGAGGTAAGGGGGGGTGGAGCCACAGGACAATGGTCAGGTAACAGGAAGAGGAGGGGCACAAGGAGGAACAGGAGAAGCATAGGAGGAGAAAGGAAGTGGGAGGGGAAAAAATACAGGTTACATAACAGGCAGCACAGAGGTATTCAGCCTCTTTTGCTGGATAATTTTGTTGCCGCCCACCAACCCGAATAAAAGAAGATGGGGAGAAAGGTTTCTTGGACAGGGGCCAAGATGGTCTGTTAAAGGTGGATGGCAGAATGCGTCCAGTCAGACGTTTGGAGATCTGCCAAAGGTGGATGGCTGGAAGGGAAAAGGGGGAGAGGGAGGGGAATAAAAAAGGAAAAGGAGGAGAAGGAGAAGAAAGCAGTCTCGGTTCTCAACGTTACCTATAAGAAAAGAGAAGAAGAAGGCTCCCAGGTTTTCACCTGGGGAGGCGAGAAGAAACTGAAGAAGATAAGGATTGGAACTGATATTGATATACAATGCAATATAATCAAAGATGTGTAATAAGACAATAGTTAAGATGTGATGGTAATTTAAACAAAATGTAAATATGATTATAATAAATTGATTGCTGATCTGAGCACAACAACACACAGGTGGTCTGTCTTTTTGTGGGGGAAAGAGGAGAATCCGGGACAATACAAATAATTTAAAAAATAAATGCATTTTGAAATGCATTTACATGCAGCAACAGATCAGTTATACAGTAACTGTTATTAGTTTGTCTAATTTAACCAGATTTATATTCACAGAGCCACTGGTTATTTTTCACAAACTTGAGTATGCAGTGTTATGCAAAGCTGTTACCTTGGACAACAATGTGTTGGGATGTCAAATAATAAGCTGCACTAAACAAAGCTTTACCATAATAAAGTTAGACTAACCCACATTGCACAAGTGCTTGAGCTACAGTATGTGCCTTATTTGTAGTGGCAATTATTTCCCATCATTTCTGTTTCTTCAAGACAGAACTGTACAACTCTACTAAGCACCCCTTTCAAATCTATAGTAAGTAACACTAACTTTGTGACTATGTACATTATCGGCTTAGACCAATTCTTATCTAGACAAATGTGGTAATGCTGTAAATGCTCTGCTGCATACCTCTCAACTGTCCCTGATTTTCAGGAATGTCCCTGATTTTGTCTCAGAATTTTACTCTGTCCCTCCTAAAAACTGTGTTTCCGTGACCAAGCAGTGGGGGTTGTAAGCCCCCCAAAAATGTCAAATATTAGAGTTACAGACTTGTTCTTCCTCAGAAAATACATTTTACACTAAGCCCCTTATTCTACCAGCTTCCTGAGTGGATATCATCAATTCTGAAGATGTGTCCCTGACTTTGGTCCTTTGTACCTGATTTTTATAAGCCTTGTCCCTGATTTATGAGGCAAGAGGTTGAGAGTCATGCTCTGCTGCATACAACTTTATTTCAAACTGTATTTATTTATTACTTGTAGAATTTACAGTAAGTCAACGGTTTGAGTATTCAGTGTTAACATGTAAAAAAACATGCATTGGCTGTCTATGTGTTATGGCTATGTATTACCAGCAAGATATCTAATATAATAGTAACATTAATGATGGCTATCTATTACCAGCAAGCTGTTTAATATAATAGTAACATTACCAAACATACTGCAAATTACTGTCATCAAATATCCAAAGTCACACTTGCATTTATTGTGAATTAATGCTGCCTTCTGTTATGTTTTTTTTCTTCACTTGCTGACAACAAGAAAGTCCTATAAATGAAAAAGGAAAGTTGGCCAAGCTATAGCAGAAACTACCTGCACTACACTTCTAAAGAGAATGCAGATACTGTGGGGAACTGCAGGACCCTGCAACAGACTGCAGTGATTCTCCTGAAGACTTCTTATTGGAAAGATGAAGTTATTTTTTTATCAATTGACCCTCCCATCATTGTATTTACACTCAAACCAAGTGTGCCACTGCTTACACGCACAGACTAATGTACTGCTGATTAAACAGCAGTAGTGTGTGAGTCTGTGAGTGTGTGTGTATGTGTATATGAGTGTGTGTGTGTGTGTGTGTGTGTGTGTGTGTTAGTGTATGAGTGTGTGTGTGTACATGTCTGTAAGTGAAATATTGAGAATGCAAGTACTCCGAAAACATCAAATCACCAACACATTTATTATTAAATCAAGTAACATCAATTTCAAATGGGGCTGTCTTGCTAGTAGAGTGGGTAGGGAATCCCTATAAGGTCATACATGTTGGCACAGTAACATACATTTTAAGTCCTGCTGGTTGAAGTGCATATTTGGGGTAAAAATGATGGACCTACAGTAAAGTCCCTTATGAGTACCACTTCAAATTACTG
The DNA here is from genome assembly GCA_016271365.2 of Neoceratodus forsteri. Lineage (NCBI taxonomy): Eukaryota > Metazoa > Chordata > Ceratodontiformes > Ceratodontidae > Neoceratodus > Neoceratodus forsteri. Next base: position 634,704,286 of record CM057455.1, on the reverse strand, counting down.
TTATGTTAAACTTTCAGCAAGTGCTTAGTTTCCTGTTACAGTATTATCAAATCAGTCTCCTTTCTTGAAGTTTAGCCACATACTGTATCTCCCTGTCTTTTGCTTCGGAATGTCAAAATCATAAATGGACTGACAGTAAATGAGGGAAATTAAGAAAGTGATAAAGCCCATATCAATTACTTACTTTCCCTGACTGAATGTCATTCCATTTATAATTTTGCCATTTGGTGCAAAAGACAACCGGATGTGTGGGTAACCTTTGAGAAAGGAGACAGATCTGATAATAACTGGAAAATAAGCACTTTCTGAAAGTTTAACATAGTAGTAATTTGAAGGAGTACTCATAAGGGATTTTAGTTTCATCAGTTTTACTCCACACATGCGCTTCAAGAGGTATTAAATAAGTATGATACCATCCAAACATGTACAACTTTTTGGGGGTTCTCTAGCAACTCTTTTAGCCAGATGTTTTTCAGTTGGTGATTTGATGTTTTCTGAGTACTTGTATTCTCAATATTTTGAACACATGCACTACTATAATGCTGTTTAATCAGAAATCCTGCCATACCTGAGTGCACAGCTGGCCCCCTACTGCACTAACTCAATTTGAGGCACCTTCGTCTTTTTAATATGGGAAGTAGCTTGGACTTTAAATGTTTGTGCACTGCTGGAGGCCAGAAAATACCCAATTAATGTGATTGTAACCTGCTCCAAACAGTCGGGATACTACGAAATCTGAAAAACTAGGAGTCTGATAGACACTAATTCCCAAGTATCCACTACAGGTAGCAGACCAATTGGTTAGGGGAACAGAATGGTAGTAGAAGCAGAACTGGGTTCAAAGCCTAGTTAGAACAGACAACTGTGTGTTTATTATTATTATTTTTTTTGGGGGGGGGGCACTTCCAGCTCTATTGAGTTTCTTGCATGTGAACCTCATGCTTCCTGAGTGACAACTCTCCATAAAATTACTGCTACTGTATGTGCACAGTATCACACCAAAATAACTTTGGAAAATACTGTTAATAGAGTAATTTAAGAATTGACATTTTTGGGCAGAAGCTTAATATCTTTTTACAACATCCTCGAAATATTTGTCTTCAACAATTTTCCTTCTTTATATCAATGCAATAATTCAGTGCAACTCATGCAGGCAATACCAGACAACAATGTAGAGAAGATGTCTAGACTGGTATCCCAGATGATCAGCAGTCTTCTATTTGGTTATGCAGTCTCTCTGACTGTGAGGGTGGGGGATATGTGAGTCAGGAGATGTATGAGGAAAATGTAAAATACTGTAATAGCATCCTGATTGACTGCTCTTGCCCCATGATATCATACCTTTTCCTTTTGTATGGTCAGCTTGTTCGACCTGCAATGTGGAGCTACTGTTTCTGTCAGAACTGAGCACCGAGTTGTCAGAAAGCAATGGCTGACAAAATCAATTGGAAAGATAAATGACTGCTGGATTAGACAGTGTCATTACAACAGAACTTCCTGTATCCAGTCCATAAAATACAGTATAGTATGGTTGCTTAAGTAATTGAGGAATGGTCATTTGGGGGCAGCAGTTCCATATCTTTTAGTGGTATCTCTGATGAGTTTGTGCCAGACTACTAATTTTTGTTTAATTTTTATTACAGGAGATTATTGACTCACTTCAAACAGGTCAGACTTTAATGTAGAGCAGAGGTGGAACCGCTGCAACCCAACCTCCCCCCCACCCAACACTCCCACCACAGCAGTTCGTTTTCTTTCTTTCTTTCTTTCTTTCTTTCTTTCTTTCTTTCTTTCTTTCTTTCTTTCTTTCTTTCTTTCTTTCTTTCTTTCTTGTCTCTCAGGGAGAAAGAGAAAAGTGTGAGCTGAGCAAGCTACAGTAGATATCTGATGATCACAGTAAAACAATAGCCTGATAGATTGCTCCTGCCCCATCTTCAGTTTTCCCAAGTCTTGCGATCTTTACATCCTTTTGGCCAGCTAGTTGAACCTGTTAGGTTTCTCTCTGTACTGAACCTGAGTTATGACAATCAGCTTAAATGGAAAGTTAACTGACTGCCATTTTGGAAAGTAGCATACCAAAATAACGATGAACTGAACAATCCCCCCCATAAACCCTCTGTACACGTTTGTTTGGTGCTCAGTCGGCTTTGCAGTTTTACTGAGCAGATCATCCATTTTCAGTTTACCCATTCTTCCATTTTCCATGTAATATCCAAATCCTAACACATAGCATCAACAACACATACATTTCTTTGACGTACTTTGGTCATACATTTTTAAATCTCCTTGTCCCTAGGTGTATATGTAGGTCCCCCTCAATCTGCCATTATGGGCTGATTGTAAATCCCAGCCCTTCCTTTTATCTTTCTCCAAGTCTGAGCATGTGTGTAGACAGCATGCCCTCTTTAGGAGCTTCTTGGTGTGCCCCAAGGTCCCCCCCCTCATCTCTCTCCTGGCCCTGGTGTAAACCCTAGACTGGGTTCTCCCCCCCTGTTATGCTCAATAGACCACCACCAGCTTGCATTGGATGATGGTCTTCCCCCAATTTGCTCCCTTCCCGCATCCCCATAAGCTGTCCCTAGTACTCCCCACTGTGATTGCCTGTCTCTACCCATCTACCGCTAGGCCAATTTCCATGTTAAACAAATCCCCGTGTCAGAGAGGTGTACCCCATCTGACCTTTAGTATTCTGTGTCAGTTTTCCTTATGCTCTCATGCCTTATACTCCCTCTCCTCTTTGCGGCAAACAGACCTGCTACCCTATGATTCATTCTCCTCCTGGCTTTGTCCAGTGCCTTATGGTCTTGGGCTTTTCACCACACCCTCCTAGGAAGCATCTCTGACCAAACCAAGGTGGATCCTAGCCACTACTCTTTTATAGTATCAATGTCCCATTTGGTCTGTAAGTAAATGTCCATCCAAGGCCTAGAGCCAAAGTCATTGTCCCCAGGTGTATAATCAGCAAGTCTGGTGCAGGCCTCGTTCTCCACATTTCTTGCAGCAAAGGTAATAGCTGCCCCCACCAAATTCTTCTTATGCTGTTCCATTGCAGCCACACCTTGTTCCAATCATGATACAGCTGGTGACCCCTGCACTCGGCACCCCTCTCTGTTTAGCCCAGTAAATGATTGAGTGGCTACAAATACACACTTCTAAATTGCCGTCCTTGACTAGGCAACAAAACAGAGTGTGTGAGAGATACATGTATTGGCTCTTCCCACCATCTTCAAAGACAAAAGCCTACCCCCCTTCTTTTTTTTTTTTTTATTAGTTTCCCATCCCTGCTTTTGGAAAAAGGAAGAAACAATTAATCCACCTGCAGGGAAATAAGGAAAACAGCATTAGTATCAGACAGACAGTTGCATAATATATGTTTTATAGCATCCAGACTTCCACCTGCTTAGCTTCCTGATGTCGTCTGCTGACAGCCCCTGGGCCATGGCCTGTGAGACTGCTCCTATTCTAAATGAGAGTGATGAGTACCTGGAAGGGTCCTCTCTCATGAAGAGCAGAAACTTCTGCAATATTGTCGCTGTTTGGGCACTGGTGACCTGTGACCCATCCCCTTGCAGAAACAAGGGGCCACTGCAGGTCAGGTGGACCACTGCGTATGTCCACAGTGCTGTAACTGGGCATACCAGCTTCCCAGAAAGCACAGGGAAGCACAGTGATAGACCACAGGAGGCCTCCACCAGCAGGGCACAGCAGGGCGCATGCAGGCATCCAGACATCCAGACACCTGTCCCCAGAACACAACAGTGACACAGATAGCAGACAACAGGAGGTGCCAACAGCCAATGGAGGGCCACCAAGGGACCCCCCCCAGCAGGCTGCTGGCCATGCTCCCCTCTCCCAGGCCATAGCAGGCCACACCCAGGACCATGCAGCCAAGCACACACATGCCACACAGGAAGCCCACACAGTAGGCACTGAACATCCTCGGAGGCAGGTAGCATGGTAGACCACATGGGACAGGCCACACAATGCCAAGCAAGGACCCCAACACAGTGTGCATCCAGTACTTGACCAATGACCATGGTCGTGTGTCACCACCATGCACACACCTACCACACACCCCTGACAGCCACCCCATGGGCACCCCAAAGCACAGCCACCGACTGAGGGGAAGGACACCACCACAGTGGGACACACCACAGCACACAGCAGTGAACCACAGAAGCACAACACATGCCCCAACACATGTACACCTGGACAGACACTGGGCCACTGCAGCATGGCTCCTCACACCACCTGCAAAGCAGACACTGACACAGGCAGGTAAGTCAAAAAATATATATTAATGAACAAAACCATTTACAAAAACAAGGGGCTGGCAAAGGGTAGGTAAAGCAAGGGAAGGGGACAGGGAACAGGGACTGTACTGTGGGAAGGGGGAATGTAGGGGGAGGTACAGCAGGTGAAACAGAGGAAAGCTGGGGCCAAACTAACAGCGGCCACATCCTTCCACCCTTGGCATAGTCACTTCCTCCTCTCTGCCAACAGCATGCATCTCATCTGGAACACAGCATCCATCATTGTGGAGGTGATGAGGATTAGCTGCCAGAACAGTCGTCCGTATAATGGCCGCCTAGGTCTCCGCCGCTGAATGCCTATAACAAGGGACAGGACAGATGATCAGTGCAGTGTCCCAAGGAACCATGCCCACCCACAATGCGCTATGGGCAGTGGGAACACACGCCTCTGGAGGGTCCGTACCGGCCACCTGCAGGGAGGTGGGTTAATGCCTGCCAGCAACTTGGCGCACCACAACTTTGCACAGAGGTGGTCCCCACTGCACAGTGGCCACCAGACTGCATGTAACACCCAGTGGTGTGCTGTTTGGATCTGACAGCAATACCAGGTGGGCTGGGTTCGGGGAGGAATAGGTCACTCGGCACAAAGGCTAGGTTTAGCTACTCTGCACAGGGGCACCCAAATAAGTCCGAACACAGGAAGCAATAACTGTAATGTCCAATACCAGAAGTGGGGTTCTAAAGTGTGGCATTTTATTCACATCCAAACAGAATAAACAAAGCATAGGTGGACCCCCATGGGGCTACACTCCTGGTAATGCAGATTAAAAGAATCAAGAACACTTCCTCAACACTTTAGCCCTCAGACTCTGAACCCACCGGGCACACAGCCCGGACTTGCACGCTGCTTTGGGTACACAGCCTGAACTTGTACACTGTTCTGGGATTTCCCAGGCTCGGCTCCCTTGCCAGCCACTCGGACACCTTCCATATGTCATGGAAACATTTTCTGGTGGCTCCCTAAACCACCTAAAAGCACATCAGCTCTATCAGGGAATTCTCCTTTTAATCCCACATCTGGGTACTTTCTTCAGGCACTGGCCAAGTACCTGAGAGAAAGTAAAAGGTGCCTCAGAGCAAATCCGTAGAGGTGAATTTGGTTACTACTGATGGGGGTTCTCCCACCTCTCGCTTCCACAATTCATACCCGGCCAATTCTCTGGACAATAAACACCTCCTACTGTAAAGCTTGGCAATGTAGATTAAGGCTAAATGTATGTCACATTTCCTCTGCTTGTCTTGCTTTCCCTTTGTGCTGAACTTGAACATACTTTTACTTGGCATAGCCCATTGCTTTTGGCCCCCCACTGATTAAGCAGTCCAGTCCCCACTTTACTTCACTCTTAGGTGCTGGACTTAAACCTACTTGAGTTAACTGGCAATGTCTATTACACTAGACATCCTACAGATTAAGTAGTCCAATCCCCATTTTCCAACAGTTCAGGTGAAAAACATTGGCCCTCTGTCAAAGCGAACTCACCCTTTGGTTGCAGGTGCCCCACAGGCGATTCCTCCACAGGAATTAATCTCTCACATCTTCTGGTGCAGCAGCACAACTTGAAATAGGCAGCTTCTTCCCTTACCCGGAACCAGGAGGGTTGCCCCTGGAAGACAGGCAAACCTTTTCCCCCCATCCCCTCAGGGAGGGGGCACTTTGACCAGTGACAGTGGTCTCCACCACTTCAGCAATCAGCTTACTGTGTTCCTCTTTTAGTGGAAACACACACCTCCCTTACAGTGGCTCTAAAACAGAGCTTAAGGCTCAGACAGCCTGCACACAGACTGCTGTGCTGCTCCTCTCTCCAAGACTGCACACAGACCCTGTTCCAAAATCCCTAACATTCTATCCTAACTTCCAACTGCAGCATTCCAGTGTGGCTTATGCATCTGCGAAAGTTCTATGGTGATGTCATCCCTCAATCTCAGGTGAGACTGAGAACAGAGTGAGACAGTGTGAAATCCATTTAACTGGAGTTTCACAAGCTGCCTTCCCTGCCTACCACTAGGTCTTACTGGGATTCTAGTAACCTCAGGTAACAGGGGGGTTACATGCACAATGACAGTCATATGGCACAGTGCATCGGCAGCACCACAGCAACAACAGTGGCAGCCGGGTGCACACTCACCCCACCAACAGATGGCACACGTGTCCAATGGATGCACCACAGTGGCATGCACCATGCACAGTGTGACACACACAGCTGCCATGGCACATAGCACAGGCAGCCATGCATGCACCCTCTCCCCCACCACCCCCATGTACAGTGTGAAGGACCATGACAGTGCCTACCTGCCCTCTGCAGCCCCACCGGTGCCAATCCCGATCCACCTTGGCCCACCATGGCCTGCTGTGCAGCTGCTGCTTGTGCCCAGCGATGATTCTCAGGCCCTGGGAATGGAAAGAAGACAGGTATACATCAGGAATCAACCACAGCAGTCACCCACCACCCCCACCCATGTGCACAAGGTGTGCCCCTGCCCGACACATCCTGCACAGCTGCATCACAATGCAAGCAGTGGCTGGCAATGCCACACCACAGTGCACATGATGACAGTGTATCCCTCTGCAGGGCATGCCAGGCAGCCTAGCAAATGCCACAGTACAGCACCAGGGCACACATGCAACATGGGATGACTTACCTGGCTGTGGCACAGCCCCTCACCTGACGCATGCCTGCAGCCTCTTCAGGTGCTCTGGGTCCCACCACAGGAGGTCCCTATACCAGTGGTTATATTGTTCCCCTGTCCTGGCCACCCTGGTCCTCTGCTGCAGCCTGGCAGCAATCCCCTGCCAAACAGTAACCCTGGCCTGCTGCAGGGACACCTGCCCAAAGAGTTGGGGGGCATGGGGCCCGACACAGGCCATCAAGTTTACCAGCTCCACCTGTGTCCAGTTTGGGGCACACCATACTCATCCCTGCACCATGTTAACTACTGCAATCTTGGGGATGAAAATGGCGGCAGGAGGCACAAGTGTCCACATCATGCACCTGCCGTGTGATGTCCGGGAGCATGTGCAGTGCATGCACATCACACAGTGCCTGAGAAGCACGGAATGGGATTGGCTACGCGGGGTCACAGGGTCAGAGGTCTGACCCTGGGGTCAGGGGTCGACTGGCATTGCGCACGTGCACGATGGGGCATGGCACCCCATGCGCAGCCACACATGTAGCTGGCCCATGTACAACATGCACAATGCCACTGCATCATGCAATATCCGCACATGGTGCATGATTGACACCATGATGTCATGACGTACATGCGCACTGTGGGCCTGCACACTATGCATGCATGCGCATTGCTCTGTCATGACTTGCTCTGGTGAAATCCCATTGCGCACAGTGCAATATATCGATATTCAGACATCACATGCAAATGAGCTAATCAGCCAATGCTTGGCACGCTGGGTGCATTAGCATCTCATTACCATTGCACCAAACCTTATCTGCATGGGTTGTGTCTTCTAAGCACCACGGAACAGCATAGGATATGGACCGGTATTGCATCCTTTCAAGGTAAGTTGTGCATGCTGCTGTAGCTCACTGGGATCAGACAGCACTGCAGGGTGGGACAGACCAGGGAGATGCTCCCACTGACTGACTGTGTTGTCCATGTCCACAAGCAGTGACATGTCGGATCATGAGGAGGGTGAGGAGCATGGGTCTGCATGGAAGCGCAGGCCCAGTTTCACAAAGACAGAGACAGATGCCCTGTTCAAGGCCTACCTGGACAGGGAGCTCCTGTTGAGTGGTGCTACGGGCACACAACAGGCCAAAGCTGGTGCATGGGAGGAGATGGCAGCATACGTCAATCAGCACAGCAGCCACCAGCGGTTGGCACAAGAGTGCAGGAAGAAGGTGGGGATGGACAAGAAGTGCATTAAAGAGAAGGTGGAAGCCATCTGTGCAGCCCAGACTGCCACCAGAGGGGGGCTGGTGGATGCACCAATGCTAACGCCACAGGAGGAGTTGGTGGAAGCCACCATGTGCCACACCACAGTGGAGGGTGTGCTTGGAGGTGGATTCCAGACAGGTGGCAGACCATCAGTGCATGGTGAGTACATCAGTCATGCACAGCTGGTGACACGGAGGTGTGTACATGGGCATGCTGGCATGCATGCAGCCAGCATGCATGTCATGTGCATGTGTGCACACCCACATGCATGCCATGCTGCAGGACACATGCAGTGGCAGGGTGGGGGGGCACATGATGACATTGCATCACTGACATGCCTTTTTTCTCTTGCAGCACCAGCACACCTCCGTGTAGATGATGGGGTGCAGACATCATCTGTGGATGCTGGTATAGCCTCAGATGACCAGCTGTCCACCTCCACCAGGATTCTGGGGCCCGACAGGCTGCAGCTCAGCACCACAGTGCAGGCAGATATCCTGGACCTGGGGTCAGATGAGGCTCTTGATGTGATCCTCCAGGATGCCAGCCTTGGTGTCCTGTGTGTGTGGAGACACAGATCGGGGAAGGATCCTACTCAAATGAGGACTACATGCAGCTCCTGGACTACATGGGTGACATTGTGGGTGTGTCGCCCCTGCCGGAAGCTGACACAGGCACCACGTCCAGTGCTCTGCCAGCAGCAGAACAGCTGCCTGCCACCACTGAGGGTGCAGCGGTGTGTGCTACCACAGCTGTGCTCTGTGGCAGTGGTAGTGTGGCTGCACAGGTGCTGGGTGGTGTACAGCAACCAGATGGATAATGGCAGCAGGCCACAGGGGCCACTGGGCAGCCAGATGCAGGGGCTACCACCAGTGCACCTGCTATGCCCATTCCCCCTGCAGACCCCACTGTGCAGTATCCACTAGAGAGGGGGGGCTGTACAGCGTGGCCAGTCACCACATGAGGATTGGCGTCCTGCCTGGGAGCCCCAGGATGCCAACTGGCTGGCTGAGCACACCCATCTGCTGCAGGCGTCCATTCAGCAACAGGTGCTGCTTACCACTGGGGTGCATGCACTGCATGCAGAGTTGCGCCAGTTAGCTGAGCAGCAGGAGAGGGGCACTGTGCAGATGCTGGCAGGGATGCAGAGCTTGCAGGAGATCATGACTGCATCCCTGGATTGCATTGCCACTGCGATCATGGATGGCTTTGCACTGCTGGCTGCCACAGGGCATGGCCGTGCACAGATGACCCCCTGCAGTGTGCTGTCCACCCCATGAACCTGGTGTTGGGTGACCCCATCACAGTCGATACCGGCTCTGATGTAGGCATCCCAGACATGGCCGGGGCTGGCCTGTTTGGGTGCCAGCACACCCCCGTGTGGACACGGTTGCAGTCCCGGTCCCGTGGTTCAACCCCAGGAGGCAGTTGAAAACCCTCCCATGGCTGAGTTTCAGCCTGTGGCTGCTGATTGGCATTAGCGTGGCCTCCCACATAGCTGTGGTGGCCATGGTTCCGTGCAGTGGACCTGATTTGCTGGCCGCCCTGACCGCAGTCTGCAGCTGCTGCCAGGTGTGGCGTCTGTGTGTCGCATGGCACGCTGCCCATGTGCAAGATTGCCCGGCCACTGGACCATGTAGCATAGGCATGGTGAGGGCAAGTTAGCACTGGTAGTGCCTATGCACCGGTGCAATGCATCTGATCCATGACACATACCAATGCCTGTGTGTGTGTGTGTGTGTTTGTGTGTGTGGCTGTGTATGGTTGTGTGTCACTGACCCCACCTACCCCTGCATCATGCCTCTGTGTGTGCATGCCCATTGCCATGCATGCCCCTGCATGTGTGCTGTGCCTGTTTGTGTGGCCCATGCATGTGTATCGCACCACCTACCTGTGTGCACCATAGTGCTTCTGTGCAATGGTGTACCGGTGGCATCACACCTGATGTAGCAGCCAGGGTTCCCTCTGCCCAGGGGGTGGCTGTCCAGCACCCTCCTGCCCATTGTCTCCATCATCCCTACTACTGTTGCCCTCATCAGCCTCAGCAGCTATCCCACTGTCAATGGCCATGTTGTGCAGTATGAAACAGACCAGGAATAGGACACAGGCTTTTGATGGGCTGTTCTGTAGGGCACCGCCTGATCTGTCTAGGCAATGTAAATGTGCTTTCAGCATGCCAAAGACAGGCTTGATGATGTTGCACGTGCTGGCGTGTGCCTTGTTGTAGCGTTCCTCTGCTGGGGACGATGGGTGCTGGTAGGGGGTGAGCAGCCAGGGCCTCAGTGGATACGTGCTGTCTCCTGTGTGGATTATGACATGGTTAGCCCTTTGCTATTCTATGATGTGCCCCTTGCCTGTCCCTGGCATCCACACCAACATGCACACCTTAACCTCCCCAATCCCAAGGTCTGGTCTGCCCATTGCCCCTTGCCTGTGCCATACTCACCCACTAGGTGGCCCATGAGGATGTTCCCATGTTCAAATCTGTGGCACAGCACAGAGCTGTGCCAGATGAATGCATCATGTGCACTCCAGGGGTGTGTGGTGCAGACACTGGTGTTGTGCCCCATGGCATCGCACACCACCTGACAATTAATGCTGGGGCTCCCCTTCCGGTTACTGTATGCAACACTGTCAGGGCTAGGTGACATGTGGATGGCCACATGGGTGCAGTCAATGACCCCAATTATGCCAGGCATACGTGCAACCCTGTGGAAGTCCTGCATGGTTGCTGTACGCTCCACCTGTGTGTTGGGGAAATGAATGAATTCTGAAGCATGTGACAGCAGAGCATTAAGAAACTGTGTGAGGTGGCAGGACCTGGCCGACTGGTTTATGCCTGTGGTGTCCCCTGTTGGTCTCTGGAAGTTGCCCGTGGTGAGCAGGCATATGATGGTGTCATCTTTATCTCCATGGACATGTCGTGGTTCCATCTGGTGGGTGCCTGCTTCTCCTCACTGCACAGCTAGCATAGTTGCCTCAGAATGACCCTGTTCAGGTGGTACCAGCCCACAATCTCCGTGTTGCTGTAATTCTCAAAGGTGATGCGGGCACGGTACCACCTGTGTCGTGCATACTGATGACGGGCCTTTCCTATGCCATGTCACTGTTCCTGTTGCCCCCTCACACCCCTTATTATGGCCTCCACCATGAAAGGCACACTGTCCATGGCCCTTGCTGTTCAATGTCCTCCTGGGTGGTTGACTGCTGCTGGCTGTATGCCACCCTGGTGCACTGCCTGTCAGTGTGTGTGTATCTCACTCTCTCTCTCTTTCTCTCTCACTCACTTTCTCTGACCCTCTCTCCCTCTCCAATGCCACCTCTGTCCCTTTCCCTCTGTGTCTGCCTTGGTCTGTCTGTCTGTCTCTCTCTCTCTCTCTCTCTCTCTCTCTCTCTCCTCTTGCTCTCACCCATGGTGCAAGTGCTGTCTGTGTGTTTGCACCCTGTATTTATTGGAACAAGTCTGCTTGGAGCAACTTCAATTTGCTCCATGCTTACACCATGGTTTCATGGTTGAATACGCCACTGCTCTGGATATTCATGGGAACACACTCTGCACTTGTGCCTGCATTCATTATAGTTGTGCATTGGCACAATGGATTTTACGCTGTGCAATGGCACATGCTGAATATAGCTCCTTGGCGCAGGTTCGCACTTGCGCCAGAGCAACTGAGTTGCACCATGCGCAACTGCTCTGAATATCCATGCCATAATAATATTTTATTTGTACCATCAGCAGCAGTGGACAAAGTCATATAATATGTTTTCAGAGGTCTCGGGTCAGTGTGCACTTCAGTCAGAGTGCACACATGACTTTTAGGAGATCATAGCACAAAAAAATTCTGCTTTTCAACAAATGTTACCCAACAGACATGAAATATTGCTGAGGCATCTGAAATATTTCATGGTGTACAGACATCATAAAGTCAGAAAATATGTAACAAGTCCAGTTCACTGCCACCACACTGTGCTACCACATTTCCTATTTGCATTCTTTGTTCTGGACTAAGTGATGTCTTTCTAGTTTAGACTGCCAGTGGCAGTTTTGCAGCAAGTTGCTCTACACCATAACACAACATGGCACCAGTGGTAGCACAGTGTGGTGGCAGTGGACTGGACCCGTTATATAGTCAGACTTTATAATGTCTGTACACCATAAAATATTTGGGGTGCCTCAGCAATATTTCTTGTCTGTTGCATATGGTTTGTTGAAAAGCAGGAGTTTTTTGTGCTATGATCTGCTAAAAGTCATGTGTGCACTGGGACTGAGGTGCACAATGCCCCGAGTCCTCTGAAAACATATTATATAACTTTGTCTGCTGCTTCTGATGGTACAAATAAAATATACCTTATATATTCTTATCATTATTCTATATACCATAAACACTGGAACAAGTCAGCATATATATGTTTGCAAGAAGCTGGACAGTGTCTGCACACAGAGGACATTTCACTGCACACATGCAGTTTAGCACAGTATTATTGAACTGCTCAGTCCTGCCTTTTAACTAACACTCCACGACAGAAAGAAAACTTTACTGAGGCACCAAAATATGTCAAGGTAAACATTCTTAACTTTGAATATAACAGGGCCACAAGAAGCACAGTGCACTATGCGGACGGCTGCTGGTACGCAACACCTGGCTCCAAAAGTGCAAGACAAACACTCAAAGCCACCACTCCATATGAATAAATGCCACAAAAACTGTTCAATGATACTGCAACTTTATTGATGGTAAAATAAGGCGCACACAAATGACCACTGCTTGGCCACTTAAACCTTCATTAGGAGGCACACCACTGTAGGCCTAACCAGCAAAATGCAAGGCTCATTACTGCATGCTTTGTTTTGTCATAAATACAGTTGCAGTAGCAGTGAAAATATTTTAGTGGCATCTATTTATGTGGAGTTATGGCCAGGGACACTGGTTTACCAAGATTGAGAAAGGGCATATTCCATTTTGCACATTGTAAAAAATGGTATTGTCACCGGTGTCTGCTAAGCCCAAATCCGCTTTTACCGGTGTTTGGTTTTGTGTACTTTATTTAACAATGTTTAACTCTGCTAACATGCATTTTAGCAATTTTGATTTCCACTATTATACATCCTTCCATCCTTGTACCAATTTAAAGCTATTTTAGGTACAAGATGTGATGGCAGCAGCAGCACTACAGCCCCCATCCCTAAGGTGTGATGGAAACAGCACTACGGCCTTCATCCCTCAGGTGTGATGGCAGCACCAACAGCACTACAGCCCCCATCCATATGGTGTAATGGAAGCAGCAGTACGGCCCCATCCCTCAGGTACGATGGCAGCACCAACAGCACTATGGCCCCCATCTCTCTGGTGTGATGGCAGCAGCAAAAGCACTACAACCTCCCTCCCTCAGGTGTGACAGAAGCAGCTGCACTGTGGCCCCCATCCCTTAGGTGTGATGGTAGCAGTACTACATTCACCATTCTTCAAGTGTGATGGCAGTATCGGCACTATGGCCCCCATCCCTCAGGTGGGACAGCAGCAGTACTACATTCCCCATCCACCAGTGGTGATGGCAGAAGCACTACAGCCCCCACCCCTTCAGTGTGATGGCAGTAGCAACAATGCAGTCCACATCCCTCTGGGGTGATGGCAGCAGTGACAGCACTATGATCCCCTTTCTTCAGCACCCACACCCCACATGCACAAGTTACAAATAACTTGGTCTCTTTGCTTGTTAGAACTCAGATGTGATTTAATCTGAACCATCACCGCTAAGGTGGACTACCTTTGTTTTTTCCTATCTATAATTTTACTGGATGAATTGGATTTCTGCCTGTGACACTGCTGACCAGGGTTAGGGAACAGACTTGGGTGTTGGAGGGCCAGCTGGTGGGTGAAGACTTGAGTGTCCAACGACCACTCACCTTCTCCTGGGAGGGAGGGTGGGTTCATGGCTCAGCATTTGCTGGCCCCTGGTGGAGGCCAGAGGCATGACAATATGTCAGCCCTCATTGCAGGAGGGAGCGTGATGGACGTCAGCTTGTGTCTTGACATTGTGGGGCCTGTCACGCTCCCAAGAAAATGGGAAAACACCCACTGACCCAACTGAAGGACAGCTGTTGGTCACTCCATAAGGCAGAATCCCCAGACATGTGTCCATTCTGACCCCTGCCATGCCCAGGATACACAGGAAGCTCTTTAGGGCAATTCTCCTCCCCTGGTAGCCTCCCACAGGGGTAGGGGCCAACCCAATGAAGGGTTACTTTGGGTTACCTGGTAACACAGCAGTAAGGGGCAGTGGATGGTGATCAGCATTCTGCAGTGATGGTAGGGGGCCTTGGCAGGCGTGAAGGAGTGAATGGCCAGGGGTTAAAAAACTGCTTGAATTTGCTTCTTTGAAATAAAGTGTCTTCACCTAAAAAAATCCACAAGTGATTAGTGGAGGACCTTCAAATGGATTTATGCATCTACCAGACATGTGGATTTTTTTTTCCCTTGGTGTCCATGAAAAGGGTGTCTCCCAGTTGTCATGTCATTGTTCAGATGTGAATTGAGCACTACTCTGCCCACCAGCATCATACAGCCCCTGGGGTCTTACCTTCTGTACGTCATTGACTGCTTTCAAAATCCACTGGCCAAACATAAGTACACTTAAATACTTAACATTTGCTTTTTGTTGAAGCAGTCTATCAGAAAACCATTTGTTGTCACAGAGACTAAAACAGTAGGTGGGAGAAAAGCTGCAAATGATCCAATTCACCTAAATGGGGTGCTAACTGTGAAGTATTTTCATAAGTAGTAAGGCAGTTTCTTCTTTGTGAGCATACTTTCATTCAGACTAGTTTTCATTCAAACAACTGAGGACTGTGGATGGCCCTACTGGTTATAAATTTGAATAAGTTAGTTGGTAACAGTGATCCTGCATTTAGCAATCTACAACCTAGATGCTTATATGCAAAGAATACAATAAAAACCTGACTAAAATCTAAAAACAAGCTTATAAAACACATAAAATTTATCTGAACATTTATCTTTACCTATACAAAATCATTTCAGCCCAAGTAAAACTCAGGTAAATTACATGGTACCCTGACTACTATTCTATGATGTAGTAAACATATATTGGTATTTTTTTTTATATTCTTTGTAAAGCAGGTAAGGCCCACTAGGCAGAACTGTCTGTTTTCAGGAGTGACCTAGAAGCACTGGGGAAGTTAAGTGACTTTCTTGGAGTCACACAGTATGCAAGTGGAGGTTGTGGGAATCAAACCCAAGTCTGCTGGATGTACCCAGTTCATTCACTGCTTGTTACTCTAACCACTAGGCATGGGTGGTTAAACCGAATGTCTGATTACAACAAAGCAGTGCGGGTGATTTCCTTACTGACTCTATATGCAGCAAAGCAGAAAGAATGCAAAGCACAGCAGCATTCATTTTAAGATGCTGAAATCTGGGTTGGCCTGCTGGTGCTGTGGTAGCACTATTGCTTGCAATGCCAGTGACCCAGGGTCAGAAGCGAACTCGGGTTGCTGGAGGTCTGGCCAGGGAGTAGGACTGAGCACCTGGGGGACTTCTCTCCTCCTCCACGGAGGGTGGGCTGCAGGTCCTGTTGCTTTACCACCACCTGTGTGACCACAGGTGGTGATACAATGGTGCTGCAGAGTGATCAGGAGGGGAGGACCCTAGCCAGGATCTGGAGCAGTGGCATGTCTCTATGTGACCTACCTCCTTGGATCTCCTCTAGTGCCAGTGCCCTCAGGGACAGAGACCAGAAAAACAGGAACAATCACCACACATTGGCCACTGGCAGAAGGGACCCAGATGCCCCAGACTTCATAACCAGGATCCATGAGGGACCCACTGAGCTGCCTGACACACACTAAGGGAGTGTGGATGGGTCCTGGGGTCCCCTCCCTTTCCACCTGGTGGGGGTACAACCCAGGCAGGATAGGGACAGGACCACAAGAGCTCCTGAGCATTACCTGGGGGTGAAGCTAAGGGATACCCAGCCTGAAAAATGGAGACTGATGCTATGAGAAGGGGACATAAAAAGAGAAAATTAAAAAAAATTTAAAAAATGCTGAAATCTTAGAGATTCTGTGCAGTGACATGCAATTTCCGTGAGGCACCGGTATAAGAATTCAAAATCCACAAACCAAGCAGGATTCCATGATTGTTACCGGTGTTACCGGTAAAAATGGAAAACCAGGGTCCCTGGTTATGGCTTTCTGGTTTTGCTAAAGGAGTAGTCAACACAGAATTTGAAAAAAAAAACATACGTTATGCAGTGCACTTTTGATTTGTATGTAAAGTCCTGGTGCATCCTTCCCTCTGTCTGCTATTAGTTTTTACTAAATTACCCTGCTATCTTTATGATAGTTTTACGACCCCTGTGGATCATCTTTATGTCAAATACGTTTATTGCCTTTATTGCTCTGACAATGCACCCTGTGTCATGTGACAGTGATGTAGCATAGCCCACAGATTTACCATATGCACAACAGCAGAGCTGTGTAACTATTGTTATGCAGTAAGACCAAGTGGCAACTGTTATAGTTTAGCATATACTTCAGAGCTAGGTGAGTGGGGTTTCTGTATGAAAACTGCTAGTCAGTTACACAGTTCTGCTGTTGTGAACTGTGCATTTGCTAAATCAATTGGCTATGCTACATCACTGTCATATGACACAGGGGTCATTCTCAGAGCGATAAAGGCAATACACATATTTAACATGAAGATCCACAGGGGTAATAAAATTACCATAAAGTCTGAAAGCTGATTTAGTAAAAACTCCTAATAGCCGACAGAGGGAAGGACACACTAGGGGAGGGACTTTATATGTAAATCAAAATGCTCTGCATAACTTATGCAGTTTCAAATTTTGGGTGGACTACTCCTTTAAGTTTAAATAATGATAGCAGGGACAATCCATTTTAACTTAAAACAATGAAAACCAAAACAATGCACACACACTTAACAGAAGGAAGGGGGGGCAGGATATAAATTGTAACACATACAGAACAAAAGACAAGGAAAAAAGCACATAACTACAAGATACAGGGGAGTTGGGGGAATACATTTTTTGACACAGGGAGGGTGGTGGGGGGCACATGGTGGAAGGAAAAAAAATAGTGTAGAATCCTGTGGTGGTCCAGCAGTAGCTGGAGCATGTCTATCATTTGCAATTGATGGCCCTCTATCCACTCCAACTGCTGCTTGACAACACCCACCCTCTCATCTGAGGCATCCACAGCACTCAAAAGAACTGCAATGTTGGTCTGAGTTACAGGCAGTTCTCTGGGGTCCGGATGTGCTGCAACTGTTGATGGTGGGGGTGGTGCTGGTGAAGCAGCAGGTGCTGCCTTGGCCTTCTTCCTCTTAGGGCCACTCACAGATACCCCCTGCCACAGAAGGGCCAACAGGTGCAGACCTGGCCCATTCTATAGCAGCCTTCCACTGCACCCAGTGGTGATTGATCATGTGGGTGCATGTGACTCCCCCGGGGGCTTTGGCACACCTCCACCCTGCAAACGCAGCACTTCATCAGACTTCTATCCCACCCTATACAATCAAAGAACTCCCAAACCAAGGAGGTGCAGGGAAGACCAAGCACAGGCAGGGGGATCCAGATGCACTGGCAGCATGGTGCTGAGGCTCCACTCTTGGGGCCAGAGGTACAGGCACATCCTGCTCAGGAGCTGATGCTGGTGGAAGAGGCAGCAAGATTTTGCTCTGGACCATTGTGAATCAGCCATGCCCCCACACATGCAAACTCCTCCCTGGCCATGCCACGGAACTGTCCCCACCCCAGACATTCCCTTCTCCATCTCAACTGCCCTCCCTCGGTTCGACTGACACACACAGTCACACATAAGACACAGCATCACAGGCACACACACAGTCAGACACACAAACAACAACTAATAAAACTAAGAAAAAAAGAAATTCACAGAACAAATTAACAAAACAGTCTACGATAAAACATGAATGGATGCAGCTTTTAAAAACGCTTTTAAAACTGCCTTGCCTACCAGATATCTTTCTCTCTCTCTGTCTTTCTCCAACTGCTCTGACTGCCTCCTCTCTCTCCCTCTGCACAAGAGAAAGTGAAAGCATCTCCTAGAGCATGAGTCACTTCCTTCCTGCCTGGCTAAAGCATGTGACTTACAGTACTGTAAGCCATGTGATGTGTGGGGGGCTGCCAATAGACTTGTCACTCTGCCTTACTTCACGTTATGGTGGAATGACAATGTGAAGTAATAATTACAAGGTGAAGTGAGCCTTTCACAGTGGTCACTTCACGATGCGGAGCACCAACATGAAGTGCCCACTCCATGGGCACTTCACTGACGGAATTTAAATTCACTGCATCTCCAGCGGCAAGGAGACTGGTGACAAAGCAACTTGGTTGTTATTGTGTTGATAAGGTTAAAGAGTCACATAAGATAGCTGGCAGGATAAAGGTCCTTTGTCAGATATGAGTAGAAATAAGGTGGAGGTTAGTATCAGAGAGATGGTGAGGAGTGAGCCGGACAAAGGGGTAGTTAAAAGCAGTTACATGAGTGGGAGGAGAGGAGGTGGGAATGGAACAGGGATTTGAAATTACCAAACTTGGTTTCAAGGGTTATGCGGGGGGGGAGAGTTGAACAGGGAAGGGGCTCTATAGTTGAAAGAGCATTGGACAAGAGAGGTTTTGAGCCATGGAACTAGGAGGGTAGGTTTGAGTGCACTCCGGGTGGCCTTGGAGGAAGGTGCAGGAGATAGAAGGGGGGAGAGGTTGGGGGTGGTAAGGCCAGCTAGTATTTTCCTGGCTAGGAGGCAGGTTTAGTATTTTGGTATGCCTTAAAAGTCTAGCCAGTTAGTTTCGCTGTAGAGAATGCAGGTGTGGGTGGATAATGGGCAGCCTAGGGCAAGGTTACAGGCCTTGATTAGGGCAATTTTTACTCTCAGTAGAGTGGTATTATCGGCAACCCCATAGAGCAGGATGCCATAGTCTATGATAGATAATACAGAGGATGAGATGGTGAGCTGGAGAGCTTCAGGGGGAGACAGTTCTGAAGACGGTATAGTAGGCCTATACGGGAGTTAACAGATGTACAAAGAAGGTGAATATGGCCGTGGAAGGTAAGGGTCAAAGTAACACCAAGGTACTTAAAGGTGTGCATCTTTTCAAGAGGAAGTGAGAGGGAGGTGCTGATGTGAAGGGGGAGTATTTGTGTCTGTTTTGATGATGTGCAAAGATCATGACTTTGGACTTTTTTTGGTTCAGTACAAGTTTATACTTGGAGAACCAGGATTCAGCCTCATTGAAGGTGTTCTGTAGGGAGAGTTCTAAGGTGGCCACATTGGGGTGAGATATAAAGAGGATGGCATTATCTGCAGGGAGGAAGATGTTTCTGGAGCATGCCTTAGGTAGGGAGTTTAAGTAAAGGCTGAACAGGAGGGGCCCAAGGATGAACCCTTGTGGGACTCCAGAGAGTACAGGGAGAGGTTTGGACAGGGTGTTACAAATGTTAACCTTCTGCGAGCAATCCAATAGATAGTCAGCAAATCAGGCCATGGCTTCCTGGGCCAGGCCAAGGTAGGAGATGGTAGAAAGTAGGAGGGTGTGATTGACAGTGTTGAACACCTTAGATAAATCAAGGAAGACCTCACCTGCCAGTCTACCATTGTCTAGGGCAGAGTGGATTTAATCGGAGAATTCCAAGAGGCAGTGGTGGTGCTGTGGCCTTGTCTTAAACCATGTTGTTCAGCAGATAGGAGGTCATATTTAGAGAGGTACTCAGTGAGCTGGTCTGTGGCTATGCATTCGAGGGCCTTAGAGAGAGAGGGGGAAGGATGGATATTGGACAGTAGTTGCAGGGTGAGAGGTGGTCTCCAGATTTGTGGATTGGGGTAATGATGGCCATCTTCCAGGAAGTGGGGAATTTGCCAAGGCAGAGCAAGAGGTTTTGGAGGTTTGGGGGGAGAGAATGTCATCTAAAGCCAGGCCAAGGATCCAGAGGTTGAGATAGGCTCTGCTATGTTGAGTGCCACCCAGGGCTTTGATAAGGTAGGGCTTGGTCTCCTTAGGGGTAAGGACATGGAAGCAAAAAGGGGGGGTGAGATGTGGAGGTGGGGAAGGGGGTGGGAGTATTGAAGAAATCAGGGGGGAGAATAGAGCTGAGGTCAGAGAAGGAGGTATTAAGAGTGTCTGCAACCAGCTGAGTGTTATTGGTGATGGAGCCGTTTACATTGAGTTGGGCTGAGGGAGGGAGGTAGCTTTGCCATTGAGGGATTTCAAATTTTCCCCAAATTTGCATCCCAAGCCCCTAGAAGAGGTTAGAGCAGCTTTATAGTGTTCAACTTTAGCTTTGCGGATGGCCTAATTGCACCTGTTACATGCAGACTGGTAGCGTTGACTGTCAATTAGACTGCCAGAATCAAGGGCTTTTTTCCATAGTTCATCATGACATTGCATTAGGTCAAGGAGGGACAAAGGGATCCAGGGGGTGTCATGCCCTTTGACAATCCTTTAAGTGAAGGGGGCAAATCCATTACAGGCTTCATTAAAGGTATTAATGAAGTAGCTGAGGGTGGTATCAAGGTCCTGGGAGTGGTACAGAGGGGACCAGTCGCATAGAGCAAGATAGGATTTCAGGTGTCTTAGTTTACCCGGTCTGAGCAGTCTTGTAAGGACAGTTTTAAGTAGTGGTTTCTTAATCAGACAGGACCAGGTGCAGAGAATAAGGGCATGATCACTGAGGGCATCGGGGAGAACGATGACATCAGTGGTTTTGTGGGGGCGGTTGGAAATAACTAAATCAAGTAGAGTGACAATGGCTGGCCCACTGGTGCAGTGGTAAGGCTACCGCTCGTGGTGCCAGTGACCCAGGTTCGGGAATGGACTTGGGAGGCTGGAGAACCAGCTGGGGGAGGTAGGATTGAGTGCCCAGAGACTGCTCTTCTTCTTCTGAGAGGGGTGGGTCACAAGTCCTGCTACTTGTCCACCACCTGGGTGACCACAGGTGGAGGTGCAGTGAGACAGCTTGAAGCTGGTTGGAGGACATCGGCCGGGAGCCGGACGCTGGCACGTCATGACGTGCCCAGTTCCTAGGCTTCCCTAGAGTGCCGACGTCCTGAGGGTTGGGACCAGAAAAGTGGAAAAACCCGCATCAGGCACCTGAAGATGGGACCTGGCTGTCCCGAGAAAATCCAGAACCAGACTCCATAGAAGGGGTGGATGAGGCCTCCTGACACACACTTAAGGACTGGAGGAGACTAGTGGAGGGTCTCTCTCCTCCCCACCCGGGTGGTAAAAACCAAGGCATGATGAGGGCAGGATCACCAGCACCCAGAGGGAGGTACCTGAGGTGGACCTACGGGAGCGCACAAGGCATTGGGATTCCCCAAAGATAGGAGTCTGAGGCGGTGAGTAAGGGCACAAAAAAAACAAACCCCCACCCCAAAAAAAAAGTAGAGTGGCAGTCCCAGTTTTGTGATTGAGGTGTGTGGGGCAAGAAACTATTTAGGTGATGTCAAAAGCTGCTAATACATCTTTGTAGTGAGATGCAGAAGGGGAGAACCAGTTAATGTTAAGGTTGCCCAAGGTAATTGGCTCAGCTTTTGGGGGGTTCTGGGAGATGTAGTTAGTAAGAGATTGGAAGGCATGTTTCTGCCCTCTTTGGAGTATGTAATCCCCTGTGAGAATCAGGGGGGCCCTAGAAGGGCTAAGGGAGATATTGAGGGATAGGGCTTGGGCACCACTTTCCAGTGCTTGAGCTTGGTAGGAATCCCAAAGGTAGATAGCACAGCCACTCCTGCACTTGCCAATTCTGTCATTGCAGTGGAGCGAGTATCCAGGGATTCATATGGAGGAGTTGGGGGTGGATTTGGATAGCCAGGTTACCACAGGGGCAAGGATGTTGGGCTGGTATTGGGCTATCCAGACCTGGAGGTCATTTAATTTTTTTAGGGAGACTGCAGATACTGATTGAAGCAATGCGCAATCCTTTGGCAGGGGCATGTCACTGGGAGAGAGCAAGGGGGGGCCAGGGTTGGGATGGATGTTCCCCAATATTAGGAGGAGCAGGGAGAGAGTTCTGAAAAACAGCCAGTGTAGGGCTTTGTTATGAGCAGACGAGGTAGTCTGGATTTTTGTGGGTCTGGAGAGGTAAGTAGGGATGGGTAGGGAGCATAGACTAAGGGAGGCAAGGATGAGAGACAGCCAGGCGGAGTCACCGCGAGCAGGGAAATGGGACTTGGAGTGTGAGGGGGAGGGTGTGGAGGAGGATAACAAGCGAGTATAGAGTGGAGGTGATTGTGTAGTGGAGGGGGTGTGGGGGAATGACATGGGAGGGGGCATAGGGAAGGAGTATAACAAGGAGGAGGGAGTTCTGCACTAGTAATGCAGGGAGGGGAGCCATAATGGGTATGAGGGGTAGGATAGAGACAAAGGGGTGTCAATGAACACAGGTTAGTAGGGCAGCCTGGATAGCACAGTGATAGGGTGTCAGACTACCATGCAGAGGGTACAAGGTTCAAGACCCAGGTGGGGGAGAGAGGGCTAGAAGAAGAGTAGAGGGCAAATGGAGTAGTAGCAACAATGGGAGAGAAGGCTGAAAGGTGGGTAAAATACCACCTCCTAAAGGCCAGGTTGTGCAATTACAGGAGGAGCAAGGGAGGAGAGAGAGAGTGCTAGGAGGATAGAGAGGAGCAGTGGAAGGGGAGGAGAAAGGTGCAGTGACTGTACAAGAGCCCTCTAGTGGTGGGAGATGATAACTTGCTAGGGGGAGTTTAGACATATTGTCATATGATTGAGAGGGGTTATAAAGTAAGGGATGCCCTTGGGTGAGAGGTTGGGGCAGTCGACATGCAGCATCGATGGGCTAACACCTCCACACAATGGAGACAGATTACCTTTAAGGGCTCCGCGGTCCTGCGCTGTCTCCAGGGAGTGAAGTCTCAGGCTGTGTGTGCTATGAAAGAGGTCCCACTGCCTAAATAGGGAAAGAACAAAATATATTTCATTAGTATGCAGCGGGACAATGGCAGGAGAGAGAAGAAGGCCAGCAGGACAGCCATAAACAATGAAGGAGTGACTGGGGCCTGTGGAAATGCTGGAGAATGCCAACCATGCTGTGGGCCTGCAGCAGCTTCAACCAGGCTGACTCTGTAAGTGCAAGCAAAACACATTCTCAGACTGTAAAAAGGCTTAAATCAATGCTCAAACAGATAGAATACAGTGGTCACTAACTGAGGGCTGAAAATATGCGTAATCAATGCTCTAACCAGTGAATGCAGCAGTCGCCAGCTAGGAAGCTGTACAAATACTGAGCAGTATGCTAAAACAACATGAAAAGCAGTAGTAGCTAGCAGGCTAGAAATGTACAGAGGCTGTATGCTCCAATAATGGAGATACTGACTAGCAGTAGCCAGACATAAACTAAGTTAGGCAGTCCAGTAAGAAGTTAAAGGCTCTCAAAGCTCCAGTTGTGTTCAGATAAAATCCAGGCCTCTGAGAGACAGAAATATCCTTGAAATGCACAATGAGACAGAATAGGAGGGCAGAAATAAACATCCCCACACAAGAACCTGTGAATAGGAGGGAGCCAGATTACCTTTAAGGGTTCTGTGGTCCTGCGCTGTCCCCAGGGAGTGAAGTCTCAGTCCTAGGGGCCTGTGCATGAACTCTTTTCTATGACTCCCACCAGGATGTCTGCTCTGCAGTTTCATCAACTGACTTTGTAAGTCATAGAAAAAAATGGACATTAATTCAAGTTGTACCTGTATGTTCTTCAGTCCAGTTTGAGAGATATATTTATTCCTGAATTTTCATATTTGAAGTGCTCCCTGTTCTGTAAATGCACTGTGAGCAGAGTTGCTGCCCCCCCCCTTTTTAATTAAAACAGTTGCCTAACCATAGCTTCTTGGCCAGATGTAGAGATTGATTGATTGATTGATTGATTGATTGATTGGGGTTGGCTTTGAAAGACTAACATGTTTGATTGATAAAGTTGTGGGACATGTGCTAGTCTGTGTCCTTGGTAAATTACAAGTCCTAAACTGGATTGGCGAGTAAAGCAATTACAGCATATAAGATGTAATATCAATATGGCTTTGTTGCATTTATTAAACCTTGAACTACTGCATGTACTGAACTACATACTGTTAGAGATGCAGCAAATTTAAAATCCGCCAGCGAAGTGAACACGAAGTGGCCATTTCACGTTGACACTTAGCTACGCAGAGTGCCCCACAGGAAAGGTTCACGTCGCCTTATTATTACTTCGCATTGTCATTCTGTCTTAAACGTGAAGTAAGGCGGAGTGTCAACAATACTGGCAGCAACCCACCCACACAGTCACCAGAATTAATGTGCATCCCCAAAGTGCTACTCTCTTGTGTCCAGAAAACTTCCCAGTGTAGACGAAGTGAAATGATAGCATAACAAGAAATGCAAAGTCTCCCAAAATTAATGGCACACTCAGTCATGCACGCAGTGGTCACACACAGAGTCACCAGAATTAATGTACATCCCAAAAATGCTACTGTCTTGTGTCCAGAAAATTCCCCAGTGCTGACGAAATGCTAATGTCTTGTGTCCAGAAAATTCCCCATTGCTGACGAAGTGAAATGAGAGCGTAACAAGAAATGCAGTCTCCCAGAATTAATGGTGCACTGCAAACACACAGACAGATTAAAATTGTGCTGCACGCTCAAGGGATGCATACGACAAGGCACAACAACACCTAACCAGTGCTCACAAGTCACAAATCCAAATCTGGAAAGGAATGCATTTTGCCAGTTGGGGAATTAGTGAATGGCAGTAACAATCCACTACCAGTAAAGGTACCACAAAGCAGTATAAAAAATTCATGCAGGTGCGTTGGATAGCAGGTTCACACTGCTGCAATTACTCTGTGGCACAATAAAAGGTGTCTGATTTAATGGCACGCATCACACACACACACTCAC
This sequence comes from Neoceratodus forsteri, assembly GCA_016271365.2. Taxonomy (NCBI): domain Eukaryota; kingdom Metazoa; phylum Chordata; order Ceratodontiformes; family Ceratodontidae; genus Neoceratodus; species Neoceratodus forsteri. Next base: position 634,679,142 of record CM057455.1, on the reverse strand, counting down.
TCACACACACACTACAAGTAATGCGTAGCAAATTGAAAACCATTAGTAATATAACCAAATGTTTTAAACAGACAAATTATACACTGCTGCACCACAACAATCAGCAAAAACATTTCAAGAATTTCTGAAAATATTACTGTGTGTACATTAACACATTTATACAAGAAAAATATAACCAAAACAGAAATAATGCCTTTTTCTCCCAGTTAATGTACCTACACCACAAATACTCCCTTCCCCCAAAGCACACTTCACAGTACACAGACTGACTGTTCTAAATTAACATTCAAAATCCACACACAATAAACATTCAATAATATGAGCACAGAAGGGTTTCCTACAAACTAAATTTTGAGCATGAAAAAATGACACAAAAAGGCATTTTAAGCGGCTTTTAGAGGTTTTGAATTGCAGAGCTCTGAGAGCAAACTGTCTCCAGCTACCACTACACACACGCTACCCAGGCCAGAACAGAGACTGTGCAGAACAATCTAGAGACCATGTGACCTGCAATCCTATGAATCACTGCAGAATTTCATTTGGAGCTCAATTACAAGTGATGAGGCGGTGCAGCCCAGTTTCAATGTACTTCGCCTTAAAACTGGTGCAGAAGTGGTTTGGGGAAGGTGGAATAATGCAAAGTCATTGGTTTCAGTGGACTTTGTGTTCCTCATTATGAAGAGAAGTACCCCACTTCACATTGTGGAGTGCTATGAGGATTCCGCGTTACTCCATGAATCACTTCACGGAGGGAATTGGGGCCACTTTGCCCACCACTACTTACAGTACTGTAACTCACATACTGTACAGGAAGGAATGCGAATGCCTATGGCTGTACTTCCCCGATGAGCTGTAGCACAAAACTCCCCGACTTAAAAACATGTATTAATGAGTACAATGGTGGGGTGGTGAAGCCTGGAGAAATACTACAAAACAGGCTTACAGTACATCCAAGTAACTAGTAAAAAAATGTATGCTGTGATTCTTGACGTGATCATGAATCGTGATTTGTGACTGCATTTGTGACCGTGATGATGAAGAACATGATTTGTATCACGAGTGACTCATGATGATGGTCCTGACTTAAAAACACATATTAATGAGTACAATGTTCATGCAGAATTATGCACCACACCTGTCCAGTACTCTGAAGGGAAGCCAAAGAAACAACTGTGACTTAACTTACAAATGGAGATTGGGCCCTAAAGAGATACAAATGCACAGTCAGATTAAGATTGTGCTGCACACTAAAGAGATGCAGAAACAAATGCACAACAACTAACCAGTGCTCACCATCAGAAATTCAAATCTGGAAAAGAATACCTTTGCCGGTTGGGGCAGGCCACGGGGGGGGGAGCAGTTTACTGCACTGCTGCACTAACAGTCACTAGTACTAGTACCAGTAAAGATACCACAAAGAAGTACAACGAATCACACAGCTCCAGTGGATAGCAGGTTCACATTGCTGAAATTACTATGTAGCACAATAAAAGGTGTCTGATTTGATGACATGCGTCACACACATACGCTCACACACACTAAGTAATGCATAGCAAATTGAAAACTTCAGTAATATAACCACATATTTTAAACAAACTAAAATTATGCACTGCTGCACCACAACATTAAGCAAAAAAATGGCAAGAATTATTGAAAATATTACTGTATACATTAACAGTTATACAAGAAAAATATCACCAAAACAGAAAGAACTGTATTTTTCTCAAAGTCAATCTACCTACACCACAGATATGCCCCTCCCCAAAGCACACTTCCACTGTCTCTCAGTACACAAACTGAATGTTGTACATTAACATTCAAAATCCATACACAAACAATAAATGCTCGATGATATGAGCACAGAAGGGTTTCCTACAATCGATGAGCTAAAGTTTCAGCAAAACAAATGACCCAAAAAGGCATTGTTAACAACTTTTAGAAGGTTTGAATCACAGAGAGCTCTCAGAGCAGACTGTCTCCTACAGCTTCCTACACACACTACCCCGAACTGAGGCCATGCAGAACAATCTAGAGACCATGTGACCTGAAATCCCATGAATCACTGCAAAATTTGCCTTTGGAGCTTAAAAACAAGGCAAAGTGAGGTGAAGTGCATTGTTTTCAATGTACTTCACCCTAAGAATTGGTGGAATAGTGGTTTGGGAAAGTGGAGTAACACAAACTCACTGTTTTCAATGGACTTCGTGTTACCCATTATAACGTGAAGTACTCCGCTTCGCATTGCGGAGCACTCTGCGAATTTGCTTTCGCTTCGCGAATCACTTAGCGGAGTGAATTGGGGCCACTTCGCCCATCCCTGCATACTGTACACTAACGAATGAGGGGAGCAATTATACTATCAACTTACTGTATAACTAATATATTCTGTCCACCTTGTCAACTAGAGCCAGAAACCAAATGTATGCTCCACCAGTTGTTTTATTCAAGCAGTCATATTGACAGATGTCATTTCACACCAGAATAACAAACATAATCCACCAAATGTGACCCAGGTGCCCTGGCACATTGATCTGTTAGATCTTTGGGGAAGGGGGCAACCTGAAGTGACCAACATCCTCATAAACACCTTTTGACGTCAGAATTAAATGACTCAACATTCCAACATTACATCATGAGTGCCTAACCATTTGTAGTATTTCATATTCAGCAAATCTCCAGTTTAAATGTAAACCTTCCAACTGGACTGCTCACAACAAAATCCAAGAACACATGAGAGACATTAATACTGTCATCCTAAAGAGCCTATATGCTGATTTTTCATTTTTATTTTGCCACAATAGTTACTCCAACAGTGAGAAATGTATGGTGCTGGAACAAGTCTGGATTGGGAGAAGAGGGTGTGATCACTTCAATAGGCTGCTGGAGAGAGAGAGAGAGAGAGAGAGAGAGAGAGAGGGGGAGGCAGAGAGAGAAATGCAGGATTTTTCTTTGTGATCATTTAAGCCAGAAGGTTTAAATTAAAACAGGGATTTGAAACCATATCTGCAATATAATGTGTCAAGTCACTCCCCCCTCCCCCCCCCAGTGCTAGTCTTTACTTGGCATTTTGTTATATTCTATTGTTATGGTTACGTTTTTTCTCCTCTTTTGTCCTTCCATTTCTCTGGCACCCTATGTTGTACATATATATATATATATATATATATATATATATATATATATATATATGTGTGTATATCTATATATATATATATGATAGATAACCCACTCTTGGGTGTGTGGTCACGCTCTGATATACACATGCCTTGGTGTGCCTTGTACTCACGAGGCCGCAGGCTGAGTGCGTCAGCCACCCAAGGCGTGCATATATCAGGGCGCAACCGCACACCATAGAGTGGGTTATCTATCTTATAAAATGGCAAAATTGTTTTTATGGGGGGTAAAAGTGCAGGTGAGTGGTCTCACTCTGATATATGCACGGTCATGTGATGGCATCCGACAAATCAACAGACATAATGTTTCCTACCCATTTTATAAATATACACACACACACACACACACACACACACACACACACACACACACACACACACACATACAATATGTATAACATTTATCTTGTATCTAAAAATTCATGGATTGTAACAATTGTCTTCTTTATGTGGATGTGCAATGCAAGTCTCTAATAATTCTTTACGGTCTCCTTTTCTGCTGGAGTACCATGAGAGCACAGGTATTTCTGGTTTCTAGACTGCAGATTTGTGAAACCACAGATTTGTAATGATGTGGCATGGAATGGTTTACTGTGGACTGCTCCCGGCTCCCGGTTTTGAATTATCTATGCAATACACATGGTACTAATGAGACTGACCATCAACTATTTTGTCTGACTTCATTTTGTTTATCAAGTCAAATCATTTGAGATAAGTCAGGCTTGACATTTTAACCGAAATGTTATCTGGTGCAATATGAAATATTACAAATGTTTATGCAAATGTATTTCATTAATTTTGAAGTATGATTTGTAATCACTATTTAATGTTAAAATGTGGGATTATTTAATTATGACATCAAAAAGTATTTATAAGGATCAAAGTCACTCGAGATTGGCCATCGATGAAGATCTAATGGAGTAAAGCACCGGGTCACCCGGGTCACAGTAAGTGGATATATGTTTGGTGTTTTTGTGTGAAATGTTATTTGTCACTAGGACTATATGAATAAAAAAACAACAGGTGGAACATAAAATGCATTGGTTTCTGGCTGCACTTAATTGATCAATGGCAATTCTAAAAATGTAGTTTCTTTTTTTTTGCACTTCTGTTAAGCTTGCATATTAAGATCTTATCCCTAACAATAAAAATATGTCTCCTGTCCTTTTGTTTAAATAAAATGAAAATTTCAAGCCCCCACATATTTACCGAACAAATTCTGATGAACTTCTCTTACCAGCTGTGCCATTCAGTTTTACTATTCTAATTGCTTCATTACAAGAGTGCGGTGATACTGGAGGCTCCGGCAAGAATGACACCATTAATGAAAGTGGCTGCTTGTTAAGGGGGTATTCATTTTTGCTTTGTAGCAGACACAGTGCTTTGTGCACAGTGCTTTGTTAAAGAGCATGTGTTTATAATTGCATCCTTATCAGCTGTCATGTTCTTGATTTTGTAGCTGATCGGGTTCTGCCAAGTTAACTAACTAATCAGAATGGAGGGGCAAATATACAGCTTACTCTTTATTACAGACAGACGTCACTAGTAATGTGAAACTGTTTCAGAACTCATTGAGGTTAGTTAACTGTCATTTTTGAAATATGAATTATCCAAATGATTTTGCTGGGATAGTTTAGCTTTCTTTTTTTTTATATTATCTGCTATAGTACAACATGATGCATTTAACTATTGGTACTGTGTGAATTTGGACGATTCTTTCATATATATTTTAATTATTAGTATTTCAATTTTGTAAGGTTCCCATATTAGTTGGGAAATTCAGCTATACTAATATGGGAACCTAACACACTTGAAATACTGATAATTAAAAACATGTAGAGTATGAAAGATTCAGCAATATTCATACAGTACAGTCAAGTGCATTAGGACATGGTGTAGTGGACAACATTTAAAAAATAATGCAGTACATCTTAGCAAAATCACTTGGATAATTAAATTTACAAAAGTGGCAGCTAACTAACCTCAATGAGTGTTTTGAAACAGTTTTAAAATACAAGGTATTTGAAATTCTACAGAATGGGGACTTTAGGAAATGGAACTGCCAATGTTCACACTAGTAACACACACTACAAGGTCTCTACTTTGCAGCTACTGTACTTTACACCTAACTTTTTCGGTTCAGAAATCAAAACAGCTGACTGTCAAAATATGACTTGACAGCAGACAGCAGCCTGTCCAAGTCGATTTTTGGCATGCCTCCTGTTAGCTTATGTTCATGTCATGACTCGAGTGATGCAACAGCTGGTGGCACTTTCTGTGGAGAAAGGACATTTTGTTAGTATAGCTGATGACATAGTAAAGTTCTGTATGTTAATAAAAGTTGCAGTGTTCCCTTCCTTTTTTTTTTTGAGAAGTTGCACTTTTGTACAGTACTTCTTTTTAACATTTATGCCATCAGTCATTGCTTGCTTATGCCGATTCTGTACTCTGGCCATTTCACAGCATTTGTATGTACCTTAAGTGCCCTGCATTGCCAGCCATGCTGCTTGTACGTATTCCAGCATTTGCAGGCTATATGTTTATCTGTTGTTATTCTGGTATAGGGGATTTTCCAGCTTTGTGCACATCGAATCCTGTTTTGCTCTCACTCTGAATTGCTCTTGCTGTGCATATGCAGTCAACCCCTACCCCTATCTTTTGTTCAAACCTCCCACCACATACAGAATTCTTTGTCCTCCCAAACCCTCCCTGTTCTAACTCTCCTCTGTTCTCCACAGTGTAGCACTAGACTCCCAGTGGCATAAGACACCCACAGACTGCTCCTGGACCCCAGCCAACTCCCTGCAAGGTACTGAGAAAATTCTTTTGCTGAGAGCTTACCAGCCTACAGTGTTTGAACAGTCAACACTTTGCGTTGACTGCCCTCTCTATGTGCCCTTATTTTCCACATAAATAGCAAAAATACCATGCCCAAATCTTCCCATAGCCATCCTCACACTCCATCTAAAAGATAGCTAACTATCCTTACAAGTCATTTATCTTGCTACTGCTGTTCACTTCTGGTGACATCTAGCCTAACCCCAGGCCCCACCGCATCCTACCCTCAGCTTTGTCAAAAGGACTAACACTTCTGCATCTAAATATTAGAAGCCTTGTCCCCAAAATTGACCCTTTGCAGCCACCCATGACCCAACTTAACCCCTCTGTCCTTACCTTATCAGAGTCATTGCTCATTCCTAAAATCCCTGACTCTGCCATCCCAATCCCTGGTTATTCCATCATCTGCCAGGATTGTAAATCCAGAGGAGGGGGAGTCACCATGTACGTATCATCTTCCATCAAATACTCTGTCTATCTTTTGAAATCTTCTTGCTCTGCCTATGAACTGTTACTAGTATAATTATCCTTCCCCTTCTCCCTCCCCATGTTTGTAGACAGTATCTACTGCTGCCCAAACCGCCCCATCTCCTCCCTCTCTTTCATCACAGAACTTCTCTCTACCATCTCCTCCCTTGCCACCCCAGTGAACTTTTCATTCTAGGGGACTTTAACATTAATTGACTGTCCAGTGAGCAGTCCAAAATCTATAACCATGTCTCCTCAATAAACTTGAAACAACTTATTTCTGACCCAACACATCTAAATCACAAATCAGGCAAGCATACCCTAATTGACTGAGTGCTGACCTCTTACTCCCACCATGTCATAACCTCTGGTATTCTCCCCAATGCACTCAGTGATCATCACATGGTCTATCGTGCATGAAAAATTCACTGTGCTAAGTCCCTTCCTGCCATTCTCAACTTCCATTCCTTATGCTCCCTAGATCTAGCTACACTCCAAAATGATCTGTCCAACATAAATTGTCCCTGATTACCTCTTTCTCCTCCATTAACTCAGCCCCGACCTTTTTTAGCTCACAGTTCCTGAACATATGGAACCACCACTCACGTTTTAGAAATGTGAGAGTAAGCAGGAATCACCTTCCATGGGTCACAACTGAGCTCATAACATGTCAATGTGCAAGACACTAAGCTTGCACTGTGTGTAAAACCTCCAGCATCCCCTCGATCTCCAGAGCTACCATTCACTCTGCAATGCATGCACCAAGGCCATCCGCCTCACCAAGGCAGAATACTTCCAATCGTGCTTCCAGGAAAACATCAATAATCCATCCAAATTCTGGAAGGTTATCCATGCCCTGTTCTCCCACCCCACCCATTCCTCTTCTCCTGTCCTAAAAATCAGCACACACACAGTTGATTACCCTCCCACCATGGCCACAGAATTCAACTATTTTACTACCTGCGCCTTGTCCTTCCTTGCTCCTCTTCACTGCTCTGCCTCCATGGACTCCACACTCCCTCCCTTTTCATCCTCCCCCCTCCAAGTCCCCTTCTACACCTCAGTTCTTTTTCAAGCCTGTGCACCCAGGGGATACCTTGCATGTTTTATTTGCCCTAAATCCATCCAAAGGAAAAAGTTCTGATGGCCTTGACCCCAAGCTACTTCAAAGTTCTGTTTACTCTATTGTCTGTCCTTTAACTAATCATCTGAACATCTCCTTTTGGCAGGCCAGAGTTCCTGATGCTTGGAAGTCTGCCACCATCATCCCTTTCCCTAAAAGAGGGGACACCTCCAACCCCTGCAACTTCTGTCCCATCTTTCTGCTCCCCACTCTGGCTAATCTCCAGGAGCATTTGGCCCTGGAACAACTCTCCCCCTTTCTAGATTCCTTGTCCTTTTTTCACCCCTTTCCAGTCTGGATTCAGCAAAGACCACTAAACCACCTTCTCCCTTCTGTGGCTCACTGACTCCATTCTCTAAGACATGGAACAGGGATGCATCACCTCTGCCATCTTTGTCGACTTGGCCAAATCCATTGACACTGTCTCCCACTCCATTCTCCTCAGTAAGCTGACTGCAGCTGGTCTCTCTAATTCATCCACCAGCTGGTTCTGGTCCTACCTCATAGGTCGATCTCAGTCTGTCAGAGCAGGCAACTCCCTCTCCCCTCCACTCCCCATCACCACAGGTGTCCTCCAAGGCTCAGTACTGGGTCCTATATTATTCTCAACTTTCCTGAATGACCTCCCCTATGCCTGCACCTCCTCATGTATCTGCATGTATGCAGATGACACTGTGTTGTTCTTATCTGGGAACTCCCCCACCCAGGTGACCACCAGCCTTCCGTTGGACTTTAATAATGTCCAACATTGGTTTAAAGCAAACCAACTCTCTCTGAATGTCAAAAAAACAATATCCATGACCTTTGGCTCCAGACAAAAACTGGCAAGGCTTGACTCCACCCTTTCCTTCCACACCCTCTCTGGCTCAACACTGGATGATGTTGCCACATTTAAGTACCTTAGCCTATGGATAGACAAGAATCTAGACTTTGGGGTTCACATTGGTGACATCCACAATAAACTGCTTCCTAGACTTGGTGCTCTGTACAGACACCATAGCTACCTGCCCCAGCAAGCCAGGAGAGCAATCATATAGAAGATGATTCTCCCTGTCCTAGACTTTGGAGACATTGTCTGTAGCTCCACCCTCAAGACCACCCTATCCAGAATGGACACTCTCTTCATTTCCTTCTGCTGCTACATACTAGGCTGCCCTCCATGTACTCATCACTGTTACCTTTATTCCTTGCTCTCATTCCCCCTCTCTCCATGCCAGGCACCTGTCACACAGCACAGATTTCACTGATAAGTTCTGGCTTGGTTCTCTGCCACCCTATTTGTCCTCCTTCTTATTGATCCTCCCCCCGCTACACCCTCTTCACCTCCTCACATAGATCTCTTGCTCTCTCACCACAGCACCCTTCTTCTGGCCATGCCGACTTCTCTTATAAGTTTCCTGATATCTGGAACTCCCTCCCACTTCAAATTTGCTCTGCAGAATCCCACCACTCTCTTTCACTCCTCTGTAAACACACAGTTCATTGCTGTAACTGCACATAATACCCCCCTATGCCAAATAATTCCAGATCACTACTCTATTTTCACCCCCTTGCCTTGGACCTCCAAGTGCCTAATTTTGCCTAATTTATTCTCCAATCACTACCCTCTATGCCCCCCTTACCGTCCTTCACCAGTTCTAGGCTACCTCTACCTCCGGCTCCTCCCCCCAGTTCTCCACCATCTCCGCCACCTCCCACCCCATTCTGCTAGGCGTTGTCCTCTTGCAGGGTTCTCAACATCCTGAAGGGACATATTTCCTGACTCCTCCACTTCCCCTTGCCCCCCCACTTCTCCACTGCTCCCCTTCTCCCACCTCCTGTCTGCCTGGTCCTGTTGCCCTTACAGGGTTCTCAGCATCTTGAAGGGGCATAGTTCCTGGCTGCCCTACTCTCCTCCCTCTCCTCCCCCTTTTCTCTACCCACCTCAGCACCCCCTTCTCTCACCTCCCTATCTGTCAGGTACAGTCCCCTTTGCAGAGTTCTCAGCATCTTGAAGGGGTATAGTCCTTGGCTCCCCTACTCCACCTCTCACTCCTCCCCCTATTTTCACCACCCACTCCGCTCCCCCCTTCTTTCACTTCCCAGCTGCCAGGACCTGTGCCCTTCAGGGTCCTCTGCATCTGGAAGGGGTATAGTTCCTTGCTGCCTCTCTTCCTCCCTTCCTCCCCCCATCCTGCCTTTCTACCATATCACTTCCACTAATGCAATAGCTGCCTTTCTATTAGACCTAATTTACTGCTAACTAGCACTTAGTAACCCGGTGCTCAGTCTGTCACTGCTACCACTTCCAGGCATTTCTCCATCTTGTACCATATCCCATCCTGGGTTGTCTGTTCTTGGTTTATCACTATTTACTGTATGTGTAGGTCACATTTAGTATTTGTACTTGCACTGTATGTATTTTATATTGTTGATCTGCCTGCTCTACACTTTAAATAATGAATTGCAGTGATATGTATTGTAAAGTGTTATGTTTCTGCCTCTTCTACCCATCTTTGTAACCCTGGACGCTTCTGGAAACAAACTGTTTATATGTTGTCTTTCCTGATGAAATCTTATCAACTAAATAAATAAAATAAGGAAAGGTCCAGTCTCTGCTGAGAATGCCACCATCTATTGTGTCACTTGACTCATGAGGTGAACATAATCTAGCAGGAATCATGTCAACAAGAGACTTGGGGAGGCTGCCGCCTACAGTCAAGTCATATTTGACAGTCAACTGCTTTGATTTATGAACCCCCATAAGTAACCTGTACAGTAAAGCAGCTGCAAAGTAGAGCTATTGTAGTGTTTACAGTGTAAATTGTGTAAATATTTGCAGTTCCATTTATTAGAGTCCCCATTGCCAAGAACTTAAAATATGTTGTATTTTAAAACTGTTTCAGAACTGTCATTTTTGAAATATGAAGTATCCAAGTGATTTTGCTGAGATGGTTTAGCTTTTTTTTTTAAATGTTTTACACTACAGGACATCCTGATGCACTTGACTGTTGGTGCAATGTTTTATGCAGGGGCTTTCTGCTAGCAGTGCACTGTTCTGAGCTTTACTTAATGGACAAAGGAGAAAGGCAGACGCTAAATTGTTAATTGATTAACTAGTTCTGGTCTGGATTATTTTTTTTTTGGTCCTTGTACATTAAACATAATAGAAACATAAAAACATAGAAGTTAATGGCAGATAAAGAGCCCTATTCCAAGACCGAATATGCCGGCGTAAGCTGAGATATGCCAAACCCGTTAACATATCTCACGACATATGCCAAGCAGTACTCCAGCCCAGATTCCAAGAGGTGCCATGCGACATGTTGGCTTATATTTGTCTAAGTCTAAAAACTGTAGATTCTATGTACTTTACCACTGTTTGTCATGGGAGTTCACTACATGCCTAACTGTTTTTGTGACACAACGTATAATGTTATTCAATGTATTTCCTTTACTTGCTGTTCTGTTCTGAAGTTTCTGTATTACCTGTTGTACTCTCCCAGGTCGTTCCTGAAAATAGGCATAATACTTGTCTAGTGTACCTACCCAGTAAACAAAAGCTAAATAAATAAATAAGTATGCCACCCACTACACTGCAGCCTACAGTGACAGGGCACGGGGCAGGTTATGGCAGCAACTGTGCGTTATTCTAAGAGGGCAGCTGCTGTAACCTGCTAGTGTAATTCTAGGAGCTGCACTGTCACAGCTAAGTTAGAGTAACCCAGAGCTGCTCTGAGGGGCATCCGACAGTGCCATCCATCAGATGTCTGCTCCACAGTGCCACGGCAATGGCACCAATGTGCCCCCATGCCCCTGCATGCATTCCCCTGCCCCCCACTCCCAAATGTCAGGGACCCACAGAGGTCTGTTCTTTGGTGCACCCACCTGGACTCCTGTGCCACCTGTCTTGCCCCCATGCCCCCTGGTATGTGCTGTGGTGTTCCAGGGTGAGAGGGGCTTTGGGGGGCTGCCAGTAGCTGGCCATGACTTGTAAAATGTGGGGCTTCTATGCCATGCCTGTGGCAGTAGCCTCCATGTGGCATAACCCACATGTAGCAAGTGCCAGGACCCTGCTGCTTTTGGAATGCGGCACAGGGTCACTGGCATAGTGGTGAATGTAGCAACTTGCATACGCCAGCGAGTTGCAACATTTAAGTTGGAATCAGCCCCTAGGACCACATGTCCCATCCAGTCTGCCCAGTTTTTCTACCCTATGAATGTGCCATAGGCCTTTACTCTGTCAAAGGCCTAGCTATTCATACTCGTATGTATTGCTCCCTTATGCCTATCCCATGCCTGTTTGAAGCCCTGCACTGTATTCATATTCACCACTTCCTGAGGTAGCCATTCCATGCATCCACCACCCTTTCTGTGAAAATAACTTCCTCACATTACCCCTTAATCGGCCTCCCTCTAATCTCATGCTGTGTCCTTTTGTCCTGCTATTTTTCTTATAGTGAAACATGTTAGACTCTTTCACTTTGTTAATGCCCTTAAGATGTTTGAATGTTTCGATCATATCACCTCTCTCCCTCCTTTACTGTAGGGTATACATAATACGTGAGAGCTGGTGCAAGATTGCTGTGTATTACTGTCGGCAATCCTAAGAGATGATTATTTAAATTAAAAAAGGGGTAATATTTCATAAACAGTTTTATTACTAATGGGGAAAACATACACTGATGTTTTCATACAAGGAACTTCAAGTACCTTTACATGCCAGCAATTAAAAAAAATCCAGAGATATCCACCAACCAGGCTGCCCTATACTGACCAAAAGCAGCATCCATGTCACATAATCGCAAGACAACAAATCATGTCATGGTTACAGAACCTGCATGACTACAGACTCCATGGCATAACTTGATGTCTCAATATCCAAGCAAAATCAAAAATACCTTTAATCGGTATATAACTTATCTGGTGGTGGATATCTCTGAACAACTGCCGACTACAGGCAAGCAAACAACCAAGTCTAAATTAGCTTTCAAATCATTTTCCATTAACCACATCCCTTCAATCATCATTGAAGCAAAGCTATTTAATTCAGTTCAGATAGCTTTTCAAAATTATAAGTAGCGGATACACCAGTAAGCATAATGTGAAACATTATAAACTAATACAAGTAGCCGTTGGATGCCACACAATCAGATCGCAACAGATCTTTGTCAATTTCTTTATATTTTATAGTGAATTGGAATCACTCCCAAACCATTGATGTATGCTTCTATATAGTGAATCTGTACATTATAGGGTATCATAGCAGACTGCAACAGTGGTCAAAACAGGCTGATGGTGAGGTGTTAGTCAGCCAAAATTTTCCTTCAATTGAGATGACTAGGTATGCACTACATACAGAGGGGGGACTGATAGTACAGTACATTGAAGGTAACAGATCAAAATTCCAGGCTACTGGTTATTTCAGTGCCTATATGATGGGCAGCACATTTTTAATCATGGTAGTGTGTTACATCGTATCATGCCCTAACACTGCACAAAGTCTGGATGGTTTAAAACAGTGCCACCTTGTATACCAAAGCTGTACATGTAAACTACAGATTTGCAAAACAACTTACAGAATGTCTCAAAGTATTTATTTTATTAATGTGCTGTACCCATCACACACTGTGCTACAACTGCACCTTGTCATAGAATTGTAATTCCATAACAACTTGATAGCATATTCAGGTTATCTATCTTAAATCTGGAAAGCACCCATAGCTATTTAATGAGAAAAAAAGGAAACCTACGCCAGGTGTTGAGTGTGGTGCCAACATGAGGGTTTGCAGCCCTGACCACAATCAATAACTTTAAGAGAAGCCACACTCTGTAGCTGAATGTACTTCTCAAAAAGGCACTGGGAGTGCAGATATAGTCAAATACTCATATTTTGAACAAGTAACACAGCAAATGCTTGACAGAAATAATGTGCTCACAGCATCACAATCCAGTAGCTCCTGCTGTTCTCTCTGTGTAGCTTCTTCAGGAATAACTATGAGTATTTAGGTGTTCTGGACTCGGGAAACTTTTAGATGCAGTATCTATTGTATTAGTTAAAACTGAAAGGCTAAAACCTGTATTTCTGCCCCCCCACCCAAACCTCATTTTTCTACTGTACAAACTTGTCATGGAATGATGCCCTGCGATCTGTGCTGTTAGTGACTCGAGCACTGTGACCTGTAAGTCAGACAAAACAAATATATTTCAAATGTTGGCACATTTTAGTTGAATAAAACAAAATATATCTGTCTAAGATTAACCCTCAAATCAGCCCCCAACATGTTTATTGTATTGAACTGACATGCACAGGTGTACAGTATGTACACATCCATCCATTAGTGGCTCTAGTGAAGTGTCCAGAATTGGTTTACTGTAACAGTGCCATTTCCAAAGGTACAGTAGCATGCATGTGGAAGAAGGTTAAATAAGTGAAATAAGTAAACACTTCCATGCAAAACATCCTGTTTGAATCAGCCCTGTTGTCTCAGCACAGTCTATTTTATAGGTACATTAGGGAGCAAAGAAAGACTAAGGCAGGGATACTGAGGCTGAACAAAGAGGAAGGTGGTTGGGCAGACAGCGACAGTGAAAAAGCAGGGATACTGAACGAATACTTCTGCTCAGTATTCACAATGGAAAAGCAGGGGGAAATACCTAATCCAGTCAATAGAAGCACTCCGGATGGGGGTTGATATTACTCCTTTCACAGAAGAAAGGGTTCTGAAAGAACTCTTAAAACTGAAGGTGGATAAAGCAACGGGGCCTGATGGGATTCACCCAGGAATTCTAAAGGAACTAGGGGAAGAACTAGTAACACCACTGACTACCCTTTTCAATAAATCATGAGAGGATGGTGTACCTGAGGACTGGAGGAGGGTGGATGTGATTCCCCTTCACAAAAGTGGGAGCAAGACAGAGGCAGGAAACTACAGACCTGTCAGTTTGACCTCAGTGGTAGGGAAAATGATAGAATCACTTCTGAAGGAAAGCTTTGTTGAGTACCTAGAGGCCAGTAGGGCACAGGACCCAAGGCAGCATGGATTCACAGTGGGAAGGTCATGTCAGACAAATCTGATTGATTTCTTTGACTGGATGACCAAAGCAGTAGACCAGGGAGGGGCTGTGGACATGGCCTACATAGACTTTAGCAAGGCATTTGACACAGTCCCATATAAAGATTAATTAACAAATTAGCCATCCTGGGATTGGGTCCCAGGGTGGTAGCCTGGGTAAAACACTGTTTGGACAACAGGACACAGCAGGTAATAGTAAATGGAGTCCACAGTGAAGAAAGGAGGGTTACTAGTGGGGTACCACATGGTTCAGTACTGTGGCTGGTCCTTTTTAATGTCTTTATAAGTGACATTGCAGAGGGGCTGGAAGGAAAAGTATGTCTCTTTGCAGATGACACAAAGATCTGCAACAGGGTTGATACACAAGGTGGGGTGGAAAGGATGAAAAGGGACTTGGCAAGGTTGGAGGAATGGTCAAATGTATGGCAGCTTAGATTCAATGCAATGAAGTGCAAAGTAATGCACCTGGGAAACAAAAACCCAGGGGAAGAATACACAATGGGGGGTGAGATACTGAAACCAACAAAAATGGAAAGGGTCCTGGGGGTAGTCATATCAGATGACCTAAAGGTTGGCCAACAATGTGAGAAGGCAGTAAGGAGGGCTGGGGAGATACTGGGATGCGTAGGGACAGGCATCACCAGTAGAAAACAGGAAGTAGTTGTTCTGTACAGACAGTTGGTATGACCACATCTGGAGTACTGTGTACAGTTCTGGAGACCCCATCGCCGCAAAGACATAGGGTGGAGGCTGTCCAGAGGAGGGCAACCAAAATGATGCAGGTTCTGCACCAGAAGACATATGAAGAAAGACTAAAGGAACTAAAGATGTATAGCCTCGAGGAAAGGAGGGAGAGGGGAGACATGATAGAAACTTTCAAATACCTCAAGGGAATCAACAAAGTCCAAGAGGGTAGCATCTTTCAGAAAAAGAGATGTGCAAAAACAAGGGGCACAATTTGAAGATAGAGGGGACAGCTCAGAGGTAATGTGAGGAAGTATTTCTTCAAAGAGAGGGTTGTGGATACATGGAACCGCCTTCCTGAGGAGGTCATAGAGCCAAAAACAGTGGGGTAATTCAAGAATGCATGGGACAGACATAAGGCAATTCTAGTAGGGGGTATGAGGAAATAGGCTGTTGGTTAACTAGCATCTGCAGCTTATCCGTTAGGTAGCGAAATAAGCAGACTAGGTGGGCCAAGTGGTCCTTATCTGCTGTCAGATTCTATGTTTCTATGTTTCTACAGTCAGTGGTTGGAAAGGGGGAGATTTGTAGGCAGAGCAAGGTGGTGTTGCCATGTATTTAGGCCAGCTGGTCTTAAACAGTGGGAAGGTCTGAGATCAAATGGAGGTTAGGCTGCTACTCTTCAGCAATAAAAAAAAAAGTCTGGTGACTGGAAAGAGACGGAGAAAGTCTGAGAGCCATGGTGACAACCAGTAAGTTAGCCAATGCATATGGTAACTAAGTCCCCAACCCCCCAACACCTCCAACACCAGTACCTGCACTAATACAGATAGCCTGGAGGATGTGTCAGTTGCTATAGTTTCTGAACTGTACTTAATGATAGCCAATCCAGTTTTACCTCCATTGGGGTAAAAATAGAACTGTGATAATTAACTGTATTGTAGATTAGGTGGAGTGGATCCCTCATCTGTTTGTGTTGAGGATAGGAACAGTAACAGACAACAAGTGATAAACAGTGGTTCTGCACTCAGGAGAAATTCAGAAGTCCCAATTACATTATGGTTATTTATTTAAAATGGAAAGACTGTAACCCCACAAGCCCCATAATCATTATTGTGCAGATCTGACAAGGAATGATGCCCTTCATGAACAAGTTAACTCTCATGGACTGCTCAAACAAGGTGTGACAAGCTAACGCTCCATGCCACACATATGTTGGATTTGCCCTTTGGGTGAAACATCCAGAGAGCTGGATACTCAGATTGGAATAAATGAATAACACAGCCGAGGCAGAAAAGGCGTGATAGCAGGACACTATTAAAAAATTAGATACTGTGTCTCATCTGCTTTGTTCTGTTCACTGTAAAAACAAAACAAAAAAAAATAAAATAAAAACAGCCAGATTAAGTACAACAGCAATACCAGTAACACTCATTTTGCTGATTTAATTAGGATAGGAAATACTGTACCACTCTTTTGAAGGTCAGGCTTAGATTCATGGCAACACAACCTTCCACTGACACCAAATCTTTCTGCTGTGAAAAACATGCTGACCCCAAGCCATAGTCTACCAGCTTTGATCTTATTACCTAAACCTACCACTGTGCCCACCACCACACATTGCTGAGCAAACACAGCTGACAAAAAAATGCAAAAGAAATACAATAACCACAACATTTTTCACCATGGCTCGATTGTTTTATTTTCAGGGCTAAAGTTGATAATAACAATAACATGGCACAAGTTATAGTTAAACAGCTCGAGCCCACAACTGCACAGAGACATAAAGGACACCATTCATTGTCAAATCTGCATTATAATGATTATGGGGCAGGTTGAATTTTAGCCTTTCAGTCTTAGAATAAATTATCTAATATAACAGATACTGCATCTGAATTTCTCCTTAGTCCAGAATGCCTATTTACACAGGTGGCAGCAGTCTGACATGGATCAACTGTTCAGGTACAGGGCTCCTGTCGAGCTTGACATTTGGGGCTGAAATCTGAGAATAGCATATCCACCACTGAATCAGTCGGGGACCTGCGCACTGCTTATTCCATTCAAAAGCAGCACAGCCACACTGACCAGCACATGAAGCCCGAGTCTAAATACTGTAACTGACATCACTGAGACTCGGGCTTCACTGCGCTTCTCTAAGGTCTGTTTTTCTCAGTTACCGCATGATGAACAAACCCGCCTTCCTTCACACAAACTCCTCAATACAGGATATCACATAAAAAAATGGAATGAGGACACGGAGTGCAGGCAAATGATTTATTACAAACAGATGAAATTCATATCTGTAACACCCTCAATTTCAGTAGCAACCTGCCCCACCTAACACTGAATTTTGTTTCAGATGCCATCTGCTGTTTGACTACAGCATTGCAGACTTCTTTCTGCAAAAAAAAAATGCTAAAATGCATGCTGATGCGATTTTCTGGGCAATTTAACTTGACTTTCTTCGTGCAGACTTCTGCGTTGTCTCACTTCATCCTGAGGGGCAGCACTGTAAATAATGCCAACTCACATCATGAAGCTCATGCAGCACAGACTAGGCAAGTTCCACCCCATGCAATCAGCAATATACTGTATAATAATAATACAAACAATAAAATAATAAACCATAATTCTAAAATTGCATCTAACACTCAATAATTCACTTAATTTAAATTAGCAGAGAAATTTTCAAACCAGATTAAATATCTGCTCAAAGAGCAGTGTTTTTAACCCTTTTTTAAAGGCTTCTGCTGAGGGTGCCTGCCACAGATGTTGAGGTAAGGAGTTCCAGAGGGCTGGTGAGGCAACCGGGAATGCTTGATCCCCAGATTGCCACAAACTAGCCCTGGGAACCACCAGGAGACAGCCCTCGATGGAATGGAGAGCTCGTGATGAGCGGTGAGGAATCAGGAAGTCTTGCAGGTAGGATGGTCCCCTCCCATGCATTAGACCTCGGAGTCAGTTGAAAAAACAATTATGACTGACTCACCACATATTCCGACTGATTTTTTCAACTAGTTTGAAATTTCTGACTTCAACTAACTAAAGAAAATCCAACTGATATTTCCAACTTTCACCATCATTGAATTTTATTATGTTGTAGTTTGTCATACTTTAACTTCATTATTTGGCAGATGTTACATAATACATCTGTAGATATTAACATAAGGCTTGTAGGACCTGTAATACATACAGTAATCACCAGCAATTCAGCAAAATGTGTACAAACATACTAGTGAGAGGTTCCATTCAAATCCAGTGTCCCATTAAGAATACAGTGAAGTCCTACCACATGAACAACAGCACGTATATACGATTATATAAACCTGCAAGAAATAGGTTCACATTATGTATTAAAGGGGAACTGTCAGCAATAATAATCTGACAGCCTGACTGACATCCAAGTATGAGGCTAATCCTAATTAGGCCTTTGTGTGCAACACTTTTATTTACTTACCAATAACTGCAGTGTAATAAATAAATCAGGCTAAGTAATGTCATTGACTTGTAAGATGCCATTTCATGTAACCAGACATCCCAGCATCCCATGATGCTGAGTTCAGAGAGAACTGCAGAGCTGGGAGATTCAACTGCCTTTAATAGCCAGCCTGCAGTGAATGTTAATGTTTTGTAAGCTAAAATCTTCAATTTACTGGACAGCTGTTCTTGTGGGGCTTGGGCTGGGTACAGTGAAGTCAGAGAGGATTGTACTAAGCACCATGAGCACAGCAGTACCAGCAAAATTTGATTTTAGCTTACACAATTATTCACATGTATACTGCAGGGTGCAGGCTATTGAAAAATGCATCTCCCATCTCAGCAGTTCTCTGATGTA
Organism: Neoceratodus forsteri; assembly: GCA_016271365.2. Taxonomy (NCBI): domain Eukaryota; kingdom Metazoa; phylum Chordata; order Ceratodontiformes; family Ceratodontidae; genus Neoceratodus; species Neoceratodus forsteri. The sequence goes on along the minus strand of CM057455.1, from coordinate 634,659,966 downwards.
AGCATCAGGGATTCTGGTATGTGTGGTTACATGAAACTGCATCATACAAGTCAACGTCAGTCAAATTAGCCTAGTACATACTTTTATTGTGCAGTAAGCAGTAATTAAAAAATGTTTTTGTACATCAAGTGTAAATTTTGCTCAGTGTCACACTTGGGTGTGAGGCTTTACTGACTGTTCCCCTTTAAGCTATCCTACTTCTATTAAGGCAGAGTAGTTTCACATGTCCACCAGGCCAATAAGGAAAAGTCCACTCCTCTCCTCTTGACTTGTATAAATGGCTGAATAAAATAAACTCATTAACTATCTGCAGTGGCTGCCAAAGTTCAGTACTGTTTCTTTTAGCAGAAAGCAGATCAATAACTAGTCAGTATGCTATCTATCCCAAGATGATGTGCTGCTGTTTAAAGCTCAGAGTTTGGTCATAAGCAGTCTCTCAAATGCAACAGGAAAGTCAGAAAAATATATATATATACAGTAATTATATAAGTAATACCTAGTGGTACTTACTATGCTAATGAATACACACACACACAAAAAAAAAATATACAACACAGGATAAAATAACTACTCTTGAGCTGAAACTCAAAAAGCATGTCATCACAGACACCTGCCCTAACCACTGACATTTATTTTTTTATTCTTTGGTGACCAGGTAAGGCCCACATACCTGTTTTCAGGGGCAACCCAGGAGCACTGGTGAGATTAAATGATTTGTTCAGAGTCAAACAGTATGCAAATGAAGATTGTGGGAATCACACCCAGGTCTGTCTGCTAGATGTACCAAGCTCATTCACAGCTCATTACTCTAACCTCTAGGACAAACTGCTAGCTCCATGAAATAATGCAATGCCAGTTAAACAATGTTTTATGTAGTCTTTGAAAATCCTGCCCTATTTTTTTATTTAATTCTACTGGATCCATTTTATAATCACAGGGCACTGAATGGTGTGTGTAAAGCTGGATAATGTCACTTCTCAGGTGGTTAAAGGTACTCACATACACTTCATGTGGGAGGGGAAGGGAAGCATTACACTGCTAGTTGGGTTGAACCAGAATCCTGCATCTGAGGGAGGGGACCAAGAGTGAAGCACATGTGTGGAGGTGGGTGGGACAGTACCGCAACATGGGGTTGGGGAAGGGCCAAGTACCATGCACCTGGGGACCAGAACGTGCACATAGGGGAGTGAGGGGGTAACCAGTACAATGCAAATGGGGGGTGGAGGGGTGCCAGTAACCTGATACTGGGGTGGGGACCAGTCCACACTACTTGGGGATGATGGAAAACTGGGGGGAGGTGGGGGTACAATCCCTTTCCCTAATGGGGTGCCAGTACCCTGCATCACAAGGGACCATTTCCCAGTGCACCTGGGTGTTGAGTCAGCAGACACCTACACACCTGGGGAGGGGGTACCTGTCACGTGGGGGGGTACCATTACCAGCACATGGGGAAGGGGAGAGCAATACCCTGCTTATTGGGCTGATCTAGAACCCTGCACCTGGGTGGGGGTGGCAGATACCAGCACCTATGGGGAGGTGGGGTGGGACAGTACCCTGAACATGAGGGGGTGGTGGAAGGACCTAGTATAATGCACTATTGGGGGGGAGACCAGAACTGTGCACATGGGGAGAGGGAGGAGGGAACCAGTGTGCTGCACATGAGAGTGGGGGGACCAGTTCACTGACACTGAGCTGGGAACCAGTATACAGTACATGGTGCCGGGGGAGCAGTAGCCTGACAATGGGGTTGGAACCAGTACACACTGCTTGAAGGATGATTGGCCGGTCTCTGAAGCTGGGGGGTGGCAATCACTGCCCCTGATGGGGGGGCCAGTACTCTGCATCTTAGGGGACCATTTCCCCATGCACCTGGGGGGGTGACCAGACCTGTACACCTGAGGGGGCCAAGTACCCATCACATTGGGGGACTGGTATCAGTACTGGGGGGTAGAGTAATACGCTGCTCGTGTGAGAACTGGGAATAAAGTGCACAGGGGTCAACTGTAGGCATCTTCACTTCAGGAAACATTCTTGATGAGAATCCTACAACTGCTGCTATCCCCAAATATTTAAAACCTGACAACCAATCTATCTGCAGTACATATGCTGGCCTGGTTTACATGCAACAATATACACCACACTGCAGTACTGGTCCCAGACAAACTGTATACCAGTCACATTCAGAAGTGCATGTGACAGGATTGTGAACTGGTAAGTGTAATTAAAACCTCTTGGAACCATATTACTGCCTTAAGTGCCAACACATTTATCATACTCATCAAGCAGGAATTGTGTTTACTGTATTCACTAACCATGGTCCATCCACTTCCTGCCTTGCTCCCCAACTTCCTTAATTCCCTTTTTAATGTCCAGCATCTTTTCCCCACTGTTGCACTTTGCAGCAGCATATTAATTGGTTTGTTTGTAATGACAGCGGACATTACATCATGGTTAACTTTATAACTCAGCCACACAGAGAATATTTCAAGTTATCAGTCTACATCAGAAAAATGACCGTTACCAACTTGTGCACCATAACCATAGCAGTGCATCATACTCACAAGGAAAATAGTGACAGGAGCTTTTCTACTTTTGCTCCTTGTACACAGCGACTTAAGGAAACAGCTTTCTATTTGCAGCTCTGCATGCCTTTTGTTTAAGGCAGAATAAGCATCCAGAAACATAACACAAAACAGCAATATCCCCCACCCCTTTTAAAAATCAATTAGCAGAGCACATAGCTAACACTTGACTTGAGTGAAATAGCAGTCTCACTGTGTCTCTCTCCACTCCTCTCCTCTCCTCTCCTCTCTCTCTCTCTCTCCTTCTTTTTCTCTTTCCACAATCTTGGCAGTATTAAGCAGCATTTCTGGGTAGCCAACTAAAGCTCTTTCTCTGCAGAAAAACTCCAGCAGCAATCTTTGCCATTTTATTTCATTTTTTTTCTGGACCAAACCATCAATAGTTTTTAGTAATTTTGCACCCCCCACACACACATTTGCAAATGTCGTTTTTCACTTCTTCACAACCTCACCCTCCACCTCACCCACCTCACATGGGAGACTCTAACCCAAAAGAGGAGAGCTGGGGGGCTTAAGATTGTTAAGAAGCCATTACTGATCAAGAACAATGACATCACTCAATGAAAAATAGAATTGGGGTAGACCACCTTCCCTTATAATACAGCCCAAACAGCAAGGTTTCTTGTGCAGCACATTCCTTTTTCTTTCTTGTGTTTTTCTCAATGTTATTTCATTCTGTCATGCACTTAGCAACTGCACCTCCCTACACACAGGCAACTGTGCCACCCCTCCCCATTCCTTTACACAGAAACACACAACTTTAAGTTTGGCAGATGGACTGTACCAGAAGTCTCTCAAACCCAGAAGCACACATGGAGTGGAAGGCCAAAGAGGAGGGGGCAGAATGTCTCTCATAACAGTTTGGTTTCTACCAGCTTTGAAACCTATATCATTGCTGGCACATATTTATATGGGTAGTGGTAAAAGCAATTTGGTGGTTTATACATTTATTTGAAACCCTGCTCAATTCCTCATCAGTTCGCATTCACCCCGGTGGGGGTGGGAGGGGAAGAGTTAGCTGTTAATCTCTGTTCACCTCACCTCCTCATTTTGTTGACCACCAACCACCAGAGGTGTAATCTGATGACCATTTTCATCTTGGCCTCTCCCCTCTGCCCTCCCCATCTGATCACAACCCCGGCCTCCAGCACCTCCTCTTAATGCAGCAGCCCTGATTGACTCAAACCACCTGGCTAATTCCTCAGTGGTTTGGTGTTTGCAGCTGGGGGGAGGCAGAGTTAGCTACTAGTCTATTTCCCCCTCCTCCAGCCAGCACCCCTGACAGACCGATCAACGTCTGACTCACCATCTGAATTCTGACACTGTTTAAAAACATGTGGCCATCCGTGTCTCACTCAGCCCTCACTCCTCCTCGGCACTAGAAATGTATTCTTCTCCTAGAGCCCACACGAATGAACAGAGTGCACTGGATAAATTCCTCGTGTCGCAGCCTCAGGGCACACAATCCTGGCTCCTCCTCCCTCTCTTACTCATTGGATGAGTTTTCAAGCCGAGGAGTCAGGGACACATTTGGTTGGTGGTTGAGTTTCTTCACCAAAGTTTGAAACAGCGAGATGTAACAATGTAAAAAATGTATAAAAAAAAGCAAATTGTGCTGCTGTGGAGTCTCTGAGATGACTTATGGGGGGTGCGACAGTGTCAGGCAAGCAAGCCAGCAGGAGTTTGAGTCATCGACTTTTGATAAATATGACTCCCCAGAATTATAGCTGCAATTCAAGGCAATTGCAACTAATTCCAACTGCCTTGAATTGTGGTCCACGATTCCGACTGCCAAAGGCAGCTCCGAGGTCTACCATGCAGGGCTTTATAGGTCAGCAACCTGACCTTGAAAGCAATCTTCCACTCTTACTGGCAACAAGTGCAGTTCATAGAGGACAGGTGTGACAAGGTCAAATTTAGAAATGCAAGTCAACAACCTCACCACCATGTTCTGCACCAGTTGCAGACAGCAAAGGTTGCCTCCAGATAGCCCCAGGTACACAGCATTGCAGTAGTCCAGCCTGGACATTGCGAAGGTATGCACCAGGGTGGGCAAGTCATCAGATGGTATCAGGGCTCAGATCTGAGCAATGTTCCTCAAGTGGTAAAAAAGACTCTTAACAATGGCTGATATCTGCACCTTAAGTGTCTGGCTGTCATTCAGGACCACTTCCAGATCCTTCATCCAAGTGCAGGGAACCAGGGGAGCAGCCCCAGAACAAGTCCTGGGAGATCCCCTAATCACCTCCAAACACAACTGCAACCTGGCTCCACCACTAGTACCTTCATCTTGTCTAGACTGAGTCATAGCCAGTTGTGTGTCATCCAGTTCTGGATCTCATCCAGGCAGTTATTAATCCTTGAGGCCACCAACTGGTTTCCAGCTGCACAGGACAGGTATAGCTGGGTATCATCAGCATAGTAATGAAAACCCAGCCCATACCACCTGATAACATCTCCCAATGGGAGCATATGTACAGTGAACAACAGGGGTGACAGGAATGGCCCCTGTGGAACACTACAACACACTGACATCAGGTTAGATGAGGGTAACCTCATCATCACCCTTTCCACTCAGTCTGTGAGGAAGGACCTAAACCAATTGATTACTATTCTGGTTAGTCCAACCCAGTTCTGCATGTGGTCCAGCAGGACCTCATGATCCACGGTATTAAATGCTGCCGAGAGATCAAGGAAGAATAAGATGGTATGCTCTCCCCTATCTTTTGCCTTCAGGAGATCAGTTAGCACTCTCACCATGGCAGTCTCAGTGCTATGTCTGGATCTAATCCCTGACTAGAAACACTCAAATATGGCAGAACAGGCAAGACTCATCTCGAGCTGACATGCCACCACTTTTTCTAGGATCTTCCATAAAAATGGGAGGTTCAAGACTGGCCTCTATTTGTTGAGATACTATGGGTCCAAAGAAGTTTTTTTCAAAAGCAGTCCAACCAGTGCCAACTTCAGAGCTCAAGGGAAAAACCCCTTCTAGAGGGAACTCTGGACAATCCCGGTAACCACAGGCCCTATCTGGTCCACACATCTGACCAAAAGTCAGATAGGACCTGGATCCAGATCACGATACATTGGCTGCAGCATCAGGATTACATCTGCCACCTCCTCCATTCCAAGTAGTTCAAACACATCCCAGACAAGAGGGGTGCCTTCAAAACAGGCCCCAAAATCTCTTTGAGTGGTACTGGAAGAAATCTCAGTCCTGATAGAGGACACTTTGTCTGTGAACAACAGAGCATACTCATTGCATCTTTTGCTTGAACAAGCTCTTCCAACATGGAGACAGGCAGGATGTAATAGCCTATCTACCATGCAAAAGAGCTGACCTGGTCTGTTCCCCACTGCAGCAATCTCCCTAAACAAAACATCTGCTTTTTTTCAGGAGATTGCCCCCTGATAGATACCATAATGCATCTTCAGGGCCAGTTTGTCTTTCATCAGGCCAGACCTCCTCCAGTGCCACTCCAACCTCGGAACCGTAGTCTTTAACTTCCCTTCAGAGTACGGGTGTGGTGCATATCTCCACTTGAACATTGTACTCATTGATGTACGTTTTTAAGTCAGGGCAATCATCACAAGTCACTCACGAAACAAATCGAATTCTTCATCTTCACATTCACGATTCACGAGTCACAAAACTAAGTTTTTTTTTGTAGTTAGTTCCATGTAAGCCTGTTTTGTAGTATCTCAGGTCTCAGATTCAATCACCATTGTACTCATTGATATGAGTTTTCAAATCAGGTAGTTTTGTGTGGTACAGGTAGAGCCATAGGCATTTGCGTTCCCGTACAGTTTATTATCATTGGTCATGTCACACTACTCATCATGAGACAAATCACATTCTTCATGAATCACAGCAGATATTTTTTTTTCAGTTCTGATGATACGCTGAAGACTGGTAAAGATGACCAAAACATTGATGAATCTTTTTTAACTTTTTTAAATAATGCTCCCCCCCACCAAAAGAAAAAATACTTACCTTCACTGGCTTGACAGTATTCCAACACCAAAATTCCTCATCAAGCCAAGAAATGCACACCCCAAGTTCAACTATATGACCTGTTATACAAAAAAAGCAATGATTACATGTATACGCAGAAATAAAATAATATATATATATATACAGATATATATATATATGGATATGAACATTTAAAGTCAGCTCAGGTTTTGTGGAAAACCATGATGGTGCCAGGTACATTAACTTACCAAGGGTAGTATTGGTGTACAAACAGAGGGCATCCTTCCTGTTGGGGGTCAGTACAGCAGACATTGGCCAACAAACAGCATTATCACATCATCATGGAAGGTTAACTCAATGGTCAGGTCATCCTTCTAGTACATCATTTGATAAGACACTGTACATCAGCCCAGTCAGGTCAAGAAGCATTACATGAAATTCCAAAAGCAGCAGCAGGGGACATACTGTAGTTCTTATTGGAGTGTGTGTATGAATGATGGAGTGTGGCATGAATCAATGGATACTTTTCTTTCCATTTTATGTTCTCATTTCTCTTCCTCTGGAGTCAGGAATTTTCTGGGCACGACAGTAGCATTTTTGGGAAGTACATTAATTCTGTTGACTATGTGTGAACACTGCGCGCATGACTGAGTGTGCCATTAATTCTGGGAGACTTTGCAATTGTTGTTATGTTCTCATTTCACTTCATGTGGACTAGGGAAGTTTCTGGAGACTAGAAAGTAGCATTCTGTGAGTGCACATTAATTATGGTGACTGTGTGTGACCGCTGCGCATATGACTGCATGTGCCATTAATTCTGAGAGACTTTGCATTTCTTGTTATGCTTTCATTTCATTAGCACTGGGGAATTTTCTGGACACAAGGCTGTAGCATTTTGGGGATGCACATTAATTCTGGTGACTGTGTGTGACCACTATGCACATGACTGAGTGCTCCATTAATTCTAGGAGACTTTACATTTATTGTTATGCTCTCATTTCACTTCATCAGCACTGGGGAATTTTCTGGACACAATAGAGTAGCATTTTGGGATGCACATTAATTCTGGTGACTGTGTGTGAGTGTGAACACTGTGCCAAACACTGACTGTGCCATTAATTAATTCCATTCCTAGTTATATTCCAACTTCAAAATGTCTGTTTCCCCCAAAAAATATTTTTGAAGCCTCAGTAATGTTTGCTTTCTGTCGTGGTATCGTGAAGTGTTGTTAAAAAACAGGACTGAGCAGTGCAATAATACTGTGCTAAAGTGCATGAGTGCAGGCTAATGTCCTGTGTGTGGAGACACTGTCCAGCTTCTTGCAAACATATATATGATGACTTGTTAAAGTGTTTATGGTATAATGAATAAAGATAAGAATATATAAGGTATATTTTATTTGTACCATCAGCAGCAGTGGTGCAGTCGGTGGGCAGTGTGCACCTCAGTCAGAGTGCACACATGACTTTTAGGAAATCATAGCACTGCTCACTCCAGCTTTTCAACAAGTCGTACCCAACAGACATGAAATATTGCTGAGGCACCCAAAATATTTTATGGTCTACAGACATTATAAAGTCAGAAAATATTTAATAGGTCTAGTCCACTGACACCACTCTGTGCTACCACATTTTTTCTTTTCATTTTTTGTTCTGGACTAAGTGATGTCTTTCTAGATTAGACTGGCAGCGGCAGTTTTGCAGCAAGTTGCTGTACACCACGACATGGCACCAGTGATAGCACAGTGTGATGGCAGTGGACTGGACCTGTTATACATTCCGACTTTATAATGTCTGTACACCATAAGATATTTGGGGTGCCTCAGCAATATTTCATATCTGTTGGGTACGATTTGTTGAAAAGCAGGAGTGAGTAGTGCTATAAATTGATCTCGTAAAAGTTATGTGTGCACTGTGACTGAGGTGCACATTGCCCACCGACTGCACCGAGACCTCGGAAGACATATGATATGGCTTTGTATGCTGCTGATAATGGTACAAATAAAATATACATTATATATCTTATCTTTATTCTTTATACCATAAACACTGGAACAAGTCAGCATATATATGTTTGCAAGAAGCTGGACAGTGTCTGCACACACAGAACATTACACTGCCCACATGCAGTTTAGCACAGTATTATGGCACTGCTCAATCCTGCTTTTTTAACAAATAATCCACAACAGAAAATAAACATTACTGAGGCACCTAAAATATGGCAGGGTAAACATTCTTAACTTGGAATATAACAGGGCCAGAAGAAGCACACTGCAGTATGTGGACGGTTTCTGATACACAATACCTGGCTCCAAAAGTGCAAGGCAAACACACAAAGCCACCACTCCATATGTATGAATACATGCTACAAAAAAAGTTCAATGATACTGCAACTTTATTGATGGCAAAACAAGGCACATACAAGTGATCACTGTGCTTTGCTGCTTAAGCCTTCATTAGGCATACCACTGAAGGCCTAACTGGCAAAGCACAAGGCTCATACTGTGTGCCTTGTTTTGTCATAAATACAGTTGCAGTAGCAGTGAAACTTTTTTAGTGGTATCTATTTATGTGGAGTTATGGTTTTCTGGTTTTCTTAAAGGAGTAGTCGACACAAAATTTGAAAAAAACATATGTTATGCAGAGCACTTCTGATTTGTATGTAAAGTCCTACTGCATCCTTCCCTCTGTCTGCTATTGGGAATTTTTACTAAATTAGCCAGCTACCTTTATGGTAGTTTTATGAGCCCTGTGGAACTTCTTCATTTAAAATCAGTTTATTGCCTTCATCGCTCCAACATTGCACTCTGTCATATAACAGTGATGTAACATATCCCATAGATTTACCCATATGCACAACAGCAGAGCTGTGTAACTGTTCTTATGCAGTGACATCAAGTGGCAACTGTTACAGTTTAGCATGCACCTCAGAGCTTTGTGAGTGGGGTTTCTGTATGAAAACTGCTAGTCAGTTACACAGCTCTGCTATTGTGAACTGTGCATTTGGTAAATCAATGGACTACGCTACATCACCGTCACATGACACAGAGTGCATTGTTGGAGCGATAAAGGCAATAAAGATATTTAATATGAAGACACAATTCAGTAATTTAGTAAAAACTCCTAACTGCAGACAGAGTGAAGGATACACTAGGGGAGGGAATTTACATGTACATCATAATGCTCTGCATAACATATGCTGTTTGAAATATGGTTTGGACTACTCCTTTAAGTTGAAATAATGATGGCAGGGACAAACCATTTTAACTTAAAACAAGGAAAACCAAAACAGCATACACGCACTTAACAGAACGAAGGGGGGGCAGAATACAAAGTGTCATGCATACAGAAGACAAGAAAAAAAGTACATAATTAGATACGGAGGGTGATGGAAGAATACATTTTTATGACCCAGCAGGGAGCGTGGTTGGGGCACATGGTGGGAGGAAAAAAAATAGTGCAAGATCCTGTGGTGGTCCAGCAGCAGTTGGAGCATGGACATTATCTGCAATTGATGGCCCACTCTCTGCTCCAACTGGTGCTCGACAGCACTCACCCTCTCATTTGTTTCATCCACAGCACTCCAGAGAACTGCAATATCTGCCTGAGTTACAAGCAGTTCTCTGGGATCCGCAGGTGCTGCAGCTTCTAGGGGTGGTGGTAGGGGTGGTGCTGATGGAGCAGCAGATGATGTCATGTCCTTCCTCTCCTTAGGACTACTCACAGTTGCACCATCTGCCACAGAATGGCCAGCAGGTGCAGGCCTGGCCTATTCTGTGGCAGCCTGCCACTCCACCTGGTGGTGGTTGATCATGTGGGTGTGCTGGCCCCCAGTCCCCAGGTGAGTCCACCGGGGGCCATGGCGCACCTCCACCCTACAAATGCTGAACATGACCAGGCTGCTGTCCCCCCAACACAATCAAAAACATAGAGGTGCAGAGAGGACCAGGCACAGATGGGGGTTCAAGAGGCACTGGCATCCTGATCACAGTGCTGAGGATCCACACTTGGGGCCAGGGGCCATGGCACATCCTGCTCAGGATGAGCTGCTGGTGCTGGTGGTGAAACTGCCTGAGGAGGTGGAGGTCCTGCTTGGGGGAGCTGCAATGTGGCATGCCCACCATGTGTGTGCACATCTCCATGGCCACGCTGCGGTCCCATAACTGCCCCCACTTCAGACATTCCCTTAACCTGCTCCATCTCTGCTCAATTAGACTCAGTCGACTGCCCTCCCTCGGTCTGAACAATGACACAAAACAGTCACACACAAAACACACACAACACAGGCACGTACACAGTCAGACACAGACAGACAACAACTTATAAAAGTAAGAAAAAAAGAAATTCACAAGAATAAATTAAGTAAAAAAAGAGTCCATACAAAACACAAACAAATGTAGCTTTTGAAAAAGCTGTTGTCTCGCTCTCTCTCACTCATTCTCTAAATCTCCTAACTGCTCTCACAATCTCACTGCCTCCTCTCTCTCCCTCAGAACAGGAGAAAGTGAAAGTCTCCTTACATAAGTCACTTCCTTCCTGCCTGAGTAAAGCATGTGACTTACAGTAGTGTAAGCCATGTGATGTGTGGGGGCCTGCCAATAGACTTGTCACTCTGCATTACTTTGAGTTAAGGCAGAATGACAACACAAAGTAATAATTACAAGAAGTTGGCCTTTCATATTGGCCACTTCACATAGCCCGTGAAGGAGGAGTTTAAATTCACTGCATTTCTACTCCCCATCAAACCAAGGGGGCCTTCGGCGACTAGATAAAGGTCAGACATGGACAGGCGCAATCTAGTTGAAGGCCACAACAATGGCCCTGTTATAAACTGCCACCACCTCCTCCGGCCTGATCGCACATGCAGTCTCCGCACCCGATAGGTCCAGTATTGCCTGTAGTCCTACTGGGGATAATCCCCTTTAAGGGTGATACCAAACCATCTCCACAGAGGCCGGACACCAGGAGGGGCTGCAAATGTTAACCCCATGGTGCTATGATCCAACCACATGACCAGATCAATCCTGAGGTCATTAACTCCAAGACCCAGAGTGAACACCAGGTCAAGAGTGTGGTCACATGAGTGGGTCGCAGAGGTGACAATTTGCAACAGGCCCAGGGCCTCAATAGTCTGCATGAGGTCACATCTGACTGACAAGAACTTGTTGTTGACCCAGGCATTGAAATCTCCCAGAATTACCATCTGGGAGATTCCAACACCAAGCAGGTGATGAGACTCTGGAATTCCTGCAGAAACTCTCCCCAGCACCAGGGGTGGTGATGGACCAGAAGGATCCTGTAGCCAATGCCCGGATCCCCCCACACAGCAACACACTCAAATCAATTGGTAGAACTCACTGGTAGCACTGTGAGAACCAAGCTGGTTCTAAAACAGATGGCCACACCCCCACCTCTGTGATCCTTCCTTGGGCTGTGTATCACAGAGTACTCGGCTGGTATCGCTGCCTCCAAAATGGGTTCAGCATTTTCATCCAGTCAAGTCTCCATGATTACGATGTGAGGTCCCTTACCCATGAGGCCATAAGAGATTTATCACAATGTGTAAAGACAGACCTCCCTCTTGTTCCTCTTGTATGAATAATATGATATCAGCTTCCAGTGTCAGTGGCATCAACACCACCACTGCCACATCTGTGCCATGGGTGAGGATAACTGCCTTTCTGAATTAATGCACTGTATGATGCCCCCTTGCCTTCATCCCCCAAATAGGCATAAGCAGAAGTACCATCCCCAATCCCAGTGCTGCTTCTCAGTAAATGTGTGAGGAAGGTGAAAAAGATTTTGAGTCTGCATTGATACCACTGTTATGTTGTCAGCAGTGGAAAAAGTGGAATTACTTGAGGTAGGGTGAGGTATACCAACCCCACACTTTAATATAAGCAAAACAGTAGAACCACCACCAAAGCAGCTTTTAATGGAGGAGAGTACTAGTGAATAACATATGGAAGTAGAGCTGTTGGAGCAAGGGGGTTATAATGTTGTGGTGTTAGAGGAGTGAAGCAAAAACACATAAGGAGGCAGTAAAAGGGCAGGAGAAAGCTGAAGAGTCATGTGACACCAAGACAGATGGGAACTGAGAATGGGAAGAAGAAGCAGTGCTAAAGGAAGAGAAGCAGGGGAAGTAGCATGAGAAGAGGAAGCAGAAGAGTAGGAAACACATGCAGGAGAGCAGAATAATGAAGCAGGGGATGTTGAAATGGTGTTATCCTCTACACCAACAAGTTCTAATGATACAGTAACTCGATAAATACATTAGAATACTCCAAGAGATGATAATTTGAAGCAAATGGTACATAACCTATTTGATTAAAACAAGAATTGTCCAAACATACCTTTTGAACTGGATATTAGAATGGAAGTTAAAGTGACTGACACTAGTAGGCCAACTCTTGAATTTACTGAGTGACCTTTGTTGTAGATGCCATCACTCTGATTTTTTGAACCTTGTAAATACTTCCTTGGAAACTGATTAATGCAATATTTGAGTTGACTAGAATGTAACATTATATGCTGCACATTAATTTAAAAATAAATAAACTTAAGAAAAGTGTATTGCTGGACTACACCCTGAGTAGATAAGTTGAGCAAAGAACCAAGCTGAAGGTGTCTACTCTTGACAGATCTTATTTGGAGTGTGTCCCCTTTCTCAAGTATCTATGCATACATTTATATCCTACTCTAAAATTTTCAACTAATATGAATCCTGTAACTTCTACAGTATTAAAACACACTAATGTGATTTTAGCCAATCAGCTTGCAAGCCACTATACTGCTTATCCTGGGTACAGTGTGCTCTTGTTCAAGAATATTAGAAGGAAGCATTCCACTTCAGCACCGGGGGGGGGGGGCTCAATACAATAAATAAAATTACTCTAAACATGTTATAAATCACACACGCTAAGCTTGAGTGATTTATAATAAGATAATAGGGCCTTTGAGGGATGTCTGTCTTGGTTTGAGAGACTTCTCTCATGAGGTTTGGGCAGACAGAACCTCTCAGCTTCACTTTGGGTTCCTTGCCCAAATGTCATGCTCAGAGTATCTTGGCATTATACCATAAAAGACATCACTCAGAGACCTTATTAAATTAGAAAATTCATAATACATTTTGGCTACTCTATAGAATTAAAGATTACTTAGCACCCGAGACTAAATTCTCCATTTAGCAACAAAATCTAAGCACTTTATTCCTTGCTTGAGGAACTTCCTTTCTTACTTTTCATGTTTTCATTATCTCTCTTAATTGTGCAGTCATGTCCAGTGATGGCCTCATTTTCTCGGTATTAATTTATTTAGTTTTCATTGATCAGAAATGTGGGGGGGTGGCAGGCAATTGTGCCTATTTTCAGCCTCATCCAGGACGGGGTAGGGAGATACACATACAAACTGATATACTGAATCAGGTTAAATTGTTAGTGGTACTGTACAGTATTTGTAGTGAACTGGGGAATTTGTGCAGGACACTGTGCAAATTCTATTTTTTTTCTAAAATTCTTTAATGGAAGTTGGGTTTTGCTGTAGAATATCTGATCTCAAATGATGAGGCATGTGTGATTCCATGTCAGAGGATTCAGGGCAATCCTCATAACCATACTTGAGGTTATCAGGAGGGAATTCATGGAGATTCTGGGGGTGTGTCCTCTCCCTCAACCAGGAGAAGGCTTTTGACTTTGTCTTGCATACTCATCTATTGATGGTTTTAGAATTATTTGGTATACTGGACAGATGTATTGTGTGGTTAAAGAAACAATACCTTTTTGCTACCTTGGTACCTTTAGTGAATGGTCATGTTGGGAAGATGGTTAAAGTGAAAAGAGGGGTCAAACAGACATGTCCCATGTATCCATTTAGCATATTTTTAGTGTAGACCCCTTGCTGAGTAAACTGCAGGACATAAGAAATGTGCAAGGCAATAAAGGTCTGTAAATACATGATCCCTTTAAAAATATAAGCATATGCAGATATTTGCCTTTTTGTAAATGATGTCGGCTCTGGGCAGAAGGCTTTCCAGATTTTAGATGCTTTTTCCTGCATGACTCAAGCCAAGCTTAAGTACACAAAGAGTGTGTGCCTTGGCCTTAGGACACACCCCTCAAATTAGATTATTTCAGATATTTCTGTAATGGCATCTATAATCTAGATTGTGGGAGTCACGTTTGGGAAAAAGGCTATATGACAAGAAAACTGAGATGCTTCTCAACTCATTACACTGACCTCTAGGTTTAGCTTAAAGGTTAGAATAGCAAGCAATGAATGAGCTTGGTACTGTAGATCCAGCAGACCTGGATTTGATTTCTACAACCTTCACCTGCATACTGTGTGTCCCTGAGCAAGTCATTTAACATTCCTAATGCTCCTGGGCTGCCGCTGAAAACAGGCATTATTCCTAGTGGGCCTTACTTAGTTACCAAAGAAAAAAACAAATTGGTAAGTGAAGCCAGCATCTGAGGAGGCAAAACTACAACACTGAAAGAAGTGGACCCCTTCAAAAAGAAAAAATAATCTTTTATATTTAAAACATTATTAATGTCCCTTTTTTTATATCATAAGTTATATTTAAACTCTGCTGGTGGAGTTGGAAGCCAGATTTTTTAGTTTATATTTTTAGGCACTGCTGGGAGTAGGTTGAACATCATCAAATGGAATATGACCTATTTGCCAGATGCAAAAGTGGGACAAAATATGGTTAACCCAGTCACGTTTAAATTTAGTATTTATTTGTACAGTAAAGTTTTTCCAACCCTTAGAGATCCCCCAAGGAGATGGATCCCATGGGTAAATTAATGTTTTATGGCCTATTTAATTAAATAACAGCAGGACTGTTTTTAGCTGCTTAATGTGACGAGTTCAGAGGTAATACCCAATTGTGTTGATCAGGTCTTGTTTAAAGACAAGAAATGAGCATTAAAGGAGTAGTACACACAGAATTTGCAAAAACATATGTTATGCAGAGTTCTTTCATTTGTGTGTAAAGTCCCAATTTGTCCTTCCTTCCGTCTGCTATTAGGAGTTTTACCTAAATTAACCTGCTAGCTTTATTGTAGTTTTAGGACCCCTAGGGATCTCCATCTCAGCTCAGTTTATTGCTTTCTTTGTTCCTACAATGCAACCGAACAATCTATACAAATGCTGCAAGTTACAGTGAGTGGGAGGGTGCTGAAGCAAGGGTATCAAACCCAAATGTAAACAAATTCCAAAAGTTCCTGAGCATGCCAAAATGCATCCTGTATCATGTGACAGTTATGTAACCAGAACCATAGATTCAGTGGCAAGCATTACTTTACAGTTGGTTTACATCAGTTGAGCTGGCTATATTTTAAAAACTATAAAGAATTCAGCTTGGTGACTAATCTCATTGCAAAGGTCTTTTTGATGTGAACAATTGTGACACTGGTTGTGTCTGTGTAACTTGATTGGTTTTCAAGATATTTACATTTGTGTGGCATGTCTACTGGAGTGTTCACTCAGAGAGAAAAAGAGTGCCTGCTGTTTGCAAGTGCATCTGCACACAAATCCAAATATCTTCAAAACCATACAAGCTACACAAAAACAACAAGCAGCAAAGTTGTTCAGGACAAAAATAGTTTGACAATGAGGGTAGTCACTAAGCTGAACTCCTTACAATTTTTAAAATATTTGCCATCCAAAGTGGGAAATTTGGTTAAAAAACATGGACATTTGGTTAATTAGATGGCTATATTTTAAAAATTATATAGAGTTCAGCTTTGTAAATACCCTTATTGTAAATGCATTTTTGTGCTGAACAACTTTGCTGTTCGTCATTTTTGTTTGGCTTATAATGTTCCCAAGATATTTAGGTTTGTTTGGCATGTGTACAGATGCACTTGCAGATGCTTTTTTCTTTCTGAGTGAACACTCTTGCAGACATGCCAAACAAATGTAAATATCTTGAAAACCATACAAGTTACACATATACAACCAGTGCCACAATTATTCACAACAAAAAGACCTTTACAATAAGGGTAGTCACCAAGCTGAACTCTGTATAATTTTTAAAATATAGCCCTCTCTACTGTTGTGAACTGATAGTAAAGCAGTGCTTGCTGCTAAATCTATTGTCCTGGCCACATCACTGTCACATGAGACAGGATGCATGTAGGAACAAGGAAAGCAATAAACTTAGCTGATGTGGACATGCCCAGGGTTCATAAAACTACCATAAAGCTAGCAGGCTAATTTAGGAAAAACTCCTAATAGCAGACAAAGGGAAAGATGCACTAGGACTTCATACACAAATCAAAACACTCTGCACAAAATGTTTTTGCAAATTCTGAGTGTACTACTCCTTTAAGACTTGGTGCTTTATGTACAGTACAACAACAAAAACAATGCTGCTATATTCAAATCACAATTTTCAGGAAAGTGGGAGTTATAGAGATTGTCCTGAGGGCATGGAGTGACAAGTGGCTCTACAACTAATGAACAGATGCAACTTGGTTCACAGGTTGGACATGGTGTGGCACTGCTCCCATGGTAGATTGGGTTTTGGGATTCACACAAGCATAAGAGCCAGAAGAACAGGTATTTCAAGAGAAAAGGCTGTTTTGGAGTACTAGAAACCCAGACTCAACTTCTCTTACACTGTCCCTCTGCAGTGTCTTTTTTGAAGCAGTTCGCTTGGGAATAGGGAGAATATCCATTTTCCTCACCAACAGTTTGTACTATGGTATTGAGTTTATATTTTAGGAGGTGGATATTTGAACCTAGCACACTGTGAGGCATTTTTGCAATTCTGAAAAAAAACATTATGGCAGGTTAGAGACCAAATGGTGTTGCAGCAAAAGTAGAATCACACAAAGAAGTAGTAAACTTGATGACAGCATATCTCATGGTGATTTTTTTCTGCAGAAGGGATACAAATGATGGGCCACAAGTCATTACAGTTATGGAAAATTATACAATGGCAAGAAAGAATCCTGGCTTCTGATTGGTCAGTTGGCTGTCACAGCAGGGATGTTATCCTGGCATAACATCCCTGCTCATGATATGGATCATATGGATGACTGCCAGCATGATGATCTTCTCTTTCTCTTAAGAAACAAAAATAACAAAAAACATTCTTTAAAATTATTTTTTTATTATAAAACAACAAGCCATTGTATAATAGGAATAATGCCCTCCAGGGTGGGAGTTATGCTGGGATAACATGCCTCGGGTGGTTGGGCCCGAGGGCGTCCAACACCCGAGGTGGGATGTTATCCCAGCATAACTCCCACCCTGGAGGGCATTATTCCTTTAATATTCCATGGCTTATCTTCTGAGTTTTGTAGATTTCACAGGTATATTTTTGAAATAATTGTTTTTCCCATATTTATTTTTTATGTCTACTACTGATTGAAACCATGTGATGTTATAGTTTCTGCCATTATTTAGTTATGCTGCACTATTTCCTTTAAATAAAAAAAAACAATCCTACACTTTTCAAGAAGTGTCATGGGATGTTTAAAGAAAATTGAAAAGATTTCCACCTACACTGTTGATCTGCAGCATTACTGTACACTAGGTACTGATGTACATTTACTTTAAATAAAAAAAAAACAACAGTTTTTCACCTTGCATGTTTACTCTTTTATCCTGCAAACCCAGGAGTGTGCTGGTTTGTTCATAGTCAATGTAAGCCCTTGCAGAGCACTGTGAGACTCAATGTGAGACATCTAATCATACATCCCAATGCTTTTACATAGTATGGCTGACAACACCATGCTGGTATACAGCATGGCTGAAAATGGGTAAGAAAATGTAAGTACCAATACAGACATGTTTTAGTGATTCCTCTGGGTCAACTGAGTGTCAGTTTGATGAATGTAGTAATGCTATCAGAATACTTAACCCATTGAGGAATGACCCATATGAATCGGAGTTGTCTGGGATTAAAGGGACACTGTCAAACCCATTTGGCCTCTTAGTGTCCCTTGCTTAAAAAACACATTTTAATTGTTCTCATTATATAGAAACTTCTGATGTAGAAGATTGTTTGATTCAGGCTCCTTTTTCCTTTTAAAAAGTAAAACACTGAGTGTACCAGACTGGGGTTAGCACACTAAAACATGTTTGTTTACATTTCTTGACTAACTACAACTGCATCTTTCCTGGACTCAGGAGCACCCCCAACACTATCTAGTTACCCATTGTGTAGCAGGGAGTAGATGAGACTATTGTATCATAAGTGGCTGTACGTTTGAGGGCTTTCTAATGTTCAAGAAGCATGTAATAAGCTTTGGTAAACAATTTGAAGCAAAACAAAGCTGTGTATAACTATACATTTCCATGCATTTCAGTTCTAATAATCAAGGAGGCAGATTAAACAACCAGCAACATTAATGAAGTTAAGAGAAGGTAAGCAGTCATAAAATGTGGGATTTTACCTTGAAATAATATAATGCAAAAAAGATTGACAGTGTCCCTTTGATGATGCTAATGAGAGGAGCAGCGAAAGTGAGCCTCACTGGTTTACATATGGAGGGGAAGGAAGTGTAGACAACAACCAATGGTATGAACACTTAAACAGATAATAAAAGTGTACTTTATTTATGTTAGGATTCATATAATGTGCAGTTTGAAATGTGAGCAATAAGTGTTTATTTTTTATTGTGTTCTATTGCTATACATACCCTCTTGCTGTGTTGTTTCCACTTATAGTACCCTACGTCTGTATTTGCATTATTGTTTTTCTAGTGCCCCCCCATTGTCCATCCACATGTAGCAGCATTATGTTCTGCATTGGTCCTGAAGCAGAACATAGAAACATAGAATATGTCAGCAAATAAGCACGAAGATCTAAGACCCCATCGAACTGGTATGCATTTAGGAGGGCTAGAAACCTTTGTACCATGATGACTAGAGATGCAAAAACTGCCTACTATCATATTGAACTCAACTTTCCCATCAAGCACCCAGCCAAATTCTGGAATACCACCAAGGACCTCTCTGGTCACACACCTGGAAACTCTCTCCTGCCTAAGATCATATTTGGCAATAATATAATTACCGACAGGGTGGAGATCTTGGACTCCTTTAACAACCACCTTACAACTGCAGGGTTAGCCTTTGATAACTCTCCTGCAAACCTTTTATGCTCCCAGCTGGGCACTCAACAAACTGAGGCCCGAGTCACAGATTTTACATTTTCCCTGCAACCTGCCATCTTGAAACAGGTCGAAGACCTCCTTTGCCAGCTGGATGTTAAGAAAAGTGCGGGTGCTAACTCCCTGGACCAATACTTTCTAAAGATTACTTACCACATACTAGCTGCACCTATAACACACCTATTTAACCTATCATTGACCCAAGGAATCCTTCCATCCATCTGGAAAACAGCCCATGTTATACCTGTGTTTAAATCAGGGAACCCCTGTGACCTCAACAATTATAGGCCGTTTTCCCTCCTCCCTGTCCAGTAAAAACTATTTGGAAAAAATTGTAAGTACACAACTGAAATCGTACTTAGAATCAAAGAATCTTCTAAATCCTGCACAATCCAGATTCAGAGCTAAACATAGCACTATCACAGCCCTTGCAAAAATGGCCAATGACTGGCAGAAAGAACTGGACAAAAAAAACTTTATCTGTGCCATATTCTTGGACTTAAGCAATGCATTCGACACTGTCGACCATAGCCTGCTCCTTTCATCTTTACAGTCTATAGGTTTGGACTCACTCTCCCTTCGGTGATTCACCAAATATCTTACTGACCGTCTACAGCAAGTCAAGGCCGAAGGTGAACTGTCACCTCTCAAACCCCTGCTAAGGGGAGTGTGCCAGGGATCTATTCTTGGTCCCATACTGTTTGAGATTTACATCAATAACATTAATGACAGTATATCCAAGGCTAACGTCCACCTATTCGTGGATGGCACGATGCTGTACTTGAGCCGTTCATCACCAGAAGCCACATGTAGTGACCTTCAAACTGAATTCAACTTACTTCAAAACCAGCTTCTAAATAAAAAGCTCTTAACGCAAAAAAAAAAACTAAAGCAATGTTCCTCTCTCCTTTCATACATGCAGCTAAACTGGCCATTACAAGAACTGTATCGCAGATCTCTACAATCTTCAAGGAAAACCTAGAATTTGTTATGAAGTTCAAGTACCTAGGAGTTTGGCTAGACCATAAACTCTCCTTCATCGAGCACATAGAGGACTTGCTAAAAAGACTAAGCCAGAGACTTGGTCTCTACTTTAGGATTAGCTACCTTCTTACAAGCGATGCCAAGACGAGGCTGGTACAAGCAACATTCCTTTCACTAGTAGATTATGTGGACTTCCTATATGGTCAGTGCCCTACTTCTTACCTCTCAAAACTGGATATGCTCTACCATAGAGCTTTGAGATTTATTACCAGTCTTCCCTTCGCTATGCACCATTGTTCATTATTTCATTATATGCAGCTGTAGGATGGACCACCCTCCAGTTTAGGCGGGGAAAAAAATGCTGCCTTATAGACCTACAGAGCTATCTCAAAAAAACTTCCACTGTATATCTCGGACTGCCTCCCACTATGCTTAATAAGCACCTATGCCCTGAAAAGTTACTCCTATATCTTATTGAAAATTCCCAAAGTCCACTTTTGCCTTGGCAGAACATCCATTAGCTTTGCGCTGCCATCCCTGTGGAACAACCTGCAGAAAACCTTAAAACTGAGTACATTTATCAGTATTGCTTCATTCAAGACCCTCTATTCTCGTCTCCTGATGGAACCATGCAAGTGCTTCCCATGCCACTATTTGGAAGCAACTCCCATAGTGTCACCATGCTGTCTGCCCTCTAACCTGTCCTATTCATCCATTTATTACCATCCTTCTACGGTCTTCCGCTTCTGTTAATTCACCTACATGACCATACATAGATACATAGATACACAGACAGTGTCAGCAGATAAGGGCCTATGGCCCACCCAGTCTGCCCATTTGAGCTTGTAAGTTCAGTTTATGTTTTCCAAGAAGTCTGTTGCCCCTTACCCCTGACCTCCAGAATTCCTTTATGTCAATCCCATGCATTCTTAAATCCTGTGATTGTTTCAGCCTCCACCACTTCCTCTGGCAGGGTGTTCCACTTGTCCACCACCCGTTCTGTGAAGAAATTCTTCCTCACGTTTCCTCTGAATCGTCCTCCCTCCAACTTCATCCCATGCCCTCTAGTCCTGGAACAACCATCATCACAGTGATCTAATAATAATTTAGTGATAATACTTATTAGCCCTGCTTAGCTGGTGTCCTTTCCCTCTACTGCCTGGCTTTGTACTTCAAGGCCCACCTAGCCACTACCTGTACTATTACTTCTCCGAACTCAAATTTTGTCTACCTGTCACTTAATCTGAGATCACCGCACTATCATCATGTACATATGTTACAACTGTAACTATTTCATGCTATATGCCTATTTATGTTTTTGTGTGTTGCCTTGTAAACTGTAACCTACATGTAATACCTTGTCTTGTTGTGTATATACATATGTATCATTCCTCTTTATTGCCATATGTACTGAGATCCTATCCTAACCAGGTCCATCTTACAAAAGAGCTCTGCTCAATGTTGTTCACCTGGATAAATAAAGAGATTGATTGATTGATTGATTGATTGATTGATTGAAATAAGGACCTTCTGACCCACCTGGTCTGCTCTATTTTTCCTACCTATAGTGACATCATACACCATAGTCAGCCTCTAGGCCTCAACCTCTTACTTTTAAGATCCCTCTGTATCTATCTAATACCTTCTTGAATCCTGTAGCCATTTCAGCCCCTACCACCTCTGCTGGGAAGCTGTTCCATGCATCCACTACCCTCTCAGTGAATAAGAACTTCCTCCCATTTCCTCTGAGCTTCTCCCCTTCTGTCCTTATAGTTTCACCCCTTGTCCTCGAGTATCTTTCTCTTTGGAATATGCTTCATTTTTATACCTTATTTTTACCTGTGAGGTATTTGAATGATTCTATCATATCACCCCTTTCCCTCCTTTCCTCCCAGGAGTACATATTTAATTCCTTGAGTCTTTCCCCATAGGGCTTTTAATGCAGGCCATGCACCATTTTGGTTGCCCTCTTTTGTACTGCCTCCACCCTATCTATGTCCTTGCGGACATGAGGCCTCCTTTACTGTACACAGTACTCAAAGTGTCGTCTCACCAGTGATCTATACAGGGGTATTGTTACCTCCCTCTTCCTGCTGCTGATTGCCCTGCTTATGCATCCCAGTATCCCACCAGCCTTCCCCACTGCCTTGTCACACTTCTTTGCTACTTTCAGGTTATCAGAAATGATCACCCCCAAGTCAATTTCCTGCTTTGTGACTGCTAATACATCTCGACCCAGTTGGTATGTTGCCCCGTTTTCATGTATAACCATGTGCATTACTTTGCACTTCTTTGTGTTAAAACCCAGCTGCAAAACCCTTGACCATTCTTCTAGTTTTTTTAAGTCATTCCTCATTCTTTCCACCCATCCTGGTGTGTCCACTCTGTTGCAGAGTTTTATGCTATCTGAGAACAAGCATACGTTCCCTTCCAGCCTTTCTGTCATGGCACTAATATAGACATTGAAGATGACTGGCTCTAGAACTGATCCTTGTGGCACCCCACTGGTCATTTTGCCCATTCCAGAGTGAATGCCATTTACCTCCACCCTCTGACTCCGATTGCCCAGCCAATTTTCCACCCATTTTACTACTTTAGGACCTACTCATAGGCTCCCCAGCTTGTTTAACAGCCTTCTCTGTGGAACGGTGTCAAAACCCTTACTGAAATTCAGGTAGGCCATGTCAACTACTCCTCCATGATCCACTTCCCTGGTCACACAATCAAAGAACTTGATCAGGTTTGTCTGGCAGCCCTTCCCCCCCGTGAAACCATACTGTCTCTGATCTTTATCTTCATCTTCTCTGCATCTTCATAAGGATATTGACAGGGTGGAAGCAGTCCAAAGAAGGACAACCAAGATGGCACAGTGCTTACACCAGAAAACATATGAGGAGAGATTAAAGTACCTTAACATGTATACGCTGGAAGACAGGAGAGAATGGGGTGACATAATTGAAACCTTCATGTACCTTAAAGGCATAAATAAGGTGCAGGTAAGGGACATTTCTCAGTATAGCAGTGGGACAAGAACAAGAGGACATGAGACTGGACAGGGGAACATTGAGGGGGAACATGAGGAAGTTTTTCTTCATTGAAAGGGTTGTGGATACCTGGAATAGACTGCCACAGGAGATGGTGGGAGCAAACACAGTAGGGGGATTCAAACATGCATGAAATAGGCATAAAGGAACACTAGATATGGGAAGGGGGGCTAGACTGATGACCACAAAGAGTCACCAGCAGCTGCTACAAGTAGGGAAAATGGGCAGAATGGATGGGCCTAGCGGTTTTTATTTGCCAGCAGTCTTCTATGTTTCTATGAGCCTGCAGACTATTGGTAACAAGGTATTCCCCAATCCTTTTCTTCAGCTTTGCCACCACTGATGTCAGGCTCACAGGCCTGTAATTTCCTGCATCCTCCCTATTTCCACTTTTGTGGAGGTGGACTACAGCTGCCCTACTCCAGTCCCCCGGTACCTCCCCTGTTTTTAATTACAGGTTGAAAAGTTGAAAAAGGCTGTCGGAGGTGCAGTCAGCTCCTCTTTCAGTTCTCTCAGTACCCTGGGATGCACTCCATCTGGCCCCATTGCTTTGTCTACTTTTAACTTTGTTAGTTCCTTATGTAGACCCTCTCTGTTGCTGTCCTAGAGAGGGCCACTACCCCTGCCTTGCTGGCCAGATCAAGGTTAAGGGGCCTGGGTTCCTATCAAATGATACATGGGGGTCCTTTCCCGAAAGATTAAAAATAAAAGTGGTGGTGCCTCCATCCAGAGTACCTATTAGTGGGTCTGATCTTTATAGTAATACCCCCTGGGATGTCGTACCAACCCATCTCCCCAAACAGTTACCCCAAACCAGGACATACCAGGACTAGAACCTCCTCACCATCCTACATTTCTGTTTCAATTTCAGCCAATAACATGCTCACTAAAATCAGGCTCTTGAGTCAGCGCTTTCTGAAACAACAAAATCTTGATTTATTTACATGGGGAAGGTTAGGATGGGGTAAGATGAATAGAGGTTAAGCAACTTTTAAATTTGCATTTAAATATTTAGCATTTTTCCCCAGTCATTCCCTTTTATGTTTGAGAACACACATATCAATCAGTGCAGCCACCATTCTATCTACCTAACTGCTGCAGGTGTTACCATACCCAGATCCCCCCACTAGTACCAGTCCAGAATGACACCCCAATTCTATCCTTGGGTACCCAGATCTTACAGTTGCAGGCCTGAGGTACAGTTGGTCAGTCGGCATTGGCGTGCTTTGCTGATTCAAATAACCTTCTTTCACTTGGATAGCTGTACTGGCTTCCTATGCCAGTGAGCATACTTGAACCATAAACTATATACAATTCACAGGATGTTGCAGGGCAATTCCTGCTATTACTCACGGTTCTGCAGAATCAGTCCTTGGGAGGCACAGTTGACCGAGGTCCTGGGGTTGATGGAAACAGCACTTGCAGAACCCGGCATGATGCTTGATGGGACAAAAGTTCTGCAGCTGGAACTTCAGGCTTGATTGGAGATCTTGCAGCTTGTCTCCTTCGACCTATGACGGGCCTGTTGCAGGGCACACATGCAAGGCCTGACAACCACAGGGGACTCAGACATGGAAGTGGCTCCATGGCCTGGCTCCCTCACAGGTCAGACTGCCCTATCATTTTGGTACAAGACCTGTGGCCCCTGCAGCCAGCAGACCCCACTTGAAAGGGTTTAGCGAGTTCCCCACCTGGCCCTGGGTTTAAGATGGCAACTTTGATCATCTTGTGCTTTCATTTCAGTTCCCTACTAGGGTGTGTAGCCAGTGGTCTCTGTTACCTACCCTGCCTACCAGACTCTTGGGGATGGAGAGTCAGAAAAACCCAGGGTGATCACAACAGTCTTTTTCTCTTGCTGTATCTCAGGAGCAGACAACAAGCACCCTGCCCCACATGCACTTGCTAGTCCTTCTGCTTTCACAGTCTGTCAACTTTAACACAGCTGAATTCTTGATCTGGCACTCACTCAATTCCAGAACTCTGTCTCAGAAAACAATCCAAAAGTCTCTTTTCTCACCGTGCAGGTGCATAGCATTTCTCCGGTCTAAAGAGGCTCACTCTTCATAATTCTCTCATTTTCCTTTTTCACACTTTCCTCACTGATTAGGTGCAGCTGAGAGTACCAGTCTTTTCCCAGGCTTAGATGCAACTTTTGTCCTTTTTCCAGGCTCAGAACACAGCCTTTGTCTTTTTCCAGGCTCAAGACACAACCTCTTTTTTATCTGGATCATCTCACTGCTGTGGTGCACTTCTCTCCTCAACATCAGAACTCCTGCAGCTCTCCTTCTCCATAGAGCTGCCTGTACATTCTCCTCCAATTCTCCTCAGATGGGGGAAAACAAACACCCAACTCCTGGGGGTCGGATGACTGGCAGCCCCCAGGCAGACACTCTCCCAACCTTTCAACCACATTCTCTCACCAGGGCAAGAGCCTCCTACGTGAGGAGGGGCTCTCCTCAGACTCCTGTCTGAAATGAATTCAGAATCTGAAAGTCCAAGTCTTTTGGGAGCTTTCTGGCATCTACCCATTGGCTGGAGCCACTGTCCTTTCAAAAAATTAATATGTGAGCTTCCTCAATGCCTCACTGGCTGCTCAAAATGGCACCAGAATAATCCCTAGTATTTTTCTCCAACAGTCTCTTCAACAAGCCCCATGATCCTCCTGGCAAAACCTGTCTTGGTGATTGGTTGGCTGATGTCAAGTGAAAGTAAGCATGGCTGCTGGTGTAAACAGTCCCAACACAGTTCACCCAGTGTTGCATCTTTAGTGTTCTTGTGCAGCAAAACCGTTTACTTTTATTACACAAATTTTCCCCAGCATTTGGTAGCCACCCCTGTGCCCTGTGTAGTGACTGCAACCTTTAACATATTTAGTTTGCCTTTTCCCAGTCGCTGCTGCTGTTATGCCTTGCCCCTGACAGCACACACACATAACCCAATTACAGTTGATACAAGTCCCCTCTTTAAACTGTCCCTGCAGCCCACATAAACATTTCTAGTTATTTAATTTCCAACTATTTGGCAGCTGTCCCTCTTCTTTATCACAACATCCTTTTATTCATTATTTTTAGTTTCCCCTTTGTCTGTTGCTAGCACTAATCTACTCTGCTCAGCGCTATACAGGCCCCTGGCTCATTAATATTCATGAGCCACCTCATTAATATGCATGAGGTGACTTCCAAATGCTGCAGCACTTTTGGTGCGTTCAAAAACTCATTTCTTTCACCTTCTGCCATCTCTCTGGTTCTGCCAACGTCACCGGTCCCTATTTTACTTTACCCAGGGACCGGGACCACCATAGTGGCAAACTGAACACCCACCACAATGGCCAAAAGAAAATGCACTTCTGTACATGCATGGAGCTCGCCCGGCACTGGAGTGCCAAATATAGGCAGCAGCTCCACACTTCAGCTTCTCTGGCCCACTTTGTAGGAAAAACTATGCAGTCAACCGGCAGACAGTCCAGGAACACCAGTGGGCACTGAGGATTTACAGGGGGGCACAGCAAGGACCAGGGAAAAAGAAATGTGGGTAGAACAAAACCCCAGTGGAAATAGAACCCCAGAAGGGGCAGACAGGTAAGCCCCCAGGACTGGGGGGGCGGGTTACACTTAATCATTCTTTCTTCGGTAAAAGGGTTTGTGTCCTCTTCCCATACCCTTATACCCTTGTCCTTAATCCTTGGCCTGTTTCCTTCCCCTCCTCCATAAATACTGAACAGAAGTATGTGTTCAATACATCTGCTTTTTGCTGGTCCTCTTCCACACTACCCCTCCTTCTCCTTTCAGTCTTACTATCCCTCCCTATGTCTTTCTCTTTTCACTTATGTGTCTAAAAAAGTTTCATCTCCCTTTGTTACTGATTTGACAATCTTTTCCTCTGTTTGCACCTTTGCTCTTCAAACTGCCTTCACTGCCTCTCTTTTTTTCTCTTGGTAACTCTCCCTAACTACCTTCCCTGCCTCTCTTTGTTTCTCTTGGTTAGTTTCCCTATCTCCCTCCTTCTGTGTTTGTTTGAACATTCTAAATGCCCTTTTTTTGATATTACCTTTTCTGCTACCTCTTGAGAAAAACATAACGGCCTCCTTTTTCTCTTGCCCTTTTTTTAACCTTTGTTTTGCCCTTGCTAACCTGCCTGACACAGAAGTTTGTAGCTTTTTCAATGCCCTCTGTTATTTTTGCCCACCATTCCTTGACTCCCCCCCAGTTTTTCTATCCCTGCTAGAGCATCCCAGATGCATTCTCCCATTTTGTGTTGTAATAATTTTTATTGATATTTCAGAACATGAAACAAAACATAAGGTCACAGTACAAAATACAGTGATCAGTTATAAAGTACATCCAACCCCGCCCACAAGTGCTGGGATGGTATACTGATCTAGTTGTCATATGGGGGCAACCAAGTATACCCTAAGAGTAAACTATATAAATGTAACATTTCAGTTAACAGAATAAAGACTACTGTATATCACTGGGTTACATGCTCTATTATGTATAGACATACCATAGAATTTAAGCTACACCCTGGGTACCCCAAAACCTCCACTATCAACCTTATAAGGAGTACTTACCAAAGCTGGATTGAATCAGATCCTTCACAGTACTGGGCTTACACATTGCAGAAGTAATTTATACTTGCCGCTAAAGGTGTTCTTTTCAAGGCATTCGGAGCACTGTGACATAGAGTATAGATATGTTCTGCAAGGACCACCCGTTCCTGTAAAGATACCAAAACGACCCAAGCTTAAGTCCGTACTCATAAGATAACTTCGGTGTGTCCAGCAGACCAAACACATTCAATCATAACACCTATAGTTCTGGGAATATCACATCCCCCACAAAACATGGGGCACCATTACCTTTACCTTTGCTGGAGTTCCACCACAACTAACTACATATACAGCCAACAGAAGAAACCAAGGTTGATCACCCTATTCCCGCTGGAGGAGGAACCTGCACTAAGTATCTCAGATATGGGTCCCAACAGGCTGTGAATGAGGATAATTTGGATTTCTGTAGGTGGGATATCTTATCCAGTTTGGCCAGAGTAGCCAAAGACCCCAATATTACTGTTACCGAGGGATCACCACAGACCTCCACTGGCATAATATAGCCCTTTGGTCTGTAACACTAACAAGGCCAGCCATCTCAATTTTAACAGTGACATTTAGGCAATACCCCTTAACCCCAAGATACAAAAAGGGACATAGGGAATGGTCTGTTGAGAACCCGAGAAGCCAGAACCAGAATCTCTTGCCAGAGAGGTTGGATCTTGGGGCATGTCCACAGAATGTGCAAAAATCTTCCCGGCTGTTGACACTCCAGCAATTATCCTCTCATTACTTTAGCTCTATACAGAATGACTGGGTTCTATACCAAGAGTGTGCAATTTTGTTTTGAATTAGTCTCAATTTGGCATCAGTAAACCAGGAATGAACATCTATACAGGCTTTATCCCAAGCCTCAGATGATATAGAGTCTGCAACATCTTCTCCATCTAATTCTTGCTGTCTCAGATTGAGATGGAAGAGTATCACTCAGAGGGAGCATACAACTGACCCATAAGTCCCTTAGTACATGAATCCACTTAACCAATGGAGATGGCTGAACCCAGCTCAACGGAGAAGCTTAAAAGTTGTCTGATAACATCCCTGATCTGGAGTATCTCCAGAAATCTTCTGTTGAATTCCCCATTGCTGTCTCAGAGACTGAAATGTCTGGATATTCTTATGATCAGGGGTCAACAAATCTCTTAACATGGTGATACCCAATGCTGCCCAATGCCCCCACCTAATTTTGCTGCCACCTATGGTGATGTCTGAGTTGTGCCATATAGGCACATAAGAAAGAGGAAGAGGTGCCAGCTTAAGTCTATGATGAAAGCAAACCCAGTTTTTCCTGGCTGAATCTATTGTCGGGGACGTAGGAGATGTACTGTCTATCCCACCCTTATTAATCTTAGCTTTTTTGAAATTATCCTTCTGTACTAGAAGAGATAAGGGATGACACAACCCTACGATGTCTGTCTCTAGCTGTACCCATTGCAGTGACAGAGGGGAAAGGGGTCTAGCCCAGTTGATCATTTGAGCTAACAGAAAGGTCCGATGGTATCCTTCAAACCACGGGAGGTTCCACCCCCCCCGCCGCCAGTGTGATCTTAATTTAGCCCGACTGAATCTAGGTTTAGATCCTTCCCATAAAAATTCCCCAATTACTTTGTCAATACTCTGAAACCGTCATGCAGGTAAAGGGACCGGTAAATGTCTCAGGAGATAAAATAATTTGGGAGCAGCAATCATAGATACTGCCTCCACTTTCCCAGCAAGAGTTAGTTTAAGTAACCTCCATCTATCAAAATCTGTCTTCAGTGAGGAGAGAAGGGTTGTATATTGGCCTTCCATATAACCTCTAGAGAGGAGGAGAAAATACCCAAATATGTAATCCCAACTGGAGCCCAAACTAGCTCCTCCACTCTCATGTCCTGCTGAACACAGTGCTCATTCAGGGGGGAGTATCTCTGTCTTGTGCCGATTCATCCGAAGACCAGAATGCTTAGAGAATTCTTCAAGCAAATCAAGAAGCAGGGGGATAGCAGTGTGAGCATCCTCCAACAAAAGAAGAAGGTCATCAGCATACATAAAACTTAAATAGGATATATTCCCAACTGTCAAACCATTAATCTTTGGGTGATTGCGAATGGCAGCCGCCAACAGTTCTATCGCCAAGACAAAAAGTAAGGGAGAGAGCGGGCAACCTTGTCTCGTCCCTCTGCCCAAAGGGAAAGGTTGGGAAAGGGTCGAATTGGTATTAACTCTGGCAAAAGGGGCCCCATATATAGCTTTTTATTCTTGCAGAAAGGTGTCTCCAATCCCAAAATGAGCAAGGGTCAAATATAGATAGTCCCATTCCACTGAGTCAAAAGCCTTTTGAAATCTACCGTAATGACCACAGGGGTGTGAATAGACCTGGCCAGAGGAATCAAATTCAACAGGGTTCTTAAATGATCTGAACTATGTCTGCCCGGTATAAATCCCACTTGTGATGGGTGTATCAATTCAGCCAACAAAGGACTAAGTCTGTAGGTCAGGATTTTAGCATAAAGTTTACTGTTCAGGTTTATAAGTGAAATAGGGTGATAATTTCCAGGATTCGTGGAGTCCTTACCTTTCTTGGGAATCACAACAATAGTTGCCTCCCGCATAGAGAGTTGAAAGGCACCCTTAATTTCGACCTCCTGAAAGACCTGAATCAAAAGGGGAGCAATAATATGGCCCAGAGTCTGATAAAATTCTGTGGGGTACCCATCGCTACCCGGAGATTTACCCTTTTTTAAGTTTTAAATAGCCACCATCAGTTCCTCCTTAGAGATAGGGAGATCTAACCCCTGTGTGTGCTGGCTCTGCAGCTTAGGTAAGCTCAGCGAATTTAAGAAGCCCTGAGTATCCAAATTATGCTTAGTGTGAGTGGAGCAATATAACTTTGTATAGAATGCAGACATAATCTCATTAATATCCCCTGGAGAAGTACGTAATGAGCCTAAATTGTTTTTTAGGCCAGGGATAAATCTGCTAGCCTGCTGTTTCCTTAATTGGTAAGCAAGTACCTTACCCCCTTTGTCCCCCTTCCCAAAACATATGTTTAAGACGTAAAATAGCAGCTTCCGCTTTCCTGTTCATAATCTGATTAATTTCAAACCGAATGGCTAATATGGATTTCCCTATAGTCGAATGAATATTGGGAGAAGGCAGCGACTTAAACTTACTCTCAGCCTCAGCCAATTTCCTCTCAAGGTCAAGCAGCTGAGCTTCTCTTTGTCTGCGTCTAGTAGCCGAAAACCCCATAATGCTACCTCACAACGTGGCTTTAAAAGCCTCTCAAGTTGTACATGCAGAGGTGTCATCAATAGGGTTTTCTGCAAGGAAAAGAGAAGCCTCCTTAATGAGCCAAGGGGTGAACTCAGGGTCCTGTACCAGAAGTGGGTCCAATCTCCACTGTTTAGTTGGGGGAGCCACTGGGTCCCATTGTACTAATAGCTGAACTAAAGCATGATCAGAGATACAGCAAGGGAGGATTGAAACCTCCAAAGTTTTAGTAGTCAGGTTATCTGAGCCAAGCCAAAAATCAAGCCTACTATATGAATCATTGGGAACAGAATGAAATGTGTAGTCTCTAGCTCTGGGGTGGAACAATCTCCAGAGATCTACTAACCCCTGGTCAGACAACATTTGATGGAGAGCTTCACACTCCTAGGATGTGCCTCTTTCCCCATCATTTCTATCCAACATAGGCATCAAGGTCAGATTAAAATCCCCACCAATGAGTAGCGGACAGTCTGGAGGGTTAAATTCTAGTGTTGCTTCTGCCAGCTTATGAAAAAAAAGTGGAGCATCATTATTGGGGCATATACATTGCATACAGTAATTAAACCAGTGGGCGTATTATATGTAGCCATAACCCATCTGCCATCAGAATCTGCACGTATCTGGGTTAACTTCCAAGGAAGAGACTTGTGCACCAAAATCTGGAGTCCGTGTTTCCTGGTCAAGGCATTGGAATGCACTTGCTGACCAACCCAATCCTTCATCATACGGGTATGATCTTCCCCATTAAACTTAGTCTCCTGGAGAAAGGCTACTTGAGAACGTTTACGTTTCAAGTATGCGAGAACTTTCTTACGTTTAATCGGAGAATTTAACCCACAGACATTCCAGGTATGCATCACTATATCAGCTATTTTGTTACCTTCCTCAATGTACCTTAGTCTAAACTATTAAAAGAACTAAATCTATCTATATGCCAAATATGAAAAGTCCCTGTACCGATCAGGGCAAACACGCACCCCAACAATAGGTGGGAATTATCTAATCTAATTACAACTACTCTATACTCCTACACTATCTAAATAACAACCAAACAAACAAACTACCTACTATTATTAGAAGAACCGGTAGAATTAAGCCGGCTAGAAACCTAGCCAATGGTATATCCTATCGATCCTGGGGGGAACCAGGTATTCTCAGAAGGAAGAAGATCCCTATCTACTATGGAGCATATATCAAACTACTCTGAAAGAGGACCAAAGCAACAAACAAAGTCTGTACATGCTAGAGCCTGCAACGGACCTGCCTACAGTCTCTCATCACATGGGGAACTAGTCCTATAACCAAATCTTAGGACCAGTTTTTTCTGCTCTTAATGGAAACTCAGAACCCCTCGTACTAACTCCATGTCCACAAAAGATATTATGAGACATCTCCCCTAACTGGGCTTCTAATACTTCTAAAATTTTCTTACTAATGAATCTTTACCAACCTCCTTAGGGCCCACCTATAACCAAGCCAAGTACTACATATTCTGGAGTAAAACTATGTGGCACATCTTAATCATTACCCCATAATCGAAACCGATAGAATCCCTTTGGCAATGTTAAGTTCTACATATCGCCTCTATGGACCCATTGAGTCACTAATCCCTCCCAATAGGCCCTCAAAGCAAAATACTATGGAGGGTAAAATATTGTCTTGACAGAGATAATAAACTTCCTCCTATGGAAGACAAACAGGGAAGGAAGAAAAAGGGGGGTAGGTCACGCCCCCGGGGATCTACCCTATCACAGGCAGATCTTCAAACATCCCTTAGCCACAGATGTACCGCCCACATTATATGTTTATATAATCATTCCCCTTCTACCCCAGCCGATACCCCCAGAATGTGCCATCGATGACAACTGCCATAAAACCTTCTGATAGACATTACCCCAAGGCTACACCCAGGTATAACTTAAGGAAGCCATACCTATTTCCACCCGCAATATTACAACAATAAACAATCAGCAGTTCAGATACTTATCTAACATTAAACAGTATAATCCAAGGAAAAAAGTCCATTTGCTCATGAAATTTTTGGCTGTTTTCCCTCTTCTCATTCTTGATCCGTAGATTGACCTGGGGGACCCTAGGCGGAAAGACCGATGATGTACTAGCTGTGGTACTGACCATGCCTGAAGGCACTCCCTAGAGGGTCTTCTTGAAAACTTCCACCCCATTGACCATTGCTTCACAACCTTCCTCCTCGGGAGATCATTCAGAATCGTGAACCGGTTTTGGCAAAGTAAGGACTGACATATTCTATCTGAACTTCTCCTTGTGTATCTGGAGGGGAGAAGTCAGATTGTCAGTGCTGCTCTTCCTTTCCTGAGGATGATCCCTTTAGTATGCGGAAGATGGAGGCCTCTTCCTCGCATATCAAGTTCTTGGGTACTAATCCCACCAGTGGTGCCGATTGAGGAGAGGTAACTGTAGTAACAGCAGCTGAAATGGGGATACCTTGAACATTTTCAGCCTGGCTAGAAGACTGGGAAATCAAACTTCTAGGACAGGAATTGACAATATAGTCCAAAGTCACCTCTGAAGATAAAAATTGCAGACTTGTACCATTCATAGAGATTTGTAGTGTGGCCGGGTACCTTAATGTGAAAGGGATCTTTAAAGCATGTAGCTTCCTTCGAGCTTCAGTGAAAGTTTTACGCTGAGAGGCCAATTCCCTTGAATAATCTTGAAAAATCATAATCCTATTCCCTTGCCACTGTAGCTGTCTGAGCTCTCTCGCCCTAGCCTGTATTGCTTCTTTTTCAGCAAAATTCAGGAACCGAACCATGATGGGGTGAGGACGTTCCCCCTGGGCAGGCCTAGGCTGGGCCGTTCGGTGATCCTGCTCCATTGTAATTTTAGTACCCTCAGGGAGCTTCAAGATTTCTGGCAGTACATGTTGTAGAAATGGCAAAACCTTCCCTTCCTCACAACCCTCCGGGAATCCCAATAGGTGCAGATTATTTCTGCCTACTCCTATTTTCCAGATCTTCCACTTTATCTTGCAGCTGATTAATCTTAGCCGCCTGATCTCTCATTAGGGCCGAGTAGTTGAGAAGTGCGTCCTCCTGCGTGTTTACCCATTGCTCCACTGTGTCCACACGTACATTAATTTGCTGAATAGCGAGAGCAGAATTATTAGCTGCTAATGTGAGGTTGTCTATGCTTGCCATGATCGACACAAACATGTCCCGTATAGAAGGCTCCTCTCGCTCATTTACTAACTGCGCCATCATGTAGATCACGGATAGCAGGGATACGAATCTCCCACTCACAATCCGCTTTGCCGAATGTCCCAAGAGTCCAAAATTCCCATGTCGATAGTACCGAGTTTTGGCAGCCTGATCTGTTATTATTTTTTGTGTACATCCTCCCCAAAGGGTATAATTCCCAGGTGCTAGGCTCCATGCGACGAGAACAACCCGATTAAGCCGCCATCTACAACGAGCACTAACCACACCCCCCCCGCATTCTCCCATTTTAATAAAATTGGCCCTCCTGAAGTCCAGGAATCTCCCCCCTTGTGTGATTCAATTCTGACCCAGTTCTTATCTCAAACCACATTGTACAGTGGTCACGGGTCCCTAAGTGATCCCCCACTGCGACGTCAGTCACACTGTCTCCATTTGTCAGCACTGGGTCCAGCAGTGCACCCTTGCAAGTGGGTTCCAATACCAATTACCTGAGGAATTCCCCTTGCTGAGTGTCCAGGATGTACCTACTCCTGGCTGTAGTTGCAGTGGGGGGTGGGACAGCTTCAATCCACATTCAGTAGATTGAAGCCTCCTGCTAGCAATACCTAGTCAAAATCAAGGAGGCAGTACAGTGCAGTGGTTTAAGGCTCTGTGCTGCAAACCTGGAGACCTGGGTTTGAATCCCACAGCCCCCACTTGCATACTGTGTGATCCTGAGCAAGTCACTTAACTTCCTTGTGCTCCCAGGTCACACCTGTAAATAAGCTTTCAGCTTAGTGTGTCTCTCCTGGTAAAAAAAATAAACAAAAATACATCTCCCTTGCAGGCTATCTTCAGGAGTGTTTTCATCATTTCCTTATTGACCTCTTCCCCTTGTGCTAGAGATCTGTAGATCACTCTTGTTTGAATAGTAGTCCCTTTCCCTCTCTCCAGAGTGACCCACAGGATCTCCGTTCTTCCCTGCTCCCCCAGTATTTCCGTGGCTTTTATGTTATCCCTGACATAAAGAGCCACTCCTCACACTTTTCTACCTACCCTGTCCCTTCTGATCAGCGTATATCCTGGTATGGCTATTTCCCAGTCCTGGTTTGCATTGCACCAGGTCTCTGTGATGGAAACTAAGTCCAAGTCTGCTTTCACCATGGTAGCTCTAGGTCTGCAACCTTGTTGTTCAGACTTCTTGCATTTGCGCCCATGGCTCTACAGGCTATGATGCCACCCTCTAGTCTTTTTCCCTTTTGCCCTCCCTTATTGTGTCCACTATGTTTTTTAGGTGTTTCATACCTTGTACCCCCTGACATTCTTTGTTTGCCTCATTTTGAATTCTCTCTCCCTAAGGATACTCTTTGTTTGCCTTGTGAGCTTGGGGGAGAGGGGGTTGTTTTGGTTTTTCTGCCTCCCTTCACCTCCCCTCTTGGCTAGTTTAAATGCCTGCCAATGAAACATTTAAACCACTCACTAAAGACTAGTGTTCCCCCACTGGATAGATGCAGTCCACCATCCTTGTACAAGCCTTCATTACTCCAGGTGGGACCCTAGTCCCTAATGAAGTTGAACTCCTGCTCACTGCACCATTCCTTCAACCATGTGTTGAAATCCCTGATGCAGCATTCCCTAACCTCATTATTGCCAAAGACTGGCAATACCTCCAAGAAGAACAGGGTATCAGATCTCCACTCCTAATACTACTGCTCTGTATTCCACCCCACCTTGTCCTGATCACCTAAGTCACCCATGGGAGAAATGATAGTCACTTGCACAGCCCAAAAAGTAATCCATCATGGATGATCAGACAACATCACATCACAAAAGGCATCCAAATCCCACCACCAATGTGTCCACTCTGAATGCCCCCCAGCCACCTTGCCCCCACCACCTAAGTCACCCGTGGGAGTAGTGATGGCCATCTGCACAGCCCCTGATGAGGCAGCATCCCATCACAAAGGGCATCCAATCCCCAATCCCATGTGCCCGGTCTGTATGATACCCCACCTTGCTCCAGTCATCTATGTCACCCATGGGAATAACTTTGGCCACCTGCACAGCCCCTGATCAGGCAGACTCCCGTCTCAAAGAGCCTTTGACCCCCACTCCCAATGCACCCACTCTGTATGCCCCTCACCTTGCCCCGGTCACCTAAGTCACCCAGGGGAGTAGTGAAAGCCATCTGAACAGCCCCTGAGCAGGCAGCATCAAATCACAAAGGTTACAGCTGAAAACAAGCTTTAAGCTCAGTGGCCCTACCCTGGCCAACAAAATTTAAATCATAAAATAAAGTGCTTCAGTTACCAATTCTCTTTTACTTTACAGGTTTGACTCAAAACACTCTCTTCTAGATATTAAATAAGTGCAGTTTATGCTTTCGCCTGTGTTTACTCACTGTTTAGCTATGTTCTTCTGAACTGCAAATTCTTTGTGACCCCCTTTTATTTGTTTCAGTTTTAGGTAGCTCTGGGAAGACCTTCAAGCTAACCTATGTACAGGCAGGGAAGTTCATACCTTTGATTTGTAATAATTAAAAAACATCTGAATCATAAATAAAGTGCAGTTGCATTTGTTTTAACTCATGTTGGCTGCCTCTTCATTTGAGACAAATTGTGGATTGATCCTAATGTTGCAGTCCTACTAATGGCTGCTCACACCAACCATGGCAACTGCCTATGAATTTTTATTACTGTAATTATGTTTTACGGAGAAAAAAAAAAAACGATGGTAGGCCAATTTGCTTTTCAAAGACAAATGGGACTTTTTAAAATTAGATTTCCAACATCAGCCCTAGAACTGTCTTTGCTTTGTGCTCATTAGATTTGTTAAATACCATAGAAAATCGAAGTAAATTTACCTTGAGATGTTCTCAGGCACCCTGTATATTTTTGTGGGCTGTTAGAATCAAGGAGAGGGCTGGGGTTACTGAAACCACACTCAAGATGGAGGTTTACTATCTGGGGTGGGGGATCAAGGAGAGGTGTCTGGTAGGGGAGCCAGGATATACTATTTGTAGTTGGGAATCTAAAATAGTGGTTCAGTCATATATCCTACATAGACGTACATGCATGGGGATACCCTGGGTGCAGTGGAAAGCAACCAGGCTAGACCAGAGTGCAGGTGGGTGAGCTTGGATATGCATATATACAGGAGGGCCCAATGGGCTAGGCTTGGGTACAGGAGGGACCCAATGGACTGGGTTTTGGTGTGGCATATCCACTGATCTGAGCATGAGTGAATGGATAACCCACCAGGCTGTAATTGGGTGCCAGAGGGGGTGGTAGTGGAACCAGTGTTATGGACATGGATGCAGTAGGTGACCTAACAAACTGGGCAGTGATATGGGAGAGTTCACCAAGCTTGCATATAGGGCTTGCATACAGGGAGAACAATTGGGTTGGGCTTGGGTGCAGGGGGGGTCTCACTGAACCTGGATTTGGTGAAAAGAGGGGGACCCAATGGACTGGATTTGGATTCCAGGAGACCCAATGGGCTGGGTTTGGGTTCAGTGGGTGACTCATTTTCCTGGGATGCAATAGGGAACACTTTAGGCTGGACTGGGATGCATTATGGGACCCTTTAGGACAGGCTGGGATGCATTAGGGGACCCTTTAGGTTGAGCTGGGATGCATTAGGGGACCATGCAGGCTGGATCAAGATGCAGGGGGGACCTAAGCAATCTGGGCTTGCAAGCAGGAGACCTAGCTGGATGGCTGTGGATACAGGAGAGACCCACCTTGGGCTTCAGTACAGGTGACACCTGCTGGACTGGACTTGGGTGCAAGAGGTGACTAGAAATGCAGCAAAGTAAAAAATTGTCTGCTAAGTTGGTGTGAAATGGGCCACTTTATGCAAATCTCTGCATAGTTTTCCAGCCCACTGGCAACTTCATCAGCAAGATTTATTGAAAATAAAGACAAAAATCACACCCCTTCCTTGTAGTACCCTCATCACCCTCCTTCTCCCAGCCCTAAACATATAACAAGCCCTGTCCCCCCACCCTGGTAGAACCTAGTCCTTCCCTCATACCCTGTACCAGAAAAGTTAAATGTAGTATAGTTACTATTAAAGAAAAAAATTATATACCTTCCTTCCCTTACTACAATCACAATACTGCTCTCCCCCCATCTCCAACCCCAGTGAAATAAGTAAACTGCTCATCTCAGCACCTTCTCCCCCATGTTACTCTTGAAAGGAAAAGGAGACACATATCCAGCGTAGCCAAGTCAGCTGTCACACAGACCCTTTCACCACCTAGGCTGGTCATCTCAATTAATGAAATGCTGGCACATTCGTATGTTTGTATCTTCACATGATCAAAGTAGTCAGCTGATTGCTACTCAATGAGCATGGACACTTTCATTCATTGAGACAATGCCTGACTAAGGTGGGGAGAGACTCTCTGCTAGATATGTTGCACATCCATTCATTTTAAGAGTGGCACGGGGTGTGACTGGGTGCTTCAAGGGTGGCAGATGGAGGGTTAATTAGCTTCAACTGTATCAGAGATGGGGTGGAAGTGTGGAATTAGGATTGCTGTGAGAGTGGGAGAAAGGTATGCAAGTTTTACTTAATAGTGTATACAGTACACGCTCACTGACAGCTCAGTTGGCATCCAGCCATGGTGGAGAGCTGAGAGCTGTGCCAGTCACTGGCTCGGGGTCAGGATGGGAGGGGCAGAGTGGTGGGGCACTTCCTGCCAAGGTGAGGGGTGGTGGGTCTGGTAGCCACCAGGGAACAGATTTAGGTTAGTTATATAGGGGATCAGGGATTGGGGGATCAGCTAGCCACCAAGGAATGGCACTACTTTATAATTCAGGGGATCCAGGATAGGAAGGAGCACCTGTTAGTCACCAGGGACTGGTATTACACTATTTATTTTATTTAAACTTTGGTTACCGGGAAAGACACACTGAGTCAGGGCTCATTTCCAGGTATGACCTGGGGATGCAGGGTTACAATACAAACAGAGGGAGAGAACAGACACAGCAATTATCACAAAGTCAAGCAAATGCAAACAGAGGGAGAGAACAGTAACTGCAATTATAACAGAGCCAAGTGCTGTGGAGTAAGAATAGGATCAAAATCCTACATCCAGTAACTACAGCAAATCATCAATAACAAGCAGGGTAGGCAGGTCAACAAATCAAATATTATGTTAGAAGGTGGAGGCTAGGAGGTCATCAGGGGTCAAGAAGGCTGAGGTTGAGGGACTAAGCTGAGGGACTGGAAAGGAGGCAGTGCAGGAGCAAGGGGGAAAGGGAAGTGTTGAAGCATACACTTTAGGGCTGGAAGCAAAGGTGAGTGGCAGGTGGTTGGGGAGAGCTGATTCCAGAGGGAGGGGAGTCTATAGAAGAAAGCTGACAGACCAGAAGTTGAGTGGGGGTGAGGCAGGGAGAAAGAGAGGGTGTCCCTAGAGAGAAGCTTGTAGGAGGAGGGGGCTGCTGGGGAAAAAAAGGAGGAGAGATAGGAGGGGAGGGTCCCAAACCACTATTTGGCTATGAAAGTCAAGCAATGGGTCAGTCAATGATGGGGTAGAGGTGGAATAGTGAGGGAGGACTACAGAGAGCAGTGGTAGGTGATAGGGCGGGAAGTTAGAAACAAAGCAGCAGAAGTAGTTCAGTAGAGTATTAAGCCTGAACAAGGACACAGTGGGGGCAGTACTGTAGACTATGTCAGAATAGTCAATTACTGAGAGAATCATTTTCTTGACTATCTCATGATGGATGAGGAAGGGGAGGCTGTCTCTGTTTTGGTACAATATGCCTAATTAAGGTTGTAGTTTAGAGCATATGGCAGCAATGTGGGAGGAAAAATCTAGAGTGATGTCCAGTCAGACCCAAGGTATTTGAATGTGGTGACTACTTCGAGGTTGGAATCATCGGGGTGGAGAACACAGGGAGGGTCTGGAGCTTATCCAGCTTTTGCCTTGTCCCAAATGCCATAGAGGTGTTTTTTGGTATTGACTCTAAGATGATTAGCATGGAACCAGCTGAGAACATTGCTGAAATCCTGCTGAAGGGGGTCCTGGATGTCTGAGGGGGCAGGTCCCAAGTAGTATAGGATGGTACTGTTTGTATACATTTGGATGAGGGAGTTAGAGCAGACAGAGGGGAGGTCA
Organism: Neoceratodus forsteri; assembly: GCA_016271365.2. NCBI lineage: Eukaryota > Metazoa > Chordata > Ceratodontiformes > Ceratodontidae > Neoceratodus > Neoceratodus forsteri. The sequence goes on along the minus strand of CM057455.1, from coordinate 634,619,084 downwards.
TTGATGAACAAGGAGAAAAGGATGGGGTCAAGTAAGGACCCTTGAAGGACCCCTGCAAGGATGGAGAGAGGGGGTGACAAAACATGGCTCACCAGGAGAGATTGTTGCCTGTCGGTGAGATAGGATCTGAACCAGTTGACAGCAGGGGTAGCCTGACATACTGAGAGTAGCTTGTTAAGGAGCAGAGCATGGGAGACTGAATCTAATGATTTCGCCAGGTGAATGAAGATCGCAGCAGTGATGTGACCCTAGTCCATTTCTGGTTGGACAGCATTTGTGGCCCACAGAAGGGAGAAGATGGTTGAGTAGTGTTTACAGAATCATGATTGATAAGGAGATAGAGAGTTAGAAGACATTAGGAATTCAATGATTCTGGGAAGAACTAAGGACTCTTGGAGTTTGGTGAGTGAGAGAAGGAGGGATATGGGCTGATTAATGCAAGGGGCTGAGGGATTGCCACCTTTGTGAAAGAGAAGAACTTTAGCAACTTTCCAGGCTGACAGGATGGTGCAGGAGGAGAAAGAGAGACTCAGTAGATGAGCAAGAGGGAAAGTGATAGTGGGAGCAGAGATGTGAAGCAACCTGGGATGAAGACCATCCCAACTGGATTTGGCAGGGTTAAGGGAAAGTAATGCATGAAGTACTTCTTGTGGTGAGATCGGAGGGAAACTGTAGCCATCAGATGGGGTGACTGGGTTGGGGGGCAGGGTGGGTATGATCATGAAACGCACAAGTAGTAAAGAATTTGTTAAAGGTAGTGGCAATGGAGGAGGGGTCAGAGGCCGGGCAGTCATTAATGGTGAGGGTTGGGGGGGTCACTGGGTGGGGCAAGAAACGAGTGGATAACACTACAGAATTTTAAGGGTGAATTTAGGTTTGAATGAAGGTGGGATTTAAAGTAAACATCCTTTTCAGAGCGGACTGCTTTTGTGCAGGCATTTCTCAGAGACCTGTAAATTTGTGGGTCTGAAGGGGAACAGGAGGATATAAATTGGACACAGGCCCAGCAACGAGCCTTGCACAAGGCTAAGAGATCAGACAAAATTCAGGGGTGATGTTGACACTTAACCCTGACTTTTTTGAGGGATGCATGGTGGTTCCAAGCATTAGTAAGGGTAGAGATAAAGGAGCAGAGGGTGGAGTCAACATCTGGGGCTGTGAATACAGGGGATCAGTCTGCTGAAGCTGGATCTAAGAGTAAGGCATCAATGTCAAGAGCATTGAGAGCCCTGGGCCACACATATTTGGGGGCTGAGTGGGGAGGTGCACCTTCCTAACACAATAGGTTAGGCAGATCACAATGATGCAGTGGGGATGGGAAGAGAGCACCCAGTCTAGGAGGGAGTGTTTGGAACAGCAAAGATTATAGCTGGTGGGTTCAGAAATCAGTTGAGTAAGGTTTAGTGACTCAATCTGGAGAAGAGTAGGTTTATGGAAGGTAGAGAGCCAATCCAGATTTATGTCACCTAAAAGAATGAGTTTGTCAGCAGCGGTGTGGGTAGAGATCATAGTAATGCAAGGGACTAGTGATGAGGAAGCGAGCCTAGGGGAAGCATAAAGCACTCCAACAAAGACTGGGAGGGAGGATGGGAGGGGTTGGCTTGCTATGATGAGTGTGTGAGGGTTGATTTATGACAGGAGATGGTGCATAAGATGGACTAATGAATATATAGGGCAACATCACCCCCTTGTCTGCCATTGTCTTGATGGTAGAGGTGGAAGTCAGGGTAAGTAAGGGATGTGATGGGGATCTTAAGTGACAACCAGGTTTCAAAAATGCACAAGACATCGGAAGAATGCTGGGCAATCCAGAGCTTGAGGTCATCCAGCTTGGGGCAGAGGCTTCTGGCATTCAGGTGGGCGAGACGGAGCCCTTTAGGAAAGGAGGGAGGGGTGAAGAGAGAAGGCGTCAACATCCTGGGCTAATAGGTGGGGTGGCAGGAGAAGGAGTGAAAGGGCTAGATTTGGTTGGATATCACCTATGAGGAGGAAGAGGAAGATGAAGAAAAGGTCATTTTTGGACTTGTGTGTTCTAATGTGACTGGTACAGTTTGATTTCGATAGGAGAAAGGAGGAGGAGAAGAGTCTATGGAGAAGCTTGAAATAAAGGGATTAGCAAGAAAATAAGCCAAGGTGTGAAAGGGTGTAGGGGAGACAAGGGGAGCAGGGAGGAGGAGGGCAGGAGAAAGGGGAGGGAGGGGTGGGCAGTGGATGTTTTGGGAGAAGATTGGTGTAGTGGGGTGGGTGCAGGAGGCACCAGGAGGGGCGTGGGGAGATGGATAGGATAAGATGGGGAGAAAAACGATTAGCAGGAGGAGTGGAAAGGTAGAAAACATGGCAGAAGAGGGGGGTATGCTGAAACAGTGGAAAGTGGGGAGGGAAAGCTTAGAGGGGCAGGAGAGATGGCAGAAGGGTGGCAAAGATTGCAGGTAGAGAAGAGGGGTAAAAGCACGTGAGGAGTGGTTGAAGAGTAGGCTTTGTGAAGGAGGGGGTAGTGGATGGAGAAGGAAGTGTTAAGTAGAGAGACAAGGAGAGTGGTTAATGACAGTACCTAGGACAGGGGTGAGCTGACTGAGGTGGGGGAGATAGGCTGTGTGAGGGAGAGGAGAGAAGAGGGGAAAGGAAGTGGTAAGTAAAGAGACAGAAAAGACAGCTAAGTAGTAAGGTTACAAATCAATTGGTTTGCAGCAGAGCCTAGGACAGGGGTGACTGACTGAGGAGGCACTTAAAAGGTGGTGAGGAATTAGAGTCAATTAGCAGCAGGTCAATGGGCAATTCACTTAAACAGATAAGCTAAATGGGGTATTCAGCTTTATGAACAAGAGCATCTGCACTAATGATATAATACAGGAGATCGGGATAGGGGACAACTGGACACCAAGGGTTATTTTTTGGCAAAGCAGACATGGGATCAGGTGGGGGGAGGGACCCCTGGACGCTAGGTATACCATATGTCTGCACTGGGCATGAGATTGGGTGGGGGGAGGGACCACTAGACACCAGGGAATACATATTTACACCATGGGCATGGGATCAGGTGGAGGGAGGGACTGCTAGACAGCAGAGAATACATATTTACACCTCGGGCATGGGTGCGGGTTGGGGAAGAGACCACTCGACACCAGGGAAAGTGTGCATTTAAACATTGGGACGGCAGTCGGTAAAGGGGTCCACTAGACACCAAAAAAAGTTATAATTAAACATTGGGATGGTCATCAGCAGGGGGGCACTAGACACCAAGGAAACTTTACATTTAAACACTCGGCTCTCAGTCAGTGGGGGGGACCACTAGACATCAGGGAAACTTTACATTTAAACATTGGGACAGTGATCAGTGGGAGGCACTAGACACCAGAGAAACTTTACATTTAAACATCAGGATGGAAATCAGTGGGGGGGGGCACTAGCACTAGGGACCACTGTGTTGGGGGATACTGAGTGAATATATTGCAGACAAAACCATGCATGGGAAACCACACTGTAGGAGGAGCATATGGTTCTACAATGACAGGGGTTCTTTTACCATACTGCAAGAAACGCAACCCCTGTTGCTGTACCCTGCTAATATAGCACATGAAGGACACTGCTTGGGCGGTGTCTGGCCAGGCTGCTCCCATGGTGGAGTGGCTAGAGCAAGTGCCTCATGCGGCATTGGAGACCTGGGACTTCAGTTCGGGTCTCTCCACGTCCCACTGTAGTGGTGGTTTTATTTTTTTTTGTTTTTTTGTTTTTGCCCACACCAACTTTTCACCTTGCCCCTAAGTCCCCACCCCTCCAGAGTTGATTATTATAAGTCTCAGGGGTGTGACGGGTAAAGCACCCATGTCGGGGAGTTTGAGGGGCTATGCCCCCCACAAAAACAAAGATAATCCTGTGGTGTGAACCATTTTAGTTATAGTCGGTGTGTTGTGCTGATGTTATTTTGCCACACCCGCATTTGCATGTGGCATACTTGTGGCACACGATTTGTACTGCAATTTTATGACCCTGTGCCATGTTGGGGTCGGGGGGGTGACGCACTTCCTCTGGCAACCCCTAGTGTTGTGCAGGAGTTAGCTGTAGTAGATTGGTGGATCTGCACCGTGCAAAGAAACTGTGCAAAATGGCCTTGCACAGTGCAAATACTCTGAATATTGGACTGTGCCAATATTCAGGTTCCCACCCTATCATTTGCATTGCGCCCCCCTCTAAATATTGTCTAGGTGCAAACCCTGTTTGCCAACACCAGCTGGACTTTTCAATATTGCACATCCACACAAAACCTGATTTGCAAGGGCAAACTCGAATTTGCACTCATGCAATCTTTTGAATATTGTGCCCCATATGTTATATTCATAACCATAATAATTCTAAGTAAGATGAATGAACTGTACCTCATGAGTGGCTGGTACCACAGACAAAATGTAGTTCAAAATTATGTGAGTAACACTGTAATAATAATAATAATAATTAAAAGATAAACAAATCAGACACTTGCATTATAATTGAAGCGATCCCCCCTTTTTCTGTGGAAAAAGTACTGGAAAATTCCGATCCTACCCACTTGCGGTTAAGCTTTCCAGCTTCTTCCTTGAGTAGGTGTGACTCTTGTAATAAGGCTACATCACACTTGGCAGACTTGAGATATGATAGGACTGTTTTTCCTTTTAATCAGGTGATTGACACTTTGGACATTCCATGAGATAAATTTCGAGTCTGTAATATTGTGGTGTATTTTGAAGATGATGCCAAAAAATTAGAGACATATGTACCCTCTTACAGTGTATATGAGCAGCATAGCATTCAACAGCCTTCACCATTTAAATCCTGCCACTGCATGAAATTAGTAACACTTTCTGGATATACAGGAAACAAAGTAGGCATTTTACTAGCTCTCAGGAATACCAGACAATTATTATCAGAATCATCGTGATGTACTGCATGTTTTTAGATGCATAGTTAAATATTTCTCTTGAACCTAAAAAAGAGTCAGAAGCAACATCAAAAATGTTTTAACAAAAGAACAGTAACAAGTACTGTGAGTATCCAGTGATGATAGCAATCGAAAATGAACTACTACAAAAATAGCAACTCATTTTCAGCGCTGTCATTCTGGGCTACCCTGCAAAGGTAGCAACCCTATGGGAAAGCAACCATAGGGAAGGGTGACAGGAAGGGGGGACTAGCGAGGGGAAGGGGAGGGACAGGGAAGGGGTTTCATGGGACTGGTATACAGAGATGTTGGAAAATAAAATTTTGCTGGCAAAATTATCTAGAAATCATCAATTTCATTGAGCAAAATTTTTCACACAATTGCAGTGAAATGGCAAAATTCTGCCCGTAATTTTGCCCACAAATGGGCATCTCCCCCTGAGACTGACAGTCCCACTCCCTGATGTCTAGTGATCCCCCCACCACTCACTGGCCAAAATTTCGGAAAAAAAAAGATCCTCTCCCTGGTGTCTAGTGGTTGCCCCCTCACCCCTGGCAAATCTCTGGCCCAGATTAAATAAAGCCCTTCCCCCCGAGTTACCCTTATGTCCCTCCTGAGTTCTTCCAACTCTCCTTTAGTAAAAAAAATAAATAAATAAAATGTCCAACTCCCTGGTGTCTAGTGGACCCCCACCCCCTCATCCTGTCAACAGATAGTGCCCCCCTGCTCCCCCGTATCCCTATTAGGCCATCGGCACAGCCCTCCACTCACCTCCATGGCAGGCAGCCCGAATGAGCACTTCAATGAATGAGCATGTGCTTGTACAACCGGGGTCCTGGGGGTACTGAGGGGGGAGTTGGGTGGGTGCTTTCTGCTGACAGGGTGGGGGGTGCACTAGACACCAGGGAGTTGGATGTTTTATTTATTTACTTTTTTACTAAAGGAGAGTTGGGAGGACTCGGGACTCGGGAGGAACATGCGGGTAACTCAGGAGAAGGGGGACTTTATTTCATTTCAGCCAGAGATCAACGGGGGGAACTACTAGACACTTATGGCGAGGATATATATATATATATATATATACATATATATATATATATATATATATATATTTTAAATCTTAGCCCATGAGGGGCTGGGGGTGGAGGACCACAGTAGACACCAGGGACTCAGGGAATGTAAGTGGTGAAACTGCAGAATTTCACCACTGGTTGCAAAATTTCACCTGCAAATGGTGAACTTTGCAGGTTCAAGGGCAAAATGTTGCTCGCTCCTCAAGTGAAATTTCACATTTTGCCCTGTGAAATATTTCATGAAATGCGGGTATTCCACGAAATATTTTGCTGGGCAAAATTTGTCAATTTCACACAACACTACTGCTGTGCCTGCTGCCTCTGAGCTTGCTGTGTGGTGGTGTGTGTGGCTCGCTCTAGAACAGCAGGTACTGGATGCGGGGCTGGGGATGGGGATCAGGGACATTTTGCCACTGCCGGCAGCTGGGGGACTTAATTTTTTTTCAAAATTCGGATCGTACCCCCTCCCCAAGATGCACCACCCTGGAGTTAAGAATCAAAATTCAGGGGGGCATGGGAGCATCCGCAAAAACACTTTTTAATGTTCCGGATGTCGGGTCACCTGGAAGTGTATCTTGCTGATTTGCTTTTCAGTGATATACATTGTTTTGTGATTGCTATTATGACATGAAACTAGTATTGTGTAACCAACATGTAAATAGGTAAAACATACAGATGTTAAATCCCAAAGTGCCCTAAACTGGGACACAGACAAAGAGGTAGGGTAGCTGGTGCACTATATGCACCTAAGCAGCTCCCACTCTATGGTAAGACAATCATTGTCCTAGCAGTTGAGCTACTACAGCAGAAGAAGCGGTTAAAGATTTGTGGCTTCAACCATATTTTCCTGGTGTAGTCATCTGTTCAATGAGTAGGAGATGTATGATAGAGACTGGTGCTTATGGTGAACAAAAGTTCAAAATGTGTGTGTGGAGGGGGCACCTCACTATGGAACTCTTAGGGGGAACAGAAGCCAGAGGCAACCTTTGCTGCTATGCACTGTGGCCAAAGGGGGCTTTCAGAGTGCCTTGTAAACCATATGTGCTTGTTATCCAGGAGAAAAAGAAAAGGCATTCAATGCTGAGGAGCAGATCATGTGGACGGCTATTAGGAATAGACTATTCCTCATGTTCCCTACGGCCCCCATCTAGCCCGTTAGTTTGATGCACCAGTTTGGCACTGCTTCTGTGGCTAGATGGGATTAAATTGCATAGAAGACTTAAAGTCTACATATTTAAAAAACAATTATGACACGCTATTCTGAAATGTGGCTGGCATCAGGGAAAGATTGGTGGATTCCTCTTTTCTGAATTATTTGACATTGTTCAACTTCATTTATCTACAAGAAACATGGACTAATGAAGAAGCAAATCTGGATGGATACAAAATGATTCAAAAGAAAGCAATTAGATCTAAACAATATGATAGAATGTCGGGTGGTTTAATAACTTGGTATAAGATATTTGACCAAGTAAATAAATAAAAGATAGATATCAACTCAGAACGTATCCTACCAATTTGTATGTCATCCAAGAACAAGACTACTATAATTATTAATGTATATTTACCCCAATAGGATCCTGATATCTGGATCACAGGGATATAGGAAAATTGATTAACTTAAAAGAGGAAACCACCTATAAAGACCCTGCATGTGGATTAATACCTGTAGGGGATTTTAATGCCAGGATGGGTCACATTCTGAAGCCCTCATTAGAAATAACTGTTGCATGTACAGCTCTGTGTTCCCATGTTTTAACTAGCCAAAGAAAGTCTAAGGACTGAAAAGAATCTAACAGAGGTAAACAACTAGTTAAAGAATTGGAGGACAATTACCTCATCCTGATTAATTGGCAATCCAGGGGTGATCTAAGTGTGGCATTTACCTACATAAGACCAAGGGGTGCTTCCATTATAGACCATTGTTGGATCTCAAGAAATATAACAATATACTTTTTGTATTTTAAAGCGGGAATGAGATCAGAAAGTGAGCACAACCCTTTAGAAATAAAAGTAGATCTGTTTCCAAAAATATCCATAAGATCTATTAATAAAATAGATATTATTAGGATTAGAAAAGGGTTAAAGTGGGATCTTTTAGAACACCATAATTCCTTCAAAATCCTAAATGAACAAGGGGTGAGGGAGAAAATAACAGATTTAGCTCAGCAGCAAACTTCAGATTTCTGCATGGAGACCTTTGAAAGAATTATGTAAAATATGTCATCAAAATTTTCAAGGTTTCATTAAGTAAGGTTAAAAAAGGCAGCAAGTGGTTTGACTGGGAATGTAGAAGATATAAACCAGAGATAAACAAATGTGCCAGAAATCTGAAAATAAAGTTAGCAAAGCATAACAAAAACAGATTGAACAAATTAAGAAAAAAATATAAAAAAGTTACTATTGAATAAGATGGAGCAATATATAAAGAACACATGGGAGAATTAAAAAAACAGTAAGGGAAAAAATGATAAAAAAATGTGGAAAATGGTGGCATATTGTTGGGACTATCTCCCAGAAACTAGTGAGAATCATATAGATCCCCAGGCATGGGAATCCCACTATAGAGACCTTTTCTAGGACCCAAGCATAACTAAAGTTAATCAGATTATTACAAAATGGGAACCTATCAGCCATCAAATTACTGAGCAGGAAATACATTTAGCTATTGGTTATGCTAAAAAATATAAGGCTCCAGGACCAGATGGTGTCCCGGTGGACACAATAATGGATGATCCTGATTTGTGGATACCAGTTCTAAGAGTTTTATTTAATAATATAACTCAGTTGGGGAAAATACCTAAAACATGGAGTGAGAACATCATCATACCTATCCACAAAAAGGGAGATAAGGCAGACCCCAATAATTACAGGCCTATGAGCATATTAGACACATCTCAAAAATTATTTACAAAAATATTACACTGTAGAATAATGACTTGGTTAACAGAAGGTAATCTACTAAATGAGGCTTAAGCAGGGTTTCTTCCAGAACACTCCACAACTGACCAATGTTTCATACTTTCACGTCTTGTACATAAATTTATTAACATTAAAAAACATAAATGATACTGTGTATTCATAGAATTAAAGGCAACCTTTGATAGAGATAATAGGAAAAAATTGTGGGATGTATTGGAAAGTTATAAATTGGAAAGTTCAATTCCCAATTTGTTGAAAACTTTATATAGAAATACTTTTACATCCATATGGTATAGTAAAGAGGGAAACTGTGCACCTAAATTTCCAACTAATATTGGATTAAGACAGGGTTGCATGCTCTCCCCAATACTTTTTAATACATTGCTGAATAAGGTTATGGACACAGTGAGTGACTTAGAGCTGCACATGCCAAGTTTGGGCTTCGGCAGTGCCCCTTCAAGGCTTACATGGATGATGTAGTCCTGATTGCAATGAGCTATCTAGGAATTAGTAGAAGTTTAAATAAATGTTATGAAGAATGCACTAAGGTATGTCTTGAGATACATTTTGCTAAAACAAAATACATGATTTTTAATCATCAATCTGTTACTCAGGGTAAAACAACAATCCTAAAATGTAATAAACCTAGAATAGAGTATGTGAAAAGGTTTTCCTATCTGGGGATTGAATTTGTTTATAATCTAAACTGGCAAGGGCATATTTAATCAACAGTACATAAAGTAAAGAGATTATTTTCAACAATAGAGAAGTTTTCTTATAAATATAGGGGTCAATCTGTTATGGACACATTAAGCATACTTAATGTAAAAATTAAAAGTCAGATTCTTAATGGGGCAGAAATCTGGGGTCAGGGAAAATTAGATACTCTAGAAACAGTCATGAATAAAATATATAAAAGGTTATTGGTCTTACCAAAGAGTGCAGCTTTGGGTCTTGTCAGACTAGAATTAGGACAAGTCTCAACTAAATGTAATGTGGATTCGAGGTTAGCTACCTACTGGATCAAAATATACAATATGCTAGACAAAAGACTTCCTAGAATATGTCTAGAAGAAACAATTACATATAGGAAAGCTGGATTTGACTTCCTAAGTATGCATATTTTAGATAAAATTATTAAACCATAGGGGTTGTTGGAATGTTTAATTCAAAGTCATATAATTCCTCTTGTAGAGATACAGGTAAAGATTAAAACCAGACTCAAACATGTTAACAACCAAAAAGAAATAAGAGGGCCAAAAAATTATAAATTAAGTCATTGGCTTGCAGTAAATACCAAGAGATATTTTGGCATAGAAAAATATTTAAATAAACTAAAATATCCCCAACATCGGAAAACATATCCCAAATTTAGATTTGGATATATCGACAGTCAATATTTAAGACAACACTATGGCATCACTAACTCAAGAATGTGTGCCTGTAACTTCGATGAAAACAGTCCATCTCACCTCCTTTTGATTTGCCCCATTTATAAATTCGAGAAAAGATTATACTGGGGGATATTTTAGCAACTCTGGATATAGAATCTCGTTATCAGTATAATTATTTATTAAAAACTTCTAACCTAAAACATTTAGAGGATATTGCAAGATTTTGTAGTAGCATAGAAAGAAAGAATAGTACATATTAACTCCAAAGTAACCCTTGTATAGCTGTAAATTATTTTTAGTTGGCACATTTTCTGATAGATTAGTATAAAGAAGGTAAGCATACTAACATCAAACTACATTTGTAATTGTCAGGATGTCTCTCATATTTAAGTAGTATGATGCTTGTTGTTATCTGTCTGTATTTACTCATCGAGACTATGTAACATTTTTAATTTTTACCCCTGTCTGCACCTATGTCTGTATTTTTTCACTGAGACTGTGTAAATTACCAAATTGTAACTCTTCTTTTTTGTACAATTTGTAATGACTTTTTCTAAAGTTGAACAATAAAATATTGAATTGAACTGCATAGAAGACATTAGTGCAATAGGAATAAAATGCACCTGGATCAGGCTGCTGGTGAAATTGCTGAGACATACTGATAGGTATATCTGTGCTATATAGGCAGACTGCCCTTTCCATGAACTGTCTGATTGATATGAGTCTCTCTTAGAGCCAAGCAGCTTGGTTACATGACACCACTAGGGTATGGAAGGTTTCTGTTAACCATTCTGCATGCCTCTGTCCTCAGAGGTAAGTTGACATCATATGACCCCTATAAGAGTCAAAACATCCAGCAGCAAGGAAGTTCCCCCAGTGCCTGCCCCCATCCATGCTCATGCATGCTACTGATCCAGATGCCCACCAACACCTGACACCACCCTTCATTGCAAAAACACCCAGCCTGAAGGAAATATATAGGGGATAACCACAGTGAAAGAACATCTATGGTCAGGAGGTAAGCCAAGAGATGTGTGCATGGGTTGGGGATTAATTCTTCTAAACAGTCACATTGCAAGTTTTGCAAGCAGTGTGGAGTCAGTGTGAGGTTTTCAAAAGCAGCTTTACCACTGCTGAAATGCAAATGTCTGAGGAAGAGGGGTGGGGAGTGGTGTTCCAAAGTGTGGAGAGGGGCTAGGGCTTCTTCCTAAATTTTAGTTCTTCCATCCGAACTTCCAACTGATCTTGTTGCTGCAGTGTTCCAAGATATGCAATGGTGAGGGGGGCAATGCTAATTCTGAGCATCACCACCAAATTAAAAGAAAGGAAAACTGTCATGCAGCAACATTCACAAAAATGTACATTCGCACAGAGTTCCAGCTCAAGTGTGGGAAACTGACATCATGGGGGACATGACTTATGAGCAGCCAGGCAATCAAAACACTCATTTCTGCTGTTTTGACAGAGGAGAACTTTGCTTTCAGAGCAAGAAACAGCAGTCTAGAGCTACAGCTTTTTGATGGATAAATCACTTCAATCTCAGCAGGAGTCAGTGCCTGTTTGGATTAAGCAAACATACACTTTATTAGAAGAAGGGGGTCTCATTTAAGTAAAAAAAAGAAGAAAGTCACTGTATGTTTCTCTGAGGAAGGGGGCTATATCAACTTAATTTACTGAGTCAGGAGCAGAGGGTGAATCTAATTGGGGTGTGGCTTAGGTGCTTAGGAATACAAAAGCAGGTGTCTCCAATTACAGCTTTCTGCTTTTTTTGACAGAGGAAAGCTCTGCTTTCAGAGCAAGAAACAACAGTCTCGAACTACAGCTTTTTGACTGATAAATCACTTCTATCTCAGCAGGAGTCAGTGCCTGTTTGGATTACGCAAACAGATGCTTTATTAGAAGAAGGGGGTATCATTTAAGTAAAAAAAAAGAAGAACGTCATTGTGTGTTTCTCTGAGGAAGGGGGCTGTATCAGCTTAATTTATTGAGTCAGGAGCAGAGGGTGAATCTAATTGAGGTTGTGGCTTAGGAGCTTAAGAGTACAAAAGCAGGTGTTTCTAATTGCAGCTTCCTGCTGTTTTTGACAGATGAGAACTTTGCTTTAAGTGCAAAAAACAGCAGTCTAGAACTAAAGCTTTTTGACTAATTGCCCTCCTTCCCACCCCTCCACCCTCCCACCCTAAGCCTGTTCTACTTTTTTGCCACTGGATTTGACTGACAATAGGAACTTCCTGTTTGGCAGTAGGGTGGGAAGGATCACTGAGGCACATTAGTTTCATCAACCCAGAAGGAACCTAAAAAATAACTCTTTCTACCCCTCCCAGCTGCTGGAGGTTTGAATCCAAGCATGGAAGAAGGAGACTACTGAAGACTACAGGAAGTTCCTGTCCCAGAACAGGAAGGGCGAGAGTTGTAGGGGCACATAGGCAGTAGGAAAGTAAGTGTAAAAATACATAAAGGGAGGAGACAGTAAGCATACAAAGCAACAAGAGAGGGGACACAAAATAAGTCAAGATGGGAGTGATGCAGTGCAATGGCTGTGGGGTAGCAGTGCTCCGGGAGGCATTCTGGAGGCTGCGATGCTGCCCTGTTTGCAGGCACCTCTCTGGTCTGAGGGAGGAGGTTGGCCGTCTCCAGGCTGACCTGGCTAGAATTTGTGAAACATCTTCCCCAACCCAGGGACCACCACCACTTCCTCAGATGTTGCTAAGAAAGAGGAGCAGTTGGACCAAGGTGGGCTTAGGGAGGGAGAGGGTGGTGGAAGAGAGGTGAATCCCTCCAGTTGTACCTCTCCACAATTCATATGCTGTTCTGGCAAAGAGTGATTCCTCTCCGGAGGCACCTGCAGTGGAGACCAAGGAGGATGCTGGGAACCTCCATAAAGGAGACCCACAGGTGTGTGGCATGAGACCCATCAGGGGAAGGAAACAACTCCTGGTGGGGGACTCAATCATTAGGGTGGTAGAAGTGGGAGAGGATGGGGAAAGGAAGGTAAGGTGCCTGCCTGGTGCCATGGCTTGAAGGGAGAGGAAGTGAATCCTCAGGATAGCGGGAGCAGCTGCACAAGGGAGCTGGATGTTTTTGTCCACCTAGGGACAAATGACCTGGCTGTGAATGGGATCAGAGCAGTGCAAGAGGAGTTTTTAGAGTTGGGAAGGGGCCTTAGACAAGTAGCATGTACAGTAACCTTCTTGGAGGTGCTGCCTGTCTATGGCAAGGATGATGCTAGGGTATTCAGCACCATGGGATTCAATGAATGGTTGAAAAACTGGTGTGGAGCTCAGGGTTTTGGCTTCATTGGGGACTGAGGAGCCACCTGGAGGGATGCAGGCCTATACTGGCATGATGGTCTGCATCTGTCCAGGGGGAACCAGGATCCTAGGTGATAGGTTTAAAGGGAGGCACTGAAAAGGAACAGGGAAATCCCAGCCTCCCCCCACAAAACACAGTAGCTAGAGAGGTAAACACCAAGGTAGAGAAGTCAGTAGGGAGCAGGACAGGGGTAAATGCAGAAAAAGGCAGTAAGGACAAGGATGGGGCTAAAAGGGAAAAGGCCATTAAAAAATGGAAGGTGATAAGTACCAATGCCTGCAGTCTGTGTAACAAGCTCCCTGAACTAGTGGCCTTGATGGAAGAGGGATGACTGGATATTGTGGCAGTCACTGAAACATGGTACACAGAAGAACCATGACTGGGATGTCAACATACCAGGATACACAGTCTACAGGAGGGACAGGGTGGGTAAAAGAGGAGTGGGAGGAGGAGGAGTAGCTCTATATAAGGGAAAGGATTAAAGCAACAGAACTAAAGAGTAAACAGGAAGTTGATGAGTCACTAAGGGCCACCCTGGAGACAGGAAATTGCACCACAATCCACATGGGTGTTACGTACAGACTCCCATCTCAGGGGGAGGAAATAGACAAGGAAATGATAGAAGCCATCCTTAAAATGGCATAAAAAGGGGAGATATTGTTGATAGGGGACCTGAATATGCCAGATGTTAACTGGAGTACCTTTGCTGCAGGCACATCCAAAAGCAGGGTCATTCTTGATGCCCTACAGGGGGCATGCCTCAGACAGCTAGTGTTGGAACCCACTTAGGAGGGAGCAATCTTAGACCTGGTACTCTCAAATGGGGAAGGAGAAAGAATCTCAGATTTAGAAGTGGGGAGCCATCTGGGAACAAGTGACCACCAAACAGTGTGGTTCACAATAAACACAGCCCTAGAGTCAAGCCATACAAAAACAAGAGTATTGGACTTTAGGAAGGCTGACTTTGGTAATGTGAGAGAGTGCCTCAGAAAAGCACTAGCAAACAGGCAAGAAGGAGGGGTGGAGGAACAATGGGGAATAATCAAGGCCACTGTTTTACTGTGATTCCATGATTCCGGACAGAATCACGGAAATCTGATTGGCTGCCAGAAATTTAAATGTCCTGCGGTAGAGTTACGGAACTCACGCTGCTTGCGTGAGCATTTGGAAACTGCACTGCATAAAAGGTAGCCTTTTGCCAGTCAACCACCCCCAATTGATCCAGGAGTACAGCTAGGAGCATAGGAGAGAAGGACGTACGACCCCTGAGATGAGACCACGTGGACGCCAAGAACTCCAAACAGCCAAGAACGCCGACAACGCCATTTCGGAAAACTGGGTTTTTTTTTTACAATTCATTCTAATTTCACCCTCTGCTAGGCGCTCACCCTGATTAAAAAGCAAACAACACTGCAAGTCCGCTGACTATCCAGGAATCGCACTGCAAGCCTACAAGCCTGCCTTGTCTGCCACCACTTCCCCGGACACATCAGGTACCCGCTTTTACTGACTGCAAATATTTGGGGTTTAATTAGGCAGGTAAAGAGTGTTGGGAAGGGATGCAAGACACTGCTAATAGTTATTTGCATGTGTGCGTCGGTGGTGTCATCCATGATGCTCGCAGATCATATTTTTTTTAAATTGTGCGTTGAAGGGCAACAAACTGTGTGGGGTCCAAGGTGTATATGTGTGTGTGTGTGTGTGTGTGTGTGTGTGTGTGTGTGTGTGTGTGTGTGTTTGGGGAGGGTCCGAGGTGCTCATCTGCTTTTTCCTTTGTTGTCTTGTATCCTTGGGGTTTGGATTCAGCACCCTCTCACTCCATGATGCACTAAGGCACCTGTCTTTGGACCACCATTTTCAAAATCAGCAGGGCAGACTTGATGGGCCTGGTGGCCCTTAGCTACCTTTACTGTGGGTAGGAGCATCCCCATCTTGCTGTATTCTGAACATTTTGAACTGCATGGAGTCCTCATATTTTTAGGCTAATGTATATTGTTTTCTGTTAATGTATATGTTGATGCCCTCATTATTTGTACTATTTCTTTGCTGTACTTCCCTCTCATGCATTTTATGTGCCTAGCCTAGCTTGAGTTTTATGTGCCTAGCCTGGTTAACTTCATAACATAAAATGGTCTGCCCTTGGTTACCCACAGTTTCTTTGTTTCTATCTGCTTAACTTGTATATACAGCCATGAACCCCTGTATCAGTTAATGTGTGGTGGAGGCAGGGGGAGTGGGGTCCAAGGTCCCAGAGCAGTGCAGGTGATCTAGCATAAAGAGCACATGTGTGTGTGTGTGTGTGTGTGTGTAGCAAAGAACAAAAATCAAGAGGGTGTTGGGTGGTGGGGTCTGAGTATTCCTCAGAACTTTTTGGCCCTTGTGTGCCCCTCTGTAGCACAGTGTGGGTATGGGGAGAAATCTGAGGTGCCCAAGAGCAGCGCAGGTCATCCTAACAGGAAGAACCTCTGTATCAATGGGTGTGTGGGGGTAGGGGGAGAAGGGTCCAAGGTGCCCCAGAGCAGTGCAGGTGATCTAGCTGAAGAATGTGTGTGTGTGTGTGTGTGTGTGTGTGTGTGTGTGTGAGTGTGTGTCTGTGTAGCAAGGAACAAAAATCAAAGGGGGTGTCTGAGTAGGGTGGTGGGATCTGAGTATTCCTCGGAACATTTTTGCCATTGTGTGCCCCTCTAGAACAGTGTGGATGTGTGGAGAGCAGCTATTGACAGACCTGCAGACTTGCCAAAGATAATTTATGCTTACCCACACAACCCCCAATGTTGGATTACACTCTTGGAAATGGCAAGTGTAAGTCTCCCCACTTTCTTACAAATTTTCTCTGGGGTGCAGTGCTTTCTATGAGGCCCAGAGCAAGTCTGTATCAGGGCTGGGAGCTCCTCACACACTGTGTACCTGAACAAGGCAAAGCATGTCAGTCTGTTACTTGTTGTTTCCTGCAGACCCAAACCAAGTTGGTGGTGGGGGGGAAGGGGGGGCATTGGTCCATCCCTGGGCACGTTATTTTAAGTTCCTTTTTCCTGCCGTCTGCTGGGACCTTCCTCAGATGTATCCATTCCTGGTTGGCCCTTTCCCATCCAGCCCGAGACCCCTGGTTACACACTGCCCACACTGTACAGTAAGCAGCAGTGATCCTCAGACTTGCTTAGGAGTACATAGTGTATTATATCCTCCAATCTGTTCTGTGGCTGCATTGCATTTGTTTATTACTAACATCCTAACATGCCAGCAGAATCGACCTAACGGTCTTTCTTGTCTGCTCATTTGGTCAGCACCCACTCTGGGAGCTGACCTTAGTGCCCCCCTCACCCTCTCTGGCTTCTCCCTTCCCAGTCCCAGATTTTCCTACTACACAGGACTATGCTTCCACAACCCTTCCCCTGTACCTGTCCCACTCCCTCTTGAACCCCTCCACGGTCTCTGCCTCCACCAGCCCCTGGGCAGCACATTCCATGGCTCCACCACCCTCTCAGTAAAGTAGTACCTCCTCCTTTCTCCCTTGAATCTCCCTCCCCTCCAGTTTCCACCCATGCCCTCTAGTTGCCTCCCTTCCTTCCTTCGGAGCACCATGACTGCTCCTCCCCTATTTAACTCCTTCATGTACCTGAAGACCTCTATCATGTCCCCAGGTCCCCTCTCTCTTCCAATATGTACATATTTAGCTCTTCGAGCCTCTCCCCATAGGGCCTGTCCCCCAGGCCCCAGATCATTTTTGGTTGCCCTCCTCTGGACCCTCTCCAGGAGTTCAATGTCCCTCTTTAAGTGTGTCTTCCACAACTGCACACAGTACTCAACCTGGAAGTCATTCCCCTGCCAACCACCCAGCCCAAGACCAACCTTGCACCCCATGTAGCCATGGTTATACCCCCCCCAGGCAGGGAATGAGGCGGGGTCCGTACACCCCGTGCACTTCTTGTTTCGTCGGTCAAGGTGGTCTGAGAGAGTGGTGGCATATTGAGAGCACTCTCCCAGCGATGGAAGACTGTTTTTTTTCCTCTGGTTTCCTCCCCTCATGTGGTGTGTGCCCTGATATCAAGGTGCTATGTGCCAACATTCACCACTCATCACGGCCAGCCCCCCCCCGCGAACAGGGCTTGCTGCACCTCGAGCCTCCACTCAGGGTCAGACAAGTTGCAGGCATTGGACCCCCTTCCCCAGAGAAGGTGAGCTGTCGTGGGATGCTCAAGCCGCTCTCCCAGCCAGCCCTCCTGAACCTGTCGCCGCACGCAAGCGGAAATCCAACCGCTGTGCCGAATGGCTGGCGAATGCAACTATTTATTGTTTTACTTTGCCTTTTATTGTATATTGCTTGCTTTGCTTTTTACTGTAGATAGTGTAAGGTAATATTAAATAATGTTTTTTTGAACTGATGTTTTGGTCGTGAGGTAGGGCCCCTCAAAGGGCATTGCAGGGGAGCCCTTAAAGTCCTAGGCACAGCCCTGTGTACAGTAGATGCTGGAGTTACTGCAAGTAAAATACTGCACTATTTTGTTGATGTGATGAGGGGGGATCGAATATCTACAGTAAATGCTGCATTTAAAAGGAGGTTGGTGGCAGGGTCCAAAATGAGAGGTACTCACAGAACACAGACCCAACCCTGTGCTGCATCTCACTGATGGTTTTTATTTGATTCAAATTCAGTGAAGGCTGTGTTTTCTGTGAAGCCACGTTCTGTGTTCTGTGAGTACCTCTCCTCTGTGCATGTACCTCCATGTGGTTGCTGTAAAGCTGCCTTTTTGGACTAAAATTAGAATGGGTTACTGCCATTTCCCCACATACTCTTTTGTGTGCAGTATTTTGTGGAGGTGTTCTTGCAAATTAAAAGTGTTGGTGAGTTAAATTAATGCTGCCTTTATGCCTGACCCCATATGTTGCATGCCCCCTCAATATTTACCCTTAATAGTCTTTCTCCTTCCCAGTTATTCTAGGTCTCCCTGTGAATAGAAAGGGACGTGTAGCTCTGGTAAAGTGCACTACTTTGGAGAGAGTTAAAAAGCAAAGGTGTGTGTGTGTGTGTGTGGGGCGGTGCATTGCAGCAAGCCGACAATGCTGAAATCAAACTTGAGGGGGGGCACCTTAGTCTTCTGTATGGCACAGCACTTTGGGGAGGGTGCAGAAATCTCTGAGGTTGCTGTGTGCCATGAAGGGGCAAAGGGGGGCATCACAGGCTAATACCGGCATGGTGGGGATGTTGGGTGATGTGAAAAGTTTGTGACTGTGGGTGCCACTATGCTGTTTTTAATAAGATCTAGCTTTTTGTTTCTTCGCTTACCTCATTTAGCTGAGAGGAAGATTAAACACCCTGCCATACACTGACCCCATTGCTTTTTAACCCTGCTGTACTTTTACTGAGATACTTCACTTTAAACGTACCTGGGTCACTGGAGGGCCAGCTGGGGGAGAAGGTGTCTGACTGCTTGCCTTCCCCAGGAGGATGGTGGGGATATGGTCTAGTGCCTGCTGACTCCTGGGGGTATAGCAGTGTGCTGACCGACTGACTGGGGGGTGTGGTGGACATTGGCATTTGGTGCCATGGCATGCCACACCACAGGGACAAAAGAGGAAAAACCTCTTCTCTGATCTGGTCTGACCCCGGACACCATCTCAGCAGCACCCAAGGGGCCAAGACATTGCACTGGATGGCCCCCTCTGGAACCTTTCTCCTTGGTGGAGAACCCATCCAGTGAATGGTTACACTATATTACCCAGAGGATATCTGCCATCTGGGGCGGCAGAGGGCAGAGACACAAGAGAGTGGTGGAGAGAGACCATAGATGGCCCTAAAGATAGTCCAAGTGATGAGGAGAAATGGGAGTTAACAAAAAAAGGGGTGTGCAGCACAGCTAAAAAGGTAAAGGGTTAAAAAGCAAGCAGGGCAGTGTGCGTGTGTGTGTGTGTGTGTGTGTGTGGCAGGGAGCCTGGGGGGGCAGAGTAACTTTTCCTTTTTTTTTTTTTTTTACTTTACTCCTTACCTGCCCATTTTCTTTGGGGACCTTAAATGTGCCCTGGCAATGGAAGGGTAAGGGTTGCATACAGAGATGAGTGCCCCACTCTTCTCAATATTTTAGCCCTCTGGATTATCCCCCTGGCTAGGGTGGAGGAGTCGCTCTTTCCCCTCCTACCTTCAGGGAGAGAGTGTGCACTTTGTTCCTGCTTTCCCAGCTCCTTCCTTGCTTGCCTGATGCTGAGGCCTGTCTATAGGTGCAACCTGTGGGGTGTATAAGATGTTGATGCTGTGGTTAAAACCCAGGAGGCCGGTGGTGGTGTCCAAAATGCATTTTGTAGAGTGGTGCTTAAATATTGTATTATTGAAGTGCTGGTGACAAAAAATGTGTACACTCCTGGTTTATGCATTAAATTAATGCTGCATGTTGTGCTTAACCTGTGTGTGTGTGTGTGTGTGTCAGCCAAAGAAGTTGAAATCCAGTGTTTTGGCCTGGGGTGGGGGACAAAATCCCAGAGCAACTTTTGTCTTCTATGTGCCCCGTGCTTGTAAAGTGTTTGTGTGTGTGTGTGAGAAGATTACAGTAGGGATCCAGGGAGCTTTTGAGGTCCCCCCACAAAAGAAACAAAGAACACTTGTGCAAGAACTTTTCTTAATTGTACATCTTCAAGAGAATCTCTTTCAGCAGGTTACACCTTAGGAACTGCAACCATCAGGCGTCAGGACCACATGGAAACTTTTTTGCTAGCAGTCTATTTAGAGTCACACATGGCGATGTTGTCATCATGCTTATCTTCCCTATATAGCTGTGCACGGCTCCTGATGGACTGCTAGCAAAAAATGTCTGTGCGGTCCTGGTGTCTCGTGGTTGCACTGCAGTTTCTAAGATGTGACCTACTGCAAGAGATTCTCTCAAGACCTGCTGTTACATTGAGTTCTATAAATAACTGTTTTTGTTTCTCTTGGGGAAAATCTGCAAGTTGTACCTTGCTGCTACTTTCCCATCTGGAGGATGGGAGTCGTACAATGCTGCTGCTGTCATACCTGGAGGATGTGATTCGTAGATTTCTGCTGCCTTCACACCTGGAGGATGGGAGTCATAGAATGCTGCAGCCTTCACTCGTGGAGGATGGGAGTTGTAGATTGCTGCTGCCATTGCACCTGGAGGATGGGAGTTGTAGACTGTTGCTGCCATCTCACCTAGTGAATCATGGTCGCTGGATGCTACTGCCATCCCAGGAGAATGGGAGTCATGGGCTGCTGCTGCCATTGTATCTGGAGGATGGGAGTCGTAGGCTGCTGCTGCCATCGTACCTGGAGGATGGGAGTCGTACAATGCTGCTGCTATCATACCTGGAGGATGTGATTCGTAGATTTCTGCTGCTTCACACCTGGAGGATGGGAGTCGTAGAATGCTGCTGCCTTCACACCTGGAGGATGGGAGTTGTAGATTTCTGCTGCCATTGTATCTGGAGGATGGGAGTTGTAGACTGTTGCTGCCATCTCGTCTAGTGAATCGTGGTCGCTGGATGCTACTGCCATCCCAGGAGAATGGGAGTCGTAGGCTGCTGCTGCCATCATACCTGGAGGATGGGAGTCATACAATGCTGCTGCTGTTGTACCTGGAGGATTCAATTTGTAGCTTGCTGCTGCCTTCACACCTGGAGGATGGGAGTTGTAGATTGCTGCTGCCATTGTACCTGGAGGATGGGAGTTGTAGACTGTTGCTGCCATCTCACCTAGTGAATGGTGGTCACTGGATGCTACTGCTATCCCAAGAGAATGGAAGTCGTGGGCTGCTGCTGCCATCATATCTGAAGGATGGGAGTCGTACAATGCTGCTGCTGTCGTACCTGGATGATGTGATTTGTAGATTGCTGCTGCCTTCACACCTGGAGGATGGGAGGCGTAGAATGCTGCTGCCATCATACCTGGAAGATGGGGGCTTTATGCGGTGGCTACTGCTATCATCATAGCCAGAGGATAAAAGTCATGGATTGCCCTATCCATGGGATCAGAGTCTCCCATTTTGTTGAATTCTTATCATGCAGATTAGTGAAACACACTACAATTTTTTTTTTTTATTGTGATTTCAGTATTTATACTTTCTGCCTACATGATGTTTGCTGCACCACTGAATAAGAGAGCCAAGCTTTGCTACACATCGGCTAAGGAGCGAGCCCATCAGTTTAAATCTGAAGGCCTCTATGAGGATGGAGGAAAACTTTTCTGTCCTTACTGCAACCATGTCCTGGACCATACCAGAAAAGATACAGTCAGAGATCATGTGCTCAGCAAGAAACATGCTAGGAATAAGGAACGAGCTGCTAGTGAAGGAAGACCAGCAAGGCAGGTGACCCTGACCAGCAGTTTCAGAGCTGCAACAGAATCATCCATAGTAAGAAATGAGATAGTCTTGGACACAGTTAAGGCATGGAGGGCTGCAAATATCCCGTTGGAGAAGCTGGATCATCCACAGCTGAGGGAATGGATGTGCAAGTATGTGAAGGGAAGTGGAATAGTGCCAAAAGCAGACACCCTGAGGCAACTCTATCCAAGGTAAGAGAGCAAATTGATGAAGACCTTAAAGCAGCTGTGACTGGGAAATCATTGTCTGTGATATGTGACGAGAGCACGGATGCACAGTCACGGTGCATTCTTAATGTTGTCTTTGTGTTGGAAGGGGGCAAGACATATCTTGGAAACAGCACAGAACTAGACTCTGTCAACCATTCCACAGTGGCTCAAGCTGTCTTGAAGACTCTCCAGAGTTGTCACATTGACTTTATGAATGTAGTTTCATTTGTCAGTGACAGCGCTCGTTATATGATAAAATGTTTCAATGATGTACTTCGAGGGGTTCTTGGGGACCATGTTGTGCATGTGTGTTGCTGGGCACATGTCTTGTCCCTTGTTGGGGATATATATGGCTGCACCATTTCAAAAAAGTTAATGAACTGGTATCGTTGATAAAATATGCTTTTCAGCAATCACCAAAACGCAAACGAGAATTCATCAAATTTTTGCAGGATCTGGAAACTCCAGGAGAAATGATTGCATTACCACCAGTTCCTGTTTTAACTAGATGGAACACATGGTTTGCAGCTGTGGCATACCACTCAACACACCTACAATACCTGAGGGACTTTTTCAGTGCAGATTCGAGTGATGCCACCTCAATAAACAATCTATGGGCATTACTGGATGACTGGTACGATGAGCTACAAGCACAACTGGCATTTATTACAGATAATTCAGGCGACATTATTGCTGCAATAGGACTTTTGCAGTTGAAATGCTAATGTCAATTAAGAGCCGCTTTGAGGCTGGCACAACTAAAAATGATGGGTTTGGTGAGAAGGCAGAGTTGTACCTCTTTAAACTGAGGAATAAAGTAAGGGATGAGAACATCGAACTGTTCAAAAATGCTTTCAAGGTCAGTTTGGAGAAACTGACAAAACACCTACAGTCAAATCCATCTGTAAAGTGTCTCATGGCCTGTCGAATTCTAAACCCACTCAACCTACCCAAACTCAATAAGGACTTCCAACTGTACTTGCCCTGTATCCCAATGTTCACTTTGCACAATAAGAATGCACTGTTAAAGGACTGGAAGATCTACATACGGCAGGATGTGTGGGAACTACCAGAGATCGAATCATTTGATCTTCACCAGTACTGGATCTCTATGTCCTCACATGTACCAACTCTGGTAAAGGCAGCCCTTCAGGCCATTTGGGTTCCTGTTTCTAGTGCAGATGTGGAGTGGTCATTTTCTGGACATGGGCAAATCCTGACTGACCAACGGAGAAGCCTGAGTGTGGACAATTTAAAATTATTTTCAGTGCTGCTATTCAATAAGTAGGCTCTCCCACCCTCTTGTGTAATTGCAGTTCTGATGCCCTATTGCAGAAAAATGGTGCTCACCTGTGCAATAAAGTTGTAGACATGCAGTTCTAGTGCAATATTGCAGAAAACAAAGTGGTGCTCCATTATGCAATGATGAAGACGTGCAGTTCTGGTGCAGTATTGTAGGGAAAAAATAGTGCTCCACTGTGCAATACAGTGTAGACATGCAATATATATATATATATATATATATATATATATATATATATATATATTATCTCCGCATTATATGTAGCTATGGGATAGATTCTGTTGTCCTTCATAGTATGCTTTAGTTCATGTAGTCTGGGTAGTGTATTTGTCTTGGCATGGCCGGATTAACCTATATGCAAATTACACCATGGCATAGGGCCCCGTGGTTCAGGAGGGCCCCTGCCCCCCCACAATTTAATTATTCACCTGCCTTATTACTGTGTACTGTCACTGCTGTGCCAGGACAGTAGTGTGGCGGCCAGCAGCATGCCAGAGAAGAGTTATAGCTTCTCCTCCTCCTCCTCCTCTGCTCCAGTTCAGACAGTGCCCCCCCAGCACAAGTGAGCCTCTCCACAACAGTCTACACTCCACACTATTTTATTGGCTAGGCCAGCAGTAGGAGGTGTGGCTCTCAGGGTTAGTGGGAATCAGCATGCAGCAGCCACCTGTACTCTCTCTCTCTCTCTGTGCTGTGGCACTGCATGGTGGTGTTATTCACTGACTCGTCAATGATGGTCTCGAGTGATGAGTAACTTGAATGGCCAGCCCAGCTGCCCGGGTAGTTGAGGGAGAGTGGCCAGCCCTGCCCAGGGATGGGTGTCATTGTTGGCTCATCGCCGTCATCGCCAGTGATCGACACGGTCATGGTCTGATTTACTGCCCACAGTCAACCATCATCGATGGTCAGGAGGAGGCTGGCCTGGGCCTGGAGCAGGAGCAGAATGGAACAGGGCACCCATTGTGAGTTTCCAGATGGTGGACGCCTGGTCCTAGGAGGACTGTGGAGGCACACTACAGACAGGAGACTGCAGCAGCAGCCTCTACCCGGCCTGCTCGTCAGGTATGTCATATTTGTATTTGGATTGTTGTGTCCCTCTCCAGGCTGTCCCAGCCATGTACAACATTGATTCACTTTCACTGTATATTCAATGGTCAATGAAAAAAAGACAGAGCAGACTAAAAAAGTAGCAAACTAGGAAGTAAGGGGGGGGGCAGCAGGTGTCACTGTTCCCCATTCCAATATTCTTTCCACTGCAATGTTTTTTTTTGAAATTTGCTACCTTTGGTTTTGCTGCCTTCTAACTTCTTGAGAAATGCATGCATTTTTTTGACTGCACACCCATACATTTTTTATCACTCATAAAACTGCCCAATAATTATTACCAAAAAGAATTATGCACATTGTTTTCAAAAGCAATACATTTATGGTAAATATTTTTCCACCATAGACAAATAGTTCTGAGCAAAAAATCAGACTCAGAGAAGAACACACACACACACATATCATTTAATCACTGCTCAGCCTAATGAATATTCACTGTTTAATGTGTAAAGCTTCAGTCACCATCCTTGACGTCCCTCAATGTCTTGTTTAGGTCTGTGGCTGGCATTTGTAAATAAAGCACTTAAGGAAACCAAGATTGCTGACTGAAGCGTTACATATCAAACACTGAATGTGCATTAGGTTGGGCAGTGAGATCAAGAAAAATTAGCCTGTTTTAACTAATAGCATCTGATTGCTACACAGGGGCCACTGCCCATAACTGACTTGCATATGAGCTGTAAAACATCTGTAATGGAGTACAGTTTGTTTTTAAATAAAATATAGACATCACCTCATTGTTTGCAGTGGCTTTTTCCCCCCTCTAATTTGGAGTTCAGCAGTCGCAAACAGTCCCACAGCAGCGCACTGATCTTGTAAAGATGCTGCATACAAGGCCCAGCATCTACAACTGGAGCCCCACACATTTAATCCCATATAGAAAAAAGTTATTGTAATATAGAAAAATCCTCAGTCACACCAACTACCTGAACACATCACCTGTTTTGTTAAACCACCACATCCTGCTTGAGTACCCTGGTCATTGCCGGCCCGGCACCGCAGAAGAGTGGAATGTTGGCATTTAGGAGCCCCTGGCAGGGCCCCAAAATATAACTTGGAGTAGGGCTCCCACATCCATTAATCTGACCCTGTGTCTGGGTAGTGTATTTGTCTGGGTAGCGTATTTGTCGACCCATGTTCAGTAGTCAATACTTGAATTGTGTTTTTTGTACATATTTATCTTTATAAATCCTTTAAAAATAAAACACATTAATTGCATTTTAGCTTTGAGAAGTTTTTATTATACATGTCACAGAACACATTGTCACATTAAAACAAAGACAAGATTTTGGTGTCTATTTAGTATTGCTCAGACTTCAGAATTGGTTAATCCATGTGAGAAAAATGTTACTGTTACATGAGACCATTTATTTTCACTGGCTGTATTGATCTGAGAAGGAGATATTTTAATAATTATGCCAGTTTGGCCAATGGAGTTCCACAGTCATTAGCCTTGATAGCTGGTAGATGCACAACTTGGATAGCAAATATAACATGCAATATGAGATTAAATGTTCTTGTTTTCTGCTGATGTGATGTAAATCTGCATAAAAACTTGATAAAACACTGACAGACAAATTTATTACTTAATTTGAGTGAATAATATAAAGTTTTGGATTACTGGGAAAAATCCCGGAAATTGGATTCCCAAACACTGGTAAAATCCCAGAATCCAGGATGGTCAAAACGGAATTTACTTTTTCCCAGCACTGAAAAACAGTGGCCTTGGGAATAATCAAAACAGCCATCGCAGAAGCAACAAGCCTTTGTGTGAAGCAAATCAACAAAACAAAATGAAGGAAAAAAACACTATGGTTCTCAAAAGAGGTGGAAGGGAAGGCTAAGGAGAAAAAGGATACCATTCAGGACATATAAGGGAACACAGAAGGAGCAGGACAGATAACCTTATCAGTTAAAGCAGAAGGAAGCAGGGAAGGCAGTCAGAATAGCAAAGGCACAAGCTGAGGAAAAGATAGCCAACTCCGTTGAGAAGGGGGATAAAACATTTTATAGGTACATTAGGGAGTGAAGAAAGACCAAGGGAGGGATACAGAGACTTAATAAAGGGGAGGGAATGTGGGCAGAGGGTGACAGCGAAAAAGCAGGGATACTGAATGGATATTTCTGCTCAGTATTCACAATGGAAGAGGAGGGGGAGGTACCTAAACCAAACAAGAGAGAAACTCTGAATAGGGGGATCGATACCAGTCCATTCACAGAAGAAAGGGGTTTGAAAGAACTCTTGAAACTGACAGTGGTG
Source organism: Neoceratodus forsteri (assembly GCA_016271365.2). Lineage (NCBI taxonomy): Eukaryota > Metazoa > Chordata > Ceratodontiformes > Ceratodontidae > Neoceratodus > Neoceratodus forsteri. The sequence continues at coordinate 634,592,271 of CM057455.1, read as the reverse complement.
AAAGCAATGGGGCCTGATGGGATTCACCCCAGAATTCTAAAAGAACTAAGGGTAGAACTAGTAACACCATTGATTACTCTCTTTAACAAATCATGGGAGGATGGAGTGGTGCCTAAGGACTGGAGGAGGGCAAATGTGATTCCACTTCACAAAAGTGGGAGCAGGGCAGAGGCAGGAAACTACAGACCAGTTAGTTTGACCTCAGTGGTAGGGAAAATGATGGAATCATTTCTGAAGGAAAGAATTGTTGAGTACCTTGAGGCCAGTGGGGCACAGGACCCAAGGCATCATGGTTTCACAGCAGGAAGGTAATGTCAGACAGACCTAATAGATTTCTTTGACTGGGTGACCAAAGTAGTAGACCAGGGAGGGGCTGTAGATATAGCCTACCTAGATTTTAGCAAGGCATTTGACTCAGTCTCACACAAAAGATTAATATACAAATTAGCCAGCCTTGGAGTGGATCCCAAGGTCGTAGCCTGTATAAAAAACTGGCTTGACAACAGGACACAAAGGGAAATAGTAAACGGAGTCCACAGTGAAGGAAGGAGGGTAACTAGCAGGGTATCACAGGGTTTGGTACTCGGACTGGTCCTCTTTAATGTCTTTATAAGTGACATTGGATAGTACCTGGAAGAAAAGGTATGTCTCTTTGCAGGTGACACAAAGATCTGCAACAGGGTTGATACACAAGGTGGGGTGGAAAGGATGAAAATGGACTTGGCAAGGTTGGAGGAATGGTCAAATATGTGGCAGCCCAGATTCAGTGCAAAGAAGTGCAAGGTAATGCATCTGGGAAACAAAAACCCAGGAGAAGAGTACACAATGGGGGGGTGAGTTAATAACAACGACAAACATCAAAAGACACCTAGGAGTAATTATATCAGATGATCTAAAGGTGGGCAAGCAATGTGAGAAGGCAGTAAGGAGGGCTGGGGGAATACTGGGATGCATTGGAAGAAGCATCAACAGTAGAAAACAGGAAGTTGTTATCCCTCAGTACAGACAGTTGGTGAGACCCCATCTGGAGTACTGCATGCAATTCTGGAGAACCCATCTCTGCAAAGACATTGACAGAGTGGGGGCTGTTCAGAGGAAGGCAACCAAAATGGTGCAGGGTCTGCACCAGAAGACATACGAGGAGAGACTAAAGCAGCTTAATATGTATACTCTTGAGGAAAGTCGGGGGGCATGATAGAAACTTTCAAGTATCTCAAGGGAATTAACAAAGTGCAGGAGGGTAGCATCTTTCAGAAGAAGAGGTGCAAGAACAATGAGGCACAATTTGAAGATAGAGGGGGGTAGCTCAGAGGTAATATTAGAAAGTATTTTTTCACAAAGAGGATTGTGGATGCATGGAACAGCCTTCCTGAGGAGGTTGTAGGTCAGAAACAGTGGAATAATTCAAGAATGCATGGGACAGGCATAAGGCAATTCTAGTGTGGCGTAGGAGGAAGTAAGCTGTTGATTAACTAGAATCAGCAGCTTATCCATCAGGTAGGGAAATGGTCAGACTAGATGGGCCAAGTGGTCCTTATCTGCCTTCAAATTTTATGTTTCTATGTTTCCGTAAACAACTTGGTCACAAAAAGACATCAAAAGGGAGAAAGAAAAGTCCCACAGAGCAGACTGTATGCCACAGTTTAAGTCAGCAAGACCGGGTTTCCTCAGGGATGCCAAAAGCATAATCGAACTTCATTTTGTGGGACTTTACTCAGCCCAATAGCCCTTTCTGCCTTCATCATCCATTTCCCCCAATAAACAATAGCAGTGGGAAAGAATTCACAACCCCATGCCAGGTGTACAGTGCACTGCATATCCCTAACAGTTAAGCCCTGAGTTCAAACAAGTGCTGTGTGGAATACAAGACAGTACTGACCCTCTGAGGGACACCAAGAGCAATTTTCACATATCCCCTTCTGACCACCCTGTTGTGCAACAAGTCCCCAAATGGCAATAGCAAATATCCCCAAATAAAAACTCACAATTGCGAGTACTTACAACCACACAACCAAGGTTAATAGGGTTTTTAAAGCTTAGGTACATTAATTTCATCTGTTCTGGTAGAGAGCTATAGCAGAGGTAATTCAGGAGGTTAGACCCTGGTTTTCCTGTGGTTGATGCTGAAGGCTTTTTTTCCACAATTGTAGCCCAGCTGGGACAAAGAAATATCTCAGCCTCTTCCAGCAGGGTAAGTACAATTGGACCTGTGTCCATCATGTATGTGGCTGCTGTGATGTACTGTGGTCTGTCTGAAGAGTCATCAGCAGGAGGGATGGCACGGTCCTGAAGTTATTTTTAGGGAAGGTTCAGGTTCCCAAGGAGAAGTGACTGTATCAAGAGATGATTTATGAGAACTGTGTATCCTGCTGCTGCTGGTATGAGAAGGCTGGGTTTGTGACCTAGTTTTCTGTCTTCCTTGGAGTCATTGCCTTTTAGATTTTTGATATTGCCATGGTTCTGCTTCTGGTGCTGATGTTCTGACTTGCTGCTGTGGGTTCCCTGGCTTCTTGGTATGGTGTCCTTACTGTCACTTGATGAAGAGGGCGGGGGGGTCGAGCCTAAGATACCCTATTCCACAGGAATGAGGTTCTCTATGGAGAGTCAAATTGATACCATTTTTCATCACAAAGCACTAGTAAAGTAAGTGGATAATACATATTGTTGGGGATTTTACACTGAGCCAGCTCTTTTTTAATGGGACCAAAATATTGGCATCATTCCTCCAGGTCCCTGGAAAAATCTTGGAAAATATGCACACAGTGACCATTACAGTAGAGAGGACCCTTTTCTCTCACCAATTTCAAGATTTGTTCCTTCACACTGTATCTCAACAGGTAGTCTAGGATGGGTTGAGGGGGAGAACCTCTACCAGGGCAGGGGCCAAGGGATCTTGGAGCCCTCTCAATCTTGAGGGGGTAATCCTAGTAATAGTCCAGTGTTTTGGGTAGCAAGGACTGCAGGAATGAGCACATAACTCAGGCCTCAGAGCCCTCGGGGACACCCACAATCTGGAAATTATTTCTTTGGTCACAGTTCTCCGAATTGTCCACTTTTTCCAATAACCTGTACTGATTCTATGAACCCATGAATTCAAATTCTCTAATCTCAGGCTTTAACTGTATTAAGGTATTTTCAAATTGTTGATGTCGATCCTTGGATATGCTACTCATGTGTAATTGGTTACTGTGTAATCTGTTGTTCTTAACTAATTGCTCATATGTATCTGTTTTGTACCTCATGCAATTATCTATGTACTGTCTTGCCATATTGTACATGTAAGTTTTTCTTTTGAATGTAACTAATTCCAGGTCACCCTTGACAAATGGACCTCTGCTCTCAATGGGCTCACCCAGTAACCAAAATGCCATAAATAAATGAATAAATGAGACAACCCTGATTCTCAAGGTATTGAACACGATCTCATTGGTTGGCTGCACCCACATAGCAAAATATTCTGTGTCCACAATTCTAATCTCAGCAGCTTCAATTCGGTCATCAAAAATCTTGATGGAGGAACAAATATGTGGGATATCAGCAATCAGTGTCTGCAGTATGGCTTTAATGTCATATAACTCACTGACACCCCTCCGAAGTTTGTAGCCCTGCAGTAGCTGTCATATTAAAGTTCCTCAGTTGTCAAAACTCAAATGACTGCAACAGCTGACAGGATGAGTAGCCTGCCATCTTTAAATTATGCTTCTTTCTTGTTTAAGATTTGAACATTTACAACTTACTGCCTATTTGAGAAACCTTGGTAAGCACTTGATCTCTGTCTTAAAATTTTTTGTGATCCATTCACTAACACCAGTGGATGTTTACGAATTTTGTAGCAGCTGAGGAAAGCCTACATTATCTTGTGGTTGAACATGCACCCCAGCCTCCCCCTCTTCTTATTTGACTCAATTAAATACAACCCTTGGCTGCTTCTCCTTGGACCAATTTCCTGTTCAGTCCTTTGCAGTACTCACATCCTCCACCTTCCTCAACAATCTTCTGTGAGGCACTGAGTTGAAAGACTTACTGAAAGAGCTATTACCTAAAAATCACTTTGAAAAACATAATAATTAGGTACAATTCTGCATCCATTCCATATATATTATAAAATGTCCTCCTCCCCAGTATTTATTACTAAGAACATTTGCAAGAATACATTGGGCCGGATTCACAAAGCCACAGGTAGGATGTCTGCAAAATGTTCACAAAACACGACGCAAGTAGGAAGATGCGGCAAAAGATGCCGCAAGTGTGATTCAGAAACGCAAGCTGCGGCAAACCCCAAAGAAGTTGCGCATTGCACCTTGCATTCAGAAATGTGTCATAGGGAAACCTGCAACATGCCGCGTGGCCTGATGCATCCACAATCCATATTAAGGAAGCACAGCACACGCTGCCTGTGTCCATCCAAGGTCTTGCCACCTAGACCAATGAAAAGGTGGTCTAACTGCAAACCACTATAAAAGGGGTGAAGTAACACACAGTAGACACACTAGAGGAAACAGTGTGCAGACTGTGGAGTGTGACTGTAGAAAAGGATGACCATGCCCACAGGGGTAGCCCTACTGGGCATAATTCTGGCAGTAGAAGCCTGGCGTAGGCAGTGCAGGTGAAGGAAGAATCACAATGGCAGGATGCAGGGCAATGCACCACCACAGCCATAGTAACCAGCCAGGCGCAGAGCCCCCGAACTGATATGTGCCAGGCAATCCTATGAGGAGCTCACAGAGGGTGCATAGCACGGTACTGGCTGAATAAGGCTGCCATAGCAATGCTGTGCCAGAAGCTGGGGGAGGATCTAGCCACAGCTACAAAGAGGGGCCATGCCATACCAGTCAATGTGAAGGTAAGTGCAGCACTGGGCTGCTCGGGCACTGGTACATTCCAAAGACCTAGTGGTGGCACAATTGGAATATCCCAGACCACCATGTCCCAGTGTCTGATACAGTTTGTGGATGCCATGCTGCAATGCCGTGACAGATATATTGCCTTCCCACAGGGTGCAAAGCAGCAAGTCACCATCTTCTATGCACCGCCTTCTATGCAACATCACAGTTCCCAAATGTCATGGGTGCTATTGATTGCACACAGGTGGCAAATAAGGCTCCAGTGGAGGATGGAGATGCCTTCATAAATCACAGGGGGTACCATGCACTGAACATCCAGGTGGTGTGAGACTGCCACTGTCAGATTCTAGATGTGGTGGCCAGGTATCCTGGATCCTGCCATGATTCCTTCATATTCTGGCAGAGTTGCCTGCACCAGGCATTCCAGAGAGGTGAACAGGAGGGTGGATGGCTGATAGGTAAGTGGGGACATATACAGATAGAGCATGGTGGGCAGAGTACACTGCATAGAGACATGTGGAAGTGGCATAGTGCCAGTCCGTGGCTAACCATCCACTCTGCTGTTCATTCCAGAGGTGACAGTGGATATCCCCAACTTGCATGGCTCATGACACTAGTGAGAAACCCTCAGAATGCAGCGGAGGAGGCATATAATGATGCACATGTCACAACATGAGCCATGATTGACAGAACCTTTGGGATCCTGAAGGCATGCTTCAAGAGTCTGGACAAAGCAGGAGGAGCCCTGCAATACAACCCGGAGATGTGCTGTAAGATCATCCTTGCATGTTGCATCCTGCACGATATTGCCATAAGCCAGAGGGTACCACTGCCACCAGAGGATCCTGTGCATAGTGAGAGGGATGCAGAGGAGGCCAATGAGGATGCAGATGTGTGATGACATCATCATCATCATCGACTGCCAGGTAATGCAACAACTGGCTGGCGGATCCATGACCAGCTCATCAGGAACCATTTCACCTAAGGGACAGCTGTGACGATTGATAATAGATGTGAATGCCACAGCAGTGGACACCACCACACAGGAATGTCTTCCCGGTGCAGTGTACCACACAGGGGTGCACTGTGACACAGAAACAGTGCCCCTGTCTGGTGTGTTGCCCCTGGTGGACAGTGCAGGGAACAACAATGCTGCAGGATGGTCTGGGAAAGGATGGCATGTGTCAGTACAAACATCCAAATGACAGTGGTGGGACTCAAGCTGCCCCTGGAAGGCCTGCATGTCTGCTACAGGGCGTTGCTGTAAGGTGAGTACACAGGGCCAAAGGGGCATGTTTGCTGTGTTGTTGGGATGATGACATGTACCACCAGTGTCCAGATTGGAACACGCATGTGCAGGCCCACCCACAGGACACACAATACCATACCACATCCAACGTAGACAACACACTGCCACACCAGCATAACTGTGCAACATCCCTCTCCCCCAGCAGGAATGCACTGCTAAGAAGGCACACATGTGCAGCACAGGACTGTACCAACACACACCACAACCACAGTACCTGACACACCTAGGAACACATGCAGGGGTACAGTACATGCATATCTGAGTCCTGCGTACAGATAGCACGCAAATCGCAAGCTGCGATAAACATATACACAATCTGTGATATGCAGTGGAATGACACGCACTTATGGCATATGCCAAAACGTTGAGTAGTGACACAGGGAGCGACGCTACAGTGTGCGGCTCATGGCCTGGTGCAGGAGGGAGTGTAGGGCCAATAATTTGACAGTCCCACACAGCCACATCATGTCTGCCAGTGCAAACATGAACAGACTAAGAGGCAGAGGGCCCAACTTCAGCCAAGATGAGACAGCCAAGCTGGTCAGCCTGGTCCAGCAGTGGGCCAGGTACATGCAGTCACCTGCCAGCAGGAGATGCACCCCTGGTGAAAGGGAACAGGTGTGGAGGAGGATTACTGCCAAGCTGCACACACAGCATGGGGTCAGGAGGACACCCAGACAGCTGCAGCATCACTGGCAGGACCTTGCAAGGAGGGACAGTGCCATCCTGACACACATGTGGAGGATGGCAGTGGATGCCAATGTGGCCATGTGGACAGGCCAGCCATTCTTGTATGGTAAGTATCCCAGACATGTAACATGCATGCTCATACCATGGCAGCCTGCAAAACACAGTGCACTGTGCAGACACTAATGGCTGTCAACCCATGTTTCCACAGGTGGCAGTGATGGTGGTGCCCACAGACAGCAGCCAGAGAAACAACGGAGTAGCCCTCGGCAGCATGCGTGAAGGGATATGGCCCCTCAAAACCAAGGTAGGTCACATAGCAGATGGACAACAGCCTGGGTGCATGGGTAAAGGTATGAGCACACCATGTGTGGTCACCTTAGTAGGGTTGCATCGCTGGTGCAACATGTGTGCCGACATCAGCCATGATGTGCGCCACACAGATGCCATGATGTGTGATGCAGATGCATCTGTCATGCCTCTGGGCCACAAGGCTGGGCACTGACACGTGTGTGCTGTGACCCAGCACACATGGGCCAGCACATGGGCCCATGCCACGCACTGTGCACATGCTGGGGTATATGCCACATGCAGGACAGAGGGGAGGGGCAAGAAGGCACTGCAATCTGGTTGCATGCCTGCAGGATGACATGCCATGGTATGTATGTGTGCCATGCACACACAATGGCATGTACTGATCAATAGCCCATGGCAGTGCATGCATGCTTGGAGCCACCATGTGCCCCGCTGGGGTCAGAGGATGTGCTTGGCCTGTACACTGGTCAGACAATGACTCTCCCCGCTGTTGCTGTACAGTAACAGTGGACCCAGGGGGTGGAGGACACTCATATATACATAGATACATAGACAGTGTCAGCAGATAAGGGCCTATGGCCCACCCAGTCTGCCCATTTAAGTTTGTAAGTTCAGTTTATGTTTTCCAGGAAGTCTGTTGCCCCTTACCCCTGACCTCCAGAATTCCTTTATATCTATCCCATGCATTCTTAAATCCCGTGATTGTTTCAGCCCCCAGCACTTCCTCTGGCAGGGTGTTCCACTTGTCCACCACCCGTTCTGTGAAGAAATTCTTCCTCACGTTTCCTCTGAATCGTCCTCCCTCTAACTTCATCCCATGCCCTCTAGTCCTGGAACATCTTTTTTGCTTAAAAATAGTGCATTCCTGCACCCTGTTCCTCCCTGTAAGATACTTGTATGTCTCTATCATAGCCCCTCTATCCCTCCTCTCCTCCAGGGAGTACATGTTCAGTGCCTTCAACCTGTCCTCATGGGACTTGTGATGCAATCCATGCACCATCTTTGTTGCCCTCCTCTGAACCTTCTCTACCCTGTCTATGTCCTTACGTAGGTAAGGTCTCCAGAACTGCACAGTGTACTCCAGGTGCGGCCTCACTAGTGTCTTGTATAGTGGAATTATGACCTCCCTTTTCCTGCTGGTGATGCCCTGCCTATGCATCCCAGCATCCTATTTGCTTTACCTGCTGCCTTGTCACACTGTTTCCTGCCTTGAGGTCATCAGAGATGATAACTCCAAGATCCCTTTCCGCTTGGTGCATGCTATATGCTCACCCCCAACTGATATATTGTGCCAGGATTTTTGTGCCCATATGCATTATCTTGCACTTCCTTGCATTGAATTTCAACTGCCAAACCCTGACCATTCTTCAAGTTTCTGCAGGTCCCTCTCATTCTGTCTACACCCTCTGGTGTGTCTACTCTGTTACAGAGCTTTGTGTCATCAGCGAAGCAGTGAAATTCTGCCTTCTAGGTCCTCAGTAATGTCACTGATGAAGATATTGAATAGTACCAGTCCCAGCACTGATCCCTGTGGTCCCCACTGGTCACTCTTCCCTCTGTGGAGTGACAGCCATTTACCACCACCCTCTGTGTCCTGCTGCCCAGCCAGTTACCTACCCACCGCACTACTGTCCTGCCCACACCCATATTCCCCAGTTTGTGCAATAGTCTTCTATATGGCACAATGTCAAAGGCCTTGCTGAAGTCCAGATAGGCCATGTCCACTGCCCTCCCTGATCCACCTCCTAGTCACCCAGTCAATAATTCAATGAGGTTGGTCTGACATGACCTTCCCTGGTGAAACCATGCCTTGGGTCCTGTAGTCCATTGACAACCAGATGTTCCACCAATCTCTCCTTCAGTAGTGCTTCCATGATCTTCCCCACTACCGAGGTGAGGCTGACTGGTCTGTAGTTCCCGCTTCCTCTTTGTTCCCACTTTTGTATAAGGGGACTACATCTGCTATCCTCCAGTCTTTGGGTACCTCCCCTGTTTCTAGTGATCAGCTAAACAGGATAGCAAGAGGTTCAGCCACCACCTCTCTTAGTTCTTTAAGGACCCTGGGGTGCACCCATCTGGCCCCATTGCTTTATCAACTCTTATTACTTCCAGTTCCTTCAGGACCCTTTCTCGTGTAAAGGGACTTGTGTCCATTTCTGCACCATTCTCACCCTTGTACTCCATTCAGACCCATTACCTCCTCTTCCTCAGTAAAGACTGAGCAGAATACCTGTTCAATATGTCAGCTTTACTGCTGTCATCCTCCACACAGCCCCCATCCTCCCCTTCAGTCTCACTATCCTCCTTTGCCTTTCTTTTTTCACTTATGTACCTGTAAAAGGTTTGTCCCTCTACCCACTGATTTTGCAATGTGTTCTTCTGTCTGAGCTTTGGCTTCCCTTACTGACCTCCCTGCCTCCCTTTGCTTCTCCTGGTACTTCTCCCTATCCCCTTCTGTCTGTGTCTTTTTGTATTGTCTGAATGCAATCTTTTTGGCTTTCACTTTCTTTGCTACCTCTTTGGAAAACCATAATGGTCTCCTCTTCCTTTTCCTTTTGCTAACCTGCTTAATACATAATTCTGTTGCTCTTGTAATCCCATTTTAAATACTTCCCACTGTTCCTCAACCCCTGATTCCTGCCCTATTCCCCTTAATGCCTCTTTCAAGTATCTCCCCATTTTCTCAAAGTTTGCCCCCCTAAAATCCAGGATACGTGTTTTTGTGTGGTTTGGTTCTGCTCTTTCTGTGATTTCAAACCACAATGACTGGTGGTCACTGTTCCCCAGGTGCTCCCCCACTGTTACCCCCATTACACTGTCCCTGTTTGTGAGCATAAGGTCCAGTATTGCCTTCTGCCGAGTTGGTTCCATGACCAGTTGCTTGAGGAAGGCACCCTGAAGGGAGTCCAGGATAAATCTGCTCCTAGTTGATGCTGCTGCTGGGATGCTCCAGTCCACGTCTGGAATATTATCATGGCTAACAAGTATCTGCAGGTACCTGTGACATGCCACAGTACTAGTACTGCTGATGACAGTAGTGTGACAGGGTGTAGTGAGTATCCAGTCAGAGACAATGCAGGGATGAAGGAGCCTGTGTTCATGCAGGTACAGCTGTGGCCCTGTACCAATACATGGCAATGCACGTACTGGACAACTAGTGTGGTACTGAGTAGAGTCAAATGCACCCATGTGTGTGTTCCCCAGAACCACCATAGCCCCACCCCCCGGGCATGCTGAGCTACACATGCCATGGTGGCATACATCTGTCTGTTGCAGCACTGTACATGGGATGGTCACCACAGTGGTGGCTGCTGAAGCTGGTTACCAGCACAGCACACATGGTGCATGTGATGTGATGGACAGGGATGTTTGTGGTGGGCCCATGGGCTCTGAGGAACAAGCTGACAGGCAGCACAGTCATGAACACTGTATCACCATGATGCAACAATGCTGTGTATTGTTGTCCTGCAACATGACGAACATGTAACAGGTACATGGGGTGGAGACTAGAACGCCGGGACATGTGACACTGATGGTATGCCATGGGAGAGGGGTGTGCAGATCACACGGGGGCACATAGTTGAACACTGTCCAAGGATGCTGGGACAAGTATGCCCAAATGGATGCCCTTGGGACAGGGGGATTGTGAAGGCCATGATGGTGGACCTCTGGGGGCTAACAATGACCAGGAGTGGGTAGGTGACAGTAATAGTCACATGTGGAGATGTCCCGAGAAGTCAGTTGACCAGCCAGGGAAGCCATAGACCACAGGAATCTTCTGCCAGCACAATGTACTGTACAGAGTGGTATGCATATACAGCGGCTACATATGTGAACATGGGGACAACTGGGACGAGATAGTGGGTCCCTGGATGGACAGAGTGGGTGGAGTGAGTGGTCAGGCACGCAGGGTATTGACAACTACACAGCTGCACAGTAGACACACAGGGGACAGATGGTTGGGACCTATAGGGGAGGTGGCCAGTGGTAAGAATGAGGTGTCAGACCTCAGGTGTACAGAGACCAGTTTGGAAACACATGGAGGGCACCAGTGGTCTACAAGGCAGTAGAGGTAGACGGTAGTCACACCAGGGTGAAGATGCAGCTGCCTGAGATACTGGCAGGGCCACTGGGTGACTTGTGCAAGTACCCACTGGACATAGGATGCATAACACAGGATTGGGGGATGGGCCACGTGACACACACACACCAGTGTCTCAAAGGATGGTCCAAGGAACCACAGGCAAATGTGCAACATGGCAACCATGAGCAAGGTATGGGGACATACCTGACAGAGAGACCTGTGAACAATCGGTAGGACAGTGGCCTAACCTTTGGGCAGCAGCACATGTGTGAACAGACAAAGCATGCTGGACCAACCTCATGGCACGGTACGAGTGGGTTACACTTGGGGCTAGACAAGGCCCATGTGGTGTATGCCCTGTATCTGGCAGTCAGCATCCCAGATGGCCCAGTGACTGCTGTGGGGCAGTGCTGACTGACATGATCCATAGGGGAGTGCCGCACGGCTGTTGACATACATCATACTGTTCCCAGGGTAGGTGGATGAGTGTAGTGGTGGGTGTTGATGTCCAACCCTGATGGCATTGGGGGGCAGGATCACACAGGTATCTGTGCTCTGAGTGGTGTTCCTTGTGTGTCACATAGCTGCTAACCCACATGCGGGTTAATGTCTGTGTGAAGATATCACCAACATGGTGGTGGCCGATGGCATAGAGGGCTGTAGGTGGCTACAGGACAACCTGGCTACAGTGCATCAGTGGCAGCATCATGGCGAATAGTGTCCTCCACCTAGGAATCCCTAGGTGCAAGCTGTTGTGTGCAAGGAACCAGTGGTGGGATGGTCATCCAGAAGGAGTGTATATAGTATGCTCCAGGAAAGGGAATGGGCTATGTGCACATACAACAGGGAGCATGTACCACATTGCACACTGTAAGACAGTGGCTGTATGAGCCAACATGCCACCGGGGAACCATCCCCTCCGGTGTTGTGCTACATCCCCCTGGAACTGTGTCACCAGCCATGCCATGGATGGTGAATGTGTGCAGTAGTGGCACACTTCACACAGTAGGGACCTATGATTGGTGGAGTGGGTGCTGCCCCAACCAACACTGCACAGCCAGGGACAGGGGGGCATGCTAGACAAGAGAAGGTAGGGGGCAGTACCCATGTACTCCCCTGATGAGGGAGATGGATAGGGTGGATCACATTGACAGCCAAATATGTGTAAAAGAGATTGCCAAGACACAAACAGAGGGGTTACCAGGCCCCATTAGAGAATGTGCTCTGAGAGGACATGGTCCATGATGTGAGCAAGGTGGTACTATGGGGAGGTGAGGGGACATATGCAGGGCAATTGGGGGATGGGTGGAACACTGTAGCACAGGTGTTGGTGGACTGGAAAACCATGGTCTACATAAGGGGTGCTGGGAGCAGGTGTGGGGTGATACTAGGGAGGGTAGGTGCAGGGGGGAAGGCTGTGCCATGTTGGGACAGCAGCACAATGGAGCATGCACTGTGGACAGGGGGGCCATATTCCACTGTGTTTCTGTATGATTGTCACTGTGTCCCTCCAGGGGGAGCATTGCCAACCCAGCACAGGACAGAGACGGTTGACAGTGGCACAGTTGGCACTGCAGTACACAGTGCAGTCACTTAGCTAGAGGACTTGTGGCCTCTCAGTGGCATGGCACTACACATGTGCTCCCTTTCCAAACAGGTGGACAGTGGAACAGCGGTTTGAGGATGGTGCCAGACACACCGCAGGCACACAGCATGTTCCAGGCCATGGATCATGTGAAGAGGGCAGAGGCACTGGAGTGCATGTCCAGGTCGAGATAACTGCATAGGCGTGCATGCTCACTGCCACCGACAGATGATGAGCAGTCCAGTGGCAACAGTGATGGCCAGGAAGAGGAACCAGCAGCTGTGGACACCAACATGGACACTGCACCAGGGCACCAGGTGCCTGACACTGATAATGCCAATGCCACAATGGACACACACAACACCCCAACATATGTATGATGGTCGGGCACAGTAGGGAACAATGCCCATCAGGGTGTGGCCACAGAGGGTGCTGTTGAGGGGGACATCAGCTGAAGGCATGCAGGTAGGTGTGGAGTCTGTAGGCCATGACAACTGCCAGGGGGCTGCACAGGTGGTGCAGGACCTGGATGAGGATGTGCCTGACATAGCAGGCCAACCGGAGGAGATAGGGCTGCCATTGGAGTATGTGGTGTTGGGCAAACAGGCTACATGTGTGGAATCGGCAATGGGTGCAGGGGATGAGGGTGGGTGGATAGGGCTCTACATGTGCAGCCCTGTGGTGTGGAGGCACAACAGAGGGTGATGGTGGATGGCGTGGAACAGCAGGCCCTGGGATCCACTTCACAGCAGACTGCAGCCTTACAGGTTCTACAGGGCCACGTAGCAGAATGTATGCATCATGTGGTGGGCCTACATGGTGCACTGCGTGCAATGATGGCAGCTGTGCGACAGCTCCAGACACTATAGTGTGGGTGCTGTACCAGCTCTCGACACACACTCCTGTGCCATGTGCTGCATAGAGGGTCACACTGTTGGTTTGCAGCACATACCACTGTGACTGTCAGACAGTTCCAACACCCCATATGGTGCTCCATGTGGTAGTTCCCTGGCCATTTCTGTGTAACAGCACTGAGCCTTGCATGTTTTCAAATTCAGTTGAACACAACAGGATTGTGCATTAGGCATGGTTTCTGCATGCGTGTTCTTACAGTGATACTATTTAAATGTTAATGCTTTTATATGGTTTTAGTTTTCTTCAAGCAGGCATTGCACATGTGTTTGTATTCCCAGTACCATATATGTATCATGCACGTATGTCTGTACTGTACACCTGTTTGTACCCACACCCAGTCATTTTAATAAACCATTATTGCATGTTTACTCTCTGTGTAGTACATTGTGCTGTCAGAGTAGCGTTACTGCTGCATTGTTGCCCCCATTGTACCTCGGTAGGGTATTGACATGTCCTGTGTGACAGTGCCCATGCATGGGCCTCGGTCAATGTTGTTGTGTGCCATGGCCTGTGGAGGTGCTGTGTTGTGCATGCCATTCTAGGATGCCGCTACATATGCCCCCTTGTGTACCTGTGCTACACATGTGCTATGTTGTGCCCCCACGCACAGCTGGCCAACGGTACTGGCGTCCAGTCCATCCATGGGGTACACGTTTCAGGACCCTTGTGCCTGCACTGGAACACTGTCACAGAGCAGGGCCCACCAACATTTGCATGGTTGTCAGGAACAGCCCTACTGTCGCTTGTGCACTGAGACGTTGGCTATGTCTGCCTGTGCCCAGCACTGGTCCTGCCCATCACCCAGATGAGCTGTCAGGTAGTCACACCTCCGCATGCATGTCCAGACATGTGTGTTGCAGGTGTGGACACCCATACAACACAGGGTACCAGTGGAGCCATGCTGCACCCTTTACTTGACATGGACATGTGTACCAGTGGCCCCAACATGTGACACCCCTGTTGATGGCCTACTGCCTGTTCAGGCTATACTATGCCAATGGCAGTGCCCCACAGCAGGTACATTTAGCACAGTGTGTATGGCACCATATCATGTGCCTAGATTGTCTCATATCCCACCACTAGGTGGCGACTGTATACAGTGGTTATCATTTGTGTGTATGTCTCATGGGTGCAGCATTGTGTGACAGGGTTGGTGACAGTGGACTTGTCCATAGCAGGATCTGACTGTGGTGGTCAGCTCCACAGACACAGATGGGCTTGACAGGGTTGTGATACATTGTGCTGCATGGGGCCACATGGGCATGGCCTACTACTCAACACTGGTGTGCAAGCCGCATATGTGTATGACACTGTGGTCCTTGCAGCCACATGGGGGTTGGAGGGCATACCACCCTGTGTAGGCCATGCATGACAACATGATAGCCATTGTCATTGTAGCAGTAATAGCATGTGTGGTGTGTGTGTGGCATGCATAAGGTTGTGTCTGTGTGTGTGGCGTGCCATGTCCCCATGTCACTGTCAGCATATCTGTGCATGTGCCCTCTACAGCCCCTCTTGGACATGGCATATGGCAAAGGGTACACCCTCAGTGCAGTGGCACATGTGATAGTCGCAATGATACATACCGGGGTGTGGTGTATCATGGGATATGATCACATCTCGGATGCATGTGACAGTCGGACTGTGTCCTCGTGCCCCATTATGCACCTGTGGTATGATGATATCTCATGATATGACACACTCTAATGTGTAGTACTGCATATCTGTACATTGTTGTGTGCCACTCCTGTACTGTTACTGGTCAGACCTTGTCACATGGCTGTGTGTACATCCTGTGGAACTCACACCTGAGGTATGTCATGCAGTATGGACATCCTTACAATGCATTCACTGTGTACATGGCTCCACTGTCAGATCACCATTGAGAAGGTATGGGTATGTGTTCATGGGGGGGGTGTGCCCACTTCCTGAGTGGTTTGGTCACTCAGATGCACCATGTAACACACCACACAGTGCATACTGTATCTAGCACCTCTACTCAACACCCTGTTGTGCCTTCCTGTCGAACAGTGCGATACATCACAGCCAGACTGGCCTTTGTGTGCAAGCCTATGACTGCTGTCTGGCCCCATCTCAGTACCCCGCTGTGCTGCAGACTACCATGCAGCATTGTATGGGTGTATCACAGTATGACACAGTGGTATTTGGCTCATCATGCTTTAATTATGCATCACAACATCAGCCCTGACATTGGTGTCAGCTATCCAGTTCTACAGCTAACAGTGTGCATGGGTGTTGACTACACATCCCACGTAGTTTAGCACTAGACATTCCTTCTGCTGTTCATGCACAGCACATGTTACATCATCCAGCCC
Source organism: Neoceratodus forsteri (assembly GCA_016271365.2). Classification (NCBI taxonomy): domain Eukaryota; kingdom Metazoa; phylum Chordata; order Ceratodontiformes; family Ceratodontidae; genus Neoceratodus; species Neoceratodus forsteri. The sequence continues at coordinate 634,576,196 of CM057455.1, read as the reverse complement.
CACCCTCATGACACTGTGTACCCACCTTTCCCACTGTGGCAGCCTCAGCTTGGCCACACAGTGACACCTATCCCTGTTCCCATACTCCTGTAACATTGTGTTAGCCCATAGTGCCCATTCCACTGTTTCAACTGTGTGCATGTCTGGATCATGTGGGGAGGGGCTTTTCACTTCTGTGGCCTGCCACACCACCGTAGCAGTGTCCCAGGGGTCTACTGCTCTTGCTGTGGCAGTGCCATAGGCTGGGTGCCATCTGTGTTGCTTGGTCCACCAGTGTGTGTGTGTCAGCCTCCCCTGTCATAATCCCTTCACCATGTGTCTGCACAGCACTCTCTCCCCCTCACCAGGGGTCTGCACTCATCTCCGTCGCCTTGTCTCCGTCATGTGTGACACTGCTGCTGGTGTGCGTGGTCATGTGCAACAGTTTTGTGGCCTGTTGGTACTGTTCTGCAGGCAGCACCCATGTCTGGCTGCATGACCATAGGAGGCCATGTGTTTGCACTGCTGTTGTTGGCACACACACAGCGGCACTTGTGCTTGGCATGGTGAGTGCTGCTGGTTATGGTGTGACTTCAGCATCATCTGTCTGTGTGCCCTGGTTCATATGCCTGTGTTGATGTTCCTGTGTCCTGTACCATAGTGCCATCACAATGTCCTACAGGGCTGCCACCATCATCCCTGTGTGTCACTGCTGCCATGTGGCTGTTTGTTCAGTGGCTCATGTTCCTCTGCCCATGGCCTCACCTTGTTCACACATGATGGACTGCACCCCGTGCAATGCCACAGCAACATCCACCAGGGCAATGGATGTTTCCCTGCTGGTGGTCTCTATTGCATTTGTAATGGTGGGGCCTATGGCCTGTAATGTGTGGTGCTGTGCCTCAATGCATTGCCGTATTCTCCCTCTCCCACCCCCCACCTACCATTCCACCCCCTCTCCCACTCCTCTCCTCCTGTCTCCCCCTCCCTATCACCCTATCTCTTGTTGCTCCACCCCCAGACTACCTAGCACTTATCTTTCTGTTCTTGCACTTATGACAGTGTCAAATCCTTGACTGTCTACCCCCCTTTTCCCCACCTCCCTCTTATCCCCCACCCCTTGCTCCACTTATGTCACCCCTAGGATGGTTTTCATTTGTATCTGTGTCTTGCTATATATACACCCATATTGTTAGTTATGCATTATTTGCCACTGACTGTTTGCTACTGTACTAGTCTGTACACATGTACTGTCTTTTGCTACTAAGTTAACCTCCTGACCGGTATTGTATCTTGCCTCTGCTTACTTCTACGTTGACCTCCTGACCTTGTATTGTATTTTACCACTGTTTTGCTTGCACCCATTGCTGATGTGTAACCTTTGTGAAAGAACCCTTAGTTTAAAGGTATTTGTAATCCTAGTAATAAATAAATTAATAAATAAATAAATAAATATGTTTCTAAGCTCATCAGTCTCTCTCTCTCTTGCCCCTGGCACACACTCTGACAGTATGTCTCTAATGGTAGTGCTGGTGAGTACTGCCCTACCCGGTCTGATGCACCTGCCTCAGTCGTGGCCTCCAGGTCTGCTATCAGCGATGGACTGAGCTCAGCTGCTACATTGTCCTTTATGCTGTCCTATGTCAGCCACTGGCTGTGTCTGGCCCTCCCATGCTCTGTTACTGTGTCACGGCCATCACCATGTCCCACCCCTGTGCTGTCCTCCTGCAATCCACTAGCCCGGCCATCCATGATCTCCACGGGGCTTTTGCGGCATGCTGTGCTGCAGCTGCTGCTATTACTGCTGGTGCTGGTGGTTGTAGTGGTGGTGCTGCTGCTGTCATCATCATCGTCATCTTTATCGTCATTGTCATCCATGGCATGCTGCACCCTCTGCCTCCTCTGCCCACCACGTTGCCCGCTTGTCGCTTTTCCTGCCTCCATGGCTGTCTCTGCAGTTCGTCCTGTTGGAGAACAGATATTGTACAGTGACTCCATACCACAACATTCTTGTCTCTGCCTCAGTATGCTATGTTATTGCCACTGTCCCTATGCTGGCTATATTGCGCTGCCTGCCAGTTGCTACCTGTCTGTATCTGCAGGCCGGTCATGTGTCATGGTGCTGTTGCCTGCTGTTGTGTGGGCACATGCCTGTCTGTTGTCCCACCCTACCTATACCTTCCCATGGACATGGGTGTGATGTCCTTTGTGGTACAATGGCCTCCACAGCTGCTGGTGTGTGTGTGTGTGTGTGTGTGTGCGCGCGCGCGCACGAGTGTCTGTGGTCCAGCTGCATGCCCACATCACTGTGTGGCCCCTACACCATTGTTCACTTAATGTTCCATTGTATTGCCATCTTAGGTTACCAGGTAGGGCCCAAGTGGCACATGTGCACGTTTTCAGTGGTGACCTGGGAGCACTGGTCACTTATGTGACTTGCTCAGGGTCGCACAGCATGCAAGTGGGGGGTTGTGTGAGTCTGACCAAGGTCTGGCCTGCTGGGTGTACTGAGCATGTTCACAGCTCATTGCTCAAATCCCTAGGCTATACTGCCATCCCACTGCTAGTACTTTGGTTCTGTACATTGGCACTGCTGTGGCGTCTGTTGCACATGGCATTCCTTGCATGTTGGCATGGGACAGCTTGGATTTCCAAATACCGTGCACACACACCATGGACGTTAGCTGTCAGCTGTGCATGGCATCACACTGCCACTGACATGGCTCCCTCATACACATGGCATGTAGACCACTGGACCAGGCACTTGTGTGTGTCTGCATGTTGCGTGTAGTGTGTAGCTGTGCTATGCATTTGTCCAGTACGGTGTCCCTGCTGCAACACACACCATGTTTGTACATGTGTGAGCCCTGGTCATGGACACTTGCACCTGGCTGCCCTTGCATGATTACAGTCCTGTTGTTGCTCACGGTGTCTGTGTCCACAGAGGCTACTGTCTGTACCACCAAGTCCCCATTGGCATTCTTCCCATTGCCACTGCTACATCATGACCTTGCCTTTACATTTGTGTCTGTGCATACATGTGCATTGCAACATTGCATGTTGTGGCTATGGTGTGCCATGCATGCACCTGCAGCCCACAGCATCTGTGTCTACCACTTGTAGCTGTATATGGCATGTGTATTGTGTGGGTCATGTTTCCCACATGTGTTGGTCTGCTTGGCTCGTCACATACCGTATTGTTTCCTGGGCCCAACATCATCCTACCTGCATTGTTCCTCCCTCACACCTCCACAGAGGCATGTTGGTTGGGTCGAGGTGTGCCAGGCCAACATGCTCTGTCCCCTACTTTTGGGCTACCGAGCATCTGCTGCTCGGGAATTCACTGGTCCACAGTGTGCTATGCCTTTTCACATTCCGCTACCTGTCACTGTCCACATGCATATGTCTTTGTCCATGTGATGAAGGACCTATCCCTCCCCACCTCACCTGTGTGTGGTCCCAGTGTGTGCCTCACCTTGTGCTCCATATATTCTTGTGCTGGCCCATGCACTGTCATGGCACAGTGTGCCACATGCATGCCACTATGGTGCATGTGGCATGTATAATGGTGTCTGTGGGTTATCCTTATCATGCATTCCCCCTTTGTTCATGTCCTCCTGAGCTGCCCTTCATGTATTCCTGTGTGCCCCATTGCTGTTCACAGGCATTGCCCACTGCACACACTGTTCACTGCTCTTATTTGTCAGGGAACCTGTGCTCCCACAGTTGCCATAGTGTTGCTTGTGTGTGATCCATGGTACAGGCACACAGGCCATACACCAGGACATTGCATGGTCATGTTGTACATGTGCCCAATGAGTGCACTAGCACTGGTGGTGCTGCCCAGGGGTGTGGACAGGACTGCTATACTGGTGCACACTCCCCCCAGGACACATGGCAGGGTGTGTGGTGCCCATTTGCATTCATTCACATCTGTACAGGTCATTCCTCTCACTTCTATGGTTCTACACACAGTCTCACCACTTATCTGCTGGCTGTCATCTGTGGCAGCCATTCCTTGCTGTGCACACGGTGGCCCTCTGTGCCACATCACTGCAGCTGTGCTTTCAAGGGTTCATTCCAACATGCCACCTGCCTACCTCTCACCTGCTGTGTATTCCAAATGGTGCTATGGTACTCACACTCACACGTAACTTTACTGCTCACAGGTTTACTGCTGTTCCTCATACTGTTTGCGCTGTTTGTGGACACATATGTCTGACATCATTGCACTGGATTGATAGAGCATTATCATCACTCACTGTATTAGCTTTATAAGGTTGGACCTCCTTGGCATTGGTTTCTCACTCACTGGTGTTTATCCTATTTCTGTTCCTGCTATTATGACTGGGAGTTCATTATTTACTACAACTATATGGGGCCCACTACTTGTATTCACATTATTGTTTCATTCCTGACAGTGCTACACATTGTGGCCTTTTGCTATGGTATGTGATTGCCAGTGCTCTATTTCTAGGTGCTGCACAGTTGAGAGGTCTGGCACCCATGCACACATGCTGCACCATGGCACACTCTCATTATCTTCCTGGGACTAACATCACATATTGCTACTGCTCACATACAACTCCTACCTGTCCCACTCCACATGCTGTATGTATCCAGTCCACTGACTTCATGTATGGTCTGGCTGCTTATGTGGGATGCTATCATCTCCTCCTGTCTTGTTTGGGGTACCTCTTGGAACTCTCCTCCACCAGTGGCTAGGGAACTCCTGTGGTTCTCTGCTAGCTTCTGTTTTTCCTGCACTTCATATCATTATAGTGCTTCTGCAGCTCCCTGATGGTCCTCTTTGCACATGCCACAGCGTTGACATCCCTGGCAATTTCCTCCCACTGCTTCTTCCATTTGTCTCTGATGGCCTTACTGCCACCTCTGGCACATAGGATGGCTGCATGGGCATCTACCTCCTGGATCAGGGTATCAGTCTCCTTCTGCATGAAGTTTATTGTCCTCCTTTTCTTGCCCCCATTGCCCTGTGTGTGTTTATCTCTGCCTTGTGGCCTGCTGTGTTTCTTCTTTTTCTTGCCCACATTGCCCTGTGTGGGATCACCACTACTGTGTGGTCTGCTGCTTTTCTTCTTTCTCTTACCCCTTTTGCCCTGGGGCTCTTGTTCCACACTTGTTTGCGACTTGCTCCTTCCACCTCCCTCTGTAGGTTGAGGCATCATTCTGTGCCAACGTTCGGTGTCATGCCTGCTGTTTGTGTGGTTTTATAGGCGGTAGCCTGTGACTTACATCCTTGCGGCTTGCATCAGTGCAATTGCGACTTGTTCTTGAATCTGGTGCACCACCTTGGCAGCAGCATTTCTAGATGCATTTTGTGCCATGACGTGGTCTGCGTCTTCCTTTCTGAATCTGGCCCACAGTCTTTATCCCTCAGGGTTCATCTGCCTCTATAGCTGACTCCCTACAGTACTTCAAGTCATAATCCTCTGATTTGACATCACAGTCTTTTGCTATGGGACTTAATGTCATGTCACAAGCAGTACATTATGACCTCAGGTAGGGAGACAGCAACAGGAATTGATGAACTCTTCAGGAACAAAGGTCCTGTTTTCATGTACATGACCTAAGTAATAAATAATGGGGAGGAGGAATATAGAACTAAAGTGAAATATAAGCTGGACTGTGTCTAAATATTATGTTTTGGTAAAGTTCTCCTGAAGGTGTCAGCTGCTCTTGAAGTCAAAGTAGAATAATTCCACAGTGTGGCCCCTATTCAATGCTCTCATCAACCACTGAAAGACAACTAACAGCTTGGTTTTACAAGACCTCCCTGTCACAAATCCATGGTGCGTACTATCCTGGAGACCATTGCTGTCCAGGTAGTCTACAATGTCTTCTTTGATCAGTGACTTCATCAGTTTACTCACAACAGAGGTAAGACTAACATGTGTTTAGTTCCCCACTTTCTCCTTCTTCCCCCATTATGGAATGGAACTGTATCTGCTACCCTCCAGTCTTTTGGAACTACCCCCATTTGTAATGAGCTGTTGAATTGCCCAGCCAGGGATTAATCCAGTTCTGCTGCCATGTCCTTGAGTATCTTCAGATGCATCCCATCAGGCCCCTGGGTGTAATCTATTTTTAGGGCTGCTAGCCCTTTCTGGACCCTTTCACTGGTAATACTGGCTGCGTCATCTCAGGGACCCCCTTTATGGCTGTTGTGATGCCTCTTTCTGGCAGGGTCTGCTGCCTTCCCTTGGCAGCAGGAATAAACTGGTTCTTCCATCTAAACCTTAGTTATTTTTTAAAAAAGGTCTTCCAAACCAATGAAAATTCTTTCTGTTTTTTTTCTATGTTTGTTCCAGGAGTTATTTTCCAAACTACTGGTATAAACCTCCAAGGAAGGACTTGGTTGTTCCAAAAGCTTAGGCACTGTTTTCTTTTGTTACATCTATATTAGTCCAATAAAAGGTACTTAGCCCAGATATTCAAACTGCACCCAAAAAGTGCGCAACAGCAGGAGCAAGCACAAGTCCACTGCGCCCATGCCCAAGAAGTGCGATATTCAAAAACTGCGCAGGCCAGGATGCACCTACGGCAGACGACTGAATATCACACCACCTGCGCCATAGCACAACCAGGGATGTGAAGTTGCACATATCCGATGCCCCATAGCGCAGCAAGGGATGCTCAGTGGAGCAGTCCAGATGTGCCATAGCACAACCAGGGATGCCCCCTGCAGCAGGGCAGCAATGCAACAGCACAACCAGGGATGCAGGGGCCCACCACCCATGCCACAGATGGGCAGAGGATCACACAGCAGAACAGACATTGTCCCCCACACCCCATGCACTGCACAACTGGGGGAGAGCTGGAATAACCACCGGCCCATGGATACCAGCAATCAACCCTCAGCCTGGCCATGGTGCCCCAGCATACCCCCTAGCAAGCTGTGACTGGCACGCAAGGAGGGCCGACCACTGTGTGCCACACCATCCCAACAATGCAGAGCACACCCTGCACCACAATCACCATACACCCTTCCCAGGAGTAGCACCCAACAGTGCAGGACACCCTATGCATGCCACCACCCCCACTGTGACAATGCAACCCTGTGCACCACGGAGCCATGCAAGGTAGCCTCACCATGTGCACCCTGCTGTGGGTGGCAGCAGACAGCAATGCAACAACAGCATACACAGTGCCACCCAGCACGTGCCCCCCAAGGTACAGCTGAGAGACCGACCATGCGTCGCCACACAAGGTACCCCACATGCGACAGGGCATGCCCCGGACCCCATCACCAGCAGTACAGTACCCTGCACACCCTCCCAAGGACACATCCCATCCCAGCACTGGCCACAACAGCCAGTACAGACACGCACAGTGTTGCATGGAAGCATGCCCCACACAGGATGCAACACAGTGCATGGACAAACACCCACCCATACTCAAGGGCACACCAACACAGGAACACAGTAGTGGGTCAAACAAGCCACTGGCGTGTGGCCATGGCTGATGTGTAAACATGGCCAGCACCCCTACATTGCACAGGTGTGCTAGCCACCCTGCGCAGGCACCATGAAGCAGTATGCCACCAGCATGCTGCCGAAGCACAGGTGACAGACACTGGAGCATATCCCCTGCAACAGACACAAGCAACAGCATGGAGTGGGGACAACAACAGCGGAGGCCACAGTGCCACCGGAGGCAGACGTGCACCATACTGGTGATGGAAGGCAACCTGGCATTGTGCCAGGTACAGTTGTTATCCAGCATGGACAGCCACCACTGACTTGCCAGCAGACCGTGCATATCACAGGCATGCAAGGGTGTCAGCTGCAAAGGCCATATACGGTCTGACAGGGCTGCCATGCACACAGTGCAGGCACTGTGGACCACTGCACACAGGCATCCAGTGCACAGAGTACAACACTCAAACCACAGACAGTGACTGATCCCCCTGCCCACACCATAGGTGGTTCACCTCTGCACACACATGCCTATGTGTGCACCACCCCTGACACCATGCACACCACTGCAGCTGAGCACCTGTAGCCCACTGCAAATCAGAGACCACCACAGTTGTCATAACAAAATGCATATATTCAAAAGAAGTAACAAAAAACTATGTACAAGTATTCACAAGAGGGGGGAGGAGCCACATACCAGGTGGCGCGGATAAGGGCAGGGTGAACATATGGGAGAGGGAAGAAGGGTGTGAGGGTGGGTCCGGGGGAAGGTGTTAGTAGGGGCATGGAGTTCTCATCGTGTGCCCCAGTCCTCCTCCACATGGTGCCTATGTCGTCTCCTCCTCACCCCGTGGTGGTCCATCCTCTGCAAGAGCTCCTGGGTCACCATTGCCACCTGGAGCATCTCCTGCACACCTCTCTCCAGTGCCTGGAGTCACGGGCCACTGGTATGGTGTGAGCAGCCAGTGATGGAGTGGGTATCCACTGTCACCTGTGTGTAGAGGGTGGAGGTTAGTTTGGTGATCAGTGTCGCCCTGTCTTGGGCCATCTAGGCCAATGCCCATGTCACCTCTGACTATGGCCCTCCCAAGCTCTATGTTTTTCCACGTGGTTTGCAAACTCACCCCCAAAGTGGCCAGTGGGGATGTCCCCACTCTCGAATCTGTGGCACAGTGCTGACTGGTGCCAGATGAAGGCATCATGTGCTCCCCCAGGGTGCATGGCACATACATTGATTATGCACCCCCTGGCATCGCACACCACCTGGCAGTTGATGCTTGCATAGCCCTTCCAATTGATATATGCGGCCCCTTCAGGGCCAGGTGGTGTGTGGATGGCCACATGGGTGCAGTCTATTGCTCCTAGCATGCCAGGCATACGTGCTACCCTGTGGAACTCCTGTATGTTTGCTGTGCACTCCGCCAGTGTGCTGGAGAAATGGATGTACTCTGCAGCATGTGGCAGCAGTGTGCTGAGGAATTGAGTGAGGTGGCGTGACACAGCTGACTGGGTTATGCCTGTGTTGTTCCCTGTTGGTTTCTGGGAGGTACCCATGGTGAGCAGGCACATGCAAGCTGTCACTTTCATCTCCACTGACAGAGCATGGCTCCATCGTATGGGTGCCTGCATCACATCACTGCACAGCTCACAGAGCCACCTCAGAATTGCCCAGTTCAGGCGGTACCGACCCACAATCTCGGTATCTGTGTACAGCTTGAAGCTGGTGCGAGCTCGGTACTGCCTGTTGGGGGCATACTGCTGACAGGCCCTTCCATGGCCACACCCCCCTGCTGCCTGCCTTCTCACCCCCTCATTACTGCCTCCATCTAGATGGTGGCACTGGCCATGTCCCTGGCATGTGTTCTCCTCCCCCGGCAGCTGTTTCTGTGTTCCCCCAGCTGTCCTGGCTGCTACTTCCCCTGCACCGGGAACACCTTCCTCTGGTGGCCTCAGTGCTTCGTGGCACTTCCCCCTTCTGCACTGTGGCTGTGACTGTGGATCCCCACACCTTCCCTGTGCCTGTGGGTTCAGGGTGCCCTTTCTCTGTCCTGCCCTGTGTGTCTGTATTGCCTGTGTGACTGGCTATAGTTCAGCAACATATGCCTTCCCTGTAGCGTTCTTGTGCCTCTCCCTTGTTCCTTTTTATTTTGGCTCATTTCCGCTATCATGCAACTTCTGCTTGCTCCCCTATTGTGCATGGCGCATGTTGTTGAATATCGCACTGCGCCATTTATGCATGGTTCCTCCCCCTTCAGTTGTGCATGCATTCATTATCATTGAGCTCTTGAGCAGAATGATTTGGAGGGGCACATCTGCCTCCCGCTGAATATCGCAGAATGGCCCATTTTCGGACTTGCCCTGGAGCAACCCTATTGCACATGGCGCAATCCTTTTGGATATTTGGGCCACTGTATCAAATCATTTGTTTCTAGATCTTCCTTTGGGAAGAGAGAGAAAAACAAACTATTAAGAATGGCTGCCTTTTGCATGTCCTTCTCTATTACCTTACCTCCCTCAGGTAGTCTATCAATTCCCCCTCCTTTCTTTCTTTTTCTATAATAAACCTCAATAACTGCTTTTCTCTGGCCTTCACCCATTTTGCAATACACAGTTCAGTGTCTGCTTTTGCCTCTCTAACTACCATCTTTGCTTCATTGGTTTTCAGTTGGTATTCTCCCCATTCTTTTTTCCCTTTGAATTTCCTTGTACCTCATCCCCAGTTTCTAAATCAAACATTTGTAAATACCTATAGTATGTGGTGGTGGAGTGTGGAGGCTGTTTGCCTCCAGTTTGTGCCTCCACATGTTGTAGCTGAAAACTGTTACACTGGTTTATGAAAACTTAGAGATGGTGAATAGTTGATACGAAAAGTAAACTTAAAAAATGTTTAGAGCATGTGTTTAAAGAATTGAAAGCATGGGGCATGAAAACTTATGAAATATGATAGATTATGCTATCAAAATCAATCAAACATTTAAAGTAATAGAAAATATGTACAGTAAGCTATCTGGAAATAAAATAAAAATAGGTTTTGACAGGGTATGTCCCACTTGACAGCAAGATCTTTAAAGAGGAACTCAGATATTAAGAAACTGAACAGAATTAATTGTTTCCTGCAAGGTGTGATTAGAATTGTGACATCTTATAGTAGTTCTGCATTTTAGGAGATCCCAGATTTGAAATAGGACAAGCAAAATATTATTAATTTAAGAGCTGTCAAAATAATGACTTTAAATCCATCTGTTCTGTGAATTGTAAAAAAAAAAAGAAATTTAAAAGTCTATATCATTGGTGTGAGATACAACTTTTTGAAGGTACACAATTACTAAGTATGCAGGGATTTATAGTAAAGTACCTAGGGATTTGACAGGAAAAAAACATAATCAGGAACCTAAGTAATATTTTGGGAAACACTACACCATTGTTTAAAGTGAACATGAATAAAAGAGACTGGGAACCATATCTTACAACAGATGGGATGTATTTGCCTTTGCACCACAAATGAAACAGATCACAGGATTAATTCTTTAAATGTTATTAATATGCAGATCACGGCAGCTGCTAGTTTGCTCCATCTGTACAAAGCACCTTGGTTAAGCACAAAGGTCTAGAAGGCTCCGCAGGCTCAAGGCCCTTAAGGTTCTAATTATAGCAGCTTAGAGAGAAGTGGAAAGTGGAGTGTGGGTGTGCCTCAAAATAATAAACATGACAGAACACATTGCAAAGACATATGAAAACTATAGTAGCTGAAACATTGATGTCTAGTTATTTAAAAGTAAATTACTGTTTCTAGTTTCAAAGATTTCAGTTGGAAATGTTCTGGCACATGCAAATTACAAAATAAGCATTACTATATAAGGATGAACCCACTGACTGTGATTAAAATAACCTCTTGGTATAGCTGCTGAGTATTTCTTATTCCCTGTACATCTAGCACCATCTATGACTGTATTTCTTGACAACTATTGGCAGGCTTCCCTTCCACACTAAATCATGCACAAAGTTGACTGGTACTAGAAGACTGAAACATGTTCTCCTGTTTTAGAACACAACAAAACATAGCATAAGAATACATAAAATTAAAAAAAAGATTACTCAAATATTCAAATGTTTGCCTTTAAAAATAGAGAGGCTACTTTATATGGTTATATGGTGCAGTTTGGCAATACTAAGCATTGTACTGTTGCATGTATGTATGTATTTAGTTAATAAAATGTTTGTTTATTTTTCATTTAATTTAAAAGAAAGATACCCATTAAGTACAAAAACAATTTATGAAGAATTCCCTTGGGGAAGGGGAATACATAGGGTTGAATCACACAATAAACTTAGCATATTTATATTTTTGCATACTATGTATGTCCGTATATACATAGCTCACTAGATTACATTGTGTCCAAGTCATCCACACATGGCAACTGCAGTGGAAGGCCAGCATAGACAATAGAGCACGATGAGTTGCAGTCCATAATGCACAGGTTAAAGCTCTGTATGCATGAAAGTAGAAGTAATTTATTTGAGTGAAAGGAAGGATACGGTTCCTTACCACCAATGCAGTGGACCAAAGTATACTTCTGAAATGGAGGAGGCACTCCAAAAATGTCATAGAAATTCAAACAGTTCCATACCTTGCATAAAGCTTTTATATTTTAGCCCATCTTTTCACCATTTTCCTCATATACAGCATTCTTGTTATAATGTAGATAAGAAATTGCACTTTGTGCAAAGCAGTGTTATCTAATACTGTAGTACAACCTGTAAATGACTGTCAAAGCAGTATTGAGAAATTGTAACATCAAATCAGACATCAAGTGGTGGTCATTGGGATAACAAATACAGTTTAAGAATGTTCAATGTAGAACTCAATCTTTTAATTTTGGGGGAATTTCTCTTTTGCTGAATGGTTAAGTAGACTGCCTCTGGGACTCAGAGTCACAGGTTTGATTCCCAGCAAAGGCTGGACATGCATCTGTTAAGTAGAAGGGACAGCCATAGCAATTGTCTACCCTTCTGGATAGATTAGCATCTCAAAAGGTTATCATCTAAATGCAAGTTTAGCATCTACATTCAAGTTGCTTTCACCAAGTCGTAATCATAAAATATGAGTGGGCCACAATATGATTTAATCCAAGCACTAATTCTGCAATAGAACCACATGTACAGAAACGCCACAATTAATTATGTTTTCTTTAGAGATTTAATTAAGTTAACAATAATTAACAATAATTAATGGAAATTTACAATGAAATTAACAATATATGCAGTATTCTTTCCTTAAAGATTTGATTGAGTAAATAAAAAAAATAATGATCAATAAAAATATATTTCTTTACCAGAATTGAAATAAACAATAGAATACAAAACATAATAGATTTAACATTCTGCTCAGTGCTATAAATTATTCAAGTGCCAAAAAATAGGAGTTGTGTGTAAAACATCTCTATCTAAGACAGACAGAAGACTGAGAAAAAAAGCTGTTCAGAAAACCAAGAAAGGAATTAATGAATTATTAACATAATTAAGGGCAATTTCCTCTGGTTAGTCCCTGATGCTCAAAGGAAAAACACAAACTTAATTGACATAGGTTCCAAAACACACAATTCCTCTGGCTCAGCAAGGAAGGAAAATTCCTGGGGGTCATAACTAATTGTACACACAACAGGCCCCTGGGACTGAATTATAGCCGGACAAAGCAAATGAAAAAATAACTGCACAAGGACTCCATAATGCCTTCATTTTTTCAGTACGTCACTGGTACTTTCCACCTCAATCTTGAAGCCACACAAACCCTATTTTTTTATCTGTCATCCACTGCCAGGATCGGGTGCAGTATCTCATTTTTTGCTGTGAAATCTTGCAGGACAATGTAAAAACTCAATGCAATCTAGTAGTAATTACTACAATCTGTCAATCAGTAAACTGAAATCTCACACAAAGCATTTGATCTTGCTGGACAACCCACAACATTCTACCCTGGGGTACACTGGGTACTTCACTCTTTGTGGTTAATTTGGTTGGGCCTGGGATGGCTCCCTGCAGGTACTATTGTTACTTATCATTTTAAATATGTGGCAAACACATTTTTGTATGTTTAGTAAAAATGACCACTTAATAATTTTAGGAAACACTTTTATGTATTGAAGATGTTTATTTTGAACACAACACACACACACACACACATATTCTTTGCAAAACACTCTTAAGGCATCGGTTAGGTTTAAAGCAACAAAAGTATGGAAATGTAGCACTAGGGTTTCCAGCCCTAACACCCCACTCTCACCCTGCAGGCAGCAACAAGCGTGGGGTGTGCCTTAGGTTAAAAGAAATTCATCTGGTGAAAAAGGATTGAAAAAATTTGAAGTCCCTAATCCTTTTTTGCCAAACAAATTCCTTTTCCACCATTATAAAGAAGGATAACGAAAAAAGAATTTGTCTGGTGAAAAAGGATTGAAAAACATTCTAAGTCCCTAATCCTTTTTCACCATCCCAATTCCTTATTCACCATGATGGAAAAGGACGGTGAAAAAGGAAATGGCCTGGCAGAAAAGGATTTTTTCCTTTTTTTAATGGGATTTTAGTGGAACTCCTCCGTAAACATCCCTTGTGCCTATTGGCACCACCTACCCAGAATACCCATATGATTTTGTATTCTTTTTATATATTTATTTTAATTTTGGGCCTTATTCTTATACCCCGATCCCCCTTTTGATGTTTAGTGGCACTCCAGTGCCCTTCTGGCTTTATCCCTGGTGTCTAGTGGTGCCTACACCCTCCGATGCCCATTTTTAATATTCGTTAGTTGTCAGTGGCATCCCTCCACCCTCCCATGTTGATTTCATGCTGAAAATAAGAAAACCATCCCTCAATGTCTTTTTTATTTTATTTTTAACCTGTAAAAGAAAGTCCATTACCGATCACACACATTGTGCACCCACCTCCCCACAGCCCCCTTGACACCCCCACACACCATCACTCACCTTAAGAGGTCCCAGGTTCGAGATCCACTCTCCTGATTGAAGACACGTCTTGCTACTGGAACTCACTCCTCAGTATATTGGATGTGATGGGTTAAGCTGGAAACTAATAGTGAAGAAATAGATTTAAGAGTCATCGTAAGTGACTCCCTGATATAATCCAGCCAATATAACAAGGAACAAGGCCTACAGTAAGGCAACCAGGATGCTGGGGTGTATTTACAGGGGATTTGGTTGCAGGAGAAAAGAGGTATTACTATATCTCACTAGCTTATTGTTAAGGCCACACCAGGTGTACTGTAGCCAATTCTGGAGCCCTCATTTGAGAAAGACAGGGACAGACTGGAGATTGTGCAGTGTAGAGTAATGAAAGTGATTCATATGATGCAGAACAGATCCTACAAGGATCACTTAGGGCACTGAATGTGTACTTGCTGGAGGCCAGAAGGGAGAGGGGTGATATGATATAGACCTGCAAGTTCATGAAAGGAATAAACAAAGTAAACTGCAAGGAACTATTCTTCAGAAATAGTGAATCTAGAATACATGGACATGAGCTGAAGTAACAGAAAGATTAGCTGAGATGTGAAACTGCCTGCTGGATGAGGTGGGGGGTTCCAAGACCATTAATGGCTTCAAGCATGGGTGGGCCAGAGTTAAAGGCTTAAAGGTCAACCGGGGGGCTGGTAACAAAGCAAGGAATAAGGAGGATAGCATTGGCATAAACCTCATATAGTCACTATGTCTTTGGGATGGAATAGGGTATTATGGGCTGAATGGATGGACAAATAGTTTTTTTTCTGCCAGCAACTTCTTTGTTTCTATGTTAAAATAAAAAATACTGTGAAAATTTATTCTGCGGCTGGGCAGCTGAGTGAAAGAGAAAGGGATAACAGAATATCAATTAATCAATAAACAACATGCAAGTTATAAATTCTTCTTGGCCACCATACACTGGCAGTCCCAAACAATATTGTCCCATCAGTCCTATATCCTCAAATGCATTCAAGCGCTACTGTTGTTTTGACGGGGTACCCCTCAACTGGCGGAATATTCTATTCCTGATGATGCTTTTGATCATAATAGGATTATGGCTTATGAGGCAAGTGTTAGAGATGATGGTTGACATCAGAAAAAATTGTAATCTGTAAAGGCAAACCAACTGGTCCAAAGTCCAATCTGTAGACTTCTACCTGGGTCGTCCATAGACACAAACCAACCCAGGGCTTCAGCTACCTCCCTCCAAGTACCTAACTAGCCACAAAATGTGCAAGACCTGAAACTTTATGTTACACTTATGGTCCCCAGCGGATGGATGTAGTTGGTCAGTCAAAGGATATCTGCCTCACTGAATGTTGGTGGGCTCTGTAACATGAGTCTTGTGGTCCTTTATCTTCTCCGCTTTCACATTCTGAGAAGCATTTGGCCATATCTGCTTACTGCTGGTCACTGGGCAGGTACAATGACCAAGGCATCAGTCTAGATGTCCACCAGGGATAAGTCCAGGCAACCTGCACTAAAAGGACAGAAATATTATAGCTGCAACTGTAAATTATAATTGTTTGTACAGGCCTCCAGTAGCTGTGCTCTTATACCAGCACTAGTCCAGCACACAGGTACTGCAGGTATTCACATGGTGCAGGCGTAACAGTAGCACGTGATAACAGCAACTGAAGAATGGCAACTGCGATAAGGACGATGGCAAATCGGTGTTTGCTAAAATGGCAATGGTAAATTACAGCTACCACATTGATGGTGACAATGCATTACCCCCTCCCCGAGGTGTTATGATTTTACAATTGGTTATATTAGTAAGGAGGGTGCAGGGACAAAGCCCCCCCCCCCACAATGGGGGTTGAGGGGGTGAAGCCCCTGCATAAATGCAGTGGTCACCATCAATGTGGTAGCCATAATTTACCATCGCAATTTTAACAGTCCCCAAATTGCCATTACCCTTTTTGCAGTAACCATTATTTACTCGCTGTTTTCAAGTGAAGCCACTGGAACCAGATGCAAGTCATTTCCCTCTCTTGGTTGTCATTTGAAGTTGCTCAGAAAAATCCCCTCAGGGAGATCATGGATAGGCAGTAGTCATGTCTGCCTGTCATTCCAATAAATCTTTGACTTTCTCCAGTTCATCTCCTGATTGGAACTGCTCTGTTTAGATAATTTGTATAACAATATCCTTTTTAAGGCTTTTCAGCCTTTCTTGGACCTTGAAAGCAGGCCTGTGCCCTTGCCACTCTGAGCAGGAACTCTCTCTCTCTCTCTCTCTCTCTGTCTTGTAGTGCTGGTTATACACTTATACACACACACACACACACACACACACACACACACACACACACACACACACACACACACACACACACACACATGCACACACACACACACACACACAGACAGTCACACACACATGCATGTAGTGCCCCAAAGTTAGGGGCACAACAAAGAAATGGGGACCCTTTCCCCAATAACGATATTTTTTTTTCTCTTGCTAGACGCCCCTCAAGTCCCACATACCCCACCCAGTTCCTTTTGTTCTTTTCACACCGTTTGGCACTGGAAAGGGGGGCCATGGGCAGGAGACCCTCGCTGTTGGTTTCCTAGTGGCACAGTCCACTGGATGGAAGCCAGGACCTTCCCTGCCCTACAAGAGGGCCTGTGTGGTGGTACTCGGGGAGAGTCGGCAGCATAGTGAGGAGGGTGGAGGATGCATGGAGCATAGACAATAAGAAAAGGTATCTGCATGATATCTGTGGCTCTCTTGGTGTCGCTCTCCTCCAGCTCTGGTCCAGGATGGGGTTGCAGCAGCAGCAGGGCTGGTCAGGAGAAGCTCAGCTCCCTGACATGACCTGTCCCCCCTGGGCAAAGCCACAATCAGTGAGGGGGGGAACACCAGTACTGGCAGACAAAAGGGTGTTGCACTGAAACTGATCCAGCAAGAAACATGCCCCAGACCTCGAAGTTCCACCCGCCCAGCAGACACAGCAGCCTTGAGCAGCCAGGTAGTAGTGTGGCTCCCAGGCCACCCTCTCCAACCCCTCCAGCGGCAGAGCAGACCCAGGCTGTGGTGGTGAGTGGGCCATGGGCCTGATCTTGTATTTTACTCATGCCACAGGTGCCAGGAGGGGAGGGGGAAAAGAAACAGAAAAGAAAGCCCGGTGAAAGTGTGGCTTCCAAGTTGCTCATCCTGACCTCTTCGCCAGCAGAGTAGGAGACTGGGCTGTGGTGGTGAATGGACCAAGTGCTTGATCTTTTGTTTAAAATCATGCCATAGGTGCTGAGCAGGGGGAACAGAAAGGACAAATTAAAGGGTCGGAGCCTGAAAGTATAGGGAAGATAAGGTGGGCAGAGTGCTCGAAAAGAGGATTTCAAGGGAGTAGAGGGCCAAAATTTATGAGGAGGGCAAAGTAGGCTCACGGGGGGGGGGCAGGTAGCCTAAGTGGATCAGGGGAACTCAAACAGTGGACTGAAGGCCCAGAGGGGCAGGGGAGAGAGAAGACCCCCGGGTGTGGCCAGAGCCCATGGGGTTATTTTATTCTATTTGTTGGAAGCAAGGCGCTATGATTTTGGAAGCCCCAGGGAGAAAAGGGGATGGAGAGGTGGGTTACCAGCCTTTTGTTCTGATGTGGGGCCATTCTACACCAGCAGCAGGGCCAGAGACAGAGGCCCACAGCCAGCCATCCCCTAAAAAGGAGGGCTAGACACAAAGGCCCTGGACTATACAAAAGTCAGTAAGTGGGTAGTGCTGGACAAGACCCTACCCAAATGCAGTAGCACGACTAGCATTAATGAGGGAGGCAGGATCTGGACAGGGAGCCCCATAGTCCTGGCTACAGGGATTGGTTCTGCAGGGATAGCACCTAGGAATGGGAAATGGAAGTGGGCTGGTGGCCCTAGGTTACCCATGGTAAAGGTTATTCGATCACCACTCAAACAGAACTGTACTGTTGCCTGCCTAGCACCCCCTAGAGACTGTATTTCCTATGAGAACTGAACTGTCTGCCAAAAATGACATTTTTTGCTTGCTACTGAATTGTGTTATTGAATTGTGCCTTCGTGTACCGGACATCCAACTTCACCATTGTTGCAAGGAAGAGCTTCATCAGAGCCTGACGCTGACCCAGAGAGGTCCCATGCCCATTCTCCAGCCGCAGCAGGGCCACCTCCTGTGACATCAGCCTGCTCCAAAGTTCTGCTGCCAATATTCTAGCATCAGTCCTGTGATGGTAAGTGGTAGAGAGTCGCTAGTGAGGTATCCAGTAGTGATTCAGCTTAGGAGTCGCCCTGGCTCAAGTGTGATGGACCACGGTTAACATCATGCATGCCCTTTTCTTATTTTGCTGGCCATCCATAAGTGTGCGAGTACCCATGTCACTCTGCAGAGGCTGCCTGAAGATCATACCACCAGCAGTCTTCTTGGTGAGAGGTAATCTGGGTGCTGGGGACCTACCAGTGATCATGGCTGCGGATTGTCCAGAAAACCATCTGCCAACTGAAAGTCTTCATCTTCTTGCCTGGAGTCACAGAAGATCACCAAGATCTTCATCGTCCAGCTAACAGTGTTCCTCTTTGTGTTTTGTTCATCTGGGGGGATGCCCCATTATGGCCTGTTTGTAACAAGTGCTTTGTTGGGTCAGTACTTACCTGCTGATCAGCCGACGCATAGGTAAAGCCCAAGCGCGATTCTAAAGGTTTCATCATCTTGGCCAAGTGCACATAGGACTTGGACTCAAAGGGGTTAACCCCCTGTTCTTGGTTTGACCAATTGTTGGTCCTAATTGCATTATTTTGTTGTTTATTTGTATTATCCTGCAGCATTGTAGAAAACAGTTATCTTGTTTTTATTGTCCCTGGTAAATAAACCTCTTGCATCTTGGTCACTGAGTAAGCTTCCTGCCTCGCCTTCCAGATTCGTCTGACCTGTTCTGGAATTGTTAGGGAACTTTCTGGCCCACTACACACACACACACACACACACACACACACACACACACACACATACATATACACATACACACAACCTTAGCTTCAACTCTTGATTAGCCCAGATTTGTGGGTAAAGCTTGCAATGTCTTTGCTCTACACAATCTTAGCTCCTCATTGGTTGTTAAATACTGGATAAAACACACTCCTTTTAGAGAAATGATGCAAGTCTGCAAGCATTCTCTGCAAATCCTTGGCTTCTCCTTGAATGTCTTCTGTCCTGTGGATACTTTTCAACAAGACCTATGTGGTCAGACGGTATGCAGACATAGCCACCACCAAGTTTGTCTGCATAGTGCTCCTGTATTGATTACTGTCCTGTACAGCATCTGCTGCAGTGTTTGAGCATTCCAAAGTATGGCTTTTTCTCTGCCCAAATCCCACTTCCTAGTCTAGTCTGGGAACATGTCCAGAGGAGTGCTTGCCCTTATTCCTACTTCTTCCTCCTGCTTCACGTGGCAGCACAGCTGCTGTGATGGCTCATGCTACAGATGAACTTCATGGTAAAGTGGCTGCTCTTCAGTGTCCCTTGCCCAATCCCTTGTGGACAATTCCTTGCATGAGGACTGTGGAAAAACTCCACTGGCTTATGTTGCTGGAGGCCCTGAGGAGTCCATAAGGTAAGCCCCAAGAATGAGGAAGGGGCTTAAACAATGTTTATTGGAGAGCACCTTGATAGATGTTTTAACTTTTGTGTATTTACAAATTTGAGTCCAAATACATTTTCTTAATTTCTAATTTGGGGGGTGATCCATCAGAGCAGTGGTAGTGCTACCACTTGGAATGTTGGCAGCCTGTTTTCAGAAATAATCAAGAGTCATAATGGACCAGCCTGGGGGAGGATGATCGAGCATCCCAGAGGACACTCTCATCTCTGAGGAAGGATATCTGAGCACTTTTCTGCAGTAATGCCACCTGGGTGACCACAGGTGGCAGTGCAAGTGGACTACAATGAGGTGGGTCCCTGCTTCCTGGCTTAGCAAGTGTGCCGACTTCCTCTCAGTCCCAGCCTTTGAGACACCCAGGGAAGGGACCAGAAAATGGAAATCCCTCGATCTAGCAGAAAGACATCTCCTTTCCTCACAGTTCCTGTACCGCTCAATAGGCTGCTGTTTGCATGTGAACTAAACTCCTCCCAGGCAAGGGGAATATGGGAGGCTCCACCAAAGGGGGCAAACCATGGAGCACTAGAGGGTTAGATGGTAAGTCCCAGGGACAGCAGATGATGGAGCTGGGTGAGAGAGAGGCTGGTAATACAGGTCGTGCTCTAAGGTGGGGCATAAAGTATAGTAAATTAAAACAAATATGTTTCTAATTCAAGTCAGACATTTCTATCAAAAAATCAAAACAGTTATCAAACAACACAAAATTATTAATTTCTTTGTCAACTGCTTGTCTTTTTACTTTATGAATTTCAAATGTCCCTTTGATCAGTTTTGGCATTTTGTATGCTCATAATGGTTTACAGCTAGCCATATTAGGGTATGAGAAGCCTTCTGGGTCAGGTATAAGTGAGATCTCATAAAACAGAGACAGACGTGTTTCTTTTTTCTAAGTTATTTACCCAGGATAGCATAGCTGACACCCAGCTTCTTGTTTTGTGTGTGATCCTGCTTCTGCCCCGCTACACTCAGTGTGGACTGAAGCACTTGAAGGTTAAATGGCTTGGCCAAGGTTGTAAAGTAAGTATTTGGCTCGGGAGTAAGTGTGAGCTGATGCTAAAATTGGCATTTAATGGAACATCTGAAATCTGGCACTTATGACTTCTGCAAGTGGGTATGGCTTGGCTTAGTTTTGGACTTTGACATCATAAAGCAATGTTGTTACATGGAGAACACACTGAGCATGTAAAAGCTGTTGGCAAGCCACATGACATGCAACAACCAATCAGTGATGCTGTACAGCCAAAACTCCTCAAACTGGGCATGCCATTACCAGTTCCCTCACATAGGAGAAGGACTTGTGACTGAGAGCTGTGATTTTCTTTTCAAGAAGATTAATTTGTGAAGAAAAAAGTTATGAATCTTATGAGAATAATGCACAATCATTCTAGATAGCTCATTCACAATATTCAGCTGTAGTTTCAGCAGACAGGCCAGTGAAATTGTGCAATACTGCAGAGCAGAAGAGAGTGCCATAGGGCATTAAGTTAATTAAGTTGACTGGAACAGTGCAGTGGAAGTTATTGTAAGATTTAGTTGATAAATATTGTTTTCTGACTGGTAGGGTCAGGGTGTGGCCCAGCTGTATTTCTTTCCTTCCTGTCCTGCAGTTCCCTGTCGCTTCAAGAGTAGTGTAGCACTGCAGCAGGTGCATGAGCTGTGGGAATCTAAAAACCATCAAAGAGAACTGTGAGTCATCATAGTTAGTATCTGATTGCTGCTGAATTGTACCATCAGCTGTTATGCATGTGTCATCAACAGGTGCAGAAAATATGAGGAAAACAACAGGAGGAGAAAGGAGAAGAGGTGGGAGGACAGGAGCAGATAAGGTTTCCACAGTGGCAGTTCTGTGAAGTACAGGTTTTGCAGAAGTGATAGAGAAAGAGCTGATCATGGAGGGAGAGGTATTTTGAGTTGTATAAGTGATGAAGATGTCAGGACTAGGGTTGGGAGCATGTCAGCATGGCAAAAGAAATCATGATTACTTAGTCCTTAAGTTTAGTAGTTCCACTTCCACTGCAAGCTGCCTTCCCAGCCAGTCATCCAGTGCATATGGAAATTAAATCACCCTAAGCAATCCAAAAGCACACTAGAATGCCAGCCCTTCTTCCTCCTTCAGTGACTGTAGTTCCAGTTCCACTTCCCTTAGCTAGGATACATCTAGAAATGTACAGGCTGGCCCTCTCCCTGTTGGCCTTGCACAAAGAACATGACAAAAGCTGTCAGAGCTACCTGTGTATATGCACTGTTGACAATTCCCAGTCCACCTTGCATCACTGTATGATGCACCCCTGGCTCCAGAATCATGCAGCAGTAGCATCACTTAGTCCAGTGCTATTGCTCAGTCATCACATGAACACAGTGACACTATGCCTGGGTGTGGCATGAATACAATGGTTATCTTGTAGCTAGAGAAAAAAGTACAGGTGGGTGCGGGAAATCCAGGGCAAGGTATACTGACCCCAGAATTTTACAAAAGCAAGTGAGGAGCACCACCACCAAAGCAGGTTGCAGTGGAGAGGGTCACTGAAAAGGAGAAGAACATGGACCTGTCAGAGTAGGGACTTGAGGCTTAAGCAGCAATGAAGGGAAAATCACAAGAGGAAGAGGTAAAAGGGCAAGGGAATGCACATGATCCATGAAAGGAGAAGTAGGAGCAGGAGTTAGGCAAATCATGACAGGAGGAGGAGGAGGGAAGAAGGAGAAGAAAACAGTATGAGAGGTGGAGGACAAAAGAAAAGAAGTATAAAAGGAGTAGAAGAGGGAAGAAGTAAAAGAGGGGAATTGGTGAAGGCTCTGAAGAAGAAGAGGCACATGAAAAAACATGAAGATGGTGAGGATTTAGTATAAGAGGAGCTTGAAATCTGATGTTGGTTGCACCAACAAATTGGTGTAACTGTGATACTGAGGAGTGGAGTCCATAATGACAGAAGACAGCAACAATAAATAAAGATAATGAAAATCAGGAAACAAGAAAGCTAGTTTCTTAGGCTGGAAAATAAACAAATGCCCCTAGCCACCAACATCACAATCAGCCTCATACTACTGTATCACTTGCAGCTTCACTGCCTGCCCATCCACAGCTATGCCCTTCCACAGTGGCCAAAAAAAAAAGAATAATTTCTGTCACCACACAGTTTGTCCTGAAGAACCACCACCATCACCAACACAGTCTACTGTATCTAAAAAACAAAGATATTTTCAAAAGTGCGTGGGTATTTTATTGCTATGTTATATATAACACCGCAGATCCACTGAAATAATTTTGATATCAGTGTGGTTGAAAGATTAGTTAGGAACAGTCTAGTCAAACATTGAGAACCAGTTTTCTTGCTGATCATTTAAAACATAAACTTAGCATCTTCCAAACAGCCACACTATTCCCAATCCCGCACTCAGGTCAGATGGGCCATTAGAAGTAGTGACAGTTGAGGACGGTAAGTGGTGGGATAAAATAGTTTGTTCAAATACTCTTGCCACCATGGCAGTTGCAGCATCCAGCTGATGAATCCCCAAGTACTGGCTCTTCCTCACAAGCATTCTAAATACCACCAGCCATAGTAAGGCCTAGTGGATGACCCAGCAATACTGCTCCTGAATTTGTTGTAACAAAACAAACTACGCTACTAAACATTACTGTATATGCCACAGACAAGGACAAGGTAGCTTCCCCATGAATATGTGTGCCTTGGATGCAACACAAGTATAAAATAGACCCAGAGAGTCTGGTACCAAGAAAACTACAAGTACACCAAAGGCTAGTGTAAAAAATATTTATTACAGCACATACCAGAAGCCCCAGGTTACTCCATTCAGCCACTGTTTTCATGCTGGAACATAGTGCTTTTTCAACACTTTGAAAAAGCATCAAGTTCCAGTGTGAAATTTTGGTTAATGTAAGGAGTAAGTCGGGCTTCTGCTATGTGCCATAAAAAGTCTTTTTTACACTAGTCTTTGGTTTACTTGTGCTTGTCTTGGTGCGGGGGACTCTCTGGCTCTGTTTCATTATATGCTGGCACTAAATTTCTATCTACTCACCTATGTTTTGTACACATGTAACCCCTAGGCAGCACTACACCAAGGGCTACTACCCCTACCTATTGCCTGGGATGAAGGTTGAGGGCCCTGGGTTCCTAAACTTACATTAGACTGGTTCTTTTCCATGCTGTTTCTTAATGTGCAGTGCCTCTACCCAGAGTTTACCTTTTAAGTGGACAAGCTGTTACTTGGTACAACCTCCTGGGATGTCATACCACCCACTTTAACCATTTGCCACCCCAACACATGACCCCAAAACATTTCCCCACATTTCAGACATTTCGGTAGTTCAAGACTCTCTCTAATAATATGTTTTTGACAACCATTTGCAAAAACAATAACAACAATATTTATTTGGGGTGCATGGGAATTAGGATTGGGAAAACATAGGGAAGAGAAACCCTGAAGCCACCTATGGGCTGGGACGGGAGTTCCTGGCAGTCACAAAGGAAGAAAGAGACTTGGGCATCATCATCACCGATGACCTGAAATCATCTAAGCACACCACTAAAGCAGTAGGTAAGGCTAGGGGGATGTTAGGGTGTATTAGTAGGGGTATCACAAGTCGGAAGAGGGAGGTAATAATCCCTCTTTACAAGACACTGGTTAGGCCCCATCTGGAGTACTGTGTGCAATACTGGAGGCCACACCTTCACAAGGACATTAACCAAATTGAGGCAGTCCAGAGAAGGGCAACCAAAATGGTGCAGGGACTGCATCAGAAAACATATGAGGACAGATTAGCAGAGCTCAATATGTATACCCTAGAGCAAAGGAGGGAGAGAGGTGATTTGATCGAAACATTCGATCACCTTAAGGGCATTAACAAGGTAAAAGAGTCTAACATGTTTCAATATAAGAAAAATAGCAGGACAAGAGGACACAGCATGAGATTAGAAGGAGGCCAATTAAGGGGTAATGTGAGGAAGTTATTTTCCACAGAAAGGGTGGTGGATGCATGGAATGGCCCACCTCAGGAAGTGGTAGATATGAATACAGTGCAGGGCTTCAAACATAGAAACATAGAAACATAGACTTTGACGGCAGATAAGGACCGCTAGGCCCATCTAGTCTGCCCATTTCCCTACCTACAGGATAGGCCGCAGATCCTAGTTAACCAACAGCCTATATCTTCCTGCCCCCACAAGAATTGCCCTTATGTCTGTCCCATGCATTCTTGAATTCTCCACAGTTTTAGACCCCACAACTTCCTCAGGAAAGCTGTTCCATGCATCCACTACCCTCTGTGAAATAATATTTCCTCACATTGCCCCTGAACCGCCTCTCCTTCTATCTTTTAAATTGTGTCCCCTTGTTCTTGCAAGTCTCTTTTCTGAAAGATGCTACCCTCTTGGACTTTGTTGATTCCTTGAGGTACTTGAAAGTTTCTATCATGTCCCCTCTCCTTCTTTCCTCAAGGGTATAGATATTAAGCTCCTTTAGTCTCTCCTCATACGGCTTCTCTTGCAGATCCTGCACCATTTTAGTTGCCCTCCTCTGACTGCCTCTATCCTGTCTATGTCCTTGCGGAGATGGGGTCTCCAGAATTGGACACAGTATTCCAGATGGGTCTCACCAACTGTCTGTACAGAGGGATAACAACTTCCTGTTTTCTGCTGCTGATGCCTCTCCTATACATCCCAGTATACCCCAGCCCTCCCTACTGCCTTCTTACATTGCTTGCTAACCTTAAGGTCATCTGATATGATTACCCCAGGTCCCTTTCCTGTTTTGTTGTTTTACTACCTCCCCACCCATTGTGTATTCTTCCCTGGGTTCTTGTTTCCCAGGTGCATTATTTGCACTTTTTGCATTGAATCCTAGCTGCCATATGTCTGACCATTCCTCCAACCTTGCCAAGTCCCTTTTCATCCTTTCCACGCCTCCTTGTATATCAACCCTGTTGCAGATCTTTGTGTCATCTGCAAAAAGGCATACTTTTCCTTCCAGTCCCTCTGCAATGTCACTGATGAAGACATTAAAAAGGACTGGACCCAATACTGAATCCTGCGGTACCCCACTGGTAACCGCCCTTTCTTCAGAGTGGACTCCATTTACAATTACCTTCTGTGTCCTGTTGTCCAGCCAATGTTTTACAGGCTACCACCCTGGGATCCACTCCAGGCTGGTTAATTTGACTAATAATCTTTTGTGTGGGACTGTGTCAAATGCCTTGCTAAAGTCTAGGTAGGCCATGTCCACAGCCCCTCCCTGGTCTACTACTTTGGTCATCCAGTCAAAGAAATCTATTAGATTCATCTGACATGACCTTCCTGCTGTGAACCCATGCTGCCTTGGATCCTGTGCTCCACTGACCTCTAGGTACTCAACTATTCTTTCCTTCAGAAGTGACTCCATCACTTTCCCTACCACAGAGGTCAGACTGACAGGTCTGTAGTTTCCTGCCTGTGTCTTGGTCCCACTTTGTGAAGGGAATCACATCCGCCTTCCTCCAGTCCTCGGGTACCACACCATCCTCCCATGATTTATTAAAAAGAGTAGCCAGTGGTTTCACTAGTTCTTCCTTAATTCTTTTAGAATTCTGGGTGAATTCCATCAGGACCCATTGCTTTGTCCACCTTCAGTTTTAGGAGTTCTTGCAGAACCCTTTCTTCTGTGAAAGGACTGATCGACCCCTATCAAGAGTGCTTCTGTTAATTGATTAGGCACTTCCCTCCTCTTTAGGAATACTGAGCAGAAATACTCGTTCAGTATTCCTGCTTTTCACTGTCCCTCTGCCCACCCACCGTTCATTCTATTCAGCCTCACTATCCCTCCTTTGTCTTTCTCACTCGCTGATGTACCTATAAAGGTTTTATCCCCTTCTTAACTGAGTTGGCTATCTTTCCTCAGTTTGGGCCTTTGCTATTCTGACTTCTCCTGCTTCTTTCTGCCTTAACTGGTACAGCTCTCTGTCCTGCTCCTTCTGTGTTTCCTTATACTTCTGGAATGCTATCTTTTCTTCCTGACTTTCACAGCCACCTCTCTTGAGAACCATAGTGGCTTTTTCTTTCATTTTGATTTGTTTATTTGCTTCACACAAAGGCTTGTTGCCTCTGTGATGGCAGTTTTGATAATTCCCCATTGTTGCTCCATACCTCCTTCTAGCCTGTTTGTTAGTGCTTTTCTGAGGCACTCTCCCATCTTGCCAAAGTCAGCCCTCCTAAAGTCCAGTACCCTCACTTTTGTATGGCTTGACTCAGTAGCTGAGTTTAACATGAACCACACTGTTTGATGGTCACTTGTCCCCAGATGGCAACCCACTTCTAGATCTGAGATCCTCTCACTGTCCCCATTTGAGAGTACGAGGTCTAAGATTGCTCCCTCATGAGTGGGTTCCGAAACTAGCTATCTAATGCCTGCCACCTGTAGGGCGTCAAGAATGGCCCTGCTCTTGGATGTGGCTGCAGCAAATGTGCTCCAGTTGACATCTGGCACATTCAGGTCTTCCATCAACAGTATCGCCCCTTTCTCTGCCATTCTAAGAATGCCTTCCATCTTATTCTTGTCCATTCCTTCCCCCTGACATGGGGGTCTGTACACAACCCCTGTGCGGATTGTGGTGCCCTTTCCAGTCTCCAAGGTGACCCACAGTGCCTCCTCTCCTCCTGTTTACTCTTTTGTTCAGTTGATTTTATCCTTCCTTTACATAGAGAGCTACTCCTCCCCCTCTTCTCCCCTGCCTGTCTCTCCTGTAAGTTATGTACCCTGGTATGTTAACATCCCAGTCATGGTTCTCTGTGTACCATGTTTCTGTGACTGCTACGATATCCAGGCATCCCTCTTCCATTAAGGCCACCAGCTCAGGGAGCTTGTTGCCCAGACTACGGCAAACAGGCATGGGATAAGTATAAGGGAGCAATACAGATGAGTATGAATAGATAGGCCATTGACAGAGCAAAGGCCGATGGCACATTTATAAGGTAGAAAAAGAAATGGGCAGATTGGATGGGCCTTGCAGTCCTTATCTGCCGTCAACTTCTATGTTTTTATGTTTCTATGTTTCTAGGAGAAGTAGACTTTAGGCAATGATTATTATATACAAATGTACAATTGATTGGTTAGGTTGGTTGCTGGTAAAAACCCTCCAGCTAGGTAGACACCAGTTAAACTAGAAGAAGCAATCATATTTCCACCAACATAGATATCTAGAGCCCTAGCTATCTAAACTGCATAACAATCAGATGGAACAAATTTCATATTTCCCACCACTGGTACCAGTTCCTCAGACTCGGTATTAAACCCTGCAATCTCTCACATTAACCCTGAGTACCCAGTTACAAAAATTCCTTAGATGGTTGCAGGCCTGGTGGACGGTGCCGCTGTGCATTGGTCGGCTTGATTTAAAGAAGAGATAGGATGAAACTTGAAATCAATCTAATAAACAACAATCTGTAATCCTTTAGGGGAGGATAGGGATTGTCCTGCATTTGGCAAACTGATCTTTGTCAGGAGGTAATCAGCTGGTTAAATCGATTGGAACATCTTTTAGTAGTTCTGAACATCCATCACATTTATATGTTTAGCATAATCAGTACATTCATATTTTAGACACATCCGGTACACTCAAATGTAGGGATAACGCCTTCAAACAGAGGCCAGAAGGGCCACCCTGGTCAGATTATTTAATGAAAACTGTCATTTCCAGGTTATAGCGCATCCAACTTCAATATTCGGTGTCTCATTCCATTATGTGGCTTGTGGCTAGGCTTGCAGATCCACTGGATGTCTTGACCAGATAGTCAGCACAATACTGGACCTCCCAGGCAAAGACAAGCTGAGCTCCTTACTGAGTGCTCCCCTTCCAGTCCCGTGGGCTCCAGCAGATATCACACAACAGTACATTTCTACTCTGCTCTGGGCTCACTACAGGTATCCCCAGAACAGTCACGGTTACAAAAGTTTCAGACTAAGGTCCACCCTCACTGGGCTAAGATTATGCACAGCAGTTGAAAGGTGCAAACCAAATGGACAGTTATAGTCAGAAAAAAACAGTTCAATAGAGGTCCACCCATGCTGGGCTAAGTTTATGTGCAGCAGCTGCAAGGTGCAAACCGAAAATGATCTCACTTAGAATAGTTACTTGGGCAAAGGCAGCCCCATTTTAGCAATGTTGCTTTCTTTCTTGCACTACGGGATACAAAAGTACTCACTCAGGCTCCTCACAGAGGTCTCCACTATGAAGGTTCCTGAAATTTTAAGTTGTCTCACAACTGAGGTTCAAGCAGCTCTCTCACAACTGGCTTGATATCATCAAGATGCAGGTACACTTCTTTCCGTAGTGTGCAAGGGAGAGCTAGCACCTGAATGACATTCTGGCAGGTGCTACATTAAACAAAATTTCTTTAACTTAATTGCTAAGAAGACAAAAACCCCATCCTAAATGGAGAGGATTAGCTGGATCTCCAGGCGTGGCTGCATGGCTGTGGGCCAGAGCCCCCATCCCCATGGTGGTCCCCACTCGATCTCACAAAAGGCTGAAAAACACAGTCTCTTATAGGGCTCTCCCAAGGCTCCCGATTGACTGAAGCTTTTGGGTGCATGGTCTCTGATTGGCTGGAGGACATGTCAGTCAAGAAAATGAATTATGCATGAACTTCATGCGATGCACAGTTGATTTGCTGTTTTGGTGCCTGAAATTAGGTCCTTGCTGTTCCCCATGAGCACTTGGTATTTTCCCGTAAGCTTTGGCTAATGTCCCATAAGTCCTGTCTTTGTCATCCTAGCTGTCCGATTGGCTGTGGCTGCTTGTAATGGCTGCTTAACGCATAGTTCCTTGAGCAAATTAGTGACAGTCCCAAATCAAAGTCCTGGTGCAACCAGAATACTCTGAATACTTGCCCCAGTGCCCCACAGTCAGATAGCCCTGGTTGTGTACTTGCTGTCACTGCACAGGTTAAACAGATTGCTCAATCCGTTTTCCTGTCACTGCTGCCATTGTTCAAGGATGCCTTGCAACAGCAGACATGCTGTCTTATCTGAGTGCCAACAGTTGCTGGTGCAGCCAGAATAAAGTATTTAATCATTTTAAACACTACCATCTATTGTAAAACATGTTTCCCCAAACATACATTGCAGTTACAATATTTTGTTAAACATTTCTTTTTCCCTTTCTCGGCTGTAGCCGAAACATAGCTTCCCTGATGGCAGAAGCACCCTAATGAATATTCATTCTGATAGGGGCTCTGGCTCATTAATATTCATGAGTCCTGATCACTACTGACTGGTGGTTCTCTCTTATTTTTCTAAACAGCAGACTCTCTTGGCCCTGCTTGTGATCACCGGGCCCCATTGATCAGCTGGGGACACTGGGGTCCACAAACACTTTCTCCGTTAGACCTCGCTGCGTGCAATAACTAGATCAAAGGCACTGCTCATTTCCTTTGTGATCCCTGCTGCACTGGAGTGCTTTGGCAGTGCAGGTGATCACATTCTGATTTTTGGTAGCCATGCAGGGCTTGGATTATACCAGGGAGCTTTGACTTGGGCACCAGGAGCTAGCAAGACTCAGGAGACAGAAGAAAAATATTATGCAGACCCTTTCTGGTTGCACTGAGGGAGAACAAGAACAGGAGCTACAGGTCTGCAGGTAAGCCCCCATTTTGGCAGGGGGGCTACACACATAACCTATTAGGGAGATAATAGCCTTTGAATTTCGGCCTTTGTCCATGGTAGAAGACATTGGCTTTTGAAAACTGTTGCATGAAGAATCCCAGACACAGACAACACCCGCATCATGCTTCACATTATCTCAGCATGTTGCCTCTACTATATATGAGGCAGCATGCATGCATGTTGACACAACTGAAGAAGGCAGAAGGGAGTTATGGACATTTCACTCACAATATTGGAAGTAGTAGAGAAAACCAAAGCTTTGTGTTTCTGCCTATTGAGTTGAATCCAACATCAAGTAGAAGTTTAACATTTTATTTGTTCGGCACAAAGACATACAAACAATAAAAGTTTTGTGCAAAATTTCCTTGATATGTCCTTTTGAGATATTTACATCAATACATTATGTTACAATAAATAATCTTCCCAAGGTAAAAATACCCACATCATGTAGAAAGCAGGTCCATAGTTTTGTAAAAAGTTAGAATAAAATGTCTCTATCCAGATCTAAATTCTAGACTCTACAACAATTCTTCATTACATGCAAGATTCGAATCATTTACAAATGTATAGCAGACAAATATGCAATGAGTTTATTTAATATCCCCGAATCTGTAGTTGTGAACAAATAATTAATTATTAGGCCAGGAGGAAGGCCAAGACCTGCCAGAGTTTCCCCAAACCATTTCTTCCTAGCTTTTTCACATATAGGACACAGTAGCAACATGATTTAAATTAACTTCTACCTTGTTTCCAGAGCCACAGAAAGGATCCACTACTCCAACACTTTTCTGTCTGAAATGTATTTATTTAGCTGTATAAAGTTTCAAATGGAAATTTGGGATTAAACATATATGCTGAAGATTTGAGATATTAAGCAAATATGATTCTAACTGATGAATTAGTTTGATTTCTTTATACCATCTAAATTTATTTAATTCCGAAATTCTCTTTAAGTCCTTTGCTATTGCCAAGTCCCTGATTCTTGTTTTAACCATCAGAGAAAATTTCTTCTTTTGGTCTTAAATGTATCTCACACAATAGATGTCTTTGACCCATTGGATAAAGTTATTTTTGAATTAGTTTAATATTTAAAGAGATGAAGCCAAGATTTGTATAAGTAATTTCCTCTTCCATGCACCATATAGGCATCTTGGTTTCAGGAAGTTGGAAGAGTCCCAATATTAATAATATTCATCTTTCCAGTGCCATTATTTCCAAGGAGGATTGGCCCATCTCCATCCTTAAAATTTCAGAGGGTACAAATTGTGGCACCATCAAAATATAACAATGTACTGTAATTTGTTAGTAATACATTCAAGGGGCCTGATTCTAGAAGGGTGGCACAAGTCACTACCAAACGCAACTTGCGCCACTTGCATCTGCGGCATTGACCTCAAGACCCTATTCTAGAAGGGGCAGGGTCTCCAGAGCAGTCCCAGACTTTATGCATGTGGCCAGGTACGCCCGAACTGTGGGGGCACCTAAGCATGTTGCAAGCCACAAAATGCAGGGTGCATGTGCATCCCCATGCCCAGCAAGCCTCAACCGCCTGCGAGGGCTGCTTACACCCCAGCCCCAAAGTGTCCAAATAGAACCTCTACAGGCTGTCCACACCCCTGTCCCCAACCCTCATTGTTCAAAGAAGCCCAGCAGGTGGCACAATCAACCCCCCACCCGTGCCCTCACCCCTGAGTCGTTGGTCGCAAATGCGACCCAAATAACCCCACCCTGGTAGCTGGTAGCCCCCACCCATCCATGCCAGCCCACCCAGCAGCTCCACTTTTCCCAGCTGGCGATGAACAGCCACCTCCTCACCTACATGGCTACGCTGCTGACTGAGTCCAGTTGAGCACATACAGAAAAGACAAGCTCAGAAATTAGTTTTGAGCATATCTTTCTATCACTCTTCTACTGAATTCAGTCGACGGCTGGCTGTGTAAGTGAGAGTGGGGCTGTGCAGTCGCCAGCTGAGGATGGGTGGGGGGTGCTGGGGGTGGGTGGGGGCCTCTAGGCTACCAGGGCAGGGTAATTGCTGCATCTGTGGCTGTGACTTGGGGTCAGGGCAAGGGTTCATATGTATTGATATCATAAGCTCATATGTCAGTTTTACAGTATGTTCACTATGTTATTGTCAATTATGTTATTATACAGCTGATCGTAATCCAACATATGTATGCACACAAAGCTGCATTTGGGCATGGGTGGGGGGATGCCAGGCCACCCTGCGGGGAATTTGGTAATGGGGGATTTGGGGGCGGATGGTGTGGCCAGCCCAGCGGGCAGTCATTGTAGGATAGGGAGGCAGGGGGGTGTGGGCAGCTCTTTGGGGCTCTTACAGTTAACATTGGGGGCAGTTGGTTTGGGCAGCCCTGAGTGGCACATAATGGACATGTCAGGGATGAGGGGCACCCAGGCACCCACTGGGGTATGCTGGGCATGGGGGGTGGGCAACTGTGATATGCCCACTGGACTGCAGGTGGGTTTACAGGACCCTTGGGGGGTGTCCAAAAGTTACACCAGCTAATTGCTGGTATAACTTACATTGCCGGTTCTCTTCTGGGGGTTCTTGTAGAATCCCGACCTTGGGGACTTTGATGCTGCCCTTCTGGAATGGGGAGCAGCTGCTGCCGTAAACCCCCTAGTGCCATGTCGCAGGGGGTTTATGGAGCAACTGCCGGCGTAACTGCTGTACAGCACAAGTGACCTGCACCATGTCGCAGGCCACATTGCAGAATCGCGCATGTCTCAACTGCTGGCATAAGTTGCTACATGCGCCATTCTACTTGGTGCAACTGCTGTTATGCCAGGTATCAGTGTACTAGAATAGGGCCCAAGATCTTTTAGGTTAGTGTCACCCCATATTTCTGTTGCATACAATATGCTAGCTTTCAGTTTTCCATGTAAGACCCTAACAATACCTTTAGCTGTTCCTTTGCCCAGTTTTGAATTAAATAACCTTATTGCATTAGATGCTATTTTCATCTTAGTCTGAGTAAGTATGCTATGACTCCTCCAAGTGTTATTCTGGACAAAACACAACCCCAAGTAATCATAATACTTGTCAGTTATAGTTTTTTCTTGATTTATAACTGCTCTAGGCATTGACTTTCATTTATTACCAAATATTACCAATTCAGTTTTTTTTCATTATTAATCACTAATCCTTTAGCTTTTCACATTTCTCCAAAACTTCAATTTTCTTTGAAGTCCCAGAAAGGATGTAGAAGTCAGAACCAAATTGTCTGCATATGCTAAAAGTGGTACTATATAGTTCTTGATTTTTTGGTGAATGAAAGTCAGAACTATGTAAACTTATACCACTAACAGCTTAATCTGGTTCAGTATCAGTTGCTTACCATCTGTATCCCCCCTCTCCCCCGTCACCCCTGAAAAAGGGACTTCTAGGCCTAGTGGGCTTACAGGGTAAACAAAATTTAACAAAACAAAACAAACTATCCAAGTTAAACAAATTTGGTGTTAATATACATCCCTGGTGTACCCCTAGATTTCTGTTTATCATTGCAGTTGTCAAACCCTGATGATTATATTATACTATACTTTGGTCCAAGTATCTCTGTGCAGTCTAATAAGGATATTCAAGAGGGTGCAGTCCATCCCAGTGTCTTCCAATTATCCCCATGACTATGCCCTTCTGATACTATCAAAAGCTGCTGATACAGTAGATCTACAAAACGGCAGAATAACTTACTTTTTTTCCACTGTAACATATTTCCAAATTATATGGTTTAGTACATAACAATGTTGAATTGCTGACCTTCAAATTCTAAAGGCATTCTGATATTCACTCAATACACAGTTTTCACTAATCCATGATTGAAGTCAATATAATAAAATTTTACAGAACACTGTCTGTGAAACATCAATCAGGCTTATGGGCCTGTACAGTAAGGGATTCATTGGATCTCTTTTTTTTCTAAATGGGAAAGACAGTACTCCCTCTCCAACTATCTTGTCATTGTATCAAAGAGTCAAATAACATTTTAAATATTGATATCCACTAGTCTGAAAAAGTTCTGTATAGATCACCCAGATGCAGTCAGGTCCTGGGGCATTATTTGAAGTTAATGTGATAAATGCTGAATATATTTCTTCATCCTGTATACACATTGGGGTTGATAAAATATGTTTACTTAATTCATTTCATCCTTTACTTTATTATTTATCTTATTTTCCTCTTCTCCTGAAAAATATAGCTTTTTGAAATAAGTCTCCCCAGTATCTGTGGAGTGTCACATAAGCTTCAATCTTGAATCCAACATATACAGCACCACCATTCCAATTCTACATCCAACACAGCCAGCATTACAGGCAGACTCAGAGATGCAGATCAGTAGAAGTATCTTACTTAATCTGTCAGTCCTGGTGGGGAAGAACAGTAGAGACAACATGTTACTTCTCATCTGATCAATGCAAAACATCTATATATATACAGTACTCTCAAGCTTTGAAGGTGAGCATGTTAGTGACAGACAGTGGTAGTGACATGCTGAGGCTAATGGGCGATGGGGATATTTGTTATGTATCTTGTTTTTCACACACAGTACAGTAAGTCTGTAGGTGAATCATGTACTGGACAAACATACACAGTTAAAAGAAACATATGATACTATATAGAACATCATGAGATATGTCCATCATTCTAACAAATGTGCTGAGCTCCTCTGCCATTCTCAGCAGAAGCACATTGTTCCACAGCACTGCTAGCTGTTTCTGTCCTATAGGACTCCTTGTTTTATATGGTGCAGAGACACATAGAATAGAAACCTGTGTTCCTGAATATGGAATTTAAGGATGTGGCCTCTGTGGGGTACTTGCTATGGGTTCAGTGGAGTGTTCTGCAAGATACATTAAGCTTCTGTGACCATGTGAGCGGTAGAGGCCACTGTAGATGTCAGTGAAGAATCTGTAATCCTTAGCCTGGTCCTTTCCATGGTGAATCTGCTTGAATGATAAAAATACTGCTATTTACAATCTTCTACAGTAACCCAATGAAGCAGTGCTGGTCGGGAGGTGATGACAGTGATCATGGTGGTGATGGAGGAGGTGGCACTACTACAGTAGTTTGTCTGAGTCACCACAAAGGCAGCAGGATATAACACTCAGTAATAAAGTGGAAAAGATGTTTCATACACAACTTGCAGACAGATTTAACAGTATTTGATCAGGGACAGAATGTGGTATACTAATACTACTGGATCCCAGCTATGAATATCTGTTCATGCCCCCTTAGATGCATACAGTATATCAAAGAATCAGATGCATACACGTATGCTGCCGCAGCAAAAACAGCTTGAAGGAACCAAAAAGAACGTGCACAGGCAATCTCTCGGTCATTGTCAGGCATGACGAGATGACACTGATGACTTAGGATATTTGAGAGCTTTTGGAGACAGCTCTTACAGAAATATAAGTGTGCTGCATACATGCAGAATCCATGCCACATGTTTAATTGTGCAATGTTTGCATATAGTTCACATACACAAAGTGAACCTATGCAAACCAAGTCTAAAAAGTACATTAGGTTTGTCTACTGCAAGCTTGACATGTGTGCAGCAGGTAAGCTGGTGTGAACAGGCACTGAAGTATTGACTTTAACATGCTCTGCCCAAAAACTATAACTCCATTTTTGAAACATTGTCCTTTTAGCAGCCCAGAGAAAACAGTACCTAGACATGACACACTACCACCTTTGTATCTATTTAAGATGATCCATGCACCCCAGGAATGCTTATTTTAAACATTAAAATTGTATGCTTTATTAAGGTTTATATCTACCATACATGTTCCAAAACTTTATTTTTAGGATGAAAGGACTCGCTGGGTGGGAGGGCATGGATTGCATTGACTGGCATGGTTCCTCTGGAAATAGGGCCGCCACCTTGAATCAGGAAAAAAACAGACCTAAAATTTCACCTCCATTCTGCCCTTAAACCATGCCCCTTTTTGGCCCTGTCTCTTTCAAAACTGATGACCAACTTAAACAACAAAAATTTGTACAAGTAGAAAATAAGGAATTACATCACAAAACACCACTTCTAGAGGCATGGATATGGTTCACATTTTGGAAGTTCCACTAGAAAGATGTAATTGGCTGGAACATCTTTAAGCTATGCTCTTCCCACCAACCTGTGTGATACAACCCAAACTCTGCAACGTGACATCAGATCTTTCCTTTACTGGAAGAACAGGTTACCTCCTTCATGCTCAACTTAGAATCTTTCTGCACCATAGGAAAAACATTTGAGAAGCCAACAAATTTAGAGACACACCTGGGAACCGTAGTGCCTTGGACAGCTGTCTTTCAGATGAAACGTTAAACCGAGGTCCCATCTGCCTGTTCTGGTGGTAGTTCAGGTGGATGTTAAAGATCCCATGGCACTTCTTAAAAAGAGAAGGGCAAGTTTCCCCAGTGTTCTGGCCAAATTTCCCTCATTCACTAAAAATATCACCAACAGCTTAATCTGGTTCGAGGTCAGTTGGCATTCATCTGTATCCCCCTTCCCGGGTCATGCCTGAAAATAGGCAGAATCTGCCTAGTGCACTTACCTGGTCAACAAAAACTAACTAAATAAAAAATAAAGTAAACACAGAGAGAATCAAATGACTGGCACCTACAGTACATAAGACATAACAGATATTCACAGACAAGCCATCTAGAAAATCGGGAATCAAGTCAACATTACTTGTGATTCTTCTTCTTTATTTCTTGTGAATCCAAAGTGCAGAACATCAAGACCCCCCCTCTCAAGCACAGCAAACTTCAAATTCAAGTTCAAGAAGTTTGTTGTGCTGGGAGTGGGATCTTGATGTCCTATGAGTCAACTGGGACAATGTTTAATGCTTTTACACTTTGGATTGCCAAGCATTAAAGAAAAATAATCACAAGTAATTTTGAATTGGTTCCTTATATTCAGGATGGCTTGTCTGTGAATGCCTGTTAAGTCTTGTTTTTAATTTGTATTTTACAGGTTTGTACCCTCGTTTTCTTCCCAGTGTACCAGGGACCCCAGCACATGGCCTTTTGTGGGCATGGAGGCACACATGCACCCCATGGTGCCAGCTCAGTCCATTCCACCCATCCCCTGACAATTACCAGACTCCCCTGTAGCCAAAACTGAAATCCATCCTCCAAAGGGTGGCATCCATGGGCCAGAGAAAACCCTCATCCCTCCCCAGAAGAGGAGAGCCACCTTGTGGCTGCTCAGTCTCACCCCTTACCTTCCCCTCTGCTGACCCCAACAACTCATGCCTGTTAAGTCTTACGCAGGTGCCAGTCATCTGATTCTTTCTGTGCCATAGGAGAACCTTTTCTTTAGAAGCTTTCAAAGTACATTTGCCTGTAGCTTTGCAGTTCTTTTGACTCCAAATCAATGAAGAACCCAAGAAACTGGGATTCAAAATCTGTGTTTGGTGCTGCCAGAAGATGCCAGTCACTGATCTGTACAACATGTGCGTTTACTAGATGGGCAGGCAGCATGACATGGCTGAGTGTGGCCTGTGCTTTTCCCCCCTTCCTGAATCCCTCGATGGCAGGAAGCTCTGGCTCTTGCTGGGTTAGCCTTTGGAAAGGGATCTGAAGGATCATCTTAAGGGCCACAAAAAGGCCTTGTCTGCAACTGGGCCTACAGAGCAGCAGGTGGCCCTTGAGGCAGATGTAGTGGCTGCTGCAGTGAGTACCTCCTTCTTGGTCTCAGCACTGTTCTCGGCTCAGGCCAGCACTGGAGGGTCTTTCATGGACCAGTTCCGTAACACAAGCCAGTCTCTCCAGACTGTGGGTGAGAGCCCTGCTTTTTTGGCTCAAAATCTAAGTGCTGCTGATGCCAGTGGTAGGACAGAAAGATACTAAGGCCCTCTTGGTCCCTCAACTCACCTGAACACTCAACGGCTGTCAACACCCCTTGGAATGGGGGGGAGGTCAGGCAGGTCAAGGGCTCTTTGGCGCCACTGATGCATCTGTCAACCTTGGCTCCATTAGATCAAGCTGTCAAGATTTTTCTTGACCTGGTTGATCCGTTATCACACAAGGCTGAGGAGTTGGCCTCACAGACCCTGATGCTCCCTGTCCTTATTCAGGAGAATATGGACCAATCGGTCACCCTGGTCAATCCTTCCCGGGACCAGTCTCCACCCAAACATAGGTATTTGACACTCTTCTTTCTCAATGTCAGTAGGCATGTCACCTATGGCTAACCACAGAAGACCCCTCTCGCTGTGAACCTGGTGGGTGACTATCAATGTTGAGGTCATGGTCGAGGCATTCACACTTTCAATCAAGCTCAATTGGGAGGCACCATCATTGATGTTCCTCATGCTCCTCATCATATGGTGATGAAAGACATCAGCATAAGATATGCTGGTGCTACAAGGAGTTCCTCTGGAAGCACTGGGTTATCGTGGGGGAGGGTAGGGCTTTACCCCAAGGACCTCCATTTCCCTGGCAGCTGCCAGTGGTTGACTCACCAGTCTGGGTTCTGCAGGTGCTCCCCACACTTGCTTCTCCACTGATTAGGGTGGAGCCACCACCCGACAGCTGCCAGTCAGTGCTCCAACCAAGGAGGTTGGCCATTTGGCTACCAGCTTTTCAGACCGGTTGTCAGTTTGGTTACCCAGGGTGAGGATTCCTGGGAGGTCCCTAGTAATCAGTGGCCAAGGTCCATCTTTAAGGAGTCATTAGACAACTCAGATCAGAAGTCCATGGCCTCCTGAGGGACTCAGCTGCTTGACCATATCTTGGTCAAGGAGCCTTGCACTGACCACTGGCTGGTGTCCCTCAGAGGGCTGCTCCGATTGATCTTGGAGTCCATGTTGATCCCACTAAAGGCAGTCCAAAAGAGGGCTACATACACTGTTAAGGACATTTTGGATTG
The DNA here is from genome assembly GCA_016271365.2 of Neoceratodus forsteri. Taxonomy (NCBI): domain Eukaryota; kingdom Metazoa; phylum Chordata; order Ceratodontiformes; family Ceratodontidae; genus Neoceratodus; species Neoceratodus forsteri. The sequence goes on along the minus strand of CM057455.1, from coordinate 634,536,612 downwards.
GGATAAATCTTCGTGGGTTGCCTTCCCAGGGGCTGAGGTCTTCTTGGGACCGGACCTGGAGCTTTGGAAGCATCTAGCATCCTGTCAGGCACCCTCTGCCCACATGGTCTACAAGTATGCAGTCCCTACAGGCTACCTCAGGGTTCTCAGACCACCCTTTGGTTGAAGGGCTTGTCACTGATTTGGTGTTCTGTAAATCCAGACAGCAGGGGGATGTGGACAAGCCTCCAGACAAGGAGTCCCATAAGATTGACCATGCTGCTAAAAAGTGTACGCTGAAGCTACTCTAGGTCTCTGTCATGCTAATTATGCCATCATGATGACTATTTATGGTCAGTCCCTGATGGGAATCTTTGATGTGGTCATCCCTACCTCCATCCAAAGCAGTGGATGGCAGTTGAGTTCATCAAAGACCACAGCCAATAACTAGCTTAAACACCAGCTCAGACAGCTTTGGATATGGGAGATTCAGGAGTCCGTGCAGTGGCAGTGGCTGTCTCCATGTTTTGCAGGGCTTTGCGATACTTGTCCACTTTCACAGTAGATACCCAACAGAAGTTTACTGATGTCCCTTTCTTGGACACTGTTCTCTGTGGCCATGGGGTGGAAGGGTATCTTACTCGGAATGAAAAGTCCAGTTCCACCCTTGATTCTGTGGTTTTGTCCTAAAAGGACCAGAAGAAAAAGCCTAGAAATCATGCTTTTCTATTCTGGTCATTTCAGTCACAGCTACCCTGGCAGCAGCCCCAGCAGGGCAGTTTCAGACCTGACACCCCAAGCAGAAGACAGGGGCAGAAAGGTACAAATAAGGGTGGGGCAAGGTAGTTGTGCCTCTCTGGCAGCATCCACTGGTGCCCCAGGAAAAGCTGCCCAGTGATGGATTGGGGTGTCATCCCTCCATCTGTCCTGTACCTGACTGCTCTTCCAGTTGGTGGCCAGCTATGTCATTCTTTGCCATGTTGGTCCACTATCAAAATGGACAAGTGAGTTTTGGATGCAGTGGGCAGAGAATCATCTCTGGACATTGAGACCCCCCCAGGGATGGCATGGCTCAGCTCCTTGCAAAAGGGGTAAGAGCCCATGTCCTGGACACCCTGCCCTGTTATGGTTATGTGTCCCGGAACTTCCTGGTCCCAAAATGGACAGGAGGCTGGCACCCCATACTGCATCTATATGACTTCCACAAGTACGTGTGGAAGTAAAAGTTCTGGATGGTCACTCTGAGCCAGATTATACCATTCCTGTGGTGACATATGTGGCTTGCTCCCTTGACCTCCAGAATACATTCTTCCACATTGCTGTCCATGGGTCCCACCATCAGCACCTCCATTTCTGAATGGAAGGTGGTCCTGTACCAGTTCCAGGTCATGCCCTTCAGCATCTCCTCTTTACCAAGGGTCTTCATAAAATGCATGGCAGTGGTGGTTGCCTACCTGTGGCACCTGGGATGAGGGGTTATGCCTCCCTGGATGACTGGCTGGTGTCTGGTCCATCCAGAGAGGCCATGGAGAGATCAGCAGACAAGGCTTTTCAAACCTGCAAAGGTGTGGGCCTGCTGGTCAACTTGGAGAAGTCTAAACTAGCACTGAAGTAGATGATCAAGTTCATCAGGGCATAACTAGATTTGTTGTGGTCCATGGGAACCTCCAAGCAAACCAGGCATAGGATCTTGCCTCCTTCACTTGATCATGTCAGGTTGGGCTCTTGTTCCCTGCTTTGGATTTTCTATGGATGCTGGGGTACATGGCATCCTGCACCAAGGAGGTCTGCTGGGCCCACTGGTGGTGCCACCTTCAGTGGAAGCTGTGCCATTAGGGATCCTAGTGCTTAGGCCACTTGGAACAGCCAGTCACAGAGACACAGCCAATGTGGGATGACATCCAGTGGTGGCTTGTTCCAGAACATCTGTATGACATAATCAGGTTTGTCCACCCAGAGTGGACTGTCAAACTGATTGTAGATGCTTCTCTTGTAGGGTGGCTATCATGCCTGGGAGACCACACAGCCCACAGGATATGGTCACCCAGGGAGTCCCATTGCCACATAAACCGGCTGAAGCTCCATGCAGTGTGCTTGATCCTGACTGGGACATGGCCATACTTTGCTATACTCCATTCAGAAAGGACCAGGTGGAAAGGAAAGAAAGGGGCGTGGTGCTTTATATGAGGGAAAGTAGAAAAATGATGGAGATACAGGAAATACAGAGAGAGGCAGACGTACTCTGGGGCACCCTGGAGATGAGGGAATGGAGCTACCATTTGCATTGGAGTGATCTACAGATCTCTAGCACTGGAGGAGGAATTAGATAAGGTACTGCTGGAAGTCATTGTCAAGATGGCAGAAAAAGGAGAGGTGCCAGTGGTGAGGGTGCTTCAACCTACCAACTATAGACTGGAGCCTCCCAGCAGTGGCTTCAGCTAGAATCAGGGACATCCTGGACTTCCAAAAGTTAGTGGACCCAGTCAAGATGAAGCAATACTAGACCTGGTACTCACTAACAGGGACAGTGTTACAGACATCAAGATGGGAGGCCTACTGGGGACCAGTGATCACCTTCCAATGTGGTTTCATGTAATGAAGGTTGTGGAATCCAACCACACAAGGGCAAGGTTGCTGGACTTCAGGAGGATAGACTTTACAAAGATGAGTGAATGCCTCAAGGATGACAATTTGGGGGGATGGCCTGGGTGGGGTGGAGGAACAGTGGGCAAAGCTAAAAGGGAGCATAGTAGAGGTAACAATTCTCTGCACCAAACAAGTGAGAAAAAGCAAGAGGAAAAAGAGGCCATATGGTTCTCAAAAGAGGTGGTTAAAGAGCTAAAGTCTAAAAGGCTAGCATTCAGAATATATAAGGAGATGCAGAGGGAGGAGGATAGGGAGGTGTATCAGGGAAACAGAAAAGTAGGGAAAGCAGTAAGGAGTGCAAAGGCACAAATTAAAGAGAGAATTGCCCAGGAGGTAACAAAAGGGAACAAGACATTTTTCTAGGTATGTCAGTGAAAAGTGGAAGCCCAGGAGTGGGACTGTAAGGTGAAAAAGGGAAGGGGGAACTGTGCAGAAGGGGACCAAGAAAAGGCAGACATCCTGGACAAATATTTGTGTTCAGTGCTCACAGGGGAAGGAGAAGGGGAGGGGCCACAAAAATTAACAGAAGCTTTGGACGGAGTGGGTGGACACTAGTCCTTTTTTGGAGAAGAGAGCCCTGAAGGAGCTTGCTAATCTGAAGGTGGATAAAGCAATGGGGACAGATGGGGTGCACCAAGGGTATTGAGGGAGCTCAGGGAAAGACTGGCTGCACCTCTGAAAGTTCTATTTGATGGTTCACTGAAAACAGGAGTGGTTCTGGAGGACTGGAGGAAGGTGGATGTAGTCCCACTGCATCAAAGATGCAGCAAGGAGGAGGCTGACAATTATAGGCCAGTCAGCCTGACATTGGTGGTGGGAAAGTTAATGGAATCACTACTGAAAGAAAGGATTGTGGAATATACTGAATCCAGGGAGTTTCAAGACCTGAGGCAGCATGGTTTCACTGGTAGGAGCTCATGCCAAATTAATCTGATAGACTGGGAAAGAAAGCATTTAGATCAGGGCAGAGTGGTGGACATAGCCTACCAAGATTTCAGTATGGCTTTTGACCCATTCCACATAGGAGAGTAGTAAGCAGGCTGAGTAGCTTAGGAGTGGGTCCAAAGGTGGTAAACTGGTTAAGAAATTTGTTAGGGGATAGGGGACAGAGGGTGGTGGTCACCACAGTTCACTCTGAGGAAGGGAGGGTGACAACTGGTGTGCCTCAGTGATCAGTGCTGGGACACCACCCAACCAAACCTCAACGACCAATGAGACTACACCCACCCAACCACACCTCTGGCCCCCACCTCCCTATTTCCTCCAAGCACACAAAGGAAATAATCTTTTGTTGACCAGTAAAATGAAGAAAACCATCCCCGGGGGCAAATCATCCACTTTGCTCAGTATAAATATCCATAATGATATAAATGAATTGTGATATACTGTATTTGCCTATAGGAATCAGTGCTGGGACTGGTCCTTTTTAATATCTTTATAAGTGACATCGCAGAGGATCTGGAAGCGATGGTCTGTTTCTTTGCGGATGACAGCAAAAACTGCAATAGGGTGGAAGTTCCAGGTGCGTGTGAAGAAAGAAAGAGCAGAGACCTGAGAGAACTAGAGGAGTGGTCAAGAGTATGGTAGCTGGGTTTCAATTCAAAAAATTGCAAAATAATATGCTCAGGGCAGGGAAACTAAAGGGCAGAGTACAACATTTTTGAAGTGGTAATAACAACCACCAAGGAGAAAAGAGACCTGTGATGATCATATCCGATGATTTAAAGGTGGCCAGGCAGTGTGCCAAGGCAATAGGGATGGCTAGTGAGATTCTGTGGTGCATATGGAGTGGTATCATAGGGAGGTGGTGTTGCCTCTGTATAAGTCACTGGTGAGACCCCACATATTGTACTGTGTCCAGTTCTGGAGACCATATCTCCAGAAAAACATAGACAGAGTAGAGGCAGTCCAGCAAAGGGCAACTAAAATGGAGCAGGGACTGCATCAAAAGCCTTAGGAGAAGGGTCTAAAGGACCTCAATATGTACACTTTGGAAGAGAGATGGATGAGAGGATATGATAGAGGCCTTTAAATACCTAACGGGGATAAATAAGGTACAGGAGGGAAGTATTTTTCAGAAGAAAAGGTGCTCAAGAACAAGGAGACATGGTAGGAAACTCTAACGGGTTGATTCAGGAGAGATGTGATGAAGTGCTTCTTCAAAGAATGCACTCTGTATTATTAGAACAGCCTTCCAGCAGAGGTGGATGGGGTTAAAAACAGAGGAGGGGTTCAAGAATGCATGTGTTATGCACAAGGGAATCATAAAGGAAAGGAAGGGGTGAGTGAGAGAGTTGTATGTCAGGTGTGGTCTGCAGTAATAGTGTAGTCAGGGAGAAATGGGAAGAGTGGATGGAACAAACAGTCCATATCTGTCATCAGCTTCTGTGCTTATGTTTCTGTTGGAATTTGCTCTGCTAGTCAGGGGCCAGGTTGTTCAAGTCCAGATGAACAACACCACAACCTTGTTTTACCTGAACAGACAGGGCAGCACACACTCCCTTCCTTTGTGTTGGGAGCACTCCGCACTTGAAGCCTCATGCACAGCCTTGGCACCGATCTCCTAGAGATTCATGTCATGGGGGAGAATAATCACCTGACAGATGCTCTCAGCTGATAGAAACAATGTTGTAAGAGTGATCTCTGAATCAGAAGGTGATAAACCACTTTTTATTTCTGTGGGACTCATCTTTGGTGGACCTGTTTGCCTCCTGGGAAGAATCAAACTGAGGCCATGTTGTGCCCACCACCCCATCCGGGACACTGATGGAGGATGCCTTCATGAGGCCCTGGACACTAGGCCTCATGTACACCTTTCCTCTCATCCCCCTGATCCACAGAGTATTGGTGAATGTAAGGAAGGACAAGGCTCAGATGATCTTGATAGTTCTGGACTGGCCTCAGCAGTTGTGGTACCCAGAGCTCCTCATCCTCAGCAGCAGGTATCTGTGGCAACTTCCTCTCTGCTAGAGATTGGCAAAGTTGGTTAAATTTGCTCTGCAGACTAATCCACGAATTTAGCACAATTTGTGGAGTGCAGATCAAACAGCAAGTGCTGAATTTCACCCACAAATGGCAGACTTTTGCCCGTGAAGTGCGCAAGTTCACCATTCACATGCAAAATTCCACCATTCAAGGGTGAAATTTCACCACTTGTGCGCAAAATTCCACCATTCACAATAAAATTCTGTGATATCAGGTGTAGTCGAAGTTGCTAATGGCAGGGAGAACATCGAGAAACTCTGTGGAAGTGAATTTTTGCCACTTTGAGTACCTTCGATTTAGAATTAAAACTTCAGCACATCTCTAATCTCTGCCCACATCTGTTGACCAGAATTCATGGGATGATCCTGCACCCAGACCATCAATTCCAGCACCTTACAGCCTGGTTCTTGAGCAGCTAGAGTTACAGGCCTTGGGTCTTTCCAAGGATGTCCTTCACATGATGGAAGCCTCCAGGAAAGTGTTCACTAGTAGGTGCTATGCCTTTAAATGTAAGCGATTTTCTCATTTCGTGTCAGGGCAAGGAGCTTGATCTCCTTGACTACCCAGTGGCTAGCATTCTGGACCACCTCTGGCCCCCTTACCAGCTGGGATTGTAAGCAACAACCTTAAGGTGCACCTGGCAGCCATCTCTGCTTATCGGGCACATGCCAGTATTCTGAGACCCCATCTGGAGTACTGTGTACAGTTCTGGAGACCCAGTCTCCGCAAGGACATAGACAAGATGGAAGCTGTCCAGAGGAGGGCAACTAAAATGGTGCAGGGTCTGCACCAGAAGACATATGAAGAGAGACTAAAGGAGCTTAATATGTATAGCCTTGAGGAAAGGAAGGAGAGGGGGGACATGATAGAAACTTTCAAGTACCTCAAGGGAATCAACAAAGTCCAAGAGGGTAGCATCTTTCAAAAAAGAGGTGTGCAAGAACATGGGGGCACAATTTGGAAGACAGAGGGGTGGCTCAGAGGTAATGTAAGGAAGTATTTTTTCACAGAGAGGGTTGTGGATGCATGTAACGGCCTTCCGGAGGAGGTTGTGGAGTCAAAAACAGTGGTTGAATTCATGCATGCATGGGACAGTCATAAGGCAATCCTAGGGTTGGGGGTAGAAAGAAGTAGGCTGCTGGTTAACTAGGATCTGCAGCTTATCCATTAGGTAGGGAAATGGGCAGACTGGGTGTGCCAAGTGGTCCTTATCTGCTGTCAAATTCTATGTTTCTATGTATGTTTCTGTTCTGACAGTAGCCCAGGAGAAGGTGTTTGGGCACTTTTTCAAGGGACTCAACCACTTGTCCCCTCTGGTGTGTAAACCACCTCCACCATGGAATTTGCTGCTGACCTTGGCTATTCTTATAGACAAGTCTTTTGAGCTGATGCACAGGTGTGAGTTGTTACACCTGTCATGGAAGACTGCCTACCTGGTGACAATTATGACTGCCAGAAGGACTAGGAAGCTCCAGGCACTCTCTGGATGATTCTTCCTATCTGGTCTTCCATAGGGAAAAAGTTGTCCTTCGCCTCAACCTGATGTTCCTCCCAAAGGTGTTATCAGAGTGTCACCTTAACCAGGTGATTAACTTACTGGTATATTTTACCAGCTCATCTTTGGAGACTGACCACAGGCTCCATACCTTGGACCTGCAGAGAGCATTCTCCTACCATGTGAAGTGTATAGCTGGAGTTTGAAGACAGACTTGCAACTGTACATCAACTATGCTGAAGCTACACCTGCTAAACCTGCAGGAAGTTGATGATTGCAAGGTGGATCACATCTTGCATTGACCTCTCCTATAGGTTGGCTGAACGGGAGTTTCCCATTGGGATTAAGACTAATTCCACCAGACATACTGCTGCCTCAGTGGCTGCTTCCAGAGTTGTCCCCATACAGGAGATCTGTAGTGCTGCTACCTAGACGTCAGCACGTATCTTCATTTTCAAGAACCGCATTGACCTTAAGTCATGCTTGGGTGTGCATTTTAGTACCTTATGTCTCCAGTATCAGTTCAACAACTAGGGGTGCATGATTTGTCCCATACTGTTGGAGAACTACTTGTAGTCTTCTAGAGTGTGGATAAGTTAACCATATCCATGCCCCATAAGAATATTTTACTCACCTGAAACAATAGTTCTAGGAGTGATATATGGTTGACATTCATACAACCCACCCAGCCTCTCCTGGCAAGTGGCACCTGATGCTGCTTCTGGTGTGCAAGATCTAACAACACAGGGCAGAGTTGTGGGAGGAAATTAGATTATGGATGTTCCAGCCAATAACATCTTTCCGGTGAAACTGCCAGAATGTGGATGTGAACAATATCTCCTCCTAGAACTATGGTTACAGGTGAGTAACCTATTCTTATGGTTTAGCTATATAATATACAAGTTTATTGTAGTGAGTCAATTACATTTTCAAATCACACTCTCATATTATGTGCAGAGCAAAATGCACAGATGAGCAGGAGTTGGAAAGGAACTTGCATTATTAGAAAAAAGGGAAGAGTTTGGGACCTCTACACCTGCCAGTAGTGACAGTTATTGTCTATGGATGGTAATTTCAAAGTCTGATCTGCAATGGTGTCCAGGAACAGTACAGAGTTAGAAGATTGTGAAGGAAGAGGGAGAAGCTATTGCGAGGTTGGGAAACAACCCACCACCTGCAGGGCAGACCCTGTACACCTCTTAGTATTGTGTCACTGTTGTGTTGGATACAGACACTAAAAATGTAGGAAAATGAGGAGTGCTGGTCTTACGCCAGCCCGGTGGCGCTGAGTGTTGAGGTGCTGGATGCCACAGCTCATGCCGCCAGTGACCCGTGTTCGGGAATGGACTCAGGCCACCAGGGGCTGGCAGGGGGAAGGAAGGATTGAGCACCCTACGACAGCCCTCCTTTCTTCAGGGTGGGTGAGGGATATGCGCCGTGCTAAAGTGACACCCAGTGGAGGCTGGGCATTCCACACAGTGTGGGCATCTACATTGGGGAGAGCCGGCGGATGTCTGCACATCAGTGCATTGACATCATTGCACATCCAGCTCTCCAGTGGGCAAAAACAGAAAAATTCAAAGGGTGTCTCTGCCTCTATGAAGCTCTCCCCGGGCTTCAATTAGCCTCTCTCGCCAGATCCCCCAACCAGATATTAGTTCTGTCGGCTGGATAGGGAACCAGTTCTTCGGCCCAGCTCTCTGAGGGGAAAGCAGGGGGTGACCGGGGGATCATGGCGAGACAGTAGGTGGAAGACCGGGGGCCATGACCAGGGCCAAAATTTGGCGGGGAGCCCTGCAAAAAAAAAAAAAGGAGTGCTGGTCTTAATGTGGAACAAATCATCAGACACATAAAAACAGGTTCAGGACACTGGAACCTGCTGATTTAATGACAGTCTACCTTTGATCACAGCCAGGACACTAACTGAAAGACCTAACAGTAGAGAGATAATGACTCAGTTGAGTCTTTTGCGGGATTCCCATCTTGTTCTGCCAGATAACTGCAGCTCTTAAAAAGCTATTAATTATAACAGACAACCTGGAACACTGAGGAAAATTAGCATAAAGACTAGAGCCTGTTAAAATAGGAACCATTTTTTTACTTCATTAACAGCCATGGAGCACCTGCATTAGCCAAGACAGACAAGTAGAGGGTTAGCTGCACTCCTCCTGTCAGTTTGCACTAGTTCCCAGACAAGTAGAACAATGTTAAAATTCACCCCTGCTATTTCCCTTGTTAATAAAACAGGTTGATGTGCCGGCCCGCTGGTGTAGCAGCAAGGCGAGTGCATGTGATGTCGACAACCCAGGTTTGGGAACAAACCTGGGAGTCAGAGGGCTAGACACATCGAGAAGGACTGAGCACCTGAGGTGCAGTTCTCCTTCTCCAGGGGAAGGGGGATGAGCATCCGGCATGTTAGCAGCCCATGGTGGACGCTGGAGGACCCTGGAGGGTAAGCCAGAGCAAGATACCATTGACCATGGGAGGGAGTGCCCACCCAGTGGACCCACCCAAGGGGTAAGCTTGGGCATGGTGGGGCACCATGCTGGGCGAGGGCAGAGCCTCAGCCTGGAATGGTGAAATGGGAAGGTTGAGCAAAAAAAAAAAAGGCTGCTTTAACACACTCCCCAGAATGCATTTGTAGATGAGATATCATGGTTCAGTGTGTTTTTTCTGCCAAAAATGAGAAACAAACTTGATAATTATATAAATCATTAATTGTACACCCCAGAAAACCCTGCATGTTGAAATATTCCCCCAATGAAGTTATTGAAAAAGAAGAAAGACAATATAATTACTGATGACCAACTTTAATAGTCAGATAAAAGCTCTGTTCAAACAAAATAACAGGGCATGACATCATATTCAGTTATTACAACATTTTCTATCTACCATGCTTCAGCTCCATTGAGCTTTTAGTTTAAGTCCATGAACAGGAAAGACCACTCTTATGCCAGGCACAGTAAAGCACTCCTGGCTCACTGTCAGTGCTACTTTCACTCTGACTTCCACTGTCACCATTTTACCTCAATCGAAGACTCACTGTCTCACTCCATTATTTCTTTCAGCTCCTGACCTTGGTGACTTAAAAACCAAGATATCACCTAGCAAGACAATTTCAACTTTTCACAGATCAGACAGTTAAACATGGATTTTAAAGTTTAAAAAAAAGTTTAAAACATAGTTTTCATATTTCCATTTCATGTTCTGTTTTATTGGAGACTTTCTAAAATCAACTGTTGTGAGTGCAAAAAAACTCATAACTAAAGGCAAAAAAAAAAAACAATACCCCCTGCACCAGTAATTATAAAAAACAAACAAAAAAATGGGTGTCTCTCTGTTCATGAAGTTTTTTTTACACATCATCAGTATGTGATGACCTCATAAACCCTTTAAGCTTTCCTCTCAGGTTTGATGGGTCATCACACACCTTGGGAGTGTGTAGAAAAATGTCATAACACACAGTTGCCTATGAATTATTCTCTTGGGCCCAATTCATGAATGCCTACTTTCTGCATAAGGGTGGTGCATGGGCAATCTAACTTCCAAATGCAGTGTGGCGGTGCCATGCATATCACCTGTGGCATTCATAAATGGTGCACTTGCACCATGCACTGGTGATTCCTGTGCCAGCTGCACAGCTCCACACCCATGGTGAGATGGGGACATGCCGGGGTGGTGGTGCTTGGCTGCACTATGCACTACTGCACTTGTGCATGGGGTGGGGGCAGGAAGACTATGGCAGGGGCAACCCAGGACTAAGTGGATACACACACACACCCATAGTTTGATGGTGAGGTGTTATTGCTGGAATCCTCCTGCACAGGTCTGCACCTGTACACTGTGCTGATAAGGAGGTCAGGGGGTGTCCAATGGGCATATGCCTACCCCACATTTCCTGAATTGCAAACCTCTGTAAAGAGTTGATTTTCTTTTACTTTTGTTGCTATACCTCCAGGAGAATTCAGTCAGTCTTCTGAATTTTGGATCTTTAAGGCTTGAAGAACAGGGAAATGAATTACTCTTCATTTTAGCTATGGATCTGTATAATTATTTCAGAAGAATTATAGACAGAAGTGTGAGTAAAAAGTTGTTGTAAACTAGCTAGAATTATGTCTTTTAGTTATATTCAGTATCTGGGATGCCAGAGATAATACAGACGTCAAATTTGTCCTACAAAAGAAAAACTGAGTTGTTTTCTCTGTAAGTATAACACCACAGATCATGACAATTATATCCTAAGTGTATAGCCAAACCATATATCACACAGAAAAGAAAGAAAAAACATTATCTGTGCTTGGTGTTCTTGACAGATAATGGTCCCTTCAAGCAAAACATTAAAGTATTTTTATGAAAATGAAGTGAAATGTCAGAAATAATTATTTCTTTACTTGTTTTTATTTGACGATTTAATGTAGTTGTAAAAGGAAAAAATGCACTGTCTGATCATAAAGTCATCTTCAGAGATAGGGGAAGTAATCTGGCTCAAGGCAATCTTTTGCTTCTCCTATTTATGTGATCAAAATAAGATTTCAAAAATGGAAACAGCTAGTGCCTATTTTGAATTACTGTGGAAGGTTTAAGATGTAAGCAGTGTAAAGCTTTGGCACAAAACTGACTGGCTGATTAAATTTGATAGTCTAGTAATAGAATTGTATAAGATTTTTCAGTTATATAGTAGAAAAAAATGTGACTGGATGCTGAATAAGCTCTTATCCAAAAGTTATTTTACAGCAATGTTGTGCGAACTAGAGTTTGAAACTTGCTCCTATGACAAAATTCAATTTATACAGAAGTGTCAGCATGCTGGAAACATCAGAGTGCAAAATCTGCCATATAGCAGGAGTGATAGGCATAGTAAAGAAAATTGCCAACACCCAAAGAATAATAGCATGCAATGTTATGATTTCATTTTTAGTGACAGTTAAGTATAGCAATCACGATAAATTTCCTTATTTCATACAGTAAACACTAAATAACTGAATAACAGACAGCATAGATCACTATATTTTAAGATATAAAATCTATCATCTATAGATAAATATATTAGAAAATAAGGTACAGAGCAGTGTGATATGTAATACAATAAGCACAGAGTGTTGCAGATCACAGACAGCAAAGTCAAAATTTTGTAGTTAAGATCTTTTGCCAGGAGCTTAAAATCAAACAATTTTAAAACATCTGTGTTTTTTAAATACAGAAAATAATACAAATGTTATCAGTTAAAAATATTTCATTCTGAATGCCTCTCAAACTGCTTTGCTAAGCAATGAGCATGATAATGTCAGTAGTGCTAGGACAGTATCAAATAATTAGTTTATTCACATAAATTAATATTAAAGGCAACATAAACCATGGCTTTTCCTTTTTTAATATAATTTGAAATCTGTGTATTCCGAATCTGTAGTGTCATTAATCTCCCTATACCACTTTTTGTTATCTTTGAAAATAATCTTGTTTATTTCCCTTTGTAGACTCCCTTAGCAATGCCACCTTTTCTCTCCTGATATTTATGTTTATAAATACTGATCAGTTCTGGAATCTGGTGATATTATTTTAATAGTGGCTGACAATAACGGTGTGCTGTGAGTTTTTGCTCAACTGATATAACTGGCCTCCAGAACTGATCAGTAATTGTAACAAACTCTGGTCAGAGCCAATATGGCTGTGGAAAGCTTTTAGGAGTACTTCATTCCTTTCATTTACATAATGCTGCCCTGATGTCTGTGGAGTATTATAGTCTTATCCCACCCCCGCATACCAAATGACACTCCACCCTCCTCCCCCACCCAACCAGAGACCCCAATGATGATGCTTAACATATTCTCCCCTCCAGCAGCAACCAAGAAAGAATTGTTTAAAGCCTGTTAGCAGCTGTCAGACCCTTAGTACAGAGCACCTCCTAACTGTTCAGTGTTCAATAACAGTAAGGGCATGAATGAATGGTAATGCATTTGCCTATAGTAAGACCTGATTGGCTGAGTCTCAGCCAACCATGTTTTACTACAGACAAATACCTGTCATCATTCATTCATGCCCTTACTGATCTTATTGTTTCTCTCCTCACCCACCATGCAGATCTCTGGGTACCCAGTCATGCACTCTATCCCCCTCTCTCTGTGCCATAAGCAGTAAGCAATCTCAGCAGTAAAGAACACATACATTTTATTTCTTCTTTCCCCAACAGATGTCTGTGTTGAACTTGTTTGTGTCGCTATGTGAATTACAGTGCATGTTCTTGTCCCTGAGCTCCTCTCTCCCTGGTAGTTCATGTGAGCCACAATGCCCAGCATGAGCATTGCTTTCTGTGATGGTACCCACTGACCTGCCCCGTGGATCTCCTAGTGTCTATGCTACTTCAATGTGCCCCCCCAGCCCACTGCACAATACAAGTAGTGAGAGTTCTGAGAAGTGAGGCGGCATTGTCTGTAGAGCTGAAGCTTAACCCTGGGTGGTGAGGAGAGAGAGAGAGACTCAGTCTGTAGGGACAGACGCTGAGAAGGAGAGGCAGCAGCCCTCACCAAAAGAGAGAGCCCCCAAACAGTGACAGTAACATGCTAAGATGTGGCGAGTAAGCAGAATGAGAGCTCTCACCAGGTGACAAGCTGTCACTATTGCAGCACTACCTTGGTAGTGTGAAACTGGGGGAAGTGCAATGTAGCGACCATAATCATGATGACCGGTGGCTCCCAGACCTGCACCTGAACAAAAGTGGATTTCAATGTGTTGCCCATCCTCCAACAATGTCAACTCCCTCCCCCACCCCCGAGACAGACACAGCAACAGCAAGATCCACTTCCAGTGTGACATATATGTAGGTCAAATGCATTCCAGTCAGAGATTATGTCAACCCCCCCTACAAAAGAAAGAAGTGGAGTACAGTGTACGCCCAAGCTTTGTTGCCATCCATTTTATTGCCATTCACTCTTCCAGCAGTGTGCTGTTGGTTTGACTCTGTTTGTCTTTCTGAAGCCCAGTGCAAGTGGACAGCACATACAGAGAGTCAGAGAAAGTAGCAGCCTGACTACAACAGAACAGCTAAACTGAGTTCCCTTAATCCCTACAGATGGAGAGCTGCTGCACAGATGAGGTTGTTTACAAGACCATATGTTATAAAATATAAAGAATTCAGATTAGTGACTACCCTCATGTGAAAGGTCTTTTTGCCCTGAACAACTTTCACATTTTTTTTTTGTGCACCTTGAATAATTTTAAAGATATTTAGATTTGTTTGGAAGGTATGCACATTTGTTCTCATAGAAAAGCAGCTTGGAGTTCTGTGTCCATCATTCTGAAAAGAAAGAAGGGAGTATTTTTTAACTACCATAGGGATTTGCAGTATTATGGAAGGATACACTGAAAACTACTAAAAAATGTGTTCCACGAAAACCCCTTTTCAAGCTAAAGTGATATGACTGTAGAGTCTGCCCACAATCATAAAAATGAATATCAGGTGGGGAAAAGCATTACTGTCAATGGATCAATAAAGACCAAAAACAGGATTATTTTAAAGTGAAACAGAAAAAACTACTTTAGGAAGATTAAAGAGACAACACTCTTGCCTTCATTTCTAATTATAGTAACAAAAAGAAAGCCTGGGTTTATGTTTATTTACTTGTTTTTTTAACAGTATCTAGCTGTCAATAGTCAGTGGTGGTGTGGCAGTAGATTGCACTGATCCATGGCAGTCTAGAGGTTATCTGTAAACATCATAATCCCACACTACAGACAGTTGGGGTCTGAGTGCATTGCAGAGGTGAGGTGTTTTAAATTAGTGTATGTAGGGCAAACTCTTACTAGTCTTAGCCAATTAGGTTTTACTATAGAAACATAGAAATATAGAATTTGCTGGCAGATAAGGACCACTTGGCCCACCTACCTGAAGTCTGCCCAGTTTTTCCTCCCTATAGTATCACCTCAGATCCTACTTGATCTCCAGCCCATTCACCCACACCTGCCCTTTCCCTAATATTCCATTATGCATATCCCATGCATTTCTGAATGCCACAACTATTTTTGCCTCTCCACCTCCATTGGAAGTCTGTTCCAGGAATCCATCACTCTTTCTGTAAAGAAATACTTCCTCACCTCTCTCATGAATCTACCCCTTCAGTTTCATTTCATGCTGCCTTGTTCTTGAACAACTTTTGTAGTAAAAAATACATCCTTCTTGTACCTTGTTTCCCTCTGTAATATATTTATAGGTCTCTAGAATATCCCCCCTTCTCTCTTCCAGGGTGTACATGTTGAGGTCCTTTAATTTCTCCTCATAGGTCTCCTGATGCAGACCCTTCACCATTTTACTTGTCCTCTTCTGGACTACTTCCACACTGTCTGTCTTTTCTGAGATGTGGTCTCCAGAACTGGACACAGTACTCTAGGTAGGGTCTTACCAGCAATCTATACAGAGACAACACCGCCTCTGTCTTTCTGCTGGGGACACCCCTCTCTGTGCACCCGAGTGTCCCACTTGCCCTCACATTGCCTTGTCACACTGAATGGCCACCATTAGGTCTTCTGCTATGAGCACATCCAGGTCTCTATCCTACTTGGTGGTTGTTAGTACCACCACCCCCTTTGTGTACTCTGCCCCTGGGTTTCTGTGCCCCATTGCATTATTTTGCACTTTTTCTCATTGAAACCCAGCTGCCACACTCTTCTCTACTCTTCTAGTGCCAGGTTACTGCTCATTCTTTCCACAAATCCCAGAGTTTCCGCCCTATTGCAAAGTTTGTGTCATCCACGAAGAGGCAGACATTCCCTTCCAGCTCCTCTGAAATGTCACTTATAAAGACATTAAAAAGAACTGGTCCCAGCACTGACCCCTATAAACAAATACAGTATATCACAATTCATTTATATCATTATGAATATTTATACTGAGCAAAGTGGATGCTTTATAGCAGGGGATGGTTTTATTCATTTTACAAGTCAACAGAAGATTATTTCTTTGGGGTGCTAGGAGGGAATAGGGAGGTGGGGGCCAGAGAGAGTGGGGGTTGGTGGGTGTAGTCTCATAGGTCATTGGGGTCTGGTTGTGTGGGAAAGGTGGGGAAGTTGTTTTTGGCATGGGGGCTGGGGCACGGAATTACACAATACAACTGAAGGCAAACTTTACAGAGAGGGGCAGGGGGGTTTCAGTGTAGCTGGGTGGCAAGGTGGGGTACCTATTATTGAAAGGTCTGCATGGTGGGATGGGATGACACTGAGGTATTGCACAGTTGGTGTGGGCTACCCAATTGTTTAATACAGTTTTTATTTGGGTTAGACAATGCCACTTCATGTAGTTCTCCATGAGTGAAGTGCTACTTCACCCAGCAAACATCTATGCATAGGTGCACATCACCAGCAACTTTCTGGTACAGTGCCAGTATACTTAGTCATTGTGTAGCTAAATAGGCACTTCACTACACTAAGATCTATGTGAAGTGGCACTTAAAACTTCATGAAATCTGAAAACTTCAAGATGTGTTTTCCAAAGCAGTTTCCCAAATTTGCATATCTCTAGAAGGGAGAGGGGAGCAATGAAGAGAGTTGCAAGTTCATGAAAGAGTTCAACAGGGTGCACAAAAGAACTCTGTTGAAGCTAAAAAACAGTGCATCCACCTGTGGCCTACTTTCAATTGGGAGGGGGAGGTCAAAAAGGCACATCTTTCATGGTGCAGATTTTGGAAAAAAAGTTAGAAAACAGACTTTGGACAGACTTGATGGACACTCTTTTTCTGTTGTCACGTTCTGTGTATCTATGTATCTATGTAAAGTAATAGGCTAATAATAATACCAAACGTGGTGGTAGTATTGGTCTATACTGGGTGACCACAGGGGCATAACAAGGCCTGACACTGCAGGAGGAGTGCCTTAGAACCCCTGGAAGGTCCAGTATAGCCTACACCATCTGTACTGGAGTGTATCATTGCACTTAGAAAATGGATTAAACTTCCAATTTAAATAAAATATTGATTAAAAAAGTAAAAAGAAATTGCATCAATGAATAATAATGAATAGACAAACATTTTATGCTAAAGTAATCCCTCAACTGAAACATTTGCCAGTAGAGAGCATCTGTTTTTTTTTAAACATGTTTTCTTTTTAAAGGTGAAGTTGTGAGTCTGGTGCATCTCTTTCCCTTTGACCCACACTGCCACTCAGAAAAATGACACCATTCATTTTAAGTGTTCACCTGCATGTTCTCTTCTAGGGCGCTGATCCAGAATCCTCCTTTAATGTGTTATGCCTTACTAGCTGTAACTTGTGCGGTAATATTACAGAAGGACCAATGGTGCTTTAGGAGTCAGCAGTGTGGAGAGCAACAGTTCGTTCTTACGTCCCTCACCAGGTTCAGTGCATCTTTTAGAATGTTTAGATACTTTATTAAAGAGAGGTAGAGCACAGTCCAATCAGAGAGGTTTTGGTCAAGCAGGAGTAGAACCAGGGTGAGTCAGGAAGAAAGTTTACAGAACTGCTGCATACCAGTAGCATAAAGTACATGATGCGCTAGAGCTAGTAGTATAATTAAAAAACAGAAAAGTTTTTTTTTTTTTTGAACTGGGTATATCTATAAGAAAACTAGTAGAGTGAAAACCAGCTCAAAATGGAGGCTGCCATTGTGTTCTGTGTGTGTGGGGTGGTGGGGGTGGGGGGCTTTGCTAAGCATAGAAAAAAAGGGTGGGTTTTCATTTGGAAAAATTACAACCTTTGCTTGATTTGCTTAGGTAAAGAGTCAATTGGTACAGGGACTTGTTATTTCCCAGTCTCAGGGACTTGACATTTTCCAGTCTTTGTAGGCAAATAAATACGAACATACAAAATTTGCCAGCAGATAAAGGCCTAGAGGTCTATCAAGTCTGCTCGAATGTGCAGCTAGCACCCCTTATTCTGCAGCTGCTCCTCCCTTCCACCCTTCCCCTTCATTAACCCTCCCCCTTGTCCTGTTCCATCCTCATTTGAAGCAGTCCACTGTTCTACTGTATACCACTTCAGCAGATAACGCATTCCACTCAGCCACCACCCTCTCTGTAAAAAAGTGTCTCCTCATCTCCCTCCTGAACCTTCCTCGTTCCAGTCTCATATCATGGCCCCTGGTGGCCCTCCCTTCCCTTACTTTGAACAGCCCCTCTGTACCCATCTTGTTTATTCCTTTCATGTATTTAAAGGTTTTAATCATGTCACCCCTGTCTCTCCTCTCCTCCAGTGAGTACATGTTCAACTCCTTCAACCTCCTCTCATATGATAAGTCCCCCAGCCAATTGATCATTGTTGTTGCTCTGCACTGCACCCCCTCCAGTAACTTAATGTCCCTGTTCAAATACGGACACCAGTTCTGCATGCAGTACTCCAGGTGTGGTCTAAATAATGACCTATACAGTGGCAGAATCACCTCCTCCCTCCTCGAGGATATACCCCTTGCAATACAACCCAGCATTTTGTTGGCCTTTGCAGCTGCCTTCCTACATTGTGCTGAGTTGTTCATTGACCCTGTAATGAGCACACCCAGATCCTTCTCCTCCTCTGTCTGGGCTAGCTGCACTCCCTAGCTGGTAACTCCTCCTTGGGTTCTTCATCCCAAAATGCAGCACCTTGCACTTTTTAGCATTAAAGCCCAGTTGCCAGGTGTCTGACCAGGTTTCAAGCTTTGCCAGATCATTCTGCAACCCTGCCATCCCCTAGGTCATCCACCACCGTGCCTACCTTGGTATCATCAGCAAACAGACTGATCTTGCTCTGATGTCCCATGATATGTCTGCAATGAATATCCCAAATAACACTGGTCCCAACACTGAGCCCTGTGGAACACCGCTCGTCACTGCCCTTGGGTGTGAGAGCTCCCCACCCACCACCACTTTCTGTTGCCTTCCCTGCAGCCAGTTTCCTACCCATCTCACCAGCTTTGCACCCGCCCCTGTGCCTACTAACTTCCTTCCCATTTGTTGAAAAGGGGATCAGCCAATCAGATACCTGAAAATCTCCCTACCAATTTTCTAAGACATATTACTTTATGTAAAAGGTGGTGAATGGCTGAAACAAACTTTCTGACATACTTCTGAAGGAAAACACAATAGCAGCATTCAAGTGGAAGTTGTACACATATGAAGGAATAATCAGATGAAAAGTGCAGAAGATGGGAAGGAGCAGCTAGGATGGAGGACAGAGACAAGAGCATCTCCAAGCATGGACTCTTGGGACAGATTTGATGAACTGCTCAGGTCTTTTTTTGTACATTACTTTCTGAGGAGAGAAGGCACAGACAACAAGGGATCCTGCACCCCCCAACCAGCTGATTACTAAGCAGAACTGATCTTGGCTGTAAAGGCAGCCACTTGGCCACCCTCCTCACTAAATGAAAGGTTTAGCTATGTTGATCCCAATTCTGAGGGTAGGGAATGAGGTAAAAGAGAGAAAATAGAATAATGAAAAACATACCAAACATTTGTCTTTAGCATCTGTAAAGTACTGATTTTAAAGCCAGTGAAGCTCTTAACCTAGAAACTCGGGTTTATACTGCTCAAATTCATTTGTTCTCTGTCAGTTCTCTTGGCTAACTTTTTGCTAATTTTTGTCATTCACACAAGACATATTTTATTTTATTTATTTAGTTATTTATTTATTTTTTCCCCACAGTTGCCCTGGTCCCAGGGATCATTTTCTGGCACAACCCAGGCCATAAAGATGGCAACACAATAGGTACAGCATGGCAAAAAGCACACACAGGACAAGAAGCATTTAACATAACATGGCAAATGGTGACTGTATTGAGAAAGTAATAACCAAACAATAAATACAAATAATGCATTCAGTATATATACAATATATACAAATGCACCAAAAAGCAATATCTCAGGTCAGAATTCATAAACATATGGTTAATAACTTAACTCCCAGAATCCAAAGTCTGTGGGAGAATCTGCAGGCAGAGCAGGCCAGGAGGGCAGCTTTACAATTAGATTTGAATAAAGAATTTCATTGCTAGAGAGTTGAGGGAGATGGGCAGCTCTTCCAGTGACAGGAGATGGCTACAGAGAAGGACTTCTGTCCCATATAAGTGAGAATCTGGGGATTCTCAAAATGCGGATGAGAGGATGACCTGTGGCTGCAGTGGCACAGTTCAGGATTGAGGAGGCAAGTTAGTGGGGTATGTTCCTTATCCTGAAGGGACTTGACTATGATGGGCTGTCAGGGAAAATGAACCAAGGGATTATTAAAGAGATCAGTGTGAAGTAAGGAGCTATCATTGCGAAACTGGAGATGTTATTATAAATTGTGTTTTATGGACAAATTGGAGGAGGAAGTCTACATGTAGACTGTGGAGCAGTGATTCAGAAAGGGAAGCAACATATCACTTACAATGGCTAGCCTTCCTTCTGGAGTCATAGGTCTTTCAGCCTGAAGCTGATTCCTCGTTTTAGTTAACATGTTTAACCATGTGCACAATGTGCTCTGAGAAGGTCAAGGAGGGGTCAATGGTGACACCCAGATACCAAAAGGATGTAACTAATTTTAGGGAGGCACAATCAGATGACAGACTATTAAGTGGCATCGTAACTGCCACCAGTTTACCAAGTCTAGGATTGGACACAAATAACATGTCGTTGGTCTTTTTTTTAAATGAATATACTTTATTAAATTTTCTGAAAAATGCAATACATAAAGAGAAATATAAGAAGAACAAGCAGCTCACAGTAAGCAAAGTACACAGATCATAGAATCAGGAATAAAAACCACCACCGACAATAATATAAGCTATCGAAAGTCAAAGAGGAGAGTAGGACCGCATAGAAGAGAAAGGGCTACCACCGTTCCGTAGAACAAATTTACTGCTATGCAAAGAACAATAATATAGAAAGAAGTTTGGAAGCCACAAGCCCCCACATTCCTTTGGTTTCATCATCTTAAAATATGAGCATTGGACAGCCCCATCTTTCCACAGAAATTCTGTGATCATTCTCTGTAATCATTCAAACCAGAATTTAGGCAAATAAATGCCTAACATACCCAATGGGTATAAGATCTGTGGAAAAATTTTCATTTGAATAATAGTAACTCTGCTCCAAAGAGACATGAGTAAGGCTGTCCAATGCTACAAGTCCCTTTTAATCTGTTGAAGGAGAGGTGTAAGATTCTCCTTAACTAAATCTGTAAGAAACTGAGGTAGACAGATTCCCAAATAGTTAAGGACCTTCAGCTCCCAAAGTAAACAAAGATCTGGAATTGTATGTTAAGGAACATGAGTATTTACTGGCAGTACTCTGGTCTTATCCAGGTTGAGCTTGTAACTAGAAATCAATGAGAAACACTGAATTTTGGTCAAAACTGCTGGGAGTGCTTTCAACAGATCCTCTGCATGCAGGAGAAGATCATTTGCATAAGCAGAGATCTTATATCTGTTTCCACCAACCAAAAAAAACCCTTAATGTCTGCATTATGCTGCAAATTAAAAATTAAGGGCACCAAATATAAGTTAAATAAAAAGGGGGAGAGTGAGCAACCTTGACAAGTCCCACATTGTAGCTGCAACTGAGTGGACGAAAGTCCATTACATCTAATTTGAGCGGCTGGATTATAGTACATGACCTTTAACCACAAACAGATATTACAAGGAAAACCAAATTTTCAGAGTACCATATACAGATACAGCCAGGAGACTCAGTCAAAGGCATTTTCTGCATCCTGGGAGACCAGAGCCATAGGGACCCTGTCCTTCCTAGATAAGGAAATCAAATGAAGTAACTTGCATAAATGGTCATTAGACAAGTGACCAGCCATGAAGCCAACTTGTAGGGAGAGATAAGGACATCCCAAACTAAAAGTAATCTATTAGAAAGGATTTTGGCTAGAATTCTTATGTCTGAATTAAGCAAGGATATTGGGAAATAGCTAATAGGGGATATTTGTCCTTACCCAGTTTATGAATAAACGTAATCCAGGCCTGGGTAAAGGAGTGGTTGGTAAGACCCGAAGAGAGCAAGAATTTAAGAACCAAGTCAAACATAGTGCTAACACATCAATGCAAGAAATATAAAAATTATTGGTAAGGCCATCTGACCCTAGGGCCTTATCTGGGGGAGCTGTTTAATCACTTGACTAACCTCTGTGATCAAGATGGGACCCTGTAGAAGTTTGTGCTCTGGAGGAGTAAGTTTAGGCAAGAGAAGGTGGTCTAAATAACCAGCAATGTGATCTGAGAGTTCTGCCATTAGGAGTTCACTCTTATACAGCAAAATATAATAGTATTGGGGTTCACTCTTATACAGCAAAGTATAATATTCTTGGAAGGCTTCTGCAATGTCCCGTGGCTGAGTAAGTACATTACCATCCAGATAGGGTTGCAACCAGGGGATGGCTTTAGAGGACTCTATTTAGTAGAGTTGCCAGGCCAGCTGCTTCCCAACCCATTCCCCAGATTCCAGATAGCATGTCTTTGTACACAACAGGGCCAACTCTGCCTTTTCTGCAAGCAACGCTGAGTACTGTGCCTAAAAAGAGCTAAGCTGGAGACAAAGGTCAAGGGAGGTATCTGAGGAAAGCCAGTGTTTGATCTAATGGATATCCTGAAGCAGTTGGTGTGCCTGTCTAGAACGCTATTTGTTACATATGGATGCCAACCTGATGCATTCCCCCCGGACAACACATTTAGTAGCCCCCCTCACAGGACATCCAGGGTCAAAACCAGACCCTCATTGTCAAAAAAAAAGGTTTTAATGAAATCTTGTATAGGGGTAAGGGTCTGGGAGTCCTGAAGAAGTTGAAACAGAGTCCTGCTCATCCAACCCATGGATGTGGTGCACCATAGATACAGACACATGATCTGAGACAACCATGGGTTAGATGTCACAGGATATCAGGCCAACAAGAGAATCTTTACAAATTAGGAAAAAATCAATCTGGGAGGATGCGCTGTGAGGGGAGGGATAAAAAGTGAATAGTCTATCCCTGGAATGAAAGACATGCCAAGGATCTACCAAACCCATTGTGTTTATCTTTCCCTTAAACCTCTCTGTCCTGAAGACAAAGCCATCCTACGAGATCCCAACCTAACCAGTTCCAATCTCCACCCCAGAAAATGGGCAGATGGGCAAGAGGAACTAACTTGGTTACCAGATTCGCACAAAAATTAGGAGAATCAATATTGGAACTTTACACTGATCCCAATAGGACCTCCGTGATTCCCAGGAGGCCATGCACTAAAATAAATATTTCACAGGGTCCCAGCATTTGCAAGTCATTTGAAAGACAACCACTTGGGCTATGAACAACACCACACACCCTTTTTTGCTATTAACACCCACCCCAAAAGCTTGTCCTACCCATTCCCTCCAAAAATATAAAGCATCTTCATGACACATGTGGGTCTTCTATAAAAAAGCAACACCTACCTGGAGCTTTTTAAGGTCCCGAAGGATCGTATAGCATTTATGCTTGTCTTGGGCACCCTTAACTCATTGTACTCAATAGCTCTGTATGAAGTCTGAACCATCCATTGATTCTCCTAATACAAAATGGCCACCCAGGGTATAATGAGTTAATATTCCATGATGCAAATGTGTATACACTAACCATTATTTAAAATAAAATAAAATTAAAAAGGGGGGAGAAAATATCACATGACAACCGTGTCCATAACCCATAACTCCCCCCTGAAAAAGAATGACAAATTTAAATGGGTAAGACATGAATAAGCAATAAAATTGTGCTCTAGGAAATCCTCCCTCCACCCTATAACCCTAAAAAGTGAAAAGGAAACTACTCAAACCCCTCCTAAAAAGAAAGACAAACTCCAACCATAACCACCAGAAGAACCTTCAAAAACCATTAGTCTAGAGGAGCAAATAACACACATGGGTGTCCCCCAACAACCCCAAATCCCAGCAAAAGACAAAAAAAAATAAAAAATAGAAAACCCAAACAGACCCAAATCATCATTGTCATCTGCGATCCCTCAATTCGAGGATGATCTCTACCATGGTTCACTGATGGGTTCTGAGGTGGCTCAGTAATCCAATCCTAGAGCCACAGATTTGTCCACAGAAATTGCAGATGTTTCCATATAGGAGAGCTGCCCGCTGGCTGGGGTTTCTTTCCCTTTCCTTCCTATGCTGTCTCTTTTCAGCTTCAAGTGCAAGGTGTTTCTCTTCGAAGCAGGCCCCCACTTGATGGAGGTTCTGGCGCCATTGAGATCGGTTGGTGGCCAGCTCCTCCCAGCTTGTGATGTCCATATCTGTTTTCTTGAGATATGCCTTCAGTGTGTCTTTGTAGTGTTTCCTTTGACCACTACAGGATCTCTGGCCGTGACTGAGCTTTGAGTATAAAATTTGTTTGGGGAGTCGAGAGTCGGGCATCCGTACACAGTGTCCAGTCCAGCGGAATTGATGTCTGAGGGTCATTGCCTCAATGCCAGTGACCTCAGCAAGAACACTGATGCTAGTGCGGTGTTCTTCCCATTTGATGCGGAGGATTTTCCAGAGACATTGTTGGTGGTACCTCTCCAGGCTCTTTAGATGATGTCGGTAAGTCACCCAAGTTTCACATTCATAAAGAAGGGTAGGGATGATAACCGAACTGTATACCTGGATCTTGGTGTCCTTTCATATGTCACGGTCAGTGAAGACGTACTGAAGCAGTTTTCCAAATGATGTACTAGCGCAATGGATCCTGTGTTGAATCTCATCGTTGATGTTCGCTGTTAGAGAGAGGTGGCTACCGAGGTAAGGGAAGTGCTCGACTGTCTCCAGGGTCAGTCCGTCGATGGTGAATTGTGGAGGGTCATTTACAAGGCCTTGAGCAGGCTGATAGAGCACCTTGGTCTTCTTGATGTTAAGTGAGAGTCCCAGACTTCGGCAAGCTTCTGCAAAGAGATCTAGCGCAGACTGGAGGTCACTCCTGGTGTGTGCAAGAATGGCACAGTCATCAGCGTACTGGAGGTCAATGAATGATGCCTTGCAAAATTTGGTTTTTGAATGGAGACGTCCAAGATTAAAGAGCCATCCATCCATTCTGTATTCGGTGTCAATTCCAGTGTGAAGGCGGCCTTTGTTGAGGACTAGGATGACTGCTAGGAAGATAGAGAACAAGGTTGGAGCAATGACACACCCTTGCTTGACCCCAGTTTGGATGATGAACGGGTCTGTATTTGAACCATTATGGAGAACTCTGGCAGTCATCTGGTCATGCAGAAACCTCAGGACCTTGATGAATTTTGTAGCGCAGCCAAATCTGGCCAGCACCTTCAACAAAGTTTCACGATTGATGGAGTCAAATGCCTTTGTCAGGTCGATGAAAGCCATGTACAGGTCCTGATGCTGTTCCCGACACTTTTCTTGGATCTGCCTGGCAGTGAAGATCATGTTGGTTGTCCCGCGAGATGGTCTGAATCCACACTGAGATTCTGGCAGGACTTCTTCGGCAATGGGAAGGAGACAGTTCAGAAGAATACGTGAGAGGATTTTCCCTGTGGTGGAGAGTAAAGCAATGCCTTGATAATTTCCACTCACCGACTTGTCTCCCTTCTTGAAGATGGTAACAATGCTGGCATTCCTCAAATCCTCTGGGATCTCCTCATTTTTCCAAATTCAGAGAATGAGTTTGTGGAGCTTTAGTACCAGTTCCTCGCCCCCAGCCTTGTAGATTTCAGCCAGAATGCCATCTGCAGGGACACTGGTTTACCGGGATTGAGAAAGGGCAAATTCCGTTTTGCACATTGTAAAAACTGGTATTGTCACCGGTGTCTCCTAAGCCAAAATCCGTTTTTACCGGTGTTTGGCTTTGTGTACTTTATTTAACAATTTTTAACTCTGTGAACATGCATTTTAGCAATTTTGACCTCCACTACTGTACATCCATCCATCCTTGTACCAATTAAAAGTTGTTTTAGGTACAAGATGTGAAGGCAGCAGCAGCACTATGGCCCCCATCCCCAAGGTGTGATGGAAGTAACACTGTGGTCCCCATCCCTCAGGTGCAATTGCAGTAGCAACAACAGTGCGGCCCCTATCACCTCAGGTGTGAAGGCAGCAGTAACAGCACTATGGCCCCCCTCCCACCGGTGTGATAGAAGCAGCAGCACTGCGACCCCCATCCCTCAGGTGTGATGGCAGCAGTACTACGTTCCCCATCCCTCAGGTGTGATGGCAGCAATACTATGTTCCCTATCCCTTAGGTGTGATGGCAGGCAGTGCAACACTGAAGCCCCAACCCCTCAGGTGTGACAGCAGGAGGCGCAGCACTGAAGCCCTCACCCCTCAGTTGTGATGGCAGGCTGTGCAACACTGAAGTTCCCATCCCTCAGGTGTGATGGCAGGCAGTGCAACACTGAAGCCCCCACCCCTCAGGTGTGACAGCAGGAGGCGCAGCACTGAAGCCCTCACCCTTCAGATGTGACAGCATGCAGTGCAGCACTGAAGCCCACACCCCTCAGGTGTGACGACTGCAGTGGAATCACAACAGTACTCACCCAATGCCATGTACCCAAGCTTGCTTGTCAGAGCTCAGACGTGAATTAAGCTGAACCACCAGACGCCTAGGTGACTCCACTCGGTTCAGTCCCTATCTAAAATTTAGCTGCCTGAATCGGTTTATTTGTAAACAAAGTGCATCCAATTAAAAATCCACATGTGATTAATGAGGATGCTAATAGAGAGCTATACAATCTTTTCCAGTAATAAACCAATCCAGAATTACACCCACAGTAAATTGGGTACTTTCTGACTTGGTCTTCATGCAAATGGAGCTCTTAGTTTTCATGTCGGAGCTCAAACTCATGAAAGGAGTTCTACTGGCAGAGGTGAAGCCATGAACATGGTACAGATTGGGGTTTCATCTCTCCTACCTCCCTACAGTCAACATAAATAAATTCATCTTTGTGCCTGCTCACTAGTACAAAGTGGTACATCCCCAGTGGGCCTGGCATTTTAATTATGGTGCCTTTGAACATGACATGCTCTTGCTCATAACACTGCAAGTTGATGATGCTGCCATGCCTCTTCCTCTATAGGCAGGGCAGTAGTGCACTGAGCACACCCATGGGATTTATAAAAGGGCACTGGGGATATCAACTTCAATTCCATGCATAAGGGCACTATTGAGTCAGGGCAGCATCAACAGTTCATAAGCTTGAGACCGTGGATGTCTACAAGTGCCAAAATTAAATGCCAGGAGGATTTACCAGTTTGTGTGATCAGGTACAAAGATGATTTATTTAATATAATGCCTGCAGGGGGACCAGTGAGGTAAAGCCACTATCAGTACAGCGCTGGGGCTTCACCTCTGCCAGTAGTTCTCCTTAAGAACTCATTGTCATCCCCTCGCCCCACCAAAATGGCCAGCAACATCCCCAACCCCAAACACACTGCCAGCAACCCCCACTCCTAAACCCCATGGCCAGCAAACCCACCACCCAAAACACACACAGCCAGCTACTCCATCACCCCAGACACACAGCCAGCAACCCTACCCCAGATACACAGCCAGCAACCCCCTGACAGATGGGCAGTAAACACCCCACCAACATTACACTGCATACAAATGTTCCTAAAACAAAAATATCTAAGTACTTGACTTGATTTGGCTTACACAACATATTATGTGATCAATTCCTTATGCAAGCAGTTGTAGCTAGGACAGCAGGGAGAACAGGACAATGATCCTTCAGCATACGGGCATCAGCCCAAAATTAAAATAATACAGAAAAATGACTTTTATTCTATACCTTACTTATACAATGTAAAGGATGAACAAAGGCAATTTGAAAAAATGATAAATTATTGTCATGTAGCAGTGGTACTGTGCTTTTTAAAGAGACACCATCAGCTTTTGAGTCTTTTTATGGTGTATGCATTGAGTGTGCCTAGAGAAGGCACTTGCAATTTAAAATGCATAAATGGTACCAGACTTGCACAGTAGCGCAAGATACTTATTATGGACCCTATGCACTATGCCATCCTGCAGCGTAAACTGGGTGAGTAGGCATACATACCCACGAATGCCACACATCTGGGGTCTTGTGGATCCCTGGTGGCATTCACCAAATGTGCTCTTGCCAGGTGTGTACTCCAATTCCCCATCTGCACAGCCAGCTATGCACTAGGGTGGTCTGGGGGAAGAGGGGCATGCCCACACTCACACACCATTCACAATGGTACACATAGTGCTGTACAGGGGCTGTAGGAGAGCACTCAATGCAGCGGGGGACCCGCCACAAATGCCATATGAGCTGTGCACACAAAAACTCCTGCCCAGTCCCGGCAACAGGCTGCCATCCCCTCCACATACACACCCCAGTGCCCAATTCCAAGTCCTGGTACTGAGACAGCACACACACACACACACACACACACACAGTGCCCTGACTCATTCCTAGCAGTGAACACCCCCCCCCACAACACTGCTCTGTCCACTGGCCACAAGTCACTGTGCCACTCCGACCCTTCATTTGTGGCCAGTGACCACCCCCTCCCGTGGCACCGACATCACCACCACTTGATCCCCGTACCTGCAAGTCGGTGCTACAGCAATGTACGGTGAGCAGCACATCCTCTGCACACCTCCTTAGTTGCCCTCTGTCCAACTGATGCTGGTGGCATCGTGCTGCCAGTATCATTCCAGCTCGTGGACGAGGGCTTGACATTTCGTTCGGTTCCTGAAATATATTTTTACATAATGAGTCTCTAATCTTGCACTATTGTAGAAATCTGGTACTGTTTATGGATTTTATATCGCTAGTTCTTGCTTGAGGCACACCATTGCCCACACCATAAAAGATACCAGAGTTGACAGTGTCCCTTTAAAGCACTTTTATCCCAGTCCACAAGGCCAGCTTCCTGAATATAACAGTGAGTGTCCCTTCCTAGCACAGAGGTAAACATTGGCAGTGGCTCACTAGCCAAATGCTGGCAGATTTTGTATTAGGCTAGTAAATGTTCCTTTAACTTGCCCTGCAGGCTTGTGTTGGAGAAAGCAAACATAAGTACAATAGCTGGACCAGAGGAAAAGTCTGTGGGTTGGCGACTTTCTCAGTCAGTGACTAGCCTGCTGGCTAGAGGTTGTAAAATCTGATTTAGACCCTGAAGTGCAGTATGATGAACCTTGCTAACACCGCCAGCTCCTCCCATCCCTCCCAGTCAAATATGTTTAGCTTCCTGCCTGCAGCCACAAACAAAGGCTGACCCTGTGTTAATATACAGCCCTTTGTGAAACACTGCCAGGCCACCTTACCCAAGCAAGCCTGGCAACTCATAAACCACATCTCCAACACAGAGAACCCCTATTTTAATGGACAGTCCCAGGAATTACTGTCAGCCTACCACACCCACATGGATAGTTCCCTCACCTCACCCAAGAAAACATGACCAGTCCTTCCACACCACAGGACAGCATGGATGGCCATCCCATCCCCCCACCTCACCAACACGAATGGTCATCAGTCCCTACACCAAGCATGGCCACTCTCCTCATCCCAATGGACTAACACGGATGCTCTCCCAACCCCGACACACTGGCATGGCACTCCAACACACCAGCACTGCCACTCTCCCCAACCTGACAGACCAGCATGGCCACTCTGTCCACCCCACCACACCATCGTGGCCACTCTCCCACCCCACCAGCACGGCCACTCTTCACACCCCGCATCCTATGCCATCTGCAAGGTCACTCTCCCAACCCCACCCCACCTGCACGGCTACTCTCCTCACCCAACCACACCAGCGTGCCCACTCTCCCCAACCCAGCATGCCCACTCTCCACCACACCAGCATGCCCACTCTCCACCACACCAGCGTGCCCACTCTCCCCAACCCAGCATGCCCACTCTCCACCACACCAGCGTGCCCACTCTCCACCACACCAGCGTGCCCACTCTCCACCACACCAGCGTGCCCACTCTCCCCAACCCAGCACCAGACAATAACAATAAATGCAATCCTCCTTTCTATTTAGGACACACATTTGTCCAGCTCAGACTGCAAACAAGGACTTTCTCAGGGCAACTATAAAAATAAAACAAGAGCAGATCACTTAGAGATCAAGTGCTGGTACACCACCCGAGCTCTGGACTGTAGGGAAGTAGTATGGGCACCCAATTGGGAGGCTCTAATGCAACACTCCGTGATGGATAGACTTAGTCTTTCTTTCTCATTAGGGTAGACATTTGATCACATCACAGTCGCAGTTTATCATATTGGGCAATGAAGAAAAAGAAAAAATTACTGAGAGCAGATTAATTTTTAATCACCCGGTCTCCGCCCCTTCCCATGGAACTGCACAAGGGCACACATCGCTGCACATCAGAATTTACAAGGGCATCAAATAAAAAGAAATGGGAACAGATAAAGTCTAGTCAGTCTCGTGAACTGCTGCCCCGAGACTGTATTAGACTCAACAGTGTACTTTCTTTAAAATATTATTTCATATAAAACATAATGAAGCTTCGACTGTATTGATCACTTAATAAAATGTATAAAACCTTTTCAGTTTCAAGCCAGTAGTAGATCATTATCCAACATTCAGGCCCACCTTACTTAATAACTATCTAGTTTCTCCATGAGATCGGGCAACAAAAATAATAAAAACAAAACAAAAAACGGGAGCAGATAAAGTATTCTTCGGTCTTCTATTCAGTCCCCCCGCCACTGCTTCCAGCCCCTAGAGCTTCAGGAAAGCTTCTATACTGTAGAAGAACAGACCTCCACAGTGCACTTTCTAAAAACTTAGCCACAGCAGAGTAACAGAAAAGCCAACTTACTTGTTCTGCTTTTTAATGGATGTCCGGTTTCAGAGGGCCTTGAGCAGGAACAGATCAGTGTAGCAGAAATGGGTCGGCAAACAGTCCACAGAGCAGCGGAAGACAACAACGCTTACTATATTTTATAGCTTGTATTCACGGCGCCCTGAGAACAAAGGTTGTTTCGCTTTTGCGCTGCTTCATGGGAATCAGAATTCGCCTCCGTCCGCATCACAGCGTATGCGGTAAACCAGTGTCCCTGGCCATCTGGTCCTGCAGCTTTGTTGTTTTTTGCCCACCTGATGGCATGTCTTACTTCTTTGATGGTAGGAGGGTTGGCAAGAGATTCTCTTTCAGGGTGTTGAGGGGCAGAATTGATAATGGCGTCTGTCACAGATGACTCACGGCTCAGAAGTGTCTCAAAATGCTCTTTCCATCTAGCTTGAATGCCTTCATTTCCCTTTAGGAGCACAAGCCATCTTGAGATCAGAGGGAAGTGGGATCATGGGAGCTTGGACCATTAATGGCCCTTGTAGCCTGGAAGAATCTCCGCATGTCATGTTTGTTAATATAGAGCTGGATCTCCTTGGTTTTGTCTTGCCACCATTTGTTTTTGATGTCTCGGATCTTCCTATGAGCTTCTGCCATGAGCTGCTGGTATGACTCTTTCTTTTGCTGGCATGAGATGTCATCTTGCCATGTGCAGTGAGCTCTTCTTTTTCGGTTGAGCAGGTCTTGACTCTCGGTATCATTTTCATCAAACCAGTCCTGGTGATGCAGGGTGACATAGCCAATAGATTCAGCACATGCTGAGTGGATGGTGGTCTTGAACTCCTTCCAATATCTCTCAATGTTATCATCAGCTGTGGGCATGGCAAAGAGCCTTGCTTGGAGATGTTGCTGGAAGTCCTCTTGAACCATTGGGTCTTGAAGTGCTTGGTGTTGAATTTTCTTTGAATTGATTTTGGCTGCCTTCGATGTTTCTGAGTGAGCCAGATGTTCATGACAGACCTGACAAGACAATGATCTGTCCAGCAGTCATCAACTCCTCGCATGGCTCTTGTGATGTGGACATCTTTTCGATCATGGATTCTGACAATGACGTAGTCAAGGCAGTGACAGTGCTTGGATCGATGGTATCTCCACGTAGTCTTATACTTGTCGCTCTGTCTGAAGATGGTGTTCGTGATGACCAGGCCATGCTCCGCACATTTGTTCAGGAGTAGGCTGCCATTGGAGTTTGTCTTTCCTACCCCCTCCTTCCCAATGATACCTATCCAGAGATCTAAATCACACCTGACTCTGGTGTTAAAGTCACCAAGGAGATTGATCTTGTCTTCCTTAGGGGTGTTGGTCAGGACTCTGTCAAGGTTGGAGTAGAACTGTTCCTTGACATCCTCATCAGCATTAAGTGTTGGGGCGTATGCACTGATGACAGTGGCATGCTGATTGTTGCTGAGCTTAAGAAGTAAGGTCATGAGGCATTCTTTGATGCCAATTGGGAGCTCTGTAAGCTAGTTGATGAGCTTGTTCTTGATGGCAAGGCCAATGCCGTGAATGTGTCGGTCTTCAGCAGGCTTCCCTTTCCAGAAGAAGGTGAAACCTCCAGCCTCTACTCTCAACTGGCCTTCATCTGGTCATCCTGTGTCACTTAGGGCAGCAATATCGATGTTACATCTTGCAAGTTCCCTGGTGATAATAGCAGTTCTTCTTTCTGGTCATTCGCTGTACTGGTTGTCCATCAGATTATGAACATTCCATGTCACAAAAATCATT
Organism: Neoceratodus forsteri; assembly: GCA_016271365.2. Taxonomy (NCBI): domain Eukaryota; kingdom Metazoa; phylum Chordata; order Ceratodontiformes; family Ceratodontidae; genus Neoceratodus; species Neoceratodus forsteri. The sequence continues at coordinate 634,504,021 of CM057455.1, read as the reverse complement.
GTCTGTTTCTTGTTTCAACCACAGAGAGAGTGATCCCACTGGACATGGCTATCCAGCGAGGAGAAGGTGAGACAGTCTAGGTTTAGGGCACCTTTTCTAGCCCCTTCCCCATGCGGGGTGAGCAGAGGGGATCCTAAAGAGGACTGCTCAGTCACAGTAGCAGCTGCCAAATTGCACCCGTCCCAGCCCAGGTGCCAGATTACCATCAAACTACCACCGACTACGTGCAGATTCATAGCTAGAGACTGCCATATTCACTGGTCCTGTCCCCGTCACCACTAGTCTGTCACTGCAGGGCTTGGAAGGTTAGTTGCAGGGATGTTGTTTCCCATGGTAGAAGCCTGTACATGACTTCTTTTAGTGTGGGGAAGCTGGTGCACCTACAGCAACCACACAGACTTGACAAGCAGGAGATCTAGCGCCCAGTGGCAAGGAGAGTCCAAGATGACTGGAGATCCTCATCTTGTTGCAGTCTTCATCCTCCTTCACGGCCATTGAGATCCTAACATCTTCGTCTGCCTGATCCACCATTGAGGACTTTGGAGGTTGGACCGGACTTAGTCTGGGACCTCGTCTCAGGCCTGTTCACCACGGGTGACCTTGCCAGGAGTACGAGACTCTGGATGACATAGCCCTGAGGGTCATTGGAACACACAAGCCTCTTCACCACGACAAGGTCTCGGTCCAAGAAGAGAAAACCCAAACAGACCCACATACCCCCAGCCCAAAAGGACCGCACCTCATAATTGCTATGGTCCATGGTACTTGACACCATCTGTTTAAGAGCCGCCACCCCTCCCTCTCACCCCCACACTTCTAAACCATGATAATAAGGTAGTAGCATGCATGCATATATAACAAATACTGGTAAAGATAAACTCGGATTACACTACTAAATCCTGAACATTCCAAGGAGCTGCTATCTGGACACTAGATATCTATGACAGATAAATGTACTGGCAGATTAATATATTAATAAGATCGATTGTTTGCACCAAATGAAAATCACCTAACATCTGGGTAAATGAACCAAACTAATAAGCATTAGAACTATGAAGTTAAAAAAAAGCACAATTTTAGAAGCAATGAACCAAAAAGCAATGACTACAAGTTATAGCAAATAAAACAAACAAACACTGGTGCCAGTAGTAAATCAACCAGTCCAGCAATAACATAGTAGTAGGAGTCCATCTCGCTCCGGTTATTAGTCCTTTCAGTTTTCAAGCAGTAAAAAGTCAAACGGTCTCAGCTTAAGTAACAAAAAGGCTAAGACAAGAGCAGGTCCAGAGGAGTAAAGCCACATCCCATAGTCTAGGTAAGAGATCAAGGTAGGATTACACCAGTCTTCTGCACAACATCATTAGCAGCAATAATACTCTTCAACCTGCAGCCTGTGAGAATCAGGTGGGAAAGGGCAGCGGGATCAGCACGATACATCAGTTCTGCTTGGAGTACTCAGGAAAATATAGCTCTGACAAGGAAGTCTGAAGATCCACCGCACTTGAGAGAGTCCCTGGTGCAGTACAGTCATCCGGTAGCAGGAGTACCCAAAAACAAACACACAGAATGGCAATAACTCCTCCTGGCTTTGTAATATGGTCCAGGTTGGAGGAATGGTCAAATGTATGGCAGCTTAGATTCAATGCAAAGAAGTGCAAAGTAATGCACCTGGGAAACAAAAACCCAGGGGAAGAGTACACAATGGGGGGGGGGTGAGATACTGACAACAACAAAAAATGGAAAGGGACCTGGGGTAGTCATATCAGACAACCTAAGGGTGGGCCAGCAATGTGAGGAGGCAGTAAGGGTGGTTGGGGAAATACTTGGATGCATAGGGAGAGGCATCACCAGTAGAAAACAGGAAATTGTTGGCCCTCTGTACAGACAGTTGGTAAGACCACATCTGGAGTACTGTGTACAATTCTGGAGACCCCATCTCTGCAAAGACATAGACAGGGTGGAGGCCGTCCAGAGGAGGACAACTGAAATGATGCAGGGTCTGCACCAGAAGATATATGAAGAAAGACTAAAGGAACTAAAGATGTATAGCCTCGAGGAAAGGAGGGAGGGGGGGACATGATAGAAACTTTAAAATGCCTCAAGGTAATCAACAAAGTCCAAGAGGGTAGCATCTTTCAGAAAAAGAGATATGCAAAAACAAGGGGGCACGATTTGAAGATAGAGGGGGCACGACTCAGAGGTAATGTGAGGAAGTATTTCTTCACAGAGAGGGTTGTGGATACATGGAACAGCCTTCCTGAGGAGGTCGTAGAGTCAAAAACAATGGGGGAATTCAAGAATGCATGGGACAGACATAAGGCAATTCTAGTGGGGGGTAGGAGGAAGTAGGCTGTTGGTTAACTAGGATCTGCAGCTTATCTGTTAGGTAGAGAAAAGGGCAGACTAGGTGGGAAAAACGATCCTTATCTGCCATTAAATTCTCTGTTTCTATGTTTCTAAGCTCCAAACCTGGGGCGGGGGAAGTGCTTCACCAGCGGAACTGCCAGAGCAAACAGTAATCTACTCCCCCGTGAATAGTACTCCTACCATGTACACACGTCCATATTAATAACAGAGAACAGATGAACATAGGAGAGTGCTCTGAAAAGCTTAAAATAGAAGTGTTTAGTAAACCAGGCATTTAAATGAACAACAAAGAAAGAAACAACTGTCAAAGTTTCCAAACCTCTCACATCCAAGCATCTTCATGGCAATTTAAACAGATCTGGGAACATCTTTTTGAGTTCAGACACTGCTTGCTCTGTTGATTCAAAACTTCTCCATAGTCCATCATACAAGACCTGAGGTGTAGCAGTGTATCTCACCTGGAACCCTATACCAGCCGCTATTATCTTCGTGACCAGCGGGTGATAGGCTGCGCACTTTTATCGGACTGTTGTAGGAAGGTTCTGAGCCACTTGCAAATTTGCCCCCTCCCAGGTTACCTCCTTTAGGTTCCTCACTTTTGCCAGTAGGTGTTGACGATCCAGATAGCTGAGAAACTTAAAAATTAGAGAGCTCAATATTAATTCTTCAGCCAGCATTGAACGAAAGGAGCAGTGAGCCTGTTTAATGATGTAGGATGGGCAATTGGGGGAGGGTCCCGCAAGTTTTTCACACAGCTTTTGTACAAACAGTAAGACATTGGGACCCTCCTCCTGCTCAGGCAGCCCGAGTATTATCACATTATTGCAGTGACATCGGCCTTCCAAGTCCTCAATACGAGCTTCCAAACAGGTTACCTTCTGCCAGATCGATGTTAGCTCCGGCTCAGTCCTCACCCCCCAATCCACCAGGGAGCTAGTGTAGGTCTTACTATTACCAACACGCTGTGAAAGAGAATCCATTGTGGAACAGAGACCCTTAATTTCATTTGTGATTGTCTGCAGAGATTCCTTAAGGGAGATGAATTTCTGAAAAAATCTGTCCTTCGTGAGAACCACTGGAGAGGGAACATTCCAGGAGGTGCTGGTACTCTGTACCTTGTATCACTTAGCTGCCTTGTCATGCCTGTGTGTAGTTGGAGGAGTATGGTGTGGTGTGGTGGAGCCATTTTCATATCCACCTCCATTCTTCCCCTAGTTTTCGATACTGTACCATTGTAGACAGGTAACACAGTTCCAAAAGTAAAAGGTTGCCAAGGTTAGGTAAGTTAAAGACTGAAAAAAAAATGTTTATAATTTTCAAGGAGGGGACAGGAAAGCAGAGAAAAGCAGTCAATCCAAGCAGCCCATCATGTGACTCCCCTTCAGCCTTGGTCTTTTTGGCATTGTCTAGTTGCCTATTGGTTAGGAACCACCTCTGAGCAGCATTATTTAATCTATGAGGATAGAGGTGAGTTCAGCAGGAGTCTTCGCACAGTAGCAAAGTATCAGGTCATCTGCATAAAGAAGTATGTGGCATTGCTTGCAGGCCTCGTGATGAGAATAAATAAGGAGAAAAGAATGAGCCCTAGGATAGATCTTTAGTGGATCCCATCCAGGACACTTAGAGATTTAGACGTGCCCTCCTCAAGTGCAAACCACCAGTGTACTTCCATTGAGGTACATTAGTTATGAAACCAGGATATGGTTGCAGCACAGAGCCTAGAGTGCTTTAGTTTGGCTTGTAGAATGCCATGGCCCTCCAGGTCAAGAGCTTTTGTTAAATCAACAAACATGGCACCAGTCATTTTTTTTTTCTGGCTCCAATCTCCTGGGACCAGAGATTCTGGCCTCCCTGCTCCACTCACCACACCTCTCATCCCCAGGCTTACCCCTTGGGCAGGACCACTGGGTGGGTTCTCCCCAAGGAGCATGGTCTCTTAGCCCTGGATTACACACCAGGGCAGGTCCATGGTATTGGGACCCCACCGGCAGACCTTGGTCTGCAACTGGAGTGGCAGAGGCAGGGGCCATCATCAGCAGGATGGCATTTTTGCAAGTTTTTCCCCTGAGGGAAGGGACATGCAATGATACCCACATCCGCCATGCTCCCCTAAAATGTGGCACTGGCAGTGATGGTACCTCCAGCCTCTGCCAGAGGTCCGCATTGCACCTGACACTCTTCCCCCCTCCCTGGAGAAGGAGAGCAGTCCCTGGGATGTTTATTCCTTCTCTTCCCAGCTGGCCCTCTGATTCCCAAGTCTGTCACTGAACCCAGGATGTCAGGAACGCAAGCAGACAACTTGCCACTGTGCTGGCAGGCAGACAGCACCAGTCATTTTATCACTGTCCATATTTGTTGATGTATCAATAATGCTGTACAAGCTAGTAGTAGTGCTATGGCCTTTTATAGAACCCTGTTGGTGGGGGCAGAGATGGGCTATACCTCACCACATGGTCAGACATTTGTAGGAAAATTATCTTTTCAAGAAGCTGGCCTGGTGGCACTGAGGCACTGGACACCACACCTTGGACCATGCTGGCAAACCTGAGTGTGGATGCAGACTCGGATTGCTGGAGGTCAGGTGGGAAGGGAGATGATAGATCATCCAGAGGCCTGCAATCCTCTCCCAGGGAGGAAGGGAGGGAGGTTCTCATTACCCAGTGCTCACCTGGCTCTTAGAATTGGTTCTGGGCAAGGCAGTTGTAGACTGACAATGTAGGATGGAAGAAGTGGTGGCTACTGATGTTCCACATATGGAAACCTGTATGGGGACAGCTGGGTGACACTGCACTCCACCCCTCGGGAGAAAACAGGAAAAAGTTTTCCAGAGTTGGTGCTGACCTGACCACTGGGTAGCCCTGCACCCTGATGACCACCCAGGCCATGCAGCACTGGTGTGAAGGTAAACCCTGTAGGAAAGTCAGGGAAGTGGGTCTGGGGTGACCAGCATCTGGAGATCATCTTGGAGCAAAGAGCAGAAAAAACCACTAACTACAAAGAAATGATCCTATCAAGGAGTTTACTTAGGTAGGACAGGATGAAGATGGAATAATAATTATCAAGAAGAGAAGGGTTGCCTGGTTTGAATATAGGAACCACTCTGATCTAATTCCAAATAGCATGCATAGAAGAAGAAGTCAGGGATAGATTAAATATTGTAGAGAGAGGTTTTGCAATTATATAGCAGTTTATTTAAGAAACCTTTGTCATGGGCCATCAGTATCTGCACCACCACCATAGTTGGACAGGGATCTAAAAAAAGTTTATGGATCTCTTAAGGGGAGGTGGACTTTAAGATGAAGGAAGGGCAGAGGGGAAAGCTGGGGCTACCAGTAACCCAGATGTGAATTAAGAGGCTAGGATCCTTGGGGGAAGTTTGTCCTGAAAGGATGACAGCTCAGTAAATATGGTGTAAAAGGCCTCAGAAATCTGAGAGGTGCCAGTTAGGATTCCCACCTCTGTTTCCAGTTTAATAGACCATCTGGGTTTCATGAAGGAATTTATAGAAGATCAGACATTTTTGGGGTTACCCAGATGCTGGGACTGTATTTTTTTTTAAATGGTTGACCGTGTGGATTTTTGACACTTGTTACAAAAGTTTCTCAGATGGCAGTATTCATCCCAGGACGAGTGTGAGTGACTGGATTTATACTACACCCAAATGCACCTCCTAAACTCCAGTCCTCCCTATGAGTTGGCTGGGGCTGACAGGTTGCTATCCAAATTCTTTTTTTTAAATTAAATAAACTTTATTGAAGACAAAACCACAATACACAAAGCAACACAGCCAGAAACATATAACCCACCCCCAGTATTTCACTCCTCACCCCAGTAGAGCCACCCCAAACACAAAATGCATAAGAAAAGTCCACAAAAAAGAAATAAAAGATACCCATAACCATACAGGATCAACTAGGTTGAGACAATAAGGTAACAATTAACAGGAACCAGCCAAGCCCACTAGATCATATGTATAGATGCCCACTATAATAAGCAAGTTTTCAGATCATAAAAAGAGTGTACAATTTACCCCATCTCATGTTGTAGATGGGTAGCCTGTGTCTCAAGCTTGCAATCATGCACTCCACATGAAGGGTGAATAGAAATTCCTGGAGCCACTCCTGGTATGAGATCACCACTTGGTCGAGCCAGTGCTTCAGGACCACTTTTTCCACAGAAGGAGAAATGAGGGACATATAGTATTTCATTCCTTGACTAAGACAGACCTGGAATCCTCCAATAGATATACCTCAGGGTGAAAAAGGCCCTGTATTCCAAGCAGTGGGTCTGCCTTAGCTTCGATCAGGCTCCAAAGAGGAGCAATTTCAGAACAGGACCAGAAGATATGCATAACAGACCCCCCATCCTCTCCAATTTTTTCAGAATATGCCAATGAATAAACCTCAGTCTGTCCTGTGCAGTGTAATGGTGGAGATCAGTCCAGATGACCTTCCAGAGAGGGGTAGGAGATATCTGGAAGACTGAGTCCCAGTAAGGGAAGGAGCCATTGATCGTAGAGTAAAGTTTAGCAAAAAGCAGTGTGTACAAGGCAGATACTGGATGTGATTTTAAAACCAGGGATTTGGTCCCATTAAAAACTGAAAAGTTTATGGTCCATCTGCCTGGCCCAAACCAGTGAAGCAAAACATGCTTTAACTGAAAAACCTTGAAAGCAGCTTGCCCCCCCCGAATTGAAGAGTAATAATAATATCTGCTGTGGACATTAAAGTGTCACCTACCATAAGGTCACAAACTCTAACCCCAGCCAGATGGGAAAGCCACACTGTGGTAAGCACGCACTTCCCAGTCTGAAAGTTGGGGTTATAAAGTATGGGTTGGGAAATAACTTTATGGAAGGAATGTTTTAGTTGGGCCCAGAATTGAGAATATAGTCTTAACAAAGTTCCCATAACCATGAATCAGAGGGCCAAAGGGAGAGATCTAAAGGGAAGAAAATGGAGTGATGACACTGATAGGCCTAGTTGATTAAAGCCCTCAAGCTCAAGGTCTAGCCATATGGGCGTGTAGCTGGGAGGATTACCTGGAGATGGGAAGGAAAATCAATGAAACATCTTAAGATGGCTGGCAAAATAATAAGTAAGGAAATGAGGGAGTTTAAGGCCCCCTAAGTGTTTGGGAGCTGCCAAATTCTTATAGGCATGTCTCTGAGCTTTCCCTGTCAGATAAATTCAGCAACCATACTGTGAACTTTTTGGAACCAAGTTAGGGGCAGCCAGAGGTTCAGCATGTTGATGGGATAGAATATACAGGGGAGGATATTCATCTTGGCAGTATTAACTCTTCCCTATAATTAGAGGGGAAGAGTCTGCAGCGATGAAGATCTCCTTGTACCCTTCCTACAGTATCAACTAGATTGAGCTTATGCATTAAGGAGGCATCCTTGGAGAGGAGCAGACCAAGATGTTTAACGGAACGAGGTGACCAAATCATACCCAATGCAAAAATGTCTTCCTTAACAACCATCGGCATTAAGGGCATAACTTCATTTTACTAAAGTTCAGCTGGTAATTAGAAAGTTGACTGTACTCCTCAATGCTACCCAAATTCTTGAAATCCATTGCCCCCCTCATTGTATCCCCAGCAACTTGTCTCTTTAATCTGTCTCTGATCACAGGCCATGTCCCTTTCCCCTAGAAGATGGCATGCATTGTCCCTGTCCACAAAGATGGTGACACCACAAACACGGACAAATACTACCCTATCGCCATCCTCCAAATTTATCCAAAATTCTGAAGAAAATCGTGGCCACCCAGGTTTTAGACTACCTTCGTCTCCACAATCTTCTCTCTCTGGATCAGCATGGTTTTTGGCATGAGCACAGCACCTCCACTGCCCTCATCCAGTTCACCAATAATGTCAGGCTTGCCATGGACAAAGGCTCTCTCACAGGGGTGATTTTCATAGATCTCATGAAGCCTCAAGAAGGCTTTTAACTTGGTGGACCACCCATTTTTCCTAGCCAAGCTGTCCACCCTTGGTTTCTCTTCCTCTGCAACCACTTGGTTCTACAATTATTTGTCAGAGCATCAACAATTCATGCAGCTTAGCACTACAAAGTCCTCTATCTCCAACACCTGGGTCGGAGTTCCTCAGGGATCCATCTTGGTCCCTCTACTTTTTTTGATCTTCGTAAATGATCTACCACAGCTGTCTGGCCCATGTTCTGCCTTGTTATATGCTGAAGACTTGGTACTCTACTCCAGCTCCTCTGACATACTAGACATCAACCAGAACCTAATCCCAAACTTCAACACCTTCCAACACTGGCTGAAGCAAAATAGACTGGTCCTTAACAACAAAAACACTGTTTCTATGCTCCTCAGCTTGGGACCCCAACTCAGGGCCTGTCACTGACAATTGTGCATCAGACCATCTGATGACACCCTTCTCAACACTGTCTCCTCATTTAAATATCTTGGAGTTACCATGGATCTAGCCCTGGACTATGACCTGCACCTCTCCTCTACTATTAAATCGGTCAACATACAACTAGTTCTGGCATATAAATTTAGGCACAAGCTCACATCTTCAGCAAGGCTGGCCATCGCTCAGGGGGTTCTGAGACCCAAGCTGGCTTATGGGGTGATTGCTCTTCCAAAATGCTCAAGAGGGCTACTCCACAAATGGGATGCCTATTATAACATCTGCTGCTTTGCTCTATCAGTACCCAAACTAACTCATAGCTACTCACTCTACTCTGGCCTGAGCTGTCTAGTCCCCACAGCTTTTTGACAATACACTACCACTTGCTTCATCAATAACATCATGGTCTTCCAGAAACCTGAAAAGCTGGCCCAACTGTTAAAACCAGCTCACTCCACCTACCTCCTGACACCAGCTGATAAGTCCTTCCAAGCCCAATGCAAATATAATACAAAAATGGGTGAAAACGCCTTCTTGGTTAGTGCTCCGAAAGTGTGGAATTCTTTCCTGCTGGCTCTCAGGAACTTCCAACACCCAAGGAGTTTTAAGCTGGTACTCTGTAAGGTCCTTGTCAGCTCTGAACTCTGCTGCTGTGGTGGGTGTAACCACTCACCTGTCTGACCCACTTAGCTCATGCCCTGGCAGTTGCTTCTAGTCTCCATGACCTGGTCTCCATGAGGTTTATGTCTACCAATGATTTTCCCCACACTTACCCTTTATTTGTGCAAAGCTTGTCTTAGTCATGTTTCAGTGACATTGTATCTGTCTTATCTTTGCCTATGTCACTATAAATTGTGTTACATTTGTTTAAATTTCATGCCTGAAGTATTACTTCTCCTTGGGTCACCTGATTAATGTTTTGACTAACTTGTGCTGCTCGTTGTTAGCTGAGCTGTTACCAATTTATTTTCTGTATTACACTGTTGTTTTCCCACCCATTATACAGTGGTGATCATAGAAATGTTTCTCATTATCCCAGTATGACGCTCAGAAAAATGTTGTGGTGCAGTGCGTTATGCGGTGCATTGCTGCTGTAATTCTGTGGTGCAGTAATGCCCTATCTAATGGGTGGCACAATAGCTGCCTAAATGCAACTCCTGCCTTAGCCACACAATGGCAATCACTGAGTGATTATTGTTCAGGAATGCTATTGCAGGTGTTTTTTTCTTGCTGGATGCATTCACTGGCAGATGGTACTGTGTTTTCTTAATCAATTAAATGGATGCTGTCATACAGAGGGACAGAAGAAGCATTGCCAGATAAACTGCTGTGCAGTGAGTGTCAGAGCTTTATAACGTTAGGGGCAGCAAGTATCAAGCGTCCTTAAAAAAATGAACCAATAAAACGCTATCCACATTAATAAGTAAAGTTGCACACACACAAAAAAAAATCCAATGTAATCACAAGAAAAGTCTGACATAAAAAATTGCTGAATCTAAGACCAGAACAGAATCTGTTCTTACTTGTGCTTGCTCTGTCCCAGTTGCTGTTCTTGATGGTACTGATGTGCCTCTGTTTTTTTTTCATGTAACTAAAATAATTTTACTTAATGGATAACAAGTCAATAGCAACAGCTGGTACAGGGAAACCAGATGAAGTTGCAAAATCTGCTTATGATATTTTCCTGGGTGGTACAGTATTTCTGTTAGCTGTAAGGTACTGACTGTGGCTCCAATTTAAAATCAATTAATAAATAATAATAATAATAACTTTATTTTTAAAGCGTCTTTCAAACATATCAAGGCGCTTTACATCAAAACACAATATACAATATAAATTTTAAACATATAAAACTAAATACATTAAAACATCACTTAGCTAAAACAAGCCATGCGATCATCCATACGATAGCAGATATTTATAAATAGTTTCCATTAATCATCCAGATAAGCCAAATCCCATAAGTAGGTTTCTAAATCTTTCTTAAATACCTCCATGGAGGTGCACTCCCTTAACCGGCGTGGTAGAGAATTCCAAAGAGTGGGTGCAGCATAAGAAAATGCTCTACTACCAGAAGATTTTAAATTCACTCTTGAATTTAACAACCCTCGTCGGTCGAAAGGAGTGGATTGGCTGGGGCAGTAAGGCACCAGACGTTCTTTCAGATAGGTCAAACCCTGATCATGAAGGGCTTTGAAAGTCAATAAAATGACTTTAAAGGTGATCCGCCACTGTATAGGAAGCCAGCTCAGTTCGCGCAGCACTGGGGTAATATGACTGGATCTCCTTGTCCCAGTCAACACCCGGGCTTCAGTGTTCTGCACCAGCTGAATGCGATGGATTTCAACCCCAGAGAGCCCAAAGTAAAAGGTGTTGCAGTAGTCCAAGCTCAAGGACACAAAAGCATGGATCAGCGTTGGTAGGGAGTCAGACGGAACAAGGTGACACACCCTGGCAATATTCCTAAGATGGTAAAAAGAAGTCCTGACAATGGCCAACACTTGAGATTGAAGGGCCAGCCTATCGTCCAGGACAATCCCAAGGTTGCGCGCCTGTTCAGAGGTCAAAAGTGACACACCACCAAGAAAAATTCCAGAGGGCATGCCACCATGCTATCTGACCACCTGGGTCCACCACTAACACCTCTGTCTTCTCTGAGTTCAACTTTAACCAACTAGAATCCATCCACCCTTGGATTTCTTCAAGACAGTTGTTAAACACTGAGAGTACTTCGTCCTGATCAGGTGCAAAAGACAAGTATAGCTGGGCATCATCTGCATAGCAGTGAAACCTCAGCCCATACCATCTTATAATGTCTCTGAGGGGCAGCATATACACTGCGAATAACATGGGTGACAGCACTGAACCCTGAGGCACCCCACACAACAAAGGAGTTGAGCAGGAGGAATGAACCCCCGACACAACTCTTTGTGATCTCTCAGTGAGGAATGAAGTGAACCATTTTAAAACAGTTCCTGACATTCCACAGATTGACCTCAGGTGTGCTAACAACACCACGTGATCCACAGTGTCAAAAGCTGATGAGAGATCAAGAAGAACTAGAATGGAACGTCTCTTCTGATCTCTCACCCTCAGAAGATCATTAAGCATCCGAACCAGCACAGTCTCGGTGCTGTGTCTTTTACGAAAACTGGATTGGAAGGATTTGTAGACATTATGAATGGTTAAATGGTCTTCAATTGGGCTGCCACTACCTTCTCAATAACCTTCCCAATAAAGGTTAGAGATAGGTCTGTAGTTTGAAAAACAGTCTGGGTCCAGAGTAGCTTTTTTCAAGAGGGGTGTCACCACCAACTCTTTCAGGGAGTCAGGAAACTCCCCAGACTCTAAGGAGCACCAGACTATTTGCACCATAACTGGACCGATAGTTTCAAAACAACCCAAAATTAGGGGAGTTGGTCCAGGGTCCAGACTACAGCTCATAGGCCATACACTATGGATGATCCTCATAATATCCACGACTTCCAGTTGGTAAAAGGAACTCCAAGAGAATTTAGGTATGGTGAACTCACACTGTTCCACAACATTACCCTTAGAGATTGTCGGACGCAAGCCCGCCCTGATGTCAGCCACCTTAGTTGCAAAGAACCAAGCGAGCTCCTCGCACTCTACTTGCGAAAAGGCTTTTCGGACTTGCAGACAGGCTGGGTTGCACTGTCTGTCTACAGTCCGAAACAACTGAGCCGGTCGATTCTGTGCAACTGCAATCTCCCTGGACAGGAATTCTACCTTCTTATGGGTGATTACAGATTGATAGAATAATGTTCCATCAATCTAAGGTGGTCGGCATCAAGCACGGATTTGCTCCAACAATGCTCTAACCTTCACCTCTGTCTCTGCAACTCCCTCAATGTCCCATCGAACCAAGGGGACCTGGGGTGAAGGGATAGGGGGCACTCATGAACAGGAGCAATAAGATCCAGGGCCCCCCGTAACAGCCGTATTATAGGCCACCACCAGTGCCTTTGGGTTACTGCTAGTCAACACGAGGGATGAGAGGTCAAGGACCACTGCAAGGCCCTGGGAAGTAATATTCCATAATGGGCAGTACCTGACCATCTCCACAGAGGAAGGCCTTCTAAGGGGGGGTGTAGAAATTGAACCTCACGGTGTGGTGGTCAGACCAGGTGACTGGTTCCACCCCCACGTCGGATGAGTCAATCCCTAAGAGGAAGACTAAATCCAAAGAGTGCCCAGATTTATGTGTAGCAGTGAAAACTACCTGTGTAAGGCCCAGAGACGACATAAGTTGGAGGAAGTGATTACCAAATTGTGAGAGTTCATCGTCGACCCAGGCGTTAAAGTTGCTAAGAATGGTAGACAGGTGTACCGGCCTAATCTTTTGATTTACAATGTGGAGGTTGGTATCTCTGCAGATTCCTGTGTAGATAGACCTCACCTTTCAGAATTTGCTGGTTACCCATGAGAAAATGGGTGGATGGCCCCTCAGGGGGCCTATTTCTGATTTTGGACATTGTGGGCCCTCTTAGCCCCATAGCTCAGCCTAGGAATGCCTGATTTATGATTCCAAAGTGTCTCTTTCTACATTTATTGCCATGCCAAGTTGGATGGAACAACTTAGAAAGTCCAAAATGGCCACCAAAATCCAATATGGCCACCATATCACTAGTAAATACTTGATTCGCTAATAATTTCTAAATCCCTAGCTTCCAAGATACCAATTATCAATGATTCATGAACGGATAGTTTATTATTATTAAGTTTAATATAAACACATATTAAATTAATATAATAGAACATAAATATAAATAAACAATGCATAATCCATCAATCTGCTTGTTTGTGCTTTTGACCCAAAACTGCTTTCACTCTGTGAGAATTTGCCACTTTGGTTCAGAAACATGGATAGTTTTAAGTTAATTTTTTTTTAGTTTATTGTTACAAAAGATGTAGAAAAACACAGTTTGTCTCATCAGTTCACAAAGATATAAATAATAAATACATATTACACACTTGACAATAAGCATATTACATAAATAAACTAAAACCTGCATACCAAGTTTTCCTTTTTTCATCTTATTAGCAAACTCTGCCATACCAAACATCATCTTGACGTTTTTAAACTTAACAAGCACTTCAAGCATTTATCGATATTCTTTAAATTCTCTGCATCAGTCAAAGGTGTAATCCATTGCTCTTTTTCAGTATTTAAATCATCACAAACCAATAACTTATGGGATAAACTTTCTATATTTGCACTGTTAGAATTACAGATCTTTTTATTACTGAACTGTCCCCACCATTTATTATATTGTAAATTCAGAATTCCTAGACTTTCAAGCCTCAGATTACATAGGCTGTTTCTATGCCTCTTAGTTTCACATTGGATTAAATAAGATTCCATCTCCCCATCTGATTTTATACTGGAATAGAGACCATATATATCAATTTTGTGAAGTCTCGCAAAATTGGTTTGCACCAAAATGTCAGTAATTCACTGTATAGCTTTCTTTACAAACACGTTTGTATTTCATATGGCCTTATTAGACCATTGATCTTCCAGACCAATATTTTTTATCACTGTATTCAATATTTGGAACCATTCATTTATAACTGATCCCCCCTGTAATCTAGCTAGGAAGTCCACCCAGCATAAATCTAGTAATCTATCAACAGACATCGTTACCAACTTCTTCCAATAATTGAGAGTTCTAATTTTAATCTTTACACTTACTGGACACATGCCTGCTTCCAATCACATAAAAGTTGATGGGCAATCCCGAGGGAGGTTAGGCGTATTTCTTAAAAAATCATTCTGGATAGGTTCCATTTTTGAATCAGCAGACAACAATCCCCATACTTCACATCCATAAAAAGTTTGGCTGATAGTTTTAGCTTCAAAGGTTCTTTTAAGAGCCACAAAGGAATTATTCGCACACCTGTTTGCAAAGGCATTTACAGCGGACATTGAGCTGTATGATTTATTTTTCTTATCTCAGACATATGAGCATCCCATGTCAAATTATTTTCAAATATAACTCTAAGATATCTAAATGTCTTTACTTCTTCTGTTTTCTTATTATCAATTTCCCAGAACATTTTTGCTAATCTTTTCTTACCAAATGATATTATCTTTGTTTTTTCTACATTCATTTCCAAATTTAATTTAGAGAATGAGTTCGTAAGACTAGTTATCCCTCATTTTAAACCCAGAGGAGTTTGTGAGATAACTATAGCATCATCATCATCAGCATGCAATAATACTTGGAGTTTTTCCTTACTTATTGATGGAGCGAACATGTCTATTTATGCAATATCTTTAATTACAGTTTCCATGCATAAATTAAACAGCAAGGGGCCAACAAACACACATGTTTAACCCCCTTGCCAATTTTTATTTCTCTGCAGAGTGCACCATCCCTGGAATAACATACCAGAGTGGCTGTGTTATAATGTAACAACTGTAATATCCTCAACAGTTGATTATCTATATTGAAAGATGCCAGTATCTCCCATTGTTTATTCCTATCCATGGAATCAAATGCAGCCTTTACGTATATAAAACAGACATAAAGAATACTTTTCTTCCTAACCACATATAGTTACAACACATAATTTAATGTAAAAACCAGGTCTCATGTATTAAAGTTGTTCTTAAAGCCACATTGGAATTTAGAAATCAGATTTTATTCTACCCACATTGATAATCTTTAGAGTAGCAAGCAGGTTTAAATCTTTTGGGCAATTGGGAGCAAAGTTATTGATCTATAACATGCAAGATCATGCTTGGAACCTCTCTTAAAAAGGGGATGATCACCCCCTCGATTCCAATCTGATGGGAGAACAAAAGACTGACCAATTGACTCAAACACTGGGGTCAAAACCTTTACTCAATGGTCAATATTATGAAGATAACTTTCAGCTGGTACTCCATTTACCCCAGGAGCTTTGTTTCTCTTCTGAGCTTGTATAGCTCCTTTTACTTCTGTTTGAGAAAAAATAAGTGATTCCAAATCTTCTATATTGTCACTTATATAACTAGAGAGAGAACATTCATAATTACTATCGTAAATTTTGAAAAAATGACATATCCATCGGTTTTCTGTTATTAAACCCAGTAGATTATATTGAATATTATTCTCACAGCAGCCAAACACAACTAATGGCCAAAACATTTGGCTATCTTTGTTCAGAATCATCTCTTGTAGATTACCCCATAGTAACAAATTATAATTATTTTTCTTCTCATATATCATATTTCTATATTCCACTTTTAGGTGTTTTAATGCCTTTAATATGTCAGGCGAGGTATTTCTAACCCTTAACTTTCCTAGCCTTTTGATTTCTTTTCTTAAATATAGACAATCTCAATCAAACCATGGGTGGTTACAACCAATATTGGACTTTGTTGATCTTCTCTTCTTAGAACTTAGGGCCTGAACTATTTGCTGCATCTGTATTTCAAAATATTTTATTTTTGAAACTGCATCCATCAAATTCATTCTAGCAACAGGGTAATTTACCCAATTTTGATTCTTAATTAACTAATCAACAGTTCTCTTTGTATATTCATTCCAAACAATTCTCTTCCCATACTTAATACACATATTATGATTAGCCTCATTCACAACTTTTTGATTTTTTGATTGATAGTTAAATTCATGGAACAGATCACAGGGAAATGATCACTGTCCCATAGTTTATTAATCTTAAAATAGTTCACCGTAGTGTAGTCTGTTGCTTCTACAATACTTAGATCCAGTACACTACCCCCATTAGTTGTGGGGAAAGACACTTCCCCCATCCAATCACCCCTTGTCCTTCCATTTAGAATTCTCAAATTAAGTTTATCCAAAAACTGTAATAATGACTTGCCTTTTAAACTTACAAACCCGTCCTTAGATTGATGGACGGGGATATTCAAAAGGTTGTCCATTCCTCATTCCTGCAATGAATTTTCAATACCATTACCTATATACGTGTACATTAAAGTCCCCAAACAAAAGTAAGGAGATACATGGAAATCTAGATTTTAAAGATTCTATGTCCTAACCAATATGGTCAAGTATGATAACCAGTTCTTTTTCTTTAATAACAGGGGTATATATATATATATATTAAATATGAAAATGCAATGTGAAGGTCCAATTGTGACTACATAGATATAAAACTCATTATACATGATAACTTTAGGGTTCATGAAATCAAGGGATATATTAATACATATCGCCAACCCTCCCTTGGCTCTGCCAAACTTGGAAGTTTTATATGCAGTGAAAGCCCAAATTCTATATCCCTTCAACCATATCTCATCCAGTTTATCTATCCATGTTTCTTGGAGAAATAATATTGCATAATTTGAGATCCAATCTAAACAAGCCTTATCCTCCATTTTTTCTCTAAAACCAGCAACATTCCAAGATACTATATCTATACATTTATTATTAACTTTTTGTCAATTTATTTCCATGGTTACCACAGTACTATCTCTCACACTTATTATGCTATTGAACTCTCTCTCTCTCTCTCTCTCTCTCTCTTTGTCCTCTACAAGAGAGTTATCATCTTCACATTCAGCCCCATAACTCTCCTCTGATTTCAAGATCATGGAAGAGTTAATTCACAAACCTAGTTGTTTCCTGTCTCTTCTCATAGTATTCTGCACCACTTCCCCCTCCAGTTTGTGTATTATCTAAATTGGTTTCAGGAATGCTGTGATTCTGGGTTGTTTCACTGAAGCTGGGACTCCTTTACCATTAACAGATTTTGTTTCTAGCTGTTCTGCTGTTGGATCATTCATCACACTCTTAGATATCCTAATCGTCATGTCAAGTGATACTCCCAGCTCAGAGAAAATATCTTTCTCTTTTCGAATACACCTTCGCTTGTCTATATTTATTAAAACTACACATAACCAGCCTTTATATGGTCTAACTTGTCACCTATAGACTGAACTAATATCCAGTCAATTAATTTTCTTTCCTAATATTCCTTTAATAAGGTTATAGGAAACAAGTTTCATCATGTATGGATTTTCATTTTTATGTTTTGGTGCTCCTTTTAGATAAATTGTTGGTAGTATTTCTCCTGATACAATTAACTTCTCTTTTTCGGTGTCATTGATTTTAGGTCCACTCTGTGTATTATTAGAGACCTTTGTCCCATTTTTCCTATCCTTCACTATATTAACTTTGCTTTTTGCTTGCTGTTTTAATGGTTTATTTGCTTCTTTGCCCTTTATATTCATACCTTCCTTTTTTCCTTTTTTTATTTTGGGCATCCCCATCCTTATTCCTTGATCTATTGATGTTCCCAAACTCTATATTATGACTTAATAGAGTCTTCCTTTGATTCATTTCTTTAATCAAAAAGTCTGTTTCTCTCAATTCTTTATTAGCAATTTCCTCCATTATTATCTGAATAGATTTTTTCTTTGTTTTCTCTCTTTCACATTGATTAATTCTCTTTACATTTTTTTGTTTATTTGCCATACATTCCATAGTTGGATTATTACTTATTACATAGTTCCTGGCAGTTGACAAAGAAGTTTGATTTTTTTTTCTTTTACATTGCACACTTTCGTCATAGGCCCACCATCCTCCAGTATCAATTCATTACAATCTATTCCTTCTGCCATCTTATCCACATCAGGAGGTTTAACTGCATGAGATTCAATGAGATAATGGGAAAGGGGACCAGTTCTAACAATTGGGCATTGCCAAACCCAATCTCTTTTTTTAATTCACTTAGCTCAGATAATATAGGTTCCCCATACCCAAACTTTTTATTTTTTGGATTTGCCCCCAAAACAAAGTATGACCCCTGCACCTCAGATTTGTTTGCCCTCTGATCAGTTCTAACCTGTGGTGTTATATAGGGGGCCAGGAAAGAGTCAAATTGTTGGAGAAATGAGCCATCATCACTTTGATATTTGCTAACCTGCAGATTGATCTGCTTTGCCGTTTCAGTATCAATAACCTTTTTTAGAGATCTGGATTCCCTTTATTTGATTCAAGTCCACATTTTCTCTAATGTCATTTTGACAAAGAACTGAAGTACTACTAACTCTAATTAATTCATTTACAGCATCTCCATCTTCATTTTGTACCTTAGATATTACAACACTGTCTCTAGATGTACAATGGGGAGACAAGATGTTATTTCTATGGGAGGCCTCCTCTGTTTGCTTATTAGGGGGAATAAGATCTGCTATATGCAATTCTGGACCTGTAATATATATTAAATTTCTAGAGTAATTTTCTATAACATGTATCTTTATATTCCCCTCTAGTTTTATAATTTCTTCTAACAGAGGATGGGTTTTCTTCAGACTCTATGAGTTCATCTCACTTATATTTACTGGTGATGATGTCACTTTAGGATTAAAAGCGTTATTAATTTTCTTATTACCCCTCAGATCAATTTGGTTACGATTTGAGCAGAAATATTGTGTTATTTTCTTAGCAGGGGGAGATCTATCCTTCCCACCCATGCCTTTTTTGCCTTTGCCTTTTCCTTTATCTGCCTTATGACTATAGGTTTTTTTAGGTAGCATAATATTGGATAGCATTAAAAAGTTCTTTGGGTGCCAGAAGAAATCCTTATACACTTACAATCAGCACACACCAACCAACACCTTAAAATATATAAAATTAAATTCTGAGGCAATCTATTTTAAATAGGTATCAATAACCAGATAACAAATACCCCCAAAAAAGAACTGAACAAATGACAAAGTCACTAATGTAAAATCTACAGGTGTCAGAGTCTTTCAGGATGCACTTTCCTATTTTCCACTTTATACTCCAGATATCTAGAGTGAGGTTCTGCTTGTCTGCTTCTTTATTGCCATCACATCTAATAAGGCCTCTGTGACCAACTGAAGACCATATGAAAATCCAAACCTCTCTGTGAAAGAAATATAATAATAAACTGTTTTACCCTCTGGATAGTACTATAATATGACAAAGTATGACAATACAAGTATACACAAACCCCTATAGGCCCCTATTCCTTCTCTATTGCACCAATGATCCAACACTTTTACAATTAAAAGCAACACAGAATATATTCAAAAGAAGAAAAACTCACTTAAAATAATATGATATATATGATAAAACTTACTTACATGATCCAACATTCATAATAGAATGTATCCCAAAATAAGAGTGATTCTAAAATTTAGTAAAAAGACACCTTTAAGTTATTTTCCACTTTAATACTATAGAAAATGAGAAAAAAAAAACAAAACCACTTACAAAATGCACTTAAAATGCAATAGATTCAAATCTGCTACCACTTAAGAACAACCAAGTTAAAAGATACATACAATGAGATGGGCAGCACAATGAGAAATACTGACCTAAACTTTACAAGAAACAGCAGATGAATCAGGTAACAAAAGCTGGTCACTGAAGAGGAGAACCGCAGACACTTGACTGACTCTGGTCAACAGCCATCAGAACTAATCCCCCTGACAGCTGCACGTGTGTTTTTTTAGCAGCTAACTTGGGTGGTTTTATCCACCAATCTAGTACAAGCTGCTGTGAGTGGTGCAAAACATACAACTAAAGAAATAGATGAAAATTAAAAAAGTAATGATCACTGGTTATTCCTCCAAAATCAAAAATCTGGCTCAAAGGGTTAGAATGAACATTTGTAGATCAAAAGCAAACACAGGACATAAACTGTGCTATCCCAGTGCTAACAGTGGAGAAAAAAAAAGTCAGGGAAAATCCCTGCAAAAAAAGATGATTCCAATCAAGAAGCTCATGAAATTTTCAAACCCTGCAAACTTACAGTCTATACCCACTTTCACAAGGCACAGTCAAAACACCAGAGGAAATAACACAATGAACAACTCAAGCCGCTATTTAAACTAAGAAATTTTTCTGACATTCTCATCACACTCAGTGTACTCAGCATACTCGGTTTCCTATTACAAAAAACACATTAAGAACACATCCAAAACACATCTGATAATAAAAAAAATAATCAGAGTTCACATCTCATTTTATATCTATCCGACTTGATTAAGGCAGAAAACTGTTAAAAAACTGTTAAAAAAATTGTTGGAAATTATGTAGCGATATTTAGGCAGTGTTAAACAGTATGTTAAACTGTATCAGACAGAAACAAACAATGTCTCATGCAGAGTCTCAATGAGACCCAATGATCGTCTTCATGGCGTGTCTCTCAAGTTCCTTGCTTCAGGCCTAGTTCGGTTCTTTTCTTTTCAGTTCACCTTCTCTGAGTACCCCTCACTTCTACAAGAACACAAGATATAGTACATAGGACATCAGAGACACTTTAGAGTAGCCCACAGAGTCAAACCCCCACAACTCCGCAACGTGGTCTCAGACCCAGTCTCTATTTGCAGACATCAATGGGTATAAAAATCAAATCCCAGGTTTGCAGGCCTTTCCAAGGGGCCCCCTTGCTCCTGACAATCCAACCACCACTGAATGATGTTCCTCCTGAAGGGAACAAAGAGCAGCCTGGGGACAATATGCTGACCAAAGGAGGCACAAGAAAATATGGTAAGACGCGCTAGTAGAGTAATGGTGGCATACCTGTTAAAAATAAAAAATAAGCTTCTAGGAGGTCCTGCTCCTGGTGCTCTTCCACAGCAACTCACAGCATGCAACCTCCTCGGGTCAACAAGGTCAATTTGGCAATGGATCACTCTGCACAGTATATTATGCAGCCCTCTAGCTGTACCTGTTGGATAGATCAATCCATCCGATTTGCCTACCTGTGCTCTTTGTGAGAACCAAATTAGAGATACGAAACTGCAACAGATATTAGGAGAGAATGGACTGAATACCATCAATGCTTTTGCAGAGAAATGGTCAGTAACAAAATTAACTTCTGAGTACTCCAGAAACTTCAACCTTGTATGGAATAAAATCCATGACCAACTTCCCCCCGGCCCTAGAGAAACAGGCCTACCAACTCATACAAGGTGTCACCAAAATTTCACCCATGAAAGGAAATTAAACACCAACTCAACAAAACAACTTTCTTCAGATCAATCTTCTGAAGCTGAATTCTCTGGCATACATGACCCACGGACGTCTAGTAGCAGGGAAGCGGTCCATGTAACTCGATGTAAAAGGAAACAATTGGAATTTAATAAGGATGAGACCTGCTTCGTCTGTTATAAGAAAAGGAAAAAGAGAGAAAATATTGAAGAAAAACTCCAAAGAGTTGAACTTGAAGATGGAATGATTACATTGCACGAAAGCGTGTTACACAATGAAAATTCTGATGATGCTCTTTCGTCTGGTGGAGTCAAACATTTGAAGGCCACTACCGCCAATGTTGATGTCTTTGCTGCAGATGTCACATACCATCAAAGTTGTTGCAACACTTTCATCTATGTCGGCAAACAACAGAGACAACCACCAGGCAGAATGGAAAGCATTCACACAAAGAGTGCTGAAACGGAGTTTCTTCAAATCGTGAAAAGAAAGGTTGTTGAGCGGAAATGTTGCTATTTACTCCCAGAGTTACTGGAGGATCTTCATAACCTCTATGAGTTCCATGGATGCGAACAAGATGCTGGAATAAATCACACATTTCAGTTGAAGAATCTTATCAGCAATGAATTCGAGATGAGACAGGTGTTACTGCAGGGAAGGAGATACACAGGAATCCTCTCATTCTTCACTCAACAAAAGTAAACCCACTTCATTATTCTTTGGCAGTCTTGAGAGGAGCTGGGCTCAGAGATAGTGACATCTTCAAGACATTTGCAAAGATGATCAACTGGAAATTAAAGATAGACAAATTGAGTCACTGTAGTTTCCTATGGCATACGAAGACTTGCTTTCTGAGCTTGATAATTATGAACCCATTCCAGAAATCAGCTATCAAGTGGTCAGACAAAGTTGGCATCAACAAGAAGGCATGTAAGCTATTTCAGTTACCTTGGCTGAACAACATACAAATACAGTACCCAGATGGGGGTAAGCTAGTTTAGCTAACTAGGAAGTACAAAAAATGCAGACCACAACCAGATAGGGTGTAAGAGAGGGAAAAATTATATTGCCCAGAAAATCAGGTTGACGTGCCTTAGATCTGATGATAGTAGGTCATTTCCATTTTTTTAAGGTAAAAAAGCATTCGGTATATAAAGTATGAGAAAGTGATCACTTCCCATTAGTAATATATTTCAAGATGGATGAGAAAATGGAATCCAGTATTGCCACAAGCATATGCAGATGTTATCATGGTTATCCTGGATAAAAGAAAAGTTAAGTGTTCCCCCATTGTACGTGATAAGGTTTCGAAATGTATTACAAAAAGCCAAGAATCACAAGGTCTAGCTAATAAAATCCATCTTGATGGGGGGCAATGATAAGCAAGGAGATGACAGTACATTTGCTGCCTACAGTAAAAGTGTGAAAATAATTATAAATGAAGTTATAGAGGGAGAAACTTAAATTCAAGTGAACTAGATAAGAACAAATGGTGTGACAATGAATGTAGGAGAATGAAAAAGTTGCTTATCAATTGTGTAATTATAGTAAAGAAAACATGGATGTTGCTCTTAGAAAGGCATTTATCTTTGCCAAAAGGGAATACCACACATTGATGACTGTTAAAAGGAAAAAAAAAGACCTATATCATAAATCATGGAAAACATTACAAAATGCAATTTGGACCAAAAAGAACAGACATTGTTGTGAGACATGTTGGCCTTCAGGACAGGTAACAAGAGATGGAACACTATATCTGTGATAATTTCAGCTGACTAGCAGAAATATTTTGAAATAAAATATTCCTTGTTATCTGTTGTTGATTTGTGCATTCTGTACTTCTAATTTACTAATAATTGTATGAACCTATACCATCTGTTTTCACCTACTGTTGTACTCTACAAACTGTTTGTTGTCATTGTACTCTCTGTACCCTCCCAGGTCATTCCTGAAAATAGGCATTGTTATGCCTAGTGCACCTACCCAGTTACCAAAAGAAAAATAAATAAATAAATAAATATACTGTGGCCCAGAGATTCAGAAATGCACCAAAGGCTGGCACAGCACAAATCCAGTGCGCCTTGGTGCAACAGGCACGATATTCAGAGGTTGTGCATGCCACAGTGCACCAGCACAACCTGGCTAAATATGGCACAGTTTCACCATGGCACAAGTGTGTTTGCACCATGGCACAACCAGAGGTGTGCCATGGAACAAACACAGTTGTACCATGGTGCAGAAAGAGATGCCCCAGCGAAACCATGGGAGCAGAGCAGCACAGCAACAGAGGGGGGCACAGCACAAAGAACTGACCAAGGGACAGAGCCATGGAAGCACAGTGACAGGCCACAGGAGGCCACCACCAGCTGGGCAGAGCAGGGTGCACACAAGCACCCAGACCCCCACCCCAGAACACAACAGTGGCACAAATAGTAGACAACAGGAGGTGCCAATGGCCAACAGAAGGCCACCAAGGGGGCCCCCCACAGGCTGAAGGCCATGCCCCCCCTAAACACCCAGACCAGTGCAGGCCACACCCAGGACCACGCAGCCAAGCACACACACACACACCACACTTCCCTAACAGTTGCCCCATGGGCACCCCAAGACACAGCCACTGACTGAGGGGAGGGGCACCACCACAGTGGGACACACCACAGCACACAGTAGTGAACCACAGAAGCACAACATGCACCCAGACACATGCACACCACATGGACAGGCACTGGGCCACTGCAGCATGGCTCCTCACACCACTTGCAAAGCAGACACAGACACAGGCAGGTATGTCAAAAGATAGATATATTAAAGAACAGAACTATGTACAAAATAAGGGTGTGGAAGAGGGTAGGAAACCAAGGGAAGGGGATAGGGAACAGGGACTGTAGAGGGAGGTGCAGCTGGGGAAACAGGGGAATACAGGGTTAGAACTAGCAGAGGCCACACTCTGCCACCCCTTGCCATCTTCGCTGCCTTTGGTCAGCTAGCAGCATCCTGCACACCTGCAGCACTGCCTTTATGGTGGTTGAGGTGATCAATATTAGCTGCCAGAGCAGCCGGCAATAAAGGGGCATCCTCTGCCTCTACCGGACACCTAGGACAAGGGACAGGACAGGTGATCAGTGGAATGTCTCAAGGAACCATGCCCACCCACATTGCACCAGAGGGCCCGTACCAGCCACCCGCAGGGGGGTGGGCCAATGCCTGCCAGCAATGCGGCACACCATGACAGTACACAGCAGTGGTCCTCACTGCACAGTGGCCACCCGACTGCGCAATGGCAATCACATGGCACAGTGCACCAACAGCACCACAGGATTGTCCATGGCAGCCGGGCACACACCCATCCCACCAACAGCTGGCACACATGTCCAATGGATGCACTTCAGTAGCAGGCACCACGCACAGTGTGACACGCACAGCTGTCATGGCACATGGCACAGGTGACCATGCCTGCACCCATGCCCCCACCACCCCCCATGTATAGTGTGAAAGACCATGACAGTGCCTACCTGCCCTCTGTAGCCCCACTGGTGCTGGAGCCACTCCTGCATTGCCACCCTGGCCCACTGCAGCCTGCCATCCTGCCACTGATGCTGCTACTGCTCTCCTCCTGTTTTCAGGTCCTGGGAATGGAACATAGACAGGTACACATCAGTAACCATCCACAGCAGCTGCCCACCACCCCACCACTGTGAACAGGGGAGAGCCCCCACCTGACACGTCCCACACAGCAGCATCGCAACGCAAGTGGCAGTGGGTGATGCTACCCCATGATGTGTATGATGGCTGTGCACCACTCTGCAGGGCATGCCAGGCAGCCTAGCCAACACCACAGTACAGCACCAGGGCACACATGCAACGTGGGCCTACTCACCTGGCTGTGGCACAGCCCCATGCATGACTCATGCCTCCAGCCTCCTGAGGCACTCTGTGTCCCTCCTTGCCAGGTCTCCATAGCAGTGGTGACACTGCTCCCCTGTCCTGGCCATCCCTGTGCACTGCTGCAGTGTTGCAGCAATACCCTGCCACACCGCTACCCAGGGATGCTGCAGCGGTGCCTGACTGAAGAGTTGGGGTGCGTGGGGCTGGACGCAGGTGACCAGGTTAACTAGTTCCACCTGTGTCCAGTTAGCTGCCCTTGGTGCCCTTTGTTGCGCCATGCTGCGAGTCATAGCTGGTGAGCAAAATGGCAGTGGTAAGTGTACGTGGCCACAGCATGTGCCAGATGTGCAATCTGATGGGACATGCGCTGTGTCCACTCATCTCACAGTCTCAGAGATGCACAGCATGGACATGGCTGGGCAGGGTCATGGATGTGGGGGTCACCCAGGGGCAGAGGTCACAGCTGGGGTCATGGTTTGGCTGATGCACAGTGCACATGTGCGCAATAGCAGGGCTGTCACACCATGCGCCATGACCCCCATCGCACAGTCAGTGCACAGTGCATGACTGATGACATGATACCATTCAGCTCATGCACACTGCAGTCCTGCGCAATGCACATGCGTGCACATTGTGCCGCGAGTTGTTCCAGAGCAATCTCATTGCGCAAGGAGGAAAATAGAGATATTCAAATGCCACATGCAAATGAGTTTATCAGCCAATGCATGGCACACTGGGGGAATTAGCATGTCATTACCATTGCGCCAAAGCTAATTTGGATGCTATGTGCTATAAAAGCACCACGGATCAGCACAGGCCATGGACCGGTATTGCATCCTTTCAAGGTAAATTGCCCATGCTGCTGCTGCAGCTCACTGGGAGCAGCCAGTGCAGCAAGGGGGATGGAACAGGGTGCTGCTGCCACTGACACACTGTGCTGTCCATGCCCACAGGAAGCAACATGTTGGAACATGAGGAGGGTGAGGAGCGTGGGTTTGCTCGCAAGTGCAGGCCCAATTTCACAAAGGCAGAGACAGAAGCCCTGTTCGAGGCCTACCTTGACAGGGAGCCCCTGTTGAGTGGTACCACGGGCACACCACAGCTAGGGCTGGGGTCTGGGTGGAGGTGGCAGCATGTGTGAACCAGCAGGGCAGTAACCAGCACTCAGTGTAGGAGTGCAGGAAGAAGGTGGGTACGGACAAGAGGCACATCAAGGAGGAGGTGGCAGCCATCCGTGCCTCCCAGAATGCCACTGGAGGGGGGCCTGCAGCTGCACCACTGCTCACGACACAGGAGGAGTTGATGGTAGCCACCATGCACCACAACACAATGGAGGGTGTGCCTGGCGGAGGATTCCAGATGGGTGGCAGCCCATCACTACATGGTAAGTATGTCAGCAACACACAGCTGGGGGCATGGAGGGTGCAGACATGGCCATACTGGCGTGTGTGCAGCTGGCATGCCTGCCATGTGCATGTGTGCATACCCACATACATGCCATGCTGCAGGGCACAGGCAGTGGCAGTGTGGGGGGCACATGTGGGCAATGCATCACTAACATGCCTCTCTTTCTCTTGCAGCACCAGCATGCCTCTGTGTAGATGATGGGGTGCTGGCAGTGGCAGCAGCTGTGGCCACTGGACTGGCCCTGGAGGACCAGCTTTCCACCTCTATGGGCATCCGGGGGCCTGACAGGCTGCAGCTCACCACCACTGTGCAGGCAGATGTCCTGGACCTGGGGTTGGATGAAGCCCTGGATGTGTTCCTGATGGATGCCAGCCTTGGGGTCCTGTGTGCAGAGACACAGATTGGGGTAGGATCTAACACCAATGACGACGTAACTCTCATCCTGGACAGCATGGTCACCATTGTGGTGGAGATGCCCCTGCTGGCCTCTGAAGCAGGCAGCGTGTCCAGTGCCCTGCCAGCAGTGGAACAGCTGCCCTCCACCACTGCAGGCACAGCAGTGTGTACTGCCGAGGCTGTGCCCTGCGGTGGAGGTGGAGCCACCATGCAGGTGCTGAGAGGTGTGCAGCGGTGGGACAGGCAACAGCAGAGGGCCCACTGTGCAGTGTCCACCAGAGAGGGGGCTGTGCAGCATGGCCAGTCACCACATAGAGATCAGCATCCGACCCGGGAGTCCCAGAACCCTGACTGGCTGGTTGAAAACACCCTTTTGATATGGGAGTTCATTCAGCAACTGGTGCTGCTCACCACTGGGGTGCGTACACTGCACGTGGAGGTGCGCCAGTTAGCCAAGCAGCAGAAGTGGGGCACTGTGCAGATACTGGCGGGATGCAGCACATGCAGGAGGCCATGGTCGCATCTCTGGATCACACTGCCACCATGATCTCAGATGTCATTGTGCTTCCTGGCTGCCACAGGGCATGGCTGGGCACAGATGCCCCCCCCGCAGTGTGCTATCCACCCCATGTACCCAGCATCAGGTAACCCCATGCAGTCGATGCCGGGCTCAGATGTCTGCATCCCAGGCATGCCTGGGGCTTGGCTGTTTGAGCGCCTTGACACATGGTTGCGGTCCTGGGGTTCCACCCCTGGGGGGCCGTTGCACACACCCCTATGGCTGATGCACAGCCTGTGGCTGCTTATCACCCCAAGTGTGGCCACCCCTGTTGCCATGGTGGCCAAGGTTCTGCACAGCAGACCTGATTTGTGGTCCACCCTGCCTGCAGTCTGCAGCTGCTGCCCAGTGCATGCATGGGTGGTGTGTGTGTGCCTGCCACAGGTGTGGCACCTGTGTGTTGCACCACACATTGCCTGTGCGTCCTTGCCTGGCCACTGGGCCATGTGGAGTGGGTGTGATGACAGCAGTCCTGCACCAGTTGCTCCTCTGCACCAGTGTGATGCATCCGATCCATGCCACATACCCACGCCTGTGTGTGTGGGTGTGTGTGTGTCGGGGGGGCTGTGAAGGGTGCTGTGTGTGGTTGTGTGTGAGTGTGTGCCCCTGTCACCCTTACCCCTGCTTCCCACCTCAGTGTGTGCATGCCCATTGCCATGCATGCCCCTGCATGTGTGTTGTACCTGTTTGTGTGGCCTAGTGTTTCACACCATCTACCTGTGTGCACCATAGTGCTCCCGTGCTATGGTGTCCCCATGCCGTCTTGCCTGCTGGATCAGCCAGTGATCCCTCTGCCCAGGTGGTGGTTTTCCACCTCCCTCCAGTCCATTGCATCCATCATCCCCACTACTGTCACCCTCATTGGCCTTGAGAGTTATCCCATGGTCAAGGGCCATGTTGTGCAGTGTGCTTTCAGCATGGCAAAGACTCGCTTGATGATGCTGCGTTTGCTAGCGTGTGCCTCATTGTAGCGTTCCTCTGACGGGTACCAGTAGGGGGTGAGCAGCCAGGGCCACAGTGGATAGGCGCTGTCCTCTGTGTGGATAATAACATGGTTAGCCCTCTGCTATGCTAGGCTGCTTCCCTTGCCTGTCCCTGGTGCCCACACCAACATGCACACCCTGCCCTCCCGCATCCCATGGTATGCTCTGGCCATTGCCCCTTGCCCAATGCCATACTCACCCACTAGGTGGCCCGTGGGAATATCCCCACATTCAAACCTGTGGCACAGCGCAGAGCTGATGAATGCATCATGTGCACTCCCAGAGTGTGTGGCACAGACATTGGTTATATACCCCATGGCACCGCTCACCACCTGGATGTTGACACTCGGGCTCCCCTTACTATTGATGTACGATACACCTTCAGGGCCGGGTGGCATGTGAATGCCCTCGTGGGCACAGTCAATGGCTCCAATCATGCCAGGCATATGTGCTACCCTATGGAAGTCCTGCATAGTTTCTGTATGCTCCGCCTGTGTGCTTGGGAAATGGATGTATTCTGACGCACATGGCAGCAGAGCATTGAGGAACTGTGTGAAGAGGCGGGGACATGGCCAACTTGCTTATGCCTGTGGTGTCCCCTGTTGGCCCCTGTTGGCTCTGGAAGGTGCCTGTGGTGAGCAGACATATGACGGCTGCCATCTTTGTCTCCACAGACGTGGTGTGGCTCTGTCTGGTGGGTGCCTGCATCTCCTCACTGCACAGCTCACAGAGCTGCCTCAGAATGGCCCTGTTCAGGTGATACCGGGCCACAATCTCCGTGTCACTTTACTGCCCTTCCATGGCCATGCTGCTGTTCCTGCTGCCCCCTCACACCCCCTCATTATGTTCTCCATCATGAAGGGCACACTATCCATGGCCCTTGCTGTCCTATATCCCCTACATCCCCCTGGGTGGTTGTCTGCTGTGGGCTGTGTGCCACCCTGGTGCACTGCCTAGCAGTGTGTCTGCCTGTCTGTTACACTCTCTCTGCTCCTGTCTCCCTCTCCACTGCCACCTCAGTTCCTCTCCTTCTTTGTTTGCATTGGTCTGTCTGTCTGTCTCTTTCTTTCTTTCTTTCTTTCTTTCTTTCTTTCTTTCTTTCTTTCTTTCTCTTTCTTTCTTTCTTTCTTTCTCTCTCACTCCCTCTTGCCTGGTGCTAGTGCTTTCTGTGTGCTTGGGCCCTGTATTTATAGGAACTAGTCTGCTCAGAGCATCTCTGATTTGCTCCACCCTTGCGCCATGATTTTGTGGTTGAAAATCACACTGCACTGGTTATTCATGGGCACGCCCCCTGCACTTGAATCTGCATTCATTATAGTTGCACACTGGCAAAATGAGATTTGTGCTGCGCACTGGCTCCCACTGAATATCGCTCCATGGTGCAAGTCTGCACTTGCGCCGGTGCAACTCAGTTGCGCCATGCACAACTGCTTTGAATATCCAGGCCTGTAAGTATAAGCTACAATATGTGATATTCAATGCAGAAGTACAGTATATTTATTGTTAAGTATATTTATTTAGTTTTTGTTTACCAGTTAGGTATGCTAGACAAATATAATGCCTATTTTCAGGCATGACCTGGAGAAGTACAAACAATAAATAAACATTGGTATAAAGGCACACTAGAATAAAGAACAAATCATATATGTATTAGCAAGAACAGATAATGCTAAATTGTAGAGTGTCACCAGAGACCAGTTTAGGGTCTGCGGAGACAAGTTAGGCAGGGACCATCACAGCAGATGAGGTGGGCCATGTGGTCTTTTTCTGCTGACAAATGCCAAATTGCTCAAGATTTTGAAGTAACTGCATGGTAATACAGGGACAAAAACTGTGACAGATGCTTGCCTATTGGATGGTATCCATATGAAAAAAGGAGTCCAGCACTTTCTGAAACCTGGCAAAAGCCCCACCATGCTGACACCACTTATCAGCTACCTGGATACTTCTCCCTGCAGCATGATAGGCCAGGCAGGAAAAAGAGTGGTGGTGTTGCACTATTCCTTATGGAACCCCTCTCAGCCAATATTGTCCTCGGCTCAGATCCAACCTCACCTAGCGAATGGCTCCTATCTGAAATTACCATGGGAGCCTGTGAGAAATTCTACATAGGCTGCCGCTACAACCCTCCCTCTGCTGGACCTGTGGGCCTTGACAGCTTCCTTTCAGGCCTGAGCTCTTTGTCCCCCAACAGAGATGCAATTCTCCTTGGTGATGTTAACTTAAACTGGCTGAGCACCCACCAGTCTGAGTATGCATCCCACCTAAAGCAACACAACCTGGTCCAAACTGTTACGCTTCCCGCCAGGCAAAACTCACTTACAGGCACTCAGTCCCTTCTGGACTGGATCATTACCAACAGGGATGATTATGTACTGCATGCTGGTACCATGGCGGACTCCATCAGTGACCACTCCCCTACATATCTCCTCTGGTCATCTAAATTCAAACATCCTCTTCCCAAATACTTGTCTTTTCACAATTTCAGCAGCCCCAACAACCCTACTCTCCTTGAAGAGGCTCAGTCCTTTGACTGGTCTACTCTTTACCCACTCTCCCATGTGACACAGACAGTAACCCTCCTGACACAGACACTTTTGACCCTGCAGGACCAGCACTTCCCGGTCACCACAGGAAGGGTCAGAGGTGGCTGCTCACACTAGGTTATGAAAGACCTCCTTACCCTTATAATGGATAGGGATCATGCTTGGTCCACATACAAAGCATTCCCCTCCCCCACCCTTTAGGATGCCAACAGACACTGGAGAAATCTATGCAAACATCTGGTGAAATCCCTCAAGCAAACCCACTTTTGTAATCTCCAACAGGCTAACCTTGGAGACCCTAGGAAATTCTGTGCATCCATTGACTCCATACTTAACCCCTACTCCAACAAGTCTGCCCTGCAACTTAACTACCCAAATGGCCTTATTACAGATCCTCTGGAAGTGGCTAGGTCTTTTAATGACAAGTTCTCTGACTTACCCATGTATCAAAGTAAATTACCTAAGAGCCAACCAAATAACTTGGTCCACCATCCAACCCCCCACCTACCTCCGATGGGCCGACCACCCAACCCCAGATTCCCACTTTCTTCTTCAAATTTCTCTCGAGGGCCGGCACAGCTAAGCTCCTCAAAAGCCTTGCAAACCATGGCTCCCCTGGTGCTGATGGTCTATCTCCAGTCTTCCTTAGGATCCTCTCCCTAGCTATCATTGAACCGCTCAATTGTATCTTTAACCTCACCCTCTCCTCCTTCTCCATGCCTGACCCCTGGAAGACTGCAAAGGTGATTCCCATTTTTAAAGCGGGGGACCCTCTATCTATGGACAACTATCGTCCGATATCCATCCTTCCCCACCTAAGTAAACCTCTCAAGAAAGCTGTCCGCCATCAACTTGCTGACTACATAGGCAAACACAACCTCATGTGAAGCCAACAGCATGGCTTTTGAAAAAAACACTCCACCGCCTCTGCCCTCGCTCTTCTAACCAACCACATCCTCACTAATATGGACCATGATAAAGCCACTGAAGCAGTTTTCATTGACCTATCCAAGGCTTTTGACATGGTAAACCATGCCCTTCTCCTGTCCAAGCTTCATAACCTTGGTTGCTCTCAAGAGGTTACTACCTGGTTCAAGAGCTACCTCACCACCTGCTTCCAATTTGTGTGTATTGGCCCTGCTAGCTTCCCCACCCTGCCTGTCTCTACAGGTGTCCCCCAGGGCTCCATACTGGGCCTCCTGCTGTTCTCTTTATTTATAAAGTCCCTCCTTTCTGACTGTCTCAGTTGTCATTCTCTCCTCTATGCTGATGACCTCGTGCCCTTCCACAGCGATAAATCCCCAGACAATATCTCCTCAGTTCTCTCCCGAAACTATGCTGCGGCCCATAACTGGTTCACAAATAACCTCCTTCTGGTTACTGCCAAAAAAATAAAATCTATGCTGTTCAGATCAAAGCCCTACCCGTCCTTCTGATGAGACGTTAAACCGAGGTCCCTTCTGCCCATCCTGATGTTGTCCTGGTGGGTGTCCAGGTGGAAGTAAAAGAACCCAGGGCACTCTTCGCAAAGAGTAGGGAACATTCCTGGTGTCCTGGCCAACATCCCCCTTCCCATAAACCAGTTCATGCAATTATCCAGGCTATGTGTGGGTGATGATGTGCGATATGGCCGCCACCACACATTCAGTCACTTCTCTACCAGTCTAGTATTGCTTGTAAAAGCGCTTTGGGATGTATGAAAAGTGCTATATAAATACTGATTCTTCTTCTTCTTCTTCTAACTAAATACAAAACTCACCCCCCTCTCAAAATCATGTTCCCTCATGGCCAAGTCCTTGAAAACGTGTGCTTTTTCAAATACCTAGGAGTTATACTTCACCCCTCCCTCTCCTTTTCCAAACACATCTATTCAGTAGTTCGAAGATGTCACCAAAAATTAGGTGCTGCTACAGATTCTGGCAATACTTCTCTCTGGAAGCCCAACTTGCCATTGTACAGGAAAATCTACTCCCTATCCTGGACTACTGCTCCCCTATCTATGCCAGGACATCTGCCACCCTCATGGCCAAGCTCTTCTCTGCTTATAACAATGTCTGTCATTTCGCCTTGCTAGCCTCTTTTACCACGCACCACTGAGTCCTCTACAACTCGCTAGGATAGCTCCCACTGTAAGGCTATTTTGACCTAGCCCTGTGTTGCATGGTGGATTCCGCCATCTGTATTGGCCAGAAATCTCCCATTACACCATTCTTTACTGTATGATCCTTGCACTGTAGCATCCACTTAAACAGCACCCCCCCCCACCGAATATCGTCAGGGTATCTACCAACATGGGTGGCAGAGTCTTATCTCTGACAGCCCCTACACTGTGGAATAAACTGCCTGCCAAGCTCTGCTCCCTTGACACCCACTGCCAGTTCAAAACCCACCTCAAAGACTGGCTCCTGACAACTTCCTGCTGCCACTGCTTCCATGGGTAGTTCACTCACTTTCCTGAGTGCACCCTACCAGGGAATGTGTATATATATTAGGTCAAGCCGGAATCAATTAAGCTGGCCTGCTTGTGCACTTGAGCTTTAGTGTCTATGTTTGTTAATCCTGCCTCCCACTCCTCCTCCCCACCCCTTCCCCCTCCGCCCCGTACTTTGCTACACCTTATCCCTCTTTCTACTTATACTTAGACTCCCTTGTTTGTCTTCTTTTGTAACTGCTGCTGATAGAACTGTATGTTTATACATACCCTTACTTACTGTAATGCCTAACTGATGTATGGTTTATGGAATCCTGTATTTTTTTTGTTGCTCTTCTATTTGCTATTCCCATGCACTATTGTAACCATTATCTTGTTTTGTTTTTGTCAACTGTTCCATGCTTTGTTGTTTGGTACATTAGTTCCTGTGCCACAGTATGTGGCCCGGGTCATGCCTGAAAATGGTGCCTGGGATCAGCGCATCTACCCAGTTATCAAAGTCATAAATAAATAAAGCAGGGTTGCTTGCTGGCCCATATTCTTTTCACTTTATACATGGAAACACTAATAAGGGCAATAAAGCAGATTGATACATTTCCTTCCAATATTATGCAAAATAACTACAAATATTATTATATATAGGATAAAGTATGGGGTGCAGTGTGTTACGAGAATCTACACACTCCCGAGTTGTTGGATTGCACATAAACTCTGAGGGCAAAGCCCGAGGGGTTTATTAGCTATCCAACGATGATGGTGTGTGTGAAATTCAAGTAAAACACATTGCACCCCATATTTTGTTATTTATAATTGAAGGGTGACTTTTATTACCCGTAGACGTTTGGTTTAAAAGTTTAATCTTGGTTCCCCGTCGGCAGCACTGAAGTGGCGCATCATGCTGGTATGACTGTCATCCATGTAAGGCCCCCAGGCTGTCCCTTGTACTGCCAAATTCTCTTTTACTCCCTCCCACTGCGAAACACCTCCCACCTGCTGACCCGCTGAAGAAGCAGCCTGAGATTTTCAGGTTAGTAGTGTGTGAAGAGAAACAAACGGACAGTTTTAAACTCAACTTGTGTTTCTGTAGCGTCTTGAGCACATTCGTAGGGGAAGAGAGCGCATGAAATGTTACGGTATTTAATACACATTTTTTTCAATGTAAAAAAATGGAACCCATTATTATATTATTAATTTTTTAGGCAGCCCCGTTCAAAAGTTGTTTTTTTTTGGCTGCACAAGAAACCATATGAGGACAGACTGCGGGAACTCAAAATGTACTCCCTGGAGGAAAGGAGAGCAAGAAGGACAGAACTGAGACCTTTAAGTACCTCCTGGAGGTGAACAAGGTGCAGGAGCAGAGTCTCTTTCAGATGAGAAGAAGTACCAGAACATGGAGTTATGCAATGAAGCTTGGCGGGGGGGATTAAGAGGGCTGTGTGGAAATACATCTTCACAAAGAGAGTAGTGGATGCCTGTAACAGTCTCCTAGAGGAGGTGGTAGGGGCAAAGACATGGAGGAGTTTCAAGCATGTGTGGGATAGGCACATGAGGAAGGGAGGAGGGAGGGACACCTAAGACTGATTATGGTCTGGGGAGTAAAAATAGACAGGAATATAGGACCAAATAGATGGTTTTACTGGACCTTTTCCACTATCAAATTTTATGTTTCTATGTTTCTATGATATACAGAGCAACACCACCTCCAGGCTTTTTTCTATTATGTCTGTTCAATGGGATAATTTTATTATTATACTTTTATTATCATATTGTACAGTGAGGCATTTTTTATTATTATTTTTTACTTTTATATGAATGCATGAATTGGGGATTCTGGAGTTAAGCCATGTTTCTAACTATGCCATGATATTGGGCTTATTAATAGTGATACAGGTACTCAGCTGATCCAGTTTAGGTACTAAACACTTGGGGCCAGATATTCCAAACTTAGCCCTGGCACTAAAGATTGCTGGCCCATGCTAACCAGGTTTTTCACCTGGTTTGTGGGTGGGGTCTATATTCAGACACCCCCACCAGCATGGGCAAAACCCATTAGCTCCCATGCACTAAGTCACCACTGCACCCATGCAAATGGAGGGGTCATCCCCTGCATATGGACATGGCAGGATATTGAGAGGTTTGCATAAGTGGTAAATGCCACCTGAATGGGCACATGTTACTGTCATTGCAAACCCTGACTTATCATGGCAGGCAAAGTACTGTGGCAGGCAGCCCCCCTTGCCCCCCAACAGCAGTCCTTTGCAGGTCTGGATGCCCTGGTGACTAGTGGCACCCCCTTCCCATCTGAACGCCCATTGCCGTAAATGGTTAGCTGCCCCTGGTGTCTAGTGGCACCCACCATCTGATGGCCCTTCCAAGAACATGTGTAGTTGTCCTTGGCATCTAGAGGCCCACCTCCCTCTGATCGTACCTATTGTGTTAATACATCAGTCCCTCATGTCTAGTGACAAACTCCCACCCCCAAACACACATCTCAATAATGGTGTAAACATGCCCTGGTATCTAGTGGCAGCTACGCCCCTTCCTCCGATCACCCACCACCCATCAAGAAGGTATTCCCTAGTGTCGAGTGGCACCCCCAACCCCAAACACCAAGCCCAGATGAGAGTCCATAGTGCCTGGTATCTAGCAGTCCTACCCACTGCCCACACCGAGCACACACCCCTGCCACCCCCACCTTCATTACTGATGCTATGCTGTTCTAAGAGTACTGAGATAGTTCTCCACCTCCGGCGAGGCTGCCCTCATGGAAATGACAGGGAGCACACTTACAGTCTACAGTATATGCTGTACACTGCACATATCCTTCCTATTATTCCATATTCCAGCAAGCCAAGAAGGTGAGTGGAGGGCTCTGCTGGTTGCCCTCTTGGAACAAGAGCATGGCACCAGTGACTGAGGTGGGGGTGGCAGGGTTGTGTGTTCAGTGTGACCGGTATGTCGGGCCACTAGACACGAGGCATTATGGGCTTTTTACCTGGGGCAGGTGTTCAGGGGTTGGGGGTGCCACTGGACACCAGGGAATAGCTTGTTGGTGCAATGGTGGGTGATCAGAGGGTGGGCTGCTCCACTAGACACCAGGGACTACTACTTGTGCAAAGGTATGGGTGATTGGAGGGTGGGGGTGCCACTAGACACCAGGGCATGTCTATATCATTACTGTGACATGTGTTTGGGGGTGGAGGTACTACTAGCACCTGGGACTGATGTATTAACATGGTTCCAGTGATCAGAGGGTAAGGGGCACTCTAGATGCCAGGGACAACTACACAAGTACAGGGATGTGCTATTGGATGGATGAGGGGTGCCACTAGACATCAGGGACAACTTAGCATTTACCATTAGGGGTATTTGGATGGGTGGGGGGTACCACTAGACAACAGGGATTTTGTCTATGTAAGGGGGACAGATGATCAGAGGGTGCGGTGTGCCATTGGACACCAGGGAGTACATGTAAAATGCAGAGATGGGCATTTGGGGTGTGGGGGGCTGCTTGCCCCTGTACCTGCTGTGGCAGGTGACCAAAGAAGGGGCATAAACCTGCCACCACTTCCTATACAAATGAGCCTATAATGGGCATGCATATGGCCCTTAGCACCTTGCATGCCCAATGAGCTCATTTTCATGGTGCTGGCTGAATATATTGCGGAGGGCACCCAGCATTATCAGTTCTGGGGTGTAGTTCCCTGTACATCCCTGTGGGCTGCTTCCAGCCCAGCTCCTTGTCGGGACAGTGCTACGCAACTGTGTGCTGCCATGACTTGGCTGTATATTCTGTTGGATAGCCCTGTTTTTGTCCCTTTCTGAATATCTAGCCCCAGATGTTAATATGGAAAAGCTTCAGAACTTTGCATGTAGAAGGTATAGCCAAAAGGGGGCAACATAGACTGGGTTTGAGAAGAAAGATTAGGGCCAGGGTTCCTCTAAATGTCACTATGTAGAACTGTAGGATAATACTGATAAGATAAATTTAAGGTCTTCATACTAGACAAGTGCCTGCAGTGCTTGTTAATCACTAAATAGGAATATGTAGCTCCCTATCCAGCATATACCAGGATCTATCAAAGAGGCTTAAAGCACTCTTGGGTTTCTTCTTTAGAAATAGGACCCTCTTTTCTCTTGCGACCCGCAAAAGACTTGTCCAAGCAACATTCCTTCCCTTGCTTGACTACGGAGACATTATCTTTATGTCCTCCCTAACCTTGAGCCTGTCTAAACTGGACATACTCTATCACCGTGCTCTTCACTTCATTACTAACTCTGCGTACAGAACCCACCACTGGATCTTTATGCAGCAGTTAGGTGGACCTCTTGCCACCAGACGCCTCCTGCATGCTGGCATTTGGACCCTCAAATTACTACTCCACAAACTGCCTGTCTGTTTAACGCCTCTCATACACATCTCGTATAGCGCCTACTCCCTAAGGAAATCTGACCTTATCCTACTAGATGTTCCCAGGACACATACCACAGCTGGCCAAAGAGCTGTCTCATATGCCCTCCCAAACATTTGGAACCAACTGCAAGCCATGCTGAAGCTAACCAGCATTGTATCAATTAACTCCTACAAAACACTAGCTATCTGTAAATTAAAAGACATATGTAGGTGCTACTAGGCCCCCAACGCCAAGTCAACTTCCTAGGTACCAGCTGGTCCTCTACTTATTAAGCTGAAATGTGTTGCATAATTTAGGGCAAGGTTAAAGCTGGAATGTACTGCATATATAGCATAAGGACTTCTATTGTGTATACCTCTTGTATTATATTTTTTTTCTTTGTTGTTCTACATTTTATATTTCCTGTCTATGTAATTGTGAACTGTATGTGTATGTGCATCAGGACCTCTTTGTGAATGATCTTGCTCAATGGAGTTTTTCCTGCAATAAACTTGAACTTGAACTTGAATATACAAATGAGATATACAATCTAAAATTACCTCAGAACCTCTGTCCAGGGCTGGATTATATAAAGTTGGGTGGGACTGAAAAAACAGTTTGAAGGAGGGCAATGTGGTGATAATAAAAGTGTACTGAAATTTGTGAGGCTACCCAATGTGTAGTGAGTGGTAGTGGGGTGTAATCATGGCAAATGAAAGACAAAACATCGACAGCAGCATTAACAACAGGCATCAGTTTTTTTAGACAGTTAGCATAGGCAAATAAAGGTGATATGACAATTTCTAATAAATATATTGACAATTTCTAACAAATATATTATTATCACAATAGTAGCAGAATACCCTAGATTCAGACAGGGCGTACGTATGACCATATTGAGCAGTAATATGAATGCCTACAGTAGGTAGGAGGCTGCCCAAAGTTGTTATAAACACATCAAACAGAGCAGGTAAATAATATACTAAGTACTGCAGCTTAAACAGCAATGACACCCACCATGGCAGTTAGATCCAGAAATTTAGGAGCATTGATATACAGTATGTGGTGTATCCATGGAAGGTTTAAGGGTTAGTCAGTAAAACTCCACACAGAATAGTATTATCTCCAGACAAAGTCCAACATATGGAAATCCCAAACGTAGAAGCTGATAAAACTAAAGCAGACTCAGGACAGATGAGTAATGGCATCCCTGTCATACCCAGGGGCAAGGCACTCCTTCACCTATATTCCTGAAACACAGACATCACAGACTTCTCAAATGGAGAGAGGATCACAAATTTAGAAGTCAGTAAACATCTGGGAATAAATGACCACTGCACAGTGTGCTTCACAATAAGCACAACCATGGAGAAAAGCCAAACAAAAACAAAGATACTGGACTATAGAAGGGCTGACTTTGGCAAAATGGGTGAATACCTGAGAATGCACTAGCAAATGGCGGGGAGGGGAGAACAATGGAAAAATCAAAACTGCCATCAAAAAGGCAACAAGCCTTTGTTTGAAACAAAGAAAACACAGCGGTGTAAAAAATCACTATGGTTCTCAAAAGAGTTGGCAGGGAAGGTTAAAGAGAAAAAGGCTGCATTCAAAAAGTATAAGGAATCACAGAAGGAGCAAGACAGGGAACTGTATCAATTGAAGCAGAAAGAAGTGGGGAAGACAGTCAGAATAGCAAAGGCCCAAACTAAGGAAAAAATAGCCAACTCAGTTAAGAAGGGGGGGATAAAACCTTCTATAGGTACATTAGGGAGCATAGAAAGATTAAGGGAGGGACAGTGAAGATTAATAAAGGAGAGAGGAGGTTGGCAGAGAGAGACAGTGAAAAGGCAGAGATACTGGATGAATACTTTTGCTCAGTATTCACAAAAGAATATGAGGAGGAGTTACCTAAACCAGACAATAGAAGCACTCTGGGTAGGGGGGTTGACACCAGTCCATTTACAGAAGAAAAAGTCCTGAAAGAACTCCTAAGACTCAAGGTGGACAAAGCAATGGGGCCTGACTGGATTCACCCCAGAATCCTAAAAGAACTAAGGGAGGACCTAGTGACACCACTGACCACACTTTTTAACAAATCATTGGAGGATGGGGTGGTAACTGAGGACTGGAGGAGGGCATTTGTGATTCCCCTTAACAAAAGTGGGAGCAAGGCAGATGCAGGAAACTACAGACCTGTAAGTTTGACCTCAGTGGTAGGGAAAATGATGGAATCACTTCTGAAAGAAAGAATTATTGAGTACCTAGAGGACAGCAGGGCACAGGACCAAAAACAGCATGGTATTACAGCAGGAAGGTCATGTCAGACAAATCTAATCGATTTCTTTGACTGGGTGACCAAAGTAATAGACCAGGGAGGGGCTGTGGATATGGCCTACCTAGACTTTAGCAAGGCATTTGACACAGTCCCGCACAAAAGATTAATAATCAAGTTAGTCAGCTTGGGAGTGGGTCCCAGGGTGGTAGCCTGGGTAGCAAACTGGCTGCACAACAGGACACAGAAGGTAATAGTAAATGAAATACATTCTGAAGAAAGGGGGCTTACTAGTGGAGTACCTCAGAACTCTGTACTGGGTCCAGTCCTCTTTAACATTTTTATAGGTGACATTGCAGAGGGATTGGAGGGAAAGATATGCCTCTTTGCAGATGACACAAAGATCTGTAACAGAGTTGATACACGGGTGGGGGGGTAGAAAGGATGAGAAGGGAATTGGCAAGGTTGGAGGAAGGTCAGACATATGGCAACTTAGATTCAATACAAATA
The DNA here is from genome assembly GCA_016271365.2 of Neoceratodus forsteri. NCBI lineage: Eukaryota > Metazoa > Chordata > Ceratodontiformes > Ceratodontidae > Neoceratodus > Neoceratodus forsteri. The sequence continues at coordinate 634,462,922 of CM057455.1, read as the reverse complement.
AGTGCAAAGTTATGCACCTGGGAAACAAAAACCCAGGAGAAGAGTACACAATAGCAGGGGAGGTACTAACAACAACAAAAATGGAAAGGGACCTGTGTGTAGTCATATCAGATGACCTAAAGGTGGGTAAGCAATGTGAGAAGTCATAAGGAGAGCCAGGGGGATACTGGGATGCATAGGAAGGGCATCACAAGTAGAAAAGGAAGTGGTTATCCTCTGTACAGACAGTTGGTGAGACCCCATCTAGAGTACTGTGTGCAGTTTTGGAGACCTCATCTTTGCAAGGACTTAGACAGGATGGAAGCAGTCCAGAAGGACAACTAAAATGGTGCAAGGTCTCATCAAAACCATATGAAAAGAGACTGAGAGAGCTTAATACCCCTTGATGAAAGGAGGGACAGGTGGGACATGATAGAAACTTTCAAGTACCTCAAGGGAATCAACAAAGTCCAGGAGGTAACATCTTTCAGAAAAGAGATGTGTAAGAACAAGGGGCACAATTTAAAGATAGAGGGGACGAGCTCAGGGGTAGTGTGAGAAATATTTTTCATGTAGAGAGTGGTGGATGCATGGAACTGCCTTCCTGGGGAGGTTGTTGGGTCTAAAACAGTGGGGGAATTCAAACATGCATGGGACAGACATAAGGCAATTATAGTGGGGTGTTGCAGGAAGTATGCTGTTGGTTAACTAGAATCTGCAGCTTATCCAGTAGGAAGGGAAATGGGCAGACTGGGTGGGCCAAGTGGTCCTTATCTGCCATCAAAGTCTATGTTTCTATATTTCTTCCTCCAAATCAGTCAGGCTATAGCCAATATTATGGGGTAATCAGACCATACCCCTCCTGATAGGAGGTGAGTTCAGTTTGGAACCCAATGTATCCTAGATCAGAGCCAACTCACCACCGATAGCCATCTCAAAGCCAGACTTGCATGGCAAGGGATGATTAAAGAGTGGGGCTCACTTACATGTGGCAGAGCGATAATCCCACACGACATCCCATCAAATTCTATTCTCCTGAAGAAAAGTCTCACAGTAGGATAGATATATGGTTGGTAGTGGTAGCAGGAGTTCAACAGCCCAACACTGAAAGAATTATCATATTTGGCAATGCCTCGATTACCATTTGCTCTCCCTCAAGGCAAAATAAAAGCAGGTGGAGGTGCAAACTCCTTTTATTGTTAAACCCTGAATTTAAAAAAAAAACATAAGAAAGCTGAAGAGGTATGGGAAGGCACTATTTGGGAAGCCTTCATGGAATTTAGTCACCCAAAGGTGCAAGTGGGAGGTCGAGATCGGAGAACTTCAGAAGAAACTAACTCACTGGAATCAAAGGCCAGAAGCCACACATTTCTCAACTCATGTTTGCGTGTCCAAATGACAAGGCTAAAGGATAAAATTAACACACTGCTCCAATAAAAGGCAGAATGGCCACTTCTCTGCTCAAAACTTAATTTCTGGGAGTCAGGTGAGAAAAGGGAAAGTTACTAGCCTACAGTCTACTGAAACAGAAAGCAGAATATCAGATTCCTGAACTCAGGAAACCAGCTGGCTTCATAGCCACAAAACTGCAAGAGATAAATGAAGTTATGAGGGTGCTTGCATGAAAGCATGTATAAGTCAGACCCCCCGCCACATACAACAGTTCCTAGGTCAGGTAAACTACTGTACCTACTCTGCCTGAATACATCAAGGCAGATTTTGATGTCCCCATCACAGCTCAAGAGCTAGGCAGAACACTACAGCAACTCATTGTGGGTAAAGCCCAGGGCAGGGATGAATTCACTATCAATCTGTATCAACTCACATTGCATGTGATTATATCCTGTCTTGCAGATGCACGACAGGAAGTGCAAAAGACAGCCCCTCCCCCATAATGAGAGAAGCAGTGGTGACCCTACAGCCCAAGAAATCAAAGGACTCTCAACTGCACCAGTTTTCATCCCATCTCCTTTATCAAGGTACCAAGGTACTTGCCAAAGCTCTTGCCACCAGACTAGAACAGGCCCTTCACTTTCTAATTCATCACATTCAGGCATGGTTTTGAAATGGCAAAACATGAACAGATAACATACTCATGGCCCTGAACCTCAAAAAGCATGTTGGAAAGATCAATGCCACTATAGTAACCATTGCAATAGCCTTCCACAAGGCATTTGATTCTATTGAGTGAGGCCATTTGTATTCAGTACTGACAGTGTATAACTTCAGGCCCAGAATTCAGATTCTAGATATCTACTCTATACCATGCCTCCATAGCCACTGTTCTTATGAACGGAACCATTTCATCCCCCTTTATTCTATAAAGAGGAACAAGGCAGGGGTGCCCATTTCCTCCCCTTCTATTTCTTTTGGCATTGGATCCTCCAACCAGAAAAACTCTTGAATGAAGAGAAAATTAAAGGGATCCAAGTTGGTGGGAGGAAATATTTGGCAAATATTTATGCCGATGTCTGACTGACTGATAACCCTATTTAACCCCAAGGCCTAGCTGCCCCACTTTACATCTGCAGTAACAGCTTTTGAAGACATTACAGGGCTATCAGTAAACTGAAAAAAAAAACACTCACTCACCCTTAAACCAGAGTTGTAGGGCTTCATGTTGCGAAGGGAGCCCTGTAAGATGGGAGGAGAAAAGCTTCCCCTACTGGGTATATGACTAAATTCCCAATGGGTAGACATGGTCCCCCGTTATCTACAGTCACTTCCCAGCTGACAGACATAGAAAATGTAATCAAAGGTTGGTTAATACTAAATCTCACTCTGAAAGGGAACGTGGAGGCGATTCACATGTTTATGCTCCCAAAGTTCACATATATCTTCTACAATCTTCCACTGGAGGAAGATGACAGGTACCTCAGAAGAACTGACCAGTTAGGAAGTCTTTTTCTTTGGGAAGGAAAGGCACACAGAGTAAGCAGATATGAACTTATGGCACAAGGGTCCAAGGGAGGCCTGGGGTTACCATAGTTTAAATGTTATGCACTAGCATATAGCATGGCTATAGTGATCACATGCATCATCCCCCCTTCATTATCACCCTAATGGGTGACCCTCGAGACTGACTTGATTCAATCCTCATGCCTCGCCCACCTCCAGAGCTGCACTGGTGGCAAAAGAGTGGACACAAACCCTATTATCTCCATGAACAAAACATCCTGGCTTAAATGTCTAGCTCAAACTGTGGTGCTGAAGGTAATTAGCGCCCCCTCCCCATATCACTTAACATACATTTGAGATAACTCACTGGTACTGACAGAGCTCAAGCTGATTAATTGGGAACAGTGGGACCAGATCAGCATCAAGACAGTGCTGGCTATTTCCATCCAAGGATCTACTGTCTTGCTGTCCTTCCAGAAAATCTAAAATAAATTCCAGCTCACAAAGTCTGACTGCTGGAAGTCTCTACAACTTAAAGCTGCACTTCAGTTACTAGAGAGCTGTACCAACAGTACAGTACACAGCAACTGGTCTTGGCTTCAGCTAATAGTGAAGGCTTCAACCCGTAAAGATTTAGCAGGTAGGGTATAGTGCATTATTATGGACAAGCAGCCCCCAACAGAAAACTCTCACAAGGTTGATTGGAAACAGAAATTAGATATTGAAATGCCCCAAGCAGTGTGGGAGGACTGTACAAAAGCATCTCATTATGCCTACAGGGATGCCAAAGGGCAAGTGATCCAAACACAAATACTTCCTAGTTGGTACAAAACACCTGAGGCTCTCCCCTGTTTTCCCACTCAAACTGGTGAAGATTAGCTCATTCCAATGATGGGCTATTGCTTATTGTGTGGGACTGCTCCTCTATCCATACATGCTGATCTGGGATCCTAGAGGATTGTTTTTCTGTACTTGGCAAGCATTTCTCTCACAGTCCAGATGTAGCATTACTAGGAAACACAACACTGATGCAGGGAATAGACAACTCCAGTGCTGGCTTTTGGCAGAGGTCATGGACGCCAAATAAGAACTCTTCATGAAATGCCCCCCCCCCCATGGCATGGGACTTCTCCCTGGGAAACTTGCACTGTTTGAAAGACTTTCTTCCTTATCTGCAGGGAAAATGTAACAGTATCACCAGAAGTGGGCACTATTCCTCAACTCTCATCTCTGTTTGGTGCCCACCCTTATCCCAATGAAGCCCCACAATTATACAAATGTTTACCAATAATTTAAGGGTTTGCAAGTTCTTAGTCTCCACCCCACCGTGTCCAGCTACAACTATCCAGACTGCATGTCCAAATCTGGCCCCAAATAGATAATTTCCTATGGCAATTGGTAGCTTAGCAGCTGCACCATAGTCACTGGCATATTTCCCATTAGAAACGTAGAAGATGATGGCAGAAGCAGACCGTTAGGTCCATCTAGCCTGCACAGTTGTTTTAGACCTATTTGACACTCTAGTTGCACTTTGTAGTCAGGGTTCCCTTGTGTCTATCCCATGCATTCTTGAATCCCCCACTGTGTTGACCCCCACAACCTCTTGGGGCAGGCTATTCCAGGCATCCACTACTCTTTCTGTGAAGAAAAACATCCTGGTGTTGGTAGAGAACCCTCATCCTTGTAGCCTGAGGTCATGTCCCCTGGTCCTGGAGCCCTTCTTGAAGTAAAAATGTTCCTGTGCCTGTACCTTGTTAATGTCTTTTATGTACTTGAATGTTTCAATTATGTCCCCTCTCTCTCTTCTCTGCTCCAGGGAGTACATATTCAGTTCCCTAAGTCTTTCTTCGTATGACATGTACTACAGACCCTGAATCATTTTTGTCACCCTTCTCTGTACTGTTTCCACCCAGTCAATGTCCTTCCCAAGGTGAGGGCTCCAGAACTGGACTCTGAATTCCAGGTGTGCACGCCCAATGATCTAGATAGTGGTAGTATCACCTCTCTCCTCCTGCTCGTGATTCCCCTCCCAATGCAGCCAAGCATTCTGTTGGCCTTCAATGTTGCCTTCTCATGTTGTTTACTAACCTTCAAGTTTTCTGAGATTATGATTCCAAGATCTCGTTCCTGGTATGAGGCCACCAGTCTTTCGCCTCCTAGGTAATACTCCTTTCTTGGATTTTTCTTTCCTATGTGCATGACCTTACACCTTTTGGCGTTAAATCTTAGTTACCACGCTCCATACAATTCTTCTAGTTTCTTGAGGTCAGCTTCCATCCTGCTCACTCCTTCTGAGGTGTCCACCCTGTTACATATGATAGCACCTTGAAACAATGACACCCTCACCGCGAAATACCACCACAGTGACAAATCTTGCCGGGTCGAGATATTTCACTGTGGTGGTCCACTGTGACCCGACACCACAACTCCTGGTGTTGTACCCCCCAAACCAACTCCAATTTGGAGCTGGTTATTTAAAGTTGGGGGGTGCAGGAGCACAGCCCACTGCATGGGGGTGTGGGGGGCAAAGCTCCCCCCTGCAGAAAAGCACTTTTCCCAGTCAAGTACAATGTCGACTGTCAGCATTGTTCACGTCGATATCGGGGCCGTTGATATCAATGATGTCATTGTACAATGGTGGAACCGTTACATATCTTGGTGTCATCTGTGAACAGACACACCTTCCCTTCCAGTTCATCAGCGATGTCTGCTACAAAAACATTGAAGAGCAGAGGCCCCAGCACTGAGCCCTGGGGCACCCCACTGGTCACCCTGCCTTCCGTCAATTGCATTCCATTAACCTGTACCCTCTGGGTTCTGCCTTGTAACCAGTTTTGTATCCCTCTGACTACTTCTGGACCAACCCCAGTGTGGTCAAGCTTCTTTACCAGCCTTCTGTGGGGAACCACTTCAAAGTCCTTACTAAAGTTTAGATAGACCACATCCACTGCCCCACCATCGTCCACTATTTTTGTAGCATAGTCAAAAAACTTGAGGAGATTTGTCTAGCATGACCTACCTGCTGTGAAACCATGCTGTTTGGGGCCTTGTTGGCTGTTAGTTTTGAGGAATGCTATGATCCTGTTTGAGTAGTGTCAACATTAGTTTCCTCCTTACCACAGATGTGAGACTTACCAGTCTGTAATTACTAGCCTCTTTACAACTGCTTGATTTGTCAAGTGGAATCACTATTGCCTATTTCCAGTCTTCGGGTACCACACTGCTCTTCAAGGATTTCATGAATAGAAGTGCCAGAGGGGCTGCTAATTCTGCCCCCAGTTCCTTAAGGATTCTAGGGTGCATCTCATCTGGACACATGGCTTTGTCTGCTTTTAGTTTATTTAGCACCTCAAGTACTTCGACTTCGGTAAAGGGACTTGTGTCTACCCCTGGTCCTGGGGTGTTGTGTTTTTTCAGGGCTGGGCCATCCCCTGGGTCCTCTTTGGTAAACACTGAGCAGACATATTTGTTGAGGATTTCGGCTTTCTCTGGGTCATGTTTGATGCATTTCCCTTCTTCAGTAGCAATCTTTACTATCCCCCTTTTGCCTTCCCACGTTCTCTAATGTATCTAAAAAATGTTTTGCCTCCTCTTTTTGCCCCTTCTGCTATCTTTTACTCTGTCTGGACTTTTGCCTTTCTAATTTGTTTGTTAGACTCTCTCATTTTTTCCTTGTATGACTCCCAGTCTTTCTCAGTTTTGGTTTCCTGGTATAAGCTGTATGCATTCTTTTTTTCTTTGACTGTGGCAGCCACATCCTTGGAAAAGCATAAAGGATTTCTTTTCCTTTTTACTTTGCTGACCCATCTGACACATTGATCTGTGGCAGTCTTTATTGCTCTCTTGAGTCTCCCCAACATGATCTCCACCTCTTCAACCTCTATTTTCATTAACTGGCTACTTATGTTGTTCCTCATCTTTTGGAGGTCAGTCTTTCTGAAATCTAGCACCTTTATTTTTGAGTGACTGGTGTCCTGTGTTATGTTTACCTAAAAGTTTACTATGTGATGGCCGCTGTTGTCCATATGGCATCCCACTTTGATGTCCTTGATCCTTTCTGAGTTTGTGAAAACAAGATCGAGAATGGCATCTCCCCTTGTTGGGGTTCTAACAAGTTGGCACAATCCCACGCCTTGTAGTGACAATAAGAAGTCCCTACTTTTTGTTGCTGCAGTTAGTGTGCTCCAGTTAATATCTGGTAGATTGAAGTCCTCCACCAGTATTACTTTGCCTTTATCGGACATTTTGTGGATTTCGCCTATTAGGTCTTTGTCTCTTTTATCTCCTTGATTTGGAGGCCTGTACATGATGCAGATTCTAAAGGGTTTTCTTTGCCGATGTCTACTGTTAACCACAGAGGCTCGAAGTTCTCAGGTTGCCCTTTTACTTCTGTCACTTTTATTTCCTCCTGAATATAAATGGCTACACCCCCCTCTTTTTTTGCCCTGCCTATCTTTCCAGAACAGATTGTAATCAGGAATGGCCGTAAACCATCTGTGGTTTTCTATGAACCATGTTTATGTTACAGCCACACAGCCCAACCTTTCTGTTTCCAAGATGGCTGTGAGTTTGGGAAGTTTGTTGGTTAGGTGCCTAGTATTTGCAACCATTGCCTTCCAGGAATGTACCTCCTCTTTGGTGCGAGGTTGTACCCCCTTCCTGGACTGCTTCAGTGTGATCTTTCTGGCTGAGAGATTATGGAGCTTGCTGTTTCTGGTGGTTGTTGGCTCTGAATTGTTTTCTGAGGATGTATGTGCAGATTTGGTGTTTTGGGGAGTGATGACTAACCCACCGAAGGCAGGGGTGTGAGCTGCATCGTACTCACCTTTATTTAGTTTAAACTACCTGTATAGACATCGCATTTTTGTCTGAGTTCTCGCATACCTTCTCTGTTTAGGTGCAATCTATTGTATTTAAAAAAAGTTATTTCCCAAAAGTTGTGTCAGTTCCTTACGTACTGGTATCCCTTGTCTTGGCACCAATCATGCAGCCATGAGTTGAATTCACCTACTGTACAGTACTTCAATCTCTCTGACTCACTTGGTGCTTTTTCTCACACTGGTAGCACTCCTGAGAAGGCTAATTTGGATAGAAGGGAAGAAAGTTTGTTGGCCAGGTCCTTGAAGTGTGTCTTGGCCTCCTGAGCTGTGTGATTTGCCAAGTCATTGGTACCAAGGTGTATTGTTATATGTGTAACATCCCCTGATTCCTGCACAATTGTCTTTATGTGGTTAGTGTCCCTACTTGCAGAGGCTCCTAGTAGACACTTTACCATGATGTCGCTTTTAACTTTTTGCTTTAGGTGGTGTTCCACTCCTCGGATCATGGAATCCCAGCTTTTGAAAATTGTGTTTTTGTTTATATTTGTGTCATGTTTATTTTGAGTTTTAGTGTTTTTATTGTTATTGCATTTGGTTTTGGTATTGTTGTTGGTTATATTTTCAGTATTAGTATTTTTGTTTTTATCATAGTTTTTATTGGTTTTAATTTGTGTATTAGCCTTTTTTTGATGATTTTATTTCTTTACCTTATATTACTTTGTCTGTGGTTGGTAGCAGTGGAGTGAACCTGTTTTTGGTCTGGATGGCCAGGAAATGCTCCTGGTTTTTGGCTTTCTTCCTTCCTGGGCCTCCTATAATGCCTCTTTTTCCTTAGCACCTGACAGTGTCTGGGCCCTGCCTCAAGTTCTGGCCACTGGTTGACATACTGGTACTGGTGGTGGGGGGTTGAGGATTGTGCTATAAAGTTCCCTGTATTGGAGGTCATATATTATAGTCCAAGGATCCTGTAGTTGGGCTGCAAGATCTGTTATGGTGCAGCATGCATGGCAGGGTCCTGGTTGCCATTTACAGATCCTATTGTACAGTGCACCACATTTTTCGCAACTGACAAGGTCCATTTTTTTCTAGTTGAGAGGTAGTACTGATTCCTGTTTCTTGGTAGGAAGTGTGGATGAAAAGAAAACAGAACAGTGAGTTTTTTTCTTTTCTTTTTGTTCCTTACTATGTCCTATCAGGTGTTGTGGGTGGTGCTACATGCCTATAAAGCAAGATCACTCAGGGGAGGGTGTGATTAGGGGGAGGGTGGGTGGACATATCGACTGTTCCCTGTATGCATTAGAAAACAATCAGGTAGCTGTTGAACAGATGAGGTCTAGCTTGTACTCCTGCAAGGTAAGAAGAAATCTGGTTACTAGCTCAGTTGTTCTGCCCTTCATCTCAGAACAGCTCCATGGAGTCCCTGCTGCCTGCAGTAAAAAACCCTGGCTGTGGTCTATGCACCCCGATTCCCTGCTGCTGTGAGGGAGAGGGGACTGATCCACTGGTTGCAGGACAGTATCCACCCTTCTTACATACTGAAGTGCCCAGGGAAGTGCTGCAGCAGAAGCTGCTGATGAGAGTAGAAGCTGCTGACAAGATGGAACCTGGATGCAGCTATGCTGTTGTGAGTTCTGTTTGTAGCGCTTCAGTCAGCAGACCTGCAGGCAAGAGCATGGGAGTATTTAAATCTCCTACTTGCACTTCCCTCAGGTGGAGTTTGCCACTTTTTGGGTCCAGGGATCCTTTTGTGCCCCCTCACTTTTGCTGGAGTTTGTGCTCTTTTGCCCTTTAGTACCCAATTCACTGGACTACTGAGGCACAGGCTACATCACACTGCCACTGACTGATCCCTGCATGCCGCAAAAACATGGTACATGCATCCTGGCTCCCTGCTGCTGTGAGAGAGGTTGGACTGATCCACTGGCTGCAGGACAATACCAACCCTTCTCAAATGCTGAAGTGCACAGGGAACTGCTGCAGCAGAAGCCGCCAATGAGAGTAGAAACCACCAACAAGATGGTACCTGGATGTGGCTATGCTGCTCTGAGTTCCACTTGTAGCATTTCAGTCAGCAGACCTGCAGACAAGAGTGTGGGAGAATTTAAATCTCCCACTTGGGCTTCCCTCAGGAGAAGATCAATGAAGCTCAGCAGACAGTAAGGCTTGGGGCTGGACCACACTTTGCATATTGCCTCCTAAGGTTGCCCTTTTTGACGGGTGGATGAGGATGTCTTAAGCTGTGTTCCGCCTTTTACCCAGCATTCAGCCCCTTCCCCAGCAGAGAGAACCAGATGCCTTGTACAACTGTTTTTCATGAATTCAATACTATAGTGAATTACTCAAGGTTTTTTTTTTGCTTACATGTGTAGACCTGCCTGACCTACAGTCCTTAATGTGGACTACCATGTTTCTATGATACAGTATGAAAGATAATAGTATTTTCTCACGCTTGCTATGATGTGCTATTCAGTATAGTTAGGTTTGTGGTATTATGCACCACCCACAGTTGTTAGCCATAATGCTATGATCAGCATATTTTATGAATCATTGTATTGCAACCCAAAAGTAGTTTTAATTAACATATTACTGTGTATGTGGAAAACCTAATGACCTTGGGTGCGAACTGCCCACGATACCCACCAATAGAAATGCTTTGTTTAGCTTTTCTACTATGCAAATGAGCCCATTAACAGGTAACAGACCCTCTTATCTCTGACTATAAGAGTTTGTGTACTCTTGTTTTTTAGTGAGTTTTTCAATGATGACACTGGGTGTTCAGAGGTTCTGGACTCCCAGCAGGTACACTGTCCTTTTTGCATGCATTTAGGGAATAGTTCTTTATTCTGTGACACCTGTCTTCTGTGTCATGTTTTCTCATCAGGTTTAGAATCCTGCTAAAATCCAAAAAATAGCAACCATGGCACAGACTTGACTGGACAGAACCAAAACAGTACACAAAAACGTGTACAGACGAATGGGCACAGGAAACACAAAGGTGCTCAAACCTACACCCACCTGTTCAGCCCATATGGATGATCTTGCAGGCCCTCTGCACCACAAACAGGAATAGGAACCACAAAGGTGTTTGAACCTATGCCTCCTGTTCACCTAGCAGCATTGGTCTGTGGGGTTCCATGTCCCAAACGTGTAACTTTCTAGCTATAGACCCCAAGGTGGAGCGATAAGCCTCAGACTCCCCACTAGTACAGAAAAAGGGGAACCTTCCAAAATGGCCATTAGTACAGAACTCAACACTAGACGTCTCAAACTTTCTAACTTCCCATTGAGGTTGGGGCGATTTCGCACTGGACACGAAGTCACACGGTCATCCGATACAGTATGTGTGCATGCAGTATTCATAGACCAAACCTACGGTTAAGAAACATGACCAAAAAGGTATAATGGTTGTTTCCCTCTATGTTGCACAACAGGCAGTGGAAACAGATGTCCTAGCTCTGAAAAATGAACTGGACTCCGAATCCCGAGAAATAGGCGAGCAACCGAGGGAGCTAGAGCAAGAAATTGAGAAGCTCAGAATCAGAATAAACAGCAGAGTACTGTACAGGAGAAAGACAGAGAGATTGTTAGGTGGAGAGAGGATTGTGAAAGGTTGCAGCAGGATAAGAAGCATACGTTACAGTGGAATGATTTTCTTACTGGTATGAATGATACGCTGCAGAGTGAGAATGAGGAGTTGTTGGAGGAGTTTGGAAAATGTCAGGAAGCATATGACAGGGAGATCATGGAAAGTGTTGAAGTGCTGCATAAAGTACAGAGTTTTGCAACAGCATGTCAGTAACGGACAGTACAAAGGAAGAGTAGATCATTCAATGTGTAGAACAAAGATGACAAAATTACATCAGCAGTAGGAAATCCTTAAGGGTCATGTGAAAGTTATGCCGTATGCCCTGCTTATCGATCTCACATCATTAAAAGATGAAGACAGCACTGATGGAGGAATTCAAGACAGTGGTTCCTGGGATGCCGGTGGGTTGAGGCCTCACCCACCGGAAGCTGCCTTGAACAAGAAATACAAGGAGAAAGTACAGAGCCTGATCCAAAAGGTGGTCTCAAAAGCTCAGATCTCTGTTAGCTGGCTAGGGTGTTTAGACAAGCAGTCTCCAACCTGCTTCAATAGGATATAAAACAACAGACTCTCCTTCAGGGCGTGGTCACCACCATGGCTGAGGTGGTCATCAAGTCCATCACAGTGCAGCTGGTACTGCCCCCAAATGATCTGCAGTATGCACAAGCCATCCAGAATATTGTGGACATGATACGTTGTATGGCCCCAGCAGACAACCTCAGTTGCCATTTGAAAAAAGTGAGAAATCATCATGAAATGCTGAGCCTTGCAGCTGAGTATAGGGCATAGGTTCTGAAACAGACTTTGGACCCTACATTGTGGATCAAGTTGACAGAAGGCAAATATCATGGTGTCAGAGCCCCATTCAAAGCCATCGCCACCCACCTCTTGATAGCACACAATCCTAACATGGTTGGCATAATGCTAGCCCATCCAATATAGCAGCATGCCAAAGAGACCCCAGTCCAGTACAATGGTTATTTGTGGCTCACGTATGTAGCAGGCAAAGATCTGGATGGTGAAAATTCTGACAGGGAATCGATTGAGTACAAATCTCTGTTCTTGAAAAATCTACAACCTGCCTTCACAAGAAGGTATGGACAGCAGTATTCCCAAGATGGGACCACTTCCATGAGATCACTCAAAAAGTGAAACTGTTGCACCAGATTTATGTGCAGGAACTGGGCTTAGGTTCCAGTCCAAGGAGACCACAGTGCAGAACAGCACCAAGTCATCCACTAAGTATGTGGTGGAAAGGAAATCAAAGGATTCACATCAGGACAAGCCCTCCTACCAGAACAGAGAAGGGTCAAACAACAACAGGAAGAGGAATCGGCAGAAGCTGAATCAGTGGAATACAAAAGGGAATAATGGACAGAAACAGTGGCCTGGCCCTTCGTTGAAGGATTTGGCCAAGGAAAACATCTGGTTTCAGGAGTTAAAGGCCAAAATCCAGTCACTTACAGCAGTCATTCCTGCCAGAATGGTGGCTGCCATCCCACCCTCTCCTCCATTGGATGACTCCGTTGAGAGAGGTTGGTCCAAGTTTCCATAATCCAAAGTGATACAAATGCTTTGAGAGATAGATCCCTCATCTGATGATGCCAAGCAGAAACAAAGTGAATCGGATTGGTGGTGTCAGGTGCCAGTTCAAATTGTCACCTCCCTGGCAATCAATGATTTCAGACACCCATGTGTAGAAACACTGGTTGGGGGCCACCAGCATGAGTTACTTCTAGATACAGGCACTGCAGTTTCAGTGTTGCAACGAGATGATCCACAGCTATCTTGTTGGTCATCAGGAAGGCCACTTCCACCCAGACATTCGAGGGGATAATGATTACAATGTACCAGTCCAAACCAATATCAGCTGACATCAGCACTTTGGAGGTGACACACCATTTTGACCTCATGATATTACATTATTACCAGAGCATCTTGAGAATAGATTTTCTCTCATGCTATGACTTTGTGGTGGATTTAGCCAATAGGCTATCACTTCAAATACCTGGCCAGTACCATATGCACCTCGTTTCTGACTTGCATGTTGTAGCAGTGGTAAAGCCCAATGATGCAGAGTATGATATCATCCTCATGCTTCAGTACAATGAGCTATTCCCTCAACCGAGATTGATTCTGAAAAAGCATCAAGATGCCTTTGCCAAATATAAACATGATTTTGGGAGAATGGACAATCTCATACATGTCATTGGTGATGAACAAGCATGTCAGAGACAATATCCTTTTCCTGCAGAGGCAGTACTTCTTTGAGAACTACCACTGAATCCATTTTGAACCAAGGGGTCATAAGGTCCTGTGTATCCACAGTCAACTCCCCATCTGGCCCGTAAAGAAGACCATCCATAGGTGGTGGCTTACCATTGACTACTGAAGACTTAAACAAGTCACTCCCAGTTGTGCACCCACTGTGGCATCTGCCCAGGATGTGCTAAAACTTTTGAAACCTGAACACAAGTGATTCAGTACACTAGATATCACCAATGGTTTCTGGTCACTCCCATTGTTCCCTGAGAGCCAACACAAGTTTGCCTTCACCTTTGAAGGATGTCATTACACATGGAACTGCCTCCCACAAGGATTCCACAACAACCTTCCCTCTTTCACATTGACATGAGGGATGCCATACATGGATGGCTTCTCAACACCATAATGACTCCTGCAATATGTGGATGACCTTCTCTTGGCCACAGCAGGTCAGAAGAAACACATGGAGCTCCTAGACAAACTCTTGACACTCCTACAGATTGCAGCACTCAAGTGCAACTCTGCAAAGGTACAATTGTGCATTTTTGAAGTCTCCTTTCTGGGCCTGTGCATCACTGCTGAGGGCAGTAGCCCTGCTAGGACAAGGTCCAAGGCATTCAGGACTTGCCACTTTGTACCAGTCAGGCTATGCTGAGACACTTCCTGAGCATGGTAAACTATTCCAGGGACTTCATTTGCAACTTTGCTCAGAAGGCCGCACCCCTATATGAGCTCTGAAGAAAGATGTTCCTTGGCAGTGGGAGTCAGAACATAAAGCGGCTGTTACTTCTTTGAAAAAAGCTTTGGCCTCCACTTCAGCTTTGGTCAGCCCTAACCCAGAATTGCCATTCCATTTGGAAACTGCCATCTCTGATGTGGACATCTCAGCAGTTCTTGCACAAAAGGCAACTGACACCCTGAATCCTATTACCTGTGTCTCAGAGATGCTTTCCCTCATGAAGCAGAAATACTTTCTGTGCTAGAGGAACCTCTTGGCAACCTTGTGTGCTTTCAAACACTTCACCTACATCATAGGGTTTTCCCCTATTGTACTGCACACCAACCACACCCCTACTAATTTCTTATTGATGGACAGAATCAAAGATGGCAATGTACCTAACACCAGACTCACCGATTGGTGTCTCCTCCTACAGAATTGAGACATCACTGTGCTTTCCACTAAAATGCCCTCAATCTTGGCACATGGGCTCCATATACCAAGATGATCCCCCATGATTGTGGCCTTGAGCTGCCCTCCCTGTAAGACTCAGGCCTGTTTCTTCCCACCACTGAGTGCATCCTTAAAAAACCTGTACTTTGCCACATCTTTGCAAATGTATCTTCCTCCTACCACAAAGGAGAACAAATTGCAGGCTTTAGGATCCTGGTCCTTTACCCAGCAGTTAACACCTTTGAGGTGTCCAGGAAGTGCACATTTAAATCATCTCAGTATGCAGAACTTGCTGCATTAGCCTGTGCCTTGGAAATCATCCATGGACAAGGAATAAAAGACAGCAGCATATTTTTTGATTCTTCCAGTGTGTGCAGTTCATTGACAGAATTTCTTTCTTTCTGGAAAACCCATGATTTTGCCTCTTCAGAAGTCACCCCCATAAAATACAGGGACCTGTTTGTACATATTGTCAGCCTTGCTGATCAATTTGTTTTTAGACTGTACATCCACAAGGTTAAGGCCCACTCCAGATCAGAGCCTTTCCATAAATACAACAATCAGCCAGACACCTTAGCAAAAGATGATGCTCGAGGGGGTAGGTATGGACCATGCAATCCCCTACTGGGCCACACACAGTGGCCGCACACAAGAGGACCAACGTGGTCCCTCTGGATTTGACTGCAGTACAAATGGCAGATCCAGAAATAAAAGAGGTATATAAATACCTCTCAAAGAAAACAAAAAATAAATGTCTTCAAATAATCCATTGAAAAGATATTCTAACAACCTTCATCTCTCTGCAGACCAGAAGTTGATCCTGTATCACTCTGTGGATCAAAAACTATGGGTGATTCCTAAAATACTCCAACCAGAATTAATTCACCAGGTACACGACACCTCTTTAGGTAAACACCAAGGAACAGACAAGACCCTGCAGAGAATAAAAACCATTGCTTGGTGGCCTGGTATAAAAGCAAATGTCCAACATTATGTGGACAATTGTATTACCTGTGCTCAGAACAACCCTATTCCTGGCAAGAAAAATGCCAAACTGCTCCCACAAAGATAAGCAGGTCCCTGGAATGCAATTCAAATTGATTTCATCAGACCCTTGCCTACTACTAGTAGATACAAGTATGCACTTCTGATCATGGCCCTTTTCTCAAAATGGGTAGAAGCCTTTCCATGTGGGGAAAACATGGCAAAAGCCACTGCCAAAATCTTGGAAGATCAAGTATTTACCAGGTGGGGCCTATCTCTCAAGCTAGACTCTGACAAAGGGACTAGTTTTACTACTAATGCAAGAATATTTGGAGTTAGCCAAAAGTTCCAAATTGCATACCACCCTCAGTCATTGGGACAAGTAGAGAGACACAACAGACAACTCAAACTAATGTGTAAATTTGCAAATGAGAATGTTACATGTTGGGATGCTTTGTTGCCCTTATTTCTAATTGCAATCAAAGCTACTCCAACTACAGCAACCCAGTGAACACACTTTGAGGTGACCAGCAGACAAATGATACTACTAGAACATCTGTGGATTGATCTGAATACCCTTGCCTCATACTGAGTGTCAACAGATGCTTATGTCATGCAACGGAATGGCAATCTGGTACAGACTTACCTTTTTGCTGCCATGAATTTGGGCCAGGCTCAGCAGGAATCCAAAATGCACTTTGACAAGAATGTCAGAGATGTTGATTGGCAAGTTGGAGACCAAGTCATGGTGCTGAAATTCTCCACCCCTGCCCACCCTTTTGCCAACAAATGGGTGGACCCCTATGACATCATCAAAAAACTGAGCCCCGCTGTCTACCAAGTGCAGCCAATGGACTGCAAGAAATGCATAGACAAATGGTATCATGCCAATCAACTGAAACTGTACAAAGGTGATTAATGCTTCTTCCCCAAGCCGGGGAGGGAGATTTATAAATTTACATTTTTTAGCCCATTATCAAGCAACAGATCCTCTTAGATCTGACTATAAGAGTTTGTGTAATCCTGTTTTTCATTGAGTTTTTCTATGATGATACCGGGTGTTTCAAGGTTCCAGACTCCTAGCAGATACTCTGTCCTTTTTACATGCATTTGGGGAAAAAAGCTTTATTCTGTGTCATGTTTTACCATCAGGTTTAGAATTCTGCCAAAATTCAACACGTTATACACACCATGCTGTTCATGTCATCCACCATTGTACCTCAACACCCCATGTTTCATTTTGCAGGACACCTAATATCAAAGATAAAATTGTGCATAGTAGATTTCAAGAGAACAGAGATATTACTGACCATACTTGGCTACCTTCTTAGCCAAATGGCTTTAGGAAATGTAGGCATTGTAATATCTATCAATAGGGACATGAAGGGGATAATTTCATTCATCCTCAAGCCTTGGAAAGATTTGAAATCAGAGAGTATATAACAAGTAATGCAAGTTACTGTATGTGGTGTACTGTCTTTTGATGCCCCTGTGACCTACTTTATGTGGGCATAACTAAAAGATCGTTAAAATGCAGAATACAGTAACATGCAAGTATACTGAACATGAATGGCAATACCCCCATTGGCCAGCATTTGAAAAAAACATGAGAGCTACCTTCTGATCTAAAATTCACGTGACTTGTATTGGTCAAGAACAACCCCAAAGAAGAATAAAATAAAATGCCCCCTGCAGAAGGAATCAAGGTGGATCTGGCACTTTGAATTGCTGAAACCCAAATAACTCAATGATATGCTGAACTTCAAGCATTTCCTCTAAGATGGATGGATGTTGTGTAACATAGAAACATAGAATCTGATGGCAGATAAGGACCACTTGGCCCACCTAGTCTGCCCATTTCCCTACCCAATGGATAAGCTGCAGATCATAGTTAACCAACAGCCTACTTCCTCCTAACCCCCACTAGAACTGCCTTATGTTTATCCCATGCATTCTTGAATTCTCCCACTGTTTTTGACTACACCACCTCCTCAGGAGGGCTCTTCCATGTATCCACTACCCTGTCTGTGAAAAAATACTTCCTCATATTACCTCTAAGCCGTCCCCCCTCTATCTTCAAATTGTGGCCCTTGTTCTTGCACATCTCTTTTTCTGAAAGATGCTACCCTATTGGACTTTGTTGATTCCCTTGAGGTACTTGAAAGTTTCTATCTTGTCCCCCCTCTCCCTCCTATCCACAGGGGTATACATATTAAGCTCCTTTAATCTCTCTTCATATGTCTTCTGGTGCAGACCCTGCACCATTTTGGTTGCCCTCCTCTGGACAGCCTCCATCCTGTCTATGTCTTTGTGGAGATGTGGTCTCCAGAACTGCACACAGTACTCTAGATGGGGTCTCACCAACTGTCTGTATGGAGGGATAACAACTTCCTGTTTTCTACTGGTGATACCTCTCCCTATGCATTCCAGTATCCCGCCAGCCATCCTTATTGCCTTCTCACATTGCTTGCTCACCTTTAGGTCATCTGATATGACTACCCCCCAGTCCCTTTCCATTTTTGTTGTTGTTAGTATCTCACCCCACATTGTGTTCTCTTCCCTTGGGATTTTGTTTCACCAGGTGCATTACTTGGCACCTCTTTGTGTTAAATTTAAGTTGCCATATATATGACCATTCCTCCAACCTTGCCAAATCCCTTCTCATCCTTTCCACCCCGCCTTCTGTATCGACCCTGTTGCAGATCTTTGTGTTGTCTGCAAAGAGACATACAGTACAACCCCATTTATCCAAACCACTTGGAGGACATTAAAATGATTCGGAGAAAGGGGGAGGTGAGATAAGAGGAAGATAGCAAAACAGTTTACCAAAAAATCGAAAAAAATGCAATGCAAGTCTGAATGTTAACTGTTTAATTTTACTGTATTAATTACACCTGTTTTCTATGCTTTAAAATCAATTTTGATGCTCCATTAAATGGATAAATAAATCATTTAAAAAAAACAGTCATTGTTCTCTGTTTGTAGCACTCGACTTCTTTGCGCGCAGCGCATTGCTTCATATTTCTGAGCAACATTACCTGCACTGTGTCACAATCAGGCTGGCTTTCAAGGTAAAGTATGCATTTCTCTAACATGTCAACTGCCTCACCATGCATTGGGATTGTGACTGGGGGTACAGTCTCTCCTTCTTCCTCATCCTCAGACTCTGCTGCTGTATCCTCAGGCTGCGTTATCAGTTCCACAATCGCAGCATTAGACAGGACCTCATGATTCATCTCCTCTGAATCACAGTGCACCCAGTTAGAGATCTCCTCCTCTGTTAGATTTTGTGGCAAGGCTGAAGCAAGAGCTGTCAACTCTTGTGTGAATTCCTCTGTCAGCTCCTCAGTAGCATCAGGTTCCATCAGATCAGTGTCTATTTTGGTTGTTTTGATGCCCGACTTTTTCCACGATTTCTGAATGCTTTCTGATTTTACACTGTCCCATGCTTCGGAGGCCATATAGACCACATCCTTTAGATTAATGTTCTTCATTATGCTACTAAGGGGTGCTTGCTCATTTTCCTCAGCTAGCACTGTCTGCAACAACTTTTTTCTATACACTCGCTTAAAAATCTCCAGCACTCCCTGATCACATGGCTGGAGTTTGGATGTTGTGTTGGCAGGTAATGTCACTTATGGTCGATTTTCCTATACCATACTCACTGGCAAGAATGACAGCTCTCTCCCCATGCTCAAGCTGCTCAACAATTCAGATTTTATCAGCAACTGTCAGGACTACACGCTTTCATTTGCCAGCCATGCTACGGGTGTTGTAAAGTGAGTAAACGATTCAGGTTTCTCACTCATTTAAGGTCAATGCAACACCTGTAGTGAATTGATTAGTGTTTAATTGGGTGATTAACAGTAACAGGGTTACAAGCAAAGTAAGGCAAGCAAGGCAGTTTAAACAGCTCCATATCACAGCTACAGTGATTTGAACACTTGCAATTTAAAACTAATCGGGTGATAAGTGGCCTCAATTAAGGCTCAACATGGAGCAGAACCTAACAGTGAGGGACACTAATCAGGTTCGTTAGATAGGGAGTTAGGTTAAGAGAGGGTCGGCTAATCAGGGTTGGACTGTACTTTTCCTTCCAGTCCCTCTGTAATGTCACTTATAAAGACATTAAAAAGGAGCGGTCCCAGTACTGAACCCTGTGGTATCCCATTAGTAATCCCCCAAACTATTGCTTTTGTGTAACTGGATTTTGGTTCTTTACTAGCACTGAACATATGCAGAACCTGTTTTGACCATTTTTCCCTTATGAGATAAATGTTTGTTCTGTTATTCTATTAATGTAGGGGAAGCGGTAAAATTCAGAATAATTTTGCTCTGACTTACAAACTGAATACTGGATGTGAACACTATAGAATATGTTACAGAAGAGTCAAGATTATGAAGGAAACATACAGCAATTTTCCGATTAAAATATTAGAAGACACCAAAATATCCATTTATGGTGTATTTCTTAAAATTCTAGCCAACCTTATGGTATGATATTTTTATGACTGGGCAGCCATTCAGCCTGCAGTTGGGAATAGGTAAAAACATAAACTGCATTTTGTTGTGTGTCACAGTACTTTTTATGTAGTGGAATATTATTAAGTTTGTAACTTGAATGAGTTTTTACTTATTGGAATTGGTCTGTGTACACTCCATATAATAGGGGATCTGAATACCATATGACTTTGCAGCACCAGACCACCATGGAATCTTTATCAGGGGAGCATGTAAGTTGTCTTGAATTTTCTTCCCATACATATAATATACATATTTTGTATACTTTTTGCTTATTGTTTTTTGTAATTCTCGTCTTAGTTCATATACTGTCATCAATATCCAAAATGTTTTCTTTGTGGGGATTTTTGATTGTTACTTCCAATTGGCTTTGGTTTCTTCCTTCATTTATTTATTTATTATTTTTTCACAGTTTGGATTTATACCCACTGACAATGTTAGTGGCTCTGGATGGCTGCTTAATAGTGAAATTAATTTTTGTATTGGCTGGTCGGTACACTCTGTATACATTTCACATTCATATTTAAATAGTTGTGTATTTTTCTGTGTCTGTGTTTTATGCATTTTCTTGTACCTGTTTTTAACTTTTAATTTTGGGATTTTTAGCAAGTTATAGATACATTAGGTGTATGTGTTATTTATTGTTGAAAAAACTAGTTACTTTTACTTATTAACGTTTGTCACATGATGCATATTGCTGGAGGTATTTACAGAATTACAGTGAAGCACTGGGGTGAGTGGCTGGCCAAGAGACTTGATAAAGGTGCAGTATTTTTGTAATGTGAAATACCCTGCTATTGTTAAGTTTTGCTCTGTGACTCTGAGCATTGTCTGTGTGCTTTCTACATGACTTCAAGCACCTTTACATATGAAGCTGTGGTCTAATAAACTGTTTTGGAACTGGCATTGGAAAATGAGCAACTGAACAACATTAAAATCACTTTAAATCACAAATACAATCTCTAGAGTGTGTGCCTTATGTCCAGAAGTCAGCAGACAATGGTAAGTAAGTAAGTAGTAAGTAAGTAATCTTTAATTTATAGATTGGCACCCAATCCCAGGGGCACTGGGCACCTTTACAAATTAAGGCAAGGTTTGGACAGTAAAACACTATTCAAATAATCATTAAATCCACATATATATAAAATCAGTTATCATAAAATGCCTCCTTAAAGTGATAGGGCTTTAGGCCCCCTTTGAATGCCTCCACCATTGGGGCCTCCTTTAAAGATCTTGGCAGCAAATTCCAGAGAGCTGGGATGGTCAGCTTGAAGAAGCGACCCCCCCCCGAGGTTGTCAGCCCAGCCCTCAGGATCACCAGGAAGCCCTTGGTGGTGAAGCAGAGGGAATGTACGATGACAGCTGGAGTTAGGAGGTCAAACAGGTAACCAGGGCTCAGGCTGTATAGGGCCTTCTAGGTGAGCAAGCCCACCTTGAAGATGATCCTCCACCTCATAGGCAGACAGTGCAGATCCCACAGGACTAAGGTCACATGGCAGGACTTCAGCAGACCCACCAGCAGCCTGGCCACCATGTTCTGCACTAGCTGCAGTCATCAGAGAACCCCTCCATTGACCTGAAAGTACAGAGCATTGCAGTAGTCCAACCTGGAAGTCACAAAGGCATGTATCAGCGATGGCAGGTCTTCAGGCAGAATCAGGAATCTAATTCGGACGATATTCCTTATGTGGCAAAACCCACTTTTGATGACAGACAAACACCTGAGCTTCCAGGGTCAGTCTGTCATCAAGGATAACACCCAGATGTTTCACCCTGGGGGAAGCCATCAATGGGGTGGATTCTAGGACCAAGCCTGGTATTGCTCTGGAAGCCTCCCAATCACACCATTGACCTGGCTCTATCACTAGCACTTCCATCTTGTCAGGGTTTTGTCTCCACCAGTTAGAGAACATCCAATCCTGTATCTCAACCCGGCATTTATTTAGCAATTCAATGGCATTTCTGGTTCCAGGGCAAAAAACTGATAACTAGCCATTATCATTATTTTGCTATCTGGGGACATCAAACTAAATCCAAGTCCACTTACCTGTTTCTTTTCCCCAAATGAGTTATCTGGCATGTCCAAGAAAGGATTATTAATTGCCCATATCAATATCAGAAGTCTTACCTGTCACCATGCGGAACTCGAGGCCTGGGTGAAACTCTACAATCCTGATGTACTCTGTCTCACAGAAACTTGACTAAAACCTGGCATACCTGATGACGTATGCTCCTTGCCTAACTATTCCCTGTTCCGGCAGAACAGATCTTCATCCAAGCGTGGAGGTGGAGTTGCCCTATTTTCCAAAAAACACCTTAACATCTCTATTATCCCGGCATCTGCCTCTCCCGCAGTGTGTGAATTCATGCAGGCAACTATTGTATTGGGGGAAAAGAAGCTGCATATTATCTGTGCCTATAATCCCCCTGCTGGGGGAATAGTATGTCTTCAAGAAGTCCTTGACATCACCTCCCAGACTGTAAATCATAATGAGGCTGTCATCCTAGGTGATCTTAACCTCAGTTGGTTAGGGTCAGCTCAAATATCTTTGCAATCACTCATGCTTAGGTATAATTTTCACCAGTTGATCTCTGAAGCAACTAGAGCCATGTCATCCCATCAAACAGGTAGACTCCTAGACAGAGTGATGGTTAACCATATGGAACATGTGTTGAAAGCAGAAATCCTTGCAGACACACTAACAGACCCCTCACCCACTTTTTGTATCCTATATATGGTTGCACCTCCATCTCCTTCATCAAGACTAATCACGTTTACAAATCTAGCTCACATTGACCAGGATGCATTTCTCTATGATGTCTCCAATATCGACTGGGCAGGTATCTATCAAACAAAGGATGTGGAGGTTGCTCTACAGATATTCATAAATGAATTTCTTATCATTCAATATAAACATGCCCCCAAGACTTCTAGGAGGGTCAGAGGAAAACAGACGAGGTGGCTGCATAAAGACCTCCTTGCTAATCTGCGCCAGAGAGACAAGCTCTGGATTCACTACAAACACACTGGCCTACAGTCAGATCTTATTGTCTATCGTGAACTAAGGAACAGATGTAAGAGACAAGTTAGAGCTGCTAAAAGCAAATACTGCAAGGACCTTCTAGAAAGCTCAGCCTGCGACCCGAGGAAATTCTGGACCCATGTCAAAACATTTCTGGGTACCTCACAGTCAGTCACTCCTGATGAAATGATCGTAGATGGGGCACATTGTAATGACCCTAGGACCATCTCAAACAGTTTTAACAATCTTTTCTCTGATCTGTCACACTATACCTTGGCTTTACAACCTAGTGGATCGCACTCCAATCTACCTACCACACTACCATCAGACAACCATACTACCCTATCGTCTGATGCTCCTCCAGCGCCACCATTCTATTTCAAGGCTATATCAAGAGCGGAAGTTCTGAAATTACTGAGATCCATATCTGCGAATACCAGCTCTGGTTCTGACTCACTGGAACCTCGTCTTCTTAAGCTGGCTGCTCCACTCATTGCCTCTCCGATTGCCAAAATCTATACTTTATCCCTTATCCATAGCACTGTGCCAGATTTATGGAAATCTGCAAGAGTAATGCCTGTCTTTAAAAAGGTGACCCAAAGGACATGGCCAATTACAGACCTATAGCAAGTCTATCTGTCCTTATTAAAATCCTAGAGAAAATAGTTGCTTCACAGACCATTGACTACCTTACATGCTACAATCTCCTCTCAGACACCCAGCATGGTTTCAGAAAAGGTCATAGCACCAACACGGCTCTTCTTCAATTAACTACTGATATTCTGTCCAACATGGACTCTGGAAAACTCACAGATGCCATCTTCATTGACCTCACTAAGGCTTTTGACCTTGTAGACCATCCCCTGCTTCTCTCCACTCTCCATAAATTCCATTTCTCTACCCCTGTTGTGGACTGGTTCTGTAGCTACCCATCAAACAGGTCTCAAGCTGTCAAATTTAACTCCTCCCTGTCCAGCACATCTACTATCAACCTTGGGGTCCCCCAGGGCTCTATCCTTGGGCCCCTTCTGTTCTCAATTTTTATCAACAATGCAGCTGAGGTCCTGAAATCTTGCTCAGTTATTCTCTATGCTGATGACCTAATCATCTATACTAGTTCTTCTAGTATTGACTGCATAAACACATCACTTACTTCAGACTTTAATAAGGTCTTAGACTGGCTACTAGACCATAAGCTTGTACTAAATGAAAAGAAAACGAAAGCCATGCTCCTAGGTTCTGCACCGAAGATTAAGGCCTGTTCTAGTTTGCTGGAGGTTCTTCACCCAGGAGGATTTCCACTTGAAAATGTTACTTCCTTCAAGTGCCTTGGAATCCTGCTGGACCAGTCCTTGAATTTTAATCTTCACATTCAGTCCCCGTGCAAAGCTGTAAACTCAAAACTGGGAGAAGCTTACAAAATGAGCTACATGCTTACACCCTCGGCCAAATTAGCAATTGCTTGAGGTATTCTGCTCCCAACCCTTACTTATGGTACCTCTATTCTTACCTCTGTCCATAAAACCTCCCTACTAAAATGGGACGTAACTTATAACAATATATGCCGATTTGCCTCTTCATCGCCTCAACTCAAACATCACTGCCTTCTTTATAAAGATCTGAATTGGCTCTCACCCTGTGCCAGTAGACAATACTACCTTGGATCACTAATGGACTCGATCATCCGGGGAAAAAAACCATCCCAGCTGGCGGCGTTGCTGGTCCCACAACCATCCTCCTATGGCCTGCGATCAGCTGACAAATCCTTGCTCTATGTTCCGAGATGTCAGATGACTAAAGGCACAGAAGCCTTCCAATTCTCTGCTCCCAGGCTATGGAATGCTCTTCCATGCAACCTCCGGCTGTCTCAGTCTCACTTTGGATTTAAAAGTGAATATCGTCGTTATCTATCCTTAGCTGATGCTTGTACATGCTTAGACCCAACCTGAAGCTCCTGAGACTTACCAGTAATGTCACCCCTGCTCTAATCCAGCTCTAAGACTGTCTCCTCTTCCCCTCCCCATATTTTTCCTTCTCTTTGTAAATAACTTCTTGACTACTAGCTCTCTTCCTTCTCGAACCTTGTTGCTGACCATCCACTGCTGTTTTGCCAAGTACCACCCCTGACCTTCCTTCTGTCAGTCTTTCTTGTTATGTTTGAACATTCCTCACATTTCTCTTTACATAACCTTGCTATCTTATTAACCCTTTCACTCCACAGGTTGGGTCTGCGGTTTCTGCACTTATCATATATCTTACTGCCATTATCTGTCTAATGCTTGCCATTATTTTTTGTTGTTTCTATCCATCGTATTTTTGTAGCACTGCTGTACTGTTCCTCTATTTGTATTATTGTACCCATGTCGCTGTTGTTCAACTGTTCTCTTTTTGTTGTACTCTCCTGGGTCGTGCCTGAAAATAGTCATTTTATGGCTAATGCGCCTACCCGGTTAACAAAAACTAAATAAATAAAAAGACAAATACACCTGGGTATCATCTGCATAGCAGTGACTCCCCAGACTTTTTTGTCTAATGAGTTCACCCAGGAGCAGCATGTACACTGCGAACAACATCGGTGAAAGGATCAAACCTTGGGGGACGTCACATGAAAGGGGCTTCAAGGAGGAAGCCTTGCCTTTAACTGTATAGAATTTATTTAGCGCATATACTCAGTTGCTCACTTCTGCTGTTTCATTATAATGGAACTTTACCGCAAAATCATGTTGTAATATGTTTATATTTCAGTCATATGCCTTCCTCCACATTATCCCAGGAGGCTGTATTTGAAGATGTAATATGTTTTCACTGTTCATGTTATAATATGAAATCATTCAATAAAATATTTCATCATAAAAAAAATCAAGTCTTTATTTAACCAGGCGTTCATCGTTGAGCAGAAGCTCATTTGCAAGATGGATCTGGGTGGAGCATGAACAATTGTATATACAGGTCAACACAGGTATTTAAAAGGCAATACAGATAATACTCTTTACAGAGAGGAAGAAAAAGAAGTTCATATGTACATAGAATTATACAGATATTGTACAGATTACACGGTATTTACATACATAGAAGTGTCTATAGGAAGATAAAGCAGGTTATCTAAGGTTGCAGGAGGAAGTAACGGAAGAAAAAATAAAAATAAAAATATACACCAGGTAGAGGTGAAGGAGGGAAGAGAGGAGGGAAGTAGGGAAAAAGGCTAGGAGGGCACGGTGCACAGAAAGGAGTTGGTAAAGCTGGATGTAGAGAAGGTGGATGGAGAAAAGGAGTATGTGAGCCCAGGATTGAATGTTATAAGTACAGGGTATGGTAGGATGTCACAACCCAGGGTAGTGAGCTCCTATCTGAGGTTGGGAAAGGAAGAATAAGGGGATGGATGGGCCTAGTGTTGATAAGACAGGGGGATAAGAGAGAGAACAATTAGGCTGGTGAGGAGCAAGCTGGGGGGGTCAGTACTTAAAATTGGGTCTAGGCGTGGCTATATACCAGTGCAGACATCATAAAAGAAGCTTTTTTGCAGAATGTTATACAGTTCACTCATATGTCATTTTATTACTGCTTGTGCTGGATGTGCCTCGTGCTTTTACTGGGGGTGGGTGGTTATTACCACTTATGTGTGGCATCTTCCCATATCTGTGTCTGTACTTGTAAATGGTGCATTACTGTATGTATACATCTAGGAATGGACTTCTTTAATACACTTTGCACCTATCCCTATTGCAACCCCAGGAGTATCATAGAACTGCGGGGCCAAAAGGAGCAAGCACACTTTCGGATGCAGTGGCTGGACATCTGCACACACAAATCATACAAAGCTCAGGAAAATCCTCTACAGCATGAATACAGTTATGCCATGCAAAGATGTGTGAAGTGCAGTTCAGCATGGTACATACTGTGCTTTGTGAACTTGGATTCAACTAACTGCTATGGCTTTGTTGCAGACGTCCCTCTGCACTTCTGCTATGTGGCCATGTAAGCCACCTGCAACCTGTGTGAAATGGTTCCTAAGTAATCTGCAGGGTCAAATGATGGCAGACATTAACAAGCAATTCAAACACTTCCTAGTTCAAACCTGGAGTTTAAAATTGCCCACACTAAGGATTCCCACAAACTACTTTACTCTTATCTTAATGGGAAAAAAGGGAACACTAGAGTGGTAGGGCCACTAGTGGTTAACAACTACACTATGATCTCTGACACTGAGACAGCGTCAGCCTTCAACAATTACTTCTGTTCAGTCTTTTCTACACCCAACGGACGGCAACACAGTCATTGCCCCCACTTTCTTATGAAGGGCATACACTTTCCCTACATGACACCATGAAAGTACTTGAAACCATTAAAAAACTTCCAGTCCTGGGCCAGACAACATTAATCCCAACTTCTTGATGGGGACACTTAACAACATTATTTTACCACTAACTATAATATTCAATAAATCCCTACAAGAATCAACCGTACCACTTGATTGGCTCACTGCCATTGTCACCCCTATCCACAAACAGGGGTTACGTTCCAGACTTGAGAACTATAGACCCATTAGTCTTACCTCTATACCCTGTAAGATGATGGAAAGGATCCTTAAAATAGTTATTGAACAGGAAATGGTTCCCTTAAAAATCACAGATCTGTCACAGCATGGATTTAAGCAAGGACATTCCTGTACTACCAACTTACTGACCTTTTATGAACACATCAGTAAACATCTAGATTGCAACATCCCTGTTGATGTCATTTTACTGGACTACAGTAAAGCCTTTGATAAGGTATCTCTTGTAATTTTAGTGAACAAACTTATCACCCTAGGCTTTTCACCACTTATTACAAAGTGGGTTCATGGTTGGCTCACTGGTAAGACTCAGAGGGTCAGGGTAAATGGAGCCCTTTCCACATTAGGACATGTGACTAGTGAGGTTCCCCAAGGTTCTGTTTTGCTTCCGACTCTGTTTAATATCTTCATTAGTGATATGGAAATTAATTCCAGCAATATTTTCACTAAGTTCATGGATGACACCAAATTGGGGGGAAGAGTCAACAAGCCAGTTAATATGAAATCTCTTACACTTGATTTAGGATATATTGAACAATGGGCATCAACAAATGGAATGCTTTTTAATGTTGACAAGTATTCAGTAATTCACTTAGGTACTAATAACCCAGCTCAGATTTATACCTTAAATGGTGTCAATATTAAGACATCTTCTTGTGAAAAGAACCTAGGGATTATGGCTAACTGCAAACTTTCATCAGTTGATCACTGTAACAAAATTGCTAACTCAACAAATGCTTTAATCAGACATATTAATTATACATTTATATCCAAAATGGAACAGTGTATAATAACCTTATACTAAACTTACATTCAACCTTACACAGATTATGGGTCACCTTTTTGGAGCCCTTATCTTGCTTCTGACATTAACAGAATTAAACAAATACAACACAGGATCACAAAAACTGTTTCTTATTTGCCACTATTTGACTGTAACACCAGATTTAACTCTACTGGCCTTTTTTCCCTTGAGATGAGAAGGACCAGAGGAGATCTTCTACAATTGTTTAAAATTATTCAATCTCCAACCTTAATGTTTCAATGAGGTATCACATATGATAAAAGGAAAATTGTTCCTAGACTACATAGCAAACAGCTCCATATTCAAAAGGTTAGAACTAATAAAAGACTAAACCTTTTTTCTATTAAAGTACCTAGACTGTGGAACAAGCTACCTCAAAAGCTTGTAGACTGTTCTAATATAGGCACTTTTAAATTAAATCTGGATAAATGGCTTCTCAACTAATAATAACAAGGATATAATACTTCACCTTGTGGGGGACAATCTTGATAGGCAACTGCCTTCTTTTGTCTTGTAAACCAAGTAAACCCATCATTTTCACACTTTAGAACTTAGAAGATCACTCTGCTTTCATGAAAATATTTTTATGGTAATTTTTACATGTAAAGAAAGTGATGATACCCTTATTTATAGGAATTATTCACTGGGTAATGCTCTTTGGCTTTCACAATGTGCTCTTTCTCTGCTTTGGACACACAGTTTTGCTAGGGGGATTTCTCTGCAGTTGTTTCCTTCCACATAAAAAATAATTTCCCAAAATACTTAAAACAAAACAAGATTTTCATCTAAAATCATGACATAAGATTGCAATGGTAAAACTATTAGCTACAGACAAGAAGTCAATGATTAGAATTTGAGCACATTTTAAAAGAAACACTGATGTTCGCTTGGGTAAATGGAAGTCTACAGTTTAAGTAATGATGTCTAGTGGAGTTGTAATAACTGACAATTGCAAATCACAGTGGGGATGCGATCAAAGTCAAACTGGCACATCAGGAAGAAACATTTACTATTACAGATGCAAGAGAGAAGCAGTCTGGACTGTTTTTGTGTTAAGTTGCTTTGGTGTGAATGGAGCTAATCAGTTTATGAAAATCAAATTCTTTTCATTGCTTTAAATGACTTATTTGCTAGTTTACAGTGGATTGAATCTGCAAAGTCAGCACTCTGTGCTGTTCTAAGCATCTTTCTGCTCAACTTTATATTCTAAATTTAAAATGATTTACATTGATACTATTGTAATTATTTAGACTTTCAGAATTTAAGGACCCTATAGTCAGACAGCACAGTGCTAAACATGTTTGCACCACACTAACTAGGAATAGCATGATTGAACAGATTGTTGGCCATATTCTTTGGCCCCCAGTGTGTGGTGCTACTCCAATAGCATGTACAGTCAAACTATAATGGTGGTATACCATTTGGGGAGTGCTAATGCCATTCAATCCTGTTGGCCATATTTCTGCAGTTGGCTATGTTAGTGCTGCACATTGTCACTGTGCACAGAGCTAAGACAGCCAAATATTCAGAAAGCACACCGCTGTGAGGGTGCACTACCTTTCAGAATATGGCCCCCAGGCCAGTCATGCACCAATGGGCATGTAGGGCAACCAGCCATAGAAACATAAACATAGAAACATTGACAGTATCAGCAGATAAGGACTGCTTGGCCCACCCAGTCTGCCTATTTTTCTCTTGCCTAAACTGTCACTGATCTTCCACTGCCTCTCTCAACTTTGTTTTCTCAACAAGATTCCTTTGTGCCTATCCAATGCATGCTTGAAGCCCACCACTGTTTTCATCCCCACCACCTCTGCTGGAAGGCTGTCCCAGGCATCCACCTCTCTTTCAGAGAAGGAGTACTTCCTCAGATCCCTCTTAAAAGTTCCCCCTTCCAGCTTCATTGCATACCCCTTCTGAATATGGGGCCCTAAGTGTATGAGCTGGTAGATGTACATCATTTTTCAGTATGTTTATTTTTTAAGTACAGTCTGTTGGGTTTATTGAGTAGGTAAGCTTGGTTGTTTCATAAAGGATGCTCTTGGGAGCAATGCATTTTAGATATTTTAGAGAGTTGTTTTAAAATGAGTTTGATCATTGTAGGATCACACAGAGAACAAAGAATACAACATACTTTGTTTTTCTAGCCCCTTTCATATATACCATATCCAAAATTTATATAAAAGCAGTGAGTTACTTTCTGTTTAATTAAGAAACAAGTCCAGTTTATAATATGTGTGGCAACAATTATGCATGTGCCAACCACTCACTCCCACATTACAGTACATTAGAACATGAGAAAACTGTTTGTTAGACATGAGGGCATATATCTTGCTACCTGGTAGGGCATTTTGACATCCCTGTTAGGGCAAAAGGGGGTGGCAATTCTAACGATTGTGTATGTGAAACAATTCAGGTTAAACTGGCAATTACTGGCAGGAGACAGCCAGCCACAGTGATGTGTGAGTTGCTATAGATAGGTGACTCTGTGAATATTGTTATAGGTAGTGTCCCATTTAGTTAATAGTGTTTTACCAGCAGAGGCAAAGAGAATTAACCCTTAAATAAGACAAAGGAGAAATACTTCCCTGGCTAGTGCAAGCCAAGCTGCTGTGGTGAGGATGTACTTGACCTCTTCGGACCTTAGATGTCAGCTGCCGTCACTTGCATGAAGACATTTGAATATAGCAGATCAGTGCAATACACAATCCTACTTGGGATGCTCAAATTACTTTCCCTCCTACAAAGCCTCCCTATTTACCGTGGCCACATACTTTTCTGTGGCCAACAGGGCATGTGGTTTCTGCAAGCATACCTGCTAGTGTCTTACTTAGGGCTGCATGTTTGAGGGCTATATTCAAACAACTTATAGTGTATGGTTAGCCTCTATTGTGTATGGATTTCCACACACTCAGTAATCTTGTTGTGGTATGGTTCAAAGGTCATGAAAAGTTGTGGCATAGTTCTGATGTCACCATGATACCACAACAACATTTGAACCTTGATGTGCACCTGCTTGGTTCGAGATGCAGGTTTGAAGAAAAAAAATTAGGGAAAAATGGTGGCACCTTTTAGCAAGCACAAAGGGTATGACTGAGACAGTTTGGACACTGGCAGCCATAGACTGCTCTGTGGCACCAAACACTACTACTTTACTACTTTAGCAGTTTTTAAAAAAAAAAAGCATCATTGCCATGGGTGTTATGTTTAGAACAATGGACAGATGGGAGTGGGAGCAATGGATCATTAGGAGCAATGTGATCACAGAGTGAGGTGCTGGAGAGAGAGTGGCAGAATGTATTGACAAACTGTAAGAAAGTAAACTTTACTGGGAAAAAACATATATTATATAAAACAATATATGGTGATGTGCAACTAAGGCTGTGTTTCCATCTCAAGCATGTGATGACATCATAGTGACCTATTGAGCGTTGCTCTCTATGATGTCATCACATACCCTCAATGGAAACATTGTCTAGTTGTGTATGGTCACCCACCCACTATTTTATATTTGTACACTCATACTTGTCCAAGATTGTTCAAATATGGTAGAGTTGGAGTTTTTTGCTAGATTATGCTCAGGTTAGGGGCATTACTTTGTAGAAAAACAATTACTTTCCTTTGCAGGGACCCTACTCTTTAAAATGTGCCATGCAATCCAAAAGCAGCCACCAGAATTGAGTTTAAACTTTTAATTTTAGCATGTGATTTAAAGGATGGCACATCTAAAAATTGTAGCATCCCAGTATTGCAGTACTGTAGTGTCAGGATTGAACAATATCCCAAATGCAACTTGCACTTAAAGTAACTGAGAACCAGACTATAATAATGTAACAGAGATTACATAGTATCAAAGGACATTTGTCACAGATTTAGACTGTTCAAGAACTCAGTCAGGACTGTTACCACTTTTAACAACCCTTCAGATATCTGAAAGGGTTTCAATGTCCATAAATGAGCTGATGGATCATCCACCCATGTAGTATAAGCCACCATAGCAGACTTCAAATTACCCAGTGCCAACTCTCGCACATGGTCCCCCAGCCTCTCCTTTAGCTTCCACTTCATGCAGCCCACATAAAAGCTGGAGTAGAAGAGATGGACAATTACAACATAAGTTATATCATAATCAATAAACCTTTTTACATGAAGTATCTCCTTGGACTGGGAATGCTGAAAGATCTTGGACTGCATGATGACATTGCAGAACTTAAATCTGCTGTATTTAAATCATCCCACAGGAAGGAAGGGTATCCACATCATGGCCTGTGGGACTGGTTTGAGGCTAGGAGTTAAACTACCAGACAGGTTCTGTACACAGTTAAATATCATCTGCGGTGGGTTCCTCACCCACTCCTGCAGCTTGGGTTAAATGGACAGGATATGCCTGTTATTTTTATTTATTATTATTTTTCTTGCCCAGGCTACAGGCAGGGGATATGCTTCCTCATCAGCACCTGCACTGACGATCAGGTACCACCCCAGGCACCCCAGAGAGGGAGGCCAACAACTCACCTCCTGCAGCAGTGCTCCCTAAGAGGAGAGACTGAGATACACCTGAGGCCCCAGACAAGGTTTATGCAGGAGGTGTTACTTGGTTGGTGGTCCTGTGGTCCAGGGGCTTCATAGTGCGGCCTTGCCCAGGTTTTTTTTCCTATAGGTTGCCCTTCCCCCAGGAGGTGCAGATGTGCAATGAAGTCAGAGCAGGTTGGGCTTGCTTCCACACCCAACCCACAGATATCCACCACCTCCTCCTCCCATGAACTGGTGGTCCCAGCCTTTGCACAGCTAGTCTCCATTGGGTGTCACTGGCTTGTAGAGAAGCCACAACTCTCCCCCCCCCGGAGGAGAAGAGCTGTCCATAAGACACTCATCCTACCTCTCCCACCTGACCTTCTGATGCTGTGTACTGGTTCTTAAATATTGATCAGCAGCACCACAGGTGGGAGCACTACCACTGCACTGGTGGGCTGGCTTGGGATATGACAGTTGTGTCTAGCTATGTTTTCCACCTCCAAGGCCTGGGTGCTAAATGTGGTAACAAGGTTAGCTCTTTTTGGCACATTAATACTGCCTGCAGCTCGAGGGGGCTGTAGCTCTTGGTTAGGGGTTTCAATAGCCTGAGTAAGGGCTTTTTGTAAAACAAAACCTGATTATTCCTGTTCCTGAAACCTACCAGCCATGATCCCAGCATTGGCATCAAAATCAACATGTCTACTGCATTTCATATGGACATGTATGAACTGGCTATTAGGAATATTTTCATATCTACACCAAAGGGAGGTGTTGTTGGAGGACCTCCACATCGAGGGTGATGGGTTTTTAGTCACAATCAATGTGGAGACACTGTACACCAACATACTTCAGGGTAGGGGTCTTTTTGACATGCACGCTTTTTTGGACAGTAGATCCCCAGGAAACTGCCACCTACACAGTTCCTAGTGGAGTTGCCCTGGTTCATTTTAGAATGCAAATTGTTTCACGTTTATAGGGGAACATTACCTCCAGGTTAATGAGACAGCAATGGGGAAAACATTTCCTCAGTTTCGATACTTCTGCATGTGGTTATGGGAGGAGGAGGCCATCTATAGTAGTAAGGTTAGCAACTACCTCCCTTTCATCTCCCTGTATCAGAGAAAGACGATATTTTGATGGTGTGGCAGGGAATGGCAGAAGAGCTTAATGGGTTTGTTGACTTCCTACATAGAAGTAATCCTAATCTGCAAATTTCAGTATCATCGAGTGAGGTCAACATTTCTTTCTTAGATATCACTATCAACAAAAATCAAAAGGGAGGAGTTGATAGTAATTTTTATTTATTAATGACTTTGGTAACCAGGTAGGTGCGCTGATCCCAGGGACCATTTTCAAGCATGACCCGGACCACATACAGTGGCACAGGAACTAATGTAACAAACAACAAAGCATGGAACAGTTGACAAAAACAAAACAAATAAAAAGGTTAAGGTTACCAAAGTGCATGGGAATAGCAAATAGAAGAGCAACAAACAATACCGGATTCCATTAACCATACATCATTTAGGCATTACAATAAGTAAGTGTCTACATACATGTACAGTTCTATCAGCAGAAGTTACAATAGGTGACAAACAAAGAAGTCTAAGTATAAGTAGAAAGAGGAATAGGCATAGCAAAGTATAGGGGAGGGGAAGGTGTGGGGCGGAGGGGTGGGAGGCAGGATTAACAAACATAGGTACTAAAGCTCAAGTGCAAAAGCAGGCCAGCTTAATTGATTACCACTTGACCTAATATACATACACATTCCCTGGTAGGGTGCAGTCGCTAAAGCGAGTGAACTACCCATTGAAGCAGTGGCAGCAGAAAGTCATCAGGAGCCAGTCTTTGAGATGGGTTTTGAACTGGCAGTGGGTGCCGAGGGAGCGGAGCTTGGCAGGCAGCTTTTTCCACAGTGTAGGGGTTGTCACAGACAAGAATCTGCTGCCCACGCTGGTAGATACCCTTGGGACATTCAGAGGGGGGATGCTGTTTGAGCAGAGGCTATGGTGCGAGGTCCATACAACAAGGAAGGGTACAAGGGGAGATACCTGGCCAATATGGATGGTGGAATCAACCATGCAGCACAGGGCTAGGTCAAAACAGCCTTGCAGTGGGAGCCATACT
The DNA here is from genome assembly GCA_016271365.2 of Neoceratodus forsteri. Taxonomy (NCBI): domain Eukaryota; kingdom Metazoa; phylum Chordata; order Ceratodontiformes; family Ceratodontidae; genus Neoceratodus; species Neoceratodus forsteri. Next base: position 634,427,676 of record CM057455.1, on the reverse strand, counting down.
AGTGAGTTGTAGAGGATATAGTGGTGTATGGTAATAGGGGTCAGCAAGGCAAAATGACAGGCACTGTTATGTAATACTTATTGCAAGCCTATAGATTGGCAAAGCAAGGCAAGGCACATTTTATTTTTAAAGTGCCCAATCCCGGAGGCTCTGGGTGCCATACAAGTAAATAATACAGAATATAAAAGATGAATGATAATAAAACAGGTGCAAAAACATGCATATATATACATAAATAACAAATAGAATATAATAAGACAGCCTCATTATAACAGAAATGAAAACAGCTGCCTGCAAGACAGATAATATAAATTAGAACTGTCATTAAAAGACAGTGTCTGGGAATGCCTGATTGAATAAATAGGTCTTGAGGTGGTCTTTGAATGCCTCAACTGAAGTGACCTCCCTTACAGCTGGAGGAAGCAAATTCCACAGGATGGGGCCAGTGACACTAAAAGTTCTGTTGTCACCAGTTTTTAACCTTATTCTTGGAACCGTAAGGAGGCCCCTAGAGGAGGAACGAAAGAAGCAGACCAATGGAGCAGGTGTTTGAAGGTCAGTCAAGTAGCCAGGGTCAAGACAGTGTGGGGCCTTAAAGGCGAGCAAGCCCACTTTAAAGAGGACCCTCCACCTAACTGGCAGCCAATGCAATTCATGCCATACCCGGGTGATATGACAGTATTTAGACTGCCCCATCAGAAGCCTTGTGGCTGTGTTCTGCACTAGCTGCAGCCGGTGCAGGGTGCCCCCAGAGACCCTGAAGTAGAGCGCATTTCAGTAATCAAGCCTCAGTGTCACAAAGGTGTGAACTAAGGTGCGGAGGTCCTCAGGCGGAACTAGGGATTTGATCCTGGCAATATTCCTCAGATGGTAAAAACTGGAACGGACAACGGATGACACCTGGGATTCAAATGTCAGCCCATTGTCAAGAATAATGCCCAGATCACACACCCTAGAGGAGGCCTTCAACGGTGTAAGCCCCAGGAATAATTTTGTTGCAGCACCAGAGGCCATCCTATCATGCCCTCTGTTCGACTCCACCACCAATACATACAACTTATCAGGATTCAGTTGTAACCAGCTGGAGGCCATCCAGTCATTGATCTTGGCAAGGCAATAATTTAGCACTTCCAGTGCATTGGATGACCCAAGGGCAAAGGAAAGATACAGCTGGGTATCATCTTTATAGCAATGAAAACCCAAGCTGTACTTCCTAATGAGCTCACCCAGGGGTAGCATGTACATGGTGAACAACACTGGTGACAGGACTGAACCCTGAGGCACTCCACAAGAGATGAGGTTCGGAGAGGAGGAGAAATTCCCCGTCACCACTCATTGCCTCCTATTCCAGAGGTAGGACTCAAACCAGCAGATGACAGTGCAGGCGAGTCCACAATACTCTCTCAGGCAGTTGAGTAGCACACAATGATCCACCTTGTCAAATATTGAGGAGAGATTGAGGAGAATGAAAATGTAACCTTCCCCTTGATCTTTTGCCCTGAGGAGGTCATTGTGCACCTGAACTAATGCAGTTCCCATGCTATGCCTTGCACAAAATCCAGACTGGAGTGGTTCATATAGATCGAAGGTCACAAGGTGCACCTCAAGCTATTGCACCACAATCTTCTCAACAACCTTGCCTAAAAAAGGAAGGTTGGAAATAGAATGGTAATTAGCCTTGAAGTTAGGGTCTAAAGATGGTTTCTCCAGAAGTGGTCTCACCTGTGCCTCTTTCAAGGAATCTGGGAAAACCCCTTCTGATAAAGAGCACCAGACAATCAAGGTGAACACTGGACTGAAGGAGTCGACACATCCCTTTAAGAAACATGTCAGCACCAAGTCCAATTCACAATATGTGTGTTTCAGTTTGGAAGTACCCTCAATGACCTCAGCCACCTCCATCATTTTAAGCTCGCCCCAAACAGGCAGAGTACCCTCTGATATCCAAGGTGATCACTGTCAGCCATATTCTGGTTCACCTGTGGAATTCCCCACCGAATGGTGGACACCCTCTCAGGGAGAACCAAGCAAACACCTCACATAAGGCATCGAAAAAAGCTTTTTTAGGCTGCAGACAGACTGGGTGTAGTAGCCTGTCTACAGTCTGAAAGAGCATGGTTGGTCAGTTCTTCCCTGCAGCAATCTCCTTATACAGGAACTCTGCATTTTTACAGTTGATTGCCCCCTGATACTCACTGTAGTGGGCATGAAGGGCCAGTTTATCCACCTCTAGCCCAGTCTTCTGCCAGTAGCACTGTAACTTCTGACCCTCAATCTTCATCACCTTGAGATTCCTGTCAAACCATGGGGGCAAATAATGGGGATCTCAAATGAGAAGATTTGGGTCATACACGGACCAGTGCAAGGGTGTCAAACATGTCAGACATTGCCCTATTATTGGTGGCAATCACCTCCTCAGTCTTCTTGCACATGCATTGCCCACACTAGAGAGATCAGTCACCTCCAAAGAATACCTCCGGGGTCAAACCCCTCAAAGGGTGGTAGTTGACTATCTCTGCAGAGGGAGGGCTCTTGGGGGGGGCTGAATGAGAACTCCACCATGCAATGATCAGACCAAAACATCCATCAGTCTTGAGGTTGTTAAACTCAAGCCCCAGTGAGAACACCAGTTTCAACATGTGGCTGCCCTGATGGGTCATGGAAGAAACTTCTTGTGACAGGCTCAGAGATGATATCATCTGGAGGAGGTTGAAACCTAGCTTGTAAGATTCATTGTCAACACAAACATTAAAGTACCCCAGAACTAAACATCTGGGGCCTCCAATATTTCGATAACACCAAAATCGGATACCTCCTACAGGAACTCTCCTGCCACCTCAGGGGGCCGGTACATCAGAAGAATCCTGCTGTCTGCACCCGGACCCCCACATACTGCCACACATTCAAAGGAACCAGATGTTTCCACAGGGTGCACAGTGAAGCGTGGGTTGCATCTAAAACAGATGGCCACTCCCGTGCCCTTGCACTCCACTCTGGGGCAGTGCATGACATTGTACCCAGGAGGGACAGCGGCCTCCAAAACAGGGCCAGCATCATCGCCTACCCAGGTCTCAGTAATGCAAGCTAGATCGACCATAGAAATCAAGTCTGCTATAATTGCGGTCTTGTTTCTGATCGATCTGGCATTGCAAAGCACTGCTCTCAGGGACTGGTAGGTGATGCAGCCCCTCTGGCAACTTACCCACTCAGTCTGTTGAGAACCCTGGGGAAGGGGACCAAACACTTCTGGCCTCTCTCTATGACCCATCTAATCCCAGGGCACCTTCTGCACCCGAAATGCTTACAGTCTGGGAAACAAGATCCCAGACCTGCAGGCCATAATGACAGAGGCAAAACTGGACATAGTTGCAATTAGCGAGATGTGGTTTACCAGTAACCACACTTGGAAGACTTCAGTACCTAGCTATGTACTGTTCAGAAGAGACTGAGTTGCCAAAGGGGGGGGGAGTGAAGTGGCTCTGTATGTCAATTCAAATATCAAACCTACAGAAATGCAGAATACACATAAGGAGCCAGAAGAACTGTGGGTCACACTGGAAACAGGAAATGGGACAACCATAAGAACTGGGGTTGTCTACAGGCCCCCAGACTGGGGGAGGACATAGACACATTACCGTTAGAAGATATACCAACCATGACAGCTAAAGGGGAGGTTCTGATAATGGGAGACTTCAACATGCCAGATATAGATTGGTCAATACCAGCAGGAACATCTGCCAGAACTAGACACATGGTGGATCCCCTGCAGGGGGAGAGCCTCAAACAACTGGTACAACAACCCACAAGAGACAGGGCTATCCTAGATCTAGTACTGACTAACAGGGAAAGGATCACAGATCACCAGGTAGAAGGTCACCGGGGGGCCAGTGACCATCACATGGTATGGTTCAGTTTGGCTACTACAACTAAATCATCCCATTCCAAGGCAGAAATATGGGAACTTCAGAGGAGCTGACTTCGATAAGATGGCCAACAGAGTTAAGCTAGCCCTGGCAAAAAGAAATACAGGTTTCCAAGATACGGGCCCTGAAAGGTGCGGCGAACGCCGTAATGTTATCCTATGGGAAAAAAAGAGAAGTTCTGAGTGCCATAACTTTGGCTCCCTGTAATATTTTTTCACCAAACCACTAAAAAGCACATCTGTGGGATGTTGGCTGTCCTCCCTCCAAATTTCAGCCCAAAGGACTGAGCCGTTATTTTGCAGCAGGGCACCAAAGGATTGCTGCAGTCCGACGGATGCCGTAATGTTATCCTATGGGAAAAAGTGTCAATTTTGGAGTGCCATAACTTTGCCGCTGTGTAATATTTTTTCAACACAACACTGAAAGTCACATCTGTGAGATGTCAGCTGCGTTCACTCAAAATTTCAGTCTAAAGCACCAAACTGTTCTTTTGCAGCAGGTTGCCAAGAATTGCTGTAATTTTCCACAGCCTAGAAAAGTACTATACGTAATTTGAAGCTTACCAAATGCGTTAGAACAGTGTCTAAGTGCAACAGTACTTTGCAAAAGTACTTTTTCCAGAAATTTGAAAAACATGTTTCTGGGGGTGTTTTACCCCAAAATAAATGCATGGCTAGCATCCTCAGGGCCTGACTAGGTGAATACAAAAAGAACTAGGTTGCTAGAGGGTCCCAATTTTAAATGCCAAGCATTTTTATGATCACTAACTGAAAACAAAATGGCGGATTTGTGACAGTAAAAGGGCCATTTGCGACACTAAAAAGTGCATTTGTGACACTGTTGAACTTTTTTGTTAACTTTTCCCATTGACCTATAATGGGAAATTGTTTTTTGAATAACTTTTGAACCGTTTAATATTTTTTCACAAAATCTTCAAAAGGCACATCAGGGACCCTGGCTGCACAACCCCTGAAGATTTTGGACCAGTCATGCAAACCGTGCGACCTGTAGGGGTGACCATAGAATTCCAGAAAAAGCGTAAACGCATGCACAGATCACGCTTAATAACTCCGCAGCTGTATATCCCACCAGTACGAGTCTCAGCAGATCCCAAGGAGTATAGGTCTTGATCATGTATTCCAAATTTCAGGCAAATCCGTCAAATGGTTGGAAAGTTATTAGGTGCAACATTTTGGGTTTAACATGTAAATGGCTCCTCAACCCTAATTATGCTACCATATATATATATATATATATATATATATATATATATATATATATATATATATATTTTAGAGGCAAAAACTCCATTTAATGCATTAGTTAGGGTTGTTTCCACAAAAGTGAGAAATACGCTGTTAGGGTTGAAAACCCCTTGGACCCCACCCACCCCAACCGGCATTGGGGTGCGCATTGGGATCGTCAGCCTAACTCTCACCCATGACATGTGTAAAAGCAGCAGAAGTATAGGAGAATGGGGTGAGGAGTTGGGACTCATTCCAATGCGCTTAATGCGATGGCGGAAAAGCTCAAGTTCAACTGTGACCTCATTTTACGTGGAACAACCCTAACTAATGCATTAAACGAGTTTTTGCCTCTATTCCTTCTTTTGAGAATGATAAGCGAAATAGTGAATGTAATGCAGCGTGGGGAGCTCGGGGCCCGACATGCTGTGTTGTGGCATACTAACAGGGACAGCAACGCAAACAGAAATGCTAACAGTGGCGCACATGGTAACACAAGCACGAATGAGAACAGAAAGGGGAACGCACATGGTGGTGTAGACAGGAATGGTCTGCCGCGTGATGTGTTGTCACATAGTAACATGGTGCCTGCAAACAGAAATGTCAATGGGCATGGTGATGTAAAGTGAAACAGTAACATAAACAGTACTGTAGACAGAAATGGCAAAAATAACAAGCATAGCGCAAATGAGCAAAGGATACTAGCATGGTGGCGCAGAGCGTCCAATGGTAAGTGAAACAGTGCGGATCCGCAAGAGGAAAGGGCAACAGTAACAGTAATGTAAGCGCACAGGCTGGTTTTCCCCAAAACCTGCATTGAGAAAGACAGTGAGTACAAATAATGTATGCAAAATAATGAGTATCGGCGAGGAAAATGAGATCTTGGAATACTAAATACATTATATGTCAGGAACCGTATGACGTAGAAAAAAAATGTAAAAGTCATATTATTTACAACTGTCCTGGCTAATTTGAATCTTAGCCCGTTGAAGGCTAAGATTTTCCGATGAAAGTCCGTATCTCGCACCATTTCGAGATCAGGGCCTGAAAGCATGGCGAACACCGTAATGTTATCCTATGGGAAAAAGAAAAGTTCGAGGCGCCATAACTTTGCCTCCCTGTAATGTTTTTTCACCAAACTACTGAAAGGCACATCTGTGGGCTGTTGGCTGTCTTCCTCCAAATTTCAGGAAAAAGACCAAACCGTTATTTTGCAGCAGGGTGCCAAAGATTCCTGTAATGCTTGAGCGCCGTAATGTTATCCTATGGAAAACTGTCAAATTTAGTGCATAACTTTGCCGCGTGTAATATTTTTTCAATACAACACTGAAAGGCGCATCTGTGAGATGTCGGCTGTATCCCTTCCAAATTTCAGCCCAAAACTCCCAACGGTTATTTTGCAGTGCAGTGCCAAAGAATTGCTGTCATTTTCCCACAGACTAGAAATTTACTGTCGCAATTTGCAAAAGCTTTCGCAAAAAAGTTCGACACTTTCGTGAGCATGAAAGTAATTTGCGAAAGTACTTTTTCCAGAAATTTGAAAAACATATTTCTGGGGTGTTTTACCACAAAATAAAGACATGGCAAGCATCCTCAGGGCCGAATAGCTAAATACAAAAAAATTACGTTGCTAGGGTCTCAAATTTAAATGCCAACCATTTTCTGATCACCAACTGAAAACAAAATGTAGTTGCGAAAGTAACAGGCCCATTGCGAAAGTAAAAATGCATTTGCGACACTGTCGAACTTTTGTTAACTTTTCCCATTGACTTATAATGGAAACTGTTTTTGAATAACTTTTGAACCGTTTAATATTTTTTCACCAAATCTTTGAAAGGCACATCAGGGACCCCATACACGTTCCCTGAATTTTGGGCTCATCACACAAACCGTGCAGACCTGTACGCTGACCATAGAATTCCAGAAAAGCGTAAACGCGCGCACAGATCACGCTTAATAACTCTGCAACCGTATATCCGATCAGTACAAAACTTGGCAGATCCCAAGGCCTATGGGTCTTGATTATACATTCCAAATTTCAGGCAAATCCATCAAATGGTTGCAAAGTTATTAAGGTGCAAAATTTTGGGTTTAACATGGAAATGGCTCCTCAACCTAACTATGGTAGCACTACCATGCTACCATAATATATATACACATATAGTATATATATATATATATATATATATATATATATATATATATATATATATCTCCTGTAATCATAGCACAGGTATGGATAGTTACCAAGTCCCTGATAAGCACATGGTACAGAGGTAGCCAAGAGTCACATGATAGTGTGCAATCTGCAGCGCAATCAGGCACCTTGTTCCAGAAGTTGCAGGTGATGGTAGCCCACAGGAGGGCAGTATGGATAGAGGCATACTTACAACTGCCAACTCAGACAGTCTCTGCCCCTTTACTGATGGGCATGTCCAGGGTAGACCTCTATGAAGGCAGCCCCTCAGATTGGGTAGTCGATGATAGGATGCCAGGGGATTTATAGCAGTGCCAGGTGTACAATGTCACAGGGGTGGGCCTTCTGAATAAGAGACGGGTTGATCAGGAGTAAGCAGATGGTTGGCAATGCAGCATTTCACTCCATTTGGGATCCTGGGATGCTACAGAAAAGGACTGGAAGGTGCCAGTACCAGGCAATCAGTACAGGGATTTGTAGGGTTTATCTGACACAGAGGCATGGGCCTTGGTATGGTGATTAGTGACAGGGGCACAAGTTGTTGATGTTGGACCCTCATGCAGCAGGAGTAGCTAAGCAGTGATCCCACCTGGCCACAAGCAGAAGTGCAACTGGTTGCAACTGGTGCAATGGCAGAGATGGTAGGGTTACCAAGGACCAGCACCAATGGTGTGCCACAATTGGGGAACAGGAGGACAGCAGATGTCCTGCTCCACAAGAGAGGCAACAGGGAGGAGGCTAACAACTATAGCTAGGGTTGCCACCTCTGCATGAGGCAAAAACCAGATCCTAAGCTCCGCCCCTAGCCCCACCCCTTTTCATGACTCTTCATGCACTGCTCCTCCTAGAAAGCCAATGGTTATATCCATAAAATACAACACTTAAAGCAGTTCAACAAAAATCTTGAGATACTGTACTGTACCTGTTAAAGTTACTTTCCTAAGTTCTTCCTAGTTATTTACTTATGTATGTATTATTGATTTATTAACATTAGTTTACCAGATAAACATATAGAGATACAATAAATCTCATTTACAGATATGATATGGGAGACAAGGAAATACTTTAAATAGCATGCAACAGTATACTTGGTATATAATAATACATAATAAAGACTTTTTTTATAATATGCTATATATTTTCTGGATCCATTTTCTTTTCATGTCCACAGTAATATTTCAAAGTCAAAGAAGTGGCCACATTTTTTCTTGAGGAAAAACATAATTTAAAACATTTAAAATGCCTGAATTCTGTTAGAGATGAAAATGTTTACCAGCAAATGAAAGTGGAAGACAACTGGCTGTGTTGGTGTTACAAAGGTGGGACAGCTTTGCTGCTATGCCACTTTAAGATACAGTGGAAAATATTAGGTTAAGTAAGTGCTAATGGTGTTAATGGCCATACTTTACACCTCCCAGGTTGACTGCTTTCGCAAACAAAAGGCTATACTGACAACAGAACTTGTTTATAACTTGGACATGTAGTTAAAACAATGAATGAGATTACAAAATCTGTTTCAAAAGTATGTGAGCACTCAAAATGGCTCAAAAACCTGACCAGCACAGAGCAAAACCTGACAGCACTCTCTCTAATGAGCGAAGAGTGACCAACAGAGTGCCGCAGGGCTCAGTACTGCGACTGGTGGTCTTCAATATCTTGATAAGTGACATTGCAAAAGAACTGGAAGGAAGGGCATGCCCTTTTGCCCACTTACCTGTCCTCACTCCTCTCTACCATTCTCTACCATTCCCTTTGCATTATACTCCCTATGCTCCAGGGATCTTCATATCTTTTCCCTTCCCCACCCTCACTCCTCTGCTGGGCAGTCAGCCTTCATCTCTTTCCTTCCCTCCTGCTCTCCTCCTCTGTCTCTCTGTTCCCCTTCACTGCCTCCCTTAGACATCAGCTACTACTCATTTCTGCCCCCACTTGCTCCTGGCATACCCCTTCCTGATTCTGCCTTGTTGGAGCCCCAATATCCCTGTTGTTGGGCCTCCTCCTACCTTTGTTTGATTCCATTAACTTTTTATGTGCACTTGTACCATGTTAAATTACACTCCATTTGCACATTACTTTTACCAATTATTAATACTGTATGTGCTTTTATGATTGTATTTCCTGTTCCCTCTTCCCTGGGTTGCACCTAGAAAGGAGTTTTGGCTCAGCATGCCTTTCCCAGTTAACAATTTTCAAATCAATCAATAAATTAATATTTAGACCTCCCTGTTGCCATCCATTTGGTTGGCTTTTTATCTTTTGAAGCCCCCATCTCTTGCCAGCACTGCCAAGACTGCCATCACTACCTCTTGGTATATCACATAGACTTCCTGTGTTACCTGTTCTTACTCACTTTCCTTATTCAGACATTTGTGACTGCTGCTAACCCTTTCCTGTTAGTATTCTGCTTTGTTCTGTCAACCCATTCTGCCAAATTCACTCCTTTTAGTTTGCCCTACATTAGTACCTGCATCTTCCCAAAATAAGTCCTCCTGAGATCCAGTACTCTGGTCCTCAAATTGATGTGTGTGCTGAACCATACCTTCTGCTGGTCATTTGATTCTCAGCAATTCCCTTACAATGACCTTCCAGACATTCTCCATGTTTGTGAGGAGCAGGTCAAGCATTGTTTTTTCCTTCATTGGTTCTGCAATGAATTGTACCATAAAGTCAGCCTGGAATGCCACCACAAGTACCTGGCTCCTGGCATTGGTTGCTACTGGGATACTCCAGTCAATGCCTTGCATGTTGAAGTCACGAAGAAGCACAGGCTCATCTTGCACTTTGGCTTCCCTGATCTCATCTCCAAGAGTCTTGTCCACTGCTTCCTTCTCAGATGGTGCTTTGTTAGGGTTGCTTGGATAATTAGTGATGAAATGAGATTGGTTGTATTCTGACCTTGCTTTAGCTATTAGTATTTTAAGAATTGAATGTCAATAATCCTAATTCCTAAAAAAATAAATCTGAAGGGGAACTTCTGGTCGGCATGATTGGGAATGGCAGCATAGTCCAACAGCTCCATTTTTTTGACTCCCAACTATTTCACCCTCCTGAATACTGCAATTTTCAATTTACTCTAATTATTTTCTAAGGGAGGATACTTGATTGCATGGGCAGAGTCAAGAAGAACAAATGTGGTGACTCCTTGAGCATTGCTCCCTCTGAAGTTTGTATGGCTTACTCAGTAGATTCCATGGTGTAAGCTCCTCCAGTAGTAGCTGCTCCGATGATGCCGGGGAGCACTGATCTAATGCCTAGTAATGCAGCCCTGCTAGAGGAACTTTAGGCATTCAGGGAAGAGAGTTGGAGGTGTGGAGGGGTTGTGGGATAACAGATGGACCAGACACCGAACTTCAGGTTCAGCACACAAGCTCTGTGTCATGTTTTTTCAAAATACAGGAAATAAGCTTCTGCAATTCAATATTCCTTCTTCAGTACATCAGTTTGCAGCAACAGACTATGTATGTCCTTTCTCTTCACTTAGCTAGCACCTACTGACACTAATCTCTGATCTAACTCAACAGTTGAGATTCAACCTCCACAACATGTGGGCACCATTTACTTGGGTAATGGGGGCCCAAAAAAGAAAAAAAAAACAAAACAAGCTATAGACAAAGAACCTCAATGCAGAATCACTGAAAGATGGGTTACCCCAAAAGGCATTGGCAACAAATCAAGTTTCAAATAAATACAACATCATACATACTTACATAATGCAAAGCATCATGGGATATATGCAAATCACCATGCCATTTAGACTTGTTCAGTTTACAGCATTGCACATGCATTTTAAATAGCACAACTAACAATTTCTATAATAGTCACATAGTACTTTTTACCATTATCAAAAATCCCTGGTTCCATGGTATTTTCAACATTTACAGGTTTCATAAACATAATATATACATCAAAGCATTTATGACATAGTGCTATTGCATACTAAATCCAACAACAATAAAACACAACCTGTTTTACATTCATTTGGAGGTCACCACAATAACCTCCCTGTACGAGGACCTGAGAGGGAAAAGGAAAATTAAAGAGGACACCATAGCATAGTCAAGAAAAGGAAGGGGGGTGCCCATAGGTGGCCAACCTTATGGACTAGAAATAGTAAGGAATAGCTTAGGCTATGAAATAGAAGAACTGTTGCAACAGATTTAAGAAAAGGTCAGTCTTCAAGAGTGCCAGGAACTCCCTGTCACAAGGGGATGCATGCCGAATAAAAGGTCTCCATTACTCTGCTGGATTCCAAGCTAAGGGATTTAGAACTACAACAGTTGACCATAGATACAAGGGTCAATAGGCTTGAAAAAGTGGTATTGAAAGTGATACAGGAATCTCAGCAGCTCAGGGAGAATTGTGATGCTCTGGAGAACAGATCATGTTGTAATAACATCAGACTGTAAGGCCTGCCAGAAGGGGAGGAAGGGCCGGGGGACATTATTACATTTTTGCAAGGTTTCTTGCCATTGATCCTAGATACAGAGGACTTGTGCCCTTCAGCAATAGAACAGGCGCATAGGGCTCTTTATCCCTGTCCAACCTCCCCAACACAGCGGCCTTGCTCTATTGTTTTTGAATGTACAATTACAACATCAAACACCTGTTTTTAATGAGAGCCTGGTGAAAGGGACATATTATATACAAGGGTCACAAAATGAGATTTGATAATGACTACTTATCAGAGCTCGCTGCTCTCTGACGAGCCTTTACTCCTATTTTTAATATTTTAAGACAGAACAAGTAGAAATTTTCTGCCCCTTATCCAACAAGACTGAGAGTGCAATTTTCAGAGGGACCAGAGATGTTTGATGACCCTGAAGCAGCCCTTCAAGAACAAAGAGCATGCAACTTGGAGATCCATGAGGACCAGATGGATTACGCTGACTCTTGGGAAAAGAGAGAGTTACAAACCGATGTTGGACCAAGGTGTCCCCAGTTGGCAAGATGCACAGCTCAGAACAAGTTCTGGCAGAGGATAAAGCTATGCTTCAGTCCTTGTGATTGGATGACTCCACCTGATGGACTGGAAATATGGACATAAATTTTGGAGTCATAGCCACTGGGGGACAGCTTTCCTGGTTAAAAAAATGTATGAGCTGACTGTCCGGTTTGTTTATCCAGGGGTTTTAACATATTTGGAAGACCTACATGAGTTGTTTTTCTCCTGCACCCCCCCCCTTTTTTTCTTTTTTTTCCTTCTAATACAAGGAAAAAACATTTAAGAGACAGAAGATGACCCAGCATTGGCAGCAGGGCAGAGGATTGGAGATTTTCCCAGAGACCAGATTTTCATAGTGGAACTGTATTCAAATTATTTGAGATGGACATTTATTTGGTTCTAAGTAGCTTTGATTCTGTCATTTTGTGAGAGGAAGTCACTCTTGTATTTCAGTTACAGTACTCAGCATCTTCTACCTCAGTAAACATCTATCTGATATATGTATATTATTCCTTTTTTATTTTCTTGTGGAGGGGATTAAGAAAACATGGATTATTTGTGAATTAAACAGGAGAGTCGCTACCTACTTACTCTAGGTAGGACTTTACTTTTGTTGAATTTTGGTAAACACCTTGTACCAGCTAGTAAGTAAATATTTTTGGGGCTTGGGTGCCATAGGGGTATGATAAGTGACTTTTCTCAAAAGTTCTAGTTTTAGAGGCTGGGGTAGTGTGTGACTACTGTAAAGGGGTACAGTGGTTATACTCCCCATGTGGACCCCTAATTGGAGGGATTCATTTTCGATAAGGGGGAACTGGCTAGTTCCAATAGGAATTTCTTTATTGATTGATTACTGTTCTACCTTATTTTTTGAGGTGTTATGAGGATGTTATTGTTTTTGATATGGAGGTAAATAATCTCCTACGCTTTACTTAAAAATAAAGAGTTCTGGAAAAGTCATAACCAATTGGAAGACAAACTGCTTCAATTAGAGAGGGAGCATAAATGGACCTGAGACTCAACATTTATGCCCCAAATGCAGAAGATCAGAGAGGACTTAAACTGGCTGACTATCCACAGGGTTGAGAACTCTTTGCATTTTATTGGTCAGAAATATTGGGGGGGGGAATAGCACAACATCACACATACCTCCATAATGCAATGGGATCTATATGCAAATTACCATGAAATATTAGGCTTGTTCAGCTTAAACTAGGAATGCATGGTGCCAAAGGGCCTCTCAAACTATCTGTAATTTACATGCATTTTAGATAACACAACTAACTTAATTTTTATAGTACAGTCCCCTAGTAATATTTTACCTTTATCAAAAACACCTTGTGCAATGGTATTTCCAACATTTAGAGGTTTTATACACATAAGTAATATACTGTACATCAAGGTATTTTATGTCATAGTGATAGTGCATACAAAATCCAACAATGAGGAACCCAACTGGTTTTACTTCAGCTCAGAGGACACCAAAATAACCTCCCTGTATGAGGATTTGAGAGGGAAAAGGAAATTTAAAGAGGACACTATAGCATAGTCAAGAAAGGTGAGGTGGTGCCCAGAGTGTTCAACCTTATGGACTAGAAACTGTAAAGGATAGATTAGGCTAGGAAACAGAAGAGCTGTTGCAAAAGATCTAAGAAAAGGTCAGTCCTTAAGAGTGGCAGGATCTCCCTGTCACATAACCCCCCTTAAGAGGGAAGCAGTATTTCAGACTACTTACCACCTTCATGTCCCAGCAATGGATGGAGCTGCTACCCATCCATCTTCAGGAGTTCCATCTCAGAGTCCGTATTAATGATAAACATTCCATCATAAACATAGTGGATATCATCATTCTTTACTGACGTGTTAATACATTTCTCAACAGAGATAAATGGTACCAGCCTCTGTACTATCTCATTTTAGGGAAAGTGAATAACATCATTATGATTTACAGTGGTCATCTCAGCAATATTTGAACTAACAGTACCAAGGACTGTTACCATCTGGTACCATGTGTCCTGGGTGTGAGGTTTCCTCTTTTTCAAGGATGATATTTCTTCTCCATAATGATTCTTTCCCTTTTGGACACTCTTCCCACTCCCCATGAACCAGTACCTTTGTTGAACATATGTCTTCCATTCCCAGCAGGAACATTCACTACACTGCACACTGGGCAGGTCCTAATATAGACCACCACCTGTCTCTGCATACCAGGTCAGTAATAATAAGCAACAAAGGAATATCCTGCTCAGTCAGGGGGTCCTCCTCCAGCTGAGCCCATGAAAACTCCTCCTCCGATTGTTAATCCAAATTCTCCGGCAGGGACCTCTTGAGGACCTGGTACTGGTGTTCTGCCTCTCTGTGTAGTTGGTCTGCCTCCAGCCATTGCTCACTCATCCACTGTATTAGCCTCATCAGATTTTCCACCATTGGGGTATCATCTTGCATCTCTGGTCTGCCTCGACCCCACAGTAGTTCCTCATCCCCTTGCTTCTCTTTGTCATCTTCAGGCTTGGGCTTCCTCCGAGCTCCCAGGTCCAGTCCAGCCAGTAGCTTCTCTCACAGTCTATTGGCCATGGTCCTGGTCAGAACTTCACAGACTTTCTTCTCCAGGTTCTCCTCTGGCAACTTCTGGTGCATTGGTCCACCTTGGATATCTGGGTGATATCCACCAGAAAACATCCTTCTTAGTCCAATCCAGACATTTCCAGCAAGTTATCACACTTCTGACACCAAACCTGTGGAGAGGTTGTGGGATTACTAACGGACCAGATGCAGAGCATCAGGTTCAGCACACAATCTCTGTGTGATGTTTATTCAAAATACAGAGGATAACCTTCAGCAATGGCATATCCCTTCCTCAATACATCAGTTTGCAGCAGCAGACTATGCTTGTCCTTCCTCTGCACTTAGTCAGCACCTACTGCCCACTGATCTACTGATCTAACTTTTTAGTGAAAACCACTTCATTCTTATGTTTGTCTTGTGTGCTTGGGTGGTGGTGGGGGGGGGCTCAAATAATGAAAAAAATAAAAACAAGCTAAAGACAAAGAACCTCAGTTCAGAAGCACTGAAGCAAGGGTTACCCCAAAGGTTATTGGCAATAAAGCCAAGTTTCCAAGAAACACATCACACATACCCCCATAATGCAATGGGATCTGTATGCAACTCACCTTGAAATTTTAGGCTCATTCAGCTTAAACTAGGAATGCATGGTACCAAAGGGCCTCTCAAACAATCTATAATTTACATGCATTTTAAATAACACAACTAACTTAATTTTTATAATATGGTCTACTAGTAACTTTTTTACCTTAATCAAAAAACACCTAGTGCTGTGATATTTTTAGCATTTACAGGTGTCATACACATAAGGCATATACATCAAGGTATTTTATGACATTGTGCTATTGCATGCTAAATCCAAAAATGAGGAACACAACCTGTTTTGCATCAGCTTGGAGGTCACCATAATAACCTCCCTGTATGAGGACCTGAGAGAGAAAAGGAAAATTAAACAGGACACTACAGCATAGTCAAGAAAGGGAAGGGGGAGCCTACAGGTGGTCAACTTTATGGACTAGAAATTGTAAAGGATAGATTAGGCTAAGAAACAGAAGAACTGTTGCAACAGATTTAACAGATTTAAGAAAAGGTCAGTTCTCAAGAGTGTCAGAAACTCCCTGTCAGACTTACTTTACATACCTACGCCAAGAGCCTTCTACCTATGACATTTCTCTGGGCATTCCCCTGATGTTTCTCTCCATAATATTAATCTTTAAAAAAAACTTCATTAAGAGCTGGCCTGGTGGTGCTGAGGGTTGAGGCACTGGACACCACACCTCACGCAACACCTGCGACCCAGGTTCAGGAACAAGCCTGGGCCACTGGGGGTCAGCTGATAGAGGGCTAGAGCTGGATTGAGCTGCTACAGCAGGTTCTCCTCTCCTGAGAAGGGTCCCACAATTACGGCTTAATGTTATCTGGGGTGCCTGGATGGCAGAGCCATTGGAGTGCTACATGTGGGAAGGACAGTGACATAAATCTGGTGCGGAGATACATCTTGTGTGCCCCACCTCCTCAGCCCCACATATGTCATCGTCCATGGGAAGCAGTGGGGTATTCATGGAAAAACCCTTCTGTGCTTCATGATCCTTCGGTTGGCTCCTGGTCTGGGTGTGTCACCATGTGGGTATACAGGTGGTCTTGTTCCCAGGGACAGTCCCACCATGAGGGGCAATTCGTGGGGTTAAGTCCCATGGAATTTCATGGGGCAATGAGGTGGTCTCTGACACCGAGGTGGTCCTGCCACAAGAGGCAATTCACAGGGTTGAAAAACCCCACAATAGGGCATGTCCAGGTGAGGAAAAAGACTGAAGGTGAGATTCTGATGGAGGATGAGAAAATATAAACAAAAAAAAATGTTGTTAATGCATCAGTTAGGGTTCCACCATCAAAAGTAGGGAAATGTGGTTTTAGTGGAACCCTAACTCATGTATTAACAAGGTTTTTTGCCAAGAATTTCCTTACTTTTTGGGAAAGTATAATCACAGTTCTTATTTGCTTGTGGGAGTGCAGGGCCTTCAGCAATAATTCTTGCTAGATTGTAACTTTATCTTTATTTCCTCTGGGCCCTATGCTCTCACCACTCTATAATACTATGCATTTTGGGCCCTGTGCTCCCATCACTCCTAAATTGTATCTGTATTTGCATGTGGGCTCCATACAGTACATATGCTTATACTGTATTTGTAGGGCAAGAGTGACAAAATTGTCAGCATAGCCATGTTATTACCCCACCTGATGTACCATGTACAGAAAATGTTTAAATTCCTGCCAAAATATAATTCTGTGCAGCAGCAACGCTATTCCGCGCCACAGGTGTGAAAACACCTTTTGACCAGGATTTGAAAAATTACAGCTGTGATATACATTTGGTGGGGTAATGACAAGTCTATGTTGAAAATCTGGTGTCTAAATATTTCACATTTACATAGTTGGGAGTGCCCATAGTGAAATTGCAGTGAATGGTCATAACTCAGTCATTTTTTGACATTTTGACCCCAAGTTTTCAGCATGGCCTCTTTGGTCCCCACTTCATGAACAATATGACTGTTATTATGCAAATACCACCCAAAAGGTGAATTTCCCAAGCTACCGTGAAATCACCATTTGGGCAGGAGTTATGTAATGACATTCATATTGATCAAAAGGCCATATTGAAAATTAGAGGTCAAAATGTCAAAAAGTTATACATAAAAGTTGAATGCCCCATTGAAATACATTGAACTTCATTTACCTTAGTTTCTCATATTGTAGTCACCAGTTCTAGCAGCAAGATGTGTCTTTGATCGTGAGAGTAGATCTCGAACCTGGGACCTCTTCTTTTTTTTTTTATTAAGTATGCTTTATTAAAGTTTTCCAAAAAATAACACTAGAACATGAACAAAGATACACAGCAACACTAATCCCACATATTAACAACAATTAAAAGGAAAAAAAATACACTCCCCAATATTCCCCAGTATCCCAACCCCCTCCCCAATCCTAGAGCACAGGAAGGAATCGGAAAAATGAAAAAGAAGGGGCTTCCATAGTTCATAATGGGAAGAGCACAGAGATAAAGGGAGACAGCAGAGAAATCCTATGAAAGAAACCCAGGTGTAATCCCTGGGTTGGCTACTAGAAGATGCCGGTATGTATCTTAAAGGGAAAGCTGAGTCTTGGAGTTACATAATTGGGAGGTGTGAATTAAGGGGACACACAAACAGGGCCATATAAGGAGGCAGCTCCATCATTAATTAGTAATAAGGTGTACAACATGTTTAGACTTTGAGCATAGGTATTCCCTCCTTGGTGACACTTTATAATTTGCTTTTCCATGGCGAGGGCCTGAAGGAGCTCCCTGTACCACTCATTGTAAGGGGAGGTGGCCTCTAGCCAGTGCCGTAGAATGACAGCTTTCATGGAGATGGAAATGAGAGATATTCGGGCTTCATGGGAATTAGAGAAATTGGGGGAAAAGTCACCAAGGATGCAGATTTCCAGTGTAAAGACTTGCTGAAGCCCAAGTAGCAGATTGAGGGAGTCTTGTATCCTGTTCCAGATGGGCTGGATTTTGGGACAAGCCCAAAGCATGTGCAAGAGGTCTCCATTGGTATGTCATGAGGTGGGTGCATGAGGAATGGTGCCGTCCATAATGGCGACTCCTTCCCAGCACAATCTCTCACAGCGATGGGAGGGTAGGGCGACTGGATGAGGGGGTGGGTGAACTGGGCGACAGGATGTAAGTATGAGTACGCATGCACAGGGGGGAGCGAGCATGGCGAGCGTGGGCTGGGAGGGGTGGAAGGGCTGTAGTGGGTGGGGCTGTGGTCAATGGCTGAGCTGCGTCTTGGCATCGGTGGTTGGCTAGTGGTTGGGGTGGGTGAGGTACCGAGTTGCAGTCTGGACGCTGGTGTGATTTTATTGTGCCCGGCCTGAACCTTTATTTATTTTTTTTATTATTTATTTATTCTTCTTTGGCCGCCCAGTTGCTTCCCCGTAGCCTCGCAGCCCTACCAATGGGGATATGGCCACCGTCCATCTCTACCGGGACCGCTGGCACCCAGTAACCCCTGCAGCTTACCCCCCACAGCGGGGTGGTAGGGAGCCCCCTTACTCCCCATCCCAATAGATCCAGTTTGGGTGCCAGCACCCAGCGAACTCGTGAACAACCATCAAGCCACATCGGGTGCCACCATTTTCCCATGTACGATTTCCCCCTGAGTCGATGGCGTGCCATGACGTGAATAGTCCGCACGCGTCTTGCCCAGGCATCTGCCCCGACTCTACCCCCTTGTATGGCGTGCATCCCCAACCTGCAGCCTCTGCTAGGGGGCAGTCAGATGCCAACCGTTGTGAATCCCCCACCCCAGAGAGGGAAAGCAGTCCATCGGACGCTTAATCGCTCTCCTTCCCTGCCAGCCCCCATTGACCCGTGCTTGGTCCCAAACCCGGGTCACTGGCGTGACATGAGGTGTAGCATCCAGCGCTTCAACACTTAGTGCCACCAGGCCGGCTAACCTTTATTTTTTTAATGCTTTCACCCCCCCACATGCACCCCCCTGGAGTTGAGAATCCTTAAATAGGGGGGTGCGAGGGTGAAGCCTTCCCACTGAAAGCATTAAAAAACTGTTCTGGCTCCATTGTCCTGTGCGCCGGGGTTGTCAGAGTGCTGAAAAAGTTTTCAGCACTCTGTGAGATAACAGTGATCGCCTTTAGGCATTTGCCGTTATCACATAGACCCATCTTCATCAGTCTGATGACACTGTGGGCAAGGAGAGGTCAGGGATTTTCCCATCTGGAAGAGCTTAAGCAGAGTAAAATACATATTCTTCAGGATTCAGAACTGCATCCACCTTTGTCTGTCTCTTTTCAGGAACTGGTAAATGTCTCACCAGATGCCGTACCAGTGATGAGGGGAGAAATCAAGGGCCAGTTTGTGACTGCAGAAGAACGCTGTCCTGGTCAAAGCATTGGGATACCTGGGACCTCTTCAGGTGAGTGAGGGTGTGTGGGGGTGTCAAGGGGTGTGTGGGGGAGGTAGGTGCATAGTGGGAGGTTGGGTGGGGGGTGCGGGTGTGATTGACAATGGACTTTTTTTTTTACAGTTTAAAAATATTAAAAAAGAAATTAAGGTACAGTTTTCTTATTTACAGCAGAAAACCAACATGGGAGGTTGGGGGATGCCACTAGCCACCAACAAAATGCAAAAATGGGCATCGGTGATCAGGGAGGAAGGGTCACTAGATCACCAGGAAATTTTAATCATTAACAGTAACAGTAATATTGGAGATCAGAGAGGTAGGACTACTAGACCACCAGGAAAATGTGTTAAAAACAAAATAACATCGGACATGGGAGGGCTTACATATAGTGATGGGGGGTTGAGGCTTGGGGGGGGCACTCAAGCAGGGACGTGCACCACCACCAGTATTGGGTAAGTTACTTTTTCTATTACTTTCTATTACTTTTGTAAACTTGTTCCAGAAAGCTCTGTACAGTCACTAGCAAGGATGGAGAAGTACTGGAAAAAGTTACACACCTTACAGTTACAATTACTTATGTCTTCTTATACAAAAGTAATATGTAACTGTAACTGATTACATTTATTTGAAAGTAACTTGCAACTAACCTATTTCAAATAAATGTCATCTGTTACAGTTATTTATTAGTTTTGTATTGTTAATGTATAAAAAGAAATAGGTAACTGTAACTGTCAGGTGTATTACCTTTTCTAGAACTTCTCCATCCTTACTAGTGACTGAACAGAGCTTCCTGGATCAAGTTTCTAAAAGAAATAGAAAGTAATAGAAAAAGTAACTTACCCAACACTGACCACCACAACTTGCATTTGGATCAACAGTCCACTAGTTTGCCATAACCTGCATCTTCCACAGGTGGCACTTTGCACACCACCCATTACAATGTAAATCCTATGGTAAAGTAAACACAGTTTAAAGCCGCAGAACTATAGAGCAAAGTAATATATTTTCACCAAACCAGCAAAAGGCACATCTGTGAAGGATTCCCTCTGTAACCTAAAAAGTTCAGTCCAAGATTCCAAACCCTTTCTTTAGTATTAAGTGACAAAGGAAACAGCTATATAAAAAAATATTTTGTCATAAATTGTGGAAAAAGATTCATTTTTCACAACAAAACCGAAGTCTTTTTTGCAGTTTTTACAGGAAAAGATGGTCGTTTTGAAAAACAAAGTGCCACAATTTCAGCAGAAGAATGCCTCAGATAAAATAAACACACTTCTGGGCATTGTTTTAAAAACAACGGACACCAGAATGCGATTCCTCAGGCCCCAACTAGGTAAACACCACTGTTAGTGTTTACCAAGTGGCAGTATTTTTAAAAATATTTAAGTTTGTTTCCCTCACTAATTGAAAACAAGATGGCAGCAGTATGAAAGAGAATTCTCCATTTGCAAACTAGAATGACACTTTTGTGATCAAGAAATCCTCTTTCATATGGCACATCTAACCTTTCCCATAAGAAATAATGGGAACATTTGAAATTTAATAACTTTCAATTGGATTAATATTTTTTCACCAAACATTCAAAGGCACATTGTGACCCATGCATTATGGACCCTAAACATTTCAGACCAAACACCCAAGCTATTTCTGAGAAAAGGGCGTGACAATGAATTTACACAAAAATGGTAATTTTCACATTTTATGTCAATCTGTATCTCTGCATCCGCACATCCAACCAGAACAAACCTCGCCGCATCAAGAGACCTTGGGTCCCTGATGGTGCGTGCACAATTTCATGCAAATTGCTTGAATGGTTGCAATGACCACCTGGGAACAGAAGTAGGAGGTTGTTCAGGAAAGAGGTTTGGTTTTATCTTCTGTTTTAACTGAAATATTTGAATAGTTTTGTACTTGAAATTAGTTCTGTGTTTTAAAAATTACTACTTTGAGTTAGAACTGTTACTTGGGCCGTGATATTGTAACTATTGGGGCTTGTGTGCTGGGTGTGGGAACACTTGTTTGGCAGTGATAATTAGAGTGAAATTTAAATGTGATGTTTGCCTTCTGGTGGTAGAGCCCTCCCACCTACCATGTTTTGTAGGCTTTCTTAAATACTGAAAAGCCACTAGGGGTTGGGATTGAAGGGCTGTGCATTTCTGTTTATGACCGAAATTTGAAGCAACTGGAACTGGTGGGCCTGTGACATCATACAGTACCTGATGTCTACATACACACACACTGTTAGTGGGACTGGACACACACTAGACTGTATGTATTTGTGAGACTTGGGAACTTTATTGGTGAGGTTGAAATTGGGTTTGTAAATAACTGCAGTCAGTATAGAGAGAGACTGTATTCCAGGGGGAAGGGACTGAGAAAAGGGGTGTGTGCCATTATGAACAGAGAGGGACAAGCAGGGTGGCCACATTCCACCATGGCGAGCATCTCGGAAGGGTTGTAGGCTGCACAGGCTGTGGGATGGCAATAATTCTCAATTGGGCCTAGAGAGAGGGAGGCTGCCCACTCTGTAGACAGCTAGCTTGTATCAGGAGTGAAGTATATTGGTTAAGGAGTAAGCTGGAGAGGTTGGGGGGTGTCCAAGGATAAGGGGTGTGGATATGGGCGGCAGAAGGGTGGGGCTGAGGGGAGGCTGGGGCAACACTCAGACATTACAGGATGTTATGTTACAGCAAGAAGGAGGTGGCATATTAGGGACAGAGGACCCTTAGATAGGGATGTTGACGCTAAGGGGAAAACGTACTGGTAAACATTCTGAATATAAAGACAGTGGAAGGGAAAGAGTCAGAAGGGGCTGTTGTGGGGAAGCCTAGAAGAGCAGACAGTGAGAAGGGAGGGGCTGTTGTGGGGAAGCCTAAAAGAGCAGACTGTGGGAAGGGAGCTTCTAAGGAGAACAGGGCAAGAGGGGAGGAAGAGGGGCAGTTTAGAGGGGCAGTCGGGGGAAACTCAGGTTACTTGATGGAGGCTGGCATAGAGTGTTACAATATATTTGAGCTACTAAGCAACCTAGCAGGGGAGGAAGGGGTTGGTGGAAATGAGGAAACTGATACAGAGGCCAGGGGGAGGGAGTCGGATACCCATAGGGCATCACAGACCTGCAATGGAAAGGATAGAAATAGTCCCAGAGGGAAAAGGGGAAACATAAATGTTAAACAGACGGGGGAGATGCAACATATTGCAGACATGAGGGAGGAAAGCATGACTGGAGAGAAACTGTGAGACAAGGAGGTGGGGAGGGGCCCCCCTTCAGCAGGGAGGTCTGTACCAAAGATGGGACCCTAGGTAAAGGGGACCCACAGAGAGCCTCTGGAGGTAGGGGTACTATTACAAGGTGGGAGAATGGCAGTGTGGGGGAAGGGGAAACCATCAGGGCCAGGATAAATAGTTTGGATAAGAGAGGGTTAAAGGGGACACCTATTCAGGGGGGTCTGAGTTAAGTGGGCAAAATAACAAGGGAGGCAGAAAGGGGAGGGTGACAAGGGGGTCTCTAATAAGGCAGGAAGACTCCCATGGAATTGAGATCATGAATAAAGGGGGAGATGGGGGGGGTTGAGAGTGCATAGTGGAGGTAACCATAAGGATGATGGCGGTGTTAAGGTTCTGTTATTGGGAGACTTGATGATTAGGGGTATCCAGTGGGAGGGACAGGAGGGTGGATGCCATAGCCAGTTGAAGGTAGTGAGTATCTCTGGGCTGACAGTGCACAGAGCAAAGTTCATGGTGTACGAACTGGTTAGGGATTGTGGAGGGAAACCGGATTTCCTGGTGCATTTGGGAACTAACAATCTGGAGGGAAATATGTTGTGGAAATCCAAGCAAGGTTCCAAGAACTTGCCAGAGTCTGTCGGAATAATGGATGCAACATTTCCTTTTGGAGATATTACTTGATACCAAAAGGCCTCAGTGGAGAAAAATAGAAGGTCACAGAGGTTAATGACTGGCTCAGGAAGTGGGGTGAAGAGAGTGGGTTGGGGTGTAGGGAACTGGAAAGGAGTTTGGGAGGATAAGGGACTGTATGCCAAGTACAGGCTTCATCTTGCCCCCATTAGGGAAGGAAGTCCTTAAACAGGGTTGGCTGACTACATTCCAAGAAAGGTGGGGTTTAAACTTCGAGGGAAGGGATAAGGAAGGGCTGACCAAGCCCTCTCCTCCAGATGAGGAGTAGCCTTCAAACCCAAGGGAGAGGGAAACAGACTGGGGAGGAGGTTTCAGGATGAGTAGAGGAGGACGGAAGTATAAGGAACCTGGGTGGGGTTGACAAAGGGGTCAGTGGATAAGGGGGTGGGGGTGGTGTTAGTAAATGCCAGGAGCTTGGGAAACAAGTTGCCAGAGTTCCAGAGCCATGCTGTTCGTGGGGGTGGATGTGGCGGCGATCCGCGCAAGCGATGGACCAACAAAAACCATGACTGGGACATAAACATGTGGGGTACGCTTATGCCTGGAAGGATAGAAAGGAGGGCAGAGAGGGTGGAGTGGCTATGTTCATTAGAGATGACATAGAAATTGCTAGGGTAGAAGAGGCAGAGGGAAACATGGAGGCCTTATGGGTCACCTTATGAACCCCAGCAGGAGGTAAGGTCAAGCTGGGTCTAGTATCTAGGCCCCCCAGGATGGGTGATGTTCTGGAGGATGGTTTGCTGGACAACATCATTGCCCAGTGTGGACCAAAAGGGGAAGGAGTGGTGTTGATGGGGGACCTTAATATGCCAGGACAAACTGGGGAACCATATCCTCTAAGGTGGCCAAGGAGCAGAGGCTGCTGAACGGCTTCCAGGATGTGTTCTTAACACAGCATGTGATGGAGCCCACAAGGGAGGGGCATGTCCTGGACGTGGTTCTGGCAGATGGAGATCTAGCAAGGGACCTGGTTGTAGAGGATCCCCTGACTGGGAGCGACCACAATACTGTCTGGTTTCAAATAAGCATGGGGGGAGGTGGGGAGAGATCTAGGACACTGGCAGTGGACTTCAGGGGGGCAGACTTTGAGGGCATGGGAAATGTTCTCAAGGATCGCTTGAAGGGGATTACATCAATGACAAATGTGGAAAAGAGATGGGAGGTCATAAAACGGGGAATTCATGAGGCAGTTAGGACCTGCGCTAAGGTGAAACGTAAGGGAGCAAGGTCACATAAACCATGCTGGTGGTCCAGTGAGGTTCAGGTAGTGGTCAGAGAAAAGAAGGCGGCCTACAAAAAATATAAAACAACAAGATGGGGTAGGGAAAAGGAAATGTACCATCTTGCATCTAGAAAAGTCACCCGGATGGTGACGGGGGCAAAGTCCAGTAAAGAGCAGCGGCTGGCACAGGGGATACATGGAGGGGAGTTCTTCCAGTACATTAAGGAGTGGAAAAAAACTTAGGGCCATCTTGGCAGATTGAGATCAGAAGGAGGGTGGGTGGAAGAGGCGAGGGACCAGGCAGAGGTATTAAACGAGTACTTCGCTTCTGTGTTCACTAGGGAGGGGGATGGGACATCTACAAAGCAAGGCATGATGGGGATAGAAGCAGTAGTGAGTGGGATCAGGGGAGCAACAGAAATGGAGCAAGAGGGAGGGATAGGTACCCAAGGGGTGTCACATCAGGATAAGGATAAAAAGGCCAGTAAGGTGGAGGAGACGGATGATGCTATCTCCACCGAAAAGGTGTGGTTAGCCCTCAAGGCCCTAAAGAAAGATAAATCTCCTGGGCCGGCTGGCATTCATCTGAGAGTACTTTTGGAATTGGCAGACATACTGGCTGCACCCCTGGTGGAGCTCTTCAACAGGTCGCTTGAGACAGGGAGGGTACCTAGGGATTGGCAAGAGGCACATGTGGTGCCAATCCATAAGGGGGTGAGGGAAGTACCAGGTAACTATAGACCCATCAGTTTGACCTCAGTGGGGGGGAAATTAATGGAGAGTATACTAAAGGAATGATTGGGGGTGTACTTGGAGGAGGTGGGAGGTCTGGATAGTCGGCAACATGGGTTTGTGCCAGGTAGATCATGTCAAACCAATCTTGTGGAGTTTTACGAATGGGTAACATCAGAACTGGACAGGGGAAAGCCTGTGGATGTATTATTCTTGGACTTCAGCAAGGCGTTTGACTCTGTCCCCCACAATGGTCTGGTGGAGAAACTGACAGGTTTGGGAGTAGGCCCTTTGATGGTCAGATGGATTGAAAACTGGCTAGCTGGATGCACCCAGAGAGTAGTGGTCTGTGGGGGGCTCTCGAACCCTAGAGAGGTCGGTAGTGGGGTACCGCAGGGCTCAGTCCTGGGTCTGATCCTGTTTAATGCATACATATTGGACATCAGGAATGGTATAGGGTGTGAAATGAGTCTCTTCGCTGATGACTCCAAGATGAGAGCAGTAGTTGAGGGGGAAGAGGGGAGGTTGGCCCTACAAGGGGACCTGGACACCCTGAAAAGATGGGCCCACACATGGAAATTAAATTTCAATATCACAAAGTGCAAAGTGTTACATCTTGGGCAGAGAAACCCTAAACACAGGTACACCTAGGGAGGGGAGATGCTGGAGGCCTCAACAGGGGGAAAAAGACCTAGGGGTCATGGTGGATGCATGTATGAATAACTCTGAGCAGTGCAGGAGAGCAGCTAGCAAGGCAAACAGGATGTTGGGATGCGTCATAAGGGGGATCACCTCTAGGAGCAGGGAAGTGATTCTGCCGCTGTACAATGGACTGCTTAGACCACACCTTGAGTACTGTGTACAGTACTGGAGACCACACTTGAAGAGGAACATACAGATCTTGGAGAGTGTACAGAGGAGGGCAACTAAGATGATACGAGGACTAGGGGATTTGATGTATGAGGACAGACTTGAGGAGCTATGCCTGTTTTCATTGGAGGAGAGGAGAGGAGAGACAGGGCGGACATGATTGAGGTCTTCAAGTACCTCGAGGGAATAAATAGGGTAAACATGAAGGGGATCTTTAGACTAAAGCAGGGAGGTATCACCAGAGGGCATGGTTTGAAGTTGGAAGGTGGAAGGGTGAGGGAGGAAAAGAGGTGGAGGTTTTTCACTGAGAGGGAGGTGGACCCTTGGAATGTGTTGCCTGGCGAGCTGGTTCAGAGATCCACAGTGAAGGGCTTCAAGAGAGGGTAAGACAGACACAAAAAGCGAATGTATCAGATGATGGTCTGGCCCAGGGGGGTGGGGATGGATGATAGGGGTTTCTGGAACACAAGGGGAGGGGAAGGCCTCGGCACCCAACTAGGGATCTGAGGTTCGAGCAGACTCGATAGACCGTAAGGCCTAATCTGCTGGCAATTAGTATGTTAGTATGTTATTAAATGTAATGACTTCTTAGGACAATCTTTATAACTGCTTGCACTGCTAATGCTATTGTTCGCTGTTAATCCTTGAGACTGTGTACATGACCTATATTTTATCTATATCCCAGTTCTGTACAACATTATATTGCCAATGTAAAATTGTCTCATTCAGAATTGTAAAATGTACTATGCACAATGGAATCACTGTTTACAAATACCCACATGTACTATGCCCTTTCTAAAATGCTACTTGAACTATGTAACTTAAAAGTATGCTGTGTCAATATTGTATATTGTTCTACTGTATCCATGAGAGACTAAATTGTTGTACTACTCCAACCATCATAAATCCCTCTACCCTCTCTCCTGGGTTGCAGCTGGAAATGAGCCTTGGCTCAGTGTGCCTTTCCCGGTTACCAAAATTTTAAATAAATAAATAAATGTTACATTCTGTTATTTATTTTTGTGGATGTATGTGTGTTCTGCATATGTGGTTGAACTGCTTTATTTGTTTAAGTTGGAACCACCTTCCTGAAATCGTCCCGAACATCTCCATCCCATGTGTCCTTCAAATCTAACCTGAAGTCCTGGCTACTGGAAGAATCCACCTGTAAATGCTCACGGGGCAGAGTAGAAACCTGAAAGCCACTATAATCCTAACAAAACCTGGTGCCCTCTTTTTCTCCACCCTTGTCCCCTGTGCCCAGCACAGAAACCTACATGCATTGTACAAATGCAAAACACTGCTTCCTGCTTTCTTAGGGTACTTTGTTTGCCATGTTTGTGAACATATGTAAAAATGTCTGTTTCATTGTTCAGTTATGCTCTACTGTATAACACTTTTATAGATTATATATTGTATCTACTCTGTACCACTGCATCGCCGCCTGGTGGCCCCGGGTCATGACTGAAAATGGTCCTCTGGATCAGTGCACTTACCTGGTAACCAAATACATAAATAAATAAATAAAAAGTTAATCAAAATGTTTAAAAGGTAATAAAAATGTTAACATTAAAAAAATTGACAACACAGTCAAGTTGTGGCATCTAATGACAGGTCAACAATGAAATCCATAAATTCCTGAATGAACTCCTGTTCCCAACCAAAGAGTTGAAAACCAGGTACATCTTTCACTTCACATCTGCATCTCCCTTCATGCCCACACATTCAAATAACCTTGCCTCCTTCAATGGGCATTCTGTAAGTTTCCAGCAATAATATAAAACAGATGGCCACTCCACCACCCCTACACTCCTTTTTCATGCAGTGCAGCACCCATAACCTGGCTGTGATATCAAACTTCCTGGCAAGACCAGAGTCATCTCCAAGCCAGGTCTTAGTAAGACATACTCTACAAGATAGCTAGGGAAATCAGAAAAAAAGTCTTATATTACCACATATTCATATATTTTTTTGGTAACAAGTATTGCACAGTAAATACCAAATGGGAGGAATTGGGGCAGCAGGCCCTTTTGCTACCAGCTCTCTATTCCCAGAAGGCTCCTAGGGATTGGGAGTGACGGGGACGAGACAAGGTGGTTGTCTCTCACCATCTGTTCTAAACACATGGGGCCCAATTCTGAAATGTTGTCTTAGAGCGATGCAAGCTATGGTACACAGCAGCTTGCATCCAATGCCAGTACATTACAGACCCTGCAACTGATTCTTGAACATGTGGCGTCCCAGTGCCAAACTCCCACAGTCTTTTTTTATTTACATTTTATATCACAGTCTACAACAATAATAATTAAGAAGCCATACGCTAAATTCTGAAAGATACGTTGCCAGAGCAAACGCTCCTTGGAAGTACAATCTACGAGCACCAATATTGACAGCAAATACACTGTGCCATGGTTCAATAAGAGAATCACAGAAACAGCAATCTAATAACAATAGTAACTGAGGTAATTAAAGTGGTTAAAGTAGGTTAAGTAACAAAGCCCATTGGGTGAAAACAGCCTATGAGCTGATGCC
Organism: Neoceratodus forsteri; assembly: GCA_016271365.2. Lineage (NCBI taxonomy): Eukaryota > Metazoa > Chordata > Ceratodontiformes > Ceratodontidae > Neoceratodus > Neoceratodus forsteri. The sequence goes on along the minus strand of CM057455.1, from coordinate 634,398,573 downwards.
ATCAGACAGAACCATTGTCTGTAGCAAACTACAGACAGCACAACCAAACAACAAAGCTGGGAACCTCTCCTCTCCTCTCTCCCCTAGCCCCCGTACCCACTAACACATCTAAAGAAAAAGGGGGAAGGGGAGGGAGAAAGGATGAAGTAGGGACCGGAGGGGGGCACCAAGAGGTCGTTACTCTCAACACACGAGGTATTAGCCATAACTAGAATCTTCATGGGGTGAAGCCCGGGCCTAACATTCATGCCCACAACCCATATGTCCCCCCTGAAGTTGGTTCAAGGGGGTATCCACACTCATCCTACTGGAGAAGAAATCCCAAATATGTCAGGAAAGGAGCGCAGTCATCGGTGAAACTCTCATACTTCCCTAGAGTTCTATAGTGAAGGCACCCATAGCCAGCCACCTTCAGAATAGAATCCACCCACTGGCCACAAGTAAGTATCTCTATACTATGCCAACTCCGAAGCATCAAGTGCTTAACCTCCATAACGGACATCATAAACCACGATTTCTGGTGGTTATTCATGCAGGCAAGTAGAAGGTTATTATCCGGGACCAACAAAAAGGCATTTCATTCCACCCTCATCCGAAGAGTATTTTCCATTACCTAGAATAAATCCCTTCTCCAGGGGCATATTTTAGGGCAACCCCACAGTATATGTAGCAGCATACCCTCCACCTTTTCGCACCTCCAGCACCAAGACTGGTCAAGAAAATTCATCCGTTAAAGCACCGCATGGGTGCGGTACCATTGCCTTCAACTGCATAAGCCTCCCCACAGTATCCATTCCTCATAAGCATAGAAACAGAAGTTGTCAGCAGAAGTGGACCATATAATCCATCAAGTCTGCCCTTGGTTTCCAACTCCTTCCCCCCCCTTATTTAGCTGCCTGCTTGAATATCCCACATTGTCTGTCCCATGCCTGCTTGAATTCCCCCACCATCTTAGCTCCCACTGCCCCCTCTGGCAGGCTATTCCATGGTTCCACAACGCACTTTGTGAAGAAGAATTTGCTCATATTGTTCCTGAACTTTCCTCCCTTAAGTCTAAGGTCATGCCCTCTAGTACTGTTGTAGTCTTATAACTGAAAGAGGTTCTGCATGTGCACCCTGTTGTTGCCTTTAAGGTATTTACATGTTTCGATCATGTCGCCATGATTCCTGTGTTGCTCTAGGGAGTATAATTGTTTGATCGAATATGTCGTGTCATTTAAATATCTTGGGGTCATGCTGGATCAATCCCTGGATCTAAACCTTCATATTCAATCTACCTGTAACGCTGTGAATACCAAACTGGGTGCTGCTTACAAGACTAGTTACATGCTAACTCCATCTGCTAAACTTGCCATTGCAAGGGGAACTCTACTTTCTACTCTTACGTACTGTGCCCCCATACTGGCCATGACCTCAAGAGCCCAGACTGCTTCTCCCATTCTTCCTATTTCCCAATTCACAATACATACGTTTTCTTTAGCCACTCTCTCCCTTATGCAATTTCTCCTCTTACCTTACTACTGTCTACATCCTCCCCTACTTAGCACAGCTTAAAACTGCTCTAATCTGCCCTACCTCACCCTACTCTACTGCACCACCTTTCTGTATTTCTGCATGCCTAACTCCTTCTATCTCATATAAGTCCAACTTCAGCTGTAAAGTTGCTACCTGTATCTCCTATAACTGTAGTTTACTTGTATTACTGTATGACTTGCTTATATAACTTATTATGCTAGCTGTGTTATTGTCTGCAGTTATGTCTCCAGTTTCTCCTTTTGTTGTATCTTTGGTAAGCTGTCAATACCTCAGAAAGTGTAATACTGCCTGTGCTTTTCTGATAGGGTTATGTTTCACCACTTAACTCTCTGCATCTATGAAGAATGCATTGCCACCTAAAAGTGTAAGGTTTGTTCCTCTTTTTTGTTTGAAATGTTCTGTACTTGTTTTCACCATGCTCTGTACTCTCCCAGGTCATGCCTGAAAATAATCATATTGTTGGCTAGTGCACTTACCCGGTAACCAAAAACTAAATAAAAAATTAAAATAAAATTTGAGGTCATCTAGTCTTGCCTTGTACGGTTTCTGATGTCAGCCCTGCACCATCTTTGTTACTCTTCTCTGTACCATCTCCAGCCTATCTATCTCCTTCCAGAGGTGTGGCCTCCAGAACTGGACACAGTACTCCAGGTGAGGCCTTACCAGGAACTGATACATGGGTGCTCTCTATAACCATTGGACCAAATAGTCTTCCACTCCTCATCCTTCATAGGGAAACCTAATATATCCTCCCACCTCCACTGAAGCCTGCTTAGATCCAGGGACTTGGCCTGCAAGAGTACCTTATACACTCTTGCAAGTTTATGGGAGCAGGATGGAACTTTATGCAAATCACCAGTCCCAAAAATAGTGACCCACTTGGGCTGAGGAGGGATACCAAGGGCCCCTCCCAAAAGTGTTTGCAGCAGATGCCTCAACTATAAATACCTCCAATGGTGGGAGGAAGGAAGAGCATACTGTAGTTGAAGCTCTTGGAAGGATTTGAGATAACTAGTGGGGGAAGAAAATAAATCCACTATTCTCTTAACACCCCTGTCTACCCAAGACTGCCAAGTAAAAGGAGCTTCTCCTAACACCAGGAATCACCCTATAAGGGCCAAAGGTATAAAGGGACCTGCCAGTTTGCTCATAGATACATCTTTGCTACTTTTCAGACATCCAAACATACCCCTGGGTGGGCAACAGACTGGAAGACAATTTTCGGTCCCATAAAACACTCTCCGGAGGAGCCAGTGCAGACCATGCTGCTTCCAACTCGAGCCACCGAATGTTTTGACTCCTCTGCTGAGAGTGCAGCCAAAGCCATATTTGCCGATGGCCCACAGCAATATAGTAACCTTGCAGTCAAAGGGAAGCTAAGCACCCCTTTCCATATGGTGCCATCAGCTGAGCTATCAAAATGTGGGTCTTCTGACCTATCCAGTAAAATTCAGAAAGGATCTTTTGAAAATGATGCCACCAAGAAACTGGAATTAGCACAGGAGGTATTGATAACATATAGCACCTGAGGGAGGAACATCATCTGAGAGGCCTGGACCTTGCACCATAATGTAAGCCACAGATGTTTCCAACAAAGAATGTCTTCCAGTAATTTATGCAAGATGAACCATAAATTCAAGACCAGCCAGTCTGAAGGGGAAGGGGAAATTAAGATCCCTAAATATTTAATGGGGTCATGAGACAAAGCCAAGGGGAGGGAGCGATGAATTCACGAGCCCTACTGGTAATATCTCCATTTTCAACCAATTGTTTTGGAGGCCAGAAATAGATGCAAACTCATCCAAGATTCAGACCAAGTTAGGCAGAGAAGAACCTACATTCTGCAGAGTGAGCAGGATGTCATCAGCAAAAAGCATTGCTTTATATTCACTGGAACCCACCTGAATGCCCACAGTATCATCCGACACATCCTAATTTTTAGGGCTAACGGTTCTATAGTGAGGAGGAAGAGGGAAGGAGAGAGGGGGCACCCTTGACAGGTGCCTCTAACCAGAACAAATGGCAGAGAGAGCACTCCATTTATTAAAACTGAAGCCATTGGAGAGGAATATATGATCTCAACCCAGTGTAGGAAATTCAGCCCAAAACCAAATTTCTCCATGAACACTAATAAGTATGGCCATTCTACTGAGTCAAAGGCCTTCTCCATGTCCAAGACCACCAATGCACCAGCTGCAGTGGCGGTCTTAAGAACACAGAGATGGTCAACCAAGCAGCGTATGTTATCCACCCTGTCCATCCCTCCCACAAAGCCTGCCTGATTGTGTATTAAAAAAATCAAAAACAGAGACAGGCTATTTACAAGGGCTTGTGCAACAATTTTATAGTCAACAATGAGAAGGGAAACAGGGCAGTAATTCCCACACTGGTAGTGATCCTTACCCCTCTTCGCTAACACCTAAGTCACTGCCTCATGCATGGAGGGAGGAAACTGTCCCATAGACACTCTCTGGTCCATGCTCCCCATCCTCCCCAACCATACAAACAAAAGACCCTTTTATCCCCTTTCAAGTCTACCCATAACTAAGCCCAAATCCCTTCCTATGAGTTCCCCATGTCCACTTTGCTAGATGGCCCTACTGGGCACAAATCCCCTAAAGCAGCATCCCCTCATCCCAACCAGCATGCCCTGTACTCTCGAAACACCTTCCAGAAAGCCCCCATGTAACCAGTGGCACTGCCCGCAATAAAGGGGGACTGGATCCTAACACAAGCCTACCCCACAGCACCCTGGGCTCACCCTGATATAACTCGTAGCTTTTCCTTCCCTCACTTTTCTCCAATCCCCCTCCCCCTCCAAGCATATCGGCAGCCCTAACAAAGAGACTAAACCACTGAGGGGGGAGGGATTTGGACCCACAAAGGAAAAGCTAGACCACAGTAAGCACCAAAATAAGCCCACCTTTCCCAAACCCCACCAAAATGGCCAACTGAGATCCAATTACTAAGGGAGAAACCACTAATCCAATGAGGGCAATACTGGTGAGGCTGGGCACCAAAGGGGCAATACAGCAAACAAACCCCTAACCCAAGCTAGAGGAAACATGCCCTACACAGAAGGACCCTCATAGAGAAAAATGATCCCTTCTCTGCACCCCCTTCCCCCTGCAGAACAAAATCCCCAAAAGCAAAAAGCAGGCAGGAATATAAACTACAACCAGTGCATCCAGTGCGTCTCCTGAGGCCAATACAGTAAGTCCCGATCCCCACAGAAAATCCAATACAAACCCACCCCCCACGAATCCCAAAAGAATGCCCACTGTGCAACAAGCCACCCTTAGCCCCAACACAAACCCACTCCCACCAGAAAGGCACAAACCTAAGCAGTGTCCATAACATTTATGCCGGGGACAAACCCCAGCTGTATAAGAAGAGGTAAATAATGTAGCCAGCCTGTGGAGCAGCGTTGGATTTCCATCAGGAGCGGTGACCCAGGTCTCGGAGAACCTGGGTCTCTGGAGGGTTAGCCAGGGGTAGAAGAATGGAGCATCCCGTGAGCTACTCTCCTTCTCTGGAGGGGAGGGATGGGAGCATGACTCGTGCTCGACAGACCCCTGGCGGAGGCCAGGGGTACTGCAGCAACAAGTCATCTGATCGTTTTGGGGGCGGGATGGATGGTGGATATCATTGCAGTTCGGAATGATGCCACCCAGCACCTGGCAACCATTGCTCTCCGCTGCTTCACTGCTCCACTGACTCCAGAGTACTGGCCATTAGGCATGCACGAACCAGAAGCCTGTCCTGGTGGGTAAGCCAGGAGGCAATGTTGGCTTGTTGACACCTTTCCCCACTCATTGACAGGCAAGCCATGGTGTCATGGCCTCACTCTGGGGGTAAGTCAGGGAATATTGGTGGACGGCGGCCATAGGAGAGCAAGGTAAGGTGACTGGAGTGGGTCTGATGGCAGAAGAGTGCCGGGGAAAAAGCATAATAAACATGAAAAAAAAACATAAAAAAGAAGAGGTAAATAACAAATGAAGAGCTGTTCACAAGTCCAGGAGAAGAAAAACACCCAACCACTGTCTGAAAAGTATAATATACTTACAGCAGCAACCGGTTGAAAAAAGAAAAAACTCTCAGCAGAGAAATGCTCTGCACTGAACTGAACCATAGATTGGGGAGAGGAAAATACCCCCCCCCCCCCACTGCCTTCTCAGTCCATAGTATCTTTGGTGGATGAAGCCGCTGGAGCTGCAGAATGTTTGTGTGAAGAGTCCACTGAGGTGTGAGTAGAAACCTCTTGAACTTGTCAATGAGAAGGCAGGGGAGGAGCCCTGCCCCATCCTGGTCCAGGCTGGCCACTTGAATTCTCCAGTGGTCTGTAATCATCCAAAAACCTTAGGGCTTCTGCTGGATCAATGAAAAGCAGAGTCAGATCTCCTAACAGAACTCTCAGGGTTTCTGGAGGAACAAGAAAACATTTCACTCCCTGGCTCCGAGCCTGATCCCGAACTTGGTCGAGGGCCTTGTGGTGGTCTAACAACAGCTTAGAGAAATCTTGAAAAAAGGATAACCAGGATCCATTATGAGGAATATCCTTAAGTCCCCTGGCAGCCCACAAAATCTTCTTCCGGTCCTGGTACATCAATAACATGAACCCAACCGGCCAGAAACAAGTAGCTGCATTATTGCGAGGTGGACCAGTGGGGACCCGATGGGCTCTGTCTAACTCAATAGGTGATGAAAGGTCCCAATTAAGCCAGATGCAGAAGTGGGTCTGCAAAAATCAAATGATATCCAAGCCCTTCACTGCTTCTGGCAGCCCAAATAACCGTAAATTGGCCCTCCAATGCCGAGTCTCCAAATCATCAACCTTTTCCCATAATGAAGTCAGTTCATGCTCCACATTTTTCAGCAGGCATTCTGCCGTCCAAGCCCAGTCCTCAACCTGGTCAATACAATGTTCGGTGTGTTTCATCCTGTGCCCCAGAGCTTCCATGGACACATGAATGGACGTTAACTGAATGGTAATGTTATTGAGGTCCTACCAAATGCTGCCCATAAAGGCCTTAATTTTGGTGAGTTCTCTAGTCCGCAGACAGAGCCTGGACTCATTCTGAATTTGTGTGGTATGGCCCAGACAGCTTTTATCCTCCGGTGGTGGTGGGAAAGCAGATAATTTGTATTTTTTCTTTGCTCTAGCCACGGATTTTTATCCACCTCCGACTTCGATGCCATAACGACCTGCAATTTAACACAAAGGAGGTCTGGGAGACAAATGAAAGGTGTAAGAAAACTAATAATGTTATGCCTCTGGAGCTGAGCAAAAAGGCAGCTACTTACTAGTTGGCATCATGTGATCCTCTCAACTCCCACAGTTTGCCACAACTGCTCCCATGTGTCAAACAAAAGGTACACAGGACATGATTGCTGCAAGCTGTGGGAGGATTGTGCAGCATGGCAACTCCTGAGTCCTAAATGAATAAATAAATAAATGTTGCAAGGGATGCAGATTATCAGCAAATTGTGAAAACTATGCCTGAATGGTAAACCGCTACAAGATGGTCTGTTTGGCAGATGCAACTAGGGTACATGCAGCAGAAGGATGCCACTAGCCGGTGACACCCTCCTGAAGATCTGGCTCTTGGGGTTTCGTTGTGGATTTGTATTATACATGATAGCACCACCTACCACGGTTTGCAGTCCAGCAATGAGGTAATGCTAGCATAATGATTGCAAGATGACCGGCAGCCTTAGAGTAATGTTGTCAGTTGTCTCACAGGCATTATGTGAGCAGTACCCCATCAATGGACCATGAGCTATTGTGGGAGTTGTGATATCAGGTACTGAGCCCCAATGCTAGTGTAACCAGCCAGGGGTCAGGTTGATGTTATTTTTTGTTTTTGTTAGTGCGGTGCCTCCATTTTTGTAACCCACTACATGGCTGCCTGGGTTTGGGGAGAAAACTGTTGCTCGGTATTTTGGCTAGGTTTGAAACTTCTGCACAGGGGCACCCAAGTAATCCGGACACAGGAAGCAATAACTGAAATGTCCAAACGAGGAGTGCGGTTCTAGAGTGTGGCTTTTATTCACAACAACAACAGAATAATAAAGCATACATGGACCCCCACAGGGCTATACTCCCTGGTAATGCAGATTAATAGAGACTAGAACACTTCTTCTTGACAACACTGTAACCCTCAGGTTCTGAACACACTGGGCTCTCGCCAGAACTAGTACTCTTCTCTTGGATTCCCTGGCATGGCACCTCAGCCAGCACTGAGACATTTCTCCATATGGCATGGATATTTATCTGGTTAATCCCTCTACCACCCAGGAGCACTTCCTAGCTCCTTAAGGGACAACATCATCCTCAATCCCACATCTGGGTACTTTCAGCGAACACTGGCCAAGTGCCCGGAAGAAAGATATAGGTGCCCAAAGTGAACCTGTGGAGGTAAATCTGGTTACTCAAGATGGTGGGTCTCCCACTTCTCACTCCCAAATCCATACCCAGCCATTCATTTGGAATCAACACCTTTCTTGTGAACCTCTCTGGTTGTAGAATGCTATCTCGAAACATATATCACATTTACTCTTCATGAACTGGTGTCCTGATTTGTAATGTTCTTTAAGTGGCAATGTCCATCCCTGAAGACCCCCACTGTTTAGAAGCAGTTTTAGTCATACACAAACTTCAAGTACTGTACTTGGCTATCCTTCCCTGATCCCATAGTAGCAGATACTTTACACACTGTCTCGGTGAACACATGGGCTCTATAGAAGAGCAGACTCACAAACTGGTTTGCAGGTGCCCCAGGGCTTCTGGCAACGAAAGAAATGCATCTTGGTACCTCAGTACTTGCTCTACAAATCATCAGGCAGCTTTCCCTCCTTCAGCAGGGCCAGGGGATTGCCCCAAAATCGCTGGTCTCTCCCCCCCATCCCTCCTGGGATGGAGCACTGGAACAAGCCAGGGAGCGGTCTCTACCACTATATCACGTTTTTTCAGTGTCTCTATCTAGGGTGAGAATGCACACTCTCTACCTCTGGGTAGCTCTATTTCAGAGCTAGACTCTGAGGGGCTGCCTCCCGCAGCACACTTCCTTCACTCTCCACTCTGGCTGAAGACTACTACAGACTGACTAAAAATACCCAACGTTCTAAGCTAACCGCTTGCTGCAGCATTCCAATGTGGCTTATGCTGCTGTGAGAATTCTATATGATGTCATCCCTCCAGCTCAGCTGAGAATGAGGACAGAGTGAGACAGTGTGAAACCCATTTAACTGGTGTCTTACAAGCTGCCTTTCCCTGCCTGCCACTAGATCTAAGTGAGATTCTTGTAACCCCGGGTGACAGGGGGTTGCACCCACCCTTGGTCAGGAAAATGGCTGTCCTCAGTCATTACTTACCCAGCCCAGGCCATCTTGCACTATGTGTTGACTACGGGGAGGTAACGCTACTTTCTCTCCTACCATGTGCCAGCACAGGCAGACAACACTAAGGGACCAGAGGCCTTTGTCTGACGCATCAGCCTCTACTCTATGATGTTATTATGGATACCTAGTGGCCCTGGTAGAATTGTCCAGAGCATAGCCCTAATAGATCAGTACTGCGGCCCCTATAGCTGGTCAGGACCACAGCCTGTCTATCCCCCCAGCCCTCTAGTGAAAACCTATCTGAATCTAACCCAAATTACCCAAAAAACAAACAAACAGGGAAACCTCCCCCCAACCCTGTACAACTGCAAACAAACCCAAGGAGCTAAAGCTACACTCTATACATTACTCCCACACTCCCCCACAACCATACCTGTGGAAGGAAAAGTTACACACAGTAACAACAACACCTCTGTAATTTAAACACTACTACATTAAAGTACTATGAGAAACTCCACTGAGTCCCTCTTCCTCTTCTTGTCTACTCTTCTTATCTTCTTCAGGAACACCTGCAAGAAAAAGAAAGACAAACACCCCTAATCTGCAAACACAGTACTATCTAACCCCTACCATCAAAACACTGGAGAATCCCAAAAATATTTTTTAGAAAAGTAGAAAAACAGTAGAAACAGTAAAAAAAAGTAGAAAAACAATGACATTATTTACAGTACACATTATGGGGATAGAAGGCCCTGAAAGTCCCTTCTAGTGACATTGGTGCCTGAAGGCAAGTCCAATAAAGAGTCTGTCCTGGGCCAGAGCCCAGTGAAGCACAGTTCTAGCAGGCTGAAATCCCAAAGTGGAGCGTCTTTGAGGACAGTTCAAACATCTGGAGTCTGCTACTGTAGGGTGTGTACTGCAATGTAATTAGAATTGAAAAGTCTGGACTTACCAGTCCCTTGTAGAACGAAAACAATGTTACACCTGGTTCCTGCTAAAGACTCTCCCTGGCAGCATTCTTCAGATACAGCTGGGAGGATATTTTCCAGAAAACAACAGGACGGCACATCTGGAAATTGCTGGGTTGATGTCATCTAGGAGATGGAACCCTGGAACAGGAAAGGAAAACAGCTGGTCTGAAGACATCTGAAATCCCAGGCGATGAATCAGGATACAGCTGGGCTGGTGTCCTCTCTGGATATGAAGTCATCTGGTAGGCCAGTCAATGGAATCTTGAAAACCAGTACACTGCAAGGCTGATGAATGTGGGGCACCTGGTTCCTGGAATACCAGACTGACAGAACAACATACTGTAGGTACGGCAATGGCTGGATGGCAGCACTGGCTACCACTGCTCTGCTCTCCACTTGCTAGGCATGGGCACATTCACAGGAAGGTCTCTGCATTGTGGAAAATAGCACAATGGGTGAGGTGCAAGAATTATTACCACGTCTGGGCCCTCATAATTCACATTTTTGAAGGTTTCATTGCCCTCTCCATCCACTATTCGAACAGTGTCTATAAACAATGTCTTGCCCACTTTCCACTGTCTGAATTTTACTTGTAACACTCTGTCTCGGACATATCTGCTTGCACCAGGATGCACATGTTTTGTGGACTCTTCCACTATCCAGGATTTCCTGTTTCTTTCAATCTCCTCCCAGACTCTCTGAGGAAAGGTAGGAAAGGACATCCCATAGGTCTCATTCACCTTCCTATGAATGAAAATTTCCCCATTACTACACTTGGTCAACTTGAGACCTCTGGCCTGGCTTGGGGGTGGCAGTCCTGGTTCTGCCAACTATGTGATGTAAAATGGATCTTTGACTCCTCCTTCTGGGGACAGGGCTGTGGAGTCACTACTGTCTTCTACTTTCTGCTCCTTCGAAGCAAGAGCTTGAGCCTGTGGATCCGCACCTTCTTCATAATGCCACATGGGTTCCTCCTCATCTTCTACCTTGCTAAGGATCTGTGCCCAGGAGTGAGCAGTCGTCCTGACTCCTGAGACTGTCCACTCTTCACTGGGTGCAGAGGTCAACACCTCCCATTAAAGGGTCTCCCTCATCTCATCTTCTCCTGAGACTTGGGGTAGGCCCCTCTCTCCAAGGGTCTGCTAATGCTCCTTCCACAGTGTCTGTCTGTGACCCGGACTCAGAGACATCAATACTTTGCTCTGCCTGTAGATCTGCACCCTCCTGCTTTGTGCCACACTCTGCTGGGCTTCCCCCATCAGGCTCCACCTGGTGCTGTGTGCTGCCAACTGTAGATTCTTGAAGCTTTGTCCATGTGGGAGCCAAGTGAATCATGGGTGCTTTAGTCAAGCCATATTTCTCTAGGCACCCAGAACAGTGAGGAACCATGAAGACGTCCCTTCTAGCCTTTAAGCACATTACACACACTCTAACTGGATATCCAGAAATCATCACATGAGTAGGCAAACATCTCCCATAGTAACATCTCTCAATGTCTCTCAACTTGATAACTTCTTCTACTATCATAGCCCAGGCATGATCCAGGTAACGGGCTGGTCCCAAAGCCATGACTGCAGAGAAAAACAAACGCTCACTGTTATTTCAAGTCCCTCTTTGTTGGAAAAGTTTTTTAAAAATGGCTCCCCTGCTGCTGTGTTTACTTGACTACCCCACCCTGTAATGGTGGTGGTGGCACTCCTGTGCATCAACGTTCTGTTTCTGACTCAAGCCACTACGCATCCAATTTTCACACTCTACTGATAAAGTTCACTCAAACTGCATAAACTGCACTGTTTGCTCTCTTAGCACATTTATATAATTTCTGCTGGACTTATTCACTTTAAATCACTGTTCTAGCTTAAAGGACCGTAAAGCCACAGTATTTCATCGCACAGGATTGCCTGTAACTCACTGCATCTGTCATACAACTCACAGTCTCTCACTTGGCTTTGAAAATTATACTGTTGCTGAACCTATAATTATGCTCACAGTCTAATGCTCAGAATTCTTGTTTTAGCTGATTAACTTGACACAGTCCTTCTTTGCAAAACAATCACACCGCTACAAACAGATTCAGCTGGCTTTAGATGAAATCACCCACAGTTTGAGCTGTTTCTCAGGATGGTACTCACTTAATCAGTAGCTGGTTATTGTGATGGAAAATGCGGCCTATAGCCGGTCTTGAAGGCCTCTGGATGGAAACTGGCTGGCAGTCCTGCTGATTGTCCCTCCGAACACCACACTCTCTTTCCAGAAGATTGATATGCGGGTTGAGCCCAATTTTAAACAGAAAAGTCAGATTTTACTAGTTTTACAACATTTTTAGTCACCCCGACTCTCTTCCTGGCAAGCCAGTTCGCTCACTCCTCTCTCTCTGTTTCAAACACTGTGCAGTCACTCTAGAGCTGGCTTTGGGGCGGGACTGATTGCAGTCTCACCAATCACTTGACGCCATGCAAGTGAGCTTCTCTCTTCTCGTGCTCTTCTCCTCCATGGCAATAGTAGAGCAGGGAAAATTTAAACTGCATACCACACTTTTTTTTTTTTCAATTGTAGCTCCTCGGCTGGAACACCATTTTGACCATTTTTCATGGCATTTTACTCAGCGACTTTCTTAGTCCATACCACAAGCACTTACAACTTCTAGGGCACAAATCTATCTTTCTTTCCCACAGTTTTCCACACTTTTTTCCTGCCATACACCACTTTAAAAGCTGGCAAACGTTGTAATTATGATGCAGGACAAGGGCATACACTCTCCGGCTTTACTGCTCCTCGGTAAACAGTTAGCACAATTACAGCAGCACACAGTGGGACATTTAGATGGCAATGCTTCTGATTTTTGGGCTACCTACTGCCAGACAGCCAAAGTGCTAGCCACATCTGAGCAACCTTTCTTACTTTTCTCCCTAAATTGCAAACAAAATCCCAGCAGTAGCCTCCAATTTGTAACCAGCCAGGGGTTGGGTTAATGTTATTTTTTGCTTTTATTAGTGCGGTGCCTCCATTTTTGTAACCCACTATGTGGCTGCCTGGGTTCGGGGAGAAAACTGTTGCTCTGCATTTTTGCTAGGTTTGAAACTTCTGCACAGGGGCACCCAAGTAATCTGGACACAGGAAGCAATAACTGAAATGTCCAAACCAAGAGTGGGATTCTAGAGTGTGGCTTTTATTCACAACAACAACAGAATAATAAAGCATAGATGGACCCCCACGGGGCTACACTCCCTGGTAATGCAGATTAATGGAGACTAGAACACATCTTCTTGACAACACTGTAACTCTCAGGTTCTGAACACACTGGGCTCTTGCCCGAACTAGTACTCTTCTCTTGGATTCCCTGGTGTGGCACCTCGGCCAGCACTGAGACATTTCTCCATATGGCATGGATATTTATCTGGTGGCTCCCTCTACCACCTAGGAGCACTTCCTAGCTCTATAAGGGACAACATCATCCTCAATCCCACATCTGGGCACTGTCTGCTAACACTAGCCAAGTGCCCGGAAGAAAGCTATAGGTGCCCAAAGTGAACCTGTGTAGGCAAATCTGGTTACTCAAGATTGGGGGTCTCCTACCTCTCACTCCCAAATCCATACCCAGCCATTCATTTGGAATCAACACCTTTCTTGTGAACCTCCCTGGTTGTAGAATGCTATCTTGAAATGTATATCACATTTAACACTCTACTCTTCATGAACTGGTGTCCTGACTTGTAATGTTCTTGAAGTGGCTATGTCCATCCCTGTAGACCCCCACTGTTTAGAAGCATTTTTAGTCATACACAAACTTCAAGTACTGTACTTGGCTATCCTTCCATGATCCCACAGGAGCAGATACTTTACATACTATCTCAGTAAACACATGGGCTCTATAACAGAGCAGACTCATCAACTGGTTTGCAGGTGCCCCAGGACTTCTGGCAAAGAAAATACACATCGTGATACCTCAGTACTTGCTCTTCAAATCATCAGGCAGCTTTCCCTCTTTCAACAGAGCCAGGGGATTGTCCCTGAAATCACTGGTCTCTTCCCCCCATCCTTCCAGGTATGGGGCACTGGAACAAGCAGCAGAACGGTCTCTACCACTATATCACGTTTCTTCTGTGTCTCTATCTAGGGCAAGAACACACACCCTCTACCTCTGGGTAGCTCTATTTCAGAGCTAGACTTTGAGGGGCTGTCTTCTGCAGCACACCTCATTTATTCTCCACCCTGGCTGAAGAATACTACAGACTACTACAGACTGACTAAAAATCCCCAATGTTCTAAGCTAACACCTTGCTGCAGCATTCCAATGTGGCTTATGCTGCTGTGAGAATTCTATATGATGTTTTCCCTCCAGCTCAGCTGAGACTGAGGACAGAGTGAGACAGTGTGAAACCCATTTAACTGGTGTCTCACAAGCTGCCTTTCTCTGCCTGCCACTAGATCTAGGTGGGATTCTTGTAACCTCGGGTGATGGGGGGTTACACTAGTATATTGTACGTACTGTTATGTGCCATTTTGATAGTTTGTATTCACATACTGTATGTGGTAGCATGTGCATTGTTTTTGTTGGATTCATCACCCATTTCATGCTACTGTGGTATGCAAGACACATAATACAGTTAGCATATACTGTATTGCATGAGCTGTGCTTTCATAACATATACAGTATGAGACTAGAACATGTGCTGATGATAGCTCTGTATACAGCATTCACAAATGCACATGCAGGGATACTGCCAGCCTTGACAAAGAAGGGGCACAGGAGCATCTCACATCCAGCACCAGCTCCAGGTGTGGTGCAGGGGCTGTTCGGCCAGCTCCGGGATGGTCTTCATTCAGCTGAACCCTGTACCCATTGCAAATCTTTTGGAATTTCACTTATGAGGATATTGCAGCACCACCACAGCAGAAGACCTCATCCATAATGGCACAGCCCTGCATCCACCACAAGAGCAATTCAAGTCAGGCTGGTGCAGGTGTTCCCCCATGTGGTGCAGGCCTTATCTAAGAATTGGGAATAGCATGTGGTGTAGCACAAGTTGCCCCTTGTGCCATTCCTGGCTGGTACAAGCACCATGCACCATTCCCTATCATTTGAGAATCAGATCCATGGTGTCTACTTGGCATAGAACTCCCAGTTTAACTTGCCAAACAACTACCCCCAATTTATGCATTCAACTGTACCTCTGCCATATCAGAATCTGTAGGGATCTGCTGTGGTTGATAACTCCCCAAAAGATCCAGGGTCCAAAATGATGGAGCTAGGGTGAAGTCCTGAACAGTAGGTGTCCAAAGTGTCTGGTGTTAGTCAGGACACCATATTTCCTAAATAGCTTATAACTAACAAAAATCACAAAACACATCCCCACCTCCACATTAACCCAAATACAGATTGACAAGCACCAATATGGGACAAACATGCCCCCCTCTACCAAACCAGAGTGAAGGATTACTGCTTACCCTGAGTCTCAGATGACCTAATGACTTTTGTTGAGGTCTGCCACAAGGTATTGGCCTCCCACATAGAACCCTTCATATTCAGGCAACTCCCAAAGGTTTTTTAAAACCAGTTAAAGGAAACCAAGGTGAACCACTTGAAAACTAGTTTTCAAACAAAGTTAAACAGGTCATCGAAATTCTGGAAATTGGTTCTCAATCTGTTTAACCATCCCCCTCAATATGCAACTTTCACACCCTCTGTTCTACTCCCTCAAAAGTTACAGGTACATTTGACAGATACTTCGCTATTTGTGTCAAGTCCCTCCTCACTGACCTCACCACTATGCAGCATTCCTCCCCCTTTCCCCTCTCCCTCTACTCCCTTCTTCTCTTCTCCTAGACCTCTTTTTGTCTTCATGCCAGTACATCCATCTGACACCATCAAGTCAACTGATCTTTTCCCTCAACTCATCTAACAACAGTCATAGAGGAAGCCTGGACCAGACCCATTTGTTCCCTGCTGCCAGTGCCATCGCTTGACACATCTGTACCTTTTCGAAGCTAGCTGTTCTTAACAGTGCCCCAGGCCAGCAAACTGGAAAATACATACCTCTGCACAAAAGTGGTGACAACTCAACCTCAGGTAATTGCTGGCTAATTTTTCTGTTCCTGGCATTTCTAATACTCTGACAAACGTTAACGTCTCCCAGTTCACCACCTACAGAACCTATTTGACTTCTCTCCTAAGCCCTTTCCAGTCTGTCACATCTGGCCTTGCTCCAACAGAAAGTACACATTTTTTGAATTCTCTTTAAATTCCCAGTTTTTAAATAAGTGCTGACTTCTTAATTAAAATATACTGTGCAGTATGGCTGTAGCTATATAATTATGCATCATGTAAATATTCTGTTGCTCTGTATTATTATAGTTATTCATTTTGTATTACAATCTGCTCTTTTACCCTTGCCCACAGATTACACCTGAAAGTTAGTATTGACTTAGCATGCCATCCTGGTTAAATAATGTCTATTAAGTAAAATAAGTATTGACATCCTTAATGGGATGGATCAGGGACAGTTAACGTTGGCCAAGTTCTTTGATTTCTACAAAAGCTTGGACACATTCTCCTATTTCCACCTTCTCAGTCAGTTAGTCAAACCTGAATTGGCAGATCAGGCATCCTTCTTGTTCAGTTTCTGAGTGTCTACCCATGTTCAATCTTTCCACATAGATAAGTCCACCACCACCTCCCCTCCCCTTGATGCTGCAGACATAAGAGCCTACCAAGACTTACTGCACACTATTGGCATCATACTTCATTTTTTGAATGACCTGTCTTCTGCCTGTATCTCCCCCCACTTTCACATGTATGCTGAAGAAACAGTGTTCTTTGCCAGTGACTCAGAGATTAGCACACTTGATACCATTCACGGGTGGTACCACTCAGGCCTTGTGACCTAGAACACATACAGCTCCAGTAATTGCCAAGTTACGATATCTCTTCTGACTTGTGATATTTCTAGCAATGTCCCCAACCTTTCTGTACTACCACTATAGGGCTACTATAGAGATCTCTTCAGAAACATAAAAAGTATCTTACTGTGTCTTTTGCTGCAAGTATAGAAACAGCTGGCCATGTTTTTTGACTCCTAAAGAAAGCTTGTCAACCCTCTTCCCACAGACCAATGATAGCTCAATTTAGCATAGAAACATAGAAACATAGAATTTGATGGCAGAAAAAAACTGCTGAGCCCACCAACTCTTACTGCATTCTCCTTAACTATTCCATATCTACAGAACCTAACAGGTCTCAATCGACCCTCCCACCTCCATCCATCCTGTATAATATACCTTTTTGTAGACTGCATCCATGCTTCACGTCTCCACTATTCCAACCTCCACCACTTCTGCTGGAAATCTTTTCCAGGCATCCACAACCCTTTCAGAGAAGAAATACTTTCTCACATGACTTGTGAATTCCCCATCAACTTTATTTCATGCACCTGGTCCTGGTTTGTGTTTTCATTTGAAAGAGCCTTCCTACCTGTACCCTACTCACCCCTTTGAGATACAAGTAGGTCTCTATCACATTCCCTCTTTCTCTTCTTTCTCGCAGGGTGCACGTTGAGATCTCACAATCTTGCTTCTTAGGAATTCTTGTGCAAATCATGCACACTTTTAGTTGTCCTGCTCTAGACTGCCTGTACTCTGTTTATGTCCTTTCCAAGATGCAGTCTCCAAAACTGAACACAGCACTCTAGGTGTGGCTGCCCCCGTGAGTGATATAATGGCAACGCTACCTCCCTCCTCCTACTGCAGATTACAGATGGGTGAAGTGGCCCCAATTTGCTCCACAAAGTGAATCGCGAAGCAAAAGCGAAGTGCTCCGCAACATGAAGTGGAGTACTTCACCTTATAATGGGTAATGCGAAATCCATTGAAAACAATGACTTCACATTATTCTGCCTTCCCAAACCACTACACCACCAATTCTTAAGGCAAAGTACATTGAACACAATGTACTTCGCCTCACTTTGCCTTGTTTTTAAGTTCCAAAGGCGAGTTTTGCAGTGATTCATGGAATTTCAGGTCACATGGGCTCTATATTGTTCTACAAAGCCTCAGTTTGTGGTAATGTGTGTAGGAAGCTGTAGTGCACAGTCTGCTTTGAAAGGTCTCTGGGATTCAAACCTGCTAAAAGCTGTTAAAAAAACCTTTTTGAGTCATTTTTTTTTTTTGCTGAAACTTTAGTTCATTGATTGTAGGAAACCCTGCTGTGCTCATATCATTGAGCATTTATTGTTTGTGTGTGGATTTTGAATGTTAATGTATAACATTCAGTCTGTGTACTGAGAGACAGTGGAAGTGTGCTTTGGGGGAGGGGTGTATCTGTGGTGTAAGTAGATTAACTTGGAGAAAAAGATAGTTCTTTCTGTTTTGGTGATATTTTTCTTGTATAACTGTGTTAATGTACATACAGTAATATTTTCAATAATTCTTGCCATTTTTGTTGCTGATTGTTGTCGTGTAGCAGTGCATAATTTTAGTCTGTGTAAAATATGTGGTTATATTTCTGAAGTTTTCAATTTGCTACGCATTACTTAGTGTGTGTATGAGTATGTGTGTGATGCGTGTCATCAAATCAGACACCTTTTATTGTGCCACATAGTAATTTCAGCAATGTGAGCCTGTTACCCACTGCAGCTGTGTGATTTTTGTACTTCTTTGTGGTATGTTTACTGGTACTAGTGCCAGTGACTGTTACTGCAGCAGTGCAGTACACTGCCCCCGCAGCCTGCCACAACCTGCAAAGGTATTCTTTTCCAGATTTGAATTTCTGATGGTGAGCACTGGTTAGGTGTTGTGCCTTTGTGTCTGCATCTCTTCAGTGTGCAGCATAATCTTAATCTGTCTGTATATTTGCATCTCTTTAGGGCCCAATCTCCATCTGTAACTTAAGTCACAGTTGTTTCTTTGGCTTCCCTTCAGAGTACTGGACTGGAGTGGTGCATAATTCTGCATGAACATTGTACTCATTAATATGCATTTTTAAGTCACGACCATCATCACTAGTCACTCATGATACAAATCACATTCTTCATCATCACGGTCACAAATGCAGTTACAAATCACAATTCACGATCACGTCACAAATCACAACATTAATTTTTTTTACTAGTTACTTGGATGTATTATAAGCCTGTTTTGTAGAATCTCTCCAGGCTTCACCACCCCACCATTGTACTCATTAATATGTGTTTTTAAGTGCGGGAGTTTTGTGCTACATCTCATCGGGGAAGTACAGCCATAGGCGTTCACGTTCTCAATACAGTTCCATATTGGTTATCTCACACTGTCAACACCAAATCACATTCTTCATCATCACGGTCACAAATGCAGTCACAAATCGTGATTCACGATCACGTCACGAATCACAACATTAATTTTTTTGCTAGTTACTTGGATGTATTGTAAGCCTGTTTTGTAGTATCTCTCCAGACTTCATCACCCAACCACTGTACTCATTAATAAGAGTTTTTAAATTGGGGAGTTTTATGATGCAGGCTCATTTCATTAGGGAAGTACAGCCTTAGGCATTTGCATTCCTTCCTGTACAGCATGTGAGTTACAGTACTATAAGTAGTGGTGGATGAAGTGGCCTCAATTCACTCCATGAAGTGATTCATGGAGTAAAGTGGAATCCGTGGAGTACTTCACAATGTGAAGTGGAGTACTTTGCTTCATAATGAGGAGCATGAAGTCCATTGAAACCAATGACTTTGCATTGTTCCACCTTCTTCAAACCACTTCTCCACCAATTTTAAGGCGAAGTACATTGAAATCAATGTAATTCGCCTCACTTCACCATGTAATTGAGCTCCAAATGAAATTCTGCTGTGATTCATGGGATTGCAGGTCACATGGGCTCTAGATTGTTCTGCACAGCCTCAGTTCTGACCTGGGTAGTGTGTGTGTAGTGGTAGCTGGAGACAGTTTGCTGTCAGAGCTCTGCAATTCAGAACCTCTAAAAGCTGTTTAAAACGCCGTTTTCAGTTTTTTTTGCTCAAAATTTAGTACATCGAGTGTAGGAAACCCTTCTGTGTTCATATCATTGAGTGTTTATTGTTGTGTGTGAATTTTGAATTTTAATTTAGAACAGTCAGTCTGTGTACTATGAAGTGTGCTTTGGCAGAGGGGCATATTTGTGGTGTAGGTACATTAGCTGGGAGAAAAAGGCAGTCTTTCTGTTTTGGTTATATTTTTCTTGTATAACTGTGTTAATGTACACACAGTAATATTTTCAGTAATTCTTGACTTTTTTGGTTGATTGTTGTGGTGCAGTAGTGTATAATTTGTCTGTTTAAAACATTTGGTTATATTACTAAAGGCTTTCAATTTGCTACACATTACTTGTAGTGTGTATGTGTGTGTGAGTGTGTGTGCGATGCATGCCATTAAATCAGGCACCTTTTATTGTACCACAGAGTATTTGCAGTAGTGTGAACCTGCTATCCACCGCACCTGCATTAATTTTCTCTACTGCTTTGTGGTATCTTTACTGGTAGTGGATTGTTACTGCCTTACACTAATCCCCCAACTGACAAAATGTATTCCTTTCCAGATTTGGATTTGTGACTTGTGAGGACTGGTTAGGTGTTGTTGTGCCTTTTCATATGCATTCCTTGAGTGTGCAGCGTGATCTTAGTCTGTCTGTGCATTTACATGGCACCATTAATTATGGGAGACTGCATTTTTTGTTACGCTCTCATTTCACTTCGACAGCACTGGGGAATTTTCTGGACACATGACAGAAGCATTTTGTCAGCACTGGGGAATTTTCTGGGCACAAAACAGTAGCATTTTGGGGATGCACATTAATTCTGGTGACTGTGTGAGTGGGGTTCTGCCAATATTGTTGTCCCTCTGCCTTACTTCGCGTTTAAGGTGGAATGACAATGCGAAGTAATAATAACAAGGTGAAGTGAGCCTTTCCTATGGGGCACTCCACATAGCGAAGTGCCAATGCGAAGTGGCCACTTCGTGTTCACTTCACAGATGGATCTCAAATTCACTGCATCTCTACTGCAGATACCCCTCCCTATGCAACCAGCATTCCACTAACCCTACCCATTGCCTTGTCACACTGCTCTGCCACCTTGAGGTCTTCTAATATAATAAGTCCCCAAATTGCTTTTCTTCCTAGTGAATGTTAACACTCCACCTCCTATCCTATACTCGGTGCTGGGGTTTGTATGTCCTATGTGCCTTATTTTGCTCTTTTTGGCATTGAAACCCAACTGCCATGTTTTTGACCAATCATCATGTTTCCCAAGATCCCTGCACATTTTATCAACCCCTTCCTGAATGTCCATCCTACTGCAGATTCTCATATCACCTGCAAAGAGACACACCATGCCTTTTTGCTCTTCTACAGTGTCCCCAATAAAGATGTTGAAGAATAGTGGTCCCAGTACAAAGCCCTGTGGTACCCCACTTGTCACAGAAACTTGCCTTTAGAATGAGTGCCATTAGTAACAATCCTTTGTCTCCTATCGCTTAACCACGTTCTAACCCAATTTACCTCTATGGATGGATACATGTATATGTATATGTATATATCATATAATTCAAGTACCATGGAATCCAGATGGACCAGACCCCTAAATTCTCCACTAAAATTGAAAACATCTCCAACAAACTCATCCCCAAGACTGGTACCCTCAACCATGACAAACCATGCTTCAGCATTACTGTCAGACAGCAAATAGTTTATTAAGTTCTTCTTCCTGTTTTGACTATGGGGCATTGTCTATTGAGCAGCACCAAAGCCTTCACTAACCAGACTGGAGACTATTTACCATTAATTCTGCAATTTCACCCAACACTGCCCCCTACAATCATACACAAGCCTAAATTTCATGATACATATACCTACCTGGGACTGAATTCCCTAGAAGAATGGCACCTCCTACATGGCACCCAGTTAACCTTCAAATTCTGGGCTGACTTTTTCCCTGACAACTGTACCTCTCCTGCTTCTTATATTAAATCTTCCCTTTGCCTATGCATTCCATAATCAAACAAACCCCTACTTCTTATTTAATTGTAGACAACACTTGTCTGCTGGACAAGCTTTATTCTCCTGGAGACACCCTTCCATCTGGAGCACCTTACTTTCTCAGGTTCAGGCCTCTGTATCATGATTGCTTTTCAGGAGGCAAGTCAGAGAACTTATCAGGCATTGCTGTGGAAGCCCCCCGCTCCAGTCAACATTATATACCTGTTGTCCAGGGGACACAATTTGTTTGCTCCACAGAATTTCTCTAGTTGTGCAGTTTTACTGCTTCTGTTCATTACTACCCATGGAATGCCAGTGCCTTGGTTGGCAATTTTTTAATCTATCTTCTTAAATATACCTTATATGCTTATCTTGTGTCTGTAACTTGCACTTTTTTAATTGTGAGTGAATTCTCTTGCATTACTTCTGTGCTCTATATAGTTTTGACTGTGAAATTACTGTTGTTTTGTAGTTTAGTCTGTTAATCTCATGTATCCTTCCTCAGAACACCCTGAAAAATGAGCTGTTAGCAGCTCAGCATGCTCTGTCCTATCAACAAAAATAAAACAGTAAATGAAGAGCAACATTCTGGTCTTTCATCTAGATGCATTTAAACAGTTTAGATGGGTTGCAGTTATTCTGCACCCATATCCAAAAAGAACACTATGGTGTTGTTATATGAAATTTCGTATTAAGAAGGCTAAGAAATTACTGTATGCATAATAATCCATCTTTTATCATAACAAAGTCTAACATTGTACAGAAAGGTCAAGCTTTTCAAAGATTTATTAAAAGGGCTATAGAAGCTCTTAATATGCATATAAGCATGCTGTATGCATTACTCATGCTAGTATTTCATAACATACACCATTTTATTTCCCTTTTTTTGGAGCAGAGTTGAAAAAAAATGTTTTAGGTATTGGATTTAACTTTACTCAGAGCACCATCTAATGGGCATGTCTTTTCATGTGGAAAACATTAACATTTACACTGGCTTTGAAACTTAATGTCATTTAAACAGTATCTTGTACAGCATTCAGCATCTGAATAAGTGTCATATTTCTAAACTATTTACATGGAGTTCTAAACAGGGCACCCTGTAGTTTCAATATTTTACTCTCCAGATTATAGTCCAGTAAACAAGTCTATTTATAGTCTACTAAGAATGTGGTCCTCTGGCATGTACAAGTTTTCAGTACTAAATAAATTGAAATTTATTTCAAATAATAAATGCAGGAGAATTAACATTTACAGCCTTCTCTGGCACCCAGTATTTTCTCCATAATTCTTAGTACTAAGAAAGCATGGATGTTATGCACTAATGAGCTTAGCAAGGCCATTTCATTTCAATCATGCATTATTAATGTGAGGTTTTCTCCTTCATTTTTTGTTTACTTTGGTTCTAATCGAAAATAATGAAATTACAGAAATTGCTGATGGATGGTGCTATAGTAATTTTAGCTATAATGGGAAGAAATCAGTACGGTATGTACAACATGTAGGGTATTTTGTCCTGCTAGCCTGCAGAATCCACTTCAGTCTGTTCTGAGGCTTTTTTTTATTTATTTATTTTTTCTGTGTGGGGGGGAGGTGCTTTGATTAGTATCTTTAAATGTATTTTAATGAACGTTGACTCTTTTTTAAAGTCCAAATGCTCTGTCATATAGTATTGTATTCACATTTGAATACTATAATATAATTTCATATTTTGAAACTACACAAATAAAAAATGTAATTAAATAAAATTTCTAATTCTAGTGGAATGCAATCAGTTACTTGGTGCTACTTAAATACTGATATGTTGAGCAAATTTAACACATTTTTTATTAACATGAGGTATGATATTTGTTAATTTATTGTAAAATTTATGTGCCCAAGGTAGCCAGTCTGAGAAGCAATACATTTTTTTACAGTGTGGTTGGGTTGCTTCTGTTTCCACTGTGTTAAGAGCTGAGAAGAATGAAACACTGGGAGGTTAAATTATTTGCTTAAGGTGACACAGTAAGCTACAGTAGATACAGTGTTCTGGTATGGCCGTTGTCACTGCAATTAACATAGTGCATGATAAGCAACTATCATGTACCTTTCCAGTACTATTAACTTCAGTTTAATTTCAAGTTTTGTAATCTGGGACATTGTGAATCAAATCAGATCCCTCTGTCCCTGATTCTGAAATATAAGCTTTGCAAAATTAAAATGCCATGTGCCAGTACACTATATTTTATATCATATTAACTTGTATTAGATTTTTAGGTGCCCTGTTTTCCATTTTAAATATAGTATTTTTTTTTTTTGCCTAGAATAGCCCATCCAACAGACTGAAACCTATTGAGAGAAGCTTTGTAGCAATGGTAACTTTGGCCTAGAAAAGTCTTCCACCTGCAATCAAATTACAAACCAATCAAAATTTAATCAATGGAGGTGGTGGAGCTAACAGCCCAGTGAGAAAGTTGATTTTCTCAGAGCTTCTGTATGCTTGGACCTTAATTTATTATTTTACATTTAAGATTTTAGGTCTGCAGTAACAGACTCACCAATTCAATAGAACTAAGGGTACTGGCTGGCCCATTGGTTCAGCTGTTGGATTTCTGCTTGCGACGCTGGCGACCCATGTTTGGGAATGGACCCAGGTCATCAGAGGGCCGGTCAGGGGAGAAGGATGGAGCATCCCATGGACTGTTCTCCTTCTATGGGGATGGTGGGGAGAATGTCCAGTGCATAGAGTGATCCCTGGAGGAGGCCAGGGGCACCACAAGCAGCTGGCATCTGGATGTCTGGGCATCCATGGTGGATGCACATTATCACTGCATATCCCTGCCCCAAGCCCACAGGGGAAAAAACACAGTTGCCATCATCTCCATGATGCCCACCTCACCGTGCCTTCATCAGCTCCCAGCCTGCTCCCCAGACCGGACCTATAACTGTGGCGCCTTGGCTGTTGCAGTGGCCCCACCCTAGGGGGTAAGCAACAGGGGCAATCGGGGAGTCTCAGCCATATGGGAGTGGAGGTAAGCAAGGACTGTGACCGGGGCAGAAAGTTCCGATATTGGGGGGGTGGACAAAAAGCATATTAAATAAAAAAACAAAAAAGAAATAGAACTAAGGGTACTGAAGGCTATATTTACTTTTTCTGCAATGCTGAAACTTATTCTAATCTGCCAGAACCTTCAAAATGTATGGATCATCAGTCACCACCCTTGCCAGTTGGAGATTCAGCCACTACTGTTGACACCCTGCAGTGGGCTGTGAATGCCTTCATGCAATCTACACAGCATATAGACAAGAAAATTGATGCTTATGTGAAACTGTGGGTGGCAGTAGAACATCATGTAGACAGTATGGTGGGGATGGTGAAAGATCAATCTCAAATGTCTGGTAAATGTTGGTGGTGTCAAACACTATCAAGGAGCAAGGATTGATAAACTGTTAATTGGAGCAGCTTGAACATGTCATCAGGACTCCAAATGGGAGGAAACAAACTGGAATGGGTTTATGGTCAGTGGTGCATGGTCATACATGCTGGCTTGGAGTAACTAACCCTGGAAACAAAGAGACTAGGCACTTCGATGAGATGGTTCTTCATCAGGAACCCCCCTAGTGAAGATCCACATGGTCAAAGCAATGGGGTACCTTGTTGGTTGTTTTTTATATAGGTTCTTGGGTATTTTCCCTCTTGATGTGAGCATGTCTACAATAAATTTGTTTACATTTTGAAGCTGGAGTTTTGTGCCATTTGTTCCCAGCATCCAGTGATGAGCGTGCCTCTTCCTGCCAATTCTCCAAATGAGAAAATACTTGGAGTTTGTAAAGGTATGGAAGAGGATTATCATGTCACTTATATGAAGAGATGGTGCCCTGAGGCACTATGACTTGCATATGTGATGCCTATCATAAAGGGACATTGTCTTCCCTTGCTTTCTAACTTATCAACTCTAGATTTAGTGGCATTATCTCTTTCTTCCATACATTCATTGGATTTTACTTTCCTTCTCTCTCTCTCTTCAGCTGTGATTTTCCTTGATTTTGACTTAATTTCTTTTTTCTCAGCATCTTGCTATAATTTCTCTCTCCTGTACTCCCATTATAACATTACTCCACTTTTTACCTCACCGAACCCTTTCTCCTCACTTTAGTCTGTTGGTACCTCCCTGTTATCTGACCATAGCTACCAATCTTCCATTACTGCTACCCATGGCTCTTCCGCTCTTTGTTCTATCCTGGCTCTCACATGCACCCTGCTCTTTGTTCCCTAACTCATCTGACTCCTCTCTCACCTCTTCTGATGACTTTACCTTCTCTAACTTCCTTCTTTTGCCTCATAAATGTCTTGATCTCACACCTATGTTCTTCTCTAGGGTAAATCACTACCTTGCAGGTAATACCTGTAAAAAGCACCAGTCCTGATATGGGTTTCTTCTTCCTCTGTTCATTCCTCATCAGCTTTGGCACCTTTTTCTCCTGACTCTCATGCTGTTGGGGGATATTGAACTGAATCCAGGCCCTTTAACCCTCTCATCCCTGAATTATACTAAGGGTCTCCATGTAGCTCACCTCAATATCAGGAGCCTTGTCCGGAACCATGCTGACCTTTAGGCATGGGTTGCTCTCTATAAGCAAGATATACTTTGCGTATCCAGGGCCTGGCTTAAACCATCCATCCTTGATGGTGTCTGCTCTCTTTCAAACTATAAGATTCTTAGATGTGATAGACCCTCACCTAAACAGGAAGTGGGGGTTGCCTTATTTTACAAGAATCACCTAAATCTTACTGTCACCCCTGCTCCTGCTTCCTACCTGTGTGAGTCCCTGCATGCAACTTTTATCCTAGGCACAAATAAATTACACATAATTTGTACCTACAACCCACCTCAAAGCAATACCTCAGGCCTCAAAAAATTACTCGACCAAGCTGCCCAACTGATTGGTCAAAATGAAGTCCTTATTCTTGGTGACCTAAATCCTAACTGACTGGGAAACTTGCAATCCTCCCTTCTCTCCCTGGTTCAAAGCTATAACCTACAACAACTCATGTCTAAGCTTACCAGGGTCACTTCCCAATCAGACTTCAGCACACTGATCGATTGGATACCGACTAATCATGTTGACTGCAACCCTATTGCTGGCACACTTACTGTTGCCATAAGTGACCACTCCCCTGTCTTCTGCATATGGAACCCTTCATCGAACATTTCTACACCACCTCAATGAATTACCTTTAGAAACTTCACCAGTCTTGACAAGGGCAAATTCCTCCTAGAGGTTTCATCCATTGACTGGTCCCATCTCTACCTGGCTCATGATAATCAAACAGCTCTAAGCTGCTTCCTTGACATTTTTTGTGCTCTGCAGGATAAACATACACCCCTTATCACCTGCTGAGTGTGTGGTAAACATGACACTAACTTTTTTTTTCTCTTTTAGATATTTCCTGAAGAAGACCTAAGGTCAAAACGTAGATTCTTAACTCTATTTTCTAATTTCAGCGTGCATTTAATATAACCATTTTGTTTTGCTTTTAGATAACATACCAGATGACTACATAAGGACCTTCTCACTCTACTCCGAGCTAGGGATAAATGCTGGAAGCATGTTAGGTCCTCTGGCCTGCCAGCTGATTTCAATCTATATAGGGCTAAATGCAACGCCTGCAAAAAACAGGTTAGCATTGATAAATGTTCCTACTACAAAGGCCTACTCAAGGATGCAGCTGGTAATCCCAGGAAATTCTGGTCTCATATAAAAACATTCCTCGGCTCAACCCTATCCCACACCTCTAATGATATGATATTAAAAGGTGTTCATTGTAATGATCCAGCCACTGTCGCAGACTCCTTTAACCTATGTTTCTCTGACTTATCCAAATATACCTCATCTTTTCCTCCATCACAAAATATAAACCATTGCACTGCTCCTAACTCAAACACCAGGATCCACCCATTCGGATTTAAAGCTATAGCAAAGCTTGAAGTGCTAAAACTGCTAAATTCTGTCTCTGATAGCACTAACACTGGTTCCAACAGCCTTGAACCAAGGCTCCTGAAACTTGCAGCCCCTTTTAGTGCCACGCCCAGGCAAGAATTTTCACTCTGTCTCTGTACCACAGTCAAGTCCCTGACATCTGGAAATTTGCTGAGTTACCCCCGTTTTCAAGAAGGGTGATCCTAAAGCTATCTCTAACTACAGACCTATAGCCATTCTCTCTGTACTGAGCAAAATCCTCGAAAAGCATGTTGCCTCCCAAACCATCGACTTTCAACATAAATACAACCTCCTCTCTGACAAACAAAATGGTTTCCACAAAGGTCACAGCACCATTACAGCTTTACTCAAATTCACCAATGATACTCTCTCTGAGCTGGATTTGGGACTTATTACAGGTTCAGTCTTCACTGATCTTATGAAGGCTTTTGACCTTGTTAACCACCACCTTCTCCTTGACATCCTTCATTCTGTGGGCTTTTCCCCACCTGTTGTGGCTTGGTACAACAGTTATTTATCTAACAGAATTCAACTCGTCAAATTTAATTCAGCCTTCTCAGGTCACACCACTATTAACATCAGTGTCCCCAAAGGTTCCATCCTTGGTCCTCTCCTGTTCTCTGTCTTTATCAATAACATTACCATGGACATCACCACTTGCTCTTCTGTACTCTATGCTGATGATCTTGTCCTGTACACTAGCTCAAGAAACGTATCTGATACTAATATAAACCTCTCTTCTGCCTTCTCAAAAATCCAGCATGGCTCTCTGCGCATAAGCTTGTTCTAAATATGGGGAAAACACAAGCCATGCTCTTTGATTCTGTCTCAAAACTCAAATATTGCCAAGACCAGAACAAGATATCCTGCTCTGATGGCTTCCTGATCGAGACTGTGAAGTCTTTTAAATGCCTTTGGATTTTGCTGGATGAGTCCCTTGATTTTGATCTTCATATACAGACCTCCTGCAAGTCTGTTTATGCCAAACTAGGGATTGCCTAGAAAACTATCTATATTCTAACCCCTTCTACCAGACTAGTCATCACTAGAGGCATATTGTGTCCAGCTCTCACCTACAGTGCTGTGGCCTACATTAATGTGCCCAAGTCTACACTTCACAAGTGGGACACAACTTATAATAATATTTGTCGGTATGCTTTATCATTCCCACAGCTGAAACATCATTTCCAGCTCTACATCAACTTAAACTGGCTACATTCCTCTGCCCTTAGGCTCTATTTACTTGGTTCCCTAATGGATAGTGTTATCAGATCCAAAACCCCTTGTCTCTTGCCTCTTGGCTTATCCCCCAATCCTCCTCCTATGGCCTTCGTTCTTTTGAACAATCTCACTTATACGTACCTAGATGTAAAACCTCTAAGGGTTCCTATGTCTTCTCTCATGCTGCCCCAAAATTTGGGAACTCTCTCCCCATTGCCATCAGCCATGCACCTTCCCATGCCATTTTTAAAAAGGAATTCATAAAATTTCTAACCCAACTGGTCCTCTGCATGTGCTTTAATCCTTCTTAGCTCATAATAGCTTACTATCTCCTCCCCCTTATTTCAATCTCCTTTACTTGTCTGTTTTCCCACCATGTTGCCTTGTCCTCACTCCTGTCTCCTATTCCTCTCCTGTTTTATCCCCCACATTTCCTTGTTAACTTGCACTTAATCCTCAATTGTCTATTCTTCTACTTTTTGACTTCTCATGTGCTTCTCCTCCTGCCACTGTTGTCCTGCTACTTCCACACCAAACTTCACTTGCTTATGCCTATGTTTGCACTTATCATTGTTTTTTGTTTTTTGTCTCTGTTCAGATGTACCTATTAAACTGTACTTTACCTCAATATACTGTATGATAAGGGATCTATGGCTACTGTTAAGTTAGTTTTGTTTTCTACAATTCACCATGTATAGTGTGTTGTGATGTTCCTGATACCTCTACATTCTTGATTGTGTACTGTTTGCATCTACTTCCTGATACTGTACTGTTTGTTTTGTGTTCCTGTAACCTCCCAGGTCATGCCTGAAAATAGTCATTCTTATGACCAGGTCACTTACCCGGTAAACAAAAACTAATTAAATAAATAAATCTTCAGTGCACTCTATCTACAGGTAAAGGTCCTTGTTCTTTGCTGAAAATCACAGTGTCAACCAGGGCTCGAGATAAACTGAGCACCAGGGATTGGGTGCCAATTAAGAAAGAACAACACAAGAATTCTATTCTTTTATGACAACACATTTTCCACCTGTAAAATTCAGAAAGCTCCTGAATGGGTCATCACTAATTTTAGAAAGGCAGGTATTACATGTCACCTTATTTTCCCAGCCAGACTGCATTTTATCAATGAGAATCAAATGTATACCTACACAGATAAGAGCATGGCTGGAGACTTTGTTGTACAATCACAAGCTGGTCCAAAACATATCAGGCGGGCATGTATGCCATGGAAAACTGCAGTTTTTAATTCTGGATTATTATTTTAATAAAGACAACAAAGCTATGTGAATGTGAGCTTGGTGTCCATATTTTATGAGAGGTGGTGAGTGCCCAACTTTACTTTGCTGCTAAACTCTGTTGTAAAACTGGATCACAACAGATGGACTATGCAAAAAACTAGATAGTCACAGAAGGAGCAGAAAAGAGAACTTTATCAATTAAAGCAGAAAGAGGCAGGGAAGGCAGTCAGAATAGCAAAGGCACAAACCGAGGAAAGGATAGCCAACTCTGTTAAGAAGGGGGATAAGACCTTTTATAGGTACATTAGGGAGTGAATAAAAACCAAAGGAGGGATACTGAGGCTTAATAAAGGGAAGGGAATGTTGTCAGAGGTTGACAGTGAAAAAGCAGGGATACTGAACAAATATTTCTGCTCAGTATTCACAAAGGAAGAGGAGGAAGAGGTACCTAAACCAAACAAGAGAAACACTCTGAAGACGGGAGTCGATACCAGACCATTTACAGAAGAAAGGGTTCTAAAAGAGCTAATAAAATTGAAGGTGGACAAAGCAATGGGGCCTGATGGGTTTCACCCAAGAATTCTAAAAGAACTAAGGGAAGAACTAGTGACACCACTGACTACTCTCTTTAACAAATCATGGGAGGATGGGGTGGTACCGGAGGACTGGAGGAGGGTGGATGTGATTCCTCTTCACAAAAGTGGGAGTAGGACAGAGGAAGGAAACTACAGACCAGTTAGTTTGACCTCAGTGGTAAGGAACATGATGGAATCACTTCTGAAGGAAAGAATTGTTGAGTACCTAGAGGCCAGTGGGACACAGGACCCAAGGCAGCAATGATTCATGATGGGAAGGTCATGTCAGATGAATCTAATAGATTTCTTTGACTGGGTGACCAAAGTAGTAGACCACACAGGGGCTGTAAACATGGCCTACCTAGATTTAAGCAAGGCATTTGATACAGTCCCACACAAAAGATTAATACACAAGTTATCCAGCCTTGGAGTGGGTCCTAAGGTGGTAGTCTGGATAAAAAACATTGGCTAGACAACAGGACACAAAGGGTAGTAGTAAACAGAGTCCACAGTGAAGAAAGGAGGGTTACTAGTGGGGTACCGCAGGGTTCAGTACTGGGATGGGTTCTTTTTAATGTCTTTATAAGTGACATTACAGAGGAACTGGAAGGAAAAGTATGTCTCTTTGCAGACAACACAAAGATCTGCAACAAGGTTGATACACAAGATGGAGTGGAAAGGATGAGAAGGGACTTGGCAAGGTTGGAGGAATGGTCAAATGTATGGCAGCTCAGATTCAATGCAAAGAAGTGCAAGGTAATGCACCTGGGAAACAAAAACCCAGTGGAAGAGTACACAATGGGGGATGAGATACTGACAACAGTAAAAATGGAAAGAAACGGGGGGTAATTATATTAGATGACCGAAAGGTGGGCAAGCAATGTGAGAAGGCAATAAGGAAGGCCTGGGGGATGCTGGGATGCATAGGGAGAGGCATCAATAATAGAAAACAGGAAGTTGTTATCCCTCTGTACAGACTGGTGAGACCCCATCTGGAGTACTGTGTGCAGTTCTGGAGACCCCATATCCGCAAAGACATAGACAGGGTGGAGGCTGTCCAGAGGAGGGCAACCAAAATGGTGCAGGGTCTGCACCAGAAGACATACGCAGAAAGACTAAAGGAGCTTAATATGTATACCCTTGAGGAAAGAAGGGAGAGAGGGGACATGATAGAAACATTCAAGTACCTCAAGGGAATCAACAAAGTCCAAGAGGGTAGCATCTTTCAGAAAAAGAGATGTGCAAGAACAAGGGAGCACAATTTGAAGATGGGGGGGACAGCTCAGAGGTAATGTGAGGAAGTATTTTTTCATGGAGAGGGTTGTGGATGCATGAACTAGCCTCCCTGAGGAGGTCGCGGAGTCAAGAACATTGGGGGAATTCAAGAATGCATGGTACAGACATAAGGCAGTCCAAGTGGGAGGTAGGAGGAAGTAAGCTGTTGGTTAACTAGGATCTGCAGCTTATCTGTTAGGTAGAAGAATGGGCAGACTACGTGGGCCAAGCGGTCCTTATCTGCCGTCAAATTCTATGTTTCTATGTTTCTATATTTCTATGTAGACTTCTTATGATGAGGAGAATTAAAAACTGGTGACTTTAAAATTTGATTTTGCCAATCTGGTTAATAGAGTACTGCTTGTTCTTTAGTTGGATTCTATATGAATATTCCAAGGATGGATGAGGGTACATGAAAATACAAGTTTTGCAAGAGACTTATTATTTCTATATGACTTTTCAAAAAGACTCAGGGGATTTTCAAAGCCTAAGTGAAGATTCAGATTCCTACTGTACAACTTTTGACCTAAAAAATTGACCCTATGTTCCATTTTCAAAGCTAGGATATTGCTAAGTTCAATTTTCAAAAGTCTGACTTAGTTATATACATAGTAGTTTGTAACGTCGAGGAAGAAATGTGCATGGAAATGATTTTTAGACCGAGTTTATCCTGGTCAACAATTTACATATATGTCTAGCATTTTTCTGAGACAAAACCCTGATGTAAAATGTCACACAACAGCTAGTAATTCTGCAGATAAGTCCAACTTTTAAAATTAGTCCCATCCTATGACTTTTAAAAATCCCACCCACCATAACTTTAAATTGCATACATTGTATGACTTTTGAAAATCCCACCCAACATAACTAGGAGTTTCACACATTTTATGACTTCTGAAAATCCCATCCAGTATCTTCCTGTAATGACACGGGGTGAATGGGGGTGAGCAAAACTTTTAGGGTGAAATTTTCAAAGATTTGAGTCTGTATTTTGTATACAGCTGCACCACATCTGCCTGAACTGTTAGATGACCCAAAAAGTTGTCTAGCTTCTGAGTGCAACTGATGTGACTTCAGCTTATACTCTGAAAATGTTGAATGCATCAGAATTTGTAACATATATATATTGCTTTAAAATGTTGCAAGACTTGCAAGTGTGTCATGATATTTGGAAATATGATGCAAGCATTCTGACAAATTTGCCTGGATGCAGCATGCATGAGAAATATGGAATCAGATGTTGCATTCAGACCTTTGAAAATCCCATCCCCAGAATGTCAGCAAATGAGTTGTGAACACCTGTAGAGGACACCATTGATCAGCCTGATTCTGCCCAGAGCCTAAAGTTTAAAATGCTATTGTTCTTTTGTCTGGGGTTTTGTTACATAGACACAGAGTTCCTATGTTACACATTTGCATTCATTGATACAGTTGTATAGTAGCAGTTCAAAAATGGTGCAAGTGCCTCTTTCTCTCAAAGTATGGGGGTACCAGAGTAGTTGTGAGAATGTGATATGCTGCTGTTATATCATGAGTTGCTGCAAGCCTCTTTTCCTGCACCAGTGTCTGTTGCACGGTAGTTTGTTAGGGACCACAGAATGAGGTATGTCCTGTATAGAAATTATAATTAAATAGGATATAGTAGGAAAGTTAATTGCTGTTTTACCTGCTTTGTGGAATGGAGAACTATGTATACAGTGGCCTGAATAAGGAGGTCTGTGAAGGGCCTATACAGGGATTGACATATAGTATAGAAAAAAAGAGCCAAGAAGGCTGGTTTCTGCTTTATTAATTGTTGTATTTAGGTTTTTTTTGTACTTTCAAAGGGAATTGGCAGCATTTATGGCTTCAAATGTGGAGTAATGATTATAATTTGGTAATAAGATTTGACTGGATTCCCCCAAGTGGTATAAAAAAATGTGATACTGATAATGATGGATGATGTTTATTTCACTATAATATACTGCCATTTCTTGAAACATTTACTTACTTTACCTTTCTGCAAAATACAATAAAAATAAAGTTTAAAAACAAAATTCTTTCAAGAAGGTAGTGAAGGATAATCCAAAGGTAGTATGCTATTCCACTTGATGCTTACTGCCGTTTCTGAAATGTTTACAATACTTTAAAAAAAATAATTTATTTATTCATTTGGTAATTGGGTTGGTGTACTGATCCGAAGACCTTTTTCAGGCATGGCCCAGGCCAGAAATTTACGCAAACAGTGTAAAACACTGTGAGACTACAGCATGGATCATACAGGGAACATAACAGGGAATCCAGTGTAGGTCAAGCTAACAGAGAAAATATAAAGTAAACAGTACCAGATACATCAACAATTGGGCATACCACAGTATATAACATTTAGGTAAACAGGGTAAAGTTGCACCATCATTCAACAATAGGAATGCTAAACATCAATGAAGCCAGTAAAATACCTGGTGGTACACAGAGATCAACAGGAAATCCTTAAGCATAAAACATAACCATCTTACAGGATAGAAAGAATGATCTGTGAGTCAGTATTCAGGGTGGGAGAGGTGAGTGGAGCAATAGAGGGGGGAGGGGTAAGGATGGGCTATAAGGGAGGTGCAGCCATGCTAGCGGCCTCTGGGCAGATGCAGGTCATGGAGAACAGAAAGTGAATTGTTAATAGGGAATTTAGATTTAGAGGGTTGTCAGGGGAACGTAGGGAGGAGGGGAGGTCATTCCATAGTGAGGGTCCAGCTGCGGAGAAGCAGAGGATAATGTAAATAATAGATTCTGCAATTTTTGTTTGAATAATGCAATGTTTTGTTGCCATGTACAGTATGTTTAGTTATGTAACTAAAAAACAATATGTTTGTGTATCCCAGAATACCTTTGTAAAAAATATTTATTGCCAGGATGCCTTTCTCTGTAAAACAACATTTATAACAACCAATGTATGCAATATTTCATTTTCATGTGGATCCTTAGCTGGCAGAACTGAAGCACAGAGAGGTCAAATGATTTGGTCAATGTCTTATAGTTAGCCAGTGACCGTGGTGGGATTTCCTCCTCTGATCTTCTGTTTCATAGTGTACTCCAGCCATTAAACTATGCCAATGTCTAAATGCAAGTTGTTGTCTAACTTCAAGCTATCACTGATGAAAAAAATTCTGATCTCAGTCTTACACATACTCTTTGGTGTCAAGAAGAATGAACAGTCTGAAAGTTTTTATATTCTGTTTTCCAGCAGAATTTAGGGGCATGCACTGAAACTTAGAGGTAACATTCTACAATGCTTTTTTTCTGTAAGACCGCAGTGAACCTGGAAAAGACTTCCAGCTGAGACAGTGGACATGAAGATAGTTCAAGCTTTCAAGGTAAATCTTAACAAATATTTGCTTACCAATGAAATCACAGGGTACCTTGGGTAGTAGCAATGGCATTGAATCATTATAAACTGGTATATGTTTGCACAGCATACTTTCATCCATGCTTTACAAAGCAGGGCCATGGACATGATGGACCTAGGGTCCTTTCCAACATTAAATTACTATAGAAACATGGACATTGATGTCAGAAAAACACCCACTGGCTCATCTAGTTTACTCAGCCCAGTTGCAGAAATATGATCAGTATTTTCAGATATTTCACAAGTATTTCTAAAAAGATTCTTTCTGGTGGCCTTACAGTGGTACTGCAGGCAGGCAATACATTTCTAGAGATGTCACAGAATTCTCAGGAAATATCTCACCATGTCAATTGTTGGAACAGTAGATAGAGTATGATGCAAATGCCCTTCTGGTCACTCACTCCCCCTTCCTTGTGTTATCTTCTTCTGATATCTTTACCTGTCCCATATGACTGTCTCAGGCTTACTTGAATCCCTCAACTGGTTTGGAGCAGACCGACACCTTCCAACATCCTGTTCCACTTATCCACCACTCTGTGTAAATAATACTTTCTGGCATTCTTCCTGAACATCTATCATGCCAGCCTCTTTAATTCTTCCATTGTGCCTATGTTTCCATTCATTGTGAACAGTTCTCCAGTATTCACCTTGCTTATCCTGTGGAAAAACACTTGAAGATTTAAATTCTGCCTCCCCTTTACCTCCTGGTCTCAAATGTAAAAATGTGAAAGTCCTTAAACCTCTTCATGTATTACTTCTGTGTTGCACACAAATCATTATTTACCCCTCTTGGACCAACTCAATCCTATCTGCATGTAGAGATGGGTGAAGTTGGCAAACTCAGTGCCACAAAAAAATTTCATAATTTCATGCCTTCTGCAAAATTTTTCGAGGATACAAAATGTGAAATTTTGCCCACCAAATGTGAAATTTTGCCCACAAGGTGCAACCTTTTGCCCTCAGGTGATGAAATTTTGCCAATGACAGGTGAAATCCTGCTGCTCGCAGATGAAGTTTTGCATTTTGCTGGCAAAATTCTGCCACTTGGGGCAGAATTTCGCAATTTTGCACAGGCAAAATATTTCGTGGAATGCTCAAATTCTGCTAAATATTTCATGTGGCAAAACTGCCAATTTTGCAGGAACTTCACCGGCAAAATTAAACATCAGCCCATCTCTGTCTGCGTGCAGTACTTCAAATGTGGCTGGACCAGGGATATGTTCAATAGCAGGATCACCTCATTCCTTCTGGTACTGATCCCCTGCCTAAGCATCCCAGTATTCTATTTACCTTCTCCACTGCTCTATTTTACTGTGCTGACTGCTTTAAGCAGTCTGCAATTTATACCCTGAGATTCTTTTCCTCTGTTGTTGTTTCTTTCTAGCACTACACCTCCTATTCCGTATTCTGTCTGCCGGTTCCTGACCCCCATATACATAACTGAGGACTTTTATGTGCATTGAATATTAGTTAATTGACATTTTACCAGTTCTTTAGTCTCTTCAGATTTATTTATTTATTGAAAAGTTTCACCAGGAAAGGCACACTGAACAATATAAAATTGCTCATCTCATGCAGTCTCCTGGAGGAAGGGGAACATGGGAGTACAGTAATCAAAAGCAGATTTCCATGCAGTATTATAGAAAAGTGTATATACAATAGTTAACAACACATTTCCAAAGGTAATATAAAACAGAGAAGCAACAGAGTGAAAAAAAAAACAATACATCAGTTAGTAGCATTAGAAAATCACTGGGATTTGATAAGAGAGGAGCAGATTAACAGCACTGCAGACTTAATACATACAATGCAGACAGGGAAGTGCAGTAAAGTACTTTGGTTTCTCCTCACCTTAAGTGCAAGGCTGAGAAAGGGGATGGGGAAGCCAGAGGGGAAATTAGGAGGCGTGAGGAGCCAGAGTGGAAATTAGGAGCAGCTACAGGATGGAGAGAAGAAGTTGAGGAGGGAGGTCAAGATGGATCATGGGAAGGAGGAGTGCCTGATTTGATGAGGCATTGAGTTCCAGAGCTTAGGGAACCTATAGGAGAAGGATAATTGGCCTATATAGGTGGTGCACTGTGGTATAACTAGGGTGCAGGAGTCACTGGATATGAGGGAGAAAGTGGCAGTGGTGCAGGAAGACAGTGAAGAGGCAAGGTAAGGGGAAGCATATTAAACCAGAATTTAGAGACACATTTTATGCAGTGGGATAGACAAAGGTTTTCCAGGGATGGAAAAGCTAGACAGTGATATAGATCACAGTGGTGGATAAAGGAAGGGGCACCCAGAGAGAAATGGCAGAAAACATTGAAAAGAGTGTCCAATCTGGTTAAGGATGACTTCGGTGTAGCACTGTAGACTATGTCACAGTAGTCAAAGACGGGTAGTATAATTTTTAAGACAATCTCCTGCCTGGCCTGTAGAGGTAGGCAGTTTCAGTTTCTGTAAAGGGCACCTAATTTGGGGTGCAGCTCTTTCCGCATGGAGTCTATGTATCCACTGAAGTTTAGGTGCTGGTCTAGCCAGACCCCAAGATACCTAAAGGAGAAGGTGTCCTCCAAAGCAGAGCCATCAAGGGTGTGGAAGGAAAGCAATTTAGTTAGCTTAGAGTGTCTCTGCCTAGTGCTGAAGCTCATGGTGACTGTTTTCTTGGCATTGAGGAAAAGCAGATGGGAGCTTAGCCATTGCTGAACTTTCTCGAAGTCATGCTGAAGTGTGGAGGCAACATCAGTTGGCGACTGGCCAGAGAAGAAAAGGACAGTATCGTCAGCATACATATGGATGGAGGAGGAGGCGCACACTGATGGGAGGTTATTAAGGAATATGGAGAAGAGTAGGGGGCCAAGGACAAAGTCTTGGGGTATGCCGGTATTAATCTGGAGTGGGAGGGAAGTGGAATCAGCAATTTTGAATGACTGTGTCCTGCCTGTTAGGTAGGAGCTAAAACAGTTTGTGGCTGACTCTGACAGGTCAGCAGATAGCAGATTATCTTGGAGGAGAGGGTGGGAGACAATGTCAAAAGCTTTTGCATGGTTGACAAAGATCACAGATGTGATTAGACCACTGTCCATACCTAAAACCAGATTGGTAGGGAGTGAAAAAGGCAGAGTCAGAGAGGTAAGAGGAGAGTTGGGAGAGGACCTGGTGCTCCTGAAGCTTAGCAAGAATAGATAAGAGAGAGAGAGATTGGCTGATAGTTTCCAGGTATAGAAAGGTCACCTCCCTTGGGTAGTGAGAGAACTACATCATGCTTCCATGGGTCAGGAATGGAGGCAAGTGAGAAGAAAAGGTTTAGTAAGGCAGAAGGTGGTGAACAAATGGCATGAGCGAAGAGGAAGATAAGTTTGGTGTCAAGGCCATTAGGTGAGGAACCCTCAGATGGGTTGACAGTGAGGAGATTATTCAGAGTATCATGAGGTGAGATTGGAGAGAAGGAGAAGAGGTCTCTAGGGAGGGTGCTTGGGTGTGAGTTATTGCAGACAGATGTGACTGGTTGGGTAGGAGGAAGAGAAGCTAGTAGAGCAGCAGCACATGAGCAACATGAGCCACACAGTGAATGGTATGTGGCACAGGGTAAAGGCATTGTCAGCATGTGCGTGCAGTGGATGTTGCAGAGGGACATTTCGCCCTGCCCCCCACACCATATGAACCTGACATTTGCATGCACCATGTGTGCAGGCCCAGTGGTAACCTTATGTGAGCACCAATGGGTGCCCATGGTCCTGATGGGACACACTATATGGGGCAAAAACACAGGTGATAAGCACACAGCAGGTCCTCCACATGGTGAAAGTTATTATCCCTATGTACAGATAGCTGGTGAGACCCCATCTGGAGTACTGTGTGCAGTTCTGGAGACCCAATCTCCACAAAGGCATAGACAGGATGGAAGCTGTCCAGAGGAGGGCAACTAAAATGGTGCAGGGTCTGCACCGGAAGACACATGAAGAGAGGCCAGGCGGAGCTTAATATGTATAGCCTCGGGGAAGAGGAGAGGGGACATGATAGAAACATTCAAGTACCTGAAGGAATCAACAAAGTCCAAGAGGGCAGCATCTTTCAAAAAAGTGTGCAAGAACAAGAGGGCACACTTTGAAGATAGAGGGGGTGCCTCGAGGTAATTCAAGGAAGTATTTTTTCACAGAGAGGGTTGTGGATGCATGGAACGGCCTTCTGGATGAGGTTGTGGAGTCAGAATCAGTGGTGGAATTCAAGCATGCATGGGACAGTCATAAGGCCATTCTAGGGGTTGGGGGTAGGAAGAAGTAGGCTGCTGGTTAACTAGGATCTGCAGCTTATCCAGTAGGTAGGGAAACGGGCAGATTGGGTGGGCCAAGTGGTCCTTATCTGCAGTCAAATTCTATGTTTCTATGTTTATATAGGTGCCAAGACACAACCCATGTGTAGTGGCCAGCATAGCCAGGGCATACATAGCATGCTGGCAATGGCATGCAGTGGGCAGTACAACCCCTCCAAAACCCCTGAACACACATATGCAGCACAACAGCATACTCACCTGATGCATGGCGGGATGCACATGGCAGCACCCCTCCAGCAGCCACTCTGGCACCACCACCCCAAACATAGAAACATAGACTTTGACAGCAGATAAGGACCACTTGGCCCACCAAGTCTGCCCATTTCCCTACCTACTGGATCAGCTGCAGATTCTAGTTAACCAACAGCCTACTTCCTGCAACCCCCCCCACTGAAATTGCCTTATGTCTGTCCCATGTATGTTTGAATTCCCCCACTGTTATAGACCCAACCACCACCTCAGGAAGGCGGTTCCATGTATCCACCATTCTCTCCATGAAAAAAAATTTCCTCACATTACCCCTGAGCCGTCGCCCCTCTATCTTTAAATTGTGCTTCCTTGTTCTTACACATCTCTTTTTCTGAAAGATGCTGCCCTCCTGGACTTTGTTGATTCCCTTGAGGTACTTGAAAGTTTCTATCATGTCCCCTCGTCCCTCCTTTCATCAAGAGTATACGTATTAAGCTCTCTCAGTCTCTCTTCATATGGTTTCTGCTGCAGACCCTGCACCATTTTAGTTGCCCTCCTCTGGACTGCTTCCATCCTGTCTATGTCCTTGCATAGATGAGGTCTCCAAAACTGTACACAGTACCCCAGATGGGATCTCACCAACTGTCTGTACAGAGGGATAACCACTTCCCTTTTTCTACTTGTGATGCCCCTTCCTATGGATCCCTGTATCCCCCTGGCTCTCCTTACTGACTTTTAACATTGATTACCCACCTTTGGGTCATCTAATATGACAACCCCCAGGTCCCTTTCCATTTTTGTTGTTGTTAGTACCTCCCCTGCTTTTGTGTACTCTTCTCTTGGGTTTTTGTTTCCCAGGTGCATTACTTTGCACTTCTTTGCATTGAATCTAAGTTGCCATATGTCTGACCATTCCTCTAACCTTGCCAAGTCCCTTCTCATCTTTTCTACCCCTTCTTGTGTATCAAGTCTGTTACAGATCTTTGTGATATCTGCAAAGAGGCATACCTTTCCCTCCAGACCCTCTGCAATGTCACCTATAAAGATATTAAAGAGGACTGGACCCAGTACTGAGCCCTGAGGCACTCCACTAGTAACCCCCCTTTCTTCGGAATGTGTTCCAGTCACTATTACCTTCTGTGTCCTGTTGTGCAGTCAGTTTGCTACCCAGGCTACCACCCTGGGACCCACTCCCAGGCTGGCTAACTTGATTATTAATCTTTTGTGCAGGACTGTGTAAAATGCCTTGCTAAAGTCTAGGTAGGCCATATCCACAGTCCCTCCCTGGTCTATTACTTTGGTCACCCAGTCAAAGAAATCAATTAGACATGACCTTCCTTCTGTAAATCCATGCTGCTTTGGGTCCTGTGCCCCGCTGGCCTCTAGATACTCAACAATTCTTTCTTTCAGAAGTGATTCCATCATTTTCCCTACCACTGAGGTCAAACTTACAGGTCTGTAGTTTCCTGCTTCTGCCTTGCTCCCACTTTTGTGAAGGGGAATCACATCTGCCCTCCTCCAGTCCTCAGGTACCACCCCATCCTGCCATGATTTGTTAAAAAGTGTGGTCAGTGGTGTCACTAGGTCCTCCCTTAGTTCTTTTAAGATTCTGGGGTGAATCCCATCAGGCCCCATTGCTTTGTCCATCTTGAGTTTTAGGAGTTCTTTCAGTACTCTTTCTTCTGTGAATGGACTGGTGTCAACTCCCCTACCCTGAGTGCTTCTATTGTCTGGTTTAGGTAACTCCTCCTCATCTTCTTTTGTGAATACTGAGCAAAAGTATTCATTCAGTATCTCTGCCTTTTCACTGTCTCCCTCTACCCACCTCCCGTCTCCTTTATTAATCTTCACTATCCCTCCCCTTAACCTTTCTATGCTCCCTAATGTACCTATAAAAGGTTTTATTCCCCTTCTTAACTGAGTTGGCTATTTTTTCCGCGGTTTGGGCCTTTGCTGTTCTGATTGCCTTCCCCACTTCTTTCTGCTTTAATTGATACAGTTCCCTGTCGTGCTCCTTCTGTGATT
The DNA here is from genome assembly GCA_016271365.2 of Neoceratodus forsteri. Lineage (NCBI taxonomy): Eukaryota > Metazoa > Chordata > Ceratodontiformes > Ceratodontidae > Neoceratodus > Neoceratodus forsteri. The sequence goes on along the minus strand of CM057455.1, from coordinate 634,356,537 downwards.
CCTTATGCATTTTGAATGCAGCCTTTTTCTCCTTAACCTTCCCTGCCACCTCTTTTGAGAGCCATAGTGGTTTTTTATTCTGCTTTGTTTTCTTTATTTGTTTCACACAAAGGCTTGTTGCCTCCATGATGGCAGTTTTGATTTTTCTCCATTGTTCTTCCACCCCTCTTTTTTTGGCCATTTGCTAATGCATTCTTCAGGTATTCACCCATTTTGCCAAAGTCAGCTCTTCTAAAGTCCAGTATCCTTGGTTTTGTATGGCTTATCTCCATGGTTGTACTCATTGTGAAGCACACTGGGCAGTGGTCGCTTGTTCTCAGATGTCTACTGACTTCTAAATTTGTGATCCTCTCTCCATTTGAGAGTACCAGGTCTAGTTTTGCTCCCTCCCGAGTAGGTTCCAACACTAACTGTCTAAGGCCTGCCCCCTGCAGGGCATCGATAATGACCCTGCTCTTGGATGTAGCTGCAGTACATGTCATCTAGTTAACATCTGGCATATTCAGGTCCCCCATCAACAGTATCTCTGCTTTTCCAGCCATTTTGAGAATGTCCTCTATCATTTTCTTGTCCATTTCCTCCCCTTGAGATGGGGGTCTGTATACAACCCTTGTGCGGATTGTGATGCCATTCCCTGTCTCCAAGGTGACCCAGAGTGCCTCTTGTCCTCCCCTTTACTTTTTAGTTCTGTAGTTTTGATCCCTTCCTTTATGTATAGAGCTACTCCACCTACTCTTTTACCTTCCCTGTCCCTTCTGTAGATTGTGTACCCTGGTTTGTTTACATCCCAGTCATGGTTCCTGTGTACCATGTTTCCGTGACTGCCACAATATCCAATTGTTCATCTTCCATCAGGGCTACTAGCTCAGGAAGCTTGTTTCTCAGACTATGGGCATTGGCACTCATTGCCCTCCCTTTAATGTTGGCTTTATCCTTTTGTCTCCCATCCCTGCTCTTATTGCCCTTGTCTATTTTTCCATTTACCCCTGTCCTGCCCTGTGTTGAGCTCTGTACCTCAGTGTTTATCTTACTGCCTGTCATGTTTTGTGTGGGGAGGATTGAAATTTCCTGCCTCTTATCAGCACCTCCCCCCTTTGCTAGTTTAAAAGCTTGCCAAGGAAGCATGTAAACCTGTCACCTAGGAGCTTGGTTCCCTTTGTGGACAGATGCAGACCATCATGCCCGTATAGACCTTTATCTCTCCAGGTGGACCCCCAGTCCCCAATGAAGCCAAAGCCCTGTGCTCTGCACCAGTTTTGCAACCATTCATTAAACTGCATGGTGTGCTGTACCCTAGCCTTACCCCTGCAATGGACTGGCAACACCTCTGAGAATGGTACTGTGCTTGCTACCCATCTGAGGCCCCTTCCCAACTCCAAAAATTCATTCTGTACTGCACTGATCCCATACCTAGCTAGGTCATTTGTCCCAAGGTGGACAATGATATCTAGTTCCCTCTCTGGAGGTGCACTCCTGTGCCTGTTGACACTCCTCCTGACCTGCAGTGGGGACACAAAGGAATACTACTGTGTGCAGCATGTAGGCATACCAGGCTCACCCCCCAAAACCCAACGCCAAGCACCCCCCCCCCACTGTGGCATAACAGTGACATGACACAGCATGGTGCAGTTTGATGTGTGCCCGGAAGACAGGCAATACACAAAGGGACCCAGCACAGACATGGCAGCAGCATCGTTGGCCCACATTGCACCCATGGCAAAACAATGGCATGCATAATGCAAATAGCCCAGCCCTGTGACCATGGCCATGGGAACCATCTGTGCATTGGAAAATGCCCCCACTACACATCCACAAACCCCCTGATATAGGCAAGGAAAGCATGCACACAGCAACTACTTACATGGGTATGGAATAGCCCCCCTGTAGGCCAGATCCTGCAGGTTGCGCAGCCTTTCAGGGTCCCTCCTGCAGAGGTCACCATACTGGTGTCTGTACTGCTCCCCTGTGCACAGTATCCCTGTCCTGCTCTCAAGGCACTCAGCCACACTGGTCCAGACCTGTGATCTGGCCTCCTGTAGGGCCTCTGCCTCCAAACAGCTGGCCCTCCAGTGGAGCAACCAGTGCCACTAGTTTGGCTAGTTCAACCTCCATCCAGTTCAGGTCCCTGTGTCTAGTAGCCTGTGCACATGACATGGCAGAAGACAGAGTTTCAGAAGTTGGTGTTGCAGGCAGGATGACTGGAAAACATGTGGCTGGGCCCTGCCCGATGCGAGATAGGCCCAACACGTATTGCCTGGTGCATCGTACACATGCACCATAGGGATATGCAACTGCTGTATAGTGGTGCATTACCATGCATGCATGGTAACCAAAGGCTGGGACGGAGAATGGGGTCATGCCCCATGCAAAGGTCATGCGCAGCTGCATGGAGCAGCCATCTTGTTGAGGTCACCCAATGTCACACCTGAAGCCAACCGCATGGCGCAAAATTACGGAACTGTGCCATGCACATCATTGGCGCATTACAGTCATATTGTGGAGATGCACAGTGCATAGCTAAAGACATCACAGATGCTCCGGCATGCATGTCAATGACAGCCTGACCTATTGCACACATGTGTGGAAATGCACCGTGATGAGAGTCATGGCTCAAATAGATGCACAGTGCTCATAGAGATGGGCCAGGTGCAAATCTGCAGTATTTAGCCAGGTTATGTAAATTGCATCACTGCCCAGTCATGATCCAAGTACACACATTTGCATCTTCTTACAGGCTGCACTTAACTTCATTTGCTTGTGCTGAGCCATAAATGAGCTGCCCTGCACCACCTCACACCACAGGTGATTGACAGGTACTGCAGCCTTGGAGGTGGGTTTGTTTGCATTCTGCCTGTTACTGTTACTGCGTTTGGTATAATGCATCCAGTTTAACATGGAACACTTGACATATGTGGTGGATCTGTGCTGATGCTTGTCATTTATCCTCCCTAAAGACACCAGAATGGCAGTCAAGGAGGGAAAAAAGGAGAGGCTACCAAACTTTACCGAGGATGAATTGCAGGCCCTCGTAACAGCATATGTCCTTCGTGAGGACCTGCTGACAGGCAAAACAGGCATCCAGCAGGAGTGGGACAATGGCTGGGATGAGGTGGCTGAGGCCATGAATTTCCATGGGGTTTACAACTGCACTCCACAAGAGTGCATAAAGAGAATGAATAATGAGCATACCAGAGCCAGGGAATGGCTGGCCACCATGAGGGCACCCATGCAGGCCACTGGGGGTGGGCCATGCACGTGCCATGACTGACAGTATGGGAGGAGATGCTTGCTGCCACCATAGCCTGTGCTGATGTGCAGGGTGTCCCTGGTGGTGGGTTTCAGACAGGAAGCAGCATTTCTTAGCACTGTGAGTATGTATGTGTCATGTTCTGTGGGGGGCTGCATGTGTCACTCACGGGTGTGCATGGACTGCCATGCATGGCCATTCACTGTGTCCCCAAGGTTCTAGGCAGGGCTGCTACAGTGCATGGCCCTCTCATGGGCTGACATGGTCCCTGGGGTGGTCTGCGGCTGGCACAGTGACATGCCGTGCAACAAGGGATGTAGACATGTTAGCTATACAGGACACCGGTGGTTGACCATGACCACAGAAACTTGTGTGCTGTGTGTGTGTGTGTGTGTGTGTGTGTGTGTGTGTGTATATATACACACTGCTGGCAATAGCAGCTAACCTCACTGGGCAGCCACTGTGGACAGTTGTCCCACATGCCGGATGATGTGCCTGTGGAGCTGCCATGGGGGGTTGCAAGGACTCAGCCTGGTCCCTGAGGCCGTACACCCCATCCTGCTCTGCACACACAGCCCAGTAAGTGTGCAGTGCATACAGCGCCATTGGGTGTCTGCACTACAGGCCACAGTGGTGGCCCCTGTCCTGTGTGGCAGAAACCGGCACACCTGTGGTGCACATGCACACCTTCCCATGTCCACCTATCATCCCACGTCATGCCCATGCATCCCTGATCATGCTCTCCATTCTGTCTTTCAGCTCCATCACACCTCACGGGTACTGCAGGGTCCAGGGCACATCTGGTGGGACTGGTGGAGGATGAATCTGGACCATCCACATCTGCCAGAGCAGTGGTTGATGCCGACAGAGCACATCTTTTGCAGGACCTCCTAGGGCTTGCTGATCTGGATGCCCTGACCAACATTGTGCTGTTGGAGGTGCTCACCATGCTCACATCAGCCACGGAGGAGGGTGATGATGATGTCAATGATGCCACCCATACTAAGGTTCATACTAAAGTCATAGGAGTGAAAGAAAGGCTTTAGGCCCATATGTGCTCCTGTAACTATCTAATAGTAAGTTATAATATTACCCATTAATAAGTAATTATCAAGTTTATTTATAAATTGTGTTTTGTGCTTACTGTACACAAAATCATCAGTGAGAATATTCCATGGGTTGATTATGTGTTGTGTAAAAAATGCCTTATGTTTCTCTGTTTTAAACTGTGTGTGTTTTAATTGTAATTTGTGTCCCCTAGTACCCTTGTTATGATCCTTAATACTCAAATTCAGTTCATCCATTAATTCAGAATCCTGTAATAGATTATAACTTATTATATGATGAGGTATGAAAATCCTGTAACCTCATTGGTCAAAACACATCACATGACCGTGGTATATCCTGCAATAACCCACAGCTGAGAAATGGCATTTATAAAAGACACATTTTTAAATGTATTTTACACATGGGTCCATTGTATAATCGCAATAAGGCACTCCAGGGTGTGGGCTATTGGTGGATTTACCCACTTCTTGTGTGGTTAAGTCACTTGGCTGTGCCTCGTGACACACCACACAAGGAATGGGTAAATCCCTCAATAACCCACACCCTGTTGTGCCTTATTGCTTAAATATCATGTCCCCTGCCCCTAATCATTCTCTTATTGAGTGGTAATAAATTTAGCTTTGTCATCCTATCTTCATATCCCAAGTTCCTGCATTAGTAGATAATTTTAGTTGATTGCCTCTGTACCTTCTCAATGTTGTCCCTGTTAGTCACCCTTATGGGTCTCCACAGTGGGTTACCATAATCCAGATGAGGTCTGATATACGCTCTGTACAGAAGCATAATAACTGTATCCTCTCTACTTTTAAAAATTCTCTCTTAATTGTCCATAGGACACTTTTTGTTTTGGCTACCTGAGTCCTACAATGTGTTTCAAATGTTAGTTTATTAGATAAAATAGTTTCCAGATCTTTTTCCTTGTTGCTAGTTCTGATGGAATTGTTCTTCATAAAATATGTAGCATTTGTATTGTGATTTCCAAAATGTAATACACTACATTTTTTCAGGTTAAAAATCATACCAGCTGAATCAGCCTAATCAATTAGTTTATTTAGAGCATCTTGTAGTTTTTGGCTGTTAGTACTTTCTGAAACTACACTGGCCAGTTTAATATCATCTGCGTATTTGCATATCCATACTTCCACATTATGTCCTAATTAGGGTATGTATAGCTGGAATAGTAAAGGGCCCAGCACCAAGCCCTGTGGTACACCACTCGTTACAGGGGTAGGTGCTGAACAAAACCCATTGATGCTAACTTTTTGTGTTCTCCTCGGTAGTCAATTCTGAATCCAATTTATTAATTTTCCATCAATTTCCAGATTAATTAATGTTTGGATTCTTTGATTGTGGGAGACTTTATCAAAGGCTTTTGACATATCTAGATAAATACAATCCACTTGATAACCCTGATCCAAAGCTGATGATATATTTTCATAGAAGCATAGCTGATTCACTATACACGATCTTCCAGGTATGAAGCCATGTTGTGTGGGGTCTAGCTGTTTACTATCCCTTAAGTATTTATAAATATCTTCTTTAATTATGGATTCCAATATCTTTCCTGGAACTGACCTTAGGCTGATTGGCCTATAATTTGTACAGTCAAATTTACTACCTTTTTTGTAAACCAGTATCACTGTAGCAGTTAGCCAATCAGTTGGAGCTATTTATTCTGAGGGGAAATTATTAAACAGCATGGTTAGGGGTGTTGCAATACATGGGGATAATATTTTGAGCATTGTAGATGAGATATTATCTGGTCCTGTTAACGCAGTATTTTTTAATGCATTTATTTTATCAATGATTCTACTGGGATTAATCTTAACATCTAATTTTACTCCCTCTGGAGTGGTAATATCTAAATTAGATTCTGCAGTAAATACTGATCCAAAGTATGCATTGAATATAATGGCAATATACAGCAGTTCCTCTATGTTTCAATTATTTTGTGCTAATTATCTTATTACAGTATTATTACCCCTTAAAGATTTGACATAGCAATACAATTTTTTAATGTTGTCCTTTGTTGCAGTGTTTGCTTCTCTTTGTTCCATTTTTTTTAACTTTTGATAATCATTTTTTTAAGCTCCTTCTGACAAGTTTTATATTGTGCCCACAATTCATGTGATTTGGCCTTATTGTATCTATTATATAAATTCCTTTTTTGTATCATTTTCTTTATTTTTTTGTGTTAGCCATTTGGGTTTTATGCCATTTTTATCATATTTCTTTGACTTGGTTAAGTATTTATCACAGACAGGAAATATCTCACTTTTTATTATCTCCCACATCTGTATGGTATTTTTACCTTGTAATTTGGTCTCCAATGATATATTATCTATTTCTCTATACACCTTTCCTTATTTGCAGATCTGAAATCATATATTATTCTACACCCTCTGGAATTGATTACTTCACCAGCTAGGCTAAAGTGAATACTGCTGTGGTCACTGTTTCCTCGTGGTTCCCTATTATCACACTCAGTGACCTCGACATTATTTGTAGTCAATATAATATTCAGCATATTTTTATCCCAGCTGGGAGAACACATGTACTTCAGTGTCACGGGCACTGTCCCCATTGCCACATGGACAGCAGCAGACTACATGGAGCATTCTGTCCTGACACATGATCTTCCCCATACTGCACACACACTGTCTGCTGCTGCGACAGCTGTGGGTGGCCTGGGGCAGGGCCCAGCTGTGGGGCCTGGGGCTGTCACCACAGTGTAGCAGGGTGCTGTGCAGCAGCATCGATCTGCAGCGGTCCATACCACAACTGTCCCAGGACCCACTGTGCCTGCCCGTGCAGAGCCCCTGCTGAACAGTGGTCTGCCATGCAGCATCCATAGATGGTGGATGTGGCACAGCAGGCCAATACCCCCACTGCCTGTAAGCCTCCCTAGTGGACATGTCCCCTGCTGACAGGCTTGATGAGCACACCTGGCCCCTGCGGGCATCTGTGGAGCAGCAGGCAGTGCTCAAGGAGGTGTGTCATGACTGAGAGTGTAGGTGAGCCTCATGGATGAGCATGAGGCTGTGAAGCACACCCAGATGATTGGCGAGCAGTGCCAGCTGTGGGCAGACATGACTGTGGGTCTTGCAAGGATTGCACAGGCCATTGAAGTGGGCTGTGCAGCCCTGGTGCCCTGTGCCAGTAACACCAGCACTCCCTCACTACGGTGTTGCATGACCCCATTGTTGCTGATGCTGTCCCATGCCAACTATATCCCTAACACAAACATATTCGATCTGGACTTCGGGAACTCAACACCCATGAGCACCCAGTCATGGTTCCATGGGTCCACCCCATCTAGAGTCCAAGAGTCACCCTCTGTGGCAAAGTGACACCCCAGAGGGTTTCACATGGCCAAGGCATGGATGCCCTCATAGTGGCACACATTGATGCCACCTGGGTGCAGTCAACATGGTCGTTGCACCCAGGAGATGTTGCTGCTCACACACCCAGCTGTCATTGCCCAGGGCTGCATGCTGTGACACACGCATGCCCCAGTGGCATGCCTGTCTGTACTGTCTGTGTGGTATACTGGGCATGGGTCAGGGCACTGGTGTTGTGCAGAGTGGCATAGGTGTGATGAGTGTGGCCTTGTGTGTCCGCAGTGCATGTGTGCCAGTGGAGTACCTCTGATCCATGCCATTCCCCACTGTGCTACAGTGTGCCCCCTGTCCATGCTGGCATTGTAGTGGCCACCCATGCATAATTGTAGTGCACTCTCCATTGCAGTCTGTAGTGACTGTACTGTGTCTGCTGACCTGTAAAAGTGTGCATCCCTTACCCCACTCTCTGTGTGTGTCTGCCCAGTTTGGTCCTGCACTGTTACTCACCTGCAGTCTCTGAAGTGCTCCTCCACAACTGTGTCTGTGTGCCACCATGCCCTGGTGGCCAGTCGTGGGTCCCTCCCATAAAGGTTTGCCTGCCCACCCCCTACTATTGGTTCCTCATCCTCTGAGCTGTTGCCCTCCTGTGCCTGGATGAGTATTCCATAGTTCATGGCCTGCAGAGATGGTCAGCTACCAACCCTTTAGGGGCTTGGGCCCAGAGGGACTGTTGGCATTGGATGACCTATCTCAGGTTGATGCAGAATGTATGATTGGCATCGGAGAGGCGGTGGCCACCTATAATAGGGTGGTTTCCGAAGCTCAGGATGCCATCGCACCAGTTTGTATATGACACAGATCATCTCATTTACAATCCTCTTGGTTTGATGGGGATCTCGAGGTGATGAACATCAAAAGTCAGAAGTTGGAGTGTTGCTGGTGGAAGACCCGGTTAGAGGCTGACAGGCTGGCCCTGTGTGCTCACTATGGTGAGTACCGGGGGCAATTTCCCATAAGAAGGCAGAATTCCTGTCTACAGAAATTGCTGTGGAAAGAAACAGACCATCTCAGCTATTTCGAACTGTAGATAGACTTCTTCACTCAACCTGTCTGCAGCCAAAAAAACCTTTATCATCCACTTTATGTGAAGAGTTTGCTCTGTTTTTCTCCTACAGAGTGTCTGCTATCCAGTTGAGAATTCCGCTAAGGAGGCTGTTGCCTTGCAGTGACTGAGCAGGGAGGTTCAGAGCACTCTGTCTATCTGGGAATAGTTTAGGCCAGTGGGGGTGTCTGAAGTGACTAGGGTGATCTTAGAGTTGAAGCACACTTTTTGTAAACTGGACCCTGCCGTGACACAGTTCTTAATGGGATATGTAGAGGCTGTAGGTCCGGTGTTCACCAGGATTGCCAGGTGTTCGATGGTGGAGGGGGTATTCCTAGCAGCTTTGAAAGAAGCACTGGAGAGATACCCTCCTTAATAAACTTTACCTCGACCCAGACGTCCTGGTGAATTACCATCCCATCTCCAGCCTGCCCTTTTTGAGCAAGGTTGTTGAGAAATTAGTGGCACAGCAGCTCGAGGATTGCCTGTTGTCCATTGACATCTATGAGCTATTTTAGTCTGGTTTTCAGGCTAGACACAGCACAGAGACTGCTCTAGTGAGGGTGCATAATAATCTGCTCAGGGCCAGAGATAGGAGAAACAGGTCAGTTCTTGTGCTCCTTGATCTCTCCTTAGCTTTTGACACTGTGGACCACATCATGCTTCTTGATCAGCTCTGTGAATTTTGTGGACTCGTCAGTATGGTCATCAGATGGTTCTGAGTCCTATCTCTTGGACAGAGTTCAGCTGGTGGTGATGTGGAATTTCTCCTCCTCCCCAATGCCTCTGTCTTGTGGAGTACCACAGGGCTTGATCTTGTCACCGATGCTTTTCTCAGTGTATATGCTGCCCTTGGGTGAGATCATTTGACAATACAGTGTGGAGTTTCACTGCTATACATGATACCCAGCTGCATTTGTCTTTTGCCCCCTGAACATCTGGAGCTGTCCATGTGCTAAACAAGTATTTGACGAAGATCAATGACTGGATGTCTTCCAGCTGGCGTAGACTTAACCAAGCTAAGATGGAGGTACTAGTGATTGAGCCAGGTTGTGGGTGTGATGGGTTGCCACCAAGGGCTAACACTGACCTTGTCCTGGGTTCTACTCTATTGGTGGCTTCCATGAGGGTGCAAAATCTTGGCATGATCCTGGACAGCAGATTGACCTTTGAAGATCAGGTATCATCTGTAGTCAAAAGTGGTTTCTACCACTTGAGGAACATTCCCAGGATTAAGCCACTTGTTTCACCCTAGGATCTGCTGATGCTGGTGCACACCTTTATTACCTCTAGGCATGACTACTGTAACTCTCTGTTCTTCAGGGTCATGGGAGTGACCCTCTGCAGACTGCAGCTGATGCAGAATACAGCTGCCTGGTTGCTGACTGGCGTTTCGAGGTCCAGTCATGTGACCCCGATTCTGTGTGCACTGCACTGGCTGCCTGTCAGCTGGAGGGTACTTTTGAAGGCTGGTTACTCACCTATAAGGTCCTATATGTACTGGGTCTGGGTTACCTGTCAAAACTCCTGATACCAGTGACCTCCGCTCGCTCCCTCTGCTCTTCTTCGAGGGGCCTCCTGCACATTCCCAGGGTTTGGCTCAGGATATCAGGAGACCATGCCTTTAGTGTCTCTGGGCCGGCCCTGTGGAATTCACTTCCACCTGCAGTCCGAAAGGCTTCCTCGACTGAGGTGTTTAAGCAGAGACTGAAGGCCCACCTCTTTAGCCTGGCTTTTGCTGATTGCTGAAGTTCATTTTTGATGTCCAGTCTGTATTTTTGACAAACTGAAGCCTGTTTTTTAAGATGCTGAGCCTTAAGTGGCATTCTGTTACTGTACTTTGTTACTTTTGGATATTCTTTTTTTGTACTTAATTGTTTATTTTATTGATGTTTGTTAGGTGCCCAGAGCCTCCAGGAATGGATGCCATATAAATAAAAACTGCCTTGCCTTGCCTTGCCATGTTGTGTAGCATGCAACTGGCCAGGAATATGCCACAGGCTTTCCCAAGGCTGTATTGTGAAGCACCACCTGACCTGTCCAGGCAACTGAATCTCACTTTTAGCATGCCGAACACTCAATGATATTGCATGTTGCGGGGTGTGCCTCATTGTAGCACTCCTCAGCCTAGGATGAGGGCTGCCGTATGGGGTCAAACAGCCATGGTCGGAGAGGGTATGCACTGTGACCTGGGGGGAAAGGCAGTAAGTTAGTCTCCAGCAGGCATCCCCAGGGTATCTCGCATGCCTCCACTCTTGCCTTTCTTTGCTGCCTCAGTATGTCCACCTGGTTGCCATTCCTCCCTCCCCACCGCTGCACACACTGTTACGCCAGTGGGTACCCCACATGTCTGTTGCATGCACACTTCTTGTTCGGGCATGGCATGTCTACTCTCTATCCTGTCCTGCAGTACACCAATCCTGCCTGTGCAGCCTCCCTGCCACTGTCCTGTCCAACTCTGGTACTCTGCCCTGCCCCATTCATTGTGTGTGACTTAGACCATGCGCTGCCACATGCCCTACTGCCTGTGCATGCTTTGTATGTCCTCTGCCCTGCCCCACCCACTGGCTCCCCTGCCTGACTGTGGGGCCCACTGCAGTTGTCTCTCATGTTCCACAGTTCACCATGCCTGTTGGCTGGTGCACATTCCCTGTCACTGTCCCCCCACTAGTACTGCCATCAGCTGTGTTGTGTGTCACATAGTGTGTTGTATGGGATGTTTCCCTGCCCCACTCACCCACTAGGTGATCATTAGGTACCTCGCCCCTCTCAAACCGGTGGCACAGGAATGACCAATGCCAGATATTGGCATCATGTGCACTTCCATGGTGTGTGGCACTGACATTGTTGATGCACCTGTGGCATTGCACAATACCTGGCAATTCAAGTAGTGGTATCCCTTCCTGTTGATGTAGGCGTCACTGTCAGGGCCAAGTGCTGCCCGGATTGCCACATGGGTGTAGTCAATGGCACCAAGCACACCAGGTATGCGTGTCACCCTGTGGAAGTGCTGCATGGTTACTGTCCACTCTGCCTGTGTGCTAGGGAATGGGATGAACTCTGTAGCATGTGGCAGCAGGGCAGTGAGGAATTGTGTGAGGAGACGGGATGTGGCAGACTGTGTGACACCAATGTTGTCACCCACTGGTATCTGAAAGGTGCCCAGGGTGAGCAGGCACATTGCTGCTGTCACCTTCATCTCCACCAACATGGTATGACTCCTGTGTGTTGGTGCCTGCAGTTTGTCATGGATCAGCTCGCAGAGCTGTCTCAGTATTGCCCTGCTGAGTTGGTACTGGCCCACAATCTCTGTGTCACTGAGCTGTTAAAATGTGACATGGGCACGGTACCATCTCTTGAGCATACCACCTATGGGGCCTTCCTCAGCCATGTTGTTGTACTTCCCATCTCCTCACACCCCTTATGACAGCAGCCATCAAAGAGGCAGACCCATCCATAGCTTTTGCTGTTGCAGTACAGCTTGATGCCTGCGGGTGGATTACATTTAGGCCTGATTCCTTTATGCCTAACTTTGGGCAGCACATCTTCAGAATGCACCTCAGTTGCGCTGCTCATTTTGACTGAATATAGGGATGCATGGCACATTCATGGGAATGCGCTGCATATATTATGGATGCGTTTGTCACATCCTGAGATGCTGACTCATCTCTGTCTTTTGAATATGGTGCTTTGGCGCATCTGTTGGGATGCTCTGGCACATCTCAAGATGTGCTGTACATCTCCTTTGAAAATGTGGACTTTTCTGCGTAACAAATGTGGCAGGGCCTTATTCAACCCTGTCACAGGAACCCAACTTAACATTTTTGGATAGTGGTGAGACGGCAGGAAAAATTTCATAAGTTCCACACCAATTATGTTTCACTTCTCTGGAAATTTTCTCATGTGTTTTTGCCTGTGCAACAATAGTATTTAATAGCAGGAGAGCAGTTTTTTCACTGTGGCCACCAGCTGACATTTTTGGATAGTGGTGGGGTGGCAGGAAAAAAAGTCACAAGTTCCACAACAATTACTGTATGTTTGACTTCTCTGATAATTTTCTCATGTAGTTTTTCCCAACTTCTCTGGCCTATGCAACAACAGTATTTAACGGCAGGAAAGCAGTTTTTTGCTGGGGACCGAACTTAACATTTTTGCCTAGTGGTGGGGTGGCAGGAAAAAAATTCATAGTTCCACAACAATTATGTTTCACTTCTCTGGAAAGTTTTTCATATAGTTTTTCCCAACTTCTCTGGCCTGTGCAACAACAGTATTTAGCAGTTGGAAAGCAGTTTTTGACTGTGGCCACCAGTTGACATTTTTGGCTAGTGGTGAAGTGGCAGGAAAAAAAAATATAAGTTCCACATCAATTATGTTTAACTTCTCTGGAAATTTTCTTATGCAATTTTTCCAAACTTCTCTGGCCTGTGCAACAACAGTATTTAACAGCAGGAAAGTAGTTTTTCACTGGGGACCCAACTTAACATTTTTGGCTAGTGGTGGCAGGAAAAAAGTCATAAGTTCCACAACAATTATGTTTCACTTCTCTAGAAATGTTCTCATGTGGTTGTTCCCAACTTCTCTGGCCTGTTGCACAGCTCAGCAACAACAGGCAACTAGCAGCAGAAAGGCAATTTTGAACTGAGGACAGAACTTAACATTTGTGGCATGCACCAGAGACATGTTAAGCACTAAAACCAGATTTATGTTTAACTTCTCAGGAAATTGCTTTTATAGTGTATGGTAGAACGTTGTATTTAGTAGAAATCCATCATTTACCAGCATTGTTGTACCATCAATGAGTTGACAGCTGTTGTTATACCATCGATGGTATGTCACATCAATGGTACAACAACTTGGAATCAGATCGCATGGCCACCTGCTACTCTCCTCGAATGTTCAAACGGCTGCACAGCAGTCTGAATCAGTGCAAGGACTAACAGTCAATCATTAACTCTGTACGACAGCACAATAATTAAAACACCCTGTCTCATAACACTAGTGCTATTAAGCCCTGACAGTATGGACTGCAAGACCTTCATAGAACAGCTTCCCATCCCATCTCAGTTACCCACCTTTCTGTCAAGAATTAAATTACTGTTTTCTGCTCTCTTCTGTTTATATTTTCACAGGTTCATCATTGCAGTCAGTGCTCCACTCTTCATTCACAACCACAGCACTTTCCACAGTTTACGGCATACTTGATTGGACAAATGATGTTGTTTCAGTTTACATTAGCTGTTAGACTTTTTTTGTCTGGCCCGTTGGCAGTTGCTGTTAGTTAATAGTTTGTTGTTTCATTTTGTTTTGCCAGCCTAAAATAAGACATTCATAATGTTACATTCCTTGTCTGTTTCGTTTCTTCACCACTACCATCAAAAAGGTAAGACAATTTCTACAGTCATAGCGTGTATTTGTGATACCAGTGGCTGAAATGTTTTAAACTGAAAACATGGAAACATCGATGCCCATGCACCATAAAAGACAAAAGATGGGCATCGATGAACAACCACACTATGCTGGAATCTCTAAGTTTCCTTGGCAACTTTTGTAAACCTCTCGAGCTGCGCTCTTGAGGTTTACATAGATTGCCAAGGAAACCACTTGATACTAGCATAGTGTGGCTGTTCATCGATGCCCATCCATTATCCTCTATGTTTGTGTGATTCTTGTGCACTTCTTTGGGCAGTTGCACACCACCACCACTGCTGCAACAGCACATAGCATCAGGAAACAATTTTTTTACTGGGGTCAATACTTGACATTTGTGCATAGCAGGAGGACACATGAAACAGTAACACAAAAAGTAGTCAGGAAGTTGTTTATATATACAGACTACAAGACAGGACAGGGCAGGGCAGGATCATCAGGGCAAGGTGAATACGGCATGAGGGAAAAATTCAGAGACACACTAACATATAACAAAAAACACTGAGAAAGAAATACTTTACAAAACTAAACATGAGGATCGAGAGGAAGAGATAGAAAATATTTAGTTTTACTTTTTTTAACTTTCTATATTTTTTTGTGCTTTTTTGGGGTGGGGTAAATTATTAATAACACAGCATGGAAAAAATGAATACAAACATTACATGAAAAGTTACTTTTTCCCACCACCACTACCAGTAACACTGCCACCACCACCACGCAGCTCTGACAGGAGGTTCAGCAGCTTCTCCTGGTCAAACATCATTTTCTGCATATCGCCCCAAAATTCCTGGTGGAATTCTTAAACAACCTGGTGAAGATGTTGCACCTTGTCCCACAGGACTGGCAGGTCTGCCTGGATGACAGGTGCTGTGGGGTCACTTGGTAGTTGAGGCAGCAGGTGCTGCTGCCTGATGTCCTGATGATGGCTAAGTACTGCTACAAGTCCTACCATGCTGACTCGCAGCATGATGGCCTACCTCCCGCTGCTCCCTTTCTCTTCCATATTGTCCCTCCCACTACTGTGTGCTGCTGCTGCCGCCACCTCCTGCTTCTTGGCCTGCCACTTTGCCCTATGGTGAATCTTCAGGTGGGTTTGTTGACCGCCAGTCCCCGGGTGGCTACCTTTTTTCCCACACCATGCACTGCAGCCACAGACCTTGCAGATGGCAACACTGCCATTTGCAGCATTTATGGGAAAAACTTCCATACAGGAGATCTTTGTGGCAGGGGAAGTGGGGGCCCAGAGGATGTTGCGGCTGGGTTCTCGCCATCGCCAGTCCCGGTGGTGGAGCTGATGGTGGTGGAGGTGGTAACATCAGTTAGGGGAGCAGAGACCACAGGCTCCCACTGCTGCTGGGGGTGGGGACCACAGGATCCTGCTGTTGCTGCTGCTGCAGCAAGGGAGCAGCACCACTTCCATCCTCAGTTGTGACTGGTTGGGGGGTGCCTCAGTCCCTCTTTTAAAAGTGAACTGGTTGAGATGAATAACTGCCCCACCCTATTGGTGACATTTCTCCCTAGTTTGTCCCTCCATTCTCTTTATAATACAAAAAAATATGTTTTCTTTACAGAAAACAAAATAAAAACCTGATCTGACTACCTGCTTTCTCAGCCGCTACCGATTGGTGCTCCTTTTTGTATTGACTTTACATAGGAATTTTCACCTAGTCTTGCTCTGTTTGCACCGGTAAAGCACCACAGTATTTTCTTCCACCCGCCCCACCCCCGCCCAGGCCTCCTTCAAATACGCATTTACTCCTCCGCCTCTGCACTCTAACACTCCTCTCACTGCATCCCTGCCCATCTGAGCGATCACCAAAAGCAGGAACTGCCCCTTAAAGCTGATCTGCACCTAATCTCTCAGGTCACACCTCTAAAAACTATAAAACACAAAGGGCTGGACCCACATCCAGCAGCCCCAGGAAAGTACAAATTATCTCTGGAGCACGTGCTGTGCCAGCTACACCACCACCTAGGATCCAGTCTCAAAATTACCCATATAGTACACAAATCTGACTACCCAGAGAGCAGGAAAGTGCGCTGTAAAGGCAAAATAACTCCCACTGATTGAACCTCAGACTCCCATAGTGTACCCACACCTGCCAGCAATGTCCATCACTGGAATACCAACAATGCCACCACCTGCAGTCTGGCTAGCAACATCTCGCATGGGCTTTCTACTACTCCCTGCTGCATTGCCGCATGCTTGCGGTAATGCAACTCTGGGACAACTTCCAATATTCAGGGATGGCTCCCAAACTCCACATTAGGGTCTGGTATCCCAGTGACCGTAGCCCCCCTGATGGCAGGGTCACTGTGTCTGTCACCGTCTGACCACCACTAACCAATCCCACTACCTACCATAATCACCAGCCGTGTCGACTTCAGAATTAGTACTCAATCCCTGTCCCAACCCCTTACACCTCGCTCAGTCAAGCAACTCAAATTCCTTGCAATCAGAGTAGCCTGGCTACTCTTAATGATCTCGGGCAATATTCATCCTAACCCTGGCCCCAGTTACAATGCTGTAGAGCAAACCAAGAAAAGCCAACTGATCACCATTGCATCCCTCAAAATCTGCAGTCTTCTGCCAAAACTGGACATGTTGCAAGCCTGGGTAGTACAAACACAACCCAGATGTCATGTTCATAACTGAAACGTGGCTTACATCCAGGACCAAGGACAGTCAAGTCCAGCTCCATGGGTACACCCCCTTCCTTCTCGATAGGCTTGGAAAGAGGGGAGGTGGCTGCTTTATCTATATAAAAAATTACCTGCAGAGTGTAGCTCTCCCACAGTTAAGTACTGGAAAAAACATACAGATACTCTCTGTTTGGTTAACCCTGGGCACCCAGGGCAAGGGCCTTACTCTCGTCTCAGCCTACGTACCCCCCAGGGAAGTAGCAGAGGGCTTTAGAGTACTGCATGAGCACCTAGCCAAACTCTGCTCCAGTAACGAAGTCATTGTGCTGGATGACTTCAACATTAATTGGTTGTCCCAGGATTCTGCCACTTATAAGAACACAGTCTCCTCAATCAACTTCCTTCAACTGGTGGACCAACCCACCCATGCAAATTACAGATCCGGTACCAGTACCCTATTAGACTGGGTGCTAACTAACCACCCAGAGCGTATCTCTGTCTTAAACGTGCTCCCAGACTCCCTAAGTGACCATTCACCCATCATTTTTGCCTGGTCCAACAAGGCCTCTAAACCACCTGCTAAGGTGATAATATCCTGCACACTAAAAAAGGGCATGTTGGGGCTCTTTAAACAACACCTGCAGCAACTGAGCTGGGCACCATTCCTAAGTGTCAAAGATGATAACACAGCATTGGGTAAATTTATAGAAATTTACAATGCTGCTTGCGATGTCTTTGCCCCCATATCAAAAAGAAAAGTCAGTGGCTCGCACAAAACATGGATAACCCCTCACCTCCTTTCCCTGATGAGCTCCAGGGAATGCCTATGGTATAAGTACAAAAATACTCTCACAGACCAGGATATGCAAAACTACAAGGCAGCACGGAATAAATGCACCATCGCAATCTGTCAGGCAAAAGCTAATTACCACATATTCGAGCTAAACTCCTCCTGGGGAGACAGCCATCAATTCTGGGAGAAAATTAATGCAATCACTGGGAAACGAGATACTTCATCACCCACAATGCTGAGCCATGAAGGATCCTATATGCAAGACCCCAAATCCATCGCAAACATCTTCAACAAAGCTTTTACTGATCTCAGTACAGTGCTTCCCCCAGTTTCCGTGACCCAGCCAGCACTAACCAACCCAAACCCCTAAGTTCCCTTCCAACAAATAATGCCCACCCATTCTACCTCAGAGTATTATCTAAAGGAGAGGTAAAAAAATACCTCTCCAAAGTCCTTGGGAAGTCCAGGCATAGCTCCAAGGGCCTGGACCTAAAACTAATCTCTCTTACTCTAGATGAACTGCTAACACCACTGACCAGTATCGTAAACTTGTTCCTCACCACAGGTACTTTTCCGAAACTCTGGAAAGCCACAGTCATAACCCCCATCCACAAAGCAGGCTGTAAGACTGACTACGCCAACTACCGCCCAATTTCAGTTCTTCCCCTGATCTCAAAAGCCCTTGAATGGATAGTCGACGATCACCTGGTTGAACACCTCGACAAATACCAGCTACAATGCCAGCAGGAACATGGCTTCCATAAACTCCACAGTACTACCACAGCGCTTCTTCAGTTCACAGGTTACATTCACAATGCCTTCAACCGTGGGCACTTGGTGGGGGCAACTTTTATTGACCTCACCAAGGACTTTGACACAGTCAACCATGACCTCCTCCTGGCCCAATTAGAGGCAACTGGCTATCCTCTGACTCATTGTGTTGGTTCTGGAGGTGCCTCTCAGGATGTGTAAAGTGGGTAAAAAAAAAAAAAAGTAATGTACTCTCGGACCCCCAGCAAGTATACACAGGTGTCCCCAAAGGATCCATCCTGGGCCCTATCCTATTTAGCCTCTTTCTAAACAACCTACCACTAGCCTGTCAACAAAAAAATCCTTGTCTATGCTGATGATGCAGTAATCTACTCCAGTCACTCTGACTCTACCACGCTGTAGCAACGACTTCAAGAGGACTTTTACAATGTGGAAGACTGGTTCAGCAAAGCTAAACTTCTAGTCAACCACTAAATGACAAAGTCCATGCTCTTTGCCCCTGCCCATAGCTGCCACAGTACTTCAACTCTGAACATTCTGAATAAACAAAATGACGTCCTTGAAATGGTTCCCAAGTTTAAGCACCTGGGGCTCACTCTAGACAGCTCCCTCTCATTCGCCACACATATCGATCATGTCGCCACAACAGCTGACAGGAAGCTTGGCCTGCTATATAAGCACTGAAGCTGCCTCACTGATAAAGCCCTCAAGCTCGCTCTTCTCAACTATTGATTACAGCCTTGCCATCTGCAGTGCAGCCCCTGACAGCACCCTCAGGCGGCTCACCACTACGCTTAACAAAGCTTGCAGACTTGCACTAGGAACCCCACGTCTAACCCATACCTGCCACCTCTACCAGCAAACCAGTTGGCAAAATCTGAATGACAGGGCCTGCTATCAAACCTGTCTTCTTGCCAAAAAAGCTACTCTGGGCCTACTGCCTCTGGTACCAAGCTCCCCTCATACACCAGGCTGCACCAACAAGGTCCACAAGGGCATCCAATAATATCTCCATCAAGATCCCCTACCATCGCACCACCCAAGGTCAGCGATCCTTTGAATACCATGCACCACTATGGCTTACCTCGCTGCCGCCTGAACTAGCCACTATCAGCAAAATTGGCTTGTTCAAATCTGCACTTAGATCCCACATGTCCAACCAAGTGATATGCACCTGCCACACCTGATCAACTCCTCCAAGAATAAATTACTGACTGCCCCACCTATCTCACATGTATGCACTGTCCAACCTGCTACTTCCCCCCTCCTACCCACTCCACCCACCACTTTCCCCCCTCCCACACCCCAGTCTCACCCCTCTCTATTCCCCTGGGGTTCATAGCCCCCCCAATTTCCAAACCCTCAGTCCTACTACTCCCTAGCCCTTTCTGACAAGGTGACCCTGTGCCAGAGATTACTGCATGCTAACACCTCTTCCATTCCCTCCTCTCTCCCTACTTCCAAGAACTGCTGTGCCTCCTTCTACTCCCTCTCTTTTTCTAGATACTATTAATGCACCAACTTAGCTTGTATGCTGAGTCACAAACCTACACCATGTAGTTTGTCATTCATTTACTGTTGTCACTTATTTGATGTACCAGCAACTCTGTTTATTCTTATTGTACGTTCACATTTTCCCCGATGTGGAACCTTTGTAAATGAGTTTGTAGCTCAAAGGTTGTAACCCGAGAATTCAATAAACAAACAATAAACAAAAAAAAAAAAATAAGAGAAAAAGAGAGAGAGAGAGAGAGACACACACACACACACAAAAACTATCTAAACTTACAAAAAATTAATATTATAAACAAACAACAGATCTTCCTACAGAAAAATAAAGAAAGAAATTATTAGGAAATGGGAAACTAAATACTATTTTTAGCAAACTGAAAAGCACTAAAGTCAGCATTGAGCTCTCCTGCTCTGATGACTGACCAGCCAGCTACAACTGCCAAAATGAAACAGATCAGTCACTTCCTACCTGACTGGAATCTCCCATGTGACCTGCAGAAAGTAAATCATGTGACAAAGCCTTTTTTTCAATAACTTCACCATGAGTAATGCAAGTCGAAGTTAACGTCGAAGTTAGCCAGAGAAGTTTTGTCATTAGCAGCCAATTTCATAAAATGTTTTGCAGGGTGAAATTGTCAACTTCGCCAGAATTTCACCGGCAGAATTAAAGTTCACAACATCTCTTGTCCATACCATGGTGCTAAAAGGTCTTTGTTTTAGCATAGCATGCTAGGCACAGAGTCATAATGTTGTGGCCAAAACTGTGCAAAACAACAATGCTGCACACAAAATTGAGTGCACTAAAATAAGGTCAGAGCAAAACACCGACTGCAAGAGAAACAGCACATACCATAGCAAATAATGGCACTATCTTTGTTTTTTGCAGGGGACTCTGCCCCCCTGCAACTCCCAATGTGGGGACATCACCCCTCACACCCCCATTCTAAAAATAACTACCTCCGAGACGGTTTGGACTAAGGGGATGAGGCAAAAATTCAGAGTGGGGTAAATCTTTTTTTTTTAAAACAAAGCCGCAACAAATGGAATCTGGTGGGAACAAACCATGGCCCCAGGTCCCCAACTCTGCTGGGTGCAGGCACTCTAGCCACTCCACCATGGAAACAGCTCCACCAGGAACCACACCAGCAGTCTTCTTGAGACTCCCCCCATGTAAGCCTACAGCGACAGGGGCAGTGGTTATTTCAGCACACTGAGAAACCCCTGTCACTGTAGAAATGTTCACGCTTTCAACAGCACAGTTAATCATGTGCTGTTTAAGCAGCACTATATTGACCTGGTACTGACTACTGTATCTCATTCTTACTGCTTAACAATTTGTGCATCTCCCTCTTGTCAGGCTCAGTCCATAAACACCACCTATATGATACTAGCCACAACACTGTGATTGCCCCATATCAAATCTCTTGTCCTCTCCCAGGCCTGATATCTAAAAAAAGCACCTTTATCTACTTGAGCATAAGAAGCAGCTTGGACTTGCTGTCTTTGATTGTCTCCATTTTTACATCATCATCTGCTTTTTGCTTGTTAATGCTGGTAACATGGAGCATAACCCTAGCCTGTCTGATCAAAATTTAGCTGACAAGTTCTGGTCTAGGCTTAAGTGTCTAAGGTTAATGCACCTAAATGTCAATAGCTTGATCTTTAAATTGGCCAAAGTAGTGGCCTTGGTCTCTGTGCACAGTCCCCCTATCCAAGCCATCACCTAGAGCTGGTTAAAGCCTTACATCAGCAACTCTGACATTTTGCCACCCAATTATATGATTCACCATAAAGACAGATCCAAAAAGGGTGGGGCATAATACTCTACATTAGGTCTGATCTGGATGCCCAGTGTCTCTCTACTGATTATTCAACCTCTGCTGATTGTGAATGGTTATTAATTTATCTGAGACTGTGTATCAAATAGCTAAATTTCTGCTGTGTATAGAACCCTCCAAAGGTTGAAGCTGAGGGCATCAAGTACTTGGTCCAACTGGTTTCTACCCTAGCCAAGGCTAAGTTAATTATTATTGGTGACTTTAAACTGTCTCCATAGCACAGGATTGTATTGAGACATTCTCAATGACTATGGCCTTACTCAAATCCTGATTGTACCTACTAGACTTAACGTCTAATCAGAAAACCACACACTACTTGACTGGATATTGGTCAGCAATGTTGACAGAGTCAGGCTGCATGGGCACCTATCAGACTCAATCAGTGACCACCTCACTATTTATTGCCTATGGCACAATGGTGTAGCTAGCAAGTCAGTCCCAAAAGATATCATGTAGTGTAACTGTAAAAACTTCAGTTTCTCTGCATTCTTGCTAGATCTCTCATGTATTGACTGGTCCTTTATAGACGCAGTACCTGGCACTGACTGTGCACTGGCCTCTTTATTTCAGACTTCATGACAGTACTTGATTGTCATGCCCCTATCACCAGACACAGGGTCAAAAAATCTTAATTCTAAATGGATTACTAAAAGCCATTTTATGTTAACGAAGGACTGCGACACTGCTTGGGGTACCTCCAAGAAAGCAAACTTGAACTCAGATTAGGTTGCATACAGATATTCACAGAATAAATGCAAACATGAGCTCAACATGGCCAAAAGCATTATCTCAAAGTGCAACAGGCAGACAATCTTAGTGACCCCCAAAAAATTCTGGAACTAAGTAAACTCCTTGTTCAGTACCAGAACTGTCACCTCCTCTCCTTCCATTGAATTGAATGGCCTCAAGCACAGTGATCCCAAATCTGTTGCTGATTTGTTCAATGACCACTTCTGCAACCTCAGGAAAAGCAGACTCCCCCGTGTGACACAGTATGTCCTCTGGATTCCAACATGCCTAACTCGCCATGCCATCCTCTATTTTATTTCAAGAAGCTCATTATCAAGGAAGTCTGCAAACTGCTGCTTCATCTAAAAGCTGACACATCAGCTGGCTGCAATAGCCTAATTTCCAAATTCCTTAAAATTGCAGCCACACATATTGTTCTCCCCATTTCCAACATTTTCAATCTTTCACTTGAGTCCCCAAAAAATCCCTAACATGGAAATTGGCCTTTGTAGTACCATCACACAAAAAAAGGCAAGGAAACTGTCCTGGACAATTAGAGGCCTATTTCTATACTGTCATAGAAACATAGAAACATAGAAACATAGACTTTGACAGCAGATAAGGACCGCTAGGCCCATCTAGTCTGCCCATTTCCCTACCTACAGGATAGGCCGCAGATCCTAGAATACCAACAGCCTATATCTTCCTGCCCCCCACAAGAATTGTCTTATGTCTGTCCCATGCATTCTTGAATTCTCCCACAGTTTTAGACCCCACAACTTCTTCAGGAAGGCTGTTCCATGCATCCACTACCCTCTCTGTGAAATAATACTTCCTCACATTACCCCTGAACCGCCCTCCTTCTATCTTTAAATTGTGTCCCCTTGTTCTTGCAAGTCTCTTTTTCTGAAAGATGCTACCCTCTTGGACTCTGTTGATTCCCTTGAGGTACTTGAAAGTTTCTATCATGTCCCCCCCTCTCCCTTCTTTCCTCAAGGGTATATATATTAAGCTCCTTTAGTCTTTCCTCATATGGCTTCTCTTGCAGACCCTGCACCATTTTAGTTGCCCTCCTCTGGACTGCCTCTATCCTGTCTATGTCCTTGCGGAGATGGGGTCTCCAGAACTGGACACAGTATTCCAGATGGTCTCACCAACTGTCTGTACAGAGGGATAACAACTTCCTGTTTTCTGCTGCTGATGCCTCTCCTATACATCCCAGAATACCCCGGCCCTCCCTACTGCCTTCTCACATTGCTTGCTAACCTTAAGGTCATCTGATATGATTACCCCCAGGTCCCTTTCCTGTTTTGTTGTTGTTACTACCTTCACACCCATTGTGTATTCTTCCCCTGGGTTCTTGTTTCCCAGGTGCATTATTTTGCACTTTTTTGCATTGAATCCTAGCTGCCATACGTCTGACCATTCTTCCAACCTTGCCAAGTCTCTTTTCATCCTTTCCACGCCTCCTTGTGTATCAACCCTGTTGCAGATCTTTGTGTCATCTGCAAAAAGGCATACTTTTCCTTCAGTCCCTCTGCAATGTCACTGATGAAGACATTAAAAGGACTGTACCTAATACTGAACCCTAGTGGTACCCCACTAGTAACCGCTCTTTCTTCAGAGTGGACTCCATTTACAATTACCTTCTGTGTCCTGTTGTGCAGCCAATGTTTACCAGGCTACCACCCTGGGACCCACTCCCAGGCTGGTTAATTTGACTAATAATCTTTTGTGTGGGACTGTGTCAAATGCCTTGCTAAAGTCTAGGTGAGCCATGTCCACAGCCCCTCCTGGTCTACTACTTTGGTCACCCAGTCAAAGAAATCTATTAGATTCGTCTGACATGACCTTCCCGCTGTGAACCCATGCTGCCTTGGATCCTGTGCTCCACTGACCTCTAGGTACTCAACTATTCTTTCCTTCAGAGTGACTCCATCACTTTCCCTACCACAGAGGTCAGACTGACAGGTCTGTGGTTTCCTGCCTCTGTCTTGGTCCCACTTTTGTGAAGGGGAATCACATCCGCCTTCCTCCAGTCCTCGGGTACCACACCATCCTCCCATGATTTATTAAAAAGAGTAGTCAGTGGTTTCACTAGTTCCTTCCTTAATTCTTTTAGAATTCTGGGGTGAATTCCATCAGGACCCATTGCTTTGTCCACCTTCAGTTTTAGGAGTTCTTGTAGAACCCTTTCTTCTGTGAAAGGACTGGGATCGACCCCCTATCAAGAGTGCTTCTGTTAATTGGATTAGGCACTTCCACCTCCTCTTTTGTGAATACTGAGCAGAAATATTCATTCAGTATTCCTGCTTTTTCACTGTCCCCCTCTGCCCACCCACCGTTCATTCTATTCAGCCTCACTATCCCTCCCTTTGTCTTTCTACACTCACTGATGTACCTATAAAAGGTTTTATCCCCCTTCTTAACTGAGTTGGCTATCTTTTGCTCAGTTTGGGCCTTTGCTATTCTGACTTCCCTCCCTGCTTCTTTCTGCCTTAACTGGTACAGCTCTCTGTCCTGCTCCTTCTGTGTTTCCTTATACTTCCGGAATGCTATCTTTTTCTTCCTGACTTTCACAGCCACCTCTCTTGAGAACCATAGTGGCTTTTTCTTTCATTTTGATTTGTGTATTTGCTTTACACAAAGGCTTGTTGCCTCTGTGATGGCAGCTTTGATAATTCCCCATTGTTGCTCCACACCTCCTTCTAGCCTGTTTGAGGTGCTTTTCTGAGGCACTCTCCCATCTTGCCAAAGTCAGCCCTCCTAAAGTCCAGCACCCTCACTTTTGTATGGCTTGACTGTGTAGCTGAGTTTAACGTGAACCACACTGTTTGATGGTCACTTGTCCCCAGATGGCAACCCACTTCTAGATCTGAGATCCTCTCACTGCCCCCGTTTGAGAGTACGAGGTCTAAGATTGCTCCCTCATGAGTGGGTTCCGAAACTAGTTATCTAATGCCTGCCACCTGTAGGGCATCAAGAATGGCCCTGCTCTTGGATGTGGCTGCAGCAACTGTGCTCCAGTTAACATCTGGCATATTCAGGTCTCCCATCAATAGTATCTCCCCTTTCTCTGCCATTCTAAGAATGCCTTCCATCATATCCTTGTCCATTCCTTCCCCCTGACATGGGGGTCTGTACACAACCCCTGTGCTGATTGTGGTGCCCTTTCCAGTCTCCAAGGTGACCCACAGTGCTCCTCCTCCCTGTTTACTCTTTTGTTCAGTTGCTTTTATCTCTTCCTTTACATAGAGAGCTACTCCTCCCCCTCTTCTCCCCTGCCTGTCTCTCCTGTAGGTTATGTACCCTGGTGTGTTAACATCCCAGTCATGGTTCTCTGTGTACCATGTTTCTGTGACTGCTATGATATCCAGGCATCCCTCTTCCATTAAGGCCACCAGCTCAGGGAGCTTGTTGCCCAGACTACGGGCATTGGTACTCATTACCCTCCATTTCCTGATGGCCTTACCCCCTTTTTCCCCATCCCTGTCCTTCTTGCCTTTGTCACTTTCTCCATTACCCTGCCCTTCTCCCTATCGACACCTCCATGTTGGTGTTTGCCACACTTACTACCGTGATTGTTTTGGGGGGGCTAGGATTTTCCTCCTCCTTTCCAGTGCCTCCCCCCTTGGCTAGTTTAAAAGCTTGCCAATGAAGCATTTAAACCTATCACCTAGGATCCTGGTTCCCCTCCCAGACAGATGCAACCCATCATGTCAGTATAGGCTTGCATCACTCCAGGTGGACCCCCAGTCCCCAGTGAAGCCAAATACCTGAGCTCCACACCAGTTTTTCAACCACTGATTGAATCCCATGGTACAGAACATCCTAGCCTCTCCTATGCCATAGATGGGTAGCACCTCCGAGAAGGTTACCGTGCGTGCTACTTGACTAAGGCCCCTCCCCAATTCCACAAACTCTTCCTGCACTTCTCTAATCCCTTTCTTAGCCAGATCATTTGTCCCTAGGTGGACAATGACATCCAGCTCCCTCCCCTGTGCAGCTGCTCTGGCAATCCTGAGGATTCGCTCCCTGTCCCTCAAGCCATGGCACCAGGTGGGCACCTTGCCTCCCTCTCCCTTCCTTGCCCAGTTCTACCTTCTCACAACAGTGGGTCCCCACCAGGGTTGTTTCCTTCCCTGCAGGGTCCCCTGCCACCCTCCTGTGGGTCTCCTTTGTGGAGGTTCCCAAGTATCCTCCTTGGTCTCCACTGTAGGTGCCTCCATGAGGGAACCACACTCGCCAGAATGGCATAGGATTTGTGGGAGGTACAACTGGAGGGATGTGCCTCTGTTCCACCCCTCCACCCTCCCCTCTGAGCCACTGTGGTCCAACCGCTCCTCTTTCTTAGCAACCTCTGAGGCAGCGGCAGTGGCACTGGTGGTCTCTGGATGGAAGAGGAGGTCCCACAAATCCTGGCTAGCTCAGCCTGGAGATGAGCAACCTCCTCCCTCAGCCCAGAGGTGCCTGCAGATGGGACAACACCGCATCCTCAGAACATCTCCCGGAAGACTGCTGCTCCACAGCCACTGCACTGCACCACTCAATCATGTCTTATTTCTGTCCCTTAACTGTTTGCAATCCTTACTCTTTCGTCTGTTTTTCTCTCTCTCCTTACTTTCTGCCTGTGTGCCCTTTAAGCTCCTGATTGTCCTGTTCTGAGACAAGAATATCCTATATTTCTCAGTAGACCACTTACTTGTTCAGAGGCAGACCTCCAGCAGCGTAGGGGCCGGGAGGCTACTCTTGCCCTTCTAGGATGGTGGGTCCTTGGTGGTTCTGTGATCACTCACTTCCTGCCCCTAAACAGGAAGTTCCTGTTTTCAGTTAAATCATGTGCCTATAAAAATAGAACTAGCTTTGGGTGGGAAGGAGGGCAATATAGTCCCAGTAGAGAAGTACAGTCACACAGCAGTCCTTTCTCCTGGTGTCTTCTGCCAAGCTATCATCTTTGGATAAGGTGCAGAAGAGCATAGTACTGCACATAATAAGCTCAATTCCTGCTTAGACCAGCACAGGTTACCCTGTGAAGAGCAACACAACTTCGGGAAGGTCATGGAACATGTGGAAAATGCAAAGCATTAGTCAGCTTCATGGACACAGTATACCTTGCTATGGAAAATGGTCTGCTGACCAGTGGCATGTCCGTTGATCTAACCAAGGCATTTGATTTGGTGTGCCATTATTTGTTCATACAGAAGCTGACTGGGCTGGGAATGGTGGCGGGGGGGCAGCTACTCTGCTGTTCTCCAACTATCTCCAAGACAGGTCACAGTTTGTCAAAATTTGTAAAGTCTTGTACAGGGTGAACACTATCTCCTGTGGAGTCCCCCAGGGATCTATTCACGGCCCTCTCCTATTTATTATTTTCATCATGACCTATCCAACATTTGTAATACTACTAATACTGCAATAGAGTAGATAGCAGGGCTAGCCAGATGCTGAGGTGGGGGGAGAGAATCATCAGCTGAAGGAAGGAGGTGGTGTTACCACTGCATCAATCATTGGTGTGACCCCACCTGGAGTACTGTGTCCAGTTCTGGAGATCAAATCTCAGAAAGGACAGAGACAGGGTAGAAACTGCACAGAGGAGGGCAACTGAAATGGAACTAGGGTTGCATCATAACATAGAAACTTAGAATTTGACAGCAGGTAAGGACTGCTTGGTCCACCCAGTCTGCCCATTTCACCTACCTGTTTCATATACCACAAAACCTACATATCTGTGGCTTACCCTCTCTGGTATGGTAAAACTTTATTTTTATACAGGAAAGAAACATGCCATTTGGACTTGAATAGTCCAGTTTACAAGACAGTCCTGTACAATACACTATCTAAAGTTCCATAAATTATAAAATACAAACACAAAGAGCACACTTACATTAATACACAAACAATGAATTATATAGAGGATAATGTATACCTTCTAGTTCATAACAAGTGAGTTAATTTATCAAGCGGTTGGTGTGGTGACCATAAGAACCTATAGAGCGTAGCTTGAGAGGTTTTGTCACCACACCAGCCGCGAGATGAATTCACTCCCTTGTTACGAACCAAGAGGCATACATTGTCTTATATAGTATATGGCCTCATCATGTATACATGTCTACAACTGTCAACCATCAGTTTGAATTCACCACTAACTGTCAAAAATACAGCTGAGGAGAGTGCATGGCACAAGCTCATTGACAGAGCACAAGACATGTTGTTATGCTGCAGTAGCTACATAGCCAGTGCAGCATAACAACGAAAAGTTAAGCGGCTATTGCAGCATAATAACACTGTTGTTCAGATGGATTTCCATGCATAAGAACATTCTATCATACACTATAATAAAAATATATAAAAATACAGACAGAATAGTACGGATCTTAATAGGGGAGAATGGAAGACTATCTTTCAAGAATGATCTCATACACCTACAAGTATGTGTACAACAATTTCTTATTGCCTTTACAATCTTTCCATGGTCAGTTTCAGCCCATACTAGGGGTGGCAGGGCATTCCAATGTTTGGCTGCCTGGGATCTTAGAATTTTATCCCCATATCTATTTATTCTTTTATCTTACTAAATTTTATTTTGGTGTACAGTCAAAACTAAATATCTCTTTGTATCTGAGATACTTGAAAATAGAATATCATTAATATTGTGACTAGGATAATTTGTTTTATATTTGTGAATAAATGTTAACCAACTTATTGTATAATCTAGGTCAAGGGTCAACCAGTCTAGTCCAGCCAAAAGGGCGCAATGATGTGTTCTAAAATTACAATGACATACCTAGCTGTCCTGTAATACAGTTTAGCAAGTTTAACGGTTGTTTATTTGCTGATATATACAGTATATAAACACTCCATATTTAAGGACAGGTAAGATGAGTTGTTTAGCAATCTTTTTCCTATCCAGAAGTTACAAACAACGTGTAGTTCTTCTTAATGCTCCTAATGCCTTATTTAATTTACTAATGGTCATCTCAATATGGCCACTAAAGGTCAATAAATGTTCAAAAATAACACCTAAGTAACAGTAAGTAACTGCATGTTCTATCAAAGTTTGGTCTGATGCATGAATTTACAAGTTGGAAGAGGTTTTGTGTTCATTTATAGCAAAATGCATTACTTTTGTCTTTTTTACATTCATTATTAGCTGTGACCTGGTGAACTACTTTTGAACTCTGATAAAGTCGGCCTGGAGATTTCTCTGGAGGTCCTCTAGATCAGATCCTGAAGCCATTAGGTCTGTGTCATCAGCATGCATCCTAATGGATGCGTGCTGAACCACCTGTGGCAACTCATTATTATAGATAAAAAATAGTAGGGGTCCTAAAATAGACCCCTGAGGTACACCTCTCTGGACAACCCGAGGTTCAGAAAGATGATGTTGTACTACAACCCTTTGTGATTGCCCAGTTAAATAAGATAAAAACCACAACAGAGGACCCCCAGAGAAACCCAGGCCAGTCAGTCTTGTGTATAGGGTAGAGTGGTCCACTAGGTCAAAAGCCTTCAAAATGTCTATAAAGACCACTGCCATTTCCTTTCCTTTCCTTTCCTTCATTCAATGAAGTGCAAATCAGGTAATTAAACTCAACCAAATGAGATGCAGTTGAGTAACCTTTTCGAAAGCCGAATTGGGAATGATTAAGTAGACCATATTTATCCATATAATCCCGAATTTGCCTGTCTACTAATTTTTCTAAACACATAGACAAAATAGGTAAAATTGCAATGGGGCGATAGTTGTTAGGATCAGCCTCATCTCCTGCTTTATATATCGGAATTATATATTTTTCTTATCGCTAAAGTTCCTCTATGTCTGTCCCATGTGTTTTTGAATTCCCCTACTGTTTTTACCCTTACAACCTCTGCCAGGAGGCGGTTCCATAGATCCACCACCCTTTCAATGAAAAAAATACTTTCTCACGGTACCCGTAAATCTACCTCCCTCTAACTTCATATCATGACTCCTTGTTCTTGAACATCTGTTTTTTTAAAGATGCTACCCTCTTTTACCTTATTTACACCCTTGAGGTATTTGAAAGTCTCTATCATATCACCCCTCGCTCTCCTCTCCTCTCCTCTCCTCTAGGGAATACATATTGAGATCCTCCAGTCTCCCCTCATATGACATTTGATGCCTCCCCTGCACTATTTTTGTCGACCTTCTCTGAACTGCTTCTACTCTACATTAAGCTCTGTGAGGAGAGACTGAGGATCTCAGTATGCACACCCTGGAAGAGAGAAGGTGGGTACATAGAGAACTTTAAGTATGTCATGAGGGTAAACATGGTACAGAAGGGGAGTATTTTTTTAGAAGTGAAGCTGCACACGGACAAGAAGGCATGCAGTGAAGTTGGAAGATGGAATTTAGGCGGAATGTGATGAAGTACTTCTTCATTTTAGGAGTGGTAGACACCTGGAACAGTCTGCTATTGGAAGTGATCAGGGTGCAAACAGCAGTGGGCTTCAATCATGCATGGGATAGGTACAAAGGAATCTTAGTAGGAAAGCGGGTGGGAGTAGCTGGAGATCAGGTAGAACCTGTAGTGACAGTAAAGGTAGGAGCTAACTGAACACACTGGGTGGTCCATATGATCCTTATCTGCTAACAGATTCTGTGTTCCTATGTTTCTATATTATCCTGATATTGCCTATTGATTCTGTTAGAGCAGTGTAAGGACACTGTTTATATGCATGTCCTGTTTCCTCTTATAAATTACATCAGAAGGGACTGGGGCATTGCAAGCTTACATGCACCTATTCCAAACATAAGTTATATCTGGGTCAATCACAAATTGAGCTCAAGTGTGTTTTTGATCCACACTTGTAGCAGGCATGCTATTGCCCAGGGTGAAAACAAAGGACCCTATCCTTCTGATGTAAAAGCTACCAGATGGATGACACATACCATTGTTGGTCTGACATGTTTGACTTTGATTTTCCAGCCTTCTGTGCAGACAAAATCATTATCTGGTATAGGGGCTGGTCTCTTCAAACTGTCACATTACTACCTCAATCAACATTCCATGTCTGATACATTCACTTCCTCATTACGAAATAGTGTTAATAGTAGGCTTGGTGAGAGGAACTCCAACAAATGGTGACTAAAATGCAGAGTTCTTTAGAGTATCATACTTGACCTAGAATTTTTGTAGGACTGTAGCAGCCATAAGCCTAAGGTTGAAGATGGATTTATCTGAGACATGAATAAGGGTGTATAAATCTACTACTACAAACCTCATGGAGGCCTTTAAAAAAAGTTTTAGAAATATAGGTCATTTCTGCTTGTGTCTATATCCTACCTTTACATTTCAAATGGCTAGCATTCCTTCTTTGTTTCAACTCTTTACAGCAGTGGTGGGCAACCTGTGGCCTGTGGGCTGCATGTGACCCTCAACTTTTTTTTCTGCAGCCCCTTAGAGCATTTCTGTGAATGGGATTTTTTTTTTTAGTGCACTGTCTCTTTAATTTGTGTCCACTTCCCCTCCATTTGAGTTCATGTGCACCGTGCTTTGTGGTCCTAATTGTATCATGCAATTCAAAAAAGGAAGATTAAGGCTGTTCTTATTGTGGCTAAGTGTTGTTCAAGGAGATGCCGAAAGGAAGATTACTGCTGTTCTTAGGAGAGAACGTGCTGAAGCAGAAGGTATTGTAAGACGGAAATTCATGGCAAAGTAGTGAACACGGAGGTATCATTGTTGATTACTAGTGCTGTTACCAGTGATTATCATGGCTAATTAGGAGCAAAGGGGTGCAACAAGGTGGTATTGCTGGTCAATTAAAGATAGGTGGAAGCTTAGTTTGTTTTACCCCCCCCCCACCCCTCTTCCCAATGTAATTGTGATTCAGGTGTTTAATTAGAAATCTTGAAACTTAAATCATGCTAATCAAGCTTAGTTTGTTGTACCCCCACCTTCTATCAATGTAATTCTGATTAGGGTAATTTGTGTGTTTCACTTGTCTTAATCAGGCTTCAATTACAATTTTTACAATGGAAAGCACGATTTTAAAAGGTGCCTCAGTAGAACACCAGAACCAAACCAAACTCCAAAGATGCCGAAACGGGACTACACAGCACTGCTGCCAAAATGGATACGTTTCTATTGAGGAGCAGCACAGTCAGACTGCCATAACCAAGTTCTCCAACTGTAGCAAGTAGTACTGATTTCAACTGTAAAAAACGAAAACTAGGTGAAGAAGGCAGAACAGTGCAAGAGTCCTGGGAGTTTGAGTTCTTTGTTATAGAACACCAACGCAGGCCCTTTTGTCTGATTTGCAGGAATGCTATATCAGCCCCAAAATGTTTTAAAGTGAGAAGGCATTATGACAAATGCAATTTTCCATATATAAATAAGTTTCCTGTGGGATCAGCTGTACGTTCTCAGCAGCTTTCAATCTTAAAACGTGGTCTTGCTGCACGATAGCGTGTTCTAAAAACAGCAATGTCAGAAGCATAAATTATATACTATTTAATACTGTTTTAAACTTTTTAAGGATGATATACTCCAATAAATAAAGGTGTTTTCCATTAAAAAGGTCTCAAATGTGTAAAATGTTTTGTAAAATGGGTCCCGTCTAAGTCATGCATATTAATGCAGCTCTCGAGGTGGTTGGAGGGCCGCACATGTGGCCCTCAGGCAATTTCAGGTTGCCCACCACTGCTTTACCGTATGTGCTGTAAAGAGGCCTGTCATTCGCAACAGCTCCTGATTATGCTTTTCATCCTTCTGATTGTTCTTTGCCCTGATATGTCCAGATGTGTGACCACTGGTACAACTTGCGCCCTCTTCAGAGTCTCCCTCTTGCTGTAGGTTCACTGTTGGCATATCATGTACATCTCTGGCTTCAGACAGTCTTTGGGACAATTGCTTATAGCTTTGTATAACAGTGATTTCACTCTGCACTGTGGACTTAGTAAGTGTTATTTTAAGACCTGGGTCTTTTATGGGCATGCTTACAGTGTTATATTGATCTATTGTTTCTGAGTCTTCCCCCAGGCACCTTGGAAGGATATGCAATAGCATCAATACTGGCTGCGGCATTGGAAGGTGTGGCTGCTGTTGAGCAAATAAACCCCATCTTACAAGAAACTGACATTGGCATAGGAATTCAGAGACAAATCAATAGGGACATAAGCAATTGTAGGACAGAATGCAACCACCATGGGAAATAGGGAAGACAGTACAGACCTTTAGAATAATCTTTCAATGGATCATTCTGGTCAACTAGACCTGGATGAACTTTTGCAAGATTTCTCTCAACCAACATGGAATAGTGAACAACAGGATTTTTTAAACTAGCAGAGATAACTTTAAATTAAAATCAACATTTTGTCCTAACATTGAATTTAATGCAGCAATATCTACTTTCCAGAAAACATTAACAGCAGAAGTAGAAAGCCTCTATGTTGAAAAAACATTAAATATAATAATCTCTAAGCAGGGGAGAGGCAGACATTAGAGGAGCTTAAAACATCAAAGGAATCACAGTTAAATGCTCTGATAAAGGTGGAAATATAGTGATCACGAGGGAGGATTTCTACAGGAAAACAAAATGGGTTTGCTATCAGGCAGCAATGGTCATGAAATACTCAGAAGAGATCCAGCCAGTCAGTACAAGTTGAAACTTTTTAACATGATAGAGTTGGCAGTACAGCAAGGGTGGATTTTAGAGATGCAGTGAAGTGTTATTTTTATTGTGAAGTTCCAGCAAAGCCGCCAACTTCAGCTTCATGAAATACTTCACGAAGCTGATCAACTTTGACTCTGAAAAACTTCACTAGCACTCCGCATATAACTTTGACTTAGATGATGCTTTATGGCAAATTCTGGCAAAGTTTTCTCAGAAATAGGGAAGAGCGAAGAGGGAAAGATGCCTGTAGATCACATGCAACAATTCCTGCAGATCGCATGGTACAGCTCTCTGTACACAGTGTCCTTCAATTTCACTTTGCAGTCTATGAGTGAGTGGCAGGGGACAGATCTGCTGCTTTCTGAGCCTTGAGAAATAGTGAGCATCAACGTTTTATGACTTTTTTTGTATTTTGTACATCTTTTCTTATAGGTTTGTTAGTAATTATTTAGTTGTAGTTTAGATCTGATTTTCTTTATATTTCTGTACTATTTTCTACAGTCTTCTATGTGTATTTTCCTTTTACTTCTGAGTTCAGATGCTCTGATTCTGTGAAATCTTTAGTTATTATTTTTAGTTTTTTTCCATCGTTTTGTCTTTTCTAAATTAACTTTCTTTGTGTTATTTTCACATTTCTTACATTTTTTTTTAAATAAAAAAATGAGTGAAGAACCTAGTTTGGGAATTTTTTGATGCAGACCCCATCAACAATAAAGGTGATTGGATAATCCATTCAAAAAATGGATTCCTCAGTTTTCAGCAAAAATTTAGGATTCTGGATTTTCGGATAGAGGTGTCAAAGATCTGAAATCCTAAATGTTTTAAAAACAAAACTCCCCTACCCTGTGCAGGCCATTCACAAGCCCACCCTATAATCAATTACCCCCCTTCCCAAACCACCATCTAGCCTTCAACCTCCCTCCTCCCCCAAAGCCCCTGATGTAAGAAATAACTGATGGCACGTGACCTTTCATATAATAAAAGAAACAGCTCCTATAATAAAAAAAATCCTATTCCCCCACCCACACTTTACAGTTTGTCTCAATGGTGGCTCCCCCCTCCCTTGCACACCACAACAGCAACAGATCTCCCACCACCCCACTTTTCTCCAGTCTTCAGCACCCCCCAAAGTCAATTCGGGTCAGAGTGTCCGGCAGTACGAGTCAGAGACTGATCCCATGGTGAAGCTGCTTGCACTCAACTTCTGACTTGTTGTGAGTAAATGCTGACATCAGACAACTCTTCTAGTATTTTGACAAATAGTAGATTGACAAATCAGGTGTTACTAGAGAAATACATCAGCATTTCATTCATAAGTCAGAACTTCAGATGCCAGAGAGCAAATTTACTGCAGGACCAGTCTCCTACTCCTACTGCCTGGCACCCTGACCCCATCTGCATTTGGGCTGTTGTTTGCATGCTGTGGTGGGGAAGAGAGAAGTGGGGGCCCAGTGGGTGGGTTGGGTGTGGGAAACTTGTTTGCTGCTGCCTTGGGGTGCAAGGGAGGGAATGAGCTGTGGTGGAGGCAAGCTGTAAAATGTGGATGATGGATGGGATTTTTTATTATTATAGGAGTTATTTCTTTTATTATAGGAACAGCCAAGCCCTCCCTAATTCCTGACTTCAGGGGCTTGAGGAGAGGAATGAGGTTGGTAGCTACAGGACTGTTTGAGGGGGAGTCTAACTAATCAGGTACAGACCGGTTGTGTGGTTGTGTTGGGCTGGCTAGTAGTACAATGCTGGGAGGGGCAGAAGATTAGCAACTTAATCAGTTCATACCTAGATTTCAGATTTTGGACTAGTGTAGTTCAAAATCAGAAATCCAGTTGACAGATTGGATCTAATGACATCAAAGCATCCCTAATCAAAAACAGTTTTGTGACTTGGAAACTGTGCCAGACAATTGTTCAGCATGGTAAATGGGGCAGCCACTTGGGCACTGGTGAGCAGCACACCCACCTTAGAGTAAGGTTGTACTGTAAGCCGTAGAAATACAAGAAGTAAGCTGAAAGGGGTGGAGGCAGTGCCATTCCTAGTGGTCCTACTGCACTGAAGGTAGGGGTGGTGCAGCAAGTGACAGCAAGATACACAGTTGCCAGATGGGGGCACTGATGAGCTAACTGGGACCTGCAGTCAGACATGGGAACTGCGGCCAGGTAAAGTATGTGAGAACCCAGCTGCAGATCCTCCTCCTTCAATTTCTTAGTTAGGACATGAAGTGGAACAACTCTGCATCAAGATGATGGACTGCAGATGCAGAGTTCTGTCCACAGAGGCCACACTCCAGATGCTGTTGACAACCAGCAGACACTGCTTGAGGGAATCTTAGAACTTCATGGGGGAGGTTCAACCTCTGTCCCACCCAGGTCATGGCAATGAATGCACATATGCCTTAAATTCTCATTTCCCCTATTTTTCTTATGTTTCAGAAATTATACTGTATATGCTTGCTACATGCTGCTGTGCTGTGTCAGTCTCCCACAACAGAAACAGCACCTCTAAGGTGAAATCCACTTTGTTGCCCAGACTTGCACAATATATGAAAATCTAATTTCCAATTTTTTCAGATGTTTCAGAAACTATATATACATTCTACATGCTGTTATGCTGTGTCAGTCAGTCTCCTACCACAGCATTTTTATGAAGTCCCAGAAATTATATATAATGCTGCTACATGCCATGGGCAACATTGTTGTAACATGCAAACTGTGCCAGACAGTTGTTCTGCATGGCAGATGGGGCAGACACATGGGCACTGGTGTGCAGCACACCCACCTTAGAATAAGGCACCACTGTAAGTGGAAGAAATACATTAAATCACCAGAGAGAAGTTTAAGTGGTGGCACTGCAAGTGGTCCTGTGCCACAGGGTGGTAGCACAGCAAGCAATGGTGAAGTGCGCAGTTGATGGAAGGGGCACTGATGATGGAAGTGGGACCTGCAACTGTACTTGTGGGCTGCAGCCAGGAAGGGAACCTGAAACTCCAGAGGTAGCACAACTATGTGTTGAGGTGGGGGGCTTCAAATGATGAGGTGTGTACCGGGAGGCCACACACCAGATGCGTCTCCCAAACCAGCATACTCTCTCAGAGTGAAAGACAGAACTCCATGGTTGGGGTTTACCCTCTGTCACAACTATGTCATAGCAATAATGTATACCATATGAAATTCTCATCTGCCATATTTTATCAAGTCCCGGAAATTATATATGCTACCTGCTGCTGCACTGTGTCAGTCTCCACTTCTCTTTAAGCACTTCTCTTTAAGCACTTAATGGACTGGAATTTTTATTTCATTTTATTTAAAATTTCAGAGTAACAGGAGAAGTTCTATGAGTATAAAGAACTAATTTGGATAACATCCCAGATCAGGTAGTGACAAGAAACGATAAACATAAACACACATTGGGCAGCATAAAAAAAAAACTGAAATGCAAATTTTAAGAAAGCAGTTACAGATTGTTCAGTAAGGATTATCTTCTTAAGGTTTTGTTTGAATGAGTATAAAGACCTTAAGTTAAGTAATTCTGGAGTCAAACTGTTCCACTAGAATGGGGCTTCAAAAGAAAAGCAGTTTTTGCCATAATGAGCCCTGTGTCTTGGCAGGGATAAACCTCTATGCTGAATTTCTCTAAGATGGTGGTAAGTATCAGGAATTCAGGCAAGGAGATGAGATCTGTGAAGACAAGAGTGAAATTATTTTGACTCTAGTTCACTTCCTGTCATGTTGTGCCTGTGAAAGCAAAATTAAAAATTAAAATTAAAATGAAGTAAAAGAAAAACAAAACTTCTGGGAAATGATACTTACCTTCAGACTGGTTCTGGAGGGTCTATGTGATGAAAGCGGATGCCTAAAGGTGATCACCGTTATCAAACAGTCAGAGTGCCAAAAAGATTTTCAGCACTCTGACAACCCCGGCGCACAGGACAATGGCACCAGAAGAGTTTTTTAATGATTTCTGTAAGGGGGACTGTGCCCCCTACATCCCCCACAAGGGGAGATTTTCTCCCCATACCCCCTACTTAAGGATTCTCAACTCCAGGGGGGTGCATGTTGGGTGGTGAATGCATTAAAAAATCAAGGTTTCAGGACGGGCGCAATAAAATCACACCATCACCCTGACCCGAACTTGGCACCTCACCCACCCCAACCACTAGCCAACACCTGACACCATGATGCAGCTAGGCGATCCACTGCAGCGCCGCCCCCTACAGCCCCTCTGCCCCCTCCCAGCCCACGCTCACCGTGCTCGCTTCCCCCCCTGCATGCCTGTACACATACCCACATCCTCATCCCCAGTTCACCCACCCCCCTTATCCGGTTGCCCTACTCTCCCATTGCCATGAGGGATTGCGCCAAGAAGGAGTCGCTGTTACGGATGGTGCTCTTCCTCATGCACCCACCTCACGCAATACCGGTTCTGGCCATGCCATGAAATTGAACAACGGTGCCCCAGACAACAAGAACTAGGAGAGGAGGCTTGCTTTCTTGCTGGAGGAGGAAGCAGCAGGATGGTAGACCTGTGAAGACAGGGAGAAAATTATTTTGACTCTAGTCAAGTAGCCACTGTGGTTGCCGCCTGCATGGTATATCCATTGTCCACTCCCAGTCTTACTTTTTCACTGCTACCTGTCAAGACATGGTTGAAGTTATTGTTCCCCAGTTGTCCACTGCAGTGACCACCCACAGGGTATATCTTTTGCCCGCTCCCAGTTTTACTAGCTCGCTGTTGCCTGTCAAGACAAAACTTAAATTATTGTTCCACAGTTGGCCAATGGCATGGACTCATGGGGCTCGATTTTCAGTTGGCCCTTAGATTGACAGAGTTTTCATCAATCTACAGCTGAGGCAGACTATGGGTGTGTCAAGGACCCTGTGACCTATTTTAAAAAAACACATGATCCCTGCACCAAAGACTCTGAAGCTGTTGCAGCAGCAGGGTTGCACCAAATATTTGATGCACCTGTGGGGTTTAATGTAGGGATCCATCAACCCCCTGACCCTGCACAACCTTAGAAGGGCCATGAAGGTGAGGGGTAAATATGTCGGTAATGAGGGGATGGGGGCAGAGGGAGCATTGAGGGTGCCCTATGGGCAATGTGGGAATGGCGGCAATATCAGGGTGTTGAGTTTGCACCTGGTGGGGGTGCCATGTGCACTTGCAGAGCGATAATCAGCATGCAGTGCTCTCAGCAGAACTAGTGCTGGAAAATGAAAGAAGCAGTATGTAAAAATGACCAGCACTCCAGGCTTTAGTGAAAATTTAAGTCTCTTTACTGTGCATAATTAATGCTTACAAAAATTGTTGTAGCACATACACAAAAGTGAGAAGTTTTACCCAGAGGCTGCCATACACAGAAACCAGCCTCAGGGTTTCAACATATGATACACCTTAGTCAGGAGGCATTTGGGGCTGGCAGGGATGGACCATGACCCAACCCCACATGCACACAGGCCTGGCACTTGCCCCATAGGTGCCACAGTTCCCAACACTGTAGGCAGGAAGCAGTGGCTGCAGGTTGCGGTGTGCAAGTAGTGGAGGGGAACATTCCCTGGGTATGGTGACAGTCCCCTGGTACTCATCACCCTGCCTGAAGGCAGGCTGCTGCCCATCGACTGTGTTGGTTACTGTGGCACCTATGGGGCAGGACTGTATCCATGTGGGGCTTGGTCACAATCCATCCCTGCCAGCTTCCCTCAATCTAGCCTGATCAGCTATCTGTAACTGTGCATGGCACTCCTGCTGCCTGACATTGCTGCCATGAACATGTCACTCCCTATGGCACTCCCATGCTCCTTCTGCCCTCAGTCCACTCCTTGCAGGTCCTTCCCAATCTCTGCAATGTCTGGCAGTGGTACATGGCCTTTCAATCACCTCCTGGTTGGTCTAAACTGATCCCCCTGTTGCACCACTGCAGGTCTTCTGAAACTCAAAAAAAAGAGATGGTGCAGGCTCGCCATGGTACAAGCCTCCTTGCAACCTGGCGCAAGGGCACTTCTGCTGTAAGGGTGGTGCAGGGTGGCTTAGGTGCATGGCATATCAATTTTGACACAACCAGCAGTCGAGAATCAGGATTGTCACAAACAGTGAAACAAGGTGCCACTTGTATCAAAGATGCTTAGTGCAGGCACATTGTGCCAAAGTTTTCCTTTTTAAAATCAGGCATATGGTGTACATATGAAAGGAAAACTGATAAGAAAAGGAAAAAGAAAAAACAATCCTGTAACGATACTTACTATGACATAAGTGATGGCCAGGCCATCTAATAGCACAATGCTGTGCCAGACCAGGAGGAGGAGTAGGAAGAAGCTTGAAGGCTACTGAGGATGAGGCAGCAGGAGAGGAGACCTGTGAATACTAGAGTGAAAGTATTTAGAGTCTATCCCACTCACAGTCTTTCATACTTGTAATAGGAAAAGGGAAAATCTCCAGGCAAGGAGGAGAAGCAGTTGGCACTGGGTCTCCAGACACCAGCTATTGCCCCTGCTTGAAGCCCTTCCTCCTGGCACCAGGCTAGTGGGTGACATGCTGAACTGAGGGGTGCCAAAGCACCTCACAGAGTTGGTCAGCAAATGGGATTGTGGAAGGCTCAGGGGCAGCAAGAAGGACGCCATGGAAACAAACATGTACTTCTGTTCTTCATTTCTTTATTGCAGGAACAACACGGCTTAAATAAAACGAAAATAATTCAAACTTATCACAGAACGCCATAGACCAGAAAATAAAATAAAATAAATTAGGTCAGCAGAAGACAAAGCTACTTCACCTCAGAGGTGTTCACAGTGCAACACCTAAAATGCATCTTACTTTAAGTGAAAACTGTTCTGGCTTATGAAGGACATACAAAGACAGGATTGGTTTGTGATTCCATGTTAAACAAAATGTATTATTTCTTGCTTTTTATGATAATACTTTCATTTCAGCAATTAGGAATCTTATAATCATTACTATTCTGAGCTTAGCTAACAAAAAATAAATGTTTGAAAGATAAGTTTTGGAACACTGACCTGCTCCGCCCATTCCCTCTATATAAAGCAGAGATTGAAACGGCTGGCCGGCCCTTAGGAGAGCAGAGGAGCCGTGGTGTCCCAAAACAGAAAGAGCAGTACAATTCGAAACATTCCGTCATTAAAACTCTGTTCATACTCTGTTGAAACTCTTTTCAGGTATGTGACAGGATTACTAAAAAGAAAAGTAAAGTTACTGAAACTTCTCACCCCTTCAAATCGTTTGCAGAGCATAGGATACACAAAGCTAACCGCACGAATGTTACTTTTATTAAGTGCAGTGGGCATTGATCGAACTCTAAGCGAATCCCTGCCTTGAGGACAATCCTTATAAAATCTCTTGTCCGTAGCATCATGAAGTCGCAGGGGATAATTTCTTAAACAAATAACAGGACCTCCTGTAGCGGACGACAAACGGTGAAATTAGCACCATTCACCATGAAGACGCTACGGTACGGCTATTCATACAATGTTGTTATGCTTAATCAAAACAGGATACAAAATGGGTCTGGACACCTTATCCCCGAAAAGGGAATTTCATGAATTTGACAAGAAAAATATAATAAGGGTACTTTTTATCACATATTACAGTGCCTCTTCGAAGCAAAATTAAAAACGGAGAATGAATTAAAGGGGGGCAATCTAAAACATATGAAGCATGCTACATGCAAGCCTAGGACCATACCGTTATAAACGGACATAATCCAGACATACAAATTTGAGACACTGCATATAATACAATTAAATTTGCAATGGATGGCCAGTCCAAACACCCTCCTGCTTCACACAAAACGAAACAGCATAGACTAGAATGACACTAAAGACAGCACTCATTCCACGAGACAATAGACATACATGTATAATGAAAAGAAAAATGGGAAGGGGGCTTTGAATGTCCCTCTCACAAACTCCTCCCCCCTTTTGATCCTAGCAAAATTTTGTGGAACCACAGCCCACCCTCTCCATGGTTCCACCCTGGGGTCCCTTAATAGATTTTTTTTTCTAACAAGTAATAGGGAAATTGACATGTTCTTTTTCTTTCGTCTGCCTTACCCCGGGGTTCATATTGCTAGGATCATCCATCCTATACTGAGAGAGAAAATCTGCATTTTTGTTTAACATTCCCTTTCAATGCTTTATCGTAAACCTATAAGGTTGAAGAGAAAGGTACCACCTCATAAACCGAGGGTTCTTGTCTTTCATTTGCTGAAGCCAGCATAAGGGATTATGGTCTGTCCAAATTTCAAATTCTATGCCCCAGAGATAGAAACGTAAAGCCTCAATAGCCCATTTTATGGCTAGACATTTCTTCTCAATGGTGGCATATTTAACCTCACGTTCACGTAATTTGCGGCTAACATATATGACTGGATGTTCTTCACCTTCTATTATTTGGGTTAACACCGCGCCTATGCCATAATTAGAAGCATCTGTTTGTAGGATGAATGGAAGTTTAAAGTCAGGGATACGAAGTACTGGGGAAGAGCACAGTTGTGCTTTAATGGAATAGAAAGCCTCTTCACATTTTGAGTTCCAATTTACTTTTTCTGGCTGTAGTTTTTTTATTAAATCCATCAAAGGACCAGCTATAGACGAAAATGCTAGAATAAAACGTCTATAGTATCCGGCTAACCCCAGGAAAGAACGGACATCCTTCTTAGTTCTTGGTCTAGGACAGGAAGCTATTGCGTCTACTTTACTGCTTTCCGGCTTTACACACCCATGCCCAATTAAAAAACCTAAATATTTGGTTTCTTGCATTCCCATGGTGCATTTACCAGGGTTTATAGTGAGACCAGAGTTGGAAATGGCCGTAAGGACATTTTCTAGATGTTTCAGGTGGGTTTCCCAATTAGGACTGAAGAGTACCATGTCATCCAGATAAGCAGCACTGTAAGTGGCATGGGGGGCTAGAATTTTATCCATC
This sequence comes from Neoceratodus forsteri, assembly GCA_016271365.2. Taxonomy (NCBI): domain Eukaryota; kingdom Metazoa; phylum Chordata; order Ceratodontiformes; family Ceratodontidae; genus Neoceratodus; species Neoceratodus forsteri. The sequence goes on along the minus strand of CM057455.1, from coordinate 634,313,498 downwards.
ACCCATTGGAAGGTGGCAGGGGCACCATGGAGACCAAAGAGCATCACTTTAAATTGATATAAGCCGATAGGTGTACTAAAAGCATTTTTTTCTTTGGCTTCTGAGTCTAAAGGTATTTGCCAATAGCCTTTAGTAAGATTGATAGTGGAGAAATACTGGGCGCTACCGAGGTGATCCAGTATATCATCTATACAGGGCATGGGGTAGCTATCAAATTTAGAGATAGCGTTTAGCCGTCTAAAGTCTAGACATAGGCAAACTCCCCCATCTTTCTTCTGTACCACTACCAGCGGAAAACTCCACTCACTGTGGGAAGGCTCTATAATTCCTAAGTCATGCATTTTTTTTAGTTCGAATATCACTGCTTCTCTCACTTTTTCGGGTAAACGATAGGGTTTCTGACGAATCGGATTACTCTGCATTAACACCATGTTATGTTTCTCCCCTTCCACCCTTCCTGGTGTTCCCCTAAATATGTTTTTATACTGCTGCATCATAGCTAACATTTCGTCCGTTTGTTGGGGTGTCAATTCAGGGTTTACCTTGACGTCACCAATGTCCCCGTGTGTTTCAAGTCTCTGGTATGCAATGTCAAATTCACTGTCCACAGTGTCAGGGTACACATAACCATGTAAGTTAAGCTCTCTCTCAACCCAAGGTTTTAACAAAATTAACATGGAAAATTTTTTTTTTTTGAGTTTTATCATGCATAAATATCTTATAAGTAACAGGCCCCATTTTTTTAGTTACTGTATAAAGGCCCTGCCACTTCATCAACAATTTGTTCTCAGAGGAAGGGAGTAATAACAACACTAAGTCTCCCTCTGAAAATTCTTTGGGCTCAGTGCCTTGATCATAGAGCTTCTTTTGTTGTACCTGTTGTTTTTGATTATTCGCCTGTGCTTGTCGAGTATATTTTTTATCCGATCCCTTAAATGTTGTAAATATTCAAGCGGGCACTTCTGTTGTACACCCTTCTTATCTTCCCACCATTCTTTTACAACATCTAAGGGACCCCTTGGATTCCTTCCATACAACAGCTCAAATGGGGAGAACCCCGTCGAAGCCTGTGGCACTTCTCTGTAGGCAAACATTAAATATGGAAGATACTGGTCCCATTGTCTACCTTCGTCCTGTATGAATTTTTGTAGCATTTTCTTTAGGGTTTGATTGAAACACTCAACCAGCCCATTGGTGTGGTTCTTATAGCTATAATTCCTAAGGTCTGGTAAAGTCATTTCAAGGAACAAAAATTTGTACCCCGATCAATTAGTATTTCTTGTGGTATGCCTACCCTACTAAACACCTTCCCTAGTTCTTCAGCAATTTTAGTAACAGTGACAGTCCGAAGGGGTATCGCTTCCAGATATTTTGTGGCATAATCACATATTACTAGGATATACTGATTCCCTTTCGTGCTTTTTTGTACTGGGCCTACAATTTCCATTACAATTCTTTGAAAGGGGATAGTAAATAAGGGCATAGGTTGCATGGGAACTTTATCTTTCCTTATTATTTTTGCTACCTGTTGACATTCAGGACAACTCTTGCAATATGCTGCAACTTGTTCATGTATCCCAGGCCAGAAATATCTAGTTAGGAGCCTACTTAATGTACGATCCCTCCCCAGATGTCCAGCCATCGGGATATCATGGGCAAGTCTCAACAACATTGTACGATAGTTTTCAGGAATTAACAACTGTTCCACCCTTTCTTGTGTTCTGGGGTTAATACACACTCTATACATTAAACCATCCTTTCTCTCATACTTTCTTTCACCCCCTGGGAGTTTGTCCTGGGAGGTGAAAAGTAATTTTAAGGACTTATCATTGCTTTGTGTATCAGAAAAACATTCCCTCTCCCCTCTTTTCTCATCCCACCTCATGTGGTTATCCAACCCAGGCTGATGTTTCAAAGTCCAGTCTTTCTTTTCTTTCCTTCTCTGCCTCTTGGACTTTCTTTCCTTCCCACGTTCCCCAAAAACATCTTCATCAAAAGGGAACTGTTGTTCTGTTGGTGTCAAATGAGTCTGTGATCTGGTTACCATGGCACTTAAGTTATCTGTTATCAGAGCCTGAAAGGCAGGACAATCATGTCCGATAACCACTGGGAGGGGAAGGTTGGGCACCACACCTACTTGCATGCAGTATATCTGCCCCTGTATGCCAAATTCTACGTTGGTCAGAGGGTAAGAGTGGGTGTCCCCATGTATACAGGTCACTTTATTAGTGGTTTCATTCAGGACAGTGGGTGTAGCTAGTAGATGGGGGTGGACTAGTGTTTGCTTGCTCCCGGAATCTAGTAGTCCAGTCACTGTATGTTGCCTATTTGTACAGGAACCAAAAACTGCCCCCAGTTGGGTAAGGCGAGGTGACTTTGTTCAGGCTTCTGCTTGGGGAAAAATCTGGCTATATGCCCTTTTGCTTTACAGTCATGGCACACAATTTCAGAGTTATTCCCTCTTCCTATCTTGCCAGGGCTAGGTGCGGTGGCACTGGAAATAGCTCCTCCGGTTGTATTAGGAGGCTTTGTTAAATGTTCTTGTGGCTGTGACCCTGGATGGTAATTCCTCTGTCTCTGTGGCCTAGCAGCAAGATAATCCTCAGCCAACCTTATTGCTGTGTCTGAAGTATCTGGTCGGTGTTCCTTCACTTATAATTGAACATCAGGGGGGAGTACCCGGACAAATTGTTCTAACACTATAGTCTCAATGATTTGGTCTACAGTTCGGGTGGTTGGTTGTAACCATTTTACACACAGATCTTTAAGCTGCGTGAAGGTGTCTTGAGGGTTATCAACAGAAGTATAACAAAATGTTCTAAATCTCTGTCTATAAGTCTCAGTATTTATATCATACCCTTTTAAGATGGCCTGCTTGACTCGGTCATAGTTGTTAATGTCCACCAACTCAACTCGACTATAGGTGATTTGCGCCTTTCCGGTTAGGTAGGGGGCCAGTCGAATGACCCATTGGTCTCTGGGCCAAGTGCAAGCTGTTGCCACTCTTTCAAACGTTAATAAATATGCTTCGATGTCATCACTATCCGATAGCTTAGCCAGTTTGATGTCATTCTGTCCAACTCTAGGACTGGCAGGTGGCCCTCCAGACCCTAATGATTGAAAAGCCTGCAATGTCTTGTTCCATCTGGCCTCATATTCTCTTCGATCCCGGTCTCTCTGTCGCTCAATTTCCAGCTGATGGGCACAAAGCCCCCTCAACAAATCTTGAGGGTCCTCGGGTAATTGTTCTTCCTCAGCCCCTCCAGTAGCTTGTGCCACCGCCTCCTCTTTCAATTCTGCCATCTGGTCAGTGCAAAGTACTTTCTTTCTGGTCTCAGGTTCCAGACCGGGGTGTAGGGGTACCTGGAATTTGGCTGTCACTGCTCTGGTCTGGATTTTCCACTCAGCCTGTTGTTCTTTACACTGCACGGCCCCTGGATCCTGGAACATCAGCAATCCAGTACAACCTTAATACAGGTCCACCAGCTGGCTAACCCCAGCTAGCCAATATCCCACTACTGACACCACTGTGGAAGGCTCAGTGGTAGCAAGAAGGACGTTCTGGAAACAAACATGTACTTCTGTTCTTCATTTCTTTATTGCAGGAACAACACGGCTTAAATAAAATGAAAATAATTCAAACTTATCACAGAACGCCATAGACCAGAAAATAAAATAAAATAAATTAGGTCAGCAGAAGACAAAGCTACTTCACCTCGGAGGTGTTCACAGTGCAACACCTAAAACGCATCTGACTTTAAGTGAAAACTGTTCTGGCTTATAAAGGGCGTACCAAGACAGGATTGGTTTGTGATTCCATGTTAAACAAAATGTATTATTTCTTGCTTTTTATGACAATACTTTTATTTCAAGCAATTAGGAATCTTATAATCATTACTATTCTGAGCTTAGCTAACAAAAAATAAATGTTTGAAAGATAAGTTTTGGAACGCCAACCTGCTCCGCCCATTCCCTCTGCATAAAGCAGAGATTGAAACGGCCGGCCGGCCCTTAGGAGAGCAGAGGAGAAGAGAGGAGCCGTGGCGTCCCAAAACAGAAAGAGCAGTACAATTTGGAACATTCCGTCATTAAAACTCTATTCACACTCTGTTGAAACTCTGTTCAGGTACGTGACAGGATTACTAAAAGAAAAGTAAAGTTACTGATAACTTCTCACCCATTCAAATCGTTTGCGGAGCATAGAATACACAAAGCTAACCGCACGAATGTTCGCACATTCGAGCAGTGGAGAACAGTCGGAACTCTAAGCGAATCCCTGCCTTGAGGACAATCCTTATAAAATCTCTTGTCCATAGCATCATGAAGTTGCAGGGGTTAATTTCTTAAACAAATAACAGGACCTCCCGTAGCGGACGACAAATGGTGAAATGAGCACCATTCACCATGAAGACGCTACGGTACGACTATTCATACAATGTTGTTATGCTTAATCAAAACGGGATACACAACGGGTCTGGACACCTTATCCCCGAAAAGGGAATTTCATAAATTTGACAAGAAAAATATAATAAGGGTACTTTTTATCACATATTACAGTGCCCCTTCGAAGCAAAAATAAAAACAGAGTATGAATTAAAGGGGGGGGGACAATCTAAAACATATGAAGCATGCTACATGCAAGCCTAGGACCATACTGTTATAAACGGACATAATCCAAACATACATATTTGATACACTGCATATAATACAATTAAATGGGCGATGGATGGCCAGTCCAAACACCCTCCTGCTTCACACAAAACGAAACAGCATAGACTAGAATGACACTAAAGACAGCACTCATTCCACGAGACAATAGACATACATGTATAGTGAAAAGAAAAATGAGGGGGGGGCTTTGAATGTCCCTCTCACAGGGATGTTGGTGGTAGGGGATTGGCATGTGAGGACTACAGCATGCTCATGGAAGTGGGCCCAAGGGGGTTAAAAGGACCCCACAAAGCTGTACTCCAGCCTCTTTGATTGCCATCCCTGTTGCTGACTTGATACATGACTAGCTGGAATTTGTTGTTTTTCTGTGGACACCATCTTTGTTCCACCATGCAGTTCCTCACTCTGTTGCATACACACCACCCACCTACACTCCTGCTCCTATGTCCCCTGCCACTGCAGTGTTTTAATTTAGGCATTCAGACATGCATTCCCCCTGCTGGATCTCTCATTGCTGCTGCCTGACTTCATAGTCATTTGCTCCTCACCATCTCTCGCAGCAGGCCCCCACCCCCTGTGCTTTACAGGAGTATGCTCTCCTGCTCACTTCCTTGTATTTTTTTTTTTGTTAGCTTCTGGTTCATTTTTTGCTGTGTTCATGTTTTCTGTCCACTTGCTAACACGGCAGATATATTTGCATCTGGAATCAAGGAGATTCTTCAGTGGACCATGGCTACGGCTGAAACAAATGGCCTGGAATCGCTGGAACAGGTGATCCAAATGGGGGCTTTGGACATGGCCAGGGTAAGTCCTCTGGAGGCTCTGTGGGAGGTTGGACTGGTGGGATGACTTCTGGCCAGCATTCTCAGAGTAGGAGTGACCCAGGAAAATCCCCCCTCCAAACTATTTGACCCGGGGGCCCCAGAGTATGCCTATGGGGCTGTGCAACAGTTTGCCACTGGCTGGTCTGGGAAGGGGTGCACCTCACTGGCAGCAGATTGCTTGCTGACCACTGGATCCCAACCCACTGCTGAGGGAGTGGGGTGGGTGTCCAGTGCAATGCCCCTGACCCCTGGCTGCAGCTTGGCCTCCCCCCCACCATGGCTTGTAATTCCCCTGCCTTGGCTCCTGTGGACCCTTTGGCCATTGACCCTACCCTTGGTCCAGAAGGTCAGAGGTTTCTGGAAGAGAAGTGCAGAATTCACTGAAGGGATGGAAAAATGATTTGCAAGAGTCATGGAGAAAGCAATGTTGGCTGGTAAGTAGTCTGTTTATTTGGCTAGTATGTTGTCTTTTGGGGTTGAGGAGGAAGTTGGCCACTAATCTGTCCTGAGTTTGCAGGATGGTTCAGTTAGGATTATGGCAGTGGTGTGTGGGGACAAAGGGGGTTAGGAGGATGAGGTATCATGTCAATACCGTGTGGAAAATACTGCGCATGCATTAACATGCATTGTTTACAGCATAAGCATTTACAGTGTGTGAACAATTTCAATGGCAAACACATTTAGCCAAGTCCATATGCCAGCACTTGTAATTACTTGATAAGATTGAACATTGCCAGCATCGGCATCCCATAATGCAACACTTTGTAACTTTGCAACACAATGTATTCACTTTACTTTTAGGAATAAAGGATTAAGCAGCACTTGCATGAACCTTGCCAGCATCGACATCATGTGTATGAAAGCACCCTGCTTTCATATACATGATCACCAAAAAGTAAAGTGAAAGTACTGTAGCATTGATGTTAGCTTGTTAACCTGAAAGTACCCTACTGTCACTCTCTCTTTGCTGAGGCTTGTTCTGGCGATCATGGATACTTGTCTGTTTGCTTTTGGTTTTCAAAGTAACTCTGCTGTAAATGTAGGAGGATATCGATACCCACAAAACCACTTCGTGACCACAGCTATGCAACTGAAGATAATTATGGAATGCAATATTTCAGTGAGATGTGCCTTGTTCTACATGCTGTTGTAGGTCTTTTGAACAATTTATATGCACTATAGAAGAGGAATCAAGGGTTTCACAGCTTGTGAGCTTTCAAATAAAATGCAATCGAGGAAGAAAGTGTAGCAGTTTTCCAGTTTGGTGGGAAATCAACATGAGACCCAAACTGCAACACTAACGATTTATAGTTCAGAATTAAAAGGTATTGCAGTTAGGATAAAGGTTTAAACAGCTACTGGAATGAAAAATAGCAGGCATTATTAAATAATGCCACAAGATATTTGATGACATTGATTTTACATCATAGCAGCATTTCACATTTCTGCCCATTCTGCCGTGCACCGAGATAGACTGTGCTGAAACTGCGTGGTGTGGTAATTGTGTACGAAGATTTGACTGCACATACATTTACTGCAGCCAATTTATTTGCACGCAGATGACATGGAACTGGAGGATGACAGGGCAGGGAAGGATAGGTTTTTGGTGGAAACTCCGCTGTGGGGTAGGGAGCTGGTGGGACTTGTAGAAAGGGTAATACAAAACATGGCCCTACTCCAGGGCATGTTTACAAACATGCTGGAGGTAGTGTCCATCTTCTGTGCCAAGCAGCTCAGTTCCAGATATGGAGTTCTAGGTTGGTGGATAAGGTAGGACCTCAGTGGTGGGGTTAGTTCCTGCTGGAAACTCTCCTCTCCAATGGAACCTGGTGTGTTCCCCTAGGAAGCGGCTGCCAAGATGGGGGCCAGTGGGAGAGGTTTCTGGCTCAGAGCAGCAGTACCCCAATTGTCCAGGCCCCAGTGGCCCTGGCCTCACCAGCACTGCCCCTTTGTGCAGCACAGGCCACCCCAGCACTGGAGGCCAGTTCACCAGGTGAGGACCTGGTGTCAACAGTGAAGCTGCTCACGGTCGAAGTTCAGGAATTGAAGGTGGAAGGATTGTCATGTGACCCTGAGTCATTGGCATCCCCCCAAGTACCACAGTCCCTGAAGGAACAAATCTGGAAGAAGGAACATATAAATGTTTGTTCCTTATTGTAAGGGAGAGAGGAACTCAAAGAAGCAGATAAGGAGAAAGTAGGAGGAAAAAAAGGAGGACAAAAAGAGAATTACGGTAAAAAAGGGATATGTTGACAAAATTTGGCATGGATTACATCTTTTAACAAATTGTCAATGATTGTATCAGATTAGGAACCAGAAGAGCTGAGGGGACCTATCAGGTGCCAGGATCATATACTGAAGTCCTATTCATATTATTCATTTGAGGGCAATGACTGGCACATTTACAATGAGAAGTTTAGGACAAGAGGAAGTGGATCCTTCAATCAAATGGGGCAGAAGGCAGACATTTTTGTATTTGGAGCAGATGTGCCCAATCTGGCCCTATCATGGGTTTTGGATCAACAGTGGGTTGCCTATCATGGGGTCCAACACTGGTATGAAGACCAAGGGGGTAGAGAGAGGGGATGGCAGTTGCTGGATATTTAATAAGGGGTTATGCCCTTTTCAGAGCAACTGTAAATACAAACACACATGTTTCATGTGCAGGGGTCCCTACCCAGTCCAGGTATGGAAAGAAAAATGAGGGTGGCAATGCCAGGGGTGACTCAGCCTTTTGGGTCCCTGGAAAGGGCTCCATTACCAAGTAGCGTGCCAGCTTTCCTCCCTTGGTTAAAGAAATATGCAAATAGATCTGTGGCTATGGAATTACGTGAAGGTTTTCATTATGGTTTTAAGATCCTTATGCAGGCCCTTGGGTGGCCTGGGATGCAGACAATCTGAAATCTGCTTGAACAACCCTCAATATTGGTGGAGAAGGTCCAGAAGGAAGTGGACCTGGGTTGGATAGTGGTGACATTCCTCAGACAATCTGTGGGTTTCCCTGCAGAGTTTGGTGCCTAAAAAAGGTCTAGGCAAATTTCACCACATTCATGACATTTCCTTCCCATGAGGGTAGTCAGTGAATGACCAGATAGACCTTGATCCCATGGCAGTGACTTACACATCATGCAATCTGGCAGTGCAGCAGGAACAGGAATGTGAGAAGGGTGTACTGAAGGGGAAGGCTGATACAGAGTTTGCATTCTGCCTCATCACAGTGCACCCAGATGACTTCTGACTACTGGCCATCAATGTGCAGTGTAAACATTGTGTGAACAGGTGTATGCCAAGGGATTATTTGATATCATGCTCCATTTTTGAAAAGTTCAGCACATTCCTGAATTGGCTGGTATGTTCCAAGGTGTGAATGGAATCTATCACTCGGTAATTGGATTACTTCTTTTTCATTGGGTCAAGTGGGCAGGATTTGTGTGCGAAGGTGCTGGAGGCATTCCTGGACACTGCTGAGGAATTCAGTGTTCCGCTCAGCAAGAAAAAAAACAGAGGGCACACTCACCACAAATACATTCCTGGAGAATGAGCTGGAATCCATGGCTGGGGTCTCTGGGTTGCTGTGGGACAAGGTGCAGAAGGGCATCCAGCTGGCACAAGAAGTGCGGGGCTCCGAAAAAGGTCACACTCCAGCAGTTACAGTCACTACTTGGGAACCTTAATTTTACATGCAAGGGCATCCCTGTGGTGTGCATCTTCAGTAGATGGTTGGCCAGGGCCATGGCTGGAACCTGCTCACCATATCACTTCATCTGGTTCAACTGGAGCATGAGAGCTGACCTGTGGATGTGGAGGGAGTTTTTGACTAACTTTAAGGGGTGGTCCAGTGGCATGTGCCAACCACCTCTAACTGAGAGCCAAAGTTCTTTACAGATATCTCTGGGGGGCCTGGGGTTTGGCATTTATTGCCATGGTGAGTGGCGTGCAGCTGCATGGCTTCAGAAGTGGCACAACACAGGCCTGAGCAGGAACTTGACCTTCCTGGAATTTTTCCCCATTGTGGTTGCCCTGGAGGTATGGGGTGGCAGGCTGCAGAACAACAGTGTGGTCTTTTGGTCTGAAAACATGGGGGTGGTGCAGGTGATAAACAATTTATGTATTGTGAAAAGGTGTGTGGTTTGCTGTGAGTGTTTGTGCTGCGTTGCTTGCAGCGCAACATCACCATTAAATCTAGGCATGTTCTGGGAGTGGATAACCAGATTGCTGATTCGCTTTCTTGTTTTCAGTGAAGCAGATTCAGGATGCTAGAACCCAAGGCCAAGGAGGACCCTCTAACCCCCCAACATGGATGTGGGACAACAGCTCAGCTGGGTCTGGCAGGAAATGTCAAGGTCAGTGGCACATGGGACTTGGAGCATGTATAGGTGAGGGGTTGCTTAGTTCAAGGACTTCTGCAGAGCACAAAGTGGAGAAGGTCCCTGGATGATATCTGTGGAGAATGTACTGGTGTTCTTATGGGAACTGATGGAAAAGTGAGTGTCTATTTTTCAAAATCCAAATAAAGTATATTAATTAAAAAAACAAGGAAAAGTGGGTATCTAGGTCTAACAGCTGAGACCATGCTTGCAGGGCTTACATTCTTCCGCAAATTGCTGGGGCAAGGTAATGTGGCCCAGCATTTTGCTATAAAGAAATTTATGGAGGACTGGGCCTGCCAGGTTTGTGCTGCAGCGGAAGTATGGAGGCCCATCTCGCTGCAGGAGCTGGCAGCATTAGTGCAGGCCTTGTACAGCTGCACAAGCAGTGAATATGAGGGAAAGCTCTTTCGAGCAGCATTCTTCTGGCCTTCTTCAGGGCTTTCAGAGTAAGTGAGCTGGTGGCTGCCAACAAAATGGACTGGATAGGGGAGCTCATGATGGAGGATTTAGCAAAGCAGGATGATAAAGTGGTCATACTGCTTCAAAAGTTATAGTCAGACCAGTGGGGCAGGGACTGCAAGCAGGGATGCTCAGATAGTATCCTAGAAACTACTGTAGGATACCAAAAGATACATCCCATTTGATCAGATAGTTGCTGTGGCAAGATAGTAGTGCTATTTGACCATGGAGCCTACCCTCTATGATCCAGTACATGGATCCTACAAACATTGTGGATCCTAGCAACAGATCCAGCTTGGATCCTAACAATCTGACCTAGGATCCCTGGATCTGACCTAGGATCCATCGGTATCTGACCCCGGATCCTAACTATCTGACCTAGGATCCCCGGATCCTAACTAGGATCCATCGTTATCTGACCATGGATCCTGCATCTGTCTTTGGTAGGATTTCTGGTAGGATCCTAGGTAGGATACCAGCACTATCTGACACATAGTGATAGGATCTACAAAAGCACTATCTGAGCAACAATAACTGCAAGTCATCCACAGGAGGTCTGCACAATTGGACATCTGCCCATTCAAGTGGTGACAATCTTCCTTGCCACCTGGGGAGATGCAGCTACTAATTCATGCTGACAGGGTGCCACTATCCTGCTATCAGTTCAGCAAGGTGGTGAAGATTGGGATGAATGCTTGTGATCTTGACCCATGACAGTTCAGACACTCTCATTTAGGAAAGGGGCTGCTAGCATAGCTGGCAGCTTGGGTCTGGCCAAGGGAGAAACTAAAACAATCGAGAGATGATGGTCCTTTCAATTCAGGAGGTATGTCAGGCCATTTCAAGTGCAAAAATTAACCTTTGTTTTTTACCTCCCCACATATGGTCCTAGGATCTAGGCAACAGACACAGATGTGGACAGTGGGATCCTCCTACATATTTTGGGCCCAGAAGAGGATAGAAGTGAGGCCATACAGGACAAACCTGTGGTTTCCTAAGGAGAAGGCTACCATTGGGTGGTTTGTGGTACAGAGCATGAGATGACAAAAACTTATGCCCTTCATCCACCTACAGAGAAATAAATTTGGGTTTCTGGACATACTAGTTGTATAACTGGGGGTTAACAACATGGGATGGCAGGCCACACTGGAGCTCATCATGTAGATCAAGCAGAAATGGGCAGCCAAGTGAGCTCTGCTGCCCAAGTGCAGGCTGGTGTGTTCGGAGATGCTGCCATGCCTGGGAGCCCCGGGACATTGACCATTGGCTGGGTGGTGGGTAAATTAAATAAGGACTTGGGCAAATTTTTTGGCTGGACAGGCGGTGAGACACTTGCCCATGATGAGATGGTAACATCTTGTCTGGGTCTCTTCCACTCTGATGGGATGCAGCTGTCAAACATAGGGTCCGCTATATTAAATTTATCAATTCAAAATACTTTGGAAACCATAATTTATCTGGGTGACCATCACCAGTCTTTTTTTTCAATTTAGGCAAGGCAAGGCACATTTATTTCTATATATGGCACCCAATTCCAGAGGCTCTGGGCACCTTACATAACAAAACAAACAGGTAGGGTTAGTGCAATAAACTAAGGTGCAATAAATATCATTTTAAAATTATATTATCTTAAAATGATACTAGCTCTGATTAGTCTGAGAAGGCCAAGCAAAATAAGTGATTTTTTAAACTCCTCTTAAACACCTCCACCGTTGGGGCCTCCCTGACAGAGATAGGTAACAAATTCCAAAGGTCCAATCCAGCAACTTTAAAAGCTTGGTTACTGGAAGTTTTTAACCTGGCCCTTGGAACCACAAGGAGGCCCCTGGTGGAGGAGCAGAGGGAGTGGACTGAGGTGGCAGGTGTCAGGAGATCAACCAGGTAGCCTGGGCCCAATCTGTGTAGGGCCTTTTAGGTGAGCAAGCCCATCTTGAAAGTGATCCTCTACCTGACAGGCAACCAGTGCAGAGTTTGGAGGACCAGGGTCACATGACTAGACCTGGACAGGCCCATCAGTCATCTGGCCGCTGCATTCTTCAGCAGGTGCAGCCAGCAGAGGGTCCCTCCACTGACCCTGAAATACAGAGCATTACAGTAAACAAGCCTTAACAAAACAAAGGCATGTTGCAGTGATGACAGGTCCTCAGGGGAACTAGGGGTTTAATCCTGGTGATATTTCTTAAGTTGTTTAATTTAGTAAACTTTATTAACTTTTTTCAAGCATACAACAAGACAAACATTAAAATGCAACCAATACAAACAAAAATACAACAGTACAACGAACACTAAATATACACCTAATACATATATACAGACCCACCCTTCAGTTGACCCAGGCTCTCTCTCTAGCACTCAGAGCAAAGAAAACTTCTACATTAAAATAAAATAACAGATACAGAGCCCAACGTAAAGAAAAAGGGCTGATCTGACCCTCTCCAACCTAAGAACTCACTGATACAGATAATAGAGTATACAGTGATTCCCAGCAATTCTTAAATCTTTCATATCTATGCTGCTAGGAAGCTTTTTTTTTTTTGGTCAACAAGGCCAGTAAAGTCTTTTGTTTCCAATTCCTATAAGTGGAGGTGGAATCATCAAACCAACAATGCAAGATGGATAATCTTGGACATCATCCATATCATAGACATATAGGCCTTGTGAGGACCAAAAAGAACAGTTGGGTGATAGCCTACCAAACAAATCTCGGATCTAAGAAATGATTCATGCCCTAGAAAGGGATCTAATGAAACCTGAATATCATTCCAAAGGGGGGTAACATTCATACAATCCCAAACAATATGTTTAAGATGTCCTTCAGTGAATCTACAGCGGGAGCAGGTCACAGAGGTGTTTCTACCCATCTTTTGCAGTTTTATGGGGGTATAATACATAACATGCAAAATACGACATTGGAGTATTTTACTGAAAAGGATAATGATCCTGTTTATATATTTATATAGTTTTCTTCATATTGTCTGCCATTCCTCAACATCCAGTTGAAGACCCAGTGTCTGCTGCTAATAATAACATACCCCGATCGGACTCCCAGGGTCTGTGGTCTGGAAGTGGCCGTAAAACTGAAAAACAGAATGGGGCTGTTCTGTGAGAGACAGCAAGGGTTGCAAATTGGGATTTTCCATTGGGAGCTATGGAATGGGGCCCATATAAGAAGTGATCATCCTAGTAAGTTGAAGATAGTTAAAGGCATGGAAGTGGGGAATAGAGAAATGCTCTTGGAGCAGATGAACTGGAATGAGATTACCCTCATCCAAAAGGGACACAATAGAAGTGCCTCAAAGTTGCAGGTAAAAATTAATCGGGATCGGGTGACCAATTATTTTAATATTTGGGTTACCTAGAACAGGTTGTGTAAGGTCTCTGCTCCAATCAGATCTTAAATAAATACAAAGCTGCCTAGGAGCTTTTAGAAACCACATCAGGGGTGTTGATCAAAGCTGCAAAGGTAAATGGGATGGCCTAAGATACAAAAGACTACTAAGCTGTAGGCCATACTGCTTGCACAACTGACACTCTAATGACAGTAAAGATAGTAATAGAGGGAAATAAGCCAAACCAATAGGGGCTGACAGAGAATGGCCCCACTGGAGCAGTTTACTGCTATGTAAAGCAGAATAATATAAAAAGAAGTTGGGCAGCCTTAGACCACCTCTTTCCTTTGGAATTGTTAACTTAAAATATGAGTGATGAGTGGCTCCTCCCTTCCATATAAATTCTGTAATTAAACTTTGCAGTTGGATAAACCATGATTTGGGAAGATAGACCTGAGCATACCGTCAGATAAAGCACCCGTGGCAAAATATTCATCGTAATAATACTGACTCTTCCCCAAAGGGATAAAGGTAGAGCCGTCCAATGCTGCAAGTCTGTTTTAATCTCCTGCATAAGGGGTAAAAGATTGTCCTTGATTAATCTGGACCAGTGGCCTTAGGTTCCAAAATTAGGCCCAAGTCTAAAATCTGCTGCTTATAAACATAAGCATTCAAAGGCAATACTTTCATTTTATTATAGTTAAGTTTATATCCAGCAATTTCTGAAAAACGCTGAATTTCATCCAGGGCAGCTGGAATTGAAACCAGGTGATCCTCTACATGTAACAGAAGATCATCTGCATAAGGTCAGACCTGCCACAAAACCAACTTGCAACAGACAAATAAGGCCTTCCAAGACTTGACGTAACTGGCTGGCAAGTACTTTGGATAAGATTTTTATATCCTGATTAAGCAAAGAAAGAGTAATCCATGCTTGTGTAAAACAAAAGTCAGTAGGGCCAGAGGAAAGCAAATAATTCAAAAGATGGGTCAAAAAGGGAGATAAGATGTCAATGCAAGCCACATAAAAATTATTAAGAAAGCCATCCGGTCCTGGGGCCATATCCATCGGCAGCTGTTCTATCACCTGACAGACCTTTAAGAGCATAATTGGACATTTTAATAAATCCTGCTCCTGAGGAGCAAGCTGTTGGAGAGAAAGGGGATCTAACTACACAACAATACACTGTATTAAGTGTGGGGGGTTGCACCTATATAAAGAAATATAATAGTTTTGAAAAGCTTCTGCAATATCACATGGATAAGTAAGTATCGTGGCTCTAGGACTGTCTTGAAGACTGGGTATAGCCTTTAAGGACTCCATTTGCTAAAGTCACAAGGCCAATTATTTCCCTGCCATTCCCCGGATAGCACATTTTGTTCACTGTAAAGCCAGGTCTGTTTTCTCAGTCAAAATATCTAGATAGTGCACTCTAAAGGAATTCAAGTGAGACTATGTGGCAGTGGCAGTATTTGAGGATAATCAGTGCTCTAATTGACATATTTGATGGAGTAAATGATCATAGAAACATAGAATTTGATGGCAGATTAGGACTGCTTGGCCCACCTAGTCTGCCCATTTCCCTTCCTAACGGATAAGCTGCAGATCCTAGTTAACCAATAGCCTACTTCCTCCTACCCACCACTAGAATTGTCTTATGTCTGTCCCATGCAATCTTGAATTCCCCCACTGTTTTTGGCTCTACGACCTCTTCAGGAAGGCTGTTCCATGTATCCACAACCCTCTCTGTGAAGAAATACTTCCTCACATTACCTCTGAGCTGCCCCCCCTCTATCTTCAAATTGTGCCCCCTTGTTTTTGCACATCTCTTTTTCTGAAAGATGCTACCATCTTGGACTTTGTTGATTCCTCTGAGGTATTTGCAAGTTTCTATCAAGTCCCCCCTCTCCCTCCTTTCCTCGAGGCTATACATCTTTAGTTCCTTTAGTCTTTCTTCATATGTCTTCTGATGCAGACCCTGCATCATTTTGGTTGCCCTCCTCTGGACAGCCTCCACCCTGTCTATGTCTTTGTGGAGATGGGGTCTCCAAAACTGTACACAGTACTCCAGATGTGGTCTTACCAACTGTCTGTACAGAGGGCCAACAACTTCCTGTTTTCTACTGGTGATGCTTCTCCCTATGCATCCCAGTATCCCCTCAGCCCTAATTACTGCCATCTTACATTGCTGGCCCACCTTTAGGTCATCTGATATGACTGCCCCCAGGTCCCTTTCCATTTTTGTTGTTGTCAGTATCTCACCCCCATTGTGTGCTCTTCCCCTGGGTTTTTGTTTCCCAGGTGCATTACTTTGCACTTCTTTGCATTGAATCTAAACTGACATACATTTGACCATTCCTCCAACCTTGCCACTTTTTCATTATCCAGCTTATTACTCTTAGTACCTATCCTTATACATTCACCTCACACTGGGATTTAGCTGCTCCCCACAACACATCTAAAGCAGAAACAGACCCTTCATTGTTCAGGAAAACATTTTTAAGGAAATCTTGTATTGCTGCAAGAATGGTGGGATCCTTATAGAGCTGGGAATTAAGCTTCCAGGCCCTATCCTGAACCTTCAGCCCACAGACATTATAACCATAGACATGGGTGCATGATCGGATAAGACCATGGACTGGACGTCACAGGAGAGGAGTCCTGTTAAACAGCCCTTACTGACCAGAAAATAATCAGTCCAGGACTATATACAGTGGGGGACAGAATAAAAGGTATACTGCCTTTCTGTAGACGGATGTGCCATGGGTCCACCAGACCTAAGGTATCCAACAAATCCCTCAAACCTTGCTGTCCCAGAGACAGACCTTTTCTATGATATCCAGACCTATGAATATCTGTTTGGTAAATCAGGTCCCAGTCTCCCCCCACCCCCAGAAAAATGGGCAGATGGATAAATGACCCTAACCTAGGAAATCAAGTTGGGGCCATATACAGAACCCAACAAGACCTCCGAAAGCCCCAGATGGCAATGTACAAAAATAAAGCACCCCTCAGGATCCCAGCCCTTCTGAAGCAATTGAATGGCAAAACATCAAGCTACCAAAATAGCCATCCCCCCTTTTTTATTACTATTGCCCCTGACAAAGACCTGGCCCACCCATTCTCTCTGAAAATATAAAATATCCTCTCAATGCATATGGGTCTCCTGCAGAAAACAGTCCCTACCTGAAACTTCTTTAAATGAAGTAGGACCACATGAGTAGGACCATATGACGCTTCTGTTTTTCTTGGGCTCCTTTGATATTCCAAGTGACAAATTTATACATAGTACCCAGTTACAATATTACAGCACAGGGTATCAATATTATAGCTAATCCAGGGAACCATAAAGAACAACTATATACAAAGATTGTGCTCTTGGGCTCCACCCCCACATACTTCCCATAACAACTAAATATACCCCACTCCCAGCTGGTACTACGGAAGAACCACAACCAACCAAACCATAGCTATTAACCCAACTCCCCTCAACTAATAATAACAAACTCTCTAAAAAAATCACCAAAATAAATGCCATCACCCCTGGTCCATATGACTGCACGCTCAAGATAACCTGGTCCATGACATGTACATATATTATCCCTCAAAAGACCTCCCTGACCCCCACAACCATAATACTATACCGATCAATAATACTACTATAGACAGCAAACTATTTTCTGTAATTATCATTTTCTGGTCCCAAGTAATCTGCCCCCCCCCCAACTAAATAAGCATAGAACAGTACCAAAAAATATTCTAACATGGGTACCACAGTATTATGCAATAAATATATGGAAGCAAAAAAAAAAGAGCCAAAGTTCCAACATTAAGTCTCAAACTCTCTTCCAGATGGTCCATAGTACTCATCAATAAAATTCGATATGGTTCACCAAAAGGAAAAAGTGCTCTTCATGACATCCATATCAGGGGGAGTAGTTCAACATAAAGGCAGACTTCATACCTCCATTATGAATAAGACTTTGCAGCAGACAAGGATCAGGATGAGGAAAGGGTCCTCTGCTGATCTCTACTGGTGATTCAGACCTTTAAGGAGCTGGCAACAGCTACCTTGGTAGACTGTTAGGCATGAAAGCAGTGTCCAAAAGTAGACCAAGATGCCAGTCCACAGA
This sequence comes from Neoceratodus forsteri, assembly GCA_016271365.2. Lineage (NCBI taxonomy): Eukaryota > Metazoa > Chordata > Ceratodontiformes > Ceratodontidae > Neoceratodus > Neoceratodus forsteri. The sequence goes on along the minus strand of CM057455.1, from coordinate 634,295,711 downwards.
ATCACTGCTCCCAAGTATAGATGCACAAAGAGAGAATAGGGAAAATCAATCAGTCAATCATCAATTATTTTTATTTTATCAGGAATAGCACCATTGAGCAAGCTCATTTTCAAGGTGGTTCTGGATGGACACAACAGAAAATACATTCCAATACATATATTGGTATGATCCAAAAATAATATTACACAATACAACCAGGAAGGTCCAAAAAACAATACAGATGGTACAGTGCAATTGAGGCCTATAAAGGAAGGTTCCATATGACATATCTACATGACAAGAAACAAACAAGTGCATTGCAATATATAATCAGTTAGTTACAATGTAACAAATGCTACCGTATACAGGCGGTGGTACACAGGACAGGCATCCCTAATAAGGGCTGCAGTAAGGCAATAATTTAGCAGGAAGGAGATATCTGGTTAAGAATAACATGGAATTCTCCTTTGTAAAGATGTCTAATAAAGATTTAAATGTCTGAAGGCAGATAATATTAGAAAGTTTCAGGGAGCTTTGGAGAGTATTTCACAAGGCCGGGAGGGCATGGCCAACCGCTGCTTCGCCGTAGTTGGACCATATCCTAAGTACATCTAGTAGTACAGTATGTTAGAGTATATCCTCAGCGAGTAAATACATGAAGTGCACTTAAAGAATTCTGTAATATAGGAAGGGAGACTACCTAGGATAGCTCTGTAAAACCATAGTGTGGCATTTTTTAGCCTTCAATTTTGAAGTGAGGGCCATCCAAATTGGTCTTAGAGAGCTCAGTGGTGAGTTCTGAAGGGGGTGTTAGTAATGAACCTTAGTGCTCTGTGGTAAAGTGTGTCCAGTTTAGTAAGGGCTGCTTTAGAACATTGACTGTAAATGAAGTCTGTGTAATCTATGAGGGGGAAGAAAAGTGGTCTAGACCAACCTTATTTTTGCTTCATGGTTAAGAAGATGCTTGATTCTGAAGAAAAGGCCTAGCCTCTGCTTTAGTTTCTTAGAGAGTTCCTCAACTTGCACTGCGAATGATAACCAACAGTCAAGCCAGAACCCCAGACATTTAAATTTGTTAACTACTTCAACCTATTCTCCTAGGAGGGTCGTAATTTGGAAGGGGGGACAGGTGGTAGGAGCACTTGCTGCTTTGGCATGGGGAGAAATGAACATGACCTTTGTGTTTTTCACATTTAACAACAATTTGAGATGGAAGAGATTTGTTTGGAGCAGGTTAAAGTCATGTTGCAGGTCTGCACTGGCAAGCTCGAGGGAAGTCCTGACAATATTTAATACTGTGTCATCAGCAAAGAGGTGCATGATACCCTTCCTAATGTTAGTGTCAATGCTATTGAAATAGATTACAAACAGTAAGGGCCCAAGTATGGAACCCTGGGGTAATCCTCAAGGCAGGGTTTTGAGATGGGAGAGATCACCTTGAACCTTGACTTGTTGCTGTCTCTCTGTAAGGTACATGAGAATCATTGCATGGCAGTATTATTTAGGCTGATGTCCTTTGATCCACTGTATCAAAGGCCCTACTCAGGTCCAGGAAGACTGCACTGATATGATGCTTACTATTAAGTGTGGATTGCCAATCATTTGTAACTTTTGCCAGAGCAGACACAGTGCTGTGTTTTGGCCTAAAGCTGGAGTGACCATAAATTGTAGGCAAAGAACAGCACTGTCCCAAACTCCCAGAGAAAAAGAAAAAGAAGAAAAAACAGTTAACTAAGCATTACAGAGTATCACTGGAATCACAGGGAACCCATAGTGATATTCCCAGTAACAACTCACATTGCTTTTAACAGATCAGGAAACAGATGAAGAAGTTACTTTTGCGTTAGATTCGCCATGTCAGAAATTTTGGAAGCATCATTTCGAGTAGCTTGAAGGCATGCAAGATACAGCATTCGGAATTTGATATTCGCCGTTAAAAGCTTGGTAACTGGAGGATGACAAGCAGATAGCTTTTTACGAACCATCAGTGGTAAATCTTGTACCACCCAGATGTTACAGCCTTCCCAGGAAACTTTCTGAAGATCACATATCTTTGTCAGCAGAAACTGACGGTCTAAATAATTCAGAAACTTAATAAAGGGGAGGGTCTGCCATCTGGAGCCATCAACCTTAAGCCACAGTGTGCCCATTCTGTAATGTAAACAGGTCAATCGGGGGAGGGTCCCACCAACTTCTCACAAAGTTTTTGCACAAATAGCACTGCACTGGGACCCTCCATCCATTCAGGCAGCCACAGAATAACCACATTATTTCTCTGGGTCCGACCCTCAAGGTCCACCTGCTGATCTTCCAACCTTATTATCTTTTGACAAAGAGAAGTCACCTCAAGGTTGAGAAGGTCTCTTCAGTCTTCAAGGGAGCTAATGTGCACCTTGGTATCTCTGACACGCCGTGCCAAGGACTCAGTGGAAATCTGGAGAGCATTCATCTCTCAGGTGAGTAATTGTATGGCATCTTTTATTAGAAACATAGAAACATAGACTTTGATGGCAGATAAGGACTGCTTGGCCCATTTAGTCTGCCCATTTCCCTACCTACAGGATAGGCCGCAGATCCTAGTGAACCAACAGCCAATTTCTACCTACCCCCCACAAGAATTGCCTTATGTCTGTCCCATGCATTCTTGAATACTCCCACTGTTTTAGACCCCACAACCTCCTCAGGAAGGCTGTTCCATGCATCCACTACCCTCTCTGTGAAATAATACTTCCCACATTGCCCTGAACCGCCCTCCTTCTATCTTTAAATTGTGTCCCCTTGTTCTTGCAAGTCTCTTTTTCTGAAAGATGCTACCCTCTTGGACTTTGTTGATTCCACTGAGGTACTTAAAAGTTTCTATCATGTCCCCCCTCTCCCTTCTTTCCTCAAGGGTATACATATTAAGCTCCTTTAGTCTCTCCTCATATGGCTTCTCTTGCAGACCCTGCACCATTTTAGTTGCCCTCCTCTGGACTACCTCTATACTGTCTATGTCCTTGCAGAGATGGGGTCTCCAGAACTGGACACAGTATTCCAGATGGGGTCTCACCAACTGTCTGTACAGAGGGATAACAACTTCCTGTTTTCTGCTGCTGATGCCTCTCTACATCCCAGTATACCCCAGCCCTCCCTACTGCCTTCTCACATTGCTTACAACCTTAAGGTCATCTGATATGATTACCCCCAGGTCCCTTTCCTTTTTTGTTGTTGTTACTACCTCCCCACCCATTGTGTATTCTTCCCCTAGGTTCTTGTTTCCCAGGTGCATTATTTTGCACTTCTTTGCATTGAATCCTAGCTGCCATACTTCTGACCATTCCTCCAACCTTGCCAAGTCCCTTTTCATCCTTTCCACGCCTCCTTGTGTATCAACCCTGTTGCAGATCTTTGTGTCATCTGCAAAAAGGCATACTTTTCCTTCCAGTCCCTCTGCAATGTCACTGATGAAGACATTAAAAAGGACTGGACTCAATACTGAACCCTGTGGTACCCCACTAGTAACCTCTTTCTTCAGAGTGGACTCCATTTACAATTACCTTCTGTGTCCTGTTGTGCAGCCAATGTTTTACCCAGGCTACCACCCTGGGACCCACTCCCAGGCTGGTTAATTTGACTATTAATCTTTTGTGTGGGACTGTGTCAAATGCCTTGCTAAAGTCTAGGTAGGCCATGTCCACAGCCCCTCCCTGGTCTACTACTTTGGTCACCCAGTCAAAGAAATCTATTAGATTAGTCTGACATGAACTTCCTGCTGTGAACCCATGCTGCCTTGGGTCCTGTGCTCCACTGGCCTCTAGGTACTCAACTATTCTTTCCTTCAGAAGTGACTCCATCACTTTCCCTACCACAGAGATCAGACTGACAGGTCTGTAGTTTCCTGCCTCTGTCTTGGTCCCACTTTTGTGAAGGGAATCACATCCGCCTTCCTCCAGTCCTCGGGTACCACACCATCCTCCCATGATTTATTAAAAGAGTAGCCAGTGGTTTCACTAGTTCCTCCTTAATTCTTTTAGAATTCGGGGTGAATTCCATCAGGACCCATTGCTTTGTCCACCTTCAGTTTTAGGAGTTCTTGCAGAACCCTTTCTTCTGTGAAAGGACTGGGATCGACTCCCCTATCAAGAGTGCTTCTGTTAATTGGATTAGGCACTTCCCCCTCCTCTTTTGTGAATACTGAGCAGAAATATTCATTTAGTATCCCTGCTTTTTCACTGTCCCCCTCTGCCCAACCACCATGCATTCTATTCAGCCTCACTATCCCTCTCTTTGTCTTTCTACGCTCGCTGATGTACCTATAAAAGGTTTTATCCCCCTTCTTAACTGAGTTGGCTATCTTTTGCTCAGTTTGGGCCTTTGCTATTCTGACTTCCCTCCCTGTTTCCTTCTGCCTTAACTGATACAGCTCTCTGTCCTGCTCCTTCTGTGTTTCCTTATACATCCGGAATGCTATCTTTTTCTTCCTGACTTTCACAGCCACCTCTTTTGAGAACCATAGTGGCTTTTTCTTTCGTTTTGATTTGTTTATTTGCTTCACACAAAGACTTGTTGCCTCTGTGATGTCAGTTTTGATGATTCCCATTGTTGTTCCACATCCTTCTAGCCTGTTTGCTAGTGCTTTTCTGAGGCACTCTCCCATCTTGCCAAAGTCAGCCCTCCTAAAGTCCAGTACCTCACTTTTGTATGGCTTGACTCTGTAGCTGAGTTAATGTGAACCACACTGTTTGATGGTCACTTGTCCCCAGATGGCAACCCACTTCTAGATCTGAGATCCTCTCACTGTCCCCGTTTGAGGTACGAGGTCTAAGATTTCTCCCTCATGAGTGGGTTCTGAAACTAGCTGTCTAAGGCCTGCTACCCTGTAGGGCATCAAGAATGGCCCTGTTTTGGATGTGGCTGCAGCAAATGTGCTCAGTTAACATCTGGCATATTCAGGTCCCCATCAACAGTATCTCCTTTCTCTGCCATTCTAAAAATGTCTTCTATCATATCCTTGTCCATTTCCTCCCCCTGACATGGGGGTCTGTACACAACCCCTGTGCGGATTGTGGTGCCCTTTCCAATCTCCAAGGTGACCCACAGTGCCTCCTCTCCTCCCTGTTTACTCTTTTGTTCAGTTGCTTTTATCCCTTCCTTTACATAGAGAGCTACTCCTCCCCCTCTTCTCCCCTGCCTGTCTCTCCAGTAGGTTATGTACCATGGTATGTTAACATCCCAGTCATGGTTCTCTGTGTACCATGTTTCTGTGACTGCTACAATATCCAGGCATCCCTCTTCCATCAAGGCCACCAGCTCAGGGAGCTTGTTGCCCAGACTACGGGCATTGGTACTCATTACCCTCCATTTCCTGATGGTCTTACTCCCTTTTGCCCCATCCCTGTCCTTCTTGCCTTTGTCACTTTCTCCATTTACCCCTGCCCTTCTCCCTATCGACACCTCTATGTTGGTGTTTGCCGCACTTACTACCGTGATTATTTGGGGCTAGGATTTCCCTGCTCCTTTCAGTGCCACCCCTTGGCTAGTTTAAAAGCTTGCCAATGAGCATTTAAACCTATCACCTAGGATCCTGGTTCCCTCCTGGACAAATGCAGCCCATCATGCCAGTATGAGCTTGCATCACTCCAGGTGGACCCCAGTCCCCAATGAAGCCAAATCCTGAGCTCCACACCAGTTTTTCAACCACTGATTGAATCCCATGGTGCGGAACACCTAGCCTCTCCTATGCCATAGATGGGCAGCACCTCCGAGAAGGTTACCGTGTGTGCTACTTGACTAAGGCCCTTCCCAATTCCACAAACTCTTCTGCACTTCTCTAATCCTTTCTTAGCCAGGTCATTTGTCCCTAGGTGGACAATGACATCCAGCTCCCTCCTGTGCAGCTGCTCCGGCAATCCTGAGGATTCGGCTCCTGACCATCAAGCCATGGTGCCGGCAGGCACCTTACCTCCCCTCTCCTTCCTCCCCCAGTTCTACCTTCCTAACAATGGAGTCCCACACCAGGAGTTGTTTCCCCTGCAGGGTCCCCTGCCACCCTCCTGTGGGTCTCCTTTGTGGAGGTCCCAGCATCCTCCTTGGTCTCCACTGCGGGTGCCTCCATAGAGGAACCACACTTTGCCAGAATGGCATAGGAATTGTGGAGTGGTACAACTGGAGGAATGTGCCTCTGTTCCACCACCCTCACCCTCCCTGAGCCCACTGTGGTCCAACCACTCCTCTTTCTTGGCAACCTCTGAGGCAACGGCAGTGGCACTGGTGGTCCCTGGATGGAAGAGGAGGTCCCACAAATCCTGGCCAACTCAGCCTGGAGATGAGCAACCTCCTCCCTCAGCCCAGAGAGGTGCCTGCAGATGGGACAACACCGCATCCTCTAGAAAGTCTTCCGGAAGACTGCTGCTCCACAGCCACTGCACTGCACCACTCCAATCATGTCTTATTTCTGGCCCCTTAACTGTTTGCAATCCTTACTCTTTCCTCTGTTTTTTTCTCTCTCCTTACTTCTGCCTGTGTGCCCTTTAAGCTCCTGATTGTCCTGTTCTGAGACACGAATATCCTATATTTCAGTAGACCACTTACTTGCTCAGAGGCAGACCTCCAGCAGCTAGAGGGGGCCGGAGAGCTACTCTTGCCCTTCTAGGATGGTGGGTCTTTGGTGGTTCCGTGATCACTCACTTCCTGCTCCCAGACAGGAAGTTCCTGTTGTCAGTCAAATCCTGTGCCTATAAAAATAGAACTAGCCTTGGGTGGGAAGGATGGCAATATAGTCCCAGTAGAGAAGTTCAGTCACACAGCAGTCCTTTCTCCTGGTGTCTTCTGCCAATCTATTAGCAGAATCTTTCTAAGGTAGTCTTTAAATGTAGCTTCCTTCTAGCTAAGCCACTCCCCCTACTTACTAGATCTTTCTACAAGTAATTTAAACCTTACAGCTATTAAGTCCTTTCAATAACCTGATATTTACACCTAGATAACTGTTCAGATACCCATTCAGTTCAGTTAACCCAGACAACACACACTTTTTTTTTGTTTTGTTTGTTAGTTTTTTACCCTAAATTAAAGGTCCAAGTACAAAAGTTCTTCTTCTTTAGTCCCAGCAGAGAAGTCCAGTCACACAGCAGTCCTTTCTCCTGGTGTCTTCTGCCAAGCTATTGGCAAGAATTCTTGCAGAAAGCATTCTTCTGATAGTACTGTAGGAGAAGAAATGGGTCGACTAGCCACAGCGGTCTGAACTTTCATCCATTTGGATCTTCTGTCTCTCTCTGGGGTCAGCGGCGGTGTATGCTGGGATGGAGCAGCACGCATGTCTGCATCCTTTTGTAAAGAAAAAGAAAACAATACTTTGAGACCAACAACACTAAGAAAGTCCACCAGCAGTGTGTAAGCCCCACAATAAGGGATTAATAAGCTCCAGAGAAGTATCACATCATGGGACTCTACCGACCATCACTGGCTTGAAGGTTCACAGCGAATGTTTGGTGATGGAGTGATCACAGGCAAGGTTTTGCTGTGCTCCCTTATGGTGGGTATGGGTGCTATGGGTGGACCTGCTAAAGAGGTATACCTTTCCCTGTTGGTCTGAGGCTGTGATGTAGAAGGCTGAAGAGGCAGGGACAGAGGGGTGGGTTCTCCACCTTGTCTGGGGTGGGCAGGGTGGGATGTGATTGGAGGAAGCTCATCTGCTTCTTCACAGATGGCTGAAGAGGAAGGGGCCCTCTGAGAGTCCAGGACACCATTCTGTGCTAGGGTGGGATGATGTCTGGGGCCATAATTCAAGGTCCCCATTGTAATGGTATCATTTTGGGGTAGATTATGGTTTCCACAACAAAATACATATAAAAATGTAAATAGAAACAATAAATATGAATAATTATGATGCTATGCCTGTATGTTTAAGTTTAAATTTTGAGTAAAGTTGTGCCGTGGCCTTTTTACTCAATCAGGTGCATATGAGTGTGTGTGTGTGTGTGTGTGTGTGTGTGTGTGTTTGTGTGCATGTGTGTGTGTTTCCCAAAAAGGGGTAGGATCAAGAGGACAGATAATGGAGACCTCCATGAGCAAGAGAACCTCCCCAGGTGGGGTGGAGGAGGAGCTGGCATGGGGTCTCTGGCCATCACTTCCTGCCCCTGCAGGAAGCCCTCCCTCTTCTAAGCACACAAAATAGCTGGTGCCAGGCCAACGGGTGACATCCTGCAAAGAGAGGAGGACAAGGTGGCCCACAGTATTGTTCATTGCATCGGGGGGTCAGCAGAAGGAATTGGCATGTGTGGGTTGGAGTGCAGCCCCGGAGGTGGGTCCAAGGGGTTTTAAAGAATCTCACCTGGCTGTGCTCCAGCCTTTTTGATCTCTGTCCCTGTTGCTGACTCCCTGTGTGACCAGCTGGAGTATGTTGTTTCACACCCACCCCTCTTTGGGCAAGGGGGCTATGGCTAGTCTGGAGGATATGGCTAGTCATTACCTCTGGTTTTATGTTTTTTGTTTAAAAGCTTCACACACAAATTACTCATTGGGCATGTGATGGTAACAGGTAGGTGTGCCGCAGGGAGGTCTGCTAAAGAGGTACCTCCTTTCCCTGCTGGTCCAAAGCAGCATGCTGGAGGGGCAGGGTCAGAGGGGTGGGTTCTCTACCCTGTCAGGGGCACACAATAGAAACATAGAAGTTGATGGCAGATAAGGACTGCAAGGCCCATCCAGTCTGCCCATTCCTTTTTCTACCTTATAAATGTGCCATCGGCCTTTGATCTGTCAGTGGCCTATCTATTCATACTCATCTGTATTGCACCCTTATGTCTATCCCATGCCTGTTTGAAGCCCTGCACTGTATTCATAGCCACCACTTCCTGAGGTAGGCCGTTCCATGCATCCACCACCCTTTCTGTGAAAAAGAATTTCTTCACATTCCCCCTTAATTGGCCTCCCTCTAGTCTCATGCTGTGTCCTCTTGTCCTGCTATTTTTCTTATATTTAAACATGTTAGACTCTTTCACCTTGTTAATGCCTTAAAGCGTTCAAATGTTTCGATCATATCACCTCTCTCCCTCTTTTGCTCAAGGGTATACACATTGAGCTCTGATAATCTGTCTTCATATGTCTTCTGATGCAGTCCCTGCACCATTTTGGTTGCCCTTCTCTGGACTGCCTCAATTTGGTTAATGTCCTTGTGAAGGTGTGGCCTCCAGTACTGCACGCAGTACTCCAGATGGGGCCTAACCAGTGTCTTGTAAAGAGGGATTATTACCTCCCTCTTATGACTTGTGATACCCCTACTAATACACCCTAACATCCCCCTAGCCTTACCTACTGCTTTAGAGGTCTGCTTGGATGATTTCAGGTCATCGGTGATGATGACGCCCAAGTCTCTTTCTTCTTCTGTGACTGCCAGCAACTCCCCTCCTAGCCTATAGGTGGCTTCAGGGTTTCTCTTCCCTATGTGCATGATCTTGTACTTCTTTGCATTAAATCCCAGTTGCCACTCTTCTGACCATTTTGCTAGTTTATCCAGATCTCTTCTCATTCTGCCCACCCCATCTGGATCATCTGCTCTGTTGCAGATCTTGGTGCCATCTGCAAACAGACAAGCCTTACCCTCTAGTCCATCTGCAATGTCACTAATGAAGATATTGAAGAGGACTGGCCCCAGGACTGATCTCTGCCCACTTGTGACTTGCATCTCTTCTGACTGTATATCATTTACCACCACTCTTTGTTTTCTGCCCGTCAACCAGTTTGCCACCCAGTTAACCAACTTCCGACCCACTCCGAGCCTACCCAGCTTATTTATCAATCGTCTATGTAGAACAGTGTTGAAAGCTTTGCTGAAGTCAAGGTAGGTGGCATCAACTGCTCCCCCTTGGTCCACTACTTTGGTTACCCAGTCAAAGAAATCTATGAGATTAGTTTGACAGGACCTTCCTTTTGAAAACCCATACTGTCTTGGATCCTGTGCCCCTATGGATTCCAGGTGTTGCACTATCCTTTCCTTAAGGAGTGCCTCCATAATCTTGCCCACTACTGAGGTAAGACTGACTGGTCTGTAGTTCCCTGCCTCCTCCCTGCTACCACTCTTGTGGGCAGGAACACATAAACCCTTCTCCAGTCTTCTGGGACCTCTCCTGTGCTCAGAGACTCACTAAACAGTTCTGATAATGGCTCTGCTAGTTCCACCCTTAGCTCTTAAGTACCCTGGGATGTATGCCATCAGGTCCCATTGCCTTGTCCACCCTGAGCTTAGTGAGCTCTTGTAGGACCCTTTCTTTTGTGAAGGTGAGTGCTCACTCCTCCCCCTGTGTCCATGGTGCTGAGCTGTGGCCCTGCCCTACCTTCTCTTCAGTAAATACTGAGCAAAGTATCTATTTAGGATAGATGCTTTTACAGGGTCCTCCTCCTCACACGCCCCTTTTCTCCTTTGAGCTTAGCAATACCCCTCTGGACTTTCTCCTTTCACTAATGTATCTATAGAAAGTCTTGTCACCTTCTTTTACTGTTGTGCTAGTGTTTCCTCAGTTTGGGACTTTGCCTGCCTGTCCTTCCTGCTTCCCTTAGGGCAGTTTGGTATGCCTCTATCTTCATCCCGCTGTGTTCCTTATATTTCCTGAAGGCCAGCCTTTTGGCTCTGACCTTTTCTGCTACTGTATTTGAGAACCAAAGTGGTTTCCTTCTTAGAAACATAGAAACATAGAATGTGACGGCAAATAAGGACCGCTTGGCCCACCTAGTCTGCCCATTTTCCTACCTAACAGATAAGCTGCAGATCCTAGTTAACCAACAGCTTACTTCCTCCAACCCCCCACTAGGACTGCCTTATGTCTGTCCCATGCATTCTTGAATTCCCCCACTGTTCTTGACTCCACAACCTCCTCAGGAGGCTGTTCCATGCATCCACAACCCTCTCTGTGAAAAATACTTCCTTAAATTACCTCTGAGCTGTCCTCCCTCTATCTTCTAATTGTGCCCCCTTGTTCTTGCACATCTCTTTCTGAAAGATGCTACCCTCTTGGACTTTGTTGATTCCTTGAGGTACTTGAAGTTTCTATCATGTCCCTCTCCCTTCTTTCCTCAAGGGTATACACATTAAGCTCCTTTAGTCTCTCTTCATGTCTTCTGGTGCAGACCCTGCACAATTTTTGTTGCCCTCCTCTGCACAGCCTCCATTCTGTCTATGTCTTTGTGGAGATGGGGTCTCCAGAACTGCACACAGTACTCCAGATGGGGTCTCACCAACTGTCTGTACAGAGGGATAACAACTTCCTGTTTTCTACTAGTGATGCCTCTCCCTATGCATCCCAGTATCCCCCCAGCCTTCCTTACTGCCTTCTCACATTGCTTGCCCACCTTTAGGTCATCTGATATAATTACCCCCAGGTCCCTTTCCATTTTTACTGTTGACAGTATCTCACCCCCCATTGTGTACTCTTCCCCTGGGTTTTTGTTTCCCAGGTGCATTACCTTGCACTTCTTAGCATTGAATCTAGCTGCCATACATTGACCATTCCTCCAACCTTGCCAAGTCCTTCTCATCCTTTCCACTCCATCTTGTGTATCAACCCTGTTGCAGATCTTTGTGTCATCTGCAAAGAGGCATACTTTTCCTTCCAGTTCCTCTGCAATGTCACTTATAAAGACATTAAAAAGGACCGGTCCTAGTACTGAACCATGTGGTACCCCGCTAGTAACCTCCTTTCTTTGCTGTGGACTCCATTCACTACTACCCTTTGCGTCCTGTTGTCTCAGCCAATTTTTACCCAGGCTCCACCTGGGACCCACTCCCAGGCTGGCTAACTTGTATATTAATCTTTTGTGTGGGACTGTGTCAAATGCCTTGCTAAAGTCTAGGTAGGCCATGCCACAGCCCTCCCTGGTCTACTACTTTGGTCACCCAGTCAAAAAATCTATTAGATTCATCTGACATGACCTTCCCACTGTGAATCCATGCTGCCTTGGGTCCTGTGCCCACTGGCCTCTAGGTACTCAACAATTCTTTCCTTCAGAAGTGATTCCATCATTTTCCCTACCACTGAGGTCAACTAACAGGTCTGTAGTTTCCTGCCTCTGCCTTGCTCCCACTTTTGTGAAGGGGAATCACATCTGCCCTCCTCCAGTCCTCAGGTACCACCCCATCCTCCCATGATTTGTTAAAGAGGGTAGTCAGTGGTGTCACTAGTTCTACCCTTAGTTCCTTTAGAATTCTGGGTGAATCCCATCAGGCCCCATTGCTTTGTTCACCTTCATTTATTGGAGTTCTTACAGAACCCTTTCTTCTGTAAATGGACTGGTATAGACCCCATCTTCAGAGTGTTTCTCTTGTTTGGTTAGGTACCTCCCCTCCTCTTCCTTTGTGAATACTGAGCAGAAATATTCATTCAGTATCCCTGCTTTTCACTGTCACCCTCTACCCACATTCCTCCCTTTATTAAGCCTCAGTATCCCTCCTTTGGTCTTTCTTCACTCCTAATGTACCTATAAAGGTCTTATCTCCTTCTTAACAGGAGTTGGCTATCCTTTCCTCGGTTTGGGCCTTTGCTATTCTGACTGCCTTCCAGCCTCTTTCTGCTTTAACTGATAAAGTTCTCTGTCCTGCTCTTTCTGTGTTTCCTTATATTTCTTGAATCTATCCTTTTCTCCTTAACCTTCCTACCACCTCTTTTGAGAACCATAGCGTTTTTATCTTTGTTGTTTTGTTGATTTGCTTTATACAAAGGCTTGTTGCCTCTGTGATGGCTGTTTTGATTACTCCCCATTGTTCCTCCACCCCTCTTTCTTGCCTGTTTGCTAGTGCTTTTCTGAGGCACTCTCTCATTTTCCCAAAGTCAGCCCTCCTAAAGTCCAATACTCTTGTTTTGGTATGGTTTGATTGTATGGCTGTGTTTATCGTGAACCACACTGTTTGGTGGTCACTAGTTCCCAGATGGCTACCCACTTCTAAATCTGAGATTCTTTCTCCATCCCCATTTGAGAGTACCAGGTCGAAGATTGCTCCGTCCCAAGTGGGTTCCAATACTAGCTATCTGAGGCATGCCTTCTGTAGGGCATCAAGAATGACCATGCTCTTGGATGTGCCTGCAGCAAAGGTGCTCCAGTTAACATCTGGCATATTCAAGTCCCCCATCAACAATATCTCCCCTTTTTCTGCCATTCTAAGCAAGCCTTCTATCATTTCCTTGTCCATTCCTTCCCCCTGAGATGGGGGTCTGTATGCAACCCCCATGTGGATTTTGGTACCGTTTCCTGTCTCCAGGGTGACCCAGAGTGCCTCATCTGATCCATTTTTACTCTTTAGTTCTGTTGCTTTGATCCCTTCCTTTACATAGAGAGCTATTCCTCCTCCTCTTTTACCCTCCCTGTCCCTCCTGTAGATTGTGTATCCTGGTATGTTGACATCCCAGTCATGGTTCTCTGTGTACCATGTTTCTGTGACTGCCACAATATTCAGGCAACCCTCTTCCATCAAGGCCACTAGTTCAGGGAGCTTGTTACACAGACTGCGGGCATTGGTACTCATCACTCTCCACTTTTTGATGGCCTTACCCCTTTTAGACCCATTCCTGTCCTTACTGTCTTTGCCTTTTTTTACATTTACCTCTGTACTTCTCCCTAATAACGTCTCTAACTTGGTGTTTACCTCACTAATTACCTTGTTTGGTGGGGGAAGGCTGGGATTTCCCTGCTCCTTTTCAGTGCCTCCCCCCTTGGCTAGTTTAAATGCTTGCCAATGAAGCATTTAAACCTCTCACCTAGGATCCTGGTTCTCCCCCCGGACAGATGCAGACCATCACACAAGTATAGGTCTGCATCCCTCCAGGTGGCTCCCCAGTCTCCAATGAAGCCAAAACCCTGAGCTTCACACCAGTTTTTCAACCATTTATTGAATTCCCTGGTGAGCAGTACCCTAGCATTACCCTTGCCATAGACAGGCAGCACCTCTAAGAAGGTTACCGTGTGCGCTACTTGTCTAAGGCTCCTCCCAACTCTACAGACTCCCTTGAACTGCTCTGATCCATTCCTAGCCAGGTCATTTGTCCCTAGGTGGAAAATGACATCCAGCTCCCTCCCTCATGCAGCTGCTCCCACGATCCTGAGGATTCACTTCCTGTCCTCAAGCCGTGCGCCAGGCAGGCTGCCACCTCCTCTCCCTTCCTCCCCATTTCTACCCCAATGATTGAGTACCCCACCAGGAGTTGTTTCCTTCCCCTGTGGGTCCAGCCACCCTCCTGTGGGTCTCCTTTGTGAGGTTCCCAGCATCCTCCTTGGTCTCCACTGCAGGTGCCTCACAGAGGAACCACTATCCACCAGAAGAGTGAATGAATTGTGAGAGGTACAGTTGGAGGATTCAACTCTGTACCAGCACCCACTCCTTCCCTGAGCCCTCCCTGGTCCAGCCTCTCCTCTTTCTTGGCAACCTCTGAGGTAGTGGCATTGGCCCTGGTGGTCCCTGGGTGGGGAGGAGGTTTCACGAATCCTAGCCAGGTCAGCCTGGAGACAGGCAACCTTCTCCCTCAGACCAGAGAGGTGCCTGCAAATAGGGCAGCATCGCAGCCTCCAGAAAGTCTCCCAGAACACTGCTTCCACACAGCCATTGCACTGCACCACTCCTATCATGTCTTATTTTGTGTCCCCTCTCCTGTTTCTCTGTATGCTTACTCTCTCCTCTCCTTACAACCCTCACCCTTCCTGTTCTCGGACAGCAACTTCCTATATTCTTCAGTATCCTCCTTCTTCTTTGCTCAGTGTCAGATCACCACCAGCTGGGGGGAGTGAGCTACTTTTTTCCTTTAGGGTTGACAAAACCAGTGTTTCTCTATGATCCTTCCCTTCCTACTGCCAAACAGAAAGTTCCTGTTGACAGTCAAATCCAGTGGCTATAAAAGTAGAACTGGCTTACGGTGGGTGGGTGGAGGGGTGGGATGGAGGGTGATTAGTAAGAAAAAAGGCTAGCAACAGGAAGTTGTAATTTGAGTCACCTGCTTTTATAGTGTCTAAGCCACACCCTCAATTAAGCTCTCTCTCCTCCTCCTCCTGGTTTAGCAAAATAAGTTGATACAGTACCCTTCACAGCACAAAACACGCACTTTCTTTTCTTTCTTTTTTTAACCGTAAATAAGACTCCTTCTACTTCTAATAAAGTATCTTTCTTGCTTAATCTCAACAGACACTGACTTCTGCTGAGACATAAGTGTTAAATTAATAAGAAAATGTAGCTTATTTTAGTTAACTGCTTTCTGCCCTACAAGCAAGGCTAGCAACAGGAAGTTGTAATTTGAGTCACCGGCTTTTATAGTGTCTAAGCCACACCCCAATTAAGCTCTCTCTCCTCCTCCTGGTTTAGCAAAGTAAGTTGATACAGTACCCTTCACAGCACAGAACACACACTGACTTTCTTTCTTTTCTTTCTTTTTTTAACCCTAAATAAGACCCCTTCTACTTCTAATAAAGTATCTGTCTTGCTTAATCTCAACAGACACTGACTCCTGCTGAGACATAAGTGTTAAATTAATAAGAAAATGTAGCTTCTTTTAGTTAACTGCTTTCTGCTCTACAAGCAAGGCTAGCTACAGGAAGTTGTAATTTGAGTCACCTGCTTTTATAGTGTCTAAGCCACACCCCAATTAAGCTCTCTCTCTCCTCCTACTGGTTTAACAAAGTAAGTTGATACAGTACCCTTCACAGCACAGAACACACACTGACTTTCTTTCTTTTCTTTCTTTTTTTAACCCTAAATAAGACCCCTTCTTCTTCTAATAAAGTATCTGTCTTGCTTAATCTTAACAGACACTGACTCCTGCTGAGATATAAGTGTTAAATTAATAAGAAAATGTAGCTTCTTTTAGTTAGCTGCTTTCTGCTCTACAAGCAATGCTAGCAACTTCTTCTTTTGCACTTCCCTTTCTGTCTAATACAATGGGATGTTGCTTCAAGTATTGCACCCTTAATGCTTGCCCACTTTGCCTGTACCCCCTCCACTGTGTTTCTTTTTGCCAGGGCTAGCTGAACTCTGTTGGCCATATTATCAAAGTCAGCTCCTCTGAAGTCCCATATTTTTGCCTTGGAATGGGATGATTTAGATGTAGTGGCCAAATTGAACCATACCATGTGATGGTGACTGGCCCCCAGGTGATCTTCTACCTGGAGATCTGTGATCCCTCCCTGTTAGTCAGTACTAGATCTAGGATAGCCCTGTCTCTTGTGAGTTGTTGTACCAGTTGTTTGAGGCCCTCCCCCTGCAGAGAATCCACCATGTGTTTAGTTCTGGCAGATGTTCCTGCTGGTATTGACCAGTCTTTATCCAGCATGTGAAGTCTCCCATTATCAGAACCTCCCATTTAGCTGTCATGTTTTGTATATCTTCTAACTGTAATGTGTCTATGTCCTCCCCCTGGTCTGGAGGCCTGTAGACAACCCCAGTTCTTATGGATGTCCCATTTCCTGTTTCCAGGGTGACCCACAGTTCTTCTGGCTCCTTCTGTGTATTCTGAATTTCTGTGGCTTTGATATTTTCATTGACATACAGGGCCACTCCACCTCCCCTTTTTGCACCTCGGTCTCTTCTGAACAGTACATAGCCAATACTGAAGTCTCCCAAGTGTGGTTACTGATAAACCACATCTCACGAATTGCTACTATGTCCAGTTTAGCCTCTGACATTATCGCCTGCAGGTCTTGGATCTTATTTCCCAGGATGTGAGTATTTGTGTACATGATTTTCCATTGGCCAGATTTCAGTGTGTTAGTTGTTGGGTGAGGTTTGGCATTTCTCCTGTGTGTCATATGGGGAGATGGACCTTTTTTCTTACCTGGTGATACAAATGAACTGCAAACATGCTGAATCCCTGTTTGACCACTAGCTGAGGGGAAGGGGTGTTCTTCCCATTTGACTTATGGGGTGCTGCACCCTTCTCCCCATTTGCTAGTTTAAATATTCTGCAAAGACGTCAAACTTCTGCCCCAATGCACTGACTTCCTTCTTAGTCAGATGCAGTCCATCAAATTTAAAGAACTTTCGCTCCCAGAACTGTTGCCAGTTCCCTACAAATCTGTGTCCTTTTTCCTGGCACCAGCCCTTGAGCCACATGTTTAGCTCCCCTGTCTCCCCTTCTGTGACCTTCCATCCATCTGCCCCCCTCTCCCAGACTGGCAGGATATCAGAGAAGGAGATGTCAGAAGAAATGGATGATAGTTTGTCACCCAGCCTGGTCAGATGTTCCTTGGTCTTCACAACTGACCGGCTGGCAAGATCATTAGTCCCTATGTGTACCAGGACGTCAATGTTTTCTCCTGCTTTGTGAACAATCTTAGCAATGCAGTCAGTGTCTCTCCGCACTGATGTACCTGTGAGACATCTGACCATTACCCCTGGCTGGAGATGGGTATCAACTCCCCGAATCATGGAGTCTCGTATGATCAGAAGTGTTTGGGATTTCCTTTTTGCTTTTTTTGTTTTGGTCCCTGATTTGGGCGAGTTTTGTTGTGCTAGCTCCTGTGCTGCAATGTCCTGCTCTGCAGTGTCCTCTGCCACTTTGTTTGATTTTGGAGATAGAGGCAGATACCTGTTTGTAGTGTTTATATGGTTTTTGGAGGTAATATGTTGGAGAATACAGAATGATGGGGCACCCGATTTGCTCTTCCTAACCATCTGCTAACCTCTTGGACCAACTACCCTCTGCGGTCGAGGTTCTTCTGTTGGATGTTGGGGAATTGATGGGTGGTTCTTATAATGTATTTCCTCTTGAAAATGAAATTTGAGGCAAGCAATATCTGCCCATGCTGCCCAGAGCTGAGCCCTAAGATCTCCAATGGCCCAGCATGTAGCACAATGTCCTAAATCCTGTACGACTGTCCTTCTGAAAAGTGTTCCACAGTTCCTGCAGTTAATGATATCCATTCCAGATAAGTTGCTGGGATTATAACCTGGTCAGAGTAATTAGAAGGAAAAAAATGCAAGTAATGGTTTGATTTTGTGTTTTGTTTTCGTATAACTTGTTATAACAAGTTAAATTACTAGTGCCCCTGTAAATGAGCTCACCTTGTAGATGCCCCACTTATCCACCCCTTCCTGCTTTGCCACAGGAAATGTCACAACTGTGGTACCCTATAAAAGGAGTGTAGTATGGGGTGGTTGGGAATTGGGTTGGGTGGCTGGGCCCTTCCCTGCCAAAAAGAACCACGGATGAAAGAACAAGGAGGTAAGAGCAGAAACAATCAGTCAACAACAAATGCAGTAACCCTGAAAGCTTATCCTAATGTTAGATAAAACTGTAAAACCTGTAAAGCACCACCTATAATAATTTCAGAGAAGATATACCCTGTAAGAAACACTTTGCTACAGAGAAAAATAAAACAGTAACAGAAGATATACCTTGCAAAAGACAATTTGAATCAGAAGATTACAGCAGTAATCTGTTAGCACACACCTGTAATCACACCTTGTAATAATGCAGAAGTTATACCAGCAAGAACAATTTGAATCAGAGAAAAATAAAGCAATGAAATGTTAGCAACAAACAGTAGCAATCCCTGTGAGTACAAAATAAAAATAACAACATACAGTAAATCTGCTTAGCCAAAAGAAGTCTTAATCCTTTTCCCTTGCTCTGGTAAGGTTCTCTGCTCTGTCCTTTCAAGCAATCTTAGAAGGAAAGAGCTCAGGTGAAACTAGGTGCCTTGACCAGCAAACCAAGTCTTCTACCTCCAAGATATCAACTAACCTGACCTTTTAACCCTTCTTTCTGCTGGAAATTACTGACAGTTTGCCAGCTCCACCCCTAGGTACACACCTAATCCTCTGGAAGAGCTGTGGGAGGAAAGCAATTAGCTCCTTCAATGTGAGAAGGAGAGTGAAACACCTCTGAGATAACAACCCTTTTCAACAAAAAAAGAATAAAATAAAACAGTGTCAACCAGTAATTTCGCTTAGCTCAATGATAAAAAAGTCACAAAAATGTAAGCACCACCTGTAATAATTTCAGAGAAGATATACCCTGTAAGAAACACTTTGCTACAGAGAAAAATAAAGCAGTAACAGAAGATATACCTTGCAAAAGACAATTTTAATCAGAAGATTACAGCAGTAATCTGTTAGCACACACCTGTAGGCACACCTTGTAATAATGCAGAAGAAGGTATACCAGCAAGAACAATTTGAATCAGAGAAAAATAAAGCAATGAAATATTAGCAACAAACAGTATCAATCCCTGTGAGTACAAAATAAAAATAACAACATACAGTAAATCTGCTTAGCCAAAAGAAGTCTTAATCCTTTTCCCTTGCTCTGGTAAGGTTCTCTGCTCTGTCCCCTCAAGCAATCTTAGAAGAAAAGAGCTCAGGTGAAGCTAGGTGCCTTGGCCAGCAAACCAAGGCACCTGGGGGCGTGATTGGAAGAAGCTTGTCCACCTCATGTAAATAGTTGAGGTGAAAGGGGCCTTCCAGGAGTCCAAGACATCCTCACCCCAAGCTGGAGGGGGGAATGGCATTTGGAGCTGGAGTTATCCTAGAATCAAATTTTTTTGTACTCAAAAATAGATGCTATACCAAGGTTAAGGGTACAAGTATGGGCACTACATGTGTGCCTAACCTGGCAAATCTGTACATGGGAGGACTGCTGTGTTTACAATGAGCAAAATAATTAACTTTATAACTCTGTCAAGACCTGGAAGCATTTTGTCAATGGTTGCTTTTTGATTTGGAGTAGTAGTGTTTGGAACAGACTCTGGAGGGTGGACATCGAATATACTTACAAGCCAGGGTAGCCTTGGTCAGCATAATTTTTTCTCTTCCCAGTAAGCTAAAGGGTCATCCTTAATACAAATATTGTGCTCAGATATGCATCTATCATGCTTACTACTGAGCATGTATTTTCTCCTTGTGAAATTTCAATGTCCTGCATCTCATCCCAAATGTGACCCACCTCATTGTCTGCTTTTGTACTGGTTTTTGTAGCAGTCTTTTAAATTGTAGGTGGTGTCATTGTAGTATTGCGTAACAATCCTCCTAATGAAACCTCGTCTACTGCATCAATGAAAAGTTGCCTGTAGTTCAACTCCTCTAGAGCCTCAGAAACCACATCAGGAAGTTGTCTGTTCTGTAAATATGAATCTAGCAATGTTGCTAAGAGATACTCCTTGCTGTGTGTCATGGCTGATAATTTCTTCTCATGGCTTGTTATTAATTAGAGATTGGTTCATGTCTAAGTTGCTCCTCATTTTCTCCTACCTTTTTTGAGAAGTAGAATGAGTGGAATAACTTGGAAACATAGAAACACAGAAACATAGACTTTGCCAGCAGATAATGTCTGCTTAGCCCATCTAGTCTGCCTATTTCCCTACCTACAGGATAAGCTGCAGATCCTAGTTAACCAACAGCCTATTTCTTCCTATCCCCCACAAGAATTGCCTTATGTCGGTCCCATGTATTCTTGAATTCTCCCACAGTTTTAGACCCCACAACTTCCTCAGGAAGGCTGTTCCATGCATCCACTACCCTCTCTGTGAAAAAATACTTCCTCACATTGCCCCAGAACCGCCTCCCCTCTATCTTTAAATTGTGTCCCCTTGTTCTTGCAAGTCTCTTTTTGTGAAAGATGCTACCCTCTTGGACTTTGTTGATTCCACTGAGGTACTTAAATGTTTATATCATGTGCCTCCTCTCCCTCCTTTCCACAAGGGTATACATATTAAGCTCCTTTAGTCTCTCCTCGTATGGCTTCTCTTGCAGACCCTGCACCATTCTAGTTGCCCTCCTCTGGAATGCCTCTATCCTATGTCCTTGCAGAGATGGAGTCTCCAGAACTGGATGCAGTACTCTAGATGGGGTCTCACCAACTGTCTGTACAGAGGGATAACAACTTCCTGTTTTCTGCTGGTGATGCCTCTCCCTATGCATCCCAGTATACCCCCAGCTCTCCCTACTGCCTTCTCACATTGCTTGCTAACCTTAAGGTCATCTGATATGATTACCCCCAGGTCCCTTTCCTTTTTTGTTTTTGTTACTACCTCCCACCCATTGTATAACCTTCCTCTGGGTTTTTGTTTCCCAGGTGCATTATTTTGCACTTATTTGCATTGAATCTTAGCTGCCATACTTTTGACCATTCCTCCAACCTTGCCAAGTCCCTTCTCATCCTTTCCATGCCTCCTTGTGTATCAACCCTGTTGCAGATCTTTGTGTCATCTGCAAAGAGGCATGCATTTCCTTCCAGTCCCTCTGCAATGTCACTTATAAAGACATTAAAAAGGACTGGATCCAGTCCTGAACTCTGTGGTACCCCACTAGTAACCCCTCTTTCTTCAGAGTGGACAAAATTTACAATTACCTTCTGTTTCCTGCTGTCCAGTCAATGTTTTGCCCAGGCTACCACCCTGGGACCCACTCCCAGGCTGGTTAATTTGACTATTAATCTTTTGTGTGGGACTGTGTCAAATGCCTTCCTAAAGTCTAGGTAGGCCATGGCTAATGGATGCCTTTTCTGCACTGACCTCTTTTGGTGCACTCATGAATGGTCACAAAATGTGTCGCAGCTGTTCGAGCAGACACCACTGAGTAGAATGGAGACAATGCCCTCCCCGATATCAGTGTACATGAAATACTCAATGATAGCTACTTTTTGTTCAAGGATGCGATCAATCATAGAGTATATTGAAGTCCACATTGTTGCTATATCCCGAACAAGTTGGAGACAAGGAAGACCTTTGTCCTTCTAGATATCAGCAAGGATGTCACAGGCTTTTACTGAATGGTTGAAGTGGCCACACACTTGACACACAATACCAACAGTGGTTGATACTTGCTGGCCATAATCCAGGAAGCTTCATATAATTAGGTAAAGATAATGTGCAAAACAGCATATATGTACATAGTTGCCATCGTGAAGTGCTTTTTAAATATTTGAACCATTGTCAGCAACAAAAAAAACAACTTTCAAACCCTGTGAAGTGTCCAAAGCAGCAGGTACTCTTTCCAGTTCTTGCTGAATGTGCTGTGCTGTGTGTGTGTCTTGAAAGTGATATGCATGGAGAATGCCATTTTCTGAAAAGTGATCTTTTTTAACTCTGAGAGATAGTAGTGGTAGTAGTGGTATGGTTGAAGTTGTAGCAGACAGACTAGTATGTGAGGATGATAACGAGTTGCCCGCAAAAGTGACGCAGTGTGCAGTAAGATAAAGTTAGGCAATTATTTGGCTGTTGTTCCACATATCGGTAGTGAAGTGAACTACTTTGTCCTCAGCCTTTCAGATAGCATGCCTTACATGAACTACTAAGCCGTCATACATCCTGGGCACAGCAGTTACTGAGAAGTATTTTCTACTTGGCATTAAATATTATGGCTCTAAGTATTCCATAAACCTTCTGAAGCTCACAACTTCCACAATAGAGTATGGCTGCAAATCAAGTACTATCATTTCTGCTATTTTACGATTTATTGCAATTGTTATGTGATGGTTTCTTGAATGTTTAGACTTTCTTTCAAAAACTTCTTGTAACTTCAATTGCCTTTTATTGGGAGAGAGTTACATTTGGCTGGGGATGTTGTATGAATACATGACATGCCTGGTAAAACAGAGGACCATACAGAATTATTGTGACCATGAGGCAAAAGTGGACTTTTGGATCTTGCCTGGTGATCTTCTCCCACTGTTTCAGTGGAATGTTCCTGTTCACCAAGATCCATGCTAGATTTCCAGCCACCAGTGCTGGGCTGTTTATTTGAACCATATACAATGATAGCGTGAATTCATGTAAGATGCCGTATCATTGTTGTGGTTCCAAGATGCCTTTTATTTTTCCCCCTACTAACACAATGTTGCTTGGCAAGCATCCTTGGGGTTTACATAAAATGATTCCAAAACAGTAGAGGTGGACTGTCTATGTCCAGTAACAAGCTCAGTAGGACTAGGAGACGAGTGTGTGGGTTTACGTGGGGAAGACACATCAGTGGAGGATTCAGGCTCATCGGGGAGACAATCATAGAATCCTCTGCAGCACCATTGCCATCATCAGCGCTACTGTCAGACTTTGTTTCATTTTGTGTGGCTTGTGCCTTTGACTTTTTTCTTTTTTCCTTTTGACTCTCTACTACTGTCATTATCTTTATCCTCGTTGTCACTGTCAGAACCAGAATGCAACATAGCTAAAGGTAAAGACACAAGCTCATCTTCATCAGTCTCACCATGGCCATGGTCGTCACCATCATTGTCATCAGATTCAGTAGAGCTAACATTTGCAGTCACAGATTGAGGTATATGATATACATATGTTGCAAATTGAGCAACTCCACTGCGAGTTGTACCTGTAAGTGCTTTAACTTTATGTACAATTAGAATACTCTTTGTGTTTGCACTTTTCT
Source organism: Neoceratodus forsteri (assembly GCA_016271365.2). Classification (NCBI taxonomy): domain Eukaryota; kingdom Metazoa; phylum Chordata; order Ceratodontiformes; family Ceratodontidae; genus Neoceratodus; species Neoceratodus forsteri. Next base: position 634,272,412 of record CM057455.1, on the reverse strand, counting down.
TCTCGGAAGACTTGCTATTGCTGCTTTCTTTGGAAACTTTGTTTGTTGTATTACTGAGCCCTTCTGAGATAGAGAGTACAGCAGCCCTTGCTGGGTTTTCAGTATTTTGAGAGTTGGCCTGCACATGGATAGTAGTAGCATTTAGTTCAGCCCCTTCAACACACTGTGGTGCTTGTTGTTGTACTTTACTTTTTGGGACACTTCTTTCTGGGCTCTTGAATAAACTTTTTTACATTTACTTCTCTTGCCTCTGGCTTTTGCTTTACTGCTTTCTGGAGTACTCATAATAATGCCAGTCATTCACTTGTTCAGGGTCAAAAAGTGGTTATTTGTTTTATTTATTTTGAGTGATGTGATAGATTGCATTGCCTACTAAGCCAAAGCTTATACCCTTCCAAGCACAGGGAGGAAGATTACAGATGACTGACATCTGAGGGGGTGCACTCAGACAGTATGCCAGAAGTGGCACTGGTGACTGGTTGGCAGATTTTATTTCACACACACACACAGACACACAGAATTTATTCCACACATCTGTAGGCACTGCTGATACCCACAAAGATTCAGGGACCCTGCCTGGCCTATCCATCTCTGACAAAGTATTTTCACTTCAAGGATTTTTCTTTCATTCCATGTGATATAACAGAATACCCTGACCACTGAGCCAAAGCTTATACCCCACCGAGCAGAGGTGTAAATAAATCAATTACCACACTGATAACAGTGAGGTCACAAGTATCAGAGGTTCATGGTTGGTGGTCCCTGGTACACCAATAAAACCACACAACACCAAATGCTTATTTTAAATTAGTAATTTATTAATATCAAAACAAACCAGATAAGCCCAAGCTTGATTATGAAAATAAATCCTGATATACTTACTCTAAGCATCTGATAGCTCACCACTATCAGGGTGTTCCTAGCACATTTTAAAACTAAGCATCCAATGGTTTGCTACCATTGGGGTGTTCCTAACACAATGTTTAATCTAGACAGCTGTTAATAGATTATTACAGAGCCACAGGTATACAGAGAAAATAAAGCAATTATTACCTTTTTTTTCTGGGCTCTCTAGCATCTACAGAGGGCATGGTCTTCGGCTCTTTTCCTGTCAGATAGACACTGGGCATACAGTCTAAGCTTGGTATATATAAAGTACTTGTTAACAAGGAAGGAAAAGGAGGGAATTTCATAATATTGAGACATCCTGGCCACAAACGGCTATCTTTGTTGACTAAAATAAAGATTTCATTTAGCATTGATCGGGGGGGTATTAGTTGTCACAACCACAAGGGAAGCATCATAGCAACTGGAAACACTTTGCCAGAAAGGCAGAAAAAAAACAAGTTTTATAAGATAAAAGTATAATAAGCATTTATTAATGTTACCAAGTAACATAAATATCAAAAGGGAAGCAAACATAGGATAGCGATGTTGACAGGACTGGACAGGACCTTACTGCTTGGACATTCTACATGTACCACTTTTGTTTCTAGTTATGGCTATTTGTATTAGTTACATTAAGTTCAACATGACCTCCTTTCTTGCACAAGAGAATACTTTTGTACAAGTGATTCTACTTTGTCCAGTAAGTTTGCGTTGATCAGAACATGTGCTCTTTTAACACAATTCTTGCTAGTACTCTTTGCAATAAGCACTCTGCTTTTAGTCACTACTTTACATTACTTTAAATTCTCTTGTATTTGGCCTCTTGCATCTGCCTAGCATTCTGCCATGATACCACAAAGGGATTAAAATGACTGACTTCTTGGGGGGGGTGTCACAAAGACAGTATGAAAGAAGTGGCTCTGGTGACTGGCTAGCAGATTTTATTTCACACACACACACACACACACACACACACACACACACACTTAGGCTAAGGGCTGATGCTACAGGCGCTGCTGCTACCCACAAAGATTCAGGTACCCTGCCTAGCCTAACCCTCTCTGACACAGTACTTTCCCTTGAAGGACTTTTTTTATTTATTCCATGTGATGTGACAGAATGCCCACTGAGCCAAAGATTTTATAATAATAATATAAAAAAATAAAATAATAAATCTCCACTGAAGTGACTGAGCACAGGCAGGAGAATTGACAGCTGACTTGTTGTTGGGGGTAATTGGGCAAACAGCAAGAAGGCTAACTGGAAGTGGTGTGGTATGGGTGGCACTCACACAATTCACCCCCTCTGCTGCCCCCCCCCCAAAAAAAATTGGCAGTCTATCTCTGGCACTTCAGTCTCTTCAATTCTTGTCTTTCTTGACTCACTCACTTGCCCCCAGTCTTTAAGTTCCTCCTCCCCAAGATTCCTCTCCCAACTCCCCAGTCCCTGACTCCCACACCCACACCCAGTTCTCAGTTCTAAGCCCCTCCTGAGTCCCCAACTCCCCACCCCAAGTTTTCTTTTCAGTTCTTTTTTATAATAATATAAATTATATATATAAAAAAAATAATTCTTTAGTTTTTTTATGTTTAAGAGTCTGTGAGACAACTGTTCTTGCTCAATGATCAAATGCAAGCAACACAAGCACAGAATCACAGAGCAACCTGTAGAAGCTGCTGCCCCTTCTCCATCCTGTATTCCTCTGAGTAGCTCCTATGGTGGACCATGTTGGTTGCTAGAGCAAATGCAATCAAGTCCCACCTTAGGAAGACGGACAGCTCATCCACCCACTGAGGAACCAGAGTCTTGTCTCTGGTTCCTTCTGTGGGTTCCTCCTGCTCTGGCGCTTCTCGTGCTGCATTCCCGTGATACAGCAGCTGCCCGAAATGATCCAATCCTAACAGCCAAAAGTGTTCAGAAGCCACTCGTTCATGAGCAATTTGGCATGTTCAGGTCATTTCGTATTTTTGACAAACCAGTTCACCCATCCCTACATATAACTCTGCCACTGCATTATCATCAGAATTAGGTCCCATACCACTAACCACTAGCTACTTTTTTTGAAAATTTTTAACACCAATGTGCTTTCTCACTTTTGTTGATGGGGTTGATGAAATATTAGATAACAGATCTTAGCTCTGGCTGCCACCTCTCTTAAATAAGAGCAGCAAAATCAAGTGCTGTAAGCATTTTAACACCACCACTACCACTACCACCACTACCAACATACACTAGTGATACTCAGCTACCTCCTGCAGCCATACTATACCATCATCTGCCTCAACCAGTGGTCACCACTGCTGCCTTCCCTGCCTTTGCTCCTTGCCTACCCTTTCCTTTCTCTCTACCACTCATTCTAACATGGTAATGTGCAGCAGTACTAGTGACTTGAACAATAATAAAAAATGCTGCAAATATTAAAATAGTTATGATCAAATTAAACAAAATCAAAATGACAAGAAATGGTGAGAGTATTATTCAAAATAATAACAAAAATATTAGAATACTAAAGTTCTAGCTGGCCTGCCAGCACAGTGGTAGTGCTACCACTCACAATGCCAATGACCTGGGTTTGGAAGCAAGCCCAAGGTGTCAGAGGGCTGGCTGGTGGGAGGAGGATTGAGCATCCACAGGATTGCTCCCCTCCTCAAGGTGAGAGGATGGGCAAGAGCTTGGGGTTTTTCTGACCCCTGGCAGAGGCCAGGGGAGATGCAGCCTAAGCTACAGTGGTAGGGAGACATGGCAGACATTGGTGCATGCACCATGATATCAGCACATGCCACTTCTCCCTGAAAGAAAAATGGAAAAATAGCCCAGTCACCTGATGACTTTGGGCCTCTGCAGGCCCCACACCTGGCAACTCAGGCACTTCCTGGAATCTGGATCCGCTCTGGTGGGTTGAAGGACTCCCAACCCCCTACCACAGATGGCATGTCATGGGGGATACAGGAGAAAGTAAGTCCTGGGAGAAGCCAGGGTGATGGAGCTGAGAGGGCCAGCATGAAAGAGGGCCGACTGGGATGGGGCAAAAAAAAAATACTAAAGTTCAACAGTTACTTGCTAGAGCCCTGGACAAACTTAGTATTTTAGCAGCACTGGAACACTGAGAGTGTATAGAAATTATAGGACTTGAAAAAATGCATTATCTGAGACTGGCGGTGAAAATGCACTTAAACGAAAGCTGTTGCTGGCTGCAAGAGAAAGGAAAAAAAATAAAGAAATCATAGGCAAAAATGCTCAAAATTAAGTCTGCAGATGCAGAACACCAATTAGAATGTTTTTGTTTTGTAAAATAAAAGTGTTTTATACAATGAACAAAATTACAAATTGAGTCAAAACTGAGCTCTAATACAGTGCAGATCCTATCTGCTGAACACACTTCCTAGAACTGCACATATCACAGCTCTTGTGGGCAGGTTCCTGCTGCAATCAACCATGTGATCTGCAGGTTACATACTGCAGCAACTGTACTGAATGACTCAGCCGTTTTCTGAACTCCCAGTGAACATCACAAGTGAAGCTATAAATTCACAATGCAAAGTTTACCAGTGCCTCATAGTTTGACTTCCCGAAGTGCAAATAACTTTACAAAGTTATTGCAATTTGAGGTTTTCCAAATTTTGCACACCAGTGGTGTGTTTCTACAACTGAAGCAGGTTTTTTAAAAGTTAGCCATCCAGTGACACCGACACTGTACATTTTCCCTAAAATACAAGTCGACGTTTGGGAATACTGTAAGTGCTTGTGGGAACTTTAACTCTGACCTTTCTCTATTCCCCCCCCTCCCCTAAGTAGAGGAGCTGGGCTGCATTATGGAAATAGAAGGTCCAGCACTAAGGGAGGAGGAAGGGAGGATGGAGGAAGTTTGAGATGTGCTAAACATGAAGTGAGGGGAGAGGCTGGCTTAAATATGTATGGTGGGAAGAGTTACACTCCCACATAGAACCTCAAGCAAAGTCCTCCCATTTGATGTTTAGGAATAGTGTAAGTGCTTGTGTGAACTTTAACTTTGTCCTTTCTCTATTCCCACCTTCAGCAGAGGAGCTGGGTGGCATTTCTGAAATAGAAGGCCCAAAAAGAGAGAGATACCTCCTCCAACTCATGGAGAGCATGAACAGTAGCATGCAGTAGATGAAAGAAACCCTTGAGGAGGAAATCCCTGAGAAACCATAGCTACTGGGGGGAGGCGAAAACAAGCAGGAAATATCATACTGCTCCCCCCCCCAAGAAGAGACAGGCATAACAGAGGATGCTAGGGTCAAAGGATCACCAATAAAACAGAAATCCTACATAGGGAACATGGTTGAGAAAACAAAAAACAGGATAAAAAGCGAAAAAGGGGCGGAAGGGAGACATGGGTGTAAGGGAGGAGGTGACCAAATGTGGAGAGTAATATGTACAAATGTCGGCAGCTATGAAACAAAATCCCAGACCTGGTGACATCGATGGTGGAAGTGAGCCTGGACATAGTGGCTATTACAGAAACTTGGTGTACAGAAAACCATGAATGGGATATAGCCTTACTAGGATACGCACTTTTCAGGAAAGACAGAGAAGGAAGAAAAGGAGGAAGGGTGGCCATGTACGTGAGAGAGGAAATCAAATCAACTAATGTTCAGAGGCTGCAGGAGGGAGCTGAGCCACTGTGGGTCACCCTAGAGACAGGAAATTGTACCAGAATTAGAACAGGAGTGATCTACAGTCCTCCAGTGCAGGGGGAAGAGACAGACAAAACACTAGTGGAAGCCATCCACAAAATGGCAGCCAAAGGTGAACTACTATTACTTGGGGACTTCAGTCTGCCAGATGTAGATTGGAGCACCCAGACTTTGAGTACAGCCAAAAGCAGCAACATCCTGACTGTACTGCAGGGGTCATGCCTGAGACAGCTTCTAAATCCACCTGCAAGGGGGCTCTACTAGACCTGGTGCTCACCAATGAGGATAGGGTCAAGGTTGTTAGGGTAGGCAGCCAAATAGAAACCAGTGACCACAGGATGGTATGGTTCAATGTAACTACAGTAGAAGAGGCTAACCACACAAAAGTAAAGGTACTGGATTTCAGAAGAGCCAACTTTGACAAAATGGCAGAATATCTCAGGGGAGCCCTGGCAAAAGATGACAAAGGGGGAGAAGTGGAGAAGCAGTGGTCTATTCTCAAGGGGGCCATAGCAGAGGTAATGAACTGTTGTGCTAAACAGCAAAGCAAGAGTAATAAAAAGAAACAACCACTTTGGTTCTGGGGGGACCACTGTCCTCCAATGATGGAAGGGCTGGGGGAGGCCGGGTGTAACTCTGAAATGGTGCCGAGGCTGGGAGGATGTTATCTACGTGCTATAGTGAGGGCTGTGGCAGTCTGGCTACCGCTGTAGTGGGGGCGCTTCTGACACTGGATACAGGGATCGGTTGGGGGGGATGCACCTCTAGATGCCAGGGACAATTTATACAAATACTGAGAAGGTGATGGGGTAGTGGAAGGGACTGCTAGACCACCAAGGACAATTTATACAAATATTGGGTGGGTGATCAGGTGGTGGGAGGGACCGCTAGACCACCAGGGTAATTCTTCAAGTGTGGCAGGGAGGGATCAGGGATATGGTGGCGGGGGGCACTGCACTACAAGGGAATTTAAGTTTTTCTCACTGGGACGGTGATCAGAGAAGGGGGGAGGGACCACTAGACTACCATGAAATTCTCTGAGTCTATGGGGACGGTGATCAGAGAACAAGGAAGGGGGATGGACCCCAGGACTAAAAGGGACAAGATTATTATTATGCTGGGGGTTGCACCTGGGCAAAGTTTTGTTAATCTGGTGCTAGATCTTTTCCGTTTATGGCACTTAAACTAGTACCCAATTGGAAATGTAGAGGAGGCAGTATTAGGTCTCTTTTACAGAAAGAAACCAGGTGGATTATGGCCCTCAAAACATATCGCCTTTTGGGATTAAATGAGGACATTGACTATGCTCCATTTATATGACTGCTACTTGTCAATGGAAAATATTCAGGGTTAGCAGTTAGACTTGAACATAGGGAGTAATACATTTGTTTGTTGTTCTCATGTTTTTTTTCTGGCTGGCAGTATAGTCTAGAGGTTAGAGGAGTGAGATGTTAATGAGCTTGGTACATCCAGCAGACCAGACCTGAGTTTGATTCTCACAACCTCCACTTGCATACTGTGTGACTCTGAGCTAGTCACTTAACCTCCCAGTGCTCCCAGGTCACCCCTGAAAACAGGCACTTGTGCCTAGTGGGCCTTAACCAGTTACCAAAGACGAAAATAAATAAATTATCAGTCACTTTTGGATGATATTGACACTTATATTTTGGTTTTGCTTTTATTTTCTAGATGTGCAATTCTGTTCATGTATAACATCAACAGGTCTGGCTCTATGAACATAGGAGTCACTTGATTTGGGACCCATGGCCAGATACTTGAATCTTTTACAATTTGCTTGAGTAAATATAATTATATAGTAGACATGTCTAGGTATTCACAGGATGTCATATTTGCATGCTTCATTTTTTTATGATTGCTAGGTTTAAGAAATTAGTATGTTTAAAGTTACAGTCTGCTTTTCAAATGGTCACATTTCTCCTTTTTTCCTTTGAAACCACAACTCCTTTTTTCTTCCCCCTCCACCTATCACCAGCATTGCACACCACAAGCTACCCTTAGATAGTGTATCCACTGGGGGAGCTATATTTTAGAATGCCTGAATCTGGGGTCCCAGGATTTTTGAAATGGTTTTTGAGTAACAAACATGCTCCTGAGCAGCGGAGGCCACAGCAGCCACCACAGAAGGCTGCAGTCCCTCACAAACGTGCTCCTGAGCAGCAGAGCCCGCAGCATCCAGCACAGAAGGCTGCAGTCCCTCACAAATGTGCTCCTGAGCAGCGGAGCCCACAGCAGGCTGCACAGAAGGCTGCAGTCACTCACAAATGTGCTCCTGAGCAGCGGAGCCCGCAGCAGGCAGCACAGAAGGCTGCAGTCACTCACAAATGTGCTCCTGAGCAGCGGAGCCCACAGCAGGCTGCACAGAAGGCTGCAGTCACTCACAAATGTGCTCCTGAGCAGCAGAGCCCACAGCAGGTAGCACAGAAGACTGCAGTCCCTCACAAACATGCTCCTGAGCAGCGTAGCCCACAGCAGGCAGCACAAAAGACTGCAGTCCCCCACAAATGTGCTCCTGAGCAGCAGAGCCCGCAGCATCCAGCACAGAAGGCTGCAGTCCCTCACAAATGTGCTCCTGAGCAGCGGAGCTCGCAGCAGGCTGCTCAGAAGGCTGCAGTCACTCACAAATGTGCTCCTGAGCATCGGAGCCTGCAGCAGGCAGCACAGAAGGCTGCAGTCCCTCACAAACATGCTCCCAAGCAGCGTAGCCCACAGCAGGCAGCACAGAAGTCTGCAGTCCCTCACAAACATGCTCCTGAGCAGCGTAGCCCACAGCATCCAGCACAGAAGGCTGCAGTCCCTCACAAACATGCTCCTGAGCAGCAGAGCCCACAGCAGGTAGCACAGAAGACTGCAGTCCCTCACAAACATGCTCCTGAGCAGCGTAGCCCACAGCAGGCAGCACAAAAGACTGCAGTCCCTCACAAACGTGCTCCTGAGCAGCGGAGCCCACAGCAGCCCTCACAGAAGGCTGTAGTCTCTCAGAAATGCACTCCTGAGCAGCAGAGCCCATAGCAGCCAGCAGAGAAGGCTGCATTCCCTCATAAACATGCTCCTGAGCAGTGGAGCCCATTACAGCCAGCAAAGAAGGCTGTAGTTCCTCTCAAATGCACTCCTGAGCAATGGAGCCCACAACAGCCAGCACAGAATGCTGCAATCTCTTACAAATGTGCTCCTGAGCAGAGCCAGAACAAAATGTATTACCACAGAGCTGTAAGGCTAAAAAGGTTATTTCCCTGGACTTCTGTATATTATGTTGGCAGACTCATCTGATAGTTTTTTTGCAGCTTCTGTTTTGGACTGTTTACGTAGCATTTCCTGCAAGGTGCCATACGAACTGCACCACTTAGCCCTACTGCAGTCTAACATGTTTGTCTTACCCCTTAAGGGTTACTGTTTCTAAACTAGTTTAAGTACTACTTTCAGATTATAACTATTTCTATCCACCAGACAAGTTATCATGGTTTAGCCTGTTAATTATTGCATAGATGTTGCTCTGCCTCTGTTGAATGTGATATTTCTGCTTCAACCCCTTTACCCCTTTACCTGCTTGCTGTGCAATCTGTGGCTGGGGAGCTGAGAGTTTCCATCCTCAGATCTTCACAGCATTTGCTTACAGATGCCATTTCCAAGGTCAGATTTCCATATATGTGCAGTGGAGCCACCTAGAAACATAGAAACATAGATTTTGACGGCAGATAAGGACCGCTTGGCCCACCCAGTCTGCCCATTTCCCTACCTAATGGATAAGCTGCAGATCCTAGTTAACCAGCAGCCTACTTCTTTCTACCCCACCCCCTAGAATTGCCTTATGACTGTCCCATGAATGCTTGAATTCCACCACTATTTTTGACTCCACAACCTCCTCCGGAAGGCCGTTCCATGCATCCACAACCCTCTCGGTGAAAAAATACTTCCTTAAATTACCTCTGAGCTGCCTCTTTCTCTACACCTTTATCTGGAGTTCCTACCTTGACCTAGAGATAGCCTTTGTGTCCTGTGACCCTGTCCTCTCCCACCCCTGCTTTTCTTTGTTTCACAGGCTGCAGACCCTCACAAATGCACTCCTGAGCAGCGGAGTCCACAGTAGCCAGTACAGAAGGTATTAACACAGAGCTGTGTTAGCCCATTGCTGCATACGTGGCAACTGCCCACCACCCCCACCCAGGCTTTCCACTTCCTTTATAGCTAGACTAGGCTATGTGACCTGTCATGTGCCAGACAGGTTTCTGGAAATATCTCACAGGATTATATTATGTAACCACTAGGAGTCACTATAGATCCTTTCCTATACCTCCCTACCACAATCATAATTTAAACCTTAACCACCCAGTTTTGGACTCCTCCCCCTTGGCATGCCTCTTTTTCAACCACCCCCAACTGCTACCCACCCATCTTCCTATGTCCTGCTAACCTGGATTTGAATCCTTGGTGTTTAACTCCAAAGGTGGGGATCCTAATAACTATACTATCCAAGTGACAGTAATTTTACTTGGCCTTTTGCCCACCTTAACCTCTTAGCCTCCACCCCCCCCCCCGAAGACCCTCCTGGTACACCTCCACCCTCTCTGGCTCTTCCTCCCACACCTCTGTTACATCCCTAAGTGGTAAAGTGGTTCTACCTACCCTTTGTCATTCCCCATACTACCTATACCTTTAATCCCATCTAGACCCTCTCAAGCACCATGTGGGGACATAGCAGATTAGCTGCACTTATACTTATCTCCATTATAATAATACCCACTGGTACTGGCAAGAACTACCAATTCATCAACTGTCCCCCTTCGCAGTAACCTCCTCCTGGTGGGCCCTGCTACCCTAAGTAACACTTCAGACTGTGTCCTCAGACCAGCTCATCTTTACAGTAGCATGGCTCAAGCACCAAGCACTAAAACCCTCTCTTTATTACCTCAAAACACTATCTTTGCTGTACGCACACAAGGTTGTTACGTTCAGGCAGTGTAATCCGCCAACCACTCTAAAGCTACTATGACAATCTTTATCGCGGACTGTACTACTCCTCCTCCTACTCTCCAGTAACATACACCCCAATCCTGGCCCTGCCCAATCCCATAGCCACTGTAAAAACAACTTTGCAGCCCTTAAACTAGCTTCTATCAATATCAGGAGTCTGTTACCTAAACTTGCTGACCTCCAGATATGGGTTACTCAACATAATCCTGACATATTATCTGTGGTGGAAACCTGGCTAACACCTAAGATTCCAGACTCTGCTATTTCTCTTGCTGGATATACCATCTTTGGTCAGGCTAGGCTATCGAAAAGGGTGGAGGTTGTGCAATTTATATCAAGGACACACTCCAAGGCCTTGCCATCTCAAAACCAGACTCCAGAAAAAATGTTCAGGTTCTTTCCTTTAGGCTACTATTAGGCTCCCACGGTAAATCCCTTACCATTATTTCAGTTTACATACTATACCATTGCATGATCAGATTGCTGGCCTCAACAAGCTCATTGACTACTTATCCTACCTGTACCTTAACACTGAAGTTATTTCCCTAGCGGACTTAAATGTTAATTGGCTGGTCCCAAAGGCTGCCCCTTTTAAGGACACCCTTTCCTCAGTCAGTATAGCCCAGTTAATGAACTTACCCACTAGAATTAACCACCAGAAAGGCTCCAGCTCCCTCCTTGACTGGATTATCTCTAAGCAACCAAAGAGAATTTCCTACGCTGTTGTCCTTCAGGATGCTATTAGTGACCATTCCCCTGTGCTCTGCTTCTGGTCAAACAGGTCCCCTAAGCCTCTGGCCGAAATAGTACTGCACCAAGTCCTGAAGAAAAGACAGCTGGAAAACCTTCAGGCCCATCTTCTAAATTGTGACTAGTCTCCTATTGGCACTGCACCTAACATTGACCAAGCACTTGAGTATTTTATCACCAAATTCAATAGTGCCTGTGATATCTACACCCCCATCAAAAAACAGAAGATGAAAGGGGCTAATAACCACTGAACTACCCCTTCCCTTTTAAACCATATGGCTTTCAGGCCTAATCTCTGGCACCATGCCTGTGCCACGGGTAAACAAGTTGACCTTCAGCTGTACAAAACAGACAGGATTGCCTGTACTAGTAAAATTCACCTAGCCAAAGTCCAGCACTTGAAGGATGAGCTCTCAAACTCCTAGGGTGATGGCAGCAGGTTCTGGGATAACCTCAAAGATCTCCTGGGCACTCCCAGCAAATTCTCCCACACTATTCTTGAAGTTGAGAGCGAGAAGATCCAAATCCCCAAGCGCATCACTAATAACCTCAGCAATGCTTTCTCTGAACTGAGCGGCATTCTCCCCTCTTGACTTTTTCAATACACTGACTGGCATAGTAAAGGACAGTAATGCCTGTCCCTCACAGGCCCCCCATTTCATTTCAGTAGAGTCACCATAATTGAAGCTAAAAAATACCTAAGACTGGTGCTAGGCAAATCTAGATTTAGTTGTGACTGACTTGATCTGAAACTCGTCCATCTAAGCCTGAATACAGTCCTAATACCCCTCTCTAAATTGCTGAACCTATCACTCTGTCTTGGGCAATTCCTAGTGCTCTGGAAAGCTGCAGGGGCGACACCTATCAACAAAAGTGGTGGCTGTACCCAGCCCTCTAACTATCGCCCTATTTCCATTCTTTCATCCTTCTCAAAAGTCTTGCAACACATTGTCTTAGATCAGCTTATCTAACACCTCAAGAAATATCAAATACAATGTCCACAACAGCATGGATTTAGGAAAGTGCATAGGACCACAACAGCGCTACTTGAATACGCTGGGTTTATACACAATACTCTGGAACAGGGTCACCTAGTGGGGGCAATATATATTGATCTCACAAAAGCATTTAATATAGTCCATCACACCCTATTATTTGACTCTCTACACGTCCTGGGGCTTTTGGATGAGATAATGGGTTGGTTTGAGAGCTACCTTGGTGGCCAATCCCAGAAAGTCAAAATAAGTGGTGCACTCTCTGACAGCTACCAAGTGCAATGTGGGGGTCCTGCAAGAATCAATCCTAGGACCCCTGCTCTTTAGTCTATTCCTAAACACCCTCCCTCAGGCTTGCTCATCTAACCTACTTCTCTCAGTGAATGATGCTCTCATTTTCTCAAGTCACCCAGACCCCCTCCCCCTTCAGCAACAACTACAGGACAACTTATCTGCTGTCGAGGAATTGTTCTCAGACCACAAACTCCTTCTTAATTACAAAAAATGAAATCTATGCTTTTCGCCAGTTCCCACAATAGGAACAAACTACACCAACTAACCATCCTTAACAATCTTAACTCACCCCTTGAACAGGTCCAGCAGTTCAAATACCTTGGTATAATCCTTGATACTGCCTTGCAATTTGCTGTCTATGTGGACCATTTAGCTAAGGCAGCAAACACCAGGATTGGGCTCTTATATAGGCATAATCACTGTCTTATCCCGGACACCCTCTGCATAGCAATCACCAGTTCAATGTTCTCCTTAATTGACTATGGGCTAATTATTTATGGCACTGCCATGGATACCACCCTTAAAAGAATCTGCCTAGCCCTTAATAAAACCTGCAGACTACCTACTGGTGCACATAGACTAACTAAAACTTGTGAATTATATGCTCAAACTAGCTGGCTAAACCTTAAGTGCTTGATAAAGTATCAGACGTGTCTGTTTGCAAAAAAGATCCATCTTGGTCTAATCCCTCCAATCTTCCTAAAGCTTCTTTACCAGGTCACCAACCCTCACCTCAGTTGTAGAATGTCTAATCTGGACTTTCAAATCCCATTCTGCCATACCTCCATTGCAGAGCGCTCCTTCAAGTACAGGGCCCCAAGCTGGTTAAATGACTTCCCCTGTCACTCCTTGGCCAGTCCAAGATCGGCCCATTCATGCACAAATGTTGCCAGCACCTTACTACTCAGAGCAGGTACTGTATGATTGTTTGATCTAAGCTGTTTCCCCCATTTTCATGGAACTGACCCCTGTGGACCTCAATTTCTCCTCCACCCCTCTCTCTATTTTCCTATGTTTACCCTGCACCCTACTGCTCTTTCCCTGTACCTACAACAACATGCAAGTTCCCTACTTCCCCCTTCCCCATCTTCTCTTCCACCACTCCCCCTTCCCAGTATTGCCCCCTTCCTCTTTGGTGTCTGTCCCCTCCTTTACTCCCTTCCCCCAATCCCAATACTGGTTTACCTGCCCTCCTCCATCACGACATAGTCTTTACCTGACTGTATTGTTAATCCGTATTCTCCTTAAGAATGCACTTTATTTTGTCAGTGCTAAATATGCACTCTTCAATTCATCTATATTATTTTGTAATTCAATATGTAAACTGTGCTTCACTTTTAACTGATGTAGAACCTTTGTAAAAGAGCCACTGGCTCAAAGGTATTGTAATCCGAGAAATATGTAAAAAATAAAAAAAAAAATCTTTTGTAGGAAACTTTTCAGTGTTCATTTTATTTTTGCCTCATTTCCCCTCCCCCATTTACAAAAGATTTTTAATCAATTTTCTTTTACCTTTTAACGATCCTAAACCCCATATTCATATTGTGAAAGCAATTATGTAACATGCAAGCTGGCATCATAGAGATACTCAATATTTCTGAGTTTATATACACTCACTTCATATCTTAGGGGCTGCTTTGTTATATTTACCCATCTGATACTGTATACTATGATACGACAGTCTATAGAATTAGATGTTTTGAAATAAATTTAAGTCTGTTAAAGTTGGCCCTTTTGCATTACCATATGATATGCAGCTCTTGTGAACTCAGCCTTTTTCATTTCTTCTACTTTGTATTATGACGTATTCTATTGGGATTATTTGTATTTTGGTTTAAGGGGTAGTACACCATTAAAAGTTTCTTATATTTAAGGATGCTTTCTCTCTTTTGTTCACGACCCTGATGAAGACACCCTGTGTTTGAAGCAATGGGGTTAGTCTTTTCATCCTCTAATTATGCTCACTTATTAAATGCTAGTATGCAGAATTATTTGGTGCCTCAGTTGTCGATTCAATAAGGAATTTGTCTCCTTGAGTGCAACCTTTGTGCTTTGTGTTATTGGATTTAGGACTAGCCTCCCTGGTTTGCACTGGTCTCAGTCACAAGGATGCAATGCCACCTTTGAAGCTTCAAAAGGATCTGCAATAGCCTGCCTAACCCTGAGTTCTGGAGTCAGAGTAGTGGCAGGGCTAAGTATCATTGTGGTATTTGCAGTATTACTGCTGCAGACTTGGGTTGTGGGCTAAGCATCAACTGGTGTCTACTCTGTACAAAGCATACAGAACATTCTGGTGAAAGAAGTGTGGCATAATTCCTTGTCTGACATGTAGAACATCTATCTGTGAAGGAGCCACCATTGTTAAGATGTCAGTTATGGCTGGAGTCTTCCTAGGCAGTCACTGTCATCCATCAGGCAAACATCCCATTCCGGGGCCGTTATTTCTCCTGCTGCTGCAGACCACTGCTTCACTGTTGCAGATGCCTTAGGTATTGGGGGAGTCAGCACAGGCCATTCATGCCTTAGACAAAGTCGTCTAATCATGCCTGAGCTTTGCTGACAGCCTGCAACCATTAATTATGCAAATTTCAGACCACAGAGTTTGCTTTTGCTATCAGAGCAATGAAGCAGCTGACTAAGGCATCTAGAACATTTCTGCTAGAACATTGTAAGTTCACTTTGTGTTTTTCTAGAAGTCTTTTGCCCTTTACCCTTTATAGCTGCTAACTGGGTGTGTGTGGCTTATGCAGAAGTGAAGCCATTGTCTGCATTTAAACTTCCCTAGCCTTCTTACAAGAGCACTATAAAAAGACTTTCTACCTACATGTCCCATCACATCTATATGTCCCAGTCTGTTACTGGAACAGTGTAGGAGAGGAACAGTTGAAGTAATTGACATTCAAGTATGGGCAGGAATCCACAGGCAACTGCAGGCATGCATGAAATTTTGCTAGTCAAGTAAGGTTAGGTACAGCACCTGTTTACTTGCTGCTGCATGTGGGGAAAGTACTGGAGGAGGGGTAAGGGGTAATGACAAGGAGGTAACAGTCCTTCCTCAGCCTATGCCACTAAAAAAAATAACTCACTGTTCAAGTGGGACAGAACTGCCTGGAGGAGGCAACCATGGTAGTGGCCAGTGAGAACATTGAGGTCTTCCATAGGGGAAGCCCCAAGGTGGGATGTAGAGGACCACATCAGACAAGGAAGAATATTCTTGTGGGGACTCAATTGTTCAGGTTGGTAGATTTCAGAACAGTAAGGTAAGGAAAAAGGGAGGTAAATTGCCTTCTTGGTGCCACGGCTTGCTGGGATGGACAGTGCATCCTAAGGATCACTAGGGCAGAGTGGCAAGAGAGGGACCTAGATGTTATTGTCCACCTGGGGACTAGGGACCTAGCTAAGTACAGGGCTGGGATTGTGCAGGGAGAGTCCAGGGAACTGGGCAGGAGTCTTTGCAGGTAGCATGCATGGTGGCTTTCTTTGAGGTGCTGCCTGTCTTCAACCAGGAAAAGATAGGGTTCTCTACACCAGAAGCTTCAACTCATTGTTTACAACCAGGGAAGGTGGTTGAAAAAATGGTGTAGAGAAAAGAAGTTCCCTGGCATTGTGGACTAAGGACCACCCTAGAAGGATACAGGCCTATTTTGAAGTGATGGCCTGCATCCCTCTTGGAGGGGTATCACAGTCCTCAGTGGACAGTTTATTTATTTATTTATTTGAATTTTGGTAACTGGGTAGGCCCACTGAGACAGAATGTCCCTTTTTCAGGGGCAACTTAGTGAAAAGGGTTAGAAATGGAGGAACAGTGTACAATAAATAATAGCACATGGTAAGTGTACGCAGATGCTTTTACAAATACTGTACATACATAATAAACAAAGTAAAATGTCACACAGACAGTAAATTACGTTACTTCTTCAAAACTGGTATAGGGACAAAAGTCAGAGAACAATAACTAAGCAAAGCATAATGTATGTATAGTTAGGTATAACTGAATGCAAAGTATACAGGCACATTGAGAAATTAGTTACAACTGAGCTAGTATAAATGTTATTTTATGAACATTTATACACTAGCTAAGGGACGGGCAAACTGCTCCCCTACAGACTGAACAACCAACAAGGGAGAACCTGAGGGGAGAAGAATGCCCCAGGGAGACAGATAAAGAAAAAAAACAGATTAGTAGAAGACAAGAGGGATGGGAACAAGGACTGTAGAAAGGGAAGGGGAAAGGAGGCTAGAAATGGGAGGGTTACAGGCAGAAAGAGAAAAAGGTATGGAAGGTCATGTTTGCAAATACATGGAGTCTTGGAAATAAAATTTCAGAGATAAGGGCCATCATGGAGGAGGCAGACCTGTAAACTGTGGCCATTTTCAAGTGGTAGTGCACTGGTAATCATGACTGGGACATGGCCATACCAGGCTATGCTAGTTCAGGAAGGACAGGATAGGGAGGAAGGGAGGAGGGGTAGTACTGTATGTAAAAGTGGGAATCAAAGTGATGGAAACACATGGAAACCTGGGTGCATTGAAGAACTTGAGGTACTGTGGGTCACCCTGGAGGCATGTGCTGGAGCCACTCTTTGTCTTGGCATGATCTAAAGACCCCCAACAAAGTGGGAGGAACTGGATAAGGCACAGAGGGAAGCTATTAGCAAAATGGCAGAAAAAGGGGAAGTGCTGCTGGTTGTGGACTTAAGTCTCCTGGATGTAGATTGAAACCTCTCAGCCATGGTCTCAGCTAGAAGCAGAGATATTCTAGACACTCTGCAGGGGCTGTTTCTCAGACAAAAGTGAAGGAGCCCACATGTGAGAGGGAAGTGCTGGACCTAGTGCTCTTTAACAGAGACAGTGTTGCAGACGTCAAGGTGGGAAGTCACCTGGAGACCAGTGATCACCATACAGTGTTGTTCAACATAAAGACGGCAGTTGAAGACTAAGGGAGGGATTGTGAGGTTAAAATGGGTAGAAGGAACTGTTCAGAGGTTGATCAGGAAAAAGCAAATATCCTGAACAGACACTTTTGTTCAGTCTTCACAGAGGAAGATAAGGGGATGGACTACAAAAAAGTACATGAAAACTGGGAGAAGGGAGGTAGACACAAGTAAGTGTACAGCAGAGAGAGTCATGTAATGGCTTGCAAATCTGAAAGTTGACAAATCTATGGAGCCAGATGGATTATACCCAAGGGTGTTGAGGAATTTCAGAGGTACTGACTGCACCTCTGACAGACCTATTCAACAACTCAAGGGAAACAAGTGTATTTCTTAAGTACTGGAGGAGGGCAGATGTGATCCTGCTTCATAAAAGCAGTAGCAAGGAAGAGGGTGGAAACTATAGGCCCATCAATCTGACATCAGTGGTGGGAAAGTTAATGGAGTTGCTGTTAAAGGAAATGATTGTGAAGCATCTTAAATCCAGGAGGTTACAAGACTCAATTCAGCATGAATTCATGGGAGGGGGGAATGTTAGACGAACCTGATAGATTCCTTTGACTGGGTGGCCAGGGAAACAGATAAGGTACTGTAGGAGTGTAGATGTGACCTACTTAGCAAGACCTTCAACACCATACAGCCTAATGTAGATTCATAATGGAATGGGGCAGCTTAGGAGTGGGTCCTAAGGTGGTTAAAGGGTAAGAAATTGATTAATGGATAGCAATAGAGGGTGGTGCAAAATGGAAATTATTAGGGCCAAAGGAGGTGACAATCAGGGTACTTCAGGGCTCATTACTGAGACCAGTCCTCTTTAATGGCTTTATAAGTGGAATTGCATATGCACTGAAAGGGAGGTATGCCTCTTAGCAGATGACACCAAAACCTTCAGTATGATGGACACTCCAGTGTAGAGAGGTTATGAATTTTTAATTAGCGGGCGAAGCTGACATAAATCTGTGAATCTGCAAATTCCATGGCACAACTGCTTACTTCATTCATGGATTTTTTCAACTTAAAAAACAATCACACCAACAACTATGTCATGAAACCACCATGTCCCACACTCAAGAACATGTAAATGAGTCAACTCCACTGTGACAGGGTTGAATAAGACCCTGTTTCGTTTATTATGCAGAAAGTGTTAAATGCAAGGATCTGTTCTATCCTTTCCTTTTATGTCTGTTGTCTGATTCCGCAAACTACTTTTTTTGTGAGACCTAGAAACTGATCACCCTGATGGTCTCTTGATTCTCCACATCCCACTATCTCCCTGCCTTCTCTTGTTGTTTCTGGCTGTTTCTATCTTTTCTTTCCACTTGCACATTTGTGGTTATAAAAATATATGTGAATCTTTATGTAGATCTGCTTGTGAAACTGGGATCCTTTGGTCTGAAAATAGATATAGCTTTGTTTATTTATATTCACTTTGTTCACCAGGTAAGCACACTGGGCCAAGGCCCATTTTCAGGAATGACCCAGAGCTACTTGACAAGCAGCTAGGATGTTAACAAGTTACAGAAGGTACAACAAAAGTACATACAATTGGACATAACAAGATATAAAGCAGCACATGATGACAAGTTGTTAAAATGTTAGTAACATCTACAAATAGATTGGTGCAGCAATTTTTTTTAACTCATTTTTAAAATGTAAATGACCTTTTGAGTCTAGGCAAATTTAAGGCATATTATTCCAAAGTATAGATGCCTGAAATGAAAAAGATTTTTTGACCATAAATGTTGTGATATTGGGTAAGCTTAATTTAATATTTGAAGAGGACCTCAGTGTCCTAGCCCTTTTCTTCAATCCAATTACAGTAACTTAACTAAAGGAGACTGGTGTTCAAGTTTAATTATTTTATCCAGAAAACAACCCAGACTATATTTGAAATTTAATTTAGGTGGCATCCATCCCAATTCTCATATGACAAACAATGATGAGTATTATGTAGTTTTGCTGTGACAAAACGACAAACTGCATTAAACATTTTATTTATTAAATCAAGATCATTACCAGTTATCATAGTAAATAAAACTGAATTATAGTACAACATTGGCAGAAGTACACTCTGTGCTATTGTTTCCCTAGCTCCTCTTGTTAAGCAGTCCTTTATTTTATAAAGGCCAACACGTTTCTGATTTACTTGTTTTACAGTTTTCTTTACATGGGCTGTATAGGACAAATTAAGGTCTAGTAGGACTCCCAAATATTTTGACTCAGTGACCTGCTGCAACATAATTCCATCCAGGTCAAATATTTGAAGGGGTTTACACTTGTTTAATTTGGGCTTTGAACCAAACAAAATACACTGTGTTTTTGCAGTGTTTAATATCAGATGGTGCAACTTCAACCAATTATTTAAAGCAGAAAAGTCAAAGTTTAAAGATTAGTTTATTTCATCACCTGAATTTGGACTAGAAACAATTATAATATCATCTGCATATAATGAACCCCTGAGGAACTCCCTGTTCTAAAGTCTGTGTCTGTGACTGCACTCCACCAATG
The DNA here is from genome assembly GCA_016271365.2 of Neoceratodus forsteri. NCBI lineage: Eukaryota > Metazoa > Chordata > Ceratodontiformes > Ceratodontidae > Neoceratodus > Neoceratodus forsteri. The sequence continues at coordinate 634,252,396 of CM057455.1, read as the reverse complement.
TTAACTCTCAAAGGGTGATTTGTTAAATAGCTCTGAAATCATTTACAAGCGCTTTCCATTGGGCCAATGTCCTTCAGTCTCTGAAGCAACATGATATGGTTAACTAAATTGAAAGCTTTCGAAAGGTCAACAAAAACTGCACCAGTTAACTTGCCACAGTCCATTGATCTTAAAGCATGATCTGAAAAGCAAGCCAGTGCTGTGTCTGTGCTGAAGGACTTCTGAAAGCCATACTGCTTCAGAGAGCAAAGTGCATTGGCCTGAAGATATTCAGTGATTTGTTCATTAACAATTTTTTCTAACATTTTACTCAGCAGAGATAATATTGATATGGGCCAGTAATTATCAATATCCTATAGAGAACCATATTTTGATATGGGTTTTATCTCAGTTTGTTTCCAAGTTTGTGGGAACTCACCAGTGAACAAAGAAATGTTAAACATTTTGGTCAAAGGCACATAAATAAAGAGTGCAATGATTTTCAATAACATGGGTTCAAGCCCTTCTAACCCTGCACTTTTATTGATTGGGATCTGTTTAGTTAATTTAAACATCCATTGCAGACATATCCAAAAGTAAAATGGGTTGATTGGTTTGGTTAATTTGTGTAGATGCAGCATTAGTTTAAAAAGTATTGCTACCAAAACAAGTAGCATATAAATCTGTGAATCTGGATAACAACAAATCACAGATTTCTTTGTTTTTTTTTTATAACTGACTCATTATGTTTAATTGTATCGTATGCTATAGTCTTGGTAGGATCAATCAATAATTTAACTGATGACCAACATTTTTTTGTGTCACCAAAAGAATCCAACTGTTCTTTTCTAAAACAATCAGTTTTGCTCTTTCGAGTTCAATTTTTACATTGATTTCTTAGAGTGCAATAACTATTGAGCTCTGTAGTAGAATATGTCTTTTTATAGTTTTTACACTACCTGTCCCTCTCTTTCATTAACCTAAAATGTTTAGGAGAGATTCATTTATCATCAGTTCCTTAGACCTTTCTTATAACTAATGGAACATACTTATTGTTTAATGTTAATAATGCAGTAACAAAAAAATCAACAGCAGCATTTGATCAGGTATAACATCTAAATAAATCTAATCTAGTCAGCTCAGATCCTTGTTCAAATGTTCAAAATCAACATTATTATAGTTTCTTTAAGAAATAATTTGGGAGGGGACTTTAGTTTTGGTGCTATTCCAGATGCAGAACACTGGAGGATGATTGCTAATGCTATCTGGAAGAGTTCCACAATCAATGATCTTATCAATATTTTTAGTTAGAATCCAATCTAAGACTGTATGTAAGTTACTACAGAAATTCATTGTTGTAAACTCTGTAATTATCTGGGTAAGGCCTGCATTTAAAACTAGTGTTTCTAAATCAGTTTGATCTGCTGTTCCAAAGTTTAAATTGAAGTCTCTCATTACTAAAACATGTTTGTTAAGTACAGTGAATTAAAAACATTCTAAAATTATATAAGGCCTTTTTTACCTGATTTAGGTGGATATATACAGAAATTAACCTTATTACATACTCCTAAAACAGTTTCCAAAAATAGTCATTTGCATCCAGTCATGGGTTTAGTGGGTATATCCTGAACAGTAACTTGAAGTGCTTCTCAACAGAGCACAACAACCCCCTCCCCACCTTTCTTCTTGGATGTCCTGTCCTTCCTAACTAATTTATACCCTTTAATATCACAGAGATCATCATGAGTGGAAGGTTTTAATTATGACTCCGTTAAACTGAGTACATCGAGTTTGTAAAATGTTACTGGTGCTTCAATTTCATCTTTTTATTTAAAAAACTCCTAGTGTTCAAATATACAGTTTTAAAACCCCTTGAGTTCCATTTAGGTATTTCCTGAAAAGTTGATGAAATAGGCCCAGGATTTACTTCTACATCCCTTGACATAGTTATACTGTTAAAATGAATGCAAAAAGCTATTTGGAATTTAGAGGTTTAACTCTGAGATTACGTTTGACTTCCACAAACCGATTTGCAAAGTTGTCAACAGGAGATTCATTTTAGGACACCATGATCTGTTTTGTTCACCTGCAGGAAAGAAACTGACAAGAACTCTGATATGTTTTGTGTGAAAACAGGATATCTCTTAACAAGCTTTGGATGTAGAAATTAATTGCCAAGCAAAGACTTCTTATAAACTGAAACTTAGAATTAGAGTTACCTTCAGAGTAAGGACTTTGTTTTGTTTAAACTACCTATTTTTAAAAACCATTCTGTATATTTTTTATTTTATTGTTATTGGAAATAATAAAATGCTACTTGTGAATTATATAACTGCTTCTGGTTTTCCTATGCTTCCTTACCTATGCCTTGATGACAGATGGTGTTAGAAGGGGGATTTATGCCATCCATACTCTAAGCCAGGAGTTTTGTGTGTGGGTAGTAGACCTGGTACCAGGGAAGCATAGAAGAAAGGTATGATTCCTGCAACAGCAAACCTGGGAGTGATTACCAGAAGATAGGCAGTCAAACTAGAAGCAGAAACAAAAGTCCAAACTGAGACTGTACAGCCTGAACCAGTACTAAAAGAAGGGGAACAGCCAGGGACTGAACCTAAAAGCCTGTCCACCTTCTTCAAATTGTTTGCTATACAACAAAGACAGAAAGAGATGCAGAGAAAAGAAGAGATGCAGTGACAGGAGCAGCACAGAAGAGAAAAGATGCAGAGACATAAGCAGCAGAGAAGTGAAGACATGCAGTGATGGTTGGATTCCTTGCAAGCTATAAAAGCTGAAAGATCTGGTACCAGTCCAGCAAAGCAACAAATCACAAACAACTTAAAAGACATTAAATTTACAAAGTGTGTTTCCTCAGATGATATTGAAGCACTAGGTAAGTGCATACCTGGCCAGTTTTGAAAGGGTTGCTGTAGCCTGCCAGTGGCCAAAGCAGCAATGGGCAATCAGGCAGGCACATTACCTGACAGACAAAGCTCAACTTTCCCACAGCAATATGGACACACTGCACAGTCAGAAAACTATGACTGTGTGAAAAGAGAAATCCTGAAAAGGTATGACATCTCAGGAGAGACTTACAAGCAAAGATTCCAGTCCCTGAAGTACCACTCAGTCGACAATCCCCAAGAAGCCTTCACCTCACTCAGAGAACTCTTCATTAAATTACTCCAACCAGAGGGCAAAGCAGTTCCAAAAATCATAGACATATTTGCAATGGAGCAATTCATCAACATCCTTCCCAAAGACATGCAGCTTTGGGTAAAAGAACACAGATCAGAAAGTGGGGAAAAGGCTGTTTCTTTGGCTGAGGACTATTTGATGGCCAGAGAGACCATGCTGCTGTGAAGTAACAGTCAAGGAATGGCAAGACCCTCTTTTTCCCAGTTTAAGTCCAGGTCTGATAACAACTCTGGTGGGGGTAACACATCTGCACCCAAAGACTTTATTTGCTATACAGTAATTGTAATAAGCCAGGTCATATCTTCAATAAAAAATAAGGAGGGTAATGCTGGAACAGATTTGTCCTAGCAAACTGGGGCAAGTATTTAACAGATTTCAAGGTGGGAGATAAGACTGTAAAGGGACTTGTAGATTCAGAGAGCAGACAGACCCTGGTGTATGTTGAAGTGCTGGGAAAACACTGTGCAAAAGTACCAGGTATTGGGGGTCATCTGTATCCACTGGTACACACGATACTATCCCACCATCCAGGTGACTCTGAGCATGAGGTGTCAAACCCATTGAAAGTGGGGTAGTAACTAAAATGCCTGTATCTCTGATTATTGAGAATGACTTTCCAGTATTTGCTGAGTTGATCACAGATGGAGAAGAACCTGCAGTTTGAACAGCAGTGGTAAAAAGAGCACAGACAAAGAAAATCTCTCATGGGGTGGACACTTTTACTTTTGGTGACTTTGATGCAGACTTGTTTGAGACCAGCTTCAAGATCTGGAAATCCAGTAAAGAAAAAAAAAACACCTTAAGAAACAGTGGCAACAAAAAACTGATGGCTACTAGGGGTTAATATATGAAAATGCTGAAACTAAACTGATAACTAATTGTGATTTTGATTCAGAACAAACTAATCATGTTTCTCTTCAATGTTATTTTAAGCAGCTGGGGCTGAAACAACAACAGGGTGAACTAATGTTTAAAAAATGTAATGGGTTACTTTACAGAGTGTAGGTTAAACCTCAGACACCGGAACCGATAGAACAATTGGTTATACCACTAAAGTTTAGGAGTGAGTTGTTACAGTTGGCAGATTACAGTCCTATGGCCGATCAGTCAAGGAGGGATGGCACCCTTACCAACTTGCGGTACAGAATTTACTGGCCTGGAATTCATGAAGAAGTTGCTACCTATTGCAGTTCTTGTGCTGAATGTCAGAAATTAGCCCCAGTGACTAAAAGAGACAAGGTGCCCCTGGTGCCCCTTCCCTTGAAATAAGTGCCTTTTGAGAGAATTGCAATGGACATTGCTGGCCCTTTAGACACTGCCCATTGCTGATGCATTGTGGAAATGAGCAGGGTGAGGATGCTGGATTTGTGTATTTGAGTTTAACCCCTGTTTCTGATATGCACGTGGACTCTAGTCATTTGAGTGACCTAAGATTAAGAAAGCGGTTCATCTTCTATAGAAGAGAGGGTGCCTGGGCACTTACTATAAATACTAGTTTCAGTATTTTTGACCTTTAAATGGGAGTTTTCCATTTTGAGAAACCTTTGAATCTGGGAAACAAAAACCTAGGAGAAGAGTACACAGTGGGGGGGTACTAACAGCAACAAAAATGGAATGGGACCTGAGGGTAGTCTTATCAGATGACCTAAATGTAGGCAAGCAATGTCAGAAGGCAGTAAGAAGGGCTGGGGGATACTGGGATGCATAAGGAGAGGCATTACCAGTAGAAAACAGGAAGTTGTTATCCCTCTGTGCAGACAGTTGGTGAGACCCCATCTGGCATACTGCATGCAGTTCTGATGACCCCCATCTCTGCAAGGACATAGACAGGATTGAGATAATCCAGAGGAGGGCAAATAAAATGATGCAGGGTCTGCACCAGAAGCCATATGAAAAGAGACTAAAGGTGCTTAATATGTACACCCTAAAGGAAAGGAGGGAGAGGGGGGACATGATAGAAACATTCAAGTACCTCAATGGCATCAACAAAGTCTAAGAGGGTAACATTTTTCAGAAAGAGAGACGTGCAAGAACAAAGGACACAATTTGAAGATAGAAGGGGGAAGGCTCAGGAGCAACGTGAGGAAGTATTTTTTCATAGAGAGGATAGTGGATGCCTGCAACAGAATTCCAGAGGAGGTAGTGGGGTCACAAACAGTGGGGGAATTCAGGAATGCATGGGACAGACATGAGGCAATTCTAGAGGGGAGAAGGAGGAAGTAGGTTGTTGGTTACATAGGATCTGCAGCTTATCCGAAAGGTAGGGAAATGGGCATACTGGGTTGGCCAAGCAGTCTTTATTTGCCATCAAATTCTGTGTTTCTATGTAGACAAAAGCAAAAAAGGATAACTGATTCATTGTGGTAGTATGTGACTATGGTACTCGATACCCAGAGGCAGTTCCTATGAGTCATGGCCTGAACACTGGCAGCAGAGCTTACCAAAATTTTCATCAGGGTGGGTATATCTAAAGAGATTATTACTGACTAGGGTAGTAATTTTGGTGCTGTATTACTGAAGGAGCTGTACAGACTACTAGGTATCACTGCCATGAGTACTTCCCCTTATCATACTCAGATAGATGGTCTTGTTGAGCATTTTAATCAAACCCTAAAACACATATTAAAAAGGTTTGTGATGGGGAAGGGAAAGACTGGGATCAATACTTGCCTTTTCTGCTTTTTGTTTGCAGAGAAGTGCCACAAGCCTCATCAGATTTTTCACCATTTGAAATACTGTACGGTAGACAACTTTGAGGGCCACTGGATGTAATAAAAGAAACATGGGATGATAACCCCACTCAGAAAAAAATCAATTACATTTTACATGTATGCCCTGAGAAAGAATCTTGCACAGTATGTTGAAATTGTCCATAGTAATCAGGAAGAGGTAAAAAAACAGAAGGAGGCATATTATGATCATGGGGTAAAAGAAAAGGGTTTTGAGCCTGGTGAAAAGATCTTGCTACTATTACCCACTACAGAAAATAAACTATTAATGAAGTGGTAAGGGATGTATAAGGTGCTTAGACTTACTGGCACAGTTAACTATGAGACTGAGACCCCTAATAGGAAAAATCCTACCTAGATATACCATGCTAACCTCCTAAATAAATGGGTTGAAAAAAGTGGTTTAAGGCTCTGAGCTAAAAATCTGGAGACCTGGGTTTGAATCCCACAGCCCCCACTTGCATACTGTGTGACCCTGAGCAAGTCACTTAACTTCCCTGTGCTCCCAGGTTGCACCTGTAAACAAGCGTTTAGCTTAGTGTGCTACTCCTGGTTAAACACTGCAAAAAAAGAAAGGAAAGGCTATGAGAACTTATGGGAGGAAAAGAGGGGTGGAAGAGCAAAATTACATTGCTTCTGGAATGTGTGGAAATAGTGGAACAGGACTTGAGGAATTAAAGGCAGATACTATACATGGTAATTGCCTTTTACTAGAGATTCTTGTCCTGCTAAAAAGTACTTTGGATAAAGGGAATCAGAATACTCTTTCACTCTCCAGCCCCCAGTCACCAATGTATAGTAATCTTCAAGATATACCAAAACAGAGACAGAATAAGGAAGTGGAGAATAAAGTAGGGAATAAAATATTAAATAAAACACTGGTTAAGTCGGTAAATGATATAAAGGTTATGACTGAGCATAAAGAGATGGAAGAAACACAAAAGTTAGTAAGGCAACTAAAAGATCAACATAAGCCTAAAAGGCAGCACAGCAAAGGGAAAGAAAAAGACTCATGTACAGGAGTAGAAAAGGAGGTTGAAAAGGGACTAAGTAGAACTAAAATTCTACAGGAGGGTCCCAAGTGCAAGGAGGGGATTAGAAAAGTGTATATAGAAATGGAGGATGGGTTGTTGATACCATCTGAGGAGATAAATTCTAACATAAACAACCAAACTCAAGGAAAAAAGAGAATGGGGGATAAAAGAAGTACTGCCCCAATACAAGAATAAGGAAATTTGTAAAAAGGAAGGAAAGAAAATGAGCACCTGGTAAACCCAATAGAGATACCATTTCAAAGGAAACTAAAATTAGTAAGGGCCTAATTAACCCTACACTCTTCTTTAGAGGAATTCCAAAAGCAAAAAATGAAAATTTAATGTCACTAAAAATTGCAGTGTATAATGTGTGTAAGCATCTTCCATGGAATAAGTTTAACTGGGCTGATATTGCCTTTGTGTATCAATACCGCACAGAAGAAGAAAACAGGTGGGCCTGTTTGGTTACACACAAGATTAGTAATAGGCAATTACTTCTGGATGCTAAATCTCAGTTTGAGTAGTTGGGTTTAAAGGCAGAAGTGTCCATATTAAATTTGGAGAGTAAAAGAGAGATGATTTCTGATTCAGAGCAGGTAAGATCTGGTGATCCTATTAATAGAGGACAGCAAATTACCCACATGAAAATGCTAAAAAGAATAACAAATTATATGGAACGAATACAAAGGCAACACACATTGTTAGCCAGAGATGAACCCTGGAATAATAATAAGATAATAAGAGGAAGGCAGATTAGAGGTCCAAGAATAAATAGCAGTGTACTATTAAGAAGTGATGATAGCTCTCTTATAGATCTGGATTCTACTTTATATGACATGGTAATGGAAAATACATTTTACCCACTGGAACCTGAAGTTGAACAAAATGGTTTGCCATGTAGGGCAACCTCCATTGTTCCAGACCCTTTCTCCCTTTTGACCCTAAAAAAGAGACTGATACTCTAGCAGGAAGTGGGGGAGGAGGTGGGGGAAGAAAGAAAGGGAAGGGGAGGGCATAAGGAGGGGAGGGAAGTGAGGTCATAGAAAAGGGGGACGGCCTCATGAGGTCATGAGGCTGTCAGAAAGTAGGTGGGTAAGAAGGACCAATAAGAAGAAGGAATGGCCAGGGAGGGGCGGAGCAAAAGGAGGTTAAAAAGAGCAACACAGATGGGCTCTGCCACTTTCTGCTATGTTCTTTGGTGAGTATTTTTGAGAGCCTAGCACATCAGTCAGGAAGAGTTCCTAAGAAGAAGGTAAGGAAGAGGCGTTTTTTGAATTCATGTTGAGTTGTTGAATTTTATCAGTTTAAAAAAAAGGGAAGAATCAAAGGAGAATGCTTTAGTAAGGATGTGTAGGCAGCAATAAACTGGAGAGTCAACTGTTGAGGTGGCTTAGGTATTATTTCATGTCTCCATAACAGTTCAAAAGAAGAATGCTTTAAAGCTGGGGGAGTCATCTGTTGATATGGCTGAGGGAGCTGTGCATTCTCCTCATAGCAGTTCAAAAAAAAAAAACAGAAGGAAAGTGTTGATTACCAATTATTGGTAAAAAGCAGGAGGTCATAACACTGTGCATAAAAGATATAGCAGCATGTTTTTTCCTGTGTAGTAGGAGCGTTACAGAGATAGACAGAGGTAGTAGCTCAGTGGGTTGCATAGCTGCGTCTGATGCTGAGAGCTCTGAAAGCTGTGGGTTCTTAAGCCAAGCACCAGAAGATTTATAAGGGGAGAAGGCAGAGAGAAGATAAGAAGAGGCAGCAGGTTGTGGGGGATGCAGTGAGCGAGACACGCAACGGTGGAAATGTTCAAAACAGCTGGCTCTGATGCAGAATAAAAAAAAACGTGAACAGGAAGCTTCGGGCGACGAGCTAGTAGGGAGCAGAAAGGAGTGGACAGAACAAAAGTGGGAAGCACACAGAGATGGGTGTTTGGAGCAAAAGGGGGATGGCGTGAACAAAAGGAGAGTGCAGGAGATTAAAAGCGGATGGCGGATCGTGAGCGGAAGGTCGGGAGAGGCAAAGGATGGCAAGAGAATGAATGTGGTAGTGGGACAAACAAGGCATGCAGCCTAGGAAAGCCAGGTGGTGTGCAACGGATGGGGGGAGGGGAGAGGGTTCCAAAAGGGGGATGGGGTGGGTGCAGCATTAGGCTACGATGTAGTGAGCCTTTGCAACAAAAAGGGGGAAGGCACAGAGTGGACAGCAAGGTTTTGCATGCTCATGGGGGCAGGCAAAGTAGGAAGTCCAAAAGGGGGACAAGCAAGGGAACAAAAGAAAGGGAGACCATGTGGGAGAGCAAAAGAGAGAGAGTGAGAGGGCTGAAAAGATGTAAGAGGCATTAGCAACCAACAAGAAAGTGCAGACACGTGATTCAGATAAATGAATGGTTTAAAAAAAAAAGGGGAGTTTTTCTGAAAAAAAAAATGTGTGCGGTGTGCATTTTAAAATGTAAGAAAGGGGGCAAGGGCAGAGCATAAAGGGCTAAATGGGCGATACGGAGGTAGAATTTAGGAGGAAGAGCGCATTGCACAGGAAGCAAGGGACAAAAAAAAAATAAAAGGGGGGGATCTTGCCTCCAGCGAAGCAATCCACCCGTGAGGCTAGCAGAAGGGTTTAAAAATTGAACACCCTGGCAGAAGCACAGGGAGAGCAGCCATCTAAAAAAAAAAGGGGGGATGGGGCAGCCATCTTGTTGCGGGGGGGGTAGGAACAGGACAATGGGCATTTCCAACAAGGGGAGGTGGGATCACAGGCTGGCAGCAAAAAAAAAAAAAAAAGGACACAGGTGGAATACAGAAAAAAAAGGGGGAAGCTTATGATAAAAAGGTCAGCTAAATTATTAACAATGTTATTTTTTACATGAGCAGGACACAGAGAGAAACAATGAACATGCAGGGATCCAGACTAATGAAGATGGACGCAATGAAAACGATTATGGAGATGGTGGACTGGGCTCACAAAGTCCTGGATTCAGTAGAGGATGCAGAAAGGGGGGGAAGGGCCAGCAAGAAAGGGGAAGGTCATGAGGAAGGGTCAGAGTGGGGCAGGAGAAAAAGGGAAGGGAGCTGGGATCCTGGTGCCAAAAAGCCCCAGAACAAGTTCTCTGGGGCAGCAACTGACAACCCAAGCGATCCCGGACCCAGTGCCTGCGCCCAGTCTGAAGGAGCCAATGCCTGAACTGGAGCCCAATCCAAGGCAGGAGGTTAGGCCTCAACCAGGACTGGGACCCAGCATTCCCCACATCCGAACCTACCTGGCTGGGGGTACCACAGCCAGGCAGAGGGACAACGGAACCCATGGCTGATAATAGCCTGCAGACCCCAACAAACGGAACATGGGGAAAAAATGGAACCAGGAGACAAGGCGGCAATTGGAGCACCAAAGGAACCTCACAGAGAACCAGGTACAGTGTTGACATTAGAGAGTAGCATGAAGGAATATGTGGAGCAATTGTTATTAGGTATGGGGGAAGATGGCATTAAGAAGTTACAAAAAGTACTGGGGGAGTTAGAAGAAAGGGAAAAAGATACAAAACAGATGAAGGGGGGAAAAAGAAAGGCTAGGACAGATAAAAGGGGGCGGAGGGGTGCATCTAGGCGATCATGTGCCGGTAGCAACAAAAGAAAAAATCTGGAAAGGTGAATTTGTTGATATTTTTGCCCTGGTAGACAAGAAAACAGCAGAACTATATGAGGAAAAGAAGAGTTTCAGTAAAACAGAATTGGCGGCCACAGTAATGCTGGTCAAGAAGGGGGGGAGGAGCAGAAAGGGCCCACATATAAAGGAAAATCATGGGAAGCATGGACCTTTGGTTTAACATATTTCAGTGCTATAGCACAAGAAAAGAAGCCAGAATTTGGCATTCCCCTGTTAGCTTACTCACTGATTATAAGAAATGCATATAAGATGATGGGGGGCACGAACTGGTTGCAGTATGATGAGAAGTTCAGGACACGGATGGCTAATTATGGGGAGGATTGTTGATGGGATTCAAGACATAATGGCCTATGGTGGGAAACTATGACAGTAGCAGGAGGAGGTGAAGGTGAATGGCAAAAGGGAGGGCTGCAATACCAAAAATGTTGTTGGGGGTACAACAGGACGCACTGCTCTTTCCCACACTGCAGATTCAGGCATGCCTGTTCAAAATGTGGTGGATCTCACCCAGCCTCTCGCTGTAGAGCATATGGAGAAGCCAGTCCCTGGGGAAGTCAAGGTAACTATTGCTTTCGGGGGGGGGGGCACAGGGGAGCACATGGAGAAAATACAGGAAGAGGTAGAGGATATGCAGCAGGGAGAGGGTACCACCAAGGGGGAAAGTAAAGCAGGCCATTTCCATTTAGCAAAAACCCCTATTAGAGTTGAAGTAATAGAATGATGGTTAAAAGGGTACCCTAATGAGAAGGTGGGGTTGGAATTAATAGAAGGTTTTCAAAAAGGTTTTAGCTTACATTGCCAAGGGAAGAGATTTAGAACATGGGCAAAAAATTTAAAATCCATTAAGGGAAGGGAAACACTTCTAAGAAAGAAAATTGGGAGTGAAAAAGAAGTAGGTAGAATAGAGGGCCCCTTTAAAGAACCCCCTTTCCAGCACCTACGAGTATCTCTGTTGGGCCTGGTCCCCAAAAAACAGGTGGGAGAATATAGGGTGATGCACCACCTATCCTATTCAGAAAAAGAATCGATCAATGACCACATTTCAGAAGAGGATAGTAGGGTGTCCTATGGGACCTTAGAGGACGTGGTGGATATCATCAGGGCAAGGCACACCCCGTGGCTAGCAAAGACAGACATCAAGTCTGCATTCAGGCTGTTGCTGGTCTGCAGAGAGGATTGGGAGTTGTTGGGTTTCCAGATAGAAGGGGAGTATTATTTTGATAAGACCATGTCAATGGTTTGTTCAGTGGCATGCTCCACCTTTGAAAAATTTAGCACATGGCTGCAGTTGATATTCAAAAACAGGTACGGGCACAACACAGAATCCATTACTTGGATGACTTTTTGTTTATAGGGGAAGGAGAAAGAGGGGTACAGGTGATGCTGGAGGATTTTCAAGAGTTGTTCGGGGAGCTCAAAGTGCCATTAGCAGGAGAGAAAACGGAGGGCCACAGCAGGTGCTTGGAATTCCTAGGCATAGAGGTGGATGCAGAACAGGGTTTGTTCTGACTGCCAAGCCAGAAGATAATTAAATTAAAGGGGTTGTTATTAGAGATAGGAAAAAAGAAGAGGGTGCCCCTAATTACCAGCCAACGGTTAATGGGTCACTTGAATTTTGCGTGTAGGGCAATAGGGCCAGGACACGTGTTTACACGATGTCTGGCAAGGGCCAAGGTGGGGGGAACAAAGCCATATCATTGGGTCACATTAGGGAGAGAGATTAAGGAAGATATAAAAATTTGGGAGCTGTTTCTAAAAACACACAATGGGATAGCCATTTGGCAGGAGGAATGGCTATACAACACGGACTTGGAACTTTTCACGGACGCTTCGGGGAGACATGGATTTGGAGCCTACTTCAAAGGGAAGTGGATGGCCGAACCATGGCCACAAGAATGGGTTGAGGGGAGACTGACAAAGGACATCACTTTTTTTGGAGATTTTTCCCATTTGGGCTGTGACAAAAACTTGGGGAGCATGGTTACAGAACCAGCGGGTCACATTCTGGTGTGACAATAAGGCAGTAGTTGATGTGCTAAACAACAGGAGGTCGAGGTCAGTCCTGGTACTTCGCATACTACAGCAGCTAGTTTTACAGGGGATGAGGCTCAACATGAGTTTCAGGGCCAGGCACATTGCAGGAAAAAAGAACTCTATTGCTGACAGCCTCTCCCGATTACAGATGGTGAGGTTTTGGGTACTAGCTCCCAATACACATCCAACGGGAGAGAAGATCCCAGAGGAGATATGGGAGATTGGCTGGAAGGAGCAGCTCATCTCTTTTGAAGCTCTTGGGCAGACAACACTTTAAAAGCTTATGAAAGCTCATGGAGAGTTTTCCAGGTTTTCAGAACTCGCCACGCCATGGAGGTAAGTGGGTCAGTCACAGAAGAGCAGGTGGGGAGGTTTGTAGTGTCAAGTTGGGAGGAAGGAGCGGCCTACACTACGGTTAGAGTACAGCTAGTGGTGGTAGGATGGGTCTGCAGGATGAAAGGTTGGGGGGAGCCCTGCAATAGTATTTTGGTAAGAAGGATGATGATGGGGTGGCAAATGTTGAAAGGGAGGGGGAGGGATAGTAGAGAACCAGTCTCAGAGCACCTGTTAGAAAGGATTCAAGAAAATCTGGCAAAAATAGGCTATACCCAATACAAAGCAACGCTATTTAAAGATCTGTTTGTGGTGTTACATAAGGGAGCATTCAGGGTGTCAGAAATAGTAGGGCCAAGTACACCCTTGCCAGGGAAGGGTCTACGGTATGAAGATATGCAATGGACAGAGAAAGGGTTCTCCCTCGAAATTGTGAGCTCAAAGACGGATCAGACATGGAAGGGTTATAGAGTAAGCATTGAACCCAGTAAAAACCTGGTCCTGTGCCCCTGCCAGCTGATGCGTAGTTACCTCAGGATCAGACCGAAAAAAGAGAGCCCGCTGTTTATACACAGGGATGGGAAAGTGGTAAAAGGGAGTCAGATTTTGGGGGGTGTTAAAATGAAGCTTAAAAGAATTGGGAAAAACCCAGACAGGTTCTCCTCTCATTCTTTCAGGATTGGGGCAGCATCTGAGGTGGTGGCACTGGGAAAAGGGGGGAGGACATAAAGGCCATAGGGCGATGGTCATCAGACTGCTACAAGAAATACATTAGAAATACAGTGCATTAACCTGTTGCAATCTTGTCATCCCTACAGGAAAGAGTTAAAATAAAAGGAAACGGGGGGAAGAAAAAAAAGGGTTCAATGAGGGTTGCTGCTTCACTGTTGCTTATTGTTCTTATAGAAGCAAGGAAAAGGAAGATCATATGGATGGTGGGACACTCACACATCTACTGGGCAGAAAGGGAGGCAGCACAGGAGTTAGGTGGAAGGCAGCTGGGTTTTGACCATGATGGAATAAGGATCCTGTGGAAGGGATTACGTGGAATGCAGTGGGGGCAGCTCCTTCCCTTAATCCTAGAGATGAGGAAGAACAACAAGGCCCCAGACCTCCTTATACTACACCTGGCTGGGAATGACATAGGACATGGTCCGTGGTTAGAAATTTTTAATAATATACAGAGAGATGTCATGGTCATGAGAGCATGGTGGCCAGGAATAACAATTATGTGGTCTGAAATGATTCCATGGAGGGTGTGCAGGCAAGCCAGACAGCATAAGGCCATAGAGAAAGTGAGGAGATGAATGAACAGTAGGGTGGGGAGGTTTATGATAAAGAACGGAGGAGCTGCCATTAAGCATGAGGAGCTAGAAGAGGGGATACATGGGCTATATAGGGCTGATGGGGTGCACCTATCCCAGATGGGAAATCACATATTTATCATGGAACTGAGTAGGGGCATAGATCAGTGGTTAAAAAAGGGATGATCATGGGTAGTGGGGGGGGAGAGGGGGGAAGCTTGCAATCCAACGCAAGCTGGAGGCAAATTAATGGAAGGTTGGAAGGAAAGACTGGATAAGAAAAAGAGAAAAAGAGAGATGGAGGTTAGAAAAGAACATAAGGGTGAACAGAAACTGGAAAAGAAGGGTATGGACACCTGGGTAAGTGGACAATAAAGGGGGAGCAGGAACTGGACCTGCCCAGAAAAGAAGGAGAGTATAAGACCAGCTCGGGTTTACACCCGGGAAGGAGTGGAACAAGACCCCCTTGGGTTTTCGACACCCGGGGGAGAGAAGACAAAAAGAAATCAAAGCTTGTAATAAAAGGATTGGAATAAAATGTGGACATAAGAAAGAAGTAGAAGGAACTGAATATTGTAGAAAGGTATATAGTTATACTTTGTGGTGGAATAATAATAAAAGACTTTGCCGACTGAGCAGCCAAACCTACAATATGGAGTGTGTGGTCTCTTTTGTGGGAAAAGGGGGGATCTGGAACAAAATGGGTTGCCATGTAGGGCAACCTCCAATGTTCCAGGCCCCTTCTCCCTTTTGACCCTAAAAAAGAGACTGATACTGTAGCAGGAAGGGGGGGGGGAAGAAAGAAAAAGAAGAGGAGGGCATAAGGAGGGGAGGGGAATGAGGTCATAGAAAAGGGGGATGGCCTCATGAGGTCATGAGGCTGTCAGAAAGTAGGTGGGTAAGAAGGACCAATAAGAAGAATGAATGGCCAGGAAGGGGAGGATCAAAAGGAGGTTAAAAAGGGCAACACATTGGGGCTCTGCCACTTTCTGCTAGGTTCTTGGGTGAGCATTTTTGAGACCCACCCACTGCCCTGGAAAAAGACGTAGTGAAGAAAGGGAAGGTTGGAAGGAAAGACTGGATAAGAAAAAGAGAAAAAGCGAGATGGGGGGTTAGAAAAGAACATAAGGGGGAACAGAAACCGGAAAAGAAGGGTATGGACACCCGAGTAAGTGGACAATAAAGGGGGAGCAGGAATTGAACCTGCCCAGAAAAGAAGGAGAGTATAAGACCGGCTGGGTTTACACCGGGAAGGAGTGAAAAGACCCCTCAAGTTTTCGATGCCCGGGGGAGAGAAGACAAAAGAAATCAAAGCTTGTAATAAAAGGATTGGAATAAAATGTGGACATAAGAAAGAAGTAGAAGAAACTCAATATTGTAGAAATGTATATAGTTATACTTTGTTGATGGCTACTAGGGGTTAATATATGAAAATGCTGAAACTAAACTGATAACTAATTGTGATTTTGATTCAGAGCAAACTAATAATGTTTCTCTTCAATGTTATTTTAAGCAGCTGGGGCTGAAACAACAACAGGGTGAACTAATGTTTAAAAAATGTAATGGGTTACTGTACAGAGTGTAGGTTAAACCTCAGACACTGGAACCGATAGAACAATTGGTTATACCACTAAAGTTTAGAAGTGAGTTGTTACAGATGGCACATTATAGTCCTATGGCCAATCACTCAAGGAGGGATGGCACCCTTACCAGCTTGCTGTACAGAACTTACTGGCCAGGAATTCATGAAGAAGTTGCTACCTATTGTAGTTCTTGTGCTGAATGTCAGAAATTAGCCCAAGTGACTAAAAGAGACAAGGTTCCCCCGGTGCCCCTACCCTTGAAAGAACTGCCTTTTGAGAGAATTGCAATGGATGTTGCTGGCCCTTTAGACATTGTCCATTGCTGACGCATTGTGGAAATGAGCAGGGTGAGGATGCTGGACTTGTGTATTTGAGTTTTACCCCTGTTTCTGATATACATGTGGACTCTAGTCATTTGGGAGACCTAAGATTAAGAAAGCGGTTCAGCTTCTATAGAAGAGAGGGCAGCCTGGGCATTTACTATAAATACTAGTTTCAGTATTTTTGACCTTTTAATGGGAGTTTGCCATTTTGAGAAACCTTTGAATCTGGGAAACAGACACCTAGGAGAAGAGTACACAGTGGGGGAGGGGGTACTAACAACAACAAAAATGGAATGGGACCTGGGGGTAGTCTTATCAGATGACCTAAAGGTAGGCAAGCAATGTTAGAAGGCAGTAAGAAGGGCTGGGGGGATACTGGGATGCATAAGGAGAGGCATTACCAGTAGAAAACAGGAAGTTGTTATCCCTCTGTGCAGACAGTTGGTGAGACCCCATCTGGCATATTGCATGCAGTTCTGATGACCTCCATCTCTGCAAGGACATAGACAGGATTGAGATAATCAAGGGGACGGCAACTAAAATGATGCAGGATCTGTACCAGAAGCCATATGAAAAGAGACTAAAAGTGCTTAATATGTACACCCTAAAGGAAAGGAGGGAGAGGGGGACATGATAGAAACATTCAAGTACCTCAATGGCATCAACAAAGTCTAAGAGGGTAACATCTTTCAGAAAAAGAGACGTGCAAGAACAAGCGGACACAATTTGAAGATAGAAGGGAGATGGCTCAGGAGCAAAGTGAGGAAGTATTTTTTCATAGAGAGGGTAGTGGATACATGCAACAGACTTCCAGAGGAGGTAGTGGGGTCAAAAACAGTGGGGGAATTCAGGAATGCATGGGACAGACATGAGGCAGTTCTAGAGGGGAGTAGGAGGAAGTAGGTTGTTGGTTACATAGGATCTGCAGCTTATCCAAAAGGTAGGGAAATGGGCATACTGGGTTGGCCAAGCGGTCTTTATCTGCCATCTAATTCTCTGTTCCTATGTAGACAAAAGCAAAAAGGATAACTGATTCATTGTGATAGTATGTGACTATGGTACTCGTTACCCAGAGGTAGTTCCAATGTGTATTGTCATAGTCCGAACACTGGCAGCAGAGCTTGCCAAAATTTTCATCAGGGTGGGCATACCTAAAGAGATTATTACTGACTAGGGTAGTAACTTTGGTCCTGCGTTACTGAAGGAGCTGTACAGACTACTAGGTATAACTGTCATGAGTACCTCCCCTTATCATACTCAGACAGATGGTCTTGTTGAGCATTTTAATTAAACCCTAAAACACATATTAAAAAGGTTTGTAACAGGGGAAGGGAAAGACTGGGATCAATACTTGCCTTATCTGCTTTTTGTTTGCAGAGAAGTGCCACAAGCCTCATCAGATTTTTCACCATTTGAAATACTGTATGGTAGACAACTTTGAGGGCCTCTAGATGTAATAAAAGAAACATGGGAAGATAACCCACTCAGAAAAAAATCAATTACATTTTATATGTGTGCCCTGAGAAAGAATCTTGCACAGTATGTTGAAATTGCCCATGGTTTCAGGAAGAGGCCCAAACAAGCAGGAGGCATATTATGATAATGGGGTAAAAGAAAAGGGTTTTGAGCCTGGTGAAAAGATCTTCCTACTATTACCTACTGCAGAAAATAAACTATTAATGAAGTGGTAAGGGATGTATAAGGTGCTTAGACTTACTGGCACAATTAACTATGGGACTGAGACCCCAATAAGAAAAAATCCTACCTAGATATACCATGCTAACCTCCTAAATAAATGGGTTGAAAAAAGTGGTTTAAGGCTCTGAGCTGAAAATCTGGAGACCTGGGTTTGAATCCCACAGCCCCCACTTGCATACTGTGTGACCCTGAGCAAGTCACTTAATCTCCCTGCTCCCAGGTTGCACCTGTAAACAAGCTTTAGCTTAGTGTGCTACCCTGGTTAAACACTGAAAAAAAAGAAAGAAAGGGCTATGAGAACTTATGGGAGGAAAAGAGGGGTGGAAGAGCAAAATTACATTGCTTCTGGAATGTGTGGAAATAGTGGAACAGGACTTGAGGAATTAAAGGCAGAGACTGTACATGGTAATCGCCTTTTACTAGAGATCCTTGTCCTGCTGAAAGTACTTTGGATAAAGGGAATCAGAATACTGTTTCACCCTCCAGCCCCCAGTCACCAATGTATAGTAATCTTCAAGATATACCAAAACAGAGACAGAATAAGGAAGTGGAGAATAAAGTACGGAATAAAATATTAAATTAAATACTGGTTAAGTCGGTAAATGATATAAGGGTTATGGCTGAGCATAAAGAGATGGAAGAAACACAAAAGTTGGTAAGACAACTAAAAGATCAACATGAGCCTAAAAGCAGCACAACAAAGGGAAAGAAAAAGACCCATGTACAGGAGTAGAAAAGGAAGTTGAAAAGGGACTAAGTAGAACTAAAATTCTACAGGAGGGTACCAAGTGCAAGGAGTGGATTAGAAAAGTGTATATAGAAATGGAGGATGGGTTGTTGATACCATTTGAGGAGATAAATTCTAACATAAACAACCAAAATCAAGGAAAAAAGAGAATGGGGGATGTAAGAAGTACTGCCCCAATACAAGAAAAAGGAAATCTGTAAAAAGGAAGGAAAGAAAATGAGCACCTGGTAAACTCCAATAGAGATACCATTTCAAAGGAAACGAAAATTAGTAAGGGCCTAATAAACCCTACTCTCTTCTTTAGAGGAATTCCAAAAGCAAAATATGAAAATTTAATGTCACTAAAATTGCAGTTTATAATGTGTGTAAGGATCTTCCATGGAATAAGTTTAACTGGGCTGGTATTGCCTTTGTGTATCAATACCGCACAGAAGAAGAAAAAGGGTGGGCCTGTTTGGTTACACACAAGATTAGTAATAGGCAATTACTTCTGGATGCTAAATCCCAGTTTGAGTAGTTGGGTTTAAAGGCAGAAGTGTCCATATTAAATTTGGAGAGTAAAAGAGAGATGATTTCTGATTCAGAGCAGGTAAGATCTGGTGATTCTATTAATAGAGGAGAGCAAATTACCCACATGAAAATGCAAAAAAGAATAACAAATTATATGGAACGAATACAAAGGCAACACACATTGTTAGCCAGAGATGAACCCTGGAATAATAATAAGATAATAAGAGGAAGGCAAATTAGAGGTCCAAGAATAAATAGCAGTGTACTGTTAAGGAGTGATGATAGCTCTCTTATAGATCTGGATTCTACTTTATATGATATGGTAATGGAAAATACATTTTACCCACTGGAACCTGAAGTTGAACAATGTAGATTGAATAAAGAAGGGGAGGTTGCTCCTCAACAAAATGAAAAAGTGATGATGATTTTATCTGGAATGTGGCTGGACTGGGGGATAAAATGAAGGATACTAAATGGCGGACATTTTTGTCTAAATTTCCAATAATTTTGCTAAAAGAAACATGGGTAAATGATTATAGTGTTTGCCTTTTTGAGGGCTATCTGAACTGTGGTGTAGTAGCCCAAAGATATTCTAAGTATGGAAGGAAATAAGGAGGAATTTGTAGTTTAGTTAATACAGAAACAGGTTTTCAAACAAAATGTATTTTTAAGGGTGAGTGTCACTGCCTTCTAAGAGTGGAGCTGTCAAGAAATAGATACATTTATTGTGTAATGTTAAATGTCCATTTTTTACCATATTGCAAGTCAAAGGCTATGATGAAAAAAATGGAAATGTTGCAGGATGTGATATTACAAATCCAAGGACAATATCAGGGGCTTACCTTAATTATTGGAGGTGATCTTAACACAATAGTGGGATTAAACATAGAAGACCAGAGAAACACCTGGAATTTAGATGATGCGGTTGGGATCCCAGTAAGAACTTCATTAGGTGCTAAAGTGAAAAAGCAAGGACATATGCTGTTATATATATTAAAAGTAAAACATATGAGAATTCTGAATGGCAGACGTATCAGAGATAGGCTTGGTAAATGGACCTTTATAACAAAAAAGGGAGGAAGTGTGTTGGATTATTTTATAACTGACACCTTCGCTTTTAATAAAATAAAGAGAATGTCTGTCCTGGATACCTTGGACAGTGACCATTTTCCAATTTCCTTTAGCATTGATCAAAACTTTATGAGTAAAATAAGGAAAGAAAATGTGATGGATAGACTCTTGGCTGAAGAGCAACTGGCTACTATTAATAAAAGAGAGATTAGATGGACCCGAGAGACACAGGAAGGTGTAAAAATATCATGCATAATAATACATTATTGCAATATAAGAATGTCTGCATAAAGTGGTACGAGAAGCAACATAATTATGGCAAAAGCTTAAGCATTCAAGTGCTGTTTGGTGTCAACTTGTGTGGTGTATTTGAAAGGCAAGTTCTATCACACCTAGACAATCCATAGAATGAATAGACAGGGAAGAAGATTAAAAAAAATGCTAGCATTGGAGGATAGAATTGCTCTTATTAATCTAAGAAGGGAATACAGATGTCTGTTAAATGCTAAAAAAGCTAAATACTTATCAATGTTATGGCAAGCTTTACAGACCTCAATAGTCAAGAAGGACACTAAGTCCTTCTGGAATTTTGTGGCAAATGGTACTGGCAATCTCAGGTTAAATAAAGAGACACATATTGCTCCAGAAGAGTGGAAAGCACACTTTTAAAAGATATACAAGACTGAGACAGAACCTAATGTATCTATTGAGGTAGCTAGAAGGAGCTCTCTAGCTACTGAGTTAAATGGAAATGGTTACTCATGAAAATAGTGACTTAATAATGGCAAATGCAGAACAGCAACTGCCATAACAGCAACCTGCAAATATTAGGAAATTGTAGAAATAGCGATCCCCAGATGCCATTGCATTAGCAATAATAGCGACTGCTATTAAATCATAAGAGCGAATGCTAGGAGGAGCAAATGGCTAGTGATGTGACTGCTAGGAAGAGAAAATGGCTAGTGGTGCAACTGCTAGGAGGAGCAAATGGCTAGTGGTGCAACTGCTAGGAGGTGTAAATGTTATTCAATGGCTACTGGAACTAGCATTTGGTGCATGTCAAGATAGTGACCCTGTGAAAACAAAACAAAACAAAAAAAACAACCAGCCTAATTGTTACCAAACTGCAAATTAAAAAGAAAGATTTTATTGGAAAAAAAAATGAACAAAACAATACAGCCAAATCATAAAACAACAAACAAGCCAAATCAGAAAACAAAAAAGCAGCATATAATTTGCGGTGCTACTCAAATCACACCTGAAACTGAAAATTGTAAGCCAGTCCCCTGAGAAAATCATATCTGCTCAGTGATTCATATGATGCAACTATAGAACAAATCTGCTCTTTGCTGTCCTTGTATTTTTTTTTGGTTTTTGCACCATAAGCTACTGAAACTATCTGCTCCAGTTTTATTTCAGTAAGCCGTTGTCCTCCTTAAGGCACTGAATGAGCTTCTATAAACTTGGGTGACATGCACCTAAGCAACCATTAAATCCTCAGTGCCATCCTTCTACAGCATTATTTGTGTGGGCTATTCCAGGGGCAGTTCCATTGGTGTGGTGGGAATGCAGCTCTCCTGCATCCTGATCTACCCCGAGGCCTACCGACCCATGTAGATTCGAAGTAATCCATTACTGGCATGAGAATCTCTTCATGAGCTTGGAAAAACTCAGATTCTCTCAAGTCCTCAAAAGCATTTGTTACATCATCAGGTGGCACAAAGGCAAATGAAAGCAACATTAGAACATGTAGTGCAAAGTCAGGGTCTGCACAGTATTTTTTGTGCACCAGCGGTTGCTTTTGAATCTTGCGCCATACAGATTGTGCTAGGTAGAAAAAGCACCCCCAAACATCTACATTTGGAAAGGCTTCTGTAAATGTGCATTCCATGCAGACTTTTCAAAGTCTAAAATGGCACTGTTAGGTGCAAGGTTAGGGCATAGTGATTTCAGTTGTGCAAATACCCTGCCATATGAAGTTGTCTCACAAGAGCACATTAGGACGTACACTACTGTAACAACAGTGCCAGACTTCACTCCATGAATTGTGTACAGCTGATCAAAGAGTGTAGGTCAGGACTTAAAAGTACCATCCATCATCCAGTCTGTGCACTCCAGCAGGAACTTAAGATTAGCTTGCGTTGCAAACATTAAAATCCTGTCCTGCTCCTTCCCACTGTCAAAAATCAGGAACATCTCACCTGAATGAGTTAAAGTGAAGTCAGGCGGAATAACCACTTCCTCGACCATGCTGGGCATTGCTGGGCACCCAAGCTCCACTTGCCATATTCTTTGTACAGTTCTTTTAATAAGCTGTACATCAGGCAAGCTACCAGTAACAGACTGTGGTGCAGTTGCTGTGCATTGCACAACCACCTGAGAAGTACTTGCCCCACCACTTCTTGCTCACTCTTTTATGCTTGCCACCACTTTCCTGACACCGACTTCACTACATCAGCAACATGTGTGTTCACTGATCTGTGCTGTAATTTTGCCATCCACAGTATGAATTCGAGCAAGGCAGCACAACTGATGTGCATCTATACACTGCCAGTATACCTTACAAGCTTTCTCCTTGTCTTTCCAGTACAGGAACCCATAAAAGAGTGCAAGGGGCTTGTCTTTCTGGCTTGTCAAGAATTCAACCTCTACTCCTTCTGCCGATGTCATCCTGACTGACCGCAGCACATACAAAACCTTATAAAACTTCATGCCTTACACCTGTTCACAGTAATCACTGGACCACCAGGAGCATTCTGGGAAAAGTGCAGGGGAAGCAACAGGAAGTGGTGCACTAAGCTGAATGGCCATAGGAAATGGTGCAGTTTGGTGAGATGAGCAGACAGAAAACATCAACCATGCCTGTACAGTAGCAGCTACAGGCACTGCCAGCTATTTCCTGAAATTTCTGTGATGTTTCCAGAAATATCTCCTGCTTTCTGCATTTCCACAGTAGGGGCAGCAGAGAGAAACTCTTCAGAAATTTCACAAAATATCTGGAAATAGCTGGTAATGTCTGTGGCTACTACTGTAAGTAGTGTTGTTCGAAATTGGAATTTTGCCCAGCAAAATATTTTGCGTAATTAATGCATTACGTTAAATATTTTGCTGGGCAAAAGGTGAAATTTCTCCCATGGCTGTGAATGAAATTTCACCCCCAAGCCAGTGGAATTTCACCTGTGGGCGAAATTTCACCACCACCGGTGAAATTCTGCCCTTTTCTGGTGAAATTCCACCACTTCTAGTAAAATTTCGGCACTCGCTGGCAAAATTTTGCCTCCTGCAGGCAAAATTTCTCTACTGGTGGTGGACTGGTGAGCTGGTGAAATTGTGGGCAAAATTGAGAAATTCCTACACACTTTCATGATACATTTTGCACGGTTAAATTGCCGATCTCACCAGTGAAATTTTATTTAGCTGCATCTCTACCAGTATGTGTAAGTAATTAACTCTCTAACATACTGTGCTGAGCGCTATTATTATGTGGTTGCGATTTTGTTATGGCACTATTATGATTGCTCGTTATTCAAACAGTTGCTGAAAAAACTTCATGATTATGTCAGTCGCGGTTTTATAGTTGCGATTTTCACATGGAACCAATTAAAATAGTATCTGGGCTGACTTTACAGCGGAGGAGGTATTGATGGCAATTAAGGCCCAGAAAAATAACAAAGCACCTGGGAATGATGAACTACAGGATGAAATATATCTCTCAGACCCAGTCTGGTGGGGAGAGATATTGACCCCAATGTTTAATTATCTAGTGAAGGTCGAGAAATTTCCCCCAGCTGGTCAATGGTGGTATTTATCCCAATAAATAAGAAATGCCCAACAGAAGAGCATGACAATTACTGCCCAGTTACTTTGCTGTGTATTAGCTCTAAGTTATTTACGAGACTCCTATTAACAAGATTAGAGCTCTAGGTGGAGGAATTTAATGTGCTTTCTATCTTCTAATCAGGTTTTAGACAACACAGGTGTACTCTGGATCTTATTTTTCCTCTTACTTTTCTTGTTAATAACTATGTCAAAAGGAATAATAATAATAAGCTTTATGTGGCTTTTACAGATATAAGATCTGCTTTCAATAGCATTAATATAAATTATTTATGGGAGATGATGAAGGATAAGAAGGTAGATAAACTTTTAACATTGATTAAGTTATTGTATACAGACACTAAAGTGATAATTAGGTACAGTAAGGACAGGGCAACTACGGAACCCCTGGAAATTAAATATGGAGTTAGACAAGGTTGTTTATTGGTCCCTACCCTTTTGAATAAATATATTGAAAAAGTTGTGGAGGATTTACAAATGGTGGATACCTTTCCCCTTAGAATTGGAGACCTCCATGTTATGCTTTCTGCAGATGACATGATTGTTATTTCACAGACTCCATTAGGGTTAAGGCAAGCTTTGACCTCAATTATGAACTCATTCAGGAGTACTGAGTTAGAACTTACCACACGGAAAACAAAGATTTTAGTTTTTGAAAATGGGAATTTCAGTCAAAAAAATTGGAAAGTGAGGAATCAGACTTTTGAAGAAGTTGACTCCTTTTGTTATCTAGGGATTTGGTTCACAAAAAGACTAAATTGGGCCTTACATGTGCAAAAAATGAAGGGAAAGGCTACCATGGCTTTGATGGCTATAAACCGATTTGCTAATACTTATGCCCAAAATTCATATACAGCATAAATAAACTGCTTTGCGGCTATGATCTCTTAGCAATTGCTATATGCCTCATAAATCTGGGGTATTCTTGGTAATTTCAGTGATTTAGAAATGGTACAAAACCAGTTTCTTAAAATGTTGCTGGATGTGTCTAGATACATACACAGTGCAATGATACATTGATACAGGAGTATATCCAATTAAGGTTAGAATACAAAAAGGAGCAATAAATTACTGGCACAGAATTATTATCTCACTGCATCCAAATCTCAGTCTGAATTGTTTGAGAGAAGAATGCTCAGATTCAGGCAGAAAGGAACATTACTGGAGCATTAAGTTGAACAATTCATTGAATAAAATTATGTTATAAAAAACTATGTTTTAAATCCAGGCAGGGCTTTATACCTGTTTAAAAACATGGCCATACAAAGGCTTCTTGATGTAGCTGCAACTCAAGATATTGCATTTATTCATGAGTGCTGGGAGTGGAAGGTCTTTAAAAACATAAAAAAGACCTTCTCAGCTGAGAAATATTTACATTTTTGAGACAATGGGGCATAGAGAAAAGCAATCTGTAAAATGCGAATGGAGCAAATACAACCTATTCTTAACTATATGGGAGGTAGAGGCCTTGTACATTCTTTTTGCTATTTCAATGATAGTATAAGGCTTGAGGTCCCACTTTTGCTGTTTGAATGTTCTCTGTTAAATAAACCTAGGGATAGATGGATCTCCCCTTTTTTTTTGAGAGGTTGGGGGGAGATGATCCATGACACTAAATTGTTAGTATACTTAGCTTGCACTATGAACCCTTAATATTTGCATTATCCAAATTTGCACAATATGTAATGTATTACATTTATAACAAAAAGCTTGTGTGATATAAATGCAATAAAAGCTGAAGAGGTCTCATTCTTGTTGGGAGTAGGTTAAAATGAATTGATTTGCACCTTAATGTTTACAGTCTATCATTGCTAGAAAATGCAGAGGTGAATTGAATAGATATTTTGTCACAGTCCTATTTTTCCTTTTTTTTATTTATTATGTTTGTGTGTACAATGGAACATGGAAGCTTTTAACATGTTACAAATATGTTTTCTATACACATTTTTAGATACATTTAAATAAAAATTGTTTTGGAAACCTGTTGTTAAAAAAAAAGCAGGTTCCCTCCCTCTGTTGGGAGGAGGAACACAGTGGAGACCAAAGGAGGGATTGGGTGGAGTACTGAGATTCACCAGTAAAGACAGTGGGACTTGATCTGGAGGAAGTGTGTTACAGTATTACATTTTAAAGCACAATAGCTTAGGTCTGTGGGAAAAAATACCTCCATGCCACTACCACTTCTGCATTTTGTTCCTTAGAGAATCCTCAAAAGGCAGTAGTGGCATGAAGGTATTGTCCCCACAGACCTAAGCCATTGTGCCAATCCATGAAGGGGGGTCGAGGGAAGTACCAGGTAACTATAAACCCATCAGTTTGACCTCGGTGGTGGGAAAATTAATGGAGAGTATACTAAAGGAATGATTGGGGGTGTACTTGGAGGAGGTGGGAGGTCTGGATAGTCAGCAACATGGGTTTGTGCCAGGTAGATCATGTCAAACCAATCTTGTGGAGTTCTACGAATGGGTAAAATCAGAACTGGACAGGGGAAATCCTGTGGTTGTATTATTCTTGGACTTCAGCAAGGCGTTTGACTCTGTCCCCCACAATGGTCTGGTGGAGAAACTGATGGGGTTGGGAATAGGCCCTTTGATGGTCAGATGGATTGAAAACTGGCTAGCTGGATGCACCCAGAGAGTAGTGGTCAGTGGGGAGCTCTTGAACCCTAGAGACGTCGGTAGTGGGGTACCGCAGGGCTCGGTCCTGGGTCCGATCCTGTTTAATGCATACATATCGGACATCAGGGAGGGTAAAGGGAGTGAAATGAGTCTCTTCACTGATGACTCCAAGATGGGAGCAGTAGTTGAGGGGGAAGAGGGGAGGTTGGCCCTGCAAGGGGACCTAGATACCCTGGAAAGCTGGGCTCACACATGGAAATTAAATTTCAATATCACCAAGTGCAAGGTGTTACATCTTGGGCGGGGAAACCCTAAACACAGGTACACCCTGGGTGGGGAGGCGCTGGAGGCCTCAATAGGAAAAAAAAGACCTAGGGGACATGGTGGATGCATGTATGAATAACTCTGAGCAGTGCAGGAATGTGGCTAGCATGGCAAACAGGATGTTGGGATGCATCATAAGAGGGATCACCTCTAGGAGCAGGGAAGTGATTCTGCCGCTGTACAATGGACTGGTTAGACCACACCTTGAGTACTGTGTACAGTACTGGAGACCACACTTGAAGAGGGACATACAGCTCCTGGAAAGGGTACAGAGGAGGGCAACTAAGATAATACGAGGCCTAGGGGATTTGATGTATGAGGACAGACTTGAGGAGCTCTGCCTGTTTTCACTGGAGGAGAGGAGAGACGGGGGACATGATTGAGGTCTTCAAGTACCTCAAGGGAATAAATAGGGTAAACATGGAGGGGATCTTTAGACTAAAGCAGGGAGGTATCACCAGAGGGCATGGTTTGAAGTTGGAAGGTGGAAGGGTGAGGGGGAAAAAGGAGGAGGTTTTTCACTGAGAGGGTGGTGGACCCTTGGAATGCACTGCCTGGTGAGCTGGTTCAGAGATCCACAGTGGAGGGCTTCAAGAGAGGGTGGGACAGACACAGAAAGTGGATGTATCAGATGATGGCCTGGCCCAGTGGGGTGGGGATGGATGATAGGGGTTTCTGGAACACAAGGGGGGGCCTCGGCACCCAACTAGGGATCTGAGGTTCGAGCACACTCGATAGACCGTAAGGCCTAATCTGCTGGCAATTAGTATGTTAGTATGCTGTAACATGCAATAAATAGTTAAATTACTGAGCCCCCACCTGGTTCAACTCCCTCCCTAGCTGCATCTCCAACTTGCCAAAAACTAGCTCCTTTAAAACAGCCCATTGGAACCATATCTTTAATACCCGCTGTTGTAGGTGCAACTAACCCCCTGATGTAACCTGTGGTTTCTGCCCACCTTACTCCCTGGCTCGACAACGTCCATTGGACAGCCTATCCTTCCCCCAGACCTACCCCTTCCCTACTAGGTCCAAACAGGGATGTAACCCACTGTCTTCTTTGAGGACCTACGATATCCATGAGTGTAACTCACAATTATGTAACATTATGTAACCTAAGTAACATACAAACTACTACATTATGTAAGCTAAGCGTATCTATGTTAAATGTTCCTTTTACTGCACTTGTAATGTTATCCTCTGTTTTAATCTGCACTGTAATAACTGTCTTGATGTCTTTCCCCCCCCCCCGTGATGAGGTGTCTTTGTAAATGAGTCTCTGACTCAAAGGTTGTAAACCCAATTTGTAATAAATAAATGAATAAAATTTAATACAAGTTGTTTTCTGTGTGTTAGTAACTCAAGTGCAGAGTTTCTATTTGAAGAGTAGCTGCATCAGAAGCTCTACGAGGAGAGACTGATGGACCTCAGTATGTACACCATGGAGGAGAGGCAGGAGAGGTGACAAGATAGAGACCTACAAATACCTCACAGAGTTGAACATGGTACAGGAGGGAAGTATTCTTGCATAGGAAAAGATGCACATGAACAAGGTACATGCAATAAAGCCAGAAGGGGGAAAATCTAGGAGAGATGTAAGGAAGTACTTTTTCAGTGAAAGAGTAGTGGATGCCTGGAACACTCTTCCAGTGGTGGTAGTAGTGGAAAAACAGTGGTGGACTTCAGGCATACATGGGGAAGGGACAAGAGCATCTCAGCTGGTAAGCATGGGGTGGACAAGAGATTGAGTAGGATTTGCAGTGACAGTATAGTAAGGACAAATGGGGCAAAGACATAAGGAGACCAGCACATGCTGTATAGTTGTGTTTTATATAAAATGTTGCTCCCATTAAGGACAAAGAACTGTGGACTACAGAGGACTCCAATTAAAAATCTTTATTCATAACTTCATTAAAATTCTTTCTTTAAACGTGCAAATAATGTCCATTCAAATGTGAAGAAGTGGTAGAAAAACATATAAAGTCCTTACAGTTTTGTCACCAACATATTCCAAAGACCCACACAAGGGACTGGCACCTGCTCCCAATGTGTTTCACTCACTAAATGAGCTTTTCTGTTTTTATTTTGATAATAATAATTTTGAAGTTATGAATAAAGATGATTTTTAATTGGAGTACTCTGTGGTCCACAGTGCTTTGTCCTTACTAGGAGAAATGTTTTATATAAAACACAACTATACAGCATGTGTTGGTCTCCCTATGTCTTGCCCTGTATGTTTCTTTGACCAAGGCACTGCATTTCCCTGGTGGATGCAGTCCATATTCTGTGTGTGAGCTGAGCAAGGACAAATAGGCAGACTAGGTGGGCCTAATGTTTCTTATCTGCTGTCAAATTATGTTTCTATGTTTTTGATGAAGAAGCTGTGAACTACTCTACTGACAGCATCTTTGTGTCATTAATTTCTCCTGCTTTACTCTAGGCCAGCCCTTTTTATAACCTGTCTCTTGCCAGCCTCTAATCTCCTTTAGCTAAAGAACATGTCATATAATTTTCTTTGGACCTGGCAACTTGTAGATAGATTTCAGGATCATTTTGTTGTTGATTTATTTCCTCCTCAGTAGATGATATTTCTACATCATGTCTCTCCACAGCACCATTAAATACTAGATTCTCCACATCTACTGCACCTTCAAACTTGACACTGTCCTCTGACTTCTGGTTATTGGAAAGTATATGGATAGAAGGTGTTCCAATCTGTCAGCAATCACCTTAGTACCTCTACCTCCACCTCCAACCAGGTTATTCACCTTGCTGACCATCAAGATGACTGGCAGCATCTCCCTCAGGAAGAGTAGGGGAACGTCTCCATTGTCTTGGCTGACATTCTGCTGCCCATAAAATGGATTTGGGCAATTCCCCATCGCTATGTGGCTTTGTGTTATGTATTTGCAAAACAGTGTTGTTAAATATTCTTTCACCAGATAGTACAGTTGTAGCCAAAGACATGACCATATATTTCCTGAAATTTATTTGGAATCACTATAGAACTTCACTTTCTGCCTAAATTACCACTGTGGGCCACCAGTGAAATTTTTTTTAGATATAGCTCAAAATATCTGGAGATATCTAAAAGTATGGCTGTAACTGCATCTAAGGCTGGATTTATGCATTTTGGCTGCTAGAGGTAGTACATTTTCTGGTTTTGCATGTGCCAGCTGTTTCACTTCTTTTTAGCAGCAGGATGTTTTGAGATCCTCCTAAGAGTTATTAATAAATGGTTATAAACTACAATACAGTGTCATCCAAGATATTACATATTTGGCAACAAGGGTAAAGCAGACTCACTAAAGAGCCATCTTAGAGCTGGAATTCACATTTAATTTGTGGTGTGCTTGTTTTTGCCCTGCAGGAGATAATTTCTTCTGAAGCTACCTGTAACTCAGTGGTATGAGAATATAACTATTTGCTATGGCTGATTATGGTAAGATTGACATATAAGAATGGTGAGAGCTGAGCATAAAGTAATGTTGGAACACCATTTCATTGCAAATGACATTGATGTTGAAAGCAAGAGAAAGGCAATTTGAATTACTATCTGTGGGAGCAAAACATATTCACTCATCAAATCATTGGTGTCACCAGCCTGCCCAGTATACAAATCATACAAAGAGATGTTACACTTAGTGGAGGCCCACAGCAACCCAAAACCAAGTATGAATATCATGAAATATCACTTCAATAAACATGATCAGCAGCCAGAAGAGAGTGAAATGGCAAATGTGGCTGCAGTGTCCTTCCTCATATAGTATTGTAAATATAGTTGTATTTTGGATGACATGCTGTCAAATCAGTTGGTACATGGTACAGCAGATGACAAGATACAGTGCCGTCAGTTTGTAGAGGGGGCAGACATTAATTTTTAAAAAGCATGTGACATATTGGTATCGAAACGGCTTCTAAAATGCTGAGGATTTGTGTGGCAAAGGTCAGTCTGTAATCACTCTCAGACATGCTCTGCAAAGTCAGAAAGCAGGGTAGACCGGGAAAGATAAAACAGTGGATAACTGTTTCTGATTTGACAGAACACATGCTCCCAACACTTGCCAGTTCAAGCAGGAGATGTTTCACTCTTCTAACAAACAAGGGGACATATCTGGTGGATGTGCCATGCAGGGAAGAAGAAGAAGAAGAAACCATACACAAGTCCTGCAACGACAGCATAAAAGGTAGGCAACATGGGAATGGAGGACAATGGAGGAGACCCAAGTGAACAACAGGATCATGAGAATATTTAGTTGCTGCAGGTGTCTCATCCAAAAGAGAAGCCATATCTTTATATATTGCAGGTAGAAGGGACAGATCTGACAATTTAAACTGACACAGAAGAATCCATATCAGTGGTTGGAAAAACAAAATGTAAGGGAATAGTAGAACCAAGCTTAAAACAACTAAAAGTGTCTTGACAGCTTGACAAATGTTCTTTGCCCTTTGGTACACACTTTCAGTAACAGGTTTTGGATACCATCTTCCTTCAAATCTGTTTACCATTATAGTTGCCCTTTGTACAAAACTGGTCATTTGAGTCGCACCAAACCTAACAGTCTGATACATGACATCCCTAAAAGACATTTTTTTTTGCTGTGGCAAAAGTGCACCTCACTTTATGTGACAAAGGGGCAACTAGAATGGCAAACAAATTTGCAGAAATATTGTATCCAAAACCTGTTAATAAAAGTGTGTACCAAAGAGCAAAGAACACAGCTAGAGAGGCACCATTACATAAAGAAAGAATTCCTATGCAAATTGCACAAGTCACTGGAAATTGGACAAGCTGTATGATGGATTACAATCCTGCATCACTATAAATGAGACTGAGCATCAGGAAGCAGTGGCATGTCCAGAACAAAATCTGATCAGATCCACCATGGCTGCATAATGAAGTTAATGAGGTGGTGTGCGATTGTTGAGGTGGAATGAAGAATCAACACAATGATTTGTAAGTAGTAAGATTTGTTTTATTTTCTATTCTAAGGAAGGCATACATATTATTAGGAAAAAATATGTAGGTGTACATTTCAATGGAAGGAATGGTCAGAAATATAGACATGACAGGTACAGTAGATGGTAGTACATGAAAAAGTAATGGCTGGCATATGTATAATCTTGGGATTATTTACTCAATTTCATAGAGAAACAGGGCTTTTGTCCATGAGGTGATGTAAGTTATATTTAAGCAATGTGTTGATGTAAGGCAGTCAGGTGTGATGATGGACTCTGTTAGGAGAGAAAATGTGATAGTAACTTACAGAAGGGTTCGCTGTTGATAAGGTTAAGTAGTTATGCTTGTGATAATGGGAATATCAGGACAGTATGAGGTCTATGCAGGAGGTGAGTACAAATATGCACTGTATTGTAAGTATGTGCTCAGAGTGCAGGCAAATATGATATGCAGGTTTGTTTTACAAATAGGTAAAAATAGTGATAGATGAGATTGATAGAAAGATAGATAATTACATAGCTAGACAGACAGACAGACAGACAGATAGACCAGAATGCAGGCTATTATAAAAAACACAAAAAAGTGCAAGATAATGCACCTGAGTAGGGGGAACCCTGGGGAGAGCTACAGAATGGGGGGGGGGGTAGGTGCTGACTGTCACCAAAGAGGAAAGAGGGGTTCTCATATCTGATGATCTTAAGGTATCAAAGCAGTATGCAAAGGCTGCAGGGAGAGCCAGTGGCATGCTGGAGTACATAGGCAGAGGCATTACTAGCAGGAGACAGGAGATGTTGATGCCATTGTATAAAACACTGGTAATGCCTCACCTGCAGTACTGCATTCTGTACTGGAGACCACACATGTGTAAGGACACAGACAGGGTGGAGGTTATCCAGAGAAAGGCAACCAAGATGGTGCATGGCTTGAATCACAAAACATATGAGGAGAGACTAAGAATCCTCAATATGTATTCACTGGAGAAGAGGAGAGAAAAGGGGGACATGATAGAAATGTTCAAGTACCTCAAGGGCAAAAACAGTGTGCAGGTGGGGGATCTTTTCCAATGTAGAAAAGATCAGAACAAGGGGACACAATATGAAATTGGAGAGGGTAGACTAAGAGGTAATGTGAGGAAGTTTTTCTACACAGACAGAGTGGTGGACGCTTTGAACAGTCTGCCACAAGAGCTGGTGGGGACAAGCACAGTGGATGGGTTTAAACATGCCTGGTACAGGCACAAGGGAACATTGGGTGGGGAGCCAGTGATGAAAAGCCATTGATCACTTAGGGTCAGTGACTGCATACAAGTTTAGGGCTTATGGGCAGACTAGATGGGCCTAACGGTCCTTATCTGCCGACAATTTCTATGTATCTATGTATCTAGTCATGACAGTCTTTGGAAAAGCAACTGCCCCTAGAGTCACAATCACGTTCGCTAAATTGGGGTGAAAAACTTTTCAAGCAGCCCTATTTTGCTATCAGTAGTCACCTAGGGGTTTAAGCATGTATTTGAACCCCTTAAAACAGTTACAGTGCAAGGAAAAACAATGAAAGCAGTTGTGTTATAGTTTAGCACTGAACCATACATGTTACCATCTTGCTCCAATGAGCAGCCTCCCCCAAGCAGAGTGCCATTCTTAATTATAAAGAGGAGAGCTGAAAAATGCATCTCAAAGTAAGTGCAGAATCATTTTTATTAAATCTGTTTCAAGATATTAGGCCTTTCCTCTTTTTTTTCATTTAATGAAAAAAGAAGTAGCACCTTTCTTCTGACTGAACTGATGTAAATGATGACAGTCAGTGTTTTAGGATATGCTAGGTGTCCCCGGGAGCAAGGTGTGCTCCTTTGCTGGCTAGAGAGTAGGCTGTTAAAAAAAAAAAAAGAAAAAACACACAGATCAGACATTCTACCAATGAGACAGATTATAGTGCAGCCTGTTGGAAAAGGAAGGGAGACACTTGGTTCCTGTGGGACCTGGGAGGGTGGAATGGTTCACCAGATGATATTTTTTTATTTACTGATTAAAAAGAAATGTGCATCTTTCTCCCAAGTAGACTGATGCAAATGATGCTGTCAGAAGATGAAGAGCTGTCCGCAGGAGCAAGGGGTGCTCTGTGTTCCTTTGCTGACCCAGAGTGCAGGCTATTATAAAAAATGCAAAGAAATGTTGGGAGAAGAAGACTAAAACTTGGTTCCAACAGAACCTTAAGGGGATGGAGGGGCTCTCCAGATAGTAATTTTATTTAAAAAAGGAAAAAAAACTAATTTTATTTATAAAACGAAAAAATGGTAGAATCTTTCTCACATTCAGACTGATGTAAATTACACTGGTTGTGAGATGCAATGGTGTCCCCAGGAGCCAGGTGTGCTCTTTTGGTGGGCCAGTGAGCAGGCTATATACTCAATGTCTTGAATTCCTGAGTTGCCAAATCATAGATAGTGCTCAGTAGCAACTACATCTCTCTAGCACCCTATACTTGTTCAGCCTGCACACACCACAATAAGCCATGGTATCAATGTGTTTGTGATTATTTCTGCTTGGCCAATTTGGTGGGGGGGGGTGGGTGGTACTAGTACAAAGTCACTAGCTTTAGCATAATGGATATTTTTTATGAACTTTGTTTGTCTTTCATATTTGTTAAATTAGCCTGACACGTTTATTTGTTTGTCCTACATACTGCAGTTAGAAATCATGGCATCCATTTATATCATTGTAGTATGTAAATTATACTAGTTGTAGTTGATTGATGACATCCATAAACCAGAAGGAGCATTTTGTATCCGACAGGTTGAAAGTAATAGTCTGTTTTTACCGGCAGTTCAAAATCACAATTGTGAGATAACATCACACAGCTTTAACATGTTGTAAGACCATATAAATCTCTGTGGTGTAGGCCTTCCTTTCTATGGTATAAAAGGAGACAGTTTTCAAACAGCTCATAAGCTTCCAGTGGGTCTGGCAAGCATGTATCACACCAGGACAATCACCTCTCTGCTCACCCCAAGACAGAGGGAGGAAGGCAGCTGGAGCTAGAAGGTAAGTATTTTCTCTGAGCTGTTTGTTTTCTTTTAGAATTGAGGTAGCATTTAATGAGATGGCAATGTGTGCTGTATGATTTAAACAGTGTAACTGCAAAACAAATGATTTTGTCTTGGCTGGGAGGAGGGTGGCATTTAACAGAGGGAGAGAGAGGTTGGAAAATACACAGGAGGGTAAGGGGTGGCCATCTGACTCAGACCAGCCAATAGCAAAAGGAGACCAAGCGACCTCGAAGCATGAGTGACCCTGAAGCTGAAGCGCCACGGAGCAGGAGTGTAGCATCTTGAGTAATGTCTGCAGGGTGTCAGCAGGGAGGACAGCAGGCAGAGGGCCATGCTGGTAGACAGGGAAAAGCCTTACTGGGAGGGCTACATATTTCCTGTACATACATGGAGAGTCCAAGGTGGAGGAAGGGTTCCATGGAATGGGGTAGGATTGGGTTAAGGGAGGACAGGATGTGCAGGGGCAGTCAAAGAGGGCAGGAGATGGGAAGTGTTGTATGTTGCCAAGGCTGTGGAGCAGCCATATTCCTGGGAGTGGCTTGGAGGGCAAGGGGTTGTAGGGTGTGTTGGCAGGTGGGCCAGCTCAGGCAGGAAATAGGGTGGTTGAGGAGGGAACTGGAGGCATGGAGGAGACAGAATAGGTGGGAACACAGCCAGGAAGGGAAACTAATGAGGCATCTAACAGAGTTAAAAACAGGCAAAAATAAGGGGGGACTAGGTGGGACACCAGGAGGGCCACACAAGTGGGTGCAGCCAAGGGAAGGAAGTGATGACTGGAGGAATGTCAGGCACAGGGACATGACTAATACTGGGTTGGAGCAAAGATATCAGCCTGTGGGAAAGGGGACTGGACTCATTCAAGGAAAGGAGATTAGCACTGCAAACAGATTCTTAGTGTTGGCTAGTCTGGAAAACCAGGAAGCAGAGAGGAGGGAAGCTACAGTAGAGGAGCAGGGAGAGGACACTACAGGGGAAAAGGTACACAGGGGGGAGACAGTAAGCAGTACACCAAGAAGACACAGTGGTGGGGGAGGCAGCGAGGTGATGGTGATGCAGTGTCTCCAGAGGGAAGGAAGGAGCAAGGAAACAGGAGGATGGAAAAAGTGGCAAGCAGCCTGAGGAAGGCTAAGGATAGGGAGAGGAGGGGAGTCTGAGTGGGGGAAGGCTACATTTCAGGGAAGACACGGGGAAGTAATACCAGAGGAGGTGGTAGCGTGGTGGACAGAGCAATAAGTGAGTGCAAAGGGGAGGTTCCACAGATTGAAAATAGTTCTGAGGTGGAGGTCAGCAGCTTGGTCATATTTAAGAGGGGGGAGAGGAGAGGGCAAAGGTTGGGGGTGCAAAGGGGAGGTTAGACGGGGGGGGATGAGAGGGCCTCACAAGTTGGGGGGCAAGAAAGTGAAGGGCAACAAGAGGGTGAGCAGGATAATCATCAGAGAGTCAAAATTCTGGGGGATTCTATACTTAAGGGTATAAAATGGGGAGGAAAGGGTGCCAGAAAATGTAACATCTGAGTAAAATGCATACTAGGCATGACAGTGAGTAGAGTGGGGTAGCATATGGGCAGATATGTGGGGAAGGTGGGAGGAAGCCACACATTGTGGTACACCTGGGAAAGAATGATCTGGAAGGGAGAAGGATAGAGGAGGTACAAGACAGCTTCAGGGAAGTATGAAAACTATGCAGCACAGAGGAAACAATGGTAGCCTTATCAGAAGTCCTGTCAGTGCCAAGGGCTAGTACAGACAGGAAGAGAAGAATCAGTGACTTCAACAAGTGGCTGAAGGAATCATGTGGGGCCAAGGGGTATGGATTGGTGGGGACTGGGGTAGCACATGGGATAACACAGATCTTTATTCAGGGGATGGGTTACACCTCAGCAGGACAAGGTCACAGGTGTTGAAGCTGAAGCAGGGGGATTTCATCAATGAGTGGTATCATTTAAACTAGGTAAGGGGGCATTGGAGCTGGGAATCACCAGGAGAGGGGGTCCCATGGATCACTCCCCACCATAGAGATAAATTCAACCTTAGGCAAAACATGGGTTGGAGTGAAGGGTAAGGAAGCAGAAAGGGTAGCAGCATGGAGAGTGGTTTCACTAAATGCTAGGAGCCTTGGGAACAAGTTGGCAGAGCTGTAGGCATTGATGGCAGAAGAAGAGGTGGACATAGCTGTCACTGCTGAGATGTGGATAACAAGGCACTGTGACTGGGACCTAACCATCCCAGTGTACAAACTATTCCGGAGGGACAGAGAAAAAGGGAAGGCTGGGAAGGGGGTTGCCATTTATGTAAGGGAACAGATCAGATCAGATGTAATAGGGTGGAAGGGGAGGAGGGCAGGTCGAAAGTAATCTGGCAGCAACTAGACAGCCAGAAAGGGACCAAGATCTGTCTGGGGGTTGTATATAGGCCTCTGGCCCAGAAGAATGACATTGACAGGGAACTGGGGGAGCAGATAAGGAGGCATAGTGGGAAAGGGAGCACAGTGGTGGTGGGGGACTTTAATCTATCAAGGATGGATTGGAGTATCCCAGCAACCACTTGCGCCAGAGAGCAGATCCTCCTGGAAGTATTCCAGGATGGCTTCCTTACCCAGAGGATAATGGAGCAAATGAGGGAGGGGAGTATACTAGACCTAGGACTGGAAGATGGGAAACAGGTCAGGGATGTAAGGGTGGAGGAACCTCTGGCAAGCAGTGACCACTGCACAGTGTGGTTCTCAATCAATCTGGATAGGGAAGTAGCCACTACAAAAACTAGGGTCCTGGACTTCAAAAGGGTGGACTTTGGCAGGATGGGACACATACTGTAAAGTCATATGGCAAGCATCCACTCAGAAATGGGACACAGAACAAAAATGGGCAGTCATCAAGGCAGGACTGACTGAAGCCACTAAAATTTATGTCAAGAGCCAGATCAAGAAAGCCAGGACCAAGAAACCATGTTGGATGGATGAGTAGAGAGGTAGTGGAGAAGGTGAAGGAAAAGAGGAATGCATTTTGGACTTACAAGAGATCCAACAGGGCAGAAGATAGATAAGAATATGTGACAAAATTCAGAGAAGTGAGCAGAGTGATAAGGGCAGCAAAGGCGGCTAAGGAATGAATGTTAACGCAGGGGATCAAAGAAGGAGAAAAGGATTTCTTCAGGTATATCAGAGAGACGAGGAAGAGCAAGGATCAAATTGTTAGGATCAGGAGAGGAAGTGGTTGGGTGGGTAGAAAAAGGGGCTGAGCAGGCAGAAGTATTTAATGAATATTTCTGTTCAGTCTTCACCACGGAGAGGGATGGGCCTGTGTCTGAGAGGAAGGGTGAGGTGGGAGAAGGTGGGGAAGAAGCAACCAAGGATGGGAAAATTATGGTAGAAATGGCGAGGGAGGGCCTTAAGTCCCTGAAGGTGGACAAGGCATCTGGCCCAGATGGAGTCCACCCCAGGGTGCTGAGAGAGTTGACAGAGGTCCTGGCAGGGCCATTGGTGGACCTGTTCAATACCTCTTTGAACTCAGGGTGCATTCCTAGGGACTGGCAGGAAGCACATGTGGTACCTCTCCATAAGAGTGAGCCCAAGGACGAACCAGGGAACTATAGACTGGTGAGTCTTACTGCAATTGTGGGAAAACTGATGGAGACAATCCTCAAGGAAAGACTGGTGCAATTTCTTGAGGATAACAATCTCCAGGACAGAAGCAGCCTGGTTTTGTCTCAGGCAGATCCTGCAGATTTACCTGGTTGATTTTTATGACTGGGTTACGAGGACACTGGTTAGAGGATATGTGGTGAATGTCCTCTACTTGGATTTCAGCAAGGCCTTTGACTCGGTGCTACACAGTAGGCTGACCTGCAAGTTGAAGAGTCTGGGATCAGGGAGAAAACTGGTCAGATGGGTCAAGAACTGGCTGCAGGGCAGACAGCAGAAGACAGTAGTTGGGGTGAAACATCTGAACCCAGGGCAGTAACAAGTGGTTTACCACAGGGCTCAGTGCTGGGACTGGTTCTATTTAACATTTTCATAGCTGACATTGCAGTAGGATTAAGAGCAAGATCAGTCTCTTTGCAGATAACACAAAGATTTTTGCCAAGGTAGATGGGGGAGGGAGCAAGTGTACTTCAGGAAGATTTGGCAAAACTGGAAGAATGGTTTCACACTTGGCAGCTGGGTTTCAATGACAAGAAGTACAAAGTGATGCATTTAGGAAGCAAGAACCCAGGACACAATTACAGGCTGGAGGGTGTCCCGTTAACAAAATCCAAATAGGAGAAGGATCTGGTAGTGCTAATAACTGGGGAGATGAACCACTCTGCTCAGTTCAGGAAGGCAGCAGCGAAGGCAAACAGGATGCTAGGGTGCATAGCAAGGGGGATTACTTCTAGGAATGGGGAGATCATCTTGCCTCAGTTCCCTGGTGAGCCGCACCTAGAGTACTGCATGCAATTCTGGTGCCCCTACTTGAAAAGGGACATCAAACTACTGAAGGGGGTACAGCGCTAGGTAAAAAATTATCCTGGGGTTGGGGGACAGATCATATAAGGAGAGACAGAGAGCTCAATATGTATACCCTGGAGGAAAGAAGGGAGACAGGGGATATGATTGAGACCTTCAAGTACCTCGAAGGCTTTGAACAGAGTAGACACCAGGTGTATGTTCAATCTGAAGGGCGGAAGGGAAACCAGGGGACAAGCTGGAAGGGGGCAGGTTCAAGAGGGAATTGAGTAGGCACTATTTCACAGAAAGGGTGGTGGCAGGGTAGAACGCTCTGCCAGAGGATGTCGTATCACTGCAGTGTTGGGGGCTCCAAGAGGGGGTGGAACAGATTCAAGAGAAGGGTAAAAACTGGGATGGGGCAGGAGATGGGGGAGGGCATATGGGGGGGCAGCTGCAGTCTAATGGACTGAAGTGCTGTACACTTGAGCAGACAAGACAGATTGAATGGCCTGTATCGACTGGCAATTTCTTATGTTCGTATGTTCATAATTGCAGTCCCCTAATGCAATATTATTAGTGAGAAGGCATAATATTGTATTGGGGCACTACAATTGTCTTTGGGTGACCTGAGAGGTGTTTGTCCCAGTCTGATTCCCACTTGGCAGACCCACTGGAAGCTTGTGAGCTGTTTGAATACTGTCTCCTTTTTTACCTGAAAAAGGAAGGCATACATCATTATTATCATTATTTATTTATTTGATAATCAGTTGGTTGACTGATCCAAAGGACCATTTTCAGGCACGACCTGAGCCACAGCATGGCACATTAATCAATACAAGTGTGGAGAACAACAATAAACATGGGCCTCAACATGAGGTGCAGGAAATTACAGAACAAGGGGTCATTATATAAAGTGGAATTACATAAGAACACAAGGTGTCAAAGAAGGCCAGCATAAATGTCAAAAATACGTAGTCACAGGCCAGGCAGCTGACTTAAATATAAGTCACAAAACACAGAGACCAAACAAAAGTCTCAGAAATGATACATAAAGTAAAAAATGCATTCAGGTACACTAATAGTGCACAGGTCAATGAGCAGATTGGAACTCTGAAACAGAGCACAACACTTCCCCTTAGTAAATGGTGATGGGACTTAGAATAGGGAGGCACCAGCAGAAGCCCCAAAAAGTGGGGGAAGAGGACAGGAGCAGTAGCGGTCAGTGTAGCATTGATGAGGCACTGCTATGAGGTGGGGGGATGGAGGGAGGGGATGCCAGAGATTACCCAGGAGAGCAGTGGCATTTGGCTTCAAACATTAGCCACTCTTTGAAATTGTTTTTGAAGGAGAGATGGGAGGTGGAAGAATGAAGAGATGTAGGGAGTCTGTTCCATAGGGAGGGGGCAGAGATGGAAAAGGCTTTACTACCCCATGGTAGAGGAGATTCATGGAACTACTGGGAGGGGATGGTTTGCGGAGATGCCAAGCTGCCACTCTGCCCCAGAGGAGGGATGAGTATGGGGACAGATGTCCATCTCTCAGAGCATTGTCAGCTAAGAAACCAAGGGCATAGTCAAATCATCCTTGCAGTGGGAGCCAACCAAGTGACTGGTACAATATACAATGATGGGTAGAAAAGGGAGCATGGAGGACAAAGCGACGGATACTGTTGTAGACTGAGTTCAGTCTACAGCACAGAGCTGAGAACACAAGGAAAGAGATAGGAGAGCAGTATTCAAGGAGCGGTAGGTTTCCATGTGCAATTGCTAGGTGTGCCTCATAAGAAAGGGATTGATTTAGGTGATAGGCGGTACCTAGCTTCTGATTAACTCTGCACACAGAATTATTGACATGGTCAGCGAACATAAGGGAGAGGTCCAGACTGACACCTAAGTATTTAAAACTAGGGACATTTTCAAGGGGGAGACCAGCAGGTGTGGGTACAAGGAGGGAGGAGGAAGGAATTTATCTTGGAGATCTTTGTGAGATATGGTTTGGATCCAAATAGCATTACTTTTATTTTATTTTCATTTACCAAGTGTGTTGGAAAGAAACCAGTTGTGGGCAGCACCATAGCTAAATGTAAGAGCGGAGGAGGTATTTGCAAGAGACTTGTCGCTATGGTAAAGGACAATGTCACCTTCATAGTGGAGAGCCTCACAGGTAAGGTTTTCAGCTGAGAGTGCATTAATAAAAATGGAAAAAAGTAGGGGGCCAAGGATATAGCCTTGGGGAATCCCTGTGGATACTGGTAGGGCAGGGGAGGAGGCTGTACCAATTGTATCAGACTGGGATCTGCCTTTAAGGTAGCTTCTAAACCATGCTGTTGTCTCAGCAGAGCAGCCAAGGTGTAGGAGAATGGAATGAAGAAGGGCGTGGTCAATGAGGTTTGTCAGATCAGTGAATACAACACCAGTGGCCTTACCCGCATCCATGTTTCTGAGTACATATTTAACGAAATGGACTAAAGCTGATGTGGTACTGTGGTGCTTATGGAATCCATGCTGCTGAGGGCACAGCAGATTATACTTTCCAAGATGCTCTGAGAGTTGGAAGCGCACAATTTTTTCCAGTGGCGTGTTCAGGTGGGGGAGGAGGGAGATAGGCCTATAGTTACCGGGAGAAAGGGGATCGCCTGCTTTGA
Organism: Neoceratodus forsteri; assembly: GCA_016271365.2. Taxonomy (NCBI): domain Eukaryota; kingdom Metazoa; phylum Chordata; order Ceratodontiformes; family Ceratodontidae; genus Neoceratodus; species Neoceratodus forsteri. The sequence continues at coordinate 634,210,350 of CM057455.1, read as the reverse complement.
AAATAGGCACAATGTCAGCATGTTTCCAAGAGTCTGGCATTGTGGATGAGGAGGGGAGGGCAAGGTTAAATATGAAGGTGAGGGATTCAATGATAGTTGGAGAGATGAGCCAAAGGAACGAGGGAAAAAGCCCATCACTGCCAGGGCTACCACTGGCAGGGAGGGACTTCAGGAGCTAGGTGGTAACACCTGGGCCAATGGCTCTAAAGTAGAAGGGTGGGGTGTCAGAAGAGGTGGTGATGGAGGGGGAGTAGTTATCCTGACTACCAGGGCTAGTGGGTGGCTGGGAGGGTAGTTTAGTAAGATAGGCGGAGAGGTCAGAAAATACTTTGTTACAAATCTGCACAATCTCAGAGGGATCAGTCAAAGGGCCTGAGGGGGAGGTGAGCTGAGTAACTTGGCTCTGGGCCTTGAGGTTGAGCAAGGACCCGTCTGAGACCCAGAAGTGATGTGGATCGCCATGGTTGTTCCTTTGAAGGTTTAGGTAGAAACTGAGTTTTAGCAATTTGGCAGTTTGCTGACGTGTTGTATAAGCAACTATAGGTGTTCCAGATTATTATTACTTTGAATTATGTATGTATGTACTCTATCTTGGTACTTTGTATATGTACGCTTCTTGCACATTTTTGCACATTTATATCCATTATTATTACTTTGTATCATGAATATATGTTCGCTATCTTGCTACTCCGCCAACGAGGGGTTGCTAGAGGTCCCGAGGGTAATCTTAAAATAAACATAGACTTTGATGGCAGATAAGGACTGCTTGGCCCACCTAGTTCGCCCATTTCCCTACCTACAGGATAGGCCGCAGATCCTAGTTAACCAACAGCTTATTTCTTCCTACCCCCCACAAGAATTGCCTTATGTCTGTCCCATGCATTCTTGAATTCTCCCACAGTTTCAGACTCCACGACCTCCTCAGGAAGGCTGTTCCATGCAACCACTACCCTCTCTGTGAAAAAAGACTTCCTCACATTGCCCCGGAACCGCCCCCCCTCTATCTTTAAATTGTGTCCCCTTGTTCTTGCACGTCTCTTTTTCTGAAAGATGCTACCCTCGTGGCCTTTGTTGATTCCACTGAGGTACTTAAAAGTTTCTATCATGTCCCCCCTCACCCTTCTTTCCTCAAGGGTATACACATTAATCTCCTTTAGTCTCTCCTCATACGGCTTCTCTTGCAGACCGTGCACAATTTTAGTTGCCCTCCTCTGGACTGCCTCTATCTTGTCTATGTCCTTATGGAAATGGAGTCTCCAGAACTGGATGCAGTACTCCAGATGGGGTCTCACCAACTGTCTGTACAGAGGGATAAAAACTTCCTGTTTTCTGCTGGTGATGCCTCTCCCTATGTATCCCAGTATCCCCCCTGCCCTCCCTACTGCCTTCTCACATTGCTTGTTAACCTTAAGGTCATCTGATATGATTACCCCTAGATCCCTTTCCTTTTTTGTTGTTGTTACTACCTCCCCTCATTATGTAATCTTCCTCTGGGTTTTTGCTTCCCAGGTGCGTTATTTTGCACTTCTTTGCATTGAATCCTAGCTGCCATACTTCTGACCATTCCTCCAACCTTGCCAAGTCCCTTCTCATCCTTTCCACGCCTCCTTGTGTATCAACCCTGTTGCAGATCTTTGCGTCATCTGCAAAGAGGCATACTTTTCCTTCCAGTCCCTCTGCAATGTCACTTATAAAGACATTAAAAAGGACTGGACCCAGTAGTGAACCCTGCGGTATCCCACTAGTAACCCCTCTTTCTTCAGAGTGGACTCCATTTACAATTACCTTCTGTGTCCTGTTGTGCAGCCAATGTTTTACCCAGGTTACCACCCTGGGACCCACTCCCAGGCTGGTTAATTTGACTACTAATCTTTTGTGTGGGACTGTGTCAAATGCCTTGCTAAAGTCTAGGTAGGCCATGTCCACAGCACCTCCCTGGTCTACTACTTTGGTCACCCAGTCAAAGAAATCTATTAGATTCGTCTGACTTGACCTTCCCACTGTGAAGCCATGCTGTCTTGGGTTCTGTGCCCCACTGGCCTCAAGGTACTCAACGATTCTTTCCTTCAGAAGTGACTACATCACTTTCCCTACCACAGAGGTCAAACTGACAGGTCTGTAGTTTCCTGCCTCTATCTTGGTCCCACTTTTGTGAAGGGGAATCACATCTGCCTTCCTCCAGTCCTCGGGTACCACACCATCCTCCCATGATTTATTAAAAAGAGTAGTCAGTGGTTTCACTAGTTCCCCTTAATTCTTTTAGAATTCTGGGTGAATTCCATCAGGCCCCATTGCTTTGTCCACTTCAGTTTTAGGAGTTCTTGCAGAACCCTTTCTTCTGTGAAAGGGCTGGGATTGACCCCTTATCAAGAGTGCTTCTGTTAATTGGATTAGGCAGTTCTCCTTCTTTGTGAATACTGAGCAGAAATATTCGTCAGTATCCCGCATTTCACTGTCCCCTCTGCCCACCCACCGCTCATTCTATTCAGCCTCACTGTCCCTCCCTTTGTCTTTCTACACTCTCTGATATACCTATAAAAGGTTTTATCCCCCTTCTTAACCGAGTTGGCTATCTTTTCCTCAGTTTGGGCCTTTGCTATACTGACTTCCTTCCTGCTTCCTTCTGCCTTAACTGGTACAGCTCTCTGTCCTGCTCCTTCTGTGTTTCCTTATACTTCCTGAATGCTATCTTTTTCTCCCTGACTTTGCCAGCCACCTCTTTAGAGAACTATAGTGACTTTTTCTTTCATTTTGATTTGTTTATTTGCTTCACACAAAGGCTTGTTGCCTCTGTGATGGCAGTTCTGATGATTTCCCATTGTTGCTCCATCCCTCCTTCTAGCCTGTTTGCTAGTGCTTTTCTGAGGCACTCTCCCATCTTGCCAAAGTCAGCCCTCCTGAAGTCCAGTACCCACACTTTTGTATGGCTTGACTCTGTAGCTGAGTTTAACGTGAACCACACTGTTTGATGGTCACTTGTTCCCAGATGGCAACCCACTTCTAGATCTGAGATCCTCTCACGGCCCCCATTTGAGAGTATGAAGTCTAAGATTGTTCCCTCAAGAGTGGGTTCTGAAACTAGCTGTCTGAGGCCTGCCACCTGTAGGGCATCGAGAATGACCCTGCTCTTGGATGTGGCTGCAGCAAATGTGCTCCATTTAACATCTGGCATATTCAGGTCTCCCATCAACAGTATCTCCCCTTTCTCTGCCATCCTAAGAATGCCTTCTATCATATCCTTGTCCATTCCTTCCCTCTGACATGGGGGTCTGTACACAACCCCTGTGCAGATTTTGGTGCCCTTTCCAGTCTCCAAGGTGACCCACAGTGCCTCCTCTCCTCCCTGTTTACTCTTTTGTTCAGTTGCTTTTATCCCTTCCTTTATATAGAGAGCTACTCCTCCCCCTCTTCTCTCCTGCCTGTCTCTCCTGTAGGTTATGTACCCTGGTATGTTAACATCCCAGTCATGGTTCTCTGTGTACTGTACCATGTTTCTTTGACTGCTACGATATCCAGACATCCCTCTTCCATCAAGGCCACCAGCTCAGGGAGCTTGTTGCCCAGACTATGGGTATTGGTATTCATTACTCTCCATTTCCTGATGGCCTTACTCCTTTTTGCCCCATCCCTGTCCCTCTTGTCTTTGTCACTTCCCCATTTACCCCTGCCCTTCTCCCTATCGCCACTTCTATGTTGGTGTTTACCGTACTTACTACAGTGATTTTTTTGGGGGGGGGGCTAGGATTTCACTGCTCCTTTCCAGTGCTTCCCCCCTTGGCTAGTTTAAATGCTTGCCAATGAAGCATTTAAACCTATCACCTAGGATCCTGGTTCCCCTCCTGGACAGATGCAGCCCATCATGCCAGTATAGGCTTGCATCACTCCAGGTGGACCCCCAGTCCACAATGAAGCCAAATCCCTGAGCTCTGCACCAGATTTTCAACAACTGATTGAATCCCATGGTGCAGAACACCCTAGCCTCTCCTATGCCATAGATGGGCAGCACCTCCGAGAAGGTTACCATGCGTGCTACTTGTCTAAGACCCCCCCCAATTCCACAAACTCTTCCTGCACTGCTCTAATCCCTTTCTTAGCCAGGTCATTTGTCCCTAGGTGGACAATGACATCCAACTCCTTCCCCAGTGCAGCTGCTCCAGCAATCCTGAGGATTCGCTTCCTGTCCTTCCAAGCCATGGCACCAGGCAGGCACTTTACCTCCCTCTCCCCTTCCTCCCCCTGTTCTACCTTCTTAACAATGGAGTCCCCCACCAGAAGTTGTTTCCTTCCCCTGTGGGGTTCCCATGCCACCCTCCTATGGGTCTCCTTTGTGGAGGTTCCCAGCATCCTCCTTTGTCTCCACTGCAGGTGCCTCCATAGAGGAACCACACTTTTCCAGAATGGCATAGGAATTGTGTTGAGGTACAACTGAAGGGATGCGCCTCTGTTCCATCACCCTTACCCTCCCTGAGCCCACTGTGGTCCAACCGCTCCTCTTTCTTGGCAACCTCTGAGGCAACGGCAATGGCACTTGCGGTCCCTGGATGGAGGAGGAGGCGGTCCCACAAATCCTGGACAACTCAGCCTGGAGATGAGCAACCTCCTTCCTCAGCCCAGAGAGGTGCTTGCAGATGGGACAACACTGCATCCTCCAGAACGTCTCCCGGAAGACTTCTGCTCCACAGCCACTGCACTGCACCACTCCTATCATGTCTTATTTCTGGCCCCTTAACTTTTGTTTGGAATCCTTACTCTTTCCTCTGTTTTTTTTCTTTCTCTTCTCTCTCTCTACTTACTTTCTGCCTCTGTGCTCTTTAAGCCTCTGATTGTCCTGTTCTATGACAAGAATATCCTATATTTCTCAGTAGACCTCTTACTTGCTCAGAGGCAGACCTCCATCAGCTAGAGGGGCCAGAGAGCTAATCTTGCCCTTCTTGGGTGGTGGGTCTTTGGTGGCTCTGTGATCACTCACTTCCTGCTCCCAAACAGGAAGTTCCTGTTGTCAGTCAAATCCTGTGCCTATAAAAGTAGCACTACCTTTGGGTGGGAAGGTGGGCAATATAATCCCAGTAGAGAAGTCCAGTCACACAGCACTCCTTTCTCCTGGTGTCTTCTGCCAAGCTACTAACAGAATCTTTCTAAGGCAGTCTTTAAATTTAGCTTCCTTCTAGCTAAGCCACTCCCTCTACTTACTAGATCTTTCTACAAGTAATTTAAACTTGGAGGCAGTATAGCGCAGTGGTCTAAGGCTCTGAGCTGCAAATCTGGTGACATCCAGCAGACCAGACCTGGGTTTGAATCCCACAGCTTCAACTTGCATACTGTGTGACCCTGAGCAAATCACTTCACCTCCTTGTGCTCCCTGGTCGCTCCTGTAAAAAAGCTTTCAGCTTAGTGTGCTATACCTGGTTAAACAACCAAATAAAAAAAAAACAAAAAAAAAACTGCACAGCTATCAAGCCCTTTCAATCACCTGAGCTTTACACCTAGATAACTGTTCAGATAACCATTCATTCAGTTAACTCAGACAAACACACTTTTTTTTCTGTTTTGTTTTTTAGTTTTTTACCCTAAATTAAAGGTCCAAGTACAAGAGTTCTACTTCTTTAGTCCCAGTAGAGAAGTCCAGTCACACAGCACTCCTTCCTCCTGGTGTCTTCTGCCAGGACTTCCTTGTGAATGAGCTTGCTCAATGGAATTATTCCTGCAATAGACTTGAGCTTGAACACCAGAGAGATTTATGTGCTCCAACAACATTTTAAAGCTGTACCAGTTTTGTCAAAGCACCTGATTCTCACCTTCAGCATGACATACACCAATTCAGTGATGCCCTTTGCATGTCTGTATGCATCATCATGAGTAGAACAGGTTATAATTACTCAAGTCCTGTACAGTGTGTAATTATAAATATTTTATGTTTTTTATTTCTTGTTGTGCCACTTCAAAACAACATCAGAATGAAACAATAATTCCGTGGACTTCTTTGACTTCCTAAAGGTTTGGAGGATACCTGTTCATTTAAAACATCATGTTATTGAATCATCACTGAAGCCTGAAGAAGTGGTGGTGCCATCAAATGGTAGACCATTTGGAGTGAGAAGTGAATGAAGAATATTTGAAATGTGATCATTAGTGGAGTTCCTTTGTGTGATCTTATTCATGGTTTCTCTCATTCGCTGCTTCCACTACCACCCCCAACACATTTCACATTCCAAAACTGTCATTACTATTTTACCATTGAAATTCTGTGCTCCAATTAAAATGTTATACTGAAACTTAAAATAAAATTGATTCAAACATGTGCCTTCAAAATATGTGCTTTCTTTTTTCTGTGTTAGACATTGAATTTCATTCTTCTCTAGGTATTTCTCGTGATTAAAGTGAGCACTGTAATGTAAACGCCAGATTTGGATTTGATGAACATTAGGAGTACTGTGTAAAGAGTATTTAATGGTATTTTACTGCAGTCTTAAAGAATAAGAAAAAGTAAGAAGAAAGCATATCAGAAGTGAAATGCAATAAAAGAGAAAGAGTAGCATGCATAAACGCAATGTGAGTGCAAATCCATGAATAGAAATGCAACCTGTGGTGATGAATGCAGTGAAATGTTAGGAAATGGTAACTGAAAGGAGTTCATTTTACAATGTACACTTCAGTCATGAGAAATACCTAGAGGAAAATTAAATCTAATGTCTAATACAGAGACATAGTGTAGAAACACAGAAACATAAATTTTGATGGAAGATAAGGACCTCTTTGTGCACCCAGTCTGCTCATTTCATTTTACAAATGCTTTGAATGTAAACAATGTATGTTTTGTTTATTTAATAATGTACTTACCTTTTTTTTGCATTTATTATTTTTTATTCAGGATACTACATTTCAGTATCAAGCACATTAACATTTGTCAAGTGTGCAATACCAATTCCATCCATATCTGTACAGCTATATTTTCAGATCTGATAAAACTGTCTGGAGTATGCAAAATTGGGTGTTACTTCAAGGGGTAACAAGTAACTGTCATCTTCATCACTCACACAAGACATTAATTTAAAATACATTTATATCTGTTATGAAACTGGGGGTAGATTTCATGAGTTGGTCAATGGTAAAATGAACACAAACTACAGTTACAAAACATTAAATTCTTGCAGTGTATTCTAAAAGTAACATTAAAAGAATAAAATAGTACCCATAGTTTACAATATCAATGTAAAACAAAACGCTTAATGGAGCTGCCCTCACTGAGACAGCTAAGTGCATTTGCCATTAACACTGAAATCAGAGGGCCTGCAGAACTTAGAATAGGTGAAGGCAGTATGGCAAAATAGGAACAGCACAGTCTTGAGGACCAGGAGAGCCAGTTTCACATTTCAAAGCAGCCACTTGCTCAGACTGTGATCCTGAGTAATTAAATCAACCTCCCAGTGCTTCAAACTTCTCAGCTGCATAACTTCACTGAAAATTAGATTCTGGAGCTTAGTTGAATTCTCCTGTGTAAATAAATTTAGTAAAACAAAAAGGAGCTTGGGAATTGGAAATAGAAGGAGGCAGTATGTTTACATGGGAACAGGATAGTCCAGAGGACTGGGAGACCCAGGTTCAAATTCCATAATAGCCACTTGCTCACACTGTGACCTTGAGCAAGTACCTCAACCTCCCTGTGATTCAAACCTCCCAGCTGCATGACTTTAGATTAAATGAGATGTTGCAGCTCAGAGTATAAATTTAAAAAGGACTCTTAATTGAGTTAGTCTTGCAAGGCGGCCTGTGATTTTTGTTTTCCAAGCCTGCGTTTAACTGCAACAAAAGCCAGGCTTAACAATACTACTGCATTGGGTCTTTATACCTGTTATGAAACTGGGGTAGATTCCATGAGTTGGTAGGTGGCAAAATAAACACAAAAAACTACAGCTACAAAACATTTTATTCTTATACTACATTGTAAAAGTAAAATTAAAAAAAAAATTATTGACTGCACTTTACAATATACATTTTCAAGTACCCTTAACTGAGCTGGCCTCACTGAGACAGTTAAGTGTATCTGCCCTTGACACTGATAGCAGAGGGCCTGCTGAATTAGAATCAGAGTTTAACAAATAATTCAAGCATTTCTTTACATTTACATGTTTATGTCTGTTTATGTCTGTCAGGCAAATGCACTAATGCAGTTGTGGAAATCCAGCACATCCAAGGGAAAATATTACCTAAAAATCTTCTTTTACTAAAATCTACACTCTACACATTGGGCCATGGGTGAATCAATCTGTACTTATTTCTTAAAATTCACAACACAATGCCAATGTACATGTTAAAAAAACAAGCCTTAGGTTACTTCACAAGACAATGCTAAACTTCATCTCACATGATCTCCAAGCTAAAGCTTCCAGACATACTGCCTCACAGCAAAACTCAACACCCAAGTAATAAATATCACCTTATAGTAAAATGTATGTGTCTAATACAATTTACATGTAGACAACAATCAGGCAACAAGTTGGCTTTCTGAGCTATGCATGTTATCCATCATAAAACATATCCTATATTTACTGCTGAATAGAAAGAGAAGAATTTCTTCCATTACTTGTAACATTCCCACAGCAATAAATGGTGACTCTATCAGCAGCAAATGGCCTGATATACTGTATATGCAATATATGTTTGAATGGCTACTGCATTACTGCTAAAGGTATTTCATGACAAGAATATTTCAATTCAAAAGCTATTAACACAAAATAGGAAAATCTTCTGTTATTGGATTTCATAACAACACTTTCAGAAGACCTGTCATTGCAATTACTTCATTTATGGGTGTACCATTTCCATTTACATGCCTAATTCCATAAGTTTTCTTTTTCCTTTCTGATATATGTCTGACATGACATATAAGGCTCTTATGTGAATATTACATTAATAATACAATATTACATACTTGTACAGCTTCCTGAACATTTTTTCAACCACTGTGTAATTAATACAGTGTAATATATGCTTGTAAACTAACACATTTTACATAACTACACAATTTGCATATGGCTCCTCTGTTTTAATAAGCAGTGAAGGAAAAAGACTTAGCATTTACCATTTTATTTATTTATCATTTCAGTTAAATAGCAGCTCTTACATTACAGGGAGGGTTTTAAATCACTTCATAAAGCACATAAACTTTTGCCAACTGTACAATAAATTAGATATGTGAGTATTTACCATTTCAGATTATATGAATTACGAGCCCAGTTGGTATCACCGATGAAAAAAAAAATAGTTCCACTTCTTTATTATTCTGCTGGTAATAATTGTCCCTGTACTAAAATTATATTGCCTGTGATCCAGTGTTTACATCCAGGTGAATATGATGCCATAATAAGGATAAGGAAAAGTTTATATTTTCTGATTATCCTGCTACGGTCATGTGCTACTGATAGCAGTCCTACATGCAGAATTTGAATCCCACAGCAGGCAGATATCAATACTATGATCTGATAGGAAATACTGTAATATTATGTATTTGACCAACATTGTTATTTTTTTTTAATCCATCAGTGAGTATTATATTTTCATTTATGAATGAAGGCAGACCCGATGAACACTAGTAATACATTTGGATATGACTCCCAATTTTACAAACACTCTGAATGTAAACAATGTAAGTTTTGTTTATTTAGTAACTTACTTATTTTTGTACTTATTATTTTTTTTTTATTCAGGATACTACATTTCAATATCAAGCACACTAACATTTGCCAAGTGTGCAATACCAACTCCATTCATATCTGTATTACTGTATTTTAAAATCATATGATTGGTAACACAAGCTGTGTGGAGTGTGCAAAACTGTGTGTTACTTCTCAGTGTAACAAGTAACCATCATCTTCATCACTCACACACGACATTAATTTAAAATACATTTATACATGTTACGAAACTGGGGGTAGATTTCATGAGTTGGCAGATGGTAAAATGAACACAGACTACAGTTATAACACATTTAATTCTTGTAGTGCATTGTAAAAGTAACATTAAAATAATAAAATATTGCCCATAGTTTACAATATTAATTTAAAACAAATACTCTTAACTGAGCTGGCCTCACTAAGACAGCTAAGTGCATCTGCCATTGACACTGAAAGCAGAGAGCCTTCAGAATTGAAAAAAAATATATATATATATACATATTTTATTTTAGTCTTTTCGTAACTGGTTAAGGTTACCAAAAGACTAAAATTAAAAATAATAAAAAAAATGTATAAATAGGGGGAAGTATTATGGCAAAATGGAAACAGCACAATCTTTAGGAATGGGAGAGCCAGTTTCAAATTTCAAAACAGCCACTTGCTCAGACTGTGACACTGAGCAAGTAGATTAACCTCCCAGTGCTTCAAACTTCTCAGCTGCATGACTTCACTGAAAATGAGATTCTGCAGCTCAGTTGAGTTCTCCTGGGACACTTAGGCATATGTTTACAAATGCTTTTTCACACTGTTAGAATTTTGGTGAACTGCATTTAAAATGCAGAGCAGATTGGTTCTTTCTCTTTTTATAATTTGAATACAGCATTTTTCTGTACTGTAAAGACACTATTTTAGTATAAGAAGTTTGGATAATAAACAACAAAGTAAGGTGATTATTTTGTACAGCATTTATGAAAGAGGAACATTAAACTAGTTACAGTGAACACCAGACTTATTTTTATATCTGGGTATGATGTGATGCAGACAAGTACAGTACAGGAAGGCTCCTTCATGCTATTATGCCAGCTTAAGTTTAAAAGCAAAAACAATATTTATTTAAAAAATCGTTTATCAGGAAAACTGAAGTAGGGCAAAGGCAGAGTCGCAGAGTATGCAAGTAAATGTTGCTGGAGTCAAACTCTATTGGATGTAAAAAGCTCATTCACAGCTCCTTACTGTAACCTCCAGGCAATAATCCCAGTGTTGCAGTTTGAAATGTTGCAGTGTCAGTGGAGGGAGTAAAGTGTATCACAAAAAATATAGTAATTTGAATGCAGACCATATTCACATATTGTTATAAATATCAGACAATCAAAACTCAACACTTACCGTAATGTTCATGGATTCACAAGGACTACTTTCTGCTTCTTTGACAAAACCCTTGATGTTCTCTCTGAGGCTGTTCTTGCAACCTAGGAAAGGAAGACATGAGGAGGCATCTCCTCCCTATTCCTGGCTGCAAGTTCCTTCCCACCTGGGAACACCTGCCTGCCCCTAGTGGGTGGCATCTGCTTGCCCTCCTTCCCAAAACCTGTCCATCCAGCTGTCCTGGTCATGCCCCTAGACAAAGTCTTGCCTCCTTTGATGCCTTGCAGGCAGGGAAATTAAGTTCTCAAGCCAGGGGAAAAATAGTGCTCTCCAGATCCCATACAAACACAGGTAGCATAGTAATGAAGATTCAGCAGAGGACACTATTTTTAACACTCTATTATATTGTTTGGAAGGTAATTTATGCAGGGAGTCTTTTTCTGAAGCAAAATGTCTGCAGGGCTATGCCCACTGCAGCCATAAAAATGAACCCTGGTTGAGGGAATGCACAAAATAATTGCCATTAATTTCATATAGAACAGATCTAAAAATAAAAGATGAGTTGCTGAAAAAAGTAATCACATAAAAAACTATTCAACAGACATGGCTACCACCACAGCACAAGGGCAGTCATTGGTGTGACCATTGCACCCACTGCTCAAACAACAAAAATACCAAAACCTTTAAACATCCCAGAAGTGCAAAGTATACTGCATTCAAGACTTTATAAATTGGTCTATGGAGGGTTTCGTTTACATGTTGTTCTGCTTGTGTGGTCAGTATAACATTGGGCAGACAAAAATTATGATAAAGCTCAGTATCACTGAGCATAAGACAGCAATCAGAAATAGAAATGGAGAATACAGTATGATCAAGCACTTTATGACAGCACAATATGGATCAGTGACAACCTGAAGTTTGTGGGCTTGGAAGGAATCAGAAGGGACAGTATCAGGGGTGTTATCAGTAAGAAACTAAAACAAAGGGAAGCTTACTGGATTCATGAGCTGACCGCATTAGAACCAAAAAAACTCAATGAAGACTTTTCCCTTAATGGTTTTCTGTAAAATGAATGTTTTGCATGCATGACTAAACTGCTAAATAAGTAAATATGTATTTGCAATTTGTACATAAAGGGTGGGATATTCAGACTGCGCCAGGCAGGGGCGCAAGCCTGGGTGCAGCGCAACTGGGATGAGCCAGGGCATGGTCCGGGCAATATTCAACGGTACTGCACCATGGCACTGAGGGTGCATGCACTGTGCATGGCACAGTGGCACTGCGCCAGTGCAAGTGGCAGCAGGAGAGCAGGGGGCTGCGCCATGGCAAGGGTGGTTGCGCTAGGTGCAGCAAAACGATATTCAGCTGTGAGCATGCAAATGAGGCAATTATGTATGCTGGGTGCAAATGGGTCCATTTGCATGTCATTATGGCTCCACTTGCATGCAGTGCACCGATCCCCAGTGGCTTGCACCTGATGCCCTTCCAGGCTGCAGCCATTTGGGACTGACACTCCCTGCCCCTCGGCGGGCAACGTGCCCCATTGCCTGATCATGGACATATGTGAAATTCATACCTGGTGGTCCAGTGGACCCGAACCCCTGCTCAATCGTGAGCATAAATGAAGAATAATATCCTTGGTGGTCCAGTGGACCTGATCCACTGCCCGATCATGGGCATAAGTGAAGAATAATATCCCCGGCGGTTCAGTGGACTCAATCCCCTGACTGATCACGGGCATAAGTGAAAAATAATATCCCTGGTTCATTCACATTTTGGGACTGTGTAGTACAGTACAGTCTGCAAGCCCATTGGCCCACGCAGTGGAGCAATAGGCATATAGCTGTACTGTATGCTGTCAGTGGGTGGCCAGGTGGCTTGCGGCGGGGAGCTGCCACCCGCCACTGACCAGGGGCATGCAGGGTGGTGGGGCACAGTGGGCAGGTGGGGTCAGGGGTACCGCTGGACCACCAGGGTTCTTATTTACATTTGCCCGCAATCGGGCAGGAGATCAGGTCCACTGGACCACCAGGGTAATTTATATACAATGCCCACAATCGGGCAATGGGGTAGAGTCCACTGGACCACCAAGGATAGCATATTTATATGCCCATGATCGTGCAGTTGATCGGGTCCACTGGACCACCAGGGCTATTATATTTATATGCCCACGATCAGACGAGGGGGGGCATAATGCCTGAACCATGTTCTAGGAGGTCGGGTGGCCACCGACAGCAGACAGCTGCCGTGTTGCACCCAGCAATACGGCGGCCCACCTTTAGGGCCCCCGACATGTTCCTGTTTTTTACAGGCACATCTTTGCTTCCTCCTGTGTGGCGCAAGATGGGTTTGTGCCTGCATATGCACCGCACATCCCGGGTTGAATATCGGGTTGCACCACCTATGCATGGGCACGCCCCCCCCCCACTTGCGCTGCATACATTACTGGTGCACCCCGGCACATCAGGGGTTGCGCTGTGCAACCTACCCCTTTGAATATCGCTCCAGGGTGCATCAGTGGATTGCGCATGGTGGAACACTGTTGCGCCATGCGCAACCCCTTTGAATATCCCACCCACAGTATTTGTGTATAATGTTGCAGGCATGATGTTTTGCACAGTCACTTGCACTAGCACCTTTTAACTTATTTCTTACTTTAAGTTCAGCTGCTATTTAAATCCTTCAAGGGAGACATGCCACAGACACTCTAAAGATGGTGGAGTCAGTTCACAAAATGTATGCAAACATGAACTACGTCACGTGGATGATGAGGTGATGGCCACACCTGTGAGCACCAACCAACTGTTAGAATCAAGTGGCTGAAAACTAGAGGAGAAAAGCTTTTTTTCCCATTTGTAGGAGCAAGACAAGACAAACTTGACATCTGAAAGGCTTAGAAGTGTTTTCACCTGGAAGACGCTGAAAGGACTCTGCTGTTGTCAGGAGATAACACAGGCCAGACTCACATAACTAATTTGTGCAAGTAGATTAAAATGTCTACTGAAATCAAAATGAACCGCTGCTATTTTGCTACTGCAGGTAACTGAGAACTAATTGATGGGTCAGGAAGCAGCATAAATTGATGAACAAGATGGATTTTAATTAAAAATCAAACAAGCAACAGCAGAACAAAGGAACTATTGTGTGACTGTATTTCTTCTGGAAAGAAGAGGCTGCACAAAGGTGCATTTTGTGTTTCTCTAGTAATGAGAACATTTTTCATTAGCAAACTGGAACTCAACACTGAAGCTGGATGCCTCTTGTGGGTAAGCAGTGCAGTCATTCCCTTGGCATTACAACAGAAGGTTCTCAATGAGTTACATGGAAGGCATTCAGGAACTACTAGCGTGAAATCAGTTACCCAGAGTTTTGTGTGGTGGCCTAAACTGGACATAGATGTTGAAACAAAGGTAAACCAATGCAATGCATGTCAGCAGACTACAAATTCTCCCTCAAGGCCTCTCTTGCATACTGTAGCTTGGAATGGATGGAGAGGACATGGTTAATTTAGCATATTAACTATGCAAGCCCATTCCTGGGCAACATGCTCTTAGTGATGGTGGATACCCATAGCAAGTTGATGGAAGTAATTCCTGTTCTGTCTGTTATGGTTACAGTTACAGTAGAGAAGCTAAGATTTATCTTTGCAGCCCATGGCTTGGTAGATATTTTGGTCTCAGATAATGTCACAGTTTTTTACTTGTGAAGAGTTTCAATCATTTTGTAAAAGAAATGACATTAAGCACATATGAGCGTCCCCTTATCAATCTGGTTTAAATGGACTGGCTGAACGAGCAGTACAAACATTTAAGGATTTAATGAAGAAGGTAAATGGAGGAACCCTGGAGTTGAAACTGGGCAGATTCTAGTTTAGATACAGGAGAACTACTCCACATGCTACAACAGGCTTAACATTGGCAGAGCTGCTTATGTGAGAACAGCAAAGTCAAGTTTGGACTTGATGTATCCTGGGACATGGATAAAATGAGACATCAGCAGGAACAACAGGAATAATACGACACTCAGCAAACCAGTGGTTATGCCTTCCAGGTGGGTAATCTGGTATATGTAAGCAATTTTAAATCTTGGATACCAGCTTGGCTGAAATGAACTAAAACGGAGGTTCTGGGTCCACTTTCATATAAAGTTCAAACCTGAAGTCACACAGTAAAACAACATCAGGACCACATTTTCAGTTGCTGTGAAAGGAGGCATGATGTCAATGACTGTTCAGATGAGTGGATGCAGGTGATATGCCAATCACACAGTAGCCAAGGTGGCCAACACAGTTTTACTCCAGGAAATCTTGAAGCATCAAGGTCACAGAGATGGGAGTCATACCAGAAGAAAATTCATCTGGTGACCACTCTGCAGAAGAAAACTCTGTTCTAGAGGCAGCTGCAGGTTTATATATGTGTGTGTGTGTGTGTGTGTGTGTGTGTGTGTGTGTGTATATGTATGTATGTATGTATGCATGTATGTATGTATTTATTTATTTATATTCTTTGGTAGCTAGGTAAGGTCCATCAGGCAGACATACTTGTTTCCATGGGTGACCTGGGAGCACTGGGGAGGCTAAGTTACTTGTTCAGAGTGACACAGTATGCAATAGGAGGTTGTGAGACCCAAACCCAGGTCTGCTGGATGTATCAAGCTCATCCACACATCATTGCTCTAACCTCTAGGCTATACTACCAACCCCAGCGTTAGCTACACTTAGGGTACTACCAATGCTGAGGTGTTTACCCAGAGTACCCCCCTAACACAGAATCCTAGTGTACGTACCTGGTTAACAAAAATAAAACTAAATACAGAAAAGACTTAATGGCAGTTAAAGTGCGGACACAGCTAAGAGGCAGAATTATCCTCTGTGTGCACACAATTACCTTTCAGGACAGTCTACCCCTGACTAGTTAGCAAGTTTGTTAGTTATGGTGTATTTAGAACTAAATACATTTTCAGCTTAAGGGGGAAACAGTGCTATGTCTTAACTAAGCACCACTGTTGACTGTGTTTTTTGAGTACTTTCTTGTTGACTGGGAGGAAGTGTAGAGTAGTGATTAAGGGCACTGAGCTGCAAATCTGAAGTCTTGGGTTTGAATCCCATCAACTCCCACTTGCATACTGCGTGACTCTGAACAAGTCACTTAATTTCCTTGTGCTCCCAAGTCGCACCTGGAAACAAGCTTTGGCTTAGTGTGCCTTTCATGGTTAAACAATTTCCCCTTTCTCTTTACCAAACTGTACCTAAACTTGTAATTAAGCATTTTGGCCACTAGAGGGAGAGCATTTTCTGGTTTTATGTGCGCAAGCTGCTTTACTACTTTGCAGCAGCAGGATGTTTTGGGATACTACTAAGAGCTGTTAAAAACTGATTATAAACTACACTCCGGTGTCATCCATTTATGATATTACACTATGTGTGGATTGCTCATAAGCAGAATGGCTACCACCACTCATTAACATTCTCTTCACTAGCAGTCTTTCTCATTGTTTCTAAAACAATTTAGGTTATAGTATGCAAGGAAAGTGCAACTTCTTTGTCTCCTTCTTATTCTTGAGCATTCTGACTCTTTATAGTATTCCATTCATGTGACCATTCAGATTGTCCCACCCACGGACAGTTTTAGAAATAAAACCCTGTCCTGTTGAATGGCTTTGGGGTAACAGCACAAGCCCAACTCCCAACAATGGGATAGGAGGATTCTTGAAACAGCTTTGTAGGTAACACTTTCAGACTCAGGTTTGCTCACAGCTTTGCAATAAGGCCTTCAAAGATAGGTGTTGCGAGGATCAGACATTGAGAGCTCACCAGTGATGTTTGCACTCTTTACAAGGATGTTATGTGCAACCATTTTAAGGACTGTAGGGGAGAAATTGGACATAAAAGAAGTTATGGCTATAGTGTGATGGCTATTTTTAGTCTTGGGCCCTGCACTTTCAGATCAGCCTGACAGTCACATTTGTCTGGAATCATGGCTTATGCATCAGGGGTATGAAGGATCAAGGAGGAGACAAAGAGTATCATAACTATCCAAAGAAAGAAATGAAAAGGATCGGTTTGGGCATACTAGGGTCTGGGTTATGATGTATTCTTTAGATGTCATTATCTATTTTTCTCTCAAACACTAAGGATTCTGCCAATTTTGATTGCAATTTGCAGGCAGCCACCCCATATGTGATTAATAATAAGTGTACATGACTGATGCTATAATTAAATGTATGCTATCTGAAATTACTAGAAAAATAATAAAATTATAATACTGGCACATACAACTAAGATCTATTGGGAATCCTCAAGACTATGAAGGAGAAATGCTGCAAAACAGTAATGAAAAATATAAACAAATTTAGAGGACTAAAAATACAGCTGCAATTCTGATCATCTTGAATGCCACATCCTTTGTATTTCACCTGCCGAGCTTAGAATGATGAATTTGTTTTATGTTAACACATTGTGAGATGCACACTGGGCTTTACTGTAGGTTGCAGCAGCTTGGTTTCTTTGGAATTTTCACACTGTTACCCGCTCACTTATTTGACTGTATGACAGCTTTCTGATTCACTACATCAACTGTGCACATAAACAGAACATCTGGTGAGAGATTTAGGTTCTCATGCAGGCAACTAGATTAACTGAGACTTTTATAACTGGTTGTCACAGTAGTATAAAACAGATTCTTGCAGGACTGTGGAAATCTTCCAACATGAACACTGGAAATGAATTAAGGAGAAACAACATATCTTTTACTCTTGGCCTATGTTATTGAAAATTTTTACAAACATTCAACCTGCCAGTTACAGTAAGTAAAGAAATCAGCAAAATGCCAGTACATGCAGTGCCAGCACATCTGAGCTGATGCCAGCCGGCACTGCATCAACCAGCATCTGTAAAAAAGTTGGAAGACATTTACTGTTATTAGAAATAAAGAATGCAAATAGCAATTTATTTAACAAACTTTACAACCATTATATTGTAAAAGTGAATTGCAATAAGTGTATCCTATAATTTTGAGACACAAAAGAATGGAGTGATATACTATATTTCAGCATTTTAAATGTAACCCGCTGTTTATTAGTTTAACAAAAATAAAACAAATACAAATACAGTATATAGCTGAAGGAGAGGCTTGCACATTTTTGTGATTTAAATTAAAAGGGGTATTTTCTGAAACCAGTACAGTATCTTGGACCAGAAACTCAGTTGCAAGGAACTGTTGCTAAAAGGTCAATACAACCTCATAGTAGCAGTCACAACATTGTACTGCAAGTACTGTACAATGGGGTCATGGTCCTTCCCTGTGTTGACACTTAACAAACTGTAACCATGTGGGGAAGGGTGAAGGGGTCATTCTCCCCTGCCTGTAGAATTTTTACAGGCAGAGGGTAGAAGAGCCCTTATGAAGTGACTGTATCATGAAGCACTATGAACATATGAACATACAAAATTTGCCAGCAGATAAAGGCCTAGTGGTCTATCAAGTGTGCTCAAATAAGCAGCTAGCACCCCTTATTCTGCAGCTTCACCTCCCTCCCAGCCCCCTCCCTTGACCCTCCCCTTGCCCTGTCTCAGCCCCTTTTGAAGCAGCCCGCTGTTCTACTAGATACCACTTCTGCCGGTAGCGCATTTCACCCAGCTACCACCTTCTACATAAAAAAGTGTCTCCTCATCTCCCTCCTGAGCTTTCCACCCTTCAGTCTCATATCATGTCCTCAGGTGTCCCTCTCCTCCCTTACTTTGAACAGCCCCTCCATACCTGTCTTGTTTATCCCTTTCATGTACTTGAATGTTTTAATCATATCCCCCCATCCCTCTTCTTCTCTAGCGAGTACATGTTCAACTCCCTCAGCCTCCTCTCACATGGCAAGTCCCTCAGCCCCTGAATCATCCTTGTCGTCCTGCACTGCACCCCCTCCTGTAATCTAATGTCCCTCTTCAGCTACGGGCACCAGTACTGCATGCAGTAGTCCAGGTGCAGTCTAATTAATGATCTCTATAGTGGCAGGATCACCTCCTCCCTCCTCAAGGATATACCCCTTGCAATGCAACCCAGCATTTTGTTGGCCTTTGCAGCTGCCTTCCTACATAGTATTGAGTTGTTCATTGACCCCGTAATGGGCACCCCCAGATCCTTCTCCTCCTCTGTCTTGACTAGGTGCACTCCCCCCAGCTGGTAACTCCTCATTGGGGTTTTCACCCCAAAATGCAGCATCTTGCACTTTTTGGCATTGAATCTCAGTTGCCAGTTGTCCAATCAGGTTTCCAACTTTCCCATATTATCCTGCATCCCCTGCCATCCCCCTAGGTCATCCACCACTGCTCCCATCTTAGTTTCATCAACAAACAGACTGGTCTTGCTCTTGATGCCCAATGATATGTCTGCAATGAATATCCCAAACAACACTTGTCCCATCACCAAGCCCTGGGGAACACCACTCATCACTACCTTTAAGGATGAGACCTCCCCACCCACTACCCTCTATTGCCATCCCTTTAGCCAGTTTCCTACCCATCTCACCAGCTTTGCACCTGCCCCATGCCTTCTAACTTAGTTCCCAGCCTCCCATGTGGCACTGAGTTGAATGCCTTACTGAAGTCCAGGTACAGGACATCCACTGCATGGGCCCCATCCAGTTGCCTAGTTACCCAGTTATAAAACTCCACCAGGTTAGTTTGCCAGGATCTGCCACTTACAAAGCCATGCTTTCTGCTGTCGTGTAGCCCTTTGGCTTCCAGGAGGGCCACCAGCCTCTCGTTCAGGGTAGTCTCCATCAGGTTACCTATGATGGATGTGAGGCTCACTGGTCTGTAGTTCTATGGTTCATATTTGGGGCTGCTTTTATGAAGGGGCACTACATAAGCCATCCTCCAATCTGGAGGTACACACCCTGATTGCAGTGAGGCATTAAATAGGTCTGCCAAAGCCTCTGCCAGCTCCTTCAGTACCCTGGGGTGGATGCCATCCAAGCCTGGTGCCTTGTCTACCCTCCATGCCCTCAAACCCCTTCAGAACCCCACCCTTCATAATTTCCCCATCCATCACCCCCCCTCTGTTCCTGCCTTCCTTCCCCCCCTTGGGTATCACCCCCCTTCTCCTTAGTAAACACAGAGCAGAAATAATCATTTAGCTCTTCTGCCTTATCACCTCCTGCTTCCTCCACCCACCCTCCTTCCTAATCCTTACTATATGGTCCATATAGCCCTTTTCTCCTGAGGTACCTAAATAAGTCTTTCTCCCCCTTCTTAATGCCCTGCACCAGCCTGAGCTCCTTAGACTGGATTATCCTTCTGCCACCTCAGCACTATTATGGAATTTCACTGCTGAAAATCTTCACTTGATAAGCTGACATTGATGAACATGCTGGGGTAGCTGTTGCATAAGTCACTGTGTACTCAAGTTTTGTAAATAAATGAACTATCCCTATTAAAATATTGGATTTTGCATGGAATATTTTAAGGGCCATGGGTTTCTTGGTGTTTGAAGCTAGACCAGGGAGTGTCTGTGGATGTGGCCTACTTAGACTTTAGCAAGGCATTTGACACAGTCCCACACAAAAGATTAATAAACAAGTTAGCCAGCCTAGGAGTGGGTCCCATGGTAGTAACCTGGGTAAAAAATTGGCTGGGGAACAAGACAAAGAGGGTAATAGTAAATGAAGTCCACTCTGAGGAAAGGGGGGTTACCAGTGGAATACCGCAGGGTACAGTACAGGGACCGGTCTTATTTAATGTCTATATAGGTGATATTACAGAGGGGCCAGAAAGAAAAGTATGCCTCTTTGCAGATGACACAAAGATCTGCAACAGGATTGATACACAAGGGGGGGTGGAAAGGATGAGAAGGGACTTGGCAACATTGGAGGAATGGTCAAAAGTATGACAGCTTAGATTCAATGCAAAGAAGGACAAAGTAATGCAGCTGGGAAACAAAAACCCAGGAGAAGAGTACATAATGGGGGGGGGGGTACTAGCAACAACAAAAATGGAACAGGACCTGGGGATAGTGATATCAGATGACCTAATAGTAGGCAAGCAATGTGAGAAGGCATAAGGAGGGCTGGGGGGATACTAGGATGCATAGGGAGAGGCATCACCAGCAGAAAACTGGAAGTTGTTATCCCTCTGTACAGACAATTGGTGAGACCCCATTTGGAGTACTGTGTGCAGTTCTGGAGGCCCAGTCTCCACAAGGACATAGACAGGATGGAGGCAGTCTACAGGAGGGCAACTAAAATGGTGAAGGGTCCGCAAGAGAAGCCATACGAAGGGAAACTAAAGGAGCATAATATGTATACCCTCAAGGAAAGGATGGAGAGGGGGGACATGATAGAAACATTCAAGTATCTCAAGGGAATCAACAAAGTCCAAGACAGTAGCATCTTTCAGAAAAAGAGATGTACAAGAACAAAGGGGCACAATTTGAAGATAGAGGGAGGGTGGCTAAGGGGCAATGTGAGGAAGTATTTTTTCACAGAGAGGGTGGTGGACACATGGAATGGCCTTCCAGAGATGGTAGTGGGGTCAAAAATAGTGGGGGAATTCAAGAATGCATGGGACAGACATAAGGCAATTCTACTGGGGGGTAAGAGTAAGTAGGCTGTTGGTTAACTAGATCTGCAACTTATCCAAAAGGTAGAGAAATGGGTAGACTGGGTGGGCCAAGCAGTCCTTATCTGCCATCAAAGTCTATGTTTCTAGGTTTCTAACAGTTTTACTGGGAGCACACTTGTAATAAGAGTGCAGTTATAGAGACCTGTAACAGGGAAATGGTTTGGCAGACAGTAGGACTGCTGCAAATGCTGTAGCCAGGATAAAAATGTGACTAGGGAAGGGTGTTAGGGCAGACACGGACAGCTGGTTGAATTTGCAATGGTACAGGCCCAGTGAGAGGGTGCTACTGGATGACAGGAAGTGTCAGCCTTTTTGGGAGTAGGTGAGGAGACACTGGACAATTAGGGAATAGGTACTATATATGGTCATAGGGCGCAAAAAATCAAAGGCCAGCAGGCTCAGAAGCTGGGCTAAAGCTGTAAGGGTAGTGGGAGACAGGTTACTCCAGGCAGCACTGCACATACATATGGCCTCTGAAAATGACATAGCACCATGCAGCTGGTGTAATGTCATGCAGTCTGGCCATGTAAGCTGTACACATGCATGCTAAAGGATGCAACCCCATTTGCACTCACTAGCATCAAGTTAACTAATGTTACATTATGAAATGGATGTAAAAATCCCAAACCGTGATTGGCACAGTGCTGATTTCCCAGAAAAAGCTCTAGCTAGATTTTACAAAGGGTAAAATATACCAATAGATTTCACGCTCAATTTTCATTAGGGTAACAAGCAATTTTGTCCAAGGAAATCTGAGGTAATGTTAACTGAAGTATACATTTAGCTCTGGCTAGATGGTACAGAGGGTAAAAGCACAAGCCTACACACCAATAGATTGCAGGATTAATTCTCTATAAGGTAACAAACGATCTTGTTCCAGGAATTGTGAGGTAATATTAACCAAACCTGAGGGTGCTCAGGGAACCGGCATTAGAACTAGCTAAACCCCTGATGGGGCTATTCAGTAGCTCACCACAGTCCGGGATGCATCTGAAAGATTAGAGGGGAATAAATGTTGTTCCATGCCACGGCAGAAGAAACAAGGAATAACCCAGAAACTATAAGCCTATCAGTATCACTTCCATTGGGGGTAAACTAATGGAGGCAGTAGTCAAGGAGGACGCAGTATAGCACAGTGGTTACTAACACTGAGCTGCAAACCTGGAGAACTGGGTTTGAATCCCACAGCAACCACTTGCTTACTGTGTGACCATGAGCAAGTCACTTAACTTCCCTGTGCTCCCAGGACACACCTGGAAACAAGCCACATCTTAATGTTTCTTTCCTACCCAAGAATTGTAAACTAAAAATGAAAGAGGATCTATTAGACTACCTGAGCGAAATTAGCTCCAGGATAATAAACAGCAGGGGTTCATTGCTGCGAGGTCTTGTCAGTCCAACCTGATTGTTTTCTCTGACTGAGAAATTAGAACAGTGAATAAGGGACCAGCAGTGGATTTATCTACTTTGACTTCAGCAAGTCAATTGACTTAGTGTCACACAGAAGAATAGTGAAGATGTCAGAGGTTCTGGATGCAGTGAAAGACCTAGTTACATGGCTGTGTAGCTGGCTTGGGGAGACAGCAGAGGGTGATTGTGGTATATGGGGTCAAGTTGGGATAGATGAAGATCATTAGTGGGGCTCCACCAGGTTCACTCCTGGATTTGGTTCTTTTCAATATGTTCAGCAGTGGCATAGAAGAAGAAATACAGGGCAAGATGTGTCTCTGCAGAAGACACCAAGCTCTGTGGTATGATAGACATCGAGAAAGGGGTAAGGGAGTTGCAGAGAGCCCTTCAAAGGTTATAGAGGTATTCCAAGGTTTAGAAATTGAAATTTAATGCCAAGAAGTGCAAAGAGATGTACATAAGGAACAAGAACCCCAGGAGAGGAAACCGGATGTGAGGGGTTAACTTGGACACTACTTCTGAAAAAAAGGGACCTCGGAGTCATCATACGTGACTTCATAAAACAATGTAGCCAATGCAACAAGACCTACAGCAAAGCAACCAGAATGTTGAGGTCACTGAGTAAAGGGCACAAGAGCAAGAAGAAAGAGATAATATACCACATCTCTGTTGATCACTGAGTAGAAATGCAGTGCAGTTTTTGTTTACTAGGAAATTTGACACAAACTCTGGGAAATTCGTAGTTCACTAGTTTTCGTGAATTTCCATGTGTCCACACTAACACTGCCATTCAAATGTATTTATTTAAAAATACCTTAAAACTGCAATAAAAACCTCCCCCATGCACTGTGCTGTATTACTACCCCCTCCCAAATACTTTATGTTCATGTATTATCCTCCCTCCACGACTGGCACCCTCCTTCCTCCTGCTACCTTGGCAAAATTCAACTCATGGTCACATAGTATTAGTGTCAAAGAAAGAAACATGGTAACATACACAGTGATTGCATAAAAGGACCAAAGATCCATCTATTCTACCTGTAGTTCCCTATCTGCCCTTAGACTTGTTGTCCATATGGGATTCCATCCCACCCTGTCTACCCAGTGCTTTTCTCACTACTGTTAGTGATCAGAGCAACAACCAAACCCTTCACTCTGTCCTAGTCATGCTTGAAACCATTTATGATCTTGGCACTCACCACATCTGCTGGCAGACTGTTTCATGGCTTATGGTCTTGATGTTCACCACGTCAGTCAGGTTTTAGGACACAGCATAGCTCCTCCACTAAGCTGCTTAAAGTGGTGTCAGACATTTATTTATTTATGTATTGAAAGATATTGGAATTACAATTCTTTGAGTCATAGACTCCTTTGCAAGGGCTCCACGTCAGTAAGAAAATGCACTAAGTATCACAAACTTAAACATTTGGTACAACTGTTATACATTTTGCACAGTACAAACTTAAACATTTGGCACAGTACTAAACTTAAAACATTGATAGAGGATTTAAACATTTGGTACCGTGTATAATGTAGAGTTATATCATTTGGGATCTTAAAAAGAGGTCCCGGGTCAACACTTTTGTTCATATGACAGTACTTCAGTTTCAGAGGGTCTTACAAAAAAATAGGCCCAAAATCAAGATAAGATTAAAGTAAGAGTGAGGATCCTAGCTTAGGGAAAGAGTAGAAAGTCCCTATGCTGGGGGGGGGGGCATATTTGTAGCACTGGAACCTGGTTGTAAAGTTATATATAGTCACAGGTTGCCGAGTTGAGGAGTGTCTTATGACCAGCTTTAAATTGACCCAAACTGGATGTAAGGGAGATTGTGGATGGTAGGTTGTTTAGCCACAGAGGGGCATAATATCAGAAAGACCATTGCCCAAGGGAGATTCTACAGTGTGGTACTAGTATGGGGGTGTTTACAGAGTGTCTTGGTACCCTCGTGAGTGAGGCTGTTTGAATAAGAGGGTGGAGGCCTCTCAGAGCATGTTTGTGTAGTATCTTTCTTGCTAGAAGGCAGGTGTGATATTTTACCCTATCTTGGAAGTTTAGCCAACCAGTAAGTTTGTAAAGCTCACAAGTATGCGTTAGCCTGTTACAATTAGAGACCAGGCGGCAGGCTTTATCGAGGGCGAGGTTGATGCTGGACAGGGCAGTATGATCAGCAGACCCATAAATTACTATGCCATAGCCCACCAGGGGTAGTATTGAGGAGGACACTGCTAGATGCATTGCCAGATGGTCATATACAAAGGCCTTATGACTGGGGCAGTATTTACAGATTTATCTAAAGCATTCAACACTTTGAATCATAATATGTTAATTAACAACTTAAGATCTGTTGGCCTCAATCAGGAGGCTTTAAGATGGTTCCATAGCTATCTGATCAGAAGACAGCAGTGAGTGACACTAGACAACAACTTTAGATCCAAGTTTTTGACCATCAAAACTAGGGTGTCTCAAGGGTCAGGGCTAGGGCTTGTATTGTTCAATTTATATGTAAATGATGTCAGACATTTATTGAGAGATGTCCGGCATCATTTGAATGCTGATGATACTGTGTTGTATATTTCAGGTAGGTCTGTTAGCCAGAATCAGGAAAAGCTGCAAGATGACTTTAATATGTAATAGAAGTAATTCCATAAGCATGGTCTGGTATTAAACCCAATGAAGTTACAAGTTACTGTACATCATGTTGTTCTGCACTAAAATGGGACTAATAAACATATTTTGAACATAAAAACACAAGACAATTGCAGCTTGAACCATGTCAACTCTTATAAATATTTGGGAATCTGAGTTGATCCTCAATATAAATAAGATACACAAATAGATCCCCTAATTAGGAAGTTAAATAAGAAACTGGGAATTTTCTACAAACATAAAAACTGTATTCCATTAGACACGAGGCTACAAATAGTGAATTCTATTGTGATTCCCCATTTTGATTATGGGGACATGGTGTATCATTCAGGGGTGTTCAGCGCAGTTTGGATGTAGTTTATAACAGGTTTTCGCAGGCATCACTGTGCCCTCTACAGAACCTTGAATTGGACTGGATTAACAGAGCATCAAAATCTTCACATAATCCATCTGATTTCTAAGTGTTACCTCAAAAAAATGCCTATTTATTAGTTTTGGTAAGGGTAAGAAATGTTGAAAAATGCTTACGCACCACAGGGGCTATAGAATTCATGGTACCAGCTGTGAAAACTGTAAAGGGCAATTCTAACTTCCTTTGCATGGGCCACACATTATGGAATAATTTACCAGGCCAGTTGAGACCACAAAGAGGAACTGCCGTATATTGGGGAGTTCCATAAAAACATGGATTGTAAATGCTGCTGAACTGCCAAAAACTTGCTGTGAGTAAGTTGTATGATATTATTTATTTTGCAATTATTGTATTACTTTTGTACTATTTGTATGTTTGCAATCAGTATTTTAAGATGTGAAAATGCTCTTTGCACCTAGGGACTCCATTGTAAATGAGCCTCGGCTTAACTGGGCTATCCTTTTCTGGAACTACTGAATAAAATAGTTTACTACTACTACTTACCACTACTACTACTACTACTACTACTACTACTACTACTACAACATCTGCTGGCAGACTGTTTCATGGCTCCACCATCCTGTCCATAAAACAGAACTTACTCACACCCCTCTCAAATCTTTCCCTGCTAGTTTCAACTTGTGAACTCAGGTTTTTAAATCTTTACTCCTGCTAAGTATTTCACTGCAGCTTACCTTGTTTATTCTCTTCGGGAACCGAAAGATCCTGGAAATAGTAGTAGTAAGATTTTATGCATTTTAAATTAATACAAGACTCAATTGAGACAAGCTCATTTCCAATGAGGTCCTTTTAAACAAGATTACTCATACTGGTAAAGTTCCATAAAATATCAAATAACTGTCAAAAGGATATCAAACAAATACATAAAGTACATTGTGTAAATATTACCAGAGATGAATACATAATCAGAAAAAAATCATCTTCAAATCATCATTTTGTATGAATATAAATATAATTTTCAGCTCCTCGGTCCCAGAGCAGGACACACAGTGGCGGCCTTCCAAAGACCTGCAGTGGAACTCCTTCCCTACAATTTTTTGCTCCTCTGTCCCAGAATAGGAGCGGCAGCCTTCCAAAGTAAGGAGGAAGAGCCTGCCTCTCCTTCACTAAGAGGATTAGTGAAGGGTGTTAGCCTGTTGACGCTTTACGTCGACTGCTCTACCCACCCAGCCAAGGTCGGCCCTACTTATATAGGTCGCAGGTGGTCACATGACCTTCCTGTGTGGTTTTACCATAGTCCCCATTTTTCCATTTGTCTTGTATATCTATCGAACTGTAGGTGTCAGTATCGAGTCAGTTGTACTCCCATGCTTACTCATTGTTTCCTTCCCTCTTCCTATTCCTACTGCACAGTTTCCCCTGCCTCCCACTGCTCTTGTGGTCCCCCTTCCTTCTTCCTTTTTCTCTCCACTACCTGGTTTCAAACACTGGATGTTCTGTTCTATTTGTGGCAACCCTACCACTGTACCATCCTGTCCCCTTATTTTCAAGCATCCTTTTATCAACTTGTACTTCTTGCCTGCCCTAACAACTTTATCCCCTGCTCCACTGTGCTACTCATAAAACATTTATTCTGTACACCTTGTCTTTTTGTGTGTACTGTGCCAC
Source organism: Neoceratodus forsteri (assembly GCA_016271365.2). Lineage (NCBI taxonomy): Eukaryota > Metazoa > Chordata > Ceratodontiformes > Ceratodontidae > Neoceratodus > Neoceratodus forsteri. The sequence continues at coordinate 634,182,604 of CM057455.1, read as the reverse complement.
AGTCTTGGGTCTACAATGTGCTCTCTTCTTCTCTGGTTGGGGTGTCTAACAGGCTTGCCTCACTTCGTTTTTAACCCACATATTGAACCTGTTTCTTCTGCCCCCTCATACAGTCCTTGGTTATATAATACCTATCCATTATCCCCTACTCTCACCCTTTTACCTGATTCAACTCTTATTACTTTACTCTACATGTCCAGCTGCCCTTCTGCCTTGTACTGTATCAGCTGCAGAAGGCAATCCTGGTCCTTTCTCTTCCCATCCTTTTTAAGTGCCCTCTCAACTGTGACTCTTTTGTATGTAGCCTTGTGCCCCTGTGCCATATATTTCCCACCACTTACTTTCACTGATTCCAGACCCCACAAAAGGGCCAGTTCCTGTCTGTTTAGGTTTTATTAAATGCACTCATAAAACTTATCCTATTACTGCTTATTTGTGCAGGTAACGTCGAGCATAACCCTGGTTCTTCCCTCCCTATCTTTGCTCCCTCTGTCCTTCCCCAGATAAAAGGGCTGAGCCTAATCAACATTAATGTCTGTAGTTTGCAAAAGAAATGTGATGCTATACAGATTTGGTTCAATCATACTACTCCCGCCATTGTAGTGGCGACAGAATCTTGGTTGAGGCTCTCTACCCTAGACCATGAAATAAACATCCCATTGTACAATGTCCATAGGACAGACAGGTTATCAAGGGGTGGGGGTGTAGCTATTTATGTTTTTGGACAAATTCACTGCCACTGTTTGATTCCACCTCTGTACCTCTGGAATTTGAATGTGCTACTCTAAGGTTGCAACTAACCCTGACTATTTCCATTTATGTCATTGGATGTTACAGGCCTCCTTCTGCAGGGAACAAGGTACTGCAACACTTATCTAATGTCCTAGGCTCCATATACTCTGAGGTTATTATTATTGTGGGTGATCTTAATATGAACTGGTTCTCCACTTCATCCTTACCCCTAAAAGAATTTTGTGACAACTTTGGACTGCCACAATTTATAACAGATGCTGTTTATCCCAACCTAAAAAAATTCTAGCCATAGCATCTTGCTTGACATCATTTGGTCAACAAACCCAATCTTTATTCATATTCTGGCATATTTTTCAAAGATCTTAGCAATCACTGTGTTATAACCTGAATGCAGACCTCCCCCAAGATTGCCTCCTCCTCTAGTTATAACCTTAAGAGAACAAAATGGAATTTTGACCCTAAAGCCTTTCTATCTGACCTCAACATGCTAACTGGCAGGACTTGAGTCTGGACCCTTTGGTATTTGAAGCCTACGAAGCCTTCCATAATATTGTCCTTGTATCCATTAACAAACATGCACCACTAGCCAAAATCCACACTAAGAAGAAGTCATGCCCATGGTTCACTGCTAGCTTGAAAGCAGAGTTGCAGCATAGGGACTCCCTCTGAAAAAGGGCAAGGAAGTCCAAACAGCCTGCTGACAGGGTAACCTTCAGAGCTGCTAGAAACCAGTGCACCAGATCATCTAGGGATGCAAAATCTATGTATTACCACTCTGAACTTGAATCCTGATCTAACTGCACATCCAAATTCTGGAAAGCTTTAAAGTAATTATAAGGTTACAGCCAGTCTAGTCTGTTCTCACCAAAAATCTTAACTGGCAGTTCCTCCATCATTGACAAACAGGAAATCCTTGACCTCTTCAACAACCACTTTGCCACAGCTGGCTTAGCCTTCGATGCCTCACCGGCCAACAGTCTTTAGGTGCAACTGTGTAATCTGAGCCCCGATTGCCCTAACCTAGCCCCATCCTCCCAAGGCAAAACCTTCTCTTTTGGCCCTGTTACTGTGAATCAGGTAGAGGATCTCCTACTCCAATTGGACACCAGGATGGGTGCAGGCTCCGACTGTATTGAATCATACTACCTTAAACTTGCCTACTATGTCCTGCCCCCCCTTATCTCTCACCTTTTTAATATGTCCCTTGCCAAAGGCACCTTTCCTGCCATATGGAAAACAGCCAAGATTATACTGCGTTTTAAATCAGGCAAAACTAGTGACCTAAACAATTGCTATCCAATTTCTTTACTTCCTATTCTATCTTAAGTTACTTGAAAAGGTGGTTAACTCACAGCATAGGCAGTACTTAGAGGACTCTGACCTACTAAACCCAGTACAGTCTGGCTTTTGGCCCCATCATAGCACTATCTCAGTGCTTGCTAAGGTCACGAATGATTGGCTGAATGCCCTGGACGCCAGTAACTATGTATGTGCCTTGTTTCTTGACCTTAGCAAAGCCTTTTATACAGTGGATCACAGCCTGCTTTTGACTGCCCTAAGGAACATTGGTGTTAACTGTCTGGCCCAAAAATGGTTTTACAACTAGCTCACCGACAGCTATCAGCAAATCAAGGCAGGGGTGACCACTCCCCTATGAAAACCCTTACAAGCTGTGTACCCCAAGGGTCCATTCTTGGCCCACTTTTATTTGCCATTTATATAAACAACCTAAACGCCAGAATCAAGTTAGCAAACATTCATCTGTTTGCTGGTAATACAGTGTTATACACAGCCAGATCTACCTTTAAGCACGCGGTGTAACACGCTCCAAATAAAATTTAATCAATTACAGAAAAACCTTTTGCACTCAAAGATCCCTTTAAATGCTAAGAAAACAAAGGTTATGATTTTCTCCCCATTAATGAATGTCTCCAAACTCTGCACCCTAGGAACAGCCCCTCAAATCCTCACCCTGCTTGGAGAGCTGCTGGACTACGTGGGATCCTTTAAATACCTGGGAGTTTGGATAGACTTTATACTATCATTCAAAGTCCAAACAGAAGACATCTCAAAAAAAGTAAAACAGAAGCTTGGGGTTCTCTATAAAACCAGACATTTCCTAACTCAGGAGGGGGAAAAAGCTAGTACAATCCATGTTCATGCCTCTCCTAGACTATGCCGATTTCTTGTATGGGCATAGTCTAGGAGAGGCATGAACATGGATTGTACGGCCATTTCCAAACTTGACTCCTTATATCACCAGGAGTTTAGGTTTGTTACCGATGCCCCCTACTCTACACATCACTGTACCCTCTATCCTATCATAGGATGGAGCTCATTTAGTCTTAGAAGACAAAAGAATGCAGTGCTCTGGACATATAGAGCCATTAATAATAAGCAGCCACATTACATTAAGGACTGCCTGCCTTTCTGCAATCCTGGTACTTACCCTTTAAGAAGACTCTCTTATTATTTATTTATTTAAAAGTTTTACCAGGAAGGCACACTAAGCAGTAGTGTTTGATTCCAGTTGTGTCCTGGGGGAAGGGGGCAGAGGTAAACGGTACATACATAGGCAATGAGACATCCAATAATTTGCAATAACAAGGGTATTAAAATACATACTTAACAGGAAGCTAGTATACAGACAGCATATAATAGGAGCAGTTTTACACAAAGTTTGAGCAAATACAGGAGCAGTGGTAAAAGTAAATCATGAAAAATAAAAATAAAACAAATAATATAGAAATATACAGAATAAAACAGAAAATAGCAGGCAGTGTGACCACAAGAGACAGGAAGCCCAAAAACTGAATTACCTGTTGCAACATAATTATTACCCGCAGGCACAAAATGACATGAAATGGGAATTGATGAGAGAGCTTATGTGCTTAGACTGGGGCATATGTCTGATGTCAGATGGAAGGGAGTTCCACAGTTTGGGCATCCGGTATCTGAAAGATGCTTGGCCACAAGAGGTGGTCACCCACGGGACTTCCAAGGTGAATGTGTCATAGTTCCTAAGGGGGTGGACAGGAGGGGTAGGAGTAGCCAACACATCTGAAAGGTAGGTGGGCAAGGACAGGGACCAGTACTTGGCAGTGAGTTTGGTGCAGTGGGACAGTCAGAGGTCTTGGAGTGAGGTAAAGGAGAGGGACCCGTAGAGCACGTAGTGGTGAGTGGAAGGTGGACTATCCAGTGCGAAGTGGCAGAAAGAGTGGAAGAGGAGGCTCAGTCTGGTTAACATGGACTTGGGAGAGGCACTGTAGACTATGTTGCCATAGTCAAAAATAGGGAGCATCATTTTCTGTACCAGAGCACAGTGAGCTGGTGGCGGAATGCAACCTCAACTATAGAGGGTGCCCAATTTGGGGTTCAGCATTTTGTGTATAGCATCAACACGTACAGAAAAGTCGAGATGCTGGTTGAGACATACCCCGAGGTATCTGAAGGAGGAGCAGGCCTCCAAAGTAATCCCGTCCAGGGTGTGAAATGAGGGGGTAGCAAGGAGCCTAGATAGTCTCTGTCTTGTGCAGAAGGTCAAAGACACTGACTTCTTGGCATTGAGAAAAAGCTTGTTGCTTGGAACCAGAGCTGAACATCGTTAAAATCCTGCTGTAGTCTGGACTTAACATCTATTGTTGACGGGGGAGAAGTATACATGTCATCTGCATACATTTGGATGGATAAGTGTGGGCAGGCGGAGGGCAGATCATTTAGGAAAACAGAGAATAGTAGCTGTCTCAGAACTGAGCCGTGGGGGACTCCAGAGGTAACTGGGAGGGGTGGTAAGCAGGTGCTTCCAATTTTTACCACCTGGGAGCGGCCAACCAGGTAGGAGTGGAACCAGCTCATGACCAGGGTAGAGAGCCCAGACCATGAGAGTTTTTCAAGCAGGAGAGCATGGGAGACCATGTCAAAAGCCTTTGCTAGATCAACAAAAATGGTTGTGGTGATTAGGCCTTTGTCCATACCATCTAGGATGTTAACAGTGAGCCTGAGGAGTGAGGTGGCAGTAGAGTGTGATTTCCTGAAGCCAGAATGGAAGGGTGAGAAGAAGGAAAAGGAGTTTAGGAAGGTGGAGAGTTGAGACAGGACTATATGTTCTTGTAGCTTGGCCATTATGAGTAGGATGGAAATAGGTCGGTAGTTGTCAGGGACTGAGGTATCACCACCCTTATGGAGTGGGATGGCTGTTGCATGCTTCCAGTCCTTGGGGATGGATCCTAAGGTGAAAGGGAGGTTTATAAGGTCAGCCAAAGCAGCAGCAATAGCATGGGCCACCAGGTGTAGCATCATGGAGTCCAGACCAGAGGGGCATTTACCTTTATGAGGGTTTAGGGAGAGCAAGGCATGATAGACTTCGGATGAGGTAACCTGCTGAAAAATGAAAGGGGGAGTAGTAGGAGGAGTAGATTGAGCAGAGAGGTCAGGAGGGTGGGTTTGGGCTGGGAGTGGGTGAGAGTTGACAGCAATGTAGAGGTGCAGCTTGTAAATGAGGCATTGAATTCAGAGGCCACTGCTTCTGGGTCATATTTAGAGCCAGCTCTGGAAGTTGGGAGGGAGGGGTAAAAAGGGATTTTACCACCTTCCAGAATTTTGTCAGGCAATTTATATTAGCCTAAAAGGAAGCGTTGAAGTTATTTGATTTTACTAGTCTGATTTGTGTAGTACAGCTGTTACATAGGGTACAGTATATATTTTGGTGATTGGGGGAGCCGGAGGCCTTGAAAGATTCCAGGCCTGGTCTCTAGCTTTGGTAAGGGACAGGACGACAGGGGTGATCCAGGGCAGGTGAGCACCTCTCACCTATGTGCATCTGAGTGGGGCATGGTGATCCCATGCAGCTAGGAATCTGAGCTTCAAAAAGCTCCAACCTGCATCAATAGAGGTGGCCTTTGGGATAAAGGACCAGTCTGCGGATGTAAGGTCTGTTAGGAGGGAAGCTAGATCCAGGGATTTGTATGAATGTGTAAAAATAGTATGGGGGGGAGGCTATAGACCTGAAAATTTTACGGACAAAGTAGATCATATGGTGATCACTGAGATAGTTGGGCAGGATGCCCGAGGCTATGACTCTGTGCTGGTGTGAGGTCAGGGACCAGTCAAGGAGGGAGTGTTTAAGTGATTTATGGTTTGTCCTTGTGGGTTCAGAGAGCATCTGGGCCAAATGTAGGGCTGCTACTTGATTTCGAATCTTTGAATTGCCACTGGCAAGCCAGTTTACATTAAAATCCCCCAGTATATGAATCTTGCCCCCAGTGGCGAAGGATTTCAGGGTGCCCAAGAAATCCACGATGGTAACCAGGGAGGAGTTAGGGGGCAATATGATCCAGCTATGAAAATGGGGGTGGTATAGGGAAGGGAGAGCTTGATCAACATGGCTTCGATTGACTGCGGAGTTGTAGGTATATTGACTTGGGTGTACTGGAGGGAGGTCGAGATGTACATTGCTATTCCACTCCCTTTTTTCTGCCAGGACAGTCTTGGCGGATAATTGAGTACCCCAGGATGGAGAATTAGGGGTCTTTGTTGTGGGGTTTGAGCCAGGTTTCTGAAATAATCATAATGTCAGGCCTCAGGGAAAGTACCATTTGCTGGAGTGAAGTTATTTTGTGCAAGAGGCTGCATATATTTAGGTGCATTAGCTTGAGCCCCTGGGGAGTACTAGTGGGGTATGTGTAGGCCTGGGGTTAGGTTCAATATCCCTGGCAAGTAGAAGGAGCAAGGTAACGAATAGATTGGTAAAAGGGATGGCTGTCTGGGGCTTGGGAGGTGAGGGTAATGGCAGGGATGGAACAAGAGTTTGGCTGCTGGTGATAGAGTTCAGGGCTAGAAGACCTAGATGAAAGGAGGGTGGTAGTATAGATTGGCTAGACTGCCAGTTGCAGGACTGAGTCAGGGGATGTGTTTCAGTGTGCAGGGTAGCCAGTGCTGCAGTAACCACTACCTCGACTAGGGACACCAAATTTTCTGACTCCATTGATGGATGTATGGAGGGGGCTAGTGAGGCAAGGGGTAAGAGAGATGCAATTAGAGATATGTGAAGCAATAGCATGGTGAAAGTAGGGTAGTGCAACAGCTAAAAGGGATTTTCTTGTTTTGGCCCTCTAGTGGTGTAAAGATATAGCTCGCTATTGGGAGAATTGACTAATAGGTTATTTTACCCACATGAGATTCACCCCTCACTAGCTATTCAAGCAAGGGTTCGCCAAGGGTGGTGGTGAGGGTGGTGGGGTAGCCTAAGCGAAGTGTCAGCGGGGCTTCCACATGCCCTCCCAGTAAGCTGATCGGACATACCTTGCAGCTTTGGGCAGAGAAGTCGGGGGGGACAGTTCCTCGGTGCCCTCGCGACTACCGGAGGGGCGACTGATGTGCTGAGAAGGAATAAAGAAACACATGCAGTTAAATAGCAGGTAAGGAGAGGGGGACTAAGCAAACAATGTAGGGGGTATCTATGAGGTGAGGTGATTACAGGACTTTGAAACTGTGCAAAATGGTCAGCCTACAACATGCACTTTAAATAAGTTTAGCTGTAAACCATCATGTGGAAATTTCTTAGCTATGCAGTAGAACAGTACAAAGCATCTGATCTAGGCTCAATGCACTTTTAAAAATAAAGTTTAACTGTAAATCCTTGTATCGCAGGCTGTGTAAATTTCTTAGCTACGCAGTAGTAACAGTACCTTTAGACCTTAGCACAGGCAGCCACCCTTAAAGTAAATCATTCATGTGACCAGAAAAACAGTAGCTGTAACAAAAACATTTGGGAAAAAAACTATCTGTAGACCTATGGCGACAGAAGTAATTAAAGTTAGCAAGCCTGGAGCTTTTAGGCAGAGGTAGGAGTCCACAGTGAAAAATATGCTGTCTGAATTTTTGGTTTGGTGCCTAAAAACAGCCGTTGTTACACATGCCGTCCCAGTAAGCTGATCGGACGTACTTTGCAACTTTGAGCAGAGAAGTCAGGGGAGGGCAGCTCCTCAGAGCCCTTGCGACCACCAGGGGGCGACTGATGTGCTTTCAGCTTTGAGCAGAGAAGTCAGGGGGAGAGCAGCTCCTCGGAGCCCTCGCAACCACTGGGGGGGTGCCTGATGTGCTTGCAGCTTTGAGCAGAGAAGTCAGGGGGAGGGCAGCTCCTTGGAGCCCTCGCAACCACTGGGGGGGGCGCCTGATGTGCTTCCAGCTTTGAGCAGAGAAGTCAGGGGGAGGGCAGCTCCTTGGAGCCCTTGCAATCACTGGGGGGGTGACTGATGTGCTTGCAGCTTTGAGCAGAGAAGTCAGGGAGAGGGCAACTCCTTGGATCCCTCGCGACCACCAGGGGGATGACTGATGTGCTTATATTTCTCTCTTCATCCCTAAAGCTAAAACGCATTTGGCAGAATGGCAATATGCCACTCCCTCCCTGTTATTTGGGATATTGCACAAAAAACTCTTCAGCTTGCCTCCCCAGTGTTGCTGTCCCTTTTCAAAAACGTGTCTTTGTGGTCTTTTAAAGAGACATGCAATTGCTTCTGCCAATGACCCCCCCCTCCTTAATTTTCTGGCCCAGCTTATCCCCGTCATCCCCTTATCCTTACCTATCATTTCCGGTCCCTTCCCTTATTTTTGCCTACGACTCACCTCAGACTGTTTTGTGTTAACTTACTGTCTTAGTAATTTGTTGTTCTTACCCTTCCTCTGGCCTTCCTTCCTTCTTACTTCTTCTATATTATTTTTCTACATTGAGTGTAGATCCTGCGTATATACTGTGTATACTTTGTGTATATTCTTATATATTATACCTGACTATTTTCATAATTTGACCTGTCTGTATAGTGTACAAATGTGCATGCTGACATGGATAACTTCCATGCCCTGTACTCATTGTATTTCTGTATGCTGTTTGCCAATAAAGTTCTGTGAATGTATCACATTGCCGCTTGTGCACCCCTACCAGTTTAACCTCAAAAATGAGTTTATCTCAACGGTCTTTTGCCTGATAAAATAATGATTTGACTGACTGATTGATTGATTGATTGATTGATCAAAATATTCTGTACAATAAATCCACTAAATATAGAGTTTAAAATAGATCAATTAATACGCATAATAGGACAACATAGTGACTTCTGAGATACCCATGAATGAACTATTTTTTTGTAGCACCCAGATACATCTTACCATTAGTGGGTCTTAAGTGATGTGCAATGGAGTTCCACAATTTTGGGCCATATTAAAAAAATGTGTCCTACCTATTTGTAAATTTTTTTGGGTGGTTGGAATTTCACCCCTCCTGCCGACCCAAGATAATCTTTTATACTCTTTAGTTACACGTTTTCCAGAATATAATTAGGTACACAAGCCTTATAACACTTACACATGTATACACATATATGATAATTCCTCCAGTCTTTCAGGTTCAACTAATCCAATGATTTATATAACTCACACCTATGGGTCCTAGTGGGCACATCAAGGATGAACCTGCAAACCTATTGTACATCATATCTAGTTTAGCCAACTCCATCACCAGTGCTCCTGCAATCATCAAGTCACCACAGTCAAAGTGTGGCAAAACCATGGAGTTCACCACATTTTCTAACTTCCTTATACATATGGTGCTTAAATCTATGTAGAGTTTCAAGTTGCTTCCCTACACTCTTCATTAAATGAGCTAATTGTACATTCCACCTAACTTTATCATCTGGCCAGAGACCCAGATACTTATAACTCTGAATGGGTTGCAAGACGACTTGTTCAAAAGTTTTAATATGTAAGGTAGTTTTTAATTCATTTGTAATTTTTCCCTATTAAATAGTGTAACCTGTGTTTTTTTTCAGTATTGAGGACAAGCCTAGATTGAATAAATAGTATTGTAACTCTTTAAATACCTCTTGTAACATGTGCTCAGTCTGTATTATCAATCATCCTGCTACATATTACTGTATTGTCCACATATAGGTGATACTTTATCAAAGTATTTGCCAAGGTAAAGTTATTCATATAAATATTATAGGAATAGGCCCAAAATTCAGTGCTGGGGGACTTCTGACACACTGAACTCCAGATCTGAGATAATGTTTTTTAAAGCCACTAGTTGTTGTTGACCTTTTTAAGTAGCATTCAAACCAATCTAAAACATCCTCTGATATTCTAACTAGTTTCAGTCTAGATAGGAGGATGTCATGGTCCAAGCTGTCAAAGGCTTTGGATAAACTGACACAAATAGCCCCCAGTGACATCCTCCTGTCCGGAGCTCCTTGAATGTCTCCTGTTGCATTTAATAATGCTGATGTGGTGCTGTGGAGTTATTTGAATCCTGACTGGTATTTGTTTCACTTTTTCTTTGTCAAGGAACTTTTTTAACTGATTACAAATTAATTTCTCAAACACCTTTGAAATATGAGGCAAGAGGAAAATTGGTTGATCAATTTCTATTAGGTTTTTGTGGTCAGATTTAAAGACTGGTATTACTTTTGCATTTTTCCAAGATTGGGGTATTCACCTGAGGTTATTGATAAACTGACTAAATCCACCAAGTGATAAGCAATAAAAAGAGTGGTAAACATTATCAATTTAACTGGAATACCATTCAGACCACCTGATTTCATTGAATCTAAGTTTAGAATTTTATCATGTACATCAACAGAGATGTGCTTAAAAGTAAATTATTTGGTTTGAGAATGACCAACTGTTTTTTCCACTAATGGTAAGTTTAACATCTGTCCTGTAGGTTCTATCATACTCTTCCTCCCTTACCTGGTCTTTAGTGAGTACATGTTAAGTGCCTTGAGATGATCTTTACAAGATCAGCCCTGTTGGCCTTAAATCATCTTGGTTAACATGCATTGCACTGTCCCCAGCTTGCCTCTGTCCTTCCTTTGGTGAGGACTTCAGAACTGAGCACAGTATTAAAGGTTCAGCCTCACCAGCGACCTATATAGAGGTACTGTAGTAATACTGCCTTTTTCCTGCTGCCAGTACCCCTTCCAATACTCCCCAGTACCCTATTAGCCGTACTATAGGTCTTCTCACGTTGGCTGAATTGTTTGAGGGATTCAATAATGATGACTCCCAAGTCCCTTTCTTCAGCTGTAGTGCTCAGTTTTACCCCTCACATCCAGTACTCTGTCCATGGGTGTTTATTTTCTTTGTATATAACCTTGCACTTTTTGGCATTGAATTGTGGCTGTCAAATATTAGACCACCTCTCTAGCCTTTGCAGATTACTTTGCATATCCGTTATCCCTGCATTGCTATCTACCTGCTACCAAATTTTGTGTCAACTGCAAAGAAACATAACTCACTCTGAATGCCTTCTCTTACATCAGTGATGAGCATATTGAAGGGGAAAGGACCCAAGATATATCCCTGTGGCACCCCTCTCATGATTTCCCACGCTTCCAATTTGATCATGTTTACCACTGCCTTCTGTTGTCTATCCATCAGCTGAATTGTTGTCTGCTACATGACTCAAGTGTATAAATAAGTTCAGTAAAATACACTCTTCTTTCCACCTGTGTTAACTTGCAAACAACACACTCTCCTCCACCCAAGAGCCACTAGGTCTGTGTCCAATAAGACCTCCCACCCAACACCCCTCTGGCTCCCACCCTCCTCCCCTCAGCACCCATAAAAAATCTGCTACTTGACCCTGAAATAAAGAAAATAATCCCACGATGCAGAGTCTACTCTGTTCAGCGTTGATCTCAAGAATGATGCCAGTGCATGACTGAATGGTGACATCTTTGTTTCTAGACAAACCAGATTGACTGAATTTTTAGCCAGTCAAGTTTTCCTATGAACAAACTAAATTAGCATTCATTGATGTGGGGCCCATACCATTATTAACATGAACACAGAACAGAGCATGTGGTCTGAACTGGAAGACCATTTTCTTTATTACAGAACACATTTTTTTCTGGGTGCTGTTGGGGGAGAATGGTGGTGGGGGCCAGAGAGAGATGGATGAGACACTTACTGGTTATTGACCTGGTAGGAATTGGGTGACCATGGGCTGGGGGAGTGTGTTGTTTGGTGCATGGGTGGGGGGAATGGTACAGTATATATTATTGAACTTAGTTAAATCATTTATACAGTTGCATCACAGATTACACAGACTACAGTTCTTTCTTTGACACTAATACAACAGAGTGTCTGCAAGTAGAAATTCACCAGGGCAAGGAGGAGAGGGAGGAGCAGGAAATGGAAGGGGGGTATATGACTATAAAGTATTTGTAAAGTAGAAGAAGGACTAGAGGTGGGGCGAAAGTTGCAAATTTTGCTTTTGCAGAACTTTCGTGAAAATTCAGAAATTTCATGGAAATTTCTGAACTTCTGTCATTGGCAAGATCGGAATGCGTTTGGTGGATCTTCGCCCTGTCGTGTGGAATTTTTTAGCTGAACTGTGGAATAATACACATGAACTGCGGAATAACAGTTCTGAGGATTTGTTTCCCTCAGTTTAATTAATTATTCTGCAATACATGTAATTATTCTGCATTTCATTTATCAGTTCTGCTGACTTTTTTCTCCACAGTTTAGTGAATTATTCACAATGTATACATTTATTCCACCATTCTAAGTCAGAATATCTTCGAAAGTTGATAATTTAGTTTCCTCACTTTTGCGGCAGCGAAATTCCGACTTTCATGGAAATTCTGCTGGTGGAAGTTTTTTTCACATGTTTTTTCTAAGACAGAAACAGTATTACAGCACAGTGGGTGGGGGGAGACACCTTCTTTGCAGTTTAGGGTTGTAGTTGACCACAATGCACATAGTTTTCACAAGCAAACTGGGAAATTGTATGTGTTGAACTAGGCATATAATATTGTCGAATTCACTCACAAATTTGCCACACAAGTTTGGCCAAGTCAGCAATTGAATAACTGCAAATTGAGGTCATCAGCAAAGTAAAGTTGTTGTAATTCATTAATTTCAGAGTGAAGTGATTTTAACAATTTTGACCATCTCTGTTAGTGAGACCACATCTGAAGTACTGTGCTCATTTCTTGAGGTCCGGCCTAAGGAATGGGAAACACAGGCTGGAGACAGTGACGTGTTTAGTAACCAAAATGATTTAGGGCTAACAGGCCAGATCCTAAATGGATCGGCTTATGGCTCTGAACATGTAATCACTGGAGATCGGAAGAGAGAGTGACACTATGATAGAGACCTTTAAGTTCCTGAAAGGAATTAACAAGTTGATGGTGAGACAATATTCAGAATGGCATAACAAAAACACAGAGACTTGAGTGGAAGCTGGTGGGAGAAATTCAGGAGGGACATGAGAAAGTTTTATTTTACAAAGACAGTGACTTGAACCATGGAACTGTCTATGGGCAGAGGTGAAGTGTGCAAGAACTATTACTTCTGCTGGTAGTCTATTCCAGGTGTCTAGCACTCTTTCAGTGAAGCAATGCTTCCTCAATCTGTCTTAAAGAGCCACTCTCTATTGTAATAAAAAGCTTAGAAACATTAGATTTCCAACAATTATGTTTACATTTTAGTGCATTTTACTTATTTATTATTTTTTTTTACTTCCCCCTGTTGTTAGTCTACTAAATATTGTAGATAATGCAGCAATTATTTAACTGAGTTTTTCAAAATATACCTGACTCTACCATACTAACCACACAATCGCTGTTTGTGACCTCACAACATGTCTTCATGGTGAGCACTATGATATCATAAACAAAGGTGTTGTGAGGTAAATAGGGCACAGAAAAAAGTTTTTTAAATATTTCTATGCAGCCTTTTTAGATGGACTATTAAGATGTGCTGAAAATCTTGGAAAGTAACATTGAAAATGAAAAAAATGTATTATTTGGTAAAATTGTAACAGCTGAAACATCTTATTTATGACAGCACAGGCTGAAGTGCAGAATTGCTCTTTAACCCCCCTCCCCAAGCTTCTTCACATGCTCGCTGGTCCTGGTATTCTCTCTCATTCAAAAGAGATTTATACCCAGTAGGTATTAAGCAGTCTATGTGCTGAGTGATTGACTACAAGAAATCTTTGATTGGATGGCTTCTAGCTGACGGACTCTGAATCCAGGCAAAACAGTATTGATGCTGGTGGAAACTTGCCCCATGTGTCTACTAGGATTATATGGGTGCCACTGTTTCCATATTGGCAACCATGGATAGGATAAAGAATCTGTGAGTCACTGGAAATTGCAGGCTGACTTTGGAACATAATGTGCCACTAGCCTGCAGTGATTTTTTTTTCAGTCATGAAATATCTCCCAAATACTTTAGCATAAGGAACAGGTGACCCTGGTACATGCCTTTGTTACCGCAAGAAATTATTACTGTAATGCTGTATACCTAGAGCTGCCTGAAATGTTGGTGTGTCTCCTGTCAGCTGGTGGACAATGCTGCAGCCAGGTAATTCACAAGAGTGGTATGCTTGGGAATCAAACCCAGGTCTACTGGATGTACCAAGCTCATTCACAGCTTATTGCTAATTTCTAGGCTATTCTGATTTTTAAGATTGCTTTGTTAACCTACAGAGCCCTGCATGAAACTGGGCCAGGCTACTGTGCAGATATTTTGGCCTACTGTGCCCCTGGCCATCGACGTTGCCTCACTGAGGGTAATTTGTTTGCCATCCCAAGATCTTGCCTTTAGTGATCTTTGTGCTAGGGCTTTCTCAGTTGTGGCCCCCATCATTTGGAACTGTTTACTTATCCATCTCAGGAGACCACACTCAATGAGGGATAATGAGGCCGACGACTTTTCTATTTCCACAAGCATATGGCACCATGGAAACCTGTACTAATTTGATGTTGGGAACTTCATTTGATTTGGGTGTTAATAGTTATTTAATTTAAAGAGCTAATTATTTTTTTAGTTGTAACATTTTGCTTTTTGTGTTTACACATTGTTCTGATGTACTCCTACCCTTTGTGACATGTCTCCTGTCCTAATTTATTCTTTCCATCATTTGCAATCTATGTTGCTGTGAAATGTCCCTGAAAACAGCAATTCTGCATTTTTCAGAGGAAACAGTAGCTTCTGTGTGTCATTTGCACACAGGGGAAACAGTAGCTTCTGTGTGTCATTTATACATACACACACTCACACACATAGTGCAAACACCAAAAAACCTGCTATGTAGGTGAATAACTTGAATGTTAGAGGCAATATTGTAATATAAAATACACCACTTTGATCATTTAAATATTCTGTGTCCTAGCACTATCAAGTTCAGGTCAAACTTAGCTATTTTTTATGAAGGGATCTGTAGTTTACTATTAGGATAATTTCAAATACAGTGTGTGTGTGTGTGTGTGTGTGTGTGTGTGTGTGTGTGTGTGTGTGTGTGTGTCTGTCTGTCTGTCTGTCTGTCTTTCTAGCTATCCTTTACAAAAAACCACATTAATGCAGACATTAGGGTTGTAGAATGAAAAGTGCACAGATAAGGGAAATTAAAAAAAAATAGGGATCTGGGTCTACAGACTATCGGTGAATCAGTGGCAGGGTCTTCCTTGGAGCTGTCAACGCTAATGCCCACCCCCTCCCCTTATCAGATGAGCTCAGATGTAATGTCCTCATGCAGGGCTCTGCGTGAAGAAAGCTATGACATTGTTCACTTGGGAGCTTAAGCAACAGGTTGGTAGAAAAGAGGCCAGGAATTATATTTTGTTTTAAACTGAAATATTTGAATAGTTTGTTAGTGAAAATAGTTCTATGTGTTAAAAATTATTACCTTGAATTTGAACTGATACTTGGGCTGTGATATTGTAGGTTTGGGGATAGATGTTTGGAGGGAAAAATAGAAGGTAATTTAAATGTGTTGTTTGCCTGGTGTTTGGAGGAGGGACATTAGCTGCAATTAACTTGTCTTTAAACAGGAATTACTGTGGCTTTCATTGTTCACTTGGGAGCTTAAGCAACAGGTTGGTAGAAAAGAGGCCAGGAATTATATTTTGTTTTAAACTGAAATATTTGAATAGTTTGTTAGTGAAAATAGTTCTATGTGTTAAAAATTATTACCTTGAATTTGAACTGATGCTTGGGCTGTGATATTGTAGGTTTGGGGATAGATGTTTGTCAGGGAAAAATAGAAGGTAATTTAAATGTGTTGTTTGCCTGGTGTTTGGAGGAGGGACATTAGCTGCAATTAACTTGTCTTTAAACAGGAATTACTGTGGCTTTCATTGTTCACTTGGGAGCTTACAACAGGTTGGTAGAAAAGAGGCAGGAATTATATTTTGTTTTAAACTGAAATATTTGAATAGTTTGTTAGTGAAAATAGTTCTATGTGTTAAAAATTATTACCTTGAATTTGAACTGATACTTGGGCTATGATATTGTAGGTTTGGGATAGATGTTTGGCAGGAAAACAGAAGGTAATTTAAATGTGTTGTTTGCCTGGTGTTTGGAGGAGGGACATTAGCTGCAATTAACTTGTCTTAAACAGGAATTACTGTGGCTTTCATTGTTCACTTGGGAGCTTAAGCAACAGGTTGGTAGAAAAGAGGCCAGGAATTATATTTTGTTTTAAACTGAAATATTTGAATAGTTTGTTAGTGAAAATAGTTCTATGTGTTAAAAATTATTACCTTGAATTTGAACTGATACTTGGGCTGTGATATTGTAGGTTTGGGGATAGATGTTTGGCAGGAAAAATAGAAGGTAATTTAAATGTGTTGTTTGCCTGGTGTTTGGAGGAGGGACATTAGCTGCAATTAACTTGTTTTTAAACAGGAATTACTGTGGCTTTCATTGTTCACTTGGGAGCTTAACAACAGGTTGGTAGAAAAAGAGGCCAGGAATTATATTTTGTTTTAAACTGAAATATTTGAATAGTTTGTTAGTGAAAATAGTTATATGTGTTAAAAATTATTACCTTGAATTTGAACTGATACTTGGGCTGTGATATTGTAGGTTTGGGGATAGATGTTTGGCAGGAAAATAGAAGGTAATTTAAATGTGTTGTTTGCCTGGTGTTTGGAGGAGGGACATTAGCTGCAATTAACTTGTCTTTAAACAGGAATTACTGTGGCTTTCATTGTTCACTTGGGAGCTTAAGCAACAGGTTGGTAGAAAAGAGGCCAGGAATTATATTTTGTTTTAAACTGAAATATTTGAATAGTTTGTTAGTGAAATAGTTCTATGTGTTAAAAATTATTACCTTGAATTTGAACTGATACTTGGGCTGTGATATTGTAGGTTTGGGATAGATGTTTGTCAGGGAAAATAGAAGGTAATTTAAATGTGTTGTTTGCCTGGTGTTTGGAGGAGGGACATTAGCTGCAATTAACTTGTCTTTAAACAGGAATTACTGTGGCTTTCATTGTTCACTTGGGAGCTTAAGCAACAGGTTGGTAGAAAAGAGGCCAGGAATTATATTTTGTTTTAAACTGAAATATTTGAATAGTTTGTTAGTGAAAATAGTTCTATGTGTTAAAATTATTACCTTGAATTTGAACTGATACTTGGGCTGTGATATTGTAGGTTTGGGGATAGATGTTTGGCAGGAAAAATAGAAGGTAATTTAAATGTGTTGTTTGCCTGGTGTTTGGTAAGAGCCTCCAACCCACCCTGTTTTGTAGGCTTTCTTAAATACTGAAAAGCCACTGGGGTTGGGATTGAAGGCTGAGTATTTCTGTTTGGGACTGAAATTTGAAGCAACAGGAGTTGGTGGGCCTGTGACATCATACGGTACCTGGAGTCTGCTTGCACACACTGTTAGTGGGACTGAACACATACTGGACTGTATGTGTTTGTGAGACTTGGAACTTTGTTGGTGGGTTGAAATTGGGTTTGTAAATAACTACAGTCAGTATAGAGAAACTGTACTCCAGGGAAAGGGACTGAGAAAGGGGTGTGCTATTATAAACAGAGGGGATAATCAGGGTGGCCATATTCCACCATGGCAGGCATCTTGGAAGGGTTGTAGGCTGCACAGGCTGTGGGATGGCAATAATTCTAAATTGGGCCTGGAGAGAGGGAGGCTGCCCACTCTGTAGACAGCTATCTTGTATCAGGAGTGAGGTATATTGGTTAAGGAGTAAGCTGTGGGAGCTGGGGGGTGTCCAAGGATAAGGGGTGTGGATATGGGCAGCAGAAGGGTGGGGCTGAGGGGAGGCTGGGGCAACGCTCTGAAATTACAGGACATTATGCTACAGCAAGCAGAAGGGGGGATATTAGGGACAGAGGACCCTTAGATAGGGAAGTTGATGCTAAGGGGAAAGTGTACAGGGTGAAAAGTCTGAATTCAAGGAGACTGGAGGGGAAGAGTCAGGAGGGGCTACAAAGGAAGCCTAAAACAGCAGACTGTGGGAAGGAGCCCTAAGGTGAACAGTGCAAGAGAGGAAGAAGAGGGTCAGTTTAGAGATGCAGTCAGGGAAACTCGGGTTACTTGATGGAGGCTGACATAGAGTGTCACAATAAATTTGAGATACTAAGCATCCTAGAGGGGAGGAAGGGTTGGTGGAAATGAGGAAACTTATACAGAGGCCGAGGGAGGAGTCAGATACCCATAGGGCATCACAGAACAGCTATGGAAAGGATAGACATAGTCCCAGAGGAGAAGGAAACATATATGTTAAGCAAATGGGGAGATGCAACATATTCCAGACATGAGGAGGAGAGCATGATTGGAGAGGAACTGGGTGACAAGGAGGTGGGAGAGGGCCCCTTCAGCAGGAAGGTCAGTACCAAGGATGGGGCCCTAGCTAAAGGGACCCACAGAGAGCCTCTGGAGACAGGGGTACTATTACAAGGGGGGGATGAGGGTGCGGGGAAGGGAAGCCATCAGGGCCAGGATAAATGGTTCAGATAAGAGAGGTTAAAGGACACCTATTCAGAGGTTTGAGTTAAGTGGGCAAAATAGCAAGGAGGCAGAAAGGGAGGGTGACAAGGGTCTCTAATAAGGCAGGAAGACTCCCATGAAATTCGATCATGAATAAAGTGGGGAGGGGGCTGAGAGGCATAGTAGGTAACCATAAGGATGATGGCGGTGTTAAGGTTCTGTTACTGGGAGACTCAATGATTAAGGGTATCCATTGGAGGACAGGGGGATGGATGCCATAGCCAGGGTGAAGGTAGTGAGTATCTCTGGGCTGACAGTGCACAGAGCAAAGTTCATGGTGTATGAAATGGTTAGGATTGTGGAGGGAAACCGGATTTCCTGGTGCATTTGGGAACTAATTGATCTAGAGGAAATAGCATTATGGAAATCCAAGCAAGATTCCAGAACTTGCCAGAGTCTGTCGGGATAATGGATGCAACATTTCCTTTTGGAGATATTGCCAGTACCAAAAGCCCTCAGTGGAGAAAAATGAAACTCTGAGGTTAATAAATAGCTCAGGAAGTGGGGTGAAGAGAATGGGTTGGGGTGTTAGGAACTGGAATGGAGTTTGGGAGGATAAGGACTATATGCAAGGACAGGTTTCATCTTGCCCCATTAGGAAGGAAGTCCTTAAACAGGGGATGGCTGACTACATACAAGAAGGTGGGGTTTAAACTTGTAAGGGGAAGGGATAGGGAGGGGCTGACCAGAAGCCCTCCCTCAGATGAGGGAGTAGCCTTCAAGCCCAAGGGAGGGGAAACAGACTGGAGGTGGGAGTTTCAGGAGGGCAGGGGAGGATGGAAGTATAAGGAATCTGGGTGGGGTTCGACAAAAGGATCAGGGATAAGGGGTGGGGGTTGAGTGTTTAGTAAATGCCAGGAGCTTGGAAACAAGTTGCCAGAGTTCCAGGCCATGCTGTTCGAGGGGGGTGGATGTGGCGGCAGTTGCAGGCGTGGGCCAACAAAACCATGACTGGGACCTAAATGTAGGGGTACACTATGCTTGGAAGGATAGAAAGGAGGGCAGAGGGGTGGAGTGGCTATGTTCATTAGAGATGACATAGAAATTGCAATGGTAGAAGAGGCAGAGGGAATCGGAGGCCTTATGGTCACCTTACGATCCCAGCAGGAGATAAGGTCAAGCTGGGAGTAGCATAGGCCCCAGGATGAGTGATGTTCTAGAGGATGGTTTGCTGGACAACATCATTGCCCAGTGTGGTCCAAAAGGGAAGGAGTGGTGTTGATGGGGACCTTATATGCCAGGTACTAACTGGGAACCATGTCCTCTAAGGTGGCCAAGGGCAGAGGCTGCTGGATGGCTTCAGGATGTGTTCTTAACACAGCATGTGATGGAGCCCAAAAGGAGGGCATGTCCTGGATGTGGTTCTGGCAGATGGGGATCTGGTAAGGGACATGGTTGTACAGGACCCCTGACTGGGAGTGACCACAATACTGTCTGGTTTCAAATAAGCATTGGGGAGTGAGGGTGAGATCTAGGACACTGGCAGTGGACTTCAGGGGCAGACTTTATGGGCATGGGAAATATTCTCAAGGATCACTTGAAGGATTACCTCAACAACAAGTGTGGAAAGGAGATGGGAGGTCATAAAGCAGGGGACTTCATGAGGCAGTCAGGATCTGCGCTAAGTTGAAACGTAAGGGAGCAAGGTCACATAAACCATGCTGGTGGTCCAGTGAGGTCCAGGTAGCAGTCAGAGAAAGAAGGCGGCTTACAAAAATATAAAACAACAAGAGGGGATAGGGATAAGGAAATGTACCAGCTTGCATCTAGAAAAGTCACCCGTATGGTGAGGGAGCAAAGTCAGTAAAAGCAACGGCTGGCACAGGGATACATGGAGGAAAGGGTTCTTCCGGTACATTGGGGAGGCGGAGAAAAACTAAGGGCCATCTCAGCAGATTGAGATCAGAAGGAGGGTGGGTGGAAGAGGCGAGGACCAGGCAGAGGTATTTACTTAGTACTTTGCCTCTGTGTTCACTAGGGAGGGATGGGATATCTACAAAGCAAGGCACAAAGGGATAGAAGCGGCAGGAGCGGGATCAGGGAGCAGCAGAAATGGAGCAAAGGCAGGAAAGGTACCCTAGGGTGTCACATCTGGATAAGGATAAAAAGACCAGTAAGGTGGAGGGGACGGATGATGCCATCCCCACCAAAAGGGTGTGGTTTGCCCTCAAGGCCCTAAAGAAAGACAAATCTCCTGGGCCGGATGGCATTCATCCGAGAGTACTATGGGAATTGGCGGACATACTGGCTGCACCCCTGGCGGAGCTTTTCAACAGGTCACTTGAGACAGGGAGGGTACCTGGGGATTGGCGAGAGGCACATGTGGTACCAATCCATAAAGGGGGGTTGAAGGAAGTACCAGGAAACTATAGACCCATCAGTTTAACCTCGGTGGTGGGAAAATTAATGGAGAGTATACTAAAGGAACGATTGGGGGTTTACTTGGAGGAGGTGGGAGGTCTGGATAGTCGGCAGCATGGGTTTGTGCCAGGTAGATCATGTCAAACCAACCTTGTGGAGTTCTATGAATGGGTAACATCAGAACTGGACAGGGGTAAGCCTGTGGATGTATTATTCTTGGACTTCAGCAAGGCGTTTGACTCTGTCCCCCACAATGGTCTGGTGGAGAAACTGATGGGGTTAGGAGTAGGCCTTTGATGGTCAGATGGATTGAAACTGGATAGCTGGATGCACTCAGAGAGTAGTGGTCTGTGGGAGCTCTCGAACCCTACAGAGGTTGGTAGGGTACCACAGGGCTCGGTCCTGGGTCCAATCCTGTTTAATGCATACATATCAGACATCAGGGATGGTATAGGTGTGAAATGAGTCTTCATGGATGACTCAAGATGGGAGCAGTAGTTGAGGGAGAAGAGGAGGTTGGCCCTGCAAGGGACCTGGACACCCTGGAAAGCTGGGCTCACACATGGAAATTAAATTTAATATCACCAAGTGCAAGGTGTTGCATCTTGGTCGAGGAAACCCCAACACATGTACACTCTGGGAGGGAGGTGCTGGAAGCCTCAACAGGGAAAAGACCTAGGGGTCATGGTGGATACATGTATGAATAACACTGAGCAGTGCAGGAGGCAGCTAGCAAGGCAAACAGGATGTTGGGATGCATCGCCAGGGGGATCACCTCTAGGAGCAAGGAAGTGATTCTGCCACTGTACAATGGACTGGTTAGACCACACCTTGAGTACTGTGTACAGTACTGGAGACCACACTTGAAGAGGGACATACAGCTCCTGGAGAGGGTACAGAGGAGGGCAACAAAGATGAACGAGGCTAGGGGATTTGACTTACGAGGACAGACTTGAGGAGCTCTGCCTGTTTTCATTGGAGGAGAGGAGAGACAGGGGACATGATTGAGGTCTTCAAGTACCTCAAGGGAATAAATAGGGTAAACATGGAGGGATCTTTAGACTAAAGCAGGAGGCATCACCAGAGGGCATGGTTTGAAGTTGGAAGGTGGAAGGTGAGGGGAAAAGAGGAGGAGGTTTTCACTGAGAGGGTGGTGGACCCTTGGAATGCTTTGCCTGGTGAGCTGGTTCAGAGATCCACAGTGGAGAGCTTTAAGAGAGGTGGGACAGACACAGAAAGTGGATGTATCAGATGATGGCCTGTCCCGGGGGGGGTGGGGATGGATGATAGGGGTTTCTGGAGCACAAGGGATGGGAGGGTCTCGGCACCCAACTAAGGATCTAGGTTCGAGCAGACTTGATAGACCATAAGGCCTAATCTGCTGGCAAATAGTATGTTAGTATGTTAGTATGTTAGATTATGTTGCCCATATTGTTTCACTATGAGACACGAGGTTGGAGCTGTACCTTGTGCTTTGGACAGGAGGCTATGTGCTGAGGGAAGAGACCGAACATTAGGGTTGACAACCCCAAGAAAGACCCCACAACTGATTTGCCAATACTCCATAGACCCAAATACCAAATGTTTTTTTTCAATTCCCTTCTTTATGCACTTTGTGCTCAACAACCATAATGCCTGCATTAATGTAGATGCTGGCAAAGAATGTCCCTTCTTTTTCTGATAGTGGAATTGTATCCTCATTTCCTGCACAAAATAAGATGAATACAACATTGGAGACAGTCCTGACACAGGACATGAGGCCAGCAGGCTCTGGCACACAGATCTATACCTTGTAGGTGAGGTTCCCTGACCCACCACAGGTTGTGGTGTCTGCAGCAAAACACTGCTCCATCCCTACACAACATGGGGCTGGTGCTGCATGTTGCAGCACCTTCCCCATCAGCCTTATCCCGATAAACTGGTTCACTGAGATCACAACTCAAGTCAGCTCACTGTCACAATAAGGTATCATGTTCCTCATTGGTGCAATGGACATCCGTGCAAACAATTTTGCTTAATAAAATCTTTGTTTTTTAAGATGCTGACCCCAGACTTTCAGCATAGTCTTCTTCCAACCCCACCTCATAAACCCCACAGGTGAACATTTTCAAATTTGTGCAGAAACGCCATTCCACACCAGTGGTGTGAAAACACATTTCAGACAGCATGTGAAAAATGACAGCTGTACTGTTCATGAGGTAGTGGGGAAAAATGGCTATGCTGAAAATTTGGAGTCAAAATATTGAAAATGACCATAGTTATGCATGTGCATAGAAACATTTAAACAGATGCACGTAACTTAGCCATTTTAAGGAATTCTTTCACCAAATTTTCAACATGGCTTTTTTGGAACCCCACCTCATGAACACTAGTGATGCCATTTCATTATTCTTTTCTGAAAGGTGATTTCACACAGCAACTGTAAAATCATCTTCCAGGCCCGATTTACGAAATGACAGTTGCAGTGTTCATGAGGTGGGGGTCTCAAAAAGGCTATGTTGAAAATTTTGTGAAAAAATGTCATAAAATTGCAAAGTTATGAAAACAAGTTCTAAACACCATTGAAATAAATTACATGGCTTTTACTTTTATTCCTCAGTTAATGGTTCAGCTTTGAAGAGTGAAGAGTGAAGATATGTCTCTGTCCACAGAAGATGACAACATACAACCTCCAGAGGTAAGTATAGGGTAAGTGGGGTGTGGGGTGGTGGGCACTCAGTGGGAGAGTCAGGATGTGGGAATGGGGATGGCAGGGACAAGGAGGGATGGTTGTCATTTTTTCAGGTTAAAACAGTCATGGGAATGGTTTTTGTTTTAGCAGGTTGATTAAGTCTATTTTTGGGCCAACTACCCAGTGTCCCACATTGATGGGGAAGGTCTTACTTTCTGTTAGCTACATGGAAAATCTTAAAAAATGCTGCCCCTTGGTAAACATAAACACTTGTGTTTACTTAATTGTGGCCCATTGAGTCAGATTCTGTGCTTACTTTGCCGCAAAACCAGATAGAAATATGTTATTTTAATCATGGCATATTTGCGAAAGTACTTTTACGAAACTACTAGGTATTACTACAGAATGTGGCACTATTTTGTGAAACACCATGGGATTGTGCCTCAAATTGCATCACTACTTTAAAAAGATGAAATGTAATGACTGACAATAAATTTAGGAAAATGGAGAACTATTGCATTTATGAACAGGTATAAACTATATGGCTGCAGAGCAAAATAGCAGATGACAGTGGACACCCTGAAGACTCAGTGGACATAGGTCTAATATTTGAAGAGAGAGACAACTATGGTTCTCCACATAAAGCCTGCAGAATCAGGTATAACAATTCATGCAGAGCCTTAGGAGCCCTACTTATTGTAGAAGATCATGCATAGCATTATTTGCATGGGGCCCTGCAGGTCCTGCATGAAACAGGAGATCAATATCAGTCATTACTTTCTTCTGAGAGGGCCCTGTGGACCTTGCAAGAAGCAATCATGCATGACATTCTTTACACAGAAACTGCTTGCCCCAGACCTGTAATTGGTCTTTGACTTACAAAGTTAGAGGCTGGTGAGATGGTGGGCAATAGGGCTGAAATCCCCAAGAAACACCACGCTACTAATCCGCCAAGGCCCCTTAGACTATAAACCCTGATTTGTTTTTTTTTTCTTTACTTTTTGCACTTTGTGTTCTTTAACCCTGTTTCCATTTTTTTTTTTTTACAATTAATTTCTTTTCTTTTTGTGACTGTGAAATTGTAATCTCATTTATAAAGGTCTTTAAATAGAATAAACAGAATATTTGATATACAGTATTTTGAACCTTGCATCAACAACCATCATCATGACAGGATGTGCAGGGCCTCCGGGACCTGCACCAGCAGTATAGTGGTTTGTCTGTCTGTGTGCAGGCACTGCTCATAGGTATACATTAACCACCAACATGTTACTTCATGTGGAATGTTAAAAACAAACTTCTATTTATGCTTTCCTAATTAAATAAAAAAATGTAGCATCATTTTATTTAAGAAAACATAACCATGAAGGGACATAAAAGCAAACCATGACAACAGCATTTTTATGTCATACAAAATTGCAAAATGCAACATTAGTTCTAGTTATGCTTTTGTTACTCTATTTTTTCAAAATGTGGCACAATTTTATATAAAAAACAATAAAATGATTGTTAAAACAAAGTATGATGAAAAATGTTTGCAACATACAGAACATCAAATAGTATTCTATTTATGCTTTTTTCACTTTTTTCATTTCAAATTTACATCATCAGTTTACATAGGAAATCAAAAATGTGAAAGTTTTAAAACAATGCATGGTGAAACCATTTTTGGGTCATACTGAAACTTAAAAAGCAAAATTATTTCTATTTATGCTTTTGTTACTATTTTTTTTTCCAAAATATGGCACCATTTGATATAAGTAATCATAAATATAAGTATACAATTAAAACAAAAGTATTTTCACATAATATGGAATATAGAACAAGCATTTGTCAATGCCAAAAGTTTGCTGTTGGTATTGCTGTTGTACATGCCTCCCATATTTTTCTGTGTATATTCCTCTGCTTTGCATTTTAAGGCATCACTCTCAACACAAATGTCTTATGTTCTTCGAGCACTGGTTCACTTCATTAGAAAAACAAGCATTTGTCAATGCTGAATGTTTACTTCCTGGTATTGGCATTGGTAGTGCAGGAGTTACAGAGATGCATAAGTCAGTTGCAGTGTCAGTGGCTCAGTAGGTAGCACACTCACCTCTGAGGCTGGGAGATCAGAGGACTGGGGGTTCAGTTCCCACATCTGGCACTTGGGTTAATATCCCAGTACTGACACTGTAGTGCAGTATGAGAGGGGTGCTGCACTTCTGAGGTGCCGTCTTTCAGATGAGACATTAAACCGAGATCCCATCTGCCTGGATTGTTGGTAGTTCAGGTGGATGTTAAAGATCCCATGGCACTTATCAAAAAGAGTAGGGGAATTCTTTATTAGAATAACAAAATCAAAACAATACTAAACAGTGTTGCCTCACACGAAAGAAAAGTACAAATCATAACAAAAGAAAATAAGTATTACAGTCTTACATATCAAAACAGGCTGCCTGATACAGAAGTAGAACTCAAATCTAATCCCAAGACAGAAAGGGAACCCCCCCCCCATTAAAAGAGTCAGGGAATTTTTATTGACAAAATATAAAAACATGATACAACCAAACAGTAATATGGCACATGAAAGCATAAAAACAGGAAAGAAACAAAAACATGTATTACTTCATACATATAAATAAAAAGTAAACATTACAGCATATTTCTACCTTGAATCAAAGAAAAGAACATAAATGAACAATAAACATTGTATACCAAATAAAACAGTTGGTAAAGAGCTGAACCCCCCCAAAAGAGAAACAAACACCCCCATCCCCACATATGGAAATTGTAGGAGAAATGTTTGATGAAATCATATCAAAACAAACATAAAGCAGCATTACATCATGCAAATCCAGAAAAAAGAGAAAAGAAAAAATCAAGAACATAAAAAGTATTAGGTCAAACAGTAGCCCCAACCCAAAAGAAAACAACAGAACCCAACCCTCTTCTCCTTCCTACTGACCAAGTAGGGGGAATTGTAACAGAATAACAGCAAAAACAAAAAAAAATATACAAACAGTGTGAAACCACACAAAACAATATACAAAACAGAGAACAAGAGAAATAAAAAAAAATACAAAATGGTGTTAAGTCACACAAAAAGTACACATCAAAAGGAAAGCAAAGAAGTAGGACATGACTATAAGTCCTAACAACTGAAAAAAGAAATCAAGAACAAAAAATTGTACAGAATACAAAAGGAAAACCCTCCCCCCTCCTCCCCTAAAAGAGCAGAGGAGATAATAAGGGAAGCCATAAAAAGCAAACAAATGAAAAGCAAACTGCAAAACCAAATAGAAAAAAAAAAAACAGAAAAGAGTAGACAAGGTCACACTCTCAGTAAAAACAGCAAAAAACTGAAAGGAAGAACAAAATGTTCTCCCCATCTTCTAAACTGAAAAGTCAAGGAGACAATGCAACAAATCAACAACCGAACAAAGAATAACAAACAGCGGTAAGACAGAAAAAAGGACAGACTAAGCAGAGGGGAAAAGAAATCAGAAAAGAAAATAAAGCTGGAAAAAGAGATATGAATAACAGGAAGGAGAACAAAAGCAACAAAGCAACCACACCAAAGGAGACTCAAGTCTAAACAAAGCACAATAAAGGACAGAAGAACAGAAAAACTACAACAAAGACTAAAAAGTATGAGCCCAAAACAAAACTGATTACCACCTCCAAACCAAAACAAAAAACAGACAACATCAAACAGCAGAAAGCCACTCACACGAAACCCAGTAAAGCCGGTACGTATCACAGGGCAGAGGCGCATGCTCCCTATCTTGAATAGAGTGGAGCTCTGCAAAAATCTGATCCATAATATGAGTGCTCGCATAAGATTTCTGTTGCAACAACTGAGCACAACGGGTCTGCCATAGAAAAAACCTACAGAGGGCAAAGACAAGGCAGAGGGTACTAGGATAATAATGAGAAAGAAAGGCAGGAAGCAGCCCATAAACAAGAATGTCATACAAAATCGATGTAAGACTCTTTTCCTTCCATTTATGGAGTGAAAGAGTCCAAAAATCCTTACTAAAAGGACAATCCAAAAACAAATGACTCATCGTTTCCAGTACACCCAGACAAGCATCCTGAAAACACATACACTCCTCCAAAGTCTTGTGCAGATGATTTCCATGCACCCCCAATCTCCCATGACACAACAACCAAGTAACATCCCATAACTTTGCAGGAAGTCTAGGCTCAGTAAGCTGGTGAAAAATCACAGCAGTATCCAATTCAGTACCAAGAGCATTCAACAGTCTAGGGGCATCTGAAACAGAGGAAAGCAAAACAGTATGATACAATTGCTTCCTAGACTGAGATTGCAGAACCTAAGGGGTCAAGTGCCATTGCCGGATTTTAAGAAAAGTGGTAAAAAAGAAGGAGGGAATACCAAAAGTCCTAAAATTCTGAGGGACTTCCAAAGAAGGACCAAGCCATTTCGCACACAAAGGAGTCACCGAGGCACCTAAAATAGAAATCCAAGGGGGGGTAGGATGAAACAGAAAAGGAAACAAAAACTTAAGAAACAGGCAATGAAAAAAAAAACACAGGATTCAACATCTGAGCACCTCCCTGACAATAATCATGATATAAAAAAAAATGCCGGACAGGATTTAAATGAGAACCCCAAAAACCTTGAAAAAAGCACTATTGATTTTGGCTTCCAAAACAAAAGGAAGAAGGAAAACAGTAACCACATGTAAAAATAAAGGAAGAACTAAAGTCTTCAAAAGCAGAACATGTTTCTTCTTGGAAATAGACCGACCCTTTCAAGAGAAAACAAGCTGGAGACCTTTATCAATAGCCAAATTCCAATTATACAGAGAAGCATCAGGACTGCCAAAATACAGACCCAAAAGTTTAAGAGGACCAGAAACAACAGGAATCCCAGCCACAGAAGTAGTAGGTGAGGAGGGCACAGAGCTGGGAAAGATCTTAGCCATACTTTTATGAAAATTCAGTTGAGAACCAGAAAGAGAACTAAAGACAGAAAATAGACATGTGAAACCCAAAGCAGAAAGAGAGGACATAGTACAAACACATAAATCACCAGCGTACGCAAAAACAGTAGGTGCAGAGTGACCACCTAGAAGGAACAAGGGAGGAATTGCAGGAAAGGAGCTCAACTTATGTAACAAAGGGTCAGTCTGGGACATTGGGTTGTAGTTATGACTGTGATCCTCACACAGATTACAAAACTGAGCATTAGGACAACCCAAGTTAACATGGCCATAAGCAAGGCACAAGGTGCAGCTAGGCTGATCACTAGTGTAACTCAGGTGAGTCCGAGAGCCACACTTATGACAGGTGCGTGGCTGGCCAGGGTAGAAACTGATACCCCTATCTCGACCAATGTAAAAGCTACCAGGAATACGCAGGACCCCATGTTCAGTTTGCTTAAGCTGAACTTTAATCTTCCAGCCACCCATCCACACTAAATCTTCATCAAAAATAGGACGGGGAGAATCTAACAAATCACATCTCTGATGAAGCCAAAACTGCACATCATGGATATTTACTCCTTCACTATGACATAATAAAGTAAGTCCTTTCACCAAGGGTTTAGTAAGGGGTATGATTAAGAAAGAGTCCCAAATCAGAGTGTTCTTAACCAGTTCATACTGAGTCCAAAATTTTTACAGAGTCTGAACAGTCTTGAAACTAACATACTACACAGTTTCCCCCTTGATATGAATGAAGGCAAATAATGCTGAAGAGCTAATTCCAAGAGAGTCTCCAAGCATACCTTGGAGAACAGTACAGTGTGTGGGGACCATAGAAGAATCACCCAGGAACTGCAATCGATCTGCATTTTTCTGCTGAGTGGGTTCCCCAACAGATTTAAACAAATCAGACATTTTGAAAGAAGGAGTCAAGTCCTCAGGGACAGGAGCAGAAGGAGAAGATTGGTGAGCAGGAGAAGCATAGTTTTCTGTCGGTACCTGTGATTGGACCACAACATCCAAAGAGTCAGCGGTGTTCTCAGTAGCAAGAAGTGGAACAGAAAGATCTGTCTCAGGTTCCACAGGGGGAGAAGAACAAGTAGAAACCAAAGCTGGAGCAGTAGGAAAAACATTCATAGCCATTTCAATAACAGCAGCAGTGGAAACAGGATCAGACAAAGTCCATGGCTTCCTATCCAAAGATCTCTGCCAGCCAGCAGCACATAGAGCAGCATATGGAGACCAAGTAGCACTTGATTCAACAGTGGTCCTCAAGGTAGATCTAAGGTGCTAATGGGAGGGTGGGGGAAAAGGCAAATCAGCAGGGAGGGTTTCAGAGGCCTGTTGAAGTGGAGTCTGAGGAGCAGAAGACACATAATAATCAGTGTCAGGCAAAGTGTTTTGTGCAGAAGCATCATCATGTATCAACTTTAGAATGAACTGTTTATGCTGAGAGAACTTCTGTCGTAACATAGCATCAGGAATCACAGCAGCTTCATGGCTGTCCCATTTAGCAGAAGTCTCCATGTCAGATAAACCAGAAGGAACAGTAGAATCCTCATCAACAGCAGAAGAAGAAGAAGGAAACACACCGTCAATGTGAACTTGAGAAGCCTCAAAAGCAGGAACATAAACAGGCTCAGACACCAAGATAGGATCCAAAGGCAAAGCAAAGCCTCCACCATCACCTCCATCTCCCACAGCAGGAATGTCGACCATCTTGTAGTCACCAACAAAAGGGTCCCCTCTGCTCACAGGAAGCAGAGTAGGAGAATTTCCCCGATGTCCTGGCCAAATTTCCCTCCTTCACTGAGAATACCACCAACAGCTTAATCTGGTTCAAGGTCAGTTGGCATTCATCTGTACCCCGCCCCGGGTCGTGCCTGAAAATAGGCAGGATTTATCTAGTGCACTTACTGTACTCGGTCAACAAAAACTAAATAAATAAATAATAGGAATGGCAGTGAAATATTGAAGTAATGCCAACTCCCACCCTGCAGAGACTGACAGGAGTTGGGGGTGTGCCTTTGCATTGTCAGCCATAACACTCATGCCATTCCACCTCACCCTACCCTGCAGACTCCGATCAGTGTTGCAATGTGCCTTGAGGTCTTCGGCCCTTATGCTCACCCCATTCCATAAGGAAATAAGCTGAGATGGGTGCAGTATAGGAGAGTAGAGTGAACATTAGGGCTGAAGACCCCATGGCACACCTCACTGCCTGTCAGTGGCTGTAGGGTGGAGATGGGGGTGGAATGGGGTGAGCATTATTGCCGCCAACCCCAAGTCACACCCCTGACACCTGTCAGTCTATACAGGGTGGAAGTTATGGTTGGAAACCCTAATGCCCCAGGCGTATGTTGGTATTTATCCTCTAAATTTTCAACATGGGCATTTTGGGACCCCATCTCTTGAACAGTGGAAGTATCATTTCATTACTCAATCCCAAAAGGTGATTTTGTGCAGTGAGTATGCCATTCAGCACCACAGGTATGAAAACACATTTCAGGCAGGATGTGAAAAATGAGAGCTGTACTGTTCATGAGGATGTGTGAAGAAATGGCAATGTTGAAAATCTGGACTGAAAATATCAACAAATGGCAAAGTTGAGAGTGTGTTGAAACTGTGCAACACATGCTCATAATGCAGTCATTTTTGGGAATGTTTTCCTCAAATTTTCAACATGGTCTTTTCTGGAGCTCCCCTCATGAACAGTGGTACTGGAATTTCATTACTCTGTCCCAAAAATTGATTTTGCACAGTGACCGTGCTATTCTGTGCCACAGGTGCAAAAACACATTTTGGAACAGATGCAAAAAATGTCAGCTGTACTGTTCATAAGGGAGTATAAAAAAATGGCAATGTTGGAAATTTGGAGTGAAAATATTAAACATTGATTACATTACAAACATGCGTTGAAACCAATCAACAGACACTCATAACACAGTCATTTTTGGGAGTTTTTTCACCAGATTTACAACAAGGCCTTTTTGGGACCCCCACCTCATGAATAATGGCACTGTCATTTTATTAATTGGTCTCAAAAGGTGATTCTGCACAGCGACCACAAAATCACCTTTCAGGATCAAGAAACAAAATGACAGCGACAGTGTTCACAAGGTGTGGTCCTAAGAACCCCATGCTGAAAATGTGGGACCAAAACTCCAAAAAGTGGCTGAGAAACCTAAGTAACCCCCCCCCACACTGATTGCCAGTACAGGGCTTACCATGATTTTCTTCAGTTCATGGTCGGTTTTGAAGATTGCAGATATGTTCCTGGTCCACAGAAGATTGCTGCTCCTGACCTCTGGAGGGAAGTATGGGTGAAGGGTGTGTGCAGAGGTGGGATGCAGAGGGAGGGTGTAGGTTGGGGGAGGGGGGCTGGCGGGAATGACGAGGGACCATTTTCTTTATTTTCAGGTTTTAAAAAAAAAGACTTCTTGGAACTGTTTTCTTTTTTACAGGTAAAATATTCATAACACAGATTTCAGCACACTGGGGTGGGCTCCCAGTGTGCCAGAGTACTGGGGGGAATCAATGTCAAGCCAGGATTGGGCACCCCAAGGTTGGCTGAGAATATAGGGTCATGGGGGGGCACATCTGACACCGGGAGTGGGCATTCCAGTGTGGGAAACACCAGATGTAGTTTTTTGGCACACTGAAGTGGGCTTCCAGTGTGTCATATTAAAGGGGAAGGGGGAATACATGCTGACACAGGGATTGAGCACCCCAATGTCGGTGGAGGGGGATCCGCTAGCAAGATCACACTGAAAGTGAAAGTGCCTTCAGGCACTGTATACTCTCAACCCAAATTAAGCTTAGGCTGTGGCCTACTATATATAGGTGAGAGAAAAGCAAAAGGAGTCTGCCAGAAATGGCGGAGGCAGGGTAGAAAAGTGTCTACTCCCACCTTCCAGGAAGGAACCGGTGGGGTGGCAAGGTGGGGGAGATGTAAGTCAGGCTGATTGCAACACAAACAGCTGTTTGCTGCACTTGGCCTGCAGATGAAAGGTAAAAGCTGCCACATGATTGGTGCTACTTTTTCTTTTCAAGTGCAGACCACTTCAGGCAAAACAACATCATGATCAACCTGGTTGATGATTGGTGTGATACTGTCAAGCCCCTTGCAGAGCACTCTGCATTGGACAGACAGTGTCGCACCCCTCAAAAGTCACTCATCCCAAGAAGTTTGACGTGCATGCATGAACTTAAAAATGACATTCTGTCTAGTTATGCTTTTGTTGCTCTTTTTCTCCAAAGTATTGAACCATTTTATATAGGAAACTGTAAACAGTAAGGGTCTAGGTCAAAAGACAAAAACCTACTATATAATAGTGCAGCAGAAAACCACTCAAGCAAAACAGTGCCAGGGAAAACAGCCACAATGGAAAACAGATGCAGTTAAACACAGCTCTCAGACTTCCAGTAGGTAAGAAAAAGTAACCAAACATGACATGATACCAAAGACAGAGAAGCAGAAATAGGAGTGCAAGTTCTAACACGTTGCATTTAATAAATGAGAACACCTGCCACAGAATTACCACATAATAAAACTCATCCCTCATACACAGGAGTCCACAACTAACAACTACAGTCACACAAATTCACTGAAGAAAAGGGTCTGTTCCATAATTTTATCAGGGGGGACTTTGTTCCCCAGCAACCCCCATGATATAGATGGATAGATAGATAGATAGATAGATAGATAGATAGATAGATAGATAGAGAGATAGATAGTTAGATAGATAGATAGACAGATAGAGAGATAGACCCTCAACAATGCACAAAGCACCACAAAACAAATTTCACAGGAGGGTGGAATACTCAAACTTGGGTCCACTGGCCATCCCAGCCATTCAAAGCCTGTCACTCCAAGCTCTAAGTCACACAGTTAGCTTGTTCACCAAGAGCAAAATGAAAATGTTACAGAGCTTGTCCTGAGTGAAAAGAGCTACACGTACAGTGCTGTCATCCTCCTCATTCACTCATGCTGCTTTCACAGCATGTTTTGTACCATGCTATAATTGCCATGCTTTTTGACTTCATACTAAACAGAAATGTAATTAAAAGGTATGACAAAGACTGTCCCAGTGGTGCTGAGGATTGAGGGTCTGGATGCTACACATCATGGCACGTTGGTGACCACAGGTAGGGAGTGACCTCGGGTCAGGAGCAACCTCGGATTGCCAGGGGTTGGCAGGGAAGGGAGAGGATCAAGCATCCATAGGACTGCTCTCCTCTCACTGGGAGGGGAAGGTTGTCATCTCACTCCTTGGCTGCCCCCTAGTGGAGGCTGGAGGGCAGCAATGGAGATTGGGAAACACAGAAGCATGGTTATGTGATGAGCACCTGCCTCCACACATGCACATTCATGCTACAAAGAGGAGGGAGTGTATGGGGAGAAAAAGAAAAAAAGGAAAAAAGTACTATGAAAACATTTTTGTGTCATATGGAATCATAAAGAATAAGAATCATGCGGTTAACACTTTTTATACATGTACAAAACACTTTTCAGGCATTGAGAGACTGATAGTGAAGTGACTGTAAATTTATTTATATTTATTTTTTTATTTCAAAAGTTTCACCAGAAAAAACATACTGAGCTGAACAGTGCCTCATTTCCAGATGCATCGGGGGGGGGGGGTTAAGAGGAGGGTCCTAAGTAACAACAGGAACAGAAGTTTCATAGCAGTACACAACAGAACCAAGCAGCAAAAAAAAAAAAAGGTACACTACGTAGGCAAATTAAAATAGGCAAATTAACACATATGTACAACTGGTTAAGCATCACAAACAAGTTACAATATAGGCTAGTTAAGCCTTATATGCAGTGTCATGCTAGATTGCAGAAATGCATCCAGGAGTGTGGCAAGAAGAGGATGCTAAATTAAAGTGCAACCAAAATGTAGGCATGTGGTAGCGAGCTATCCATGGGAAAACAAGGAAGAGTGCAATAAGAAAAAGGGGTGAAGTGGGGGAATATCAGCAGGGGTTAGAGCACAGAGTTAAAGGGGGGCAGGGAGTTTGAGGGAGACAAGGAGGGGTCAAGGTGTGAAGGGAGGAAGTGGAAGAATTGGGAGAGAGGTAGAGACTGAGGAGGAGGTTGTGGAGTCAAAAACAATGGTGGAATTCAAGCATGCATGGGACAGTCATAAGGCAATTCTAGGGGGCGGGGGTAGGAAGAAGTAGGCTGCTGGTTAACTAGGATCTGCAGCTTATCCATTAGGTAGGGAAATGGGCAGACTGGGTGGGCCAAGCGGTCCTTATCTGCCATCAAATTCTATGTTTCTATGTTTCTATGTTTCTATGTTTCTGGCTAAGGAAAATAGCCTGACACAAAATGTAGGTTCAAATATTCAGTCTTTTACACTTCCAGATATAATTCAAGCTTCAACATTTTGCCATTTTTGGTTTCTTCGCGGGGAACTATAAGCAATTTCAAAAATCGTATTAAGGTATTTTTACAGATATTTATAATAAAACTAGTGTTTTTACATCACTGTTCTTTTTTACAGAAGTATATACTTGGTACTTCACTTCCCACAGTATGTATGGGATGAAATTATTACGCATGACTATACTAGCTTGTCAACTTACCAACACAATATAATAAGCAAAGACATCAGCAAGTATTACTGGCTTACTGTAATTAATCTGCCATTTGGCTACCTACTTTGCTATTGGGCTGAAGCTTCTGCTGGTTCCCAGGATAACATTATTCCAGTTAACTCATCAATTTCTTAAAGAAATTTTAAAAATAACCATGTCAGTATCATAAATTAATGAAAATATATTAGGATATAACACATCTTCTAGTGTTAATAGATTTTTTAATGCATTTAAGGTCAACATGTAGTTTTCTTTTACAAACTTTTTAATCTCTTTTGGAACTGTGTATCTATCATGAAGTAAAGATAAAAATAAAATATACACTGTTCTAAGTTCTGTCCATGCTCCTCACATTCACTTTTATGTACCCTTCTATTGTCGTCTTTTATATAATCTTCTTACTTGTATTACAATGCTTTATCTGCTCCCTCTGTTTTAATATCCCATCAGCCTCTTCCTGTTTTGTTTTGCTTTGTTTTTTATTGTTAATTCACATATCTAATGTAAAAGTAAACAAATAATGACTATTTATTGTTCTCCTAAGTTTTTATTTATGCAGTTCTAACTTGTTTCTGAATCACACACTTTCTCCATTGTTGCTATTTGTGTTCTGCTCTGTGCAGTGTTCCTAAGCATTCTGCAGTTCTTGCAGGTATTTTTATGTTTCTTTGAAATACAATGTGAAAAATTGCCTGTGTGAATATCGGTGCCCATATGATAATACTTCAGAAACTTTCTTCACATTTTACTGTATTTGTTAAAAATGACTTACAAAGTGTTACTGATAGTTACTATGCGCGTTCTCTCTATGCAGTACTCTTAAGCACACTGCAGATCTTGCATCTGTTTATTGTTTTTCTGAAATACAATGCAAGAAGCTGCTTGTGTTAATATAAGTGTAAATATTATAATTCTTCAAGGACTTTCTTTACATTTTACTGTATCAGTTTAAAATAACTTAATATATGTTGCTGATAGTCTCTCTTGGAGCTCTTTACTGTTTGGTAGTTCAGTGTTATCTGGCAGCAAGGGAGGAGTACTCAGCCCTTTCCTCTTTTACCCCCGTGGTGTCATGTGCCAGCATGTTCGGTGCCAGCAGACATTACCATAGTAACATCGTTGATGTGCAACCGCTTACCACGCAGGTACATAGTTTCCTTCAGTGTAAACAAAAGGCTTTCCTCTGTCCTCATTGCTCTGTTTGCTACTGATGATAAGTGTGTTAAATGCTTAAACATCTTTGTGTTCTATATTGTTTTTATGCTGTTAGTCGTTCCCTATGTAATATGTCATATGATAACTAATTCTGTGCTTTCATTTTAGATTATAACTTGTAAATAACATGTTGGGTTGTGATGTGTCTGTCATGTAGCAATGACAATATTAATTCCCAATAACACTGTTGTAGGAGGGGGTCGGGGAGAGGGGGGCCAGGCTGGATAATAATGGTATCTGTCATTTGATCAACATTTCTTAATCACTCGTCATTTTAAGAACTTCTTATGTTGGGCTTGTTTCTCATTATCAGTTCCAATGCTTCATTGTTAATGTCTGCTACTTTTTTTTGTCTTTTATCTTGTTCTATTCAATTTATACTACATGATTTTGTGATTACTGCCTGCCTCTGTTAGACTTCACATGAGATCTGGGTTACTGAGTATATTCTAGGTGTCTGACGAGTCCTTGTTGTATGCTAGATGCTTTTAATTTTAATGTGGGAGAAGTCAAAACATGGCAGGGGACACATTTCAATACTATCTGTTGTTACTGTGTCTTTTACTGCATTTACCAGCACACTTGTCAGTTCAGTTCTTATTAACTCATTGAGGCCTCAGGAGCTCTTTGAGAATTCCACACTTTTTTTAATTAATTTATTTATTTAGTTTTTGTTGACCGAGTAAGTGCACTACACAAATCCTGCCTATTTTCAAGCACGACCTGGGGGAGGGGGATACAGATGAATGCCAACTGACCCTGAACCAGATTAAGCTGGTCTGTATACTTTTAAAAAGTGCATACTGTAGCTTTCTGAGCAAAATCAAGACATAATCAGCATGCCACAAACAAATGCGAATACCTCATGAACTGTAAGTACTGCAAACAAAGTACAAGTGGCAAAGTTGTTCGGCACAAAATTATCTTGCTAACGGTGCTATGCACTTAATTATAAGTAATTCCTATTTTTTTCTATTGTAGTTGGAATATCAAAAAGGTTTTTTTCAATGAAAAAGACAATGTAAACCATTTCTGTAAGAAAATACGATAACATATCAATATCAAATTAAGCATACATACATTAGATGGAGGTACAAAATTAATTTTGTACTAAAAAGCTATTTTTTTAATATGATACATGTAT
This sequence comes from Neoceratodus forsteri, assembly GCA_016271365.2. Lineage (NCBI taxonomy): Eukaryota > Metazoa > Chordata > Ceratodontiformes > Ceratodontidae > Neoceratodus > Neoceratodus forsteri. The sequence goes on along the minus strand of CM057455.1, from coordinate 634,145,111 downwards.
TTTTTTCCCATTTTATTCAAGGTGGCCAGGTGAGACTTGACAGACAAATGTCAGCCATACAAACCATACCATACAAAAATGCAAATATCTTCTAAAGTATACGTGACAGACACAGAGTATTTGTGGCAAAGTTGTTTAGCACAAAATTACCTTTCCAACTTTGCCATGCAGTCAATTCTACTCACTTTGGTTTGTGAAATATTTTTTTCAAGCACTGACATCCTCAGACATCCTACTTCCTCAGTGGCACAAAGTGAAAGACATCTGAAGGGATTAAAGACCTCAGGAAAATCTTTTCTGCTGCCACCTACAGGCATCTTGGGGCCTCAATGAGTTAAGCCCTCTTGGGAATACATAGGCTCCAATTTCATATATCCACCATGACTATGTTTTTTCAACCTGTTTCTTATATTCTCCCCCTCTGCTTGATTCCTTAACCTTCTCTAAGCCCCAAAATATGAGCTGTACTGCTGTGTGGCCTCTGTCATGAAAGTAACTAGCCACTGAGGAATTTTCATCTTTTACTCTTATTGTGCTGTTATGTTCAGATACTCATTTTTTGAGTTCTCTTAGGGTTTTTCCTACATACAAATGATTACATGGGCACTGTATTATGTTAATCACACCCATGGAAATACAGTAAATGTGGGACTTGATTTAGTATGCCTTCTCTGTGTAGGGGTGTTTAAAGCTCTCTTTTTTGTGGTATGGCCACATGCCATGTATCACCCACACAGGTACATGCTATTTTTCAGATGACCCAAAAGTAGTTGTCCTCCTCTTGGTTTCTCTACTGTGTGTTCTGTTCTCACAAATTTATCCCTTATAGTCGGAGCTTTCTTAGAGGTGACATAAGATTTGTTGTGAAATATTCTCTCTGTTGTGGGATGTGTTTGAAGCACTTGCCAGTTCCGTACTATAATTTTCCTTATCTGTGTCATTTCAGTACAATATATTGTACTGAATGTAAGCCTTCTGCCTATTTTTGTTTCCTTATGTATTTTTGTTAGGGATCCTTCTCTTGTTACACTCCCCACTCTTGCCATTGCTGTTTTTAATGTTTCATACTTGTAGTCCCTTGATTTAAACCTTTCTACTACTGTTCTCTGTTCTTTTTCAAAGTCCTCCTTTTTACTACAATTTCTTTTTGTTCCTAATAGGTGTGTGTATGGGATACTGTTTTTCAGTTTGTCAGGGTTTAAACTCCTAGCATGGAGTGTAGTATTTTTGTTTGTGCCTTTATGGAACAGCTTAGTTTCAAAGACCCCTTTACTTTCCATTATAGTGATATCTAAGAAACGTACACTCTCTTTGCTGTTGGTTGCTGTAAATTTTAACATTTGGATCCTTATTGTTCAGTTCTCTCAAGAGATCTTCTAACATTCTATTGTCTCCTTCCCACAACATCAACACATCATCAATAAACCTCTTCCACAAAATAATCTGCTGCCTATCTCTGTTACCTTCCTGTTCTGGGTGCAGAATATGTATTTGTTCAAAATTATGCATATATGCATTTGCATACCGGGGGGGGGGGGAGAATTGTACACCCACATTACTGTACCTTTCAGCTGTCCAAAAAACTGCTCTTCAAACATAAATATTTATTTTGTAGAACTATTTTTGCCATTCCTTTGATCAACTCAACTTAGGTCTCATACCTGGAGTTCTTCATTTAGTACTTTACCTAATGCTTCTACACCTTCTTTATGGAGAATCAATATGTAAAGGTCTTTTACATCTATGGTGATTAATATAATAATGTCTAGTTTCACATTCTTGTTAACTTCCTGGATCAGGTGTAGACATGAGAGGTGTCCCTAATCTAGATAGGTATTTACTCTATTAGTGGTTGTATGTGAAAACCCACATATTTTGACAGTGGTTCTAATACGGAATATATGTCCGACACTATGGGCCTACCAGGTGGATTATTTAAACTTTTATTAACTTTAGATAGCGAATAGAACAATGGTGTTCTTGGATGGTCTTTGACCAGCATTTCAGATTCCCATGAGTGCAACCAATCTATTGCTGTCATCTCATCTAGGAATTCGAGGATTTTTGTTGCTATGCTCCTTATAGGATCAAAGTTTAACTTTTAATAGTTTTCTTCTATGATTAACAATTTTAGACACATATCCCTGTATTGCTGCAGGTCCTAGATCACTGTCACTGAACATTTGTCTGCTGGTTTGATTACGATGGTGGTTTCATTCTCCAGTCTTTTTAGAGCTTCATCTTGTTTTTTACTAATGTTTCTCTACTTGTGTTTGTTGTCCTTTTTAAGCATTTCTTTAATCTCCTTTTTCACAATCCCTATGTATGTTTCCACTGCATGGTTCACCCCCTTCACTGGTGTAACCCCCAGGTGGCGCTATCCCAAGGGCTACTACACCTGCCTACCTAACTGCTAGCAGGTTGAGGGGCCTAGGTTCTATGGCGGGTGCTTCCACCCAGAGGTCAGGGTTTGCAGTAGTTATACTAACTTGGTAACAGTCCTCTGAGACACTGCGACCCCTTTTTATTCCTACTAGTGGCCCACACAACACACCATGAGTATCTTCACTATTTACACTTACCCCCAGGACTGGTTCAGTCAGCTTGACTCTGGAGACACCCTGTAAAACAAGATGATGCAGTACAATAGCCACAGTACAATACTTTAACATAAACAAACACCACAGTCAGTGTAACTTTGCTGAAACAAACAGATCTGATTTATTTAAGGAGCTATAACAAGAAAAGGGGAAATCAGGGTAATTAGGTTAGACACATTAATAATCACAGTACTGTGCACATATTCAGAGTCCCAAATGTCACTCTTACTGGGTACCCAGGATGGTAGGGGGCTAGCCAGGATAGGAGCAGTTGGTTGGGGCCCTGTGATGGAAAAAACACTTGCACAATACCCAATTGTAATCCGGAGCCGGATGGCTCAGTTCATGAAGAAAGGAAGGAAAAGAAATCAGATGAAACACTTGCAATTTGATAACAGATGGCAGGGAGCTACCCGGATTTGTACTCACAAACTCAGTACCAAAAACTGGCACAGATGGGGTCCTGGATTGCCAGGCTCCCTCACACTGCAGGGAGATGAACTTCTATAAGCCAGGCACACAGCTTCAATCAGCAACGGATTCAGTCCGTATGCATGCAGTTGGATTTCAGTCTACACCACACGGGGACAAGAAAACTGATTTAGCTGTCCTTCACAAGCACTCCACACATTTATATGTAAAGGAAATTACTATACCAGGCAGCTGCTCTCATGTCCCAATCACACTTACTGCTAACTTGGGAATTCACACTGCAGCTTCACTTTCCTGACAGACCGAGCACAATTAAGCAGTTTCTCCATTCCTCTACAGGTTGAGCCTGGTTCCAACTCATTTAGCCTCTCACTCATCTTGGCAGCCACAGATTGAGACTGAATGAAAATGGCAATAAGCCTCCCAAGTTTAGGCCTCTCACATGCTTCCCACATGAAAACTGTGTAGTGCAGAGCTCGGAGCTCCTTCCCTTGTCACAGTCACAATGGATCTGCTTCTCCAGACACAAGGCAGGGCATTCGATTTGGATGCCACCCGGTCCAGTTGGTGGACTCAGTTGTCAATCACTCAAAACTCCTCCTGTTGGTGCAAATTGGTGCCAAGGTCCAGAACTTCACTTCCCAGAATTACTAGCTATATGTCTTATGGCAAGCCGGCTCCCAAGAGAGTACTGATTCTGGTTGGTCCACATTAGCTCCATTTTAGAGGCCCCCCCTTGCACTGATTGGATCTATTCAGTAGTCCAGATCCAAAATGGAGAGGCAAAACACACAGAGTCCCAGCTGCAAGAAAGGCAGGTTAGACAAATTACATTTCCACTAATACTCTAAATGATATGTGGCAAACAGTTACATCTTTGAAAAGTGCTCACTCTGCCCACTTAGTGACGGCATAAACAGAGCAATTTGTCAGCAGCTTGAGTGGGACTCGAGCAGGGAAACACATAGTCTCCCCATACAAACCAATTATGTCTGCAAGCAGACAGCTCTTAAAGAGACAGTACCAGAGGCTCTAAAAGCACTCACAGACAAATGGCTTAAATGCTGAACACCATTCAGGCTGGGAGCACTTAGACATCTCCTGGAAGACCTTTGGGAACCCCCAATTGCAGGGGGGTTACACCGGCATATGTGTGGATTTCACTTCCAGTGCTAGTTTTAGTTTAGTTCTTGCAGGATTCTCTTCCTCCATATTCATAAATTATGTTTGCAGTCTGATAATCCTGTAAACCTGTTCTAAGTCTGCTTCTTTTTTTTTCTTTTTCATCACCAGCTAGGAGGTTTTGGTCTCCAGCTCTGTTCTCCACTGCCCCCCATCCCCAGGATTCCCCACGGGTGGAACTACTGAGCAGGTGTCCTGTCCCAGGAAACATGGTCATGAAACCCTGGCTTGCCCTCCAGGAGGGTTCATGGGAGTGGGACCCCTGGTGGACATTTGGACTGTGGTGGGGAGCTGCCACAGAGGCAGGAGCCATCACTTACAGCCAGTGATAGTTTTTTTTGTGGATTTTTGCCCTGGGGTGGGGACGTGCAATGATGTCAGCATATGCCCTGCCTCCCCATTATTTGTGGAACTGGCCACAGCAGTACTCCCAGCCTCCACCAGAGGTTTGCATTGCACTGGACAGTCTTCCCCCCTCCCCCAGAGAAGGAAAGCACTCCAAGGGATGCTCATTCCTTCTCACCCCTGCCAGCTCTCTGACTCCCAAGTCTGTCCCTGAACCCAAGATGTCACTGTCACAGACGGACACCTTGCCACTGCACTGGCACACTGGCTTTAAGTCTGTTCCAGATTGGAATTCATCAGCCTCTTTCAAGATTGACAATGATAATCCTAAACTTAAACATTTAATTCTGCAGGTGTTAGTGTTCTGTTACTGAGGTTAAATACTACAATATTCCCCTGTTCCCTCTGGTTGGTGCCTTTTGTCCTCACCCTACGTTGCCTCCACCTCCTCCATTTATTTTGGTGGATGTGCCTGCTTTGTCTCAGAGGTCTCTCAGATTGTACCTCCTTGATGGTCCTAGGTGGGGGTCCTGTGTAGAATGGCAGGGATCAGGTGCAATTGCAGGAGTGAGAAGTGAATTTGAGAAGAAGGGAGGAGAGAGAGCATAGGGATGAGGCAGAGTGGATAGAAAGGGGAAAAAATGTAATGTTTCGGGAAGCAGGAGGACAAGGCAGCCTAAACAGCTGATGCTTACATGGAAGGGAGTGCCAGGGAATGAAAATCAGAGTTCTGAAGGAAGAAGAGAGAAGGGGAGGGAGGGCAGGTGAGAAGGAAGGGGAGACAGCCAAGCCAGAATTTTGCTACAAGGAGGGTCAATGAGTGAGGAACCTGGCTTCAAAGGAGGAATGGGAGATGGAGGTGTAAAGGGAGCAATGGTGAGTTGGGGTGGGCAGTCCAGAGCAAAGCAATAAAAGGAGGGGAAGAGGGAATCCAGTAAAGACAGGGATGACTTAGGAACTGCACTGTAGAAAATGTCTCCATAGTCAAAAATAGGGAGTATCATTTTCTGGATAATGGCTCTGTGAGCCGGTAAGGGGATGCAACCATGGTTCCTGTATAAAGCTCCTAGTTTAGGGTGTAGTTCTTTATGGATGGTATCCACATGATCAGAAAAGTTGAGGTGTCGGCCGAGCCATATCCTGAGGTACTTAAAGGAGGGGACATCATTGATCACGGGCCCATCAAGGGTGTGAAAGGATGGGAGGCAGCAAGCCTGGAAAGCTTCTGCCTCATATGAAAGGTCAAGGAGACCTCCTTTTTTGGTCCTGAGGTATAACTGATTTGAATGGAACCAGCATTGGATGTTGTCAATGTCGGGCTAGTGCTTGGCTATCAGATCAGAAATGGTGGAACTGGACACAAAAAGAACTGTATTATCTGCATACATATGGATGGACACAAATGTACAGCAGTGAGGAGATCACTCAGGAAAGTTGAAAAGAATATTGAGCCAAGGATGGATCCCTGGGGGAAAAGTCAGTGCGGATGGGGAGTGGCAGTGATAAAGAATGTTTGATTTTAACTGACTGAGTCCTACCCTCAAGGCAGGAGCAGAACCAGTTGGTAGCGGATATGGAAAGCCCTGCTGCTGTAAGCTTGTCAAGGAAAAGTGGCTGGGCTACAGTGTTAAAAGCTTTGGCCAAGTAGACAAAGATGGCAGAGGTGATAAGGCCCTGATCCATGCCTGAGAGAATGGTGTCAGTTAGTCAGTGAAGGCAGGTGAAGGTGGAGTGAGACATATGAAAACTGGACTGGAATGGGGTGAAGAAGGAGGATGAATCCAGGAAGGGGGAGATGAGAAAGCATTAGGTACTTCTGCAGTTTAGCAAGAGTGGGGAGCAGGGAGATAGGCAGTAATTGCTAGGACAAGAGGAGACACCTCCTTTAGGAAGGGGTATAACAGTAACATGTTTCTAAGTGTCAGGAACAGAGGCAAGGGAGAAAGAAAGGTTGAAAAAGGAGGTGATGGGATGAGCTATGGCTGGGAAAGATAGATGGAAGTGTTTAGGGTCAAGTCCATCAGAGTTCATGCCCTTGAGACGGTTCAGAGCTTATGCATTTATTTTTATGTATTTATTTAAAAACTGATAACTGGGAAAAGCACCAAAGAGCTGAGGCTCATTTCTGGGTGCGAGTGACGGAAAGGTAACACAGGATGCAGAGTAGACAAAGAGACAGTACAATTTCAGGAAACAAGGTCAAAACAGTCGATGGTTACAAAACCCAAAGCAGCAGTTGGCAAATCAAGAACAAGAGTACAGCTTCTAAACAGTATCTATAACAAGCTTCTATGCAATATCGAAATATATGCATAAAATATAAATACATAAAAAAGAGGTACAACCCAAGCCCAGGAGCAGGACTGAATACAGCAGATTAAACAAAAACAAAACAAAAAGATTTATTTTGGGTCCTCAGCAAAATAGAATCAGAGAGCAGGTGGCCCAGCATGGCACAAGAGTGCTGAGTTCAAGTATAAGATAAAGCAAACAGAGGGGAGACAAATTGAGCACTAGTGAGGAGGTGTGAGGAGCACTGGCATCACAGTGTGTGAGGAAGAAGTCTGAGAAGGAGAGAATTGTGGATGTCAGCAAGAGGAATAGAAGAGAAGGAGAAAGGGGAGAACAGGGGATGGGTAGGACAAAATGGGAAGGGGAAGAAGGAGAAAAGTGAGGAGGCACAGGAGGCAAAAAATGCTTACATTTACTCAGGTACAGATTTGAACCCATAAAAAAGAATATGGAAATACAGTTTTAACCATTTTTTTTCAAATCCAGTATTTTCATCCATAATGGAAGGTTCCACTTCCCATCATAACAAAGCAGATACTAGACACAAGATTGCCCAAAAAAATGGGCATGTAGTTTGGATATGTATCCAAGGCCATTTTAATGTGAAAGGTAATCTCCAACACAGAGCTTTCTCTGGACAACTTTGTATACATCCATGATGCACCAATGAACTGGAGTCTGTGGAACATTTTTCATCATGTGTTCATTTATTTTTGTTTTTTGGGATTTGTAAATCAAAACTGGGGAAAGCCTCTTTTCAAAAACACATACTATGAGATCTTGGTTTTGTCACACACATATCAGAAACCTGAGGAAAACAGTACTCTAGTCATTTTTTTGTTATTTTGGCAGTGTTAAGATGGACAATATGGCAGATCAGATGTTATTATATTCTAGAGCAAAACGAGGTTCCTGTGTTGATTCTATGTCATAAAGTGGATGCAAATATATGGAGGCAGTATAGAGCAGTGGTTTAAGGCTCTGAGCTGCAAACCTGGAGACCTGGGTTTAAATCCCACTGCCCCCACTTGCATACTATGTGACCCTGAGCAAGTCACTTAACTTCCTTGTGTTCCCAGGTCGCACCTGTAAACAAGCTTCATGTTAGTAATGCATTTAGAAATACAATTTTTAATTGTTTTACAGTTAAACATGCAGTTTCATGTCAAGGCACATTTATTGGGAGGTTCAAATTAATTTAAACATGGGCACAGTACTTGGTAAATAAAGACTTTGATGACAAAGTGTATTTTTTTCTTTCAAGTTTGAGAAGTATGTGTTATATTTAAGTGTAACAGTGTTGTAAATGGTTAAGGAGGCAGTGGTTTAAGGCTCTGAGCTACAAACCTGGAGACCTGGGTTTGACTTCCATAGCCCCCACTTGCATACTGTGTGACCCTGAACAAATCACTTAACTTCCTTGTGCTCCCATGTCACACCTGTAAACAAGCTTTCAGCTTAGTGCGTCTCTCCTGGTAAAAAAAAAAAGTGCCTAGAATTATTGTTTTAATATAGTTGAGTTTATATGTGGTAAGTAGGTAGAGTATGATGTTTTGAATGTGACAGTAGGATTTAGCATGTGCACTGCTTTAAAATCATTTCACAGTATTTTGTACTTTCTTAAAAAGATACTCCACATTTGTGTGGGGGCTGTGGGATTCAAACGTAGATCTTCAGATTTGCAGAGAAGAGCCTTAAACCGCTGTGCTATACTGCCTACCTAGTTATGGCAGTCATCTGTTTTATGGTTCATGGTGTTGGTGTAGTAAGCATACTAACATACAAAAATGCCAGCAGAATAAGCCTAGTGGGCTTTTCTGTCTGCTCTTTTGGTCAGTCCCTTCCCCTGGGAGCTGACCTTGCTGGCCCCCTCACCCTCTCTGGCTTCTCCCTTCCCAGTCCAGGGGAGAGCTGGCTAACTGGGGTTTCTGTAAGACAACAGCTACTAAATAGCTCTAATTCACTATTTTTATTTTCTGTGTGTGTCAGGTCTAGCTAGCAGGAGTGTTTCAATTTTAAAACTTTTAATTTTATCAAACTATACACAAGCATACAAGCACAGAAACTGCCCAGATCATCAATGCTATAATGGATAGTACAGACATCATAGAAAGCTATTAGAAGTAGAATGGGTTAAACACTTCCTGGAACTTTCTGCATAACAAGTTCCCCTAGGCACCTCACAGCATTTGACAACACCATCCTAAGAGCAGCACACACACACACACCAAGCAGAACACAGCTGGGTATGGTACCAGTATTTAGGAAACTTGTCATACTTACCCAGAGTCTAGTAATGTGAATACTGGCTGTGACTATAGGTGTTTACAGCTGAATGATAATAACCACATTTGCTTCACTTGCAAATAGGTATGCATTTGTGTCTAATTTCTGTTTGACTTACTGTAGGTTACATACAGAATCTGAAAAATTCATAACATGTTGTATTGTGATTCAATGAACTGATAAATGGGGATTTGGGTTCTTTTACAAATTCATTTTTCCTGACCATGGATATACTAAAATAAAAATTTCTCAACAAAATGTTTAAAAAAAAGAGTTTAACTCACAGCAGCAGGAGAAGCATGTTGGCATTAAAAGCTTAGTGGTATGGATGTAGAGGCACCAGTATTTAAGCATGACTTTGGTAGAGGATTAGTTGTGATGGGGGGGTAAGGGGGGGAGTGAGTCTTGATATTTGTAGCATAATGGTTTTCTGAAACTTCAACCTTCAATGGGTTAGACTCTGCAGCCATCTGTACAGTATAGCACTAAGCCATATGCAGTGTGGTATGGGTAAAACCCAGATCACCAGACCAGGACCAGTGTTGTTAAATCTGCACTGGGCACAGCTTGTGCAAGTATTGCTGATCAAGTGGATCAAATAAATACATGGCAATAAATAAATAAATAATTGGCTTTGTCTCGTGCTTCCACCCACCCCAGGAGTGACATTATTACATGATAACACACACCCTGTCGTGCCTTATTGCTTAAATATGCCCTTTCTCAAAGTACTATACTTTGATTTAGTTAATGTATGCAACAGCCTTCATTTGAACACTCTGGGCTTCCCTTTGACTCCTGATGTCTATTTGCTTTAGCTATTTTATATTGTTTGAACTGCTTTGGTCTTCTTGATGTGGTGCCTGTGTGCCTAAACTATGTAATCTGTTAATCTACTGCTACCCATGTATCTCCAGTGAATGATTGTTATAACTGTCTGCTCTTCAAGCCATTGTTTTTGGACTTGTTAACTGTGCTGTCTTTGTATTAGTTTTGACGAGGTAACTTTGTAAATGAGTCTCTGACTCAAAGGTTTGTAAATCTGATATTTTTTTAAATAAGTAAATGTTTATGTTTAAGCCCATGAAACACCCTTATCTAGTTAATGCATTCACAGTCATAGTGGCTCTGCCAGAGCTTTTTTAAATTATGGAGCACAAAGTCTGCCTGGACAGACTGAATCCAGTTACACTCTAAGTAAAGTTAACTACACTGTAGTTACAGTCTAACTACATTGTAACTGTATTGCAATCACAATGTACTTGAAGTAAACAAACATGTAACTATATTGTAATCACCCTGTTGCATGTAATTAATGATTAGTTACATTGAAACTGACACTTAACATGTAACCACGGATACTTTCAAACTGGGAGGGATATTTAAAAAAAGTACTTTACATGGCCAGGCTGGGGTCATCCAGGAGGGGAAATGGAAGCTGACAGATGGAATTATGGTAGTTCATTCTTTAAGATGGAACACTTTTTTTTCCTGTTTAAGGGATAATATCACATTCTATGACCTACTGATTGCATTTAAAAAAAAGAGGAAAAAAAAGTAAATTCCCAGTAGACGTGTAGTAACGATAAACATGGTTCAATATTCGTCATGGTAATATTAAGCAGAGGTGCTATATAAGGAGAAGCACAGGAGAATGAGAAGCAAGATATATGCATCCTGTTAGTGGAAATTAGTGAATCTCAGTCAAGACATCTGAATAACCAGCTCAAGCCTGAGTATGAAGTGTAGATGTCACTAGGGCAGCTGAATTTATACAGCACTGCAGTGTATGACTAATGGGTTTGTTATTCAACTACCTGTCTCCGTTTTCAAATGGACTCATTTTTTCACATCAGCATGAAAGTAAGTAAATTAAATATTTAGCATGCCATTGCTGTTCATTGTGCTGAAAAAATGCTTACAGAGATATAGAGTGCAACACTATAGGAGGGAGGGAGGGAGAGAGAGAGAGAGAGAGAGAGAGAAAGAGAGATATGGGGATAAATACATAAACAATGGAATTTGTGATGTATTTTATTTTCTGCATTTTGTTTTGACCTATGACAAAAAAAAAGTTTAACCTTCATTTCTAACATTATTTGAAACAGTTTTGTTACAGTCTTACACTGCAGCGCTGTATAAAATCAGCTGTCATAGTGGCAGCTACAATTTGCGCTCAAGTTGCATGTGGTCAAATTAAAATAACTTGTTACTCAGATGTCTTGAGCATGAATGATTTACCATGCAAAAACACATTCAATATGTTAATCGAAAAAACAAACCCCTTTAGTTCTGTATCTCTTTCTGTCTCTCTTTTTCTCTCTCCCTCTCTTACTCTGTTGTTCTTTGTCATGCTTACTCTGTATTTATACAAACATATGAACAACCCAGCAGAATAAGGCCATTTGGTCTGTTTAGTCTGCTCCTATTGCAAGGTCCTCAGCCTAAGCTACTGACCCTGCTACCCCATCTCAATTCTCCCATCCTTTCCATCCACCCCTCCCATGGCCCTTACTTTCCTCTTATGTCTGTCCCAGTCTCTCTTAAAGCTGCCCATTGTCTTCAGTGAGACCACCTCTTTTGGCAGAACATTCAATCCAGTCAGCACACTGTCTGTGAAGAAACGCTTCCTAACCTCCCTTCTAAACTCCCTCCAACTAAAACCATGCCCCTTCACATTTCAGTTGCCACTTAGCTTAAAGAGACCATCCTTACCCACCATATTTAGCCCTTTCAAGTACTTGATGGTCTCAGTCATGTCCTCTCTCTCTCTCTCTTTCTTTTCTCCAACAGGGAGTACATGTTCAGGGCCCCCAACCTCTTCTTGTACGCATTACCCTGCTGACCTACAGTCATCTTTATTGCCCTCCTCTGGACCATCTCCAGCAGGCTAAAGTTCTGTTTAAAGTGTGGGCACCAGTACTGAACTCCATAGTCCAGATGTGGCCTCACCAGTGACATGTACAAGGGCAGTATAACCTCCTGTCATCTACTCCTGGCTATGCATCCCAACACTTTAATTGCCTTTGCGACTGCTTTCTTGCACTGTGTGTAGTGCTTCAGGTCGCTAATAATCATCAGTCCCAGATCCTTCTCCTCTTCTGTTGCAGATACCTGGACCCCTCATAGGTGGTACTCTGTCCTAGGATTTTTTGCTCCTATGTGCATAACTTTGCATTTATTTGCACTGAAGCTGAGCTGCCAAATCCTCGACCATCTTTCATGTTTTTCCAGATCCTACTTTAGGTCATGTATCCCTTTGGCTATGTCCACACTACCACAGAGTTTGGTGTTGTGTGCGAAAAGGCAAATTGTTCCCATAATACCATCCCCAGTATCATTAATGAAGACATTGAACAACACCGGCCCTAGTACTGAGGCTTACAGAACCCCACTGGTGACCTCCCTGGTACTAGATAACTCTCACCCCACTACCACCTTCTGGGTCCTGTTCCCCAGCCAGTTTTCTACCCATCTGGTCATCTTCTCCTCACCACATGATCTGCCAACTTCCTTATCAACCTTTTATGTGGTACAAAATTATAGGTCTTGCTGAAATCCAGGTAAAGCATATCCAATGTTTGGCCCCTGTCAATTTTTAAAGAAGTCAATCAGATTCATTTGACACAATTTCATTCCGATAAACTCATGTGACCTTCCATCCTGAAGACCATGCTTCTCTAGATACTCTACCATCCTTTCCTTAAGTATGGTCTCCATGAGCTTGCAAATGACTGAAGTCAGACTGGCTGGTCTGTAATTTCCAGGATCATCATTGGGACAACTTTTATAGAGGGGAACTACATGTGCCATTCTCCAGTACTGTGGTATTAAGCCTGACTCAAGTGAACTGTCAGAACAGCTAAGGCCCAAACCGAGGAAAAGATAGCCAACTCAGTTAAGAAGGGGGATAAAACCTTTTATAAGTACATCAGGGAGCAAAGGAAGACCAAGGGAGGGATAGTGAGGCTTAATAAAGGGGAGGGAGGGTGGGCAGAGGTGACTGTGAAAAGGCAGAGATACTAAACAAATATTTTTGCTCAGTATTTACAAATGAAGAGGGGGAGGTACCTAAAACAAACAGTAGAAACACTCTGGATACAGAAGTTGATACCAGCCCATTTACAGAAGAAAGAGTTCTGAAAGAGTTCTTAAAACTGAAGGTGGACAAAGCAATGGGGCCTGATGGGATTCATCCCAGAATTCTAAAAGAACTAAGGATAGAACTAGTGACACCACTGACTACCCTCTTTAACAAATCATGGGAGGATGAGGTGGTACCTGAGGACTGGAGGAGGGCAGATGTGATTCCCCTTCACAAAAGTGGGAGCAAGGCAGAAGCAGGAAACTACAGACCTGTTAGTTTAACCTCAGTGGTAGGGAAAATGATGGAATCACTTCTGAAGGAAAGAATTGTCGAGTACCTAGAGGCCAGAGGGGCACAGGACCCAAGGCAGCATGGATTCACAGCGGGAAGGTCATGCCAGACAAATCTGATAGATTTCTTTGACTGGGTGACCAAAGTAGTAGATCAGGGAGGGGCTGTGGACAAGGCCTACCTAGACTTTAGCAAGGCATTTGACACAGTCCCACACAAAAGATTAATATACAAGTTAGCCAGCCTGGGAGTGGGTCCCAAGATGACAGCCTGGGTAAAGAATTGGCTAGAGAATAGGACACAGAGAATAATAGTAAATGGAGTCCACTCTGAAAAAAGGGGGGTTAGCAGTGGGGTACCACAGGGTTCAGTATTAGGACCGGTCCTCTTCAATGTCTTTATAAGTGACATTGCAGAGGGACTGGAAGGAAAAGTATGTCTCTTTGCAGATGACACAAAGATCTGCAACAGAGTTGATGCACAAGGTGGGGTGGAAAGGATGAGAAGGGACTTGGCAAGGTTAGAGGAATGGTCAAATGTATGACAGCTTATATTCAATGCTAAGAAGTGCAAGGTAATGCACCTGGGAAACAAAAACCCAGGGGAAGAGTACACAATGGGGGGTGAGATACTAACAACAACAAAAATGGAAAGGGACCTGGTGGTAGTCATATCAGATGACCTAAAGGTGGGCAAGCAATGTGAGAGGGCAGCAAGGAGGGCTGGGGGGATACTGGGATGCATAGGGAGAGGCATCACCAGTAGAAAACAAGAAGTTATTATCCCTCTGTACAGACAGCTGGTGAGACCACATCTGGAGTACTGCGTGCAGTTCTGGAGACCCAATCTCCGCAAAGACATAGACAGGATGGAAGCTGTCCAGAGGAGGGCAACTAAAATGGTGCAGGGTCTGCACTGGAAGACATATGAAGAGAGACTTAAGGAGCTTAATATGTATAGCCTCGAGGAAAGGAGGGAGAGGGGGGACATGATAGAAACTTTCAAGTACCTCAAGGGAATCAACAAAGTCCAAGAGGGTAGCATCTTTCAAAAAAAGAGGTGTGCAAGAACAAGGGTGCACAATTTGAAGATAGAAGGGGGGCGGCTCAGAGGTAATTTAAGGAAGTATTTTTTCACAGAGAGGGTTGTGGATGTATGGAACAGCCTTCCAGAGGAGGTTGTGGAGTCAAAAACAGTGGTGGAATTCAAGCATGCATGGGACAGTCATAAGGCAATTCTAGGGGGTGGGGGTAGGAAGAAGTAGGCTGCTGGTTAACTAGGATCTGCAGCTTATCCATCAGGTAGGGAAATGGGCAGACTGGGTGGGCCAAGCGGTCCTTATCTGCCGTCAAATTCTATGTTTCTATGTCTCTAGTTGAAGAGAACTGCCAGTAGCTCCATGAACTCTCTGCCAGTTCCCTCAGCACCATTGCGTGTACTCCATCAAGGCCTAGTGATTTAGCTACCTTCAGTGTTACCAGCCCTTTCCCCACTCTATCCCCCTTTACCACTACATCCATGCAACTCCTTCCCCCCACGCTCCTCTTCTCCCCCTGTTGGCACTGGTCCATCTTTCCCCGTGGTGAAGATGGAACAGAAGCATTCATTTAGTACCTCTGGTTTTCCCACATTTTCCTCCATCCACCCATCCACTTTCCAAAGCCTAACAATCCCATCCCTCTTGTCCCTTTTCTTGCATACTGTACATAGTGAAAAAATGCCTTCTCCCCTTTCTTAATTTCCTCCTCTAGCTGCAGTTGGTTCTGAGCCTTAGCCCATAGGACTACCTTACTAACCTCACTATCCCTCTTAAGGTAATTCTCTCTGCCCTCTTCTCTCTAGGTTAGGCTGAATTTCCTATAAGATAAACTTTTGTCTTTTACTGCCTGGGCAACCTCATTACTAAACCAGCTTGGTGCTTTGGCCCTTAGAGTCTTTCTCTGAGCTTAATGCAATCCTCTGTAACAGCAATTATTCATTCCTTAATGATGGACCACTTTTGGTCCACCCTCACGTCTGCCCTGATGCCCTCTAGCTGCTCCCTTAACAATTCACCCATCTTCTTGAAGTTCAACCTTCTAAAATCCAGGACTTTGGTCTTAGTGGGGACATTTTCCCTGCCCATATCCAGACACAATCACACTGTGCAATGACCACTTTCACCCATGGGCTCCTTGACCATTATATCTTGAATGTGCTTCTCTTTTGTGAGCACAAGATCAAGGATTACCACCCCCTGGGTGGGTTCTGCAACTCCCAGAGTCAGGAATCCACTCTGAAACGTTTGCAGGATCACCTGACTCGTGGTGCATGTTGTGGTCAGTACGCTGCAGTGTGCCTTTAGCAGGTTGAAGTCCCCCACTATTATCACCTCTCCCTTCCCTGCAGCATTCAGTATTTACAAGTGCCCTGTCCCTTTCCTCTTCCTGGTTGAATGCTTTGCAAACCACCTCCAAACCACACCTTCTTCCCTCTACTGGACAGTAACTGAACCGTCAAAGATTCTACCCTCCTCTCTTACAACTCTTCCATTGTATATGTTTCCCTACCACCCTGTCCCTCTTATGTAATTTATACCCAGGGATTGAGAGGTCCCAGTAATGGTGGGTGTGGCCCAAGTCTCAGTAACTGCCACATGTCCAATCTTCTGTTAGTAGCACCTGCAAGTCATTCATCTTGTTACTAAAACTTTGCACATTCAGGGAAACCACACTCAACCTAGAATCTGAGCTTCCTTCTCTTCTCCACTTCTTTCCTTCCTCTTTCTCTGTTGTGTGTGCTCCCCCAGCCCCAGTTGCTGACTGCTTCACTCCCTCTCCACCCTCCAGTTCACTTCCATTGGTATGGGGGGGTTTGCTGACCTCCTCCTCCCAGAGTCATGGGGCCTTTAGGCCTATCTCCCCCCAGTAGTTTAAATTAAACTGATGGGTTATGTACTCCCCCCATTTATCCCTGTGTACACTTGAGCCCTCCCTACTGAGGTATAGTCTGTCTGGTGCATGCAGTGTTATAGAGTTACAACATTAAAATATTATGTTGTTTGTTACAACAGAATGAACTAAAACTAATGGTATGACCACATTTTAACAAAGCTTGTTATGGGCACAAGAAACCAGGACTAAAAATTGATTAAGATTAGATGTTTTTTTGGGGGGGATGCATAGAGGTTCTCCCATTTTGGAAAGTACATCCCTACAGACTGCAGCCTGCAAGCCCTGTGTGAAGAAAGGCAATCATGCCTTACATTGTTTACTGAGGGAATGGGGTTGACATTAAGGTTGACAGACTCAAAGAAGACCTCACCACTGATTCCCCAAGCCTCTGGAAAACCAAAACCTTAATATTTTTTTCCTTTTTCTGCTGGGGAGGGGGGTTGGAATGGGGAGTTCACGTTGGAAATCCTAACACCACTTTTCCCTACTTTTGTGGTGATAACGTGAACCCTAAGTGGTGCATTAACACAGTTTTTTTTGTGAATATCTTTTATTAAAAATTTTATTTGCATACAGTACATTCACTTACATCTGGAGGGACAGTTGACCATTTGGAGTATAGAAAATTATGTTCAATAATTAGGGTTGGTGAGGTGATCTGCGCCTCCCGGTAAAGCAGAAAATCCACAAAAGTCTATGACATTTCATCATAAATTCATGGGATTTTTAAAATATCTTTATTTGTTCATACCATGGCAGTCTACTGAGTAAGAAATTAGAAAAGTAACATGATTACCAGTTTGTAGATGCCCTAAAGACTTGTCAAACATCATGACATTTGAATGAACTGTTCACAAATGATAGGGAATCAAAGTCTGGGATATTTTCTTTAGGTAAATGTTCATGAAAAATCTTCATTTGCTTACACGTTAGCCACCATTGGTGCTAGATATGTGAATATTTGCATGCATAGCCTACCTATGTGTTACAGAATTGACTAACAATTGATAGATTTGGTTTATAATGTATTACGTGACAGTGGTTCAAATTTTCACATGAAATTATGAAATTTTGTGAAAAGGTATAGCAATGACATTTGTCATATCTAAGGTCCATGTATCCTCATAGTTAACAAAATTGGAAAACCTGATTTTGAAGGATTTTTTTTTCATTTACAGTGGAAATACCAAACATGATTATTGGCAACATTTTCTCAAATATTTATGGTAGCATAATACATAATGCCTCCATAATTCTTCACATGGAATTTAGCATGAACAAAGCACATCATAGTATTGTAGTATCACAGTAGTTCCAAAGCGTTTATTAGACTTTCATCCATCATAGCTTGCTTTATATTTTTTAAAATTCTCTAACCTTGTTGTTGCAAAATTTGTCCAATCTTGTTTTATAGGTTTCCAAAGTTGGACTTTCCACCACCTCAAATGGGAATGGGTTCCAGTTGAGAATCACTCTTTGACTAGACTGATTCTTTCTTTTGCGGGAGTTCCACTTTACTTGATTCAGTTGCATGTTATGAGTTCTCGTATTATAAAATTTGTGTTTTAATTCAAGTCCCAGTTCCATTCTTAATCTCTGAACTTGGAAAGATTTATGTATCAAAATCATATCCCCCTCCCTCTCCTGTAAGCAAGTGAGTACAGATTTAACTCTCCCAGTCTTTCCTCATATGGTCTATTTCTCATCCCCTCTACAGATCTCATTGCCCTTGTCTGCACTTGCTCCACTCTTACCACCTCTCCCTTTAGGTAATGTGGCCAAACCTGGGAACAGTACTCCAGTTGAGTTCTGACCAGCGACCCGTATAGTGGGATCAAGACCTCCCTACTCCTACATGTTATATGTCTTAAGATGCAGTTTAATACTTTATTTGTTTTCTTTATAGCCTGATCACATTGGGAACTAAAAGTAAGGTCCTTGGTGACGATGACCCCCAAATCATTCTCGTCCACTGATTTCTTTAGACATCCATTGTTTATACTATATGATAATTCCACATTCTTTTTAACCTTATGTAAAATTATACATTTTTCTTCATTTAATTTTAATTTATGTTTAATAGTCTAGTCTTGTATGTAGCTGAGAGTATCCTGCAGTTTGCTATGATCCTGTATTGAACTGACTACTGCTGCCACTCTACAGTTGTCAGCAAATTTTGTTTACCAGATGCTGTCGGAATTACAATTTAAAGAAGAAATATACAAATTAAACAGACATGATCCCAATACCAACCCTTGAGGGACCCCACTAGTCACAGGAAGCCAATCAGATAGCTCCCCATTTATCACCACCCTCTATCTCCTCCCATGTATCCAAGCTGCTATCCAGTTGACAATATTTTTGTTTATCTGCAGGGAATATAGGGATTCAATTACTTACTGATGTGGAAGTTTTTTGAAGACTTTTGAAAAACCAATTGTACCACATCCACAGAATTTCCTAAGTCTAAAGCCTTGCTCCCCTTTACATAAAATTGAAGGAGGCTGGTCTGACAAGACATTGCATTAGTGATCCAATGTTGGTCAGGATTCAACAGCATGTTATTAGTCAGTTGGTCAATAATGTGGTCCTTTATAATTCTTTGTAACATTTTACCCACCACCGTTGTCAGGCTCACAGGTCTATAGTTCTCAGGGAAATCTTTTTTGCTCTTTTTGTAAATTGGAACAACATGTGCCTCCCTCCATTTTTTAATTACGTCCTCTGTATCTAATGATTTTTGAAAGATATAAGCTATTGGTAGAGCTATCTCATTTCCTACTTCTGAGATCATTCTTGGATGTAAATCATTGGGTCCAGTAGATTTGTTTATGTTTACTTTCCCTAATCTATCTGTTACATCCTTTATGTTAATTTTGATCTGATTTTCTTCTGATGGAGTATAATTCTTATTTATCGATGTTTTGTTCTTAGGGTTGAATACTGTAGCAAAGTATTTATTTGGGACATTAGCCATTTCTTTGATACTTAATATTTCCCATTTCTCATTTTTGAATGGACCTATAGTTGGTTTATTTCCTCTTTTATTATTGATATAAGCAAAAAAGTTATTATAGTTATCTTTACTATTTGTTGCCAGCTTTTTCTCAAAATTTGCCTTGGCAGTTTTTATTAATTTCTTTACTAACCTTAATTGATTTTTATATTTAGAAAGATAGTTCTTAACTATTTTAGAGTGTTTAAACATTTTGTTCTTTCAGTTGATTTTTTTTTTTATTTTCTGGGTGAGCCAGTTGTGGGTGTTACCTTCTTAGAGTTTTTGGCTGTATAAAGTATATAAGTATCTGATACTGACTTTACTTTGGCTTTCAAGGTATCCCACATCTCATCCAATGTTAGATCTGAAAAATGTGATACCCAATCCCAGTTTTGCATACTCTCTCTTATTTTATCAAAGTCCACATTCTTAAAATGTGGTACTTCTGCATTATCACTCTGTTTCAAGAGCAGATTATTTAGTTTAAAGAAAACTGTCTTATGGTCACTATTTACTATTGGATGGCCTACTTCTGTATCTGATATATTTGTTCCCATGTTTGTTAAAATGACATCCAAAAACTTATTTCCCCTGGTATTATCCTTTACTGTTTGTTCCAGATCTAGCTGGTTGAATTTTTCTAGGTATTTTCTTTCAGGGCTGTAGTTAGTGGTTAGTTTTTCCCAATCAATACCTGGTAGGTTGAGGTCACCTGCCAGGATAATGTTTTCAGCTTGATTTAAGAGATCCAGATAGTTCAAGTTTTCCTGATCTTTCTTCAGATAGTTGAGGGGGGACAATATAGTACTGTCAACATAATTTGGGGCGTATTTGGAGGAATAATCTTGATGGGCAGGTGCTCTATATTTAGACTGCCCTCATATACTTCCATACTTTTTATTGACTCCTGAATATAAACTGCCACCCCTCCTCTCCTCCTGTATTTTCTAGATTTATTATACAGGGTGTATCCGTTTAGATTTTTGTCCCGATTGTCTCCATCCTCCCACCATGTTTCTGTAAGAATTGCAATTTTAATATCTTTCACTCTCATCAAATAAGTGAATTCCTCAACTGTATTATCCAATCTGCTACTATTAGCTAATAAACAGCTAACTGTATTTAATTGTTTATTGTACATTTTATTTCCTATTAAACATTTCCCCCCATTCCCAGTTTAAATAATTCTCAATAATTTTATTGAAAGTTTTACCCAATATTCTTTCCCAATCTTGTTTAAGTGTAGGCCATCCCTGTTATATAACAATTCATTTATGAAGATACTGCTTGCTTCTATAAACCCTATCCCTTGTTCTGAGCAGAGTTTCCTCAGTCTGCAATGAATCAAAGTAATATTCTGGTTTTTATATTGAAATCTTCCATAAATTGGCAAGATACCAGATATGATAATCTCTGATGTGGTTTTCTTTAAATCCTGAATTAGCTCATCATAACTATGCAATATCTTCCCCATTTCATTCATTTTTACATCATTTACACCTATTTGCAGGATTACTTATGGTTGTTTTACCTTACTTAGACATCCTTCTAGTGTTGGTGTTAACTCATGAATTTTTATTCCCAGGAACATGCTAACCATGGCACTTACTGTATCACTGCTTCATCTGATAAGCTGAACTGTGTTGCTTGCAGTCCTGTGGTTCATCCCTGGATGGCTATTTTGCCCTCTTTCTGTCTTAGCTTAAAGGAAAACTGTTAGGTGTTTTACTCAAAATTTTAAACTGAAATACACTTGCCTCTCTTGCAACCTTTCAGTTGCCAGCATTCAATTCTGCCATTATTCAGATTGTTTTTTTCTTGTTTTTCACATATTTGGTTAAAAATATTGATCTGACTAGTCTGCCCATACCTCCACTGGTGGCTCCTACTCCCACAGTTAACTTTTATGAGCATGCTGCTGTTATTTCAAGCAGGGGAAGAGCGTGCATGTGAGATAACATGATGCCTGGTCACTTTTATTCAGCACTGTATTATAGGTATGAATGCAAAAAGTAAACCTATTTCCCTAAATATATTGCCTGGAAGAATACTATTTAATAAATGTGTCAAAGTAAGTCCTATGTAAAAACGAGGACTGGAAGCACATCAGACATCCATTTGAAAATGGAAGTCATGGCTGTTAACATGCAATAGCACTGATGCATGTTCACTGCTCAGGCTTCAATTTTTAAATGACTGTTTGATGCAGTTCCAGTCCTTATTTTTACATGGGACTTACTTTAAGACATTAGTTCAACAGTACTCTTCTGGGAAATGCAGTTAGTGAAATAGGTTTACTTTTTGAAAAAAAAAACAGGAAAACTGGAAACACAATATCAAAGGTAACAGTACAAAATAAATTCCAGTAAATGTAAAGAGTATAAAAATGGGAATTTGGGGAGTTATGCAGTGCAGTAGTAGTAGTATTTTATTTGTTTGACAAAACAGTCACTACAAAAATAAGAATAAAATTTGATTAAAATTTCAAATAGCAGAACACAATTACAGTGCAGCATAATACATTCATCAAATATCAGCACATATAAATATATAGTAATAGTCCATTATTTAAAAAGCATCTAATAGACGGTCTCATTCCACTGATTTCTATGGCCTTTCATGTTGTAATTTGTCTCGCTATTGCACTATTTTTTTCCTTATTTTTTCAGTACTCAAGAAATAGTTTGCTAAAGCTTTTAAGACACAAGTGTCTTCTGAATATAACAAGATCACAGTCAGTTCTTGATAATTCATTCACAATTGTTCCACTCTGTCATCATTGAATAATGACTTCAAGAATAACTTCCTGGGCTTAATATACCATTCACAAAGCCATATCACATGATGTAGATCCTCTCAACCCCCCACCTGGCAATCACATCTCTCAGATACAATCATATCATTATTATGTCTCTTGGACAAGACTCTACGTTGAAAGACTTGAATTTATATCTAGTAAAGTCTGATCTTAACTTTGGATCTAATAAGCATCAAGATAATACTGTAACTTTTCATTATTATGTCCTGCTCTACCCAATCTCTTCTGATCTTTTTATGTACATAGGACTTATATTGTAGGCTCAGAAAAATGTATCTATCCACATAGGTTGTCAACACTTTTAAATTATATTTTTTCAGTAGTAGAAAAGTATTCTTGAGTCAGGGGGAAGTATAGAATCCTAAGGCAACCCACTTTTCTTTCTCTACTAAGCACATGTTTGCAATTCTATCTTGTGGCAGTCTGGTTACTCTCATCCAGAATGACAATTTTCTTGTGTCCATAATGGATTGTATGTTCTCAAGACCTAGCTCTAACCTAATATATGCACAAGGGGAAAGAAACAGGGACAGCAATAGTTCTGTTCATATATTGTAATCATAAGTTTTTCCCTATTATTTATATCCCATATTTCTGAGCCATATGCAATCTGTGGGACATACTTTGCTCTTACTGCTTCAAGTAAAGATTTTATAGCCAAACCTCCATACATATAATTGAACTTCCCTAGTGCGACTGCTGTCTTTTTAGCTGTTGTCAACACTTTCTCTAGATGTTAATTCCTGTTGTCCTTAATAGAATAACAGATGCCTGAATATGTATAAATATCCATCTTGCTCAAAGTATCCGAGCCTAGTTTCAATTTACTGGAAACCTTTCCACTGCTGAATACAGAGGTTTGGGTTTTAGTAATGTTAACCTGTAACTTACTTTCTTTGGTTTTCCTTTCTAGAATATCAGTCATTTTTTGTAAAGCTTTTTTGGATAGGGCAAGCAATATCACATCATCCACAAAGGCTAGAACTGGATAACTTTTATCCAGAATTGTTGGGGTATCAGAATCTGAATTTTTAATAGCTTTTAAAAGGCCATCTAAATATAATGAAAAAAGTGTGGAAACAAGGACGCATCCTTTCTTCCCCCCATATTTTTTTTTTATTAAATTTGACATGTTCTCATTCTGACTAATCCTTACTTTTGCACAAGTCTGATCTTACAGCCTACTAATTATATACATATATCAGTTCTCTGTCAAGTCCTTTGCCATCTAGAGTTTTCCAAAGGATTGATCAATTAACAGTGTCAAATGCTGATTGAAAATCTACAAATAATACATCTAATTTTGCTTCCAAAGTAGTGTATATGTTTCAAGTATATGGGGAAAAATAAAACAATACTAAAGTGTTAAATCCTGATCTAAAGCCTGCCTGGAAGGGACTCAGACCTCCACATGTATCTAGCTCTATTAATAATTTATCCAACAAAATCTTTGAGAATATTTTTAAGCTAGCATCCAGCAAACTTATGGGCCTATATATTGTGGGGTCTTTAACTCTGCCCTTTTTGTGTATGGGAACTGTAATTGCACCATGCCATGAATCTGGAATGTAATCCTCCTGTATAAGTTTGTAGAAAAATATTGTAAGGAGGTCCACCCAAAATGTTGGATTAGTCAAATATATCTCTGCAGGCTTAGAATCTGGTCCTGGGGCCTTATTTCTTTTCTGTATTTTTACTGCAAAATAAACTTCTTGTCTGGTAATGGTTAAAACTCTGTTGCCAAGCTTAGTATAAGGGACCTGTCTTTCTAATTGGTCAAAGAAATATTTGATAAATAAACTTCCCATATGGTACCCAGAATAAAAATACCCTGGATAATTTTAAATTGTGTTGTTCCCTTAGCAACCGTAAGACAGAATTTTTTAACATCACCCATCTGTATGATTGGTAACATTTCTTGCCATTTATCACAATAATACTGCCTTTTTTGCAAGAATCTGTCTGTATAGTTTCTGTTCTTTATTTAAGTGTACAACATTTGCTTGTTCTTAAAGCATCTGGTCTTTCTGATAATTGCTGTCAATTTAGATTTTTGTTTTTGGCATTCCGGATCAAACCATGTAAGTGGATTCCTTGCAGATTTTTTTTTATTTTGACTTTGTTATATAATTGTGACTTTGATTTCAAATCAAATCAAATCAATCTTATTTATATAGCACCTTTCAAAACCAAGGCACTTCACAAACCATAAATACATTAAAACACAATATGACAATATTAAAATAAACATCATATAATAGAATTAGTCAGGGAAGGCTAATGAAAACAAATAAGTTTTCAACATTGTTTTAAAATTTGTAATGGTCAAGCATTGTCTTAACCGACAAGGTAGAGAATTCCACAGGGTCGGGGCCACAAACGAAAAAGCACATGCACCAGATGTTTTAAGATGAACCCTGGGTATCTCTAGCAATCCCTCAATGGCAGATTGGAGAGGATGATTTGGGGAGTAGGGAACAAGGAGATCTTTTAGGTAGTCGGGATTTAGCATTGTTGTTCAAGACCTGGGACCGAACAAAGTTCATCAGCAGTAGGGGTACCAATAGTATCTAAATTATATTTACCTGAATACTGGGTTAACAATATCCATATTTAGGATTCTAGTTCTATATTCTTAGACAACCTCTTATTATATCTTAATTCTATTTTTGCACCTTATGTATATTTTTCTTGTTGTACTTTAGATTCAGATGCAATTTTCCCAAAAAGCAAAAATGAAAAATGATTGCTTTCAACTCGGGAGGCAATTAAAAGATAGATCCACACCTCTGGGTTTCCTGTCCAACAAACTCAATCAAGAACTGATTCTCCAGTCTGCTTAATAAATGTACAATGCCCTATTCAATCTCCCTGTAGCTGGCCATTCAATGGGTACAACTTATGCATATCTAGTAATAGCTTAATCATGTTCAATCCTGCCTCATTAACGTTATGATCAGAAGTACTTCTCTTATAGACTTCCAGATTCATATGATCAAAAATGGTACTATCTAACAGCCCATCATAATTGCCTAGTCTGGCATTGAGATCACCCACTAAGAGTATCTCAGTTCTAAGGACATGTCAAGTAATGGCCCATCTAATTGATCCCTTACAGTTTCCAAGTAATAATGTGAGGCTTTAGGTGGAATATACACATTTGCTATTATCAAGGACCCCATAGAATGGGCAGGGTGAACAGCAACAAAATTGCACTCAATGATTAACTTATTATGTTTCAAGGACAAACCTATATGTATAAATATTGCTAAACCCCCCTGAAGGCCTACCAGATTTAGTTCCCCTTATAGCTATTGAGTGTATACAATTGTATCCATTTAGTAAAATACATTATTCTTTTTTATTACATGTTTGTTGGCAACAAAATCTGTCTGCTTTCTTTATAAATTCTAGACATTCTTGATCCACTAATTTATCAGACATATTCCATGATAGGTTAATATTTTTATTTCCTGTTTAGTGAACTCAGTATTTGATATTTCTAACACTTCCTGTGTAGATGACCATCACAAATTTTTTTGAATGTTGTCATCCTTTCCCTTGCAAGAGTTCAGGCACTTGCCATATGGTATTTTATTCACAGGGGTGGATGCAGTAACAAATATCTCCATAGGATCAACTAAATGAAACCCCAGAGTATCCAAGTGTTTGGCTTTATCAAGCAGATTGTATGTTATATCTTTCTTACACAGCAGTATATCAACTTGCAAAGTTCCTTGAATTCTAGTTACCTCTGTTAACTCCTTGGTATTCC
Organism: Neoceratodus forsteri; assembly: GCA_016271365.2. Taxonomy (NCBI): domain Eukaryota; kingdom Metazoa; phylum Chordata; order Ceratodontiformes; family Ceratodontidae; genus Neoceratodus; species Neoceratodus forsteri. Next base: position 634,119,072 of record CM057455.1, on the reverse strand, counting down.
AAAGAAACTTTAAGGATATTGCTAAATAGGTTATAAATAGTGCCTCTTAATTTCTTATTTTTATCATTGGGAGATGGTTGGAAGCCAAACATGTTCAGTATTACTGGGATTTCACTACTAACATCAGGTTCCTTTACATTAAAGTCAGTTCTGTTTGGAAAATCAACTGAGATACCTATTTTCATCAATATCTGACTATTATACCATATATGGTTAGCAACCTTTGGTGAATAAACATATGTCAATTATATGTATATCTCCAATTTTCACATTTTTCACTAGTGACACTATGTCTTCCAGATTAATGTCTAAATCAAATATTTAACAGCTGCTCCATAAGATTTTTTTTTATTTATTTAGTTTTTGTTGACCAGGTAAGTGCACTAGACAAATCCTGCCTATTTTCAGGCATGACCTGGGGGAGGAGGATACAGATGAATGCCAACTAACCTTGAACCAGATTAAACTGTTGGCGGTATTTTTAGTGAATGAGGAAAATTTGGCCAGGACACCAGGAAAATTCCCCTACTTGCTGGTAGGTGGAGTTGCTGTCTGTCACAGATGGCCATTACACTCTAGGATGTCGATGGAGGAAGTTGTGAGGGAGGTAGGGGAGTGGGTCTCTTCCCCAGCCTCAGGAATGCCAGAGACCCAATCTGATCGAGAAGTTACTTATTTGCCTATGATATCTGGTAAAGAGGGCTCACCCTGTGCCATGCAAGGATCCATATTGTCTGGTGATCTTATGGGTAAACAGGGAATTCAACAAGCTCAGATTTCTGATCTGGAATTGAGAGACACAGCTACTACAAGTAAGCAGTTGTTGTAAGTTGTATTGGAACAAGGGGAAAGCAGCAGTGGAATTGATTTGATTGAGGCAGTCCAGACACCCAGATGTGTGCCTGAGGATGCCATTTTATTGATGAAGGCACCAACACAGGAAGGTGAACAGAATGCAGACAGGCTGCTCTCCCGAACTCAGCTGAGAGGTAAAGTCGGGAAATCGTTGGGGATGGTGCATAAACACACTAAGCCTATGGGGAAGGGAGAGGGCTTGGATGAGCATGATTGGGATCTGGAAGAGGTGTTACAGACCGTGGGCTGGATTTATACGGAAAATGGGTGGTCTCTAGATCCATCCGATGAGTCTGTGCATGATTATCAAGACATGATTATTACAGAAATGGGGAAAATAATACAAAATGAACTTGTTCAGGTACAGGAAAAAATAAGGGACTAGTTGTGGTGGATTCTGAGGTACTTACTCTGAACTTGAACACTGGGAACCCTGTGGCTACTGTAGGAGATAAGTTGACTCCAGAAGGTCCTGTTCAGGGCCTTGGTAAAGCACTTGTCACTGGGGCAGAAAAAAGACAAGAACAACCTGCATTGCAAAAGGAGGAGAGATGCTGGTAGTGGGCCTAGGTGTTAGTACTTTACGGGATTGTGCAACGGAAACATTTTTTAAACCTGTCCTGAGGATGGCTGATTTGTTTAAACCTACCATTAGAGAGCCTGCACAGAGGCAAAATGCGGTTCAGCTGCTTTATAAAGGGGGATTACAAGACCCACCTGATAGGGTATATGTTGGGAGATGCTTGCTGAAAGATTCCTTGAAGTTCTATGCATTGATTCATACTGATGATTTCAACTATGACACTAGTTTCAAGATGGTAGAGGCTTTGGATAGGTTTTGGGTGAACTATAATTCTATGAAGGACTCTCCTTTAGGGGCCCTGTTTCTAGCAATCCCACTTACCAAATCAGCAGTATGCATGTTTCATTGTTTAAAAATGAAGGGTTGGAATTAGCTGACATCTTGTTTTGGCTGAAAAAAAGATGTGAAGTGTTGAAGCATCCTGTACCAGTCATAGACTCTGAACAGTTTTGGACTGGGGTTGGAAGATCAAGTGTAAATTATTTATGACTAATAATGGGATTGCTCATTTGTCAAGTTGTTTCTACTTGGGAAGGGATAGGCGTTCCTTGTTTTACCAGGGTCAGCCCAGATCTTGCCAGAGGTGTGGCTTTTGGTTGCGTCTTAGCAATGCTTGTGACATGCTGAAATGTACATATTGTTTGGAAACTGGGCACCTAGCTGTGACCTGTATTAATTTGTTTCAGTGTAGCCTGTGTGAAGAAAAGGGTCAATCGTATATTAAATGTCCATGGGCCTCTCCCAATTCAGCTGATGGTCATTCCCATGAAGCTATAATCACACAGGCCCAGAAAAAGGGATGTGCTCTGGCATCTGAAAAGAGAATGCAATAGATTTTTAGAGCAAAAGAAAAACCTGTGAATAATACAGGACACCATTCTGGGGCAGACTTGCAGAAAACAGAGCAGGAAGTTAAAGTTATTCCTCAAAATACAGCGGGGAGCAAAGAAGAGCAGGAACATGATACACAGGAAGTTGTGGAGCTTACTAAGGAAGGGGGGGCAGTAAGTGCACAAGAGAGATGTAGTCCAGGAGGATGGTGTGCAAGTAGTAGATATGGAGATAGAAATGGAGGTGGAGGATGGTAAAACGATGAAAGGAGGAGAAGAAACTGAAAAAGAACTTGTGGCTATGCCTCCCCCCCTCCTGTTTCTGATTTTGATAAGCCTTTCCAAACTGTGTCTTATAAGAAATGGCAGAGGGAGAAGAATGGGATTCCAGGTCCAAAAGGGAAAGAAAGAAAGATAGTAACAAGGAAAAAATTATAACAAATGAAGAAATATAATGTGTTGCATTTGGATAAAACCACAGGGGGAACAGAGGAAGATGATGGGTATTCTGAATCAGATTCTTCCTTGGTGGCCTCCTCCAAAGGGGCATCCTCAAGGATGGAAGACGGGGGCAATGGGAGATGAAAATGGGTTACACGATCACAGTGTTGAAGTCATGAGGGTTTTTTTTCTTTTCTGCTTTTTTCTCCTACCACATGGGTGACTTCCGTATCTTAACTTTAAATGTAAATAGCATAAAGAATGGGATATGAAGAGACTTGATTATGCATGAATTAAAGCAGTTACGAACTGATATTATTTTTTTGCAAGATACTAGGATTAAGTCCTTTAAAGATATAGCACAATGTAATACTACTTGGAGATGGGGAGTTAGTCTGGTCTCAAGGGCCTGACAAATGTGATGGCTTAGGTATCTTGTTCTCAAATCCAGATCTAAAAGTCTCTAGATTAGTAGACTTGGAACCTGGTAGGGCTATGGTTTTGGATGTCTCTTAGGTTGCGTTTAATTAATATATATTAATAAATATGCTCCACAGGGAAAGGCGTTGAGAGTGCAACTGTTTAAGAAAATCCAGCCCTTCTTATGCACAGCACAAATTATTATATGGGGGGGGGGTTAATTGTAGTATACAACGGGAGGGTAGAGGTTTGCATACACACAAAATGTTTTGTGACTCTAATACTTTGCTAGAGATTGTAACCACCACAAACCTGATAGATGATTGCCACTGGGATGAGAGACATACTCATGAAAAGTCCTCATGGAAATTGAATGTGTCATCATTGGAGCAAGAGGACATTATTGCAGACTGTAAGAAATTATGGGAGGCTAGATATTCTGTGCAGTGTATGTGTGATTCCTTGATGGAATGGTAGAGGGACTCTAAGATAGAAATGAAACATTTTTTTCAGAAACAGGCAGGGAGGAATAGTAAAGATACCTATTTTAGATATTTACAGTGCAGAAAGCAATTTCATAAATTGATTTCCTTATCTGAGACAAATGGCCATGATTTCAGCTCACAGACACAGAAGGTTAAGAAGGAAATGTACAGGTTTCAGTGTGATATGATTAAAACCTTGAAACAAGAATTGAGGTTTGGCACGGTTAGTAAAAGGCAAACATTTAACCCTTTCAAAGATAGGACATTTGTAGGAAGAAACACATGGAAGCATTAAAGGATACAGATGGAATATTGTACCATGATAAACCTTCTATATTAAGAATTGTTTCTGAATATGTAAAGGATACTTTTGAAATTAAACCTACGATGTGTAATACAGAGTCTTATGTAAGGAAGTTAGAAAACAAAATGGTTTTAAAGGATCAAGAGTTGCAACTGGTGGCTTTAATAACAGAAGAGGAAGTAAAGGCTGTCATTAAATCAGCTAGGACTAATAGTACTCCAGGGGCTGATGGAATCCCCACAGAGTTTTGCAAAGTTTTTTGTGATAGTTTGGCTCCAGTGTTGAGGGATTTGTTTAATGAATTATTAAGTTTACCAGCAATTCCTGGATGGTTAGTGGAAGCTGATCTGATATTTTTGCATAAAAAGGATGATAGGACAATGTTGCATAATTGGAGACCAAGTTGTTTACTAAATACAGATATTAAATTCCTAAGTAAAATTTTGTCAAATAGATTGTCTCAGTGTGCAAAGACAATAATTAGTACAGTGCAGAGATGTGCTATACCCCAAAGGTGTATACAGGATAATCTAATACAGTTAAGAGAATTATTTTATAGGGGTCATAAGAGACGTACTTCTTGTTTGGTTATAAGTCTGGATCAATGTAAAGCATTTGACTCTCTTTCTCAGGAATATTTATTCCTGGTTCCAGAGAAATATGGGATACCATCTTTGTATATTTCTTGGATTAAGAAACTTAATAGAGAGGCCACGGTTGTGCCGAAGGTGAATAGTTAGAAAGGGGAAAAAAATCTTAAGCATGGAGTGAAGCATGGCTGCCCTATGAGCCCCTTGTTATATGTTTTTGGTATTGATCCTTTCTTGCACAGGATTATTAGTGATCCAGAAATAAAAGGGGTACCTCTTGTTGAATCTCTTCCCCCACTAAAAGTACTAGCTTATGCAGATGATGTGGTCTTTATAGTACAAGAAACTACTGAGGAAGGAAAAATAGTAAAGCAACTTACAGAATTTTCAGAGGCCTCAGGATCCAGTATAAACAAGGAGAAGTGTTTAGGATATCAGCTAGGTGGCAGCAATCATAAGATAGAACAGTACGCATGAATACAAGTGTCAACTGAACCCATAACAATATTGAGGCTTCAATTTGCTGATGGAAAGCTGGCTGTTTTAAATTGGGAAAGAAAATTAAAAAAAGCAGAAGGGCTAATGGCAAGATGGGTTCATGGTCCTATATCAAAGCAAAAAGAACATTGTTGCTCAAGACTATGATTGTGCCACTCTTCCTGTATATTAGTAATATCTACCATCGACCGAAGGCTTTGTACACTAGATTATACAGCCTTTTTTTTAGAGCATTGTGGGGAAGTCGGTTGAACCCTGTTAAGAGAAATATAACATATAGAAGTATAAAAGAAGGAGGTTTAGATATGATACATCTGATAGCATTTTATTTTAGTGTTTTTATTTACTATAATGCTCTGGAAATAAGTCGAACACAATACAAGACCTGGTACAGTTTTCTAGATGAATGGATTGGGCCTAGATTGAGAGCTTGGGAACACAGAAAAAGTAGAATGTTTACTAATATTGCAGTAGTCCCTAAGGCAGTAAAAGAAATATTTCAGCAAGTGATAACTTGGAAAGTGGAATATAGTGCAGTGACACTGAAAAAAAGGATTGATCTATGAAGCAATGGTAAAAGCTCAATGTTTGCAGACAATAATATTGTCATATTGTACTGTAATGCACAGAACAGTGAGGAGAAGTTTCAGCAATTGTTAAATAAAATGCTGCCGGTGTTTGTCTGGGACATGGTGTGGCTGATGTTACATGGAAAATTGAATGCTAAGAGTAATAACAAGCATAAAGCCTTGCAGGAAAGTTACTGTTTAAGACAAAGCTGCCACAAGATTTTGTCAACTCAAGAACATCTGTTTTCAGCATGCTTTTATGCACGGCAATTTTGGTGTTTCCTTGCAGACAAGTGGGGGATGCGGCAGTTTAAAAATCTTACATATAGGGAGTTAATCTATGTCACTTGGTCTCCAGTTTGGCAATTGTTTTCAAGGGACAATCTGCAGGTAATATTTTCAATACTAAAATGTTACTTATGGCAGGCCAGGTGTAAATGGGTATTGCAGCAGCAGAATGTACCATATGATGTTTTATTGACTTTAGTGACAGACGCAGTTAGACAAGTATATGAGAAAGATTTAGGACAACTCTCAGATGGACGACTTAAACAGATTTGGAGGGCATGTGATAGAATACTATAGAGTATTTGATGAAATTAACTCATTGAAGTAGTTACGCATGAACTTAAATAAATGACAGTAGTGACCTATAATGATATATGGAATGTTTAAGCTTAAAAGTGAACAAGGGTTTTGATAGTTGCAATAGAATTTGTTAAAATCATAGGTACTGGTTAGAGACATGCAAATGATTACGTGTGTGCAGTAGTAATGTTTTCAGAGTATTATTCCCCCCCCACAAAATTCCCCTACTCGGCAGTAGGGGGACTTGCTGTTGGACTGCAGGAGTCCACTCGGTGTGAGACTCCAGAGGAAGAAGATGTTCCTCAGGTGGGAGAGCAGGCCTCCTTTCCCACTGTTACTGAATCTGAGGCTTTTCTACCTATACCTGTAAATGTTGTTTTGGAAGATGATGTCCCTGAGCTTTTCTTCTCTGTGGAAGACCTTAGAATTTTCAAGGCTGAAGAAACTAAATCATTGATTGAAACTACAATTGCTTCTAATTCTAGGAGTTCACAAGCACCATTGATGATAGATTGCATGGAGTGGCTTGGATTGGAAACATCTTTTGACACATCCCCTGTCAAGCAACCTGATCTGACTGTCAAACTGATGAGTGATGCATTAGCATCAAAGGCCCCACTTGGGCCAGGTGAGTCCCTTTCAACTTCACTTACAAATAATGCTACCTCTCAAAAGGATAATGTGCAAGTTAAGGCTGGCGGTACAGTTGCTATAACGAGCAAGTGCCAAAAACCTGCAGTTATTCTGGAGGGACTATCAGAATGTCCGGGTGGGGATTGTTACATTTACCTGCCAATTCCACAGCAAACAGAATGGCAGCTGTTTTTTTTCTAGGCAGTGTTCCAACTCCGTTGCAACCCTAGCTTTCTAAAGCATTGGGTTTTGTTTTCAAAGCTCCTGTATCCTCCACAGTGGCAGACTCAGCGCTTGCGTCTACCATTTTTCAGAAATCACCTTTGTCACAGACAGGAGTAACTATCTTTTCATTCCCAAACAAATAGCAAACCAAGGCGATGAAGCTACCGGCAGAACCGGCTTTCCTTAAAGCAACAGTGACATGTAATTTGGATCAGACTCTGATGGAGATTGCATCTCCAAATCTGATAGATGTGGCTACTTTAAAGGACTCATGGACACCTAAAAAAGCCCTTTTAGGATCAGGATGGACAGAATCACCTAAGGGCACTTGGTTACCAGACTCCTCATGGAACTGTTCATTCTCTTTTTCCCAACAGACCCCAACCTGGAAACCAGGAGTAGATCAGGGGGTAATAACTGCGAAGGATTTAAAATCCCCTGACAGGGATACAAAACACATTCTGGCATCAGTTTCAAAGGATGTCCCAACAACTCTTGCTGATACTGAAAAGGCTTCTTCCCTATCAACCCCGGAACCTGAATTGCCAGACATTTCACTCCCTCCTTTGGAGCACCCTTCAGAAACTAAACAAAAACCTTTCATGTCTGAACTGTTTTAAAGAGCTAAGAAAGAACCTGCTCCCAGGAGAAACGCTGTGCGTGTTCGTTATATAGGGGGACTGGCAGACAGACCAGATCGATACCATGTGGGGAAGATATTATTAAAAGACTTACTACATTTCTCTCCCAAAGAAGTTTTCGCATTTATTAACATTTCAGAAGAGGACAATTTTGTTGTTAGCTTCCATTCTGCATATTTACTGGATGTTTTTTGGGAGAGATACAGACATGTGAAGTTTTCCCCTACATGGATCCCCTTTTTGGTGATTCCTCTCACTTAAAAATGTAACTGTTATGTTTAGGAATGAGGGGGGTCAATGTGGAGGATATAACTTACTGGTTATCACAAAAATGTAATGTTTTAAGCCCTCCTGAACCTATTCTGGACACTGAAATGTTTTGGACTGGGGGATGGAAATATAAAGTAAAATTAAGGCAAACAGATTCTGGTGTCGTGCATATCCCTAATTCTTTTTGTTGGGCCATGACAGGGGGGGTCTGCTTTTATGGGGGACAACCTAGTGCCTGCTACAAATGTGGTTCAAGAACTGATCTTTCTAGCATATGTGACAGATCTCGCTGTGATAATTGTGGGGAAATTGGGCATGTTATGATGCAATATGCTAATCCTACGAATTGTGATTTATGTGAAGAATTTGGACATGTTTTTCAGGAATGTCCTTGGGAAGCAAAAAATAAGGCATCCTGTATCAATCCTGATTTATTAATCCAACAGGCACAGGAAGCAGCTGCTTCCCTTCCCACCCCTCCTGAGTCAGAGGATAGTCCTCCAACATCCTCTCAGAATTCTAAAACTAATGCCCCTTACTCTTCCCCTTTAAGGGAAGAAGCTTTGGTGGTTGAGCCACAACCAGAAACTGGCACGGCAGTGGGAATCAATCCTTCCTTATTAGCTCCTGTTTGTTATGAGGAATTAGAAGTTAAGGACAACAGTTTGTCAGTTCCCCCCTTTCTTCTCCCCAGACCATCAGGAGATCTGCAAGGAATTCTAAAGCAAACCCTCCCCCACAACCACCTCCTTCAACCACCTCCCAAGCAGTTAGCTTTGAGTATAATAATTCCTATGCAGTGCTTTTTTGGGGAGACTCAGAAATGGAGTTAGGTGCTACAGATTCACAAGAATCCTCACAAGACCATTCAATGGTGATTGTGGAGGAGTACAAAGAAAAAAAAATAAATAAAAAATAAGGTACTTCTAAATAGATCTGACTACATTAACTTGGGGTTCTTTAAATACCCACAGTCTATTGAAACCTGATAAAAGACAGGTGATGATGAGAAAGTTCAAGTATGTTTTTTTACAGGAAACCTGGATGTACATCTTGGACCAGATAGCTTCCTTCAAAAAGGATTGGCCCTGGGGCCAATCCTTTTGGTCCTTTGGATCTGACAGTGCAGATGGGATAGGAATTCTCTTTAATTCTTTTGCTTTTACTTTATATAATCTGATAGATCTTATTCAGGGAAAGTTATTAATTTTGGATGGTGGTTAGGGAACTGTGGCCTGTAGATTCATGAATATCTATAATTCTCAATCTAAAGCTGATAGGGTGACATGCATGAAGGTGGCACAACCTTATTTAGTTTCTTTCCAAAAATTTTTTGGGGTGGGAACTTTAATTGTAGTCTCCCAAAGTGACAAACTAGCGATTCTAAAAAGATTTATTGTGATTCTAATTCTCTTCAGAAAATTGTTTGATTGGACAGTTTATCTAATTGTTCTAAATTTCAAACACAAGGCCCTGATTTCATGTATAAAAGGGGTAAATATCAATCACCAATTGATTATTTATTTGTTTCTTCTAATGTTCCGGCTGAAATTTTTTCTGCACACCCTTCAGAATTTTATGATCATTTGTTTCTAACTTTTTCTCTTACATCTACCTTGGCAATATCTAAACGGACTCACAGATGGAAATTAAATACCTCCATCCATACTCAGCAATTTGTATTTAATACAATATGATCTATAATTTTGGCATGGATTTCAGTTGCTTTTTTATATACTGATTTAGGGGAGTGGTGGTTGGACACCAAAACGGATATTAGTAGTTGGTTCAAAAAATTTGGAAAACAAAAAAGGAGGGATAATTTCCATAAGTATCTTGCACTTAGAAACCAATGAAGGAAACTGTATTCATTATCAAATACATCTCGGATAGATTATACATTTCAGATTAATAACATTAAAAAGGAGATGGAGATGTGTCAATATGACAGAGCATGTACCATACAGGCTATGTTAGCTAATCATACTAAAAAAATCACTTTTGGGAGATCCTTTTGAAGCATGCAAACACATTAAAAAGTCCATGCACATTGAATCTTTAAGGGATGAAGCAGATAACATCGTCAATTCAGAAGTCAACATTGAAACCATGATAGAGCAACATTTTTGTTCCCTGACTCCACAGTATTCTATTTCCCCTTCCCACATAAAAACATACCTAGCCTCGGTGACTGTGCCATCTTTTCCTTTGGCAGCTGTTCCCTTACAAGACCCTATCACAGAAATGGACATTGAATCTGTGATGCAGAATCTTAAAATTAACACATCTCCTGGCCTGGATGGGCTTCCTAATAAGTTTTATAAAGTTTATTCCACATTACTGATAACTTGCCTTCAACTGTTTTTTTCAATTTTTTATGAGCTCAAAAATAACGTTTCCAGCCTTTACTGAAGAACTTATGATATATTTGTTTAAATCAGGTGATAGACAGGATATAAGAAATTGGAGGCCTATTACACTTTTAAATTCTGATTACAAGATTCTTACGATCTTGATTAATAATAGGCTCAAACTTAATGCATTATGAGTCATCTCTCTCTATTAAGTCTGTGGGCTTCTGGATAGACAAATCCAGACAGCTTTGATGGCCATAAGGGATGTGATTGAACATTTAACACTAGAAGGTGCATTAGGTTATATAATAGCGGCAGATTTAGAAAAAGCATTTGACAGGGTTTATCTACCGTGTTTATTTCAAGTGTTACTTAAATATGGGGTTCCAGCTCCATTATTGCGCTTAATTCATCTTTTATACAGACCTGCTAAAGTTTACCCTTTTATAAAAGGTGTGACAGCACGTGGTTTTTTATTACAGACTGGGGTCAGGCAAGGATGCCCCCGAGTCCTTTGTTATATATTTTTTCATTAGACCCTTTTTTGCGTTCTTTCACTGAAGTGCCAAGATGGCCAGGAATTCTTAACACAGACTCAGGCAAACAATTACTTTTACAGGCCTATGCTGATGATGTCTGCAATTTTTGAACAGCTCCAGAGCAATTAACAATTGTTTTGGCAGAATTCAACAGATATGCAGCTATTTCTAATGCTAAATTGAATATTTCCAAAACAAAGGGTTTAATGGTGGGATCTGGAATACAGCAAGATTTTCATTTAAGGGATATTTCTATCTCATCTGTCCCACTTTTGATTCTAGGGGTCCTCTTTGGATCACAGAATTTACCTAATGAAAATTGGGGCATAGCACTGAATAAAATTAAGGCAAAATTACAAGGTGGAAACAGTGGAAATTATCTAAACAAAAAAGGATTTTGATCTTAAAGCAGTACATTGTTCCTTGTTTGCAATATATAGCAATGATTTTTCCTTTGCCTCTACAGTTTGAAACCTGGATTTATAGTTCTTTTTTCCAGATGTTATGGGGGAATAGACTAAACCCTGTCATGTGCTGTTATACATATCTGAAAAAAAGAAAGGTAGTCTGGGTATGATTGACACTGTTGTGTTTTTTCATGCTTTATTTTTTTCCCAAACTATCAAATTTGGTCTTATGTCTAAATAAGGGGAGGGTCAAACTTGTGTTTACAATGCCTTAAGCAGATATTTTTATATTTGGCATAATATGGCTCCAAAACTGAACCGTCATGTTCATGTTCCTTCATATTTTCGAGTGACAGTTCAAAAATTATATTAATGGTGAATTACGAGGACACTGATGCAGACCAATACGGTACTCACTTTATATGATGCGATCATATCCACAATCTACTCTATTGAACCTAGTTTTAAAAACTGCCATACAAGTAAAAATCCTTTTGTTTTAACACAATTGAATAATAAAAGGCTCCCTCCATATGTGGGAAACACAGTGGTTATTTATGTACGGCAGATTAAATATAAGGGGTAATACAAAATATAAAGCACAGATTGAAAGGAACTGTCCATATCCTGAGCGTATCAATGTGGAAGAAACAATGGAACATTTTCTGCTTGATTGTTCTTATGCAAAGTTATTATGGATTTTTTGTAGGTACAAAATGGAATTTACCTTGGTTACACTACCTTACTTATGATATTTTAGTCTTAGGTGTTTATCCTTTGGGATTAGCCCATTTCCACCAAGAAACTTTGACTATTTTTTTCAGTTGTCTTAGATTTTACTTGTGGCAGGCACGATGCCAATGGGTGATTTATCAAAATAGATTATGTTTTGAAGGTTATTGTCAGATTGTTACTCGGGAATTAACAAAAATTTATTTAACAGATAACCAATTATTTACTACAGTTGCAGTAACACAGGGGTGGAAAGGTTTTCACAGAGTGATAAAATTTAAGTAGGTGGTTTTCTTTGTTTTCTCTCTTAATTTTTGAATGTTTTATATTCATTTTGTTACTGAAGTATAACTTTATGATGTGTTGTTGACTATGTTTCTATTTAATAAAAACTCCCCTACATTTTTCGATAAGTGCCATGAGATCTTTAACATCCACCAGAACTACCACCAATCTAGGCAGATGGGACCTCGATTTAAAGTCTCATCTGAAAGATGGCACCTCAGAAGTGCAGCACCTCTCTCATGCTGCACTACAGTGTCAGTTCTGGGATACTAACCCAAGTGCCAGATGTGGGAACTGAACCCACAGCCCTCTGATCTCCCGGCCTCAGAGGTGAGTGTGCTACCTACTGAGCCATTGACAATAGATTAGTTCCATTTAATGGAGGACATTTCATTTGAGTAACAAACTGTAATAAAGGATGTTTAGGATGCTATCTATATATTTCTGATTATTCAGACACTCTGAGATTTTCACCCCAGGGCTAGCAACCAAATCCTCAATCTCCTCCATGCATAGTGATGGGGTCAATTTTTTTTTTTTTTTTTGCAGTTCTTTTACTAACCTGTTCAGGTGGCAAACAACAATTTTTCAATATGGCTATTTCTTTTTCAAGTACAGCCAAATGGGCCCTCATTTCCCCTCTATGTCTGCATACTCACTTTGGAGGAGATAAAGCACTTCTCCCTCTATTTCATTACTTTGTGGAGCATTTATAAACTCTTCCTCTGAACATTTAATTTGCTTTTTAGTTTTTTCTTTGTTGTTTTTTTCCCTGGCCCTTTCTTAATTGTTGATTCCTCGCTCTGTATATCCAGCATTGTCTGTGCTTTCATTTTTCCAGCTTCCTTGTCCTTTTTTGCCTTATTTCCTTTCTTTCCCTTTTTGTTTTTGTGTATATTAGTCACAGGTGTATCAGGTATCTCTACTGTAGTAAAATCAGGTTTTAGTCTTCAGTCTTCCTTTTCAAAATTTTCCAGAACAATAGAGTTTGATGGAGGCATTGGTGATAAGATTTCTAATTTATTTTCAATTGTCACCAGTTTGGCATTATTTGCAGCTGTGTAGTACCTTGTATTTTCTATTTCATTTTTGAGGACAATTAACTGTTCCATAAGAATTAAGTCAGATGATATTGATGGCTCATATGAACCACTAACTCCTTGCTTAGCGACATTGACTCATACTGGAGAATATTATCCAGGTTTTTGCCATTTCTTAAGGACTAGTTGGCCCCCAGTTCATTACTTGTGGTCTCTTTTATGGTGTTATCAAATTTAGATGCTAATTGCTTCATACCTAAAATAGTTTTGTGTATAGCTGAATTCACTTCCCTAAGTTCAGTACCAGGCACCATTACCATATCTCCACTTTGTTATTTGGATTTATTATTTTTAGTTAAGGAAATATTTGTGTTCTTACACTCTTGGGAATCCTGGTATCTAGTCATATCTTGTGAAACATTGTATATGATTTCATTGCTAGTATCATACTGCTCCAGTTATTCCACCTCCATTATACTACTAGGACATTCTTCACTAGAAAAAAAATAATCTAGGAGATTTTTCCAAGCTAAAATCAGCACTTACATACATTGTTAATTTAGGCCTATCTTTGCCAACTGAGGGGTTTGGAGTAGAGGTTTGTTCACCCACTGCTGTGTTACATGGCATATGATCTGTAATTTCGGTTTGCTTCATCTTTGATGAGGCTACTAGCTCAACAGATCTGTTGTTTTTCCTTTTACTCAGCTTCCCTATAATAGATGCACTCTGTAGGGGGGACAATTTGCCATTCCTTTCCTTTGCAATCTAGTATTCACCATTTAAAAAGCAATTTAGAAAATACTTAATTAATGAGACCCAAGAAATAGGTGCTTATACGGACTAATTAATAATAGTAAATAAAATGGCCAATGTAAAATTCTACCCCTGAAATATCTAGCTCAAAATATATTATAACAAGCCAGAATAGGAAAATTAAAAATCAAGCTTTAACAAAGCTGTGTAATTTTCTCATTGTCCCAATATATTTCTTAATTCACAAAATAATACTGGTGCTTAAAAATACTTGGGAGTCCATAGGATATTTTTTCCAGATACACAGATGCTCACAAAAGACAAGGGATTATAAGTCCCACCAATTAGCCAGTCACAAGTGCCTCAACCCTTCTGGGTTGCATCTAGGTTGCTACAAATAATTGTGATATCATTTGAAGGACTACTTGGATCGGCCCACACTCTCTTACTCCACAATGTTTTCCCACTAGTAACAATACACAGGGAAAATTATGTAAATTATTTGCTGAATGCCCAACTGCTAAATACATATACCTAGAGTCAAACCCCAATAAATAATTTTATGCTTGTCTATATCAGTCCAGCAGATTTTCAAAAGTTTCATGCAATGTTTTTTTGTTAACAGAAGGGAAACTTACTCCTTAGTCCATAGGAGTCATAGGTTTGTTAAAGAGCTAATAGACTTCAGTCTTTATTGCTCGCCAGTTTAATGCATGTCCGATTCCCTGGAAATAAGCATCTAATTTAAGTTTAATGAATTTGTTGTATTGCATGCCACCACCTCTAAGGGTAACCTATTCCAGTCCTGGACCACACACTGATTAAACCACTTGTTGGTTCATACTAGTCTTGTCTCTCTTGTCTTAAGTTGTAGGGGGTGAGACCGAGTGATATAAGCATTATCGCTAGATTTCAGACCTAGATTTTCCTAAAGGTCATTGTTGTTCCATGCCTTGTGAACTAGGCACATATCTCCTCTCTTTCTTTTGCTCTCCAATGAAAACAAGTTTAGCTCACTCAGCTGTGTCTCATAGTTCTTTCCTGACATTTTGTTTATCGCCCTAGTTGCCCTTTTTTTGCACCCTTTCCAGCAATGCCACATTTCCCTTTTTGTATGGTGACCAGACCTGAGCTCCATATTCCAACACTGGTCTTATCTGTGAAGTGTAATTTGGGAGAATAACCTCCCTACTCCTAGATGCTATGTGTCTGAATATACAGTTAAAAATTCTACTTCCTTTTTGGGCTGTAAATGTCATTTCTTGGGAGACCATGATACCCAGGTCTCTTTCTTCTGTTGTAGCATTTAGTGATTGATTTTCTAAAGTGTATGTAAGACATGGGTTTTTATTACCCAGGTGCATAACAGCATATTTCTTTAGATTTAGGGCTAATTTTGATGTCTTGGTCCATTCTGATATGCTATTTAGCAATATTTGTAGTGGTGAAGTCCCTTTAGTGTTATCAACCACTGCTTCTAACCTACAGTTGTCAGCAAATTTGTGCAACCAGACATTTTGCAAATTGTTTTGTAATGAAGAAACATAAGTTGAACAGACATGACCCCAGCACTGATCCCTTGAATGCTCCACTTGTCACTCTAGACCACTCAGAAAGTGCTTCCCTGATGCAGACTCTCTGCATTCTATCCTTCAGCCACTCTTGAACCCATATTTGTATAGGGGAATAGATGCCTGACTCCTGCATTTCTGATATTAATTCTGCATGGGGGAGTTTATCAAATGCTTTCAATTCCAGGAATAACATGCCCACTGAACTTCCCTCATCCAAGCTCCTAACCACCCTATCATAGAAGGCCAGCATGTTCATCTGGCAGGGCCTTCCCTTTGTAAATCCATGTTGTGAACTATCAATAAGTTAATTTTGCTTCATAAATTTTAAGATTTCATTTTTCAATATTACTTCCAATATTTGGAAGGGATTGAAGTCAGACTTACTGGCTGATAATTGGAGGAGTTGGATTTATTTCCCTTCTTAAAAATTGGAATTATAGTTGCAATTTTTCAGTCATCCACTGCCTCCCCACTGGCAAGTGATTGCTGAAATATATGTGTTAATGGTGGAGCTAGAACCTCACTTAATTCTTTTAACAGTATTGGATGAAGCCCATCAGGTCCTGGGGACTTATTTGGAATTAGATGTTTTAGTCTAGTTTCCACATCTTTGTTTGAGATAATCAACCTGTGTTGTGTATTGTGTATAATGACATCCACCCTCGCTGTATCATTCTTACTGTTGAATATTGAGGAAAAGTAAGAAGTGGTTAAGTTAGCTATATGTATGCTATCAGCAATTAGTTCTCCCTTTTGGTTTCTAAGAGGGCCTATACCCTTTGGAGTGCCTTTTTTGTTATTTATATAGGAGTACAAGGCTTTATAATTCCCTTTACCCTTATTGCTAATGTTTTCTCATAGATGGCTTTGGCAATTTTGATATTATTTTTTATTATTTTGGATATACTGTTATATTGAGCCCTGGATTTATCCTGTTTATTTATTTTCCATTTTCTAAACAATCTGTTCTTCTTGTTTATCATTCTTTGTATTTTAGGTGTCTATCACTGCACTTTGGTTCTATTATTTGTACTTCTGTTTGGATGGAAAATAGAGAAGTGTTTCTTTCTGGATTTTATTGCAGAACACATCCCAGATTGTATTTAATGATTTACCTTTAAATTCTTTTTCCCAATTCCAAGCCCTGAGATTATTCCTAAATTGATTAAAGTAAGCCTTGTTAAAGTTTGAAATGGTGGCTCTTTTATTTTGTATTCTATTTTCAAGTGGTCTCTTGCACTCAGAGGTTCTGCTGTTTTTACATTCTGTAATTGTGTCCCCCATATTAGCTAGGACTAAGTCCAACAGATTGATTGGTACCTCTAGTTGGGGTTTCCACCCTTTGAGTGAGTCAAATTTGGTCAAATGCATCTAGAAAATCATTTTCCACTTTGTTTACTCCTACTGGAGTCGCCCAAACTATACCACGTAAGTTAAAATCTCCTAGAATTATTAATCTATCTGCTGGATTTAATGAATGGATATTATGTATAAGGGCAGTGTTTTCTTGCTGTGTTGATGAAGGAGATCTATAAATTATACCCATTATGATTTTGGGCATTTTACAAGGGGTTACTTTGACCTAAAGTTGATCTGGCTCATTTATGCTTATGTTCAACTCTTCTGATTTTATGCTTTCAGAAATATATAATGCTACCACCTCCTCTTTTCTGAATTCCCAAGATTTTTTTGTACATGGCATAGCTGTCAATATTTTGGTCCCAATGGTTATGTGAGTCCCTTCAAGTCTCCATAACGGTGCATATATGTACATCTTGTGTATACAATATGTGTTTAAATTCTTCAAATTTGTTTGTTAAACTTCTTGCATTCAGTAGCATACAGTTCCAGCCCTCTGAATATACTTGTCTTGAGTGTGGAGCAGCTTGTTTTATGCCATTGGCCCTATCATGTCCCATGGTCCCTGTGTCACTAAATTTAAATGCCTCAGAATTTCCACCTTAAACCATTTGGCTAGGTACCTGGATACTGTTTTATTTAAATGGAGTCTGTCAGGTCTAAATAAACGTGGATCTCTAAATACATCTGAGTTATCTATGTATATAGCATCCTTTTCTCTACAAAGGTCCCTTAGCCAGCAGTTTAGGGTATTGATCTTTTGGTTTTTGGCTTCATGATAATCAAATACTGGCAGAATGCCGGACACAATTATATTGCCTCCTTTCTTTCTGATATCAGACAATACTGTCCTAAAATATGCATATATGTCCTGTAGCCTTCTACTCTGTATATCATTTACTCCTGCGTGGAACACCACAAGTGGATTCTTTGTGTTTTCCATTAGTCACCCTCTTAGTTGTCTTACATCCTTGATTTTTGCACCTGGCAGCATACTCACTGTGGTAGATTCATTCCTTCCCTTACATCAATCCCTCTAATTGGGGAGTCCCCAATTAAAAGTAGGTCACTTTAAACAGTGTTTGAGATTATTTTTGTACTCTCTTGTGGTGTTTTAACATGGTGATTATCTGTGTTGAGGTATGCCAGATTTGTTGGTTTATCTAATATGTGTGTGCCCTTGGTAGTAGATAGGCTGACATTGGATATATGTGTGTTTTTGCATGAGGGTTCTGTGTCTGAAAGGATGTCATATTTAGTTTGGAGTGTCACTGGGGCACTATTATAAATCTGGCTACCCCTTCTTTTGCCAGATGTCCTTATGACTATTGTCTATTCTTCTACCTCATAATCTATTGGGGGTTTAGCTACAACCTCTGTGGCATCACCATTTAGGTTCCTTTTGTTAACTTGCTTGAGTGGGGCTTCTATTTGATTTACCATATTGTCTATAAAGTTCTCCTAGGTTACTATTTCCTTGTTAGTATTACTTATGTGTAGGAGTCTATCTATTTCTTCCTGACATGTATTGATCAATAAGCATTTATCACATATAAAGCCTTCCACTGGTTCCCCTTTGCTGAACATTTTACAATGGTTACATTAATTGATGGCTCCCTCCATTCTTAGGGTAGTAAAAGATAACAAGTGTGGCAAGATGGCAAAGCTTTTGTTTACCTATGTAGTACTGTCTAGCTAATTTGGAATTGTAGCTCTTGTGCCAGTATCCCAGCTTCCCCAGCAGAAACAGCTGACATGTGCTGCAACACACATGTCTCTGTGCATGTCTATGCGTGCAAAACCACACGCTCGCCCCGCTCACTGGAGTGTGCTATTTAATCTCATCCGACCTTCATTTGCATCATGCCCACTTCCAATTCAATGATATGCACAAAAACATAATACTACAGTTTAAAAATATTCCATTTCATCTGCTAATCATGGAGAAGCTCTGTTTACCTCCTCACTAGTGCGGAATGTCCAGGCAGCCCTTTGTGCAGTTTGCACCATAACTAGCGAGTACCAGGAAATAGGGGTTTCTCCAATCCTCCAACTTCCCATAATGCCTCACAGCCTGAGCTGTTTTGGTGGAATCTCAGTCTTAGTGGCCCACCACTCCACCTCTCTCTCCCTCCCCAGAGAGTCACAGAATCAAGTTTGCAATGTTTTTTTTATTGCAAATAAAAATAAGTTACAGTGTAGTATTAAAATCAAGGGTCACCAATCTTTTACAAAAACCAGGAATCATGAAAAATAAATAAGAATTCTACTTATTAAACATCAACATTTCATGAAAGGGAAACCAAAGCAGTTCCTGCTCAAAGGTATTTGTAATCCTGACGTTTAATAAAATAAAATAAAAAAAATTAAAAAATGTCATTAAATGTTTTCATTTGCTTTATAGTGCAATAATGGATGCGTTTTAGTGTGTGAATCATACTCATGGAATTCAACCATATGTTGAAGGATGGAGGTATGGGAGCCTTCCACCTAAGCAGAATTTGCTTAAAAGTCATGGGCATGCTAATGTTAATAAAATATTGTTGCATAGGCCGAAGACTATCAAACAGATTACCTATCCTAATGAGTATCCAGTTTGGATTCTTAATCAACTTCACTTTTACTATTTTGGACAATAAATCCAGAATTTGATCCCACCATAGAGTAATCTGGGGGCAAGTTATGAGCATATGCTCTAAAGTACCCACATAGTTATCACACCTCGGACACCCAGAAGATAAAGAGGGATTCATTTTATGTAAATGAGCAGGAGTATACTATGTCCTATGCAGGATATTAAACATTATCTGCTGTAATCAAATTGATCTCAACCCCCATCTCTTCATATTTACAGTGGTATTCCATTTCCCATTTGGAATACCACATTGGAAATTTTGTTCCCATTTAATCTTAAGTCATAATGACAGGTCTATTGTCTTGGGAAAAATAATCTGATAAATTTGTGAAATTAATTTCACCTTAGATCCCCTTGATAACACATCCTCTCTCTGTTTCATTGTATGATGGGGGCCTTGTTTAAAAATACCATGAATACAATTTCTGTCCTGAAGAAAACTAAAGAACTGTTCATTCAGTAAATTATATCTACACTTTAATGAAGGAATAATGCCTGAAAGGGTGGGTGTTATGCTGGGATAACATCCCACCTTGGATGGTTGGGCCCAAGACCACTGGCTGAGGGCATCCAACACCAGAGAAGGGATGTTATCCCAGCATAACACCCACCCTGGAGGGCATTATTCCTATTATACAATGGCTTGTTGTATCATACAGAATAGAAAAATCATTTTAAAGAATGTTTTTGTTAGTGTGTAAAAATATTTGTGTTTCTTAAGAGAAGATGTGATGACAATTCAATGATACAAATGGTACAAATGGTGGTCCAACACACAATCAGCAGGGATGTTATGCCAGGATAACATCCCTGCTGTGATGGCCAACTGACCAATCAGAAGCCAGGATTCTTGCCATTATATGAGACCAATAAGGCACACTGGGGGGTGGTGGATAATAGCCTGCCTTGGCTTGGTTGAAGCACGATGCCAAAAGTGGAGTGCTTCCACCACCCAAGAAGTGCAGTTATTTCACCACAATGCCCCCCACCGGAGTGACTTATTGCTATTATGAAATGGGAATGGCAACACATAATTGTATGAAATAAAGACATAAAAGCTGCTATGTTTGGAAAAGTTTTATCAAGTATTTTTTTCATGTTTACACTAGAGTGTCATAAAATGGCATACGGTTGATTCGTCTCGGCATAATTGGTCGAGGTCAAACTGTAGCTCCGATCTTGTCAAAATGTAATCTTGTCACTGGTACAACAGGTAGTGGGCATAATGCAGCCACCGCAACCAGATACCCGCAACATTTTGTCCGCCGATGTACGGCGACAATATTAGCAGAATACATGAAACGGCAACTAATTAACTACATCGCAAACCTGATATTGTGTTATTATGTCTATTTAATTTAGTTCAGCTCCATCTATCTCAAAGAAAGAAAAATGTTAAGTAGGCAACAAATGGAGGAGAAATGAAGAACGATGCCATAGATAATGACCTCTATTATTTAGCTATCGTATCTCTTAATTATCCACTTTAAATCCTGCTTGCTGCCGCCCTATGTAAGTCATCTGAAAAAACCCTATGAAAGCTAAAAAATACCTTTTGAAACAAGGCTTAGCCAAATTTCTTTGTTAACTGGGTTGCGTTAGCATGTCTTCAGAAACATTAGTGTCCTGGTTCACAAGGAAATAAATAATCATGTTTCATGTCTCAAAACAACTCACTTGCTAATATAAAAAAGAGTTTTAGAGTTAATACGACTGCACTGTTGGGGGGGTAGTCCTGCTGATTTCTGCAGCAGCATCCTGGAGCTCCAGTCCCTGGGCAACAGAAGCAATGCTCGCACACAGAGCTATTACAAAAAGTAACAAGTAATATTAGGAAAATCTATCTCAAAGAAAGGAAAATGTTAAGTAGGCAACAAATGGAGGAGAAATGGAGGAAGATGCCATAGATAATGACCTCTGATGCACCCATTACCTAATGAAATGTATTTAAGATAGGACAGCATCCTGGAGCTCCGGTCAGTAAAGCAATCTATTATTTAGCTATCGTATCTCTTAATTACCCACTTTAAATCCTGCTTGTTGCTGCGCTATGTAAGTAATCTGAAAAAATGCTATGAAAGCTCAAAAATACCTTTTGAAACAAGGCTTAGCCAAATTTCTTTGTTAACTGGGTAGCGTTAACATATCTTCAGAAACATTAGTGTCCTGGTTCCCTAGGAAATAAATAATCATGTTTCATGTCTCAAAACAACTCACTTGCTAATATAAAAAAGAGTTTTAGAGTTAATATGACTGCACTGTTGGGGGGGTAGTCCAGCTGAATTCTAGGATAAGTCAGGTCTCATCGAAATTAGACAGAAGTGAGAGTAAACTAAATAATGCTGCGACTATTTGTCCAGTTATATATTTTTTACCACGACTTCTTCACCTACCTACGAGTTATGTCGACGACCGAATATACGGCTTTTATTTGTCCCCACGATGAAATGTCTGCTTGATTTTGACCATGACATTTTGTCCGGGGACCAATTGGCTGTACACGCATAAAATAGTACCTAACAGAATAAATAGCATTGTTTGGATAGTTCCTTGGCGTACAACTCTTGTATGATGAACACAATAAATAAACAGATAACTGACGGCCCAACAGTTGTAACAGGTTAAACAAGTACTGTATTTATGCATCACTAACAACTTAAACTGCTCAGACAGTATTTATGCTTCACTAACAGCTGAACAACTTAAACTGCATAAACTGTACAGTTCTGATTACTTTGCAGCAGTTTTTTTATGACTTCATTTAGCTGCATAATTGTACACATTTAGTTGAACATTTCCTTGCAGGATGCCTATATTAATTTACCATTCAAAAGGCACTGTGGTACAAGGCATTGTGAACTTACTTGGATCAGCTTCTGTTGCTGCTGCTTGGCTGACTTCAGTGGCTTCTCCAGCTGCCTGGCTGACTTCAGCTGTTTCTCTGGATGCCTGGTTCTCTTCAAAAGTTTCTCATGGTTGCCTCATAGAGACATCGGGATCAGGGGTCTGGTTATCAGGAGCTGTAACTTTTCTAAATGGCACATTTTTGGGGACAAGGAATGGAGAAGTAGGCATCAGGAAGTCATTTACATTTCCTGTGATAGGCGAATCCTGCTTGATTTCGTCAGAGGAAACTGGTGTACTGACGGATGCTGACATTGATGGCTGGTCACAAAATGGAGTCTGCTGCTGATTTACAGAAGTGAATGAACGTTGCCCCACTAGGATTTCTGACCAAATTTCCAGTCTTGCAAACTGGGAGCCCAGTAACTCCTTAGCAATGATTCAGATTGGTGGCTGGTCACAGACAATAATTTGCATGGATTCAAGACTGGCGGCAGACAGCAGATGAACAGCAGTAATACAGAGACTGTGGTTGGTAAAGGTGGATACATCTGTGAGTTTGCAAATTCGGGCTAACATTGTGGCTAAAAGGTTTTTGCCCATCACTTCTTTGGTGAACCAGATTTGTTCAGTAGCTAGCTGTGCTTCAGGGATGAGCTGGGGGTGTAAATAAAATGTTGGTGCATCCAAGGGGATTTTGTTTGGGTAAAGGCGGGGAGATTTGATTGGACACAGTGGATCATCTGGTAATTCAGGCATATAACCTCTGTCACAACATCATGAGGATTCATGAGGATCTGCATGATTTTTGGCTGCCTCATTGTATGACATGGTGCAGTAACAGAGCCCATTTTCATCAGTTAAGATTTTAAAACAGCTGGGTTTCAGTGCACGGAGTTCTTCACTGCTGTGGCAGGTGAAGAAAAGCTGTACAACCAGCCATACTTTTCGTACCAGTCCCGCTGCGGTGGTAATGTTCAGGGCTTCACTGGATCTTATTTTTTTTTAGTACTACGGCAGGAATGCATAGATGGTGGCAAGCTTTGTCTTTCCCCATCACCTTAGTGTTTTTAGGATACCAAGAAATACATGGTTAGAGGTGGTAAATTCTGTGTCCTACATTAGGCTAAAGCCATGGCTGAGAGGTGAGTTGTTTAGGTACTGATTTATGCCAGCTCACAGAGACACATATGAAGAGATGCTATACATTTCACCACTGCTATTCCAAATTGTGCCATACAGTTGCCTTAGTAACAGGTTAACATCTTCTTTATTTATTGTGTCAGAGTTTACTACCACTTTTTTTTTCTCTCAGACAGTCACTCAGTTGGTTGATGGCCCAGGTTGTTTGTCTCATTGTATTGGCTTTGTTTCTTGTCAGTTCCAGATTTGACAGCTCGGTTTCTAAGGCACTGACATGACGGCTTACTGTTGTTGAAGTTCCTTCATTTGTAGTTAATAGGCTGCCTGTTTCTTGTTGTGGATTTTTAGTTGAGGTTTCTTGGGTTGTTTCCTGATGTGATTCATTGAGAAGGTCAGTGAAGAGTTCAACGTTTGTAAACATTTTCTTTCCTCTGTCAGGTGAATTCAATGGCTGCCAAGTGGAATGTTCAGGTCTGTCAGATGAAATGATTTAGTGATGAGGTCGCTGTAGTCCCAGCATGCTGTTGTGCTGGGATATCACCCCTGGTCAACTGGCTAGTTGACCAGTTAGAGACCTTGATTTTTTCTTCCCATTTCATAATGAATTATAATCATGTACTTACCCTTCATGACACAATTGATTAAATTCCTTAAGACCGTTATCATACCACTGTTTAAGAATAGAATTAGATAAAGAAGGGGGGAAGTTATTATTTTATATCTCGGTGCATGGAGCGACACATAGTTTTTATAGTGTCAATTATAAAATACCTTATTCCAAAATTGAATCATAGTTTGCGTACAATTAGTTAATTCCCCAATTTTATGTTTCTTTATTCCTACATGTAGAACATGTTTAACATTTGTATTACTCATTCTGCTGGTTTCCATACTCCAAGATGGTTCCTTAACATCTGCCATAAACCAATCAGAAGCATAGGCCAAAATTGCTGCATAATAATAATACTTAAAATTGGGCAATGCTAGGCCTGCTTCTGAATAATGTAAATACAATTTCCCCAATCTGAGTCATGGCTTCTGATCTTTCCACAAAACTTTTCTAAGTAAACTATCTAGCCCCTTGAAAGATTTATCATCTAAAGTAATAGGTACTATTTGGAATAAAAATAACATTTTAGGGAGTATAGTCATTTTGATTACATTTACTCAACCCATAAGTGTCAGTGGTAATGTTTCCCAATGTGCCAACAGAGATCTCCTCCATTACACTAGTATAATTCAACTGAGATAGCTCTTTCAGACCATGATCTCTTTTCACCCCCAAAATAATTGACATGAGAGAACCTTCATATCTGATAGTTAGGAGGAGAAACAAATGGATCAGAATGACTGTCCAAGTCCATTACCTCCATTTTTGCCCAGTTAACTCAATAAACTGAAAAGGAGCTAAATTGATTTAATAGATTTACTATATGAGGAAAACTATGATTAAGATTATTTACATTTAACATCATATCATCTGCATATAGACTAATCTTATGTGAATAACTATTAATAACTGAGCCTTCAATTAGCTGAGAATCTCTAACCTCTATAGCCAATGGCTCAATAATTAGTGCAAAAATTAATGGAGAAAGGGACAACCCTCACAGGTGCCCCTTTACAAATTATTGGGAATGATAAATACTGATTAGTTTTTACTGTGGCCACCAGACTGGAATACAAGATCTCCACCCATTTACAGAAATTGGGGATGAATCCATATTTAGGCATTAAGAATTTAATATATGACCATTCCACCCAGTCAAAAGCCTTTTCGGCATCTACTAACATAAGTGATAGGTCTTTATTCCTGCTGCAATCCAATAAATTAAGAATTCGTTGTATATTAGAATTCAGCCTATGCCCCTTAATGAATCCATTCTGATCTTGTTGAAATACTCTAGGTAGAATCTTTTCAAGTCTGGTGGCCAGGATTTTTGAAATAATTTTTGCATCAGAAGTTATAAGAGATATAGGATGGTATGATGTCAAGTACTGGGGATCTTTGTCCTTCTTTAAAAATAGCAATATGGCGGCTTCACAAAAGCAGGGTATTCATTTTTGAGAAGATAGCATATAATCAAATATTTCCTTTAAGGTGACAATGGTTTTATGAATCATAAGTTTAAAAAGATAAAGAGAGAGAGAGACTGTCATGGCCTGCAGCCTTCCCAGATGGTAAGACCTGAGCAGCTTTTATAATTTCCTCATAAGTATTCTCTTGATCCAGCAATGTACACAGTTCTGGGGAAATTTTAGGAATCTCCACATCCTTGAAAAATTGTTTCCAGCTAACTACAGTCTCTGATATTTCAGAGGTTTATAATTGTTGATAAAATTTACAAAAGGCTTTATTTATTTCCCACAGAGAATTCTGCCCATTTCCCTCCAAGTCAACTACCTCAGTAATTAATTTCTTCTATTGTGCTGATTTCAATTGCCAGGCCATCAATTTGTCTATCTTCTCACCCTTAAAATAATAATTACTGCAAGTATAAAATAACTGTCTTTCTGCTTTCTCAGACACAATTGCATTGTATTGTTCCCTAAGTGATGCTATATCAGTAATATACTTAATATCATTAGAGGCCATATGAATCCTCTCCAGCTCTGAAATTTTTGTTCCAAATTAGATAACTTTTGATGCTGAGCCCAACTGCATTTAATACTGTATGAGGTTATGACCCCCCTGCAAAAGGCCTTGAATGCATCCCATACCCAGAACATGAAAAGCTCTACTGATTCATTATGTTCAACATTAACCTGGATTTCTCTACCTAAAGTTTTAAGAAATTCTTTGTCCTTATAAAGAACAGGGTCAGTTTTAAAACTTAATTTTCTAGATTGACTTATGAGCTGAAGATTTACCACTAAAGGGGAATGATCAGATATTATAATATTATTATACTGAATATCACTAACTTGATATTCAAAAGATTGTGAGAGCAAAGCATTATCAGTTTTTGAATACATTTGATGAGGGGAAGAAAAAAAGGAGTATTGTTTAACATCTGGGTTCTGCCTACACCAAACATCAAGTAAGTTAGTCTCCCATATAAATAATTATCTTCTTAGCTACCAAAGACAATTGTACAGTCATTATTGATGATCAATCCAAAGAAGGATTTAAAATAGTATTAAAATCCCAAGCTATAATATATGGAGCTGCATAGTAAGCAAGTTCCAGAAATAAATGATTAAAGAAATGTGGGGAATCCTCATTTGGCCCATCTACATTCACAATAGTATAAATATTGCCCATCCAGTTAATCTGGGCTATTATAAATCTCCAATTAGGGTCACTTTGGTATTTCATTATATTGATGTCTAGGGTCTTTCTAAAAAAAAAAACAGTGGTCCCATGGGAAGAATTAGTATAAGGAGCATTAATTCCTGGACCCCATTTTTTGGCAAGAAATTTGAATTCAACATCATTTAGATGTGTTTTCTTGTATTAAAATACAATTAGCCCCAATTGTATCTATATGATTAAATACTTTCCTTGATTTCATATGATCCTGAATCCCTATCATGTTCCAAGATATAATTTTAAGTTGATTAGCCATCATAAACCTGACTAAAATACCATGACCCTACTACATTATAAATATGTAAGTTGCATTTCTCTTTACCATCACCATAACCTTGCAATATTTTATTAATCACATTAACCCCCTCCAACCTATACCCCTCCCCCACCCAACCCTTATCTAATGCTAACAAAATATCAAAATTGCTCCCCTGCCAGCGCATTATATCTGATCAACAAAAAATAGACAAATTACATTATCCTGCTGATGGAGGGCAAACTGACAATCCCTTCTTTGCCCAACCCTCCCAACCCCTGATTGACAGTCTCAATGGGCAAGCTGGAAAACAAATGAGATGAGGTATTGCAGGATGCCAAGAAGCTACCATTAAATATGTTCCACTCTTACTGCTTCAAAAATGTCCACCTGTGGAAAGAAAGAAAAAGAAGAAGAAAAAAGTCACTGTTATTTTTCCTTCCTTCTACTTCTTCCAACTTCATCTTCATTCTCCACCACTAGCTTTCTCCACGCATCTCCAGCAGTACTGCTCCTTTCCATTAAACATTGTGTTTAAGCCTCTGTTATATTCTGCGTTGAAGATTTCAAATGTTGCTCAGCTTTCTTAGAGTTTGAAAAGGTCCATTGTCTGCCATGTAAAAAATACCGAATTCTTGCTGGGCGTAGAATGGAGAATTTAATATCCCTTTGTCTCAACATATCTTTAACTGTGTTAAATGCCTGTCAGGATTGCAGCATTGACTGTGAAAGATCAGGAAACACTGAAAAACAATGCGGTCCAAACTGCAAATATCTGTTGATATGGGCAGGTTGTAATATCAATTCATGATCTTTAAAGTATTGTGACTTTACAAATAAAGAACATGGCTTTGTTTGAGTTTCTGTTTAAATGCTTGCTTGACCCCCTTATGAGCCTGATACAGCATAATCTGTTCCTTGGGATACTGATGATTTAGGGCTTACGTTAAAAATGTTTCAAAAAAAGGGAGAGGAGCTCCCGGCCTTTCCAACCCCTTGGGTAAGCCCACAATCTTTATATTATCTCTACAAGAATGATCTTCATAAGCCACCATTTTAATTGTTAAGCCTGAGAGCTCTGACTCAATTTTTTGAAATTTTGCTACCATAGGCATAACCATATCTTCCAGACTTGGCATTCGAGTCTCAACTTAATTTGTGTGTACATTGAGTGATTCTATTTTATTCTGAATCACTGATTAAGCTACCGTAAACTCTGTAGTTTCAGAAGACATAGATGCGAATCTCACTTGTATTTCCTATTCTATTTTAGTTTGAAATTTACAAAAGTCCGCTGTAGACAGCCGCAGCCCCTGATCTTTATGGTCGCCAAATTCACCTGGCTGACTGGAACAAGTATTTATGTGATTGGCTTCTCACTGTAAATTACACAGCCATAACACTTCTCTGTTCCGCACTATCTGCCACATTCAAGCACATATCTATATTGGAAATTTTTTGCAGCTTACCATTGTTCATTGCGTCAATGGATTCTGGCTCATCAACTGCTGCCATTAGTTCAATTTCTTCATCCTCAGCAAGTAGTATATCCATCCTCTTCAGGATCCAAACTCGGAATGACTGTACAGCCAAATGCCCTGGAACATTGAGGTAATTGCAGAAAAGCCGGTAGTGGGGATACAGGTTTACCAGAGAAAATCATGGCTGCTTCAAAAAAAGCCTATAAATGCTGTTGATTTGCTTTGGTTCTAGCAGCCACAGTTGATCCTTGAGATGAATTGGGATCATTAGCCATGCTTCTTTTTTTACACTGACACTGTTTAACTGGGGGGTTTACCGGTGTAGATGGAATATTCTAAGCAGAGATACACTCAAGTTGAACTGACATGCTCACTGCTCTAAGGCACAGAAACCAATTTAGAGATACTGCAACCAGAGCGAGCCGGTATTGAACGCAGGTGAGTTTGTTTAACCAGAAACCACTTTCAATACTTAATATCAACAGTACAGCTGGTAGCTTGATTCTCAATTGCATTTGCATTATAAATTTTGTCAGATACTTGCTTTCCCACTGATACCATTACTGCATGGATAAAAACTCAAAAGATTATCATCTCCTGAGTCAATCCCCTGCTTGTTCAGTCAGCCTGCCATCATGAACCAGCTACAGACATAGCTCCTCCTCTTCCATCTCATCAATTTTGCAATTTAAAATACTATGCGCTACTAACAGCCAGCACTCCCTTCAACCATATGCTTGCTCACAGTTTTGAAAGTAGCAGGTTCACCAAAGCTCTTAGGCCTGTTATCACAATGTTTCACCAAATTGAACGCCATTGAAATAGCAAAAAATGGTAATACAAAACCGGAGGCCAAATCCAAACCCAGTCTGATGCTACACATTGTTCTAGTTTGCACAAACTATGCGAATATACTAGATAATTGATTTCCCCAAAGCATTTTCAATACCTCGCTTAAAAGAGATATAAGTAATATATTCTAGCACTGCAAGTGTGTACCAGGCAAACCATTCTATGTAGGCGTTCTGAATCATCAGTGTCTTAGCAGAATGCTACGCATGTGCCTTTATATGCAGAAGTTGGTCACATGACCTAAGTGGCGCGAGTTTCAAACAAAACCCTTTTTATAAAACTGTATATATAGAAAATAGAAAAATAATATTTTAGTTGCACTCCATTACTATAGATTCCGCTCAAGCTGAACCATACAAAATAATGAGCATCAGCAAACACTCGCAACGCCAACTCAGTGTGTCAGTTGTAGTTTCAAAAACTGTCATCTCTATATGCAAAACCAGAAATCAGTAGAACAGTAGAATAAAAGTCTAAAAACAAGCTAAAAAATCAGAAACATTCTGATTACATCCCTTTCATGTTTTAGGGGGTTCCTGTTTCCTCAATGTCTTCTTTCTCATGCAGATGGCACTTCCAAGCCATTGACTCCACTTCTCGCAAAGGTGCAGGTCCTTATCTTCTTCCCCAGTGTTTTCAGACATTCCAAGTGACTCTTTGTGGACTGTCACAGTCCTCAGATTTGAGCCACCTCAGAAATCTTCTGATAGTTCCCACCATGTTAGGCCGAACCAGTAAAACAAAGCAAAGAACACTCAGAGAGATTTTCTGGAAAGGAGACAAGCACTAACCAGGTAATGATGGCATATCTGAAATAAAATAAAATTTGCTTTGTCTCCCAGATTCTTGGGTCTCCTCCACAGGCCCAGAAAATGCATAGTTTCACCTAGGTCTTGACACAGCAGCCCTCAGCCTCTGAAATGCAATATCTCAGTTCTGTTATGCAGTGCAGTGATTGTGAAGCTGCAGTTTTCTGAGACATCTTCTGGAGACTGAGGAGATGCCACATCTGCATGCATCTCTCTGGGCTGAGGGACAAGGTCACTGGACTCAATACTAAGTTAGGATTCTGGGGATCACACCACCCACCTAGGGGTTAGCAAGTCCACCACCATTGCCCCAGAGGTTGCCTTGGAGGAGGCATCTGCCTAGACTGTGGTGGGCTCCAGGAGGGTGTGGGTGGTGGCTCAGGGGCACATCCCTCAGCCTGTGTCACTACAAAACTCATTTGACACTCTGGTGAGATGGGACTGCCAGGAGGAAGAATCCACAATAGTGGCCAAGAGGGTTGTGGAGGTCCTCCACATGGGATGCTCCATTGTGGAAGATAGAGAACCTCAGCAAAGGAGGAAGCAACTTCTTTGGGTGGTCTTGATTATTAGGAGTGCCAAACAAGCTAAAAGTTCTGGCACTCACCACCTCAAGGCAAATAAATAATGGACACTTGGCTATAAAAAATAGAAATGTTTTGGAAGCTATAAACCACATGCCTGACTCATTTCGGACTATCGGTCCTTTCTCTAAGGCTCTCTGAAACTCATCAGGTGTGTGGTTTATAGCTTCCAATAAATTTCTTATTATTATAGCCAAATGTTCATTATTATTGAATAATAATAATAATAATAATAACCGGGGATACCCTGTTGGGAATTGACTGGGCTCAAATTAATCTTGCCCCCAGCCTGGACTCTGCCCTGGCCTTTTTCACCAAGAATTTCCTCTCGGCCACCAACAAACACTCCCCTCTAAAACAAATGAGAGTCAAAGGACAACAGTCTAGGTGGCTGACACATGATCTAAAAAAACTAATGAGGGAAAGGGACAGGGCCTGGGGCAGGTACAAGTCCACTAATTTAACCAATGACTGGGTCCATTACCAAATGCTCAGAAACTCATGTAAAAAAAGATTTAAAATAGGCCAAATAATAGTACCTTAAGAACCTACAAACAAAAAATCTCTCTAACCCCAAGAAATTCTGGTCCCAAATAAACACGCTCCTGAAAGGCCACCACACGCAAAATGCCTGTGACATTATTGTGGGAGATATCCACCACATGAACCCGCAAGATGCTGCAAATGCCTTTAATGAATTTCTCACTGACCTTGGCAAGTACAGGGTTCATCCCTGCAGCCCAAAACAGCCATCTTCGGATGACTGGTTGAATCTCCCCTCATAACCTAATTTTCAGCTTAGGTTAACATCAAAAACTGAGGTCCTAAAGCTCATTAGGAGCATTAAGACAAATGGTTATCCAGGCTATGAGAAGGTTGAACCCAGGTTACTCAGACTGGCTGACCAAGAAATTGCCGTGCCAGTCATGTGGTTGTTCAATAGGTCACTGATGGAAGGCAAAGTCCCCTCAGCTTGGAAAACAGCTTTGGTTACCCCTCTCCCTAAGGGAGGACCCAGTGAGCTAGCTGAAAACTATAGACTGATTTATATTCTCTGCACACTAAATAAAATGCTTGAGAGAATTGTATACCAACAAGTCCAGGCATATGCTGAACAACATAGCCACCTCACTCCACGACAACATGGATTCAGAAAACAACATGGTACTGATACTGCCCTGGTGAGTCTAACATCTGACATCCTTGCTGCCCAAGACAAAGGCCAACTTACTGGTGTGGTCTTCATAGACCTTACCAAGGCCTTTGATCTAGTAGACCATAAATTGCTCATCCAGCAGCTTAGCTCTCTCGGACTCAACAACCACTCAACACAGTGGTTTAAAGATTACTTGCAAGACAGATCTCAGATAATCAGATGGCAGGGGGTGGAGATAGGCAAGTGCTCCATTGCTGAGGGTGTCCCCCAAGGTTCAATACTGGGGCCCCTTCTAGTCTCCCTGTTTATCAACAACCTACCAAAGCACTGCGGCGGAGCAAAAGTGACCCTCTGTGTGGATGATACAGTACTATACGGATCTGCTTCAAATGCTGTACAGCTAAACCAACTCCTGAACCACAATCTCTCCCTACTGGAAACCTGGTTCCTGACAAATAGGCTAGTCCTAAATGAGAAAAAAACCAAAGCCATCCTATTTGGACCAAGTAAATTGGGCCCCGACAGAACATGTCTACTATCCCCTTATCTGTCCAGTGGCCATCCTATTGAGGTGGTGGATTGCATCAAATACCTGGGAGTCTATATCGATCAAGATTGCTCTTTCAAGGTTCATGTTGAACAATTAACCAAGGCGCTAAATCAAAAGCTTGGGCTCATTTACAGTCTAACCCCTTTTCTCACTCAGGCATCCAGGCTAAAGATAGCCATGGGCATGCTCCTGCCCACCTTAATTTATGGTGCCCCAGTGCTACATTCAATGCAAAACACAGAGATGCGAAAACTAGGAAAATTGTACCACAGAATAGGACGCTTTGCCCTGGGAGCTCAGCCACTAGAACACCACTGTAATATACTCGACTCACTGAATTGGCCCTCCCTGGAGGGCAGACTGGCTTACATTTCCCTATGCTTGGCTTTCAAGCTTCTACAAATGGATGCTGCCCCTAGTCTGAGTCATACCTTAGTACTCAAGCAGCCTAAAAGATTACTTAGATCCTCGTGTCGTCGACTCCTCCATTTCCCAAAAGTCTGAAGAAGCTAAGGTCTTCGGTCATTCGAAAATTACATCCCGTCCCTATGGAATGGCCTACCTAGCAATCTTCAAGACTGCAGCTCCTTTGGGGGGTTTAAAAAAGGCCTAAAGATGTACCTTCTAGAGCTAAGCCTCTGTGCATGCCACTGCTGAGGATAGAAAACAGCACTCCACCTCTGATACTAAAAACCTGCCGCCTAACAGGTTGGTATCCTATTTCAGTTGAATCTTATCACTTCTGAAACACTTGAAATTGTAGCCCGTAAAACTGACCTGATAAAAGAACCTTATGTAACTGCCACTCTTGTGAAACTAGTGTTTACCCCCATGTTATTCTAAACGTTACCTAACCTGCCTGTGATTGTACTATATGTTCTGATTTTAATGTCTGTATATGCGCACTATCCCTTGAATTGTTCCTACTTCTTATTGTACTGTTGACTGTAATTAACCCCGGGTCGCCCCTGAAAAAGGGACCATTACGGTCTCAGTGAGCCTACCTGGTCACCAAAATTTAAATAAATAAATAAGAAATAAAATGTATTTGCTTTGAGGTGATGAGTGACAGAACATTTCGCTAGTTTGATTTCATTTTTGCTCTGGGTACCTCCATCCCACTGCTGCCTCTTTTGTCTCTGCTATTATCAGGAGTGTAGATTTAGAAACAGGAAGGCAAGTACAAATGGAGGTAAGATGCCCAGCTAGTGCTATGGCTTGGAGAGATGGCAGGTGGATTCTAACAATTGCTAGGATGGCGGGGCAGGAGGGGGAGCTGGATGCCATTGTCCACCTGGGGACCATGAACCTGGCTAGGGATGGGGCTGGGATTGTGTATGAAAATTTTAGGGAGCTGGGGAGCAGTCTTAGGTAGTGTTCTCACTGGCTCCCATTGAGGTGCTTCCTGTCTATGATCAGGAGGATAGGCCTGTCCACACCAGGGGCTTCAACTGAGTTAAAGAGCAGCTGATACCTACCTGGAATGTTGTTTTCAGCAATACATTCCTTCCATCAGGTGGAACTATGATTCATTGTACCATCTGACCCAGAGCTAACCAGGTCCATCTTGTAAATGAGCTTGCTCAATGATGTTCGCCTGGATAAATAAAGAATTTGATTGATTGATTAATTGATTGAATCACAATACGGTGGAAAAAAATCATGTTTTATTGTATTTTTTATAAGTTTTAACATCGGCGGGCATACGTTTCTTGACCACAGATCTTCTGCCACTGCGTGTTGGATGTCTACATGTTGTGACGTCATGTAGGGGACAAACTCTGCATGGCATCCATGGGATTGCTACCTACAGTGCATGCTACAATGGCATAGGGAGGGAGCTCTTATAGCAGTACAAAAGAGGATTCAAATGATAAGGCTCTGTCCTCCAGTGTTGAAGTGGATTATGAAGAGCAGTTTGAGGTAATAACTCTCAAGTGTGGCTGAATTTGCAACATGTTCAGCTCTACATGTTCAAGTCTGAGCTCCCACCAGTACAGTCAGGCAGTGACAGAGAGGCATCAGACCCTGATGATCATGATCCAACTGAGGGTCATATTGGGAATACAGATTGGTAAAGAAATATGCACACATTACATATATCTGCCAACCAAAGCCTACCAAATCATGTATATTAATTCTGTTATGATACGTTTCCACATTGTTATTCAGTGCACTGTGTATGTGTACTCTATATACATGGTTTGTGTAAGGGATGCATTCTTGTCTGTCATCTAGCATTTACTTTTTGATTTCATATCTGTATACAAATGTCACCATCTGCCCCGGTCTGCGTGCTCTAGGCAGTGTTAGAGATTTTCCATTGTTACTATATGTTGCTGCCTTTGTACAATATTTTGTGGAGGGGGGGCACCTCATGTACACCAAAAAGCATCTTTTTCCTAAGTTGACACGTGTCATCTGCAGTTTCTTCTGCTTGTGCACAGCAGTCCTTTATGAATGAATGTAAGAATGAATGAATACTTTATTTTTAAGAAGCACCTTTCCAAAACCAAGGCGCTTTTACAACAGATCAGTACATAAAACTTAAATTCTTAAAATCAATCCATAAATATATTTTAAAAATCTGGATATGCTAAATTAAACAGATAAGTCTTTAGGGCTGACTTAAAGCTTTGGACGGTCAGGCATTCTCTCACCCGATGAAGTAGAGCATTCCACAGGGCTGGGGCCATAAAACTAAATGATCTTGCCTCTGATGTCTTTAAACGAACCCTGGGAATCTCTAGCAATCCCTCATCGGTGGATTGGAGCCAATGGGAAGGACAGTAGGGACGAAGAAGATCTTGCAGGTAACTTGGTCCCTGAGCATGTAGGGCCTTATAGGTCAGCAAACCGACCTTGAAGGTGATTCACCATTGAATTGGCAGCCAGTGCAGTCCACGGAGGACAGGCGTTACATGACTGGTCCTTGACGTACCAGTCAAAAGCCTGGCTGCCGCGTTCTGCACCAGCTGCAGTTGGCGAATATCCACCCCTGGTAGCCCTAGGTACAGGGCGTTGCAGTAGTCCAAGCGGGAGGTAACGAAGGCATGGACCAATGTTGGAAGGTCATCAACAGGAACCAGATGCTTCACTCGGGCTATTTTCCTCAGATGGTAAAAAGAGGTTTTGACAACAGCTGACACCTGATATTTAAGTGTCAAACAGTCATCAAATATAACACCCAAGTTCTGCACCCAGTCTGAGGTCGTCAGCTGGTTCCCCCCAAGCCAAAGACCTGAGGATGACCCAGTCAGCGAACCTACCCCTCGATGGCCTGGGTCCACAACCAACACCTCAGTTTTTTCGGGGTTTAACTGCAACCAGCTCACAGTCATCCAGTCCTGAATTTCAATAAGACAGTTATTAAAGACCGAGACAGCATCACCCTGGTCAGGCACAAAGACATGTACAGCTGAGTATCATCTACATAGCAGTGAAAACTCAAGCCGTACCACCTAATGATCACTCCCAATGGCAGCATATACACCGCAAATAACATGGGTGCTAAAATAGAGCCCTGTGGCACCCCAGAGGATAGGGGGAGTGATGCCGAGGAACAAATCCCAGACACCACCCTCTGAGTCCTACCCTCGAGGAATGATCGAAACCAACTGAGGACTAAACCAGATAGTCCACAGATAACCCGCAGGCACTTCAAAAGCACCCCATGATCAACGGTATCAAATGCTGCAGAGAGATCAAGAAGGACCAAGATGGAATGAGTCTTTTGATCTCTCGCTATTAGGAGGTCATTTAGTACTCTAACAAGGGCTGTCTCGGTACTATGTCTTTTCCTAAATCCAGACTGGAGAGAATCATAGACATTGTGGCTGGTCAAATGATTGTCCAACTGCAACGCAACCACCTTCTCAATAACCTTACCTACAAAAGGCAGGTTACAGACAGGCCTGTAGTTAGCCAGACATTCCGGGTCTAAGGAGGGTTTTTTTAGAAAGGGCCTAATCACAGCTTCCTTCAAGGGGTCAGGAAAGATCCCCTTCTCCAGTGACAACCAGATTATCTCGGCAAGGATCAGGACAATTTTATCCACACATCCTACTAAGAGGCGGGTGGGGCCCGGATCCAAACTACAGTTGATCGGTCGCAGTGATTGGACGATCATCACTATGTCATTGATTGTGGGTCGGTCAAAGTCAGACCACACAAACTGGGTGTCTGACATCTCCTGCCAACCACCACAACTCCCATTTGAGAGAGTTAGAAGGAGATCGGACCTGATTGCGGCAACCTTATCTGCAAAGAATTGAGCAAACTCCTCACACCGTTCCTGTGAAAATGCTCTCTCAGGCTGAAGACAGAGTGGATTGCACAGTCTGTCCACGGTCTGAAAGAGCTGGGCTGGTCAATTCTGTGCAGCAGCAATTTCCCTGGGCAGGAATTCTGTCTTCTTACAGGTAATTGCTGATTGATAGAAACGATAATGGTCCATCAAACTAAGCCTGTTACACTCCAGACCCGATTTCAGCCAACATCTCTCAAGCCTTCTTCCCACTCTCCTCAACTCCCTCAAAGTCTCATCAAACCAAGGAGACTTGGGACGAAGGGTGAGGGGCTGAACACGTTCAGGAGCAACGGAGTCTAGGGCCCCTACTACTGCCTTATTATAGGCATGAACCAGGTCCCCAGGACTCATGCATTCACTTGGCAAACTCGATAGATCCAGTACCGCCATCAGGTCTTCTGGGTAACACCCCTCAAAGGGCGGTACCGGACCATCTCTGTAGATACCGACCTACCGGGGGGGCCAAGAAACTGAACCTAATGGTGTGATGGTCAGACCATCCAACTGGCTCCACCACCAAATTGGATATCTTCATCCCCAGGAGGAATACCAAGTCCAATGAATGACCATCTATATGGGTAGAGGAGGAAATAACCTGTGTGAAGCCCAGCGAATTCACTAGCTGGAGGAAGTCTCGACCAAACTGCGAGAGTTCATCGTTGACCCAGGCATTGAAATCCCCCAGGATCAGCCATCTGGAGGATCCCAATGTCATGTCAACGATGAAGTCAGCGACTTCCTGCAGGAAAACATTCCCATTACCTGGTGGGCGGTAAATGAGAAGAATCCTGTACCCCACACCCTCACCCAGGATACATTCAAAAGAGTTGGTAATTCCTACTGCTACCTCCATCAGGCTCAGTTCCGTTCTAAAACAGATTGCCACCCCCCACACACCTCTACGATCCAATCTCGTATGGTGTATCACCGAGTACCCGACTGGTATAGCTGAAGCCAAACCGGGGCCAGCATTATCGTCCAGCCAGGTCTCGATGATGCATGCCAGGTCCGATGATCCAACAAGATCAGCTATTATAGCAGTCTTGTTTTTAATGGACTTGGCATTACATAACACTGTCCGAGTTGGATGAGTTTCCAGTGAAGACCGAGCTACCTGCCTGCTAGAAGCAGAGCCCTTGGGTATGGGAATCAGGCAAGGAGGACCTCTCTCCTCAGCCCATTTCACCCCAGGGCATCTTCTTGTCCCCACTATCCCACTCCGTCCTCTCTTTTCCATTCCCCCCTCCAGGTCCGGCCTCCACCTTCCTCCTTCTCCTCATGATCCCCAGAGCCCTACAGCATCTATATACCTCCGGGGATAATGGGGGGCAATTAAAAGGGTGGAGGTCCTTGAGCCGGAAGGGGAAATAATGCCTGACTGTCCGAATAACTCCCCAACACATCTTCACACAAAAATATACACACTAAATTCAAACCAATAACACAACACCATGCATCCAACCACTCAACTCTCAATCATACACCACAAAATAAAAATAAAATCAATAAAAAACAAAACAATTATTACAACTACGTTATGAAGGGAAAATTAATACAATTCTCTCCAAAACAGTTTATAATTTCTGGGAGCTCTCACCTCACCAGAAAGAAATATCCCCCCACCAAACTCTCACTTTAGTAGTACAATTCGGGATATAATATATAAATAATTATTTAAAAGAAAGCAAGACACTTTCAATACTTTTTTTATTTCCTACTGTATGTTTGCTGTTTTGCCCCTATTATGCATCCTTTCATACCTGTTACCCACTTGGTCTGCTCAGTGGCATGTTCATCCATGGTGTGGTGCATGATGGTGGAGAACAAAAAAACAGAAAAAAAAGAACAAAACATCAAAATAGGGTACGGTGGTGCACAAGAAGAACAAATTGCTGATGACACACGTGTCAAGTTAGGAAGGAGATACTAGTTGGTGTACATGATCTACCCCCCCAATACATTGTACAAAGATAGCTAAAGATACAAATGGTAGAAAACCTCCATGACTGGCAACAGTACTCAGGAATGGGGGGGGGGGTGACCTTTTGAGGGACTTGGCATGCAGATGTGAAGTGAAAAGGAAGAGCCAAATGACAGAACAGGTGCTTTTACATACACGCTGCTCTGCCAAAATGAGCGTTACCTGTGTAACGCCGATACAGCCTGTTCCGCTCTACCTCCTGATTACACGAGTGCCATCTTTCATCGCAAAAGTGCTCAGCCATCCCTACCAGTGCAGTCCTCCATGCGAGATTACCTGGGCAGGGGGTAGCACAACCGCATGCCAGGTAGAACAGTTGCCATCTTGCGAGAGCTAGAGCTAGAGCTAGAGTTGTGGTGCCAGAAAGGACGCTTTACTCTGCACTGCACAATGGAACATTTTGGGACAAACCATCTACACCACGGGTTGCAGTTTGGGCGACCGTTCATCTTTAGAATGGAACAAATGGCTTTTACACAGCATCAAATAGAATGGTAAGGTCCTTCCATAAAGCTTATTTGGTTGCAAAACTGCCAGTGTAAAAGCGCCTAAAGAGATGCAGAACATATACATGCCATACATGCATGGCAGACCAACACAGTACACAGGATAAATACATACTGTACATTCCAACTGGTTCATGCAACTGTCCAAGGCTGTGTGTGGCTGCTGATGATTGTTATGGCTGCCACTACACATTTAATCACTTCAGTAGCAGTGTAGTACTGATTGTAAAGTGCTTTGGGATACAGTGTGTATGAAAAGTGCTGTATAAAGGTTGAATCTTATTATTATTAATTTCTCTTGTTCCTTTTCTTCATGTGAGTGTCATCCTTCAGTGTCATCCTGTCAGGCAGTTATGCTTGCGTTCCATAATGTATATATACAGTGTTCCAGATAAGATTTTTGGGGATGAGTACTTTATTCCTCATTATGAAAGTGCAGTGAGTAAAACCAAAATTAGATGCATTCATATGCCTGGATGGAGTGGGGTAAGAAGTACATTTTTTAAAACAGTGTAGTTTTTTTTTTTTTTGTAGATAAGAATTGATCAGGTGCCAGCAATGTTCCAGCTAACACTGGCAGGTAGAAGTAATTTACTCATGAGTTTAAAATATAGTAAGTAAAATAAAATTAGAATGCATACAAGTGTTGTAAATCTGGAAAAAATCTGCTCCTTTTGAATCAGCAGTTATGTTATGAAGCACTATTCTATGTAGTGCACAGCTTTTACAAATGTTGGATGAGTATTGGTACTGATTAAAAAAAAAAATTCCTGAAGAGTATTCCCTAAAATGAAGTGAGTAAAATAGATTAATACTCACCTAATCTGCAGCCCTGTATATATATATATATATATATTTATATATATATATATATGTGTGTGTGTGTGTGACTGCACTTAATGATTCACCACCTGGGGCTACGGGCGAATTTCTGCAGGAGGTAGCCAATTTCGTCGCTGGCGAAACACTGGAGGCCCTCAGATGTTTAATTCTGGGGGACTTCAATGTTTTGGCCAACACTGAATCTTCTAGGCTTGGTTACAACTTCCTCCAAACTGTCATCATTGGACCTGTTGCAGAGAGTTTCCACCTTGACTCACCAGGGCAGTCACATATTAGATCTGGTCTTCTCACTGGGGCTTGAAATAAATAATCTCAAGGCTGGTCGGGTCACGTGATCCGATCATTGCACGGTGGAGTTCATGTTTGGAGCACCCCCCAAGAGCCCTCCCCCTGCTGAGATGGTAAGCTACCGCCCTTTGAGGGATGTGACCCCTGAGGGATTTCTGAAGGAGACTGACCTATCTAGTATGGGCATTGCATGCGAGGGGGGGGTACATGTGCTGCAGTCGCTGCCTATAATAAGATGATGTCTGGGGCACTCAACTCCCTTGCACTGGTCCGTGTATGACCCAGATCTTCTCACCTGAGGTCTCCATGGTTTGATGGTGAGCTCAAGGTGATGAAGATTCTGGGTTGGAGGCTGGAGCACTGCTGGCAAAAGACTGGCCTGGAGGCAGACAAGTTGGCCCTGCGTGCTCACTGTGGGGAGTACCAGGGGGCAATTAACCATAAGAAGGCAGAGTTCCTGTCCAGGGAGATTGCTGCTGAGAAGAACTGACCAACTGTGCTTTTTCGTACTGTAGACAGGCTGCTAAACCCAGCCTGTCTGCAGTCAAAAAACCCTTTCCAAACGCTTCATGCAAAGAGCTTGCTCAGTTCTTGTCTGACAGCGTGTCTGCCCTCAAGCATGGAATTTCACCAGTGAGCCAATATTTGCCTGACAGTGATCGCCTCGGATTCCCAGAGAGCACTCCACTTGGTTGGGATGAGTTTAGACCAGCAAAGGTGGCTGAGGTCATTGAGGTTGCCTCCAAGTTGAGGCACACATACTGTGAACTGGACTCCGTTGGCCCAGTGTTTGCCTTGATTGTCCAGTGCTCCCTGTCTGAGGAGGTCTTTCCTGAGGCCTTGAAGGAGACATTGGTGAGACGCCTTCTGAAAAAGCCATCTCTGGACCGTGACGTCAAGGCAAATTACCATCCAATCTCCAACCTTCCATTCCTGGGTAAGGTTGCTGAGAAGATTGTGGTGCTTCAGCTTGAGGATCAGCTCCTGGACTCTGATCTGTATAAGCCTCTCCAGTCTGGGTTTCAGGTGAGGTGTAGCTCAGAAACTGCATTTGTTCAGGTGCATAATGACCTTCTCAGGGTAAGAGATCGAGGGAAGGGGACAATTCCCATTCTCCTTGATATCTCCTCAGCTTTTGACAAGGTGGACCATTGTGTATTGCTTGACCACCTGAGGGAATTCTGTGGGCTCGCCGGTACAGTCACATGCTGGATTGAGTCCATTCTCACAAACAGGAGGCAAAGGGTAGTGATGGGGAATTTCTCCTCCTCCCCTAGTCTCCTGTCTTGTGGAATACCTCAGGATTCGGTCTTGTCATCAATGCTGTTCACCGTGTACATGCTGCCCTTGGGAAGGTTCGTTAGGAACTACGGCTTGGGTTTTCATTGCTATGCCTATGATACCCAGCTGTATCTTTCCTTTGCACCTGGGACATCCAACATAGTAGACATGCTTAACAGCTGCCTTGCTGAAATCAATGACTAGATGGCCTACAGCTGGTTGCGACTGAACCCCGATAAGATGGAGGTACTAGTAGTGGAGTAGAAAAGAGGGCATGATAGGATGGCCTAGGCTGCTGATACAGGACTTACCCTGGGTTTGGTGTCTTTGAAGGCCTCCTTCAGAGTGCATAATCTGGGTGTTATTCTAGATAGCAGACTGAAATCTGAGGCTCAGGTGTTGGCCGTGGTCTGCACTAGTTTTTATCATCTGAGGAATATCATTAGGACTAGGCTCATGATTCCTCCCCTGGACCTCCCTTCTTTAGTGTATGCCTTTGTGACATCGAGGCGTGATTACTGTAATGCGCTGTCCCTCAGGGTCCTGGGAGGTACCCTCCGCTGGCTTCAGCTAGTGCAGAACACGGCTGCCAGGTT
This sequence comes from Neoceratodus forsteri, assembly GCA_016271365.2. NCBI lineage: Eukaryota > Metazoa > Chordata > Ceratodontiformes > Ceratodontidae > Neoceratodus > Neoceratodus forsteri. Next base: position 634,076,667 of record CM057455.1, on the reverse strand, counting down.
GTTGACAGGGCAGTCTAAGTACTGCCACATCACCACAGTGCTGTGTGTACTGCACTGGCCGCCTGTTGGGTGGAGCATCCTCTTCAAGGTGGGCTTGCTCACCTTTAAGGCCCTACATGGCCTGGGCCCTGGTTACCTGGTAGACCTTGTCACACCTGCTACCTCAGTCTGCTCCCTCTGTTCCTCCTCAAGGGACCTCCTTGTGATTCCCAGGATGAGGTTTAAAACTGCAGGTGACAAATCATTTAGTGTCTCCGGCCCCGACCTGTGGAATTTTCTCCCTTCATCTCTAAGGGAGGCCTCCTCGGTGGAGGCTGTCAAGGCACACCTCAAAGCCTTCCTGTTTATGCAGGCTTTTCTGGACCGAGCCTTGTAAATATTACTTTGGAGTATCACCCTCTTCTAACTTATTATATCTCCTGTCTCTTATTTCTTTTATTATTTATTCTGTTATCTGTTACTGAAATGTATCTAATTAGTTTAACTGTTGTTATGATAATGATTATTTATTGATGTTTGTTTATGTTGGTCTTATGTAAGGCATCCAGAGCCTCTGGGATTGATCTTCTTTAAATAAAATTTGCCTTGCCTTGCCACTATTAGTGTGTTTTCTCCGCGAAGGTGCCGGACCTTCGTTGTCTTTTACTGACCTTGTTCAGCTACAGTGTGATCCTTGTTGGCCACCATCAGGGCTTGTTCTGGTAACGATGCTGGGTTACATAGACTAATTCACTGGTATTCTGCCAGTGGTGTTCAGGGAGTGTGGACCTCAGCTTATGTGGCTTGCTATGGGTTCTTGTGTGATTCAGTCTGAGTTCTACTGAATCTGTGAACTTACGTGATGCATGTGAATGCTGTGGCATTCGGCAATAGTGCACTGTCACATTGTCCCACCCAGGTGCTTGCCACCTGTAGAACTACATCTGCTTGGTACCCCCTGTGGTGGTATAGCAGCACAGATGAAACATTCAAAAACCCATCATGCCATAACATTGAGACAGAACACTGGGATGGGTATCACACCATCCCAGGCAGGCCATGTGATGACTCATGCTCGTTTCAAAATCCCTGCTGTTGGCATTGCAAGCAGTGGTTTACCACTGCATGGCAGTATCCTATGTAACCTACTTATTGATGTCATCTCCCAGTGTCTGTATTATTCATGCTTACTGTCTCCCAGCTTTGCAGCATTGATAAGGGACTTGAATAAAGAGGGTTGCCCAATAAAGGGCAGACCCCATTGTCCTCAGGCCTAGGCAAGTGTGTGTGGGAAAGCCAGAAAAGAAGGGGAGAGGACTAAGGTAGGAAGGAGAGGAGGAGGGTCTTGGGAGTAGAGATGCAGTGAAGTAAAATTCAGCCCGCGAAGTGGCCACTTTGCATTAGCGTTCCACTACGCGAAGTGCCTATCTTAAACCCTCACTTTGCCACTTTGCATTGTAATTATGATTTTGCGTTGTGCACTCCACCTTTTTCCACTTTAAAGTGGAGTGAGAATTCACAGGCATCCCACACACATCACATGGCTTACACAGTGTAGGTCACATGCTTCAGCAGACAGGCAGGAGGTTGCAGGAAGTGGAGGAGCCAGGTTTGGGAGCATTTGGGAGCTGGGGGGAGCCATTTAGTCAATTGTGGGCTCCACAATGAGCACTAAACAGTGAATAAAGATCATGGTGGGGCACCATGACTCACACTGGGGCTGCCAAGATGGTTGACCACCCCCCCAGCCCCCCCCAGCTCTGCCTTTGGTTGTGGGCAAATGCACTCTCCAGTGTGGGCTGACTTACACGTTTTGCACAGGGTGTGGCAAATGGTTCTGCTCTGCGAATGGCTGGGTGTGAAACATAGAAACATAGACTTTGACGGCAGATAAGGACCGCTTGGCCCACCTAGTCAGCCCATTTCCCTACCTAGAGGATAAGCTGCAGATCCTAGTTAACCAACAGCCTATTTCTTCCTACCCCCCACAAAAATTGCCTTATGTCTGTCCCATGCATTCTTGAATTCTCCCACAGTTTTAGATCCTACAACCTCCTCAGGAAGGCTGTTCCATTCGTCCACCACCCTGTCTGTGAAAAAAATACTTCCTCACATTGCCCCTGAGCCGTCCCCCCTCTATCTTCAAATTGTGTCCCCTTGTTCTTGCACATCTCTTTTTCTGAAAGATGCTACCCTCTTGGACTTTGTTGATTTCACTGAGGTACTTAAATGTTTCTCTCGTGTCCCCCTCTCCCTTCTTTCCTCAAGGGTATACATATTAAGCTCCTTTAGCCTCTCCTCATATGGCTTCTCTTGCATACCCTGCACCATTTTAGTTGCCCTCCTCTGAACTGTCCATCAGCGGTCACTGACATCATCATCATATTCATCAACATCATCTGCATCCACATTTTCAGCTTGGATGCTGTCATGTGGAGAACATGTTCCAACCACAACATCATCATCATCACCTGATATTTCTGCACCACACTTAGAATCATTGGATGGCAAAGACATGACCTGAACAGTGCTGGAAGAAATGTGACATTATGAATTATCGTTGCCAGGATCAGAATCATATTCTGCTACCATGTGAGGTGTGAAGTTGTGATCAAGAGGGGTGCACAGGTGACAAGTCCCGAAATGAAGTTATTTTCCCGGTTTTACATACAGAGGTTGATGGACCACTTGCACTAGACATACTGCATTGACCACCACCACTGCTACTCTGACCACCACTTGACAAGATTTCTAAATCATAATCCTCTCCCTCATCATGCATGTAGTAATCCTCTGGTGTTATTTCATCACTACTACAGACATTCCTACTTGGTCTTACACTCATGGAAGGGGATAACATGCTCAGTAAGGTTGATGACAAGTGTGAATGCCCCACTATGGCATTAGCTGCCATCTGGTGCCAGGTCCACAGTGTCATGTACCTGTTCTTTAGATGTGTATGCTGGACCCATATGCCCAGATGACTCCCCTTTTTACCTCGACTCACACGTGCATGGCAAAGCTGGCAGATTGCAACTGACTCATCATTTGCATCTTGGACAAAACAAATCCCAAACAAGGGATTGTGATCTGCTACTTTTAACATGTCCCCAATGCTGCTTATTGGACTCCTGTTTTTTAACCCCTGAAATGGGGGGGTGGTGCTACATGATATTTCAGGCTGGACACACTTGGACTGCAACTGACCACCTTGACTACCTATAATTATTGCTGGGTCATCATCATTATCATCAACAGGAAATGCTACATCACAACTTTTTTGAGGGGGGGGTTAATGCCAACAAACCCAGTCAAAGCCACCTTAACTTTCTTTTTCTCCGGTTCCCAACAGGGGTCACTGATATCATCATCATCATCACATTCATCAACATCATCCGCATCCACATTTTCAGCTTGGATGCTGTCATGTGGCAAACATGTTCCAACCACACCATCATCATCATCATCACCTGATATATCTGTGCCACACTTAGAATCTTTGGATGGCAAAGACATGACCTGAACAGTGCAGGAAGAAATGTGACATTGTGAGTTATCCTTGCCAGAATCAGAATCATGTTCCTCTACCGTGGGGATATTAATGGGGAGTATGACATCATCTACACTGTCAGTCACAGCTTTATACTCAACTATATTTTTTGAAATGGTTAACTGGTCAGAAGTGGAACTTAAGGCAGCAATACTCATGCCAGCAGAAACTGCATTAACACCACCAGCTGGTACAATATCATCTCTTCCAACAGTGAGTGAAGCTACAGATTGTGCTGTAAAAAACACTGATGGAGAAATCCCTTGACTGACATCAGCTATGCATTTCTGCATATTTCCATACCCACAGACAGTCTTGCTACTGGCAGCAGTGCTATGACCAGAAACAGCATTGCTTGCATGTCTCTTTGCAGGCATTTTAGGGGGATCACCAAGAAAATTCTAAACAAATTTAGATTTCTGAATTTTCAGTCTGGGTCGGTGGATGTGAAGCCAAAAAAAAAAGATACTGTGGTTTGCAGATGGAGATTGGGCACTAAACAGATGCAAAAGCACAGGCAGATTAAGATTGCACTGCACAATTAAGAAGAGATGCAGATGCAGAGTCACAACAATACCTTAACCAGTGCTCACAAGTCACAATCCGATCTGGAAAAGAATATCATTTGCTGGTTGGGGGGCGGGGGGGCAGTGCACTGCAGTAACAGTCCAAAACCAAGATACCACAAAGCAGTACAAAATCACGTGGGTGTGATGGATAGCAGGTTCACACTGTTGCAATTACTCTGTGGCACAATAAACGGAGTCTGATTTGATGACACGCATCGCACACACACTCACACACACTACAAGTAATGCATAGCAAATTGAAAACTTCAGTAATATAACCAAATCTTTAATTAAACTGAAATTATGCACTGCTGCACCACAATAATCAGCAAAAATATGTCAAGAATTACCGAAAATATTATTGTGTCTACATTAACACAGTTATACAAAAAAAATATAACCAAAACAGAAAGACTGTATTTTTCTTCCGGTTAATCTACCTACACCACAGATACACCCCTCCCCCAAAGCACACTTTAAGTGTCTGTCAGTACACAGACTGAATGTTCTAAATTAACATTCAAAATCCACACACAGACGATAAACACTTGATGATATCGAAGAGCAGAGACCAGACAGATGACAGTTCTGGGCTACGTCTGGATAACTGGATTGGGGGAGCTGAGCAGCTATTCCACAACTCCTGGTCCCCAGGACCCTGAGAGCATATGAAGCCTCTTGGAGTGCTTTCCAGGATTTTTGACAACTGAATGGCTACCAGGTAAGTGGAAAGGTCACGAGGAACCTGGTAGCAAAATTCATAGAGACAGAATGGAGGCAGAAGATGGCACAGGCAACAATGGGTGTGCATTTAGTGGCAATAGGCAGTTGTGCACTCTGAGTGGATGGGAGAACCCAACAAAAAGTAATCTAGTAGGGCTAATGATGCAGGGTTGGTTACGGGGGGGGGGGCTGAGAAGGCCCAAGATAGGCAGAGGCCTCTAACAGGGGGGTTGATCGAGAAACTCATAAGGGCCATGCACCTGGTGTGCACCTCCAGTAGCGAGGCATCATTGTTTAGGGCACTATATAGCACAATGTACAGTGGGGCTTTCAGAGTGAGAGAAGTGGTGGGAGATGGCAGGAATGACTTCTCGTGGGTCTATGTTAGGAGGACATAGCAAGGGGGCTAGAAGGGATATCAGCAATAGTGAGGAGATCCAAGACAGATCAAACAGGACAGGGGGCCAGAGTACTGCTCAGACAGCACCAGAATATGACCATTTGTCCAGTAGGGGCCCTCCACATATATGCAGCTGGGCACCCAAAAGTGGGGAGCCCTTTGCTATTTCTACATGGGGATGGGGCCCTATTGATGGTGTACCAAGTGATGGCAGTGTTAAAAAATGGACTGGCATTTATAGGTGAAAGACCTGAGGGGTATTCATCTCACTCATTCAGGATTGGGATGGCGTCCGTGATGGTGGTACAAGGAGACACACTAGGGGATATCAAACAAAGGGAAGATGGGTTTCCAGCTGTTGTAAGAAATATGTCCACAGTTTGATGCACTAGTTATAATCTTGTCTTCTTTCCTCCCAATAGCAGGTACAGTACGGAGAGAAATGATCACCTGTGGTGTAAGACATTGGAATAGGCGGGGGTTTCCTGACAGATCGGGAAGGTAAAATACGAGTTTAAGGCATTAATTTGGCCTCTGTTTTTGATTTCCACAGGGTGGTCACAGAGGTTGGAGGCATGGATATGTGGGCACTCATTTGTTCACTGGGTGGAAAAATGGGCATCCAGGGGGCTCAGGGGGAGGCACCTGTACTTAGACATCAGTATAATCAAGTTGACCTGGAGAGGCTGGTGGGGCATGAAGTGGGCACAGCTGCTGCCAACATTGAGGGAAATCAGGAAGGAACACAGGCGGATGAATTTGATTGAGATCCATTTGGAAGGAAATGACCTGGGGACCAGACCTTGGCTGGACATATTTTATTCAAATTGAGAAGGATGTACAGAAAATAAAGGAATGGTGGCCAGAGGTTACTCTGGTGTGGTCAGACATTACACCAAGGGGGGTATGGTGGCATGCCTCTGACCACAAGGCCCTAGATAGGGTCCGAAAGCACATGAATGTGAGGGTAGGCAGGTTGTTTGAGAGCATAGAAGGCTGAGTCATACATCATGGGGTACTGAAGCGTGTTGAAGAATATTACAGGGGAGACGGGGTACATCTATCAGGTTTGGGGTCGGCAATATTTAATTCCAAGATTGCTGATGTCATAGAGCCCTGGATGTGGGAAATGGGTTGTTTGAAGTAAAAGGGGGGAAGTCCACCATCCGTCACAGGCTGGAGGTGGACTAATGGAAAATAAGGGAGGAGGATAAGAGAAAGGGGGGAATAAAAGGGCGAAAAACTGTGACAAAAAGACAACTCAGCAAGAAGCAGGGGTACAGTGTGTATGCTCGTACCCCTTTCTAATGAAGGAGGCAGAAGAAGGACAGCCCCCATGAGGCACATCTGAGTGGGAGAAAAAATAAAGAAATCAAATATAAAGTTGTAGAAAAATGTATGAATAGAGAAATGAATCTGAATGTATAAAAATGGAAAATGTAAAATTGTCAATGATGGAATTTCATGGAAGTGTGTAACAGAATTTAAAATAGCGTTGATAAAAGAATTAAGTAAATTCATTGCCAAAACTGATCACCCACATAGAACTTGTCTGTGTCATTATTTGCAGGGCTCTGGGGGACAAAGAGAGTTGCCCTATAAAGGGCAGACCCCATTGTCCTCAGGCCCAGGCAAGTGTGTGGGAAAACCAGAAAAGAAGGGAAGGGGACTAAGGTAGGAAGGAGGGGGCTCAGGGCTCAGGAGGAGGGATGAGTGAGGTCACAAAAGGGGAATGCCAGGTGAGGTGAGAGAGAGAGAGAGAGAGGCCAATACTATTGTACCTCAGTGAAATACCAAGCACTGCAGGCAGCTAAGATTATTTTTTATTAATGCTGCTGCTGTGTGGGTATTATTCAGATGGATTTTATAGTCAGAGCAAAGCAGGTGAAAGAAATTAATGATCGAAATGAGCAACAGTAAGAGCCCACCCTCCCTACCCATGTGAATGATGCAACTGCATCGTATTTCCCTGTGTACTGTGGTATGGTACACTACCTGGTCTAACAGGTGGTAATGTCATCTACAACTACTTCTACTACTGTTCAATATGCAAAACATTTATTAAACATAAAATAAAAGACAAAGACTGATCACCACCCAGGCAGCCAATCAGTCACATCACATTGGTCAAGTGCAGTACAATCATAAAAATAAAGATTGCTTCTTCCACCTGAAGAGCTGATGACACACAGTTACATCCTTCTTAATTCCACAATTTAAGTATGTAAAAATTAAAATATAATAATCTCAGCTCAGTGGCTGTGACTGAGATGTAGTTTCATTACAGCCAGGCTCGCATACCCCACACAAACACGTACACACACACACACACACGCACACACACATAGACTAAAGAAATGAATTTACATTTGTCTCTGTAATCGCAGCCAAATTTCAGGGACATGAGAAATATATTATACGAAGAGCATTCTGTTTCAGTGTTCAGACTTCTGATAAGCCAACCGTTATACGAAAATTAAAACTGTAATACTACAGTACAGTCAGGTCGGTGGTAAAATAATTTTTAATCAGTTGCTGAGGACAAAAAAGTGACAAGTAGTAGTAGTAGTAGTAGTAGCGAGGACAAAAAGTGACAAGTAGTAGTAGTAGTAGACAACACTTCCCTACCTTCCAGATCAGAGTGGTATACCTAGTACCACCAATTAAGTGTGACATGAAATGCAGTTGCTTGTTGTATTTTGACTCTGACCCACTGATGGTATTTTTTTTCATGTTTCTGTGCTCATTGTGATTATTAAAATAATTCTGGCCTGGCCTAGAGGTCCTTACTCCTAAGTTCTGACCTGACTTGTTGCAATTAATTGTTACCTCATGTAGTAGACCCTATTCACATAAGATTTTCACCACAGGCATAAAATAAATTCTTGAAAGTGTTTTGTGGATAGGTCCTGCTCACTCAGACTATATGTCCACATTCCACATTTTCAAAACTCACAAGGTCAAAGATCTTTTGCCTACAGGGCACCAAGCTGGCTAAATGATCTAAATGGTCCCCCAAGAATCATTCAATTTCAGGATTTTGCCAAACTAAACCGAACTGCACTTCTCAAGGATATTAATAATATAGACTGGTCTCCCATCTATCACATTGATGATGTAAACACTGCACTTGAATATCTGATGTCTCAGCTTCTTGCCCTTCAGGATTTGCACATCCCTCTGAAAAAAAGGCATCTCAGGGGCTTCCCTAATAAGTAGATAAAAAAAGACCTCCTTCGAGCTATGATAAAAAGAGACAAGGCCTGGACCTTGGCAAAGAAGTCCCAACAATCAGAAGACTGGGTTAACTATAGACAACTGAGAAATGCCTGCAAATAAGATATTCAGAAGGCCATAAGGAGCTATTGCCTTAAGCTTCTCCAATCTTCAGCAGGTGATACCAGGGGTTTTTGGAACCACATCAAAAATTTCATTGGACAAAGGCCCAAGACGGCCATTACCGACATAACACTGAATGACGCAAACTGTAATAAGTTACCTACTATTGCTAATACTTTTAATGTACAATTCTCGGATCTCTCCAAATACACTGAGAAATTCAACCAACCTCTTTCACCTCCTCCTGAGTTACAAATTTCGCATGAAACCCCTTTTCGTCTCACATTAGTCTCCTCCACTGAAGTGCTGCATCTCCTCAAATCAGTATCCCCTTATGGATCTGCTTGCCCGGATGGGCTACTGCCAAGCTTCTTGAAGCAGACAGCCCCTGCCTTGCTGTTCCTATTGCAAGAATCTTTAATCTTTCCATAATAACCCAAACAGTATCAACGTTATGGAAAACCGCTCGCGTTGTCCCTGTTCACAAAAAAGGGGATACCAAAAATATGTCAAACTATAGACCGATTGCCATTCTCTCTACCCTAAATAAACTTCTTGAGAAGGCCAGCGCTACTCAGGTCACAAATTACCTGCACCTTCACAACCTTATATCCCCTACCCAGCACAGATTCCGAACAGGACACAGCACCACAACTGCACTACTTCAGCTGACAAATGCAGTCCTTACAGCGATGGATAAGAGCCTGCTCACTGGGACCATATTTATCGATCTCACAAAGGCATTTGACCTTGTGAATCACTCTCTGCTACTTTCCAAACTGTCCCGCCTAGGCTTTGACCTGTCGACCTTCTCCTGGTTTGATAGCTACCTCTCAGGGAGGTTGCAATTTGTCCAAATTGAATCCGCCATCTCAAATCTTTCCCCTACCTCTATTGGAGTCCCCCAAGGATCTATTCTTGGCCCACTACTTTTCTCTCTTCATTAACAACTTGGCCTCCCTTCCCTGCTCCTCCTAACTGATCCTTTAAGCTGATGACATGGTGCTTCTCTCCAGTGGTAAAGATCCCTTATCAGTAAGAGCACATCTTCAAGCAGACTTCAGCTACTTGCAGGAGTGGTTACTACAGAATAGGCTCCTAATGAATGCTAAGAAAACCGTAACTATGCTTTTTGGCCCCCCCGTCAAGAATCAGATATCTTACTCCAGACTTATTGATACATTCTCTAGATGACTCCACTTTTGAATTCATTACCTTCTTCAGGTATCTAGGAGTCACTCTCGACCCATCTCTTGACTTTAACCTCCACATTGCGGCTACATGTAAGACAGTTTACTCAAAACTTGGTCTTGCCTTTAAAATTAGGTCCTCCCTCAATGATGCTGCCTGGCTTGCTATTGCACAAGGATTTCTCCTGCCTGCTCTGACATATTTCTCTCAGGTTTACCTTAAAGCTAGCAAAGGAGAGCTCCAGAAATGGAGCACCTGCTATAACAGTATATGCAGGTTTGCTCTCTCCACTCACAGACTTACCCATCATTGCCTGATCTACTCGAAACTGAATTGGCTCTCCCCAGACTAGCTCAGACACTATTCTGCGGGCTGTACAATTGACAATATTATCAGAATGAGGTCCCCTAAATGCCTTGCCGAACTATTAACTCAGCCCTCCCAAGCATACCTCCTCAGGGCATTTGCTCAAACCCAACTTGAAATTCCCAGATATCTCACAAAAAAGGAGAACTATCCTTTGCCATATCTGCCCCCCACTCTTGGAACTCCATTCCCTCCAACATCAAACTCTCCAAATTCCACAAGGCCTTTAAACTGGGTCTTCAGGCACACCTATTACAATCCGACTGCTGCTCTTGTGCTGTAACTTGAGCATCTCTCCTAGCATGTTCTCCTCCCTATGGCACTTACTGATTTCCTGCTGCCCTCCAAAAATCTGAAAGTTTCCTACGTCCAGCAGAAATCCTATTGTTATAATGCTACTTCATTTAAGTTTTGTTTACTGTTTGTCATTTCAATTTAGTCAATGATGTATCATCAGATGAAAATAATTAATGTAATGTTATCTGTTTCTCTTTGTTGTCACTGATAATGACTGTACCTGGCTGTATACTGTTCAAATGTTTGTTCTCACCTCTTGCTGCATCATGAAATGTTGACTCTGGTCTCCCCTGCCTGTACTCTCCCGGGTTCTGCCTGAATATAGGCAACATTCTTGTCTAGTGTACTTACCCGGTAAACAAAAACCAAATAAAAAATAAACAGTTACATCTCCTCCACTCCTACCCTTGTTGCATTTAAATCAAGGCTCCACCTCTCTCTCACTGCCTCTAGCTCCTGTGACTGCCTCCACTAGATGACCCCATGAATATTTCCCTAACCTTATGCAGTTCTCTCTCCTATTATCACTTGGTTACCCCTTAGCATGCACTTCCCCATGTTATGTTGACGGCAATGCCTCTGGCTGTGCTCCTCCTCTATAGCTCTCCACCCTCTCTACTCTTCCTCTCACTTGTTCTTTATCCTCTCCATACCTCATCCGCTATCTCCTTGTAACCTTGCCTCCAAAACTTCTTTTGTTTCTCAGATGCTTTGTAACTCTGTTTAGCTTACACTTTTGTAACCTTGTCCTATGTTTTGAATTTGTAATCTGACTTACATGTCTCATGTTTTGAATTGTAACCTGACATGGAACCTTTGTAAAAGAGCCCTGGCTCAAAGGTATTGTAATCCTAGACCTAATAAATAAATATTTCATTCAGGTATCATATTTGAAATTAAAGTGAGGAATGATGACTTTCAGAAATTTCAGGTGCTCAGCATTTTCTGGTGCTAAACAGGATCATGTGTTAATAATGATGCTACCAGCTGAGCTAAACAATTGTTCTGAACACACACTAGTCGGAGGGCAATTCATGTACTTCACTGCAGTGTTTACTAATGCAGACCACATACTTTGTTTGGATTTTCAGTATTTCAAAGGATCAGCATTTCAGCTGATATTGGGCTCTACAAGGTACATTTCAACAATAGTCTGTGCTGAGGCTATGTTACAAGAGACACATGAAGAAGATGTTACAATTACATCTTCTACTCTGGCCTGGTGGTGCTGAGGGTTGAGGCACTGTACGCCACACCTTGTGCCACACCTGCGACCTGAGTTAGGTAGCAAACTCAGGAAGCCAGGGGTTGTAAGGGAAGGGAGTGGATGGAGTGTCCGGAGGACAGCTATCCTCTCCCTGGGGAGGGACCAGGGCTGTTTGGTATTCTGAGGACCCCTGATGGAGATCAGGACGTAGTACAAGAACATCGCTGACATAAGGGGTGGAGTGTGGCAGACACCAGTAGGGTAACCATGTGCAGGCATCATTGCACGCCACACTCCAGGGTGAACCCAAGTCCAGAAAACTCCGGCCAGCTGGGGGAAGTGATGGCAGTCCTCCAGGAGCTGAAGATCCACAATCCCAGTGCTGGCCACAACTCTGACCTTTCCCCCCTCAGGAATCCTCAGCCTCCTCCTGAGTCAGGGAGGAGAGGAGGGTATATTGACACCAATGCTTCAGTCAGTAGGAGTGGTTCAGGTGGGCAGTTAGGGGTGGAAGTCAAGTAAGTCCCACCTGAGAGATGCCCCAGACTCGCAGGTGAGAAACAGAGTCTGCAAAAAAAAATTGCATCTTCTAAGTGACTCCAAAGACATGAAGCTGAACCAACCTGTGGGACAGTGATATGTTTGGATGGTGGTGAAGAAGAAGATTCAGCTGCAGTGGCTGAGGAGGAAGAGGGAGAACATGCTGCAAAAGTAAAGGATGGGCCACCTGATGCTGTGCTGTGTCAAGAAAAAGATTCTAAATGTGGTGCTGCTGTCCTACTCTGTCCCATGACAGCATGCACCTCATCAATTGTTTCTTGTTTGTTTATCTAGAAAGAAGTGTCATCATCATCATCACTCAATGGTTGCTTCAGTTTGTACTGTGGGTCCAAGATTGTTGCTTCAATGTACTGCTCAGAATGAAGTATTTTACATACAGTAGTTTGTTATCTTCTGCAACTTTTTTGATCATATGTCTTGTTAGATCTTGTTGTATTCTGGGGGACAACCTGTATGTGTCAGCAGCACCACTGGCAGCCTGTGTGATCATGGAACTGTCTTGGTTCTTTAAGTTTTTCCTAATCAGATTCAACCTGAATTTTAAAATTTTTGCTAGGGGTATCAGCTGGCTCAGAGTTGCTGTGTTTGCATGGCACGGAGTCGTAATGTTGCAAGACATTATGCCACAGAAATATACTGCACTGCCAATATAGCACAATATATTGCAAGCAGCATAAGTCTTCCTTTTGTGGAGGGCTCCAACACCTGCATCCACCATTACAGGGGGTTGTGCCCCCGAACCCGACCAACTAAAATAACCAACTCCTGGGGGGGGGGCTTACACTTAACCACTTAACATTGCACAAAGTGTAAAAAAAAAAATTCCTTATGTCTGGGATCGGGAATCAAAACCCAGTCCCAAATGCACTGAATCCCTCCCTTGCTGCCTGTGGCTCATCCCATCAAGCCACAGCAGCTGCTCACTGACCCCACCTCCCAGCACTGATCTCATCCCCTACCTGGAAAGTGTGAGAGGGTGCACTACCATGTATACATCTTTTCATGGTTTTGCACCCTCTCACTCTACCCTACCATGCTGTTCCTGTTGTGCGATTTTAACATGCGCAGTAGGGCATATGACAAAGGGACCTGGTAGGTTTTTGCACTAACCTCTATGGTGATTTCCTCAAATGGGTGAAACAGAAAAATTATGGAATATGTGAGAGATCTGAAGGTGGATGAACCGTTGGCAGGGAGCGCCCACCTTTCAGTATGGTTCACATTGAATATGGGCAAAGAGGGAGTAATATCCAACATGTAGGTGCTGGACTTCAGGAGGGCTGATTTTGTAAGGATGGGGAACTAGTGAGAGGGTACCTAGCCAGAATCCAGCCTACTATGGACACTAACCAGAGATGCAATCTCATATAGATGGAGACAGTAAAGGCAACCAAATCCTGCAGCAGGGCTCACAATAAGAAGGCAAGGGTGAAAAAGTCAAGCTGGATGAGCAGGGGTGTCATGGAAAATGTAAAGAGAAAATGAGAGGCCTTTAGGAAATACAAGAAAACAGGGAGAGGGGGAGACAGGGAGGAGTACCTGAAAGAAGCAAGGGAGGTGACAAGGGCAGTTAGAACAGCAAATACATCTAAGGAACTCAGTCTGGCACAAGGCATTAATGAGGGAAAGAAGGACTTCTTCAGGTACATCAGGGAGATAAGGATCTGTAAGGAGTAGATAGTAAGGATTAAGAGGGAAGGGGATTGGGTGGAAAAGGGGGAGAAAAGGCAGAAGCACTTAATGAATATGTCTGTTTTGTATTTATTAAGGAGAAAGGGTAGAACCCAAGGGGGTGGGAGGGCAGGAATGGAAGGGGAGGGGTTGACATATGGGGTTATCACAGAAAGTAGGGTGCTGGAGGGCTTGAGGCACTGAGGGTGGACAAGGCACCAGTGCCAGATGGCATCCACCCAGGGTACTGAAAGAACTAAAAGAGGTCCTAGCAGGGCTTTTGGCAGACCTGCTCAGTGCCTCATTGGATTCAGGGCATGTACCTCAGGATTGGAGGATTGATCACTTGGTACCCCTCCATAACAGTGGCCCCAAGGATGAACCAGGGAACTATATACCTGTGAGCCTCACATGCAACATGGGGAAGCTGATGGAGACAATCCTGAAGGAGAGGTTTGTGGCTCTTCTGGAAGCCAATGGGATGCAGGACTGTAGACAGCATGGCTTTGTCACTGGCAGATCATGTGAGACCAGCCTGGTGGAATACTACGACTGGGTAACCAGAAAGTTGGACGGGGGCCATTCAGTAGATGTCCTGTATCTGGACTTCAGCAAAGCATTCAACTCTGTGCCACATGGGATGCTAGGAAGTAAGCTAGAATGCACAGGGACAGGTGCTAAGATGGTGGGATGGGTAGGGTACTGGCTAAGTGGAAGACAACAGAGAGGGTGGTGGGTGGGGAACTCTCATACCCAAGAGTGGTGACAAATGGAGTTCTGCAAGGCCCGGTGTTGGGACCAGTGTTATTTGGGATATTCATTGCAAACATTTTAATGGGTATCAAGATCAGTCTGTTTGCTGATGACACCAAGATGGAAGCAGTGATGGATGACATAGGGGATTTGAAGGGGTTTGCAGGAGGACCTGACAAAGCTGGAGACCAGGTTGGACACCTGGCAATTGAGGTACAAGGCCAAAAAGTGCAAGATGCTAAATTGTTGGGCAAAAAACCCCAAAAAGGAGCTACTAGCTGGGTGGGGTATAGCTTACCATGACTGAGGAAAAAAGGGATCTGGTGGTAATCATAACAGGATCAATGAACCACTCAGCTCAATGTAGGAAAGCAGCTGCAAAGGCCAATAAAATACTGGGCTGTATTTCCAGAGGTATATCCTGAAAGGGGGGGTTATTCTGCCATTGCGTAGATTGCTAGTGAGACTGCACATGGAGTACTGAGTGCAGTACTGGAGCCTGTACTTGAAGAAAACTATTATGTTGCTGGAGGGGGTGGAATGCAGGGAACAAAGATGATCCAGGGTCTGGAGGACTTACCACACAAGAGCAGACTGAGTGAATTGGACGGGGGATATAATAGAAACCTTCAAGTACATGACAGGCATAAACAGGACTGGGAAGGAGGGGCTTTTCAAAGTGAGGGAAGAGAGGGATACTTGATGTCATGCTATGGGATTGAAGAAGGGTAGGTTCAGGAGAGAGATGAGAAGACACTTTTTTATGGAGAGAGTGGTGGCTAAGTGGAACGCATTACTGGCAGAAGTGGTATCCTGTAGAACAGTGAGCTGCTTCAAAAGGAGCTGGGACAGGGAAAGAGAAAGGGTTATGGGAGCGTGGAGAAGGGAGGTGGGGCAGTTGCTGAATAGGGAGGCTAGCTGAAAAATCGAGCAGACATGGTAGACCTATAGGCCTTTATCTACTGGCAGATTTCCTATGTTTGTATATTTGTACAAGTGATGGGCTTTGCTTGAGTGATCAGAATGAGTGCCCATTCTTTTAGCAGTGCTAACAACAGCCTTAATGTCCCTGTTGTCTTCGAGAAAACTGTGACCTATTAAATTTAAGCAGTGTCAAAACAGCGGATGTGAACAAAGCCTCCCTACTCCAAGGCCTTCCTTATGTTGGACCCATTATCTGCAACTATAAAGCCATCTGACAGTCCCTGTGAAGTGAGTCATTGCTGTATTGGTTTTTGGAGCTCTTCATTGATGTTGCATGAGGTATGTTCAGGTGGAAAATAAAACATTCTTAGAACAGCAAACTGCGACGATTCACTGTCCCCATGTAATTTATCAAAACATGTCCAACATACCATGACAGACAAGAAGGGTTCAGGCTGATAGCTTGCCCAGATATCTGTTGTAAGATGCACTGCTCTCCCAACAGCACTGCACAAGACACATCTTAAATTTGTACATACATCATGAAGGCCTAGAATCCCTGCTGTCAAGGAGTATTTCCGTGATGGTATACTATATCAAAGATTGAAACACTTAAGCAGCCACCTGAATCCTACCTGTTCAACCATGTTATATGGTAGCAAATAAACAGCAATCATTTCTGAATTTTTTTTGTCTATTGTAACAGCAGCAGGGTAAGTCGAGGCATATTTGGCTTTACGCTTATATGTTTCTGAGATGGTAAGCTGTCTCCTTGAAGGAGGGGGCTTTTGAACAAATGGTCATTTCAGTAACAGTAGGAATCCTTTGAATGGGAGGAAGTGGTGGTGGAGGTGTTTCTGTAGAGCCACGGGCTGCCACTGTTTTCATCTATCGAAGTTACCCCTGAGTGTAGTGAGCTTTCACCATCACTTTCTTTTCGAAACTCACAACAACTGGAATTTCCAGTAATGTTATCACATCTGTCTAGGTGCCTTTTCAGGGCTGACATTCCCAATGCTCCTTTTTTTTTACCCCTGCTGATTGGCCATTTACAAATGGTGCATATTGCCACCAACTCATTAGAAGCACTAATGGAGAACTATGACCAAACAAAAGATGATATTTTTTAGAGTTTTTTTCCCAGAAAGGCACTGCACCTTGGTCCCCTTTTCAGGGATTTTTTCACCCTGGATTTTTCTGGGGCATGTTCCTCTTGTGTTTTATTCCCACTGTCCTCCTCCTCAACCAAAACATTTCTGTCTGTTTCTTGCTCATCTGCAATTTCCATCCCCTCCGGTTGTAAACCTTTTGCTGCCTGATCATTCTCTTCATCTTTATTATTGGTACCCTCATTGGGTTCAACCTCAGAAGAATCAGATGATGTCTGTGAAGGACTGGCAGTAGCATAGTATGCAATTGTGCCATACCTTTGGGTATCTCTGCAGGTGGTAGCCACCAACCCTTTGGTTTGAACTACATAACTTTGTTTCTACTTGGGACTGATCAGACAGATGCACCTTTTCTGGATTCAAGAATTCACTTGGAAGACAAAGCTTTAGACCTGGACAAATCACTTTTTGGAGTTTGATTTTGTTTTTCCATTGCAAGCTGACTTCTGTCTTTTGCAGTGGTACTGACTGCACTGCCTTCCTGAGAAGAATACACCTCATCAACACTTTGATCCATTTTTAATTTCTTATTTTAAGTGTACTTAACATCCTCTGATGACTGCCATCCACACCCACAGGCCAGGGACAGATTTACAGTACTGAGTCTTGAACGTAAATTGTGATTGCAGTAGTACACACATCACACTGCAGTCCACCACCACTTCCTTCCAAGCTTAGCTGACTGACTCCTACTACAGTTATTGTTCAGTGACCTACTCAACAGTGTGCCGCATAATTTATTTTGGTGATGCAGACATCTGGCACATGGCTGCACACACAGTCCCACATGGCTTAGTTAATGCTTATACGTAATGATAAACTAAGAAGGATAAGGAGGAGGAATAATGGATGAAATGAGTGATGATGATAGATGATGATAACACTTGTGCATGTACTTTTATTACTTGTGTTGTAGTTTACACAGACTGGTACTGGTCACAAATTCAGAATATCCCCTGGGCTCCCCACAGCCAGCAGCACAGACGCAGTAAATTGTCTGTTTGTCAGAAAAGTATTTTTTTTTCTTTATCTGTAATACATGAAATCAAGAATGAACATTAATGAGTGATCATGATTGGGTGGCACAAGTCAAAGATTTATTTTGTCAGTCTGCTCTTGCCCTACACACACTTACATAGCCACATTGAGGAGGCCAGGAAAAGAAAAAAAAAATTATTTGTGATTTCTGGGACTGTAAAATTTCTCATGCCCCCCATAGTCTCTCTATCCTCTGGATCTAGAATGGAAGGCACAAGACAAAGATTTATTTTGTCAGCCTGATTTTGCCCTACACACACTCACACTGCCACATTAAGGAGGCCAGAAAAAAAAACTTTTATTTGGGATTTCTGGGACTGTAACATTTCTCATGCCCACTCCCCACAGTCTCTTTCTCCTCTGGATCTGAATGGCTCAAGTCAAAGATTTATTTTGTCACCCTGCCTTTTCCCTACGCATATTCACACTGTCACAGGGGCCAGGGAAAAAAATATTTGGGATTTCTAGGACAGTAACATTTCTCTTGGGCCCCCAGTAGTCTCTCTCTCTCTCTCTCTGTTCTCTCTCCCATATGGATCTGGATGGCACAAGTCAAAGATGTATTTTGTCAGCCAGATCTTGACCTGTACACATAGCCACACTGAGGCCAGGAAAGGAAAAAAAAACTTTTATTTGGGATTTCTGGGAAAGTAACATTTCTCGTGGGCCCCCTTTAGTCTCTCTCTCTCTCTCTCTCTCTCCTATGGATCTGGGATAGTGCAAGTTAAAGTTTTTTGGTTTTTTTTTGACAGCCTGTCCTTGCCCTGTACACATAGCCACACTGAGTCCAGGAAAAGAAAAAAAAAATATTTGGGATTTCTGGGACTGTAAAATTTCTCTTGGACCCTCATTAGTCTCTCTCTCTCATCCCCTCTTTCCTTGGGATCTGGATGGCACAAGTCAAATATTTATTTTGCCAGCCTGCCCTTTCCCTGTACTACATACAGCCACACTAAGGCCAAGAAAGGAAAAAAAAAACTTCATGGATTTCTGGTACTGTAAAATTTCTCTTGAGCCCCCAATAGTCTCTCCCTCTCTCCTCTGGATCTGGTATGGCACAAGACAAAGGTTTTGCCAGCCTACCCTTGCTCAGCATACACAAAGCCACACCTTCTGAGGCCAAGAAAAGAAAAAAAAACTTTTATTTGGGATTTCTGGCACTGTAAAATTTCTCTTGGGCCCCCAGTAGTCTCCCCCTCTCTCCTCTGGACTCTGCAATGGCACAAGTCAAAGATTTTGCCAGCCTGACCTTGCTCAGTGTACCAGCCAAACTGCCTGAGGCCAAGAAAATAAATAAAACACTTTTATTTGGGATTTTCTGTAACTTTAAAATTTCTCTAGGGCCCCCAGTAGTCTTTCTCTCTCTCTCTCTCTCTCTCTCTCATCTGGAGGATCTTCTGGATTCAATTTCTGGATGGCACAACTCAAAGATTTCTTTTGCCAGCCTGCCCTTGCCCTGTAGTACACTGCCTTTTTTGAATTGCTTACCTCCCCCAGCAACCACCCACTATCTCTCTCCCCCTCAAATTCCTCTCCTCTCCTCTCTCTCCCCCAATGATGACTTTATCTCTCCCCTCCCCAGAAAGTTTCCTCTTCTCTCTCTCTCCTCTCTTTCTATCCTCACCTCCGGCTCCACATAACAAATACATTTTTTTTAATTAATATTTAATTTCTCTCTGTGGTGTGCAACTTGAGTGTCTGGCTCTGCTCTGCAGCAGCAAGCTCCTCTGACCATCCACCAAATCATCTGGGCCCGCATTGTGTACTCACCATGTTTATATACTGTGAGTGCATCATGTGACTGACTATCCTGCTCTGTTGCCTGATTGGATGCCACTGGCGAGCAAGGATACTGACGGCAACCCCATGGTAACAGTACACTGAATGGCACTCCACAGACCTGGAACCAGACTTCTGCAGTGAAGTCCATATTTATCAGGGTCCATGGATTACAGGTTCAAAATGTGAGTTCAGATCTCAGGCAGAGCAGCCTGCCCAGCCCTAGTGTAAATGCACTGAGGCTCACAGACTACCCTAATTGTCTTTATCCCAAGTGAGCTGAACTCACAGTTGATGCAGCCAGACACTTTATGCAGGAGTTCAACATATGTTGCATCATATCCGTGCACATGTCTACCGATGGGAAACTGTCAAGACACGTATAGTTGTCAGTGCACACTGACACTGACTGTTAGGGTGACAACTACTTTGATCTGCAGTCAGTGATATTCAGTAATTTTTTTTCCCTTCTGTTTTTTTTTTTTTAGCCATTACCAGTATTTTTTGTCATTGGTTATTGTGGGGACACTGACAACACTGACACCACTTCCCGTTGTCCTGAACTCATTGTAATGGGATTGGCAAGCTATTGATGTCACACTCATCAACATGCAGCCCATCGCCACCCATGCAAGTTGCTTTGAATTTGTAGTAAACCCCCCAAGGTGTTTCTCATCCAGATGTCTGGCTAGAGAATGCTGGATACTGTTCAATGGATGTAGTTGCTTAGGGTTCCTGTAGCTGTCCACCAGTATGGATGCATGTTGGTGTATATGTGCAGGTGTGCCCAGTACAGCCTCACGGAATGTTCATGTTTACCACTGGGACTCCTGTTGATACATTTGGGAACAAACATATTTAAATATGCGCCAATCACAGTGCAAATATTTGTGCTCCACCTTGAAGTAGCAATGGTTTTCAAAAATGTTATAACTGTTCTTCTGAATATAGCCCACTTACCATTCAGTGCAAAGCCCATTAGACTGCACCAGTACTTATCCTGAAATAGAGTTCCTGCAATGTGTACATCCCAGTGGGCACATAAGGCACTACTGGGCCGTTTGCATGACCATTATGGGCTGCTTTGCATGATGTTATAGGCCTTTCTCACCTACATTAGCCCCTTCTGTGAGCTGTCCCTGATTCTACTGGCTTCACCATTCCTTCCAAGTCCAGTTCACCTAAGTAATGAAAAAATCCTTGTTGTCCACTGATCCCTCCCCCCACTGGACACCCCTTGCTGCCATGCCTGAAGAATTCACTGGTGTCCACTGGTCCCTCCCCCACACAATCCCTGTTCATGAACATATGAAAGGCTTCCACCTCTGTGTTTCATAACCACCATAAAGCCACAGCTCACTTTACCAGACATAGCGGTGCCCACCACACCAGGTAACCCCCCACTGCTGGTGCTGTTCATCCCACTTACCCACGGCAGTAAAGAATCACTGCACCTTCTTACCATGTAGTTAGTTCTGCAGTGATTCGATGATGGTTGGAACAACCTCACAACACCCTTACTTGTCCACCTGCCTTCTCACGGTAGCTGGGAGTTCACTACTTTGTTGTAGGGTGCATCAGATATCATTGATGTGTGCATTACAAAGTGGTTCCACACAAATGGATCATGGCACAATTAGTACCCCTTCGGAAATGTTTGGTGTTTACTACTGTCAAAAAGTGCTGACAACATTAATTGAGTGAGGCATACTGCATTGGCAGGAATAGATCCAATCACAGTACTTGAATCTGCTGCTAGGGTATTAGTAGATACCAGTCACAAAATGGCAGAGAAAGGGAAAGTGTTGCTGGTGGGGGACCTAAACATGGCATGTGTTAACTGGAACATCTATGCAGCAGCCACCACCAGGAGCAGAGACATCTTGGCTGTTTGGCAGGGCACATGCCTCAGACAACTACTGGATGAACCCACATGGGAGGGAGTGATATTACACCTGGTTCTCAACAATGCTGACAGAATAATAGATCTGTCACTGAGCAGTCATCTAGGATCCAGCGATCACCATACTGTGTGACAGTAGTAGAGTCAAGCCAGACAAAAGTAAGGGTCCTGGATTTCAAAAGAGTGAACTTTACAAAAATGTGGGAACATGAAAAGAAGATCCTGGTAAAGGTGTAGGGAAGGGAGGGGATACAGGAACAGTAGAGGCAAGAAGACTCTGTGTAAAGCAAGTCAAAAAAGCAAATAGAATGTAAAAAACACTATGGTTTTCTAAAGAAGTGGCAGGGAAGGCTAAGGAAAAGAAATGGGCATTCACAAAATACAAAGAAACAAAGAGGGCAGAAGACAAGGAACAGCTTCAGGCAAAACAGAAGGAAGCTGGGGAAGCAGTCAGGAGCACAAAGGTGCAAACTGAAGAAACAATAGCACAGCCAGTAAAAGATGGAGACAAAACCTTCTTCAGCTACATTAGGGACAGGAAACAGACCAATGGAGGGATTGTGAGGCTCCATAAGGGGGGGGGGGAGCAGATGTGTGCAGAGGGACCCAGAAGAAGCTGAACATCTGAATGAATACTTCTGCTCAGAATTTACAAACAAAGGCACAGGTGAGGGACCAAAATTAGATAGTAGAAACAAACATGGAGGAGAGGTGGAAACCAGTCCATTCATGGAGGACAGAGTCCGAATGGAACTCTTGAAACTAAAAATGGAAAAGGCAATGGGTCCTGATGGGATTCATCCCAGAATACTGAAAGAACTCAGAGAAGCCAGCCCAGTGGTCCTGAGGGTTGAGGTGCTAGCCTTACCTTGCACCATGCCAGCAACCCGTGTTTGGAAGAGGACTCGGGACACCGGAGGTCAGCCAGGGAGGAGAGGATCGAGCATCCAATGGACTGCTTTCCTCTCTTGGGGAAGAAGGGTGGTGCATCCTGTAGTTCCTGCAGCTCACAGTGGAGACTGGGAGCATTGCAACTAGTGGGGCACATACTCAGGGTGTGGAGGTGTCAGCGGACATCCTGCACACGGATGCAGAAGCATGCCCATTGTGCACCAGACATTATTGCACATCCACACCCCTGAAAACATGGAAAAATGAAAAACACCCTGGCACCCAGGAAGGTGAGGGTGGAACCCATGGATGGCACCCACATTCATCGCTGGATCCCTCTGACCAATCTTCGGCTCTCACCCTCACTCCAGTCGCTCACTAGTTTATAAACTGAGCACTGGAGGAGTTGGCAGTCCCACCTCTGTGGACTCAGACCTGGCGGTTGGTTAGGTTGGAGTTGGGTACGAGAGCACCCCAGGACAGAGGTTTGATCAGAGGATCTCAGGCAAAGCAGGTGAAAGCCGGTACCAATGTCCACACTGGAGAGAGGTCCTATGGGGCTAGTGAGAAGGGGGCAGAAAAAGAGTTAAAAAAAAAGAACTCAGAGAGCTACTAGGGGCACCTTATTTAAAAAATCTATGGTGGAGGGAGTGGAGCCAAAGGAGTGCATGAGGAAAAATTTTGTACCACTGCAAAAGAGTGGGAGCCAGGTGGAAGTATGGAATTACAGGCCAGTCAGTTTCACCTTAGTGGTATGGAAAATAATGGAATCAATGCTAACAGAAAGGACTATTGCATATCTTGAGGTCAGCATGATGCAAGACCCAAGGCAACATAGAATCACAGCTGGTAGATCTTGTCAGACAATTCTGATATATTTCTTGACTATGTAACCAGGGTGGTTGATAGTAGGGGGAGCATGTACATGTTTTGTCTTGATTTTAGCCAAGCATTTGACACCATCCCAGACAGGAGGAGAGTAAAAAAAATTGGGAAGCCTGGAATAAGGGCCCAAAGTAGTGAATTGTGTCAGAAATTGGCTCAGCAGGAAACAGAGGGTGGTTGGTAATAGAGTTCAATCCTGGGACATGGAGGTGATCAATGGGGTGCCACAAGACTCAGTGTTGGGGACAGTGCTCTTCACTGTCATCATTAGCAACATTGCAGAAGGGCTGGAAGGCAAGGGAAGCCTGTTTACAGATCACCCCAAGATCTACAATAGAGTGGATACTACAGATGGGGTGGGAAGAATGTGAAGTTACTTAGGCAAGTTGGAGGAGTGGTCAATACAAAAGAATGCAAAGTCATGCACTTGGAGAACAGGAATCCAGGAGGCAAATACAGGATGGGGGGAGATACTAACAATAAGAACACTGGAAAGAGACCTGGGGCGGTAATTGTAACAGACAACTTGAAAGTAGCCAAGCAATGTGAGAGGGCAGTGAGGAGGACCGGAGAAATTGAAAACGACCTCAAAATGTATTTATTTATTTATTACAATCTAAGATTATATCTTTGAGTCAGGGACTCCTTTACAGAGATTCAACATCAAAACAGAATACAGTAAAACAAAATTGTTGCAAATACAGTGAGAAGGACAAAAATATACATCATAGTAAACAACATAATTGAACAGACAAGCTATCATATACAAGACTAGGTTCATAAATTTTAAGCAGCTAGCACATGTTTATAAAGAAGTAACAGTTCTATTGCCAAAGTGCTAGGTGGGTAAGGTAACACAAACGTCACCTCAGGTTATAAGAAGTGCTAAGAGGTGGACAACTGAAGCTGGAAATAGATGACAGGGGAAAAGGGAGAACAGGCAGATAAAGGTAGGGTGGGGAGAGAAAACTAAAGAGTGAAGTAGGAGGGTGAAGAGGGGAGGGAGGTAGGTGTGAAAGGAATAAAAGTGGTGAAAGCAAGGAAAGGAAGAAGCAAAGATAGTCATGGGCAGATAGAGAAAAGAAAAGAGGCCATCGAGGGAGAGGGTGGGTGAGGGGGCTGGCAGGGGTGGATTGAATGAGGACAGAGAACAAAGTTGATAAGGGTGAATGGAAGAGCAGAGAGAGACATAGTACCTGCTATGATCAGCAGAAATGCTGGTCATGCTGACCCATCGGCGCAGCGACTGGATTTCCATCTGCGACACTGGTGACCCAGGTTCAGGAATGGACCCGGGTTGCTGGAGAGCCGGCCTGCAGGAGAAAGCTTGAGCATCCTCTGACTGCTCACTTTCTCCTGGGGGAGGGTGGTATGGCATCTTGCTGTGTGCTGACTCCTGGAAGAGGCTGGGAGCACAGCAGTACAGGAGATGGAAGTCAGAAGGAGGCGTGGTGGACATCGGCGCTCACCTAGACATTAGTGGCACACCATGACCCAGGGAAATGAAACTGGAAAATGAGTGGCTCCCCTGCTGGGTAGATGATGGCTGCTGGTTCCCACTGTGGCCAAGGAGTGCTGGCCCTTAATCCCTTCTCAGCAGCTTCCAGGAGGGCTGAATTGAGTGCATTGGTTGCCGTCCTGGTGCCTTCCCCCTTAGATGGGGGGGACCCATCTGGTGCAGGGCTTTGTCCGGACTGCCCCTCCTGGGATGGCTGCAATATGAGATGAGGAGGGCAGGGTGTAGAAAGGTTCCAACAGGGCCTAGGCTGGCCCGAAGTAGAGTCGAGCCTGGAGCCAAGGAGCAAAAAAAAAAAGAAATGAGTGCTGGTCATGGTTCTATGTGACAACGGTGACTGGCAAATCTTTTTACATTTATGTGGGGGCTGTGCCCCTACACTCCCCCACACCACCCTACTTAAGGATTCTCAACCTCAGGGGGGTGCAGGTTGGGGGGGCAAAACATAAAAGAAATAAAACTCGGGCCAGACGCAACAAAAACAAACCTGCGCCTGGACCTGAACCCAGCACCCTAGCCACCAAAGCCGAAAGCCAACCCACTACATCATGGGGCCAGCTCAGCAGCCTACTGCAGCACCACTCCTAGAATTCCCTCCCACCCCTTGCCGAGCATCCTCACTCCCCACTGCACATGTACCTGTAGCATGCTCGCTCCCATCCTCCTGCATTCCTGTAGTGATTTACTGTCGCTATGGTCACCATCGAACCCCATCCAATCACTGTAGCTGCCCAGCAGCCACTGTGCCATGCACTGCGATTGAGTTGCCCTTTCGGGGGGTTGCTCAACTGTGGTCATGCACATCACGGTATACCCTGGTCATAAGAGTGTCTTTAAATGGCAAGAGTGGGGTGGTGGTTGGAAGTGTCAAGGAGAGAGGAAAAGACAAGGTATAAGGAAGTGGAAGGAACAGTGGAAAGGATGACAAGGTGAGGAATGATTGGGTGAGAACAGGAAATTGATCTAGAGGAGGAGGGAGGGTTAGGATTCACAGTCACAGACACTGGCCAGAGCAAGTAGAGATCAAAGTTTTGTTTTATACGGGCCTAGTTTGTCTTCTCCAAATAGTTCTTTGCTGAGAGAGTTGAGCCAGGTAGGTGCACAATATTCATATGATCTTTGACCTTGTGAGATCCTCCAGAAAGGGATTTTCAGGGTTTGGTTGTTTTGACCCCAGTACACCTGGGTGAGTTTTGTAGTATTAGAGATCCCATACTCCAGAGGGGGTAATTCTAAGTATTGATTTTTTGGCAAGCAGGCACATCTGGTATCAGATTTGGCAATCTAAGTTAAGTCACCTACTTTGGGTGTATAGTTCGCATGTGTGGGCATGACATTGTGCACCCAGCACAAGCTTACAAGCCTTGTTGAGGGTCATTTTGAGTCGTCTGAGAGCCATTGGAGTTGGTGCACCATACATGACCACGCCGTAGTCAATGACTAAGAGCACTGAGCTTGACACTGCTCTCTTTAGGGCCTTATTAGTAAAGCAAGGTTTGCTTCTATAGAGTAGCCCCAGTTTAGCATTTCCAGTTTTGGTAACTTGATCAATGTGTTGAGAGTAGGAAAGAGCACTGTCTAGCATTATGCCCAAATATTTAAAATGGTTAATCATCTCAAGGGGGAATTTTGGTTGTTGACAATGCATAGCTGGAAATTCCTGCGTATATTGAGATTGGATCATGGTCTTCAGTTTTTTATAGTTTAGGAGCAGCTGTGAGTAGAAAAACACTTTTCTACCCGGGAGAAATTGGCCTGCATCTGTATTTCAAGCTTCATGGGGTTTGAGTGGCTTGAGTAAAGCACAGCACCATCAGGGTATAGCAATATTTGATTGCTGACTGCTAGAAGGAACAGATTTAGAAAAAGGCTAAAAAGCAGGGATCCAAGGATAGAGCCTTAGGGCACTCCAGTTATGACACACTGGTAATCCAAGCAGACAAAATTTATTTTGACTTTTTGTAGTCTGCCATGGAGGCAGCTTCTAAACCAGGAAGCAGATTCAGGGGATAGACCAGTAGCAGATAATTGATAGAGGAGGAGCTCATAATTTACAGCGTCAAAGGCATTGGTGTGGTCAATATATGTAGCCCCCACCAAGAGCCCCTGATCAAGAGTGCAATGAATAAAACTAGTGCATTCTACAAGAGCCGTGGTAGTGCTATATTGTTTCCAAAATTCATGCTGCTGATGGCATTGTAGCTGATATTTGTTGAGGAATTTGACAAGCTGGTTGGAAACAATGCATTCCAGTGCCTTCGATGGGGGGGAGGGGAATAGAGATAGGGCCATAGTGGGGTTAGCTCTATCTTCACTTTTGAAAACTGGTGTGACCATCACCACCTTCCATAATTGTGGGAACTTACCAGTTACTAGTGATAAGTTCAGAATTTTGGTGAGGGGAGCAAGAACAACATCAAGTGTGAGTTCAAGAAGAATTTAGATAGTCTGTAATTACTGGTCCTTGATTTACCAAGTACCAAAGTGATATATCTCTTGGACTGAGATGGGGTAATTATTTTAAGCTAGAAGAGGGGTATGGAGCTGTGTTGGGAGGGGGTATTAGAGAGATTTTTTGGTTTTTGGTGGCAGAAAGAAGTCAGGGGGTAGAACACCACACAGGTCAACAAATATTTGTTGATGGTCTCGGCAATAGTCCTAGAGTCCTGGGTGGGAGTACCAACAACATTTATTAAGGTAAGAGGAGACATGTTTGGTTTACCAGACAGGGATCTGATATTTTCCCAGAAGCGTCTGCTGTCATCACAAGAGTTTTCAAACTCCCTTTGAAAGTGATGACTTTTGGCCTTACAGATTGCCCACGTACATTTATTATGTGCCACCTGTATTTCTGGATGTCAGCTGCTATGCCTGCACTTCTGGATGTATGCTATTAGTTGTCTCGATGTTTCATGAGGTCACGTAATTGCAGGGAGATCCATGAGTTTTATTGGCCCATGATCTTGCGCTTGGTGAGTGGGGCATAAATATCACACGATTCATAAAATTTTTCGATAAAGAGTGTTAGGACATCATCAACATCAACAGTGGTGTTCAGTAAATTCCAATTATGGTTGCTTGGATGCCCTTTCAGTGCATCCAGCTTCCATTTTTTTAGTAGTCATATAGTGATGGTTTCGGTTGGGACTTTAGGGGGCTTATTAGACCAGGTGAAGAGGATAGGGGAATGATCAGTAAGGGAATCGGGAATAGAGATGGCTGAAGTTGCCCCAATTTGCTCCACGAAGTGATTCACAGAGTGAAGATGAATTCACAGAGTGCTCCACAACACGAAGCGGAGTACTTTGCGTTATAATGGGTAACGCAAAGTCCATTGAAAACAATGACTTCGCATTACTCCATCTTCCCAAACCACTACTCCACCAATTCTTAAGGCGAAGTACATTGAAAACAATTTACTTCGCCTCACTTCGCCTTGTTTTTAAGCTTCAAAGGTGAATTTTGCAGTGATTCATGGGATTTCGGGTCACATGGGCTCTAAATTGTTCAGCACAGCCTCAGTTTGGGGTAGTGTGTGTAGGAAGCTGTAGGAGACAATCTGCTTTGTGAGCTCTCTGCAATTCAAACCTTCTAAAAGCTGTTAAAAAAGTCTTTTTGAGTAATTTTTTTTGCTGAAACTTTAATTCATCGATTATAGGAAACCCTCCTGTGCTCATATCATAGAACGTTTATTGTTTGTGTGTGCATTTTGAATGTTAATGTACAACTTTCAGTATGTGTACTGAGAGACAGTGGAAGTATGCTTTGGGGAAGGGGTGTATCTGTGGTGTAGGTAAATTAACTTGGAGAAAAAGAAAGTGTTTTCTGTTTTGGTGATATTTTTCTTGTATAATTGTGTTAATGTACACACAGTAACAGTTTCAATAATTCTTTCCATTTTTTTGCTGATTGTTGTGGTGCAGCAGTGCATAATTTTAGTTTGTTTAAAATATGTGGTTATATTACTGAAGTTTTCAATTTGCTATGCATTACTTAGTGTGTGTGTGAGTATGTGTGTGATGCGTGTCATCAAATCAGACACCTTTTATTGTACCACATAATAATTTCAGCAATGTGAACCTGCTTTCCACTGCAGCTGTGTGATTTTTGTACTTCTTTGTGGTATCTTTACTGGTACTAGTACTAGTGATTGTTACTGCAGCAGTGCAGTACACTGCCTCCCCTACCCGTGGGCCGCCCCAGCCAGCAAAGGTATTCATTTCCAGATTTGAATTTCTGATGGTGAACACTGGTTAGGTGTTGTGCCTTTGCATCTGCATCTCTTCACTGCACAGCACAATCTTAATCTGTTTGTGCATTTGCATCTCTTTAGGGCCCAATCTCCATCTGTTGCTTAAGTCACAGTTGTTTCTTTGACTTCCCTTCAGAGAACTGGACAGGTGTGGTGCATAATATGCACCACATATATTTGGTATATATACATATAACATGCAGGGGCTGGCAGTATAGCGTAGAGGTTAGAGGAATGAGGTGTGAATGAGCTTGGTTCATCCAGCAGGACAGACCTGAGTCTGATTCTCATAACTTCCACTTGCATACTGTGTGACTCTGAGCAAGTCACTTAACCGCCCAGTGCTCCCAGGTCACCCCTGCGAACAGGCACTTGTGCCTAGTGGGACTTACCCAGTTACCAAAGACTAAAATAAAAATAAATAAATAAATAACTCTGCATAAATATTATATTCATTAATATGCATTTTTAAGTCAGGACCATTATCACGAGTCACTCGTGATACAAATCACGTTCTTCATCATCACGGTCACAAATGCAGTCACAAATCATGATTCACTATCACGTCACGAATCACAACACTAATTTTTTGACTAGTTACTTGGATGTATGGTAAACATGTTTTGTAGTATCTATCCAGGCTTCACCACCCCGCCATTGTACTCATTAATGAACATTTTTAAGTCAGGGAGTTTGTGCTATAGCTCATCGGGTAAGTACAGCCATAGGCATTCGCATTCCCAATACAGTTCCATATTGGTTATCTCACACCGTCAACACCGAATCACATTCTTCATCATCACAGTCACAAATGCAGTCACAAATGACAATTCATGATCACGTCACGAATCACAACATTAATTTTTTTACTAGTTACTTGGATGTATTGTAAGCATGTTTTGTGGTATCTCTCCAGGCTTCACCACTCCACATTGTACTCATTAATAAGCATTTTTAAGTTGGGGAGTTTTGTGCTACAGCTCATCAGGGAAGTACAGCCATAGGCATTCGCATTCCTTCCTATACAGCACGTGAGTTACAGTACTGTAAGTAGTGGTGGACGTAGTGGCCCCAATTTGCTCCATGAAGTGATTCATTGAGTAACATGGAATCCACGGAGAACTCCACAATATGAAGCGGAGTACTTTGCTTCATAATGAGGAACGTGAAGTCCATTGAAACCAATGACTTTGCTTCATTTAGCCTTCCCCAAACCACTTCTCCACCAATTTTAAGGTGATGCACATTGAAATCAATGTAATTCACCTCCCTTCACCCTGTAATTGAGCTCCAAATGAAATTCTACAGTTATTCATGGGATTGCAGGTCACATGGGGTCTAGATTGTTCAGCACAGCCTCAGTTCTGACCTGGATAGTGTGTGTGCAGTGGTAGCTGGAGACAGTTTGCTCTCAGAGCTCTGTGATTCAAAACCTCAAAAAGCTGTTTAAAATGCCTTTTTGAATAATATATATTTTGCTCAAAAGTTAGTACATCGATTGTAGGAAACCCTTCTGTGCTCATATCATTGAGTGTTTGTTGTGTGTGGATTTTGTATGTTAATTTAGAACAGTCAGTCTGTGTACTGTAAAGTGTGCTTTGGGGGAGGGGCGTATTTGTGGTCAAGGTAGCTTAAATGGGAGAAAAAGGCAGTCTTTCTGTTTTGGTTATATTTTTCTTGTATAACTGTGTTAATGCACACACAATAATATTTTCACTAACTCTTGACATTTTTTTGTTGATTGTTGTGGTGCAGCAGTGTACAATTTGTCTGTTTAAAACATTTGGTTATATTACTAAAGGTTTTCAATTTTCTATGCATTACTTGAATGTGCGTGTGAGTGTGTGTGATGCGTGCCATTAAATCAGACATCTTTTATTGTGTTACAGAGTAATTACAGCAGAGTGAACCTGCTATCCACTGTACCTGCATGAATTTTTTATAATGCTTTGTTGTATTTTTACTGGTAGTGGATTGTTACTGCCGTGCACTAATCCCCCAATTGGCAAAATGCATTCCTTTCCAGATTTGGATTTGTGACTTGTGAGCACTGGTTAGGAGTTATTGTGCCTTTTCGTATGCATCCCTTGAGTGTGCAGCAAAATCTTAAAGTGTCTGTACATTTGAATGGCACCATTAATTCTGGGAGACTGCATTTCTTGTTATGCTCTCATTTCACTTCGTTAGCACTGGGGAATTTTCTGGACACAAGACAGTAGTATTTTGGGGATGCACATTAATTCTAGTGACTCTGTGTGTGACCTGACCACTGCGCACATGAGTAAGTGTGCCATTTTTTCTGGGAGACTTTACATTTCTTGTTACATGCTCATTTCACTTCATCGGCACTGCAGAGTTTTCTGGACACAAGACAGTAGCACTTTGGAGATGCACATTCATTCTGGTGACTGTGTGGGTGGGATGCTGCAAATATTGTTGTCACGCTGCCTTACCTCATGTTTAAGGCAGAGTGACAATGCAAAGTAATAATAACAAGGCAAAGTGAGCCTTTCTTATGGGGCACTCCACATAGCAAAGTGCCAACACGAAGTGGCCACTTTGTTTTCACTTCACAGGTGGATTTTAGATTAGCTGCATCTCTTATCAGGGAGTACTGAGACGTGATTTATTCTTTTAGGGTCATTGGTGACCAGCCAGTCGATGAAAGTGCTTGTTCCAGTTTGGTAGTTTATCCTAGTGGAGGTACTTACTATTTGAGAGGCATCTACTGAGGATAGAGCATCTTTATAGGGACCTTTTTAATAGGAGATCCAATTGATGTGGAAATCCCCAAGCAAGATAATGTCAGTGTTGGGACTGCTCCTAACAAGGTAGTCAGTTATGACTTTGAAGTTACTATCTTGAGCCTTGGGTGGGATGTAGATGGATACTACCGTAAATGATTTTCCATTTTTGCTAATTAGTATCCTTACTGGCAGCAGCTAAGTGTAACACTTGGTAGTGATGTGCAGGAACATTTGCCCTTGGAGGTGTTCCTTCATATATAATGCATAGCCGCCCTCACATTTTCCAAGCCTATCATGGCTGAAAGAGTTGTACCCTGGGAGTTGTCTGGGATCCTCAGACTCAGCCGTGTCTCCACTACTGACAGGATATCCAGTTGATGTTTGGTGATCCACTCTTGAACTGCACCAAATTTTGCCTGTAAACTGCAGATATTGATGGAGGCTATTTTTAGTACTGATTGATGTTTTAGGGTGCCCTGAGAGTGCGACATGGGTTAAGGGTTAGGGTGGCTGTTACCCAACAGGAGTAATAGGAGGTAGGCCAGTCTTATTACCTGCCATTTTATGTGGCAGGAAAGGACAATGAACACCATTAGAAGAAAGAAGAGAGTAGTAATAGCATAACAAGTGTGACATCATGCTGTTGGGTCACACACATTGGGTGAAGGCAGTGTACCTCATGGGGTGAGAGGTACTGAGAGCCACCAAACGGGAAAGGCACCTGGCAGTAATGATATGTCATGATGTGAAGGTGACCAAATAATTTGAGAAGGCTGTGAGGAGACCCACTGGAAAGATAGGCTGCATATGATGAGTTATTTCCAGCTAAAAAAAGTAGATGGTGATGCTACTGTATAGAACACTATTGATACCTCATTTACAGTACCTGTTGCAGTTCTTGAGGATGCATAATAGGAAGGACGTACACAGAGTATAAGCAGTCCACAGAAGGCCAACCAAAATGCTGTCCGGTGGCTTCACCAGGCGTCATATGAGAGGGGGATCAGAATATGGATTCCCTGGAGGACAGAAGAGTGATGAGGGATATGAGTGAGAGTTTGAAATAATGCAGTGGTGTAAAGAACCTAGAAGAGTTTGTCATCTTAAAAAAAGAAATGGAAGAACATTTGGCCATGATATGAAAATTCAGGTGGGTAGACTTTGAGATAACATAAGAAAGTCTTTCTTAATGTAAAGGGTGGTGGATCCATGGAACAGCCTCTACACAGCTTTTCCTGGGCCAGAAACACAAAAGGGACACACAAAAAGAAAGTATGGGGACACAAAATAGACAGTAAACCACAGATCATTTAGTATCTTCACTAGATGAGTCAGGTTGGGGAAATGGGCAGTCTAGGTGGGACAAGCAGTCCTTATTTGTGATGAAATTGTATGTGTCTATATTTCAGTGTTTCTATGGAGACTATTCTCCATACCACAAAGTTGTAATGAGGCCGAGGAAGATATGAATGGTCAGCAAAGCTAGGTACTCCTTAGAAAGGAGATAGGCTGTGCATCTTCTGGTGGGAAGTACTTGCATACCTGTGCCGAACAGCTTCATCAGGGAAAGAGGCTTGTGTACAGAATTAGGATAACAGGGGCCCCAAAAAGGGCACATGCACAAGGAAAGTAGTGATATAGTCTCTGCATCAATTACCTAACACATTTTAAATGAACAAAACTGCACAAGAGCAAACCCTGATACAAGGTAAACAATTCACATGTCTATCACTGGACAACAAACTTCATAGTAACACCACCTTGATGTGATTATGGTACCCAAACATATCTCCACTTTTAACTTGTGGCTATGGTAACTGCATAGTGTTGACCTCTGGATCTGGTAAGTTCACTGCTGGTCACATCCATGTGCATCGTTGAAAGTACTTGTAGTTGTTAACGTTTGTAACATAGTCGAAAACGTTTTATGGCAAATCAATAACTTCATAGGTAGTACACATCAGATCAACTGAAAACTTAAGATGTGTATCACTGTACCAATAAATTCATATGTGATTCCACACACTTGATGGGATTACACTACTGAGAAATCTCAACACCTGAAATATGTGCCTACGGTTATTGTACCATGTACTCTTGTCTGTGTGGTAACTCCAGTGATGCTCACAGCCATCAGAATCATGGAAAGGACTGTCACTTCTGAAGGCTGCTGTGCCAATGGGTAAAATTAAACAGAATTCAGCAGTCCTTTACATGGCATGGTGACCATGCTGGGACATTGTCTGAGTGGCAAATCTAGAGATGAGTCCTTGAATGGCTGTCTCCTTGTCTGGATGCTCAAATGAAGAGCACAGTGATGCTGGTGTGCTATTCAACATAGAATGTCAAAGTCATCCTCGGTCAATCTAAGACTTATGTTGAGTACAACTTCCATGAGCTCAGCAACATTTTCTACTATGAGGAGAAAAAAGAACAAATATACACTTAGTGAGTACTGCTGCTGAAATCTGCCTGTGAATCTGTCTTCTGTCATGAGTACAATTACACATGTGCATCACTGAAAAAAGCGTGATAATACATACCAGGCTGCATGTATTTTTAGATGCAATGTACCACGCACCTTATTCCATTGTGGGCATACTATAGGTGGGTAACCATCCATATTCCTGCTGCCCTGTCTGGTCACTGTCTCTCTGGTACCACTGAGCACCATTTCCCCCACAGACTGACACCTGCAGCAGTGCCTGGAGGGCGGGGGGTGTCACCCCCTCCAGCTAGGACTAACAATCCACATCAGGCCTTCAGTGAACCAGTGAAGCAAGCAAGATGATGTGTGGCAGTCAGGGCTTCAAGGAACCTATGATCGCAAGTTATTTTCCATTATTCTGTCTTCCCCTTGAATGGCATGTGAATGTGCACATGCATGCAGATGATTATATGACATGTAGGTACAATCCTTGCTTCCCAAGTTCCAACAATGGCATGAAGTTTCAGCTGGGTGACAATCAAGGATTGGGTTTTCCAATACTGCATCCACAGGAGAGGAGAGGAGAGCAGTCCATGAGATGCTTAAACCTATCCATCCCCGTGCATCCCCCCTGCCACCCACATTTTTTGTTGAGCTGTGGATGCCAGGGTGGTGCCACGTGTTTCATGTGGTGCATCAACCCTCAGCGCCATCGTGTTGTGTTGTGTGCTGCATTGTCACACACCTCAGCTGTCAGCAGCAGTGGGTGATTGTGCTTTACTGAGCTCCTAAGACACTGACTGACTTTCTCCCCATGTTGAAATTGCTGATACTGTATGTCACCTTTCTTGTTGTCTATGTTACAGAAATGCTAGAGCACATTATTAGGGAGCTTGCATGACATACTTTTCACACAAGTGTGTCTACTTGTACAAGTAATGGTGGCACAGTCACAAAGACTGAAGGCTTTGCTGTGGGTATTCCCAGAGGCCCTGCATCACTACATGAAACATGAAGCTCAAACTGTTTCATATCCACTAGAAGTAATGCTTCCATGCAACTCTTTGAGCAACACATGAAATTAGTTTTCTGATACATTCACTCCAACAAGGAGCAAGGAATAATCATGTTCGAGGGGTGCATTGTTCTTGCACAGAGAAAACATGTGATGCAGCAACATAAAGTGGACAGATGCGCTATCCAGCCCACATGCCTGCTGTCTATTTTGCACATTATGGTGACAAGATAGATGCAGGATAACAGATAAGGTAACTATAGGAGTATTTTCATAACAAATTTGCAAAATGAGTTCCCACTGTCTGATTTTACGTATTGGTTTCCTATACCACAACAAATGTTGAATATGTTAGTACAAAGTCACAAACTTGGCACCACCAAAACTTGGTTTCAGCCAAGGATATACGCAGTGATAGACAGAAGCCAGCAGAAGTGTAGACAGTGAACTTCAGGACTATGCATTCCATATTGTGCAATAGATAGTATGGGAAACATGGCCTTTTGTAACAGGGTGCAAAAATGTACAGATGGGGTTACAGCAACACTCAACAGTGAGGAAGCATTTCAAGACACCACTGTACTGTCATGGACTTACACTCCAATGTGATGTGTCCACATCTGCCCATCACATGTTATTCCTGCTGTTAACCTGACAATATCGCCAGATGGAGGTAGCTATTACTACGTAGTGCCAAGTACCAAGCATTATATGTGCAGTGTAATTCAGGTAGGATTCCTTCCACAACAGCGGGGAAATAACAACATTGCAGGGGCACTGCATATACAGTAGAGTGGAATTGACACTTTGTGGTCAGCTGACAAGAGACTGGAAATTTATGCATGTTCTCAGGTATCAACAAAGATCCCCAAGGGAAGCACTGAGCATGTTGTATAACCTTGTCTGCTGTGTCCTGTAATCACTGCACATTGATAACCATGCCAATGTACTAAGACAACACTTGTATAGTTCACAAATGGGCATGCCACCCAACATGCTGGGTAACAATCAGGCCACTTAGTACTTCTCGTTACTGATCCCAGACATCATAACCACACACACAGAACCACTGAAGAGTACTCCATAACATGTCCAAACGTGGACATGCACGGACATCAATATGGCAAGGAGCACTGGCATCCAGTCAGTTTCTGGATGCAGCATAGTATGTACAGCAACTGACCATGCATAACTCATGGATCAATTGCTGCACATCATCACTGACAGCTCATAACTGTGCATGCCAAGCAGGTGACCAGATGGCTATTATGGTTGCATTTTTCCTGGTTTTGAGTATGTGACAAGCCAGTGCATATTTGTGGTCAGTTCACGGGACCAGTGGAATGCCTATTTATCATGGGACAGCATTTATGGTTCTGTAGTACTGGGTGGGAAGCAGAACCCAAAGTAGATCACATGGTACATGTGGGTGCAGTGTGGGCATACCATGGTGTTACCAACTGGCCACTATATGGTGTATGTACTGATGCTCATCATGCAGCATTAAGAAGCATGCTATCAATAACATATGTATGGGTGCAGATGGTTTAACAGCAATGAGACTGTGAAGATAAAGAGAACAGCATTGACAGAGCTCAGAGAACTACCTGCATTGGACTATCATACTGGTATGATACTTACCATATGTTGGGTCTTCGGGTACTCCTCGGACAATATAGCCTTCCTTTTTAAACTTCAGATAATGGAGTTTGCCCATTAAGGGGAAGACCAAGTTCTCCTGGCGTACCCCTTCTCTATACCTAAAGATGGTGTTCTCAGAGTGGGAGGGAGGAAGGGAAGGGGAGGGACAGGGAGACAGAACAATAAGCAGGCAACAGGACGGGGAGAGGCTAAAGGAGGTACATAATAGGCAGCACAGGGTGGCTCAGCCACTTTTGCTGAAGTTTTGATCCACTAAAAAACTACAGCACATCAGATTGGCATCAATTGGAGCAGAGAAAAAGCAATCATGTAAGAAACAGAATAGGTACAATTTTACCAATACTGATATTTACGTTTGTTTGGGGGGTAATTTGGATTAAGGTGCCTGTCTCGGGGATGTTTCAGTGAGAGAAAAGGAACTGTGTAATATGGATGTTGTAGCATAAAATGACTGAGAAGCAGCATGAGGTGTTGTTGGCCAATGGGGCCTAGCAGACAGAGTGAGAAGAGCAGGTGTCCTTGTACTGCAGGGTGGCTGCGCTAATGCTTGATGCTGTGGGAATACAATAGTTTCACTTGTTACTTGTGGTGCCTGGTTTTTGCTTCTTCTAACTAATTTTCCAGTGGCACGCATGAGTGGAGCTGAGATTTTGGTCTCCGAGTGAGAAGAGCACAGTGCGGAGAGAGAGCAGGTGACCTGCTGGAAGGGATAGATTGCAACAAGTTTTGGGGTTTTGTAGCAAAATGAATGTGAAGCACTATGCGGTGTTGTTGGCCTGGGGGGCCTAGTAACCAGACTGGAAAGAGCGCGGAGTGGAAGAGAGAGCAGGAGACCAGTGGGCAGGGGAGATACCACCATGTATGGGGTTTGCTGGTCAGTGGGGGCCTAGGGAGCAGAGCTGGAACAACTGTTTGAGGCAAGCGTCTGGGGAAAGAATTCTAAAAAAAAAAAAGAAAAAGGAAAGCTTCACAGGAGGAGATGGCTAGCATGAGCTTTAGGCCTAGTGCTTAGCAAAGAGGGGAGGACAAGCCTTAATCTGTGGCCTGAAGCAGTGCTGGGTTCAGTTGAGTGCGGAGGCAAACCTTTTGCTGGAAGGTCATGGAAAAGCGGCTAGCATGGGGGCCAACAGAGGTGGCCTCGTGGCATGACGTCACACACAGTGCCCTGAATTTGGAAGGAGAAGAAGGGCTTATTTTTGGGGAGAAGGAGGTTTTGGACCATACAGAGTTACCTCCTGTGAAAGCGTGACAAGGTGGGGGTTGGAAGGCTGATAAAAAGCCTAGTGGGGAGGGCGAAAGAGATGGCCACATGGCGTGTTGTCTCACGTCGTTTTTGTGCCAGGAAGGGGGGAAGTGGAAGAGGAGACAAGGGGAGACTCATGACCGGGGCCAGGTAGTTTTATCCTGGGAACATGGGACAAGGTGTTTTGTATTAGAGGGGCTGCAAAACAGCTTGGCGTGGGGCAGGCAGAGACGACTGCGTAGCGTGACGTCACACGCCATGGGTAGACCTCATGGTGTAGTATGTTAGGAAGTGTGGGGGCCTACTGAGGGTACCAGATAACAAGGATGCCACATCATATTTTCTGGAGGAACAGGGGAGATCCTAGGGCAAAAGTGGGCAAAGTGAGCCACGGGGGAAAGAAGGCCAGGTGGAAGCCTGGTCCCAAGGATGGGGCCTACCGAAGAGGCTTCGGCCTTGAGGAGTGGTGTCCCATGTCCAGAGGAGCATGCAGGAAGATGGCACCCGGACAAGGGGTGTTTTTTTCAAGGATAAGGAGAGTGTTACAATGAAAAAAAAAAAAAAGAAAAAACAGTGCCCACGAGAAAAAGGGGAGCAATTATGAGCAGGCAGGGGATATTCTGTGGATGGCAGCAGGCACTGGGCACTGAGCACTAGGCCAAGAGGCCACATGGCAGAAACTGGGGCAAGAAGGTGAACCTGGGTGAGAAAGGGGAGGGGGGAAAAGGGTGGCACTTTTTCCCATACACAACGACAGGAGAAGGAGAAGGGAAAGTGGGCCTGGCTAGATGAAGGGCTAGTTACAACAGTGGTTTAATAACAAACTTTTTGTCAGTTGTCTCCACAGCTTTTTTCGGGAAAACAAGGAAACATGGCTCCAAAAAAGAACAAGCCTTCAAAAGAGGATGCCTACAGGGCTATTGTGGAGCTGGCAGATAAAGCCAACAAAATGTGGCAGATGGGGAAGGGGGAGGAACCGGGGAGATCGGGAGAGACAAGGAAAGCAGGGAAGGGAAAAGGGGGTGGAGGGAAATGGCCGGCATGGAGGCCATACAGCCCAACTAGGGTACAACCACTGATGGTGGTACCTCCCAGAGCTGCTAGCGCAGTACCTCTGCAGCTCGATGACCCTGTACCATCAGTATCTCCCCAAGACCAGGTGGTGGTTCCCCCGGTGGAGCCCAGATCAGATCACCTGAGCACAGCGGTTCCTCCACAGCCACTATTATTACAACCAGCCATTCAGCCACAGGGGAACATTCCAGGGCATCACGAGGACAGCAGGGCCACAAGTAACGGACATGACCACAGGTAATGTATCCAGTTTGGTGGGAGAAAGCATCAAAGAATCTATAAGCCAAATTATTTCAGCACTCAGGACAGGGGGTTTGGGGCAGATGGAGTCAGCACTGGCAGAGATTAGGTCAGATAAAGAGACAATGAAGGAAGGGGAGAAAGGGATGGAGAGTGTGGGAAAAGGAACAAAGGAGATAGGAACTCTAGGCATGAAAATAGGGAAACATGCACCACTGGCCACAAAAGAGAAAATATGGAGGGGAGGGTAAGTGTATGTTTTCTCTTGAGTAAGCCAAGAAGTGGCAGCAAAAGATGATGAAACAGAGAATATAGGAAAGAACTAAATTGCAGCAGCGGTAGTGTTGTTGGGTAAGAAAGAGGAGGACAAATTTACCAAAGGGAAGACTTGGGATGGATGGTTTGTAGGTTTTGCCACATACTCAGTGATAGTACTGGAGAAGAAACCAGAGTTGGGCATCCCACTCATCATGTACTCCCTGATAATAAGGCTGGCTAAGACTAAGGTAGGGATGGGGTGGATATACTGTGATGAATTCTTTGACAAAAGATGGCGATGTATGGGGATGTAAGATGGGACACGAAACAATTAGATTTGTGGACTAACTATGAAACCAATCAGTCCACGTCTGAAGGGGAGTTGGGGAAGAAGGGCTTGATGCCCCAGAGGTGATGTTGCGGTTACAATAGGGCCTTTTGTTCCTGGCCACAATGCCACATTCAGCACGCATGCTCCAAATGTGGGGGAACACATCCAGCGAGCAGATGCAGAACGACTTGGGCACAAGGATCCCAAGGGTCAGGGGCCGAGGAACAGGTCAACAGTTTTTTTGAGAAGGGCAGGGGTATAGGAGACAGGTGTGGAGTAGAGGGGGGAGAGGCAGGGGACATACAGGTAGAGGGAGTCATACTTACTGACCGTCAGAACTAGCACAAGAGCAAAGTGGGGGATTATGGCAGAAGGAAAGGGAAGAGGGCAGGGGATCCATTTAAAGAAGCAAGAACTCCCATGAAGATAGATGCATGGGAAGATTGGTTAGAAAGATACCCAAATAGAAAGGTGGCAGAAACAATTAAGAAAGGTTTTCGGACAGGTTTTCCATTACAATGTGAAGACCCGAGGCAAGTGAGAGAAGTGAGCAATCTGGGTTCAGTTAAAGGGAAGGAAGACATTTTAAGACAGAAAATAGAAAAGGAAAAGGCAGCTGGTAGAGTAGAAGGGCCATATGATAACCCCCCCCATTGCAGAATATGAGAATTTCTCCATTGGGTTTGGTCATAATGGGCAGCACAGGGGTGGCTCAGCCACTTTGCTGAAGTTTTGTTCCCTCCCACCCACCCTTAAACTATAGATCATGAGGGAAGACAGTCAAAGGGACTGTATGCATGGTCTGTCACAGGTGGATGACACAGTTGTCCGTAGGATGGTTAATGGACTGTCAGAGGTGGATGGCAGAGATGAGGGTGAAAAGGGGGAAGGGGGGGGAGAAAAGGATTAGGATGAAAGGAAATAGAAGCTGAAGGAGGAAAAGCGGTCTCGGTTCTCACCGTTACCTAACAGGAAAAGAGAAGAAGAAGGCACCCAGGTTTTCACCTGCGGGAGCGAGGAGAGGAAAAAAGAGGGATGATCAGAGATTGATACATGGATGCAATAAAATACAATTGTGAAAGAGACAATAATAAATGATGAAGAGATGGAAAATGGAATTATGATATATAATAAATTGATTTCCAATCTGAGCACGACAACATACAATGGTGACTGTCTTTTTGTGAGGGAAAAGGGGGGGGGGAATCTGGGACAATGGATGTTGAAGCACTTCTGTCCTTCCAGCATCCTTGCCTGCTTTCTCCTACAATTTTCATTGTAGTGTAGAGACACCAGCAGTGACCTAGTAAAGGTGATTGAAAATAGCAGGTATTAGGCATTGGAAAACTTTGAAGTGTGCAGTACGGACTACCTACATTGTCCTTACTTATCTGCACTTCATCCCAATCTATGAAGAAGCTATCATTTTGGGAGCAAACTGATTGAGCATGCTATGAAAAGCCTCTAACTCCGATGTTTGGCATTGTCCCGAAAGTTTGGCCACATCCCTGCATAATCTGGTATCACATACAATTTTTTCAAGGTTGACGACCACCTTTGAAGCTGAAAAAGTTAGAATCATATATGATTTGGTACAGACTGCAGCATGTATAACTCCTATAATTCCTAGCAAATGCTGTATTACTCACATGGTGTGATCCAGTTCTTTCTCTTGTTTTGGTCATAAAGATCCTGATGTACACATTCGAGAAAATCTGGATCTTCGTGTGTGTGCACATTCTGCACATGGGCAACTACAAATTTACAATTTGCAACAACAACACTGTCATGACCCACTGGAGTGGAGCCAACTGACCAATATAGGGGTTAATGATGCTCTGAATCCAGTGCTGCAGTATGTCACAATCTTTGAGATTGGCTACGGATGTCATCTTTTTCTTGATCCCTACAGAGAAATGATGCAATGCATTACTATTTGAATCAAATTAGGAGAGGAGACACATCCAGGTGGAAAAAGTAATACTTTACCCCTCACATGATGCCCCAATGTGGAGTACTACCTGCCAGATCTCACTGCATTTCTTTTAGGCAAAGCAGTGGTCATTGTTTTCTCACTGGTAATTTACGGCACAGGCAGCAGTATAACTACCATGACAATTGAGTTACGGAATCTTGTCAGTAATGGTGAATGTTGTGCAGCTGATGCTGGCAAGGCTCATCAAGGCCACTTTCTGTGATTTTCATGGCCATTGTACGTGGAATGGCTGTTAGTGTGGCCTACATGAGATGCCCAGCCACCATGGCCGAGAAATGCATTCTGAGCAACCATCAGTCATGTGTGCACATGTCATCAGGAAGAGCATGGAGGAAAAGAACACTGCAGTACAGGAATGTGCAACACAAAGCTATACTGAAACAGAACACAGGATGCTTATCAATTAATAATGATCAGTGATGGTCAGCCCCCACACTTCTTGGAACAGGTATACCATTAGGACAGCAAAACATTCACCATGATGACCTTTACAGTGACAAATCCAACAATACGCTGTAATGGTTGCGCTGGGCCCCAACACAATCTCTTTGGGTCTTGCACCCCTTCCCCAAAACAGCTCCGACCTGGAGTTGATTATATTTAATTTTGGGGAGTGTGGGGGCTCAGCTCCCCTGCATGGTGGGTTTAGAGGTTGCAGCCCCCCAAAAAACAAAACATTTTTCCTAACGGCACAATGCCGATCGTGATCACAGTTGACATAGTGCCGCCACTGTACAGTAAAGGCTTTCCACAGAATTTCTGTTTAAGCGGCTTGGTGGAACCATTGGTACATTGGTACCCTTCACCAATACCCAGATACCCAGTGCTTTATGTGTCACACAACAGTTGAATGGACAAGCATTGTCTTTGTGGATGCAGTCAAGCATATAATCCAATACAAGTCAGAACAACATCCTTGAGAGCAGTCTTGTAGAGTGGGTATCAGTAACAGTAAGGTGTGTGCTAGGCACCTCATTTGAGCCAGACAATACATTCCCTTACAGTAAATGACTGTTCTTGAATGAGTTTCTCAGCAGTACCTCAGACTACTAATCCTGTCATCATGCTGTTCATTTGGGAAGACAAGGAATTTAGACTAAATATTCCAATGAAATATTCACCTTGGTGCATGACATTTACCTGAGGGGTAACATTGACCTTTTGCAACATGTCAGACATCATATCTATGAGTAGTGTCTGGCATGTTTTCCCTCATCCACCTTAATACTTAAACATGGCAGTCAGTAACAAGCTTTTTAATATGTAGACCCTTGTTGGCCACAACATCAATGCATCTACACAATCCCTTTCAACTCCATGTTGGAGCTACCAAAACAATCATTGCTCTGAAAAGGTAAAAGAGATGGTGACCTCATCATGTTGAACAAGGAAATTGTCATGCCGTAAGATCAATAACAGTGACTACTACATGCAATGCAAAGCAGAATCAAAACCATGCAATACAGCATAGTGTCCACTGACTGC
Source organism: Neoceratodus forsteri (assembly GCA_016271365.2). NCBI lineage: Eukaryota > Metazoa > Chordata > Ceratodontiformes > Ceratodontidae > Neoceratodus > Neoceratodus forsteri. The sequence continues at coordinate 634,033,225 of CM057455.1, read as the reverse complement.
AACATCAGGAGGACACAGAAGGATGACACCCAATCCTTGCATGCCCTGCTGTTGGCAAACCACATGGCAAGACCATGGGAACATACTGCTGGTAGCTACCAGAGAACAGCTACCAGAACAGCAACAGCCCAAAAACAGTAACAGCAGGTCAAAGTGAGAAGTATCAACTTTAAACCTGAAAGTAAGACTTCCAGATAGTCCTACACTCAGCATATTACCCTTCCAGAAGTTGAAGAAGGGCATGAGTCTCAGAGAAGCCTCAGAATGCAAAGTGCCATGCAGCATGTATGAGTCACATGCCTAACAAGACAATGTGGTTCCTCCTTTTTTTCCAGTTTAAATAATCCCTGTGTGGAAAGAAAATGTTGGTGGACCACAACCGGAATGAGATCACAAGAAAATGGGATCACAAGGAATTAAATATAGAAGTACAGTAATTAGTGCTGACTTACTTGCACCAACTGAAGGTCGAGCACAATCCCAGCATCTAATCCCATCAGGGAATATGTGCCATACTTGGCACAATGGCCAGGCTATTTGCACAGCCATCACCACCACAAATCAGTCCTTTTTGCTCAGCCTGCAAAACAGCCATCCACCATTTCTGACACTCTGTCCACACAGAGATAATGGCAGACAGAACTATTGATGTTTGGTGTCAGAAAAATATTCATGCAGTATACACACAAGTTCCTATGTGTTTGAAGACCTGTGGAACTTTGGCAATGGTGGATCCTGAGAACAGTATTGCAGTTAATAACACAATGTTTCCAGACTGTATTTTACCGACATTGGGCTTGCTATGTCAGGTATGTACCTTGAAACAAGAAACACAGGTAAAATACATCATCAAGAGTGTTCCTGTAATCCACTGGCAAGAAAACATTAGTCCTGGGGCCCCACAAGTAATGCAGTGACACCATGCCAGCAAGGTAAATAGGCATGATTGGAACACTACATATTTTGGTTCCATGGATAACCCAATATTGGAATTAGTGCTGTCATTGATGTCTTTCATGTCATCAGTCACAGGTTCATCATCATCCGAGTATGAATTGGTGAGGATGGCATGAAGTCTGGGTCCTTTACATACTGTTCTGGGAACTCATACTCATCCATGTCATCTTCAGACAAGTCTTCCAAGTCTGGATCCACAGAAAGCGTTGGATGAATGAGGTCATCCTAAACCCCAATTTCACAAGTATATCTCTCAGTCTGGGTAATTGCAAAAGTAAAATGGTAAATAGTACATGGAAACAAGAGGAACTGAAGTTCTCACAAATAGCAGTGTATTTCACAAACTGTGGTGTGCATATGAATGAAACACACAGAAACAGGCAGACAAAGAATTAAATGCCTCAGTCGGGATTTGATCCCAGGATGGACACAATACAATTCTGCTGTCAGTACCACCTGCGCAAGCAAGGCAGGTAGAAAGTGAGCCATTTCACCGCACATTACTCTTTCTGCAATGCACAAGCTTCTGACGCTGAAAGAATTACATTTTGAATAAAAAAATGTGTAGTGCATCTATATGGAGCACATAGAAATAGGGAGAGGATGACAGAACTGTAAGTCCATACATTGGAGGGTTTTATTTGATAACAGTGACTCAGAAATGGAGAGTCCAGAATCATAACATAATTTTGGTGAGGACAAAACTGTGACTATTTTTTTTTTTTTGTGGTGGTCTTTCACCCCCCCTTAAGTATAAAATAAACTCCGAGGTCATAGCACCTCAAGGAGGGGGTTAAACATTTGTTGGCATTTCATCCTTGCTGTAATTCCCTCAATGAGTTTTGGTATTGCCATTTCACAGTCACCAACATCAAGGACCACCCATTGCAGTACCACTAATGTGGTCCATGATGGTCCTTTCTCCAGTTGTCTTGAGTGCACACCTGTTAGTGCAAGCTGAATAGTATTCCACACAGCCTGTGTTCAAGTCCTGGCAGAGACAATTACATCTTTCTCCCCCAGTTTGTATGTGTGCCATACATAACCGTACCACAACTTATAACTGAAAACATAATTCTGTGTGCAGAAACATGTTGTGCATTGCAGAAAAAGTAATGTGCTCCAAGATGAGCCAGTTTCTATTCACCTTTCTGACACAACTGGAATTGCAACCAGAATGGTACAATGCATGACCTGTGTTCAGATCCCACTTGAGGCACTTTGTCTTTTTGCTACCTGTTTGTGTCAAACATCACACTGTAAGTATGTGCAACACCACTCTGTAATATTTTCAGCCAGTTCCATTCCAGCTTTCCAGCAGTACCCTGTTAACTGCATATGGACCATGTCCATGACAGAAATGATTTACACAGAAAGGAAACATTCCTATACAAGGGGTCATCAGGATCACCATGTCCAGATGTTGACATACATACAATACAGGACTGTGAAAGCATGTTGCAGGCTGGAAGGAACATGCACGTGACCATGGCTTTATACATGTCAAATGTATGGAAGTCACTGCATGAGGACAGCACGATATGTGCCATACATGTGCACGTACCAGAAAGAGAAAAAGGATCAATGGGATTAGGAGGCAGTTGAAAGTGGAGTGCCTCATTTACTACAACTAATTGTTCAAAGTATGACACCATGGGTGGGTGGTTGACATTGACACACAGATGTCACACATGCATTGCACACCATGCCATAGGATACATCACCACGAAAAGTGGTTATCTGAGTACATTGTGCACATGAGCTCAAGTCTATAATAAAAAAAGAAACATCAGGCACAGACAATAGATGCTGGTGGTAAACATCCTGCAACAAACACCATGAAGTACCTTGAAGTGTGACCTCTGCCACGCTGCTAACCCATGTTCACAACGATGCAGATATTTTTGGGGGAGTGGTAACTATGTATTGCTAGCTCCGACCATGGGGTACTATTCTCAGGACAATGGTAGTTATGGTATTGTCTGAAGTCTGTCAAACACCGCACCCATCCATCACCACTAACACCTCTGAAGGAAGTCTGTGGTCCAGTGGGCACCTGCAGTGCCTATCAGTGACATTCTTTGCCTGATTCTGCAGAGTGGGCATTCAGCAATGATAGTAGTAGGGTCCCTTTTATTTTACCACATTATCAGGCCAATCAGTGAGCACCTCTTGAAACCATGTCCACAATACACAATTGATGGTGATAATGCAGCACTTGCTTCAGCTCACCTACTATTTGGTGCCATTGATGAAAGCCTGGCATGGTGCTGCCACTGTTATATGCCTTCATCAACATGCTGTAAATATAGTCCAGTTGAAAAACTGTTTCATTATATCAGAAAGTGCAGGTACCTGGCCCGGTGGCCCTGAGGATTGAGGCACTGGACGCCACACCTCACACCACAACAGCTCAACAGGTTCGGGAAAGAGCATGGATCATTGGGGGGTCATTGGGGGTGTGGGGAGACCAAGGAGTTGGATTGAACCACTGTGAGGTAGCTATGCTCTACCAGGGATAGACGTGGTATTTCCCCGGCTCTTGGATGCCTCTTGGTGGAGGACGATTGGTAGCGTCAAGCATCATGAGGCCACCAGCAATTTCAGTTGTGGTATGGAAGGGGCTGGAAACTGTGCCACAGAGCACTGGTGCACCACCTTGTGCATGCTTTAGTGCATGCTGTGGTCCCAGTCGCAAGGAGGAAAGCAAGAAAAAAGTGAGAGAAAAACAATGGTAAACAAACAAAACCTGTAAATGGGAGTACAATATGCAGACATGGTTCTGTAATACTGCTTTACTCCTGTTATCTGTTGCCCCACATGTGCCGATGTAGACCTGTATTGCCATATGTGTATCAGGACAGAGAGGTGTGATTCCATTGCAGAACACTCTCCAGCTACACCCAGGAGTCCAGTAGGAGGTGTCAGCATATCACATATGGTGCAAGGCCACATGTATTAAGCACTGGGGTCATGTCCATAGAGGAATACCTTGCACAATGGAATCACTGCAGATTCATGCTGACCATGGTCAACAGTAGGGAGGGCAGGACAGGAGGGGCATCATAAAGCACTCTGTGACTGACTGTTAGCCCTCTGTGTTGCTCATACTCATGTGAAGTTTTTAATGTGTGAGTGGGAGGGGAAATACAGCAATCCTTCAGTCCTGGCAGTTACAAAGTTGTGTTGCCCTATGGGGAATAAAGCCCCTGAACTAGGCTTAGGCAGAGACATCACTGGCAGACAGGAACAGAAGTTGATGCCGTGACCCTCATGGCACCAGCCATGCAGGGGAGGGGTGAGGAGGTGGGCTGTGAATAGTGCCAATAGGGAAGGGAGTCCATCAGACTTCCCTCCATGAGGAGCCAGGATGAGACGAAGGTAAAGTCAAACATTGGAGTGGTTAGGGGTGTGAGTATTGGCAAGCAGGGGAAGAGTTCACACTAGAGGGTGGTCTCATTGAATGCAAGAAGCCTATGCAATAAGACAGAAGAACTGCAGACTCTGATGGCTGAAGAAGATGTGGACAGAGACGCCACATCTGAAACATGTGACACCCATTAACAGGACTGGGATCAAGCAATCCCAGGTTCAAAACTGTACTGTAGGAACAGACACAAATGGAGAGGAGGAGGGGTCGCTATCTATGTTAATGATGGGATACGGCAAAACAGAGACAAGGGTGATGAGGGCTGGGCCAAAGCACCATGGGTCCATTGACAGAACTCAAAGGATAGGAAGGTGAGATTAGGGGTTAAGTATAGGTCCCCCTCCCAGATTCTACAGATTTGCATGGAGCAGTGGGAGCAAATACGGACACTTAGTAATATGGGCAACACAGTGGTGGTCATGGACTTCAGTCTGCTGGGTATGTATTGCATCACCCTAGCTACCTCAAGCACCAGAGAGCATGTCTTTCTGGAGGTCTGCAAGGACAGTTTGCTTATGCAAAACGTAGCAGCACCAACCAGGGAGGGGAACAGTCTGCACCTGTTACTGATGGAGAGTGAACTAGTCAGTGACATACAGGTGCAGGACTCCCTAACAGGAGCTGACCACTGCACAGTGTAGTTCTCAATCTGGGGAGAAGGGTAGTCAATACAAAAACAATAGCTGTGCATTTTAAAAAGGGCAAACTTTGACAGGATGAGAACCATGTTGGCAGAGCACCTAGACAACATCAGACCTGACATGGATGCCAAGCACAAATAAACCATCATAAAGAGGTGTACGGCAGAGGCCACTACCTGTTGCACAAAGTAACAAAGCAAAAAGGCCAGGACCAAAACACTGAGCTAGTTGACTAGAGAGGTAGTGGCGAGGGTAAGGGGAAAGAGAGCGGACTTCAGACAGTATAAGACATGTAACCAGCATGAGGACAGGGAGTAATACATGAAGGAATCCAGAGAGGTTAGCAGAGTACTAAGGGCAGCCAAGGCTTCAAATGATGTTTGTTTGTTTACTTGTTTAATGGGTAAGCAATAGTGAACACTACATCCTTTTACAGGTGCGACCCGCACACTCAAAACATAACAAATACAATCACTTACAAGTAACAAATAATAAATGTAGGAATAAAATTCCACGTCAAATTTCACATCATGTAAATCTGGCACATGGGATCATGGAAGAGGTAAAGGATTTCTTCATGTACGTAACAGAGAGGAGATAGTGCAAAGGATAAGATTAGAAGGACTAGGAAGGATAGTGGGTGGGCGGATAAGGGTGAAGGGCAAGCAGAAGTTCTAAACGAGTACTTCTGCTCACTTATTACCTGGATGAGGTATAGGCCTATGCCTCAGGGGACGGCAAGGGGTGGAATCAGGGGGAAAGGAGGTAACAGATGTGGATATCCCAGTGGACAGGATGTTGGAAGGCCTTAGGTCCCTAAAGGTGGATAAGACACCAGGACCAGGTGGACTGCATCACAGGCTACAGAAGGAATTGAAAGAGGTCCTGCTGGGACCACTGGAGGATTTCCTCAACACTTTCCAGAGTACTGGATGCTTGCCAGGGATTGGAGGATGGTACATGTGGTGCCCCTCCATAACAGAGGGTCCAGTGATGAAACGGGGGAAGTACAGACCAGTGATGCATACAGCCACTGTACGAAAGCAAATGGAGACTATCCAGGAATGGCTGATAAGTTTCCTGGAGTTGAATGGTCTTCAGGATGACAGGCAGCATGGGTTTGTGTCTGGCAGATCATGTCAGACATACCTAGTTGACACTTTTTGACTGCGTGACATAGTCACTGGATAGGGGCCATGTGGTGGAGGACAACTAAAATAGTGCAGGGTCTGCAAGAGAAGCCATATGAGGAGAGACTAAAGGAGCTTAATATGCATACCCTTGATGAAAGGAGGGAGAGGGGGGACGTGATAGAAACTTTTAAGTACCTCAGTTGAATCAACAAAGTCCAAGAGGGTAGCATCTTTCAAAAAAAGAGACGTGCAAGAACAAGGGGACACAATTTAAAAATAGAGGGGGGGGCAGTTCAGGGGCAATATGAGAAGTATTTTTTCACAGAGAGGGTAGTGGATGCATGGAACGGCCTTCCTGAGGAGGTTGTGGGGTCCAAAACTGTGGGAGAATTCAAGAATGCATGGGACGGACATAAAGCAATTCTTGTGGGGGGCAGGAAGAAATAGGCTGTTGGTTAACTAGAATCTGCGGCTTATCCTGTAGGTAGGGAAATGTGCAGACTAGGTGTGCCAAGTGGTCCTTATCTGCAGTCAAAGTCTATGTTTCTATGTCCTTTACCTAGCCTTCAGATAGACTTTTGACTAAGTGCCACATAGTAGGCTGACCAGTAAGTAAAATAGCCTGGGAGCTGGGAGACAACTGGTTGAGTGGATTAAGATCTGGTTGCAGGGCAGGCTGCATAAGGTGATAATTGGAGGAGAGCTCTCAGCACCCTTGGCTGTAACCAGTGGTGTCTTGCAAGATTCGCAGCTGGGGCCGATACTATTTAACATCTTCAGTGCCAACATATGAAATGGGATAAGGAGCAAGACCAACCTCTGCACACAAACCAGTAAAATCTGTGCAAAGCCGGCCCGGTGGCACTGAAGGCTGAGGCACTGGACACCACACCACGCCATGCCAATGACTCGGGGTCGGGAGCGACCACGGGTGTTGGAGGGTTGGCTGGAAGACTGAGCATCCCAGGGACTGCTTTCCTCCTCCTCCTCCCAGAAGGGTGGGTTAGGGGAACCATGGCTGTCCTGGCTCCTGTTGGTGGCTGAGGGTCAGTACATGCAGCAGCCCATAGTGGGAATGGCATGGACAGCATTGGGTGTGCAGTGCGCAGAAGCATGCATGACAGAATCTTTGATGCCATTGCATGCCTGTGTCATGGGTCAGAAAAGCAACAGAATCCTCCAGTGCACTTGAAAGTCGGCCCCAATGAAACCACCATGGATGCACCTAAGTTACCTCCCACTGAACCCAGCTGCTGAGGTATCTGCAGTAGTGGGGTAAGTACCTGCTGTGATATGACCTGTGGGAGCTAGGGAGCAAGGGGGTTTGAGAACTGGATGCTGTCAGAGAGGGGGACCATGAGGTCTGGCTGGATGGGGGAACCATAGGTAAAGCCCCCAACCAAGGAGGTAGTAAAAATACCAGAAAGAAAATTAAAAAAAAGTCTGTGCACAAGTGTATAGTATGGAGGGAGTTAAAGTACTACAAGAGGATTTTGCGAGAGTACAGCGCTGGCCAGTCACATGGCAGCTGGTGTTCAATGCTAAAAAGTGCAAGGTCTTGGACTTGGGGGCAAAAAACACTTAGCACAGCTACTGGGGTGGGGGTTAGTGCAGTTAAATACTTTAGCCAAAAAGAAATTTCTGGGAATGATGGTGACAGGGATCAAGAAACAGTTTGCACAGTGTAGAAAGACAGCTGCAGAGTTGAATAAAAAAGACTGGGATGCATTGCCAAGGGAATCAACTTTAGGAAGGAGGAAGTCATTCTAGCCCTGTACAGGTCCCTTGTGACACCATACTTGGAATACTGCATGGAGTTTTGGTGACCCTATTTGAAAAGGAGCATCAAAGTACTACAGGGGGTCCAACATAGTGAGACAAAGATGATCCTGGGAATGTGGAACCAAACACATGAGGAGAGACTGCAGGAGCTCAACATGTAGACCCTGGAGTATAGAAGAGGGAAACAGGATGCGATTGAGACATTTAAGTACCTAAAGGGCATAAACAGAGTTAATTCTGAGGGTCTGTTTAAGCTAAAAGGTGGGAGGAACACAAGGGGACACAGTCTGAAACTGGCAGAAGGAAGGTTCAGGAGGGAGATGAAGAGGCATTACTTGGTGAAAAGAGTGGTGGCAGGTTGCAATGCACTCCCAGAGGAAGTGATAATAGTGCAGACAGTGGGTACTTTCCAGAAAGGGTGGGATGGGATGTGTGAAAGGGAGGATCAAAATTTTGGGGAAGATGGGGGACATAAGTCTAAGGTTTGGTGCGATAAATCACAAGAGCAGGCAAGGAGGAGGGGAACCAGCTGCAGTTTAATAAACAGCATGTTACACAATCTAGCAGACTAGATAAACCAAAAGGCCTGTTTCTGTTGGCCATTCCAGAAAAAGGTGTTGCACATATGCCTCAATATGAACACATACTAACCACTTTCATTAAAAAACAGAAACACTGTCATGAAAGGCATGCACCTCGTGGCACACATGCAGGAGACATATGTGTCATCATTATCTGGAAGTGCATAAGGATGGGCATTTACAGCAGCATGGCACTTGACAGTAGTACTACGATACTGTGGTTCATAGTGATATTTGGCACCAGCATGCTGAAACTAATGTGTTACACGAGGCCAATGTGGCCGTACATATTGCAGCACTCAGGAAAAACCTGAACTCTTTTCCCCCTGGACCTCTCAGCAGCCCAACGCATTGATACTGAACTCAAAGAAGTGTTCAGATTCCTTGACAAGAGTACCAAAGAGAACTTCCCACACATAACCCCTACCGGAGGCATGAAGGTAAGTTACACTTGTCACCAGATGACAAGCTCATCTGGTACCAGCCAGATGATTCCACCACCAAGTTGTGGGTGGTCCCCAGACACCTCAAGTCTGAATTTTTGCACCAAGTGCACAATACACACACTGGTGGGCACCAGGAAGTGGAAAGCAACCTCCAGAGGCTTAAGACCACCGCCTGGTGGCCTGGTGTCACCAAAGATGTTAAACAGTAGATAGATAACTGCCTTGTTTCTACACAAAACAATGCCATCCCCACCAAACAAAATGCCAAACATTTACCACAGTGACACTCTGGCCCTTGGCACCACATACAGATTGATTTTATTGGTCCCTTAACCAACACCAGCAGAAATAACAAGTATGCTCTTGTGGTAATTGACCTCTTCTCCAAGTGGGTTAGAGCTTTCCCCACTAAAACATGCACTGCTAAAACCACTGACAAAATTCTGGTGGAACAAATTTTCTCCAGCTGGGGCTTACCTCTTAAGGTAGACTCTAACAAAGGAACCCATTTTACAGCTGAGTTAATGAAAGATTCCCTTGAACTCCTTGGAGTTCAACAAAAGTTCCACATACCCTACCACCTCCAATCTTCGGGTCAAGTAGAGATAGCCAACAGATGGATTAAGCAAATTATTTCCAAATTTATTGAGGACAATCCCAAAACCTGGGATTCCCTACTGCCGTTACTCCTTATGGCAATTAGGGGCACACCCTCCACCACCACCCAGCTCACACCCTTTGAAGTGATGACTGAAAGACAAATGAGATTACCTGAACACCTGCTGTTTGACCTGCACACTCCCACTGCAGACCGTGTGTCTGTAGATCAATATGTGGAAAAACTCAAAAAAGACCTCATACACACACATTTGTATGCTGTTAACTGCATGGGTAAGGCCCAGTAACAATCCAAAATACAGTTTGACAAGCACGCACAAGAAGTGGATTGGCAGGTCAGAGATCAGGTAATGGTACTCCGATTTGCACATCCCACCCATTCCTTCTCCAATAAATGGGAAGGCCCATACCACATTGTCAGCAAGCTCAGTCCAGCAGTCTATCAAGTTAGACTCCTGCATAATAATAAACTGACTAACAAATGGTTACATGCAAACCAACTGAAGCTGTATAACAGAGCTTAATTACTTTTCCTCACCCCATTGGGTGAAATAGTACTAATTTATTAATGTTTGATTTTCCTTTTCAAATACACTGACAAAATGGCTATCTTGTTCCATTATCTCCTCATCTCAGGAGTTATCCCCTGCATCCAAGGCACGGTACCGCACCTCCTACCACACCTTGATCATCCAGCATCTCCTTTAGAGGGAGTATCCATTAATATACCCAATAGTCTGATTACTGTCCAGGAAGGTTCCAATGCTTACCTCACTGCTTTGGTTGTCGCTCCTGATAAATCTACCCTACAAACTGAGTGGCAAACCACATCGCAAGGACAAATTCTCCCTGTGGCCAAACTCTCCAAAGAAACTTTCCAGGGTTGTCCCAATTCTAAATTATCCCCAAATGGTTCTCTGTCCTTGCTACAAACTGCTCTTAGACATTCTGGTTTATACAATATCACTGCCTTAATTGATCCTTCATATTGTAATTCCTTGTCTAAAGATGCTGCTCAAAAATGTGCTGTATACCACATGGCTTCTGCTGCCATGTATCTCTCTGTGTTACCACCCACTGATAAACAGCTTTTGGAATGTCCAAAGCACACCCCTGGTCCCCGCAGTGGTCTAACAGCCACTGCCCTCCCTGGTTCATTGATTAAAAATCTACAATTTATGCATATACCTGTGTTGTTTAATCTTACTTACTGGAATATAAAAAAATTTGATATGTGTCACAATACTAACATGTCAGCATTTTATAATACATTATTGCTTAATAGTTTAGCTGCATTTCAGATATGCACTCAGGACCCTATTTCCAGGGTCCATACTACTGAACATAGAGGCAAATTCAGGAGAAAATCCAATCCTAATGATCAAAGTTATAAACGTAATACACATAAAGCTGTCAGTTCTGATGTCACAGGTGCAACAGGTACTGTCACAGGTCTCTTTGGTACAGCTATGTCTATTTGGAATAAGGCAGACACTGCTGCAATCAAATCTCATTCTGCCAAATTTCAGACTGGTTTGGTCAATAATATACTACCCCCATTATTGCATGGTGTGGATGGCCTTAGTCAGGAAGAAAGATACACTGTATACAACATGCACAACATTGCTAAGGCATTCACTTACTCTAAAAACAAAATCAATGCACTCATTGCACAGAACAACAAAGAAGCAGATAAACAATACATTGCTAGAGAAATTCTCTGCTCTGCCTATGGCTCATACATCATCACTACCATCAACAATCTCTTCCGTGATCTAAAATCTGGAAAAATCCCTGATATCATACATGATAGACGCATTTCCAAATGGTATTGTCCACAATGTAAAGCCCCTAGCTGTACTGCTACGTGTATGAAACAATCTCTAACCATTCCTCTTTCTACAGCTAGAAACTTGGGTTTTGTGACCAGACACCCTAACACTGATCCTTGTTTCACTGCTAAGAAATGTTCCATAAGGGATACAATGTTTGTTTCTTTTGCCATCTCTTTACCACACTTTAATCCCACTACAGCCTTTTTCAACAAGCTTGCACTGGTACATTCCATTGGGCTCCTGGACAAAGGCATATACAGAGAACGCCCGGATCTACCACCTCTACTGGTTTTCCATCCTTTTCTAAACACCTGGATTGCTCCGCACACAAACTGTTGTGCGAAGAAACAATACATTTACTTGTGTTGATGTAATGTATTTGATGTTATTCAACCTGTCTGTGGTTATTCTCCAAATAGCATTAATTGAACTTTTACCATGGACGATGACATCACCACGAATGACTCGGATTTTGCAGACTCTACATTGGCTCCGAATAAACTTTATCGATCATATCGTGAGGAGGTTCATCGCCTGTCAACACGAATTTCCAAGACTGCCTACACCTGCCCAGTACAGTTGCAAAAGTGGAGACTCCCTACTGTATGTTCCCAGTATAATTCTAATGGGGAGTATTGCGTGGTAACTAATCTCAAAAGCTATACTTATGGATCTAAAACATGTGTTATTGATTTACCCAAATTCTGTTTTGTCCCACACCAGAAAACTGTTATTGGACATACCATTATAACCCCAGTTCCCCTTGTTGATGCAGACATCATTGATGGTAACCTCAATTATCTGCTCACACTTTCAAAATATTTACCATATTTTAATGTACACATAAATCCACTCACACTTACATTAAAATCACTTTTAAACAGGAAAAACACACACCTCATCCACATCAGCAATAATATGACCAAAGCCAATAAAGCTATCCTTTCATTAATTAATAATGGTGATATGAATAATGCATTGACTAACACCTGGTTAGAAATTACTTTTAAAGGTTTTGTTATTATACAAGCATTTTTAATTTTTTTTTAAATTATTATGCTATGCTGCCTACGGCGCACACTGAGCCAACACCGTGAGCAGCTCGAGTTCCTTTACAATGCTTTCTCGTTGGGTTTGTAAATGACCACTGCTCCCTAACCTTTCCCTAGATTTGCCTGTGTTGTCCTTGGAGGCAACAAGGGGGGGGGAATGTTACATGAGGTCCCTACACCCTTACTGGTACCCTCAGAGGTACACCATAGGCCGCTAGTGTTTAGGCATATGTTATACTAACATATAGGGCTAAGGGCATCTACCGTATAAGAGTAGATGTCAGGATATGTACACATATTATTGTAATACACTTTGCTTGCTAATACACATATATTCTTCTATGTGTTTTCTGTGTATTTCTTACTTATAAGATGTTAGGACACCTGTGTCCTTGGAATAATTATGATATATAAGTCAGCATTGCCACCTTTTGGTGATTTGTACTACTACACTGACTTATGTAAGACTCTGTATAAGAACTCTTTTGTTTCACAAATTGATGACTACTACAAAATTGTATAATGTTATCTTGGACCATGGAGCCTCCTCTAATTTAGCCAATAGGGCTCATCTCTGTAACTAGAAATGTTTATACTGTATCTTACAGTAACCATAGTAATTATCATAAGTATATAATGTGATACACTAAGTCTTGTACCTCGGAGATCCCAAGATACACAAAGAAACCTCGAGGTATAGGGAACGCTTAGCACTGGCTCCCCGGTTCGTATTGGTAAGAACTGCTTAGGGCAACTGTGATTTTATCCTTTTTGGTAGTAATAAACAAGTTTATTACTCTAATGCAATGTGTCTATAATTACTTGCATTCCCAATATTGCCAAGGACCTGAAAGTGAGGTTTAGACCTCCTAACAAATGGGTGTAACTGAAATCACTGGTCAAGGTTAGAACTGAGCAAACCGATAACAACCCCTTTCCCTAACATGGGTATATCACCCATACAGTGTCTATGACAGCATGAACAATACTGTGAAACAGTAACTCACATTTGTTGCAAACAATCAGTGCTGTCTGAGTCTTGTGGAAAATCATTTACTTCAAGTTATATGCGTTCACTTAGCAATAGGAGTCCTGTAAGTTGGATGGATCTGTCTGGGTTTCAACAGAATTATCTGTTGACTCACTCTCTTCAAACTCTGGTGCCTCACATCGCTCTTCCATTACAAAAGAATCTTCATGGAGTTCCTGTACTATCTGTGAAACAGCAGGAACAATTAAAGTGCAGCATCAGTACATAAGTTGTGTGACAAGCAATTATAAAGACAGGTGTTGCACATCACTGAACAAATATTTACCTGTTGTTGTTCGTGCTTGGCAACAACAGAAGAGAGCTGAGGCTTCTTGAAGAAGACCACAGTGCTGCTCCACTCCGCCCTGCATGGTCTCTGTTCTCAGCTCATTATCAATTATAAAAAAAGATTCCAAGCAGGTTTAATGAATAAAACCCACTCTATTTTTAACCTGTTGCTCTGGAAATGTGCTTCTCCTCATAGTTGGGGAAGACATACAGTAGAGTGGTCTCTTTCTCTGAATGATTGTTCTGACTGCCCATTAATTTCAGTGTTTTGTCCAATACTTGCTGAGCTGGAGTGAGAGAGGTCTGTCAGTGTCTGAAGTTGACTGAGAATGCAGCTTTCTGTTTTCAGTATTATGAACATGGATATAGATCGTAAGGATGTGGAGGACAATAGGTACATTAAATGTGCTGAAATGCTTAATTACACTGAGAAAAGGCATGACACTGTTGCCTAGGGCCGGGGAGGTCTTTGTTTCATTCTGAAATATTAAATTTACTGTGCTCAGTGGAGATTTGCTCTTTTATTTTTTGCCACAGGTGAACACAAGCAAGATAATCCCCGATCATAGGAAATGATTGTAAGGAGGGCTGGAGCTTCGGGAGAGATCAAGTTTGTATTTGAGTGTCTCCCAGACAAGAGCAGGAGCTAAACCTGTTTACCATATCAACCACCTTTTTTATAAAGGATGCTGTTCCAGCGATAGGTGGAGATGAACTACTATGGGATAATTCCATCAAACAATCTTGTTTTTTGGTCTTGCTTGACTGGGTGAGAACTGTCTTTTTTGTAGCTTCATTCATTTCTTGTCTTCCCTCGAGTCAGCATAGATGTTGAGATACTGGGGGAGTTGTTTCGGTACCATTGGGCTTCTCCCTGTCCTGTTTTCTTGTGGGCCTGTCAAGACACCATCTGGGCTGGCGCCATATTGCTTTAGGCCACATGCGACACTCCCCATCCCACTGTTGGGCCTCACCCCTCAGTTCCCATCTGCAACCTCATTTTTTGATGACCACCCCATAGGCTGCTCTCAAACTGCCCCTCCAAATACCCAGGGCCAGGTGCCCATTTTGGGTCCTGAAAACCTATCCCTACTGCCATGGCGTGCTGTTCCAAGCTGCCGTTGCCCTCATAGGCATCTCCCGACAAGGGAAAAACACACCTCCCCCGAGCCCTAAAGCTCTGTGGTGTCCTCTCCCTGTGAAATCTCGCTGTGAAATCCCCTGTAAGTAAAAAATCACTTGTTCAGGTTCTGTTTTATTATTTTGTATGCCCTTTTGTTTACACCTGGTGGTCCATGAGGAGATCCCGGTCCTCTTGACTACAAGTGTCCTTACCTGGCCCCCTTAGTCCCTCGGTCATTCTGCATGGCGAGGCCAATGAAAAATGCACAACATTACTCCCAAGGGACTCATCTGCCCAACAAAATTGGCCTTGCCTTCACAGTCAATAAGGCAGTGTGCATCTTCTTTCTTTAGAAGCTCGTCCTTAATGCAACCTGTTGTACATGCCATTAGTCTAAGGCCACAATCTCAGGACCTCTTGAACCAGTAGTGTGGTCTACCCTGGGCGCTTGGCCCCTTGCACAAAAAATGACCAAAAAAAAAAACAAAGACCCAACCATCCACACTTCCCCATGCCGTATCTCCCTGCCCAAAAAGCCACAGACAAAAATGAGTAAGAGATTAGAAAACTGGAGAGCTTTCACCAAGCTAAATCTACTTACCTGTCTCCACATGGTTGTGGGACTTCCATGTGGCTTGCCTAGGCTTCTTCTGAGACTGGAATCAAAAATGAACAAAGAAAACTTGTGTTTTATGAAAGGAAAATGGGCCACCAGCTAACTATCTGGTAGCATAAATGCTCTAATTGGATGTATGATTAAAACCAAAAATATAGTATATTATCTCAAATCCATGATCAAGTGCTATTGCCAATCCGATGTGCTGCTCCCAGAACAAAAAAAGTTTCTGAAAGTAGCAAAAGAGAGGTCAGGGCCCACTGTGCTACCCTTTACATACCCCCCGATTTGGGTCCTCCCCTCCTCTCCTCCCAGCTTATTGCTTTCTTTCTTTTGTCCTTGTAGCCCCTTCCTTCTTTGTGATGTCACATGCACCATCCCCTTTTCTGAGCTCCACCAACAGGCTGTCATATTAGTCATACCAAGACTCTTCCTTCCTTAAGAGAGAGAGAGAGAGAGAGTGATCCCTCCCCCCTCCTTCTGATTGCCTTATTCTTTTGTGGGGGTGGCACTGGGACAACTGTGTCTGCCTTTTAACAGGCAAATCTCATTAACATAGATCTAGAGAAACCGATGTATATTCTCTCTTGCGATATGTCAGAAGTGAAACTAAAGCAACTGACTGAAAGGTGTTTATTCAAGTCCAATTAAAAAACAATCATTAATCCCATCATTTTATTTCAACTGTGACTGTAAGGACTACTGTGTACAGCGACCACCTGCTAGTGTCAAATGGATTGGTTTCCACTGGTTTCTTTATGATTTGAGCCTCCTATCCAGTGGCATCACTTGGGTTTCTTGGATTGTGCTAAGCTGATTTCAGACATCGGGAACAGTTCTATTCCCAAGAACTGTTCTCGATGTCTGAGGTTATATCTAACATAAATAAGAAGGACCCCTCATACGTTGATTTGCCATAATATTAAAAAAATGTGTATGCAGTCTATGTTAAAAAAGTAAAAAAAGATTATCTGATGTGGCTGTCATCGGTGATATTTGGGGACATGACCAATTTGAAAATTGTAGGCTTTTTTTTTAAACTGGTAACACTTTGGAATAATTCATGAGCATGCTTTTTTGCAGTATACCTTTTTTTGTCTTTGTAACAACAGTTTTGTTGTAGGTTCTAGTCAATTACATTACAACTGTTCACCTTTACCTGTTCAAATCCCACTACCCAACTCTCACATCTTAATGTCATTGAGGCCTGTCATGTCAAAACAAGTGACATAATAAAGGAATAATGCACGACAGGGTGTGTGTCGTGCTGGGATAACGCCACGCCTGGGGAGGTTGGGCACGAGGCCACAGGCCGAGTGCATCCAATGCCAAGCATGGCGTTATCTAACAACACCCCTGGAGTGCATTATTCTATTATACAATGGCTAATGTTTAACTACAAGAAAATTAAATAAAAAGTATTTCTGTAAACTTTTTTACTTGTTTTTTTTGTGAATGGAAGTGTATTTATAGAAAAAAAGTTCCTTTTTATGTGTATCCAACAGGTGGCGCTGTCTGTACAATAGATGAATTTTATTGATCACCCCCCCCCCCGGCTGCTAGTGCTTTTCTACGGAGGTAAGGGGAACTGCTTTTCTAAGGAAGAACAGAATGCTGGCTATATTTTTAAAAATGGATGCACGTTGAAAAGCGAGAAGAGAGAACAACAGCGGTGACTATTGGCAGATGCGGTTTCCCGCTCACTCGCTTGGTCGGTTTGGAGAATGGTGTGTGAGGCAGAATGGGGTTTGCGATCGTTGTGGTGCTTCTACGACTTTGGTTTCCCACTCACTCACTTGGTGGGTTTGGAGAATGGTGTGTGAGCCAGAATGGGGTTTGCGATCCTTGTGCTGCTTCTCCAACTTTGAAATGGGAGATGATTTCTTAACTGATTCAGCAGGTAGAGCGTGCATGCTCAGAGTGATGACTGTAAGCAGTGAAGCTGCTCGCAGTGATGGCTTCGTTTGACGTTATTTTTTTTTTTATTTTACAGATCAGAGGAATAATGTTGTAAGGTTCTGGTGGTGGCTTTATCTTTAGGCATTTTTTTGGTTGTGTTGTTGAATTTGTGAGCTGTGGGAGGGAAGGGTTTGACAGAGAAAAAAATCACGAAGTACTGGCAAAGTTCATTTCAGCCATGCCGAGTGTGGGCAACTCGGACATGGCTTGCGTACTGATAATTTTAACATTTTATACGGTTTTGTGTTACCTGGCACTATGCCCGTGGTGTTATGACAGGATATTGCCACAGGCATAGTGTGAGATTGACCAATCACAGAATAGGAATCTTTCTTGCCATTGTATAATTTGAATTTGATGACAGGGAAAGTTATATGCCAAGGTGTTTGTTGTGGGGGTGAGATGGAGAAGCAGTTTCTTAAAGGGGCACTGTCAGCTTTTTACCCCACCCCATCCCTCGATTTCAGCCAGGTTAATGGTCCATTATGACCCACAGTTCTTAAGCATGCATTCACAGAGGTCTCTGGGTTGTACTGTAGCTTGGCAAGCTAAAACACAACATTGATTTTTATGGCTTGTGTCTACAGGTCTTCAGAGCATCTACCTCATTTAGGGATAACCACGCAGCTTAGTTTAATCATCTTGCAAGCACAAGCTAGACTAGCAATGTAAAAGAGAGCAGTCAAGGACATGAGCTTTCGATTTGGGAAAAAATGTCCACTAAAAGGGCTGTTTTGGAATGGAATAAATATCATATGTGAGAAGTGAACATTCTACACTTGGTATTACAGCATAATGCAGAAAGGAATTGCATTGCAGCCCCCTTCACCCTTTGCAGCTTATAACATATCACCACGTGAGGCAGCACTGTACCCCTTCCACAATCACTGATTCCCCTGTGCCCTGCAAAGTACGTTTATATTATTATTTGCAGCTTATAACAGATCACCACTTGAGGCAGCACTGTACTCCTTCCACAATCACTTATTCCCCTGTGCCCTGCAAAGTATGTTTATATTATTATCCTCAGTTCCTCCTTTCCACACTCTCCCCTCCTACTCTCACAACTAACTGCCCCTTTACCCGCTGCTTCTCAAATCACTGGCCTCTCCTCTGTTCACAGCACACCAGCACTAGAATGCTCATTTCACTCCTCACTTTCGCCATCCTCCTCCAGAGACCCCCCAGACCCTCATCCACGGCTCTCCCCCTGGCACCCCCACGACACAACACCGGCACCCACCTACTCTCCCTCTCACGACAGCTTTACCACCACCCCCCTACTCATCTCCCAGCTATCCCATCCCACCTCCACAAAACATGTCCCATTAAGTGCCTCTCCTTCCCTACTATCAGCTCCATAGCCATCCCTTGCACTGCCGGCACCTCAGCCAAGAAGCATCATACCAACGCTAGCAAACTGAGACTTCTGGCACTACTCAGTATCATTGCAATATTGCTCCTTATCTCAGGCAATGTTCACCCCAATCCAGGCCCCATCTCATCCAGTCCCAGTGCACCACACCATGGACTAAGTATAGATGCTATGAATATCTGCAGCCTACCCAAAAAGTTAGCTCCACTACAATGCTGGATGCAGCAGCATCAACCGGATATGCTGGCACTCACTGAAGCCTGGCTGTCAAAGAAGGTCCCTGACTCCTCTGTAGCACTCCCAGGCCTCACGCTTTATAGAGCTGACTGAATTGGCAAACGGGAAGGGGGGTGTGTCTTTTAAGTCCGAGACTCTCTATTCTGCCAAAAACTTCCGACATCCTCCCTGAAACACTGGGCACAAGCACTGACATTAAAGTTAACACCAGACCCTACCAGAGCCCATGTAACCTTTACAGTGGCTTACATCCCACCACGAAACCAAGCTCCTGCTTTTCAATCCCTGGTCGACTATATCACCAGCTTCCCACCGAAGACAGAGCACATTATCGTGAGGGACTTTAATGTGAACTGGTCATCAAGCTCGGCCTCCCTTATAAAAGATACCCTTTCTGCACTAGATCTAGCCCAGTTAGTTTACCAGCCAACCAGAATGGACCCCAGTAATGGTACTGCCACCCTGATCGATCTCCTACTCACCAACTGCCCAAACAAAATCTCAAAGCTAGCTGTACTCCGAGACTCATTAAGCGATCACTCCCCCATTCTCTTCACCTGGTCATGTCATCGGCAACCTCCTCAGCGTAACAGCTTTACCAGGCACTGTCTCCAACCTGGAGGCCTCACTAAACTAAGGAGATATCTTATCCAGTGTGATTGGTCCCCCATCAGCTACGCACCCACCATAGATATAGCCCTTGACTACTTAACTCACACTTTCAACAATGCTTGTGATAGATTTGCCCCTCTCACAAAGGTTCAATCCAAAAAATGTAATGCTCCCTGGGTCACACCAGCACTGCTTCAGCAACTAAAGAACCATGATGATATCTGGCACAAGGCAGTTGCCTTGGGTAGGCATCTTGACAGAGTCACCTGTAAAGTGGCCCGCAACAAGTGTACCTGGGCTATTAGGGTGGCAAAATCTAGCTACTACAGATCCACCCTCACCTCCTCCTGGGGAAATGCCAGGCTGTTCTGGGACAACCTAAAGGATCTGAACGGAAACTCCAGGAAGCCACCCCACTTCGAGTTAACTGTTAACAATAGTATTACCTCAGACCCATTCACCATCGCCAGTAGCCTAAATGCTGCATTCACCGATCTAAGCACAGTTCTTCCAAACAACTTCTTTGACCCCTCCCTGAGACTCCTGAGCCTAGCAACACTTACCCCCCCACCTCAGGGTTATTACTATGAATGAAGCAAGATCATACCTAGCTAAAGGCCTAGGAGGCTCAAACTACTGCAAAGGCTCCTTTGACATGAAAATCCTTAACCTGGTACTTGATTCAGTGCTCTCTCCACTGACCGATCTCCTTAACCTCTCCCTATGCTTCGGGCAATTCCCTACAGACTGGAAAATGGCCACTATCACACCAATACTAAAGACTGGGGATCCCACCTTACCCAGTAAGTACTGGCCCATCTCCATTCTCCCTCCCCTCTCAAAAGCTTTGGAAAAAATCATTGCAACCCAACCCACTGACTACCTGCTTGCACACAATGTACTAGGTAGGGAACAGCATGGCTTTAGAGCTGGACACAGCACAACCACTGCCCTCATAGAGTTCTCAAACTCTTTGCACAGTGCCCTAGATAAGAAGCAGCTAGCTGGAGCTGTCTTCATAGACCTATCAAAAGCATCCGATACAGTCTCCCATGCTCTGCTCCTTACATACTCTTCGCCACACAGGTCTATCCCCTGGACTGATCACATGGTTCTCAAGCTACTTCACAGATAGGTCCCAATTTGTGAAGATAAACTGTACCCTCTCACCTACTCTACCAGTCCACTCAGGGTTCCCCCAGGACTCCATCCTCTGTCCGTTACTATTTAGCATCTTCATGAACACCCTGCCTAAATCCTTCCCAAGTAACCTTCAGCTGTATGCAGATGACACGGTACTGTATGCCTCCAACTCACATCCAGCAATCCTTCAGTCCTCCGTATATCTTGCCTTCAACCACGTTAAAAACTGGTTCACTGACCATAGACTGGTGGTCAATGTAAAAAAGACTAAATTAATGCTCTTTGACCACCGACAGAGCAAGGACTACGATGCCCAACTAACAATTTTATCTAAAGCACACCTCCCACTGTAACAGGTTTACTCCTTTAAACATCTGGGCCTTACTTTCGATCCCAACCTTTCATTTCACCCACATATCAGTAATCTGTTCTCTGCCATAAATATACACACAGGACTTCTGTATCGGCACAAAACCTGCCTACCACCGTAGGCCCTAAACATTGCCGTTGCCTCCTCTGTTCTCTCACTTGTAGACTATGGATTAACCATCTACTCAGATGCAGACCCCACCGCCCTGAATAAAATTCACCTAGCCATCAACAAAGCCGGTAGGTTCCTCACTGGAGATGATAAACGTAACCACAGTTGCACACTGTATGCCCTAGCAAACATTCTCACCTTAGATGAAAGAGCCCATTATCAAACTTGTCTCCTCACAAAAAAAATCCAACTAGACCTCACCCCAAATGGAGTTTCTGCCTCCCTCCTCACTGCGCAGACCACTGTAAACACGCACATGGCTAATAAACTAATGTAGGCTGTTCCCAAGATCTCAACCTCCTTAGCACAAAGGTTGTTCTCATACATAGCACCACTATGGTATAATGAACTCCCTCCAGCCATTACCTCTATCTCCTGACTAGGTCCCTACAAGATAGCCCTCAAAAACCACATACTTTCCACCCATCACTGCCAATGCTCCAGCTAATAAGGGAAACTGCCTAAAAACAGCGAGAACTCTAGGCTAAGGTCACCGTATCTTCCACTGGTATCATTGGATTGACTACATGTTTCAGACAATGTTGGTATCCCAACTGATCACGCCACATGAAGGTGAGGATTATCTGAACTGTTTCACACTGGATAAGATATCTGTACTGCACTGTTCATACCCCATTGTTGTTTTTTGTACACTGATTGTTATTGACCTGTATTGTACTCTGACATGGAGCCTTTGTAAATGAGTCCCTGACTCAAAGGTTGAAATTCGATTCCTTAAATAAATAAATAACAAATTACACATTGAATTCATGATGGGTCACAAAATGAACTTTCTTACAGACTTCTGTTGCAATCCCAAATCGCTCCCATTATCTGGAAGCAGTAAACAGGCAGCACAGTGAAAGCAGTTATTTGGCTTTTCTTCACCTTTGCCACCTCTTTATTAGTAGAGTAAGTGGAGGGTATGGAGAAACTCGTAGATAACAGTGAAAATCACAGCATACTAGTAACAAAACTTGCATTAAATGCAAAAGAAATTAATACAGAGATGGCAGAAATTAAAAAAACAAAAACAAAAAAAAAACCTTCTTTTAATTGTGCTGGAGATGATCATGTAGCTGCTATCACCGTGCAGTCAGACCTCAGTGTGGTACAATTGCTTTTGTAGTTCTCAATTTTACAAAAACAGTGAAACTAAAGGTCCAGAGTATTTGCACTTTGTTTATTTATTGGTACATATGCCTTGTGTGAAATAACTATTTTATTCCTAATTACTGCAACAACACCATAGGGGTCACACTCGTTGTGGATCGCTGGCCTGACTTTTCTTGCAGATAAGTGCCTACTAATAATAGAATGATTATTTGTCACACATGAAAAGTTAGTGCAAAATTATGAAACCCTATTCCAGTGGAATCTTTATATTTTAGATTTGCTTGTGGCTTGCACTGGTAAGTAACTGCAGCAATGGGCACTATTCAATCAGAGCAGAGCCAGAGTAATGGTCTCTCTGGTAGATTGCACCCAGTAATGCACTGCTGTGCACAAGGAGAAAGGCACGGGGGTTCTGTACAAGGCCAGCCCTTTTGGAGAAGGCACGGGGGCAGCAGAGGGGGCTACAGTGAGCAGAGAAACAATTTCCGGTGGCAAGGCAATGGGGGGGAGGTCAGAGCCAGATGAGGGTAAAGCCGGCGGCCAGGGCAGAGGGGGAAAGGTGCCACTGGCAACAACCCCAATTAAGGCAGGCAGAGTGTGGGAAATGACAATGGGATACCTGAACTGGAGGGCCTGGGATATGCTGAGGGAAGGATTCACTAATGGGTTTAATTTATATTATATGGGGGATAGGAAGCGGACTATGGCCAAGAATCTAGGATCCATTAGGGGGAAGGAGGTGATTGTTGAGAAGAGGATCAGAAAGGAGCTTGAGGCAGGTAGGGTGGAGGGCCCCTTTGATGCCCCCCCATTCCCGTGGCTGAGGGTGTCCCCTTTGGTAATAGTCCCAAAAAAAACAGCCTGTAGAGTATTGGCTCTTTCACCACCTCTCATACCCAAGGGGGACTCCATGATTGATGCCATAGACCCAGAAAGGAGCACTGTATCCTATGCCACACTGGACTGTGTGGTGGGATTGATAAAAGAGAGGTTGGGAGCGTGGATAGCGAACACGGACACTGAGTCTGCTTTTTGCTTACTCCCAGTGTGGCGCCAGGATTGACAGTTACTAGGATTCCTGTTCCAGTGCAAGTTTTACTTCAATAATGCAATGCCCATGGGCTGCCCAATAGCGTGTGCCACCTTTGAAACCTTCAGCACATGGTTGGAGTGGCCATTTTTAAGGAGTCACAAAATGAAGCCACAGTCCACTACTTGGACAACTTTCTTTTCATAGGTGATGGGCAGGCAGACACGCTGACTATGCTTAGAGAATTCAAGGCCATGTTCATGGAGATGGGGGTTCCTTTGGCAAGGGACAAGACAGAGGGGCCCAGCAGGTGCATGGAGTTCCTGGGCATTGACCTGGACCTGGACAGGCAGTGCTTCAGGTTACCAGACAACAAGGATCAAAAACTCAGGGAACTGTTGAGAGCAGTGATAGGGAAGTATAGGGTGCAGCTCTGGGTGGCACAGCAACTGCTGGGCCATCTGAATTTTGCCTGCAAGGCTGTGGCAGCAGGGCAGGTGTTCACCCAGCCATTGGCCAGGGTGACAGCCATAGTCAAGCTGCCTCACCACTGGGTGGCAATTAGCAAAGGGGTTAGGGTGAATTTGGAGGCCTGGCAAGGTTTTTTGAATGGGTACAACAGTATCACCTTTTGGCAGGACCAGTGAGCATGGGATACAGACCTGGAACTGTACACAGATGCAACAGGTGGTTCTGGTATGGGAGCTTATTTTAAGAGTAATTGGGTTTCTGAGCACTGACTGGACTTCTGGGTGGAGCTAGGGCTCACCAAGGACATTACCTTTTTGGATGCTTTCCCAATATGGGTGGCCATGGTGGTGAGGGGGGACCAGCTCAGGAATAAGAAAGTCACTTTCTGCTGCAACAACATGGCAGTGGTATTAGTGATTAACAGGCAGTCAGGGTCCATGGAGGTAGTATTGTGAGTCGCCCGGATGCTGGTTTTGGAGGGTCTTAGATTAAACCTATCTTTCAAGGCTAAGCATGTGGAGGGGGTCAAAAATGACATTGCTGACAGCCTTTCACATTTGTAGTGGGACAGGTTTCAGTCAGCGGCCCCCGGGGCAGTGGCCCAGAAAACACAGGTACCGTCTCACCTATGGGAGACTGGATGACCGAGCCCAGTTTCTCTTTTGGAATGCTTGGGCTCCGAACACACTAAGATCTTACAGGGGGAGTAGAGGAGTTGTCAGGACTTCAGGAGGAGAATGGGTTAGAGGAAAGTGACCCTGCCACAGAACAGCAGATCATGAGGTATATGGTAGACCAATGGGAGTCAGGTATGGTGGCCAACACGATGGGATTGCACCTCACAGGTATCAAGATGGTATGCCAGCTGTGTGGGTGGGGAATGCCCACCAGGTCCCTGGATATCAGCCGAATGCACTAGGGTTGGTTCCGAGTACAGGGCCAGCAAGTGGACAGGCAGAGACCCATATGTAGTGCCACATTGGACTGGCTGGTTTCCACCCTAGTGCATGTCTGCACATCTGCCTATGAGGCAAAGCTCTTCTCTGCCATTTTTCAGTCAATACAGTTGGGGGCTCTTAGGGTTAGTGAGGTGGTGGTGAGCAGGATAGATGACACATCAGGAGGCCTACAATGGCAAGACATCACCTGGGCAGACGGGGTGGCCCACATTTGGCTGCACAGGTCCAAGACCGATCAATCTTGGGAGGGGGTACGAATTGAACTGTAGCAAGAAGGGCAGGCTGGGCAAGGGATAGTGGGTGCTCTTAGGTAGTACGCTCGGTCCGGCCTCATAGGAGAGGTTGTTTTTTTAGGCATGGGAATGGTAGCCCAGTCACAACTATTCCGGTCAATACAGTACTTGAAAAAGGGGTGTGGTTCATTGGGGTGGACCCGCAATGGTTTTCTTTGCATTTGTTCAGGATTGCTACAATGCTACAGTGACCATCCCAAGCCCTCTCAAGAGTTCTGCTTCTTCCCTTTCCCCTGCAAGCTACCTGGGGTACCACTGTCCCTTTCAATACTCAGTGGCTGGAAATTATCCTTAACTGTACCACCATGCTTAGACCCCATCACCTCCTACTGAGCTCTCCCCCATCCCAATGGTTCTCCATCCAGCCTCCCTATGCTTTCTTATCTTTTGGAGTAGTGGAACCCAGAATGCCTCGCCCTGTTACCGCCCATCCTATACCGTATTCCTTGTTTCTTTCCCAGCCCTACTTACTTGCCTCCGTCAGCCTTCCCAGTTCTGCCCTAGACCCCCTGTATCTCCCTACCCTTTTTCCTGTCCACTGCCCTGCCATACCTACTTACTTCCCTTCCAGTTTTCCCAATTCTGCCTTAAGCATACGTACCACAGTCATCAAAAAAACCTAGCTTTCAACAGACTGTGCAACCCCCAGCTTGCCACATTGTTCCCAAGAACACAGCTGCCCAACAGCTTCTGCAACTCATCACCCTTCCCCCAACACTTCATACCTTCACATTCTCTTTACTCATATTCTTCTCAAAACATTCCTATGAGTCTTCCCCTCAATAGAACTAGTAGTTATCTTCCTTCCTGCCTTTGCAGGCTGACTCCAGATAGGCATAGTTACAGTCTGCCACTAACCTGCTACTGCAAGCCTACTCCAGGTAGGGAGTAGCTATAATCTACCACTAACCTGCCACAGCAAGCCTACCCCAGATAGGAAGTAGATACAATATACCACTAACCAGCCTCTGTAGGCCTAGCCATGTTATGGAGTAATGTAGTTATAATGAACCACTAACCCCTAAGCTGCCTCTGCAAATCAACCTCAGATAGGGAGTAGTTACAATATATCACTAACCTGCCTTCACACGCCTACCCCTGTTAAGAAGTAGTTATGATCAACCACTAATCACCAGCCTGCCCCTGCAGGCCTACCCCAGATAGGGAATAGTTGAAATCACTAATTTGCCTTCACAGATCTACCCTGTTACCTAACTGCTTGCCTTATTCATACTCACTCCCTTCAGTAATTCTCCCACCTCTTACATCTTCCGAGAATCCATAAACATCCTGTCATGTAATTGGCAGAGTCCCATATGAACCTGTGGCATATCTACAGACATCCTGCAGAAGCACCTAGTAAGAAGCTACACTCTTGCTTAGTGGCACTTGTGTTTTGGGTACTCTTATATGAGGGGGTCATTTTGCTCCCTGGAAAATAAGCACAGGCTGCAGCCATGCTATTGATCGACTGCAGTCATGTCATTTGGGTTTGAACAAATGGCTACCAGTTCTGGCATCCTTCTGCCATGCCCTGAGGCCACCCTCAAAGTCATACTTCTTCTACCCCCTCCCATGTCCCCAGCCCTCTGATTCAAGCACTCAACATGTTTAACTCAAAAAGCAGCAATAAAGTAAGCCCTTCTCTTTTACTTACATTTATAAAACTAAGCTCACAAATGTGAACAGGTACTTTGCTCCTACTTCACTCCCATTGTAGCCATTGTCACCATTACTGGTGGACAAAGAAATCTTTGCTCTGCAGAAAAAATCACAAATTCACCCAAATTCACAGATGTAATCCCCACTACGAAGTTCAACTTCACATTGTATTTAACACTTTGCGAATGGTGAATTTGATAACTTCAACTCCGAATAGTACCCCCAAGGTGAAGGTTGCATTATTGCATGGGTTTGGAGGTCATGTGGTGCAGCAATGAGCTGTATGCCACGTGTAGACTGAATTCAGTGCAGTCTTATGAAGAAAGAGTTTGTGTTAAGTCTGCTCTGAATCTCTCTGCCCTAAAATCAGGGGGGCCATTTCAGCTTTCAAAGGGGGGGCAATAACTGGTCAGAGGGCCTGTGAGGGTGGAGCCAGGGCTGAAAAACAAAAAAAACCAACAATGGCCTGCAATGCGGGGGGGGGGACTGCCCCCATCCCCCACAAATTGCACCCCTGCCTAAAATGTTTGAAAAGTGTTTTAAACATCCAGTGTTTTCAACTAAATCACTTCCCAAAGTTTCTAGTGTGCCTTGTAGCTTTAGGTTACCAACTATTGTTGGTATTGTTTCTTATTATTTACTATAAAGTTATTGGTTCATTTTTATGTATTGTGTGTAGTAAGGAAATCCTGTGTGGGAGGGGAGCTGTGTTAGGTACAGTAGCTAGCAACAAGCAAAAGGCAGCCTTTTCTGTATGAGCAGTACTAGTCCTGTTTTAGTCAGTGTTTTGTCTGAATTGCTTTTCTCTTTCTTTTTTGTAGTTTGTAATTTTAGTTCTGTAGAATAGTTTAATGTGTTTTACTGAACTATTTTTGTCAGTGTGGTTTGAGTATATTGATTTAATTTATTTTGTTTAGTGATTGAAGTTAGAGTTTTCATGTAGACAGCAAAATCTTTTTAATTACCTGAGTTGGTACTTGTCTTCAATTAGTCTTGAATTCCCTGTCATGTACTGTTTGTGTGGAAAAAAAAAATATTGTTTGTGTTGTTCTTGTTTACTGCCTGTGCAGATACTGTTAGCTCAATAAAGTGTTATGTTCCCAAATCTACACATATAAAAAAAAAGACCACAAAGAGACACTCTGGTAAAGTAAGAGTTGCTTGCAGTGGCAATGTTGCCAAGAAGATCGTACTTTCTGTGGTTCAGAAGGGTACATAGTGTATATAAAACCATTACTTCTGATGTATATTCATCAGAGGAAGGTACAGTTGCTAGTACTCAAAAAGGAGTAGTTGGTGCAAGTGGTGTGGGCATTAATACTAGAGTTATGGGACAGTAGAAGGCAAGATACCCATAAAAAAACTGTCCCCCACATCTCAGTGGAAGCAGCAGGCAAGGCCGCCATCATTTATAAATGTGTCCAGAAGATTCCTTGAATAGACAATGTTTTCGAGTAAGATGTTTCAAAGTCTTGCTGTTCTTGAAACAAAGGCATACCTTCTAGTATCTCGTTTGGTTCTATGTGATCATAGCGATCACAAAATGGCAATTCAGAAATAGTGAGAACAAAACAGCCAGGGCACAAATAGTGACCACAGTTTTTATGGAGAACTACACCCCTCGCACACCTTTTGTGGGGGCTTCACCCCTCTTACTATGGATTACCAACCTCGCAGGGGCACAACTCAAGGAGGGGGGAAAGTCTGAGTTGCTGATATGGCAAGCACTGTTTTGTCCACACTGTTTCTGTTCATCGCCCTCTTGTGCTCATTGTTATTATGGGATACCTCTCATTTTGAGAACTTTTCAGACATGTGACCTCTAAAGTCATGCTTACTTGCCTTGAATTCTAACCCTAGCTCCATAAATAAAAATAAATATGTCCTGTATAATATGAAATAAAAATAGGAGATCACCTCTGGTTCTTCTGTGTTCTAGGGAAATTTGAGGACTCAGCTTAGCATCGTTGGCTAGTGGTGAGGTTGCAGGAAACAAAATTCATACCTTCCTTTTGTCTCACGTCTCTGGAAATTTTCTGATGTGGTTTTTCCCCAGCTTCTTTGGTTTGTTGCACAGCAACAAGAGGCAACTAGCAGCAGAATGCCAGTTTTGAACTGTGGACACAGCTTAACATTGGTAGTGAGCGCCGAAGACATGTTAAGCACTAAAACCAGATTTATGTTTAACTTCTTAGGGACGTTGCTCATGTTTGTGTGATTCTTGTACACTTCTTTGGGTAGTTGTACACCACTACCAATGCCACAACATCACATATCATTGATAAGCAATTTTTTTACGGAGGTCAATACTTGACATTTGTGCATAGCAAGAGGACACATGAATCAGTAACACATAAAATATTTAGGAAAGTTGTTCATGTGTAGACTATAACACAGGACAGGGCATGGTCATCAGGGCAAGAGGAATACTGTAGTCTACATGAGGGAAAAATTCAGGGTGCGAACATAAGTGGCAGATCCTGCCAAACCAGCCTGGTGGAGGTGTATGACTGGATAACTAGGCAACTGGAATAGGGGCCATGCAGTGGATGTCCTGTATCTGGACTTCACTAAGGCATTTGACTGAGTGCTGCATGGGAGGCTGGGAAGTAAATTAGAAGGTACAGTGGCAGATGCAAAGCTGGTGAGATGGGTAGGGAACTGGCTTCAGGAAGGCAACAGAGGGTGGTGGTGGGTGGGGAGCTCTCACACCGAAGGGTAGTGACAAGCGGTGTCCACGGGGCCCGGTGTTGGGACCAGTGTTGTTTGGGATATACATTGCAGACATATCATTGGACATCAAGAGCAAGACCAGTTTGTTGATGATACCAAGATGGGAGCAGTGGTGGACAACCAAGGGGGGTGGCAGGGGTTGCAGGATGATCTGGCAAAGCTTGAAACCTGGTCAGACACCTGGCAACTGGGGTTTAATGCCAAAAAGTGCAAGGTGCTGCATTTTGAGGTGAAGAACCCAAGGAGGAGTTACCAGCTTGGGGGAGTGCAGCTAGCCCAGACAGAGGAGGAGAAGGATCTGAGGGTGCTCATTATAGGGTCAATGAACAACTCAGCACAATGTAGGAAGGCAGCTGCAAAGGCCAACAAAATGATGGGTTGCATTGTAAGGGGTATATCCTCGAGGAGGGAGGAGGTGATTCTGCCACTGTAAAAGTAATTTGTTAGACTGCACCTGGAGTACTGCGTGCAGTACTGGCGCCCATATCTGAGAAGGGACATTAAGTTACTGGAGGGGCTGCAGCACAGGGCAACAAAGATGATCAAGGGGTTGGGAGACTTATCATATGAGAGGAGGCTGAGGGAGTTGAACATGTATTCCCTGGAGGATAGGAGGGACGGGGGACTTGATTGAAACCTTTAAGTGCATGAAAGGAATAAACAAGACAGGTACAGAGGAGCGGTTCAAAGAAAGGGAGGGGAGGGACACTAGGGGCCATGATATGAGACTGGAGGGAGGAAGGTTCAGGAAGGAGATGAGGAGACACTTTTTTACAGAGAGGGTGGTAGCTGGGTGGAATACGTTACCTGCAGAAGTGGTATCCAGTAGAATAGTGGACTGCTTCAAAAGGGGATGGGACAGGACAAGGTGGAGGGTCAATGGAGGGGAAGGGTGGAAGGGAGGGGTAGCTGCAGAATAAGGGGTGCCAGCTGCACATTTGAGCAGACTTGATAGACCTCTAGGCTTTTATCTGCTGGAAAATGTTGTATGTTCGTAAGGGAAAGGATAGAATGAAAAAGGGACCCAAACATATAACACAAAACATTGAGAAAGAAAAATTTTATAGAACTAAACAAGAGGATAGAGAAGAAGAGGCTAGAAAATATTTTCTTTTTTACTTTTTTTAACTTTTTATATTTTTTATGTTTTTTTGGGGGGGTAAACTATTAATAACACAGCACGGAAATAATAAACAAAAAAAATAACATGAAAAGTTACTTTTTCCCACCACCACTACCAGTAGAACTGCCAGGCCCACCACCACCACCATGCAGCTCTGACAGGAGGTTCAACACCTTCTTCTGCTCAGTCATAATTTTCTGAATATTGTCCCTACATTCCTGGTGGAATTCTTCAAAATGCTATTGCAGATGTTGCACCTCATCCCATAGGACAGCCAGGTCTGCCTGGATGACAGGTGCTGTTGGGTCACTCAGTGGTAGGGAGGGTGCAGGTGCTGCCACTTGCTGTCCTGGTGGTTATGGCTGAATACTGCTGCGAGTCCTACCATGTCAACTCACAGCAGCAAGATGGCCTACTTCCCACTGCCCCCCTTCCATATTGTCCCCCCACTATTGCGTGCTGCTGCTGCTGCTGCCACCTCCCGCTCCTTGGTCTGCTACTCTGCCCTCTGGTTGATCTTCAGGTGAGTCCTTTGACTGCCAGTCCCCAGATGGCTACCTTTTTCCCCATGCTGGACACTGTGACCACAGAGCATGCAGATGACAACACTGTCACCTGCAGGATTTATGGAGAAAAACTCCCTTAAAGCAGATCTTTGTGGCAGGGGAAGGTGGGGGCTCAAGAAGATGTTGTGGAGGAGAGCTCGCCATTGCTAGTACCGGTGATGGTTGTGCTGCTGGTGGTGGTAACATCAGTTGGGGGCAGAGACCAGAGGCTCCTGCTGCTGCTGGGGGGGCAGGAACTATAAAATCATGCTGCTGCAAGGGAGCAGCGCCACTCCCATCCTCAGCTGGGACTGATTGGGGGTGCCTCAGTCCGTCTTTAAAATGTGCCCTAGTTGAGGCGAATAACTGCCTCACCATTTTGATAACATTCTTCCCTTTGTCCCTCCTTTCTCTTTGTAATAGAAAAAAAATAGAGAAAAATAGGGCGAGAGACACACACACATACAAAATAAAACTATCTAAACTTACAAAAAATAAACATTATAAAAAAACAGCAGCTCTCACTACAGAAAAATAAAGAAAGGAATTATTGGGAAATGGGAAACTAAATACTATTTTTCAAAAAACAACAATGAAAAGCACAAAAGCAGTGAGCTCTCCAGCAGTCTGATGTCTGATCAGTAGGCTACAATTGCCAAAATGAAACAGAATCATTCACTTCCTACCTGACTGGAGTCTGCCATGTGACTGGCAGAAAGTTAATTATGTGACAAAGCCTTTTTTTCAATAACTTTGACATTAGTAATGCAAGTCGAAGTTAGCATAGAAATTAGCCAGTGAAGTATTGTTATTAGCAACCAATTTCGCAACATTTTTTGCTGGATGAAATTAACGACTTTGCCAGATTTTAGACAGCAGAATTAAACTTTGCAACATCTCTACTAGGGAACTTTAACAGAGTAGATCAGGATGGCGATCAGTGGGAGATGGGGCTGCTAGCCATGAAGGAATTATGATACTCTACATTGGGATGGTAATCAGCAGGGGAGGGAGTACCAGCCACTAGGGAATTATGATGCTTTACATCCGAATGGCTATGGGGGGGCACTGGATACCAGGGAAAATATCTATTTTATATCTGACTGGCGATCAAAGAGGGGGGACCACTGGACACCAGGGAATATCTCTAGTTTATATGTATGGCTGGTGATCGGTGGGGGGGATGACTAGCACCAGGAATAGCTCTCTGGGACTAGGCTAGTGGAGGGCTGCACTGTGCTAAATTGCCTATGCTATCATGCAAATGAGCACATAATGGCCTTGCAAATGGCTCCTTAGCGCCTTGCATGCCCAATGGGCTCATTTGCAGTTGGGTCTGCTTGAATATAGGAAATTTAGCAGAGGGGCAAGCAATTATGATGCCTTATTTCAGAAGCAATGTCTGCCCAGTGCTAAGTGTTTTTTTTTATACTTGCTTTATTGTAATGTTTGCCAAAGATAAGCTCACAAGATAATGCATTGGCAATACAAACAGGTATACATTTCATATATTTCAGTATGCTGTTTGCCTGCTTCCAGTACAGCAGATTTTTGTATAAATAAGTAACAAAGTTACAAACATATGAAACAAAAGTGTGACAGGGCATATTACATTGAATGAGAATATAAGAAACCCCCAGAAATGACCGTTCTGCTGTGTGGCCCTCCTGATGGTGTGGTGGTGGTGGTGGTGGTGGGGGGGGGTAACAGCTTGTCCAGTTCAATTATACTGTATATCAGTGAACTAAAAGTAAAACCCTCAAGAGGTCTGCCACTCCCTGATAAGGTGAAAGCTGTCAACTAGCCCTAGAAATTATAGATATGAGGCCTAACCCACCTCTATTGTCCATTTTGCCCACCTCTCCATGAATTTGTCTATTTTATCTTGTGTGAGGTAATTCAATTTCTCCATTTCCTGTACCCCAATTATAATCACACGCCACTCATCTAACATGAGTGGGTCAGGACTAAGCCATTTTCCCTATGTTCTGATTTGCTGCTGGATGCTCTGAAGTGTGGATGTGCATTTGGTGCTGCTAAAGTGACTGGGGCTTGTTATTCAGTCATTGGTATTTATGCTGTCTATGCCGCTTAAACTGCCGTTTGTTAAATGCTGTTGCTGAAAGTCTGACTGTGCCTGCATGAACTCTAATTGTTTGTTTTTACAGAGTTTTAACTGATGTGTCCCTTCTTTTACTAATGATTAATTGGCTTGAGCTGCAATCCTCTGGAGAGTATTGGCTATGATCGGACTGCCTTTGTAACTGCAACCAGTTATCTCTTTTCCCTAGTTACCACTGACATCTTTGTGGCTTGCCACCACCCTGTACTTAATTTCACCTGCTGCTTGTTAGCAGCCCTTTTCCTACTAATCCTGTTGGTGGCAGCTTTGGGTGGAGGAGGTGGCATTTGCTACATAAAGCATTGACAGGTGGATGCGGTAAGCAAGGAAGTCTGACCAGAGTGTGAGAGGCTCAGGGTCAACTCTCTACTTGTGTTTGGCATTGGAAGCTCTCCCTAGTTGCTGATTTGCTGCTGGACACTCTGAAGTGTGGATTTCATGCCTGGATGTGCGTTTGGTGCTGTTAAAGTGACTGGGGCTTGTTATTCAATCGCTGGTATTTGTGCTGCCTATGCCGTTTGAACTGCCGTTTGTTAAATGCTGCTGCTGAAAGTCTGAGTGTGCCTGCATGAATTCTAATTGGTTGTTTTTACAGAGTTTTAACTGCTTTGTCCCTTCTGCTGCTAATGTTTACTTGACTTGAGCTGTGTAATCCTCTGGATAGTATTTGCTAAGGCTGAACTGCCTTTGTAACTGCAATCAGTTGTCTGTTGCCCCCAGATTCCACTGAAAGCTTTGTAGCTTGCCGTCTGCCCTGTACTTAATTACACCTGTTGCTTGTTAGCAGACCTTTTCCCCCTAATCCCACTGGTGGCAGCTTCTGGTGGAGGACGGGGCATTTGCTACATAAAGCCCTGACAGACACGGTAAGCATCTACGTGGTGGCGGCTAAGTGGGGGTGGCAAAGTGGGAACAAGGTGTCTGACTGGAGTCAGACCGGTAAGACTGGGGCATGCTATACTGTGTCTGTATCTTTGCTCTCTGGGGTTGTTAAGTGGGCTATTAATGCTTGTTTGGTGTTAGGACATTTAAGAAGTGCAACATTAGTAAGGATTGTACTTAGTGTAGTGTCATGAGCTGAAATGTTTTGTATATAAGTTCACTCCTTTGTTTCTTTGCTACGGAAGTTAGTTCTAGCATTCAGCTATAATTTAGTGTGAAGTGTGTTTCCTGCATTTGTCTAGTGCATAGTATTATGAACTCGTGACTTGACCAATTTAAATTCCGGCTCATTTAAATTGACTTGGACTTCAGCTTGTTGCTGTTGTCATCCTGGTAATATTGCTTTTTAAAGAAGTCTGGCTGTGGCTGTAGAGAGTTGTTTCCTGCTGTTGTTTTTATTTTATTTGTTTTGAACTGTTGTTGCTTTTGAGTTTCTTTGTCACTCTGATGTTTGTTATTTTATAACTCTATTCCTGCTTCATGTAATCTGCTTAGTTAATTTTCCCCTCTGCAGTGGTTATGGTGGTTGAACCTGGCAAGTTGGGGTTGCTACACTGATTTTCATTTTTCACAGGGGCTACAAGTTATAGATCAAAATGGCTGCATGTGAGTACAGATTCAGGTGGAATTTGTATGTGATAAGTGGGTTATTTTTATGTAACCTCATTACTCTAAATATAGCTACACCTGATTTGGATGGACATAGTGATTTGTTTAATTTTTCTATTTCTAACTGTGTGGGGAGCAATCCTGATATTCTGAATCCAGTGGGTTTGTTGTCAGGCCAGAAAAGAGTATTGCATAAACGTGGCTCACTCATTTTGCCTTCTTCTAAATATTCTGTTATTAAGAATCGTACAACATTGGGCTGTTTATTTACTTGTTTTGTGCTTTGGCAGTTATTGGTTTTATCCAGCAATATAAAACTTAACCCGAGGCATGCCACTTTTACATCTCTCCCTGCATCCAGTACTAGGCCCTTGTATGCTGCTCATGTCTTGAAAATTATTTATCTGAATATACAAAGTTTGGTCCCAAAGTTGGCTGAAATTAAGCATCTATCCCATACATACAATTCTGATATAATAGTTCTTTCTGAATCCTGGCTAAAACCCAAGATATCTGATGCAGTGGGTGCAATTCCTGGCTACTGCATGTATAAAGTTGATAGGCCTGGTAACAAAAAAGGGGGATTGTTGTTTATTATAGGGATTTGCTTGATTTAACTGTTATTGGAAGTAGTGCAGATTTAGAGGCATAATCTGACTGGTTACTTATTATGATCCTATTGGGGGGTCAAAAGCATTTAATTCTTGGTTGCTTATATAATCCTCCATTTTGCGGGTTTGAGGGTCTCAAGGAGTCCTTTAGAAATGGTCTCCTCAATTATCTTCCAACAATTTTGTTTTGTTGGGTGATGTAAATTTGAATTGGCTGGCTCCTGATGATCTTGGTCTGGAAACCTTTCTCCAGTCTTTTAATTTATTTCAAATTATTAATATTTCTGAACCAACTAGACTGAATGTGAAATTGGGTAAGCACTCAATTTTGGACTGGATTGTCACCAATCCTCCATCGATGTTATCTTTTTCAAGAGCATTACCCAATTCCACAAGTGATCATCAAGATGCTTTTTGAATTTTAAATAACCAACGCCCCCAAATTCCTCCTTGCCTTCTTTACTCATGTAATTCTAAGAAATTTGACATAAATCTTATTTCTCTGAAGCTTTCCTCAATTGACTGGTCATATTTAGATAGTATTCCTGATAATGACTGTGCCTTGGACTTTTTCTGTAAGACACTCTTACCTATTCGAAATCACTTTTTCCCTCATGGAAGCTATTAGTTAAAGGGTGACTTGATGGATGGGTTTTGCTCAAAATCAGGGAATGGATTAGAGCTAGAAATTTGGCTTGGGCTAATTATAAATCATTTTCAACTATTTTTCATATGGATAGATATAGATATTTGTGCAATAAAGTAAGTCAATTGATAAGGAATGTGAAAAATCTGTTTTATGAAAAACAGTTTGAGGGGAATTTGGCCAATCCCAAAAGTTTTTGGAATTCGATTAACTCTCTAATCTCACCTAGGAGAAAACCTACTATTCAAGTGCTACTGACTGCTGATGGAATTGTTTCTGATCCTATTGAAATTTCTAATCAATTGGGTAAAACGTTTTCTGACTACTTTGTGTATTGATTGAGTAACCAGTCATTGGACAGTACTTCTACTGTGAATTCTGTCACTGATGGAAGGCCCCCTTTTTATTTTTGTAAGGTAAACCCAAATAAAGTTCTGAAATCACTTCTTTCCATCCCTAACAGATTCACTGATTGTGGTAATGGTCTGGACGGGCATTTTCTCAGAATTATTGCTTCATTTATTGCTTCCCCTCTGTGTTATATTTTTAATTTATGTTGGTCAATGGCTCCTTTCCTTCTTTAAGGAAATGTGTTAGAACAGTACCAATTCCCAAGTGCTCATGAGCTGAGTGTCTGGATGGCTTTAGACCTATTTCTATTCTAAACCCATTAAGCAAATTACTAGAAAAAATTGTCTCGGTCCAACTCACTTCTTACCTTTAGAAGTACAATGTTCTGTGTGCCAAACAATATGGTTTTCATAGAAACCATGGCACTGAGACTGCCTTGATCAGGTTCATGGACACTGCCCTCACCAGGTTTGATGATAGTCTCCTGCTAGGGGCGGTCTTTGTAGACCTGACCAAGGCATTTGATCTTATAGATCACTTTTAATATCTAAATTGCCTGAACTTGTTTTTTCTGAGAACGTGGTTCTGTGGATTAAGGCTTATCTGTCATATAGGTCTCAGTTTGTTACTATTGGCTCTTCTTCCTCTAATATTTTTTCCAGTTGTATCTGGGATCTCACAAGGGATCTGTGCTTGGCCCCTTATTGTTTTCCCTTTTTGTTACTAAGTTACCATCCTTTTGTAGACCTTATAAGTGCTTACTTTATGCAGACAATCTTATTTCGTATTCTCAATCATCTAGCATTCTCAATGTGATGTCCTTGTTACAGTGTGAATTTATTAATATCTGCAAAGGGTTTAAGGAGAATCATTTGATCCTTAACCTTAAACAGATGAAATCAATGTTATTTTGTTCTTTTGGTATTATGAAGGAAAATCTTACTCATGATATTTTTAATGATGACGGCTTATTGATTGAACAAGTTTTTGGTTTCAAATATTTAGGTGTCCAGCTTGATCCTTGCTTGACTCTTCACACCCAGGTAAAGTCAGTTTGTAGAACTGGTAACCAAAAACTGGGTTTACTATAAAAATTTATTTTTTTTTTCTCTTGAAACCAGGTGGGCAATAGCCAAATGTATTCTTTTATCTCACTTTCACTATGCTGGTTGCTTGTATCATTGATTATCGGTTAAGGATATAAATGCCTTAACTGTGATGTATAATAATATCTGTCAATTTGTTTTAGATCTTCCCTTACAGACCCACCACTGTTTTTCTTACTCCCAGTTAGAATGGTCATCCCCTATATCTTGACTTAAGTATGGTTATGGGGTCTAATCTTTAAATCTATATATTCTAAGACCATTCCCCGAGTGATTTTGTTTTTTTATTCATGACACTATCTTAAATCTGCAGTCCTTTAAAGGGCCTTTACTTTGTGTTCCTTTTTCTAAGACAAATGCTGGTTCTCGTTCTTTCTCACATGCTGCTCCTACTTTCTGGAATCTTTTACTTGACAATGTTAGGTCTGCTTCATCTTTATTTAGTTTTAAGACTAAACTTAAGAATGTTCTGCTGGAAGAAGATGTTTGTACTTATATGTAATGTATATGACTGTATTGTAGTTTTGTTTGTTTTTATGTGCATTTATTTGCTTGGGTGGGGCCTGAAAACAGACTTGTTCAAGTGCTCTTACTTGGTTAACAAAATAAAAATGAAATTAATTGAGATTTTTGGGTTATAGCTTTTCCCACTATGGCTGTGCATATACAACACATATAACAGGAAGCGCCTCGCTGTATTGGTGAAGGAGGTACTCCCAGTATTATGTTATGAAATGGTAATGGATTACTGCACTGAAGAGGTCTGCCAATACATTTTAAACCTCCAGTTTAAATCTATCCAGAACTGGACAGGTATAAAATATGTATGTGTAGTGGCTACTTTTCCACAATTGCGGCAACATGTTGATGTATTGGTCGCCTCCCATTTAGCTTTGGTTTGAGGAGTTATAAAATATCTGGTTTTAGTTTTCAAGGTAAATTCATGCCACCTGGATTAGGAAGAAGTTTTAAATGACCCTTCATAAACCGAGAGCTGTTCCTTTGTCATGATGTGGAATCCTGCTTAAGCTTCCCATTTTGTTATGACATAATGAGCGGCCTCTCAGCATCTTGCCTATGAAAGTTTTTTGCCATTGAATATACTTTATTGAGATTTTGCAAAAAAAACACAATACACTAACAAACAACTATGAACAGACAATCAAACTACAATCTATACACAAACACCATGAACAAGAATTGCCTATGAAAGTTTGAAAGTTGATATATGCAAGATATTGCTTCCTTAAGTGTGGCAATTGTTAGTAATTCTCCTAATGTGGGACACCCTGCTATTGGGTAGGTGAGGACTAAGAGTTCATCACAAGTGAGCTTGTACATAGGCTTGTATGTGTTAATATCTAAATGTACAGTATCTGTTATTTGCCAGTCAAACTCATTGCAACATTCCTCAAAAGTAAAAATGGTATCACCCTTTAATAGCTGTGCTGTGTATTGCAGGCTTCTCCACCTGCTTGCAATACCAGGAATCCAAGGAGCTTGGTGCAAATTCATCATTCCAAGCAAACCACCAATACTTCCAACATTCCCTATGTACTAAGGCATAATGCATAAATCAATCCCAAACATGAACGGTAACCTTCATTGCTGAGAACCATGTGTCCATGTTTGGCCAATGTTGAGATGGGGCAAACAACAAGGAGAGACGAGGTCTATCTTCATTAGGGATTCCTGTAATATGTGCCAGTGTGCATGCAGTTGTGCTTACACCCATACAAGTGTCCATCGTATCTGGGTGGAGAGCCAATATGCCTCCAAATCAGGGACAGCCCTTCCTCCACATTTCTTTTTGGTTGAAAGTTATGTACTTTTCACCATAGGTCTCCCGTGTGCCCATATGAATTTTTACATCTGTTTCTGTATATCTACAAACCATTGTTTAGCTAGCTTAACAGAAGCACACTGGAATACATACAGAAATCTAGGCAGTAGGTTCATTTTTATAGCCTGAACATGAGCATACAGGGCTAAAGAGAGTAAGGCCCACCTCGTAATGTCATCTACAAGTTGTTTAATTAGGGGTATATAATTGTCCTGAAACAAAAATTTATTGGAATTTTGAAGCATTATACTCAGGTACGTTAAGCAGGCGAGAGTCCACTTCATGGGATATATCCTTTGAATGTTCTGGGGGTGGT
The DNA here is from genome assembly GCA_016271365.2 of Neoceratodus forsteri. Classification (NCBI taxonomy): domain Eukaryota; kingdom Metazoa; phylum Chordata; order Ceratodontiformes; family Ceratodontidae; genus Neoceratodus; species Neoceratodus forsteri. The sequence goes on along the minus strand of CM057455.1, from coordinate 633,993,348 downwards.
AAATAATTAAAGGTGAATATCTCTGCTTTTGTTGAATTGAGGGTATATCCATATATATGAGAGAAATTTGTCACCATACATATTAATATATGGAGGGACTGCTCAAGGTATCATATATATATATATATATATATATATATATATATATATATATTAAAATATCATCAGTGTAGAACACTATGTTATGCTCCTGCCACTCTAGAGTTACCCCTGAGATCTCAGGATCTTGGCAAATCCATTGTGCAAGGGATTCTATGTACAAGGAAAACAACAAGGGTAACAGAGGGTACCCCTGCCAAGTACTTGTCCATGAGTAAATCATTGTGGAATGTGGCCATTAGCGGTGACATACAGTATGCTTGTGGGTCTGTGTACAAATTCTATAAATGGATTAGAAAAACCAAAACTGGCAAGGACCCTATATAAATATTGACAATCAGCCTGACCTAAACTCATGATCAGTGTAGGGGTTTTAATGATATTGAGAGGGTCTGGTACGTTTGCCGGACTCCTGTTTTCCCGACGCTCGTTATCCTGTTTCCTATATCCCAGCTCATTCAAAACACTGACGCACATCAATCACTCAATCAATCAAAATATTTATTTAACCAGGTGGACACCATTGAGCAAGCTCATTTGCAAGGTGGACCTGCATTACACAAGGTCAAATAACTATACAAATTATATACAATTAATATAACAGAAAATGAAAGTATACATATCACTGACAATGAAAACCCCGATGGTCATAATACCAACTTTCCCTTCAATACAAAACACCAGATGTGTTTTGTTGTTCCACTTTAGTATATGCTACTGAAAATGAGCTCAATACTCACTCTGCCTACTCAAATTATTGAAGTGCTGAAAAGTTTTTCTACAGTTCATACTATACTGCATCATACTACAATTTAAAATATATATTTAAAATTTTATTACCAACACTTCACCAGTCCTTGAGGAAAAGTTATGCCACAATATTAAAGTACTTGGCACGCAATAGAACGGGATAGAGTTAAAAAAAATGAATCAGTCCAAAAAAAGCATACACAACTGCAAGGACTGAGCTATAAGTTCACACACCGCACTGCTTATGGGGATGATTAGCTCATTCTGGTCAGACTCTGGCCAGTAGTCACGGTGCCTGCATGTTGACATGCAGTTCTGCAAGCACCGCAACAGTGCCACAGAGTACTGACTGCAAGCAAAATATTTGTTTATTTTGAGCTTGCTAGGAGGAGCTTTGTTTTTCTTCAGCATTATACACCACACACCACATACCTCTCACTTGTATGAGAGCACTGTCACTGACTGGAAATAAAACATACATACCGCCAAACCTGCTGTAACCTGCTGGAATCACCATCTGACAAATACTTCCTGATTCCTCCTGTGTCATCCAATACTATTACTATACCTGGGTCATCCGGTACCATTACTATAGTGTGAACATTATGATTCTGAGTGCCTTTTACCTTATAAGCAATTAGTATGTTCGGAACTGTATGCCAACATATTCGGTGTGTGGACTCTTGCAGTTATATTAATTAAATACCCTCAAACCATGGTGTACTTGCAGTTGGTATTTTAATCCACGGGATTTCAACTGTCAGGATTTCAAGTGGCGGTATTATGATCATGTCGGGCAGTCTGCTGTTGGGATTTTGAGAGTTGGGCAATTGTATGAATCCCTATTGGGATGATACATAAAGTGGAGTGTGTGCCTAACATTGTCAGCTGGCTGATGCTCAGCTATGAAGCTCATTTAGCCAATATGTACTAGTTGAGGGATAAGCCCTTCTAGTCTCTATAATAGCTATAAGGAACTTACAGTCGACATTGAGAGAAGATAGAGGGCGGTAAGAGGGACATAACTGGGGTCCTTGCCAGGCCTGGAGATAACAGAAATTACTGCCTGTTTCCAGGATGGAGGCAGCACACCCTCTTCTGTCACAGTCTCAGGATAATGGGGTAACCTTGTCCCAAAATTTTTTATAAAATTCTACAGGGATCTGTCAGTCCCAGGACACTTTCCTGTTTTACTGTTAGCAATGACAGTAGTGATCTCAGTGAGTGAAATTGGGTGACAGAGATCGAGACTATGGGCTTCTGTAAGGTGAGGCAAGTTAAGGCGTTGAAAAAAAGTTTTGATCTAATCTATAGGGGTTACCTGTTTGGGACTATAGAGTTTATGGTAATATTTCATAAAAGCATCAAGAACAATGTCCACTCGAGGGGCTTGGAAACCTGTTGTCGGATGCATAATTTTGAGAATTTGCACCCTAGCCCTTCTCACCCTAAGCCTGCAAGCCAGAAGTTTGAGAGCACATGGGCCTCATTCATAGTAAAGTTGTTTTAGAAATTGTAGGTTCTGTTCTACTTTATAAACTAGTAATATATTGAGTTCCTTCTTAAGTTTGAGTGAATCTCACCCTCTCTGTCTATCCAATTTCTTTGGCTGGATCTCCTCAGGGGTCTTTATCTGTGTTTCTTGGGCTAGTTGGCATTCTCGCCATTGCTTTTTCATGGCTGTGGCTATTGCTATTAATTTGCCGCAAAGCATAGCTTTTACAGTAGCCCAAAGGGTATCACATCACAACAGCAACCGGAATACAGTGAACACCATCACAGTGACATTTTTAGCAGTTTGCTGTGATGGTCGCAAAGGTTCCCAATGTTGCTGCCTCCGGGGTGTTCACCTCCTCCCCAAACCAACTCCGACTCAGAACTAGTAATCTTAAGTGTGGAGGGTGTGGGGGGCAGAGCCTACCACATTGGGGGATGTGGTGGGGTGGAGCCTCCCACAGAAAACAGACTTTTCTCCAGCGATAGCACAGCACCAATTGGCAGTGTTGTGCCATCACTGTACTGAAGGTCAACAAATTCTGTGTCACTGTGGCATGGTGGTATCATCCCAAAGTATCCACCCACTGATGTCAGAAGAGGAATTAACCTGTACTGTCTGTTGGATTAGCTGTGCTACCTGTTCCAGTATCTTTCTATCTCAAAGAAGGGATAGAATGAGTCTGCAGAACACAGACTTTTTTAATTATGCAATTTTAGTTATATCATGAGGAGAGCATTGTCAGAAATTGCCAGGGTACCCACTGTAGACCTAAAGAATGCGTAGACACTCTCATTTGGATGGAGAAATAAATCTAATATGGCATAAATTTGATGCACATGCAAAAAATATGGATAGCTGGGGTAGATCCTTCTAGATAACGCCATGCATCATGGAGATTCAACTTCCATAGTAACCCCTACACCTGCTTTGCCACCCCATGAGCCATCCATGCTATTTGAGAAGTACTATCCAGATTGGGTTCGAGTGTGAGATCACAATCTCCTGCACATATCAGAATGCCCTCAGTTTTCTCCATTACCATTATTACCAAATTCTTACAAAATATATAGCCACCCCAGTAAAAACATCAGCTCCATTGTTATCTATCCCCCCCCCGAGCAAGCTTATAACAATTAAAATTTGAAAGATCAAGATCTAAATAAATTAGTGTAACAGATCAATATGCCAAAAGGCATAGATTTAAATGCTATACAGGTGCTTTAACAATGCTGCTGGCTAATAACCTCCATAACCAACTAAGTCATTATAGGAATTGGAAAAATAGGTAATATTATCAGCATCCCCATCAGGGCCCCATAAGGGGGTAGCTACAAGAATACAACCACTATGAAAAGGGCTCCCCTGCTATTTGCAAGAAAAACGATGCAGCATACCTATTCTGGCTATAGGCCACTCAGAGTGGACAATGCTAAATAAAGATAATAATATCTAAAAGGGCAGGGTTCAGGAAATATAAGGAAACCCAAAGGGAGGAGGACAGAGAGGTGTACCAAGAGTGTCTAAAGGAAGCAGGGAAGGCAGTGAGGAGAGTAAAGGCACACACTGAGGAAAGTTTGGCGCAGACAGTAAAGAAAGGGGACAATACATTCTACAGACACAACAGTGAAAGGAGGAAAAACCAGGGGGGAATTGTAAGACTTAAAGGTGAGGAAGGGGAGTGTAAGGAGGGAGATATGGATAAGACAGAAATACTGAATAAATACTTCTGCTCACTATTCACAGAAGAGGGGGGGGCAGGGACTAGAGCCGAGCATCAGATGCCAAGGGAAGATCATGGAAGCACTACTTAAGGAAAGGATAGTGGGACATCTAGAAGCCATCGGTGCCCAGGACCCTAGGCAACATGGATTCACAGCGGGTAGGTTGTGTCAGACAAGTCTCATAGACTTCTTTGACTGGGTGATGAAGGAAGTAAATCAGGGGGAATTATGGATGTAGCCTATCTTGATTTCAGCAAAGTCCTAGACACCGTCCCACATAGGAGGCTGGTTAACAAGATCGGTAGTCTGGGTATGGGAGACAAGGTGGTAAACTGGGTTAGGAACTGGCTAATGGACAGGAGACAGAGGGTGGTGGTAAATGGAGTACAATCTGGGGAGATTTGGGTGACCAGCTGAGTACCTCAGGGATCAGTCCTTGGACCAGTTCTGTTGAAAGTCTTCATAAGTGACATTGCAGAAGAGCTGGAAGGAAATGTCTGCCTGTTTGTGGATGACACAAAGATCTGTAACAGGGTGGATACTCATGAAGGGGTGGAGAAAATGAGGAAGGACCTGGTGAAGCTTGAGAAATGGTCTGCAGAGTGGCAACTGAGATTTAATTCAAAAAAGTGCAAAATTATGCACCTGAAATACAGTAACTCTGGGGAGAGCCACAGGATTGGGAGTTGCTGACAGTCACCAAAGAAGAAATAGACCAGGGGGTTACTATTTCAGATGACCTGAAAATGTCAAAGCAGAGAACAAAGACAGCAGGGAGGATCAGTGGCATGCTGGGGTGCATAGCAAGAGGTATCACCAGCAGAAGGCATGAGGTAGTGATGCCGTTATACAAAACCCTGGTCAGAACCCACATGGAGTACTGTGTGCAGTTTTGTAGGCTGCACCTTTTAAAGGACATTAAAAGGCTGGAGGCGGTCCAGAGAAGGACTTCATGTAAATATACCTTGGACTTCACTAGCCTCTTGAACTGAAAGTATTCCAAGCTGGGTAAGTTAAAGCCAAGGAAGATATAGTTGGTCAACCATATGAGATTCTAAGCCACTATCCAAGTGCTACGGACTGTCCCAGTCTGTCCTTTATTACAGTTACTGCCCTTCTGTCAAGGTTTAAGCATGTACTAAAGCATTTGAGGCCAGATATATTTCAACCCAGGTATTTCCCAATTGTCCACACCTGTAATATAGATAGGTAGCCTCTGCCACAGTTATAAAAAGGGTAGGAGAGCTTTCAAAGAAAGCCAGCCAACCTGTTGCTGTTAACATCACCCTTTTGTGGATTCCTATGTAAGCAGCATCTCTCCCCGTCCCCCCACCCACTTTACTATCAAGTTATTAAAGAAGACATTGGTCAGACAGGAAAAATAATGCCCGAAGCCTATTCATTTCAAACAGTACTTAGCCTGGTTCTAAAGGGAGAGGTCAAAGTGTTAAGTGTGGATGACTGCTGGTTGCTGCCATTTTTTAAGTTTGCATCATCTTCAGAAGCAGGGAGTGGATGTCCTCCATGGTTCTATGTGCTGAGCCATGTCACATTGCTTTAGTTCTCCATTGAGGAACAACTTGCCGGTCTCCAGTCATATCCGTTTTGTTGTTTGGGAATATTCTGGGACCTCTGCTCCTATGGCATTGCATGCATCTTTAATGCCTTTGAGGCATCTTCAGTGTTATTTATTTATTTATTTAAAATTTGGTGACCGAGTAGGCCCACTGTTCCCTGAAGGTCCCTTTTTCAGGGGCGACCCGGGATAACAATACATATTTTCATACAGCGAAAGACTTGGGTTACAGAGTAGTTTCAGGTGTGTGAGCAGGCTGCTGCCATGGTTATCATCATGCATCAGTCCTTACAAGTATGTTGACAGTAGAATTAACAAAAGGTGCAGAAGAAATGTAATTTTATGTGGTAAGCTCATTGTTTATTACTGGCAGGGTTCAGTGGAAAGTTAGCTGTGGTACTATGCCTAGAGGGAAGCACTGTGGAACCTGATAAGGTGCTTATATAACTATGTGCCATCTTCCTAGAAAATCTGAATTTGTGCTGGGTAAGGCATTTGTAGTTTAATCTGTTTTGCTCTAAGTGCTTTAATGATACTAACATATTGGATTCTCAGTCTCTGTATTTCAGTAGGATAATCCTGCTCAAAACAAGTCTGGCTCTGTTTTACTGGACATGCCCTTTTTTGCCAGGCCAGTCAGAGGAGTTCTTCTTTCCAGGCGGGGCGCTCTGTCTTGCCCTGCACCAGCGGTATCCCTATCCACCAGCACATTTCCTTGAAATCCTGCAACATGCCTTGTGCTTCCACTCTCGATTCCCCGATGAGGAGTAAATCATCTAGGTAATGCACCACCCTCCTGTGCCCATACCTAGCCCTGAATATCCACTGCACCCAGGTGCTGAATGCTTCAAAGGTGGAACAAGCCACTGAGCACCCCATGGGCATGGCTTTGTCGAAATATATGCTCCCTTGGAACTCAAAGCCCAAAAGGTCCCAATCCACGGGCCTAACGGGTAAGAGTTGAAATGCTGACTCGATGTCCATCTTCACTAGCCATCCCCTCTCAATTGTATGATCAGTGTTATGTCCTGCTCTAGCGAGGCATAAGACACTGCCCTAAGATGCTCTGGTATGCCCTCATTCACTGACGAGCCCTTGGGGTAGGATAAGTGATGATCAGGAAGAATTCCCCTTCCACCTTCTTTGGGATGATATCCAATGGGGAAACTCAGAAATGCATGCATGGGAGGCCCCCAGTGGGTCCTACACCTGGCCTGCCTTGATTTTATTTTCTATATTTGCCCACTATCTCCTCTTTCCCCTTTACAGACCCGAGATTCTTGGCCCACATCTCTGGCCGCCCCCTTTGAAAACCCAATGGGAAGCCCATCTGGAAGCCCTCCCTGAGCAGCTCCACCACCCCTTTATTCAGGTATTCTGTGGTCCACTCCTCCACCACCACTAGGGAAATGGGAGTACGCACCACCGCGTAACCTCACCACCCCTCCTTGGGTGCCTTGTTAACGAAAACCTCTGGAGGTGTAGTGCTTCCCCCTGTGGCTACCCCCTTGGACCCTACCTTGTTCCACCCAGGCACCCCGAAAGGACTGCTCATCATAGTGCTGTTCCCCCATTCGGTCCCCCTTTGTCGCTATTTTGTTGGCAGCTAGAGACCAGGTGCAACCCCCTGCATTTGGAACAGACATGCCAGAACTTGCAGCTGCCCCATATGCAGGTGGCCTTGTTTTAACCACAACATGTCTTGGATCCTGAGACAAGAGTGGCCCATTTTTTCGGCCATTTTTACCACCATTTGGACTCCCATCATCTGGTTCCAGTGCAGGCAGGGGCGCTGGGATGGGCGAGGGGAGTGGCACTTCCCGTCTGTGTCTCTTACTCCCTTTTTTCCCCTGTCCGGTCCTTCCTCTCACTCCTTATGCTTTCTCAGCATCTTCTCCTCTTTTTCTCTCCATTTTACCACTGCCACCAGCTCAGACATCTGCCCAATCAATTTTGATGCTTCTTGCATCATCCTCTTGCTAGACATCGGGGGTTCGCTTGGGTGCCATGTTTTTTTTTTTTCCTCTGACACTGTATGCAGAGGGGCAAAAATCAAATGCTCACCCTTATGTATAAACCAACAAAAACAACCCCCCATAGCATGAGGTAACTAGCCCATGGGCCACTCTGCCTGGGTGTTCTGTTGGGCCAAATCGCAAGCACCCCCTTTTGATCTGAGCTGACCCCCCCGGCAGGCCACTCGCCATTCCGTTGTCATAGACCCTACTATACCCCTCTGCCACTGCCAATCAGGGTTTTAAATGCCAATATCGGCACCAGAAAGGGAGGTCTTCACTTGCTTATTTGCCCATGGCACCCTCCAAGCAGTGCAGCAACCCCATAATCCTGTAAGTGGGTGCCAGCCATCATGCTATGAGCCCCCATCTCAATTGGGTGCCAGCCCCCACCATCCTTTGATCCAGTGGCAGATGCACTACCCCAACCCATGCAGACACTACCACCTCCTCAGTCTGTATTTCTCTCTTATTTTATTTTCATTTTCCTTTTCCTTATTATTTATTTGTTTTATTTTATTTTATTTTTTTTACCCCCCCCGAAGACCATGCTGTCTTCTGCCCACTCTTTTAATCCTTGACCAGCTTAACTGGTGGCTGCACCACTGCCTGGTTGCACTCCACATCCTTTTGCAACTGGGCCTCATAACCAAATTGCAGTGCATGCATATTTCCACTACTGAAAGGGTGCCCTGACAACCCACTGAAAGCCTTTAAAGTTGTGCCCCATGACATAGCAAAAAATGGCCTGTGGTAAGCCCCAGCACCAATCCCCATCCATCCTGAGAGAAAATCCCCCCGTTGCTCTGCATAAATGTGCTTACCCACACTAGGCCCCTTGCTATCCTTGGGCCTGCATGGATTGTCGACATGCTCTCACCCAAATCACGAGCTACTCCCAGCCGCTAGCATCCTGCCACGTTGCCCCCACCAACCTCCACCCTGACCCCTGAACCAGCTGGCAGACACAGAGTGCTTCTTTTTGTTCCTCTCCAAGGGATGTTTACATTTATTGAGATTTCTTATGCAGCTTTGCACCACACCGCAAATGCTGCTTGTTTCAGAAAAGCTGCCCCTGCCTGCTGTGCACACACCCCACAGCAGCTGAACCTCACCACGCTGGCGCTCTCTTACTCGCTCAAGGCCTACCCCTCCTACTCTGGCCACATCAGCTGCACAACCACACTCACCCATACAGATGAATGGCCGACTCCTACATCAGCCCAGACAACTGCATAAACAAGGGCCGTACATCCCGATCCTGCCCAGGCTTGGCGTGAAAGGCCCAAAAACATGCCCTTGCTCTGCCTGCCACTCGCAAGCCACCCCGATGCATACCAAGCAACAAAAATAAAATAAAAAATGGAGCAAATCGCACTGCTCCACTTCCTTGTTTATCCACAGCCCCTCACATTCCTCCCTTAGTCACTCAAAATTTAAAATACTCTCCCTCCACGGTGTAGGCCGCAACAGGAACGTGGCCTCTCTGGGCATAGCTTCCACCACATCAGACTGGGGGCACCCTCTCCCGTGCATGTCACACTATCCCACCTTCCAGGATTACTGCCAGGAATACCCCAAGTGCGTCATGTGGCCCTTGTGCTTCATTTCCTGCTGCATTCCGCCCCACCATCGGAATGCACAATCCCTTGTGAGCTCAGCTACCACGCTTACACTGCTACAATGAAGCTTTCAAGCAAATACCACCTGAGAGCTGGCCCTTGTGGTGATCCCTGCCTGCCTGACCGACTGAAAACACCGAACACTGTCATCCCCAGCGACTTACAACACAAACGCCTCAAAGATCTTGGTGCCTTGTGGCCAGTTCTTTGCTTCTCTCTGCTTCCATATCTTTTTTTTTTTTTTAGACCTGAACTGATCAGCATGTCCAGTGAAAGGGAAAAATGCCAATGAGCCTTCACTGCAAATACCACAGAATGACCTTTCTGTAAGAAAATTCCCCCCACCAAGGTTTTAAACCCACAATCTTCCTAGGCAAACTCCTGCGCTGCTGAGCCACAAAGAATCACAGCTTTTTTCCAGCGAAACGCTATGCACTTGTAAAAAACAAACCTAACAACCTGCCTTCTTGTAGCCTTCATTTTCTTCCAGGCCTCAGGCCTACTTCTCAGCACCAAACCACTGCTCCAACACATAAAACTTTTGAGCTCACATTCAGGCTCACTCAAGCCCTACTGCACCACATTAGATCATTCCAAGTACAAGTTTAACATCATCTTATTCTATGCTTCTATTGAATGTAAATATAAGAGGCAAAAACACACAAACTGCTTAGAGCCCAGTCACCTAGCAACATGGCATAGAGGCCTAGTAGTTCTTTGTGCCTTACTTTCTGCTTGCCAATGATGTGCTGAATTCTATTCAAGAAAAAATCCCAGCAAAAGAGGTTGTCCTGCCTGTGTCCTGGCCAGATATAACCCTGCAGGACCCCTGGTCAGGACCCCTTGGGGCTCCGCTGCCCAGCCAATCCCTGGGGCTCCAGCATCACCTTGTCATATTACACCTTCTGTCTGCTTGGTGATGTCACTAGCCCCACCCCTTCTACCTGATCATTCCCTACCCCTCCCCCACCCCTACCCCTTTTGTGCTCCTTCCTGGCAGGGGTCTTCAGACAACCTGGCCTGTCTTTTAGTGGCAAGACCAATTTTCTATTATATTTTTGTTTTTTGGGGGGGCAAACAAATAGGACACTTGCAAGTAAAGAACAGAAGGAGGATAAGTAATAGGTGACTGCACCTGTCACTATGTAAGCATGAACTGTGTTCATTCAGTTGTGGGTTATTGGTGGTTAGAGTCATCCTCTTTGGTCTCAGCTACATTTTAATTTTAGCTTGCAATGGATGTTATTCTCATTCTTCACCAGACCTGAATTATTTAAACTATATTAGATGTTAGGTAAGTCTTCTGTTTGTTTTCTATTTATGTGCAGATAAAAGCCTGTGGTTTGTTCTCCATTTGGCCGTATTGGTTTAGAAAAAACTTTTTGGTGCTGACCTGTTCCCACTTTACTGTGGGTCTTTTACCAGTATACATTTACTCCCAGGTATGAGCACATCACATAAAATTTCATGAAATTGCACACAATTTAAGGACTAATTCACAGGGCAAAGTTTGGCAACTTTCCCCAGCTCTGTTGCTGATGTTGCTGCCAGTCAAGGTGCAGGTGCTACTGATGCTGCTGGCTCAACAGCTTGAATTGGAAAAGATGGTGCTGCCACTTCAGCAGGGTTTGCCTGCTGCCCAAACATGAGACAGCAACTGCCCTTATGCCCTGTTCCACACACCACTGTTAGAACAGAGAGGAACCACTACCTCCCCCAGCCCTGCTCACAGTTTCCTTCTGTGTTTCCTACCACCCGGCCCAGTGATTTATTATAAGATGTGCCCTTTGGCCTGCAGTAGCAGATGGGTATCCTGCTTGCCCTGACAGATATGTGCTTTACATAAATTGAAAGTTTCCATGCTGTGGTCAGTAGTGTCACTGCTAAAACAAAAATATGACACAAGGGAGGAATTGGGGTATGGAATGGTGTGGGCAGGGTACTGCTGCTAGATAAACAGAGGAGCCCCAGGATAATGAGTCGGGCTACTTTGCAGGAGAGATGGTGCAGGTTGTGGTTGAACCACGATGGGGGGGCACAGGGAGTTCTTCCCCCTCCATCTCATGACTAAGAGAAGAGGGATGCTGTTCTACAATATTCATTTCCACCTCCTCCTACTGCTGCTGCTCCTAATGGCACCGAGCAACACTAATCTCCTTCTGCTGTGGGCATGGCCCAGTTGGAGGATCAGGTGGTGGAGCTGCCACTGATACTGCTGCATGGTTGGGAGGATCAGGAGGATCTAAGGTGCTATGGGGAATGCTCCCCCCAAAAATAGAGGATGACAAAGACTGATGGCACTGCCAAGGGTGTTAATACCACAGTGACCACTCTCCATTACTAAATTATAATCAAAACAAGAAGGAGAGAGCTACAGACTGAAAAGTAAAAGTAACAAATAAGTATAAAAAATAGATTCAAAATACATAATAACTGTTAACGTACTGTTCACAAAGTACAGTAAGGGAAACATAAAAAGATAAAGAAATTGCTGTTAACAGCTTTTCAAATATATATTTGGTTTCTGTTACAGAAGATGCTCCTTCCACTATTTCTGTGTGACTAGAAATGAGAACCAGGAAGCACATCAGATAGTCATTGTACAGGGAATGTACCATCTGATCTGCAAAAGCTCTTCCATGTGACCCAAAGCCTCATTTTAACAAAATGTTGCCTTTGCAATACCAAACACGAAGCAACAAGGCAAAGTCAGAAGACGAAGTTGAAATTCATGAATTTTTTACATGGGTAAAAATTCACACATTTATTTGCAAAGACAGAGTTTGTCAACTCACCTGAACTTTGTAGTCAATTTTTTTCAGCTCACCTGAAGTTTTCAGATGAATTATAACTTCACACCATTTCTAGTCACCATAGCATAACTCATGAAGAATCCAGTTCAGGAACAATCTGCATAAGAGTGCTTAGTCCTCTACTTATTTCATTATATTGACTCCATTGTATTATTTGATTGTTAGGTTAGCATCTTTGCTGTGTGATTCATTTTGTAGTAGTGAAAAACAGACACAGTCAAATACAATTGAACTGAATTGAATTCACTGGATACTGTTGCCTACATACACATTCCCAATGTAATTCATCTTTGTTTTTTGCTTTGTTTTTTGCTTAGGCATGCTTTTCCCCTATATCAGGCAATTAGTGTTCAGGACATGTTAGACACTTCTTTATGTATGAACACTATTAAGTAATCCCCTCAATGTTGTATCAGCAGTTGAAACATTTTTAAATATTGACTAATCAGGTACCTGCATGTCTCATACATTCTGTTTATTCCCTTGTTTCTCAAATTGAATAATTTGTTTTCTCTAGATGAAAAATAAATAATTTATACTTAAAAACATACAAGACTTCCTCTGAACCCAGCTCTCCCATCCCTGGAGCTGGAGGGGTGGAGGAGGTGAGGAACACCCTTTCTAGGTACATGCAGTCAATTCTGACAGCAGATAAAGATTAACTAGTTGTTCCAGGCTGCCCATTTCCTACTTTACTTTGTGTCTGACCTTAGGTAAAAATAGAGTTTTGGGGTGTCTTGCTCTTCCATTACCACAGTGCCTGCCTTCCCCTGTTGTGCATCCTCCATTCCACTGATCTTAGTAGTCTTAGGTGCCTATTTCATCAATGTATGAAACCAGTCAGTGATTTGGCTTCTAATAAGACAAATACAATATAAATCTTGTATAGTATTTTATTTATCCTTTTAATTTTATTGCTCCTGTACTCTCTACTGTATGTTTTTGCCTTATCCCTGTAATTCCCTCTATCCAGCTTGTACTCACCAGTGTTACTGCATCACACTGTACTGTATTTGTACATTATTTTTGTCTGGTAGTTGTATATGATATTTCTTGAAATCCCCCATCTGTGGTTATACCCGGGTCACACCTGGAAATGATCCTTGGCTCAGTGTGCCTTTACTGGTTAACAAATTTTAAATAAATAAATAAAAATACTAGTAAAGGTAATCTAGTCAGCATGAGTTTCCAAAACACTATAGGTTTCTGTTTCTAATACCATCATTCACCTTAGGTTGTTATTCTTCAACTAAATGCTTGTGCTAACCTATTATATTTGCCTAGTGTGTGTCAAGTTCTATCTTTCACTATTTCACTAAAAATATCACCAACAGCTTAATCTGGTTCAAGGTCAGTTGGTATTCATCTGTATCCCCAACCCCTGGGTTGTGCCTGAAAATAGGCAGAATTTGTCTACTGCACTTACCCAGTCAACAAAAACTAAATAAATAAATAAAATCTTGTAACTTGGAACCATAGCATTATTTGGTATCTGATATGGGACGTAAAGTATGAGAGTGTATTGCAATGGAAATGGTTGCAGTTTTAATGCAAAAGCTCTTATGATGATCAGTTACCAGGCATAAATGGGATCTGGATTCAAATGGAGAGTGTGTAAAATATACTTCTAATGCGACAAACAAAACCCCATAAACTATTAAAACATATTTTATATCTTAGTTTTATTATCACTCATGTGCCTTTATTTTCTAAAATTAATATTGCAGAAACAATGTCTTTCATAAGAGCTTCTTTTCTTCCAGTGTAGGAATTCTTCAGCAGAAATGAGATGCATAGAAGGAGAACCCATTTATAGGTTATTAAAATTCATCGCCTCCAGTTCTTTCTCAATGTGTAATACTGCTGCAACTGTATTGATCATGTAATTTAGAGAGGAAACTGCTTTTAGTGACAGATTTTAAAAAGCTGTCAATTCTGTTACATAACCTGGATGTATTACATAAATTTCAAGTCCCATTAGCAATGCTATTACTCCTACCTCTGCATTTTTGATGAGTTTTGGTTACATCAGCTGCATGATGAGTAAACTCTGTTAAAGGGACACTGTCAACCCATTTTGCATCATAGTATATCTAGCTGAAAACCCACATTTTATGATTGCTTACCTTCTCTAAAATTTGTTGATACTGATGATTGTTTTGTCTGTATCATTTCTTAGTAGAACTGAAATACATACAAATGGTGTAATGATACCCAAGCTTATTTAGTTTCAAATCCTTGGTCAATGCTTACTTCATACTTTCTGTGAATTAGAAACAACCCCAACAGTGCATCCAGTCAGGATATAAGAGTTTCTTTTCCACTAATAGCTTCATGAGTGGTTATACTGTGATGGAGGTGTTTCCAAGTCCAGGAACGATGCAGTGGAAGTTGATTAAAGACTTTAAACAAATACACTTTTGTGTGGTAACACCAATATGGTGGGCAGTCCTTTATACACATTAAAGAAAATAAGAGGAATCTGAATTAAAGAACAGTATCAGCTACATCAGCAATATCTACAGAATGTGAACAATTTTTAAATGTGTTTTTTTTTTAAACTGTAGACATTGTGATGCCTAAAGAAGTTGACAGCATCCCTTTAGTAATGCAAAAGTAGTTTATTTTGATTGCACAGACCAAGCAGTGGGCAGATTAATGTTTTCTATCTATCTATCTATCTATCTATCTATCTATCTATCTATCTATCTATCTATCTATCTAGCTAGCTAGCTAGCTATCTATCTATCTATCTATCTCATATAACAGGGGCTGCATTCATTGGGAGACACATGCATCCCCCCACTGCATGATGAAACATCCTGGTGTGTGTTGTTTTACTACACTAATAAAGTGTTATGACATAAAACATTTTCTTTATTATAGGTATGTCAGGTGATAAGGTTTGACTAAACAGAAAGCAACTGTTTCTAAGTCCATCCTGGCCCATTATAATGACTATGAAAATAATAATTGTTCAGTAAATGCATTTCTTTTACTGACTTACATATCTGGAGTGGCAATAAATAACAACAATGGATATTTTCCCTCAAGCTGCATCAGTTCATTCTAGAATTATGCAGAATGTTTTAATTCCAAACCATCTTACAATTCTCGCCAGGTTATATGTATAAATGACATACTCTACACCATGGACTGTCTCCAAAGAAATGATTTACTTTTTGTTTTAGTGTTTAACCTTTATAAAGCATCTCTTTTTTTTAGTCCATTGGAATGCGTGTTCAAAGCTGCAGCACATGAAGATTTCTTGTACAGCCAAGAGGTCTTCACATGCTGCAGCCAGAGAATACAGCAGCATTCAAAATTCAGATTTTTTCTTTACTAAACAGTTGTCATCTGGCAGTTATTATTCAACCTCAAAACCGAACATTGCACAAGTATCACAACTCATTGGTGACCACATAATAACACTTTTAAAAGAACACTTGCCAAATTTAATTGCTTATCAACCCCTGTCCACCCAAAGGTTCACTGTAATATAAATCCTCCATGAACCACAACACAGCCCTCATATTGAGATCCTGGTAAACATTTGTATATTTTTTATTATCTCACAAATAAAGGAAAAAATGAAAGTAATACCAAATGTGCAGTCCGCTTCAGTTCCTAATCATAAAAATATCAATACTATTTGCCATAATTTATCCTTATTAATGATGCATAAATAATATATATATAGATATATATTATAGGGGTGTGGCTGTGCCCCTATAGTTTATGGTTGAGTAGGTACTTTAATGTTAAACCTGAAATTTTGCACTTTAATAACTTTGCAACCGTTTAACAGATTTGCACATAATTTGTTATGCACAGTCCTGTGTGGTAGTTCTCTTGACATACCAGGTTTCATTTTGATCGGATTGGCAAATTTTTCACTGCACAGAGTGAAAAAAAATGTGCATTTTTTGGTTGTTTTGTTCTCAGCATGCTGTGGCCAAACCATTTGGAATTTTGTTGTGAAATGTTCAAGGTAGAAAGAGTGTGCCACAAAGAACAAGCCAGCATTTGTTTGGTGAAACAATGTTAATCCAATCTAAAGTTATCAAATTTTGAAATTTCAGGTTCCGAGCATGCTCTGTTCAGTCTTTTGGATAGCTATATGGAACGGAAAAGGATTTCAGTCTGACAAAAAAGGATTTTGACACCTTATAAAAAAGGATCCTTAGAATCCTTTTTCATGAGAAAAAAACTGTTTTTTTTTTGTCAGCCACCAATTTGTTAAATTTTGTTTTTTTTTAGCCCAAACAAACTGTCATAACACTTCCCAGGGATGTCTTCTGCAGACATCCAAGTACTATATGTATCTTGTTCATCAGGACATCCATTATTGTTGTGTGTCTTTATTTTAATTGTAGGTGACCTTAGAATGCATATTTTTGATTTTAAAAATCCTTGTTCGTGACTCACTTCCATTCCTTTTTCATGAGATGTCATAATCCTTTTTCGCATCATGAAAAATAATTGGGATATGTCATGAAAAAGGAATACAAAAAAGACATCTCTTCTTATTTTACCACCATTGTGACATTCTGCCACTATGCCATTTATCCCTGGTGTCTAGTGGCACCCCCACTCTCAATCACAATATATATTTTAGATGTATACATTTTTGTAACTTTTTTTATTGTGGCATTCTGCTAGTTTGCCCTTTATTTCTGGTGGCTAGTGGTACCGCCCCCACATACACCAGCACACTCTGATTTTCTACAGTGTGACCATTGGTGGTTAGTGGCTTTTCCCCCACCCTGCTGTGACAACCTGCAAAAGGAGAACACAGTCCCTCATTGTCTTTTTTTTTAGCCTGTGAAAAGAGAAACAGTCCATCGCCAATCATGCTTATACCCCACCCAACCTCCTACTGCAGACCCTCTTCTCCACACACCCCTGATGTCCCCACTAACCCTCACTCACCTGAGGATGTCCCCGGATCGAGATCTGCTCTGCTAATCAAAGACATGTCTTTCTGCTGGAACTGGCAACTGCAGTATGAAAAACTATGGTAAATGCGCTTCTTTGTATTTCAAGGGGGGGTGGGGAGATCAACTTATTGTATCCCACAAAACAGAGGCATTTTGTCCTGTTTGCCCCTAAATATCCCTTGTGGCTAGTGGCACCTCCCCCCCCCACACACACACTCAGTATCCATTTTTTTTATTTATTTGGTACTTTAATTTTTTTTTTTATTATTATCACTGCACTCTGTAGCAATGATCGCTGGTGTGTAGTGGTGCCCCCACACTCCAATACCCTTCTTTTTTGCATTGGTGGTCAGAGGCTTCCCTCGCCATCCCATGTTTTTGTCTTTTTCTGAAAAAAGAAAACAGCCCCTCAATGTCCTCTTCGTTTTGTTAATGTTTGTACCTGTAAAAAAAAAAGTAATCACTCCTGCACCCCCACCCTACTATCCACTGTGCACCCAACTCCCAACACACCCTGTGATGTCCTCATAAACCACCACTCACTTAGGGAGGTTCCAGGCTCAAAACCCACTCTGCCAATCGAAGACATAACTTGCTGCTTGAACCGGTGACTGCAATATAAACTAAGGTAAATGCACTTCAATGTATTTCAATGGGGGGGTTCAACATTTAACCATAACTTAGCTGTTTTTCAGAATTTTGGTACCAGATTTACAACATGGCTGTTTGTGGGACCCACCTCACGCACAACATGACTGTCATTAGGCAACTCCTGCTGGAAGGGTGAATTCACGGTTGGTTGGTGGAATCACCTCTCCAGTGGGATTTGTGTTACGGCAGTCATATTTTTTATGAGGTGGGGTCATAAGAATGCTATGTTGAAAATTTGTGGTCAAAGTTTTGAAACCTGGCTGTGTTACAGGCATTCACTGCAGTCTTGCTACACACTCGTAACCATGTACATTTTCACCCTATATTTTCAACATTGTCTTCTTATTATCCCACCTCATGTAAGTCACAGCTGTTATTTTTCAAATTCTGTCCAAAATGTGTTTTTGTACCTGTGGCACAGAATGATGCTGTAGTTGCACAGAATTATGTTTTGTTGGGGATTTGAAAATTGTCTGTACTAGGTACATGCAGTCAGGTCATAAGAAGGCTATGTTGAAAATTTCGGATATGAATGATTAAAAATCATAGAGTTATAACTATTTGTTGCAGTATTGCTTCACCTGCTTGTAACATTTATAAATTTGAAATACTTTCAACTCAAGTTTTCAACATAGGCTTGTTATGACACCACCTCATGTATGTCACAGCTGTCATTTTTCAACTCCTGTTCAAAATGTGTTTTTGCACCTGAGCTGTGGATTGGTGTTGCACTTGTGCAGAGTTACATTTTGGCTAGGACTGAAAATGTTTCTGCACCGGGAACATGAGGTTGGTTAATAACATGGGTATACTGACAATTTGGTGAGGGGTGTGCTGTAACTGGAAGCGTAGGGGCTGGACTTCCTTATGCTTCCACAGCTACATACATGTACACATCTATGAAGGGATGGGAGCACTGGGTCTAAAGGACCCTGCACTGCCACCATAAAATAAGTGTACTGTTATACTATCTCAAAAAATAAGGAAATAAATTGCAAAAAACTTTGTTAATGCATCAGTTAGGGTTAAAGTGACAAATCTAGGGAAGTGTGATGTTAGGGTTTCCAAACTAACACCCCATTCCTCACCCTGGACAGACCAACAGGTGGGAGAGGGTCTATCTTGGGGGTCATGAACCCTAACACTCATCCCGTCCAATACAAAATTAGGTGACATGGGTACAAAGTTGAATGTGGTGAGCATTAGGGTTCAAAACCCTCAAGACAGAGCCCCCTGCCTGTGGGTCTGTCCAGGGTGGGGAACGGGGTGCTAGAGTTGGAAACCATAACACCACATTTCCCTACTTTTGTCACTTTAACCCTAATGGATGCATTAATGAAGTTTTATATATATATATATATATATATTATGGTAGCACGGTAGTGCTACCATAGTTAGGGTTGAGGAGCCACTTACATGTTAAACCTAAAATTTTGCACCTTAATAACTTTGCAACCATTCAATGGATTTGCCTGACATTTAGAATACACAATCAAGAACTATCCATCTTGGGATCTGCCAACGTTCGTACTGTTCAGATATACAGCTGCAGAGTTATTAAGCGTGATCTGTGCATGCATTTATACTTTTTTGAATTCTTTGCTCATCCCTATAGATCTCACAATTTGTGCAACTGGTCCAAAAATTTCAGGGAACATGTGGCCGGGGTCCCCAATGTGCCTTTTGAAGATTTCATGAAAAAATATTAAACGGTTCAAAAGTTATTCAAAAAACAATTTCCCATTATAAGTCAATGGGAAAAGTTATCAAAAAGTTCAACACTTTCGCAAATGCAGTTTTTACTTTCGCAAATGGCCCTTTTACTTTCACAAATCCACCATTTTGTTTTCAGTTGGTGATTAGAAAAATGCTTGGCATTTAAGTTTGGGACCCTTTAGCAACACAATTCTTTTTGTATTTGCCTAATCGGACCCTGAGGATGCTAGGCATGTCTTTATTTTGAGGTTAAACACCGTAGAAATATGTTTTTCAAGTTTCTGGAAAAAGTACTTAAGCAAAGTAGTGTCGCACTCTCGAAAGTGTCACAAATTTTTTCGAAAGCTTTTGCAAATTGTGACACTACTTTTTCAGGCTATGGCAAAATGACAGCAATTCCTTGCCACCCTGCTGCAAAAGAACAGTTTGTCTTTTGGGCTGAAATTTGGAGGGAACGTAGCCAACATCTCACAGATGTGCCATTCGGTATTTTGGTGAAAAAAATATTACAGGGCAGCAAAGTTACGGCACTCCAAAGTTGACACTTTTTCCCATAGAATAACATTACGGCGTCCGTTGCATTACAGGAATCCTTTGCCGCCCTGCTGCAAAATAACGGTTTGGTCTTTTGGACTGAAATTTGAAGGGAAGAAAGCCAACATCCCACAGATGTGCCGTTTGGTGGTTTGGTGAAAAAATATTACAGGACGGCACAGTGACAGCACTCCGAATTTAATGCTTTTTCCATTGGATAACATTATGGCCCCTGTCGTACCTTTCGGGCCCCGTATCTTGGAAACGGTGCGAGATACGGACTTTTTGTAGCAAAAGTACTTAGCCCCCAACAGGGGGCTAAGTAGAAAACCAGCCAGGAAAGTCATAATTCATATGAAATTTAAATTTTAGTCTATGTTGTAAGGTTCCTGAGATATAAGCAATTTAATATTCCAAGTCCTCATTTTCTGCTCCGAGGCCCATTGTTATGTATACATTCTTTGTTTTCACTGTGTTTTCTAATGCATTTTTTGTGGAAAAGAAGGGTGTGCCCTTTTGTTAATGTGCCAGTTAGCATTTCCAGTTGAGTTTCCGTTACCGTTTGTGGTACCATTACCGTCTACGCCACCGTGTGCGTTACAGTTTGTGTTTTTGCTTGTGTTTGCATTTCTGTGTTGTTTGGCATTATTGTTGCTGTTACCATTACCAGTTTCATTTGCAATTGCGGTACCATCCACGTGTGTAATTGTTTGCATTTTCATACGCGCTTACATTTCTGTTTCATTTCTGTTTCCTTTGGCATTATTTTTGCTGTTACTGTCACCATTTGCATTTACAATTGTGGTACCATGACCATGCACGTAATGGTTTGTGTTTCTGTACTTCTCTTCTTGCATTTGCATTTCTCTTTCCTTTGGCGTTATTGTTGCTGTTACCATTACTATTTGCGTTAACAATTGCGGTTCCGTGACCATGCACATTTTGGGTTGCATTTCCATATGTGCCTCCGTTCCTGTTTCTGTTTCCTTTGGCATTATTCTTCATGTTAACATTACCATTTGCATTTACTATTGTGGTACCATGGCTGTGCGCGTTACGGTTTGCGTTTACGTGTGTGCTAACTTTCGCGTTTTCATTTCTGTTCCCTTTTGTGTTCTTTTTGCTGTGACACTTAACATTTCCATTTAAAATACCAATGCCATCACTGATCGTGTTACCAGTTGTGTTTTTGTATGCACTTCAATGTCCGTTTGCATCACTGTTCACTTTGGTGTCACTTTGCTCTTGCATTTCTATTAATGTTTCCTTTACCATTTATGTTTCTGTTATCATGTGTGCCACTGTTGCAACATCTGTTTGTGTTGCTGTTCCTGTTACTGTGTCACAAGACATCATGTGGTGGGACCGTGGGGACCTTGCTTCCGCCGTTGCATCACTTTCACTATTTGTCGTCATCATTCTCAAAAAGAAGGGAAATTAGAGGCAAAAACTCCATTTAATGCATCAGTTAGGGTTGTTCCACAGTGACAAAAGTGAGAAAAATTCAGTGTTAGGGTTGAAACCCCCCCTTGGACCCCCCAGCCCACCCCTCAACCAGCATCGGGGTGCACGTTGGGGTCATCGGCCCTAACTCTCACCCCATTCTCCTATACCTCTGCGTCTTTACACATGTTATGAGGTGAGAGTTAGGGCCGATGACCCCAACATGCACCCCGATGCTGGTTGGTGGGCTGGGGTTCCAAGGAGGGTTTTCAACCCTAACACCAAATTTCCTCACTTTTGTCACTGTGGAACAACCCTAACTGATGCATTAAATGGAGTTTTGCCTTAATATATATATATATATATATATATATATATATATATATATGGCAAAAACTCAGTGTAATGCATCAGTTAGGTTGGTCACAGTGACAAAAGTGAAGAAATTGATGTTAGGTTCCCACCTCCTTGCACTTCACACCTCCACCCCACCTCCAACAGGCATCGGGTGCATTGGAGTCATCAGTCCTGTCACCCCATTCCATGTGTAAACAAGATGAGGTAATGCAGTATAGGAGAATGGGGTGAGAGTTAGGACTGATGACTCCAATGCACACCCCAATGCATGTTGGTGAGGGTGGGGTGCAAGGGAGGTGGGAATCCTAACATCGAATTTCCTCACTTTTGTCACTGTAGAACAGCACTAACTGATGCAATAAACAGAGTTTTTTGCCATGAATTTCCCTTCTTTTTGAGAATAAGCACTATAAATAGTGAATTTTTCATGATATAGTAACGATAACGGTAACGCAAATGCAAGCGCAAATGGTAATGCACATGGTGATGCAAAGGTAAATGGTAACGCAAATGGTAAGAGAAATGCAAGCACAAATGTTAATGAAAACAGAAATGGTAATGCAATCAGTAATGAAGATGCTAACGGTAACAGAAATGAAAACGTTAATGGAAAGAGTAACGTAAATGGTTACGCTAACGGAAAAACAAACCATAAGAAAAATGCAAAAGGTAACATAACTGCAAATAGAAACGCAAACAGTTAAGGCAACGGTGCCACAGAAGGAAACAGTAATTCAATTGACTATAGAAACGCAACCAAAAATGCAAATGCTAAGGGCAACAGAAATGCAAATGGTGACGAAAACGCAAACAGTAACAGTAACGCAATTGGAAATGCAAACAGTTACAATAACAGCAATGATGATGACAAAGTGAACCGTAACATGAAGGAAAATGCAAGCATGTATGGAAACACAAATGGTAACATGCATGGGCATGGTACCACAACTGGAAAAGCAAATGCTAACGGTAACAGCAATGATGAGGGCAAAGGAAACAGAAACGCAAATGCAAATGAAAGCACATATGGAAATGCAAATAGTAATGTACATGGTGATGCAAAACAAAATGCAAACAGAAACAGTAATGGAAATGCAAATGGTAACAGTAACGCAAATGCAAGCGCAAATGAAAATGCAAAGGGTAACACACACAGTGGCGTAGATGGGAACGGTAATGGAAATACAAGTGGAAACAGTAAGTGTAACAGTAACGAAAGGACACACCCTTTTTTTCCCAAAAAGCTACATGGAGAAACACAATGAATACAAAGAATGTATGCATAATAATTGGCATGAGAGCAGAAAATGAGCACTTGGAATACTAAATTGCTTACATCTCAGGAACTGTACAACGTTGAAAATTTTTTTTTCATTTCACATGATTTATGACTTCCCTGGCTAGTTTTGCACTTAGTGCCCTAATGAGGGACTAATAATTTTTTCAACGAAAAGTCTGTATCTTGAAGTGTTTCAAAGATACGGGCCCCGAAAGGTGTGGCAGACACTGTAATGTTAGTCTAAGGGAAAAAGTGTCAACTTTGGAGTACCATAACTTTGCATCCCTGTAATATTTTGTCACCAAGCCAGCAAAAGGCACATCTGTGGGATGTTGGCTTTCTTCCCTCCAATTTTCAGCCCCAAAGATCAAACTGTTCTTTTGCAGCCAGGTGGTAATAAATTCCTGTTATTTTGGGCATAGTGTCGCAAAGTTGTGTGGCAAATCACGACACTTTCGCAAAAAAAAATCACGAAAGTGTTGCAAGTGTGACACTACTTTCCGACACTACAGTTTACAAATATTTGAAAAAAAAAACATATTTCTGGGTGTTTAACCATCAAAAAAGACATGGCTAGCATCCTCAGGGCTCGACTAGGTGAACACAAAAAGAATTGTGTCCCTATAGGGTCCTAAATTTAAATGCCAAGCATTTCTGTGACCAGTAACTGAAAAAAAATGGCTGACTCTTGACACTACAGGGTCATTTGTGACACTAAAAACTGCATTTGTGACACTGTCAAATAGTTTGTTAACATTTCCCTTAGACTATAATGGGAAACTTGTTTTTTGAATAACTTTTGAGCCATTTAATATTTTTTCACAAAATCTTTGAAAGGCACATCGGGGACCCTGGCTGCATGTTCTCTGAAGGTTTCAGACCAATCATGCAAACCATGCAACCTGTAGGTGCGAACAAAGAATGTACAAAAAAGCGTACATGTGACACGGAATGGCACTTTATAGCTCTGCGACTGTATATTTGACTTGTACGAAACTTGGCAGATACAGAGAGCTATGGTGCTGCTCTGTGCCTGCCAAATTTCAGGTGAATCCATCATATGGTGGCAAAGTTCTTAACCTGACAAATTTCACACTTTAACCTTAAATGGGGTACTCAACCCTAACTATAATGGCACTACCGTGCCACTATAATATATATTTGTAGACATATATATATATATATATGTATGTATATACACACACACACACACACACGGTATGTGATACCTGCACACTGGTACAACATTTTGCACTTTACTAACTTTGCAACTGTTTCATCAATTTGACATTTTCTATGCACTATCTGGTACCATAATTCTCTGGATCTGGCAAGTTTTGTTCGGGTTGGATTTGAGGTTGCGGAACTGCAGAGTGCCAATAAATGTGAAATTTACCAGGTTTTTTTTGCAAATTCTTTGCTCAGTGCTACAGCCAAAATGGTTGTGAGGTCTAGTCTGAAAATGTCAGGATATGTGGGTCTTGGTCACTGATGTGCCTTTTGAAGATTTGTTGAAAAAATATTAATTTGTTCAAAAGTTATTAAACTTTGAAGTGTCCCATTATATGGGAAAAAATATATGTAGGCCTCCAAAGTTTGTTATACTTTTGTGAATGTCCATTTTGCATTCACATATGGGTTCCATACTGTTGTGCTGCTGCCAACTTGTTTTCAGTTAGCGACATGTAAAAAAACATTGTAGTTCAAAAAATAAGGCCCCTTTGTAATCACCAACACTTGTGTTTACCTAATTGGGGCACAAGGAACATGATCCTGGCATTAGATTTTACAAATAATGTTTGAAAACATGTTTTTTAAATTTGGCCATCAGAGGTGTCCCAAATTTGCAACACTACAGTTGCAAAAGTGCTGCAAATTGTGTCACTTTCGCATATGTCATGACATAACTTTGCAAAACTTTTACAAATTTGTGACACTACTTAGAAGGCAATAAAACCTCAGTTCCTGTGAAAAGGGCAAAACCTTTTATGGATCTTATTTAAAAAAAAAAAAACAGCAGATTCTGATTCCTCAGCCCCTGTTTAGGTAAACACCTGCTAGTGTTTACCTAAATAATGGGTGTTTCTTCCTTTATGTGCCTCCAAGGGGGCTGAGGCATGTTTATTTTTTTAGAAAATTGTTTTTTTTTGCTGACATAATATTCAATGAAACAGAAGCCCTCCCGCTCCATCCCTCTCTGTGCTGTCCCACCCTACACCTTCTGTTGCCAGTTCCCCCATCCCTAGTGAAAAAGAAGCCATCCCACTCCATCCCTCTGTGTGCTGTCCCACCCGCTACCCTCCATTGCCACTGTCCCTATCCCCAATAACACAGAAGCCCTCCTGCTCCATCCCTTTATATGCTGTCCCACTTCCACACTCCTTTGCCAGTGCCCTCATCCCCAATAAAACAGAAGCACTCATGCTCCATCCCTCTGTGCACTGTCCCACCCTCCACCCTCCATTGCTGGTAACCCCGTCCCCAAGAAGACAACTGAAGGACCAGACATCTGCCCTGCATGATGGATTTCAGTGGGGCATTGGTGTATCATCGGCTCCTGGTCTTTCTACTGCCCCAACTATCCTGACTCAGTCTGTTCTCCTTGCGGTGGCAGCAGTAAAGGCTGGATCAGCTTACAAAAAGCTGCTTGAACCCATAAAGGAAGCCACTGCTGTTTTTTTCTTTTTTGTTCCGACACCAGGATGCCCACCCTCAGTGTTGGAGGCCCTCCAAGCCATTGTAGCCTTTCAGTTTGCAACCATTGGGGTGTCCAGCCTCCATGCTGACATTATGATTTCTCCCTTAGCACTGTGGGACACTGGAAAGCCCATTCCCAGTGTCAGTGTCCCCAAATAAAGATTCTGACCCTGTGAAAAAAAACTATCCCCAATGATTTTTTATCCTTTAAAAAAGAAAATGGTTCCTCGTCATCTCCCCCACCTCCCCCCATCTCAACCCTCTCATTGAGCAACCCACCACCCCACACCCCCCTTGTCCTACATTTACCACTGGAGATCTTCTTCTGTCATCTTCTGTGGACCGGGACACATCTGCATTCTTCAAAGCCGAGCTGCAAACTGAAGAATCAAGGTCAGTGCTGTATAATGTCTGTCTATGGCATTTTGAACCTATGTTGATATAAGCTTTTTTATGGAATTCTTACACAAGATTTTCAACATGTGCTTTTTGGGTCCCCACCTCATGAATACTTGGACTTTCATTTACTTAACTGGGCCAGTAAGGTGATTTTTGCAGTTGCTGTGCAAAATCACCTTTTGGGACCAATTAACATAACGACAGTGTCAGTGTTCATGAGGCAGGGTCCCAAAAAGCCCTTGTTGAAAATCTTGTATAAGAATTCCATAAAAAAGCAGATATCAACATAACAAAAAGCACAAGTTATGTGCAGTCAGTGAAATTATTCTACGCATGCTCATAACTTCACCAATTTTTTATGTTTTCCTTCCAGATTTTCAACACTGGCATTTTTCATATCTCTTCATGAACAGTATAGCTGTCATTTTTCACATCCTGCCTGAAACATGTTTTCACTCATGTAGCGTAGAATGGCATGGACATGGTAAGAAATCACCTTTCAGGGCTGATTAACAAAATGGCAGTGCCAGTGTTCATGATGTGGGGTCCCCAAAAGGCCATGTTGAAAATTTCTTGAAAATCCCTAAAAATGCACAAGTTACATGCGCCCATTGAATTTTTTCCTACGCACATGCATGATTTTGGTACTTTTCAATCTTTTGATGCAAAATTTTTAACAAAGTCATTTTTTCACACCTCCTCATGAACAGTACAGCTGTAATTTTTCAAATCCTGCCCAAAATGTGTTTTTGCACCTGTGGCACATAATTACATTTTGCCTTGCATTTCATATTTTCTCTACCGTGTTACATGAGGTGGGGTAATAAGATGACTATGCTGACAATTTGGTCACTGTTGTTTGACACATGGAGGGTCCTGCACTTCCACACCTTCATACATATGCCCACCTATGGAGGAATGGGAGCACAGGATCCAAAGTACCCAGTGCTTCCACAGTGAAAAAAAAAGGATACTAATATACTATCTCAAAAAGAAGGGAAATTCATTGAAAAAACTCCATTAATGCATCAGTTAGGGTTTCTATTACAATGACAAAAGCCTGGAAATTTTGTGTTAGGGTTACTGACCCTACCACCCTACCCCCACCCCAACCCTCCACACACCAACAGTCATCGGGATGTGCCTTGAGGTCATTGGACCTAACTCTCACCACATTCTCCTACATTGTACCATCTCAGCTTGTTAACACATGGAATGGGGTGAGAGTTAGGGCTGATAACCCCATAGCACACCCCAATGCCTGTCAGTATGTGGATGGTGGGGTGGTAGGGTTGGTAACCCTGACACTGAATTTCCAGACTTTTGTCACTGTAATAGAAATCCTAACTGATGCATTAACAGGATTTTTTTGCAATGAAGATACATATATAAATATATATATATATATATATATATACACATATACATACACACACACACACATAATGGCAGCACAGTAGTGCTACCATAGTTAGGATTGAGTATCCCTTTTAAGGTTAAAAGGTGAAACTTTGCACCTTAATAACTTTGCCACCGTTAAATGGATTTGCCTGAAATTTGGCAAGCATGGGCATTATCATAGATCTTGGGATATGGCAACTTTCATACTGGTGGGATATACAGCTGTGAAGTTATTAGGCAACATTCATGTGCTCAATTACTTTTTTTGCGTCTTTGCTCACGCCTACAGGTCACATGGTTTGTGTGACTGGTCCCAAAACTTCAGGGAACATGCGGCCAGGTTCCCCAATGTGTCTTTTGAAGATTTCATGAGCGAACATTGAATGGTTCAAAAGTTATTCAAAAAACAAATTCCCATTATAAGTCAATGGGAAAAGTTAACAAAAAGTTTGACACTTTCACAAATGCAGTATTTAGTGTTGCAAATGGCCCTAGTAGTGTCGTAAATCCGCCATCTTGCTTTCAGTTACTGATCACAGAAATGCTTAGCATTTCAAGTTGGCACCAGCTAAGGACACCATTCTCTTTGTGTTTATTTATTTGAGCCCTGAGGATGCTAGCCATGTCTTTTTTTGGGGGGGTTAAACACCCCAGAAATATGTTTTTCAAATTTCTGGAAAAAGTAGTGTTGCAAAGTAGTGTCACACCTGAGACACTTTCGCAAATTTTGCAAAAGCTTTCACAAATTGCAACACTACTTTTCCAGACTATGGCCAAAATGACAGGAGCTCTTTGCCACCCTGCTGCAAAAGAACAGTTTGGTCTTTTGAGGTAAGATTTGGAGGGAAGGCAGCCAACATCTCTCAGATGTGCCTTTTCATGGTTTGGTGGCAAAATATTACATGGATGCCAAATTACGGTACTCCGAAGTTGACATTTTTTTCCCATAGACTACCATGGTGGCATCCACCATGTATTTCGGGACTCGTATCTCGGAAACGATGCAAGATATGGAATTTTTGTCACAACAATGCGTAGCCCTATGGGCTATGCATTTAGCAAAAATGTAGCACCAGGAAACTCATGAATGAAGTGAAATTAATTTTTTTTTCTACGTCACACGGTTCCTGAGATATAAGCAATTTAGTATTCCAACAGCTCATTTTCTGCTCTGAGGCCCATTATTATGCATACATTCTTTGTACACACTGTGTTTCTCCATGCATCTGTTGGGCGTTTGAATTTCTGTTTCCTTTGGCATTATTTCTGCTGTTAACATTACCATTTGCATTTCCAATTGCGGTACTGTGACCGTAGCTTCAACCAATATTTCAAGAAATGGTTTTACAAAGCTTTCTAGCATCTATTCAAATGTTATAATAATTATGTGGGGTAAAAATTCCCCCACAAGACACTGGTATGGCAACAAAAATGATACAGTTGCTGAAACATAATGATGGATGCCTCTTGTGGTATGTTTTCAGAGTTGTGTATTCTTTCTGTTACTTTATGGTGTATTTCTGATTGGTTGTATTGCCTTGTAACACCCCATGCTTGTATGTGTCTTTTGTGTGTGTGTATGTGTGTGTGTGTGTCTGTGTGTGGGTGTGCATGTGGGGAGGGGGAAGGAGTTAGGGTTGAAAACCCTAACACCAAATTTCCTCACTTTTGTCACTTTGGAACAACTGTAACTGTTTCATTAACAGAGTTTTTTTGCAATGAATGTCCTTACTTTTTGAGAAAGACATGCAAAATCTTTAATTTTTTTTTTGTGTGTGTGTGTATGTTTACCAGCAATGTAAAGAGTTTCATCACACAATGTGACATGTGGTAAATAGTTATAGAGAGTACTGGATGGGCAGCTATGCACAACCAGTGTGTTCTGGCACAGAGGGGTTCTGTTTCCTTCTGATGTCGAGAGCAAAGCTTGAAAGGTCCATGGTAATCAGAACCCTGAGGTGACAAAACACACTGGTTGTGCATAGAGCTGCTCATCCTGTATTTTTTATTGTGTATAGTACTGTGTGAAATATGGGTTTGTAAGCTCTTTTTTTTCCAAACTGAAACTGACTCATGCAGTCTCAAGAGGTTCTAGAATGCTGTTCTACCACAGAAGGGTAGAATCACATTCCATTACCTTAGAACTGTGGTACAACAACATTTTGAAAAGGATGGAATTATATACAGAACAACAGTCCACTATTCACTATAAACTTTTCTTCCTTTTTATTATTATTAGAAATATAATAATAATAATAACTTTATTTGTTAAGCGCCTTTCAAAATGATGAAGGCACTTTACATAAAATAGGTAAAACAGGATAAAATATGGAACACAGTATAAAACAAATAATCAATAAAAATTCAATAAAATCAGACAGAATAGGCCTAGCACCACAGATAGGTTTTTTAATGCCCACTTAAAGCCCTCTATGGTCGCGAACTCCCATAGCTGATGGGGTAGAGAATTCCAAAGGGCTGAAGCCACATACTTAAATGCATGGCCCCTGAAGATTTGAAAGATGCCCTTGGAATCTCTAGCAACCCCTCATTATCCAAGTGGAATGATTGCTCTGGGCAGTAGGGGGACAGAAGCTCTTTCAGGTAGTCAATACATACCATGTGTATCAATCTTCTGAAGAGGCAGTTGCTTACCTCTGTATACTGAAGTGATGAAATAACATCCCCATGACCTTTGAACTCAGTGACAAACAAAGAAACAAATGCATACATTTCTACATACACTATTCCTCAAATATATACATTGTCTACATGATACATACTGGACAACATTTTATAAAGAAATAATAAACAAGACACAGATTACATGGTTTAAGACATTTATTTAAGAGATTCCAATTTACATGTTGCTGAATTGGGTGCTTGTTCATGGGGTGGGCAAGAAAACAGTTCTGTGAGACACTACATGAAACATTTGTTGTGGTTGTGTTCTTTGATTTTGTTCATCATCAGCACACAAAACATATGCCCCATTTAAGAAGAAAAACATTTTTTTTAATTAACAACAACGAAAGAGCTTTTTTAGGAGTATAATTACATCACTGCGTTAGCTGTAATATAAATCAAGCTATAAAATAATGGTGAAGCTAATGACTTATGTATCATTTTGTATTTAAAAAAGTTTTGAAAAGTATGGTTTTCACAACTTCATTTGCCATGCAGAAGTCTAAAAACATTAGCAAAAATTGTAGAAATACTAATGATATTTTTTAATAGATACCAAATGAATTGCCTTGCCATTGCCTTAATTACAAGATTATGTTAAAATAATGCTTATACTTCTTTGGCTCAATATAATAGTTTAAATATTACCTTACTGTCTTTTTTGTGGTTAAATGACTATTGTCAGTAATGATAAGACATTTTGTTTTGCTACATTACAGTCATACGAGAGTGTGTAGCCTCCTAAGTTTTAGTGAAAAATAATACTAATCTACATTTATGTATATATTGTTTAGAAATAACATTAGTAAGATTAATTACCATACCGTTTACACTATGAAATATATTTTAGGCCACTCACAATCTGATAGATGGACTAGGTCTTTGAAAATGACAGCATTCTGAAACCACAGCTAACTGTACACCACAGTATCATGAAATATATATCAGTAAGTGTGGTATACTGTATAATCACATTCATAATAAACATTACAATAATCTTATCTACTTTTAATACAGAAATGCAGATATGTTCATTGATCTTTTATTCTGTACATATATATTAGGTATACAAATAGCATAGTGCAGAGATATTGTTGTATCACAGATACTTATGGAAGACAGTGAACTGTTCCCATATGTAACACACCATACTGTATATTCTGTGAATTACCAAGTTCTTATCGTATTCAAAATGCAGTGTCCATGTAAGGACATAAAAGCATATAAGATATACAAAAAATATAGCTGGAGTTTCAAAATTGTATCCTTCAGAATTTGAAAAATATTACTTGAATTGGAAAATTCCTCATCTGACCCTTCAATAAAGGCAATCCTATAAAACAACAGGAACATACCAAGAGTTTGCACTGTGGTATAGATAGGCACAACCATAGTTTCATAAAGCAGTACTTGTACAAATTTACATATACGTACATGTACACTGTACATCAATATACACCTATACATATATACATCTGTGTATACCTATATATAGAGATACATATTTGCAGCAACAATATGCTGGGTAGCAGTTAATGTAATGCAATGACATTAAATGCCACACATAATTCCATAGGAGAATATTCACACAAAAACCAACATTATTAAACTATTTCTTTGTTTGTTTGTTTTTAAAAGAAAGTAAGAATAAAGCCATGATCAGCATGCTATCATTCAGTTCAGTTTCAGAAGTATATACATATTTACAATGCTGAGTCGTATTTTGGTAGTTTGTGCCATCACGTCCAATGAATCATAAATATTTCCATATGAGGAACATATCATGCTGCTGTCAATGATGTTAAGATCACATATCACTAGTCCATGATATTATCAAAGATAAAGCATACAGCAATTAAGAATCATATAACTAAATGTGCCAAGATATAATTTACTTTCTGACATATAAGTGCCATCCAACTCCCTGGAGTCAGTTTAGATTGTTCTGATGTCAGTGAAGTAAACATAACTATCAAGGTCAGTCATGTAGTGTGTAACAGGAAAACACATAATAGATGCGGATGTATTTGCTATGAACAGATATCAGTTTGTCATGTCGCTCAACAACAATTAAGATATAGAAAGAAAATCTTACACTGTTCATCACTCCTTGAAATGTAACAGTGCAATAGAAGTAAACTGTTAAAAATAGTATCACAATGAGAATCACAATGAACAGGTGTCACAGTGATACATAAAACAGTACATACTTAATGAGTTCTAGTCACATTGTTTTGTATGGGGATACACAAGAAAATATTCTAAACACCTTTTAACTACGTGTGCAAAGACATTACTTACTAACTGTCGAATGAGTACTGCCCAGCACCATCAAGTCTGCTTTGACTGTACTCATGGCAGTCATGTTAGTAAGCACATCAAAGTCACATATGTAGAACATAACAATGAAAAGCATATCAGCTGCGACTGTTAGTAGTTTGCAAAATTAACTTGCAACATACACAAATGAGTGTGAAATCTGTCTCAATGACAGACTATGCTAACAACAGAATTAGCACAATGTTTTTTGTGAGCATCTCACACTACCACAATCACTAAAAACAAATGTAACATATTTCAGAGGAAGTGGAACTAGAGCCAATAAAAGTATTACAGCAGTACTTCCAGACATGAACAGACTCAATCTCCAAAATACATATTCTACCCATAGCAAAAAAATTCAGTACAAAAAGTTGTGCACTGCTGTTCATGTGTTTAATGATAAAACACATAGTATCCCCTTTTCATTGTTTTTTGAGTAAAAAACAGTTGCAACACATACAATGTAAACCAATGTGTAGCACATGGTAGGATTCTATGGCTCTGTCTTCCAAAAATCACTCTTCAACACGTTGAGCACTAGCTGTGTTATGCAGCATGATTACGTATGCATCTTTTAGATTCCTTGGCAATCATTCTCTCATAGTGCACACTGTATCATTGCACTTTATTCATCCACTTCTGAATATACACCATGAGACATAATGTTCTGACTGAATAGAAGGTCCATGATGGAAAATGATAGCATGTGTGTCAAACTGAGTGCCTGACAACATAGTTCTTCTAGCAATGAAGTCAGTAATAGGTGTCGTAACTTTCATGCCTTGAGAGTTGAATTGCTGCAGGACAATAATAATGTACTGTATGAGCTGAAGTAAGTCACTCTCGAAGAACAGACAGTACTTTGCCCACATCTGCAACACTGCCAACCAATGGCAGCTTTCCAAAACAATCTACAAAACTTAACTGATCTTTCTTCAGGAACGTAGACAGACAACCATAGCATGTCATTAGTTGTCTGAGATTCTACGTGTCCACCTGACAAGCAAGTGCACTTTCACACATAATAAACTCTGAAGTGCTTTCTAAGTTGAATTCCGTCATCTGCCAAACTATTCATCACACCCATTAGGAATTCAGTCACATCTTGTTGGGCATTATCAGCAAACATACTTAGTCCAGTATAGTAGGACAGAGTAAGCTGCAGAGAAGTCAAACTCTGTAAGCTAGGTGCTTGCTTTTGATTACCTCTTATTGCTCTTTTAAGTGCATCAGACAGAGCTATTGACTTTGCAGCAGTCAAGACGTAAATGAACTCTGGCATATGCAGAAGAGCCTGTATTGCAGCACTGGCATAGCAGTTCACTCCAGTGCTATTGTCAAAGATCGGTAGTCTGTGAAGACCAATGCATTTTTTTGCAGGTGGTGACCTGACTTGATCATCAAGAGACTGATTACCACATACAGCAGAGGGTGAAGAAACTAAAGTTTTACTCTGTTTCCTTTTCAGCTCATGTGTTGCTTCCACTGGCACATCTCACATGGGTATGTGCCTTGGAACAGGAATCAAACTTGCATTTGATTGGTACAGCACACATAGCCAGTTGTATTCCACAGTACATTTTACATCAGTGCACATGTTGTTCTCTGCAAGGTTTAGTATATGCACACCATAAAGAGATCTAATGCATGACAAAGCAACATATTCCATGCCATCCTTGAAGATTCCCTGTCCTGTATCAACAATGGCAATGTCAAGGCTAAGGCCTTGTGATTTGTGAATGGACACAGCATACGCAAGACACAGCAGAAACTGCTTATGCATCACATAGATGTCTTTCACAATCAGGAATTTGACAGTTGTTCTATCAATGGGTAAAGGGATGTCATGATTGTCAAATTTGACCATAACAAATTCAACAAATGTGTTCTGTGCATTGTCCCCAGATCCCTTCCAAATAATGACACAGACAAGATTGTGTGTGGTTGCTCAGATCGGCAATCAATTTACTGATTTTCCAACTTCCATGTTTACAATAACTGTTCACTTCTCTTTTTCCTTTTACACAATCGTTCAAACCATACCCAGCTACATATGTACATCATATACATCACACTCTTGCTCAATCCATGTTAAATCCCTCCATCTCATGTCTTTCTTTTTTTCTTTTGCCCCCCCAGACATACATTATGGGGGGCCTGGTCTCCACCTCTTCTGTTGTCCAGGGGTACAAGCGTACACAATGTGCCCCTGTTCCTATCCTATCACCCTGTGTCCTTTTTCATGTTCCCCCTTTTAAACTCATCCTTTCTTTCCTGTCCCTTCCCCTTTCTCCATTCATCTATGCCCATCTCTCTCCTGCCATCCACCTTCAGCAGTCCCTGTAGCACCCCCACTGTGCTCCATCTACCACAGTGCCTCACCTGTTACTTCCTATAGGAGGGTGGGTGGGAAATTCTTGGAGCAATTTGTGAGCTCCTGCCATTGTGCAGCCCTTATCAGGACCTCATTTTGGTCCCGCCTCTTCTCCTTGCGCCCAGTCCTGTCTGCCACCACACCATTCCCCTACCCCTTTTCCCCACCTTCTTTGGACCTCTTGAGGGTCCCCTTCAGTGTCCCTATTTCCTCTCCCTCACCTCCCCACCCTCCCATCCTCATCCCCTTCCAGAGCTTCCACTAATCTTGTCAGGTCCTTGGGAAAATGGGGTCTGCTCCTTTAATTGGGCAACCCTCTTTGTACTGAAAATCAACAATGAAGCCCATTGCTTCATTTATCAACCCATGATCAACATCTAGATTTCTCCACAGCATAATACATGCATTCTTGCATAGTGTTAATACAGCTTCCAAGCCAGAAGTATGTGACACATCACTTGTCAGTTCCTTCAGCTGTTCAACCATTTTTGTTACCACTGTATGTGTCAGGCTAACACCATCACTCGCATCAAGTGATGTAAGTGAAACAATAGGTTGATGCTCTCTTTGTAACATGCTGTACTCTGATTGAACTCAGCACATTGTTTTAGCCTTGGCAACAAACAGACAATGCGTTGCCCACTAGCCTGCAGTTCAGCAAATAGCTTGCATGCTTCATGCATAGATGTCTCTTTTGCAGTGATAACACATTGTCTTAGCATTTGTAGATGACAAGCTGATAAGCTATCAACTCAAGCTTCATCGAGTTATGCTTTATAAGACATGTCACCTCTTTGTCTCATATTCTGCAACAGTTCAACATAGGAGAAGCACTTCCAGAGGTACACTCCACCTATACTTCCAATTGTTTTTCTAGCTTCCTCCATTGA
This sequence comes from Neoceratodus forsteri, assembly GCA_016271365.2. Lineage (NCBI taxonomy): Eukaryota > Metazoa > Chordata > Ceratodontiformes > Ceratodontidae > Neoceratodus > Neoceratodus forsteri. Next base: position 633,957,566 of record CM057455.1, on the reverse strand, counting down.
AAGGCTAGAGAACACATGTTATCCATTGACCAGAGCCAGCTGCAAAAGATCTCCAAGGACAACAATGTTTTTCCACCAAATTGTACATCATCATCACAACCCACTATCTCCTGTAGGTGTAGGTGGATGTAGGTTAGGGAGTACGTTAGAAACCATGCTGATTTCATCAATGATCAGTAACTCTATCTTGTCAACATGGACCTCAGCTCATTTACAACCTTGAAAGATAACTTTCTGTACTCTCCAGTTTTACCATGCTCAGTTGGCAGCATGAACAACCTATGAAGAGTAACACCACCTATGTTGTAAGCTGCTAGTCCCATTGGAGCAGCCACTAGCACATATGTTGATGTGCCAGTAAGTATATGAATGCATACACTCATTGCTTCAATTGTGAAGCTTTTGCCAGTGCCAGCAGCACCACTAAAAAACATCTTTAGTGGCATGTACTTATCACAGAAACATTCCTTTTTTCCAGTGTCTCATTCCATGCTCAACAGCATGCATCAAAGCAGTATACACAACTTGTTGATGAGTATTCAATTCATCAACAATGATGAGTGATTTCTCTCTGAAGTGTGCAGTCTGCTGTGTAGCACTTTCAACCTTTGATTTCAACACAGTTGGGTCATTTGCTGGCATCAGCGCACCAAGTGCACCTTTTCCCTCAAGGTCAAGCATTTCCTGTGAGTTGCCTGCTGTATCATCTTCCAGTTGTTGCCTTCCTTTCTTAAGTTGCTTGTTCTCAAGGTCCAATCTTTGTATAAATGCAGTTGACACACCACGTTTGAAAGACTCATAGCTCAAATTGAACTGTTCTACAAAAGTATCACATGCACCTTTTAAATCTGTTTCATCACTCCAAGGTTTAAACAGGAACAGAAGAGCAAAATAGTAATGCTCTTTACTTGCAATAGTAGTCAAACTCAGTTTGCAGTGGTCTATCAACCATGGCTTGTGCCTCTTCATCAGAGACCCATCTAAGCCTGTCACCTTATATATGTTCTTCTCAGGGTCAGAAGCAACACCCCACTTGTAGTCATACCATTGAGCAACCTCAAATAAACATAGATCATCCATAGCACTGTGGTGTTGTGGGTAGTAGTTATGTATCAAGTTGTTCTTCAGTATATTTGTGGATGTTAGTCTGGTCATGGCAGACTCTTCAATCTCATGATGAATTCTAAGGACACAACGTCTCTTGTTTTTAAAGTTCACATTCAAATAATGAATGGACTCAGACCTGCCATAGAGACAAGCACCTGTAAGGTGATCACTTGCCTCATATGCCCCACACTCACGATGTGACAGGTTGTGCAGTCCTAACAACCACAGCCTAGAAGAGCTAGACCTGTTACAATTAGACACATTTTTCCACAGTTCTTGTAAGCAGGTCTGTTCATATTTAGTGATATCTGAAGTCACATATCACACCAAAGCCATTGAATAATCATCTACACACTGGACATCAATATTGACTTGCCACATCAACAGCAGAGAAGTACTGTAGTCATTGATGTAGACTTCTGACTCTCCATGAGGCAGCTCATACACCCATTTCATTAACCTGGCCTTCAGATGGTGCTGCATAGCAGAGAACACATTGTTAAGACAAGCACTCATGCAGACTCATCTTGGAAATCTAAACTGGCACCTTGTGTACCAGTTGCCTTTGTTTTTCCCCTTTCTGCAATAGTACTTACTACACAAGTGCTGCTGAAATTTCTGTACCAATTTCCACAGTGTTGGACTATCACACTTGTCAGGAATCTGGCATGTCACATACTTCATGATGAAGTGAAGAATATCAGCTGTATCACTGTCACCAACCTGTGAAACATCTTTTAACCACAGTAACATATGTATATGTGGTGCCCCCCCTGTGCCTGGTATTCCATCCTTCAAAAACAGTGTTCAACAATACCAAGAGGTGGGTTAGTCTTCAATAGTATAAATATTAGGAGTGCCTGGAACCGATGTTGAAAGTATCGTGACACCAAGACTGGATCCAGAGAACACAACTCACCAAGAGTCCTAGTCTTTATGTCATCAACATTAAAGTTCATCCATCTCAGAAGGTCAAGCAAGTCATCCCAGAAGTATTCCACACAACTGAGAGTAACAAACCATGTTGCTGGACCAAACTCTCTCAACATGCACATCACCTCAGAGTGTCATCGGTTCCAATATTCCTTAGTACCTTGCATGCTGGAGAGAATCGATGAAAGACTAGCTTGTAACACTTCATCCTTCTTCTCCATTCTCTGAATTAACTGTGCAGCTGTCATGTTTGTAAATTTTATACCAAGCCGTAATGTGTGCACAATACTTGCAGAAAGAATACTAAGTTCACTCTCTCACAAAATATGAGAGATATACTATGTTTCTGCAGAATTTTCGATCTGAATGCAAAAGTCTAGAACTTCTGTACTCAGCTCCAGGGGCCTGTACATCAGGATTATCCAGCTGTCCACCTCTTCCATGTTGGAAATGATCTGGAAAGCAACATGTTTCAAGTGTAGTCTCCCAGATGCTAACAGGATTACCCTCTACCTGTTTCATCTGGTATAAATCTATATTGTCCATAACTGGGTCTTTCCCATGCAAAGGATGGATAGTGTACTGCTCATGTAGACTTTCATTAGTGACCCTGTCTACCTTTTCAAGCATGGTCTTTGAACATTAACAATGTCTTTCCATATTGCTTTGTTCTTAGCTGGAACACCATTCAGCAGAATGACAACACTATTTTCTCTGGAAATAGTGTTTACATTCTCTTGCAGCCAGTGATGTAGATAAACAACAGAGTCCTTCAATGACCTAATGAGCTCTTCTTTAGGTAAATCTTTCATCTTTGTATTCAGTCTCACAATGGTTTGGAATGGCTTGATTGTTTGGATTAAAATCCTCTCAAACAAACTCAAGCAAGCTATGTCAGCTGGGGTCTTATCTACTTCCATACCATTTAGCACAGACTGAACTGGCAATGTGTCGGACTTGATTTTATGATAACAATGTGTGCATAGTGGAACTGCACCCTGCAGATAAAATCAGTCTTTAAAAGTACATATGCAACCAGACTACCGCACATCTCATTTCATCGACTGATATTGTGCAGGTATACACTAACACACTGTTCATTGTAAAACAGCCATTCACAAGAGACACATACATTGTCAAATTTCTGAGTTTTGTTAATTTAAAATTTTGCAATCTCAGATCCAGATTTCTTTAAAACATGTGACTCTTGAGATAAGCCAGCATGTAATACATGTATGTCATCACCAGTGTCAAGTGTTTTCCTCAATTTATGTTTAGTTGCAAGTCCTCAATGAAGTCAATGATGCCATTGACATATCCATCATTTAGTAAAGAATCGAAAGAGCAGAAGTCCTGCACAGTTGCTCTTACATGATACAGCTGTGCACAGATCTTCACTTTCCTGAGTTGGGCACAGCAATCATATGAAAGCGATGAAAAATAATACTGTCACATGCTCCAGTTTGCAAACAAACAAGTGAATGTCCCAGCAGACCAGTAAAAGGCCTAACAGTGCACTTGCCAATATTTGAAAACAGTTTGTGTCTTTCACATCTTTCAATATTTGTGAATGTTGACATTCAGTTTTCAATGACAGAAAATGATTCTTCCCTGACATAGCACATTGTATCATAAGGCCATTTCTTAGCATGTGACTTGCTGTGGCACATTGTCAGAAATATTATTCTCATCAGCCATTACAGTCTCATCACTTGATGCAATTAAGATATTCTGAACTTTCCCACACATATCCAATGTCAAAGTCACATTAGTGCTGTGAACATTGTATGTCTCCTCCCAGAAAAAAGACTCAGCATGATGAGAGTTTATCCATCTTCCCTCAAATACAGTACAAAGGTTGTCTTTGCTCAGGTATTGAAAATACAGTAGTCTGTCACTGATATTTTCTATTTTTACAGTCAATTTATCAATCATTGACATCATGACAGTCCAGAGTTGAAAGCGTATGTTTATGGCTATATGCACAAAGTGCCTTGCTCTCGAATGCAGTTTCATGAGTGAAACTTTGTTTTTAAGTTTGTTTTCCCTTGTGCCTCACAACTGCTGAGATGATACAGTCAATCTTAGCAGCATGCACAATTCTTTTAAAAAATGTTGCTGTTGTGGGAAACCTAGAGGCAGAACTATCACTAATACCATTGGTTTTGTCTGCAATAGACCTATCACAAATTTGTTCCAGCCGATGCATACTAGTGGCCCAGATATTCAAACTGTGCCCAAAAAGTGCGCAACAGCAAGAGCAAGCACAAGTCCACTGCGCCCATGCGCAAGAAGGGTGATATTCAAAAACTGCGCAGGCCAAGATGCGCCTATGGCCGATGACTGAATATCGCACCACCTGCACCATAGAGCAACTAGGGATGTGAAGCTGAGCATATCTGATTCACCATAGTGCAACAAGGGATGTTGAGTTGAGCAGTCCAGATGCACCATAGTGCAACCAGGGATGCCCCCAGCAGCAGGGCAGCAATGCAACAGCACAACCAGAGATGCAGGGGCCCACCACTCATGCCCCAGATGGGCAGAGGAACACACAGCAGAACAGACATTGTACCCCACACCCCATGCACTGCACAACCGGGGGACAGCTGGAATAACCACTGGCCCATGGATACCAGCAACCAACCCACAGCCTGGCCATGGTGCCCCAGCACACCTCCTGGCAAGCTGTGACTGACACACAAGGATGGCCGACCACCCCATACCACACCATCCCACCAATGCAGAGCACACCCTGCACCATGATCCCCATACACCCTGCCCAGGGGTAGCACCCAACAGTGCAGGACACCCCATGCATGCCACCATCCCCACTGTGACAATACAACCCTGTGCACCATGGAGCCATGGAAGGCATCCCACCATGGGCACCCTGCAGCAGGTGGCAGCAGACAGTGATGCAACAGATGCATACACAGTGCCGCCCTGCATGTCCCCCCCAAGGTACAGCTGAGAGACCGACCATGCGTCAGCACACAAGGTACCCCACATGTGACAGGGAATGCCCCGGACCCCACCTCCAGTGGTACAGCACCCTGCACACCCTCCCAAGGACACATCCCATCCCAGCACTGGCCACAACAGCCAGCACAGACATGCACAGTGTAGCATGGAGGCATGCACCACACAGGATGCAACACAGTGCATGGAAAAACACCCACCCATATCCAAGGGCACAGCAACACAGGGACACAGTAGCGGGTCAACCAAGCCACTGGCATGTGGCCACGGCTGACGTGTACACACGGCCAGCACCCCTACATTGCACAGGTGTGCTAGCCACCCTGTGCAGGCACCATGAAGCTGTATGCCACCAGCATGCTGCTGGAGCACAAGTGACAGACACTGGAGCACATCCCCTGCAACAGACACAAGTGACAGCATGGATGGTGGACAACAACAACGGAGGCCACAGTGCCACCGGAGGCAGACGTGCACCATACTGGTGATGGCGGTCAACCTGGCATTGTGCCAGGTACAGTTGTTATCCAGCATGGACAGCCACCACTGACACGCCAGCAGCCCATGCATATTACAGACATGCAAGGGTGTCAGCTGCACAGGCCATGGATGGTCTGACAGGGGTGCCATGCACACAGTGCAGGCCCCGTGGACCACTGCACACAGGCATCCAGTGCACAGAGTACAACACACAAACCACAGACAGTGACTGATTCCCCCTGTCCACTCCATAGGTGGTTCACCTCTGCACACACACACACACACACACACGCCCATGCGTGCACCACCCCTGACACCATGCACACCACTGCAGCTGAGCACGTGTAGCCCACTGCAAATCAGAGACCACCACAGTTGTCATAACAAAATGTATATATTGAAACTATGTACAGTAAAGCTATATACAAAACTATATACAATAGTGGGGGAAGAGCCACATAACAGGTGGGGGCAGGTAAGGGGCAGGGGTGAACATATGGGAGAGGGAAGAAGGGGTGTGAGGGTGGGTCAAAGGGGGGGAAGATGGTAGTAGGGGCATGGGGACTTCATTGTCCGCCCCGGTCCTCTTCCTCCTGGCACCGATGGGATCTCAGCCTCACCCCGTGGTGGTGGACGTGTCACAGGAGCTCTAAGGTCTCCCTTCTGACCCACAGCAGCCCTGAATGTCCCGCTAGATCTGCAGGAGTCTCCGGCCACCTAGGACGAGGGAGAAGAGTCAATAGGTGTGACTGTCAATCCCCCTGCAGCCCACCCATTGTGCATGGCATACAGCCATGTGACACACCCCTGTGATGGTGTGTGACCACCCACAGTGACCATGTCCACAAGACCTGTCCACCCAGGCAGCCACAGTCATATGGACCACTACACACACCCACCGCCCATGTCCTGCACAGCACCACCATGGCCGTACAGTGACTTGGCTATGCGGTGTGAAGGCAGTGCCACAGCCATGTGCCCGGTGCACGCATGGACCACCATTGATGCACTCCCAGACATGCAGCACCACTGGACAGTGCTGACTGTAACAAGTTGCATGCATGGCAGTGGTGTTACTGGATAGTGGCCATGCCCAACTGCCCACCCGGTTATACAGCATGCAATAGTAATCATGGATATAAGGCACTCACCATCATCAGGCTAGTCCATGCTCCGCAGACCACCTTCATCCCTCCTGTCCCTCTCCTCCAAAATGCGGTGCCTCCCCTCAGTTGTGCCTCCGTTCTTCTGGCCCTAAGGTGTAAACATGGAGAGATGAACATCAGTACAATCCGGTAGCAATGTCCCCCCACCCCCATGTGTGTGCAATCCCACACAGTCAGACCCACCCACCCCATACCCCGATACCACCACTACGGCCAACACTGGATGCCCCCCTTGTGCCAGACACATGCAACCATGATACCCGTGTGGACGATAAAAGTGTATGGATGTTGCACCTACCTGGCTGTGGCACCGTGCCCCTTCTGGCATGTGCCCACATGCCGGCAAGCAGGTCTGGGTCCCTGCGCCTCAGGTCCCCATAATGGTGGTGTCACTGCTTCGCCATCCACCCCATACCAGTGGCCTCCTCCAGGACATCGGCCACCTCCTGCCATACCACACTCCTGGCCCTGTCCAGGGGTACATCCCCAGACAAAGCCCCAACATGGGGCTCAACTATGGCCACAAGGTTTTCCAGCTCAATCTGGCTCCACTGCACAGCATGCCTCCGCGCCATCTCTGCTGCTTGGTTCAAGCAAAATGGCACTCTGCAGTGCAGTCCTGCCATGTGCATATGCTATGTGGTACAGTGCTGCCATTCCCTATTGCGCTGTCACCGAACAGCGTGATAGTGGTGCACCCATGCCTGATGCATGGCGCCTAGGGAGCAAAGGTCAGGCACAGGGTCAAGGGTCTCTGGCGCAAGGACAGCCACAGCACGATTGGAATCCAATGCATGCAACATGATTGGGTGCCTGTGTGCCACCTCCTGTAGCAGCCTACAGTGCTGTTGCCCCAGTGCGCCTACGATGCACCAGTGCCACAGCGCCATATTGGTGAACTGTGCCGTAGTGCCACTGGCACAATGGTGGTCATGCCCTGCATTGCCTCCCACACACAGCACATCAGCAGCACGGCAGGCGCCTGCGTCATCAACCCAGGCATGCGCAGTTAGGTGTGTACTGTGCTTGTTACAGAACTGCGCCCTTGGCTCAGCACGTTCAACACAATTGCGCAAAGTGCAACAGCGCGATATTTAGCCGGCATATGCAAATCATCTAATCAGCCATTCAATGGTGCAGTCACTGCATTTGCATCCACTTAAAGATGCGCCTCACCTCATTTGCATGGGTTGCGCTATAAAAGTGTGACATTGGGCTGCACTGGCCATAGTCGGTTACTGCAGCCTATTGCGGAGAGTTGCAAGCTGTTTGGGAGTATGGACTGTGGTGTTTGGGACATGCATGGGACTGCACAGTCACAGGTAACACCTGTCATTCTCATAGGATGAATCATGATTGAGCATGTGGTGGAGGAAGAGGAACAGAGTCATGGGAGGAAGAGGAGGCCAAATTTCACTAAGGCCGAGACAGATGCCCTGTTCGAGGCCTACCTAGACCAGGAGCCACTTCTCAATGGATGCCAGGGAACACCACAGGCCCGTGCTGCTGCATGGGAGGAGGTGGGACATGCTGTAAGCCTGCATGGCAGCCACCAGCGCTCCATGCAGGAGTGCAAAAAGAAGATGGGCACAGACAGGTGGAGGATTAAAGAGAAGGTGGCTGCCATCAGGGCAGCATGGTCTGCGACAGGTGGGGACAGCCAGAGGTGCTATGCCTGACCCCACAGGAAGAGTGGGTTGTTGGCAGCATGCAGCGTTGTGCTATTGAGGGTGTTCCGGGTGGTGGATTCCAGATGGGTGGTAGCCTATCACTGCATGGTAGGTCATGGTCTGTCTATTGGGGGGGCAGGGTTGGTCACATGCAGTAATGCTACTTTTTTCCCTTACAGCTCCTCAGCATCTGCATGGAATAGCAGTGGTGGGATTCTCCACTGATGCCAGTCACATGGAGATGGAGGAAGGCCCATCCACTGCCACAGGAATACGGGGGTCAGGGCGACAGTGGGCCCACCTGGATGTCAGGACTGATGTTGGTGGAGCAGGTGTGGAGGAGGCCCTGCTTGTGTCCCAGAGTGCCAGCATCCATGGATGACAGCATGCTGAGACTCGGGCTGGTGCTGGATACGTCACCGATGATGATGGAGCTAACATCATGGGCAGTGACACATGCGTGCCACAGGATGGCCACACAGCAGGTGACATCGTGGCCATGGCTGTGGGTGGTGCTGAAATGGAGGCCTGCATGTCATCACAGTCCCAGTCTGTGCCTGTCAGCACCAGTGGGACAGCACTGGTGTGTGTCCAGGACAGTGGGACTGTTGTGGCCACTGTGGTGGCACCATTGAGCCCTGGGGAGCGGCAGCCAGAGGGGCAGCATCAGCAGTCGGCCAATGGTCATGGGGGTACAGTGCCAGGGGGCGGCATCAGTGCACCACCTGTGGACATGCCCAGGCCTGGCCCTGGTGTGCAATGCCCACCCTCAAGGGCTGCTGAGCATCAGGGCCACGAACATCCTGAGGGACAGCATGCCAATCAGGCAGATGACCTCTTTGATGAGCACACCCGCATACTGCAAGCATCAGTCAATCAGCAGATGCGGCTTGTGATGGTAGTGGATGCAGTGAGTGTGGCTCTGCGCCAGGCAGAGGAGCATCGCAGCAGAGACAGAGCTCTGCTCCTGGCATGGATAGACCGTTTGCTGACCACTTCCATTGACAGGCAGACACAGGCATTCACAGCTGTCATGGCCACAATGGGCACACAGTTATTTGCCCATGCGTCGCAGACACCATGCAGTGCAATGTCCACCCCCCATTCCCGGCATTGTGTGACAGCATCCTTGTCAACACCGGGTTCAGTTGTGGGCATCCCGAGCATGCCTGGCGCAGGCATGTTCGGTGTGCTGCAGACCCCTGCTTGAGCATGGTCGTGGTCATGCAGTGGAACCCCTGGGGAACCATCGGTGCCACCCCATGAGGCCAGTGGTCAGCCTGTCACTGCTGGCAGATCTTGGTGGGGCCTCCCATGCATCCATGGCAGCCGTGGCACTGTGGCACGTGACTGACCTGTCTCCCAGCACAGCTACTGTTTGATGCTGCTCATGTGCATTGTGTCATTCAGCGGGCAATGCATGGGTGGGTACCCAGCCCTGCACGCACACACAGTCCATCTGCACACCCTCCCGGCTGCTGTCCACAGTTGCATGTGCATAATGATGCCTGCATTGCACTGTACGCCACTGTGCAATGGTGCCCAGCGTCTGACATACGCACAATGACTGGCAGTGGGTGTGGTGGTCTGTGGACATGTGTGTGGCTAGGGGTGGTGGTCTGGGTCGGCATGCCTCCTACCCTTTGTGCATGTCTGGTGAGGTGTGTGTGTGTGTGTGTGTGACCGTGTGCCATGTTAGATCTCACCCATCCCTGGTGGTGTGTGCAGTTCCATGCCCGGCCACTTTCCTTGATGGCATGCACCCCTGGTGTGTTTCCATGCATGTTTGTGGGTTGTGCCTTTGCCACTAGTGGTTGCACATGGCCCCATGACTTATCTGTGTTGGCTGAAGTGCTCCTCCGTGATGGTGTCCCGCTACAGCTGTGCCAGCCTGAGCAGTCGGGGGTCCCATCACCCAAGGGGGGGCTGCCCATCACCATCATCACCGGCGTCCTCATCATCCCCATCCCTGTCCCCCTCTTTGACCTGTACAGCTATCCAACATTCGTTGGCCATGTTGTGCAGGATGCAACAGGCCAGGAATAGCCTGCAGGCCTTTGAGGGGCTGTACTGTAGGGCACCGTCGGAGGTGTTCATTCAATGGAAATGTGCCTTCAGCATCCTGAACACCCACTCAATGACATTGCGTGTGGTGGCATGTGTCTCATTGTAGCGTTGCTGCGATGGGGTCGCGAGCCACCGGTATGGTGTGAGCAGCCAGGGATGGAGTGGGTATCCACTATCACCTTTGTGTAGAGGGTGGAGGTTAGTTTGGTGATCAGCATCACCCTGCCACAGGCCATGTAGGCCACTAACCATGTCACCACTGACCATGCCCCTCCCAAGCTCTATGTTTGTCTATGTGGTTTGCATACTCACCCACTAAGTGGCCAGTGGGGATGTCCCCACTCTCAAATCTGTGGCACAATGCTGACTGGTGCCAGATGAAGGCATCATGTGCTCCCCCAGGGTGCATAGCACAGACATTGCTTATGTGCCCCCTGGCATCTCACACCACCTGGCAGTTGATGCTTACATACCCCTTCCGATTTATGTATGTGGCCCCTTCGGGGTGAGGTGGCATGTGGATGGCCACATGGGTGCAGTCAATGGCCCTGAGCATGCCAGACATATGTGCTACCCTGTGGAACTCCTGTATGTTTGCTGTGCACTCCGCTGGTGTGCTGGGGAAATGGATGTACTCCGCAGCATGTGGCAGCAGTGCACTGAGGAATTGGGTGAGGTGGCATGATGCAGCCGACTGGGTTATGCCTGTGGTGTCCCCTGTTGGTCTCTGGAAGGCACCCATGGTAAGCAAGCACATGCAAGCTGTCACTTTAGTCTCCACTGACAGAGCATGGCTCCGTCATGTGGGTGCCTGCATCACATCACTGCACAGCTCACAGAGCTGCCTCAGAATTGCCCGATTCAGGTGGTACCAGCCCACGATCTCAGTATCGCTGTACAGCTCAAAGCTGGTGTGGGCTCGGTACTGCCTGTTGGGGGCATACCGCCGACGGGCCCTTCCATGGCTGCATCCCCCTGCTGCCTGCCTTCTAACCCCCTTCATTACTGCCTCTATCTGGATGGTGGCACTGGCCATGTCCCTGGCTTGTGTTCACCCCCCCGGCAGCTGTCTCTGTGTTCCCCCCACTGTCCTGGCTGCTACTTCCCCTGCAACAGGAACACCTTCCTGTGGTGACCTCTGTGTTGTTTGGCACTTTCCCCTTCTGCACTGGCTGAGGATCCCCACACCTTCCCTGGGCCTCTCTGTTCAGGGTGCCCTTTCCCTGGCCTGCACTGTGTGTCCCTCCTGCCCTGTTTGTGTTGTTATAGTGCAGCCTCATGTGCCTTCTCTGTAGCGTTCTTGCACCTCTCCCTTGTTCCTTTTTATTTTGGCTCATTTCGGCTATTGCGCAACTTCCGCTTGCTCCCCTATTGCGCATGGTGCATGTTGTTGAGTATTGCACTGCGCCATTTATGCATGGTTCCTCCCCCTTCAGTTGCGCATACATTCATTATCATTGCACTCTTGCTCAGTGTGATTTGGGGGGGTGCATCTGCCTCCTGCTGAATATCACAGAATGGTGCATTTTCAGACTTGCATTGGATCAACCCGATTGCGCATGGCGCAACCCTTTTGAATATCTGGGCCTAGGTCTTTTGGAAGATACAGATTTGCTATTGCTGTTCTTTGTTGATAATTTATTATGACATACACATTTATTCAAGTGTATACTTTTTTTGAGAGTGTACCACTAGATAAAGAACACTCAGCAGGCTTGAGTCCGTGAGAAACACCAGGTTTCTGATTGTGACAAGACATCTTGCCATGGATATACCTGTTCTGCTTTGAAATTCGGTGCACATTACATACAAAAGTCATTGTTCTAAATCTTCTTGAATTTGCACCATTCCAGCAAAAAGAAGGACCTAAAGACAATGAAAAAAAAATGTTAGCCATCAGCAATTATGTTATATTCAAAACACAGTGCAAACAATAATACATTATGCATATTTTTGGAAACACATTAGATAGAACTGTGAGATATAATCAAGAAAGGATTACTGAAGAGCCAAACATTTCCTAGAGATAAATGACCAGCTAGGAGAAAATGGTGGCACAATGTTCAGCCGAGTGCCACACCCACCAACTCAGTCATCAATTGTGACCAAATATACTGTTCTTTGTTCAGTACTGCGATTATAAGCCTAATCACAATAATGTCACATTTTCATGTGGCAACAGTGAGAACACAAGAGTGGGAAGGTGTGAGCAGGTACTGCAGCAGGTACTAATTAGAGATTTTGTACCAGTGCAGCAACCAATTGCAGATGGCGCTGTTGTCATCAACAATACATTAGATATATTATAAACACCATGTAGCTGCCTGAAAACATTGTTATTATTCTTGCAAACAGACCCATCTCTATAGATGTAATTCTGAAAGTCATAGTATGAACAAATGAGGGAGTTTTGGGGGTCAAGTGGGGAGATTACACAATTCCTGAGTTGGTGTGAGTGTACTGTTATAGCACTGTTACTCAAGCACTGCCACTGCACCTCACATTCTCCATGGTATCCTGCACCCATCATTAGCAGTGCAATGGCATTCCCATCCCTGATTACCCATGAAGATGACCCACACCCTGGACTGATCCACAGCAAACATATACTCCATCATATTATAGCCAATTTCCACTGCGCCATCCTGAACAGGTAGTGGGTTACAGCTCCTAATCCTCCCCCTCTACAGGCACAGTTTTGTGACACATTCAACTAAATACCATGACAGCCACCTGTACAATGTAGCCTCACACACCATGTATGTCAGGTGTACACATAGGTGCTTATCAGTAGCATTGAACAGCTTACAATGATGTGGTAAGGTTGTATGGGCAATACACAATTACATGTATGGCACGCAATTTATGGTATAGAAGCCATAGATTCCACCATCTGTCAAGGTTGGTAGGCTGGAGTCTTACAACAACAATAAAGTGGCAGGGAAGTGCAACCAATCCTGAGGTACACACTGACACAACACAGTCAGTCATTCTGCATCACCATGCAGCAATTCACAATAGATTAGTGCAATGATAATTTACAACAAAATACATGTCAAGAACAAATATAATAGTTAAAATGTGAAAAAAGCTCATGGACAATGATTTTGACACCTCACGAACTAGGATTCTAGACTGCACGAGTCGCGGTCAAGGATTTTGCATACTCATGAAAGAAAAACAAGAAACTTTATATAGTTGAAAAATGTAACCAAAAATGTCTAATATTAAGTTTAACAACAGCAAAAAAAAAACCCAAATACTATTCTTACTGAATAATCACAATTTAAAGCCTATTGTAAATCTACAAAAACAGTTTTGTTTACAAGTACCATTTTCTGCAATAATCTTGAGGTCAAGGATATTAACACATTGTGACACAGAATCCTTGTCCATACAACTTGTGGACAAGGATTTTGCATGCTTGTGAAATAAAATTAGGGACCGTTATATATGTTTTATACCTCAGTATGAAAGAGCAACTCATTAAATTTGCCAGCATCCAAAACTCACAAGCAACCATACGCAACTAACAATTTCAATTCTAAACTCATTGTAAGTTTTAAAAATAAATATTTTTCAAATAACACATTTCCTGTTTGATAACTTCACAGACTAAGATTCTGGCACCTTGTGGATGTGGATCCTTGTCTGCACAAGTCGCAGTCAAGGATTTTGCGCTTTTGCAAAAGAAAACCGGGAACTGTCATATATATTTTTTTTAACTCAAAATAAAAATGTAACATATTAAATTAGCCAGCATTCAAAAGTCACAAGGATGCAAATATGACTAATTATTTCAATTTAAAGCTTGTCATAAATTTTCAAAATACATATTTTCCAAATAACGCATTTCTGCTTAATAACCTTATGGCCCAAGATTTTGGTAGCTCACGGACCAGTATCCTTGTCCACATGAGTCATGGTCAAGAACTTTGAATTATCATGAATGAAGAATTGAAAGACAACAGGAAATGAGCTTTCTGGACCAATAGAAACACAGAAAATGGCAAGAAGTTGGCCATATTATTAGTGTCAGTGGCTCAGCAGGTAGCACACTCACCTCTGAAGCGGGGAGATCAGAAGGCTGTGGGTTCTATCCCTACACCAGGCACTTGGGTTAATATCCCAATACTGACACTGCAGTGCAGCATGAGGGTGGAGTGCTGCACTCCTAAGGTGCCGTCTTTCAAATGAGACATTAAACAGGTCCCATCTGCCTGTTCTGGTTGTAGTTCAGGTGGATGTTAAAGATCCCATGGCACTTTTCGAAAAGAGTAAGGGAAGGTTTTTATTAATAAACAGAACAATAAATCAGAAAAACAGTAATATAATTCATGGAAAATACAAAAAAAACATAACAAAGAGAATATCAGCAAGACTCAATTCTCTTACAGCAGAATGATTCAACCTATTTTGTCTTTCAAAAAAAGGAACCTCTTTCCACCTCATAAGCCAGACAGTTTTGGACAAACATTTGCGTTCAGAATCATATTGTAACAACAAATCATGTTCAATAGGTTGAAGAACTTCAAGTGGTGAGTGGTATAACTGTTGTAGAGTAAGGTGACATCTGACTTGCTATAAATGAAACTTGAACATAGCGAACAACAATCATACTACACCTGCATCCAACAAAGTAGAATGTAGCAAAAAACCTCCCACAACTTCCAGATATGTAACAGCAAGCCAGAAAGGCTGGTTCCAACCGGCAGAAAGGATCATCTAGAAGTCTTGCACAAAGGGGCAGGAAACAAAAAAATGGGACATTGTTTCCTCCTGATTAATGCAAGTATCCCTCGGACAAGTACGTTCAGTAACCATTTTGTGCTTTAAAGTCCCCCTAACACCAAGTCGCCCATGACAACTAAGCCATAAAACATCTCATAATCTAGATGGAATCCATTTATCTACCAAACTTTTAAGGAGGTTATCAACATGACCATCCGGTACATCCTTAAAAATGGGGACTATGGAATGTGCTTTAGATTGTAGGACATCATAAATATATTTGCGCGATTTGCAATACACATGGGCCGGAAGTAACTTCCATCTATTAAGTTTCGATATCACAGGTCTGACATAAATCAGATAACTAGAAGTGTGTAAATTTTTCTGGCTCAAACCTGGCCACTCTGAGGACAATCTAGATAACCAACCATATGCATAAATCACCCATAACACAGAGTGTGGATGGCTAAGGTCTAGTAAATTCCAATGAAAAAAGTACTATAGTAAAAAGTAATCGGATTCACACAATTCAAACCACCCTATGCAATAGGAAGATACAACACATCTCTTTTAATGGGATTTAGGCAACTCCCCCAAATAATTTGAAAAAAAAAAAGACCCAATAAAGTGGCTTCCAAACCAGAAGGAATGGGGTATACCGCACTAAGGTATAAAAATAGAGGGAGAAGTAAAGATTTAGTAATGATAACCTTTTCTGTTTAGTTTGTTGCCACAACTTCCATAATCTGATTCTGGATTGAACTGCCTCAATTTTAACTGACCAATTAAGTTACGCATTATCACCTTTACCAAAGTCAATACCTAAAATTTGGACCGGGCCCAGTATAACAGGAACGCCATGCAACTCCATAACCTCAGGAATGGCAGTATGCAGAGGATAAAAAAAAACTCTTAGATTTATTAAGGGAAGAACCTGCAACATCTGAAAAATTAGAAATATGACATAACACCTTAACTCCAGAGGCCAAATCAGCAACAAAGACACAGACATTATCACCATAAGCCGTAATTGTGGCCTCTAGGGTACTATGAGGGGAAGCAATACCAAGAATACACACATCTTGAGCAATTGTTTGTAAAAGCAGATCCAGACTAAAAACATAAAGCAATGGACTCAGGGGGCAGCCTTGTCTCACCCCCCGACGAATAGGGATATAGGAACCCAAATAACCATTTACCAAGGACATAGCATAGGCATGAATATAAAGCAAAGCAATCCAGGTTATAAAGGGGTCAGGAACTCCATAGATTTGTAAAACCTGAAACAAATAATTATGTGGGACCTGATCAAAGGCCCTTTGTTGATCCATGGACAGAAGAAAACCCTTTATAACATCAACTTTACCAAGCTCTATTAATTCCCGAAGCAAAAAGAGATTATTATAGATAGATCTGCCCGGTACTGAACAGGATTGATGTAGGGAAATCAAGTGTGGAGCCATGGACAACAATCTGGTATTCAATATTTTCATTAAGATTTTAAAATCCATATTAAGGAGACTTAAAGGCCTCCAATTGGAAAGTAAAGTTCTATCACCTTTCTTATATAACGGAATCTGAATTGAAACACAAAAATGGAAATTGGGAGTGTGATGTTGCAAAACCCAATTAAACACTACTGTGAGCACATCACAAACCAAAGGACTACAGGTTTTATAAAATTCTGCAGGCAAGCCATCAATACCAGGCACCGTGTTATTCTTTAAATGGGAAATTTCCCTTTGAACCTCATCAACACTAATTGGAGCAACTAAGGCCTGTAATAGTATATCAGAACAAGGGGCAATATGGAGAAAGGAAAGGAATTGTTCTACACCAGTGCTTTCCACTAGAGATGCAGCATGTAAGTCTGAAAAATGCGAGGAGACTGCTCGCAAGATATCCTGAAATGCAGTGTAACTATTAGCAGCAGTATCCACAACTTCAGTCAGAAGGCAATCCGCAGAACGCCTATGACTACAATCCAAAACATCCCCCCAAAGCAGATGTATTAGCAGAACAAACCCTATGTTCATGTAACAGGGAAGTATCTCTAGTATACTGTAGTGCAGCCATTTCTTTTTTTACATTCTGTACCTGTGCAGTCAAAGATAAGCCTTGTGAGTGTATAGCTGAATACAAAGTTTACAACTGCATATGTAAAGACAAATATCTCTTATATTTAGTCACTGCAGCATATTTAGACGTCCTCTTAGCAAAAGTAGAGATTTCAGATTTAGTGAGTAGCCACCAATCTAACAAATCTTCAGAAAGTCCAGATAGTGACATACGAGCTTTCAACAAATCATGAACTTGGGCCAAAAACCTGTCATCAAGTAGCAGTAAAGAATTAAGTTTCCAATATCCCTGCCCCAGTTTAGCATGAGGGCCTACGCCTAATGTGGCAGTTACCACATTATGGTCTGAAATCTCCACTGGAATGGTTTGAGCCTTAGTCATCCTTAAAGCTGTACAGACAAAAAGAAAATTAATCCTAGTGGACAAGGAGCCCTTAAAAAAAGTACGCCCACCAGTAGGATGACAAACCTTATAAACATCCTGTAAATGACCCTGGTCAATAATGTGATTGAGACAATGTGTATCAAAGAAATCTTTATTAGTCCGAGCCCCCCGATCTGATTTATGCACTACACAATTAAAGTCACCACCCCATATGAGAAAGTGTGAAGTGAACAAAAAAGGCTGCACCTCACGAAAGAGATCCACTCGACCTTTCTTTATAACTGGTGCATAAATCACAGTTAGTCTCCAAGTGTAATGTAATTAATTAAAATCCAATATTAAGGCCCATCCCATAAGCAGTTCAACCAACTTGGTAACAAGAAATCCATCACCCCTGAACAACACCCCAACACCACTACATATGTCTAATCCCAAAGAAAAAAAATAAGGACCCCATCACCAAAGCCGTTTGGCCATATTAACCAAAGAAAGGGATTGAGATGGGTATCCTGGATAAGGCAAATATCACATGCCAAATCACTCAAAAGTTGAAAAGTAATCAGGTGCCTATGAGCATTTTCACACTGTTTACATTGAGGGTGGCTACAGTGAGATGAAATGCCATGGCCATGAAAGAGAATCAGATAAAGGGTCAAAATAAAAATAAGTCAACATCAACTAACCCTTCCCTTTCTAGTACTTCTCCTGGGTCTCACCCTTGATGCTTCAGTCGAGTATCCATAGGCAACTCCTTTGATTTATCATTCTCAGAATCAGAGGACACCACTGGTTGTGAGGAGGTGTCAGAATTAGCTTCCATATCGGAAGACTGAGTGTGATGGGACAGGACCTCAAATTTATTACTTAAGGGAACAGAGTCACCAGGAGAAGATGCTTTAGCCAATTTGGACCTACCTGTAGTCTGTTTTTGGGCCCTTTTCTTTGCCTGAACACTAGGCTCAGGTGGGGGTATAATAATATTATCCAGAGGAGAGGATTGTCAGGGACAGGCACAGGTTCAGCAGGAACTGGAGAAACAATAGAAAGAGGGGAAGCGGGGCGTAGAGGAAGGGTCCTGTACAACCGGTCATGGAACTTCCTGTAAAGGATGCTCAGAGGAAGGTTCACATATTGAAACCACTCACTGGGGAGCAGGCACCACAATATCAGGGGATAAAGTGGGTCCAGTGACTACCATAACATGCGAAGAAAGGGATTGCGCCATAGCAATATCCTTTTTCTGGGCATTAAGAAGGATCACATCCTGATCTGGGCTATCTTCCCTGTTATGGGAAGCCCAAGGACAGGATCTAAAACCATGACCTAGGTCTTCACACAGGTTACACTTTAGTTCAGAAGTACAATCTGCACTAGCATGGCCAAGAGATAAACAAAGGGAACATCGTAGTCTATCACAGGCAGCACTGAGATGGGAAGGGGAGCCACATTTAAAACAGGTACAAGGCTGCCCCACATAGAAGCAATGCCCCCGTTCCCTACCTGAAAACAAACTATTAGGCAAGTGTATGGGACCCACATTCGTATTTCTAAGTCTCACCCTATAATGCCAACTACCAGTCCACAAGTGTTCAGAGTCAAATATAGGCTGTGGCAACCCCAAGACATCACAGCATTTAGCTAACCAATTTGTAATATCACTAGCTGCTACATTCTCATTTCTAAACAAAATGGTGACATTTTTAATAGAAGGTCTAGCAAGTGGGTAAGCCTGAAATGGTAGCCACAACTCAGTGTATTTAAGAGTATCATACTTTGTCCAGAATCGATCTAATCCCCTAGGGCTTTGAAAACTAATGTCATATAAGGAAGAACCTGATACACGAATCAACGCAAATATTTCATTTGTAAAAAAAAAACAAAGATCCTTTCAAAAGTGAATTTCCCACATAGATACAGTCTGGAGCTACATCAAGACCCCAAATATACTGAAGGCAGACTGCATTCTGTCATTGAAGGGGGTTCCTAAATGTATCCCTTCTACGAAATTCTTTCCAAGTAGATTTAGCTTTGTCCCCAGGGTCAGGAGAAGGGCCTGGAGGATGGTCAGGAAGTGGGACATCCATGTCCATTCTATCACCCCACGCTGGTCCCCTAGAGCTAGGGCCTTCATAACCCAAAGAGGAGGGAGGTAAAAAAGGAACTTTAGCCGGCAGAGTAGTATCCAATGCAGGATGCTGAATTTCCTCAGCACGCAAATCCAAATCCGGGCTACCAGGCAAAGGTGGAGGCATATCTATCAAGGGGGACTGTTGCCCTCCACAACCAGTTATCGGGCTATGGGCAGGGTCAGGTATCCAATGCCCCAAAATGCCTGGTTTCCAACCCTCATTTCACAGGGATGCCTCCAAAGAGACAGGTAGTGGGCTAGAACAAGGCAACTGAGCAGGAGGAGGCAAAACAGGCAAGACAGTCTGTGAATTAGGTGAAACACCCGGTCTAGGATGCATAGTACTCACAAGTTCACCAGGCAAAGTCACCACCGAGTTAAAAGGCAGAGAAGACCCTGCTCAATTTTCAAGAACCGAAAACTCCAACTGAGCATGGTGCAACACTGGTAGGACCGGTGCAACAGAAGATTGCTGCTGTCTCTGCACCTCCAAGGAGCCCGAAGGTATCACATCAGTAATGAAAGCAGGAAGAGCCTCCACATCCCCAAGTTCTGGAGACAGAGTCTGTGTCTCAGGAGAGGCTGACTCAAGAGCTCTAACGGCATCAACGACAGCGAGCACCTGGTCCCAATGTGCAGCATGGAGGGACTTCAACCAAAGTTCATCCATAGGCAAAAAATCTGATGATGCAGAGGCAGACTGAGCAGGTAAAGATTCATCTGGTACAGCAAGATCCACAAGCATATCAACAAAACAGTCACACGTCCTCAGTACTTCAGGCTCCAAGGCTGGACCTGCAGAAGTGGAGCTCTGCTTTCCTGCAGGTACACCAGCAGAATGACTGGGTTCCACAAATGAACCCATGGTCCAACAGCACCCCCACACAGAGTAGGGGAATTTCCCCAGTGCCCTGGCCAAATTTCTCCCCCATTTAGTAAAAACTACCACCAACAGCTTAATCTGGTTCAAAGTCAGTTGGCATTCATCTGTATCCCCCTCCCCCGGGTAGTGCCTGAAAATAGGCAGAATTTATCTAGTGCACTTACCTGGTCAACAAAAAGTAAAATAAAAAATAAAAATAAAAAAATAAAATATTGGATTGTACTGTGAAAACAGCGCAAATCATTACCAAAACTGTAAGTAAAACTTTTGAAACATTCTAGTTTTGCAATATTTAAAACTTTATATTTAAGTACAAAACTAGCATATTTTAAAATCAGATTTTATGTGTTACATGTCATTTAGGCAGAGAAATCAGTTAAAAGGCAGCATGCCTAGTCATATTACTATGATGCATTTTTTTTCTCTGCATGCAAACCAGCCATAACACACCCCTCAAACTATGACCAAATTGTTTAGTTTTTAATAAAGGATCATAACTTAAATACTAAATTCTGAGCTCTGAAACATGTTAACTCTGTCAAATTGCCACACTGGTATTTATAAACTACAGACCTTTAAACAACAAACATGCTAAATCACTTCACTTTTTTCCATGTTATTTTCTCTCATCAGTCAAGCACTACACAGATGCAGAAACATATTAAATATTAAGATTTCATTAACCAAATTGCTGCCTGCACATGTGTTAAACTTATAACTCTCTATGCTCCTAGTAGATCTTCATAATTAAGCTAGCCAGTGAAGCATTTGAGTTGAGGAACAGCTTAACTTAGTACCACACCTAAACAGCCTATGCCATCATCCATTGTGCTTATTGTTTTTTGACTACATTTTATCTAACCACAAGAATTCTACTATTACTGAGAAAATGTTTAAGGAAGACAAGTTTAGTAGCATATGTTTTTTATAACACACTGACAATCTGTCTGAATGATTATTTAAGTAAGCATAAGTAGATTTGCTCTTACCAGTCTGAATGCCAGTTCAAAATGAAAGGGAAGAGAGGGACAGTGTCACAGTATAGGGAATAGCAGTGACCAATATAAATCATCCATTTTGGTATGTCACAACAAATGGCCAATTAGTGATCAGTATTATCCCCCCAAAATAAACAGTATGTTTTATCAACAAAAGGTGAATAATAAACAATTTTGTAGACACAACAAGCACTGACAAACAATGGGATGTATCCACACTATATGTTGCTGTCTGACATTGCAGTTTTTTTTTTACTTTCTGTGTTATGCTGTGCCATTACTAGGCATTGGTGTAAGGACTGTCCAGAGATAGACACATTTCTGAGATTTGATGCCTGTGTATAAAGACTGAGTAAGATTCAGAATGGCAGAAAGTTCCATAGTCAATGCTTGGATTGTGGGGAGCAGTCTGGTATGAAGGGCAGCAACATTTAGTAAAGCAACTATTTTGGTAATAACTTGTAGCTACCAGATTGTGATGTGTCATGATTTGGTAAGGGTGGTATGAGATGTGAGCAGCTCATCCAACTATGTGTCACCTACTAGAGACACACCCTGCACCAGACATACTCCTCATCCACCTTGGAGGTAATGATTTGGGACACAAAAGGACAGTAGCATTAATTGAGGCCACACAATCTGATTTGAAGTTTCTTATGGAGATTTTACCAGCTTGTAAAATTCTGTATTCAGATATTACACAGAGAATGATCTGGAGAGGTGAGGAGTACTGTCCTGGGCTTAAAAGATCATATTGAAAGGTAAACATCCAAATATCTGGATTCCTTCATGTTATGGGAATGCATACTATACATCACCCCCAAATTTGTCATTTCAAACATTGGCTATATCTAAAAGATGGTGTGCATCTCTCAAACACTGTCAACACATATTTTTGGGGGGACCTCTGAGATGGCATTCTGGCACTTCTCTGAATGTGTTCCTGTATTTTTCTGCTACACTTACCATGTGATATAACCAAATGTCTCTTTCAAGAGCCCTACAGCTTGGTCAAAACATTGAAAAACTACCCCTAACCCCTCCCCCCCACTGCCCCAGTGGCAAAGGTATAATGCAATGCACACCATACAGTAATATAGCACAAAGTGCTGCTCCCCCCATTTGAATACTAGTGGTCCACTGCTCCCTGCTCCCCAGGCACACCTGTCCAATTGCACTCCTACCCCCCAACATGGTCCTAAGCTGAGTTGGGAACTGTTACCCACTCACATAATGTGCAGCCACCCACCAACAGACTTATCTATAAATGACAGCCCATGTACATTTGCCAGCCATGGAAGGATCCATCCAACCAATGGGTTTGCCATGTGTACTCTACACAATCATTCAGAATTATCATACACAGCACAAACTGGAATCCCTTTGGTCAACAGAATCCTGGAATGAGTTTTAAGATGTACAGTAGCTACCAGTCACAGAGAACTCTGTCATCAGATAGTCATAGCACCACACAGCTGGGTATGAGCTGCTGTCAACCTTAGGACCTTGCTGTCATGGGAGTAGCGTGGTAGGAAAGGGGTGAATGTGCAACAGGATGGTACACAGTACCACCAATGTTCTTTGTAATGTGCAAAGAAATTTCAATCATGTCACTAGTGAGGGGGAAAGTCATCTCTTCACGCTGTGCATCATGCCTTCATTATGCTGTGCTAGGAACTGTGTGGGTGGGAGGGGAGGGGATCACACCGAAGTCTGTAACATCACAGTGTGTGGCATGCTAGCAGAGCTCAATCACTGAAGTGCTACTAATGGAATAGAAAGGCTGTATTGTACAGAAGGTAATAGTGAATGGAACACATTCTGAAGAAAGGGGGGTTACTAGTGGAGTAGCTCAGGGTTCAGTACTGGGACCAGTCCTCTTTAACATCTTTATAAGTGACATTGCAGAGGGTCTGGAAGGAAAGGTATGCCTCTTTGTGGATGACACAAAGATCTGTAACAGAGTTGATACACAAGGGGAGTAGAAAGGATGAGAAGGGACTTGGCAAGGTTGGAGGAATGGTCAGACATATGGCAACTTAGATTCAATGCAAAGAAGTGCAAAGTAATGCACCTGGGAAATAAAAATCCAGGAGAATAGCACACAATAGCAGGGGAGGTACTAACGACAACAATAATGGAAAGGGATCTGGGTGTAGTCATATCAGATGACCTAAAGGTGGGTAAGCAATGTGAGAAGTCAGTAAGGAGAGCCAGGGGGATACTGGGATGCAAAGGGAGGGGCATCACATGTAGAAAAAGGGAAGTGGTTATCCCTCTATACAGACAGTTGGTGAGACCCGATCTGGAGCACTGCGTGTAGTTTTGGAGACCTCATCTACGCAAGGACATAGACAGGATAGAAGCAGTCCAGAGGAGGGCAACTAAAATGGTACAGGGTCTACATCAGAAACCATATGAAGAGAGACTGAGAGAGCTTAATATGTATACCATTAATGAAAGGAGGGACAGGGGGGACATGATAGAAACTTTTAAGTACCTCAAGGGAATCAACAATGTCCAGGAGGGTAGCATCTTTCAGAAAAAGAGATGTGTAAGAACAAGGGGGCACAATTTAAAGTTAGAGGGGGGATGGCTCAGGGGTAATGTGAGGAAATTCTTTTTAATGAAGAGAGTGGTGAATGCATGGAACTGCCTTCCTGGAGAGGTTGTGGCATATAAAACAGTGGGGGAATTCAAACATGCATGGGACAGACATAAGGCAAGTATAATGGGGGGTTGCAGGAAGTAGGCTGTTGGTTAACTAGAATCTGCAGCTTATCCAATAGGTAGGGAAATGGGCAGACTGGGTGGGCCAAGTGGTCCTTATCTGCCATCAAAGTCTATGTTTCTATGTTTCTATGTCCACAGCCCTTCCCTGGGCTACTACTTTGGTCACCCAGTCAAAGAAATCTATTAGATTCATCTGACATGACCTTCCCACTGTGAACTCATGCTGTCTTGGGTCCTGTGCCCCACTGGCCTCTAGGTACTCAACAATTCTTTCCTTCAGAAGTGACTCCATCACTTTCCCTACCACAGAGGTCAAACTGACAGGTCTGTAGTTTCCTGCCTCTGTCTTGGTCCCACTTTTGTGAAGGGAATCACATCCGCCTTCCTCCAGTCCTTGGGTACCACACCATCCTCCCATGATTTATTAAAAAGAGTAGTCAGTGGTTTCACTAGTTCCCCCTTAATTCTTTTAGAATTCTGGGGTGAATTCCATCAGGCCCCATTGCTTTGTCCACCTTCAGTTTTAGGAGTTCTTTCAGAACCCTTTCTTCTGTGAAAGGGCTGGGATCGACCCCCCTATCAAGAGTGCTTCTGTTAATTGGATTAGGAACTTCCCCCTCCTCTTTTGTGAATACTGAGCAGAAAGATTCGTTCAGTAGCCCTGCTTTTTCGCTGTCCCCCTCTGCCCACCCACCATTTATTCTATTCAGCCTCACTATCCCTCCCTTTGTCTTTCTACGCTCTCTGATGTACCTATAAAAGGTTTTATCCCCCTTCTTAACCAAATTGGCTATCTTTTCCTCAAGTTTGGGCCTTTGCTATTCTGACTTCCTTCCCTGCTTTCTTCTGCCTTAACTAGTACAGCTCTCTTTCCTGCTCCTTCTGTGTTTCCTTATACTTCCTGATGCTATCTTTTTCTTCCTGACTTTCCCAGCTACCTATTTTGAGAAATATAGTGGCTTTTTCTTTCATTTTGATTTGTTTATTTGCTTCACACAAAGGCTTGTTGCCTCTGTGATGGCAGTTCTGATGATTCCCCATTGTTTCTCCACCCCTCCTTCTAGCCTGTTTGCTAGTGCTTTTCTGAGGCACTCTCCCATCTTGCCAAAGTCAGCCCTCCTGGAGTCCAGTACCCTCACTTTTGTATGGCTTGACTCTGTAGCTGAGTTTAACATGAACCACACTGTTTGATGGTCGCTTGTTCCCAGATGGCAACCCACTTCTAGATCTGAGATCCTCTCACTGCCCCCATTTGAGAGTATGGGGTCTAAGATTGCTCCCTCATGAGTGGGGTCTGAAACTAGCTGTCTGAGGCCTGCCACCTGTAGGGCATTGAGAATGGCCCTGCTCTTGGATGTGGCTGCAGCAAATGTGCTTCTGTTAACATCTGGCATATTCAAGTGTCCCATCAACAGTATCTCCCCTCTCTCTACCATCCTAAGAATGCCTTCTATCATATCCTTGTCCATTCCCTCCCCCTGACATGGGGGTCTGTACACAAACCCTGTGCAGATTGTGATGCCCTTTCCAGTCTCCAAGGTGACCCACAGTGCCTCCTCTCCTCCCTGTTTACTCTTTTGTTCAGTTGCTTTTATCCCTTCCTTTACATAGAGAGCGCTACTCCTCCCCCTCTTCTCCCATGCCTGTCTTTCCTGTAGGTTATGTACCATGGTATGTTAACATCCCAGTCATGGTTCTCTGTGTACCATGTTTCTGTGACTGCTACGATATCCAGGCATCCCTCTTCCATCAAGGCCACCAGCTCAGGGAGCTTGTTGCCCAGACTATGGGCATTGGTACTCATTACCCTCCATTTCCTGATGGCCTTACTCATTTTGGCCCCATCCCTGTCCTTCTTGCCTTTGTCACTTTTCCCATTTACCCCTGCCCTTCTCCCTATTGCCACCTCTATGTTGGTGTTTACTGCACTTACTACCGTGATTTTTTTTGGGGGGACTAGGATTTCCCTGCTCCTTTCCAGTGCCTCCCCCCTTGGCTAGTTTAAATTCTTGCCAATGAAGCATTTAAACCTATCACCTAGGATCCTGGTTCCCGTCCAGGACAGATGCAGCCCATCATGCTAGTATATGCTTGCATCACTCCAGGTGGACCCCCAGTCACCAATGAAGCCAAATCCCTGAGCTCTGCACCAGTTTTTCAACCACTGATTGAATCCCATGGTGCAAACACCCTAGCCTTTCTTGTGCCATAGATGGGCAGCACCTCCTAGAAGGTTACCGTGTGTGCTACTTTTCTAAGTCCCCTCCCCAATTCCACAAACTCTTACTGCACTGCTCTAATCCATTTCTTAGCCAGGTCATTTGTCCCTAGGTGGACAATGACATCCAGCTCCCTCCTCTGTGCAGCTGCTCCGGCAATCCTGAGGATTTGCTCCCTGTCCCTCCAAGCCATGGCACCAGGCAGGCACCTTACCTCCTTCTCCCCTTCCTCCCCCAGTTCTACCTTCCTAACAATGGAGTCTCCCACCAGGAGTTGTTTCCTTCCCCTGTGGGGTCCCATGCCACCCTCCTGTGGGTCTCCTTTGTGGAGGTTCCCAGCATCCTCCTTGGTCTCCACTGTGGGTGCCTCCATAGAGGAACCACACTTTTACAGAATGGCATAGGAATGGTGGAGAGGTACTACTGGAGGGATGTGCCTCTGTTCCACCACCCTCACCCTCCCTGAGCCCACTGTGGTTGAACCACTCCTCTTTCTTGGTAACCTCTAAGGCAACGGCAGTGGCGCTGGTGGTCCCTGGATGGAAGAGGAGGTCCCACAAATCCTGGCCAACTCAGCCTGGAGATGAGCAACCTCCTCCCTCATCCCAGAGGGGTGCCTGCAGATGGGAGAACACCGCATCCTCCAGAACATCTCCAGGAAGACTGCTGCTCCACAGCCACTGCACTGCACCACTCCCATCATGTCTTATTTCTGGCCCCTTAACTGTTGTTTGGAATCCTTACTCTTTCCTCTGTTTTTTTTTCTTTCTCTTCTCTCTCTACTTACAGCTAGATGCCATCCAGTCATTGATCTCGGCAAGGCTGCTGTTTAACACTTCCACCGTGTTGGATGTTCCTGGGACAAAGGATAAGTATAGCTGGGTATCATCAGCATAGAAATGACAATCCAAGCCATACTTCCTAATGACCCCCCCCAGGGGCAGCATATACACTTCAAACAACATAGGGGCCAAAACTGAACCCTGAGGTACTGCGCAGGAAAGGAGGCTAGCGGAGGAGGAGAAATTCCCCATCGCAACTCGTTGCCTCCTGTTAGATAAGAAGGACTCAAACCAGCAGATGACAGTGGCTGTGAGTCTGCAGAGTTCTCTGAGATGGTCAAGCAACACACCATGGTCCACAGTGTCAAAAGCTGAAGAGAGATCAAGGAGAACAAGAATTGTTTTTTTCTTCTTGCTCTCTAGACCTGAGGAGGTCATTCTGCACCTGAACAAGTGCGGTTTCTGTGCTATGCCTTACACAAAACCCTGACTGGAATTGTTCGTACAACTCATGGGTCATGAGGTGCTCCTCCAACTGAAGCACCACTACCATATCCACAAACTTTGATAAAAAGAGAAGACTGGAGATAGGCCAGTAATTTGCTCTGACCTCCGGGTCCAAAGATGGTTTCTTTAAAAATGTGGTCTCATCAGTGCCTCCTTCAAGGCATCAGGAAAGACCCCCTCAGATAAGGAGCACTGGACAATCACAGCAAACACCGGGCCAACGGTGTTGATGCATCTCATCAAGAAATGCATCAGCACCAAATCCAGGTCACAAAAGGTGTGCTTCAGATTGGTCGCCACTTCAATAACCTCACTAGCATCCATTGGTTTAAACTCTCCCCAACCAGGCAGAGTGCACCTAGTATACCTCTGGTGACCTCTGCCAGCTATGACATTGCTTACTGGAGAGAAACTCCCTGCCAGATATTGGACACTCTGTCCGAGAAGAACCGAGCAAACTCTTCACATTCAAAATCTGACAAATACCTTCTTTGGCTGCAGACAGGCAGGATGGAGTAGCCTGTCTACAGTCCAAAAAAAGTATAGTTGGTTGTCTCTTCCTGGCAGCAATCTCCCTGAACAGGAACACTGCCTTCTTTAGGTTGATTGCCCCCTGGTATGCATTATAATGCACTTGCAGGGCCAGTTTGCCTGCATCCAGGCCGGACCTCATCCAGCAGCAATCTAACCTCCGACCCTTTCTCTTCAATTCCCTGAGTTCCTTATCAAACCAAGGGGACCTCATGTATGAAGATTTATGTCGTACATGTACAGGTGCGAGGGAGTCAATGGCATCGGATAGGACTCTATTATAAGAGTAAACCATACAACCAACGTCTTTGACGCATACATTTCCCACATCAGATAGATCGGCTGCCACCAAAAAACCCTCTGGGGTCAATCCCCATAAAAGGCAACAGCTCATCATCTCTGTAGGGGGGAGGGCATCCGGGGGGGGAGCCCTGAACATGAACTGCACCATGCAATGATCGGATCAAACCATCCGATCAATCCCGAGATTATCTACCTCAAGCAGCAGTGAGAACACCAGATCCAATGCATGGCCACTCTGATGGGTCACAGCAGAAACAGCTTGTGAGAGGCCCAAAGAAGACATAATTTGGAAGTGGTTGTAAACAAGCCAAGACAATTCGTAGTCGGTCCAAACATTGAAATCCCCCAGAATAATACATATGGGGGCCTCCAATGTTTCACAGATGACAAATTCAGCAATCTCCTGCAGGAAGTTCCCCGCCATCCCATAAGGGCGGTAAACAAGGAAAATTCTGCAAACTGCACCTGGACCCCCACGAATGGCCACACATTCAAAAGAACCTGGAGCCCTTCCTGGGTGCACAGCAAAGCCCAAGTCAGATCTAAAACAGATGGCTACACCACTGCCCCTACGTTCCTCTCTGGGGCAGTGCACTACAGCATATCCTGGGGGGGGGTGACAGCAGCCTCAAAAACTGGACCTGCATCATCCCTAACCCAGGTCTCTGTAATGCATGCCAGATTGACTGAGTAAACCAGATCTGCAATAATTGTGGTCTTATTCCTAATCGATCTGGCATTGCATAGCAGTGCCCTCAGGGAATTTGTGGGGAAGGTAGACCCTCAGGTTGCCTGACCTCTCGGTCTGGTGGAAACCCTGGAGACAGGCACTAAGCACATCTGGCCTCTCTCTTGTGCCCGTCATCCAGGATGCCTCCTGGACCCAACAATCTCAATCATACCACTCTCCGCTGTGCAGGGGGCATCTCCCCAGCCTCTCCAAATCCCTACCTCCTGGCAACATCTTACCATAATATCCGAAACTGGGAGGCAGGTAAAGGGCCGCAGATCACGCAAGAGGGATGACCCATACACTATTCTGGCCCCCCACAAGGCCTGCCCCAGACAACCCCTGCACATCACAAATATCTAAACTTTAGCTACCAGATACTATTGCACGGACTACAAAGCCTCCTACCTGTAACATAGAGCAGTTCATACCTGGAAAGATAAATCACCACAGACAAATAGCTTATATAAGATAGCATCCAAACCTGTAAACTATTAAGTCCTTTCCTCTGAGGAATGGCACTTGTGCCACTCACTACTGCTCGTGCTAGCGAGCGGCACAGGGATTTCAACAGGGTTAGGTCCTCCCAAAAGCTGATGTTACTAATAAGTACCAAAATCCTGATCCCTCTACTTGCTGGCCGAAATGTGCAGCTGTGTGGAGTGTAGATGCATGCGTAATGGCAGTCTTTCACCCTGCACACTCCGCTTGCAACCTTGCTCTTTCTCTCCAAGCTCAGCACACACAGTCAGTAGGAGAGGTCACAAGCAGCACATTAACTCCATGGTAGCTTCAATCAAGAAACAAAAATAAACTGTAAATGTAGTACATTCTTTACTAGCCACACATATAGATTAGCAGCACCAGCACTGTCTTATCCTAGTACATGTTAAATGTTCACAAACTGTAAATAAAGTAACAATATATGGCAAGCTGTGTGCCATGCTGTAATGACGTGATGCCCGGGATGACTGTGTATGAAGCCGCAGGTTGAATGCAACCAATCATCCCAGAATTGAAGTTATCCCAGCATGACACACACCCTGGAGTGCACTATTCCCATAATGCAATTGCTCTTGAGAGAAAAGAATAAAAATATTGTAAAGTACTCCGAAAGTATTTATTTTTTTACTGTTTTTTAAGGAGTATGACTATACTATTTTTAAAGACAGTGGGGACTGACTGTGCTGGCCAGCAGCTGTAGCTGCTACTGCTATGGCTGTGTAGTTTGCCAGAGTAAACTGTCTGTCTTTCTCTGTCTCAGTATCTGTGCTACCATCCTGTTGAAGTTAGAGATGGTCTCCCTCACCCCCCCCACACACACTTACTTCCACAGGCATAATACTGAAAGACGCCCATTTAGCTTGGAATACTGGCTACGCCCATCTTCACAGCTGAATGACTGAAGGGAGAGGATGTGTTCATGATGACTGGTAACTGGCAGTTTTTTCCAGAGAGCATTTGCAGTGTTGTGTACCCCACCCACTTTCAATGTAATAGTTTGTTTGCTTCTCCTGGTACAGAACTTATGTCCATGTACTGAAAGAAAATAAAATAAACAAATGCCACAGTAATCAGAACAGAGATGCCGACTGCAGTTTGTTGTTAAAAAGGCATGCGCTGATCTTGCTGGAAGCATAAATGCACTGTGGTACTGAAGCTGATGGTGACAACCTCGATGGCCTTATTTAAACTTTTAGGTTTACATTCCAATATTTGAAAAGAAACAATCAAAATCAATTGCTGTGCACATGGGGGGTTACATAGCCATCCAATGTGCCCATAATTTTCATGAGCTGGCAAGCATTGCACATTTGAACCTTGTGCATGCTCATATGACCATGCTCGCAAATGGGGACATGGAGAAGTAGTAGACTTATTTTTCTTCATTTAATATTTTTTTTTATTGGAGTTTAGGTGGCAATTTCGGTCTACGTGTGGACACAGTACATAGCTGGAAGACATTAATGTCTGCCAAGCAAGGGATGAGTGCTGAAACAGTAAGTGGATGGGGCAGCACCACTGCTGCACAGTAGGCATTAATTATGTGATGTGGTCATGTATGTACTTAGACTACATTCATGATGTTATGTCACAATAACATCACGGGTCCAGTCTGATTCTGACCAATCACAGTGCAGCATTCTTTCTTGCCATTGTATGATACAGCTTGACCAATATATTTATATATCTATCCCATTTCACAGAGTTTTCAATCAACATGTGGTTCTAGTGGTCTGACATGGGAGGGAGGGAATGGCAGTTTGTTATGGGTGATTAGGTCGGCTCTATTTTGTGACTCACTGTAACTGTTATTCTTTTTTTGCCTGAACACCACTATGACATATTGTGACTGCAACTAGTAATTTCTATCTTTTTTTCTTCCTCAGGATGGTCACACCTTGGGGGAGCAAGGCATTCAGAAAGATCTGCAAAAATGTCAGAGGAAGTGGATGTTACATACATACATAGACAGTGTTGGCAGATAAGGGCCTATGGCCCACCCAGTCTGCCCATTTGAGCTTGTAAGTTCAGTTTATGTTTTCCTAGAAGTCTGTTGCCCCTTACCCCTGACCTCCAGAATTCCTTTATGTTTATCCCATGCATTCTTAAATCCCGTGATTGTTTCAGCCCCCACCACTTCCTCTGGCGGGGTGCTCTACTTCTCCACCACCCGTTCTGTGAAGAAATTCTTCCTCACATTTCCTCTGAATCGTCCTCCCTCCAACTTCATCCCATGCCCTCTAGTTCTGGAACATCTTTTTCACTTAAAAATAGTGTATTCCTGCACCCTGTTCTTCCCTGTAAGATGCTTGTGGGTCTCTATCATATTCTCTCTCTCCCTCCTCTCCTCCAGGGAGTATTTGTTCAGTTCCTTCAACCTGTCCTCATAGGACTTGTGATGCAATCCATGTACCATCTTTGTTGCTCTCCTCTGAACCTTCTCTACCCTGTCTATGTCCTTACGTAGGTAAGATCTCCAGAACTGTACACTGTACTCCAGGTGGGGCCTCACTAGTGTCTTGTATAGTGGAATTATGACCTCCCTTTTCCTGCTGGTGATACCCCTGCCTATGCATCCCAGCATCATATTTGCTTTACCTGCTGCCTTGTCACACTGTTTCCCTACCTTGAGGTCATCACAGATGATAACCCCAAGATCTCTTTCCTGCTTGGTGCATGCTATATCCTCACCCCCCAAATGATATATTGTGCCAGGGTTTTTGTATCCCATGTGCATTATCTTGCACTTCTTTGCATTGAATTTCAACTGCCAAACCCCTGACCATTCTTCAAGTTTCTGCAGGTCCCTTCTCATTCTGTCTACACCCTCTGGTGTGTCTACTCTGTTACAGAGCTTTGTGTCATCAGTGAACAGTGAAATTCTGCCTTCTAGGTCCCAATGAGTCACTGATAAAGATGTTGAACAGGACCGGTCCCAACACTGATCCCTGTGGTACCCCACTGGTTACTCTTCCCTCTGTGGAGTGACAGCCATTTACCACCACCTCTGTGTCCTGCCACCCAGCCAGTTACCTACCCACCACACTACTGTCCTGCCCACACCCATATTCCCCAGTTTGTAATAGACTTCTATGTGGCACAGTGTCAAAGGCCTTGCTGAAGTCCAGATAGGCCATGTCCACTGCCCTCCCTGATCCACCTCCCTAGTCACCCAGTCAAAAACTCAACGAGGTTGGTCTGACATGACCTCCCCTGGTGAAACCATGCTGCCTTTGGTCCTGTAGTCCATTGACAACCAGATGTTCCACCAATCTCTCCTTCAGTAGTGCTTCCATGATCTTCCCCACTATCGAGGTGAGGCTGGCTGGTCTGTAGTTCCACGCTTCCTCTTTGTTCCCACTTTTGTATAAGGGGACTACATCTGCTGTCCTCCAGTCTTTGATTACCTCCCCTGTTTCCAGTGATCGGCTAAACAGGATAGCCAGAGGTTCAGCCACCACCTCTCTTAGTTCTTTAAGGACCCTGGGGTGCACCCCATCTGGCCCCATTGCTTTATCAACTCTATTACTTCCAGTTCCTTCAGGACCCTTCTGCGTAAAAGGACTTGTGTCCATTTCTGCACCATTCTCACCCTTGTACTCCCTTCAGACCCATTACCCTCCTCTTCCTCAGTAAAGACTGAGCAGAAATACCTGTTCAATATGTCAGCTTTACTGTTGTCATCCTCCAAGCGGCCCCCATCCTCACCCTTCAGTCTCACTATCCCTCCCTTTGTCTTTCTTTTTTCACTTATGTACCTGTAAAAGGTTTTGTCCCCTCTACCCACTGATTTTTCAATGTGTTCTTCTGTCTGAGCATTGGCTTCCCTTACTGACATCCCTGCCTCCCTTTGCTTCTCCTGGTACTTCTCCCTATTCCCAAAGTCTGCCCCCCTAAAATCCAGGATACGTGTTGTGTGGTTTGGTTCTGCTCTTCCCGTGATTTCAAACCACAATGACTGGTGGTCACCGTTCCCCAGGTGTTCCCCCACTGTTACCCCCATCACACTGTCCCTGTTTGTGAGCACAAGGTCCAGTATTGCCGTCTGCTGAGTTGGTTCCATGACCAGTTGCTTGAGGAAGGCATCCTGAAGGGAGTCCAGGATAAATCTGCTCCTAGTTGATGCTGCTGCTGGGATGCTCCAGTCCACGTCTGGAATATTGAAGTCTCCAACCAGTACTGCCTCACCCTTGTCTGCCATCCTTTGGATGGCTAGCATCAGCTCCCTATCTGTTTCTTCCTCCTGGGCTGGTGGTCTATAGACCACACCTGTGTTGATGGCTGGCCCCATTTTCCTTTCCAGCTTAACCCACAGTATCTCTCCCCCATTTTGTTCCTCCTGGATCTCTGTGGCCCTTATGTCATTTTTCACATACAGTGCCACTCCTCCTCCCTTCCTACCTGCCCTGTCTCTTCTGAATATGTTGTAGCTAGGTATGGCCATCTCCCAGTCGTGGTTATCATTACACCAGGTTTCAGTGATGGCCACAATGTCCAGGTCTGACTGCACCATGACAGCCTCCAGATCTTCCATCTTGTTGCTAAGGCTCCTGGCATTGCACATGGTTTCCATGATTTGACCTCCTAGACTGTTTCGCTGTTCTACTCCAGCCCATTCCTTGGTTGTCCTTTATCCCTGGTTCTCCTTGCTGTCTGCCCTTCTGCTGAATTTTGCCCCTTTTCTGCCTATCCACCTCTTGGGCACTAATCTCCATCTTTTGCACACTGCTTTTTGGAGATAGCCACTCCTCCAGTTCACTGGTTCCACTGCTAGCTGTGGGGGGTGAGCAAGTAGGTACCCTCCTTGCTGACCTGCCACCCCCCTTTGCTAGTTTAAATGCTTGTCAATGTAGCATTTAAACGTATCATTGAGTGCTTGGATTCCCCTCCAGGATGGATGCAGGCCGTCAGGCTTGAACAAACCTCCATCCCTCCAGATGGGTTCCCAGTCACCAATGAATCCAAACCCTTCCTCACAGCACCAGTTCTTCAACCATGAGTTAAAGTTCCTGGTGAATGCACCCTATGCTCTCCCTTGCGTCTCGCAGGTAGTACTTCTGAGAAAGTGAAAGAAGTAGCTACTTGCTTGAGACCCCTCCCCAATTTCCTAAACTCTTCCTGAACTTCCTTGGGCTCCCCATTTGCCAGGTCATTAGTACCTAGGTGGATAATGACGTCCAGCTCACCCTCCCATCTCACCCGCCAAGCATTTTACAAAACCAAAGCTGTTGGTGAAATCCCCAGGAGGATCCAGGAGTGGTATGATATAGCATACCACATGTGGGAACAGGCAGGGAAGCCTGAGTTTGGTGACCATCATCATGGCCATATGTACACATTTATTTACATTGTAAAGCTAAAATATAGAATCGTAGTCATCACTCAAAAAGCATATTGTTTTACTGAGTATCTCACCACATGCATACCACACAACAATGGACATCATAATCACAAACTCATCAAAAGCAAAAAAATGTTCCAGAAATGCTAGGTAAAACCATTCCCCAAAAATGACAGACCAGCAAAGGAACTTACGAGTACTATTATTAATGAACTGCTGCCAGAGTTTGTGCTAAAAGAAGCCAAGGGTTCTGCTTACAGCTATGTCAAGTGCTAGACCATTTGTCCACAGAGGGAGCCAGTGACCATTCCACAATTGTGTAACTACAGGGCACATGCAGTATTCATGAACTGGAGGAAGTGGTGTGCCTGTCTTATGAACGTACTGATACAAGCTTCAGAGGTCATTGAGGAAGTATGTTTACCAAGTCCTTTTTTGGGGAACTGGAGAGATATTTTGTTTTTTATTTTGTTTATGATTATTTATGGTCCTGCTCTCGCAGGCCTCACAATCTACAGAAACCCCAGCCTCTTCACCCCAGTGTCCACCTACCAGCACAACAATTGCCATAGGGCTTTCTCACCCCCTCTCAAAGTGTGGTCGGAGACGGGGTTCCTCACCTCTGAGACCGGCTGATGTGTTCCTGTGCTATGGCTGGCCTGGTGTGATGCTTGCAAGTTCCCCCTTCATCCTCTGTGGGCATTTTTTTTTACTGGTGTTGCTTGTTGCTGAGAACAGCATGTGTCACAGAATGGTAACAGCACGTGCCACAGAATAGCAAGGTGCGTGCAATGATAGCTGCAAGGACACCACGCAAGCTCCTGTGTGCACTGTCATCAAGCATCTGTGCCACTCCCAACTCCCCCATCTTGCACCATAAGTGCACCAGCCTCCCCAGCCACCAAAAGGAGCTAGACTAGCATTGACTGCTGAACCCCCTTCCCCAGAGAAGGAGAACTCTACACCAGATGATCAATCCTTCTTCTCTCTGCCAACCCCTAGCGGCCTACATTTGCCCTAGAACACTGGTCAACACCTTTCCATGAGGTGTGCTGTCCAACACCTCAACCCTCAGTGCCACCAGACTCACCCCAAACTAGGGACATTTGAAAAAGCATTCTGTCCTTTCATCAGTCAAAAAAACATACACACAATCCTGAAATGCACCAACAGTATTAATAATGTCAGGCTGTAGATCACAAACAGAATTGTGTTTGACAAGGTGCTGGTTATATGTGAAAAAATGTTTATGGCAATGCAAAAACAGCAGTCATGTAAACTTGAAGTTTTTTTTTTTTTTAAATCTTTCTATCGCTATTGTGAGGGACTGGGGGTTTGACACCACTGTAAATAAAACACGTATATCTAGCTCACTCGAGTTTTATTTGAACATAATAGTTTATCTCTCTTTGTATGTATCAGTAAATCATATTGAGCTGCTTGGCATGGCAGCAACTAAATACATTGCATATTAATTCAGTAGTTTGGTGTACTTGCCACAGACTTCTTTCAGCAAGTGCTGCACTATCCAACAACACTACCTAGAAGCAAGTCTCAGTTAATCAGGACATACATGAATTACTTTCCTACCTGTTTATTATTTTCTTAGCACATTTCATATGTAGAAAGTAGCAAGTTATATAAAGTGTTTCCTTACTGAATATGTAAGAAAT
Organism: Neoceratodus forsteri; assembly: GCA_016271365.2. Taxonomy (NCBI): domain Eukaryota; kingdom Metazoa; phylum Chordata; order Ceratodontiformes; family Ceratodontidae; genus Neoceratodus; species Neoceratodus forsteri. The sequence goes on along the minus strand of CM057455.1, from coordinate 633,920,635 downwards.
GACTTACAAAAGAATTGTACTCATATGCCCCAGAGAACATTAGGTGCACTGAGAACAAAGCGTGTTATTCACATAAGATCTGGCAGAAGCAATGGGAGAGGGGCATCTTGTTTATTCCATCTGTTAACACCTGAAATGTGCCCACCACAGGATCTGCCAATGCAACTCCCTGGATAGACTGGACACAATGGGTCAGTGCATCTCCCCAAATTGTGCCATTCACACCCTATGAACATACAAATGGCACCATTAGACAAGTAGGACACAATGTGGATATGTCAAGTACTGTGACATTTGCAAGTTTGGAAATGATGCAGTACACTGCACACTGCAACCCAATTGGTCGCCAGAGTAAACAATGGACCTACATTTTTACAACAGCTCTCATTTACAGACAACACAGTTGGCAGGCAGTCATGAAGATCTACAAGAGGGCTGACCTGTCAACAAAACTTCTCTGCTTGCTTGAACAAGGGGCAGAGAGGGAGTATTGGATTGGGCAGCCAGTGCCTCAATGGATATGGGGGGTGGTCTGGTGGATGTGAGAGACTACACACCTACCAGAGAGAGGGGGACATATGTATAGACAACAATTGATCCTTCCAGTTGGAGTGTGGACAGTGGGTTCTGATTGTACACCTTATTCACCAAATAAAGTAGTTTGCTAGCATAATATACAACATATATATAACATAACAATACTTGTCCCATACAATGAAATCTGTTTTTTTTTTGTTTCAATATGTGAGAAACTTAATTTATTCTAAACTACAGCTAATGTTTCCTCTTTTTTTATTCCAAAACAACAAAACAAAGGCTCCCTGCCGGAGAACAAAGAGTTCATTTCCTACCACTCCCAGAAGGAGAGGAAAGAGAGACTCCTGCAGTCGGCTGGCTGCTCGTGGTTGACTTTGCTGGTAAGAAAAACTGACAGAACTTTAACAAGGCAACACTTAACTTAGCATTAAGAAGCAACACAAGACAGTTTTATGACTACATATCCAGTGATAACATACAGCATGACATATTTAAGCAATAAAGCATGACAGGCTGTCACTTCTTGTGTATTATACAATCATGTGTGACAATACTGTGATCTTACTGGGCAAATCATGTCACATAACCATGGCAGACCACTGAATAACCCACAGCTAGGTAAAGGCATTTAAAAAAAACACATACGTATTCATCATTTTGTAGCAACGGCTGCGATTACATAATTTAGTTTTAGCATGCGGTTTTAATTTGGGGACAGCTAGTAAATGAGGGCGGCTTTAAATACAAACTTACAGAAATGGCTGTCCCCATATTTGTATATTTCCCTGGTGTCTAGTCATACCCCCTCCACCCACCTATCATCATCCCCCTTGAATACATAGATTCCCTGGTGTCTAATGGCACCACCCACCTGCCGATTCCCAACCTGATTTCCCTGGTGTCTGATTTCACCCCAACCTGCTAATTGCCGTTCAAATTTCCCTGCTGATCAGGAGAAAGGATGGCTGAGGTAAAGGTCCGCTAAGTATTTATTTCAGTATGCAAAGCCAGCTGGGTTTCATCTCTGGACCAGACTCTTTGCGAGGAGGTAAATCAATCAGCCAAGCCAGCCTGGGTGAATAGATAAAGAAATCGTTGGAAGCAGAATGAAGAGCTGTACATGCAGCTGTACAAGCAGTGTGTTTAGTGAGGTTAGACTTGGTCATTTTGTTCTGGTCAGGTTCCCATCAGGTAGCTGGAAAAAAGAAAAAAGAAAAAAAGAGCTAAAATAGCTACGATCCAGAAGGGTCAGGAACTTCGATAATTCAGCTGCAGAGCTCCTGCACAGCTTCTTCTCTTAAATCTGTGTCTGTGTGGTGGGTGGAGGGAGGTTGAGGGAGCGAATGTTGTAAAAGTATAGTAATAGGCTTATAAAAGAGGGCAGCTTTAAAAACGAAATCTGAAAATCAGTCCGGCTTTAATTTGAGGGTGGTTAGTAAATGAGGGCGGCTACAAAATATTGAAATATGGTAATTAAATACACTGAAAATGTATTCTACACATGGCTCCACTGAATAATCATAATAAGGCACTACAGGGCTCAATTATTGGGTGATATACCCACTCGTATGGTCAACTCACTCACCTGTGCCTCATGAGACAGCACACAAGGTGTGGGTAAATCCCCAGTAATCAAACGTACAATGATTTTGAGAGAGCTTTCTAGGTCTCACTGACTTCTAAAACTGGTGGGTGCTCACAACCAGAGGAGCAAGGCAGCAAACAAAGAAATTGGGGTAGATTCCAAAATTGTTGTAGCATGCCATAGCAAAATATCACAATACAAAAAATACCAAAGAGGCTTACCTGTACCAAGCCTTCTTTTATTCAGTGCATTAATAAATAAGTGTAGGGACAAACAAATACCCATTGCTAAAGTGTAGTGCAAATGCAGATTATATGCGAGCAAAATAAATCACCACCAACACCAGCATAGTGTATTCTCATGCGGACCCTTAGGCAGCCTGCAGACCATCATGCATCCCACAGAGCACACACAACATAATGATGTTTCAGTGAAACGCCTTCCTCAGAGCTCTTGCCAAAATGTCAGCACATTGTACGTGCCCTACAGGATGCATGCTGGTCTGCAGTCTGCCTAAGCGTCCGTACAAGAATACACCGTGCTGGCATTGGCGGTGATTCATTTTCCTTGCATATAGTCCGCATTTTATGATAGCAATAAACCTGATCAGTAAAGCACACTTGTATGCATGTGCAGCAGTTCTATTTACACACCTATTGTGTCATTAAATCTAATCTACCATGCCTCATGACACACAACAGAATGCATGTGTGAATACAAGAGCAACACATTCCCCTGTCATGCATTATTACTTAAATATCTGACTACAAAGTGTATGGATATAGAATAATTCACCATTGCCTGTTCTTCATTCACAAAGTCACTGGACAAGTTTTTTGAACCACACCAGAAGTGATAAATGTATAGCAATTTTAATTAAGCAGTAAGGCATATCAGTAGTTAGATTAACATTGCGTTAATCACCTCTTAGGGGTGTAATGTGGCACGCGGCACATCCAAGCACCATATTGCTCCTAGGGGATGATTTATTGACTGTGAATCAAACTCCTGGGAGTGGTTTATTGCTATCATAAAAAAATATTTCAAAAGAAAACTGTCAAAAGCATACTTTTTGAATGTTAACTTGACTTAGAGGGAGATTTATAATAAAATAGTTCTTCCAACAACAGTTTAAAAAAGGTGGCCGAAAATAAGAATGTGTCATTCCAGTCATTAAGCAGTGCTAGGGGCTGTAATGCTGGCAAGAAGAATCTATGTTCCATGTTGATCGGGTTGTACATGACTGTATGATATGGATCAATGTAAGGCTGTTGGAATCCTAACAGCCAATCAGATTGCACAATTTCTGAGATCTTTTTTATGATGATACTTTCAGTTGCCGGCGCAGTATGGCATCACAATGTATTGTCAAGTGTCATCAGTATGAGATGGGTCACTTTGGTCACTAAATCTAATTTCTAAAATGTTCACATGACATTGTTAATACAAAAGTTATTTTTTATTTTAATGCACAAGCACTCCATTACATAAGTACTAAAAACAAATAACTTCACTTCAGTTTAATCTATGCCAGTACAAGTACTATCTGTCAGGCAGGTAGTAGCTGGACTTGGCTTACACCTTTCCCAGTGAGTCTACCGGTGCATTTTATGGCATTCTAAATATATCACCCAACCAATCTCAGCATACGATCCCTCTGTTTTGTGTTTATCACATTATATAAGCAACCGGTAAACAAAGCAGACTGTGTCTTATGGTGCATCCACCACAACTACCATAATTTTACCACAGGGGCACAGTCCAAGTGTTTAAATGCTGGACACACAAGGCACATCTCATCATAAACCACAGTCAGCTTGTGTATTTTTTGCAATTGTGCAATGTCAATGATTTTCACAAAAATCATAATGAATAGAACTTGTATTTTGTAGCACTTTGCATATAACCTAGTTACAACTCTTCTGGTAGTACACAGACAGAACACAAACCACAATAGTTTCCCAACCTAGCAGCAGACTAAAGCTAGATATACTACCAACTCAGCTAGTGACACTGATAAAGTACACTTCAGATGCCATGTGAAACTGATGCAAGGGAGCTCTTGACCTCCACTCAAATACTGTATGAGAACACTATATATTTCCTCACATAGATGACATCTGTCTTCTAGTCCTTCCCTCCCTCCATCTTCCACCAACAGAGCCAGACACACTGTTCTTGTATACTTGTTTACAACCTCACCTTACACACAAGCAACCTCTCATTCCACACCCCCAAATTTCTAACAACAACACAAGAAAGACCAGCAAACTATAACAGAAACAAAAAACTCAAAACATTTTTTCATTGTATCCTTTACAGAGGAAGAAGATTAGCTGGCGGGTGCTGCTGGGGGTGAAGAAGAGGCCACAGATGGCGATGCTGTAGTCATGCAGCCTCTGTGGCTGAAGAGACAGCCCCAGCATTAGGAGAGGGCTCAGAACCATCAGGGCCCCATCTGGGTCAATCTGTGGAAGCTGCAGGTCCTGCCGTGCCTCCAACTGTGGAAAGTAAATACAATAATACTAGACAACTAATCTGTACCTTGTCAGCACCTCAACTTAATTAATACCTATAGCATAAATAAATCCCCCTTGCTACATTAACTTTTTCATAAATTACACACATAAGCCCTGATATTCAGAATTATGTTTACCAATGGCACATGTAGTCATACTGCACAAGTACTGTAGATGATATATCCAAAAAGACATAAACCATGTTGCATCTCCTCTTAGTACACCAGGCAATGCACAAAGCAAAAATGCAATGCACTGCTGCATTTATCCCCCCATCCCCAGACAGGTCTGAATGCCAGGAAATGGGAACTGTTGTGCAAAAATGCCTGACAGTCATCCAGTAGAACACAAATGTGTGCATTATACATGGAAGACACAAATGGGAGCATTTGCATTTTATTATCCCTATTAACATGTGTTGTGCAGGGCTGAGCAGTTAAATGTGCCTGACACCCTACACAGCATGCAGTGCTGCCAAAGGAGTTCTAGTGGTACCCACATACCCATCCAACACCTCCATTCACCCAAAAAAGCGCAAAACAAGATTTCTGGCACTCTGCTGCCACCCTGTTCCCTTCCTGTAGCCTCAGTCATGCATAACACATGCTTGTATAATTCCTGTTGTACAGCCCATCTTAGGGCTGTGGTTGGATAGCCACCACACATCCAGATATGAATATCACTAAGTGTCTCATATGCATGAGCACAACTCCTGTAGATGTCTCAAATATATTATCTTTGCACTCCAGCGCATTGGGACTTGCACTGTGCACAATCCCCTCTTGTGAAAGTTGCCCCATGGTTTCATTTTCCGAGTTCTACAGACACAACTGAGTTGCGGCACATGCAAGTCCTATAACTATGTAGCACTGGTATTCTTATGATCCCATACATTCTCAACAATACTACAACGTAACTCACCCACCCACACCAAACCACTGGCACAGTTGTACCGTCACCACCAACACTGCCAACCAAACACTTCTGTGACAGGATGACACATACACACACTCACTGAATGACACATCCTGGCAGTCATTGATTAAACATGTGTACAATATATTGTTCCACCTTGCTTCACTCAACAAGTGGATCTAATGGTTATTATAGAGCTGTACCTCTCACTAGCTGATTGTGGTAGAAAATGATTCAGTAACAGCTACCTAGTATCACCATGCAAACCATAGTTGCCACAACACAACCAGCATACTCTCTCAGATTTCAGTACTCCCTGACTCAGTAAGTGACCACTCACCTGTCCTCTGCTCCTTGGCAAACAAACTCAACAAACCCCCTCCTAAGCTAATACACACCAGGGTACTTAAACATGGGCATCTCCAGCTGCTAAAATCCCATCCATGCAACCTGGACTGGACACCAATTGAAACAATCAATGATACTAACAAAGCATTGGACTTGTTCATCGGCCGCTTCACTGTGGCCTGTGATATCTATGCACCCCTGAAAAAGATTAAGGTCAAAGGTAAGGTAAACCCATGCATAACCGCTGAGCTTGTGGCATGGCTGAAACATAGGGACCACCTCTGGTATTGTGCATGAGCAACACCTATGCAAGGGAACAAACAAAAATATAAAGTTGCCAGAAATGATTGCACTCAAGTGATTTGGAATGCTAAAAGCAAATACTTTAAGGAGTCACTAACCAGCTCTTGGGGTTATGGTAAAATCTTCTGGAAGAACCTGAAAGAACTCACAGGCAAGGATCCAAAGGCACCACCCACTATGCTCAACATTGATGGAATGCCAATGCTTGACCTTGACACTATTTCCAACACTTTCAAAAATGCATTCTCCAACCTGGCCAGTGTCCTTCCTCCAAACTTCTTTGATGCCCCTTCATCCGCTTCATCCCATACCTCCACACCGCAGCTGTACACAACTATGCAGTTCTTCTTTAAAGAGATACCAACACATGTAGCCAGAACCTATATCAGCAAGGCCATCTGAAATACTGGGTACAGTGGTGACTCCCTGGACCTGAAACTGATCTTGCTTGTTCTAGATGAAATCCTTGAACCCCTGACAAAGATCTTCAACCTTTCCCTAAGCCTCGGACAATTCCCCTCTGTTTGGAAGCTGGCCACTATCACACCAGTATATAAAATTGGAGATAGGGCCCTACACACCAACTACAGACCCATCTCACTCCTCCCCCTCCATTTAAAGCCCTGGAATGAATTGTCTTTGACCAATTAGTCAAATTCCTAGATAAGTATGAAGTTCAATGCCCAGAGCAGCATGGCTTCAGATAAGGGCATAGTACCACCACGGCGCTATTGGAATTTACAAGTTTCATCCATGTCACGCTTGACCAAGGGAACCGTGTGGGGGCAGTACTTATTAAACCTAATTTAGGCATTTGACACTGTAAATCATCCACTCCTACTCAGCAACTGTCTACTCTCAGGCTCTCCAATGATGTACTGCAATGGTTCGCTAGCTACTTCGGGGGCTGGGTCCAATGCGTTAGGATTGCTGGCGTCACCTCAGATGAAAAGCCAGTCCTCTCTGGAGTCCCACAGGGGTCAATACTGGGACCCCTACTTTTTCCCTTTTTCTGAACAGCATCCCTAGCATCTGCTATCAAAAAATACTACTCTATGTGGATGATGCAGTCCTGTTCACAAGACGCCATGATGCCAAACTCCTGGAATACCAGCTGCAGCTAGATTTTAAGCATGTTGAAGATTGGTTAAGCATACATAAACTCGTCCTGAACCACAGCAAAACTAAAGTCATGATATTCTGTCATGCACGGAGCAAGTTCAAATCTCTGCCTCTTTCCATCAAGAATCACTCGGGGACCTCACTCGAACATGTCTCTGAGTTCAAGTACCTTGGTATCACTCTTGACAGTATCCTCTCCTATACTCAGCACATTAACAATGTAGCAAAGGCCACCAACATACGAATTGGTATGCTCCATAAGCACAAGCACTGTATGACTACAGATGCCCTTAGATTGGCTATCTACAGCTCTGTCACTTCTATCATTGACTACAGTCTTGTCATCTGTGGGTCTACCTCTATGACTGCCCTAAGCAGGATCGCAGTGTCGTGCAACAAAGCCTGCAGGCTTCTAATGGGTACTGCCCACCTAACACATACCTGTGACCTGTATGCCCAGGCTGGCTGTTCTCTACAGAGTTGAACACAATACCAGACCTGCAATGTTAACCAGAAAGGTACTCCTTGGGCTCATCCCCCCAGGTGTTGAAAAGCTCCTTACTACCCATAACAGTACCCAGCATACATGTAGTACCCAACATCAAACCTTCCAGGTTCCCAAGTACAGGACAACAATGGGCCAGCAGACATTTACGCACAGGGCTCCTCAGTGGCACAACACACTCAACAAAGAAGCATTTTCTTCTGCTTTGCTCGGACCCTTCAAAAAGGAATCTCCAACTCTACTTCACCTCAATCATGCAACATGACTGCTTCTCCTAAAGGGACTGACTCTCCAGTCACCTGGTCATTTCTGACCTGTGACCTGTAACCATTGACATCTAACCACCTGCACCATGGTATCTGCTGTTCCTGCCCCACCCAGGTCCTCCCTCCCCCACCTTTCATGCCCCCCACTACATCACTCCTGCCCTTCCCCCATCTTTCACACTCCCTTCCTCCACTACTGCACCTTTCAGACATCTGCCCCTTCAACTCTAACCCTGCCTACATTACTTCTACCCACCCATCATTCTGACAGAGGCCCCTCAGCCTGCCCACCTCTTTCATTCCCCTCCTACCCTGCTCGCCCAACTGTCCTTCCTGTATAGTTTTCTTTTACTCTAAGACTTCATTTAAGCTGCCCTCTGAATTCTCCCCACACTTAAGACTGTAACTGTAAAACATGATATGACTGTAAATCATTGTGTACCTTTGTATATATGTACCCTCCATCCTCTGATGTGGAACCTTTGTAAATGAGCAGTTCTTGCTCAAAGGTATTTGTAATCCTAGAGTTTAATAAATAAGCATACTATTACAGAACACACTCTGTCTGAGAGTGTTAGCTACATGAGAAAAAAGATTAAAATAATAGACTATTATAGACAACAATTAAGACAGGAAGCAACAAAAGCATTGTCTTATGATATCAAATGTGCTAGATGTGTACTTTAATGAAATACAATGCATAGAAGGCTTTGGTTCTGGTAAACACTGCCTTGCCAGTATCATACAGCTCTGAAGTTTGCATACCTAAACAAATGTCTTCTGCTGACTACACAGAAATATGTATTCAACAAAGTATTACATTACTACTCCATCTTCATTTCTACAGATCAATGTGCAGTGTGCCCAAGTAGAATCTCTCTTCTGTAAAGTAAGGATCATTTCTTCTAATTATTTGCTGTCTAACAAATTGCTCATCCTACCATCCCGTCAAGAAAAACAAAAGAAACAACTATCCAGAAATATACACTACTTCTGTGCCACTGACCAATCACATTACTGTTTGCATTCTCCTCACATTCTGTGATAAATAAAAAGTTAACTACAATTGTTATATGGAAAAGTAAGACTATTCATGATAACAAATGTTATGCAAAACACATAGCAGAAACGCAGCTGCACCTGCAGTATGACCAAGTAATCTGCACAGTACCTATGACCTTTACCAATCTCACAAGTAGGAAACCCACAATTGCTATTTACTAGAGGTCACTTCCACTGTGCAAATAACTGCATTATCACATAGCCCTGCCCCCAAGGATATCCCATTTATGCAACAAAAGTTTTGGGTGTAGTTTACTCATATTGTACTATTACCTGAAATTCCTTCCCATGCTATTTTCTCCATACCCATTTACTTTGCTTTGTTTACAGACGTATATGCTGACAAAAGGTATTGCTCCTTGAGGCTGTTTCCAAATATAATCTTGTCCCACTATGCAAGATGGGGGGGGGGTGAGGACTGCAATGGCACACATTGCCTGAAATTGTAACATAGTACTACTCAAAAACCAGTACAGATGGTGGAGGTTACTAACAAACGTCACTCTGTGTGGCTACATAGGTGATCATGTAATCACCATGAGGATAACAAACTATGTATAAACATTTTAAAACTGTTCTTCTGTTATTTTTTTATAGCAACAAGCCATTGTATAATAGCAATAACACACCCCAGGGAGTGGGTTATGCTGGGATGAACTTACTTCTGCAACATTGTACACACTCGGTCTGCGACCTCAAACAAAAGCATCCAGTTGTGAGGCTATCCCAGCACAACCCACACCCAGCCATCTATTATTGCTCAACCATAAAATAATAATGGTAACCTAGAAAGATCATGATGTTCCTCTGTACTGCATTTTCTTTTTGTATGTTGTTACCACACTGTCATTATTAACCTGACCCAATTAAACATCATCAGAGTTCCAGAGATACCATCATTTGAGGTGTTGTTAAAAGTACACTAAACATGTACTTTCGAATACTTAATAGCAGTATTTTTATTATGTATATCTGAGGTGTATATGTTATCAGAACCATACTTAATTAATCTTTAAAGCTCTTATTATGCAGAAGCATCACAGTGCTATTCAGTCACAAATTGTGAACTACAAAGTGTTGCACAACAGCACTTGAATAGCAATTTAGAAAGTTTTTGTTACTATAACAAATATTTTCTTCTTGGTTTCCACAATGCCACACTCTGTGAAGAGAAACATGAACAGTAAGCAATATGTGTGTCACTAAACAAGAAGCTTTCACTGCTATGCCATAGTGCTTTAGTAGACTTAATAGTGTACTAAATAGTAAAGTGCATCAACTTCCTGCTTGCCTCTCTTCACTTCTCATGCTCCACTCTCTTGTACAGTCTTTGACTCCAGCTAATTTCATGCAACATGGAGCTTATTAAAGTGAACAAATATATTTCTGATTGCGTACACTGCACATCCACGTATATATATATATATATGCATGTATCAATAACACCTGCATGGATTTCTTAAGCAATAAATAATTTTAACACATAAAAAAATCTATCAAGAAAAAAGTTAATGATTATATATCTAAAAGACAAAGAACTTCAGCATGCAAGCACTAAGGCAATGGTTACCCCAAAGGGCATTGGCCGGGAAGCTAAGTTTCAAAGAAATACAAAATCACACATGCCCCCATAATTCAAAGCATCATGGGCTGCATATACTTTACATTATGGGGGCATGTGTGATTTTGTATTTCTTTGAAACTTGGCTTCCCAGCCAATGCCCTTTGGGGTAACTATTGCCTTAGTGCTTGCACGCTGAGGTTCTTTGTCTTTTAACTTGCTTTTGTTTTAATTGGGTTCACCACAACATTACCTAGACAGACCATCTTAGGCTAGCTACTGGGGTGTCAAACAGATGAGGCACACTGATGAGTCATGTCTGTGTGTGTCTTCTGTTGGCACCCTTTGTAAACTGTGTGAGAAGCCTTTCGGCACCATGCATTTCTGCTTAAAGTTTAACCAGCACAATATTCTGTGGTGATTTGCATATGCAGCCCATGATGCTTTGCATTATGGGAGCATGTGTAATTTTATATATCTAAAAGACATACTTTCTCTATAGTGTTTCACATCCATGTACATAATCTCACAGCACTCTCACTAAGACAAGAACAATACCATACTCTTCACAATCAACATAGCTTATCACTGTCGCACAATACAAATTGTAAGCACCTAACTAGTGTAAGCATAGAAGTAAAAAAAAGTGCATCAGCCAAATATCTGCACTACTCAACATATTCCTGACATAGTCTTATTTTTTTATCTTTCGTGTTCAGCAGCTCAAGTACACACAGTGCAATCAGTGCTGGCTGCTTGAGGCCATAGAGGAGAGCAACTGAGCTGCAGCCAGCACGGCAAGGTCGCTGTACCAAACCAAGTAAGAATGCTAGAAAAACAAGACTAAATAATAGATTTGCTATAACAACAAGGCTGTGTTGGGCATGCAGCTATGATTGCTGTCCATGGTCTTGAGGGCAGCAACAGAGGCCTAGCTCATGCTATAAATCAGCTGTATGAGAAGGAAGAGACCAATGTTGCTGCCCAAGAGACCATCCATGGCTTCATGGTGCGGCTGGCTGAGAACCAGTTGGAGACCATAGAAGTAATACACCAACTGATCTACCAGGATCTGTAGCTCTTTCAGGAACAGGATCTGCCCCTCCAGCAGCCTCAGCAGAAGCAGGAGCCTCTGCAAAATGCCCCTCCCACTGGAACATCAGAAGAGGAGGGGCAGCAATTCCTAACACCACCATATCCTCCTGGGGAGCCTTCCACTTCTTCCATCTCCCCCAAGGCACCCTTATCACAAGACAAGGGCTAGCACATCTGCAGAAGTGGACCAGCACATCTGAAACAACTTATCTTTTTTTTGGTTTTTGTTCATTCACTGAGAAACTATTTTGAGTTTTTTTAACTTTAGCTTACTTTCTCCCCCACACCCACCCTGTGTGAAAGTAATACAATATTTTTCCCATATTTGTTCATTTTTTGCCTATAAATATTTTGTAAATAAAATAAAAAGAAACATTATGTACATAGCTAATATGTTACAAACCAATAACTTATTTGAAGTTATTTCTTTATGTTCTATAAAATATTATTTTCATTTCACCATCCCATTATCACCATATTTTTTTATATTGATTGCACGCATGCGCAAGAAACATGTTGCAGCAGGTTTCTGCAGAAGCAGGTTGTGGAGATGTAGCACTATTGTGTCCAATGCCCCCACAGCCTGCAAAGGCTTGTCCCACGTCCCCCAATGTAATGGCAAGCTGCTACTGAAACTAGTTCAGCCAGCGTGCCACAACCTCCAAAAAAATCAGTCGCTGCAATCAGGGGCTGCCTCGTCATTGCAACGTTAGCCATCTGCTGCAATGAGGGAGTGACCCGTCATTGCAGGGCGGGGTGTAGGATCTGTGCTATTGTTTGTGAACATGGCAGCGGCTTGCCGCCATATTCTAAACAATATACCCAATGTTTATTTGCCGATGGGGAGCCCACTCCCTGTCGGCATAATGTACCCCCATTTAATTGTGTGCCAACAGGGTGCCCAACTCGCCAGCAGAAAGAAATCCCCCTTTGTTGTTTGCCGACAGAAGTGCCCAATCCCATCGGTAGAAATAAATCCCCCCTTTTGTTGTTTCTGAAGAGTTGCCCAATCCCCATTGGTACAGCTGTTCCCGCGCAGACTCGGTGGCATGCTGGGGCCACCCCAGTGTGCCCCATGCCTCGAAATGTTGAAAGCATCCAATGTTTTCTTGTACCTGAAAGAAAGGAAGCGGTCCCTCATAGTCTCCCGCACCCCTCCACAATCTGCACCCACCACTGTGCACCCAGCCTCCCCACCCCTCACCCCATACTTACCTCTGGAGTGCGGCATGATGATCTTCGCTGGACCGGGAACACATCTTCACTCTTCAAAGCCGACCGTGAACTGAGGAAATGCCGGTAAGCTGTATAATGTAATGAATAGGGTTTTTTCAACTTTAGTGCATATCTCGGGCATTTTGGGGAATTTTTTCACCAAATTTTCAACATGGGGTTTTTGGGACCCCTCCTCATGAATTCTTGAACTGTCATGGCATTAATCAGCCATGAAAGGTGGTTTCGCAGTCACTGCGCTGAATCACCCTTTGGGGCCGATTAATGAAATGACAGTGCCAGTGTTTATGAGGTGGGCTCTCAAAAAGCCTATGTTGCAAATTTGGTGGAAAAAATCCAAAAAATAACTGTTTTACGAGCGTGCGTTGAGCAGTTGCTATGTACGCTTATAACTTCGCAAATTTAAAATATTTTCATGCCAGATTTTCAACATTGGCATTTTGTCACACCTCCTTGTGAGCAGTACAGCTGTCATTGTTCACATCCTGGCCAAAATGTGTTTTCACACTTCTGGCGCAGAATAGCCCGGTTGCTGTGGGAAATCAGTGTTCAGGACAGATTAAGAAAATTACAGTGACACTGTTCAAGAGTAGAGGTCCTAAAATGCCTATGTTGAAAATTTGGTAACAATACTCCATAAAATGACTGTGTTATGAGCATGCGTTGCGCAGCTGGCTTGCACGCTCATAACTTTGCAAATTTCTAATATTTTCACTCCAGATTTGCAACATTGCCATTTTCTCAGACCTACTTATGAACAGTACAGCTGACATTTTTCTCATCCTGGCCAAAATGTGTTTTCGCACTTCCAGCACAGAATAGAGTGGTTGCTGTGGGAAATCACTGTTTGGGACAGATTAAGAAAATGACAATGGTACTGTTCATGAGCAGAGGTCCTAAAATGCCTATGTTGAAAATTTGGTGATGATAGCCCATCAATAGACTGTGATACAAGTGTGCATTACTCACTTTCCATGCACCCTTGTAACTTCACAGATTTGTAATATTGTTACACTACATTTCCAAAAGTGACATTTTTTCACACCTCCTTATAAGCAGTACAGCTGTCATTTTTCACATCCTGACCAAAATGTGTTTTCACAGTTCCGGCACAGAATAATATGGTCTGTGTGAGAAATCAGTGTGTGGGACAGATTAAGAAAATGACAGTGGCACTGTTCATTAGCAGAGGTCCAAAAATCCCTATGTTGAAAATTTAGTGATGAAACTCCATAACATGACTGTGTTACAAGCGTGCATTGAACTGTTTCCATGCACCCTTGTAACTTTGCAAATTTGCAATACTGTCACGCCACATTTTCAAAAGCGGCATTTGTTCAACTCCTTAAGAACACTACAGCTGTCATTTTTCACATCCTGGCTACAATATGTTTTTGCACTCCTGCAGACAATAGCACGGTCACTGTGGGTAATCAGTGTTTGGGACAGATTAAGATCGACCGAGTGAGAGTGGGGAGTGACTGAGCTCAGCTGAGCTCTGTCAGGGCTGCTGTGGATTTTTTTGTGGCAGACAAAGGCCCCAACACAAGAGCCCAGTACAAAAGGGCAGCCTACAGCACAGGGAGAAACATAATGAAAGAGCGAGTGAGGGAGGGGGAGTGAGTGAACCCACTGAAGCGCTGTCAGGACTGCTGTGGATTTCTTTGTGGGCAGAAAAAGGTGTCAATACAGGCAGGGGCCCAGTACAAAAGGCCAGCCTGCAGCGGTGGGAGAAACAGTTTGAGCGAGTGAGACAAGGGGATGTAGTGAGCTCAACAGAGCTCTGTCAGGACTGCTGGGATTTCTTTGTGGTCAGAAAAAGACACCAATGTAGGCAGGAGCCCCGTACAAAAGGGCAGCTTGCAGCACCAGGACAAACAGAATGAGCAATGAGAGAGGGAGACTGAGCTACCTCAATGGAGCTCTGTCAGGACAGCCGAATAGCATGGTCACTGTGGGAAATCAGTGTTCAGGACAGATTAAGAAAATGACAGTGACACTGTTCATGAGTAGAGGTCCTAAAATGCCTATGTTGAAAATTTGGTTACGATCCTCCATAAAATGACTGTGTTACGAGCGTGCATTGCGCAGTTGGCACGCATGCTCGTAAGTTCGTGAATTTCTAATATTTTCACTCCAGATGTTCAACATTGCCATTTTCCAAGACCTACTTATGAACAGTGTAGCTGTCATTTTTCCCATCCTGGCAGAAATGTGTTCTCGCACTTCCGGCCCAGAATAGAGCGGTCGCTGTGGGAAATCACTGTTCGGGACAGAACAAGAAAATGACAATGATACTGTTCATGAGCAGAGGTCCTAAAATGCCTATGTTGAAAACTTGGTGATGATAGCCCTTCAATTGACTGTGTTACAAGTGTGCATTGCGCACTTTCTAAGCACCCTTGTAACTTCGCAGATTTGTAATATTGTCACACCAGATTTTCAACAGTGCCATTTTTTCACACCTTCTTATAAGCAGTACAGCTGTCATTTTTCACATCCTGACTGAAATGTGTTTTCACAGTTCTGGCACAGAATAACGTGGTCACTGAGGGAAATCAGATGTCAGGACAGATTAAGAAAATGACAGTGGCACTGTTCCTGAGCAGAGGTCCTAAAATCCCTATGTTGAAAATTTGGTGATGAAACTCCATAGCATGACTGTGTTACAAGCGTGCGTTGAACTGTTTCCATGCACCCTTGTAACTTCGCAAATTTGTAATACTGTCACGCCACATTTTAAACAGTGGCATTTTTTCACAACTTCTTATGAACACTACAGCTGTCATTTTTCACATCCTGGCTAAAATATGTTTTTGCTCCCCTGCGGACAATAGCACGGTCACTCTGGGAAATCAGTATTTGGGACAGATTAAGATCGACTGAGTGAGAGTGGGGAGTGACCGAGCTTAGCTGAGCTCTGTCAGGACTGCTGCAGATTTGTTTGTGGCAGACAAAGGCTTCAGCACAAGAGCCCAGAACAAAAGGGCAGCCTGTAGCACTGGGAGCAACAAAACGAAAGAGCGAGTGAGGGTGGGGGAGTGAGCAAACTCACGGAAGCGCTGTCAGGACTGCTGCAGATTTCTTTGTGGGCAGAAAAAGGCATCGATACAGGCATAGGAGCCCAGTACAAAAGGCCAGTCTGCAGCAGTGGGAGAAACAGTATGAGCGAGTGAGACAAGGGGACTTAGTGAGCTCAATGGAGCTCTGTCAGAACTGCTGGGATTTCTTTGTGGGCAGAAAAAGGCGCCAATGCAGGCAGGAGCCCCATACAAAAGGGCAGCTTGCAGCATCAGGACAAACAGAATGAGTGATGAAAGCTCTGTCAGGACAGCTGTGGACTTCTTTGTGGACAGACAAAGTTGCCAACACAGCCAAGAGCTCCATACAAAAGTGCAGTCTGCGGCGCCAAGAGAAACAGAACGAGTGAGTGACAGAGCAGTAGTAAGTGAGCTCAACGGAGCTCTAGTGCGACTGGTGCAGATTTCTTTGTGGGCAGAAAATGCAGCAATGCAGGCAGAAGCCCAGTACAAAAGGCCAGCTTGCAGCGCCGGCAGAAATGGAATGTGAGAGTGACAGATGGGGAGTGAGTGAGCTCAGTGGAGCTGTGTCGGGACTGCTTCAGATTTCCTCCTGGCCAGAAAAAGCTGCCAATGCAGGCAGGAGCCCAGTACAAAAGGGCAGCCTGCAGTGCCAGGAGACACAGAACGACCATGTGGGGGGGGGAGTCGGTGAGCTCAACGGGGTTTTGTTGGGACTGCTGCAGATTTGTTTGTGGGCAGAAAAAGTCAGCAATGCATGCAGGGACCCAGTACAGAAGGGCAGCCTTCAGTGGCAGGAAAACCAGAATGAGCGAGTGAGTGAGCTCAACAGAGCTGTATTGTAACTGCTGCAAAGTTCTTTGTGGGCTTTAGAAGACAGCAACGCAGGTAGGAGCCCAGTAGAAAAGGGCAGCCTGCAGTGCCAGCACAATAGAATGAGCGAGTGAGAGAAGTGGAGTGAGCAAGCTCAACGGAGCTTTGTTGGGACTGCCATAGCATGACTGTGTTACAAGTGTGCATTGAACTGTTTCCACGCACCCTTCTACTTTCGCAAATTTGTAATACTGTCACACCACATTTTCAACAGTGGCATTTTTTCACAACTCCTTATGAACACTACAGCTGTCATTTTTCACATCCTGGCTAAAGTATGTTTTTGCACTCCTGCCGCACAATAGCACAGTCACTCTGGGAAATCAGTGTTTGGGACAGATTAAGATCGACAAAGTGGGGGGGGGAGTAACTGAGCTCAACTGAGCTCTGTCGGGACTGCTGTGGATTTGTTTGTGTGGGCAGACAAAGGCCCCAACACAAGATCCCAGTACAAAGGGCAGCCTGCAGCACTGGAAGAAACAGAGCGAGGAAGGCGGTGAGGGAGGAGTGGCGAACTCCTGCAGCGATGTCAGGACTGCTGAAGATTTCTTTGTGGGCAGAAAAAGGCGTCAATACAGGCAGGGGCCCAGTACAAAAGGGCAGCCTGCAGCGGTGGGACAAACAGTACGAGCGAGTGAGACAAGGGGACTTAGTGAGCTCAACGGAGCTCTGTCAGGACTGCTGGGATTACTTTGTGGGCAGAAAAAGGAGCCAGTGCAGGCAGAAACCCCGTACAAAAGGGCAGCTTTCAGCACCAGGACAAACAGAATGAGCGATGAGAGAGGGAGACTGAGCGACCTCAACGCAGCTCTGTCAGGACAGCTGTGGATTTCGTTGTGGACAGACAAAGGTGCCAACTCAGCCAGAAGCCCCATACAAAAGCGCAGTCTGCGGCACCAAGACAAACAGAATGAGCGAGTGACAGAGCGGTACTGAGCAAGCTCAACGGAGCTCTAGTGTGATTGCTGCAGATTTCTTTGTGGGCAGAAAATGTGGCAACGCAGGCAGGAGCCCAGTATCAAAGACCAGCTTGCAGCACCGGCAGAAATGGAATGCAAGAGTAACAGACAGGCAGTGAGTGAGCTCAGTGGATCTGTGTCGGGACTGCTTCAGATTTCTTTCTGGCCAGAAAAAAACACCAATGCAGGCAGGAGCCCAGTACAAAAAGGCAGCCTGCAGTGCCAGGAGACACAGAATGAGCGAGTGAGGAAGGGGGGGTCAGTGAGTTCAATGGGGCTTTGTTGGGACTGCTGCAGATTTTTTTGTGGGCAGAAAAAGACAGCAATGCATGCAGGGGCCCAGTACAAAAGGGCAGCCTGCAGTGGCAGGAAAACCAGAATGAGCAAGTGAGTGAGCTCAACAGAGCTGTATTGTAACTGCTACAAATTTCTTAATGGACATAAGAAAGCAGCAACGCAGGCAGAAGCCCAGTAGAAAAGGGCGGCCTGCAGCGCCGGCAGAACAGAATTTGTGAGTGAGAGAAGGGGAGTGAGCGAGCTCAGTGGAGCTTTGTTGGGACTGATGCAGATTTCTTTGTGGGCAGAAAAAGGCGCCAAGTGAGGCAGGAGCCCAGTACAAAAGGGAAGCCTGCAGCGCCAGGAGAACCGGAATGAGTGAGTGAGACAGGCGGACTGAGCGACCTTAACGGACTTCTGCCAGGACAGCTGTGGATTTCTTCATGGGTAGAAAAAGCCACCAACACAGGCAGAAGCCCAGTACAAAAGGGCAGCCTGCAGCACCAGGAGAAACAGAATGAGTGAGTGAGTGACACAGGGGGAGTGAGCCACCTTAATGCAGCTCTGTCAGGACAGCTGCGTATTTCTTCCTCGGCAGAACAAGGTGCCAACGCATGCACCAGCCCAGTACAAAAGAGCACTCTGCAGCACTGGGACAATCAGACTGAACCACTGACACAGGCCCACTGCGCGAGCTCAACAGACCAACGCAATCAACATTCGGCGTTGACAAATGCTTGTTTACCTTTCCCATTACTTACCCCTCTACCCCATGAGTGAAAGAAAAAAATTTTGGTGTTTTTATCTAATATAAAAAACAATTTCTGTTAGTTTTTTCCTTACTTTCATCACAATGGTATATAGAAAGCACTTAATGTAAAAACATGTATATAGAATGGTCATAGCTTTTTTTTGTGTTATTTCTATTTAATGTAACAAACCCTGACATTTGCACAAAAAAGAGATGATAAATGTAAAAAAAAGTCTCCTGTCTCTTCTTTGTAAGGCTGAAAAGTTCAGCTTTATGAATATGTGGAAGTAGTGAGAAGGGAGAAGGGGAGGGCATGAGATTCACAGAATGTTAGAGGGAAGGAGAACTGAGGGTAGAAGGGACAGGAGGGGGTGGAGGGGAGGAGAAGGGGGGAACTTGACCTTTAAATAAGGTGTAATAGCATGTAATAGTGGCTATGATGTGTTGTCTACATAAAGCATACAAGGTGGGACTTGCTTCACGAACCATAGTAGCTAGAAATAGAATTCCCTTACCTTTTGAAAAGTGTCATATAACTAGTAAATAGCACGTGTTTGTGGGAGCGTGGGGTCCACCAAGCTTCCAATCTGAAAATAGTGATGTGCATCTGTGAGAGTGCAGGCCTTCTGGGCCCTGCACTTCCACTTACACATAACTACAAAGCCATAAAAAACTCCCATAGGTTAAGAAACTCTTGTAACAGTAATTTAACAATATTTTGAGAACAATTACAGCTACGGGTAAAAATTTCTTCACTTTCTGGACAAAGAGTCACATGAATAGTAAATAGCATGTGTTGGTGGGAGTGTGGGAACCTTTTGGCCCCATTCTCCCACCTAGCTGGCAATCTGAGAATAACAAAATGGGTTGCCATAAGAGGCAGCCCCCATTGTTCCAAGCCAGCTCACCTGAAAAAGAGACTGGAATAACAGCAGGGGTGGGGGGTGGGGGAAGGGAAAGGGTGGGAGCCTGGGAAGGAAAAGAGGAAGGCATATGAAATGGGGAGTGAGGTCAGGGGGGAGGTCCCTTGTGAGGTCACAATAGCGTCATGAGAAGGGGCGGGGAAAAGGACCAATAGGAGAGAAAGAAAGGCTAGTGTTGGGCAGAGAAAATAGGGGTTTAAGAAGGGCAGCACAGAAGGGTTCTGCCACTTTCTGCTAGGTTCTTGGGTAAGTAATTTCAAGACCCACCCGCCACCCTAGGGAATGGGGAGGAAGGTAGGAAGTAAAGATTTGATAAGATAAAGGGGGGAAACGGATATGGGGGTTAGGGAAAAAACAAAAGGGGAGAATGGAAAACTGGAAGAAGGTAAAGGGTATGGACACCCTGGTAAGTGGACAAGAAAAGGGGAGCAGGAATTGGACCTGCCCAAGAAAGAAAGAAAGAAATTATAAGGCCAGCTCAGGTTTACACCCGGGAAAAGAGTGGAACAGGACCCCCTCGGGATTCGATGCCCCGGGGAGAAAAACAAAAGAAACCAAAACTTAAAAGGAAAGAGGATTTGAATAAAATGTGATAGAAGAAAGAAGAGAAAGGAACTCAATATTGTATAAAGTGTATATGGAAATAAAAGGTTTTGCCGACAGCAACCAAATCTACAATATTGAGTGTGATGTCTCTTTTGTGGGGAATGGGATCTGGAACAATGTACTTCTGTGGCAGTGTGGGGCCTCCTGCCCTGCACTCCCACTTACACATAATGACAGAGCCATGCAGCACCCCATAGGGCAAGTAACCCTTGTAAAATTAATTTAACAATATTTTGGGAAAGGTAGCAGCATCAAAAAACATTTCCTTTACTTTGTCAAATGTGTCACATAACTAGTAATTAGCTTGACTTGGTGGGAGTGTGGGGCCCTTTGGGCCCCATGCTGCAACCAAGCTACCCATGTGAGCATCACGATGTGCATCTGTGGGAACATGGGGCCTCCACCCCTGGTGCTTCAACTTACTCACAATTACAGAGACATTCGGCACCTCCATAGAGCAACCAACCCTTGTAACAGCAATGTAACAATATTTTGAGAGCCATTACAGCTGTGCATAAAAAGGTTCTCACTTTCTTGACAAAGTGTCATTTAACTACTAAATAACAAGTGTTGGTGGGAGCATCTGGCCCCAAGCTGCCAAAGTGAGAATAACGACTTACGTCTGTGGAAGTGCAGGCCTTCCAGGCTCTGTGATTCCACTTACACATAACTACACAACCATGTAGCACCCTATAGGGCACGGAACCCTTGTAAAAGTAATTTACCAGGAAAGATAGCAGCAACAACAAACAATTCCCTCACTTTGTCAAAAGTGTCACATAACTAGTAAATAGCATGTCTTGGTGGGACAGCGGGGCCCTTTGGGCTCCATGTTCCCACCAAGCTCCCCATGTGAGCATCACGATATGTGTCCATGTGGACATGGGCCCTCCAGGCCCTGCACTTCCACTTCCACATAACTACTGAGACATACAGCAGCCCTCATAAGGTAACTAACCCTTGTAACAGTGATTTAACAATATTTCAAGAATTATTTCAGCTAAGCATAAAAATGTCCTCACTTTCTTTACAAAGTGTCATACTACCAGTAAATAGCATGTAGGGCCCCGCGCTCCCACCAAGATGCCAATCTGAAAATAAGGATCTAGGTCTGTGAGAGCACAGGTCCCTGCACTTCCACTTACACATAGCTACAGAGCCATACAGCACCCCCATAGGGAAACTCACCCTTCTAACAGTAATTTAACAATATTTTGAGAACCATTACAACTACGGATAAAAATGTCTTCACTTCCTTGACAAAGTGTCATATAACTAGCAAATAGCATGTGTTGTTGGGAGCGTGGGGCCCTGCCAATCTGAGAATAACAATATACATTTCTGGGAGCATGGGCCCTCCAGGCCATGTCATGCCCACTCACACATAACTAAGGAGCCATACACTACCCCATAATCTCTTAACTCATTGTCTCCTAGCAGGCACCTGTAGTCGTCAGTAAAATACACTGGTGTGTCCTGAGGACGCCTGCGGAAGTCGACTACTGAATCCCAGTGTGCCCTTGCAACGTCTGGAGAAGTCACTTATATGTTTTAATATATATTGTAGCAGAATATAATATATATTTAACTGCATAGCACCGTTGGAAAGGTAATTTTATGCTGAACAACTTTGCCACTGATATTTTGTGTATATCATGTATACTTTAGGAGTTATTCACATTTGTTTATGGTATGGTGTGTATGGCTTATGTTGCCTGTTTTAGTGAAAAAAAATTTTTTTTTGCTGTTTCAACCAGCATAGAAAAAAAAATTACGTATTATAATTTGCATACCACCACTGGAAAGGTAATTTTGTGCTGAACAGCTTTGTTACTCATACTTTGTATCTAGCACTTACTGTTCTTGAGCTATTAGGATTTGTTTGTGGCATGCTGACTATAGCTTGATTTTGCTTAAAAAGGCCCATGATTTACTGTTAACAGTATACAGGAGACAAGTGGTGCAACTTCAGAGAGCTCCTGTGGAGGCAATGAGTTAATCTATGGTAAAAATGTCAACGTCATGATGGCATATCTATGGAACTGCGTAACTTTTCAACACCTAAATAGCATAATTCACACCTTTAGGGCATCCCCTTAATATCCTGAAAATTGCAAGTAAAAAGACCAAACCGTTAACTTACAATGCAATGGTAAAGTTTTCACAAGTCAAAAAATTCCTAGTTCATGAAGTAGCAAAATCCCTAGCCATCAAGTCAATCCCTGTCCATGAACTATCAAAATCACTGTCCATGAGTAATCCTTGACCGTTAGATTTTGGCCATCTGGTCCCTAAGTGACAGTCAAGGATTCTGCTGCCTTGTGAAAGAGGATCAGCTGGTGGACTAGGATTTTGACAGCTTGCTGACTGTGATTTTGTTAACTGATGAAAAAGTGTTCAAAAACCAATCCCTCTCCACAAGATGACAAAATACCAGTCTGTCAGCCAGTCCTCTTTCGCAAGGTAGCAAAATCCTTGACTGCTAGTTTAATCCTCGATCATGAGAAGGGCCATCTGGTCACAAAGTGACAGAAAAGGATTTTTCAGCCTTGCACGTACTCACGTACTAGAATTATGACAGCTCGTGGACTGAGATTTTGTCAACTGATGAAAAAGGATAAAAAAAAAAATCCCTGTCTTATGAGCTGACAATATCCTAGTCCGCGAGCTGATCCTCTTTCGCGAGGTTTCAAAATCCTTGACCGTCATCTCAATCCTAGTCCATGAGAAGGGCCATCTGGTCACAAAGTGACAGACAAGGATTTTGCAGCCTTGTGAAGGAGGATCGGCTGGCAGATTAGGATTTTATCACCTCGCGAAAGAGGATCATTAGCGAGTCACAGTCAAAGAATTTTTAAATTTCAAAAGGCTATTTTTTGGACAAAACAAAGCAAACCAAAGATATTGGTTTATGGAAGACATCACCCTGAACAAAATCCATGCCTCATTAGACCAAAAAGTCACCTGTGGAGAAAGCTAGACATTTTGTTTGCGGGAAAACAAGAAAACAAGATGGCGGTTCACGGACAAGGAATTTTTCTGATGGACTAGGATTTTTTTAAATCCTCATCTGTGAGCTGACAAAATCCTTGACCATGAGCCGAATCCTGGTCTGAAAAATATACATATAAATCATGAAGTAAAATGAGCATGCTCAGAACCCAAAACATTTTAATTAAATAATTTTGCAATGGATTAATATTTTTTAACCAAACAAATGCTGGATTGTTCTTTGCCCTAAACTCTTTCTGCATTTCAACTTTCTGATCAATAGACCACACAGTGTGGTTGCAGCACCATGGGCAATAAATGTGTCAAAAGTGCCAAAAATGCATTATTCAGCACTTTGCTGCACAAAAACTGTAAGTCCCACTGAAATTCAACTTGGCAAATCAAGAGATCTTCCATACCAGACTGTGCATGCCAAATTTCGTGCAAATCCGTTCAATGGTTCCAAAGTCATTAATGCACACAAATTGAGTTTTACCATTGAAGTGTCTACTCAACCATAACTATAGGGGTGTGACTGTGCCCCTATAATATATGTATATATAGTAAAAAACTACATTAATGCAGACATTAGGGTTATAAAAATGCAAAGCACACAAAGAATGGAAATCAAAAACATTAGGGATTTGGGTCTCTGGAGTATTGACGAATCAGTGGTGGGGTCTTACTGGGGGTTTGTGAAGCCTAACACCCAGCACCCAGCCCATAGCCTCCTGCCCAAAGCACAAGCTACAGCTCCAACCTAGTGCCTCATTGTGATACAGTATGGCCAACATAATCTTCAATGTTTTATTTACACAGGGCCCTATGGGTGCTGCATAAAGACATCACATTTGAACTCATCTGATCCATGGTAGAGGTCATTATTAGGGTTGACAACCCCAAGTAAGACCCCACCACTGATTCGCCAATACTCCTGAGACACAAATCCTTAATATTTTTTCATTTTCTGTCTTTGTACAGTTTGCATTTTTACAACCCTAATCTCTGCATTAACATAGTTTTTTGCAACTAATTTCCCTTTTTATTGTGATGGTGGAATGGTATACTCATTTGCACAGGTCCCTTCAGGACCTGCACAAAATGAGATAAATACAATATTGAAGACAGTCCTGAGATTGTATTTTCATTTGTGCAGGTCACTTTGGGACCTGTACAAAATGAGCTAAATGCAATATTTGAGGCAGTCATGATGCAGTGCTTGGGCCCAGTAGATTCCGGCACACATCTAAGTACCCTGTGGGTGAGGTTTCCTGGCCCACCACAGGGTGGCATCTGAGCCAAAAATACTGCTCCGTCCATACCCAGGCCATGACTGGTGCAGCACCTTCCCCATCAGCCTTGTCCCAGTAAACCATCTCACTGAACTCACACCGGAACTCAGCTTACTGGCACAGTAAGACAGCATGTTTCACAGAGGTGCAACGGGTATCCCTGCAATCAATGTTACTTAATAAATTCTTTGTTTTTAATATTGTACCCCAAACATTCAACATAGTCTTCTTATGACCCCACCTCATAAACTCCATAGGTGAAATTTTTTGATATCCATGCTGAAAAGCCACTGTGTGCCACAGATGCAAAAACATGTTTAGGGCAGGATGTGAGAGATGACAGTTATACTGTTCTTGAGGTGGTGTGAAAAACTGCCTATACTGAAAATCTGGAGTCAAAATATTATAAATTATCAAAGTTATGCACCTGCATAGAAACTGTGCAATGCACACTCGTAACATGGACATTTTTAGTTGTTTTTTTACAAAACTTTTAACATGGGCTTTTGGGACCCCACCTCATGAACACAGGCACTATCATTTTGTTAATCATTCCCAAAAGGAGATTCCACACAGCGGCCATGCCATTCCATGCCACAGGTGAGAAAACATGTTTCTGGCAGGATGTGAGAGATGATAGCTGTGCTGTTCATGAGGTGGTGTGAAAAAATTGCTATGTTGAAAATCTGGAGTCAAAACAGTGTAAATTACCAAAGTTTTGCACCTGTGTAGAAACTGCACAAGTCATGCTCATAACACTGCCATTTATGCAATTTTGTTATCACCAAATTTTCAACATGGGCTTTTTGGGACCCAGCCTCATGAAGACTGGTACTGTCATTTCATTAATTGATCCAGAAAGATGATTCCATGCAGCGACCATGAAATCACCTTCTGGGACTGATTACTGAAATGACAGTGCCAGTGTTTAAGAGGTGGGGCCCCAAAAGCCCATGTTCAAAGTTTGGTGAAAAATACCTAAAAATGGTAAAGATATCAACATAAGTTGAAATTGCCATTGAAATACATTATATGACACTTACCTTAACGCCTCAGTTTGTGGCTCGGCTTTGAAGAGTGCAGATGTATCCTGGTCCACAGACGATGACAGCATATGACTGCAGCTGGTAGGTATAGAGTAAGGGGTCAGTGTGGGGTGATAGGTGCTTAGTGGAGGGTCTGCCTGGGGAAGGGGGGGTGGCAGTGATGACAAGGCATGGTTTTCTAATTTTGCAAGTTACAAAATAAAATACATTGGGGATCTGTTTTCTTTTTCCACTGGTTGAGAGTGTAAACATCTATGTCAAGGCACTGGGGGTGGGCTCCCCTGTGTCCCACAAAGCTGGGGGGAGATTTGCATAAATCTGACACAGAGATATGGGCCCTTGATGTCGATAACAAACTTAAACAAAGGGCTGCAGGTGGGGAAGAGGTCCAACACCGGGACTGGGCATCCTGGTGTTGGATTATATCATTTTTTTTTAAATAAACTATTTCAGGACACTGGGGTGGTCTTCCCAGGTGTCCCACACTAGGGGGATGAGAGCTAATAAATGAAGACATGGGGAATGGTGCCTCCAATTTTGGCAACCATTTATTTAAAGAACTGACTGTGAGGGTGGGGATCCAGCACATTAACTTTGTGCTCTTTAATGTATTTGGTATAGGAGCTGGTAGCACTATAAGACACAGCTGTCATTTGGTAAAGGACATCTGTGTCATATAGTTTGCACTGTACAACACAGCTGTCCTTTACTAAATGACAGCTGTATCCCATAGTGCAACTGGTTCCTATGCCAAATACATTATACGGCACAATGTTTTATTCCTCAGTTTGTGGGTCGGCTTTGAAGACTGCAGACATGTACTTAATACAGTTCAATGTTTCTAAAGAATTCAATTCAATGATGATTTTAGCCTTACCAAATCTTCTTCCTCTCCTAGTGATTCATTGTATTCCATTCCCAACTACTTTTTTGCTGCTACATTGGCTCACCCTTCATCTGTCCCTGGGAACACTTGTGAGAAAGGGATCCGATCTGACATCACTGGAGTAGTTCCACTCTTCAAAAAATTAAAAAAGCAAGCTTCTTTGTAGTAACTGAGCAGAGGGGAGGGATATTTTGGAAAATTTCTGTGGACAACTTGTAATAAATGTTATGGAATCAGATGCTCATCATTATAATTGTGGATTTTCTTGTCTTCTTGTCCCAGCTCCCATGCTGTTCTTGTGCTCAGCCTGTGGCATTGAATTTCCTATGATTAGGCACGGGGGTAAGATGTGCAAAATAAATATTGCTTCACCTTGTTCCATGTGGTTGCAGTGACTGCTTGCTGCTGCAAAAGATGTGGTGTAGGTATGGGTGGGGTCATGAGAATAGTTATTAAATAACAGCTATATCATATAGTGTAAATAGCTGCTGGGTAAGTATATGGTAAGAGGGGGATTCAAGGAGGTGAGTGCTCAGTAGGAGGATCGGGATAGGGAAGGGGTGAGCGGTGACAATGAGGGATGGTTTTCTTTCTTTCAGGTTTAAATAAAAAAAATGTCAGGGACAGTTTTCTTCTTTGCAGGTATACATATATAAAAGTAATTTACCTCGGGACAGTAGGGGTGGGATCCCCAATATCCCACTCAGTTGTATCTGTGTTTCTGTGGGGGGAATTACATAATACAATGGGCTGTGTGGGCATTCAACACTGGGGTGGGCATCCTGGTGTTGGACTGTACTAAATGAAATAAATAAATAAATAAATACACTGCCATTGGGGATTGAGGCCCCCCGGTGTGCAGATGCACAGCTGAGGATCACAACACAATCAGGATGGCAGGGCTACAATGACAGTAGCCCCATCCCTGACCTACGAGTGGTGACAGTAGAAGGGACTCACTATATGACAGAGGTGTCATATGTTAAAGACAGCTTTGTCATATATTGCAAACTGCTACTTTTGCAAAAATTCAGTGATGAATAGAATGTTGATTTTCTGAACTGCACATGATCAGAAATGGAACATTTTTATTAAATATTTCGAAAATGACATAACTATGGGACCTTAAAACAACAAAAACATGCACCATTTATCAACATTTATCAAACCTGAAAGTTTCAGGTTTCAAAGGCTCCTATTTTTTAAGTTATGGGGTGGCAAAAAAGTCTTAAAATTTCAAAAAAACAAGACTTTTGCGGTTATTTGCACCTCTGTAACATTGCCCGCCAGCACTGATCTGCATGAAATTTACAGGATCAAGAGATCCTGAAAAAGAGGATGTGCTTTTTAAAGTTCATGTAAACCAGTTGAACAGGGGCAAAGTAAGGTGCAAAAAGTTGGGTTTAACATAGAGGTGCTTATACAAACCTGATATACAGGCATGACTGTACCTGTATAATATAAACATGTATATTATAAGGGCACAGTCACCCCCTGTAGTTAGGGGTCAATGGTCACTTCTATGTTAAACTCCAAATTTTGCACTTTAATAACTTCCCAGCCATTCAAGTGATTTGCATGACATTTTGCAAGTCCCATCAGGGACCCAAGATCTCTTGATATGGCAAAATGTGTTCCAGTCAGATGTGTGGGTGTGGAAATACAGAGTATCACACAGTGTGAAAATTACCATTTTTGTGTAAATCCTTTTTCACACTTTCTCAAAAATGGCTTGGATGTTTGATTTGAAATGTTTAGGGTATATAGGGCTTGGGTGGGTCATATATGTGCCTTTTGAAGGTTTGGTGAAAAAATATTAATTAGTTCAAAAGTTATTAAATTTCACTGTTTCCCATTATTTCCTATGGGAATAGTTAGATGTGCCCTGTGAAAGAGGATTTCTAGATCACGAAAGTATTATCCTAGTTCGCAAATGGGGAATGCTCTTTCATGCTGCGCCCATCTTGTATTTAGTTTGTGGCGCAAACAAACTGAAGTATTTTAAAACATTTTGCCACTTGGTAAACACCAACAGTTGTGCTGACCTAATCAGGGCTCAAGTAAGCAGGTTCTGGGGTCCCTTTTTCACAGAAATCTTCAGAAGTATCTTTATTTTATCCTAGAAATTCTTTTGCTGCAAATTGCAGGCAGTCTCTTTTGTAAAAGAAGGCTCTTGTGGCATACATTGCTAAGGAAGATTCTCTTCTATCGTGAAAGAGGACTCTTTTTCTGCAATTTGTAGAAAATTACGTTTTTTAGCCTGGTGCTGCCCTTATGTTCCCTGATAGTCTAGTGCTCCCTTCCCCCTCTTCTGTTGTCTGAATGCCATCCCAGTGCTGCCGTTTGTCCCTGGTTGTCTAGTGGTCCCTCCCCCCTCCCCAATGCATGACCCATCTCCCATTGCTGCTGTTGGTCATTGGTAATCTAGTGGTCCCTCCCTTCTCTGTCTCTGATCACCATCCTGCTGCTGCCAGACATGTCCCTAGTAGTCTAGTGGTCCCTGCCTGAAACAAACACTGTAGCAGCAAAAACACTTAACCAGAGACTGAATGAAGTTACAGGTGCTTTAATAACGACATACAAACATTATTCCATCGCTTCGAGGGAGCAATCTCTCTTCATCACAGGGGGTGGGTTTAGCAGTATCATTGCACACAATTAAAAGGAAAAAAGTACAGTCATATGACATATTTAAATCCATTCAAGTATCATGTAGTTACCTAATTAATTTTTCAAACTGTCCATAGATACCTAAACATAAAAGAATATAAATCAGTACACTAAATAAAAATGAAAACTTTAAGTACATATTCAAGCACACATTACCACCAAAAGTGCACTCAATACAAAAACACACACATTTCAAACCCCAAATGTAAACAAATAATGCAAGTTGTGCCTTAAAATAGTCACAGTAATACGCCAGTACTGTGCTCATATTTTATCTCCAATAGTGCGCAAAGCTTATTTTTCTTTTTACTTTTGGAATCTGCAAAAACATGGATTTACATTAATGATATTAACCATGTTAAGAAAAATATGCCATGTGACTGTCTTTTTTTCCCTTTAAATTGTGTGCAGTGATACAACTGACTCCACCCCACCCCCAATGAAGAGGTATTGCTCCTGTGAAGTACCTTGGTAATGTTTGTATGTCCTCATTAAAGCACCTGTAACTTCATTCAGTCTCTGTTTGAGTGTTTTCACTGCCTACTCATCAGGACGGCCACACATTGGACCTGGTGTTCTCACTGGGACTTAAGATCGTTGATCTTGCTATTGACCGAGTAGCCTGGTCTGATCATTGCACGGTGAAGTTTAAGTTCAGTGCTCCCGTCATAAATTTTTCCCCTTCTGAGATATTTCGCTGTCGCCCGCTAAAAGATCTTACCCCTGATGGTTTTCTGGCGGCAGCTGATTTATCAAGGGTGGGTGATGCATGCGTCGGAGCCATTGATGCCGGGGTTGACGCCTATAATAAGGTGTTATCTGGCGCCATTGACTCCCTCGCACCTGTCCGTGTACGACCCAGAACCTCATACCTGAGATCGCCCTGGTATGATGGCGATCTCAGGGAGATGAAGAAGCTGGGTCGGAGATTAGAGCGTCGCTGGAGGAAATCCCGTCTGGGGGCTGACAAACTGGTCCTGTGTGCACATTATTCTGCATATCAGGAGGCAAGCAACCAAAAGAAGGCAATATTTTTGTCTCGGGAGATTGCTGCCGGGAGAAGCCGACCAGCCTCACTCTTCCGGACTGTTGATAGACTTCTTCATCCATCTTGTCTCCAGCCCGGAAGAGCTTCCTCAAATGAGGATTGTGAGGAATTTGCTCGTTTTTTCTTGGACAGAGTGTCTGCGATCCGGCAGGAGGTTTCCTCAGCCAGTAATATCATTGCTGTCAGTAGTCGTCAGTTGTTTTCTGAGAGCACTCTCTCTGGTTGGGGAGAGTTTAGGCCAGTGGAGGATCGTGAGGTCATTGAGATAGTGGCCAATCTGAAGTATACCTTTTGTGAACTGGATCCCATGCCAACGTGCTTCTTGATGAGGTGCATTGACACTGTTGGCCCGGTGTTTGCCCTGATTGTCCGGTGTTCCTTGAGTCAGGGTGTCTTCCAGATGCCTTGAAGGAGGCTCTGGTGAGACCCCTTTTAAAGAAAGCTTCTCTGGACCCGGAGATTAGGGCAAATTATCATCCTATCTCCAATCTTCCATTTCTGGGAAAGGTTGTAGAGAAGGTGGTATCACTTCAGTTGGGAGAACATCTCATGACTCACGAGTTATATGATCCTTTCCAGTCAGCTTTTCGGGCCAGACATAGCACGGAAACTGCATTAGTTCGGGTGCAAAATGACCTTCTCAGGGCTAGAGATCAGGGTGACAAGACAATTCTTGTTCTCCTTGATCTCTTTTCAGCATTTGATACTGTGGACCATTGTGTGCTGCTTTTCCACCTGAGGGAGTTATGCGGACTCACTGGTATTGTTATCAAATGGTTTGAGTCATTTCTTACTAACAGGAGGCAGCGGGTTGTGATGGGTAATTTCTCATCGGCGCCCTGCCTCCTTTCGTGTGGAGTCCCTCAGGGTTCGGTATTGGCCCCAATGTTGTTCACAGTGTACATGCTGCCCTTGGGGGGGGATCATTAGGAGGTATGGCTTGAGTTTTCATTGCTATGCCGATGATACTCAGCTATACCTATCCTTTGCCCCAGGAACACCAAATGCAGTGGCTGTGCTGAACACCTGTCTGGCTGAGATAAATGACTGGATGTCTTCCAGCTGGCTGCGACTGAACCCCAATAAGACTGAGGTATTGGTAGTGGAGTCGAACAGAGCTCGTGATGGGATGGCCTCTGATTCTGCGACTGGCATTGTGCTAGGAGCGGTGTCATTGATGGCCTCCCAAGGGTGCGAAATCTTGGTGTGATCTTTGACAGGAACCTGTCCATGGAGGTCCAAATATCCTCCGTGGTTCAGCTCCTGTTTTCCATCTTAGAAATATCATGAGATTAAGCCCCTTGTTCCGGCTCTGGACCTCCCTACCTTGGTACATGCCTTAGTTACCTCTAGGCGACTACTGTAATGCACTCTATCTCGGGTCTCTGGAACTTCTCTTCGCAGACTGCAGCTAGTGCAATGTTGCTGCCCGCTTTTGGACCGGGCAGAGTAAGTTTTGTCATATCACTCCAGTTATTGCGTGAATTGCACTGGCTGCCTGTCAGGTGGAGAGGTTTGTTCAAGGTGGGTTTTCTCACCTATAAGACCCTACCATGGACAGGGCCCTGGTTACCTTCTGATCTCCTGGTACCATACACCTCTATCCGAGATCTCCGCTCCTCTAGTGGGGACCTCCTCAAAGTTCCGAGAGCAAGGTTAAAATCTGCAGGGGATCGTTCGTTTGGAGTTGCTGCTCCGGCTTTCTGGAACTCATAGCCAGTTGTAGTGAGAGAGGCTCCCACTATAGAGGCCTTTAAGAGTCATCTGAAGACTTTTTTATTCATGCAGGCATTTGGTGACTGAGTTTTTATATATTTTATATTTGTATGATATTGTAATTGAAATATATACAGTATGACACACTGTACAGATTTTGTGTGGCACCCAGAGCCTTCGGGATTGGGCGTCTTTTTAAATAAATTTGATTTGATTTGATTTGATAAAGTGTTTGTTTCATCAAGTTGCCAGTGTAGCAGCTATCCTCAGAACCACCTGCAAGAGTGCTGCATCTTGTGTTGTTTCTAGTGGTCCCTCTTACTCCCCTGTTCTCTAATTGCTGTCCTGGTGCTTTCATTTATCCCTGGCATCTAGTTGTCCCTACCCCATTTTCTGATTGCCCTCCCTGTGCTACCATTTTTCCCTGGTGTCTAGTAGTCCCTCCCCCATTCTCCAATTGCCCTCCCCAGCTGCCATTTGTCCATGGTGCCTAGTGGTCCCTCCCCATTCTTTGACCACCCTCTCCATGATGTTGTTTGTCAGTGGTGTGCACTGGTCCCTGCCCCATTCTCTGATCCCCCTCCCCAAGTGCTGCCATTTCTCCCCGGTGTCTAGTGGTCCCTATCCCATTCTCTGATCACCCCCCCCATGCTGCTGTTTGTCTCTGGTATATAGTGGTCCTTCCCCCATTCTCCAATCACCCTCTCTGTGTTGCTGTTTGTCAATGGTGTCTATTGGTCCCTCCCCAATTCACTGATCCCCCTCCCAGTGCTGCTGTTTGTCTGTAGTTTTCTGCTGGTCCCTTCCCCATTCTCTAATCCTCCTCCCTGTGCTTCCATTTGTTCCTGATATCTAGTGATACCCCTCTCATCCTTGTCCAGGTGTTTGAAAAGAAAAACAGTCCTCTGCTTTTTTTCTCCTGTAAAAAAAAAAAAGAAAATGGTCACATGCTGATCAGCCCACCCCCCACCTCCCACTCAGCACTTACCACCCCACACTCCTCAGTACACCCCCACACACCCTCACTAACCTGATCAGGTCCCAGGTTCAAGTCCCACTCTCCGATCAAAGACAAGTCTTGCTGCTGGAAACCGACAACTGCAATATGAGAAACTGAGGGAAATGCGGTTCAATGTATTTCAATGGGGGTTTTCAACTTTTATGCATAACTTTGGCATTTTTTTAAGATTTTTATCCCAAATGTTCAACATGGCCTTTCTGGGACCCCACCTCATGAATAATACAACTGTTGTTATGCAACTCCTGCCAGAATCGTGACTTCACAGTCGGTTGGAAAAATCACCTTTCCAGCAGGATTTGTATAATGATAGTCATATTGTTCGTGAGGTGGGATCATATGAAGGATATGTTGATAATTCGGGGTCAAATTATAAAAAATGGGAGAGTTATGATCCTTCATTGCAATTTCGCCATGCACACTTTGGAAATCTAAAATATTTCGACCCCAAATTTTCAACAGAGCCTTCTTATTACACCACCTCATGTATGTCACATCTGTCATTTTTCAAGTCCTGGCCAAAATGTGTTTTCACACTTGTGGTGCGGAATGGTGTTGCGGTCGCACAGAGATTCGAAAATGTTCTGCATCTGATACATGAGGTGGGGTAATACTATGGATATGTTGACAATCTGGTCATTTTGTCCTATAAATGAAATCGCAGGGGCTGGAGGACCCTGTGCTACCACAGCTGCATACATATACATACTGTATCTAAGGAGGAATGGGCCCTTTGCTCCCACAGGAAAGTAAGGATGTGATTATACTATCTCAAAAAGTAATGACATTAGTTACAAACAGCTCTGTTAATGCATCAGTTATTGCTAAAGCAGCAAAAGTAGGAAAATGTGCTGTTAGGGTTTCCAACCCTAACACCGCACCCATACTCTGCATGCCAACAGGTGTTGGGGTGTGTACCTTGGGGTCATCAGCACTAAGGCTGAACCCATTCTCCTGTACTGTACATATATCATCTTATTCACATACAGAATGGGGTGAGCATTAGGGCTGATGACCCCAATGCACACCTCAGCCACCTGTTGATGTGTACAGGGTGGAGCTGGGGTGTTAGAGCTGGAAACCCTAACACCACATTTCCCTGCTTTTGTTGCTTTAATCCTAACTGATGCATTACCAGAGTCATTGCAACATGTGTGTGTGTGTGTGTGTGTGTGTGTTTGTGTGTATATATATATCTATATATGTAAAAAACAAAAATAAGGCGCTGCATCAGTATGTGGTCTAAAAGCAAAACAAAATGGTTATATTAAATGCATGCTGAAAATAGAGTTAAAAATCTACATTTTGACCTTTGGTCTTCTTCAGGAAATATCTAAAAGAGAAAAAAAACAAAGTTAGTGTATATATATATCTGTGTGGACAGTATTCGAGAGACAAAGTGTGACATTCCTACACTTAAAAAATGTTTTATAATTAGGTACGATTGAACCTTAATTTTATTGTGTATATGTGGTAGTTGCATAACACAAAATATAAAGATAGTTCTATATTTCTAAGTTTGGGAAAATGGCAGTTAGTTATGACATGTAAACTACTTTCATGGGTAACTCAGTGTCCATTATGCATTATTTCCCATTTCTAGTAATAAATAAAATTTTCAGCTGCAGTGTCTCTGTCTTCTATTTAAGTGTATTCATTTACAGCATCTAATGATATGATGTTCTTCCATACCTATGTGTTGCTATTTATCCTCCAATGTAGACAGCACTAAAAATACAAACAGGAGGTTACCAAAGTTTCATTACTTCATGCTTATACGGTTTATGCCCAGTCTACATGCCTTTCACACTTAAGCTGGACATTAAGCAAAAAGATTAACATAAACAAATCAGTTGGCTGTACTTGATTTATTATGTGACCATCTCTGTCGCATACTACTACTGTGGGTAACATGGACACCACAGTGACAATACAACATGTGAAATACATGGTACAACTTTCATTAGTGGCTTATTATCAACCAAGCAGCCAATACTCATTAATAAGTACCATGCCACATCAGAGGCCATTTTGACATCACTGTAGCACTGCAGACTCAGACTGAGGAGAGGCCCAACCACAGTTAACAATCAGAAAGCACCCAGACAAGCTGTTTGGTACTGATAACTGTAGATGAGGGTGCCACATAATGCTCCCTGGCAACCCCATGCAAGTCTTTGATAGGAAAATGATTCCAAAATATCAGGTTCTTCTTCTGCACATGGAATGCCACATCCAAACTGCTCTACAAGTCAAAACAATACACCAAAGTTTCCGATGAACAAGCAAAGGCAAGAGACAAATGGATGTTACATGGTGGGCCTGAGCCACATCAGTGGTCACTTTGGCATCACTGTACCTCCACAGAGTCAGACTGAGGACAGGCTCAACCACAGTTAACAACCAGAAAGCACCAAGGCAAGCTGTTTGATGCTGACAACTGTAGATGCAGGCACTGCATGGTGTCCCCTGGCAACCCAGTGCCAGCCATTATGGGGGAAATAATGCCAAAATATCACACAGGCCCACCCTGTACTCAGCACCATGTGCCTCATAGGGACGCCACTGCTGCAGAGTTCTTGTACTGCACATGGAATGTGACATCCAAACTGCTGCACAAGTCAAAACAATACACCACAATGTCCTACAAACAAGCAAAGTCAAGACCAGAGACAGATGGATGTTACCTGATGGGCCTGAGCCACATCAGGGGTAATTTTGACATCACTGTACCACCACAGAGTCAGACCGAGGGCAGGTCAAACCACAGTTAAACACCAGAAAGCACCCAGGCAAGCAGTTTGATGCTGATAACTGTAGATGTGGGAGCTGCATGACATCCCCATGCTGGCCTTTGTGAGGAACATTATGCCAAAATATCACACGGGCCTACCCTGGGCTCACCACCACATGGATCACAGGGACACTGCTGCTGCTGGGTTCTTGTTCTGCACATGTAAAGCCACTTACAAACTGCTGTACAAATCAAAATAATACACCAAAGTGCCCCACCAACAAACAAAGGCAAGTCCAGGGATAGCTGGATGTTAGACAGTGGGCCTAAGCCACATCAGGGGTCATTTTGACATCACTGTACCTCTGCAGAGCCAGACTGAAGGCAGGTCCAACTACAGTTAACAACCAGAAAGCACCCAGGCAAGCTGTTTGTCACTGATAACTATAGATGTGGACGATGCATAATGCCCCCTGGCAACCCCATGCCAGCCATTGTGGGGACAATTATGACAAAATATCACATGGGCCCACCCACAGGGATGCTGCTGCCACAGGGTTCTTGTACTACTGCACATGGAATGCCACATCTAAACTGCTTGAGTTAGACCCAGGTGATGTACTTTTTATTTTCAAATAGTTCCAAGATATTATGCCAACACTTGACATTTAATTTATAGGCAGTTTCATTAAAAGTAAATCTGCTAAATGTTTTTGCCAGATGAATCCAAATCACTGATATTGCCCAACAGGCACTAGTACACCCAGGCAATGACCAGATTGCGGTACTACACATGGTATCCCTCCCATACCCCCACATGTACTAAGCAATGTCATGAGCAGCCTTTTTGAGGTATGCCCACGTGCTGTATTTTTCATTTTCAGACAGTTCCAACACATTGTGCTATCACTTGACGTCTAATTTAGAAACATTCTTATTATAAAGAAATCATGAAAATGTTTTTGCCAGATGAATCCTAACCCCTGATGTTGCCCTACAAGCACTAGTACAGACAGGCAATGATCAGATAGCTATACATGGTATCCCCCCCATGCCATGATCCACCATTTTGAGGTAGGCCCAAGTGCTGTATTCTTTTATTTTTAAACAGTTCCAACATTTTATGCCATCACTTGATGTCTAGTTTAGAAGCAGTCTAATTCCTACACATGGTGTCCCCCCATAATCCAGAATTAACTGACCAATGCCATGAGAAGCATTTTCAAGTGGGCCCCATTGCTGTAGTTTTTTTTATTTCAAACAGTTCCAATATATTATGCCACCACCCACACCTGATCCTCTAGTTCAGTATGCCAATACAATGATGCTCTTTTATAATCTTACATCAAGAAAGGCAACTTGTTAATTTTAAAATAACACACACACACACACACAAACACCTTAACCAGAGCCAGCATCACCCCTTCTTTCCAAAAATGAGAAGCATCTCTCACAAATAGTTTTTTTCATTTAAAACATTTTAAGAGTGCAGCTTTTATATTCATTCCACATACACAATTCTAAAACTGAGCCATCATCACATCAACAAGTGCAGCATTCATTTGACAAACATACATTCTCAGAATTTACCAGTAGGAACCCCACAGGTGTTGTTTTTCCCCCTTTAAACATGATTAAAGTCATCACCAGGGGAAAGTTCATCAATATTAACAATGTTCTGAAAAAATCTAATTATGTAATGAAAACCCACTGGATGGATTGTAAACAAAATACTATAAATCACAAACAAAACTCTATTTGATTAGACTGGCCACATATATGACAGCCCCATTTTGAAGAGGGGCCCTTCATAAACAGCTGGGCCATGACAGAACAAATAAATTTAACTTTTCTGCCCCCAAAGATGATAGAACACAACTGCTGCACTGTAGCCAGATAGTATTCAATATGCCCCATTTAAACAGTGCCAGCACCAGAGGAAAGTTCAGCTGATATACTTCCCAAACACAACTTTAAACTATGCTATTTAATATGTCCCATTTATTCAGTGCCAGAAACAGAGGAAAGTTCTGCTGATATACTTCCCAAACAAAACTTTAAAATGTACTCATTATGCTGCACAGCCCACTAATCCAATCATCCTCTGTTTTGAAGTGGGGACCTTCACAAACAACAGGACCATGAAGTCTTAAGGTAAAAACTTTACTTTTTTGGTCCCCAAAATAACTCAGAATAATTGCTGCACTTTAGACAGCCACTATTTAAAATTTGCCTCCCAGAATTTTGACTTGCTGTTTTGTAGCAGAATGCTGAAGATCATGTTTTCTAGTGACTGGAGACCTTTGAGATCCATCCAAGCTGTGCAGCACACCAGATTTAAAATAGATGACACTTCATTCTACCTGTTTTTAAGAATGGTAAATGGAAGAAGCAGTGGAAACTGAACAGTTTTGCTTAGAGCCAGAGTACCAAAACTGAATGTCTGATGTCATCTTCAGGTCACAGCTACAGTATTTGTATCAATACCAGCATCATCATCCACATGGGTAACATGGACACAACAGCAAGAGCCACAGCTTTTGATGCTGCTTCTCCTAGCAGTCTGTATGTACCACTGCATTAAGATTGCAGACTTGTGCGGGGGAAACACATTAAGCAATGTGAACTGACACTGAAAAAAAACTCAAAGCATAAAGGCAGAATACACAAACGAAAGTATGCAGCAATATAAGACACCACAGTAATGCACAAAGTAATAAATTACATGTGGTGTTATGTAAATGCAATTACATCTGCATAATATCAATAACACTGGGGGACAGTTACACATCCACTCTGTCCATTAAAAAAAAGAAACTTTAGTATTTTACTTTAAATACAGAAAATGTAATGGTCGCCAAGATGTGTAGCACAGCCATGTCACCAAATGACTGTTTTTTAAAAAGGCTATTTTCATTATTAAAATGTTGCCACAACAAAATAAAAATACATACATACTTTTTTATGCACACTATCTCTTGACCATATTTGCAACAGTACAAAGCACAAATTCTGTATTTTAATCAATTATGAGTATAGTACAGACCTTATTTTAAGTGCACATCCAAGTCTCTCGAATACTGTCCACACACCTATATGTAATGGATAATCCACTCTAGGGTGTGCGGTCGCGCTCTGATATATGCACGCTTTGGTGTGTGTTGTGACGCACAAGGCCGCAGGTCGAGTGTGTTCAACCACCCAAGGCGTGCGTATATCAGAGCGCGACCACACACCCCAGAGTGGATTATCTATCTTATAAAATGGAAATAAATATTTTTGTGGGAGAGCAAAAAAGTAGTCCCTGTCTGGCATAAGGATGAAAAAAAAAGAGGTTTATATTTCTTTTTATTTTCATTTACTATTCCTAGAATAAAGTCGTCATCTTTATAGGGAGGAGAAAGAGTGGGGAAACACTTTCACTTTTATCAGTGAGATGTAGCATGACTGAGTGTGGTCAATAATGGTACCTAATATGCAGGCAGACACTGAAAGCAAGTCCCTCAGTGTGAAAAAGCAAAGTAACTGCATTTTATGTTATTTTTATTGAGAATTCTGTAAAAGAAGAAGCCAGCTGAAGCGAGTGGTAGACAGCACTTTCACTTTTATCAGTGACATGTAGCGTGACCGAGTGTGGTCAAAAATGATAAATAATGTGCAGCCAAACAGTGAAACTAAGTCACACTCTGTACCAGAAAACCAAACAAACTGTGCACTTCAGGTTATTTTAATTTAAAATGCTGTAAAAAAAGCTGCCTTGTGAAGCAAGTGGAGAGCTAGCGCAGAGCGAGAGTGTTGGCAGCGTCGGAGAGATAACACAGGGTACAGCGAGTGTTGCTCTAGCAAAGCAACACTTGCTCTGCCCTGCATTACCTCTCTGACACTGCCGACACTCTCACTCTGCACTAGCTCTTCACTTGGTTCAGGCGGCAGCTTTTTTACAGCATTTTAAATTAAAAAAAACTGAAGTGCACAGTTTGTTTGGTTTGCTGGTACAGAGTGTGACTTAGTTTCACTGTTTGGCTTCACATTATTTATCACTTTTGACCACGCTCGGTCACACTACGTGTCACTGATAAAAGTGAAAGTGCTGTCTACCACTCACTTCAGCTGGCTTCTTCTTTTACAGAATTCTCAATAAAAATAACATAAAATGCAGTTACTGTCGTTTTTGGACAGCGAGGGACTTGCTTTCAGTGTCTGCCTGCATATTAGGTACTATTATTGACCAAGTTCGTTTACTGTACATGTCACTGATAAAAGTGAAAGTGGTCCCCACTCGTTTTCCTCCCTGTAAAGAGGACGACTTTATTCTAAGAATAGTAAAGGAAAATAAAAAGGAATATAAACCTCTTTTTTTTTTTTAGTCAGTCTTAGTTTGAACTTTGGCAGCAATTCATTTACTAGGGGCAGTTGTCATTTATGTTGGTAGCAGTCTGAATGTACCACTTGTATGCATGTGGGTGCCTATCTGTGGTAAATGTGGAATGATCTCACTACTGGTGAGAATGTTTTGAAGGATAAAAAGTAGCTCAGGTATGTGGTCGCGCTGGGAGGTGTGAGGTCATTGGGAAATAATGCACGGTCATGTGATGCATTCTGTCCAATCATGTTAGCAGTATTTCTATGATTTTACCTACCCATTTATATATGTATATATGTATTATAGTGGCACAATAGTGCCACTATAGTTAGGGTTGAGTACCCCATTTAAGGTTAAATCTGAAATTTAGCAGCTTAATAACTTTGCTACCATAAAACGGATTTGCCTAAAATTTGGAATGTGCAGTCTGATAATGCAGATCTCTGGACCTTTCAAGTTTTGTTACTGTTGTATGTATAGTTGCGGTGCTACAGAGCACCCAAAAAAGCATAAATTATGCATTTTTGTGCATTCTTTGCTTGCACCTACAGCCCAAATGGTTTGTGTGACTGGTCCAAAACCTTCAGGGAACATGCAGCAGGGGTCACCAATGTGCCTTTCGAAACTTTCGTGAAAAAATATTAAATGGTTCGAAAGTTATTCAAAAACAAATTCTCCATTATATTCAATAGGAAAAGTTAAAATATGCAAAAGTGTTGCAAATGCATTTTTTACTTTTGTAAATGACCGTTGTAGTGTCACAAATCGGCCATCTTGTTTTCAGTTGGTGATCACAGAAATGTTTGGCATTTAAATTTGGGACCCTCTAGGGATACAATTCTTGTTGTGTTCACCTAGTCAAGCCCGGAGTATGCTAGACATGTCTTTTTTTGGGGGGTAAAACACCCCAGAAATATGTTTTTTTAATTTTGGAAAAAAGTAGTGTTGCAAAGTACTTTCACATATGCAACACTTTCATGATTTCACATATGCAACACTTTCATGATTTCATTTGTGAAAGTGTTGTGATTTTCGAAAGTACTTTGCAACACTATGGTCAAAACAATAGGGAATCTTTGCCACCCTGCTGCAAAAGAAAAGTTTGGTCTTTTGGGCTGAAATGCTGAGGGAAGAAAGCCAAGATCTCACAGATGTGCCTTTTGGTGGTTTAGTAACAAAATATTAGACGGCTGCAAAGTTATGGCACTCCAAAATTGATTATTTTTCCCATAGGATAACATTACAGCGTTCATCGCACCTTTCAGGGCCCATATCTCGAAAATGGTTCGAGAAACAGACTTTTCGTCAGAAAAATGCTTAGCCCCCCACTAGGGGGCTAAGTATAAAACTAGCCTTGGAAGTCATAAGTAATATGAGAGTCTAAATTTTTTTCTACGTCGTACGGTTCCTGAGATATAAAGCATTTAGTATTCCAAGTGCTCATTTTCTGCTCCGAGGGCTATTATTATACATATATTCTTTGTATTCACTGTGCTTCTGAGTGCAACATTTTGGGAAAAAAAGGGTGTGCAGTTGTGTTACTGTTACGGCTAGTATTTCTTCCTGTGTTTCCATTACTGTTTGCATTAGCATTTCCATTTATGTCACCATGTGCGCTACCCTTTGTGTTTGTGCTTGCATTTGCATTACTGTTACCATTTGCATTTGCATTATCATTTTTGTTTGCGTTTACTTTTGCGTCACCATGTGCGTTATCATTTGCATTTGCGTCACCACTTGCATTTGCATTTCCGTTTGTGTTACTCTTTCTTTCGGCATCATTGTCGGTGTTACCGTAACCATTTACATTTCCAATTGCATTACCATTACTGTTTGCATGTTCATTACCATTTGCATTTCCGTTGCCCTTAGCATTTGCATTTTGGTAGCATTTCCATTTTCAAGTGCATTACTGTTTCCTTCTGTGTTACCTCTGCCATTACCGTTTGCATTTCTGTTTGCGTTTCTGTTACCGTTTGCATTTTTATTACTGTTTTCAATACCATTTGCATTTCTGTTGCGTTAGCGTTTGCATTACCATTTGCGTTCCCATTTCTTTTTTCATTTATATTTGCACTTGCGTTTCTCTTACTGTTTGCATTATCATTTCCGTTTGCATCACCATGTGCATTACCATTTGTGCTTGTGTTTGCATTACCATTAGCGTTACTATTTTGTTTTACCTCACTGTTGCCATCACCATTTGTGTTAAAGTTACTGTTTATATTTTTGCATTTACGCAGTACAGTGCAAAACATTGTTTTAGCTATTTTTATGCACTGTCTACTGTGATGTATAGCGCAGCTAGTGTGCGGTTGATTAATCTGAAACTTGCCATGTACAAAGACTTTCGTTCAAGGAACATGTCAGTTTTTGTTTGGTGAAACAATGTTGTGCTGTTCCAGAGTAATTGCCATTTGAAGTTGGCCCACCTTGCAGTTACTGATTTTTCAGCCACCAAGTCCACCATTTTAGTGCATTTTCGGCCGCGATTTCTGCCATTTTGTGATGGAAGACTTCTTAAAGGTGCAGAAATGTAAAAATGGAATATCTCTGGAATGGTTTGGTCTTTTCACATGAAATCTGGAGGAAGTTGAGTGGATGTCCTGGAGATGTGAACTACACTGTTTACATGTTGGAAAAATAATTTGCTGTGTAGATCCTGCATGACGCAATTAACATTTTGTGCACAGCATTCTGCAAGGTGCTACTAGCATGAAAATTATAGCGTAGGTAGCCCTAGTGGTACAGAGGTGCCTTGCAGTGGTTTGGAGTGTAAAACATAAACAGGTGTGGAATAATGCCACAAAGACAAATGGAAATTTGGTTAATTCTGCTTCAATAACTCTTGAATCGTGTGTCCAATTTGCCTGGCATTTGGAAAGTAGAAAGATTTATAATAGATCTTTGACCATGACAATTTGTGTGTCTCTGGCTCTTATGGTTGCTGAATTGTGCCCTCACAGTTGTTTGCTCATGGTGCTGTGTGACCGTTGAACAGATGTTCACACAATTCTGGACACACAGTGTACTATGGGACATGTCTTCTTTTACCAATTTTCATTTCAGTCAGCCTTACAGTTTTTGCACAGCAAAGTGACACGGGTCCTGCATTGCCACCACCACATTCCATTCACTATTTATAGAGCACATTCTCAAAAAGAAGGGAAATTAATGGCAAAAATTTCCATTTAATGCATCAGTTAGGGTTTTTTCACAGCAACAAAAGTGAGGAAATTTGGTGTTAGGGTTACCACTCCTTGCATCCCACACCCCCACCACCCCCACCAACAAGCATCGGGTATGTTTGGATCATTGGGTCTAACTCTCACCCCATTCTCCTGTAATGCACCACCTCAGCTTATTTACACATGAAATGGGGTGAGAGTTAGCTGATGACCCCTAACGACACCCCAATGCCTGTTGGTGGGATGGATGGGCCGTAGTGTAAGGGTGGTAACCCTAATAATTAAATTTTCTACTTTTTGTCACTGTGGAGCAACCCTAACTGATGCATTAAACTGAATTTTTTGAGTGTATATATATATATATATATATATATATATATATATATATATATATATATATATACTAGAAAGTATAGCACTATTATAGTTAGGGTTAAGCAGCATTTTTTATGTTAAACCCAAATGTTTGCACCTAAATAACTTTACCTTTGTTTAACAAATTAGCACAAAACTTGGCATGTGTGGTCAAGCTGTCAGTCTCAAGATGTAAACATTTTTCTAACAGCATCTTGTTCAGTTTTCAAGATACAGAGGGTCAAAAAATGAAAAAAAAAGTTTTATTCTTACTATATACTTAACATTGGGGATTTTTGCTCCAACCTACAGCCTAGATAGTCCGTAATTTCTCCATGAACTTTTCAGGGATGATGAGGTCTGTGTCAACTGTGTGCCTTTATTTGGTTTGCAGAAAGACTTTTGCATAATTTTTGAATTATAATATTTTTGTTGATAACATCGAAGTGCGACCAAAAAAAAAACATTCAATCGAGTCAAGAATCGATCAAAATTAACAAACACTTTGAAAGGTAAATTCACAAAACTGGTTGAAGTTTGATCAAAAAATTGTAAAAAAAAAACAAACAT
Source organism: Neoceratodus forsteri (assembly GCA_016271365.2). Classification (NCBI taxonomy): domain Eukaryota; kingdom Metazoa; phylum Chordata; order Ceratodontiformes; family Ceratodontidae; genus Neoceratodus; species Neoceratodus forsteri. The sequence continues at coordinate 633,876,279 of CM057455.1, read as the reverse complement.
TCAGTCATATGAGAACAGCAGGACTTTCGGTGACCAAGATTTCTTAGTTACTCATCTCTCATGGTGTTCTTTTTTTTTATAGTCCTAAAACCTGACAGGTGCATCTTTGTACTTGAAGTTTTGACACATTTTATTTTGTTTTCTTCTATTCTAACAAAATCCATTGTAATCACTTAAGTTTGGATGAATCTTTCTCTCAGAAATTTTTGTTGACAACACCACTGCTATAGCTGTCAACAAGCAGTGAGAAATGGCACTTGCAGAAGCAGCAGTTACAGACATTTTGGATTGGCTTAAAATTGATGATATTGAATGTAGGAGCTGTATAAACAATATCAGGATTGTTGGTGTACCAGAAGGAACAAAGGGCAAATGTATGGAAGATTTTCTGCAAGTCATGTTGGAAGTACTGGAACTTGAGAACTACTCAATGGAAATTAAGAGGGCACACTGCTCCCTTGCCCCCATCCCAAGCAAGGATAGAAACTGTGGCAGATATTGACAAATTTCCTAAGATATGCCACAAAGTAAAGACTCTTACAGTTGGCAAAAGAAAAGGGTCATTTTGTGTGGCAAGGTTACAGAATATCCCTCTATTGGACTACTCTGCCTACCCGGTTAATAAAAGAGCAGTTTTTAATGGAATCCCCATTCTCTCCAGAAATTGGGTGTTAAATATAGGATGTCCAACCCAACTGCTTTGAAAACTGAATGGAATGAGGTGTTTCATAATTTCCAGAACCCAGAGGAGGCAGCCTTTTTCGTGCATAGGTCCTGGGGCTCTGTGACTTCTACCTCTCCACCTCCAAATGTACAGTATCACAACAGCCCAATGACCACAGAAAACATACTCAAACTGTTGAGCCAACAGATGTTACTCCTTATTGCCCTGCACCTTCCACCAGCTCACACCCCCATTCTGAGCAGTGTCAGTGCAGAAGGCAGACACACAGGAAATTGCATGCTATACATTCCGGCAACTGAGCTACACTGAATCACAGCCACAGAAGCCAGAGCAGAGATCTAGAGCTTCCAACACTGAATCATCAGCTATGGACTCTCCCCCAGATAGATCTACTCTGCATAAGATGACCTCTGGACTGCCCAGTCCTGCCAATGCAGGGGTCACCTCAGTATCAGCTTTACCCAGTCAAAATTCCTAGCAGTAGGATTACCATGCTGCATGCCTTTCTATTCCTCAAGGAGCCAAACCACCAAGTGTAGCTGACTCCCAACATCCATTAACAGTGATTGCAACACTTTCATTGGCAGAGGCATGTGTTATGCTGCTTCAAGCCAGTAGAAATAAAGCTGATATTCTTTGTGGGGGGGGGTGCAGCTGAATAGCTTTCTTCCCGGACTTAGCAGCTCAGACCCAGGAGCAAAACAAAAGAGCTGTGGTTATTAAGAAAATGCTATCAAAGCACAGTCAGAGTGTGCAACTTCTATTTCCAGTGAGACTCCAAATTCACATTAACTCAAAGACACAAGTTTTCTCTGGTCAAAATTCAGCTCTGAACCTTGCTAATAAAATAATAGAGCAAACGGTATCCCCAGATGTAATTCATGATGATGAGGGGTGAAGAGATGTGATATACTTTTGAACCTTTTTGATCTTACAATGGCTGGTCATTGTATTTGATTTTGTAGTGGTTACCTGTCCTATAGTTTGGATGATTGTTGAGCTGCTATGCTTATATTTATCTATTATTTTTGCAATATGTTATGTTTGCTGTTCTTTGACTAAAAGTTAAATAACAGATGTCATGTAGATGGGGTGGAAAAGTGGGTACTGAATACCATGTATACATGCAGCTCAGTTTGTGAACTTTAGTAAAAGTTATTCTTGTTCTACTGTTTCCCTGTGAGGCATAAGATTAAAGCCACATTATGTAGGGGTGAAAAATAACATGACTGAACCCAAGCAATCTATAAGCACTTCCCATATCCTAACTCCCCACCACTTAGCCCTCAACAATATTAATCCTACGAGGGGTGTGGTATGATAGTAAATTCCTTATATTGGGGTCTATTATGGTAGAGTGTTAACACTTTATATTATTGGCACACCAAACTTATCTTCTATGCAGTCAAATCTTTTGACACTCCTGCAGTACTGATTGGAAGATTAACCAGTATTTCCTGACTATATTTAATCCTCTAGATTAACTATGTGGATTTATGTGTCTAGTTTGTTATTGTGATATAGCTTATGCTGTAACACTTTATTTTAAGTGTACTTAACTACACTGAAACTACTGTATAACTACAGTGTAATAAATATGTAACTTATGTGTTGTTACATATAACTACAATGTAGTAGTTAACTAGTTTCACATTTGTGGTTTGGTGTAGTTACACAATTTGCATGAACTGGCAGTTACTTCAATTACTGTTGCCTTCCTTCTGCCTCAAATCTATTGTGTATGGCAAAAGTAACTACGTACAGTGGTGATCATAAAAAAGTTTATCAGTATTGAGGTATACCTCAGTAGTACTGAGGCAGAATCACATTGCAGTCAATGCAAATTGAACTTGAGTGCCTCAGTGGTACCTCGAGGTATACGTCAGTGTTGATAAACTTTATATTGCACTTTGCAACAGCTGTTACATGTGTAGTTACACTTCCAGAATAAGTACTTTTTTCTGTTGCACTTTGCAACAGTTGTTACATGTGAAGTTACACTGCCAGCATAAATCAAATTTTCTGTTGCACTTTGCAACAGCTGTTACATGTGTAGTCACACTTCCAGCATAAATCAATGTGTGCCAAAAGAGAGCCGGTTGTTGTTGCATGTGTAACTTCCACTTCATGCACTTTGTCTAACTACACACCAGGAAGGGTGCCTATCTATGTATTCTTTGCCACCCACCACTACTCCACACAGCAGACTGGTGGTAAAGCATGGTATGTAGCCATGCCCCACCCCCATCCACCCACCTGGGCATAGCAGGCCAGGAGTGTGGGTGCAGAAGAGGTGTGGGTCAATGCCACAGAAGCAGCACATTTCTTAGTAACAACGGTACTGTTACAAGCCAATAAGTAATTTTGTAAATTATTTTTATTGTATAAGTAAACAATGTAGTTATATAGCAATTATGAGTATTAGATTGCATGTTTATTAAGCAGTAAGTGCATGAGATAACGATTTCCGAAGGAAAGCATACATCAGAAATACAGTATTAACATTCAATGTAAGTGTATAGTAGTTACACCCTTCTTCGTATGCTTTATTTTAAGAGTCAGTTTCTGCATACTTACTTTGCAAATACATGTTAGTTGCTAGTTAGTTAGTTAGGGGATGGCAGTATAGCCTAGAGGTTAGAGTAACGAGCTGTGAATGAGCTTCGTACATCCAGCAGACCTGTGTTTGAGTTCCACAGCCCCAGTTGTGTACTGTGTGACTCTGAATAAGTCACTTAACCCCCCAGTGCTTCCAGGTCACTCCTGAAAACAGGCACTTGTATCTAGTGGGCCTTAATAATAAAAAATAAGTTAGGAATTAACTGTAGAAACAATGCACAGAAACAGAACATTCCTTAGGAACTACAGCACTGTTGCACCCTTCTTCTTACACTTTATTTTAAGCATCAGTTTCAGTGTACTTACTTTGCAAATACATGTTAGTGATTAACTGTGGAAACAATGCCATGAAAGCAGCACCTTCCTTAGTAGCTACAACACTGTTAAAAGTTAATAAGTAATTATGTATATTAATGATTTGTTATTGTATAGCAATTTACAATGTTAGATTGCATGTTTATTTTTAGTTCTTTTTTTTTTGGTAGCACAGTATACAAGTGGTGGCTCTGGGATTCAAACCCAGTTCTCCAGGTTTGCAGGTCAGTGCTTTTTACCACTGTGCTATACTGCAGTAACTTCATGAGCGAATGATTTCTGAAGGATAATTTTAAGTGTCACTAATACACTGTGACTACTGTATAACTACACTGTAACTGCCCTTCTATGTAGTTGTTAAGTAGTTTCACAATGCATGTTGTGTGCTTACATAACATTAAATGTGCTGCTTCTGTGTGATTGACCCACACCTCTACTGCACCCACACCCCTGTCCTGCTGCTGCCCAGGTGGGTGACTGAGGATGGAGCATGACTACCCTTCGATGAGAGTCCTAATTCTTCTGTATCTAAGTCTAAACTGTCCCACTGTGCAATGCTTAACAGTCATAAGACTGACTGATTGTAGATCTGTGCCAAGATATTCAGAGCACTTGCACATGGCGCAATCGAGATGCACTAGCACAAGTCTGAAGATGTGCCACCGAGCAATATTCAAAGGGAGCCGTGGCACAGTGCAAATCCCATTACACCAATGAACAACCAAAATTTATGCATCGCAAGTGCAAGGGGGCGCACCTATGCATAAGTGGCTTAATGTCATATTCAACTGCAGAGCATGGTGCAAGTGTGGAGCAAACCCCCAGGTTGAACAGGCAGACTTGAGACAATAAATAGAGGATCAAACACACAGTCAGCAGATGCGCAACACTGAGCACAGTGTGAGAGAGAGAGAGAGAGAGAGAGAGAGGGAGTGACAGGGAGATAGACGGAGAGAGACAGACAGAGAGGCAGTGAGCATGACACAGACCTAAGGATGGGTGGACAGAGTTTGAGTGACACCCAGGGAGATACCCAGTGGCTGAACAATGGACAGTGGCCCATTCCTGATGGACACCATCATGAGGTGTGCGGACAGGCAGGAGGAAAAGCGGAGTGGCCGACAAAGGTCCCGGTGGCAGTATGCCCGACACAGGTGGCACCATACCAGGATCACGTATGAGAACTATAGCAATACAGAGATCGTGGGCCAGTACCACCTGAACAGAGCAGTTCTGAGGCAGTTCTGTGAGTTGTGCAGTGATGAGATGCAGGCACCCACCAGATGTAGCCATGCCATGACAGTAGAGACGAAGGTGCCTGCCATGATGTGCCTGCTTGCCACAGGCACCTTCCAAAGACCAACATGTGATACCACAGGCATCACCCAGTCAGCCATGTCCAGCCTCCTCACCCAGTTCCTCACCACTCTGCTCCCACATGCTGCAAAATATATCCATTTCCCCAGCACACAGGCAGAGCACACAGCAAACATGCAGGAGTTCGAATGGTGGCAGGCATGCTGGGCATTATTAGGGCAATAGACTGCACCCATGTTGGCATCCACATGCCACCCAGCCCAGAAGACACAGTGCACATTAACCAAAAGTTATACCGTTCCATCAACTGCCAGGTGGTGTGCTATGCCATGGGGCACATCATCAATGTCTGTGCCACACACCCTGGGAGTGCACATGATGCCTTCATATGGCACAGATCTGCACTGTGCCATAGGTTTGAGTGGGGAGACATCCCCTCAGGCCACCTTGTAGGTGAGTAGGACATGTGCAAGGGTGGTCAAGAGACATGGCCCTGGGGCGGGTGAGGGAGGATGGGGCAGCGGATGAGGTGTGTGTGGTGGCTGGGAGGGAATGGGTGGCAGGACAGCACAGGGATAACCATGCTGTCACCCACACAGGTGACAGTGCATACCCACTAAGGCCATGGCTGCTCACCCCCTACTGGTGACCATCATCCACTGCAGAGGAATGCTACAACAATGCACACACCAGCACTCACAACATCATCGAGCGTGTCTTTGGCATGCTGAAAATGTGATTCTGTTGCCTAGACAGATCAGGAGGTGCCCTACAATATAGCCCCTTGAAAGTCTGTGGCATATTCCTGGCCTGCTGCATCCTGCACAACATGACCATTGACCACGGTATAGTAGTCGAGGCTGATGAGGGCGACGGTAGTGGGAACGATGGTGGTGCTGGGCCAGAGGGCAGTGGGCAGGTGCCCCTTAGCAGAAGGGATCCTAGAATGGTGCAGGAGGCATGACGTCACCATGACATGATCACAAGGGAGCATTATGGACAACAAAGGTGAGTATACAGACACACAGGCATGGCCCATACAGCCCAGCATACACCACAGGGGATGGGATGGGGACAGTAGTAATAGGCATGCTGGGATGGGGCGTACATCAGACAGGGCAGGACCATGAACACACAGGCATGCACATACAGATGCATGCAGCAGTGGCATGTGCACAGGTGGTCACGCACACACACACAGCCACACACTCACAGGGTGAAGGGCATGGCATGGATCAGACACATGACACTGGTGCACAGGCAGCACTGGTGCTTGGCTGCCATATTCATATCCATGCCACATGCCCCAGCTGCATGGTCCATACACACACACAGGGGGAATGTAGCACAACACGCATGCATGCCACCGCATGCAAGCTGCACCACCACCCCCCACAGATGTGTGTGGTGACAGCAGTGGATGGCAGAGTGGGGCGCTGGGGCTGTCCGGCAGATGCCTGCTGTGCATCGGCCACAGAGGGTGTGTCAGATGCCCCACCAGGGGTTCATGTGTGGAACCATGACCGAGTTCATGCAGGGGTGTCCTGGTGGCCAAACTGGCCTGCCCTGGGGGTGTCTGGGATGCTGACATCTGATCCCAGCATCCACCGTGCTGGTGTTGTGAGATGCTGGGACTGCGGGGTGGATAGTGCACTACAGAGGGTCTTCTGCATATGGCCAAGCCCAGGGGCCACCACTGCTGCCAGCCCAGCTGTAATGACACTGGCCACGTGGTCCACTTGCATCACAATGGCACCAGTCATGTGGTCCAATGCTGCATTTGTGGTCTCCTGCATCTGGCAAGCCTGTCAATCAACTGTGCATCACCCGTCCCACTGCTTGGCCATCTGGCACACCACTGCCTGCAGTGTGAGCACCTCCCTTATTGTCCCCAGGGTAAGGACCTCTCTGGCCCAGAGATACTTTTGCTATCAGGCTTCCACCTGGTTCAATTCCCTCCCAGCCAACATAGCTGGCTCCACTAAGCTTGGTCCTTTCAAGTTCTCCCTCAGAAGCCATCTGACAAGCACTCGCTGCTGCAACTGCACATAATCCCCCACCTGCCCCTTACCCTCACCCCTAGGCTGGATCTGCCCTGTCTACTTTTGCTGTATATGCCTGGAGTCTCAGGCAACATCTGCTGACTAATGTAATACAATATTTCTGGTTGCCACCTGATGTGGTCCTCGTGTACCTATATTATGACTACTGTGATCTACCAGTTACCAAGCTTGTACCACCAGTGAATGCCTGTAACACTGGTTGCTTTTTCAATCTAAGCATTATGTACTGTACTGTACTGTTTTGTTTGCTTTGATGTATTGCTCTCTTGATGAGGTGCCTTTGTAAATTAGTCTTTGACTTAAAGGTCTGCAAACCGATGATCTAATTAATAAATAAATAAAAAGCAATGCCTGGTTCTCCACAGAGGCCCTTAGTAACTGGGTGTGCTCCCGCAGCCTCTCAGCCTCCCATTCCTCCTGGTTTGGCCACTGGGCCAGGGAAGGGGTCTCGGCATGCCACTGCACAGCCTCTCATTAAGGTGGACGCTGCACAGTGGGCCGTACAGGGGCCACAGTGTTGCCTGGCACAGCAGCGGTGGGCACTGTGACATGCTGCTCAATGTCACCTGCATCCTGCTGCTGCCACCTGACTGCCTGTTGGGCATGGCCCCATTTCTGTGCCACACCCACAGCACCACCACCACCCACACCAGACATGACTGCAGTGCCACAAACAGCTGCACCAGCAGGGATTGGGGGGTGGCTGTGGGTACAGCACAGGGACCTGCTGGTGCCTGTATGGCGGTTTAATGTCAAAATCATGTGTCCCTAATCGCGCATGCAATTATAGCGTGATCAACATAGCGCAAGGTCTTCATAGCACTGAATTAATCGCGCATGTCATGTTTATCGTGCATGTGTATAAAGATGTGTCTTAATTGTAACCCATTTGTGACATTAATGAGCAGTGCTAACTGATGCCGAAAAAATGACTTTTTGCAATGAGTATCTCAATAAAATAAACTGGAGATAGCACTTCTGAATTATTTAAATTGAACCTGTTACAGGAGTTACCATTTTAACATTTGCAGAGTGCTATCAAAATTAAGCATGTATTTCTTAATTATGTTATCCCTCTATTAGTTTGTCTTATACAGTATTTCGCCAGTGTGCTACTCCCTGATGCAAATCACAGCCATGTGAAATTCAGGTTTGCCATTTGATTGAAGACTGAGTCCTTCCTTCCCAGTGGATTATAAGCCTTGGGCCATCACACATTCTGCATCACATGCTCAGCTTCAGTTACATACACTTCTGTCACTAGGTGATTTTGTGATAATTAGCCAGTATCCAGCCCGTGAAAAAAAATAATAGAAGAGTTCCAGTGTAAGGAAATTAGAAGCCTCATCTGTCGTACAGTGTGTTATCACCACTGTAATTTGCAAATTGCCACAGTTTCAAACATTTAACCAGCCGTTACTAAAGTAAAATATTCTGCTAGAGGGGAGAATGCAGAGCAACTGTGCATTAGCATTCAAAGCCCTGGTAGGAGCATAGCAGCTTGGGAAGAGCCAATTTGATTTCTAAATTTGTAAGGAGAACCTTGACTGTGTAAACAGCAACATATTTAGCAACTAGCAAGATGGATGTTGCATAGCGTTATTAAGGTAAGCGCATTTTTGTTATTACGCGATATTTACAGGCGCGATTTTGAATGCGCTACATTTACTCGTGCTATTCTGGCCACTCTATTTTGACCGCATCCCCTGTGTGGCAGATTAGGGCATGTCGGGCACCACAGCCCCTATCCTCTCCAGTAACGGTGTAAGGTCATCATCAGTATTGGATGCCACACCGAGTTGGGTCTCTGAACACAGCACCTCCAGGCTGTCATCATGCAGGAACCAAGCCAGGGGTCATCTGACCCCATGTCAGGTATGGCCACATGCCTGACACCACTGAAACATGGCCTGTCCAGACTCTGGATGCCTGTTGAGGTTGAGGGTCAAGTATCTGTGTCTGTGGCCACCTCTGCCCACTCTTCTGCATGGAGATGTGCTGAAGCTGCAAATCAAAAACAGTGTGTCAGTGGAGCAGCAAACCCCATGGCCACCCCCACCCCCACACTCTATCCCCCAGCCCCACCCCCACCCTCCATCCAGCCCCACCCATGCCACTGTTGCCACCCGCAACCTTGCCACACTGTGTGTCTGCATCTATACAAATACGGGGTGATGGGCATGGCCTGAGACACACCAACATGAAATGCCCATGACAGGCACACCTGCATCAGGACATACCATGCAGTGTGGGGCTGTCACCTGTCCAGAACCCACCACCAGGCATGCCCTGCACCACAGTGTGGCTGATGGTGGATGCCACAAGCTCCTCCATGGCAGTCAGCAGTGGCACGGTTGACTGCCCACCACCGGTCACCCTGTGGGATGCCCAGATGGTAGCAACCTTGTCCTTGATATGCCTCCTGTCAGTGCCAGCCTTCTTCTTACACTCCTGGGTGGTGCAGTGGTGGCACCTGTGGATGTTCATATACTGGTCCACCTCCCCCAGGCCACCACACACTCCTGTGGCATGCCCATTGCACCACTAAGTAGGCCCTCCTGATCCATATAGGCCTCAAAGAGGGCAGTGGTCTCAGCAGCAGTAAAGTTGGGCCTGCGCTTGCAAGCAGGCCCCTGGCTCTCTGCTTCACCTCCCAACATTCTTCCACCTGTGGACATGAAAATCAGTGAGGGTCAGTGCCAGCACATTGCATTGCAGCACCCAGTAGCAGTGTGCGACGAGGCCATGGACTCCCATGTTGCTGTTTATGTACCTGAGCAGTTGCAATACCAGTCTGTGGCCTGTGCTGTTCTGCAGTACTTTTAAGGCATAAGGCATGCAAATTCACCTGTGCACAATTGTAATGATATGCTAATGAACCCCAGTGTGCCATGCATTGGCTCATGAAGTGATTTGCATGTGGCATTCGAATATCGCGTGATTGCACCATGTGCAATAGAGTTGTGCCGGAGCAAGACTGTGGCATAATACTCGCACATGCACAGTGTGCGTGCCTGCTGTGTGCATGTGCATGGCATTGGCCTCACTGCTATGATGCATCCTGCGTGGCTTGTGTGTTACCATGCCATGGCGCATACTGCACCAGTATGCCATTGCGCATGTGTGCACTGCCTGTATCGTGCACCTGTGCACTGCACATGGGGGAGTGCTGACCTCTAACCCATGGGTCCTGGCATGACCCCATGACCTCACTAGGCCCCAGGGTACTGCACATGCCTAGGACTGCTCTATTGCCCTGCACTGCACAGTGACTGTGCAACCATGTGCTGTGTGATTGCAGCCCTATGTACCCTATCACACATCCTGCACATGTGGCAGGCACATGCAATGATACATAGTCATGTTCCTCTGTAACCCGGTGTTTCAGCAGGGCACAGAGTCAGAGCAGGAGGGCAGCCAACTGGTCTGAGGTTGAGCTGATCAACCTGATGGCTGTAGTTTAGCCATATGAAGGCCAGCTGTATGGCCAGGTACCACTGCAGCTGGCCAGGGTGGAGGTCTGGAACTGTGTGGTGGAGGCCCTGGAACAGCGGACCAGTGCTGAGTGCTCGGTGAAGCAGTGCAGACACTGCTATGGGGACCTGTGGAGTAGGGAACCAGACCATCTGTGGCATCTGCAGGCAAGTGTCCTGCATGGTTCAGTGCCACAGCCAGGTAGGTGTGCTCATGTTGCTGTTATGGCCAGGCATCACGGTGTGGTGTTGGCAGGGCTGCATGGCATAGCCTGCAGAGGAGTATACCATCAGCCTGGGGTACTGTGCATCAGACATGGCTGCTGCACCGGTGGCAGCCATTCTGGAGTGGGGTCTATGGAAGATGGGGACACACCCAGTGCATGGTGGGTTGTGTGGTGGTAGGGGGCTCCTCATGCATGTCTGTGAACTGATGTCTACCTCTCTTCATTCCCTCCACAGGGCTGAAAGACTGTATATGGGCCAGGGCAGTGGCAGAGGTGGCCAGTGTGACACATCCAGGTGGGCAGCAGATGGCTCCAGCTGCACAGTGTGGGGCAGGTATGCATTTCCACATTCTTTCTCAGTGTCACACTGGGGTAGTGGTGAGGATTGGGCACAGCCATGGCCACCTGTGCCATGCGCTATGACAGCTGAGTGTGTGTATCACACTGTATGCCATGAATGCCACTGCATGCCATCCCTTGGCCACAGTGTACCGGCTATTGGTGGGGTGGGCATGTGCACAGATGCCACCAGTTGTGCTCCAGTGCTGCTGTTGCTGTGTGCCATGTGCATGTCACGGTGCAGTTCTGTGGCCGCTGCACAGCTGCATCTGCCTCTCTGAACCACCGTAGTGTGCCATATTGTTTGCTGGCATTCCCCCCACACTGCAAACATCCATTCTGGGCTCTCCAGGGGAGTGTAGTACTGCTATCCATTGCACACTGTGGGTGGGTATATATCACTGGGCCATTGCACTGTTTACCTGTCATGTCCCATGCCATAGATTTTGGATGGCGTCCTGTTGAACATACTCAGCGGACACATACTAGGCTCCTGCTACAGATACTGGTGGCTGTGAGGAGGGTGTTGACAGCTGTGGTCTCCCTGCAGAGGATGTCAGCGACAAACCAGAGGAGGTGGAGACATGGCATGGTGGCAGGCCATGGCCGCCTTTGAGGGGCCCTGTTACTATCCCTCCTTTTCCTTGCTGGTCCTGTTCCCCCACAGTCCCCCTTCCCATTGTACAGCCCCCTCTTACCTGTCCCCACCCTTTATTGTCCCTCCCCTGTCCCTGCCCCTGTTACCTTGATTTGTTGTTGTAGTTTTAAACTTTATAAAGCATTTTACAGCTACATGCCTGTCTCCATGTCTGCTTTGCAGATGGTGTGTGGAGCCATGCTGCAGTGGTCAGGAGTTGGTCAGAGGTGTCTGTGTGGGGGGGGCATGCAGTGCTCCTGTTGTTCATGGCTGTGTACAGTGGTGTGCCATGTTGTGGTGGGTGTGCTCTGTGCCCGCAGGATCACTCTGGGGGTGTGGTCAGAGGTGGGTAGCAGATGTGTGCAGGGGTGGCACACAGTAGAGATCCTCCTGCTCAACTTATCTACACACTGGGGTTCGGATGTCTGCATCCCCTGTTGGGTGACCAGTCATGTGGGGTCTGGCCCTCTGCCTGGGCCCTGGCTCAGTTCCTGCCCGGCATGTGGGCTGCCTGTGTGCATGTAGGGCATGGGTGTGTGTGCCACCGGGGACATGGGAGTGGACACCCACTGCAGTGTGACAGTGGCCACAGCCGACTGGCTGGTGCACTGGGGAGTGGCACCATTGGTGGACCTGCATTGCCAGTGTCCCCTCCAGTCCCCAGCTGGCTGTGCCACCATTGTGATCTGGCATATGGTTCAGGGGCATGCACTTGCCCACCACCGTTGGCCTGGCTTCTGTTGCTGTGGTGCACGGGACCCCTGTTGGTGGCTGTGCCCCACTGTGTGTTGGACATTCATCCCTCCCTCCTGCTCTGTGCCTGTCTGTGCACCAGTGTACCGGTGTGCCCTGCTGGTGGGGTCCTGTGCCCATTGTCAGTGGGCTTCCCCGGCTTTGTCCCTGGGCTTTCTGTCTGCGCTCCGGGCTTTCCTGGTTGTGTGACTGCATCTCTGGTTGTGCCCTGGTGCATCTCTGGTTGTGCCATTGCACAGCTATGCCATATTCATCTGACTTGCGTTGTTGCAGTCCAGCTGGCACTATTTCTAAAAGTGTCACCTGGTTTGCCATGACATACCTGACTTGCACTACAATGGGATTGTGCCAGGCTTTGGTACATTTCTGAATATCCCCCCATGTATACTGCACCAGCACTTTAGTTGCTACTGTATTGTTTCAACTGTATTCTTGCACTCAGTTTTACCTAGCTGTACTCCACATATTCAATGCATTCTATTTCCTGTGCCTTTCTCTGTTAATGTAAGTGTATTGTCTATATTACCTATGCACCATCTTTATGGCCTGTGTCATGCCTGAAAATACTCCACTGAATCAGTACACCTACCCAGTAAATAAACAAACAAAAGGACAAGCAAACAAATAAATAAATAAATATCACCATTCTGCTGTGTGGAGTGATGCTGGGTGATGCCAGATACACATAACAGGATGCTTCCTTAGCCATTACATGCCCCTCCCAATAGGTGAATGAGGTGGCAGCAATGGCTGCATCATTCACACCAAGTTACCACAGCCCCCTGACTATACCAAGAGAGTATGGGGCATGGTGGTGAAGATGTGCATGTAATGGCTAAGGAAGAGTCCCTACATGTGTATCTAGAACCACCCACCATTATTCCACACAGTATATTAGTGCTATATATATATATATTCTTTGCAAAAACTTTGTTAATGCATCAGTTAGGGTGGATTCCACAGTGACAAAAGCAGGGAAATGAGGTGTTAACCCCACCCCTAGGGATCCCACCCATCACCCCATCCCCCCACCCTCCACACATCAACAGGCATTGGGGTGTGCCATGTGGTCATAAGGCTCAGTTCTCATGCCCATGTTTTATTTATTTATTTTTTTATTTATTTATAATATCAGAAAGACTTTTGAGCGTGACCTCTTTTACAAAGGTTTCACATCAGGGTGGACAATAAGACAAAACACATATACAGTGGTTACAGAAGCCAACTCATTAGGCAGTAAAGAGCAATTACATGAGAATTAGAAAAATAAGAGAAAAACAGAGTGGCTGTAAGAGAATACAAGCTATATCTAATTGATTGCCCTAGGTAGCACTACCCTGGAGACCACCAAATCCATTGATAGATTATGGTTGAAGAAACTGCTTAGTGTTTAATGCTATCCCTGATGGCAACAGGCTGGGTGATACAGAAATAGAACAATTTGGTTTGATTCTAACCTCTAAGAGCTAAAGGTGGGGGAAATAGTGTAACGGGGTGTGGGGGAGGCATAGGAGGAAGCAGCACCAGAGGGCTTTGTCAAGTAGAGGGTGGGTTTGGGGGTTTGAGGGGGCAAGACCAAGAGCATTAAAGAGGACTGATAACTTACTTAAGCCCTTGGCTAGGTTGGGATGCAGGCAGGGATTTCCTAGGTAGCCCATTCCACATGTAAACATGCTTACACACTACAATATAGGACAATGGGGTGAGAGTTAGGTCTTATGACCCCATGACACACCCCAATGCCTGTTGGTGTGTGTAGGGTTGGGGAATGGGGTGGGGTGGTAGAAGTGGGATCCCTGAGGTTGGAACGTTAGGGTTGGAAACCCTAATGCCTCATTTTCCTGCTTTTGTCACTGTGGTATCCATCCTAACTGATGCATTAACTAAGTTTTTTGCAAAGAATTTCCCTTCCTTTTCAGATAGTATAATTGTATCCTCATTTTATGTAGGGAGTGCAGGGTCCTTTGGACCCTGCGCTCCCATCCCTCCATCAAGATAGTACAACTGTATCCATATGTTACAGTGGGAGCCAAGGTCCTTTGGACCTTGTGCTCCCATTCCCTCCATCCAGACAGTGCAACATTGTGAAAAATGGGAAACACAGGCAAAGTTGCCAGCGTGCATAGAAACTGATCAATGCACGCTCATAACATGCTCATTTTTTGGAATTGTTTTACCAAATTTTCAACATCGGCATTACAGGACCTCCCCTCATGAACAGTACAATGTGATTTTGTTAATCCATGCCAGAATTTGATTCCACACAGTGGCCATGCCATTCTGCACCACAGGTATGAAATAACATTCTGGACAGGATGTGCAAAATGACAAGTGTTCTGTTCATAAGGTATTGTGAAAAAATGGCAATGTTGAAAATCTGGAGTGAAAATATGAAAAATTGGATAAGTAACAAGCATGTGTAAAAAATGTGCAATGCACGCCTGTAAGCAGTCATTTTTTGTGATTTTTTCACCAGATTTTCAACATGGGCTTTATGGGACCTCCCATCATGAACAGTGGCACTGTAATTTTGTTAATCCTTCCCAAAAGTTGATTTTGCACAGCGACCATGACATTCTGGGCCACAGGTGAAGAAACACATTTTGGGCAGGATATGAAAAATGACAGCTGTACTGTTCATAAGGAGGTGATAAAAAGTGGCAATGTTGAAAATCTGGAGTGAAAATATTAAAAATTGGTGAAGTTACGAGTGTGTGTAGAAACTGCACAATGCACCTTTGTAATGCAGCCATTCTTTGCAATTTTTTTACCAAAATTGCAACATGGGTTTTTTGGGACTGTTGTTTTATGAATCAGTCCCGAAAGCTGATTCTGTGCAGTGACTGTGAAATCACCTTTCAGGAACAAGAAACAAAATTACAGTGTCAGTGTTCGTGTGATGGGGGTCCAAGAACCCCGTGTTGAAAATTTGATGTACAAATTCCTAAAATTGACCAAGATATCAACATAAGTTGCCTCCCCATTGAGTCCCATTATACGGCTTACCTTGATTACTCAAATTGCAGTTCAACTTTGAAGAGTCCAGATGTGTCCCAGTCCAGAGAAGACTGCCGATACCGACCTCCAGAGGATAAGTATGAGTAAGGGGTTGCCGGGAGGTGGGTACACAGAGGGAGGGTGGGGATGGGGAGGGTGGAATGGGGAGATAATGAGGGACAGTTTTCTTTTTTGCAGGGTAATAAAAAATAAAATACTTTGAGGGATGGTTTTCTTTTTTTACAGGCTAAAATAAAAAAACAAAAATAAATATGCACAATGGGGTGGGCTCCTAGTGTGCCACCAAAGTTGGCACTGGGGTGATGATACCAACTGGGGGATTGGGCACCCAGTCAGCAATACAGTGAAACAGGATCCTGCATTGAAATGTTGTCACATTTCAATGCAGGATTCTGCATCAAAGACAATGGGGGAAGGTTTTCTTTTTTTCACAGATTATTTAAATAAAAACATAATGGGGTACACTGGGGTGGGCTCCCAGTGTGCCACCAAAGTTGAGGGGGAGAGGGTATCATGCTACTGTCAGGGGAATTGGGAACCCCCCCATAGACAATACTTGGAAATACAATCCTGCATCGAAATGTTCGTAAATTCTGCATCGAAGACAACGAGGAACAGTTTTCTTTATTCACAGATTATTGAGATAAAAAAATAAATGAGTACACTGTGGTGGGCTTCCAGTGTACCACCAAAGTTGGTGGTGGGGAATGATGGTGCCAACAGTGGGATTGGGCACCCCCGTTGGCAATACAGTGAAACAGGATCCTGCATTGAAATGTCAAATTTTGATGCAGGATTCTGCATCGAAGACAAAGGGATGGTTTTTGTTTTTTCACAGGTTATTTAAATTAAAAAAAAAATTGAGCACACTGGGGTAGGCTCACAATGTGCCATATTGGTAGGAGGAGATATATGCCAACATGGGGATTAGGCACCCCCATGTCGGCATTTGAAGAATAACTACTGGGTCCATTTATTTTTGTTTGGAGGAATCCACTATTGTGGAACCCCATTTGTCACTCAGTTCCCATTCATGAGGTGGGATGAGGACCAGATGGCTCTATTTGACCATCTGGTCTTCATCTCACAACCAGATAGCCATATCTGACCATCTGGTCATCATCTCATGAGCAGGGATTTTGACACCTCATAAATGGGGATTTTGTTTGTATAATCCCCATTCGTGAGGTTTCAAAATTCATGTGAGCCAAATCCCCATGTTAGGTGTCAAAATCCTCATTCCTTAGCTGATCCCCATTCGTGAGATAGGGCCATCTGGTCATTATCTCATAAACAAGGATATGGACAGCTCACAAACATGGATTGGCTCATGAACGGGGGGGATTTTGACACCTCATGAATGGGGATTTTTAGTGAGTCACGAACGGGAATTTCCCAAAGTAAAAATGGCCATTTATTTTTTAAAGTCAGATAAACAACAAAGATGGGTTTCTAGAGGATGTCTCCCTGAATAAAACCCATACAGTTGCCAACTATAAATTTATCTGTGGGGCAAAAAAGATGGTGGCTCACGAATGAGGAATTTTTTCCTCATGAATGAGGATTTAATGAATCCCCTTTTGTGAGCTGTCAAAATCCCCATTTATGAGTCGAACTCCTTGTTCACAGCTGTGCATCTATCCAAAAAGACTGGACTGAGCATGCTCAGAACATGAATTTTCAAAATGAAATAACTTTGGATCAGAATAATATATTTTCACTAAACAGATGCTGGCTTGTTCCTTAGGGTAAGCTCTTCTACCCTGAAAAAAATCAGGCTAAAATTATAAATGGTGTGACTGCAGGGTGATGAGGAAAATTCAGGAAAAATTGACAAAAAAAGTGAAAAACACACTTTGTTCCATATGCTCCGCACAAAATTCACATATCCGATCAAAACAAAACTTGGCATGTCTAGAGACCTTCCCCACAGAACAGTGCATGCTAAATTTAATGCAAATCTGTTGAACGGTTTCAAAGTTATTAAGGTGCAAAAGTTGGGGTTTAACATTAAACTACACACTCAATCCTAACTAGAGAGGCGCAACCGTGCCTCTCTCTCTCTTCTCTCTCTCTCTCTCTATATATATATATATGTATGTGTGTATATATATATATATATATATATTATACTGGCCTCAGTAGGGCCAGTATAGTTAGGGTTGCACGGAAACTTCTATGTTAAACCCAAACTTTGCACTTTAATAACTTTGAGAACAAGAAAGCAATTCAAGCACCCACCAAAAAGCCACTATCCACATGATGGTTTAAAATTAGTCCATCTTTTTTTTTATTGTTATAAGCAGCTAATAACAGCATGCATATTAACGGTTTAAAAAAACAAAGTACATCAAAAAGACAAACACTTATGTTTCGCAAGGTTACCCTTGCTTCATCACAGCTAAAGTACATCAGACATACATGTGCTTATGTAGAACACACATATTTAATTATACAATTAACGTAAATATAATTCAACACATATTTGTATTAAAACATATAATTTGGCACAAGCAGAGCATAATATGCAAGGCACTTAAATCATTTGCAGCACATCCTTTATTTAATTACTAAACTGGGGATAAATTAATACATTTGTCTAACTCTTTCAAATCCCATATGGACTCATTATCTATTAGAGCTTTCCCCAATTAGAGTTAAGTATATACATAATTACTTATGGCTTTTTCCAAAGAGGTTCAGAAAGGGGTCTTCAAGCACCACTTTATAAAAGGTAATTAAACTACATTGAGAACCTTTAACAATTATTGCATCAAATGCTAAACATTGTTAAATGTGGCTCTTTACACAGAGGTCCAGGATAATCAAGGTTAACCAACGCTATACAAAGGGCAAACATACTATATGAAAAACATACATAAACATATTATAGCATATACTAAACCCTATAAGGTCCCTGCATCAGAATCTTTATGTAAAACACAGTACCCGCAGAGTGTTGTATCATACTCTTACACTATATTTCTTGCACTCCCATTAATATATCCTTACACATATAGGACAATAGATGTAACACAGTATATTATAAGCATGCCAATGACTTCAGAATTTATTTAAAAAAGCCAATGAATCAAAGGCATCATTTAAGCCCCAATCACTTTTTTCATTCAGTTGGTAAATACTAAAGCTTTCTCTTTGGCCTATTTTTTTCTCAATATCACTGATGTAACTTTGCAACTATTTGTCTGATTTACCTGAAATTTTACATGTGCAGCCTCTGACCATAGATCTCTGGATCTGGAAAGTTGCATTGCTATCAGATGTACTGCTGTGGAACTGTAGAGCATCCAAAAAATGAAAATTACCAACTTGTGCACCTTTTTCGCAATTGGCCATAATGGACTGAAGAATGCATCTGAATGAATTCAAATTTGCATGTCTATATGTGGCCTGGTTGAACTGGTGCCTTTTCAAGATTTGGTAAAAAAATATTAATCCATTCGAAGGTTATTCAAGTTTTTCATGTCCCATTATAGCCTATGGGAAAATGTATATAGACATTGCGAAAACTTTTGTAATCACATTTTTGTTGTTGAGCTCCCTGAATTTGTTTTTGTGCTGCCACCATTGTGTTTTCCATTAGTGAGAGACAAAAAACATTGTAACTCAAAAAATAATGCTCTTTGGTAAACACCAACAGTTGTGCTTACCTAATCGGGCCCTTAGGAACATTACCCTGGCATTAGTTTTTCATCACGTGGTCTGGAAATATGTTTTTCAAAGTTTGTCTACTATTATGTCATTTTACTGTCACAACACATTTTTTGTTGTCGCACCAATGACCACGATTAAAAAAAAGGAACCGCGGCAAAATATTTTGGTGGGCGACATTCCCATTATAGAGATAGGAGTGCAGCGAACACATTAAAGTTATCACGAAAACACTGCATGAACACATTTTCCAATGTGTTGTTTTCTTTGCCACTTCATTGCACCAAGGTGGATTGTGATTTGGTGCTGAAATTTGCAGGGTGGCAAGCCCTGGTCCCACAGATGTGCCTTTTGGTGGTTTGGCCCCAAAACTTTCAATGGGCACACAGTTACAGAACTCCAAAGTTGAGAAATTTCCCATAGGACAACACTGCAGCATCCTTCTGTGCCTGTATCTCAGATACAGTGTGAGATATGGATTTTTCACTACTTGCAGCTAGGTGGACTATGCATGCGAGGAAGTTTCAAAGCCATAGATTACATCTGCAGTGGAATTTTTTTCATAGGTTGTACAGTTACTGAGATATTGGCAAATTAGTGTTACAAGGGTTCCTTTTCAGGCCTATAGGGCTACTGTTTGGCTCCTTATTTAAGTGTAAGTGGGAGCCCAGGGCCCAGAAGGCCTGTGCTTTCAGACGCATATCATTATGCACAAATGGGCAGCTTGGTGGAAGCGCACAGCCTGGAGGGCCCACACTCCTAACAACACATACCAGTTACCAGGTACATTACACTTTCTCAAATAGTAACAAAATTCACTGCAGAAAACTTCATTAATGTATTAGTTAGGGTTGAAGAGTGAAGGGTTGAGATGTGAATGATGCTGTTTAGTTGCAAAAAATGTAATCAGTTCTATAGATATGCCATTACGAAGTTGAGATTTTTCCTCATAGGATAACACTGCTGCGCCCATAGTGCTTTTCAGTGCCCATATCTCATAAACTATGTGAGATACAGATTTAGTTTATGTTACCTTGCATGGAAGTTTCAAAGTCATGATTACAGCTGCATTGGAATTGTTTTCATAGGTGCAACAGTTACTGAGATATTGCCAAATAAGTGTTACAAGAGCTACTTTACAGTAGTATGGGGCTGCTGTATCACTCCATATTAAAGTGTTAGTGGGAGCGCAGGGCCCTGAGGGCCCATGCTCCCAAATACACATGCCATTACACAACAAATGGGCAACATGAATGGACCGGAGGGCCCGTGCTGCCACAAACACATACCACTAACCACTTACATTACACTTTCTCAAAAGAAGGGAAATTCATTGCAAAAAAATCTACTACTCTTCTACTACATTGCATCACCTCAGCTTGTTTACTCATGGAAAGGAGTGAGAGTTAGGCTGATGACCACAACACACACCCCAACACCTGTTGGTGTGAGGAATGTTCGGGGTGGGGATGGGGTGGAAGGGGTTGGTAACCCTAATATGGAATTTCCACACTTTTGTCACTGTGCTATCAACCCTAATTGATGCATTAACAGTTTTTTGCAATGTGTATATAGTATGTGTGTGTGTGTATATATATATATATATATATATATATATATATATATATATATTAGAGGCAAAACACTCTGTTTAATGCATCAGTTAGGGTTGTTCTACAGACTAAAATAGGACATTTGTGTTAGGCTGAAAGCCCCTTGATCCCCCCCAGCCCACCCCACTGGCTGGGTGCATTGGGGTCGTTGGCCCGAACTCTCACCCCATCACATGTGTAAAGAAGCAGAGGTATAGGAGAAAGGGGTGAGAGTTAGGACCGATGACCCCAATGCGCACCCCAAAGCTGGTTGGGGGGGTGGGCTGGAGGGCCAAGGGGACCTTTCAACCCTAACACCGAATTTCCTCACTTTTGTCGCTATGGAACAACCCTAACTGATGCATTAAATTTAGTTTTTTGGCTCTAATTTCCCTTCTTTTTGAGAATGAGGAGGATAAATAGTAAATGGAATGCGGTGGCAGGAGCATAGTAACAGGAACTGCAATGCAAACGCAAGTGGCAATGGTTACGCACATGGTAAAGCAAATGTTAATAGAAACACAAACGTAAAGTGATGTTGAAGTGAACAGTGATGCAAATGGACACGCAAGCACATACAAAAATGCAGCTGGTAACACGCACAGTGACAGCACCGGTATTGTAAACGCAAATGTTAAGTGTTATAGCAACAAGAATGCCAAAGGGAACAGGAATGAAAATGCAAACGGAAGCACACAATTAAACGTGAACCATAACACGCACAGGCATGGTACCACAATTGTTAATGCAAATGGTAAAGTTAACATGAACAATAACACCAAAGGAAACAGAAACGTAAATGCGAACAAAAATGCATATGTAAACTCAAACCGTAAGGCGCTCGGTCATGTTACCACAATTGTAAATGCAAATGGCAACAGTGACAGCAACAATAATGCAAAAGGAAACAGAAACGCAAGAGGAAATGGAAGCACATATGGAAACGCAAACCATAATGTGCACAGGCACAGTAACTCAATAGGAATCACAAATGATAACAGTAACAGCAACGAAGACGCAAAACAAAAGACAAATGCAAATGCAAATGAAAGGGCTGCCATAAATGCAAATGGCAATGCACATGGTGACACAAACTGAAACACAAACACAAGCAGTAGTTGAATCACAAATGGTAACAGTAACACAAACGGAAGTGCAATTGAGAACACAAAGGGTAACATACACGGTGGCTTACACGGGAACAGTAACACAAACGGGTATTTAAATGCAAGTGGAAACAGTAACTGTAACATTAACAGAAGCACATACCCTGTTTTTCCCCAACAGCTGCATAGAGAAACACAGTGTGTACAAAGAATGTATGCATAATAATGGGCATCGGAGCTGAAAATGAGGTGTTGGAATACTAAATTGCTTATATCTCAGTAACCGTATGACGTAGAAAAAAAAATTCACATGATTCATGATTTTCCTGGCTACATTTTTGCTGCATGTGTAGGGCTACACACTGTCACGATGAAAATTCTGTATTTTGCACCGTATTCAAGATATGAGCTCCAAAAGGCACGGCGGATGCCACCATGTTAGTCTATGGGAAAACAATGTCTATTTCAGAGTACTGTATCTTGGCATCCAGGCAACATTTTTTCACCAAAGCATGAAAAGGCACATCTATGAGATGTTGGCTGCTTTCCTTCCAAATTTCAGCCCAAAAGACCAAACAGTTCTTTTGCAGCAGGGTGGCAAAGAATTCTTGTCATTTTGACCATAGTCTGGAAAAGTACTTTCGCAATTTGAGACACCTTTCACAAAAATTTGTGAAAGTGTCGCAGGTGCTACACTACTTTGTGACACTACTGTTTCCAGAAATTTTAAAAACATATTTCTGGGGTGTTTAACCCCAAAATAAAGACATGGCTAGCATCCTCAGGGTCCAACTAGGTGAACACAGAAATAATTGTGTCCCTAGAGGGTCCCAATTTTAAATGCCAAGCATTTTTCTGATCAGTAACTGAAAACAAAATAGCAGATTTGCGACACTACTAGGGTCATTTGCGACACTAAAAAGTGCATTTGCTACACTTTCAAACTTTTTGTTAACTTTTCCCATTGACTTGTAATGGGAACTTGTTTTTTGAATACGTTTTGAACCGTTCAATACTTTTTCACAAAATTTTCAAAAGACACATTGGGGACCCAGCTACATGTTCCTTGATGTGTTCAGACTGGTTACGCAAACTGTGTGACCTGTAGGTGTGAGTAAAAAATGCACAAAAAAGCATAATAGCGCATTCGGAGGTTGCTTAATAACTCCACAACTGTATATCCGACTGGTATGAAAGTTGGCAGGTGCCAATATCTGCCATGCCCAACTCTGCACTCCACATTTCATGTAAATCTGTTAAATGGTGACAAAGTTATAAAGGTGCAAAGTTTCACCCTTTAGCCTTAAAAGTTCTACTGAACCCTAACTATGGTAGTACTACCGTGCTACTATATATATATATATAATATATATGTGTTTACTGGGTAGCTGCACAGATCCAATGGACTCTTTTCAGGCACAACCAGGGCTATAAGTACAGCTAGGTACAGCTAAGTGCAAGAATACAGTTGAAACACAACAGAGTAGCAGCTAAAATGTGAGTGCAATATACATGATGTACAATCAGTCAGCCTACAACAAGACAGTTTAGTCATAGGTAAAGTAGAATTAGGACTCTCATCCAAAGGTAGCCATGCCTCACCTCCGACCATGCACCTGGGCATTAGAAGGACAAGAATGTGTGTGCAAAAGACGTCTGCATCAATCTCACAGAAGCAGCATATTTAATGTTATGTAAGTACACAACATGCATTGTGAAACTAATTAACAACTGCATAGTAGTGCAGTTACAGTGTAGTTATACAGTAGTTATAGTGTAGTTAGTAACACTTAAAATAATTCTTCAGAAATCATTCCCTCATGAAGGTAATACAGTATAGCATAATGGTTAAAAGCAATGACATGCAAAATTGGAGAACTGGGTTTGAGTCCCAGGGCTACCACTTGTACACTGTGCAACCAAAAAAAAAAAGAACTAAAAATAAACATGCAATCTAATATTGTAAATTGCTATACAATAAAAAATTAATTTATTTACATAATTACTTACTGACTTTTAATAGTGCTGTAGTTACTAAGGATTGTGCTGCATCTGTAGCATTGTTTCCACAGTTAACGTCTAACTAATATGCACTTACAAAGTATGTACGTAGAAACTGACACTTAAAGTGTAAGAAGAAGAGTGTAACAATGCTGTAGTTACTAAGGAATGTGCTGCTTCTGTGGCATTGTTAATGAGTAACTAATATGCATTTGCAGAGTAAGCATACAGAAACTAACACTTAAAGTGTAAAAGGAAGGGTGTAACAGTGCTGTAGTTACTAAGCAATGTTCTGCTTCTGTGGCATTATTTCCACACTTAATTCCTAACTAACATGTATTTGCAAAAAGAGATTTCAGCCATATTGGTCCATGGAAAACAGGAGAAGATGGAAGGTTTGATACATTTTATTGGACCAACAAGTGTCTTGTACAAAGATGGAGTCATACACAAGCTTTCGGGGCCTCACAGGTCCCGTCTTCAGGTGGATATCAAAATTGAGCAACATAAGCAGTATTTATACCCACTATGGAGCAATTAAAAATCAGCAAGTGAAGTAGGAAGGTAATAAAGGGGACTAGAGATGAAAATCTAAGATGCAAATTAAAAAAAAATAGAAGAAATGGGGAGGAGGGCTTAGTAGGAACATGTCAGTAGGAGATGAAAAGAAGCTAAAGGGAAGACAAAGGCACACAGATAGGATCTGAGATCACAGGCTGGTTGCAAGGGTAGAATAGACAGGAGATGCCTAAGAGATCCAAGGAAGTCAAGAAATTAGGAGAAGTAAAAGAACAAAAACTAGATAAACAGAATATGAGGTAATAAAAGCAAAGGTGTGAAAACAATAGGGAGTTGGTGGGTCTGAGCTAAAGAGTTAGTAGGAGAGGGAGGGAGGATGTGAGGTACAGATAGAACTCAGAAAAATTATAAGAGAAATACAAAACCAAAGTGTGATAAATAATGACATGATTTAGTTCACAATAAAAAAAGTATTACAGTTTACCATAGTGTGTCATGAAACCAATGTCCAAATTCAGTCCAGAAATGTTAGATTTAAATTGTTTAATATATTTAATTTTCCATGTTCTTCTGTTATATGTGTGTTTCTGAAGTTGCCTCTTAGTATCAAAATAAATAAATCTAAGAGAGTGATCACTTTGTGAAAAATGGTTTCCTACGGGTGTGCTGCTAATCTGGTTTACTGTTGTGGGACGGTGGTGATTCATCCTGCTCTTCAGTGGTTTACTAGTTTCCCCAATATAACATCCATTTGTGCACTTCTTGCATTGAATTAAGTAGACTACATTGCTGGATTGACATGAGTAGGATCCATTAATTTGTATTATGTTGTTCTGGCTTGTCTTGATAGTGGTCTGTGTGCATATGTGGGTGCAGGTCTTACATTTTGCCATGTTGCATGGTGGTGTCTCTCTTGTTTTCTGGTTATTTTGATCTGCTGGAAGTTTGTTATGAATTTGTGTTCGAGACGCTGGGGGCTGCTTATAGGCAATGCCAGGCGTTTCAGGGAAGATGTCTTTCAGTGTTTGATCTTCTCTCAGCATGGGTTGTAGCTCTTTGATCATTTCCTGAAGGGGTTTTAACATGGAGCTGTAAGTGACCACTAGGGGTGTGCTGTCAGTTTGATGTATTTGCCTGTATTCCAGCAGATTGTCTCATGATATTTGTATGGCCAGTTCAAATTCTCTGTCAATTTGTCTTGGAGAGTGACCCTACTAAATTAGGGAATTCTGAAGTGTGGAGAGCTGTCTGTCTCTTGTTCTTTCATCAGAGCAGATTTGATGGTATCAAATAGCCTGACTGTAGATTATAGTATTTTTGTATGATTTGGGTGGAAGCTGGAGTTACGCATGTAGCAGTGTCTGTCAGTGGAGTTTTCTGTAAAGAAAAGTTTGTATATGTCCATTTTTAGTGATACTGACTGTGGTGAGAAGAAATGTATGCTGGTGGTGGAGTATTAAATAGTGAGATGTATGGAATGATGAACGTTGTTAAAATCATGATGGAATTTTTTGAGAGAGTCTTCACCTTCTGCCCAAATCAGGAATATGTCATCAATAAATCAGAGGTAGACATTTAGTTTATAAGGGTGGTGTTTAAAAAAAATCCTTCTCTAAGAAGGTCATGAAAAGATTGGCAAATTGTGGGGTCATTTTAGTGCCCATGGCTGTCCCCATGATCTGTAAAAAGTGCTTGCCATTAAAGGTGAAGTTGTTGTGTGTCAAAATGAAATTTATTAGGGTGCTGATGTATTTGCAAAGTAAGTAAGCAGAAACTGACACTTAAAATAAAGCATACGAAGAAGGGTGTGACTACTATACACTTACATTGAATGTCAATGCTGTAGTTTCTGATGTATGCTTCTCTTCAGAAATCATTCACTCACGCACTTACTGCTTAATAAACATGCAATCTATATGGCAGAGTTAGGATACACCCTCAGCTGTGACTGATGGACCAATTTTCTACCTCCTTATTTCCTAGCTACCAAAACTTCTGTTTTTCAAATGTCTGTTGCACAACAGTTAATGCTTTTCTTTTTCATTTTCTTCTTTTCCCCCCTACCCTAGTTTGGCGACCTAGCATAGCTCTTTACTATCCCTGCTAAACTTCCTACTAGTTCTCTCTCTTTTCATTCTTTTTCCATTTCCATCTGTCTAATCCCTGGAATAATGCCAAACACCTGGAGAGGTGTTGTGTGAAGTGCATAAGTGCATTTTGTGTAAAATAAACATGAAGGCTGTTTTAGATAGCAGGAATGAATACAGTCAATAAAGCATTTTTTAAGAAAAATAATTAAGAAGTCATATCATACTAATCATTGCCTGATTAGTACAGTTATACAAATTTCTTAAGGTATTTTCATAAATTCACACTATATACCTGTTACCATATGAAGCTAAACAAAAAACTGTGGTATGCATTATAAAAATGCTTAGTCATTATGAATCAAAGATATAGAGAGTCAATATCTGTGGAGATATGCACTGTACCTTTAATTGAACCAGGCAGTCCCCTGGAACAAGCAAAAATCCCCTTTGGTTTTGAAACAACATGTCCAGACATGTAAATAGAAAAGGACTCAGTCAGGTGACCCACCAAAAATATATAAAAACCTCTTCACTGAGTTCCCTTCAGTGCTGTCCACTGGGGCTCAGCCCTGAGAGGGAGGACAGAGGCAGACAAGCTGTTGAATGCAGTTGAGAATGGTCTTAGGAGCTCTGAGATCCAGGAATGTATTATGGGAGAAACTGCTGATGTTAAGCAGTGATTTTCTTTGCATTTTTTTTGTTTTCATTTATTATTTTTCAAACCTTTGGAAAATAAATCACACCACGGTATGTTTTAAACCTGCAAATTTGCCTCGTCTGAAGTTTATTCCTACATGCTGTAACAAACTTGGTGTCACAAGGGGGATAGTACTGATTGTCCACAAGAATAAGAGGGAGACTGGTACCTGGATACCAGCCCTGGTATCCAGACATAGGGGGCAAAGAGTAGGATGGTATACCTCCAGAATCTCGTGGATGCCAAATATCTGTTGAAGGAGGAGGGGCTTCACTGTGTGCATACCAGAGCCCAGGTGAGGAGTACCAGAGGGGAATTACTAACCAGAATGGGGTTCAATGGAACACAGAGGTGGACCAGTGTAGAAGAGAGGTGGAGCACCACCGCCAGATGCTGATGGAGGGTTCCCAACCAGAGGATTTTGTAATGGAGGCAGAGGACCAGAATCCATTGGTTCTACAGGAGGAGGAGGGCCCCCTTATTGAACCTTTGTTTCCAGTTACTTTTGAAATCCTGCTATTGCCTATTTTTCTGGACTGCTTCTACTTGGAGGATAATGAGATGAAGGCCTCAGGTAAGACTGTTTCAGGACATTTACATACTGGGGTGAAGATTAAAAGCAACAGGGAAGATTCCATGGTGGATGAATGGACTTTCCCATGTTTTCAACCCCCTGTGATATGGTATGAAATGTATGAAACATGTAATGTTTAAAATGAATATAGCATTAAGTCTGGGGCCGAGTACAGTCAGTTGAGGGTACCAGAATGATATAAAGGATGAAAGGACACCCTTGGTATGTTAAAAATAAGTGTTGAAAGGAAACTCCACAGGTTTTGGAGTTAGGAACTGGCTGATTGATGTTCAGCATGAGAAGATTTCTTGTCTGCCAGAAAATATATGAAAGGGAAATGGATAAATGATATTTATGAAATGATTACAAGAAATGCACAATGTGAAAGAAATGTCTATATTGTATGATACAAAATGAGTAACCCAGGGTCATGGAGGATCTAGGTATGGGATGGAACCTATGATTGGGCCCCAGAGTGGAAAAAATTTGTTAGAATGGGGTTAGAGCTGGGTACAAGTCACCCTGGGGAAAGTTGTGGTATTGGCCTGTATGACCACCCTGATTGCTAGATGGAGGAAGCTGGAAGTCAGTATAACATGGCTGTGTATTATTTTCTCTCTTTTAATGTACTGATGAAGGTACAATGGTGGGTGCACAGAGTTCTGAAAAAAATGCCAAGTGATGGGTTCTGAAATGATGTCAACAGATGGGTTCTGAAACAATGCCAAGTGATGGGTTCTGAAATCATGCTAATTGATGGGTGTCTGATATTACATATGAAATGCCTGAGTTGTAGTAACCAGAGTGAAATGGAGGGTAGACAGTCACTACAGACTGAAGTCCTCTGACAGCATAGATGGGTACTGTGCTGAACCACATGACAGTCCCAGGGTAATATTGTGAAAGTATTGTCATATTGCAGTAAGTTGGTATCATGGACAATACTAAAAATACCCAAATTAAGGGACCCTGGGGTGAAGCTCTCATAGTTGGTGAGAGAAAGTTTCAACCAACCCCCATTCTACTGTTTTGGTAGAATATTTATGACTGAGAGGGTTTTTTTTAAAAAAAGTAACATTTTGTGAACTGTTTTTTTTCTTAAGGAGAGAGCGAGGTGTGTGGCAGAGTTAGGCTACAGCCTCAGCTGTGACTGATGGACCTATTTTCTATGTCCTTATTTCCTATCTATCAAAACTTCTGTTGTGTAAACTTCTGTTGCACAACAGTTAATGCTTTTCTCTTTGCTTTTCTTCTTTTCCCCCCCTACCCTAGGTTGGCCACCTATCGAAGCTCTTTACTATCCCTACTAAACTTCCTACTTGTATTTTAGTAAATTCACACTATATGAAGCTAAACAAAAAACTGTGGCATACTTTATAAAAATCCTTAGTCATTATGAATCAGAGATATAGAGAGTCAATATCTGTGGAGATTTACACTATACCTTTAATTGAACCAGGAAGTCCTTTAAAATAAACAACAAAAAACTTTGGTTTTGCAACAACATGTCCAGGCACATGAATAGAAAAGGGCTCAGTCAGGTGACCTCACCAAAAAGATATAAAAACCTCTTCACTGAGTTCACTTCAGTGCAGTCCACTGGGGCTCAGCCCTGAGAGGGAGGAGAGAGGCAGAAAAGCTGGTGAATGTGGGGTGGAAAGGATGAAAAGTGTCTTGCCAAGGTTGGAGGAATGGTCAAATGTATGGCAGCTTAGATTCAATGCAAAGAAGTGCAAATTAATGCACCAGGGGAAACAAAAACCCAGGTGAAGAGTACACAGTGGGGGGTGAGATACTGACAACAACAAAAATGGAAAGGGACCTGGGGGTAGTCATATCAGATGACCTAAAGGTGGGCCAGCAATGTGAGAAGGCAGTAAGGAGGGCTGGGGGATACTGGGATACAAAGGGAGAGGCATCACCAGTAGAAAACAGGAAGTTGTTGGCCCTCTCTACAGACAGTTGGTAAGACCACATCTGGAGCACTGTGTACAGTTCTCGAGACCCCAGCTCCACAAAGACATAGACAGGGTTAAGGCTGTCCAGAGGAGGGCAACCAAAATGATGCAGGGTCTGCATCAGAAGACATATGAAGAAAGACTAAAGGAACTAAAGATGTATAGCCTCGAGGAAAGGAGGGGAAGG
Source organism: Neoceratodus forsteri (assembly GCA_016271365.2). Taxonomy (NCBI): domain Eukaryota; kingdom Metazoa; phylum Chordata; order Ceratodontiformes; family Ceratodontidae; genus Neoceratodus; species Neoceratodus forsteri. Next base: position 633,846,437 of record CM057455.1, on the reverse strand, counting down.
GGGGCATGATAGAAACTTTGAAATACCTCAAGGAAATCAACAAAGTCCAAGAGGGTAGCATCTTTCAGAAAAAAAGATGTGCAAAAACAAGGGGGCACAATTTGAAGATAGAGGCGGAACAGCTCAGAGGTAATGTGAGGAAGCATTTCTTCACAGAAAGGGTTGTGGATACATGGAACAGCCTTCCTGATGAAGTCATAGAGTCAAAAACAGTGGGGGAATACAAGAATGCATGGGACAGACATAAGGCAATTCTAGTTGGGGGTAGGAGGAAGTAGACTGTTGGTTAACAAGGATCTGCAGCTTATCCGTTTGGTAGGGAAATGGGCAGACTAGGTGGGCCAAGTGGTCCTTATCTGCCATCAAATTCTATGTTTCTATGTTTCAGATGAGAAGGATTTTAGGAGCTCTAAGATCCAGGACTATATTATGGGAGAAACTGCTGATGTTAAGTAGTATTTTCTTTGAAATTTTTTTGTTTTCATTTATTATTTTTTAAACATTTGAAAAATAAATATCACACTACGGTGTGTTTTGAACCTGTAAATGTGCCTTTTCTGAAGTTTATTCCCATATGCTGTGACAATCTAATATTCTTAATTGCTATACAACTACATTGTTTACTTATACAAATACAATTCATTTATATAATTACTTATTGCCTTGTAACAGTGCTGTAGTTACTAAGAAATGTGCTGCTTCTATGGCATTGATCCACACTTCTTCTACACCCACACTCCTGGTCTGCTATGGCTCAGGTGGGTGCCTGGGGGTGGGACATAGTTACATACCATGCATTATCACTGATCTGCTGTTTGGAGTGGTGGTGGGCGGCAAAGCATACACAGGTTGGGACCCTTCCTTATCCATTACATGCCCTTCCCAGTTGCTGAATGGTGTGCCTGTCATAGCACTGTCTTTTAAATCAAGCTACCCCATCACTCTCACTATTCCATGAGGGCTGGGGGCAGGACAGTAAAAATAGGCAGACCAGTAGGTCCCTTTAAAGGAAAACAGCAGTAATGGGAAGACAACTCATAATCCACAATTCCCCACTCCATACACAGTTCAGGATCCAGTCTGCTCCTGGTCAGACCATTTGATTGAATGGCTGCTATTGATCACCAGGCCCAGGAATGTACATTGACACATTGCCAGCTGCCTACGTGAACGGGGTCCAATATTAAATTGCATGTTTAATAAGCAACAATTTCATGAGGGACTGATTTCTAAATGAGAACTTACATCACAGCTACAGTATTGACATTTGATAAATGTAAATGTGTGCAGCTGCAAATACATGTTAACTAGGCATTAATTGTGAAAACAGTGCCATTATTTCTTAGCCACAATATTGTTATAGTGCCAATTAGAAATTATGAAAATGAAATATTTTGGTGTACAGATAAATATCAATTTACAGTATTAGACTGCATGTTTATGAACCTGTAAGTTCATGAAAAACCAGAATACAGACATGGAATATCATCTAAAGAGATGCCAGTCAGTGAATATAACTGTAGCAGACTGAAGTTGCATTATATTCATATTTTAGTTACCATTCTTATTACACTTTTAAACTTTTCTGTGTGATTACCTTTTAAATAAATGTCAGATAGACACAGACAGTTGAAACACTGCACAAGAGCTGCTGTTACAGCATAGCTATACAGTAGTTACAGTGTAGTAAGAGATACATAAAGTGTTACCAAAAAATGAAAATTAACATACCTATCGCAATTCTTAATCTTCCTATGTGTAGTCACCAATCATCACTGTCTGGGTGACAGCTGGAGGTGCAGCAGCCTGTAGGAGTTTTTTTTTTTGTAGGGGGAGGAGCCAGCACCACAGATGGTGCAGCTCTCGAGGCCATTGCATTATTTGGCACTCGTGAGTTGGCCAGCAACGATCACTGGCTCCTCCTCTGCCCCAGTTCTGCTCATCGGAGAGAAAGGAAAACAAATGGATAGAGAAAAGATAAGGGTGGGGCAAGGGAGCCCAAGGGATAGCTAAGAGAAAAGATGCAAAACTGGAAAAGGATTAAGCCAGCCAGAGGACAGAGAAGCAGGACCTGAGGGTGTGGGCTTTGGCCCCAGCCCCTGTGCAGCCAACCAGAAAGAGATAGAGAGAAGAGAGAAATGTAAAGTAATGAGGAAGAAAGATGGGAGGAAAAAGAGAGAGACCCCACCACATCCTATACCAAGAAAGAATTCTGGGAAAAAGATGTTGTTTGACATCTGGAAGGTCACTGAGCCTGTTGCCATCCCACTGGGACTACAGAATTTGGTTGAACCAAACTAGACCAGGCACTCAGAACCTCTTGCTGGAGGAGATGAACAGCAGTTCAGACAAAGATTCAGAACCAAGTACTTCCCCGCTTGAAAAAGTTGATAGCTGCATATTAGATGGATAATCTCAGACATCAATTCTTCCCAAAGAGAAGGTGAGTGGAGAAGGTTTTCTCCACTCCCTCACTGCAGTACAGGGTGGTGACAACCACCATGGGACATGACCCCCTCTGGTTACTGTTGTCCCAAGAGGAAGAACTCATATGGTTAAGGGGGGAATAGTGTCTGGGACAAGTCCTATCACCCCAAACTAAGGGGAGAAGAGGAAAAATTATATAAGGAGGGAGAAGGAGAGTCCCCATGGGCCCTCTCCTCCCCTCCTCACCTAGGGGAGATCCTCCACCACTAGGAGTCAGTCATAGCCCATAGACCAAAGTCCCAGAGGAATCCCCCTGTTGAGAAGGAAAAGTTCCACAGACAGCCCCTAAGGCTAGGGCAAGAAGCCCTATTTGCCCTCCTTCCCAGGTTGGGCCCTCTGTTGCTTAGGAAGGTAACAGAGGACTCGGAGGCACCAGTAGGACCCTGCCCACAATTGACCTCAAGAAGGGCGAGGACAAGCAGGAAGGGGGCATCACACAAGGACTGAGGCCCAGAGGGGAAGGTGAGCTTGTGCCAGTGATGAATGGTGAAGATACACAGGAAGATCAAGAATTACAACAGATATGTAATTGTCATAACTTCCTTCTGTCAAACTTCACCATTCATCACTGTCTGGGTGAGTACCAAGCCACCCCAATGGGGGCCCAACACTTCCCTGAGGGACGTGAGTCCCTCAGCCTCTTGCGGGGGAGAACCACAATAGGAGGAGACCCATTACAGGCTAATTAGGCCTTTAACTGGGCAGGGTGAGGCGGGGTCTCCCATTGCCTGGGAGACGGAAGTCACCCATGTAGTTCTTGCCTCACCCTGTGGGAGAAAATTAGGGTTTCACAGAAAGCAGAGGCAAGCACCCTATGCCAGGCCAAGGGTGACAACCTTGATAGACAAAGCCACACCATTGGCCTCATGCAGATCGCTGTCACTGCTAGCATTGAAGATACCACATTGCTGGTGTAAGACCCCCTTGCCTGGTGCATTGCAAGGTCCAGACCCTGCATATAGAGGGCAATGGCATGTCTGGTTTCTTCTGTATCAGGCAGGAATACCAGCACCTGGCCTAGCATTGACCACAGATGCCTGTTGAAGGCAGCAGGATGTGCCTGATGAGTGGCAATGCAGAGCATGATAAACACCGAGGAGAACACTCTCCATCCCCAGAAGTCAGACTCCGCAGAGTCTGCATCCATGGGTCAGTCATGCACTGGGTGTCTGTGCTCAGAAGGTGTATTCAGTACCCTCACTCCCAAAGTGGGATGAGGCAAGGTCCCCTGGAGACTCCTGGGGTGCACAATACCTGCACTGGCAGTCTATAGGGGCTGGAGTTGGGGGCAGATGAGCACTGCTAGGTGCCAGATGACACCTCATGGAAGAGAATCAGCCAGGAATGGACCTTCAGGTGGTCCACACTGAATTCACTAAGGAAGACATATGTCATCCACTCAGTATTGTGTCTTGAAATGAGGGATAGGTGCAGATCTCTGACCAGCCTTGATAGGAAGCACTGATACTCTGTCTGATCAGTGTCTGAGGACAGATGGAGAGAGATATCCTCTTCTTCAAAGAAGGAAGATGAGGAAGATGATGAATCTCAAGAGTCCAAGCCCAGCTGCTGTGAGGGAGACAGGCAAAAGACTTGGTCATATATAGCCCTGACATATTTGGGGAAGGTGGCAGCAGTGGCTCAGAACTGTTCCCAGGTCAAGGCCACTAAAGCATCCATGTGACCTGGGAAATGGGGGGGGGCTGCAGAGGCAATGGAGATACACACTTCACCTTATGCGAGCTTCCTCTGCCATGGCTGGGGGACCTCAATGGCAATCTCAGACCTCCTGGGGATTCACTGGTCTGTGCAGCTACAGGCAGTTCAGCCAGCTTGAAGCAGGCAAGACTGAGCCTTGAAGGGTAAACTCCCCAGTGAGGAGATCGGGGCCACATAGAACCAGAAGGAAGGAAGGATACAACCCCACCCAATAAAGCCTCCCTCAAAGGGGTCAATGGAGAGAACAAGGGCTCAGCACTGTGACTCCTCTCCAAACCCCGAAGGGTCTCAGGGGAAGATCACTGCCCCATGCCCTACCCCTTCAAACCTGTCAACTCCAAGGTCAATTTCTTCCTGAATCCCAAAGCTACATACTACACCAGTCTCGCAAGCCCCCTGAGGGAGGCTGCAGAAGAGGAAGTCACTGTTCCAGCCCGGGGGGGGCAAACGGCACCTGCACTGGGACCGGCAGCTGTCAGGGCCCCGAAGACCCAAAAACCCCCACATACAAAGTGCCACTATTGGCAGGCCTTCTACCAACATCACCACTGCCACTGGAGCTGGCGCCAACCATAATCGCTGGTGCCAATGGAAGGGATTCCTGGGAGGGCAGAGAGTTACTGAGCACCGGAGAACCCTCCAACCCCGAGGAGTTGGGCAGCCAGTCTGGATCAGTCTCCTGATTATCTGGCTCTGGAGAGGAGGAGATCCAGAAGACCTCCAGATGAGTGGCCCCCGAGGTTTTCCCACCCGCGGCACCACTCCCAGTGCCGCAGGAAAGACAAGTACCACTTGCAGGGCCATGCCAATCAATGGAGCTGCAATCAGTCCTGGGATCTAGAACAGTACCAGCAGGTGGAGCTGAGGAGCCACCCATGCCAGGATCAGCAGGCATGTCCACGACAACGGGGGAGCCTACACCTCTGAGGCAGTAACTGCCTGTGCCATGGTCCCAGCCCAGAATTCCTCTGGCACCATGGAAGAGACCTCCTCCCTGACAAGGCTAGAAGGGGAGGAGACCCTCTCCTCACCAGTCTGTATAGAACTTGGAGGGGACCTGAAAGAAGAGCAGTGAGACCAACGCTTACAGTCCCTTGTACGACGCCACCCTCCAAAAGTTGGCAGATCGTGGATGACTTTCCACACACAGTGCTCCAGCACTCTGTGGTCCATGGAGAAGCAAGTGTCGCAACTATCCATATCATGAGACAGACCCAGGCAGGTGAGGAATCGGTCATGCCGCACCATGAAGGACATCTGCCAGTGCAGGGATACCGATGCATAGGAGGCTGGTCGGCCTTGGAAGAGCACTTTTTGTCCCCAAAGGAGCCCAACATGACTCGAGGTAATTAAAATAATAATAAGACACAGACTCAGAGCTGCTTCAAGAAAAAAAAAGGAAAGTTCTTACCGGATTACTGCAGAAAACGGCACCCAGTGATTAGTGGATGGTGGAACTGGAACAGAGTAAAAACAACGTAAACACTGGTGTCAAAACAACTGACTAGGCCGCAATGTTGCAGATAAAATTTCTTCAGCAGGTGTTAGGTGCTGCACTCTTAACAGCGGGAGAAGCAGAACTGGGACATAGGAGGAGAAGGAGACCATTGCTGATCAACCCGCAAGTGCAACTTGCTGCATCTGCTCGAGGGTGTTGCTGCCTCCTGCACAGGCTGCTCTCCTTAAAAAAAAAGCTACGGTGAGGTGTTGCACTTCTGACTGTCACCCAGACAGTGATAAATAGTGAAGATTTACACAGGGAAGATCGGTAGTACTGTGTTGTAGTTACACAATTTGCATGAAGTGGTAATTACTGCAATTACTGTTGCCTCCCTTCTTCCTCAAACAATTCTTTCTGTCAAAAGTAACTATGTATGTTGCACTTTGCAAAAGCTGTTACACATGTAGTTACACTTCCAGCATAAATCAATTTGTAGCAAAAGAGAAACAGTTGTGGTTGCACATGTAACTACCACTTTATGCACATTGTATAATTACACACTAGTCAAATGTGAAAGAAATTAACTACACAGTATTTACAGTGCAATAACAATGTAGTTAGTTCATAGAAATGTGTGTCTAACTACATTATATGGAAATGTAAAACTAATTACTAACTACATTGTAGTTACATGTAAGTACACAGTACTTACATAGTAGTTACATGGTAGTTATACAGTAATTACAATGTACTTAAGGACACTTAAAATAAGTGTTACCACTTGTGCTGTATATTATAAAAATTATCAATACAGTTTACAAAAAAAGAAAGAAAAACCAGTAGAGCCAAAAGATATTTATGGTGTGTGCGTGGGTGGTGGGATGGGTGATGCTCATATCAATTAAAATATAAAGGATTTTTGGAGGCACCCCCCCCCCCAATGAGCTTGTCATCTCCCATGCAAAGTTCAGGCTGCCAAGCCATTTAACTGTTTAAATATTTAAATATTCATATGGCTTTGGTTTCCACTATACAGCTGTAGGAAAGAGTTCAGGCTAAGCTGCATCTTTTACATCACTATTATTTTTATCTGTGCAAGATTCAGATACACCAGACAGTATGTATTCTAGGAGCTCCAGGTAAGGAACAGATTACCTGGTACTAGGGGCATCTGCAGCCAGAAGCAGCTGTGCCCAGCTCCATGGGATGTGGCACTTCTCCTGCTGCCATCCCCGCTATGCCCACCAGCCAGAGAACACTTTAGGTATGCCTCTCACTCATTTCTCAGAGCCAGATTCACAACCTGATGCTGACTCCTCCTCGATTGGCTGCATTTGTGGACTCAGAGTTTTACGATTGGTCCCCTATGGAGACTAAGTGCTGTGATTGGACAAGGGTCTCTAGCCAGGACTGGAAACTACAGCTCGGTCCCCGCTGCTGTCCCCAAGCACCAGGTGCTAAATTTAAACAACTGCCTGCTTTCTAAACTGCCTTCAACATTTTCCTGGTGTGCGTTTTTTGTTAAATTGTATGGTTAACCTGGTATTACAGAGCCTGCATAACTGTATACCGTAAGTGCTCATGGCAGGAGTTAACTTAGATGTGTTTTTTCCAGGCAATGTTTTCTTGGTTGTGGATTTATAAATGTAACCTAAGTATTGTTCTTTCACCCTTAGTTACTCACTGCATATATATAGTTAAATGATTACAGTGCTTCTGTGCAGCTTGTTTTCTAACTTAATTTTTCTGTCCCTTGCTCTGTAACTTTGCCCCCCCACCCTAACTATCTGCTGAATTCCAGTCCTTTCCCTCTCGCTTGCTCTCTCTCTCTCTCACTCACTCAATCTATTACCCCTGCCCCCTCCCTGCCTCGCAACCTGCGGACCCACCCACAGTTTAACTTTTCTTTGTCTTTCCAATGACACCCTACTGTCAGTCTGTCTCCCTACCCTGTCTGTCCTCCACCCACAGTTTCCTGCCTCTTTTTTATTTAATATTTCTATGTTTTCTCTCTCTCCAGCTCAAGGATGCTCCCTAGGGGCATCTGCACCCAGAAGCGACTGTGATCAGCTCCTCGGGACACGGTGCTTCTTCTGCTGCCATCCCAGCTACACCCACCAGCCACAGAACACTTCAGGTACAGCTCTCACTCATTTCTCTTAGCCAGATTCACAACCTGGCACTGGCTACTCCTTGATTGGCTGCATTTGCAGACTCAGAGTTTTCCGATTGGTCCCCAACAGAAACTAAGCACCGTGATTGGACAAGGATCTCTAGCCAGGACTGGGAACAACAGTTCACTCACTGCTGCTGTCCCCAAGCACCAGACACCAAATTTAAACAATTGCCTGCTTTCTAAACTCTGCAATATTTTCCTAGTGTGCATTTTAGTCCCCTCCCACCCAGGCCCCCTCTATTAAATAGTCATAAGCCCCTCCATCAACCAGTTTCCCTGCACCAATTGGCTCTCAAAGTTTTAAACACAATCCAACCCAAAGCCTAAGGTACTAACTTAGTTACATACTAATGTGCTCATCTCAGGGACTGCAACTTAAGTGGCTTACAGTATTGCTGTGGCCACCATCAAAGTACACTATTAAGCACCACCTTTCCCTTAAAGTAACTGCTAAACAATCCCTCCTCTAGAGTGGTTGCTCACTTCCAACAGCTTTCCTGGTGCTGTCTGCCAGTCTCCTCCACAGCAGCGCTACTCCCCCTTTCACAAGGTTCTTTTCTGTTCTTCTCTCCTCACAGAATTTCTCTTTTGTGACTGGAATACCTCTTAAAATGAACACTTGCGTGTTGCTCCTTATGCTGGTCTCCATTTCCACACTGCTGCTGGTGACTGATGCCTGTGCATCAATTTTAACCATGGAGCAGCAAATACTAAGCCCCTCCCAATCCCCACACACTCTCTCATACACCATGATCATTGTGAATGGACATGAACTTACCCTCATGAGTACAACCCTGCTGGCACTACTGTCTAACTTTGAATGCCGTCAGCTCAGCCTGTTTATGCACTCCCTCACCCTTCAGTCCCTCTATTGGCTTCCTCCTATCTCACCTCTACTTCACTGATTCTCCTCTCTGGTGATGTAGAGAGTAACCCTGGCCCCATAAACACCCACATCAACCACACTGACATTGCCTGGACAGGACACCATGGACTAAAAGTTGCCCACATGAATATCTGCAGTCTTCCATCAAAGTTCCATGAGTTAAGCAAAGTTCCCACCTTTCTACTTCAATGTCATTGGGCATATAGACACTAGTAAGCTCCTGAAGTCTCTCCCTGCAAAAGGCAGCCCTGGCAGTGATGGATTATACCCTGCATTTCTTAAACTCATCTGCCCTGCATTGATTAAACCCCTCACCTTCCTCTTCAACCTCACCCTTACATCTTCTATGGTTACAGACTCTGGAAACATGCAAATGTCATGCCCATCTTCAAAAGTGGTGACCCCCAATCCCCTGATAATTATAGGCCCATCTTCGTATTCCCGCACCTGAGCAAACTGCTTGAAAAAGTTGTGCACCTCCAGTTCTGAGCATCTTGAAAAGTATAACCTCTTATGTCCTCACCAGCATGGTTTCCACAAGCACCACAGTACCGCCTCTGCTTTGACCCTTTTCTCTGATCATGTGTTGAGAAATATGGACCAAGGCAAAGCCACAGGAGCTGTCTTCATAGACCTATCAAAGGCTTTTGACGTTGTTGATCACTACCTCCTCTACTCAACCCTGTCTCTCTCTTTGACTGTTCTGGCAGAACTGCAGCCTGGTTCTGCAGCTATCTATCCAATTGGTCTCAGTCTGTCATCATCAACAATGCCTCCTCTGCTGCTCTCCCTGTACACACTGTAGTCCCCTAAGGTTCCATACTCGGACTTCTGCTGTTCCCCATTTTCATTGATGCTCTCCTGATGGATAGCCTCAGCTGTCAAGTGCTCCTTTATGCAGATGACCTTGTTCTCTACCACAGTTATTAATCCATCGAGCCCATCTCCTCCATCCTCACACACAACTATGGCTTTGCTCATAAATGGTTCCTCGCCAACAGGCTGCTAGTCAATGAAAAGAAGACTAAGTCCATGCTTTTGGTTCCAAACCTTTCCTCTTCAAAGCTGCCAAATCTAACTCCTCCCTCCTTGTATGCACCCCAGCAGGCCCCCCTCTTGATAACATCCCATCTTTTAAATACCTAGGTGTCACTCTTGACCCCTCTCTCTCTTTCACTGAGCATGTTAACAACATTGTGCAGAGAAGTCACCAAAAACTTGGTGCTGCCTATAGACTAAAATACCTTCTATTGGCTGAAGCATGTCTTGCCATTGCCAAGGGCAACCTACTGCCTATACTCAATGCCCCTATTTTTCTGCAGCACATTGGGACCAAGTTCTGTGGCAAGATTACCATTTGCCGCAGAACTTCTGTGGCAGTGGTTTGCAATTTGTGTGTATAACCCCCCAGTTAGCCGGGGTTACTAGAATCCCAGTAATACCTGGGGGTAAGCAGGGAAGGCAGCTTGTGAAACTCCAGTTAAATGGATTTCACATTGTCTCACTCAGTTCTCAGTCTCAGCTGAGACTGAGGGATGACATCACTATAGAACTTTCGCAGCTGCATGAGCCACATTGGAATCTGCAGTTGGGAGTTAGGTTAGAATGTTGGGAGTTTTTGAAGAGAGTTGTGTGTGTGCAGTCTTGAAGAGAGGAGCACAGCAGTCTGTGCACAGGCTCTTGGAGCCTAAAGCTCTGATATAGAGCTACTTTAAGGGAGAGGTGTGTGTTTCCGCCAAAAGAGGGACACATTAAGCTGTTCGTGAAGTGGTGGAGTCTGCTGTTACTGGTCTCAGTGACCCATCCCTGAGGGGATGGGGTGAAAAGGTTTGTCTGTTATTCAAGGGGTAACCTCCTGGTTCTGGCTAGGGAAGAAGCTGACTTATTTTTCAAGTTGTGTTGCGGCACCGGAAGCTGTCAAGAATCGCCTGTGGGGCACCTGCAACCAAAGGGTGAGTTCTGCTCTTACATAGGGCCTATGTTTCACCTGAACTGTTGTAAAGTGGGTATTGGACTGCTTAATCAGTGGAAGGCCTAGAGGAATAGGCTAAGCCAAGTAAAAGTATGTTCAAGTCCAGCACAAGGGGAAAGCCAAGACATGTAGAGGAAATGTGCCTATGCATTTACCCTTTAATCTACACTGCCAAGCTTTTTAGAAAGAGATGTTTAATGTCCAAAGAAATGGCCAGGTATGAATTGTGGAAGCTAGAGGTGGGAGTCCCCCCCCCCATCATTAGTAACCAGGTTCACCTCTTTGAATTTGTTCTGTGGCCCTTTTTCTTTGCCTCAGGCACTTGGCCAGTGCTGATGAAAGTACCCAGATGTGGGATTTAAAGGAAATTTCCCTTGTGGAGTCGAAGGCTCTAAGGTGGTTTAGGAAGCCACGTGAAAATGTGTCCATCCCAAATGGAAGGTGTTTGAGTGGCCGGCAGGGGAGCTGAGCCAGAGAAATCCCCAAATAGTGTACAAGTCGGGATGTGTACCCAAAGCAGTGTGCAAGTCCGGGCTGTGTGCCTGGTGGGTCCAGAGCCTGAGGGCTGAAGTGTTGAGGAAGTGTTCTGTTTCTCTTAACCTGCATTACCAGAAGTGTAGCCCTGTGGGGGTCCGTCTATGCTTGTTTGTTCAGTTTGGATGTGAATAAAAGCCACACTTTAGAATCCCATTCCTGGTATTGGACATTACAGTTATTGCTTCCTGTGTTCAGATTTACTTGGGTGCCCCTGTGCAGAGTAGCCAAACCTAGCCCTTGTGCCGAGTAACCTAGTCCTCCCCGAACCCAGTCCCCCACCTGGTACTGCTGTCAGCTTCAACAGCATACCACCTGTAATCTGCAAAAAGGCAGGGGTGCGGGGTTACAAAATGGAGGCACAGCTTTTGGATTTTAAATTTAGGGAGGATAGGTGCTCAGGCAAGGGGCTAGCGTTTTGGTTATCTGGCAGTGGGTAGCCCAAAAAGCTGGAGGAAGGTTAACTAGCGTGTCGCTGTGTGCTGTTGTCCATATGCTGCTGTTAAAATGCCAGCTGTTTACCAAGGAGCAGTAAAGCTGAAAGAGTATGCCCTTGTCCTGCATCAAATATTTACAGCATTTTACCAGATTTAAAAAAACTGTTATGATAAAGAAAATTGTGGAAAACTAGGGGTAGCAACAGGAAAATTGTGCCCTGGACATTGGAAATGCTTTTTAGTGAACTGAGAGACTTGCTGTACTACTGGGCATGACAAATGGTTCAAATGGGCTCCCGCCGTGGAGTCAGTTCAAAAAAAAAAAAGTGGTTTCTGCAGTTTAAATTTGCCTGCTCGTCGATCGCCGTGAAGAGAAAAGCACTCGTGAGGGAAAGAGGCTCATTTGCATGGCGTTGTGTGATTGGGGAGGCTGCAATCAGTCCCACCCCCAAGCCAGCTCTACAATGACTGCCCAGCATTCGAGAGGGAGTGTGAGTGGAGTGCATGTACTGGCTTAGTGGAGGAACATCACGGTGATTAAAAAGCGCTGTAAAAGTGTAAAAAATAGACTTTTCTGTTAAAAATTGGGCTCAACCTGCATTTTGAATGACTGTATTGTGAGTGCAGTGATCGGAGGGACGATCGGCAGGACTGCCAACCTGCTTCCTTTCTGAGGCCTCCAAGACTGGCTGCAGGCAATTTTTCCATCGCAGCCAACAGCTACTGATAACAGTGAGTACCAACAGTAATAATTGCTCAAACAGTGATTTTTTGCCAAAAGCCAGCTGAATTTGTGTGCAGCAGTGTAGTCGCTTCGCAAATAAAGACTGTGTCAAGTTTTACCAGCAAAAGCAAGTCTGCTAAGCCATTGACTGTGAGCATAGTTATGGGTTCAGCATCAGCATAAAGTTTCAAAGCCAGTAGAGAGACTGTGAGTTGTAGCAAAATATGCAGCACTAGTTACAGGCAATCCTGTGCTTGAAATATCTGAGGATTTAAGGGACTGTGAGCTAAAGCAATGATTTCAGCAAGTGAAAAGTCCGTGGCAAATCATATAAATGTGCTAGGAAAGGAACAGTGCAAGTTTGTGCAGTTTGAGCAAAAGTTATCAGTAGTGGGTGGGATATTCAAAAGGGTTGCACCATGCGCAACAGGGTTGCACATGCTCAAGTCCTACATTACGCCATTCTGTGATATTCATCAGGAGGCAGTTGCGCAACTGAAAACAGGCTGAGCAACAGCGCAATGCAAATGAATGCATGCTCAACAGGAGGGAGGAACCATACATAAACTGCACAGCCCGATATTCAGTGGGCTGTGCAGAATAACTCTGGCGCAACCCCACCTGCGCCTGCACAACTTTGGCCAAAAAAAAGGCTTAAGTTGAGGGCCACCCACAGGTGAGCTGCTGCATTGCAGGGCGCAACACAGCAGCTGCCACCTGTGGCTGGCCCCCAACCAAGTCCCTGTGCCCCCCCAGCCCGATCACGGGCATCAATGTGGCTCCCCCCTCCTCCCATTCCACATCCCTGGTGGTCCAGAGGACCCGAAATGCCCGATCACGGGCAGAAAGTATCTGAACCCCACATCCCATGTGCCGGTATCGGGGCAGAGAAGTATACAACCCCCACATCCCATGTTCTGATCGTGGGCAGAAAGTATACAGAACCCCCACATCCCATGTGCCCGATCACAGGCAGTAAGTAAGTGCCCCAAACATCTCCCTGGTGTCTAGTGTGGCCCCACCCCACTCACCCGAAGCCCCACCACCCGCTGCCGCCCGCCTGCGTTGAGTGGCAACATCCACCCACCTGCTGCCCGCCGCCCACCAACTGACTGGCGGTAGGGCTGCACCCATGGTGCAGAGCTAGAGCCAATGGGCGTGCAGCCATACCGTACATGACAGTCCAGATTTGTGAATGAATCTGGACTGTCATGTATGATATAGGCTGCGCCCATTGACTCTAACTCTGCACCACTGAGCGTGCAACCTTACTGGCCCGTCTGCAAATGGGGCTATAATGACATGCAAATGGCCCCCGTGCCTTGCATGTATTGTGGACCCATTTGCATGTCTACTGAATATCGTGATTTGCACATGGCACAATGGTACTTCTGCCACGCGTTGACTGCTCCACTCTGTCAAGCTTGCGCTATGAAGTTCCACTGTGCCATGCACAGTGGCTATGGCTGGGGAGCGATATTCAAAGAGGGTTGTCAATAGCGCAACCTGTTTGAATATCGTCACAGACACACCTCTGCGCATCTATTTTATGCTGGCGCTAGACTGCGCCTTTGAATGGTGCAGTTTGAATATCCAGCCCAGTGTGTGTAAATCGGATGCACAGTGGCTTGACCCAATTTCTGAATGTTGATGCAGAGTGCTGCCACCGCCATTACAGGGTGGGGTAGTAAAATAAACACAGCAGCAGAGGAGCCATTTTAAAAGTAAAAAAGTGTTCAGTGAAGTGGGACTTTCCAGTAACAGTGAGCATTTGTTTGTTTTCCCTGCAGTCATGGCCTCAGGACCAGCCCGCAACCTGGATCATGCCGGGCTATGGTAGCAGCAGAAGTAAATAAGTTAAGGGACATTGAGAGGTGTTACTATGGAGCAACTGCCTTCTCATGTGGCGATTCCTGGATATCCAGTGCAAGTGTGTTTAATATGCTTAAATGCTGGAAGGGACATCTTCATGGTACCTCACTGTTGGGGTGCTAGAGAACTACGGCTTGTTTAGAGCACCCAAGATTCATTTGGCTCCCACATGGACAAATGTTCAGGAATTTGTAGTTGGCAGCACAGCACCAGGCGGAGCCTGTTGGAGAAAGGCCTGAGGTGTGGAACAAAGCTAGAGGGTGCAGATTTGCAGACAGAACCATATGCTGATGTTTGGATGCTGGATCACAGAGAGATAATTCAGACAGAGCACCAGTAGACCGTAGGAGAGGGTGCCTAGCCCAAGTCTCATATTAGAAGATGAGAGAGAGGCCTTTGAATGGGCGGTATCGACCTTCGCGCCCAGTGAGGAGTGGATAGTCTCAGTAGTGAGGACGACTGCTCACTCCTGGGCAGATTCTCAGTGAGGAAGAAGAAGAGGGGAACCTATATAGTCTTGTGAAAAAGGAATGGGTACACAGCCTCAAGCTCTTACCTGAGAAGAATGCATGGAAGAGAGTGGTGATGCCACTGCCCTGGCTGTGCAAGAAGAAGTCAGGATCCATTTTTGTCTCGTTGAGAATGCGTAGCTGGCAGAACCAGGACTGGCCACCCCAAGCCAGGCCAGCGGTCTCAGGTTGACCAAAGCTAGTAAAGAGGAGAGACTGGTTCATGGGAAGGCAAATGAAATCTATGGATGTCCTTTCCTACCTTTCCTCGGAGAGTCTGGGAGGAGATTGAGAACAGCAGGAAATCCTGGATTTGGGCCAAAGCAATGAAATGTGTGCATCCTGGTGCAAACAAGCATGTCAGGAACAGAATGCTTCATGAAAAATACAGTCAGTGGAAAAGAGGCAGGACACTGTTTATGGACACTGTTGAATAGTGGATGGAGAGGGGCGTGAAACTTTTCACAGTGTGAATTATGTGCACCCAGACAGGGTAATAATTCAAGCTCCTGACCCATTGTACTATTGGCCTCAGTGCAAAGACCTCCTGCAAATGTGCCCATGCCTACCAGATGGAAAGCAGAGCAGTGGTAGTCAGTGCTGCCACCCCAGCCATTGCAGTGCCTTTGTTGTTCCACCAGTATGGACATCCAGGACTCAGGTGCCCCATTCATCAGTTCTACGTGTACTGACTTTCCAGAATCCATCGACTGGCCCAGCAGATGACTTCAAATCCAGAGGGCGCCAGCCCAGCTGTATCCTGATTCATCGCCTGGTAATCGGATGATGTCAGACCAGCTGTTTTCCTTTTTGTTCCTGTTCCAAGGTTCCATCTCCAGAGATGACATTGACCCAGCAGTTTCCAGATGTGCCCTCCTGTAGTTCCTGGAAGATGTACGCCCAGCTGTATCGGAAGAATGCTGCCAGGAGAGTCTTCAGCCGAGGAGCAGGTCAGTGGCATTGTTCATTCTACAAGGGGCTGGTAAGTCCAAACTTTTCTATCCTTATGACATTGCAGTACACACCTACACTAGCAGACTCAGATGTGTGAACTGTCCTCAAAGACTCTCCCTTTGGGACTTTGGCCTTCTAGAACTGTGCTTCACCAGGCTCTGGCCCAGGAGAGACTCTATAATGGACTAGGCTTCGGCACTGTGGTCACTTGATGGGTCTTTTAGGGCACTCCATCCCCCAAAGGTGTAGTGTAAATAATGTCATTGTTTTCTACTGTTTTCTAGTGTATATACTGTTTTGCTACCTTTCTAAAAAAAAAATCTTTTGGGATTCTCCAGTGTTTTGATGGTAGGGGTTTAGATAGACTGTGTAGGCAGATTAAGTGTGTGTTGTCTTTTTTTTTCTTGCAGGTGTTCCTGAAGAAGATAGAAGAAGACAAGAAGAGGAGGGGCTCATCGGAGTTCCTCATTAGTGCTTTAGTGTGTAGTATTTAAAGTACTGCTGTTGTTGTTGTTACTGTGTAGTAACCCTTTTTCTTCCACAGGTATGGTTGTGGGGAGTGAGGGAGTAATGTAATAGATGGTATTAGCTTCTGGTCTGTGGTTGCATGGTGCCCAAGGTCAGGGAGGTCCCCTTTGTTTTGTTTTGGGTTTGAGTTAAAGGCAGATAGGTGTTCCCTAGAGGGCTAGGGGATAGAAAAGCTGTGGCCCTGACCTGCAGTAGGGGTTGCAGTGCTGAGCTATCAGTGCTATGCTCTGCACAGTTCTACAGAACCACTAGGCACCCATACTTGGTGGGTAAAGTAGAGGATGATATGTCAGCCAAAGGCCTCTAGGCCCTTAGTGTTGCTTGCCTGTGCTAGCACATGGTAGGAGGGGCCTGATCACCCCCTCCGCATGGGTAGCACATAGGGTGGGATGGCCTAAGTTGGTAACAATGACTGCGGACAGTCATTTTCCTGGCCTAGGGAGGAGTGTAACCCCCATGTTACCCGAGGTTACTAGAATCCCAGTAAGACCTAGGGGTAGGCAGGAAGGCAGCTTGTGAAACTCCAGTTAAATGGATTACACTGTCTCACTCTGTTCTCAGTCTCAGCTGAGACTGAGGGATGACATCACTATAGAACTTTCGCGAGCTGCATGAGCCACATTGGAATCTGCAGCTGGGAGTTAAGTTAGAATGTTGGGAGTTTTGAAGAGAGTTATGTGTGAGCAGTCTTGAAGGGAGGAGCACAGCAGTCTGTGCACATGCTCTTGGAGCCTAAAGCTCTGCTATAGAGCTACTTTAAGGAGAAGTGTGTGTTTCTGCTAAAGAGGACACATTAAGCTGTTTGTGAAGTGGTGGAGACGCTGTTACTGGTCTCAGTGCCCCATCCCTGAGGGATGGGTGAAAAGTTGCCTGTTATTCCAGGGACAACATCCTGATTCTGGCTAGAAGAAGCTGCCTTATTTTTCAAGTTGTGTTGCGGCACCAGAAGCTGTCAAGAATTGCCTGTGGGGCACTGCAACCAAGGGTGAGTTCTGCTCTTACACAGGGCCTATGTTTCTCCTGAACTGTTGTAAAGTGGGTATTGGACAGCTTAATCAGGCGGAGGCCTAGAGGAATAGGCTAAGCCAAGTAAAAGTATGCTCAAGTCCAGCACAAGGGAAAGCCAAGACATGTAGAGGAAATGTGCTATGCATTTACCCTTTAATCTACAATGCCAAGTTTTTCAGAAAGAGTTGTTTAAGTATCTTCTAGTCTAGTACAAGGGAAAGCCAAGACATGTAGAGAAATGTGCCTATGCATTTACCCTTTAATCTACACTGCCAAGCTTTTCAGAAAGAGATGTTTAATGTCCAGAGAAATGGCCAGGTATGAATTGTCCATCTATGCTTTGTTTGTTCAGTTTGGATGTGAATAAAAGCTACACTTTAGAATCCCATTCCTGGTATTGGACATTACAGTTATTGCTTCCTGTGTTTGGATTTACTTGGGTGCCCCTATGCAGAGTAGCCAAACCTAGCCCTTGTACCGAAGTAACCTAGTCCTCCCAGACCCAGTCCCAACAACCTGGTACTGCTGTCATCTTCAACAGCATACCACCTGTCGTTTGCAAAAGGCAGGGGTGTGGGGTTACATGTGGAAGTCCTGTGGCACTAATGAACTACTACATCTCAGTGTCAGCTTGTCATCCTGACTTCACGTCTATGGCAATGGTTATAGCAATCAGGATCAGGAAAGCACAATAACATTAATTAAAAATAATAGACTTACAGAGATAATGTTATGCCTAAAAATGAAAAAAATCTATCCCTTAAGTTCCTTGCCTATTGCATTAATGAAATATGCAGAGGAACCTTATGTGATAAATAAGGTATTTCTTACTCATGCTGTCTACACCACTCATGAGGTTTCCACTGTGTATCACTTATAAATGGATATGCAATCTGTAACATACATACAAATGTGTGTGTGTATATATATATATATATATATATATATATATATATATATAAGCATGTATACAGTATTGAGAGACTCATACCTACTGCACATTGACACCCTGTAACTTTTGCTGAATTGTTAAAAGATTCACATGACACACCTAGTTTGCAGTGCCACATTAGGAAAGACATTAAATATAACATGACACAGTTTGGTTCCATTGTGTTCTTTCAGTTTTATCACAAACATCTATTTACCCTTTCAAATAGGGCTCCACTTTGTGACATTGCTTCCAGTCCCAATTTAAGTATTTAAATACAACCCTTTATTGTGCCATAGAAACCCAACTGTTGTTAATGTATTATCTAATTACTTCATTTAGCCTCTCCCATGAACTCCTGTACAGAATAAAAGTTTTGCCTTTTATTAAATCATTTTGTACAGCTGTAACGTTCATAACATGTGGTGTCCATCTAGTACCTCATCCTAAGCTGACTGTGCCTTTAATTTGCATGGACTGTGGTCCAAATGCACTATTGTGTTTAGTGACCTTGCAGTTTGTTATAACTCATTTATTTAGAAAATTCCCTTTCCCATGGCATGCTATTTTCGAGTCCTTTTGTGACCACGTTATTATTGGTTCCTCCACTGGCCCAGAATGTTGAGAACCAGAAATGCATGCTGACACCTTCAGTCATCACCCATGGCTCTTTAAAGCTGTGGAGCTGGTGGTTCTGCATTCTTTGACTGCCACCTACATTCTGGACAAGACATGTTGTTCTCCTGAAGTTTGGAGTTATGCACATTACAGGCACTAGAGTGGACTATTTTCTGTGCATCCTAGTTGCTCTTTTGTTCCTGGTGTGTCAAATGTCAGCTGATTGTAAGGTACACATTTGCTTTTGGGAAACACAGAGACACGTAGTCGGACCTTGCCTCATGGTCCCATGATGCTGGGCTCAGGGGTTGAAGGTTGGGGGTAGGGGCAGAGAGTTAATTATAAAGCATTTTAAAGTTGAACAGCTGCAGGTTTTCTAGATTAAATGGTTATACATATATACCCATTCTTTAGACCAAGTCTCTACATGGGGATCATTCTATGTGGCCTGGTCTCTGTGGGGAGGGAGGGAGGGGCATTTTGTGTGATCCTATTCTCTGTCAGAGGCTCCTTTAATGTTACTGCTGCTAAATAGTTTGTTCTGTACTTGGCAAAAACTGCAGTTTTGGGGAGTATATCAATTGGACCGAGTTAGTGCTGGGGCTCATTTTGCATTAGGCATCAGAACACCATAACTACAGTTTGGAGAGTTCTGTAATGAGAAATAAAATACATGCTGTATCGGGAGTAAATGAATAGGACCTGGTCTCTGCAGGTGTTCAGTTTGTGTAGACCTGATCTCTTTAGGGGCTATATTGTGTGGGAGGCATCAGAACACCAGAACTACTTTTAAGCCATCTGCTTATCTGCTAAACTTAAAAGAAATCCTGGTTAATATCATATTTTTTTTGAAAAAACACTTCTGTAGACCAGAAAATGGTCAACACTCAAGCGTACTCACAGTACTCATTTATTTCATATGCAAGTGCATTGAAGACATTTAGCAACAGAAAAGCAAATAGCAGCAGTAAATGAAGTGTTGGGTAATCCACAAATGTATCAGAGCCACAGGAGTCTATAAGATGGCAATTTTTAAAAACATATTGCACCCACCGACTCAACACTGAGAACCCAAATGCAAGCACAGAACTGTTTACCTTTCAACAATATGTTTTGTAATCATTAGGTGTGCCATGAGCTGCATGTTAGGCCAACAGTCTAGCATGGCACATTAAACAATTACCGAGATTCACTGCAACAGCAAAATGAGCCTATAAGGGTACAAACACCAAAATGGATGTAAAATAACTGTAACTGATGGTAACGGGTTGCAGTCACCACCAGCATCAACCCTGTTTGTTGTTTTGTGCACTTTTAGGCTCATTTGGCTGCTGTTGCAGTGCATCTCAGTAACTAGGACATGTGCTACATGGTGTGCATAAAATGGCTTCCATGGCAGTACAAGTGAAGAAAAATACTGGTTTTCCTTACCGGGATGATTGCTGCCAGTGACTGCCAAAGTGTTACCCTTTGTTCTGTTTTTTCTTTTTTATTCATTCAGGTTTTGGCATGCACTTTTAGGCTTCCTTTGCTGTTGCGGTAAATTGCCTTAATTGTTTGGTGTGCCATGTGCTGCATGATAGGCTGAAGGCCTAGCATGGCATATCAAACAATTACTGACATTCACTACAATATCCAAAGAAACCTAAAAGTGCACCCCCTCCCAAAATGCACTGGTTGCCATATGCACCTGTAGGACCATGCTGTGGACACAGTGGTGACGGTACCATGGAGGGACCATTTGAAAACAGGAAGAGGCTGTGCCTTCAGTTGTGGCTGTGATCTGGGGATGGCACCATTAATAACAGGTACAATTGTATATATCTGCACCATACAAGGGGACCATGCAAAATTACCTGGCACACTGTGATTACAGGACTTCACCAGATTGCAGGTCCATGACTTTCCATTTGTATTGTGCCAACCTCAGAGAAAATCTCCTGGGCACAAACCTTGTTTGCCCATGATAACAAGGCTTTGGAATATGGACATCTGTGCAAATCTGGATTTGTGCAGAAAAACTGAACTTTGCACACGGGCAAGCTTTTGAAAATCTGGCCCATAAAGTCAGTTTTCATTTCATTTTCATTTCTTAAAACACATTTTAAGATTGAAGTAACCCACCAAGGGCATAGTTCTATTAGTAGGAAGTGACCCACTCCAGGGTGAGCAGTTATTAGGGATTTATCAGTACCCTGAGCACATTGTGAGGCACAAGGCTGCTGGCTGAGTGTCCTCACAACATCCAGGGTGTTAATCCTCAATAACCTCTACACCCTGGAGTGGATAATAACTTATAACAGAGGGTACTATAAAACATGAAGAAAGAAACATAAATGTGTGTTCTTTTATAAAGGCAAATAAATTATTGTATTCTGCTGCCTAGAAAAATAGTCCCCAACAAAACTGCTGTCATGCACATACAAATGCAGAAGGAATGCGTTGCTATGCTTTCTCTGACATTTGTAGTGCATGATATCTTTCTGAGACAGTACAGTAGCTCTGAAGTGCAAAACATGGAGTTGCCTCTTGTGGTACAGACATTGTCTGTACCTGTACTAACTAGCTGCTCTCTCTGTCTGTGGTTACATTAATGCATGGCAAGCAAGTAAACATTTTCCCCAGCAGTGCAGTCACACAGTCTACCAGACTGTATTCTACCTATTAAGAAATGGCAACAGGACTCAGAGCCTTCAGATCTTGCTGAAACTCTGTTTCTCTGTCCACCAGCATAAAGCTCACTTTTAGATTATGACATCATTGGGAGTCTCCATCTCTTCACACTGTTCCATCTGACTTTATGCCACAACTATGGGATTTACCTTTCAATCTGGCTGTGTAACAGAAAAATGACCATGGGGACCATACACTTTACTCTGGGGACAGGGTGGATGAAGCAAGACTATAAACTTGAACACTGCAGCCACTGTTACTGCACTGCCTTGGACTACATGGCAGGCCTTGGCTCTTGCTCACTAAGCAGGGATAGTAATGGCTGCTCCACAGACTGCAATTTTGCACTATAACAAGATCAGAACAGAAACACAGCCTGATCTCTCAGAGGATGGTTCACCACTTGCTGTCGTATATTATAGAGTAATCAATGAGTCACCTGATGGTTGTTTACTACTCACCTGTCTTTATCTACCCCATGTTATAAGTCAATAATACACTTTCAGTATTTTGTCTTCAGCCTTGAATATCACAAGCAGCAAGGGCATGCATTAATCCCAAACATCCCCATTCATCTCATAATGATATAGGTTGATGTCCCTCTCTAGGCTTAGGACCAGCTGGTATATGTAATAGACAGACCAGGTGAGAGTCAATCCATACTATACTGTGTAACATGAAACATTTGTGAATATTTTAAGTCAATATAATTTTGTGACTACAGTACAATCTGCAAAATGTTCAAAAAATGTTATACCAAATATCCATAGTAAGACAATCATTTTTGGTTGAACATTAGCAATAACTTTTGGTATGACTTAGTGAGACACTTGGTATGATACTGATACTACTGTTGTTCTGGTGTCCATGTTACTCATGTGACTTCTTGTGTCGTGTTTGTGTTACTCACATGATGTCCTGTGAGTCTGTGTTTCTCACGTGACATCCTGTGGAAAAACCCTTGTAAATAAAGTATAATTCACTTTCTAAAATTCAGTGATTTCTGTCTTTCCTATGAGGGTAATATAGTTGTGCAAAAACAATAGGCTAGAAAATCAAGGACATGAATGTGGTAGCCAAACTTGAACATGTCCAGATTTGGGCACACTGTGATCAGGAAACATATTGTGGCATAATTACCAACAAGTTAAGGTTATGATAAAAATGAAAAGTTAGTTATTATGCTACCTAAATAGATACTGTGACATAGTAATATAAAAACATATGTTTGATAATATGGCAAATTTGCTGTCAAGGACACAATGTTACTCACATTATGTTGCCCTTGTGGGAACTTTTAATCCATGTTTTAGGACCTCTGAACTACAAACTATCTTTATATTGGGGACTGCACTACTACCACATGTACCCAATGCAAATATAGTTATGGTTATGACAATTGGGCAAAATACATTTTTGAACCTAATTGTCACACTTTATCTCAAGTAGCATATCAGTATATATATATATATATAAATATATATATATATAGAGAGAGAGAGATAGATAGATAGTTAGATAGTTAGATATATTGATAGATAGTGAGAGAGAGAGATACTGTATGTATGTTTATTTTTTAAATTTACATGAAATTGTATCCTCATTCATACAGGTCCATTTGGAAATGGAATAAATAGAATAGAGGAGCTATTGCAAACCTCATTTTCATGCCAACCTGCTTCTCCTGACACACTACATGACACCATCAGTGCATGATATGCATGTGAACCCACTGTGAGATAAAGCTCTCCAGCCCATCACAATGTGTCTCCTGTGTGACATAACACTGCACCATCACCTTCCCAGGCTCAAAGCAATAATGTGTTCCCCAATCCTTGTGCTGCCAGCCAACTCCCAGAGCTCATCTCTGAACCTGAGTTGTCAGCATGGGAACACACCATGCTACTCTGTGACCCAGCAGCTGGCCCTCACAACATTTCTCCTTAATTTTTAGGTGATTCTATCAACCAATGACAATATGTAATCAATAACCCTGGCAAAAATGTGTACAGCACATTTATTTATTTAACAAGTCTATTCTTTCAACAGGTCTACACATTATTATATTCCACTTTTCTGGACATAATTACTTTTTTCTTAAAATGACTGGTTAATTCATTTCACGAGTTATTCATTTCAGATGGCATCTATATACCTTAATGGTAAAAATAAGTTTGTCCAAAGTAAGGTATGGACTTAACAGGTCTATGTTATTGTCAAGATTTGTTTAAGTTGGCCTAGTGTAATAACATAAGGCTGAAAATTGTATTGGGCTGTAGTGCAGGTTGAGCAAATATCATCATGCCTGATGTGATGTGCCACCGTCTCTGGCAGTGGGAGCTGTGGTAGATAAGTGACTCTTCATTTCTGTGGCAGAATGCAGCCATTTCATTAGCTAATGTGCGATGTTATAGCACTGATAACATCACATGCTGAGCATAGAGGGTTTTGAATATAAAAGAGGTGAAAGGAACCAGATTCTATGGATAAATGGAAATATTAATAAAGAATCACCAAGAACAGTGAATTCTGCAGCACTGCAGAGTTCTGTGATAGGTTGCAAGTTCTGCGCAAAATTCTGTGGCCACAGAATTCTAGGTGCCTGCCTATACTTGACTACTGCTCCCGTCTACTCCTCATATCCCCCACCTTGAAATCAAGACTAAACACTACTTATAACTCTGTCATTTTGTCCTTCAAGCTCTCCACTGGACCCACCGCTGCACTCTTTACCAGTCCCTGGGCTGGCTTCCTGTGCAAGGTCACTTTGACTACGTGATGGGCAGCCCTAGTGGACAATGCACTAAGATACTGACTCCTATCCCTTACTGTCTCCTCTTGACAGACAGAGTGGCTCCTAGGACACTTAGGGCATCCTCAGTCCCCTCATTGGAGACAGCCCGCATCTCTATGGCAATGGGAAGTAGAGCTTTCTCCATCTCTGCACTGTCCCTATGGAACAAGCTCCCACAGTTTGTCCGTGTGTCCCCCACACACCTTGCCTTCAAACAGGCCATGAAAACCTGGCTCCTAGCAGCTTCTGACTGTCACTACTCCCAGTAAGTAACTCTAAGGCACCCTAATACCCATGTCTCCTTTCCACTTCCCCTGCCCTCCTGTTATCTCCTCCCTCATCTCTCTATAGTTGTCTATAATCCTCCTTCCCTAGCAACCTGAAACCCTGAAACTGATGTGAGAATCTGACTATATGAACCCACACAACTTTACTGATAACTGTAATAAACTGGTCTCATGTCATATTTATAATGCTACATACTGTATGTTCTCCTGCACCATGTAACTTGGCTCCTGTGTCTCATGTTATTTTTATTGCTATGTATGGTTCACTTTTCACACTATGTGTCTGGCCATTGTCTTCCCCTCCTCCACTGTACTATTATGTTATTTGTATTTCTTTTTCCCACCACCTTGTGTCTAAGGTGTGAATTTACATGAATAGCTTTCTTGCACACATTTATAAGGCTCCTGTACTGCTGAAAGATGGCCATGTCCTTTGTGACATAAAGTTAGCCTTGTCCCTTGTCCACGTGAGGGCTAGTAGACTCCCATGGAGCCACTTGGTGGCAGATCCCTTACCCTCCTTCTTATAAGGGGCATGTTTGTCCTGCAAGGCCGAGAAGGTGCTGAAGAAGTTGTTAATAACAGTAGGAGGGTCAGTAGCAATGAGTACAACTGACCAGTCTGTCCTCCCAATGTCATGGGAAAGGCACCCAGGTCAAGCTTCGAAAAGTCCCTCACATGGATTATTTTAGGGAATTTTGCGGGGATCCTCCATATGCAGTATACGGCATTGTGATCTGAGATGGAGTCAGGAAGGGTTCCTGAGAAGGCAATCCTCATGGGCCTATTTGATAACACCCAGTCAAGGGCGAGCTGTTACCACCAGTGGGAGACCACCTGGTAGGCTCGAATAAGTTGTGACAGCAAAAGGCCAGCAAGCAGAGGCTCATACTACTTTAGTATTTCCGCCAATCCAGTTTAGGTTATGATCACCCATGATCAGCATTTCATTTTCACCAACCTTAGGACCCACTGCATCTAGGAGATAGGATAGCCTTGGCACACCACCCTCAGAGGGTTGTAGGCACACATGATGTGCAACTTTTTGGTGTTGCTGAGTGGTAGTACTGTGTGAAGTAGTTCGCAAGGAGGCAGCAGGGGTGACTGGTGAGACACAATGGTCAGATTTCTGTAAGTGGCTCTTAAAGTAAATCAAGATTCCCCACCTCACTTCTTCCCTGGTTGGTCAAGCCTAATGAGATTGAGTCCAGAAAGCCCACATGCAGAATCAGCAGTGGCAGGCTTCATGTTTACTCAGCTAGCCTGAGCAGAGAATGGATTATGTTATTTAAAATTCTCCCAGCAGCATAAGCCACTTTGGAATCAGCTGCTCTGGGGCAGGAAGGTAAGGCTGAATGAAGCTCGCTGCTATATTACTGCAGCTATCTCTAAATCTAGATCTAGTAGCGACACCCTGGACCTTAAGCTTCTTTTGCTCACCCTCGAGGAGGTAATTCATCCATTAACAAAATCCTAAACCTCTCTCAGCTGTGGAAAATTCCCGGACCTATGGAAAACAGCCACCATGACACCCATCCATAAAAGTGGGGACAAGGCGATTCACTCAAATTATCGCCCTATCTCCATACTTACCCCACTCTCTAAGGCACTTGGTGCATTGTGGCTGATCAACTTACCTACCACTTGGATAAATACAATATACCTTGTCCACAACAGCAGCTTCGGGAAAGGTCACAGCACCACCACAGCCCTTCTTGAGTTCACTGGAGCTTTGCACAAATCCCTTGACAGTGGCCTTCTCACAGGGGCCGTTTTCATCAACCTCTCCAAGGCCTTGATACAGTACACCATGGATTATTAATACACCAAATACTGAATGCTGGGCTATCACCCGACTCTTCTCTCTGGTTTAAAGCTACTTGAAAACAGGTCACAGAGGTAAAAATTGTGGGCGCTCTTTCTAACACCCTACCTGTTCACTGGTGTCCCACAGGGATCCATACTGGGACCCCTCTTTTTAGCCTTTTCTTAAACTCCCTCCCTTACCACTGCTCTGAGCAGATCATACTATATGCCGATGATGCTGTTGTATTCTCCACTCACAAAGATCCTGCAACTCTTCAACACAACCTTCAACTTGGTTTCAGTTCTGTAGAGACATGGTTTCTTAATCATAAACTGGTCCTCAATGACAAGAAAACCAAATCTATGCTCTTCTGCAGCTCTCATAACCCACACAAGCTACACCACTTGGCTATCTCCACCACCCAGGGAACACTCTAGATCAGGTGGGATCCTTCAATACTTAGGGATACAGCTTGATCCTAATCTCTCCTATTGACCTCACATAGATAATGTAGCTAGAGCTGCTAATACACGGCTTGGTCTCCTCTACAAACACAGACCACACCTCACACCAGAAGCTTTGAAGGTTGCAGTCCTGAGCTCTGTGATCTCTGTAATAGACTATGGTCTCATCATTTATGGCTCGGCCACAACCACAACCATAGATGCCTCTCAACTACCTTAAATAAAGCATGTCGGCTCATCACTGGTGCTCACCATCTCACCCACACATGTGACCTGTACACTCAGACCCGGCTGGCTCCAACTATCAAGCCGCATAAAGTTTCTCACCTGCTCCATGGTGAAAAAATCTACCTTGGCCTTGCACCTTCTGGGGTCTCAACTCTGTTACAACACCGAATTAACAAATGGCACCTTAGGAGATCCACGCTACAGCTACTGAAAGTCCCCACTGTCACACTTCACAGGGACAATGCTCTTTTGCTTATCGAGCGTCACTCTGGTTCAATGGCCTCAGCCCAACCATCTCCTCTGCCCCAACTATTGGTATGTTTAAAACTAGGCTCGGGACTGTCTCACTACCAACAGCTCCTGTGACTGCCCAACTTAACCTTCTTTCTCCACTTCCCTTTCTGCTCTAGTTGTCCCCCCACTGGATTCTACACTCACATCTTGGTATACCCAATGCTGCACTTTTCACCCTCTTGCCACCCTTCCTACATTCCTTCTCCTCCCCACCCTCTTCCCTCTCCCTATACTCTGGCACTTCTTACCTGTTGTCTATTTTCTGACAAATGCCGCTGGCTCCTTGTTACAATGCTACCCTTGAACTGTATTAATCTGTACTCTGTTTGCAATGTCCACATTGTTGTAATGCCTGTCTTGATGTTCCCCATAATTTGTATTTCTCTGACGTGGAACCTTTGTAAAAAGCCATGGCTCAAAGGTATTTGTAATCCTAGACTTGATAAATAAATAAAAATAAAGTTTAGAATGTCCAGACAGGAGTAGTTCAGTTTTGAATCAGAAGTAGTTCAATGTGGAGCTCTGAGTGAGCAGCAGTGCTCAGAGTGTGGAGATGCCTGTCAGTCTGTTCTGAGACTGGGTGAAGGACCACTGGTAATTTTTCTCACCATAGTGAGTGAAAATCCAGCAGTGCCAAGTGAAGTGGTGGAGTCTGTTGCCTGCAGGACCCCAGTGGGTCAATTCACAGGAAGTGGTAGGGACTTCAATGTCTGTGGTTCCAAGCGGCAATCCTCTGAAGGTCCTGAAGAGTGTCAGCTGCCCAGAAAGAAAGAGTGTTCTGTGTGATGCTATGACAAGCTACCTGTAAAAGGAAGAGGTGTTTCTTCCAGCATCCATGTCTGTAACAAAGAACAAATAAACTGTGAGTACAGTTACATGGGACTGTTTTCTTTGGAAGTTGTCTGAGGTGTATATGCCCAGAGATAAGGTTAGAATGCACAGCATATGGAGCCATCCCTTGTGTCAGAGCCCTGTATCACCACAAAAATGTGCTGATTGTGAAGTTTTAAAGTTGGTAGTCTATCTGCAATTTGAGGAAATTGAAGGCTTATTTGGTGTAACCCTGAAGGAATGGCAGAGGTTGGTTGGGGCCAGGTTGGGCAGAACCCCATCTTAAACTTCAGTTAGGCTAACTGGTTCATGTGAGGGCACCAGGTTACCCTGGGCATGTTAACTAAATTCATCGTGCCATCGTGTCAGGAGGAAATAATTTGAAATGTTATTTAAAGTATGTGGCAACCCTATGTAATAGACACGAAGGAAAGAAAGAGAAATGTTGTATTAAAGTGTGTGGGACCCCACAAGACATACACTTTGGAAGTAAATGTCTAGAGATCCTAATTCCGGGTCGCCTCTGAAAAAGGGACCTCTGGTCTCAGTGGGCTTACCGGTCACCAAAATCTAAATAAATAAATAAATACTGTGATAAAATTTGTCTCTTTCTTCACCTGACATGGTACCCTTGTACCTATGATATAGCCAGCTTGTTGCACCATTGAAACCTTAGTACCACCAGTGGATGTTTGTAACACTGGTTGATCTTGAAACTCTAAGTATTTTCTCTCCTGATGAGGTGACTTTGTAAATGAGTCCTTGACTCAGAGGTCTGTAAATCCGATACTCAAATAAATAAATAAATATCTCAAGGAGAACTGCCTTGAATCAGCAAATATGCATTTTGTAGAAGTAGATGTAATTTTTTAAAATAGCAGTTCTTATTTTGTTACTGCTTAATCTGAACTGGCTTTTTCATAAATTCAGTGAGTGTTTCTGGTTCACACACTGCTGGCATTGACCATTTTAGAACAGTATGATCTTGTCAAGAACTTACATTGTTGGTACAATGCATCTGTGTTCTAATTTAAAATTCTTAGGTTCATGGGGACATAAACAACATCATACAATTCTTAGATGGCACTTTCCAGCAATCTGTAATTCTTGTAACCGAATTAACACTGTATTAGTCTCTTGTGTTATGTAATCTTGAGTCACCCCTGAAAAAGGGACCTCTGGGGCTTAGTGGGCTTACCTGGTCACCAAAATTTAATAAATAAATAAATAACCCATAAATATCCAATGGATTAACTAAAAGCGAGCAAAAATTGGACAGAAACAGAAGGGGATGCACTATATAAAAAAGCTTCTACAGGAAACATTACTCACAGGTTCAGTGCAGTTCTCCTTTAACTAAGCTTGTAGGAATATCAGGTATGTTAGCTAAATGGTAAGGAACTCTGTTTACAGGGATTTGGAGCCATCTACAGAGAAATTCTTCCATGGACTTGCATTAGTTATACAGGAAAACAGAGGAATTTGGCTTCCATGTGAAATAATGTAACCTACAGGAAAACATAGGAAAATTGCCCTGCAGTTACAGTTAAAATGCAAACTTAATCTGGGAGCAGTCACACACACACACACACACACACACACACACACACACACACACACACACACACACACACACACACACACCAGTAGCATTTAATCTGACTACATAAATTCAAGAGGACTGATTTAGCAGCATGGCAGTTTTTGACAATTGTGACTAAACAGCACTATAGGACACCAATAAGAAATTAAGTTTGGTCATTTGATAGCTCTTCACAGCCCTATCGGCTCTGGCTAAATTTGTTTGAGAGGGATCACTACCTAGACATTCAGTCAAAGGACAGGGACTCAGGTGGGAGCTGCCAAGGTATCACATGACAGCACCCCATCATCAATGAAAAGATTAAAAGGACATCAAGTCAAAGGCTCACAGCACATGGAGCCATCCCTTGTGACCCCCAGCTGGACTGCCCATCACAATCCCAGTAGGAATAAACTGGTCAGCTTCCTGCATTCCTTGTTTTTAATTAATTTATATATTTATTTATTTATTTAGCCAGACTGTAAAAGCACATACAGAGGCCGTACCACACAATTCCTGCTTACCTTAAAGCAGCATCAGAAGTGGCAGATTGCCTGCAGAGGGGTGCCACATAGCAGTCGGCGTTCTCTGGCAGTACCCCAGCTGAAAAGCCCCCACTACCTGAAACTTGCTGAACTCAAATATGAAAGATGGCCCCCTCCTTCAGTGCTGCCTATCATTTTACCTTTTTTATTAATCCACCACACCCAGCATCCCTCAGGGCTGCTCACAAGGAGAGTTCCATGGCTCCCAGCTAAGCCTATTTCCATACAACTCCTTGGTTTGTTTCCTGCTTCCCAATTTATTTAGTTGTATAATTTCATAGTAAATGGCTTTAAGGCCCTGCTTATATTTGAACCACTAACCCTTTGTCTACTAAGCAAACACATATAAGTGAGAATGGGTAAAATACAGTTAACAGTCATACAGTGTCTCAACACAAAGAAAGACATTCCAGCTTAGCTCCTGGTAATAATAAAATAGTTCCTGAATAAAATAATACTGGACATCAGCTTTATTTATTTCAAAACATTTTAAAGCTCAATGGGAATCAAACCCTGGTCTGCTGTGGCAAACTCAACCTTTGGAAACCTCTACATACCTTAAGCCTTTTTCTGTGGGCTCCTTCCTTTGAAATGATTCCTAGAGTTTGGAGCTGGTTCCTGTGGCTGGGAGCTGGTATCTGCTGCAGGTAGGGGCAAAGAATAGTGAGCCTTCACTGAAACCACTGAAATAACCAAAGCCCCTCCTACAAACAGGTTCCAGTTCTAATCTCCTGGGAATTGGTTTCATGTCATAATAGCGATCGTAAAACAGTGATCACTATTATGGCGAGTGTATATCAGCAAAAAGCAAATCGGCGATATTCGCGGTGACCCGACATCTAGAAATACAAAAGTGTTTTTGCGAGCTGCCTCTGCCCCCCATGAAACTGTCTCACACCCTGAGAATGATGGGGACGGGGCACAGTCCGGATTTAAAATCAAAATTCCCATATCAGCAGACAGCTACAAATTTCTACCCTCCTGATCCCTGCCCCAAACCCTGTATCTGCTGAGCCAGATCTAGCCACCCACCACCACACCCACATGGCTAGCTCAGCAGCAGGCATACCAGTCTCTAAACCCCTTCCCTATCCTCCCTTCAGATCACTATTCCCTCTTTCTGGGTTGCCTTTCCCTACGCTCACTTTCATGTAGGGTCATTACCCTTACAGGGCAGCTCATGGGAAAGCGTTGAATATGAGTCCCTGCTTTGATGGTCATCCATATTCAGGCACTGTCCTCACTGGACACCCTAGGAATCATATCCCTTGCTAAGCCCTCCCTAATGGGTGAAAACTACCCAACTGTCTGTCCAGGTATTATCCAGGGCATTCACTCAGGCAAAGTCTGCCTGACACTATCCATTGCAGGCGCTGGCATTTCTTACTTCACACTCACTAATAGAAATCCCTAACTGCCTGAAGCCTATTTTCTTCATCGTCTTCCACTGGACTGGTTCCTGGAGCTTGGAGCTGGTTCCTGGAGCTGGGAGCTGGTATCTGCTGCAGGCAGAGGAAGAAGAAAAGTGAGTGTTCATTGCAGCTCCTCAAATAATCAAAGATCCTCCTACAAACAGGTATCAGTTCCTATCTCATTGGAACCCTACCCCCCTTCCTAGTCTTTCCCCTAATGGGTGGAAACTGTCCAGGTGTCATCCAGGGTGTTCCCTCAGAAAAACTCCACCTTCAGCTATCCATTGCAGGCTCTGGCATTTCTTCTTCACACTAATGATGAAGGCAAACTATACATCTCCATAAATATTATGCAGGGCTGTGTTATCTGTTCTGGTAAACCGAATACAGTTTTAATCACTTTGAGTGTTCATTTGTTTCATGTGACTTGATTCTCCTATGAATAGGAGAACATTTACTAGTTTCCTTCTTCTTTTTAAAATTCATTTGTTTATATTTGTTAAGTATCACTGCAACAGTAGTTTACTCACCAGCCTCTTGTCATTTTATGTGCATGAACAGCAAGATGCTGCTGCTACCTATTATATTTTTGGGGTACAGCATTACCAGACAACAGCTGAAATTGTTCCAAACCTCCTGGAGCACTCCACGCTTAGTCTTTTTGCTGTTTTATCACATAGCTTCTGTATTCTCTGTATTTTTCTTACAGATTACTGTTAGTTCTTATTGGGTAATCTCACATGCTGCCATGTACTATGTTTATGCAATACTTCTGTACTTTCACGGTTTCCATTAAGTGTTTATTTTCTTTCTATTCACACTTATGACAGAATCTTTTCTCCCTTTTCTGCTGTTGCAGCTACAGTCTATATTTAAGCTTAGAGCTGGGGACCACGACTAACAAGGCATCATGGCAGACATGTTTTAGCCATACTCCTATGGGCATCAATGTAAAATCAGCCTTTACCTAACTTTGAAGGAGTGGAAAAGAAGTAATTCTAAACTCTACACAGACTCTTAGTCCATGACAACAGGGCGGCAGAAAAATAAGCAGCTAACCTTACCTTTGAACTGCTGGGACAGTTGAAAGAACAAGCGCCCACACATGAGGTCCATACCACTGGCAGACCAAGGCAGTGATTGAAACTAGCACCCTGATGTTGAAACTCAAAAAGCTCTGGTGGGTGTACCACTTTCTCTTGTCAGCATGAAGGCAGAGATGAAGGCCATCTTCACCAATCTGGCAGTGCAAATTGGTCACATACAAGCGTAATCACTGGCCTCTCTGAAACATTGGCTGCCCATACTGCCTGTATTGATGATCTGGAAAGATGCATCTGCGAACTTGTGGGCTGTGTAAATGATGTGGGCAAGGATCAAAACTGCCCTTGAAGACCTATGGACCCATTTAGATGGCCAGGAAAATCAAACAAGTTGCCTAACCTCCACATTGTTGGTCTCCTGGAAGGAAGGAGACATAGGAAGAAATCTGCACATGCTGGTGACTAATTTAAAGTTGGACCCACTGCCTTCAGTTTTGAGGTGGAGTGAGCACACTAGACCAGTCTGAAGCCTAAGCCAGGTGACCACCCTGGCACTACCTGATTAAGTACATCTGATAACTGGATAAGGAGGACATGCTGAAAGTTGCAAAGGCAGAGGGTCCCATCACAACTGGCAATGGTTGAGTCATGGTCTTTCTGGACTATAGCAGAGAGTTGCAAGCCAGGCTGAAGAAGTTCAATGGCATCAAAATCTGAACTCCACACTATGGGGTAGGAGTTTGTTTTTATGGATCTACGACTGGTGTTCGACAACAAGTTTGTCAAGCGACCAGACAGCGAAACCATCATATCGACCACATTTGCAGTCAGCAGATGTTTTCCAGAGTTGGAACCTTGTTTTCTTCAGGAGCTTCACCCTGAGACCCCTCACACAGGGCTGTGCCCCCCCCACACACACACACTCACTTTATATTATCAACTCCAAGTCAGAGCTGATTTGGGGAGGGTGCAAATCCCCCTGAATACAGTGCCTGGGTCCAGTGACCATCTGTACAGTGACCTGGCACTGTACTTCTTACTGATGGTCACTGTAAATGTGTCACGTTCAGCGGTGCATATCTGTTTTCATGTACCCTGCTAAGCTAAAATCAACCGCCTTGGAAGGCACTTCAGAAATTTCACCAATCTCCTAGAACCGAGTGCTTCATTAAGGAGGACATCTCTGCCCAGGAAGATTAATCAAAAGTGAGAGCTACAACACCAGTGCATAGATATCCCTGGAAACCATTGCCATACAACACTGCTCTCTGTGAAGTGGTGGCTCTAGTCTACCCATTGGACAGCATAATATCCCTGCTGCCACTCACTTATCCCTCCTTTGATCACACAAGGTATGTTTAAAATGTTTGTTGTTGGTTATTGGCTCTGGGGAGGGCTGGGGCTGCTGAGGGGCATCACACACAGTCTTGATTTCTGCTCACTTCTCAGGAGGCTAGCCTGCCTATACTGGTGAGCTCCTGATGGCTGCTTTCTCACTCTGGCATATACATCTTGATTTCCTTTCCCCAGGCCTCTAGCTTGAAGTGTTTTAATTGAAAAATATGTACCTGCCTGAAAGGTGAATCAAGCTGCTGCAGTCTGTGGGACTTTGGCAGCCTCGCTTTCAAGCTGAGATTCTCTCTGATGTTGACTGCTTGAGTAACTGTCCCCACGATATTATACTGACCCCTGGGGATGATCTAACTTTGGTTTAGCATCAGGAGTCACCATAATGGAACAGTGACAACAATTGTACCTGGGGCATGGGTACCAGGGGTAGCATAGCAGAAAAGCAAACAAAAGTGGTTTCAGCTCCTCGACTTAGCATGCCCTGCTGAGCCATCTTACTTGAGGCTGAAGTGAAGTTTGTACTCTGATTTGGCAGTGAGCTGTGTCACGTGACAGTACTGGAAGCATTATGTTCCTGATGCTGCCTTGATTCAGAGCTCAACCATTTATCAAAACATGTCCTGTCTTGACCCTGAACCTGTGGTTGCTTTCTCTCCTCCCTCCTTGACTGCATCTGGGGATGGAGGTACCAGAGGGGATGGCAAGTCCTCTCAACAAGGCACTAGGCGCTGGTGGCTGTACCTGAGACCAGGTACTGATGCTATTTTCTTCTTATCAACTGGAGCACCCATCAAGTCAACTAAACCTGGAATTCAGCAGACTTTGACACTGTCTGTCGTATTTAATGTGCTAAAACCCATGGCCAGATAGACTGCCTCTTTCTGTTGTTATATTACTGCTATTACTTATCTTACTTGCTAATGCAGTGACCATGTGCCACCAGGATTGGGGAATCTGTCAACACTGCTCTATGATACTGCCTATATGCTAGGGGCACTGGCTTTCAGCTCCCCTCTCCTTTCCCAGAAAACATTCTGTTTAGGCTGATTATTTTGTCTAACTGTATCTCCATACATTGAGGTGCCCTGCACTGAGATAGATAACACACACTTTCGCTACCTGTTTACAGGGATATTCTGCTGATCCTTGTCTAACTTGTGAAGTTGGGGTAATAGAATAAGAGCTTTACAATCTAACTCTATGTTTGCTCTGTTGAATATTCTCGTGTTTTCTTGTTTGGGAAAGCGAGACAGGAGGGTGTTGGATGGGGATGTCAGTTTTGATTATTATCCATTTGTTGAGTGGAGCTGGACATGGGAAGGGCAGGAAGGTAAAAGGGGAAAAGTTTCAAAGGTTCAAGTGTTGCTGGTTCTACTTATGGGTATATGCTGTGAAATTCACATTGCTTTGTGTAGTGGTAGCTGGAGCTTCGTTCCAGCCTCGAGACAACTTTATTGCTTTTTCTTAATGGCTAACACTCTATTTCCACATGGAATGTCAATGGCATCAAACATTTATTATATCCCATAAACTGGTGGAAGTGGTGAAGAGGCCAAAATGAAGGTATTGCTTATGCAGGAAACTCAAATGGGCAAGGCTGAGTTTGAGAAAATGAGTGCCTGTTTGGGGACCAATGAGTTACTTCCTACTTCTCCACTAAGGCCAGGGAAGTGGCCATCTGGTTTCCTCCTGGGGTACAGGTCACAATCCATAAGATTCTGATGGACCCCAGTGGTAGATACACTCTGGCCCATCTGACACTGGTGGGCCTGGGGCTCTCCACATGGGTCCGTCTATGCTGTGAACATTGAAGATCTTGAGTTCTTTTTAAAAATTGGCCATGCATATGGCTACCCTCTAGCTACTGGTTGCTGGGTAGAGACTTCAACTGCATCAGTGATATGGTCTTGGACAGGTCTAACTTTAGCCCTATGATGTTGACTAGGAATTATTGTGCTCTGGTCAATCTGGAAGCAATGTTTAGTTTGGTTGATGTTTGGACACATTGTCACCCTATCTCTAGAGTACAGTTTCTTCTCGCATGAACATCACTCATATGCTGTGCTGGACCACCTCTTCCTTAGTGTGCCAGTTTTCAATAGCATCTACAATATTGACTACTCTGCCATTCTAATCTCAGACCATGCTCAGGTGACTATGGCACTTGCCCCAAATGATGCAACCCTAGCAGGGTGCACCTGGAGATTGGAACGCTACTCTTAAAGGACCAGGCATTCATATCCTTTAAGTCCCAGGACATCAGGGCATTTTGCAGTTTAACAAGATGGGTGACACTACGCATAGGAGCAGATGGGAGGCCCTCAAGGCCTTTGTTAGAGGTCAGGTTAAAGCCTTTTCAGTGCACATGAGAAGAATTGAGGAGCAAGCACTCTCTAAACTGATGACCAAAACTGAAGCCTGCAAGAAGGCACATTTGACCCAGCCCTCCCTTCTCTTTACATGGTTGTGCAAAAGCTGAAATGGAAGTGTAACTACCTTGGAATTTTACAGATAGATCAGTCCATACTGTTGGTCCAAGCAGGAGGACTACTTCTATGGAGAGAAAAGAACTCATAAACACCTGGCATGACAGCTGTGAAAGATGGGGGGATAGCAAATGGGCAGATCTGGGAGCACATTCATTCTTTGGCCATTGATACAATTAAGATTGGTGAGATGTTTGGGACCATTTATAGGGCCTATACACCTTGGAGGTGTCCCCTCTATGCAACATGTTGAGATCTTCTTTGCTAGGGCACCATTGTGCCCACTGACTCCTTTATAGTTCAGAGGCTGGACTCCTTTGACAGGGAAAGAGGTTCAATGTGCTGTCAAAGCCCTCAAGGAAGAAAATCTCTAGAGCTAGATGGGCTGTCCATTACACTTTTAAGGGTCTTTGTGAGGGATCCTGCAGACTCATGCTTGGTCTTGCTGAAGGGAGTCTTGCTGAAGGGAGCCTTGCTGAAGGTGCGCACCACCTCTCCAGTCTACTACAATCACAGTTCTTCCAAAATAGGACAAAGGCCCAACTCTCTGTGCCTCATACAGACCCATCACACTTTAAACAGCTGACTACAAAGTGATGGCTAAACCTATTGCATGATGAATAGAGTCCATGTTACCCTCAAATATTCACCCTGATCATGCTGAGTTTGTTAATGGTAGGCAGGAGAAGCATAATATCTGTAGGATCTTGGATATAAATCATAATTGGTTTAAAAGTCAGCATAACATGGGCAGAGGTCCTTGCCCTGGATGCAGGGAAAGCTTTGACCTCATGGAGTGGGGGTACATGTTTGAAGTCCTTAGGTGCTTTGGACAGGGTCCATGACTGATGGGCTGGTTCCAGACACTGTATTTTTTCCCACACAGCTCAAATCATTGTACATGGGGACTTACTCTCATCTTTTCCTTCAGCAGGGCACCAGGCAGGAATGCTCCTTGTCACCTCTACTATATGTCCTCTTCCTGGAACTGATAGTGGTGGATATTAGAAACTACCTTAATATTGAAGGTTATAGGGAAGGAGGATGGCAGTACAAAGCAGCATTGTTTGTTGACAATCTGCTTCTATATCTGCATCACCCTCTGAAAGGCCTACATACAGTCCTCTCCCTCCTACAAGAATACATCTCTCTGTTTGGTCACAAGATGAATTGGACCAAGAGTGGAGTATTGCTGGAGGAGAAACTTTATAAGGCCCAGCTACAGTAGTTAACAAGCCATTTGGCCTTGACTGGCTGATCATATTAAATACTTCAAGTTCATCATCCCTACAAGCTCAACCTGCTAATTAAAAACTTTAGGCGCTCCTGATTAAAATAGCTGATGACTGAGAGCATTGTAGGACCCTCCCTTTCTCCTTAGTTGGTCACATAAGCACCATAAACATGACCATTCTTCCCAGGTGTCTTTACTTTTATCAGTCTCTGCCAGTCCATGTGCCCTTAACCCACTTTCAGCAGCTTTACTCCCTTTTTACAAATGTTTATTGATCTGAAGGAATGCCTATATTTGGAGGATATCCTGCACCTTCTTCCCAGTCGGGGGTGCTGCTTTACCTTATTTCCAGCATTACTACTGGGCCACACAACTGCCTTTTCTACTTGTGGGAGAGGAGTGGTGGCCAAGCCAGCCTAGGTCACAATACAGGAGGAGGAGCTGAGTGGCAGGATCTAAAGTGAATGATAGCCTTGTGAATTTTAAAACATGCTCAATAAATAATTCCTTCATGGCTACAACAAGTAGAGTGTGGCTTGTCTCCCACAAATACTTCAACATTGTCCCTGGGCCTTTTACTCACACCAGTCTTATCACTGTGACAAGGAAAAGGGAGCTTACATGGCCCAACTTCATCAGCACTGTCAGCGATGGCAAAGAAAAGTCCTTACTAGTGTAATACAGTTATATGGGGAGGAAGAGGGGACTGGCTGAGTTTCAAGTCCCAAGAGCTACCTGAGGACTCAGGACAGGTGACCTTTTACCTACAGGGTGATGACCAAATTGGGGTCTCCTGAACCAATCAACCAGCTGGGCATGTCCTACACCATTTGAAAGAAGCTGTACAGGCCTCATTGTATGAAGACTCTCTGTTTTCTATTGCACTATCTGGTAGGGTCGACCCATCACTTCGAATGTTTTGGCCAATAGGAAACAGGACCTAAGGCACTACAATTTAGGCCAACACCAGAACCACAGTAGCCAGCATCTGCACTTCTGCTCCTGCAGCAATGAGCTACTGGAGATCCAGATGAACTTTATATACAGGGCCTATGTCACACCACAGAAGCTCTACATAGCAAGGCCTGACTGATCCCTAGAATGTTCTAAGTGTACACAGGAGGGAGCTGATTTCATGCACATATCTCTGACAAGTACTAAAATCATTCCCTCTGGAACAAGGTTCATAACATTATATCAAGGGTCCTGGGCAGTGCCCCCTCCAAATCCCCTTTGAATTGCCCTAGGCACAGATCCCAGTAGGTTGACTCTTAGAGGTGACATACCCATATGGTCCCTTGTCCTAATAAACAGCAGGAATACTATTGCCCAGAGCTGGTTCTCATATGAATCTCATTTAGTACAGCAGTAAAACTTGCAAATATGTCTAAAACTAGAGTGAGCTCAGCTGGGTGCCAATTGAGGGACTGAGTCCTTTCTAAAACTTTGGGATCCATTAATTGCAGTCATTGAAAATTATCATTTTCCACTGTGAATCATTGGGATCTGTTTTCTGTTTTCTTTTCTGCTTTTTGCTTGTTGGATAGCAGTTTAAGTTTAGCTGTGTATGAATACACTGTTACTATCACCCCTACTTTGCAGTTCCCCTCCCTCACATGTTTGGCTGCCTTGATAATGAACTGGGCTTCCTCCCCACCCTTTCCCTGTTCCATTCTCTTCACTCCCTGTCCTAACCTGAGCATTTACATATGACACTAACTTGGTACCTGCTTGAACATGTAATCTTTGACAAATGTGATCATATAGCCAGATTGCATAAGATGTGATACATTAATTGATCTACCCGATCAACTGGAATGTTTGCACTGTGATGTTACTGTTTGGATTTTCAGTAAAATATTAAAAATAAATTTAGAGCCAGAGCCCATGCTTCTAATTTTAGTCCTAATAAAAACATAAAACATAGAAGTTTTGGCAGAAAAGGACCCTTG
The DNA here is from genome assembly GCA_016271365.2 of Neoceratodus forsteri. NCBI lineage: Eukaryota > Metazoa > Chordata > Ceratodontiformes > Ceratodontidae > Neoceratodus > Neoceratodus forsteri. The sequence continues at coordinate 633,806,659 of CM057455.1, read as the reverse complement.
GCTGATCTAATCTACCCTAAAAATATCCTACATACTGTGTTACTGCATATCCTACTTGGTATGTGTCCTACCCCCTCTAGCCCTGCTACTAATGTCCCCTGTGTCTATCCCATGCATCCTTGAATCTTTCTACTGTTTTGGTACCTACAACAAATGCAGGTAGTCTGTGCCAGGTGTCCACCACCCTTTCCATAAAGACTTCCTCACGTCCCCTCTGAGCCTCCTCCTTCCATCTTCATATCATGCCACCTTGTCCTCAAGCATCTCTTTCTATATAAAATGCCACCCTCCTGCACCTTATTGATATCCTTGAGGTATCTGAATGTTTGTATCATGTCTCCTCTTTCTCTTCTGTCCTCTAGTGAGTACATATTTAATACATTGAGTCTTTCCTCACAGGGCTTCTGCAGACCATGCACCATTTTGGTTCCCACCCTCTGTACTTCCTCAACCTGATCTATGTCTTTTCTGAGATGGGGCCTCCAGAACTGGACATAGTACTCCAGGTGGGGCCTCACCATTGATCTATAAAGGGCAACACCACTCCATCTTTCTGCTTGTGATACCTCCCTATGCACCCCAGCATTCTACTAGCCTTCTTACTGCCTTATCACACTTCCTTGCCAACTTCATGTCATCAGATATGATGTCCCTTTCCCGTTTTGTTGTTTTCACCCCCAATTGGTATGTTGACCTTGGGTTCCTGTGCCCAATGTGCATACTTTCACTTTTGGCAATCAAGACTTATTGCCATACCCTTGACCATTCTTCCAGTTTTTCTGGTAATTTCTCATTCTTTCTACCCCCAGGTGTGTCCACTCTGTTGCAAATTTTGTGTCATCTGCAAACAGGTATACATTCCCTTCCAGCCCTTCTGTGATGTCACTAATGAAGACATTGAAGAGGACTGGTCCCAGAACTGACCCTGTGGCACACCACTGGTTATCTTCCTTCCTCTGAGTGTACCCCAAAGCAAAATACACAATATAGAGCCATCTGTCTCACTCTGGCAAGAAGGGGTAGAGCTTGTGCTGCCTTGCTATGTAAGCACTCAGACATTTTAATAATTGGCACCTTTGCCTCCTTGCTTTTGATTGGCTGTCTCCTCCACTGATGCTACTCTGATGTCAGCGTCCATGGACTGTCCCTGAAACAATCAACCAGCACAATGAAAACCTTGTCTGCTTCTCACTGAAACAAAAACAAAATCAGAGCAAACTCAAAAGCACAATACTCTGTTTCCCTTTGGCTTCTTATCACTCCACATTCCTTAACTGTTTCCTGTATGAATCCTAACACAGAAAAAAAAACAAAATGACACACTGTTCCTGTAACATAAATCATTACAGTATGTATTTTCTTTATACAATTCTGGTTACTAGATACTCCCCTATCAATGCCTCCCACTTCTTTTGTTGTTAGATTTGGGATTAGTGGCTTTGATACCTATCAACACTTTTTATCTCTATAAAGTACAATACACATGTACACTTAATTTTTAAGTAAATTCATCACAGCATCTTCTGTGACATGCACACTAACCCTCATATCTGTATACCATAGTACCACCTGCGGAGAGACTACAGTACTGGCCTGTGCAGGCACAGCAGTGCAGAGTCATGGTGTGCATAAGGCCATGATGTTGACCTCCACATATTCTCCTGTTCAGCTTTTACTGAATCACTGAAGTTAAAATGGGGATATTCACAAGAGATGGGGAAAGAGGTCCTTATTCTGTACCAATTTCAACTATACTCCTGTGCAACTGCAATCTGTATACAGTAAGTTTTCTTGCTGAGGCCATATTTTGGGTCCAATGTCCCAAGTCCCTTTATCTGATATGCCTCACATCTTAAAGCATTTTATCTATGGCCTCCCCAGCAGGTGTGGGGACAAATCCTAGGTTGCACACATATTTTATAATAAGTTTATTATTCTGCATTATTATTTTATAGTTATTAGTTTATATTCTTTATCATGCCTAATAATTAATGTTTAATTATACTATTAAACTGGGAATGTAACTGGGATGTAATACAAAAACATCTGGTTTAAAATAAAAAAAGGTTTGACTTTGAAACCTGCCTTTAAAAACTACCTACATGGAACTAAAAAAATGGTATCTCAGACTATCCTTGTATAAAAAGAAAATGTCCTTAACTGGGACCCTCAAGACTGAAATATTAAGGATCTTCTTGAATCTCTGCTTGGAGGAGAAGAGGCAATCTGATAAGGGAACTATATCAATCACATACCACGTTTATGAGATGACACTACCATGCACCAAATGACTGGTTTGAAAAAAAGGAGAAAGCCTTCTATGCATTTTACTATTGAACAAAAGACTTTCATTTGCTGCAAATCTATCTTTGATATAGCCAGCACAAAATTACATCAACTGATAAAAACATTTCAAACTATCAACTGACCACGTTTATGACTGCAGCAACCATAGAAACAATAGTATTTGATAATTCTGTGCTAAAAATATAAGAACTGGCATATCTGTGTTTGATATCTTTGGAGAAGTCAGCACATGAGAAGTCCAAAGATACAATTGTTATGTGGGTGGATGCTGAGTTGAATGCACTGTCTTAAAAAAAATGTAGTAAACAACTCTGATACAGTAGCTTTGATGGATGTATTCTCGTCCAGGAAACTGAGAACAAACACATTCCATTCCTAAAAGATATATTGGATTAAATGGACATTCCTAAGGTAGATTTTGAAGGAGAATACCTAATTTTGAACTGCAAGAAAGGTAGATAAAGTATATTTTAATAAATCTGCAAGGAAACAGTGTCAATGAACTACTTTTTGAATTATGGACTTTATAGTAAAGACACCCATTTGATATTTGGTATCAAACTGCAGAGCATTTTACTCTGAGTCTGCAAATATATGTTTCAAGTCTGCATCTGGGTGCAGTTGGATGCAAGAGAGAAAACTGTTTTAAAGAAAAGTTTCAAACCACCAGACTTTGCAAAGAGGGCCTGTCCTAAGAGCAAGGGCTAGCCACTCTTACATCATTTGCATGATCCAGTCGAAGATGGCACAATTTGCAGGAAATTACTGTAACCATCCTCTTTCTGTGGAGGAGCCTCATTACCTCTCCCAGAGTCCCAGATGTGTTCTTCCTCTTTAACAATCCAAGGTATGCCCCTATGCCTCTTTTTAAGCTCTAGTGCCAATTGTGTTCTAATAGAAGAGGGTAAACCTTTATAATATGCATCTTGGAAGTCATCAAATTACTGTCAGAATGAGCTACTGCTCAAGGTACACATCCTTCAGATTACAATAAAATTCCTTGGACTTTGATTAATGCCACACTGCATCTGGTAGGCAGCCTGCCTGGCTGCTCCTCTGGTGTGGTACTCACCAAATTCCTTTTAGGATCTTGTACAGCCTATCTGATTTATTGCTACTCTCTTCAGGTATCCTTGACCAGTTGGCTCGAGGGTCCTCAACAGACAATCTAATTATAAAACTCTGTTCTCCTTTATCAACTTTGGACAATGACTCAAAACACTCTTTCAATGTATGAATATGCTGTTCAATGCACCCTTTGAAGTTTTAGAATTGTACCTATCTCCTATCAGATTCAAGGCTTGTGTGGCAGTCTTTGACATTAAATACCCTTTCTCCTTCTCAGACACCTTTTTATTTCTTTTGGATCTATCAGGTGACTATATTCAGAACCAGAACTTCTTTTCTGTTTAGTCTTATTTCTTTTTTATGTTTCTAACGTGATTCCTCTTCTGAGCAGGACCATTCATTTTCAGAGGAGGAGTCATCAGAACCTGATTCCTCAGATGGTCTTGGTCTTGCCTGATTTTATTTTTAGTCTTGGTGTCTCCCATTGGGCCTTTAAGTCTCTATATTTTTCTTCCAATGTAATAAACTCATTTTCCAAAAGGGTAGAATAGTTTTTTAATTGCTTATCTTCTCCTAGCTCATTCTGTGTAGCTGCACCATATGATCTACCTTTTCTACCAGTGTATCTGGTTTCTTTAACGTGACTCTTCAGTTTTCAAATGCACTAATTTCTTTATTTCAGTGTATTTTCTCTTTTCCTTCTATCCTTTCATCTTCTGGCTCTGATTCATGTACAGCACCAGACAGGACATGGGAGTCTAGCTGATCTGTTTCTTTTAATTTTTATACTTATAGAATCATAGAATCATAGAAATCTGATCGCAGAAAAGGACTCTCTGGCCCATCAAGGCTGCCCCCAACTCATCACCTATGTCACGGTATACAGTATACTTCTTGTGCAGTTTCTCATAGTCATAGAGAAGGCAACCATAATGACACTGTAACTCAAACGTATCCTTGTCTAAATCAAAATATAACCTCTTATATCACTTAGCTTCAAATAAGTAATCTTTTCTAACTGCTTCTATAATATTTCAACCTGACCTGTTAACTTGATACACCTTTACCCATAACATCTCCAACCTCACTGCTGATGTGATTTAGAGGTGTCACTGCTTCAGTTTTAATACCACTTACACTTATAATTAGTTCTGTCAAGGTTTAGCAATGATAGATCTTAGACAACAATAGTAATAACAATAACTTTAAACAATTCAATAGCATCATATATTTTTCAAGGATGCCTCAGTGATCTACACTTGTAGCATTGCACTTATTATACTGTCAGTCAGGAGTCTCTCTTGTTTAGCTTCAGAACCTCAGCTCCTTACTTTTGTCAAGATGACTTTGGACTCAGAGAAAAGCAAAACAGAAAAATATTACTTATGTGCAATTCAATAACTCTGCAATTGAATAGTACTTGTCATCTGTCCTTATACACATCCAAGGAGTATGCACTGTTCGTTAGAACCAAATTATCACCATTGAAGATGCTCACAAAATGTCATAACAATAGGCTGGCTTATCAATTACTTACTACTTATTATTGGCACTCGATTAAGCCTTTAGCCCTGTGTCGCAAAATATATACAAACCACATAAAACAATATAAGACTGGCTCAGTTTCTTACTTCACAACCTACTGTATAAAAAGTTCTAGATAGTTATGAATAATGTTTCTGTCACACCCTTGGAGTTATATAAAAATAGATTTAATTTTCCCTGTACAATATTACTAATAACTGCTGCATGAATACAAAATCTGGTAAACACTATAAAAGCATCATAAACACAAAACAGCAAAGCTTTCAGAAAATAAACAAAACAAGTAACCATTTAAAAGCAATGAATAAAAGTAACTAGACACAACATAATATTTTAGTATGCTCCTGGAAACTACCATTATTCATGTATAACCACTTATAAGTTTCTTTACGTTAGTATCTTTGATTATTCATTCATATAAACTTGTTCAAATACTTCTTTGCATGCAAAATGTTCATATAGCTTTGTAGAGATTTGAGCTTCTCTATATACCTCAAGTTCCAAATATTATGGTTGTTTTTCCATGCAATCCCCAGCTAAGTCCGATTAGAATATTATAAAATATCAAAACTATTACTTAAGACATCTGGTTAGCCTTACCTCAGTGGTGGGTAAAATTATGGAAGCATTGCTTAAGAGTAGATAGTAGACTACCTAAGGGAAAACAGATGACTTAACCCAAACCAGCATGGTTCACAGCTGGGTGCTCCTGTCTAATGAATATGGTGGACATCTTTGATTAGGTAACAAGAACAGTGGACCAAGGTGACACAGTGTACATGATTTTCTTAGATTTTAGCAAAGCTTTTGACACTGTTCTCTGCAGATTAGCCAACAAACTAGAGCACTGCAAGCATAGACCATAAAATAGTCAGCTGGATTAAGAACTGGCTTCAGGATAGGTCACAGAGAGTCCTGGTAAACAGGCCATTATCAGAGGAGGGCAGAGTAACCAGCAGCATTCCACAGGCATCAGTACTTGGCCCAATCATCTTCAACATATTCATCAATGACATTGCTGATGGACTTCAGCAGAAGGTCTGCCTGTTCACAGATGATACAAAACTCTACAATAGATGAAGCTGCCTCTGGGACAGAAGCCAATCTCAAGAAATTAGAAGAGTGGTCAAGAATACAGTATTTCTAAAATCCAAGTGTCTGACGTCACTATAGTATCTCTGATACTTTAGCTCAAAGCCAATTTTTCTGCCACAATTTAGGTCTAAATTCTGCAGCACATCCCTCTGCTGCCACAGAACTTCTGCTGCAGTAGTTTCCTATTTCTGTGAAATTTATATGGCAGCAGTTAGGGGCTTTGTTAGCAGTCAGCCACGTCCCCCAAGAACCCAGTTAAGGGTGAAATGTTAGTTTTGGGCTGGGGACAGTAAACCAGAGAAGGTTGTCAATCCTGAGTCCTTTTATTAGAAAATAAAAAATGTACCCCATCTATCTCAGCCCCATCCCCTACCCCAGCCTGAGAGTCCCCAGATCCACCAAATTTGAATAATACTTTTAGCAGCTATCACGCTGCACAGTGATCCTCATCCTTCTACTTGTACCACTAGGCTAGAATGCCACTTTCTCATTCCAGTAGTGCATTGTGTGGCTGTGCTCAAAGCAATTCTGGGACATGAAACCAGAATTCAGGAGTGGCAGTGAAATTAGAAGGATGAGGATTGTAGCATAGTATTAGACCTGATAAAATATTTCTTCTTCAAATATAGGAACTCAAGGAAATTCTCAGGATGGCATAGGGAGGGTGGTGGGACTGAGCTGGATGCAGGGGATTCACCTGTTTTGATTTTTAAAGTAAAGCCCTAGCAAACAATCTAATAGTCTGAGGATGTTCAAAATGTTTTCAGATTTTTGTTTTAAATTCCACAGAATTCCTAAAACATTCTGCAGAATTTAACATAAACTACAGAATAGTTTTCCAGGCTTTATATGATCCATGGAATAACCACAGTTTATATGATCCATGGAATAATTTTCTTGGTCAGAGTCAATGTAAACTGCAGTTGTTGAGCTCACAGTTTATACTGACTCTTCATTTTTTTATTCATTGTGCTTTATCACCTCATCTGCCAGCCTCCATAGGTTTGGTCTATACATGCTTAAGCCCTGCCAGACAACCCATGACTTACTTCACTCCTGAACACCCCCTGCCTCCCAGGGGTGGAGCTGCTGGGGAAGCTCCTTCCCTGATGGAGACTGAATGGTAGAATGGGAGCATGGGTCTGCAACATGGGGGCGGATGTCATTGTATGGCAGTGGTACCTCCATTTTCCCATTTTCTCCCCAGGAGACATGTCATGCAATGATGATGGTGTGGCATGCCAAATGTCTGACATGGCTCCCAAATATAGTCATTTCTAGGTGTCATATCCCAGGCTACTAGGGGTTACCTGAACACCGCAACTTCCCACCCTCCCCAGAGGAAGAAAGCAATCCACAGGATGCTCAATCTTCCTTCCCCAGACAGCTCTTGAACTTCCCAGGCTTATTCCCAAACCCAGGTCATCAGTGTCATGAGTGGTGCTACTGTGCTGGTGGGCCAGCTAAATATTAACTATTCAGTATAAACTACAGAATAATATTCTGCAGTTCATGTAAACCATGGAATAATATTCTGCAGTTCATGTAAACCATGGAATAATATTCTGCAATTCTTGTAAACCACAGATGAGGAGAGAAATACAGGAGGGGAAAAACAGGTGGGGAATTTAAAGACACTTCTTCAAAATCACTTGCACCTCCCCAACTACCTTCTGCTTTTATGCTGCTGTGCAAAATACCCTGCAGCATCCAGTGCAGTTGGGGGACTAGTACTAGTAATGCATGACTAGTGCCTTCTGTCTCTCTGCTGATGCCCAAGTCAATGAAATTGCAACTGCTGACAATTGCAATGAATGTATGTCAAAGGAAATGAAAATGCTGTTTCTGAGATGGACTTTTCTCTAGAGGTATCCAGAGTTATTGCTGCAAATAGTGTACTATGTTACAGTGAGCCTGCCATGTTGCCAGGAGTTAAGAAAACAAATTCTACCTTGGCAACATAAATCACAAGGGAGGCAGGGGCAGATACATTTTACTTTGACTTAGACATTGGAATCAGTCTGAATCATGAAGCCTTAGTGGATTCAGGGGCAGAAGTGACCCTGATTTCTAAGAGATTCTTTGACAAAGTGACTGATGCCATAGGTGACTTGTAGGTGCTGAAACCCTCTCTGATGGCTTTCAAGCTGTAAGTTATGGGGCTCAACAGACCCTAGGTAAAGTGTGGCTAAGATAAAGATTTAACAAAATGGAAATCACCCATACTGTGTATATAACCAATAGAAAGGGATGATTTCTTAATTAGAAATGACCTTCTGAAAAGTTTAGTCCTATTATTGACTTCTTTCACAGAGTTTTATGGTCACAGGCAAACAAGCCTATCCTATTTGGTAAGAGTATTAAGATTGCTAAACAATCACAATCATGTTGTCTTGAAAAGAAAATACAAAGATTAAATATAAATTTTCACTTTCTGTGTACCTGATGTATTTGTATTGGGTTATTCTGAAATTTTGGCTCCATGGAGAAACAGAGCTCATGTTTGTTTTGTTTTTTGCCAAAGGAAGATGTGTTGAAATCTGAGATTAATGCAAAAGCCAAACTTTCTTCACAAAGGAAGGGAACCCTGTTATCTCAGAGCCCCATCCTGTATCTGAGACAGGAACATTAGATTCTAAGTACTCAATCTCCTCTGAGGATGGTGGAAAGAAACATCACTGAATCACAACTCCTTTCTCTGGAACAGAAGGTCAGAAGAAGGTAAGTTGAAGGTGACAGTTAACACAGAGAATTTGCAGGTAGTTAATTCTCTGTTGTGCTAACTATGAGTATTGTCTTATCAGTGAACTTTTCTACAAAGTGTTAAAGAAAGCGGAGGCCTAGTTTAACCTTTTATAAATAAACTGGAATGGCTGCAAAATGTTACAAACCATGAAAGCAGCTTGAAAATTATAGGCAACTGTGCCTTCAATCTCCAGATAGGGCAAAAGAAAATGCAGCATCCTGTGCAGGTAGTACAACGTCTGAAATCTCCCATGTACAGTACCTTGAGTAAGATGCCCTTGTACAACTGGGTGTGTATGTTGACCTGGCCAATGATATTCTGTGGTCATGAATTGGGAAGACACTTGCCTAATAAAAGTGACACCACAGGCCTTGAGGATTGGACAAACTATCCCTCAAGTGGGCCAGGTGGTGAGTGAGTTCGATACAACAGTTCCAGACAATGTAATGGAATTTTCTGTTTGGGTTAATGTAAAGAAAGGCCAAAAAGTGCCTGACCAAACTGCCTGTTTGAGCTTAACAAGCATTTTAATGATATGAGTTTAAAGATCAATTCACACATAGCTTGGACATGAGCAGCAGAGTAATGCATATTTTGGTACGTAACCCAACATTAGAGCCTATCAGTATAGAAGACAACTGTGAGTTAGGGGTAGCAATAGGAAATCCTTCTATGATTTGGAATTAGTTGTTCCAGTTATTGGGGAGCTACCAGAGAATATTATCAAGAGGAATGAGACACATGAAGAGGTTTGGTCTTTACCCAATAGTTTAATTATTTTCAAGAAATTTCTCTAGTAAATAAGAAAGAAATACATACATGTAAAGTTGAAAATGATCATCTTGTACTGTCCATCACTGTTCATGAAACAGAACAATTTAAAAAGCACATGCAATTGATACTGACAATGTTTCTGTGATAATTGAAAATAGGTAGAAGTAGGTGAAAACCTACCTTTTCCTGATTTTAAGGAACAAATAGAACAAGCTATGCAAGCATGTATTTATGAGACTGAAGCAGAAAATAAATGGTTCATGAAATGTTCCTTCATTTCAAGGGCATGTTCACAAAAGATGCTCATGATTGTGGGATGACCTGCCTCCATGTTACCAGGTACCCACAGACCCTAGTAAAGGTCCTGTCTATGTGTGCCAGCACAGAATACCACTAGCATCTTATGAACATATACAAGATATATTGGACACTTTGATGGAGTGGGGATATAAGACAAGTGGATTCTGTTTATAATTTCATCATTTGACCTATATTGGAACCTACAGGAAGGTGGAGGCTCAGTATTGACTACAGAAAGTTAAACAAACATGTTGCACCTTTATCTCATTGGCCCTTGAAATATCTGGACCAGTGTTTAGCCAAAGTTAAGAGGGTGAAAAATATTTTACTGCACTAGATATAGCAAATGGATTTTGGACATTGAAAGTAGATCCAAAAGATCAAAACAAATTCGCTTTTACCTTTGGGATAAGACAATAACCATGGAAAGCAGTGTTCTTTTGGGTACTTAAAGTCTCCTGCAGATTTAAATATCTTTCTGCACAAGGCCATACCTGATGCTGAAAGTAGAGAAATCTGGTTTATGTGGATGATATACTAATCAAAAGTAATTCTTTTGAGGAACACATGCAGAGGCAACCTATGTGTTAAATCAGCTGAAAATGTTGGTGCCAAATTGTCTTTAACAAAGGGGCAGTGGTTCAGAAATAAGGTGAACTATCTTAGGCATGAAGTTGGACCTGATGAGCTGCACCCTCAGCACAACAAAATACTGTAGAAACAGTTCAGGAAATTGGCCCACCCAAACTTTAAATGAGTTACACAGCTTCCTTGGAATCTATATTACTCAAGACAGATTATTCAGGACTTGGATGTTGAAATTGCTAATCCTCTCACCAGGATACTGAAAAAGACAGAGCCCTGGGTATGGGGAAGAACAAGAAAGCCATGAAAGCACTTAAAGATAGTTTGAGTCAAACACCATGTCTTGCTTACCCACAAATAGATAAGGATTTTGTTATCTATGAACAGGGAACACTGACAGAAGCATCAGTGCAGTGTTATATCAGAAACATGATTCAGACAACAATGTCATTGCTTATGCCAGCAAAACTTTAGGTGATGTTGAGAAAAGTTTTCAGAGTGTGAAAAAACATTATTTTCTACTGTGTGGGCAGTACAATGGTTCAAAAACGATATTTTTGTAAAAAAGTTGTTGTAGAGACTTGTCACCAACTTATTTTCTTCTTCAGAGTCAGAAACTTAAGGATGGTAATGTATCAAGCAGCTGGATTGTGGCCTGGACCTTAACACTCCAGGGCCTACATTTGGAGATCAAATATGACAAGAACAAAGAAATGCAGTAGCTCAAGGTTTGGCAGATCTGGAGAAACATGAGTGTACTCTAGATGAACATCCAGCAAAACAGCCTGAACCACCACCAGAATTGGAAATAGTACATAAACAAAACAGACACCCCATTATGATGAAAATGTGGTTGGGAATTTTCCTACAGCATATGTCGATGGCTGTGCATTCAAGCAAGATAGAGATCAGTATTCTGGATTAGAGTGGTATGGCATGGCAATATACCATGTTCTCCTATCAAATACTAACTTAGTTCCAAGTCTAATCAATATGCAGAATTAGCCACTGTCTATATAGCCATAGACAACTTACAAGACATTGTAATTTGTACTGATTCTGATTACGTTATGTATTACTTTCTTTCACATTTACCGAGTTGGAAGGTGAGTGGCATGTACAATGCCAGGGTTAACAAGGTGATGCATGCAGAACTTATCTTAGGTTAACACCATTTAGTTCAGGAACATAGTTTAGTTGATAAATGTAAAAGGTAAAGGAACATTCAAAATTCAGGGACAAGACAAAACTGGAAATGAACTAGCAGATACACTGGCTATAGAGGGTGCTTTAAATAGAGAAATATGGAACTTTGTTCCTCCTGTCCAAGCTAATGCGGATGTGGTTACTTGCCTACAAAAACAACAGGAAAAAGAAAATAAGGTCTTACTCTTGTGTAGTGATAAACCTGATTATGATTTGGTGAAAATGCAACAAGATAACAAAACAGTGGGGACATTTCATTGTTTCATCAAAGATCCCTCTGTAAACATGATTTCTGAAAGTGACCTACAAGCTAACAATTAGCAGAAGTCATGTATGACCAAAAGGTAAATTCTGATTAAGGAATGATCTCTTGGTAAGAATTGGAGAAAAGTCACAAGAGCCCAAATGGATGGTTCCTATAGGCCATATGGGAATTATGTTACAGCATGCTATGATTTCATTTCATTTTTATTAAATGGGTTAGACCATTGAGTAAAACTCATTTAAATTGGTGACCCTTGTTCATACAAAATTTTGGTTTAACAAATATATAAACAAAAGAAACAAGAACATGCATACAAACTAAAAGAACAATAGAACTTATTTAACCACAACAATTCTTCTTTTGCCCTGAAAGTGTTTCCAAATACCAGGTTTTAACAGCATTGCATGAAGGTGTTTTTGTCCACATAGTCGAAATCTTACAGGAATCATATTCCAAAATCTAGGAACAAACTGACTAAAAAGAAATCAGAACGTTTAGTTTTCAGTCTAGGTATAACCAACTCCTATGTCCTGCCTTTCTTAATGAAGATTTAATTTCCTAACTTCTAACCTTTCAGCCAAATATTCTGGAATTACTGTAGTGATACTTTAAAAGCCAAAATATATTTATGCAGCTGTCTCCTCTCTGTCAACGAGGTCCATCCCAATCTCTGGTACATTAAACAATGATGGGTATCTTTAGAAAACTGTAAGATCAATCTCATAAGACGATTATACAGTACATCAAGTCTACAATCTACCCAACTGAGAATTGTCATACAGTGTATCACCATAATCAAAAGAGAAATATCTGCGACTCTACAATTTTCTTTATCACAGTTCCACCTAAACAATTTTTATTTTGATACAATAATCCCACTTTTGCACCCACAACTTTAACCAATTCATCTATATGTATATTACCAGTAGCTAAGGATCCATCCAAAACCCAAGTACTTATAAGTCATCACTTGTTCCAGTTTTATCCTCAGTATCTAGCACAGTCAAGTTTGTGCATGATCTAAGTTTCGTATTAGATCCAAATAACATACGTTTTGTCTTACTTACATTAATTTTAAGTTTCTGTTGTGACAAGTATTCATGTAATTTATCAAAACTTAACTGCAAATTTAGTTGGATCTCTTCAACTGAGGAGGCAGAAGCATATATTATTGTATCATCTGCATATAATTGGTAAGCCATATTATTTACATGACTTCCCAAATCTCTAAGATAAATCAAAAAGCAAAGGGCCCAGCACTGATCCCTGAGGGACTCCTCGTACCACTGGTAAAGAAGATGATACAATCTTATTAACAACCGTTGACTGTGTCCTACCCTCCAAATAAGAGAAAACCACTTAAGAGCACCACCTGAGAGTCCAATATCCTTCAAACTTAGTAAAGAATCTGATGATCCACCGTGTCGAAGCCTTGGAGAGGTCAACAAAGATGGTGCCCATCATAAGGCCCTTTTCCATAGCTTTGTTTACATCATCCAAGACCCTCGACACAGCCATAATTGTATTATGCGATTTACGAAAACCTGACTGATATTTATCAAACAAATCATTCTGATTCATATATGCAATCAGTTGTTGAGCCACAAAACCCTCTAATATCTTTGACACTTGCGATAATAGTGATATTGGTCGATAATTGTTAAACTGATCCCGCCTCCACCTTTATATGTTGGTACTACCTAGCTATTTTCCAATCAAATGGCATTATTCCCTCCTCAATGGACCAATTATACAAATAAGTGAGGGGGCTGCTATCTTCAAAGCTGAAATCTTCAATAAGTAAGGGTCAATCCTCTTGGCCCCCACTCTTTTGATGTCTTCAAACCCAATAAGGCCTCAATTACTTCAAACTCCTCCATTTTTTCATAGAAAACAGCTTAGATAAATATGTATGTACCAATAGTTCATCACTACATAAATCAGAAGTTCAAAAAAATTCTGAATTAACAAAATAATTATTGAACCCATCTGCCAAAGATTTACCCCCTGACAACCTGAGATCTCGATTTTACTTTTTACACCATGTTTATGGTGACCATTTATCTCTTTGATTAAATCCCAAAAGTGGTACTATTCCCTACCGAATTTTCTAACTTGGATTGATAATATAATCTTTTACTATTTCTAACAGCAGTTACATACGAGTTTCTAAGACTTCTATAATATTGCCAATCCTCTGAGAATTTGTACTACGAGCCTTTATCCAAGCTTGACCTTTTTCTTTTTAACCTTCTCAGAGTAACTGAATACCATGGAGCAGATGATTGTTTAACCTTCCTTTCTTTCATTGGCATATGATAGTCTATCACCTGCATTAGCCCTGAAAGAAAATATTTCCAAGCCAGATCAATTTCGGGAATTAACCACATTCTATCCCAATTAATCCTATCTAAATCCTCTATAAAGGCTAAATAATCGAACTTTCTGGTAGCTCGGTATGTAATAACCTCTGGATGCTTTAACAAAGGAGCTTTACCTCTAACACAAAATATCACATTATGGTCACTATTTAAATCTTCTAAGACCCCAGCTTTGACATATTGAAAAGGGCATTTGTCAAAATCAAATCTAACAAGGTAGAATCAGCAGGATTTTAATATTAACATGAGTAGGCTCATGATGAACCATCTAAGTACGGCTGGGGAGGAAATAACTCATGAAAGATTAAAAGAAGTAGTCTACTGGCCTTACATATGTAGTGATGTTGCAAAGTATGTGCAAGCATGTATAAAATGTTGCAAATTTAAATAACTTATGAAACATTAAAAGAAGTATTCTACCGGCCTTACATATGTAGTGATGTTGCAAAATATGTGCAAGTATGTTTAAAATGTTGCAAATTTCTGCCTGCTGCTCCAATTAATACAGCTGAAACCACAGCTTTGTTATTAATAAACCATGTGTTCAGCTGCTGGGGATTACCAATGAAAAGCAGAATCTGATAGAGGTCCAAATTTTACAGGTGAAATTATAGAAAAGTGTGGAAAATGCTAGGGGTTCAGATTAAACAAAATGTATCCCACCATCGACATGAAGTCTATGGGGCAGATGTCAACCATGCTGGGCTGCTATCATCGAGAAAGAGGAGTCCTACTGTAAATTTCTGTCCTAAATAGATTCATTTTAATGTTCTTTAAGTTTCAATTTTAGGTAGAGGTTAGCT
The DNA here is from genome assembly GCA_016271365.2 of Neoceratodus forsteri. NCBI lineage: Eukaryota > Metazoa > Chordata > Ceratodontiformes > Ceratodontidae > Neoceratodus > Neoceratodus forsteri. Next base: position 633,791,584 of record CM057455.1, on the reverse strand, counting down.
GAGGGATTGGAAGAGTATTTAGGCAATAAAGTGAAGAATTAGTAGGAGTTAGTATTTTTTATTTTTAGAGGATTCGTAGTCCTTGAAGCGTTTAAGGAGCAGTACTGTTTACCTCAGCCAAGCAGTGCAGTTTTGATGTACCGGCTGGAGGAGTGGAGGAGAACTTGGAGTGGTGATGGGCTGTTTCTGGATATTGAAGTGGCGAACTGAAGGAAAATTGGTGTCCTCAGAGAGACAGGAGTCCATTGGAGCTGTGATTGTGGAAGTCGGTCGCAAGAGATGGTGCAGTGGTCCGCAAGTTCTTTGAGTGATCAATCCAGGTGCTGTTGGAGTTTGAGTGGGAACCGAGTTGCTGTGCCACTGTACTGATGAAGTGGTGGTGGAATGCAGTGGCAAGAAAGTGTTGTGACTCAGTAAGCTTTCTGAGTACACTGTGCAGGTGTCCTGTGGAGTTTGAGAGATTTTGAACGGTGTCCAAACCTTGAAAACTGAAGAAGTTCTCCTACCTCCTGTTAAGGTATATTTTCTCAATTTGAGGGAAAGTTGTAAAGAACTGCTCTGTGGCTGAGGTCTGGACTGTCAGGAGAAAGAGTGATTCCTGTGCAGGGATTGCTTTTGTTAAGCCTGTGGTAAATCTGACTGGGAGCAGCTGTCTGGGGACTGTGGACTATGCTGGGGTTAGCAGGCCATGAGAGGGCCTCATGAAAGCCCAAACAGTACTTTCGATAATCATTTTGGAAAGGATCCCTGGGTTCAATAGTAAATTTCAGGACCTGGACTTAAAGGCAGGACCAGAACAGTCCTCAACTAGTCAGAGTGGCCGAGGGTCTGTATTTTCTTGTCCAGCTTGAAGACCTGGACCTTAGGGTGAGAGCCATGAGAATTTTGGAACCTGAATTGTATGGGACTCTGGTGCCTCTCATGTAGTGCTCCCCTTTGAAGAAACTGATCCTTGAAGTTAAATAGTAATAAGAACTGTTGGTGTGTCACAGACTTCTAGACTCCTCTGAAATAATAATAGTTATAATTTTTATTAAAGGCTGTTGGTGCTGAGAGGGGTGAAGGGTTGTTTTGGGAGGTAGTGGGTAAAAGTGGAGTGAGTGAGTGTGAATGGTGTGTGTGTATGTGAGAGTGTATGATTTTAGTGACTATCTGTAATAAGCGTGCATAGCTGGAGTCTGAATTTTAGTGGAAAGCTATTAGGATATATTGGTTATTGGCTCCCAATGGAAGATGTTACTCCCCTCTAGGCTATGCTGCCTCTGATCCTTCAACTGTCCCCATTGTCACCTGAGGTATATAGGCACTGTGAAGTGCTGGGGATAGTGCGTAGTGGAAGGAAGCGAGATTTGCAGGGGCTAGTGAGGGACATATAGTGGATGGGGAGGTGGATTGGCATGGTAGGAACCAGGAGATGCCCAGTGACAAAATGGGCCAAGAAGAGGAGTCCTCCTTGCTTGGTGTACATACCGAAGAGCTCCACTATGGGTGAGCAGGTGACCAGACCAGCCTCATTGACCTAACCTTCTTGGGTGGTGTTGTGCAATCCCAGATTGATTAAGAACAAGGCAGCTATTATAGCTGATCTTGTTGCAACATCTGATCTGGCTTGCATCACAGTGACCTGGCTAAATGAAAATGCCGGGTCCAATTTTGGAATCAACTATTCGGCCTTGTACTCGGTGATACATTGCCTGAAAAAGGATCATAGGGCGGGTTGTGGCAGTATGTTTTAAATCAGACCTGAACCTCACAACCCTCCCAGTGGAAGAGACAAGGTCCTTGAATGTGTTGCCATCCAGAGGAGTGTGAGTGCAGATTGCAGAATCCTCTCATCTACCAACCACCTGGAGATGAGAAGAAATTTCTGCAGGAAGTCGTGGAGATTTCAATGCCTGGATCAATGACAAACTCTTGCAGTTTGGTCAAGACTTCCTACTACTAATATGTTCATTGGGCCTGACACAGGTTGTTACCTCTGCCACCCATATACATGGCCATTTGTTGGATCTTGTCTTCCTACTGAGAATGGAGGAATTTGACCTGATGGTGGAACTGGTTGTATGGTCAGACCATCATACTGAGAGGTTCTTGTTCAAGCCCCAAGAGACCCTCTCCTACAGAGATGGTCCAGTACCTGTCTTGAAGGGGTTTGACCCCAAAGGGTCTGATGGCAGTGCTGGATCTATCAGGTCTAATGTGTGCATTCAAACAGCTGGGGAATTGGTTCTGATCTATAATGGAGTGATTACTGAGACCCTCGACTCTATTGCACCTACCCATGTTTGACCCCTTGCCTCACACCAGAGGTCCCCAGAGTTTGATAGGACTCTCAAGGAGATGAGGGTGGGGTTGAAGGTTAGAGCAGCACTGCCAGGGTCTGGTTTGTGTGGCGAGAAACTTATATTGATGGCCCATTATAGGACTATCAATCATCAATCTCTTGTGAGAAGGCAGAGTTACTGTTCAAGGAGATTGCTGTGGCAGTAAACAGACCAACTCATCTGTTCCACACCATGGACAGGCTTTTGTAATCCAGCCTGCCTTCAATCTGGGGGAGCTTTTCATTGTCAAGATGCAATGAGTTCACTCTGTTTTTGCCAATAGGTTGCCTCCATCAGATTCGAGATCTAGTTGGTGCCCTTGAAGGGATATTGTGGTGAAGGGTGTGAGGCTACAGGCACTCAGTCTTTCTGGTCTGACTTCAACCAGAATGTGGTAGTAGATGTTGTGATGGTCATTCGGGAGTTATGACCAAACTACTGTGGTTTGGACCCAGTCCCAATATGCCTCCTGATGGGGTGTGTTGATACCATCAGCCCAGCCCTCGAAGATAGTCCAATGTTCTCTGGTGATGGGTTTCCAGAGCCCTGAAGGAGAGCAGTGGTAAGACCCTTCTTAAAAAACCTTCACTAGATCCGGATTGTCTGGCAAACTACAGACCAGTCTCTAACCTTCCTTTGTGTAGAAGGTTATTGAGATGGTGGCGGCTGTTCAACTGGAGACCTATTTAACAGCCCATGACATATAAGGAGCTTCCATTTGGGATTTAGGAAAACCATAGTACAAAGACTGCCCTGATTTGGGTGCTGAATAACCTGATAGTGAGGGATTGGGGAGATGGTTCATTTGGTTCTCCTCGATCTCTCAGCAGCATTTGACACCGTGGACCATGGGGTACTGATTTAGCATCTGTGGGTATGTTGTGGACTGATGGGTTCAGTTGACAAATGCTTTAGATCGTGCCTCACCAGCAGGTCACATCATGTGGTGTCGGAGGTTTATTCCTTGGTCCCTATGCCTCTGCTATGTGGGGTCCGAAGGGGCTCCATTTTGTTCCCTGTGTTATTCATGATGTACATGCTACCACTGGGAGACATTATAAGGCAGTATGGGCTGAGTTTTCACTGCTCCACAGATGATGCCTAACTCTACATGTCCTTTGCACCTAAGCAGCAGGAGACAGTCTCAGTAATGAACACCTGTCTGGACGAGATCCAAGACTGAATGATGGTGAACTGGTTGAGGTTGAATTCAGATAAGACTGAGATACTGGTGCTGGAATCTGGTCACCGGGAATGAAGATGCAGTCTGGCCAAGTCTCATGGCTTAGGCTCGGGGACTCAAGCTGCTTACCTCTGATTGGGTGAGAAACTTGGTATTGTTTTGGACTGCAGCCTGACCCTGACACCAAGGTGTCGGCCATGGTCAAGACCTCATTTTATCATGTGAGAAACATCACCAGGGTAAAACACCTGATACCCCTGGCTGATCTGCCGGCACCATGCCTTTGTGTTGTTGGACCTGGATTACTGCAATGCCCTCTACCTGGGGCTAGCAGGAGTAGATCTGAGCCACCGGCAGCTAGTGAAGAATGCGGTGGCCAGGTTGTGTCATATTACACCTGTGCTGCGTCTCTGCACTGGCTGCTGGTTATGTGGCAGATCTCCTTCAAGGTCAATTTACTGACCTGACTATGAGGCCCTACACAAACAGGGGCCTGGTTACATGCAAGATCTCCTGTGTCCCTACTGACACACCCACCCCTGCGCTTTGCTGGTGAGGGTCTTCTGGGAGTTCCCAGGATTTATTTAAAGACATCTGGGGTCCATGATTTTGTGGCTGCCCCTATCCGGTGGAACTCCCTCTCTCATCATATACAAGAGAGAGAGTCATACTGTGGACATTTTCAAGAGGGAGCTAAAGTAGTTCTTATTTAATCAAGCTTTTATAACCAGTTAGTATGTTATAATATGTATTATTATTTATATATGAGGGGTAGGGGATGAGACACTGACAACAACACAAATGGAAAGGGACCTGGGGTAGTCATACTAGAAGACATAAAGGTGGGTCAGCAACGTGAGAAGGCAGTAAGGAAGGTGGGGGATACTGGGATGCATAGGGAGAGGCATCACCAGTAGAAAACAGAAAGTTGTTGGCCCTCTGTACAGACAGTTGGAAAGACCTCATTTGGAGAACTTTGTACAGGTCTGGAGACCCCATCTCCACAAAGACATAAACAGGATGAACGCTGTCCAGAAGAGGACAAACAAAATGGTGCAGGTCTGCACCAGAAGACATTGAAGAAAGACTAAAGGAGCTTAAGATGTATAGCCTCGAGAAAGGAGGAGAGGGGACATGACAGAAACTTTGAAATACCTCAAGGGAATCAACAAAGTCCAAGAGGTAGCATCTTTCAGAAAAGAGATGTGCACAAACAAGTGAGCACAATATGAAGAAATGGGGGACGGGTCAGAGGTAATGTGAGGAAGAATTTCTTCACAGAAAGGGTTGTAGATGCATGGAGCAGCCTTCCTGAGGAGTCGTAGAAGTCAAAAAAATGGGGAATTCAAGAATGCATGGGACAGACATGAGGCAATTCTAGTGGGGGTAGGAGGAAGTAGGCTGTTGGTTAACTAGGATCTGAAGCTTATCCATTAGGTAGGAAATGGGCAGACTAGGTAGGCCAAACGGTCCTTATCTGCCATCAAATTCTATGGTTCTTTGTTTCTGTTTTTGATTTATATTATATTGTTAAGGTATGTTACTCTGTAAGGCGCATTGAGTCACAATCTGAGAACTGTGCTTAATCAAATAAAATTGATTGATTGATTGATCCACAATCATGGGTGGTGGGAGTGATATGGTAGACAGCTTCAAAAGAGCCTGGGATAGGTACATGGGCCTAACAGGCAAGAGGCAGGCTGGTAAGGGAGAGTGGGGTCTTCCTAGGGGTGGAGGTTCTGAACAGACTAGATGGGCCATGGGGACCTTTTCTGCCAACAGTTTCTATGATTCTATGATTCATCTGCACAGGTGGAATGTGCTAATCAAACAATCATGTATATACTAAAGAAATACTGTATATTGTTTCTTCAGGAAAAGATTGGGATGTAAAATTGCCACTAGTGTTAATGGTTATATGTGCTACTCCTAGTAAGTCTACAGGCGTATCTCCTTTTGAAATGATGTCAGGAGGACAAATGGTATTACCTTTACATCTCCTGTACACAATAGGAAATGTTAATTCATCATGTGCTGCTAAGGCACATGAATATGTAACTCATTTAAAGCAGCACTTGAAAGAGACGTTTGCATTTGCTCAAACAAACTTACAGAAAAGCATTCAGCTTGTAAGTCATATTATGACCAAAAGTTGATCCTTAAGAGTATCAAATTGTAGATAGTGGGCCAGATATTCAAATCTTTGCCCGGGGCTAAATATCCCAGAACCAATAGCCGCTATATTCAAAAGGGATAGCCCCAGTGCTAACCTGCTGAATACAGCATGCTAAGGAAGCCAGGCAAACTGGGCTGGAAGTGCAGTACAGAAATATCCCAGGAATAAGACAGCTCTTAATATAGCAACCAGGAAGTGCAAACCACAACAGCATCCCAGATCACAGCGACATGAAGGAAGGTAGAGGTGAACTATGTCACCAATGTGTGTGCTAGCAAAGGAGTGGAGTCAATAAAGCTGCAAGCATCAGTGAATGTGAAATTACATTGTGCAGAAATGTACAATGTTTCTTAAATATTTGTGTGGCACTAATACATTTGCTCAGGTTTAGCACATAGCTAAGCCGTTTGCTCGAGTCTATCATGTTTGCCTGGGGCAAAATGTGCTATATTCAAAAGTGACATGCAAATGAACCTCCTTAGGGTAGTCTGTGGGCAAACATCCAGATTAGCATCTCATTATGACCCGTTTGCATGTAGTTTGCCAAGCGTTATTGCAGGGTCCCACAGCTCCACCTGTAGGTCAGTCTGGAAGTACAGGGGCTGGCTGCATCTGCCCACAGCTCCACTTGTAGGTCAATCTGGCAGTGCATGGTGGTAGCTGCATGCTACATTTTACAGTACAACATAGAATATTGTGCTGAGGGGACTACACAGCAAAGGCACAGGTAGTGGTGCTGCATGCAATTGTCAAACTGTGTTCCTGCTACAGTGCACAGCAGACACTTCAGTAGCAAGGGGGTCCAGTAGTATGAAGGACACAGCAATGCCTATGGTGCATAAGGCAGTGATGATCACTGCACTGTAAACAATGACAGGCCCAACTTGCAGGTGTTTACTGACAGTGGCATTACTGTTATGCTTTGCATGACCCACAGATGCTGCACCACTGGCATGGGATACACACAGTGACATTACACTGCTTGCTGTGTGTGCTGTGGTGCCTGTACAGATATGCAGTATGTGGCTGGTGGGACACAAACCATCAGACAGGCTTACTGGTGTTGGAGTATTCCCAACACTGGCCCATTTGCATGTGGATTGTCCCAGCATTGTGGCTGCACCAACTGTGGTACAGCCTGACCACTTGTACACCCTCCCCTCAACACCTTCATGCCCACAGTGCTGCATGTGAGTTCTGGCATCTGTTGGTGTCCACTGAAGGGTGGTCCACAGGTGTGTGCTGTATGGCCGCACTGCCGTGGAGTCCACTGGGAAATGTCTCATCACTTACTGCCTGGCATGGCTGGGACTGATGGCAGATGATGACATCATATGGATGCCATCTGTGAGCAGCATGTTTCTTCTACGTCTGGCTTATTTCTATGTTTCATATTTACTATTTAGGATCACGAAAGCCACTTAAAGTCACTCAAAGCCACATAGTGGCATAAGCTGGTTTGCCTTGAGTTAAGACTACCTTTTCCTAGGCGGTAATTTGCACTGCACAAGTGTTGTGCAAAGTCACAAAAAACACTTTGCATGGTACTATTTACTGAATATAGCATTGCACCTGTATTCATCTACACGCCCCTCAGTTTACCCCTTGCATACATTATAATTTTGCCCAGCGTTAATGCAATTTGCCCATGCTATCTGACCTTTTGAATATAGTGGACCAGCCCTAACCCTGCACAAACAGTTTGCGCTCAGTGCAAAGTTTTGAATATCTGGCCCAGTGTGTTTTACTTTAACTACAGCAGGGATAAGACTATGCTTAAAAGTTCCTTCCAATCTGGGAAGGACTCTTTTGGTCAAAGATAAAGTGTCACCTGCAGCATACCAAACTGAAATCATAATGAAAACACTGTTGAGGTGATTCTTAAGTGGGTTCATATTAATCAGTTGAGATCATACTGTGAATGCAGAGAAATCAGTCGTGACATCTCAAGTGAAAATAAAAGTGGAAATAATGAACAATAGTCACACTGAAAAGTTTAATTATAATGCTGACATCTTTAGATGATGAACAGGAGTTGATTTGTTGAACTTGTGAAATGTCTGAAATAATTTCAATGTGCCAGACAAAATGTTAAATCATTAAAAAAAGGTGTTCACGTGGTAATCATGTTTAATCACGTAGTACTGCACATATTTCCATGCAAAAGTACACCTGATGATATCACATCGATGATGTCACATGTGAATACGTCATGCACTAATAATATCATAAGTTACCACATGATGATGTAACTTTATTTTATATGACTAATTTTCCTGTGATGTTTAAACTATATATCCATATGGCACGATTACAGTTTTGAATTAGAAAATGTATTATTTCAAATACATTTTAACAGATAATAGAGATAACAGATGAGGTCCTCAAAGAGGATAGTGTTCTGAAGGGCCTTAAAGCCTTGCACATGGACAAGGCACCAGGACCAGACGGTGTGCACCGAAGGGTCCTGAATGAACTGACAGAGTTGTTGGCAGGCCCTCTGATGGACCTGTTCAACACCTCCTTGGAGATGGGGAATGTACCCAGGGGCTGGAGGATGGCTCATGTGATGCCCTTCACAAGTGAACCCAAGGACTAACCGGTAACTACAGAAGGTGAGCTTGACTTCCATAGTGGGGAAGTTGATGGAGACCATTCTGAAGGAGAGTTGATAACCTTTCTCTCTATAGCAAAGGGCTGCAGGATTAGAGACAGTATGGGTTTGTAATGGGAAGATCTTGTCCAAAACTAACCTGATCGACTTCTTAGACTGGGTCACTAGGACAGTTGATGAAGGCCACACTGTGGATGTCCTGTATCTAGACTCAGCAAGGCTTTTGACTCTGGGCCACATGAGAGGTTAATGAGCAAGCTGAGGGACATGAAGGTGAAGGAAAAACTGGTGGGGTGGGTTGAGAGCTGGCTGCAGGGCAGACAACAGAGGAGTAGTTATGGGGAGACATCAAGCCATGGCCAGCAACAAGTGCAGTACTGCAGGGTTCAGTGCTGGGCCCTGTTTTGTTCAATGTCTTCATTGCAGACATTGCAGTGGGGGTCAAGAGTAAGATCTGTCTATTCGAGGATGACATTAAGATTTGTGCAAACGTGGACAATGAGGAAATGAGGCAGGCACTCAGAGAAGATCTAGCTAAACTCAAACACAGCTCTAGGGAGGGCGGTTGGGGTTTAATGCTAATAAGTGAAGGTCATACACCTTGGAGTACAAAATCCAAGGAACAACTACTGGCTGGGGGAAGTGTAGGTAATGGCTTCAGGTGAGGAGAAAGGGACCTGGGGTAATAGTCACAGGGGACATGAAGGTATCAGCACAGTTTAGCAAGGTGCCACCAAGGGAAAATAGGATGCTAGGATGCATTGCCAGAGGATCACCTCTCGAAGAGGAAGTCATCCTGCCATTGTATAGATCACTGGTGAGGCCGCGCTTGGAGTTCTGTGTACAGTACTAGTGCCCATACCTCAAAAAGGTTGTAGAGATTACTGGAGGTGGTGCAGTGTAGGGCTATAAAATGATCATGGGACTGGGGAGTTGTCATACGAGGAAAGGTTGAAGGAGCTCAACATGTACTGCTGGAAGGCAGAAGGGTAAGAGGGACATGATAGAGACCTTTAAGTACTTGAAAGACATAAATAAAATCAGGAAGGAGGATTGTTCCACTTAAGGGGAAGGGTCACTGGGGCGCAGTCTTAAGATGGAGGTGGGGAGGTTTAGGAGGGAGATGAGGAGGCACTGCTTCACATAGAGAGTTGTAGTAAGTTGGAATGCACTGCCAGAGTAGTTAATCACTAAAGGACAGTGGATAGCTTTAAGCGGGGTTGGGATAGAGTCAAGGGCAGGGTTAGTACAGACAAAAAGACAAAAGAGGAAGGACCAGGAAGAGGAAGAAGGAAAGGTTTGGGTGTGGGTGGGGCAGTTGTAGTGATATGAAACTAAGAGCTGCACAATCAAGCAAACTTGGTAGACCTGTGGGCCTTTTCTGCCCGGCAAGTTAGTATGTTTGTATTTGTTTGTAATTCAAAAGGGGGACATGTGGGGACAAATCCTAGATTGCAAAAATATTTTATAATAATTTTATTTCTGCAGTATTATTTTATAGTTACTATTTTACATTATTTTTAATGCCTAATCATTAATGTTTAATTATACTAGTAGACTGGGAATGTAACTTGGATGTAATACAAAGACAGCTGGTTTAAAATAAAAAAGGCTTGACTTTGAAACCTGCTTTTAAAATCTGTCTGGATGGAACTTAAAAATGTTATCTCAGACTTTAGTTTAAAAAGGAAGGTTTCCTTAACTGGGTCCTCAAGAGTGTATTAAGGATCTACTTGAATATCTGCTTGGAGGAGAAGAGGCAATCTGATAGGGAACCATAGCAACCACAGACCAAGTTTTATCACATGGCACTGCATTCACCAAATGGCTGGTTTGAAAAAAAAAAAGAAACCTTCTATGCATTTTTATTATTGAACAAAAGGCTTTCATTTGCTGCAAAGCTATCTTTAATACTGCCAGCATATAATTACATCTGCTTATAAAGAACACTATAAACAATCTATTGACCAAGTTTTATGACTGCAGCAACCACAGAAACAATATTATTTGCTAAAGAATTATGTGCTGAAAGTATAAGAAATGACATATCTGTGTTTAATATCTTTGGAGATGTCAGCTAATGAGAATTCCAAAGATACAATTTTCATGTGTGTGAGTTGGTGCTATGCTAAAATACACTGGGCCAGATTTCAAAGCCTCAGCTATGATGCAGGGGCGTCGCCAAACAATAGTGGCGCAAAGAGTCTACTATCAAACATTGCACCAGACCTGATTTTCAAAGGAGCACTGCATCAAAGGCAGTCTGCCCTACGTCAATGGTGGCTGTATCAGCCTTGCATCATACAAATGGCAGCACCATGATGCAAGCAGTCTTCCGTTACAGAAATGGTGCAAGATCACAACTGTGGGAAATTCAAAGCTACACCACTGACACCAAACATGTCAAAGTACCGTCACCAGCTAAGACCAGCCAGAGCTGGTCTAAGGGACACTACAGCATATAAAGAGACCCAAAACAGGTGGTTAGACCTGACTAAGCTAATATTAAGGGCCAGTATTTTCCTGCAGGACTAGTTTAGAACATTTTGGGGCTTAGTTTTGGCCATTTCATCTGCTGTTTTGTTTACTTAGCTTGCATCATTCTCATCCTTTGTGTCATTTGTTTGACTCAGCTTGCACCATTTTGGTTATTAGCTTGCACCATTTCTATTCAGTTTACACCATTTTTCATCAGTTTGCACCATTTCTACTCAGTTTGCACCATTCTTGTATTCAGTTTGTGTCATTTTCATTCCTTGCATCATTTTTCTGACTTAACATGCATCATTTTGACTAACCTTGCACCATTTATTTTGGTGCAGCTTGCGTCATTCCATCCCTTATGCCATTGTGTTGATGGAGTGGACCTCTTCGTCAGTTTGGGGACTTTGTCACATAGACCTCTTTTCTTGCAAAATATGGTGCACAGTATTTGGTGCACCAAGATCTAACTCAAGCTGGTTGTTTGATGCAGCTTGCATGGATCTAAGGGCCCTTTAAAATCTGTCCCACTGTCTTAAAAAAATATTGTAGTAATCAACTTTGCAGCTTTGATGGATGTACTCTTAGCCCAGGTAACTGAGAACAAAGGCATTCCTTTTCTAAAAGATATTTTGGACTAAACGATTTTCCTAATAATGGATTTTGATGAAGAATACCCCATTTTGAAAAGCAAGAAATGTAGATTACGCGAATATAAAATATTTTTAAGAAAGTTGCAAGGAAACAGTGTCTACAAAGTACTTTTTGAATTATCGACTTCATAGTAAAGACACCCATTTGATTGTTTGGTATCAAACTGCACAGCATTTTACTCCAAGTCTGTAAATATATGTTTCAAGTCCATATCTGGGTGCAGTTGGATGCAAGAGAAAAACAGTTTAGAAATGAAAACGTTTCAAACCACCAGACTTTGCAAAGAGGGCTGTCCTAAGAGCAAGGGCTAGCCACCCCAACATCATTTGCATGAGCTAATCAAAGTTGGCATAATTTTCAGGAAATTATGTCAGGATGATGCTCTGGCCCAGAGGTGATAAAGCCAACCTCCATGGAAAGCAGCTAGTCTCTCTTTAACTGTGACACATCTGTGTTGCTCTAGCCTATGTTTTATGGTTGAAAACAGTGTTCCCACCAACACTTTGGACTGACTTTCTGAGTTTGCTAAGAGGAGCCATGTGCTTCTTTCTGTGTCTGCAACAAAAAAAACACTGTCTTATCCTTATGCAGTGATACCAGGAAGGATTTCCAATGATCATATGGAGCTGAGCCAAACACTGTAGCAGAGTCAACAATGACTTTTGCCATCCAGGTGAAGTAGAATGCTCACCAGCTTTCTGAAATTAAGAGGAAAACTCAAACCTTGCTCTAACCAGATATCTTGAGTGTTATTTTTGATATTTTTATAATATTCTAATTGATCCTTGCTGGGGTTGCAGGGGAAAGATAGTCTTAATATTTGGAACTTGGGTTGTCTACAGAAGCTCAAATCCATACAACGAAATATTAACATTTTGCATGTAAAGAAGTAGTTGAACAACTTTATGGAATGAAATAATCTAATATACTAATGCAAATAAACTTATAAGTGCTTATACCTGAATAATGGTATTGTTCATGGGAGCATACTGAAATAATATGTTGTGTCTAGTTACTTTTGTTCATTGCTTTTGAATTTTGCTTTTTTCTCAAAGCTTTGTTGTTTTGTGTTTATGTTGCTTTTATAGTGTTTACAAGACTTTATATTTATGCAACAGTTATTAGTAATTAGTTATACTGTACAGGGAAAAATAAAATATATTTTATATAACTCCAAGGGAGTAACAGAAAAGTTATTCATAATTGTCTAGAACTGTTTATACAGTAGGTTGTGAGAGTAAGAATCTGAGCAAGTCTTACATCACATTTTATATGGTTTATATTTATTTTATGACAAAGGGCTAAAGGCTTAGCAGAGTGCCCATAATAAGTAATTGATATTCCAGCCTATTGCTATGACACTGGGGTTTCTAGTCTCCAGACCCACAAATCATAGGCTAGCCACATTATGCCTGGCAACCCTGAAGTGATGTGCCAATACTGATTTCTTGTTCCCTGTCCTAATATTGCTCTTATATCCATTCATGCTTACCCATAGTTCTCTTATTATTTTCCTGTATATGTCCTATTGCATAAACATTTGATCATAGCTACATCTTTCTCTGAATTACATAAGATGAACTGTTTTATCATGATGTCCTCATTTTATAGGCATTATAGTCATTTTGGTCCATCTGGTATTGTCACAATTCTGGCAGTTGCTATATTGGTAACTCCAAATGATTTGACTAAATTCTGAAAAAAAATTATGTCATAGGTTTTGAAAATTTGAGCAGGGAATGAATGACTCTGTCACCAGTGTGTTTTATTTTTTCTAGCAAACCACCATGGCTTATCCTTAAAAGCTGCCGCCCTCTCTCTCTCTCTCTCTCTGTAGCTTGTATACTGACCAATTTTACTGATTTCCAAATTTAGCTTGTTGAATTCATTACAAGAAGTAGTAGAAAAGTTAGTCTCTCTGTTTCTGGTTCTTAGGTAGAGATTTAAGTACCTCAGATCTTGGCACACTGCCATCTGTCCATTTTGCCTGTTCAATAGTGTCCTGGTGTGATGTTTAGAATCATAACATTAGTGAAGTGGGAATACAGCAAGCTGGATATACTAGCACCAGATGAAAGTTTGCATAGGAACAATGGAGAATCAGAATGTGGTTTATTGTTCTGCACTTGCTTACAATGCATCTAAATGGTATTCATAATTCAAGAGTGAAAGCATCTACAGTATTTAGAGGATGAAATATTGATGTTTGAGCAAACCAGATTTTATTTATGGAAGGTTAGGAAAGAGAAATTGTGTAGCCAAGAAAGGCACACTAAGCAGGAGCTTGTTTCCTGGTGCAATATGGGAGCACTAGGAAGTTAAGTGACTTGCTCAGGATCACACAGTATGCAAGTGGGGGCTGATGATTCAAACCTAGGTCTCAGGTTTGCAGCTCAGTGTTCTTAACCACTATGCTATACTGCCAGTTAAAGTTAAAATAATGACATGCAATTTAAAAGGATGATGTTATTAGTTTGTATTTTTTAAAGTGATGAATAATGGGACATAATTGATCACATATAGCGTGGACCCTTGTGTTACATTTTTTTATTTAAACTGAATAATTGATTGTTTGCTTGATAGGCAGAAATATCCTGAAGAAGTGGATAGTGAACCAAGAATCATTGATTGTTGATTTCTATTAATCTTTTGGAGCATGGATTGTGTGTACCACAATAAAATTAAGAATATTAGACAATCTACTGATGAGCAATTCATTACTTCACTGTGTCCAGACTACCTGTGGTATACCATTTCTGCTCTTACTATAGTTATGAGGTGTCCCTTTTGATTGCTAGTGGAGTTGCAGAGCACATTGTGGCATCTATTACACTTGTATTTGTGACCATCCCTATTGCCTGCTATATTAGTACATAATTTGTGAATGTTGTGTCAGTTTGCAGTCATTCCAATATACCATTGTTTAGTGAATGGGACAGCTGTGCAATCACTAGCAGTTGTTTGTGCCACAATTAGTGACAGTTTGAATATCCCTGCATTAATCTGTTTCTTCAGTTGTAAAAATTTCACCAGTGGCTCCACATAAAGAGCAAATAATAGGTGAGATATCAGTCATCCTTATTGCATGTCCTTTTCAGCTTAATGACCCTGTTTGAAATTGTGCTATTGGTTTTCATGTTACCTCGGAACATATATATATATATATATATATATATATATACACATATATATATATATAATATTAATCCAGTTAAAATATTTGCATTGAATCCAAAATGCTGAAGTATAGATTTAAAAACGATCTGTTAACTCTGTTGAATGTCTTCTCAGTATCCAACACCAGGAGAGCAGCATTAGGAGTTCCATTATTTGTTAGAATATCTAAAGCCCTCCTGATGTTGTGTGTGAGCCTCCCTCCTCCAATGAAGTTTTGCTCTCTATATATTGTTTTACTTATCTACACATTAAGGCGATTAGCAGTCATTTAGTGAAAATCTTATCATCAGATTTTAAAAGTGAAATGGATCCGTATGAACCACATTTCACAGATGGTTTATCTTTCTTTAATATGAAAGTAATATCGGCTTCACTGAAAGAAGAAGGAATGGCATCTGACAGGGCAATACTGTTGTAAATGGTGTGTAATATGGGAATACATTCCTGACTGACTGTAGCATAAGACTTATTGGTAAATCCATCTGGTCTGGGAGACTTAACATTAAGAAGATTTCTGATAACTCTTTCAGTCTCTGGAGATGGCATTTCTAAGTCCAACAAATCTGTGTCAACCATATTAATTTTCTAACAATTAACAGTCAAAAGACATTCTGAAATATCTTGCAGTGTTGCTTCAGCCTCCAGAGTCTGATACAAATTTGAGAATATATTGTTTAGTCTCCTGTGGTCTTTGTGAAGTTTTCAGGCAACATCCATAACAGCTGTTATTGCGTTAGAATTAGACTCAGATTGGATTTGAAGGGCTAACCATTTGTTAGACTTTTCTGCCATAAAGTAATATGTAGTCTTGGCCTTAATGCCAGTTTTTTCACTTGTTTTTGTATAAGTTGGCTATAGCGCTCCCTCAATGTAAATAATACATTTAGATCTGATTAAGCTCAGATAATATTTATTGAGCATTTGCTAGTTTAAATCAACTTCCAGTTGATTTTAATAAAAGATTATGATTGGTATTTTTAAAAGTTGTGTAGGATACAATAAAACCTCTCAGAAACACTTTCATAGCTTCATAGAGTATATTGATTGACACTCCTGAATCTATGTTAGAATGACAATACTCTTTAATTTCCTTTCTAGGTCTTATTAACTAAAGCTTGATAATTTAGTAAAGTAGGACCAAACCTCCATAGTTTAACTTTTCTTTTCCTCCCCTTTTGTCTGGCTTGCTCCTTCAATCCTTGCTGTTCCACCAGTGCCATCACCTACACTCTCTGGGATGTACCTTGGGGTCCACCTGTTCCTCTGTGGTGGGACCATTGGGGCTCATCAAACTCTCTGTTTATTTCTTTGCTTGGTTGGTGGACCTGTGCCCAGTAGGCGTGTGGGGTCTGTAAAGAGCACTAGAGCATCATCTTGCTAGCAGTGGTGTTTTTCCTTGTTCTGTGCTCCCCTGATCCTTGGCCGCTCCATGAAGGTGACAGCATGATGTCTACATGTTGCTAGACATACTAACATCTTCTGTTGGAAGCATCACACCTGGAGACGTTGCTCCTGGCTGCATGCCACACATGGTCACTGATGTAGCAGTGTTATGGTGGAGCAGACTGCCCTGCCTTCCGAAGGAGGAGACTTTCCCTGGGATGCTCAATCTCCTCTCCTGTCTGACCCCAAGCAGCCCAGACTTGTTCCCAAACCAGGGTCACTGGCATGACAGCAGAGAGACAAGAATATCTGAGTCCTCTACACCACTGACACATCTTCCATAGTAATCTTTTATATCATGGTATTTAAGTTAAGCTTGGGTAGCTAGAAAGCTCTAGTTTGCTATATAAGGTATGAACATTAGCTATTTCAAGTGCCCACTCATTCCTGTTGTACGCTATTCTCAGGTGGTTTAGGTATCACATTTGTATCATTATGAAATATGTGTGAGCAATATTCACTCTGATGAAGCTTACTGAACAAATGAGTGAAATGTTAATCTAGTGCAATACACCACACACCTCTTAACACTTTAGCGTATGCTTATCACTGACTACTTTTTGTGAAATATGAGTTTGAGCTCCAATGCATAAAGCAATGGACTCCTGGAATGTTGCAGCAAATATTCATTAATATATGTCAGTTTCAAGTGGGTGCATCATACTGTTTGTTTTCCTGAACTTTTTAATCATAGCGCCACCTGGGAATCGATGTCATGGAGTTTTTGTTTTCAGACATTACTCAGTTATAAAGATGCTCAGTAGACTGTGCCAATGTTATGACTTAGATAGTGAATTATTGAGAAATAGAGAATATTGGCTTTGCAAATGTGTGTTATGTATTATTTACACACCTGAGGTTTGTGATGACCTATAGACCTCAAGAGTGAAACTCTAGAGGTTTATGAAGTCATCACACACTAGAGGTGTATAAAAAGATCCATGACATCACAGCTGCATATCCATGATTTTTTATAATTATTGATGTAGGGATTTTTCCTTCACTGCTTGAAGTGAGAAAGCAGTTCTGTCAGACAGAGACACACACACACACACACACACATACACACACACACGCACACACACAATGTGTCTGTCTATCTGTCTCCTTCTCCAGTACTACATTTGTTTTTCTTTTTTTTAATTTTTTTTTTTTAAGTAACATTGTGGAACTGCAAGAGTAGTTAGTCAGCCATGGTCCATTCCTGGTCTGAGTCATTGAGTCCCAAAGCCCTGACCAAAGCATAACTATAGCGGATCAACCAGATACACATTTTTTGTTATAAAAGCAGGATCAACCTGATAAATACTTTAAAAATTTAATACGTTACCTGTGAGGTGACTAAGAGGCAGACAGTCACCAGGGTTTTTCGTAGACATGGGTGAAGTGGATAAAATTCACTCCACAAATTAATTCTCAAAGTTGGTGAAATTTGTTTTGCTAGGTGAAGTTTCCCTTTTCTAGGTAAGTTGACTTAGATTCACCCAACTTCACCTACCTTGGCCTAATTTTGCTACCTTCACAGGTGATATTAGGCAATGTTGCGAAGTGGGAACTTTGTGAAGTAATTCACAACTACAAATTTTGCAACTTCACCAGATCTTCATTGGCAAGTAAAACTTCATAGCATCTCTAGTCTTCAGTAGTGGAGAAATGGAGCTACCATGTTGGTTGAATGGTCGGCCCGCCCACAAACAGACTGAGAGCCAATGAGGTGGGAGTGCTAGAGATGGATGACACAAAACGTGTTTGAAACACTGGTCGACTCTATGTATTAAAGGGGTCACCAGTAATTACAAAATATTTTAACAGGCTTGATGATAGCAGATGGGAGAAATTGTGTAGTCTTACCTGTTTCAAGTTATCTAAATTCACTCCATCACAAATCTTGAAAGTATAAAAAAAAGTCAGGTTTCACCAGTACAGTAGGGGTAACATTAGGCTGCTAGTACTAATCAAAGTACCAGTTGCAATGATCAAAGTAATGTTGTCCCAAACAGAAGCAAGACCATACTAAAAATGACTTGCAGAATCTCAGTTCGAGCTACTGTGTGTAAAACAAATTGCCTGTAAAGTACTCTGTGATGATGTATATAAAACACCATATAGTGAAAATTCTTTACTTCTTACAGTCCACAGACAATCAGTATTTAAGTAAGGAATAAGACATGAGAGATGTGGTTTATGGTCTGATAAGAGCATGCCCTAGGTGCATAATGAGGCATGAGGCACTCTGCGGCAAGTGCCTTTAGCACCTGGGAAGTGCTCTTATCAGGCCATAAACCACACGTTGGAGTATCTTATCCAGCCTATAAAATGGGTTCCCCACTAAAGAAGTTAATTGAACCATGCACAGAAAATGTGTATATAAAAATAGTAAAAACATGATCATATTAGTAGAAAAAAAGAAAAGTAGTCATTGTCATAGTTTTAGAATGCAGTCACTAGAGGTTGTTAGTGTTTATTTACTTATTTTTAGGAAGGTGATATCATTCTGTTTGTCTTTCTCCTGCCCCTGGGATGATTCCTGCAGTTGCTTAAGATGGTGGGGCTTCTTCCCGTAGCAGGTACATGTCCCATTTTCTCCCCCACTAATTTTCTTATTGTTTTTGCTCCTTGTTACTCTGTGGCTGACTCTGTACTTCCTTCCCTCTGGCCCCCATTTACCTAGCTTTTTTTTTTTAACCAGAAGAGACACATTAAACTGAAAACTTGCTTAAAGGTGCAACCTGGGGCACAAGGAAGTTAAGTGACTTGCTCAGGGTCACACAGTATGTAAGTGGGGCAGTGGGATTCAAACCCAGGTCACCAGGTTTGTAGCTCAGAGCCTTAAACCACTGCACTATACTACCTCCAACTGCCTCCATGTTTTCTCATTCCTCTTCCTGACCTACATCCCATGGCTCATCCTTTGCTGCTCATCCTTGTCTCTTTTTTTTTCCTTCCTGTAGTCTGCCATGACTGCTCCTTTCATAGAAACATGGAATTTGATGGCAGATAAGGACGCTTAGCCCACCTAGTCTGCCCATTTCCCTACCTAATGGATAAGCTGCAGATTCTAGTTAACCAACAGCTTATTTCCTCCTGCTCCCCACTAGAATTGTCTTATGTCTATCCCAAGCATTCTTGAATTCCCCCACTGTTTTGACTATACAACCTCCTCAGGAAGACAGTTCCATGCATCTACAACCCTCTCTGTGAAGAAATACTTCCTCACATTAAGTCTGAGCCATCTCCCCATTATCTTCAAATTCTGCCCCTTGTTCTTTGCATCTCTTTTTCTGAAAGATGCTACTCTCTTGGACTTTGTTAATTCCTTGAGGTATTTCAAAGTTTCATTCATATCCCCCTCCTCTACTTTCCTCGAGGCTATACATCTTAAGCTCCTTTAGTCTTTCTTTATCGTCTTCTGTTGCAGACCCTACACCATTTGGTTGTCCTCCTCTTGACAGCCTCCACCCTATCGATGTCTTTCTGGAAATGGGGTCTCCAGAACTGTACACAGTTCTCCAGATTTAGTCTTACCAATGATCTGTACAGAGGGCGACAACTTCCTGTTTTCTACTGGTGATGCCTCTCCTATGCATCCCATTATCCCCCAGCCCTCCTTACTTCTTCTCACATTTCTGGCCCACCTTTAGGTCATCTGATATGACTAGCCCCAGCTCCCATTCCATTTTTGTTGTTGTCAGTATCTTACCAACATTGTGTACTGTTCCCTGGGTTGCTCTTTCCCAGGTGGATTATTTTACACTTCTTTGCATTGAATCTAAGCTGCCATATATTTGACCATTCCTCTAACCTTGCTACATCCCTTTTCATCCTTTCTACCCCACCTTGCATATCAACCCTGTTGCAGATCTTTGTGTCATCTACAAAGACACATACATTTCCTTCCAGTCTCTCTGCAATGTCACTTATAAAGACATTAAAAGGACTGGCCCTCAGTACTGAACCTGAAGTACCCCAGTAGTAACCCCTTTCTTCACTGTGGACTCCATTTACTATTACCTTCTGTGTCCTGTTGTCTAGCCAGTGTTTTACCTAGGCTAACATCCTGGGACCCATTCCCAGGCTGAATAATTTGTTTATTAATCTTCTGTGTGGGGCTGTGTCAAACGACTTACAAAGTCTAGGTAGGCCATGTCCACAGCCCTCCCTGGTCTACTATTTGGTCACCCAGTCAAACAAATTAATTAGATTTGTCTGACATGACCTTCCTGCTGTGAATCCATGCTACCTTGGGTCCTGTGCCCCACTGGCCTCTAGGTACTCAACAATTCTTTCCTTCAGAAGTAATTCCATCATTTTCCCTACCCCAAGGTCAAACTGACAGGTCTGTAGTTTCCTGCCTATGTCTTGCTCCCACTTTTGTGAAGGGAATCACATCCATCCTCCTCCAGTGCTCAGGTACCACACCATCCTCCCATGATTTATTAAAAGGGTAGTCAGTAGTGTTACTAGTTGGTCCCTTAGTTCTTTAGAATTCTGTAAGGAAATCCCATCAGGACCCACTGCTTTATTCACCTTCAGTTTTAAGAGTTGTTTTAGAACCCTTTCTTCTGTGAAGGACTAATATCATCTCCCTATCCAGAGTGCTTCTATTGACTGGATTAGGTATCTCCCCTGCTTTTCCATTGTGAATATTGAGCAGAAGTATTCATTCACCATCCCTGCTTTTCACTGTTGCTATCTGTCGAACCACCTTCCTCTTTATTCAGCCTCAGTATCCTGCCTTAGTCTTTCTTTGCTCCCTAATGTACCTATAAAGGTTTCATCCCCTTCTTAACTGAGCTGGCTATCTTTTCCTCAGTTTGGGCCTTTGCTATTCTGACTGCCTTCCCGCTTCCTTCTGCTTTAACTGGTACAGTTCTCTGTCCTGCTCCTTCTGTGTTTCCTTATACTTCCTGAATGCTATCTTTTTCTTCTAACCTTCCCGCCACTTCTTTTGAGAACCATAGTGTTTTTTTTTCTTTTATTTTGATTTATTTGCTTCACACAAAGGCTTATTGCTTCTGTGATGGCAGTTTGATGTTTCCCATTGTTGCTCCACCCAACTTCTTGCCTGTTTGCTAGTACTTTCTGAGGCACTCTCATTTTGACAAAATCAGCCCTCTTGAAGTCCAGTACCTTCACTTCTGTATGGCTTGACTGTACAACTAAGTTTATCATGAACTACACTGTTTGGTGGTTGCTTGTTCCCAGATGGCTACCCATTTCAAGATCAGAGATCTTCTTTCTGTCCCTGTTTGAGAGTACGGACATAAGACTGCTCCCTCCCAAGTGGGTTCCAAAGCTAGCTGTCTGAGGCATTCCCCTGTAGGGCATTGAACATGGCCCTGCTCTTGGATGTGGCTGCAGCAAAGGTGCTCCAGTTAACATCTGGCATATTCAGGTCCCCCATCAGCAATATCTCCCTTTCTATGCAATCCTAAGGATGCCTTCTATCATTTCCTTATCCATTTCCTCCCTTGAGATGGGAGTCTGTATACAACCTCTGTGTGGATTATAGTGCCAGTTCCAGTCTTCAGGGTGACCCACAGTGCATCCTCCTCTCCTCCCTGTTTACCCTTTAGTTCTGTTGCTTTTATCCCTTCCTTACATAGATAGCTCCTCCTCCTCCTCCTCTTCTTCCCTCCCTGTCCCTCCTGTAGATTGTGTACCCTGGTATGTTGACATCCCAGTCATAGTTATCTGTGTACCATGTTTCTGTGATTGCCACAATATCCAGGCATCCCTCTTCCATCAAGGCCACCATTTTGGGGAGCTTTTTACCTAGACTACGGGCATTGGTACTTATTATTCTCCATTTTTTACAGTTTTATTTCTATTTATTTATTTATTTATTTATCTATCAAGTCTAGAATTACAAATACCTTTTAGCTTTGGCTCTTTTACAAAGGTTCCACATCAGATAAATACAAATTATGGTGAATATCAAGACAGACATTACAACAATGTGGACATTGCAAACAGAATACAGATTAATACAATTCAAGGGTAGCATTGTAACAAGGCAGCCAGCGGCATTTGTCAGAGAAAATAGACAACAGATGAGAAGTGCCAGAGTCATAGGGAGAGGAAGAGGGGAGGGGGAGAAGGAATGTAGGAAGGTGGGAGAGGGTAAAAGTGCAGCATTGGGTATACCAAGATGAGGGTAGAATCCAGTGAGGAGGGGAAGGGGGACAACTAGAGGAGAAGGGAAGTGGAGAAACAAGGTTAAGTTGGGCAGTCACAGGAGTTGTTGATGGTGAGATAGTCCCATCCCTGTCCTTACTGCCTTAGTCATCTTCATAATTTACCCACCCTTCTCTATTGACTGCTCTGTCTTGGAGTTTACCTCACTAACTACCCTGATTTTGTGGGGGGCTAGGATTTCCTTCTCCTTTTCAGTGCCTCCCTTGGCTAGTTTAATGCTTGCCAATGAAGCATTTAAACCTATCACCTAGGATACTGGTTCCCTCTTGGATAGACGCAGACCATTGTGTCAGTATAAATCTGCATCCCTCCAGGTGGAGCCCAAGTCCCCAATGAAGCCAAATCCTTGAGCTCTGCACCAGTTTTTAACCAGTCATTGAATCCCATGGAGCAGAGTACCCTAGCCTCATCCATGCCATAGACAGGTAGCAAGTCTGAGAAAGTTAGCATGTGTGCTACTTGTCTAAGTCTACTCCCCAACTCCTCAAACTCTTACTGCACTGCTCTGATCCCTTTCTCAGTCAGGTCATTTGTCCTTTGTGGATAATGACATCCAGCTCACTCCCCTTTCAGCTGCTCCTATGATCCTGATGATTCATTTCCTGTCCCTCCAAGCCATGGGGCCAGGCAGGCACCTTACCTAACTTCCCTCCCTCCTCCAGTTCTACTCCTAACAATTGCATCCCCACCAGGAGTTGTTTCTTTCCCTGTGGGGTCCTGTGCCCTTCTTGTGGGTCTCCATTGTGGAGGTTCCCAGCATCCTCCTTGGTCTCCACTGTGGGTGCCTCACAGAGGAACCATGCTCCACCAAAGTGGTGAATGAATTGTGGAGAGGAACAACTGGAGATGTGGCTCTGTTCCATCACCCTCACCCTCCCTGAGCCCACTGTGGTCCAACCACTCCTCTTTCTTGGCAAACTCTGAGGTAGTACTGGTGGCCTGGCTAGTCCCTGGTGTGGAGCAGGTACCCAAATCCTTGCCAGGTCAGCATGGAGACAAACAACCTCCTCCTTCAGACCAGAGAGGTGCCTGCAAATAGGGCAGCAACACAGTCTCCAGCATGTCTCCTGGAAGACTGATGCTCCACAGCCAGTGCATTGCACCACTCCCACAGGACTGTGTCCCTTCCTGTTACAGATGCTGTTCTTTTTTTTGTTCACCAAGCTTGTGAGTATCTCTACCCCTATTCAGTGTGCTGTGCCTTTAAGGATATGAACAGGTGTATGTTATTGTGCAGTTTGGGGAAATGATGTCAGAATCCCTGCTATAAAGGAAGTAATGTGCTTGGGGCAGGTGGCGTAAGAGGTAGGGTGGATGGGAGTTAACCTGTGCCCTCCAGAATCAATCAACTACAACTCTGACCCTCCACCCTGGGAGTGTCTTCCTTTCTTTCAGACACCTATTTCACAGAGGTTAAGTAACAGGTCTAGTCACAAATGACTGCAAATATCTCCCAGCTACAGTTCCTCCTGGCAAATTAAAGTTAAACTAAGAAAAGGCAACCCTAAAACAGAGAATCAATACTAGTTGCTTACACAGGTCCAAAAGTAATAATTCAATTCAGTATAGTCTAGTAAATAACCTCCTTGATTTAAGAAAGCTTTGGCTGCTTTCTCTCTCTCTCTTCTCTTTCTCTCTCTCTCTGTCTCAGCAGACAGAGACCACAAACAACTCCTGTTTTAAATCCACAGTTCAACCAGGCCCTTTCAGCTCCTCCCTTAACAACACCTTTCAGACTGTTTGGGATCCTCCTCAGTGACCTCTCCAGCTCTTGTTTCCATGCATTTAAATGTGCTGTGTGCACTATCTACAGTTTGTTTTGACTGAACTACAATCATTTCCAAGCCTCTTTGTGTGGCAGTTTGAGCACAAATAATTGTTGTGGATGATTTATGAAAAAGCTGCTTTCTATCTGTTGGAGCCATTGCTCCCTGCTGAGACTCCCATTTAAATTTAAAGATGATTAGCAAGTTGTTTGAATATTTGTATAGTGACTGGAATATTCTCCATTTTCCTAGCTATAAGTCAGGCTTGTGACAATCCTTTCTGCTGCCGCTCTCAGTATATTGAGTGGCAGCTTGAAAATGAAAATAGCAGTGGCTGCATCAGTAATGGTCTGCAGCACTTTTAGCAACTTTGCATTAGTATCTCAGCCACTGAACTAGTGGTGTCAGCCAGAGAGATGCAAGGGAAAAGTCTCATTGTTTCATTACCTTGCAGTGCTGTTGCCAGGGTGAACAGAATAGGACTGAGGACCGAAGAAGTTGGTGAAACATTACAGGGTTTCACTAGTCATCTGATGGAAGAGAGCTGCTGATCTGTTGAACCCAGGTTCTTGGCAAAGCAACTGAAAAGCAAGAACTCCAAACACATTTCTGAACAGCAGAGACTGCCACTCAACAAAGAACTAGAGGCAAAAGAAAACCACTAAGCTTCAAAATCTAAGCATAGCTTCTGTGTACATGAACAATATTGGCTTGTTTCACCCTTGCACGCTGAATGTTCCCTTTAGTAACTGAAACAAGTTAGCACCACAAACATACAGAAAAACATTTGCCAACTTGGGCTATGCAAACGGAAAACCTAACAAAGCAATGTAATAAAATTAACTGTACAGAGTAACCAGGAATAATTTGTCTTAGTGTAATGTCTGCCTAGTAAGCAAATGTACAGTTTGTCTTTTAATATGTCTTAATATAATGTTTTCCTAGTAAGCAATGTACAAATTGTCATTAAGCTATGTATGTATGTACTGACGCTGAGCCTTTGCAAAGGAGTCATCAACTCAAAGGATTGTAATTCCGAAATTTGAATAAATAAATAAAGTGAAACATTGATCTCTTGTTTCAAGGTACCACAGAACAGTGGGAACAATGCTGGGATGGGGCCACACTGGGTCACCAGACCCCAACCAAGTGTCAATTCATTCAGGAAAAGTCTTAAGCGGATGGTACTGGACCCTAACTAAATTAATCAAGATGGGGCTCCAGATTCCTAGTCAATGCTGGTGGTGCCACCACTCCCCTGCTGATATAGTTCACATACTGTGGCAATGTCCACATCTATGTTTCTTTTGGGATGTCATTGACAGATTACAACATGTGTTTAGCACTCCAGTACTGAGCTCTACTGACATCTGGATACTGACCCTCCTTATTCTCTGGGTTTAGAAGACAATAAACTCCTACAGTTTATATTCCAACTGGTAATAGAAGCTAAGAGACAGATTTTGCTTAAATGGCACCAACTACAATCACCTTCAATAGCTGATTAACTGGCAGGCTTAACATGGGTTGCCTCATATTGTGTGCTTTGTACAAAGCCAGGGGGCTGTGGCCTGCCTTGAGGACATATGGGGACCATGGTTTAAATACCTAAGGCCTCCTCCTCAAACATAAGATATATCCCAAGTTCTGGACTCTGATTGTATAGATAAGGAGGTCAAATGCTAAGGGAATAACTAGAGGTCGATAACATAGGATGTCTCTCTGTAATAGTTATGGCAGTATAAAACACTGCATGGTACAGTCTGCAGATTATACAACTCTTCTTTCCCAATTTCTCTGCAACAGTAGCAACTAGGAAGTAGATGAATCATTATAGATGAAAAGAATAATTTGTATCAGAGATAACAATAATCATATTTGGTCGTTACATACTTTACTGTTATGCTAAAGAGAGATAGTTTTACTTAATTCAATCAATCAATCTTTATTTTACCAGGTGAAACACCATTGAGAATAACTCATTTACAAGTTGGAGCTGGGTAAGGTACACACAGGTCAGCAATGTAACAACCATTTGGAGTCCATAAACATTACAGAGCAAAACACACAATAAATGAAGTAGCAGAGAATAACAAAGCAATGTGGAGTCATCAAATAATGCAGCACAATATATACATAATATACTATATATATATATATATTTAAAAGAGATGTGTAAGAACAAAGATACACAATTTGAAGATAGAGGGGACAGCTCAGGGGCAATGTGAGGAAGCAGTTTTTTCACAGAGTGGGTGGTGGATGCATGGAGCAGACTTATTGAGGAGGTTGTAGGGTCTAAAACTGTGGGAGAATTCAAGAATGCATGGGACAGACTTAAGGCAATTTTGTGTGAGGTAGGAAGAAATAGGCTGTTGGTTAAATAGGATCTGCAGCTTATCCTCTAGGTAGGCAAATGGGAAGACTAGGTGAGCCAAGCGGTCCTTATCTACTGTCAAAGTTTATGTTTCTATGTACAGTACTGAGAGACTTTAATCACCTCTATAATAATGGCCTTTAACTTCTTAAATAACTAGTAAAATGTTTCCATTCTAATACTTCCTAATATTGTATTCAATAAGGATATACTGTAGATCAACAGTTCTTAGACTTTGTCACAATGAGCCTCCCAAATCCATAGAAAAGATTTGAGCCTCCCCAAAATGTAAATAATCTTGGGCCTCCCCAAAAGAAAAATAACATACTGTACTTTGCACAGTACACCATGAATAAATTGAAACCCCTTTTGAATACTTGGCTCACATTCAGTTCTTTGTCTTATACTGACGTGGAATCTTTGAAAAAGTGCTCCTGTGCTCAAAGGTGTTATCTGAATAACAAATAAATAAAATAAACAAATATTATTCAGCTTATTGTAACCCCAACAGGCCAACCTACGTACTCTGCTATTTTAATTCTTGAACCATTGTTGCTCCTTGTTGCAGTACCTTCATGGGTCAGATTACTTTCTCTGTTTCCTCTCTATCTGAAATAACCTTCCTACATACTTTGCCTCTCCCTCCTCCTGCTCCTAAGAAACTTCTCTGGGATTACTTTGCTCCTTCCTGCTATTGCTCTTGGCACTTCTATGCTCAACCCTTGTATTTGGGCTGTTCTGCCATCAGGCTACAAACTGATCAATCACCACCACTCATTATTAGTTTATTGTTCAGATTTGTTTGCACTATTGTTCATTGTGTATTTCTTGACTGTTTTGCAGTTACCTTTTGAAATGTATTCACTCCTACCCTTCCCGGTACACCTGAAATTAACTTTGGCACATTCACCTTCCTTGTCACCTATTAGTAAATAAATACATTAAATTCGCCTACTATTATCCTCTTTCAGTTTGCATCATCTCTTCACACAAAATATATAAAACTTTAAAACAGTACTTTTCAGACTTGCTTGAGCCTCCCTGGAACAGGTTGGGGCCTCCCAGGAGGCTGGCTTCACCATTTGAGAACCCCTGCTGTAGATAACATCAGCCTCTGTTGTGTTGCTGTTTTGCTGTGGACCCATCTGGAGTGCCACAGTTCCTCTTAAGAAAGATTACGTTTTGTGACATTGTTCCATGTCACTCATACAGTACTCATTTCAGTCTCAACATTTACATTTTAATGAAAAAGTTGCATGCTAGTATCTCATAGCTCTTGTGTCTTAAAGCTTTCTTATTTCTAAATTTATAATTTATGTAGTTTTATATGTCTTTTTCCATGGTAATGTACAAACCAGGGGTGACCCCTGCAGTACTTTCAGGACTTGTACAGCCCTGGTTTTCAAATAGTTTTTTTCTAATACCCCCCACCACCAATTGCAGTGCCTTTGACTCTTCTTAACATCATTTCTGTTTCTTTTTCTTTACTATGCAGTATTCATGATGTTTTAATTAAATATTTGGATCCTTCCTCCTTGGCGTCCCCCTGTTCTGTACAAGACTATGGGTCAAAAATTCTCCACAATACCAACAGTCCATTTGCAGAACTAAAAGCACTTGTCTGTATTGTTGCTGAACCTTTGAAGGTCTTAAAAGCCCCACACCTGACTAAGAAACTTCCTTTCTACTTCTCGTCATGGTGAGTATTTTTCTTGGTATCTCCATTGCTCTCACTGTTATGTACATGATTTGTTGTGGTGTCACTTTTACATACATGACTTTTTATGAAAAAACAGCTTTTAATAAATTACACTAAATAATTAGGACAATAAGTGGTGTCTAACTTTTCAGCCAAGGTTTAAATTGTTGAGTAAGAAAAAAGCTGTAAAACAAACAGATACAGTCAGCAGGTAAACTTTGACACCTCTGGAGAAAATGCATTCAAAAGTAAATATTTAAACATAACTATGGTTGCATTATGTACATTAACACTACTGTGTCTTGTTGCAGGACTATATCAGATAGTTACACTTATATTGTTGCTTTTGTTGGGTCCCTGTTAACCACATGACTTGATGTGGTGTCACGTTACACATGAATTTTAGTGTCACTGTTACGTACATGACTTCTTATGAAAAAATGTTTTTGAATAAATTGCACTGAATAATTAGGAAACTCAGTGGTGTCTAACTTATCTACCAAGGTTCACATAGCAGATTAAAAAAAGGGATGGTAAAACAAATGGATACAATCAGCAGCAAAACTTTGACATGTCCTGTTTTCACAGCAGTAGTGCTCAAAGATAAATTGTATGTAACTGCAATCAGGTAATGCTGAGAATAAAATTGTGAAATGTTGCATACTATGGTACCTAAATAGCTTCAATAACCATACTAATTTGGAAAAAACTAAAAGAAATTTAAACTGAAAATTCAACAGAAGGGATACCATGTTACGTACATTACCTGATCCATGTGCTAACTTAAAGACTCATTTTCTTATACTTCCAGATGATGAACTATCTTTATATTTGTTATTACATTATCTCCATTTGGGACATGAATGTTACACTTTGTCTCTCAAGATCAAATACATACTCACTATATATATATATATATATATATATATATATATATATATATTCATGGCAAAAATCCATTTAATGCATCAGTTAGAGTTGTTCCACAGTTACAAAAGTAAGGAAATTTGGTGTTAGGGTTGAAAACCCTAACTGCACATTCTTCCCGCTCCCACCATCTCCACCACACACACATACATGCAAGTAGGAGAAGAACCAAGGCAACACAACCAATCACTGACATCCAGCAGGAGATGTATACCTGTGTCACTGTAGGGGGAGGAAATCAACTTCAGACATGATACATTAGTTACAAAGTTGTTCTTGAGGTTAGTTCACATAAAGGTGAACCAAGCTGGCAGTAGCGAAAATGGTGTACCTCAGCCGTTTTCAACATATGGGTGGCAAAAGGCATCATGGGTGCTGCAATGTGAGTCTATGGCAAATTGCTCAGTTTTGGAACACTGTAACTTTGTAATCCTTAAGTATTCTAGCACAATAGCAGGAAAAGCACATCTGTGGGACCAGGTCTTGCCACCTGCAAATATCAGCCCAAAGAACCCAACCATTTGCTTGCAGGATGATGGCAAAGATGTGCAGTCATTAGGAGCATACTTTCACAAAATACTTTCGCAACTACAAAAGTGTCATAGCGATATGTGTTTAATAGTGCGTGGAATGTCGGGATGACAGTTAGCAGTGACAACCCCATGCAACAGCCCGATGGGAGCATGGGTGTGTGGTTTCGTGGTTTAGATAGTTGTATGTTATTCTGTTACATGCTGCTGTTGTGTGTGATTGGTTGTGTTGCCTTGGTACTTCCCTACTTGCATGTATGTGTGTGTGTGGTGGTGAGGGTGGAGGAGGGATACGCAGTTAGGTTTTCAACCTAACACTGAATTTCCTTGCTTTTGTCACTATGGAACAACCTTAACTGATGCATTCAGTGGAGTTTTTGCAATGAATTTCCTTTTGAGAATGTGCACTATAAATAGAGAAGTAACAGTAATGCAAACGCAAGCACAAACGTAATGCACATGGTGATGCATATGTATAATGATAACAAAACAGTAATAGAAACTCAAGTGCAAATGTTAATGAAAACAGAAATGAAAGTGCATATGGAAACACAAATGAAACAGCAGCTACGGTCACGATAACGCAACTGGAAATACAAATGCTCATGGTAACAGCAATGATGACGCCAAAGGAAACAGAAACGCAAGCACAAATGGAAATGCACAAGGTGACGCAAAACAAAATGCAAACAACAACAGTCATGGAAATGCAAATGTTAACAGTAACGCAAACACAAATGCAAAGGATAACGCTTACGTGTCAGAGGCGGAACGCTAACACAAACGGTTACAGAAATGCAAGTGGAAACGCTAACTGTAACTGTAACAAAACAAACACCTTTTTTTTCCCAAAAGCTGCATTGAGAAACACAGTGAATACAATTAATGTATGCATAATAATGGGCCTCAGAGCAAAAAATGAACACTTGGAATACTAAATTACTTATATTTCTGGAACCGTCACGTAGAAAAAAAATAAAATCTCATATAATTTATGACTTTCCTGGCTTGTTTGCACTTAGCTCCCTAGTGAGAGCTAAGCATTTCTGACAAAATTCTGTATCTAGAAGTGTTTCAAGATACAGGCCCTGAAATGCTAGGCGGACCGTAATGTTAGCCTATGGGAAAATTGTCAACTTAGAGTGCCGTACCTTTGCAGCCCTCTAATATTTTGTCACCAAACCATGAAAAGACACATCTGTGGTATCTTGGCTTTCTTCCCTCTGAATTTCTGCCCAAAGACCAAACCATTCTTTTGCAACGGGTGGCAAGATTTCCTGTTCTTTTGGGCATAGTGTCACAAAGTAGTGTAGTGATTTGCGACACTTTCACAAAAAAGCACAAAAGTGTTGAATGTGTGACAGTACTTTGCAACACTACAGTTTACACAAATTTGAAAAGAAACATATTTCTGGGGTGTTTAGCCCCCAAAAATGACATGGCTAGTATCCTCAGGGCTCGACAAGGTGAACACAACAAGAACTGTGTCCCTAGAGGGTCCCAAATTTAAATGGCAAGCATTTCTGTGACCACCAACTGAAAACAAGATAGTGGATTTGTGACACTACAGGGGTCATTTGTGACACTAAAACTGCATTTACAACACTGTCAAACTTTTGTTAACTTTAACATTGACTATA
This sequence comes from Neoceratodus forsteri, assembly GCA_016271365.2. Taxonomy (NCBI): domain Eukaryota; kingdom Metazoa; phylum Chordata; order Ceratodontiformes; family Ceratodontidae; genus Neoceratodus; species Neoceratodus forsteri. Next base: position 633,760,395 of record CM057455.1, on the reverse strand, counting down.
ATGGGAAACTTTTTGAATAACTTTGAACCATTTAATATTCTTTCATGAAATCTTCAAAAGGCACATTGGGGACCCAGGCCACATGTTTCCTGAAGATTTTGGACCAGTCACACAGACCATACGACCTGTAGGCGTGAGCATAGAATGCACAAAAAGCATAAATACCACTTTCTATGGCACTATGTAGCTCTGCAACTGTATATCTGACCATCATGAAACTTGGCAGATCCAGATCTATGGTACCACTCTGTGTATGCAAACCTTCAGGCAAATATGTCATATAGTGGCAAAGTTATTAAGTGGCCAAATTTCACACTTTAACCTTAAATGGGTAGTCAACCCTGATTATAGTGGCACTATCTATCGTGCCACTATTTTATATATATATATATATATATATATATATATATATATATATATATACACACAATAGGACCCATAGTAGGTGAGGGGTTAGAGTTAAATGAGACAAGGTATGAGGTAGGGTTGATGGAAGGAGTAGAAAGAGGAAAGAGGTGAGACAGTAGAGAGAGCAACATGGCAGGAAATAGATGCAGAGCAGAAATGGATATTATTAAATGATGGCTTACAGAGGCAACAGAAGCCTGCACCAGGACTCAGAGTAAGAGGAGCAGAGCAAGAAAACCATGCTGGTTGAACAGCGAGGTAGTGGAGGTGGAGAGCAAATGAGAGGTGCACCAGAGGTATGGAGGATGGGGAAGGAAGTAGACAGGGAGGAGTATGCAAGATGGTCCAGGAGGTGACCAGAAAAGTGAGAGAGAGGCAAGGCCCAGAGGCAGCTGAGATTAGAACAGGGAATTAATGGGGGCGACTTTTTCAGATACATCAGGGAGAAAAGGAAGTGCAAGGAGACAATAGTGAGGATTAAAAGGGCTGGAGAGTGGACAGAAAGGGTAAGAAGCTGGCAGAAGCACTGAATGAATACTTTTGCTCAGTGTTCATGGAAGAAAAGGCAGGACCACTACCACCATGGGCTGGGAGGATGGGGACGGGAGAGGAGGCAAAGATGGATGAAATTGAGGCAAGTAGAGTCCTGGAGGAACTGAGGGCATGGAAGGTAGACAAGGCACTGGATCCAGATAGTATCTACACCAGGGTGCTGAGGGAGATGGTGGAGGTGTTGGCAGAGCCACTGGAGGATCTGTACAGCACCTCACTGAGTCAGGATGTGCCACTGAACTGGAGAATGGCACATGTAGTACCATTACACAACAGCAGACCAAGGGATGAACTGGGTAATTATCACCCGGTAAGTCTCACCTCCATAGTGTGCAAACTCATGGAAACAATACTAAAGGAAAGACTGGTGTGGTACCTAGAGGACAATGGCCTAAAGGATGTGAGGCAGCATGGGTTCATTTCAGGAAGTCTTGTCAAACCAACCTGATACAATATTATGACTGGGTGACAAGTGAGCTGGATAAGGGTCATTTGGTGGATGTTCTTTACTTGGACTTCAGCAAGGCCTTTGGTTCTGTGCTTCATGAGTGGCTTGGGGAAGCTAACTGGTGTAGGAGTAGTGGCAAAATGAGAACTGGATTACAAGCTGGCTGAGTGAGAGGCTGCAATGGGTGGTGGTGAGTGGGGAGCCTCAACTCCAAAGCCAGTGATGAGTTGGGTGCTACAGGGCTCTGTGTTGGAGCCAGTATTGTTTTGGCTTTTCATATCAGACATTGCACATGAGGTGGTGAGCAAGATAAGTCTGCTCGGTGACAACACCAAAACTGGAGCATTGGTGAATGGAGAGGGGGATGGAAGCAGCTGCAGGGGACCTAAGCAAGCTATAGCAGTGGTCAGAGAGGTGGCAGCTGGGGTTAAAGACAAAGAAGTGTAAGGCTATGCACTTTGGGGTGAAGAACCCAAGGAGAGAATACTGGCTGGGAGGGTTAAGCTGGGGATCACTGAGGAGAAGACGGACCTAGGGGTAATGATAACGGGACCATGAACAACATTGCCCAGTGCAGGAGAGTGGCTGTAAAGTGAACAAAATGCTGGGGTGCATAGCAAGGGTTTTTCATCCAGGTGAAGAGAGGTGATCTTGCCCCTCTACAGGTCACTGGTAAGGTCACACTTTAGTATTGTGTGCAGTTTTGGAGGCTATACCTATAGCATGATATCAGGCTACTGGAGGGGTGCAGAGAAGGGCAACACAGATGATATGTGGAATGGAGGGGAGAGACTATGACAGCAGGTTGAGAGACCTGAATATGTACACCTCTGGAGGATAGAAGGGACTGGGAGGACAGGATAGAGACATTCAAATATCTAAGTGGAATCAATAAGGATGGGTCAGATGGGGTCTTTAAGTTAAGGATGGGTAGGGTCACCAGGGGCATGGGCAAGAATAGAGGGGAAGATTTAGGAAGGAAATGAGGAGACACTATTTCACAGAAAGGGTGGTAGCAAAATGGAATGCCCTACCAGAATGGGTTTTATCCTGTAAATCTGTGAACAGCTTCAAAAAGGTATGGGACAGGGAACAAGGGAGAGTGAGGGTGGGGGAGTTTGGGGTGACAGTGGGATGACAAAGGGAGAGGGTGGGGCAGCTGCAAACTAGGGTGCTAGCTGCATACTCAAGCAGACTTAGATAAACTGGGTGGTCTGTTTCTGCTGGCACATTTGTATGTTCGTATGTCTGGGAGATAGGTACAGAATATAAGGAAGTTGTTGCAATGAGTCAGTTATGTAGTGGTAGCAAAAGAGTAAGAAGGAAATCTGGAGGGATCCACATAGGAGATTAAATACAAATAGAACACCAAAGACAGCAAGCCAAGATGGCAAGTAAATGCAAGGTAACGACCATGGGAAGAGTACCTTACTGATGCAGGTCAAGTTATGAATAGCAATTGCACTGTCCTTCAGAGTGAGTCTAATCAGAGGTTTAAAGGTTTACATCCCGACAGTATGGGTGAGCTTAAATGTATTTTGTATGGTATTCCATAAGATGGGTAAGGCATGACTTAACGATGAGGAACCATAGTGGGTTCTTATCCAAGGGATATCAAATGTAATGTATGAGAATTTTCTGAGAGAATATGCACAGGGATGCATTTGAATAAGTTACAGATATAGGAAGGCGTTTTAGTAATGGTTCTCTACATCCAGAGGAGGCATTATACCATCTCCTAGTACTGAGGGAGGGCCAGCCAATCTGCAAATAAAGGAACAATGTTGTGTATTAGATGGGGCATTTGTGATAAATTGTAATTCTCTGTGATAAAGCAAGTCCGGAGTACTTAAGGCTGATTTAGAACAGTGACTGTAATTACTAGCATTAGTTGTGAAATACTCTTGCACGTGTTTTTTCTCCAGTTTATCAGAACAAAGGAAATATGGGTACTAAATACATGTATATGATTGCATAATAAATCCTTACATATTTATTGTACCCAGTTTTAAATGCATCTGTGTAGATTTGTATTGACTCCTTTATATAAGATATAGTACTTAAATTTTGCATTATACTATTGCATGTGTGTTGAACAATGTTTCTACTTTTAGTTTGCATTTCCATGGGAGTGATCCCAGCTAGGATATATGTAAATGTACAAAAAAAAAACATGCCTGTTACTGTTATGAACTAAACATAATCAAAAGATCTTATCAAAAAAACAATGTTGGTACATTTGATGATTTGCAAGTTACAACTAAGATGTATATATTACTAATAAATGAAAGAAAATAATAATAAAAAGAGCCAGATTGAGAGCACCCCCACACACACACACAGTTCAAACCACATAACTGCATATTTTGAAAGGTAGCAACCAGCCATTAATTATTCTGTAACACAATAACTCTGCTCAGTTTCTAATGCAGGCTGGATTCTCTGAAGGGCTAAACCTAAAATAGCATACTCTGGTCAGAGCCGATATGGCTTTGGAAAGGTTTTGGGATGCTTTTACCCATTATTTCTAATGAATCTGTACAGTGCAGATCTGCTGAGAGGCAGTTTCAATGTGGTCTTTTTTACACATTTTACAATGTCTTTTCCTAGAATATGCCTGCTGATTGTGATATATTTAGCCTGGATAGTTCACAGAAAACATACCATCTTATTTCAGTGGAGCTGTACATCTGCACGATATTATGCTGGATTGCATAAAATCAGAACACACTGAAAACAATATTTTACATCTAGACTAGGCTACCCTGAATACATACATTATAAAACAGTAAAATCATGACCCCACTGTATAAAACAAGATATTGCATCTAATCTGGGACATCCTGAGTAAATAAAGTGCAAAATGTGTAAATTGAATATCCTATGACAATGAGATGTAGCATCTCCTCTACGCTATCCAGGATACAAAATATAGGATAAGAAATGTTTAAAGGAAATCTACTGTGAACTGAACATCACTGTGTTCACTGTCATAAACAAGCAGTTTCTTTATTGTTGTATAACATATTAGATTGCAATATTTATTTTGAATGTTTTGGCCATGAGGATGGTGTGTACAAGTGTGTGTGTATGTGTGTGTTTGCTGTAGCTCAATATATATTTTTCACAATAAAAAATAAAAAATGCCTGCTGATTGCTATATATTTAGTCTGGAAAGTTCACAGAAGACCTGGCATATGTCTGAAACAGTGCTTATCAGATAGTGTCTTAAGAGGCTAAAAAACAGCGTCAATCTTTTAGAGTCATTGCTGAGAAATGGTGACATTTGGTATGCATCTTTCTTGAAAGACAATACCTGCCCAACTGAAGCTAGTAGCAAGACAATGTTTAAATGCTAAGTATTTAAATGTGCAAGTTGTTGCATTTCAAAATAGGTAAACAAATCTCCAGTTTAATAGGAATCAATATTTAAGAAGCTGTTTCTGTTTCCTAAAGGCCATCTGATAAGCAGCTTGGAATACTGTCCTAATATTTTAAACAGAAAGAAGGGAGTATTTTATTTCAACTGGCATAGTGATTTATAGTTGTAGAAGGATACACTGAAAACTCAAAAATGTGTTCCATGGTATTCCATTTTCCAGCTACAGACAGCAAGATGAATGTATACTCCACACACAGCCATAAAAGGAGCCCTACATTGAAAAGATATGCATCCATTGAAAGTAAACAACTGAATAAACTTTTACAACCTCAGAGAAAAATTAGAAGATGCAAATAGCTGTAAATAAAAAGTTATTTTTCTGCCAAACTACCTGATGGGTCCAGTATGCAACTCAGCCTGTCAGGAAATAAAAAATATGTCCACCTCCCTCAAATTACTTGATGCAGCCAATGTCCAACCTGGCTGGTGTATTAAAGGCAAACAGAATCAGAAGGAACAGCATCAAACTGGTGAGCAGAAGGTGGAATAGGCGGGTAGTAAAACACCGCCTCCTCATGCCTATCCACTCAGGTCAGAGTGAGGGCTCAAACACTGCACAGGAGGCTTGGGACTGCTTCTGCATGACTGCTCCTACCACTGCCAAGCACGCTGCAATCCAATATGCTGAGCAGCACAATGGGTCAGTGCCCGATATGGCCAATCAAGGAATAAAACAAAATTTTCCCCTCCACAAACTACCTACTGGGTTCACTGCCCAACCCAACTCATCAGTGAATAAAAATCAGATCAGTTCAGGACCAAACCCAGATCATCAGGGAGTAAAGAAATGTGCCCCTTCCCTCAACAACCTAACAGATCCCAGGCCCAAACTGGCCTGTCAGGAATTAAAAAAATAATCTGTCTCCCTCTCCAAACTAACTGATGGATCTGATGCCGAATATGGCCCATTATGGAATAAAAACCTCTGGCCCTCTCCCCCAGCTCTTGGCAGGTCTGGTGTCTGACCCAGATCACCACAGAATAAAAAGTAAACACAGTGATATGCGGAAGGGGCTATAATTGAGTTTGATGCTGGAGAGATAAAACTGTGTGGTGCTGGGTGGACTTGAACCACTGTATGCTATAAGGAGCATTATTGTAAAGCAGTGCTGCTATGTCAAAGCTCTTCCTATAGGCACTGTATGCAAAATACCCTGTAAAATGACATTGAATGTGGTCCTCATATAACAACAATTATAATGGTGAGATTGGTGAGGCAGTAAGGCCAGCTACACAAAATAAATACATACATACATATATACTTACATGCATAAATAACAACATTAAAAGGCAAGACCAACCTTGTTGGCAACAGCCAAATATTGTTTTGTTTTTCTCAATCCTAAACCATGATAGGTTGACAACGCTATTTCTAAGCTAAATGTGGCAGTCATCTTTTCTTGAAAAAAATCAAAGCATTTATAAAATACTCAAAGTTTGGTGTAACTATGATTTTTTGTTGTTAATGCTTTTATTAAGTTTCAGAAATGGAAAACATGGAACAATACAGGGTTCTGTAAAAATATCAACATTTTCAGTGCACAGTGGTATGATACAGTACATTCAGTACAGCAGAGTTACAGATATCACTTACTTATTTAGCTTATTAAATGTACTTGTCCAATCAAGGTAGAGCCATTATACCAGTATAAGTTACTATGTGGCTATGAGGACCCTACTGTCTGACTGAGATCTGCAATGAAAATTGAGAAATGTATTACTTACATACCAGTTAAAATAGTGTCTTGAAATGGACAGTTCTCATTCTCAGGACCCATGTCTTCATGACTTCCAGAGATCTCTTATTGGCTATATCTTGTGACAAGGAAACTGAAGGTAGTCCTGTGGCCTGTAACACATCAATGGTACCACAAAGTATGCAGAGTACTTAGATCACATGTATACACACACATTAACAGTATAACTGGCAGGTAGATCTTAAGGCAGTACTGACTTCCTTCCTCAATACTTTATTTCCCAGGAATCTTTTGGAAAGGCCCTTAAGGGCAAGGATGGTTTCTACTTACTGAACAGAGGTGTGAACCAGTGGAGCCTATGTGCATGCAGCGTAGATCAGGTACTTTAGCCTAACAAATTCCTGCTGGTGGGTTCACATAGGCCATGTAGAGCCCTAAGCAAGTGAGATCGTGTTCTAACCAGTTTAGTTAGGAGTGGGAGAGTCTGTCTAACTGAACAAGGCTTGTCTGTGAGGCCAATATTTCCCTATTCCAGGGACTGTGGGGCTGCACCAGTTACAGAGAAGAGCTCTCTTTGCTTGCATTGACAACATAACCAGACACCTAAAGGTGGGTTGCTTGAGTGTCAGGAATCTTGTTTAATGCCCAGTAGCAGAAGTGTGGGCAACTGTGGGATGTTCACTTGCAATACTGGCCTGCCAAGTTGGCACATTTGAGTCCAGAATACTTTTAACATGGGGCAAGACCAGGAATGTGGATGAGATCACCCACACTTCTTGGCAATGCCAGAATTTATCATGTTCAAGAACCCTGGCCAAGTGGAGCACAGTCAGGGTCCTGTACCATGAGTGCAGTTCTTTGGTTTGAATTAGCCTGCTGCGTGCATCCCATAGTAGTGTTTGCACTTATGCCAGGCCTGTGTCCATTGGGCATCCGTAATCTCTGCCCCTAAAAATGTCTCCCATCTTCTGTTGGACTCCACTGACTGACTAGGCCTGGTGTCTCTAAGCTGGGCATATATTTTGCATGCTAGGCCTTTGGAGGTATTCAGCCACTCTGACAACCCTTCCTTCCCTGACCCTGGGCTAAGTCTGGCAGGGCTTAACTGCCTCCTGTATTTGTACGAACCTCCTGTGATTTTTGAGGCGGAGCCCCATTCCTGCTGGAGGGAATGAAATGGTGCCACCTTACCACATTTCCTGGTCTGTGATGTCTTTAAGGAACAGGATACCTTTAGTAGACCACTGCAGCCAGTTCAGGGTTTCTTGTCTCTTTGAATTCTGGGGATTTATTCCATAGTGGGGTGTATCTGCTTGGGATTGGGTTCACCGGATTTCACAATGCACAGTGAACCAATTTTTGGTGGCAGGGTTATAGTGGGATGGTGCAGATGGGGTTTACATGTTTGTATGTGAAGCAAGGAGGCAGCAGAGTCCCTCCCTAGCATTCAGTTTCATGTGAACCCATTGTGGGGATTGGTCATTGCAAGGGATAAACTATTGTTTTGTTTTGTGATGAGTGGAAAGTGAGTTTGTGACCCTCCATCCATGGCAGATTCCACCTCCCTGTTTCGTGTGCCAGAAGTTTTTTCAGCTGAATCTGGGTTTTTACCCTCCCTTATGAAATCTCCCAGAAACTTATCAATTTTTGGTACCAAGCCTGAGGGAGGTGGATGGAGAATATGGGTGAGCAGGTAGAAGATTTTAGGGCCTTATCATTTTTATAGCTGCAATTTTCCTCGCCAGGGTAAGGTTCAGCAATTTTCACCTATCAAATTCACTCTTACATGAGCCAATGAGGGGCTGAAGGTATAAATCCCATGTATTATCAATTTGTGGGGTTATGTTCATACCCATATAGGTCAGAACCTCTTTCCCAAATAACAGGCCGGAGTTGGCAGTTATCATTGGTTGACACAGCTGGTTCAGGGCAGCAGCTCTGTTTTAGCCTAATTGAGCTTTAGCCAGAAATTTCTGCAAATGAGTTCAGGAGGCTGGGGGCACTGTTTGTGCATCTGTTAATGGGATAGTGGGTCATCTGCATAAGAGGCTGAGTACTGCCTTTACCAATTTTTATACCCGATAACTGGAGGTGCAGTCGAATGGCTGCTGCAAGCAGTTCCACAGCTAAAACAAAAATCAGTGAGAAAGAGGGCACCCCTGATGTGCGGCCCCTCTAGTGGGAAAGCTGCAGATGTAATACAGTTTGTGGACACCCTAGCAGTGGGTGATTGATAGATGGCTCGCACCGGGTCCTAAATCCTCCCTGAAACCCTGGTGGGTTAGAACCATTTGCAGGTAATCCTATTCCAGGAATTGAACACCTTCTCAAAGTCCACTGCTAGTAAGCAAGTAAGTAAGTAAAAATGTATTTAGTTAGGCATTCAATCCCAGGGTGCTGGGCGTTGTACAGTAGTAAACAGTTTAACAGGTGAATGGAACATCACAATTTAGATAATCAGTAAAGAGAAATTATATAGAATATTAAAAACATTAAAATGCTTTTAAAATACTGTATATCTGCAGGATAAGCTAGTGTAAAAAGTTAAGTCTTTAGGCCACTCCTGAACACTTTCATCATAGGGGCCTCTCTCAAATATCTTAGCAGCTAGTTCCAGAGGACTGGGCTGGCAACCCGAATGAATGATCACACCAAGTTTTCAGACTGGTCCTTGGAACTGCCAGGAGGCCATGGGTGGAGGAATGGAGGAGTTAGCCAGAATGGCGGGGGTAAGGAGGTCTAAAAGGTAGCCAGGGCTCGATCCATATAGGGCCTTATAAGTGAGCAAGCGCAGTTTGGGAGAACCTGCCACCTGACTGGCAGGCAATGTAGAACCTGTAGGACAGCGGTCACATGACAGGACCTTGATAATCCCTGTCAGCACCCTGGCCACTGCATTCTGCAATAGCTATAGCCAGCAGAAGTTCTCCTCTGACAATGAGGTATAGAGCATTACAGTAGTCAAGTCTTGACGTTATTAAGGCATGCACCAGTGATGGCAGATCCTCGGGCAGGTTTAGGGGTTTAATCCGGTGATGTTCCTCAGAAAGCAAAAGCTGCTTTTGATGACAGCCAACACCTGAGCCTCAAATATCAACCTGTTGTCTAGTACCACACCCATATTCTCACCTTAGAGGATGCCATCAGTGTTATCGACCCACGACCAAACCTACTGTTGTCCCATAAGTATCCCCATCATGCCCGTGGCCTGGCCCAATCACTAAAAGCTCTGTCTTGTCCTGGTTAATCTCAGACAATTAGAGTTCATCCAATCCTGGATCTTGGCAAGGCATTTATTCAGCAATTCAACAGCACCACTTGTTCCTGGCGCAAAAGATATGTGAAGCTTAGTATCATCTGCATAGCAGTGAAAACTCAGACTATACTGTCTGATAAGCCTCCCAAGAGCAACATGTATACCGAGAACAGCATCGGTGATAGGATTGAGCCTTGAGGAACTCTACAGGTCAGAGAGGCAAAGGGAGGAGGAAAAATTCCCATCACTATCCTCTGCCTTCTACCTGACAGAAAGGACTCATACCAGTTGATGACAACACTGGTGAGTCTTCTATACTCTCTAAGATGATCCAACAACACGATGTGGTCCACTGTATCAAAGGCTGATGACAGATTGAGGAGAATGGGAATTGACCATTCTCCTCGAGTCTCTTATATAGGATGTCATTATGCACCCTGACTAGTGCCGTCTCTGTGCTGTGCCTCACCTAAACCCAGACAGGAATGGCTCGTGGGTGTCACAGGTCTCCAGATGTTCCTCGAGCTGCAGAGCCACTATCTTCTCAACAACATTCCCTAGGATTGGGATGTTGGAGATTGATCTGTAATTCACCAGGATGTCAGGGGTCGAGAAATATTTTTTCAGAAGGGCTTCACCAACACCACCTTCAAAGCATCAGGAGTACGTTCCCCAAAGTGAACACCGACTATCACAGCGAATACTGGACAAATGACCTTGACACAGTCCACAGGGAGATGTGTTGGGCCTGCGTCCACTTCACAATAAGTAGGCTGCAGCTTCAGATCACCTTGAGATCTCAGCCACCTCCATTAGTAGAAACTCTGCCCAGAAAATAGGAGTGCCCCTGCTCCACCAAGACCCTACTATGAGGGTCTGGTCCAAAACCCACTGGCAACATTCTGGCCCAAATAGGGATACCCTGTCAGAAAAAACAGAGTAAACTCTTCACAAAGTGGGGCTACTGAAAAGATTTTTCTGGCTATATACAAACAGGATAGAGAAGCCTATCCACAGTCTGAAAAAGCTAAGATGGTCTACTCCTCCCTGCTGCAACCTCCTGGACAGGAACTCTGCATTCTTATGGCCAATTGCCATTTGATAGACGCTGTAGTGATTTCTTAAAGCCAGTCTATCCTTCTGTAGCCAGGTCCTACACCAGCAATGCTACAACCTCCAACTCATGGTCTTCAACACCCTGAGAGCACCATCAAACCACAGGGGTCTCAGGCAAGATGACCTGGGTCATGTATGGACTGATGCCTTTGTGTAAGGCAAATAAACAAATCAAAATGAAAGAAAAAGCCACTATGGTTCTCAAAAGAGGTGGCGGAGAAGGTTAGGGAGAAAAAGATAGCATTTAGGAAGTATAAGGAAACACAGAAGGAGCAGTACAGAGAACTGTACCAGTTAAGCCAGAAGGAGGCAGAGAGAGGAAATCAGAATAGCAAAGGCCAAAACTGAGGAAAGGATAGCCAACTCAGTTAGGAAGGGGATAAAACCTTTTATAGGTACATCAGGGAGCGTAGAAAAACAAAGGGAGGGATAGTGAGGCTGAATAGAATGGACAGTGGGTGGGCAGAGAGGACAGTGAAAAAGCAGGGATACTGAACAAATACTTCTGATCAGTATTCACAAAAAAGGGGAGGTACCTAATCCAATTAACAGAAGCACTCTGGATGGGGGGTCGATCCCAGTCCTTTCACAGAAGAAAGGATTCTGAAGAAACTCCCAAAACTGAAGGTGGACAAAGCAATGGGGCCTAATGGGATTCTCCAAGAATTCTAAAATAATTAAGGGAAGAACAAGTGACACAACTGACTACCCTTTAACAAATCATGGGAGGATGGTGTGGTACCTGAGGACTGGAGGAAGGCAGATATGACTCACCTTCACAAAAGTGGGAGCAAGTCAGAGGCAGGAAACTACAGACCTGTCAGTTTGACCTCTGTGGAAGGGAAAGTGATAGACTCACTTCTGAAGGAAAGAATTGTTGAGTACCTAGATGCCAGTGGGGCACAGGACCCAAGGCAGCATGGGTTCATATCAGGAAGATCATGTTATATTAATCTAATTGATTTCTTTGACTGGGTGACCAAAGTAGTAGACCAGAGGGGCTGTGGATATAGCCTACCCCTAGACTTTAGCAAGGCATTTGACACAGTCACACACAAAGATTAATAAACAAATTAACCAGTCTAGGAGTGGGTCCCAGGATGGTGGCCTGGGTAAAACATGGGCTGGGCAAAAGGACACAGAAGGTAATTATAAACTGAGTCTATTCTGAAGAAAGAGGGTTACTAGTGGGGTACCGGAGGGTTCAGTACTAGGTCCAGTCCTTATTAATGTCTTTGTAAGTGACATTGCAGAAGGATTGGAAGAAAAGTATGCCTCTTTGCAGATGGCACAAAGATCTGCAACAGGACTGATACTCAAGAGGTGTGGAAAGGATGAGAAGGGACTTGACAAAGTTGGAGGAATGGTCAGAAGTATGGCAGCTTGGATTCAATGCAAAGAAGTGCAAAATAATGCACCTGGGGAAACAAAATCAGGAAGATTACACAATGGGGGTAGTAACAAAACAATATGGAAAGGGAACTGGGGTAATCATATCAGAGGACCTTATGGTTAGCAAGCAATGTGAGAAGGCAGTAGGGAGGGCTGGGGGATACTGGGATGTAGAAGGAAGGCATCACCATCAGAAAACAGGAAGTTGTTATTCCTCTGTACAGACAGTTGGCGAGAACCTATCTGGAGTACTGCATCCAGTTCTGGAGACCCCATCTCCACAAAGACCTAAACAGGATGGAGGCAGTCCAGAGGAGGGCAACTAAAATGGTGCAGGGTCTGCAAGAGAAGCCATATAAGGAGAGACTAAAGGAGCTTAATATGTATACCCTTGAGGAAAGGAGGAAGAGTGGAGACATGATAAAAACTTTTTAAATTCCATCTTTATTGATTTTATTTAGATTGACATGCAAATACACCCCTAAGGGAATTCCAGAATCATATAATCATAACATTTTAAAAGAACTAAACAAACCTTAAAACAAAACATATTAAACATACTAAACAGTCCTATCAAACCCCCATCCCCATACCACCCTGTCACCATATTATTTCCTCCCCACCCTCTTGTGACAACCATTTGGATATACAGAAGGTTATCTACTCTCAATTGAGCTATAATAAAGTTGTTTGTTCAATTATTTCACATTGACTTTAAATTGAATCAAAGGTATGTAGAGTGTCCCATCTCTTTTATAAGTGTCCAGTCTATTAGTGAGACTAGCCATCATCTTTCTATTTGTAGGTTAAATAAGGAGTTCCTGTAGCCATTCATTATAGGAAGGTTGAATGGAATCTTTCCAGTGTTTAAGAACAATTTTGTTAACGGACATGGCTATTAACATTATGTGGTAATTTCTAACCATGGGAGGATATGCTGTGAGATCCCTAGTAGGCACACCTGTGGTGTAAAGTAGTCTTGTAGTCTTAATAGGGGTTCAGTCTGATTTTATTTGATTCCATAATGGGGTTATTTTAGCACACTCCTAGAAAGGTGTTGTAGTACCCTGACCCTGACAACATCTATTACAGGTTGGGGATGTTGCTCTATCCATTTTGTATAACTTATTTGGGGCTAGGTACATGTTGCTTAAGAATTGCAGTTGCATTATATGAAGTCAATCTTCTATGATCATTTTATGACATCTTTCCCAGATTTTAGCCCATCCAGACTTTGAGTTCGGATATAAAGTATTTTGATATTGAGGTATACCTTCCACTTTGGGAAATATTAATGGGTAGAGCAGGGAGTAAAGAGAAGAGACCAAATGTAGTACTACTGCTGAGATTCTGCCAGTGTTGATCCAATGATGTGAAGCTATCCTATTTACAACTTTTTCTAAAGTATCCATTAAGTACATGTCTTAGCTGAAATTTTTAAATACCCAGTTTTTGGAAAGGCTAAATTTTGTTAATATTTCAGGTGTAGATAGTCAAATTAATGCAGAATTGAAAAAATATTGCACTGTGTAAGAATGGGAAGTGAGACCCAGTTCCTAGGATCATTTTTCCTCCTATTTGTAAGTTTGAATTTTGAAATTTAGGTTGCAATAGATCTTGAGCAGGATCGTATCTCAGAGTGGAACATAACTGAATGTGAGTATGTACTGAGTGCCCTACAGGGTTGAATTTTAGATCTAATGGGAGGTTTTATACTTAAGAAAAGAGATGTTACAGGGTGTAGTTCTGATTGGAAAAACAAATGTTTTTCTATAGTGAGTCATACAGGAGTATAGGTACAAGAACTTGTGGAATCCCAATGGGGATATTTGCTCAATTGACGGACCCAGTGATAGAATTTAAATTGTGGCAGTTTAAGAACCCCTAATGATATGGGTGTTGCAAGTTTATTATATGCTCTGCGTGGAGGCTTATTCTTCTAAATGAAATTATTAACATGTTGGTGAATAGTTTTAAACCAGGTTTTGGGAAGCCAAATGTTAAGGAGATTCAACGGATAAAAGATCTGTGGAAGTTGATTCATTTTGACAATATTAATTCAGCCCCACAGTCAATGGGAGGTTTTCCATCTTTGGAGATCATGATGGATTATTTTATTTAGAGTTATCAAATTCTTTCTGCAACTGAGTAACACTAGTGGAAATGTGAATGTCAAGATATTTTATGTTTTAGGTGCCCATTTGAATCCTGAGTCTAGGATTTCATGCCTGTGGACCTTAGAATTGTGAGGAAAATTAGTAATTTATCAGCATTTAACTTATAATTTGAAAGGAGCTCTATTATTTCTAAAAGTTTTTGAATAGATGGTTTTATTTGGGTAAGGTGGAGCAAAATATCATCTGCATAAACCATAATTTTGGAGTTAACTGGGCCTATTTGTATCCCATGTATTTCTGGGGCATTTTGAATGGAAGCTATTAGTGGTTCTAAATATAAGTTGAACAGTAAAGGAGATAAGGGACAACCTTGTCTGGTTCTAGACTCAAGGGAAAGCTAGAGTAAAGAATCCCATTGCCAACAACTCAGGTGGTGGGGCAGAGTATAGTATTTGAATCCAGGAGATGAATTTTTCTGAGAAATGAAATCTATGAAGCGTTCTGAATAAAAATTGCCAATCTATCTTATCAAATGCCTTCTCCACATCCAGAGACCAATTCCATGCCTTGGGAAGAATTCCCAGAAACAGAAAGTACATGGGATTGGCCGAAAGGTGATCTGTGGATGACCTCCCACCATAAAATCCACTTGGTCTACACTGATTAGTGAGGAGAACTTGTTCTACCCGAGTAGCTAATAATTTGGCAAGGAATTTAACATCTGTATTGAAAAGAGATATTGGATGGTAACTGGAGGTCTGCATTAAATCTTTGTCCAGTTTGGGGATAAGTACTATAGTGGCTTCTAACATTGACTGGTCAACATCAGCCTTATTAAGCATTTTGGTGAATACCAGTTTAAGTGGTGGGGTTAACTGGGGAAATTTTTATAGAAATTAGAGGTGTATCCATCTGGGCCTGGTGCTTTATCCAGAGGGAGGTTGTTAATTACCTGAATTATATCAGCTTCTGTGAATGGTAACATTAATTTTCCCACTGAGTGGGTGACAGGGAAGGAAGAGGGATACCTGCTAGGTAGGTGTCTATTTTAGATTCTGGCTGTTGGGGAGTCATTCTTGAATACAGTATAAAGGTTTGTAGTACTGTTCGAACTCCTTATTAATATCACCCACCATCATCAGGGAGGTTTTTGAGGTTATTCTGTTTAGCTACAATACATTTATTCATTTCAATCTTTTAAGTCAAAGAGCTAGTAATTTCCAGCTTTCTCCCCTGCTTAGTATATGTTGCCTTTGTTTTTAAATTGTCCACTCCACCTTTTCCTTAGAAGTTCAGAGTAGGAGTTCTGGAGTTTAGTCAGCATTTCCCTCTCAGAGTCCATGGTATGATTTGATAGATTGTTCTCCCTTATTCTAATTTGTTGTAGTAAATTTTAGCCTCCTGTTTTCTTTCTTTGTCTTAATTGAGACCCACTTTAGGAATTCACCTCTGAGAAAGCATTTCAAAGCACCCATTCATTAGCCACAGACTAAGTGGAACCCCAATTAGTCTCTTTAAACATTCTATAGTAGATATATTATCTGTTATCTGCTGGTCTTTTAATAGCTGGTTATTAAGCCTCCAGAGAGAATTAGTCCCCAGTTTAGAGACAAGGAGAGAGGCAGGTCAGCACTGCATGGTCTGAACTCACTCCCAGTTCCATTCATCTGTCCATCAGGCCCTGAGTAAGTGACTTACTAATCCAGAAATAATCAATACGAGTCAGAGTCATGAACTGGAGAATGGCAAGTATACTCTTGTGTCAGTGGGTTGAGAGTTCGCCAGGGAACACATAAACCTAGGTTATCAATTAGGTCCCTACAGGCTCTTTGAGTTGGTGAGAGGCCTCATGATCTCATCCCTGATGATTTATCCAGTATAGGATCAAGGGTAAATTCCAGTCTCCCCAATTACCATGGGTATATGCAAGTAGGGTGATAAAATATTAATAAGATCCATAGAAAAGGATGGGGAATCAGCATTAGGTCTGTATAAGACACTCACCCAACCCCGCCTCCTCAACCCCCTACTTGGCACCCACTTCTCCTCAAGCTGCTCATGCTTCAGCTAGTGTCCACTATGTACTAGGCTATCATTATTTTGATCTCTGTAACACTATCCCCATGTATGTTCCCACTCCTATGTTCCTGTATCTATCTGCCAATTGTCTGCATGGCAGGTGGACCCCTCACTGTGATGTTTAATCTACTGTACCTGTATTTGTATGATGTTAATCTACTGTACCTGTATTTGTATTATTGTTTTGAGACTTGTCCCCAGGTCGCATCTGGAATCGAGCAATCCCTGCTCACTATGCCTTCCTAGTTAAACTCATAAATAAATAAATAATACACTACCCAAAAGTATCATGTATGAGAAGATTTTACCTACTAGGAAGACATATCTTCCCTCCTTGTCTCTTATACATTTTCGCATATAAATGGAAGATGTCTATTAATAAGAATGGCTACCCCTTACTGGCATGGAAATTTCCTGCAGCAAAACCTGACCCATATGTTGTCTTCTCAAGAGCAGCTCCTCTGCTTGGTAAAGATGGGTTTCCTGCTGAAATGTAATCTCACTACATAAAACTTTAGGCTGTTTTAGGATTTTTATATGCTTATTGGGATGCATTGATCCTCTGACATTCCACAATCCAAATCTAATTAAGTGCATAATACTGTATTCATTCTCATGCAAATCTCCTTGAGTATGGCTATTTTAGAA
The DNA here is from genome assembly GCA_016271365.2 of Neoceratodus forsteri. Classification (NCBI taxonomy): domain Eukaryota; kingdom Metazoa; phylum Chordata; order Ceratodontiformes; family Ceratodontidae; genus Neoceratodus; species Neoceratodus forsteri. The sequence goes on along the minus strand of CM057455.1, from coordinate 633,743,240 downwards.
ATATTAAACCAGCAATGTTTTCCATAAGAATTCTTGGGCGTCCCAACTCCCCAAGAAAACTTGTAGTCTGAAAGTCCTTTTGTGGTCCATTCCTTCCCATCCCTTCTCCCTGCTAGTCCCATAATAACATTCCCATTCCCCTATATACCAAGATCACAAGATAGGCCCAGCATAAGAAAAGAAAAAGTTCTACTCTGTTCTTGCATCCTGAAATGCACAATACCCATTACTGAACTACCCTTCCCCCATCATATTGGTCCAAGGTGATCAGCATTCTGGTGACGCATCCATCACCCTGCCCACCCATCTGCCATACACTATTACAACCTATTGTAAGCCTAATTTAACTTATTCACCTAAAATCTTTATATATGAACAACTAACCCAAATATTAACCAATAGTTCAAGCTTACTTGGGGTATATGTTGTAATGCAATACTAAGCCCTATCTCGGGGTTGCTATAAAATTATGACCAATCAGGTGTAGCTTGATTCAACTACTATAACAAAAAACTAAGTCAGTATAACATAGGATACATGAAATCTTGTACACCTTATGATTTTCAACAAGTCCTGAATCAGATCTCTACAGGAAATAACAACAGCAATCTGGTTCTTTAAACAAAAATATACACAGCTGATCCTATAACGTGGAATTGAAAATTAGTAATGCCATCAGAAGAGTACAATAGTCTGATTTGAGACTGATCCTGTATCTAATAAATGGCCTCGAACCAGCCCTAAGTTACAATGTGCTGGTATCTTGGGGAGCTGATTCAGACCCAGTTTATGAATACACTTAGACCGAAAGGCTCCTTGTGGGTGGGAAGCAGCTTTAAAATACTGGATTTTGCAAAGAGACAGTCACTAGCCCCATGCAGGTTTAAGTCCTGGAAAATTGTTTTCTATTTGGTCACTCATACGACATGCTTTAAATTGGATGCAGGCATTATTTGCTCTGATTCTAATAGGCGATCCTCTTGCTGTTTCGAGCTTCACCAAATCAGACACTTTGATTTAAGCTACAGAGAGCAACATCATATATTCTTAGGAGCCAGTCAGCGGCCTTAATCAAACCGGTCTCTTTGCTTCAAAAGAGAATGAGCAGGATCTGGCTCTTGAATGAAAGCCAAGAATTATCAAGGAAAACTTGAAATTTAGCGGGATACATCACACAAAACTTAATTCCAGCAGCATTACACTTGGATACTATTGGGTTGAATAGGGTGCGGCGTTGGTGTACTGATGCCAGGAGGTCCTCGGTTATTCAGACTTTCTTCTCTTCCCATAAAATCTATTGAAGCTCCTTTGTTTTATGAAGTATATACTGCTTCTCCTGGAAGTTAAGTAAGCGCACATCAGAGGTCTAGGATTGGCCGTGGCAGGGCATGGGCCTAAGTGCCAATATACTCTTTCTAACGTGTACGTAAGCCCAAAAGGAGACATACTGGCTGGTTTTGGAGAAATTTCTGCATGAATAATAAAACATCAGAGCCTTCTTCTCTTTCAGGGATGCCAATTATCACGATAGTATTGCATCGGCTTCTCCTTCAAGTCCTCGATCTCGTTTTCAAGTTTTCTGATGGTTTGGCAGATTGTTGTGGTCAATTCCTCCATCTTATCCATCTGCTACTCTATGGACTATATGTGGGCTGTGTTATATCTGCCCCCGTTCGTGTCCTCAAAGCCTCCAATATTGATTTTACTTCAGAATCGAGGATCTAACCTCATCGTGGAAGGGCTGAAACTCTGAGAAAAATCTCTCAGACTTAAGGGAGTTGCTTCCACTGCTTGTATAGCCAAGGCCACAAGTTGTTGAGAGGAGGCTGAAGTAGTTGTGCTCGCCCTGGGCTTTAACTGTTTTTACAGGATGACTGGTGGTGAATGTCTGGGAGCTACCAGTCGCATCTCAGCTTTCATTTCGGTTTAAAAGCCAAACTTAAGGCTGTTCTGAGGTAGTAGCAAAGAAGTAGCTCTGTTTGGAACCCGAATATAGTTAGATTAATGAGTTTTAAGTAGATCGAACTCGGGTGAGCTAAGCACCAGAGATGCTTCTTACCCGTTCAGCTGCATCACGTGACTCCATGATAGAAACTTTTAAGTACCTCAGTGGAATCAACAAAGTCCAAGAGGGTAGCATCTTTCAGAAAAGAGATGTGCAAGAACAAGGGGACACAATTTGAAGATAGAGGAGGGATGGTTCAGGGGCAATATGAGGAAGCATTTTTTCACAGAGAGGTGGTGGACATGAAACGGCCTTCCTGAGAAGGTTGTGGGGTCTAAAACTGTGGGAGAATTCAAGGATACATGGGACAGACATAAGGCAATTCTTGTGGGGGTAGGAAGAAATAGGCTGTTGGTTAAGTAGGATCTGCAGCTCATCCTGTAGGTAGGAAATGGGCAGACTAGGTGGGACAAGCGGTCCTTATCTGCCATCAAAGTCTATGTTTCTATGGTGGGATGGGATCAAGCTCCTCAGAAACAGCCCTGTTAAAAGGCTGTGACAGACTTGCCTAAGCCTACCACATTAACAGCACTAACACCATAAAATCAACTACCACCATCTGTCCCTCTGGGGGCAGTCCCTTAACGGCTATAGCTGATCATCTAAACAGGGGAGGGACAATAAGAGGAGCCCAGAATGAGAACTGCAATGTACAGTGATAGTACCAAGCAACCCTATCAATTTTGAGGTCAGTGACCTTGAGACTTGGGATGGGTCCCAGAGGCAACTGCCTGTGCTAGGCCCAGCTATGTCATCAGCTGGAGCAGGTCAGAACCAAGTTGTGAGGATTCAGCATCAATCCAGGCATTGAAGTCCCTCAGAATAAGCCATCTGGGTGACTCCAACACCCTGTTGGTGATAAAGTCTGCAGCCTCCTGTAGAAATTCTCAACCCAACCCTGGAGGGTGGCAAACCAGGAGAATTCCGCAACCTGCACCTAGACTCCATGCACTGTCACACATTCAAACGATGAGGTAGAACCTACCAGATGTACTGAGAAGTTCAAGTCACAGCTAAAACAGATGGCTACACCTCTGCCACTGCAATCCTCATCGGGCAGTGTACCACGGAGTACCTGGCTTGGACTGATGCCTCCAAATCAAGCCCCACATCGTCCCCAGACAAGTTTCTGTGATGCACGTCAGGTCAACTGAGGAACCAAGTCTGACATAATCACAGTCTTGTTCCATATCGACTTGGCATTACATAATACTGCCCTGAGGGATCAGTGAAGGCTGTAGGCACTCTAACTGCCTGCCCATGAGGTCCGGTGGGAACCCTAGGAATGGAAAGCAAACACATCAGACCTCACTCAAAGCTCCATTTTCTCCTAGGGTGCCTCCTGCTCCATACCTCCCTGATCCCCTCACCTCCATTAAGCTTCCAGCACCCACCACAGACCCCCAGCAATACACACCTCCATGCAACATCTTATAGCAGCAACAGGAGAGGGAATGCAGAAGGGTGGAGGTCACACAGCACGGAAAGCAGGGTTGTGGGTTGCTTATCTGAGGGGCCCTAGACTCCTACAAATGCCTACCAAACTAAAATAGCTGAATTAAATAAAATCCCAAAATAACAAAACCAGCCAGACAAATAACAATATAACCAAAATGAATAAATAATGAAATCCTAGCTAATCACTCATACACCATTCACATAATAAATACAATAAAACACTCTCTACACAGACACTATCGACCAGTCATACTGCATCTAAACCCAATTCCACACATAACCACTCTAATTCCTCAAATGATACACTTATTTACTTCCCAAAACCAAATAAATTAAGGACAATCTTCAACACCTACGATCAGTGCTATTTCCAGGAGAAAACTTCAGTCTGCAAAGTCAGAAAATGAGGAGGAAAAGGAGTTGCTAGGGAACTCCTAAACAGTGCTCCCACCATTATTAGGAAGGAGAAATGCATTTTTGTTAAAACAGGTGGACAGCTGTCTCACAACTGCTTTAGTTGATTGACTAGAAACAAAAACTTTCATTGGTGGTCCTCTCACTACCACTCACAGAGAAACCTCTGTATTCACTGACAGTCCAAGGTACAGAAGGGATGGGGGTCCAAGTTCAGTTCCAGGCTCCAGAAGTAGAATGGGCTATCTGGCAACTTCAGTGACCCAGAAGGTAGAATGGAGAGATCCCCAAGAATCAGCTACCCCTAAAACAATAGCCAAACTCTGGGCCCAGCTTCCAGAACAACTGTCAGGTCCACAGCCAGTTGACAGCAAAGACTGCTCACCAACCAATCACCCATCATCAGTCCTCGGACCTGAAGTTTCAGGCCCTGCCAAATCCAAGTTTTAGCAGGCTCCTTTAGGTGGAGGTCTGCTAGGGTGGCAGAAGGCATTGGCATTCCACTTTGTTGTGTGGAGAAGGTTAATCTGGTTGTCAATGGACTACAGGACCCAAGGCAGCATGGTTTCACCAGGGGAGGTCATGTCAGACCAACCTCATTAAATTTTTGACTGGGTGACTGAGGGAGGTGGATCAGGGGAGGGCAGTGGACATGGCCTATCTGGACTTCAGCAAGGCCTTTGACACTGTGCCACATAGAAGACTATTACACAAACTGGGGAATATGGGTGTGGGCAGGACAGTAGTGTGGTGGGTAGGTAACTGGCTGGGTGGCAGGACACAGAGGGTGGTGGTAAATGGCTGTCACTCCACAGAGAGAGAGTGACCAGTAGGGTACCACAGGGATCAGTGCTGGGACCGGTCCTATTCAACATCTTCATCAGTGACATTGCACAGGATATAGAAGGCAGAATTTCACTGTTCACTGATGACACAAAGCTCTGTAACAGAGTAGACACACCAGAGGGTGTAGACAGAATGAGAAGGACCTGCAGAAACTTGAAGAATGGTCAAGGGTTTGGCAGTTGGAAATTCAATGCAAAGAAGTGCAAGATAATGCATATGGGGGCACAAAAACCCTGGCACAATATATCAGTTGGGGTGAGGATATAGCATGCACCAAGCAGGAAAGGGATCTTGGGGTTGTCATCTCTGATGACCTCAAAGTAGGGAAACAGTGTGACAAGGCATCAGGTAAAGCAAATAGGATGCTGGGATGTATAGGCAGGGGCATCACCAGCAGGAAAAGGGAGGTCATAATTCCGCATACAAGACACTAGTGAGGCCCCACCTGGAGTACAGTGTACAGTTCTGGAGACCATACCTACGTAAGGACATAGACAGGGTAGAGAAGGTTCAGAGGAGGGCAACAAAGATGGTGCATGGGTTGCATCACAAATCCTATGAAGACAGGTTGAAGGAACTGAACATGTACTCCCTGGAGGAGAGGAGGGAGAGAGGGGATATGATAGAGACATACAAGTATCTTACAGGGAGGAACAGGGTGCAGGAAAACACTACTTTAAGCGAAAAAGATATTTCAGGACTAGGGCATGGGATGAAGTTGGAGGGAGGACGATCTAGAGGAAACATGAGAAAGAATTTCTTCACAGAACGGGTGGTGGACAAGTGGAACACCCTGCCAGAGGAAGTGGTGGGGCTGAAACAATCACGGGATTTAAGAATGCATGGGATAGACATAAAGGAATTCTAGAGGTCAGGGGTAAGGAAATAGACTTCTAGGAAAACAAACTGAACTTACAAGCCATAGGCCCTTATCTGCCGACACTGTCTATGTATCTATGTATCTATGTATGTATCTATGTATCTATGTAATCAGTGGCCTGATGTGGTCTGTATTATTCCTGCAAGGATGAAACTCACCTGGGCTGGTGTATCCTATGGTCTTAGCATACACTTTGCTATTGGCATTGATCAGCAAGACTGAGCATTATCTGGAAGCCAGGGTAGGGTCCTTGCCCTTTTTGGAATAACTGTAATAATAGGATCCCTAAGCAAAGATGGAAAAGTGCCTGATGTTTCTGCTTCTGTATAAGCTTGAGTAAGAAGGGGGTGATCTTATGTCTTACTGCCTGTAGAAATCCATCCCTCCAGGTGCTTTGCCTTGTAGGAACTCAAGCTTCTGTAACCTCCTCGATGGTTAGTGGGAGTCCAGCAGATGGGCCTGCTGGGGTGGTAGCTTAGGTAAGAAAAGTGTTTCTAGGAAGGGTTGGGCTGACCCTGAGTGTTTACTGTGTGTGGTCTTATATAGTTTGGATTAGAATGATGGCATAGCATCATTGATATCCTGCGGGCTGAATAGCACTCTACCTTGTGAGTCTTTTAGGCTGACAATATGCATGGTCTGCCATTTGTTTCCTCAGCTGGTAGGCCAGCACTTTGACCTCATATCTCCACCATCCCAATACCTGTGTCCGATCTGCAGAATTGGTATCTTGGACTTCCTGCTGATTAGCTGATTAATGTCAAAGAGAAACCAAGCACTTTGCATCATAGGATAGAGTGGGGAGAGCACTTATTGGGCCTACATAGAAACATAGACTTTGACAGCAGATAAGGACCACTTGGCCCACCCAAGTCTGCCCATTTCCTACCTATTGGATAAGCTGCAGATTCTAGTTAACCAACAGCCTACTTCCTGCAACCCCCACTATAATTGCCTTATGTCTGTCTCATGCATGTTTGAATTGCCCTCTGTTTTGACCCCACAACCTCTCAGGAAGGTGGTTCCATGCGTCCACCACTCTCTCCATGAAAATAATTTCCTCACATTACCCCTGAGCCATCCCCTCTAACTTTAAATTGTGCCCCTTGATCTTACACAACTCTTTTTCTGAAAGATGCTACCCTCCTGGACTTTGTTGATTCCCTTGAGGTACTTAAAAGTTTCTATCATGTCCCCATCCTCCTTTCATCAAGGGCATACATATTAAGCTCTCTCAGTCTCTCTTCATATGGTTTCTGATGAAGACCCTGCACCATTTTAGTTGCCCTCATCTGGACTGCTTCCATTCTGTCTTCCTGTTTATGTCCTTGTGTAGATGAGGTCTCCAAAACTGCATGCAGTACTCCAGATGGGGTCTCACCAACTGTATAGAGGGATAACCACTTCCTTTTTCTACTTGTGATGCCTCTCCTTTGCATCCCAGTATCCCCTGGCTCTTCTTACTGACCTCTCACATTGCTTACCCACCTTTAGGTCATCTGATATGACTACACTCAGATCCCTTTCCATTATTGTTGTCGTTAGTTCCTCCCCTGCTATTGTGTACTCTTCTCCTGGATCTTTATTTCCCAGGTGCATTACTTTGCACTTCTTTGTATTGAATCTAAGTTGCCATATGTCTGACTATTCCTCCAACCTTGCCAAGTCCTTCTCATCCTTTCTACCCCCAGTACCAACTCTGTTACAGATCTTTGTGTCATCTACAAAGAGGCATACCTTTCCTTCCAGACCCTCTGCAATGTCACCTATAAAGGCGTTAAAGAGGACTGGACCCATGTACTGAGCCCTGAGGTACTCCACTAGTAACCCCTTTCTTCAGAATGTGTTCCATTCACTATTACCTTCTGTGGCCTGTTGTGCAGCCAGTTTGCTACCAGGCTACCACCCTGGGACCCACTCCCAGGCTGGCTAACTTGATTATTAATCTTTGTGCGGACTGTGTCAAATGCCTCGCTAAAGTCTAGGTAGACCATATCCACAGCCCCTCCATGTCTATTACTTTGGACACCCAGTCAAAGGAATCGATTAGATTCATCTGACATGACCTTCCTGCTGTGAATCCATGCTGCTTTGGGTCCTGTGCCCCACTGGCTTCTAGGTACTCAACAATTCTTTCTTTCAGAAGTGATCCCATCATTTTCCCCACCACTGAGGTCAAACTAACAGGTCTGTAGTTTCCTGCTTCTGCCTTGCTCCATTTTTGTGAAGGAATCACATCTGCCCTCCTCCAGTCCTCAGATACCAACCCATCTTCCCATGATTTGTTAAAAGTGTGGTTAGTGGTGTCACTAGGTCCTCCCTTAGCTCTTTTAGGATTCTAGGGTGAATCCGTCAGGCCCCATTGCTTTGTCCACCTTGAGTTTTAGGAGTTCTTTAAGTACTTTCTTCTGTAAATGGACTGACATCAACCCCATTATCCAGAGTGCTTCTACTGTTTGGTTTAGGTAACTCCTCCTCTTCTTCTTTTGTGAATACTGAGCAAAAGTATTCATTCAGTATCTCTGCCTTTTCACTGTCTCCCCTGCCCACCTCCCTCTCCTTATTAATCTTCACTATCCTCCCTTTACCTTTCTATGCTCCCTAATGTACCTGTAAAAGGTTTTATCCCCTTCTTAACTGAGTTGGCTATCTTTTCCTCGGTTTGAGCTTTTGCTTTTCTGACTGCCTTCCCACTTCTTTCTGCTTTAATTGATACAGTTCCCTGTCGTGCTCTGTCTATGATTCCTTATACTTTTGAATGCAGCCTTTTTCTCCTTAACCTTCCCTGACACCTATTTTGAGAGCCATAGTGTTTTTATTCTGCTTTGTTTTCTTTATTTACTTCACACAAAGGCCTGTTGCCTCCATGATGACAGTTTTGATTTTCTCCATTGTTCTTCCACCCTCCTTTCTGGCCATTTGCTAATGCATTCCTCAGGTATTCACCCATTATGGCAAAGTCAGCCCTTCTAAAGTCCAGTATCCTTGTCTTTGTATGGCTTGTCTCCATGGTTGTGTTTATTGTGAAGCACACTGTGCAGTGGTCGCTCGTCTCGAGATATCTAATGCCTTCTAAGTTTGTGATCCTCTCTCCATTTGAGAGTACCAGGTCTAATATTGCTCCCTCCTGAGTGGGTTCCACCACTAGCTGTCTAAGCATGCCCCTGTAGGGCATCGAGAATGACCTCTGCTCTTGGATGTGGCTGCAGTCCATGTCGCCCAGTTAACATCTGGCATAGTCAGGTCCCCATCAACAGTATCTCCCTTTTCAGCCATTTTGAGAAAGCCCTCAATCATTTTCTTGTCCATTTCCTCACCTTGAGACAGGGGTCTGTATACAACCTCTGTGCGGATTGTGATGCCATTCCCTGTCTCCAAGGTGACCCAGAGTTCCTCTTGTCCTCCCTCTTTCTTTTTAGTTCTGTAGCTTTGATCCCTTCCTTATGTTGAGAGCTACTCCACCTCCTCATTTACCCTCCTGTCCCTTCTGTAGATTGTGTACCCTGGTATGTTGACATCCCAGTCATGGTTCTCCATGTACCATGTTTCTGTGACTGCCACAATATCCAAGTGTTCCTCTTCCATCAGGGCTACTAGCTCTGGAAGCTTGTTTCCCAGACTACAGGCATTGGTACTCATTGCCTCCATTTAATGTTGGCTTTATCCTTTTACCCCTACCCTGTTCTTGATTGCCCTTGTCTATTTTTCCATTTACCCTGTCCTGCCCTCTGTCAAGCTCTGTACCTCAGTGTTTACCCTACTACCTGCCATGTTTTGTGGGGAGGCTTGAACTTTCCTGTTTCCTATCAGCACCTCCCCTTGGCTAGTTTAAAAGCTTGCCAAGGAAGCCTTTAAACCTGTCACCTAGGGAGTGTTTCCTTCCTGGACAGATGCAGACCATCGTGCCAGTATAAACCTTCATCTCTCCAGGATGACCCCAGTCCCCAATGAAGCCAAAGACCAGTGCTCTGCACCAGTTTTGCAACCATTCTTTAAACTGCATGGTGTGAAGTACCCTATCCTCACCCCTGCCATAGACTGGCAGCATCTCTGAGAAGGTTACTGTGCTTGCAACCTGTCTGAGGCCCCTCCCAACTCCACAAATTCATCCTGCACTGCACTGATCTCATGCCTAGCTAGGTCATTTGTCCCAAGGTGGACAATGATATCTTGTTTCTCTCCTGTAATGCTGCTTCTGCAATCCTGAGGATTCGCTTCCTGTCCCTCAAGCAATGGCACCAGGCAGGCACCTTACTTCCTCTCCTCTCCTTCCCAGGTCTACACCCTAACAATTGAGTCCCTATCAGAAGCTGTTTCTTTCCCTGTGGTGTCCCTTGCCACTCTTTGTGGGTCTCCCTTGTGGATGTCCCCAGCATTCTTCTTGGTCTCCAATGAGGGTGTCATCATAGAGGAACCTTGATTTGCCAGACTGACATATGACATATAGTGGCTTTGTACTCAGTCTCTGCCTTCTGTAATTCCCCTCAAGTTCAGTTAGGTGTTGTTCTCATTCTGCCTTCTTCTAGAGGCATAACCTATGATTCTTCCCTCATGGTGGCCTTGTATGCCTCCCAAGTTGTCCCAGATGATGTGTCACTGAGGGGTTTCTCTTGCAGGAACAGGGTGGTTTCTTCTTTGCCCATCTAAGAAAATCTGGGTCACAAAGCAAAAGATGATCAAGCCTCCAACTTGAAAATAGTTGTGGTGGGTGCCCCATGGAAAAAAGAGCTGTACAGGTGCATAATCAGTGATAACAATGGGTAGGATAGCAAGGGAAGGTCAGCAGTAGTCTAATCTACTGAAGGTATTATGCACACCTTTATTGGAAGGTGTAGTCCTGGATCCAAGGGTGAAAGTGTGCCAGATGTTGGAGAGGACATTATTCATCATTAGTTGTGCCAAGGATCATCCTCCCTGATGTGGGACTCCTTACTCGAAGCACTTTGGTCCAGGAGAGGCTGTAGAGTGAGATTAATGTCTCCTCCCATAAGGATGGGGAAAATTCAGACCAGTGAAGGAGTTGAGGGAGCTGTCAATATCATGGAAGAATTTAGGGTCATCCAGGTTCAGACCATAGACATTGCACAGGAGGATTGGCCTCTATGGGGTGAGACATGGTTGCCATTATCCAACACCCTAAGGTATCAGCTTGAGTGGAGGACAACATCCACTTGAGAGATTCATGTAGAGAATCACAACCCACACTTTCTGAAGGGAGCACATGCGTGCAGATCCTGTCCCACCAGTCCCTAACTAGGGAGGCATGGTCATTTTGGGTGAGCTTAGTCTCTTTTAAATGTGAGAGCACCCTTTTTCTTTTGATGGGGTATTAGGCCTTACACATTCCAGGTATGGCACACTAATTGAACCATAATATAATATGGGGTTATTAAACTGTATTTTATGTGAACTGTGCCAGGGGTTTGAGGTCTCATAGCCATTCTGCAGAATCACCAAGTCGCCAATCAAACCTAAGGAAATTGACAGAAAACAAGTGGCCCTCTCTGACTTTAGACCATCTTTCTGTTCACACTCTCTCTTTACATATTTTGCTCCAGCTCCAGTTAAATACATTGTTGTGATGTCATTACCTTGGAACCTAAATAAGCCAGTTACATTCAATAATACAGTCAAACTATGTACAGTTAATCTAAACAAACAGTAGTTTTGGATGGTACAGTGGAAAACAGCAGGCACAGACTCATGCCTAATGGCTTGCCACTCTCTCCCTGGGGGTCTGGTTCCCTCGTGTCTTGGCTAATCCAAAAGAATCCAGTAGCACCTGTGCTGACCTGTAACTGTCAGCCTACTAGCCCCTCTTTGACTGAGGGCTTCTGGGCCACGTAAAGTATTGTGAAGAGGCCATGGCACCTATGCAGTATATAGTGAGGGAAAAGGTAGTGAACACTGTGGGAGAGGATAATTTCCCACCATATGCTCACATGTAAGCCTTAGCCTGAGTCAAGCAGTTTGGAATGCAGTATGGAGTACCTTATGGCTTTAATAGGCTAGTGGCAGTCTGTAGTCACCCCATACTAGTCTCCTTCCTATATACTCTTAGAAAACAAACAGTGGAACCCTTGGTGCAGCTGGTTTTATAACATTCAGGCTACTGAGCTGTGCTGTGCTTGAAATGGCCCCTTGGGGTACTTTATCAGCCACCAGATTTATAACCTTAGTTACCACTCCCTATGAAGAGCTACCTGTTGATACAGTTTCATCTTCAGATGCAAGGCACCAGGGATTGGAGAGAGCAATGTTTTAACAATAGGCTGGTGGTGGCATGTCTCGTTAACCTTATCATATCTCATCTGACTGATGCTAGATCTATACAGTGTGTACCAGGACATACAGCTTAGGGCTGCTTTCTGTTCCAAACACTAGACCAAGGTGGATACAATAGTCAGAGGAGACAGACATTTATGGGCCCATTAATATAGTGCCAGAAATCTAACATTAAACATTGAACCTTAGTATATTTCGTAACATTACCTGGTCACTTTTAAAGACTAGTCCTAGCTGTGACACTTTTTGAGGGTAAGCATGAAGGTGAGTTGGGTAATAACTCCTGTCTGGGGTTGATTCCAGGTGAGGTGGGTGCTCAAGAGGCCTGCAAACTGCTACTGATAACCTCCCTCAGATCCAAACAACTTGGCAACAAACCCCCACCCCAAGTCCCACCATGTGTCAGGTCCCAAGCAAAAACTCACCTATCTGGTGTTAGATCACATGTAATGAGATAGGATATTCATCTAACAAATGCTCTCACGTTAAACATGAGGTTAAGATGGAAACTGCAGTCAGCCTACTGGGTCATCAAGTCATATGCGTAATAGCGTACAACATTATAGCTAACCGGAAACAGCACTGTCCATGACAGCAATGGTGCAATACTGCTTATACTGCTGTACGCGGTATTGCACCATTCACACAATCCCAGGCAGAGGATAAGACCTATGCTGGAGAGGCTTCCCGAGCAGCTGCCGTGGTTCACTGGACTGAGCCATAGCAGTAGGAACCCAGGAGATGCGTCTGGGACTGGGTTTGATTCCTGGTCCCAGGCATTTTATTTTTTCACACTTTGTACGCTCCCTAGTTGGACCCCGGAGTTGAGAATCTTTAGTGGGGAGTCCAGGGTGCAACCCCTATAACGGGGTTGTGGGGTGGATCACCCCACAGACAAAAGACTTATGCCGCATAGCAATATTGCGTAGTATTGGCAGCATGGTTTTGCCATGCAGCATAATTTCTTGACATTATGACAACATGCTACAATCAGAGAGGACTGACATTTATAGGCCCATCAAAAAAAAAAACACCTGTCATTAGGCATTGAACATGTGACCTTAGGATATTTCATAAACATTATCTGCCCATTTTTAGATAAGAGAACCCGGCATTGGGTCTTTATGGGGGTAAGTGTGGATGCGCAGGTTGGGTAACGACCGCCCTGTCTGGGGTTTGATTCCAGGTGGGGAAGTGCACTAGAGGCCTGTAAACTGCTGCTACAACCTCCTGATGCACCCAACAACAAGACAACTAGTCCTCACAGCCCCCCAGGTCTCACCATGTCTTAGACCCCAAGCAAAATTTTAAAAACACACTTATGTGACATAAATCAAGTCTGTGCTTGTGGTGTGCAGTGAGGTTCCAGTGACACTGGCCTCTGAGGTTCTAGTGGCCCTGCTGCAACCCCTTTTCTTCAGCTGGTTGTGAGAAAGTCATGGTTCCTCCAGCACTCCAGGGGCCTTCTTCAGATCTCTCCCACACGTTCCACACCATTGGTCACCCAGTGCTGGATCAGGTGCTCAAGGTTCATGCTGTCCTCTGAAACATCCATAATGGGTTCACAATATGGGGTTGTCTCCTCTAGGATGGTGTATCTGTTGTTGCAGAAGCAAGGGCTATAGATTGTAGTGTCATTCTCTCATCAAGCGATCTCATGCTTGAGGTCCTCTGTCTTGGACTCTCTTTCCCAGTCTGATGATCTCTCTTACTTTGGCACTGAGTTTGCAGCCTCTTCCTTTGATGACTAGGCCCAGCTTGGAGTATTCCTCTGGGAGAATTGTGTAGGGTGGGTGGGCCACAATGTGTCTTACTGCAGTTAGCATTGTCGTTGGAAGGCATGTTGATGACTCTTGCCCCTAGATCTACTCTGTTCATTCTCCTGAGCCAGCAAGCAGACCGCCCATGGCCAAGTCCACTGGATAAACTCCATAGGGTAGTCCAGGGTGGCAAACATCAGTGGTATGCCATTGTGCTCCAGACGCATTGTAGCAGGGTACCAAAGTGAAAAGGGGATGTTCAGGGCATGTAATAGTCTCCAGACATCAGTGTAGTCCTTCCCTCTGGCAGCAAGCTTATGGGAGTAATCTTGGAATATCAAAATTCTGTGACCCCTCCAGTCCAAGGCTTTCAGTTCTATAGGCCTGGTTTGTATGGACTCCTTTTAGGTGAAGTTGAGAAATCTTGCCAACAGTGATCAGGCTTTTCTCTGTATTTCAGACTTGGCTGCAGTGTGTGATGTTCTTGCTTGATTGTTAGGTGAATCCTTTCAGCATCTAAGTACTCGTGGAGGTTGGATCTAGAAATGCGCCACATTTCCCTGTTCCGCTCCTTGGGAACCCCAGGAGCTGAAAGAGGTTGCAGTAACTCTGGTTCTCAAATCATCAGCCTTTTTCTGAAGTGCACAGACTGAGTGAGCTGGATCTCAGATGGTTGATTGGAGTTCAGTAATGGAAGCATCGTGGTATGAGGCTTTCTTTCTGTTTGAAATATTCTAACATCCATTTGGTGCATCACTTGTATTGTATTATTCGATAGTTACCTTGGACATCTGTTTCATAAGAGTTGCAAATATTTGGCCAATACTTTGAGGGTCCTTATTGTCTCTGTTAGGAAATGTCATGTTGCTGATCTGCTGCATAGGTGCCATGAGGTGTTGTTGTTGCAAGGACTGGACCCCTATCCTGAAACCATTTTTGACCAAAGGAGGATGACAAAAACATATCAACAGATAACCTAAGGTATGTAGAGGTGGGTACTACCATTCAGGTTGCTCTTTTAGCTGGATGTAAAATGTGGCTTAAAGGTTTATAGCCCAGATTGTCTCAGTGAATATTTCCAAGCTGCCATTTTGGTTTAGGGCTAAACCACGCCCTGTTAACTAGAACATTTTTACCACCAGGCTGGCATATGCTTGGAATCTTTTATAGTGAAATAAGGTAGGGTCACATTGTTTGCCCAGTGTGGATTACTGGTTGAGCACTAGCTTACAATGGCGAACAGGTTCAGATACATACTGTGTGATCTTGGACAAGTCACTTAGGCTCCTAGTGTGCCCATTGTAACTGGAGCGATAAATCAATTCTTAGGTTCTTGTTGGAACTGCACAGAATGAAGAGAAAACAGACAAGTGGTACTCATGTAATAAATGGAATTTATTTCAGATCAGTAATACAGGCTTATTACCATTACAGTGTGATCACTGGGAGAACACCAGTTTTCCTTAGCTAGTAAATGCAGTCTCTAGTCTATTCTCAGGGAAGCTACATGCTACAAAGGGTCTTATACCCTGATAATTACTATGGCAACAGCTGAAGAATATACATAAAATGTATATAATTGACAAAACAGGCAGTCTGAGCAACGGTCTTAACTAGTGTAAAACTTGCATAGATTGCAGAAGACAACAGTACAATGGACCTCTGTAGTACAAGGTCAGTTGCAGTGCTGTACAAGTACTAAAGATGGCACTGTTGCTCTTTCATATAAAGGTAACAGTAAAATAGATTAGAAAGCATTTTATGGCTAAAATATATCAGCAAAACATGATAAGGCATAATATGTATCAGTAGAACATAGCAGAACACAGATCCTGACACTTATGCTTATATGATAAGTGTCTTCACCCTAAAAGCAGTACATATACCTACATAGGTTGCTGCCCACGAGGTGAGGGGCACCATCAGGGGTGCTGGACCATGGATAACAGTTCCCCTCTTGTTGCCTTCAAAAGAAAAGGCAACAACCACAGGAAAGTACTGGGATGGAGCTACAGAAGCTGTCATTTACAAGCCTGAGGCAAGCCTTGTAAAGAATTTGAGTTGTTTCGATGTTGTCTAAGAGTACATCACAGATGGCAGAGGGTTAGTATCAAAAAACAATCAAAATGCTTGAATAATAACAAAAGCTTTAAAAGTTAATTCTAACCAAGTGTTAGATAGAACAGTGCTTAAATCACCATCTTGAATAAGAGTATTAAGAGCATCACTAGCTTTAGAAATATTGTTGCTAATATACATAAGATGTCAATCCTTTCTAGCTAAAAGGATTTCAATGAAAGTGTCAAAGGGTCAATGTGTACATTGAATATAGGCAAATATTGAGACAAGGCAAGGAGTATTGTGGATCAGTATCAATAACAGCTGGTTCAGGAGAGGAACAGGAGTAATAACTCTTTGAACAATGTCGGTTTTCTGCTGTGGAGTAAAACAGTAGTTAGGCATTATTAGCACATGTTTTGGCACCATAAGTAAAGGATGTATGGTCTGTCACTACATAATACTGCCCATCGAAATTATAGGTAACTCATACAGTTGGAACCTCCATTGTTATAGATGTTTAAGACGGGCAAAGGACTGTTTGGTGAGCCATTATGTAAAGTGATATACCTCCTCCAGGTAGCTGTGGGATGCAGCTGTTTTGAGACAGGTGCTGAAGATGCAGCTTTTGAAGATTGTTCAGTCAGTTAGACAGCAGATCATCACTCAGGAATAGGACCATTCAAGATGTTCCAGAGAGTATCCACAGACTGGTTTAACAATGTCAAACATGTCACAGCAGCACAGGTAATAATAATATCCCTTCTTGGTGCAGCAGTTGGCATGCAGTGTGACCTAAACATGTAGGACAGGATGATAAATGAGTAAAGAAGGTAAGTCAATTAGTTCTTCTCATTAAATGTCATCATCAAGATGTCTGATGGAATAATAGCAACCAGTTTGTCAGAGACAGAAGTTTGTGGATCAAAGCAAGGTAGTGACATATTAAAAGTAATAAACATGTTGTCATGAATTGAGCAACATTTAGGAAGTAGCATCATGCTTGGTTTGGATATCATTAAACATACCAACGATTTCTAGCAGTAGACATAGAAATATTGACAGAGTTTGACATACACAATGCAATGCATGCAGATTTGCAGTGAGGACAATGCCATTTAGATATTCTCCTTGTCATGAATAACATCTGAATGCATCCTGTTTCCATATCCTGAAGAGATTATTAACAGTGGCAATTACATAAGAATCATAAGAGGAGCATAAAAGTTCATGTGCAATATACTGCTTGTCTGCCTCCTTGTTATTTTGAAGATCAATTCATTAATTTTGTTTCTAGTGTCGTTAAACCCTTTAGCGATTTCCTGCATGTTATGAACAGTAAAAGGCTCTCTTACTTAAACTATCTACACCATGTAACAGTGATCATAACACGTCATTTTTAATAGCTTGTTGAAAGTTTAGTGTTTGTGCTATAATAGCAGCTATATTTGCTCCATTCCAAATTGATTCATGCCCAAACCAAAAGGCCAGAGATGGTGCCTGCTGTACCAGTAACATCTGCCATGTCACACCTAGTGTATGACTTACTTTTAGCATTAGGTTCGGGTCTAAAACCCAAAGTGTTCAGTGGCATGAGGTCCACTAACGGGATCACTTGTGTGAGTTTGGTGGCAGCTACAATGTCTAAAAGCATCATACTGAAAAATTAAGAAGTGCTGGCCATGTGAGAGAACAAGCTCGTCCATATTCCAATGTGGAAGATTAAAATAACTGGAACATGCTAAATTGTGCATTATTAATCAAAGATCCTGAAGGGAAGTGGTGGTCAAACCACTAGGAGGACCAGGCTCCTGAGGAGGACATTCAGTCAGTTCTTTTCAGTGAAAGGGACCACAAAGGAACATAGCTTCAGTAGCCCTAAGTGTGTGAAGACAGAAGGCTTGTGATTCCTCAAGGTAAGGCGGTCAAAAGGTAGGCTCTATTAAGGCAGTTAAATCTGTAGAGACCAGTATGTCTAGAAGTGGCTTGTCGAATAGAGAGTGTACCATTTGGTGCAATCCTGTGTTGGGCCATTCATGAAAGTACTCTAGATTAATGTGCTATAGAAGTGTGTAACCATTAAAATCAGTTTCCCATTGTATCTGCAGTGTGGATTTGTCTGGAAATACAACAATGGCATTAAATAGGTGCATGCACCTTCCTTAACAATAATCAATGTGTTGGGGGACATCAATGTGAACTCACTGGGGTTGGAGATGAGTGCATATCTAGCTGAATGTCCAAGTTTGTCAAGCAAACATGCAATATGTTGTCTGTGTTCAGTTGAAAGGGTTTGTCTTGAGAGTCAGTCAAAAAAGTAGTCCCATCAGAATGAGGAGGTGCCAGATAGCCATTCTGCCAGCTTATCTGAAAGAAACAGAAAAAGATTGTTAAGTAAGGGGTACTATTCTGCCCTAAGAGTGTTGGGAAAGTAATTAGTCCCTTTATACAACTTGAGCTAATTAGCACGGAACCACTTGTCAGTGGTCTGTTTCTGATGCTGAACTCTGACCTGATAAAAAGCAGGGCTGAGTTTGTTGACAAGGATATGGGCCTTCCCATTTGCTGGTAAATGGGTGAGCCAGTGGTCTGTATTGAGAAGCATGACTTGATATCCAACTTGCCAGTCAACTTCTTTGGCATGTTTATCAAAATGGACTTTTTGCTTGTTGTTATTTTTATTTATTTATTTATTACTAGGATTACAAATTATGCCTTACCATATGATTTGCAGCAGACAAGTGTGTTTTCATGATGTCATCACAAAGTTTTTCAACATATTTGTCCCTTAGATACCTATCTTCTGTAGGGGTGTGGAGGTCAATCAACAGGGATCAGGTAACCTCATGGCTTTACCAGTCATAACCTTGTATGGTGTGCACTGAGTACTTGTTGCAGGAGTGCCCCTGATTGCCATCAGCAGTAGTGAAGACGGAATCTCAGTCCTTGGGATTGTCATTGGATGAATTTGCCATAACATCTGTATAATTCTTCTATTTGATCTTTTCTACCTGGCCTGGGGATTGAGGATGGTAAGGATATGAAATTTCTGATCTACTCCAAACATTTGGAGTCTCTTTCATCAGCTCAGCTGTAAAACTGGTTCCCTGGTCTGAGTCCACCTTAAGAGGTAGGCCCCATCTGGGAAATTGATCCACCAGGATCTTTGCAGTTGTCTTTGATATGTTATTCCAAGTAGAAACGCCTCAATCCACTTGGAAAAATCTGTGACAAGTGCATGCATTGTTTATTCTTGCTGGAGTAATCAATGTGCCAATGAAATCGATTTGTATCGCATTCCATGGCCCAGATTGCCTTTGTGGCAATAATTTGGCATTTCTTTTCACCAAAATAGGATGGTTCTAGGCACACACTATGCAGTTGTCCATAGTGTTAAACGTCCTTGGCCATAGCAGGCCACCAGATAATGATTTTATGTCTCTGGTGTGGTGTTATTCACCCCTGTTGTCCAACAGTGGGGTGTCATAACCATATGGATGAATTTGGTTCATAAGGGATGTGGTACAACCCACAGTTTGTGACCTGTATCTTACCTTCTATACCAGATCAGTTTTTCTGATTGGTAGACAGGTGTATGTTGTCAGAATATCTCTTGTATGGACTACCAGTAGGTTGTTCCTGTTCAATTCCTTTGTCTAGGTATTTGAACACATCTTTTAGTTCTGGGTCAGATTTCTGTACATCAGAAAGGTCCAGTGGAGGTTCTGGTTGTGGTTTCTGTCTGGTGTTGGCAGCTAAGAAAATGGCTGCCACAGTTACTGGGTGAATCGTTGACCATGTCTCCCCATGAGCACCTGCTTTGGCAAAATAGTCCACTCAATCATTGAATTCATGGTAAGGTAATTTTTGCAGTGAGCCTTTACTTTGTGAATGTACAGCATATGAGTAAACTGCTGGGTCAGTGTGTATGTACACAAACAAATCCCTGTATTTGACAGGTGTGCCATCAGAGGATGTGAAGTTATTTCTTTCTCAGAATGGTAGAAATTCACTAAGGGAGGAGCAGACCCAGTTAGAGTCTACAAAGATGACTGTATCTTTAGTACCATGGGCATGACCTCTAAAGCACAGGTCACAGCTGCCAATTTGGCATACTGTGAGGAAGTGACAGTACATTTCTAGCAATGCACCTAAAACCACCCTCTGGATCTAGTATGAGCACACCAAATCTGCTACCTGCTCCTCCTCCACATAGGAGGCGGAGCCATCTGTAAAGATGCAATACATGCTGATATCCTTTAAAACATCTGGTGTAGCTGGTAAAATGGTCCCGGCTCAGGTATGTCAGGAGGTTGGAGTGCACAATTGTGGGTCTTACTGTGTAGAGTAGGCCATGATCCAAGATTGATGGCATTTTGCAGGTAGTACTTTGATGTCCCTGTCCTGCAAAAGCAACATCCAGTGGGTGAGTCTGGTGTTGGAAACTTAACCATCTTTTAAATTGTCTGAAAATAAAAAAATGGTTGGGGTGTTACAGGTATGTAAAACAATAGGTGCATATTCAGTGATGTACATGAAATGTTTCATAGTCCAGTAGGTTCCCAAGAGTGTTCTTTCACAGAGACTATACTTTCTCTCTACTGGGGACAGCATCTGAAAGCATAGGCAATGGGCCTGAAATACCCATTGTATTTTGTGCCAGCACTACAGACCTGGCCACATCAGATGTGGCAGTTTCAAATGGAATGGAAGATTTGGGTTAGGATTGATCAGTGCTGTGGTTGAGGCTAAGGCCTGTTTGAGCTGTGTCACAGCATCAGTGTGAGTGGGGCCCCATGTCCATGGGACATCCTTTTCAGAAATTCATACAAGAGGTGCCAACAAGGCAATGTCAGGATAAAATCCTAGAGTAGTTCTCATTCTTAAGAAGCATCTGAGTGTTGCCATGTTAGTAGGAAGTGGCAGATCTTGCAAGACCTGGATCTTTTGACAGCTGGGCTCCTGCCTTTGTCTGTAATGTGTAGGCCAAGGAAGATGACCTCCTTCTCTCACAGTTGTGCCTTGGAGGGGTTGCACTTGAGGGCCTGCTTTCTTGAGGAGAAACAGAAGTTTGTCTAGAAGGGCCAAATGATCTTCTTTTCATGGTAGTTGCCAGAAGCAAGTCATCCATGCACTGCGGAGACAATGGAGTGTGGACAACCCCGCAGAGCATCCATTATATGGAGACAGAAGAGGAGGAACTACTATGAAAGCCCTGGGAAGACAGATCCAGGTGTACCGCATCCATCAAAGGTAAAGGCACATTGTACTGGCTTCCCTGTGCTAATGGGAGTGACCAAAACCATTAGAAATGTCAAGAGCTGTGAACCACTTTTTGTCAGGTGTCAACAGCTTGAGTATATCAGTTGCTGATGCTGATGGTGTGCAGCTAGGAGTAACCTGATTAAGCTTCTAGTAGTCAGTCATGAGTCTCAGGCCCCATTTGGCTTTTTCACAGGCCAAATAGGTGAGTTGACAGTGGAAACACAGGTCCTAATCACTTGTTGAAGCAGCGATTGGATGGTTCCCTAAGTGATGGCAAGGTTTCAACAGGAAATGTATACTGTTTTTGCCTCACATGGTCATGCCCTGTGATTTCAGTGGTAGTGTGCATCCTATCACAGTCGTGTTTGTTAGTGGCAAACATATCAAGGTGTTTTGCAGCAGAGGTGCAAGCTCAGAAAACAAGTCATGACTTTGAACAAAGCCATGATGTCATACTCCTTGTTGATGTGGGAGATGACTGCCACCATGTGCGAGGCTGGGATGGTGACAGCATGACCTAGTCCTTGGATCTGAATGAGTAGCCTGTTGGCTAGATCCACTACACAGCCATGTAATGCTAATAAGTTAATTCTCAGAATGCTGGAGTGATGACGTAGAACCATGAGGTCAAAAGCAACATTAGTCCCGAGGTGGCCTACCATCACAGGTAGAGGAATAGATTACCAGGTGTGTAGCTGGGTACCATCTACACCCTGTGCACTGGTCTTCCAGCCAAGTGACAAGTCAGATGAGGCTGGGTCTTCATCATGGAGGACTGAGATAGCTGATCCAGTGTCCAGAAGCATGGTGAGTAGGTGGCTCCTGACCATGGCCTTTACACAAGGCCGACGCTTTTGTCCACAGTCAGGTTATTCACAATCCAGACCAGGGCCTGTAACTGTCAATCTGTGCATTCAGAATCAGCACCATCTTCCTGTTCCTGAAATCAGAGGCCTGCAGAATTTCTTAAGGCCTCCTGTATGTCTTGCACTTAGTACAAGTGTATTTGTGATGTTATGGGCACAATGATGGCCTGCAGAGGTGGTTCTTCCTTGAATGTTGCATTGGCCTGGCTGGTAACTTAGGTGACCTTTCCTCAGATGGAAGATTGCTCAACAGCCAGAGCTAGGGCAGCTATAGTTCATGTAGCTGCAGTTCCCTTCTCTTTCTTGGCATGAATTGCCTACAACAGCTTGTGGAGGGTCTCGTTTTCTCTTTGATTTGATGATAGCTAGGACTGTTTTGGTATTTATTCTGGCTATTTTGTTGGCCATTTGGATTTTTGCAACTGTCTCTGTTGTCTCTATTATTCCAGTTGTTTCTGTAGTTCTGGTCCCCCTTGTGATTGCTTGTCAGAAGAAGGCGCATCATTTTTCTGGTTGTTTCCTCCACCATATAGTGGGTGGGGCATCTGAGGTGGGCTGCACTGCAACTACCTTGTTGGATTTTCCAGAAGAAAGAGTGTGGGGATAGATCGGATAAGCTCATTCCATCTTAGTTAGGATTTCCCAACTCATCAGTGTCTGGATAAATATTGAGTTTGACCTTCTTGTGCAAGGCCAGATACATGTTCCTGACATACAAATCCTTGTACTCAGTTTGATCCATGTCAGATTGCTTGTCTGCTAAGACTTTGCCTGCCTTGTACACAAGCCACAACCATTGATGATAGGCGGTTGGTCTTTTCTTTGCATCTTGGTTAACCTTGTAGGCCTAGCGTGTTCCCACAACTCCCAGAGAATTTGCACATGTGCGCAGTGGCAGTTTGATCAAAGGTGCAATCCTTAGTGCTCCATGCTGTTTCTGAGAGCTTAGCTCAAAGAGTAGGTTCAACTGTTTGTCACAAGACTTGAACCTGGTACTGGGGTTGACAGGGAGCTTCGAAAGGAGCACACTTTTTCCAAGTGGCAATTAAGATTGTCAGTCAGACTCATCTATCCAATGCTCTGTGCAGTTTGCTGGACAGAATGAGTGACTTGCAGGGGTTGGAAGTGTATAGTTGTACCAGTTTAATACGTTCCATGGCTCTGCAGAGTGCAGCTATCACTGCCGCATATACGAATGCCCTGTATGTATGATCCTGATTAACAGAATCTCTTAGCATTCTGTCAGTTTGGTCCTGGATTGCCTTCTTTTACTCCTTCAGGACAGTGATCTTACTGACAACTTCTGAAATTAGGTTGTGAATCTTCAACTCATTGCCCCTAGTAAGAGGAGCGAGCAGAGGTGTGTTGGGGTACAGGCCATCTGCCTGTGTCATGGGGATGCCATCTTGTGTTTTATGTGGCGTCTGCCATTTTTACATAGATGTGGCATTGCAGTGTGTGTGCTGATGTCGGGCGCCATCTTGTGAATGGCGAGCAGAGTTGTTACATCACGGAGGTTGGACTTGCATGTAACGGGCATTCCTCATCATTCAGTCAGAGTCATCATCGCTGGATGATGTAATCTTAATGGGCATGTAATGAAACCTATTCATGGCCTTAACATGGCTGGCAAGAGCCTCCGTTGATGGTGCAACTTCACCATCTTTTGTCTACTCTTCTTATGACAGACTTTTGCAGTGCCCTGCTCAATACCTCTCTCAACCTCTCCCTGCAACACTCTATACACGGCACCCAATTCAGCATTTTCCCAAGTTCTTTATCCAACTCAAACTCACATGCTTGTAATCCTCTTTCAACTCAGCATTCTCATCTCTCAAAGCTTCATTCATATCACCAAAATTTCATTTAAATGTGCTGTTTCTTATAACATTTCAACCTTTCACAATCATCTTGTAACAAACATATCTCTCCTCAATGTCCTGAGCAGTACAGTGCATCAGCCTGAGTTAACAACTCGGAGTGACTGTGTCTCTCCGCTAGTTTCTTTTCCTTTTCTGTAACTCCAATGGCTGCAAGCCCATCTCTTTTTAGAGATGCATTTTGCAGTTCAAGGAAGCATACCTGGCTGTGAGACTCTCAACAGCGGTAGTGAGAGACACAACCAAAAGACCTTTGAGGTTGAATTTTGGTTGTTTGTTTGGACTCTAAGTAATGATCAGATATTAGCAGCAATGATTTTTCTGCAGCTTTCCCATCCAAAGCAAAATTGTTCCATCCATCATGGGATGTGAGGTAGGTTGAGATGTCAAGTCTCAGTTCTGAGCACAGGTCAGACATAAAAAATAATGGGTAGACAAACAATAAAGCAATTGGAAAACTGGTAAAAATGCCTTTGGGGCTGTCACCAACTGCTTTTCGGTTGCTGGTGGGTGAATGGTTGTGCCAGTGTGATCACACTCACCGCGAGAGATTGTAAGTGGAGCTGGTGTGGGTCTGCCAAGCCCAAGAGTAAAATGTCATGGGTCTGCCACAGCCACTACCACTGTAAGCATGAGTAGGTCCAAGTAGGTGAAAAATGCACTACATTACTTGACATTCAAAATAAACTGAATGTGCATCTTCCTTTCTACATTCCAACCTGCATATGGTCACCAAAATGTAACTGAGTGATAAATCACTGTCTCAGGTTCTTTTGAACTGAACAGAAGGAAGGGACAACAGACAAGTGGTACTCATGTAATAAATGGAATTCATTACAGATCAGTAATACAGGCTTACTACCATTACAGTGTGATCACTGAGAGAACACCAGTTTTCCTTACCTAGGTAAATGCAGTCTCATCTATTCTCAGAGAAGCTACTAGTTACAAAGGGTCTTATACCCTGATAATTACTATGGCAACAGCTAAGGAAGATACATAAAATCTATTTATAAAATGGGTAGGCTAAAAGAAGCAATGTGATTGGCTAGTTAGCCATGCATGAAATATGTTCCATGCATGGGTAAAAAGTCTGGCAGTAAAAGGCGAATATCCATAAGCCATGGAACATTGGCATTTTTACTATCTACCATCTTTGTATTTGACAAGCGTGAGGAAAACGAGTTGAATTATTCAGCCTACCCGTTTTATAAAACGGAACGATGTTTAGAGCAAACAAAGTGGACTTTAATATTAACATGTCGGATGAGGAGATGGAGAGGATTTTAACAAGGCCACTTTGGCTGAATGTAAAAAGTGTTGTGCTGTTGACAAAAGTGTCAAAATGAGCCATGCTGTAGTAGTTTGCTTGGGATTACGGGACACCCGCTCCTAAAAAAAAATGTTACTGCTTGTGCTGCGATCCTCGCCCACTCCATTTAAAAAATGTTGCTTTCTTGTCCTGCCATCCTCGCCCATCCCCAGACCTAACTGCAGTTCTCCCACTCCATACTTCTGCTGCTATCGGTTGCAGTTTTATCCTCACCCGCTCTGTTTAAAAAAATGTTACTCGCCAGCTCTGTTTAAAAAAAAGTGCTTTCTTGTCCTGCCATCCCGCCCATCCCCAGACTAAATTCAGTTCTCCCCATTCCATACTGCTGCTATCGGTTGCAGCTTAAATTAATCAGAAAAAATCTTGCCCACTTCCTCATCTTAGTATAACTATGGATCCCAATGGAGGACAAACGACTACAGCAATTATCGAACACAAAGGCGTAGGACTATTTTACTATAAATACACTAACTTATGTCAGTGTATTCCTATCTAAATGTGTTTTAACATTAAAAATTGTTAAAAAATAAAATAGCTCATTTATAAGCGAATAAGACACTCCAGGTGTCTGCATGGAACATATTTTAACGTGCACCAGGGGCTAAAGGCACTCTGCCAAGGCCTCATGCCTTATTACACCCTGGTCGTGCGGTAAAATATGTTCCATCCACACCCTGTCATGTCTTATTGCTTACATAATTGAACAAAACAGGTGGTCTGAGCAACTGCCTTAACTAGTGTAAAACTTGCAAAGCTTGCAGAAGATAATAATAAAATGGACCTCTGTAGTACAAGGTCAGTTGTAGTGGTGTATAAGTACTAAAGATGGCACTGTTGCCTTACATATAAAGGTACAGTAAAATAGAGTAGAAAACATTTCTCATGGCTAAAATATATCAGTAAAACATAATAAGGCATAATATGTATCAGTAGAACATAGCAGAACACAGATCCTGACACTTATGCTTATATGATAAGTGTATTTGCCCTAAAGTTAGTGCATATACAGTACCTACATAGGTTGCTGCCCATGAGGTGGGGGGCACCATCAGGGTGCTGGACCATAGATAACACAGTTCACCAAGATATAGAAATGTGTAGAAGTAGCACCCCAGTGGAAATGACATGCTGAATCTCAGCTGCACTATCTTGGCTAAATAAACTGGGGAAAAATAGATAACAAAAATATATTATATTTTCCAAAATATTTCCCAAAGTTTTTGCAGCTCTTTTAAATAACATAATTTTATTAAAGTGTTGTTTCTAACCAATGGTGCTCAGGAGCAAAACTATTCAAGGGCAAGAGTCTAGAGGTTGGCATTAGGATTGTCTTCAAGATCCACTGCCCATGACTAGCTTGAGGGACAGGTCTGTCATGTCATACTGTATGCAGGATTGAAATGTCCTTATTTCGCCATTAAATGCTGCAACCCTATAGAGTTCCACAGCTGATTCTGGAGTGTACAGTATATGAATGAAATGGGCCACACGTAGTCACTTTTTATCAGTTCAGTATGCTGGAAAGCTTCCAGTACTGTGGCTCAATGTAAATACTAGAGTGCTGGTGTTCTGTCAATGTCTGTAGAAGCTACAAGTCTTCTCTTGGCACCATCAGTCATATTGGGAAAGTAATTTGTACTGATGCAACTAGTGTCCAAATCTTGACCAGATAAAACTGTTGCTTTCTCAGACATGGTCTTATGTTTTAGGGTCTCGTGCAAGTTTAGTCTTGGGGCTCCTCCCTGTGCCATGGCTGGCAACTTGTTGTTATACTGATGCCATTTCTATCATTTTCTACCTGGATCATCGATCCTTGTGTGTTGTTTCTACAGGGCACGATGAAATAAAAGAATAATTTAAAAGAAATTAAATCCCAAAGACTGATAGCTTGCACTGAGTCATGCTGTGACCCTTATAACCTGGGACCCACAGGGCTGCTAAGAAAAATTACACCTTGGTTGGCTTTGTACTTTTAATTATAGCTTGTCTCTCCTCTAGTAGTAGAAGAGAGTTTAGAACTGAAGAGGTGAGAGAGTATGCTGAACATGATCTGGGCTGTTGCATTAATTGCCACTATAAGTAGGGCTCTGATATGAGGGTAACACATCAGGACCAAAGGCTACTATTTCACATAGCCAATGTAAGTGCAGAAGAGAAACATTTAGCAACTGGGAGGGAAATTTTGTGAGGGGAGGTGGACATTATTGCGCTCTCCTCCCAATTATGCTGCTGCCATGCTTTAGACCATACAGAGAGATAACAGTGAAAACAACTGAACACCACTTCACAGCAGGTTTTGAATTCAATTAATTTCACCTTTACCATCATGTAGCTCACCCTTTTCTGAAGGGGGGGTGAACTACTACACACCATTCATTTGAAAATGGCCTCCCACTTCCTCCACATATATGTTGCTTGTTATCTAACCACTTGGAATAGACTACAACAAGAAATCAAAAGAATAGCTTTTGGGGTGTCAAAAGTAATAAAGGGGCTTAAGTCCCTCACCTCAAAAAAACTGTTGCTCTGTGCAGGTGCATACTGTACTGTACTGTACCTGTGCACTAATCCTGGTCTAGAAAGGCCATGGATTAAGCTAAGAAACTCTGCCCCCACAAATGGGAAGACAATTGAAGTTGTTCTCCTGTAATTGTGGCTTGATTTGGTCCAAACTTCCTAAGTCAATGTGATTTACTCTGTCACCTTGATCCAGTATTCCTGTTAAATTTGCTGAAACAGTCTAGCAGATCATTTATGTAAATACAGCCGGAGACTATTGAAATCTAGGATAAATACAGATCATCCCTAGAAGGAGTGAGGGAACTGGCCTCAACAGGAGTTCAAAGCTGCCACCAATGTGACATTTTGAAGACTGAGGAGGGCAGTGTAAAAATATCATGACATTTAAGTAAATGGTTTGTTGCCAGGGCAATCAATTTCTTTTGATGGAACCTATTCTGTTCAGGCTAAACAATGTTAACTGTGGGATACAATGTCAAAACCTCAGTTTCTGTCACTGGTCTAGCATCTTCTTTCCATCAGTGGTAGCAAACCAGCAGTATTTGTCAGTCAGAAAATGATCTCCATGTAGTTTTTTCACCAAAATTTATTTTTTGGCACCATTAGGTCCATCCTTAATGTATTTTCATCTTCTTGGATATTTTTAAACTCCATTTACAGCTAATTTTGTATTTATTGACTCACATAATTGAAGATTGCTATCACTCAAAATTTGTAAAAATCTTTTCCATTGAGGTCACCTATTACATATACTGTACATGCTAGAGTCTTACTAAGAATGCATTAGGGCGATGTTTTCACATGTTTTCAATGGTAAGCAGCATAGCTCTGTACCAAGAAATTTAAAAAAAGTTCATGGTAGGCATGCCCCAGTAGCAGAATGTTTTAAAACTTTAAAATCCTGTATCTTAGTCCAGAAATGAAAGAAAGGAAAAGTAAAAATGCTTATATTGATGTCTTGTCAAAAATTATTACTGAAAAAAAGACATGGCAACTAACAGACACTGCTGATTTAAAGGGACTAATTATTTTAGATTTAATGGGTGATCCACTGATGGTCTTACATTCCACCTAGCTCCATCTAGTTCGACCAAAATACATCAGGTCATCATAAATATATAAAACAATATATTTGCTGAAGAATCTGTAGTCCAATAGCAATCAAAGGAAACCCAAATGTAAAGTTTGATAAACCTGCCAGAACCAGGTGTATGATAAAACTACAGCTGGTACGTTGCCATCACTTGGTGCAGGTGGCACTGTTAGACCTTACATTTGGGTTTCATTACTGTTAATTGGTCTGTGATGTATGATACACCTTTCCTCCATGTGATTTGCACTATGCTGCAAAACAGTACTCTAGGTCAAGTTCACAAGCTCAGTAACTCTTCCTCTTTAGGGAGATTTTGGTACCTCACTCTATAGTCAGAAGTCAAGGGTGAGTCACAAAGAGATAAAGAGTTTATAGAAGTGGTAGGCTGAATACCAAGTGTCACCCAGTAGGCATGCAGGAACAAATCTGAGGCTGAGGCCTGAATGTATATCCTTTGGGTATGTGAAGTCACCTTGAGAATACTTTGAGGGTAACAGCCTGAGAATAACTTGCTGCTGGAGGCCATAATAAACTGGAGAGACTTAACTCATGATTTCTGAGTCTTTTTAGTCTTCACAATTTTTTTAACATACTTTATCCTCCTTACCTGCTCCCATCCAGGACCACCTTCAGTCTTGCCCAGGCTCCACTTGCCCAGCCAGAGCTTCACCAAATGCTTCCCTGAGCCCCCAAAAAAAAATAACTGCTCAGATCACACCTTCAGGTTTAGCCTCCTTTTAGTGCCTTCAAGGCACTGTATCAATATCTGATTTTGGAGTGAAGAATTGAGTGCCTAAAATGACCAGCGAGTGAGGATCAAAGTGGCCATGGGTGAGTGGAGCTGAATTACATATGTTCAGTTTGGTGTACCTGTCTTTCATTTCTACAGTCACTGAGAATGTGTCTCAAGATGTGTGATGGTTTATTTATTTATTTATTGGGTTTTGGTGACCTTGGAGACTTGCTGAAGCAAAGAAACCCTTTTTCAGGAATGGCCCAGAAATAATTACATACCGTGAACAAGAAAGAAGGTATTGGCACATCTGTCACTACCATCAGCATTTTCTCTTTCAGAGAGGACAGGCCTGCTCATCCTTTCAGACTTGCCACCTGTGGTCAGTAAAGCAATCGGAGGCACTGCTATTTCTCCCCAGATTAGAGAGCATCCCATGGATGCCTAATTCACCTTGTGCCAACCCTCCTGAATGCCTTAGTTTGGAGAGCGAACCCAGGTTTCTGGCATAACAACTAGTAGCTTTGACCCTGTGGTGATCATCTGATGTTAGTCTTGGCAAGGTGTCATGTCTGTAGTCCTTGCTGGTGGCTGCTGGAAACTGCAGAGAGGTCATGAAAGCTTTTAACCAACCTTGCTTCTTTAAATCCATCATTTCTCCTGCTGGTCTAGCTGGAGTCCCCTTCTAACCTTGCCCCCATCCCCATTACCCACCATCCCCAGGAACTTATACCATACTCCAAGATCCCCAAAGCTTAGATTCCATGGTGGCCCCAACCTGAGAGCACTTTTCTGGTGGGAGCAGGATCCATTCTGAAGGTAAGTGCCCAGTTGATAGTGCAGGGCCTGTAAGAAATCAGCCTCTATCCTACTCTTGTAGTGGTTTTCCACCTTGTTTTCACTACAGGGCCTGCCCTGTGTAATGATGTGGCATTTGCTCGTGCTTATATGGAAGCACACATCAGCCGACCACTTAGGCAACCCCTGCTTGTAGACGCTGTCAAATAGCAAAGTACAGAATTCACCTTTCCCAGTGGAGGAGAGATGTCCTTTGAAATGCTCACTGGTTCTTCCCCCAGCTGCTCTGCTGCAATCTGAGCCTGTCCCTAAGCTTGGGTTACCAGAAGTTTTGATAACCAACAGAAAAGAACCACCTTCATTTGCTTACTCCATAATGATGAGCCTGGTACTAGAAGTAGAAGAATTAGCATCTATATAGGGTTTTTCATAAACATTGTATCACAATGTGCTTGACAAGCAGCAAGAGGCTGGTAGTGAATTGACTGTAAATATGTAGCGCCAGCCATTTCATACACCAACATCTACATGCAGCCTTGGACAACAGTTTGAACTGGTTTTATGGAAAGGGGAATGTTGGCTAAAATACTGGGGAAAATACAATACTCTTGCAAAAAGTGTCTTGGGTTCTTTCACTTCCATGAGGACAGCACCAGAGATGGGCAGAAGGGACCTCAGTTGAACATCTCACCTGAAGGATAGTATACCCTGACAGTGCAGCACCTCCCCAGTACTTCACTTGGGTGCCAGCATTGATGGTATGAGCTCAAACCTGGTGTAGGACTAGAACCCATGACCTTCTGGCACAGAGGCAGATGTGCTATCAACTGAGCCATGCTGATACATTGGTAAGAGAACAGGACCTTTGAAAAATTTCAAAATCATCTATGTTTCCTTAGAAATGAAACAACACAAATAAAAACTGATATATAGATATTCTGTTTTGTTCTAACTGCCAGCTGGATTATTTTAATATTTGTTACCTAGTACTTCTGCTTTAAAGTAATTTTTGAGTATCCCAGAAAACATCTAAAATTAGACTAGTTAGTCAAAATTCAGTTTATATTTCAAGGAACACTGTCAACCCTTTTGCATCACATTATTTCTAGTTGAAAACCCACATTTTATGATTGCTTACCATCTCTAAAATTCATGTGTTTTGCTGATTTTTTAATCTGCTCCTTTCTTAGTAGAACTAAAATGCATGCTAATGGTGTTATATACCCAACCTTGTTTTGTTTTGTTTTAAATCCTTGATTTACTCTTACTGCATACTTTCTGAACATTAGGAACACCTCCAAACAGTACAACCACTCATGACGCAATAATCTCCTCTCCTCTCACTAAATCATGAGTGGCTAGACTATGCTGGGGCTGTCCTAAGTCCTGGAAAGATGCAGTGGAGTTGATAAAGGACTGTAAGCAAACATGTTTAGTGTAGTAACACCAGTATGGTGTTCAATCTGTTTTTCACTTTCAAAAGAAAACAATGAATCAGAGTTAAACTACAATCCACCAGCAACATTAACAAATTCTATAGAATATGAGCAACCATAAAATGTGTTTTATGTTTTCTGCACGTGCACAAGAAACATTTTGTTTCAGAGAACGCTATTTCAGAGGGTGTCAGGGACCAGCACAATGCAGAGAAATCTACAGTGGACTCGCCCTGACAAACCAATGACCATGCAAGCTGAGTATGATAGTGGTCACAGTTTCTGTGATTGATTAAACAATTTGAGACTTTCACTGATTTACAGAGATTCAGTAGAAGTCTATGTTTGAATTCTTTCTTTGGCATAAAGGAAGCCCAACACAATTATGAGTGTGACAGTTATTTTTATAGTGTCAGCAATAATGTGGAGATTCCAGGGTACAGTCAATAATCAAGCCCATAAATTTAGAGGCAAATCTCCCTCCACCTAACTCCCACTGTAGCCATAGCTACATTTCAAAGAGATATACAAGAAGGAGCTGGAGGACTTATTCAGCAATTTCGCGGTCCATGCAATAAAACAACATGACAAAGGGTGAGAGAGAGGCATTAGAGAGCCTCAAGAATGGTAGAACCATAGTCATCAAACCCACAGACAAGGGTGGGTGGTGGTTGTCCTTAACACAACTGAATATATCTATAAGGTAAAAGATAATTGAACAATGGCGATTTGTATAAAAACTGAATACTGATCCAACTATAGATTTTAAGTACAGAATAGATTAAGTTCAGAATATATTACATTTGCATTCCAAAATGGTTGGATAGACAATGACACCAATAATTTTTTTACTGTGGATTTTCCAGTTAGGGCAACCATATATATACACTGCCAAAATCCATAAGCAGTTTACTTCGTAGTAGGCCTATTGTGAGCCAAATGCAATACATTGCCAATATCATCAGACCTTTCGTGGAAAGTCTGGGATCATATATCCAATACACTATGGATATTTTACAGACTTTAGAGAATATTCAAGTGCATAAAGATTCATATCTCATTACTATGGATATTGAATCTTTATGCACGGATATTCCACCGGAGGATGCCTTGCACAGCATTGTGTTCTTCCTTAATTAGAGTGATACCCAAACTGAGCCACACACAGAATTTCTACTTAAATTAGCTGAACTTGTTAAATTTAATGTATTTACATTTCTGGATGAGTACTTCTTGCAAACATGCGGCATTGCTATGGTGTCACTTTTGCACCCAGTCTGGCCAACCTCTATATCAGCAAATGGGAAAATGAAGTAATTAGAGAGTCAGATATAAACCCTTTCTTTTCACATATCAACCTGTACAGAAGTTTTATAGATGATGTGATTATTTTGTGGAATGGTACATTAATGGAATTTGAAAAATTTGTTGACTATATCCATGCTTCTAATTTGAATCTCCATTTTACATATACAGCTAGCCAACAGGAAGTTAAGTTACTTGACCTTTGCACTCAGAAAGAGGTAATTTCTGGGGTAATAGCATGGACATTTATAGGAAAGAATGTGAACGTAATACACTACTTCTGTCATCTAGTTTTTATCCCCACCATATTGTCCAAAACATCCCCAATGGTCAATTTTTAGGTTAAGGAGGAACTGTAGCATTAATGAAGCATGTGATAGAGTTGCCACAGGTCTCAGCAAAATATTTGATGAGAGAGGTTATAGTGCAAATGCAGTATCACATATATGTCAGGAAGTGAGAAATTTATACAGAGCTGATATTTTGCAACACAGATCTCATGAGGCTCCAGTTGCCTCAGGTCAACTTAATTTTATCACAGCATACAGTGTACATGCACCCAAAGTGAAAGAGATCAAATATAAAAACTGAAACATTCTAAGGAGTGGGGACTTGGGACTCAGAGACTATCATGATTTGGTACCCAAGTTTTCCTACAGACATGCTGCTAACTTGTAGGATCACCTTGCTTACAACAAGTTAAACCCACACAGAATACCTGGTTAACTAATAAATATATAGGTGTTTTAAATGCCACAGCTGCATTAACTGTCAGATAGTTACTCAAGACAGAGTTTACTAGTCTGAACATACAAAGAACTTATACAATTTGACAACCTATCACATGTGAATCATCTGGGGTTATTTATCAAGCTAATTAGGCGCGGAGCCTTCATGTCAGTAAAACAAAATGACAATTTAAGACTCATGTAGGGGAGCATCACAGCACTATCATAAATCAGGACATAACATATGCCACTGCACTACACATAGAGCAAACTATAAATAAAACAGATAGTGCCTTAATGTTTAAAGTGATAGAAAGTGTTCCCCAAGCTTGGGGTGGTGATTTTAACAATTCGGTTAAGAGAGAGAATACTGAATATACATACTGAAAGCATTTAAATATCCAGGCCATAATGATTTATTTGATTAATTTCGTATTTACAAAAATAAAGACATATATGCAGAATACTTTGCCTTACTTGTTATGTTAGGAATATATCTAACAGTTGAATAATTCAAAATAGTAAGGTAAAGGGTACAAGGAAAGTATAAAAAGTTTCAATAAATGGTAACTGTAATCCAAGTTTAAAATCTAGGCTACAACTGTGATGATGGTACAAGTTCTCTACTGACTGACTGTATGAAATAAACTAACATTAGGGTTAATACATATTTTTCAGATACAGATCCTCAGTACCTGTGGAGAAAATATTTGAGGGAACCACCTTTTATTTATTTATTGAAATTTGTTGACCGGTAGGCCCACTGAGACAACAAAGTCCCTTTTCAGGGGCAACCCAGAATTAATTACAGATGAAAGACATTTGAGCATACAAGATACAAAGGTACGAAAGTTAAACACATAGGTTCATACATACGGAGCATACAGTAAACAAAGAGAACAGGTAGCAGTAGAGAGCGGATGTACCGGTAGGTGTACAGGTGGCATGCCACTAGTCAATGTAATGGGAATTAGAAACAGGACAAAATAGGTCAAGACTCAGGAATGTAAGGGCAACAACATTTCAAGTGCAACAGCACTGATTGACTACCAGTAAGTGAGTGAGATTTTAGGGCAGTTTTCAAAGGGAGACAGAGTAGAGCAGTTAGCCACAACTGCAGGTAGACTGTTCCAAAGTGACGGGCAGAGCTGGCAAAGGACCTGTCACCAGCTTGGGTTCGAGTCCTAGGTACTTTCAGGATGGGGTGAGCAGTAGACCTCAGGTCATGTTTAGCTGTTTTGAATAGGAGAAGTCCATTTAGGCTAGGAGGAGCCAGGAGATTGGCTGTTTTGAATGTCAGATTTAGGAATGCAAGCCTGGCCTCAAGTTATGGCCAGCTCAGAGAGGTGAGAACATTGCAATGGTGATCACGGGGTGGACAGAGGCTGCAAAGCAGGCAATTTTGTGATAAAGGACTCTGAGTTTGTTGAGTTCAGGGCCCGAAGAGGTTGTAATAGGGGAGCACCATAGAAGCACTGGGAGAATGGTACCAGTGGTGATAGCCATACGGGCTTCCTGGAGAGGAAACTGCCAAGTCTGTGTAATAGGCCAATTTTTGATGGAGGATTTTGGTGGTAGCTTTAATGTGCAGGCTCAGGGTTAGCCCTGATCCAGGTGCACTCCATGATATTTTGTGGATGCACATACCTCAAGTGTAGTCCCATTGACTGATGAGATCTGTAGGAGGTTTGATCTATTGGCTCCCAACCATTTGATACCGAAAAGCATGGCCTTGGATTTATTGAGGTTCAGGACTAGTTTCATGTCCACTAGCCACTTTTTCAACTCTCTGAAGTCCATATTGAGATTCTGGCTTAGTTGAATTAAGTCCTTTGAACTCCTATAGATAATGGCATCATCTGCATACAATTGGATGTTGGCCCCACTGCAATGCTTTGGCATGCTATTGGTGAAAATAGTAAATAGCAGGGGTCCAAGGATGGAACCTTGGTGGACTCCTTGGTGCACTGGCCTAATTATGGAGGTTGTACTCTTCCATTTTACCAGCTGCTTTCCACAGAGGTAATGTTGAAACCAGGAGGAGGCAAGTGGATTGATTCTGAAGTTCTGAAGACAGGTAACAAGGAGATCATGGTTCACCAAATTGAAGGCTTTCGTAGATCCAGGAATAGGGCACCAGTGGATATACCTTTATCCATAGCCCTAGTACATCTGAGGTGAACTTGACAAGGGCTGTGTCTGTGCCGTGGTTTTCCTGAAACCATGCTGCACCTCTGTAAGTAAATTATGGGTTTCAAGGTAATCAAGAATCTGTATATGCACCAGTTTCTCCAGCGTTTTCACAAGCACACTGAGTATGAAAATAGGTCAGTAGTTTTCAAATAGGCCCTTGTCACCACCTTTATGAACAGGGACAACAGTGGTCATTTTCCATTTAGTGGGGAATTGCCGAAGGAGGGTTTTGTTAAATGGGTTCCTTAGTGGAGCTGCAATAATTGGGGCAGCCATTTTCAGAAACTTAGGCTCCAGAGTGTCGAACCCAGGAGTGCTGACCGGTTTGATGGTGTTTAGCAGGGTGAGGACTTCCTTCCACGTAACCAGGTGGAAGTGGAAGTTGGGGCCAGTGTCGGTGGCAAAGGGATGGAAGTTAATGTTGCTAGGTGAGGGATCAATGTATCTATCCAGGTCAGTGAAGAAGCTGTTGAAAGCATTAGCTAACTCATACGGTTTAGATATCAGGTTGCCTTTGACTGTGATGCTCTGGGGGTCTTCAGCTGAGTGCCCTTCAGAAGGCAATTTATTTGAGTCCAAAACTTTTTGGGTTTGCCAGGTTTGAGGTTTGGAGTCATCTATCGTAGGCACTTTTAGCATGCTTAAGCTCTTTCTTACAGCTATTCCTCAGGGACCTGTATAATAGCCAATCAGCATGAACTCCTGAGCATTTGAACTTGCCCCATGCCTTATCTCTGAGCTTCATTTGGTTTCTTCTTTTCTGATCCACCCAGTATGCACATTTGGCACTGACTCTTCATTGTTTAAATGGGGCATGCTTATTAAGTACACTTAAGAATTATGGGCAAAGCAATCGTGAGCAACATCGATGTTAGCAAGATTATTAAGGTCCACTTAGTGTATCCCTCTCAGATGGGAACAAAACTTGACACGTCCAGGGCAAGTATGATCCTAGGGGAACATTCAGTGAGTTATTCCTCCAGATGCAGAAGACGGAGCATGATGGCTGAGAAAGTCAGGCATCAGGCCAGCTGCTCTACATCTGTCTGGATGGTTAACCAGTATCCAGTCTAGAATAGTATGGTTTCCAGTCTTAGTGTTAGGCCTCGTGGGTTCACTGATTACCTGCATGAGGGACACATCAGATAGCGAGAATTTGCTAACTGCATTGTTAGCCAGTTTAGGTTAAAGTCACCCATGAGAATAAGTTCCCCATGGGGTTACTGGCCAACTGCCTGATGAGGAACTCCAGTTCACATTTCGCCACCTTGGGTGGGTTGTAGTATCCAATGGTTATGGATTTGGTCCCACCCAGGGTGATTGATCTTAATTAGAGACAATCAGAATCCCTATCATTCAACCAAGATGGACTGATATTAAGGGCATTAAGAGAGTTCTGTACATAAGTAACCACTCCTCCTCCTTTTCTGTTTATTCTGTCCTTCCGGAAAAAGTGTATCCAGAGATGTCTATGTCATGGGTAAGTATGTAGGGTTTGAGCCATGTTTCTGTGATTCGATGACATCAGGGGAGTAGATATCAACCCAGGCCTCAAGTTCATGCAGTTTGGGTCTTAGACTGCAGATGTTCATTTGAACTAACTTCAGCCCTTTGGTCAGGTTCCACGTTGGTCCGAGGGGAGGAGATTCTGCAACTGAGAGGACCTGGGTTCAATTCAATATCTCCTGCAAGGTGGAGGACATGCTTACTTAGGTACCAGGGCAGGTAGGGTGTGAGCCATTTTGGCCATCCTGGTGCACCCATGAGGTAGGAAATGAGCTGTAGCAGTTCCCCATAGCCCTAAGCCCTAGGCGCAGAACAAACCAGGAGGGTAGGTGTGTCAACAAAAGAGATGGATAGCGGTCTGCACACTTTTAGTTTGCTATAGTCAGGAGCAGGACAGAGGGAGAGGCTCCAGTCCTGGATGACAAGGGAGAGTAAGAGGCTGAAGGGGCCTTTGCATGTCTTTGTGTTTACACAAGACTTTATAGTTATGCAAATCCAGGACTTTCAAAATTTTAAGATACTGTACTGCTATTTTGTGCAATATTTGAATACTACATTTCCTGCACCCATTTTCATACATTGCAGTTAGTTTTTAATACTTATGTATGTATTTATATATGTTTTTGATTATGCACTGCACTTTATGTTATGTCACTTGTTTCTGTCCAGTCATGATGACCTCATATTTTGCTATTTAAGATGCATCAAGTTGTACCACATTCTTTTTGAAAATGTCTATTCCAAATGTGTCAATGCATGTGGAGTAGTGGTCTACTTGCACTTCAATAAAGGAATTTTGCACTAGCAGATCGTGTGAGCTGATTTACATTGGTGGTGAGTGCGAGACTTTTACTTAGTGGTCACAGTTTCACTGTCGGAAACTTTGGTACTTGAAAAGACTGAAGCACTCCTATGAGAGAGCACTTCAGTACTTTCATTTGCATAAAGCCAGCCAGGAAGCAGCTGAGCAGTTTTAGCCTTCCTCACTAGTTCCTGCTTAGCGGTTGTGAAAACCTTCCGACTGCTGGGCTCCTGCATGGCTTGTGGGCTGTGCCTTCTCCATTTCATTCCTCTGGCTGCCTCTTTTCCACTTTTGCCATGTCTTTTGTTTGTTTCTTGTCTCCCTTCATCCCCGTGCTGCTCCTTTGTTTTCCAGTGCCTACCTTCCTTGTGATGTCTTTTCTGACCTGGGATGGTTCGTGCAGTTGCTCAGGATTGTGGGACTTCTCCCCGATGCAGATAGGTGTCCTGTTTTTCTCCCTCATGTCTTCCTCTGTCCTTCCTTCCCTCTGCCTCTCCATTTACCCAACCTTTCTTACTCCACTTCCTGGCCCACCTCCCATGCCTCATCCCCTGCTGCTCATCCCTGTCTGTTGTTTTCCTACCAGTAGCCTGCTATGCCTGTCCCTTTGGTTTGAGCTTCACCTCCATGGCCTCTCCAGTCCTTGTTTCCCCAGCCCCACTTCTCAATCTCACAATGGATCTGTTCATTGCAGTCTGATGATCTCCATCAGCTATGCCTCTGGCCGCCGGCATTGGGACCCTGCATTTCCTTGCCTACACCCGCTCATGTGGATTCACCTTACTTCCCTGTGTCTTGTTTTGTCTCCCTGTTAAACATTGCCTCCTGCATGGATAGTCTTTCCTTTAAGTGCATGGAGGCAGTAGGTAAGTAAGGAGGGAAAAATAAATAAATAAACAGAGAAAAGAGTCAGTATTTAAAACAACAGTTAAGTGGCCAGAAATAAGACATGATGGGAGTGGTGCAGTGCAGTGGCCATTGAGCAGCAGTCATACAGGAGACATTCTGTAGAATGTGGTGTTGTCCCATCTGCAGGCAGAGGCTGAGGGAGGAGGTTGCTTATCTTCAGGCTGAGTTGGTCAGGATTTGGGGACCTCTTCTCCCACCCAGGGACCAGCAGGGCCACCGCTGTTGCCTCAGAGGTTGCAAAGAAAGAGGGTGGTTGGACCACAGTGGACTTAGGGAGGGTGAGGGTGAGGTGGTGGAACAGAGGCACATCCCTCCAGTTGTACCTCACTACAACTCATATGCCATTCTGGCAGAGCATGGTTCCTCTATGGAGGCACCCACAGTGGAAACCAAGGAGGATGCTGGGAACCTCCATAAAGGAGACCCACAGGAAGGTGGCATGGGACCCCACAGGGAAGGAAACAACACCTGGTGGGGGACTCCATTGTTAGGAGGATAGAACTGGGAGAGGAAGGGAAGAGGGAGGTAAGGTGCCTGCCTAGTGCTTGCTTTGAGGGACAAGGAGTGAATCCTCAGGATCACGGGAGCAGCTGTACAAGAGAGGGAGCTGAATGACATTGTCCTCCTAGGGACAAATGACCTGGCTGGAAAAGGGATCAGAGCAGTGCAGGAAGAGTTTGTGGAGTTGGGAGGGGCCTTAGAAAAGTAGCACACATGGTAATCTTCTTGGTGGTGCTACCTGTCTATGACATGGGAGAGGCTAGGTGCTCCACACCATGGGACTCAATCAATGGTTGAAAAACTGGTGCAGAGCTCAGGGTTTGGCTTCACTGGGGACTGGGGTCCACCTGGAGTGATGCAGGACTATACTGGCATGATGGTCTGCATCTGTCCAGGAGGGGAACCAGGATCCTAGGTGATAGGTTTAAATGCATCACTGGCAGCATTTAAACTAGCCATGGAGGGAGGCAATGGAAAGGAGCAGGAAATCCTAGCCCCCAAAAATCAGGATAGATAGTGAGGTAAACACCAAGATAGAGACTTGATAGGAGAAGGGCAGGGTAAATGGAGAAAACGACAAAGGCAGTAAGTCACGATGATGGGGCAAAAGGGCAAGGCTATCAAGAAATGGAGGGTAACAAGTACCAATGCTCATAGTCTGGACGACAAGCTCCCTTAACTGGTGGCCTTGATGGAAGAGGGATACCTGGATATCATAGCATACTTCAATAGATCCGGCCTGCTCGATCAAACAAATGCTGCTACACCTCAAGTTGCATAGTTCAAAAGGTTATTTAGTTAATGAGTCCCAATGTTTCCTAATATTAGGCTTCTTCAGGGAACTGTAAGAGATTTTATAAATAAATAAAAACATTATTTTCAAAATTTCAATAATGAACTTACAAGTTCAAAAATCTCTCAATCCTGACCATACCGATGAGCACAGTTGCTATATAGTTACTTTACTATTTTTATGTAAAACATAAGTAACTTTCCATCCCAAAATAAAAATGAAGTATTGAAAAAGCATTATCTCATCCTAGGCTACCAATATTTAATGCATGAAAACATTTCCTTACTTCTTAACATTGCCTGCTAGGGTCAAATTATTGCCATGTCTCCTAGGAGTACCTTCATTTCATCATCATTTTAAAAAAACAAAATAAAATTTGTTTAAACCAAATAACCACATAATTTTTTACAACATTTTTAATACTCTCCTAGTATTTACCTTTAAATGTCTGCTAAATCTTTCATTCAGAATATTCCTTTCTCAATAACTGTATCAAAACTGCAAGACAAACGGAAATGGGGAGGACCCACAAAATCATTTAATTTTGCCATCAAATGTCAATGCTAAGTCTATGATTATAGCATATAATTGTTAGCATTTTCTACATTTAAATATTCATCTCAGCACTGTATATTAAACTTCTACTTAAATAATTCCTCAGAAGCTATGCATTTCTAACGCCTGACACACCTCGCTTTATTCATTTAAAAACCTATTAACTGTCTATACGACTGCTATTCCATGTGCTTGTAGTTTCTAATATTTCTCATAATACCTATTTAAATAAGTGCTTGTTTTGTAGTACAACTCATTTTACATATTTAAATATTAGTCTACAATCCATCTGTAAACTTAAAGTCATTATTTATCCATAGAACAATTATATTTCAATGATTCTTTAAAAGCCATGTGCTTTGGCATCTTGTGCAGTACATTTCACATACTCAGCCACATATATATGTAACCTCCTAATAAAATACTTTTACTGGTTTAAATTAATAACTCTCAAGTTTGCAAATCATATTTAACTGAATGCCACTACTGGGAATGTTCACTATCAAAATTTCACAACATAAAATGCTAAACCCTGTCAAAATTATTTACTCCTAATGATGAACTGTGTGACGTATAATGCGCGCTCCTCTCCTAAGGGTAGATTGACATCACTGGGTGCCCTGCCAGCCAACCTCTTTAAGTCAGGAAAGGAGTCATGTGAGCGTAAAAACATCATCATGCCTAGGCGAAGCTAGCTAGTCACCGTATTGACTGATGACTCCTTCCTGAAATATTTCAGACTCATGCTCTGGTACACACTCCTCAGTTCAGACTAGGCACTTGTCCTCTGTTCATGTGCCCCGCCCCTTACCTCATTCCTCTGTCTGCCTTGCATGTCAGCCCCTGTTTGAAGACTACCATGCAAGGAAACTTTCAGCATTGTCAAATGCTCCTTAAAACCATGCAGTGGCTCCCCATAACCTTGAATTTCAATTTAAAAATTGTGTGATCGTGTTTTCAGTCCTGCATACTGGTACTGTAAGCCTAAATACTGTATCACATCACTTGAATTCAGTGACATTTCTTCAGCCATTCTTACGTTTTTATGAAGATGGGATATAAATTGTTTCAAAATCTAGGCTCTGACAACTTCAATGCAAATTATTTATTTTTATTGGTTTCATTCTGCTGAACTCAGTCTCACAATATGTTCAGGTATTTGTTCAATGTATTGAAATTGTGCAGGCCACTGAAAATGTGTTTGTCTATTATGTTTGTAATTGTTCTGTATTTGGCTCTGCTATTTTATAATAATAGGGCTGTTTCTCTAGCTTCATGCTGTGCTCTTAGCTCATCGGAGCTGGTGGAAGATGAAACTGCACAAAACTGCAGTTTATTTTATTGTGGAAAAGTTCAAGTAACCGGAGCTATTCGAGCTCAGTTTGGATTTTTATTAAAGGACTTGTGCCATTTGGGGCTCGACTTGAAATCTGGGGACTGTGAATTACTCATATGAAAAGTTCCACCCACCTGCCCGTTCCTCCTCCCTTAAATGCGCTCTAGCCCTCCCACTCTCTTGGTGGGCCTATTGATATTTTTTGTCTCGGTCTAGCTGAAACTCCTGCCTGTCCCTTCTCTCAGCTGACTCCTAGTGGAGATCACTATGAACTGTTTCTTTTCACAATAAACTGTTACATGACATGCCTAGCTCTCAACCCTGTGCCAGTCTGATCCTACTTTCTGCTGACCTCCTCGTGGTGGTCTGGTGGCCTGTTTATTTAGTACTAACTTGTGGTACAGATTGTTGCACCCTAGCTCCAAATTTACTGCCACCAATATCTGCTCTGTTAGCTGTGTTCTGATTTCTGCCTGATAAGTATCTCTATTCTGCTGACTAGTGCATCCCAATCTAAGTTTTATCCACTGCTTATTGTGTCGTTGTTTTAGATACCTGCACATTGTAATATTGCTGTGCCGCTGTAAATTGCCCCATTCTGTACGTGACCCCCTACTTCCTGTCTGGGCTTGCTGGCATAATCAAACATCTGAACTGCCTAGTTTCAGTATGCCTCCCTCTCAGTGGCTTAATGCTAAGGGCCTAAAGCTTGCCCACCTTAATATCTGCAGCCTTCGCTAACCTCCCAGACCTAATGGCCTGGGTCACCACTACAATCTGGACATGCTGGGGTTATCAAAACCTGGCAAACCAGCCCATCAGACTCCATTTGAGCCCTCCCTGGCTACCTTGTGATCAGACATACATAACTGAGTGGGCAGCAAATGGGAGGTGGACTACTGTCTACTATAAACTCCACCTTAAAGTGTCTGTCATACCTCACCCCTCCCCTCTTGTGAATACCTGCATGCCCTTCTTATATTGGGCAACACTAAGAAGCTCCACCTGGCCTGTGTTTACAACCCACCCAAAGGTGATGTCATGGTCTCTCTCACCTCCTTGACTGTCTCAGTCCCAAGGTGGGGACAAATGAACTCATGGTATTCGGGCATTTTAACCTTAACTGGCTATGTAGCAGTGCCAAGGTTTACAACCCTTCTCTCTGGAGTTGCCCTTGCTCAGCTTATCACTGAGCCCACCAGACCCTCCTCCTCTGGGGAGCAGGGCACTCTTCTAGACTGGATGATGAGCAATAGGCCTGACCATATCTCAGCTTCTGGCCTCTTCCTGATTCCATCTCAAACCATTCCCCCACCTTCTGTATCTGGAAGGTTCCTGCCTCCCAAGTCCCCCAAAAGTCATTCAGATGAGGACTATTCAAAATTTGACTTCAACAACTACCTTACCAATCTCTGCAGTATTGACTGGTCCCTGGTCGACACCAATGTGACCCTCTACTGCTTTTGACTGCTTCGTAATCATATTGGCCCCATTACAAGACAGGCATGCCTACTCATAAAAGAGAGAGAGGGGCACTGTCACCAAATGGTTACAAGGGGACCTGTTTGATCTGAAGAAACTTTGGGACAAAAGCTGGCTAAAATTCAAGGACTCTGGGGACAGATCTGACCTTGAGGCACACAGGCAGCTCAAGAACTCTTGTAAATGGGTGATCCCCTCAGCCAAGACTGGGTTCTGCAAATCCTCCCTTGAAGCATCTGACAAGAACCCTAGGAGTTTCTGGCTCACCATCAAGCATACCGTAATGGTCCCGCTTGCCCCAGGTCTCCAACCTACAAATCAATGGAGTCAGCTGCAACAATGCACTAACTATAGCAAATGCCTTTAACCTCCTGTTC
This sequence comes from Neoceratodus forsteri, assembly GCA_016271365.2. Lineage (NCBI taxonomy): Eukaryota > Metazoa > Chordata > Ceratodontiformes > Ceratodontidae > Neoceratodus > Neoceratodus forsteri. Next base: position 633,699,123 of record CM057455.1, on the reverse strand, counting down.
TCAGACCAGTCTGACTTCACCTCCATGCCTTCAGTTACGAATAATCTGGTCCCCATCTCTGGCACCGTGTCCCATCCTCCTCCTCCTCTCTCTTCTACTTCAAGTCTGTCTCCAGCAATAAGACACAGAAGCTACTTGCTGGTCTCTCCCCTCACTCTAGCACTGGGCATGACAACCTTGAGCCCAAATTACTCAACCTGGGAGCCCCTCTCTCGCCCGACCTATTGCCCACATTCTCAACTCCTCTTTCATATCTGGGTCCATCCCAGCCATATGGAAGGTGGTCATGTGATTCCAGTACTCAAGCGTAGTGATCCCAAAGTTCTTGAAAACTATTGCCCACAGCGATTTTGTTGGCAGTAAACAAACTGCTGGAAAAGGTTGTGGCTGCCCAGCTTGCTCTCTTCCTCCAAACCTATGGGCTACTCTCCCCAAGCAACAAGGGTTACATAAAGGGCACAGCACCACCACTGCCATTTCACAGGTCACCTCTGAAATTAGAAGCGGTGACTGACCAGGACAAACTCATGGGTGCCATCTTCATAGATCTGTCTAAGGCCATTGGTCTGGTCGAGCACACTCTCCTGGGCACTGCCCTCCAGTCCCTTGACCTTTCCTCCTCAGTCCTAGCCTGGTTTTCCAACTACCTCATGGGTAGGCAACAGTACATGAAGTTCCAGAAAGCCCTATCTGAGCTGGCACTGGTAACCTGTGGGGTGCCTCAGGGGTCTGTCTTAGGCCCCTACTGTTCTCCCTTTTATCAATCAGCTGCCCTCAGTCCCTGCATCCAGACATGTCACCCTTTATGTCGATGACCTTGTGCTCCTATCTAGCTCCCAGGATATCAGAGACATAAACTCTAGACTAAACTCTGCTTTTGACCACATCAAATCCTGACTCAAGGCCAATAAACTTGTCATAAACCTCCAGAAGACACAGGCTATGTTATTCGCTCCTCTGCCAAGGTCAGAATGTGTCAAGCTGATCTCAAAGTCACTGACACTGAAGGCACCCTGTGTCAGTTGTCAGCTCCTTCAAGTACCTGGGATAACCCTTAACCCTCAGTTGGACCTCTACCTGCACATATGTAATTCCTGCAAGGCCACAAACTGGAAACTGGGGCTGGCATACAGGGCCAAAAGCTGCCTTACCCCAGCTGCCCAACTTGCCCTTGCAAAGGGTCTTTCTCCCTATGTTCTGCTATGGCTCGCCTCTTTTGTGAACATCCCAAAATCCTGGCTCATGAAATGGGACACTGCGTATAACAACGTATGTTGCTTCACCCTATCAGCCTCCCTGCTCACTCATCACTGTCAGCTCTACTCTAGGCTGGGGTGGCTCTGCCTAGTAATCATCGATCCTTTGCTCTGGACAACTTTACTGACTAACATCACCCGCTCGTCAACTCCTCTAGCACTTGCCAAACTACTCCAGCAAGCCTTCTCTGGCTAACAACTGAGATCTAGTGACTCCCAGGCCCTCATGATCCCAAAACTAGCTCCATCACGGGATCGTGCCTTTGCAGACCTTCTCCCAGAGCCTGGAGCCTCTCTCCTGCTCATGTAAGAGCTGCCCCTCCCACAGCTGTTTAAGGTCCTCACTCTGGGGTTACTTAATACAAGCTTCTGCCTGCCTCTTCTCTTAGCTACTCCACCCTCCATGGTATTCCAGTGCCCTTCTATGACTGAGTGCATGCACATGCCTTCTGCCTACCTTTGCTCTTAGCTGTTCTCACCCTTCTTGGTGCACCTAGTGCCCATTTTGACTGAGTGTGTGTATCATAGTCGCTCCTCAAATATTGCCCTGCTGTTTCTTTGTTTTGCTTCCTTGATTGCCTTAGTGAGATTGCCATGCCGTAACACTGCATTTGTATTATATTTGTTCTCTGTCATTATCCTGGCTGTAGTTCTCTGCCCATACCTGTCTGTAACTTGTTGATTGCTACTCACGTTGTCTCTGTATCTGTATTATTGGCTTGTGTTCTCTGACTGTACCTGACTGTACCTTGTTGATTGCTATTACCCTGTCTCTGAATTGTTGTTGCCTGTACCTTTGTAATTCTCCTGGGTCGCACCTGAAAATAGGCACTTGACTGTCTAGCAAGCTTACCTGGTAAACAAAAGCTAAATAAATAAATACATTTTTGGGGTGTGGGGCTAATTATGTCTTGTGATTGAGTTTCACTTTGATACTCTGTATGTTCTACCTAAAATAATCATAAAAACAATGTCTTTTATTGATCCAAAGGTTTTCAATAGACTACAGTCAAAAGAAGCACTGCTGTATCTATACTAATATATGTGGTAGATGTCAATGTAGCTAAATATGCAGTCTGAAGTCAAATGTGAAAAAGTACAGCATGAGAAAGAAAACAGATCACTATAAGCATAAAACAAACATTCTTCCACATCAAAGATAGCATTAATGTTCATATTCATAGAGCACTTATAAAGGAAAAGGTTCAGATAAGACTGTGGACATGGATAAATGAAATGTGATTAATATGACATATTTAGAAATCAACTTATATTTGTTCAGAAAAGACATGCTGAAAATGTAGCAGAAAAATCATTTTGTACAAATGTCCAGGCACATATCATGATTTGCACTACTGCAGATGAACATACATCAGGTGGTGAAACCACAGAGTGCAGACATTTACCAACCTTCCCTTTTTCCAGAGAGGTACATAACACCAAAATACACAAATAAATATAGCAACCAAAGGGTTCACAGAAGGTTCCTAGACATAGTCCTAGTCCTCATACCAGACTGATTTGATGCAATTATATTACAAGCTATGGCAGGTAAGCACAAAGATAAAAGCAGAAATACTGTATGCTACAATACACTGCTGCCTTCATGCCCGTAACACTGAGCTCCCATTATATTTCTTATCCAAAATGATCTCATAAAACTGGGTACCTTTTCAAATGAATACAACCTTAAAGTCCATTCCATTCTGATATTCCAATAAAATAAATAGTCCTGTTCCTGTTACTAATGCTGGCAGAGGACATTAAGCTAAACCTTGGAAAATATACCTGGAATAAAGCTACTGGTGCAAGTTTAGATCCAAGTTGGGAGGCTTGCAAAGGTTACAAATGGTACTTTTGAACATTGGCGGTCTAACACCAAAGCTGGAAGGAGAATAAAACTACATTCTCTTGATGTATTAACCATCTCTAAATATGGATTAAACCTTAAATCATGCCTCAAACAGTAGAAATAACTAACTACTGCATGAACAGAAGGGTTGAAAAACTAAGAGAGGTGGGAGAGTAAGGTTTTATGTGTAAGTAATGGATTAAATGTATTGATGTTTCCGCTTCTACATCCATATCCACATACAAAAATCCAGTACTCAACTAACATCAGGAAGCAGTAAAAATTGACTATACGATGTGTTGAAAATCCACCCTAAGGGTACAAACAGGGATTTATAGCCATAGCAGGCTGATTGCCTGACATGAATTGTAGAGATTTGGTGATCCTTGAGGATCTGAACATGAGGTTGGTTGAGTAGTCTAGAAATTAATACAAAACCTAAGTGGATGAATTCAGCCTAATGAAGGTAATCTCTGAGTTGAATCATTGAAATAGCAGTCCAACAGGCACCTCTGCTGGAAAAGGTGCTGGTTGATAGAAATGAAAGAGTCCTTGATGCAGGGCTTTTCACAGATTCCCTCAATGACAATTACCTTACTTTCTGCATTGTAAAACAAACTTAAAGAACCACCATAAAATGTGTTACCTTTAGTGATATGAGATGTGGCCAGGGTGAATTTTGGAGGCCCTGCTAATGTAATCTAGACTGACATGGAGTAATGTGTAGATGTGAGTCATGCCCTAGAACCTTCATTAGTAACTTTGTGCACATTTTAAAAGACATCCCTACACCAAATGTAAGATCAGAGGCAGAAGTGCTAAATGGATAAATAGTGAACGACATGCCAGAATGAGGCGAGGGATAAAATGTGAACAATCCATAGACACATGGGACTACAAGTGGATATGCATGAGTATAGATATCCTGATGTGCAAATGCAAAACTGAACTAAATCAAGCTAAAAGCTAGTACTCAGGCAACTACAGATTGATATCTCTACACAACCTAAGTGTTTCTGGTCACAGATACTATAAATTAGATACTCAAGGACAAAAACAAACCCATAATTGAGGGCTAGTAGTAAATGACTCAGAGGAAATGAACCTGCTGTCCATTGCTAACATTATCAAAACATTTTTTTACTTGATTATTTTCATGGGGCTAACTGATGGCACAAATGATACACATACATCTCAGATGAAAGCAGAACTAACCTTACCTACAGTATCCTGATTTCCACTTAAAACTGCCACAGCCAGCAAGTAGTGTTGTGCAAAATTGAGAAATTTTATTATGTGAAATATTTTGCAAAATATTTCATGGGTGCAAATGTGAAATTTCACATGCAAATTGTGAAATTTCACCCAACAATTTGAAATTTCACGAAAATGGTGACATTTCACAATTTTCGGGGCAACATTTGAATTTTCGGGTGAAACTTTGCATTTTGCACCCGAGAAATATTTTGTGAATTTCACTAAATATTTTGCACTGTGAAATTGATGATTTCATGGCAATTTTTCTGGTGAAATTTTATTTTGCAACATCTTTACCAGCAAGGTACAGATGCACCTGATTAAAGTCAAATAAGGAACATCGGGATGGTGTAGGGTGTGAAATGAGTCTCTTCACTGACAACTCCAAGATTGTGGCAGTAGTTGAGGGAAGAGGGAGGTTGGCCCTGCAAGGGACCTGGACACCCTGGAAAGCTGGGCTCACAAATGAAAATTAAATTTCAATACCACCAAGTGCAAGGTGTTACATCTTGGGCAGGAAACACTAAACACAGGTACACCCAGGGAGGGGCGCTGGAGGCCTCAACAGGGGAAAAAGACCTAGGGTCATGGTGGATGCACGTATGAATAACTCTGAGCAGTGCAGGAGGCAGCTAGCAAAGCAATCAGGATGTTGGGATGCATCATAAGTGGGATCACCTCTAGGAGCAGGGAAGTGATTCTGCTGCTGTACAATGGACTGGTTAGACTACACCTTGAGTACTGTGTACAGTATTGGAGACCACACTTGAAGAGGGACATACAGCTTCTGGAGAGGGTGCAGATGAGGGCAACTAAGATGATACTGAGGACTAGGATTTGACGTATGAGGACAGACTTGAGGAGCTCTGCCTGTTTTATTGGAGGAGAGGAGAGATAGGGGGACATGACTGAGGTCTTCAAGTACTTCCAGAGAATAAATAGGGTAAAATGGAGGGATCTTTAGACGAAAGCAGGAGATATCACCAGAGGCATAGTTTGAAGTTGTAAGGTGGAAGGTGAGGGTTGGAAGAGGAGGAGGAGGTTTTCACTGAGAGGGTGGTGGATCCTTGGAAAGCACTACCTGGCGAGCTGGTTCAGAGATCCATAGTGGAAGGCTTCAAGAGAGGGTGGGACAGACACAGAAAGTGGCTGTATCAGATGATGGCCTGGCCCAGGGGTGGGGATGGATGATAGGGTTTCTGGAACACAAGGGGAGGGCCTCGTACACAACTAGGGAACTGAGGTTTGAGCAGACTTGATAGACCATAATGCCTAATCTGCTGGCAATTAGTATGTTAGTAAGGAAAGCTGCAAGCAGAAAAATCTATGCATCAAGCCATACAGCAAGGCATCAAGGATGTTGGGTTGTCTAGGGAGGGGTTTGAAGTAGGAGACATAAAGGATTCTGCCACTGTACAGAACCCTGGCGACATCTCATCTGGAGTACTGTGCCCAGTTCTGTAGCCCTCACCTGAGGAAGGACATTGACAGACCAGAGCTGGTACAGCAAAAGGTCATTATGATGATCCAGGTTCAGCAGGGCAGGTCCCAAGGGAGTGGCTTGAGCCCTAAACATGTATTCACTGGAGGCTAAGTGGGGGGCATGATTGAAGCACACACTGTATGTTTCTTTGAGGTATAAACAAAATCAACAGTTAGGGCCTATTTGTACAGAATAGTGATACAGTCACTAGGGAATAGGACAGGAAGTTGGCAGGGCAAATTCAGGAGAAATTTGAGGAAGTTCTGCTTCACTTAGAGGATAGTTGAACCATGGAACAGACTGCCTGTGGAAGTGGTGGGGTAGCTACCCTTACTGGGTTAAACATGGCTGGTACAGGGAAAGGGACTCATAGTCTTAATTGGGGGCAGCAGGGTTTGAGGTGGGGTACTGGAGGGGCTGGATACTATCCACCAGGGCAGTAGGTTGGTGGGGTGAGGTAGTATAGCAATGGCAGACTCAGTGGACCTTTGTTTCCTTCTACCATCACATTCTATGGGCAAGATTTTTAAAGAGCTGCATCTTTCTTCACAAAGCAACTGCCGGATTCCATCTGAAATGTTAGATCAAAAAATGTTGGTCTAACCTTTGGAATGCAGTCCATAATTGCTTCTGGAAAACAGACATAAGTCCTGCAGTTTTGGCCAAAATGCAGTAAGTTGTGATAAATGTCACAAATGCATCCAGATGTATTGGCCAAAAGTGGCTATTGACATCCAGTGGCATGCTGTTTGACATCTTTTTTTCTCTGGTAAAGTATCAGATGCATTGAAAGCTACCCTTGTGATCCTTATACCTTATGAGGCCCAGTAATCTCACTAAAATTAAAGGTGCATATTGTTCACTCCACGGCAGTAAATGTTCAAGAAAGAGCAGTTTACAACTAACTACAGACTGGGACTTCCAGTGATGTCAGCACTGTAATGGCTGCTTAGCCCCATAGCTCTGAGCCCCAGCCGTTAATAATCATCGAAACTCACCAAGAAGCAACATGTCTTCACCAGAAAACAGAAGAGAAATAAGCCAGGAAACCTCAGCCTACCCAGGCACAGAAATTGTGAGCCCTAATGCAGGGACAGGGAGGATGCAAGGATTCGGTGAACGCCTCTGCTCGACTCGCTCGTCGGACTCACATGGAGAAGGCCTCACCTGGATCTAATTGAAACTATAAAGCAAGCAGCCCATACAATCACCAAAACAGATAAATCACTGGCCGAGCTGAAAGTGGACATAAACAATATAAACCACAAAATGGATCAGCTTGAACTCTGTGTATCTCAAGTGTCAGAACTGTCTGACCATCATGACTGTCTGATCCTGCATCTTATTGTCCGAGATCGGAGCTTACGCACCGCCTTGATGATTTGGAAAGCAGAGGTCGGAGACAGAACATAAGAATACATGGGTGCCTGAAGGAGCAGAAGAAAAGCACCCGTCAATGCCTGAATTTCTCCAACACCTCTTTCGGGACCTTCTTGACTTACCAGCGGAATACATTATTGAGATGCATCGTGCCCATCAGTCCCTTGCACCCGTCCGAGCAACCCTGAAGCAAAGCCTCGATCTATAGTGGCCAAGATAACTTCCTACAAAATCAAGGAGCTGCTACAAAAAGCCTGGCCCGGAAGGGCAGTTAAGCTTTGCGGCTCTCGAATCTCTGTTGACAATGACCATACAGTAACAGTTCTGGAAGCCAGAAAACACTATGGCCAGTGGTAAAACAGCTTAGGGCTAAGAACATAAAGCGCAGATCCTGTACCTGGCAAGACTAAAAGTGGAAACAGACACAGGGACAAAAATCTTTGAGACCTTCTCTCAGCCTCTCCATTTCTGGTTACAATGGGGATATCACTACCACCTCTTTCTAAGGAGAAACTTGAGAAGGACTTACTAGCCTCGGCCTGGTCGGTCTGCAGAAGGATCCTCGATGCCTGGTTCAATGGAGAGGTCCACCCACATGAACTTGCGAGCAGATGTAGCAGCCTACTAAGGAAATATGGCGACCCTCCACAGTCAACAGAAAGGCAGCACATCTCGAGGACGATTCCCAGGACAGTCTCTAACTGGCAAGCAACCAGCAGAATCAGCAACCTGAATAGGCGAGAACTGTCCCTCATGCATCTTTTTGACCTTTGTGACGCTCTCTTGGTTGTTCTCTTGGTTTCCTCCCTTCCCTCCTGCCGTAGCCCTGCTTCCTCTTCATTCTTCTGCTAAATATGGCGCCTCGATTGTCAATCCCGAGTCACTGAGGCCCATGGAGCCTCTGAGGTACTTATTAACGAGCTGAATTTGGAATTGGCTGGGGGTGCTGTGGGGGATGGGGAGGGGCGAGGCCATGTAATGTTGTACCCTGTGCTGCCGAGAGATCGCCCATGCAGAGGTGGGTCTCTGGCTTTCATGTGGAACATTGGGACTCTCCAGACCCTTGAGGGAAGCCATGGGATTTCGGCCTGCTGAATCTATGACTCTGCTATGACCACTAAGAGGTATCCCCTTTCGTTTGGACTTTCCCTGCTTTACTCTTGGGGATTTCTGCTGTTGGCCCGTGGATTGCTGGACCCAATTGTGCTCCTCTGTGATTGATTGAGGAGTAGTGGACCCTAAGCGCCGACTCTCCCTCCGATTCCCGGTGGGTAGGAGGAGCTGCACAGTCTCGGGAGGTTTCAGAGTTCTGTAATCCTGGGGTATCCCCAGGTGTAAATAGGTGCTCCCCTTGACTTTGGGAGGTGCCTTACGTCCTCATGCCCTATGGCTGGACATTCAGCGCCTGCACCTGATTGTGGGGGATCCTGGGGCCCTGCCTGGGGTGACAATGGGCTAGACCTGAATGCTTGGAAAGGCATAGCGGCCACAATGAATCCCAATGGGTGCTTTTGAATTTTTTATGTTGGACCCTCTAGTGGGCCCCTCGGGGTTGCAGTGCTGATGGTTGCTATCCCCTGTCCCTGTTTGATACATGGGAGGGTATAGGATCCCTCTTTCTTGAGCTGGTGCTACACCTTTTATATTGTCAGGGTTTTATTTTTGGTGTATATATTCTATACTTAAAGTCCTAGACATGACTGGGGTTCACCCCCTTTTTTTCTTTACCAGGGTGGGGCAGCCCAGGAAAAGATAAATCTTAAGACCCTTTTTTTTCTTTTTTCTCTCTGTGCTGACTACAAGGCAAGCTCCTAAAGGGCTTGCTCCCTTGAGTTGGTGGGTTTCCTCCATTGTAGGAGTTCCCACCTCACTGCGTATCTGCAGTTGCCTATTGCTGGATAACAACAACCAGCAGCTCCTTGGAAGTCACCTAAACCCAGACTTGGGAGGAGAGACTGGCGTGAGTATCCCTGCTTTCCCTCCTTAATGTTTTCTCACACTCTAGCACTGCTAAGGGCACTGTACATAGTTATTGTTTCTTATGATGTTTTCCAGGTTGCACCCTGACTCAAGCTCCTTTTGAGTGGATGGGAGGAATGGGACAATTTAATTTCTCATACTTTGCAACTTTAATGATTTTCAAAGTTTACTGTTGTATCAGTTTTTGGATGGCTTTACAAGCTCATCTGCTTAGTCTCAGTTTAAAAGAGACAAGTTTAGTATTAATACCACTGGGTTTTTACCTCATGAGACAAGGAGGCAGTCATATGTTCTTAGAAATTCAGGTTGAGGTGAGTAGAAAGTCTTAAAGGACTAGTATGCTTGTTGTAATGGTAGTATTAATCTGAGAAAAACATGGCTCACCAGCATTTAAAAGTATACTCGTTGAATGTGAACGTCTGATCAGTCCAGTGAAGCATTCCAGAATGATAACGCTGGCCAGGAAATCAAAAACGGAGATAATCTATATGCAGGAAACTCACTTAAATACATCTGAACACGGAAACTGCAGAGGAGAGGTTTCATGCAGATTTTCTCCTCTGCTTTCCCAGGGGTAGGAGAAGAGGGGTTGCAATACTGGTTGCCTCTCATCTTCCCTTCCAGAAAGTAAAGGAATGGGCAGACCGGAAGGCAGATTGATTATAGTGTCAGGTACACTGTATGACAGGAAATCACACTGGCTAATCTATATCTTCCACCGACCGGGCTCCCCTACAATTGTTTCTTGCTCGATAAAACAATCGAGCTGACAAGGTGGTCTGATCCTGTTGGGGATTTAACACGCCCTGAACCCAGCACTAGATACTTCTAGGTCCCGCACGGTGCTCAACTGGCCCTCACAAATTCTTTAAACAATTCACCAGGGGCATTGGGTGGATATATACTTGAGGGCCCTGCACCCTAGAGATAGGGGTTACTCTTATTATTCGGCCGTCCATGGAACCTACTCAAGAATAGACCACTGCTTTATGCAGAAGGAGTATCTTGGCTCCTTAGTGAGGCCACGTTGGGACCTATAGCCTATTCAGACCATGCCTCTTTTACCACAGTATGGGACCTGGGCTGGGAAAGGCGTAATACAATATGGAGATTTAACCCTGTTCACCTGAAAAATGAACAATTTACCGAGTTTCTTAGAGATAAGATTAAGGAGATTATACAGGACAATGCTACTCAGGAGGTTCCGCTACTATCAGATGGTATACTCTGAAAGTAGTCCTCGCGGGTCACCTGATAAAATATACAGTTAATCTGACAAAGACAAGGAAGGAGAGGCAAACACAACTGGAACAAACACTCCAGTTTTGCAACAAATTCACCAACAAGGAGATAACACGGTCCTTCCCCAGATAAAGCAGGTTAAAGAGAACCTTGACTCTATCTGCTTGCAGTAGACGGAAATTGCATTGGCATATTTACGCCAGAGATATGGTGAGATTGGCCCCAGAGCTTCACGCTTACTAGCATACAGGCTCAGGCAACAGCGCAAACAGACCACGAATTGCAGCAATAAGAGACCCTATAACGGGACTTCAACACACTAAATTTAAAGACATCTCCCAAGTTTTCTGTCAATATTATAGTTCCTTTATACCCCGGACCGCCCGACTGACCTAATTCACACTGACTTTTGTCTCGGCCTTAAAGCTTCCTACACTTACTCCAGATCAACAAACTAATTTAATGAATCTGATCTCGCTGGAGGAGCTGACGCTGGCCATCTCCAGATCTAAAACGCAGAAGGCCCCAGGTCTGGATGGATACGGCGAGAGTATTATAAGGGCTTAACTCAAGTTATTAACAAACCTCTTTTGAGGCTTTTAATGAGGTCCTTGAAGGAAGTCCCCCCAGCTGGAAATATGCAACAATTTCAGTTATACCTAAGCCGGGCAAAGACCCTTTACAATGTGGGTCATACAGACCATATCAGTCCTTAATATGGACTATAAATATTTTATGTCTATCTTGGCCCGGAGACTAGACAATGTTCTTCCAAATTTGATAGATCTTGATCAGACTGGCTTTGTAAGCGCTAGATTGACCACGGACAATGTGAGGAGGGCCCTGCACTTGGTGCACGTGATTCAATCTCAGAATGACGCCGGTCCTTCTCAGCCTGGACGCTGAGAAGGCCTTAGCTCGGTGGCATGGCCATTCCTCTGCCATGATGGTGACTATGCACTTTCCGACCCCTTTATATCTATTCTGTAGAACATATATGAATCCTCAAGGGCATGCATTAAAGTAGCAGGCCAACATTCGACTACTTCCCCTTTACAGGGGCACATGCCAGGACTGTCCTATGTCCCGGACTTATTTGCCATCTTCATAGAACCTTTGGCTCAGGCAATCAGATCTTCCCCAGAGATTTCGGGAGTGAACATAGATGGACTGGATCACCAGGTAGCTCTTTACGTGGATGATGTCCTGCTGTTCCTTACTAAACCTGAGCAATCCATTCCTACTCTCTTTCAGTTATTGGAGGAGTTCGGTCATGTTCTGGTTACAGATTAAACATCACAAGACAGACGCCTCACATTTCACTCTCCCTCCCAAGCTTTTAACAGAGAGATATCCGTTTCACTGGGGCTTTCAAAGGTAAAATATTTAGGATATACCTATCCCACCAAGCTACTGAGACCTATGGTAACAATTACCGCCTCTCTCATCTCAAATGAAACAAGATCTTGAAAGATGGAGTATACTCCTGCTGAATCTGATTCAATGTACAGAGGTGGTCAGGATGGTGATTTTACCAAGGGCACTCTATCTCTTCCAGAACATCCCCTTAATTTACCAAATAATCTTTTAAAGTTTGGAACAAAGCCATTTCGAGGTTTACCTGGGCTGGAAAACGCCTAGAATTAGAATGGAAATTATTTTCTTCCAGGGATCAGGACGGCCTAGCCTCCCAATTTAAAATTATATTACTGGGCAGCTCATGTGCATTTATCATACAGCGTCTGATAGGAATGAACCCAGCTAAATGGAGGAAACCGAGTAAAGTATGCGCCTGGCTGGGACTATTACAGAATAATTCTCTATAAGAACCCACCTAGACTGAACAGACAACCTGGAGTCCCTGGGTTGTGCACCAAGAGCAGGCTTGGGGCCTGATATACAGGCCACTGGGGATAACGCCTTTCCTGGTCATGTTGTGCCCAATAGACTTATTGGAGGACTTACCCCAGCTCTTCTGGATCATACCTTCCAGAACTGGAGGCATGTGCACCTTTCAAGGCTTTCACAATTTCAAAGGGGCCATCTCTTTAGAGACTTTGGCTAGATGTGCCGAGAGTTTCAACTGCCTCGATCGGGCTTTTTCCGTATCTGCAGCTTAGTCACTATTTCGAATCTCTCTCACTTAGTGTTCGTATTCCTGATAAACATCCTCAGTTGGTTCAGCTGATCCAACAAGCAATAAAAGCACAGGGATTAGCACACGCTATCTCTGCTATATACAAATCAATGCTGCCATTGGTGGGGGATACTCATGGATAGGGGAGAGGTGGAATGGAGTTGGGGACGAGGTCTCACCACAACAATGGAAAATAATATGGCGCAAGACATCAAAAATCACCTACTCTCATGTCTGGAGGTTATACTCCTGGCAACTTTTAATAAGATATTTCTCGCATTCTCAGTGATAACTTCCCATTACCACACCTCTGCTGGGGCAGCATGTTGAGCAGCTATGTGTGAGGCCTCCACTCACCACACTCATATTTTTTGGCCATGTCCAAAATTGCAGCCCTTTACAGGATGTATTCAAGGAATTAGATGAGCTTTTGGGATTAGACTTTATAGAGGCAACCTTTTGTGCTGCATGTCCTTCCTCAGTGGCTGCATGATCCCCATATTCAGTACCTGCTGAATATCTTACTTTGGCAGCCAAAAGGCCACTACTAAGCATTGGCTTATGGTGGTGGTACCCACTATCACGGGTTGGAGACAGATTGTCAACCTTATGTATATATCTGAAAGGATGACCTACAACTTAAATGATAAAGTGGAGCTGGGCTCTAAAATGGAGAAGATGGGTTATGCATATAATGAATAAAGACCCAAGCTTTGTGCCCTAATGTCATACACCCGCAGCCCGACTGCTCAGATCAGTTGGATAGTGTTCTTACTATGTCCCTCAATTCACCTGAGAGTAAACATAACGGCGGGGTGGAGTGGTGGTCTGGGGTGTTGAGGGTGAAGTGGATGGGTGGATGGGAGATGACTGGAAATGTTCATTACATGAAATGCTGAAAGTGCTCACAGGATGCTACCATCAGATAAGAGAATGTTATTTGATAGCTCTAGCCTGTTAATCATGCTTGAATGGAGCCTCTATACAAACAATGTAATATTATTGGTTTATAACTAAGTGAACTGTGACTGTCATAATATAAAAATCTTAATAAAATGAAATTGCAAAAAAAAAACTAACTACAGACTAATATCAACATTCATGATCTTCTCACTGGGATGCAATATGGTTTCAGGAAAACATTGCAATGCAACAAAACTGCTTAATCTCATAAAGCATACAGCTAGGACATCTGATGTAGGGTTGATGACTGAGCAGTATTGTGGACCCTACCAAGGCCTTTGACACTGACAAACATGGCAGACTCCTAAGGAAACTGAAAGCACTGGGACTTAACAATTTAACCTCTCATGGATCTCAAACTACATAATGGCTAGGCAGCAAATGGTAACATAGGGCACTGCTGCACAGTCACCTCATAGAACACTTGAGGTCCAAGAAGGTGGCTGGACAGTAGTGGGAAGTGAAGGAAGAAGGTGGTGGGAAGTCCAAGCCTGAGGAATGAGGACTGTGCACCACCAATAACTTCACTGTCATGTAAGTGAAGGTCTCCAATCTGCCACCAAGGTAGATGAGGGAGATCACACCCAGCAGGAAGGCATTACTAGACAGCAGACCAGGAGGAAGGTCAAGCTACAAAAGTGAAAGAGAAAGGTACATGTAGTGGGGCTCAATAATGAGGGGCACTAAGAGGGAACTGGGTCTTACCCATGATGGTAAAGAGGTGGCCTGCTATTATTCAGGGATGAGTGGGGTACTGAAGACAGATTTATTGTCAAAGTAGCTGAACTCATGTTGCTGCTGAGTACTAGACTAAAAACTAAAAATGGCATCACTATGGTACCACCATTTTAAGATGCTGTATACTGTATAAAAGTAATGGTGATAACTCAGAGCACATTCTTCTGATGAAGAGTTACATAGGACTCAAAGTGCTGTGGTTTGTTCTCCACTTTTGCTGCTGGATTTCCTTTAATACATTTTTCTACAAGCATACCAAGGACATCCTGAAATCTTTTACTGAATTCACAGCTTGGGCGTTTCCCTCTCAGAGTGCTGCTCCTTTTGTGCTTGTTGTAAATAAAGGTTCCCTATTACAATCCTAAGTACAATATATGCTGTCAGAGGTGCTGGAAATGGTCATGGTGAGACAGGGAGTTACAGAGGTGTGAGGACTAGAGCAGTGCATAGAGCTTGGCATGTGATAGTACAGCAAAAGAAACTCTGATTGAAAAGTTCACAGAAGTCAGTTGGTTTACCTGAAATTCTTCCTAGCATGCATTCGGGTCTTCCAGTGCACCTGACACCTCCTTGAGCAATCTAGAAGCCCACTGGTTTCTTTTCCATCCATCAAGTGCTACCAGTTCTAGTTTCACTCAGGTTAAACAAGAAACAGAAACTGAAAAATCAAGCAACCCTCATTTTATCTCGTGTAGTATATACAGAAAAACTCATTAAATGCTGCCACAACAGGGGCCACCTGATGGCTTAGTGAAATTGCACCCACTTCCATACTGGTGACTCAGGTTTGATAGCAAGCCTGGGTCTGCTGGGATCTGGCAGCCAGGATGGGGAGTGCTCTAAGGAGACCATATACCAGCCAGGGTCTGATGCAGCTGCAGCCCCACTGACAAGCCAATGAGCTAGCTCCCTTGTGAGGGTTGTGTCAGCCTGGTGCATGCTGCTGCCATCCAGGTCACTAGAGACTGCATGCAACATCACGGTGTGGTGGGAGGGAAAAAGGGAGAAAAGCACCAAAACCAATATCGTTGGCCATCATGAATGATGGTCCTCGGTCTTCAGGCATCTCACTTTGTGTACCCCTCCTGGTATGACAGTAGGAGGAGGAGTGGCAGATGGAGCTGGGGTCTGTGGAAGGACATGAAGTATGGAGCAGGTGGTGGTTGAGGAAAACAGCTGAAGGAAAAGAAATGCTGCCACAGCTGCTGCCTGTACATGGAGTTGACAATTGCTGATCCCCTTGAACCACTATGATACTCCGGCATGGTGCAACAGCCCCACACAGCCCAGTGCAGCTCAGTCATCTAATGTGCATGTGTAAGTTGGCAGTCTATATTTGACATGTACATTACTATAATCATGTGAGCAAAGCAAAACATGCAGTTGTTAATGGAGGAGGGCACAATCCTTCTTTTGGATGAGATTTCAAACTGCAGTCCGATGTTCCTGCTCTGGTGATTGTTCAGGTAGACGTTAAAGATTACATGGCACTTCTCAAAAGAGTAGAGGAATTTCCCTGTGCCCTAGTCAAATTTCCCCATTCACTACAAAATATCACCAACTGCTTAATCTAGTTCTGTTTCACTTGGTTTCCATCTATATATCTCCCTCCTGGGACAAGGCTGAAAATAGGCAGAATTGCCCAGCCCTCCTTTTCCAGTCAACAAAAACTAAAATATAAAATAAAAGTATACTGATACCACAGTTCTACAAAACAAGTGAATAGCACCTAAGCAGACTTTAATGGAGTGTGAAAGTAAGAAGATATGGAACTAGAGCTTATAGATGGATGATGTACAGAAGCAGAGGCAAAGAATGTAAGAGGAGAAGCAGAAGAGGAAAGGAAGGGAAGAAGGAAGCAAGAGAGTAGACAGAGTTAAGGAAGAGTAGGAATGGGAAAACAAGGAGAAAGGGGATAGGGAGCACATGCATGAAAGGAGAAGGAAAAATGTAAATAATGAAAGTGTAATGAAAGTTACACCCTGACTAGTTGCGATAAGTGTGTTACTATCATGGGAGGAGATGGCAAAAAAAAAAAAAGATTAAGAAAAAGCAAGAGGGGAGGTTTTTCAGTCAAGTAAATTGAAGCTAAACCACAGCACCTGCATTGGCCCCAAGAGTACAAGCTGCTGCTGCTGCCCTTCCTAGCAACGTCATTCCATAGTGCCACTTATAAAATCATCTTGCAGTCACTGCTCTATTACTACAGAATTACGTCTCGAGGACATTGTCCCCAAAAGTCAAACATCTGCACCATGGAAGCATTGTGTGGATGACACCACCAATCTGCTTAAAGCATGTTGCAGTTAGTATGGTAAAAATATAAGTTGGTTAGTCTACTCAACCTTTGTGAACAAGGGTTTCATTTTGTTTTCTTTCCTTCCTTTCTTGTTTAAGACATAAGGGGGCAAAAGACCCATCAAGAATGTCTCCCACACAAGTGGGTACTATACCAATACATGGTTTGAGTAGAACAAAGTGTCCAGAGATGTCTTAAAGCTATCTAACATAGTGTTATCTACTACTAATTAGAAAATGGGCAAAGATACTTCTCTCTCTGATTGGCTGAGACACTTACTTAGGTGGGCATCTATCAGACAATAGATGCCACCAAATAAAAAGTCCCAGCCAATCCTTCCTCATGCCCAGTTAAGTATCCTTGTGCTCAGCCTGCTTCATCACTGGCTGAAGCACTTGGCACACAATTTCAAACTGCCGCCATTTTATTAATCCCTTAGCGAGAGGTGCCACCCCACACACACACACACACAGAGTAATCAAACCAGTTTCTACAATTAACATAATAACAGCACTCAGAGCAAAATTATTTTTCCTTTTATTAAGGCCACTGTAAAATTGTGACATAGCTAGTCATGACTCAGCTCCTCAAAGCTTACAGCTGTGGTGGACTAATGGGCTGAGGCTGAGGCTGCAGCGAGCTGTGCTGCGAGATTGCCCTGAAGTGAAAGTGCCTCGGGCATTTTAACTCCCAGCCCGTAAGGAGCTCAGGCAGTGGCCTGCTCCACACGGGTGGGACAGGGAAAGCAAACTGAGCCATCGGAGGTAGAGCAGGCAGCAGCCACAGTCCAAAAAGCTCTCATTTCCCAACCAGGCTCTGCATTGCTTTTATTCAATACTCTCCTTTTTTTTTTTACAATGTCAACAGTCTTTTTTTAAACTTGAGCACCACCAATTCAACTCATCTCGCCCACTCCCAGAGTCTCTCCACCCACCCCACTTTGCAAAAGCAGAAAACTACCAACAAACAAACAACAAACAAATATTTTCTGTAAAATCTTTCACGCCACCACTCAGCAAAGTACTGTTCTCAAACACAGTACCGAGCCCTAACTATCACAGATGCTTGGTAATCTGTAAGCTCGAGTGCTGCCACCACGCTCACCCGGACAATTAACCCGCTAAAAAGACCACAGCAAAGGCACTAATCAGTGTAACAATCTACCTTCTTTTATTTGTTTCCTTTTTTCCTTCCTCCAAACTCACTCAAAATCTGATGCATCAAGCCCTGAATCTTTTCAGTCCTCTAACTGAGACACTGTACCATTTCTGATTCACTGCTGAGACGACCACTCACATTATGCGCCAAAACCCACTTTGAAATTATTATAAAAAAGTTTCCACAGTAATCCTATTACTAAACCTATGGAGGGTGGCTAAAATATAGAAAACCAAGAGAGACACAGTAGACAGATATGAATGGCATGTCATATGCAGCAGCTCCCTCTAGTGGAACTGGGACTATTTTGCAGAAGCTGCTCTTTCTGATCATTGTTATAATTATTATTATTTTTTAATACAATCATTACACAAAAATACAATTAAGCCAATACCCATTTTCTAAGCGCAATAATACCCTCCAGGGTGGGTGGTATGGGCATACGCCCACCCTGTCGTGTATTATTGCGTTGCTTGTGGAGTTGACTCATGCACTTATTGCTCTTACTGTAAAGAAATTGACTCTCTCTGACTGTTGCAGCTTTGGGTATTATTCATTTTTATTGTAAGATCTTAAACTATCCCTGGTGCTACTATATTTAATATTGCATTCATCCATAAGTTATTGATCTTGAAGGATCTTAGATAAAAATAATAGATCTCCCTTTGCCTCTTTCCTTTAAGGAGTGTAAGCCTGTTTCTAACAATATTTGTTGATACGTATAGTCTTTGAGTCTGGATACATATTTAGTCATTGTTCTCTGTGCACTTTCTAGTAATTTGATATCTTTAGTCAAGTATGGTGACCAGCCCTGTTATCCATTATCTAGTAATTGGCAGACATAGTTGTTAAAAAGAGGAATAATAAGCTGCTCAGATCTAGTCATAAAGGAGTTTAATTCTAGTGACCATATGTCTAGCTGAATTGATAACTGTCATACAATGGTCAACTGGCATCAGTAAGGTGTTAATAGTTATTCCCAAATCTTTAACTTTGTCACAGCTATTAAGTATTTTTGGTTAAGTATATATGAGTATTTTGGATTATTTTTACCTGTGTAACACTACACATTTATCTGTATTTAGAACCATACCATTTTTTCCCAATTTTACAATTTCTCCAAATCATCACTTATGGATAGATGATTATTGAATGAATCCACTTCCCGCTCAGCTTAATATCATCTGCACATTTTGTAATTCACTTCCTAATGTCTATGTCTATGTCATGAACATAGACATTGAAAAGCACGGGTCCCAAGATGGATCTCTGGGAACACCACTGCTCATTTTACCCACTTTGGACATGTTATTAATATACATACTGCACTCCAAGACAACTTTTTATCAATTTAATTAACTCTTTGCTAAAGCCTAAGGTTGTCAATTTATTGATTACGTTCAAATGGGAAACTTTGTTAACGCCTTGGAAAAATCGAGTAGTACTATATCAGATGGGGAACCTTTGTCCAAACTTTCACTGATGTAGTTATAGAAAGCTACCAGATTTGTTAGTACATGACCTTCCTTTGAAAGCCAACTTGCTTTTGTCTAAATTATTAGAAAGTTCTAAATGCTGTATTATTCTTGTCTTAATTACTCACTCCATAACTTTGCAACAATGAGATCTGAGGCTTATGGCCTATATTGGCCTATAGTTCTCAATACATCCTCATTACCTTTCTTATAAATTGGCACCATGACTGCACATCTCCAGTCTTCTGGTACTACACATTCTTCTGAGGGATCTATTATAAATCACAGAGTGAGGATAAGCCAGCTTGGTGTCCAAACACTTCAACAAGATAACATTAATTTTATCTGGTCCTGACTAGCAGTACCGTTAATCTGGGTAAGTATTGAAATAATTTCTTCACATGAGATAGGAAATTACAGTACACCATCATACCCCTGATCTATGCATATATCAGCATCTATAGGTGTATATACTGAGCAGAAATAATCAATAAACATATCTGCTAATACTTGATCATTATTTATTAGTGTGTTATTTTCCAGAATCAGACCCACCGTTTTAATAGAAGTTCTACAATTTGAATTTATATAGGAGAATAATAATTTATTATTTTTAGAGTGAACTATTTTAAATTCTATTTGGGATTTGTTTTTCTTGATGTTATATTTTTAATCTCTTTGTGCTTTTAAGTAATTATTTTGATTTAGTTTAGTTTTGTCTTTTTATATTTTGTATATGCCTCTTCGCTTAACGTTAATTTTCTTCTTAACCTTCTGATTAAGCCAAAGTGGCACCCTACCTTTATTGTTATATTTATTTTTGTAGTACATAGTTCTCATCAATCTCATAGATTATATTTTGAAAGCTAACCATGCACTTTCTGTGGACTGGTTCTCAAGGTGGGAATCCCAGTCAGTATTAATTAGAAATTGCTTAATACTATTAAAGTCAGCTTAACTATAATCTTTAATTTTAGTTGATTGCAATGGTTTAAACCTCTCATATTAATTGGCATTACACTATGCTATGGTCACTATTCCCTAGTGCACCATCAATAGTTATATTAGAATTTCATCTTCCATATTTGTGAAATTAAATCCAACACATTACTATTTCTTGTTGGTTCAACTACCAGTTGATCAAGTCCACTGGTTGAAAAGGTTTCTGCAAAGGTTTTTATGCTTCTGATTTGCCAGCAAAATGTAACCAATCAATCTCTGGGTGATTGAAATTTCCCAGAATAATTATATCACCCAAATTAGACATTTCAGTAATTTGCTTATTTAATAATAAATTATATTCCTTGGATGCAAAAGGTGGTCTACAGCAATTTCCAATTAGTACCGGTGAGCGGCCTGGGGAACAACTTTTACCCAGATTGTTTCAAGTTGCACATTGTTTTCAATAGGCTGAATTGCATATAATGGAATACTATCATGAATATGTATACATACCATGTACAGACTTTTCATTCACGGACATTTGTTCGCGGACAACAGATTGCGGGATTTTGGTCATGGGTCCATTGATTGTTACAGTATATGTCATTAGCCAAAATAGTTGTAGAAAAACATGTCTCTGATATTGATTATAACCAGAAAAAGGTTGCATTCAACAAAGGCAGTATTGTGTTAAAACTTCATTTATGCAAGTGCATGAGGTTTTCAAAGAGCAGTACTGTTAGTGCATTAATTTAAAGGATGGCTCACATGTACAATGCAGGGCTTTAAAAAGGCTTTTAAAAGCAGTTCTGTTAGTGCATTGATGTAAATGATGGCTCACATGTGCAATACAGATTATAATAGCAAAAAAAGCAGCAGCAAGTTAATTTTAAAGAACAGCTCATGTCTGAAGGACGAACAATATGAACAATATGAACTGTACTTAAAAAGCGCTACTAAATATCCTAATTAAAAGAGGAGCTACAAAATAATGAAAAGTGTGCATAAACACTTGGTCTGTTCACTCCCTGTACAAGGGCATGCACCATGTACATCTGATCATCCTCAGAAGGAACAACACTAAAAGTACCATCACAGACCCAGTGAGGATGCTCATTCAGAATTTGAGGTCACTGTCACTAATAAAGGAATAATGCCTTCATCATTACTTCACAAAATGGTTCATTACTCACTTTCAAAGAGTATTGATTAATGTCTGTGTCATTTGGCTCCATGCTGTCTCTGTCTCCTGAGATCACATCTAAGTGTTTCAACTGTTGGCAGCAAATGGACATGGTTTATCGCAACATCCTGTAGTGCCTGATGCATGACATTGCGAGTGGATTCTTCTGCCTCGCATGTCTTATGCTTCATTTTGCTTCTTGCATTTATAACTCGACATGACCATGTTGAGGTGTATGGTCATGCTCAGTGGGCTGCTTCATCATTGTGTCGCAAACAGTGTTCATTCTGGCTCTAAAGGTTCTCTGCTCACATCTCCAAATGATCCTGTCATCACTACCATCCTTTTCCTTCATGAACAAATAGTTCTGGAAACAAAGCTTCTGCTTCCCTTTGTGATAGCACATACTCAGTTGAGATAGGAGTTCAATACTGGAAAGAGTAAGTAACACTCTGCCTTTTTATTGCCATGTACTGATTAAAGAAACCTGTAAAACATTTTTCTAATTGTCATGTACTGGTTTACCCTGTTACAGCAGCACTGAGTAATTGAGCTGGTCCCCTACCCTGTGTCATCAAGTCGCACTGTTAGAACTGTCAGTTTGCAATATGGCAGCAAAAAAAATGCCACCAGGATCAGGTCACCAGAGATCACTACGCCTCTCAGTTAACTGCAAACATTAAGCAGGTGACAACATTACAATGCAGAATTATGACTGCAATGGCTTGACCGTGGCCAAAAAACTGTGACAAAGTGTCCATGTGCCATACATACACCTCCCCATTTCTATCTGCCTGATCACATTTGAAGAGCTTATACCCTGAATTTCAGTTATTCAGTCAGATGTTTTATCCCACCAGGTTTCTGTAATTTCTGCTATATGTATTCTGTAATTCTGTAATTACTGCTATATGTACTGTATATGTATTTATTTAGAAATAGCATTGCCTCTAGTTCTGCATTTTTATGTTTATTTAGACTTCTGTCATTAGTTAATATAATATTGCAACCTGAGATGTGCTTTATGGATTCCAGTTTTGACCATTTATTGCTTCCCCTTCCCTCAACTACCAGTTTACATTTTTTATATTGATTTTTCATTTTTCCCAGAATATTACTGCCTCTCTTGCTGAGGTGTAGTCCATCCCATGAAAAAGATGGGGTCTGTCCTGAAAATCCTCCCAATGTGTAATGCACTTGAACCTAGCTCAAGCACCATAGACAAAGCCAATTATTCACTGCCTTAATTTTGTGCATCATGGATTGAGTTCCTCTTGGTATGGTAACATTGCAGAAAATAATACATCATAGTTCCTTGCTACTAGTAGTTTACTCAATATTTAATAATCTCTTTTTATTTCGCCTAGACTCGACTTATTTATATTATTAGTTCCCACATGGATAATAACAAGTTGCTTGTCTCCACAATTCTTAAAGGCAACGTTAATCATCATTGAAATGTCTGATATGGAAGCTCCCCATAACTACATATTTTGTTGGCCTTGTCTGGATTACAGACAGTGCAATCTATGTGCTTGATAATTGAGTCACCCAAAACATAAATTTGACAGCTTAATGTTTGTTCTAATGTATTAATTACATTGGAGACATTGTCCAAATTAGTCACAGCATTGTCAGGTACGGTCTGAATAGTTTGTACATTCATACTGATGATCTCTTGGTCTACAATGTTTTCAACTATGTCCTATGGTGTAATTGCTAGACTACCTTCTTCAGAACTATTAATCCCATTATATTGTATATTCTCCCTGCTGTGATATTATTACATACTGAAGTATTTAACACTGTATCAACTCTAAGCTTTTGACTATTTATTTGACGAAGTTTTGGTTCAGGAATTAATTCTGCGGATGGTTGGGTTACTTCATTATTACTGTCAGTTTCAAGAACATCATTCAGGAGTGTAAACCAATTTGTTAAGGGAGGTAAAGTTTTTGTTCTCCTATCCCTTTGTGAGAACTTCAATTGATTATGGTCCAGTCACCATCTTGAATGTCAGTACTTTCATTCTCCCTAACATGTTTTTTCTGACCACCTGTTCCAATAGTTGACTTCAAAATAGAATTCGTTAGTTGTGCATTCAAGCCAAGGGCAGCAATTTGTTGGATCTAGTAAGCTAATCGCGAGGGGATATGAGGGTCTGTTATTTTGGAACTTATTTTGATTTTCTTCAAGTGCCTTAATATCATTACGAAGCATATTTACTTCTTTCTCTAAATTTATTATATACTGATATTTTAAACAAATGTCCCCAGGTTCATTTTTTCCTCTTCAACCAATGTGTACACGTAACATGATAGGCATTTGTTGGCCCAGTTTATGTCTAGCATTCTAATACTATTTTCCATTTTAAGCTATTATGTGCACTATTAATTATAGATAGTGTGCATAGAGCTTTATTAATTAGTTATTTAGGTCACAAAGACACAGTACAACAGGCTGCTATACACAATCACAGAACTATCAGGTGTAATTGAGCAGCAACTAGGCCTAGTGGTGGCACTAACATATATTACTGCAATTACCTTGTTTGGGTTATTTTCACTGCTTCCACCACGGACATCACAGACACATGCAAGACACGCTGCACATGTCTTACGCATCTTTGTGCCCGCTCACCAGTGCACACTTGCTCCACTCCCAGAGCATGTACTTATATACTGCTAAGGACCCAGAAATCACTCAGGTCATGTGTCAGGTTGCCCCATTTACACTGTGGAGCTACTGTATTAAAACAATAAAATATTGCTATAGAGCGACAGAGTATAAACACCTTAGGCCTTATTAAGATGTTCTATTGCACTAATTGCTGTTTGAACCACCTAGTGTACTATCGCTATGGGAACATGTAGTTCTAGAGGCTGCTGCTGGACTACAGCTCCCAGACTACTTCCTGCAACAAGAGCACCTTAGTTGTAAGTTATACAAGCACTTCAATACACCTCTCCTTCACAATCTGCATCCTGCCAGCGCTGTCTCACCAAATGAATGTGGTCACACAGTATGAGGACAGAGATTCAGCAGGATTGCTTGTGAAGCATGCACTAAATAATGCTAAGGACCTGAAATCACTTGGGTCACATGTCAGGTTGCCCCATTTACACTGCAGAGCTACTGTATTAAAAACAATAAAATATCGCTATAGAGTGACAGGGCATAAACTCCTTAGCCGTTACTGATATGTTCCATTGCACTAATTGCTGTTTGAACCACCTAGTGTGCTATCACTATGGGAACATGTAGTTCTATAGGCTGCTGCTGGACTACAGCTCCCAGACTGCTTCCATAACAAGATCACCTCAGCTGTAAGTTACACAAGCACTTCAATACACCTCTCCTTCATAATCTCGCTACCCTGCCAGCACTGTTCCACCACATGAATGTGGTCGCACAGTATGTGGACAGAGATTCCTTTCTTTCTTCACCAGGAATGACATAATAAGGTGAAACTCACTTCCAGATTTATTCTGTGGAGTAAGGTGTGAGGAGTAGACAATAATAAGGTGCAGAATAAATAAAATACAAACTACAGAACAGAACAGTACAGTAAGGTGCAACAGCAATCAAAATTACAATACAGTTGGGTAAAATTACAACATGCAGAAATACACAGTCCAGTAAGGTGCAAGGGTAAATATAAAAACACAATTAGTTGTGAAAATGTAAATTGCATATACAGTTTGTCCCAATTAATGGGGACAGTCTGCAGATTTCAGATCATTCCATTCATCTAGGTGTCTATTTAAAACACAGCTCAGTGTTGTTCACGGAGTGTAATGAAGTTACTGTATTTAAAGTTGCCAGATTGATTCTAGTGCTGCTTGAGTGCTTGTGCAAATGTTTTCGCTTTGCTTACTTGTGCAGTGTGTTTTTGAGTGCTTGCACAAACTTAATGTATTTTGTTTTATTTCCAGCTAATGTCAAACTTAATTTTATTTTAGAACATATTCAAAGTGCAATAGGGCATAATGGATTGAAGAACTCAGCCACTTTGCTTTGCTGACTTTCAGCTACCTGTCTTGTGCATTGTGGCTTCAGGATATGCCAGTTGCTCCCATTGTGGCAGTAATCCATGCTACTGGCACCATTTTCTTATACTTTGAACATAGTGACTCACTTACCTAATCTTATCTTTATAAAAATACTTCTTTCTCTTTTTCATTTTTTTTTCCTTTTCAAGTATATGGAAAATGTGTGAGAACATCGACATATTAATGTTTCACTTACTACAAGCTTCTTCAGAACTTGCATAATCTAAATTAAAGTAAAATAAACTATTTTTAAATTCCAAGAATTCATGTTGGACCTGCAAGGACTGAGGACATTTTGAAACTGATGGCACATCCTGACTGCCAATATCCATCCAAGGAAGCTCCAGATTCCAGCAAGTGAACACTCCATGCACCAGCTGCAAGGCTAGTTCCTGCTTCACAGGAGGATTCATGAGGAAACCAATTACAGTGTAGCCACACCTCCTATCCATTTCTACATCCAATCAGAGCCAACTGCTGTCTGCACCCTTGGACACTTTTGGTATATAGATAGAGAGCTGCTTCTCTGAATCAGTTTTCAGTTGTAATTTGCATTAGACCCATGGGGCTGTGAGGGCATTTGAAGCTGATGGCACCCTCACCCCACCTCGACTGCTGACCTCTGCCCGAGGAAGCTCCAGATCCGGCAAGTGGATGCTCCATGCACTGGCTATAGGACTTCTTCCTGCTTCAAAGAAGGATTCAAGTGGCAAACAATTACAGGGTAGCAGCATCTCCTATCCTTCCTCTGTAGTCAGTCTGACCCACCTGCTGTTTGCACCCTAGGACACTGCTTGCTATATCTCCTGATCACACTAGTGGCCCCTTCTGTGCTGCAGCCCTCTACACTAAGGACTGATAATAAAGGACATCATAGGAGACTGCCAGGGAGTCAGCCAGGAGATGGCCAGCAGTCAGGATCTCTGCCTATCACATCCCAGATAAAACTTTATATGCACAGCTAACAGCATTGTTTGTGAGAGTATCGTATTGGTCCTGGCTGTAATATATTGAGGATAGTACTACAGGTTATTGAAAAGTTTATTTGCAGAATAGTGTTTCTGCTATAGCTAGTGAAAATTTTATCTGCAAAATTATTTTGTGCTTTAGTTAAATCATACAGCTTCACCCTAGGTGGATAAGCACTACAAGATAGTTTATCTACAGTTTTCTGTGGTATAGTAAAGCCTATAGCCACACACTATCTGGATGAGCACTATGAGGTACTTTTAACTCATTTTGTTGTGATATAGCTAAGCCTGCAGCTACACCCTATCTGGTTTAGCACTACAAGGTAGCTTTGTTATTCTTTTATGTTCTATAGCAGAGCCTTGCATGTAACCCCCATTTAGGTGAGTTCTACAAGTTAGAGTTAACATCTGCTTTGTACAGGTCTTTATCGGGATAGGGTTTAGAGATGAGGCAGTGGCTGCACTGGCTAAGTGGTTATATTCTCTAGAGATATGATCTGGAGGATGGTGCACTGCCTCATCTGCAGGACCTTGGCAGAGCAACATGCTCAACTTGTGAAAGCAAGGAAAATATCTCAGCTGCATCATCAGCTTAGCAGAAGCTGCCCCCAAAACCTCCACTTTTGCAGAGACCCTCTTGTTCAGGGAGGGAAAGAGTGGTGAGCGGAGGATGAGGAGGGAAGCAGAATTAGCCACAAGGAAGTTATCCAGCCCCACACCATTCAGAAGACATATAGCTTTGAAGCCTTACAGGAGGTTCTGATATCAGATTCTGCTGGGAGGCTTGCTGAGATGGTTGATGATAAAGGGCAGGGCAACATGATGGCACCCAAGGAGCAAGTCTGCCAGGAGGTCTTAGTGATCAAAGACTAGGTGATTTAGGGTAGTGAAGGTGGTAGAGAGGGATGGACAGGAAAGGGATGGGCCAGTGCCTTCCTGGGTCATCTGTCATCTGGGATTTAGACAAGATAGGGAGGATGGTGGAGAGAGAGTGGGAGATGGGAGTGTTGGTACACCTTGATACCAATGCTCTGGCAAACCAGTGGGTGGAGATGGTGAAGTGGAACTTTCATAGATGGGGACAGATTGACAGCACACTGAGCCTTCAAGCCTTTTCAGAAGTCCTCACTTTGTGGACTAGAAAGGGAAACAAGGCAGAGTAAGCAGGAGTTAACGGAGGTGTGTAATGGATGATTTAACAGATAGTGTAAGGATAAGGTTACTACCACTCTGTGGGAGACTGGGGAACTTCTGGGACAGGACAAAGGCCTTTCCAGGCTAATGGACTTAATGTAAACTGGGCCAGAAGTTTCATGTTTATATTGGATGTTTAAACTGGCTGCAGAATTTCAAGGACACTGGAGAGGAAGGGGCTCTAGCTACTACTCTCCCACGTCTGGGGCTTATAGCAGCACAGCAAGCACAAACAAAGCTGTGTCCTGTACCGAATTTGGTGAAGGGACTTTGGATAGAGTGATTTCAAAGGGTGCAAGCACCAAAGAAAAAGGGGATGACTGAACATGTAGTACAAGGGTAGTAGCAAAGCAGGATCAGGTTCAGATGGAAGGGTATGTCTTAATACCAGGAGCCTAGGTAATAAAATCAATGAGCTCCAGGCACTGATGGCAGACATTGAGGTGGACAGTGTGCCCATACCAGAAACATGGACTTCAAAAAATAATGATTAGTAACTGACAGTCCCTGGGTACTCAGAGTTCAGGAGGAGAGAAGAACAGGTAGATAGGGAGGAGTAGACCCTTTGTCAAAGAGGTCATCAAGATGACAGATGGTGGGTGCATCAGGGGTAGTAATGGGAAACTGAGTTGCTGTAGATGCAATTCATAGCAGATTCAGGTAAGAAACTGCACTTTGGGGTACTCTATAGACAACCCGGCAAGGGAGGAGAAGGACAGAGAGCTCAGGAAGAACTGGAAAGAGGGATAGCTAAGGGGAAGTAGTGGTGGGTCATGACCTGAACAAACTGGACATCGATTGGGATGTTCAACTGGCCAGGATCACCAGAAGCCAGGTCTTGCTGGATACATTCCATAAATGTCTGCTGGTACAGTTGGTTTAGGAGCCCACCAGGCAGACTGTAATTCTTGATGTGGTGTTCACTACCTTGTCGGTGGTAAGAGCTGTGGGAGTGAAGGCCTTTAGAAAAAGTGACAATAACTCCATTTGGTATGAACTGGCCCTTGGGTCTGGTAAATCACACTGAAAGCTGAAGTCCTTCATTTTGGAAGGGCAGACTTCAGTAGGTTGAAGGAGCTGGTCAGGGATAAGTTAGTAGAGTGTACAACACAGATGGGGGAATAGAGATGGACAACTAAATGAGCCATTTTTATCATCTAAGGTATGCATGAGAATGGTAATCAAAGAGCAGGTTCAAGAGACAACTATGGTTCTTGGCAAGAGTCAGGGAAATGGTGAAGGTCAAGAAAAAGGCTAGAAATTTAAAGAAAAGCAGGGGAGAAAGACTGTGGAGAATATTTGTTGAAAAGTAGGAGGCAACTTGGGTGGTTAGGGAGGCAAAAGCAGGCACAGAGTTACGTATTGCAGAAGGAGTAAAAGCAGAGCAGCTAGTTCTTCAGGTATATTAGTGAATAAGGTAGAAATGAGTGGAATTGCAGAAAGCTAGCAGAGAATAGTGTGACTGAGGTGTAGGGACAAAAGCTGCTGCCTTTAACAGTTACTTTGCTCAGCTTTCATACTAGGGAGGATGGTGGGCCCTTGCAGGCAGTGGCATCACAGCAGCCATTATGGTGTCGCAAAGAGAGAGCCAACATTTATTGTGCTAAAAGGTTCCTGAAAGGGCGGTAGCCCCAAAGACTGGATAAGGCCCAGGACTGGATGGGTTGCATCCAAGGATACTTTGGGAATTGGCAGCAGAACTGCTGATTCTTTGGTAGGTTTATTCAACAGCTCTCTAAGGACAGAAGTAGTTCCAAAGGATCTGAGGGTAGCAGACAAAGTTCTGCTTGGTGGGGTGGGTGGGGGGGAGCAAGGAACAAGCAGGAAACTACAGACCTGTCAGTCTTACTCTATTATAAAAAATTGCTGGAGTAATTGGTCAAAGAGGATTTGTGGACTACTTGAGATCAGTGAGCTCCAGGATAGCTACAGCACAGACTCATTGCACAGAGGTGTTGTCAGACTAACCTGATAGTTTTCTTTGACTGGGTGATGAGGAATTGGAAAGGTGTCACACTGTGGATTTGCTTTAATTCAGCTTCAGCAAGGCTAAAGGGAGAAAGCAGAGGGTAGTCATCAACATGGTTAAATCAGAAGAGAGGAAGTCACAGGTATGGTTCCACAGGATCTGTCCTGAATCTAGTCCTCTTCAACATGGTCATCAGCTATACTGGTGCGAGGATCCAGGGCAGGCTATGTCTTTGCAGACTACTCTAAGTTCTGTAGGAGAGTGGATAGTGACAAGGAAATAAAGGAAATGTAAGAGACTTGCAAAAGTTGTAGGGATGGTTAAAGTTTTAGCAGCTGAAATTCAACACCAAAAGTGCAAGGTTATGCACCATGGAAGAAAGAACACCAGGATGGAGAGCAGGATGGGAGTGGTGAGACTCATTACCATGGCTGAAGAATGAGATTTTGGAGTTATCATCAGTGACTCCCTAAAGCAATTGAGTCAGTGAACTAAGGCTTATAGCAAGGAAAATAGGATGCTGGCTGTATTTGGAGGGGTATTGATAGCAGAAAAGGGAGGTAATACTTCCACTGTATAGATCCTTGGTGAGGCCACACCTGGAGTACTGCACCAAGTTCTGGGGTCCTCACTTCAGGAAGGATAGGAATAGTTGTGAGGTGATGCACCAAAGACAACAAAAATGATTCAGGATCAGCAGGGCATGTCCAATGAGGAACATCTTAAGGCACTGAAAATGTACTTGCTGGAGACCAGAAAGGAGAAGGGAGAAGGGAGATATGACAGGGACCTTCAAACTCCTAAAAATAACTAACAAGGTTAACTGTGGGGAACTATTTAACTTGAATACTAGCATGTGGTCATGTGGTCATGGTGGATGCTAACAGGAAGGAATTTCAGGAGGGACATGAGGAAATACCATTTTACAGACATGAAGGTGGAGCCGTGGAATAGGCTGTCAGTTGAGGTGGTGGGTGTAAAAACTGTTAGTGGTTTTAAGCAGTGCTGGGCAGAATGAAGGGTATAGTTGTTGCTCAGGGTGTTAGCATCAGGGAAGAGAATTGGGGCATGGGAAGTAGTTTTGAGGATCAAGCCCTTGGTGAGTGAGACCCTCACTCCTCAAATCTCTGATTGTGATGCGAGGTGCATGAGCCAAACAAAAGTGATGCAAGGGGCACTTTGCATTACAAATGGTGGAGTTTTCAATACTGGAAGGCTGGCTGCAGCATAACAGGGATCTTCTGCACCAGACCGGCCATGTGCCAGGCCTGCACCAAGGTCACTGATGCTCCAGGGCACCAGGGGACTTGAGACAGATGCTGGCTTCAACATTCATTTCAATGGGATTGTGACAACCAGTGGGACCTGCCAGGAATTTAGACCACCAAAGAGGTGGTCTTACAGCCCTGCACCACCCCGGAGCCTTTGGGAAGGTGGGAGGGAACCTGTGTCACTGCCCACTTGTGGTATTCCATGCCCCACAGCAGCCGGACCACTCACATTCAATGGTGCGTGCCCACAGGTTCCCCACATGGTGCCAGGCATCAGTGTCTGCCCCCATGGACAGCACAGGCATGAGAGCACTCTACAGTGTCCACACTGGGACCTGTTGCCACCCCTGGCACCCATCCCTGTCCACCTGCCTCCCTGATCCTCATGCTGTCATACCCAACACTGCCAGCCTCAGGCTGGTCCCCATTACTGGGCACCAATGCCACCCTACCAGAAACAAACAGTTACGTACCAGTACTCCAGAGCCAGGAGTTGCTGTGACAACTCCAGTGAAGGATGTCTACTAAAATGATTTTCCACAAGTTTGTAGTTCATTCAGACCAAGTTTCCAACAGTTACAACAGCTAGTGAGCAGTGTCCATAACACCAAACTGCCCTAGAAGGGGAGACAGAGTAAATGGACTGTCCAAAAGAGAAACCATTTGGATTTTCAATCTAAGTGCCCCTCACACCAGAAGGTTTAAACAAGAAATAGATTTTAAACCATACCTGTGAATCAAAGATTGCTCCTTAGTTTGATTCCCATAACCCAAACATCCAACCCCGCCACCATGAGCAGATAGATAATTTTGAGTCATAAAATTTTTGTTGAACACATTCTTCATAGGTTACTTGTGAAATATTTTCGTTTTCTAAAAATGCAAACAGAAGAAGCAATTACATAACAGACTTACTTAGGACTAATAAAGACTAAGAAGTTAAGTTATGTACATGAGTAAATCCATTTGAACTGTCACTTAACTCTATATTTTGTTGTTTTCTTTTTGCAGTACCTTGAATTGGAGAGCACAGGACATCCTGTTAACCACATTAGGAATGCTGCCATGTTTCGTGGAACTGATCCCCCTTCAGAGTAATGTACTCAAGCATTACAAATTAAAGTGAATATAGTCACAAAAACAAGAAAATAAAAACAAAAGTAAAAATACAACAGGAAATCCCTGAAGATCTTGAGTTGAGTTACTCAAAATGGTCCTTTCCATTCTATTCAAATGTACAAATTTAAACATATAGGGCGATTCTAGAAGAATGGTGCAAGTCAGAGCCAATGGCATTTTGTGCCAAACTCAGTTGTGTCAAGGACCCTGTGCACGATTCTTGAAGGGGCAGGGTCCCTACTAGCTAAATCCTGCTACTTGTGACATGCGGATGGCTACGCCTAAATGAAGGTCAGAACTAATGGGCATGTCACAAGTCACACCCTCTGGCATGCTGGTGAAGGTGCCCCACTCACACCTGGAAAGCCCGTGGAGGCATCTCTCTCCTGGCCCCGAACCTACCTGCTGCCAAATGCCCCATAGGGTTGCAGTGATCCGCCCCAGCCCTGAGCCCCTGATTACAAGTGCCCCACAGGGCAGCTGCATCCCCCACCCCCATGCACCCAAACTGTTAATGCCACACAGGCAACTCTGTCTCCCCTTGACCCAATCCCTGACCCCAAGACACAGGTCCTGCAGTGCCACAATCTGTACCAATAAAAGTATCATCCAAATATCCCTGGTAGTCTAGTGGCCCACCACCCAGCAGTGCCAGTCCACCCGCACCTGATCCATCCCTAGCTGGTGACTGGCACAGCCCTCCTCTCACCTCCACAGCCACCAGGAGTTCCATAGGAGGCGCTTATTGTATAGAAGCCAGCTCATTCATTGGCCCTCTATACTGTAAGTGCTCCTATGGAACTCAGTCAGTGGCTGGCCCTGTAGGTGAGAGGTGGGCTGTGCCAGCTGCCAGCCGACTGGTCGGGAGGTGCGGGATGGACTGGCACTGCTGAGGGGGCAGTAGAGGGCCACTAGACTACCAGAGATATTTGTGTGATACTTTTATTTGTACAGATTGTGACACTGCAGGGACCTCAGTCCAGGGTCAGAGAAAGGGTAGGGGAGGACAGAGCTGCTCATGCAGGCTCTTAGCAGTGTGGGGGTCAGGGGCAGGGTGTGTGGGCAGCCTGCAGGGCTTGGACAGTTTGGAGGATTGGGGGTCCAGGGTGAGAGATGCCTGCTGGCACATACTGTGTGGGGGATCAGAGGCTGGGGGCTGAGAGATGACCTGTGGGGCACCTACTGTGATGTTCTGAGCATTGGGGGAGGGCACATGGATTGGGTGCCAGTCTGCTGGCAGGTCTACACAACCCCAGAGGGTGTACATACAATTACGCCAGCTAAATGCTGGTGTAACTTATGTCGACAGTTCTCCTCCAGGGGTTGTTGTAGCATGCTAACATTGGGGACTTTGTTGCAGCCCTTCCAGAATAGGGTGCAACTGCTGCCATAATCCCCTAGCACCATGTTGCAGGTGTTTTAGGGTGTAAGTGCTGGCATAAGTCCACTTTGGTGCAAATGTCCTGGGGCATACACACTTTGTAGAATAACATACGTCAGAACTGATGGCAGTAACTTGCTACAATTGCGCCATTGTTTTGGTGCAAGTCAAATTACGCCAGACATATCTCTTCTAGAATCGGGCCCAAAATTTTCAGATTAAACCCTAGAAGGGAAAATAATTTTTGTTTAAAACATTGATGAATTCCTTTGGTGATACATTTGTATACAAAATTATGAGAGAATTTATTATGATGAACCTTTTTGTAAACGGATGACATGGTTTTGTATAGAATGCATTGTAACTAAATATTGATAGCTTACCCATATAATAGGGTGATTGTATGAATGGACAAATGATGTCAACTGGATGTAAAAAATAATCTTCACTATATAAGGGTAGTCCAATAACAAACAGGTGCCCTCTGATGAGCTCTTACATGGCAGAAAGGGCAGTTTGTGTCCACGGACGCTGCTCACTAGCTGTTGTAACTGTTGGAAACTTATTCTGAATAAAGTACAAACTTGTGGAAAATCCTTTTAGTAGACATCTTTCATTGGAGTTGTCACAGAAACTCCTGGCTCTGGAGTGCTAGTACGTAACTGTTTGTTTCTGAGTTTAGGGTGGCAGCCCAGAACCAGCACCCTGCCTGGGGTCTGAGGAGCACGGCACCATTTGTTGTTATGGAACTAATGCCACCCTACCACCCTGCAGTTTGTGGTGAACCACTCCTGTGCACCTTGCCTTTGGTGCATGGCAACATTTGTTGTAAGCTGCAGGACTTTGGTGCTGGGTTCCCACCCATTTGTGAATCGGATGCAGGGTGCATGGTGCACCAGTGATTGGAGCAAGCTGTATTTGCACGTGTGTCGATCTTTAATTATGAATATCCCTATGTTCAAAGTACTCATCCCAGTATTTTCTTCTACTAACAGGGAGACAGGGCCAGTCTTGTCTATCTGCTTTCTGGCAAAATTTATTTGCCAAAGAGTCCTTGTAGTGCTTTGGCAGCCATTATAGCAGCATCTTTCAATAAGGTGTCCTGACTATCATCATCAGTGTTGGTATTTTCTGTATTTTAGGGAGCTTTATCATCAGCCTTCATTCTTTTATTTGCAGAAATGGCATTCTCATTGGTGACTCTCCTTCTGTTGGCTCATCTGCATTCTCATTACACAGTCATTAAATGTGTCCACTGACATAAAAGTTGGGCATGGGACTTCATCCAAAGTTGCAACCTGAATGGGCTCATCAGCATTGTTTACTCTCTTACTAAAACCAACTTTTTGAAACAGTTGTTGATTCTTGTAAGATTTGACCAAGTTTGGTGCAACATTTAGATAGCATATATCAGGGTAACCTTGTGGGCTATCTTAGTGGCATATGCTGATTTCTCCAGTTGATCATTGTAATGATTTTGCTGGCTAGCAAGAACATGTAGTGGCCCTTAAGCTTAGCAGGTTTATTAGCTCACTGGGGTGTGCACTGCAATTGTCAACTAATAGGAGATGCAGCAATGTGGCTGTCGGAGCTTCTTTCGTCCCAGGTGAACAGTCATTGCTGAAAAACAGTCCAGTCATCCATGGAGTTAGTTGAGTTTGCGTACACGACAGGAGGGTGTTAAGATCTTTTGGTAGGCACCTTGGCTTTTACTTTTCCAATGTCTAACATTTTTTTCCATTTCCACTCAGGTTAGTGCAGACAAATATGGAGACTTGGGCTTTGTCCTTTGCCTCCAAAGAGATCAAAATTATGAGGGCATGACAATGGTAAAATAACCCAGTCCCATCTGCATTAAAGATGTCATCAGGTGATAAGTTGGATAACAATGCAGGCAAGATGTCTTTTGCCAGGCTTGTGCAGTTACCACGTTGGTAAAATATTTCTCAATATGTTCTCTATTGAGCATGCTGTTATGCTGATATGCTAAGCCTTCCAGTGGCATAGCCACACCTATGTTGTAGTCAAACCCTATGTAGCCAAGCTAGAGGTAAATTTAAGGGCCTTAGATTTCAGCATAAGGCCAGACAGTGAAGCACATTTCACAAGAACCAGCTGAACCACAGAGTAATCCATATAAAAGGTGCAAGGTCAGTATATGGAACAAGTGAAATAAACCATCAAAG
This sequence comes from Neoceratodus forsteri, assembly GCA_016271365.2. Lineage (NCBI taxonomy): Eukaryota > Metazoa > Chordata > Ceratodontiformes > Ceratodontidae > Neoceratodus > Neoceratodus forsteri. Next base: position 633,663,635 of record CM057455.1, on the reverse strand, counting down.
TCAGATGTAAACACATTTAGAAGCACATTTAAATGCCACAGAGACTGGAGCCTTATAGTGGTCAGAAAGATATTGCTCTGAGTCAGTGAGGGGCACCATCAAAGGGGTGGACACTTTGACAAGGGTCACATGAAGTTGCAGGCAGTGTAGAAAAGTCACAAAGTAGGGACTTGATAGAGAAGAAGGAAGAGGCTGAGCAGATAAACAGTGGAAAGAAGGACCATAACTTGGGGAAACAATATGAGAAAGAATGGCTTGACCCACAGTAGTTTTCCTGGAGAGAGAGAATAGAATCCAGAGTTCCAAAGTGGGTAGGAGGAAGAAGGGGAAAGAGGAATGTTGAAAGGTAGGGACGGAGGGAGAGGTCAAACCTGAATTCAGGGGTGAAGGAGGCAAAAGGGGTGAGAGACCTGGCATCAAGGGAGGAGAGGAGAGGAGGGTGTTAAGGAAGCAATTGTGTGTTTAGGTGGCAGTCTAAACATCACAACAGAAAAAGTGGAATGGGGTCCAGTTTGACCAGGAAGCACTTGGTAGCAGTGCTTTAGACAATGCCACCATAGTCAAAGATGGGAAAGATCATCTTCTACATTAGCTCTTGCTGGGCAGGAAGCAGGATGCTGGCTTTGTTCCTGTAGAGCACAAACCAGTTTGGGTTTGAGTTTCAGGTGGATGTCATCTATGTCACACCAAGAGAAGTAGAGGTAATGGTCTATCCATATGCAGAGGTACTTGAAGGAGGAGGAGGAAACATCTTCAACTATAGAACCATTGAGGGTTTGAAAGGAGGGAGGGGTGAGCAGAAAATCCTCTGCCAGGAGCCAAAGATACACAGATACACAGAAGGTGAGGCAGATAAGGACCGTATGGCCCACACAGCTCCTCCTTTCTCTACCTAATGCATTACTGGGACCCTAGTTGATCTGTTGCTTACCTCTCTTCCCTATTGCTAGAGTACTCTTAGGTCATAGAAATCATCTTCTTGGAAATGAGTTACAGTTGGTTGGACTGGAACTAGTACTGGATGCTGAGAACATTTTGTTGGAGTTGGACAGAGAGGTTGGTAGCAGAAGGGCCAGAGGCGAACAGCTCAGTATCATCTGCATATGTGGGAATAAGTATATTACCCAAAACAGATCCTTGTGGGACGCTTGAGCAGATTTGGAGCGGAGGAATAAGAACTCTCTAATATGGACAGCTCGTGGCATGCCCTCAAGGTAGGAGCAGAAGCAACTAATAGTAATGGCAGCAAGCCCTAATGCCTTAAACGTGTCCAGGAGAAGGGGTGGGACACAATGTTAAGAGCTTTGTCCATGTCTACAAAAATGGAGGACATGAGATTGTCCAGGATCACCCTGACAGGATAGTCAGTGAGCTGGAGGAGGGGAGGTGGCAGTAGAGTGAGATTTTTAAGGCAGATCGGTAAGCAGTGAAAATATGAAGGAGTCAAGGAAGGCTGACAGTTGAGGATAGACAAGGTGTTCCTGGAGGTTGGCAATGGTAGGTAGAAAGAGATAGGCCAACTGTTGCCAGGAGAGAAAGGATCATCCCCTTTAGAGAGGTGGATGACAGCAGCCTGTTTCCAGGCATCTGGGACAGAAGCTGAGGAGAAGGAGAGGTTCAAGAGATGGAGAATAGGAATGGCAATTGGAGGCAAAGAGGTGCAGAACCTTGGGCTCAACATCATCAGCACTCACACCCTTGTGAGTTAAGGTGCAAGAAGGGCATTGAGAGGCAGATGGAGAGGTAGGAGAGATGAAAGAGCGATGGCCAGGGTAATGGGGTAGGAGAAGGGATGGGAGAGAAGAAAGAGGGCACAAATCATGAAAAAGTAGCTGAAAGAAGAAACTACAGAAGCAGGTTCAGTGATGTGGGAGTTGTCAACCTTCAGGACTAGGAGGCAGACTGGGTTGGGGAAAAAAGGAATGCTTTACCTTCCAGAATATGGAGGGTGATCATGGTTTTTCTAGAGTGTGGATCAGAAGTAATCAAATTTTGCAAGCCTGGTGGCCTTAGAGCAAGCATGCCATGGGGTCCAGTAGTTTAACAGGGCAGTAGGGGAGCTGATGGACTTGTAAGACTGGCAGGCAAGGTCCATGGCTTAAAGGGACAGAATTTGTGCTAACTGGCAACTGTTTATAAAGTTCTTATTCTCAGAAATGATATGCATTCCACTAAATTATCCATATTAACAGTACCTGAATAAAGGTGATTGGCAAAACTGATTTGCATTGATGTGTTTTATGGGCAGCATTCTGTTACAGTTCACTTCATGGAATCACTTTATGAGAGTTTTACTATGTCACCATTTGTGTACAGAATGCTAATTATGAGCTGCTGACCTATCAGAACCCTGTTTAGAGTTGTATGCACAAACCATAGCATAGTTAAAACTCAAAATTATTGGTTCCATGAAGAGAACTGTAACAGATGGCTGCCATAAAACAAAACAATGCAAAATACAGTTTTTGGTATCACTTTTATTCAGGTACAGTTAAATATGGATAATTTAGGTGAATGCATATATTTTCTGAGAATAAGAACTTTATAAACAGATGCCAGTTAGAAATTATTTCCTGTCCTCTTTAAAGGCAAGTCAGACGATTGGCAGAGATCCAGGGAGGCTGGGAACACAGGGCCCTGGTTTTTAATAGGGGTATGGTGGTTCCAGATAGTGATACATTTGGCTGGAAGGATCTGAGCAGAATTGGTATTGCTGGCTATTGAGAGATGGGCACAGTCAGTGAATGACAGTACAGCATGGAGTTTAGCAACCTAAAGGACCATAGGAGGAGGATTTCACTGAGAGCTTTAGGGTGGTGGATCCTGTGCAAACTGCAGATCATGTGATGGTCACTGAGAGTATCAGGAGAATACTGAAATCCAAAGTCAGGTGGGGATGAGATGAGAGTACCCAGTCCAGAATTTAAAACAATGAACATGGCATTCCTCAAACAGCAAGGTCCCTAGAAACATACAGTAACTGATTAAGTATTAAGTCTGCCCTGATGTCTTACTCAGAAATTATTCTGCCCTTCAAGAACTCTCTACAGTCCCCACCTCACTCTTGTCCTAATAACCTCTTTTAGTCACCCTGTTGTGTTTTTAACCCTGATATAGTCTGAGTACTGATCTCAGTGCTGTTTATAATCCACTACATTTCATAACTGAGTTTAAACTCAAACAATGGGCCAGGAGAGACATTCAGGTATGGGTAGTGTACAACATTTCTTATTCAACTAATCCATTGACCGAGCTGACCCAGTGGCATGAGGGCTGATGTGGGCACCTTACCTTCTGTCACATCGGGTGAATCATGTTCAGTGGCAAATGTGGGTTGCTCTGGGGTCAGCCGGGAGGGGAAGGATTGAGCTCCAGAGGACAGCTCTCTCTCCTGAGGAGGGTGGGATAGGTGACCAGCATTTGTCTGACACCTAGACGTTGCTGGATGTTGCGTGCTTGTCCCACACATTGGGGGCAGAGGCAGAGTGGACACTCAGCAAGCAGTGAGCAGAAGCATGCACTGCTTGGCAGTGTGGCATCATTGCACACTACCACAGTCATGCTCAGGGCTGGGGTGGGAGGAACAGCAAAACTATTGAAAAGCAAAACACTGCCACCAATGAAGGAACAAGGAACCCCAGATGGGGAACCGATTGGTGGGTACAGTACTATGAAGACCCAGACAGTGGAAGCACAAAAATAAATCAACAAAAAAAGCAGAAGCAAGATCCAGCAACCACCCCACCAGCATGGATAGTGAATTAGTTACGAAATAAACTACATTTCTAGAGTCATTCCATGCTTAGACTAAACTGCCACATTATCCTCAAGTTCCTTATGAGTGACACTTCGCAATGGTGAGAAGATGACACTTGATCTTTACAATTCTCTATAGTGGAAAACATTGGCTTTCAAAGATATTTACAGTATGCCAAGCTCCAGGCATTCCATAACACTTCATTTTTGGCATGTTATTTGAACTAGGTATGAGGCAGTATGCCTACAGATGGTGACACTTGAAGGAAGCGGGGGTGCCATTTGTATTTTAGTATTGACATTTGGAACAATGGTAAAATAAAATCTCCTGAGTCTCAGTATACTGTACAATGGATTGTCTCAAAACAAGGACCTCCATCATTCTATCCTGCCACCACTACTGCTACCAGCAGGAGTTATTTTAAAGCAGACAAACTCCAGAGGACACCAACAGAGTAAATGATAGTAATGGAGAGACATCACAGTGAGCAAAACAGTTTTCTTTCATCCAGTTGCTGCTAAGCATCTGGATATTCCTACCATCTAAATGTGCACATTTTTGTTGTGGATCATGGCAGTAACATGCTGAATGCAATGGATGGCTGTAATTTCAGTCAATTAGCTTGTTTTACCCACGTCTGTTAGTGAGCCATGTGCTTGACAAGCATGCACAGTTGAAAAAAAAAGCTTTAATGGACAACACTAAACATTTCCTACTTGCTCCAAAATGCACTAAGATAATCCTCATTACCAGTAGAAGGAAAATGCTCCTCAACATTATTTAATTAAAGACATTCCACACAGTGAAACTCCATCTTTTAGGTGATGGAGAGACTCGTGACACAACATGTTTTTTGGGCTATGAAGTTTAATTATGTGGAGGAAATTAGCCATGGGTGCAGTGGTTTGCCTTCTAAAAGCTTGTTCCAATTTTGTGACAATATAAAGAGGTAACAAAGATTTCAATACAGACTATGAAACACATATCATGGTCCTTTCCATGCAAATTTAAGAAAAGTCACAAATGTAGTTATTTCAAATCATCTACAGAGACTGAAAGAAGTAATACTATTAATGCAAAGAAGCGCAAAATCATGCACATAGGGAAGAGAAACCCTGAAGCCACCTATAGACTGGGAGGAGAGTTGTTGGCAGTCACAAAGAAAGAAAGAAACTTGGGTATCATCATCACCAATGACCTGAAATCATCCAAGCAGACCTCTAAAGCAGTACATAAGGCTGGGGGATGTTAGAGTGTATCATTAGGGTATCACAAGTTGTAAGAGGGAGGTAATAATCCCTCTTTACAAGATTGGTTAGTCCCATCTGGAGTACTGCGTGCAGTACTGGAGGCCACCATCACAAGGACATTAACCAAATTGAGGCGGTCCAGAGAAGGGCAACCAAAATGGTGCAGGGACTGCATCAGAAGACATATGAGGACAGATTAATGGAGCTCAATATGTATACCTAGAGCAAAGGAGAAAAAGGTGATATGATCAAAACATTCAAACACCTTAAGGGCATGAACAAGGTGAAAGAGTCTAAACATGTTTCAATATAAGAAAAATAGCAGGACAAGAGGACACAGCATGAGATTAGAGGGAGGCCGATTAAGGGTAATGGAGGAGATTATTTTTCACAGAAAGGGTGGTGGATGCACAGAATGGCCTACCTCAGGAAGTGGTGGCTATGAATACAGTGCAGGGCTTCAAAAGGTATGGGATAGGCATAAGGGAGCAATACAAATGAGTATGAATAGATAGGCCACTGACTGAGCAATGACAGATGGCACATTTATAAGGTAGAAAAGAAATGGGCAGACTGGATGGGCCTTACGGTCCTTATCTGCCATCAACTTCTATGTTTCTACTTTGGCAGTAACCTTGGTGGCACTGGTGTTAATGCTGGTGATGACTGTGGTGATGTAGGTGGAGGAGGGACACTACTAGTTCATCAGACTTCTTCCTGAAGCAGCAGGATGAAATAATCATTATGGAAGCTGAACAGATGTTTCTCGCCCAACTTGCAGACAGGTTTGATAGCTTGGTTCAGACATAGAATTTGCCCTGGCAAAGATCTTGATCCCAGATAAAAATACATTTCATTCAAAGTGGACAAATTGAGTCTATAAAATAGCAACTGTAGCATACATTGCATGCTAGAGAACAAACACAGTTTTGAAGAAACCAGCAAGAAAGTATATACATAACCATCTAGTGAAACTGCTCCTACACTTCCTCCTTGCCAGTTTTCTCGTGCTGCCTGTGCAAGACATAAGAATGACATCAAGGACTTTGACAGTGATTATTCTGTGATTCCTAGACCTATCACATTGGAGTTTGCCCTTTAAGGGGCAAACCAAGTGTCCTGGTGCACCCTTCCTTATTGTTGTTGGAAGTGGTTTGCTTAAGGAGGGAGGGGAAGGTAGGGGAGGGACTGGGAGCCAGGTTAATGAACAAGCTGCAGGAAGGGAGGGGCTAAAGGGGAACAAAAGGTCAGCACAGAGTGGTTCAGCCACTTTGCTGAAGTTTTGTTTTACAGTAGAACTACAGCACATCACATTGGTTAAATCAATTGGAGCAGAGGTTTTGCGAAGCAGGTAAAAACCAACAACTATGTTTAACCAGGAATTAATTAAAAAAAGGACAAACCACCATGTTTGTTTGAGGGAGTCTGTTTAAGGTAACCTGTATGTGGTGGGCTTAATTGTTGTTTTTTTTTGTTTTGAGTTGCTTGAGAGTGGTTTACTTGCAGGGAGATGCTGAATGGTACCAGTGTTCAAAAACTTGTAGGAGGATACCTCACTTGGTCGTTTGGTCCGTTGTTTGAATTGGCAAGAAACTTGGTGTGGAGAATGGACACGGCAAGTAGATAGGACCTCGGGTTGTAATGATTGCATCGTTAGTTAACATAGAAACATAGAAACATAGACTTTGATGGCAGATAAGGACCACTTGGCCCACCAGTCTACCCATTTTCCTACCCTATTGAATAAGCTGCAGATTCTAGTTAACCAACAGCCTACTTCCTGCAACCCCCACTATAATTGCCTTATATCTGTCCCATGCTTGTTTGAATTCCCCACTATTTTAGACCCCACAACCTCTCCAGGAAGGCAGTTCCATGTGTCCACCACTCTCTCCATGAAAAAGAATTTCCTCACATTACCCCTGAGCCGTCCCCCTCTAACTTTAAATTGGCCCCTTGTTCTTACATATCTCTTTTTCTGAAAGATGCTACTCTCCTGGACTTTGTTGATTCCCTTGAGGTACTTAAAAGTTTCTATCATGTCCCCCTGTCCCTCATTTCATCAAAGGTATACATATTAAGCTCTCTCAGTCTCTCTTCATATGGTTTCTGATGTAGACCCTGCACCATTTTAGTTGTCCTCCTCTGGACTGCTTCCATCCTGTCTATGTCCTTGTGTAGATGAGGTCTCCAAACTGCACACAGTACTCCAGATGGGGTCTCACCAACTGTCTGTATAGAGGGATAACCACTTTCCCTTTTTCTACTTGTGATGTCCCTCCCTATGCATCCCAGTATCCCCGGCCCTCCTTACTGACTTCTCACATTGCTGCCCACCTTTAGGTCATCTGATATGACTACATCCAGATCCTTTCCATTATTGTTGTCGTTAGTACCTCCCTGCTATTGTGTACTTTTCTCCTGGAGTTTTATTTCCCAGTTGCATTACTTTGCACTTCTTTGCATTGAATCTAAGTTGCCATATGTCTGACCATTCCTCCAACCTTGCCAAGTCCCTTCTCATCCTTTCTATCCCCTTGTGTATCAACTCTGTTACAGATCTTTGTGTCATCCATAAAGAGGAATACCTTTCCTTCAGACCCTCTGCAATGTCACCTATAAAGACGTTAAAGAGGACTGGACCCAGTACTGAGCCCTGAGGTACTCCACTAGTAATCCCTTTTCATCAGAATGTGTTCCATTCACTATTACCTTCTGTGTCCTGCTGTGCAGCCAGTTTGCTACCCAGGCTACCACCTGGGACCCACTCCCAGGCTGGCTAACTTGATTATTAATCTTTGTGCGGGACTGTGTCAAATGCCTTGCTAAAGTCTAGGTAGGCCATATCCACAGCCCTCCCTGGTCTATTACTTTGGTCACCCAGTCAAAGAAATCGATTAGATTCATCTGACATGACCTTCCTGCTGTGAATCCATGCTGCTTTGGGTCCTGTGCCTCGCTGGCCTCTAGGTACTCAACAAGTCTTTCTTTCAGAAGTGATTCCATCATTTTCCCCACCACTGAGGTCAAACTAACAGGTCTGTAGTTTCCTGCTTCTGCCTTGCTCCCACTTTTGTGAAGGGAATCACATCTGCCCTCCTCCAGTCCTCAGGTACCACCCCATCTTCCCATGATTTGTTAAAAGTGTGGATAGTGGTGTCACTAGGTCCTCCCTTAGCACTTTTAGGATTCTAGGGTGAATCCCATCAGGCCCCATTGCTTTGTCCACCTTGAGTTTTAGGAGTTCTTTCAGTACTCTTTCTTCTGTAAATGGACTGGTGTCAACCCCACTATCCAGAGTGCTTCTACTGTTTGGTTTAGGTAACTCCTCCTCCTCTTCTTCTTTGGTTAGAAAAGCCTAGTGGACACAGCGTGTGGAGCTTAACAAGAGGAGTGAAAGAATGTGTAGCGTTCAGGGACAATGATGTAACGGTGACCTGAGTAGACTTGGGAATAGTAGCAGTGAGGCCAGAATACAGAAACAATGCTGGGGAGGACATGGAGGAACACGTGGAATAAGGGGCCCCACAGGCGAGAAGTTGAGTGAAAAGATGAGCACTGGTGAGGGAGAGTCAGCACAGAGCAAGGGGAGCAAGTGGCTGGGGGGCTATGAGGTACAGAGCAGGCCGCGTGTGCAGGCCATGGATGTGTGCTGCCGAACAGTGAACAGCTGCGGGAGGCAGAACGAGATCTCTGGAGAGGTGGGAGGAAAGAAACCTTCGAGAAACTATTTGGGAACAGGGGAACAAACAAGAGGTCTACTGGAGCTGAGGCCCAAGAGGTGGCTGGTTGCACGGGTGGGGTGAAGCCAGGTGGGAGTAACTAGCAGAGTTTGGTCTTCAGGTAGGTAATCAAGCTACAGGAGGGGCCTTGTGAGCAGAAGATGAACAAAAAGAGGATGACAAGGCTGAGGTCCAACTGGGAGGGGGAAGGCAGGAAATAGGGTGAGGCCACGTGGCGTGACATCACACACCATGACAAAGGGGGAGAGGTGTGTTTAGGCAGAGGCCTCAGGTTTAGGTCGAGGGAGTTCAGCAGACAGCAGGACTCTAGGGTGCAAAAGGGGGCCAACAGCAGGAGGAAAAGAGCATTCCAGGAATAATGTCAGGCACTGCCTATGTCAGTGGGGTGGGGGCTGAAGGTCAAGCCTGCAGCCATGTGGCAGGCCTGAGGCCTGTGAAGCTGAAGATGGGTGATAGGGTACATGGGGCTGGGCCTGCCAGCCACATGCAGGACTGAGGCCTGCAATGCTGAAGAAGACCAAGGTGCAGAGTGGACTTGCAGTGGGAAAAGGTGCTGGGGGCAAATAAAGGGATGTAGGGGCGCAGTTTGTGCGCCAGCAAATCAAAGCGACGAGTTTAAAAAATAAATAAATAAATAAATAAATAATATATAGAAACAAAAATAACAAGGTCTGTTTCTGCATGCTAATTTAAAGAAATAAGACATGGAAGGAAAATGGATGGGTGAATAACACAGACAATTTGCCTGGATATGGGTTAGGGTGGTGGACAAGCAACAAATGCCTAGTTATATAAAAAGTGAGCGACAGGAGCGGGAGGTGGCTGATCAAAGCAAGACAAAGAAATTGAGCATATGTATTAATAAAGAACATTTTTCAGTTTAATTGCGGCTTTATACAGGCAAGAAAGGAGATGGCACCAAAGAGAAACAGGCCTCACAAGAAGATGCCTACAAGGACATTGTGGAACTAGCTGAAAAGGCCAACAAGATGTGGCAGCTGGTAGAAGGAAGGAACCAGGAGATCCAGGTAGAAAAGGAAGGCAGGAAAGGAAAGGGGCAGTGAGAAGCGTCCAATGGGAGGGTGCCAAGCCCAAGGAAACTGCAACAGCCAATGGTGGTTCCTCCCTGGTGACCAGCCCAGTGCCACTGCTGCCCTGTGTACTAGAACCATCAGTACCTCCCCAAGAGCAAGTGGTGCCGCCACCACTTGAATCTAGAATGGACCCCCAGAACACAGGAGTTCCCTGTGTACAATGCCACAACCACTGGTCCAGCTGCAGGAACCCAGGCCAGGGGCTCTTGAGGATAGCAGGCTACAAGAAGCTGAAAACCCACAGGTAATGTATCAGGTACAGTTGGGGACAGCATTAAAGAATACATAGGCCAGATTCTTACAGCTCTGGGGACAGGGGTTTAGGGCAGATGGAATAGGTATTGGCAAAGATCAGGTTGGATAGGAAAACAACAGCAGAGGTACAAAAGGTGACGGAAAGCATGCGAAAAGGTACACTGAAGATAGGAGCACCAAGGCTGAGAATAGAGGAACATGTACCGTTAGTGATGAAGAAAAAGATATGTAAAGGTGAGTATGTAGACATCTTTGCCTTAGTCAGTAAGGAGGCAGCAGCAAAATATGAGGAGGCGGAGAGTACTGGGAACAGTGAGATGGTGGCAGCAGTAGTTTTACTGGGTAAGATAGAAGAGGACAAATTTACAAAAGGAAAGATGTGGGATGGGTGGTTTGTGGGTTTGCCACATACTCAGCTATAGTGCAGAAAAGAAGGCTGATTGGACATCCTCTCATTACATACTCACTGATCATAGGAAGGGCAAAGGCAAAAGGAGGAGTAGGATGGATATATTATAATGAGTTTTTCCGGCAAAGGATGGCAACCTCTGAGGATGTGCAGTGGGATACAAAACAGTTGGATCTGTGGACAGACTATGTAACTGATCAATCCACACCAGAAGGAGAGATAGGGAAAGAGGAGTACCCAAAAATGCTTCTGGGGCTATAACAGGGCATTCTGTTCCTGGCCGCAATGTTGGTTCGGCATGCATGCTCAAAATGTGGGGGCACATCCCTGCAGTAGATGTAGGACTACATGGACACAAGGGGCCTCGAGGGGCGGGGGTCAGGGTACAGGGTCAGCAGCCCTATCAGGAAGAACAGAGCTATAAGGGCCAGCCATGGAACAGAGGCAAGAAGCAGAGGATAGGGGGTAGGGGAACCAGGCTTACTGAACAATTAGAGATGGGAGTGAGTCAGGGTGGGGGGTTAGGAGAACAATTTCAAATAGCAAAAACCCCTATCAAAATAGAGTTGTGGGAGAGATGGTTAAAAGGTTGCCCAGATAGAGAGGGCAGAAACATTAAGAATAGGTTTTAGAACTGGTTTCAGGCTGTGGTTCAAGGCCCAAGGAGGGCAAGAGAGGCCAACAAGTTGGGGTTGATTAAGGGAAGGAAGAAATTTGAAGAATAAGATAGAGAAAGAAAAAAGTGGCAGGGAGAATAGAAGGACCATACCTTCCCTCCATTAATGAATATGATTTCCCACTTGGTTTGGTTTCCAAGAAACAGGAAGGGAATACAGGGTGATTCACCATCTGTCATTTCCAGAAGGGACTCATTGAATGATTTTATAATGGAGGGGCACAGCAGAGTGACTTATACAATGCTGAAAGAGGCCGTACAGATTATTAAGGTGACACAGATGCATGGATGGCCAAGACAGACATAGAGTCTGCCTTCGTTTGCTCCCAGTCAGATGGGAAGATTGGGATCTATTGGAGTTTAAGATAGGGGACCAGTACTATTTTGACAAGGCCATGCCCATGGTTGTTCCATAGCTTGTGCTACACTGAAGCTTTCATTATCTGTTTGCAGTGGATATTTCAGGAACAGACGGGTACAGAGCAGTCATACATTACCTGGATGACTTCCTTTTAATAGGCAGTGGATGGGAGGCAAAAAGATGCTGGGTAGCTTCCAGAACCTGTGTGGAGGACTGGGAGTACCACTGGCACCAGATAAAATGGAAGGACCCAGTAAGGTGCTAATTCTCAGGAATTGAGATAGATGCACAACGAGAGGTGTTTTGGTAGCCTGATAGAAAGTATAAAAACTTAGAAAGCTGATTCACACTCATACATCCAGAAGACTGGTACAATTGAGGCAGGTAGAGCAAGTAATGGGACATTTGAACTTTGCCTGTAGGGCAATTGGGCCAGAGAGGACATTTACTAAGTGACTAGCGAGCCACTGCAGGTGTATCCAGACTACACCACTGGTTGGATAAACAAGAGGAGTGAAAGAAGATTTTAAAGTATGGAAGAATTCCTAGCAGCTATAATGGCTCCTTATTTGGCAGGAAGAGTGGGTTTACAACACAGATCTTGAACTGTATACAGATGCTGCAGGAGGGTTGGCATGGGGGGCTATATGAGGGGCAAATGGTTCTCTGACATGGCCAAGCCATTGGGTGAGAGACAGAAGGGTAAGGGACATCACACTGTTAGAAATCATGCCCATTTGGGCCTGCACCCTGGGTGGGTGGAGGAGTTAAGGAATCAGAAGGTCACATTCTGGTGTGACAACAAAGCTGTGGTAGAGGTTTTGAACAACAGGGAGCCAGATCTGAAATGCTCATGGGGGTGTTGAGACAGCAAGTGTTAAGAGCTTTGCATCTGAATATGTCGTTCAGGGCCAAGCACATAGAGGGATGAAAATACCCTAGCTGACAGCCTTTCCGCCTGCAACAGGATCATTTCTGGATGCTGGCACCAGCAGCAGAGGAACAGAAAACACCCATACCAACAAACATCTGGGACGTTGGCAAGAGAGTGGAAATGTTGTTTCTCAACTCATGGGCACCACGGATCTTGATGGCTATGAAGGGGCCTGGTGGGTGTTGCAAACATTCAGGACATCACACCACATAGAGGTAAGTGGGCCACTCCACGGAACAGCAGTTAGGAAAGTTTACAGTGGACCAATGGCAGAGAGGTATGACCCACCACGGTGGGGGTTTACCTAGCAGGGATTAGTGTAGTTTGTAGCCTAAGGATATGGAAGGACCCTACAAAATCAATGTTGATATGGAGAATGATGCAGGGTGGAGTAGGTTGCAACAAAGACCCAGGGATTGAAGACGACAATAGCAGACCATTGACTAGCAAAATTAAAAAGGGTATTACCGGCAATTTGCAGATCCAAGGATGAGGCACAATTATTTCACACAGTTTACTTAGTGATGTTTGCAGGACCCATGAGAGTGAGTGGGTGGTAGGGCATGGCAGCAAGGACACAAAGGGGGCTAGAATAGGCAGACATTACTTAGGGTCAGAATGAGATACAAGTCCCAGTTAAGAGGTCAAAACAGATCAAGTGGAAATGGGTGTGCCATAACCATTAAGGCTCACGTGGACAGGACAGTGTGCCTGTAAAACCTCTGTGGGCATACATCAAGAGCGCAGGATTAAGAAGGAGATTATTTGTACAAGGGGATGGAAGAGGGTGACGAATTATCAAGTAACGGCCATGCTAAAAAGGGCATGGAATTCTTGGGTGAGGACCTGGCAATTATTCTTCACTCTTTCCGAATAGGGCTGCTTCAAAGTGGGCAGCAGCAGGAAATGGTGAACAGTATGATGGAAAGGAGCACTGGCAGTCTGCCAGCTATAAGAGGTATGTTAGGAATATACAGGTTTGAGATTAACTTGACACTTTTGTTTTGTCTACAGGAGCAAAAAAAAAGAGGGGTTTGTAAAATGCAAGAATATGGACAAGACAAGAAGATGATTAAGATGTCTATTTTGCTTCACTTCTATAGGTAGAGGGAGGACCACTGAAGCATGAATCTGCAGGCACTCATACATTTATTGGGCAGAAATGAGAGCAGAGAAAAAGCTGGGGAAAGTAGCTGTACCAGGATGCCAGACAATGTAGGCATGTGTGGCATGGCATTAGAAGGATGAGGTGGGCACAGTTGCTTCCTACCCTGAAGGACATGAAAGAGAGCAGCCCATCCCAGACTTAATTATTATACACCTGGGGCAATGACCTTGGGGGGAAGCCATGGGTGGACACATATATGCAGTTAAAACAGGACTTAGGGAAGATATGGCAATGGTGGCCTAGAGTGAGCATAGCCTGGTCAGACCTGATACCAAGGAGGGTATGGAGACATGAACATAGCCATAGAGCAATGGACAGGGCCAGGAGGAAGATGAATAGATGGGTAGGAACTTTGGTTAGGAGTATGGGAGGCACATAATATTGCGAGGGGTGGAAGAATGGGTAGAAGAATTTTACAGATCAGAAGGAGTGCACCTGTCAGATCTAGCAATAGACATATTTAATACTGAAATGATGGGGTTTATTGAGGCATGGAGGAGACAAGAAAGGAGACTTATGTGAAAAAAAGGGGAGAGGAAGAACCCTAAAGGGAGAAGGCCAGTCATCCAATGCAAGCTGGAGACAGGTGTGGGGAAAAGGGGAGGAAAGGAGGGATGGGAAGTAAAAGAAATATGATGAGAAGAAGAAACTGAAGAACAAAAAGCGTTCTTGGTTCTCACCGTTACCTACCAGAAAAGAGAAGAAGAAGGCACCCAGGTTTTCACCTGGGAAGTGAGAAGAAAAGAGAGAGAGGATCAGAGTTGGAGATTTGGATGCAATACAAATAAAATTGTAAAAGACATTAATAAATGATAATGAGAATTGGAAATGAAATTATGATATATAAATAATAAATTGATTGCCAATCTTAGCACAACAACTTACAAGTGATCTGTCTTTATGGGAAAAGAAGAGGAATCTGGGACAATGGAGTTTGCCCTTTAAGGGGCAAACCAAGTTGTCCTGGTGCACCTTCCCCTTATTGTTGTTGGAAGTGGTTTGCATCGGAGAGGAAAGAGGGGAGGGACTGGGCGCCAGGAAAATGAACATGCTCATGGGAAGGAGGGCTAAAAAGGGTACAAAAGGTCAGCACAGAGGTGGTTCAGTCACTTTGTTGAAGTTTTGTTACCTCCCACCCACCCGAAAAAGAGAAGGTGAAAGTGGTAATGGAGAAGGGATTGACAAGGACTGTCAGAGGTGGATGACAGAGGAAGTCCAGTCGGATGATGGTGGACTGCCAGAGGTGAATGGCAGGGAGAAAGGGAGGGGAAAGGAGGGAGGGGAAGGAAAAAGAAATATGATGAGAAGAAGAAACTGAAGGACAAAAGCAGTCTCGGTTCTCACCGTTACCTACCAGAAAAGAGAAGAATAAGGCACCCAGGTTTTCACCTAGGGAAGTGAGAAGAAAGAGAGATAGAGGATCAGAGTTGGAGATTTGGATGCAATACAAATAAAATTGTAAAAATACATTAATAAATGACAATGAGAACTGGAAATTAAATTATGATATATATAATAAATTGACTGCCAATCTGAGCACAACAACATACGAGTAGTTTGTCTTTGTGGGGAAAGAAGGGGAATCTGGGACAACTTTATGATATGCATGCTCATGCACACTTGAACATAATGAGGAGGACTGAAACATGTCACCAGAGTATATATTGCAGGTTTATTTGGCAAAACCAGTGTCTAGCAGAAATATTGATTCAATCAGCTGCTGGCAAGACAGCCAAGCAATTTGGCTTCCACTGGTTAAAGTTGTATTGTTTTTCGTGGATGCCCTCCAAAGTCTATTGCTCGGAAAGATGCAGCAGTACAGTTTGGGAAATGGCCTCACCTCATTGCTTGAGGATAGTTGAGGAGAATCTGGAGTGTTTCACTGTCCTCACACGTATCTCACTACTGATAAAATTTAAATAAGCATTTGATTATTCAGATCTTTAATAAGGGCATCAGCTATTCAATTTCAAGTTTATTGTGAAGGATAGATCCTTTGAGCATGCTCATTTACAAGGAGGTCCCTAATGCAAGCAATGAGAACAGGACTATACATATAATAAATACAAAACCTGAAGAGCAAATTGAGGAGAACAGAAATAATAATTATAAAAGGTATTTACAATATATACAATAATTGCATACAGAGTAGTATGCAGACAAAACAATTGAGTTCTATTCCCACTTCAAAACTTCATGGTGCCATTTCCATTAGTATCACTGGCATAGTCTAGCTCACCACTCCAACAGAAACAAAAGGAATGGTCTGACACACACAACTACAAGTCCTCATATTTATACTGTGACTATGGCATTGTCATCACCAACTAGCTTATCAAGATACATATCACTCAGACCTGTTATCAGTAAGACCATGTAGCTGACATGATGAGTGATCATACACTTTATAGGTGCTCACTTGTCAACTACTACTCTACTCTCTGTCTTCTTTGCCATCCACCTCTACAGTACAATTCACATTAAACTGTCATAACAATGGGTTGATTTGGTATTTCTTAATGAGTTGTGTAAGAATTGCTGCATAAAGCACAACACCCTGCAAACCTGTTGCCTAAGAGTTACAAATCAGTTTTGCATTGTACTGTGATGTAAACCACAAATGCATTCCAGTTGTGTTACAAAACATTGTATTAAAGTTGTTAATGAGCTGGCAAAATCTTTCAAAATACACTGTGAGTTGCTAATGCATTGCCAACTTAAAAATGCAAAAGCAACTCATTGGTGGAACAGATGAATGCAAACTGTTGTATACAATTGTCTGTTGTGTGCAATGCAAATAAAAAAAACAATTGAAATATAGATAATGCATATATGAATATATAAAAATTATATTGATGGTAACATGTTGATGATCAATATAATTCCTAAATTGAATGTGTTTATTCTGTATGTTTCTTAATGTGAAATGAGTTATATCTAAGCTGGGGTATCCTGGGCAAATAAACTGTAAAATTAAAATAAAAATAAGTACTCTGTCATCCAAGTCAGTGTGCCATTTCATTATTTTGCCATGCAATTGACATATGGAGTTAGACAATCTAAGAGACTAACAGTTTAGATGGATATCTGTTTTGAGCATAACTGTGGCAGATCCTTTAAAATAAATAGTTATATCAGTGCATCCACTTCAGACTGCTCTATTGTGTTCTTTTGAACCAGTTAGCAAGTTGTCTGACAGCCTCTCCAATATAAATAGCTGAATACCTCTTGCAGAGAATACAGTATGTTCATTATCCTGAAATGTATAAGAAGTCCTTGGTGCTTTGGTAAATGCTTGTGGTATCTTACATAACAGTGAGAGAAGAGTTTAATCTACTGGTATAACAGTGGGTTCTGTTAGACACTATGGTACTCTATTTCCATTGTGCAAACTGATCCTATAAGTTTCATCTACACAGGAACCTTTACACCAACACCACAGGCCATGCAACCTTCAGAATGTCCTGGTATGGCAGTATATCTCACTTGCTGTATTGTACCAGTTTTAAAAGATTTTTTTTTAAAGAAAGTTCCCATTTTTATTGAGGCTTCTTAAAACATTGTAAAAAGATGAAAATGATAATAAAAAATGCTTAGAGAAAGCAAAGAAGCAATTACAGTACAGATAAGGCTAAACAGTGTCTCTTGTCAATCACATTTAACTTGTACTCCAACCTCTTTATATTTTTTTTTGGGGTGACACTATGCAATAAAATTGCCAAACCAAGTACAGGCCAGATTCAGAGGGCCCAATTTTCAAAGAGCCACTAGATCACCCACAATTTGTGGAAATCTAGGGCTGCAGTGAACTCTGGGTGCATCAGGGACCCTGTACCTAATTCCATAAAATAGGGTCCTTGTGCCAAAATCCCAGGAGTTGCCACACCCACAGGCTAGTGCCAAACAATTGGTGTACTTGTGGGACCTGCTGAGGATCTGGCCCCTCCACCCAGCATAACACTAGTGAAGCTGGGATGGTGGGGTGAAACATGTCTTGTCAGTATGGGTCTAGGGGCAGAAGAGGTATAGGGGACATGATAGCAGTGTTGGGTAGAAGGTGTCCATGCCAGGGAGTGATGTGGCACCCAACCAGGGTGCCATTATTATAAGTGTAAATCCAGTCTGCTTATACTATAGGGGTGTGTGTTCCAGGAACAAACAGTGCCCAAGGCTGGGGCTGCTGCCAGGGCAGTGCCCACTTGTGCCATGACACTATTGGTCCCTTGGATAACTCCCCATGGCACCAGCCCACTGGCTTTATATTAGTGGCACCCCCAGGTGCCACATCACTCCCTGAATGGCCACCTTCACCACAATATCCCTATGGCACCATGTGCCCCTTCTCCTCTGGACCCCACTTTCAGAGCCCCCTAGTTTATCACCTTTTTATAGCACTGGCACAAGGTGATTAAACTACCTCCTGGCTGGTCTAACTTTAACCCTTGCTGTACCCATGACAAGGCTTCCAGAATACTTAAAAATGGAATGTTGCATCTCCACTGTGGCACAAGGCCCCTTACAACTGGTACACCTGGTTATGTGATGCAACCATTGCACAAGGAGGCTGTGGTGCAGCAGAGTCAGGATTTGATGCAACTGCATTAGAAACATTGACTGAAGTAAGTTGTGACATGTCACGCCTTGCATCACAATCTTTGATGCAAGTCCCTTGTGTCAATCTATCTCTTTTGGAAATTGGGCCCAGAGTGCAGTGGATATAAACAAGTGTCATGGAAAGTGGCTTCAAGGAATAATCTGCTTAAGGATTCCTAATATTTATGGTCAACAATAATCACATATTTTTCTAGTTAACTATAAATCATCAAATGTGCTGACATAGCGATCATATGCTTTTCATTAAAAGCTTCTTAACTAGCATGGAGGGTCACATTAACTCTGCCTCATTTAAACCATAGAAACCAATTATAGAACAATGTGACTTTCTTATTCTTTCCTGAATACACTACATTTGGAAGGCCATTAGCATTGAATACAGCCAGAAGACACTCTGAAGAAAGGTACTGAGAAAGCAAGTCATGGGCTTTACAGATATGTCTGATTGAGAGTTGTTGCCAATATTTTTAAGTAGAAATTCACTTCCTTTTCAAGTTTTTATTAATACTTACAGTTAAAAACTGCTTAGTTCTTTCTGCATTTATTATTAACTTTCAGACTTTTTCATTCAGTAAGTGACTTTAAGACATGTATATATATATATATATATATATATATATATATATATATATATGGATACACAACCCTTATGAATATTGTCGATATTTTTGTTTGAGTTATGATTGACCCAATAACATCATGAGTGGTGAAGCCATGAGTGATGTTATCGGGTCAACTCATAAGAACAAAAATATCGATAATATTTCCAGTGGGGTATATTCCATTTATGCCATACCTCCAAAAAGTGAAAAAAAGTAAATTCTTGCTATTTATTGCCAATTATAAAACTCTAAAAGAAAACTATAAATGAAACACCACTCATTTTGTAGGTATTTTGTCCTGATTAACTTTTTTCACAAAGTACCATGCTACTGTTTTTCATTTTAATGTTATATGCATTTTTGTTTCAAAAATGAAAAGTTGAATTTTCTGCAGTTTCTTTGCTAATTATAAAAAACTGAAAGGTATATATCAATGAAACACCACTCATTTTGTAGATATTTTTGTGGTGAACAACTTTCATGCTCATAGTACCATGCTATCATTTTTCATTTTAAAGTTATTTGCATTTGTTTGTTGAAAAATAAAACAAAATAGCATTTTCTACTGTTTTTTGCTTATTATATAAAAAATAAAAGTTAGTCATAAATAAACACCCCTCATTTTGTAGATATTTTTGTGCTGAATAACTTCATGCTTGCAGTACCATGCAATCATTTTAGCTTTAAAGTTAACATTTGTTCATCGAAAAAGTGAAAAAAGTACTTTTGTTGTTTTTCAGCTAATTATATAAAAAATAAAAGTTACCCATAAATTAAACACCACTCATTTTGTAGATATTTTGATGCTGAACAACTTTTGTGTTCACAGTACCATGGTACCATTTTTCATTTTAAAGTTATTCTGCATTTGAACACAGTTACTACTGCTACTGCAGCTGAATATGCAAATGAGTTCTGAATGAACCAGTCTCTACCTACTGTGTGGATAATTTGCCTACAGTGAGGATAAATGCGATATCTCACTGTAGGTCTGACAACCCTGAGAATAACAAAATATCTGCCTTTTTATCCTCACAGGTATGATATATATATATATATATGCCATACCTGTGAGGATAAAAAAGGCAAATATTTCTTATTTCAGGGTTGTCAGATATATATATGTATGTATATATAAAATCTTGTAGCTGTTGCATATTATATTTTGAATTTCTGTAAGTGATTTGATTGCTGTCCATTTGTTATAGAAATGTGAAATATCAACAGCACAAAAAAATCATAGACAGTATGAGAAGAAATAAACAGGTAAGAAAACAATGTGTTTACAGTAGGTTTATTTTAAAGACCAGTGAATGAATGCACATCAGTGTTCAGTGTTAATTGATAGTTTGTCAATTCCTTAGTGGAAAAAACTAAGTACTTGGCATTTCACCTATGTATTATATTGTAAAATTGTGACATGTCATACTGTACTAAGCTATCTTTAGGCTCACAAGTCAAATATTCAGGACTACAAATGGCCTTTGTTTTCTGGTTGTGATCCTTTCATTTTTTTTGTTATAAAATATATTCTTTGAGTAATGTGCTGAAAGCAAACCTGGTCTTAGTCTTCACTTTTAAACCATTCTTTTATCTCTGACATTGATATGAGAAAATACCGACATTAAATTGCTAACAATAGTGTTAAAAATCTTGCAGTAAATTACAGAGTTGTACTGTCTCATTCTCTACTAAAACATCAATTTAGTTATTTGAAATATTCTACTTACAATCAACTCCATCCAGTAACTTTTGTACCTAGCTACACGAGACTTACTGTAATTGTGTTTGTAGTACAAAACAGCTATAGTACAAGCCACTCTAATTTGCCTAGGCACTAGCAGGCCAATGAGACATTGTAATGGCATAGGCATATGCACTATCTGATTAGAATCCCAAAAGAAACAGTAATAGAAAAAGATAGAAGGAATCATTGCAGTTTCCTGTCCCTACAAATTAGTCTAATGGGCTAAATATGGCACATTGAAACACATCTTAATCAAGACAACTGATTTTCATTTTTTACCTGAAAACCCAGGGCAGTTCTGAAATTTGGACTGACTGCACACAGGTAAAAACAAAGAATTTCTATGGCATTTGGCATTTTATGCCAAATCAGTAAATTTATAGAACATGTATGTTTCTTATAAATGCTTCCTGTCTTATGTTCCATTTGCTTTATCGAATGTTCTGTATATTAAACCTTCTTTTATTCTGTTTATTGATACACATACCAAAGGAATGACAGTAGAATCCTGGCAAAATCTGAAAACTAGACTAACAATCACTGGTGCACTCCCAGAATCTCAAGTCTTGGCAATGCGATTTCATTACTTTAATCACTGTAAATCCATGTCCTTGGTCATGATGGTATAGCATGTTTTATGGGAACAGGCATGCCATGGCAACTCATCACTTGACAGCTATTTGAAGCCAACTTTTATAAGATAAGGACATAAACTCATCACTGCTGACTGACCTTATCTGTACAACAGATGAATACTGAACCAAAGCTTGTATAACAATACAACAAAATCAGTATTTAAATGGATATAAAATCCAGCCAAAAATCATACTGTATATGTCATTCATCAGAAGTCTTCTCTGATGTACAAAAACAAGAAACTGGAGTCCCTCTGCAAAGTGTTTAATCCAGTTAGGTAAAGCACAGAATTCAGGTTGGATGTGTAAGGTCCCTTATCTACATCTGTAGCAGCAGTTGTTGCTGTGCAGGCAGCTTTATACAGCTTATGTATTTGCATTTGTATTTATTTTACCAGGAAAAATCTCCATTCAGCAGTGCTTATTTACAAGGAAATCTTGGTTAGGATAGATAACATATCATGGACAGTGAGGCAAATTCACATAATTCAGGAAATAAAGAAATAATTTTTAAACAAAGTCTAAAATATATATTCTAATACAAAGACAAGAATAGCAAGAATATTAATATATAAGCCTTACAGCAGAGTTGATATATACAGAGTTACTAACAAGTACAGTATTGATCATACAGTTTTATATATATATATATATATATATATATATATATATATATATATATATATATATAACAGAATTCACATTTATCACCACAAAATTGACCAAGTAGGGCCTTGAAATAAGAGGGCTAATGAGCAAACCCAGTTTCAGCAAATTTTGCAAGGCATTCCAAAAGTGCGGGTTGCCCAACTAAATACTATTTTATCAAATTTTGGATGGTGTCCTGGGACATTAAACAGGATGATGTTATGTTTTCCTAGATGATACAAACCTATAGATTTCTGAAGGAGACTTGATAAATATAGCAGCAGCAGGTTCTGCATTGACTTAAAGGATCACATATGTAAGTTTCTTAACCTTATGGTCATAAGATAAGTCCAATCCATTACTGTGTAGAGGTCACAGTGATGTTTTCTGATATGCAGACCAGAGATAAACCAGAGTGTTTCTATGAACAGCACATCTAGTTTGGATAGGTGAAAAACAGATGTGCCCTGTATATGATATCACAATAATAAGTAGGGGAAGGAAGGTCACCTGAACAGCCATTTTCTAGTTGTGGAGATAAAATAGAATGTGTTTCTATAACAGAACCCAAGTTTCTGGCACAACTTTTCAAAAACTTTCAATATGCATATTGAAGGACAGCTTGCTCATCCTGCCACGTGGGTCTGCATGTGAAGAAATCTACCAGTTCTAGATTGTCTAATGTTAATGTTTTAATATATGTTGAGGAGGAGGGCAGGAAAGGTTTAGATGAGAATACCTTTACTTGATATTTGAAACATTTAACAGGAGTTTTGATATGCACAGACTAATTAAGTGTTTATCAAATTTCTCTTGAAGTACATGCATGGCAATAGTTGGATAGGACTAGAAACATGCAGAACAGTGTCATCAGTGTATAGGTGTAGCTATGTCTTTATAATATTAGATGCTAGATCATTAATATAAATCATGAATAAAAGTGGTTCTAATATGGATTCTTGCAGCACTCCTTTGCAAATGTGGCATGGGAGGATGACAAGTCCCTCATCGTTAGCCACTGTTGTCTTCTAACAAGATACTCCTGAACCATGCTAATGCATTTTGGGCTCTAGGCCAATATTCAGGAGTTTACTCAAGAGAATATAGTGGTTCACAATATCAAAAGTTTTACTAAGGTCTAGGAAGATTGTCATGTTAGAAAGTCTTTGATGGAGGAAGGAAATCAATCATTGGTGACTTTAAAGAGGACAATAAATCATTCCAACTTAGTAGTTGTTTTTAAAGTCCTTATTTTCAAAAATATTATTCATTCCTCTATTATTCATATTTAACTGCATCTGAATGAAATGTCATATGAAAAACTGTATTTTACATTGCTATATATTTATAGGCAGCACTCTGTTACAGTTCTCGTCATAGAACCAGTAATCTGGGTTTTAACTATATAATGATTTGTGCACTGAATTTAAAGCATGGTTCTGATAGCAACCTGCTCATAATTAGCATTCTGTATACAAAACATGACATAGTAAAACTCAAACTACTCAGTTCCATGAAAAGAAATGTGCAGTATGTTGTCCATAAAAGAAAACAAATGGAAACACAGTTTTCACATCAGAGTTTATTCAGGTACAGTTAAATATGAATCATTTGGAGGTATACATTTATTGCTGTAAAGAGGGACATTACTAACTGCTGCCAGTTAGCACACATTTACTGTCCCATTTAAGGCAGTAGTTATTTTGTATTGAGTTTGAAAACATGATTGCTTTGGGGAAATAATATTAAATTTATCAAGATATCCTCTGATCTGCTCATTCACTGATTTTTTAACATTTTAGTCAAGACCAGAAGATTGGAGATAGGTTGATAATTGCTTACTGAGGCCTTTTCCAGACTAAATAATGCAATAATCTGGCAGTTTTCCAGAGAGGTGGGATTTTGCAATTTGCTATCAACAAATGTAAAAGATGGGTTATAGGAGTTCTGAGGATAGAATAACCCATTTTTCTGAACATCAGCTTGACCTATCATCAGCAGCACTTTTTGGATACAGATTCTGAAGAAGCTGCTCCACCTGCAAGAAGGAGAATGGCTGGAACAGAAATAGGTCTCAGCAGTTGTTACTTCCGCATGACACTGAGAATGTTCAACATGGACTCTGCATAAACTAGCTCTTACTAAATTCTAAAAGGACTGTGTAATTGACCTTTGGTACTAGACAGAGATTAGCAAGGCTACAACATAATGTAATTCTTTCTTCAAAATTCTGGATAGCAACCTTCTTTTAGAGGTATCCCACCACATGCACTTTGGGGTGTAGCTTGACCAAAACCACATCTTTTCACCCACATTGACTCCATGTATAAGAACCTTTACCTTTAGGTTGGTGTATTGTAGTTCAACAAATCCAGAATTGCTCTCCTGGTCAACTGTAAGATCATCCTCAAGATGATCTTGTTGCTGTAATACTGTATGTGAACCGATGTTATGTAACTGATATGTTACACTGCCATTGATTTGCTAGGTTGGTTTTATCAACTAATTTTTAAATAAAATATTTCATGTTAAAGAGGTAACCTTACTGGTGTTTAACTACATGTATATAGTCTACAGAACCCAAAGTCAACACTTGCAAGTCTGAACCACTTTCTTAATTCCTTCTATTTCCTTTAGTGCTTCAGCTCTCACCCATCACTGTTTTCTCAAAGCGCTCTCTCTCTGTCAAAAGATCCAACATCTCTCACTATGTTTCTCCTTCTGTCCAAATACCGCTTGCCCTGTTCTCACTTATTGTTCATATAACTTTTGTTCTAACAGCCAGTCTTCCTACTTCCTCTGATCAAAAGTGTTTGTTCTTTTTATCCCTATGTGCAAATCTGTATCAGACCAGTATGCTTTCTCTAGCCATCTTCCAACACTGTGAAACAGCTTACCTTTCCCCATCCATCTCTCATCCTCCCTGCACACTTTCAAATCACTCTTATTAGAGCACTTCACAAAGCATGCACTTGCAACTATCTTCCTCTTCTCTCTGCATTGCAACAAGCCATACATCTTCACTCCTTCCTCATTATCTATATTGTCATTTATCCTATTGTACAGCTTAAAACCCAATACTAAGGAAGTATAAGGAGCACAAAAGGCAAATTGCCCATAATAAACTCTTACTAATTACCTACAATATGACACATTATTGCTTGATAATTAAATCCTGTCTAACCTGTCACTGAATTTATTTTGATTCACTAATAACAACAGAAGTAGGTAAGGAATTCCAGGGTTGATGATTCTTTGTGAAAAACAGCATGTTCTTTTTATTTTACTTTTTATCTTGTCAGTTGAAGGAGGCATCCTCTTGTATTAATGGTTACCTGTTTAAATTCTAGTCCACAATCAAGTATGAGAGATGGATCATTGACAACTTCCCAGGAAAACAAAAGAACCCCTCTCATGCACTTTTGTTCCAATGGCATTAGATAACATTCAGAAAGTCTGTGCTCATAAGATAAGTTTTATCTGTAGAAATAAATTTTGTCACCTTTCTTTGAAAATTCTCACTTTTCTTGATGTATTTTTGCTTATAAGGCCACCAATATTGGGAAGCATACAAAACAGAATCTTATATAGGCATGATAGAGAGGTAGTAGAATATTTGGGTTTTTGACTTAATATTGTGCTTAATGGCCACCATATTTTATTCACTTTACTGAGAGTATTAGAGAGAGTGCCTATCCAATGAGACTTTTAAATCCTCATTAAAACATATTTATTTGGCTTGGCATTTGGGGATAATGTCTAGTTTTATTATTGCTGCTTTTTATTTTGATATGTTTTACTTGATTAAATGTCTGTTTTTATATTGTATATGCACTTTGGTTTTTGAAAAGTGTTTTGAAATAAAATTTGATTTGATTTGAAATATGAAGGTCAAAGTCCAGATTAGAATCAATGGTAATGCCTAAGTCTTTTTTTTTTATTTTTGCTCCTCCCTTCTCCTGGCTGCCCTCCTTTGGGTCTCTAATGCCCCTCAGAACTGCCTGCCCCAACTCACATACTGGCTATCACCTCATATGATGGTCCCCTGGTAACCCAGCGTAACCCTTCACTATGGGTCCCTCCTCCAAGGGGAAAGCAAAGTGTGGTGGCCATTGCACTTCACTACTGGCACGGGGCACTGCTGAGGTGTGCCAGTCGTGGGATCGGAGGCAGCAGAGGATAGAGAGACTGTCATCCGGCCAGCCAGGAAGCATTTTCCTGGTTTTCTGTGGGAGTGATGTCCTGACGTCAAGGCATATGCCGACATCTGTCACCCCTTGAGCTTCGGATCAGGCATCACTGCTGTGCTCCCAGCCTCCACCAGGAGTCAACATGCACCAGTGCACATCCCCACCCTCCCTGAGAAGGAGAACTGTCCCCAGATGCTCCATCCTTCTTCCCCGATTAAGCCCTCTAGCGACCTGTGATTCATTCCAAACCGGGTCGTAAGCGTCACAGATGGAAATCCAACCTGTTGCGCTCGACAGGCTGGCCAAGTCTTTTCTATGTGTTTTGCTGTTTAATGTTTTGTTGTATAATAGATATTTATTCCTAGGGTTATATTTCCAAAATGTAGAACATACATTTGGATATATTAAAGTGTAGCCTCATGTTCAGTCCAGGAGCTTAACTTATCCAAGTCTTCTTGTAAAATAGCAATTTCCTCACTGTTGTGTTATATACTGTACATTGCTGATTTTACAATCACCAACGTATTTAATTAAATTGCAGTTTATGTTATGTGACAAATCAGAAATGAATATTTGGAACATGAGGAGAGCCAGAACAGATCCCTGTGGTCCACCACTATTTATCGCTGACCAACTAGATAGATGACACCTCTGGAATCTATTTGTTACCCAATTTGCTATCCAGTATAATATTGAGCTTTATTTCCCAACCTTAGTTTATGTATTATGGTCCAGTGAGGAACTGAGTTGAAGGCTTTTTTAAATCAAGAAATATGACACTGCAAGGAAATTGTTATCCAAGTTAGAGCTTATATTGTTGTAAAAGCTAATCAGATTAGTGGAACAAGACCATCTGTTAATGAAGCCACGTTGACAGTTGTAAATATTGAAGCTCAGGAGTTAACATATCCTTAATAATTTTCTCTAACGTCTTACAGAGGATTGTTGTGAGACTAACAGGTGGTAACTGTCACCTATACTATTGCCACCCTTTTTAAAAAGGAAATAACATTAGCTCTTTTCCAGTCAGAAGGAACTTCACCTGCATTTAAACTAGTTTCATAGATGAGTTTTAAAGGTAGCAGAAGGTTGTCCTTCATTATTGTAGATGTATTATATCACCAGAAATACTATCTGGTCCACTAGAAGAGCCATGTTTAATAGTATCTAAATTAGCCTAGATATCCTCAACAGATATTGATAATTTATTAGTAAGATTGTCAAATGTTGGATCTACAGTAACTGCAGTGTTTTGGAAAGCTTTATAGAAGTGAGAGTTCAGGAGCTGTTCCATTTCTCCTCGAGATTAAATAACAGCGTCCTTATCAGTGAGGGACTGACTTTACATTCTTGTTTCTTAAGGAATTAATATAACTGAAAAGGATTTTCTGATCTCCTTTTGAGCTTGTGAGGTAATCAATGTTTAAGTATAGTATTTAGCTTTTTTTTTAGTACTTTTTCCCCTGGCCCAGCCTACCTACTTTGATGTCCTGGCATCCCTTCGGTCCTCAGGCCACCATCCTGAAGATCCCCCAGCTGTCATTCAGATCTCATGGCTGCTACCCCATGGCTTCCCCCATGGTGGAGTGGTGGAGAGCCCCCATGCCCTTCTCACTGAGACCAGGATCCAGTATATGCCATGCACCTTGGAGTCGAACAGTCCCCTGAGACAGCCATCATGCCACCATGACTGAAGCCATTTTTTCCACTTTTCTGTCCCTAGCATGAACCTGGGGTGTGCAATGACACCAATGGAGGGGTTCACATGCATCTGCACATGCTCCCTCCCGGCATCATGCCTCAAGCCCACCCCTTTTCTGTACAGTGCCAATGCACTGATCCCCAGCCTCTGCTAGAGGTCACTAATGTGCCAACAGCTGATGTCCCCTCCCTAGAGAGGGAGAGCAGTCTACAGATGGTCAGTCCTCTCCACCCTGCCAACCCCTGGCATCCCGAGTCTATTCCTCGACCCGGGTCACCAGTGTGGAGGAGGTGTAGTGTCCAGCACTCAACCCTCAGTGCCACTGACCTGGCTGTATTTAGCTTTTCTAATTTCTGACTTGCATCTTTTTGAATCAGCTTAAATGCTGCACATGTTCTGGTGCATTTATTGGCTAAATATTTTTAAAGATTTTTTAAACAAGTTTATTAAGTTTGTGTGTTAACCATTTTGATTACTTGTGAGTTTCTTTTTTTTTAAATTCTTGGAATAAATTTATAAGCAATATCAAATCAAAAAGCAAATGATTTGATGCCTTTTAATGGACCAACACAGATGTAACAACAAGAAAAAAAGTGCTCTAGCTTTTCGGGACCAACAAGTTCTTTATCTGAGCGTGTGACAGTTATTTAGAAAAAACAGTACAAGTATTGCTTTTTCTAAATAACTGTAATTAAGCATCTGATGAAGGACTTGTTGGTCCAAAAGCTTGAGCACTTTGTTCTTGTTGTTACATTTATTTTGGTCCATTAAAAGGTATCAAATAATTTGCTTCTGTATCTGTTCTTACAAGGACCAACATGGCAAATACTAAATCTGTATTTAAGCAATATCAAGTACGATATTTTTAATGAAGTCCACAAGGAGTCAACATTTGAATCGAGGAAAAGTACTGCCCAGTCAACATTTCCAAGGTGTTCACAGATGGCTGCTCTATTAGCTTTACTATAAACAAAAACTCAGTTGCTTTGTTGGATTGTACCTAAACTGTGTCAATTTGAAATGTTATTGTATAATGGTCACTGTTACCAAAGAGAGCAGTAACTTGACAGCTATGTACTTTGGTTCACTACCCAATACAATATCTAAAATATTTCTGCCTCTTGTGAGAGAGGTATCATACTGAATTAAGTTCAATTCCTCGTATGTTGACAGAAAATCTTTGGTTGAAATAGTGGAGGCAGGTTTATTAATTCAATTAATGTCCCTGAAATTTAAATCACCCATAAATAGGATATTACCATGGTCAGATGCTGCTTCCATCTCATCACAAATTTCATTAGAGGTGGAGATTGAAATCTCTGGAGGCCTATAACAGAGTCCCAAAACAAGTTTGTGGTGGTGTAATTTAGTTAGACTAACCCAAATAGATTCAACCTGGGATGAAGAGGATTTGATCTTATGTGAGATATCAATAGGTTTCAATGATGTATTAATATATAATGCAATTCCTCCACCCTTTCTATTACTTCTACTTAAGGAAAAAGGTTGTAACCTGGGATAGAATTGTTAAAAAGTTGTTATTAGACTACCATGTTTCTGTTATGCCTATGAGGTCTGGCTTCTCAGTTTTAGATAAGATTACTAATTCATCAAACTTTTGCAAAGACTTTGAGCATTTAAGAGCAATACAATTAAATTATCTCTTATGTTATGCTGGTCAGGAGTAGAATGATGTATATTGAGTGGATTGTTGTAGAACACACTATTGTTTGTCCCTTTGCTAATAGTTTAACTTTAATGTAGGTACAGCTTTATGAAACTGAAGCAAAGTTCTTTCACCCCGCTTTTGTTCAGATGTAAACCATCCCTTGCATACAAACTGAAATCATTAATGAAGGCAGGCCAATGGTTAATAAAAGTAAGATCATCTCTGACATACTAGTTTTGCAATCTGGCATTAATTCAAGTGATTGTGTCATTCTTTTCAGGTCTCACTTGAGGGACTGGAAGAATACCGAATATTGCAACTTGACAATTTTTGATTTAAGATGATTACCAAGTTCAATAATTTCATAGCATATGTCTTTTTCATGTGAATGACCCACATTATTTGTGCCAACATGAAGGATAACGTTAGATGGCTCTGTAATTATTCTGTCAATCCTGTTTTTAATGTCTTCCATCTTGGCACCAGGAAAAAAATGACAGAGTTAGTGTTATTCATATCATTGTAAGCAATAGAATCAACATATTGAACAACTGAGTTCTCAATTATGATGATTGGCAGGGTGGAAGCTATGAGATTATTTACTTGGGATTCTGACTCCATCTGTATGGTGACTAAATGGGAAAATCAGTTCTTGGAGAAAATGCTATGCTTAGAACTATTGTCAGAACAGAGGATGTCATTATGTGGTAGATCAAAGTTTATTTCTCTTCTGCCTTTCTTTAATTTTCTATTGGAAACATAGTTCCATCCATCCTCTGAGTTGAGGTCTATATCATATTCTATACTTCTTTTATTGGGTTGTGCCAAATTTATAGATTGTGCAATATTAGTGGTGGACAAAGGCTGGGACCTGCAGCAATACAGGAATGAACATATCATTATGAGTTCCTCTCCAGTGAGGGACTGTCGGGAGTAAGAGGTAGATTTGCCAGGTTTGTTTTATTGGGAAGATTCTTGACCATATTATCAACAAATTTTTCTAAGTCTCTCAATTCATTAGCTCTTTTATTTCACCATTGAGATTCTTAATTTCATGCTTTAAAAATTTACTTCACAACAATACTGGCAGGACACATTACGGGTGTTTGACTGGTTGTTGGAAGATTTAAAAGAATATGGTTACACTTACCACAAACTGTTAATACATGCCCATTTGCAAGAGACAATAGGACAAACTTACAGTTTGGGCTGCTAATTATGTCAAGTACAGCGTAATGTAACTTTTGGCAGCAAACAGAGGATAAACAGTAAGAGTTTCAGTGTTTTACCTGCAAAATGTATAGCTTTCTTCCTGTGACCTGCCTGACCCACTGGACAATGTGAGCATGTCTAGTGTGTCTCTGGATGTGCTGACATGCACCTGCCCCTCTTGCATTTGCTCCACTCACTTGGGGCTTGGTTTTTCAAGGGTGTGACCTGGAAGTGAGTTCTTGGTCATGCTGTGAAAACAATGAGTTTTAAAAGAATTATCCCTCCCAAAAACATATCATGTGAGGTACAAAACATGTTATCTAGGGACTAAGAGAGTCGCACCTCTCATGCGGGTGCCAAAAATAAAACTAAGACAAATGGTTTGTAGTCCTGTAGTGCCATCCCAAAAACTCTGATTCCCAGATGACTTCTGTTTTGCAACAGAAAGTGCAATAGGTAGAGTCAGTACTAATCACAGCAAATAATTATAAAATGCTTTTAAACACTGATCAGGCACCTACTGTCACACTGCCAATATGAGGTCACACAGCTTGTACTGATCCAGTAAAACCTCCGCTCACTCAGGGCTCAGTTTTTCAAGGGTGTGACCTGAAGTGAGTATTGTGTCACGTGGTGGAACCAGCGGGTTTTAAAAGTATTATCCCCTAAAACACACACTGTGTGAGGTACAAAACAAGTTATCTAGGGACCAAGGAAGTTGCAGCTTTCATGAAAGCCAAAAATAAAAGTAAGACAAATGGTTTGTAGTCCTAGTAGTGCTGTCCCAAAAAGTACAATTCTAGGGACTTCTTGTTTTGCAACAGAGAGGGCAATATGTAGAGTCAGCACTAATCACAGCAAATAATTATGAAATGTTTTAAACGCTGATCAGGTACCTACTGTCACACTATCAATATGCAGTCACACAGCTTGTACCATATTCTGTTATTTGAATTTTTAGGTTTCTAGATTCTGTTAAAATATCATGCCTCGCTTAGGCTGCACACTCTGCTAGCTCTCATCTTTGCTACTGCTGTAATCTGCTTTATGTACTTTGCACACTTTTGATTTTTTTTCTTTTCTTTCTGGAATTTATTACTTGTACCTTGCTATCTTTTTCACATACATGCACCTGTTGTTGTCATTATCTTTTTGCTATATAATCTGTCCTGGGTCTCACTTAACAACGCTGCTCTGGTACAGTGTGACTAACCCAGTCAGCAAATTAAAAACGAATATATATATATATATATATATATAAATATATATATATATATATATATATATATATATATATATGTGTGTGTGTGTGTGTGTGTGTGTGTATATATATATATATATATATATATATATATATATATATATATATGTATGCAGCCCAGTAGCCCAGTAGCACAATATAGTTAAGGCTTCAAAGGATATTCTGTATCTTTTCCGTTATTGTTCCTAAACTGGTTATATAATACTATTGATGGATCCAATGTTCATATTCTCTGTTTTTCAATGTTGTTATTTATTACTTCACTTCTAGCCTTGGTGCTTATATTTTGATACCTCTCATGCCTTGTGCCTGTGTCACTCCCAGAAATGAGACCTGATCTCACTGAGCCTACTTGATTTTCAAAATAAATACCTACAATATATATTAGGCCATTTATAGCATTGTCATTATTTGGCTTAAGGACTTAATTATTAGTATGCCTGTCCTTTACCATCCTGAAGATTTGGTAAAATCTTTCTGCTATTTACAGTATATGTTATAGCAATGCTAACAAATGTAATATTATCCAAATTAATGTTTAATTTTTGCTCTCAAAAAATCAGTGATTTGAAACCTTATACTTATGGATTCATTAGATCCTGTCACATAACAGTGCCTTTTGTTATTTTTAGAATAAAATGTCTGTAATCAACAGTGATTTGAATTAGTTTAGCAATGATGGCTGTACATGCAGGGTAGCATTTTGCAATAATTATTCATAAGGTGTTTCTTCACATTCATTAGATCATTCGCAGGCACATGCAACCCTTGCAATCATGTTGTGTTTATGATAACATTGTAAATACATCTCTGCTGACCTGAGACAATATACAGTGTCAGCAGATTTTGTTTCTCTTTCCTTGCCATCTCTGGAAGCACATACCTGGTGTCAGCTCACTTTTGAAAATGAAACATGGCCAGTGGGCACCCATCGTTAGAGGTGTGCTTGTACCATAAATCCTAAATGAAAATTAAAGTGGCCACTGGGTGCCCAACTGTACTGGAGTACTATTCCCTTGAGTTGAGGACCTCTCCCCAAAAAAATCACCAATGGCTTTGTTAGTGCTCCATGTCCCCATTCTGATGCTGGGTGCCAATCCATGTAGATCCAATTTTTCATTTGTGATAATGTTGTCAGAACTGCCAGCCAAGGAGGTGAGAGGAGGGTTTTTAAAAGCCATAATGGGGTTACCACTGGACAGCAGGGATGATCATTTTGTGGGTAGGGTATGGGTGAGTTCAACTGGATGCCAGGAACAGCTTGACTGTGGGCAGAGGAGAAGGAGGTGATACAACTTAGCTCTGGGGATAAACTGACTTGCAAGGCCATGGGGGAAGGAGGGGTTGCCACTGGGCACCAGTGACTGCTTTGCTTGGGGCAAGGTGACAAAACAGGGGTTATTCCATGGATTGCTTGATTTAAGATAGAGTGAGGTTTTGCCACTGAATTCCATGGATTATTTGACATGGAACAGCATGAGTAGGGTGATAAATTGTGTGCTCTGGACCCCGGGCTTGATTTCAACTGTGGCAATGTAAAGTAATGGGTAACAATGGATGCAATTGAATTTTAGGATCTGTGGCATGGTAAGGGCAGGGTGCCAATGAAACCAATGATCTGCTTGAAATGGGGCAGAGTGAGTCAAGTGGTGCCCCTTAATACCAGGGGCTACATAGCATTTGGCAGGTTGAGATGGGAGGGTCTCACCTGATACTAAAGATACCTTAGAACTGGGGCAGAGTGAGGAAGGAAGTGCCTCTGGATGCAAGTAAATGCCTGGCATAGTGTGGCATGAGGGCAGTAAGTGTCTATTGTAGCATTGTTGTACTGCAAATGTCTGAGTGTATACGCCCAGATCACACCTGAAAACAGGAACGCTTTCTCCGGTGCACCCACTCAAGTCAATAAAATGGTAAATAAATAACCAGAATGGCTTTTCATTAAAAGTATTAATAATGCCCAAATGATAGCATCACCAAGTAGTATTGTACATCTGTTATAGAATATCCTTTAAAATGGAAGATAATTCATTGCAAAAAATAGCATTTAAGCATTATTAAGGTTTAAACCGCAAAGTAACACAGATTTGGAAATCAGAATATTGGGCAAGAAGGCCCGTGACTACTGACAAATGTGTGATGTGGTGTCCTTGAGGTTTTGTGATTGTTTGATACAGATTTGGTAAACTTCAGTATTCCATCTCAAAGCATTGGTATGTGAACACATTTTCATATCTAAAAATACAGTGCCAGAAGGGCCATGAATGGCAATTAGATGTTTTGGTGCAGTATTAGCCACTGCTAAGCAACTGAAATCACAAATTGCAGTGAGAAAGAAATAATGTGACCTACTGGAAACTCAGGCCCCGTAATACTGTACAGATGCTCTAACCACTAAGCAACGGCTCACATGTTTGGAGCTGAGGCTCTTGGCACACTTCCTTCCTCTGATATTGCTCAGATTAGTGCCATTGATGTCATGCAAAAAGAATCTTCACTCTATGGTTGGTGGTCTGTGCTGCTACAAACCCTGACTGACTCTCCTAGTTCACCAAGAGATCATCCTCAGTATGACTTTATCTGTGTTTGTCTATGTGGATATAGTCCCCAGCATTACCAAAAGTCTGCATGTGCCAGTCTGGACCACCTATTTCATTTAATCTGCTGCTTCACCCTTAATGCTGCACCTTCACCCATCACTGCTCTTTCTTTCAATTTTCTCCTCCTAGAAATCTGGTGTCTCTTAAACTGTTCCTTATTACTTGCTAAATACTTGCATTCCGCTATTTCTACTTTCTTCCACTCTCTCTGTAACCCTGCCGTCCCATCCTCCTATTCCTCCCATCAAATGATGACTGTTTCATACTTATCCTTTGCTGTAACTCTGCAGATTCAATGCACTTTTCTCTATCCACCTTTCAACACTGAGGAAAAACTCTCTCTTCTAGTCCATCTCTCACTCCCTACACTATCTCAAACCATGTTTACTTCAGACATCTCAAAAGCATGCACTTGCAGTTAGCCATCTTCCTGTTCTCTCAACACTGCATCAACCCATGCACTATTCACCCCTCCACTATGTATCCAGATGTCTCTTAAACTGTTGCATAGCTTGAAATTCAGAGTACTCTATAATTAGAATTTTATGTCACCATGATTCTGTTGCAAAGATCTTGCTATTTATTGACGGCACACCCTTAGTTTTCATCCTTGCTACCCTCATAAATTATGTAATTTTACACTGTATTTTTTTCCTTTTTGAATTTCATACTAGTACCTTGCTTGTACTATTATTATGTACATGCACTCTTTGTTGTTATTCTATTTATTTCGTTTCAGTCCCTGCTGTATCTCCTCCCTCAGTTCATACCTGGACATGAGCTCCAGCTCCAGCTCAGAGTGCCTGTCCCAAACACCATGTTTAAATAAATAAGTATATAAGTATAGGTTAAGTAACACCAACACCATGCTGCTCCTTTCTCCCTTTCTCCTTCTGTTCCTGCTTCTGTTTCTTCTCTTATTTCTCTGCCAATTGGCCCCAGAAGGTCACAATCATTCAAACTTCAAAGAACACAATAGAACACATTCAGCAATAGTCAGGAACTTTTTAATCTAATCATATGTTCCTACTTTTGCAGCTTTGTACTTCATCTCTAACTGATGCTCAAACAGACACATTGCAGATATACATATTCTTAACAAGAAAATGTTAATGCACCAGTTAGGGTTCCAGTTAATTCCACAAAAGTATAAAATGTGGTGTTAGGGTTTTCCAGCATACCTGTCAGGGTCAAGACTGTTCCTGTTCAAGTTCAAGTTCAAGTTTATTGCAGGAAAACTCCATTGAGCATGCTCATTCACAAGGAGGTCCTGGGTCATTTACATAGACATATGGATATTACATACAAGGTATCATTGTCAATCGAAATAAAGGTACATCTGAAGTTCACAAATGACAATTCATGATGTGATACACTCAGGTATAGCTAGGGTTCAGGCAGTAAAGTCTGATACTTTATCAGCAATTGTTTGGGAAGAGTTGTACACATAATAAAGATAAGTGCATTAAAGGAGAAGGTTAGTGTGCAGGGATGGCAGGGAGAGTTTAAGAAGGAAGGTAGGGAGAAAGGGTGAAAGCAAGAAGATGAGGCTAGGGCTAGAAGAGTAAAGGGAGAAAGATGTGATGAGGAGATCTAGAGGTGAAAGGCAGTAAAAGTGGGTCATGGGAATCAAGTCTATGGATCTTAAATGTCTTATACTTTCTGTGAGGCTGCCGACATGATTTGGACAGAGCAGGGGCAGTCGTGTACAAGTAGCTAACGAAGGGTGAGGAGGGTTAGTGGCAGTGACAGATATCTTTTATTTTAGATGAAGATAAAGCTTTGTTGAGATTAATTGGGACAATGCTGGTTAGTTTCAGTATGGATTGGAGTTGGTTCCAGAATGTAGGAAGTGCTAATGAAATGGCATGTTGTACAAAGGTAGCACAAGTTCTTAGGACGCCGAGCTGGATGTAGTTTGATTTCCTGAGTGAGTAAGCACTGCAGGAGATACAGATAAGAGATGTTATGTAGCTTGGTAATTTTTGAAGGAGTACTTTTAAGGGTCCAGATCCCAGCATAGAGCAGGCTTCTGGTAGTGAGTGAGGTCCAACCAACAGTTGTGTACAGGTCACAGTGATGGGTTATGGGGGCACTGAGATGAACAGTATAGCATGGTGGTAGAGAATGTCCAGTTAACTTAGGCTTGAGATTGCAGAGGTGACATAGATGAAATCTCCATAATCAAGTAGGGAAGAAATGTGGCCAGTACAAGCTTGGATGAGATTGCTTAAAGGGAAGAAAGACCTGCTTCTAAAGAAGAAGCCTAGCCATGCTTTGAACCTCTTGGATAGGTCCTTAATATGGTTATTGAAAGTGAGCTTGTTGTCTATCCAAAATCCAAGATATTTAAATTTAGGAATGACTTCAGGGTTCACCTAGTGAAGTGATGATAAAGTTCTTTTGCAGCAAAGGGGAGAAGCCAAAGGTGGGATTAGTGAGATGAACATTGCCTTGGTTTTCTTAGCATTCAGAAGGAGCTTAGCTTTAATAAGGTTACTTTCAAGCTGAGCAAGACTGGCACTACATACAAACTTTCTTAATAATTCTATTTGCTTTAGTTTTGACATCAAATTTTCAAGATAGTTGTTTCATGGCTCCCCTTACAAATATGGCATGTGGCACCTATAGTATATTGGCTGAAATGCCCTTCTGCACCAGAAGTGTAGAAACAGATCTCATCCAGGATTTAAAAGTGGCCCTGTCACATTTTTGAGGTGGTGTGAAAAAGTGGCTGTTGAAAGTCTAGAGACAAAATATTGAAAATGACCAACGTTATGAGTGACTGTTGAAATATTGCAATATTCACTAATAACATAATCATTTTACCATATTTTTCACCAGATTTTCAGCATAGTCTTCTTTATGACCCCACCTAATGAACCTGGTAGGGAACATTTTCAAATCTCCACTGAAACATCATTCCATGCCACAGGTTCAAAAACACATTTTGACCAGAATTTGAAAATGACTGCTGTCACATTTATGAGGTGGTGTGAAAAAATGACTATGCTGAAAATTTGGGGTCAAAACAGCAAAATTACCTCTTGGGCCAGATTTGCATAATTTCACCACTCGTGGTCATGCAGTGGGGTCCCAAAAGGCCATGTTGAAAATTTAATGTACTGTAAAATGTTCAAAATGACAAACTTATGCAGAAAAGTTCAAACCCCATCAAAATACATTAAACCAGACTTACCTTATTTTCTTATTTCACAGTCACTGGTTCCAGCAGCAAGATGTGTCTTTGATCAGAGAGTGGATCTACACCACAGGAATGTTTAGGTGAATGACATGACGGTGTGTGGGGTGTGAGGCATGTGCATGCTGTGTGGGAGGTCAGGGTGGTGTGGGTGGGGATTGGTGAGGGTCAGATCATCGAGGAATCATTTTGCTTTTACAGGTTAAAAAACAACATGGGATGGTTTTCTTTATTGCAGGGGACATTCTGACACTGGGGATTGAGGTGTCAAAGTGCGTTTGATGGCACTGGTGGTAGGCACTCCAGTACCCCAGGCATACAATGGGAACAGGGTGGGAAACCTGGAGTGGATGGGATAAAGAGAAGCAGTACTAAGAGTGGGCACAATGGTTCACTTATAAAATGCATAACATAAATTAAACATGGAAAAGGGGAGATAACCTTGAGGGAGGGAGAAAGAAAGCTTTACTGGGGGCACCAATAGTTTGCTAGTTATTTAGAGATAGATAGCTTGTTAAAGAAACAGAGAGAGAGAGAGAGACAGAGATGGAGAGAGAGAGGGATGGAGAAAGAGACAGACAGAACATGGGATTACCAGCTCCCTGCTTCAACTGAAGCTGGCAACACAACTCAAGCTGATGGTTCAGAATTAAAGAAAGTCCTGCTGTTCCCTTACTGAGAACACAGTTAAATGGCTACTCTCAATAAACTAGGCAGAAACATGTGATGGGACATGTTCAGGTAAGTGAGTGTGTAAGGATATAGGGGTTGTGGGTGCTGAGTGGTAGGTTGGCGTGGCGTGGGTGTGGGGGTGAGGCGGTCAATTCAGTGGGGACTGTTTTCTTTTTACAGGTAGAAAAACAATGAGAGATGATTTTCTTTCTTGAAGTGACATTCAGACACTGGGGAGTGGGCAACACAGTGTTAGGCTAGTGTTTGGTGGCACTGGTGGTGGGCACTCCAGTGCTGCCAGGCATATAAAGGAATGGGATGGGCAACCAGGAGGGGTTGAAGAGAACTGGTACTAAAGGGTGGGTACTCTGGTTTGCTTATAAAATGTATATTATGAACTAAATATGGGAAAAGGATGGGAAGACCTGGAGGTGAGGGAGAAGAAAACAGTACCAGGGTGGGCACCCTGTCTGCTAGTTATTTAGATAGAGAGACAGACAGACAGATACAGTAGAAAGACAGGCTGATAGAGACAGCATGAGAGAGAGAGAGAGAGAGAGAGAGACAGAGACAGAGACAGAGACAGAGATAGACAAACCCGGGTATCACCAGTTCACTGCTTCAGCTGCTACAATTGGAATTTTTTACACAGGATCAGTAATTTTTCCACATGACAAGAAAATCATGAAAATAAGCACTCATAATTTTTTCTTTACTGTTTGCATTTGCCTGTTATCCAAATAGTTCTTATAACTAGTCTGGGACTGTATAATATTTTTTCAAGAAACTTTCAAAAGACACACCCTTCACACAGACCATTTCAATCCTGAAAACTTACATAGACACATAAAAATGACAGCAGAAGGGCCCATCTGGCCCATCTAGTCTGCCCATGAGCATACCCCACCCATTAGCTGCTGTTCAGTGTTATGATGCCCCTGAACCGATCCCACATGTTTTAAAGGATCCCACTGTCTTTGCTTCCACCACTTCTTTGAAGTGAGTTCAAGTAATTCATCCACCCTCTCCAGTAATGAAGAATCTATGTGTTATCTCTGAAATGTCCCCTCCAACTTCATGTTGTGCCACCTTGTTCTTGAGTTTTTCTTTGTTTGGAACAGGTCCTGTAGGTGTACTTTGTTTATACCCTTCAGGATCTTGAAGGTCTCTATCATGTCACCTCTCCCGCATGTGTTCCAGGGAATACATGTCTAAGTCCCGCATGTGCTTTTCATAGGATTTGTTGTGCAGGCCTTGTACCATTTTGTTGCTCTCTCTGCATTGTTCCCAGCCTGTTGATATCTTTTTTAAGGTTTGGCCTCCAGAACTAGACACTGTACTCCAGGTGCAGCTTTATCAGTGTTCTATAGAGTGGCATGATGATCTCTCTTTTCAGCTGGTAATCCCTTCTTATATACCCCAACATCCCATCTGATCTTTGTGCTGCCTTCACACTGTTTTGACATTTAAGATTGTTTGTTATGATGATCCCAGATCTCTTTCTTTTGTTGAGAATTTCAGTTTTTATCTTTCTAGGTAGTATTCCCTCCTGGGTTTGTTTTTTCAATGTGCATAACTTTACACTTCTTAGCATTGAAATTAAGTTGCCATGTTTGTGACCATTTTTCTAGGGCCATAATGTCAGCCTTCATTTTCTCTACTCCCCTGGAGTATCCACCTTGTTCCTATCTTAGTGTCGTCCACAAACAGACTAACCTTCCCTAAAGTCCTTCTGATATGCCACTTATAAAGCTATTGAATAATGGTCCCAGCACTGATCCTGTGATACTCCACTAGTAATGTTTCTTTCCTCAGAGAGAAATTTACCAGAACTCTCTGGATCCTTCCCACAAGTCAGCTCTTTACCCAGTTTCTACCTATTTCCTACCGCCATGATGTCTAACTTGTTTAGCAGCTTTCTATGTGGTCCGAGTCGAAGGCCACTGAAATCTAATTATAACACATCTACTGCACCTCTCTGGTCCAGTATTTTTGTCTCCCAGTTAAAAAGTCAATAAGATTTGTTTGGTATGACTTTCTCTTTGTAAAACCATGCTGCTTTGTGTCTAATTTGTTGTTTACCTTGAGAAAGGATATAATCCTCTCCTTATGGAGGGTTTCCATTGTTTTCCTCAAAATAGAGGTTCATGAAAATTCTAGGCTGTAGGTGTCAGCAAAAGAAAGAGTTTGGATTGGTTTGGTTGGCTTGTTTATTTAAAATCTGGTACATTTTGTATTTGTTTATTTATTATTGTCTTGGATTACAACCTTTGAGATACATGCTTGTTTACAAAAGCTCCATGTTAATGATTTATTCTTTATTGTTATTTTATTTGAAATCTCAGATTAACCATTTGAGCTCAAAGCCCTTTACATAGGTTCCATGTCAGGATTTACAAAACAACAGTTAGAGAGTAAGTAAAGAAGAATACAATATAACAAGGTATATAACAGTAAACTATAAAGAGAAACACCAAAACAATATGTCTTGAACATGGGAGAGTAGGCTACAATTAACGTGATGCAGAAGTGCCTATCAGAGAAACCAGTCAGTTATCAGCAGCAAGAAGCTTAGGTACACATAATTCATGGGTAGAGGTGAGGGAGGACCCCTGTGCCAGGGCAACATGAAAGTGTGTTAAAGGTAAGCAGGGAAGGGAGGGAAGCAAGATGGTGGCAGAAGGTGAGTTTGATGGAAGTGAGGGTATGGGAGGGAGGTAGGGAGGTTAGGGAAGATGGGGATATGGAAATTGTGGTGCTGTGAGGAGTAGCAATGAGGTAAATTATAGCAATGATAGAAAAAGCATGAAGGTACAAGAATACAAGCATAGTAACGTGACGTTATATATAGAGATTAAAACACAATAAAATAGCATAGCATATACAGATGACAGAACACAGTCAAGGCAATATGTCAAACTATACAATAGCATACAGTGTAAGATGGAGGAAAGATGGCAGCAGGAAGCAGGAGTGGAGAGGGCAGCAGGAAGGAGTTATTATAGGGGTACATAAGCTGCCAGAGGAGACTTTGTTAGAGTGAGCGCAGTATAATACTGGGGAGGCAAGGAAGTCAGTAAGGTGACATTGTCAGTTAAGTGCTCAGATAGGGGAGATGGGGAGAGGGCAATGTGGGTGACTTAAAATAAGGCAGTGCAAAAGAGGAACAGGAGTTGAGGTGAGGTAGGACAATGAGCAGGGAGGGGAGAAAACAGGGAGATAAGGAGGGAGAATAGGGCTATCTGAAAGATGGCCAGCAAAGGGAAATGAGGTGCACAGCTGGGTGAGAGGAGATCTGCCAAATGACAGCAGTGAGGACCACCTGGGGATACGGAGTTGCTGAGTGATTGGCAATGATGTTTAGTCAGACTAAGATGGAATAAGGGTTTGAACCAGGGAGGGAAGGAGAGATAAAAGGAGGGGTATCAGGGAGGATTCAAATGGGGCTAGTTTTCTAGGGAAGGTGGTTAGCCAGCAGCTGTGGGCCAGAGTCAAGGGCACCCGCCATGTACTCAGAGGGCAAGGCAAGGCAAACTAATTTTTTAGGAATCCCATTTCCTGAGGCTCTAGGTGACTAACAAAAGATAGAATCAAACAACACTTAAAATCCAAAAATTGCAAGAATAAGTAAAATCAGAGTTCCAGTTGTTAAGATTAACTATAATCATAAAATGGATTGGGGCAAAATTACTCTGTAAATGCCAGACTGAAAAGGTGGGCTTTTATCCTCTGCTTGAAAACACCAATCGAGGAGGCCTTCCGGACTGCAGGTGGATGTGCATTCCACATGGTTGGCCCAAAGTCACTGAAAGCTTGATTGCCAGATGTCTTGAGCTGAACCCTGTGAATGTCCAGGAGGCCCTTGAAGTGGAGCAGAGGGAGTAAGCAGAGGTCGAGTGTGTCAGGAGCTCTGACAGGTAGCCAGGACCCAGTCCATATAGGGCCTTAGAGGTGAGCAAGCCCACTTTGAAAATGACCTCCACCTGACTGGCAGCTAGTGCAGAGCACACATGACTGGGGTTAAATGACAGGATCTGGGCAGGCTGATCAGCAACTGGGCCACCATGTTTTGCACCAGCTGCAGCCTGTGGAAGGTCCCTCCCATGACCCTGAAGCACAGAACAGTACAGTAGTCCAGCCTAGAGGTAAAAAGGTATGTACCAGGGTTGGCAGCTCCTCGAGTGGAATAAGGGGCATGATCCTAGTGATGTTTCATAAGTGGTAAAAACACTCTTAACTACAGATGATACCTGATCTTCAAAGGTCAGCCTGCTGTCCAGGATCACACCTAGATTGTGCACCCTCAGGGAAGCCACCAATGGAACAGACCCCAGGAAAAGACTTGTGTCTGCTCCAGGTTGCAACCCATCACATCTGCGACCCAACTCAGTCACTAGCATCTCTATCTTATCTGGGATTAGTCTCAACCAGCTAGAAGGCATCCAGTCATTGATTTTATCTAGACAGATGTTAAGCATGTTGACAGCACCAGATGTTTCAGGGCCAATGACAAATACAGCTGAGTGACATCTGCATAGCAGTGAAACTCTACACTGTATTGCCAAATGA
Organism: Neoceratodus forsteri; assembly: GCA_016271365.2. NCBI lineage: Eukaryota > Metazoa > Chordata > Ceratodontiformes > Ceratodontidae > Neoceratodus > Neoceratodus forsteri. The sequence goes on along the minus strand of CM057455.1, from coordinate 633,620,665 downwards.
TCTCACCGAGGGGCAACATGTACACCACGAACAGCATCAGCGACAAGATCGAGCCCTGTGGAACTCCACAAGACAGAGGCATTGGGGAGGAGGAGAAATTCCCAATCACTACCCGCTGCCCCTATCAGAGAGATATAACTCAACAACCTGATGTCAGCTCCGCAAGTCCCCAAAATTCACAGAGCTGATCAAGAAGCACAACATGGTCCATGGTGTCAAATGCTGATGAGATTGAGAAGCACAATAACTGACTTGTCTCCTCTCTCTAGCCCTGAGGTAGGTCATTATGCACCCTAACTAGAGACGTTTCTGTGCTGTGTCTGGCCAAAAACCCAACTGAAATGGCTCATAGATGTCAAAAGACACAAGGCAATCCTCTAGCTGTTGCACCACCAACTTCTTGACAGCCTTGCTCAAAAGGCAGGTTGGAGATTGGACATTAATTTGCCAGGATGTCTAGGTCAAGGAACGTTTCTTAGGAGGGGTCTCACCAGCACTTCTTTCAAAGCCACTGGGAACACCCTTCCACCATTGAGCATCTGGCAATCCTAGCAAACACTAGGGCAACAGCCTCGGTACATCCCATTAAGAAATGCTTTGGGGCTGGGTCCAGTTCACAAAATGTGTGCTTCAGCTCTAAAATCACCCCAGTCACTTCAGACATCTCCACTGGCTCAAACCCCTCTCAGGCAGACAGGGTGCCTCTGATCCTACTAGTCCAGCCACTGTGAGGCGTTAGCCTCCTGACAGAATCCCGACTGGATAGATGACACTCTATCAAAGAAGAACAGGGCAAACTTGGGGAGTGGGGCAAGGATTGAGCAAAGATTATCTAGGGGTCTGGTTCTGGGCATCCAACACTAAGTAGGAAAGGTTTACTAGAGATGGGATGGGATGTTGGGTCATGCATCTGGGATCCGAGAAGAAAGAATGGCAAATCTGGAAGAATGGTGGAGCAGGAGGAACAATGAGGGATTAATTGGACTGGAATGTTTACAGCAAGGAATGTGTTGATATTTGGAATATAAAATGATTCAACGAAGTGTAAGATGGATGGGTATAATTTGTAAATGTATATATGTACCAGTAAACTGTTTTTGTTAGTTGAACACCCAAAGAAAGTGGCCTGTGTCTGATCATTTCTGAAGGAAATCCTCTGACAATATGAAACTTATATGTAAGAGTACTATCACTATGTAGACCCAAATATTTTAAACCTGAAATTTGTTCTATATTTGTGCCATTGAAAGTGTTTGTTTCTGTGCTATTATCTAGAAGCAATTCTTTCTAGGGTTATGAAAATCAGAAATTTAGTTATAGCAGCATTCAGTATAAGTTTCTGTAGCAAGACCCAGCATTGAACAGGATCAGACTCATATTGTACTATAGCTGTTTGATCTGCCAGGTTGTCCCCATTTATGAAAATAACTGCATCATTGGCATAGAGTAAGATATCAGTTTTGTTACAAACCCTAGGGAGTGTGATTGAAAACAAACTAAAAAAATGGGTCCCAGGAAAGAGCTCTGGGGTATCCTGTGAGACAGGAGATAGGGATGAGAAAGAATTACCTTTTTTTGTTTCTGAAGATGCTTACTGAGATTGTTCTGACATCAGCCCAACACATCTCCAGAACAACCCAGGTGACCTAAGGCATTAATCAGAAATTGATGGTTAATGAAATCAAAGGCTTTGGTGAGACCAACAAAATGGTCATGATATAGTAAGTAGCCTTTATCAAGAATCTTGTGTTCAGACAGTGTTAATCCTGTATATACATTATACATTAAGTATAGGAATCCAAACTTTTTTTTCAGTTTTGGTGTTCTGTATCTTGAAAACTGAACAAGATGCTGTCATAAGACTTTTCACAACTTGAGACTCTAACAGCTTGACTGTGCATGCTCAGATTTTGTGTTATTTTGTAAAATAGCGCCAGTGCTATTAATGTTCATATACTGGGGTTTCACATTAAACAGCCTACCATTTCGTAAGGGCACTGAAGGTGCCCTTATGATATATAGTATACAGGCACAGTAGTGTATGTATATATAGGTTGAGTAACACCTTAATGTTAAACTCCAGTTTTTGTACTACATAGTTTTGCCTACATTCAACTGATTTACTTGAAATTTTGAAATCACAGAGATGATGCCAAAATCTCTGGATCCTGAAAATCTTTTTGAGATCAGTTCATCAGGGCAAAGTTACAGAGGGCAAACAGAAAATTACATAAAATTATATATTTTTCTCATTTATAACTGAAAAATAGGAGGATTTGAAACCTGAGACTTTCTGGTTTGATAGAGTATGTCCCAAAGTGTGTGCTTTTGTGGTTATTAGCTCCCAAACAAAAGTAGTTTAACAAAATTATGTGCATGAGTATGCACACTTAGAAAATAAGCATCTGAGGATAGTTGATTTTTATGACCACATTGCTTAATGTGGTAGTTTTATGAGAATGTGTTCATGTATGAGGTGACAGAGCCATTCTCTGTGTGTGTGTGTGTGTGTGTGTGTGTGTGTGTGTGTGTGTGTGTGTGTGTGTGTGTGTGTGTGTGTGTGTGTGTGACATTTGTGTGTTTGTTCAGCAAGGATGGGCTACATGTTAGTGCATAGCCCCACACCTGCTGAGAGTGCTGTGCATGTGGGTTTGTTTTCATTTCCCTGCCCATCTGCCATTAGTCACATGCACAGCTTCCTTTCTTAAACTGGACACCAGGGTACTCAATCACCATGCCTGCTAAATGTATTAAATGTTTAAATATTCTGACACTGCCAGTTCAACTCCACCCTCCATTTTGTCCACCTTATTTCTGTCTGACAACATTGTGGTATCCAGTCCCCAGTGTTGGCAAATCCACCCAACGATCCAGAAATCTGGGACACTGGAAAGCTTACCCTGGTGCCCATGTGTGAAGCCAGCTTTGGGGTGCCCAATCCCCAGTGACGGAGAACCTGAAATAATGAAAACCATCTAGCAATGTCTTTTTTTGGTGTTTATTTTTCTTTAACCTGAAATAAAGAAAACAGTCTGTCATTGTCTTGTCCACTGTCCTAACTCCACCACATTGACCCCCCATTATGCACCCACTACTCCACAACTCCTTTACCTTACACATATACTTAACAGAGGTCCAACACTATAATCCTCTCTGAACTGGAGACACATTTTCACTTTTCAACACCAGACAGGAAGTGAGGAAAACAATAAGTGCAGTTAAATGTATTTTAATGCATTTTGAACATTTACTCACAAATTTGGCAAATTTTAATATTTTTATCCCATGTTTTATACATGGCCTGTTTGCAACCCACCTCATGAACAATGTACGTGAAATATTTCAAATTGTCCATAAAGTTGATTTTGCAGTTACTCTTCTAAATCACCTTTCGGTGGTATTTGAATAATGTCAGATACAAGCTTCATTAGATGTGCTTATAAAAGGCTATGTTGAAAATTTGGGTAAAATTTAAACAAACATACAAAAAAACAAGTTATGAATATGCATTGAAATTTTTCAATGCATGTTCATAACTTTGTTAATTTTCAATAGTTTGATCCCAAATTTTCAACATAGCCATTTTTCACACCCTTTCATGGTCATGATTGCCTTGTAGGTCAGTAACCTGACCTTAAAGGTGATCAACCACTGTATTGGCAGCCAGTGCAGTTCGAGGAGCACATTGTTATCTGACTGGCACTCAGAGGCCAGTCAATAGCCCTGCTGCTGTATTTGGCGCACTAGCTGCAAGAGGCAGATATCAACCCCGGTAGCCATAGGTAGAGGGAAGGCAGTAGTGAAGATGCGAGGGTGATGAAGGCATGAACCAACATCGCTAGATCATCAGGAGGAACCAGATGCTTCACCTGGGTAATATTCCTATGATGGTAAAAGGAAGATTTGACCATGGCTGACACTTGATGTTTTAGGGTCAGACCATCATCAAAATCATGCCTAGGTTCTGCACCCAGTCTGAGGTAACCAGCTGAACTCCTCCGAGCCAAAACCCAGAAGGTTGTTAAGTAAATATACCTGCTGCCCACTGATCTGGGTCCACCACCAACACCTCAGTTTTATCTAGGTTCAACCGCAGCCAGCCAGCACTCATCCAGTCCTGGATCTCCAGACAGTTGTTAAATACGAGATGGCCGCATCCTGTCCAGGTACAAAAGACATGTACAGCTGAGTATCATCTGCATAGCAATGAAAACTCAGTCTGTACCATCAAATTATCTCTCCCAATGGCAGCATATACACTGCTAATAACATAGGTGACAAGATGGAGCCCTGTGAAACCCCACAGGGTATGGAAAGAGTGGCTGAAGAATAAATTCCAGACACCACTCTTGGAGTCCTACCCTCAAGGAAAGATCAAAACCATCTGAGAACCATCCCAGATAGTCCACAGATGAACTGCAGGTGCTCGACAACACACCATGGTCCACAGTGTCAAATGTCATGGGGAGATCAAGGAGACTAAGATGGAACAAAACCTCCAATCTCTCACTATTAGGAGGTCATTTAGTACCCAGACAAGGGTCATCTTGGTACTATGTCTCTTCCTAAATCCTGACTGGAAAGAATCATAGATGTCAAGGCTAGACAAATGGTTGTCCAGCCGCAGTGCAACCACCTTCTCAATAACCTTCCCCAAAAGGAAGACTAGAGACTGGCATGTAGTTAACCAGACAGTCCGGGTCAAGAGAGGGATTTTTCAGGATGGAAGGAACAACTGCCTTCTTATGGGGATCCAGAAAATCCCCTATCCAACAACCTTCAGACTATCTCAGTCAGGACTGGGCCGATTTCATCTACGCAGCGAGGCACGCAGGACCTGTGTCCAGACTACAGCTGATTGGCCACAGATTCTGGATGACCCTCACAGCATCCATGATTTCTGGCCAGCTGAAGTCATACCAGGCAAACTGGAAATCTGTCACCTCCTGCTGACCTCTGCAATTCTCCTTAGAGGGGAAATGAATCCCGGACCTGATGCTGACAACCTTATCTGCAAGAACCAGGCAAACTCATCACACTTTTCTTGTGAAAAGCTCTGCCAGACTGAAGACAGGTTGGACTGCACAACCAGTCTACAGTCCTGAAGAGCTGAGCTGGTCAGTTCTATGAAACAGCAATCTCCATGGACAAGAACTCTGCCTTCTTACAGGGTGATTGCCGATTGATAGGCCACATAGTGGTCCATCAATTTAAGTCTGCCACACTCAGGCCAGTTTTCACCTGCCCTCTCTAGCCTTCATCCCAATCTCCTCATCTCCTTTAAGGGTCCATCAAACCATGGGGACCCTGGGTGAAAAGTGAGGGGCGAACATGAACAGGAGCTAAGGATTCCAGGTCCTCTGTCACCACCTTGTTATAGGCAGTACCAGGTTCCCTGGATCTCTGCATTCACTTGATAAACTCAATAGATCTAGAACTGCCTTCAGGTCATCAGGGGTCACACCCTTCAAGGGGTGGTACTGAACCATTTCTATAGGGTCAGGCCTATTGGGGAGCTGTGAAACTGAATCCCATGATGTGATGGTCAGACCATCTGACTGGCTCCACCGCCAAGTTGGATATCTCCATCCCCAGAAGGAAGACCAAGTCCAAAGAATGACCAGAAATGTGGATCGTGGAGGTAACGACCTGTGTAAAGCCCAGTGAACTCATTAACCAGAGGAAGTCCTGAGCAATTATAGAGTTCATCATTGACCCAGACATTGAAATCTCCCAGAATCAACCATCTGGGATATCTCAAGACCACTTCAAAGATGAAATCTGTGACTTCTGGCAGAAAAGCTTTCCCATTCCCTGGTGGACAGTAGATGAGAAGTATTCTACCCCTACACCCGCACACATGATACATTCAAGGGAGTTGGTAATCCTACTGGAACCTCCATGAGTCCCAGTTCTTGTCTAAAACAAATGACTACAACCCAGCCCCTCGATCCATTCTCAGACGGTGCATCACCGAGTACCTGGCAGGAATCGCTAAAGCCAGCTTTGGGCCATCATTTCATCCAGCCAGGTCTCAGTGATGCAAGCATGGTCCACTGACCCAACAGGTTCCACTATTAAAGCAGTCTTGTTTTTAATGTAGTTTGCATTGCAAAGCACCATCTGAGTTGGATGAGTATCCAAGCAAGACCACGTCACATGCCTGCATGGAGCATAACCCTTGCATATGGGAACCAGGCAGGAGGACCCCTTTCTTGGACCCATTTTTCCCAAGGCATCTCCTTGGTCTCACCACTCCAATCCACCCTCTCCCTCCAATTCCTCCAGGTCCAACTCCCTGCCTCCTCCTCCCCTAGCAATCATCAGAGCCTGACATAACTGGTACATTTCTGAGGACAGCAGAGGAGATTCAAAGGAACAAAGGTCCCCCAGCCTGGTAGGGGAATAGTGCCTAACCATCCTTACACCATCCCAGCACATCATACTTGCATACTGTGTGACCCTGAGCACGTCACTTAACCTCCTTGTGCTCCCAGGTCGCCCTGTAAAAAGCTTTCAGCTTAGTGTGCTATACCTGGTTAAACAACTAACTAAATAAACATCTTATTAAACAGACAGCAGATACCACAACCAAAATACCTCTAAAATCAGTCAAAATAACACAACGCACCCTAATCTACAGCTACAAACACATAGCCCCACAACAAACACACAAATATATTAAAATAACACCCACACGCACCAACAACATCCACACACCTAACAACAAAAGCTTTCACACCAACCCTTCCACAACAAAATGACTCTACACCAGATAAACAACCAAATAAATAGATGTACTTTGAAGGATTATTATAGAATGTCCATATGTTGCAGAAAAGAGATAGTCACTTAAGTCCCTATGGTCAGGTTTCTTTTTATGTAAATGCATCCTTCAGATCTCCCACCTCTGCAGGACAAAACCAAAAGGAGTCTTTCAAACTAAAGTCTGCTCTCACTAAACTTCAGGATGAAGGCATAGAAATTATTTTGAAAAGGGTTACTGACAGTTTAGCACTCTACACTGCCTAAAGGTTAAGGATTATGCAGGTCCAAGAGACTCTATACCCTGTGGTAGTTTCATTTCAGAGTCCTTTCTATAAGCTACTCCGAACATCCAGCCACTTGATCAAGTTTAACAATCCAGAAGAGTGCCAGTGAGCAAAACGGCAGTTGGGGTGGGGAGTAACCAGTACTGACCCACCGACTATGGGATGTGGAAGGGTCTGCTCCATGTAGGCCCCCAAGAACCCAGAAACTCTAGTCAATCACCTTCACCCTCCAGTGGGCTGAGACTGGTATCTCCCATCGTGGACCCACACACATAGCAGTCACCTCTGATAATTCTAGGCAACCCCTTCTTGAAAACTCCCACCAACCACCAAACCCTCCAAATCCCTGCTACGCTTCGATAGTGCCATAGTTCCAGGCAAGCACACTGCCAGGAGCAATCCTGCATCCTACAAGGAAAAATCAACGTCTTTCCACAGGGCAGGTCTGGCTGTATATTGCCAACTAAATCTTTCCAGCTGAGCTACCTGCACCACCGTTCCTCTTCCTTCAGATACAACCACTGCCACACATGAATGACTCTCAATGGAAAACCAAAGACTCCAAGAACTCCAGCTGACTTTCTGCTCTGTTTCAACTCCAGACCTCCAAACTACCACCAACAGATAGGGCAAATAATTAAAGTCAACCGCAGCGTTTCAAAGTACAGTGCTAGTGGTAAAGCTGAACAATTTTGAATGTATAAATGATTCAAAATGTGTTCCAAGTGACTCAAAAAAGAAGGAGGATGCGTCGGCATTAGCAGTTACAAAACAAAAATACACTTCCAAAACTGAGGACGCTGCCTGCACTAGCTCACACACTTCAGAAACCCTAAGCTGACTGCAACTAAAACAAACCTAATCAACAACTAAGTAAATCAACTTAAAACACAATAACGATAACAAAATAGCAAATAAAAATAAATAAAAATAAGATATAGTACTGCTACTGCTGCTGCTGTTAGAGGCTAGCCCAGCATAGCCACCATCTTGATAAATGCAAATATAGTTTGGGTGCAAGCCCAGCATGCTACTGAATAAGCAAAGGCTGGTGTTGTGGCATGCTGCATCAGCCCCCACCTGGTGAGGGACAGAGAAGTTCTGGCACAACACTACACTTTGTATTGGGCCGGGGAACCTTCCCTTACATAGTACTGATATGTGTGTCAAGGTCTGATGGGTGAATGCACTGATCGGGTCTACCCCTAGTATTCTATTTATTTCATTTTCTGTGAATTAGGATACTATTCCACTATCAGAAAAAGGAGGGATATTAACTGCAAACAATTACGTTAATGCGAACATTAGGGTTGAAGAACATAAAGTGCATGAAGTTGGGAAATGAAAACATTAGGGTTTTAGGTCTATGGAATATTGGCAAATCAGCAGTGGGGTCTTCCTTGGGTGTCTCAACCATAATGCCACCCCACCACTGAGAAAACAAGGTCCAGACATAATCTCATTTCTTCACACATAGGCCAGCAGGGCCCATCTGTGAAGAAATGTATGACAGATTCTGCTGGCAACATGTGGGGAGCCATACTTTCACATTTGAAGAGTGTTTCACTTTGAAAACTGGCTTGAGCTGTACCTTGTACTTTGTACAGCAAGATATAGGCTTCAGGGTGGGCATTAAGGAAGACCCCACCACTGATTTGTCAATACCTTGGAAACCCCAAACCGTAATGTTTCCCTATTTTGTGCACTTTGCATTCTTCAACCCTAATGTATGCATTAACAGAGATTCATGCAAATATATATATATATATATATATATATATCTTTATATATATCTATATATATATATCATATATATATATATATATATATATAGATATATATAGATAGATATAGTTATAAAGAGATATATATATATATATATATATATAACTTTGTTAATGCTCTAATTAGAGTTAAAGTTGATCACCAGAAATGTGATTAGGTTTTAAACCAACACCCCACCCCTCATGCTGCACACACCAACAGGTGTCAGGGATGTGCCTTAACACTCATCCCATTCCATAAGTAAATAAGCTGAGATGTGTACAGTATAGGAGAATGGAGTGAGATTATGGCTGGTGATCCCAAGGCACACCCCAGTTAGTGTGTGCAGCGTGGGGGGTGTTAGATTTGAAAACTAGTGCCACATTTCCTGCTTTTTGTGGCTTTAACTCTAACTAGAGCATTAACAAAGTTTTGCAATTTATTTCCTTACTTTTGAGATAGTGTAATTGTATATTATTTTGGGATCGATATTGTTTAGTATCTTTATAAATGCAGTACCTAATATTTCTAAACACTCCTGCACAATTTTATATGCTTGTGATACTATTCTTTTCTTCTGGAGTGAATGTTATCAGTATGCATGTATGTTTGCTATTATATATTAAGTTAATCTGGGAATGGTGTGAACAAAATGGCTTGGCCATTAATGTGAAAAATACCAAGATTATGTTATTTGGGAGTAGACATAATCTAGGAAAATGCTCAGGTTTGACTATAGTGACCCCTAGAAGTGATTGTATTTAGCAGGTGCAATCATTTAAATATGTGGGGCTTATTTAGACCCATTGTTGTCTTTTACATATCATGTTGACTATGTTGTTAAAATATCAGTTGTCATGTTGGTTTTCTATCGAAATAGGAATAATTTTACATCTAAGGTTAAAAATTGTTAGCCAGCAGTTAGATTTTTTTCTGTTGTTGACTACATACCAGCAGTCTACTGGCAGCTCGTAATACTGCTCTTGAAAAAATAAATGTTGCCGTAAATAATTCTTGTAGATTTGCCCTAAAAAGCAAGAGGGATAGTCATAGATGCTTTCTATACACTATATTGCACTTGATTGGTTACCACTTTGTTCTAGAACTGATTATAATCTTGCAATAGTATGTAAAAATCTCTTCAGAGCTGCACTCCTGCTGGAGTTCAGAAACTCTTAACTACGTTTCTAATAGATTCTCAACTAGGAGCATGGCATGTGAGAAATATCAAGTACAGTTTTGTAAAACAAACTTGGAACAATGGTCTTTTCAATAAGAGCAGCAAAGGTCTGGAATTTGCTATCATCTGAGATTTGTAGTTTGTGCACATTAAATGTTTTTAAAACTAATGTATTACAGATGTTCTTAAATAAGATTACTTGTAATTGTAAATAATTGTTTGTATTCTTGTATTGTTTGATTGTATTTGACATAGACACATTTGAAAAAGGACTGTTTTAACTCAGGTTTTCTGAAATAAAAGAAATAAAAAATAAAGTATCCTTATTTGCCTGTGGGAGCACAGGCTTTCACGTCCCGCGCCCCATCCTCCATAGATGTGTATATGTATGTAACTGTGGAAGCACAGGGCCCTGTTTTCAATTATTTTCCTTATATGGCACACAATTATTTTTTCTTATGGACAACATTCTGCATAGTACTCTTCATGGAACTAGCAATTTGGAATTTTTACTATGCCACGGTTTGTGTACAAAATGCTAAACATGAGCTATTGTCCTTTCAGAACCAAGCTTAGAGTTCTTTGCTCAAACTGTGGCATAGTTAAACTCCAACTTGTTGGTTCCATTAACAAATTTGTTCCCATAGACGCCATATGGTGTCAGAACCATCCATTGCTAGATCCGACCCAAAATGGCCACCGGGAGCAAATAAGTTAAGAGAACTGTAACAGAATGCTGCCCATAAAACAAAATAATGCAAAATACAGTTTTTCACATCACATTTTATTCATGTACTGTTACATATGGATCATTTACAGTTATGTATATCACTTCTGTAAATGGTAACATTATAAGCCACTGCCAATTAGAAATACTTTCCTATCCTTTTATTGGATTGGCAGCAGAGGGTGGTGATACATGGTGTTTGCTCTGGGGAGAGGAGGGTGACCAGCAGGTGTCTCAGAGCTCAGTACTAGGATCAGTCCTATTTAATGCCTTTATAAGTGACACTGCAAATGAACTGGAAGGGAAGGTATGCTTCTTCGCAGATGGCACTAAAATATACCATAGGGTAACCACTCTAGAGTGCTGGAATGAATGTGGAGAGACCTGAGAAAACTCAAGCAGTGGTCAAGGGCATGGCAGCTGTGATTCAGTGTAAAAAGAGCAAATCATACACCTAGAGCATGAAAACCCAGATGTAGAGTACAAAATGGGAGAACTTATTTATTCTACGTGAAATGGATGACCGGGAAAGGCACACACTGAGTTGGGCTCATTTCCGATTGTGACCGTGAAGTGATGTCTGTCACGGTAATGGCAATTGCACACTGCGCATATACATATAGAGACAGGATGTCACTATACCGCGTGCACGCCTTGTCCACTAGCCCTGAGAACAGAACTATTGAGTCACCCTTTTTGTAAGCACTCAATTGCAGTTGCCCTTCTAATGGGATAAACCGACTATCCTCAACGCTTTTAATCGACTATCCTTGATGCGTTTAATAACCATTTTGCTACTGCAGGTCTTGCTTTCAATGCCTCCCCTGCCAATAACCTCCACTCTAGTCTTGGAGCACCAGACTTACCAGATTCAGTCACAGCATGGCCTCTCCTCCAGCCCACCACCCTGAGAAAAGTTGAGGATCTCCTCCTACAATTGGCTACTAGAAAGTGTGCAGAGGCAGACCAATTGGACCCATTCTTCCTGAAGCTTAGTCTTCATGTCCTGGCTGTGCCCATAATGCACCTTTTTAACTTCAACCTTACACAGGGCGATATTCCTCCCATATGAAAATGGCTTATATAATCCTCTTTTTTAAAGCTGGAGACCCAGTGACCTGAATAACTATAGACCAATCTCCCTACTTCCCACTCTTTACAACCTGTTGGAGAAAAAATAGTGAGTTTGTAGCTCAGGAACTACCTCAAAAGTGGAACCTGCTCAGTCCTTATCAGTCGGGATTTAAGCCTCATCACAGTACTATTTCAACCCTTGCAAAGGTCACCAACAACTGGCAGTGTGCCATGGAGTCAAAGAACTTCATTTGCACAGTATTTCTGTGACCTAAGCTAGGCATTCAATACAGTTGACCATGAGCTGCTCCTTTCTCCCTCAGAAACATCGGCTGTGACCCCCATCACTGAGGTAGTTCTCAAAATATCTAACAGGACGACAGCAGCAGGTCAAGGCTGAAGGGGAATTCTCATCACTGAAACCTCTACTGAGGGACGTACCACAAGGCTCTAGACTGGGTCCATTGCTTTTGCAATTTACATTAACAATATTGATGCTGACATCAAATCTGCTAACATCCACCTATTTGCGGTGACACGGTACTTTATATCAGAAGACCCTCTCTGGAAGCAGCTTGTAGGGATCTACAACGAGAATTTAATCTTCTACAACTTCAACTACTGCACCAAAAATGCCCCTGAACTCCAAAAACCAAGGCAATGCTTTTTTCCTCTTTGCATATGTCAATAACCCCACAAATCAAGGTAACATTCCCCAGATCCACACTCTTCTTGGCGTAACCGCTGGAATAGGTTACATAAATACCTGGGTGTGTGGGTTGACCAAAACTTTCCTTTGTGATCACATTAAGGATCTCTTAAAGAAGCTTAGGCAGAGGCTTGGCCTCTTCTATAGGTTGAAAATTTTCTAACACTGGATGCCAGGAAGAGACTGGTCCAAACCACATTCCTTACCTTATTGGACTACATGATTTCCTTTATAGCCAAGGCCCTGTGTCTGCCCTGGCTAAATTGGACACATTCCCACCATCGGCCTTGAAGTTCATAACTGGTCTCCCATACTCCACACATCACTGCTCCCTTTACACCACAATAGGTTGGTCATCCCTTAACTATAGAAGACAGAGGAATACAGCTCTCTGGACATTTAGGGTCATCACAAAGATGTTGCCTCAGTAAATCTTGGATTGTCTTCCTCTAGGTGTGATAGGTAAATATGCCTTAAGGAGTTCCTCTGTTATCTCCTTTGCAGTACCGAAGTTCAAGTCAGGCTTCAGCTTGAGTCTGCCATGTCTCCGCTTACCTCTCTGGAAAAACTTGTAAAACCCTGAAGTTGGCTTACCTAAACTACCTCTTCCTTCAACGCACTTTATTCTCACTCTATCAAGGAATCCAGTAACTGCTTCCTGATGTTACCTTCCCTAGCCTCAGCTCCATCTGCTCCAGTGCATCCCTTTACTGGTGCTTCTTTCTCACCCCTCTTAGGCAATGTTACAGCCTATAAGAACTTACCTGAATGCTCCTTCTTTCCCAACCCTGTGTTTTTTTTTTATCGCAGTTCCTTTCCCATGTCACCCTGGCTCCCACCCACACTCCTTGCTTACCCTCCTTGATACCATCATGGTGTTTTGCTTTCCACTCTAACTGTACCACCCTCACCCTGCAATCAATACATGCCCTTGTAGGCATGTACCGTGTCCCTCTTCTTACTCACCCTCTTGCATCCCCTTCCCACCCCTCCCATGTCCCACCAAGCTCCTTCAATCAATAATTATGTTCAAGGATGCTTCAAATAGTAGGAAATACTATCTTGACTCTTTTATTGATTCAATAATTGGAAATCAAACCCCTAGGTCTCTTACGGCTATGCTTGTTCCTCAGGACATGCCCCATGGTCTATGATCAGCTGATAAATCTTTTCTGAATTTGCCGAGGTGCCACACTAGGAAAGAAACTGTTGCATCTGAGCAGGCAGCTCTACAGCTGTGGAATTTCCTTCCTCTCAACATTAGACTTACTAGCTCACACACATGCTTTAAGAGAAAATTGAGCTCAAATCTGTTGACTGCTGACACCTGTTCCTGCTTTCACCTTACCTAATAACTGATGTCTTTGGCCATACAATAGTATTTCCTCACCTCTATATAACCTCTTACTGCCACAGCCTGTCCCAGCTCCCTTTCCCTGCCCATATATAATCTTGCACTGCAGGCATTTCCCTTCCACTTACATACACTCATATAATCTAATTTCATGGCTTGCTCCCTCTTTCTCAATTACTGACCCTTCCCTTAATGACACCCTGCTTTCAATGGTTATTTCTTCTTTTGTATTACTTGTTATTGTTTTTTGCACCTTGTTCTGTTCATATGATATGTCACCTGATAATCTGTTGTCAAAGGTCTTTTCTACTCATTGCATAGTTAGGCACTTATGAACTTATGAATGGTCTACTCTGTATGTTCTGATATATTGTATCCTATTTAACTCATTGTATGTAAAGCACTTATAAATTGTTATCCTGTAAGTTTCTGAATGTCTGTACTCTCCCGGTTGTGCCTGAAAATAGTCATTTTATGGCTAGTGCACTTACCCAGTTAACAAAAGCTAAATAAAATACACACTGTAATTATTGTTGCATACATTTAACCCATATGTACTGTACTGCAGTTGCTATCCTGTTTAGCTGCATACCTTCATGGTCTTAGCTCAATGGCTCTTTTAATACTCTAGTTCACGTAGTATTATAAACTTCCTGTATATAATTACTGCTTTATGTAAATACTATGTAAGTGTGAATTCATTTTGTATATATTGTTTACCCAATTATGATGTAACTGAGTGTTCCTTTGTACGTATTAGTTAACCTCTCCTTTCCAGGTCCATCTTGAAATGAGCTTGCTTCAACAATGTTTGCCTGGTTAAATAAAGATTTTGATTGATTGATACCACACAGGGAAGGGAGCAGAAGATACAATAACAGATAGCACAGACACTGTTTTGCAGTTATGACACAATGCATTCAGAGACATGATTAAATACAGGAATGGGTGCAAAAATTAATGCAATGTAAGCAAGCAAGGTACGAACAGCAAATGAGCTTTTCAGTAATACTTCATCTAGGTATGAGGTAAATTCAAGGGAGAAGTCGAGGAGGAAAACAGCAATAAGCAGGAAAGAAAGAAAATGAAGAGGTACTGATGGTCACCATACAGAAGAGTACGCTGTGGTAATCATATCTGATGACCCCGGCGGTGAGAGAGTGCGACAAGGCAATGGGTAGGATCATCCAGCAAAAGAGGAAGGTGGTGTTACCAGTGTATAGATTAATGGTGAGACCCACCTGTAGTACTGTGTCCAGTTCTGAAGACCACATCTCAGGAAGAATAGAGACAAGTGGAGGCTGTCCAGAGGAGGCAACTAAAATAGAGCAGGGGCTACATCACAAGCTCTATGAGAAAAGATTAAAGGACATGGATACATACACCCTGTAAGAAAGAATGGAGAGGAGAGGTCTATAAATACCTGATAGGGCTAAACAAGTTAGAGGATGGGAGTATTTTTCAGAGGAAAAAAATGCACAAAAGTCAGGGCAAACAATGAAGGTAGAAGGGGAAAATTTAGAGAGCTGTAAGGAAGTATTCTTCACTGAAAGTGTCCTGGGTGCCTGGAACAGTCTTCCAGCAGTAATGGTGGGTTTCAAAACAGTGGTAGTCCTCTTGATTATGGTTCTGGGGTTTCTTCTTTCCAAAATGGTGGCCTGCAAAGTATAGCAAGAGGTGTCAGGTCCAACCATTGTTTGAGGTATTTTGTGGCTCTGGATCCCTTACTATAAAGTTAAGGAATAGGATGTCTACTACCTGATTTCTGTCTACCGTCTGTGTAACTGTGTCACAGAAGTCCACCAGATTGGTTTAACACAACTTTACTTTGGTAAATCCATACTGATTTCTGTCCTTTAGTCCATTTTCTTCCAGGAAGTCCATTGCCTGCTCTTTAATGACTGACTCCGAAGCTTTTTCCACAGTTGAATTTAAAGGAGAACTTCGGTGAATCTAGAGTAATTTTCCCAGAAGATGTTTTAAATACTGATTGATATTCTGTTATTGCTGTATCTTATACAGCTTATTAGTTATCGTAACGGGTATTTCTGATTTACATGCTTCTGTTAAGAACCATTTTAGAACTGTATGATGTAGTTTAAGTCCTTATTCTGCTCTTCCGTTATTGACAAAATGCATCTATGTTCTACTGCAGATGTCCGAGGTTGCTTGGGACATGAACTATATCATACAGTTCTAAAATGGTACTTAGCACCTGGATGTACAACAGAAATACTCACTGATGTTACAAAAGGTCTATATAGATGGAACAATTACAGAATTTGAACCAGCACTTAAAAAACAATTTCTATTGGGAAAATATCCTGTTGGCTTGCAGATTCAGCACATCCTTTATGACCACAGGTTAATAGTTACCGAGGTTGTCTCTATTCCAGCTTTCATGTAGATAGATTGCATTTGCCACTTTCCACTCCTTAGACACCTCCCCATATGGCTAGTGATTATTTAAATAGGTCAGTCGGGGGCTATCAGTAACTGCTACACCTCATTTATTAATTAATTAATTTACAATATTTATTTATTTTACTCCCACAACTCAGCAATCCTTCGACCGCCGTCCTCCTGTGCCCCGAACTCCTGTCAGGCCAACACACACTGCTCGGCTAGCACACACAGTACCCTTGGGGGCCTCCACCTTCCCCACTGGGTCTGGATCTAATACCGAGCATGGCTCCTCTGGGTCCATGGATGCAGAGGCATGGTCATCAAGCTGCAATGACTGACCACCTTTTTCCCTCCATTTACTCCCTGAAGTATGGATGTGCAATGATGTCAAGGCACAGCATGCTGACGTCCACCATACTCCATCCCCTAGATGCACTGCACCTGTAGTGCCCCAAATCACCATTGGGGGCTGCCGTGGAATAGTCACGAGCCCCAAACCCTCCCCAGGGAGAAGAGAACAGTCAATCAGACTCTCAATCCTCTCCTTCCCGACCAACCCCAAATGACCTGGGTTTGTTCTTGAACCTGGGTCGCCAGTGTGGCACGAGGTGTGGCGCCCTGCGCCTCAACCCTCGGGTGTCACAGAAAAAATAGCTGCTTGCTACACCTCATTTTATTTATTTATTATTGTTTTATTTAAAATTTGATGACCGGAAAAGGCACACTGTTCTGAGGCTCGTTTCCAGGTGTGATCCGGTACAGTTTGTACAGAGGAGTAACAATAGATTGAGGAATACAGATAGTATGCACAGCACTTTTACAAACAGTTACAATACATTTAGTACCCTCAGGTCAAACCTTTCTTACTCAAAGACTTGGTCACATGTATTTCACAGAGACCCTTCAGAGCCATTTTTCTAGTAAGTATAGCAATTTATAACCTTTTATTTTCACTACCCTAGAACCTGTTTTACTTTCAAGTAGTGACTCTATACATTTTGGTGAGCACAATTAGCTGAAATAGTTATTTAGAGCTCAATCAGTGGCAAGCATTCAGTCACTCTTCACCCACGGAGGGCCATGGAATCAGCAGAACCCTCCCAAGAGTAGGCAATGTACCTTTTGTGCATCCCATGGCATCCACAGCCTGGCTGCACACCCTTTCTGCACCTCATACCCAGCCAAGAGGACAGATCTATGACAGGTTGGGAGTGGGCTGGGGTAATGGCAGCCCATCCACAGCACTGCCATGGCAGTATGTGCTGCTGGAGGAGGGGTCAGATATTATGCAGTCCTAGGGGCTGCTGTAGCACCTATGCACCTCTCTCTCTCCCCAGCCATCCAGGACTTACCCAGTCCAGAATGGCCCATGCTCCACAGGTTCCCAGCCCCAAGAACATAGTTGTGGATCATACACATTGCCAGAGCAGTCCCAGGAGGGTGTTGGTAGAAATGGGGTATCCCCACCAGATTTGTGGATCAAGCCCTTAATATGTTAGCCTTTTCCATATAATGCTCTACACTTATCCCATCCTTTCTGATCCTGTTGATGTTCTTTCTTGTACTCTTTTTCCCTCTTATATATATCTGTAGTTCTCATCATTATTGCCCACTTATTCCCTGCCCGTACTACAACTATGTGCAGGTTCTCCAGCTTCTTAGATATTACATAACTTTATAACAATGGGAACCACTGAGACTGAATCTAGACAAGACTGAAGTGCTGGTAGTGGACCCAGGTCATCTGGGGTGGGTTTGGGGCTGGACAACCATTAGGCTTGATACTTGGTGGTATTCCACTCACTACCTCAAACTGGGTACATAGCCTGGGCATTATTTTTGATGATGGTCTGACTCTAAAATCTCAGGTGTCAGCTGTCATCAAATCCTCTTTTTACCATCTGAGGAATATCGCTCAGGTGAAACACCCTGGTTCCCCAGATGATATTCCAACATTGGTCCATGCCTTTGCCACTACCCATCTTGATTACTGCAGTTCCCTCTACCTAGGGCTACCAGGGTTGATATCCACTGCTTGCAGCTGGTGCAGGATGTGGCAGCCAGGCTTTTGACTGGGACCTCTGGGACCAGTCATACTCTCTGTGCCCCATGAGCTGCACTGGCTGCCTGTTCAGTGGCGGATCGCCTTGACATTGGCTTGCTAACCTTTAAAGCCCCACACAATCAGGGACGGGTTACCTGCAAGATCTCCTGGTACCCTACTGCCCCTCCATCCCTCTCTGATCTGCCGATGAGGGATTGCTGGAGATTCCCAGGATACGACTGAAGACATCTGATTTCGTGCCTTCTCTTTTTTCTACTCAACCTGTGGAATTCTCTACCTTGTCGGTTAAGAGAAGGCTGATCATTGGTAGATTTAAAACTGAGTTAAAACATATTTATTTAAATTAGCCTCTCCTAAATATGGATGATCTGTTTCTATTGTTCCTGTTTTTAGTCTTATTTATATTTGATGTAATTGATTTTATGTACAGCACCTTGGTTCTGAAAGGCACTATAAAAATAAAGATGATTTGATTTGATTTGATACTGAATTTATTCTGCTTGCTCTCAGCATTAGGCTGAGTCTGATTGTATCATTAATACTCTGCCCTATCAGATCCTTATTGTTTCTAATTATGTCCTGGCTGGTTGTAAAATACTGTACCACTTCTGATAGTAGTGCCTCCTCTGGCTGGACATAGCACCTACTGTGTGCAGAAGTGTTCTTGCTCTGTATCTGGGAACCTCTGACTTTTTTCTGCCTGCCTTATAAGTTTCCCAATTAATGACAGAAGAAGCAAAAAAAATCACTCATGATAAACTGTTTTGGCCTGTCCTGCATCCTTCAACACAACACACAAGTCTTTTGACATGTTACAGTATGCCAAGTTTTTTACTGTGGGTGCCTCCTGGTGGCCTTTTAGTGATTACAAGCCCTGAATCTGAATAGTAAAACTGTGATACGCAGAACAAAGGTTTGTACAACAAATCTTTCCAGCAGCTCAGAGATTTCATTAATGATCTTCACACTACACCAAAATTATTAAAAGTAAAGGAACTGCTTTGACTTCAGCTTCACTATAACAGCTACAGATATGTAGGCAGCTGAAGTTTGGAGATAGTCTGTACCAAATGCAGCACAGTATCTGGAAAATACCATCCTTGGGAGCAAAGCTGAATGATGTTTAATGAGTAATTAACTCTATTTCACCACACTATTATATTTTTCCAACATCAAAAGGGATGATTACATTTCTAATGAGCTTGCAGCAGTATCTATAAAATCTGGACATAACTTGAAGGGAGCCAGCCTCTAGTCTAACCCCATCCCAACTCCCCACCTTCCTTCTCACTATGACCTTTTAGCACCTGTAGAACTTTGATTGATCTTGCCAGCTTCGAATTGGAGCCCCTGCCGATGCTGCTTGTAGGTGAATGTCCAGACTTTTACACAGGGCTCTGGCCATGCATAAAACAGGTCTGTCCTGGCAGTCTGACATGGATGTAGTGGAATCAGGGACTGTGAGTCAGCCACCCTCCTCTAATAGCAGCCTCTTCCTGGCTCACTCTCTCACCAGGCAGCAGTTTGGCACTTGCATCACAGAGCTCAGAGACGTACATATCCCTCACTCAGTATCACACAAAAATCCACTCAGTACAACAGCTGCAACTCAAATGGGAGCTACCATGAAGAATTCCTGTGACAGACTGGAAAAGGAGTCCCAAGCAGTTACATGCAGTGACTGGAAGCAGAGGCGTGCGTGTTCATCCTGGTTTAAGTGACCATTCTTTGTATTTTCATTTATCATTTTATCTGGCATTTTATGTGTTCATTTACTTCCATCATCAAGTTTTTATTTTGCATTTTATTTTAAGGTGAACTGTCAAATGCAAGTAGTTTATAGAAGTTTCAATCTGTGAGAAGTTTTATGTTATTTTGGAGGGGGATTATGAATGAACCAAAGATATCTGTTCTCTGGCTAAAGCACAGTAATGGAGAGCTGATTATTTATCTAGCAGGGCATAGGAAACAAATTTAAAATAAGGAGATGGTAACCATTGGGTTAGGTGTGCCAGTAGACATCAGGAACACATTTAGAATAAGGGAAATGGTGATCAGAGGGTGGGGAATGCCACTAGACACCAGGAACAAATTTAAAAACAGGGATGGTGATCAGTGGGTGGGGAGTGCCACTAGACAACAGGGAACGCATTTAAAATAACAGAGAAAGTAATTAGAGGGTGGTGCCACAAAACCAGGAAATGTATGTTTTTATTTATGGGAACAACGCTCAGTGGGTGGGGAGTGCCACTAGACACCAAGGTAAGGTGGTTCTCAGCTGACACTGCAGCTGCAAAGTAAAGAAATTACTGCTGTTTTCATACAGAGAAAATGGGGAAAGAATTCCTTTCACTGAAATGGTCATCTGGGATTTTGAGTGCCCAGAAAGATATTTGTGGTCAGCATACTAAAAACAAACATCGAATCTAGCTAAACAGGTCCCATTTAGTTAGGTTCTGATGTTTGTTTTTGAAATCAAGCATGTTCATGCATTTTCACATTTGTTACTTCATGGAAAAATCCACAAGATGGCGGTTGGCATGGCACAAAAACAAAAAAAAAACACATTTTAAAGCCTTATAACTCAGGAGCCCATTAATATTTTTGGTGCCCTGCAAATGAAGTGTCATGAAAGCAAAAATGGGCATTTGCTGAATCTAATTTTTAGTTTCACTGCAGAATGTAATCTGAAAACCATACTGAGCATGCACTGGTAGAAAACCCTAAATCTGAGGTGCTGGATGCCACACCCTGCGCCACACCAGGTTCTGGAGTGAGCTCAGGCCACCAGGGTCAGCGGGGGAGAGAGAGGATCAAGTGTCCAACAACAGCTCTCCTCTCCCAGGTGTGGGTGGGTGGGCACATCATCCTGCTCCCCTTGGCTGCCTCCTAGTGGAGTATGGGGCAGCACCAGTCTCCAGGAGACTCAAAGCATAGCTTCATGATGCTTGCACGCTCCATACACACATGATCATGGCTGTGAGGGAAGGGACCAGAAAAGAGAGAAAATCTGGCTGCAGGCTCCATGATGTCCCCTCCGCAGGCCTGCATTACTACATCAGGACCACCTGTAATTGCTCACTAAATAGGGCTATGGGGTACCTGTGGGGCGGTGACCGGGGGACTGGAGGAGGATGGACCACTGCGCCTGCAAGCCATGGAGGATAAACACAATAAAAAAATGAAAAAAAACACATTTTTAAAGCCTTATAACTCAGGAGCCCGTTAATATTTTTTTCATCAGACCTGTCAAATGCACTACCTTGGGACATGACACATGAGGCATTACATAATGAGGCAGTATAGTGCAGTGGTTTAAGGCTCTGACCTGCAAACCTGGAGACCTGGGCCTGAATCCCACAATCCTCACTTGCATACTATGTGACCCTGAGAAAGTCACTTAACTTCCTTGTGCTCCCAGGTCACACCTGCAAACAAGCTTCATAATAGTGTGTCTCTCCTGGTAGAAAAAAAGAGTGACACATGTCCCCTGCAAGCTTGGGGTAGCAATTCTATTCCATGTAGGCTGTATGGGAGTGCAAAAAAACATGTTAAGTATAAGGAAAATGTTAGAATTTACAAAAATGGCACTTGCAGATTTCAGAAAGCACACAATCTGCTGTCACAAACATTTCCACACATCAAGACCTTGCATCCTAGACAACACATACAAAATGTCAGATCATTCCATCAAACAGAGCCATAGATATTAATGTGCAAATTTAGGGGTTTAACATTGAACAGGCTACTAACCTAACTATAGGGCACTACTGTGACCCTATAATACATATCTATCTATCTATCTATCTATCTATCTATCTATCTATCTATCTATCTATCTATCTATCTATCTATCTATCTATCTATCTATCTATCTATCTACCTATCTGTCTATCTATCTATATCTTCATTGCAAAAACTGCATCAATGCACCAGTTAAGGTTCAACTTAACAACACAAAGTAGAGAATGTGGCATTAGGGTTTTCAACCCTAACTGCTAACCCCAAGCAGCAAAAGAACTAGACCACACAAGCAACCATAGAAATCCATCATCAGGTATGACACACAACATACAACTGTTTCCAGATGACAGACATGCAGTAACACTAAAGTGCTACATTTGTGGATTCATATCTGCTGCATGCAAGCTGCAAGATATACACTCTCACTTTGGGCTGCAGATAAAAACCCACAATGCTCCAATCACATCACTACTTCTGTCCTAGAAGCACAGGCCCCTGCAGCAACACATACAAATCCATGAGTCCCAAATTACAAATGGTGCCAGCGATTCTGCAGCCACATGTAATGCACAATGTAAGACATACACTTTGGCAGCAGAAGAACAGGTCTGTGAAGGGCCAGCATTTCTGCAGCTACAGGTGTAACACATATACACCAACCTTTGGTTGAGGAAGTGCAGGCCCCATGAAATCCATGATACCTAAATTCTAAGACTACATCTATCTGCAGAAGTCTAGATGCCTCTGGGGCTGCATTTCTGCTGCTGCAGGTATAAGAAATACACAGCAGCTTCTGTATGAGAAACAAGGGCCTGTGTGGGCGCCTGCACTTTTGCTGCTTCATATAGAAATGCTTGATACCCAAATTGCAACTTTACTTCTGTCTGCAGAAAAAGGCTCCTGGGGCCTGCACTTCTGCAGCCACAGGTGCAATACATTAACAATTAATTCGGTTTAGAGAAGCACATGCCACGCTGGGGCCTGCACACCTGCTGCTACATATAGAAATCCATGATACCCAAATTGCAACACTACTTCTAAAGCTACGGTACTCATGACACTATTATAAGACATATTCACACACTTCTAGTAGTAGAAGCACAGGCTCTGTGGGCCTTTGTTGTAGTTACAGATACAATCTACAAAGGTAGCACATTGGTGCTATTCCATTTGTGTAATCTTAAAACAGTTGTATGTTGTTTGCCTTACCAGATGATGGATGTCTGCAGTTGTTTGTGTGGGCTTGTCCTTTGTTGCATGGGGAGGGGAGTTATGGCAGGAAACCCTAACAGCACATTTCTCTATTTCTGTGGTGTTAAGTTGAACCCTAACTGGTCCATTACAGCAGCAGTACAAGTTAACAATAATTTAAATCATTTAGTTGCCAATTAGAACAGACCAGAACATCACTTTATCTGATTTTCTTTTACATTATTGCATTCCTGAGGTAAGACAGAGTATTTTAAAGTTCTTTAAAGTTCCTTTTGCTTTGCCGGTCCATCAACATGGATGTAAGCAGGGCAGTGTGATGCTGTGCTACTGACAATCAGAAACATGTGCCAGCAACACCTGACACATTTACATTCTGAATATATTTGGTGCAATTAAAATAAGACCTCCAAGGTGGAGATTGTTAAAAGCAGATTGAAGCTGCCATCATTCTTGTAGATCAACACAAATTACAGCAGTTTTAAATAAACATTATCTTAAAAATAGCTGAATGAACTGTAAATACCCCAGACAAGAATCTAAGACCAAGAGTAAAACAACACTACTAAAAAGGTAGGATGATATTTTTACCTACTGGCTAGTACTGCGCTTTATCCCAGTTATCAAACTGCATATTCTTTTTGTCATCTAGTTGAATCATATTCTCATTCATGTAGACTGTATTGGGACATGCATGAACAGGTGCAGATGTACATGAACTACAGGTCTAGCACCAAACATAGAAACATAGAAACATAGAATTTGAGCAGATAAGGACCGCTTGGCCCACCTAGTCTGCCCATTTTCCTACCTAACAGATAAGCTGCAGATCCTAGTTAACCAACAGCTTACTTCCTCTTACCCGCCCTAGGACTGCCTTATGCCTGTCCCATGCATTCTTGAAGTCCACCACTGTTCTTGACTCCACGACCTCCTCAGGGAGGCTGTTCCATGCATCCACAACCCTCTCAGTGAAAAATACTCTCACATTACCCCTGAGCCGTCCCTCTATCTTCAAATTGTGCCTCTTGTTCTTGCAAATATCTCTTTTCTGGAAGATGCTACCTCTTGGACTGTGTTAATTCCCTTGAGGTACTTGAAAGTTTCTATCATGTCCCTCTCTCCTTCTTTCCTCAAGAGTATACATATTAAGTTCCTTTAGTCTTTCTTCATATGTCTTCTGGTGCAGACCCTGCACCATTTTGGTTGCCCTCCTCTGGACAGCCTCCACTCTGTCTATGTCTTTGAGATGGGGTCTCCAGAACTGTACACAGTACTCCAGATGGGGTCTCACCAACTGTCTGTACAGAGGATAACAACTTCCTGTTTTCTACTATTGATGCCTCTTCCTATGCATCCCAGTATCCCTCCAGCCTTCCTTACTGCCTTCTCACATTGCTTGCCCACCTTTAGGTCATCTGATATAATTACCCCAGGTCCCTTTCCATTTTTACTGTTGTCAGTATCTCACCCCCATTGTGTCGCTTCCCTGGGTTTTGTTTCCCAGGTGCATTATCTTCGCTCTTTGCATTGAATCTGAGCTGCCATACATTTGACCATTCCTCCAACCTTGCAAGTCCCTTCTCATCCTTTCCACTCCATCCTGTGTATCAACCCTGTTGCAGATCTTTGTGTCATCTGCAAAGAGACA
This sequence comes from Neoceratodus forsteri, assembly GCA_016271365.2. Taxonomy (NCBI): domain Eukaryota; kingdom Metazoa; phylum Chordata; order Ceratodontiformes; family Ceratodontidae; genus Neoceratodus; species Neoceratodus forsteri. Next base: position 633,595,730 of record CM057455.1, on the reverse strand, counting down.
TACTTTTCCTTCCAGTTCCTCTGCAATGTCACTTATAAAGACATTAAAAAGGACTGGTCCCAGTACCGAACCCTGTGGTACCCCACTAGTAACCCTCCTTTCTTCACTGTACTCCATTTACTACTACCCTTTGCGTCCTGTTGTCTAGCCAATTTTTTATCCAAGCTACCACCTTGGGACCCATTCCAAGGCTGTCTATCTTGTGTATTAATCTTTTGTGGGGACTGTATCAAATGCCTTGCTAAAATCTAGGTAGGCCATGTCCACAGCCCTCCCTGATCTACTACTTTGGTCACCCAGTCAAAGAAATCATTAGATTCGTCTGACGTGACCTTCCCATCGTGAATCCATGCTGCCTTGGGTCCTGTGCCCACTGGCCTCAAGGTACCAACAATTCTTTCCTTCAGAAGTGATTCCATCATTTTCCCTACCACTGAGGTCAAACTAACTGGTCTGAGTTTCCTGCCTCTGTCCTGCTCCCACTTTTGTGAAGAGGAATTACATCTGCCCTCCTCCAGTCCTTGGGTACCACCCCATCCTCCCATGATTTGTTAAAGAGAGTAGTCAGTGATGTCACTAGTTCTACCTTTAGTTCTTTAGAATTCTTGGGTGAATCCCATCAGGCCCCATTGCTTTGTCCACCTTCAATTTTATTAGTTCATTCAGAACCCTTTCTTCTGTAAATGGACTGGTATAGACCCGTCTTCAGAGTGTTTCTCTTGTTTGGTTTAGGTAACTCCCCCTCCTCTTCCTTTGTGAATACTGAGCAGAAATATTCATTCAGTAACCCTGCTTTTCACTGTCACCCTCTACCCATTTCCTCTCCTTTATTAAGCTTCAGTATCCCTCCTTTGGTCTTTCTTCGCTCCCTAATGTACCTATAAAGGTCTTATCCCCTTCTTAACAGAATTGGCTATCCTTTCTTCGGTTTGGGCCTTTGCTATTCTGACTACCTTCCCAGCCTCTTTCTGCTTTAACTGATAAAGTTCTCTGTCCTGCTCCTTCTGTGTCTCCTTATATTTCCTGAATGCTGCCCTTTTCTCCTTAACTTTCCCTGCCACCTCTTTTGAGAACCATGATTTTTTCCTTAGATTTGTGTTTTATTGATTTTTTTACGCAAGGCTTGTTGCCTCTGTGATGGCTGTTTTGATCACTTCCCATTGTTCCTCCACCCCTCCTTCTTGCCTGTTTGCTAGTGTTTTGAGGCACTCTCTCATTTCCCAAAGTCAGCCCTCTTGAAGTCTAGTACTCTTGCTTTCGTATGGCTTGATTGTATGGTCAGTGTTATCGTGAACCACACTGTTTGGTGGTCACTTGTTCCCAGATGGCTACCCACTTCTAAATCTGAGATTCTTTCTCCATCCCCATTTGAAAGTACCAGGTCTAAGATTGCTCTCTCCTAGTCGGTTCCAATACTAGCTGTCTGAGACATGCCCCTGTAGGGCATCAAGAATGACCCTGCTTTTGGATGTGCCTGCAGCAAAGGTGCTCCAGTTAACATCTGGCATATTCAGGTCCCCATCAACAATATCTCCTTTTTCTGCCATTCTAAAAAGCCTTCTATCATTTCCTTGTCCATTCCTCTCCCTGAGATGGGGTCTGTATACAACCCCATGCAGATTGTGGTGCCATTTCCTGTCTCCAGGGTGACCCAAAGTGCCTCATCTGCTCCCTGTTTACTCTTTAGTTCTGTTGCTTTGATCCTTCCTTTACATAGAGAGCTACTCCTCCTCCTTTTACCCTCCCTGTCCCTTCTGTAGATTAGTGTATCCTGTTATGTTGACATCCCATTCATGGTTCTCTGTGTACCATGTTTCTGTGACTGCCACAATATCCAGGCAACCCCTTCCATCAAGGCCACTAGTTCAGGGAGCTTGTTACACAGACTACGGGCATTGGTACTCATCACCCTCCACTTTTGATAGCCTTACCCCTTTAGCCCCATTTCTGTCCTTACTGCCTTTGCCTTGTTTTACATTTAAATCTGTTCTGCTCCCTAATAACTTCTGTACCTGGCATTTACTTCACTAATCACCATGTTTTGTGGAGGAGGCTCGATTTCCAGCCCCTTTCAGTGCTCTCCCTTGGCTAGTTTTTTAAATGCTTGCCAATGAAGTATTTAAACCTCTCACCTAGGGATCCTGGTTCCCCTGACAGATGCAGATCATCGCACCAGTATAGGTCTGCATTCCTCCAGGTGGCTCCCCAGTCCCCAATGAAGCCAAAACCCTGAGCTCCACATCAGTTTTCAACCACTCATTGAATTCCCTGGTGAGAAGTGCCCTAGCATCTCCTTTGCCATGAACAGGCAGCACCTCCGAGAAGGTTACCGTATGCGCTTCTTGTCTAAGGCCCTTCCCAACTCTACAAACTCCTCTTGCACTGCTCTGATCCCATTCCTAGCCAGGTCATTTGTCCCCAGGTGGGCCGATGACATCCAGCTCCCTCCTCGTGCAGCTTCTCCCACGATCCTGAGAATTCGCTTCCTGTCCCTCAAGCCGTGGCCGCCAGGAAGGCACCCGACCTCCCTCTCCCATCATCCCTATTTCTACCCCCTAATGATTGAGTCCCCACCAGGAGTTGTTTCCTTCCCTGTGGGGTCCCATGCCACCCTCCTTGGGTCTCCTTTGTGAAGGTCCCCAGCATCCTCCATGGTCTCCACTACAGGTGCCTCCATAGAGGAACCACTATCCACCAGAAGAGTGAATGAATTGTGAAGAGGTACAGCTGTAGGGATGCAACTCTGTTCCACCACCCTCTCCTCCTTGAGCCCACCCTGGTCCAGCCACTCCTTTTTCTTGGCAACCTCTGTGGTAGTGGCATTGGCCCTGGTGGTCCCTGTGGGGAGGAGGTTTCACGAATCCTAGCCAGGTCAGCCTGAGACGGGCAACCTCCTCTCTCAGACCAAGGAAAGAGTTCTTTCACATTTAAAGTGTGACTGAAGAGTTTCATTTTTGGTGCACACAGAAATATTTATGTTGCAAATTCTAGTGTCACACTTTAGTGTTGCAATAAAATGTGGAATATAAAAATTATTTTGACCCTATGTCATAAACTTAGTTGCTAGAATGTGGTAAAGCCTTCCTGAAATGTGGTTTTTCAGAGTGACTGTGAAATTGCCTTTCAACCTGTGCTTGAAAATGACCACCATTCTTGTTCATGAGGTAGGTCGTGTGAACAGTATATTCAAAATTTGAATCTAAAATATTGTAAAATGGTTAAGTTGTGAGTAAAAGTATGAGACATAAAATGGAATTTTAGTGATGCATATTTAAGCGAACACTAACATTTTAGTGTTTCAAATTTCAGTGTTGCACTTTAGTGCCACACTTCAGTGTGTGACACTAAAATTCCTGGTTCACAACATCAAAATTGACAATTTCAGTAAAATGGCAGCCAAAGAACCAAAAATAAATTTTGGCCCATTTTGGGAATAACAAATGAGGGAATCTTGATTTAAAGATCCCATTTAGCAAGATCCATATGTTTGTTTGTTTTTCAAATCTTCATTTTATGTATTACAATTTTTTAACCAAGAAAAAACAAGATGGAGGCTATCATGGCCCAAAAAGTCTTCTCATGACCGAAAAATATAAATCACTCACAAAAGTAAAATGTTATTGTTGTATAAGAGTGTTGTTCTAAACCCTATTGAGCCTGCTCAGAAAAAAAAAAAAACATTTAAATTATTATAACTTTGGAACCATGAAATCAATTAGTATTTCTTCATGAAACCATAATAAGGCAAACCCTTGGCACATCCTTTCAACCTGAATGTTTCAAGACAAAACTGTGTACTGTCTATGCTGTTGATGAGAGAAAAAAATCGTAATGAAGGCCTGAATACTTAGAGCTAAATGTTAGAAAGCCAGTTTAGATCAGTGCAGAATCGTCAAACCTTGGCTTGTGGCAAACTTCATTGAACAGGGACCATGTACCATATTTTACAAGAACAGGAGCTCTGGAGCCAGAATCTCTGAGTTTGCTGCTAGCTGACCAGTGTGCTGACCAAACAGCACATGAAAGGTGGTGCCACTATTTGTGGCATAACTTGCAGAATCAGTGGCCAGTGATGTCAACCCACCAGCTGGTTGCCCTAGTGGCTGGTGGTTCATCTGGAGGATGCCCTGGCTAGTGGGTGGGTGGGTGGTATTGGTCCAGTTAGGGGTCACAAATGCCCTTGATGAGAAGCAGTAACAGTGCAGCTCTGTGGAGGGCAGACTCACTAGCAACACATAATGGGGAGTTGAGGGTCTCACCTGCCAAGGACCTTCAGTTACTCCAGTTGTGGTCTGCAAGGTTGCAAACCCTAATGCTCACCACATTTCAACAGTTAATAACCTGACATGGGTACAGAATAAAACAATAGGGTGAGCATTAGGGTTCACAACCAAGGCACACCTCACACCTGTTCCTGCATGCTGGGTGGAGGTAGGCCTTAGGGTTGGAAGCCAAGGTGAGTATTGGGTGTTCAGTTTGGAAGCAGAGGGTGGGGGTAGGGTCTTATGCTTGGGAATCCTAAGATCGCATTTCCCTACTTTTTACTTTTCAACCCTAATGGTGCAATAATGAAGTTTTTGCAATGAATATCTATCTATCTATCTATCTATCTATCTATCTATCTACATATATATATATTTTTTACTTAAAATCTCAGTTATTGCATCAGTTAGGATTCCTATTACAATGACAAAAGTATGGAAATTCAGTGTTAATGTTCCCAACCTAGCACCTCCCCACCCTCCACACACAACAGGCATTTGGGTGTGCCTTGGGATCATCAGCCCTAACTATCACCCCATTCCATGTGTAAGGAAGCTGATATGGTATGGTATAGGAGAATGGGGTTAGCCTGATGATCCCAATTCACACCCGATGCCTGTTGGTGTGTGAATGGTGGTGGGGATAGGGGATGGAACCTTAACACTGAGTTTGCATACATTTTGTTATAATAGGAACCCTAACTGATGCAGTAATGGAGATTTTTGTAATGAATTGTCTTACTTTTTTGAGATAGTATAATTGTATCCTTATTTTGCTGTGGAGCACAGGGTCCTTGGATTCTGTGCTCCAATGCCTCTGTAGATGTGTTCATGTATGTAAATGTGGATGAGCATGACCAAATTGTCAGCATAGCCATCTTATTACCCCAAATCATGTACCCCAGTACAGATAAATTGTGAAATGCAAGGCAAAACATAATTATTCACAACAGCAATGCCATTTTGTGCCACAGGTGCAAAAACACAATTCAGACAGGATGTGGAAAATGACAGCTGTATTATTAATGAGGTGGTATGAACAAAATGGCTATACGAACATACAAACATACATATTTTATTTATTTATTTATTTATTTATGTTTTGGTAACCAGGTAGATAAAGGCTTTATGGTCTGTCGAGTCTGCTCAAGTGTGCAGCTATCAACCCTTATACTGCAGCTACTCCTCCCTCCCCTCTGCTGACCCTCCCTCTTACCCTATCCCATCCCCTTTTGAAGCAGACCACTGTTCTACAAGATACCACTTCCACAGGCAATGCGTTTCACCCAGACACCACTCTCTCCATAAAAAGTGTCTTCTCTTTTCCTCCTGAATCTTCCCTCTCCCAATCTGAGATAGTGACCTTGAGTGTCCCTACCCCTCTTAACTTGGATAATCCCTCCATGCCTGTCTTGTTTATTCCTTCATGTACTTGAAGGTTTCAATCATATCCCCAATCTCTCCTCCAGTGAGTACATGTTCAGCTCCCTCAGCCTGCTCATGTAGGGTATGTCCCCAAGTCCCTGGATCATCTTTGTTGCCCTCGCGCACCCTCTCAGTAACTTAATAAAGTACCAAAGTTATGCTCGTGCATAGAATAAATTCAATGGATGCATGTAACTTGGGTATTTTAGAATTTTTCACCAACTTTTCAATGTAGACTTTTGGAACACCATCTCATGAACACTGACACTGTCATTTAGTTCATCAGTTCCTAAGCATGATTTCTCACAGCAACCATGCTATTCTGCAACACAGGTGTGAAAACACATTTCAGGCAGGATGTGAAAATGACAGCTGTACTGTTCATGAGGTGGTGTAAAAAATTGCAATGTTAAAAATTTGGAGAGAAAATACTAAATTGTCAAAGTGACAAGTGTAGGTAGAAAAATGTCAACAACTGCATTATAACACAGGCATTTGTTTGGTATTTTGCACCAAATTTTCAACATGGGCTTTTGGGACCCCACCTCATGAACACATTGTCAGTATATATATATATATATGGGATATGCAATGGAAGCAAAGTGTAATAAATGATTTATCTGCACAAGAGCGGTTTGACCTCGGGTAATGACTTACCACAGAGTGGGCGTGAAGCCGCAGTGTGTGGTAATCGAATCAAAATACTCGATTGCAGATAAATCATTATTACATGAGTTTCCATTGCATATTCCATTTATGCAATTCTTTTGTTTTTGCTTTCATAGGGGCATTTGTTAGTCAAAAAGTGAATAAAATCACATTTTCTGCCATTTTTGTTGATTATAGAAAATCTAAAGGAATCTAGAAACAAAACACATCTCATTTTGTAGATAATTTTATGTTGAACAACTTTTGTGCTCAAAGTACCATACTATCTTTTTGTTTATATATTATTTGCATTTGTTTGATGAAACAATGCACAAAATTGAATTTTTGCTGTTTTTCGCTAATTCTGAAAAAACTAAAAGTATCTATAAATGAAACACATTCATTTTGTAGATATTTCTGTGCTGAATAAACTTTTTGCTCACAGTACCATGCTATCATTTTTCATTTTAAAGTTATTTAGATTTGTTTGCGACAAGAAAAAAAAAATTTTCTGCTGTGTTTTGCTAATTATCAAACAATCTATAAGGTATCTATAAATGAAATACCACCATTTTGTAGATAATTTTGTGTTGCACAACTTTCATGCTCATAGCACTATGCTATCTTTTTCTTTTTAAAGTTATTTGCATTTGAATATAGTTAGTACTGATACTGAGGCTGAACATTCTAAATGAGTTCCAGAGTGATTGTGACATATCTACTATGTGAATAAATATGTGATAATGTGTTTACTATGTGGATAAATGTAAACTTTTAAATTTATCCCATAGTAGCTCAGATTATCTCATAAGATTTATGTCCCTCCTATTGTATATATATATATATAGGTTAATTGCAAACAATTTCTTTAATGCATCAGTTAGAGTTGAAGCAACTAAAGAAGGAAATGAGGTGTTACAGTTTCCAATCCTAACATCCCTACGCCCTTCCACACACCCCACCCACCTTCACACACCAACAGGAGTTGGGATGTGCCTTGGTGTTGTCGGCCCTCTCTCTCTCACCCATACCATGTGTAAGGAAGCTGAGATGGTATAGAATAGGAGAATAGGTTGAGAATTAGGCCTGAGAATCCCAAGGCACACCCCAATGCCTCTGGATGTGGAGGAGGGGGTTTAGGTTGGAAACCCTAATGTCTAATTTCCTAATTTTCTTGTTTAACCCTAACTGATGCATTAATGAATTATTTTTGCAGTGAATTTCCTTACTTGTTGAGAAAGTGTAATCTTACCCTTATATGTTTGTGGAGGGCCTTGCGCTCCATTAGTCTATATTGTCTTGTGGTTGTACAGGGCCTTCCATTATGTGAGAGCACAGGGCCTCTGGACCCAGTGCTCCTATGTAACCATAAGTGTATAGACATTGTAATCAACCCTCATCTCTCTGTTGGAGTGTAGGGCCCTCTGGATTCTGTGCTCCCACTACTGGATAAAGGTGTAGAAACCTACTTTTAGTGAAAATCCATATATTAAACTGTTTTCAAGATACAGGCAATGAAAAGTACTGGATCCACTACAGTGTTACCCTATGGGAAATTTCAAAACTTCAAAATGTTATAAGTATGGAAGTGATGTAAATTTTATCACCAAACTAGCAAGAGTTACATCTGTGGGCAAGCCCTTACTACTCTGCAAATTTCAGCCCCAAAGTCCTAACCATTTCTTTGCAGTGAAGTGGCAATGAAACAGTAAACTTTAAAAATCCTTTTAGCGAGGTATCAAAATCCTTTTTTGAAATTCAATATTTTATTGAATTTACATTCCATATATCCAGAAAGGAAGCTAGCAGATTGACTGTACACAATATTGGCCAGGATAGATACAGAGTAGCATACATCAGACTGTTTCTGGATCAAATAAAACCAAAACAATACCAATACCCCTATGAACCCTCCCTCCGAGGTGTCAAATCCTGAAATCATGAAAGAGATTCTGACAGCTCGCAAAGAAGGAATTTGTCTGACAAAAGGGATTAAGGACAGGGCCATCTGGTTCCACATAGTCTAATCCCTTTTCACAATGCAAAAGGGATTTTGACACCTCGCAAAAAGGGAATCAACTCATGAAAAGTTTTGACAGCTCACGAAAAGGTATTAATTTTTAATTTTGCATTGCAAAAAGGGATTTGGATTTGTGGTGCCAGATAGCCCTTATCCATAATCTCTTTTGTGAGCTGTCAAAATCGTGAAAGAGTTTGACACCTCACTAAAAGAGAATTGCTTTTATGAAAAAGGATTTTGAGACCCTCACAAATAGGATTTGAGTTGTCAGACCAGATGGCCCTGTGGGTAATCCCTTTCATGAGATTAAATTCCTTTCATGAGGTGTCAAAATCATGAAAAGGGATTGAAGCTAGTGGCAAATGGGATTTTTAAACTTAAAAATAACCATTCTGAGGCCACAGAAAAGTAAACCAATGGCAGAGAAGTGTAAAGAATGTCCACATGCACAAAACATACTTGGATGTCTGCAGAATACATCCCTGGGTAAAATTATAATGTTTTGTTTGGGCTGGAAAAATGAAAACAAGATTGCAGCTCTTGAAAACATAATTTTTCTCATGAAAAGTTTAATGAATCCTTTTCACGAGCTGTCAAAATCCCTTTTGTGAGCCTGAAATCTCTTTTCCCACTGTGCAGCTATCCAAAAGACTGAACTGAGACTGCTCAGAAGCAAACATTTCAAAATTGGCCAAAGCTGGCTTATTCTTTGTGGCAAGCTCTTTCTACCCTGAAAGTATCAGACCAAAATTCCAAATAGCATGGTCACAGTGTAATGAGGAAAACTGCCACAACAGGTGAAAAAGGTGACTTTTACAGATTTTCAGTATTCACAGCACAAAATCTGTAAATCTGATCAAACAAAACTTGGTGCATCAAGAGATCTACTCACGGAACAGTGCATACCAAATTTTGTGCCAATCTGTTGAAAGGTTGCAAAGTTATTAAAGTGCAAAATTTGAGGTTTAATATTAAACTGCCTACTCAACCCTAACTATAGTGGTGCCACTGTGCCACTATAATATATATATATATATATATATATATATATATATATATATATATATATATATATATATATATATATATATATATATATATATATATATATATATATATATATATATATATATATGGTATACAGTAGTGCTACCATGAATTAAGTTGAGGGCCATTTCTATAGTTAAACCCCAAACTTTGCACTCTTAATAACTTTGCAAACCGTTGATGGATTTGCCTGAAATTTGGAATTTATGATCAAGAACCATAGGCCTTGGGATCTACCAAGTTTTGTACTGGTCAGATATACGGCTGTGGAGTTATTAAGTGTGATCTGTGCGAACTTACGCTTTTCTTAAATTCTGTGGTCATGCCTACAGGTCGTACAGTTTGCTTGACTGGCCCTAAATCTTCAGGGAACATGTGGCTGGGTCCCTGATGTGCCTTTTGAAGATTTCATGAAAAAATATTAAACGGTTCAAAAGTTATTCAAAAACAGTTTCCATTATAAGTCAATGGGAAAAGTTAACAAAAAGTTCAACACTTTCAAAATGCATTTTACTTTCTAAATGGGCCTGTTACTTTCGCAAATCGGCCATTTTGTTTTCAGTTGGTGATCAGAAAATGGTTGGCATTTAAATTTGGGACCCTCTAGCAACCTAATTTTTTTTGTATTCACCTAGTCGGGCCCTGAGGATGCTTGCCATGTCTTTATTTTGTGGCAAAACACCCCAGAAATATGTTTTTCAAATTTCTGAAAAAGTATTTTCAGAAATTACTGTGGTTTGATGAAAAATGTGAAATTTTTATGGTGTTTTGCGAATTGCGATAGTAGTTTTCTGTCTTGGGAAAATGACAGCAATTCTTTGGCACTGCACTGCAAAAGAACCGTTGGGAGTTTTGAGCTGAAATTTGAGGAACGGAGCTGACATCTCACAGATGTGCCATTCAGTGTTGTATTGAAAAATATTACACGCGGCAAAGTTATGGCACTCAAAGTTGACAGTTTTCCCATAGGATAACATTACGGTGCCTGACGCATAGAAATCCTTTGGCACCCTGCTGCAAAATAACGGTTTGGTCTTTTTTCCTGAAATTTGAGGGAAGACAGCCAACAGCCCACAGATGTGCCTTTCTAGTAGTTTGGTGAAAAATATCACACGGCAAAAGTTACGGCACTCCAAAGTTGACATTTTTCCCATAGGATAACATTACGGGCGCTAACGATAACAGAAATCCTTTGATCCCTGCTGCAAAATAACAGTTTGGTCTTTTTTCCTGAAATTTGGGGAAGACAGCCAACAGCCCATGATGTGCCTTTCAGTGGTTTGGTGAAAAAACATTACAGGAGGCAAGTTATGGCGCCCTGAACTTTTCTTTTTTCTCGCATAGGATAACATTATAGGCTTTGTCGCCTTTTCAGGGCCCGTATTCGGAAACGGTAGAAGATACGGACTTTTCGCCTGAAAACTTGGGCTAAGAGTCAAGTTAGCCAGGACAGTTGTAAATAATATGACTTTTAAATTTTTTTCTACGTCAGACGGTTCCTGAGATATAATGTATTTAGTATTCCAAGATCTCATTTTCTGCTCGATACTCATTATTTTGCATACATTATTTGTACTCACTGTCTTTCTCAATGCAGGTTTTGGGGAAAAACAGCCTGTGCGCTTACATTACTGTTACTTGCTGCCCTTTCCGCTTCATGTTCATGCCTGTTTCATTTACTGCTGACATCTGCGCCACCATGTGTGTTATCCTTTGCTTTCATTTGCGCTATGCTTCGTTATTTTTACCATTTTCTGTCTACAGTACTGTTTATCTTTCTGTTTCACTTTACATCACCATGCCCATTGACATTTCTGTTTGCAGGCACCATGTTACTATGTGACAACACATCACGTGGCAGACCATTCCCGTCTACACCACCGTGTGCGTTACCCTTTCTGTTCTCATTCGTGCTTGTGTTACCATGTGCACACTGTTAGCACTTCTGTTTGCGTTGCTGTCCCTGTTAGTATGCCAAAAGACATCATGTGGGCGGGAGCGCGGGGCCCTTACCACCGCATTGCTCTGCGGGGTGGGCGAGGCCCAGGAGGCACTAGCTCCTGCTGCTGCATTACATTCACTATTTTGTTATCATTCTCAAAAGAAGGGAAATTAGAGGCAAAAAACTCAGTTTAATGCATTAGTTAGAGTTGTTCCACAGCGACAAAAGTGAGAAAATTCGCTGTTAGGGTTGAAAACCCCTTGCACCCCACCCACCCCCAACCGGCATTGGGGTGTGCATTGGGATCATGAGTCCCAACTCTCACCCATTCTCTATACTTCTGCTGCTTTACACAGGTCATGGGGTGAGGATAGGACTGAATCCCAATCCACACCCCAATGCCACCACGTATCGCCATCCTTTTGCTTTTCATTTGCGCTATGCTTGTTACTTTTTTGCCATTTGTGTGTACTGCACTGTTTCTCTTCTGTTTCACTTTGCGTCACCATGCCCATTGACATTTCCATTTACAGGCACCATGTTACTATGTGACCAGACATCACGTGTACCCCGTTCCCATCTACTTCACGTGTGCATTACCCTTTCTGTTATCATTGGCGGCATATTTACCATGTGTGCCACTGTTAGCATTTGTTTGCATTGCTGCTCCTGTTACTATGCCAAAAGACATCATGTGGCGGCGCTGGGCCTTGCCACCAAGAGCGGTGGGAGCGCTGGGCCCAGAGGGCACTGCGCCCTGCTGCTGCATTACATTCACTATTTCTTGTTATCATTCTCAAAAGAAGGGAAATTAGAGGCAAAAACTCAGTTTAATGCATTAGTTAGAGTTGTTCCACAGCGACAAAAGTGAGGAAATCGCTGTTAGGGTTGAAAACCCCTTGCACCCCCACCCACCCCCCAACCCGCATTGGGGTGTGCATTGGGATCATGAGTCCTAACTCTCACCCCATTCTCCTATACTTCTGCTGCTTTCACAGGTCATGGGGTGAGAGTTAGGGCTGATGATCCCAATTCACACCCCAATGCTACCACGCAGGCCATCCTTTATGCTTTCATTTGCGCTTATGCTTCGTTACTTTTTGCCATTTGTGTGTACTGCACTGTTTCTCTTCTGTTTCACTTCGCCACCATGCCCATTGACATTTCCATTTACAGGCACCATGTTACTATGTGACCAGACATCACGTGGCACACCGTTCCCATCTACGCCACATTGTGCATTCTGCCTTCTGTTATCCTCCAGCGCTTGTGTTACCATGTGTGCCACTGTTAGCATTTCTGTTTGCATTGCTGCTCTGTTACTATGCCATTAAGATTATCATGTGGGAGGTGGCCCAAGGGCCCGCACGCCCGCCACCACATTACATTCACTATTTCTCAATATCATTCTCAAAAAAGGGAAATTAGAGGCAAAAATCCGTTTAATGCATTAGTTAGGTTGTTCCACAGTGACAAAAGTGAGGAATTCACTGTTAGGGTTGAAACCCTAACTCCTAATTCACCCCCCAGCACCACACACACACAGACACACACACACATTCAAGTATGGGGAGGACCAAGTCAACACAACCAATGACAGACATCCAGCAGCAGGTGACAGAAATAACAAACAATTGTCTAAATGTACTACGAGACATCCCCACCCACCTGACCAGGTACTGCATGCTCAGTGGAGATCAACAGCAAAACTGAGGCCATGTACACCAAACGTACACATCTCTGATTGCAGCTGCACACAATGTACCACACTTAGTAGTTGCATGGCCTTTACCTACTGATGCCCCACACCACACCACAACTGGTACTATGCCGTTATTCAATATAAATGCTGAAGGTGCATGATGACAGTTGTAGAAAGGTTTTAACACTACTGAGTATACATTAATTAAGAGAAGCACATAAATTAACTACAAGACACTAGCATGCTCAAGATAAAAGTAGTGATACATTTAGTAGGTGATTTACATAGTAGTACATTTACTGCAATGGTTTACTCAACATAGAGAGGCTGATGTAAACATATGGAAAGCATTGCCTGTCCAACGCTGTGAAATTGGTACTGCCAGTATCACATGCATTCTTACTGATGAAGGTGTACTGCTGATGTACATACATAGACCTTCAGTGTGTTTCAATATTAAAGATGCAGTAAGTATTCTTTGTAAGAAAGATTGTAATTGCATGGATCAGGCCAAGCAACTAAATATCATAGCACTACTGAGCCAACAATGATGTACCTGTATCGGACATGTATATAGGATAGATTTTCCTGTAGGCACTTAGTGAGTATGTTGTACCTGATAAAGACAATCTCATTGCATCTGTGATGACTAACTTATTCAAATAGTAATACATTTGCTATTGTTGCAATGAGTGATCTATGCCACTTATGGACACAGTGTGATTTTTTAACAGTTGTTTCATACTCAGGCTGTATGCCTACTGTTTGGGTTTGCCACAGTTCTGTCACTGATGCTATCAAAGTGATAACTATGTTAATTCTGCTACAACAGGAATCGAGTAGGTATGGTGTAGATATAAACAGAATGTCTTTTAGTATTGATTTAACTCTATAATGGGGTAAATGTACTAGGACAGCAGGGTTATCCTCTATCACTGAGTCTGTCAGTTATAATCACACTAGGGTTTCGATGACTGTAATGATCAAGTTACACTGTTCATCTTCATGAGTTCATATTCACAGCCATTCTCCAGCAACTAGACAGTGTATGGTGTAACTGGGTGGGACACTGTGTTACAAAGCTGCTGCAGTGCCTAGCAGAGGAGAGTATCTACTCATAAAGACAATTAACAATAAGGCACGACCAACAGTTATGTTAAATGGTTCGTTAATCACCCTGTAGGGGTTTAATGTTGAATGAGGCATAGCCGAGTGCCACATGTCGCTAGACAGTGATAAACTGACCATTAACATAATACCTGGGAGTGGCTTATTGCTGTCATAATAAAACTGTTTTTTAAACAACATTAAACCATGTTCATCATATGGTTAGGCTCTACATGTATGTTAATAAAACTAAACATAAGGCTGTTACAATGTTTACAGTCAATTGAAAGCTGCATTTCTCAAACCCTAGTTATAATCAGAGATATTATACCTGTACAACTCCTTGGTTTTGCTTAACTCTATTGCTCAGGTGGCCCACCACAAGTGGTGTGGCGTGGTGTGGGGCATCGGTAGGTGAGGCCATGCAACTACTAAGTGTGAGTACGTTGTGTGCAGCTGCAATCAGGGATGTGTCGTTTGCGTGCATGGCCTCAGTTTTGCTGTTGATCTCCACTGAGCATGCAGTACCTGGTCAGGTGGGTGGGGATGTCTCGTAGTACATTTAGACAATTGTTTGTTATTTCTGTCACCTGCTGCTGGATGTCTGTCATTGGTTGTGTTGACTTGGTCCTCCCCATACTTGATGTGTGTGTGTGTGTCTGTGTGTGTGTGTGGTGCTGGGGGGTGGTCGGAGTTAAGGTTTTCAACCCTAACAGCGAATTTCCTCACTTTTGTCGCTTGGAACAACCCTAACTAATGCATTAAACGGAGTTTTTACCTCTAATAGATATATATATATGATATATATATATACTGTAGAATAGACAAAAGCTGCGTAAACTAAATTTAGCGCTACATGCTGTTGGAATTATGCAGTATTTTAATCTTTGCACGTCTGGGAGAGGATCCTATAAAGTTTGTGACCTCATGATTGGCAGAGTCACTGAATTTGGAACCAGCACCTGTGGGATACACAGTGTACAAGATAATGTACAAGATAATGCCTGGTAAAAGAGCAAACTCTCCTGAAATGCCTCCGTGACTCTGCTAATTGTGTTGCTGGAATGTTTGAATGGAACAGAGTCCTACAAGCACTTAAGAAAAAAGGGCCGCTGCATGCAGAGAATGGCAATAAGTTGTCAGTATATCAGGACTTAAAGATCAGTGGCCAATATCTGACTATATAGGATTAGTATGGCAGTAGTAAGAGCTCTGTTAGACGTAGGGTTAATAAAGTTTTATTCTTATAACAATGTTTGGGTGTGTTTATTTCATTATTTCACTTTATGCCCTTGTTTCATTGACATTCACACTGATTGCATATCCTGGCTGCACTGTTATCCCATAAGTTCCTGCACAAAAAGTGATTCATTCTGACAGACACACTCATAGATGTGTGAATGCTTGTTGAAAGTCAGTGGTGAGACAGCAGCATGGCTGTAAGTACAAAAAACAAACAAAATGCAGCCATAGTGAGCTGTAACCAAAAATAGCTTAAGCACATGTTTAGGAGGACATGGTTTGGGGTTGTGTTTAGCAGCGGGGCACTTAGGTTAGAGTTGCAGTGACAGTTTTTGCAGCGGGTGATTGTGCTGAGCTAGTACCGGTAAGCATTCACAACAACATGCTGGGTGGTTGATTATGTTCACGTTCTTTTACTTTGTGGTACTGACCTTTTCAGCTAACATAGCGAATAAAAAGAACTCAGGATATTTTCTTATTCTACAGTATATATATATATATATATATATATATATATATATATATAGATGTATATATACTGATAGATAGATAGATAGCTAGATAGATAGACAGACAGACAGACAGACAGACAGATAGATAGATATTCATTGTGAAACACTTTGTTAATGCATCAGTTAGGGTTGATGACAGAGCGACAAAAGTTTGGAAATTCCATGTTAGGGTTAACACCCCACCCAACAGGCACCAACAGTCATTGGGGCATGCCATGGGTCATCAGGCCCAACTCTCTATTATGTTTTTAGTCAATGTTTATGTGATTCTATGTTGGTCCAATAAAGGTATCACATCATTTGCTTCTGGATCTGTTCATACAAGGACTAATACGGCAAATACTAAATCTAGATTTCTGTCATTGCAAAGTAATTTTACAATAATAAAATGTTTGTACTTTTGCAAAGAAGTGGCTTTAGAATGTTAATGTGCACATAGTGCTCTACTGGTGGTTTAGAAAAGAGGCCAGTGCATCTCTTTGTGCTTTTGTTTAGTGTTTTGTTGCTGCAGTGTTTTCCTAATGCAGTGGCCTACTACAAAGGCATAATTTCTCCAGCAGTCTTCTGCTTAGTGTTTTCAGGATGCTGCTTGGTTTGACATCTGGTCTGGAGTAGAGTGATGTGCAGTTGAGACCAGCACTTGGTCTGCCTTCAAGAGCTCTAGTTTTGGGTACTGTTGCAGCTGGTTGTATGAGTTGCAGCAGAAGTGGCATGTTTGTAATCAGGAGCATGGTTAGAGGACTGGCAGCAGCAGCATGAGTGCCTGAATGATAGCGACCTGCAACATTGAGGGACATTATTGTTTGGTGAGTGAGGCTGGAGGGAGAGTGTTCAACAAGTTTCAGGTGTAGGCTAGTATACTTTTCTTCAGGCAGAGTAATGGAATTTTAGGTTGACTGTTATGTGTGTTAATAAAATAGCTATTACACATGTTGTTAAGGTGCTTATTATATGAGTTGTTACAGTGCTTGTTACAAGTGTTATTGGATAAGTCATTGGGTAGTTTGAGTGGTTTACATATTAATGTGTTATTAAAGTGTTAGTAATACATTATTTCAGTGTAACTATCTAATTGAATTAGTATACAGTAGGCTAATTAGTAACCATTATTGACATTTTCTAAAATATTTTTGTTTTGTTAAATCAGCTGTTCTTGCAGATAGAGATCATTAAATTGGCCTGTTTTGTTTACTTAGGCAGACCCAAAGAGATTCATTGTTTCATTACATTTGGGGTTCTAACTCTGCCGATTTTATTTTTGTGAAATGTTCTTACAATATTTTGTCATGCACAACTTCTGCCACCTTGGGAGCCACATTTTGAAATTTATGTGAATAACTTTCTTGGAAGGGTCTTAGAAACTGCTAAAGTAAGGTTTTGATCCTTTTTTTAAATGTAATGAACTTTAATGAGTTTTTCCAGGACAGGTTCACATAGGAATAGGAGCAGTACACTATTAGAACAAATAAACAAAGTAACCAGACTGAACTATATAACAGATTGGCAAGTACATATAGACTTTTCTAAATAGAATATTTACCATACCTGCCTGATTCCCCACCCAAAAATACTAAAACCCTACTAACTAAAAATACCCACCAACTAGCCCCTCTCCATCCCTCCCAGAACCCTTCCTTCTCCAGAGCTGCCACAAACATTGACACAACTGGGTTGGTATATGGTGGTTGGTCCACTCCTCAGAGGGAAAGTGTGCACATGGTAAAAGCAATCAATCAGAGTGTGGCTCACAGTGTCAGCAAAGTATAAAGGGGTTCCCATATTCTAACATATCTATTCTTGTGGCCTGACATATTTGCTGTGATACGCTCTGCCTGTAGGGTAAAAGATTTCCTGATACCATTCCATATAAGTAGGAAGGTGGGTATCACACCGATGCCATAGTATAACTTTCTTAATGCATACTGTTATTAAAGTGATGTGTGGCTTCTGTGTATCTGTGAGGCCTCGATGATAATCCCCAGAATATAAATTTTGGGAATAAACACTTGCTCTAGCCCCAGTAATTGTTCCATCCATCATTTGTTATCATCCCAGAATGGTGTTACCTTTTCGCATGTCCACAAAATATGTAGTAAAGTACCAGGTTCCTTCTAGCACTGGGAACATAGGTCTGAGGTCAGCTTTCCTATGCAATACAACTTAATTTGAGTATAGTACATATTATGTAGTATTTGAAATTGCATTACATGGTAGCGGTGCCATTTAATATTTTGTTTTTTATTTATTTAAATCTCAGATTACAAATACCTTTGAGCTAGGGGCAGCTCATTTACAAAGGTTCCACATCAAAGGAAAGGGTTACAAAAGGTTGGGAGTTATAGACAACAATTATGGTATCAACGGAGGTACAGACACATTCATGGTATCATCGAGCACAGCAAGTCAACTGGTAACTAAGTGGGAACAGTGTTACACACTCAAGATTACAAGCAAGCATAGAAAACCATAAAGTACATTTGAAGCAATATTGCTAATCAGAGTTGAGGGGAGGGAAGAGTAAGGAAGGGGTAGGAGAGATGAAAGGGCAGAGTCCAGATAGAGAAGAAAAAGAAAATATGGCAGCCAGAGGCCTTGTCATAAGGTGAGAGGAGGGAGGCTAAGGTGGGAGAAGGGGTAAAGAGGAAAAACAAGGGTGGATGAAGGCTAAGAAGATAAGGAGAGTGGGGACAGAGGGCCTGGACAGATCCAGGAGGGGTGGTCAGTGGGATAAGAACAAGTAGGGGGTGAGGTAAGGAGGAGGTGGCAAGGAAAGGGAAATTGTTCTGTCAGGAGAGGTGAAACAAAACAGGAAGCCAAATAAGAGCCTCAGAGAGTGAAAAAGTGGCATAAGGATGTTTGCAGAAGTGGAAACTAGGTGTAACAATCACAAGTGCTTTTGATTAGGAGATGCTGATGAAGCATAAGTTTAAATCGGGACAGACTAGAAAGACTGCTCAGTTGGTTGCTTAGATTATTAAACCACAGGGGCTCTGTATTGAAAGGATCACTGTTATTGAGCAGTCTGACAGTGGGGTACTAGAAGGAGGTCTACAAACTGAGATGCACGTTTGTGATGGGTCTAAGGGATTTGTTTAGCAGGCAACCAATGCTCGGGGTAGTAATCCAAGTAGAGCTTTTGGACAGGAGGCAGGTTTGATATTTGATCCTGTTATTTAGTTGGAGCCTGCCAGATTGAACATATAACTCACAGGTATGAGTGAAGTGCGCAACACCCATAACTTAACCTACAGGCTTTGTTCAGAGCCACCGTGAGTCATTTAAGAGATATGGAGGTTGTAGCACAGTATATGATTAGACCATAATCATTGATCGAAAGGACTGAGCTGTGAACTGCAACCTTCAGGGCTTCTTGGGTAAGACTTTGTCTGTGTCTGAAGTTCTGGTATTAACATCTCTGGCAACATTTTCAATGTGAGGCACAAAGGTAAGGTGACTATCCAGGGTTAGACCTAGGTATTTGAAAAGTTGAGTTTGTTCAAGAACGTCTCCTGGTTGTTGGTGATAATGAGCTGATGAGCCTCAAACTTATTCGAGAGAATGAAAACAGCTGGACTTTAGTTTTTGTAGTTTAGCACTAGTTTGTGATTATTAAACAATCTCTGTTTCTGTGTAGCCTTGTTGAAGACTTTTCAAGAGCGTAGGGATCCAGGTGGCTAGTAAAGATGGCCGCTATCTGTGTAGAGGAGAGTACATTGGCTGCAGACAGCTGGAAGGTCATTCAGGAAAATACTGAACAATAAGGGACCCAGGATTGAGCCTTAAGGTACCCCTGATCGGACAGTCCTCTGCTCAGAAACTACATTTGATATCCTCACCCTCTGCAGTCTATCACTGAGGTAACTTCAGAACCATTTCAGGGTGTTTGGGGCAATACCAGTTTTAGAGAGTTGACCAGGCAACAGTGTGTGATTCACTGTGTCAAAGGCTTTTGTTAGGTCAACAAATGCTGCACCTACAAGCTTGCCTTCATCGATTTCCTGTTGTAAGAAGCTTGTGAATTCTAATAATGCTGTGGTAGTGCTGTGCCCTTTCTAAAGCCATGTTGATGTGGGCACTGGATGAGGTATGCGTCCAGATAAGCACCAAGCTGGTTGGTAACAATTCCTCGAGCACCTTTGAGAGTGGAGGGAGAATGGACATAGGCCATAGTTACCCTGTAAGGAACGATTTTATGCATCAGAGTTGCAATGGCCATTTTCCAGGCATCTGTAAATTGTCCCAGTCTAAGAGAGAGGTTTAGAATCTTAGTTATAGGTAGGAGAACTTCATCTAGGGTTAGGGTGATAAGCTTAAGGTCTAGTCCGTCACTACTGTGTTTTGCGTTTCTTAGGACCTTAGCTAGTAGTTTTCTAACCAGGTTGCATGATACCCTTATAAAATAAAAGGGGTGCTCAGGAATATTTTCATCACTGTGGCCTGTGGAGCAGGCAGCATAAATCATTGAAAAAGTCAGGTGGGAGAACACAGCTCAATATGGTAAAACCATTGTTAAAGGCATTAGCAATTTCCAGAGGGTCAGCGGTAGGGGTCCAATTTATGTTTAGCATTGTAGGTGATACTTTGGGTTTCTTGCCAGTGATATTATTTATATTAGACCAGAACCTTCTGCTATCACCCCAGGAGTTGGTAGTCATCTCCTATGGTACTTGTCTTTTGCCTGACGAGTCTCCCTCATGCAGTTGTTTCTAGCAGCTTTATAGGCTTGTAGGTCCTGCTACTTACCAGTGGCTCTTGCACAGTGCCAGAGATGGTCCAGGCAGTTGTCCAGACATGTGCTCAGTCTTGGAGAATGTGGAGGAGGGATGGGAGTGATCCCAGGGTAAAAAGGCAGGTTCCCGCTCTGCAAGAGCCTCCCAAAGCCGAGTATGGTAGTAAGCCACACTATGAGACAAGGAGCCACCAAAACCAAAGGAAGCAGAGTGTCTCCATATAACCTATTCTACTGCCAGTCCCAAAGTGGTACAGGAGCATGTACCTGATCTGATAATACTTAAAGGACAGGGATGTAGGCCAGTTAAATTTGGAATGGGTCTCTAAGAAAGTAAGAAGCTGGCCAGCTTGTACTAGATGTTCTACCGAAAAGAAGCAAGGAATGGCCAGAACTGTTGGGTCAGGGTCTTACTGGCTATTTTTAAATTGGTATTACCAAGGATTGGCTGGAAAATATCCAAACCAGGATTTAATTTTAGCAGGAACATAACTGTTGATGAGCATAAAGGAGTTGCCTATTGGAGTATCTCGTGAGGGACCAGGTATGTTTTATTACAGGACTTGAGGGTCCAGATAATGAAGGGAGCATAATGTGCATTCCATTTCCAGCCAGTGAGGTAAGTAATTCTAACCATCTGCAGAACAGGACCAAGAGAAGTATCTGGAGCAATGGATAGCCAGATAATATATATATATGATGAGGTTAAGGAAGCTGGTGGTGTAGGTCCCCAGTTTGGCAATAGTGTATGTAGAATATATATATATATATATCTACATACATACATACACACTGGGGACCTGAAGACCACCTGGCCTCCCTTTAACCTCATCAATTTATCCAGGGCACGCTGAGGTGGTTTTCCTTTCAGAGAAACTTAGAAAAAGCCTATTAAGGTGGTGAAACTATGTTTTGGTCAACTTCGAGTAAGCATTGCAAGGGGATATAAAATCTAGGAAGACTATTCATCTTAAGTATACGGTATTTATGTGACCCCACAGGGTTAAGGGCAGCAAGGACCAATGTCCAGGTCAACCTTGATTTGAGATAATGTATGATCAATGTTGAATTGCTTCATTTTGGTCAAATCAGCACTAAGGTGCATCCCAAGTAATGCAGCTTTTCTCTGACCCAAAAGAAGTCCAAGGTTCTCGACACTTGCCTAGGTAGTAATACTATTCAGAGGCATCACCTCAGTCTTATTTTGATTTAATTTATAATTGAAATGGCACCAAAGTGTGTGACAAAACAAAGGAGCAGGAGAAGTTACATGGAGGAGGAGGTCATCTGCACGCACAGCTTGTATTGGCAAGGGCCCAAGGGAATACCATGGACATGGGGAGATATATTTATCTTCCTAATTAGAGGTTCAAGATACAAATTAAATAAAAAGGGGAAAGAGGGCAACCCTGATGTGTAACCTGTTGCAAGGGAAAGATTCAGTGAGTACTCCATTGCAAAAGATACATGCCGAGGTGGGTGTAAAGCACCTTAACTCAAGTAATAAATTCAGGGGATATTATACCTTGTGAGCAGGTTGAAGAGGTAATCCCAAGAAACTGTGTCAAATGCTTTTTCGCATCCAGGAAGCCAGATCTGAGGTGGTGGAATCCCTAGACAAGGAAATAAGATGCAGCAGTTTTGAAGGTGGTCAACAGATAATTGCCCCAGGACAAACTGCACCTGCTCTCTGCTAAGGAGACATTCCCATACTGAATTAAACCTGGTAGCCAGGATCTTGTTAAAATTTTGAGGTCAACATTAATTAGAGACATAGGTCGGTAATTAGATACCACCGAGTGATCCTGCCCCAACTTAGGGAGGCCCACTATAGAGACAATTCCAACAAGCCATGTGAGAAAAACATTGAAAGAGATTTAGGAGATAGGGCTAGTAGCTCCTTGTACTTCCTGTAGAAGTTTGAGGAGAAGCCATCTGGGCCAGGGAATTAAACAGGGGTGAGGGAGTCTATTGCAGTTTAAATTTCTGTAACAGTTAGAGGGGCTTTGAGTGAGTCCGACTGGGCCTCTTCCAGTGCAGGTAGCTCTAGATCTTAGTTTCAAAAACAAATTCAAGTGACACTGCTCGACCGAAACTGGTGCTATGCTGCAATAAGACAACCAGCCAAACATATATCATAGCACAAAACGAAGCAGCACCAAGTGTGTTCTTGCAAAATATTTTTCTTTTACTGATGAAGACTTGTTAAGAGTCGAGCGCTGGGCATCTAGTTGCTGTTTGTATTTCTGCTGTGTGTTCACTTTTGCCTGTAGTTTTATATTTTGCAGTAAAAAAAAAATATTTTGCAAGAACACACTTGGTGCTGCTTCTGTTTTGTGCTATGATAGCTCTAGATCTTGAAGGAAATCCTCAAACTGGGAGGAATCAAATGGGGTGTGAGGTGCCACATATAATGATCTATAAAAAACTGAAACTGGGACACAATATCTCTGGGAGAGGTGACTAGAATGCCAAAAGACAATTTAAGGGATGGCACAATTCTATCTGTGAGCTGTGTGGAGACATAAGGCAAGGAATTTCCCAGCCTTCTCTCCCTGATCAAAATATTTGACCTTGGTCCTGAGGTGTAGATGTAAGTAAGTAAGTAAAATTTTATTTATATCAAGCACCCTTCCCAAGCTCAGGCGCTTTTACAATAATTAAAATCACTTAAAAACATGTTTCAGAACAATAAATCAAACAATCATACAACACACTTACAGTACTTATTATGTTCCAGAAAATGCTAGGGCAAAAGGAAAGTCTTTAGTTGTTTTTAAAACTTTCAACGGTTGCGCAATCTGTATCTTTTCCCTAACAAGGTGTTATATTGGGCTCAAGGGCCTCTATATGTTTCAGGTCTGACTGCAGAGAAGACATAGAGTGTCTTTCGGTAGTCCTAATCTGTTGCAGGAGGGAAGAGGCAATCTGAGAGGTTTGTCTCTTCTGTATAGTGGCCAGGCAGATAATTTTGCCCTGAATAACACATATAAAGGCACCCAAAGGACATCTAGCTTGGGCATGGTGGGAGCATTGTGGGTAAGAAAGTGGAAATAAAATGTGGAGTCGGTCAGCAACCTCTGGGCAGTGCAATAACTGGTTGTCCCTAGAATTCCCCAAAGGAATGATTGGCACTACACCATTTTAACTTGTTGGGGCTTGTTGGCAAATGTAGTCATTGCACAAAAGACTATATTTACAAACCATATACATTTGAATTCACAAATCAATTTACATCAACTTTTCTTTCAAATTTTCCTGGCTCTGGCCTATGTCTTTCTTCTGGTCGTTTCTTCCATCTTGCTTTCAGGGCATGGACACTATGAATCCGTGCCCTCCTTCACACCAGAACCAGGCCGGTTCCACTTACCCAGGCTTTCACTCTCCAGCCCTGAACACTTATAAATCCGGCGCCTGGACCTATCCCCTCCCTGCTTTACCACCATGTCTGGGTTCTTTGTCCGCAGCTTGTGTATTCTACCTCCCCTTTCCCCCCCGCTCACCCCTTTCTCATTCTCCCCATAAGCATACATGCCCTCCCTGCCATGGGACTCTGGCCTAGATCCTGGCCTGATGCTGCCTCCTGCAGCGACATACACACCTGGTCCTATGCCCACTCAACCTGCCCTACAGTTCCTTCCTTTGTGCCATAATTGCTCCTCAGCACCTTCCTTAATAAGGGTGGGAGGGTGGGAAAATTCCCAGCAAAGAGGCTGTCCTGCCTGACCCCTGGCCTAATATACCGTTCTAGGCCCTGGTCAGGACCCCATTGGGCTCTGCCCCCAGCCAATCCTTGGGGCTCTGGCTTGCCCTGTAATTTTAACCTTTTCCTGCCAGGTGATGTCACTAGGCCCCCTCTATTCCTTTGTCCGCCCCACCCCCAAGCAGTTCTTCCTGGTAGGATCACTGGACAACCTGGCCTGCCTTTTAGTGACAAGCCCCATTGTCCCATGAATCCCCCAGGAATGATAGACACTACACCGTTTTAACTTGTTGGTTGCTCATTGACAAATTTATTCATGGCACAAAGACTATATTTACAAGCCATATAAATTTGAATTC
Organism: Neoceratodus forsteri; assembly: GCA_016271365.2. Taxonomy (NCBI): domain Eukaryota; kingdom Metazoa; phylum Chordata; order Ceratodontiformes; family Ceratodontidae; genus Neoceratodus; species Neoceratodus forsteri. The sequence goes on along the minus strand of CM057455.1, from coordinate 633,571,032 downwards.
ACAATTCCATTTGCATCAACTTTCTTTCAAATTTTCTTGGCTCGGCCTCTGTCTTTCTTCTGGTCATTTCTTCCATCTTGCTTTCAGGGCCCAGATGCTGTGAGTCCAGCCAGCTCCTTCACACCAGCACCAGGCGGTTCCACTTACCTGGGCTTTCGCCTCCTGACCCAGACACTTCTGAATCCAGCACCTGGACCTATCCCCCTCCCTGCTTTACCACCACATCTGGGTTCTGTGTCCCCAGCCCATGTATCCTACCCCTCCCCTTTCTTCCTCCTCCTTCCCCGTTCTCATTTCTTCCTGCCTCTCCTCCAGCTTGCAATGGATGGAGGCTCCCTCCTTGTAGGCTAAGTATTTCAAACCTTTTTGGCTATTTCCCCACCAGCTCCCCAATTGGCCTCAGGAATAGGCACATGCCAAATTCCAGCACCCCATCAGATTTGTATGCCTCAACCTGGTCAAAGGAACTGTTCGTGTGTTGCAGGTGCATGCCCCCATTTCAAATACTGCACTTTCTACCTCCTATTCAGACATTTTCTGACCTTCGCAATCAGCCGGATGTTCTTGACCCCCCATCTTGCCAGGAGGTGATATCGGACCGAGCGATTGTCACCTTCGGCAACCACACTTTAATCTTTTCCAAGTCCTCGAGGATGTTTTACCCCAGTTCCCCCCATGGCAGACCTCCCCAAGTCATTGCCCCCAAGTGTATGATAATGCAGTCTTGCATGCCTCACTGCACCCTTAACTTGCCCAATAGCAGCAGAAGCTGCACCCACCTCATACTCCTAATGCCCTTTCATAGAACCCTGGTGCTCAGTATTATATTGCAACTTCTGTTACACTGGAAGTGCCACCACCCACCTTTTGCCCAATAGCTGAAGGAGTGCCCCACTACCCAAACTTTCTTCTTGCAACTTGCCATGGAGACAAGACAAAAACCCTGACATACCTCTTGTAGCAGCTGGACTTCCAGCACCCAACCTTCTTTACCTCTTCCACTGCAGCCCCTTTTCTGCTGCCTCTGTGGCTTGAGTCACTATTATAACCTTGACATACCTCTTGTAGCAGCCTGGACATCTAGCACCCAACCTTCTTTACCTCTTCCACTGCAGCCGCTTTTTCTGCTGCCTCTGTGACTTGAGTCATTGTTATAAACCATGACATACCTCTAGTAGCAGCTGGGCTTCCAGCACCCAACCTTCTTTACCTTTTCCACTGCAGTCCTTTTTCTGCTGCCTCCGTGGCTGCCCCACTCCTAAGGAGTGCATGACAAATTCACTTGGGTCTTCCCCAATGAAAGCCAGGACCCTCTTGAGTACTGCCCCACCTGAAAACCAGTGACCAGAAGCCATCCCCTGCCAGCCAAAGGCTCCCCCAGCCCTCCCTCGGATGCTCCTTACGCATCCAGAGCCCCCACTGCTCAGTTGGTGAACTGTGGCAGCCTTATCACTGACACCTTGGTCCCCTCCTCCTTTTTTGTCTTGGACTTGGCCAGGTCAATGACTACTCTGTCCAGCCATGAGTAGACATCCTTGTGCTGCAAAGCTTGTACAGCAGCTGTTTTCCATGGGCCACCACTTCCCCACCGAAAGGCCCCTACCACCATAACATAAAGACGGCCCTGAACAGGACCACACCTATTGGGCAGGTGCACCTCTGCTGTGTGGCCCCTAGTACTTTTCAGCAACTGCCCTCTGATGGGATGCCTCCCATCTATCCTGGCAATCTCTCCTCCACCAGCCTGCAACCATTCTGTTTACTGCCCTGCTGGCTACTACATTGGGCCAACCCTGTCCTGGCATACTCAACTGATGCCAGCCGGATGTACCACTACTGTGGCATGGGTCAGCCCTTCTTCCAACTTCTACTATAAACTTCCTTACCTGCTCATCCCGGCTGGTTAATTTCTGCCCCACCGTGCTTCCCCTGAATTCCTGGAATCTCACCCACCCTGCTTCATAGGCCCTCAATGTGTTGGCTGACCAGGAACCCCGTACAGTGCACTGGTTGTGCCTCTAGCCTCCCATAACCATCCTTTTCAAGTTATTAAGCCTCTTCATGATTTAGAATTCTGTAACCCTCCTGCACCTCAAGGTGCTCCCATTGAACACTGTACTCCCTGTTAGGAGTTGAGATTCCCAGCCCCCACATCTCCAGGATGAGTACTTTGGCCTCCCTACAACTCAGCTACCAACAGATCAAAGGCATTGCATCCTGTCCTACCTGTCCCACATCCATGTCTTTCCTTCAGCTTACCTCAGCCCCAGAGCCTTCACCATTACCTGGCCACCTTAGCCCCACCAACCTAGGAATAGAGGGAATACATATTCTCCTGTGCCTGGTAGATTGGCTTCTGAAAGACAGATCAGAGGCCTCAACGTGACCAACAACTCCAGTAGCACGGAACTGTTGCCATACCATGGGACTGTAGCCAGGCCACTGAAATATTCCTATGTTGTTGGGGCTGGCACCTCAAAGATTGGGGTTGAGATGCTCTATGCTGGATACCAATCCCTCTGGTCCATAATGCTGCTGGACTCATGGCATCCTTCCTGCCTCTACAGCTGACCCAGCTGGCCCTGAGCCCCTAAAGTGATCCTCTCTGTTTTGCTCATGTTAAACCAATCCTCTTATGAAACTATTGCTCTCTCTAGCTACCTAGTACCTGACCTGGCTTAGACCCCCAACTGTAACTTTAATTGGCTGCAACATCCTCCCAACACTTCTGGAGCAAAACCCAAACTGTCTTGTTAGCCCTAACACCTTCCTGACATTAGTCCTGTTGACTTACCTGGCTAAGAGCCTGGCCGCAGTAGTGGTACCATGCCACTGGCAAGCCTGACTATCCTTTGACCCCTATGATAGCTATAATCTCAGACTGCTGCTTACTGCAACACAAGTAAAATGTAATACTGACATTGTCACTTTTTATTTTATTTATTTTAATTTATTTATTTATTCATTTTTTATTTATTCATTTTAATAGGAATTACCTCCTTTGAGCTAAAGCTCAACTGACCATGTATCCTCAGCACACAGAAGGTGAAATACCTAGTACTTGGATAGTGGAGAAAAACAGAAGCAGTTAGTAGGCCTTGTCAGTCCCTTTATGGCCCCTAGGTTTAGTCCTGTCATCTATGTACAACTGGGAAATCCAGCTATTCAACCAACATGCAGCCTTACGTTACCCACTTCACCACCAGCTGCCTTGAATGGGCTGAAATTAATAGTAATAATTATCATAATAATAATATTTTATTTATATAGCGCAATTCAAAACATCAAGGTGCTTTCCATCAAAATATATTGAACAAATCACATGAATACATCAGAATTCCAGTTAAAATTCTCCTAGATATATCAGATATATATTTACCTAATTAACTCAACCTCAATTTAAAATTTTTACAAACATCCGATATTAACAAGATTGTCTGAAGATTAAGCAGTCTGCCACGCACCATAACAGTAAATTTCTTTATGACTAGCCTCTTGTTTTGCTTGAACAGACTTCAGGAGAAAGGTTAACTCACCCATGTTTTACCAGAGAAAGCTATCCAGAAAGCTTTCAAATGTAAGCCCTCTTCCTGGATGGAGCAGGTAGTTCCGCTGTTCACTTTAGCTCTGGGTATTTCCCAAGCTACTTTAATATCTAAATCATCTTAGCTATAATTGTTAATCCAATGTCCTCAAGTATAAGTTAGATACTGTACATACAGGCTTTTTCACTTCCAAAATTCAGATGGTATAGCCCTAATGGCTAATCATATATATTTACCTTCCTTTTTTTTGTTTGTACTACCCTAATCTCATGGAAGTCCCTCTCATTATAAGTGAATATGCAAATTATCAACAATGGCTGTCTGCATCTAATGGCTTTGGCAGTCAAATTGTTTAACTCATCCTCTTCTACAACAGAGCTACATAGCCGTAATCCAACCTCAAAGAAGAAGCGTTCATCCCAACAATACCTGTTAAGTGTGGAAATGCAAGAACATTTTATGTTGGTTCAGTAGGATAAGCCCTGTATCGCCTGAGAAATCCCTTCCCAGGATTCCTCTAATTTTGTGGGTGATTATATCCTAACAACAGTTGGCCCATACCTCAGCATTATTTCACAAACTAAGCAGTTCTGGCACTCCTGTGCTGCTTCAACCTTATTGCAGCATTCTCATTGAACACTCAATCCAGAAATGGCCACCCCATGTGGCCTTATCAAAATTGGGTCAGCCCCTGCCCTTGCTCAACTCCACCTAAAATGATCCCTCCCTTGACCATTGTCTGGCATCATGAAAGCATTGCAGTATATCCTCTTGTGTTCTTTTTTTGTTTCCACTTTTCATTTTTCTTTTTATTTTAACATATTTCTCACCTTATTCAATAGTGTGCTGATCTGTTCATTAGCCCTCCCTATAGTATGTCACCATGCCTCCCACAAGGGAATCAAAACCCTTCCTATTATGTTATTTTATTACTGATATATGTATCCATATATAAATGATGGCCACCACTCTGCCTGTTCAAAATGGCACTGCCACGTGGCCTGAATCAGAATGGTGGACACCCATGGCTGCTTTCCTGATCCTTCTGATGCATTCCCACAAAACTCCCTTTGGTCTGCTGTGGTGTTCCCAGATCAAATGGATGGCTTTAGTGCCAAATATAACCCCCTGTCTCTCCATACCTGCTACAGGCCCCTGATCCTGGCTTCATGGACCCACTCCTGTGTTATGTGCAATGCCCCTCCATGAAGTACACCCCCTCTTTGCACCTTTGCTCTGGGACTGCCCAGTTAGGCCCTGGATTCACTCGCATGAGCTCACCCCCAACATATCCACACAACATAGCCATGCAAAACACAAACAACCCCATTTATCTGAAAATGGCTGGGGGTGTCCATACCTCTCCCTTTAAAAAAAACACACTAATGTAGTGGCCCAATCCACCGTGCCAACTGCTGCACCATATGCCTGCAAGGCGCACCCCTCATGCTGGCCTGCTCCTGCCAGCTCCAATCTACACTGCCAGCAGGCCCCAGTAACAAGACGCCTCCCGCTGGCACCTGAACCTTGGCTACCCCATTAACCTTCACCCTTCTACACAGTTAGTGTATACAATACCCTGTCTAACAACCTTTTAGCAGAAATGCTGCTTTCAACTTGCATCCCTGGCTTTGCACAGAGAAAAAAAAGGCCCCCTAAAGGCGCCCAGAGGCTCACCAGTAACCCAGACACAATGGAGCAATCTTGCACCCTCATCCGCTGGCTTCCCTTGCTCCCAACAGATGCAGCCAAACTCTATCCCCATGCCCCCACCCAAGCAAAGCAAAAGAAAATCCCCATCCATCCTCTGCCTGGTTGCCATGGCCCAGGTGGCCTCCGGAATGCACACTGCCAAGTCAGGCTGAGCAGGCCCTCACCAGACTTGTCCACCAAATCAGCCTGTGCACCACTAATCAACAACCCACCGAACATGCATCATGATGCCTGTCCTCGGTGCATCACCATGATAAACACCCTGGGAAGCACCACCTCTTTGCGCCTACCACAAAACCACAATTTTAGCCAACAGATGAAACACCTTTAATTACAATGGAAAGCATGCTTCTTTAGTGTTGGCTACCTGGTCCTCCTGCAGCTTAAAAGCACTGCTACATACGCTGCTACCATGATGCTTCTAAGCACTACCTCCTGAGAGCAGGCTCATGATGAGCCCTGCCTGCTTGCCCCACTGAAAATGCTGAACACTGTCATGCCCAGTGACAGAAAAACACAAACACCCCAAAGATGCTGCCTTCTTACATAGAAACATAGACTTTGACGGCAGATAAGGACCGCTGGTTCACCTAGTCTGCCCATTTCCCTACCTAGAGGATAAGCTGCAGATCCTATTTAACACAACAGCCTATTTCTTCCTACCCAGCACAAAATTGCCTTATGTCTGTCCCATGAATTCTTGAACCCCACAGTTTTAGACCCCACAACCTCTTCAGGAAGGCTGTTCCATGCATCCACCACCCTATCTGTGAAAAATACTCCTCACTTTGCCCCTGAGCCGTCCCCCTCTATCTTCAAATTGTGCCCCTTGTTCTTGCACATCTCTTTTCTGAAAGATGCTACCTCTTGGACTTGGTTGATTCCACTGAGGTACTTAAATGTTTCTATCATGTCCCCTTTCCTCAGGGGTATATTCAAAAGCTCCTTTAGTCTCTCCTCGTATGGCTTCTCTTGCAGACCCTGCACCATTTCAGTTGCCCTTCTCTGAACTGCCTCCATCCTGTCTATGTCCTTGCGGAGATGGGGTCTCCAGAACTGGACGCAGTACTCCAGATGGGGTCTCACCAACTGTCTGTACAGGGATAACAACTTCCTGTTTTCTGCTGGTGATTCCTCTCCCTATACATCCCAGTATCCCCCAGCCCTCCCTACTGCCTTCTAGCATTGCTTGCCAACCTTAAGGTCATCTGATATGATTACCCCTAGGTCTCTTTCCATTTTTGTTGTTGTTACTACCTCCCCCATTGTGTAATCTTCCCTGAGTTTTGTTTCCCAGGTGCATTACTTGCACTTCTTTGCATTGAATCCAAGCTGCCATACTTCTGACCATTCCTCCAACCTTGCCAAGTCCCTTCTCATCCTTTCCATGCCTCCTTGTGTATCAACCCTGTTGCAGATCTTTGTGTCATCTGCAAAGAGGCATACTTTTCCTTCAGTCCCTCTGCAATGTCACTTATAAAGACATTAAAAGGACTGGAACCAGTACTGAACCCTAAAGTACCCACTAGTAACCCCTCTTTCTTCAGAGTGGACTCCATTTACAATTACCTTCTGTGTCTTGTTGTTCAGCCAATGTTTTATCCAGGCTACCACCTTGGGACCCACTCCCAGGTTGGTTAATTTGGCTACTAATCTTTTGTGTGGGACTGTGTCAAATGCCTTGCTAAAGTCTAGGTAGGCCATGTCCACAGCCCTCCCCTGGTCTACTACTTTGGTCACCCAGTCAAAGAAATCAATTAAATTCATCTGACATGACCTTCCTGCTGTGAACCCATGCTGCCTTGGGTCCTGTGTCCCACTGGCCTCTAAGTACTCAACAATTCTTTCCTTCAGAAGTGAGTCCATCACTTTCCCTACCACAGAGGTCAAACTGACAGGTCTGTAGTTTCCTGCCTCCGTCTTGGTCCCACTTTTGTGAAGGGGAATCATATCCACCTTCTTCCAGTCCTTAGGTACCACACCATCCTCCCATGATTTGTTAAAAGCGTAGTCAGTGGTGTCACTAGTTCTCTGCTTAATTCTTTTTAGAATTCTGGGGTGAATTCCGTCTGGCCCATTGCTTTGTCCACCTTCAGTTTTAGGAGTTCTTTCAGAACTGTTCTTCTGTGAAAGGACTGGGATCAACCCTCTCCAGAGTGCTTCTGTTAATTGGATTAGGCACCTCCCCACTTCCTCTTTGTGAATACTGAACAGAAGTATTCATTCAGTATCCTTGCTTTATCACTGTCACTCTCTGCCCACCACCGTCCATTCTATCCAGCCTCACTATCCCTCCCTTTGTCTTTCTCGCTCCCTGATATACCTATACAAGTTTTATCCCTTCTTAACCGAGTTAGCTATCTTTTCCTCAGTTTGTGCCTTTCCTATTCTGATCTACCTCCCTGCTTCCTTCTGCCTTAACCGGTACAGTTCTCTGTCCTGTCTTGTGGCCATTTCTTTCTTCTTTCTGCTTCAAAATTGTTTCTTTTTTCCCTCTTAGACCTGAAACAGTTCAGCATGTCCAGTGAAAGGAAAACCCAAACAATCCTTCACTGCAAATACCTCAGAATGACCTTTCTGTAAGGAAATCTCCCCACCCCACAAGATTAAACCCACAACCTTCCTACTCAAAATTCTTACACAGCTAACCCAAAATAATCACAGATTTGTTCCAGCTAAAGGTTATGCTCATGGAACAAACAACCAAACAATCTGCCTTCCTGTACCCTCTGTTTCTTTTCAGGCACCAGGCCTACTTCAGTGCCAAACACCTTGCTCCAAAGCATAAAAAAACCTTGAGCTCACATTCAGGCTCACCGCCACCCTACTGCAAACCACATTAAAAGATCATTCTAAGAACAGGTTTAGCATCTCATCTTTTCTAAGCTGCTATTAATTGTAAGCAATTAGAGGCAAAACACACACACACACAAACTGCTCTGGGCCCAGTCACCTGTACCCACATGGCCTGGGAGCCTAAGCTATGTGCTGAGTTCTGTGCAAGAACATTTCCAGCTAAAGAGGTCATCCTGCCTGAGCTCAGGCCTAATATACCCTATTAGACCCCTGGTCAGGACTGTCTTTGGCTCCACCCCCAGTCAATCCCTGGGGCTCTGGCTTGCCCTTGTCATTTTACCCTTTTCCTGCCTGGTGATGTCACTGGGCCCTCCGCCTCTATTCCTCTGCCCACCCACCCCCTGCCCTCCTATGCACTTCTTCCTGGTAGGGATCACAGGACAACCTGGCCTGCCTTTAGTGGAAAGCCCCATTATTGATGGGAACATAGATCAAAGGTATTGAGAAAGAGGGTGAATAGATTCTGGAAAATCCAATCCCCACCCACCCAGTTATTCACCCCAGTCACCCCAAAAACCATGAACATGTAACTTGGAACAGAAACCTGACCCATCCCGCCAAAACTAGAATCCCATCCACCCACCCAAGCCATAAAGAGAAAACATCCAAACACAGTGAGCAGAAAAAACTCTTCCCAGCCTACACCCCTCTCAGTACACCATAAACAAACAGGCCCATAATTGGTCCAGCCAATTGCATCTGCCCAGCACCCCATCCCTCAAACAAACCCCAGAGTCATTAAATATAAAGAGGCCCTATCCCCAAAGTCAAGTAGCATTAACAATAGCTCTAAACACTTCCAAAGCCCTTTCCCCACCCACCTATGAGCCATAGACCAACATGATCAAAATTAGAAAAGGGGAACTAACCCCAAGCCAAAATTTAAAGCCCTAATCAGGCATAACTATAACAAACCCCTCAGAACAGTATAAATAAGAAGAAAACATGACCCCAACCATACAAAAGCTGCCCTTCCCCAAACAAACTCACATTACTTGCAATCTCAGGAACAAAAATAAAGGTACATTTAACTGACATCACATTCTAGTCCCCATTATGTGGCATAACTAGGCAAAATTGTCCAGATCAGTCCTGCAAAGACCAGCCAAGAGGTACGGAATCCTTATGTCCACTACTCCTCAGAATGTCAAGTCAGATTCAAAGCCATGAATGGGAGGAAAGTAGGACAGCATGTGTAGATCACAAAACAAGAGACTGTCCATCAAATTAGATAGTAGCATGACCCCTCCCTCAAAGAGGAGACCGAGTCCAGTGACTTATGTGGCCATCATGCACTCAGAAAAGGCTTGAATGAGGAACAGTAAGGATCCATCTAGACTGGTAGCCATCAGTTAGGGGAAGGAAAAAGCACCTCTAATCAGGGAAAATCTCAAACAAAGAAGCTAAGCTGAAACCCACCATTTAAACCAAACAGTCAAACACAGCCATAGTCCAATAACCATTGATTAAAGCCCTTCACATTGAGATATTAATTGATCAGCGGTCTTTAAAGAAATCACAGGGACTACCGCCATGTCCTCTAAAGCTTTCTCCGTGAATCATAAGACAGCCAATGGTCCTTCATGAGAACTTGCAAATGTGCTGGGTAGCCCATATGAAATTTCAGTCCGTGGCAAGCATCTTAACCACAATTTGGTGAAATGCCTTGCATCTCTGCAAACCGAACTCAGCAGATTTTGTACTATGCAGAGACACCGTCCTTCCCAGAGCACTTCTTGCCTTCCTCTGACCTTTATAAGAAAATGCTGTCATTCAAAATAATTCAAAAATCATAGAGTAATTGGACGAGGTGGGGTCTCTTCCTGAGGCATAGGGTGCAAAGCACGATCCGCTCATTCTGTCAAATAGATAGCCCCATAAGGTGAGGGACCAGCAAGCTTCTGCATCAACTTTTGTATAAAAGCAGAGGGTCAGAGCCTTCCTCCCATTCCAGAGCCTGACGATAATTACATTATTCCTTCAGTTCCAACCCCCAGATCCTCTAACTTTGCTTCGAGGTGAGCCGATTTCTGCTGCAGGGCCACCGCCTCAAGTTCAGTGCTCTCCATTTTCTTTTCCAGTGAAACAAGCCACGTCCTCATTATCTCCGGTCCATTTCACCAAGTCATAGAGGGAGATTTTCATTTCTTTTACTATATATCTTTGGTAAGGAACACATCTCTTCTCTGAATGGGAGTAGCTCTGATAAAAACATTCCTCAGATACAGAAGTAGTCCCTGAAGCAGGAGTGAATGACTGCCCACTCCTGTACTCTGAAACTTGGATTTTTACAGGCCTTGTCTGGGGTAGGTGGTGGTATGTGCTGAGGGAGAGCTGATTTCATTTTGATCTCTATACTGCTACAGATTCCTTTCAGCAAGCAGTTTCCACATCCAGGCACCTTCAGCAGCAGGTGGGTGAAGAAATTAAGCAAATAATTCAGTTGAGATTGAAGTTATTTGTAGAGGCATTAGGAGCTATCAGGAGAAGCTGATACTCAGTAGACACCATCATGTAATTCAATCAAGGTTTCACCCTTACTTAAGGGAAAGGAGCAAAACCTCCCACAATCCATGATCACTAAAGGCACTACACTAACCCCTCAGAGATAGACTCAGGCATAAATCTCTTCTTCATGAACCTGGACAAATACATTTTTTTTATTAAATATATTTTATTGATATTTTTCTCACCTTGAGTCAGGCAAAGGTATACAGTTGAGATGATACAGAAACAGTCAGCGAGGTTACATGCTGAAACCCAAGGGAGCTTATGGAAATCAAAAATACAAACAATAGCAAGAGACAGAATCAAAGACATCACAGACAATACAATAAAATTTACCCTCATAAAGTCCCCCACCACTCCCCTGCCTCCACTACCTTCTCCCCCTTCCAAACACAGTTTTGGAGACCGTTGTAATATAAGCGTATTGAACTAAGTAAAAAAGTGTATTCTGAGTTAAAGCTAGAAACCAGGGACCCATATCATATGCAACCAGTGGCTTTACTATTTCCACATGGCAAGCGGTGCTTCCAAAGGACCCCAAAGACTCAGGTAGGCCTGACCTCTATCTCCATGTATGCAATGTGCTTTTTCAGCTGTAATGCAAGAAAGATTTCTATGCCACTCTCTATTGGAGGGCAAGGTTTCCTCTTCCAGTATTTTATTATTAGTAACTTGGCAGTGGCAGCCATTAAAGCAAGGTGGGCCTTTCTGATTCTAAGTGTACCGGGGAAAACAAATATAGTAAACAAGCCTCCGGTAAAGAAGTTATCTAAGCCCAAAATAGGATCCATAACCCTCCGAATGGATTGCCAAAGCCTTGCAATCTTGGACAAGTCCACAACATGTGGTATAGAGTACCATCTTTAAGCTTGCACTGTACACATCGGAGATGAACATTTCTCCATTCTGTTTAGTCTAACTGAGGTATAATATGTATTGTGCATGATATTAAAATGTACTTGTCAAAGCCTGTCCTGCTTAACCAAGTTATAGGCATTGCCAAATCTTCCCCAGACCACGGGTCAGCATAAATATCTGGTGCTTGTGTTCAGTAATAACAGACCCAGTTGGCAGGGAGTGGATCAATGTCCTGCAGCTTCTTGTAAACTAACAGGACTGCATGAGGTTGTTTTACCACTTGCATCAGGTCAGCAAGCTTAACGACAGGCAAAGCTAAGGTTGGTGTCATAGGTCCAACAAAAAGTATATGATTTTAATCTGTAAGAACTTGAAACCAACATTGTCAGGCACCTTATGCTGTAACTGAAATTCTGTGAAAGGGATAACCTTCCCATCTTTGATGAAGTCCATAGTTTTAGAGTGGTTAAGAGCTGACCAAAATGTGTGTGGGGAATAGGTATATCTGCAATCCTAAAGTGAGGGTTACAGACTAGAGGTTGGTCCAGTGAGTGATGCCAGTTTATAGAAAGATAGTTTTGTGTTTGGTGCAATGCTCAATCAACCATCCTATAGGGTTGGATTTGAGCAACCTTGGTAATTTGGAGGAGGCACATATAAGAGGGCAGACAATGTGCAGGAATGTTGTCAAGCCAGTATTGCTCCAGTTCCAACCATAATGGACAGTAGCTCAAGGCCATGAGAGGATCCCTGGAAGTCCGACACTGCTCCCAATTGGTTACCTTACTGATGTGAAATACACTATTGTAACCAAACAAGGAGGGAGCCGAAGGCTGCCCTGAGTTTTAATTGCAGTAAGCTTATGACAGTCCCTACGAAGTCCCTTCCCTTCCAAAGGAACACATTAAACCTCTTCTGGAGGCTGATAAACCATCTTTGGGCAGAAAACCCAGCATACCCAATGGGTAAAGAACACAAGGAATATGTTCATCTTAATTGTGCTTAGCCTGCCCAGAAGGAGAGTGGGAGAGAACTCCATAAATCCATGTCAGCATTAATAACTCTAAGTAATTTAGAGAGATTCTCCATGATCACTGTGGTCATATGTGAGAAGGCAGTAAGGAGGCTGGGGGATACTGGGATGCATAGGAGAGGCATCACCAGTAGAAAACAGGAAGTTGTTGGCCCTCTGTACAGACAGTTGGTAAGACCACATCTGGAGTACTGTGTACAATTCTGGAGACCCCATCTCTGCAAAGACATAGACAGGGTGGAAGCTGTCCAGAGGAGGGCAACCAAAATGGTGCAGGGTCTGTACCAGAAGACATATGAAGAAAGACTAAAGGAGCTTAAGATGTATAGCCTTGAGGAAAGGAGAGAGAGGGGGACATGATAGAAACTTTCAAATACTTCAAGGGAATCAACAAAGTCCAAGAGGGTAGCATCTTTCAGAAAAAAAGATGTGCAAGAACAAGGGACACAATTTGAAGGTAGAGGACGGCTCAGAGGTAATGTGAGGAAGTATTTCTTCACAGAAAGGGTTGTAGATGCATGGAACAGACTTCCTGAGGAGGTCATAGAGTCAAAAACAGTGGGGGAATTCAAGAATGCATGGGACAGACATAAGGCAGTTATAGTGGGGTAGGAGGAAGTAGGTTGTTGGTTAACTAGGATCTGCATCTTATCCATCAGGTAGGGAAAGGGAAGACTAGATGGGCCATGCGGTCCATATCTGCCATCAAATTGTATGTTTCTATATCCTGTGCTAATACTATGCCCAAATAGGTAGGTTGCTTAGGTTTCCAGGAAAGGTGGTGAGTTGCCAGTTCAGCTTGGGTCACTTTACTATTAAGTGGGGAAAACTTTGTCTTTGATTTATTTAATTTATAATAGGACACTTTAGAGAATTCTTCAAGTTCTGTTAACAAAGCTGCTATGGATGTCCAGGGATTTTCTACATGAAGAAGCAAGTTATCTGCATAAGCAGAGAGTGCATATCGAGTAGGTCCAACCTTGATACCTGTAATTTCCTGGGAGATAATAACCTCTGATTAAAGACTCCAGTTAAAGTTAAAAAGGAGGGGGAATAGTGGCATCCTTGCCTGGTGCCACGGAGCAACCTTATTGGCTCAGAAAGCCATTACACCAAACCCGATAGTTGGAGAGGTATATAGAAGTTGTACCCATTAGATAAACATGAGTGGCAATCCAAAACAGGTTAGGATGGCAAAAAGAAAATCCCATGAAACTCGGTCGAATGCCTTCTCAGCATCCAGGAACACCAGCACAGATGGAGTATCAGAATCCCTGGATGCCGAGAGTAGGTGCAATAGCTTCCTCAAGTGGTCTCATGAGGACCTACCGACCACAAAACCCACCTGTTCTTTACCTATCAATTCACCCATGACAGGGCAATTCTGTTAGCTAATATCTTTGCAAGGATTTTAGTATCTGAATTTAATAAAGAAATAGGGTGGTAATTTCTAGCATAGTGGGGTCTTTCCTGTTTTCAGGATCAAGGTTATAAGTGCCTCTTGGAAACCCAGATCAGAAAATCTGTTCTTATACCAATAATTGAAGACCTCCTCCAGCAATGGTGCGAGAGTGGACAAACATTTTTGTAGAGATTGTTAGAGAGCCATCATGACCCAGTGATTTGTCGACAGGTAACTGATTGATGGCCTGCTGTATCTCCTCTACAGTGATCGTGCACCCAGGGAAGTGGTGTGGGCTTGTAAGATCCTAGGAAGGGTGACTGAATCAAGGTAGTGGCCAATTTCCTCTGGTGTAGGGTGGGAAGAGGTGTCAATGTTATAGTGCTTCTGATAGTATTCTTGAAAAGCTGCAGCTATTTCTGTGGGATTGGTATGGACTGTACCTGCCGTTGAACTACGTATACTAGGAATATATTTTTGAGGTTTCAGCTTTTTTGAGTCTAAGCATAAAGCAAATTTCCAGCCCTTTCACCAGCCTCGAGGTATTTGAGTTTAGTGCGGCACAGGGATAGCAGTGCCTTTTGAGCCAGCAAGCTGGCATACTGCGCCTGAAGGTGGTGCAATTTAACCCATTAGAGTCCACTGAGCATTTGGTAAGACTCTGCTTGAGGAAGCGTGTCGAGGCTGAGTAATGAGACCAGTTGCATTCTGGTCTGATGTGCCTTAGTCGTTGCCATTCAGATACACTCGCCCCTGAGAGCACACTTCAGGGCTGCCCATACTAAATTAGTTTTACCCACTGATCCCATATCTGTGGTTAGAAGAAGGAGATGAATTCTAATGTGTTTCAATGCATCTGGCTTTGTAGCAGCTGATTATTGAGACACCAGAGCGAATCATTTTAATCCCTGGACCTGGCAATTAATTAAAGCTGACAGGTGAGTGGTCAGACAGTACTCTAGCATGTATTCTGGAGTCCAAGACCCCAGCAAGAGCAAAGTACTCACTAAGAAGTAGTCTGTGCTGGAATAGGAATGATGGGGTGGGAATAAAAGTGTATTGTTTTTCTGTGGGGTGCAGGAGTCTCCATATGTCTAGCAGACCAATGCCACTAATGGCATTAATAAGCTCCTTCAAAGCCCTCTAAGCTGGGGATAAACCACACCTTCTGCGTTCTGACCTATCTAGGACCAATTGGTGGGTGATATTCCAGTCTCCACCCAGTATGGTTAATTTAGGAGGGTTAGTAATAAGGGAGTTAAGCAGTTGCATGAAAACTTGGGAGTCTACGTTGGGGCCATAGATGGCTCCAAGAAGTACTGGATACGTCTCTAGCATCCCATGCAAAAGAATATAGCGTCTATTAAGATCCCAGATCTCTTGAGTCAATTGAAATGGAACTATTTTGGCCAATAGGCTTGTATCCCTCCACACTTTGTGGAGGTGCGGCCCAAGGTCTGACCCACCCACATTCTCCAGAATAGAAGAATATCACCTCTCAAAAGGTGTGTTTTTGTATGCAAGCTGTCTCAGCACCGAGGTGTGAAAGATGCCTTAATATAATTTGCCGTTTGCACCTATCCTGTGCTCCTTAACATTCCAGCTCATAAAACATATGACCTACCCATTTAAATGGAAACTTGGATCAGCAGTGATATGCAGGATTTTAAGAACAATCACACATTTCAGTGATGGCCTTCAAAATCATGTTTGGTAACCTCCTTCCCGGAAATCCCCTGATCACACATATATCCCCAAAAACTAACGTCACACAAATCCCTCTATTCTCTATTCCCGGTTCTAATCATCCACACTACTAATCAAGTCATGCCAGGTGATGTTGCTAAGCAAATCTGATTACAGCTAATCCACACTTACCACCACCCCCACAAACAAATGGCACCAATATCTCAAGGATGGTGATTAAATCTAGATCTACTGTGGACTACTGTCAGTTAAGAGATGTGGTAAAAATCAAGACATCTCCAGCCACCATTCACATCATAGTGGCCACAGTTCAAAAAGATGAGGAAGGAAACTTCCAGATTGGCCAAGAAAACCTCAGCAATATTCTCCTGGATAAATTAAATGGCCCAAATTAAGGTTACTGTTCCAAGGTAGTCACAATTCTTCTTGTAACGCTGATTTAGAAAACAAAAGGTTCAGGAAGTCCCATAATGTCCAGGGTATTCACATAAACGATCGTAAGACTACACAAACTCAGGTCACCTTCCGCAGCAAGAAAACTGTCAGGCTAGTCGAAAAGTACTAGCCAAGATCAGGATAGTTCTCATTTGTCTAGTTAAACCAGGCCACTAGCAGACAATCAAGCCCACAGGCCTAGAGTCTTAGCCCCCTTTCTAGTATACAGCTGGGGAGGAAACAAAGCTACAGTACTCTGCAATTGTCAAGGGTCATAAACAAGAAAAGGAGCTAATTGTAGCATATACATTAAAGTGATCACCTCACTCATGGAAGCATGATTGAGGCAAATCTAAACCTCTACTAATTAAAGTAGGCCAAACCTGCAGGGTCCCAATCACTTGAACAAGTCAGGAATAGGGTCTTTAGCTCTTGCATGGCCTGTTAGGGTTTTCAAGGACAGCCATTGCTCACCATACTTCACTTGCAGGATTGCTGGATATTTAACACAAAACCCTTTGCCAGCTGCTATGAGCTTAGATACAGTCGAGGCGAAGCTGCAGCACTCAAACTGACTGTGGCAGGTCTTGTGTGATGCAAACCATTGCCCTTTCCACTGAACCTCTTGAAGCTCTCTGATTTTGAACAAAATGTGTTGTTTGTCCTGGAAGTTTAGTAGCTTGAAGACAAGGGATCTTGAGGTGTACCAGCAGGCGGTGGAGCCAGAGTACATGGTGAGCTCTTCAATGATGTACACCCTCCATTGAGCGATGGGCTGCCACTTCTCACATAACTTTTGTAGGAATAAATCAGGGAGGTACCTTCTTCGTGTTCTGGAATCAATTATAATTAGATTATTCCATCTGCTTCCCCTCAGATTGTCTAACTTCTCCTCCATTTCTTGATTTTCCTATTCAAGTGCGTCATTGCTTGGTCTACTTTCTCTGTTTCCTTCTCTAGTGATACTGCTCACACCTCCAGGTCCCGGTTCTAGTTGTTAAGCTTGCCACTGAGGATTTAATGCATTGCATATCATCAGATATTGTGGAGATTGCAGCCTGTAGTGGTTGCATTATCTCAAAATCTCTCCTCAGAAAGTGCAGTCTGTTCAGCAGGGGCCCTAGGTGTAGCCACTGTCTGGTGTTTAGCGTGCTTTGCTGCCTTTTATTTTCAGGAGAAACCAGAGGTGTATGCCTGGGGGCATTTTCATATATACCTCCATTCGTTTGAATGTTTCTGAGCGCAGAGCTTCTCCAGCAGGGTTTTGCTTTGTTTTACGTCAAATAATAATCTGGAGTGCTGAATTGGTGCATTTGTTCATGGGAGGCAAGTGGAGCGAGGATTAGTGCTGCTGTCTCTCAAACCACCATCACGTGACCCAAGAACCTGGACAAATATAAAACTGCTCTGCCAGCTGCCCCATGACCCAATGGTTGCTAACCATGACAACTCTCATCTTCCTTCCATCTAAAACTTGCCTTGTGGGCAGAGGTTCTAAAACTGTTAATTGGTCTTAACCCAGAAAGCTTTCCAGGATTTGACTCCCTTTAACCAAAATTCCTCAAGCTAGGAGCACCTGCCATTGCTTACTTGGTAATGCTTCTAATCAACAAATCCTTCTTCATACAGACTATACCGGACAAATGGAAGATTGCAATAGTTGTCCCTGTACACAAAGTGCCCTACTGTACTAATCTAGTTGATAACTATAGGCCAATCTCTATCTTATGTCCCCTAGCAAAAATACAAGAAAGAATTCTCTACAACCAGCTTTAATCATTCCTAGAGAAGTCCAGTTCTCAACTATCCATCAGCATGGCTTATAGAAACTACATGGCACTAAATCTGCTCTCCTGTGGGTCACAACTGACATTTTTCAGGCTATGGATCAGTGTTTGTCAAATGGAGCAACATGTGAAATGGACAAAAGACTTTGATCTCATAAATCATCAACTTCTCCTAACTAAACTCTGCAAATTAGGTCTCGAAAACCTCTCCTACTCATGGCTAGCCAACTACCTGATTAACAGTTTACAGGCGTCAAATGATCTGGTGCTATGTCATCCATATCTCCTGTCTCAGTCGGTTTCCCCAGGGATCCATATTGGGTCCTCTCTTATTTTCCATCTTTATAAATGTGCTTCCTTAAATTGTGGCAAGGCATCAATACAACTTTATGTGGATGATGCAATACTCCACAGATCCTCTAAGGATATCTCCAAACTCAACTCCAACCTGGAAAGGGACTTCCAGCTGTCGGAGGCATGGTTCAGAGATAACTTACTGGTGCTCAATATAAAAAAAACTAAAACCATGCTGTTCTGCCATACCTCTTTGACCTGTCCACCCATTCTCCACTGGTAGTTAAGACCTCAACCTGTGAGGCACTTGAAGGGTAAACTCTTTCAAATACCTCTGCGTAACCCTCGATGAGCACCTATCTTTTGCAACACACACAGATACAGTTATAAAATCCACTCATCAGAAGCTAGGACTACTATACTGTATAGCCCCTCACCTTACACCACATTCCAGAAGAATCATAGCCTCTGCAAATGTACTCCAAGGCCTCCTTTATGTAGCTCCACTTATCAGTACTGAAAGCCCCTAATCATAAATAGACTAAGAAAAACACAGGACAACTGATTTGCTGCACCCACCCAAGCTCAAATCACCACTGCGATGTGCTTAACACCCTAGGCTGGCCTTCCTCAGAAGCTAAATTGGACTTCCTCATACTATGTACAACATATAAACTCATTCACTTCCCCTCCCTCCAGCGTCTCCAATTTGCTCTCACTGAAATCCTTCACCAGAACCCTTCAATATTTGCAAAATCCATTGCTTAGTATACCTAAGACTTGGTTAGCTATCAGCAAGAGATCCTTCACATTTGCAGCCCCTCAGAAATGGAATAGTTTCCCACAAGGCTTACTTTTCTGTACATCTCTTCCTCAGTTTAAAACACATTTCAAAGAAATAGTCTACCCCTCCCATCTGTAACTGGAAAAAACTACTATTATCTCTGATCCACTTTCTCCACCCACCTTCCTCTCCTATCTTCCTGACCTAATTTTGCCAGTCCTAGATCATTTCTAATTGCCTCTCCATTATGTAAATATGTGCAGTGGAGTCAGCCATGATAAAGTGCAATAACTTACAGTAATGACATGTCACAGAATCCTGCATGACAAAAGGGCTTAATTACAATTGACTTACAATGGCCCATGCAGTAAACTGCAGCATTCTGTGATATTCTACAGCATTTCTGCATTTCATCCTGTCAGTCACATCTATATATACACTACACCTACTTAGGCACCTTGACAATCCATTGTATGTTTCTTTTTATGATGCTATACATGTTTATGAAACTACAATCACCATTGCCTGGTAACCAGTGGACATCCTCTTTCTAGACCTCAGCAAGGCATTTGACTCTGTTCCTCATGTGGGCCTGTTGGATAAGCTGGGAGAAATGGGGGTGGGGAACCAGATGATCAGATGGATAGGCAATTGGCTCCAGGACTGGACCCAGAGGGTCGTAGTTGGTGGGATAGTCTCATCCCCAAGGAGGGTCATTAGTGGGGTCCCACAGGGATCAGTCCTTGGGCCCCTTCTGTTCAACACCTACGTCTCTGACATAAGGACAGGAATCAGGAGTGAGATGAGTCTCTTTATGGATGACTCAAAACTGGGGCGGTGGTGGATGGGGAGGAGGGAGGGTGGCCCTACAGGGGACCTGGAGGCTCTGGAAAGATGGTCTAGAAAGTGGAAGCTGAGGTTCAATGCAGGAAATGCAAGGTACTCCACATGGGGCCAGAAACCAGGCCAAGTGTACACCCTGGGTGAAATGCTACAAGTCTCGATGGCTGAGAGGGACCTGGGGTGGTGGTGGATGTCAAGATGAACAACTCTGAGACTTGTAGGAGGGCAGCAGCCAAGGCCAACAGGATGCTGGGATGCATAGCTAGGGGATCACCTCAGGAGGAAGTGATACTCCCTCTGTATAACTGCTTGCTGAGGCCGCACCTTGAGTACTGCGTGCAGTTTTGAGCCACACTTAAAGAGGGACATTAACCTCCTGGGAAGGGTCCAGAGCAGGGCAACCAAAATGATTTGGGGCTTGGGGACAGGACCTATGAGGAGAGGCTCGAAGAGCTAAATATGTACACATTGAAAGAGAGAAGGGACCAGGGGGACGTGATAGAGGTCTTCAGGTACATGAAGAGGGTAAATAGGGGAGGAACAGTCAGGGTGCTTCGAAGGAAGGAGGAGGGGCCACTAGAGGCATGGGTGGAAGCTGGAGGGGAAGATTCAGGGAGAAAGGAGGAGGTGCTACTTCACTGAGAGGGTGGTGGAGCCATGGAATGCGCTGCCTAGGGGCTGGTGGAGGCAGAGACAGTGGAGAGGTTCAAGAGGGTGGGACAGGTAGGGGAAGGGTTCTGGAAGCAAAATCCAATGCAGCAAGAATATCCGGAACTGGGAAGAGAGAAGCCAGAGAAGGCGAGGGGGCACCAAGGTCAGCAACCAGGGTGGGGCTGACCAAGCAAGCAGACACAAAAGACCGTTAGGCCTATTCTGCTGGCATTTTAGTATGTTAGCATGTATTGCACTAATTGACTCCTGAAGAATTACGTTATGTATTACTCCATTATCCAATTGATGCATTATCACTGCTATTTATGAATACTCATCTGTTTTGTACCTATGCATAATTACGACTATGTATGAATAATTCCCTGTTTTGTACCTATGTTATAACCAGAACTGATATTTATATATTTTAACTATACTTCTGAACATAGGAATTTTAAACTGTCTGTAATGCAATGTAGCGATGTATGGAATGCTTATGTTTCCGGGTCACCCCTGACAAAGGGACAACTTTGTTTCAGTGGGCCTACACGGTCATCAAAATTCAACTAAATAATAAATGAAGAAGGAGTTGGATAAGTAAATGTTCAGATATAAGGGCTATAATTTTACAATTCAATTATTTATGACATTTTGTAAATATTTTCTAAAAATGTGGATGTTTGTAGCTCCACTGCTACTGTAGCTACACACCCAAAATTCAACAAGTACAGTATGAAAAGTGTCAATGCATTCTGGAATCTAGCAAACCAAGAGAAATTTGGTTTAGTAGTTCTATATTCACAGAGGCAATACTGCAAATTAATTGGAAACATTTGCTAAAAAAAATAATGGAGCGTAATACAGTAGGTAATGGCACCAGAATTCCACTTGTGGAATTTAACTTTTCAAAGCACTTACCACTGCAGAATCAATTAAGCTGTGCTGAGCTGTTTACAGTCCTGTAGTTCCTTTCTGGGTGACCATTTTGTCCAGCACCATGCTTTATTCTCTACGGTTGACCAGATGGACACAGTGGATTTGCTTGTTACACAGATTGTATCTGTTTTTCACAGGCACTTTCCCTCAAAAGTGAGTGCCTTCTTTTCCTGTAGGACCTAGTCCTCTGGAATATACAAATTTCTTCTTCTTGGTGCTCCAGTCATTTCTTTCCCAACCAGTTCTTTGTGAGTGCCTCTACGTCCTGGGCATCGAGGTGCATTGGGCTATCATATTAATCCATTTTGCTAGCTGTAATTCTCATATGGCCCCTTTCAGGTGAGAATTGGCCGGTATGCTTCCATGTTCAATTGGTAGTCTAATATTCTTTGGCTACTCAGCTCTGTTACCCTTCCCTTAGTGAACCCATGCATTCAATTCCTGCCACTGAGAACCTCTGTGCTAGTTACCTCCCATATTAGTTAGTATAACTATCCCTGACATCCTGTTTTATTGACATGACAATAAACCTGCCCTCATTAGTAGAACTGCTGTCCATCTTGCCTTGGCTGTAGATCAAATATGTTTGACTTGTACTGCAGGCAGGTAAATCACTTACCTTCACAAACATCATTGTCCTGAAATGCCCTTTAGCACTCCTGCTACAGTGCTGCCCAGAAAATTTCCATGACAGTATCCAATATGAATAAAGATATCAAATAATTCTGTCAAAATGACCTTAGTTGTGCTAGATGTAACGGTGTTATCATATAATGCCATCATTTTCAAATGTATAAACTGTGATTTACTATCTGCAAGGTTGTTCTACAGTAAGCAGGTGGCATTGTACATGAAAAAAATTGAACTTGTGTATTCCTCCACAAGCAATTTAGTCTCTGAGCATTAGTTGTTAGCTGGTGGTGCAGAAGACTGAGAAGTGCAAAATAATGGCCTTGATTGTACTTCATGGTTCTTCCTCAAAATAGTAATTGACATAAAGGTACGTGATACTGGGGAATACTGTATTTTATTATGGAGCCCCTATAAATGCAACATTATCACCACTCATTCCTCCTCCATAGCAGCTCAAATTAATGGCTCTACTGAGTGAATGGCTATGACTTCCACAAAATGATCTCACAGTTCCAAAATTTTCACATAATTTCATGAAATTCAACTTTATCTGCTGACATTATTTTAAAATATGTGGCTGCTTATAACTTGTCATTCCTTAAAACAAGAAATTAGGAAGTAGACACACTTATCCTCATTTACAGGGTCTGTGAATATACCCAGATTGGTTACATTGTGTCTCTAGCTTAATGATATAGGGCTTAAAATGGTACAGTTAACATACAAATTTTAATGAAAACATTCTTGAAATGTTTGGCTACTTTAAATCAGCCTCCATTAATGCTGGTGATATGAAATTTGGTACACACTTCTCTATGAGTTAGTGTACTTCACACATTCAATTGGTGCAATTTGAACTAGTACTTCAAATTTAAATGAAACAACTGAAATTAAATGTTGGCAAACTTTCACAAACTATTATTCAAAACATTTCATGTAATTTCATCAAAGCTGAATTGAGATTTCACCTCAATTCTGCTGGTGGAAGATAAATTCACCCAGCACCAAGGATAACATGTCCAGTTATCCTACTTCATATATCAATATTTTAAACTTACTGACTGTGACATCACAAAAGAACAGTAAGAGCCACATACCAAACTGCTAGACTGGTTACTTTTACAGTAATGTCACATTGTGTGAGGTCACACAGCTGATGAGATATAAAGAGAAACAGAACTAGACTTGTTAACCTTCTGGTACTGTAAAGTAATGCATGTCATATCACACTTAATACAGGCAGAAAACCTTCTAATGAGCAAAAGCAAAAAATATACTTCAGAAATAAACAGTAATAAGTGGCTCCTTATAAAAGTTTATAATAATTATTTCCTGTTATTTTAAGTGCTTCCAGCTCTTTAAATTTTGTAGAAAGGCACTCATACACCATGATAAATGAAAATATTGATTACATCTGGATGACAACCAGATAATTTCTTAGTGCAGTATTGCCACTGCTAAGCAATTTAAGTCATGAATGGCAATGGAAAGGTCACACTTTCCTTTCTCATTGCCATTTAGGCTATATCGATTACATGTAATCCTTGGCAGAAATATAGAGTAAGAGTAAGGATGGTGTAAAGGTAAGTCTGGGAAGTGTAGAAAGACAGACTATATGACTTTTTACATGGTATCACTGATATAATCAGCGGCTGCATGTGATCAGAGTGTGATTTCTACATGGCTCATTTCAAGGTGTGGATGGTTCCAGAATCTTTGATGTTATCTGGCTATGTTTTTAGCTGAATAGTGGGGAAGCAGTGAGGCTTAATATCCAATGGCCAAATATGTTCTAAGGACAATGGAAAGGTACCTGAAGAAGGTCTAAGTTGGTAGGATTGATTAACCTTAACCTTGTTTAGCCATGTTACCATGGTTGTCAGGATAGATTCCATGTATGCATTTATATTGTGGATTAGGAAATCCCTTTGAATTTGCATCTCTTGTTGGGGGGTAGTTAATTGCCAGCATACAGTGAGTCAACCTGTCAGAGCATAAGGGATTCTGCAGATGATGTTGAATGTCTTTTAATTTCATGAAATCCTGTGGCGCTCTCTGCCCTCTGCAGTAATTTTGTTTTTATAGACTATTTACTCAAGATAACCCAGCTGAGATGCAGCAACTATTTGTTAGTGGGGCCACACCTTTAACCATTTATTTACTGTAGCTGGTTAGACAGAAGCTCAGAGAGGTAAAGTAACTTGTGTAAGGTCACATAGTATGTGTATGGCTCTTACAGGATTTGAACATTGGTCTCCTATATCTCCTTTTTCTCAAGTCTATACTCTAACCACTAGATTATGTTGCCTTCATGCTGACCATGCTGTAGGGCAAGAATGAGAGACAGGCAGATTACTAGCCTTCTTGTGATGATGTCAAGACAGATATTATTAAAGTATGGCAAGCCTGTTATTTGTTTTGCCTGCCAATTTTGTATTGCAACCACCTGGGGCATATCTGAAAATAGTCATATTTTGTGGATAAGACACCTTACCTAGTAAACAAAACTAAATAAATAAATAAAATATGTGTTTCAGAGAATTTTTAATGAGTAAATCTTCACTTATGTTGTTACTATGCCAACGTATTTGACAAATTTGTATTTTCCAGGGTCTTATTGTTGGTGTACTGCAAAAGAAGTTGGTATAGATCAGTTTGCAAGAAAAAGCATTGCTTTAATTTGGTTGCCATTTAACAGTAGCTCAGGTGTACATCTAACTCTGTGTCTTGTCATATGTTGCATGTTATGAATGCTTGAGCCCTGTGATGGACTTTGTTAACTCTTACATATACAGCAGATACAGCTATGATGCAACATGTTAACTTGCAGTAAGTGACATATCACAAAATACTACATGATAAAAATACATTAAATTACACTGTTCCCGTGCTGCATTCTGACTGGCACCACTGTAGATGACAATATTAGTAGTACAAAGTTCATGTTAGCATTAATGGCGTTGATGTGTACAATGTCATTAATAAGCACACTTTATTGAATCACGAACAGGGGCAAAGTAAGTTGGAGCCCAATCAAAGTAAATGATTGGTTGTAGTGGACTGGACACTATTGTACATGCCAGCAACAGTACATTAATAAGATTAAACATATGTTTGTGTTTCCAACAGGAGATTCTCAGTTGTCATCAGCACAATGCATTTATATAAGATATCCCATAATATTGAATTACAAAATCTTACATTTGTTTACTAATGTAGACATTTTCAATAAAACAGGGACCTCTGCTTTTGACATCACAAACGGTTGTCACATAAATTATTTGGACATCCTAAGTAATAATTATGATTATTCCACATGAAAGTAAGAGGAATAAAGTACAAGGGTCAGAGTCTAATTTCATACAAAAATGTCTCAAGTAATGAAAATGCAATGTCCTGACATTCAAAATAGTTTTGCATGCTAGAAGATTTCAATCATGCTGATAACAATAGCATTGCTTGTGTTTTGCAGGAAATGGCAAGTGCATTAGAAGTTTACAGATTCAGGACAAAACACATGAAAACTTCTAGTTGTTGGATTGGAAAATATGTGTGCTGCCAAAGTCTTAATGTAAAAAAAGAACCCAAATGAGGGCCCTGTATCCACGGGTCAGATAAGATTGTCTCACTTCCTCAATTGACCATTTTGATTTTGTAAATTTAATTATGAGCCATAGTTTATTTATTAACTTAAATTATGATTGCTGCAACATTCTGACACTTACAATACAACTGAAGTCAGTAAAGAAATTTGATGATTATAAAGATCAGAATTTGTGCCATCTGTTTGATTGCTACTCTCCTGATCATTGCCTTTGGCCACAGTAATGCTTCAGCCTATAACACCCATTGTGTTGTCTATTCATATTTACTTTATCCATGTGGTCTTTTGTGATCCCCCATTGAGAACAATATTCTACATGTATTTTTCCATGTATAACATGACAAAGATATGTTGATTACCAAAACAGTTTTAGTTTCTTTAGTGTACTTTTATATCTGTTGTATTCTCTCTGGGACATCTGAAGAGTACTGTCTACACTCATAATTTTCTTAGTTCATTTCTGTTGTGTCCCATAAAGTAACCTAAATTACTAGAATGCCTTCAATAGCCAACACCTTTTTGTTCCCTGTACTCTACTGACAATATTTTGTTAAACTTAATCTATATCTTTCATTGCATTTGGCAATGATTCTGTCAACCTTAGGGCTACTCAATTTATATTGCTACAGTGATTGTCATCTTGTTCTGTTTCTTCTTCAATACATGCTCATTTATTTAAGTGCCTACATATTGTGCTGATCAGCAATTTCCTTGTTCTCTTTGTGTTTAGCTAGCTCCTTTGGCACTTTGCTCACCCTCCATCAAGAAGTACTGAATTGCTTCCTCAGTGGCCAAAGGAAAGGTTGTGTCTGCAAATCTGAAATTGCTGATTCTTCTGTCTACTGTGATTCCAGCACCTGTCTTATCTTATGTCTCCAGAGCTTTCCACATGATCGTTTCACCATAAATGTTGAATATATATGGTGATAGGGTACACTTCTGCCTCACTCCTCTTTTCAATGAAGACCATTAAGTAGAATCACACTGTCACATCCCTACGGATGCTTGCTAGTTATCATATAGCCTTGTAGTAAGGGCCAACACATGTGCTAGAAACCTTTTTTCCTCTGCCTATAAAAAGTACTGTAACTTAAAACGACATAATATGCCTTTACAAATTCAATGAATATAGAATGAACTGTAGTTGTATTTTAGAATGTTTCTGTATTTTCTTAAATAGATAAATTATTCAGTCCTTTGCCTCTGACATTAAATAACTATGCCCACTTTGGTATGCTCATATCATATCAATGCTGTTAGATATCTTATTGTGATCCTAGTTACAATTTTGATTGTGTAAATAACATTTTTGCCTGATGTTTTGAGTAAATAGATCATTTGACTTATAGTTCATTAAGTAGGATATTACATTTCTAGTCTTGCAGGCTCATGAGCTAGTGTAGTTAATCTCATTTGATCTGACTTTCTCACATGCAACACTATTCCATTTACCTAAGTATTTTCCTTCTTTACAGAAGAGGCACCTTTCTGACCGTTTCTTCTTCCTTGATAAATACTGATTCTCTTTCTTCCCTGCTACCTCTGCTAACTCCTTTTCATCCTCTTCTCTAATCCCTCTGCTTGTTTGATGCCCACTCCTTCTCTCATCCCTACTGCAAAACCTCAAATTGGCAATCTGCCAAATTCCCAATCATCCTCCACCTACAACAGCTTCCTGCAATTTCTCTTTTCTACCCTCTTTCCTACTCCCGTTCTCCTTTCCTTTTTTTTTGAAATTTAAGTTTATTGAGTTTACAGATGCATAAAAGAAAACACACCAAACACTGGGAACAGAACATCTTAAGGAAGTACCAGGAGAGGGGAAAGGGAGGGTAACAAGTAATCTAGTTAACAAAGCAAGTAAAGAAAGAATAGGCAACCTAGGGAATCAGAACCAAAACATTCACAGAAACCCCTAACCCCAAACCCCCACCTCTCAAACCCCCACCCCCAACCCCCACCCCAAGGCCAGGAGAGTTGCTCTAGAAAAGAAGACCACATCTAGAGAAAGTGAGGACAGGAAAGAAGAAAGTAGACAGGAGAGCTGTCAGAAAACAGGGACAAAGAGCTGTCTGGAGTCTGGACACGAGTCAACCTGGAGGATCAAGCTGGCTTATGTAACAGAACATAAAACCAACTGGGGACATGACTATACTAAAGAGAGCATTCAACTTACATTTCCGAGTAAAAGACTAGGGTTGTGCCTGTAGCCTTAATGAGCTTCTTGGTATTGAGTTGAGAGACAACTCCCTCAGCCACTCCTGGTAAGTTATAGTGAGCTGGTCTAGCCAGTGCATGAGGATCAGTTTCTTAACAACCATAGAAATAATGGCCATGTGATATTTATGCTCCATCACCGAAATGGCGGAGTAATCACCAAAATACATATGTCGGGGTAAATAAATCCTTCAAGTCTAAAAGCGGATTAAGACTAACTCTAAGAGCATCCCAAAGAGGGCCACCCTGGCGCAAGCCCAAAAATATGCAGCAAATTC
The DNA here is from genome assembly GCA_016271365.2 of Neoceratodus forsteri. NCBI lineage: Eukaryota > Metazoa > Chordata > Ceratodontiformes > Ceratodontidae > Neoceratodus > Neoceratodus forsteri. The sequence goes on along the minus strand of CM057455.1, from coordinate 633,542,948 downwards.
CTTGATAGCCAACATCTTATGCAGAGATTGGACTCCTGTTTCCCAAACCTGGCCAGCTTGACTGGGGTGTAATAAAGATTGTTTAAGATATAGAACTGAGTCAGTCATGGTTATCCTGGGATAAGTAGCGATACCGTCCCTCCAAATCGAGCCCCAGTCGGAGTTAAACACAAACCTGGGAGAGACCAGATTTTGGAGCCTCGCAGGGGACGGAAAGAGGTCGAGTTAATAAATTGCTATAAATCCTGGAAATGCATCTACGCAACCCAGCCGCCTCCTGTACCTTAACAAGAAAAGGCTTTAATTTAGAAGGAAAGAGTAGAACCCAAGGTTTGGAGAATCAAATGTCTCAGTTGAAAACTTTGAAAATAGATTCCTGAGGAATGTAGAAGATCTTTAAGATGTCATCCGATTTAAGAAGATTGCCTGGTGGTACAAGATTCCGCGGACAGGTTGGCAGCTGCGGGAGCCAATCCTGGCTATACTCTTACTCCCAATTTTGAGATTAGGATTTAGAGTCAGGCGCTGGGCTGAGTCTTTGGATGGGACAAAGTTAAAGAAGTTCCAGCACTGAGAAATAACTCTAATGGACAGGCCAATGGGAGACTGCGAATGCCGGGGAAGCTTGAAGAGTGGGAGCCAAAAATGCGAGAAGGGCACAAACCCTCTTGAACTAGTAAGTTGGCCTCGAGTTGTTGCCAGATGGGTAAAGGGTAGAGGGCTGGGTGCTAGCCAGTTTCCCTAGTCGAGCCAAATGGCATGCCCAGTAATACAGCAGGAGGCTGGTGGCCGCATTCCCCTTTCTCTCTAGGCGCAGTAAGCTAAGGAAGGCTCTTGAGGCTGTTTCCCTTCCATACAAAATTGGACAACACTGAATTGACCTGAACAAAGAACCGCTGGCCAAATGTTGAGGTGAGTCAGGATATAAGAGTCGAGGAAGATATTCATTTTGATGATATTAATGCGCCCAGGGTAGAGAGAGGCAGGCGCTGCACGGTCAAGATCGCATCTGATTCTCCTGACCACATCGACTAGGTTAAGTTCCTTAGCCAGACCCTCTCCCTAGTTACATGTAACCCTAAATATTTAAAGGAGCAGAAACCCATTTCATTCCAAAGCTCGAAATCCGCTTTGAAGATAGGAGTTAACGGAAAAATCACCGATTTAGAGACATTTAGCCTGTAATTGGAAACCAGACCGAACGGTTAATAATTTGGAGGACCTGAGTTAAGGAATGAACAGGGTCAGAAAGGTATAACAGTATATACTTCGGCAAAGACCGATAGGGTAAGGGAAGATGTGCAAGGGTGCAGCCCTGATATGTGGTGAACCTTTAATGCTCACCAATAGCAGTTATAAGTATAAATTTAACAGGTAGGGGACAGGGGACAGCCTTGCCGGTACCTGCACAGAGGGGAAAACTGGAGGAGAATACCCCATTGCAGTACACTTTGGCCGAGGAGACCTATAAATAGTCATAACCATTGAATGAAGAAATCCGGAAAGCCCATATTCCTTAGAGTAGCCCATAAAGTCCCAGTTCACCACGGTCAAAGGCTTTTCAGCGTCGAGGCGACAGGACCATGGGATCAGAGAGGTGCAAAAGCCTGGAGGACATGGCCGAGAGTTCTCAAGTGGTCGGCAGCAGAGCGCCCTGGACAAAGCCAGCCTGTTCTGGACTCAGCAAGTATTCTCAGACCAATTTAATTCTGGACGATAAAATTTTTGAGAGGATCTTGATATCATAGTTGAGAAGTGATATAGGGCGATAGCTGGCAGGGTCAAGGGTGGCTTATCAGGTTTGGGGATTAAAATAATAATTGCCTCTAAAAGGAGGGTCAAATTCAACCACGAAAATAAATATTCATAGAGCTTAAGCAGCATAGGGACAATTCTTTGCAAAACACCTTGTAAAGGAGGGAAGCCATCGGACCGGAGCTTTCCCAGAGGCAGATCGTTGATTGCAGCTACTTCCCAAAGTGATGGGAGCGGAAAGCATATCACGGTGCTGAGGCCGAAGGGACAGGAGCTTAATACTCTCCAAAACTGCCCGCCATCTGAGCCTGTGACACTGTGGATACAGTGCCGTAGATGTCTTTAAAGGCTTCAAAATCTGACGATCTCCTGAGCAGTGACTTACAAGAACCGTCACCGGCTGTGAGTACCGGTATTAAGCGAGAGCCCTCAACCTCTTTCAACCTCATCGCGGTATCCGGCGATTTTTCCCCAGCGAGCTTGTCTGGCTGAGAGGTGGAGCGCGAGAACTGGCGCCGCCATTGAGAGCACCGTCCCATGTGACCTCCTGTTTCTCCTTTCCAGTAAGCTCTGCAACAGTCTTGCACCATCCTACTTAATTTGTTGCTGCCTCATCTGATTGCTTTGTAAGCTTATTCACACATGGCACTTGCATATTTCCCATACCTTGAAGACCATACTCTCACTATTCATGGTTATAGTAGTTAAGTATTTTTTTTATTACTTACTTTTTCAGATTTTATTCATCCCAAGTGGCTGATATCAGCTCTGTATCAATAAAGATTTCCAAGACTTTGTAATGTATACCATATTGTCTGGTGTTTCTCTTGGAACCCATTCCCCAGGCCACACATGAAAATGAGCTCTGACTGAGTGTGCCTCTTCAGGACATCAGTTTTAAATAAATGTTTACAAATGTTTCCTCTAATAGATGTTTAAATATCACTGCTTTTCAGTGTGATGCAATGGTTCACCAGTTGGTGTTACCTCACAGGTAGCTCACAATGCCAATTACTAGTACAATGCTTAGGCATTGGGGAGGGAGGTATAGAAGCTCAAAAGCAGGTGCCAGTTCCCATTGGGACTGTGATTCTGAACCAAGTCAAAATTAATTCATTTATGGATGCTGTGATGCCACCTAAACATTCTGTGATATGCTCAATTCCACCAACATGCCCACTGGTGAATCAAGTTCAGAGGAAGTCCTTTTCCATTTCATAGTTCAGCACTGTGATGTCATGACACAGCACTTTTACTGGCAGCATAGACTATGCATGTCCAAGTTGTTGGCAAGCTCAGGACCTTCATCTAATTAGCAATAAAGGAGATGGAAATCTGCTCACACTGTGATGATATGAGTCCTTTTACAGCTCTCTCTCTCATGGGGAATGGACATGGCTACTGAATGAAAGTACTTTTATATAAAGGAGTGAGTTTTGATCAGAAAACTTTAGAACTCATTAGGGAATCATACATTAGCATTCCAGTTAGCTAATTAACAACAGGTACATAAAGTTTAGTTTCAGGCAGACAGGCAAGGTGGGTAAATGCTGTAGAGGAGAAAAGAGTGTGCCTGCTCTGGTATCTTCAGGCCCTGTAGCAGAAACAGAGAGTGACTTAGAAGACAGAAATGTTCAACATATTGTTTTGTTTTTATTTTGACTGAGTGCTGGTGGTGTAGAAGCCCCTGCAGCAGGAGCAAGGCAATGTCAATTTTGAACACTTGAAAAGGACCAGGGAGTTTAAAGAATTTATTTGGCAAATAATTTGACTGCTAGTGGTGTGGGGCACAGAAATCCATATTTATTTTCTTAATTTATTGGTTTTGAGCGTAAAATAAGTGAAGTAGGCTATTGCAGGTCTCTCAGTGAGAGTAAAGAGGACTCAAGAAAGGGAACATTGTTTGACCAGGAGTAGCACACTAAGCCAAAAGCTTGTTTCAGATGCAACCTGGGAGCACAAGGAAGTTAAGTGACTTGCTCAGGATCACACAGTATGCACCTGAGGCAGCTGTGGGATTCAAACCAGGTCACCAGATCTGCAGCTCAGAGCCTTAACCCACTGCACTATACTGTCTCCCTCAAGAGGGTATCGGTGCAAGATCTGAAGGGCATGTGTGTAGCATTTGCCCTGGTGTGGTGTAGAAATCATGAGGAAAAGAACTTGAGGGTAGGGATTCAAGGGCAGAAAAGGAGTAGGAAAGGCCCCATCTTGCCAGTTACACAGATTTCCAGTTATGTATGCAGTGGTGGTGGAGAAAGACTCAGCACAGGGCAAGAAGCCAAAATGATGGACTAGAGGCTATACCTGTGAGAAGGACTAGATCTAGTTATTTGATAGCCCATACAAAGAAACCATGGTTCATTAATCCCCAGAAGTGAACTGGTTCCAAACCCACTACAAGCAGAGGCATTCCCAGCCAATACCAGTCATCCAGCGCGCTTGAGAATAAAAGCACTAAACAATCCAGAAACACAGGTTTCCCAATGTTTCAACTTTGATTGCTTTGGGATCCCATACAGATGGGTATGAAAGAGGTCCATCCCAATATGTAGAGGCAAGCCTCCTCCTCCCGTTAGTCTTGCATGAACAACATGACACCTGTTACCAGTGCCAGTAACAACAGTGCCACCATAGCCACCTCTGCACCATTGGCATGAACAACTGCCTATGAACTTTGATGCACTATGTGATGCATCCCTTATCAATCTGCACCTATATTATGCATCAACATCAGTAGCTTCACCATGTTCACTTCTGCTGCTCAGTCATTGTGTGAGAAAAGTGACACTAAGTCTGAATCTGGCACTGATGTTACTGTTAACTTGACACCTATGGAAAAAATGGAACTGTAGGGTAAGGATAAAGTGTGCCAACCACACAATTTTATAAAAGCCAGTAACACCACTCCCAAAACAGTTTTAGCAGTGCAGAGTGGCAGAGCCATTGAAGCAGTGAAGCAAGAGAGTGAGGTGCAGACAAGAGGAAGCAGGATCACATCAGGAGGTAGCAAAGAAAAATGAATGATTATGAATCAAGAATGACTGAAGGAGGGTCATGGGAAGGGAATGGGAAGAGGTTGAAGAGAGATGCAGGGGAGAACCAAGAAAGGAGGAAGCACTGGCAAGTGAGGTGGATGATGAAGCAGTGAAGGTTACAAGTAAGATGCCAATTACAAAAGCAAGTTTCCAATGATGACTATGACATAGAGGAGGAAACTAATCATGGAGAAGATAGCCATATGAAAAATAATGTAAAATGGAGAATCAAAGAAGAAAGACTGTAAGGCTGGGAAATGTAAAGACAAGGCCCGCCTCATACCCACAGATGCTCAGCCTAATTGTTACACTAGTGCTGACACTGTCAATGTAGTCCCATGAGAGCAACCAGCCCAGCCACATCATTCCACTGTGCCAGAGAAAAAAGTTGTCCTGCAGTAACCACTATTTTGCTTCCAAAGAAACTCAGCTGTCCAGTCATATAGCTAAAGTACAAACAGATGTACCGTAGAGTATTTACCAATTATCCTATATATAGAGATGGATACATAGACATTATTAACATAGAATTTGTCAGCAGAAAAGGACCACTTAGCCCACCAGTCAGCTCATATGTTCTCTGCCTAATCTGTCTCTGCAGACCATATCAGGTCTCCAGGAACCATCCTGCTTCCCTGCCTGTTTTCTAACATTCTGCTATGTCTATCAAATGTGTACTTAAGCCCAGCACTAATTTAGCCCCACCACTTTGGGTAGCAGTCTGTTTCAAGCCTCTACCACACTTTCAGTGCACAAATACTGTATCTCCTTATATAGCTCTTGAACTACCTCCCCTGGGTTCAATGCATGTCCCTGGTCCTGGTGCTCTATCTCCTGCATCCTTTTCACCCCTGGGAGCTACTTGTAGGTTCCTATCACATCGCCCTCTCCTCTCTCTTCCAGGATGCACATGTTGAAATCCCTCAGTCTATCCTCATAGGGCTTCTTAGAAAACCCTGCACAATTTTAGTTGCACTCCTCTGGACCACCTCCACCTTGACTATATATCCTTTCTGAGGTGCGATCTCCAAAGCGGACAATACTACTGGTGGGGTCTCACCAGTGAACAATACAGTGGCAACACCACCTCCTTCCTCCTGCTGTAGATACCCTTCTCTATTTACCTGAGCATCCCACTAGCCCTTCCACCTTGAGGTTCTCAAATATAATAACCCCAAGGTCCCATTTCTATCTAGTGACAATCAGTACCCCCTCATCCTATACTCATTTCTAGGGTTCCTATGCCATAGGTGAATGATTTTACTCGTTTTGGCATTAAACCATAACTGCCATGCTTTTGATCACTCCTTGATTTTCCCAAGATCCCTGCACATTCTTTCCACCCCCTCCTGAGTGTCCACCATATTGCAGATTTTGGTATCATCTGCAAAAGGCATACCTTCTCTTCCAGTGCTTCTGCAATGTTACCTTTGAACACATTGAAGAGGGCTGTTCCCAGTTTTGAGCTCTGTGGTACCCCAATGGTCACTTACCATCCTTAGAGTGAGTGCAGTTAACCACCACCCTCTGTCTCCTATCCATTAATCAGTTTTAACCCTATGTGGATCCAACTCCTAGGCTATTCAACCTCTTTATCTGTATCCTGTGTATGTTGAGGAGGCCTCACTAAAGACCAAATAGGCCATGTTTATTGCCCTCCCTGATCTATTTCTCCGATCACCTAGTCAAAAAATCAATCAGATTCATCTAGCTTGACCTTCCCTTGTGAAACCATGCTGCCTGTGGTCTTGCAGTTCATTGTATTAAGATGGCCAAGTTCCTGAATCTGTCTGAAAAATAAAGGTTATACCCCAAATAGTGTAAAAATATATAGTACTTGCAGTAAGGAAACAAAATAAAGTTATGATTTAACTCAGTGTGCTCCTCACAGCTGATGCTTGCCTTCCCAAACTCAGTGCTCAGGCTGAAACAAATGCTCTGTTATTCATAACAAAAAATGGTTCCTGCTTCTCTCTGATTGGTTCACTTCCATGTCAAGCCCACCTAAAAATATATTGATATCAGATAATAACTTCTTGGCCTTCCATTCTGTCAACCCTTCCTATCACTTTATTCTTGCCCTAGTGACCATCCATTCCTTTCATTTCTGCCTCACTCCTCTGACTAAGTCCATATGCCTGTCCCACCCCAACCTCATAAAACTGTTTCCTGATTCAGCCCTTACTGCTTCATCCAGTAGCTTGTTCCATTAATCTACAAGTCTTTCCATGCAAAAGTGCTCATGTACATTTTCTTCTATCTCACTCCTGATAGTTTGAATGAAGTTTGCCTTGCCCCTGCATTTGCGCTCAAAAATTAAGTCCTTCAAGTCAGCCCTATTTTCCTGTGATGCTACTTTTAGGTTTCAATCATGTTACCTCTTTTGCTTCTCTTCTTGACAGTGAACATGTCCAAGTTCTGCTACCTTTCCTCATGTGCCACAAATCCACTGAGAATATGCTCCAGTCTGGGCAACAAAAATGTCAGTTACAGCCAGTCTACTCAGACTTTGAGAAACAGTGTTCTGGCTGATAATCTGAATCACTATTACGACATCTTCCTAATAGTCACATCAGTTCCACAGCTGTAAGGATTTTTTAATTCCACTTCTTCTGGAATTCTGTAGTACTTTGGAAATTCCACCTCATTTTGTGGAATTCCATCAGAAGTGGAATTTCTGAATTCTGGAAACAGAATATTAACCATGGAACTATATTCCATATTTTATGTAAACAATGGATTCAAGCAATAAAGTAACTAATGGAATCACTACTTAAAGAAAGGTTTGTGATATATCTCAAATCCAACAGAGCACTGGATCTGAGGCAGCATGAATTCACAGTGGGAAGATCTTGTCGAAAAGAATCTGATAGATTTCTTTGAGTAGGTGACTAGAGGAGGGATCAGGGAGGGGTGGTGGATGTGGCCTACATGGATTTCAGCAAATAATTCTACACTGCTCCACATAGGAGGCCAGCAAACAAGCTGGGCAGCCTGGGGTGGGTCCCAGGGTGGTGAACAAGGTCAAAAATTGGATTAGTGATAGAGCACAGAGGGTGATGGTGAATGGAGTTCAAGCCAAAGGAGGGTGACTAGTGGGGTCCCACAGGAATCAGTACTTGGACCAGTCCTCTTTAATGTCTTCATAAGCAACTTGCAGAGGGCTGGAAGGAAAGGTGTGTCTCTTGCAGATGACACGAAGATCTGCAACAGGGTTGACAGTCCAGGAGGGGTAGAGAAATGAAAAGGGACCTTAGCAAGCTTGAGGTGGCCAGGGTGTGGCAGCTAAGATTCAATGTGAAGAAGTGCAACATCATACACTTGGGGACAGAAATGTGAGGGAGGAGTACATAATTGGGGTGGGGTACTGACAACCACCAAACAGGAAAGGGATTTAGGAGTAATCATATCTGATGATCTACAGGTTACCAAACAATATGAGAAGGTTGAGAAGAGAGCCAGTGGAATGCTGGGGTGCATAGGGAGAGGTATCTCCAGCAGAAGGAAGAAAGTTGTGATGCCATTGTATAACATATTGGCGAGACCTCATCTAGAGTAATGTGTCCAGTTCAGGAGGCCACATCTCTGGAAGGATATAGACAGAGTAGAAGCAGTTCAGAGAAGGGTGACAAAAATGGTGAAGGGGCTGTACGAAAAGTCATATGAGGGAGACTGAAGGATCTCAATATGTAGTCCCTGGAGGAGAGAGAGGAGAGGAGAGGAGAGGAGAGGAGAGGAGAGGAGAGGAGAGGAGAGGAGAGGAGAGGAGTAGAGTAGGATATGATACAGATTTTCAAATAACTCAGGGTATAAATAAGGTACCAGAGGGTAGCATCTTTAAAAAATGATGTTCAAGAACAAGAGGCCATGATATGAATATAGAGGGTGGGAAGACTTAAGGGCAAATTGAGAAAGTATTTTTTCATGGAAAGGGTGGTGGATCCATGGAACAGCCTCCGCCAGAGGTTGTGGGGCAAAGATGGCAGGGAATTCAAAATGCATGGTACAGACATAAAGGAACTCTAGCGGTATGAAAGAGAGGGTGACCGCAGATCATTTAGGATATGCTGTATTCTGAAACAGGTAGGGAAAATGGGCAGATTAGGTGGTCTAAGGGGCCCATATCTGCCATCAAATTCTATCTTTCTATGTTTCTATTCATTTTCCACAAACCACTGAATAATAATGCACAGATTACATAATCTGCAAAATATCATTCCTTGGATTACATAGAAAGGCTTTTCAGAATTCCACAGAATTAACAATGAAATTCAGAAAGGAATTTGAAAGTGGAATTGCATTATGCATGAATTTGGTTGTCAGAATTCACATTCTGCACAACTATAATTGATTTGTAGCCCTCACTCAGATCACATATGAGGCAGCAGCAGCAAATAAAGTTGAGCATGAGTGATGGGAAAGGATGGTCTGTTCTCAGGTAACCACTGTAGCAGAAGAAGCTAAAGCTGCAAACTGATACAGGTCCTGACAGTACTTCAAAAGCATCACTCCATACACTTGTAGCCAGACCAAGTGGTATATGCATCCCCACCACTGGTTCAGAATTAGTGGCAGCAAAACAAACTTTAGTACATGAGTCATTATATGGCTGCACACAACTACCACCAACTCACCCAAGCGTTGTCCAAATCACACAAATAATTGATATTTTGACTTTGTTCTTTATCCATTCCTTGAGGGCACAGACTTTCAAAGGCTGTTGCATAAACTGAAACTTAAATATAACATTCCATCACGCCTTACATTTTCAGGTGTTTTTCTAATATTATTGAGTCAGTATGCATATACATGGTGTAATTTCTGAAGGGTGGGGCTTATTAGCTTTCACTACTGATATCTAAGTAGTGCCAATCAGTTGTTCCTAAATCACATTGCCCATTGGGTTGAATCCATGTGAAACAGCACCACCACCATTCTTCACACCTTCATCACCACCAATTCAAGCAGGAATTATGTTGATGCAGACAGCTACACACACATACACCGATAGAGGAACTGACTTTCTTAATATGTCATTCATGGAGAGACAGTACAGTGGAGAAAAGATTGTCTGGTTCAACCAGCCATTGCTGGGCATCTGGATATACTCTTACAATCCATAGGTGGGAATGTTCATGATGGACAGTGGAAGCAGCATTCGTATGGCCTGAATTATGAGGGTTTCTGTCATGCACCATGCTTGCACATGCATTGAATTTTGTAGTGAGTCATGTGCTGAACAAACATGCACAACTAAAATAAATGCTTCCCACTGCATGAGGCATCACTATTTCCATCATGTCCCCAGACATGCCAAGTTACTCCATTTGTACAAATAGAATGGGTATGGGTTGATGTGGGATTGGAGGAAACCTGGGAGGATAAGAGGCTGTATGCTAGAGATAGGCTCCATCTTAGTTTGGAGGAGGAAATCCTTAAGTTGAAAATAGAGGTGTTCGTTGTTGAAAGGTGGGGTTTAAACTAGTGAAGAGGGAGGGATGGCAGAAAAAGGCTGTCAAGGGGGTCTGATAAAGGAGGGACTCTGTCTCCACCCCTGGGAGCTGAAGGAAATGCAGGAAAAGGCCAACTGGTAAGGTGCAGACTGGGGAGACGGAATCCCCATGGGAAGAGAGCAGGGAAATGGAAGTATAGGGAAAGGGTGGAAGGTAGTCCTGCTAAATGCAAGGAGCTTGGGCAATAAAATGCCTGAGCTCCAGGCAATGCTAACTGAGGAGAGGTGGATGTGACAGCGATCACTGAGACCTGGGCCACCACAAGGCATGACTGGGACCTGAACCTGGAGGGTTAGACCATGTTCAGAAAGGACAGGGAGGAGAGGGAGATGGTAGAAATAATATCAAAAACTGCATTGGCATAGGAGGGTGGAGGCAGAGGGAACTGTGGAGGCAATTTGGATCAGCTCGATAACAAGCGGGGCAAGAAAGTAAAAATAGGAGTGGTGTATAGACCCCTGCACTGGTGGAGGAGCTGGAGGAGAGTCTGGTGGCAGATGTTGGGAGACACTGCATATTGGGCAGGGAAGGTGGTGGTGTTCAGGGAATTTAAACATGCCAGAAATGGACTGGGAGACTATGACATCCTCAGTGGCCAGGTAACAGATGTCTTTCAGGATGTGTTCCTAACTCAGCAGGTGGGGAACTGACCAGGGAGGCGTGGATACTGGATGTGGTCCTGGCAGACAGTGACCAGATTTGGGGCCTGGAGGTAAGTGACCCGTTGGTGAGGAGCAACCATGCCACAGTGTGGTTCTGCCTGGACCTAGGAGGAGTAGAGCGCTGCACAAAGATGAAGGTAAGTGACTTCAGGGGCAGATTTCAAGAAATGGGAAGGATCCTTAAGGAGCATTTGGAAGGATTGGGCCAGACATGGATGCTGACAGTAGGTGGGAAATCATCCGGAGGGGTGCAGGATGCTACCAGCACCTGTGCAAAATAAGACGAAAATGCAGTAGGGGCCCTAAAACCCTGCTGGTGGACCAGGGAGGTTCAGGAGGTGGTGAGGGGAAAGAAGGCAGCCTATAGGCATTTCAAGTGCTCAAGGAGTGAAACGGATCGAGGGGATGCTGAGCTGATGGCCAGAAGGGCCACTAGTGTGTGAGGTGGCTAAGGCAAGGAAGGAGCAGATCCTGGTCAGGAAATTAGGAGGGGACCAAGGGGTTCTTTAGATACATTGGGAAAAACGAAGGGTGATGGGGCAGATTAGCAGATTAAAATGGGAGGGATGGGCACAAGACCCGGTGGAGCAGGCTGAGGTACTAAATGAGTACTTTTCCTCAGTTTTCACAAGGAAAATGAGAGGCTGCATCATACAGGAGGAGACAGTGAAACTGAGGAGGGGACCCTTACTGATCGGCGGGTCTGGGGAGGGCCATCACTGGCAGAAGGAGGGAAGGCAAAGCAGGGGACAAGGTGGTGGAGGTGGAAATCATGGCAAAGAGAGTGAGGAAGCCTCCGGTCCCTTAAGATGGAGAAAGCACCAGGGCTGGATAAATTACATCCCAGAGTGCTGAAGGAACTGGCAGATGTCCTGGTGAAACCCCTGGTGGAGCTTTTCAGCATCTCTCTGAAGACAAGGTGGGTTCTCCAGGACTGGAAGGTGGTGCAAATAGTGCCTATCCACAAGGGGTGATCAAGGGAGGTGGCAGAGAACTACAGGCCCATCAGTCTGACATCGTTGGTGGGCAAGGTGATGGATGGCATTGTCAAGGAGAGGCATGGGAGGACATGGAAAAGTCTGGTGCCTGGATGATAGACAGGATGGATTCATCCTGGGGAAATCATGTCAGACAAACCTTGTGGAGTTCTATGACTGGGTAACCAGTGCCTTGGACCTGGGAAGACCAGTGGATGTCCTCTTTCTTGACTTCAGCAAGGCATTTGACTCTGTTCCTCCATGAGGCCTGTTGGATAAGCTGGGAGAAATGGGGTGGAAAACCATGTGATCATATGGATAAGTAATTGGCTCCCGACTGGACCCAGAGAGTCGTGGTTGGTTGGTCAGGTTAGTCTCATCCCAAGGAGGGTCATTAGTGGGGTCCCTCAGGGATCAGTCCTTGGCCCCTCAGTTAAAACCCATGTCTCTGACATAAGGAAGGGTATCAGGAGTGAGATGAGTCTCTTTGCGGATGACTCAAAACTGGGGTGGTGGTGGATGGGAAGCAGGGGAGGTGACCCTCAGGGGGACCTGGAGGTTCTGGAAAGGTGGTCTAGAAATGGAAGCTGAGGATCAATGCAGGAAATGCAAGGTACTGCACCTGGGAGCCAGAAACCCGGGCCAAGTGTACATCTTTGGGAGAATGCTACAAATCTTGATGGCTGAAAGGAACCTGGGGTGGTGGTGAATGTCAGAGTGAATGACTCAGAGACTTGTAGGAGGGCAGGCCAAGGCCAACAGGATGCTGGGATGCATTGATAGGGGATCGCAAGGAGGATCACCTCCAGAAGGAGGGAAGTGATACTACCTCTGTACAACTGCTTGGTGAGGCCACACCTTGAGTACTGTGTGCAGTTTTGGAGGCCACACTTAAAGAGGGACATTGATCTCCTGGACAGGGTCCAGAAGAGGGCAACCAAAGTGATCTGGGGCTTGGGGAACAGGACCTATGGGGAGAGGCTTGAAGAGTTAAATATGTACACATTGGAAGAGAGAAGGGACCGGGGGACATGATAGAGGTCTTCAGGTACATGAAGGGGTTAAATAGGGGAGGAGGAGCAGTTAGGGTGCTCGAAGGAAGGAGTGGGGGTAACTAGAGGGATGGGTGGAAGCTGGAGGAGGGGGAGATTCAGGGGAGAAAGGAGGAGGTGCTACTTTACTGAGAGGGTGGTGGAGCCATGGAATGCGCTGCCCAGGGGCTGGTGGAGGCAGAGATAGTGGAGGGGTTCAAGAGGGGTGGGAAGGTGCAGGGGAAAGGTTCTGGAAGCAAAGTCCAGTGCAGCGAGAATATCCAGGACTGGGAAGGGAGAAGGGAGAAGCCAGAGAGGGTGAGGGTGCAGCAAGGTCAGCTCCCAGGGTGGGGCTGACCAAGCAGCAGACACAAAATACCGTTAGGCTTATTCTGCTGACATTTTAGTATGTTAGCATGTTAGAAGCAGAATCTTCCACAAGCTGACTTAATTACAAATGTGGTTACAAGGTAGAACTCTGTCTTTAATATGGTGATGAGACTGGCAGAACAGAAAGCTGTGTTTCAGGCTATAGAATTCGATAATGTCATCTGTAGGGAATATTTGTCACAGGAACAGTGGTGTATTCTGCAAAAGCTTATTCTTCTTCTAAGTTCTTATGAACAAGCAACCAGTTAAGTCTATGCTGAATCAGCAACTTTTAGCTTAGTTCAGACTTTGGTGAGTCTACATGAATGGCACACATACACTGAAACAGATTTTGTCAGTAGAAAATGACTTTTAGGCCCATCCAGTCTGCCCTTTGTCCTTGCCTATTCAATCAACATTGATCCTAGCTGGTCATAGGTGCCAATCCCTCCCCTGTTTCTCTACCTAATGTGCCTGTCCCATGCATGGTTGAAGATCCCCACTGTATTTGCCCCACTATCTCCTCTGGCAGGCTGTTCAAGCCATCCACTGCCCTTTCCTGAAGAAGTATTTTGCATATCTCTTCCAAACATCCCTCCTTGAGCTTCATTGCATTTCTCCTTGTTCTAGTGCCTTTCTTTCTCTGAAATATACCCACCACTTGCACCTTGTTCATCTCTGTGAGGTATCTGTAGGTGTCAACCATGTCCCCTATTGCTTTCCTCTTTTCTAGGGAGTAGATGTTGAGTTCCTGTAGTCTTTCCTCATATGGCTTCTCATGCAACCCCTCTGCATTTTGGTTGCTCTCCTCTGTACCACCTCCATTCTTTCAATGTCCTTGTGGAGGTGTGACCTCCAGAACTGGACACAGTACTCCAGGTGGGGCCTCATGAGTAAGTGAAACAATAGCAGCACTACCACTCTCTTCCAGCCAGAAATCCTTCTCCCAATATACCCAGCATCCTGCTAGCCTTTCCCATTGCTTCCCACTTGCCATAATTTGACATCTTCTACTAGATACCAGCAAAGCAAGGCTAGTGTTATTTGTCAAAGCAGTGGCACTGGTTTCCATAGTGAGAATGACAGAGATGATGACAGTGATGGGGAGACAGTGATAACACCACTAATTCAGCTGAGTCATCCCAATAGCAGCATAAGCTGAATGCAATACTCAAAAAGAAGTGGCAGAGATATTTCTGACAGAAGTTGCAAACAGACTTGAATTCATTAGCTAGGGAACATAGTTGTGCAGGGCAGCAATACTGGATCACAGATATGATATGTGTATTCCTCTTGGACACATCAACTACTGAGTATCAAGCAGAAACTGTTATGTATGCAAAAATGGAGAGGCAGACAATGGAATGAAACAAGCAGAATCAACCTCCTTCTACTTGAAGCACTTATCATCAGTTGACTTCATATGCTTCCAGTCAGTGTCAGGCATCAGCAAGATGACATGAAAGATGACTTGGGCAGTGATGATCTAGAGACCATAAAAAACATTTGGGAACTTTGGACACTGATTGATGCTGCTGCTAAGGTATTTTGGAAGGAGGCACAGGCATCTGACAAGAGTATATGATGGAAGCTTACATAGCAGTACCACTATGTATTATAAGTAGTGATCCCATCAAATTTTTGCAAGAGAAGAAAGTCATTTAACCTGTACAGGCTAAAAAGTCCTTGTAGTTTCTTGTATACCCTCCAACTTTGGTTGCTTCAGAAATATGTTTTGGCATGACTGTTGATAATGCCTCAGCACAACAGAGTCCTGTAGCGACTAGCGTGATAATGTTTAATTGTTAGATTCTTAGTTTTTCTTAAATTCAGCTTACCATGGGTCATCTTCAGCAATAAATGTTTTATTCCCATATCAAACCAATCATTCTACTGCTCTTTCCACTCCTTAACTCCCACTGGCAAAGTGCCCTGAACTACTACTGGCATTTGTTGCACCTGAGCCTGGCTACTACTCCCAGCAGTATCAGCAGTACAAGGACTATGACACACACACATCCACTTCAAGTACTCCAGAAGACAATACAAAACTTTAGATATCACCAGTAAGATTAACGTGATCAGGTGCAGTCATTAGCAGTTAAATAAGACCCATCATTTCCCATGACCCACTCTACAGCTCTACAGCAGCATGCTTTTCTATGACAGTTGAAAGTGACAACACCTTTCCAAATGTCTAATATATCTCTTGTCTAAGCATGACTAAGTTGGTAGCACATCCACCTCTGGGCCAGAAGTTTGCAGGTTCTAGTCCAACTCCAGAATTGGCCTCATCCCATAGATGTTGGCACCTGAGTGCCATACTAGAAGGCTGTTTTACTGTTGTGGTATGACATCCTTTATAGGAGACAGTAAACCAATGTCCCCTCTACACATTTCTAGTGCTGTCCACGTGGGTGTCCAGGTGGAAGAAAAAGAACCCAAGGACATTTTCAAGAGTAGTGGATTTCCCGGTGTTCTGATCAACATTCCTTCCAATAAAACTGGTACGTGGAATTGCCTGGGACTATGTGAGGTGTTGATATATATAATGGCTGTCATTACATGTTCAAGGTCACTTCAGTACCAGTTTATCATTGTCCACAAGCAACTTTGTGACAGTATGTATGAAAACACTATAAAATGTGTCTTCTTCTTGTTCTGTTCTAGTGTTATTGTCTAAAACTTCTTTATTCCATTGATAATTTCCTTTTTTATTCTACACTTAGTCTTGCAATGGATGCACTCTTTTTTTTTTGGTCCTTCCCAGACTCCCTGGCCAGACACTCCTTTCGAGCCACCTAGGCTCACCTGTGGCCACTCCGCCCGTCACCATCCACCACCCTCAATGCAACCTTTGGGTAACCCATTGTAACCCTTCATTGGGAGGGGTTCCCCTGGGAGAACCCCCATAGACACAGATACTTATCCCAGGTGAGGCAGGGTCAGTCAGTACACTTCTGGCGTGTTGCAGCGATTGGGACAGGTGACCATCGTCCAGTCAACCGGAGCAATTTTCATCTTTTCAGCACTCCCCACTCCCTCCTCCTCAAAGGGCAGATCATGATTGCAACCTGGGTGGGAGGTTCATCAGAATGACTAGGCATCATGCCACCTAGAACATCACCCAAGTCACCTCCAGGTACCTAAGGCCCACCCACCCCAAAGGAGGAAGCACCCAAAGGACACTCTAGACTCCTTCCCACCAGTCTCTGCTCCTGACACCCAGTCTCAGTTCACAAACATGGGTTGACAGAGTGCAAATTGAATGCCTTCACTCAGTGCCATGGAACCAGGGGTGCACACTTTTGATGTGCTCAAACCACAACTCTTGGGTTCATATCTGGAAGAATATTTTGAGATTGATAATACAAACCATACAAAAAAATATAGAAAGTATATAAGGACTAAAACACAAATTAGGGTTCATCAGGATAAGAAATGCAGCAATACCCAGGGGAGCAAATTCAAACCAAAAGGTGTTCAGCATGACATTCTCCAAGTGAATGAATGTAATATACAGTATATAATGTATATAGCCACAGAGCTTTGGATAAAAGTGATGGCTTCTGAAATGAAATGTAGAGGAATGTGCCTGCCTGTTAACCTGCTTGAATATGTACTCTGTCTGATGTATCCTTTCAAGGTAGAGGCATGCAATTTATTGGACTAATAAAATGTTGATACTTGTTGGATAAATGGAACTGTTTACAGAGCCTTACGAGACTTATTGAGAAGGTGCTGACCTATGCGGCTACCTAGGGGTAGCAGTTGTTTTTTTTGAGAACAGTATATGCCATGTATCTGTACTGCATCTAATTTGTGATGTACTGTAATTACACTGCATGGCAATATAAATATGTATAAAATATTTGACTTGGGCAGCATTTTTATCTAGTTAATTGCCTGCTTGGCATTAAACTGGGTTGAGACAATGGGCCAGATATTCAAAGCTTTGCCCTGGGCTAAATTAGCACTGCCCAGTGGGCAAACTTAGCCTGGAGCACAAATCAAGCTATATTCAAAAGGAATAGCCCAGGGCAAAACAGCTTCTGAATATAGCATGGGAATGAGGCCAGGCAAACTAGGTTGGGAGTGCAGGCAAACTTAGCCCTGGAATAAGACAGCTCTGAATATAGCGACCAGGAAGTGCAGACCACAACAGCAACACAGTGCACACTGATGTGAAGGTAGCTAGAGGTGACTTATGTGGCCAACATGTGTTCCAGAAAATGCGTGGACAGAACAGCTGCAGGGAGCAGCCTATGGGAAGGTACAGTGTGCAAAACAGTATATATTCCCCAAACCATTTGTGCAGAGCTAACGTATTTGCATGGGATTAGCACAGAGCTAAGCTGTTTGCCCAGTGCAAACATGTTTGCCCAGCGCCAAACATTGCCATATTCAAAGTGACATACAAATGAGCCTACTCAGGTAGTCTCTGGGCAAACATCCAGATTAGCATCTCATTATGCCCTGATTTGCATGCAGTTTGCCCAGCATTATTGCAGGGTCCCACAGAGCCACCTGTATGTCAGTCTGGAAGTACAGGAGCTGGCCAGATCTGACCACAGCTCCACCTGCAGGTCTGTCTGGCAGTGCATGATGATAACTACATGCTACATGTACACAGTAGAGCATAGCATAGCATAGCATATTGTATCCCAGGGGACAACACAGCATAGCCACAGGTGGTGGTGGTGCTGCATGCAACTGTAACACTGTAGGGCATGCTACAGTGCACAGCAGACAGTACAGTAGCAAGGGGCCAGTAGTGTGGACACAGCACTGCCTATGGTGTGTAGGGCAGGACACTGACTGCAGTATACACAGTGACAGGCCCAACTTGCAGGTGTTTCCTGACAGTGGACATTACTGTTATGCTGTTATGTGATGCACAGATGCTGCACCTGTGGCATGGGATGCACACAGTGACATATACATGGTCAGCTGTGTGTGCTGTGGCATCTATACAGTTGTGCTGTATGTATCTGGGGACACATAGGATCCGACAGGCACACAGACAGAGGGGTATACTGACTACTGGCTCATGTGCACTGCTACATCCCAGTCCGGTGCCACACCTGGGCTGTGGTGAGGTCTGGCCACCCGTACACTCTTCCCTCAATGGCCACCATGCCCACAGTGCTGTCTGTGTGTGCTGGCATGGGTTGGGCACCACAGCTGTATGGTCTGCAGGTGTGAACTATATGGCCACTCTACCATGATGTCCCCTGGGGCCCAATCATCCCTTACTGCCTGTGCATGGCTGGAACCCATGGCAGCTGTTGGCATCATGGTGGTGTGTTAGTGGGCAGCATGTGTCCTCCATGTCTGGCAGTTTCTAAGTGTCATACTCATGTGGGTTTACTTAATCTAGCTAATGCTGCCTTACACACACAAAGCAACAATGTCACCAAAAGCTGTTTGTCCAAGGTTAAGACCAGCTTTTCCTGGGAGGTAATTGTACCACTCTATGGGTCACTCTAAGTCACGCTAAACACCTTAATGTGGCGCTAGTTGCTGAATAGCTCATTGCGTCTGTATTCATGTTCACTTTGCCCTTGCATACTCTCATGGTTTGCCCAGTGCTAATGTGGTTTGCCCACACTATTTGGCCTTTGAATATAGCAGACTAATGCTAATTCTGTGCTAAACCCACTAAACATTTTTTCCCGAGCAAAGCTTTGAATATCTATCCCAATGTGTTTTGGTCATTGCCATGATACAAGCGGTGTCTGTCACAAAACATTTCTGGGACATACTTTATAGCAACCTTTATTTTTATCTGATCTCTAAAAGACAGATCATCTATGGTTACTAATCAGAGACACAAAGAGAGGAAATAAGTGCATGATTTTTGTGTCCGTATCAGTCAGTTTCCATTACACATAAAGTAGCTGAGAACATTCACATTCAAAATTACAGTTCAGACCACAGTCCACCTTTAAATTTGCTACTCAGATATGACTCTTCAGAGGATGTTTTGATTATGGTCTCTTGAATCCCATCCTTTCTATCCCTTCTTATGAAATGCCATGGAAGCAAATAGTTCCAGGAATTTTGTCATCTCATCTATCAAAATGATGTCATGAAACATCTCCCATAATGCTATCCTGTCCCTTACCTGCTACAGTAATTTTGCATTGTACAGATCACACATCTGCAAAAATCAAGAAAAGAAATCAGCAGTATTCTGTGCAGAATTAAAAATGCCCTAATTTACAGTGCACCAAGGCTCACTCTAAAATGGGGATGTTGGGATATGGCATACAGGTACTTTTAAAAATAATACTTCTACTACCCTATGTAACAAAATCAGACTTTAAAGTCTGACTGGAAAATACATCCTCCCCCACCCACCAAATTCAGCCCTGCTATGCTTGCCGTTATTTTCAGTCAATATGCTAAACTCAGGGGTCAAAGGATATATCTATGTTTTGTTGATTATAGTACTGATTTTGACAGTGTTTCTAGAAGTTTATTAATGCAGCTTTTATGGGATACAGGTATTGATCCTAATCTGGTTAGTATAATTGCACAACTATATGCTAAATCCTGGGCTAAAATTAGACTTGGTCTTAAGGGCCAATTATCCAATGTTTTTGAATGCAATCATGGTGTGAGGCAGGGTTTCATTCTTGCTCCCTCAATGCTCATATTATACCTGGACAATATGCTGAAACAGAGTGTGGCAATAGATAATGATTCTCCTAAAATTAGGAATTTTCCTGTCCCCTTTTGGCTTATGCCGATAATATTTTGGTTTTGTCTTTGACAAAATGTGCCTACAAAAAAGCTGAATTTTATAGCTAAGGAATCTGAAATTAAAATTAAAAATCAATATGAGTAAAACAAAGGTTATGATTTGGGGAAAAAGAAAGATCAAAAATGTATGGTACTTGGTATATTGGGTTGGATAAGGTAGAAGTAGTACCTAGTTATGTATATCTTGGAGTAGTAATACATCAAAATTGTAAATGGCCTCCCATTTAAATTTGGCAAAAGAAAAGTTGAAGAAAAATATGGCTGAGCTTTTATAGGTTTAATTGTAAATCTGGGGGACTAACAATAAGACTCATGTTAAAAGTGCTGAAAATCAAGGTAGAACCCAATTATTACATGGCTGTAAAATTTGGGAATCTAATACAATCAATAAACTGATGATCCCTATATAACTCCCCAAGATGCACCCTTAGACTTGGGCATTCCTGCCCTCCTCTTATATCCACTCAGAACTGGGGATAACTGTTAATGCAGTAATTGAATCTAGAAAGGTTAACTACTGGATTAGGTTAACCGGATTCAATAAAAATATAATTGCTAAGAAATGTTTACATGAGAAACAGGACTGGCATGAATGGGGTTTCATGCTGACTTTTGGATGAATACAATTTTTTTATTCTGGGAAATATAATTTAGTACATCTGAAAATTTCTGTGGAACAGGGTATTCATATAAGCTCAAAGTACAAAAAATATATATCCAGGAAAACTGGTAATTTTTGAAGTCAAAAGATCTATAAGAAATCAAGAAATCTCGGTACTAAAGTGGTTTGCTATAAATAACTATAAGCATGGATATAAAAATATTTGGATATTCTGACCAATCCCCAAGTACGCTTCAATTTTATAATTTATAAGTTTGAATAGTTTCCTATTAAAGTTTTGGATCATAGGTATAAAAAATAGGTATACTTTTAGAAGAATGTGATTGTGGAAGTGGGGATAAGGAGGCTCTTTACATGTTCTATGGGTCTGTAAATGGTATGAAAGACAACAAAGGTTTTGGTTGGGTCCTTATTTAAATAATAGGTATAATGTTGATAAAATGGAACTCACGAATATATTGCTTCATACAGACTATTCCTCCTTTATCAAGAAATTCAGGAGTACAACTAGAATTATATAGTTGAGCATTTATGTTATTTACTTTTGAGAAATCCCAAATTGTTACTATTTTGGATACATTATATAGGCTGAAGTTTGTACATGTAATCAAGTATAAAGGATCTATATCAGGTCATAAAAGAATGGGAAATGATATCCCTTTTACAGTAAGCACTTTATGAGAATTTTGAAACACTGCTATTTTTGGATATATTGTATAGGCTGAAGTCTGCATATGGAATTATGTATAGGGAATTTTGTAGTAGGTCACATGGTAATTTGAGAAATTTTATTTATTTGTATAATGTATGTGTTTTATGTATGCATTGTATTTGTTCCTAAGACTGTGAAGGTTTGTAACTATACAATGACATTCTTGATTGACATTATTTTCAGTCTATGCTCCAGCACATGTTTTTACTGACATTGTAGCTGAGACCCCAAGTTGTTTTCTCAGCAACTCACAGACTTCTCAGCCATGTACTCCTCATTCTCATGCATTATCTGATCCATGATAGCCCTGTTGACACTGTAAACAAAGAAAACACATTTCAATACCAAATGTCATAACTGTAAATAAACCTAAAGAGTAAAGGTTAAACATAGTTAAATCCATCAAAAATGGGTTGGAGAAATCCTTGAAGCTGATTGACTTAGGTCATTAACCACCCGATCTGGTATCAGTCCCAGTCTTTGCATACCTATTTAGGTTCAAAATCACTAAGCTGAAAGAAAGTTCCGTTTTGAATAGGCACCACTGTTTTTCTGTCTCACTTAGAGAAAGCTATAGCTTTGTCTAATGTTTAGTTTACCACCCCACCTGTGTTTAACAAAAGACTTGATTTTGTACTACCTAAAAATATGTATCAGTACTAGCATGCTTTCTTGAAAGTCACCTGCTCCTTGCCGTCCTGGTTCTTTACCTCGCCTTTCAAGCCCATCACCCCATGTCAGCACTCCAATCATGCACTTACCTTGCAGCAGATTTCAAACTCCAACAAGCATTCCCTTACAGTAGCTCACCACACCTCACAATCCCATTGATAGAAATAAAAAAGTACTGAATTGGTTCTGAGCTGTTATGGGAAATGACAGTGCCTGTCATTTCTCAGTCATCTCCATATCACTGCAATCACTCCTGACAGTGGTGCCAAACATAAAATGTCAGAGTAGCTGAAATCAGCAAACCCATCACCTGTGGTGTCGGGCCTCATTACACCCCTAGGTAATCTGGTATAGCCCAATACAACCCACCCTGTTGGGTATTATTGTGTATGTATGCTGCTTGGTATACTTAGCTGTCCACACATATGACTGAGTCAGGGTGCCAAGGCAAAGCAAGGCAAGTTTTATTTTTCGAGGTGCCCAATCCCAGAGGCTCTGGACGCTGTACATAAAATACAAACAATTCATAGAATAAAAACAAATACATAAATAACAGCATTAATAAATTAAGCAGACCATATAAATAAACACAATCTGAGCTAAAACAGTCAACAGGTAGTTACAGTACCTCTAAACTGCACCCTTGTGAGGGGTTTTTGAACCAGAACCACAGAACTAACGCTACCTTGTGACCTTAGAATTAGTCAAACGCTGACTTATAAACAGCATTGCCATTGGAGATTTTAAATTGGTTGTACATTTATTTCTCATGTTTGGGCTACTGTGGGGTACCTTAGCAACTACACGTTAAGTGCAGTGGATATTAGTACTGTAATCTCAGCAAGATTGTGTTATGATATAGCAGCCTAAACTCTTTACCTTAGCCATTGTTGTTAGTCACTCCAGAACATCCTCGTGAGTGTTGGGTAACGCTTGGTCGGAACATCTTGTACAGCTGTAATTCAAATCCTGGTCTTCCCGCTGCATCCTAATTAAGCTCCTTTGTTTCCTCCTCCAATATAGGCCTCGCTACCTCCCCACCCTGTCCCATTCAGCTGCTGCCTGCCCTGCAGTCATCTAGAGCTCCTCCAGGAGCGGATTAACTGTGGGTGCCAACAAGAGATAATTACAGTACCTCTAAGCTGCACCCTTGTAGGGGTTAGCCTGTCGATGTGCTGAGGCATCAATGGCCCAACCCCAACCACAGGCCCATTCCACCCCTTACTTAACCCCTCAAGCTAAGGCCACCACCAACACTCATCCAGGCTGCTCCCCAAGGCTTATGCCTTCCCACCTAAATATTCGTAGCCCTAACCCTAAGCTCAATCAGCTTCAGGTCCTAGCTGCCACCACACCCTGACATAATCATCCTATCTGAGACCTGGCTAAACTCCAGTCTACCAGATAATACCATTGCTATTCCAGGGTTCACTATCACAAGGCAAGACCAGCCCTCCAGAGGTGGAGGGTGGCTATCTACTCAGATCAGCCCACACTTCTCAGTCTCTCTTACAAAGCTGAACCCAAAGCCTATGAGCTTCTCATGGTAAACTGTCCCTCCTCCTCATTACCTATCTTTATGGCCAGTATTTATTGTTGCCCAGGCACACCTACCACAATAGTCACCAACCTACTGTGCCAACTCTCATCTCTAGCCCAGTCAGGTGAACTATATGTCATGGGTGATTTTAACCACAACTGGCTAGCACCCACGCTTAACAAAACCCTAACTGAGATTACCACACTTAACCTTAGCCAAACCATTATGGAACTCACATGCTCAAACCATAAGTCCGTAATCACTCCCTACTAGACTGGGTGCTTACATCCCACCCACACTGCGCCATCAGTTCTTGCCTCCTCCTGATTCCATTAGTGACCACCACCTAATCTACTTGGTCCACAAAATACACAGTTAAATCCCTCCCAAATTTATATTCCAATGGTCATACAAACCTCAACCTCTCACCCTCCTGGAAGAGCTATCTCACTCAAACTGGGTCCAGAGCTCAAGCTGCACCAACATGGATTCAGCCCTTATGCAATTTCGAACACCTCCTCTCCACCTGGGACAAACAAACCCCTGTGCTGGGCTAGAGTCCGTGGGTCTCACCTACCCTTGATATTCCTGAGCTGGTAGCTTGCCAACAAGCCCTTGACAACACCTGACGAACTCATGGCCACGCCTCATCCCAAGCAACTTTATCACTACCGCATGCTCCAAAACAAGTGCACAAAGGCCATCCACTTAGCTAAGGCTGAATATTTCAACAACACCCTAAATGCAAATCTTGGGAGACCTTCGAAATTCTGGAAGGTCATTAACTCCCTTTCTCCCCAAACAGCAAGCCCCTCACCCTCCTCCCTCGCCCAAGGACTCGCCTCCTCCAACTCCCCTGAAGGTAGCCTCCAAGTTTAATTCCTATTTCACACATGTGCCTTGGCCCTCCTCGATTCCCTACCTCCTGCTACCACACCCACCCCCAGCATCTATAACCACAACGGCCCCCAGTCATCTAGCCCCCTACCAGCTGGTAGGAACCCCTTTTCTTCAGACCCATCTCCCCACTGAAACCCTAGATGTCCTTCACTCCCTGAACCCTCCAAAGGCAAATCCCAGATGGTCTCTGATAACAAACTCCTCTTCCCATCTACCCCCACCATCACTACTCCCCGCCACCCTACTAAATCTATCTTCACCACTGAGTCTCTCCTCCAAATGGAAGCACACCACTGTCCTACCCCTTCCTAAATGTGGCAACCCTTCATCCACTACTAACTGCTGTCCCATCTCCCTTCTCACCGCCTCGCCAAACTCCAGGAACACCTAGTGCTATCCCAGTTCTCCCACTTTCTCTCAGAAACTAACTTCTTCACCATTTCAGTCCAGGTTCCGAAAACACCACTCTACCACCTCCTCCCTACTAAGACTCACAGACTCCATCCTCACTGGGATGGATAAAGGACTAATTACTGCTGCTATTTTCATTGACCTAGCTAAAGCTTTTGACACTGTATCCCATTCTCCTACTATCCTGCCTATCAGGGCAGGGTTAGCAACATCCACCACAAACTGGTTCAGTGCCTACCTACTAAATAGAACTCAATCCACTAAAATAGCCGACCACACCTCCCCTTTCCCATCACCACCAGCATTCCCAAGGCTCGTTCTTGGCCCCATCCTCTCTCTCCCATCCTTCTAAATGATCTACTGAATTCTTGCTCCTCTACCATGATCCACATGTATGCAGACAACACGGTCCTCTTTACCTCCGGCCTGACACACGAAGAACTCACTTCCAAACTTCAAACAGACTTCAACAAAATCCAACACTGGTTCAATATCAATCAACTCTCCCTAAATGCCAAGAAAACTGTCTCTATGTCTTTCGGCACTAGACAGCATTTATCCAAGCTCACCCCTCCTCTGATATTCCATACCCTAAACAACACCATCCTTGATGAAGTGCCTCCTTCAGGTATCTAGGGTCTGGCTCGATCGTCACCTCTCCTTTTTCACACGTGGATGCCATCATCTCTAAACTGTGCTCAAAACTTGGTGCCCTCTACAGGAACCGCACTAGTCTCCCGCTACCTGTCAGACGTGATTTAGTCTGAAAATGATTCTACCCACCTTCAGCTACTGTGATGTTGTCTACAGCTCTGCCTCAAAGACCACCCTAGCCAAACTTGACCCCTGTTTAATGTGTTCTGCCACTTTGCCCTCACTGCACCTCCGCTCACATCACTGCGAGCTCTCACTGCTCACTGGCCCTGCCATCCCTGAGCAACTGGCGCCTAATTCATAGTGTTAAATTTGCTTCCAACTTCTGGCCTCGGCCCCTCATGCCCCACCTCATATACTCCCTATCTTCCCCACCTACTCCCTCCCATGCCCTCAGGTCCACTGACACTAGGCTTTTGGTCATTCCCCACTGAAGGAACACTGCCGCCAATTGGCCTTCTCTTACCTCTTCCCTAAACTCTGGAATGGCCTGCCAGCCGAGATCCACCATTCTTCATCCAAACGCCCCTATCCTCTGCCCTCACTAACTTCCTTGTCCAAATTGCAACTGCTCCCGACCTCCCCTTGAAAGCTTCCCTTCCCCGTGCCCTTTAGCGCCTGATCACCGGCTTGGCCATGCCTAATTGTCTGGCTTATTTACTGCCCTACACACTTACACTCATTCTTACTCACTTTTTCTCTCTCCTAACATTCCCTTCTCTCCTCCTTCCTAATTAACCTCACGCCTTCAGCCCTACTCCACAGCTACTAACTCCACTCTCCTCCTCCCACCTCACCTAAACTTCCCCGATACACCAATTGTTTACTAGTCCACTCCTCCCTACCCTCAAACTTCATTCTCCAATTCCTACTGTCAACTTGTGCATTTCGCTGCAGCTCAAGTCCTGCCACTGGACACAAGTTCTGATACTGGCACCCTAGTTCTGTTACTCGACTTATGTAATTCATGTATTGCCTCGTTGTGTACCCATGATATGTTTATCCTGTCTCTGATGATCATGTTCTGTACTGTTCTTGCTTTGATATGTACCCATGATATGTATACCATGTCCTTAATGATTATGTTCTGTACTGTTCTCCTTATGAAACAAGTTCAAAAGTAATCCCTTCCAACTGTATGTTATCTGTATTTACTCTGCTGCTAATCTCAGCTATTGTATGTATACCTGCCTCCTCTGTAACCCCTCCCCCAGGTCACACTGGGAGACAAGCATCTTTTTGCTCAATGTGCCTTTCCTGGTGAAACATTTTCAATAAATAAATACATAAATAAATAAATAAATACTAATAGGGCTATCCCTGGATTAAGATCTAATAGGCAGAGTCTGGAAAGGCCTAACTGAACAGGAGGGTCATGAGGTGGGCCTTAAATACTTCAACTGAAGGGGCCTCCCTTATAGATGGTGAAACTAATTCCTTTGGATGGGGCTGGCTACACTAAACGCTCTGTCACTGGTAGGTTTTAGCCTCATCCTGGCAATCACAAGGAGACCCCAGAGGATGAACAAAGGAACGGACTGAGGTAGCAGGTGTAAGAAGTCAGACAAGTATCCAGGGCCCAGCCCCTGTAGAGCTTTAAAGGTGAGCAAGCCCACCTTGAAGAGGATCCTCCATCTGACCAGCAGCCAGTGCAGTTCATGCAGTACAGGGGTGAGGAGACAGTATTTCGACTGCCTCATCAGCAACCTGGCATCCACATTCTGTACTAGCTGCAGCCGGCAGAGGGTACCCCAAGACCCTGAGGTAGAGCACATTACAGTAATCAAGTCTTGACATCATGAAGGCATGTACCAAAGTAGGATGGTTAATAGGTGGAACTAGGGCCTGACTCTGGTGCTATTCCTAAGATGGTAAAAGCTGGTCTGGACAATGGATGACACCTGAGTTTCAAATATCAATTCGCTGTCAAAGGTCACTCCAAGATCACGCACCTTAGAGGAGGCCTTCAATGGCATACACACCAGGAACAACTCTGTTTCTGCACCAGAGGCCAACCTGTAACTCTCCTGTTCTACTCCACCACCAGTAATTCCATCTTATCGAGGTTCAGTTGCAACCAGCTGGAGTCCATCCAGTCATTGATCACAGCAAGGCAATTATTTAGCACTTCTGCCATACTGGCTGTCCCAGGGCAAAGGAGATACAGTTGGGTATTATCCATATAGGAATGAAAACCCAACCTGTATTTCCTAATGATCTCTCCCAGGGAAGCATGTACATGACAAACAACATTGGTGACAAGACCAAACCCAGAGGTACTCCACACAACAGAAGGCTAGAGAGGAGAAGAAATTCCCATCCCTACCCATTGCTTCCTATTCATAAGGTAGGATTCAAACCAGTGGATGACAGTGCGGTAAGTCCACAAAATTCCCTCAGGCAGTTGAGCAACCCACAATGGTCTCCATATCAAAAGCTGAAGGGAGATTGAGGAGAACAAGAATTATCCACTCTCCTTGATCTCTAGCCCTGAGGAGGTTATTGTGCACCAGAACTGGTGCAGTTTTCATGTTGTACCTCAGATAAAACCCTGATTGGAGGGCTCATAAGGCTCAAAGTCCATGAGGTGCTTTTCAACCTGCTGTGCCACAACCTTCTCAACAACCTTCCCTAAAATGGGAGGTTGGAGATTAGATGGTATTTCTACTTGACATCAGGGTCTAATGATGGTTTGTTTAGAAGAGGTCTAACCACTGCCTCCTTCAAGGCATTCATGAAGACCCCTCTGAGATAGAGCACTGGACAATCAAGGCGAACACCAGAACAATGGTGTCAACACATCGATTAAGAAACTAATCTGCACGAGGTCCAGTTAACAATATATGTACTTCAGCCTTAGGGCAACCTCAATGACTTCGGTCACCTCCACTGGTTTAAACTCCCCAACTAAGCGATGTGGTCTCCGGACACTGAAGGCAACCACTGGGGCCACATTATAGCTCACTGGTGGAACACCGTGCCAGATGGTGGACACCCTGTCGGAGAAGAACTGAGCAAACTCTTCGCAAAAGGGAGGGGTCATGCATAAACATAGAAACATAGAATTTGATGGCAGATAAGACCGCTGGCCAACCCAGTCTGCCCATTTCCTACTCTAAAGGATAAGCTGCAGATCCTAGTTAACCAGCAGCCTACTTCTTCCTACCCCACCCCTAGAATTGCCTTATGACTGTCCCATGCATGCTTGAATTCCACCACTGTTTTTGACTCACAACCTCCTCCGAAGGCTGTTCATGCATCCACAACCCTCTCTGAAAAAAACTTCCTTAAATTACCTCTGAGCCACCCCTCTATCTTCAAATTGTGCCGCCTTTTGTTCTTGCACACCTTTTTGAAAGATGCTACCTCTTGGACTTTGTTGATTCCCTGAGATACTTGAAAGTTTCTATCATGTCCCCCTCTCCTCCTTTCCTTGAGGCTATACATATTCAGCTCCTTAAGTCTCTCTTCATATGTCTTCTGGTGTAGACCCTGAACCATTTTAGTTGCCTCCTTTGGACAGCTTCCATCCTGTCTATATCTTTGCGGAGATTGGGTCTCCAGAACTGCACGAGTACTCCAGATGGGGTCGCACCAGCTGTCTGTACAGAGGAATAACAACTTCCTGTTTTCTACTGGTGATGCCTCTCCTATGCATCCCAGTATCCCCCAACACTCCTTGCTGCCTCTCACATTGCTTTGCCCACCTTTAGGTCATCTGATATGACTACCACCAGGTCCCTTTCCATTTTGTTGTTGTTAGTATCTCACCCCCATTGTGTACTCTTCCCTGGCTTTTTGTTTCCCAGGTGCATTACCTTGCACTTCTTAGCATTGAATCTAAGCTGCCAACATGTGACCATTCCTCTAACCTTGCCAAGTTACTTCTCATGCTTTCCACCCCACCTTGTGCATCAACTCTGTTGCAGATCTTTGTGTCATCTGCAAAGAGACATACTTTTCCTTCCAGTCCCTCTGCAATGTCGCTTATAAAGACATTGAAGAGGACCAGTCCTAATACTGAACCCTGCAGTACCCACTAGTAACCCCTTTCTTCAGAGTGGACTCATTTACTATTACTCTCTGTGTCCTATTCTCCAGCCAGTTCTTTACCCAGGCTGTCATCTTGGGATCCACTCCCAGGCTGGCTAACTTGTATGTTAATCTTTGTGTGGAACTGTGTCAAATGCCTTGCTAAAGTCTAGGTAGGCCATGTCCACAGCCCCTCCCTGATCTACTACTTTGGTCACCCAGTCAAAGAAATTTATCAGATTTGTCTGGCATGACCTTCCGCTGTGAATCCATGCTGCCTTGGGTCCTGTGCCCTCTGGCCTCTAGATACTTGACAATTCTTTCCTTCAGAAGTGATTCCATCATTTTCCTACCACTGAGGTTAAACTAACAGGTCTATAGTTTCTGCTTCTGCCTTGCTCCCACTTTTGTGAAGGAGAATCACATCTGTCCTCCTCCAGTCCTCGGTACCACCCCATCCTCCCAAGATTTGTTAAAGAGGGTAGTCAGTGGTGTCACTAGTTCTACCCTTAGTTCTTTTAGAATTCTGGGATGAATCCCATCAGGCCCCTTTGCTTTGTCCACCTTCAGTTTTAAGAGTTCTTTCAGAACCCTTTCTTCTGTAAATGGGCTGGTATCAACTTCTGTATCCAGAGTGTTTCTACTGTTTGTTTTAGGTACCTCTCACTCTTCCTTTGTAAATACTGAGCAAAATATTTGTTTAGTATCTCTGCCTTTCACAGTCACCTCTGCCCACCCTCCTCCCTTTATTAAGCCTCACTATCCTCCCTTGGTCTTCCTTCACTCCCTGATGTACCTATAAGGGTTTTATCCCCTTCTTAACTGAGTTGGCTATCTTTTCCTCGGTTTGGGCCTTTGCTGTTCTGACTGCCTTCCCAGCTTCCTTTTGCTTTAACTGATACAGTTCTCTGTCCTGCTCCTTCTGTGATTCCTTGTACTTCCTGAATGCTTTTTTCTCTTGAACCTTCACTGCCACTTCCTTTGAGAACCATAGTGGTTTCTTACATTGTTTTGTTTTGTTTATTTGCTTCACACAGGGCTCATTACCTCTGTGATGGCAGTTTTATTATTCCCCATTGTTCTTCCACCCTCCTTCCTGCCCATTTGCTAGTGCATTCCTTAGGCACTCACCCATTTTGGCAAAGTCAGCCCTCCTAAAGTCCAGTACTTTTGCCTTTTGTATGGCTTGACCTCTATTGCTGTGTTTATTGTGAGCCATACTGTTCGGATGGTCACTAGTTCCCAGATTGCTACCCACTTCTACATTTGTGATCCTCTCTTCCTCTCCATTTCAGAGAACCAGGTCTAAGATTGTTCCTCTTGAGTGGGCTCTAATACTAGTTGTCTAAGGCATGCCCCTGTAGGGCATCTAGAATAACCCCACTCTTCAGTGGCTGCTGCAACTGCACTCCAGTTAACATCTGGCATATTCAGATCACCCATCAGCAATATCTCCCCTTTTCTGCCATTCTAAGTATACTTTCTATCATTTCCTTGTCCATTTCTCCCCTGGAGAAGGGGTCTGTATAAACTCTCAGCGGATTGTGGTGCCATTGCCGGTCTCCAAATTTACCCACAGTGCTTCTTCTCCTCCCTGTTTACCCTTTTGTTCTGTTGCTTTGATTCCTTCCTTATGTAAAGAGCTACTCCTCCTCCTCTTTTACCCTCCCTGTCCCTCCTGTAGATAGTGTATCCTGGTATGTTTACGTCCCAGTCATGGTTTTGTGTGTACCATGTTTCTGTGACTGCCATGATATCCAGATGTTCCTCCTCCAATAAGGCCACTAATTCAGGAAGCTTGTTACTCAGACTACGGGCACTGGTGCTTATTGCTCTCATTTTGATGGCTTTACCTTCTGTTGCAGTATCCCCACTGACCTTTCTACCTCGGTCTTTTTCTCATTTAGTACCCTGTTTTGTTGGGAGAGGCTGGGATTTTCCTGCTGCTTTTCAGTGCCTCCCCTTGACTAGTTTAAAATCTTGCCAATGAAGCATTTAAACTGATTGCTCAAAAGACTTGTTCCTTCCTGGACAGATGCAGACCATCCTGCCAGAATAGGCTGGTGTCCTCCAGGTGGAACCCCATTCCCAATGAAGCCAAACCCCTGTGCTCCACACCATTTTTTCAACCATTCATTAAACTGCATGGTGCAAAGTACCTCGCCTCACTCATGCCATTGACAGGCAGCACCTCTGAGAAGGATACTGTGTGCTACTTGTCTTAGGCCCCTCCCCAATTCTACAAAGTCCTTCTGCACTGCTCTAATCTCATGATGAGCCAAGTCATTTGTCCCTAGGTGGACAATGACATCCAGCTCAGACTCCCATGCAGCTGTTCTCATGATCCTGAGGATGCGCTCCTGTCCTTCCAAGCCACGGCACCAGGCAGGCACCTTACTCAGTTTTCCTGCTCCCCAGTTCTATCCCCCAATATTCTGAGTCCCCCACCAGGAGCTGCTCCTTTCCTTGTGGTGTCCTCTGCCTCCTTACTGTGGGCCTCCCATGTGACAGTTGTCCTCAGCCTCCTTAGTCTCCTCTGCAGGTGCATCCATAGGGAGCTATGATCCCCAGAATGGTGTATGGATTGTGGAGTGGAACAAATGACTGGGTGTGCCTCTATTCCACCATCCTCACCCTCCCTGAGCCCACTGTGGTCCAACTGCTGTGCTTTCTTCACACCCTCTGAGGTAATGGTGGTGGCTCTGGTGCTCCTGGATGGGGAGGTTCCTTCCCACAGTCCAGTGTGGCCTGGGGAAGGTTCCCTACTACTGTCCAGTGTGGCCTGAAGATGAGCAACTTCCTCCTCATGGCAGAGAGTTGTCTGCAAACAGGGCAGCATCTTCAGCCTCCAGAAAGACTCCCAGAAGACTACTGTCCCACAGCTATTACATTGCACTACTCCCCACATGTTTATCTACTTTTGTGTGTGTGTGTGTGCGATTGGTTTGTTATATAGAAATATATATGTTATACAATGGTATGCTTATATTGTCAGTGCAGTGTGCTAGAGAGGATATGACAGTGATATGCACCTTGCACTTTGAGGAAATGATGTCAGAACCCCCAGTATAAAGGAACTATTTCCAGGGTTGGGTGGGGTGAGGGGTGGGAAGGGTTGGGCCTAAACTGTGCCCTCACAAAACAATCAGCTAAGCTCTGACCCACCACTGCAATGAGTGCCTTCCTGTCAGCAAGATGCCCTACACAACAATTTGACAGAGAAAATACCCTGCTAATCAAACAGAGAAAATCCAGACATCCAAGTCAGACACAGGTAAACCTCCCCAGCCCCAAAAGAGCCTGGTGGTTTGTGCTCTGAAAGCAGTCAGCCCCAAAATAAGTAAGCTGTGCTTTAAACTCTTCCTGCACTGAAAATCTTAAGAATTAAGCCAATTGATTGACTAGTGACACCTATGATGTAAGCAGGCCTTTCAATGTAGGCAGTCTGCTATGTCTGATTCCAATACACAAAATCTTTCAGTGAAACCAGGGATAGAAACTTAACTTCTCAGCCAGCAGGACACTTTTAAAATGTTGCAAAATATCCTTCCAAATCCTAGGTCTCAACCTCAACAATCAAGCAAATTCAGTTGTATCTCCTCCCTCTGCTTATAAAATGACTACACTTTTAATGGAATCCTGCAATTCTCTTCTTAATGCCAATAAGGAAAAAAAATTAAACGTTTTGTAGAAAGCGTAGCTCCTGCTTTATAATATTATACCTTACCAGGTTTCCAGCTCCTAAATGGAGTTATAGTTTGTTCTTTGCAGTGTAGCAAGGTTCTCAGCTTCCAGATAAATCAAATAGATGTGCTGGTGTCCAACTGTCTGTGCTGCTGATACCACTACTCTCAAGAAATGCATGGATCTTTCTCATGCTGATTCCAGCAACACATTCTTTATATTACCAAGCTTATTTTAGCATTTATATTCTTTGCCATTTAGAAAAGGTAAAGATTAAAACAATGGGCAACAGCCTCACCTACATTACCTCTTACAGTACCTGTCCTCAGTGCTTGATCAAAATACAAGTTTTCTATACAGAACATCTATTGTATTCTTTTTATTGACTTTTTTATTGGCTTTCTTACAGTACAGTGCCTGATTCAAATGAATGAAACAATGTTCTACAGGATCTCAGGTAAACAGAAGACATACTTCTCAATCCACATACATGAACTCCTGCATGGCAACACATAAAACAAGAGCTGGGTAGTAAAATCAAGGCCTGTCAGTGAAAAAGATGGCTTCTGCTGCCAAAACTGAGGCTTCCAAATGCTCCAGCTAGAGACCATAATATGGGAAAGGGTAGTGAATAAGTCATTAGGTCTTGATGGACTGCATCTGTGTGTGCTTATGAAGATGAGGCAGTCCTAGTCAAAATACAAGCAGAGCTATTCAGTAGCTCACTTAAATCGGGGATAGTACCCAGAGACTGAAGGATGGCAAATCTAGTTACCCTGCAAAAGAGTGAGAGTGGGGATGATCTGCAAACTACAGCCCTGGAAGCCTAACATCTATTAGTGGGTGAGCTGCTAGAAATCATAATAAAGAAAGGATAGCAAGTTTCCGGAGGTAAATATACAGCAGGACAAAAGACATCATGTGTTTATGAGGGGAGAGGGGTTTTAGAGACACCTAATCAAATGCTTGATTGGGATGCAAATGCAGTCATACAAGGGTTAAGCTATGGACATATTATACTTTGACTTCATTAAAGCCTTTTTTCATTCAGCAAAGCAGGTTGGTCAATAATCTACAGGGCCTTGGGTATAGTATATAACTACTAGGTGGGTAGGAAATTTGTAAAGGACAGAATCTAGTGGATTGTAATAAATGGTTAATACTTGAGGTTGGGAGGTCACTAGAAGTGGGCCACTGAAACAGTCTTGGGACCATTCTTCTTCAACATCTTTGTTTGCAACATATTTATTTATTTATTTATTAAAGAATTGGAATTACAAACCTTTGAGCGCTAGGAGTTCATTTACAGAGGGTCCTCATCAATCAAAGGAGGGGAACAATTATATGAGTTGGAAATAGCAAATGCAGCCAACAGGCATTGTCATAAACATATTAGTAACACATTAACAAACTAATATAACACAATAAATTGAGTGTTTAAGACAGAGGCAAATTGTAAAGTACAGTCTTAACACAGAGTACATAAGGAACAAAACACCAGCAGTATAAATAAGGTGCTAACAGTTGAGTTAGGTACTGCAAATAGCAGCTAAGAAGCTTTTATAATAGGCAAGAGGATGCCAAGGTAGAAACATCTCAGTTAATGTGTAGTGTGCAATAGGTAGGAGAGTGGGAGGCTGATTCAGTGGAGTATGTGAGATATACATAAAGGTATTGATCCCAGGCAAGATATGCCTTTTCACAAATGCTACCAAGATCTGTGGAGGGGTAAAAATGAGGGAGTGAGAATCATGAAACAGCTCCATAGATTGAAAGGTGATTAATGATATGTCAATAAAAGATAATGCAACAAATGCAATGTGATGCACAGAAGTGCAAAATATCATAGCACTGAATATAGGATAGGCAAGATAATAGTGTAAAGCTGCATGGAGATAAAAGATTTGGTAGTAATAAAATCCGACAGCCAGAAGGCATCAGCACAATGTAATAGAGAGGTAGAAAGGTGAATAGGAAGCTGGGTGAATAGGAAAGAAATCAAGCCAGAGAAGGGAGGTGCTCCTACAAGGAGAAGAAGAAGAATCAGTGTTTATGTATCACTTTTCATACACACTGTATCTTAAAGTGTTTTACAAGCAATGTTAGACAGGTAGTGAAGGACTGAACATGTAATTGTAGCCATTTGCATATCAACACCTACACACAGCTTTGGACAATTGCATGAACTTGGGAAGGAGAATGTTGGTCAGGACACCAGGAAATTCCCAACTCTTGCAAAAGTGTCTTGGTTGTTTTACATCCACCTGGACAGCACCAGAGATGGAAATAGGGATCTCAGTTTAACATCTCATCCAAAGGACAGTACACCCCAATAGTACAGCACCCCACACCTCTGCACTTGGGTGCCAGCTTTTTAGGGTAAGAGCCCAATCCTAGTGTGGGACTAGAGCTCACAGTCTTCTGGCCCAGAGGCAGATGTGCTACCAATTGAGCCACGCTGACAACTATGGGCCAATCCATCTGGCTGTCACACTACTGTGCATGTCACTGTTGTAGCCTGACCTGAAGTAGTGTGTGCAGTTTTAGAGTTAGCATCTCAAGAGGGACAAGACTGAACAGAGTCAATGCAAATGAGGGTAACCAAGATGATCCAGGAATGGCCAGAGAGACAGAGTAAGATAGGTTTCCAGATATGAACATACACACATTTCAGAAGATCGGGAAAGAGGATATGGTTGAAAAATAAATAACTCCTGTCTTGTAGATGGCTGAGAAATTGTTTAGGATGAGTGGAAACATGAGCACTAGGGTAACTCCATAAAGCTAACCGAGATAAGTTTAAGAGAGATATCAGGAAGTACTTTTCAATGGAGAAGGCAGTGGAAGGGTGGCAGTAGTTGCCAAGGAGGCAGTCTGTGCAAAATCAGTAGGAGGATTCATAAAATGGTTGTACAAATACAAAGGCTTAGAAAATACCATACCAGAGAGGGAGGGGCGGCTGAGTGAGGAGCCGCTGGGGCTCTCTCAGTCAGCATTAGTGAGATACATGGGGTAGGAATGAGCAGACAGATGAACCAACTGACATTTTTCGACGATAGCTTCTATGTGTCAATAGTGCAAGTACCAAGGGTAAATATTTTCTTTATGTGTGGTATTCATACATTACTTGACTGAAATAACCTGGTACCAAATTCATGATTCACAATGATACTGTATAATACAGTATTGTGTGCGCATAGGGGGTACAGGGTAATTTTGAAAGGGCACCCAAAGTGTTTTAACATTGTCCTTTGTTTATTTAAGAATTTCTGCCCAGTGAAAGTACACTGTGACAAAGCTCATTTTCAGGTGCAATATGGAAGTACAGTACATGAAGATCAAGTCACTTACTCAGGGTCACACAGTATGCAATTGGCATTCTTGGATTTATTCCCAGAATTGCTGGTTTCCAGTTGTGCAGCTAGAAGCTGCGCTCTATGCCATACCACCTTCATTATAATGGTGGGCAGAATTTTCTAGATATACAATGTCACAATGCAATAATACAGCTTTGTGGGAGGGGAACAGGAGGGTAATTTTTAAAACACAGAAACAAAATTAGAAAGCAGATTATTCCTTGGCCCATTTAGTCTGCAATGCTCCCTACCTACACTATTACAACAGGCCATGTTCAATGTACAGCTCTTTCTCCCTCCACCTTTCCCTTCCACCATGATTCCCTTGAGCTTCTCCACGATTCTTCAAGCTGCACACTGTTTCTTCCCCACCACCTCCACTGGAAGCCTGTTCCAGGAATCCACCACTTTTCCTCAAGAAGTATTTTCTTATATCTTTCTTGAATCTACCCTCCAACTTCATAACATGTCTCCTTCTTCTTTAGCACCATTTCTTCTGAAAAAAAAACATTCTTACTATTTTCTATTTACCCATGTGAGGTATTTAAAGGTCTCTATCATATCCCTCCTCTCCCTCCTATCTTCCAGGGTGTACATATTGAGGTCCTTTAGTTTCTCCTTGTCGGGCTTTGATGCAGACCCTGACCTTTTAGTTGCCCTCCTCTGGACCGCCTCCACTCTATGTTCATCTGGAGATGTGGTCTCTAAACTGGACACAGTATTATAGGTGAGTCAATACCACTTCCCTCTTTCTGTTGGTGATACTCAGCATCCTACTTGCCCTCCGTTCTGCCTTGTTGTACTGCCTGGTCACCTTTAGATCATCCAGTGTGATCACCCTCAGGTATCTTTCCTTCTTCATGGTCGTAAATACCTCTCCACTCATTTTGTACTCTGCTCCTGGGTTTCTGTTCCATAAGTGAATTATTTTGCAGTTTTCACTGAAAACAAGCTACCATACCCTTGCCCACCCTCTAGTTTCCTTAGGTCTCTGTTCATCACCCCCCACAATGTGCCCACCCTTTACAGATTTAGGTGTTATCTGCAAAGAGACAGACCTTCCTTTCAGCTCCTCTGCAATGTCACTTATAAAATGTAGTGGACCAGTCCTAACAATGATCCCTAAGGCACCCTCTGGTCACCCTCCTTCCTGGAGTGAACTCCATTTACCAGCACATTCTGTCACCTATCACCTAACCAATTTCTTATCCAGTTTACCAGCTTTAGACCCACTCTTAAGCTACACAGTTCACTTAGTCTTCTATGTGAAATGGTGTTGAAAGCCTTACTGAAATCTAGGTAGGCCATGTCCACACGCTACACCCGATCTAAATCCTTTGTCACCTGGTCAAAGAAATCTATCAGATTCGTTTGACATGGCCTTCCCTGTGAATCCATATTCTGTAACCTTCTGGATTCAAGGGTTCAACAATTCTTTTCTTCAGCAGTGATTCCATTAACTTTCCTCCACTAATGTCAGGTTGACTGGCCTATAATTGCCAGCCTCCTCAGTGTTACCACTTTTGTGTAGTCGGACTACATCCACTCTCCTCCAGTCTTCTGGAACCACCATGTTTCCAGTGAGCTTCCAATAGAACTGTCAGAGGTGCAGCTAGTAGTTCCTGAGCCCTCAATACCTTGGATGCATCCCATCTGATCGCATTGCTTTGTCCACCTTCAGATTAGCAAGTTCTTTCAGGACTCTTACTCAAAGAAAGGACTAGTATCCATCTCCTCCTCCAAAGCTTTTGTTACTTTTCTGTGGCCCATCCCCTCTCCTTCCTCTGTGATCACTAAAAAGTATTTGTTCAGCGTGACTGCCTTTTGCTGGTCTCCCTCTGTACTACCACCCACTTCCCTTTTCAACCTTACAATCCCACCCCTGGTCATCCTATTTTACTTACGCACCTAAAAGATGTTTTGTTATCTCCTGGGCTATCTCTCTTCAGTTTGTGCCTTTGCATTCCTTTCTGATTACCTTGATTCCTTGTGTTTCCTGATACACTTCCTCATCATCCTCCCGCTGTGTCTCCTTAGGCCTTCTGAATGCTACCAATATTCCATTTACCTTTTCAGCCACCTCTTTGAGAACCATAGTGGTCTCTTTTTCCTCTTGTTTTGCTCACTTTTTGATGTAGAAGTTTGTTGGGTTTGCTAAGCTCCTTTTGTCTTTACCAACTGTGCCTCCACCCTACCCAGGCCATCACCCCTGTTAGGTCATTGATAAGGCATTCACCCATCTTTATGAAATCTTCCTCTTGAATCCCAGGACCTCGCCCTTGTGTGATTCAACTCTGTAGCCATGCTTATATTGAACAACACTGTACGGTGATTGCTGGTCCCCAAATGGCCTCCCACCTTGATGTCTGAAAACTGTCCCTGTTAGTGGGTACCAGCTCCAGTATTGCCCTATCATGACTGAGTTCACTGACTAGTTGCCTGAGGAATGCCCCCGCAGACAGTCCAGGATGTCCCTGCTTCTAGTTGAAGTCACTGTTGGGAGGCTCCAATCTACATCTGGCAGGTTGAAGACAAGTGCTCCACCAACAGCATCTCCCTTTTCTGCCATCTTGCCAATGGCTTCCACTAGTACCTCATCTAATTCCTCCCTCATGCTGGAGGTCTGTCATTCACTCCAATGTGAACAATGGCTCCATTCTCCATCTCCATGGTGACCCACAGTACCGCTGCCTCACACTGTATTCCCTTTATCTCTTTGCTTTTTGCTTTCCCTCACATAAAACACCACACGCCCTGCTTTGCTTCCCACCCAGTCCTTCCTGAACAGAGTATAGCCTGGTATGGCCATGTCCCAGTCACATGAATGGCCGCAATATCCAGGTCAGCTGGAGCCATCATGGACTATGGGTCCAGAATCTTATTTTCTGGATGTCTAGCATTAGTAATAGCCACAGTATCCAGGTTGGCATCTGCCATGATGGTTGCAGATCCAGAATCTTATTTCCTGGACTTCTAACATTCACACACATGGCCTTTGAGATTTTATTTCACTCTGCTTGTTGCCCCTTTTTCCTTTTACTTTTCCTCCTTCCCGCCTCTTTTTCTGTGCTCCCATTAGTATTCCCTTTATCTCTGTCACCATGTTTCCTTTATTAATTTGCACCCTGGGGGATAAAAGTGCCTTGGGTTCCTTACTTCTACCTGGACACCCACCAGAACAGCACCAGAGATGTGCAGAACAGATCTTTGTTTAACATCTCATCTGAAGAATGGCACACCACAACATTACAGCCCCAAGTACTGCACTCAGGTGCCAGCATTTATGGTATGAGCCTAATCCCAGAGTGTGAGGAGAGACCCATGACCTTCTGGCACAGAGGCAGATGTGCTACCAACTGAGCGACACTGACATCAAAAGTGCACCAACTGATGAGGTTGCAATAAAATGGTAGGCAGGACCGGCAGCACCACAGCAGCAACTATTCAAGGTTCCTGCACAGGAACCTCAGGGCTTCTCAAGCTGCCCCAGTCCCCGGATCTGGTGGCAGTACCACAGCAGCAACTATTCAAGGGTCCTGCACATGAACCTCGGGCTTTCAAACTGCCCCAGCCCCTGGACCTGGTGGCAGCACCACAGCAGCAACTATTCAAGGTAGCCATCAGAGCCAATCTTGGCATCCTGTGCCATTTTGAAAATCCTTGTGCAGTTAACTCTCAGTCTGCCTTGTATTGAATGTGATCTACAGTTTCTGCTTTGAATTACTTCTTTAGCCAAGTCTTTTTAAAAACAGTCTGTATACTGCTGCTTTATCCGATCGATGGTTTAGGCTGTTTTTGCAGTTTGTACAGTTTGCAACTGTTTTATTATTAATTAGAATCTGTATCCTGTTTTATTACTAACTCACAGCATTACCTGCTCTGACCCAACAACAGTTTGCTGCAGCAGTCCACTTGTTCCCTCCCCAAATTTCTCACACTCTCCCAAGAATATATCACAGCAGACCCCACTCCATGTAACTTGATTTAATCCCTGCTGCTCTGCTCCTTTCACGGTCCTGCACAGGAAGCTCAGAGCTTTCTGAGCTGCCCCCAAGCCCTGGACCCAGTGGCAGCACCACAGCAGCAACTACCCACTGTTGTTTTGCAGAGGCTACCCTACCATCCCCCCCACCCATGATTGTCGCAGCTATGTAGTAGGACCTCATGGGTGAAAGGTAATTTCAGTGAAAGGTCATTGTGCTTTTCTTTTATTTTATCTCCCCAAAGGCCATTTGCAAGTTATAGGTTCTGTCCACTAGTGGCCTCCCTTGAGCTCCTTCTCCTCCTCCTGAATCGGTGGCACCTGGGCAGATGATAGAATGAAAAAAAGTAAAGGAATAAGTTCTAAATCAGCCACCCCTAAGCCAGCCACTCTTTTGACAGGATTCACACATTCATCTTTCAAAGCAAGTCACTTGACTGCCCTTTTCTCCTTACCTAGCCTCTTAGCTAAAGTGCATGGTTTGAGTACCTGACACATGCCCCTCTATGCAGTGTGACCCTCACCACTGGCTCATTTACACCACCATGGCACCTTTTAAATTTTTTCTGCTACTACTGCAGTCCCTCCCTCCCTCCCTTTCCTTACCACCCGCTTTGGGGCCATCACACCTCACCCCGCACTCTCATCTCCCCCTCTGAACTCCTCACCTTGGCCCCTACAACACCTCACTTCAAACCAAACTCTCCCTTTGAACACCCCCTTCCTTGTACTACCTCAGGAAGACTGTATCCATTACCTCCCCACCCATTCTTCCTCTCCTCTTCTATCAACTAAGCACCTCTCTGTTACTGGGGTAAAACAATCCTGGTTCCACAGACTTAAGTCTCAACCTCTCATCACTAGGTTTTCCAGGGCCTTAATTCTCCTCCACATCTTACCAGAACCATCCACCCCAACCCGGTTCCAGAAACCCCAGACCCTTTCCCTGCCTGTCCTATACCACCAAAGGGAAACACATTAGCCTAGTCCACTTTAAAATACAGTGCCTCCTGCTAAAAAGATGCTTTCCAGGCCTGGATCACCAGGAATGACTTCAACATTATAGTGCTCTCTGAAACATGGCTTTCTCACAAAATCTCCCATGAGGAGATTGAACTCAGGGCTACACTTCTATCAGAAAAGACAGACTAGGGAGAAAAGTGGGGGGATGCATGTTCTTTATTTCGAACAAGTTCTCTTTCACTGAACAGTGAACACAGTCCCAACGCGAGAGTTCATCATGCT
The DNA here is from genome assembly GCA_016271365.2 of Neoceratodus forsteri. Taxonomy (NCBI): domain Eukaryota; kingdom Metazoa; phylum Chordata; order Ceratodontiformes; family Ceratodontidae; genus Neoceratodus; species Neoceratodus forsteri. The sequence goes on along the minus strand of CM057455.1, from coordinate 633,501,025 downwards.
CGAGACCCTCTCCATCAACCTACTTCTCATAAAAGTAAAATCCTTACCCTCACAACAGCCTGTCTCCCCCTGTAACCCCCAACTCTGACCTAGAGACCCTGCTTGCCCTTTAAAACTCCCACCTCTCAACAGAGAGTGGGTACTCCTCAGGATTTTAACATTAATTAGGTCTCCAGCCAAGCTGATGCAGCCAAATCCTGCACTGCCAGCCACGGCCTACACCAACTTATTTTCTACCCCAACCAGGTCAGACTATTAGACTGTTAACCAAACACTAATCAAGTAGATCATTGTCTCCATTTCATCCCATATTACCAACTCAGGAGTACTATCAGACTGTTTAAGCAATCACTGTGCCATTTACTGCCCAATACTCAACACCCCATTTCATTTTCTCCAGGTGCCTCACCAATGACAGTATCGGGGACATAACTCATGCTTTCCACCTGTCGACTGGTCATTCACCTCTGTCTCAGGTGACCTTGATACTGTCCTAGACAGATTTTCTACTATCTTCAACAGTGTGTGTGATAAATTTGCCCTCTCAAAAAATTAGGGTCAGGGGACATGTTAATGAATGGGGCTCTCCCAAAATCTTTAAATTGATGAGGACTAGGACAAGACCTGGGTCGATTACCCAAAGCACAGGGACCCTGCCCAGCTTTCCCTCTACAAAGCACTCAGAAATAAGCGCAAATCCACCATCAGAAAGGCCAAATCAATTATCTCTAAAATAAATAACCTGGGGATTTGGCAAACCTGCCAACTATGGGGAATTCTTAACTCCTACTTGGGAAGAACTAGGTGCAGAATCCAAGGATAAGCAAACAAATGACCCCTCTGAAGTTGCTAAAATCTTCAATTCTTTTTCGGAGACCTTGATAAATATACTGTAAATCCGCCCTCCTTCCCCACCCCTCACCCACTCCTTCCCTCCATCTTAAAATCTATTGCCAAGCCCTGCTCCAAATTTCATTTTGGGCCTTAAAGCCTTTGCACACTACCAAGCTTATCCAGTGTAACAAATCTAAACCCAGCAGAGGATTGGATGGAATTGACTTCAAAATCCTTAAATGAACCATCATACCTCTAGCAGCCCCCATCACCAACATACTTAACCTTTCACTTTGCTCTGCCCATTTCCCAAGCATCTGGAAACTACCACCATAAAACCACTCTTCAAATCAGGTTCCAGGAATGATGTGGAATTACTGACCTATCTCTCTCCTCGCTCCCTCTCCAAAATCATTGAAAAAATAGTTCATTCTGTCAGGAGATCTAAGCCTCAATCTCAGGTTCTTGGCAATCATGGGAATGCAAGGAATCACAGACACATTGCATAAAAGTAATAAAAGCTTGTTTATTACTACCAAAGGATAATCACAGTTGCCCTAAGTTCTTGTCAGTATGAACTGGGATTCAATGCTAAGTGTTCCTATACCTCAAGGATTCTCCTTGTCTCTAGGGGTCTCTGAGGTAGAAGATGTAATGTCTTACTTTATATACCTATGATAATTACCATGGTTAATGTAAGATAGAAACATTTCTAGTTACAGAGATGAGCCCTACTGGCTAAATTAGAGGTGGCTCCTCAGTCAAAATATAACATTATACAATTTTGTAGTAGTCATCACTTTGTAAAGACAAAGAAGTACAGTTTGTCCATAGCCTGTAATAATACAAATCATCAGAAGATGGCAATGCTGACTCATATATCATAATCTTTACAAGGACACAGGAGTCCTAACATCTTGTAAGCAAGAAATACATGTGTATATTAGACAGTAAAGTGTATAACAATAATATGCATACTTATCCTGACATCTACTCTTATATGGTAGATCCTTGCCATATATGTTAATATAACATATGACTAAATGCTAGCTGTGTCACGGTATACCTCTAGGGGTACGATAAGGTGCAGGGATCTCGTGTAAATATTCCCTCTTGTTGTCTCAAAAGAGGGCAACACAGCAAAAGTAAGGAAGTGGATAGAGAGCAAGGGTCATTTACAGACACGAATGTGAGCCTTGTAAAGGACTCCAGCTGCTCATGGTGTTGGTGTAATGTGCACCATAGGAAGCAAAGCATAATAAACATAGAAACATAGACTTTGATGGCAGATAAGGACTGCTTGGCCCACCTAGTCTGCCCATTTCCCTATCTAGAGGATAAGCTGCAGATCCTATTTGACCAACAGCCCATTTCTTCCTACTCCCACAAAATTGCCTTATGTCTGTCCCATGCATTTCTTGAATTCTCCCACAGTTTTAGACCTCACAACCTCCTCAGGAAGGCTGTTCCATGTATCCACCACCTTCTCTGTGAAAAATACTTCCTCACATTGCCCTGAGCCGTCCCCCTCAATCATTAAATTGTGTTTCCTTGTTCTTGCACATCTCTTTTCTGAAAGATGCTACCCTCTTGGATTTTGTTGATTCCACTGAGGTACTTAAATATTTCTATCATGTCCCTCCCTCCCTCCTTTGCTCAAGGGTATACATATTAGCTCCTTTAGTCTCCCCTCGGATGGCTTCTCTTGCAGACCCTGCACCATTTTAGTTGCCCTCCTCTGAACTGCCTCCATCCTGTCTATGTCCTTGCAGAGTGGGGTCTCCAGAACTGGATGCAGTACTCCAGATGGGGTCTCACCAACTGTATTTTCCTGCCTCTGTCTTGGTCCCACTTTTGTGAAGGGAATCACATCTTCCTTCCTCCAGTCCTCAGGTACCACACCATCCTCCCATGATTTGTTAAAAGGGTAGTCAGTGGTGTCACTAGTTCTCTGCTTAATTTTTTAGAATTTTGGGGTGAATTCCATCTGGCCTCATTGCTTTGTCCACCTTCAGTTTTAGGAGTTCTTTCAGAACCCTTTCTTCTGTGAAAGGACTGGGATCAACCCCCTCCAGAGTGCTTCTGTTAAATGGATTAGGCACCTCCTCACCTCCTTCTTTGTGGATACTGAACAGAATTATTCATTCAGTATCCCTGCTTTTTCACTGTCCCTCTCTGCCCACCAACTGTCCATTCTGTTCAGCCTCACTATCCTTCCCTGTGTCATTCTACACTCCTGATATACCTATAAAGGTTTTATCACCCTTCTTAACGTAGTTGGCTATATTTTCCTCAGTTTAGGCCTTTGCTATTCTGACTACCCTCCCTGCTTCTTTCTGCCTTAACTGGTACAGTTCTGTGCCCTGCTCCTGTGTTTCCTTATACTTCCAAGATGCTATCTTTTTCTCCCTAACCTTCACCGCCACCTCTTTTGAGAACCATAGTGGCTTTTTCTTTCATTTTGATTTGTTTATTTGCTTCATGCAAGGCTTTTTTGCCTGTGTGATGGCAGTTTTGATATTTCCACATTCTTGCTCCACCTCTCCTTCTAGCCTTTTTGCTAGTGTTTTTCTAAGTCACTCTCCCATCTTGCCAAAGTCAGCCCTCCTGAAGTCCAGAGCCCTTACTTTGTATGGCTTGACTCTGTAGCTGAGTTTATCATGAACCACACTGTTTGGTGGTCACTTATTCCCAAATGGCTGCCCACTTCTAGATCTGAGATCCTCTCACTGTCCCCATTTGAGAGTACGAAGTCTAAGATTGCTGCCTCATGAGTAGGTTCCCAAACTAGCTGTCTGAGGCATGCTTCCTGAAGGGCATCAAGAAAGGCCCTGCTTTTGGATGTGGCTGCAGCAAAGGTGCTCCAGTTAACATCTGGCAAATTAAGGTCTCCCATCAACAGTACTCCCCTTTCTCTGCCATCCTAAATATGCTTTCTATCATATCCTTGTCCATTCCTCCTGACATGGGGTTTGTATACAACCCTGTGCAGATTGTGGTGCCATTTCCAGTCTTTAGGTGACCCACAGTGCCTCCTCTTCTCCCTGCTTACTCTTTTGTTCAGTTGCTTTTATCCCTCTCTTACATAGAGATCTACTCCACCCCTCTTCTCCACTCCATGTCTCTCCTGTAGGTTGTGTGCCCTGGTATGTTAACATCCAGTCATGGTTCTCTGTGTACCATGAATTTGTGACTGCTATGCTATCCAGGCATCCCTCTTCCATCAAGGCCACCAGTTCAGGGAGCTTGTTGCCCAGACTATGAGCATTGGTACTCATTACCCTCCATTTCTTGATGGCCTTACTCCTTTTTGCCCATCCCTGTCCTTACTGCATTTATCATTTTCTCATTTACCCTGCACTTCTCCCTATTGACATCTCTATGTTGGTGTCTACCTCACTTAGTACCCTGATTTTTGGGGGCTAGGGTTTCTCTGCTCCTCTCTAGTGCCTCCCCCTTGGTAATTAAATGCTTCCCAATGAAGCATTTAAACCTATCACCCTAGGATCCTGGTTCCCTCCTGGACAGATGCAGACCATCACACCAGTATAGGCTTTCACCCTCCAGGTGGACCCCAGTCCCCAATGAAGTGAAATCCTGAGCTCTGCACCAGTTTTTCAACCACTGACTGAATCCCATGGTGTGGAGCACCTAGCCTCACCCATGCCATAGACAGGCAGTACCTCCGAGAAGGCTACCGTGCATGCTGTTGTCTAAGGCCCCTCCCCATCTCCACAAACACTTCTTGCACTGCTCTGATCCCTTTCTTAGCCAGGTCATTTGTCCCTAGGTGGACAATGACATCCAGCCCTCCCTGTGCAGCTGCTCCTGTAATCCTGAGGATTTTCTCCTGTCCCTCAAGCCATGGTGCCAGGCAGGCACCTTACCTCCCTCTCCTTCCTCCCCCATTTCTACCTTCCTAAGAATGGAGGCCCCCAGGAGTTGTTCCTTCCTGTGGGTCCCTGTGACCCTCCTGTGTGTCTCCTTTGTGGAGGTTCCCAGCATCCTCCTTGGTCTCCACTGTGGGTGCCTCCTTAGAGGAACCACACTCTCCAGAATGGCATAGAAATTGAGGAAAGGTACAACTGGAGGGATCCACCTCTGTTCCAATACCCTCACCCTCCATGAGCCCACTGTGGTCCAACCACTCCTCTTTCTTGGCAACCCTCTGAGGCAATGGCAGTGACTCTGGTGGTCCCTGGGTGAGATAGGAGGTCCCACAAATCCTGGCCAACTCAGCCTGGAGATGAGCAACCTCCTCCCTCAGCCCAGAGAGTGCCTGCAGATGGGACAACACCGCATCCTCCAGAACATCTCCTGGAAGACTGCTACTCCACAGCCACTGCACTGCACCACCCCATCATGTCTTATTTCTTGCCCCTCAACTGTTGTTTGGATTACTTACTCTTTCCATGACACACTACATGGTGGAGGGCAGGCCTAATATTGCTTGTATAATAACAACATCTTTAAATGTAATCTTTAACCAAGTGTTAGTAAGTGCACTGTTCATATCACCATCATTAATAAGTGCAAGGACAGCTTTATTAGCTTTAGAAATATTATTGCTGATGTGGATGAGGTGGGTGTTTTTGTCTCTAAAAGTGATTTTAATGTCAAGGTGAGGGATTAATATGTACATTAATGTAAGGTAAATACTTGGAAAGTGTAAGCAGATAATCAGGTTACCATTAATGATGTAAGCATTCGTAATTGGGATGGGGTGATAACTGTGTGCCCAATAACTGACTTCTGGTGGGAATGAAGCAGAAATTTTGACTATCAATAGGAACATGTCTTAAGTCCATAAGTGTAACTTTTAAAATTTGTAACTACACAATAACCACATATCCCACCACGGAGAGGTTTGCTGACATCCTTCAGAAAACCGAGAGGTTTATCAACTCGTCCATGATTCAGGTTCTGGTTCAAAGAAAGTAGCTGCCGTGGAATTCACGTTTGAGGCCATGACACTACATGGTGGAGGGCAGGCCCAAAACAAACAGCCCCTCCCAGAGACAACCAACACCCCAGCAGGCCCAACAACAACAACAACAGCAACAGTCCTGGGAGGAAACCGAAGTACCACAAACACAAGAAACACTATAAGAATAATAAGGGTAAACCACAAAGATTGCCCTTCATATAAGGAAATAGCCAATGAGAACCAAAATTTGAGAATTCTCGACAAGTACACTCTGTAACAGATGCTGTTCCTGTTCGGGCCCTTGCAGCAATACAACTGGGAGAGCAGGCCTCAACAGGCTGTGGAGATACCAGAAGTCCAGGCTCTCAGGCCCTTAGGCCTGAACCTGAAGCTGCCCTATATAGCATCAGTGCAGCATGGTGAGATGGTTCAAAGGAACCAGGCCCAGACTCTTTTGAGAGCTCTCCCATGCTGCTACAGGTACAGATTGACAATTACAGGCCCAGTCTGTATTGTAAAAGGTGGTCTTGGATACAAACAGAAAGCCCTGCACCAAGGCCCGAGGTCGGGGTTGCCTACTAACAGTACTACTGGATACAGGCTCAGCTGTGTCTGCATTACATGATGACCACCCAGACACATCCCTTTGGTTCACCAGACTGAGGACCAACATGTCTGGTGTAGACAAAACTAGGTTACCAGCACATCGCTCCTACCACTACCTGTGGCACCAGGACACCTGAAGACCTATCATATCTTTCAGCTGATGGTACTGCATGATCTCCCTAGTATAATTGGGATTGATTTCCTGGCACCACACGGCTGTGTGGTAGACATAGCCAGCATGTTACTGATACAAATTTAGGGACAATATCACACCATTATGATCCTGATTCACATGTTGTTGCAACAATATCTGCAAACAATAAAGAGTAAGACGTCATTGATTTGTTCAAGAACCATGCACTTTTAAAGCTCCTTCCCATTCTGCAAAGGCATTTGGAGGAATTTGCCTCCAATGAGCATGATTGTGGCAAGATGCACACTGTCATCAAAGTGACAGGCCCAGCACATGAGAGGCAATGGCAATACCCCTTCCACCTGAGGCCTTGCCTCTCTTAGGAAACAATAAAATCACTCCTCAAGCAAGGTGTAATTGGGACATGTGTTTCCACTGCAAATTCCCCAGTGTGGCCTGTGAAAAACGCACAGGTGTCTGTAGACTTACTATTGGCTACAGGAGACTAAACCAGGTCACTCCCCAGTTGTGCCCCAACTGTGGCATTGGCACCAAACATGCTAAGACTACTGACCCTGACCAACAATGGTTTAGTGCCCTGGACATCTCCAATGGTGTCTGGTCATTGCCATTGGCTCCCAAGAGTCAATATAAGTTTGCCTTCACCTTTGAGGGCAGGCAGTACACATGGACCTGCTTACCATAGGATTCCACAAGCCCTTCCCTGTTCCATTTGCACATGGGATGCCCTTGAGGGTTTCTGTACTCCCAGTGTCTCTTGCATATGTAAATGACCTGTTGTTGGCTACAGAAACACAGGAACAACATCTGGACTTCTTGAATAAATTACTGACCCTCATTCAGAGGGCAGGCCTTAAATGTGACCCTGCAAAGCACAACTATGTCAGAAAGGGTACTCTTTCTGGGTCCGAGATAACAGACCAAGGTCGAAGTCCTACCTTGAAGAAGATACAAGGATTGCAAGATTTGCACTGCCACTAGCGTGGCCACTCTTAGAAGATTTCTGGGTATGGTGAATTATTCCCAGATTTTATTTGTGATTTTGCTCAGAAGGATGCCCCTTCATATGAGCTACTGAAAAGGACATTTCTTGGAATTGGGGCCCCATTCACACCCAAGCTGTAATGTCACTATAGCAGGCCTTAGTCTCAGCCCCAGCACTGGTGAACCCTAATCCAGCTCTGCCATTCCATCTGGAATGTGCTACCTCTGACATTGCTATGTCTGCTGTGTTGGCCCAGAAGGTCCATGGCAACCTGAGACCCATTGCATATGCATTGCAGCTCTTGACTCAGTGAAAAGAAGAACAGCCTTTGTAAATGGAACCTTCTGGCCACCTACTGGGCTGTTAAGCACTTTCTGTATATTATTGGGTACTCCCCAATGATCAACATGAACCATACCCCAACTACCTTTTGCTATCAAATAGAGTGAAGGATGGGTAAGTCTCCAATACCAGACTGACACACTGGTCTCTTCTTCTCCAGAACAGAGACATTAAGGTCCACCCAACCAAATGCCATCTATGCCGATACATGGTCTCCTTTTACAAGGAGAACCCCATAACTGTACACTGCAGCCACCTGATCTCCCAGATCTAGGTCCTTTCCTTCCTGCTACACCACAACTACTTGAGAACACCTCATTGTGTCGAGTCTGTACAGATGGCTCAGCTTCCTATTACCAGGAGAACAAATTGCAGGGATGGGATATTAGTCATTTACACTTATGGTAACACTGTTAAAATTTCTAAGCATTGTAGTGTGTCATCGTTACAGTATGCTGAGAGCTCAGTGGTGGCCTGTGCCCTCGAGTTCATCCAGCAAGGAACCAAGGATTCCATCATTTTACAGACTCTGACTGGGTTTGTTGTTCCTTACAGAATTTCTTCCTTTCTGGCAGAAGAACCTTTATCCCCTTTGATGCCAGCCCAGTAAAACACAAGGAACTGGTAATATACATTCATTCACTGGCACAAACATTTGCACACAAACTCTATGTACACAAAGTTAAGGCCCATTCTATACACAATCCCTATCATGCTTTTGATAACACTGCTGACACCCTTGCAAAGGAAGGGACTGAGGGGGCACCCTGGATGATGGACCATCAGGAGGCCAGAGCAGCTGTGCATGTTGCTGCAGTCAGGAAGAAACCTGAACCCTTTCCCCTTGGACCTGTCAAAAGCCCAGCATGTAGACTTGAACTCAAAGATGTGTTCAGATTCCTCACAAAGGTACTGGGAAAACTCTACCTACCCATAACCCCTACCAAGGCATGAAGGTAAGTTACACCTATCCCTGATGACAAAGTCATCTGGTATAAACCAGATGACACCCCACCAAGTTGTGGGTGGTTACTCATCATCTTAGGCCCACATTTCTGCACCAAGTGCATGATGCCCCCACTGATGGACACCAGAGAATGGAGAATTCACCCAGAAGTTTAAGACCACCACTTGGTAGCCTGGTGTCACCAAAGATGATAAACAGTACATAGACAATTGCCTTGTTTGTGCATAAAATAACCCTATCCCTACCAAACAAAATGCCACACTACTACCACAAAGGCATTCTGGCCCTTGGCATGCCATACAGATTGATTTCATTGGTCCCTTGACCAATACCAGCAGAGACAACAAATACGCCCTTGTGGTGGCTGACCGCTTCTCTAAGTGGGTTGAAGCTTTCCCACTTAAACATGCACTGCTAAAACCACTGCCAAATCCTGGTGGAACAGATTTTCTCCAGTGGGGCCTGCCTCTCAAGGTAGAGTCAGATAAAGGAACCAGTTTTACAGGTGAGTTGATGAAAAAATCTCTTGAATGCCTTGGAGTTCATCAAGTTCCACATACCTTACCACCCACAATCTTCAGGTCAAGTAGAGAAATCCAACAGACAGATTAAGCAAATGCTTTCCAAATTCACTGAGGACAATCCCAGGATTGGGATTCCCTACTGCCATTACTCCTTATGGCAATTGGGGTATACCCTCAGCCACTACACCAGTTGACACCCTTGAGGTGATGACTGGTAGAAATATGAGATTACCTGAACACCTGTTGTTTGACCTGCACACCCCACTGCAGACTGTATGTCTGTAGACCAATATGTGGAAAAACTCAGACAAGACCTCATACGCACTCATTTGTATGTTGCTAACTGCATGGGCAAGGCCCAGCAACAGTCCAAAATTCAGTTTGACAAACATGCACAAGAAGTGGATTGGCAAGTTGGAGATCAGGTCATGGTTCTCAGATTTGCACATCCCACACATTCTTTCTCAATAAGTGGAAGGACCTTATCCCATTGTCAACAAGCTCAGAAGAATTTCCTGAAATTCCTACCTGTAACTCAATCAGTTCCTTCAGCAGTACCTTCAAGGACCACCTCCTTAAATATACCACCTGTATGTGCCCAGGACATACTCCTCCTGAACATAATAAAATATTTTGTTATTGTCCCTCTCATCAAATATTTTGTGTTATTTTCATAATTTCCAACTCCCCTTCCCCTCCTCTCCTCCTCTGCCCCATGTTTTCCCGCCCCCAGAACCTGCCTCAAATATACCCTTCCTGCATGTTTTCCTCAAGCTTTTTCCTTTGACTATCTGCCACTTTATGAAATGTCTCCTTTTTATAAACCTGCTGTAATCAAGTGTATTATCTAATTAAGTGTATATACTTTATTATTCCTCATCTTACTGTTTGATGATCGAACTTGTCGTTCAGTACTTTTTGCCCAGTTTTTGTAAAAATATCTGTACAACTGTAAGTTTGTGAAAACAGGCATTTTTGCTCACATACCTCCAGTATAAAATAAAATTGATTGATTGAGATTTTTCCACAGTACAATTTGCATTAACCTGTCATGCAAATGATTTGGTTTAGTATTGCTTTTACATTTACAATACACAGACAACTCACATTGTGGTGTTTATCAACACTTAACCAGCTCAAGAGCAACTTTCTGAAACTTTTTGCAACTCAGTTAAAATGCACATGCAGTTCTGTTGCAATGTAGTGAGAAAGTGAGTTGCTATTCCTAGTCAGCAGGATCTATGAACTTTGTTCTTGATCCAGAAACATTTATGCAAGTCACTAAAGCATGCAGAAGTAACTCACTAATGTGACATTTTAATGTATATTGTGCTGAAGACATTCAGATTCATGTATCCAAATAGTACATTATAGTAATGCAAGGTAGGACAGGACATTTTGAAAAGGTACCCACCCAAGAGGTCACAGTTTATTGATGGGTAGAAATTTCTAGACATACAATACAAAGTCAAAAAATAAATGGTGGTTGATTTGTGTGGGTGTGGTGGTGTGCCATTGTAAGGGCACCATAATTAGGGTACCGTCATGTGGGCACAGGCGACAAGGTCATGAGTGACAAGGGCATTTATGATTTTACAGTATCCCACACTCAGACCGTTTTGGCATCCACACTATTCTTTTGCCTTTCACTGCACAGCCCACCTTGGAGTTAGATATTGTCAGTTTGTCAATTGTGGGGGACAAAGCCTGCAAAATGTAAGTTTTACTGGATGGTCCTTGGGTGCCATAAGTTGCTGGTGGCACAAAGTTAACCAATGATTGTGATGGGTGACATTTGCTTGTGCCCTAATGTATGTTGCCCACATCTCCCACTCACTGGCATGGGTGAACAGGGGTGGTATAAAACAGTAGTCTCCTCTAGTTCACATCTTTTAATGCAAGTTAATCGAGACTGAGGAGTTCTGCTTTGATGAGTTACATGAAGAATACATGGAGGCAGATGTGCCAACCACAGAGCCCACCAGATTAACCAGCTTATCTACCAGTTCTTCCTGGGCAGCTCTGCAGTCAAGAAGCATCAACTACCATATGTGCAACCCCAACTGCCTCCTGCAAAAAATGAAAGGTGTCAATGGTGGTCTGCTCAGTGTGGGAACACTGGCAGGAGGGAAGGAAATCCATGTGCAGAACACATAGTATACACAAAAGCATGATATGAAACTGGATATGTTACTGCAGCTATGCAGCATTTAAAAGCATCAGCACTAAGAACATCTTCATACAGCTCAAACAGCTGCTTCTCTCAAACAGTGAAGATCTGGGGCCAGATTCATTAAACATTGCCTGGATGCAAACCGGGTAGCCCAGGGCAAACTGGGCTTTGTTAACAGGCGGTATTCACTAAAGCGGTTGCCACCACAAACTGGGTTTGTGCCCTAGGCATAGTTGTGAGGGGGAGCTGCAATGGAATTTAAGGGAAGGGGACCTGTATACTCCACCAATCCCATTCACTAAGGTTTTGCTCCATGCAAGGGCCATTGCAAAGGTCCTTGTGTGGAGCAAATTACTGCTAACAAAAATTTGGTGGAAATCCACACAAACCTAGTGGTTGACGAAGGTACTGTGTCCCTCCCGGTCCCTGATCACCCGCTGGATATAGTACAGTACATTTCATAATGTAGTGATCCCTCCATACTCCTGATCACCCACCGATATAGCACAGTACGCTTTCCATAGTGTAGTGGTCCCTTCCCCTTCCCAATCACCAATCTGATAATAAAAAGATTTTCCATAATGTAGTGATCCTTCCATCTCCCTGATTACTGATCCGATAATAAAAATATTTTTCCTAGTGTAGTGGTCCCTCCTTCTCCCTCAATGTTCTGATCGCTTGTCCCATAGTCACAAGAAAGATCCCAGTCCCTGCCCCGCCGGTCTCCGATGACTGTCCCGTAGTAGAAAAAATCCCAACCTGGTAATACAGTAGTCCCCTGTTCCCAAACCCTATTCCCTGAACCAATGCCCCTTGTACTTTGGTGGGCTGGAATTTTTCTTGTGACTTATGGGGCACATGATCAGAACATTGGGGGAGGGCCACTAGATTACCAGGGTTCTAATGTTTTAAAACAGGACCAGCAATCAGAACATTGGGGGAGGGAAGAGACCACTACACTATGGAAAATGTTTTATTATTGGATCGGTGATTGGGGTGGGGAGTGGAACCAATACACTATGGAAAATGTTTTTATTGTCAGATTGGTGATTGGGGAGGAGGGGAGACCACTCACACTGTGGAAACATTTATTTTACTATTAGGATTGGCATTCAGAGACATGGGAAGGAGGGAACCACTCAGACTGCCAGGGATTTTACAATTCCTTGCAGAAGGTTGATCATCAATAGGGAGGGCCATGCTACACTCAGTGCAGCCCATGCAGATGGGCTCATAATAAGCATGGCAATAGTCTACTAGTGCCATGCATGCCTAATGGGTTCATTTGTATGGCTGCCTTAGTGAATACCACCATAGCGCACGAAGCTATGCTTGCAGGGATATTCACTTGGTTGGGGGTCAGGGCTACACTGGTGAGGTTAGAGGTAGTGGTATCAGTGTTATCATTGCCTCTAACCAGTCCCATTCTACAGTCTGATAGTGCCATTCACTATCCATCTGTGAATAACATGTTTTGCAACCAGGGCAATCACAAGGTTCCATGCAAACTTCTGTGCTGCACTTTGTGATTTTTGTGAATCCTGGCCCGGAGTTCACCCACCAGACAGAAAAGGACACTACAAATAACAGTATGTAATTTGTTCTACAACATTTGTCAATCTGGTGGCAGCCTTTTGTTTCCTGATACCTCTGCTACCTCTAAAACTGATACACTTAATACTGCACCTCCAACCCTGCTGCCAATAACCTGAGTTGTAATGGCTTAGCCCCTGGCCAACATAGATTTTGTGAATGTGAGTGACAGCAGAAAACAGAACCAAGCAGATCAACTTCACAGACATCAGGTCAGATTGCATTGCTGTGTTAGTTTTAGGCAGTTGACACCTGGCACAATTCAGTACATGGTTCAACATGTAATCTGGGATGGTAACAGGGGAAAAGCAAACTAACATTGAACATCATGAGGTTTTGTTTGGCTAAAAGACTTTTGTAAGTGGAACCTGAAAAATTAAGAAACATAAGGAGGAGATTTAATGAGCTGTTAACCACCAACCAAACATCTGGCATTCTGTTTTGTGTGTGATTGAAATTATGGTTTAAGTTGATGCAGAGTAAATTGCCCAACAAAGGAATCTTATAAAAAGTGTTTTACTAACAGTAACAGCACTGAAGCTGGGTTGCTGAGGTGAAGCAAATACCTCTACAAATCACTCATATTGTCGCCCAATGAGCCACTGGTACTAATCATCTTTCACTGATCCATGCAGGACAGTCAGTACAGATTTCAGCTGCACTCAGTCTGCATTGGATCACATAAAGCCCAACAATATTTAGTTTAAGGTCATATTAATAATAACAATTTGAAATCATTGCACAATCTTTATCCCTTCACCTCAACTTGGGCATGAATGACATAGCACTGTACCACATATTATGCCATTGATATAAAAGAAAAAAATACTGTGCAGTTACAGTATGAATCAGGGCATGCTTTGTATGCTTGAAAAGATCGACATGGGGCTAATGTCACTTACTGTACTTCACTGAAAAATGGGAAAAAGAAAACCAATACTTGCACTCAAGCATGTGAGATGTGTGCTGCTAGGTGTTCCTGCCACCCATTTTGCATAGGTGTGACTACAGGACCCAGAGAGGTGCATATAGAACATTATCATGCCATCTCTGTAAGTACTCTTCCCATAGGTTGCACTTGCACATGTTGTGGAATGTACAATTATACAGCAATATTAACCAGTGAACCACATACAGTATTCTATATCATTACAGGGTTACCACGATCAGCCATACAATATTGTAGTGTGGCAGCAGGACAGTGCCATGCTGACATGTGGATTTCCTTAACCTTTAGAAGTGCCACCAGTCCTTGAGGCCTTGACCCATGACGGCAATGGTACAGGGATAGCAAGGTGTCAGTGGTACATTGTGTCAGCATACCAAGAGAGTACACATTTTTATTGGCTACAGTAATGTAAATGTATCTACTGAAACTGTTAAAGCATTGCCTGCATTTATTTAGGGTCCATCAGGGCACCCAGGCTCAAACACTACAACACCCTCCTCTCATACCATGACATACTGGCAGTGATTGTCAAGTACTTTTGATTATACAGTGCACCAAGTGGCACTGTCAACTGTAGGTTTCTAGTATACATGGACATTTTACTTACTGTATACACCATTTCTGACATTTCAGCAGCTATAAGAAGAAGTGAAGGAGATGTGGCTTCAGCTTGAGGAGGAGAATGAGTGCTGGCACAATGTCATCAGTACCCCAGTACCCACAGGGAAGAAAGATGGTCATAAGGACATTGGAAGAAAGGCTGGCAGCATCTTGTGAGAAAGGATTAGCTCTCTTCAAGCACAGCTCAAAACCCTTAAACAAAGAGGAATGAGTCTTTCATTAACATGGTGGGATGAGCTGGTTGGCCTTATTTGTATATTCTGGGAGAAGGTGATAGGGCAGGGCATTTTATAAACTTGGGAGGGAGCTGGCTGGGTTGGCATTTGTTTGAATTTTTTGGGGAAGAGGTATTTGATAAACATGAAGGAGGGACTTGTTGGCCACCTATTTATATTTCTTTCATGGAGGGAAGTGGCATATGATAAATGTGGGGTGGGGTGGACTATGTTGGCCCTTATTTGTATTTTTCTCAGGAGTAGGAAAGGGGCATTTGATACACCACAATGTTAATATCATATATATATATATATATATATATATACTGTATATATTATGGTAGCACGGTAGTGCTACCATAGTTAGGTTTGAGTAGCAAATTCAAGGTTAAAGGGTCAAATTTTGCACCTAAATAAAGTTGCCACTGTTCAATGGATTTGCCTGAAACTTGAATGCATGATCAAGAACCATACTTCTTGGGGTCTACCAACTTTGTACCAGTCAGATATACGGTTCGCGGAGTTATTAAGTCAGATCTGCGGTGTGTTTACGGTTTCGGGAGAATTCTTTGCTTTTGCCTATGGGTCGCGCGTTTACACGAGCGTCCAAAACTTCCAGTGAACGTGTGGTTTGGTGCCTGTTGTGACTTTCAAAGATTTCATGAAAAGTATTAAATGGTTCAAAAGTTATTCAAAACAAGTTCCCATTATAAGTCAATGGGAAAAGTTAACAAAAGGTCAAAAGTGTCGCAAATGCAGTTTTTACTCAAAATGACCCTTTTACTTTCGCAAATCTGTCATTTTGTGTTCAGTTGGTGATCAGAAAAATGCTTGCTATTTAAATTTGGGACATTCTAGCAAACTAATTCTTTTATATTCACCTAGTCAGAGCCTGAGGATGCTAGCCATGTCTTTATTTTGGGTGAAACACCCAGAAATATATTTTAAATTTCTGCAAAAGTAGTGTCAGTAAGTACTGTCGCACATGTGACACTTACGCAGTTGTTTTGTGAAAGCTTTAAAGTTTGACAGTACTTTTCAGACTATGGCCAAAATGACAGGAGTTCTTTGTCCATCCGCTGCAAAAGAACTGTTTGGTCTTTGGGCTGAAATTTGAGGAAGGCAGCCAACATCTCACAGATGTGCTTTTCAGTGGATTGGTGAAAAATATTGCACAGCTGCCAAGTTACGGTACTCAAAGTTGATGTTTTTCCCATAGACTAACATGGTGGCATACGCCGTGCCTTTCAGGGCTTGTATCTTAAAAAGTGTGCGAGATACGAATTTTCATCATGAATAAGAGTAGCTCTGTGGCTACGCATGCAAAATATAGCCAGGAAGTGCAAGATTCATGTGACATTTAAATTTTATTTCACGTTGTAAGTTCCTGAGATATAAACAATTTAGTATTCCAACAGCTCGCTTTTCTGCTCTGAGGCCCATTGTTATGCATACGTTCTTTGTACATACTGTGTTTCTATGCAGCTGTTGGGGAAAAACAGGGTATGCTTCTCCTAATGTTACAGTTACTATTTCCCCTTGCTTTTATGTACTGTTGGCATTCTGTTTCTGTGTGCGCCATGCGTCTGGTACTTTATGTTTGTTGTTTGCTGTTTTTGTTACTGTTACCATTTGTGTTTCCTACTGTTTGTGTTTGCATTTCAGTTTGTGTCCCTGTGTGCATTGCCATTTGCATTTACAGCAGCCCTTTCATTTGCTTTATTGTTTCTCTTTCATTTTGAGTCTTCTGCTGTTACTGTTACTATTTTTAGTTGCATTACTGTGCCCTGTGCATTACAGTTTGTGTTTCCATATGTGCTTGCATTTCCTTTTGTGTTTCTGTTTCCTTTGCTGCTATTGTTGCTGTTACTGTTACTATTTGCCTTTACAGTGCGGTACTGTGCCCATACATGCATCACATGGCGGGAGGCGTGGGGCCCAAAGGGCCCAGTGCTCCTACCACTGCATTTCTTTCACTATTTCTCATCATCATTCTCAAAAAGAAGGAAATTAGAGGCAAAAACTCCATTTAACGCATCAGTTAGGGTTGTTCCACAGTGACAAAAGTGAGGAAATTTGGTGTTAGGGTTGAAACCCTCTTGGACCCTCAGTCCACCCCCAACCTGCATCGGGGTGCATGTTGGGGTCATTGGTCCTAACTCTCACCCCATTGTCCTATTCCTCAGATTCTTTACACATGTGATGGAGTGAGAGCTAGAATTCGACAAGCCCAATAGCACCCGATGCTGTGGTTAGGGGGTGGGCAGAGGAGGTGTCAGGGGGGTTTCAACCCCTAACACAAATTCCTCACTTTTGTCACTGTGGAATGTTTTCCAACTGATGCAATAAATGGATTTTTTGCTCTTTTACTATAGATATATATATATATATATATACATATATATACATATATATACACACACATATTATGGTAGCACAGTAGTGCTACCATAAGTTAGGGTTGAGTAGCCCTTTTAAGGTTAATGGGTGAAACTTTGCACCTTAATAACTTTGCCACTGTTCAACAGATTTACCTGATATTTAGTATGCACAATTGGACATGGTAGATCTCATTATCTGCCAACTTTCATACCAGACGGGTATATGGCTGTGGAGTTATTAAGCAACAACAAAAAGCACAATTACTGTTTGCTAATTCTTGCTCTACTGCAGGTTACATGGTTATGACCGGTCTGAAAACTTCAGGAACATGCAGCTGGGGTCCCGATGTTCCTTTTGAAGATTTTGTGAAAAATATTGAATGGTTCAAAGTTTCAAAAACAAGTTCCCATTATAAGTCAAAGAGAAAGTTAACAAAAAAGTTTGAAAGTGTCGCAAATGCACTTTTTAGTGTCTCAAATGGCCTCTAGTAGTGTCGCAAATCTGCCATTTAGTTTTCAGTTAGTGATCAGAAAATGCTTGGCATTTAAAATTGGGACCTCTAGGGACACAGTTCTTTCTGTGTTCACCTAGTCGGACCCTGAGGATGCTAGCCATGCCTTTATAATAGGCACTTGGATGTCTAGTGTGCTTTCCTGGTTAACAAAAGCAAATAAATACATTTTGGGGTTAAACACCCCAGAAATATTTTTAAATTTTTGGAAACAGTAGTTCGAACGTAGTGTCGCATTTAACAACACTTTTGCAAATTTTTGTGAGAAGTGTGGCAAATTACAACACTACTTTTCCAGAATAAGGCAAATGACAGGAGTTCTTTGCACCTTGCTGCAAAAGAACCGTTTGGTCTTTGGGCTGAAATTTGGAGGAAGGCAGCCAACATTTCACAGATGTGCCTTTTGGTAGCTTGGCAAAAAATATTGCATGGCTGACAAGTTATGGTACAAGTTGATGTTTTTCACATAGACAAACATGGTGGCATAGGCTGTGCCTTTTGGGGCTCATATCTCGAAAATGGTGCGAGATACGGAATTTCCATCGTGACAACGCATAGCCCATGGCTATGCATTAAGCAAAACATAGCCAAGAAAATTATGAATCATGAGATTTTTTTTCTCGTCGATGGTTACTGAGATATAAGCAATTTAGTATTCCAACACCTCATTTTCAGCTCCAAGGCCCATTATTATGCATGCATTCTTTGTACACTGTGTTTTCTATGCAGCTGTTAGGGAAAAACAGGGTATGAACTTCTGTTAATGTAGCAGTTACTGTTTCCACTTGTGTTTACGATACACGTTTGCATTAATGTTGCTGTGTACGGTACCTCTGTTTCGTTTGCTGTTATTGTTCACGTTAACTTTACCATTTACATTTATAATTGTGATAATTGCAAGTACACTTAAGTTAGCACAATTAGAGTTGAATGCCCTTAGTCGGGCGACTTCTACCCCCACCCGGAGGAGGTATTTGCATCCTGACTGGGAGCCAGAGTAAAACAAAGGACATGGACATCTATGGTACACCTCCCTGATTGCAGGTAGACTTCAGTTATGACACTTGTGACTTGTATGGTCTCAGCCATGCAATGCTCCCCATACAGTCCAGACCTGGCACTGTTTCCTGAGTGGAGAGCCACAGCTAAATGGAGGCTGTGGACATCAATGGTAGAGCTCCTAATTGAAAGTAAAGTCAAGTTAGCACAGTTAGGAGTTTCATGGCCTAAGCCAGGCAAGGCCCCCATCCCTCCAGTCCACCTACTGCATCCTGAGTGGAGACCCACAGTAAAAATAAGGCCATGGATATGAATGGTGCACCTCCTGATTGTAGCTACACAGAAGTTTGGACAATTAGGAGTTACACAGCCTGAGCTATGAATTTCACTCTCCTTCCCAACCAGAGCAGCCACTGCATCATGAGTGGATAGCTAGAGTACAACAAAGCCCATGGACATAAACGGTACACCTCCTTTATGGCAGGCACACTCCAGTTACCACACTTATGACTTGCACAGTGCCAGCCATGAAATGCTCCCTGTACACTCCAGACCAGGTACTGTATCCTGAGTAAAGAGCCACAGCAAAAGTGAGGCTGTGGACATCAATGGTACACCTCCATAATTGCAAGTACAGTCAAGGCCCCCCGACCAGGTACTGCATACTGAGTGTTGAGTTACAGCAAAATAAGCTCATGGACATCAATGGTGTATATCAGTGATTGCACCTGTACACAAGCTTGCAGAGTTAGGGAGTTTCACAGTCTCTGGCAGGAACCCCCCAACCAGAGCAGCTACTGCATCCTGAGTGGAGAGGCATAGTTTAACAAAGCCCATGGACATCAACGGTACCTCCCTGATTGCAGGTACACTCCAGTTACCACACTTATGACTTGCATGACCTCAGCCACTCTATGCTACTACCACACTCCAGGCCAGGTACTGTTTCCTGAGTGGAGAGACACAGCAAAACTGAGGTTGTGGACATGAATAGTACAGATCCCTAATTGAAAGTATACTCCAGTTACCACAGTTAGAAGCTGCATGGCTATATCCAGGGAATACCCCCCCATGCAGACCAGGTACTGCATACAGTTAGTAGACCCACAACAAAAATAAGCCCATGGACATCAATGGTGCACCTCACTGATTGTAGTTGTACACAAGTTTGCACAGTTAGGAGTTGCAGAGTCTCAACCAGAATCCCCCACAACCAGAGCAGGTACTGCATTCTGAGTGGACAGCAACAGTAAACCAAAGGCCATGGACATCAATGGTACACCAACGTGATGGCAGGTACACTCCAGTTACCACACTTATGACTTCCACGGTCTCAGCCATGCAATGCTACCCCCACACTCCAGACCAGGTACTGTTTCTGCCTGGAGAGACACAGCTAAACTGAGGTTGTGGATAGTAATGATACGCCTCCTGACTGGAAGTACAGTCTACTTACTACAGTTAGGAGTTGCATGGACTTAGTCAGGCAATGCCTCCCAGACGAGGTACTGCATACTGAGTGTAGAGCCACAACAAACGTAAGCTGATGGACATCAGTGGTGCACCTCTGTGATTCCAGTTGTACACAAGTTTGCAGAGTTAGGAGTTGCACAGCCTGAGGCAGAAATTCCCCCAACCACAGCAGCTACTGCATTCTGGGTGGAAAGCCACAGTTAAACAAAGGCCATGGATATTTTGGATAGACCTCCCTGATTGCAGGTGCACTCTAATTACCAGATTAATGACTTGCATGGTCTCAGCTATGCAATGTTCCCTGCCACAGTGCAGACCAGGTGCTGTATCCTGAGTGGAGAGGCACAGCAAAACTGAGGCTGTGGACATCAATGGTACACCTCCCTAATTGGAACTACACTCAAATTAGCAAAGTTCGGAGTTGGATGGTTCCTAGCTAGGCAATGCCCCTATGCACCTCCACAGATGAGGTACTGTGTGCTGAGTGCACAGCCACAGCAAAAAATAGGGCCATGGACATCAGTATTTAGTCTCTGTATAGTTAGGGGCAAGAAGTGATATGAAAATGAATGGTGCATGTTTGTGGCTGTAGTGATAGCGTAGGTGGAAAAGTTTGCACTTATATGCTGTTAGCCAGGAGTACATTTCCACAGTTAGTTAAGGGTATGGATCTTCACGGAACTGACCCATGTTTGTAGGAGTACACAAGCTATAACAATTAGCAGTTGCATGTCATCAGCAATGTGATGTCTCTGTAAGACACTGCCAATACAGATTAGTTACTCTGGTATGAGTACTTACTTTCAGTGGTCGGCATTGCACCAAGTGTGATAAATAGTAACTTGCAGAACTTTTTCAAGAAAGACAAGTTTTGCAATATAAGTTTTTTATTTCTAAAAAAAAATGTACTAAAATATAAATAAACAATATGAGTTTTTGTAGCACTATAAGGAAATAAAATACCACAAATATAAAGCTGTAATGCTTTTAGTAAAATATTTTTTTTTGAAAAGTAAATGGTTTATAACATATATATATATATATATATATATATATATATATATTACTGTATATATATATATATATATATATATATATATATATATATATATAAAACTAACAAAATGAATAACACTGAGTAGGAAGTGTGTTCACTGGCTCAGTCAGCCCAAGCAGGAAGCTGGACAAATGTGGAGGTGCATCTGAAGTGGAAGCTGTTGCACCAGCTCGAGAGGAGATACCTCGACAGCTGTGGAGGTCATCCATCAGTGGCCAGAGAGACTGCTTTGCAGCCTGAGTGAAGCTGTGCTACTGTCCACAGTGTCACCTGCCACTGTGCCCACAGGCTCGAGCACAAGATTAACAGTGGCTTATTGTGCTGCAAGTTGTTGTTGTATTGTGGCATGCTCTTTCTTAATTCTTTTACTTCATTTGTTAGACTGTCAATCTTGTGCTCGAGTCTGTGAACACAACGGCAGTGCAGAGTGTGCTGTTTTTAATGTGACTGATCTTTAAAGAGAAAAACAAAGTATTACTATGTAAGAATGTCAAAAATACAACTGTGTTTCATTACTTCACTTTTGGGCCACACTTATGACAGTTATGAGCTGCATTTCATCACCCAGCCAATGGCTCTCATCAGCACCCACCTGTCCCTGCTGCACTGCAGCATAGGTATTTTATAATAGTGTATGGAAAATGTTGTTTTGTATAGAAATCTATTACTGGGTGAAGTTCTTATGTTTTAGTACTAATGTAATAACTGTTATGATGCAGTAGGTGTGTCAGTACTGTATCATAACAAGGTGAAATGCTGCCACATAGGTGATTTACTCAATATGGTTAAGGTGTGCCATGTGAATGAAAGACACCAGGGTGTGGCAAATCTAGCAATATGCGTAGTCTGTGTTATGGTATGTTGCTTTACTGTTGTGTGTCTACATTACAGATGAGGCACTGTATTGTGAGTGTTCACTGACAGTAAAAACACATTGACTGATATTCATGTTAGAGCATAAAAATAAAGTGACACAAGCTGGGAGAGTACATTATTGCATGAAATCAGGTACCACATGTCCTGTCCCTGTGGCTACACAGACCAGATTGTATTTCATGTCTTGTGCCCAACCCTCCCACCCCACACAGACAGTATGTACTGATTATTGAGTATAGAGTGAAAGGAAAACAAGGTACATTGGCATCAGTGGTGCATCTTTGTGTTTGTAGGGACACTGAAATTTTGCAACCTTTGAGTTACATGTGGTTATGCAGATGATGCTCCATCACCATCCCTCACCCCCCACTGCACATGACAGAGAGGGACAGTGGAACAGTCTCTTGAGTGTATGCCCAGAGAACAGAAATGTTTTACTCATTTATGTCATATATCTCTGTTTGTGGTAGATAACAGGTTATGGATTTAGGAGTTGGATGGTGTTACCTAGGTAGAGTAAGCACCTGTCCATACAGACCACAGATAAGGTACTGTGTTGTGAGTGAGGCCATCAGTAAAATAGAGTTTTATGGCACTTATTACTTGCACTCTCAGCCATGCAATGCTCCCCACACAGTCCAGACCAGGTACTGTTTCCTGAGTGGAGAGAACACAGCAGAATGGAGGCTGTGGACATCAATGGTAGAGCTGCCAAATTGAAAGTAGTCAAGTTAGCAAAGTTAGGAGTTGCATGGCCTTAGCCAGGTGATGCCCCTGTCCCCCTTCCTCAGTCCAGACACTGCATCCTGAGTGAGAGTCACAGCAAAAATAAAGGCCATGGATATGAATGGTGCACCTACTTGATTGCAGCTGTGCAGAAGTTTGGACAGTTAGAGTTGCATAGCCTGAGCTATGAATTCCTCCTGCCCCCAACAAGAGCAGCCACTGAATCCTGAGTTGATAGCTAGAGTACAACAAAGCAGACACACTCCAGTTACACACTTATGACTTGCACAGTGCCAGCCATGAAATGCTCCCCATACACTCCAGACCAGGTACTGTAACCTGAGTAGAGAGCCACAGCAAAAGTGAGGCTGTGGACATCAATGGTACACCTCCATAATTGCAAGTACAGTCAAGCTCCCCCAGACCAGGTACTGCATACTGAGTGTTGAACTACAGCAAAAATAAGATCATGGATATCAGTGGTGTACATCTGTGATTGCATCTGTACACAAGCTTGCAGAGTTAGGAGTTGAACAGCCTCTGGCAGGACCCCCCAGCAGAGCAGCTACTGCATCCTGAGTAGAGAGGCATAGTTCAACAAAGCCCATGGACATCAACAGTACGCCTCTGATTGCAGGTGTACTCCACTTAGCACACTTATGACTTGCATGGTCTCAGCCACTCAATACTCCTCTCACACTCCAGACCAGGTACTGTTTCTGAGTGGAGAGACACAGCAAGACTGATGCTGTGGACATGAATGGTACAGCTCCTCTAATTGAAAGTACACTCAAGCTGGCACAGTCAGGAGTTGCATGGTTTTAGCCAGGCAATGCCCCCCACAGACCAGGTACTGTGTACTGAGTGTAGATCCTCAGCAAAATAAGCACATGGACGTCAATGGTGCACCTCCCTGATTGCAGCTGTCACATCTTTGCACAGTTAGGAATTGCACAGTGTCAGCCAGGAATCTCCCAACAACTAGAGCAGGTACTGCATCCTAAGTGCAAAGCTACAGTTAAACAAAGGCCATGGACATCAATGGCACACCTCCTGATAGCAAGTACACACCAGTTACCACACTTATGGCTTACATGATCTCAGCCATGCAATGCTACCCCACACTCCAGACCAGGTACTGTTTCCTGACTGAAGATACACAGCAAAACTGAGGTTGTGGATAGCAATGGTACACCTCTCTGATTGCAAGTACTGTCAAGTTAATAGATTTAGGAGTTGCATGGCCTTAGCCAGGTAATGCCCCCAGACCAGGTACTGTGTGCTGAGTGTAGAGCCACAGGAACATAAGCTGATGGACATCAATGGTGCACCTCTGTGATTCTAGTTATACACAAGTTTGCAGAGTTAGGAGTTGCACAGTCTTAGGCAGGAATCCCCCAACAATAGTCAGCATGTACAGCCTTTTAGCAGGCACACTTCAATTACCACACTTATGACTTGCATGGTATGAGCCATGCAATGCTCCCCCTGACACCCAGACCAGGTACTGTATCCTGAACAGAGAGCCACAGCAAAATTGAGGCTGTAAATATCAATGGAACACCTCTGTTATTGCAAGTACAGTCAAGCCCCTCCCCCATAGCAGGTACTGCATACTGAGTTTTGAGCTCAACGGTGTATGTCTGTGATTGCACCTGTACACATACTTGCAGAGTTAGGACTTGCATAGTCTCTGGCAGGAACCCCCAACCAGAGCAGCTATTGTATCCTGAGTGGAGAGGCCAGTTTAACAAAGCCCATGGACATCAACGGTACACCTACTTGATAGCAGGCACACTCCAGTTACTACACTTTTTTTATTTAGTTGTTTAACCAGGAGTAGCACACTAAGCTGAAAGCTTTTTCACAGGAGCAACCTGGGAGCACAGAGAAGTTAAGTGACTTGCTTAGGGTCACACAGTATGCAAGTGGAAGCTGTGGGATTCAAACCCTGTTCTGGTCTGCTGGAGGTCACCAGATTTGCAGCTCAGAGCCTTAAGCCACTGCACTATATTGCCTCCTTAACTTATTACTTGCATGGTCTCAGCCACTTAATGCTCCCCCCACACTACAGGCCAGTTACTGTTTCCTGAGTGGAGAGACAGAGTAAACTGAGGCTGTGGACCTGAATTGTACAGCTCCCTAATTGAAAGTACATGCAAGTTACCAGAGTTAGGAGTTGCATTGCTTTGCTCCAGGGAATCCCAACAGACCAGGTACTGCGTATTGAGTGTAGATCCAGAGTGAAAATAAGCCCATGTATGTAAATGGTGCACCCTCACTGATTGCAGCTGTACAGAAGTTTGCACAGTTAGGAGTTGCACAGTGTCAGCTAGGAATCCCCCAACCAGAGCAGATACTGCATCCTGAGTGGAGAGCTACAGTTAAACAAAGGCCATGGTCATCAATGGCCCACCTCCCTAATAGCACAGTATGAGATTTGTGTCAGCTGATATTCTACACTTACAGTCAGAACTAGTAGCATGCTCCAGCTTCACCTGTGGCTGTGGTGTTTGTGCACTCTCCTGACCACTGTAAGACAGAGAAATAGTTTCTTACATATATGCTGCTATTTAACTTTTGTTACTAATACTGTGATTCTATTTGGTTCTATATTCACCTTGCCTTTATCTTTCTCATGTGTTAAAATGTGTGACTTAACCTGTTGTATGATAATAGTCAGGTGCTGTGGCTGTGCGTGCAGCCCACCACCCACCCACCCCACACACGCAGACACCCACAGAGTGGTATCGTATCACTAATTGACAGTCACTTATAAAAATATTCATACAAATGATTCTCTTGTCATGGTGAGAAACTCACTATGGTAATAGCTGTACTAAATACTTATCTGTTGACTATTGTACAAGTAGAACTCTTATTTTGTGAGAAAACAGTAACTTCTTATCTACGTAATTCTTTCTAAGTCATTAGTACTGTGTTAGGTATTACTTAGTTATACATTTAAGATCTGATCTGTCTTGAGTGTAGAAACACAGGGGAAACTAGTACCATCAAAAATTATAGAACAGCTTGCTAATCATTGAGGTATATATGCTTGGGAAATTACTACTTTTATGTGGTCAGCAAAGGTATATAGCTGTGATGATACACAAAGAATTTCTGATTTGCACTCTGCAGTCTTAAAAAAAGTAGCACAGTACATACCAATGTTACAGCAGCTCAGTGGTTTCACAGCATCAAAGTCTGCTCAATGTACGCCAGTGATAGTAACTATAGTTAATAATTTATTGTGCAATGCTCTTATCTTCAGATTTGATAATAATGACACTGCCAGTGTCAGAATGGTCAGCCTCTACAGCCCTCAGACGCCTGGCACTACCTCGCTTTGTGGTGGGAGTGCCTTTGATGAACTGTAAAATGAGAGATTTTAAATATTTTCACCGAGTGTGGTATTTTTGAGTAAATATATTGCTAAGTGATTTCTTGAAAAGTAATACTCTACTCAGCCACTTAAGATACACCTAGATGACGTGCTGTATTATGGCTCAGTATACAAAAACATTTAAAATGGATAGAAATGTTACAATCAGGTGATAGTAGTAAGAGTAAGCAATAAGACATGGCTTGGTATTGGTAGTACTGAGATACCCACACACCCAGAGGCATAGTTAATTACAAGACCATAGGTCGAGAGCCTTCAGTCTCTTGGTGTGTGGTTGTCTTAGTACTACCAACACCCAGCCAGGTCTTACTGCTTATATGAAATGGCCCATATACAAGTTTGAAAAAAAAAAACATTCTAAAAGTTTTCAAAATCACAAAAAATATTATGACATGTTGTTAAATAATGTAAAATTCTCCTTCCACAGATGTTTTTCACTTGTCAGTCATCTGCCTTTTTAACACTCAATACATTGTGTAATTGTTTAGCATGTAATACAAGAATTCAAAGCTCTGTATTATTCCAGTAGTAGAATGCCCCACCCCAACACACACAGAAAGGTGACATGGAATACAGCCACACAGTGTACTATGACATGACTTATATCTGAGTACTACATGAGAGTAATCGTTGATTTAATTATTATTGACACAATGCATAGCATTGCCTTATTTGTATTACTATTTATAATGTTTACAGCTAGTTTTAAACCTTGGTAAGTGTATGGCTAAGCTGTATATGTATGTCAGTACAAGGTAAACATTAGACTTTTACAATGTTAACAGACACTCTGAAAACTCACATTTTTGAAATGCTTTTAAATTATTATTATAAGGGTCTCTGCAATGCTTACATTTGAGTTTTTATTAACATTGTGAGAGCCTTATGTTAATCTCCTTACTACTGTATGTTATCCCCACGGTTCATCATTGCTTAATTAAGAGAACAGTTAATGTATGTTTTTTTTCACAAAACAAAATGTCTTTAGTTACAGAGTTTGTCTACTCACGGTGTGTTAGGTGCTCCCCGCTTCTGGCTTTCCTGCTGCCTCCACATGTCATGAGCGAGGTAGTACCAGGTGACGCCATTGTCAGGTATCTCCCCTCAAGCTTTAAAGTATAGAAGCACTGGGGCAACAACTTCCACTTTCGCTTGCACATTAGTGCAATCTTGTTGCAGATCTTATGTTCTCCTTGCATAAATCTGTGGACACACCTCCACATTTTGTCCAACTTCATATTTGTACTCCACATTAGGATGAATGGGTTTCCTCGGCCTGGGCTAACTGAACCAGACAACACACCTCCTTCTGTGATCAGAGATGCATGTTTTAAATCTTTTGATGGATTGTCAAAACTGTAATAAATAGAGAATAAACACTATGTTAGAAAATAGTATTGTGAAATATTCATTTTTTTTTTGTCTGTTTGCATGTCATCATAGTAGGTATTGTCATAGACTTTAATATTCACTGTTGTATAGTTACAGTAATATACCGTGCAGGATTAACAAAAGTTATGCACTGTGTTTGTCCGATTTGTGGTGTTGCATCCTGGCAGTGCAGTGAGACTCACACAGCTTGCTGTGTAATGCTATCCCCAGCACTGGTAAAGGTGTGGTGCGCAGCCCAAGACTGTATACTAAGGCTCTGCCATGGGCATAAACAGTGCTGATACATCCCTGCCACAGGCCCTCATGAAGTCCCACTATTGGGGCAGTAGTAGTAGAGATGCACACCTGGGCACCCATGCAATGTTGTTCGTGGTGTCTGTTGAACCAATGGTGGTCCCTCCCCATTGTTTGTATGATGTTGCTACTGGTGGTGTTGAATGAACCGTAAACCATGCTTACATCTCAAGCCCTTGTTAATGCATGTTGCTGCAGCAGGTGTATAGACAGCCTTGCTCATCCCATGTTGCACCAAAACAATTATTTAGGTACTCCACAACAGCAGGTTGCTGCTGTTGGTGTGTGACTGAAAACAGAGGCATACTGGCACAGCTGCCTGCTGACAGAGTTGTCTGACAATGAGAGGTATTTCACAAAGTCACTTGCATCATGAAGAGCATTGTACAGGTGGTGACGGACATCATTGGTACTATAGTTGCCATGTGCAGGATTGTATAGGCACTTTGGGGGCATCAGTAGTACTATTGGTGCCAGTAGCATTATCGTACGGGCAATTGGGGAAATTGTTAATCCTGTTCAGAATGTAAAATAGTTTGACTAATCATTGCATAACAATAATATGACATTCAAAAGATTCATGTTTGTAATTAAAATCTTCAGTCTGTCTTAGGTGTATGGCAAAACAAGAGAGTTATTTTAAATACAACAGTCTATTGACTATGTGTGTATGTATCACACCATTCTGAATATCTGCATGAATATGAATACATGTAACAGTGCAACAGTGGTATAGCATTTTTTTTTGTCAGCGAATCAGTGCAGCTTTTCTATTTTTGACCAACTTAATGGGCTCTAAAATAGCCTTTGTTAAGGATTCTGTCTGCTGTAACAGCCTGATATTTTTAGAGGAGTGTGAGTATTCCATCTTGAAGGTCTCCCAGAAAATGCAATTGCCAGCATGTGAGAAGTGCACACCATTGGGTAGGTACAGCCACTCATTATAATATTTAATTTGAGGATGACATATGGTGTGCATCCCAGCCATGCGGAGGTATCCAGATATTTAGATTTTTATTTTCTGCGAGCTCTGTCAAGCAGGTACATATGCTGTTCTGCTTGCCAGGCTCTATGCTCTGTAATATCAGAAAAATCCACATAATAGAAGCAAGATCCAATTTTGTTTGAGACTAAATCTATCCATCTTTGGTTCCCAAATAATTGCCTCTGAGATGGATTAGCAGTATGTCTGGCTGAGCTTGAGTAGTCAAAGTCTGTGTATTGTTGGCATGAGATACTCCCACCTCATGCCACCTCTACAAACCCACTTTACAGAGCAATTTAGAAGCTGCAGGTCTTCCCAAAATCACTCCTCTGAGCACACTCTGAATCACACCTTACTATGCTGCTGCCCACTACCCACACATTCCATCTGCTGTTTTCTGCCATTCTTAGCTTTTAAACTCAGAAGTGGACAGACAGCTACCAAAAAAATCAGTGTTTCTCCTGCAGTGGCTAGCCACAAGTGGATGTTTAACAAAGATTTCCTCTCTGCTTCAGTACTGCTTTTCTTGGCTGATGCTAAACACAGTGATTTGCCATGTTATTGGTTGATGATTTACCATGGTTGCCCAATAGAGTGCATACACTGACTAT
Organism: Neoceratodus forsteri; assembly: GCA_016271365.2. Taxonomy (NCBI): domain Eukaryota; kingdom Metazoa; phylum Chordata; order Ceratodontiformes; family Ceratodontidae; genus Neoceratodus; species Neoceratodus forsteri. The sequence goes on along the minus strand of CM057455.1, from coordinate 633,471,423 downwards.
TATTACACTGAGTGGGGGTTCTTGCTGTCAAACACAAATGCAGAAATATTTCTTAGTGGAAAATGTAAGATTGCCATTGGCTACTTCAAACAATTAAACTTAACAGAGACATATGATTGGTTGTGTCTCTTGTTATGATGCACGTGCTGCTTGTTTCTGCCTCCAATTGCAGGTCTATCTGTGCTAGTAAGTATTGATTCAGACTCTGACTTTAAACTGTTATAACTTTTTTTACAGTATGCTAGGTAAATAATATTATTATTGTCAAATACATCATTAAAATGTTTTCTTTAATACTATTTTTGTACTACTAATAGTTTTATGATGCTAGAAAAATTGTTTAGAAAATGTGATGTATTTACACAGTTGGAAAGCAGGGTGTCTTTGTTTTCTCTAAGATGGCTGCTATGTCCTTCTTCTTCACTGTTCTGTGGTTGTGATTGGTTGCTCTATATGGCCTGATAAATGTGCCAATACATTTGTTGCAGCGTCCATCACTCAAATAGGCACCAGTCTGTGACTGGCTAAGTGTCTAGGGGTGTAAAGAAATTGTAATTTGCGAAAGTGTCATGCTTATGACACTATTATTTGACACTTATGCATGCAAAACTATTTTGCGACACTGTATTCGACATTATTGCATGTTTGACACTTGTTTTTGTGAACGTGTTGTATGCACGATAATTATATTTTGGAAAGTGTTGTACGCTCGACACTACTTTTCTGACTTTTGAAAAACTGTTTTCTTAGGTTGAACAGCACTGAAGATGATTAACATTGTGTCACTTTTATTTTTGACAGTTTTAGATATTTTTCTCATATAATAATTGATGTTATGTTCAGCAGCATTTAAAAAGACTTGTATTGTTTCACTGAGCTTCATTTACTACACTAATTATCTGTACAATGTTTAGTAGGCAGTAGTATTTGTCATTCTTATATGAGATATGGATAGTGTATGATGGTATGTAATGTTAGACACACTGAAGAGATGTATACTAATTTATTTTATTTCTGTACTTCCCATACAGGTGTCTGATTTCCTGTAAGATTGGTGTACTGAACTGTGAATTGTGAAACAGGAAGATGCCCTCTAAACAGAGAAGAAGTCTATGCAGAAATGAAATAGGTATAATACTACATCATGCTGCTTAAGAGTAATGCAAAACCCAGTGATGGTTATTCAAGACGTAAATGATTCAACATTCCAGTAAAGGCCTGAATTCAGAGCTTCACCACTCTGTAGAAAAAAAGTGCTTCCTCAACAACAAGGAAAGAATGTGTAACTAAGCAACAGTTGTGTAGATATGTAGTTAAAGAATATCATTGCAAAGACACGATTATCACACGGGTAAGCAGCATTGTAAATTCATGGCTGCTGATGGTCATCTGAGGAAGCAAAGTAGTTTTGATCACTAGCTTGTAAAGCTAAGATTGGACAGACTTATTGTTGCTATGATGAGCTGTGAGAGCAAAAAATAGTCATCTCAGTTTGATGAAATTAAGCTCACAGCAAGCACATTTGTTAGTAGAGCAGTTTTTGTTCTTCAATGGTTGTGGTGTAATATGTCCTCATGTAATTTAGCAGTGCAGAAAATTGTGTATGACATAAAGATGAGGCTACAATGGTATCCTGTCTTGAGCCTGCACAATTTCTGTGATGTTTCTATAAGTCATAGGCTCATGTGACACAGCACTCAGAGGCATATTTCTGGGAGGAGTCATATTACTACATAAAAAGGAGAGCAACTTGTGCATTGATGAGTCTGGTAAAGTGTGTAAAGTACTCAGTGTGTGTGATGATACTACAGTTGAGTCAGATGATGAATGTGAGGAACTACTCAGCCTCGTAAACGCACTGTCTGCCATACATAGATACATAGACAGTGTCGGCAGATAAGGGCCTATGGCCCACCCAGTCTGCCCATTTGAGCTTGTAAGTTCAGTTTGTTTTCCTAGAAGTCTATTTCCCTTACCCTGACCTCTAGAATTCCTTTATGTCTATCCCATGCATTCTTAAATCCTGTGATTGTTTCAGCCCTCACCACTTCCTCTCGTAGGTGTTCCACTTGTCCACCACCTGCTTCTGTGAAGAAATTCTTTTCTCATATTTCCTCTGAATCGTCCTCCTCCAACTTCATCCCATGCCTCTAGTCCTGAAACATCTTTTCTGCTTAAAAATAGTGTTTTCCTGCACCCTGTTCCTCCCTGTAAGATACTTGTATGTCTCTATCATATCCCTCTCCTCCCTCCTCCTCCAGGGGAGTACATGTTCAGTTCCTTCAACCTGTCTTCATAGGACTTGTGATGCAATCCATGCACCATCTTTGTTGCCCTCCCTCGAACCTTCTCTACCCTGTCTATGTCCTTACGTAGGTATGGTCTCCAGAACTGTACACTGTACTCCAGGTGGTGCCTCACTAGTGTCTTGTATAGCGGAATTATGACCTCCTTTCCTGCTGGTGATGCCCCTGCCTATACATCCCAGCATCCTATTTGCTTTACCTGATGCCTTGTCACACTGTTTCCCTACCTTGAGGTCATCAGAGATGACAACCCCAAGATCCCTTTCCTGCTTGGTGCATGCTATATCCTCACCCCCAACTGATATATTGTGCCAGGGTTTTGTGCCCCATATGCATTATCTTGCACTTCTTTGCATTGAATTTCAACTGCCAAACCCTTGACCATTCTTCAAGTTTCTGCAGGTCCTTCTCATTCTGTCTACACCTCTGGTGTGTCTACTCTGTTACAGAGCTTTGTGTCATCAGCGAACAGTGAAATTCTGCCTTCTAGATCCTGTGCAATGTCACTGATGAAGATGTTGAATAGGACCAGTCCCAGCACTGATCCCTGTGGTACCCACTGGTCACTCTTCCCTCTGTGGAGTGACATGCCATACCACCACCCTCTGTGTCCTGCCACCCAGCCAGTTACCTATCCACCACACTACTGTCCTGACCACACCCATATTCCAAGGACATGGACAAGTGATGCGACTTGCAACAGGAGGCAATCATCATTTGAGAAAGTTGAGCACGAATCAACCTGTTTGTCATTACTGACCGTAAAGACAGGCATAAACTGTTTGAGAGTATAGAACCTTGTGAGATCTGCCCACATACTGTACTTTTGGATCACTCAGCTTGCATGCCTAGATAGTGGTGTTTGTGACAGTGTCTTTCACCACATGCATATGCTGGGGTGCATCAATCAGGCATGCAAAGCTTGTATACAGGGTCTATGATGTTTGACAAATCGTCACTCAGTGTACTCATCTGAATGAGTTACTACAGTCCGGTGACATGCATGGTACCATAACATTTGTGAAACAGCGACGGTCAGCAGTGTGACAGATGCTCTGATTGCTCAGTCATCAATTGCTGATGGAATTGTGTGTCTGTCTTAGAAACTGATATTCTAAAGCAGTTTGGAAATCAATTGCCAAATTTTAGTTGGCAAAGACACAGAAACTTGACCTGGAAACCTTGTCACCATACAATGACATGGGATTTTGACTGTCAGCATTTCTGTTGTTAAAGTGTGACTTTCAGTTAGACCCAATCATTGTAATATACAAGCATTGTTTTCTAAAGTGAAGTCTAACATTCTGCCACCAAGGTCAGTCTTGAAAAACATGGAGGCACATGTTACTCCAGTTGAGATTGCCATGTTGAATATGTTTGAATGGATTCTAATTCAGACAATGAAACCATTTCAAACCATTCTATGGCTAAACACAAAGACATGGAACATTCCACAAAAAAATCATTAGATCTCTTTAGGGTTCTGTGGTGTATCTTCCACTTCCTCTGCAGGAAAATGTTAAGGCTATCTCAACTGAGAATACTTTGGTGATTCTTGTCAATGGTGTTCCAACAAAGTCAAAGGTCATTTGGCAGGATGTTGTCAATGTAGAGAAGGTGAAGCTTTGCTTTTGCTTATTTAAAGAGCAACAATCCTTTATGCAGACCTTGATATTGATCTCGATGAGCAGTGTGTCTGTTGATCATGATCTGTTGGAAACCACAAAACCAATGATTGAGAAGGTCAATGTGGAGACAAATGACAATGTGTTGAACAGTACACAATTCACCCACTGCATGGCAGAGATCCAGCAGGGGACAACATTAATCTCATCAAATGAAACAGGTGGAAAGTGAGCCTGTCAGCATTTGTGAGGCAACTTTGAAGCATGCTGTTTACCAGACTTATTCCCAAAAGGGTCAGGTGGGCATCTAGATGAAAGGAAGTGCATGTACAGGGTGTTGAGTACTGTACTATTCATGTGCTCAGTAAGGATGGCAAATTCAGATGAAATGTACAGTACCTATTTCATCTCCTGTGAGAGAGTGATCTTAGCATACTGTCTCGTCCATTGCTTATATTTATACTATTCATCTCACAACTTCACTGATGGAATTACAGCTGCACAGTTCCTGCAGAAACTGAAGCAGAAGGATGAAAATGCACAAGTGAATTTGTCTTCCATTCTGTCAAGTCTATGTGGCACCAAAGAATACTGGTATCACAGACACTCTTAGGTGATGACCATGCTGCAAGAGTATGGTCCAGCTACATGGTTTCTCACACTCAGTTGTGCTGATTATGCCTGGGATGAGGTCATAGAACTGTTGAAGTGGGCAAATTGTGATGTAGAGGCATTTCTTCAATGACTCTCAGAAAATGTGCTCACTTGAGCCTGTATCTCTGACAAGGAATTTCCATAAGCGATTCCATGACATTCTGACTTTTATTTTGTCAAAGGACAATCCACCTCTTGGTATCGTGGAGCATTACTTCAGGAGGATGGACTATCAGGCATGTGGTGCCTCATTTTCACATGTTACTGTGGATCAAGGATGCCCCATGCATAGGTGAACATGAAGCAGCACAAGTGCTATCATTCATTACAGTACATTACTTGCCATATTCTGGACAAGTATGACAGTCCCACACTGTGAAGTTGGTGCAGACATTTCAATGCCATATTTGTGCTAAATACTGCCACCAGGTAGTGAAGAACAATCTGATTGGTACACAATATGCCATTTTGGATTTCCTAGATGTATCTGTCAGGATGGTTGCATGAATTAACTTTTTCAGCTTTTCGACACCACTTGAAGGCAAAATCAACCAAGAGAGTTTATGAATTATCCAGAGAAGAGAATGAGGTAAACATGACTACAACTCTACTCTTCTTCTAATGTGGCAAGCAAACATAAATGTTCAGTTTGTGGCTGACAACTCATTGGCTCTTGTTCTGTACATCACTTCATACATAACTAAACATGAACAGACTAGCTTGCAAGATCTTTGGGAAGATATTGCCAGTTCAAGCAAGTCACTGACATCTCAACTTTGGTCACTGGGGTTGAAGACTCTATCACACAAAGAATGTGGTGCTTATAGGGCCAGCAATCGGTTGATTGGTACACATTTATGCGGCAAGTGATGCTGTGTGCTTCTCAGAGTAAACTACAAAGAGAAACATAAACGTGCACTTATTCCTCATGCTGAGATTGAGGAACTGGCTCTCAAGAGACCATCTTCAAGACATATTTTAAAGAATAACCTCATTGACATGTACTACCACCAAGACATGAATACATGGATAGAATGTATTTATTTGAGGTGGCTAAGTGGTGTGACTACAAGAAGGATGTCTCACCTGATTGTACACACAACATTTACAAAGTTAAGGAGTGGACGGCTGTCTTGTTAAGAGACATAAGCCTTTGTTCATTGACCACTATAAGTTACCTCTAGGCACATCTGAGAGCAGAGAGGATTACTCTTGCTCTCCTATTTTTATTTAGACCCTGGAGGAATGAATTTGAATTAAAAGGTGACTGTGATACATTCGAGGAAGAATTCAATCACAATTATGAGTCATTCAAAAGTGAATACTCTGACACATATATTCAGAGGCTAGACACTGAGAAAGAGCAACTTGACAAGGCACAGAAACTACTTGAAGAGGACACTCCTGTCAGTTCACAGGAGAATCTTGATCCAGAAGAACAAGGTATCCTTGGAGAACCTCTGCCTCTGAATGCCCCAGAAGTACTCATGTCGGAAGTGGAGAGTGCTATGGAACATGGCACACGGCAGTATTGACCCAGCTGAGTTGAGAGAGAGACTCAATGATCAGCAACAGGTGATACCGCAGAAATACAGAACCTGACAGGGTCATCAATGTCTGTTGCTGTTAGTGCTCCCACTGGACTGGCTGCATACAACATAGGTGGAATTATGTTACACCGTCTCTTCATGTTGCCAGTGGAGCATGGCAAAGCAGGAGAGTATTACAAACTGTCATTTGAGGTTGCATCTCAGCTTCATTCCATGTTTACTAAGATGAAGTTACTCATCATTGATGAGATTAGTATGGACTCAATGTGATGCTTGCCTGTATACATCTGCATCTACAGGAGATCTTGAGGACTGACTATGGAGATGCATTTGGTGGCAAAAGCATTGTTGTATTTGGAGACCTCTTGCAGCTTGCACCAGTTCACGGAACATATCTTTGCAGCTCCGACTGTCAAGCAAACTAAGAATACACTAGGCTGCATTGAGGTTTTAACCTGTGGGAGATTATTTACCTATGTCGAGCTGTATCAGAACATGTGGCAAAGTGGTGATCTGGCATTACAAGGCACTGTTGGATCAGGCTCATACAGGTTCTCTGTCACTAGAACATCTTTTAATGTTACATGGTCGAAGAATCAGAATGGATATGACATCCATAGAAGTGGTATGTGATATTTTCAGTGATGTACTCCACTGGCACATGCATTGTGTGTCTTATGCCATGACTGAAGAAACATGTTGAGTTCAACACTGTCATGTTGCAGAGAGAGAATCAACAAATTTTCACGCTGCATGCTGTCGATACAGTTGATGGTGTCATTCTAAGATGAAAAATGGTAGCAAAGATGATTGAATGACTCTCTGAACTGAAGTCAGATGTTTCCGCCAGCTGGACTGGAAGCTGTTCTTAGAGTTTGTAAGAATGCACGTGTCATGCTGCACTGCACTCTTGATGTGGAGCATGGCATGGTAACGGTGCCATGGGTAATATCATTGACTTCATTTGCAATGTTCAGAAAATGTTTATTGAGACACTTCTTGTCCACTTTGACAACATGGAACGTTTGGTACAGATTGATCATACCTGTATTAAATTCCAGGTATTTAAGGATATCTATGTTAACAAGAAACAGTTTCCAATATGTGTGCGTATGCTGTCTCAATTCACAAGTTTCAAGAGCTTGAGTTTGGATTCAGCAATGGTGGACATAGGGACAGACATTTTCAAAGATGTCATGAGCTACATTGCACTTTTACGTGTAAGTAGTCTTTCTGGGTTGCACATCATAACACTCTCGCCTCAGAAGATCATGCCTGACAAGCGATGTATTGTTGAGTACAACAAATTACGTACTCTATATCAGCCACAGATGTCTTTAATACCACTACCTACGTGTGTGGTTGTCTCATCCTACAGTCACAGCTACATCTGGCAACAAAAGAAAACAAGCTTCTACAACTGATTCTACTGTGCAGAGTAGTAAGAAGGTCACAATGTCAAATGCAGATGCAGAACTGGCTTTTCATCTGAAGTCAGTTCGTATGGTTGTAGTCCCAGTGTTTGATGACAGTACTAGAGTAAATTGCTATGCTAATTCAGCAATGCAAGTGTTTCTACACATGCCACACTTTGTGCAGACAATATCTGCTTCAAAAACACTCCTTTATCGAAGGCATTGAAGCAGGTTGTCAATATTACTTCTGATCAAGCTAACAACATACAGTCACTTTCACCTCTGTGACAGGTGTTGAGACATATGATGGTTGTAGCACATTTGTTGCCAACACGCAGGATGCTAGCTAGTTCATGATGGCAATAATAAACAGCTTGATGAAGAGGGATTCCAATGCATCAGTATTTCACTGTGTCATATGCAACCAAATATGTATGTATGTATGTGGTCATTCAGAGTGAGAAACCACAGAAGACATGCTTTGGGTTCTCTATTTGTGCCTCAGCTTAAAAGTGTCAAGTTTGACAGCTGTTTACGAATGCAGTAAGTGGTCACTTGTGTGTGAGGTGTGGAGGTACATGTACTCAGTCCATACACCTGAGGACTTCATCTCAATATCCTATGCTTGTATTTCATAGATTTGACTCTAATGAGACCAGAGTTGAAACACCTATCACTGATTTCACACCTGGTAGAATTGGATTTTAACCAAGCAGTGTTTGACACTCATGCTGTGATCTACCACTATGGCCAGTCTGTACATTCTGGACATTACACTTCTTTGTTGAGGTACAGAACTGGCTGGGTTGACTGTGACAACTCAACAAGCTCTTTCAAACAGAGTCTACTGTGACACTTAAAAATGCATATGTTCTGATATTGAAGAATTACGATGATCTTCATGTGTCAGAGGAATAGTCACACAACATGTGACATACTTTGCTGTCCATTTTGTTACAGAGTGAGATCTGGAACATTATTATACTTTTTACAGATGTACATTCATTATCACATTGGTAACATATCACATGGTTGAATAGCATATGCTTATTCAATGTCACGTATAAGATTGTTGTGTTGATCAGTGACACAGTGAAAATAGTTGCAGTGGTCTTTCATCGGTGCCAGCTCTCTTCACAGTCACTAGAAAAACCACACTTATATGTCTAAGAAAGACTTTTTAATGTCAAAAGAGAAATTCCTACCTAGTTGCCCTCTTCTGTCATTGTCTTTTCTTATGAGTATGTTGTATGCAAACATAACAAGTACTACTTGGCACACTTACAAGTCTGTGCCTCTGCTAAGGCACAATACTAGTCCATGAGCATAAACATTACAGTGTAACATACTGTATCTGCTTGTTTCAATTTTCTTTATCTTAACATTATTAGGATATTTTATAACTAAAGATATCCTGGTGGTTGTTGCAGTTCTGTCTCAGCAGTATTCAGCTCTGTTTTTTACATGGCTGTATGACCTGTACAACAATACAACACGGGAGGAGGCGAGGAACTGATAGGGTCAGTCTTACCTCAGTAGTGAGCAAGATTATGGAGGCACTCCTTAAGGAAAGGATATGCAACACCTGGAATCCATTGGGGCACAGGATCCAAGACAGCATGGGTTTACAAAGGAAGGTCCTGTCAAACTAATCTCATAGATTTCTTTGACTGGAGTAACCGGAGTGGTGGACCAAGGGGAGCAGTTGATGTCGCCTACCTTGACTTCAGCAAAGCTTTTGACACTGTTCACATAGAAGATTGATAAATAAGCTGGGTAGGCTCGGGGTGGGTCAGAAGTTGGTCAACTGGGTGGCAAACTGGTTGACGGGCAGAAAACAGAGAGTGGTGGTAAATGGTATCAGTCAGAAGAGATGCAAGTCACAAGTGGGGTACCTCAGGGATCAGTCCTGGGGCCAGTCCTCTTCAACATCTTCATTAGTGACCATGCAGATGGACTAGAGGGTAAGGCTTGTCTGTTTGCAGATGACACCAAGATCTGCAACAGAGTAGATGATCCAGATGGGGTGGGCAGAATGAGAAGAGATCTGGATAAACTAGTAGAATGGTCAGAAGAGTGAACTGGGATTTAATGCAAAGAAGTGCAAAATCATGCACATAGGGAAGAGAACCCTGAAGCCACCTATAGGCTGGGAGGGAGTTGCTAGCAGTCACAAATGAAGAAAGAGACTTGGGCATCATCATCACTGATGACCTAAAATCATCCAAGCAGACCTCTAAAGCAGTAGGTAAGGCTAGGGGTGTTAGGGTGTTAGTAGGGTATCACAAGTCGTAAGAGGGAGGTAATAATCCCTCTGTACATGACACTGGTTAGGCCCCATCTGAGTACTGCGGCAGTATTGGAGGCCACACCTTCACAAGGACATTAACCAAATTGAGGCAGTCCAGAGAAGGCAACCAAAATGGTGCAGGGACTGCATCAGAAGACATATGAGGACAGATTAACGGAGCTCAATATGTATACCCTTGAGCAAAGGAGGAGAGAGGTGATATGATCGAGGCATTCAAACACCTTAAGGGCATAAACAAGGTGAAAGAGTCTAATATGTTTAAATATAAGAAAAATAGCAGGACAAGAGGACACAGCATGAGATTAGAGGGAGGCCGATTAAGGGGAATGTGAGGAAATTCTTTTTCACAGAAAGGGTGGTGGATGCATGGAATGGCTTACCACAAGAAGTGGTGGCTATGAATACAGTGCAGGGCTTCAAACAGGCATGGGATAGGCATAAGGGAGCAATACAAATGACTATGAATAGATAGGCCGCTGACAGAGCAAAGACCGATGGCACATTTATAAGGTAGAAAAAGAAATGGGCAGACTGGATGGGCCTTGTGGTCTTATCTGCCGATCCAACTTCTATGTTTCTATGTTTCTATGTACTCAAAAATTAACTTCACTCTGCACATATTGAGTAATATCAGATGTGCCTGTGTTTCTTTTTTATCCGCTTGTGTCTTCACTGAATACCACCATTTTGTTTTGCAACAGTGTATTACTATACCTGTTTTGTTCTCATACATCTGTATTGTAATTATGTATATATAATACTTAATACAGCACTTAGTAATAGTTTGTAACTGTGACATTTTCAGTAGTTGTGTTACTTGCCATATTAATTGCTGTATTGCACAAATAACTAATATCTGACTGTTTAGAAATATTACATCCATAAGCCTTTTAATGTTACCTGAATATAATTATTAGTACAACATACATATGTAATTGCAGATATATAGTATTTTGTTATTCCATATAGCCATAATAGATATCAAAGTTAAGTGTTGTACTATGTATTCTTAATTGTGTACAGGTTACATTTTCTGATAATAATATAATTAAATGTATTCATAGCATTCTGTTAACTATTTCTTTTATATGCGTAGAAGATGTACAGATCTAGGAGATTTACTAGTTCATTAGTAATCTTATTACTGATTTGATACTTTTACTGATGTATATAGTCTCTGTTACCATGGACTATTTGAATTAGTTGTGTGGTAAGTTAATTAAATGTATGTTTACTGTATAATAGTTAACAATTGTGCATCAGACACTTTCATTAAGAAAAACTTGAGTTTTGTGTTCCTGATAATATTTTGATCGCCTCTATTGAGGGGTTGGGTGGGAATTTTCCAAATGCAGTAACATAGTGATATGTCTTAACACCTATATGTATGTGTATACATATGCGTGTGTATCGCATAAAATATATACCAATTCAATGTTTAACAGTAACTTTGAGATGAATATTTTTCTTGAGAGGATTGTCTGTTTTCACTGCTATTACTTTAATGGTTGCATCTGATTTTCGCCCACCCAGGAACATTCACACCATCAGTCACACAATGACAACAACATCATAACTGTTGTTTGGTGAAAACATTTTAATGTTTGTTTGGAGACTGATTTTATGCACCAATTGATTTTTAATTTGTCCTTTTTACAATGTTTAATTGGGCAATAAATCTTTGTAAGCCTTATGTACCTGTGTTGTGTCTTTCATTTAAGTATAAAGTGACAATGATATTATCTATGCTGCTGTTGGTCTATTGATGCATCTACACATACTGTAGTGTTTCATGCTCATCAGTGCAGATAACAGACTTTGCACTGTTTACCTACTGTAGACCAATGTAGTGAACACATTAGTCTCCTGTACTATACATTGAGCATAGTGCTTTACATCAAAGGTTCAGAACATCAGCTATTGCTGTATAACTACTATCAGAGAACTACATATTCAGACAAAGGTATCTATATCTTGGTGAGTCTGTGTTGTGAAAATTGAGCCACAGTGTAAACAACATATTCAAATTAATATGACATAATTATTTCTCAAATAGACTGGAAATTCATGGGAAAAATCTCCATTTAACGCATCAGTTAGGGTTGTTCCACAGCGACACACATGAGAAATTCGGTGTTAGGGTTGAAAACCTAACTCTACATTCCCCACCCCCTCAGCTCCACACACACACATCATACACATACACACACATACACACACACACACACACACACACACACACACACATATGCAAGTAGAGGGGCAGGACCAAGGCAACATGACCAATCACAGACAACCAGCAGCAGTTGACAGAAATAACATACAACTGTCTAAATGTACTACAAGACACATCCATCATCATGGGCCAACAAGTGTGCAAGTTCTGCTGGTATCCAAGGAATTTATCTTCTGCAATAATATTGACCATAAATTGTTACTGTATAACTATACATTTTTATATCTAAAAGAGTCTGTGTATCTTCTCAATCACAGTGTGTTAATAATCATCACTGTAATAACATGCTAATATCTGGCACTAGTGTTATAGCCCTTTGTTGAGTGTTAATGACTCCTGATGTTACCCTGAAATAAGACAATCCTGTATCAGTATAATATTGTCTGCACAGCAGCACTGAACACTCATCTTATATTGTAGAATATAACATCACTGTGGAAATCTCAGACCTGATAACTCACATGGTAACAGTATACAATATCTCAGTTGTTAAAACTTTGTCATTTTAAACAGAAAATTGTGTGCCTTCACTGTTTGATATAGTGATGCTACTATGGTATTCAAATCATTAATGTCTAGATGTATATCTTGATGAGCAGATAGTAGCAGAAATCAGTTGAAGACACATTAGTGTGTCTAGCAACCCACTGATCTTACCATCCTATAAGAAACAAAATTGTAGCAGCACAGTATTATCTACTAAGTCATTCTTCACTGTTATTTGAACCTTAACAGTTCAGTTTGACACTATGTCTCCCAAAGCATTCTATGTTACTAGTTCAGTATTTTTGCCTTGCTCTGACTCTATAACTGTTAGTGCATGTATATGTTTGTATACATATTAGTAAATATGTGGTATTAGTGGTGTTCAAACAAAACATTTTCCACATCTGCACCTATGAATGAATGATATTAGACAGGCTTAATAACAGGGTTTCAAGTTTGTAAATGGCTCCTAATATGACCTGAACAGTAGCAAATAATGTATTTTAACAATAATCAACAGTATGCTGCTCACTGCTATTTAATCCTAAACACATCAACAGCAATTTGAAACTGTGCATAACAAAATGTGAAATATAATAATGGCCCCATGTTGCAAATTATAACACAAAGCATGTTCACATATTGACAGTCATATGACTATTATCATAGGGCTTGTTTATTTTATGCCTGCATGTCTACTCCTGCTTTGGGTGAAATCTGCCATTTTTATGTTTTCTTACTGCTGTTGCATTTATTAAAGAATTGTTGCATGCTCTGTGCTGACCACTGTTACACTTGTTCTTGTTTGCCATGTATGTTTCAGCTCTGGGGTATTAGTACACTTTCCTATTTTTGCCACAATACCCCATTTTCCTCTCTGACTGTTTTTGTGAGGATCTTTGTTTTTCTACTCAATGACATCACTCTAACATCAAAAAGCATAGTACTATAATTCTGAAATTAGAGCAATGGTATTATGGGATAGAATGCTTAGAGTGTTCCATACATTAAAACATAAATAAATAAAATAACAGATAAGAAACCTGCAGTACAAAGGCTTGTCTTCCATTTCAAGATTCTGGTGACATCATAAACCACCAAAACATTGCTCTCATAGTTTGTGATGTCACCAAAACCCTAATGAAGTTACAGCCTTGTTACTGATAGTTTCTTTGATTATATTGTACTGCACAGTACTGAACATACTTCTATTCGAGTCAGGAGTGCGCATACATAAATAAATTGAATTCAGGATACCAGAGACTGTGGTAGTCAACATGAAATAGCTCAAAACTGCATGATCACACTATTTCATATTACTCCAAACATACATAGTGTGTATGATGTGATTGGGTAAGAAAATAAAATTGCAACCTCATAAAGTTCTGCATGACTATTACTAAAATACCTCACTACCAAGCACTTCTGATCAGCCTTACATACTGTAATCACATAATGCATCAACCAAACAAATAGTGGATGAAAACTACTTTCAAAGACTGAAATGATGAGCAGGTCATAGCACCAGTGTGTACCCATACAAATCAACAGCAGAGCTGCAAATAATACCTAGATTTGTCACCAGATGGCAAATGGCAGAATCTGATATGTTGAAGCCTTCACTGTATGGGGCTCATGGTTCACTGGGATTTCAGCCTGCCTTACATCAGTCTGGAGGTGGAAATTGCCCAACAAAATCTAGAGAGAAATTTCTTGCCAGCCTTGAAGGACTGTTTCCTTATCAATTACAGTATTAGACAAGATGGGATAAAGTTCTTGATCTGCTACCGAATTCTGAAAATAACAGGATCAGACAAATAAAGTTTTGGGAGCCTTTGGATAACAGACAATGACAGGACTGAATTTCATGACAGGAAGTAGCTACTTCACCACATATAAGGCCAGAAATGTAACTTCAGGAGATTTGATTTGGATAAGCTGAAAGTTATGGTTGTGGCTAATTTCATGAATATATCAATGAGTGGGCATGATAATGCCAAGTGAAAAACCTGAAACAAAATATAATAGAATAAGTGACCATTCTTGTTCCATTTGCATGCAAGGAGAAGAAGGAGGGGCCTGATCACCAGAGAGATTTTAGGTTGATAGCAGATGAGAGAAGATTCTATAGAAGTGGTAAGGGGAGGAAGAGAGAGAAAAGGTGGTAGGGAAACTAGGAGGTGGAGGCAGAAGGAGGAAATAGGATGGTGGGATATAAGAAGTCAGGGCATGTGCCCAGAGGACATATTTAATGAAAAGAATATAGCATCAGGCAGACACTAATAGAAGGCCCAACAGATTAAAAGGAGATACAGAGGATGCATTGACCCAGGAGATAAAGCACAGACTATATAGGCAGGGGAACAGCCAAAATGGGCATCCAGGTGGAGCAGCAGAATGATGATATCCCCAGCAGACCCACAAGGAAGATGGTGGGGGAAAGCAAGGCACACAGACAGCAGGTAGTGGTCATGGAACTGTCAGAAGCTGCAGGCAGCTGGCAGTGAGAACAATGCCATGAGGTACTTGGAAGACACTCAAGGAAGATGGAAGCAAATTATTTGGTAAAGGTCCTACATACAGTGGTTAGGCAAGCTGTACAGTATATGCAGTGCAATATAGGGTGAGAGAAGGAAGAAATGGGCAGCAGGTACACAAGGAGAAACAGAAGAATGGGATGAAGGTAGAAGTGCAGAAGTTAGAAAAGCAGCAGGGGAAGCAACTGGAAACTCAAGTGTTGCAGCCAAAGTCAGCAAGAAGGGATAAGATGCCATGAGTTCAAGTTGCAGCAGCAAGGTAAGAGAGAAATTTGGGAGAGCAGATGCACAGCAGCCAGATAATGACAAAATGGCATCTGAAGGATGAGGAGTCTGTGAAGTTTATGTACTGCTTGTGGGGAGATGAGTTTATGTCATCCATTATGCCACCAAACTTTATCCAGCTTTGGAAGAATAAAACTAAAATAGAGCAGCTATGTGAAGGAAGTTGCAAACACACTTAGGGGTGACTCCTGTGGAATAAGAGCTAAACCAGGGTGAGATGCATCGCTCCATGAGAGGCAGACAGAGCAGTGGCAGGTAATTAAGCTTGCTTTGCTGATAATTTTGCAAAACTGTAGTACTAAGAAGAAATTAGTTTTCAGTGCATCTATGTGTGTGTGTGTGTCTGTGTGTGTGAGGGAGTTGGGGGTTAAATAGAAGCTGACAAGTCAGGTTTCCTCAAGCTAGACACAGAGAAAGGAAGTGTAGCATACTGATACCTAATGCTGACTCTCATGCAAACACCCTCCTGTTGTGGCACTCATTCAGTTGAACAGTATGATGGTGATCACTTTGTTGGGGATTGTTAGGTGCCCAGGATTACAAGAAGTGGACAAAACAACCACCTCCCATAATCCAGCTACCACGTGATTGGCTTAGCAGGGTCATGTGATTGAGAAGTCAAACTGAGGCCTTGAAAATGCTCACTTTTACCCGTGGAGAAGGGAGGGTGCGGACCTTGAACCTGGGTCCAACTCCTTTAACAGCCTCACAATGGTGACCAAGTGATGCTTAATGTCTGCATGATCAAAACAGAGGCAGAAGAAATCCTTGTTGAAGGAGGTGGATATCACACCTCCCTGGACCTAGCCACTGTGTGATTAAATGAGTGGGGTCATATAACTGAGTTAGCCTGATAATATGTGTACAAATATATTTACTGACATTACTGGGAAAGAGGACCTCTAGATCTTACTCCAACTGCTCCAAAGACTATAAATTAGCAGTGGAGTGCTGGCTAGCAACCTGGTGTGTGTTTAAATTTGAAAAAAGAATCCAGGTTGATGGGGAAAACATTCCATATCAATGACCCAGCCATCACCTGATTGATTAGCTAGCAAAGCAGTTGTACAGTATCAGATCAGAGGTTGATGAAAATGTTCATTGGCATTAATGGAAAGGTGAGCCTCAGACTAGCTGTAATCCATCTGACTACCCCACTATGGCAGCTGAGTGCTACTCAGTATCCTGGTGTGTGCCTGAACTGGGAAAGGATGAATCCTTGTTTAGAGATGGTTGGAATCTGTGAATTCAAAATTCTGACTTTGGCAAAATCTGAATTTTCTGAATGTGTTTCTGAATTTTGCCCCATTTCGTGAACTTTTCTGGTTTCATTGCAGAATAATACACATGAACTGCAGAATGAGAGTTCGAGAATTACATTCTTCAGTTTAATACATCAGTCCACATCATTCCACAGTTCAGTGATCAGGTTTGCAGAATTTCTGTCCATGGTATAAAACATTAATCCACAATTCATAAATGTAATTCATACAATCGTTCATTCCACAGTTCAGTTGAACTGTGGAATGAATATATAAATGCAAGTAATGCATTAAGCTGTGGAAAGAAATTCCACAGAAGTGATCCCCGGCAGTGATCAGTTCTGCAGAATTTCTTTCCACAGTTTAATATATTAGTCTGCAGTTCATATATTCATTCTGCTGTTATAAGTTAGAATTTCTGCAAAAGTTGCCAGAGAGCATTCTGAAATTTTGGAGAAGCAAACTTCTGACTTTCATGGTAATTACACTCTAGTAACATTTTATTTTATACAGCAATATCCATGTTGCAGGGCAGACATTCTACAGCCTGTGACCCAGCCATCCCAGACCGACTTAGTGGGGAGGGTGGGAGGGTCACCATGATTGGGTCCATCTGATCAGATGCTGAACAAAATGTATAAATGTACTGTATGTGAGTACAGTTGCACCAGAGACTTGTTCAGATATTTCCTGACATGTGAAAGAGATTCTCTCTGGTGGCCCTTTAATGGTACTGCAAGGAGGCAGATAAATTCTCTACAGATATCACATAAATTTCAGGAAATGTCTGACCATTTGTTTGTCTACACTGGTATGTACAGTATGTATGCATGTACCATATTGTTGTAGTACATATGACACTGGCTTCACTGTATGTAGATGTTTCTCTATCTGTTTGTCTCTCCATCTTTTGTCTGTCTATTGCCCCAGGTGTACAATAACCTGGCTCAAAATATACTTTTCATTGCCATAAGTGAGGGGTCAAAGCAATAACTGACATCTAGAAAACAATGGGACTGTTTTAGAAATTCTGACCTCTCACAAATGCAGGTGATTTGTATATATTTAGTTAACATATTCAATTTATGACATTTATTTAATTAGGCTTTTGATAACCAGGTAGGTGCTTTAGACAATAGTGCATTATCTTCAGGCATGACTTTAGAAACACAGAATAAAGTACATTGCAATTTGCAATGCAGTTACAGTGTGGTAACACTATAACTTCATTGTAGTTAAGTGACACACTATAACCTAAACAGCAGCTCAAGAAAATTGCAACATGCAGTAAGTACTATTAACATATTACATCACTGCAAAATGCACAACATATTTCAGGCAATGAGCAACAATTACTTATGGTATACAGTGAACTAAAAGTGGCCAAAATAATGCTAGTAGAATGTAATATAATAGTGTACTATAACAGCAGTGGTCACAGGAATGGTAGCAATAAATCTGGTAAGCAGAAACAAGCAATCAAAGTACAGTGACACACAAGATAGTATTATCCACTGGTAGGAGGGTATTCCTGAAATGGGAGGTGAGGATGGAGAGTCTTGCTGTCACAAGTTAGTGCAGAGTATGGAACACAAAGTAAATACGTATTCAGTGACCAGTGAGGGTACTGTAACTACAATAATGGCACTGGAACATTTCAAATTGATACCAGAGTATTTTATCTATGAAGCAATCAAGCATAAAAGAGTGCTTATTCATGGGAGATAGCCATTGAGAATCAATATACAACAAACTTTGGTGGTGAGATAATTATCCATGAGACCAAAATTACATATTACATTATTGAATGCCATGTCCAATTTAGGCAAGTTCCTTAGGAAGTACCTAGTTTGATCAATAAACCATAGTGCATGTTTATTTATTTGTTAATTTAAAATTAGTGACTGAAAGGCACACTGAGCCAAGGCTTGTTTCCATATGTGACCATTGTACAAAGAATTACAACAGGAGTAAAACATTTGTTATACAATATGGTTGGCAATATAATAGTTTACAAATAGATTAAAAAGAAATTAAAAGAAATTAAAACTTGGTTGAGGCACAATATACACAAGGTAAGACAAATACACAAAGGTTAAAAATACACCACAGGGCATAGCAGTGGTTAATAATATGATACAAAATTCAGGCGAACAGATCTGGGGAACAGTGCTGGAGGCAATGAAGGGAAGAGGACTAAGAGGTAGGAGGGAAAGATGGAGTGGACAAGAGGGGTTGGGGTATTGGGGCACTGAGGGAGTCAGAGGAGTCTTTGATGGGTGAAAGAGGGGAGGCTAGGTAGGTCAGGGGGTAGGTTGTTCCAGAGTAGAGGAAGTGGTAAAGAAGGTTGACTGTCCAGTGATAGAGTGAGGACAAGGATGGAAAAAGGATTATGAGTCCCTCTGGTGAACACAGTATGTTGTGGACTTGGCTGGTTTGAGGCAGGAAGAGAGATAAGAGATGACGGAACCTCAGCCAACATTTAGCAATGAGAGGTGCAGTGAATTTTTCTCCCATGGGACAGCAGCACGAGAGAGAGTTCATAGAGAAAACAATGGTGGGTAAGAGGGGAGAGGCAGTGGCAAAACAGCAGAAGGAATTGAGAAGGATGTTCAGTTTGAGAGGGAAGAAGCTGGGCAGTGCCATAGACTACATCAGCATAATCCAGCACTTGCAGAATTATTATGAATATTAGTTCACAATGAGTTTGGAGAGGGAGGCTAGCTTTGTGGTGGTAGAAGACTGTGAGTTTTGGCTGGAGTTTGTGCAGATGACATCAATGTGGGTAGAGAAATCAAGGTGACTGTCCAGCCAGACAACCAGATACTTGAAAGCCAGGACCAACTAAAGGGATGAGCCATCAAGAGTCATGCCGGAGAGGGGCAGTGAGACAGTTTCTGTCCCAAACCAAAATCATGGTAACTGTATTGTGGGCATTGAGTTTCAACTAATTTGATTGAAACCAGGACTGAACCCTGTTGAAATCATTTTGAAGATCGGGTAGAATGCTGTCATTGGATGGACCAGAGGCATATATGATGGCATCATCTGCATACATATGTGTGTTACATGAGTTGCATATAGAGGAAGGTCATTTATAAAGAGAGAGAAGACAGAGGACCAAGGATAGAGCCTTGAGGAACCCCAGAGAGGATAGGGAGAGTAGAGAGTGTGTCACCTACTTGTACTGATTGTTGTCAGTTTTGAAGGTATGAATGAAATCAGTCAACGCTGGTTTACCAAGGCCAAAAGAAGTGAGTTTGAGAAGAAGAAGAGGATGAGAGACAGAGTTGAATGCTTTGGCTAAATCAATGAAGCTAGCAGCAGTGATTTGACTTTGGTCCATAAGAGAAGAATGAAGCTGGTGATGCACAGAGAGAGGTAATAGTTGAGAATTGTTTCAAAGCCAGATTGCACAGGTGAAAGGGAGTTATTGGAGAAGAGGACATCGGAGAGGTTAGCCAAGATGAGGGATTCTTGAACTTTAGCAAGAGAAGGAGAAGCAAGATGAGACGATAATTTCCACGAGATGATGGGTCACCACGCTTGTGCAATGGAAGAACTTTGGCTGATTTCAGGCATTGAGAACTGTGGCTGTAGTGAGAGACAGATTTTGTATGTATGTCAGTGGGGTGACTATGGCAGGGGCCAGATGTGGAGGCGATTTAGGGTGTAGGCCATTCAGTCTAGATTTGGAGGGTGAGAGAGATGAGAACAGAAGAGAACAGATAAAACTTAAAGAAGAGAGAAGGGAGGAAAGAGGAAGCTGGTGGGGAGAGTCTGGAGGACAGGTAGGACAGCCTGGCCGGGGGGGTGGGCAGGCACAAGAGACCAAAAGTTGTTGAAAGTCTTGGCTACTAAGTCAGGGTCTGAGAAAGGGCTGCCATTGATTTTAAGGACTGGGCAGGCTGGCAGGGATGGGGGATTTAGGAGGCGCATCACCTTCTAGAAAGAAGCTGGGGAGTTTTGGCTTTGATTAAGCTCAGATTCAAAGTAAGAAGCCTTGGACTGGTGAATGGCATTTCTGCACCTGTTTCTAAATTGTTGGTAAGATTGAGGTCACTTTGTGCTTGGGATGCTTTTAACATCTCAAGGCTTTGTCCCTAGAATGACACAAGGCAATGAGGTCAGAATTAATCCAGGAGTGTTGGTTGCACTTCACCCTTACTTCTTAAGGGGTGTGTGGTGGTCCAAGAAGCAGTTAAATATGTTAAAGTGGGATAAGACAAGGTCAATGTCCAGGGTGGAAAAGACTGGCTGCCAGTCAACATTAGTGAGGTCTTGCAGCAGAGTGGGTTGGTTGAGGGAATGGAGGGGTGGGACCATATGAATTTGGGAGGGGAGGGGAGCATAGATTTTGCAAATGCAGTATGTGATAGAGTGATCACTTAAGACATCAGAGAGGATGCCCGAGGTAGAGATGCAGTGAGGGTGGGAGGATAATATCCAGTCTAGAAGAGAGGGATTTGGGAACAAGAATTTAAATGGGTAGGTTCCTGAATAAGTTGAGAGAGGTTAAGGCTTCAATATTTAGGGTGGTGGGCTTAGCAGATGAGGAAAGTTATGCTGGAAAGAAGGATACCATGGGCAAGCACAAAATGAACTTTTGAGAGTAAGATAATGGGCCAATTTTCAAGTGGTGGTGCAGGGGCTTGAATCAAGCCCTGAGCCAAACCATCGTTTAGTGAAGTTGTGCAAAACAGCTTTGCCACAACTGTGTCCAATTTTTGTATATCATGCATAGTTGAGACAGTTTCTTCAGTTTCTGGCAGCATGCACCTTCACCAAATATTTGGCACTAGCCCTGTAAAACTAGTCCCTGAATGCTGCAATTTAGACTGGATGGAGCCGGTCTAACTTGGACACTTGTGCATGGCAGTGAAAATCCCAATCAATGCAGGGAGAATACTGAAAACCTCTGCACCATAGGATCAGGTCATCAGGGGTTTACAGCATTCTTTGGGGCTTTGAAATCCAAGCCTTATGTCTAATTTTGTTGGCAAGACCCAGCTGAGAGTTGATCAATTTGCAGACAGTATTAATGTGAAAAGTAAAGCCAGGTGATGGGCCCAAGGTAATCCCAGAAAAGTAATGAGTATAATAGTTTCAAGAATGGATCCATTAATGCAGGAGACTGTTAACATCTTGGAGCATATACAGCATTTCTGGTTAGGGCCAGACAACACGGACTTGGTTTACTTGGACCTGAAGACTAGTTTACTCAAGGAAAGCCGAGCCTGGACATTAAGGGAATCAAAGTTTAGCTGTTAGTTTAGGTCAGAGATGTTTTTCAAACTATAACATAGTAATAGGTAATCTGCATACAAAAGAATAGAACAAGAGACAGAGACAGGGACAGTATTAGTAAAGAAAAAGCAGAGGATCAAGAATTGAGCTTTGAGGACATTTATTTGGATGGAAAAAATTAGAAAGGGATCAATCAATTTTGGCACGTGGCCCTATCTGTTAAGTCATATTTAAACTATGATAAAGCTAATGGAGATACTCAGATGGTTTAAGAGTTTGAAAAGGAATGAGATTATATAGTATGATCAACTAAATCAAGCACCTTACGCTTCAAACACTGCTCTAGACAACATGCCTTTGTCTGTGGCTAATCTAATATCATTGGCCAGTTTTACCACGGCAATATCAATATTTAGTACCATTCCCTTTCTAAAATCATGTTCAGTGGGGGTCAGAATGCTGTGAAAATTAAAATAGTCATTATGTTGGATTTTAATCAGGTTTTTAAGAAGTTTGTAAGGACAGATAAAATACCAATAGTCCAATAGTTATCCACAGATTTAAGAATAGGGCTAAATAGATCTGGGGTGGGTTTGATTTGATGTTGAATTTGCCAATCCCTTCTTTTAATTTTAATTTGTTGGAGGATATGGAATTGGTTTTGGGTTATATTCAGTGAAAAATTGGTTTGGGTTTAAAAATAAACAAAAACAAAAAAAGCAGAATTACAAGGTATGCTTTGATAGTTGTATCATTAACCTTTTAAATTTAACCTGCACTTAGCAAAGCCAAACTAAGATACACAGGTGGGGTGCAGAGCCAAGTTAAAAATAGAAACAAGTGAGAGTGCTGAAATCTGAGCAGTAAAACAATTTGGAGTTGAATGGACATCTGTCATCTAGCACCAGAGCAAGCAACAACTCAGGTACATACATTTTGCTCATAGATAAAGTGCCCACTCTTCCTAGTGTAGTTGCACTTACTAATGATACTTACAGAAGCAATACTGAGTATAACCATGAAAATGATAAAGAGGAGGTTACAAATGACTAGTATAATTAATGAAAATGGGCATACAATTATGTGAAGTTGTCAAAATTCACTCTATGAAACAATCTATGAATTCCAGCAAATTTGTGGAACTGGGGATTGCAATTTGCTTAGTATTCATCAGGCAGATTGATCAAAATTTGCCTGGTGAATGTTCAATTTGCTTGTGAATAGCAAGGTGAATTTGACGCTTAGTGAATAGCAAGGCAAATTTTATATTTTACCCCAGTCCCTGGGACTCAACCTCACCTTTCTGGTTAATAATTACATCCAGCTCTTACTACCAGCACCTACAAAAATATAACCTGAAAATAAAATGGTCCCCAGGTGCAGAACAGCTGCTCTGTTCAGTGCCAACTCCCCATCTCCTGTCCCATAATAACGACTTTAACAAATGAATGGTGACATGTTACCTAATAAATCCTAACAGGTTGAAAATTTAATCAATCAGATTTTACTAGGAGCAAAGACATCAGCATTCATTCATTCTCACCATTACAAGATGTGACTGGGAGTCGCCCAGAACCAAGTAGACACTGTGCACCAGGGAACAGTTTTCTTTGTTTGTATGTTAATATTTTGTGGGTGCTGGTGGGGATGGAAGTGATATGGATATTTGATTATTTTTATGTTTTAGGATGTGGGAGGTGGTAGTTTCACAGCAGAGTTGGTGGGGAAGGCTTTTTAAAGTTTTGTAGAAAAAAAATCCGCCAGTGAAGTTGGCTTGTTTAGCAGTGGAATTCATGACGCTTTTTGTGAATATGAATAATGCAGACTTGTGCCAACTTTGCTGGTGAATTTCAATTTACAACATCTCTAGTGAGGACATCCTCAGAAACCCCTGGTCTCATAGAACTGGCTTACAGGTATATTGTAAATTGTAAGAACCAGAAGGTGATGCATCATTGTTCAGATAACAGAGTATTACCTACTCTTTCTCTGGTCCTGATGGTCCTTCCAGCTCACTGGGTTGGGCTGGATCAGATGTTGCCCTTCAGCTTTATATATCTCAATAGGACAAAAATAATTAAGCATGAGAGGAAGGATCATTTGAAATGTCTTCCAACTATAATGCAAGTCATCCAGTGATACAACAGTTAAAAAGGCAATTGCAACAATGACAGCAGTTGATTTGTGTCTCTTCTCAATTGTAGAGGCTACTGGTTTTGAGTATCTGATGTACACTACAATTTCCCACCACCATGTATCCTCTTGGTTCTTTTTCCCAGAAAAGCAACACCAAAACAAATATGTTTCATAAACTGCATAAATAACTTAATCGTGCTTTAATGTAGGCTTTTGTCACCAAAATTCATATTAAAAATGATATGTAGATATGTAACCATATTTTTGTTTTTGTTTTGTGGTGCCTATAACAGCCCCCGTAGCTCAGCTCCCAGCTTCATCAGTCTCTGTTCTCCACTCACCCTCATGACTTACCTACATTTGGAGATCCTCCTGGGTTTAACCCCCAGGGCAGGGTGGCTGAGTAGGCACACTCCAACAGAGACTGGCATCAAGGTTTCCTGCAGACCCCTTAACTGCTGGTGTTCCTCCTGGCTTACCCCTCAGGGTGGAGCCGTGGGGTGGGGCATACTGATGGAGGACTGAACTTGGTCATCAACTGAGTGTTGTGGTGAGTATAGCAGGACCTGAAAGTGGGACGCCTTTAGTGGAGATGCATTTCTTCATACTTTTGTCCTTGGGAGACATGTCATGCAATGCCATAAGGCACTGAAGTGCTGATGTCCAGCACTCCTCCCCAACAGCTCAGCTCTGGCTGCTGCTCCCTGGCCTCCACCAGGGGTTGATCAGGTGCTGATCATTAACCCAACCTCCCCAGAGAAGGAGAGCAGTCCATGGGTGCTCAATCCTCCTCTCCCTAGCTGTCCCCTGACTCCTTGAGTCCATTCCTGAACCCAGGGCACCAACAGACTTAGCCAAGATCAAAGGGCTAAGCTTTCTCCATATTAATGTATGAAGTCTGTTAAAGAAGATCACAATGATCCAAGCTCTGCTAACCATACCCTACCAGATATACTAGTAGTGTCTGAGACGTGACTCAGGCCTGTCATAGCAGAAAAGACATAAACTTACCTAATTATCAAGTATTCAGAGCTGACCGCCAAACTAGGGGTGGGGTCAGAAGGATATATGTGAAGGACAGCCATCTGTAACCTGCCTCGACTCATTATCCATGGTAAAGAAATTTGAATGCCTATCCCTCAAAGTGGCCCTCTCCACACCACATCGCTGCAGCTAATTGGCTTTATAGGCTCCCCTCAGCTGACCTCAAGCTATTATCCCACCTGGGTGACCCTAAACAAAGGGAACAGAAGAAACTATAATCATAGGAGACCTAAACCTAAACTGGCTCTCAAAGGCAGCTGCACCTTAATATCATTCTGTGATACACATGAGTTTTCACAGCTCATAAATGAACCCACCAGAATCAACAAAAGAATACAAGCAACGGCACACTATTAGATGTTATACTAGTGAATAAACCTCACCTTTTCTCGCATGTTGGAGTACTATTCAATGACATCAGTGACCACTGCTTTATTGCAGGAATAAGATCAGCATGCAAGCCGTCATCCCCACCAAGTTCACAATGAGGAGATCAAAGCAAAAATTCAACATTGAGGCATATCTGAAGAGATAAACCACTCCACACGATGGCAAGAGTTTTACTTACCAAACACAGTGGAGATAGCGCACTTGTGGCTAAATGACATTATTATAGGTGCCCTTAATATCCATGCTCCAATTTCTAAGGTATGCATCACAAATAAAACCTACCGTTGGTTCATTCCTGACCTTAAAGCCACCCTCCTTGACAGAGACAAGTTATGGAAAAAGGCACAAAAACTAAGATATCAACTGATTGGGAACTGTTCAAAAAGCCAGGAATATCTGTACCAGGAAAGTATGAGATGCTAAGGCTGCTTATTATATGTCTGAACTACACTCCTCCTGCCACAGCCCTGCCAAGTTCTGGAACACCATAAAAGACATAACAGGATATGATACAAGTAACACACTCCCAGCCAAAATACACAATGGCAAGGAACCATCTCTGATAGACTAGAAGTCCTGGAATCATTAAACAATCACTTTACAACTACTGGTCTAGCATTCAACACCTCTCAGGCTAACCAAATGCGTTCCCAGTTAGGTATCAAGAACACTGAAGCACGGGTAACAGAGTCCACCTTCTCCTTCGTACCAGCCACCCTGAAGCAGGTGGAAGAATTAATATCACAGCTGGACACCAAAAAGTGCAGGTGCAGACTCCCTTGATCCCTATTTTTTAAAAATTGCCATACAAGTATTAGCAGTGCCAATAACACACCTATTTAACCTCTCACTACAACTAGGGTCTATTCCATCGATCTGGAAAACAACCCAAGTTATCCTGCTACTGAAAGCAGGGATCCCATGGACCTCAACAACTACAGGCCAATCTCTAACCTCCTGTGCTATCCAAGCTGCTAGAAAAATCATAAGCACCCAACTAAGAGGATATCTTGAAGAGGCTAATCTTTTAAATCAAAGCAATCTGGGTTTAGAACCAACCACAGCACCATCACAGCCCTGGCTAAAGTAACCAATGATTGGCAACTCGAACTGGACAAAAAAATTGTGTATGTGCTCTGTTTTTAGACCTGAGTAAGGCATTCGATACGGTCGACCATGAACTGCTCTCCTCCCTGAAATCCATAGGACTGACTCAACCTCCATTAGATGGTTTAATAACTATTTCATGGAAGGACCCAGCAGGTGAAGGCTAAAGGAGACCTATCACCACTCAAATCTCTCCAAAGAGGAGTTCCCAAGGATCCATCCTCGCCCAATCCTATTTGCCATCTATAACGGTAGCATCGACATAACCTCACTAAAGTCACTGTACACCTGTTTGCAGATGATACAGTATTGTATGTCAGTCACCCTCTCCTGTAACAGCATGCATAGCGCTACAAGCAGAATTCAACCTATTACACACCAACTACTGGAAAAAACTCCTGCTAAATGCAAAAAAAAACAAAGGCAATGTTTTCTCCCCAAACACAAGACCGGACACTCCTTCCCAAACAACCTCCCCCACATATCCACTGTCCTTGGTGAAAATCTTGAATATGTTACAAAATTCAAATATCTGGGGTCTGGGTAGACAGTAGACTCGACTACTTAGGTCATCTGGAAGATCTGCTAAAAAACTCCTGTCAGAGGCTTGGTTCTATTACAGAATAAAGCACTTTCTCACAAGTGATTCTAAAAGAAGCTGGTCCAGGCCACATTCTATCAGTATTAGATTATGCAGATTTCCTATATGGTCGTTGCCCCAACTCATATCTGAGCAAAGTGGACACACTTTACCATAGAACCTTGAGGTTTATTACAGATCTTCCTCTCAGCACTCACCACTGCTCGCTTTATGCTGCAGTTGGATGGACCTCGCCTCCAATTTAGAAGAGACAGGAATGCCACACTATGGACTTATAGATCGATATCAAAGATGCTACCAAATTATGTCTCAGACTGCTTCCACAAATCACATCAAGTAAATATGCTCTAAGAAGTCTAAACTTCATCATGCTTAAAGCGCCCAAATTCAATTCCTCGATATGGTAGATCTGCTATCAGCTATGTCTTATCTGCCTTATGGAATACGATGCAGAAGACCCTGAAAGTGAACAGATACATCTCATGTACATCCTTTAAATATCTGTATTCGACGCTTATCAAAGAAAATGTAATTGTTTCCACAAACAGTAGAGTATTCCTAATCTTATCCATCTCCCTCCCCAGATAGCCAACTCATGGAAGGTATCCACCTTTACTAAGACCTTTACCTCTACACCCCTCACACCCATGCACCCCTCCTTTCCATCTGCCTCCCTTAATCCCTTGTCATATATCACAGCCCTACTCCCTGTTATACAAACTCCCCAGTGCCACCTCCTGTCCTCTTCATAAGGCCCACAGTTTATCCGCTCCACAGTATAG
Organism: Neoceratodus forsteri; assembly: GCA_016271365.2. NCBI lineage: Eukaryota > Metazoa > Chordata > Ceratodontiformes > Ceratodontidae > Neoceratodus > Neoceratodus forsteri. Next base: position 633,443,449 of record CM057455.1, on the reverse strand, counting down.
GCCCCCACCATCTTCTCCTCCTCCCAACAGCCAGACACACCACTTCCCGCTCCCCTTCCCTCACCCCTTATTACCACTACACCTGAATTTAATGTATAGTCTGATTAGAATGTATCCTTAGACTGTGTGTACACTGAATATTCTATGTAGTATCCTAGAGTGTGTATATTGAATATTTTTTATGTATCTATGTAAATTGAACCTTGACCTTACCAGGTCCATCTTGCAAATGAGCTGTGCTCAACGATATTCACCTGGATAAATAAAGATTTGATTGATTGATTGATTGATTGATTGATTGATTGAAAGGTGCACCACTGCACTGGTGGACCAGCTGTAGGTAACCAAACTGCTGACTACATTATATTAACTGCACATGGATTTGTTTGGAACATTCCTTTGCCTCCGTCTCTAGCCCAACCTCTAGCACCAACATGCAGCAGCCTTTAAAAAAAAACTGGCAATCATGTGAATCACGTATTTCCATCCACCATACGATGTAAGAAACCACTATGGTTCTCAAAGGAAGTGGCAGTGAAGGTTCAAGAGAAAAGAAAGCATTCAAGAAGTACAAGGAATCACAGAAGGAGCAGGACAGAGAACTGTATCAGTTAAAGCAAAAGGAAGCTGGGAAGGCAGTCAGAACAGCAAAGGCCCAAGCCGAGGAAAGATAGCCAACTCAGTTAAGAAGGGATAAAACCTTTATAGGTACATCAGGGAGCGAAGGAAGACCAAGGGAGGTTAGTGAGGCTTAATAAGAGGAGGTAGGGTGAGCAGAGGGTGACTGTGAAAAGGCAGAGATACTAAACAAATATTTTGCTCAGTATTTACAAAGGAAGTGGGGGAGGTACCTAAAACAAACAGCAGAAACACTCTGGATACAGAAGTTGATACCAGCCCATTTACAGAAGAAAGGGTTCTGAAAGAACTCTTAAAACTGAAGGTGGACAAAGCAATGGGGCCTGATGGGATTCATCCCAGAATTTAAAAGAACTAAGGGTAGAACTAGTGACACCACTGACTACCCTCTTTAACAAATCATGGGAGGATGGGTGGTACCCAAGGACTGGAGAAGGGCAGATGTGATTCCCTTCACAAAAGTGGGTAGGCAGAAGCAGAAAACCACAGACCTGTTAGTTTAACCTCAGTGGTAGGGAAAATGATGGAATCACTTGAAGGAAAGAATTGTTGAGTATCTAGAGGCCAGAGGCTCAAGACCCAAGGCAGCACGGATTCACAGTGAGAAGGTCATGCCAGACAAATCTGATAGATTTCTTGACTGGGTGACCAAAGTAGTAGATCAGGGAGGGCTGTGACATGGCTTACCTAGACTTTAGCAAGGCATTTGACACAGTCCCACACAAAAGATTACATATGTTAGCCAGCCTGGGAGTGGGTCCCAAGATGTCAGCCTGGGTAAAGAATTGGCTGGAGAATAGGACACAGAGAGTAATAGTAAATGGAGTCCACTCTGAAGAAAGGGGGTTACTAGTGGGCACCGCAGGGTTCAGTATTAGATCGTCCTCTTCAATGTCTTTATGTTTACATTGCAGAGGGACTGGAAGGAAAGTATGTCTCTTTGCAGATGACACAAAGATCTGCAACAGAGTTGATGCACAAGGTGGGTGGAAAGGATGAGAAGGACTTGGCAAGGTTAGAGGAATGGTCATATGTATGGCAGCTTACTTCAATGCTAAGAAGTGCAAGGTAATGCACCTGGGAAACAAAACCCAGGGAAGAGTACACAATGGGGGTGAGATACTAACAACAACAAAAATGGAAAGGGACCTGGTGGTAGTCATATCAGATGACCTAAAGGTGGGCAAGCAATGTGATAGGGCTGCAAGGAGGGCTGGGGGATACTGGGATGCATAGGGAGAGGCATCATCAGTAGAAAACAAGTAGTTATTATCCTCTGTACAGACAGTTGGTGAGACCCCATCTGGAGTACTGCAGTTCTGAGACCCAATCTCCGGAAAGACATAGACAGGATGGAGGCTGTCCAGAGGAGGGCACTAAAATGGTGCAGCATCTGCACCGGAAGACATAGAAGAGAGACTTAAGGAGCTGAATATGTATAGCCTCGAGGAAAGGAGGGAGAGGGGGGACATGATAGAAACTTTCAAGTACCTCAAGGGAATCAACAAAGTCCAAGAGGGTAGCATCTTTCAAAAAGAGTGTGCAAGATCAAGGGGCACAATTTGAAGATAGAAGGGGGGCTCAGAGGTAATTTAAGGAAGTATTTTTTCACAGAGAGGGTTGTGGATGCATGGAACGGCCTTCCGAGGAGGTTGTGGAGTCAAAACAGTGGTGGAATCAGCATGCATGGACAGTCATAAGGCAATTCTAGGGGGTGGGGTAGGAAGAAGTAGGCTGCTGGTTAACTAGGATCTGCAGCTTATCCATTAGGTAGGAAATGGGCAGACTGGGTGGGCCAGCGGTCCTTATCTGCCATCAAAATCTATGTTTCTATGTTGAGAAAGATCACTTAGGCTTCAACATATAGATGAACTAAAGGGGCAATTTCAGGAAATGCTACTTTCATGGACTGTCATCTGGCCTTGCTGCTTCTGACAATGGTAGTAACCTTCTAAAGGCATTGCAACATGTACCCTTAACTTGGTACTGCAATATTTTCCCAATGAATACTAGAATATATAAAATATGCTCACTGTTGCTTGAAAACATCTGTGGCTATTTCAGCAGCTCTGCAAAGGCATGCAAGAATTTGTGAACTCTACCTGCCAGAGAAAAAATAATCTCCCACACCATCAGCTAACACAAAGTCATTACACAGTGGAACTCAATGTTCTATATGTTACATGGAGAGTTCCTGAACAGCGAAACAGTATACAATTGAGCACATGATAGAGAAGGGGTTAGCACAAAATCCTGCCAGTAGTCATTCATGACAGCCCTCCCATATATAAAAGCCATTGAAGGAATCCACATGGACGTCAACTCAGATAGTGCCACTATCTATCAAATTCTTCCAATTACCTGTATGTGTGCAGAAAAGAAATTAACAATTTAGGAACAGTACACAAACAAGGTTTCCTGTGGAACTTGAAGAGAAGGGAATTCTTCATCTTTAACTGCTGCAGCATCAACTGCTGACCTTGATGACCACTTATCTCTAACATTAGAAAAAAAATCTCAGAGTCAAGAAGATAAGGACCATCAGTTTAAACAAAAATTAGCATTTTCCTTTCCACATGGTACTGACCTTAACAAATAGTTCAGAGATTTTAATTTTGAAAGTTGCAGCTAAACTGAAAAGTTGGATTGATGAGAAAAGATGAGGGAGTTTCCATTTCATAACACAAAACAGAGCAGAAAAAGCATCCCAGAAAAAGTAATCAAGACATGCATCTTCTCAAGCTGATATTGAAACTCAACAAGATCTTTCTTCGGTCTAATGAACCTGAACAGGAACATAATAACATTTGGGCTGGCTTTCAGCTCAGTCATAAAAACTGCTCCACTTTCAGAACATAAATCTGCTATCTGAATCAGCAACAATTATGGCTGAAGACTATTTAAAAGATCTCAAACAGCTCTTCATCAAGGGATAATATTTTGGATACTGGCACAGAAAATGAAACTTTGGCCAGCATTAAATAAGGCTTCCACTCAGTACCCAAGCAAGCCACAAATCAGTGTGCATTCTGCAAGGATATCTGCTAGTAGTGTTTGTGAAACCATCAACATTAACATTTTTTCACAAGTGACCATTCTTTTAATCTCACTACTAGTGGTACCTGCAATGTCTTTTGTCTTTTTGTTGTTGTCAATGTAATAAAACAATTAGTTTAGTACTGCACTTGCTTCTTCTAGGGGCTGGTTTTAAAAGGATTCCTCTTGTACAGGTTTTAATTACTGTGCATTTTGATTTGGTAGATTTTTCCACATATTTTTGAAGTCCTTGGTGACTGTAAGGACTCACAGTTCTGAGTTGGAGATGGTGAATTTTGTGCTCAGTGCAGCGTGCAGAATGTCTATTTGAGAAGAGCAACTACTTGTTGAAGGTTATTTTACTCTGACATGTGTTTAAGCATTCTCCTCCTCATCTCCCCAATCTTGTTTTCCTTTTAAACTTTCCCCAATACCCCATGGTAGGCTGTTTCTGCCTGGACTAAGGCACTCTCACTTGCACTTTTATTCTACCTTTTTCCATTGTTTGAGCTTAAAAAAGTCCTCAGAAAGAGGGAGGATCCACTCATCCCTGACTGGCAGGGTCTGTTGTACTTACTGCCCACACAAGGGCACTTACATATTCTGAGAATACATTATTAATATCTTCTCAGAAAACATATTGTATAACAGTTTAAATTCATGCCAATTATATTTAGTACTCTGAGCACACCCAACATGCTCACTCCATCTTATTTTACTGGTGGAACACTATTGCTGCTGTTACATAGTGATTTACCTAATATTCACTGACATTTTAGTTTTGCACTAGTATGAAACCAGCAAAACAGCAAAAATAAAAATGTAGTGAATATTTCCTGTTATACAGTAACTGCTCAGCTGTGGGCAGTTTGTACAATAGACTTTACAAGTCCATGACTTCTGAGACTGCCTCTTCAGAAGACTTGTTTTGATGCCCAAACATTGAAAACATCTAAGAAACACAAATGAGAGAGCCCTAGTCCAGGTGGAAATGACATATTATGGGAATCAGGGAATGTGGGAAAAAGGAAGCAAGGGAGATGAGGAGGAAAACCTTCAAATAAATGTTACCATAATAAATCCTTCAATGTTTAGTGCTGCTGGCAGTAATTAAATTGAAAAGAAACTTGCCTTCCTTGTCCTGTCTCTGCACAAAGCCTACAGCTCCTGGACTAGGGTACTCTCACTTGTGTTTCTTTAACTTTTCTCAGTGTGGCCTTAAAAATCCCACGAAAGGGGGACTGCAGTCACTGACTGGCATAGCCAACTGTAGCTATTCCCTCATCTAGGTACTTACGTATTCTGAGAAGATATTATTTAGTGCTGCTAGCAGTAATTAAATTGAAAGTAAACATTTCAGTCAAGTGTCCTTTCACTGAGAGAAAGCCTATGGTCATTGGACTAGGGCACTCTCACATTTTTTAACTTTTCATTGATTGGGTCCAAAACAATCCTTCCAAAAAGGACCAATCTTCACTGACTGGTGGAGACTATTATCCATACCATGGCAGTTAAGTTTCGACCAGTCCCCAAATGTCTATTAAAATAATCTTTTTTAGCCACGTCTTTTAGTTCAACATACTGTATAGTGCTTTCACTTATCCTCTCCTCTTCTTTTCTGCATTCCCTCTGTTGTTATACGCTTTTCTTTTTTTAGTTACCTAGCAGTCACTCCTAATATAACTTTAACTTCAAGTAATCTTTTGTTAGCCATCCTATTCAGTTTACTGTTGTTCACTTTCACTTATCTTCCACCTCCAATATTTTCAACCCAGCTGCAGAAGCTTTCATTTTTTCTACTTTCCTGTCAGCCCCTTAAATTTCTCTATTAAAACAAATGTAATTGTTTTGTTTTATAATAGTCCATGTCTTTCAGCATGGGCCCATTCAGACTACACAGAGCCCTTCATCAAGAGCACTAGCCAGGTTCTATAAAAAGCAAGTTTCTTCACTTTGGATAGAGAAATCTATTGGTACATAACCTTTACACTTGGGTATAACAGTTCTTTTGATAAACAAGTGTGTAGAGACAAAATGCCTTTGAACTACTCGGGGTGTAAATCAGATTAGTGAGGCAAACTCCTATCCTGAAATGGAATGTGACAGCAGGAGGCCTATAAATTGTAAAATATTTATATTCAAAGAGCCTTCTAAATAACACAGAGTGTGTGTGTGTGTGTGTGTGTATGTGTGTGCTTGTAAGACACTGCAATATAAATAAAGTAATTTAAATGTATAAAGAACACTAACAATATATATTTAATGTAAGAGATAATGTATATAAATATCAGAACAGGAAACAAATATGTATCAGAAACACGAAGAAGGCAGATGTCGGTAAAAATGTGTAATGGGTCATGAAACCAAAGTCTTTATTCAGTCCATTACTTTTAGTATCCAGGAAGTGAATAAGCTTGAGCTCATAAGCTCACTTTTCTTGTTTATTTTGAAGTGTCATTTGAGAACCAGGACAAAGAGATCAGACATGGAGTGATCAGATTGAGGGTAATATTGTTCCACTGGTGTTTCACTCTTTTCTTCTTTGTGAGTTCATTTTGGGTTTGAAGTGGTTGGCTGGTTTCTCCCACATAGCATTTATGTGGGCACTTCTTGTACTTTATGTAATAGACAACATTCTAGAATTTATATGTGTAAACGTGTGTCTACACTAAATGTGTACATTAATGCCAAACCCACTTTACATGCCATTATTTGAATACTACTGCAGTTAAAAACTCATAAACTGTACTGCAGTGTGCCATATCACCTGGTGAAATAACATTTATAACATGACAGTGGCAATACCATCCCATATATTTTATTTAAATTGCAAAAATGTCCCTCTTTTCCCGATGCTGAGTGGGACATTTTAATGAAGTGCATCTTGTGTGCTTATTTCTTTTGTCTACTTGCACTGCCACACACCAAACAGTGTATATACATTCACAAGACACACACATTAAAACTTAGTTTATGTGGTGTGTGGGTGTGTTTGCTGCTTTTGATTTTTTATAACACTGCCACCCAAATTTGCAATCATGTAAGTAACCTATTCTGTTCCACTAGGTTATATACATGATTGCAAGCCAGATAATTTTAAGGTCACTGATATCTCTGGGATCCGATCCTCTGATAATAAAAACAGGCTTCCTTTTCAGATCTTGCTGTTTTGGTCTCCGGCTCTTTGAATCATATCCTGCTGCTGTTCTGAACTCCCAGGTGTCTGACTCCATCCTCCCCATCTAGATACATAACACTCCCCTGTCATGCCATGGCAGCATGATCAGTACTAGAAAATGATTGGCTTATGTGTAGCCAATCACAAGAAGTAAAGAGAGTATTTTGAGCCTGTTTGCCCATGAATCCAGTCCATTTTGTTCCAGATAGAAACATAGAAATTGTTGGTAGATAAGGACTGCCAGGTCTATCTAGTTTGTCCATAAGCCCTACAGTAGTTTGTGGCATCTGGCACTAACTGGTCAATGGCTTTTCACCTCTCCTTCCCACCTCTAAGGTTCCCTATGCCTCTCCCAGGCATGTTTAAATTCCTCCACTGTGCTCGCCCCACCACCTCCTGTGGTAGACTATTCCATATGTCCACCACCTCTGTTTGAAGAAAACTTCCTCATATTTTCCTCAACCTGCCACCTTTCAGTTTCATATCTTGCCCCCTTGTTCTTGTAGTCCTCTTATATTGGTAGGTGTCACGCCACTGTACCTTGTTTATGCCCCTTAAGGTACTTGAATGTTTCACTATGTCTCTGATCCCTTATCTCTCCAGTGAGTACAAATTGAGGTCCATTAATCTATCTTCATATGTTTTCTGTTGCAGGCTCTGTACCATCTTTGTCACCCTTCTCTGGACCGTCTCCACCCTGTCAAGTGTCCTTACAGATGTGGCCTCCAGAGGTGCACAGATTGCTCTAGATGGTTTTCACCAGTGTTTTTGTACAATGACATCACTACCTCTCTAGCATTCTGCTAGTGATACTTCTACCTATACACCCCATCATGCCACTGGCCCTCCTGCAGCCTTTGCATCTTCCTTGGTGGTCATCGCAACTCCCTTATCCTATATCTTTCACAGGGTTCCTTTGTCCCAGGTGCATTATTTTGCACTTTTTTATTGAACCTTAGTTGCCACCTCAGACCATTGTTAAAGCTTCCTCATGTCCCTCATCATTCTCTACACCATATCTAGAGTATCTGCCCTGTTGCTGATGTTGATGTCATCAGCAAATAGGCAGACCTTTCCCAAGAACCCTACCACAATGTCACTAATAGAGACATTAAACAGGACTGGCCTGAGGACTGAGCCCTGATGTAACCCACAAGTGACACCCTACCCTCGACTGGACCCCATGAACCACCACCCCTGCTTCCTGTCAATCAACCAGTTTCTAACCCAGTTGACCACCTTGTCCCCATGCCCAGACTATCCACCTTGTTTACCAGAATTCTATGTGGGACAGTGTTGAAGGCCTTGCTGAAATCAGGGTAGGTGACGTCCACTGCTTCTCTCTGACTCAGTTCCTTCGCACCCAGTCAAACAAAATCTATCAGATTTGTCTGACACCACCTTCCTGCTGTGAATCCATGTTGTCTGAATCCTGGGCATGACTTGAGTCCAAATATGCCACTATTCTTTCTTTAAGCAGTGCCTCCATGATCTTACCAACACTGAGGTGAGGCTGACCAGTCTATTGTTCCCTGCCACCCTCCCTACTCCCACTTTGTGCAGAGGGACTACATGTGCTCTTCCAGTCTTCTGGAAATACTCTTGTGTTGAGTGACTTGTTGAACATAGCTGCCAGAGGTGCTGCTAACTCTCTTGCAGCTCTCATAATATTCTCAGGTGTATGCCATCTGGCCCCATTACTTTGTCCACCTTCAGCTTTGTGAGCTTCTCCAGGACTCTTTCCACTGTAAATGGACTGGTGTTAACCATCCCCCTTCCTGTCTGCTACCCAGCTGTGGTCCCTGGCCCTTCCCTCCTCCAGTGAATACCGAATAGAAGTATTTGTTCACTATTTCTGCCTTTTCCAGGTCTTCTTCCTTACACTCCTGTATCCCTCTGAGCCTCTAATCTCCTGACTCTCCTTCTTTTGCTATGATGCCATAGCATGTCTTGTCCCTTTCTTTCACTGTCTGTACAAACCTTACCTCAGTCTGTGCCTTTGCACTCCTTACAGCCTTCCCTACTTCACTTAGATTCCTTAGGTACGCCACTCAGTCTTTCTCCCTTTGTGTCTCTTTATTTTTCTTGAATCGTGCCCTTTTGGCCCTTACTTTGTCTGCCACCTCTCTCAAGGAACCATAGTGGGTTCTCTTTCTCTTGCCTTTGTTTACCATCCTAATGCATTGGTTTTCACCCCTTTATGGCTCCCTCAGGTGTTCCCACTGCCCTTAACACCTCTTGTGTCTCTCTACTTGCCAGGACCCCTTTGATACAGTATCCCTCCCCATTGTAGCAAAATCCACTATCCTAAAATCCAAGACCCTTGCATTCATGTGACTAGACTGCATCTCTGTTCCTATGCTAAACTACACTATGTGGTGAACACTGGATCCCAGTTGACCTTACACCTGGACATCTGTGATTCTGCCCCATTGATTAGGTACTATTTCCAGAATAGCCCTGTCTCTGATGGGATCAGTCACCAGCTATTTGAGGCCTGCTCCGTAGGGAGTCCAGAGAAGTCTCATCTCCTGGTTGATGCAGCTGCTGGGTGGCCCAATCCATGTCTAAGATATTGAAATCACCCAGCTGAAATACCTCCCCTTTGTTGCTATCTCATGAATCTGATCCCTAGATCTCTATCCACATCCTCCCATGTACTGGAGGCCTGTAGATCAGCCCTGTGAGGATTTCTGTGCCATTTCCTGGCTCAAAGAGATTGCCAACAGTGCCTCAGCCTCCCCTGCTCTACCCTGTACTTCCATTGCTCTTTATGCCCTCCTAGACATACATGGCCACCCCTTCACTTTTTTAGTCCCCATCCCTCCTAAATAGAGCATACCCTGCCTGATACATTAACCTCCCAGTCAAGATGATCAGTATAACAAGTCTCTGTCATTGCTGCTATGTCCTGGTCTGCTTCTATTAACAATGCCTCAAATCTGGGATTTTGTTCCCCAAGCTGCTATGATTTATAGCCATGACCCTCCATGCTCTGCTGCCTATCTCCACTCTACTCTTTCCCTTGCTCCCCAGCTTCCTTCCCTCACCCAAGCTTTCCTTTCTATGCTGCCCTTCCTACCACCTCTGCCCTTACCCTCTATGTCTGATTTAAGTGTTGCTGTCAGCATCTTGCCTTTCTATTCCTCATTTGGCTTCTCTATCTTGTGGTGGTGGGCTGCTAGAGTCTCACTTCTTCCATTGGCTCTCCCCCATGGCTAGTATAAATACCCAGTAAGGTAGCTATTAAACCCGTTCATTCAGGACTGCCTTCCTCTTCCTGGACAGATGTAGCCCATCCCAGTACAAGGCCATATTGTTCCAAGTGGGTCCCCAGTCCCCAATTAAGCCATACTTCTTCTTGCTGCACCAGCCCTTCAACCAGATACCTCGTTGAATGTTTCTCTATCCTCCAATTGGCATTGTTACAAACAGGATCCTCATGTGTAAAGGTATCTTTTGTATACACTTTCTTCAAAATATTGGCTACTAGTATGTATTTTAGCAACAGGGGTTGATGTGGACACTATTTACTTAACATAAATGCTGATTATTAGCAGATTTCAATCATTTTCTCCTGCCAGTGGGCTGGAAACTATTCCATCAGGAGATAAAGAACAATCCTGTTTGTAATTGGGACAGCTGTAACAGTATTTGTCCCTGTTACAATGGGTTTAAACACTGGGCAATGCTTTTTGTGCCAAATACTCTGCATGATATTATTTATTTTTTAATGTAGTTCATAATCGCCATTGAAATATATAATATAAAGTCAGAAATGGCAGTTACTTATAAAATGGTAAAATTGCCCTGGTCAAAGTATGTAAATGTAATGTTTAATTGGAACAGTGGTCTAAAAACTTTAAAGATGTGGTGGTGCTGTGATTCACTAATCAGTTTAAAGTGAATGAAGCTTTAAATCTTTGTTTGAATTTTAAAAATTTATCTTAAAAGCCACTCACCAGTTCAATCCTGTTTGTAACAGGGACAGAATTTTCATATTAAGGTTGTAGCAGGAGACATGCTATGAATATCCATCCCCAGTTACAAATCAGACCTTTAGTGCTTCCCTTTTTGTGTGGGTTTATTACAGTATGTGTGGTTCATTTAGTGAGAATTTATCTAGGTAGTGTAACAAAGAACCTTTGGTTTGAAAAGGACCATCAGCTTGCTTTGGGGGTGTTGGGGAGGGATGGTAGGTGCTTCAAAGAAAAATATAAATGTTATGTTTACTGCAAACAGTGGCATTAAACTCTAAAAAGATAGGGTGCTACAACAATTTACTAATATGTTTAAGCTGTACAAAGCTTTTTAAGTTTGCTTTGAACAAGTTGTCTTAAAAGCCCCTCCCAGTTCAATCTTGTTTGCAGCAGGGCAGAGTCTTCATATTAAGGTTTGTAACTGGGGACATGTTGTGAATATCCTCCGCTGTTCCAAACTAAACTTTCAATGCTTCCCTTTTTTGTTGGGATTATTACAATATTTGTGGTTGACTGTAATGAGAATTTATTTGAGTGGTGTAACAAAGAACTTTTGGTTTGAAAATAGCTGCTGGCATGCTTGGGAGAGGGCTGCAGCTATTCTAAAGCAACATATAAAATGTTATGTTTATTGCAGAGTGGCATTAAAACTAAAATGATATTGGGCCACACCAATTTACTAGTATATTTAATCTGCACAAAGCTTTTAAGTCTTGTTTGCTTTGAAAAGTTGTCTTAAATCCCCTTCCCAGTTCAGTCTTGTTTGTAACAAGGACAGTTTTCATATTAAGGTTTGTAACTGGGGACATGTTGTGAATATCCATCTCATTGCAAACAAGATATTTATTGTTAAATAACTCTTAAAATGATATTAAAAAATAATGGTAAACAGGTGGCATTTTAAGAGTGACTTCCAAAACAGTGATGCTTCTGAAAAGACCTCTAATGTGGTGGATGCAAAACAATGTTAAAGCATTCTTTAAATAATTCACATAATATACATATTATAATGTTTTGCTACATGAGTATATCATTTTGTATATGCAGTAAATATAACTTGTGTGGTGGTTGGAAGGTTGGATCAGGAATGCCACTTGGACCCATGAAAGGCTGACTGTTTTGTGGAGAGCGAGGATGTGTCCAGCAGGACCCAGGAAAGAGTGACAGGGTTATGAAGAGGGTAAGCAGGTGCTACTAGGTCTCCTGGGACAGCTGACAGGGTGTGGGGGGGACAGGTGCCACCAGGTCCAAGAAAAGACTTACAGGGTTAGGAGAGGGAGGCAGGTGCCATCAGGTCCCCTGAGACAGCCAACAGGGTGTGAGGGGGAGACAGGTGCCACCAAGCACCAAGAAAGTCTGACAGGGTTAGGGGAGGGACGAAGGTGCCACCAGGTCCACTTGGACAGACAACAGGGTGAGGAGGGGAGAGCGGGTGCCACAAGGTACAAGGAAAGGCTGATAGTCTTAGAGAGAGGGAAGGAGGTGCTACCAGGTCCCCTGGGACAGCCAACAGGTTGTGGAGGGTGAGACAGGTGCCACCAGGACCCAGTAAATTCTGACAGGGTTGAAGAGAGAGGAAGGTGCCACTAGGTCCACTCAGACAGCTGATAGGGTATAGAAGGGATAACGGATACCACTAGGCCTCAGCAAAGGCTGACTGGGTTAGGAAGACGGAGAAAGGTGACACCAGGTCACCTTCAAAAGCTGACAGGGTTTGGAGGCAGAGATGTCTGCCACCAGGCCCAAGAAAAGGCTGACAGGGTTAGGAGAGGGAGCAGGTGTCACCTTGTCCCTGGGAAAGCTGACAAAACGTGTAGGGGAGATGGGTGCCACCAGGTCCCAGGAAAGCTGACAGGGTGAGGGAGGGAGGAAGGTGCCACCAGGTTCCCTGGGACAGTCACCAGGGGTTGGGAGGAAGGAATGATGATGTGTCCACCTTAACTGCTGACTGGTATGTGGAGTGGAAAGAAATGATACTATGTCCATTTTTATTTGCAGCCAAATGCCTGTGCATGCTACATGCTGTTTGCAGCCCCATGGTTGTACATGCCTCCATGTTGTTTGTAGCCCTGTACCATAGAATCATAGAAACATAGAAGTTGTTGGTAAATGGGACCATATGATCCATAAAGTCTGCCCTTGGTAGTTGTCAATGCCTCCATGTTGTTTGCATTGAAACATAGACTATGATGGCAGATAGGGACCGCTTGGCCCACCTAGTCTGCCCATTTCCCTATCTACAGGCTAAGCTGCAGATCCTAGTTAACCAACAGTCTATTTCTTCCTACCCCAACAAAAATTGCCTTATGTCTGTCCTATGCATTCTTGAACTCTCCACAGTTTTAGACCACACAACCTCCTTAGGAAGGCTGTTCCATGCATCCACCACCCTCTCTGTGAAAAAATACTTCTCACATTGCCCCTGAACTGCCCCCCACATCTTCAAATTGTGTCCCTTATTCTTGCACATCTCTTTTCTGAAATATGCTTCCTCTTGGACTTTGTTTATTCCACAGAGGTACTTAAAAGTTTCTACCATGTCCCACCTCTCCCTCCTTTCCTCAAGGGTATACATATTAAATCCTTTAGTCTCTCGTATGGCTTCTTTGCAGACCCTGCACCATTTTAGTTGCCCTCCTCTGGGCTTCCTCTATCCTGTCTATGTCCTTGCAGAGATGGGGTCTCCAGAACTGGAAGCAGTATTACAGACGAGGTCTCACCAACTGTCTGTACAGAGTGATAACAACTATCTGTTCTCTGCTGGTGGTGCCTATCCCTATACATCCCAGTATCCACCCAGCCCTCTCTACTGCCTTCACAGATTGCTTGCTAACCTTAAGGTCATCTGATATGATTAGTCCAGGTCTCTTTTCCATTTCTGTTGTTGTTACTACTTCCTCCTCCCATTGTGTAATCTTCCCTGGGTTTTGTTTCCCAGGTGCATTATTTTGCACTTCTTTGTATTGAATCCAAGCTGCCATACTTCTGACCATTCCTTCAACCTTGCCAAGTCCATTCTCATCCTTTCCACTCCTCCTTGTGTATCAACCCTGTTGCAGATCTTTGTGTCATCTGCAAAGAGGCATACTTTTCCTTCCAGTCCCTCTGCAATGTCACTTATAAAAACATTAAAAGGACTGGACCCAGTACTGAACCCTGCAGTACCACTAGTAACCCCTCTTTCTTCAGAGTGGATTCCATTTATAAATACCTTCTGTGTCCTGTTGTCCAGCCAATGTTTAACCCATGTTACCACCCTCCTGGGACCCACTCCCAGGCTGGTTAATTTGACTATTAATCTTTGTGTGGGACTATGTCAAATGCCTTGCTAAAGTCTAGGTAGGCCATGTCCACAGCCCCTCCTGGCCTACTACTTTGGTCACCCAGTCAAAGAAATCAATTAGATTCATCTGACATGACCTTACCACTGAACCCATGCTTCCTTGGATCCTGTGCCCCACTGGCCTCTAGGTACTCAATAATTCTTTTCCTTCAGAAGTGATTTCATCACTTTCCCTACCACAGAGGTCAAACTGACAGGTCTGTAGTTTACTGCATCTGTCTTGGTCCCACTTTTGTGAAGGGGAATCACATCCACCTTCTTCCAGTCCTCAGGTACCACACCATCCTCCCATGATTTGTTAAAAGGGTAGTCAGTCCCTGGCCTGGTGGTGCCGAGGGCTGAGGCACTGGATGTCTCACCTCATGCCAAGCCAGCGACCTGGGTTCAGGAGTAAGCATGGGTCACCAGGGCTGCTTGGGGAGGAGAGGGATCAAGTATCTGGAGGATGGCTTTTCCTCTCCCGGGGAGGGGACCACAATGGTTGGCATCCAACTGTCCCCTGGTGGAGGCTGGGGTCAGGGATGCATGCAGTACACTGGGCAGAGTAGGGTGCAGATGCCTGGATGGGGATGCAAGCAGACGCATGCACGCCACACCACTGGCATCATTGCATGCCCTCTGACTCAGAGGAACAGAACAAGGAAAAGGTGACACCAACCTTGGCTTGATGGCCGTCCACGAATGTTCACTGGGTGCTGGCACCTGAACTGGATCCGTTGGGGTGGGGAGTTAGGGGTCTCTGCTACCCCACTGGGGGTGTTTACAGGTTGCTCGGTGCCAGTAGCCCCAGTTGAGATGGATGGTGGCCGGATCCCCAACAGAAGAGATGTGAAGAATAAGGGGGAGCAGTTTAAGGTGGTCACAGGAGGATAAACAATAATAAAAAAATAATAAAAAAGGTAGTCAGTGGTTTCAGTAGTTCTCCCTTAATTATTTTAGAATTCTGGGTGAATTCCATCAGGCCCCATTACTTTGTCCACCTTCAGTTTTAGGAGTTCTTTCAGAACCCTTTCTTCTGTGAAAGGACTGGGATTGACCCCACCATCCAGAGTGTTTCTGTTAATTGGATTAAGCACTTCCCCTCCTCTTCTTTTGTGAATACTAAGCAGAAATATTCATTCAGTATCTCTGCTTTTTCACTGTCTCTCTCTTCCACCCACCGTCCATTCTATTCAGCTTCACTATCCCTCCTTTGTCTTTCTATACTCCCTGATGTACCTATAAAAGGTTTTATCCCCTTCTTAACTGAGTTGGCTATCTTTTCCTCAGTTTGAGCCTTTACTATTCTGACTTCCCTCCCTGCTTCCTTCTGCCTTAACTGGTGCAGATCTCTGTCCTGCTCCTTCTGTGTTTCCTTATACTTCATGAATGCTGTCTTTTCTCCCTGACCTTCCCTGCCACCTCTTTTGAGAACCATAGTGGCTTTTTTTTTGTTTTAATTTGTTTATTTGCTTCACATAAAGGCTTGTTGCTCTTTGATGGCAGTTTTGATGTTTCCCCATTGTTGCTCCACCTCCTTCTAACCTGATTGCTAGTGCTTTTCTAAGACACTCTCCCATCTTGCCAAAGTCAGCCCTCCTGAAGTCCAGTACACTCACTCTTGTATGGCTTGACTCTGTAGCTGAGTTGCAGCCCCATGGTTGTGCATGCCTCCATGTTGTTTGCAGCCCCATGGTTGTACATGCTCCATGTGTTTGCTGCATCATGGTTGTGCCTGCCTCCATGTTGTTTGCAACCCTGTGGTTGTGCATGCCTTCATGTTGTTTACAGGCCTGTTACTGAATGTGCCTCCATGTTGTTTGCAGCCCCATGGTTGTGCATGCCTCCATGTTGTTCACAGACCCATTGTTGTTTGTGCCTCCATGTTGTCTGCAGCCCTGTGGTTGTGCACATCTCCATGTTGTTTTTAGCTCCATGGTTGAATGTGACTTCATGTTCTTTGCAGCCCCATGGTTGCGCATGCCTGCATGTTGTTTGCAGTCCCATGGTTGTAGGTGCCTCCATGTTGTTTGCAGCCAGGTGGTTGTGCATTCCTCCATGTTGTTTGCAGTCCCGTGGTTGTGCATACCTCCATGTTGCTTGCAGCCCATGGTGTGCATGCCGCCATGTTAGTTGCAGCCTCTTGGTTGTGCATGCCTCTATGTTGTTTGCAGTTCTGTGGTTATACATGCCTCTTGTTGTTTGCAGCCAGATGGTTGTGCATGCCTCTATGTTGTTTACAGCCCCGTGCATTGTGAGTGCCTCCATGTTGTTTTCAACCCATGGTTGTGAGTGCCTACATGATGTTTACAGCCCGTGGTTGTGCATGGCTTCATGTTGTTTGCAGCCACGTGCCTCCATATGTCTTCTGGTCCCTGCCAGTCTTCTTCAAGGCCCTGGTGTGTCCATTTAAGGAGTACTGGGCACACCTGCTCGAGTATGTCAATAACGGCCAACCCTCATGTTCTTGTCTGGTTGATTTAACTATGCCATCACCTGTGGTCTTCCAGGTCCCTGGTTAATCTTCTTCAGGGCCTTGGTTGGTCTGCATGAATAGTACCGTGCACACCTGCTAAAGTGAGTTACTGTTTATCGGTGCTCATGTGCTCGTCTGTTAGATGGCAGCTACATCATCACTTGTGGTCTCCCATTTTGTTTCTGACAGAATCTGTATACCCACAAAATGAGTGACACCACTGTTCCATCAAAGCAGGCCATTGCAATGTACAACTACAGGCAGAATATTAAAGCCAACCGAAATTGCTAGGAAGCATTCAAAGTATCTGAGGCAGTGTGAGTGAAAGAGTTCTGTAAAACATGGATGACAAAGCAAAGGAAAGATACAATAAGGCTACTAAGGAAAGAATGCATGAATACTGCATGTGAAAAAATTACAGAAATTGGAAGGCAAAATGAAAATGAAGAAATATGTTTCACTAGGGCTGATGATGAAAAGAAGAGACAACAAGAGGCTTGGCATGTGAAGAAACAAAAGCATGTTAAGCAGCAGAAGTAAAGCCAAATCAAGAGAAGGATGCAGAGCACAAAAGAAAGACAAGTAAAGAAAGAAGAGAAATGACATTGAAAGTGTGTTCCATGACATCAGTGACATTGTGGAACATTGACCTCACAGAGTTACCTAAGAAGAGCTGTGTACTATGCCAAACAAAACTATCAAAATCAGCAGGAAATTTGCAGCTGTTATCACTGGCTTAATACGAAATGTCTCCTGAAATGAAAAAGAGCTGCTTAAAAAATCGGCATCTATGACTGGCAGTCAAAGAAATCAGTTTTAAATGTGTAAAGAATACATGGCAAACCTTGACAAGGAAAAGAAAGAGAGTTTTGTTACCTAGTTAGCTGCACATCTGGATCACAAGCATGGATTAAAGAAGAAAGTCTGCAGTTGACTGGCCATCAGCCGTAGTATATTCATAAGTATTTTGCTCTAACAAAATCAAATGTAAATGTGGACGTGCCAGCAAGAAGAGCTAGTGCATTAAGAAATGAGATGCAGCAAGCTGTTCTGGAGGACTACCACCACCCTGACATGAGCACAGTTATGCCCAATAAAATGGGAGTAGCTGATGTAACTCCCAAACATGTTCTGCAGAGGTCCATCACTGAGGCATATTTAACCTTTGTTAAGAACAATACAGGGACCATCAGCAATTCAAAATTTGCACAGTGTAGATCCAGGCATGTCCTGGTATACAATAAGGCCAAGGCATATCAGTGCCTCTGTGAGTACTGCACCAATACAGAGTTGAGATTAAAACTCAATCATTTGTCAAGATCAAAAAGCAAAATGAATCATCACAGACAGATACCATGCATCTGCATTGATACTTTGTCCACAGGAAGGAAGATACACCAGATAACAGTGCATCGACAGTGACTCACATGTGGAGTGCACCAACTGAAGACTTTTATGGAACCATTAATCCATGTAACTGTAATTGGAAATGAGCAGGTAACATGTAGAAAATGGGGCCAGACAATGTCAGAAGACAGAAGAGAAAAGCACTTTTAACAACAAGTGGAAATATAACCAGTTTAATCGATGAAGGAATTTGGGTCCTTTTCTGCCCATTTATTTGAGGCCAGATGGCAGTAGACACACTTTGACGCATCACCAAAAGTTCTCCAATCACATCTGCAGTGATTGTTATGTAATTTTCAGAAAATTATAGCTGCTTCATGAAAATGAAATACAGAGTGCACACTGGTCAAAATACAGATAACATTACACTCCATGGTAGCATTTTACAAAAGTAACACCATGCAGTAGATCGGATCAAGTAAGGGAGGCAAAACATATTATTTCAGCTGACACTCTCCATGATGCACACGCTGTGAAGCACTTTGTATATATTACAGGAGCATCTCAGAGAGGTAAGACTACGGGCAGACTAGATGGCCCTGGTGGTCCTTATCTGCCGACAATTTCTATGTTTCTATGTTAATTAGACTCATTCTGTTCAGTGATGGTTGTAGTGCACAATATAAGTCAAAACACCACTGTCTGACTTAATTTTGGTACTGAGGACTTGGGCATCAGAACAGTAGAGCAACATTACTTTGGTTCATGCCATGGAAAACCCTGTGATGGAAAAAGGTGGAGTAGTAAAAATGCTGCCACTAGAGTGGTAAAATCATTGCCAGACCTTGTAATTGATGGGACACTCAGTTTTACCTTTTCTGCCAAGAGACTGACCAGCGACAGTGTGTATTAGGCGGGAAGTGCCTCACTCTCAGTGCTGTTTTATGTTGTAAATCAAGGCAAGGTCAACCAGGATCACCCAGAAAGAACTGAAGTTGACACTTTACAATAAACAAATACACAGTGCCATTGGGTTAACCCATACAAGCTCAAAGTTTGGCTTGAGATACTTCTATTCTTCATGTGAAACTAGCGATGTCACCTGTGAGAACAGTGACTTCACCCGTGACTGGGCAGCAAAGCACTTAAAAGTAAAACATCAAGAACTGCAACAGGATCACATTGTCTTGAGCCTTGTAGCACTAGAATCCACCACACTAGGCAATCACACATATCGTAACAACCATGATGGTGAGTATGTAATACTTGGGTCATTTTGTTTAAAGTGTGAAATATGCAGTACTAAACAATGCAAACTGTATCCATTTTAGAGCAGAACCTTTCAAGCATTCATGGTGAGGATGATCTGACATGATGGTATCCCATGAGAAGGGTGACCACTATTGAGCACTTACAAAGGGGCGACTCAACAGTGGTGCCTGTTCTCAGGAGCTAGTGTATGGGAGGGGCAAATATGGGTATAGCAACATCCTGTCGCTATATGTATACACATGCAGGGGAGAAGCAAGTATGCCATGCAATGGGAAGAAGGGAGGATGGTTTGTTGGGTGTAGCATGATGGTGGGTTGTCAAGCTGGCTGTGTGGCTTGGTGGGTTCATGGCAGGCTATGGTTGGGAGGGTGCCAGGTTCGGTGCTGGATGTGTTGGGATTTTTGTGCCAGTCCGAGAATTTAATTTTTTCACCCCGACATGCACCCCCTGGAGTTGAGAATCTTTAGTAGGGGATGCAGGGGTCTAACCCCACATAAACAGAAAAATGTAAGTCCCTGGAGCCCTTTTGCTGTGCGCTGGGAGTGTACATTGGCTAACTGGATTTTTCCTAACGGCGATCGCCTTTCCGCAATCGCTGTTATACATAAGACCAGACACGATGACCATTGCCCCACTGTCAGATTCAGAAGACAATGGAAAACAGAGCCCAACAGCAGATGGAATGTAAGTAAAAGTTGTGGAAAGGGGAACAGTCATATGGAAAAATATTTTATTGTCCAGAACCACTGTCACTTTGGGGAGTGGGACTTAAGTGTATCTTACCTTTTAATGCTAATTTTCTCATTATAGGAGTAGGTATTATTTTGTTTTACATTTACTCATAAACCACTTGTCACTTAGAGCTTTCTTAACATTAATGCCTTATAGTGTCACTACTTCTGTGGCACATAGTCAGCCTCCTGGGGAGAAGAACATCCTGAGCTCCATAGCCCTCACTGCTAGCCTACACACCTGGCATCACAGGATTGGCATAGATGCGCCCAGGTCACCAACCTGCCAGAGTCCTTTCCCTACTGATTGGCACCACAGAGACAAAATTCATAAAAAAGCAGACAAGATTTGAGTGCATATTTACATTTTTTATTTTTATTTTTATTTTTCAGCAATAGTGTCCCTGTAGGCCCTTTTATTATTTTGTAGTCCGCTGCACCTGTAAAACAAAACAAATTATGAAAATGTCATGCTTAATCTTTTATTATTTTTTTCTTCTTTGCAGGTGACCCATAACTTAACAGACCCCACAGGAGGCTACTGATGCATCACTGTGGAACATTAACAAGAAATTGAATCTTATTACGCTGTATTCTATGACAATGACTATTACATTGGGAAGCTGATTGCGGTGAAGGACTTTAAGTACTCATTTACATTTATGTACAGGCAGGATCAACCTCCCAAAATGTCACATTTTATTGGCCATGGAGAGAGGATATTGACACTGCTGATTCAAAATATATAATATGTAAGCTGGTCCCCTGATGCAGTGGCAAGGTGTTTATCTCGGCACTGACATCCCGGGCTCATGGACGGACTCAGGAGTCTGAATGCCAGCCAGGGAAAAGGATTGAGCATCCAGGTGACTGCTCTCCTTCTCCAGAGGGGAGGGGTTGAGTGTGTGGTGCACTATGAACCAGGGCTCCATGCGCCTGGCACCATCACGCATGGGGCAGGGCAGACACTAAGTGTCATTGCACTTCCCACCCCTAGGGTACCAGTATCTTGAAAAACTGGACCTCAAGTATGACACCAGCTCTGCAGTCATCCTCAATGCCTACCAGTGCCTGCCAGGGGGATTCACTCCTTGGCCCTGACCTGGGGGTGGCTGGTCTCACATACCCAGTGTCTGTAGGGGACCCACCTGAGGCCCACCCAGGGGTAAGCCTGGGCATGGGGAATGGTAGGAAGTGGGCTGAGCTCCATTCAGGGGCTGGGCCAAATTATATAGTATGTGGATCACTGTTCATTGTTGTAGATGGGCCTTATGTGGTGGAAGGCATAGAAACGGTGAATAAAGCCTTCAAAATAATGAAGCAGTAAAGCACTTGGACCATATGTACATTTCCAGCCCTAAGTATGAATTATTTTGTAAAATATGTCTTCTTTTTTAAAGTAATTTTTGCAGTTGGAGCAGCTGGCAGCAGGACCTCCCACTCTTAACAGCCTGTGCCAAGTCAAGACATTGGCTGCATTTGACAGTGAAAAGCATGACATACCATGTAAACATTTTTCTTGCAGTATTTCCTAGACACAAACCCCAACTCCATTGGTTTTGTGTGTCTGAATGTACTCCAGTGATTTCAGCAGTAATCTGAACTGAACCGAGTCTTTGTAGCCAACTCTGTTTCTGTCCAGTTTGCCGAACTGCTTGATGTTTGGGGGTTTGTACTGAGGGCACATTTGATCTGCTCAGCCCAACTTAGGATCACCATTTTAAGCACAGGGACCAGCTTACCAAATTTACTGATGTCGGTAACAAAGCCAATGGTAAGGACAGTTTTTTTATTTATTCAGCTATTTGGCTCTCTCCCATCACTCGTCTTTGCTCGGCCAGAGGAAACACATAGTGGCTCTGGCAGGCAGCTCTGACCCTCCTTTGGAGGGCTAAGTCCCAGGACCCAACCTTCCCAACCCTAACCTCCTGGCAATCCCCATGGGTTAACCCCCGTGGAAGGGCCAAAGGAGAGGGCATCGACACCCCCCACCCCAGAGATCAACATCTAGACTCCAGGGACCTGGCTTGGATGCTTGGGCCATCATGGAGCCTGCCAGCTCCAAGATTTTTGTTGTTTTTCTTCCCTTGCCATGGTTGCCTGCATGCATGTGGAGGCACGGCACACAGCAACCCCGGAGGCACCCACCTGATTCAAGTTGCTCCTAACTGCACTACCACTGGGCCTCCACCTGGGGAAGCCCCAGCAGGAGTGGCTGGATCCCCACCAAGAGTGGAAAGCTGCCTGATGGCCTCTCAATCCATCACTCAGCCTCCTCCCCACCGACCCCCAATGGGCTGGGATTGTTTCTGAACACAGGTAACTGACTAAGCACGAGGTGTGGCATCCAGCACCTCAGCCCTCAGTGCCACTGGACCAAGGACAGGTTTTAAGTGCAAGCAACGGGCAGGGCCAGAGCAGTTATACAAGCTTAAGGCACCTCGGTTCTAGCCAATGAAAGCCAGGAGTATTGCCAACCTGAGGCAACAGAGCATAACAGATTAAGGACAGCCAAGAAGCATAGTTTTTAGGTGAAATAGGAGATGATTAGATATAGGTGCAGTGTCAGTGGCTCATGAGGTTGCACAATCACCACTGAGGCCAGACAATCGGTTGGTTGTGGGTTCTAGCCCCACACCAGGTACTTGGGATAAAATCCCAATATTGACACTGTAATGCAACTGCACTCCTGAAGTACTCTTTCAGATGAGATGTTAAACCAAGGTTCCTTCTGCCTGTTCTACTGGTTACAGTGAATATCAAAATCCCATGGCACTTCTTGAGAAGAGTTGGGACATTTTATTTAAAATAAGAATCATACATACAACACAGGAAAATACACACATCATTCCATGACAATATTAAACAAAAGAATCAGTACACTATTAACAGTTTAATACAATACATGAAAAAATGAAGGAAAATAATGAATGTTAGTATGTATGTATTATGCATATGTATGTACATGCCCCAAAACCTATTCTCATCAGCATTATGTACAATTCTAAGAAACACATATACATCCAGTGACAAGTATGCCCTAATGTTTACAGTTGTTTAAGTCATGAACTTCTGTCTGAAACACTTTTGCAGAGCTCTATAAACCATCCTTATAATTGCCTCTGGTGTACACAGTTTCTGTTGTATCTGCGAGATACACTGTGCCTAAATAAAATCAGCAGCATGTATAATTATTTTTAATATAGGGGCTGAATTTTTTCCAGTTACCATGATATAACCTCAATACCACCACCTGGTAGTTTACTTTCTAAATGCTCAGTCCTTCCAGGCCTGAAAAGGGTCTTCAAAAAGATACAGCAAAATGACATTCCAAAGGAGATGCAACTGAGTTTCAGGGACATTTCTACCACCTGTTCTAGGACAGTATCTTTCCTCTATTCTTTTATGTTTAAAGGAATCTTTACTGTCATCTGCCCATATACTTCAAGCTACATGGCACCTCACTTGTATTTAGGGAGGCGTTTATTCTGCAGTTGTCTCACTGCTTCATGTTCCCTTCAGATAGACAGTATTTAAGGGTCAATGGTTGATGAAAACAAACATTCACTATATGTAAATACAGTTGTTTCCTGGTAAAATATACTACATGGTACATGGACAACTTCCAAGCTTTTATCTTTGTGAGGGCATACACCATGAATTGTGGGTTATATGCACGTGATCCCAAAACCTGCTGATCCAGACTCAGTTTGCCATTCTGACAGCCATGGAGTAATCCTATTCAGCAGTAATGGGCTCCATAATTTTTCTGTGTCTCACATTGCTAATGAAAATTATAATAAAAACAGTGAAAAGAAGAAAGCAATAGGTTTTACCATATGCACACCTCACCCTTATAGTCTTTATAAGTGTTTGTTTTTAATATCAATCAATCAATCAATCAATCAATCAAATGTATTTGTATGGTGCCTTCAAATTACTAGGCACTGCACATAAGAATAAAACAGCTACATCATATCATTACAAACTTTAAATAGTATTAAATACAAAACCAATAAAACAATAGTATATTTATTCAGGTTAATTCCACAATGCTTTGGTATAAAGGAAGGTTTTAAGGCCTGTTTAAAACCCACCACCATTGCACTCTCACATATCTGATGGGGTAGAGAATTCCAAGGGTAGGGGCCACATGCATAAATGCACGGGCCCTAGAAGATTTTAAATAAACCCTTGGAACATCTAGCAACCCCTTGTCAAGTGAGGGAGCGATCGCCCAGGGCAGTAAGGGACCAGGAGCTCCTTCAGGTAGTCCGGACCCAGTCCGTAGGGCTTTATATGTCTGTAAACTGACCTTGAAGCTGATTCACCACTGTACCAGCAGCCAGTGCAGCTCACTCAGCATTGAGAATATGACAGGACCAAGAGGTTCCTGTCAATAACCGGGCTGCTGCATTCTGCACCACCTGCAAGTGGCAAGTATCCACCCCAGAAGCCCTAGGTATAGGGCATTGCAATACTCCAAACGCAAGGACACAAAGGCATGGCCCAAGGTAGGCAGATCACTGGATGGAACAAGGTGCTTAACCCTGGAGATATTCCTCAGATGGTAAAGGAATATTTGATGACCGCTGACACCTGTGAATGCAGTGTCAGCCCTTCATCAAAATTACCTCAAGGTTTCGCACCTGTTTGAGGGTTGGGAGAGGCAAACCCCAAGAAAATGTCCAGAGGATAATCTCACCCCCACTCTATCTGGTGACCGGTCAACCACCAACACCTTGGTCTTTTTCCCAAATTCAACCTCAACCAGCTTGAACTCATCCACTCTGGATTTCAGAAAGACAGTTGTTAAATGCTGAGAGGGCTCTATCTTGGTCAGTGTGAAAGATAGGTAGAGCTGGGTATCATCAGCATAGCAATGAAACCTCAGCCCATACCTTCTTAAAATGTCTCTGAGGGCAGCATATACACTGCAAACAACAAGGAGGACAATACCGATCCCTGAGAAACCCCACATGAGAAGGAAACGGTCAGAGGAATAAATCCCCAACACCACCCTCTCAGTTCTTCTGGTGAGGAAACATGAAACCACCTGAGGACCGTACCTGACAGGCCACAGATGAACCTCAAATGATCAAGCAGAACACCATGGTCCACAGTGTCAACGCTGAAGAGAGATCAAGAAGAACTAAGATGGAATGGTTCTTCCGATCTCTAGCCATCATAGATCATCGTGCACCTGAATCAGTGACATCTCAGAACCATACCTCTTTCAAAAACCAGACTGGAGGCTCATAGATCTCATGAATTGTCAAATGGTCATCCAATTGTATGGCAACTATTTTTTCGATCAACTTCCTATAAAAGGGAGTTCGAGATAGGTCTTTAGTTCACATGGCAGTCTGGGTCGAGGAAACTTTCTTCGGAGGGTGTCATCACTGCCTCCTCAGGGAATTAGAAACTCACCTGTTTCCAAGGAGCACCAGACTATCCATGCCAGGATTGGACCAAGGACATCACTACAACCCAAAATTAGGGAAGTTGGTCCAGGATCCAAACTACAGCACATAGGGCACATAACTCGGACAATCCGATGATGTCTAAAAGCTCAGTCTGGCCGAAAGTACCCCAGAAAACTGAGGTGAAACACCCAAACATTGGTCTCAGCAATGTCCATGGAGTGTGCCTTCTGGAGTACTGCCCTGATGTCAGCGACCTTAGCCGAAAGAATCGATCAACCTTCTCATAGTGAATTTTCAAACGTTTCCATACCTGTAGACAGGCTGGGTGGCACAGTCTGTCCACAGTTCAAAAATGCTTTGCCGGTTGATTCTGAGCAGCCACAATCTCCCCAGACAGGAACTCTGCCTTCTTACAGGTGATTGCTGATTGATAGGCTTGATAATGGTCCATCAATCTATGGTGATTGGCACCAAGGTGGGACTTCCGCCAGCAATGCTTCAACCTTCGTCCTAGTCGCTGCATCTCCCTCAAGAACCCGTCAAACCAAGGGGATGGAGGGTGAAGGGAGAGAGGATGAACATGGACTGCAGCAATGACATCCAGAGATGTAGATATGGCTGTATTATAGGCCAGCACTAGGGCTTCTGGGTCACTGTTTGCCAATGGAAGGACTGATAGGTCAAGGTCCGCCACTAGGCCTTCAGAGCTTATATCTCATAAAGGGTGGTACCTGACCATCTCTACAGGGGTAGGCCTATGAAGGGGTGCAAAATGGAACTGCACCATCCAACTGGTTCCACCTCAAACTGGAGGCTTCGACCCGGGAGGAACACCAAGTCAAGGGAATGACCAAATTTATGGATAGCAGTAGAAACAATCTGTGTGAGGCCCAGAGATGACATCAACTGGAGGAAGGGCTGACCAAATTGAGAGAGTTCTTCATCAACCCAGGCATTAAAGTCACCCAGGACCATCAGCCTAGATGACTCAAGCTCCATGTTGATCATGAAGTCTGCCACTTCCTGCAAGAACCGCTTCTCATCTCGGGTTGACAGTAGATGAAAGCAATCCTGCAACCTACATCTGCAACCATGGTACATTCAAATGGCTGGGTCTCCTCAACTGATACATCTCGTGAGGCCCAATTCAGTCTTAAAACAGACCACAATCCCCCCACCCTGCAATCCAATCTTGGGTGGTGAAACACTAGTACTCAACTGGAACAGCGGCATCCAATGCAGGGCCAGAATTCTCATCCAGCCAGGTCTCGTATTACAAGTCAGGTCTGCTGTTCCAACAAGATCTGCAATAATTGCAGTCTTGTTTTTCATAGACCTGGCATTGCATAACACCACCGAGTTGTATGAACCTCCAAGGCCATCCGAGCCCCTGCCCACCAAAATTGGTGGTGCCCTTGAGTATGTTCATACCCAAAGTCCTTGAAAGAATATACTATAAATCCTAAGGTTTAACACTGCTGAGGTGAAAAGAAAATCACATTAATGTATATAAAACAAGGACTCAATAAGTTTTTAATTGAATAGAAACACAGACTTTGATGGCAGATAAAGATTGCTTGGCCCATCCAGTGTGCCCTGTTCTGTTTAGACAGTGGCCTATTTTTCATCTTACTAAACTACATGCAGCTTTTTTGATGCAGCCTGACCAATGTTCTGCAATCACGGCCCCACCACCCAATTTAATACCTAGAATGTTTATTGCTTCCTCTTGTACATGTACCCCTGGTACCTGTACAACATCCCCATCATACAACCACTCGGATTTCCAATTGAAACTCCTACATTTACTAAAGTTAATCTTAGCCACTGCTATTTTTGAGTAGGATACTACAATATCTTGTAGTACTGTGCTTGAGATTTTTATCTTTTAACATTATACACAAATCATCTGCATACACTAGCCTTTCAGTTTCACGGAATATGAGGTCAGCTGTATACATTTAATGATTGAATTCAGCTGTATTAAATTTATGAGTGGGTCTAAAGTAAATAACATTAATGGTGGACTCAGTAGGCATCCTTCTTTCACTCTTTACATGAATTTTAGAGCCTTGAGATGAACTCCCTAAAGGAACAAGAGCTACACCTTTGTATGTTAACATAATGTATTTCACAAGTTGTGCTGGAATACATCTTATGAAAATGTTATTGAAAAATTCATATGGTAATCAATCAAAGCTTTTCTTGATCAGTAACTAGAAGAAAGTCTGCTATCATTCTTTTATTGCCTCATTTCCACAATTCCTGAACTACTTTCAAGTTATTTGCAATAATTTTCTGGAGAATAGCACAAGTCTGGGATGCGGAAATGACAATTGCAGCAATTCTGAGAGTCTCTGGGCTAAGATATTGTTCAGAATTTTCAGATTAGAGTTCAATAAACTCAAAAGCATCCAACTACCAATATCTGACTTCCTTCTTATATACATATAAAGAATATTGCCTTCTGCATAGTGGCAGTTAATGATCCCTTCTCCATGATTTCAGTATATAATAACTATATTGCCAGTGTCAGTGGCTCAGTAGGTAGCACACTCGCCTCTGAGGCCGGGAGATCAGAGGGCTGTGGGTTCAGTTCCACATCTGGCACTTGGATTAATATCCCAGTACTGACACTGCAGTGCAGCATGAGAGGGTGCTGCACTTCTGAGGTGCCGTCCTTCGGATGAGACGTTAAATCGAGGTCCCATCTGCCTGAATTGATGGTAGTTCAGGTGGATGTTAAAGATCCCATGGCACTTGTCGAAAGAGTAGGGAATTTCCCAGTGTCCTGGCCAAATTTCCTCATTCACTAAAAATACCACCAACAGCTTAACCTGGTTCAAGGTCAGTTGGCATTCATCTGTATCTCCCCCGGTCGTGCCTGAAAATAGGCAGGATTTGTCTAGTGCACTTACCGGTCAACAAAAATAATAATAAATAAAATGGGAGCTAAATAGGATCAAAGGCTTTATAAACTTCAGGCAGTCTGTCTTATCTTGAGGTCAGATCATTACAAATGAGTATCATTACACTTTATTATTATATTATATTAAATAATACTTATTATTATAACATATAGTATTATTATATGTATTATAACACACTGTTCACAGTGGAAGGAGAAGGGGATGACAAAATGTGCAAGGAACTTTGATGGGAAGGAAATGGACACTGGTCACCTTTACCTGTCCATAGGAATCTGGGAAAGAAGAACAAAATGGATGGAATGATACTGACAAGTCAAAGCAGGAAAAATACATTGAGATAATCATATTGGATAGAAACATAGAAACATAGACTTTGACAGCAGATAAGGACCACTTGTCCCACCCAGTCTGCCCATTTCCTACCTACTGGATAAGCTGCAGATTCTAGTTAACCAACAGCCTACTTCCTGCCACCCCCACTACAATTGCCTTATGTCTGTCTCAAGCATGTTTGAATTACCCCACTGTTTTAGATCCAACAACCTCCACAGGAAGGTAGTTCCATGCATCCCCACTCTCTCCATGAAAAAATTTCCTCACGCTACCCCTGAGCCATCCCCTCTATCTTTAAATTGTGCCTCTTGTTCTTACACATCTCTTTTCTGAAAGATGCTACCTTCTGGACTTTGTTGATTCCCTT
The DNA here is from genome assembly GCA_016271365.2 of Neoceratodus forsteri. Lineage (NCBI taxonomy): Eukaryota > Metazoa > Chordata > Ceratodontiformes > Ceratodontidae > Neoceratodus > Neoceratodus forsteri. The sequence continues at coordinate 633,414,412 of CM057455.1, read as the reverse complement.
GAAGTACTTGAACATTTCTATCATGTTCCCCTGTTCCTCCTTTCATCAAGGGTATACATATTAAGCTTCTCAGTCTTTCTTCATATGATTTCTGATGCAGAACCTGCACCATTTTAGTTGCCTTCTCTCGGACTGCTTCTATCCTGTATATGTCCTTGCGTAGATGAGGTCTCCAAACTGCACACAGTACTCCAGATGGGGTCTCACCAACTGTCTGTACAGAGGATAACCACTTCCTTTTTCTACTTGTGATGCCCTTCCTATGCATCCCAGTATCCCCTTGGCTCTCCTTACTGACTTCTCACAGCTTACCAACCTTTAGATCATCTGATATGACTACCCCCAAGTCCCGTTCCATTTTGTTGTTGTTAGTACTTCCTCTGCTATTGTGTACTCTTCTTCTGGGTTTTGTTTCCCAGGTGCATTACTTTGCACTTCTTTGCATTGAATCTAAGTTGCCATCTATCTGACCATTCCTCCAACCTTGCCAGTCCCTTCTCATCCTTTCTACCCCACTTGTGTATCAACTCTGTTACAGATCTTTGTGTCATCTGCAAAGAGGCATACCTTTCCTCCAGACCTCTGCAATGTCACCTATAAAGATGCTAAAGAGGACTGGACCCAGTACTGAGCCCTGAGGTACTCCACTAGTGACCCCCTTTCTTCGGAATGTGTTCCACTCACTATTACCTTCTGTGTCCTGTTGTGCAGCCAGTTTGCTACTCAGGCTTCCACCCTGGGACCCACTCCCAGGCTGGCTAACTTGATTATTAATCTTTTGTGTAGGACTGTGTCAAATGCCTGTTAAAGTCTAGGTAGGCCATATCCACAGCCCCTCCCTGGTCTATTACTTTGGTCACCCAGTCAAAGAAATCTATTAGATTCATCTGACATGACCTTCCTGCTGTAAATCCATGCTGCTTTGGGTCCTGTGCCCTGCTGGCCTCTAGGTACTCAACAATTCTTTCTTTCAGAAGTGATCCATCATTTTCCATACCACTGAGGTCAAACTTACAGGTCTGTAGTTTCCTGCTTCTGCCTTGCTCCCACTTTTGTGAAGGGAATCACATCTGCCCTCCTCCAGTCCTCAGGTACCACCCTATCCTTCCATGATTTGTTAAAAGTGTGGCCAGTGGTGTCACTAGGTCCTCCTTAGTTCTTTTAGGATTCTGGGGTGAATCCATCAGGCCCCATTGCTTTGTCCACCTTGAGTTTTAGGAGTTCTTTCAGGACTCTTTCTTCTATAAATGGACTGGTGTCAACCCCTACCCAGAATGCTTCTATTGTCTGGTTTAGGTAACCCTCATCTTCTTTTGTGAATACTGAGCAAAAGTATTCATTCAGTCTCTGCCTTTTCACTGTCTCCTCTGCCCACCTCCCTCTCCCTTATTAATCTTCACTATTCCTCCCTTAACCTTTCTATGCTCCCTAATGTACCTATAAAAGGTTTTATCCCTTCTTAACTGAATTGGCTATTTTTTCCTCGGTTTGGGCTTTTGCTATTCTGACTGCTTTCACCACTTTTTCTGCTTTTATTGATACAGTTCCCTGTTGTGCTCTTCTGTGATGCCGTATACTTTTGAATGCAGCCTTTTCTCCTTAACTTTCCCTGCCACCCTTTTGAGAACCATAGCGGTTTTTACTCCGCTTTGTTTTCTTTATCTGTTTCACACAAAGGCTTGTTTCTTTATGATGACAGTTTTGATTTTTCTCCATTGTTCTTCCACCCTCCTTTTGGCCATTTGCTAGTGTATTCCTTGGTATTCACCCATTTTGCAAAAGTCAGCCCTTCTAAAGTCCAGTATGTTTGTTTTTGTATGGCTTGTCTCCATGGTTGTGCTTATTGTGAAGCACACTTTGCAGTGGTCGCTTGTTCCCAGATGTCTACTGACTTCTAAATTTGTGATCCTCTCTCCATTTGAGAGTACCAGGTCTAGTATTGCTCCCTCCCGCTTGGGTTCCAACACTAGCTGTCTAAGGCTCACCCTTGCAGCCCATTGAGAATGACCCTGCTCTAGGATGTGGCTGTAGTACATGCCATCCAGTTAACATCTGGCATATTCAGGACCCCCATCAACAGTATCTCCTTTTTCAGCCATTTTGAGAATGTCCTCTATAATTTTCTTGTCCATTTCCTCCCCTTGAGATGGGGGTCTGTACACAACCCCTGTGCAGATTGTGATGCCATTCCCTGTCTGAAAAGTGACCCAGAGTGCCTCTTGTCCTCCCCTTTACTTTTTAGTTCTGTAGCTTTGATCCTTCCCTTATGTATAGAGCTACTCCACTCCTCTTTTCGCCTCCCTGTCCTTTCGTAGACTGTGTACCCTGCATGTTGACATCCCAGTCATGGTTCTCCATGTACCATGTTTCTGTGACTGCCACAATATCCAATTGTTCATCTTCCATCAAGGCTACTAGCTCAGGAAGCTTGTTTTTCCAAACTACAGGCATTGGTACTCATTGCCCTCCATTTAATGTTGGCTTTATCCTTTTTCCCCATGCCTGCTCTTTTTGCCCTTGTCTTTTGCCATTTACCCCTGTCCTGCCCTCTGTTGATCACTGTACCTCAGTGTTTACCTTACTACCCATCATGTTTTGTGGGGAGGCTTGAAATTACCTGCCTCTTATTAGCACCTACCCCATGGCTAGTTTAAAGCTTGCCAAGGAAGCATTTAAACCTGCCACTTAGGATCTTGGTTACCTTCATGGACAGATGCAGACCATCATGCCAGTATAGACTTTCATCTCTCCAGGTGTACCCCAAGTCCCCAATGAAGCTAAAGCCCTGTGCTCTGCACCAGTTTTGCAACCATTCATTAAACTGCATGTGTGTAGTACCCTAGCCTCACCCCTGCCATGGACTGGCAGCACCTCTGAGAAGGTAATGTGCTTGTTACCTGTCTAAGGCCCTCCCCAACTCTGACGTTTTCCAACTGCCTTATCACACTGTTGGCTTCCTTTAGGTCATCCACAAAATACAGTTTACTTATGGATTTATGCCAACCGACCTAAAGGTGGCCAAGCAGTGTGATAAGGCAGTTGAAGGGATAATGGGATGCTAGGGTGCATAGAAAGAGGTATCACCAGCTGGAAGAGGAAGGTCATGTTGCTCCTATATAGATCGCTAGTAAGGCCCCAGCTTGAGTAGGATCCATGACACTGGTTCACCAAAAATAATGTCGACTGACATCACAGTGATGAATTTATGTCAACTGCAAGTTGTGGTCGCATCAATCCATCAAGTAAACTGTATTTTGTGGATGACCTAAAGGTGTCCAAGCAGTGTGATAAGGCAGTTGGAAGGGCTAATGGGATGTTGGGGTATAGGAAGAGGTATCACCAGCTGGAAAAGAAAGGTGGTGCTTCTCCTATATAGATCGCTAGTAAGGCCCCAGCTTGAGTAGAATCCATGACACTGGTTCACCAAAAATAATGTCGACTGACATCACAGTGACGAATTTATGTCAACTGCGAAGTTGCGTTGGCATAAATCCATTAAGTAAACTGTATTTTTGGGGGGACATGTGTGGAATCTACCCCTGCACTTCCCATCCTTATGATTATCAACCTGGATCAGAGTTGATTCAGGAGGGTGCAATACCCAGTCAAAGCAGTACCAGGTCCCATGGGTACATTACAGTGGCAACAGCGAATTGCCACTGTAATGTAATTTGTTGTGCAATTGTTGCCATTCAGACAGCATACCCACGGAGTACTGTGTCCAGTTCTGAAGACCACATCACAGGAAGGACATAGACAGAGTGGAAGTGGTCCAGAGGAGGGCTACCAAAATGGTGGAGGATCTGAATCAAAGCCCTATGAGGAAAGGATAAAGGAGCTTAATATGTTCACCCTATCGGAGATGGGGGATATGATAAAACCTTTAAATATCTTGTGGGGTTAATAAGGTACTGGTGGGTGTATCTTTCAGATAAAAGGGTGCTCTAGAACAAGGGGAATGCTATGAAGCTAGAGGAGGTAAATTCAGGAGAGATGTGAGGAAGTATTCTTCACAGAAAGGTGGTGGATACCTGGAATACCCAGCTATCTGAGGTAGTGGGAGGAAAACAGTGGTTGGGTTCATAAATGTCTGAGACAAAACAAGAGAATAGTAGAGGTGGGGGTTATGCTATTGATCAAGTAGGGTCTGCAGCAAAAATGAAGGTTAAGGAAAATAATGGAAGACTGGTGGGTCCAGGGACCCTTATCTGCCGTCACATTCTGTGCTTCTATGTATCTTTCTATTTGGGTAATTGCCTATTCTACCTCTGTGACTGAAGTTAGGCTGACATTTTGTCGTAATATGAGTTGTAATTGCTGGCATATTTAAACTCTCTAACATGGTTGAATCCTCACATTTTTCAGCTTCTGTCAAATAACTCATTACAATAACCATGTGCTGCATCAATGATTTCCTTAAAATCAGTAGCTATAGTACCATCATATTGCCTCTTAGCACAAGTAAGGATCTTATGTTCCACTTTCTCTACAGCCAGAGAACACGTCTAAATGTTGCGATTTCTTCTGAGTGACAAATTAAAAGTTCTTGTTCTAAGAAAGTAACCCTAACATACTGATACTTCTTCATCTCCTCCTTTATAATCACAATATGTTCAGACATATTAATATTAGCCTCTTGGCTACATGATGCTAGTATATTTAATTTGTCCCTAAATCCCAGATATTGCTTATATTGATTATTATTTTCAAGCACCCCAGTTTTCTAAATAATAACAGGAATTCTTTTTAGAATTTTCCCACCATGTTGCCACATTATCATTCGCTGAGACTGCTATACATCTTGCTCTAAATAATCCCAACCATTCATGTTTTATATCACTTTGCTCTAATAAGATGGTATTTAACCTCCTTGGCCTTTCTCTTGAGTATAGTTATTACCTACAATGCAATGACACATGAAGACTGCAAGATGATCAGCGCCTCAATCACAGTTGCCTTTACTGCATTCATTTGTAATGCTGCTGACTGAAACAGAAAGTCTGCCCTCATGCATAAGTTACCTTAAAAAGTCGCAATAATACTATTACCAGCCTTTGCCATACAATCTTGGAACCCTGAATTAGTAATCATGTCTTTCAAATATAATGCATCACTAAACAATTTTTGTTCTGCTCTCCGTCTGCCAACACTAGCCCACAATTAAAATCCCCACGAGGCCCCACAAATTTACTAGTGTTGCAGGTATGGGCAATTGCTTGAAACAGAGCAACCCTAGTAGCCTTGGTCTGTGTTGCATCTATATTAATTAAATAGAGTTGTTTCTCCTATTGTGCTACATCTGGTAGACCGGCCAGCAGCAGGTTCTGTTTCTACCAGTCTGTGCACCTTAAATGTTGAATCTGTAGGTAAGATACAGACACCACCACCACACCTTCACCTTTGTGACCAAAATTAGTTCTACAAGTCCATTTTGTTGTAGCCAAAATGTCATGCAATATTTCCATGTGCTTGTCTTGTAAAACAAATATTACCAGGAAGGTGTCTAATATTACCATAGTAGTTCTTCTTTTTCTGTATGCTCTCATACTATTCACATATAAAGTGACTGAAAAAGAGAGACCCCTCTACACATTTACATTTATCAAGGGGTGAGGGCTTGAACTGCAGATCTAGTCTAGGACAGGGTCTTCCAATGACTTTTTTAGCTACTTATGTTTCTTGAACTGACTCATCATGGTCACAGAAAAGGCCCCAAGATGAGGACGTAATGGGGAAGCTTCAGAGTCTCCTTCATTTTCTCCATGTCACTTCATTGCCATACTGATGCTAGGGCTGCAAACTGATTTTGAGTCTGTAAGACTAGGAGCTGTAGTACCTCTTGTTTGGCCTTATTTCGCCTTCCACAGTTTCTGAGGCGAACATCACCATATCTGAATCCTGGTGGGGTTGAGGGTGGCCATTTCCTGCTGTGAGACTTATAAAGCATCTTCAAGGCATCCATGCTAAGAGAGGACTGAGGGACATATTTTCTAATCAAGGATGCTTCAGATTCAGGAGGAAAATTCTCATCCATGACACCCTCTTGTCTACTTGCCTCAACCTCCATATCCTGAACTATATTTGTGCAGGTGCAGACAAAATCCACTAACAAGGCCAGGTGCATTATCTTGAGCAGCAGTTTCATGGTGGTTACTGTTTCTTTGTTTGCTTCTTCCCTAGCCATATTACAGAACCTCTGAGCAGAGGCTTCCTCTGCCCTTTAGCTTGTTCATTTATTATAACATCTTCCTGATCCAGACCTCCCATCCAATTGTGTAAAGCCCAAGGGCACTGCCTATAGGAGTGTCCTTGTTCACATAAATTACACCTAAATGGGACAGAACCAATGGTATTTGAGCTCAATATGGACTTATGAGGTTCTGTGGTAAGTCAAAGTTAAGGTGCACTTATCAGGGCATTAACTCATAGACAGAAAGCTACCTGACCGAAGTACAGGACACCAAATTCCATGTACTGTACATATCTTAAATAAAAGGCTGGAGACTGTAAAACATCTAACCATGCCATTTGTACTTGAATAAATGCAAAACCCTAAATACAGTGCAATAAAGCATGTGAAAAGATGACCTGTTTACTGTCTGAGTTCACCATGCAGTCACTTCATGGCTCAATTGCTTAAATCCAGGTGCTGAATCAAACGCTCCAAAAGTTGTAGCTTGATTAGATGCTGTAAGCAATCCTCCATTAGTCACAGCCCAGAGTTACACATGCACAGTCAGACGCCTGAGGAAGGCATGGTTAAGCTAAACAACAGCAGGCACATGATGCTTGCACCACACACACACACACACACACACACACACACACACACACACACACACACACACACACACACACACACACACACACACATGCTTTTATGTCTCTTCTCCTGATGTCAATGGAAGGATCCTCAGCAATTGTGCTCCATTAAATGGTATTAATAATGACATCCAAATCTTTCACTCTATAACTCTGGGCTGTCACAAATGGAGGATTACTTATAGCAGCTAATCAAGCTAGAACTTTGGAAATTTTGATTCAGCACCTGATTTAGGAAATTGAGCCATGAAAAGACTGTATAAAAGGCTCAAACAGTAAACAGGTCTTTTTATGTTTGCTTACATGCACAGCACACAGGAAACATATTGAGATTAGTATAACATTCCAGAGGTGTGGCAGGGTTGTGGTCAGTGCAGGGATGCTTTTAATGAATGTGTCCTTCAGCCACCAATCAACAGGGAAGCTGCTAAATACTGTTTCAGAGCAAGCTCCACACTTGAAAGAAATCATCCGCTCCAATCAGGGACAGTGTCATCATTGCAGAGGCAGATCTCTCCCCCTTCCCTCCTGGCAACACAGAAAAGTCCAGCCATGCACATTACAGTGCACAGTAATGTGCATGGCTGGATTTATGAGCAACCATTTGCTAAGTGTGCCTTTCCTGGTGAAACATATTTATAAATAAACAAGCAAATATAATACATGAGCCACGCTATGGTTTTGCATAATTGGCAGCCCTGCCACCCACCACACACTCCCAAAGCTGACACTGGGGTGCCAAATCCCCATGTTAGCATGTATCCCTCCCCATTAATGTGGCACACTGGGAGCACACTCCTGTGTGTGCCAAACTAATTATATTTCTGACACCTGGATTCCCACTCCCAGTGTCGGATGGCTCCCCCAAGCCAGAACATATCTCTTGCTGACAACGGGTTCCCAACCCCGTGTTAGCATGCCTCCTCTCTGACTATTGTGGCACACTGGGAGCGCAGTGTGGCCAAAGTAATTTCTTTATCTTTTTCTGACACCGATGCCAACTCCCATGTTGAATGTGCAGCCCACACACCTTTATTTCAGCTGCCTTGGGATGCCCAATCCCTGGGTAGGCATTGATCCCTCCTATAGTCTGGCACACTAGGAGCCCACCCCAGTGTATCAAATGCATTTTCATACTATTTCACCTGTAAAAAGAAAACTGCCCCTGGGGTCTTTTTTTTAAACCTAAAGAAAATGAAAACCGCCCTCATCATCCTCACTGATCCCACCCCCATCCCTCCTCCCTCTGTGCACCCCACCTCTCTGACCCTCTCACCCATACTTACCTCTGGAGGTCGCAATAGATCTTCTGTGGACCAGGAACACTTCTGCACTCCTCAGAAGATGACCACAAACTGAAGAAAATCACGGTAAGCCCTGTAATGGCAGTCAATGGGGTTTTCAAATTAAATTGATATCTCAGCCATTTTATGGAGATTTGGTCCCAGATTTTCAATGTGGAGTTCTTGGGACCCCACCTCATGGACGCTGTGTACTGTCATTTTGTTTCTCCGTCCCAAAATGTGATTTTGTTGTTGCTGTCAGAATCACCTTTTGGGACTGATTAATGAAACAACAGTGCGATTGTTTATGAGGTGGTGTCCTAAAAGCCCATGTTGCAAGCTTGGTGAAAAACTCCAAAAATGACTGCATTTCGTGTGAGCTTTTATGCAGTTCGCATGCATGCTTCTAACATCACCAGTTGTTACATTTTCACCAAAATTTCCAAAGTTGCCATTTTTTCACACCTCCTTATGAACAACACAGCTGTCATTTTTGCATTCTACCAGAAACATGTTTTCACACCTGTGGCACAGAATGGCACAGTCACTGTGTGAGATTAACTTTTGGACAGATTAATGAAATTCAGTGCCGCTGTTCATGAGGGAGGTCCTTAAAGGCCATGTTGAAAATTTGCTGAAAAAATAAAAAAAATGACTGTGTTATGAGCATGCATTATGCAATTCTACTCATGGTCATAATTTCGCCAATTTTTCAGATTTTCACTTCAGATTTTCAACATTTCCATTTTTTTCACACCTCCTCAGGAACAGCACAGATATCATTTTCACATCCTGCCTAAAATGTCTTTTCACACCTGTTGCATCCAATGGCACATTTGCCATGCAAAATCACCTTTCAGGATTGTGTAACAAAATGATAGTGCAACTGTTCATGAGGTGGGATCCCAAAAGCCCATGTTGAAAATCTGGAGCAAAATACCAACAAACGCCAAGGCATTAGGGTTTCCAAACATAACACCCCACCCTGTACCCCAACTGACAGGCTGCTGTAATGCTCTGGGCTATTTCACCCCACCCCACCCTGCACTCACTGGACCAGCATTGAGTGTGCCTTGGGGTCTTCGGCCCCAACGCTCACCCCATTTTCCTATACTGTACCCATCTCAGCTTAATTCCTTATGGAATGGGGTGAGCCTAAGGACTGAAACCCCAGGCACACCGCAACACCTGTCAGTGTCTGCAGGGTGGGGTAAGGTGAAATGGCATGAGCATTATGACCAATGACCCAAAGGCACACCCCAGTGCCTGTCAGTCTCTGCAAGGTGGGGATGGGGTTAGCGTTAGTTCAATACTTTACTCCCATTCCTATTACACATCTCTCTAACTCCTGCAGTACCAATGCCAATACCAGCAAGCAAATATTAGGCATTTACAAATGCTTGTTTCACATGCCTTATTGCACTGTATCAAGGGTATATGAATTTATTAAAGTAAAATGGTATGGTAAGATATTTTGGTTGTACAGTACCTACAGCATTCAGACTACCATGCCTCACTTGTTCAGCCAAATTTTCAATGTTCCCAGGTAGCCAAGATTGTCAGTCTGAGCCTAGTATCCATTCAACCTTTACAATGCTGATTCAACAGTCCAGCCCTCTGGCTGTTGCAAAGATGATATGTCATGTCTGACTGCTGTACAGCCACATCCCAGTCCGAGAAGCTTACCAAACCTCCTAGTTGAAGTGTAAGATGGCGGTCACGCTGACCGCCATCAGGAGTGCACTAGTGCTACTCTGTTAACTTTGTAAATTTTGTTTCATTTATTTTGTTTTTAGTTCTATTAGTTATTTAATGTTATTTTGTGTTTTCCATTTTACCGTGAGTTTTGTTACTCCATATTCCACCGTGAATTTTGTTACTTGATCATGTGTGTTGTGATTGATGGCTTTTTGCCTGAACACCTGTGATACTGTTTTAGCATTTGTCTTAACGAAGAGCCATGCGATATTTGCTGGCACTACTAAATTATTATTCTATTGTGTGGCTGGAAGTCTACAATATTTGTAAATAAAGACCTGAATTTACCTGGAGAAGAAGGCCCGCAGCTATGATATCCAGTTGTCTGACTTTGGGCATTGCTCAGATCATGGGAGCCTGGGATTTTGGAGCTGGCTGGGTGCTGTTAGATGAATTTCTTGATCTGGGACCTGTGAGTAGTGAAGTGCAGTGGGCAGTGTAGGGGCTGAGCAGGGCAGAGAGGGGAGTCTCTCCTTACCTGGGGCCTTTGTCCTGAGCAGTCTGGGACCAAGTGGGAATGCCTCTATTTTCTCCCTGGGGAGTCAGAGTGGAGTGGGGGCTTACCTAGGTCATCTAGGAGGTGGAACTATTGGTCTACCACTGGGCGACTGCAGCTGTGGGTCACGAGGCGATCCGCATCAAGGTGCGGTTATCTTCTTTAGTGAAATTGGGGGCTACCTCTGATTTTCAGTTGCTGTTTTGCCATAGCCTGCTGCCTATGGCCTTTGATGTTGGGCTGGAACATTGAATTGTATGGATTGGCTCTGTTGACCTGGCCTGTTTTGCTCTATATGGATTTTATATTTGAACTTTTGGGTCTAACTGTTTTTTTACAAACTGCTCACAGAGGATTATGTTTGCTTGCTTTGCTTAGCCTAAGGATTCTGCCATCGAATTGTATGGACTGGCCTTCTGACTGAGTTTGTCTTGCTCTTTGTGGATTTTACACTGAATTTTGGGACTTTTCAGTACTTTCAACTAAACAAGTTGTGCTCACATGGAGGATTATGTTCTTTCTTTTTTCTGGACTTTTGGAGAGACATGCTCTTTTTAGTGACTATTGTGATGTTGCAATAAAACTCTCCCTCGTTATGTGAGACGTAAGGGAGTGGGTTGATATATGGTCATTTTCACAGAGTAGTGAGAGAACTCTGTTTCAGAACTCAAATACATCATTTCGTTTTGTGACTGGTTTTGGTCTCGACTGTCATACTCAATATATCCAAAACCTCAAGTGAGAATTTGAGGTGTTTATGGGATTATATATTGGGAAGACTGAATATTGATTTATTGATTTATTTATATGTGTATGGATAAATTGTTAGGATTTACTGAGTAGGTTTTGTATTTTTTGGTAACTTTTATATGGTGAGTTGAAGTAGTGCCCTTAGAAGGCACTATTTTCTCTTTAAATTGATAGCATGTGTCGGGATTGTGCTTCGGTGGGCAGGCTTCTCCCCTCTAGACTGAGAACCTCCACCCTTAGATAGCTGCCCACTGAAACCCGAGGTGTATATGCAGTGTCACACCTTAGGTATTGCTCAGAGGGGCCTGAGGAGGGAGTCCCTGGAGCTTGGGGAAGCGGGGGCAGATTGGGGTAGTGAGGTGGAGGAGGTGCCCTGAGGCAAAATGGGTCCAGAAAAGGTTTTTTCCTGTCTGGTACCCATACCCAAGGGCTCCGCTGATAGTGGGCAAGTCACCCTGTTCTTCCAAGGCCTTCATCCAACCAGGGCGGTGTTATGCAATGCCAGGTCAATAAAGAACAAGACAGCAATTATTGCTGATCTTGTTGAGTCATCTGACCTGGTTTGTATCACCGAGACCTGGCTGGATGAGAATGGTGGCCAGGTATTGGAGTCAGCTGTTCCAGCCGGTTACTCAGTGATACACCACCCGAGATTGGATCATAGTGGCAGGTGTAGCCATCTGTTTTAAGATGAAACTGGGCCTTGTAGAGGTTCCAGTGGGGACCACTAGGTCTTTCGAGTGTATCATGGTGCAAGTGTGGGCAGTAGGATTCTCCTCATCTACTGTCCACCCAGAGATGAGAACGCTTTTCTGCAGTAAGTTGCAGACTTCATGGTTGACATGGTGTTGGAATCCTCTAGGTTGTTGGTCAGGGGATTTCAATGCCTGGGTTGATAATGAACTCTCTGATTTTGGTCAAAACTTCCTCCAACTGATGATTGCATTGGCTTTTCACAGGCAGTTACCACTGCAACCATATTCAGGGTCACTCCTGGACCTGATGTTTTTCCTGGGGATGGAGGCCACTAACTTGGTGGTGGAACCAGTTGGATGGTCGGACCATCACTCTATAAGATTTAGTTTTGCGACTTCCTCTGAGACCCACCCCTTTGGAGATAGTTCAGTACCGTCCTTTGAGGGGTGTTACACCAGAGGATCTGATGGCATTTGGGACCTATCGAGGGGCCATTGGAATGTTAAGATCTGGGGCCTAGTGATGCACTATAATAATGTGGTGCTGGGGCCCTGGATGCCGTAGCTCCTGTCCAAGTTTGCTCCTCTCTCTTCACCCTCAGTCCCCTTGATTTGATCGGACCTTGAGGAGTTGAGAGAGTTGGGTGAAGGTTGGACCATTGTTGGCAGAAATCTGACCTAGGGGAGGACAGACTTAGGTCGATGGCCCATTATGGGACTATCAATCAAAAATCTCCCGTAAGAAGGAATAATTCCTGTCCAGGGAGATTGCTGCAGCAAAGGAATCAACTGTCTCAGCTCTTTCAGACCTTCACAATTTAAGTATGATGAGTTTGCTCAATTATTTGCAGATAAAGTGTCCTCCATCAGGTCAGAGATCCGCTTGACAGGTTCAAATGAGTATGGCGGTGATCGAGTGAGGGCACAGGCACCCGGTCTGTCTGTACAGATTTCTAACAGCCAGCGATCATGGAGATCATGAAGATCATTCGGGCTTGCAACCGACTTACTGTAATTTGGATCCTGGTCCAACTTGTCTCCTTGTCGGATGTTTGGATGTCATCGGACCAATCCTTGCTGAGATAGTCTAGTGTTCACTGGACCAGGGGGTTTTCCTGACTCCCTGAAGGAGGCTGTAGTGACACCCTTTTAAAGAAACCTTCCTGTGACCCAGACTGTCTCGCGAACTACATATCCATCTCTAACCTGCCCTTTTTGGGAAAGGTTATTGAGAAGGTAGTCACATTACAGCTTGAGGACTTTCTTACCACCCACAAAGTCAATGATCCTCCAGTCCAGTTTCAGGAAGAGGCACAGTACCGAGACTGCATTGATTCGGGTTTTAATGATTTTCTGTTAGCGAGTTATCAGAGGAATCGCTCGATCTTGGTCCTCCTTGATCTCTCTGCAGCATTTGACACTGTGGACAATGGGGTGTTGCTGGAATGCATGTGGTTATTCTGTGGACTGTTGGGGACAGTCCTCAAATGGTTTTATTCTTTCCTCCAGGCAGGACTCATAGGGTGGTGTCCGGGTTTTTCCTCGGCTCCCTTCCCCTGTCTTGTGGGGTGCCGTGAGGTTCCATGCTGCCTCCCATGTTGTTCACAGTCTATTTGTTGCCATTAGGAGACATTATAAGGTGGTATGGGCTGGGTTTTCACTGCTATGCAGATGACACCCAGCTCTACATGTGCTTTGTACCCAAACAGAACAGTGTGGTCTCTGTTTTAATAGCTACCTCGCTGAGATTCAGGACTGGATGAATGCTAACTGGTTGAGATGAAATCCGCAAGACCGAGGTGTTGTGGTGGACCCAGGTCAGTGGGTAGAAAAGTTGACTACTGGGCAACTGTCTGGCCTTGTGCTTGGAGGTAACCAGTTAAGACCTTCTGAACGGGTGCAGAATCTGGGAGTTGTATTTGATAACAAACTGACCCTAAAAGCACAGGTGTCAGCAGTTGTCAGGTCCTCATTTTACCATATGAGGAACATCTCCTGGATAAGGCACCTTGTTCTGCCCAAGGACCTTCCTACTCTGGTTCACGCCTTTGTGTCCTCCCATCTTGATTGCTGCAATGTTCTATACCTAGGGTTACCAGAGGTGGATCTCTGTCACCTGTAGCTGGTGCAGAACGCTGCAGCCAGGTTGTTGACTGGGCTGTCAAGAACTAGTCATGTCACTCCTGTGCTATGTGAACTACACTGTTCGCCAGTGCAATGGAGGGTCACCTTCAAGATCTCGTTGTCGACCCATAAGACCCTACACGGACAGGTACCGGGTTACTTGCAAGACCTCCTTCAGCTCTACTGCCCCTTCCATCCCTCCGTTCCACCAATGAGGGATTGCTAGAGGTTCCCAGGGTCCATCTTCAAACAACAGGTCCTAGGCTTTTTCTTTTGTAGCACCGACTTGTGGAACTCTCTACCGCATCAGATTAGAAAGTGCCTGACCACCGAGACTTTTAATTCTTCATTAAAACGTATCTTTTGAAACAGGCATTTGAGACAATATTTAGTTTATTACTGCTGTCTGTTATTTAAATATTTTTATTGTACATTTGTTTTTACTCTGTATTTGTGCTTTGGCTTTGGAAAATGCATTATAAATAAATTTGATTTGATTTTAATCTAGTTCTGATGTACTTGTTGGGATATTATTTATGCACTGTTTATTTATTTATTTATTTAGCTTTTGTTTACCAGGTAAGTACACTAGACAAGTAATATGCCTATTTTCAGAAACGACCTCGGAGAGTACAACATGGTGAATACAGAGTAGTACAGGATAATACAGAAACGACATGGCAGAATGTCAACATAAAAGAACATTAATCAAGGTGACTCAAATAGTCAGGCACTTAGTTACATCCAGTTCCAACAGTGGTACAGTACATACAATCACCAGTTATTATGCAGATTAGACAAATTATAACTCAGTCAAGTGCCAAGATAAGAGATTGAGTCATAGGAACAAGCAGAGTGTCACTGACAGGTCTTTTATAAAGCACAAAGGACGGTTGAAAGAGGACATAACTCTAGGGGGTTTGGGACAGTCACACGCCAAGCCAGCTTCAGGAAACCACACAGGTATCTACGAAAGCACTGATGGGAGCGGCCGATCAACCTGCACTGGAAAGGAGTTCCCTGTCTAGGGAAGATTAGCAAAGTCCCTGTCTCATGAGGGTTCGGGAGTGGGGAACTCTGAGCAACCCGGGACCTGGGACCTGAGTGAGTAGGGAGGAGTGGTCGGCAGGCGATAGAGGATGAGCCAGCCGCTGTGGAGTGCCAGTTCTAATCACTTTACCCACGAGACATCCCAGACCAAAGTCCAGGTAGCTGGATGGAGAGAGCCAGCAGAGATTTTCATAAAGCTTAGAGTGGTGGGTAAGATGGGGGCGGCTAGGGCAAAAGGCAGATGTTGTTGTACATCGTGAACCACCAGGTAAAATGGGATTTGGTGGAACTAGCAAATAGGTGCAGGCCATAGGTAAGGGAGGGAGCAGTACACCTTCATGTAGAGCTGGGACGAGCTGCAGGTGTAAGGTTGTATTTGGCTCTATAGGCCAGGCCCAGTTTGCAGTTTACCGCTTCTACAGATGTTTAGTATATGACTCTCATGTAGAGTTGAGGGTCAAGCATTACCCCAAGGTATCTGACGGAGTTCACAGTTGGAGAAGGTTCCTTCCTGGCTTGTGATACCCAGTGGTATTGGTGTGGCTTTGATTTTGGGTGCTGAACCAAATAGCATAGCCAGCATTTTTTTCAGGTTGAGAACCAGTTTGTTTTTTGTTACCCAGGCCCGGATATTGTTAAAGTCCTTAGATAGGTGCTGATTGAGGGTCACAATGTCGCGGGAAGTGGTCTCTTTTTCTGTCTCAACCATACTGTTTCTTGGATTTTCTCTGCTCCATACTTTTTCTGCTGCATCCAGTCATCTGTGTCTCTGATACCAGTAGGCTCCTCTCCATTCTGGTATTCTCATCTTCCTGACTGTGATGCTGGACCATAGTTCTAGTTCTAGCATTTATAACCATGGTAAGAGTACTATTTGTTTCACAGAGCTGTGAAAAGCCTTACTGCTGCTAACAACTTCTAGGAGGGATTCTCTGAGGCTAATAATGACAACACTGAGACTCAGTTGACAGAAGAAATCTTTGATGCTGCTATGTAATGGGGAAAAAACTGACACTGTCCTCATTAGGGCTAGATACAATTTATTTTCCACCAGCGAATTCTGGTGAAATTCTGATTTTGCTTCAATGACATTTTGTGAAATATCCATGAAAAGTTTGTGAAATTTTGTAAAATTGTGATTTCAGTTATTTCAGTTTCCATCTAATTTAAAATTAATTTGCCCAAATTGCACCAAATGTGGTTATGTGACTTTTCCAGTGACCATACAAATGTGCACCACAGTTCAGATTTCTCTCTTCAAACATGACTGAGTTATAAGCACACAAATGTTTAGAAATGTTATAATTACAGGTATCTATGTAAATTAAAGTGTTTGTCCACATTGCACCAAATCTGATACGGTGGACTGCATTTTCAGAACATCATGAATGCTGCAATCCCTGGTGCACTGAACATTTGGTGCACAAGTCTTGCAGCAGTCTCCAAAGGTGATCAAAACTTTTCATCCCAATGCGCCAGTCACCACTCCTTATATCAAGCTCTGAGCGTGCTCCACTCCCAGGGATTATGCTACAGAGCTTGCACCAAATGTTTGGTGCAAGCTACCATAAAGAGGAAACTGTCGCAACAATGCCTGGGATTGGAAAATTGGATGCAGTTATGGCACAGGGTTTGTGCACTGGCAAAACAAAGTCTTATGGTGCAGGGCTCGATGAAGCCCTACCACCATTAAGAAAATCAACCCAGTGACTTTACCAATGCACATACATATGTATGCCAAGTTTCAGATTTCAAGCAACAATAAAATCTGGACTCACTATTTCTAGTAAATAATGATGAACACTTGGCTATAAATAAGAAATTTTATTTGAAGCAATAAATCACATGCTTGACATGTTTCAGACTATTGGTCCTTTTTCAAAGGCTTTGAAAAACGACTGTTATTCCAAACACGCCAGGTATGTGATTTATTGCTTCCTAATAAAGTTTCTTAATTTTATAACCAAGTGTTCATCATTTATTTGGTAGAGGTAGCGTACAGAGTTTTTGTTGTTGCTAGTACTTTTACTCTGGGAACCACCATCCTGGTTCTGCTTTTTGTGCTTGTTCCCAAGTTTCAGATTTCTAGCTTTAAAGGTGACTGAGTTATAAGCCTCCACACTTTGCAACATTTTAAAAGTACATTTCTATTTATGTAAACTGTTGTATTTTAAGCCCTTAAGTTTAAAGCTAGATGACAGAGTATCACCAGTGTTGTTATGTTCCTTGACTCTAAATATTAGACTTTAAGGCAACCAACATGACAAGCATTAGAAATTCCTGCTGCCATGTTGACAACCCGGTTCGGAAGTGAACCAGGGAAGTCATGTCAGGTGACAGGTCATATTAAAACTTACAATTTATATAACCAGTGCAGTACTTCTCTATTTAGCAGTTTCTCTGACTCTTCCAAGAAAGTATGCATCTAAGTTTTCAATTATCTATTGCCAAAGGTGGCTAAGTTGTCAGCATAGAAATATTTTCAGAAATGTTCACATGAAAATTCAATTGCCAGAAACTAAGCCCTATAATTTCTCCACCCTTCATCCAAAAGTTATGAAACTTGTCATACCTTTCTGGACTATGCCTCGTCAATATAAACACCAAACATCAGATATCTTTCTGTAACATGGACTGAATTATCACCAAATCAAGAATTTCTGAAAAGTCCCCAAAGTTTCATGGAATTTTGCAAAATTTCATGGAATTTGATGAAAGTTCCACAAAGTCAGAATTTGATCATTTGACCCATCTCTAGTCCCCAGTAAATTTCTGTGCTGGCTGTCAGATATAACAGATGGATCCTCAGCCCTTGCCAGAGTCAAAGCTAATATCTCTTTCTCAAGCAAGAAGCGGGCTTCTTCCTCAGCTACCATGGGTAGAAACCATCTTTTCCTTTCTTCTGTCACTTATTTTAATCTTTTCTTCCTCTAGCACATTTGTGTTCTGTTGAGCTGCTTTTTTCATCTGCTGGGTGACTTGAACCATATCATCTTCATTCTCTGTAGAGATTCTCTATAGACAGCCCATCAGCAGGCTTCCAAGCTCCTCCTATGGTCCTGACATTCTCTGAGCCAGCCGCACCTAACAGACAGCCTGAATGACCCCAGCACAGATTCAGACAGCCCATCTGAGGGCTTCACAAGCTGCTCCTGTGGCCCTGGCACTCGGTGCTAGTTGCAGCTAACAGACCACCTGACTGACCCCTGGACAGATTCAGACAGCCCATCTGCGGGCTTCCCAAGCTGCTCCTGTGGCCCTGGCATTCTCCAAGCTGGCCGAGCTAACAGACTGCCCGAATGACCCCCGGATGGATTCAGACAGCACATCTGCAGGCTTCCCAAGCTTCTCCTGTGGCCCTGGCACTCTCTGAGCCAGACAGTCAACAGACTGCCCGACTGACCACTGGACAGATTCAGACAGCCCATCTGCGGGCTTCCAAGCTGCTTCTGTGGCCTTGGCACTCTCTGAGCTGGCCACAACAAACAGACCACCTGAGTGACCCTGGACAGATTCAGACAGCCCATCTGCTGACTTCACAACCTGCTTCTGTGACCCTGGCACTCTCTGAGCTAGCCACAGCTAACAGACCACCTGACTGACCCCCAACAGATTCAAACAGCCCATCTGCGGGCTTCCCCAGCTGCTTCTGTGGTCCTGGCACTCATAGCTGGCTGCAGATAAAGACCACCTGACTGACGCCCGGACCGGATTCAGAGGCGCATCCGCTGGCTTCCCAAGCTGCTCCTGTGGCTCTGGCACTCTGAGCTGGCCACAGTTAACAGACCACACGACTGGACCTCCGGACAGATTCAGACAGCCCATCTAGGGCTTCCAAGCTGCTCCTGTGGCCCTGGCACTCTCTGAGCCGGCCGCAGCTAACAAACCACCGGACTGACCCCAGACATAGAAACATAGACTTTGACGGCAGATAAGAACCACTTGACCCACCTAGTCTGCCCACTTCCTACCTACAGGATAAGCTGCAAATCCTATTTAACCAACAACCTATTTCTTCCTACCCACCACAAAATTGCCTTATGTCTGTCCCATGCATTTTGAATTCTCCCAGTTTTAACCCCACAACCTCCTCAGGAAGGCTGTTCCATGCATCTGCCACCCACTCTGTGAAAAATACTTCCTCACATTGTCTTGAGCGTCCCCCTCTATCTTCAAATTGAGTCCCCTTGTTCTTACACATCTCTTTTTTGAAAGATGCTTCCCTCTTGGACTTTGCTGATTCCACTGAGGTACTTAAACATTTCTATCATGTCCCCCTCTCCTCCTTTCCTCAAGGGTAAACAGATTAAGCTCCTTTAGTCTCTCCTCATATGGCTTCTCTTGCAGACCCTGCACCATTTTAGTTGCCTCCTCTAAACAGCCTCCATCCTGTCTATGTCTTTATGGAGATGGGGTCTCCAGAACTGGATGTAATACTCCAGATGGGGTCTCACCAACTGTCTGTACAGGGAGATAACAACTTCCTGTTTTCTTCTGGTGATACCTCTCCTATACATCCCAGTATCCCTCCAGCCCTCCCTACCACCTTCTCACATTGCTTGTCAACCTAAGGTCATCTGATATGATTACCCCAGGTCCCTTTCCATTTTGTTGTTGTTACTAACTCCCCGCCATTGTGTAATCTTCCCTGGGTTTTGTTTCCCGGGTGCATTGCTTTGCATCTTCTTTACACTGAATCAAGCTGCCATACTTTTGACCATTTCTCCAACCTTGCCAAGTCCTCTCATCCTTTCCACGCCTCCTTGTGTATCAACCTGTTGCAGATCTTTGTGTCATCTGCAAAGAGGCATATTTTTCCTTACTGTCCCTCTGCAATATCTCTATAAAGACATTAAAAGGACTGGACCCAGTGCTGAACCCTGCGGTACAACACTAGTAACCCCTCTTTCTTCAGAGTGGACTCCATTTACAATTACCTGCTCTGCCCTGTTGTTCAGCCAATGTTTTACCCGAGCTCACACCCTGGGAACCACTCCCAGGCTAGTTAATTTGACTACTAATCTTTGTGTGGGACCGTGTCAAATGCTTTGCTAAAGTCTAGGTAGGCCATTTCCACAGTCCCTCCCTGGTCTACTACTTTGGTCACCCAGTCAAAGAAATCAATTAAATTCATCTGACATGACCTTCCTGCTGTGAACCCATGCTGCCTTGGGTCCTGTGGCCCACTGGCCCCTAGGTAGTCAACAATTCTTTCCTTCAGAAGTGATTCCATCACTTTCCCCACCACAGAGGTCAAACTGACAGGTCTGTAGTTTCCTCTCTGTCTTGGTCCCACTTTGTGATGGGGAATCACATCAGCCTTCTTCAAGTCCGAGGTACCACACATTCTTCCCATGATTTGTTAAACAGGGTAGTCATTGGTGTCACTAGTTCTCTGCTTAATTCTTATAGAATTCTGTGGTGAATTCTATCTGGCCCCATTGCTTTGTCCACCTTTCAGTTTTAGGAGTTCTTTCAGAACCCTTTCTTCTGTGAAAGGACTGGGATCAACCCCTCCAGAGTGCTTCTGTTGATTGGATTAGCACCTCCACTTCCTCTTTTGTAAATACTGAACAGAAGTATTCATTCAGTAGCCCTGCTTTTTCACTGTCACCTCTGCCCTCCCACCATCCATTCTATTCAGCCTCACTATTCCTCCTTTGTCTTTCTATGCTCCTGATATACCTATAAAAGATTTTACCCCTTCTTAACTGAGTTAGCTATCTTTCTTCAGTTTGTGCCTTTGCTATTCTGACTACCCTCCTGCTTCCTTCTGCCTTAACTGGTACAGTTCTCTGTCCTGCTCCTTCTGTGTTTCCTTATACTTCTTAAATGCTAACTTTTTCTCCATAACCTATACTGCCTCCTCTTTTGAGAACCATAATAGCTTTTCATTCATTTTAATTTGTTTATTTGCATCACACAAAGGCTTGCTGCCTCTGTGATGGCAATTTATATTTCCCATTGTTGCTCTACCCTCCTTCTAGCCTGTTTTATAGTGCTTTTCTAAGGCACCTCCCATCTTGCCAAAGTCAGTGATCCTGAACTCCAGAACCCTCACTTTTGTTTGGTTTGACTCTGTAGCTAAGTTTATCATGAACCACACTGTTTGGTGTCACTTGTTCCCAAATGGCTACTCACTTTAGATCTGAGATCCTCTCACTGTCCCCATTTGAGAGTATGAGGTTTAAGATTGCTCCTCATGAGTAGGTTCCAAAACTCGCTGTCTGGAGGCATGCCACCTGAAGGGCACGAGAATAGCCTCTGCTTTTGGATGTGGCTGCAGCAAAGGAGTTCCAGTTAACATCTGGCATACTGAGGTCCCCATCAACAGTATCTCCCTTTATCTGCCATCCTAAGAATGCTTTCATCATATCCATGTCCATTCCCACCCCGAACATGGGGGTCTGTATATAACCCTGTGTGGATTGTGGTGCCATTTCCAGTCTCAGACAGATTCAGATGGCCCATCTGTGGGCTTCCCAAGCTACTCCTCTGGCCCTGGCACTCTCTGAGCCTGCTGCAGCGAAAAGACCACCCGACTGAACCCTGGAAAGATTCAGACAGCCCATTTGCAGGCTTAACAAGCAGCTCCTATTGCATTGGCACTCTCCAAGCCGGACGCAGTCAACAGACCGCCCGAATGACCCCCAGAAAATTCAGAGAGTACATCTGCAGCTTCCCAAGCTGTTCCTCTGGTGCTGGCACTCTCTAAGCCTGCCGCAGCAAACAGACCTCCCGACTGACCCTGGACAGATTCAGACAGCCCATCTACAGGCTTCCAGGCTGCTCATGTGGCCTTGGCAATCTCCAAGTTGGCTGCAGCTAACAAACTGCCAGATGAACCCAGGACAGATTCAGACAGCCCATCTGTGTGTTTCCCAAGCTGCCCCTGTGGCCCTGGCACTCTCCGAGTCGGCAGCAGCTAACAGACCACCCACTGGATCCTGGATGAATTCAGACAGCCCATCTGCAGGCTTCCCAAGCTGCTGCTGTGGCCCTGGCACTCTGAGCTGGCAGCAGCAACAGACCACCTGACTGAACTCCCAGACAGATTCAGACAGCCCATCTATGGGCTTCCCAAGCTGATCCTGTGGCCCTGGCACTCTCCCGAGCTGGTCAGTAGCTAACAAACCGCCGGATTGACCTCAGACATAGAATCTTAGAACACAGACTTTGATGGCAGATAAGGACCAGAAGCCCCACCTAGTTCTGCCCATTTTCTTACCTACAGGATAAGCAGCAAATCCTATTTAACCAACAGCCTATTTCTTCCTACCCCCAACAAAAATTGCCTTATGTCTGTCCCATGTATTCTTGAATTCTCCCACAGTTTTAGACCCCACAACCTCCTCAGGAAGGCTATTCCATGCATCCACCAACTCTCTGTGAAAAATACTTCTCACATTGCCCTGAGCGTCCCCCTCTATCCTCAAATTGTGTCCCTTGTTCTTACACATCTCTTTTTCTGAAAGATGCTATCCTCTTAGACTTTGTTTATTCCACTGAGATACTTAAATGTTTCTGTCCGTCCCCCTCTCCCCACCTTTCCTCAAGGGTATACATATTAAGCTCCTTTAGTCTCTCCTCATGGCTTCTCTTACAGAGCCTACACCATTTTAGTTGTACTCCTCTAAACTGCCTCCATCCTGTCTATGTCCTTGTGGAGGTGGGTTCTCCAGAACTGGATGCATACTCAGATGGGGTCTCACCAACTGTCTGTACAGGGGATAACAACTTCCTGTTTTCTTCTGGTGATACCTCTCCTATACATCCCAGTATCCCCCAGCCCTCCCTATAGCTTTCTCACATTGCTTGTCAACCATAAGGTCATCTGATATGATTACCCCAGTTCCCTTTCCATTTTGTTGTTGTTACTACCTCCCAACCATTGTGTAATCTTCTCCTGGGTTTTGTTTCTCAGGTGCATTACTTTGCTTCTTTTGCATTGAATCAAGCTGCCATACTTCTGACCATTTCTCCAACCTTGCCAAGTCCCTCTTATCCTTTCCACCCTCCTTGTGTATCAGCCCTGTTGCAGATCTTTGTGTCATCTGCAAAGAGGCATACATTTCCTTCCAGCCTCTCTGCAATGTCACTTATAAAGACACTAAAAGGACTGGACCCAGTACTGAACCCCTGCTGTACAACACTAGTAACCCTCTTTCTTCAGAATGGACTCCATTCACTATTACCTGCTCTGTCCTGTTGTACTGCCAATGTTTTACCCAGGCTACGACCCTGGGAACCACTCCCAGGCTAGTTAATTTGACTACTAATCTTTTGTGCGGACTGTGACAAATGCTTTTGCTAAAGTCTTGGTAGGCCATGTCCACAGCCACTCCCTGGTCTACTGCTTTGGCCACCCAGTCAAAGAAATCTATTAGATTAGTCTGACATGACCTTCCCGCTGTGAATCCATGCTGCCTTGGGTCCTGTGGGCCCACTGGCCCTAGGTACTCAACAATTCTTTCCTTCAGAAGTGATTCCATCACTTTCCCTACCACAGAGGTCAAACTGACAGGTCTGTAGTTTCTGCCTCTGTCTTGGTCCCACTTTTGTGAAGAGTTATCACATCAGCCTTCCTCCAGTCCTCAGGTCCACACATTCCTCACATGATTTGTCAAAAGGTAGTCAGTGGTGTCACTAGTTCTCCGCTTAATTCTTTTAGAATTCTGGGTGAATTCTATCTGGCCCCATTGCTTTTGCCCACCTTCAGTTTTAGGAGTTCTTTCAGAACCCTTTCTTCTGTGAAAGGACTGGGATTGACCTCTCTACAGAGTGCTTCTGTTAAATGGATTAGGCACCTCCCCCACTTCCCTTTTTGTGAATAGTGAACAGAAGTATTCATTCAATATCCCTGCTTTTCAATTTCACTCTCTGCCTTCCATCATCCATTCTATTCAGCCTCACTATCTCTCCTTTGTCTTTCTACGCTCCCGATATAACTATAAATGGTTTTATCCCTTCTTAACTGAGTTAGCTAGCTTTTCCTCAGTTTGTGCCTTTGCTATTCTGACTACCCTCCCTGCTTCCTTCTGCCTTAACTGGTACAGTTCTCTGTCCTGCTCCTTCTGTGTTTCCTTATACTTCCTAAATGCTATCTTTTTCTCCCTAACCTTCACCGCCACCTCTTTTGAGAACCATAGTGGCATTTTCTTTCATTTTGATTTGTTTATTTGCTTCACACAAGGCTTGTTGCCTCTGTGATGGCAGTTTGATATTTTCCCATTGTTACTCCATCCTCCTTCTAGCCTGTTTGATAGTGCTTTTCTAAGGCACTCTCCCATCTTGCCAAAGTCAGTGCTTGAAGTCCAGAACCCTCACTTTCATATGGTTTGACTCTGTAGCTGAGTTTATCGTGAACCACACTGTTTGGTGGTCACTTGTTCCCAAATGGCTACCCATTTCTAGATCTGAGATCCTCTCACTGTCAACATTTGAGAGTACGAGGTCTCAGTACTTCCCTCATGAGTAGGTTCCAAAACTAGCTGTCTGAGGCATGCCACCTGGAAGGGCATCAAGAATGGCCCTGCTTTTGATGTGGCTACTGCAAAGGTGTCTCAGTTAACATCTGGCATATAGTCCTCATCAACAATATCTCCCTTTCTCTGCCATCCTAGTATGCCTTCTATCATATCCTTGTCCATTCCCTCCCTGACATGGGGTCAGTAAACTCTGTGCGGATTGTGTGCCATTTCCTGGCTCAGACAAATTCAGACAGCCCATCTGCGGGCTTTCCAAGCTGCCCTGTGGCCCCTGGCACTCTCGAGCCAGCTGCAGCTAGCAGATCACCTGACTGACTGCCTGACAGATTCAGAGAGCCCATCTGTGGGTTCCTGCTGCTCCTGTAGCTCTGGCACTCTCGAGCCAGCCGCAGATAAGAGTCCACTGACTGATCCCAGACAGATTCAAACATCCTGTCTACAGGGTTCCCAAGCTGCTCCTGTGGCCCTATACTTCTGAGCCAGCTGCAGCTAGCAGACTATATGAATGACCATTGATGGATTCAGACAGCTCATTTGCGGAATTCTCAAGTTGTCCTCTGGCCCTGGTACACTCCAAGATGGCCGAGCTAACAGACTGTCCGACAGACCCCTGTACAGATTCAGATAGCACATCTGCAGGCTTCCCAAGCTCCTCCTGGGGCCCTGGCACTCTCCAAGCTGGCTGTAAATAAAGACCACCTGACTGACCTCTGGACAGATTCAGGCAGCCCATCTGCGGGATTCCCAAACTGCTCCTGTGGCCCTGTCACTCTCTGAGCCAGCTGCTGCCAACAGACACGCCCAACTGACCCTGGGACAGACTCAGACAGCTCATCTGCAGGCTTCTCATGCTGCTCCTGTGGCCCTGGCACTCTCTACTGGCTGGCATGGCTAACAGACTGCCTGACTGACCCGGGGCAGATTCAGACAGACCATCTATGGGCTTCCTAGTTGCTCCTGTGGCCCTGGCACTCTCCGAGCTGGCCACAGCCAACAGACATCCGAATGACCCCCGGACAGATTCAGACAGCCCATCTGCGGGCTTCCCAAGTTGCTACTGTGGCTCTGGCACTCTACAAGCTGACCGCAGCCAACAGACCACCCGACTGACCCCTGGACAGATTCAGACAGACCATCTACAGGGTTCCCAAACTGCTCCTGTGGCCCTGGCACTCTCCAAGCTGAGCGCAGCCAACAGACCACCCACTGGCCCTTAGACAGATTCAGACAGCCCATCTACAGGCTTCCCAAACTGCTCCTGTGGCCCTGCACTCTCGAACCAACCACAGCTAACAGACATCCCAACTGACACCTGGATAGATTCAGACAGCCCATCTTGTAAGCTTCCCAAGCTGCTCCTGTGGTCCTGGCACTCTCCAAGCCCTCTGCAGCTAACAAACCACACTACTGTCCCTGGACTAATTCAGACAGCCCATCTGCAGGCTTCCCAAACTGCTCTGTGGTCCTGGCACTCTCTGAGCTGGCCACAGCTTACAGACCACCAGCCCAGCCCCTGGACAGACTCAGACAGCCCATCTGTTGCTTCCCAAGCTGCTCCTGTGGCCCTGGCACTCTTTGAGCCTGCACGCAACATATACCACCTGACTGAGCCCTGTGCAGTTTCAACTGCCCATCTGCAGGCTTCCCAAGCTGCTCCTGTTGCCTGGCACTCTCCAAGCTGGCCGCAGCTAACAGCTCACCTGACTGACCCCCACCAGACTCAGACAGCCCATCTGTTGCTTCCCAAGCTGCTTCTGTCACCCTGGTACTCTTCAAACTGGCCATAGCTCTCAGACCAGCTGACTGACCCTGGACAGATTCAGACAACCAATCTACGGGCTTCCGAAGTTGCTTCTGTGGCCCATTACAGTCTCCGAGCCATCCACATAGCAGACCGCAACTGACCCCAAACAGAATTCATACAACCCATCCGGGCTTTCCAATCTGCTCCTGTAGCCCTGGCACTCTCTGAGCTGACCGCAGCTAAAAGACCACCCAACTGACCCCCAGACATATTCAGACTGCCCATCTGCAGGCTTCCCAATCTGCTCCTGTGGCTCTGGCACTCTCAAGCTGGCTGCAGCTAGTAGACCACCCAACTGACCCCTGGACAGATTCAGACTGCCCATCCATGGGCTTCCTAAGCTTCTCCTGTGGCCTGGCACTCTTCGAGCTGGCCACAGCCAACAGACCAACCTACTGACCCTGGACAGATTCAGACAGCCCATCTGTGTGTGCTTCAAAGCTGCTTCTGTGGCCCTGAAACTCACTGTGCCAGCTGCAGCTAACAGAGACCACCTGACTGACCTTCTGACAGACTTAGACAGCCCATCTGTGGGCTTCTCAAGCTGCTCCTGTGGCTCTGGCACTCTCTGTGCTGGCAGCAGCTAACAGACTGCCTGACTGACCCACGGACAGATTCAGACAGCCCTTCTGTGGGCTTCCCAAGCTGCACCTGTGGCTCTGGCACTCTCCGAGCTGGCTGCAGCTAATAAACTGCCCAACTGACCTCTGGACAGATTCAGATAGCCCATATGCTGGCTTCCCAAGCTGCTCCTGTGGCCCCGGCACTCTGAGCTGGCCACAGGTAACAGACCACCTGACTGACCACCGGACAGATTCAGGTATGCATCGGACCTCAAAACTCGTGGTTTTGAATGCTGCTGTTTTGACTGGATGCCCAGTGGAAGCCAGGCACTGATTGGCAGTTTCTGCTCCTTGGCTGATTTTCTAATGCCTGGCACTTCCTGATCTCAGGGAAATCTCTTCCTGTGCTGTGTTCTGGACTGAATTTTGTAAATGTAATTACTTATGTTATGCATCAGTTGGTCTTAACTTACCTGCTAGTTTAGCTAGTCTATTACAATCCACTAATCTAGCCTCTCGGTGTTACTTGTTGCTGTGCAACTAGTGCTGGACAAACTGTATTGTATAGTAGCTGATGTTTGACTGCTTAGACCTAGCTACTGAGCAAGACTGCTGCAGTTTCCATTTGGCCTCTACTGCCAAACCATGTCCCTTTCCCACACGGTTACTCTGCTAATTATTCATTTCTCCACCCCACTTGTAATGCTGTCTCTCTAAACAGCTTAATTTCTTCTCTGCCTTACCTAGAAACCCTTCCCTCACACCCTCCTGCTGTTGATATCCTCCTCAGACGTCCTGGTGCCAAATCACAGGACCCCTCATGATTAACTCCTCTTCTATCTCTAAATAATTGCCCTGCATTTGCCACCTCTTTACCTCATGCTTTGTTCTTCCCCACTGCCTGCCCCCACTGAGCTTGCTATTGTACTCTAGCTGTATTTAATCCTCTGTCTTTCCTCCTTGTTGCACAGATAGCCCATCTGCGGGCTTCCCAAGCTGTTCTTGTAGCCCTGGCACACTCTGAGCTTGCTGCAGCTAACAGACCACCCAACTGACACCGGACAGATTCAGGTACACACCAGAGCTCAAAAACTAATGGTTTTGAATGCTGCTGTTTTGACTGGATGCCCATTGGAGAGTCTGGCTCTGATTGGCAGTTGCTGCCTTGGTTGATTTTCCAATGCCTGGCACTTCCTGATCTCAGGAAAATCTCTTTCTGTGCTGTGTTCTGGACTGAATTATTTCACCCACCCCTCCCCACCTCCTCACAGTATTAAATAGACCCTTGCTCCTCCCTTTTCCTCAGCCTAGCAGTTGATTGGTCACTCACTGCTGCACATTCTATAGCTATTGGTCTCCCTGTCTTCAATACCTGACTTGACCCACTTTCTTACCACCCCTTTTTATGTTTGCTTGCGCATGGGCAAGAAACATAGTGCCATCATCCGAGTTTTTCAGAGGTGTGTCACCCCTCTTCAATTCAGTCAGTGTGTTGGCAGGCACAGCCCAGTCTGCCAATGATGCTGGAGCTGTCTATGACAGCTCAAACTGCAATGGCGTGCAGTTGAAGGGGGCTACAGCTTCAGTGAGCAGCGATCAGATATCGCCTGCTCATTCACAACTTCCCACACACACACACACACACACAGAGTCACACATGCATACTGCGTGCTGCCCCACGCACACTGTATAGCTGACGGGTGCTGATCCCCCATCGGCTCCACTGTCCTCTCCCCAGTACTGGGTGCCATGCTTGAGCCCACCCCAGCATGGCAACTGATGCTATGGTCGACGGTGGGTGCCCAATCCCCGTCAGCTCCACGTCCCCCAACCAGCCATCCTTGTGCCACACTGGGAGCCCACCCCAGCGTGGCAAGCGTCCCCATCGTCAACATATAAAAAAACTGTAAATTAAAAAGCGGTGCCACGCAGTCTCCGCCCCACAACCCGCACCCACCACAACCCGCACCCTGCCTCCCCACACCCCCTCACCCCATGCCCTCGGAGCTCGCGGCGTCGATCGTCGGGTGGACCGGAACACTTTCCAAGCCGACAGCTTAACTGAGGAAATGCCGTAAGCTGTATAATGGGATAGAAAGGGTTTTTCAACCTTGTTGCATATCTCAGGCATTTTTGCATTTTGCACCAAATTTTCAACATGGGGTTTTGGGACCCCTTCTGAATGATGTCACTGTCATGGTGTTGTTCGGGCCCAAGGGTGATTTCGCGGTCACTGCATTGAAATCACCTTTCAGGCCAATTAATGAAAATGACACTGCCAGCATTCATAAGGTGGAGTTCTCAAGAAGCCTATTTTGAAAATTTGGTGAAAAATTCCATGACTGTATTACGAGCATGCATTATGCAGCTCCCACGCAGGCTCATAAGTTTGCGAATTTTCAATATTTTCACTCCAGATTTTCAACACTGCCATTTTACCACACCTTCTTTGAGTAGTATAGCTGTCACTTTCACATCTCACCCAAAATGTGTTTCCGCCCATGTAGCGCAGCAATGGCGCAGTCGGTGTGTGAAATCAATGTATGGGACACATTAAGAAAATCACAGTGACACTGTTCATGAGCAGACATCTTAAAATGGCTACATTGAAAATTTGGTGAAAAAATTCCAAAATGACTGTTTTACGAGCGTGTGTTGCCCAGTTCCTACGAACAATCGTAAGTTCACTAATTTCAATATTTTCACCCAGATTTTCAACAATGCCATTTTATTACACATCCTTATGAGCAGTACAGCTGCCATTTGTCACATCTTGCCCAAAACATGTTACCACCCATGTAGCACACAATGGCGCAGTCGGTGTGTGAAATCAATGTATGGACACATTAAGAAAATTACAGTGACACTGTTCATGAGCAGAGGTCTTAAATGGCTATGTTGAAAATCTGGTGAAAATTCCTAAAATTACTGTTTTACGAAGCTTGCATTGCGCGGTTCCCACGCACCGTAAGTTTGAGAATTTTCAATATTTTCACTCCAGATTTTCAACATTGCCATTTTATAACACTTCCATATGAACAGTACAGCTGCCATTTTCACATGTCGCCCAAAATGTGTTTTCGACATGTGGCGCACAATGGTGCAGTCAGTGTGCGAAAGCAATGTTTGGGACAGATTAAGAAAATCACAGTTACACTGTTCATGAGCAGAGGTCTTAAATGGCTATGTTGAAAATTTGGTGACAAAAGTCCATAAAATGACTGTGTTACGAGTGAGCATTGCGCAGTTTCCACGCACCTCGTAAGTTCATGATTTTGTAATATTTTCAGTCCAGATTTTCACCAGTGGCATTTTCCACACTTCCTTATGAACAGTACAACTGTCATTTTTCACAACATGGCCGAAATGTGTTTTCACACTTTCAGCGCGAGATGCGTGGTCACTGTGGGAAATCATTGTTTGGGACAGATAAAGAAATCACAGTGACACTGTTCATGATCGGAGGTCCCAAAATGCTTCTGTTGACAATCTGCTGTAAAAATCCCCAAACCACCAGACACGGGTGTGCTGCCATGTTTCTATGCACGTCATGGATGTCACCAGTTTTTTAAATATTTTACTACAGATTTGCAACATTGCCATTTTTTACACCTCCCCATGAACAGTACAGCTGTCATTTTTTACATCCTGTTCGAATGTGTTTGCACCTGTGGTGCTAAATGCCATAGTCACTGTGCATAAGCAGCTTTCAGCTAACAAACTGATATTGCCACTGTTCATGAGGTGGGGTCACAAAAAAAATGTTGAAAATTTGGAGTGAAAATACCAATGAATGCCTGAGGTATTACGGTTTCCAACCATAACGCCCAACCCCATAGAGAATGACAGGCATCAGGGATGTGACTTGGGATTCTTGCCTGCAGTGCTCATACCATTCCACACCCTGCAGCCAGTGAGAGGAGGAGGTATGCCTTGGACTCTGGCCCCAAAGTTCACCCATTCTCTTATACAGCACCCATCTCACCGTATTTCCTGATGGAATGGAGGTGTAAAAGACATGGGGCTCAAAGACCCCATACACACCGTGACACTTGTCAGTGTCTGCAGGGTGGGTGTGTGAAATGGCGTGGCCGTTATGCCTGATGAACCAAAGCCACACCCCAATGCCTGTCACTCTATGCAGGGTGATGGTGGGGTTGGCTTCAGTTCAATACTTCACTGCCATTCCTATTACGCAGCTCTGTAACTCTACACTACCACTGCCAATGCCAGCAAGCAAATATTTGGCATTGACAAATGCTTGTTAAAGCAGTCTCACCCACAGGGTCACACATTTGCTCTCAACTTTTAATCCAGCCACTCCAGTTAACTCTTCTCAATTACTGCTCTAACTCTGCCTTTTGTTAGGGACCTCACCCTAATTCAACTATATACCCTTTCAGTTCTTACACTTCCACTGCCTTTGGTGACATACCTAGTCACAGCCAAACCATCCCGTAGCTGGCACTTTTGCTAGCTGAATTTTCAACTATATCACTGAATTAGAACTAGTGTCATTGCCCCCACACAGTAAAGAAATATAACAGTGACTCTTTCCAGGACTTTATCAAAATTGCCCTGTGCTTAACAGCCTTCACCTGTCAGCCCCCACCTACCAGATACTCATAATGACCCCTCCTACTGGTGCTACCTCAGCCTCCTGGCTTGCACTGCTAACCCTAGCCTCCCTCATTCTGCTAGGTCACTCACCACATGTCCACCAACCGGATGAGTTGAAACAGCCTGTCATCAGGTCTCTCACCCTAACCCCCCACATCTACCATGGGGCCACCACTCTCTTGCCACCGATGGCTGTACCCATATCCCACTCACTGATGTTGCCATGTTAAGGCAATGGACTCTACTTTGCCTTGCCTCTCCTGCTCTACAGCAGGTACCCATCCCACATCCTTGTGATGCTCCTCCCTCCCTGATGGCACCTAAACTGGTGAAGAAGCAACTAAAACTAGCATCTGTGCATATCCTCCTGCTCCTTCTCCTCCTCTCAGGAGACATCCACCCAACCCTGGCCCCACCTAACCGCCTCCCCAGGCTACTGTTCCTAAGGATCTTAAATTCACCTCCTTTAATATATGCAGCCTCCTTAACAAATGTGACTCTTTTCAGGGCTGGGTTGCCCTGAATCACCCTGATATCATCTCAGTAGTACAAACTTGGCTTAATGACCCGTCCCCAGACTCTGTGGTCTTATTCCCGGGTTCACTCTATACCGCGCCGATCATACCTCTAAAAAGGTGGTGGACGTGTGCTATACATCCAAGATTTGTTACAATGTCTTGCCTCCCACCCCATCCCTTGAGCATGGGACCCAGGCCCTCACTGTGAAAATCACTATTGCACCTAACAGAGCCCCCGTTCCTCTCTTCTATACATTCCTTCCTTAATCAGAAGGTGTTTTCCCTCTTTCCTCACCTACCTACAGTCTTTCCTGACAAGGCAGAAATTATTGCCTTTGGGGACTTTAATATAAATTGGCTAGCTGACATATTGCACCCTTTAGAATGCAGCTGCCTCTCAAAACTCAGTCCTAACTTGTGACCACCACCACTAGACTGAACCAGAGGTCTGGCACTGCCACTCTCCTTGATCTGGTGCTCACCAACACACCCCATAAAGCTACCCAGGTCAAGATTTTACCTGATGCCCTGAGTGATGATGCCCCAGTGCTTTGTCACTGGTCGTATATTGCAAGAAAGCCCCCCAAAACACTATCCTCCAAAGCTGTCTCAAATGTGGCAAACTTCGGCACTTAGACAATACCTCTCAACCAGTGAATGGTCCCCATTACAACTGCTTTGGACATTGACACCACTCTGACCACTTCATTGACACCTTCAATTCTGCCTGTGATTGGTATGAACTCCTAACCAAACAGGTCGTCAAGGGATTGACACACCTTGGATGTCACAAACCCTATTAGACCAAATGTGTCATTGTGACAATCTATGACATATTGCCCTGAAACTGGTAAATGCTTTGATAGACAGCACTACCAAGAGGCGCATAATAAATATACTTGGAATATTCGGAAGGCCAAAGCTGAGTACTACCGAACCTCGCTCACTGCCACACGGGCTTGGGGCACAAGTTCTGGGACTCTTTCAAACAGCTCAGTGGTAAAACCTCCTCTGCACTTTCCTCCCAACTCTGGGCAAATGGATCTATCACCACATACCCTGCCCTGATTGCAAATACATTTAATACCTCTTTCTCTGACCTTAGTAGTGTTCTCCCCACCCCCAGCACCACCACCTCTCACCTGCCCCATTCCACTTTAAAACAATATCGCAGTATGAAGCTGCCCTCTTCTCCTCAAGACCCTCAGCAAGTCACAATTTATCAGTGACACACTAGCTCTTAAGCTGCTTAGGCTCACCTTTAATGAAGTTCTTCTCCCACTCACCATGCTCCTGAACTGCTCCCTATTGCTGGGCCAGTTCCCCTAATGGAAATTAGCTGTCATTACACCCATCCTTAAAAGTGGTGACTGCACCCAGCCTGGGAACTACCACCCCATCTCAATACTGCCCCCAAAGATTTGAAGAAAATTGTGGTAACCCAGCCACGGACTACCTCTCCAAATACAGCCTTCGTGTCCTGAGCACAACCACAGTACTACCACAGCTCTCTGTAGTTCACTAATGCCTTCCACACATCTCTGAACACAGGCCACATTGCTGGTACTGTTTTTATTGACCTTTCAAGTCATTTGATATGGTGCACCATACACTACTGGATTTCCTCACACAAATTGGCCTGTCCTCTGAGACCACTGGCTGGTTTGCCAGCTATCTGTCAGAGAGAACTCAGACAGTCAGACTTGCCCAAATCCAGTCCTCCCCTCCAAATCAGGTTGGGAGTCCCTCAGGGCTCATCCTTTGCCTCCTACTTTTCTCCCTGTTCCTCAACTCCCTACCCAAAGATTGCCCTGGGAAATTACTCTAGTATGCAGGCGATGCCATCCTCCATAGCTCTCACACTGATCCCACCGCCTCTGTAATGCACTCCAAAATCTTTACTGAAGCAAATCCTGGTTCATTCAGCATAGGCTAGTTCTAATCTACAAAAATGAAGTCTATGGTGTTTTCCCACCTCAAAGCAGTAACAGTGGCTACCCCTGTGCATACTGAACTCCTGCAATGACCCCTTGAGCAGGTTACCTCTTTCAAGTGCCTGGGTATCACCTTAGACTCAAGGCTCACCTACTATGACCACATCTGAAAACTGAGCACCACCGTTAATGTGCGATTGGTTTACACATGGGTACAAGCACTGCCTCCCACCTGAAGCCCTCCACCTAGCTGTCTCAGCTTCAGTACTGTCACTCATAGATTGAAGCATCATAATCTATGGGGCAGCTGACAACACACACCTAAATAAAATCAGGCTGGCTCTTAATAAGGCCTATAGACTAGCCTCTGGTTGCACCAGATGAACACACACCTGTGCCCTGTATGCCTCCACCAACTGGCTTAACTTGAAGGAGTCTCAAATATCAGACATGCCTCTTTGCTAAAAAATAACTGTAGATCTACTCTCATCTGCCCTTATCCCACTACTCCAGGCACCTTTATCCTCCCACCACACCTGGCAATCTACAACAACCCACTTCTGGGTACCCTCTGCAAGACCTCGCTCAGGTCAAAGAACATTTAGGCACCAGGCCACTAGCTGGCTTAACTCCTCCCTAACTCCCTCCTCTCTGAAACCAGAGTTGGCAGGTTCAAGTTCCAACTATATGACCTAATCTCTCAAGGCTCAGCCTGTGACTGTCTTTGATTTTTGCTCTACCCATGTCCCCCTCATATTTGGACTTTACCCTTTCCTTCCACCCCAGGGCATGCTTATACCTGGACAATGGACACCCCAATCCAGCCTAGACTACTAAATAATGACAAAGGCATGGTTGTTGCCACTCATCCTGCAGTGTACATACTGTACCCTGTTAACTGATTACTGGCTTTACTCTGTAACTATTTTTGCAACTTTCTGTAACCACTTTTGTTAATGTACAAGCTTCTTTGTAACTATAGTGTCATATGTTGCCATTGTATCTGATGTCTCTGTATATAATTATGTGGAACATTTGTAAAGGAGTCTTTGACTCAAAGCAGGATTTATTTAACTCCAAAATTGATTAGTGTTTTGCTCATAAAAGTGTTAAAACATTGTGAAAATGCATAGCACTTGCCTCACTGTGTTTAATAAACATAACACTTCTAGAAAACCTATATAAATACTTTCTGCACAGTTAGCATTGTCCGAAGAAAAAACTGCTAATCAATAATTTAAAACCCTGCAAAGGTATGTTATCCAATATCTTCAATAAATAAATATATAAAATATTAGTACCATTGTTTTCCAAGCTCTGGACCTCTAGAGAAAAATAATAAGAGGAGATTTACTCTCCTACACCTGCCATATCCTCACCAGCTCCATCCATGTTAGCCATCTTGGTAAGCAACCAGGTGGCCAGAATATCCTTCTGGATGAGCAGGGATTTTCCCCAGTCTCTTTGACAAATTCCTCCCATTTACTATAAATACCACCAACAGCTTAATTGTGATTCAATATATCAGTTTGTAACTGTGTTTCTGCTGGCCCTGAGATAAGGCAGAAAATAGGTAGAATTGCTAGCCTCCTTTCTCAGTCAAGAAGGATAGATAGATAGATAGATAGATAGATAGATAGATAGATAGATAGATAGATAGATAGATAGATAATAGTAGTAGTATAAGTAGGGAGGGCTGACAGACAAGATTCAATCACAGCACTGGAAAAAGTCAGCAATGGATAAGAGAGGTCAGAAAGTGTTTGTTGAAGGCATTGGAAATAGTGACAAGGTTGGTTGTTTCACATCACCTACTCTGATAGGATTTTGTAAGCCCGTCCCATTTGTTATGCAGAGAGAATTAAAAGCAATGATCTATTCTGTTCTCACCTATTCTGTCACTTGTGTATCTCTTGCCTGTCTAATTCTGTAATCAAATTTTCCTTGTGGCACTTAACAACTGGCCACTCTGATGGTTCTACAATTTTTCTGTTTTCTTTGTTTCTTTACTTGCAGTTTATATTCTTTTTTCTGCCTTCCTTGCTTCTCTTTGGTAAAAAAAAACATGCATCAATCTGTTTGGGAATCTGGGATCTCTTAGTTTGCAAATGTATATAATTATACTGTTGAAATGAATGTAGAATGCTATATGGGTTTCTTTTAAAATGGCAATCTGTAATACAAGAAATTAACCTTGAGATCTATTTTGACCTCCACACGCTTGTTAATAGAACTGTCAACAGGAATCCATCTCTGGGACAGAATGTTCTGTTTTGTTGCACCTGTTGAGATGGGATGTATTTTTCGGCTGCTCACAGGAAAGACATTGACAAAGTTTAGAGACTTTTTGTAAGAAACAGGAGATTAATTTATACCAACAGGATGCAAGGTTTAAACTGCCATGGAAAG
The DNA here is from genome assembly GCA_016271365.2 of Neoceratodus forsteri. Lineage (NCBI taxonomy): Eukaryota > Metazoa > Chordata > Ceratodontiformes > Ceratodontidae > Neoceratodus > Neoceratodus forsteri. Next base: position 633,378,098 of record CM057455.1, on the reverse strand, counting down.
ACATCTTATAAATATGCAGCAATGTTTTGTTGAAGAGAAAGATTGATATTTTAAGGCAACCAGAAATGCCTGCACCCGAGCCACCCGCCTAGCCAAAGCTACATACTACAAGAATGCCTTAACTAATTCCTGGGGAGAGAGCAGGAAAATCCTGGACAATCTCTGGTAACTGTCAGAGAAACCCTGCAACCCCCCATGCTTAACTTAGATGGCACAACCATTCTGGACCCAAACACATAACAGACACCTTCAACTCTGCCTTCACCTACCTAAATGATGTAATCCCCTGACTTTTTCGACACTCATTCTAACCTGTATGACCCCAAGAATTATAGTCCACCATTGCTTAACCCACTCTTCTGCTTCAAGAAATAACACTTACAGAGTCCCACAAAATACCTCCTTAGGGTACTTGGCAAGGCCTGCTGTAGTGACTCACTGTACCTAAAGCTCCTGTACCTGTCACAAGATGCTGTGCTCCTGCCTCTCACAAAATTCTAAACCTATCACTGTGCCTTAGTCAATTCCCTCTATTATGGAAAACAGCTTTAATGACCCCAATTCATAAGTCTGGGGATGGGGCAGGTCCTCAAACTATTGCCAATTTTCATTCTGCCCCACTTCCAAAGTCTTGGAATGTTTAATTTCATAGTTGGTTATGAATTCAGCAGATAAGAATGCCTTTTAATGAATTTGCCACCCATAAATCATGGGTGGAAATCGAAAACTTGTTTTCTATTATGTTGATCTAACCTATGTTTAAATTAGTTATATTCGGCTTTCCACATTCTCTTGTGGTAGGGCATTCCAAAGGTTGACTATTCTTTGGGTAAAGAATCTGATTCTTTTTTTTGTAGCACACCTTTCACTCTAAGTTTTAGTGTGTGTGTTCTTGTTTGTATCTGCATGTCATGCAATACTAATCCAATGGCTTCTTTCAGTACTGGATCATGGATAGCTTTGTAGGCCAAACAAAGATCACCTCTTAGTTGCCTATATTTAACTGAGTACATTCCGAGGTGATTTAATCTTTGATTATAACTCAAATTCTTAATGTTATTAATTTTTTAGTTAATTTTCTTTGAACACCTTCCATTAACTTATACTTCTTAACATGTGTGGTACACAAAACTGTACACAATATTCCATGTGGATGTACCAAGCTCTTATACAATGGTAGTAATATTTCTTTGTTCCTTGACTTAATATTTTCAAAATACACCCTAATATCCTTTGGCATTTTTAACTGTTATTCTTGTGTCGTTTTCAAATGTTAGTTGTTACTAATCCATATTCTGAGGTCTTGCTTCAGTTATAGCCTCTAATGCTATCCTGTTTAATATATAGACATTCATCAGATTATTAATACCAAGATGTATCACTTTACTTTTAGTTTCATTGAATTGCATTTATTATCAGTGGCCCAATCAGAAATCAAATCTAGCATTGTTTGTAACTGTCTATAATCTGCTGGAGTTTGTATTAATCCACCTAGTTTGCAGTCATCTGCATATTTGCAGACCATGCATTTTCTGGAGCCTGTAACATAGGTATAAGTAAATTAAATAGTGTTGGACCTAGTACAGAACTGTGGGGACCCCGCTGATGACTGGCAACCAATTGAACAATATCCTTTAATGGCAACCATTTGTCTACATGAATCCAGCCATGAATTAATCTAGTTAATTATATTGGGATGCAGTTTGATCTTACATGATAAAGAAAACAGAATACTATGTGAAACCTTATTGAATGCCTTGGCAAAGTCAAGGAAAATGACATCTGCAGAGACTCTTTTATCAAGGGTAGCACTTATTGGCTCAAAAAGTGAATACGGTTTATCAAGCATGATCTGCCCCTGGTAAAACCATGTTGCATGAGATCTACAGTATCTGTATTGTTTACATGCTGTAATATAAACATATGGAGAAGTCTTTCCATAATTCTCCTGATTATTGATGTTAATCTTATTGGTCAATAATTGTTTGTATCTGTTAGGACACCACCTTTATGAATGAGAGTAATTATTGCATCTTTCCAATCTCTTAATGTTTTACCCTCCTTTATTGATTCATTAAATAAACAGAATAAAGGCCCAGCGATTTCATTTTTAAGTTATTTTAAGAATTTTGCAGTAATACCATCTGGTCCAGGTGCACTATCACTTTTGAGCTTAGATATTACTCTAATTACCTCATTACTTTGTCCAGGGAAACAATGGGAATATTTAGATTAGTCCTTAAATTAAGTAAAGGAAAATATTCCTTTAACTCAAATACACTAGCAAAATATTCATTCAATTGACATACAATTTATTTTTCATCCGAAATGGTACATGATCCTATATTTAAACGACCTATATTTTTCTGTTTTCCTTTTAAAGAACCAATATAACTATAACATTGTTTTTGACTATCCCTAGTTTTTTTGCAAGTTTGATTTCTAACCTAGCTTTAAACTTTCTTATTAATCTCTTTAGGATCTTTATTGAATTTTTATAAATTAATCGAGTGCCAGCAGTTGTTTTTTTTTTTTTGTATCTTTATAAAGTATCTTTTTAGTTTTAATTTGCTTTTTAATAGTTTCATTCCACCATGGAGATGTATGCCTTTTATTCTTGTACTTTGTTCTTAAAGGAACCCATTGTTCAATACTATGATCAATTCTATTTTTAATAATATCCCATATGGTTTCTAAGTCTTGAATTATTAGGTCTTTTTCCAATCCCATTCACTTATGTATTCTTTTATTTTAACATAGTTTGCTTTATTAAAGTCCTGAGAATAGTAATTCCTTTAGTGTATTTAATGAAACTGTTATACTCCAAAAATACGATATTATGATCACTGTCTCCCAATGGTGGTACTATTTAGATGTCTTTAATATCTTCAATACTATTTGTTAGTATCAGATCAAGTATATTGTTTCTCTGGTTAGCTTTGTTACTAATTGTTCCAGATTGTGAAGTAAGGTAATATCTATGAATTGATTTTCTTCATTATTTGCCCTTTTAAGGACTTCCAGTTGGCTGGAAAATTAAAGTCACCCATTAAAATGATATCACCTTGTATATTCATATGTTCTATTTCTGACAGAAACTTTACTACTTCCTCATTATTTAAGCTGGGTGATCTATGTGCTATCCTCAGAGTAAGTACTTTATTGGGGAAAGCCATCCTAATCCATATTATTTCATTTGTAGTTAGTGCATTATTGGTTATTTCCTAAACTTTATATTTTCTTGTATATAAAATGCTACTCCGCCACCTCTTTTGTCTGTCCTATTTTTTTCATTAGTTGGTTACCAGGTATTTCACATTCCAATCTTCATCTTGAACCATGTTTCTGTTACACCACAACAAGCAATATCTTGCTGATAAAGAATATGAGTAAATTCTTTTTAGCTGATAGCCTCATAGCATTTACTAGTAACATTTTTATCTGACTACTTACAAAATTTCTATTAACAGTCGATTGATTTGATATTGTGTTTTTTAGTATGAATTTTGTGAAATGGCTAATGTTTCTAGAGCAGAACTATGTTTAATGCTCTCCCTGTGCACTCTAGTTTAAATGTATATTTATATATTTGTTAAATTGTTTACCTAAAATTCTGCTACCTTTTCTGCTTAGATGTAACCCATCCCAACAGTACATTTCAGGTCTATCAAAAGATTCTTCCCAATGTGTAATACAATCTATTTCCTGTTTCAGACATCAGCAACTTAACCAATTATTTATTTCCTTAATTTTATATTGTTGTTCCATACTTGCCTTAGGAATTGAAAAAAATCTGAAATTACCACTTCACAGTTGAGTTCAATTCATTTATTAGTCAAAGCCACATAGTCTTGTTTAATATTACCTATAGTTTTGTTAAAGGTATCATTAGCATGTACAATAACAAGGGATGTTCAGGAAGGTTTTAATAAATGTTTTAGCCATTTGGGTAATGTCGCTAATTCTAGCCCACTAAAACTTGATAGTGTTCTAGTAGTCTTATCAGGTTCACAATAACCCTGTCCAAATATTTAATTATTGAGTCTCCACAACTATTGTTTCTCTATTGGGATTTATATACTTTTCTTCCCTTGTGAAGGAAGTGCTTTATTTATTGCTGAGGACAATATAATCAGAATAGGTATTGCAGGAGTCATTAAAACATTTGGTGTGGTTAAATTATTAACCAGTAGTTGTAATTAATTAATTAATGGTTGTGGTTCATGATTTGATATTCCCATGTGAATGGGACTAGAATTCAATGATTCTTTAATATCAATTAAGTTAACAAGAGGATCAAAATGATTTAATAATAGTGTGGTGTAAGTTTCTGCTTTGCTCCCCTTTTAGCATATTTTTTGCCCTGTACTGTATACCATTCAGTATCCAAAGCAACATTATCAGTGTCTGTTCTACTCCTTTTTGTTGTTAATATAATTAATATCAGGTTCACAGTCATTCTGTACTTGATTAATTTGTAGCTCTCCAGTCATTAAAACTGTATTGTTACCAAATGGTGCTAATGTTATTGTTTCAACTATGAGGGTTTGAAATCTTTTGACCATATCCTTTTGGCTTGTTTCTATTACTGACAATCTATTACTGAATTCCTGAATTTCCTTGGTCATTTCCTGATTGTATAAACATTTGTTACACTGAAACCTTGAAGTTATAAGTAATTGTGTCTGTTAGCATATACATATTACAGCCCCACACATTTGATGCCAAACTTTCCATCAAGTGTCTTAATTATGTCAGCCATCATGATAAGTTTTTATATACAAGTGTTGCAGTAAACAATATTTCTAGATTTATTATAATTCTATATTTTCTTAAAGGGACATTTGGCCAAAGTAAACACCTTGGCCCAGATATTCAAAAAGGGTTGTGCCATGTGCAATAGGGTTGTGCCTGTGCAAGTCTGAACTTGCTCCAATCTGCGATATTCAGCAGGAGGCAGTTGTGCCACAGAAAACATGCTGAGCAACAATGCAATGCAAATGAATGCATGCTGAACTGGAGGGAGGAACCATGCATAAACTGCACAGCCCAATATTCAGCCGGGCTGTGCAGAGTTGTGCAGGCGCAACCCCAACCTGTGCCTGCACAACTTTGAGCCAAAAAAAGGTAGTTGAGGGCCACCCACAGGTGAGCTGCTGCATTGCAGGGCACAACACAGCAGCTGCCACCTGTGGCTGGCCCCAACCCACTCCCTGAGCCCCCCGCAGCCTGATCGGGTGGCAGATGACTGTAAATCCCCCACCACCCCCACTGGCCCAATTAGGCATAGTTTAATCCCCCACCAACCCGATCACCGCAGCAAGTGGCTCTCTCCCCAAACGTATCCCTGGTGGTCCAGTGGACCATAAATCCCAATCATGGGCAGTAGTTGTTTAATAACCCCCTCCGAAGTCATCCCTGGTGGTCCAGTGGCACATCCCAATCACAGGATGTAAATGTTGAACAAACCCCTGAACATAGCCCTGGTGGCTAGTGTCCCCCAGCCCACCACCACGAAGCCCCACCACCTGCTCCCCCGGCAGGCGGTGGGTGGCAGCATCCACCCACCTGCTGCTCCCACCGCCGCCGACTGACTGCTCGTAGGCTGCACACTTGATTAGACAGTAATGAGCATGCAGCTCATACATGAAGACAGTCCTGAGTTTTGTGAATGAATGAATGTATCTATTCACAAATCTGAACTGTCATGTATGGTATGGGCTGCATGCCCATTGGCTCTTGCTCTGCACAATGGGTGCAGCCCTACCAGGCAGTCAGTCACGGGTGGCGGGTGGAAGTGGTGGGATGCTGCCCCGCCGCTGCCAGGGGAGCGGTGGTGGGGCTTCATGGGTGGTGGGTGGGGGGACACTAGCCACCAGGGCTATGTTTGGGGGTTGTTCAACTTTACATCCCGCGGATCGGGATGTGCCACTAGACCACCAGGGATGACTTAGGAGGAGGGGGTTTATTAAACAACTACTGCCCGAGATCAGGCTTTTCGTCCACTAGACCACCAGGGATGAATTCGGGAGGGGTTTATTAAACAACTACTGCCCGCGATCGGGCTTTTTGTCCACTGGACCACCAGGGATACATTGGGGAGCCACATTGCTGCCCATGATCAGGCTGGTGGGGGTGGTGGAGGGATTCTACACTGTTTTGCCCATGATCGGGCTGCAGGGGTGTTGGTCCCGACGGCTACTGCCTGGCAGGGTGCCAGGCACAAGTCCTCAGGGATCGGCGCACCTGCATGCTAATGGCATGCAAATGGGGCGTAATCAGACGCAAATGGTCCCCCTGCGCCTTGCATGAATTATGGCCCCATTTGCATGTCACCTTTTGAATATGGGGATTTTGCGATGGCGCAATGGTACTTAGTGCCACCACAAGTTGAATGCTCCACTCTGACAACTTGTGGTGGTGCAAGTTCCACTGTGCCATGCACAGTGGCTGTGTTGTCGAGGTGATATTCAAAGGAGTTGCTCATGGTGCAACCCTTGAATATCGCCTGGGCACACCTCTGTGCAACTATTTTGTGCAGTGCAAGGGCTTGCACCACAAAAGAGCACAGTTTGAATATCCGGCCCCTTATATTAAAGTTGTTATATTTTGTACCACTTACCCCACTAGCCACGCTTAGACATGCAAAACACACGTGACACGGTGTCTTTGTGCATGTCTTCACACACAGCACAGTGCACTTACCCTGCTCTCACTCACCCTGCTTGCTGGTACAGTGAATATATAACTTTCTCATGAAGTGGAAGTAGCCTCCTGGGTCACGTAAGTGTGCTACGCTTTTGGTATTTAAATGCAGGAAAAGTGTTGAGGTGTAGTTAAAACACCTAAGTAACCCTGCAACTCTGTCCCAATAAAAGAACTGAGTCCCTCTAGTTGTAGTTCACTCTGGATAGCAAAAACTACTGCTTCTCTGCCTACTTACTGTGTTCACAGGAGAATAGGGCTCCAGCCAGTGTAATGCACACAAGTTAAAAATTAACTATAATCACAAATAAGCACACAGGTTAACAATGTTTCATACAGGAGGCTGCTACAGAATGTAGCTAGTGGCAACTAGAGTCATGGACCACCTCATTGACTACCTTGCCAAGCACAACCTGCAATGTTCTGAATAGCATGGCTTCAGGAGGGGCCATAGTACCACATCTGCCCTCCTTCAGTACACAGACTTCATACACCAGACAACTGATCATGGGCACTTAGTTGGGTCAATTTACATTGACCTCACTAAGACATTTGATACTATTAATCACCCCCACACTCAAATCTCTTCTTGACATTGGTTAATCGACAGAGATATCAGCCTGGTTTAAAGCTATCTGGCCGACAGGTTCCAGCAGGTCAAAACCAGTACGTCCCTGTCCAACAGTAGGTCAGTCCTGTCCGTTGTTCCCTGCTGCTCCATACTGGGGCCGCTGCTCTTCAGCTTCTTTCTAAACTCCCCAGCTTTTCTGCATTAATAATCTCTTATTATATGCAGATGACACCATAGTTTATACCAGCCACTCAGATCTGCTCCCAATAGCTGTTAGCCTACAACACGACTTTGCAGCAGTGGAGACCTGGTTCTACCAGCACAAGCTGGTTATGAACAACAAAGAAACAAAATCAGTGCTTTTCACCAGCCCTCAAAATAAACAAACATCTATACTCTTAATCATACATAACAACCAAGATGTCCCCATCAAGCAGGTTTTACCTTTAAGTACCTAGGTATATCCCTTGACCATACCTTAGAATTTTGTAAGCATATTAGCAATGTCTCCAAGATTATTAACTCTAGGTTAGGGATCCTCTACAGGCAAAGGAAGAACATGACTCAAGATGCCCTTCAATTCACTGTTACTAGCTCTGTGCGCTCCATAATAGATTACAGCCTAGTCATCTATCGCTCAGCTACCAAGTCATCTCTTAAAAGTGTACTCATGGCCCTTAACAATTCCTGTCATCTAGTCTCAGGTGCACCCAGATGCACACATATATGTGATCACTACACCCTCTACACCAATTGGCTAAAACTCAGTGGTAGGATTACTTATCACACCTTCCTACTCATGAAGAAAATCTCCTGGGGCTGACCCCCAACTTCCTGGCAGTTTCTCACTACATTCCTTAGCACCCTGAGTGCCTCCAGGCATGCATATCTGACCCTTGTCTATTGGATCACAAAAGCCAATGGTTCTTCAGATTCTGTGCTCCAAGCTGGTTAAATAAACTTCCTGTGGACACTCTAGAAGAACCTAAACTGGGCCCTTTCAAACAGAAACTCAGACAACACCTTACTGCTATTAGCAGCTGCAATTACCACATGTAGGCCCCCATTTCAACTTCACATACTGCTACAGCCTGCACTCTCCCCAACCTTGACCATCATCCCTTTCCCATGTCTCACCCCTTTTTCCTTCCTTGTCTCTTCTTTCCCATTCCTTCCAGACTTTACTTTCCCTTTCCTCACTCTCCTTCCCTCCTCCCTCACTCTCTTACTCCTAAAACTGCCCTCAGACCCCTACCAGCCCTTTCTCCCCATCTTCCCACTGTCATCCCTCTCACCCATCAGTCTCCCTGTCATCTCCCACTACATTCCTGCTCACCCCTCAGTCTTCCCTTTTATCTCCCACTACACTCCTGACAATGTCAAATTTTTGACAGCTTCACTCCTGCTCTTTTCCCCAGGGCACCCCGAATCCTCAAAACCTACTGCACTTCTTACTGTAACCAGAATGTAAAATTTAACCTGATTGAAATTTCTTGCTGTAACCTGAATGTTAATACTTTTCACCTGATTGCAACATTTATTTCAAATTGTAAGCCCAAATCCATGTATCATGTATTCCACTTGCTATGTATTTAGTTCTCTGTTATGTTTGTCTTCATTCTGATGTGGAACCTCTGTAAAAGAATCATTGACTCAAAGGAACTGTAATCCAAGATATGAATAAATAAATTAAAATAAAAGAGAGCATCTCAGAGGAAAGATTTTTGTGTATACTGCCTGCATGAAGTGTTATCCTGTACAACTTAAATGTTTTATATTTGATTGTTATTTATAATAATAAATGCTACTTGTGAATGTTGTAAATTCTACTGGTTTGCTTATAATTTCTGACCTATGCCTCTATGACACTATATTTAAATCTTGAAATAAATGATTATAGTTAGCAAGAGGAATACTTTGATATGATTACAATGAAGTTTGACCCTTTCAAGGGCAGACCAATTTGTTCTAGTGGACCCCTTCCATGGCATACGATGATTTGGCTCAGGTTGAAGGGGGTGGGGCCTAATGAGGTAGACAAGGGAGAGATGATAAGTGTAGGGCAAGAGGAGGGAGAAGAAGAAGGGGATGGGTGAATATAAGGTGCAGCACAGGGAAGGCATCCTCTTTTGCTGGAGATTTTGTTGGGTGTTCATCTCAATGGAACCAGCACTTCAGGTTGGCATCTTAGCAGGAGGATTTAGTTACCTTCCTGAACAAAAAGAAAAGAAAAAGTTTGAACTTGTGTGGTTTTGGTGGCAAAATTACACCGTGCAAAAGGTGAGAGTGGATCTTGCTTTGCACCTGGGGCAGTTGGGAGGGACTGAGACCCAAGAGATATGCTGGAGTCCATGCCTGGTAATGATGTGTCTGAGGGAACTACTGCAGATTCTCAGCTGGGTTTTAGCTGGAGGGGTTATAAAGACACTGATACTTGAGGTGCTACAGTATGCAAAAATGGACATTTGGGCAAGTTTGTAAGAGTGGCCTGAGGGCCAAAACCATCGGGCAAGCAAGGGGTGGGGTTGGGATTTTAAGAGAGGGAGGCGGCAGGGAGCTGATGCTGAATGGCAGGCTGAGAGCCTAGCATGAGGTTTAAAAGGGATGTGGGTAAAAAAAAAGATGAGAATCGGAGACTGGTTGGCCTGATGGGAGAGGGTGTCATATGGTTTCTGTGCTTGTGAGACAAAGGCAACACACACACAGAGGTAACATGGAGAGAAGAGCCACGCGGTCAGCAGAAGGAACACACAGGAGAGGTAGGGGAAGTGACCAGCGGGTGGAGGTTGGTTAACAGTGGAAGGGCTATTGTTTAAAAACTGGCATTAAAGGTTTTAATTAGGCTGTAGTGGAATGAATGCCTGTCCTCGCTATGGAGAGGAGTGAGATAATTAACTGGGTGAGCAAGGCTGGGGGTGGGGAAGGCCTACAATGTGGCGGTGGGGCATAAGACAGCAGAGCCCCATGCAGTCGGGGAATGGCCTCTGACATCATGTAGGGGGTCTATGAGGGTAATAGAAGCAGAGTGCTATAAAGGGCAGGGAGCAATATGCAGGGTTTTCAAAAAAAAGAAAATTTCACTACAAGGTTAGCTAGATGGTATCCAGACATACAGAGCTATTTGGGAGATCAGACAGTTACCTGTTTGTAGAGTTTAAAGGTGGAGTTGCAGTTATATGCATTTTCAAGCTCACGAGTAGCTATCTAGGGTTGGTGCATATACTGATACTTATGTTGTGGGGCCAAAAGGGGACTGCATTGTGGCTCCATGAGGGGAAGGGGTTTACAGCAGTGTGGGTAAATTGGGTTAATCTAGCTCAGGAATGAGTCTCTTCACTGGATGTCAACCTATTATTTATACTTTTGCTTGAGGACATCTGTAGCTATACTCACTCCACTGTTCCAAGCTTGCAAATGGATGAGAGAGCAGGATGAAGTCATATAAGAGAAATGGGCCATGGCCAGTGGGTGAATACAGCTTTTCCCAGAGGAGAAGAGGGTGAGGGGCCTTGTAATACTGCTTATTCTGAAGCAAGATGGCCACCAGGCTGGGCGTCTGACTGTTCTTTTTAGTTTTGAGTTTTATTTTTACTTGTAATTGTGGCTTAACGTGGTTACTTTCATTTTATTTATATTTTAGTTTATTCTATTTATTGGTTCCCATCGCCTGTTTTGTTTGCTTTTATTAGCAAGTGCTGAATGCACTGAGTGAGCTGACTATGGGGTTCCAAAACTGGGTGTCCTACTCCAGGTGTGGCCTTACCAGGTTGAACATTGAGCGGACTCCTCACAGTTCCGATGGTGCCGAATGGGCCAATTGTGCTGTCTGGACATTCTCATGGTGCCAACTGTGGAGAACAATGCAGTGGTGCTGACTGGACTTCTTTGTGCACCTTGTGGAGCTCTTCTGTGCCACCATGTTGCTCATGGGAAGCAGCGTGGGCGTATGAGGGGATCTTTGCCTGGTCCCGGACTGCGTCTGAGGAGTGTTCAGCTGGGTCTGTTTGTAGTGAGCACACAGGAATTGCTTTTGCAACTTGGATTGTGTTCTCTGTCTGTGGGGATCTGCATGGGAGGTGAAGTTGTAGGGCTGTGGAAGGATTTCAAGCCTTGGGGATCTATGATCTTTATGCTCCCTTTTTGTCTACATTCGAACTTGGGTGGTGACTGTTATACGTGGTGGAGTACTTTTGTTTATGATGAGCCTGCAGAAACCACTTTTGCGATTTGGATCTGTGTTCTCTGCCTGAGTGCTGCTGTTGAACTGTCTCTTTGCCCCTGGTTTTTTCTTTATGGAGATTTGCCACTCCACAGGGGGCTGAGAGTTATTTCCTGTTGGAGAGCTGGTCGGGGTATCTTGTCCCTTGGACCCTAGAAACAGCTGCAATTGTGGCCTTTTCAGAGTCCTTTGGTGTTGGGTGGCTTTATTTCTCCTGAGAGCACTTAGCAGTGAGAAGAGGGGTTCAATAAAGGAGTTTTCAGCAAAATTGGTTACTGACTCCACCCTTGAATTTGTTCTGTGACTAAGCAGGTTTTGGTGGCCCTTGGTCTCGGCTTCATTTAAATCTGGCCTGGATTGAACAGACTGCTGACTCTCATTATTAAATCTCTGTTGCCTGGATGATTGGGTGGTGAGAGGACCCTGCGTCCATGTACTTTATTTATTTTTTGTTTTGTTGGACCTTATAGTTCTTTTCCTGGCAGTGTGAAAGTTTGTAATTAACCCTCTCCTTGGTTGTAAGATGACTGGGGAGTTTATGATTTTTTCTTATTTTTATGGTTTGGAATAATTTTGTTTTTATATTTATTTGTTGCTGTATTATTATAATTGTTTTATTGTTTGGCAGTTACATTGTTTTTCTACCTCTCTCCTCAGTGGTGAGAGGACTGAGTGAGGGGAAATTAATTGTTTATTGTATTGTATATTGCTTTTTACTCTCTCTCCCCAGTGGTGAGAGGACTGGGTGGGGGACAAATTAGTTGTTGTATTATGTGTTTTGGTTTGGGGGTCAGAGTCCCTAAGCTTTGTTTTCTGTATTTTTTTTCTGTGGGTTATTTTTGTGTTCAGGGGTTGTTCAAGGTCTCTAAATTCCATGCTCTGATTTGATGTTAGCTATTTTGGGTGTCGGATGGGGTTTTTAATTTTTTTATTGGGGCATTATTAGTTTGTAGTTTTATTGTTGGGTTGTTTGTTGGTTTTATTTTCATTTGGCAGTATAGCATATAGAATATGCTGGCCTTCATCCCCTGCAGCTGGTGTATTACTCATCCTCTTCCTTCATGCCCTTCACACCTTTCTATTCTCCCCTCTTCAGTTTGAGACTTACTAGTGATGTAGAGCACTGGGCATTGTCTGTAAGAGAGGGAGGAGGCGCGGTTATGAATGGGAGAGGTTGATCGAGGGGCCATCTATAGGGGTGGTTGGAACCAGAAGGCGCCTGGGGTGAAACAGAATCCAGATCATGGTTTTTCATGTCTGGTGCCCATACCCAAGGGCACCACTGATTATGGTGGGCAGATGGCCTGGTGGCCGAGATTCGGTCCAACTCTGGCGGTGTTGTGCAATGCCATGTCCATTAAAAACAAGACCGCAATTATTGCTGATCTTGTGGATACGGTGGACCTGGCATGCATTACTGTCCACCAGGTAATAAGAAGTGATTCCTTCAGGAAGTGGTGGACTTCATCATCGATATGGTGTTTGAGTTGCCCAGATTGATGGTTCTGTGTGACTTCAACGCCTGGGTCAATGAAGAACTCTCACAATTTGGTCAATACTTCCTCCAGCTAATGACAATGATGGGCCTTACACAGGTGGTTTCCTCTGCTACACATACATTTGGATACACTTTGGACCTGATCTTCCTCCTAGGGGTTGAGGCATCTCATGTGGGGTGGAACCTGTCAGGTGGTCAGACCATTACACTGTGGGATTTAGTTTTGCACCCCTGTAGAAGGCCTGCCCCTTCTGGAGTTGGTTAGGTACGCATTTTGCGGGATTTAGATTCCCAAGCCCTGTGGTGGTGCTTGACCTCTCGTCCCCACATTGAAAGCAGTGATACAGAGACCCTCATGTTGGCCTATAACACAGCCATGGGGGGCTCTGGATCCTATTGCTCCAGTTCATGTTTGCCTCTCTCTCTTCACCCCAAGTCCCCTTGGTGTGATGGGATGTTGAGGGAGACGCGAGACAGGGCAAAGGTTAGACCATAGCTGGCGTAAGTCTGCCCTTGATTCCGACTACTGGTGGGTGAAGTGGCCCCAATTCCCTCTGCTAAGTGATCCGTGGAGTGAAGGTGGATTTGTGGAGTGCCCACACGCCGAAACTGAGTACTTAGCGTTATAATGGGTAGCAAGAGTCCACTGAAAACAATGACTTTACGTTACTCCGCCTTCCCAAACCACTTACCACCAATTCTTAAGGCGAAGTACATTGAAAACAATGTACTCTGCCTCACTTCACCATGCTTTTAAGCTCCAAAGGTGAATTTTGCACTGTTTCATGGGATTTCAGGTCACATGGGCTCTAGACTGTTCTATGCAGCCTCAGTTTGGGGTAATGTGCGATGAAGCTGTAGAAGACAATCTGCTCTGACAGCTCTGTGATTCAAACCTTCTAAAAGCTGTTAAAAAGTCTTTTGAGGTAATTTGTTTTGCTGAAACTTTAGTTCATCGATTATAGGAAACCCTCCTGTGCTTATATCATTTCGCTTGTTGTTTTGCGTGGATTTTGAATGTTAACGTACAATATTCAGTCTGTGTACTGAGAGACAGTGGAAGTGTGCTTTGGGGAGGGCGTATCTGTGTGTAGGTAGATTAACTTGGAGAAAAGACAGCTTGTTTTGGTGATATTTCTTGTATAACTGTGTTAATGTACACACAGTAATATTTTCAATAATTCATGCCATTTTTTGCTGATTGTTGTGGTGCAGCAGTGTATAATTTTAGTTTGTTTAAAATATGTGGTTATATTATTGAAGTTTTCAATTTGCTACGCATTATTTAGTGTGTGTGTGGTATGTGTGTGATGCATGTCATCAAATCAGACACCTTTATTGTGCCACATCATTTCAGCAATGTGAACCTGCTATGCACTGTAGCTGTGTAATTTTGTACTTCTTTGTGGTATCTTTACTAGTACTAGTACCTGTACTAGTACTAGTGACTGTTACTGCTGCAGTGCAGTACACTGCCCTCACTGCCTGCCCCAGCAGGCAAAGGAATTTTTTCCAGATTTTTGAATTCTGATGGTGAGCACTGGTTAAGTGTTGTGCCTTTGCATCTGCATCTCTTCAGTGCACAGCGCAATCTTAATCTGTTTGTGCATTTGCATCTCTTTGGGGCCCAGTCTCCATCTCTAACTTAAGTCACAGTTGTTTCTTTGGCTTACCTACAGAGTACTGGACAGGTGTGGTGCATAATTCTGCATGAACATTGTACTCATTAATATGCTTTTAAGTCAGGACCATTATCACGAGTCATTCGTGATACAAATCATGTTATTCATCATCACAGACAGTCACAAATGCAGTCACAAATCACAATTTATGATCACGTCACGAATCACAATATTCATTTTTTTAATAGCTACTTGGATGTATTTTAAGCCTGTTTTGTAGTATCTCTCCATGCTTCATCACCACCCACCATTGTACTCATTAATGAGTGTTTTTAAGTCAGGGAGTTTTGTGCCACACCTCATCGGGGCCCGGGAAGTACAGCTGTAGGCATTCAGGTTTCTTCATCTTCACAGTCACAAATGCAGTCACAAATCATGATTTACGATCATGTCACGAATCACAACATTAATTTTTTAATAGTTACTTGGATATATTTTAAGCCTGTTTTGTAGTCTCTTCCATGCTTCACCACCCCACCATTGTACTTGTTAATGAGTATTTTTAAGTCGGGGTTTTGTGTCACACCTCATCTGGTGGGGGACCTGGGAAGTAGCAGTCAGAGGCATTCACATTTTGTCATCATCAGGGTCACAAATGCAGTCACAAATCATGATTTACTTATCACGTCATGAATCGCAACATTAATTTTTTAATAGTTACTTGATGTATTTTAAGCCTGTAAGAAAAATAAAATTTACAGAAACAGCAAATTAAGTAAAAAGAGTACAGAAAAGACAAAAATGTAGCTTTTAAAAGGCTGTTGGGTCTAAATCAAAGTTTAAATCTCCTCCTCACTCTGATCTCAAAGTATCAGCAGTCATAAACACACTACTCTCTCCGTCTACACAGGAGAAAGTAAAAGTGCCTGCTTGTATGATTATCTTTCTTCCTGCCTAACTAAGAGCATGTGACTTACAGTACTGTAAGCCATGTAATGTGTGTGGGGAGGCTGCCAAATCTGAAACACCAAGTGGGTCACTTAGAATCATATGAGGAACACGAAGTCCATTAAAACAATGACTTGGCTTCTCGATTGCCATTCCACCTAACGCAAGTGGTAATGACAAGGAGGAGTGAGCACTTTGACTGCCCACTGCATGTAGCAGAGTGGCAACGCAAGTGGCTACTGCGTGTTCACTTCGCTGGCAGAATGTAAATTCTGCATCTCTAATGCCGATCACCTTACTGTAGATTGATGGATCATTATTCGTCTATCAATTTGCATTCACCCATAAAAAGGCAGAATTCTGTCCAAGGAGATTGCAGTTGCTCGAATCGACCAGCTCAGCTGTTTTAAACTGTGAACAGACTGTGAAACCCAGCCTGTCTGCATGTTCGGAAAGCCTTTGCAATTGAAGTGCGATGAGCTTGCTTGGTTCTTCCCAAATAAGGTGGCTGACATTAGGAGGAACTGCTGCCATCACACTCTAGGGAGTTGCCTTGGATCAGTGTGACACCACAATACCCTGGTTTTCTTGGAGCTCCTTCGGTCAGCTGGAGTTCATGGAAGTCATGAGGACATCCAGCACATGAGCCCTACATGCTGTAGTTTGGACCCTGGACTGACCTCCTAATTCTGGGTTGTAGTGACATCATCGGTCCCATCCTTGTGCAGATAGTCAAGTGCTCCTTGGAATATGGTGAGTTTCCCAGCTCCTGAAAGAGGCGGTGGTGACACCTCTTGAAGAAAGCTACCTGGACCCTGACTGTCTCGAAAACTACAGTCCTATCTCTAAACTTCCTTTCATTGGGAAGGTGATTGAGAAAGTAGTGGCTGCACAACTGCAGGACCATTTGATCATCCATGACATCTATGAACCCCTCCAGTCCAGATTTCATAAAATACGTAGTACCGAGACAGCACTGGTTTGGGTGCTCAATGATCTCTTGATGGCTAGAGATTGGAAGAGCGTTCCATCTTGGTTCTCCTCAACCTTTCTTCAGCGTTTGACACCGTAGTACACATGGTGATGCTAGAACACCTGAGGCTGTTTTCCGGAATATCTGGTACCGCTTTTAAGATGGTTCACTTCTTTCCTCACTGGGAGATCACAAAGGCTTGTGTCCAGGGTTTTTCCTTGGATTCAACAGCTTTGTTGTGTGGGGTGCCTCAGGGTTCAGTATTATCACCTATGTTATTTTGTGTAGATGCTACCAGTCGGAGACATTGTAAGGAAGTATGGGCTGAGGTTTCACTGCTATGCAGATGATACATAGCTCTATCTTTCTTTTGTCCCTGACCAGGAGGAGCGCCTCGGTCTTAAATAGCTGTCTAAGAGAAATCCAGGAGTGGATGAATTCCAGCTGGCTGAGGCTGAACTCTGATAAGACTGAGATATTGGTTGTGGACCGGGCCGACAGATAGGGGTGTTGGGTGGTGGTGAGTCTTCAGGAATTTTTCTTGGTGGTGTATGTCTCCTGACCTCTGAATGGGTATGGATCCTGGGGTAGTTCTTGATGATAGGCTGACACTGCATTCGCAAATGTCTACAGTCGTAAAGACTTCCTTTTATCATCTTAGGAACATCGCCAGGGTTCGGCATCTTGTTCTGTCTACCGACCTGCCTACCTTAGTCCATCCCTTCATGTCCTTGCACCGGATTATTGCAACTATCTCTATCTATGGCTGTCTGGGGTTGAAATCCATCACCTGCAGCTAGTGCAGAACACTGCAGCCTGGCTTTTGACGGGTTCTAGTAGATCTTGTCATATTACTCTGTAAGGCGCAAACTGCACTGGCTGCCAATTTGATGGCTGATCACCTTTAAAGTCAACTTTCTGACTTTCAAACCCCTACACAATCTAGGCTAAGCCTGTCTGAAAGAACTTCTGGTTCCCCATCACTCTGATCGATCTCTCACTCAGCCGATGAGGGGTTGCTAGAGGTTTCAATGGTGAATTTGAAATCCTTGGGCACGCTGGCTTTTCATATGTTGCCCCACCCTTTGGAACTCTCTACCCCATCAGTTGTGGGTTCACCTCTGTGGAGGGTTTTAAGAGGAGTCTGAAGACCTTTCTGTGGGAAACTGCTTTTCCTGAATACTAATTGTTTTGGTCTCGTTGGATTTTTAATGATGTTAATTGTTTTAAATTGTAATTATCTATGGCGCTTGACAATTGAAAGGCGCCCTATAAATAAAAATTATTATTATTATTGTATTAAGGGGTGAGAAAAGATGCCTGGTTCCTATAACATGATGCATAACATGGGCACCAGGCAGCAAAAAAAAAAAAAATATCAAAAGGAGGTGTTACTAAGGAACTAACCAGGACAACATTTTCAGTTTTTCCCAATTTCTTAGGTGCAGGCTCGAGGAATGGCACCAAGGAAGAGTAATCCATCAAAGGAAGAGGCCTATAATGTGATTGTGTAGTTGGCAGAGAAGGCCAATAAGATGTGGAAGATGGTGGAAGGAAGGATCATGGGAGGCCAGGGAAAAGAGGAAAGCAGAAAAGGGTAAAGGGTAAAAGGAAGAAGTGGCCGGTGGGGCCATGTAGCCCAGAGAGGCCACAACCAGTGCCAGTGGATCCGCTCAGGGCTGGATAGCCCAATCCCACCACAACCCTGTCCCATGGAACCACTAGTACCTCTCCTGTTGCCACTCGCCCACCTGAACCCATGCCAGGACCGGCACCAATACTGAGCACCCTGTATTGCTCCTACCAGTACCCTGCAGATGGAACCACCATTGGCCAAGCCGAGCAGAGGCTGCAAAGGACAGATAGACATACAGATACAGTATTAGGATCAGTGAGATAGCATTAAAATATATATAGGTCAGATAATATCAATGATGGGGGAGGGGATTTAGGGCAGATGGAGACAGCTTTATCAGAATTAAAAGGGATAAGGAGAGGGGAGAAGAGATATGGGGAAAGGGGTCCAGGAGATAGGTTCTCGCTGGGATGAGGATAGGGGAACATGTCCGTTTGGCAACTAAAGAGAAAATATGGAAGGGAGATATGTAGATAATCTGCCTTGGTCAGCAAGGAGGCCACCATCAAGTACGAGGAGGCAGAGAACATAGGCAAGAGTGAGATGACAGCTGTAGTGGTCCTATTAAGGAAAAGACAAGAGGACAAGTTCATGAAGGGAAAGACATGGGATGGTGATCTGTGGGTTTTGCCACATATTCAGTCATAGTGTTGGAGAAAACCAGAGTTGGGTATACCTCTCATCACTTACTCATTGATAAATAGGAAGTCAAGGCAAAAGGAGGGGTATGGTGGATATACTATGATGAGTTCTTTAGGCAATGGATGGCAACATATGGGGACATAAGATGGGACACAAAGCAGTTGGATTTGTGGATGGACTATGTTACGGATCAATCCACACCAGAAGGGAGACAGGTAAGAAGGTGGGGCTAATGCAGAAATGTTGTTGGTGGTACAACAGTGCATTCTGCTCCTGGCAGAATGCCATTTCAAACATGCATGTTTAAAATATGGGGCAAACCACCCAGCCTCTAGATGTAGGTCTGCGTGGAATCAAGGGAGACAGTTTGAGGGGCACAGGGGTTAGCCAACCACCCCTTTGGGAGAGATGCAAGGGTATCAGGGCAAGCATGGACAAGGGGCAGAGGGCATAAGATATGGGGCAGGGGTTTATAGACAAACTGAAGGCATCAGGGAAGGGAGATGGGGATGGATTGGGGAGCGAAGGGGTGGTGAAGCTTTTCCAGTAGCTAAGACCCTATTAAGATAATGGCATTTGAGAGATGGTTGAGGGCATTACCAGACAAAGACACAGTGTAGGAGATTAAGAAGGATTTAGGATGGGATTTTCACTGCAGTCCATATGTTCTAGGCAAGAAGGAAGCAAAAGAACTCAATCGGTGAAAGGAAAGAAAGCATTTTAAAGAAAAAAGATAGCAAAAAGAAAAATAACTGGGAAGGGTGGAGGGCCATTTCCGAGTCCTGCTGTTGGAGAACCTCAGGATTTCTCCATTAGGTTTGGTTCCCAAGAAGCAGCCAGGGAGTTTAGGGTGATTCACCATCTCTCCTATCTGGCAGGGAGTCGGTCAATTACTTCACAGGGAAGAGCACAGCAGGGTAACCTATGATGTGCTTGAGGATGCAGTGCAGATTATTAGGAGACCCCTGATGCATGGTTGGCCAACATGGACATTGAGTCCTTTAGACTGCTACCAGTGTTTAAAGAGGACTGGGACTTCTGGGATTTACAATTGAGGACCAGTATTACTTCTACAAGGCCATGCCCATGGGCTGTTCTACAGCCTGTGCTACATTTGAGAAATTTAGCATGTGCATCCAGTGGATCATCCAGCAGAAGACAGGATACATGTGGTACTGCATTACTTGGATGAATTTCTTAATAGGGAGTGAGAAGCAGGAGGCGGAGTGCATGTTGGCAAGTTTTCAGGAGGTCTGCAAGGAGACTGGGGTGCTGCTAGAGGCAGATGAGATGGATGGTCCCAGCAGACAGGGTTCCTGGGCATTGAAGTAGATGTGCAAGGAGGTGTTTAGACTCCTGGATAGCAAAGTGCAGAAGCTAAAAGATCTTATTAAGGTGCACACCAGTAGAAGGAGGGTGCAGTTGAGGCAAGTACAGCAGGTCATGGACCATGTTAACTTCACCTGTCTGGCGATTGCACCGGTAGGAATTCATGAGACAGCTGGCAAGAGCGACAGCAGGAGCCATGAGACTGCACCACTAGGTTGACATAACAAAGGGATAAGGGACAATTTCCACAGTGTGGGAGGAATTTTTAGAAAGGTACAATGCCAGTTTGTTTTGGCAAGAAGAGTGGGTTTACAACACGATTTGGACTTGTATATGGATGCAGTAGGAGGGTTTGGAATTGGCTGCTATCTGAGAGGGAAATGGCTTCTGAACCATGACCAGCAGAGTGGGGTAATAGGGGTTTGACGCGTACATTCCATTGTTGAAGATTATGCCAATTTGAGCATGTACTCTAGTTTGGGGGAAGAGCTGTGGAACCACGAGGTCACATTCTGGTGCGACAATAGAGCTATAGTGGAGGTCCTTAACAATGGGGACGGAAATCAGAAGCCATCACAAGCGTGGTGAGGTTACTAGTGTTATGGGGATTGCAGTTGAACATGTAATTCAGAGCCAGACACATAGAAGAGGTACATAATATATTGACTGACAGCCTTTCCCGTCTGCAGTTATTTTGATTCAAGAGCTGGCACCAAAGGCAGAGGAACAGGGCAGTCCATTC
The DNA here is from genome assembly GCA_016271365.2 of Neoceratodus forsteri. Lineage (NCBI taxonomy): Eukaryota > Metazoa > Chordata > Ceratodontiformes > Ceratodontidae > Neoceratodus > Neoceratodus forsteri. The sequence goes on along the minus strand of CM057455.1, from coordinate 633,357,213 downwards.
AATAAACATCTGGGACGTTGGCAAGAGGGAGTCAAAGCTGTTTCATAACTCATGGGCACCCAGGACCCTAAGGGCATATGAAGGGGCATGGAAAGCAATTCAAACATTCAGGGAGGAACATGGCATGGAGGTAAGTGGCCCACTTATGAAAGAGCAGCTGGCAAAGTTTACAGTGGATCAATGGGAAAAGGGGTCGACACAGTACTACGGGAGTATACTTGGCTGGGATCAGCATAGATTGTAACCGTGAGGTTTGGGAGACCCTACAAAATTGATGCTCATTCAGGGAATGGTGAAAGGTTGGAGTCGCATCAGGCCAAAATCAGCAGATAGTAGATGCCCAGTAGTGGACCAGTTATTGGGCCAGCTGGGAGGAATACTTCCAGAATTTGCAAGTCAATTGATGAAGCACAGCTGTTCCAAGCGATTTACCTTGTAATGTTTGCAGGAGGCTGAGAGTAAGTGAAGTTGTAGGGCAAGGAAAGGGGGAGAGATGGGGGGGTAGACTGGGAAGATGTTACCTAGGGAGAAGGGAAAGTCTACTTAAGGATTAGAAGGTCCAAGATGGATCAGGAAGGAAAGGATCCGGGTTACCATCAGGGCTCACCGGGAGGCCAGTGTATCCTAGTCAGAGCTTTGTGGGCCTATGCCACAGGCGTCACAAAAGAAATGGGTGGTTGTTTTGCACGGGATGGGAGATGAGTGATCTGCTATCAGGTCACTGAGGTATTGAAGAAGGGCATGGAGTTTACAGAAGAAGACCCATCTAGATACTCATCCCACTCATTCAGAATAGGGCAGTTTCACAGTTAGCAGAGGATGGAGTGTCAATATAATGGGTACAAGAAGTGGGGTGGTGGAAATCTGCCAGTTATAAAGAGGTATATTCAGGCATTACAAAAGTAATCACAGTAAGGTTGTTCCTGCTACTTCTATCACGAAAAAAAAAAACTGGGGGAGTTTGTGGAAGAGAGAGGTAAGAAGTATGTTTTGTTTATCCAATCAGGTGGCGGGCATGCCACAGAAGTTTGACTATGGGCACTCACATAGACTTGGCTGAAAGGAGAGCCAAAAATATATTAGGAAAAGCAGTTGTACCAGGACTTGAGATAATGTAGGCTGGTATGGTGAGGAATTTGGGAATGAAATGGGCACAATTTCTGCCAATCTTGAGAGAACTAGAGAGAGAGACCCACCACAGATTTAATTATCTTACACCTTGGGGCAATGATATTGGTGAAAAACTATGGGTGGATACCTATTTAAGGATAAAGCAAGACTTGGAAAAGGTCAAACAATGGTGGCCTGGGGCGAGTCTCATGTGGTCAGACATGATGCCAAGGAGAGTTTAGAGGTGGGAACAAAGCCATAGAGCTGTAGAGATGTTGAGGCAAAAGATGACTAGAAGGGTAGGGACACTGTTAAGGAGCATGGGGGTCATGTAATAGTGAGAGGAGAAGAGTGGGTGGATGATTTTATAGATCAGATGGAGTTCACTTATCAGACTTAGCAATAGACATGTTTAGCATGGAAATTGTGGTTTTTTTAAACATGGAGGAGGCAAGAAGGAAGGTGAAAGAGGGAAGGTAAGGAGACAGCCAGGCATCCAACGCAAGCTGGAGACTGGCTATGGGGAAAGTGGGGACAAAAAGGTTTGGTAAGGAGGGCAAGAGGAGGGACAAAGGAATATGATAAGGAAAGAAGCAGCAAGAACAGAAAGTGGTCTCAGTTTTCACCGTTACCTACAAGAGAAGAAAAGAAGAAGGAACCTAGGTTTCACCTGGGAAGACGAGAATGACAAATAAAAGAGAAACATAGAAACATAAACTTGACGGCAGATAAGGACCACTTGGCCCACCCAGTCTGCCCATTTTCCTACCTATTGGATAAGCAGCAGATTCTAGTTAACCAACAGCCTATTTCTTGCAACTCCCCACTATAATTGCCTTATGTTTGTCCCATGTATATTTGAATTCCCCACTGTTTTAGACCTTACAACCTCTCCAGGAAGGCGGTTCCATGTGTCCACCACTCTCTCCATGAAAATAATTTCCTCACATTACCCTGAGCCATCCCCTCTAACTTTAAATTGTGCCCCTTGTTCTTACACATCTCTTTTCAGAAAGATGCTACCCTCCTGGACTTTGTTGATTCCTTGAGGTACTTAAAAGTTTCTATAATGTCCCCTGTCCCTCCTTTCATCAAGGGTATACATATTAAGCTCTCTCAGTCTCTCTTCATATGGTTTCCGATGTAGACCCTGCACCATTTAGTTGCCCTCCTCTGGACTGCTTCCATCCTGTCTATGTCCTTGCATAGATGAGGTCTCCAAACTGCACGCAGTACTCCAGATGGGGTCTCACCAACTGTCTGTACCGAGAGAGATAACCATTTTCCTTTTTCTACTTGTGATGCCCTCCTATGCATCCCAGTATCCCCTGGCTCTCCTTACTGACTTCTCACATTGCTTACCTACCTTTAGGTCATCTTATATGACTACACCCAGATCCCCTTTTCCATTATTGTTGTCGTTAGTACCTCCCTGCTATTGTGTACTCTTCTCCTGGATTTTATTTCCCAGGTGCATTACCTTGCATTTCTTTGCATTGACTCTAAGTTGCCATATGTCTGACCATTTCTCCAACCTTGCCAAGTCCCTTCTCATCCTTTATACCCCCTTGTGTATCAACTCTGTTACAGATCTTTGTGTCATCTGCAAAGAGGCATACCTTTCCTTCCAGACCCTCTGCAATGTCACCTATAAAGACGTTAAAGAGGACTGGACCCAGTACTGAGCCCTGAGGTACTCCACTAGTAACCCCCTTTCTTCAGAATGTGTTCCATTCACTATTACCTTCTGTGTCCTGTTGTGCAGCCAGTTTGCTACCCAGGCTACCACCCTGGGACCCACTAAAGGCTGGCTTACTGGATTATTAATCTTTCATGTGGGACTGTGTCAAATGCCTTGCTAAAGTCTAGGTAGGCCATATCCACAGCCCCTCTCTGGTCTATTACTTTGGTCACCCAGTCAAAGAAATCAATTAGATTTGTCTGACATTACCTTCCTGCTGTGAATCCATGCTGCTTTGGGTCCTGTGCCCTGCTGGCCTCTAGGTACTCAACAATTCTTTCTTTCAGAAGTGAGTCAATCATTTTCCCACCACTGAGGTCAAACTAACAGGTCTGTAGTTTCCTACTTCTGCCTTGCTCCCACTTTTGTGAAGGAATCACATCTGCCTCCTCCAGTCCTCGGGTACCACCCCATCTTCCCATGATTTGTTAAAAGTGTGGTTAGTGGTGTCACTAGGTCCTCCCTTAGATCTTTTAGGATTCTAGGGTGAATCCCGTCAGGCCCATTGCTTTGTCCACCTTGAGTTTTAGGAGTTCTTTCAGGACTCTTTCTTCTGTAAATGGACTGGCGTCAACCCCACTACCCAGAGTGCTTCTACTGTTTGGTTTAGGTAACTCCTCCTCTTCTTCTTTGTGAATACTGAGCAAAAGTATTCATTCAGTATCTCTGCCTTTTCACTGTCTCCTCTGCCCACCTCCCTCTCCTTTATTAATCTTCAGTATCCCTCCTTAACCTTTCTATGCTCCCTAATGTACCTATAAAAGGTTTTATCCCTTCTTAACTGAGTTGGCTATCTTTTCCTTGGTTTGGGCCTTTGCTTTTCTGACTGCCTTCCCCACTTCTTTTCTGCTTTAACTGATACAGTTCCTGTCGTGCTCCATCTGTGATTCCTTATACTTTTGAATGCAGCCTTTTTCTCCTTAACCTTCCTGACACCCCTTTGAGAACCCATGGTGGTTTTTTAGTCCACGTTGTTTTCTTTATTTGTTTCACACAAAGACTTGTTGCCTCCATGATGGCAGTTTTGATTTTCTCCATTGTTCTTCCACCCTCCTTTCTGGCCATTTGCTAATGCATTCCTCAGGTACTCACCCATTATGCCAAAGTCAGCCCTTCTAAAGTCCAGTATCCTTGTCTTTATATGGCTTGCTCCATGGTTGTGTTTATTGTGAAGCACACTGTGCAGTGGGCACTTGTTCCCAGATGTCTACTGACTTCTAAATTTGTGATCCTCTCTCCATTTGAGAGTACCAGGTCTAATATTGCTCCCTCCCGAGTGGGTTCCACTACTAGCTGTCTAAGGCATGCCCCTGTAGGGCATCAAGAATGACCCTGCTCTTGGATATGGCTGCAGTCCATGTCACCCAGTTAACATCTGGCATAGTCAGGTCCCCATCAACAGTATCTCCTTTTTCAGCCATTTTGAGAATGCCTCTATCACTTTCTTGTCCATTTCCTCCCTTGAGACGGAGGTCTGTATACAACCCCTGTGGATTGTGATGCCATTCCCTGTCTCCAAGGTGACCCAGAGTTCCTCTTGTCCTCCCTTTACTTTTTAGTTCTGTAGCTTTGATCCCTTCCCTTATGTAGAGAGCTACTCCACCTCCTCTTTATCCTCCCTGACCCTTCTATAGATTGTGTACCCTGATATGTTGACATCCCAGTCATGGTTTTCCATGTACCATGTTTCTGACTAACACAATATCCAAGTGTTCCCCTTCCATCAGGGCTACTAGCTCTGGAAGCTTGTTTCCCAGACTACGGGCATTGGTACTCACTGCCCTCCATTTAATGCTGGCTTTATCCTTTTACCCCATCCCTGCTATTATTACCCTTGTCCATTTTTCCATTTACCTCTGTCCTGCCCTCTGTCAAGCTCTATACCTCAGTGTTTACCCTTCTACCTGCCATGTTTTGTGGGGGAGGCTTGAACTTTTCTGTTTCCTATCAGCACCTCCCCTTGGCTAGTTTAAAGCTTGCCAAGGAAGTCTTTAAACCAGTCAGAAAAGACTTGTCTGCTTCTGTTGGAAGCTGAGAAACTTGCTATACTGCAGAGAACAAACTAGAACACATCTGAGGAACTGGGAACCTGGTAAAACATAATATTATTGGGGACTAGTTCAGAAGGTAGCTACGCTTTCTACAGAAAGTTTCATTAGTTTCTTATTGGCATTAAGAATTGCAGGATTTCATTAAAGTGTAGTAATTTTATAACCAGAGGGTGAAATACAACTGAAGTTGCTTGATTTCTGTGCTAGACACATAGGATTTGGAAGGATATTTGTGCAATATTTTAGAAGTGTCCTGCTGGCTGAGCAGTGAGTTCATTTTATCCCTGGACTCAGTAGAGTGGTTTGTGTAGGAGCAGTGGTCTAGAAAATTGTGGTGTTGATTGACTTACTATAAAGGCAGTACTCACCAGGGTGGTGGAGCAGTGGTGTATTTGATTGTTTCTAACAGTCACCAGTGATTGTGGCTCACCCACCCACCCTTCCCTCACCCAGCCCACCCCAGGCATGGCATTTTCTTTATAGCCAAGGTTCTGACATCACTTCCTCAACAGGTCTTGGGGCAGAACTGTCATATTCTTAATTACCCAGCACAGTGCATAAAGGGTAAGTACACAAAAAAAATTAAAAAAATTATATATTACTCATTGTGTATTATAAGGAAGAGGGACATGTGGGGAGTGGTGCAGTGCACTGGCTGTGGCAGTAATTTTCCAGGAGACATTCTGCAACCTGTGTTGCTGCCCTATTTGCAGGCAACTGTCAGCTCTGAGGAGGAGGTTGCCCACCTCCAGGCTGAACTGGCAAGGACTAAGGAGGCCTCCCCACCCAAAGAGCGCCAGTTCCACAACCACTGCCTCAGAGGTTGCCATGTGTAAAGAGCAGATGGACCACAGTAGGTTCAAGGGAGGGTGAGGGTGGTGGAACAGAGGCATAGCCCCCAAGTTGTACCTCTACACAAATCATATGTCAGTCTGGCAAATCAAGGTTCCTCTATGATGACACCCTCATTGGAGACCAAGAAGAATGCTAGGGACATCCACAAAGGAGACCCACAAAAGAGTGGCAAGGGACACCACAGGGGAAAGAAACAGCTCTGATAGGGACTCAGTTGTTAGGGGTGTAGACCTGGGGAAGGGAGAGGAGGAGAGGAAAGTAAGGTGCCTGCCTGGTGCCATGGCTTGGAGGGAAAGGAAGCAAACCTCAGGATTGCAGAAGTAGCATCACAGGAGAGGAAACTAGATATCATTGTCCACCTGGGACAAATGACCTAGCTAGGCATGAGATCAGTGCAGTGCAGGATGAATTTGTGGAGTTGGGAGGGCCTCCAACAGGTAGCAAGCATGGTAACCTTTTCAGAGGTGCTGCCAGTCTATGGCAGGGTGAGGCTAGGGTACTGCACACCATGCAGTTTAATGAATGGTTGCAAAACTGGTGCAGAGCACAGGGCTTTGGCTTCATTGGGACTGGGGCTCACCTGGAGAGATGAAGGTCTATACTGGCATGATGGTCTGCATCTGTCCAGGAAGGAAACACTACCTAGGTGACACATGTTGATATGTATTATTAAATGAGTCAAGCAGTAAAATGGATTGGAAATGAATGATGATAATGTGCAATTGTAAATATGGGTGGGGAATGAATAAACTGATTGCCAATCTGAGCACAACAGCACATGACTGGTTTGTCTTTGTTGTTGGGGATCCAGGACAATGAAGTTTGCCTTCAAGGGTGGACCATTGTGTTCTGGTGGACCCTCTTCCATGGCATATAATGGTTTGACTCAGGCTGAAGGAGGGTGGGACATAATGGGAGAGACAAGGGAGAGATTATAGGTGCAGGGCAAAGAGGGAGGGGAAGAAGAAGTGGGTGAATGGGGAATAAGGTGCAGCACAGAGGAAGACAACCTCTTTTGTTGGAGATTTTGTTCCCTCCCACCCACCCACCCATGGAAAGGGAAAGAGGGGAGGCTCAATGGAAGAAAAGAATTGACTGCCAGAGGTGGATGGCAAGTGAAAATGGAAGAAGTTATAAGTGGGGAAAGTGGAGGACAAAAGGTTGAGGAAGGAGGGAAGGGGAGGACAAGGAATATGAGCAGGAAAGAGGCAGCAGAAGGACAGAAAGCAGTCTCAGTTTTCACTGTTTCCTACAAGAGAAAGAAAAGAAGAAGGCACCCAGATTTTCACCTGGGAGACGAGAATGAAAAATAAAAGAGGGTGTGTTGATACAGTATATGCTGATATGTATTATTAAATGAGTCAAGGAGTAAAATGGATTGGAAATGAATGATGATAATGTGCAATTGCTAATGGGGGATGAATAAATTCATTGCCTATCTGAGCACAACAACACATGACTGGTTTGTCTTTTGTTGGTGGGGAGGATCCAGGACAATGAAGTTTGCCCCTTCAAGGGTGGACCATTGTGTTCTGGTGGACCCTCTTCCATGGCATATAATGGTTTGACTCAGGCTGAAGGAGGGTGGGACATAATGGGAGAGACAAGGGAGATTATAGGTGCAGGGCAAAGAGGAGGGGAAGAAGAAGTGGGTGAATGGGGGAATATAAGGTGCAGCACAGAGGAAGACAACCTCTTTGCTGGAGATTTTGTTCCTCCCATCCACCCACCCATGGAAAGGGAAAAGAGGGAAGGCTCAATGGAGGATAAGAATGGACTGCCAGAGGTGGATGGCAAGTGAAAATGGAAGAAGTTATAAGTGGGAAAGTGGAGGACAAAAGGTTGAGGAAGGAGGGAAGGGGAGGGACAAGGGAATATGAGCAGGAAAGAGGCAGCAGAAGGACAGAAAGCAGTCTCAGTTTTCACTGTTTCCTACAAGAGAAGAAAAGAAGAAGGCACCCAGATTTTCGCCTGGGGTGACGAGAATGAAAAATAAAGAGGGTGTGTTGATACAGTATATGCTGATATGTATTATTAAATGAGTCAAGGAGTAAAATGGATTGGAAATGAATGATGATAATGTGCAATTGCTAATGGGGTGGGATGAATAAATTCATTGCCTATCTGAGCACAACAACACATGACTGGTTTGTCTTTTGTTGATGGGGGAATCCGGGACAAACTGTATGGGGTCACCAGCAGTGGCCAAAAGAAGGTTCTTATAGAAGACACTTTTGCTGTAGTGGAGTGAGTTGCTTTATTAAAGGCAGACCTCAATTTGTTGTATTCCACCAAGTCCATGTACGGAGAAGAGTATGTGTGACAATATTTATCCCTGGTTTTAAACTATGTCTGCTGATCGCTATTAAAGAGGCACTGTCAACCCTTTGTATCATATTATTTCAAGTTAAAACCCACATTTTATGACCGCCTACATTCTCTAAGATTCTTTGATGTTGTTGGTTGTTTAATTTGCTACCTTCTTTCTTTTTTTTAAATTAGTAATTTTATTGAAGTATTTCTTGTTTAATACATCCATAACAAACACAAACAAACAAACATGACACGCATCTGTAGCATGGAAGGATCATTACATTAATATCAAAAATTAGGAATGTGTATCATGTATGTGAAGGCAACCAAAGAGGCAAACACATAACCAACAAAGAACTAGAAAGGAAAAAAAAAAAGAAATGAATAATCCGTGACCAGGTATCCATATTAGTACACAACATATATTTCTAAGGCATTTAAACTGGTATAGATAACTTCACATTTACATGGCAGCCCAAACTGAGCTTATATCTGGGAGCAACATACCAGGTATTATCCATGGAGAAGAGCTCTAACAGAGACCACAAATAAGTTCACCCTATCCCTGTCTTAGATTTTAAATAAACCATAAAGGGGACCCACCAAGTAGTGTATGCTGCAAGTTTGTTGACTATATTGTGGGATATTTGGTCAAAGAAGCGAGTTGTGCAAGGGCCTATAGCAATTCTGAGATAGAGGAATTGCAGTTGACCTCCACCGGCATAGTATAAGGCGCTTATTGAGATACCAAGAAGAGCTAACAATTGGAGTTGGTGGGCTTTAAGGTGGGTTCCTTGGGGGGCAGGCCCAGGAGCCAGACCAAAGGAACTAGTGTGATCGTACACTTAGGGTCTGTGTGGCGACTTGACTTACTGATTGTCAGAAGGGACTATCAGAGGGCAATGCCATATAATATGGCATAGGTCTCCAGTGTCACCTTGGCACCTCCAGCATAGATTGTTGTCCAGTAACTTAAATTTGTGCAGTACATCTGGTGTTCTGTACCAATGGTGCAGCAATTTATTCTGGATGAGTCTGCTGCGGTCATCCGATAATTCAAGCGCATTTTCCAGCAGAGAGCCCACTAAGTATCATCTAATTTTAATTTTAGTGCCCCCCCCACTTCTGTTTCAATTCACCAGATTGTGAAGGACAGCTTCCCATATCGCAGAATAAACTGGTGCTGGCTTGGCCCCTAGTGAGCTTTAAGCAAGGAAGACAACTTTGAGAGGCGCACCGAGCTGGTCTGACTCAATTTCAGGAAGTCGGCCAAGGAGCTGTGCAGTTGCATATATCTCCAAAAGTCCTTCTTGCCCAGGCTTCTCATTTCTGCAAGAGCTTGAAAGATTGCATCCCCTGTCCAGTCTCATCCATGACATCGGTTAGGAACGGAATGCCAGTGTGCTTCCTTTGAGGCCAGTTGATGGGCTTGTGCTCTACTACTATATGTTTATTATTGAAAATAGGTGCATAAAGATGGGGCCTGGTGTTAGCTTTGATCTTGGTGTGCACTTGTTTCCAGATCTGGATAGCCGGCTCAATGGTAGGATAGGTCCATAAAGGTTTCGGTGAGGGTTGTATATTAGCAGCGGAAGAGTATGTACCCAAGCAATAGATTTCTCCATATGGAGCCACTGTGGTGCATTGGGAAAGTTGGGAGAACCACATTAGGGATTGCACCATGGAGTATGCCTATGTATACCCCTCAAACCACGGGAGACCCCATCCACCATCCTTCCAGTGGGATCTAAGTTTGCCTCTGCTATACCTGGGTTTTGGATTCCCAAATAAAATTCCCTACCAGACTGTCTATATTGTGAAGCCATTTTAGCAGGAGGGGCCAGGGAATATGAGAGAGTGGTATAGAAGTTTGGGAGCTATAATCATTTTAAGAGAGGCTATTTTCCTGGCAACATAAGGTGAAGCATTTTCCACTGGTCTAATTCCTTTCTTATATCGGCTATTAGTTGGGTCATATTGAGATCCCAAATTTTAGAAAGATCTGAGGAGATATGAATACCCAGATATACCAGAGATTTCAAGGCCTATTTGAGTCCCAGAGGAGCAGCTGTGTTTTGAGTGCAAGTAGGGTTGAAAGAGAGCAGCTCAGTTTTAGCTTTATTCATTTGCAGGGCAGACAGTTTTGCAAGGTCTGCTAATAGATTGGGCAATGCAGGAGAGCTACTGTGACATCTGTGACTGTGACCAGGAGATCATCCGCATACATAAGCATAGCATACGTAAAGGCCCCACAGGAGCCCATGGATATCTGGGTGCTGTCTAATAGCAGCTGCTAGAGGCCCAACCACTAAGATGAACAGAAGAGGGACAGGGGGCAGTCTTGGCGGGTGCCTCTGCCTAACTGAAAGGGGCTGGAGACCGCTGCATTGGTCGAACACTGTCCGTAGTTTGTTGTTACAGTGCCATCACCCGGTCCCAGAAAGAAGCACGAAAACTGAAGTGGTGCAACACCTTCCCATGTAATTCCATTCTAGGGAATCAAATGCTTTTAAAGTCGACTGCAACTGCAGCCTCAGGGGATGAGGAGAGCTTTAACTGGTGGATAATATTGACCAGTGTTCTGATATGATCCTGACTAAGACATCCTGGAACAAAGCCCACCAGTGAGGGGTGTATGAGAGAGGGAGAAGCGGACTAGCGTAGTGGCTAGAATTTTAGCAAAGATTTTGCTGTCTGTGTTAATTAATGATATTGGGTGATAGCTAGAGGAAAGGGTAGGGTCTTTGCCCTTTTGGGAACACAGTGATAACTGCTTCTCAGAGAGTAGGGAGAGATGCCAGTACTCAGGGCTTCATTAAAGACCTGAGGAAAGGAGAGGGAGATCTGAGGAGCCAGAGTCTGCCAGAGCTCAACTGGGAAACCATCCTCCAGGGGCCTGACCTGAATTTAAAGCCTTAATAGCCAGCACCACCTCACCTGATGTGATCGGCTGGTCCAAGTTTGCAATCTGAGACAGTTGGAGGGTAGAGAGTTGTAGAGAGGTAAGAAAGGGCTCCACCGCTTCAGCATTCTGGGTTGTTGTGGAGGAATAGAGTTTTAAATAGTACTGCTGCATGATGGCATTTATGAGTTTGGGGTCAGTGTGTTACTCCAGCCTGGTCCCTGAGGTCTGAGATTTGGTGATCCCCTGCTGTTTGTGCAGGTGATAGGCTAAGGTTGCCCGCTTTCCCCCCTCCTTCCCAATACTGGTGCCGCAGCCTCAGTATTGAGATTTTGGCCTTACGAGTCAGCGGGTCATTAATCTCCATGCAGTGGCCAGCAGTTCCTTGTTTCAATGGGGATGTATATCGTAAGTGAGGGGTCCATTTAGCCTTTGCTTCTAGAATCTGTCACTTGGCTTCGAGAGACCAGGAGATGCTCCCACTTCTTCTGGTGCCTAGATGCAAACCCATAATAGCCCCTCATAGTGTGGCCTTAAAAGCCTCCCACATGACTCCTGGGGGATCTTGAGGGAGTTATCTGCGAGAATAAGGCAGTCTCCAGATTACCCACTGGATAAAATCTGGATCCTTAATAAGAAGGATCCAGTTTCCACGTCAGTCGACTTTGAGAGAGGCGGGCCCCATAGAATATGTAGGTGCACCAGAGCATGATCTGATATGACTTTAAGTAAGATCTCTGAGCTGACTGCATTATGGCAGAATGTCCACCGACACCAGCCAGAAATCCAGTCGGCTATAGGATCCATGCACCAAAGACATGAAGGAATAGTCCTTCAGTCTTGGATGAAAAGTTCTCCAGATATCCGTGAGACCTGCTTCAGTCATCATCTGTTATACTGCCTGACAGCTCTTAGGGTGCTGTACCAGGAAGGGGCACTGCGGTCCATCTGGGGACCAGAGCAAGATTAAGTCTCCACCCAGGATAGTGGGCGTGGGGTGGGGAGTAAGGGAGCTCACCTCTTGAGCCAGAGTGTGGAAGAAGGAGGGTCATCCTCGTTCAGAGCATACACACTACTGAGGAGTAAAGGGCTTTCTGGGGTACTCATCCATGCTAGCACCCATCTACCATGAGGATCAGTTTGGACTTGAGTAGGGGTCCATGTAAGGGACTTATGAAGGAGTGTGCAACTCCTCTCTTCTTGGAGGAGAAGGAAGAGGAAGACCTGCCCCACCCAGACTCTGGTCAGCTTAGAAGACATTTCTATGGGAAAAAGCATTTCCTGATTTTCTTTGATTTTATGCTTATTTATTGTTTAATTGAGTGTGCTTGTATTTGTGAATCACTTTGATATTCTGAAAGGCACCATATTAAATAAAATTAATGTTATTATTTTATTATTTAGTAAGTTTGGTTTCTTGATGGAAGGCCAAAGTGGCCTCAGCCTCTTCAGATGGGACAATACCTGTTTACATTTTACTGGGGTGTTTAAGCCCGTGTGTTTCAGGTATAAGCATGTAAATCATCAATGGTCCCGGAAGACTAATGGAGTACGAAACAGAATTATGGACCAAACAGTAACAGAGGCTGATGGACCCTATCCCCAAGAAAACCCGGAAGGCTCTCAGCCCCCAGTGTAGACATACTATGCAACATCAGAAAGAAATAAACAGCTGTGAGATGCCCAGTCACCACCATATATACAGTAATAAATCAGGCTAATGGCCTGAAAGAACAACAAACTATATACAACTTTAGCAAGCAATAAGCAAGCAGGTACCAGAGGGGATAGTTAGACTGGCAGAAACACTCCCCAAGCCCTCCGTCCCTCTCTCTCATGGGTGGTGTACAGAAGGGAACGCTACATCGCTGCCAGTGGTACATCCACAGCTACTCACTGTGCAACCAGTGTTGCTCCTTTCTCCCGTGGGATACAGGATTTTGGGGTAAACTTAAAGGGGTTGTCTGCAAATCTAAATGGAAGACAGAGGAGAGATGCTGTCTGAAGCCAGCTGATAAGGTTATGGATTGCACTGCAGTGTCAATCGATGAGTGAGGACCCTCCCGCTGATAATGGGCTATATACAACTTGGGAAGGCCCTGGAAAAGCAGGAAGATGGGGGCCACCAGGGTGGCCATATAAGTTCCTGCCACCTCCAGAGTCCTAAAGGATTCTCGAGGGCAGAGCACTAGGCCCATTTGAGCCCTAGGTCTTAAGAGAGTGGGAGATTGTCTATATCAGTAAAGGGCAACCATAAGATCCATGCATTCGCCCTTAAGAATGGGGTATGGGCAGATATCTAGCATTAGTAAGGAAATGATGACTGCGGGGTAATGGTGCCCATCCGCAACCCTGAGTCTTCCAGAGGATGGCAGCTAAGGAAACTCATATGGACAAAAAAAAAAAAATGGGCCCTTGTGGCCTGCATATTAGCAACACAGACAGGAAAAAAAATGAAAACATAGAACTTATGAATATTATCTACAAGCACCAATAGAGTTAGGTAGGTATTAATCCATAGGGTCTGAGCTGGTGGCAAAACTCCAGCAGGGTGAAGACTAGATCCTGCAGCTTCTGTTAGTTCTGCCCAGGAAAGAAAAATCAGCCTGGAAGTCACTAGTTCCTGCCAGAGTTTCAGCTCTGATCAGACCATGAGAAGCAATGCTTCCTATTAAGGCTCTGAACCCCATATTCACCCCATATAGGAAAAAGGCCAAAAGAAAGAAGGTAATCCACTTACTCAGAAGACTTTTTCAGGGTGGCGCCTCAGTTGACTGTGAGGGGATGAGAGCTTGATGCTTCTGCACTCGCCTGCCACGGGGCTGCTTAGGGAAGATGGGGTTCTGCTGCTACTATTTGACCCACAAATTCCTCTTTGTTCTAGTACCTGGGGATTGGTAGGTTTTCTTCTTGAGGGATTCGTCTGGCATGTCTAACAGAGGTGCAAATATGTTAGGGAATGAAACTGGGATAGAGCAGTGAACTCAGGCACTGGGGCTGATTCTTCCTGTTGTCTGGCGATTGGAGACTGCCATTTTTCATGTCGCTGTGGTGACTGGCACCGTTTGCCCTTTGAGTAATGAGGCTGCAAATCGATATACCGATGGCCTGGGAGATTTCGGTGGCGAACTTGGGAGATTACCATACGATTTGGCACATCAGAGGCTCCGCTGAGAACTTTATGGGAATCAGGGTCTTGGAAGTCTTCAGGAAACTCCTCCATAGGTAGTCCATGAGGCTCTCAGGAGAGGAGAAGAAGATAGGAGCCCGATGACGATCACTCATGGGTACCGGATACCGGAAAGAAAAGGAGATGTGGTGTGCATGGAGGATCCTCCGGCATTCCGTATACTCTTTGCACTGCTTATTATGCTCCCTGGAGTAGTCCTGGTAAACTTGTATGCAGTTGCCATTCCAGGTAATGGATCCTTTGTTCTAACCACCGTGGCAATCATCTCTTTCTGCCTACAGTCTAGAAAGCAGGCCAAAATTGGCCTTGGGTGCTCCCCTGGTTTCAGTGAGGGTTAACATATGATGAGCTCTCTCAATTTGCAGGATAGTCATGGGTAGTAGGCCAAGGATCTGTGGTAGGGCATCTTGAAGAAATTGAGCTGTATCTGCGCTGCTCGGCCCCTCAGGGAAGCCAAGAAATTGCAAGTTGTTGCTACTACGATTTTCTAAATCATCCACCTTATCTTGTAATAGGTGAATTAGATGGGCCTGTTACTGAGTGGTGGCAGTGAGGTCTTGTAGGGCTGAATCATGAGCCTTAAGATGTCATTCTGTATGAAACAGCCAAGTCTCGATAGTGTGTAGAGTTTGAGTATTATTATTTAAAGCTAGAATCATTTGAGTCATTTGTGCCATCAGCTGGCTAAACATTGATTCCATTTTGACAGATTCAGCTGGAGATGGAGGAAGCCATCCTACAGGCCGCAGAACAAGCAGAGGCTCCTGAATTCACTTTGCTGCCTAGGACAGAAGAAAATGAGGACTGCACACTGTAGCAGGTAAGTTCCTCTTTTAATTCCTGTGCCTTCTGAGAGTTGCAACCATCCCTTAATGCAGCACTACGTAGGATACTGCCCACAGTTTACGAGCTAGAGATTATGCTGTCATCTTGGTTAAAGACTAAGCCACGCCCTGCTACCTTCATTCATAGTAGAAGTGAAATGCATACTAATGGTGTAGTTATACCCAACCTTGTTTTGTTTCAAATCTTTGATCTACTGCATACTTCCTGAACATTAGAGCACAACCAAACAGAGCAGTCACTCGTGCAATATTCTACTCTCCTTTCACTGAATCATGAATAGCTAGAATTTGTTGGGGTGTTACTGAATCCTGGAAAGATGTTGCAGTGGGAGTTGATCAAGGACTGAAAACAAACATGATTTTGTATAGTAACACCAGTATGGTGGGCAGTTTGTTTTATTTTAAAAGAAAAAAGAATCCAATGACCAGCTATGAAAACACTCTCTACAGAATATGAACAATCATAGCATATGTTTTTAAACTAGAGATACCTTAAGGCCTACAGGGGCTGACAGTGTCCCTTTAAACACCTTGGTGACCAATTATCTCATTCTCTTTGTAATCATAGGGTATGCCTCCTAAATTTCAGAAAACTGGGAAATATTAAGATTAAGCAGTGACAACATCAGAGCAATTGTATGCCATTGTCCCCAAAACATTCACTCACTTGGGGAGCAGGCTTTAGTATTACTTCACTCAAACTGTGGAACTCTCTGCCACTCTCAGTTCCTAACTCATCCTCACATTTTCAGTTTAGAAAGTCCTTTGTGTGTTCACTTTAAGGCCAACTCAAGATGTTACTGCACATGATCTTTATTTGTTTTCTTATGTTACTTGACATCAGTCTGCAAGTATTAGATGTCATTAACATTGCCTGTACTGGATCAGACAAATCATGAGATACATGTTTTTATTTTGTTTAATCATTCTTAGAGTTCGTACTCGTGTCTGACATTTTTCCTTTTTGTCTCTTCTCTGGGTTGGCATGTTTATCACCAACTCTTTATTTTATATTGTGTTTTCTATTAGTGTTCCTTAATCATGTATGACTATATTTGCTTGTCTGTATTGTATTGTTTGTCTTGTAACCTCCTGGGTTGTACCTGAAAATAGGTGCACTTCACTTGTGTCTAGTGCACTTAACTGATCAATAATTGCTAATAATAATAATGAAGGTGGGACTAGTCCGTGTTAGCTAAGTAAGCTGTACATGTATACGTGTTTACTTTGCCAATGTCCCTAAGCTAAATAACCCAGAGAGCAATTCAAGAGAGGAGGCTTTCCAGACACTGAACATGGGCATAATATTGTCAGTTTTTAATTTTCAGTTACTGGTTGTGCAAATACTTACTATAACTAATGCTGATTTAATTTGTCTTCTGGCCCAAGTGCAGAACAAGGCTGTTGTTATACTATCAGCATTGTGAAAACTGCTCTCTGAGTAAGTGTTCCATAATGATAAAGCCAACCTTCAAGATATTGTGAAAAACTCATCCTTAATAACATGTTACTTTGAGGCTGGGTATGTCACTGAATAACTATATAGAATAATGATGCAAGTAATCATAAATTAAACAATTAGATTATTACAAAACATAATAGTACCCATGATCTGTAAGGACATATTTTCAGAACTACACAGCTTTGTGAAGTGGTTGGGTTTGGATATTATTTAAATTATGGGGTTATTCTGAGTTACTATTTGAAATGTAGCATGCTCATTTAATGAAGTATACAAGAGAACATAAGTTCTGCAGAAAATTCAATCTCAGAGTTCAAAGCAGTAGAAAATTGCTATTTAATAATTCAATAGTGGAATGAAAAATGTAAAGAAGATTAGCTATATTCTTTTATTAGCTGGTATTCACAGCAAACCATCTCCTAAGACTTATTTTGAGCTGATTTAAATCAAATACATTGAATGATAGTTTTCAGCTTAATTTGAACATTTCTTTAAAACATAACCCTCTTGCTGCATATAAACTAAACAGATGAGTATGATTTACATTGCTGTCTGCTAGTCTCTCAAATATAGATGAATTATAACAGTAAAGAGATGGATGCTATCACTTGCAAACTGAATGTGTTTGGCAGCTTGTTCTATCAAGCGAGTCTTTGGTTATCTAAAACAATGGATACTGATTCCTTCCCATATGGTCTGATAATGTTACAGAGAGCTAAAACAGACAAGTTCAACAACAATATATGTAGCACTTTTATATTTATTTATTTTGCCACCTCATTTCTAACTGCCACCCAACTCTTTGGGGCAGGATGTTGCCTCTTCAACTCCAGCTGTGCTAATCCATGCTATGGTTGGGCACCAAACTGACCTTTAGTAACCTTAGCATCCATGGCGCTGGCTTGTCCTCTCAGGGGCCTCCACTGGCCAGAAGGAGGCTTGCTTCTTTAAACCTCCTAATCTTCTCCAATTCCAGCTTGTCACTGTTGGTGGCCTCCACCAACCAGAGAGAAAACCTCTGGATAGCCTTGTGCCAGCTGGAGGGTACTAGTGGGTGCCTGATGGCAGTGTACAGTGTGGCGTGGCAAGAATACTTTTTATCTTGGTGCCCAGTGCTAGATTTTCACTGCTTTTCTCCTGTGCTTTCTCTCATAAATGCCACAACTTCTCCCTGGTGGTCTGGGGTGACAAATGACAATTGGCCACCCATGTCACCAATGACACCTTATCCACACTACCAGTAGAAGCCCCCATGTCAAAACTCTCCCGTCAGGAAGGAAAGAGTCAATAAGATGCTCATGAGCCATTTCTGCCAGCCTCAGCGTCTGACATTCTGGGTTCAGATAGGGAACCTGGGTTATCAGTATCATATGCCAAAACAATCCCCTCTTCTAACTGCAGTGGAGCTAGTGCAGCACTTAGGTTTTAGTTCTCAATACACAAAGATGCCCTGGATATGTGCCAAATGCAAACATTCATGTGTGGATACCCCATACTCATGAATATAAATATTACTGGAAGTATTTGTTGATCCTGGTGCCTGATTATGCTCAGGGAACAGAACACTGAAGAGCTGGTGGTATGTACGGGGAGGGGAGGGCTGGACAGCAGGCAGCCAGTTGGACATCAGAACTGCAATGGATCACTTCCTCTATTCATGGAGCATGTGATTGTGGATTGGCAGTCCACAAGGACTTCTGTTCCCTTATGGGGTACAGCATGTATATTAAAAATCAGACAAATTATGACATGACACCAACCCTCTATGTCAGCTCAGAGGGCTGGTGCAACGATCCTCACCAAAATGAAACCCCAGGAAAGTCAAGAGAGTGCAGTAAGAAAGAGAAGAAGACATACAATCATGAATCTGTCCCATTGTTATCTAACACTGCTGCCCTTTGCAACTCCTCCCTGCCATGCAAACCTTTCTGGGGTTTGCATAAATACATCCCACCCCAAAGCCAATTTCGACACATACATGCATGTAGTGGAGTTGATTTAATCAAGGCAGAACTCCAGTAGGAGAACTGACAGTTGTGGATGCATGGAGGTCTCCACATGTACAGACCATGGACCACTTCACACCCATAGCTTCCTTTTCAGTCCTTCATGGGTGCAGACCCTCTCAAGATTTTGTGGATAAGAAAATAGTTGCATATAACAATACGGTTCTTGCTTTAGCATTTCTCCAGTGCAAAATTACGCATTAAGTAGTTGTAAAGATTTGATTTTTTTATTTAAAGCAGCATGCAACGGAAGAAGTTATTCCAAAAAGCTAATTTTTTTGCAAGATTATGAAAAATATAGGCAGAACTAATGATTTTCGTTTTCTGGATGCTTCCTAAGCTGTGTACTGTACATTTGCATTTGTGTCTGGATTCCTATCCTCCTTTGTTCCTCAATATTATTTCTATGCAAAATGAGGTGGCCATCTTTATAGCTTGAGAAATAATTATTTTAAAACTTTCATAAAAATCTTGAATTGTAACAGAAACAGAACATTTTACCACTAAAATAAATTAGAAGACATCTGATATTGATTATGAAGAAAAAGGTGGGGTTGAATTTAGCCCATTTCATTTCACTGCTGCCTTAAAATTATATGTCAAGAAATATGTTGGACAAAACAATCTATTTAATTATATTTGGGTAAAAACAAAGTAGCCCACATGTGAAAAGGAAGATATTATAAAAATACAGTAAACACAGCTTATATAAGCATAACATTTACAAAGTGCATGTCCTTTAGGTTTAAAACC
This sequence comes from Neoceratodus forsteri, assembly GCA_016271365.2. Classification (NCBI taxonomy): domain Eukaryota; kingdom Metazoa; phylum Chordata; order Ceratodontiformes; family Ceratodontidae; genus Neoceratodus; species Neoceratodus forsteri. The sequence continues at coordinate 633,337,985 of CM057455.1, read as the reverse complement.
ACTGAATGGTTGTAACAGTGTCAGTGGCTCAGTAGGTAGACACTCACCTCTGAGGCGGGAGATCAGATGGCTGTGGGTTCAGTTCCACATCTGGCACTTAGGTTAATATCCCAGTACTGACACTGTAGTGCAGCATGAGAGGGGTGCTGCACTTCTGAGTGCCGTCTTTCAGATGAGATGTTAAACGAGGTCCCATCTGCCTGGATTGGTGGTAGTTCAGGTGGATGTTAAAGATCCCATGGCACTTATCGAAAAGGGTAGGGAATTTCCCAGTATCCTGGCCAAATTTCCCTCATTCACTAAAAACCACCAAGAGCTTAATCTGGTTCTAAGGTCAGTTGACATTCATCTGTATCCCCCTCCCTGGGTCGTGCCTGAAAATAGGCAGGATTTGTCTAGTGCACTTACCCGGTCAACAAAAACTAAATATATAAATAAATGTTTATTGGGTATTCTTACAATGGAGAGATTCCCCAAACAAATGCACTACAGTCATTTTATTCATTCTCAAAGTGACACTGTCAACCCTCTAATACTCAAAATGTCCCTGGTTTAAAAATCACATTTTGGGGACATATTCAGTGCAGGGTGATTTGCGTGCAGAACAAGGCGTGCTAAAACAGATGCACGGCCGGCACTGGTGCAGTATTTAAACAGGATGCTTGATCAGAACAGATCACGCATCTTGCATGAATATGGGACACTGGATGTGTGGAACAAAGCAACCAGGTGCTGTGGTGGGCACAGCACACCCAGGGACTGGGCTGCACACCACCAATGAAGGAATCCATGGTGCATGCCCAGTTCTCATTAACATAGCTGCACTGCTCCAATGCACGGGCCTGCCCTCCCAACCCGGTCACAACCAACAGCACCAGACCTCTGCCTGGCTCAGTAGTCTGGTGAAACCCACCTCCTATGCTTGATCTCCACCATGGCACAAACAAGCACCAACACCCCCATATTCCATAATTGAGGGTCCCCACCCCATCCCCCAACACCAGTCCCCATCCATATCACACTCCCTGATCGAATCGCACACCCATCCCCATTTGCATTAGGACCCCTTTTGAATACGTACACCCATCCCCATTCATATCAGGATCCCATTGAAATAATCACACTCATCCCCATTTGTACTTTATGCCACTGGCAATAACTTTCCACAGTGTAGTGGCCCCACCCTGTCAGGACAGGCCCGACCCACGCTTCCCCCAACCCAGCGAGCTGGAGACTGGCTCAGTCCTTTGCACACCACCCACGGCAGCCACCAAATGAACTGTCACTGCACTGTACTGTGCATAGTATGTGCTCATTGGTTGGCGTGTACTATTTACAGTACAGAGCAGTGCAGTTCAATCGGCAACTAGCCATGATGCGTCAGTGGCCGCAGGGTGGGGTGGAGGACCAATGGCGTGAGCACTACAGCAGACAATCCAAAGACACACCCTGATGCTTGTTAGTCTGTACAGGGTGGGCGTAATGGTTAGAAACCCTAACGCCCTGGACGTTTGTTGGTATTTGCACTCCAACTTTTAAAACATGGTCTTTTGTGACCCACCACATGAAAGCATTTGGGACCTCTGCTCATGAACAGTGTCCCTGTGATTTTGTTAATCTGTCTGGAACATTGACTTCCCACAGTGACCATGCCATTCTGCACCACATTAAAATGTTAGCTGCACCATTGATAAGGAGGTGTGAAGAGATGGCAATGTTGAAAATCTAGAGTGAAAATATTAAACATTCTAGAAGTTACAAGCATGTGTGAAAACTAGCATCATGCGCTCATAACACAGTCATTTAGTGGAATTATTTCAGTACATTTTAACATAGCCAATCTGGGGCCTCTGCTCATGAACAGTGGCACTATGATTATCTTAATCTGACCGAGCGTTGATTTCCCACAGCGACTACGCAATTTCGTGCCAGATGTGCAAAACTACATTTCAGGCAGGATGTGACAAATGACAGCTGTATTCAGAGCCGTTGGAATGCATTTTGGTGCCCTGGGCAAAGACTAATTTTGTGCCCTCCCACAAGAAAAGAGACGGGTGTCAGAAACTCTGAGGTGTTTACCTGCTCTGTGGTGAGTTTTGGGGGTTTTCTTGAAGAAAAACATAATTTTGTTATATATTCCCTACCCTGATTTCAGGAATATTTTGCTCCACAGAATATGAGATGTGGCCTGGGAGACTCTGGCTGGCTGGGTGGAAGGTGTGCGGCCACAATTGCAGTGAATGAGTGGCTGACCAACAATATCATTAACCACCCACCCTATAGCATTTCTGAAATATACTGTGAAAGACTGTAACACAAAGCATGCAGGGCTGAGGGCCAAAATGCCTACAGAAGCTCTGAGGAGTTTACATGTTCTGTGTTGAAATCTAGATTTAGTAGTAGCCGTATTGGTCCTTGCAAGAATAGATCCAGAAGCAAATGATTTGATACCTTTTAATGGACCAACATAGATGTAACAACAAGAACAAAGTGCTCTAGCTTTAGGACCAGCCAGTCCTTCTTCAGAAGCTCATGGCAGTTGTTTAGAAAATACAATACTTATAACAGCTAGATAATGCAGAGAAAAACAGAAAAAATCCCCATTGGTTTAAAATACTCATTTAAAAAAAACAGAAGATGATGTCAGAGAAGTTTTAACAGTACAATACACTGCCTCAGTCCGAATGAACCTTGGGTTCAGATGTGCAGTGCAACACACATGCAAAGAATCCTACTGCACATAAATTTAATTGACATAAGATAACACTGCTGAAGCAGATAACTCCCAAATCAAGCCATGAGTGTCAGTCAGTATAAGGATGTGATTACTGAAAGGCAACCCCACCCAGCTTAAAGACAAACTAAGATAGTTATAGGGCTCATGAAATTACAATGTATGCATTAAAGACAAGAATTACCAGTAAAGTTGTCTAAAAACATCAGTGCACACTCTGTGATGTGTAAAACCTAGCTGGACATGCCACCCAGCTGTATTCTCAAGCTAAATAAAAGGCCCAAGCAATTACAAAACCTCAGGACTATATAAATGATAATTTAAATATAAATTGATAATATTAGTGTTAAAAACTCTAGTCGAGGAACCTCAAGGAATTCAGACCATGCAGCCTGATATGTACTGATGTCAATATATACTGAGAATGTAGCAACTTCATGTACCACAAGTGTCAAGGGAATCTGGGTGGGAGTGAGCATGTTCTGTGGTGAGTTTTGGGGCTTTTCTTGAAGAAAAGCAAACTTTTGTTATCTACTCCCTACCCTGATTTCAGGGAATATTTTTCTCCCATGGAATATGAGATGTGGAAAACTCTGGCTACTGGAGATAATCGATTACAGTTAGTTACTAAATTATTTATTGTTATGTTCACTGAAAAGCATATCCCCTCCTTTCACACGTTACATACAGACTTTTCAGATTACCTAAAGGTGGGTATGCAGTGTCACAAGTAATCTGAAAATAGGGAGGGTGAGTGGGATGCTGAGTCACGGGTGCAAGGTAGTAGAACAGAGAGGGGTTGTGGATGTGGCCAACTACCTAGACTTTAGAAAAGGCATTTGACACAGTCCCACATGAAGATTAATAAACAAGTAAGTTAGCCTGGGTAACAAATTGTCTGGGCAACAGGACACAGGGTAATAGTAGAGTCACTCAGAAGAAAGGGAGGGGTTACTAGTTGTCTACCACAGGGTTGGAACCGGTACTCTTTAATGTCTTTATAAGTGGCATTGCTGAGGGACTGGAAGGAAAAGTATGCCTCTTTGCAGACAACACAAAGATCTTCAACAGGGCTGATACACAAGGGGGTAGAAAGGATAAGAAGGGACTTGGCAAAGTTGGATGAATGGTCAAAAGTATAGCAGCTTAGATTCAATGAAAAGAAATGCAAAGCAATCTGGGAAACTAAAACCCAGAGGAAGATCACATATTGAGGGTGTGGCACTAACTAAAATGGAAAAGGTCCTGGGGTAGTCATATCAGATGACCTAAAAGTAGGCAAGCAATTTGAGAAGGCAGTTAGGAGGGCTGGTAGATTCTTGGATGCATAGGGAGAGGCATCGCTAGTAGAAAATGGGGTTATTATCCCTGTACAGACAATTGGTGAGACCCCATCTGGAGTAGTGCGTGCAGTTCCGTAGACCCATTTCTGCAAGGACATAGACAGGATGAAGGCAGTCAGAGGAGGCAACTAAAATGATGCAAGAGTCTAACATGTCTCAATATAAAAAAAATAGCAGGACAAGAGGACACAGCATGAGATTAGAGGGAGGCTAATTAAGGGTCATGAGAAAGTTCTTTTTCACAGAAAGGGTGGCTGGATGCATGGAGCAGCCTACCTCAGGAAGTGGTGGATATGAATGTAGTGCAGGGCTTCAAACAGGCATGGGATAGGCATAAAGGAGCAATACAGATGAGTATAAATAGATAGGCCAGTGGTAGAGTAAATACCTATGGCACATTGATATAGTAGATAAAATGGGCAGACTAGATGGGCCTTGCAGTCTTTATCTGCTGTCAACTCTATGTTGCTATGTAAGTTATCTGACTGTTTATCATCAGCATAAAGGGTAGCAGTGCCAGCGGTAGTAGTGGTAATGTACTTCCGGGTCAGGTGGGATGGTTCCCTCCGGTTTTGTTAGGATGGATCCCTCCGGTTTTGTTTAGGTGGGTCCCTCCGGTTTTGTTTGGGTGGGGTGAGTCAGTACCTGACTCACTCCCTCCCTCCTCCCAAACAAAACTGGGAAGGATCCATCCGACCAGGAAGTATAGTACCACTACTGCCGCTGGCACCACCAGAAGATAAACAGTCAGATCAAATTACTAGTCAGGTGGTGACACCTTACTAGACTGAAGTGATTACTGGACAGGCTGGCTGTCTGGAACTGGGATGGATGGCACACGGTGTGACAGCCAATTGTGTACAGTATTATTCTGCTGTCCAATCAGCTCCCAGAGAAGTCTACTGTACCTATTTCTTGAAAATACAATGTCCTTTAATAAGCCATAATGAAAGGACTGGATGCTTCTGGAAAAACACGCAGCTTCCACATAGATAACATAATAAGCTTGTGTCCCCACCCTCCATTAAATTCAAGGCATAGGGTAGAGTTTTTTATTTATTTTAAGATTTAGTCTATGTGTGTGTTCAAGAGGAGGGTGTAACAACTGCTTGCTATTTAGAGGAATCCTATCCATCCATTCAGTCCTTCATGGGCTGTCATTTGCAGGGCTTCCGCCCTGCAAACCTCCTCATCCGGATAAGCTTTTTCAGAAAAGCAAATTTTTCGTGCGGGAAATAAGTTTAATTTAAGAATGAAAAGTCCGCTACCCAAGTATGGTGGACTATCGGGTGGCTACATTAACTGTAAAGGTACAGCACCACACTCTGCACTTCAGTACAAATACATTGAAGCCCAGGGTGTGGTGCAGACCCACCACACATAACTTAATAGGAGCCTAATAGTCCACCATACTTCCTAAAGCGGACTTTCGTTCTTAACTAAACTCTTTCCTACATACAAATTGGCTTTTCTGAAAAAGCTTATCTGAAGACAGGATATTAAGGTTTGCAGGGCGGGAGCCCTACACCCATCTTTCCTTTAGAACAAGTGAGAGAGACAGTGGACATCTGATGCCATGCCAGGTAAACCCTTGCAAACTCATTCATTTGCATCTTTTGATATTTATTGGTTGATAGTACTCTGATATGTTCAGTCTAATTCTGTGTGAGCACTGCAGCAGTCCCCTACTCCCCTCTGACACATCAGCCCCACATGCCAGTGGTGCCACCACCCCATACTGTACAATTACACCACAGTATCATCACAATGCATCCCCAGGACCCCAGCCAGCTAGGAAGCAGTAATTGCTGGCTGCAGTGCTGCCTGGTAATGGTACGCCAGGTACCAGTCCATAAGGCACATAATATGGCAGGAAACTGCGAATACATTTCTTCGAGAGTCAGGACTAGAGTAGAAGGCAAGGCTTGACTTGACCATTGTCATTTGTTTGTGAGGTAATAAAATTCAGTTTCCCTTTATTTAAACAAGACTGAAGTTCATCATCTTATGTAGACATTCAAAGGGAAACTGCATTTTACCTCATCCTCAACAATTAAATTACCGTGGTGTTATCTGTGCTTGACTGTGTGCAGTAAGTTTGTCAATTTATTTGCTATAGCCTAGCCTAATAAGTCTATGCCTATATCATTATTCCCCCATTAAAATGGGGGATAGCCAACCATCATAGCCTTTTAAAACTGGTGCTTAGTTGGCAGTCTCAATCAAGTCCAAGGTTGGGTGGTGACTGTCTATCTTTCTCTTCACCTTCTGTGCCAGCTGCCGCATATCACCCCTAGGATGGTTCCTGACCACTATGGTTTCCCAAAGGGGACTACAACATCAGAAATTCAAAGGTGGGGTCAGCTGTAGGATTCAGTGAGGATTTTGTAGTTGAGTTGTGATACAGCCTCCCGAGGTGCCCAAGACTAGTCTTATGCACATCTTGTACCCAGTTGTCTCCCTCCCCACTGCATCCTCAAGTGACATAGAAATAATATGATTTGGCCTTCAGTTGCCCCCCACGCCATCCTTTAAAGATCACCAACCAACCCATATGAAATTATTTGATTGGGGAAGAAACCATGTAATGCGCCTGGACTCCATGGGAAAGGGGTCCAATTTCACACTATCACAGTTCGAATTCAAAATAGCTAGTCTACCAGGCCAGCCCCTGCAACTGACACTTTTCTTTTGATTGTTAGCCCTCCCAGGCCTAACCTGACATCCCAGTGCCAGATAATCAGTCTCATATAGTCATCATGGACCAAAACCCAGCCAGCTGTCTTCGTTCTCAGTCTAACAAGCACAGTGAACAAAATCCTGGCTCTGGCTGTCATCCATTTACTTTTGATTTGCCCTGGCTCAATGAGGGAATGGGATGGGTTTTGTTTGATTATACCGCATGCCCACTGTCACCCATTGCTGCCTGGCCAGCCCAGTGACCCGGCCTCATCCCGACCTGTCTGCCCTAGAGAAAGCAGCGTGATTTGGCAGCCTATCCCAGTACAGCTTGGACTTGTGTCAAGATAGAATGTGCTACAGGGCAGTCAGCGAGACCCGAGGACTCATAGCAGGAACATATTAACAAGCTCTTCATCGCCGTTGCCGCCTCCTCACCACATAGACACACATTAAATATATTTAAAGTTAATATTCAAGAGCTGAGCTAGACTACGGGCCAGCCATAAGCCATTATTTGCTTAAAGCCTTCACTTTGTTATTCTACACAGCTGATGTGCCTGGCCCTTGTCATTTGCTTCATTTAGCAGTTCTATTGCACCATTATATTTTGCAGCTATCTCCATGGACACAATGCAACAACAATGGCGCAATCTGAAATCGCAATGGTTAAATCTGCCCTTTTAAGTCTTCCCTTGGTGCTCTTGTTAAGCTTCCTACAGGACCTACACAAACAGAACCCTCCAGACATCTTGACTTCTCAGATTATCACCAAATTGAAAATTCATAGTCTCTTTAGCTCAGTGAGCTACATATTCTCTCTGATGATGGATTTATTTGTCTACTGACTGGGTTATGAAAGCAGACAGAACCATTATGTGTGTGATCTCACTCATTGTTTTAGAGAAAAGCTGTTTTGCTGCAGCCTGTCTACAATTTCAAATCAGTGTAAAATTATTAGACAGTAGCCAGACAGTTTTTTTTTTGGTTGTTTGACCTCTTTACTCCTCGTCTCTGGCTTATGTTGTGTTCACCAGCCCCAATCCTAGGCTGCAGGGCAGGCTAGTTATCCAAGGGCTCCATTTCAGCGTTCATCAAACAGTCAACTCAGACTCACTTTACACTGCACATCTGACTGATTCTATGCTATCACCCAGATCCTCATATCTTCCACTGAGGCCACCACCACCCCTCTCCAGTCTAGCAAAAAGAACCTGGCAAGACAGGAGCCTCTCAGGGCATTGACTGGAGAGGCATGAAAGGACGGCAATTCAGCCACGCAGGCGAAGCACTGGAGTGGTCCCTCAAGGGCAGGGCAGGCCCTAGGCCACAGCTCCTACCGGAGGTGGGAGTGACTGGCAGGCTGTGTGGCCAGGTGGGAGTTCTTTTCCATCATTGGAATGATGCTGGGACCAGGAAGCCGGGACAGATACCCCCAGCTGAACTAAACAAATGAGGAGAGTGTGAGAGGTTGGGCGACATCAGATGGTGAGCGAATCCATTCCGATCATCACTAACAAGGTAGGCTATCCGTCGGTCGGGGCACTGGCATAAGAGCCAGGTTTGTAAAATTTGTGGTGGGGCCCAGGGTCGGGGTCAAGCCCCTCTGCCCAGGGGTCAAGGCCACATCCCTGCACTGAACAAAGTCCAAAACAGAGCAGGATACACCAGGTTTTGATATCTGTAGGTTAGTAGAGGAGCCAATAGTCATGAAAGAATCCTCACCCCCAACCCTCCAAGTTCCCCACATCAAGTCCTTACACAATTTCTTAGCACAGTGCATCCCCACCGGGCTGCCCTGTGTGTTTAGCAGAGGACGGGAGAGACACAGTGTGGCATAAATGGAGTCAGTACTGCATTTCACTGCATACCCATATATTCCATTATCACCAGGTAGGTAGGTTACAAAGTGTCAGAGACTCTATGTGCCTATGGCAATTATGTCCAAATAACAGGCACTTGTGCCTAGTGGGCCTACCTGGTTACCAAAGACTAAAATAAAAAATAAAATAAAAATTTCCAATGGCACAATTGTGTCCTAGCAATCCAAGAGCCATTATATACAGTAAATCTGCTTTTCAGTAGCCGCAGGTTCACATAACAACAGTGAAGAAGTAAGAACTCTAGAAATAACTCAAGATAGCTGGCAGCTATTGCTTTTCAATGCTTGTTGTGCAGTTTAACGAGGAATGCAGCTGCATTTTTATTTATTTATTATTTTACTTTCTCATTATGCTACAATGGTCACACTCTCCAACTGCGTTTTCTGACCCCTCTCAAGTCACATCTGTGCCCCCATCTCATCACCACACCACTTTCTTCTCTCACATTACTTAACTTGGGGAGAGGAAGTAGAGTGCAGTGGTTAAGGCTCTGAGTTGCAAATCTGGAGGCCTGGGTTTGATCCCATAGCCCCACTTGCATACTGTGTGATCCTGAGCAAGTCACAACTTCCCTGTGCTCCCAGGTCACACCTGTAAACAAGCTTTCAGCTTTGTGTGCTACTCCTGGTTAAACAATTGGAACCTCATGCCCCGAAATCTCTGTCAATTAATGTTGACAAATGCTTTAGCAAAAAATGTTTACATCATACAGTTTTCAGACCAACAGAAATGTCACTGAACTGGGATTATTTAATCTCACTAGCACATGTCCCACTGGGAACAAGTCTGTCATGTTCGATTATATCTTTAAGTAGATTCCCAAACTTTTGTCAATCACAGTCTGAAACATGGGAAAGACTATTTCATCAGGGCATGCATACTTCACTTGTAACATATAAGCCTGCAAGCTTTAATTAGAATTTTACTGTTTGTTTCTGTGCCTTGAGCCTGCCACCTTCAAAAATAATCTTCATTCTTTATTGCTAATAATCATTTTTCTTTTCCCTGTGGTATTTTCAAGAAACCGATAAGCAAATACATATTAATCACAGTAGTGGTGGGAATACTTTGTTAGCTGAATATGAGAACAGGCAGATGCAAAACAATGATATGATTAGGGCTGTGACTACACTGGCAGGAAAGTAAAGGATGCTCATATTTCAGAAACTAACTACTAGTACTACATGACTTGATTCTTGTATTTCCAGGAGAGAATAAATATGCTAAGCTGTGTTGCTGCTAACCCCATAACAAGGCCTTTAGGATGGAAACAGCGACCTAGCATACTGGCTGCCTTACTAATTTGCTTGCTGAAGGCTTCAGCAAGACATCAAGCAAGTTGCAAGCTGGTCAGTAGGCCAGGTCTCTGTTCCCATCCTGAAACTCCCAACTATTCCCATCATGCATCATACATTGCAGAGCTACCAGAGACAGAGTTCACCCCCTACCCATCAGGTAGTCACACACTGCTACAGAGACAGACCGCCAGGTCCACTTCAGTGCTGAACTCAACATTCTTCCCATCTTTCCCCACAGAACCAGCATCCATATTCCTCCCATCCATCCCCACAGAACCAACATCAGCAGACAATTCTGTTTTGTAATTGCCTAAATGAGGTTGTTTGAGTTGATTATTTTGATATAATATGGTTTATCAACCATCAACATCTACTTAGTAAGAGAAATATTATAAATTTAATGTATCTGAAATATAGCAATCTGATTGGTTGCTACAAACTTTGGTTGATAAGCCCATTTTTAATATTAATTTTGGGAAGATTCTGAGTTTTAGTATGTGGTATATTCCTCCACTAGCTAACAGGAATAATTTTGCCTAAAAATACTAAATTTTGTATCTCAGATTTGATTGGCTGATGCAACTGACTTTACACTTTTAAATATTTTATATGTAAAAGGGTTGCTACCATTATCATGAACTAATGAGTAATATTTTTCTTAATTACCAAATATTTTATTTGAATATTTGCTAGTAATTTGAAAAGGAACAATCTGGTTAATAACTGATGTCAAGTTTTTAAAATAATTAGTATAAAGATTAGTATTGCAAGGTTCATCTCCGATAAAGCCTTAATTGTTGAAATGCCGGGACCTTGCAAATACCTGGTGTGCCTTCTCATCTTTGTTCAATAAAACCAATATGTTTTGTAAATAAACAGCAAACTGGACTTCGGCAATCTGTGACTACCTTCTTTGGAGGACTATCTGTTCTCCTGGCTCTGGAATGCGTGGTGGTTTTTGTTTCTACTAACATCAACATCCTCCCATCAATCCCCACAAAGGCAACATCAGCATCCCTCCCGTCCATCCCCACAGACACACTGCCACCATCAGCATGCCTCCATCCATGCCCACAGAAGCAGCATCAGCATCCCTGGCTCCCATCCTTTCCCACAGAGGCACCGCCACCACAGGGTTTTAAAGAACTGATTAGCAGTTTTATTCTTGGGACTATACTAACTGTACAGAAAGTATTTAATAGATTTTCTAGAAGTGCTGTGTTTGTTAAACTTAGTGAGGCAAGAGATATGCATTTTCACAAAGATTTAGCACTTTTATGAGCAAAACACTAATCAATTTTTAGAGTTAAATAAATCGTGCACCTTTAGCATCCCTCACATGCAACCCCACAGAAGCAACATCAGCATCTCCTCCATCCTCCCCACAGAGGTAACATCAGCATCCCTTGCATCCAGCCCCACAAAGGCAAACATCGGCATCCCTCCCATCCATCCCCACAGAGGCAATATCAGCATCCATGCTGTCCATCCCCACAGAAGCAGCATTAACATCCCTCCCATCCATCCTCACAGAGGCAATATCATCATCCCTCCCATCCATCCCCACAGAGGTTGAAAAACTGGTGCAGAGCTCAGGGATTTGGTTTCATTGGGGACTGGGGTCCCACCTGGAGTGATGCAAGCCTATACTGCATAATGGGCTGCATCTGTCAAGGAGGGAACCAGGATCCTAGGTGATAGGTTTAAATGCTTCATTGGCAAGATATTTAAACTAGCCAAGGGGAGGCACTGGAAAGAAGCAGGAAAATCCTAGCCCCCAAAAGTCACGGTAGTAAGTGCAGTAAATACCAACATAGAGATGTCGATAGGGAGAAGGGCTGGGGTAAATGGAGAAAGTGACAAAGGCAAGAAGGACAGAGATGGGGCAAAAAGAAGTAAGGCCATCAGGAAATGTAGGATAATGAGTACCATGCCCGTAGCCTGGGCAACAAGCTCCCTGAACTGGTGGCCTTGATGGAAGAGGGTGCCTGGATATCATAGCAGTCACAGAAACATGGTACACAGAGAACCATGACTGGGATGTTAACATACCAGGGTACGAACCCACAGGAGAGACAGAGAGGGAGAAGAGGGGAGGAGTAGCTCTCTATGTAAAGGAAGGATAAAAGCAACTGAACAAAAGAGTAAACAAGGAGGAGAGGAGACACTGTGGGTCACCTTGGAGACTGGAAGTGGCACCACAATCCACACAGGGGTTGTATACAGACCCCAGGTCAGGGGAGGGAATGGACAAGGATATGATAGAAGGCATTCTTAGGTTGGCAGAGAGAAAGGGACTTTTCTGACTTCCGGTTGGTGATCCTATCACTGGGAACATCACCAGCACCCGTCATGGAGCCTGCCAGCTCTGTTTTTCTACCCTCCCTGCAGTCACTCATGAGCATGTGGAGACACGTGCATGCAGCAATCCACAGCACCCTCCCTATTCTTGCCTCTCTCCACCTGCACTACCCTCAGGCCTCCACCCAGGGGTAGCTGTGTCACGAGCAATTAGATATCCTCCCTGGAGGAGGCTGCCTTGCAGCCTCTCAGTCAACTCCACCCTCCCCAGCCAACTCTCAATTACCCAGGCTCATTCCGAACCCGGGTCACCAGTGCAGTGCAGCACAAGGTGTGGTGTCCAGCACCTCAATCCACAGTGCTACTGGGCCAGCCACTTTTATACTTTTTTAATCTACTTGTCACATTGTGAAATTATAATAGTGTTTATTTCCTTCCACATGTCTTCTAGGGTACTTCCAGTTAACGTTATCAATGGCATTTATGACACTAGCTATATTTTCTGTGTTGTATAAATAAACTTCTCTGCTGCCCATAATTGTTGTGAATTTGAGCTTCATATTGAATCTAATGTTGTTGTTGTGATCACTTTCCTCAGTGGCATTCCATGCTGAGATGTTGACATTTTCAGGTTGAGTACAATATTTAGTATCCTGGAACCTCAAATGGGCTGCTTGACATGCTGCACCAAGTTAACTTCGGTTGCATGTTTCTAAAATATCTTTACGGTCTACATGGTAGAATTAGATGTCCATTTGATGTCACCAAAGCTGAGATCACCCTGAAATATTGCATCACCATTATCACATGCTCGCTCTAGTTCTGGGTTGATAGTTTCATTTATGAACTTGTCAGCATGTCGATGTCTATAGCATAAGCAAGGATTTTAATACTGGGGTATTATTTATTATTTTTGCCATAGGTTTCCATCTTGGATTGGGTTAGTTTAATTTTTCTGAGATGTCAGTAACTGTTATTTTATTAGAGACACATACCTGGACTCAGCTCGACTGCAGACTCCTTCTGCACCACCACCAGTCGTTGGCTGCTCTCTACAGCTCCTCTCTCTTCTTGCTGGACTCCTGGACCACTGGTCCACCACTGTCTTCTTCCAGACCAGCCCGCCACTCACTGTGTCCTGCCGCCACACAACAGAAACCATCCCCCTACCAACACACACACAGAACTGCCCCAGCCCACAGCATATGGCACCCAATACAAGCCTTCCCCTGGCCAATCACGGTGCGGCATGCTGAAAGTTTGAACCCTAATGATTTTCTCGGGAGAGCACAAGCTAAGGGGAGGAGGAAGCAGTGCAGTGGCACCAGTTTAAATAATGTCAGCAGCCCACCTAATTAAACAGCGGTAGAGCCGGGAGTGCGGGCATCACATCACAGTCAGCAGCAGAGGGCATGCACATAAAAATCAGGGGAAAAATGCTTTAAAAAAGGCAGCTTGTGGCACAATATTGCTGGGGCTCAGCCCAGATCAAAAATATTGCTGGGGCCAGTGTCCCACAGGCCCATACAACCCGGCGCCTATGGGCACTGGGGCACAGACAACTAAATTAAACTAAAGCTGAGCAGAAGGTATACATTTATTTGATAGTTTCAATTCCAATCATTCGACCCTCCCCAAGCAATCAGTCAGTCATCAACAGCCGACAGGAAGAACATGATCATCATGAAGTAGGCAGGTACTAGTTTTCTGCAGTCTGCTTTGGCTAGGCTAAGGCTTGTTGCTCAGTCAAGGCTTCCAAGAAGTGGCTTCTATCTCTTTTTCTATTCTCACTTGCTCTCACCTCCTCCACTGCACTCCAAGTCCACCTGTCCTCTCTACTCTAAGTCTGTGACTCGTCTGAGCGTTCCATCTACTACGCCAAGTCTCTGTCTGTCTAACTGCTACCATCGCTTCTCACAACCACATGCGCTCTGTGGTCCACCCCTACCTTTTATGCTGTCTGTAGGGTCAGATGTGGGACTGTGGTGCAGTGGGCACACCACATGATTTTTCATTTTGAAGAACCTTCAGCCATGTGACCCTCCCTCTGGTCCTTCCACGGATGCACGCCCCTGCTGACAGGCATAAGAATTACAGTCAGTAATGTTAAAAAAATAATTAAAGCTACAGCTTCTGGCTGCAATGCAAATGAATAATAATTGAGTTGGGAAAACTTCAGCTTCCATGGAGACATGAGCCTGGGCTGGTACACTGCCCGCCCCACCCTTGCTACGGTACTGTATTAACTACACTTTTGATACTCCCTGTTTTTGTATTTTGTATTCTAATTTTGCCATGCATTGTAATCTCTTATGATTGCACCTGCTGCAGTTCTAGAGTTAGCACAAATTGTGTGTTCCTGTTTATGATGCTGTTTTACTTGTTTAGCCCTGCTTCTATCTTTTTCCACCTTCCAATTTTGCTAATTGTTGTGTTGATGATGTAAGTCTTTATAATTCTCCCAGGTTGTGCCTGAAAATAAGTATACAGTATGGACAGTATGCTAGTGTATTTTACCTGGTACAAAAACAAACACATCAATCAATAACCAAATCAATCAATCAATCAATCAATTAATAAAGGCTGCTTACCTATAGCCAATGATATCCTCTCCTTCAAGCCCATGCAAATCGTTACACCAGCTTTTCATAAAAAGTTTAGAACTCTTATGATGCCTGAAGATGTCTGAGATCTGTCCATGGTTTCTATGCATAGAGAAGCTTATACATTTTCATAGCATAGAAATATTGCACCCCAGTCAGTCTGCTTTTCTGAATCTTGAATTTCTATGAAAAGAAACACATTGTGGAAAACTCTTCTACTTTAAGTATGAGACAATTGAATGGGAATCAGCAGAGAAGAGCTTGGACAACAGTATTTATACTTTTACAGTTTATTAGAAATTGTTTTTCAAAGTACTAAAGAGAATTGAGTATAGGAATTAAAAAAGACTCTACAGTTTATAGGCAATGGGAGGTACAGAGTAGAGGTTTATTTATCATGAGACTGTTTATAATTTTAAAACAATAACAATGACATAACATCTACAACATAAACCACAATCAAAACAAGCGGAAGAAAGCCAATATATGTAGTTAAGCCTAAAAGATAAAACAATGTACTGGGAAGCAGCATGTAATACACAACCAAGTATACGACATACAGTAATAGTAACAGTGAGAGTATTTCATAACAACTAAGCGTAAGGCATATACTGTAAGAACATTGTGCTAAGAGAGAAAACCATCATAAACAATAACCATCTCCAAAAAAATCTCAGTATATGCAGACTGATTCATATGGTGATATTCCAAATAAAATAAAACACAATCTGTCCAATATGTTAGGTAGTAGTAGGGTTGGAAATGAGGCAGTGGAACTGAACATAAGTGTGAGTTAAGAAAGGGGCCCATTTATTGTAAAAAGCAGCTTGCCTTCGGAGGATGCAAGGATAATCTTTCAAAAGTGCCAAAAAAAAAGCCCTGAATGCCAAGAAGACACTGATGGGGAAGAGGAAGGCATTCACTGTTGAAGAACCATCTGGCTTCTAATAATACCAAAATAAATCAAACCAGTGGGCAGTTGGGAGGAGAGGTAGTCTACATGGCAGGCCTAAAATAGTCAACTCAGGATAAGGTGTGATAGCTATATGTAGGATTTTAGAATGATCCAAAAATAGTCTCCCACCAGTTAGTAAGACATGGACAGCTCCAGAACAGATGTAAAAGGCCAGCCCATGACTGTGAACAATGCCTTCAAAAGAGTCAACCGCAAGTGTGATAGCATGAAGAGACTGGGGAGGGGTTTTGTACCAAGGATATATAATTTTGAAATGGATAGACCAACTTCTAACATCATAACAAGATTTTTGCACTAAAGTGATCCCTCATGAAGTGTAGTGTTTGACTAGCTGAACAATATACTTTCCATAACATTCAAGAGGTCATTATACATTTCTGATTGTATTGTGATTTGTCTCAACTGTACTTTAGTATCAAAATCTAAGCTTTAATAAATCTGTGTTGCTGTTATGAGCTAAACAGTTAGAACTGCAGCCTCTAAAACCAGGGAGGCAGGGTCCAAATCCTGGGTTGTCATGTGCCTGTAATTCAGTTTACAGAGGTTGTCCCCACAATCTAAGGGATATATGCAAATACAAGGTGGTAATGCATTCAAGATTCATTTGACAACAGGTCTTTGAAAGATATGTTACATATTTTAAGATGGGTTGTGGTTTTGTCTTACTGTAAGTACTGTAGTAACTGTTTGCCAATAATCTTACTAAGCATTACAAAATTAACAGATTTTTTCCTAACTTTCTTAACACTGTTTTTGAATTTTACTGCAATAAAACAGTTCATTAAATTTATTTAGTAGCTCTTTTTAAATGTATGAAAAGAGTAGCTAAGCTAGTGATGCTAGCGTTGAAAAGAAAACAAATACAAAACCACCCTAGAAAACTGACCCTATTGATGGAATAAACTCAAAAAAGCTAGGATCAAGAGTGAAAACATGTTGGTTATAGTTGTGCAATTAAAACAGTTCTGTTGAATGGTACAGAGGTAAAATTCTGGATCTGGAAGAACATGGATTCAGATTCAACCCACTCACCTCCATCATAGCCATAGACAATCTTTTCTCAGGGAATTTTAGCACGCAGTAAACTTTTTAGCCATCTACTCCATAACTCAGCAAAGCTTCAACTAACATTCCCAAATGCTCTAACCTTTCAATGAAAATCTTGTTGTCAGTACTGTAGACACTTTTCTAATCTTTTCCTTTCTTGCAGATCAACGACAACACTTAAAGTCTGTGCTTTTCCACACAAAACTTTCCTGAAAGGTCCAGGGACTTGTAAACTAAAATTGACAAGGAAAGGAACTACTTTTTTATGAATGCATAGTGAGATCTATGCTGACATACTGCTGACAAAGAAGGAGAGAAAAGGGCTCTGGGAGGGGCATGATTGAATACTGACTGCACCATGAAGTTGCTCCACACAGAGTCAAATTGATGCACACCTGTATGAACTGGTGTACTCTTATGCTCTCTCTCACCACCCCTCTAACAATGAGCTGCTTTTTGTCTCCCTGCCCCCCTACCTTTGCTAGCTCTACTTCTATCTCTAACTCTATAGTGGAATTCATTATTAATATTTTATGAACAATGGGCTTTGTCAGGGTGTGGTAGCCTGAGCAGGTGACTTTTTGTGTATTCTGTTGTTGCCTACTCACGTAAAAGGCAGCAAATGCAAGACACTGCACTTGCTATCAGAAGGGTGCAAAATAACGCTTTTGACATCCATAACAGTTCTTAGAAAAAGTTTCCCAGAAGTTTTGCCAAGGATGGGTTCATTAAGAATTAATGTGCAAGTTAATAAATATTTGTCCTCAAGAAAGAGAGAAAAACAAAAAGGATGTGTGTGCTTCCCAGATCAAGAGCAGACTTAGTAAACGTCAATGTAGGTCTGCTGATGTCAAGAAAGAGCAGGAATTATCTGTGATCCTGCACTTTCTGTAATCAGATTTAGCAACAGACCTTATCTGCATAAATCCATGTACTCTACCTCTCTCTCTCTCTATCTCTGCCCTTCCCAAGCAAGGAACCACTTTTTATTTCTCTCTCCCAGCCTGCCCCCTTCCC
This sequence comes from Neoceratodus forsteri, assembly GCA_016271365.2. Taxonomy (NCBI): domain Eukaryota; kingdom Metazoa; phylum Chordata; order Ceratodontiformes; family Ceratodontidae; genus Neoceratodus; species Neoceratodus forsteri. Next base: position 633,320,104 of record CM057455.1, on the reverse strand, counting down.
TGATCTACTTCTGTCTCTGTAATGGCATTTGGTGTTGAAACTATTATGAACAAAAGGCTTTGACAGGGTGCAGTAGCTGAGCTGGTGGCTCTTTTATGTATTCTCTTGTTCACTCATGTAAAAAGCATGAAGTGCAAGACATTGCACTTATTGTTTGGAGGGTACAAAATAATGCTTTCAGCCTGCATAACCACATTCTTAGATAAAAGAAAAGGTTTCCAAGCAGTTTCACCCAGCAGTTTTACCAAGGATGGGTTTATTAAGAATTAATGTTTTACTTAGTAAATATGTGCCCTCAGGAAAGAGAGAAAAGTAAAAGAATGTGTCTGCTTCCCAGTAGAAAATATTTAGTAAACTTCAATGTGAGTCAGCTGATGTCAATACGTGGAGGATTTAGCTATGGTCCTGTATGTTCTGTAGTTGGATCTAGTAACAGACCATTCAGGTACAATCTAGCTGCTTTAGCTTAAAAAAATAAACTGCACACATAAAGAATAGGGCTGCAAATGCTAGAAGTGTGTGTGAGGGAGCTGAGGCTTTTCTTCACCTCAAAGAGCATGATGTTAGGGCTACAATGTCAATTAATGGAGGGCAGCTTAAAGCAGCAGAGCAACAATCTGGTGAAAATTTTGACCATATTTTTATGCTATTTTAGTTTGCCACTTACCTCCTGACTTGTATGATACCCTTCTTTCCACAATTTGAGTTCACAGTGTGAACCAGATCTTCATCAGTATTTTTAGCTGTTTTAACCATCAGTTGTTTGTATATCACTTCTGTCGTGATTAGAATGAATTACTATGTGGCAGACAGTACTCTCTGATCTTACAGAATAATAGTTGTTCAAAAGCAGCTGCAAATACTGATGAAAACCTGATCCGAACCATATTAAAATGAGTGTTCTTTTATTATTTCAGACATGAAAAAGTACAAAAGCAGACTCAAATTGTGGAAAGAATGGTATCGTACAAGTCAGGAGGTGTGTGTTAATCTAAAACAGCATAAAAAGTATAGGTTAAATTTCACCAGATTGTTGCACTGCTGCTTTAAACAGAGGTCAACCAAGCCATAGACCACCCACTATTTTTTTAGGGTAGGCCAGTAATGAATTCAGGCCCCTCCCCACTTTTTCATCAAGTTGCCCTTGGCTATCCGTAGAGAGTATGGCATCAGCTGTGCATTTCGTTGGGTGACACTGAACTTACTAGTAACGGATAGCAAAAGGCACACCTGTCACCAAAGCTCACAACAATGCTCTTGCATGCTGTCTCCTTTTCCTGCTTGCCAAAAGAATTACTGGTGGTGTCAGACACTGCTCTTCAATCTCATGCTGATGTGTGTCTGACAGCTAGCTGCTGTGTGAGCACATGAGGTGTTTCTAAATTCCGTAAAACTTTACTACTACAGATAAAAGCAACGATGCAACAGTGCCACCACTTCTGCTGCATGTGAGTATGGTCAGTGACACTGTCAATGAAGTAAGAGGTTTGTCATTGTCATCACTGTCTTCTCTCCTCCACTACTGACCATGTTGCATGGTTAGCAGTCAAGGGTAGGAAGACAGTGATGACATGTTGCAGGGGTCTGGGGGCTTGGTTAATTATCTTTGCCTTTATGAACTTTAAAATATTCTCAATAGATGATATGCCTGTAAAATGCTTAAAATGACTGTTTTCAAATGAGGTTTACCGTAGGCATGACATTAGAAAAACTGCTTTTGAAAATTTGCTCCTGTATAGTTCTTTTTATAAAAAATATCAGAAATAGACATAGTACACAGAAACAGTACCTACAGAATGAAATGAATTTGGAGGTCAAAGAGATGCTGAGTAACAAATTCAAGCACCATAACTATTGCAGTTGTACTATTTACTAAAGATAGTGTACCAGTATAACTTGTGGGGTTGATACTGCAGGTACCTGCCAGACCTCTGGATTAGTAGGTAGGGGGAACTGACATCTCTTGGTGGTGGAAGTGTACTGAAAGAAGAACAACAGAGAAGCAGGAACGCATGCAGTTTTGTAAAAATGGGGGCTACAGCAAGTGTTGGCACACCTGCTAATTGATTTTGTACTGCTAGATAGCAAGAGCTATGCTGATGTACTGTTAATGAGACAGAGAAAATAAGTTAGGGGTCTGACCAGCTTGCAGAACACACCACAGCTGTCTCCTTACACCTAGTGGAGTTGAAGCACATTGCTCTGTGAATCTTTCTGCACCTTCTCCATTAACTACAGTGCACTTCCTTCCTCTCCCACCACCACACTATTTTCTTGTTCCCAACCCTGCTGCCTGCCCTGGGTTCTTACTGTACTGAAAAGGAGCTAGTACAACTCTACCAGCCACATTAAAATCACTTCTGCTTCTGCTTTGCCTCCCTGCTATAGAAGATCCATCTGAGTAGATGATGAAGTGAGTTCTGTGATGCCCAGCTTAAATTAAAAAATAACTGGGTCAGCCTGGTGGCACTGAGGGCTGAGGCACTGGATGCCTTACCTCATGCTATGCCAATGACCCGGTTTGGGAGTGACATCGGGTCACCGGGGAGCAGGCATGGGGAGGGACAATTGGAGCAGGACTGTGCTGTGGTAGGCAGCTCTCTCCTCCTGGGTGGGTTCTCCACTTCTCCCACAGTTCCGGCTCCCATTGGGTGGAGGTTCAATGGGAAGCATAGGTGAGGGGAGCAGCGGCAATAATGCCAGGGGTGGAGTGGAAGGGACAGAGCAGTGCCCAGCATAACGCCTCCATGCAGCTCACGTGCATGTCAGACAGGTCCCAGGAAAGTGGTAAAAGGGAGAAAATCAAAAAGGCATATAGCAAAAGAAAAATGAACTCTGTCACCAGTGCAGTTCTGCAGAGAAATCATCCCCAGAAACTGCCTCCCAATGGGTGTTGCTACAGCCAACAGCTCTCAAATAAACCCCAAGAGCCAAGAAACAAGACACCACAGCAGCTCGCATAGTAGTTAAGAGGGATGACTCCTCCACCCCATGGGGACAGGTTCAAAACCACACAATGCATTGCCTTCACTGAAACATAGGAACTCATTTCAGAGGGAAGGAAGGAAACTAAACCATTCTGTGCACTACACAAGGGGTGGTTAGAGTAAGTTTTGGTTATTGTTCCTCAGTTGGATATTCCGAGTTAAACACAAAATGCTAAAAAAGTGCACTAATGCATTAATAGAAACTCTTTCCCACTGCCAAGTATACCCCACCTCCCGGTCCTTTCCTGCATGCTCTAGTCCCTTAAGAAAAGTCTCTCCCACTGCCAAATGTCCCCCACCTCTCATTTCTTCTCTCTGTAGCCTGGTCCATTCACACAAGGACCCTCCCACTACCAAGTATCACTACACCTCCCTGTTCTTCCCTCTGTATCCCAGTCTGGTCCCTTGAAGTTCTCTGAAATAAAGAAACCATCCATTCATTGTCTCTTCAACCCCCACACACTCTCACCTGGACCCTCACTCAACACCTCCACTCTTCACCCTCCCACACATCACACATCTAGATTTGGTCCAGTATCATATATCCAGTCTCTATCTCAAAACATGTCCTCCTCCTGGAACTGTGAAGGTGAATTGAGGAAATAAGGTAAGTCCGTTAATGTATTTTCAATGCATTTTGGATGCTTACTCATACTTGGTCATTTGATTATATTTTCACTCCAGATTTTCAACATGGCATTTTGGGACCACATTTCATGACCCAGGTAGGTAACATGTTCAAATCTACACAAAGGTGAATTTGCAGTTGCTCAGTGAAATCACCTTCCAGGCAGGTTGAAATTTTCACCTACTGGGTTCATGAGGAGGCATAATAAACAATGTTGAAAATTAGGGGTTAAATATAAAAAAAAGTTATGAACATGCATTGTAATTTTTCAATGCTCATTCATAAATTTGGTAATTTTCAATAACTTGACTCAACTTTTCAACATAGCCATTTCTTCACAGTACCTCACAGATGTGACAGGTATCATTCTCAAATACTGGCCAACATGTCTTTTCACAGTTGTAGGGTGAGATGATCTTCCCCAGGATGTGAAAATGTTCACCTATTGGGTTCATGAGATGTGGCCATAAGAGACTATTTTGAAAATGTGGGTCAAAGTCTCAAAAATGACAAAGTTATGAAGCAATATAGAAATTCTTCAAGGTTTACTCATAACTTTACTATTTTTCTAGATTTAGACTCCATGGGACAGATTCTAGAAATGTTATGCCTGGCATAACAGCAGTTGCACCAAGTAGAATGGCACATGTAGCAACTTATGCCAGCAGTTGTGACATGAGAGTCTACAAAGTGGCCAGTGACATGTCACAGGCCGACTTGCGCCGAACAGCAGTTACACCACATAAACCCCTGTGACATGGTGCTAGGGGTTTCGACAGCAGTTGTGCCCCATTCTAGAAGGGCAACCACAAAGTCCCACACCAGGATTCTACAAGAACCCCTGGAGGAGAACCGGCATCATAAGTTACACCAGCATTTAGCTGGTGTAACCTCCCGCCACCCATGGGGTCATGTAGACCTGCTGCAGACATGCCAACAGGCTGCCATCCCTCAACCTGTGCCCCGAGACTGCAGTCGCCCGGCCACATATGCGGCAAAAGCCAGCCCTGGTAGTCTAGTGGCCCCCGTACTGTATAATATTAATAATAGTGATCCCCATATCCCTGGTAGTCTACTGGCCCCCCAAACTGTACATTAATAATCATAGTGATCTCCCATATCCCTGGTAGTCTAGTGGCCCCAAACTGTACATTAATAATCATAGTGATCCCATATCCCTGGTGGTCTAGAAGCCCCCTGATCACCATGCAATATACTGTACACCCATTCCCAGTAGTCAGTGGTCCCCTACCTAGCCATGCCAGCCCACCCGCACTCCCCACCCATCCCCAGCCAGCAGCTGACACAGCCCACCACCATGGCCAGCAGCTGACTGGAGTTCAGTATCAGCCGCATACTGAAAAGATGAGCTCAGATATTAATAACTGAGCACGCCTTTACAGTAGGCACTGATACTGAACTCCAGTCGGCTGCTGGCTGTGGTGGTGAGAAGTGGACTGTGCCAGTCGCCAGCTGGGGACGGGTGGGGAGGTGCAGGGTGGCTGGCATGGCTGGGTGGGGGGGAGGGCCACTTGACTACTAGGGAATGGGTGTACAGTATATATCATATGGTGATCAGGGGCCACTAGACTACCAGGGATACGGGGCTCACTATGATTATTAATGTACAGTTCGGGGGCTGCTAGACTACCAGGGATACAGGGATCACTATGATTATTAATGTACAGTTTGGCGGGGCCACTAGCCTACCAGGGATATGGGGATCACTATGATTATTAATGTACAGTTTGGGGGCCGCTAGGCTACCAGGGATATGGGGATAACTATAATTAATATTTACAGTTGGGGCCACTAGACTACCAGAGAATAGGTATGCTTCTGTATGTCAGTGATGGGGGACACTAGACTACCAGGGCTAACTGGGTATCTGCCACATTTGTGGCTGGCAACAAGGGTCGGGGCACAGATTGGGGGTTTGACTACGCTGCCTGCTGTTGCAGCTTGCAACATGCTCTCCAGGTGCACCCAGTTCGCTGCATCTGGCCATATGTTGCAAGTCACAGGATTTAGTTGTGAGACCCTGCACCTACTAGAATAGGGAGCAGGGTCAATAACACTGATTGCAGGTGGTGCAAGTTGCATTTGGCAGCGACTTTGCCACACTTCTAGAATCAGGGCCCATATTTTCAAGTTAGCCTTTTTAACTCACATCATGAACAAGGCAGGTGTAAGTCTACAAATCCTCAAAATAATGCTTCGCAGCCTTCTGGAAATCAACATTTAGATGGGATTTAAAAATTCCACTTCCCTTACAGAAATATAGGTGTGCTATGTACATGCAGAATGCATGCCACATATAGTTTGTACAATGTTTGCATGCAGCTTGCATACACAAAGTGATCCTAAGCGAACCAGGTCTAAAAAGTAAATCAGGTTTCGATGCTGCAAGCTTGTATATTGCATAGCAGGTAAGCTGGTGTGACATCTTCTAAAAATTATATCTGGTTCATGTGTTGCATGCTTGACATGAGTGCAGCAGTTAAGCTAGTGTGAACATCATTTAAATATCTCTTTAGGTTCACATGCTGCACACTTGCCATGTATGCAGCAGCTAAGAGATGGTACAAATCTCATCTAAAAACACAATCAGTTTGTATTTCTTATACTACTGCTAACAATTAGAGTCATTAAAATACATATTTATTTGGAGTCCCATAAAAATTAGGTAAACTCATTAATTCTGATCCATTTGCAAGTAGTTTAATGGCTTTTGATTTTGTCATTAAATCACCATTAATTTGTAAAGTATTGTTTGCTTACTGTATTAAATGCTTAGGATATAGCCAGTCAACATCTCCATTCTAGATGTATGAAGGGAGCCTCTGTGTTGTGAAGCTGATCCTTTTTGTTTTGGACCATGCAAATCCCTTATGTATATTTAGTGTTACAAATGTGTTTCTCCATGACTGTTTTATCTCACTTATTTTCCTTGGTCATTCTGTATTGAGCATATACACTATGCAATGCTCAGCACTCTTTGTGCAGAGTAGGGTCTTGGAAGCATGTACCATACCTCACATTTTGTCACTGAAATGAGGACATGGACACTCAAAATGAGGGACACTAACCCACATGATGATCAGGACACATTATGAAACATGGAGATACAGTACCTCAGAACACAGTGGAAATCATTGCATTAGCACCTGAGAATACATTTTAACCATTAAGCAGCAGTGCCATTTAGGTAGGGCAGAGGCAGTTACCCCCCATATGTGTGCTTAGGTTGTTCATATGGTGTGGCAATAATGGCATTACATTTGGATTAAATCTTTACACAGTAAGTGCTCCTGGCTGTGTGTGTTCACACTGCTGGTACTCTCAGTCTCAACTGTGTCTGTATTGTGTTGTCCACTGTCTCCAACTATGAATTGTGGTACAATCACATGTGATGTGGCTGAGCTCCAGCCAAGAAAGAGTGCATGACTCTTGCAAGTGTGACACTGTCTTTCCCACCAGAGTAGACAGACTGCACACTACAGCTTGGAGGAGTCGGAGAGCACTGAACTCTCAGTAGCAGTGTTGTAGCAGCATATTTTTGTTATTCTACTCTTGGTGAGTCTCCATCTCCCATGGTGGTTGAAGGAACAGAGGATGATCTAGAAGCTAACTCAAGACTAGGTTACCTATTTACTCTACTAGGCTCGCCATGCAAAATAACAGCACAGACCCCCACAGAAGCAAGCTAGGCTTAGCAGCAGTGTTGACAGTGGTGTTGGTGGCGTCATAGGCCTTGATCAGTGCAGTGTGCAGCAGCCACAGCAGCAAACAAGCAAGAAGCAAACAACCCAGGTTGGGTAGGTTCAGTTGGTGAGGTGACTTGATCGGACCAAGTTGGGGACCTGTGATGGCCAGTTCTAGCATCCAGCTTCTACAGAAGGAAAGAAGGGGAGCAGACTGAAAACTGAGCTGGTGACACACCGTCCCAGGCTGCAGGTTCTGGCCACATGGCGAGTAAGTAAAAGTAATTTTTTTCAGGGAGATTGGAGAAGGAGGAAGGACTGAAATAGTAATGTGTTTTCACATTTCTTCACCTTTGGAGCTTCATGACCCATAGGAGATGGATATTAAATGGAATGGAGTTGCAGAGAAAAACTGGGACAAAGTTATTTTTTTGGGGAGTCAGAACTTCAGCCAGGAAAAAAATTGGTTAGTAACTGGATGGGTTTAAGCCCAAATCTGATGTACTGCTGCTGGGTATATACAGATGAATCTTATACATTTGAATTTTTCCTGATATGCATATTACTTTTCAGTCAAACAAATACGTTGTACCTTTTAAAAATGTTACAGACATTCTGGAGCTGTCCCTTGCATTCACAGACAGTTGAGCAATATGGTATGCACAGACTATTGGAGTCCCACTATAGTCAGGCTTATGCCCCCCAGTGAAGCTGTCCTCCACATCCCCATGCTCAGGCACATTATGACAAAGGGAAAAGGAGACTGCAGGGGTGTGCATAATTGAATGAATGGGGTATTTTTTATTACTATTTTATACATTATTGATGGAGAGTTGAGATTAATGAAGGCCACCACTTGACTAACAAAGGCCTTGTTAGTAGAACAGTGCCCTTCATTATTCTCCAACTCATCATCATAATGTATAAAATAGTAACAAAAATAACTCCATTCATTTCAAGGGTATGCTTCCCAGCACTCTGATCCATAGACATTATTTCATACAGACTCCTGCCTCTGGCTCCCTAGTACTCAAGTAAGAGACTTTTACTTATATCTATACTTGTGGGTTGTCTATAGCAGCATGGCCTTACCCACTACAGTGTGTGTGCATGGGGGGACTGGCCATGTGGGAGGGATGTCAAGTTATTGCCACTTTGTGTTTGCACCTTAAAGTCTGTTTGCATTGAAGCATTCAAAACTATGGAGAGAAAATAGTAGGAGTACAGGCCAGACAGAAGTAATTAAGTGGTTTGTGGGTAAGAGTGTGTATTTTGGGTGGGAAAAACCACATGTGTTTCCACTGGTATGTGTACTACGGTTAAACTGTGAAACTGAGATGAGAAAGAGAAGAAAAGAAAACTGAAAAACATAACAGTGGCTACAAGCATGCCACATGCATGCAGATGTAGTCAGATACAGTATGTATTGAAGTACAAGTGGACCATATGGGGCAGACAGTATGACTTAGTGGTTAAACGCACTGCACTGCAAGCCAGGAGACTTGGAGGCATGAAGACCATGGTTTGAATTTCATCAACCCCACTTGTGTATGGTGTGATCCTGAGCAAGTCACTTAACTTTACGTGTGCAGTTATCAGTGGCCACTTGCTTTTTGCATAAATGCCACAGACATGCAATTGGTTCCAATTTAACATTTAAATCATAACTGCAGCATGAAAACATTTCATATAATATTTCTATAGGGCTGTCTTAATTGTAAGGTGGGTTAATAAAAAGATGTGTGTGTGTGTGTGTGTTTGTGTGAGTGTTTGTGCACACATGCATGTGCTATTCACTACAATCCAGTCCACACATTAATTCTATATTCCTTGTCAGATTTTATTTACTTATTTAAAAGTTTCACTAGGAAAACATACTGAGCAAATTGCTCATTTTCAGATGAGTCCTGGGGAAAGGAAAACATGAAAAAATACAATCCAGAGAATACAATAATAGTATCAAAGCATGTCAAGTGGCTAATAGCAATTGTAGAAATATGAGTGCATACAATAACAGATACAAACTAGACTCCCAGTATAAGGTGTTTGTAGCAATGAACCAATGCAGGTTAAGCACAAGGGAATAGTGAGTAGAAGTATAGTAATACAGGAAGGCTAAGGGTGTTAGAAACAATTGCAGGTAGGGGAGATGAAGGTTCGAAGGAGGGAGAGGGTGCAAAGTGAGGTGGCATTTCATATGGAGGAGGAAGTCAGTTCCAGAGCTTGGGAAAGCAGTGGAAGAAGGATGCCTGGCTAGTACATGAAGTTCTGGAGGAATGGTAAGGGTGAAGGCATCACTACTTATAAGGGAGAGACAAGAGTAAGGAGAGGGTGGGAGGGAGTGTGAGAGGTAAGAGGGTGCACTAAACCATACTTTACCAAGGAGGCTAATGCAACGAGCAAGGTGATGCTCATTGAGAGATGGGAACACTAGAGATTGATATAAAGAGCAGTGGTGATTACAAGTGGGCAGTCAAGAGTAAAAGGCAGAAAGAATTGAAGAGGGTGTCAATCTGGCTAAGGTAGTTTTTGGGTGGCACCTAGGCCACATCACCCTAGTCAAATGTGGGAAGGATCATTCCATGGAGAATTTCTAGGCAGGCTGGCAAGGGATGCTTCTACAATTCCTGTGTAAGGCTCCCAATTTGGGAGCAGTTTTTGATATAGTATCCACTTGGCCAGAGAAGTTGAGGTGTTTGGTGAGGAAAACCCTGAGGTACCTGAATGAGGTAGCATCTTCCAATATGGACCCATCTAGGGTGTGGAATGAGGGAGGGAGGGAGCCTAGAGTGTTTTCCTTGTACCAAAGGACATGGAGACAGTCTTCTTAGACTTTAAGAAACAGTTGGTTGGTGTGTAGCCAGCACTGGATATTGTTGAAGTCCTGCTTGAAGACTGGATGCCACAACAGGAGTGTAGGGATCGGCATGAATAGGACGATATCATCTGCATTCATGTGAATGGATGCAGATGAGTAGACCAAACGGAGATCATTAAGGAAAATGGAGAATAGAAGTAGGGCAAGGACTGAACCTTGTGGGACCCCAGTGTTGATGGGGGAGGATGTATTAGCAGCCATTTTTGCTCTGACCAGAGTTTGTTCTTCTTGGTATTGGTCCAGTTCCAAAGGGACCAGGTGTCTTGGGTGACTATGGTGGTGACTCACACTTGCCATTTAAGAAAGCTTCTACCCATGAACAAATAAGAGTCTGCATGCTCAAAAATTGCTGTCAGCACTAGATAAACAAACAAAAATGGAAAATGACTTGAGATAGTCACTTGTACCAACTGTGGTGTGAGAGAACAATACAAGGTACACTAGTGCTTCAATTCTCATGGGGATCTCTGTGATGGGATCAAACCTCCACCTTTGTCCTACACTTTGCAGCAGTCGTCTTTCTTCTTCTTGGCCACTGAGGCCTCTCTACTTCTCAGTACTGGTCACTTCATTTGATGTAACCACCACTTGAAGGCTTAAAGAACTTAAAAGTAATCTATCTTCAAGAACAAAATAAACAAAGCATCCTCTTTAAGCACCTTTGTTTCTTGAATAATAGCTGACATAAAACACTGCACAAATAACTGTCCCATTTGTCAATAAGTCCAGAGAGTGAAGGAGGATGGGTTGTGTGCCAAAATTCAAGCAACACCAAATCCCAATCACATGGCCTCTTCTGAACACAACAACTATGTGGTAACAGTTTAGTCTGGCTTTGGATCACATGCAGTACCTGTGCAGCTTAATAAATCTCCACCAACCTATAGACTCTAGTTAACGTTATTCGCTATGTATATTATGCTCTGTTTATTAATTGTTATCAATTGTTTTATATTCTAAATGATTAGAGCCTGCAGTGAATTCAAACTCCTCATTTACTTCACCACTCCTCAAAATGAAAAACTTTGAACCAAGGAATCACATAATCTTGATCTGACAGACTGTATTTTTAATAGTGTGCTCTGATGATCATTCCCACAAACAGCTGTGTGCAATCTACTTTAAATACTGTACATGCTGTAGACAGCATATCCTCTGCACACTATGCTTGGTGGAGGCAACAACCTTTTCACCCATTCTTCTATTTTTAGTGAAATTAAAGTGTACCAGTTACCAAGACCTGAATGTCCACCATGCTTAATAAATCTAACCCAGATGGCTGCCATATGGTTGACCCTGCAATCCCATTCCCAGGGCCACCTAACACATGCTTGCTTCTCCTTACCAGGCTGAAGGCTGAATGCTGCAAGCCTAAGCCCCTAAGGTAACTTTGACAGAGCAGATCACATCCCAAGAATAAGGGACCACATTAGCAGATGAATTCCACCAGCTATGCTGCACCCACAAGAGTTGATAAGCCTGGAATCTGGTTGTGGAAATCCAATTATTCTAATTTGCTGAGCAGGTCCTTCAGAATATCCAAAAGAAAATGGAGAAGGCACAGAAACAGCCCCAAGGGTAATTTGTTATTATTTGTCAACTGGGTAAGGCCCACTGGCTATAAAGTCATTTACAGGAGCAAACCAGAGCACTGAGGAGGTTAAATGACTTGCTCAGTATGCAAGCTGGGGCTGGGAAATCACACCAGGTCTGCTGGATGCACCAAGCTCATTTACAGCTCATTGCACTGACATTTAAATTATACTGCCAACAATGCCCAGAAGTAGAAAGGAGTGCTTTGAGATGGATGTTGCTTATAATAAAACAAAAGTCCAACGCATTTCTAAGATAAAGTACCTGGGCACAGATGAGAGGTGGCCCTACTAGACCAAAGGGTTGTATGTTGAGAAAATGTTGTGCACAACAGATTTTATTTAAGTGCTTCTCATAGTGCTTTTCCAAATGCAAAGCAACAGAAACACAGGACCAAGGGCCAGAAACCCAACGTTTTCTCATGTGCATACACTTTCTCAAGGATTACTGCATCTTTTGTTAACTACTATTTATTTGTTAGGGAATTAAGGTTAACTGTAGTGTGGAGAGAACAGAATTAACCACACAACACTAAGTAGTTGTGGAGCAGATACTGGTTTTAGGAGTAGTTGGAAGCATACTGGGGTGAGAGTTGATTGTTGGCAGGTTCTGGGATGTGTGGCTGCTGCAGGTAGAAACTAGAGCAATGGGGTCGTTATAGGCACACATTGAGGTGTGATCTTCATTGAGGGAAAATACTGCACCATGCTCTGGTGGTGATTCTGATGTATATATTTAGCATTTGTAATTGCAGGGCCAATAATCGACTGTGAGGACTATTTTACATCTATCTACCCTCATCTACCCATCATCCAGATATGCATCACTCAGTATCCTCACATATGAATATCAAGCAGTAGCATCCTCAAATCCCAGTATATAACTCACAACAACAAAGCTCAGTATCTGCTCCATACCAACTGTATATCCTGGTGATCATTTTATTGCAGGTACTGAGTTACAGTGGTGGTTGAGGGTACAGATACTGTAATGAAAGTTAGTTGTACAGTAAGGCAGAAATTTGGGGTATGGGGTACTTCCATGGCAGAAAGAGAATTGTGTGATTGTTATGGGCAGATACTGGAGTGAAGCACTGCTCTAAATTAGAAAATGGATTACTGAGAGATTGGGGAAGATACTGAGGTAGAGCAATAATGTGTTCAAATATGGGTTCATATACAGTAGTAGTCAATAGGCAGATACTGGGATGTGGGTGAACCGAGAAGGAGATACTACAGTGTAGGACAGCTGAGTACAGATGCAGGGTTGAGGATTAATTGGAGGGCAGATACTGGAGGTGGAGTAGTTTGGGACATATACTTGGGTGTGGGTAATTTTAAAGGAAGATACTGGATGTGTCAGTTGTGTGAGAAAATACTTGGATGTGGTATAGTTATGATTGCAGATACTGGGGTGTGGGGAGGTTGTGGTGCAGATTTGGGGCTTGGTATAGTTGTGGTCTACATACTGGGGAATGAGGCAGTTTTGTGACAAATAAAGTGGTTGGGTACTTGAATGGCAAATGTTGTCCTGTGGAAAATTAGCAGTGTAGAACATTGGGTGGCTGTGGGTCTGTTACTGGAGAGGGGTAATTATGGGGCATATATGGGATGTGGGTGGCAATGGTAGTGGACACTGAAGTGTAATTATGGGATAGACTATTGAGATGTAGGGTGGTTGTGGGGCAGATATTTCCATCAAAATGCATTCTATCAAACTCCTTTATTCTTTGGACAAAATTTTGTTTTTCAAACTCCTAAATTTGTTCTGTGGACAAAATGACTTTTGCCAAGCTTCTAAATATACTCTGTGGACAAAATACCTTTTGTTAAACTGTGAATTATGTCTTTTGACAAAATACATTTTGAAAAACTGGCAACCCAATTATGTGGCCAAAATGTGATTTGTTAGACTGCTAGCTTCATTCTATGGACAACATACCTTTTTTTCAAACTGCTTGTATTTTGTCAGCTCATCACTTCATTATGTGGGCAATGTGTACAAACTCCTAACTTAATTTTGTCAACAAAATTTAAGTTGTCAAACTGCTAACTTCACTCTGTGGACAAACTTGATTTTGTCAAGCTGTTTACTTCATTGCATGGACAAAAGGTACTTGGTCAAACTATTAACTTAATCCTGGGACAAAATGCATTTTGTCAAACTGTTAATTTCATGGTGTGACAAAATGCTTTGTTTTAAACTCCTAATGGCATTCTGTGGATAACAAGTTAATGCTACAGATGGTATCCCATGTTCCTATCCCCCCATTTTGTACTATGTTTAGTTATTAGTGGGTATTAAAACATAACATAAAACCTGTCAGCAGATATGGACTGCTTGGCCTACCTAGTCTGTCCTTTTTTCCTTCCTTCCTGTACTTCTCACCAGAGACCCTACCTGCCTCTCTGGCTACCCCCACTTTCACAAATCAGATTCCAATGTGCTTATCTCATGCATGCTTGAAGCCAGACATTTTTTCACCCCACAACCTCGGCTGAAAGACCATTCCAGACATCCAACACTCTTCCAGCAAAATAAATACTTCCACACAACCCTTCTAAATGTCCCCATCCAGCTTCATTTCATAGCCCCTTTCTTTTGCACCTCCTCCTCCTCCTGTAAAATACCCCTTCTGTCCATGTTCAACCCCGTGAGGTATTTATAGGTCTCTATCATATCCTCCTCTCCTTTCTATCTTCCAGGGAGTGCTAAATCTGAGAAATAGATTGGAGCCTCCCAGCTGCAGCTTAAACTAAAAGCAGGGACATCCTTAAGTTCCTGCAGGGGCATTCCTCAGGCAACTAGTTAAGGACCCCACCATGATGTATCAATACTAGTCCTGTTACTCACTAACAGGGACGGTGTGAGACATCAAAGTGGGAGGCCACCTGGAGACCAATGATCACATTACAGTGTGGATTAATATAAAATGGCTGTGAAAATTAATTAGTGCCCTATACTTCAGGAGGGCAGATTTTATAAAGATAGATGAGTGTGACTTGGTGGCATGAAGGAACAGTGGGTGAAGCTAAAAGGGGCCTAATAAAGGCAACAAACCTCTGGGTCAAACAAGTGAGTAAAAGTAAGAGGAAAAGAGACTGCTGTGATTCTTGAAAAGGGTAAAAAAAGTATACTGAGGAGGTATATCCGGGAAACACAGAGAAACAGTAAAACAGTAAGGAGCATGAAAGCAGAGACTGAAAAGAGAATAGCCCAGGAGGTAATGAAAGGGTCAAGACATTTAAGGCAAGTAAGTGAAAAGAGGAAGACCAGGTTGAGGGATTGTAAGGTTAAATAGGAATGGGGGCAGTGCAGAGGGGCCAGAAAAAGCAGACATCCTGAATAAATACTTCTGTTCAGTGTCCACAGTGGAAGAAGATTGGGAAGGGCCACAAAAAAGAAACAGGACCTCTGAATGGAGGGAGATGGATACTAGTCCTTTTCAGAGGAGAGAGTCCTAAATTAACTCAACATTCTGAAAGTAGACAAAGCAATGGGACCAGATGGGGTACATCCTAGGGTATTATAAGAACTAAGGGAAGTACTGGCTGGAACTCTGACAGTCCTGTTTAAGAGATCACTGGAAACAGAGGTGGTGCCAGAGGACTGGTGGAAGGCAGATGCAGTGTCTCTTCACAAAAATGGTAGCAGGGAGGAAGTTCTTAGTTATAGACCAGTTAATCTGAAATCGGTGGTATGTTAACAAGATCACTGCTGAAGGAGAGGATAGTGGAATATCTTGAATTTAATGGGTTACAAGACCCATGACAGCATGGATTCACTGGTGGGAGGTCATGTCAAATGAATTGGATAACTTTGATTGAGTGACCAAGAATTAGATCAGAGTGAAGCAGTGGAAGCAACATACCTAGATTTCAGTAAGGCAGTCAACACCATTTCACATAGGAGACTATTAAGCAGGCTATGTAGCTTAAGAGTAGTCCAAGGGTGGTTAAGAGGGTAAGAAATTGGTTACTGGATAGGTGAAGATAATGGTAGTAAATGGAGTTCACTCCAAGAAGGGAAGAGTGAATGGCAGGGTACCTCAGGGATAGTTCAGGAACCAGTCCACTTTAATGTCTTTATAAGTGACATTACAGATGAGCTTGAGGGGTAAGGTCTGCCTCTTGGTGGATGAAAACAAAATCTGCAATAGGGTGACATTTTACAGTGGAAAGAATAAGCAGAGACCTGAGAAAACTCGAGGAGTGGTCAATGGTATGACAGCTGAGTTTCAATGCAAAAGTACAAAATAATGCACTTGTGGCACAGAAATCCAGGGTAGAGTGCAAAATGCAGGGGGCATTATTGACAACCACCAAACAAGAAAGAGACCTGGGGGTAATAACCTCTGATGACATAACAGCGGGTGGCAGTGCAACAAAGCTGTCGTGAGGGCTAGTGGGATTCTGGACTGCAGAGGGAGAGATAACACCAGCAGGAGGGAGGTGGTGCTGCTCTGTATAGATCACTGGTAAGACTTCCACATAGGCTATTGTGTACAGTCATGGAGGCCATAACTTCAGAAGGATATATGCAAAGTGGAGGCAGTCCAGAGGAAGGCAACTAAAATGGTGCAGGGTCTGCATCAAAAGCCCTATGAGGAGAGACTAAAGGAACTCAGTATGTACACCCTGGAAGAGAAGGGGCAGGCGATATGATAGACACCTTTAAATACCTCACAGGTTTAAATAAGGTACAAGAGGAAAGCATTTTTCAGAAAAAGGTGCACAAAAACAAGGAGTCCTGCTAGAAGTTAAAGTGGTGGTATTTTCAGGAGAGATGGGAGGAAGCATTTCTTTACAAAAAGAGTGGTGAACTCCTTGAACAGCCTACCAGCCACTGTAATGAGGGTGAATACAGTGTGGGTTTAAGAATGCATGAGGTAGGTATAAGGGAATTTTAATGTAAAGCATGGGGGAAGGAGATAGAACTGGAGATCAGGTACGGTCAATGGCAATATGGCAGGGAAAAATGGTAGACAAGGTGGGCCAAGTAGTCCCTATTTGCCAACAAATTCTATGCTTCTGTGTTACATATTGAGATCTCTTAGCCTCTCCTCATATTGCTTCTGATGCAGCCCTTGCACTATTTCAGTTGTTCTCCTCTGGACAGCCTCCATCTTGTCTATGGCTTTCTTGAGATATGGTCTCTGAACTGGACACAGTACTCCAGGTGGGTCTCACCAGTGATCTATACAGTGGCAATGCCACCTTCCATCTTCTGCTGGTGATACCTCTCCTATGTACCACAGGATAAGTATCCGTATTTTTGTTTGTTCGGTTAAACAACCAGTACAAACATGCTGGAATTATATAATATACACATATAAAAACAATTCAACAAAAATAAACAATGCATAATATAAATGGACAACATGATTAGCTAAAAGAGAGCATCATATGCAGTTGCACCATTCATTTGTACCTATAAGAAATTTAATCCAAGCTAAATTACATACTACGATCAATAGACAAATGCTGTGTTCACTAAAATCAATCATCAAAATTCAATTTTGGCTTCCTTCTGTCTTTTAAAATATATTTCATATTCAAATCCCATTATTAGATTTTGCTTTTCTAAACAAAGGTCAGTAGACTCAGGCCCATTATAGCCAAAATATGATACCCATTGCCTCTTTAAGGAACACTAGCATTTCCCAAAGTGAGTTGCATATATTAACCAAATATAACCCCAGACTTACCATGTCACATAATTTCCTGCTGCTGGTAAGTGTGCTTCGCACTCCAGCCTACTCAGATGTTATTTTCACATTTATTTAAAAGGTTCAGCTGTTTATCTCATCTGCTTTATGAGTGTTATATTGCATAGTAATCGATGTCAAGTACTATGTGTGACTAATGGATGTGGATATGAAAACCTCCAGCCCAACATACCTTGCCATCCACTCCAGATTGTGACCATGGCCTAAACAGACAAAGCCAGGTGCCTCTCAAGCTAATCTTGCTTCCCACTTCTGATACTGTCATGGAAGAGCACTTTAACCAGGAGTTTTGTCCTCTAAAGGAAGGAATTCTTTTATTAACGGAAGATTTGAAGGCTATCAGGTGGTTATTAAAGAACTTACCCAGTAAGTTGGAGAAGCAGAGACCCACGGAGCTCACTTGAGGACTGGAGGAACCACACTGATCCAGAACTGGTGGCTTTAGCGCAGTAGACTCTGAAGTTGGAAGCTAGGTTAGAAGACTCAAAGGATGCAGTCGCTGTAATAATGTAGTAATTACTGGACTACCAGAAAAGACTGAGGGCACCAACATTGTTCTCTTTGTTCAGAAACTTTGTGAGAAAGAGGCAAGACCTTTTCCTAATGGGCTGGCCCATATTGTTGAGAGGGCCCACAGGGCATTCGCCTGATGCTACCTGAAGGCAAACCTGCCCACTGATTTTAAATTCCTAAACTTTTTAGACAGGCAGTATCTACTAAAGAAAGTTGGAAGTTTGCAGGAGGTTTCACGGAAGGAACTAAAATCCATATATTGCAGGACCTTCTCCGAACAGTCAGAGAAAGGAGCCTCCATATAGACCTCTTATTTAAACTGATTTGCAGCAAATCAGATTCATGATGTTATATCCTGCCAGAACACAAATCTACCAGAGTGGGGCACAACATAAATTTTTAAGCAACAAAACCAAGCTAGGAAGGAATGTTCATTTTATACCCAGATGTGTTTAAAAATGTTTGACTGGTGTCATTATTTTTGTGAACAGTATTACTTTATGTTCCTTGCTAGAGTCCACAATTTGAATTATTTTTGTTTTCTATGATGTTCATATACTGGAACTTTACAGTTAAGTATTTCTGGAAGGTTGTTTTTCTGAGACACAATATTATTCCAATTTCTAGAAATTTCAGGATATTTGTATTATGGCAGTTCCGTTAGCTGCTACAGTGCACCCACTCTGGAAGGCAAGCCCAAAATTCCTGCACACCATTTATTACAATTTCTTTCTCCTGTCTTGGCTTCCTCCGGTGAACATGTTAAATTAATTTAAATGAATTATTACACTATATTAGCTGATAGTTCCATTTTAAAGTCTGTTTTTGATTTAATGATTAGATTCCATCAGATGGACAAAGCTCTCCCATTTTTGACTAACTATCTTTTGTTTCATGTTGCTTGGGCCTTTTTTGTATCCAGTTTGCACATCTTCAACATTTGTCACACTAGCATTTTCCACTAATAAGTATAGCAGGTATTTGTAACTTGACCTTTTAGAAAATGGTTGCTAACATCATTGCTACGTGGCTTATATTAGTTTTTATTCTTGATTGAGAGTTACAGCTTGAACCCTGTTGTATGTTGTGAGTATATACTGCATGCTTGTGGTTTTGTACCTATTGAGTGATATTTTGGTATCACTGGGGTGGTGTCAACTTTCTGGATGGTACAGGAGTTTGCACTATTGATATAATGATTGTATACTGACATCTGGGGCAATGGTAAAGCTTTGTGGGATAATATCTAAGAGGTTACCAGGAAAAAAACAAAACATTACCCTTTACTCTATGTTGATGGGACTACAAGTATGGACCCCATAACTATTGCCAATACCTTCAATAATGCATTCACAGACCTCAGCAGTGTTCTTCCACCTAACTTTTTGGGTGCGGATGACACCCTGACCAATCCTGCAAGCTCTCCAACAACCAGCCACCAGCCATTCTACTTCAAAGTAGTTTCATTGCAGGAAGCCCTTCAATACATCCATAAAGCAACTGGTAAATCTAGATACAGTGGGGACTCCTTGACCACAAACTGCTGTCCCTCACCCTTAAGGAAGTGTTAGCACCTTTAACTAGGATCTTTAACCTCTCACTCAGACTTACCCAGTTTTCCAATAGATGGAATTCAGCCATAATTACCCCGGTCCACAAACATTGTGACAGGACTCTTCACATGAACTACCTACCCATCTCCATATTATCATCTCTCTCCAAGGCTCTTGAAAGCATTGTAGCTGACCAGCTTACTGAATATCTTGACAAACATAAGATCCAATGGGCCCCAACAACATGGGTTCAGAAAGGGCATAGCAACAGCTTTGCCCTTATGGAATTCACCTGTTCTATTCACAGTTCTCTGGACCATGGTCAGTTAGTTGGTGCTGCCTTTATCGACATGACAAAAGCATTCAACATGGACAATCACCCTCTACTACTGGAACAGCTAGTTAATGCCGGACTTTCCTCTGTCTCCACTGTCTGGTTTAAAAGCTATCTGAAAACCGCACTCAGAAAGTCAAAATTGCCAACGTCCTTTATGATTCAAGACCTGTTTGCTCTGGGGTCCCTCAAGGTCCATCCTGGGCCCGCTCCTATTCAGTCTCTTTCTAAACAGTGTCCCACAATCCTGCCCTGAACAAATCCTACTCTATGCAGATGATGCCATTATTTACCCAACTCACAAGGACCCTATACCCTTGAAAACCAGCTACAACTTGTATTTGCCTTGGTAGAGAAAATGGTTTAGTAATCACAAGTTGATACTAAATTATAAAAAAAACTAGCTTATGCTTTTCAGCAGCTCCTACAATAAACACAGGCAACATCCTCTGACTATCACTAACTGCCTTGGAACTGCCATAGAACAGGTACAATTCTTCAAGTATCTTGGAGTCACCACTAAGCAACTTATCATATAGGTGCATATAAATAACGTTGTCAAAGCTGTACATATTCATATTAGTCTACTCTACAGACACAGGCAATCTCTGATCCCCAAAGCCTTAAGGTTAGCTGTATAGAGCTCTGTTATTTCCTTAATTGACTATGGATTGATCATCTATGGCTCTGCCACTGATACAGCCCTTGGCTCATCTCCACTGCTCTTAGCAAAACATGTTGTCTCATTTCATGAGCTCACCATCTCACTCACACAGGTGACCTTTATGCCTAAACAGGTTGGCTAAAGTTTAAAATCACATCAAATACCAAGTGTGCTAATAGCCAATAAAATAACCTTAGACCTCCTGCCAAATGGAGTACATGATCTCTAAACCCCCTTATAATCCAAGCTGCACCCGATGCTCTGAATCTCAACTCCTATAGGTCCCTTGTTGCTGAACCTCCCAGGGCAAAGATTGTTTGCAACAGGCCCCACACTCAGATGAATGCTCTCAATAGCAACATCTCCTCTGAATCTAATCTGGGCCTATTCAAATCCAAACTTCAGCAAATACTCTCAACAGTTGGCACTTGTAACTGTTTCCCTTAACCCTCTTTCCCTAACTTCGACCTTAGCACTAACCATTAGTCATAGCAACTTAGCACTATAGCTGCCAACCTTCTCCCTGCATCTCCCTAACCCTCCCTTTCCACCCTCCTCCCCATCCCTTTGCCCTACCTTTCCTCATGTCCACCACCCACCCTCTCTTTCTTCCCAGCCTCATCCACCCCAACCCCCACTTCTCTTCCTCCACCCTGTGCCCTGTTTGCCTTGACAAAGCTCTGTTGGCTGATATCAATTTACTGTATGCATTTTCATGTGCCTGAAACAGATTAGCTTAATATGTCTCTATTTAATCACTTGATTGTCCATTATGATTTTGTTTTCTCCGTTTTACACTTAATTGTACCATACCTTATTGGCCTGTTTAATCTGTTGTCTTACCTACTGACGTGGAACCTTTGTAAAAGAGTTCAGTGCTCAAAAGTATATGTAATGTGAAACTTAAAAAACGACATTTGCTTGCTTATTTGTGCTTTCTATTAATGGTGAATTCATTTTTCATTCACACTACTTAGTAGACTCTTACCAGTTTGTTTGGAACTTTCTTTCAGTGCATAACAGAGCATAATTAGTTACTTCCTAAATCACCAGATGGGTATCAGAAACTGTGTTGGATTTGTTAACTATATCGGATCATAACAGTAGGATCATGCTCTCCCTGTTTTTGAATATTGGTTATGTTTTGACATATCATGCTCATGCTAGCTTTAGTATTTAGTTTGACTAATTGCTCTGCTGTGTTAATGTTTCTCCATCGATGTTAGTGGAATGTATTTTGAGGAGATTCAATAGACAACTGATAAATGCTAGTTTACTTTTTGGTAATCTTTTCTGGTTTATTCTACTTGCTGTTGTCTTCTAGATTAATATAGTATATCAATTAGAGACTGCTGTTTATTTTATACTTTTTTGTAATTAGTATTTTAGTGTTTTTTTGTACCCCGTTTTCTGCCCATCCCATCTCGGTGAAAAAGCGCGCATGGGGGCGTGAGGCTCATTGTGCTATACAGACACCCTCCCTTCATTGCGCCTCCCACCTATGCCATCACTGGACCTCCTCCGGCATCAGTAGAACAATGGGGGCAACAACCTCCTGGGAGAAGAGAGGCTGCCATTAGGTGGCTTGATCCTACTCGGATATGCGACTTTGAGGCATATAGTGCTTTACAGATATCAGTAAAAGAAGATACACCTTGCCAAGAGTACATATTACAGGAATCTTCTCAGTTCCTCTGCCTCCAACCCTAAAAGGTACTGGTCTCAAATTAAGGAAATTCTTGAGGAACAATCAGCCACTGACCTGAATGATATATATATATATATATATATATATATATATATATAACACATATATGTATATGTATATATATATATATATATATATATATACACATACATATATATATATATATATATATATATATATATAAATAATAACCATTGACACCACTCTCTCACCATTGCTAATGCCTTCAATGCCTCTTTCCACACTTCTCACCCCCACAACTACCACGTCCCACTATGACCTGGCTGCCTCACACCCTCTGGCCACTGCTCCCCTCCTCTGGAACTGTCACCAGTCACATGTCATGATGTCTTTAAATTACTAAGTACCATCCCTGCCTGTGGTAGTGTAGGCCCTGATGGCATTCATCCTGGGACTATTAAACAGTTTGTCATTTGGTTCGCAGTGCCCGTAACAGGATTTTTAACCTCTCTATCTGTTCTGCCTCTGTCCCCTCAGTCTGGAAAACAGCCAGAATTATACCTGTGTTTAAGAAAGGTGATGCCAAGATCCTGTCTAATTATCGCCCCATATCACTCCTCCCACACTCAGCAAGCTGCTTGAGAAACTAGTCCATCATCAGGTCTCTGATTGCCTTTTCAAATTCAATCTTCAATCCCTATTCAACATGGCTTTAGGGCAGGGCACAGCACTACGACTGCCCTGACCCAGTTTATAAGTGATGTCAAATGTAACATGGACAAAGGCCTACTCACTGGAGCTGTGTTTATTGACTTCTCTAAAGCGTTTGATATGGTATATCACCCTCTACTACTGGCTAAGTTGTAGGCTCAAGGTGCCTCCAATTCTACCTTATCCTGGTTTGCTAGCTACCTTGATAATCACTTCCAGGCTGTCTCATTCTGTAAGGTCTCTCCTCCACTGCCCCTATTACCTGTGGGGTCCCACAGGGTTCCATCCTTGGTCCCTACTCTTTTCTGTCTTTCTTAATGACATCCTGGTCCTCTCACCTCATAGCAGTATACTTTTGTACACAGACAACTTAGTACTTTACTCTGCCTCCAAGTCCATGGTGGACATAAATCAGAATCTTTCCATGGACTTTCAGGCCCTTCAGTTCTGGTTTTCATCTAACCATAAAATCCTAAACTTAGCTAAGACCCAAAACCATGCTCTTCAGGTCCGCTAAAAAGTACCCACAAAGTTCCCAAATCTTTTGGTCCACTGTTGCAATGGTATTAGTGTCTCTAACTCCTTAACTGTTAAATACCTCAGGTTACACTTGACCAGGTACTTGATTTTAGCGCAAATATCAATAAAGTATGCTGCTCTGTTAATGCTAAGATTAGTGCGGCCTATAGAGTGCTTCACTCACTCATCCCGGCTGCAAGGATCTCGGTAGTATGTGGTGTTTACTCCCTCAACTCCTATATGACCTCCCTGTTTTCTCATGCCAATGCTGGGGTTCTTCACAAGTTGGACATGTCCTATAACAATATCTGTAGATTCCCTTTATCGGCCCTTCGCCTAACACATCACTGTCACTCTATTCTGCTTTGCACTGGCTGTCTCCCAATGCCTCCGTTCATATGCTGTAGGGTGCTTTATTGACTCCTTACAGAACCCTCATCCCGGCCACACTGGGTGGCATGCCCTCAGCCCTCTCCTCCCTATCCCTTAGATTTTCCTCCTGTCCAATGCTTGCCGTTCGCCCAGCTCATCTAAAATGGGTGAGCAAGCGTTTGCCTATATTGCTCCTAGGTTTTGGAACTCACTCCCCATCATATTAAGAATAACTCATCTCACCTCACATTTAAGTGTTCACTGTTTTGTCTCCTCTTTACTCTTGGTAATTGTGACTGCTTGTGATCACCTTATTGTCCTCTTCGTGCTCATGCCATTGGTGGAAAATGACTTAAAGTATATATTTTATATATTGTGTGTTTTCATTATCTCTTCTCTCCCTAGCTATGCTATTTTGACTGTTACCAGTGAATTATGCCAAGACTGTATCCTACCCTAGTTCATGTGTTATTGCTTACTACTATCACTGTTTGTATATTTAAGTTTCTGCAATATTATTGCACTGACTGTTGTGTTTTCTACATGCCTAATTGCTGTAATTGCTGTACCTTACTGTTTGTCATTACTGTATTATCATTTTGTACTCTCCAGGGTCACGCCTGGAAATAGGCTAGGTTGTTGCCTAGTCCACTTACCCCGGTTATCAAAGCTAATAAATAAATAAATACTCCACCCCCGTGCTTGGTCCCTGATGACCAGGGCATTTCCTAAGCGGTTTGCCAGCCTGGTGTGATGTAAGGCGCCAGTGCCTCAACCCTCAGTGGCACCAGGCTGGCTGTTTAATTGTAAACTAACCTAATACAGTTGCAGCTGTGATATGGTCAGATATTTCTGGATATTTCATGATACATCTAAAGAGATTCTCTGTGGTGGCCCAAAGTGGTACTGCAGGCAGGCAAGAAATTTCTATAGAAATCACAAAATTTCAGGAAAATATCTGATCCTGTCTATGGCTGCTACTGTAGCTGTAGACTATGGAGATATCTTTTTGTCATGGTAATTTTATGGGGCCATCTCCAGCTGCATTTTTAAAGTTCTGTGTCCTGGTAATAGTCATTTTATTCAGTCGCTTTTGAATTATTTGCCTTTTTCTGAGATATTCACTAATTTCAAAGGGTCCTCATTGTCTTTTTATTATTGTTTATTTGTTTTTATTGAAAATTATCAGATACAACTTATGAGCACAAATTGCTCATCTGCAAAGGTTCATTGTCATATTAGAAACAATGCAGTAGACAATACATGGTACACATTCAGTTCAAATTCAATATTAGTCAGCTGAAGTGGAGCCTCATTGCAGTGCTGCTCATGTTCACATTATATATGATTAGTATGGTACATATAATAGAATAAATATTTTATTTGCAGTAAAGTAAGTTAATTGTGACATAATGCATCATAGCATGAATTAATTCATTTGTGGGAAGATCAGATAATACCATGTAACAAAGTATGGCCAGGAAAAATGCTAACATCACCCCTGTTCAAATCTGGTGAAGGCAGTGGCAACCTGAGTTCTGGGCAATATTACCAGCAGGGCCCATTTGAATTGTCAGATCTTGGGTAGACTAGAAATGCTGGCAGTGAGTTCATTTAGCCACATGGCTGCCGGTTAGTAAAGGAGGCTGCCTCAGGCTCATTTTTGCAGTGGGATTGCTAGTGCCTGCTGGGTCATGCTCCATGGTGTAGGTGTTGTCAGGGCTTCAGATAATTTTTTGGGTCAAAGTCAAATACTTCCATGGGTTGAAATTTGGAAGTCATTTCAGATTCACTGGAGTCAAAATACTCCAGCCATCAGTGTTTTGAAAGTCAAAATAATTCCAGTTGACAAATTCTGGCAGTCAAAATACTCTAAGTCCTATAGTTTTAGATGTCAACTAATTGGCCTTATGAATACATCACTGCTTTCTGGATTCTAAGTGGAAATAACATTACTCCATGCTGCTGGCAGCCACCTGTGCTTATATCACTGTCTGTACCCCCCATGGTACTGTCTGTCAGGCACTCTTTAATGGCATACTAGAATTTGGCAGTGGTACCCTTTGGAATTAAATTACAGTATCAGTAAATATATGATAATGTTTGTTACAGCACTTTGTGGTACACTAGAGTGTGAACATACTGTACATCCCCTGCCTGCCCCTTTCACATGTAGTCAGAAGACACCTCCAAAACAAAGTCACACACTCTGTTTGCAAAGTTAAGTCAGCATGGTCACCTCACAGCATTTAAAAAGAAAAGACATCTGTTTCTGAGATGAAACCAATATGAGCAACACATATCACTGGAGAACACAAAAGCAATTTTTATCCAGTTTATTTCAATGAAGGGTATTTTAAAATAAATTATGTCAAATAAGCTCATGGGGTAATATATTTAAATCACTCCAAGGATCCTGACAAACACATTTGCACTCCCATTTATAATTTTAAGGTCAAGGGAGTCAGTGATCAATGCCTGCTAACAGAGAACATAAAGCTCACTGTAATAGGATGTATGCTGCATTAAGAGGCAAGGGGTCAATACTGTGAACAGTCGCATCACAGGGCAGTCACAAATTTAATGCAGAGCAGAGCAGACACGGAGGTGTGTCTAATAAAAAAATTACCTTGTCCTTTTCAGATAACCCCTATCGTCACTCTGATTCCAGTCCTCAAGGCTCTCTCTCCAGTCTCTGCACTCCTCCAGTCCTGCAACAAGGCTGCAGCCTGCAACTTGCACTGTGCAACGTGAGGAGTTCTCTTTAGGAGCCAACAACAGTGCCAGTCAGCTGCACAGGTTCATTTTTCACACCTCAGTACCAGCTCTTCTACCTTCCTCTTCCAGACTATGCCTCCTCCGGCCCTCCACTCCTCAACAGGCACTATGCAGCAGGCAGCACACACAATCCTCCTCTTGGACTCAACACCATGCCATGCAGTCAGGTCCACAGAGTCCACTCTACTTGGCCGGCACCTTCCGACCAATGCAAGCAGCAGGCTCCGTAGCCCTTAGACTCCTCCAGGACTGGCGCCAGGTTTTGGGGCCCTGGGCAATGCACCTTCAGTGGGCCTTCCTCAGATTTGTCCATGTTGTAAACAAAAAACAAACAAACAGCAAACAACAATCAAATCAGCCTCAGCACTGGCTTGGCAGAGAGCTGCAGGCAGTTCCCCAACCCCAAGCTGTCATCACTGTCTCATACCTGGATTGCAATTTAGGCCATAGGCTCCCTACAGAACAATTCAGCATGTGGCATGCAGTTTTACTTGAAGGGTGAATGTCTCACCCAATTTACAGGTGCTCAGGCTGCTCATCAGCAATGAACATGACATTACTGCCCCCCACAATGGCCGGAGTGGCTGCTCAGCCAGCCCAGAGATGGTTCCCCTACTGCCAAAGATTTTTCTGTTACACCTGCAGGACAGATTATTTTGTGATTATCATTATTAGCCAGGCATCAATCATGACCCGGCCTTGCTCTTGCCTTGCCAAAACTCTAACATACACAAGTCGGAAGTAAGTCGGTATCTGAGAGACTGACCTGCTGCTGCTGCAACTCAGATGCTCCAGTCCTCTGACCATCCCATTCCTCATGCTGTGCCTGTTTTGCTGCTGTCTCTGGCTGGACTAGAGTTACATCCATGATTCACTGTTTTGCTGCTGCTGGTACTGATCCACAACCTGACCAACACATCGCCAGCCCATTTCAGAGCTCCCCGACTCCCTCCCTCCCACAACAAACACGCCATTATGCCAACGGATTCACTTAGTGACTGACTCCTTTCATGACCTCCTTGGTGATGACTCAGACTCACCCACTTTACTACTGTCTCGCCCGGACCAGACAGTGCACTCCACCATGCCGCCGATCCAACGTTTGACCTCAACCGTCCAGGCGGATCAGGCCCTCCTCTCCACCACACTCTTCCCAGCCATTGGCTGACACTGTACATCCGCACCCCACCCCATAGGCATGAAATGCTCCCTAGTTGGATTGGGGCATGGTTGCCAGTCAATCAGGGATGGCATTCTCCATTGGGGCCCAAGGGAATTTTGTAGTCATGATATTTATTTACACCAGGACACTCGGCATCGGTTAGGCTTAGACTTTGTTGTTTGTATGATTTAAATGTACCAGATCCAGACATGAGCAGAGCAGAGCCCAAGCAATCAGAAAAAAATGCCAGAATTTTGAAAAAACTTTAAGATGTGATGTCCACACAATGAAAACAAGACATCAGTCTTAAGCAAGGAAACATTTCTGAACGCCATGACTACAGAGGGCTAATTTTTGGATGGTTTGAACTAATTCATGGACATAAAATATGTCCAAAATAGATTTATCTGAAGGGCTGGTTGTTGTGGACGGCCTCATAAGGGAGCTAATGGTGGGTGGTATAAGACCTAGTAGTGCTTTCTTAGTCAGTAAACTAAATGTCTTACTGGCTAAAAAGACCAGAAAGTCTTTAAAGGGAGCAAGAAGAGTTTAATCCTGACAGAGTGGGCTCTTTTTTCACTTTGTCAAATACTCTTTTCATTATCCTTTGGCTTGAGAAAAGGTTATTGTTGGCCTCTTCACTAATACAGGTGACCATTTTGACTATTAACACAGTGGGGTTTGCTGGATTATTAAATGAATTGAGGTGTTATCATTCTTTAGGGAATCCACCCAATAGAATATTCGTAGTTTATTTATGTTTCTCTTTCCTTTATACTTTTTACCTGGTTAGACCTTTATGAGGGGGTTGGAGCAGAGCTGGGTAGGAAGGTAAATATTCATCATGGACTTTGAATATTGGAGGTGCAGTCTTTAGGAGTGGGGTTGTTCTCTTATTAGAGTTTGTTATTTTTGGTAAACTTTGGGAAGTATTTCTAGGTTTTTGATTTGTGATACTGGGTTTTGGATTCTGACACTTTTCTGGTGGTTACTTATTTTTTTCATTTAGGAATTTGGAGATTAGGAAATTGGGGATTGCTTTATAAATTACTTTTTGGGGCTTTATATGTTTGGGGTTTTTTGTAAATTGCAGGGACTGGTACTATATGTGTCCTTTTATGTCAGGAATCTTGCCAGTGTATTGGTCGCTTTTTATTATACTATACCTTTTTAGTATATGAGTAATGTAATTTTGTATGCCACATGCAATGTTAAGGGAGCTCTCCAGGGTTAAGCATTATCAAATTCTTAAACGTGTTACTCACTTACAGTAGAATGTAAGAGTATCTTCTCCAGGAAAATACCTACTAACATCTGAAATCAACTTATTTCATAGAGCCAGTATAGAACAGACATATGAGGCATGGGACACCACTAGGCAAAGAGGCATCACAATATTAATTACAAATGGTAATAATTTCAATCTTTCACAAAATGTGGTGGACCCTGATGGATGACACATCTTTATCTCTGGTTTGCTGGATCAGACTGAGGTTCTTTTGGGCAATATATATGGTCTGAACTGTGACCCTACCTCCTGTTTTACTACATTGTCTAATTTGTTAGCTCCTTTTTATCCATGACCACTATATCAGAAGGAGATTGGAATATTACTTTCACCCAAGACCTAGAAAGAAATAATAGGACCACTACTGGTCTATTCCCTAGGCAATGTGCCTTAATGGATCTAACTGATTCTTAAAGATTGAGCAATCCTTACAGAATTTTAATCAGTCAAAAGGGAATATACTTTCTACTCGCCTGTACATTGTTCCTTTCCTAGAATTATTTTTGGTGAGCATAGAAGTCCTCCAGAGGATTCACTTTTCAGGCATTGCTCCCAGGGTCGTATCAGATCACTTATTAGTTTGGATGCACACACTTTTTTGGGGTAAGATAAAGACACTATATGGAAAATTAATAATCAACTACTGTATAATACCTTCATAGTAACCCAGATTAAGGAGCAAATTAAATTGTATAATAGATTCAACCAATGATCTATTCAGAAGACTGATCAGGAATTGGCAGCCTTTAAGTGTTTTATAAATGACAAAGAAAGGCAAAGGTCTCTCAGTTATTGTCCGACATTCGGAATCTTGAAAACCAATTGACTCCTTCTACTCCAGAATCAATGTGGCTTGAACTAATCTCCTTTGAGACGAATATACAGATTTGCTCTGTGAACAAGCTGAATATTCTATTTTTAAAATCTATTCCATATATATTGATTAAGGAGAAAAAATTGCTTGATGGCTTTATTCCTTAGGAAATTGACAACTTCAAGGATTATCTCTTCAATTATTTCAGACACAGATAATAGTATTAAAACCACCCCTAGTGAAATTATAAGGAAGTTTGAAAACTAATTGAGTCATTTATGTGCCCTTAAAAGATCCCCCATCGCCATCTTACATCCAGCCCTTCTTGAGAGGGCTAGACCTCCCAGTGATGTCGGATGCTCAACAAACTGAGTAAGCTTGCCCTATCTCCTTAACTGAGATGCTTGCTGCTTTTAAAATCTAATACCTGATGAAGACCCTGGCCCAGAAGGCCTAAAGAAACATAGAAACATAGAAGTTGACAGCAGATAGGACCGCAAGGCCCATCCAGTATGACCATTTCTTTTTCTGCCTTATGAATGTGCCATCGGCCTTGGCTCTGTCAATGGCCTATCTATTCATACTCATCTGTATTGCTCCCTTATGCCTCATCCCATGCCTGTTTGAAGCCCTGCACTGTATTCATATCCACCACTTCCTGAGGTAGGTCATTCCATGCATCCACCACCCTTTCTGTGAAAAGAACTTCCTCACATTACCCCTTAATCAGCCTCCTCTAATCTCATGCTGTATTCTCTTGTTCTGCTATTTTCTTATATTGAAACATGTTAGACTATTTCACCTTGTTAATGCCCTTAAGGTGTTTGAATGTTTCGATCATATCACCTCTCTCCTCCTTTGCTCTAGGGAATACATATTGAGCTCTGTTAACCTGTCCTCATATCTTTTCTGATGCAGTCTCTGCACCATTTTGTGCTCCTTCTCTGGACTGCCTCAATTTGTTAATGTCCTAGTGAAGGTGTAGCCTCCAGTACTGCACACAGTATTCCAGATGAGGCCTAACCAGTGTCTTGAAAGAGGGATTATTACTCTCTCTTCTGACTTGTGGTACCCCTTCTAATATACCTCAACATCCCCTAGCCTTACCTACTGCTTTATTGGTCTGCTTGGATGATTTCAGGTCATCGGTGATGATGATGCCCAAGTCTCTTTCTTCCCTTGTGACTGCCAGCAACTCCCTCCCAGCCTATAAGTGGCTTCAGGTTTCTCTTCCCATGTGCATGATCTTGCACTTTTTCGTTAAATGCCAGTTGTCACTCTTCTGACCGTTTTGCTAGTTTATCCAGATCTCTTCTCATTCTATCCACCCCATCAGGATCATCTACTCTGTTGTAGATACTGGTGTCATCTGCATATGGACAAGCCTTACACTCCAATCCATCTGCAATGTCACTGATGAAGATATTGAAGAGGACTGTCCCCAGGACTGATCCTTGAGGTACCACACTTGTGACTTGCATCTCTTCTGACTGTATACTGTTTACCACCACTCTCTGTTTTCTGCCCGTCAATCAGTTTGCCACCAGTTGACCAACTTCTGACCTACCCAGCTTATTAATCAATCTTCTATGTGAAACAGTATCCAAAGCTTTGTGAAGTCAAGGTAGGCAACATCAACTGTTCCCCTTGGTCCACCACTCTGGTTACCTAGTCAAAGTAAATCTATAAGATTAGTTTGACAGTACATTCCTTTGTAAACCCATGCTGTCTTGGATCCTGTGCTCCTATGGATTCCAGGTGTTGCACTATCCTTTCCTTAAGGAGTGCCTCCATAATCTTGCCCACTACTGAGGTAAGACTGACTGATCTGTAGTTCCCTCCTCCTCCCTGCTACCACTCTTGTGGAGTGAGATCAAATGAGCTCTTCTCCAGTCTTCTGGGACCTCTCCTGTGCTCAGAGACTCACTAAACAGTTCTGATAATGGCTCTGCTAGTTCCACCCTTAGCTCTTTTAGTACCCTGGGATGTATGCCATCAGGTCCCATTGCCTTGTTCACCCTGGAGCTTATCGAGCTCTTGTAGGACCCTTTCTTTGTGAAGGGACTAGTGTACACTTCCTCCCCTGTGTCCATGGTGCTGAGCTGTGGGGCCCTGCCCTACCTTCTCTTCAGTAAGTACTGAGCAGAAGTATCTATTTAGGATAGATGCTTTACATGATCCTCCTCCTCACATGCCCTTTATCCCCTTTGATCTTAGCAATCCCCTCTGGACTTTCTCCTTTCACTAATGTATCTATAGAAAGTCTTGTCACCTTCTTTACTGTTTGTGCTAGTGTTTCCTCGGTTTGGCCTTTGCCTGCCTTACTGCCTTCCCTGCTCCCTTAGGGAAGTTTGGTATGCCTCCCTATCTTCATCCCGCTGTGTTCCCTTATATTTTCTGAAGGTCAGCCTTTTGGCTCTGACCTTTTCTGCTACTGTTTTGAGAACCAAAGTGGTTTCCTTCTTCTTTTGCACTTCCTTTTCTCTGTAACACAATGGATGTTGCTCCAAGTACTGCATCTGTAAAGCTTGTCCACTTTGCCTGTACCCTCACCTGTATTTCTTTTGCCAGGGCTAGCTTAACTCTGTTGGCCATCTTATCAAAGTCAGCTCTTCAAAGTCCCATATTTTGCCTTGGAATGGGATGATTTAGTTCTAGTGGCCAAATTGTACCATACCATGAGATGGTCACTGGCCCCAGGTGACCTTCTACCTGGAGATCTGTGATCCTTTCCTGTTAGTCAGTACTAGATCTAGGATAGCACTGTCTCTTGTGGGTTGTTGTACCAGTTGTTTGAATCACTCCTCCTGCAGAGAATCCACTATGTGTCTAGTTCTGGCAGATGTTCCTGCTGGTATTGACCAATCTGATCTGGCATGTTGAAGTCTCCCATCATCAGAACCTCCCTTTAGCTGTCATGTTTTGTATATCTTCCAACAGTAATGTGTCTATGTCCTCCCCTGGTCTGGAGGCCTGTACACAACCCCAGTTCATATGGCTGGCCCTTTCCTGTTTCCAGGGTGACCCACAGTTCTTCTGGCTCCTTATGTGTATTCTGAATTTCTGTAGCTTTGATATTTTCATTGACATAAAGGGTCACTCCACCCCACCCCTCTGCACCTTGGTCTCTTCTGAACAGCACATAGCCAGGAATTGAAGTCTCCCAAGTGTGGTTACTGGTAAACCATGTCTTGCTAATGGCTACTATGTCCAGTTTAGCCTCTGTTATTGTTGCCTGCAGGTATGGGATCTTGATTCCCAGACTGCTAGCATTTGTCTACATGATTTTCATTAGCCAGATTTCAGTGTGTTAGTTGTTGGGTGAGGTCTGGCGTTCCCTGTGCATTGTATGGGGAGCCGGACCTTTTTCCTTACCTGGTGATGCAAATGAACTACAAACATGTTGAACTCCTGTTTTACCACTAGCTGAGGGGAGGATGTTCTTCCCATTCAACATATGGGGTGCTGCACCCTCTACCCATGCACTAGTTTAAATATTCTGCAAAGATGTCAAACTTCTGCCCCAGTGCACTGACTCCTCTTTAGTCAGATGCAGTCCATCAAATTTAAAGTATTTTCACTCCCAAAACTGTTGCCAGTTTCCTAAAATTTGTGTCTTTTTCCTGGCACCTTGAGCTACATGTTGAGCTCCCTGTCTCCCTTCTCTGACCTTCTGTCTATCTACCCCTCTCCCAGACTGGCAGGATCTCAGAGAAGGAGATGCCAGATGAAATGGATGATAGTTTGTCACCCAGCCTGGTCAGGTGTTTCTTGGTCTTCACAACTGACTGGCTGGTGAGATTAGTTAGTCCATATGTGTACCAGGACGTCGATGTTTTCTCCTGCTTCCTGAACAATTTTATAATGCGTCAGTGTCTCTCCAAGCTGTTGTACCTGGGAGACATCTGACCATTACCACTGGCTAGAGATATGTATCAACTCCCCAAATCATAGAGTATCCTATGATCAGAAGTTTTTATTTCCTTTTTGCTTTTTTGTTTTGGTTCCTGTTTTGGGTGAGTTTTGTTGTGCTAGCTCCTGTGCTGCAGTGTTCTGCTCTGCAGTGTTCTCTGCCCTTTGTTTGATTTAGAAAGAGGCAGATACCTGTTTGTAGTTTTATATGGTTTGCGAGGTGATATGTTGGAGAGCACCAAGTGAGGGCACTCAATTTGCCCTCATAAGCACCTGCCAACCTCTTGACCAACTACCTCTGCGGTCAAGGGACTTCTGTTAGATGTTGGGGAAATGGGTGTAGTTCTTACAATATATTTCCTCTGAATATGACAATTTGAGGTGTGCAATCTCTGCCCATGCTGCCTGGAGCTGAGCCTTTAGATCTCCAATGGCTCAGCATGTAGACAGTGTCCAAAATCCTGTAAAACTGTCTTTCTGAAAAGTGTTCTCGCAGTACCTGTAGTTAATGATATCCATTCCAGATAAGTTGCTGGGTTTATAACCTGGTCAGAGTAGTTAGAAGGAAGAAAATGAAAGCAAAGTTTGATTTTGTTTTGTTTGTTTGTTTTGTATAACTTGCTATAACAAGTTTAATTGCTAGTGCCCCTGTAAATGAGGTCACTGTGTGCATACTCCTCTGATCTGCCTTCCTGCATTGCTACAGGAAATGTCACGACTGTGCTACCCTATAAAGGAGTGAAGTGTGGGGTGGTTGGGGATGGGGCGGTGGTTTGGCCCTTCCCTGTCAAAAGAGGAACCACAGATGAAAGAAACAAGGATGTAAGATCAGAAACAGTCAGCCAGCAACAAATGCAGTAGCCCTGAAAGCATATCCTAATGATAGATAAAATTGTAAAACATGTAAAACACCACCTGTAATAATTTCACAGAAGATACACCCTGTAAGAAACACTTTGCTACAGAGAAAATAAACAGTAACAGAAGATACACCTTGCAAAAGACAATTTGAATCAGAAGATTACAGCAGTAATCTGTAAGCATACACCTGTAGACACACCCTGTAATAATGCAGCAGAAGGTATACCGAGCAACAACAATTTGAATCAGAGAAAATAAAGCAATAAAGCACCTAATTTCTATAAGAGGTTATATACTGCCATATATAATTATGGCTTTTCAGATCCCACCCTTTTGGAAGCCATGATTGCTTTATTCTCCAAACCTGGAAGGCTCCAGAAAAGTTGTTAATTACAAGCCAATGTCTGTAATACATAAATACATAGACATGTCAGCAGATAAGGGCCTATGGCCCACCCAGTCTGCCCATTTGAGCTTGAAAGTTCAGTTTATGTTTTATAGAAGTCTGTTGCCTCTTATCCCTGACCTCCAGAATTCCTTTATGTCTATCCCATGCATTCTTAAATCCCATGATTGTTTCAGCCCCACCACTTCCTCTGGCAGGGTGTTCCACTTGTCCACCACCCGTTCTGTGAAGAAATTCTTCCTCACGTTTCCTCTAAATCGTCCCCTCCAACTTCATCCCATGCCTCTAGTCCAGGAACATCTTTTCACTTAAAATAGTGTATTTCTGCACCCTCTTCCTCCCTGTAAGATACTTGTATGTCTCTATCATATCCTCTCTCCTCCTCTCCTCCAGGGAGTACATGTTCAGTTCCTTCAACCTGTCCTCATAGGACTTGTGATGCAATCCATGTACCATCTTTGTTGCCCTCCTCTGAACCTTCTCTACCCTGTCTATGTCCTTACATAGGTAAGGTCTCCAGAACTGTACACTGTACTCCAGGTGGGGCCTCACTAGTGTCTTGTATAGTGGAATTATGACCTCCCTTTTCCTGCTGGTGATGCCCTGCCTATGCATCCTGGCATCCTATTTGCTTTACCTGCTGCCTTGTCACACTGTTTCACCTTGAGGTCATCAGAGATGATAACCCCAAGATCCCTTTCCTGCTTGGTGCATGCTATATCCTCACCCCCAACTGATATATTGTGCCAGGGTTTTTGTGCCCCATATGCATTATCTTGCACTTCTTTGCATTGAATTTCAACTGCCAAACCCTGACCATTCTTCAAGTTTCTGCAGGTCCCTTCTCAATCTGTCTACACCCTCTGGTGTGTCTTCTGTTCTGTTACAAAGTTTTGTGTCATCAGCGAACAGTGAAAATCTGCCATCTAGGTCCTCATGCAATGTCACTGATGAAGATGTTGAATAGGACCAGTCCCAGCACTGATCCCTGTGGTACCCCACTGGTCACTCTTCCATCTGTGGAGTGACAGCCATTTACCACCACCTCTGTGTCCTGCTGCCAGCCAGTTACCTACCCACCACACTACTGTCCTGCCCACACCCATATCTCCCCAGTTTGTGTAGTAGTCTTCTATGGGGCACAGTGTCAAAGGCCTTGATGAAGTCCAGATAGGCCATGTCCACTGCCCTCCCTGATCCACCACCCTAGTCACCCAGTCAAAAATTCAATGAGGTTGGTCTGACATGACTCCCCTGGTGAAACCATGCTGCCTTGGGTCCTGTAGTCCATTGACAACCAGATGTTCCACCAATCTCCTCCTTAGTAGTGCTTCCATGATCTTCCCCACTACCGAGGTGAGGCTGACTGGTCTGTAGTTCCCTCCTTCCTCTTTGTTCCCACTTTTGTATAGGGGACTACATCTGCTGTCCTCCAGTCTTTGGGTACCTCCCTGTTTCCAGTGATTGGCTAAACAGGATAGCTAGAGGTTCAGCCACCACCTCTTAGTTCATTAAGGACCCTGGGGTGCACCTCATCTGGGCCCCATTGCTTTATCAACTCTTATTACTTCCAGTTCCTTCAGGACCCTTTCTCATAAAGGGACTTGTGTCCATTTCTGCACCATTCTCACCCCTTGTACTCCCTTCAGACCCATTACCCTCCTCTTCATCGGTAAAGACTGAGCAGAAATACCTGTTCAATATATCAGCTTTACTGTTGTCATCCTCCATGAGGCCCCCATCCTCCCCCCTTCAGTCTCACTATCTTCCCTTTGCCTTTCTTTTTTCACTTATGTACCTGTAAAGGTTTTGTCCCCTACCCACTGATTTTGCAATAACTTCTTTGTCTGAGCTTTGGCTTCCTTACTGACCTCCTGCCTCCCTTTGCTTCTCCTGGTACTTCTCCTATCCCTTCTGCCTGTGTCTTTTGTATTGCCTGAATGCAATCTTTTGGCTTTCACTTTCTTTTGCTACCTCTTTGGAAAACCATAATGGTCTCCTCTTCCTTTTCCTCTTGCTAACCTGCTTAATGCATAATTCTGTTGTTCTTGTAATCCCCATTTTAAATACTGCCCACTGTTCCTCAACCCTGATTCCTGTCCCATTCCCCTTAATGCCTCTTTCAAGTATCTCCCATTTTCCCAAAGTCTGCCCCTAAAATCCAGGATACGTGATTTGTGTGGTTTGGTTCTGCTCTTCTGTGATTTCAAACCACAATGACTGGTGGTCACTGTTCCCCAGGTGCTTCCCCACTGTTACCCCATCACACTGTCCCTGTTTGTGAGCACAAGGTCCAGTATTGCCTTCTGCCGAGTTGGTTCCATGACCAGTTGCTTGAGGAAGGCACCTGAAGGGAGTCCAGAATAAATCTGCTCCTAGTTGATGCTGCTGCTGGGATGCTCCAGTCCACGTCTGAGAATATTGAAGTCTCCAACCAGTACTACCTCACTTCTGGTCTGCCATCCTTTGATGCTAGCATCAGCTCCCTATCTGTTTCTTCCTCCTGGGCTGGTGGTCCATAGACCACACCTGTGGATGGCTGGCCCCATTTTCCTTTCCAGCTTAACCCACAGTATCTCTCCCCATTTTGTTCCTCCTGGATCTCTGTGGCCCTTATGTCATTTTTCCATACAGTGCCACTCCTCCTCACTTCCTACTGGCCCTGTCTCTTCTGAATATGTTGTAGCCAGGTATGGCCATCTCCAACTCGTGGTTATCATTACACCAGTTTTCAGTGATGGCCACAATGTCCAGGTCTGACTGCACACCAACAGCCTCCAGATCTTCCATCTTGTTGCTAAGGCTCCTGGCATTTGCACACATGGCTTTCCATGATTTGACCTCCTAGACTGTTTCACTGTTCTACTCCAGCCCCTTCCTTGGTTGTCCTTTATCCCTGGTTCTCCTTGCTGTCTGCCCTTCTGCTGAATTTTGCCCTTTTCTGCCTTATCCACCTCTTGCAGCCATCTCCTCTTTTGCACACTGCTTTGTAGAGATAGCCACTCTCCGCTCACTGATTCCACTGCTAGCTGTTGGGGTGAACAAGTAGGTACCCTCCTTGCTGGCCTGCCACCCCCCTTTGTTAGTTTAATTGCTTGTCAATGTAGCATTTAAACTTATCATTGAGTGCTTGATTCCCTCCAGGATGGATGCAGTCCGTCAGGCTTGAACAAACCTCCATCCTCCAGGTGGGTCCTCAGTCACCAATGAATCCAAACCCTTTCTCACAGCACCAGTTCTTCAACCATGAGTTAAAGTTCCTGTGCATGCACCCCTATGGTCTCCTTGCCTCTCGCAGGTAGTACTTCTGAGAAAGTGACGGAAATAGCTACTTGCTTGAGACCCCTGCCCAATTTCCTAAATTCTTCCTGAACTTCCTTTGCTCCCATTTGCCACGTCATTAGTACCTAGGTGGATAATGACATCCAGCTCACCCTCCCGTCTTGCCTTCTCAGTGATCCCCATGATCTTCCTTCCATACCTCCATGCCGTGACAACTGGTAGGCACCTCACCTCCTGTCCTCCCTCCTGTGTTCTTAGCTGGATCCCTGTCATGATGGAGTCCCCACCAGGATTTGCTTCCTTCTCCTCTGGGGTCCACTGCTTTCCTCGCTGAGGTCACCTTCTTGGCTAACCTCCACATCCTTTCCTTCCACTTCTCTGGGTACCTCTATTTGGTTGTCCCCGTTTGCCAGTGTGACATATAAGTTCTTGAGTGGAATAGGATCTGGGATGTGCCTCTGCCTGACTGCTCTAACCCTCCCTGAGCCCACTGTCATCCAAGTGCTCCTTGTTCTTGGCATCCTTGAGGCAGTTGCATTGACTGAATGGTCTCTGGATAGAGGTGATGGTACTCCTGACCCAGTTTACTTCTCTCTAAGTCTGGCTACCTCATCCCATAGTCCAGAGAGATGCATACAGATAGGACAGCACCTCAGTGTCCAGAAGGTCTGCCTGAATGTGGCTGCCCCACAGCCACTGCATTGCACCACTCCCCACATTATACTGCAATTATACTGCTATTCCACTACTTGTCTGTTACTGAAGCTCTCCTAGTTCCTTTTTTAATTTACTGTCCTAAAATCCTGCCACTGATCCTCAGATGCTTTTCTTTTTAAAAAGAAAATAAACCAATAAATAAATAAATGAGTCAAAACACTAGTCGTGCTGAGGGTGGGCTTCTTCACTGCTATGCCCTCCTACTCCACACTCCCTTAGTATCCCCTGTGTTTAGCTTCTGTCAATCAGATTTAACAGGGCATATAATTAAGAGTTGGGGAAGGGAGGGGCAAAATTTGCAGCAATTAAAGACAGCAAAGAAATAAACCACCACTACATTTTAAATTTTCAACAGCCCTAAAACAATTCTAAGTAAAGACAGCAAAGAAATTACAGTGTCACTAAAACCCACAATCTAGGTTTAAAAGAAAATAGCAATTACCAGTTACTGTAAAGCACGGAATTTAATATTTTCCTTCCCTTCTGGCTTCTTCCGAGAAAACAAAACTCACTTGTTACCTCAGCTCTGACTAAACCCCACCTCCAGTTATCACATAGCTGAGGTCAGAGGTCAGACAATTAACACCCCTCACCCAGACTACAGGGCAAGTTGGACAAGCCAAGACTAAATTTGCAGCAATTAAAGACAGCAAAGAAATACACCAACTACTATGCTTTTAAATTTTCAACAGCCCAAAACAATTCTAAGTAAAGACAGCAAAGAAATTACAGTGTCACTAAAAGCCCACAATCTAAGTTTAAAAGAAAATAGCAATTACCAGTTACTGTAAAGCACTGAATTGAATATGTTTCCTTCCCTTCTGGAATTATGATATTAAAATTCTTGCTAAAATATTGACTTCTAGAATTAACCAGTTGTGGGCTAACCTTATTTGCCGAGGGCAAACAGGTTTTATGACCACTCAATTATCCAGGGACAATTTTCATAAGTTGGCTCATATCTTTTCCACATCTGGGGACTCCATATACTGGCAGTTTTGGTGTCCTTAGACATGGAGAAAGATTTTGATAGAGAAAGCCTTTTTGTTTGCCATGCTTTGCAAATTTGTTTTCACTGATTCCTTTCTTTATTGGTTACATTTTCTTTATTCATCTACTAATACAAATGTGTATTGCAATGGTGTTTTTTTTCTACCATTATGGTACACTGTGGTACCAGGCAGGGCTGTCCTTTATCTCCTTTTTGTTTAACTTTTGTTATACCAACTTAAAATAATCCCCTTCTTATTGGCATAACTGGGGCACCAGTTCCTTAAGATGTTCGGCTTATGCTGATATTTTGTTACATGTTACACTTGTTACATGTTACACACCCACTTATGACTATCCCAGCTGCCTTTGAAACCATTCAACAATATAATTAAGGTTTCCAATTACAGGCTCAGTGTTGACAAGTCAGTCGTGATGCACTTACATGCTGGTGTTTTAAGGCTGATGTACTTGGGTGGGGAATAACTTGGGCTCCTAGTCAACTGTAATATATAGGATTATATTTAACAAATGATCAGTACTTGCTGAAGAAATTAAACCTCGATATCACAAATTTTATCCATCTCTGATGTTTGCTCTTGCTTTAAACCACCATAATTTGGTTCCCCTAGCTCTTTCCTCCTTTTCTCTCTGCTAAACCTACTCTTGTTTCTCACTTATACTTCTATCCACCCTCTCCTGCTTACCTCAAGCTAAGTGCTGCCTCCTTGCTAGGATAGTGATTAAGTGCAGTACTGTACTCTGAGCTAGCTTATCCCTTTCATTAATACCTTGGTTCTTAATGTGCCATGCACTTATATCTGAATTGTGTTACTAATAATCTTTCCTGCTGATAATTTATTGTGTTTTTTTCTGTTGAAATGTTTACTCAAATATGTGTATCTCTCAAAACATACAGTATTGTATTTAATTGCTTTTGTATAATTTTTAATTGTGTTCCATGTTTATCTCTGGTCACTCACTATGTTTAAAATTCATTGTTCTTGTATATACCATCCATCTATGTAACTGTTTTCAATTGATTCTCTTGCCCTGTCACTGTTATTTTGTTATGTTGTATTTGACCTTGTATTCTCCAAGGTCGTGCTTGAAAACAGTCATTTCTTGCTAACGCACCTACCCGGTAAACAAAACAAAAAAATAAACATATATTATTGTGTATCAAGCAAGACTTAGATAGATGGAAGTCACTTCATTAATGTTATGGGGTAGGATTAATATCATTAAGTGAATATATTTCCTGATTATTTTATCCTTTGGACATGCTTAATCTATCTCTTTCATTAACATGGTTCAGAATATCCATGCTATGATTTCCTGCATTATTTGGTTACATAAACACCTAGAAGATTCTACTATAAGTTAGCTGTTTCCAAATGACGGGGGACTTAGATGACCCTATTAAACCACCTACTACTTTGCTAGCCAAACTAGTAAATATTTCTGGTGGAACAACAACAATGCAGATGTTAACACTGCCACTTATAGACTTATTTGATTAGACTTAGAACTAGCACTTATTAAGCAGTTAGGTTTTTCACCTTCTTCAGTGTGTTTTGTTAATTACATGACATTACCTAAAAAGACCCATGAATATATTATCTTTTTATCTCTTAAGGTTCATGGACAGTTAAATAAGGCATTGAGCAATCACATTTCCAAAGATACATCTCAGCCTTTGTTCGGTAACCCCAATTTAAAGATGGGAGATAAAGATCTTCTCACAATTGGTTTTGTAAGTTTGATATGGTAAACATCTGCCACCTGCTCCAAGATGGTTACTTATGTTCCTAACTGACATTAGTATTGCATTTAGCTTTGGCAAACATTGTTATTAATTATTTCAACTTAAGCACATGCTCATGGCTTATTTTTGTCCTCTGCCTTGGTGTACTAATTACTGTTAATTTTTAAGTTTGGTGGTTACAATGGCTTCTTCAGCATCATGCTGTA
This sequence comes from Neoceratodus forsteri, assembly GCA_016271365.2. Classification (NCBI taxonomy): domain Eukaryota; kingdom Metazoa; phylum Chordata; order Ceratodontiformes; family Ceratodontidae; genus Neoceratodus; species Neoceratodus forsteri. The sequence goes on along the minus strand of CM057455.1, from coordinate 633,278,067 downwards.
TCTAAGATTTATACCTTAATCCTAGATACAGTAGTTTATTCCCCATATAATGGGTCATGTCCCTACTGGGACAACATTTTCCCAGAGAGAACTTTTAACTGGACCTGTATTTGGAAGGATATACATACTTATGTAGTCAGTGACAAATTTCATTTCACTCAGTTTAATATTCTTCAAAATCTTTATTACACCCCACAACAATTGTTTAGGGTGGGTCATATCCATTCGAATATTTGTTTTAGATGTGGCAGCACTGAGGGTACTGCTTCACATTTTTGGGACTGCCCATGGGTCTGCCTTTGATGGGAGACCATTAAACTGAAGAATGACCTCTTCTGGGTATTGATCAATTCCTTACCCTGAGGTGTGTATTGTGGGATTTTGATGGACTTTCAGTTAAGGAACATATGTATTATATGGCCATGATTTTGTTGTCTGTTAAGAAGGTTGTACTTCTGCACTGGCAAGATCAACAAAGTGTTTCCTATCAGGAGTGGCTGTAGGAACTTATTTATAATCTGTGGCTGGAAAAAATGATTGCCAGTGTTGCAACAAACCTAATTCTTATGATAAAAGTGAGGCAGGTTGCACATGCTGTATTCACTTTAGTATCCTTTGTAGCAAGCCCTCTTCCTTTTTTTTTTCTTCTTGAGGATTCTTGGATTTTAACCCTTTAGTTTTTTTTTTCTTTCTGGCTTGGTACCTACTTGGGAATATTATATAAGGGTTATACCTTCTCATTTAATTTTTCTAGTTATTATTCATGGTTTGTTTCTGTGGTATTACTATATATTTTGAACCATTTGTGTTTCTGGCATGTATACTCTGATATATTTAATGTACTCTAATCTCTGCACAAGGGTCAGAGGGTTTGGGTGGTAGTAGGGACATTGTTTTTGTTATTTGTATTGTATTGTTGTGTTGTTAATTTGTTGTATTGTTATTAGTGTAGTTATATTTTTACATCTTTAAATAAAAATAAATAAATAAATAAAATAACATCAGACTTACAGCCATTAACCATCACATTACTCGAGGATGGAGATGAGTAATGGCATTAGGCCATACATACAGATGGGGTGAATTACATGACCATCCAAACCACACAATACTGACAAGATTATGGTCTTAACCCCAAACGGACAAATAAAGGTGTCCTAAAAATGGGGTATTATAGACAATACTTCTTCTACGTGTGTCTGGTTTCAAGTCACAATCGTAGACCCTTTAACCTAAAAAAAGAGCCAAAACCACATCCTAATTCCTTCCTGAGCATGGTAATATGGAAAAGTGCCTGCCTAGGTAAGACAGTAACAATATAGTACTACATGGGTTTTCCTAGAGCCCTTCAACCAGATTAGCTAGATATCTGCCTTTATTAGGCATTCTACCATTTACCACTTTTTCAGCAATATCACCGTAGCCAGGAGGACTCTTTGATTACCTCAACAAAGTTAAGAATAAAAGTTAATGGTAGAAATATAGAATACACAATAAAATGCACTTAAGTCTCATTAGATCTCATTAACTTCTTGTAGCACAGTACGGTGTAGTGAACTCTGATTTACTGCTATCTTAACTTCTACTGGGGTTTATAAGAACACATCTCAGGTGCTAAAGTGAGTCTCTATAAACACACAAAAATCGCATGATAAAACAAAAAGTAACTTACAAAAACATGAAATTAATAAAATATTGATTACTTTAGTGTCCACTTCATCGTATTAATCCTATTAATTGGGCCTGATTCTCAAAAGTCAGTGCAAGCCATGCCAAAGGTGGTTTGCACCAATTGCCGTGCACTAGGGAACTTGCCCCTGATTCTCTATCAGTTAGGGTCCCGTGGCAAAGTCCCACAACCCTTGCCATGCACCAAACAGAGGATGCATCTGGACAGGTTGCCACAAGCTGCAGATTGCCATGCAGCAGTGAACATAAGAAGTCACTGGTAGTCTAGCAGACCACCCCAGCCCCGATCCCCTTATTTTTAAATATTCAGCTCCCTGGTCGTCTAGCAGATCCCCCTGTCCTGATCCTCTTATCATTATAATATTCAGATTCCTGGTGGTCTAGTGGATCCCTTTCAGCCCCAATCCCTTTATCATTGTAATATTCAGGTCCCTGGTGGACTAGCAGCCCACCACCCTGCCCCAATCTGCATGGATACTAATATATTCATTCCCTGTTGGTCTAGCTGACCCCCACAGCCTGATCCCTTTATCATTAATATATGCATTCCCTGGTGGTCTAGAGGACCCCTCCTATCACCAATCAACATATTTAATATACATATTTTTACCCTAGTGTTCTATGGATACCCCCACCACAACCCAGCAGGTATGCCCTACCACCCTAGTCCCCTGTCCCATCCACAAATGACAGCTGGCACAGTCTTCTCTCCACACCTCAGCCAGCAGCCAATTGAAGTACAAGGATCATGTACTGTATTCAGTATGCACTCTGTTGACAGTTCAGTTGGCAGCTGGCTGCAGTGGGAAGAGGAGGGCTGTGCCAGTCACCAGCTAAGGGATGGGGACAGATAGAGTAGGGTGGTGGGGCACTGCCTGCTGTGGGAGGTGTGTCCATTAGACCATCAGGGTAAAAATATATACATAGATACATAGACAGTGTTGGCAGATAAGGGCCTATGGCCCACCCAGTCTGCCCATTTGAGCTTGTAAGTTCAGTTTATGTTTTTATAGAAGTCTGTTGCCCCTACCCCTGACCTCCAGAATTCCTTTATGTCTATCCCATGCATTCTTAAATCCCGTGATTGCTTCAGCCCTCACCACTTCCTCTGGAAGCGTGTTCCACTTGTCCACCACCCATTCTGTGAAGAACTTTTCCTCACGCTTCTCTAAATCATCCTCCTGCAACTTCATTCCATGCCCTCTACACCTGGAACATATTGTTTTGCTTAAAATAGTGTATTCCTGCACCCTGTTCCTCCCTGTAAGATACTTGTATGTCTCTATCATATCCCTCTCTCCTCCTCTCCTCCAGGGAGTACATATTCAGTTCCTTCAACCTGTCCTCATAGGACTTGTGATGCAATCCATGTACCATCTTTGTTGCCTTCCTCTGAACCTTCTCTACCCTGTCTATGTCCTTACATAGGTAAGGTCTCCAGAACTGTATACTGTACTCCAGGTGGGGCCTCACTAGTGTCTTGTATAGTGGAATTATGACCTCCTTTTCCTGCTGGTGATGCCCCTGCCTATGCATCCCAGCATCCTATTTGTTTTACCTGCTGCCTTGTCACACTGTTTCCTACCTTGAGGTCATCAGAGATGATAACCCCAAGATCCCTTTCCTGCTTGGTGCATGCTATATCCTCACCCCCAACTGATATATTGTGCCAGGGTTTTGTGGCCCATATGCATTATCTTGCACTTCTTTGCATTGAATTTCAACTGCCAAACCCCTGACCATTCTTCAAGTTTCTGCAGGTTCCTTTTCATTCTGTCTACACCCACTGGTGTGTCTACTCTGTTACAGAGCTTTGTGTCATCAGCTAACAGTGAAATTCTGCCTTCTAGGTCCTGCACAATGTCACTGATGAAGATGTTGAATAGGACTGGTCCCAGCTCTGATCCCTGTGGTACCCCACTGGTCACTCTTCCTTCTGTGGAGTGACAGCCATTTAACATCACCCTCTGTGTCCTGCCACCCAGCCAGTTGCCTACCCACCACACTACTGTCCAGCCCGCACCCATATTCCCCAGCTTGTGTAATAGTCTTTATGTGGCACAGTATCAAAGGCCTTGCTGAAGTCCAGATAGGCCATGTCCACTGCCCTCCCTAATCCACCTCCCTAGTCACCCAGTCAAAAATTCAACGAGGTTGGTCTGACATGACTTCCCCTGGTGAAACCATGCTGCCTTGGGTCCTGTAGTCCATTGACAACCAGATGTTTCACCAGACTCTCCTTCAGTAGTGCTTCCATGATCTTCCCCACTACCGAGGTGAGGCTGACTGTCTGTAGTTCCCCGCTTCCTCTTTGTTCCCACTTTGTATAAGGGACTACTCTGCTGTCCTCCAGTCTTTGGGTATCTCCTCTGATTCCAGTGATCAGCTAAACAGGATAGCTAGAGGCTCAGCCACCACCTCTCTTAGTTCTTTAAGGACCCTGGGTGCACCCCATCTGGCCTCATTGCTTTATCAACTCTTATTGCTTCCATATCCTTCAGGACCCTTTCTCGTGTAAAGGGACTTGTGTCCATTTCTGCATCATTCTCACCACTTGTACTCCCTTCAGACCCATTACCTCCTCTTCCTCAGTAAAGACTGAGCAGAAATACCTGTTCAATATGTCAGCTTTACTGTTGTCATCCTCCACGTGGCCCCCCATCCTCCTCTCTTCAGTCTCACTATCCCTCCCTTTGCCTTTCTTTTTTCACTTATGTACCTGTAAAGGTTTTGTCCCCAATACCCACTGATTTTGCAATGTGTTCTTCTTTCTGAGCTTTGGCTTCCCTTACTGACCTCCCTGCCTCCATTTGCTTCTTCTGGAACTTCTCCCTATCCCCTTCTGCCTGTGTCTTTTGTATTGCCTGAATGCAATCTTTTGGCTTTCACTTTCTTTTGCTACCTCTTTGAAAACCATAATGGTCTCCTCTTCCTTTCCTCTTGCTAACCTGCTTAATGCATAATTCTGTTGCTCTTGTAATCCCCATTTTAAATACTGCCTCACTGTTCCTCAACCCCTGATTCCTGCTCCATTCCCTTAATGCCTCTTTCTGAGTATCTCCCATTTTCCCAAAGTCTGCCCCTAAAATCCAGGATACATGTTTTGTGTGGTTTGGTTCTGCTCTTTCTGTGATTTCAAACCATAGTGACTGGTGGTCACTGTTCCCCAGGTGCTCCCCACTGTTAACCCATCACACTGTCCCTGTTTGTAAGCACAAGGTCCAGTATTGCCTTCTGCCGAGTTGGTTCCATGACCAGTTGCTTGAGGAAGGCACCCTGAAGGAGTCCAGGATAAATCTGCTCCTAGTTGATGCTGCTGCTGGGATGCTCCAGTCCACATCTGGAATATTGAAGTCTCCAACCAGTACTACCTCACTCTTGTCTGCCATCCTTGGATGGCTAGCATCAGCTCCCTATCTGTTTCTTCCGCCTGGGCTGGTGGTCTATAGACCACACCTGTGCAGATGGCTGGCCCCATTTTCCTTTCCAGCTTAACCCACAGTATCTCTCCCCATTTTGTTCCTCCTGGATCTCTGTGGCCCTTATGTCATTTTTCACATACAGTGCCACCCTCCTCACTTCCTACTGGCCCTGTCTCTTCTGAATATGTTGTAGCCACGTGTGGCCTATCTCCCACTCGTGGTTATCATTACACCAGGTTTCAGTGATGGCCACAATGTCCAGGTCTGACTGCACCATGACAGCCTCCAGATCTTCCATATCTTGTTGCTAAGGCTCCTGGCATTGGCACACATGGCTGTCCATGACTTGATCTCCCTACACTGTTTCGCTGTTCTACTCCAGCCCCTTCCTTGGTTGTCCTTTATCCCTGGTTCTCCTTGCCGTCTGCCCTTCTGTGAATTTTGCCCTTTTCTGCCTATCCACCTCTTGGGCACTAATCTCAATCTTTGCACACTGCTTTGTAGAGATAGCCACTCCTGCGGTTCACTGGTTCCACTGCTAGTTGTGGGGTGAGCAAGTAGGTACCCTCCTTGCTGGCCTGCCCTTTGCTAGTTTAAATGCTTGTCAATGTAGCATTTAAACTTATCATTGAGTGCTTGATTCCTCCAGGATGGATGCAGGCTGTCAGGCTTGAACAAACCTCCATCCTCCAGGTGGGTCCCCAGTCACCAATGAATCCAAACCCTTCCTCACAGCACCAGTTCTTCAACCATGAGTTAAAGTTCCTGATGCATGCACCCTATGCTTTCCCTTGCTTCTCACAGATAGTACTTGAGAAAGCAACAAAAGTGGCTACTTGCTTGAGACCCTCCCCAACTTCCTAAACTCTTCCTGAACTTCCTTTGGCTCCCCATTTGCCAGGTCATTAGTACCTAGGTGGATAAAGACATCCAGCTCACCCTCCCGTCTTGCCTTCCAGTGATCCCCATGATCTTCCTTTCATCCCTCCATGCCGTGGCACCTGGTAGGCACCTCACCTCCCAGTCCCCTCCTGTGTTCCTAGATGGATCCTCTTATGATGGAGTCCCCACCAGGATTCACTTCCTCCTCTGGGGTCCACTGCTTCCCACTGAGGTCACCTCCTTGGCTAACCTCCACATCTTTTCCTTCCACTCTCTGGGACTTCTGTTTGGTTGTCCCCATTTGCCAGTGTGACATATGAGTTCTTGAGTGGAATAGATTTGGGATGTGCCTCTGTCTGACTGCTCTAACCTCCCTGAGCCCACTGTCACCAAGTGTTCCTCGTTCTCTGCATCCTTGAGGCAGTTGCATTGACTTGGTGGTCTCTGGATAGGGTGATGGTACTCTGACCCAGTTTACTTCCGCTCTGAGTCTGGCTACCTCATCCCACAGTCCAGAGAGATGCATGCAGATAGGGCAGCACCTCAGTGTCCAGAAGGTCTGCCTGAATATGGCTGCCCCACAGCCACTGCATTGCACCACTCCCCACATTATACTGCAATTATACTGCTGTTCCACTACTTGTCTGTTACTGAAGCTCTCCTAGTTCCCTTTTTATTAATTTACTGTCCTAAAATCCTGCCACTGATCCTCAGATACTTTTCTTTTAGAAAAAAGAAATAAACCAATAAATAAATAAATGAGTCAAAACACTTGTCTTGCTGAGGGTGGGCTTCTTCACCCTTATGCCCTCCTACTCACACCCTTACTATCCCCTGTGTTTAGCTCCTGTCAATCAGATTTAACTGGGCATATAATTAAGAGTTGGGAAGAAGGGTGGGGCAAAATTTGCAGCAATTAAAGACAGCAAAGATATACACCACCACCACGCTTTTAAATTTTCAACAGCCCAAAACAATTCTAAGCAAAGACAGCAAAGAAATTACAGTGTCACTAAAAGCCCACAATCTAAGTTTAAAGAAAAATAGCAATTACCAGTTACTGTAAAGCACTGAATTGAATATGTTTCTTCCCTTCTGGCCAGTAGGGGCTAGGGAGGAGGATGGATCTGCTAAACCACCAGGAATTAATATATCATTATTCAGGCAGATCAGGATGGGGTCTATTAGACCACCGGGAAATGCATATATTAATGATAAGGAGTCAGGCTGGTGGGGTCCACTAGACCACCAGGGAATGAATATATTATTATTCAGGGTGATTGGAGGGTGTTGGTCACTACACCACCAGGGCCTGATTATTTTACTGATATGTGGAGCAGGGCTGAGGGTTCACTAGACCACTAGGGACAAGATTAGTTTACTCAAAGGGGATCAGGGCTGGGGAGGGAGAGTGTGACACATTGCCACAAGATGTTAACTTTGCAGAGGGCATATTTCTAAGCACCCATAGACCAGTCCTGACTGATGTAATGGTACTTAGAAATATGTCTCTCGGGAGAGTACTAAGAATCACAAATTAGAGGTTTGCCAGCCTGCATCTTCCATATGCTCCATAGCATCATGCCGCAGCCAATTTAGTGCCACATGGACGATGCAAGCCCTCTTTGGTGCATGCAACCTGTGGATGATGCAAGCTGTGTTTGACAGTCACTCCCAGGGCATCATTTGCTGCAATGGGCACTTTGTGCCATTCCTGTGGTGAAAGTCCTTTGTGCCTGTCTGGAAACTTTGAGAATCAGGCCCATAATTTTATGTGAGGAAAATCTAGGAATATTAAATTTCTTATCAAGTTTTATAACTAGCATATTAAGAAGGTTTAAAATGAGTTTCCATATCCATCTCAGCTTAATGCTTTATGACTCTTGAAAATGCCAAAGGGCACACAATGTTTTACACTCCCCACAGCCGCATCTTTTGATCAGAGCAATTTTGTCTCTTATGTGAGTCATAAACTATGGCCTTTGGTTCCCTTTTATCACATAAGCTAAGAAGAAGAATAGTAATAACAAAATAGTACCACTGAAGGAATGTAAACATATTCACCATTAATATGGGCCATCAATAAAAGATCAAAATAAGGTGAACTCTAAAGAATTCACTCAAAATCATTCTCTCTCAGAAAATTTTGCACATAGTTTCCATCAACATTATCCCCAAATGACACCAGATAATGTTTCCAGAAGGTTTCTTATCTGTCAGTCTCTCCACCATAACCCACCTATCAGAACGCCATTGTTCTGATAGCCAAGTCAGGCAAATTTATCTGGGTAGTCAAACAGAAAGAAAATGCTCCACTGATAATAGTATTTTTTCCCTTCATTAATAATTTTAAAGACTCCCAAGCCTCAGGCAGCATTAGAATACCTCATTTAGAGTAAAACATGCCTTTATGCATGTATACTGCAGCCCAGTCTCTCTCAGGGATAAGTACAACTCAATCATTCCTCCTTTCTTCTCTCTCTCATTCCATGTGGTCAGCACCACCTTCAACCAAACTGTTGGGTGTACCAAAGAACTATGTAAACTATTTGATATTATCCAATAAATTATAAATAGATTTGTTTTAGAGATTTTATTTTAAATTGAACTATGGCTCCTTTACAAGGGTGCTGTCTCATTTAAGCAGGTCTAAGCATGCTGACATTTGGAACACCAAAAAACAGCTTCCAAGCATTCCAGTTGTTCTATGCAAAGAGAGAAAAGAACTTTTGTATTAGCCTTACAATAACTTAAAACAGGTGTATCTGTAATAATTTCAAAGTCTTGAAAAGGAAAAGTTAGAGCAGTGTAGAGCGGAGCAGCAGTGAAGTCATCTTAGTTGAAACCTCAAGCAAAAACAAGATAGTTTGAAGCTCTTTATGAATCACTTCATGGTTCTTCTTTATGCACCACAGCATCCCACTGGCCCTACCTACTGCCTTGTTGGAGTGCCTTGCTACTTTGAGGTCATCAGATATGATTACTCCCAAATCCCTTTTCTGTTTGGTGTCCATCAATATCTCTTCCCCATATTAATACACTATACTCTGCCTCTGGGTTTCTGTGCCCTATATGCATAATTTTGTAGGTTTGCACATAGAAACCCAGCTGCCAAACCCTTGACCATTCTTCACATTTTCTTAGGTCTCTGTATATTCTCTCTGCCATTTCCTGTTTCACCAAATTGCAGATTTTGGTGTCATCTGCAAAGAGGCATATCTTTCCTTCCATTTCTTCTGCAATGTCAATGTCACAATGCAATGTCATGTAAAAGACATTAAAGAGGACTAGGCACAGTATTGAACACTGAGGCATGCCACTGGCCACTCTCCCAACCACTGAGTGGATGTTGATTACTACCACCCTCTGTCACCTATCCATCAACTAATTTTGCACCCAATTTAAAACCTTAGGACACACACCAAAACTACCCAGTTTCCTATTGAGCCTTCTATGTGGTACAGTGTCAAAGGTCTCACTTAACTCATTGTTCAGCATTTTGTGTCTATGATAAGCCATTCTATCACATAAATATCTACTGACTAACTATTGCAACTAACTACTCTAAGGATGGGGCACTCTGTTAATTAAAATTGCCTTTTTGCCTGTTCTTACTTTGTATTCTTTTTCCTTGCTCTACCCAATTTGTAGAGCTGTGAAGAATTTACAATTCTACATCAGATGGATATCTGCAGAATTATGGAAATGCAACCTGATTTCTTGAATTCCATATGTGAAGTAGAATTCTGAAATTCCAAAAGCAGTTTTCAGCTTTTTTAAACATAGATTCATAATTCACAGTTTCATTACCATGGATTAGCATATTCTGGAAAACTAATCAGCAGTTTACAGTAACTGCAGAAAAGTAATCTGCTTTTTAAAATTACTTTAAAACATGTTCACTTTCTAAATTAAATGGCATTTATCAAAACATTTTAAAAAGCATTTCAGAAGCAAAAATCCATTCATCCTGAATTTTGAGGGCAGAATCCAGCATTCTGCATAGCTCTACCAAGTTGTTTGTACTGCATATGAAGAGCATTTTTACAGCAGGCAATTGTTCTTTAAAACATTTAGAGTTAACCACAAAAGATTTCAACATAAAGTTTGTCTCATCTTAAACTTGGAAAATGTTTTTAATTTTTTTCTCCAGCTCTTGTTTAAATAAATATCTTAAAACATCTTTGGTCTCTTTGAAAACAACTGGATATCTCAGATCTCAATAATGAAGTACCAGGAGGTTGATATTGATAATTACATATCCTCAAACCCCATGTCAACAACCTCTTCTCTCATATCTCAGTTGTATTATCAGTACTTCATCAGAGCAAAACTAAGCTGGATACTACTTCAGCAAAACCTGTAATATACTATCATGCCTTACTTGATTAAGGACCATTTGAAACCAAGTGTAAGTTCATTTGTCTAGAAAAGTTGTTGATTTTGGTCATGTCGAACTCATAAGTGCAATCATTGAGAAAATGAAAATGACATAGCATGAACAGTTGGTTGACCAGAATATAACTTAGCAATAGTTTGGCATACATTAAGTAAAAGTCTTAAAGTCATGTGTTTTGCTTCAATGTGTGTGTAAGGCACAGAATGAGGTAAAACATCTAACATGGGTTAAGAAAGGAAAGAGAAAAAGAGGGCCATTGCAAACAACTGCTTTAGCAACTAGACCTCTTTTAGTTTTGTAGGGCTTTCACAGTTGGAGTACAGGTAGTTTGTGCTCTTTCAAATGGATCATGCCAGTCAAGGAAAAATGGGGAAATAAAGGAATACCATGATACCAAACCCCAAGTGGCTGAGAAAAGGGATACAGGATAGTCTTCTAAACTAGGAATTAGACTTAATGCCACAATTGTGCATTGAATAAGGTATATCCGTGTTCTTTGTGCTACAACATACTATTAATATGTGAATACTCTCTGAATTATGAAATATAAAACAAAGTAACATAGAAATATAGAATTTGTCAGTAGAAAAGGACCCCTGGCCCACCAAGTCTTCCCAAGTGTTCCCTGCTTAATCTATTACCACAGACCCTAATTGGTCTTTGGCTACCTCCTCCATTATGAGTAAATAAGTATGATAAAAGTAAATAAAATGTTTTTAAAAAGAAGGATATGGGTGCAAGAAAACATCAAATCTATCTACAGTGAAGGATCCTGCTCACCAATATATTGTAGTAAAAGGGTAGGCTAGCAAACAAGAAAGCTGTTTACAATTAGAAATATATAGCTGGTGCTGGTGCTTAAGAGGAAATGAACTTGTGAGTGACCCACACAAGTTATGCTGCTACACATTATATTACTGCTACTATCAAGTAGTTATCTCAAGTCACAGAAGCAGTGATTTGTCAGTGTCAGGAATGCAGAGAAAAGGATTATGTAGCTTAAGGTGATATACAGTAGTATGTTCGGCCTGATGATACAATGTTGCCCAGCATTTAGTTCAATCATGATCGAAGATACAGTATTCTGATACTACTGACACGAAGTCCTCAGCCACAACTAGATGTAATACTTGGTATCACTGGGCCCGATTCCAAGAAGTTATGCCAGGCGAAATGCAGTACAACAGTCCTGATAGTGCAAATCGTCAAGTTACGCCAGCGATTTGCAACATGTGTGATTTCAAAAGAACACTTATGCCACAGTCCACAACTGCTACAACAAACACAAGTTACACCGCAGTTATGACAAAGAATGCCTATGCCACTTTGTAATGTGACTTAAAATATGTGTAACACACCAGCACCACAGAACTGCTATTCCAGAACAGGTGGCATAATGAACCATGCCAAAGGATAGTAACATAAGTTAGAACAAAGAAAACCTGTCCTAACCAGAGCACAGGCCATAGAAACACCCCTCCCCCACAAAGCCAGACTGCAGCATATCCCCAACCAGTAGGCCCTGAATGTGTGATTTATGGCATACAGTGGAACACTCCATTAAATGTGCCCTAGGAAGCCCAGGACACAGTGAAATAGGTAGCAGCATGGCCAGACAAACCAATAGTAAGTGAAATACATATCTGGTGCAACATGTACCATAGCATGTAGCACAATAGCCAAACACAGACTGTGGACTGTGGAACAGGGCATCGTACTGTGGAACAGAGAAGTGATGGGACATACAGTAGGGAACAATGCCATGTACTGTGGGACAGTCGAGAGGTATGTACTGCTGACAGTATTATGAGTTGCGACATGCATACTGCTATGTTGGTATTGCTAATTACGCCATGTCTTGCAGGTGTAACTTGCAACATGTGTAATTCTGCATTTCTTGTTACATCTGGTGATTCTCTTGGAATATGGCGTAGCTTGCATATTGTAGGGATTTTGGTGTAACTTAATGTACCGGCATACTTTGCACCTTACTTTCATCGCTGTCTTGGAATCAGGGCCCTGTTTTTAAATGCTATACATATAAGGAGTAAAACAGAAAGAGGGAATCCAGCCACAAATGTACCATTTGCAGAATTATAGTCAGCATACCCCAATAAATCTCATGCCAGAAATTAGGTTTCTAAATTACTTCTTTAAAGTTATGAGCTATTTTGTAATCCTGATTTCACTCCCTGTTCAAAAAGCCATTTTCAGTGAAAAGCAACTAACAATGTCATAACCAGACCTCACAGCCCAGTCCTTCCTGTCAACAACCTTACAGGATCTATTTCTCCAAAGTTTAAGAAATTGTAGTTGTAGTAATCATTAAAAAACTGGCATAGGGTTAGTTGCAGTGTTTCCAGAATGTTCAGAGGCATAGTGCTGTGCTTTAGAATTGTCTGAAGGTGGGTTTGGAATGCAGCACTGAACCAAAGTATAGAATGTGAAGGTGGTGCAGAATTTTAAATGTTGGAGGAGGGGGATGCAATCTCAGAATGCGGTAGGGATGCACCATCTTGAAATGTGGTGGGACACTCAATCACAGAATGTGACAGGAAAACACTTCAAGGAACTTAGCGGGCTGGCAATTTAGGAATATAGTGGGATGCTCATAGTCAAATGTGACAGGACACACCATTTTATTCTAAAATTGCTTGTCCTTGCCACATTCCAGATTTGTATACACCCACCACATTTCAAAACTGTGCAACCACATTCTAAAATTCTGTATCATTGCCACATTCTAACATTGCACATCCCAGCCACATTTCAAAATTGCACATCCCCACCACATTCTGAAGTAGTGTTTCAGTGCCACATTCTGAAATTATGTCACTGCCGCTGTTCTGAAATTTTGCATCATCAGCATCTTCCAAAATTGTGGCCACTGCCACATTCCAAAATCATGCATTACAGCCACATTCCAAAACTATACATCACTGCCAAATTCTGAAACTGTGTATAACCAGTACATTTTGAAACTATGCCTCGCCATCAAATTCCTAAATTATGTGTCACTGCCACATTCCAAAACTGTGTGTCACTGTCACATTCCAAACTTCTGCATCACTGTCATGTAGACTTAGTTTGCTGGCCAAGGCACCTAGTTTCACCTGAGCTCTTTCCTTCTAAGCTTGCTTGAAAGGACAGAGCAGAGAACCTTACCAGAACAAGGGATAGGATTAAGACTCTTTTGGCTAAGCAGATTTACTGTATGTTGTTATTTTTATTTTGTACTCACAGGGATTGCTGCTGTTTGTTGTTAACATTTAATTGCTTTATTTTTCTCTGATTCAAATTGTTGTTGCTGATATACCTTCTTCTGCATTATTACAAGGTGTGCCTACAGGTGTATGCTAACAGATTACTGCTGTAATCTTCGATTCAGATTGTCTTTGCAAGGTATATCTTCTGTTACTGCTTTATTTTTCTATGTAGCTAAGCGTTTCTTACAGGGTATGTCTTCTGAAATTATTACAGGTGGTGCTTTACAGGTTTTACATTTTTATCTAACATTAGGATAAGCTTTCAGGGTTACTGCATTTGTTGTTGACTGTTTCTGCTCTTACCTCCTTGTTCTTTCATCCATGGTTTTCTTTTTCAACAGGGAAGGCCCAGACACCAACTCCCATCCCCAACCACCCCACACTACACTCCTTTTATAGGGTACCACAGTTGTGACATTTCCGTGGCAAAGCAGGAAGGGGTGGAACAGTGGGCATCCACAAGGTGGGCTCATTTACAAAGGCATCTAGTAATTTAACTTGTTATAACAAGTTATGTGAAAACAAAACACAAAATCAAACCATTACTTGCATTTTTCCTTAAAATTACTCTGACCAGGTTATAAACTCAGCAACTTATCTGGAATGGGTAACATTAACTGCAGGTACTGTCGAACACTTTTCAGAAGGACAGTCTTACAGGATTTAGGACACTGTCCTACATGCTGAGCCATTGGAAAGCTTAGGCCTTAGCTTCAGGCAGCATGGGCAGAGATTGCATGCTTCAAATTTCATATTCAAGAGGAAATACATTATTAGAACAACCCGCCATTTCCCCAACACACAACAGAAGAACCTCGACTGCAGATGGTAGTTGGTCCAGGAGGTTAACAGGTGGCTAGGAGGGGCAACTGGGTGCCCCATCACTCTGTGCTCTCCAACATATTACCTCCAAAACCATTTAAACACTACAAACAGGTATCTGCCTCTGTCTCTGAAATCAAACGAAGGGGCAGAGGACACTGCAAAGCAGGACACTGCAGCACAGGAGCTAGCACAACAAAACTCGCCCAAATCAGGAACCAAAACAAAAAAGCAAAAAGGAAATCAAAAAACTTCTGATCATAGGAGACTCCATGATTCGGGAGTTGATATCCATCTCCAGCCAGGGTAATGGCTAGATGTCTCCCAGGTACATCAGCATGGAAAGACACTGACCGCATTACTAAAATTGTTCACAAAGCAGGAGAAAACATTGACATCCTGGTACACATAGGGACTAATGATCTCGCCAGCTGGTCAGTTATGGAGACCAAGGAACACCTGACCAGGCTGGGGACAAACTATCATCCATTTCATCTAACATCTCCTCTCTGAGATCCTACCAGTCTGGGAGAGGGGCAGATGGACAGAAGGTCAGAGAAGAGGAGATGGGGAGCTAAACATGTGGCTCAAGGGCTGGTGCCAGGAAAATGACACAGATTTGTAGGAATGGGCAACAGTTCTGGGAGGAAAGTTCTTTAAATTTGATGGACTGCATCTGACTAAGGAGGAGTCAGTGCATTGGGGCAGAACTTTGATGTCTGGCAGAATATTTAAACCAGCAATGGGGAGAGGGGTGCAGCACCCCACACGTTGAATGTGAAGAACACCCCTTCCCTCAGCTAGTGGTCAAACAAGGATTCAGCATGTTTGCAGTTCATTTGCATCACCAGGTAAGAAAAAGGTCCACCTCCCGCACGACACACAGGAGAAATGCCAAACCTCACTCAACAACTAACACACTGAAATCTGGCCAATGGAAAATCATGTACACAATGCTCACAGCCTGGGAAATAAGATCCCAGACCTGCAGGCAATAATGTCAGAGGTGAAACTGGACATAGTAGCACTTAGTGAGACATGGTTTACCAGTAACCACACTTGGGAGATTTCAGTACCTGGCTATGTACTGTTCAGAAGAGACTGAGGTTCAAAAAGGGGGTGGAGGTTGTATGTCAATGAAAATATCAAAGCTACAGAAATTCAGAATACACATAAGGCGCTAGAAGAACTGTGGGTCACCCTGGAAACAGGAAATGGGACAGCCATAAGAACTGGGGTTGTCTACAGACCCCCAGACTGGGGTGACATAGACACATTACTGTTAGAAGATATACAAACATTACAGCTAAAGGGAGGTTCTGATAATGGGAGACTTCAACATGCCGGATACAGATTGGTCAATACCAGCAGGAACATCTGCCAGAACTAAACACATGGTGGATTCCCTGCAGGAGGGCCTCAAACAACTGGTACAACAACCCACAAGAGACAGGGCTATCCTAGATCTAGTACTGACTGACATGGAAGGGATCACAGATCTCCAGGTAGAAGGTCACCAGGGCCAGTGACCATCACATGGTATGGTTCAGTTTGGCCACCACATCTAAATCATCCCATTCCAAGGCAAAAATATGGGACTTCAGAGGAGCTGACTTTGATAAGATGGCCAACAGACTTAAGCTAGCCCTGGCAAAAAGAAACACAGGGAGGGGTACAGGCAAAGAGGGTAAGCATTAAGGATGCAATATTTGAAGCAACATCCCATTGTGTTAGACAGAAAAGGAAGTGTAAAAGAAGAAGGAAACCACTTTGGTTCTCAAATACAGTAGCAGAAAAGGTCAGAACCAAAAGGCTGGCCTTCAGGAAATATAAGGGAACACAGCGGATGAAGATACGAGGCATATCAAACTGCCCTAAGGGAAGCAGGGAAGGCAGTAAGGCAGGCAAAGGCCCAAACTGAGGAAACACTAGCATGAACAGTAAAAGAAGGTGACAAGACTTTCTATAGATACATTAGTGAAAGGAGAAAGTCCAGAGGAGGTATCGCTAAGCTCAAAGGAGAAAAGGGGCATGTGAGGAGGAGAACTCATAAAAGCATCTATCCTAAATAGATACTTTTGCTCAGTATTTACTGAAGAGAAGGTAGGGCAGGGTCCACAGCTCAGCACCATGGACACAGCGGGAGGAGGTGAGCACTACTCTCTTCACAAAACAAATGATCCTACAAGAGCTCACTAAGCTCAGAGTGGGTAAGGTGATGGGACCTGATGGCATACATCCCAGGGTACTGAAGGAGCTAAGGGTGGAACTAGCAAAGCCATTAGCAGAACTGTTTAGTGAGTCTCTGATCATAGGAGAAGTCCCAGAAGACTGGAGAAGGGTTCATGTGATCCTGCTCCACAAGAGTGGTAGCAGGAGGAGGCAGAGAACTACAGACCAGTCTACCAGTCAGTCTTACTTCAGTAGTGGGCAAAATTATGGAGGTACTCCTAAGGAAAGGATAGTGCAACACCTGGAATCCATAGGGGCACAGGATCCAAGACAGCATGGGTTTACAAAAGGAAGGTCCTGTCAAACTAATCTAATAGATTTCTTTGCCTATGTAACCAGAGTAGTGGACCAAGGGGAGCAGCTGATGTCACCTACCTTGACTTCAGCAAAGCTTTTGATACTGTTCCACATAGACGATTGATAAACAAGCTGGGTAGGCTTGAGGTGGGTCAGAAGTTGGTCAACTGGGCAAAACTGGTTGACAGGCAGAAAACAGAGAGTGGTGGTAAATGGTATACAGTCAGAAGAGATGCAAGTCACAAGTGGGGTACCAGGGATCAGTCCTGGGGCCAGTCCTCTTCAATATCTTCATTAGTGACATTGCAGATGGACTAGAGGGTAAGGCTTGTCTGTTTGCAGATGACACCAAGATCTGCAACAGAGTAGATGATCCAGATGGGGTGGACAGAATGAGACGTGATCTGGATAAACTAGCAAAATGGTCAGAAGAGTGGCAACTGGGATTTAATGCAAAGAAGTGCAAGATCATGCACATAGGAAAAGAAACCCTGAAGCCACCTATAGACTGGGAGGGAGTTTCTGGCAGTCACAAAGGAAGAAAGAGACTTGGGCATCATAATCACCGATGACCTGAAATCATCCAAGCAGACCTCTAAAGCAGTAGGTAAGGCTAGGGGATGTTAGGGTGTATTAGTAGAGGTATCACAAGTCGTAAGAGGGAGGTAATAATCCTCTTCACAAGACACTGGTTAGGCCCCATCTGGAGTACTGCATGCAGTACTGGAGGCCACACCTTCACAAGGACATTAACCAAATTGAGGCAATCCAGAGAAGGGAAACCAAAATGGTGCAGGGACTGCATCAGAAGACATATGAGGACAGATTAATGGAGCTCAATATGTATACCCTTGAGCAAAGGGAGGAGAGGTGATATGATTGAAACATTCAAACACCTTAAGGACATTAACAAGGTGAAAGAGTCTAATATGTTTAAATATAAGAAAAATAGTAGGACAAGAGGACACAGCATGAGACTAGAGGGAGGCCGATTAAGGGAAATGTGAGGAAATTATTTTTCACAGAAATGGTGGTGGATGCATGGAATGGCCTACCTCAGGAAATGGTGGCTATGAATACAGTGCAGGGCTTCAAACAGGCATGGGATAGGCATAAGGAGCAATACAGATGGGTATGAATAGATAGCCCACTGACAGAGCAAAGGCCCATGGCACATTTATAAGGTAGAAAAGAAATGGACAAACTGATGGGCCTTGCAGTCCTTGTCTGCCATCAACTTCTATGTTTCTATGTTTCTGAAGCTGTGCATCCCTGCCACATTCCAAAACTGTGCATCACTGCACATTCTGAAATTTTGCATCACCACCATGTTCCAAAATTGTGCATCATTGCCATGTTCTGAAATTGTTCATCACCATTGCATTCTGAAATTGTAGCCATCACCATTTTCTGAAATTATGCTTCACTGACATTTTCTGAAATTGTGCATCACCGCCACATTCCAAAATTGTGTGTCACCATCACATGCCAAAATTGTGAGTCACTGCCATATTCCAAAACTGTGTATCATTGCCACAGTCAGAATCTGTGCATCACCGCTACATTCTAAAATTGTGGACTGCTGTCAGATTCCAAAATTGTGCAGCACTGTCACATTCCAAAATTCTGTATCACTATCACATTCCAAAATTGTACATTACTGCCATATTATGAAACTGTTCCTCTACACCACATTCCAAATTGTGCATTAGCACCATATTCTGAAATTGTATGTCACTGCCACATTCCAGAATTGTACATCATTGCCACATTCTGAAATTGTGCACCACCCCACATTGTAAACTTATGCGATCACTGCCACATTTCAAAATTGTGCATCACCGCTACATTCTGAAATTGTGTGTCACTGCCGCATTCTGAAATTACATGACTTCATCCCATTCTAAAATTACAGCTTCCTGCTACATTCTGAAATTGTGTTTAAACTTCCACATTCTGAAATTTTGCATCAACTTCACAGTCCAGACTTTTATGTCAGTGCCACATTCTACAGTTGTTTGTCACTGCAACATTCTGAAATTGTATATCACCATCAAATTTCAAAATTGTGTCACTGCCACATTCCACAACTGTGTGTCTAAACTTCCACATTCCAAAATTTTGTGTCACCTTCACATTCCAAACTTGTGTCACTGCCACATTCTGAAACTGTACATCACCACCATATTTCAAAATTGTGCATCACCATCAATATTCTGAAATTGTGCCTCACCGCTGCATTTCAAAACTGCATCACCACCACATTCCTAAGCTGTGCATCACTGCCACAATTCAAAATTTTGCATCATCGCTCATATTCCAAGATTGTGCACTGCCACATTCTGAAATTGCATGTCTCCATCGCATTTCTAAAACTGTAACTCCTGACATAGTCTGAAATTGTTTGTAAACCTCCTCATTCCAGAATTGCCTGTCACTGTCATTGTCACATTCTGAAAATGAGCATCCCCACCATATTACAAAGTTGCAGATCCCCACCACATTCTCAAACTGACTGTGCATGTCACATTCTAAAATTATGCATCCTTGCCTCATTATGAAATTACTTGTAATATATGGATAAGCCTCAATAATACTATACTAAGTTATACAAAATGTCCCAGTAATACATCACTACTCTCAATAATAGTATCCTGAAAAGTGATAATACTATCATTTTGCTGATAATACTACAGTTCAAAGGTCATCTCCAAATATAGTATTGTCAGTAGATCCATATATTACAAAATATAATAGAAAGATAAGTGTTTTGCAAGGCAGTAATACCATCTTGAGGTTTTGGGTACTTTAGGACCTATCGAGCTTCGTCTCGAGGTTCCATGTCCCCAAAACCTCTCAATGGTGTTACTGCCTTGTAATATACACTTATATGTCTATTATTCTATTTGTAACCGCACATTCTGAAACTGTTTCACCCCACATTCTGAGAATTTGTGTCCATGCCACATTGTGAAATTATATGTTGCATCCACAATCTGAAATCAAGCATCCCAACCACATAGGGAGCAGGATACATATTGTTGGAGTTGATACCTCATTTTCAACAATGTCCTGTGATAAATAATATAAAAGGACATACAATACAATATACACAACTAATAAACAGCATGTAACTTCCCACATTTTCATTCATAAATCATCAAGTTTCTGTTCATACTGTCAATCATTCATATAATTGTTAATTCCTAAATAACATAGACTGCTACCAAATAGAACATTTACATACTTTCCTTCACCCAAAACAAATACAGTCAGTATGTATATCATCTTTCAAAAGTTTTTAAGCAGTGTGTGTCCCTGGAGCTGTCTTAATTCTATTGGTATTCTTTTCCAATGTATCGCTAAATTATTTTGTAAGGTGGTGTCACCGAGTCTGTTTGTAAATTTAGTTATGGGAATAAGTGTCTTTTTAAACCTAAGGAGGTCTTCACAGGACATACTGAAGCCAAGATAACCACATTACTTAAAGGATGAGGTTTTGTACTATGAATTAGTTTATGACCACATTAACCATAGAAATATCCTTTTGACACTTGGTTGCAACCAACCTAACTTTTATAAACTTTACAATGGTAGTGACCATATTCAGCTCCTACAATAAATCTTCCTAACCTATAGTACGTTTGATCTATCTTATTTAGGGAGACCTAAGTGGAGTTCATGTATAAGCACAAACCATATTCCAAAACTGGAAGTAATAATTGCCAGCAGAATGAGGGAGGTGGTTCTGCCTCTGTACAGATCACTGATAAGACCCCACATAGAGTATGATGTCCAGTTCTGGAGACCACATCTCCAGAATGACATAGAGTGGAGGTGGTCCAGAGGAGGACAACTATAATGGTGCAGGGTCTGCATCAAAAGCCCTTTGAAGAGAGACTAAAGGACCTCAACATGTACACCCTGGAACAGAGAAAAAGGGAAGATATAATAGAGACCTTTCCATATCTCATTCTGGGAGTATTTTTCAGAAGAAAAGGTGCTGAAGAACAAGGGGACATGCTATGAATCTGGAAGGGGTAGATTCAGGAGAGATGTGAGAAAGTATTGTTTCACAGAAAGCGAGGTGGATTCCTGAAACAGCCTTCCAGTGGAGGTGATGGAGGCAAAACAATGGTGGAGCTCAAGAATGCATGGGATAATCACAAAGGAATCATAGTGAAAAGGAAGGGGAGGGAGAAAGAGCTGTAGATTGGGCATGGTCTGACATAATAGTGTACACTAGGTAGAGAGAAATGGGTAGACTGAATGAGCCATGTGGTCCTTATCTGCTGTCAAATTCTATGTAACCACATTTTGAAATTGTGCATCACCACTGCATGCCAAATTTATTCGCTAAGTTACATTATGAAATTACATATCCTTACCACCATCCACAACTATGTGTCTCCACATTTCAAAATTGTGTATCTCTGCCACATTCTAAAATATATGACATTGCCACATTATGAATTTTAGTTCCCATGCTACATTCCAAAACTGTGTTTCAGCTACTTTCTGAAATTTTGTCTTTGCTGCATTACACAGTTGCAACCAGTTGGCGTTTTGAAATCTCATACCTGTAGCATTCAAAAATTTCACACAATTTTGTCATTTGAAAGCTATGTTTGCTGCATTCCACCCTGGCACATTCTGAAGTACTGTATCTTGCATCTGCACATTATGGAAATGCATGCGCCAACCCTACCAATGTCAGGTTTTTTTATGTATTTACTACAATGACATTGTAACTTGGGAGAAATAAATCTTATATGGTAGTTTTCAGGGAGGACTAGCCTATGAATTCTGGTTATGACATCATCAATCGCTTCTTACTGAAACTGGCTTTTGAAAAGGCAGTGAAACTATGGTTACAAAATGACTTGTAAGTTTTAAATAAAGTAACTTAGAGATCTAATTTTTGACATGAGGCTGATTGAGGTTGTGTTGATTCAAATTCTGAATTTATTGATGCCAGAAATTGTGGCTGGACTCTTTTTATTAGTATTTTTTTATTTTTGGCAAGAAAAAATATCTTTATGACCAAATGGCCCTGTTTTCAATGTTGTCCTATATACAGTGCGATTCTTGGGAGTTGCTCACATCAAGTTACAAAATGGGAGGAGTGATAATGATGACTACCAAGCAAGAAAGAAACCTGGGGGTAATCATATCTGATGACCTAATGTTGGCCAATCAGTGCGACAAGCAGTCAGAAATGCTAGTGGGATGCTGGCATGCATTGGGAGGTATCATCAGCAGAAAGAGAGATGGAGTTAACTCTGTTTAGATCACTGATAAGACCCCAACTTGAGTATCTGTGTCCAGTTCCAGAGAACTCATCTCTGGAAGGACATGGACAGAATGGAGACATTCCTGAGGAGGGCAACAATAATGATAATAATACTTTTTATTTATATGGTGCCTTTCAATTATCAAGGCGCTACATAAACATCAGTTAAAACAATTAAAAGTCATTAAAATATTTGACAGAACCAAATCATTAAGCCAATTAGTATTTCAAAATGCTTTTCCCTAAGAAAGGTTTTCAAACCCTCTTAAATCCCTCCACAGAAGTACACTCGTAACTCGACAAGGTAAAGAGTTCCAAAGGGTGGGGGCAGCATAAGAAAAGCTCAAGCACCAGATTATTTCAATTCACCCTTGGAACCACTAGCAACCCTTGTTTCCAAGCACAGTGATTGATCGGGCAGTAGGGTACCAGAAGTTATTTCAGATAGACCGGCCCAAATCGTAGGGCTTTGAAAGTCAGCAAGCTGACTTTAAAGGTGATCCACCACCAAATCAGCAGCCAGTGCTGTTCGCAGAGCACCGTAGTAATATGACAGGATCTGCAAGACTCGTCTAAAGCCAGGCTGCAGCATTCTGCACTAGCTGCAGGTGATGGATTTCAACCCCTGAAAACCCTAGTTAGAGGGAGTTGCAGTAATCCATGCATGAGGACAAAAAGCGTGGACTAGAGTTGGAAGGTCAGCAGCGGAACAAGATGCCTAACCTGGGCAATCTTCCTAAGATGATAAAAGGAAGTCTTGATGACAGCAGACACCTGTGACTGCAGTGTCAGTCTATCATCAAGAACCAGCCCCAGGCTACACACTCATTCAGAGGTCAGGAGAGAGACACCTTGAAGAAAATTCCATGGAACGCACCACCACCGAACCCCCTATCTGTCGACCAGGGTCCACAACCAGTACCTCTGTTTTTCTGAGTTCAACCTCAGGCAACTAGAATCCATCCACTCCTGGATTTCTTTTAGACAGCTGTTGAAGACCGAGAGAGTTCCCTCCTGGTCAGGGGCAAAGAAAGGTAGAGCTGGGTATCATCTGCACAACAGTGAAGCCTCAGCCCATACCTTCTTACAATGTCTCCGATGGGTAGCATACACACTACAAATAACATGGGTGACAGTACTGAACCCTTAGGCACCCCACACAACAAACCATTTAATCCAAGGAAAGACCCCAGACACAACTCTTTGTGATCTTCCAGTGAGGAATGAAATGAACCATCTTAAGACAGTTCCGATATTCCAGATAAGAGCCTGAGGCTCTAACAACACCATGTGATCTACGGTGTCAAACGCTGAGGATAGGTCTAGGAGAACCAAGATGGAACGGCTCTTCTGGTCTCTAGCCATCAAGAGATCATTGAGCACCCTAACCAGTGCTGTCTCAGTGCTACAGTATGTCTTTTACGAAAACTGGACTGGAGGGGTTCATAGATGTCATGGATGGTCAAATGGTCCTCCAGTTGTGCTGCCATGACTTTCTCAATCACCTTCCCAACAAAGGGAAGGTTAGAGATAGGTCTGTAGTTTGCAAGACAGTCAGGGTCCAAGGTAGCTTTCTTTAAGAGTGGTGTCACCACCATCTCTTTCAGGGAGCTAGGAACTCACCAGATTCCAAGGAGCACCTGACTATCTCGCACAAGGACTGGACTGATGATATCAGTACAGCCCAAAATTAGGGAAGTCAGTCCAGGATCCAGACTACAGCACATAGGGTGCATATTCTGGATGATCCTCATGACATCCATGAACTCTGGTTGACCGAAGGAACTTCAGGAGAATTGGGTCACAGTGATCTCACACCAGTCCACGGCAACCCTTAAAGTGTGATGGCAGCAGTTTCGCCCCTAATGGCGGCCACCTTATTTTCGAAGAATTGAGCAAGCTCCTTGCACTCTAACTGCAAAAGTTTTCTGAACATGCAGACAGGCTGGGTTGCACAGTCTGTCCACAGTTCAGAATAGTTGAGCAGGTCCGTTCGAAAGCAAACTCAATCTCCCTGGACAGGAATTCTGCCTCTACGGGTGATTGCAGATTGATAGACTAAATAATGGTCCGTCAATTTAAGGTGGTTGGCATCAAGGGTGGACTTTCACCAGCAATGCTCTAACCTTCGCCCCTGTCTCTGCATCTCTCAACGTCCCATCAAACCAAGAGTACTTGGGGCAAAGGGAGAAGGAACACAAACTGGAGCAATGAAATCCAGAGCCCCACAATGGCTGTGTTATAAGCTGACACGAGTCTCTGGGTCACTGCTTGCCAACACGGGAAACGAGAGGTCAAGCACTGCCACAAGGCCTTGGGAATCTATATCCCTAAAGGGTGGTACCTAACCAACTCCATAGGAGAAGGCCTTCTCGAGGAGGTGCAAAAACTAAACCCCATGGTGCAATGATCAGACCATCTGATGGGTTCCACCCCCACATCAGATGGTTCGACTCAGAAGGAAGATTAGGTCCAGAGACTGTCCAAATTTATGTGTAGCAGTGGAAACCACCTGCATAAGGCCCAGCATTGTCATTAACTGGAGGAAGTGTTGATCAAATTAGAGAGTTCTTTGTCGACCCAGGCATTGAAATCACCCAGAACCATTAATCTTGGTGACTCGAATGCCATGTCAACGATGAAGTCTGCCACTTCCTGAAGGAATCGCTTCTCATCACCGGTGGACGGTAAATAAGGGCGATTCAAAAGCCTACACCTGCTACTACTATACACTCAAAGAACTCAACCCCCAATTAGTACCTCCGTGAGGCTAAGTTCAGACTTGAAACAGACTGCACCCCCAATGATTCAATCTCGGGTGGTGTATCACCAGTACCTGCCACAGAGTCATAGCCTCCAAAATGGAGCCAGAATTATCATCCAACCAGTTCTCTGTGATGCAAGCCAGGTCCACCATACCAACAAGAGCAGCAATAATTGCAGTATTATTTTTAATGGACCTGGCATACTGCTTACACGCCTGAGTTGGACGAACCTTGTGGACCGCCCGGACCATCTGCCCACCATGTTCAGGGGTGCCCTTGGTATGGGTACAGACAAAAAAAACACGATCTGGATTCCATTTCACCCCAGGGTGCCTTCTAGACCCAACCACCCCAATACGGTGACCCCCTCATCCATCCTCCCTGTTCATAACCCTCACCCTCTCTCTTTCCCAGCACTGGTAGGTCTCAAACTGGAAATGGGGAAGATAAAAAGGGTGAAGGACATGAAGAGAAGAAGATGAGTAGCGAACTACCGGGGGCTAGGGCCTGCACATGCTATAGCTATACTGCTAAACAATAAATACAATAAACAAAACCCCAAAATAAAACTAATGCACACACCCCTAAAGAAAACAATTTAAAATCCACTGACTCCCAGTTAGCTAGCATCAAATCTGAGCTTGAATTAAAAAGACCCTGAAACCCCCAAAAAATATATAAAAGACAAGATTTAGGACTCTTACCCTCAAACCCCAAAAATAAAACAATAAAGTACAATATGTAATTCCCCAAGTCCTCTCACCACCGGGAAAGGGTAAAAGGTACTCTCACTGCCAAACAATTATAACAAGAAAACAACAAATAAAATACAGAAACAAATCAAAGATTTTTCCAGTCAATGATGTGGAGTTATAAACACCCCCAGTCCTCTCACAACCTGGGAGAAGGATAGTTTTGATCTTTCTCACTGCCAGAAAAAGTCATGAGCTGTAAAATCCACCAAAAACAAAAGTAAATAATCAGAATGCATGGACGCAGGGTCCTCTCACCACCCGATTGTCTAAACGACAGAAGAAGTTTTAATCCACAGGAGGGAGTCCATAATGGTCCATATGGGAGGGATAATAGTCCAGGGTCTGCCTTAAAGGCCCTATGAGGACCTCAGTATGTACACCCTGGAGGAGAGAAGAGAGAAGAAAGAAGGGTTAAAATAGAAACCTTTAAATACTGCAGGCGTAAATAAGGTACAGGAAGGAAATATTTTCAAAAAAAGTGCTCAAGAACAGGGTAACATTCTATGTAGTGGAGGGGTCAATTCAGGAGAGATATGAGGAAGTTCTTCTTCACAGAAAGAGTGGTGGATTCCTGGAACAGACTTCCTGTGGAGGTATTGGGGAAAAAACAGTGGTGGGGTTCAGGATAGGCACAAGAGAACTGGAGTGGAAATGAAGGTGCGGAGGGAGAAAGGGTGGTTGCTTAATGGGGTCTGTGGTGATAATATAGGTAGGAAAAACTGGGCAAACTGGGTGGGCCAAGCAGTCCTTATCTGCCATCAAGTTCTATATGCTGGATTTCAAAGCATGGTGCAGGGTTTGCATCAAGCCCTGCACCATGACCTTACTATATTTTGGCAGTGCACCAAGCCTCTTCGCTGCAACTGCACCGATTTTCAATCTCAGGTGTACTTGCAATAGTTTCCACCGCTTACGGCAGCTTGCACCAAATATCTGGTAGAAGTTCCATAAAACAGCCCTCAGGATTGCCACAAGCTAGACCACAAAAGGTCATCTACCTTGCAACAATTTGGTGCCCAGGGTAGAAAATCCCAACCACTGCTAGGAGAATGATGCAAGCCACGTGCATCATATGTTCAGTGCACCATTGACTTGCTGCATTTTCTGACTTTTGAAAATCTGACTCTATGTTTCTGATTACAAAGTAATAGAAAACACTGAGGCCCAGATATTCAAACTGCACCCAAAAAGTGTGCAACAGCAGGAGCAAATGCAAGTCCATTGCGCCCATGCAGAGGCGCGATATTCGAAAACTGCGCTGGTCAAGATCGCCTACAGCCGACAACTGATTATTGCACCACCTGCGCCATAGCACAATGAGGGAGGAAGCTGAGATATCTGATGCGCCATAGCTAAACAAGGAATGTTCAGCTGAGCAGTCCAGACGCCGCCATAGCACAACCAGGGATGCCTCCCAGCAGCAGGGCAGCAATGCAACAGCACAAGCAGGGAAGCAGGGGCCCACCACCCATGCCACAGATGGACAGAGGAACACACAGCAGAACAGACATCATCCCCACACCCCATGAACTGCACAACTGGGGAGGGCTGGAATAACCACTGGCCCATGGAGACAAGCAATCAACCCACAGCTGGGCCATGGTGCCCCATCACACCCCTGGCAAGCTGTGACCTGCACACAAGGAGGGCTGACCACCCCATGCCACACCATCCCCCAATACAGAGCACACCCTGCACCGTGACTCCCAGACACCCTGCCCGGGAGCAGCATCCACCAGTGCAGGATACCCCATGCATGCCACCACCCCCACTGTGACAATGCAACCCTGTGCACCACAGAACCATGCAAGGCAGCCCCACCACGAGCACCCATCAGCGGGTGGCAGCACACAGTGATGCAACGATGGCATACATAGTGCCACCATGCACAGCCCCGAGGTACAGCTGAGAGTCCGATCATGCGCCGCACACGAGGTACCCCACATGTGACAGGGCATGCCCTGGACCCCCACCAGTGGTACAGCACCCTGCACACCATCCCAAGGACACACCCGACCCAGAACTGGCCACAACAGCCAGTGCAGACACCCACAGTGGTGCATGGAAGCATGCACCACATTGGATGCAACACAGTGCATGGACAAACACCCACCCATACCCAAGGGCACACCAACACAGGGATGCAGTAGTGGGGCAACCAAGCCCCAGCGTGAAATAAGGAAACCGTGTACACATGGCCAGCAGTCCTCCATGGCACAGGAGTGCCAGCCACCTCACAGGCACTGTGGACTTGTACACCACCAGAATTTGCCTGGAGCACAAGTCACAGACAGTGGTGCACATCCCTGCAACACACACACGCCACAGCATGAAGGTGGAACAACAACAGCGGAGGCCACAGTGTCACCTGAGGCAGACATGCACCACACCAGTGACAGGAGGCAACCCAGCATTGTGAGGGTACAGTGGCTGCCCTGCAGGACAGCCACCACTGACATGCCAGCAGACCGTGCAGGTCACAGACATGCAAGGGTGTCAGCTGCACAGGCCATGGATGGGCTGACAGGTGCACCATGGACACACAGCATGCACCATGGACCACTGCACACAGTCATCCAGTGTACAGGGAACAAGGAAACAACACACACCACAGAGAGTGACTGATAACTACTCCCACACCATAGTCATCCCCATGGATACACACACATACCCATGACTGCACCACCCCTGACGCCATGCACACCACTGCAGCTGAGCACCTATAGCCCACTGCAAATCAGAGACCACACAGTAGTCATATCAAAAGAATTGTATTCAAAAACATCCAACAAAACTATGTACAATTATTTATAAATGTGTGGGGAGGGCCACAAACAAGGTGGGGGTGGGTAAGAGGCAGGGCTGAACAAATGGTACAGGAAAGGAGAGGTGTGGCGGTGGGTCCAGGGGTAGGGAAATCAAGGGCAGTGTGACATCAGTGGGAGCCCCGCCCCACTCCTGCTGTGCCTCCTTCCATGCCGCTGCCTGACCCCCAGCCTCTCAATCCTCTGCAGGATGTCCAGCAACACCCTGGCAACAGTAAGGATTTCCTGTAGCACCTCCTGGATCATGAGCAGCTGCCAGACACCTAGGACAAGGGAGCAGAGTCAATAGGTGTGATTGCACAGCCCCATACAGCCCACCCACTGTGCATGGCATACAGCCATGGGACATGCCTCTGTGATGGTGTGTGACCACCCACAGTGATCGTGTCCACAAGGCCTGCCCACCCAGGTGCACACAGCCATGCGGACCGCTGCACACACCCACCGGCCAAGTCCTGCACAGCACCACAATGGCTGTTTAGTGACATGGCTATGTGGTGTGAAGGCAGTGGCACAGCCATGTACCCAGTGCACGCATGGACCACCATTGATGTACTCCCAGACATGCAGTGCCACTGACAGTGCTGACTGTATAAGTTGCGTGCATGGCAGTGGTGTCAATGGATGGTGGCCATGCCCCACTGCCCGCCCTGTTACACAGCATGCAATAGTAATCATGGATGTAAGACACTCACCATCATCAGGCTGGTCCCTCTGCTTGCTGTGGACCTTCGCCTCCTGGTGCTCTGGTCATCCAGCTGGCACCTCCTCTCTCTCACCAGACATCTCAATTCTGGGCCTAAGGTGCAAACATGGAGAGAGGAACATCAGTACAATCCTGTAGCAAAGTCCCCTGCCCCATGTGTGTGCAATCCCACACAGCCAGACCCACCCACCCCACACCCTGATAACACCACCACAGCCAACACCGACACCCCCATGTTACGGACACATGCAACCGTGATACCCATATGGAAGATAAAGGCTATGGATGGTACACCTACCTGACCGTGGCACTGTGCCCTCAGGCACATGCCCGCAGGTGGCATGCAGGTCCGGGTCCCTCCGCCTCAGGTCCCCATATCTGTGGCAGTACTGCTCTGCTGTCCACCCCATTTCTGTGGCCTCCTCCAGGGTGTCGGCCACCTCCTGCCACACCTGACTCCTGGATCTGTCAGGGGTGCCTCCTCAAACAGTGGGCCAACAAGTGGCTCCACAATGGCAACCAGGTTTGCCATTTCAATCTGGCTCCACTGGGCAGCTCTCCTCCGCACCATCTCTCTTGCTCAGTAGGGTCAAAATGGTGATCTGCAGCGCGGTTCCACCACATGCAGGTGCTGCAGGTACAGCGCTGCCATTCTTTTTGCGCTGTCACCGAACAGCATGATAGTGGTGCACCCATGCCTGATGCATGGCGCCTAGGGGTAAAGGTCAGGCACAGGGTCAAGGGTCTCTGGCGCATGGACAGCCACAGCACGATTGGAACCCAATGCATCTAGCATGATTGGGTGCCTGTGTGCCACCTCCAGTAGCAGCCTACTGCGCTGTTGCCCCGTGTGCCTATGATGCCCCAGTGCCACAGCGCCATATAGGTGAACATCGCTAGCACCACTGGCACAATGGTGGCCGTGCCCTGCATTGCCTCCCATGCACAGCACATCAGCAGCATGGCAGGCGCCTGCGTCATCAACCTGGGCATGTGCAGTTAGGTGTGTACTGCGCATGTCACAGAACTGTGCCCTTGGCTCAGCACGCTCAACACAATTGCACAAAGCAAAAGCGCCGATATTCAGCCGTCATATGCAAATCAGCTAATCAGCCATTCAATGGCGCAGCACTGCAATTTGCATCCACTTAAAGTTGCTCCTCACCTCATTTGCATGGGTTGCGCTATAAAGTGCGACATTGGGCTGCACTGGCCATAGTCAGTTACTGCAGTCTATTGGTGAGTTGTATGCTGTTTGGGAGTGTGGACTGTGGATTTTGGGACATGCATGGGACTGCACAGTCACAGGTAACAACTTTCATTCTCATAGGCTGAATCATGACCCAGCGAGTTGTGGGAGAAGAGGAACAGAGTTGTGGGAGGAGGAGGAGACCAAATTTCACCAAGGCCAAGACGGATGCCCTGTTTGAGGCCTACCTGACCAGGAGCCACTTCTCAGCGGATGCCAGGGAACACCACAGGCCCGTGCTGCTGCATGGGAGGAAGTGGCACATGCTGTGAACCTGCATGGCAGCCACCAGCGCCGTGCAGGAGTGCAAGAAGAAGATGGGCACAGACCGGAGGAGGATTAAGGAGAAGGTGGCTGCCATCAGAGCAACATGATTCATGACAGGTGGGGACAGCCGAGGTACTACACCTGACCCCACAGGAGGAGAGGGTTGCTGGCAGCATGCAGCGATGTGCCATTGAGGGTGTTCCAGGTGGTGGCTTCAGATGGGTGGTAGCCCGTCACTGCATGGTAAGTCATGGTCTGTCTATGTGGGGGCAGGGTAGGTCATATGCAGTAACGTGGACGTTGTTTTCCTTACAGATCCTGAGCGCCTGCATGGGTTAGCAGTGGTGGGCCTCCAATGAGGCCAGTCAGATGGAGATGGAGGAGGCCCATCCACCTCCACAGGAATACGCTGCTCAGTGCGACAGTGGGCCCACCTGGCTGTCCAGACTGATGTTGTTGGAACAGGTGCGAGGAGGCCCTGCCCATGTCCCAGTGTGCCAGTGTCCACGGATGCCAGCATGCTGTGACTCGGACTGGTGCCGGGTTCGCCACCGATGATGATGTCGCTAACGTCATGGGCAGTGACACATGTGTGCCACAGGATGGCCACACAGCAGGTAATATCGTGGCCATGGCTGTGGGTGGTGCTGTGGAGGCCTGCATGCATCACAGTCCCAGCCTGTGCCTTTCAGCACCAGTGGGGCAGCACTGGTGTGTACAGGGCAGTGGGACTGCTGCAGCGACTATGGCAGCACCAGTGAGCCCTGGGAGTGGCAGCTGAGGGGCAGCATCAGCAGTCGGCCAATGGGCTTGGGGTACAGTGTCAGGGGCGGCATCAGTGCACCACCTGTGGACATGCCCAGACCTGGTCCTGGTGTAGCGCCCACCCTCAAGGGGTGCTGAGCATCAGGGCCACGCACACCCTGAGGGACAGGATGCCTATCAGGCAGATGACCTCCTGGATGAGCACACCCACATACTGCAGGCATCAGTCAACCAGCAGATGCGGCTTACGATATCAGTGGATGCACTGTGTGCGGCTCTGAGCGGGCAGAGGAGTATCGCAGCAGAGACACTGCTCTGCTCCTGGCAGGGATGGACTGGTTGCAGGAGGATGTGACTGCTGCCATTGACAGGCAGACACAGGCATTCACTGCTGTCATGGCCACAATGGGCACACAGTTATTTGCCCATGCGCCGCAGACACCATGCAGAGCACTGTTCACCCCCGTTCCGGCGTCGTGTGACACCATCCTTGCGACACTGGGTTCAGCTGTGGGAATCCCGGCATGCCTGGCGCGGGCATGTTTGGTGTGCTGCAGACCCCGCGCGCAAGCCCGGCGCATTCATGCAGTGGAACCCCTGGGGAACCATCGGTGCCACCCCATGAGGCTAGTGGTCAGCCTATCAGTGCTGGCAGGTCTCGGCGGGCCGCCCATGTTCTATAGTGACTAGGGCACTGTGACGCTGACTGACCTGTCTCCCAATGCGGCTACTGTCTGATGCTGCCCTGTGTGCATTGTGTCATTCAGTGGGCAATGCACAGGTGGGTACGTGGCCCTGCATGCAGACACACAGTCTATGTGCACACCTCCCAGCTGCTGTCCACAGTTGCATGTGCATGATGATGCCTGCAGTGCGCTGTACACCAGTGTGCAATGGTGCTCAGCATCTGACACATGCACAATGACAGGCAGTGGGTGTGGTGGTCTGTGGACATGTGTGTGATAGGGTGGCGTCTGGGTCGTGTGCCTCCTACCTTTGTGCATGTCTGGTGCGCTGTGTGTGTGTGTGTGTGTGTGCGTGCATGTGTGTGTGTGTCTGTCCATGTGCCATGTTAGACCTCACCCATCCCTGGTGGTGTGTGTGGTTCCATGCCTGGACATCCCTTGACAGCATGCACCCCAGTGTGTGTCCATGCGTGTTTGTGGGTTATGCCTTAGCCACTGGTGGTTGCACATGCCCCCATGACTTACCTGGGTTGGCTGAAGTGCTCCTCCATGATGGTGTCCCAGTGAAGCTGTGTGCCAGCCAGAGCAGTCGGGGTCCCGTCGCCCAAGGGGGCTTCCATCACTATTGTCACTGGCATCCTCATCGTCCCCATCGCTGTCCCCTCTTCAACCTGTATGGCCATCCCACACTTGGCCATGTTGTGCAGGATGCAACAGCCAGGAATAGCTCACAGGCCTTTGAGGGGCTGTACTGTAGGACATTGGCGGAGGTGTCCAGGCAATGGAAACGTGCCTTCAACATCCCGAACACCCGCTTGATGACATTATGGTGGTGGTGTGTCCCTCATTGTAGCGCTGCTGTGATGGGGTCGTGGGCAACCAGTATGGTGTGAGCAGCCAGGGACAGAGTGGGTATCCACTGTCACCTGTGTGTAGAGGGTGGAGGATGGTTTGGTGATCAGCATCACCCTGCCCGGGCCATGTAGGCCACTACCCATGTCACCTCTGACCATGCCCCACAGGCCCTATGCTTGTCCGTGTGGTTTGCATACTCACCCACTAGGTGGCCAGTGGGGATATCCCTACTCTCAAATCTGTGGCACAGTGCTGAATGGTGCCAGATGAAGGCATTATGTGCTCCCCAGGGTGCGTGGCACAGACATTGATTATGCGCCCTCTGGCATCGCATACCACCTGGCAGTTGATGCTAGCATAGCCCTTGCAGTTTATATATGCGGCCCCTCGGGGCCAGGTGGTGGTGGATGGCCACATGGGTGCAGTCTATTGCCCCTAGCACACCAGGCATACGTGCTACCCTGTGGAACTCCTGTATGTTTGCTGTGCACTCCGCCGGTATGCTGGGGAAATGGATGTACTCCGCAGCATGTGGCAGCAGTGCGCTGAGGAATTGGGTGAGGTGGCATGACACGGCTGACTGGGTTATGCCTGTGGTGTCCCCAGTTAGTCTCTGGAAGGTACCTGTGATGAGCAAGCACTTGTAAGCTGTCACTTTCATCTCCACTGACAGAGTATGGCTCTCGTCGTGTGGATGCCTGCATCACATCACTGCACAGCTCACAGAGCCACCTCAGAATTGCCCGATACAGGCAGTACCGGTCCACGATCTCCGTATCACTTTACAGCTCAAGATGGTGTGGGCTCGGTACTGCCTGTTGGGGGCATACTGTCGATGGGCCCTTCCACGGCCGCGCTCTGCTGCCCACCTTCCCCACCCACCCTCATTACTGCCTCCATCTGGATGTGGTGGGACTGCCATGTCCCTGGCTTGTGTTCACCCCTGACAGCTGTTTCTGTGTTCCCCTGCTGTCCTGGCTGCTACTTCCCTGCACCGGAACACCTGTCCGTGCTGGCCTCACTGCTGTGTGGCAAGTACTTCCCTTCTGCACTGTGGCTCCCACACCTTCCCTGTGCCTGTGTGTTCAGGGTACCCTTTCCTGGCCTGCCCTGTGTGTCCCTCCTGCCTGGTTTGTTTGGCTAGAGTTCAGCCTCATGTGCCTTCCTGTAACGTTCTTGCACCTCTCCCTTGCTCCTTTTATTTTGGCTCATTTCGCTATGGTGCAACTTCTGCTTGCTCCCCTGTTGCGCATGGCGCATGTTGTTGAATATCGCGGTGCACCATTTATGCATGGTTCCTCCCTTCAGTTGCGCATACATTCATTATCATTGCACTGTTGCTCAGCGTGATTTTGGGGCTCAACTGCCTCCCACTGAATATCGCAGAATGGCGATTGGACTTGCGCTGGTGCAACTCTTTTGAATATCTGGGCTTTAGTGTATGTTTGAGTCAGTAGACTAAACCAATAAATAAAATACAGTTGATACAACTGACTTTTACCTTCAGTTGGGAAATTTGAAATAATTGAAGACAACATATGGAGTCATGTACAGTTACATATGCAAAAATATATTTTCAGTAGCACTCCACATTGTCGATGGGTATTCAGAATAAATGGGTAAAGCACACTCATACTAGTGGAAATGGCACAGCCCAAGGCTGTAATCAGCATACAGTCTTGAACATATGAACATTCTGGACAGCAACGGCTCCCCAGTCTTTGCTATACCATTGAAGGGAATCAACAAAGACATTTTTCTGAAGAAGAAACTCCTTCAATCACTGTTTACACCTTGGGGCTATGATTCTGTATAGCAGATTGGGGCTACCTGGTGACAAGAAGCACCCTCAAATTTAAAATCATGCCTGTAAAGCTGTGGCTTGCTAATTGGCTAACCTGCCCTTTTCCCGATTTCCACTGCCTGTTTGTGCTTGGATTGGAGCCACGTCTGCCACTAGTCTGAGTGTTCATTTCTAGCAGGTCTCTGATTTCCTCATGTCATGGCACCTCAGTTAAGTACTTGTTTTTGGTCTTATAGTTAGGGTCTAGATTTAGAGTGTTCCCTGCAACTCCCTACTGTCTAGTTTGGTGCCCCCACCAAAGGACCATAGGGTGACTATTGTACGTGTTTATTTCTTTTATTTCTAGGTTCTCTTGAATGCTCACAGTTGGGGATATTTTTCTTTCTCCTGGTCAAACTTCATCTATTGTTCAGCAAAAAGAGAGAGAGAGAAGAAAGGACAGAAGGAAAAGACAGAACTAAAGCAGTTTTTGAGGAGATCTTTTTCCTCAGCCTGTCTGATGCTTCTTTGGCTCTCCTGAGCTGTGCATTTCCACCATTTCTTCTGACCCCTGGCAGTTGGGCCATACTGTTTTGTCAAGCTAGAGGCTTCTCAGAGCCTCAGCATCTTCTTTGCACATTTGTACTTGGACACCCCCCGCATGTGCAATCATGTGCAGCATCATGACATCGAGCACATGCACACTCATGTGAGTGCATCGCGCCAGCACTTTTAAAAAGTGCTATACAGGGCGACTTTGGTATTCTGACTGCTCAGTGATGTTGGTAAGTGTGATCTTTCCTGTTACAGCCTTTGGGTTGGTAGGTAGGTGGGGACATTCTTTACTGGTGCTTTTAGTCACAGTGGGAGGTGGGGTCTGCTGTAGTGTTCTTTCTTTTCTCACATTGGAGATTGGAGGCAGTGCTGTGCAGCTGTATGCTATTCTGCTGAGGAGCAAGCAGGAGTAGCAGGAACACTGGCATGTTCTCCATTTACTTTTAGCAGTGAGTCCTCTCTATTCTTTTGTTGAGTACCTAGAGGCCAGTGGGGCACAGGACACAAGACAGCATGGGTTCACAGCAGGAAGGTCACGTCACATGAATCTAATTAATTTCTTTAACTGGGTGACCAAAGTGGTAGACCAAGGAGGGGCTGTGGACATGGCCTACCTAGACTTTAGCAAGGCATTTGACACAGTCCCACACAAAAGATTAATAGTCAAATTAACCAGCCTGGGAATGGGTCCCAGGGTGGTAGCCTTGGTAAAACATTGGCTGGACAACAGGACACAGAAGGTAATTGTAAATGGAGTCTACTCTGAAGAAAGAGGGGTTACTAGTGGAGTACCACAGGATTCAATACTGGGTCCAGTCCTTTTAATGTCTTTATAAGTGACATTGTAGAGGGACTGGAAGGAAAAGATGCCTCTTTGCAGATGACACAAAGATCTGCAATAGGGTTGATACACAAGGAGGTGTGGAAAGGATAAGAAGGGACTTGGCAAGGTTGGAGGAATGGTCAGAAGTATGGCAGCTTGGATTCAATGCAAAGAAGTGCAAAATAAAGCACCTGGGAAACAAAACCCAGTGGAAGATTACACAATGGGGGTAGTAATAACAACAAAATGGAAAGGGACCTGGGGGTAATCATATCAGATGACCTTAAGGTCAGCAAGCAATGTGAAGGCAGTAGGGAGGGATGGGGGAATACTGGGATGTATAGGAGAGGCATCACCAGCAGAAAACAAGTAGTTGTTATCCTCTGTACAGACAGTTGGTGAGACCTGATCTGGAGTACTGCGTCCAGTTCTGGAGACCCCATCTCCACAAGGACATAGACAGGCTAGAGGCAGTCCAGAGGAGGGCAATTAAAATGGTGCAGGGTCCACAAGAGAAGCCATATGAGGAGAGACCAAAGGAGCTTAATATGTATACCCTAGAGGAAAGGAAGGAGAGGGGGACATGACAGAAACTTTTAAGTACCTCATTGGAATCAACAAAGTCCAAGAGGGTAGCATCTTTCAGAAAAGAAATCTGCAAGCACAAAGGAACACAATTTGAAGATGGGGGTGGTGGTTCTAGGGCAAAGTGAGGAAGTTTTTTTTTCACAGAGAGGGTGGTGGACTCATGGAACAGCCTTCCTGAGGAGGTTGTGGGGTCTAAAACTGTGGGAGAATTCAGGAATACATGGAACAGACATAAGGAAACTTTTGTGTGGGTAGGAAGAAATAGGCTGTTGGTTAAGTAGGATCTGCAGCTCATCCTGTAGGTAAGGAAATGGGAAGACTAAGTCAGCCAAGCGGTTCTTTTATCAGGTCAGTTTTATGGGTTACAATTTCAAGTGTTTCAGAAGTGATAAGATTCAACTGAAATAGGATACCAACTTGTTAGGTGGCAGGTTTTTAGTATCAGAGGTGAAGTGTTGTTTTCTATCCTCAGCAGTGGCATGCACAGAGGCTTAGCTCTAGAAGGTACATCTTTAGGCCTTTTTAAAACCCACAAAGGAGCTGCAGTCTTGAAGATTGCTAGGTAGGCCATTCCATAGGGACGGATGTAATTTTCGAAAGACCAAAGACCTTGGCTTGTTCGGACTTTTGGGACATGGAGGAGTCGACGACACAAAGATCTAAATGTTCTTTTAGGCTGCTTGAGTACAAAGGTATGACTCAGGCTGGGGACAGCATCCATTTGTAGAAGCTTGAAAGCCAAGCTAGGGAAGTGTAAGCCAGTCTGCCCTCCAGGAGGGCCAATTCAGTGAGTCGAGTATATTACAGTGGTGTTCTAGTGGCTGAGCTCCCAGGGCAAAGCGTCCTATTCTGAGGTACAATTTTCCTAGCTTTTGCATCTCTGTGTTTTGCATTGAATGTAGCACTGGGGCACCATAAATAAGGTGGGCAGGAGCACGCCCATGGCTATCTTTAGCCTGGATGCCTGAGGAGAAAAGGGGTTAGATGGTACATGAGCCCAAGCTTTTGATTTAGCGCCTTGGTTAATTGTTCAACATGAACCTTGAAAGAGCAGTCTTGATCGATATAGACTCCTCAGATATTTGATGCAATCCACCACCTCAATAGGATGACCACTGGACAGATAAGGGGATAGTAGACATGTTCTGTCGGGGTCCAATTTACTGGGTCCGAATAGGATGGCTTTGGTTTTTTTCTTATTTAGGACTAGCCTATTTGTCAGCAACCAGGTTTCCAGTAGGGAGAGATCATGGTTCAGGAGTTGGTTTAGCTGTACAGCATTTGAAGCAGATCTGTATAGTACTGCATCATCCCCATAGAGGGTCACTTTCGGCTCCGCCGCAGTGCTTTGGTAGGTTGTTGATAAACAGGGAGAATAGAAGGGGCCCCAGTATTGAAGCTTGGATGACACCTCAGCAATGGAGCACTTGCCTGACTCCACCCTCTGCCATCTGATTATCTGAGATCTGTCTTGCAAGTAATCTTTAAACCACTGTGTTGAGTGGTTGTCCAGTCTGAGAGAGCTAAGCTGCTGGATGAGCAATGTATGGTCTACTAGATCAAAGGCCTTGGTAAGGTCTATGAAGACCGCACCAGTAAGTTGGACTTTGTCTTGGGCAGCAAGGATGTCGGATGTTAGACTCACCAGGCAGTATCAGTACCATGTTGTTTTATGAATCCATGTTGTCATGGAGTGAGGAGGCTATGTTGTTCAGCATATGCCTGGACTTGTTGGTATACAATTCTCTCAAGTATTTTATTTAGTGTGCAGAGAATAGAAATCGGTCTATAGTTTTCAACTAGCTCACTGGATCATCCCTTAGGGATCGGGGTAACCAAAGCTGTTTTCCAAGCTGAGGGACTTTACCTTCCAACAGTGACCTATTGAACAACCACATGACTGGCACGGCAATTTCTTGGTCAGCCAGTCTGAGTAACCTGGGTTCAACTTGTCATAGCCTGGAGAACCATTTGTCTTGATGCTTCTCTTGAGCTTTAGGACCTCAGTTTTTGATGTTAACCTAAGGTGAAAATTAGGTGATGGGAGATTCAATGAGTCATCCAAAGATGGCTGTTTTGGGCTGCAGGGATGAACTGTCTACTTGCCAAGGTCAGTGAGGAATTCATTAAAGGCATTTGCAGAATCTTGTGGGTTCTGTGTGGTGGACATCTCCCACAACAATGTCACAGGCATTTTGAGTGTGGTGGCCTTTTAGAGCACGTTTATTTGGGACCAGAATTTCTTGGGGTTAGAGAGATTTTTGTTTGTAGGTTCTTAAGGTACTGTCGCATGGCCTGTTTTGAATCTTTTACATGAGTTTCTGAGCATTGGTAACGGACCCAGTTATTGGTTAAATTAGTGGACTTGTACCTGCCCCAGGCCCTGTCCTTTCCTCATTAGTTTTTAGATCACATGTCGCCACCTAGACTGCTGTCCTTTGACTCTCATTTGTTTTAGAGGGGCATGTTTGTTGGGCTGAGAGGAAATTCTTGGTGAAAAGGCCAGGGCAGAGTCCAGGCTGGGGGCAAGATTAATTTGAGCCTAGTCAATTCCTGACAGGGTATCCTGGAAGAATGTAGCATCGAAATTGGAGTAGTCGCGTGCCAGAAAGGTATGGGAGGTGGAGTTGGATAGTCATTTTTCCATATACCAAAGATGGGGTGTGGTCACTTAAGGAGTTGGCAAAAGTACTGGCCAGCTTGAATCTATAGGGTTGGACACCAGTAGCCAATCAAGGGTGGTGTGGTTTCTGGATTTCAAATTCAGTCTTGTTGGTTCATGGATCAGTTGGGTAAGCTTGGCCTCTAGCAAGCTAGACTTAATGCCAGTCTTAGTTGAGGGGCCCCAGTGGAGATTAAAGTTACCATGATTATTTTCTCATGGGGAGGCAGGTCAGGGATAAGCTTAGTAAGGGCCTTTAGTGCTTCCATCACAATCTTAGGAGGGTGGTAAACACATTCTATTAGTAGTGGCTTTGTACCCCCAGTAGTACTTCTACAAATAGTGTTTTACAGCCCTCATCCACCTTTGCTGGAATCTCTGCTAAGGACACCATTAGTGATTCCTTAGTATATATGATAACCCCTCCACCCTTTTTCCTGTTCTATCTTTTCAAAGGTTTTGAATCAGGGATCCTAATCTTGTGTGCTAAGATCATGGGTTTGAGCCATGTTTCAGAGATGGCTATCACGTCAGCGGAGTGTAGGTCTGCCCAGGCTTTGAGCTCCTGCAGTTTAGATCTGAGACTATTAATATTGATATGCACCAGTTTCAGCCCTTTAGTGTTGGTCAGCAGGGCAGAGAGGGAGTTACATTTGGGATATTTGTGCAGGGCGGACCTGGGTTTGTTTCAATATCCCCTGCTAGCAGGAGCTTCAGGAGAAACCATACCTTCTGGAATGCCTTGGATGGGCATTGTAAAGATAGGTGTTTGTTTAATTTGAGGAGTATTGCACAGGCATAGCAATGACCATTATTCCTGATACTGTTCAGAATAAGCAGGCTAGGGTAGTGGCTTAATTGAGGATAGACACAGGGATAATGAGTTAGTATGAGGCCAGGTGGCAGACTATAATTCATCTCTGAGTTTAACATTAGGTGGTCTGTATATAGTGTAAGAAAGATATAGCCACTCCCCAGAAGCATGCCCAGCAACATGCTTGGTATTATAAATTAATTTCTGACTATCTAGTTTATGATACAACTGGCAGTTTTGTAGGTAGCAGGCAATTTGGTAGGGAGAGACAGAGATACTTCCCTAGTTGCACAGTAATTTGCAGGTGGTGCAAAAGGTTGGTATTAGAGAAAGAGAGTGCAATGATGGCTAAACGCCACTAGAGGGGTACTGGAGATTTGTATTGGGCAAGGTAGCCAGAAGCTCCTTTTGTAATAGCGGCCACTAGTGGACAGCTGTGATAATCTGCAAATGGAAAAGTCACCTGATAGGTTAATTTCAGTCAGGTGCTTTATCCTATAAAAAGGAGTGACGAACAAGGAGTGGCGAACAAAGAGGTGGTGGGTAGAGGCTGATGGGGCAGCGATCGTAGCATTGGTGGGATCACCAAACGCCATTTGCCTCCTCACTCATCCTGGTCTCCTTTACCTGTGCAAATTTTTTGTTTGAATTCGCACCTTTGCAGTGGGCGATCAGTGTGGGGCTTGGGAAGAGTCTGTCGGCTGTGGGGGAGGGCTGCTCGGTTACCCTCTTGACCCAGAAGGCTCCCAGGGAGCAGGTTTGGCTCTGCAGAGGAGGAGGAGGAAAAGGTGAGGCTTTTATACAGATCCTACACAAAGCAGCAGACTAAAGGAGCATTGGGATGGGGACATATTCAATGCAGTTAAGGTTATTTTAGCCCAGCCTTGGTTAAGCTCATTATAGGACTTTCTAAACAAAGAGGGCTCAGGGGAGACAAAGCAGTTTTGCAGGCACTGGGGTTTGTAACGTTAAAAGGTGCAAAGGCAGTAGAAGTTTAGCAACTTGGGTAATCAGGAAAAATATTTTCTCTGGCACTACAAGTTTCACTTATTTAGTTTAAAATAAAGGTCACGGTCACAGAACGAGCTTACTATGGCATTTGATTTTCACTATTAAGGGCTCTGCTACTTCCTTACAATTTACAAGTATACAGCAGAAAAACTGAGGGAAAAAACATCAGCACTCATGTGGCGACTGAAAATAAAGTTTAATAGCACTCTGCCATTAGCACTCCTCGCTCATCCTGGTCTCCTTTACCTGTGCAGATTTTTAGGTTTGAATTCCGCCTTTGCAGGAGGCGATCAGCGTGGGGCTTGGGAAAGTCCGTCGGCTGTGGGGAGGGCTGCTTGGTTGCC
This sequence comes from Neoceratodus forsteri, assembly GCA_016271365.2. NCBI lineage: Eukaryota > Metazoa > Chordata > Ceratodontiformes > Ceratodontidae > Neoceratodus > Neoceratodus forsteri. The sequence goes on along the minus strand of CM057455.1, from coordinate 633,236,312 downwards.
CTCTCGACCCAGAAGGCTCCCGGGGAGCAGGTTTGTCTCTGTGCAGATTTTCAGTTTGAATTCCATGCCTTTTGCATGGGGCGATCAGCGTGGGGCTAGGGAGGAAGGGGCTTGGGAGGAGTCCATCGGCTGTGGGGAGGGCTGCTCCATTGCCCTCTGGACCCAGAGGTCTCCCGTGGAGCAGGTATGTCTCTGTGCAGATTTTTGGGTTTGAATTCGCGCTTTTGTGCAGGGGCGATCAGCCTGGTGCTTGGGAAGAGTCCATCGGCTTGCTGTCTAATAGAATAAAAGCAGTGAATAATTTTTACTTATTTTATTGATTTTATGAATCCTTTATTGTCTGTTGGTTATATAATTGGATATATATTTTTATAGCACTTTCTTATGCTATACTGTATTTTCAAGCATGTGCAAGCTTTTACTTGCTACATTGTATGCTATTGTGGTAAGGGTAATTTTCATAACAGAAAATAACTGAGTTCAGATTTGAACTGATTTGAACAGACTTATGCTCAGATTAGTGGCAATATTAAGAAATAGTGGGTGACTGCCGTTTGAAAAGAGCTAGAATATTTAAGATCTTAGACCTAACTTGTAGCTCTGAGTTTCCTTACAGAAGGAATATAAAGGTACAGTCTAACCCCATTTATCCGACCCTGAATATCTGAATCTCCCTATCTAATGAACTGCCAGTGTGTCCCCAACTGTAGTGATGACAGGTGTTTAAGCATGCCCAGGTGTGTTGATAGGCATGAGGCGCTTGCGCCAGTGCCTTATGTGCCTGGGTGTGCTCTTATCAGGAGACAGCCCACACCTCGGAGTGCCTTATTGCGCTTATAAAATGGGCCCCCAAGTAATTATTTAATGGGTAAAATAAAAAAACTTTAAAAAGCCAAAAATATAAGTATAGGGTTATTTACTTGAGATAGTAAAAATAGTCCTCCCTATTAAGTTACTTTTAAAGTTATTTTATTGCAGTATAGGTCATTATTTGTTCATGAGGCTGTTATTGTTGTTAATAGAAGATTTTCCTTAACATAGTATTTTTGTGTGTGTGTCTGTGTGGTGTGTTTTGTTTCTTGGCATGGTGAGAGTGGTCATTTCCCTGACACCGAGCATTTGCTTTTACTGACAGCCATCAGTGTGTCTGCCAATGTTGCTGCGTCTGACTCCTACGCTCCATGATAGGCAGAGTCTGAAATAAACGGTGATAGAAATGAATGCTACCTATTTTTGACTTTTTATTCACTTTTTGTTAAAAAAGCCACAGGTTGTAAAGTATGAAGCGAGTATTGCCATTGGGATCAAGCTTGTCCCTTACGGCTGCCATAGAACTTCCCGACTTGGGTTCGGTACTGGTATAGGAGGAATGAGAAGTTACTGTTTTCATGAAACTGAGGAAGGATTGTGAAGGACTGTATCACGAATACATCAAGGTAGACTACGGATACAGGTTGAGAAACAAATGGACAGTCTGCAGAAGCCACTGCAAAATAGCTGGATGGGCATGGATGGAGATGTGGGGAATTTCAAGGGTCTTGTTTAGCTTGCACTTCCTGAGGAAGGAAGAAGCGGGTGACGGTGGCCACAGTTTGCACAGTAAGAAGAAAACAACTGAATCTGCAGTATTGTAATGATTTATTATGAAAATCAAAAGAAAGTGTTGGCTTAGGTTGGGAGGGGTCTTTCCATACAGTGACTTGTGTCTGGGTGCTGTGCTGCTGGCTGACAAGCTGCATAGCGATAGCGGTATGGATCGATTTCTTCATGTGCTACATTTGTCTTGGTAGAATTAGTGCCGGTTGGCATAGATATGTTCTGATAGGACACGCTGAAAGCGGCTTTCAGTCAATTGGGAGTCTAGATTTGTTTTGCCCATTTTATAAAAGTGGTTAAGTTTCTTTATTTCCCTCAACTGCAGCCATCAAAACCAACATTTACAAGTGATTTACAAGTAATTCAGCTAACTACAGGTTTATATACCTGTATGCTTAATTGAATTCACAGCTGCCAGCAATTAATGAAAATACATGTATAACAGCTCAGCTTAAAAAGTGCAGGTGAAAATGGACTTAGCTGCCCTGCTTTGGAGTGCTCTGAATCTCCCATTCTCACTTTTTGTTCTTTTTATGGCAATAGTAAGCAAAAGCGCTTGAAAGCAGGGTAGTGCACAAAAACTTTAAAACAATTTTAAATTCTTCTACTGGAAGGTGTGGCATATTGGATGAAGTGTACCAACAGATTTGAGCATGAGGCCTGGCTAATGTCTTGTTTCCCCTGCCACCTCCTGGCAAGCTCCTGTCATTGTGCTTTTGGTTGTTTGTCTCACTACACACAATGTTCTTCCTGCGCTGGTGAGAATAGAGTTGTATTCTTCAGCTTTGCTGCAAGAGTAGTTTTCTGACTTGGAATGCTTATTGCTTAAAACTGAGAATGGGAACTGCTGTTTCCAGACATATGTGTGTATGTTGTGGGGGTTTAAGCAAAATCTTGAAATACAGTATCTTTAGAAGATTTATGCAGCATCTAATAATTTTCCAGCTGTATTAACTTTACATCAGAATCTGCTTATTATACAGTACAGAACAAACATTGTTAAAGGGCAGTGCTGCCTGGCTGTCCGACACTCATCAGCATATGATTTATTTATTTATTTATTGTACAAGTCGGATTACAACCTTTGAGCCATGGACTCATTTACAAAGGCAACTTCGTCGCAGGGAGGGTAGACTATGTACACAGAGTGGAGTGCAACAGTGGTAACATACAGGTGGAAATACAGATAACAGTGAAGGCTCATTTACATGTATACAGAGTGAGTACAAGCGTGGTAACATACAGGTAATATACAGGTAATAGTATAACGCATTTACATCAGTGGTTCTACAGATAAAGTTTCAAACAGAAGTTACAATCCAGATAAAACTATTTCAATAATATTGATTGGCACCCTGGATGTACCAGGGAGGATACCTATGGGGAAAAAGGTGGTTTGGGGGATGGGGAAGCAGTCCAGTGGACCTTGTCAAGTCAGTGAGCAATGGGGGCCCACTATTATATTACTTTGGGCACTTACAGCTTCTGGCATCAAGGAGGTTACAGAGAGTGACTTTGAAAGAACAATTTTGGGAGATTGGTGACATAGGGTGGGAGGGAGTAGAATCAGCTGGGGCACGGTAGTGGAAGGACCTTTGGGTTAAAGAGGTCTTGAGAGCAAGGGACATGGAAGGAGGCCTTAGCTGCACTGTGGTGGCAACATTTGTGGATGCATGCTGCAAACATGCAGTGACCCTGGGGGAGAAGTCTAGCAGGGATTTTTTGGCAAGTAGGTAGGTTTGGTAGCACAAGCGTTCCTCTAAGGTGAGCAGGTTGGTGGAAGAATAGAGTAGGCAGAGTATGAGTCGCGGAGAGGTGCACCAGTCAGGAACCCTATAGGCCTTGTTTATTGAGGTCTGAATTTTGGTGAGGGCAGTGTTGTCAGCTGCTTCATAGATGGGTAGACCGTAGTCGACTAAGGACAGGACAGAGGAGTTGATGGCCAACCAGAGGGAAGTTTGGGGAGGCAATCTCATGTCAACAGAGAAGACCAATCTGAGAATTTATAGCTGAGGATAGGGTACTTAAGTGGGTGTGGAAGGTAAGAGCCAAGTCAAAGGAGATGCCCAGGTATTTGTAGGATGACACCTGCTTGAGAGGGTGTAGTTTACTCAGCAGAATGCAGAGGGGGATTTTTGGCCTTATTCTGGTGGTGAGAGAAGAGCATGGATTTGGTTTTCTTGAGGTTAATGACCAACCGGTGGTCAAGGAACCATTTTCAGCTTGGTTGAAAGAATGCTGCAGGGATACATGTAGAGATGTGGTGTCAGGGTGGGAGAGGCAGGCCCATCATCGGCATAGAGGAGCATGTTGCTGGAGCAGGAGCTGAGGAGTATGAGGAGGAGGCTGAAAAGAACAGGGCCCAGGATTGAACCTTGGGTGACTCCAGAGCGAATGGGCAGCAGGGTGTTAGACCGGGTGCCAGCTTACCTCATGTGCTGGGATCTGGTAGAGAGGTAACTAGTAAGCCAATTTAGGGGCCTGGGGAGAAGCCAAGTTGGTGGAAGGAGTCAAGTAAGAGGGGTGACAGACCCATGGAGAGGTCAATGAACACTGCACCCACAATGTGACCAGAGTTGAGAGCAGAGTGGAGGTGCTGGGAGAACTCCAGAAGGGCTATAGTGGTACTGTATCCAGGGTGGAATCAGTGTTGTTCTGGGCACATCAGGTCATATTTGGCTAGGCGCTGTATGGCCTCTATCTTTTCAAGTGCTTTGGAGAGCCGGGGAGAATGGAGATGGGCCTGAAATTGTTAGAGGAGGTTCTAGCCCCACTCTTATGGATAGGGGTGATTTCTGCTGTTTTCAAGCACTTGGGAACTGGCCCACACAGAATCACCATTTTAAGGGGTCGGTGACAGGGCCTAGAACAGAGTCCAGGACTAATCGGAGGATTCTGGAGTCAGGGGATCACAGCTGGGGTTGTTGCTGGCAAGGCTTTTGCAGATAAGGCCAGGCTTCAAGGGGATATGGCATGTAGGTAGAAAGGGGTGATCTAGGGTGGGGGATGAATGCAGGGATAGGGTCGAAAAAGTAGTTTGGGAGAACAGAACTTAGATCAGAGAAAGCCTTATTGAGGCATTCAGCTGCAGGGGTGGATCAGTGATAATAGTGCCATCAATGGACAGTTGTTATGGTGAGGGGAGCAGGTCTTCCATTGAGCTCCTTTGTATTGTCCCAGAAGGCACGGATGAGCCTCAAGTGGTGGCAAGGATGGATTGATAGTATTCGCTTTAACCTGTCTTATAGCCCAGGTGCACCTGTTATGTGCTGCATTATAGGCCTGTCTGTCAGCCAGTTTGCCTGTCGAACAGCAGTATGCCAGAGGTTATTTCTTTGTTTCAGTTTTTGATAAAGGACGGGGAGATTTAAGAGGCGTATGTTTTTGGTATGGGTTCTGGCCAGGGGGGCAAAGGTCACAGGCCTTGCTAAAGACCACGGAGAAATAGGCAAGAGCAGAGTCAATGTCAGCTGTGGGTGGGATTGGAGACCAATCCAGCTGGACTACATGCATTTTCAATTGTCTGAGACCCCAGGGTGAAACGCTGTGCAGGTGGTGTGGGACACTGATTTTGGTGCAGAAGATGACCAGTGACAGAGGACAGGGGAGTGGTCACTAAGAGATTCTGGTAGTATATTAATATCCCTGATTTTATGAGGGTGGTTTATATGAGCACGCGTTTATCTGACCTCCAAATTATCTGAACTGATTGGATGTCCCCAAGCAGTTTGGATAAACGGGATTGGACTGTATATAGGAAATTTAAAATCACAGTGTGCCATATATATAGAATCGTGGTTTAACTAGGTGAGTCATAAGTCATAATCCTAAAAGAACTAAGGGAGGACCTAGTGACACCACTGACCATGCTTTTAACAGATCATGGCAGGATGGGGCAGTACCTGAGGACTGGAGGAGGGCAGATGGGATTCCCCTTCACAAAAGTGGGAGCAAGGCAGAAGCAGAAAACTACAGACCTGTAAGTTTGACCTCAGTGGTAGGAAAATGATGGAATCACTTCTGAAAGAAAGAATTGTTGAGTACCTAGAGGCCAGCAGGGCACAGAACCCAAGGCAGCATGGATTTACAGCAGGAAGGTCATGTCAGATGACTCTAATTGATTTCTTTGACTGGGTGACCAAAGTAATAGACCAGGGGAGGGCTGTGGATATGGCCTACCTAGACTTTAGCAGGCATTTGACACAGTCCGCACTAAAGATTAATAATCAAGTTAGCCAGCCTGGGGTGGGTCCCAGGGTGGTAGCCTGGTAGCAAATTGACTGCACAACAGGACTCAGAAGGTAATAGTAAATGGAACACATTCTGAAGGAAGGAGGTTACTAGTGGAGTACCTCAGGGCTCAGTACTGGGTCCAGTCCTCTTTAACATCTTTATAGGTGACATTGCAGAGGGCCTAGAGGAAAGGTATGCCTCTTGCAGATGACACAAAGATCTGTAACAGAGTTGATACACAAGGGGGTAGAAAAGATGAGAAGGGACTTGGCAAGGTTGGAGGAATGGTCAGACATATGGCAACTTAGATTCAATGCAAAGAAGTGCAAGTAATGCACCTGGGAAACAAAACCAGGAGAAGAGTACACATAGCAGAGGAGGTACTAACAGCAACAAAATGGAAAGGGACCTGGGGGTAGTCATATCAGATGACCTAAAGGTGGTAAGCAATGTGAAAAGTCAGTAAGGAGAACCAGGGGATACTGGGATGCATAGGAAGGGCATCACAAGTAGAAAAAGGGAAGTGGTTATACCTCTGTACAGACAGTTGATGAGACCCCATCTGAGGTACTGTGTGCAGTTTTGAGACGCCATCTATGCAAGGACATAGACAGGATGGAAGCAGTCAAGAGGAGGGCAGCTAAAATGTGCAGGGTCTGCAGCAGAAACCATATGAAGAGAGAGACTGAGAGAGTTTAATATGTATACTCTTGAAGAAAGGAAGGAAGGGGGACATGATAGAAACGTTCAAGTACCTCAAGAGAATCAACAAAGTCCAGGAGGGTGCATCTTTCAGAAAAGAGATGTGTAAGAACAAGGGCACAATTTAAAGATAGAGGGGATGGCTCAGGGGTAATGTGAGGAATTTTTTTCACTGAGAGAGTGGTGGATACATGGAACAGCCTTCCTGAGGAGGTCGTTGGTCTAAAACAGTGGGGAATTCAAGCATGCATGGGACAGACACAAGGCAATTATAGTAGGGGTTGCAGGAAGTAGGCTGTTGGTTAACCAGAATCTGCAGCTTATCCAGTAGGTAGGGAAATGGGCAGAGTGGGTGGGGCCATGATCCTTATCTGCCACCAAAGCCTATGTTTCTATGTTTCTATGTTGTGGATACACAAGTAAGACACAAAATTTAGGAAGTTAACAAAATCTAGCTGGCCTTTGCTAGGGACCTTCTTAGCATTACGTAGGATCCTATTCTATGTACAAACTAAGGGTTACTGAATTTCCAGTCTAGGGCTGTGCTAATACCTTTTCCAAATATTCGGCCGAATATTCATTATTTGGGTCCCAAGTATTCGGTATTCGTTATTCGGTATTCAGTATTCAGCCAGAAAAGGTGTTTTTTTAAGGAAACTTTAAAAAGCACTTCAGCAACACCATTAATCACCCATTGAACCTGGTATACCATATACACCTCAATGACACTTCAGCCACCAACACTGAGCTCTCACTAATGCAACACAAGCTTCATGTGGCACACTCGCTCCACTACATAACACACATAGCACTCTGAAAACAATACTGCAAGCATTGCATTGGGTCAGCACTAGAGGGTGTTCATGGTCACAGACACAGGGCAGAAGGTGCTTCAGCCATGGGCATAGGAATAGTGGTAGCAGTGGCTGCAGTAGTGGTGGCAGCTGAAAGAGTGACTGCTGCAAGAATGGCACTGGTGGTGGTGGGAGCACACTGGCTGTGGATGTAGCAGCCATAATGGTAGCAGTATGGACACTGGTGGTGGTGTCTGCTGCTTGCTGCACAAAGCATGTATGCTCTAATTCCCCTACTACTTCACAACAGGATGTGACAGTGAATGTACAGATGGACAGGTGATGACACTAGCAGTAGTGGTAGTAGTATATACTCAATGCTACAAGAACTAAAAAGGCTTGCTTGGGGAGAACAATATTTGATCTATCGAATAAAGAGAGACACCTGTACGTCATTGTCTATGTAATCTATCTCACCACCTTCTCTGGAATTGTATTATGTATCAATAATTTGCAGTGGAGCAAGACAAGATGCAATTCAGTACTTTGCAGTAAATGACATGCCACAAAATATTAGATGACTGGAGGCTTAATTGCCATTAAATTACACTGTTCATTGCAGCATACTGCAGCATTTTACAGCAATTTTGCAAGATACTGCTGTATGCGCACTGTCTGGCATCACAGTATGAACTATGTTCTATAATCTTGATGCAGTGTTTCATCCTTTGGTATGTTAGTTGTGGATTGTTTTGTTACAAGGGCATCTCAGTCTCATTCATTTTAACTTCACTTATTTATAGTGTGTGTTTCTTAAGGATTGTATATTCATATTGTGTTTGTACGTTCCTGCCATGCACCCTGACAAAGACCAGGATCTGGTCAAAGCACCAGGGCTCTATTGGCATCATCCAGCCTTAGCACAAATAAATGTATTGGCAACTTTATGCTGCACTGCTCTTAACTGTATTTTATTACTGCAACCCCCCTGCTGAGTGTTCCTTTCAACATAGATTGTTTTGGGATCTGCAGTCTAGGGACAACACTAGCAGTAATTGTGTGGACATGCTGTATGTTTGTGGTCTATCATCATGTCATACTAAGGTTCATACTAAGGTTAGAAGAAAGAGCTAGTAGGCCAAAGCCCATAATGCTCCTATGCTAGGTCATAGAGTAGAATGTTAAGTCATACCCAGACATAATTAGCGTGTCGAGACAATGTTTGAAAATTTCTTTAGTATTACTTGTTACTACATCAGATGGAAGTCTATTCCAAGGCCAATAGTTCTTACAGAAAAGAAAAACTTACGATTATTATGTTTAAAAGATTTACCAGTTAACTGGAGGACATGACCTCTAGTATTATGTATTAATGACTTAAAAGAAAATCCTAACTGAGTCATGATATAGGGGTCATGAATAATGTCATATAGGAGGAGAAGGTCACCTCTAATGCTTCTGATAGTAAAGGCATTAGTTTCAATATCCAACCTAAACTCATAAGATGAGGAAACGAGATCAGATATTTTTTAGTGTATTTTCGCTGAACCCTTTCAAGAGAGTAACTATCTGATTTTTTAAAAGGACACCACAACTGTGAAGCATATTCAAGATGAGGATGGACATAGGACCTGAATAGGGGTAACAACACCTCCTGATCTCGAGATCTAATATTACATAAAATAGACCAAATAATTGTATTAGATGTACTAATAACCGAATGCATATGCTTGGAATATGTTAAGTCATCTGAAATGTTTATACCCAAATCCTTCTCATCATTAGTGGACACAATGGTAAATCATTCAGAATATACTGGAAATTTAAATTATTAGAACCCAAATGCATTACTTTGCATTTTGTAGAGTTTAACTTCATGCCCCATTTATTAACCCAGGTACTAATAATATCAAGATCATGCTGAATGCAAGATATTTGGTCTAAATTAGAACATGGTCCTCCAATCTTCACATCATCTGCATATTTAATTGTAAATGAAAGGCAGGAATTAGTTAAATCAGATATAAAGCCTGAAAAGACAGGGGCCGAGAACCTACGCTAGAACACCACTTAAAACTTTACCAGAGTTAGAAAATGCCCCATTAATCATCATCTTTGAGTTCTGTTTGAAAGCCAATTATGAATCCATGTACTTAATATGACTAATAATACTAAGACCTGTGAGTTTTGAATTAGAGCCCAGTGTGGCATGGTGTCAAAAGCTTTAATCAATAAAGACAATGTCACAGGCTAACGGTTATCCAAACAAGAACTAAAATGTTCATAAAAGCAGAGCAAATTTGTCAGACAGCTTCTACCCTTCTTAAAGCCATGTTGTTCCAAATCAGATGCATCAATAATAGGGCAATAATATCCTTTAGTAGACTTTCTAACACCTTACATATGGATGAAGTCAAACTAATCAATGATAATTTTCCGTATATGTTTTGATCCTTCTTATGTATTGGCACCACAAATGCCTCTTTTCATTCACAAGGGATAAAATAATATTGTAAAAAGGTTGAATAAAAGTTTTAGTGTAAAGGCAATATGTTTAGATAATAGGTAAAGCAAATGCCCTGCTATATTGTCTGGGCCTGAACAAAATTTACCTTTTAGTAAGTGTAGTTTTTAAGAATAGACTCAACTGAGAATGCGATAAAGTATCTGATGGTGAAATCATAGGTACAGGTGATTGAACTTCTGATGCAGAGAAAACTTTACAAAATTCACTATTAAATACATCAGCCATGGCTTTCGCTCACGGATAAGTATGTTTTCTGTTGTAAGAGGCCCCACCACACTTGGACTTTTCCTGAGGGAGTTTATATAAGAGTAAAATTGTTTGGAATTAGACTTACTAGCAGTTTTGCCAATTTCATTTCCCATCTAGATTTGGCCCTACGGATGACTAATTTACACTTCCTACTTGATTTTAAATAGGATTCCCAATCGGAAGTTGTCCTATTCTTTAGGTAGTTACGATGTTTTTTATTTTATATTTATTAAACGTTTTATGTTTTTATTCATCCATCTAGGAGTCTGTTTCCCATTAGAATTCTTACTTTTGATGGAATATAAGTATCACGAAGAGTCAAAATAAGTGATTTGAAAAGTACCTAACTTTGATATAAGGACTGGTTATCAAAAAAGATTACCAGTTTATTTTTTCAAGGTATAGATTGATACTGTGAAGATCAGCTTTGTCGTACAGGTATATAATCGAAGAATTAGTATTAAAGACAATATGTCTCTGCAAGTTAAATAAAATAGAATTATGATCACTGCTGCTAATTGGTGATGAAATATGCACATCCCTAATATCTAAGGTGGTACTACTCAGAACAAGATCTAATATATTATTACCTCGGGTTGCAGAAGTTATCCATTGCTGTAAGTCCAATTCAACAAGTGGACAAAAATGTATTACTAATACTGCTAGATGTTGTGAATGACTGCCAATTTATATCTGGGAGATTGAAATCCCATGTAATAATAACATAACTCATTTGAGTAGCTATTTCAAATTCGGAAAGAATGGCGTCCATAATTAAACTAGATGAATTTGGGGAGCATAACATGTCCCAAGGATAATAAAATCCTGTTTGGATAGGAACATTTTAAGCCAAAGACTCTCAGTCAGGAGATTATGAATTTTTATAGAACTAGAAATATTGACTGAGTTGATTTTATTGTTAATAAATGAGGCAACACCTCCACTCTTTCTTTCACTTCGATTCAGATAATAAGAGATATATCCAGGGAGTTGCTTGATCCAGTGGGAGTTATAATCACCCCATGTTTCACAAACGTAATAATATCAAAATCCTTATTCAAATCACAGTTTGTAACTCATCGAATTTCTGTGTCAAACTTCTCGTATTAAAACTAAGAAACTGTAATTGTTTACTGGAGACTTTATAAGAGTGAGACAAAGAGGTGTGTACATTTGCATTCCCCCACCACCACTGTTTAGTTTAAATTTATGTTAATTGTAGATAGGAATTGTTGATTCAGCAATGCATTCCCTAGTTTGTTAAGATGCAAGCCATCAGGACAGTAAAGCTCAGATCTATCAGAGAACTCTTCCCAATGGGTCATGCACTGAATATTCTGTCATAAACACCATTGCCTAAGCCAGTTGTTAATAATTTTAATTTTATGATTAAGAAACGGGAGTACCGTGGTATGGGTAGAATCTCGAAAAAATAATATCACACCTGAGATCAATCATTTTATTATTCACAGAAACATAGGCTAATTTGATATTCTGAACAGAGTCCCTGTAGATGTTGTTGGCTCAACATGGATAATACACAGTGGATTTATGTCTTGAGAGCTAATAATAATATCGATCATATATGTTAGATCTGAGATCTTAGCACCACTGAAACTAGAACAAGTTCTATTATGTTTGTCAGGCTCACATAAAACCCTATCCAGATGTTTAATTAAGGAATCACCCAGAACAAATATTTGTCTGGTATGTGAATCATCAGTATTAGGAATACACATACATGGTGCCTCTTCACCAGTTTGAATAGTAGCAAAATCAATCAAAGGAATATCAGTCGTGGAATTAGGTGGTGGAGTTGAAGAATTTGGCATATCAACCATGACTTGGGAAGTGTTTTAGAATTGAATCCTTCATTAGGGACTCAATAGGAATACAATTAGAATCAACAGGGCAGTGGACAATGGGTCAAAGCTATTATGTAGTGGAATGTTAAAATACTCAGCCTTTCTCCTTCTTTTTTAGTAGCTTTAGACCCTCGCACATTATACCAAGTTGTATCTTCTATGCTGTTTACCAAACTGTGCACATCTTCTCTAGCTCTTTTTAGAGACATCAGATGGATAAACCACTGAACTACTCACAGTAGCGTGATTATTCTCACTAGATATTATTTTGTCAGAAGGGATGCTGTAAGTAGAGGTAGAGGAAGTCTCATTTAAAGGGATATTTGTTACATGTAAAGCATCTTCAACTGTTATAGGTTCGAATCATTTCTTGATTCAATGCCAATATCCGTTTATAGTATAAGCTATTCTCACATTGTAATACAATGTTGTCAGTACATTTTGCACATTGAAAGGGGAGATTATCAGCAATAACGGCTGATAAGCTAAACATATAGCAAGATGTGCATTGTATACCTGTTTCTCCTTTAGTAGTGGTTACAAACACATTAATATTGCTTGGTAGATTTAAGGAGGATGCCATTACCACACGTTAGAGGTGAAACAACAGAATCACGTAATGTAATAGTACTACAAGTATAGGTGAAGATGACAACACGGCCATAATTATTCCACCTAACACCACCTAACACGCTTAACACGTGCTGAACGGGCATGTCTTAGCACACGCTTCGCAGACATGGACTCACGCATGCCCTGCTCGCATAAGAAGTGCAATAAATGGAGAGGAGGACCTAGAAGTACTGAAACAAGGTCACAGAGCCCCTCGAGATTTAATGTTTTTAATGCCCTTTAAAACTCCACAAAACCACTCATGCATGGAGCTGGTGGAGTATAAGTGTATGCTAGTCCCCAAATTAAAATGAAAAGTCCTTTTGAACTGTAGTTCTCAAGTCTGGTCAAAGAACTACAGTCCCTCTTCCTGCTTCCTGACAAAATGTCAGCAGGGCTCAGTCACACACTCGTAGTATGCACAAACATAAACACAGAACAGAATCACAGTATTTTTAAAATAGCTTGTAGTTTTAAAGCAAAGAGCCTGCAGAGAGATCCACACACTGCTTAGGTTTTAAAAAATGGCACCACTTGGGGCCAGCAGTGCAGATGCTTTGCTGGGGCTGGACCAAGCATGTTTGCAAGATTGCTAAAGACATGGTGGATCAGGTCACTACTGGTTACTGGGTAAAACACAAACTATTACTACACAGTACCTGTGTGTGTGATGCTTTACTTAGTGCTTGTGGAACTACAGTAATACACCAACCTTTCCAGTTATACTGCACACAAAAAGTAGCAGTAAAGAAAAACACTGCTACTAAGGAGGGAAAGAAAAGGCAACCTATTTAGTCAAACATGGAACCGAGCAAGGAACAGACAGATGTCATACAGTTAACTCAATGAGACAAGCCTGCCCCACTAAGTGCAATGGTTTAATTAACAAAACAACAATAAACAAAAAAAATGTGAGTTCTCATCTCACACTAGGATTGGTCTTGCACCTAAAATCACTGGCATCCAAATGCAGTATTAGGGGTGTTGTACTGCTGAGGTGTGCCATCCTTTGGATGAGACATTAAACTGAGGTCCCTTCTGCCCATCCTAGTGTTGTCATGGTGGGTGTCCAGGTGGAAGTAAAAAGAACCCAGGGCACTCTTCACAAAGAGTAGGGAACATTCCCTGTGTCCTGGCCAACATTCCCCTTTCCATAAACCAGTTCATGCAATTATCCAGGCTGTATGTGGGTGATGATGTGCGATATGGCCACCACCACACATTCAGTCACTTCACTACCAGTCTAGCATTGCTTGTAAAGCACTTTGGGATACACTGTGTATGAAAAGCGCTATATAAATGTTGATTCTTCTTCTTCTCCCCTCATGTGTACAGGGATCTATCCCCAGAACCAGAGGAGACTAACAATACTAATTCAGTGAGTCAAGCCTGACTGGCTTAGAACTGAAGAAGTTTATTTCAAAATCTGTGTGCACACAGCTGTGCACACGTATGGCCCTGCCTCATGAAAAATATATTAAGCATGCATATGCAGGGTGAAGCCTCACAAAATCAAATATTTTGCACAAATACAGCAAATTATAAGCAGTGACCTGCAGGAGTGGAGTTAGCAGACACCCTCATCAGTCATGCAGGGAACCAAGCCTGGAATCAGACAACAGCAAAAAAAACACAAAATAAAATGTGCTCCACCCCAAAAATCACACCGGAGCTATTGGACTACAGCTACAGCAGCAGGAAGGGGTGTTAGCAGACAGCCCTCCTAGTGCCCTGTAACTGAGTACAGCAATAAGGACAAAATACCTGTCAGAAAGCCAAACATAACTTTTCTGACACTGATCAAAAAAACTATACTGACCCAAAAAGCCTGTGAAGCAAAAATCAATTTTTTTAGCAAGTTTAACGTCTCAAAAGTACTAAGAGCAGCTCTCAGAAACCACTGTCTCCTGTCTTCTACCAGATCAGAGTGAGGAAGTCACATGGTGTGCTTGCCTTTGTGCTCAAGAAACAGTTTTGATTGGCCAACAAAGCTCTGCTTGACTTGGAAATCTCACCGAATAGTATTTCCCAAATAGTGGCCAAATAGTGAACTATTCGGAAAATGCATCTGAATATTCAGGAAGCCTACTATTCGTGGTATTTGAAAAATACTATTCGGCCCATGCACAGCCTTAATTTCACACCAAAAGGTGAACAAAGATGGTTTCAACAAGAAATGGGAAAATAGCTCACTAGTTATTGAACCTAATATGGGAGATAAGGAATTAACAAGATGGCAACAGATAAGTAAATCTGAAAGAATTCAAGGTTAGGCCAGATAAAAATACTAAAAATAAGAACAAATGAAACAACTTAAAATTACAGAATTGTATGTGAACAACTAGAAACCCCAGTACAGTTATCCATTCCACATGTAAGAATTAATAAAATGAATGAGGAGAAGGAGAAAGCTCCTGAGTCAGACTTAAATACACTTGAGGGAAGATCTTAAACTTAAGAGCAGAATCTGTGGAAGCAATCTCTGTAGCAGCCTATGGCTGGGACACAATTGAATTGAATGGAATTGGACCGCAAAGGATTAGATAATTTGAACTCTAGTGGCACACTTTTGGTTTCTCACCTTGGACCACCCAGTAGGTGGGCTATACATACTAAAAGCCCTGCATGGTGCCATAGCACAAGCATGAGTGTCAAGCATGAGTGGCTTTGCCACTTGGTGGAGAAAAGTTCATTGCACAAACATAAAATTAGTACTGACATTCAGTAATTATAGTTTTAAAAGTTTTTAAAAATCTCTAAAACAGAGTTTATATAGCCTAGAAAATTAGGGGTAGTTCCTTACGTGTAGGTTATAAAATAAAAGTAGGCTAGTATGTAGTTAAGGCTTTGAAACAGTATTGTGATTTTGTACTAAATCAAATGCTTGGAATTTCTATTTCATAGTAGTCTACTTTAGTTTTAGAGTCATACATTGCTTCTTTTCTTTAAATTATACTTGGTATACAGGAATTTCAGAGTCTATAAACTGACAGTGCTTAAAATTTATTTTTAGAATGATACTGTTTGTGCTCTTGTTTGTCCTAGTGAGCTTAAATGCTTCAAAACAGAAAGGGTAAACAGGTGGGAGCATATTGGCCACCAATTACTTTAAAGGGTCAGGGGTAGAATCTTATACTAGAAGAAGAAATTGGTTTACAAATATTTGGAAGGAATATAGGCTGCAGGGCAAAACAAGAGTGCAAAATCCTTATGTATTGCACAAAACTATACAGGAATCAAATGGAATTTGTCATATGTTCTTACTTATATGAGGGAGGATGTAGAGCTGATCCCTGACCCAACACAACCTAAAATTAAAATAATATATGAAGGTGGGATCCAAAGGGATTTATTATCCTTAATGGTGACTGAACAAAATCCAGATACACTGGGTCTGACCGAGTCATGGTTAACTGAGAAAATGGGGACAATGAGTTTAGCCTCCCAGCAGTGGCATCATCACAGGTTGTTTTGGGGAGGCAGCCCCCTAATGTAAGCTCAAACTCCCCAATCATTTTCCCTGAAAGATTTAAACACTCACAGCTTCACTGCTTGTTGAGAAAAAAGAAGCCATGGTTTAGAGTCAGCACTTTATAGATCTACTACATGGAGCACACTTTCCTTTTCTTTGCCTGGCCTGGGTCCCTGGATCCCACTACGATCATTGGCGGTGCTAGTGGTGGAGGTCGGGAGCTCTGCTTCCACCCAATGCTTTGTTGCCCCTGAACAGTGGCAGGGTGAAACTTTAGTGGTCTGAGTGCTGGTTTCTGCCCAGACACACTTTGCTGCTGTACCTAAGGTCCGTCTGCCCAAACCTGTCCCTCTTGTTGAATGCCACATGGACCGTGTTCAGTTGGGCACCCAGGTCCATGACTGCAGTGGCACTAATTTACTGTGGAAAGGAGGTGGGAAGAGAGCTGAGCACGGGAACTCCACCACCAATGCCCACCATAAGGATGCTGTCACTCATTCAGAGGCAGGACTACAGGGAAGGGCCATAGTTGGTGGTTATCCTCATGGAACTGAAGCAAGAAAGGTCTGCAAGGAGCCCACAAAACAGATAAAAATAAAAACAAAAAAAATGGCAAAACTGAAAGCAGAAAATAAAGACTCCCCAAAAGGGCACCGTACCCGCAACCAGCACAGAAGGCCAGCAAAGGGATGGGAAGCAACTTGGAGTCCCACAAAGGGAAGAGAAAGAAATTTAACAAAACAAAGAAGAGAAAAATAACCACTCCAACAAAGCTGGCAGGGCAACAGCCTGCCAACCAGCAGGTGGCACTACAGGCAGTAAACAAAGAGGAAAGGACAGGGGACTGCAATGGCAGCCCCCATGTGTGGCACCACCCAATGTCAATGCCAGAAAAACAAGAAAACAACCAGCATACTGGAGAGGGAAGACAGGGAAACTACAATGGCAGCCCCAAAAAACACATGCCATGCCACACTTATTCTGCAAAATAACAGGAAGCAAACTAACAGACTTGTCAAGCTATATTTTATTTGAACAAAAGAAACCTCGGTGAGCATTACCCTTGCCACTTTGCATCTGAAATGTGATGCTTGTGCTACATGCACTACTAGGCACCCAGCATCAGAACACCCCAGAAAACCCTAATACAAAACTGCAAACTGAGGTAGCAGACAACTAAAGGAGCTCACCCTATGGATCTGGCTGCTGCTTGCCATCAGGAGGACTTCTGGTCCTTTCCAGAGTTAAGGTGTGACTGCTGGTGATGGAGACCCCTGAGGATCACTGGCAATAGAGGAGCAGCCACCCAGGAGCTATGAACAAGAGCTTCAGGTAAGCCTCCTGACATCTGTACTCCTGTGCTCTCTACTCTGTCAGCCACCCAGTCCAGAACTACCACTGGCTAGCACAGAAGACCCTTTCCAGCCTAGAGGAACCTGGATTTTGGACAGATGATTGGGTATCTGGGCTAAGATCATCCCATTTGGCTGATTTATGGCCCCTTTAGGCATTGGATGGAGACCTGGCTGGCCAAGACAAAGGATCCAGTGCCAGAAGGCTTCAGGAGGGATGGGGAGGGGATAGAGACAGGAAATGATCAGCCAGCCAGTTTGGTCAATAAGCCAGCTGGCTGTGCATAGGGTGGGTGGGAGTTAACCCTTTCTGTCCCTGAATCCTCTTTGGTCGGCTTGTCTGGCAAACTTTGGGCACTACACTAGTCCACTCACAAGTCTGATGGAGAAAAAGAAAGTAGGTCTCATGTGTGGACTGAGTGCAGTGGTGGCTGGCTGCTGTGTACTGTGCTGTCAACAAGGAGAACATTGGGACAGGAGTCAGGATGTCACCATGGGAGAGCTCAGAGCTTGGGGCAGGGATTTGACATCATCACTTCCAGGCTAGTTGGATCCCAATCTGGCAGGGAGCACTTGGGGGTTACAACAAATGCAGTCTGCCTCCACTAGTCTCTTGGACTCTGTTCAGTGGGTTCAGAAGCATGAGAGGTTTGGCATGCCTTGCCTTGCAGGAGGGAACACCTGGACAGGACTTGGAGCGATTGACATAAATTGAATTGGAATTGGTGACCACCTTTTAGTAACTGCCATGCCAACACAGTCAGCATTGCTTGCACAGCAGGTATATTTTTCAGACAGGCACAGATGTGGTACACATCTAAAAGGCTGTGCAGCATGAGTCTTTACGAGTTATTTGGTAGTTTAGAGAAGGAAGATCTGTGCCTGTTGCTTGTGTGAAAAGAAATTTTAATTTATACAGCACCTTTCATACAGACTGTATTCCTGAGTGCTTTACAATCCAAAGAGAGGGAGAATTTTTTCACCTTTTCACATAGCAACCTACATAGACACAATCATACAAGTCATCCCCAAACTCTTTAGAATCCAGGAAGAGGGTGAGGGGAGCGATAGTTTGCAGCACATAGGGAGATGCAAAGACTACAGAAATATATGAGACAGAGAGAGGGCATGCAGAGAGATTAAGGGCAGGAATGTTAAGTGACTCATTCAGAATTATGCAGTGTGGAAGTGGTGGCTGTTTGCTCTGGGGTCCTG
This sequence comes from Neoceratodus forsteri, assembly GCA_016271365.2. NCBI lineage: Eukaryota > Metazoa > Chordata > Ceratodontiformes > Ceratodontidae > Neoceratodus > Neoceratodus forsteri. The sequence continues at coordinate 633,217,695 of CM057455.1, read as the reverse complement.
TAACCTTCCCAGCAGATCCTCTGGGATAATGGTATTTGAATGGTCTCTTATTTGCTGTGGGGGACTGTAACCTTTCCAGCAGATCTGCTGGGATAATGGTGTCTCTTTCCATTGTTCTCACTGGTCCAGTAACCACATTTTTGCACATGTACCATTTAATAGATGTCATGATAACCAGACTTCTCAAACATATATTCCTTTCCTGCTTCACATCTCCACTGGTACAAGACATTTTCCACCACCATCGGACAGTGGTCCATTAACCTGCCAACTTCCTCTCCCGGTCGCATGCCTGCAATACTAACTGCCTTTGGTGTCCTCTATCTCTTATTGTTACTGCAGCCAGCTGCCTACTCAAGCTGCTCATTTTATGAATATTATCACAATGTATGTTATAACTGAGTATCATTATTTTTCTTTAGTTGTTTTGGTTGTTTATTGTGCATTCTTTTACTACCTCTGTATGTATGTTGACCCTCATCCTTTGACGTGGAACCTTTGTAAATGAGCAGTTTCTGCTCAAAGGTATTTGTAATCCGAGAATTTAATGAATAAAATAAATAAAAAAAATATATTGTACCATTAAAATGCAGGAAAAGCCACAATCTGAAGGTAAAATCTCAAACGTTTACAGGGGCATGTCCCTGGCCCACTAGCTTTGATAGGATTTGACTGTAGGCCAATACCCCCCAACTTTATACCTCTGGTGACACCCCTGCCTCCCAGGATATCAACTATTGAGATCTGATAGAAAAAAGCAGGGAGGGGGGTAATGCTGTCTGCGAAATATAGCTTAGGCCATAACTGTGATGCTCAAAGGAAGTGAGCGAACATTGAATATTTGACTGCCAGAGTATAAAAAGTTAAAATGGTTATGGTGGTAATGTATTCACCCCAAGAATAGTCTGGAGTCAATTGACAAGACTATAAATAAAATACATGATTGTGTAAGTGATATATCGGTGGTTTTGATGGGAGATCTAAATTGTGACTGGCTTGGACCAAGAGGAAACAACTAGGAGAAGTTGTCTTGGTACTTGGGGTATCCCAGCACATTAAACAACCTACAAGATTTACTAAGACATCAAAACAGGGTTCGGTGCTGGATTTTTATTTACATCATCCCAAACACAAAAGAGAACTTATGAATCCTTCCTCCTTATTTTGGTGATCATAACCTGATATGGATAAGTATATCTATGACACAAATACAGAAATAATTTGACTACTCAAACTACAACTGGGTTAGGAGATATGAGAATGTTTTCTGAGGAGATATTCTTACAAAGTGTTAATATGGAAAGATGGGACAGATGTAAATTAATACTGGACTTAGACCAATCAGTAAACTATTTTGAGAGACCATTAGAAATATTGTACATATGACCTACATGCCTGCAACATAAACAGAAAGTAAAACAGCTAGATTACCCTGGATAAATGATAACATTTTAAATCAATCAATCAATCAAAATGTTTATTTTGCCAGGCAGAACATCATTGAAGCAAGCTCATTTACAAGATGCACCTGGGGCAAAACAATTGCCAACAGGGTTAAGAGCGTAACAGGTTGAGTGAACGTACATAACAATTACATAGTAATAATAACAACATAATACTGTAACATATAACTATCACATGTGACAGAATACTTTCATCAGAACATTGCAATAGATTCAACAGAAGGTAGTGTCATTTAAATACAATTGCATGGATACAAATTAGAGTTAAAAATAAAATATGGAAGAAGGCTAAAAAACAAAGCAAAACTGTGACTGGGAACTTTTAAAAGTAAGAGAAATGAGTATAGAAAGTCGCAAAAAAAGCTAAATCTTTGTATTATAAGAATAAATGGAGTGTAATAAAGATCCATGAAAAGTTTGACAAACTATAAATTATTTGTTAAATCCAGGCAGAAATGATGCATCAAAGAACTTGAATGTAAAAGCTGGAGATAAAATAATAGAGAAATCAAAAATAAAGTTGCAGATGTCTTTAATCAATATTTGTTGACCTTCCAGGATGTTGTATAATAGATGAAACAAAGATTCAGGGAAAAAAAGAAGACTCAAACTCAGACTACCACTTTTCCACCATTGTGATTTAGAATACTTAAAATATCTGAGGTTTATAAAGGCCTAAAGAATATAAACATTCATAAATCAACAGGTCCGGATGATATAGATGGAAAGTTTCTGAGGATGGCATATCAAATAGCACCCATAGTTACTTACCTGTTTAATTGGAGTTTGAAAATGGGCCATTTCCTCAGATTTGGAAAAATAGTAAGATAATTCCAATATTTAAAGGTGGAAATGCTTTTGAATTAAATAATTACAGACCAATAGCTTTGCTGCCTATCTTGACTAAATGTCTAGAATGACATGTTCAGACTCAATTAATAGAATATATAGACAAATGCAATGTATTGATGCCTTTCCAGTCTGGATTCAGGAAAGATTTTTCGACTACATCAGCACTTCTAGAAATTAATAATCTAGCATGTACATCCCTGGACTCCGGAGTGGAGACTGCAGCAATTTATGTGGATTTGTTGAAAGCCTTGACCTGGTGGACAACTCCTCTGTTGAGTCAGATAGAGGCCCTGGGAATTGCAAATGGACATGGAGTTGGTTTCAGTCCTACCTGGGTGACTGCACCTGAAAGGTATTTGTCTCTGGAAATTTGTCAACCCCTAAATAAACAAGAAGAGGAGTGCCTCAAGGGTCAATTTTAGGATCCCTGTTATTCTTGCTGTTTAGTAATGATCTAACTAAATTGGTGCAGTACTCCCAGGTGAGGCTATATACAGATGATACTGCCCTTATTGCCTCTGGAAGTAGTGTCCAGGACCTCCAATTAAAGTTGTAATCTGACTTTGACAGTTTGAGGGAGTGGTTCACTATGTCAAGGCTCTTAATAAATAGCAAAAAACTATGTTGATGCATTTTTTTTCCTAAAAGGAATATTAATCAAATTAAGATACATAAATCAAAACAAGTGTTTAGAGTTGGTAAATAGTTATTGCTGTTTGGGGGTCATTTTGACACTCATATGTCCTACAAAAATCATATAAATTCAATAACTGGTAAAGTAAACAAAAAGCTTAGTGCTTTATGCCATACAATGAACTTTTAAACAGAGATGATCGAAAAAATTGACAGAGCAATTAATTATGCCAACCCTGACATATGGTGAACTAGTCTATTGAACAACAAATAAAAATTGTTAGATAGACTAGATAAAACCTAGTACAGAACAGCAAGGTATATCTTAAAATATAAAATGAATACACACCATTATCTCATGTTGACTACACTTAATTGGCAAACTTTGCATATTAATCATATAAAACCTGATTGAAAATAATATATAACTATCAGATTTTTGTCCTGAACATTATGTTACTAAAGTGATGTTTGATAGAGATGACATTTTTTCCAAGATTCTAAAAGATCTGTTCTTGTAAATAAAATAATATTGCCTAAGACCAAAGATAAATTTGGTGCAAAAAGTTGTGCTCACAGAAAGCAAAAGTCTGGGATTTACTACCTTGCACAACTCAAATGTCACCTCCTTATGGGATGTTTACCCAGGAGATAAATGAGGTATATAAGTTTCAATGTTCCTGTGGGTAGTTATATGCATTGTGAATTCGTGTATTTAATGTTATGAGTATGAATGTGATTGCAGAAATGTCTTTCCCTTCATCCGATTTGTTATTTGTTAAAAGGTTATTAACTAGATCAGTTTGCTTAAATAAGATTATCATAGAAAAATCATGAAAAAATATGGGGATAGGACTTTAATTCATCAAGCTGCTAGTTTTGGAATTTTCTTTCTGCAGATATAAAGGAAATGACAAATCATTCTACATTGTTCATATTATAAAGGAGTTGAATACTCATGTTTGTAATTGCTGATTATTCCTCTCAATGTACTGTAAAATTAGATAAGATTTCTGTCTTTATCTAAAGACAAAGGAAGTATTTTTATACTTTTGTTACACTAGATATATTTATACTGATGTGTTTTGTGTATGTGTTAATATGGAACCTTATTGTATGTATTTTGATAGGGATTGCAGAGGTCTGTCTTGTAAACTGGACTTTGTCCAAATGATATGTATTACCTGTATAAAAATAAACATTTTACCTACCTACCTACCTACCTTATTGTGGGTAGTTTTGTAATTATTAGTCTTTGTAATTCAATGTAAATTTAATGTTGTGAGTATGAATGTGTTTGTACAATGTATCCTTTTTACTCCATGTTTATTGTAACTTAAGCACTGGCAGGACTGTCTTGACAACAAGGCTGTAAAACCTTAATGAATTGATTTAATCCTGTATAATAAATATATATTTTATCTATCTTTCATCTATCTATATGATATATCAGACTATGAAAAAGCCCTGAGCTCCCTTTCACCTCTATATCACTAGGACAGATGTCCAAAATCTGTTCATACAGGAAGAAACCATAAAGAGCAGATCCGGCCAGCAACATTGTGTCCTAAACAAGCGCGGCACATTACAAAGCTGGGACATCATACGCAGCTGACAATGTCAGCATGCACATCTATTGCTGCCCTAGCATATCACAAGCAGGCAGTATGAGGTACTGCCCTAGTTGCAGGCCTCCCCCATCCCAGCTGCCATGTCCCGTCCACAGCAACTCACTACCCAGTAGTACACCGTAGTGACCCCCATCGCCGATTGCCGAGAACAGCCGCTCCCCACACCACATCAGTCTGTCACAGTAAGCGGTGATGGTGAAGACTCCTGGTGTCAAGTGGACTCCCCTATCACCCCAGATAGTCCCCACCACCTCGCTCCACCCCTACCCCAACCACTCAGCGGTGAGCCGCACAGCTTTCCACTTTCAATGTAGCGAAAGGACTGAACTGCGATAAATGAGCCTCGCTACCCGAGTGCAGGTATGCGCTCATTCATCGCAGTTCAGGGTGTCCAGCCATGGTGGAGAGTGGAGGGCTGTTCTGGTCGCCTGTTAGCAGTGGGGTAGGGGTGGGAGCTAGGTGGTGGGGACTACATGGGGTGGTGGGGGGTCCACTAGACACCAGGGAGTTCTCTCGCCACCGCTATCTGTGATGGAATGGTGTGGGGCACTACGTGTTCACTACTGGCTAGTGAGTTGCTGTGGGTGGACATGGCAGCTGGGATGGGGATACATCGGTGAACCAGGGCAGTACCTTATACGCCTGCTTGCAACATGCTGGGTGGCAATATTATGTGCATGCCGACATTGTCAGCTGCAATGATGTCTCAGCTTTGTAATGTGCCACACTGTTTAGGACACGATAGTTACTGGCTGGATCCAGCACAGGATCCAAAAAGAAAGGAACATAAAGTTGGTATCAATAATGCAAGAACTTTGCACAGCCATAGAAATGGTAAAAAGCTAAAGGTTTGCCAGGGGAAGAAATTAAAGGGTGACTAACTGGAACAAACCCATGATGAAGACTATCTACAAAGTTTAATCAGAAACAGAATAAATTACTAACAGAAATTAACAGAGAGTTTTTAACAGATGAGGGAGATTTCACTTCCTGGTCTACTATTTCTAAACAGATGTTAGAAATAATTAAAACCCATATTGTGAGAATATTGTGATTTAAAAAATTGGCTGCCTTTAAAGATGAAGTATCAAGTCTGAGAACAGTTTTTTGTAATAAAGTGCTATTGGGTAAGATAAGTGATGGCAAATATAAAATAAATCACGCTTCAACCTTTCATAATAAAATGAATGAAGTGCAATTAGTGGAGAAGGAGAATAAATAAGCAAACAAATTTGCCTCCCTTTGATAAAAGAAAAAATCTGTGAATGCTATATAAAGTAACTAAAAGAAAGCAAGATTTGAAAAGGCATGTAAGAAAAAGGTCATCAAACAAGGGAGCAGGAAAAACTGTAGAGAAAAAAGGCAAACAGGAAGTTGACACAGAAACGGAAACTGAACAGAATCAAGTGGTTTCTATGGAGAAAAGGAGATCTGTGAATTCCTCTTAGGAAAATGAACAAAAGCTGGAATTGATAAAGATTTTAGTACTGTCACCCAAGGACAGGAAATGTTAAAGGGAGAAAGACCAATACCACCAAATATCCACTAGGCCTGGACTGGGGAAAACTGGGGGACCTGAATGGGAAATCTACCAAAGGAGATTGTAATAAGGAGACAGACTGTAATAAGGAGATAGGATGTAATAAACTACATGCATGTCCATTGAGTTGCCAGCAGGGGAATTGAAAGGCTCAAATGAAGTACCAATGAAGAAGCAGATCTTCACAATAGATTTACCCTATTTGGGAAAAATGTTAGTTAAAACCAAGTTGAAACAAAATATCTGGTAGAAATCTATGGATACGAATCTAGGAAAATAATATCAAGGACGTTTGACTATATGGATGAAACATCTGCTTCATTTATCAAATAGGGAATGAGAAATTCACTTTATGAGACCCCAAATTTAGCTTATCAGGACTGTGTTCTGACATATTGTCAATTGAAAGATCTAACCAAACCACTGTCAGATTCTGGACGTGGTGGGTAGGTATCCTGGATCCTGCCATGATTTCTTCATATTCTGGCAGAGTGGCCTACACCAGGCATTCCAGAGAGGTGAACTGGAGGCGGATGGCTGATAGGTGAGCGGAAACATATACAGACAGGGCATGGAAGGCAGAGTACACTGCATAGAGACATGCTGAGGTGACATGGTGCTAGTCCATGGCTAACCATCCACTCTACTGTACATTCCACAGGTGACAGTGAATATCCCCAACTGCCATGGCTCATGACACCAGTGAGGAACCCACAGAATGCTGAGGAGGAGGCATATAATGATGCACATGTCACAACACAAGCCATGATTGAGAGAACTTTGGGATCCTGAAGGCACGCTTCAGGTGTCTGGGCAAAGCAGGAAGAGCACTGCAATACAATCCGGAGATGTGCTATAAGATCATCCTTGCATGTTGCATCCTGCAAAATATTGCTCTAAGCCAGTGGGTACCACTGCCACCAGAAGATCCTGTGCATGGTGAGAGGGATGCAGAGGGGTCAATGAGGATGCAGATGTGGGACGACATCATCATCATCATCATCATTATCGACTGCCAGACAATGCAACACCACAGTGGGTCCGTGACCAGCTCATCAGAACCCTTCGCTTAAGGGACAGCTGTGACCCTTGGGTGACACCAGCAGACAGACACCCAAACAATAAAGGCTGCCAGAGATGACTGACAACACATGTGAATGCTACAGCAGCAGACACCACCAGACAGGAATGTCTGCCTGGTGCAGTGTAACATACAGGAGTGCACTGTGACACAGAAACAGTGCCCCTGTCTGGTGTGTAGCCTCTGGCGGACAATGCAGGGAACAACAGTGCTGCAGGACAGTCTGGGAGAGGGCGGCATGTGTCAGTACATGCATCCACACATGACAACTGTGGAACCCAAGCAGACTCTGGAAGGCTTGCATGTCTGTAACAGGGTGACATTGTAGGATGAGTACACAGGGCCAGAGGGGCATGTATGCTGTGTTGTTGGGATGATGACAGGTACCACCAGTGTCCAGATTAGAACACATATGCAGGCCCACCCACAGGACACACAACATCATAACACAGACATTCCATAGACAACACACTGCCACACCAACATAACCATGCAACTTCCCTCCCCAGCAGGCCTGCACCATCATGAAGGCACACATGTGCAGCACAGGACTGTACCAACACACACCACAACCACAGTACCGCCATACCAAGCACAGCCCAGGAACACATGCAGGGTACAGTACATGCACAACTGAGTCCTGTGTGCAGATAGCAGGCAAATTGCAAGCTACGATAAACATATATGCAATCTCGTTATGCAGTGGAATGACATGCACTTGCTGCATGTGCCACAATGTTGTGTAGTGATGCAGGAGTGATGCCACAGCATGCGGCTCATGGCCTGGTGCAGGAGGGAGTGTAGAGCCAATAATTTGACAGTCCCACAGCTACATCATTTCTGCCAGTGCAAACATGAACAGACTAAGTGGCAGAGCCCCAACTACAGCCCAGATGAGACATCCCAACTGGTCAGCTTGGTCCAGCAGTGAGCCAGGTATGTGCTGCCACCTGCCAGCAGGAGACACACCCTGGTGAAAGGAAACAGGTGTGGAGGAGGACTGCTGCCAGCTGTACACACAGCATGGGGTCAGGAGGACACCCAGACAGCTGCAGCATAGCTGGCGGGACATTGCCAGGAGGGAGGGTGCCATCCTGACACACATGAGGAGGATGGCAGTGGATGCCAATGCGGCCATGCGGATGTGCAGGCCACACCAGTATGGTAGGTATCCCAGACATGTAACATACATGCCCATACCATGTCAGCCTGCAAACACAGTGCATTGTGCAGACACTAATGACTGTCTACCCATGTTTCCACAGGTGGCAGTGATGGTGGTGCCTATAGACAGCAGTCAGAGAAACAATGGAGGAGCCTCAGCAGCATGCACAAAGGGACATGGCCCCTCGAAACCAAGGTAGGTCACATAACAGATGTACAACAGCCTGGGTACATGGGTACAGGTATGAGCACACCATGTGTGGTCACCATAGTAGGATTACATCACAGGTGCACCATGTGTGCCAACATCAGCCATGATGCATGCTACACAGATGCCATGGATGTGATGCAGACACACCTGTCATGCCACTAGGCCACAAGGCTGGCACTGGCATGTGTGGATGTGACCCAGCACACATTTACCCACATGGGCTCATGCCATGCACTGTGCACATGCAGGGGCATATGCCACATGCAGAACAGAGGTGATGGGCATGAGGAGCTGCATTCTGGTTTCAAGCCTGCAGAGTGACATGCCATGGTATGTACACACACATGATGGCATGTACCGACCAAAGGCCTATGGCAGTGCTTGCATACTTGGAGTCACCATGCACCTAGCTGGGGTTGGAAGATGTGCCCAGCCTGTACACTGGTCAGGCAATGACTGTCCCTGCTGTGGTTGTGGAGTAACAGTGACCCAGGGGGTGGAGGACGATCGTGGTGACATGTATCTGCAGGCACCTGTCATGTGTCATAGTATTGGTACTGCTGGTGACAGTAGTGGACAGAGTTCAGTGAGTATCCCATCAGAGACAATGTGGGAAGAAGGAGCCTGTGTTTATGCAGACACAGCTGTGGTCCTGTACCAGTACATGGCAATGCATGTACCGGACAACTAGTGTGGTACTGAATAGAGTTGAATGCACCCATGTGTGTTCCTGGAACCACCATAGCCCACCTCCCGAGCATGCTGAGCCACACATGCCATAGTGACATACATCTGTATGTGGCAGCACTGTACATGAGATGGTCACCACAGTGGTGGTGGCTGAAGCTAGTTACCAGCACAGCACATGGTGTACATGATGTGGGACAGGGATGTGGGTGGGGGCTCATGGGCTCTGAGGGACAAGCTGACAGGCAGCACAGTCATGAACACTATATCACCATGATGCAACAATGCTGTGTAATGTTGTCCTGCAACATGACGAACATGTCACAGGTACATGGGGTGGAGACTAGAATGCCGACATGTGACACTGATGGTATGCCATGGGAGAGGGTGTACAGACACATGGGGCACATACTTAAACACTGTCCAAGGATGTTGGGACATGTACACACAAATGGATGCCCTTGGACAGGGGGTTTGTGAAGGCCATGATGGTGGACCTCTGGGGCTAACAATGACCAGGTGTGGGTGGGTGACAGTGATAGTCACATGTGCAGATGTTCTGAGAGGTCAGTCGACCAGCCAGGGAAGCAATGGATCAGGGATCTTCTGCTTGCACAATGTACTCTACAGAGAGGTACACATACTCAGCAGCTGCATATGTTAATGTGGGGACAACTGGGACCAGATAGTGGGTCCCTGGATGGACAGAGGGTGTGTAAGTGGTCACACAGGTTACTGATAACTGCACAGCAGCATGTAGACATGCAGGGACAGGTGGATGGGACCTGTAGGGGAGGTGGGCCAGTGGTAAGAATGAGGTGACAGACCTGAGGTGTAATAGGGACCAGTTTGGAAACACATGGAGGCACCAATGGTTTACAAGGCAGCAGGGGTAGACGGTAGTCACACCAGGTGAGGATGCAGCTGCCCGAGATACTGGCAGGGCCACTGGGTGACACATGCAAGTACCTACTGGACATAGGATGCATAACACAGGACTGGGGATGGGCCATGGGCATAACACACACCAGTGTCCCAAAGAATGATCCAGGGAACCAGGCAAGCATGTAATGTGGCAACCATGAGCAAGGCATGGGGACATACCTGACAGAGAGGCCTGTGAACAATCAGTTAGGATAGTGGTCTGCTATCTGGACAGCAGCGCACGTGTGAACAGACAGAGCATACTGGACCAACCTCATGGTGTGGTTTGAGTGGGTTACACTGGGGACTGGACAAGGCCCATGCTGTAGCATGCCCTGTATCTGGCAGTCAGCATCCCAGATGGCACAATGACCGCTGTGGGCAGTGCTTACTGACATTATTCATGGGCAAGTGCTGCATGGCTGGTGACATACAACATACTATTCCCAGGGTTGGTGGATGAGTGTGGTGGTTGGTGTTGATGTCCAACCAGGATGGCATTGGAGGGCAGGGTCACACAGGTGTCTGTGCTGTGAGTGGTGTTCCTTGTGTGTCACATAACTGCTAACCCACATGGGATTGATGTCTGTGTGAGACATCACCAACATGGTGGTGGCCGATGGCATAGAGGGCTGTAGGTGGCTGCAGGACAACCTGGCTACAATGACTCAGTGGCAGTGTCATGGTGAATAGTGTCCTCCACCTAGGAATCCCTGTGCAAGCTGTTGCATGCAAGAAACCAGTGGTGGGACGATCATCTGGGTGGGTGTGTATAGAATGCTCCAGGGAAGGGAATGAGCTACGTGCACATAAAACAGGGAGGATGTACCACATTGCACACTGTAGGACAGTGGCTGTATGAGCCAACATGCCGCCAGGGTGCATAGCGAGAACCATCCCCGCGGTGTTGTGCTACATCCCCTGGAACTGTGTCACCAGTCACACCACAGATGGTGAATGTGTGAAGTGGTACACGCCACACAGTATGGACCTATGACTGGTGGAGTGGGTTCAGACCCAACCAAAATTGCACAGCCAAACACGGGGTGGGGCATGCTAGGTAAGGGAAGATGGGTGGTACTCATGTACTCCCTGATGAAGGGAAGGATAGGGTAGATCACATTGATACAGCCAAATATGTGAAAAGGGATTGTTGAGACACAGACAGAGGGGTTCTCGGCCCCACTAGAGGGTGTGCTCTGAGAGGGCATGGTCTATGATGTAATGAGATGGTATAATGGGGATGTGAGTGGACATATGCAGGCAGTGGGGAGGTGAGTGAAACACTGTACCACAGGTGGTGGTGGACTGGAAGACCACTGCCTGTGTAAGGGGTGCTGGGAGCAGGTGTGGAGGATACTAGGAAGGTAGGTGCAGGGGAAGGCTGCGCATGTTGGGACACCAGCACAATGGAGCATGCACTGTTGACAGGGGTCCAGATATACTGTGCTTGTATGATCTGTCACTGTGTCCCTCCAGGAGGAGCATGGTCAACACAGCACAGGACAGAGATGGGTGACAGTGGAACAGTTGGCACTGCAGTACACAGTGCAGTCACTTAGCTAGAAGACTTGTGGCCTCAATGGCATGGTTCTACACATATGCTCCTTTCCAAACAGGTGGATGGCACAACAGTGGTATGGGGATGGTGCCAGACACACATGCAGCATGTTCCAGGCCATGGATCGCATGAAGAAGGTAGAGGCACAGGAGTACATGTCCTGGGTTGAGATGACTGCATAGGTGTGCATGCCCACTACCACCGACAGATGATGAGCAGTCCAGTGGCAACAGTGATGGCCAGGAAGAGGAACCTGCAACTGTGGACGCCAGCATGGACACTGCACCAAGTCACCATGTGCCTGACACTGATAAAGCCAGTGCCACAATGGATACACACGACACACCCCAACATATGGATGATGGCCAGGGCACAGTAGGGGAGAATGCTCATCAGGGTGTACCACAGAGAGTGCTGGTGAGGAGGCATCTGCTGTAGGCATGCAGGTGGTGTGGAGTCTCAGCGATGACAACAGCCAGGGGCTGCTCAGGAAGTGCAGGACCTGGATAAAGATGTGCCTGACATTGCAGGCCAACAGGAGGAGATAGGACTGCCATTGGAATATGTGGCAGGGCAAACAGGCTGCCAGTGTGGAATCTGCAATGGTGCATAAAATGAGGGTGGGGTGGACAGGGCTCTACCTGTGCAGCCCTGAGGTGTGGAGGCCCAACAGAGGGTGATGGTGGAGGGTGTGGAACAGCAGGCCCCAGGATCCAATGCACAGCAGACTGCAGCCTTACAGGTTCTACAGGCCACATAGCAGAATGTTTGCATCATGTGGAGGCCTACATGGTGCACTGCGTGAAATATTGCCACCATCCGACAGCTCAGACTCTGTAGTGTGGGTACTGTACCAGTACTCAACACACACTCTTGTGCCATGTGCTGCATAGCGGATCACACTGTTGGTTTGCAGCACATCTCACTGTGATTGTCAGACAGTTTCGACACTCCATATGGTGCTCAATGTGGTAGTTTCCTGGCCATTGGTGTAACAGCACTGAGTCATGCATGTTTTAGAGTTCAATTTGTACACAACAGGGTTGTGCATTAGGCATGGTTCTGCATGTGTGTTCGTACAGTGATGCCATTTAACTGTTAATGCTTTTATATGGTTTTAGTCTCCTTCAAGCTGGCATTGCACATGTGTTTGTATTCCCAGTACCATGTACATATCACACATGTACTGTATGTCTGTACTGTACACCTGTTTGTACCCACTCTCAGTCATTTTAATAAACCATTATTGCCTGTTTACTCTGTGTAGTACATTATGCTGTTGTAGTAGCGTACTGCTGCATTGTTGCCCAGTTGTACCTTGGTAGGGTACTGACATGTCCTGTGTGACAGTGCTCATGCATTGGCCTCTGCCACTGTTGTTGTGTGCCATGGTCTGTGGAGGTGCTGTGTTGTGTGTGCCATTCTAGGATGCCAAACACATGTCCCCTTGTGTACCTAATGGCACATGTGAGATGTTGTGCCCCAACACATTGCTGGCCAACGGTACAGGCATCCAGTCCATCCATGCGGCACGTATTTCAGGTCCTATGCCTGCACTGGAACACTGTCACAGAGCAGGGCCCACCAACACATGCATGGTTGTCAGGTACAGCCCCACTGTCACTTGTGCACTGAGACGTTGGCTGTGTCTGCCTGTGCCCAGCACTGGTCCTGCCCATCAGCCAGATGAGCTGTCAGGTAGTCACACTCTGCATGGGTGTCCAGACAAGTGTGTTGCAGGTGTGACACCCATACAACACAGGGTACCAGTAGCAGCCATGCTCCACCCTGTACATGGCATGGACATGCATACCAGTGGCCCTGACATGTTTTATTTATTTATTTATTTTGCAAGAATCGGATTTACAGCCTTTGAGCCAGAGGCTCATTTACAAAGGTACCTTGTCACAGAGATGACATACAGTGTAACATATTTGCAGAATACAGAACACAATAATGACATAGCATCATACAGTTGTTTACATACAATGAGCAGTTTGAAACATTTCAAGGTGACAAAAGTTTGGCTCAGGTAGTGCATACAGAGGGCGGAGCCAGGGGAGTGGGGGTGAGGTGGAGGTTCTGCCCAGCGGTCATCGTCGGGTGCAATGCGATAGTACTGGATCGCCAGTTAGGGACAGTGCATCTGCGGGTGTTAAACAATTGTGTGACATGCCTGTTGATGGCCTACTGCCTGTTCAGGCTATATTGTGCCAACAGCAGTACCCCACAGCAGGTACATCTAGCATAGTTTGTATGGCACCATAACATGTGCCTAGCTTGTCTCATATCCCACCACTAGGTGGCGACTATGTACAGTGGTTATCATCTGTGTGTATGCCTCATGAGTGCAGCATTGTGTGACAGGGTTGGTGACAGTGGACTTGTCCATAGCAGGGCATGACTATGGTGGTCAGCTCCACAGACACAAGTGGGCTTGACAGGGTCGTGGTAAAGTGTGCTGCATGGGGCCACATGGGCATGGCCTACTACTCAACACTGGTGTGCATGCCAGTGTGGTCCTTGCAGCCACATGGGGTGGAAGGCATACCACCCTGTGTAGACCATGCATGACAACATGATAGCTATGGTCATTGTAGCAGTAACAGCATGTGTGTGTGTGTGTGTTATGCATTAGGTTGTGTCTGTGTGTGTGGCCTGCCATGTCCCCATGTCACTATCAGCATGTCTGTGCATGTGCCTCTGCAGCCCTCTTGACATGGATATGGAAGTGTACACCTCAGCGCAGTGGCACATGTGATAGTCGCAATGATACATACCGCGTGGTGTGGTGTATCATGGGATATGATCACATCTCAGATGCATGTGACAGTCGTACTGTGGCCTTAGCCCCACTATGCACCTGTGACATGATGATATCTCATGATATGACACACTCTAATGTGTAGTACTGCATAACCGTACATTGTTGTGTGCCATCTCTGTACTGTCATTGGTCAGACCTTGTCACATGACTGTGTGTACATCCTGTGGAACACACATCTGAGGTAGTCATGCAGTATGGACATCCTTACAATGCATTCACTGTGTACATGACTCCACTGTCAGATCACCATTGAGCAGGTATGGATGTGTGTTCGTGGGGGTGTACCCACCTCCCGTGGTTTGGTCACTCAGATGCATCATGTGACACACCACTCTGTACATACTGTATCTAGCACCTCTATACTCAACACCCTGTAGTGCCTTCCTGTCGAACTGTGCAATACATCACAGCAGACTGGCCTTTGTGTGCATGCCCATGACTGCTGTCTGGCCCCATCTCAGTACCCGCTGTGCTGCAGACTACCATGCAGCATTGTATGAGGTATCACAGTATGAGACTGCAGTATTTGGCTCATCATGCTTTACTTACACATCACACTATCTGCCCTGACATTGGAGTCAGCTATCCAGTTCCACAGCTAACAGTATGCATGGGTGTTGACTACACATCCCACTTACAGCACAGCACATGTTACATCATCCAGCCCCACCCTCATGTCACTGTGTACCCACATTTCTCACTGAGGCAGCCTCAGCTTGGCACACAGTCACACCTATCCCTGTTCCCATACCCCTGTAGCACTGTGGTAGCCCATAGTGCCCATTCCACTGTTTCAACTGTGTGCATGTCTGGATCATGTGGGGGTCTTTCCATTTCTGTGGCCTGCCACATCGCCGTGGTAGTGTCCCAGGGGTCTGCTGCTTGCTGTGGCAGTGCTGTAGGCTGGGTGCCATCTGTCTTGCCTGGCACACCAGTGTATGCATCAACCTCTCCTGTCATAATCCCTCACCATGTGTCTGCACAATGCCCCTTCCCCTCACCAGGTGTATGCACTCATCTCCATCGCCTTGTCGCCTTCATGTGTGACACTGCTGCTGGTGTGTTGTCATGCAACAGTTCCATGGCCTGTTGGTACTGTTCTGCAGGCACCACCTGTGTCTGGCTGCATGATCAATGGGGGCGCCATGTGTTTTACTGCTGTTGTTGGCTACACACACAGCGGCACTTATGCCTAACAAGGTGAGCGCTGCTGGTTGTGGTGTGCCTTCAGCATCATCTGTCTGTGTGCCCTGGTTCATATGCCTTTGTTGATGTTCCTGTGTTCTGTGCCGTAGCACCATTACAATGTCCTGCAGGGCTGCCACCATCATCCCTGTGTGTCACTGCTGACATGTGGTTGTTTGTTCAATGGCTCGTGGTTACCTGTCCATGGCCTCACCTTGTTCACGCATGATGGACTACACCGATGCAATGTCATGACAACATCAGCCAGGGCAACGGATGTTTCTCTGCTGGTGGCCTCTATTGCATTTGTTAGGTGGGCCTACGGCCTGTAATGTGGTGCTGGGCCTCAATGCACTGCCATATGTTCCTAAGCTCACCAGAGTCTCTCTCTCTCTCTGACCTGGCAAACACCTGGCAGTATGTCTCCAATGGTACTGCTGGTGAGTACTTCCTCACCCTGTCTCGATGCAGCTGCCCCAATCATGGGCTCCAGGTCTGCTATCAGCAATGGACTGACTCAGCTGCTACATTGTCCTGTATGCCGTCCGTGTCATGGCCTGGGTGTCAGCCACTGGCTGTGTTCTGGCCTCCCTGCGCCTGTTACTGTGTCATGGCAATCACCATGTCCTGCCCCTGCGCTGTCCTCCTGGCAGTCCTGCAGCCCAGCCATCCAGCTCTCCACGGGGCTTCTGCAGCATGCTGTGCTGCAGCTGTTGCTACTACTGCTGGTGCTGGTGGTGGTGGTGCTGCTGCTGTCATCATCGCCGCCATCTCACAGCACGCTGCACCTCTGCCTCTCTGTCCACCACGCTGCCCACTTGTCACTGGTCCTGTCTCCTCGGCTGTCTCCACAGTGTGCCTTGTTGGAGAACAGACATGGTACAGTGACTGCCATACCACAACAAGCTTGTCCCTGCCTCAGTATGCTATGTTGTTGCCACTGTCCCTATGCTGGCTATGTTGCACTGCCTGCTGTTACCTGTCAGTACCCGCAGGTCGAAATGTCATAGTGCTGTTGCCCGCTTGTTGTGTTGCACATGCCTATCTGTTGTCCCACCCTATACCTTCCCATGGACATGCGTGATGTCCTTTGCAGTACAATGGCCTACACAGCTGTGTGTGTGTGTGTGTGTGTGTCTGTGGTCCAGCTGCATACCCACATCACTGTGTGGCTCCTACACCATTGTTCACTTAATGTTCCATTGTATTGCCATCTTAGGTTACTGGGTAGGGCCCACGTGGCACATGTGCATGTTTACAGAGTACACCTAGGAGCACTGGTCACTTCAGATTTGCTTTAGGGTCGTACAGCATGCAAGTGGTGGTTGTGAGTCTGGCCAAGGTCTGGCCTGCTGAGTGTGCGAGCATGCACACATCTTGCTGCTCAAATCCCTAGGCTATACTGCCAGTACATTGGTTCTGTAAAGTGGTGCTGCTGTGGCATCTGTTGTACATGGCTTTCCTTGCATTTTGGCATGGGACAGTTTGGATTTCTGTATACCACACACACACACCATGGACATTAGCCGACAGCTGTGCATGGCACCACACCACCACTGACATGGCTCTCTCATACACATGGCATGAAGGCCACTGGACCAGGCACTCAGTGTGTCTGCATGCTGCGTAGTGTGTAGTGTGTAGCTGTGCTATGCATTTGTCCAGTTTAGTGTCACTGCTGCTACACACACCATGTTTGTACACGTGTCAGCCCTGGTCATAGACACTTGCACCTGGCTGTCCTTGCATGATTACTGTCCTGTTGTTGCTCATGGTGTCTGTGTCCACAGTGGCTACTGTCTGTACCACCATGTCCTATTGGCTTTGTCCCCATTGCCACTGCTACATCACTACCTTGCCTTTACATTTGTGTTCGCGCACATGTGCATTGCAACATTGCATGTTGTGGCTATGGTGTACTACGCATGCACATGCAACCCACAGCATCTGTGTTCGCCACTTGTAGCTGTATATGGTATGTGTATTGTGTGGTCATGTGTTCTACATGTGTTGGTCTGCTTGGCTCGCCACATACCATATTGGTTCCGGGGCCCAACATCATTCTACCTGCAATGTCCTCCTCACACCTCCACAGGGGCATGTTGGTTGGGTCGGGGTGTGCCAGGCCAACATGCTCTGTTCCCTATGTTTGGGTCACCAGGCGACTGCTGCTCAGGAATTCACTGGCCCACAGTGTGCTGTGCCATTCACATTCAGGTACCAATCACTGTCCACACGCTTGTGTCTTTGTCCATGTGATGATGGACCTGTCCTCCCTGCCTCACCTGTGGGTGGTCCCAGTGTGTGCCTCACCTTGTGCACCATATGTTCTTGTGCTGGCCCATGCCCTGTCGGCACAGTGTGCCACATACATGCACTATGTTGCACGTGGCACACATAATGGTGCCTGTGGGTTATCCTTTCATGCATTTCCCCTTGCTCATGTACCTCCTGAGCTGCCCTTCATGTATTCTTGTGTATCCCATTACTGTTCACAGGCATTGTCCACTGCACACTCTGTTCTCTGCTCTTATTTGTCAGGGAACCTGTGCTCCACAGTTGTCATTGTGTTGCCTGTGTGGATCCATGGTACAGGCACACAGGCCATTCACCAGGACTTTGCATGGTCATGTTGTACATGTGCCAGTGTGTGCACCAGCACTGTTGGTGCTGCCTCTGAGTGTGATGTGACTGCTATACTGTTGCACGCCCGGGATGAACGGGTGGTGTGTGAGCCCATCCGCATTCATTCACATCTGTGCAGGTCATTCCTCTCACTTCTGTGGTTCTACACACAGTCACGCCACTTATCTGCTGGCTGTCATCTGTGGCAGTCATTCGCTGTACACACAGTGGCCCTCTGTGCCACATTACTGCAGCTAGTGCTTTCTTGGGTTCATTCCAACATGCCACCTGCTATGTATTCTGCATGGTGCTATGGTATTCACAGTCACACGACCTTTGCTGCTCACAGGTTTACTGCTGTTCCTCATACTGTTTGTACTGTTTGTGGACACATATGTCTGTCATCATTGCACTGGAATGATAGCGCATTCATCATCACTCACTATGTTAGCTTTATAAGGTTGGACCTCCTTAGCACTGGTTTCTCACTCACTGCTGTTTATCCTATTTCTGTTCCTCTATTATGACTGGGAGTTCATCATTTACTACTACTACTACTATATGGGGCCCACTACTTGTATACATATTATTGTTTAATTTCTGACAGTGCTACACATTGTGGCCCTTTGCTATGGTATGTGATGGTCAGTGCTCTGTTTCTAGGTGCTGCGCAGTTGAGAGGTCTGGCACCCATGCATACATGCTGCACCATGGCATACACTCATTCTCTTCCTTGACTAACATCACGCATTGCTCCTGCTCACATACAACTCCTACCTGTCCCACCGCATGCTGTATGTATCCAGTCCATTGACTCACGTACGGTCTGGCTGCTTATGTGGATGCTATCATCTCCTCCTGGCTTGTTAAGGGTACCTCTTGGCTCTCCTCCACCAGTGGCTAGGGCATTCCTGCAGTTCTCTGCCAGCTTCTGTTTTGTCCTGTGCTTCATATCATTATAGTGCTTCTGCAGCTCCTGACAGTCCTCTTTGCATGTGCCACAGCATTGACATGCCTGGCAATTTCCTCCACTGCTTCTTTCATTTGTCTTTGATGGCCATACTGCCACCTATGGCACATAGGATGGTTTCATGGGCATCTACTTCCTGGATCAGGGTATTAGTCTCCTGTGTGAAGTTTATTTTCCTCCTCTTTTACCCCATTGCCCTGTGTGTGTTCATCTCTGCCTTGTGGCATGCTGTATTTCTTCTTTTCTTGCCCACATTGCCCTGTGTGGGATCACTACTACCATGTGTCCTGCTGCTTTTTCTTCATTCTCTTTCCCCTTTTGCCCTGGGGCTCTTACTCACACTTGTTTTGCGTTTGCTCCTTCCATTTCCCCTCTGTAGGTTGCGGCATCATTCTGCTTCGTTTGGCATCATGCCTGCTGTTTGCATGCTTTTATTGGCGCAGCCTGTGACTTACATCCTTGCAGCTTGCAGCGGTGCAATTGCAGCTTGTACCTGAATCTGGCGCCTGCCTTGGCAGCAGTATTTCTAGACGATTTGTGCATGGCGCAGTCTGCGTCTTCCTTTCTGAATCCAGCCCTTTATGTATACAGGAAACATGGTGTGTGGATAATACATTACCTTTACTACCAGGTTATACAAATTACTCAATACCAGCAACCAAATTAAACAACAATGTTCAGTATATGGGAGGATTAACAATTTACATTAAGACCTCATTATGCTTTAAAATTCTTAAACTCAGTACTTCCTCAAAATATTATCAAATGTTACTCTTGGAAAAGATCATGGGAAATCTAATCTTATTGTTCTTAATGTGTATTTACCTCCAAACATAAAAGAAACAAACAAAATACATATACAATTAAAGATGCTTCTTGAAAATACACTTGGAACCAGAGGCAATACAGCGATGTTGCTATTGGGAGACTTTAATGCAAGACTTCCAGTTTCACATCAAAAGGAAAAAAATACAAAATTAATTGTCACCATATCTATCATTGATGAATCCCAGAATATATAGTAATAGAGAATCTAGAGATCTGAAATGTAATGTTAGAGGAAAGAATTACACAAAATCATGGCAGATTTGAATATTAGCATACTAAATGGGCAACTACCAGGAGAAAAAAGGTAATTTTACATATGGGGAACCTTGGGTCTTCTATCATTGATCAATTCTGGACTAATTTGGAAGCTTTATGAAATAGTATGTGATTTAAAAGTCATAGAAAGATCAGAATCTGCACATAACCTCTGGAGGTCTTGATTTTGACTGAGCAAATGGAAACTGAGGCCATCAGTACACATATAAAGAAGGGAATGGAAATTATAAATCAGAACATTATTAAATGGCACTCTAAGACAGCTAGGGAATTTAATGAACTATTAAACCAGGGTCAGTCGTATGACATTCACACTAGGATTATTGAAGGTTTAGACTATAAAGACACTGTCAACTCATGGCAAGAACTAAACACCTTAATTAAGCCTCACTATACAGTTAATCAACTAACAGAGCCCAAATTAAAAATTCCTGGTTCAATAAAATTTGTGGAAAGCAAAACAAGATATAAATAAAATAATTAGACAACATAAAAAGTCCAAACCACACATATGCATAGGAATGCAGAAATAAATAAAGCCAGGAAGAGCATAAAAATCCTGGAGATTGAATGCAAAAGGTATGGGATTGTATTATGGGAAAGGTTAAAGAAGGCAGTGCTTAAGAGAGACAACAAACAGTTCTGGAAGTTAGTCAGTCAGGGCTATAATAAGTATTATACAAATATAGAAGCCTATTTTCCTCTGGATATTTAGGAAAAGTATTTTACTAATTTATATTTTTGAAGGAAGAAGAATCTTAATTAGACAAATTAATAAATCCTAAGGATTGAATGATGTACCCTTTGCCAATCTACATTCAAGAAGAAGAAATTCATGATGCTTTGTTGCAGCTTGCCTCCAACAAAGCACCGGACTAAATTAATTATCAGAGACATATATAAACAATTTATAGAGAGATGGCTGCCTATCTTCAAGGATGTTTTAACATTTTGGTACAATGGCATGCTTTCACAAACAATTGGTTTGGTAGTGTGTTGTTCCCATATTTAAAAAGATAACTCCAGGGACCCAAAGATGTACAGACCTATAAGTTTTATTGACGTATCACAAAAATTATTTTCAACAATCATATTAACTAGACTATTACACTGGTTAAATGAACATTCCATAATTAGTGAGTTCCAGAACAGATTCATGAGAACTAGGTCCACAGTTCAGCACTGTTATGCACTGAATTTTCTAATATGGAAATATGTGAAAGTTAAAAATAGAACATTTTCCTGCTGCTTTGTGGACTTTTCATTTGCATTTGGTAATATTAGCAGAGGCTTATTGTGGAATAAATTGGAAAAAATATGGTCTGGATAAGGTGTTACTTGATATTTTTATCAGATTACAGAAAAACACATGGACTAAGGTGCAATATAACCAATACGGTCACACATCTTCCAATTTCACAACTAACATAGGTGTACACCAAGGATGTTTGTTGGCACCGACTGTATTTAATATATATATTAATTAAATTTTCAAAGGGCTTTTGATTCCAATTTCCATTCCTCCAAAGTAGCTGATCAAAGCATACCATATTTGGCATATGCCAATGATTTTTTTACATCAGCATTAGGTCTGCAGAAAACTAAAACATTTTGCAGTCTTATGTAAAATCACAAATTAAATATAAACAAAGAGAAAACAAGATCGTAATTTTTGGAAATAAGAACAGAGTAGTGCCAAAACCTGGATTAATCAAGACAAAATAGAAATAGTGAAATATTATGATTACTTGGTGTCAGATTCTCTCAAACTAATACCTGGAAGGAACATTTAAAGCTGATACAAGCCAAGTTAAGTGTGGCCTCTAATGCTTTAAAATTTATTGTGCCAAGATGGCGAAAAGTATGATTACTGGGGTATTAATAGTTTTGAATGCAAAAATAAATATGAGTGCCCTATACGCTGCAGAGGTTTGAGGTTCTACTGATTTAAGGAATTCAAGGTAATACTGAATAAATGATGCAGGTATATTCTAATGGTTCCTCAGTCAGTCCATTCAGTTATTTTGAGGGTGGAACTGGTGCAGTTAGCAATCTCCTCTTTGACTTTAGATAGGCGTATGTTATTTCTATTACAATTATTTTTACTTTAAGAATTTCGACTTCCACATTTTGTTTATTATTGTTATTTATTTAGGGATTTGGATCATACCTTTGAGCTCAGAGCTCCTTTACAAAGGTTCCACATCAAACAGTGACAATGACAACAATTATGAACAGTTTATATACAATACTCAAATAGTAGGTAGCTAATATACAATAAAGGGTACAATGTCATTCATAGTACCAATGGTGATAGTGCAGCATCAGGAGCATTCAACTAATGTAAAGGACAGTGTTTATATGTAGTGAAGGAGATAATGAGGTGTGATACCTAGTGTGAGAGTCCAAGAGGAGTCAAGGTGAGGTGAAGGGAGACTGGGAGGGAGAATGGGTGGCCAAAAGAAGTGGCTTTTTCTAGGAGTTTGGGAGGTAGTGGTAGTAGGTTGGTTTTAAGTTTGATCCAATGGGGAAAGGTACAGGGAAGAGAGGAAGACAGACGGATAGGGAAGGAAAGAGTGGGGTAAAAGGAAGGAAGGAGGTGTGGGTGAGTGGGCATTATGGGTGTTAGAGTCCAGTGGCAGTCACAAACTGTCCTAGAAAGAAGGTGTTGCCTTAGGCCATTTTGAATCGTGAGATGGATTGGGAGTTTAAAATGTGTATTTGGATTTCATTGAGCCATTGGGGGCTCTATAGCTGAAAGCATGCTGTCCCTGTACAGTTTGATGGAAAGGTGTTGATAGGGACCCCCTCATCCTACTTCTGGTGGTATAGCTGGTAGCACTTGGTATTAGGATACTAGAAATGCATGGGGATTATCCATTAGTGCCTTTTTCCAAGGACACATGTTTGGAATATAATCCTGTTCTTTAGTGGCAGCCAATTGGTCTCCTCATATAAGGAACAGGTGTGGGTATTTCAATCTGCAGCCATTGTGAGCCTACATACCTTGTTGTGGGCAATGTGAATCCTTTTAGTGCAGTGTCTGTTGCTGCACCATAGACCACCAGTCCATAGTCGATAGTAGAAAGGATGGAGCTGGAGACTGAGAGACGAAGGCCTCTGGAGCGAGATATTTTTATGCCTATAGAGTACACCCTACTTGGTGTTCACTGCCTTACCACTGTGTCGATGTTTTGGTGAAGGTAGAAGTCATCAATGGTGACCCCAGGTACTTGAAGGAGTGAACTTGTTCGAGTGGCTCACTGACTTTACTGGAGATGGTGAGGTGCGGGGCTTTTTTGTGCTGTGGGCTGGCTGTGAGCATCATCTTGGTCTTTTGTAGTTTAATTGAAGTTTATGGCTACAGAACCAGTCTTCCAACTTGTAGAAGGATGCATGCATCTCAGAGTGGAGGGTGACTATTGATGAACTGCTGGTGAGAATATAGTTGTCTGTGTAAAGTATCAGTTTAGTATCACAGGCTTCAGGAAGATTATTTAGGAAGAGGCTGAATAATAAAGACCCCAATATTGACTCTGTAGGACCCCTAAAGATACCTCATTGGAGCTAGATACAGTGTGCCAATTTTTGCACACTGGCTCTTGTGTCTTGGTAGTCCTTGAACCAGCAGACAGCAGTGATTGCAACCCCAGGTTCTGTAGTTAAGTTAGAAGGAGAGAGTGATTGACAGTGTTGAAGGCTTTGTTGAGGTCTGTGAAGACTGACCCCACCAATTTTCCTTCATCTAGTGCCTTGTGCCAGTAGTCAGTGTAGTCCAGCAAGGCAGTGGAGGTACTATGATTCTGCCTGAAGTCATGTTGGTTGGGACATAACAGATTGTATTTGTTGAGGTAATCTGTGAGTTGAGCAGCCACAATCTTTTCCAGGGCTTTAGATAAGGGAGCGAGGATGAATATTGGCCTATAATTGGCAGTGCATGTCATATCACCACTCTTGTGCACTGGCGCCACAAGATCCTGCTTCCAGATCCTGGGGAATTGAGCAAGAGCCAGTGGTTTGTTAAATAGTTTTGTAACTGGCACGATGATGACATCTAGTGTTAGGGATAGAGTTTCATATGACTCCATCACTCCGCATTCTGGTCTTACCTAGTATTTTTTTATGTGTTTGTAAGCCTCCTTCAGTGACACTTTTTGAAGTAGAAGACAGTTAGAGCCCCTTGAGGCATGTAGTTTGTTTGTTCCCCAGCAGGGTGCAGGTAGGCAGGGGTAGCACTCCAGTTAGTCAGTAAATGCTGTATTGAGAGAACCACGATGTGCCGAGGGTCAGTAATTGTGGCGTTGTTGATGTTGAGAGAGCAAGGATCTTCTTCTCATCCTTCCCAAGAAGGTTTTGATGTTTTCCCAAAACTCTTCCTGTTGCCCCAAGTTTTATTAAGCTGCTCATTGATGCCTAGAGGAAGAAATTAAATACTCCACAAAAGGCTTCAAATCCCCAGCATTCAGTTTATTAAAAAATATGTATCCAAATGGTATGGGACACCTTTTGTGGGATATATACAGTAGTTGAAACCATTGGAAGAAATGGTCTCAGGTTAAGTTTAGACTAAGAGACATACTGTAGATATGGTCAAAAATAACATTCAACTAGCTGATCTTAAGCTATTCAGTTGGTATAAACAAATGAAGACTATGCAGATGTTAGAATCTTATTTGAGATATCTGATTAGCCCTGAGTCATGAAGACTCATGACTAGATTTAGATTGAACTATATACATAAAATCATGTGCTGTTCAAACAAAAGATCAGGAATAACTTTACCTTTCTGTAAGTGTGGAAACTTCATGGACGATGACCTATAGCGTTATATTAATGTACCCTTTATATAAGAAGAATAGGAGTAAATGGATAAGGGATGTTTTGGTGGTCTTGGTCTTTCTCCTGAACAAATTGTGGTGTTTCTTCTTACCACAAATGATGACAAAATACTGCATAAATTAATTGGGTTCTTATCTACCATACATTTGTCATAATAGATAGATATATTTTCTTTAATGGAAATACTTGTTTGATGTATTACAATATTGGGCTGATACCGTACACATGTATATAGGTGTTAAACTGCATAGGCTCAATGACAGGTATTAGTGTATTAGATACTATTAATTAGTGTGTATTTATGCATGAATTTAAGGAAAATTTCTATTTTTCCTAGTTTTAAACCAAAGTGAGAGTTGATTTATGTTGTGTCTTACTCCATGTCTCATGTATTGATTGTAATGCCATTTTTCTGAACAAATAAAAATCAAATTTGAAACTCTTTCTCACATAATAGAGCAATCTCCAGATAGTGTCCTTAACTGTATTCTTTGTTTTGAGCTTCAGTTGGGCTAGTATTTTGGTGCCTTGGCCTATCGGAACCTCTTCTATTGAAACAATGTAAGACCTGAAAGGGTAATGTGACCCTCTCCACTGGGTTTCTATTGCCCCATTGTGTTACTCAAGTTAATATGTCTCTGACAGTTCCCCAGTCAAAACTCAGAGCTGGGCAGTGCACCTGGTATACCGTCTGGCAGTGGCAAAGCAGAATTATGATATCTTTGTGGTTGCTCTCAGGTGAGCTTTTGAGCCCCAATGTTCTGCATGACATCCCTTTAAACACTCCCACCTCTCAGATGAGCCCCACAGGTCAGGGGCCCACACAGCATGTCCAAGTGTGCCAGAGCAGGAAAGTAGGTTAATATGGATCTGCAGGCAGATCAGACCCTGAAATTGACAATATTGAATGTCAGGATGAGGGTGTTAGGGATCTTGTGGATTAATTGATGATGATGAGGATGAACCCTCTGAGGAGGAGGAAGGGGAGTAGATGGAGTCAAAGAGGAGGATTCCTATCCTCCCTGTCTGATATCAAATCTTTGTCCTTTTGATAACTGAGGCTTGTAGGACATTACAGCTGAAGGAGGTGCAATCCACGAGGCCTCACATGTGAATCCTTTCCTTCTGCATCCTCCTCCACTCCAAAATGTTTTACAAACTTTATTCACTGTGACCAGATTATTGAACAAGAATGGGCAAGTGCAGAACAAAGAAAATATCTGCCAAAACCAAGGTATGGTGTTTCCTCTTTATGAAGGAAAATATCCACAAGTGGAAAATCCCTCCCTGGCTGATAAAGCTGTACATAATTCCATGATGCACATGAATATCTCAATTGATGGGTTTTGGCCTTGTGGATACGCATGTCAAATAAATGGATGCTTCGTGCAGAAAAGCCTTTGCCTCCAATGGCTTAAACCTCTATATCTCCTATGCCTTCTTTATTGTTGCCAGGATTTAAACTTGTACTTTACAATGCCTGTTAGCTTTGTAGCCCAGATTCTGATGGGAAAGCATTTTGCAGTTTGTGTCATGGCCTCCATCTTTGTGATGGATGCCATGGTGGAGAACGCACGCATGTCAGCTCGATCCACTTATCATATTGTGTCTGCCATGCAAGGTGAGTGGCTTTTAGCATGGGGTCACTGACCAGATGTCGAAGACCAAGTTGTTTAACTTAGCCTTTAAGGAAGATGATTGCTTGGTTCTGGCCTGGATGACATTTGGAAGGATATACAGGATAGAAAAGGTCACTTTTCAGCATCTAAACAACAGCAAAAGGCCAGCACGACCTAGAAAATTCAAGGTGGTAGTTGTCAGAGGCAGTATCGAGGGGGTTTCATCCCTTTCAAAACTTCAGGCACCAGAGAAGTAAAGAATATTATTCTGGATTCAAGAGCAATAGTGGCAGAGGAGCCCTTGTCCAACAATGAAACAGAGGCCAGGGGTGAGAGGTGGTACCTCACAATGAGGGTAACTAGGCCCATCTCTGACTCCTTTCCACTGGTGGAAGACTGCACAATTTTACACAAGATGTGCCCAGATAACATCAGATGCTTGGGTTCTGGAGATTTTGGTCTTAGGTTACGCAAAAAAATTTTGACCATAGAAACATAGAAACATAGATTTTGGCGTCAGTTAAGGACCGCTTGGCCCACCCAGTCTGCCCATTTCCTACCTAATGGATAAGCTGCAGATCCTAGTTAACCAGCAGCCTACTTCTTCCTACCCCACCCCTAGAATTGTCTTATGACTGTCCCATGCATGCTTGAATTCCACCACTTTTTGACTCCACAACCTCCTCGAAGGCCGTTCCATGCATCCATAACCTCTCTGTGAAAAATACTCCTTAAATTACCTCTGAGCCGCCCCCTCTATCTTCAAATTGTGCCCCTTGTTCTTGCATACCTCTTTTTGAAAATGCTACCCTCTTGGACTTTGTTGATTCCCTTGAGGTACTTGAAATTTTCTATCATGTCCCCCTCTCCCTCCTTTCCTCGAGGCTATACATTAAGCTCCTTAAGTCTCTCCTCATATGTCTTCTGGTGCAGACCCTGCACCATTTTGTTGCCCTTCTCTGGACAGCTCCCATCCTGTCTATGTCTCTTACGGAGATTGGGTCTCCAGAACTGCACGCAGTACTCCAGATGGGGTCTGGACCAGCTGTCTGTACAGAGGCATAACTTCCTGTTTTTACTGGTGATGCCTCCCTATGCATCCCAGTATCCCCAGCCCTCCTTGCTGCCCTCTCACATTGCTTGCCCACCTTTAGGTCATCTGATATGACTGCCCCAGTGTCCTTTCCATTTTTGTCGTTGTTAGTATCTCACCCCATTGTGTACTCTTCCCTGGGTTTTGTTTCCCAGGTGCATTACCTGCACTTCTTAGCATTGAATCTAAGCTGCCATACATTTGACCATTCCTCTAACCTTGCCAAGTCCCTTCTCATCCTTTCCACCCCACCTTGTGCATCAACTCTGTTGCAGATCTTTGTGTCACCTGCAAAGAGACATATTTTTCTTCCAGTCCCTCTGCAATGTCACTTATAAAGACATTGAAGAGGACTGGTCCTAATACTGAACCCTGCAGTACCCCACTAGTAACCCCTTTCTTCAGAGTGGACTCCATTTACTATTACTCTCTGTGTCCTATTCTCCAGCCAATTCTTTACCCAGGCTGTCATCTAGGGACCCACTCCCAGGCTAGCTAACTTGTATATTAATCTTTGTGTGGGACTGTGTCAAATGCCTTGCTAAAGTCTAGGTAGGCCATGTCCACAGCCCCTCCTGATCTACTACTTTGGTCACCCAGTCAAAGAAATCTATCAGATTTGTCTGGCATGACCTTCCTGCTGTGAATCCTTGCTGCCTTGGGTCCTGTGCCCTCTCTGGCCTCTAGATACTCAACAATTCTTTCCTTCAGAAGTGATTCCATCATTTTCCCTACCACCAAGTTAAACTAACAGGTCTGTAGTATCCTGCTTCTGCCTTGCTCCCACTTTTGTGAAGGGAATCATATCTGCCCTCCTCCAGTCCTCGGTACCACCCATCCTCCCATGATTTGTTAAAGAGGGTAGTCAGTAGTGTCACTAGTTCTACCCTTAGTTCTTTTAGAATTCTGGGATGAATCCCAACAGGCTCCCATTGCTTTGTCCACCTTCAGTTTTAAGAGTTCTTTCAGAACCCTTTCTTCTGTAAATGGGCTGGTATCAACTTCTGTATCCAGAGTGTTTCTACTGTTTGTTTTAGGTACTCCTCTTCCTTTGTAAATACTGAGCAAAATATTTGTTTAGTATCTCTGCCTTTTCACAGTCACCTCTGCCCACCCTCCCTCCCTTTATTAAGCCTCACTAACCCTCCCTTGGTCTTCTTTCTCCTGATGTACCTATAAAGGTTTTGTCCCTTCTTAACTGACTTGGCTATCTTTTCTCGGTTTGGGCCTTTGTTGTTCTGACTGCCTTCCCAGCTTCGTTTTGCTTTAACTGATACAGTTCTCTGTCCTTCTTCTTCTGTGATTCCTTGTACTTCCTGAATGCTTCTTTTCGTTTAAACCTTCACTGCCACTTCCTTTGAGAACCATAGTGGTTTCTTACATCATTTCGGTTTGTTTATTTGCTTCACACAAAGGCTTGTTACCTCTGTGATGGCAGTTTTATTATTCCCCATTGTTCTTCCACCCTCCTTCCTGCCCATTTGCTAGTGCATTCCTTAGGCGCTCAATCATTTTGGTAAAGTCAGCCCTCCTAAAATCCAGTACCTTTGCCTTTGTATGGTTTGACTCTATTGCTGTGTTTATTGTGAACTATACTGTTTGATGGTCGCTAGTTCCCAGATGGCTACCCACTTCTACATCTGTGATCTCTCTTCATCTCCATTTGAGAGAACCAGGTCTAAGATTGCTCCCTCTCAAGTGGGCTCCAATACTAGTTGTCTAAGGCATGCCCCTGTAGGGCATCTAGAATAACCCCACTCTTCAAGTGGCTGCTGCAACTGCACTCCAGTTAACATCTGGCATATTCAGATCACCCATCAGCAATATCTCCCTTTTCTGCCATTCTAAGTATTCTTTCTATCATTTTCTTGTTCATTTCTCCCTGAGAAGGGGTCTGTATACAACCCCTGTGCGGATTGTGGTGCCATTGCTGGTCTCCAAATTTACCCACAGTGCTTCTTCTCCTCCTGTTTTCCCTTTTTTCTGTTGCTTTGATTCCTTCCCTTATGTAAAGAGCTACTCCTCCTCCTTTTTACCCTCCCTGTCCCTCCTGCAGATAGTGTATCCTGGTATGTTTACGTCCCAGTCATGGTTTGTGTGTACCATGTTTCTGTGACTGCCATGATATCCAGATGTTCCTCCTCCATCCCTTAAAGGGCATTTTCTGCCATCCCTTTACCAAAGGACCCCATGAAGAGACAAGCAGTGTTGCAGACACTGGATCACCTCTCACAGATCGAGCAATTGTTCCGTACCTACTGGCAAACAAGGCCAGGATTCTATTCAATTTATTTTGTGGTTCCCAATAAGTCAAGGGATTTAATAATAATAATAATAATAAAATGTATTTATAGGGTGCCTTATCAATAACCAAGGCGCCTTGCAGTTAAAACAAAATAAACATCAATAACATCAATATTAAAATAAAAGTAAATCAAAGAAAGAAAAGAAAATCAGTAACCTAAGGCAGGTGCCACAAATCGTTTTAGAGATTGCTTAAATCCTCCACAGTTGTGCACTCCATAGCTGACGGGTAGAGAATTCCAAAGGGTAGGGGCTGCATACATAAAAGCTCTCACCCCAGATGTTTTAAGCATACTCTTGAATCTCTAGCAACCCTCGTCGTCGAGCGGAGAGATCGTCCAGGGCAGTAAGGAACCAGGAGCTCTTTCAGATAATCCAGGCCCAGTCCATGTAGGGTTTAAAAGTCAGCAAACCAACTTTAAATGTGATCTGCCACTGTACAGGCAGTCAGTGCAGTTCATGCAGGACTGGTAAAGTATGACAGGTTCAAATAGATCCTGTCAAAAGCTGGGCTGTCAGTTCTGTACTAGCTGCAAGTGGTGGATTTCTAACCCTGGTAGCCCTAAGTAAAGGGAATTGCAATAATCTAAACTCGAGGACACAAAGGCATGGACCAGAGTAGGAGTTTGCCAGATGGAACCAGATGCCTAATCCTGGTGATATTCCTAAGATGGTAAACGAAGATTTGATGACGGGCGACACCGAGAATGCAGGGTCAGCCCTTCATCAAATATTATCCCCAGGTTACGACCATTCAGAGGTCGGGAGTGAGACTCCATTGAGAAAAATTCCCGATGGCGAACCAACTCCCAACCCCTCTATCCGATGACCAGGGTCCACCACCAGCACCTCAGTTTTTCTGACTTCAACTTCAGCCAGCTGGAATCCATCCACTCCTGGATTTCCTTCAGATGGTTATTAAAGACTGAGACAGCTCCAACCTGGTCAGGTGCAAAGACAGGTAGATCTGGGTATCATCAGCATAGCAGTGAAACCTCAGCCCATAACTTTACAATGTCTCCGAGGGTAGTATGTACACTGCAAACAACATGGGTGAGAGCACAGAGCTCTGAGGAACCCACACAACAGAGAGCTAGGGTCTGAAGAATAAACCCCAGACACCACTCTCTGTGTTCTACCCATGAGGAACGATGAAAACCACCTGAGGACTGTACCAGACAATCCACAGATGTACTCTGGTGACCCAGCAATACCCCATGGTCCACGGTATCAAATGCTGAAGACAGATCCAGAAAACTAAGATGGAACAGCTCTTCTGATCTCTAGCCATCAGGAGATCATTGAGCAGCTGAACCAGCACTTTTCGGTACTATGTCTCTTTGAAAAACAGACTGGAGCGGATCATAGATGTCATGGATGGTCAAATGGTCCTCCAGTTGTGCTGTCACTACTTTCTCAATCACCTTCCCTAAGATGAGGAGAGGTTAAAGGAGCTTAATATGTATACTCTTGAGGAAAGGAGGAGAGGGGGACATGATAGAAACATTTAAGTACCTCAATGGAATCAACAAAGTCCAAGAGGGTAGCATCTTTCAGAAAAAGAGATGTGCATGAACAAGGGACACAATTTGAAGATAGAGGGGATGGCTCAGGGGCAATGTGAGGAAGCATTTTTCACAGAGAGGGTGGTGGACACATGGAACAGCCTTCCTGAGGAGGTTGTGAGGTCTAAAACTGTGGGAGAATTCAAGAATGCATGGGACAGACATAAGGCAATTTTGTGAGAGGTAGGAAGAAATAGACTGTTGGTTAAATAGAATCTGCAGCTTATCCTCTAGGTAGGAAATAGGCAGACTAGGTGGGCCAAGCAGTCCTTATCTGGTCATAGTCTTTGTTTCTATGTTTCTATGTAAGGAAGGTTTGAGATAGGTCTGTAGTTTGCATGGCAGTCTGGGTCCAAGTTAGCTTTCTTCAAGACAGGTGTCACCACCGCCTCTTTAGGAGCTAGAAACTCTCCAGATTTCAAGGAGCCCCAGACTATCCATGCAAGGAAAGGACCGATGGCATCAATATAACCTAAAATTATGGATGTTTGTCCAAGGTCCAAACTACAGCACTTAGGGTGCACATCCTGGATAATCCTTATGACATCCATGAACTCCGTTGGCTGAAAGTACTCCATAAAAATTGAGGTGTAATGACCTCGAACTGATCAAAACAATGCCCTTACAGTGTGTCGGCTGGAGTACAGCTCTGATGTAAGCCACCTTATTAGCAAAGAATCAAAGTTCATTGCACTATAATTGTGAAAAGATTTCCAGACCTGTAGACAGGCTGGGTTGCACAGTCTGACCACAGTACGGAAAAGCTGAGCTGGTGGATTCTGAGCAGCTGCAATCTCCCGACAGGAACTCTGCCTTCTTACGGTGATTGCGGATTGATTGACTTGATAATAGTCCATCAATCTAAGGTGGTCGGCATCAAGAGCGGACTTCCACCAGCGATGCTATAACCTTCGCCCTAGTCTCTGTATCTCCTCAAAGTCCCATCAAACCAAGGGGTATCGAGGGTGAAGGGGAGAGAGTGAACACGGATGGAAGCAACAGAATCCAGAGCTGTCAAGACGGCCAAATTATAGGTCATGAGGGTCTCTGGGTCACTGCTTGCAAAGGACAGGGATGAGAGGTCAAGCACCTCCAGTAGGCTATGAGAACTTATATCTTGTAAAGGGCGCTACTTGACCATCTCCACAGGGGTAGGCCTACGAAGGGGTGCTAAACTGAACCCCACGGTATAATGATCAGACCACCCAACTGATTCCACCCCAAGTTAGATGTTTCGATCCCTAGGAGGAAGACTAAGTCAAGGGAGTGTCCGTGTTTATGAGTAGCAGTGGTAACCACCTGTGTGAGGCCCAGAGATGTCATCAAATGGAGGAAGTGCTGACCAAATTGCGAGAGTTCGCATCGATCCAGGCGCTAAAGTCACCCAGAACCATCAGTCTAGGTGACTGAACGTCATGTCAACAATGAAGTCCTCCACTTCCTGAAGGAATTGCTTCTCATCACTGGGTGGACTATAAATGAGGGCGATCTGATAATCTACACCTGCTACTATGGCACACTCAAGTGACTCAGCATCCTTAACTATTATACTCTTGAGGTTAAGTTTGGTCTTAAAACAGACTACAACCCCTCCCCCAATGGTCCAATCTCGGGGGTGTATCACTGAGTACCCAGCTGGAGTAAGGGCCTCCAAAATGGGGCCACAGTTCTCATCTAGCCAGGTCTCAGTGATGCAAGCCAGGTCCACCATTTCAACAAGATCTGCAATAATTGCAGTCTTGTTATTGATGGACCTGGCATTGCATAATGCCGCCAGCTGGGCGAACCTCTAAGGCCGCCTGAACCACCTGCCCACCACAATCGGTGGTGCCCTTGGTATGGAAACCAGGCATGGAGACCCACGTTATGAGTTCCATTTCACCCCAGGGTGTCTCCTAGATCTCACCACCCCAATATAATGGCTCCGCTTATTCACCCTCCACTGTTCATAACCCCCATCTCCTACAGACAATACCTAGCACCTACAGTGCTGGTAGACTACAGACTCAAGGGAGAAGTGAAGAAGGGTGGCAGTCATGGACAGCAGAGGGTGAATAGCGCACAACTGTGGGGGTCGGCATCCAGCACATTCCACAAAACTCAATCAATACACAAAACCTCTTTAACCAAGTAACACCAAACTAAACAGCTAACATAAATTAAATTAAATTAAATGGCTAAACAATTTAGGTCAAAAGCTTATCGTTAGAAACATTTCTAAAAACACCCAAAAGAATTCCCACATAAAACCCTTAAATAAATCACAATATGGATAATTCAATAATCCTTGCAGTAGATAACCAATGGTCTGCAGATTGAACAGTTAAATCCAAATGATTTGTGAATAGGCCAGGAAGCTCCACCTCCCTGGGCAGTAGTACCAGAGCTTCCCTAAACCCAGGTTCTGCTCTCATCAGAATCTGAGCAACAAGCAGCAAAAATTATGTAAAATAAAATGATCTGTAAAGAATCAATCCATGTCCAGCATAATAAATCCAGCAAATCAAACAGTTGAAATCAAATGTTTTACTAATATGCCAAGGAAG
The DNA here is from genome assembly GCA_016271365.2 of Neoceratodus forsteri. NCBI lineage: Eukaryota > Metazoa > Chordata > Ceratodontiformes > Ceratodontidae > Neoceratodus > Neoceratodus forsteri. The sequence continues at coordinate 633,183,271 of CM057455.1, read as the reverse complement.
CTCTCACCTCCCATGGACAAGAATACCAGAGCTTCCCAATCCCAGGTTTTGCTCACACCAGGATTTGAGTGACAAGCAGCAGAAAACATAAATATCAAAAGTACAAAACACTATAAAATCAATCCTCATCCAACATGATAATGCCATGTTGATGCATTCAGTCTGGCAGCCTTAGGGTCCCAGTTCAGCAACGGGCTGGAAGGTACAAAACAGGAGCCTAGAGGGGCCCCACCCAAGTCTAATCACCATAGGCCCTGGCCACCAGCCTCCAGCGACCCACAACTACAGCCTCCAGGGGCAAGCTTTTAACACAACCCACAGGAGGCCTAGGAGAGTCCAACTAACTCTCCAGCTCCCCAAGAATCGTTGATGACTCCTGCTTGGTCGCTGGGGACACAGTAGTCAATTAGCCCCAACACAGTAGAGGAGCCCCCACCTGATACAATCACAGAGCTGCTGCTGCATTTAGTGACCAGTCCTTGAAGTATCCAAAGGATGTGCTCTCACCACAACCAATACCTCCACGAACAACAGTTTGTAGTTAATTCAAGAACTTACCTGCTCATTCAGCCTTGAACCTCACTGCAGAGATCAGCACAGCAGGCAATAAAGATATCACGGGTCAGCAAACATTCAGCCCGGTCTTTATACTTGCTCCCACACTCCATGCAGCAGATTCCAGGCCGTATCTCCTCACAAAACCATTCAAGTCAAAAGTAGAACCAAGGTTTACTTTAACATCTTGTTTGTATCACGGACAAAGCTGCTAAATACCAAAAAATATTTATTTTTTTAACCAGCTAATGTCCCAATTGACAAGGGCATAGCTATCGCACAAGCCAGACAGACAAAAAACGGCTGTTCTAAAGCTAAAAAGTGGAGTTCACAAACAAAGTGAATCCCAAAAGAAAAATACCAACTATAAGCCCAAAAACATTATAAGTACTAAATAACTCACTGATGACCCTTTTAACTATAAACTCACTAACATAATTAACTAAATGATTTAAAATGATTTAAAACTTGAAGCACAGAGCTTCAGACAGCACAATCCTCGGCAGCTCACACACACCGCCATCTTGCTCATAGCTGTGCATGGTGCCTGGGGAGGTTTGTGGGGAAAAGAGACCTATTCCAGATCTGAAACACCTAAACACAGGGCCGGATTAAGGCATAGACAACACAGGAACTAGCCTAAGGCCCCCACCTGCCAGGGTCCCCAACAATCCCCTCAAATGTATTTACTACATACACATTTCTTTGTGCTGAATTATTTTGTAATGGACTTGACTGCTGAATGAGATAAACAAGGCAGGAGCTTAACTGTGATGGGAATCCCACCTCCATGATTAGGTGTTAAGTACAGCTGATAGCTTCAGGAGCTGCAGTCAGACTAACCTTTAGGAGTAAAAATGCCATTTTGTTTGCTTGAATGTAAAGCTCACCTCCCTGATTAGGTGTTAAGAACAGGTAATAGCTTTGTGGGCTCCAGCCAGACTGACCTTTAAGGTGAAAACAGGTCCTTTTCCTTTGCTTTGTCTCCTCCTCCCTTCCCTGGTATCCCTAGTGGGAAGAAGAAGCTAGAAAGGTCCCTGCCTTCCACCCACTCATGCCCTGATAAGGAGAGTGGCTGTTGTGCATTTAGGGGTCATATCATTCATACTGGAAGGATCAGAGAGTCAGTAGAGCCTGCTTAATGGAGATCCTGTTCCAAGTTCCAGATGCCTCTCATTAGCACATGGATGTTCTGTGACATGCCATGGCCCTGTGTCACGTAGTATGCAGATAGAGGTTGTGGTTCACAAGTCCAAGTATTCTGAGTCTACATGTTTTCCAGGTCCTTGGCTTGGAGCTGTAACTACTAGGCTATACTGCTTAATGTTTTAATTGATTTTACACTCCTTGACTGGAATTGGATGATCACTGTCAAATGCAATTCTCCTATCAGGAAAATTAGTAGAAGGGTTCATGGCTGAGTTTGGGCTGGGGTATGAGTGTCATGAAAATGATCATCAAAGTTATGAAAAATAGAAAAAATGGGGCTGAGTTTTCCAAGAATTTTCACAGAAGTCTACTGAACAAGCTAAATAACCCTGGGTAGGACTGAAGGTAGTTAAATGGGCAAGAAACTGGCTGGAAGGTAGAAGTCAGAGGGTTGTGGTAAATGGTATGAACTCAGGGGAAGGCAAAGTGACTAGTGGGGTGCCACTTTGTCAGTGCTTGGTCCAGTACCCTTCAATGTATTTATCTGCAATGTTGCTGAAGGGCTGGTAGGGAAGGTATGTCTGTTTGGGGACGATACCAACATTTGCAACAGGGTGGAAACTCCAGGGGTGGAGCAAATCAGGAGGATGTTAGCAAACTGGAAGAGTGGTCAAAAGCCTTGGAACTGAGCTTTAATGCAAAGAAGTACAAGATCATGTACTGGGTCACAGGAAACCTGTGGCTAAGTATAATCGGGGTGGGGAGAACTGACGGTCACAAGACAGGAACCGGACCTGGGGTAATTATTTCCAAAGACCTGAAGGTGGCTAAGTAGTGTGGAAAGCCAGCAGGATGCTGGGGTGCATAGGAAGATGGATCACCAGCAGAAGGGAAGTTATAAAACTGGTGAGACCTACCTTGAGTACCGTGTACAGTTCTGGAGGCCCTACCTCCAAAAGGACATAGACAGGGTTTAAGTGGTACAAAGGAAGGCAACCAAGATGGTGCAGGGCCCGCACCTAAAGCTGTATGAGGACAGACTCAGGGAATTAAACGTGTACTTTCTGAAAGAGAGGAGGGAGAGGGAGACATGATAGAGACATATAAATATCTCAAGGATGTGAACAAGGTATGGCAAGGAGTATTTTCAAGAGGAACACTTGCACAAGAACCAGGGGTCACACAGTGAAACTGGAGGATGGGGGACTGAGGGGGAATGTCAGGAAGTTTTCTGTATGGACAGATTGGTGGGAGCTTGTAACAGACTCCCAGTGGAAGTGGTGGAAGCTAAAATGGTCACAGGCTTCAAAAATGTGTGGATACTCATAAAGGAATCCTAGCACCAAGGCAAAAGGGAAAATCTGAGAACTTACAGGAGGCTAAGGAGGGGCTATAGACAGGATTAACAGGGTGGACTAGGTGGGCCAGGTGGTCCTTATCCACTGACAACTTATATGATTCTGTGATCTCTATACCATGGCTGGCTGGCTATAGCTCAGTGGAAGAATCAGATACCAAATCTGCCTCCTCACCAAAAAGCCTCCTTAATCCTGCTACAGTACCACCAGGAGTACGTAACCTACTGACCCCTCCCAACAGCACAAAGCAAACCACAAGCATCACCTTTCAGGTATTCCATGTGCCAAGGTGCCGCACTACCTTGGCTCAGGGGGTTTCTCATCAGGAACCCTCTAGACAAATGCACTACCTCAGGACATCTGTGATGCAACAACGAATTGGTTCATTTAAACACAAACTGCACCAACACCTTCTCACCGCTGGTACCTGTGACTACCCCACTGAATCCCACCTCAAGTCAGTAATGCCATTGCCATAGTCTGTACTTACCCACTAGCACTTCTTAGCCCTGTTACTGTTCCACTGGGTAACTCCAATCTTGCCCTTCACTGACCCCCTTCATCTCCCATGATGCTGCCATGCCCCACCCCACCTCTCTTCCCTACCCCTCCACCTCTTACCCCATCCACCCTTCCTCTTACCATTACCTTCCATCTTCTTCCTTCTCCTCCCTCTGTTTACTTTACTGATTTTTGTCTTCCTTGATGCAAGCATACATTGACCAGTGCCTCAGTATAGCTTGACCATGTACTTTATCTGTATTGTGGTACCATAGCATGTATTTGTATATTTGCCACTGAACCACTTGTATCTGAATGTTTATGTATCACTCTGTACTTGTTAAATGACATGGAACCAATTAACAAGTATCTGATCACTAGTATTATCCAAGATTTTAATAAATAAATAAAATACTCCTGTTTAAACAATGTTCCTTTCCTTTTCTTACAAACTGTATCCTAACAGGAGATGTATTTTGTATATAAATGGATTCCCAAGGTGCCTTATAGTCTGTGACAGGGTCCCTTGTGGCAAGGGGCATGGTCACAGCAAGAGGGGCCCCAGATTTGTCTTGGGCCTAGGGCCCCAGGTTACCTTACTCTGACCCTGCCTAAACAAGTTTGTTTACCACACAACCTTCAAGATGGAGTCCTTATAATCGATCATCAGGGCTGTACAGCCAGGGTATTATATAGCATCCATAAATCTGAGGGATGTATCTTCACAGTTCCATTCGGTAGTCTCATCAGAGGTTCCTCAGGTTTATAGTCCTGGTGCAACACATCCAGTACAGGGCACTCCCATTTGGGTTGGAAACAGCCTCCTGCATGTTCTCAAAGGTGCTCTTAGTCCTGGTGGCTCAACTTTGGCAGAAGGGACATCATGTCTAGCCTTACCTGGATGATTTACTCATTTGCTCACTGTCTGTGATGCTGATGAGGATATCAGTGACCAGGACTCTGGAGGTTTTGAGTCATGAAGCTCAGTAGTGAATTAGGAGAAAAGCTCTCTCGAGCCATCACAGACCCTGGAGCACCTGGGAGTGGTATTCAGAATGAACAAGTGGAAGGTCTTTTCTCATCAGCCAGTAAAGTGACCTTGTTTAGAGAGATTCAGTGGCTAAGTAGTAAATTAGCAGCTTCAGCTCACAGCATACTATGGATTCTGTGCCTCATGATGGCAACAATAGAATGGGTTCTGCGATTGCCTTCATATGTGACCCTTCCAGATCGAGTTGATGTCAGCTTGGAATCTAACTTTGAAGTACTATCAGGCAAGATTCCAATTTCACCACTGCTATGGCAGTCCCTAAGTTAGGTGGGTGAGTGTAGAGAATCTGAGTAAAGCGCCCCTTTGATGTCCTTCCAGAGTTGATTATGACAACCAATGACAGTCTGTTGGGCTGGGAATCAGTGCGGAAACACATTCCCATTAAGTGGACTTGTTCTGCACAGGAACAACATCTACACATCAACGTCCTGGAGTAGAGAGTTGTGAGCCAGGCTCTTCTTCACTTTCAAAATTGAATGCAGTAAAGAGTGATGAAAATAAGGTCAGACAACGCTGTTCCATTGGCGCACATAAGCAATCAAGGAGGCACAAAGAGCAGAAAGCTGCTAAAAGAAGCAACCGATTTTCTGTAGTGGGCAGGGGAGAAGCTTTTCTTTGTCACCAGTTCACTTGGTGGGGAGTGAACATCCAGGCCGATTGGCTAAGTCACGATAATGTCCAAGCAGGAGTGGATGCCTAATCTAGAGGAGTGAAGCCTTCTGTGCTAAAGATTCGGTCATCCACAGATTGACCTGTTGGCCTCCAGCCAGATTGTGCAAATGCAATGGTTCTTCAGCCATTACAGGTGTCCACAGGTGTAGGCAGTGGACACTCTGTCACAGATGTGGAATTTCGGCAGAGCAAACCATATATACTCGCATATAAGTCGATCAGCTTATATGTCTGGGGGTTGATTTGCCCCCAAATTGAAGTACTTTTCTTTGACCTGCTTATAAGTCGGGGGTACTGATGCAGTGTACCAACTGTATGCAAGTGCATATGGTATCATGACAAGGCAAGCAAAGTTCAAGTTCAAAAATATATTTTAGCAGGGAAAACAAATGAAAAGAAATATATTTTAGCAGCTCATTTTATTAACTCAAGCTTTCAGCTTCAAAACAATTACAGCTCAGTTTTTAGTCTCTGGGTTTGAATTAATCCCATCACTAAAACCAAAGAACTCTGTGTTTTCTTCGTCATCAGAGGCAAAAAGAATTTGTAGCTACTACCCAGAGAGGGAATGTCTTCATACATATCATTGAGCTGTGCAGTAGCTGTCTCATCCTCCTCTACATGTTCAGGACCTGTGGAATCAAAACCCATCAGAGCCTCATAAAAGGAATGGTACTCAGTGCCGTGCATACTATTTAAAATGCCACATTTTTAAATGATTTTATGATGGTCTTGACAGGAATGGCATTCCAGGCATCGCAGACCTACTCACAAGTATGCCAAAAGGCAAAACAGCGAGTGTTTACCTGTGATCATCCATTGACACCAGTACTCCCGCATTTTCACCTTTAAGTGTTTGCTCAGGCTGGCGCAAGTGGCTGCAAAAGGATGTACAGTCCCTAGGAATCACAACTGTGTGTGTCATTCTTTTCAGAGAGTCTTTTAACCAAATCAACATAGTGCCCTGAAACATGTCCCACACAAGAAGGCTTCATTTGTTGAAAAGTGAACCAGGTCTTTTGCTCCATATTTTGACAACCCATTTATTGACCAGTGCCTCATTCATCCAGCCATTTCCATGCACTTCTACAAGAACACCAGGTGGCATTTTTCTTTTGGTATAGTTTTTCGCTAAATGCTATCATGAGCTTAAGCATACTCCCATCTGCAAGGCAAGAAAGAACCACAGTAAAGTATGTTTTCTTATTCGGAAGTACAGATTGTGACTGTCATCTTCCCTTTAATGTGAATAGTTCTATCTGAGGGAGGTCGAATCTAACAGCAGTCTCATCCATGTTGCCGATGGATATGAGGGATAATTATGTTGCTTCCTCTCATTCAAAATGTAGTTGTGGAAACTGTGCACTTTTTTATTTATATCTGCTGGCAGCTTTTGCACAATATGGGTTCTCTGCCTCAAAGATAAGCCATGGCACCTCATAAAACAGGTACACCACCTGGCTGAAGCCTAGAATTTATCAATGTCCCACAGTCCAGTTTTGTTTGAAATTGCCAATGCCTGTAGCTGAATAGCCATATGGTTTACTATATATCCCTGCTGTGTAAGCTTGGACTTGATGGCTGCAACAGGTGAGGTGCTAAACTTAATTCTCTTTATACTTTTCTCCATGGACTGAAGCTCAGGTTTTCTTAATTGCCAGTCCCAGATTAATTTTTATTTACAAGAAACTCTCTTTCGGCAGCGGCAGCATTACTATGTGTTTCCAGATATTATACCATGCAAAGCTTAAACTCTGCAGCGTAGGAGCAGCATTTTCATTTAACTGAGGGCATTGCCATAAACAGATCTGCTGCAACTGAAAGGGGTTTAATACTGGTAAATGCTAATCACTTTTGTCCAAAACAGCAGTTTTAAATTTAAAATTCTTTGTTCTGCATCGCTTGATCCTCTTTCACAAGCTGACAAAATCCCAGTCGGTGAGCCAATCCTCTTTGCAAAATATAAATATAAATCTTGGAGTGAATTAAGCATGCTCAGAACCCCAAAATTTAAAAATTAAATAACTTTGGAAAGGATTAATATTTTTAACCAAACCAATGCTGGATTGTTTTTTGACCAAGCCCTTTCTATGTTTCAGATGAAAACATCAAACAGTGTGGTCACTACGCCATGGGTAGAAAATGTCAAAAGTGGTGAATAAGTCCAGCATGTTTTCACCAGTGTGGAACAGGGCACGCTGTGCATTGCAAGCACTGCATGCTGTTGAATTCCTGGAAGATTGCTACCATGACACTCTGCCTTACTACGCTGATTAGTCACAATACCACCAGCACAAACAACCCCAGCACCTACTGCAATGTTCAGTAATACACAAATATGAACTCTCCACTGCTTTGCCACTTGTCCACATATCCATACTTAAATGGATGAATGGAGAGGAAGAATGTTGACGGGCATGTCTTACAGCTGCCACACAATACGGTATAACTCAGGGACAGCACAGGTGGAAAAGTATGTCCTGGAAGGACTTTCCATTTCTGACAGGCACATGCACGAAACCACCAGAATCCTGAATTCTCCATGAAGAAGAAGGGCAAAGATCAATTGCCAGCATTTCAGCTACGGCAGCATTAAGTTCACATGACACTGCATAATTGGGTGGGTACATCAGGTTATAGGCAAAAACACTCTCCAACGTGGGCTGACTTACACGTTTTGCATGGGTATGACAACTGGCTCTGCTCTGCAATGGCTGGGCATGGGTGTGGACATGTGATGAAGAGAGGTGCACAGGTGACAAGTCCACAAATGAAGTTATTTTCCCATTTCATATGAAGGGGTTGATGTTCCACTTGCACTAGACATACTGCATTAACCACCACCACCACTTGACAACATTTCTAAATCATAATCCTCCCCTCATCATACCTGTAGTAATCCTCTGTGTTATTTCATCACTACTGCATACATTCCTACTTGGTCTTATTAATATGGAAGGGATAACATGCTCAGTAAGGTTGATGATGAGTGTGAATGCTCCACTATGGCATTGGCTGCCCTCTGGTGCCGGGTCCACAGGGCCATGTGCCTGTTCTTAAGATGTATGCTGCCCCCATGCACAGATGACTCCCTCTTTACCTCTACTCACACACACATGGCAAAGCTGGCAGACTGCAACTGACTCATCGTTTTCATCTTGGACAACAAAATCCCAAACAAGGTATTGTGATCCCCTACTTTTAACATGTTCCTGATGCTGCTTATTGGACTCTATTTTTAAACCCTGAAATGGGGTGCCATGTGATTTTCAGGCTGGACACACTTGGACTCCATCTGATCACCACGGCTACCTATGATTATTACTGGTCATCATATTCATCATCAACAGGAACTGCTAAATCACATCCTTTTGAGCGGGGTTAAGGCCAGCAGACACAGCCACAGCCACCTGAACTTTCTTTTCTCCGGTTCCCAACAGGTGTCACTGACATCATCATCATATTCATCAACATCATCCGCATCCTCATTTTCAGCTTGGACACTGTCATGTGGAGAACATGTTCCAACCACAGCATCATCATCATCATCATCATCACGCGATATTTTTACATCACACTTTGAATCATTGGATGACAAAGGCAGACCTCAACAGTGAGTTATCATCGCCAGGATCAAAATCATGTTCAGCTATCATGGAAATGTTAATGGGGAGTATGCTGACATCATCTACACTATCAGTCACAGCTTTAGACTCAACTATATTTTTGAAAAGGTTAACTGGACAGAAGTGGAACTTGAGGCAGCAATACTCATGCCAGCAGAAACTGCACTAACACCACCAGCTGGGACATCATCTCCTCCAACTTTGAGTGAAGCTACAGATTGTCCTATAAAATATATTGATGGAGAAATCCCTTTACTGACATCAGCTATGCAGTTCTGAACTACCACACCAACATAAAATCTTGCAACTGGCAGCAGTGCCATGGCCAGAGACAGCTTTGCTTGCATGTCTCTTTGCAGGGGTTTGGGGCTCACCAAGAAAATTTTAAACAAATTTAGATTTCTGAACTTTCAGTCTGGGCCACTGGATGTGAAGCAAAAAAAAACAACTGTGGCTTGCAAATGGAAATTGAGCACTAAAAGATGCAAGATCACAGGCAGATTAAAACTGCACTGTGCAATCAAGAAGAATGAAGATGCAAAGTCACAACAACACCTTAACCAGTGCTCACAAGTCACAATCCAATCTGGAAAGAATACCTTTTGCCGGTTTGGGAGGGTGCAGTGCACTGCAGTAACAGTCAAAACCAAGATACCACAAAGCAGTACAAAATCATGCAGGTGCGGTGGATGGCAAGTTCACACTCGCAATTATTCTGTGGCACAATAAAATGTGTCTGATTTGATGGCAAACGTCACACACACACTCACACACACTCCAAGAAATGTGTAGCAAATTGAAAACTTCAGTAATATAACCAAATCTTTTAAACAAACTGAAATTATGCACTGCTGCACCACAACAATCAGTAACAAAATGTCAAGAATTACTGAAAATATTGCTGTGTGTACATTGATACAGTTATACAAACAAAATATAACCAAAGCAGTAAGACTGCCTTTTTCTCCCAGTCAATCTACCTCCACCACAGATACACCCCTTCCCCAAGCACACTTCAAGTGTCTGTCAATTACAGACTGAATGTTCTAAATTAACATTTAAAATCCACACACAAACAATAAACACTCGATGATATGAGCACAGGATGGTTTCTTAAAATTGATGTACTAAATGTTGAGCCAAAAATGGCTCAAAAAGGCTTTTAACAGCTTTTAGAGGGTTTGAATCACAGAGCTCTGAGATCAAACTGTCTCCAGCTACCACTACACACACACTACACAGAATTGAGGCTGTGCAGAAAATCTAGAGCCCATGTGACCTGCAATCCCATGAATTACTGCAACATTTGCCTTGGAGCTCACCAACAAAACAGTGATGTGAAATACATTGATTTTGATGTTCTTTGCATTAAAATTGGTGCAGAAGTGGTTGGGGAAGGTGAAGTAATGCAAAGTCATTGTTTTCAATGGACTTTGCATTCCTCGATATATGCATAAAGTACTCCACTTCACATTGCTGATTACTTTGCAGATTCTGTCTTAATCCACGAATTGCTTTACAAAGTGGATTTTGGCACTTCACCCACCTCTATTTGGGTGTGTCCTCAAGAATGCATGAAGTTGAATTAAGGTAATAGGATCCTTCTAATATTAATCTAGGTGTACATAGAATTGTGGCTTAGTATCACTGATGTCTTTCAGTGATTACAACCATGTTTTGAAACCTATGGAGAGTGGATATCCTAGATTCAGCCTATTGTTTGCAAAGATAATAAGCCAAATGTTAACCCCATTTTCCCAGATTCCTAAAAGTTATTGCTGCTCTAATAAGGTGCCATTCAACCTGATGAGAAAGAAGATTATTGAGCCTATATTACATGCCTGTTATTTCAGCAGAAAGAAAAGGATCAGCAGAGTTACCTGCTTATGGCACTGTTGTAGCTTGGTGAGGTGTGGGTTAACTCAGAAATCTTGAATTTTCACTCCTTATCGTCTTGGAAGTAAAGGCAACAATGCGATTTTATTTTCAAAGAGTTGTCCAGTTTTGTAAAGGCCATTGTGATTGGTTGACATCCATGGCACTCCAGACATTACCTCATGGGTTTTAACCCACCTGATAGGCTAGTGATGCACATGACTCTAGGATCAGATATCTCCCATATCCAGGTCCCAGAAGCCCCTGCTCTCCAGTTCAAACTTTGCATCTGATCAGGCTAGCACACCAGGGTCCCTGATGTCCTAATTACCAAGGTAAGCCTCTTAAATTGACTTATATCACAGTATCTAAACTAATCCTTAGGTCAGTAGCTATAGCAATGAGCTTGTGAAGCAAATCTATGTGTAACTACAGAAAGCATATTGACTTAAAACTGCATTGGGGTTCCAGGCAACCCTGAGAGGAATCTCTTGCTGTTGTTGCTGATCTGTAAAGATCTTTTGTTTTAATATTTGGCTCTGCTGTTTTCAGTCAAGGAGCAACCTTGTTGAGCACCCTTTCTATGCCTTCTCATTGTTCTAGCAAGCTACAGTTAATTTTTCTTACCTTCGTTTCTGTATGTGTTTTGCTACTGCCTTGATATTCTTGTTAAGTAAGAGGTCTCCTCGTGTCGCTGATAGGCGCTACATAGGTGTTTCTCTCGTTAGTCTTTCCCCTAGCTGCAGTACAGCTATTGTGCCACTTTCTCAAGGACTCGATGGCGTTGAGCTCCTGCTCGCTACCGCGTTGCTCCGCTCCCCCACAGGGCATCCTCTGGGGCCTAAGCCTCTGCTCCAACCGCACCCGACTCAATGGCTGTAGAACCCCAACCAGTCCAACATGGGGCCTACATACAATGGGCAGCGGCGCCTACCTCTCTACCGCTTTCTGTGCGGCTCTGCCTTCCGCCGCATTGCCTCTGGGAAGATGTTCCTCAGTGCAGCCCTACTCGGCCGGCTCAACTCCACCTTGGCGCCCCCAAAAGACAGGAGGCCCACGTGGGGCCATTCCAGGAGGCCGAGGCTCTTCTAAGTGCCCTGCCGATGGCAGACTCAGGCACAGGTGCTCCAGCGCCCCCAGCCTCCTCCTTCTGGTCTTCGGTAGTGGCGCAGTGGATCAGCCTACCACAGAGTGTCCCGCGACCACGTGGCCATGGCGCCCGTGTTCCTCGCTCCCCCTCTCTCTTGGGCCTTGGTTCCGGCCTATTTCTGCACACAGGGAATCTTGTTGGTCCTCCTTCCCCACACAGGGAGCCTCTAATTCAGGGGTCTGCCCTCGCTCTCGGCTGAACTGCCACGGCATGATGTGGCCTAGGTGCCCCCTCTTCCCTCGAAGCAGATCAGTATTCACAGCATGGTCTCTGTGACACATCAAGGGGATTCAGACCAGCCTCTTTCAAATGGCACTGGATAACAAACAAGGTTGGTGGTCCTTGCCAGAAGAATAAAAGGACCACTAGGGATCTCTACCTCCTGAAGCCTTATCTGGTCCATCCCTCCAGCGCAGTCCACTAGGGGACTATGCATGTGGTGCTGCCCCTCCTCCTTCCTGTGTACTCTAGAGAGAGAGAGAAGAAAGAAAGAAAGAAAGAAAGAAAAAAGGGGTTGCAAGAAAATCTGGTCATTTTGCCTGTCCATATGGGCTCCTCCCTCAGCAGCCCATATGAGTCTCCAACAACATTTCCACTGGGGTCCTTCTCTATAGCGATCCCCAGAATCATGCCTCCATGTGGGTCCCTCACTACAGCAACCCCATTTGAGGACAGCACGCATCCTTATTAAATACTCACTCTCTCACTTCTGTGCAGCCTAAACCACGCCAATAGCTACGGCCTACCAGGGCCCACCACCCAGTGCAGGCCCAGTTGGCACCCATGGTAATCCTTACATCTTTGTTTTCCTCAGATGGTCAAAGCCAAGAGTGCATAGCGTGCAGCTCCAACCTCCTGCCCCACGCCCCTGGGCCCCTGTGCACCGCATGTCTCCTCCGATGACGACCTATCCATGGGGCAGTCCGCGGCATGGGCCCAAGCAACCCTGGCCCTAGCGGCTCATCTTGGCTGGATCCAGGCACCTTTCTTCTACAAATCCAACAGGCTACCATAGCCATGATGGAGATGCAGCAGAATTTTATGCTGAAGGTGATGGAAAAATTGGAGTCCCTCACCCAACAGAGATTGCCTGCGAACCCACCTCTGTAACAAGATGTCGGGGAGGAGCCAACGAGGAACACATGGATTTGATGGAGCCCTAGCCAGATAACCACAAACCCGACACCGGGGAGGCGTTGACCCACCAGAGGAGGAAGATGGGGCAATCTCTGGCGAAGAAGACTTGGAGCAACAGGCCATTCCTTTGCTCACCTCCAAACTATGCCTCTTTGACATGGTCCCAGGCCTCATTAAGATCATCAAGACCACCATGGGGTTCAAAATGGAGAAAACAAACCTCAATCCAAATTGGGCCCCCTGATCCAGCAGAGGTCCACTGTTAGAGAGTTTTCCCATCTGTCCCGGCCATTGAAGACATTGTGTCAATAAGGAGTGGCAATCCACCGACCCAGGCCAAATGCGAACAGGAGAAACCTGGACGGATGTATCCCGTTCAGGAAGACAAAGCCAACACCTGGTGCTCCGCCGCAATGGTCTACCCTCAGGTGGCCGCACTCAGCAGACGGACTATCCTACCTTGCAGAACAATCTCCTAAAGGACCCTACAGACAAAGGGTCGAGGACATGCTAAAGAAGGCCTTCAAAACAGAGGGCATGGCGGTAAGGTGCCCACAGCAGCCATCTATACAGCACAGGCACAGATATGTTGGCTGGAGAAACTCCTGGAACAGGCCAACCCCAAGTCCAGAGAGACAGAGTTGTTAGAGTGCACCATCGATGCGGCAAGATACCTAGCCGATATGGTGGTTGACACCCTCAGACTTAACGTAAAGGCCACAGCCATCACAATCAGGGCTAGACAGGCTTTGTGGCTTAAATTATGGGAGGCCGACAATGGGTCCAAAACCTTACTGCAAAATCTCCTTGAGCGGCAAACATGTTTTGAGGAGGGTCTCTTAGAGTTCCTGAAGCAAAAAGAGCGAGGGCAAGGAACTCCTTAGAAACAGAGTAGGCACCCCTATCTACCCTCTGCTAGGCGGAGATTTGGAGAGCCAGAGGTCATATCAAACCGTAGAGACACACACCAGGCCACTTCCTTTCGAGGTAGAGGCTCTTACACTTCACTATGCACCCCACCACTGAATCCTACTACCCTTCATCCTTCAGAGCCCGTGGCTCTAAGTTCAGAAGAAAGAGGCAGGGGTCAACGAGGCAAGCCACAATGACTGCTCATGCGGACCCCTTGGAACAGGAGCGCTGCCCCACCGTGGGCCAAAGATTACGCCTTCAGCCACCAATGGTTGTACACACATCTGACAGATGGGTTCACAAAGTCATGTCACAAGGATACTCAATAGAGTTATCGGAGAATCCACTGACACAGGTTTATCACCTCACCGATCACGAAAAAGAGGGCCACGGCTCATCAGGTACAACAGATCCTGTGGGACCTGATCAACAACAGGCTGATCCAGCCTGCACCACCACCGAGCAAGGGGTTAGAGTCTACTCCATCTTCTTCCTTGTGCCAAAAGAAGACAGCGACCTCCGCCCCATCCTGGACCTCAAACACCTAAATCAACACGTTGTGCCCCAGAGGTTCAAGATGGACACTCTAAGGTCAACACTACACAGTATTCGTGTGGGCAACTTTCTGACGTCCATAGACCTCAAGGGCGCATACCTCCACATACCCATCAGGCTGGCTCACAGGCAGTACCTCTGGTTTCACATCCTCAGCCAACACTTTCAATACCAGGCTCTACTGTTTGGGCTCTCATCAGCTCCAAGAGTCTTTACCAAAGTATCAGTGGTACTGGTGGCCAGACTCCGAGAACAGGGTCTCGACATCATCTCCTACCTCGGCGACTGGCTGATCCGGGCACGATCCAAGGAAAACTCTTGCCTACACACTACCCTCACTCTATCTGCCCTAGAGCAACATGGCTGGGTAGTGAACTGGGACAAGAGCCACCTAATGCCCACGCAACAGATAGAGCATCTAGGTGCAAGCCTAGACACAGCACAGGGTGGGCAAGACCGTCCAAGGCAAGGATCCTCAACCTGATCAATCTGGTGCACAGAATACACACCAGCCATCAGGCATCCATGGCAAACCTGGCCCAACTGCTAGGTTGCATGGCGTCATGCATCGATCTGGTCCCATGGGCCAGATGGCACATCAGGCACTACAGACTCACATCCTCAGATCAGGATCCCCGAACGAACACAATCTAAAGACCTTCCTCCCATTACCTCCTTCAGTGAGAAAGTCTCTAACCTGGTGGATAGTCCGCTCAAACCTAACCAGAGGTGTTCCACTGGATGCTCCCTCCCAGGTCTCCATTGAGATGGACATGAGTCTTCAGGGATGGGGTGCTTGCTTGGTCAACAGGACAGCACAGGGCCAATGGACCCTCACAGAATCCAGGCTATCTATCAACGTCCCGGAAATGCGAGAAGTCTACCATGCACCAGCAGCTTTCAAATCCTCTATCGCGGGACAATCAATGCTGATCCGATCTGACAACCGGGTGACGGTGGCATATATCGCCCAACAAGGAGGCACCGAAGCAGAGCAATGCTGAAGGAGGCGGCAAGGGTCCTCAACTGGGCCCAGTCCCATCTCGCCCACTCAGCATGGTCCACCTCACCGAAAGCTCAACATTCAAGCAGACTGGCTGAGTAGGCAACAAGTCCACCCAAGGGAGTGGCATCTCGACACCAGCCTCTTTTGAATGATACAGGACACCTGGGGACCCATCTCCATGGACCTCATGCTCATGGCTCAGAACACGCGAGGTCATGGACTACTTCTCGAGGTACAGTGACAGTCAGTCACAGGGAACTTACTCCCTGTCACAACCTTGGCTCTGGGACCACTCCTACATCTTCCCCATTCCCCTACCTCAGGTGCTCACCAAGATCCGCTTCTCAAGGCGGACCATCATTCTGGTGGCTCCCTACTGGCTGAGAAGGGCGTGGTTTGCCACAATCCTTTCGATGACGATGGCTTCCCTCAGACTGCCCTACCATCCCGACATGTTGAACCAGGACCCAGTAGTGTACCTGACCCCAGGACCCTGAAGCTCACAGCCTGGCTCCTGAGAGAAAAAAGACTAAGGACCAGCTACCACAACTCAGTTATAGCAATGATGCTGCAGTCCAGATGCTCATCAACCACCTCCACCTATAGCAGGCAATGGGCGGTGTTCACCAAATGGTGCCGTGATCAGGCGATGGACCCGGAGCTCACTGACATGCCCACTATCCTGTTATTTCTCCAGCAAAGGCCTGGATAGGGGACTGGCTCACTCGTCCCTCAGGGTACAGCTGTCGGCCATCGGAGCAGCTGTGGGTCCATAGACGGCCACAGCCCCGTGCGCACCAATGCCCTGCATTTCCTAAGGGTGGCTGAGATGCTACGGCCTCGAGTGCACCCAACCATCGCTCCCTGGGACTTTCCCTGATATTGGACTCCCTCAACTCAGCCCCATTCGAACCCCTCCAAAATGTAGACTTGTTCTGGGTTGGTTTAAAGACCTGCTTCCTCATGGCAATATGCTCAGCCCGCAGAATCAGGGAGTTAGGTGCACTATCCTGCAGGGAACCCTACACAGTGTTCACACCACACAGGGTACACCTGGGCACTGTCCCAGCCTTTCGACCCTAAGGTCTCCACCCATTCCACAGGAACAGAGTATCGAGATACCCACTTTCAGGGAGACTCCCAGTCGGGAGGCACTACCGTCCCACAAGACCTGGACGTAGGCACCACCCATCCACATACATAATCAGGACACAACCTCTTCAGAAGACAGAGAGACTGTTCATAGTTATGAGGGGCCAGAGACAGGGAAAGCAGCCTCCAAGACCACTATCGCAGGTTGGCTGTGGAGAACTATCCAGGAGGCCTACATGGCAAACAGAGGACACCCCTTGGGGACTGAAGGCACACTCCACCCATGCGGTAGCCACCTCCTGGGCAGAGAGGGCCAGCGTGTCAGCGGAAGACATCTGCAAGGCAGCTACGTGGACCTCAATCCACACCTTTCCAGACACTATCGTTTAGATCACCTGTACCAGTTGCAACCTACCGCAACACAGGTCCTCTCTGTGGCCACCTCTGCCCTCTTCCTTTTGCCCCAGACCACTCTGTCTCCCTCCCACTGATACAGTACTGCTTCTTATCTACCCATGAGGTAATGTCTGGAGTGCCATGGATGTCAACCAATCACAATGGGTGTTTACTCACCTAGTAAAAGGTGATTGTGTTAGTTGACATCCATGGCACTCCATTCCACCGACATAGTAGTCTTAGGCGTACAGAGGTATAAACAGACAACCTTACATTGAGCTGACTGTTTTATTGCCATACAATTTGACATCCAGGATACCACCGTCGAATCCAATAGGGTCGTGAGTCTAGATTTCAGGCTGTCAGGGGAATAAATTAAGGGCCCTGGCCCTGTTTCACAGTCACCTCGCTATACTCATTTTCTTTCTATTAGCATTTCATCTGGTATTGGTTGTCATTATCATCTACTTGTATTGCCTTCGCTAACCTTACTTTCAGCTTTGGAAGATTCTAACTGGAGAGCAGGGGCTTCTAGGACCTGGATATGGGAGAAATGTGATCCTAGAGTCATGTGCATCACTAGCCTATCAGGTGGGTTAAAACCCATGAGGTAATGTCTGGTGTGCCATGGATGTCACTCAACACAATCACCTTTACCAGGTGAGTAAACACCCATTATTGTGCCATGCTTTGAATGCATTGTCTATAGCTGAGGGTAAGAAAACACTTTTGAACAACTTGAAGAGCAGCTGACACCTTCAGGAGAACTTTAACAAAACATAATATTTAGACACAGTTTGACTTGTATTTCACATTAGTTCTGTATTCCTCCTCTCCATTATTTATTACTGATGAATTATTATTTTGCTCTGAAGAATTCATCTGTTCCTCTTGCTTTCTCCTTACCGGACACCATAATGCACTGATTGTGACATCATAGTCATTCCATGGCAACAGATGGTTATGTCACAACAGAGGATTATGACATGAAGTAGGGAGTAAGCTATAGAAGCAGATTAACTCTGAGGTATAAAGATCATGTATTCAAGCACATTTCTTTAGTAATAAGTAATAAGTAATATGCAGGAAAAATCTGTAGAATATATATATAATGCAAGTGGAATTGTACCTAAATACTGTGTTTTCAAGTTTTCTTTGACTGTCAGCAGCTCTTAAAACTTAGTTTACCTTACCACAGACACACTTTTTAATTATTTACAACTCATAAATGTTGTAACTAAAATGTATGGAACACTATTATTCCCTAATGCTCCCGATTCTACAAACAATTTTGGATAAGAAAGGAAATGCAAAACCAGCCAGCAATTTACCAATGTTTAATTAATGAAACAGGTCAAGAGTTAATAAATATAAAACATAAATGGTCACAAGAGTTAGGAATCCAACTTAAAGATGAAACCTGCCAAGAAATATTTAATATACCTATTCTAGACATTAAAACCCCAAATTACAACAAATACGTTATAATACATTTACAGAATATACTATACACCAACAGATTGCATAAAATAAATAACAGTATAACACCAGTTTGCCCAAGATGTGTACACATCAGGGACACTATACACATGATACAGAGCTGTCTTTTTCTAACAAATTTCTGGTAAAAATTATTCAATATATATTAAATGCACTGCAAACTATAATAAACTGTTCAACATTATTAACAATTCCTGTAGAATGGCAGCTACTTAATCTAAAGCAAATAATTTACATCACGATAGCTATAATAGTGGCAAGGAAGTGTAACGTTACTAATATGGAAAGATGCAGCTCCTCTGGTTTATGAAACCTGGCAAAACTTTATGAAGGATATTATAAAACTGGAGAGTGTACATTACATAAGAATTGACAAAAAAGGTTAATTTGATAGAAAGTGTGTCACATTCCAGATGGTATTTGCCCATATGTGAAATGATGCCTTTAAATATTTAAGTGGTGCTCATAATCTCTTCTTGGGTCATTTTTCCTCTTCTTTCTTTCTTCTCTTTTGTTTGTTCTTATTTGTTTTTATTTTGTTGATGGTAAACTTATATTACTTATGACATTAGTTAGAGTAAATTAGGTTAATTAGGTTCCTGGACCCATAGGTTGGTAGAATAGGTAGAATAGGATATGATGATATTGCTGGCTAACATATGCTGATGAATCAAATCAGATGAAAACCTAGCCTAAAAGCTTATCAGATCAAAAAAATAATAATAATAAAAGTAAAGGCAATGATGAGTCCCTGCAGAAATGCTAAAAGGCTTCCCAGATGGTTCCATGCCCTACTTCACTATTCTTATTGATATCACTGTATAGTTGTGCTTCTTTTTGTATCCAGTCTTGGAAGCAGGGATCAGAAAGAAGGAGGGGGTATAACGTCAGTGGATAGAATGGGATTCTATGTTAAGGGCTTGAAAACAAAGTGCAACAGGAGCATGGTCAGAAATAATAATTCATCTGATAGACACATTGGTAATGCAAGGAATAGTAAGACTGTTCACCAACCAGAAGCTGAGTTGGCTAAACATGTCATGGACCTCAGAATAAAATGTATAGTCCCGAGCTGTGGGTTTTGCAGACCCCATACGTTGGCAGGCCCCATTCCATAATCAACTCTAAAAGGGAAGCTCTTGACTTGGGATGGGTATCAGGGGACTAATGCCAGGTTAAAATCACTCTCTATCTGGTTTGGGACCCAAACGTCTCATTGGATGTCATCTAGCACCTGGCAGAGATGAGGAAAAATTCTACACTGTCTACATTCAGGACATAAATGGATGCTAGGATTGAATGACCTCTCAGGAAGCTCAGTTTGGCTATAACCCACCTATCTGCATGATCAGCAGCAGTCTCTTCAAGCTTCCAGTTCAGTGATTGGCTAATCAAAATCATGGTATCGCTGGATTTAGTTAAAGCTGAGTTGAGCTGTATACAATTTAACCCACCCATCCTTCTGCATCCAGACAGCTGTCTTACTAGTGAGGTGGGTCTCCTGGAGGAGGCTGTATCCATACAGTAAGATTTCAAATACTGAAGGATTTTATTTAACTGGGTGATTAAGGCCCTTTACCTTCCTGGGGACAAACTGCACCAGGGAGACTTTACTGAGTCAGCCATTGCAAGGTAAAGTATTACCAGTGAAAAGAAAAGGACAGGAGGCAATAAATGAAGTAGTCACCACCATAGACAAGCCAAAACCTGTTTTATGTGATAGAGTCTACAAGTACAAACAATAATATAGGAGCAGGAGTACCCTAATGCCTCCAACAATTAGCAAGAATTTGAAGACAGTAGTTACAACTCTATAAAGTACTTTATACAAAATCAGATAGGCAGCCTGAAAACTAAATTAGTAATAACAGTGAAAACACTTTATAACAACCACAACAGACCAAGTCAAAACTGAAGAAGTGATCTATTAAAGAAAAAGAAACCCAACACTAATGTGCTTCTACCTATGCAGAAAGGAGGAAACTAAATAATCACTATGCCCCACTAATAGAGGCACAAGAGAGGGTAAAGAAATTTCAGAAGAGCCTAGCCTATCCTCTTTCCAGCCCAATTATACAGTTAGAAAATTCCTCTATGTGTGACCTCTATGGAGCTGACCAGTTGTCCAAACATGTAATCAGAATGAATATCTTTTGCGTAAAACTGAGTGCCACCAGAACATGCCTCACAACCAACAGAAATATTGCCATGGCATAGATACAATTAATTCAATGTAGTCCAAAAGCTCCAGAAGGAAAGAAAAGAAGGAACAAAAGGATGAAATGAAGGAAAGAGACATGCACCAGTATAGAGGAGACACCTACATAGGGACCTCATGGATAGCTAGAAACAAACACCAAAAGGAAGAAATAAAAACAATAGAAAAGTAGGGCCCAGGAACCACCATTCATGTGGGTACAGGAAATAGATATGGCATCATTAAGTGAAACTGCCCACTGGTCTATGATACAGAGACAGATAGGAGAAAGTAGGGCACATAAAAAGTCCTAAGAGCCACAACCAAAGTGTAGAGGACACTATAGATAGAACTTGAAAGTCACAAAGGGAAGGAAAAAAGCACAGGAATGGGAGAAAAGCAAATTAAGAAAGGGAGGTCAAGGGAGAGGATAATAAGTAGAGAAGACAAGTCAAAAGCATCCCCACATTATAAGGTAGGGATATATGTGTCGGATGGGAGGAGGAGGAATAAACAACAAACCTCCTGTCCTTCCCATATAATCCAGGACAATCTCCTACCAATAAGTGAGAAATAAATTAGCTCAAGAGGAGAAAGACACCACCGGTCAATAGCTAAAGAAAAGCCAAGAACCAGCAGTCAGTCCTCTAGAGTATAACAGGCATCATCTGGAAAAGGGACAGTGTATACCACCATTAAGAGAGGTAAGGAGCCTGAAGGATGCACAGAAAAGGAAAGAATGAGGGTGAAAAGTGAAGGAGGGGAGAGATTTAGTAGCAAAGTCAGTGAAAGAAACCAGAAAAGACAAGTAGCATCAGAGCAAAGGACATGTAGGTAGGAGGGGTCAGAGGTGGATCACTTTGTATACTGGCACAAAAGTTGGTGGCACTTCCATCTCTCCCACTGTGCCTAAGCCCACATACCATGCTATAGATACGGGAGAGAAAAATGAATTTAGACATTAGCAAACCATATCAGAAGAGAAGAAGATTACAGTCCAAGTACTCATGTGGTGCATTAACACGACCAGTCCAGTTCAATCTGCCAAGCTTCCCATGTTGCCAGACAGTCATGATTCTTCATGCAGGTGAAGCAAAAGGGCTGGATCCTTGATGGTGTTTGTAGATGAAGGCTCATTCTCTGTAGAGAGATCCAGTAATGCGTTCATCAAAGATGGAGAAGTAATTGCATGGGAGTTAAGGGAGAGCTCAGCTGGTTATCAGTCTGTAGTTCCAAAAGGCATACTAGTCTGACTGAAAATGAGCCATAGTAAGTTCTTCCCTACTGTAATGCGCATTTCCCTTCTTTTGTTGCTTTAATCTAAGTAGTGCATTAGCAATGTTGTTTGCAATGAATATACATATATATATATATATATATATATATATATATACACACATACATATATATGTTGTATGAAAAGATATATATATATATTATAGGGCTCGATCGTGCTCCTATAGTTAGTGTTGAGTAGGCACTTTAATGTTAAGCCCCAATTTTGCACATTAATAACCATTAATAACTTTGCAATCATTCAATGGAGTTGCACAAAATGTGGAACACGTGGTCTTGCATGGTAGATCTCTTGATTTACCAAGTTGCAGTTTTGTCATAGTTACGGTTTTGTGCAGTGAAGCTCTGAAAAATGTCAAAAGTCCCCGTCATCTTAAAAAAACAGACCTACAAGAAAAAACAGTCCTCATTGATTCTCTTGCCCCCTCCCCAACCCGCACCCACTCTCTGTGTACCCCACCTCTCCACAAACACACACCCTCACCCCATACTTACCTCTGGAGCCAAATTTTCAACATGGGTTCTTGGGACCCCACCTCATGAACTCAGTCACTGTCATTTTGTTATTCGGTCCTGAAAGGTGATATTGCAGTCACTGCATGGAACCACCTTTCAGGACTGATTAATGAAACAACCAGGTCACAGTTCATGATGCACCATAAACACTATGTTGAAAATTTAGTGAAAAAATTCCCAAAATGACCGTTTTACAAGCATGCATTGCTCAGCTCCTACGCATGCTTGTAACTTCAAGCATTTTAATATTTTCACTCCAGATTTTCAACATTGCCATTTTACCACACTTTATTATAGTACAGCTGTCATTTTCTACATCTTGCCTGAAATGTGATTTCGCACATGTAGCACAATGGCACAGTTGGTGTGTGAAATCAATGTTCAGGACTGATTAAGAATATCACAGTGACACTGTTCACGAGGAGGCCCCAAAAACCCTATGTTGAAAATCTGGTGAAATAAGTTCTAAAATTACTATTTTACGAGCATGCATTGCACAGCTCCTATGCACGTCACAACTTCAAGCATTTTCAATATTTTCACTCCAGATTTTCAACATTGCCATTTTACCACACCTTCTTATGAATAATTCAGCTGTCATTTTCACATCTCACCTGAAATGTGTTTTGCACATGTGGCACAATTGCGTGATCAGTGTCCGGAATCAATGTTCTGGGCAGATTAAGAATATCACAGTGACGCTGTTCATGAGTGAGCCCAAAAACCCTATGTTAAAAATTTGGTGAAAATATTCCCAAAATGACTGTATTCACGAGCATGCATTTAAAACTCCTATGCACTCTCATAATTTCGAGCATTTTAATGTTTTCACTCCAGATTTTCAGCATTGCTATTTTACCACACCTCCTTATGAACAGTACAACTGTCATTTTCACATCTTCCTGAAATGTATTTTTGCACATGTAGCGCACAATGGTGCATTCAGTGTGCAAAATCAATGTTCAGGACAGATTAAGAATATCATAGTGACACTGTTCATGAGGGAGCCCCAAAACCCTATGCTGAAAATATGGTGAAATAATTTCAAAAATGACTGTTTTATGAACATGTGTTGCGCAGTTTCTATGCACACTCGTAACCGAGCATTTGTAATATTTTCACTCTGTATTTTCAACATTGTCATTTTACACACCTCCTTATGAACAGTACAACTGTCATTTTTCACATCTCACCTGAAATGTGTTTTTGCACATGTAGCACACAGTGGGATGGTCAGTGTGCAAAATCAATGTTCGGGACAGATTAAGAAAATCATAGTGACACTGTTCATGAGCAGAGGTCTTAAACTAGGTATTTTGAAAATTTGGGGACAAAAGTCCATAAATGACTGTGTTATGGCGAGCATTGTGCAATTTCCATGCACCCTAGTAAGTTCACAAATTCACAATCTTTTCAGTACAGATTTTCAACATTGGCATTTTTCCACACCTCCTTATGAACAGTACAGCTGTCATTTTTCCACACCCTGGCTAAAATGCGTTTACACCTCCGGCGAGAATAGTACAGTCGCTGTGGGAAATCAGTGTTGGGGATATATTAGGAAAATCACTGTGACACTGTTCAGGAGCAGAGGTCCCAAAATGCCTATGTTGAAAATCTGATGCAAAAATCCCCAAACTAATTCCATTTCGGTGTGCTATGCAGTTTCTAAGCACAGTCGTGACTTCACCAGTTTTTTATATTTTCACTCCAGATTTTCAACATTGCCATTTTCACACCTCCTCATGAACAGTACAGCTGTCATTTTTCACATCCTGTTCGAAATGTGTTTCGTACCTGTGGTGCCAAATGGCACAATCACTGTGAAAATCACCTTTCGCTAATGAAATGATAGTGTCACTGTTCATTCAGTGGGATCACAAAAAGCCCATGTTGAAAACTTGGGAGTAAAAATACCACGAAATGCCCAGGGTGTTAGAGTTTTGGGGTGACTTGGGATTGTCGACAGTAATGCTCATGCCATTCGACCCCACCCTGCAGCCAGTGGCAGGTGTGCGTTGGACCCTTTGGCCCCAGAGTTCATCCCATTCTCCTATACTGCACCCATTTCAGTGTATTTCCTTATGGAATGAGGTGAGTGTAAAGCCCAGAACACTTCAAAGCACACCTCAACACTTGTAAGAGTCTGCAGGACAGGGTGAGGTGAAATGTCATTGACCGTTACGGTGACAACCCAAAGGCACACCCAATGCCTGTCCATCTCTGCAGGGTGGGGTGGAGCTGGCATCAGTTCAATATTTCACTGCCATTCCTATGCTGCATCTGTCTAACTCCTGCACTTCCACTGTTAATGATAGCAAGCAAAACCTGGCATTGATGAATGCTTGTTTCACTTGCCCCTGCTGTCTGTCTACTAAATACTGTAGATAATGTAACAATGATTTATTCCTCTGACTTTCAAAATGCATCCAGCTGTCCCCTGCTAACCACAAATTGCATTTCACAGTCTCTATTGAGCACACTGTGATGTCATAAAAGCAGCTGTGAGGGTAACAGCCCATACAAAATGTGTGGTTGATCATTCACCAATATTTTGCACATAGAAGGTTAAGCATCAACTAAAAATGCATTGACATGATAAATTTAGTTGAATACTAGGTGTTGAGCACTTGAACTAAACCAGCACTCAACAAAAACTTAGCTTGTGCAGTTGAGTGCTTGTTTAGCATTTAAATTAGTAGTTGAGTACTGGGTGAGGATTTAAGTTTTGGAATATGTTAATAGAGATGCAGTGGAGCACAGATTGAGTTCTTGCAGTTTCAGAAAGCACTCAACAAAAGCTCAACTTTCAGTTGAATGCTTGCATTTGTAGTTTGTATAGGTCTGATGAAGTTAAGCAGATTGAAATAGAGACATAGAAAACTGATGGCAGAAAAGGAGCACAAGGACCATCCACTCTGCTTAGCAACCCTACCTAGCTTTTTGCTGTGGCCTATATGTCCCAAGGACTGTTTGTTGCCCTGATGTACTGCTAAGATATCCATGCATGTTTGAAGCCTGTCACAGTTTTTGCCTCCACCACACCAATATGCTATGCACAGACCTTTAACACCCGTCCATTTCAAAATCAGTCCTTAGTGGTTCAGTGTCTCCCCTCCTTATCACATTTGCCACGTAACAAAAATGCTCTTGCGGTCTAGTAATGTCCCTCCCTGATCACCTGGTACACTTCTTTGTAATATACCCTGGTGGTCTAGTGGTTTCTTTCCCCCTCCCATTTCCTGGTACACCACTCTGTAATATTCCCTAGTGGTCTCCCATTCCCAACCCCCAAATGGTACATGCCCCTCACCTGCAGAGGACCCCCTGCACTCATGGTGCCAAGATCTGGAGCTGCTCCACAAGACCCAATAACAGGACCCCACCCCTGGACGATCTACCTGTCAGTCAGCTTCTGTGTTGGGGGAACTCGTATCTCCTGTTTTGGGAGACAATAAATTGTCTTCACTCCTAATAATTTGTATGGGACCTGAAACTAAAGTCTGCACATCTTGACTACTTGGGCATTATACAGCATGCATGTTAAAGTGCTATTGCTATTTTAGTAAGGTGCTTCAATACTGTACAAAATACTCACTCCTTTAGAATACTTATATTACAGTGCGGAAGCTTTGGGCACTATGGGCACCTGTAATACCAGTTCTAAAGGAGCACATTTTTAGCAATACTGGAACCACCTTAATAAAATAGCAAAGCACATTAACATACAGTTTATGAGTGGCAGAAATATGACAAAGGCCTGCAGAGGTGTTTCAGGAAATCCCCATCCATCCCACAAAATGTGTACACTCCCATTTGGTAGACACTGGAGGGAATTCCATCCCATACCCAAAAGCATATTTTAAGCCCTGACCTTATTCTGTAGCCCTTAATAGCCCCTTCTTTTGTAGACCTATGCTTTGTACACCCAATTGCTTTGCAGTTTCTCTAATGGCTCTCTTGCTTTGCAGCTCAGTCTTATAGCTCCATGCTAACCCAACATTGGGCTCTACTACAAGCCTTTGGGGATAGCCTCAGGCACTTAAGAAGGCAACACTAGGTTTGTGGTTGCCATCTGCCACATGAGCTGAACACAAGGCCCTGTCCTTAAGGACAGCTTTGTAGGGGCATTGCTGTGGCTAAGTGCAGTGTATGCCTAAAAATGACAGACTGAGGTGGTCAAGAACTATTTCTTACTAATTTTCCTTTAGGCCCATGGGTGGGTTAGGAAGAAGTGCCAGGCAGTCAACTAGCAAAACAAACAAAACTGTTGGGGCTGACAGCAGAGCAATCTGCAAATTACACACATGAACAAAGCAACTCAGAAGCAGCCAGGAGATGAAAATGCAAGCTAGGGTCACTCAGCAAAGGAGAGTCCTGCATCCTAAGCACTTATAAGTGAAGCAACCACAGACAAGTGGGTGGATGGGAGGTGCATTCAGGGTTGTCAGTTATGAAATTTTGCCATTGTGTGACCTTGAGCAAGTGAGTGTGGGGGGCAACATGAGATTGTGGCTAGTATGCAGAACTACAAACCTGGAGTCCCAGGACCGAATCTCACAACTACTTTACTCATGATGTGTCCCTGAGGACATTGTGAAAGAGAAAAATAAAGGCAAAAATGTCCATCAGTAATCAGGCCATGTGTGGGTGTAAGTCACGGCCTGATTAGCTTTCTTGCAAAGTGTATTCATTTTATTAACTTACTGTTGTTGAAATATGTATCATGTATCTGGTTGATCCTGCCTCTCTCCTGCCCCATTTTGATGTGCAGGTGCACCCTAACCTCAGTGGATCTCCCAGTGACATGTATGACATGGGGAGCAACCAGGGACTATGCAGCCCATAGATGGCCTGTGTAAATGGTGCTTTTAACAGCTCTGGTTTCAAAGTACATATCCAGTGGTATATTGAGACTAGGTACACCACTGGGACATGTAGTTTGAAACCAGAGCTGTTAATAGCTCAGTTAAACAGGCTGACTATGGGCGACCTGGTTACTCTGTCTCATGCTTCACACTTGGACAGCGGCAGCCACAGTAGATGTGGGTGCACTGCACGCTTCAAAATGCCAGCAACAGGGAAGCAGAATCAGCCAGACAAGAGACAAATATTTCAACAACATTAAGTTAATAACATTAATATACATTGTGAAAACTAATCGGGTCTTACACCCAGACATGGATCAATTATTGATGAGCGTTTCCTTTAACTGGGTATTTGTGCAATGGACTGTAAACCTGGAGTGTCAACCAGTTTACTCACTGTATGCTCAAGAGCAAGTGGTGGTGGGGGATGGGACAGGCTGGTAGTGTGCAGTTCAAAAACAACCAAGTAGCTACTGGAACGAGGAGCTGGAGCTTTGACAAGAGGCAAACCTTCAGTATCACAGAGTCAGGCAGTCTCAGCACACTAACCACATAAAACTCAAGATCTTGTCTGTGATATTGTAGAAAGATTCATGTTAAAAGCAGCATGTCATATCTCTCTCATCGTCCTGAGGGTGAGAGAGGTGCTGCTCACTGCTTTTAAAATTAAATAGATCCTTTAACTTTATCTTGGACTGATCCTCCTGAGTAAGTCATCTGGTCAATGCTGAGATTGCCTGGATCTGTGTGATACTGAAATCAATGTGTAGGGTCCCAGGGTTGGATTCCTTAACCATTTTTGGGTCCCAGGGTTGGAACCTTTAACCATTTTTCTTTTTAAATTGTGATCTAAAACAAGCTTAGGTCACATTAAACAAGTGTAGGATGGTATAATCCATTTACAAATACAATAAAAATACCACCAACCCTCCCTCCCTGAGAGTGACCAAATCCACCTTCCCTTTCCATATCTTGTATGCTTTCTCCCAAATATTTACTCTCTCCAGTCCTAACAATGCTTTTGATCCCTATTTTGCAGCATCACACCATCACCATATCTGCATGCTCACCCATCTGCCCCTTTAGTCTCCCTCCTTCTCACCCATTTTGTTTACCCCATTCCCAGTAACAGTAACAAAACATTGTAAAGTGTTTAGGAGTTAATATAGATTCTGTGTGGGTGTCCTATAAAGAGTATCTTCTCATTAAGTTTGGGGATATATCAAACACAACTTCTGCAGAATCAGTTCCCTACTCTCCCAGTCCCACATAGAAACAGAAACATAGACTTTGATGGCAGATAAGGACCGTTTGGCCCACCTATTCTGCCTTATTCCTCCACTACAGGATAAGCTGCAGATCCTAGTTAATCAACAGCCTATTTCTTGCTACCCCAACAAAATTGCCTTATGTCTGTCTCATGCATTCTTGAATTCACCCACAGTTTTAGACCCCACAAACTCCTCAGGAAGGCTCTTCCATGCGTCCCACCCTCAACCCACAGCCAGCATCAGCTTCCCACTCCAAACAGAAGTCACCAACAGGCACTACCAGACCCTGATTCAGAACACCTGTCAGCATTGCACTCCCACACAGTCAGAATCCTCTCCTGTTACCCAACAGCCAGCATCAGGCATCTCTCCAAACAGCATGCATCAGCTTGAGCAAAATCCACAGCTAGTGGATGCTCCTTACACTGCCACTATCAATCCCCCCATAGCTAATGCAGCCCCTGCTCTTTCATCACAGCCAGTATCAGTTCACTGCTCCCCAACAGCCAGTATCAAACCCCTGCTAGCCCCTTGCTACACCACAGCCAGCATCAATGCCCCACTACCCCACAGCCAGAACTGACCCTCTGCTACCACGGCCAGTCTGCCGCTCTTCCCAGACAGTGTTACCCTCACAAATGCTACATGGCACCCGACCCCACACTCAGTATTCCTCACCTTGCTCGCCGCTCTTCTGGGTCAGAGAACAAGTATGTCGTATCCCTGCAGCCTGTGCTTGTATTATGTGCATGCACAGGGACCAGAAGTCACCATCAAATCACTTCCGGTGGCCACACCTCTCAACCTCTTACCTCATGAATCAGGGACAAGGCTTAAAAAATCAGGGACAAAGACCCCAAATCAGGACACATCTTAAAAATTAGTACTATTCACACACAAAGCTGATAGAATAAAGGATTTGTGTTAAGATGCATTTTCTGAAGCAGAACAAGTCTGTAACTTTAATGTTTGACATTATTTTGTGCTTTTAATCTCCACTGCTCTGTATGCAAGAACACAAATTTTACGAGGGACAGAGGAAAATTCTGAGGCAAAATCAGGGATGTCCCTGAAAATCAGGAACAGTTGAGAGGTATGCCGGTGGCACAAAACTATCCATTAGGAGCAGTGAAAATGCTAGCAGCCACGAGTTGAATCATCTGGATTGGATTGCTGTTTTAGATTCCACAAAGGTATTGCCTCAAATGTTTAGGTTCTGACTCCCGACCCACTTCCCTGTAAGCTCAGAATAAGCGGCAGCCAGCATGGATTCTTCTCGAGTGACCCAATGTACCAAAAGATAAAACTTGCTGATCGGCTGGGCCCTGAATTGTAAAGCAATCGGGATGGGCACAGCCACTACCTGCTGTTGTTAGTCTTTATTTTATTATTTTGTATGTTGGTCGAGTTGATTTGCTGCGATGCAGCAAAGGCTATGGTTGTGGTGTACGAACACAAGGGGACTGGAATTTAGTCGGTGGTGCAGGAAACAAACCAGGGAGGAAACTTTGAAATTTTCGAAGGGAAAAAAATGCCATGTGGATCAGCGACTTGCTTTGTTAACTTAGTTTTTAGATTAGAGTGTCTGAAGATATTAAGTTAAATGAAACAAGCAACTGAGATGGAAGGCATTGCATGACTTAATTCTTCCAGGCAATTTGTCTCGGCATCGCCCAGAGCACTGAGAAGGTGGGGTGGGGCAAGGTAAGCTGTTACAAATGAAATGTGATTTTATGTATGTGTGTGTATATGTGTGTGTGTGCAAATCTGCTTTTTGTTGTGGGCATGATGCTGATCTAGTTAGTTGCCCTGCCTGATAAAAAAAAATAGGTATGGGCCTGGGTACCTGACATGGGTTGTTATCACCTTTTTCTATTTATGTATACCCTTGAGGAAGGGGGACATGATAGAAACTTTAAAGTGCCTCAGTGAAATCAACAAAGTCCAAGGGGTATCATCTTTCAGAAAAGAGATGTGCAAGAACAAGGGGCACAGTTTGAAGATAGAGGGAGATGGCTCAGGGTCAACGTGAGGAAGTATTTTTTACAGAGAGGGTGGTGGATGCATGGAATATCCTTCCCAAGGAGGTTGTGGGGTCTAAAACTGGGAGAATTCAAGAATGCATGGGACAAATAAGGCAATTCTTGTGGGAGGGTAGAGGAAAAAATAGGCTGTTGGTTAACTAAGATCAGCAGCTTATTCTGTAGGTAGGGAAATGGGCAGACTAGGTGGGCCAGCGGTCCCTATCTGCCACCAAAGTCTATTTCTAAGACATGGGGATTACTGCAATAAGCAGGTGGGCAGTTAATACAGATTGTCGAGGAGGGGCTGAATTACTAGTCAATGAAACTGAGCTTGGTTTTGGCCAACAATGCCCTTCAGGAGGGTGGGGTTAATACTGGGTGGGATTTATGACTGGTAGAGTAAAGGTGCTGGCATGAAGGAGCAAAAGTGAAGATGGCTATGAGTAGCTGACCTAGGGGATCAGGTTGAGAATTGCTGCGATTATAGAAACATAGAAACTGTTGGCAGACACATAGATATATAGGCCCATCCAGTCTGCCCATAGACCCTATACATTGTATGTGGCCACTGACCCTAGGTGATCATATGCTTTTCATCACTTCCTCTCTTTTCAGGCTTCCCTTTGCCAATCCTGTTTAAACCCCTCCACTGTGCTTGCCCTACTATCTCCTGTGGCAGACTATTCCATAAGGTCGACTACCTTTCTGTGTAGAAGAACTTGCTCACATTACCTCTTAATCTACCTACCCCTTCCAATTTCATGTTTGTGCCCCTTGTTCTAGTACTTTTCTACAATGAAAAAGTCCCCCACCTGCATCTTGTTTATGCCGTTGAAGTACTTAAAATTTCAGTCATGACCCCTGCTGTCTCCTCTCCTCCAATGAGTACAATGTGAGGTTCCTTAGTCTCTCCTCACATGATTTGTGGTGCAAGGCTTGCACCATCTGGATGATCTCCACCTTATCGAAGTCCTTGTGCAGGTGTGGCCTCCACAACTGCATGCAGTACTCCAGGTGAGGTCTTACCAATGTTTTATACAATGGCATCACCACCTTCAGCCTCCTGCTAGTTATACCACTGCTTGTGCACCCCAGCATGCTACTGGCCCTCCTGCCACCTTTGTACACTGCTTTGATACCTTAAGGTCATCACAGATGATAGCCCCTAAGCCCCTTTCATGACAGTCCCCCATAGCTCTCCATGTAAAAATGTAGACAGAATTGTAAACTAATGAAATGAATCTCAGCTAGGCAGAACATTAAACGACAGGTCCCTTGTAATTAAGTTCTTGTGTTTGCTAGTGTAGCTTCAACTAATCCCCAACTGTACTGCTATGAGCTTCTCATTTGGTCCCAAGCTCAAATATAGGGACTCCTCACTCTAGATTTGTGCTGACTGGCACAAACAGTTCCATCTGGGCTAAAAAGAACCCCCTGTTTCTGACAACTACAGACCTTTTCTCCTAAGCCTTCTTCTACCCTCCCTACTGAGACCCTGCTGCTAGTCACAAACACCTGTGAATCAGCCCTATGCCACCCTCAGCTGGTGCTGGTTATGCCATCAACTTTGGAATTTCTTCCCCACAGTAATCTGGTCGGGGCAGAGTGAAGGTGTGGACCTGATCCAGGAGTGCTGCAGCTAGGGTCCAATGCAGGAGTAGCCTACTGCAGGGGCTTCATCTGTCTGGTGTTTCCATGTCCCCCCAAATTGGAAGCTACATTAGGAGTGAATGCCGGCATGACCTGGCACTGTCAACCACATGGGCACACTCCAGTGGCCCTGCCCATCACTTGGATTCTGTGCACCACCACTACCTGTGGGAACCCAGGTGATGCCAGAACAGTGGGATGCAAGACCCCCACTGGAGGAGGGAATCATCCTGTCCTTCTCTGCTGGGCTGGTCTTCTGACTGTCCAAGCTGTACCTGTGGGCCATCTCTTGTTGCTTATGACTTTATTTCCTCTGTTTTTATTTTTTTTATTTATCAAGTCTAGGATTACAAATACCTTTGAGCCAATGCTATTTTACAAAGGTTAGACATCAGAGAAATACAAATTATGGGGACTATCAAGACAGACATTACAACAATGTGGACATTGCAAACAAGTTACAGATTAATACAATTCAAGGGTAACATTGTAAGCAAGGCAGCCAGCGGCATTTGTCAGAGAAAACAGACAAGAGATAGGAAGTGCCAGAGTCATAGGGAGGGAAGGAGAGAAGGAATGTAGGTAGGGTGGGAGAGGGTGAAAAGTGCAGCATTGGGTATACCTAGATGTGAGGGTATAATCCAGTGAGAAGGGGAGGTGGACCACTACAGCAGGCAGGGAAGTGGAGAAACAAGGTTAAGTTGGGCAGTCACAGGAGCTGTTGGCAGTAAGATAAACCCGAGCCTAGTTTTAAGCATACCAATTGTCAGGGCAGAGGAGATGGTGGGGCTGAGGCCATTGAACTAGAGTGGTGCTTGATAAGCAAAAGAGAGTTGTTCCTGTGAAGTGTGACAGTTGGGGGGACTTTTCAGTAGCTGTAACGTAGATCTCCAAGGCACCGCTTGTTGGTTCGGTGTTGTAACAGAGTTGAGAACCCAGAAGGTGCAAGACCAAGGTCGATTTTTTCACCATGGAACAGGTGAGAAACTTTATGTGGTTTGATAGTTGGAGCCAGCCAGTCTGGGTGTACAGGTCACGTGTGTGAGTGAGATGGTGAGCACCAGTGATGAACAGACATGCCTTATTTAAGGCAGTTGAGAGGGATCTAGGGTTGTGGTTGTGGCCAAGCCATAAATGATCAGACCATAGTCTATTACGAGATCACAGAGCTCAGGACTGCAACCTTCAATGCTTCTGGCATGAGGTGACCAAGCCATGTATTAGCAGCTCTAGCTACATTATCTATGTGAGGTCAATAGGAGAGATTAGGATCAAGCTGTATCCCTAAGTATTGAAGGATCCCACCTGATCTAGAGTGTTCCCCTGGGTGGTGGAGATAGCCAAGTGGTGTAGCTTGTGTTGGTTATGAGAGCTGCAGAAGAGCATAGATTTGGTTTTCTTGTCACTGAGGACCAGTTTATGATTAAGAAACCATGTCTCTACAAAATTGAAACCAAGTTGAAGGTTGTGTTGAAAAGTTGCAGGATCTTTGTGAGTGGAGAATACAACAGCATCATCAGCATATAGTATGATCTGCTCAGAGCAGTGGTAAGGCAGGGAGTTTAAGAAAAGACTAAAAGGAGGGGCCCAGTATGGATCCCTGTGGGACACCCAGTGAACAGGCAGGGTGTCAGAAAGAGTGTCAGCAATTTTTACTCTCTACGACCAGTTTTCTAAGTAGCTTTTAAACCAGAGAGAAGAGTCAGGTGATAGCCCGGCATTCAGTAGTTGATCAATTAGTAGTCCATGGTGTACTGTATCGAAGGCCTTGGAGAGGTCAACAAAACGGCCCTGTGAGAAGGCCGTTGTCAAGGGATTTGTGCAAAGCTCCAGTGAACTCAAGAAGGGCTGTGGTGGGGCTGTGACCTTTCCAGAAACCATGTTGTTGTGGACAAGGTATATTGTATTTATCCAAGTGGTTGGTAAGTTGATCAGCCTTGATGTGCTTGAGTGCCTTAGATAGCGGGGCAGTATGGAGATAGGGGCGATAATTTGAGTGATTTGTCTTATCCCACTTTTATGGACAGGTGTCAAGGTGGCTGTTTTCCATAAGTCCGAATTTTCCACAGCTGAGAGAGAGGTTTAAGATTTTGTTAATGGATGAATTACCTCATCGAGGGTGAGCAACAGAAGCTTAAGGTCCAGGGTGTCGCTACTAGATCTAGATTTAGAGATAGCTGCAGTAATATAGCAGTGAGCTTATTCAGCCTTACCTCCTGAAGTAGAAGGGGATGGTTGGACTGTGGGCTAAGGTATTTGGGGAGAAGGCCCTGTCTTCAAAAAGTCATGGGGTAGGACAGCACTAAGTTCTGATAAAGCTGTGTTAAAGATGTTTACGATCAACTTGGGGTTGAGGATTGAGGATCCATCAACCATTAACATAGCCAGAGAGGTTTTGGCTGCTTCCCATGACATCCTTGATATTGTCCCAGAAAGCACAACCATTTCCCCATGTATTGGTGAGATCGTCCTTGTAATAAGTGGATTTCATGAGCCAGATGGCTTTTGTGCAGGCATTTCGTGCTTGTTTGTAATTTTGGATGTCCAGTTGTTTGCCATTGGCCCTGGGCAACTGCCCAGAGGTGGTCCCTTAGTTTCAGCTGTGAGAGAAGACCTGCATGAGCCATGGGTTAGAGAGAGATTTTGTTTTGGGCCTTTTAGCAGGGGCAAAGAGGTCACAGGCTTTGTTGAAAATTGAGATGAAGTGATCAAGAGCCAAGTTAACATCTGTTGCTTCGTGAGATGGGTAGCCAGTCTTGCAGAAGTAGGTATTGTTTGAGATGTGGATGTTTTCCACGAGAAGGACATTGCTAGCGATAATCTTGGGAGGGGTCTTGAGAAATTTGTTAGACCATGCATATATGACTGGGGAGTGTTTGTATTTGTCTTCTTGTTTTTTCCTAACTGTAACTTTTTATTTAAGCTCTTTCTCTTTACTCCTGTGCTGTCATATACCCTTTTATATCTATCTGCCTTAGCCCTCGCTAAACTAATTTCCTCATATTAACCTTTCTTGTCTTTATTTTAACAGGTCTGACAGGATGGATGATGACTCTTTTTATTATAACCTTTTTTTTTATTTTATGTTTTACAGGTATGACAGATGAGAGTTCCTAAATCTCTTCAGGTAAGTATATTTTATGTCTATTATGTCCCTACCTCCCTTTGAACCCCTAAAGAGCTACAGATCCTTTGACCCCTTTTCTATCTTTTATTTTACAGGTACAGAGTACATCACCATGTTGGACTCCTACCTATGGCTCCCTAGGGCAGGTAAGTCCCTATATTTTACTTATAACTTTTTTATCATATCATTATTTTTGCTCCCTGCAGCCACTGACCTGCCTTGTTATCCAGCCACCCTCCACTTCCACCACCGACTCCAGAGTTGCATGCCCATCTGCAATACGCAGATATACCTGCAAAAGGGCACCCGATTGCCCCGTGCCCCTGAAGGATCCAATACCGCACGCGAACTATCCAGGCATTGTCAGCTGATGGGAGTAGCAACCATCAAGCTGCCATGCTTTGTGCTACCATTTTTCCTGTGTTCTTTGTGCCCTGGGAGTGCAGCTGCAATGACGTCAGGCACCTACATCTGCTGCACTCACCACACTGTCTCTAGCATTGCCCCTGGTCATCACCAGGCGCCACTGCAGAGCGGTGGCACCTGGATCCCACCCCAGGATAGGAGAGCAGTCCTCTGGATGCTCAATCCTATCCCCTGCTGACCCCTGATGCTCCAGGATCACGTTCAAACCTGGGTGGCCAGCATTGCATGAGGTGTGGCATCCAGCGCCTCAACCCTCAGTGCCACCAGGCTGGCTGTATCTTACTTACTACTAGGCTATTGGAATGAACATATTAGGGAGACTAGGAGGGTGCTCAGTTCAGTCTGCCAGAGGCTGGAGGAAGACTGCAGTGGATTGGCAAAGAGCTGGAGATGGTGCTGGCAGAGAGAATGAGAAAGGGCCAGGAGGGCCCTCCCATGGGGCAACAGGATGGAGCATCATGAGAATGACTTTAAGTGGAGGGAGGGACAGGGAGGGAGTGCAGGTTCACATCTGATAGGGGTCAAGCACTGAAGGCAGGTTAAGGGACAGGGGAAGCGCCAATGCAGGACAATACAGTGGTGGCAGGCAACAGGCTTGCAGTGCTGGCATTAATGGTGGTAGAGAGGAGTTGTGGGAGCACCAGGATGGGAAAGGGGAATGGAGCACAGGGGTGAGGCAATTGGAGGAGGGTAGCAGGGGAGAGAGCACAGTTGAAAACGGGATGGAGGGGTACATAGCAACAAGGGTAGCATTAAACTAGTAAAGGGGTGTCAAGTGGAAGCTGGTAGGCGGGGTTTCCAAAGAGGGAGCCAGACAATCTACCCCAAGCTACAGGAGGAGCATCAGGGTAGGAGCAATGGGGGCTAAATTGGATGGAGAAGGAAAGGAGATGGATGTAGGGTAGTGTCACTATATCGAGGAGCCTGGGAAACAAATCAACTGAGTTGCAGGCTCTCTAGGCAGTGGGGCAGGTGGACATTGGGGCCATAACAGAAACTTGGGCCACCCAGTACCAGGACTGTGATATGATGATCCCTGGATATAGGCTGTTCAGAAAGGACAGGGCAAACAGGAAAGGTGAAGGAGGCAAGCAATGTAAGGAAGGAATACGGTGCATAAGGGAAGAGGGGTGGAAGACAGGGCAGAGGCCCTGTGGATGACCTTTCAGGATCCAAAGGGAAGGGTGCTGAGGATAGGGGGGTGTATAGGGCACCAACTCAAGGGAGGCTGGACAGGGAGCTGGTGGATCAAAGTAGGAGGGTTTGCAAGAAGGAAAACACGGTGGTGTGAGGACTTCAACCTACCTGGGGTGGACTGGAGAACACCTACACCACATGTGCTAGGCAGCAGGTTATACTGGGGGCATTCCAAGATAGCTTCCTGTGCAGTTGGTGCATGAGCCAACTAGGTTTGAAGGACTCTGGACCTAGTACTATCAAACCGGGAGGCCGCAAGAGACCTAGAGGTTGAGCGCACACTGGCTGGGAGTGAGCACCACTCAGTGTGGTTCACACTCATGATGAGCAAGCAAACTGGAGGTTCAGGTACCAGGTGATTGATTTCAGGGGCAGACTTCAACAAGATGGGAAAGTCCTGATATGTTATCTGGAAGGAATCCAACCCACCATGGATGTCAATCAAAAATGGGGTATTATTAAGGCAGGGCTGGCAGAAGCTACTGAGGTATATACTAGGTACAGAGCAAGAATAGGAAGGGCAAACAAGCCCAGCTGGCAGACCAAGGAGGTAATGGAGGAGGTGAGATGTAAGAGAAGAGCTTCCGAAGGTTCAAGAGATCAGGGAGGGGAAGATGGGGAGGAGTATACAAAGAAGTCCAGGAGGTTACAAAACTAGTCAGAGCCGCCAAAGCATCCAGAGAGCTGAGGCTGGCACAAGGCATTAAGAACAGAGAGAAGGACTTTTCAGATACATAGGTGAAAGAATGAAGAACAGGAAAGACAGTGAGAATTAAGAAGGACTGGGGTTGGGTAGAGAAGGGGAGGAGCAGGCAGAGGCACGGAATTAGTACTTCTGCTCTGTATTCACGGGTAGAGAGGGGGAACAGATTCCCATGGGGTGAAGGGAGGAACGGAGTCACAGCTGGAGAAATTACAGAGAGCAATGTACTGGAAGGGCTGAAAGTGGACAAGGCACTGGGACCAGATGGTATTCACCTAGGTACTCAAGTAACTGGCAGAGAGCCTGGCAGGACTACTGGCTGACCTGTTCAATACTTCTCTGCACACAGGATGCATACCACAGGATTGGAGGTTACCCATGTGATGCCCATTCACAAAGGTGGCCTAAGGGATGATCCAGGCAACTATAGACCAGTGAGCCTCACATCAGTTGTGGGTAAGTTCATGGAGACAGTCCTTCAGGAGAGACTGGTGACTTTTGGAGGACAATGGGCTCCATGACAGGCAGCAGCATGTGTTTATCTCTGGCTGGTCCTGCCAGACAAACCTGATTTAGTACTATGATTGGGTGACCAGGGAGGGAGCTGGACAAGGGCCATGCAGTGGATGTCCTATACTTGGACTTCAGCAAGACATTTAGTTCAGTGCCACATGGGAGGCTAGGAGGAAGGTAGAAGATGTAGGGTGGGTACTAAGATGGTCAGATGGACCAGGAACTGGCTGAAGGGTAGGCAGCAAATGGTGGTGGTGAGATGCAAACTCTCATCACTAACAGCAGTAACAAGTGGGGTGCC
Organism: Neoceratodus forsteri; assembly: GCA_016271365.2. NCBI lineage: Eukaryota > Metazoa > Chordata > Ceratodontiformes > Ceratodontidae > Neoceratodus > Neoceratodus forsteri. The sequence continues at coordinate 633,144,647 of CM057455.1, read as the reverse complement.
ACAGGGATCAGTCCTGGGGCCATTGCTGTTTGGGATATTCATAGCAGATATTTCACATGGGACCCAGAGTAAGATTAGTCTGTCTGCAGTCTATACCAAGGTGAGAGCTGTGGTGGATGACATCGAGGGTGGAGAGGACTGCAGGGGATCTGACCAAACAACAGGAGTGGTCAGAAACATGGCAGTTGAGGTTCAGTGGTAAGAAGTGCAGGTAATGTACTCGAGCTAAGAAACCGGAGGAGGAGCTAAGGACCAGAGGAGGAGCTATCAGCTGGGAGGGGTACAGTTGGGGAGCACCAAGGAAAAAATGATCTAGGGGTGATTATAACAGGGAATATGAACAACTTGGACCCATGCAGCAATAAGCAGCTGGGAAAGCCAACAAGATGGTGGGCATTATAGCTCTATTATGTAGGCGATCATGAATTATACATGAGCTTTAAAACAATCAATTGTGATAGTGTTAAAGAATTAAATACTTCTTATAGTTTATGTAACACCATGCAAATAAAGACTGAATTACATGAAACACATTATAACCACACTGCAATCTGCACTATTGAGGTTTAACAAGTTGTAATGTAAATGGCTTAAAAGCTAATAAGTGTGTTACTGTCAGATAATGATCAAGATTCTATATTCAAGGGAATTGCATGCTGATGGGTACTGCTATGCATCAGTGTTTTCTATAACAATAATTAGCTCATCAAAACCACATTTAATGGTGAATTCTGGTGCATAACAGTCAGGGTTTAATACTACAATTAATGAGCCATTAAAATGCATGGGCCATAACTGCATGTTGTGTGATTAATGGGACCATTAAAATGTTACAGAAGAGGAATGGCCATTAAAAGTGTGAACAAATGTAATGGTGCCATTATTTATGTACCGATTAATAGGGGTATTAAGGGTTTTCTTTAATGGGATAGATGCCATTAATTATACCATTAATATGTAAATCTGACTTAATGGCCATTATTACTCTAATTCAAAATGCAGATTAAATTAATGGCCATTTTAATGGAGACATTAATGGCACATCTGATGGCCATTAGCTGGTATAATTAATGGACGATAGACCATTATATTAATGACACTTAACAATTAATGGCCATTCATTTCATGGCTAACTAACCATTACATTATCACTTAAGTTTCATGGCCTTTAAAATTTCATGGCCTGAAACCACATGAAAAAGCAATACATTTAAGGAGATTTTAATGCTTTGAGATAAATTACATGTTAATTTGGCCCTTATTTATGTACCAATTAATGGGAATTTAATAGGAAACTTTAATGGAAATTTTAATTGATTTGTAATTAGTTTTTAATGCCACTTTAATGGCATTCGATGCAGTAGTGATACTAGCTCGAACTGCAACCTCTGTATTCATACCCGGCATGGTCATGGTTGTGGTGATGTGGGAGAAGCAGACCATCCTGGTGGCACTGGCAGCATGAAACAGCCTACCATTGAGGTAGATGTTGACATCATGGAGAAAGAATTCCTAGTGGGCACAATTCAGACATTGATGATTGTGAGGGCAGCTTCCTGTATGATGATGATGATGATGATGATGATGATGATGATGATGATGAGGTTGATATTGGTAGGTTTTAAGTTAAATGGTTAAAGGTTGTCACATTTTTCAGTGGTACTTGATTTGTTTTCATAACGTTAAATCAGTGTCCCACTCAGAATGATTCAAATTCCATATGTCATATTGGCAATCTGGCACATGTAAATTCACAGTTCTTCTATTTTACCTTAACCGCCTTGGTATTATTTCTGATTAGACTTAATAGAATGTGTGCTGCTGTCATTAGCGAACACAGTCAGCCTCTTAAACACAACTGTTCATTTGTAGTACTAGGTGTTAGCTGCTTAAAACCTACAGGTTCAAGATATCTGCCTCCTGACTGAGAGTGAAATACTGTAAACAATACACTCCATATCCTGCCACCCATCCATGCATGTCTGACAGCGATAGGGAATGTGTTGCAGGCTGCAGCTCTTCCCATGACCACCACCATCAGTAAACTGCGGTTTGCCAAGGCCACCAGGTAATGAAAGGAATGTCATCATGTGCCCACATGACCACCAACAGAAAACCGCTGTTAGCCAAAGCCACCAGATAGTGAGAGGAAGTCATCATGTGCCCGCATGACCACCACCAGTAAACCGCTGTTAGCCAAAGCCAGCAGGTAGTGACAGGGAATGTCATCTTGTGTCCACATGACACCACCAGTACACCGTTGTTAACCAAAGCCACCAGATAGTGAGAGGAATGTCAACATCATGTGCCCATGACCACTACCAGTAAACTGCTGCTTAGCCAAAAGCCCCCAGATAGTGAAAGAAATGTCAACATCATGTGCCCATGACCTCCACCAGGAAACCAATGTTTTCCATCCTGTGCCCTGCCCATGCCATGGCAGATGGAGTTGGAGAGGAGACTGCATCCAGCAGCCACAGCCACAAGGCTTCTTACTATCAATACTTTGCAGTGAGTATGTGTACTAGTTTTTCATACTATGGAACTTCCTTGAGCTGTGTTATGCTTCCTGTTACATTTCTGAGATGCAGTGGGGAAACACATACAATCAACTTATTTTCTTTTTACAGGCTAACAGTTTCAAGCACTGTCCTTGACTGGAGGACTATAGTACAGCAGTACTGTCTAAAACCACCTATAGGATATCCATTTCTGGTAAGTATATTCATTTATTTCATCAGTTATTTTTGTAGCTAGTTTTTCAAAGAGTGCAAATCATATAAAGTCGGTGACACGTACGTCACATGATAAATTTCTCATGCACATCAGACACTGTATTGCTGCAGCAGCCATGGCAGTGTTGAACAAAGTTTTATCCAGGTTGTGACATGACAAGATGTCTTTTAAAATGTAACTTGAGTTAAGACATTGGGACAGTGTATAGGTTACAAGTACTAAATTTGTGATTGTGATGACTTGGTCTTGTGACTTACTGAGAGAGCTTGCTATCTGTTACTCTGGATATATGACAGGATGAAACAGCCACACTTTAAATAGAATGTGTTACTGCAATCAAGTACTAGTAATTTCTTGTTTATCTGTTTTGCAGGAAATGTTCTGATTCTGTGTGCTGCCATTGGTGCTTTCTCCAAATAACAAGTTCAACATCACACCCCAGGACACACGCAACAAGTAGTATGAATCCTGTCCATCATTACTGGAATGGAGGATGCACGAAAACCTGTGAAGAATGAACAAAAAAATAAACATTAATGAAACTTGCTTCCAAATGACCTCAAAAAAAATAGTTACCTTCACTGGCTTGACAGTATTCCAATGCCAAAATTCATCATCAGGCCATGAAATGTGCACCCAAGTTCGACTATTTGAGCTGTGATACAAAAAAAGCAATGATTACATGTATATATATATATATATATATATATATATATATATATATATGTCATGTTTGTTTTAGGGGCTGGCCATTGTGTGCAACTGACAGTGCACTACATACATGCTGTTTAGCAGATTATTGCACTGCTCACTCCTGCTTTTCATCAAACAAACCACTGACAGAAAGGAAACATTACTGAGGCACCAAAAATATTTCATGGTAAAAGACATTGTTAAGTAGGAATATAACAGGGCCACCAGAAGCACACTGCACTAACACTTGTGGAAGGGTGCTGTTACAGAAGTAACTAGCTCAAAAAGTGCAAGACAAACCCACAAACCCAGCACTCTATACAAATACTTGCCAAGAAAAATGTTCAGTACTAGTGCAACTTTATTGATGGCAAACCCACACACATAACCCCTTTCAGTGTTTAGGTCTGAGTTAGGGGGGCACACCTAATGGAAGGCCTCAACCAACAAAAGTGCAGGGGTCATTAGTGTGCTTTGTTTTGCCATAAATACATTTACATTAGCAGTGAACTATTTATTGGCATTTATTAGTGTGAGTTTTAGCTTCTGTTTTGTTAAGTAGGAATATAATGAGGGCAAGGACAACACTTTTTACTTTATTTCAGCTGTTTTTAGGCATGGTTCTTACCATTTTGGGAGGTAAACAAGGTTATGCAAAAGAAAGACAGAAAGCACACTGTTATACACATAACTTGCGCAGTGTGGGGGAGACTAACAACAACAAAAATGGACAGTGACCTGTGTCAGATGACCTAAAGGTATGCAAGAGAAATGCCAGAAGGAAGTAAGGAGGGCTGGGGACAGGGTATACTGGAATGTATTGGGAGCCATCACATTAAAATGAAGTCACAAAATGGCTATACAAAGGAGGGAATTAAAATACTGAAGGTATGCACCAGAATGAAGCCAGGAGTAAGATACACTAAAGGACATTACATATAAACACAAGAAAAAGGCGGGGGCATGATAGAAACTATCAAGTACTGAAATGGACTCAACAACAGGGTAGCCACATCCAGAACAAAAGATGTACATGAAGAAGGGACCGAAATTTCAAGATGGAGGGGGACAGATCAGGGGCAAGATCAGGAACTATTTTTTCACACAGAGGGTGGTGGTGGGTGCAAGTACAAACTAAAACTAATGATCAATGTTGTGAATGGACAGCAGCAGTTGAAGCATCCCCATGATCTGCAGTTGGTGCCCACAATGTGATCCAACTGCTGCTCAACATTGTCCAGCAGTGGTTTGCAGCATCCACCTCACTCCACAGCAGACCCAAATCAGCCTGTGTGGCAGGCAGTTGGAGAGGTTACCACTTTCATCAGGAAGTGATGCAGGTTGTGGTGGTGCAGCTGCCATGGCCCTCCCCGCTTCACACCATGCAGGTGGACATCGTCTTGCCCCTCTTCCCCAACAGGCCAGCAGGTGCATTATTGCCCTGTTTGGTGACCTTGGCCTGCCACTCTAGGTGGTGGTGGGTATACATGTGGGTGCGCTGACCCCCATGCCAAGGTGACATCCTCTGGGGCCATGGCGCACATCAACACTGCACAATTTCACTTTACTACACTGCTGTACCCAGGCAGTGTAGTAAAAAACTCCACATTAATGAGGTGCAGGAGAACCAGGCACAGGTGGGGGCAGGTGTTGTTGGAGCCAGGGCCTCCTCTGTGCAGTTGGAGCTGGGATTACAGAAACCTGCTGCTGCAACTGCTGCTGTGGCTCCACCTCCCTGACTTCCTGCTGCTGTTGAGCCACTGGCACAGGCAGGTGCTGCTGGCATGGAGGGCACTGGTCGGTGCCACTGGAGGTGGTGCTCCATGGCACCAACTCCACTATCTCTTGCTTTGGGAGGGACACTGAGGATGGTGCTCTGGTCCAGATGTAGCCAGCCACCATGCGTGGGCATGCCCATTCAATCTCAGCCACGTCGACGAAAACCCCGAGTCTCTCCCTCCATTCTGGGCTCTTCTCACAATGACAACACACAGACACACAAAACAATTAACAATAAACAAATACTAAAATGAAATACTACACAAACACAAATCAAGACAACAAATATTCAAAATAAGCACCTATAGCAAAAACATTAAAATGTTTAAAGTATTTTTCCAACAGATTTTACTCTCTGCCTAAACAGCACACAACCTCTTTTTCCTACTACAAGACAGAGTGAAACTCTCTTTCAAGCATGAGTCATTTCTTGCTTGCCTGCCTGAAGCATGTGACCTACACTGTGTAAGCCATGTGTGATGTGTGGGCTGCCTGCAAATTCTCACTCCACCTTAAAGCGATGTAAGGCAGAGTGCGCAATGCAAAGTCATAATTACAATGCAAAGTGGCAAAGTGAGGACTTAAATGGGCACTTCACGTGGCGGAATGATAACGTAAGTAGGCACTTCATCCCCTTCACAGGCAGAATTTTACTTCACTGCATCTCTACACGAAAACCATTACTTTCAGCACAGCTGCAGGTGGATTGGATAATCCTACTACAGCAGCTGAACTTCACTCAATGCTCCTCTGTCTGGCAAAATATAAAGCTCCAGGTAAGGATGGCTTTATCATTGATCTCTATCAGTTTACATCAGATATAACAATCCTAACCTAGTGGCACAGTTCTCTCCTGTCTGTGCATGCCAACACATGACACCCTTCTATTTACCCCAATAATCACCTCTGTATAAATGCCTCCTATGCCCAAATGACCTGATCTAATCATATATTTCCACCCTCCTCTCTGCATGCCAGTTTCTGCCTCTCTTCCCCGATCATGATTCCTTGCCTAGTGTGCATCCACCTCACTGTTATGATGGCACCAGCACCTACCTACTATAAGCCTTGTTCAGTTATTGCTCAGCACTTATTATCTACTCACTGCTACACTTATTACCTTACTCCATTGTCAATATGTAGTTGCTCTTGTTTACCAGCTAAATTAATTTTGTTGTTATTCCATTTACATAATGCATGTATCTGTATGCATTACTCCTGTATATACTTGCAGTATTGTTCCTACAAACTTTTGCATCATTGTATGACTCTTGCATTTTGAATGATCTTGCATTATTGTATGATTTTGTATGGTTCCATGTATCCGCTCAGGCCCATCTTGCAAATGAGTATTTTCTCAAAGGTGTTTCACCTGGCTAAATAAAGATTGATTGATTGATTGATTGATTGATTGATTGAATAGTCCCCACTTTTAGCCATGCTTCAGGAAGCCCATGCAAATAGACATCTACCTCCCACTCTCTGAGAAGAATTATAAGCTTCTTCCCAAGCAATCGACTGATCCTCTGGACTACAATACCTTCCACCAATCTCTCTCTTTCCAACGACAGGAAAATCATAGCTACAATATTAGCATCTCGGCTGGAATGAGTTCTTCCTAGCTTAATTCATCACACCTAGTTAAACTTCCATAAAGGTAAAGCTGGCACAGACCATATTTATACCATGTTTACTTTGAAGTTCAAGCCCAATCTGCTCAGTCACCAATGTCAGACATTGCAGTCAATTTCAGTAAGACATTTGACTTGGTGGAATAGGGATACATGTATACAGTGTTAGATCTGTATGGCTTTGATCCTAACTATTGGGCTTGGGTCCACGCTCTTTAGAATAATCCCATGGCAGATATTTTAACCAGCCACACCATTCCTCCTACCTTTGCTCTACAATGGGGATGTGGCAAGGATGCCCTCTTCCCTTGCTTTTCTGCTGGCCTTTGATCCCCCAGACACGTAAACATTTGATGACACCGGCTATCCAAGGAATATGAGTAGGTGCCTCTTCTCACCTGATCCACTCTTACACAGATGACCTCCTCCTTACAATAGAGTCTCCTACAACCTCTATTCCTGCCACTCTAAGTGTCCTTAATCAACTTGCAGATATCTCTGGTCTTGTGATGAACTTAACAAAACAACCCTTTCCCTTGAACCATCTTTGTGATAATAGTAGCTGTTCTGGTTTACAAATCAAATGGACAGGGGCTGCTTTAGATATCTAGGTATCCAAATTACAACCCAGTGGGACAAACTGATCCCAGTGAACTTTTTACCTTTACTTTCCAGATTGGACCATGATATCCACTGGTGTCTTAAATTATCCCTCACTCTTTCTGGAAAAAAGATGCCATCCTTCTTTTGCACTCCCCAAATTTGCATATGTGTTTTAACTTCCCTCCCTGTCCCTCTTCTATCTTCTATAAAATTGAACATCTCTTCCAGTACTTCTAAAGGGAAGGTAGCTCCCCAACCCTTAACAAAGTGAAATGATGTACCCATTGGTCCAGGGGTGGTCTCAGCCTTCTTGGTTTGAGGGCTATGCTCTAGCCTATCGCATGTCACAAATGTATTGGTAGTTTACTCCCTCCTCTCTGGATGCTCCTCAGTGGGTAAGACTGGAGACAAATGCAGCCAGGGCTCCTTGTCTTAGTTTTTTGCTGGGTCAGAAAGTTCCAAAACATGTCACCAATCATCTGATTATATCTAGTACCCTGCAAACTTGGAGGAGATGCATGAATTTACAGACATTCCTAAGTCTTCTGGATTTCCTCCTCAGTCTCTCACTTACCTATGGCATAACTCAAACATTCTTATTCTGGGTAAACCTGTGTAGTGGCTGGAGTGGGTTGATAGGATATCCTAATGATAGCCAGTACTACTATGCCCTATACTCACACTCTCCTTTCATTTCAACAACTACAGGATAAGGCCAGGTTCACTTAAAACAAATTCTGGCATTGTCTGTAGGCTTTGTTCTGACATTCAGAACTTTGATAAGAAACTTCCTCAGCAGTCTCCCTAGTTTTGCTACAGCAACTTTTCTCTGCCACTAGTAATCAGGGCTGGGTGGTAATTATCTATTCCACTCTAAGGAATGCCCTCACTTCTATCCTGGATAGAAGTATGGAAAAATAGGAAAGCAATCTAGGCAAACATGTTCCACATCACCTCTATGTTTCGGGATCAGAATGGCATATAAGGTCCTGTGCAATACTAAAAGTCATCTAATTCACTTTAAGATTCTACACAGGTGGTACAGTACACCTCAGGTGGTTGCATGTCATAACAGCAAATATTTTGGCGACTTGAAAACAGTGAGTGCACCCTGCTGAAAACCAATTCAGCACATCACAGTAAATGCGAACACCAGAGTGTAGCACATGTAAAAATACTTTTTAATGTTGGGAGCATAGCCACCTGCACCCCAAACTTATATAATCATCTCTGGGGGTGGACAATGGAGAAAAGAAGAGGGCCGATGACAGCAACAAGTTTAAAACAAACAAACGCATGCAAAAGGCAAAAAATCACCTGTATGCAGTCCTGAACCAAGACCACCAACACTGCAGATAATGTCCCTACCCACTAGGGCAGGTGGGTAGCTCGTGGCATTACACTCCATGTCCCTATTTAGCTCATCCTCTTCTTCTTCCTTCCATTGCTATTCCTCCTCTTCCTTCCTTCCATTGCTATTCTCCCTTTACCATTTTCCCATCCTCCCTCGCCATTCAATTCCCTCACTCTCCACTCCTCATCGCCGATCCTGAAAGCGACCAAATTGAAGAGCTCATTTCTGAATTACTCAATTTGGTTCTCTATTTTGACATGCTACCACTCTGGTTTTGCATGCTATGGTGTTGTCATCAGACTCAAGAGCTGAAAGTGTGCCCAGCCATCGGCTGGACAACTCTACATTCTTTGGATTTGTCCCAGTCTCACAAACTGGTGTTGTACTGTACTTTCTGATGGCTCATAGGTGCTGGGTATACCTATACCATCAAATCTTGACCTGGTGCTTTTAGAACTTCCTACTGTTATTACCTTTCTGTCTCCTTCACTACAATGTTGGTTGTTAGCAGCATTAATAGAAGCTAAATACCTCTGGCTGATGGCATGGATGAGTTTTCTCTTCCATCTATTCATACCTGGCTTTCTGCCCTTTCAAAATTAGCCCTGTTTAAGGACTTTCTCTGGTGACTATTGGTAGCTACAGCTTCACCTATAATAAGTGGGATCCTTTCTGCATTCACATCTATGCTTGGTGCCCTTCCTCATCCCTGCAATCCTCATATTACATAACTTTTTAAAGGTGAGGTTCTATGCTGTGGCTCCTTTTGCCCTTTGGTATCTCCCTTGCACCTTCCTTGTTTATGCTGCTTTGTGAGTTGAGTTTTGTCTTATTAGCTTTATTCAGTATCTTCTTTGTGTAGCTTTTTGCATAGGTAAATATCCCACCCTGTTATTTTGTACGTTTTGTTGCTTGCATTCAGTGTTTTTGTGTTTATGAGACCCCAGTGCCTTACTTGCTAGTTGGTTTGTAAATTTTGGGTTGTTGCTGTTCCTTTTTTGTTTTCTGTATTATTTAACATTTCTTAGTAAAAGGCTCATGATAAAAATACAATGGGTTTCTTTAGTTGTTTGTTGTTGTTGTTTATTTTAAATACAATTGATTCAGGACCATCCTAGCTAGTAAATCATGTTTTTTTTAAACTGTTAATATCAGTTTGGAGTTTGTTCCATTTTTCATGGACAGCAGATTTTGATATACTGTAAATACAGTATTTATCAGTGTCAGTATAATTGCCAAGTGAGTATTTGTCCAGGGGGTCATTGACATATACTAAGAATATAATTGGTCCTAATATGGAGCCCTGAGTGACCCCTGGACAAATACCCCACATCAGACAATGTGCTTTTATTGAGTTGGATTCCCAACAATTTAGCAGGTAAGACTCGAACCACTGGTTTGTTTCTGCATTTACACCTATCTATCTTAGTTTTTGTATTGTGTTCTACTAAGTGAAAAGATGTAGAAGACTACAGTATTCATAAAAAATATAATCTGTGGGGCTGTTGCAGTACACGGCATTGTACAGAAACAGTGCTGCACTTGTATGCACTGCCAGAAACTCTTTAGTTTGTTGTTTATAGCAGCCTACTGGCAAATGGAAGAAGATGGACTTTACTACATGCAGTGGTTCTTCACTCAGACACTAATTGACACAAATACTGTAGATATGGGATCTCTGTTCTGTTTACCACTATTGTTGCAGAGGCTTAAGTTAAAGACAGTGAATATTTAATTAATAAAGTGGAGATGATCAGGTTAGTGAATGCCCATGCTCAGAAGACTCCTCTAATGTAGAATTATTAGTGAAGTAAGAAACAGTGTTAACTGATACCATCTGTTCTGGACATTTTCCAGGTGTCTTACACTCTTTTATTGAAGTAGCTCTTCCAAAATGCCCTTTAAATCTTTCTCCACTGAAAGACACTGTCTGTTTGTCCTCTTATCGTTACATATCCTGAAGAGCTGAACTGGGTACTAACACATTAATTGCCAGCAGATTAGACTCTACGGTCTATCGAGTCTGCTCGAACCTCAGATCCCTAGTTGGAAACAGAAACATAGAAACATAGAATTTGATGGCAGATAAGGACCGCTTGGCCCACCCAGTCTGCCCATTTCCCTACCTGATGGATAAGCTGCAGATTCTAGTTAATCAACAGCTTACTTCCTCTTGCCCCCACTAGAATTGCCTTATGCCTGTCCCATGCATTCTTGAATTCTCCCACTGTTCCTGACTCCACAACCTCCTCAGGAAGGCTGTTCCATGCATACACAACTCTCTCTGAGAAAAATACTTTCTAACATTACTTTTGAGCCGCCCCTCTATCTTCAAATTGTGCCTCCTTGTTCTTGCACATCTCTTTTCTGGAAGATGCTACCCACTTAGACTTTGTTGATTCCCTTGAGGTACTTGAAAGTTTCTATCATGTCCCCCTCTCCTCCTTTTCTCAAGGGTATACATGTTAATCTGCTTTAGTCTCTCCTCGTATGTCTTCTGGTGCAGACCTTGCAACATTTTGGTTGCCCTCCTCTGAACAGCCGCCACTCTGTCTATGTCTTTGGAGATGGGGTCTCCAGAATTGCACACAGTACTCCAGATGGGGTCTCACTAACTGTCTGTAGAGAGGATAACAACTTCTTGTTTTCTACTGTTGATGCCTCTCCTATGCATCCCAGTATCTCCCCAGCCCTCCTTACTGCCTTCTCACATTGCTTGCCCACCTTTAGGTCATCTGATATAATTACTCCTACGTCTCTTTCGATTTTTGTTGTTGTTATTAACTCACCCCATTGTGTACACTTCCTCTGGGTTTTGTTTCTCAGATGCATTACCTTGCACTTCTTTGCATTGAATCTGAGCTGCCACGTGTTTAACCATTCCTCCAACCTTGCAAGTCCCTTTTCATTCTTTCCACCCCACCTTGTGTATCAACCCCTGTTGCAGATCTTTGTGTCATCTGCAAGAGGTATACCTTTCCTTCAGGTGCTTTCCAATGTCACTTATAAAGATATTAAGCGGACCAGTCCAGTACTGAACCCTCGGTACCCCACTAGTTACCCTCCTTTCTTCACTGTGGACTTCAGCACTATTATCTTTGCATCCTGTTGTTCAGCCATTTTTTTTATCAGGCTACCACCTTGGGACCCACTCCAAGGCTGGCTAACTTGTATAATAATCTTTTGTGTGAGGCAGTGTCGAAATGCCTTACTAAAATCTAGGTTGGCCATATCCATAGCCCCTCCTGGTCTACTACTTTGGTCACCCAGTCAAATAAATCTATTAGGTTCATCTGACATGACCTTCCTGCTGTGAAACCATGCTGTCTTGGGTCCTGTGCCCCTCTGGCCTCTAGGTACTCAACAGTTCTTTCCTTCAGAAGTGATTCCATCATTTTCCCTACCACAAGTCAAACTAACTTGGTCTGTAGTTTCCTCCTCTGTCCTGCTCCCACTTTTGTGAAGTGGAATCACATTGCCCTCCTCCAGTCCTCAGGTACCACTCCATCCTCCCATGATTTGTTAAAGGCCCTCCCCCTTGTGTTCCAGAAGCCTCTATCATCCAGCCCCACCCCTGGGTCAGGCCATTGTCTGATACATCCGTTTCTGTATCTGTCCCACCCTATCTTGAAGCCTTATACCAGGGATATCTGAACCAGCTCACCAGGCAGCACATTCCAAGGATCCACCACCCTCTCAGTGAAAATCTCCTCCTCTTTCCCCTCATCCTTCCACATTCCAACTTTAAACCATGCCCTCTGGTGATACCTCCCTGCTTTAGTCTAAAGATCTCCTCCATGTTTACTCTATTTATTCCTTGAGGTACTTGGAGACCTCAATCATGTCCCCGTCTCTCCTCTCCTCCAATGAGAACAGGTCAGGCTCCTCAAGTCTGTCCTCATATGTTAAATCCCTAGTTCTCGTATCATCCTAGTAGCCCATCTCTGTACCCTCTCCAGGAGCTGTAGTGTCCCTCTTCAAGTGTGGTCTCCAGTACTGAACACAGTACTCAAGGTGTGCTCTAATCAGCCCATTGTACAGCGCAGAATCACTCCTGCTCCTAGAGGTGATCCCCCTATGATGCATCCCAACATCCTGTTTGCTTTTACTAGCCCTCTTCTGCATTGCTCAGAGTTATTCATGCATGCATCCACCATGACCCCAGGTATTTTTCCCTTGTTGAGGCCTCCAACGCCTCCACTCCCAGGGGTGTACCAGTCTTTAGGGTTTCCCCACCCAAGATGTTAACACCTTGCACTTGGTGGTATTGAAATTTAATTTCCAGGTGTGATCCCACCTTTCCAGGGTATCCAGATCCCTTGCAGGTCAGGCCCCTTCCCCTCAACTACTGCTCCCATCTTGGAATCGTCAGCAAAGAGACTCATTTCACACCATATACCATCCCTGATGTCAGATATATATGCACTAAACAGAATCGGAACCAGGACCGAGCCCTGCAGTACCCACTACTGTCCTCTCTAGGGTTCGAGAGTTCCCCACTGACCACTACTCTGAGTGCATCCAGCTAGCCAGTTACCTATCCATCTGACCATTAAAGGCCCACTCCCAATCATGTCAGTTTCTCCACCAGACCATTGTGGGGATGGAATCAACCACTTTGCTGAAGTTCAAGAATAGTACATCCACAGGCTTTCCCCTGTTCAGTTCCAATGTTACCATTCATAGAACTCCACAAGGTTGGTTTGACATGATCTATCTAGCACAATCCCATGTTGTCGACTGTCCAGAACTCCCACCTCCTCCAAGTACATCCCCAGTCATTCCTTTAATATACTCTCCATTATTTTTCCACCATTGAGGTCAAACTAATGGGTCTATAGTTACTAGAGATACAGTGAATTTAAAATTAGCTGGCGAAGCTGCATAAAGTGGGCACTTAGCATTGCCCTCGCCTTCGTGGAGTAGGCAATACAAAGTGCTCACTGGCCTTGTCATTCACTTCACGTTGGGCTGAATGACAACACAAAAGTAAAGCAAGTCATTGTTTTTAATTGACTTTCGTTCCTCATTAGGATTCTAAGTGATCCACTTGGTTTTCAGATTTGGCAGCCCCCACATCACATGGCTTACAGTACTGTAAGTCACATGCTCTTAGCTAGGCAGGAAGAAAGTGAGTCTTACAAGCAGACACTTTAACTTTCTCCTGTGCAGACAGGTGAGAGTAGTGTGTTTGTGACTGCTGATACTTTTAGATCAGAGCAAGGAGGAGATTTAAACTTTGATTTAGACCCAACAGCTTTTTTTTGTCTTTTCTGTACTCTTTTTACTTAATTTGTTCTTTCTGTAAATTTTATTTTTCTTACTTTTATAAGTAGTTAGCTGTTTGTCTGTGTCTGTGTGACTGTGTGTGTGTGTGTGTGTGTGTGTGTGTGTGTTGTGTGACAGTGTGAGTAGTGATTGTCGGACTGAGGGAGCTCAGTGGGAGAGCTGGACCAGGGTGAGGAATATCTGGGAAGGGAAGCTCTGGGAGAGCATGGTAGTGGTCAGCATCGCATCATGCATGTGTGAGGGCATGGGTGCCCATTTCTGTTGGACTGCTTAAAACTTGTGATTGCTCCCCTGAAGCAGGACCAGCACTGCCTCCTGTCCTGACTCTGAGGCAGTTGAAACACCACCTCACTCAAGTCCAGCACCAGATCCTCTGGAGCAGGATGTGCCTGTTCACCCAAGCCCAGGTGTGGATCCCATCCCTGTTCAGCACCGCGACCAGCAGGCTTACAATACATCCAAGTAACTATTTAAAAAATGTATGTTGTGATTCATGATGTGATCAGAAATCGTGATTTGTGACTGCATTTGTGACCGTGATGGTGAAGAAATGTGAATGCTGTGGCTGTACTTCCCAGGCCCAGATGAGCTTTGGCTTAAAACTCCCAGACTTAAAACACGTATCAATGAGTACAATGGTGGGGTGGTGAAGCCTGGAGAGATACAACAAAACAGGCTTACAATACATCCAAGTAACTAGAAAAATTAATGTGATTCATAATGTGAATGATCATGAATCGTGATTTGTGACTACATTTGTGACTGTGATGATGAAGAACGTGATTTGTATCACGAGTGATTCGTGATGATGGTCCTGACTTAAAAACGCATATTAATGCATACAATGTTCATGCAGAATTAAGCACCACACCTGTTGAGTACTCTGAAGGGAAGCCAAAGAAACAACTGTGACTTAAGTTACAGATGGAAACTGGGCCTAAAGAGATGCAAATGCACAGACAGATTAAGATTGCTGCTGCACTGAAGAGATGCAGACACAAAGGCACAACACCTAACCAGTGCTCACCATCAAAATTCAAATCTGGAAAAGAATACCTTTACCCGGTTGGGGCGAGCACGGAGGGGGGCAGTGTACTGTACTGTTGCAGTAACAGTCACTAGTACTAGTACCAGTAAAGATACCACAAAGAAGTACAAAATTACACAGCTGCAATGGATAGCAGCTTCACATTGCTGAAATTATTATGTGGCACAATAAAGGTGTCTGATCTGATGACATGCTTCACACACATACTACACACACTAAGTAATGCATAGCAAATTGAAAACTTCAGTAGTATAACCTCATATTTTAAACAAACTAAAATTATGCACTGCTGCACCACAACAATCAGCTAAAAATGGCAAGAAATATTGAAAATATTACTGTGTGTACATTAACATAGTTAAACAAGAAAAATATCACCAAAACAGAAAGCACTGTCTTTTCTCCAAGTTAATCTACCTACACCACAGATACACCTCCCCAAGCACACTTCCACTGTCTCTCAGTACACAGACTGAATGTTGTATATTAACATTCAAAATCCATACACAAACAATAAACGCTCGATGATATGAGCACAGGAGGGTTTCCTATAATCGATGAACTAAAGTTTCAGTGAAAAATGACTCAAAAAGGCTTTTTAACAGCTTTTGAAGGTTTGAATTGCAGAGAGCTCTCAGAGCAGATTTATCCTACAGCTCCTGCACACACTACCCAAAACTGAGGCTGAGCAGAACAATCTAGAGCCCATATGACCTGAAATCCCATGAAACACTGCAAAATTCGTCTTTGGAGCTTAAAAGAAGGCGAGAAGGCGAAGTACATTGTTTCAATGTACTTCACGTTACTGATTTATGTAATTACTCCACTTCATGTTGCAGCACTCCATGATTCGCTTTCACTCCGCCGGATCACTTGCAGAGCGAATGGGGCCACTTTGCCCACCACTAATAGTTACCTGGTACTTCCTCGACCTCCCTTTATGAATTGGCACCACATATGCCCTTTGCCAATCCCTAGGTACCCTCCCTGTCTCAAGCGACCTGTTGAAGAGCTCCCCAGGGTTGCAGCTAGTAAGTCCACCAATTCCATAGTACTCTCGGTTGAATGCCATCCAGTCAAGGAGATTTGTCTTTCTTTAGGGCCTTAAGGGCTTGCACACCCATTCGGTGAGGATAGCATCATCCATCCCCCACCTTACTGGCCTTTTTATCCTTTTCCTGATGTGACACCCCTGGGGTACCTCTCCCTCCCTCATGTGCCATTTCTGTTGCTCCCTAATCCCACACACTATTGCTTCTATTCCCATCATGTCTTGCTTTGTAAATATCCCATCCCCTCCCTAGTGCACACAGAGGCAAAGTACTCATTTAATACCTCCGCCTGATCCTCACCTCTTCCACCCACCCAACTTCTGACCTCAATCTGTCAAGTTGGCCCTTAGTTTTTCTCCACTCCCCAATGTAACAGAAACACCCTTCTTCCCCTCCCCATATCCCTGTGCCAGCTGTTGCTCTTTTCTGGACTTTGCCCTCTGCACCATCAGGGTGACTTTTCTAGATGCAAGGCAGTACATTTCCTTTTCCCTATCCCTCTCATTGTTTTGTATTTTTGTAGGCAGCCTTCTTTCTCTGACTGCTACCTGAACCTCACTGGATCACCAGCATGGTTTATGTGACCTTGTTCCTTACACTTCACCTTAGCGCAGATCCTGACTGATTCATGGAAGTCCCGTTTTATGACCTCCATCTCTTTTCCACACTTGTCATTGATGTAATCCCCTTCAAGTGATCCTTGAGAATATTTCCCATGCCCACAAAGTCTGCGTCCCTGAAGTCCACAGCCAGTGTCTTATATCTCCCCTCCCCATGCTTATTTGAAACCAGACAGTATTGTGGTGGCTCCCAGTCAGGAGATCCTCTACAACCAGGTCCCTTACCAGATCCCCATCCACCAGAATCATGTCCAGGACATGCCCTCCTTGTGGGCTCCATCACGTGCTGTGTTAAGACACATCCTGGAAGCTGTCCAGCAGCCTCTGCTCCTTGGTCACCTTAAAAGACATGGTTCCCCAGTTTGTACCTGGCATATTAGGTCCCCATCAACACCACTCCTCCCTTTTGGTCTACACTGGGCAATGATGTTGTCCAGCAAACCATCCTCAGAACATCACCCATCCTGGGGGCCTATATACTATATCCAGCTTGACCCTACCTCCTGCCGGGGTTCATAAGGTAACCCATAAGGCCTCCACGTTTCCCTTTGCCTCTTCTACCCTAGCAATTTCTATGTCATCTCTAATCAACATAGCCACTCCACCCTCTCTGCCCTCCTTTCTATCCTTCCTAAGCATAGTGTACCCCTTCGTGTTTAGGTCCCAATCATGGTTATTGTTGGCCCACATTTCTGTGACTGCCACCACATCCACCCCCTTGAACAGCATGGCCTGGAACTCTGACAACTTGTTTCCCAAGCTCCTGGCATTTACTAACACCACCCCCACCTAATCCCTGATCTCCTTTGTCGAACCCCAAGCAGGTTCCTTATACTTCCATCCTCCCTCTGCTCCTCCAGAAAACCTCCTCCCCAGTCTGTTTCCCCCTCCTCTTGCTGAAGGCTACTCCCTCATCTAGAGGAGAGTGCTTCTGGTCAGCCCTCCTTATCCCTCCCCTCACAAGTTTAAACCCCACCTTTCTTGAATGTAGTTGGCCACCCTGTTTAAGGACTTCCTTCCTAATGGGGTAAGATGAAGTCTGTCCTTGGCATACAGTCCCTATCCTCCCAAACTCCTTCCAAGTTCCCTAACACCCCGACCACTTTCTTCACCCCACTTCCTGAGCCAGTCATTAACCTCTGTGAGCTTCATTTTGTTCTCCACTGAGGCCTTTGGTACTGGCAATATTTCCAAAAGGAAATGTTGCATCCATTATCCTGACAGACTCCGGCAAGTTCTTGGAACTCTGCTTGATTTCCAAAAGCTATTTCTCTATATCGTTACTCCCAAATGCACCATGAAATCCGGGTTCCCTCCACAATCCCTAACCAGTTCTTACACCATGAACTTTGATCTGTGCACCATCAGCCCAGAGATACTCACTACCTTCTCCTGGCTATGGCATCCCCTACCTTTCCTCCCAATAGATACCCCTAATCATTAAGTCTCCCAATAACAGAATCTTAACACCACCGTCATCCTTATGATTACCTCCACTATGTGCTCTCAAACCCCCTCCCCACCTTCATCCATGATCTCAATTCCATGGGAGTCTTTCTGCCTTATTATGAGACCCCTTCACCTCCATTTCTGCCTCCCTTATTAATTTGCCTCTTAACTCAGACACCCCGGAATAGGTGTCCTCTTTAACCCTCTCTTATCAGAGCCATTTATCCTGGCCCTGATAATTTGCCCTTCCCCCACACAGCCATCCTCACCCCTTGTAATAGTACTTCTACCTCCAGGGGCCTCTGTGGGTCCCCTTCACCTAGGGCCCTATCCTTGGTACGGACCCCTCTCCTGAAGGGTCCCTCTCCCACCTCCTTGTCTTCCAGTTTCTCTCCAGTCATGCTCTCTCCCTCGTGTCTGCAATATGTTGCAGCTCCCCATCTGCTTAACATTTAAGTGTCCCTTCTCCCTCTGGGACTATTTCTGTCCTTTTCCATTGCCCGGCCTATGATGCCCTATAGGTATCCGACTCCTTCCTCCCCTCTAGGTTGCTTAGTAGCTCAAATTTATAGCATGATGTTTTCCTTTTGGATAGTTTACTTATGTTATCCCTGAGTCTCCTCTTCTCCGTGATGTTATGTCAGCCAATCAGTCTTCAACACCCATATTCCCCAAGCCTTCAATCATCTAAGACACTTATCTCTGTATCTTCTTGATCCTGTTGATAGTTTTTCTTAGATGTAGGGATCAACTGTGCAGTATAAAATAAATACAAGATGTGGGACTGTCCAGTGATCTGTACATGTGTTAGTAATATAGCAACATAGTAATTTGCAGTAGAATGAAGTTTGCCTTTAAGGGCAGACCAAGTTGTCTGGTGGACTCCTCCCTATTTGCAGAGATGGTTTGCTCAGAGGGAGGATGTGGGGGAGAGTGAGTCATAGGACAAGGGACAAGTCAGAAGGAAAAGAGGGGAGCCAAAGAAGGGAAGCAGGATTGGGATAGGTGAAAAGGAGGGTAGGAGGTACAGAAATACAGGGTATATGAGGGTCAGCACAGAGGATACAGATTCTGCTGCTGAAAACTTTTGTTGGTTTTAAATCAAGAGAACTGCAGCACACCAGATTGGCTTTTTGATCTGGTTTGCAGGTTTCTAAGGTTTGTGTACCAGAGCTACTTGAGAAGGTTATTAAAAAAAAAAGAGAAAAGAATATATATGTGTAGCAGAGTTGTGGTACAAGCGTGAGTTGCAGGCGTTTGAACAAGTGCAGCACAGCATGTGTTTGAAAAAGTTGGTGGTTTTGTTGGGGAGTCTTTCTTAGCCATGCAGATATGTGAGCCGCTGCTATGGGAATGCAAAGTTGTTTAGTAAGGGGACACAAAGAAGTCAGCTGGAGCTGTGGCTGTAAGACATTGACTGAGTTTGGTTTACAGTGGAGGCTGGGGGCAGTGGAGATTGATGCAGCAGAGCAGACCTAGCGTGGGAGTTTGCACATTTGGTATGCATTTGGTATGCAGCTGATAACCGGAATCAGAATGAGGAGTTTGGGGTTTACCATGCAGGTTATTTTGGCTGAGGTCCAGGGGAAGAAAGTGTGGTGCCTGGAAGTCAGAGAGCTGGGCAGGGGAAGAAGCAGATTCGGGGTGATCTAGTACATTTTGTTTATTTTGGGTGCGAGAGAGATGAGTGAATGACGAGGGTCAGGCAAGGAGAGGGTCAATACAAGGCCCTGCACGGGAAGAGAGTGCACTTGTTCCAAAAGGAGGTGAGGCAAGGAGAGTCCCAAACAGAGGAAGATGTTCACTGAAATGCACCACAAAACCCACAACAGTGCTGGGTTGTAATGATAGAGTCTGGAATTGGCCCGCAAGAAGGGCCTGGTGAAGAAGACCATGCAGTCAGGGAATGGCATCTGACGTCACATTGTGTGGCTATGCTCAGTGAAAGACACAGGGCTTCAAAGGCTGTAGGTGGCAATGGGGTTTGGATGGCAGCTTTTGTGGTGTTTCCTCATATGGACAGGCAAGTTTACAAGTGGCAGATGTCAATGAATTTAGAGCTGTTTTGAGGTTTTACCTAGTAATTGCTACAAGGTTTGGTGGGAGACTATCAGCAGTCAACTGCTGTGCCAAGGGAAGTGTAATTAAGTTCCCTGCAGATTACCTGCAATTTAGCTGGCCAGCATCGGCTTAGGGGCATTATTTTGTATTCTGCAGAAAGTGGAAAATGGGGGGGCAAGCAAGCCAATGGCAGCTGTGGCCCTGCATGTGACACATGGCATGTGGTGGGGCCTGCCTTTGCAGGGACACACAGGAGCATTTGTGTGGTTTGATGGGGATTTCCCAGGGGTCATTGGGGTCCAAGCTCCAGAAGGAGCGGATGGGCAGGGATGGGTTTCAAATGATGCAGGCAAGTTGTGGGAGTGGAGGGATTTTTGCTTTGGATAATAGGGTGGAGCATACAGAAGCGATGGTTTATCAAAGGATGGGGGAGGAAAATGCTTATCACAATTTATAGGGCATGGCTGCATGGTGTGGTATGAAGGTCTGGGATTGGCACTAACAGCTGCACCTTGTCAATTTTTATCCACAGTTTTGTGCAGGCAATTTCAAGAAAGGATGGCACCAAAGAAGAACAGGCCCTTGAAAGAGGAGACCTATAAGGCAATCGAGAGTTGGCAGAGAATGCCAACATGATGTGGCAGCTGGTTGAAGGGGAGGAACTGAGATGTCAGGAAGAAGAGGAAAGTGGAAAAGGGAAAGAGGGTGATGGGAAATGACTGACGGAGGCCACGAGTCCAAAAACAATGCAGCCTCCACCGTGGCTCCTCTTAGGGTGGTCAGTCCAGTACCACTTCAACCCTGCTTACTGGAGTTGTTAGTACCTCCCCTGTAGTCGGTTGTGTTTCTGACACCAGAACCCAGGCCAGAGCCTCCAGCCATAGTGGTCCCACTGCCCCGATGCCTCAGCCAGTTGTCCCATGCAGGAAACCATACTGGCCCATCCCAGTGACATCAGGCTGCAAAGAGCAGAAAAGCCTGCAATTAATGTATCAGATTCCATAGGTGATAGTATCAAAGAGTACATTAGGCAAATTATAGCAGCTCTTGGGACAGGCGGGTTATGGCAGATGGACACCGACTGGCAGAGATCAGGATGGATAAGGAAATGCTGGGAGGTGGAAAAGGTGGCAGAAGGAGGGAAAATAATGAGGGAAATAGGAGCCCCGGATATGAGAATAGGTGAACATGTGCCACTGGCCACGAAGGAGGAAATATGGAAGGAGAATATGTGGACATATTTGCTTTAGTGAGTAGAGAGGCAGCAGCCAAATATGAGGAAACAGAGTATAGGGAAGAGTGAGATGGCAGTGGCTGTTTTTTATTGGATAAGAAAGTGGAAGATAAGTTTACGAAAAGAAAGCGTGGGATGGGTGGTTCATGTGGTTTGCCACATATTCAGCTATAGTTATGGAAAAGAAACCAGAGATGGGCATCCCACTCATCACATATTCCCTGATAATATGGCGGCAAAGGTAAAGAGGGGTGGGGTGGATAAATTATGATGAGTTCTTCTGCCAAAGGACGGCAACATACGGGGATGTGAGATGGGACACAAAACAGCTGGATTTATGGATGGATTATGTTACTGATCAATCCACTCTGGAAGGAGATGGGAGAAGGGGGGCTACCCCAGAAGTGTTGTTGGGATATAACAGGCATTTTGTTCATGGCCTCAATGTCGATTCTGATATGTATGTATGAGATGGGGGTCCCACCTGGTGGCAAGATGTAGGACCACATGGACCCAAGGGGCCCAAGCAGGGGAGCACAGGGTACAGGCCATCAGCCTTTCATGAAGGGCCAGGTTACAGGGGAGCAGGATGGAGTAGAGGGATGAGAGGCAGGGTTATGGGTAGGGGGCCCAGTCTTATTGAGGAGAAGAGGGAGGAAAAACAGCCAGGGGGTTAGTGGGTTTTGGGGTGGGGGGAATGGGGAAAAGAACAATTCAAGGCTGCAAAACCCCATCAAGATAGAGGCCTGGAAAAAGTGGCTCAGACAGTGTCTGGATAGCAGGACAGTGAAGCTATAAAAGGGGCTTTAGAACAGGTTTTCTGACAGTGCAAAGGTCCGAGATAGACAAGGGGACTAATAACTTAGGGTCAGTCAGGGGAAAGGAAGACATTTTGAAAAGGAAAATAGAAAAGAGAAAGCTGAGGGAGGGTGGAGGGGCTGCACCAGTCCCTCCTTAGACAACCTGAGAATTTCCACTTGAGTTTGGTCCCAAAAAACAGAAAGGGGAGTACAGGTGATTCACCATCTTTCGTTCCCAGAGGAGAGTCAGTCAATGACTTTATAGGGGAAGAGTACAGCAGGGTGACCTACGCCACGTTGGGGAGGTGGTGCAGATTATCTGGAACCCCGGATGCATGGCTGGCCAAGACAGATATAGAATCAGCTTTTCGGTTGCTCCCAGGAGGACTGGAACTTGTTGGGTTTTAAAGTTGAAGACCAGTATTACTTTGACAAGGCTATGCCTATGGGTTGTTCCATAGCTTGTGCTACATTTGAAAAATTTAGCACTTGTCTGCAGTGGGTCTTCCAATAAAAAACACTATTTTGGTGACTTCTTGCTAGTAGCAGTGGACGCCCAGAGACAGAGATGATGCTAGCTTAACTTTAGTGCCACTGGCACCAGACAAGACAGAGGGACCCAGTAAAGTAATAGAGCTTCTAGGATTGAGGTGGACAAGCTGGAGGAAGTATTTCGGTTACCAGACAGTAAAGTTCAGAAGCTAAAGGGCTGATTCAGGTGCACACTAGCAGGAGGCAGGTGCAACAAGTATTGGGGCATTTGAATTTTGCTTGTAGGGCATTGGACCAGGAAGGACATGTACAAGGCGGCTAGCAAAGGACACAGCAGGGGTAGTAAGACCACATCACTGGGTGGATATAACAAAGGGGTGAAGGAAGACTTCAGGGTGTGGGAGGAATTTCTAAGCAGTTATAATGGCTGTTCTTTTTGGCAGCGGGTGGGTTTATAACACAGACTTAGAATTATATACGGATGCAGCAGGGAGGCTAGGAATGGGGGTATTTGAGAGGGAAATGGTTTGCAGAGCCATGGCCAGCAGCTTGGGTAAGAGGAGGAAGGATGAAGGACATCACATTGTTGGAAATCATGCCAATCTGGGCCTGCACCCTGGTATGGGGAGAAGCGTTGCAGAATCAGAAGGTTACATTTTGGTGTGACAATAAGGCAGTGGTGGATGTTCTGAACAACAAGGGAGCTGATCCTATACAGTCATGTGGGTGCTGAGACAGCTGATACTAAAAGACTTGCAACTGAATATGTTATTCAGGGCCAGGCACATAGATGGTGTGAGAAATATCCTGCTGATAGCCTTCCTCCTTGCCTGCAGCTGGATCATTTCCAGGTGCTAGCCCCAACAGCAGAGGAGCAGAAAATGCTATTCCAATGAACATCTGGGATGTTGGCAAGAGGATCTGAAATGTTATTTTGCAACTCATGGGCACCACAGACCTTGATGGCCTATGAAGCGGCATGGCGGGCATTGCAAACGTTCAGGAAGTACACCAATTGGGCCAGTTAAGGAAGAGCAATTAGCAAAATGTACGGTAGATCAGTGGAAAGGAGAATGGCTCACACATGATGGTGTGTACCTAGCAGGATGAGCTTAGTTTGTAGTTTGAATAAGTGGATGGACCCACAAAGTCAGTGCTGATACAGAGGATGATGCAAGGTTAGAGTAGGTTAAAAAGGGACCAAGGATAGCCAGCATCCGATAGCAGACTAGTTGTTAGACAAATTAAAGGGATATTGCCTGCAATCTGTAAGTCCAAGGATGAGGCACAGCTTTTCCATACGATTTACCTAGTGATGTTTGCAGGGGCCTTAGAGGAGTAAAGCAGTGGCACATGGCAGGAAAGGAGTGGAAGGAGGATTGGAATGAGGGACATAACCTGGGGAGCAAGGGTGATACAACTCATAATTAGGAGGTCCAAGATGGATCAGGAAGGGAAGGGTATGTCAAAACCATTAAGGCACACCTTGACGGGAACCTGTGTCCGGTAAAGACTTTGTGGGCTTACGCTGCAGGCGTTGTAATAAGGAAGGGCAACTATTTGTGCATGGAGATGGGAAGAAGGTGACGAGTTACCAGGTGATGGCCATACTCAAAAAGGTATGGAGTTTCTGGGGCAGGACCCAGATAGGTATTCCTCCTATTCCTTTAGAATAGGAGCAGCATCAAAATGGGTAGTGGAAGGGCAGTCAGTAACCAGAATGTTGGAAATGGGACCTGGTGGATGGCCAGTTACAAGAGGTATATTCAGGTTTTAAAGGATTGAGATTAGCATGTCATCTGCTGTTTGTTTTGCAGGTACAGAACCAGGAGTGGGGGATAAGGGACTGTGGGGAAAAACAGAACAGAATAACAAGTGGGAATAAAGACGGTTTGAGATAATAAAATATATTTTGCTTGATTCAATAGGTGGAGGAGGATCACAGAAGTATGGATCTGTGGGCACTCCTACATTTACTAGTTGGAAAGGATAGCAGAAAAGAAGGCCGGAGGAAAGCAGCTTTACCAAGATGTCAGACAATGTAGGCCTGTATGCTGTGGCATTCGAGGGATGAAATGGGCAGTTACTCCTGACCCTGATAGAGATGAGAGAGAGGATCCACCCCAGATTTAATTATTATACATCTTGGGGGTAATGATATTGGGAGAAAGCACTGGGTTGGCACATATTTATGGGTCAAACAGGATCTTGAGAAAATAAAGCAATGGTGTCCTGGGGTGAGCATGGCATGGTCAGACATGATACCAAGGAGGTGTAGAGACACTAACTCCAGCCACTTAATGGTGGATAGGGCCAGAAGGAAGATGAATAGCAGTGTGGGGACATTGGTAAAGAACAAGGAGGGCATGAAATATTAAGGGGGTAGAAGAGTGGGTAGAAGATTTTATAGATCAGATGGGGTGCATTTGTTGGACTTAGTGATAGACATGTTCAGTACTAAGATGATGGGTTTTATTTAGGCCTGAGGGACAAGAAGGAAGATAAAGGGAGGAGAGAGTGAAAGAAAAGGGAAGGCCAGTCATACAACACAAGCTAGAGACAGGCTGTGGGGAAAAAGAGGAGGAAGGAGGGAGGGGAAATGATAAATGAAAACAAGGAGAAGATGAAGCAACAGAAGGAGAGAAAAGCGGTCTCAGTTTTCACCCTTACCTACAAGAGAAGAAGTGACCCAGGTTTTCACCTGGGGAGGCGAGAAGAAGAGGAAGAAAAGGATGGATGGATAGATATTGATATGTATTGCAATATAAACAAGACTCTTTTTAAAGACAATAATAAGGAATGGTGATGGAATTTGTAAATAAAATGTGAAATATAATAAATTGATTGCCAATCTGAGCACAACAACACACAAGTTGTCTGTCCTGTTTGTGGGGGGTCCGGACAATGAAGTTTGCCCTTTAAGGGCAGACCAAGTTGTCCTAGTGGACCCCTCCCTTTTGCAGAGATGGTTTGCTCAGAGGAGGATGTGGGGGGTGAGTCATAGGACAAGAGGCAAGTCAGAAGGAAAGGGGAGGAGCCAAAGAATGGAAGCAGGATAGGGATAGGTGAAAGGGGGGTAGGAGGTACAGAAATACAGGTATATAAGGGTCAGCACAGAGGGATACATCCTCTTTTGTTGAAAAATGTTGTTGCCTTCCACCCACCTACCCATCAAAAAGAGGATGGGGAGCAGGGCTAGGGGCTGGTATGGTCTGTCATGGTGGATGGCAGAAGGAGTCTGGCTGTACCAGATGGACTGCCATAGGTGGATGGCAGGAGGGGAAGGGGAGGGAGGAAGGAGGGAGGGGAATGATAAAGGAATATGAGGAGAAGAAGAAGCAACAGAAGGAGAGAAAAGCAGTCTCGGTTTTCACTGCTACTACAACAGAAGAAAAGAAGTCACCCAGGTTTTCACCTGGGGAGGCGAAAAGAAGAGGAAGAAAAGGATGGATGGATAGATATTGATATGTATTGCAATATAAACAAGGATCTTTGTAATAACAATAATGAGGAATGGTGATGGAATTTGTAACTATAAATGTGAAATATAATAAATTGATTGCCAATCTGAGCACAACAACACACAAGTTGTCTGTCCTGTTTGTGGGGGGATCTGGGACAATGGGACCATATGTCCATCATGTCTGCCCTGCTTCATAAGCAGGAATGCAATTAGTACTGATATAGTGTACAAACATGTATCAGTTTATAGTGCAGGAAATGGCTTTCAATTTGCCTTTGAATTTTCCTCATACTCACCATTAGAAATGGGTGAAGTCGCTGTACTTTGCTTCACAAAGCAAGTCAAAATGTTTCTGCACTTTATGGAGATGTCAATACATCTTTGTGAAGGAAGTTTGCAATTATATAGAAACATTGAATTTAATAGCAGATAAGGGACTGTTTGGCTATACACAGTCTGGCCACTTGTCCATGCCTATACTGTCACAGCAAACCCTCCTCGATCTCTGGCTCCCTCCCTTGCTTTCCAACTCTGATTCTCTTGTACTTGTCCATGAATGCTTGAAGCCCACAACTGTTTTGTCCCCACCACCTCTGCTGGAAGACTTTTCCAGACATCCATTACTCTTTCAGTGAAGACGTATTCCTACATCTTATTTAAATTTCCTCCTTCCAGCTTCATTGCATGTCCCTTTTTCTCATGCATCTTTTTCTTGAAAAATACTTCCCTCCTGTACCATACTCAAACTCATGAGATGTTGATAGGTCTAACATGTCCCCTCTGCCTTCTTTCAGGGTGTATATATTGAGGTCCTTCAGTCTCTTCTCACAGGGCTTCTGATGCAGCCCTTGCCCCATTTAGTTACTCTCCTCTAGACAGTCACCACTCTTTCTGTGTCATTCCTGAGATGTGGTCTCCAGAACTGGACACAGTACTCTAGGTGGGGTCTCACCAGTGAGCTATACAGTGTCAACACCTCCTCCTTCTTCTGCTGGTGATATCCTTCCTATTGCACCCAGCATCCCAACTGACCCTAGGTAGTGCCTTGCTATAATGTTGCACCAACTTGAGGTCGTCAGATATGATTACTAAATCTCTTTCCAGCTTGGTGACCATCAGTACAGTACCTCTTCTCAAATTTTGTACTTCACCAATGTGTTTACAAAGAAACATAGAACATGTGGGCAGATGAGGACCAGTAGGCTCATCTACTCTGCCCTATTTTCCTGCCTACTGCCTAGACCCTATTTGGTCAAAATGTCCATCTCTCTCCCTTACCTCTACTTATTATAGCCATTACATATCCCCTGCATGTTTAAAGCTCCCCACTGACTTCAACCCTACCATCTTTTCTGGCAAGCTGTTCCAGTCATCTACCACCCTTTCTGTGAAGAAGTGTTTCCTCAGATCCTCTTAAACACCAACTAAGCTTCATAAATGCCCCATTGTTCTGGCGCTCCTCCCATGAAAGAGACTCCACTCCTGCACCTTCTTCAACCCCATGAGGTACTTATATGTTTTAATCATGCACCCTATCCCTCTCCTCTCCTCTTCTCCCTCCAGTCCTGCAGTCTCTAGACACCTTACAACATCAAAATATACACAGTAACAGAAGCACAATAAATACTTTCAATAAATAATGTCATATACACACAACAAGTTAGGAATCAGTTGGGTAAGCCCTTATTAAAAAAATAGTGTTTTAACCCACACTTAAAACTGCCAACAGAGGAGACCTCCCAAAGCTCTTGCAGCAACTGATTCCATAAAACTGGAGCAGCAACCAGGAATGCACAATCCCCAGACAACTTTAAACCTGATCTGGGGACTTTCAAAGGCCCACCTCGAAGAAAAGAGAAGGCGGTTAGGAGGCGCATGGACACGGGAGCTCTTTTAGGTAGCCAGGTCCAAGATCATGTAGGGCTTTGTATGTCAACAAACCTATCTTGAAGGAAATGCACAACCTCACAGGCAACCAATGCAACATCTACAAAGCAGGAGAGATATGCTTAGGGTGAGAAACTCTGGCAATCAGTTGAGCCATGGCATTTCTGCACCAGGTACAAGTGGGGCATCAAACCTCCAGATAGCCGAGATACAGAGCATAATAATAGTCCAGCCTAGATGTCATGAAGGCATGTACCAGGGACTTCAGATTCGGTTGCTAAGAAAGGACTTTATCTGCATAATATTTTAAGGTGAAAGACACCACTATTGATAATAGCAGACATCAGCTATTCTAAAGTCAAATTTTGTTCCATAATAATGACTAGATTCTTCACCTTGTCCCTGGCTCTGAGCTGAGTGGGCCTCAGATGTAATTCTGCCACCCTACCATTCAGTCCAACTACCCTACAGATACCTGAGTCCACCAGTAGCATTTCAGTCTTGTCTGGGTTCATCCTGAGCCAACTGCAGGCCATCCAGATTCCATGTCACAATGATGATCACAAACAGTGATCACCATTACAACGAGTGTATATCACTGAAAGCAAATCGGTGATGCACTTATCAGCAACACCACATCCGCAACAAAACAAGCTGTGCCCCTCACCCCTCTTGAAGGGGACAGAGTCCACAGTAGTTGCTGCATTACCAGTTCTGGGGGGTGCATGTCAGGGAGGAAGAGACAGTCCCAAAAAATAAAATAATTCAAGTACAAGCTAAAACACAATACACCTCTCCCCAGCCGAACCCTGTAAATGCTACACTGAAGCTAGCCACCCTCATCACCACACCACATGGCTAGCTCAGCAGCAGTATGCTGCACTACCCCACACAAACCCTTCCCTATCCCTCCTCTTCCGGGTCACCATCCTGCACTATTGGTAACCCTCCTCACTCATTCCTATCCTCGCTGTACCTTTTCCTCACTACTCTTATAGGGTAGCTCAAATGTTAGACCCTGCAAATGAGTCACTATTAACAGCCATCCATTTTCAGTCATAAATATCACTGGATACCACCATCCATTCATTGATCATGACTAGGCAATCATTTAGAACACCCATTGCATGTTTTCACCAGAGACAAACAATAGGTACAGCTGAGTATCATCTCCATGAGAATGAGACTGCAAACTGTACCCATGTATCACTTCTCCCACAGGCAGCATATACACTGCAAATAACATCAGAGACAAAATGAAACCGTGAGGGACTCCACAGGTCAGAGCATCTGGCTGAGACAGGAAAATCTCCTCATAACCTCCTGCATCCTACTGGAAAAGAAGGACTCAAACCAATTCAACATAACCCTGTCAAGGCCCTCCAAGTCCCTCAGTTGAACCGTTAAAATCTCATGATCTGTGGTGTCAAAAGCTGACAAGAGGTCAAGAGAACCAGGATGGAATATTCACTTCTATCTCTGGCCAGGAGAAGATCATTCTGTACCATAACAAGCACAGTCTTTGTGCTAGCATGTCCTCTGAATCCAGACTGAAATGGCTTATAGAAAGTTCGCAGTTGCATACCCAGCTGCGGTGCCAACACTCCCTCAATAATCTTTCCCACAAAGGAAAGATTAGAGAAGAACCTATAATCTGCCCCGATATCCATGTCCAGAGAACGTTTCTTGAAGGGGTCTCATGACAGCCTATTTTGAGGCTTTCAGGAACACACCCTACCAAGGAACACCGAACAATTTCAGCAATCACTGACTAATGGAATCCCAACAGTCTAATAAAGCTGGGTAGGTCCAGGATACAGTAAACAAAAGGTGGAACACAGCTTCATGATTATACAGAGAATCTCCTCAGCTGACACAGGGTGAAATTCCTCCAAGACAGACTAAGGGCCTCCATTGTTTGTTTGTTTATTGAATTTTGTTGACCTGTAGACCCACTGAGACTAGAAGTCCTTTTCTCAGAGGTGACCGGGGCAGGGGATACAGATGGTAGCAACTGAAATTGAACCAGATTAAGCAGTTGGTGGTATTTTTAGTGAATTGGGGAAATTTGGCTAGGACACTGGGGAAATTCCCTACTCTGTCAGAGGGGATTCCCTGTCCAAGATGGAGGATGCTCTGCTGTCTGCAGTTGCTGGAGCTGTGGAGACAGGAGACCTGGTCTCGACTCCTGTCTCTGTATCTGAGGAGACCACGACTGTTAACCGTAAAGCCATACCTGTATCTTCATTTATGGAAGGCGATTTGCAGGAGGTGCCTGTTGTTCCACGGATGGTTCATTGTGCGAGGTTCATTGTACGAGTTAGTCAGCTTTCAGCTCGAATGTTCAGGGGACGCAAAGAGCGCACACTTCCTTTGACTCGGAACCTTGGTCTGGAAGTGCTCTGTACCGCATGACAGTTTGATGGAGGAGGACCGTTGTCGTACGTCCTGTTGAGATGGGCTTGCAGACTCTATGAAGTAAGCAGCAAGGCGGTGTGCCTCTGGCTATGGCGGGCACTTTGTTTCAGTCCCTGAAGACCTGCCTCAGTCTCTGAGCAGGTGCCTTGTCAACGTCTCTGCGGACGCTGTTTCTGGCAACTCTTTTGCGGTGGAGGACTCAGTAAGTTCTGTTTCAGCGGTGAGCCTGCCCTCTGTATCCCAGGATGATCTGTTACCTTCCCAGTCTTCTCCTATTCAGGCAAACCACACTGTCACCCCTGCATGGTCTGTAGATGCGGCGTCAGGGCAGGATGGGTGCAAGACCCCAAGGAGGGTTCCTGGGTCTCGGGCCATCCCAATAAGATCCCCTTGGACTGTGCAAGACATGATATTGGATGGGGAGAACAGATTCCCCAAACTGTGACTGACTCTTTGGACCTTTCTAATGAGCTTCGTCTGACCCAGAATCCAGTCCTGGTCCTTAACAAGGTCCCTGCTATACAGACTTTTCCGGTTCGACCCTATGGCTGAAGGGACCTCTGCCACTGTTCGACCTCCCTTTCCTCGCGAACTGGGCCAGCGAGGTCCTTCTCTTCTTTGTTTAAATTTCTGGTTCTGGCAGCTAAGCAGCATAATGCTGTTAGGCTTTCTTATAGAGGTGGACTAGCGGACCCCGACCGTGTGTATGTGGCCAGAACACTGTTAAAGGATTCAATGAAGTTTTGCACACACGAAATATATGCCCTGATACATGTCTCAGGGGAACTAACTTTGACATTAGTTTTCAGACATCTCATGCTTGACCGCTTTTGGTCAAAATATCACGTCTTGTGTAACACTGCTCTTTGGACCCCATTTCAGGCTATACCCTCTCAAAATCTGCTTTCAAGATAGTTACTGTTATGTTTATGAATGAGGGGTAGATGTCTCTAATATTGTTTATTGGTTAAAACAACGTTGTACTTTACAAGGCCAGCCAGAGGCAATCTTGGACTCTGAAAACATATGGACAGGGGTTGGAAATTTAAAGTCATGTTGAATGTTTCTGAATTTGGACCAGTGCACTTACCAAATTCTTTTTTTAGGTTGGGATAGAGGAGTTCTGTTTTACCCAGGCCAACCTAAAGCGTGTTATAGATGCGGGATCCCCACATCTGAGCAGTGCGTGCAATAAGATCAAATGTCATAACTGTGGTGAAATGGGTCATGTAGCTATGCATTGTCTGAATGACTGTAGGTGTAATCTTTGTGATGAGATGGGTCACACATTTCAATCATGTCCCTGGCTGCACATACCAAGGTAACACATGATGGAGGTGTGGATCAACGTTATGTAATTACTCAAGCCCAGATAGCTCGCTCATGATTACATTGGATGCCCCTCTATAGAGGTGACTCCCCTCCCCTAAAGCTCTGGCTTTGAAGCCTTCTGTAGTAATGTACCTCTGTCAGTCAACAAGGCTCCACCCACCGGAAGGTACTGATTTCAGCATGCCCTATGGAGCTAGAGGCTGTGGAGCAGGTCCGGGCTCTAGTACCATGCCTCCCGTCATGAACCTGCCAAAATAATATATCGCAGGTCGTTACGATCTGGTTCCCCTCATCTATTGTCCCTCCGAAGGCCTCGCTGCACCTTCTATTGCACTATCGAATGCCTTTGAGGTGCTTCAGTTGATATCGGATGATGCAGGTGGCGAATCTGACTCTTTCTCTATCGCTTCTTCCCTCCTGAAGGTCTTGATGACTCTGAAATACCATTAAGCACTGGCCTTTCACAAAACAGAAGGCCAAGGTTAGGCTGAAAGGGACTAGGTAGCAGCAAAGAGAAAACTTGATAGTGCTGGTTACTTTATTTGTGAGCTGCCATGTCACATTTACATGCCACACTGTTAATGTAAATAGTTTGAAACGTGTGGACAAGAGCGGCTGGTGTTTTCTTTTGTGGCTTTTGCCATTTGGGATATTTCTTTTACAGGATACGAGATTCCATACTGTGCAGGAGATCCGACTGGCTCAACGAGATTGGCTTATGGGTCCTTCCTTTTGAGTCGATAGGCCAAGACTCCTGTTCTGGTCTTGGCATTTTAATTAACATTCCTGAGTTTAGGCTTTTGAAGCTGTTTGATTTGGCCCTGGTAGAGCTTTGATTTGGGATTTTTGCTTGGCAATGCCCGTATCGGGTGGTAAATGTCTATGCCCCCAACTGAAAACTGAGCGGATAGCTCTTTTGATTTAATTCGTCCTTATTTACATTCTTCTTTCTGAATCATATTTTCTGGTGACTTTAACTGTGGCCTTAGTCTTGGGATAAGACTTCCTTTGCTACCACTAAGAAACTGTACTGTGACTCACTCGTACTGGGACGCATGATTCGTACTGCCCGTTTGATGGACTCTTATTTTTCTTTCACTAAACAGCATACTCCCCACATTCCAGAAGGGTAGTCTGGCCACCGCATTGATTTTGTTTTTACCTCAGTATTTTTGAAGTTACTTTGGCTGTAGTGCAGGCGGTAGCCTTTTCTGACCATAAGCTGCTCTATGTTAGTTTTGGATCTCCTGCCAGTTGTGGTAAGGGCGGGTTTCTGGAAATTTAATGTTTCCTTATTACAGGTACCATCATTTCAGCAAACTCTTTTGTCACTTATTCATGCTCATAAGTCTGTATACCCCATGTATGATGATCCAATTCAGTGGTGGATGGATACTAAATGTACTTTAACTGGAATGTTGAAATCCTATAGTCGTACAAAAAGCAGGTCTGAATATCTTGTATATTTACAGAAGAGGGCTCATTTTCAGTCTTTACTGTCACTAGCATACTTGATGGGGCAGGATCTTGTGCAGCAAATACAATTAGTGTGCGGAAGGACATGTTGGTTTCAGTCTAAACAATCGCAACAACTGTACCACCAACATAGCTTATGCGTGAAAGGTACCGGGAAGTTGTTTGCCCATTTGAATCTAACTATCATCAGATTGCCCATAAATCAATGTCATGTCTTATCAATTTAAATGGAGATCTTTGTACTTCTCATTCGGACTTATGTCAAATTGTTACTGACCATACAACAGCATTGTTTTCCCTCTACCTACTGTGTCAGTGGACCTGAGACAACTGTGCGGTGCCCTTGAAATTCCTTCTCCCTCCTTGCAGAGTGTAGAACTTGCATGTCAACCCTTCACGGAATGGGAAATTAGGTTAGCTATATCCTCCTTGCCCCTCGTCGGACCCCTGGTCTGGACGCCTCCCTACTGCCTTGTATAAATTTTTGGGGAACACCTCCTTCCGGAATTGACCTCTGTGTTTGCCTCCTTCTTGCCTCTGAACATATCCCTTGGGTTTACTAAGGGCACATTGATTTATGTATATAAGCGGAAAGGTGACATTAAGTCCCTTGACAACTGGCGCCCCTCTGCATGTTAAATCGGATTTTAAGATTTTGGCGAAAACTTATCGCACAACGTTTGCTTGGGTTGGCTGAACTAGTTATTCACCCAGCCCAATCCTGTTCTCTACCCAACAGGAGAATTTCTGATCACTTGATTCTTCTCCGTGAACTATTTTCGCATGGTTTATCGGACTCTGTTTCTGGGCTTATTGTTTCGGTCGACCAAAGGGCTGCCTTCGACTCCGTTAGCTATGATTTTCTATGGAATGTGTTGCATTTCCTGCACATTCCGACAAGATGATTCGCTGGATTCAGACACTTTATAAGATGGCGACCATTGTTCTGCTGATTAATGGTTGGGCGGGCCCGATGATCCGGTGAAACGGGAGTTCGCCAGGGTTGTCCACTGAGCCCTCTATTATATGTTTTTTCTGGATGTGTTGCTCCGGCGTCTTAATGCTCATCCCCAGATTCATGCCATCTCGTTCGGCTTTTCGATCACCGTTCACTAGCGATTACATACGGACGATGTGTGTTCCTAGTAGCTGATGAGGCTTCGGCGCTTGTCTCTCTCAGGAATGTTCCTCTTTTGGTGCATTATCTGGAGCAGAATATACTTTGAGTAAGAGTATGGGGATTTGGTTGGGTTCATCCTCCAACTCTTCGGATACTATTGGCCCTTTACGTGTGATAGCAGGCCCAATCCTATACTTGGTGTTTATTTCGGGACAAGAGATTCTGATTCCTTTAACTGGAAGAGAAGCTGAAACAGGGCAGAAGCATGGTAACCTCTTGGAATAAGGGTCAGATTGGGAAGAGAAATGTGCTTTTCTGATCAAAACTTATCTTCTCCTCTGTTTTTGTATTTAAGTTATGTTTTCCTTATCCCAAAACAGCTGGAAACAATGGTATTCAGCTTATTTTTTCAAGCCCTTTAGGGCAGTCGGTTGAATCCGATCAAGAGGAATATTACTTACTTCCTACTTTTGAAGGCGGTGTCCAGATGATTAACCTGTTGCTTTTCTTTACTAGCATTTTCCTTTCGGCCAGTCTGCGGCCTTTACTGATGAACACCCAGAGGGTGGGAAGCGTGGTTTTACGACTCCTGTAGGTATTGGTTTCACATGTGGGAACATAATTCTTTGGGTGTGTTACGACAACATGGGGATGTCCCGGTGTACATTAAGCATATGTTTCTTCGTTTAAAACAGTGGCAAGTGTAGCCACAGAATCTTATTCCGAATCCACATAAGGCTCTGTACAAGACACTTTTTGTCCTCTGTTTGTAGGTGCAAGCCCTTTTCCAAAATGTCCGGACAGCTGTCTACCTCGCTTCTAGTCCTGTTATGTTGTTCTAGGATCCCTGGCCACATGTGGGAGTTTCACTGGTTATCTTGTCACGAATGAATAAATGTGAAAGCAAACCATAAACATAAACAGTCTCAGGATCGATTTTGCTCTAGACCTCTCTGTAGCTACCCGGAGACTATTTCACATCTGTTTTTGATTGCTCTTGTATTGTGAATTGGTGGCCCTATTTGGCTGACTCCTGGGATGTTCCTATATTCTCCACAGTAACATATCAAAATATTATGTATGGTGTCTTTCCTCTCACTGGTCTCGATGGCACAGAGACACTCTGAACCTTGTATTTCTTGTCATTAAATGGAATATTTGGATGTCAAGATGTATGTTTACCTTACAACAAAAATTGTGTTCTTATTCGAACTTGAAGGAAAGATAGCAGCGGACTTAAAGAAAATATACGACCATGAAAGGACTTTGTATTCACTACGTCTCTGTTGGTCTTGTGGACGGCCCTCCATGGATCACAAATACCGACTCAGCTATAACTTGAAGGACTTATGCAGTATTTTGTTGTTTTTCCATTTCCTTTTCTTACTTTTGCTTTTTTCTTCTTGGTTTTCCTGTATATTTTCATTGATGTATTTTAAGTTGGCTTGTTTGTACAATTTTGTTTCAATAAAATGTCCCTACTCTTGGCCAGTAGGGGACTGCTGGCTAGTCGTTGGTCACTTTATGTCCAGCTGGAGGAGGAGATGGATGTTCCTGTGGCAGCAGAGCAGGCTGCTGCTATAAGGTCTGAGGCTATGGACTCAGGGTTTTTGATGCTTCAAGTGTGGATATGGATCTGGCACATTTCGTTTCTACCTCTGGGATAAGGTCTGAGACCAGTGATCTACCATCAGATCAGAAGGTTATTGTTTCAACTGAGGAGCTTCAGATGCGTCTTCCAGAGATTTGGCTACTTTACAGCAACAGCTAAACGATGAAGAATCCCGCTTCCAATTAAGGTAATGTGAATTGAAAGCCGCAATTGCGGCAGCAGATCAGTGCTCTTGTGTGAGCAGAATAAACCGCAAGTTGTGCAACGAGCTGCCTCAGCTGCTGACATGGCAACTCTTCAGACAACTCCTCTGCAGAAGACAGCAGCTGTTGGTGAATGAAGGAAATCACCTGAGAAGGACGCTTCTACAGGCTCTTATTCCTTCTCAGCAGGTACAGGGCAAGCGCCTTGTTTGTCTTCAGTGAAATTTGTTTAATGATTTCATGGAACCTCAGCAGGACTAGTAAATCCAGGTACAGTGTTCCTGTCCCAGAATACAGCCTGAGGTTCCTACATTAAAATGGCAAGACATAACTGCTGATATAAGCCAGTGGTCTGCAGATCGCACTTTGCAGGCTGCCGGTTGGAGAAATCTGATTCAGGCACTTGGGATTCGGGTCCTTCTCCCATTTCTGTGTCTCCTAGTAAAAAACACCTTTGCTAGACAAGACTGTCTTCCTTGGAAACTACAGTAACAGATCTAAAGACTGGGGATCAGAGATGGACATTGTTTCTCCTTTACAAGTGCCAGAAGGCTTAGAACTCACACAGAACCAGGTGCTACCTATTTTGCAAGGTGGTGAAATTAGACTTTGTGGGCCTGATTCCTCTGTTGCTCCTGAACTTCCTTCTTTTGTGGGACATGCTAAACATATTTCACAAGGACAGTCTAATTCTACCAAATCCTTTGCATCCTTATTTAGAGCTCCAGTTTTCCTGCTAAACGCCATAATGCGATTTGGTTAATTTATAAAGAGGGTTTAGATGTTTTTCCAGATCGTAAACATACTGTTAGGACCCTCTTATGGGTTCCATGTTCTTTACCCCTGCTGAAATTTATGCTTTAATACATGTTTCAGGAGAACCTGTCTTTGACGTTAGCTTTAAACAACGTAGTGGTCTGCAGAAGTTCTGGTCTCAATATCAACTTTTAAAACCTCTGCTTTATGGGACCCTTTTGAGGTAGTTCACTTAACTAAACCTGCGCATCATGTGATTACTGTGTTATTTAGGAATGAGGGGTGAGTGTCACAGATCTTATCTATTGGCTTAAACAAAGGTGTACAGTTCAGGGTAATTCAGAACCCATTTTTAATGAGTATCATATCTTGAATGGGGGTGGAAAATACAAGTTGTTCTGAACACTTCTGATACTGGGTTAGTTCATTTACCCAATAGCTTTTCCTGGGGAAAGATAGAGGGTTTTATTCTACGTAGGTCAGCCCAAGGCCTGTTATTGATATGAAGCCAAGGTCACCTTAGCAGTATGTGTGATCAACTAAAATGTACTACCTGTAATGAGTTAGATCACAGTGTGGAAATATGCAGAAATGAGCAGGTTTGCAATTTATGTGAGGAAAAGGGTCACACTTATCATTCTTGTCCTCAGCAGCCCAAAATCAGGAGAACAAGCTGATTGGGATGAGCAGAGAGTGTCCATAGCCCTAGCACAATGTTCCCAGGCTCAGCGTTCGGCCTCTAGGCCCCAAGATAGCCTCCTGATCTATCTGCAGCCACCACTCCTGTTCTTGAAGGTTCAGCATAACAGTCTGCTATGCCTCCACCCAGAAAGAGGCTACTGTATCTACAGTAGCAGAAACTACTCAGAAACTCAGTTTAAAACCTCCAGACATCGGCAGCACTGGGTACAACTGCTGCTAAAATGACCAAATGTCTGAAATCCTGTTAAAAATAGATTTGACTCTCTGCCTATTGAGTGGAAATCTCTGGAATGAATCTGAAGGGTCTTCCATTATTTCCTCAGTACTGGATCAGGGTTCTGAACTGGAAGAACCTTCCCTTGACACAGTACCCTCCTTCTGGAAAAGAACAGGAAAACTAAGCATGTTAGGACCACAAGAGCTTCCTCTAAAAAGCCCCCATGAATAGAATCATGCTCAAGGTTTCTCACTTACTCCTTTATGAAATAATGCCTCCTTTATCTGTTTACTCTATTAATGTTAATAGTATTAAGAGTTTATGGAAAAACAAGCTGTGTTTTCACATTTAAGATCTTTTCAGCTGGTATTATTTTTCTACAAGATATTAGGTTACACACCGTATCTGAATTGAAACAGGCCATCACCATTCAGGTCCTTCTTTCTGGTCCTAGGGAGAAGAAACCTGCTCTGGGATAGCCATCTTATTTAAAAATATAGAACTGCATGTTGTTAAATTAATTGATTTGATTCCAGGTCGGGCCTTAATATTGGATGTCAAGCTGCATAATGTACTGTTCTGGTTCATTAATATTTACGCTGGTCAAACAAAGGTGGTAGGAACTGAGCTGTTCCAGGCTATTCAGCCCTATCTGTATTCTGCTCATCACATTGTACTAGGGGTGACTTTAATTGTGGATTAAAAGTAAGGATAGGGGTAAGCATACTGTTACTAACAAAGTATTTTGTGACATGACCTGCCTTTCTTCTATGATACAGAATGCAAATTTGAGGATGCTTACTTTGAAATAGTTGAGAAAGCGGACCCTACCTTTTATAGAAGTACCTCAGCCACAAGAATTGACTACTTTTTTGTTTCTCCCTTTACAAATTGCTAAAGCAAAAACTTTACTAGCAGAATTTTCAGATCATAAATATTACTTTTATTATCGGATGGCTCACATACACCTCCTACTGGGCCAGGTTATTGGAAATTAAATGCTTTACTTTTGGCTAAGGAAAATATTCGTCAGAATTTGGTATATTTTATTCAAGCCAGGAAATCCATTTTTGATATGTACACAGATCCTAATATTTGGTGGAAGACACTGTGCAGGAGTTGACAGTTTTTTCAAATCATATGGGAAGGTAGTCGGGATAAGGAATATGGGACTTATCTTAACAATAGGTTACATCTTCAAAAATTGTTATCTTTAGCATCTACAGTAAAACATGATTTTATGGTGCAAATTCAAAATATTAAACAGCAAATGATAGAGTATCATTTACTACAACAACAACATCTACAATATCAGCAGTTATATTGTACTAGGGTAAAAGGGTTATATTTACCCTTATGAGAGACATGCAGCTAGGAACGTAAACAGAACTATGAATAGTTTATTTGATAAGGATGGAAGATTATGTACTGATACTGGACAGGTTCTTAATATTGTAACACATTATATGACTCAATCCTTTACTCCCCACAAGTTCACTCCAACACTTTGGAAACTTACCTTAATTTAGTTTCTACGGTTAAGCCCGCTGACCAATTATTAATACCTTTAATTGCTGATATTCTGCCACAAGAGGTAGAAAGCAATTATGGCCTTAGGGAATAATAAAGCACCAGGTGGAGATGGACTTACTGGAGAACTGTATAAATTTATAGGACCACATATCTTGACAGAACTAGCTGCAGCCTTTACGGCAATTCTTTCATCTGGGTGCCCTTCTCTGAGCATGATGGGGTATTCTGACACATATTTTTAAACAAAAAGGAGATAGACGATACATACATCACTGGAGACCGAGTTCTTTCTTAATACAGACTTTAAGATTTTAGCTAAAATTCTAAATAACTGTTTGTTATTAGTAGCAGCACATATTCTATCCCAGCACAGGCATGTGCCATAACTGGTAGGAATATCACAGATCATTTAATCTTGTTAAGGGAATTTTGAGCATAGTTTTGAGCATAGA
Source organism: Neoceratodus forsteri (assembly GCA_016271365.2). Taxonomy (NCBI): domain Eukaryota; kingdom Metazoa; phylum Chordata; order Ceratodontiformes; family Ceratodontidae; genus Neoceratodus; species Neoceratodus forsteri. The sequence goes on along the minus strand of CM057455.1, from coordinate 633,104,635 downwards.
GCAGATAGCTTAGTACTATCACTGGATCAAAGACAAGCCTTTGATTCAGTTAGCCACACCTTCCTATGGGAAGTTTTAAAAAATATGGTTTGCCAGTGCAATTTATTAATTGGATTCAATGCTTATATAAAACAGCTACAGTTACTCCTTTGGTTAGGGGTGGAATGGATCTATGTTGACAGTAAGGAGAGGGTGTGTCAAGGGGTGCCCACTCAGCCCTCTGCGATATGCTTTTTGCATTGATCGTTTACTTCAGCTCTTAAAAATTCAGTACTTTTAAGGCCTATTACTGTGGCTTCAACCCCTTACATTTTCAAAGTTTTGGCCTATGCAGATGATCTCTCTGCATTTTAGTGGCGGACAAAGTTTCTATTCAGGGAGCCTTAGATATATGTACAACTTTTAACTCAAACTCGGGTACCAATTTAAATTTAGACAAATGTATTGGTACACAGCTTGATCAGTTGTTCCTCCTGTTTTAGAAGCAGCTGGTATTAATTTTCAGCTACTCATGTGAAAATTCGGGATTATTTATGGCATCGGGATATGTGTTTTTGAATTAGGAACCTTGCTTTCTTCGTGGTAAAGCCTTAGTGGCTAAATGGAATAAGTGGAAATTAAGCAAACGGAAAAGGGTACATCTAATTAAAACATTCCTTTCTTTATATAAGTCGTGTCTTTCCTCCACCTTGTCAACTAGTAACTGCAATTTATAGTCTTTTTTTTCAAGCTGTATGGGGTAGTAGGTTAAATCCGTTAAAAGGAATATTGTATACTTGCCAATAAAACAGGGAGGGTTAGGGATGGTGAATCCGATTTTATTTTTCTGTAGTGTTTTCTATATGCAAACTTTAGGCCTTTATAAATTTTTTAATAAAACTTGAGTGCCCATGTTTGAACAGAATTGTGGCCTATGGTTTTGACAATGGGACCAGGGGAATTGGGATTTGTATAGATCCTAAATAACCCACCTTATATTAAGAAATTTTTGTTTACCTTAAATGTTGGAAACTTAAAAGCCATCTTTTGATCTCAAAACAACGGAAAGTGTTATATAACTGGGTTATGCAGACTCAATTTACAGAATTGGAAACTTTTCTCAGTATCCCTTCCATACAGAGGCAATATTGAGTTTGTTAAACTCTCCTAGGGTTTCAGATAAATTTAAAGACTTTCATTGGCTGAGCTGTCATGATAGAATCAATGTTAAAGCTAATCAAAAACATAAACAACTGACTGAACGTTTATGTGTTAGACCAGGATGTATTTAACAACTGGAAACAAAGAACATCTTTTTGACCTGCGTCTATATTATATCTTTTGGCCTCTATTGGCAACTGTTTGGGATGCTCCATTATTTCAGTTTATTACTATGGATGTTTTGATGTGGGGTAAATATACAGGGTAGACCATTGACATACTGAAACTTTGCATAGAATATTAGTGGTTGTTAAATGGTATATTTGGAACAGTAGATGTTTATTCTCATTACAACAGAAATTGTTATCTCATGAAGAGCTTCTTGGTAAAATCACTAGGGATTAAACATTTCAATATAATGAGGATTTTAGGCTCTTACATTCCAGAACTTTGCGTGCAGTTTGGAGAAATATGCCATGGATAATAGATTCTAATATACCTGTTACTTAAAAATGGTGGGTGTTAGGTATCATGATTTACATTCAATTATAGTAGGGTTGGGAAAAAGAAAAGCTTCCAGCATACTATGTTATGTATTTGAGTTATGTTTATTTTTCTTTTTTGTGTCCATAAGTACTTAATTTTGTTTTTTTCTGGCTGTAATGTTGTTCTTTTGTATTCCTCTTGATTTTTGTACTGTGATTTTGTATGATTTCTTTTCTTCAATAAACTCCCTACTCTCCAGTAGGGGAACCTCTGATTGACAGGATGGCTAGCTCAGATGGTGAGCAGACTGTGATACAGCAAGTCATGCAGCAGGTCTGGGATCTGATTCCTTCCTGACCACAGAGCAGATAGAGACAGAAATCTTCTTTGAAGCACCCACTCATCTTGGTGCTTTGATGGAATCTGGACAGACAGAATCAGGAGAGATGGATGTCATCCTAACAGTTCTATGGGACAGGAGGCAATGGAAATGGAAAGTGTGATTTTGCACTGATCTCACAGGATATATCGGATGATCCCATTATCTCCAATGCAGAGGATTTACAAGTTCTCCTCGCTGCAAAATAGGAGAAATTCTGAAAGAAAAAAATAACTTTCAGCGGCATTGGCAGCCGTGATTCTGAGGCATGATACTGAGGCAGCCTCGCCTGCATTCAGCAACCTACTCTCTTGAGGCACTAGCACACAGGAATCCAATAAGGAGACACCAGGCCCTGAAACCACCCAAACAGGTACTGTTTTTGCTACAAACTTTTCTGATCATCATCAGGCTACTATTTTTCTTTCACTGCACATGCTGAGCAGAGATCTACAAAACAGATTAATAAGTCATCTGAGAAACAAACCACCTCTTGGGCTGAACAGGTGGATGAGGCAGATGCCTCTTGGTCTGTAGAGCACTCATTAAGGTTGGCTGGGTGGGCACAGCTACCTGATACTGGTCAATGGATTTCAGAGTTCTCTCCTATATCCATCCCAGGAGTTCTAATGGCGAAATGGGACTCAAATGCTAATATCTCTCACCCTAACACCAAAATGTCCACAGTACCTATATCTCAGGAACAACCCAGTAGGGCCCAGCTTGTCAAGGCCCCAGCATCAGATCATGTTTCAGAATTCACCTCTTGCACTCCCTTGAATTGCATTTGACACAGAATCCAGTGTTATAACTGGAAACTAATGCTACTACCATTTCTCAATTGAACGATGGATTGAATTATCCCAGGATGTTGCACATTCGTCCACAGAACTTCTGGAGGACCAAGCGACTAGGGATGACCAAGAGGGCCTTTACCTGACTCTAACTCTGAACAATCTCAAAGGAACCTTCACTCTTATGCATCCTTTTTCAAACACTATCTTTTTCGGCTAAAGAGACACAATGCAGTTTGCTTAATATATAAAGGGTTCTGGAGACATTCCCAACCGTAAATATGTTGCTCGGACTCTGTTAAAGGATAACTTGCAATTTTCATCTGTGGAAATATATGCTTTAATACATGTTTCAGAGGAAAGGAATCTTGACATCAGTTTTAAACTCAATAGAGGTTTGGAAAATTCTGGGATAGATATCATAAGGTTAAACACTCCCTGTTGTGGTCCACTTTCAAGGTCCTGCCTTAACTAAATCTGCTCACAAAACATTCAATGTTCTCTTCAGAAATGAAGGAGTGAGCATCACTGATTTGGTTTTTTGTTAAAGCAGAAATGCACTGTTCTAGGCCACCCAGAGGCAATCTTCAGTGCTGAAGATATTTGGACAGGGGTTGGAGAATGAGGGTAATTTTAAACTCCACTGATGAAGGGTTACAGCATCTGCCAAATTGTGTGTTTGGCGGGTAAGGTTAGGGAGTTCTCTTCTATGCTGGCCAGCCAAAGACTTGTTATAAATGTGGGAGGCTGGGCCACATTTACAGACATCTGTGATCGTCTGCGTTGCACACTCTGTAACATCTTTGGGCATACCAGTGGGCAATATCGGAACACAACAGTGTGCAACTTATGTGGGGAGGTACGCTATTCTTATTCTATTTGTCCAGAAGCTGCCCATAGACAGGCTGTCCCACACTATCCTGAAGAGCAAAGACTGATGGTCACACTTGCACAGAGATCTCATGCTGCACACCCAGATCCATCCCTCCTTACTGAAACTCTACCACCCCTTATGTGCAGCCAACGAGATATCCAGGACCTGTGGTGTCAATTGCTGCTGACCCTCTAGGGTAGATAGTATGGATAGAGCCTAGGAGGAACCACAATGATCATGGAAATGAACACCCCTCTTCTATTCTGTCTGACGAGTATCAATGCCCCTCCCTGCTTCCCAAGAGCAAATCCCCTATCAAGGGTTACAAGGTGGAAGATTTACAGTAATTAGCCTGCCCCTAAAGTCCCGAAACTATCCATAATCCCAACCTCTAATTGCTTCCTTACCCTGCAAACTGTGCAGGAAGCTTTTGACACAGACTCAGAGACCTCACAAACGGGATTGCAGGTGCTATGTGGGCACTCTGATGCAGAGTCTGAAATGGGAAGGTTTTTCTTGCTAAACCCAACCTACCAGGTACAAAAAATGGAAAAGAGCTAGTGTAAACCCAGTGAGGAAGCCCTTAGCTGGCACTAAATGTCGGTGTTATCAACCGTCCTGTTCACTTAATGTGAACAGCATCAACAATAGGATGCAGCAGACTGCCATCTTTTCCTGTTTACATCCTAATAGTGCTAACATTATCTTTTTGCAGGACACCAGGCTACATACTGTAGATGATTGTCCTATGCCACAAAATGGTGGCATACAGGTGTCTCACATTGGTCTTTGGGCCTGGAGACCTGCTCTGGCATGGCAGTTCTCTTTCATGACACTGACATAAGGTTTTAAGTTAATTGACCTGGTTCCAGGCCTCATCTTGATATTAGATGTTGTATTTCATGCTGTCTGTTTTAGGTTACTTAATGTTTATGAACCTCAGATGAAGGCGGCAAGAGTGCAATTGTTCCATATGATATAGCCTTGTTTGCACACCTCACATCAAGTTGTTTGGGTGGCTATTTTAATTGTGGATTATCCACCAAAAATAGGGTAAGGGTACTACTGCCAGTAAAATATTTTGTGGTATGTCTTGCTTAACTAGTGTTGTACATTCTGCAAATTTAAGTGATGCATATGCGAGTTACACAAGATTACAGCCCCTACCTTCCATAAGGGATGTTGGACACCAGAATTGACTTCCTTTTCATTAGTAAAACCCTACCCTTAAGTTCAGCCTCTGTAATCCAAGTGGAATTTTCAGATCATTGTGCTCTGTATGTTTTAGTTGGCTCATAAACTTCCTTGACCCCAGGGAGCGGTACATGGAAGCTAAATTCTTCCTTCTGGAACATCAGGAAGTTTTGCAGCAATTACAATTTTCCATTTTCACCCAAAAATCCTTAAATGACATGTATAAAGACACTCTGCAATGGTGGAGTGACACTAAGAGGATCTCACACCTTTATTGAAATCTGTAGGAAATCCTGTCAGGATAAAAACTATTTTACTTATTTGCATTATAGGAAGCAATTACACTTAGTTATGTCATTGGCCTAAACCACTAAACATGACTTTTCCACTCAAATTCGATCTTTAAAAGACAGCATGGTACAATATGATATGAATCAATCAAAATGTAAAGCTACAGCAAACATATGGTACACAAGGAAATTTGCTAACAATTTGCTCCTTTTAAAGTTGCAGAGATAAAGTGAAGAAAAAGGTTTTGATGGTATTAAAGGGCAAGATAATCTTTAAAAGTATCTCCATATGAGATAATGACTAAGGTGACAAATTACACAAGGACATTATTTCAAGAAAAGCCTGCTTGTACCACTGACATAACTGCATATTTACAACAAATTGAGATTTCACACTGCCCTCCTCAGCTCTCCAATGGTTAATGGAACCTATTTGTCCTATGGAAGTATCTAGTGCAATCACTTCTTTACAGTCAGGCAATGCACCTGGCAGAGATGGGCTGACACCCAAACTCTATAAGATGCTGAGCTCTGAGTTATCTAATGAACTAGCTGATGTTTATAATAATCTGTTGTTTCATTCTGATTTTCCTTTGGTTATGGCGGGGCACTCTTATTTTCTTGCACAGAAAAGGAGAAAAGCAAGATCTTTCTAACTGGAGACCTATTAGACTCTGAATGCTGATCTAAAATTATTAATGAAAAACTTAAACAAACGTCTCTTAACAGCTGCACAGTTTCGCATAACACCAGCACAATCCTGCGCTTATAGCAGGAAGGACATCACAGATCAACTGTCATTTTGAGGGAAGTATTTGAAAATATGACACATACTTATGGCTCACTCTTCAACATTATGGCATAGCCAATATTTTCATCACCTGGTTACAAAAATCTACAATAATGCAACAGTATCCTCCCTGGTTAATGGGCATTTAGGGCTGCTCATCCCAGTTAAGCGAGGAGTGAAATAAAATTGCCCAATTAGTTCCTTCCTATACATATTCAGTATAGATCCATTATTACTCTCCTTAAATTCTGCAATACCACCTATTGATATACATTGCATTATGGCCCTTATTCAACCCTGGCCTGGGTGTTTCCAGGTACTTGAATCTATGCATCATTTATACATTTCACGCTCATATATTTTGTCTTTTTCATTTATGTTGCACATATGTTTGGAATAAGAACATTTTTTGTCTGTCTCTTATGAAACACTGATATATGGCTCATATTCCTTAGCTTGAAAAAATTGGATAGTGGTACGTTAAATGTGATTTTTGCAGTTTTAAATGGTTCATATGGCACAGCTGGAGCCTATTTACGCTACAACAAAAGGTTTTCTTGCATGCAGAACTTTCGCAGAAAATGACTGTGAAACTTCGTAATATTTATAGAAACGAGTCTAGGCTATATGACAAGAGACTTTTATTGTTAAAATGGAGGAACTTGCTGTGGATCACAGATAATGATGCACCTGTCACTTAGCATTTTGTTTTGTTTTCTAAATGTTATATTGCTCAAGCTTGTGGTATGTCTTCTTTTTCTCTTTCTTTCCCTTTACTGTGATATTCTTTGCATTGCCAGTATATTTTGATATTCTTGTGGTTTCTTTTCTGTTATATTTGTATGACTTGTAATAAAAAAATCCCCTACTCTTTTCGAGAAGTGCCATGAGATCTTTAATGTCCATCTAAACAACCACCAGAACAGGCAGATGGGACCTCGGTTTAATGTCTCATCCAAAATGGTACCTCTGAGTGCAGCATCCCCTTCATGCTGCACTGCAGGGTCAGTATTGGATAATAAACCAAGTGCCTGGTGTGGGGATAGAACCCACAGCCATCTGATCTCCCAGCCTCAGAGGCAAGTGTGCAACCTGCTGAGCCACTGACACTGATATTTGTTAGTCTAAGACTGTACCATGCTGGGCTGTAACAGGCCACTTGATGAGACTGAGGAACACATACAGAGTACCCTATCAAGGAAAAACTGGTCAAACTCCTCCCACCACTTACATGTAAATACTCTTCTGGACTGTAGTTAAGCTGATGTAACAGCCTGTCCACAGTGTGGAAGAGCTGAGCTGACGTGTTTACCCTGGAGCAATCACCTCTGACAGGAACTTTGCCTTTCTTAGAATGATTTCCGATACTTTTTATAATGAGTTCTCAGGGTTAGTGTATCCTCCAACTAGCCCAATCTATGCCAAGAACGCCCCAATCTCTGCCCTTCGGCCTTCAACCAACTAAGCTCCTCACTATACTAGGGGGTGCTCTGTCGGAGACTCTCGGCTTAGACAATATGGTAAGACTGAGTTGACAGCTGCAGTGAAAGCCATATTATAAGCTTCCACTGTATTCTTGACTCCCATCAACACACACTTGCAACAGTCTCAGGCAGCTCATTACCAACTGAAACCAACAAAGTCCACATTTTTTTTGCCATTGAGACTTTTATGCTTCTGGGTAGAACTGGAGGGCTTGTTCAGTCCTGTGCATGGGCACACATTGCTAGCTTCACCTCCTCCATTTCTCTTTCTTCTCTCTCTCTCTCTCTCTGAACAGGCAGGACTGACACAGCATATCATACAGGTCTTCATTAGCCTGTTTCTCCATTTTCCTCCAAATTTGAAGCCCAGAGCTATGGCAAGCACTGAAGCACATGTGTATGGAGGTGTATTTGCACTCCAGTACCATTGTCTGACTCCACCCAACCAGCCAGCCCCTTGAGCATTGGTGCTACCACCAGACCTCCACCTAGTAGCAGCCAAGAGCCAGGAATGCCTACCACCCAGTCTGGGAGAGGAGAGCTATCAAGTGCTACTCTTTCCTCATCCAGTCCCCGACTGAACCCCAGCAACCTGAGCACATTCTTGCAATTTCCAGGATGAGGTTAAAAATGGCTGGTGACAGAGTGTTCAGTGTCACTGGTGGAATTCGCTGCCTCCAGCTGTAAGAGAGGTATTCAAGGCTCGCCTCAAGGCTTTCCTGTACAGTCAAGCTTTCCCAGACTTTGTTTTATAATTCTTGTCCTAGCTTGACTTTTGTTATCCAACTTTGTCCCTGGCCACTTACTTAGTTATTTATTTGGTTATTTTCTAATATATCTATTTTAAATGTTATAATTGTATGATTTAATCTAGTTTTATTTATTATAGTGTTTACTGTATTGTTGATTTTATTAATGTTAATGATTTTGTATGGCACCCAGAGCCTCCAGGATTGGATGTCTTTTAAATAAAATTTGTCTTGCCATTCCTGAACTTTGGTCACCAGCATGGGAGAGGAAAGGTGCCAAGGTGTCTCAGCCTCAGCACCACCAGGTCAGCCATTTCTTAAAGGTCAGTACTGAACTAATTCCATGAATGGGTTGACACATCTTGTGGGGTCCCTGATATGAAAACTCACAGCATGATAACGCGACCAACTGATCAGATCAAACTTGACATTAAAAGGTCAAACACCAGTGGGAAAACCAGGCCCATGGTGTGATTATTTGTGTGTAGCACAGGTAATAATCTGTGTAAAGCCCAATGGTTCTATCTGGCAGAGGAATTACTGACAAGGCAAAAGGGATTTATCGTTATCTCAAATATTGAAGTCACCCAACACCAACCACCCAGGTACTTCAATGTCAGGCTGGTCCCCAGAATCCTGCAGGAATCCTCTCTTGCAACCAAGAGATGGTATACAAGAAAGATCCCCCACACCTGCATCACCCTTAAAGGAAAATTCACCCAAAACTTGAAAAATATATGCTGTGCAGAGTGTTTTAATTTGTATGTGAAGTTCTAGTGTTTCCTTCCCTCTGACTGATATTAGGAGTTTTTCCTAAATTAGCCTGCTAGCTTTATGCTAGTTTTACCACCCTGGGGATCTTCATCCCTGATAACTTAATTGTAGTTCTTGTTCCTCAGTGCATCTTGTCTCATGTGACTGTGATGTAAGAGAGACCCAACATTCAGCACGCACATGCCAAACAAATTAAATATCTTAGAAGCTTTACAAGCTGCACAAAATTACTAGCAGCAAAGTTTTTCAGGACAGTAAGACCCTTTACGATGAGGGTGGTCATCAAGCTGAATTCTACAGATTTTAAAATATAGCCATCTCTACTGTTGTGAACTGATTGTAAAGCAATGCTTTCTTCTGGATTTATGGTCCTGCTACATCACCATCACATGAAACAAGGTGCATTGTAGGACAAAGAAATACAATTAAGCTGTTTCATATGGAGATCTCCAGGGTCGTAAAACTACCCTAAAGTGAGCAGGCTAATTTAGGAAAACTCTTCTTAGCAGACAGAGGGAAGGACACGCAACAACTTAACATACAAATCAAAACACTCTGCACAATACATGTTTTTGCAAGTTTTGGGTGGACTTTTCCTTTAACAGCTACATATCAAATAACCCAGTTTGACCACTTGGTAGGTTGTAAATTTCAGGCCAGATCTAAAAAAGATGGCAAGCCCCTATTTTGTGCTTCCATTTAGGAAATTCACCACCTTATAGCTTTGTCAAATAGTTGCCTCCGGCACAAGGCCAGAGTAGCCACTAGCTAGGTCTCGTGATGTACACCAGGTACCCAAGGATTCCACAAAATAATCACATTTTAGGCTCTTACAGGATATCTGAAGCAAGCCCCTTTGCATCATAACATTAATTCATTGCTAATATTCTGAACTTCACTTGTTTTCTATCAGTTAACTTTTGTGATCTGACACCACTGTGATTCCCAATGTGATAGCATCACTGGAGCGATGCAGTTCCACAGCTCAGGCAATGTGGAAACAACACTGCCCTGTAAGGGAGCTGTACTCATGAGAGTGTGTGTGCATGTGTGTGATTCCCTCCTGCTAAACAGTGTCTCTATAGGTTTGCCACAAAAGGGAGGACAAAATACATCAAGGATCCAAACTAGATTAAACTAAAGTGTAACTAGGGGATTATCCTCTTTGTATTGGACCTGGCAACCTAGAGTGTTGGGTTCAATTATGTGTACTTAAAAGCATAATTATAATAAAAGGAGGCCATAAGGGCATTATGACAATCAATTTATAGTACACCATTTTAGTAAATCCTCACTTTTTAGTGTTAAGTCTGTGTAATACTTTCCTCATCATCTCTTCAGTGTGCCCATTTTTGTTGTTGCAGTTACCTTGCATACATCTAAACAATACTGAGATGGGGAGATACTGGATTTCTATACTTCACTTACTTGCACTTGTAACAGTTTCTTCATACAACAGTCTGATGTTTACACATACCCCTGTTAAAAGGCATATTATTAGTAAATTGCATAAATCAACAATTTTTAGAAAAAGTATATAGAGAATTGTTCTTTCAAAATCCATAATCTCACCTATTCATATATTGTTCATATGAGAGTTTCATTTGTTCTGTATCTGCAGTCTGTAGTGTTAAAGTGAAATCCACCACACTTCTCATTTGAGTCATTGTTTCTCCTAGTCTTCACCACGTTTTGGTTTCTTCACAACCTTAATGCCAAAAATCTCATTGTAGAAATTTGTTGTGTTTTTTCAATAAAATGTCTTGCCAGAGGTGATTTGTCATCATTACATCCTACGCTTCTTTTGTGTTTTGAACCTCCCCACTTTTGTGAATGTGATGTTTTTCCTATATAGTATAGGGGTAGGAAGAGGATGCAATGTACCACATGATCTGTTGCCCAGGTTATGAAGTCTCTGATGAAATATTATTTATCATTATGGGTGCTCTAATGTATGTGGTCTTTATGCCATAATTACAATGCACACAGCTTCCACACCTAAATAATCCTTTTGGTTTAATACACAGCAATGTAGTGGTCTGTGGTTCTGGTTCCCAGTGCAGTGTTTTACATCTGTGCTTTTAATGTTTTAAGGTGTTATTCATGGTTTTCTCTTAAAATCTGACTTACCTGACTGGTTGACTGTAGAATCAGCCAATTATTTTGTATTATTTATTTGATGTCATTAAAATAATCAATCAGACAGGAGTTCCTCCAATGTAAACAAAATCTTAGGACACAGTCAAAATCTCAATGACCACAACATATTTAAATTATTTTAAGTACTAAACCAAAATGATTATGTAGATGTGGAAACCATTAGGATTTGAGAATACAAAAGCAGCATAAGATCCAATGATGACAAATTACCTTTGGCAAGAAATTTTACCCCAAAAGTTACCAAATATCTACAATGAGATGTTTTGGCATGGAGATGGTGAAGAAACCAAAATGCGGTTGGGAGTGGAGAAACAACTGCTTAAACAAGAAGCATGGTGGAATTTCAATCTTAAAACAGCAAATTGCAGATCTGGACTGAATGAAAATCTCATATGGACAAAATTTGAATAGAACTGATTATGACACTTTTGAGAAAAAACATTGTGTGTATACTTTTTTCTAGAACTGGTTGATTTATGTAACTTACTAATAATGTTGCCTTATAACGGGTATTTGAAACTATCGGACTAAGACTATAGTTTAACAAAACTTCTACAGATAAATTAACTGTAGTGAACAAACATCTCCCTTCCCCAAATCTTGATATTGCTTAGATGTATACAAGGTAACTGAAACATCAAAGTTAGGTACACCATACCAGTAAGGTATCACAAAGACTTTATACATAAAAAGTCAGGATTTACTAAAATTGTATACTATAAATCAGTTATCGTAATTCCTCATGACTTTCCTTTTAATTATAATTATGCTTTTAAGTATATATAATTGATCCCATTTATTTATAGTTATGCTTTTAAGTATATATATATATATATATATATATATATATATATATATATATATATAATTGATCCCAACTGTCTAGGCTACTAAGTACTGATAAAAATTGGATAATCCTGTTTTCACACTTTCATTTAATCCATTTAGGATTCTTAATGTAATTTGCCATCTGTTTGATAGCAAACCTCTACAGACACTGTTTAACAGGAGGTGACCACACATACCCACTCTCCTCATGAGTGTGGCTCCCTTATGGAGCAGTGTGGTTTCCATAGTCACCAAGCCATGGAACCACATCACACCAGTGATGCTATGACATTAGGACTCATGCTTCAGCATGATAGCTACAGCTCGGCCCCATCTTTTCCTACAGAGTGAAGCAGTGAGCATGTGTCAGCATCTGGCATAATGGTAGCCAGACCACAAAAGTTAACCATTTCATAGAAAAACAAGTGAAATTCAAAGCGTTAGAAATAAATTAATGTGGGGCTGCAAGAGGGCTTGCATCAGATATCCAGCAAGAGAGTAAGACATGGGATTAGTTTGTGATACCACATAGAAATGTTTGCTATTTGAAAAGCAACCTCTTTGCATTATATATTGCTAGGTCAAATAGCTGAAATTGGAAACCCAAAGTCACATAGTTTTATTTAAGTTTTTTGTTGACTTGTGAAGGAGTACTAGTAGTTCTGCTTATTTTCAGTCTCATCCCAAGGTGAAGATGGAGATACAGATGGAAACCAACTGAAATTGAACAAGACTAAGCTGTTGGTGGGCTTTTTAGTGAATAGGGAAATTTGGCAATGCCACCAAGGAATTTCCCATACTGTTTTCGAGAAGTGCCATAGGATCTATGTTGTCCACCTGAACAACAACCAGAACAGGCAGATGGGACTGTGGTTTAACATCTCATCTGAAAGACAGCACCACAGGGTACAGCATACACCTTACACTGCACTACAGTGTCAGTATTAGGTTTTACCCATGTTCCTGGGGTGGGGTTAGAACCTTCAACCTTCTGATCTTCTGGACTCACAGGCAAGTATGCATCCTGCTGTGCCACAGAAATGCCATATAGTGAAATAAGGGAACAGATATTTATTAGAAGTAGGTGAAATAGTCCAAGAAATTGAACTTGATATGAGTTAAGAACAAACAGCATTTAAACAACATATGTATATGCTTGTATGTTTACAGCACAATACATGTTGAAAGAAATCAGCTCCTGGGTGTATGATCAGGTCGGTTCACCATGCCATAATGTATTATTTATATTTATAAATATAATAATAAATAAGAATCAGACCTAATGTCATTTATTTTTTATTTTAATTCAGCCTTTATGTTCTAAAGAACAAGAACATCTGTCTTGAAATGTTAACCATTCAATTAATATTAAAGAGCACAGAAGGTTCTGTTTTTGAAATACTTGAAATGGGAAATTTGGAGTTATAATGACAGAATCATAAAAATATAAATAAACTACATTTCTGATACACATTGTTTGAAGAGCCCATCTGGATCGAGATTAGTGGTAAGCGAAGTGGCTCAATTTGCTCCTACAAAGTGATTAGTAGAGTGAAGTTGAATTTATGGAGTGCCTCTACAATGCAAAGCGGAGTACTTTGTGTTATAATGGGTAACGCTAAGTCCATTGAAAATAATGGTCGGCGTTCTTCCACTTTCTCAAACCATTACCTCCACCAATTCTTAAGGTGAAGTACGCCTCACTTCGCCTTTGTTTTTAAGCTCCAAAGGTGAATTTTGCAGTGATTTATGGATTCCAGGTCACATGGGTTTAGATTGTTCTACACAGACTCAGTTTGGGGCAGTATGTGTAGGAAGCTGTAGGAGACAATCTGCTCTGAGAGCTCTCTGTGATTCAAACCTTCTAAAAGCTGTTAAAAAGCCTTTTGAGTTATTTGTTTTGCTGAAACTTTAGTTCATCGATTATAGGAAACCCTCCTGTGCTCATATCATCAAGTGTTTATTGTTTGTGTGTGGATTTTGAATGTTAATGTACAACATTCAGTCTATGCGTACTGAGAGACAGTGGAAGTGTGCTTTAGGGAAGGGACGATCTGTGGTGTAGGTAGATTAACTTGGAGAAAAAGACAGTGCTTTCTGTTTTGGTGATATTTTTCTTGTATAACTGTGTTAATGTATGCACAGTAATATTTTCAATAATTCTTGCCATGTTTTTGCTGATTGTTGTGGTGCAGCAGTGCATAATTTTAGTCTGTTTAAAATATGTGGTTATATTACTGAAGTTTTCAATTTGCTATGCATTACTTAGTGTGTGTGTAAAAAGCGTGAGTATGTGCGTGATGCGTGTCATCAAATCAGACACCTTTTATTGTGCCACATAATAATTTCAGCAATGTGAAGCTGCTATCCACTGCAGCTGTGTGATATTTGTACTTTTTGATGTATCTTTACCGGTACTAGTACTAGTGACTGTTACTGCAGCAGGTCAATACACTGCTCCCCCACATCCCGCCCAACCAGCAAAGGTATTCTTTTACAGATTTGAATTTCTGAAGGTGAGCACTGGTTAGGTGTTGTGTCTTTGCATATGCATCTCTTCAGTGCGTACAATCATAATCTGTCTGTGCATTTGCATCTCTTTAGGCCCAATCTCCATCTGAAACTTAAGTCACAGTTGTTTTTTGGCTTCCCTTCAGAGTACTGGACTGGTGTGGTGCAAAATTCTGCATGAACATTGTACTCATTAATATGCTTTTAAGTCAGGAACATCATCACGAGTCACTTGTGATTCACATCACGTTCTTCATCATCACTGTCACAAATGCAGTCACAAATCACTATTCACGATCACGTCACTAATCACAACATTAATTTTTTTCTAGCTACTTAGATGTATTGTAAGCCTGTTTTGTAGTATCTCTCCAGGATTCACCACCACCATTGTATTCATTAATGAGCATTTTTAAGTCAGGGAATTTGTGCTGCAGCTCATTGGGAAGTACAACCATAGGCATTCATGTTCCCAATACAGTTTTCATATTAGTTATCTCACACTGTTGACACCAAATCATGTTCTTCATCTTCACGGTCACAAATGCAGTCACAAATCACTATTCACGATCACATCAGGAATCACAACATACATTTTTACTAGTTACTTGGATGTTTTGTAAGCATATTTTGTAGTATCTTTCCAGGCTTCACCACTCCACCATTGTACTCATTAATAAACATTTTTAAGTCAGGGAGTTTTGTGCTACAGCCCATCGGGAAGTACATCCATAAGCATTCACGTTCCTTCCTTGACAGCATGTGAGTTACAGTACTCTAAGTACTGGTGTGTTAATGGTCTCTAATTTGCTCCTGGGAAGTGATTCACTGAGTTATGTGGAATCCACGGAGAACTCCAACTATGTGAAGCTGAGTACTTTGCTTCATAATGAGGAACACGAGTCCATTGAAACCAATGACTTTGCATTATTCCACCTTCCCCAAACCACTTCTCCACCAGTTTTAAGGTGAAGTATATTGAAATCAAAGTATTCACCTCATTTCACCCTGTAATTGAGCTCCAAATGAAATTCTGCAGTTATTCATGGGATTACAGGTCACATGGGCTCTAGATTATTCTGCACAGCCTCAGTTCCTGGCTGGGTAGTGTGTGTACAGAGGTAGCTGGAGACAGTTTGCTCTCAGAGCTCTGCAATTCAAAACCTCTAAAAGCTGTTTAAAATGCCTTTTTGAGTAATGTTTTTGCTCACAATTTAGTACATCGATTGTTGGAAACTCTTCTGTGCTCATATCATCGAGTGTTTATTGTAGTGTGGATTTTGAATGTTAATTTAGAACAATCAGAGTGTACTGTGATGTGTGCTATGGGAGAGGATCATGTTTATGGTGTAGGTAGATTAACTGGGAGAAAAGGCAGTCTTTCTGTTTTGGTTATTTTTGTATAACTGTGTTAATGTACACACAGCAATATTTTCAGTAATTCTTGCCATTTTGCTGATTGTTGTGATGCAGCAGTGTACAATTTGTCTGTTTAAAACATTTGGCTATATTACTAAAGGTTTTCAATTTGCTACGCATTACTTGAGTCGTGGCGTGTGAGTGGCATACGTGTGTGCCATTAAATCAGATACCTTTTATTGTGTTACAGAGCAATTGCAGCAGTGTGAACTCTATCCACTGCACTTGCGTGACTTTTTATACTGCTTTGTGGTATCTTTACTGGTAGAGATTGCTACTGCGTGCACTAATCCCCAACTGACAAAATGTATCCCTTTCCAGATTTGGATTTATGACTTGTAAGCACTGGTTAGGTGTTGATGTGCTTCGTATGCATCCTTGAGTGTACAGCACAATCTTTAATCTGTCTGTGCATTTGCATGGCACTGTTAATTCTGGGAGACTGCATTTCTTGTTACGCTCTCATTTCACTTCATCAGCACTGGGGAATTTTCTGGACACAAGACAATAGCATTTTGGGGATGCACATTAATTCTGGTGACTCTGTGTAGTGTGACCTGACCACTGTGTGCATGACTGAGTGCGCCATTGATTTTGGGAGACTTTACATTTCTTGTTACACTCTCATTTCATTTCATCAGCAGTGGGAGATTTCTGGACACAAGACAGTAGCACTTTGGAGATGTAGATTCATTCTGGTGACTGCGTGGGTGGGATGCTGCTAATATTGTTGTCACTCCACCTTCTTCACGTTTAAGGTGGAATGACAATGCAGTAATAGTAACAAGGCAAAGTGAGTCTCTTTCCTGGGGCACTCCAGCTGGTAAGTGCCTGAGGTAGTGGCCACTTCATGTTCACTTCTGCTAGTGGATTTTAAATTGCTGCATCTCTAGTTGAGATCTTCCACTTTAATGAAACTGCCCATTACACAGAATTTCCCTAAGGAGGGCTGTGCCGGTAAGCTCAGTTACCATATCTAGTGACCTTTCAGGAGTCTCGGCATAGGAACCAGGCAGGAGCCCCTGTCCCTTCTCTATTTTGACCCAGGGCAGCTCCTTATTCTAATCCTGATACTGCCCTTCCCATTTTTCCACTCTAGGAGTAATCCAGCATTGGTGACTCTGTCTTCTTGCTATCCTCACTTCTGTGCACTGAGAAAAAGCCACTTCAGGGATTAGGGTTAGCTGTGTGGGCAGACTCAATGAAGCAATAGGAGATGCAGTTATTACGGACTCTGTCAAAACACATCCTAAATGTAAAATAACATACTCCTCAAAAAATACCCCCAGCCACAATCAGTTTCCCAAAGCCCACAACTACCCAAGCTTCTCACCCACTCAATTAACTCTCTCATGTCCTAGTCATCACGCTAATCACCCAATCACACCAAACACTCTTTTACAATAACACAAAACAAATACAAAATTCACAAAGTAACATCCCCAACTTTCCCATTAACTAAAATCCATAAACAATTTTGGTAAAGTATAAAGAAAACAGGTAGGTCAATGTGTCAAATTTCTCTTTGGCTGCACAATTCCAGTCCACACTCAGACTTATCTGGGAGAAATAGAAACTAAACAAAATCCCTCCCAGAAAAATTGCAGGACCTTCAAGGAATAATTCTCTCATAAGGATCCTAGGCACAGCAATCCTTGAAAATACAACGCCCCTTTAAAGCACTCTCTCACCATGCTATGCCTCAGGCCCAACCATCTCACAGACTGAAACCCCTAGGGAAATACAATTTTACATGTATCATTGACCCAAGGCAGGAAAGGCTGGTAGCGGGAAAGGAAACCAATGTGTCCTTCATATTGCCTACCAGATCAGCAGGTCAGCAGTCATCTTGGATAGAAATTCCATGGAGCAAGTGATACTAACACATTAAATCCAGGCAGGCTTCAGCAATTCCTTGATTTTCATGCCTCACTGAACATCCAAAAAAGTCTGTGGAAGATGGAAGCCATTTGTGATAAAGTTGACAAACACTGGATTAAAGTCCAGGAAAACTACTGTTTCTTGACCATTTCACAGTTGAAAGCTGAACCTCAGGCTACCATGAGAAAAGGACAGAAGCAGGGACTCGCACCACCTGTTACCGCAGACTATGTTGTGAAACAACCAAAGCACCAACTCCAAACCGACAGCCGCCAAACCTATAACTCTGCCACAGGTCCTCAGAGCAGGTAAAACAGCATCACACTTGGTGCCTCACTGACCAGTCTGTCATGGCAGAACAAGCCACAAATCTAAGTACAATCAATAACTCACAGGCACAATAGAGTAACAGGAGCATTGTATTAAAACTGCTGATGCTGGATCAGCAAACACAGAAGAGGACTGGGAGTGCTGTAGGACAAAAAGTAGGAGTGGAGGATACCAAAGTTCAAAACAAAATTACCTCTCAATGCCTCTTGAACTGAACAAGAGGAGGAGGAGGTAGGTTGGGACAGACAGCGACACAAAAAATAAAGAACATGCAATAACTAAAACTGCCTCAGTATATTATCTAACTACCACTAAACTTGACTATTACACTAATGAGGCAAGGAGCAAATGCTAAAATGATAAAAAGATGATTTTTCTCATAACTCACACTGCTGCTGCTGATGGTCAGTCCATTATGACTGCCATCTTGTGCCAAGTAGGATGTTTGTGGAAAACAGGGAGTACATATTGAGCTCCAGCCTCTGCTCATTTGGTCTGTCCAGCAATCCCTGCACCATTCTGGTAGTCTTCCTATGAACTGCTTCCATTCTGTTGATGTGCTTGTGAGGTGCAGCCTTCAAAACTGGACAAAGTACTCCAGTTGAGGTCTCACAAGTGAGTGATACAGAGGCAATACCACTTCTTTTCTTCTGCTGAAATCCCTCCTGTGCAACTCAGCATCCAGCTTACTCTGCCTACTGGTTTGTTGCACTGCCTTACACCTTAAGATTATCAGATACGATCACCCAAGGTCTCTCTCTTCCTGATAAGTGTAACTACTTCCCATCTTATACACAGCCTTCGGTTTTATCTGACCCAGGTGCATGACATTGTACTTTTGGCAAAGAAATCCAGCTGCTATACTCTGTATTACGACACTAATTTCCTAAGATCCCTTTTGTATTCTCTCTTCTACCTCCTGGGTGTCCTCCTCTTGCAGATGATTGTGTCATATGCAAAGAGATAGACCTTCCACTCCAGTTCCTTCAGCAATGCCACTTATGAAGACATTGAAGAGGACAGGACCTAGTACCTATCCTTGTGGTACTCCACTGGTCACTCTGTCATCCTCTGAGTGACTGTCATTTGCCAGTACCCTCTGCCTCCTCTCTTTCAACCATTTAGATACCTGCCTCATCAACATCTCCCCCACCACCAGACTGCTAGATTTCTTTATCAGACTCTTGTGCGGTACAGAGTCAAGGGCCTTACTGAAGTCCAGATAGGCTACATCCACTGCTTTTCCTCAATCCAGCTCCCTAGTCACCCAGTCAAAGAAATTCATGAGGATTGTTTGACATGATCTCCCCCATGAAACTGTGCTACCAATTGTCATGCAGACCATTTGTCTCCAGGTACAATATATGTCTCTTCTTCAACAGGGATTCAATTAATTTCCCCATGACTGATGTGAGACTGACTGACAACCACTCTAGCCTCATCTCTGCTTCTGCTGCTGTGCAGAAGGACCACACTGGCCATACTCCAGTTCTCTGGAACCACCTCTTCTCTAATGAGATGCTGAATAGTGTTGTCAGAGAGGAGGCTAACATTGTTCTCTGTTCCTTTAGAACCCTTGGGTGGATCCCATTAGCCCCATCACCTTGTTTTCCTCTAGGGCTTTCAATCTCCACCAGCCTTCCCCTTCCACCATGAAGACAAAGCAAAAATATTTGTTTAAAATTGTAACCATTTCTTGATATTCCTCTGAACAGTCCCTCCCAAAGTCTCCTGATCATCACTATACCACCCTTTGACTTACTCTTTTCACTCACATCCCTGAAAAGTTGTATCCCCATTTTTGACCTCCTGGGTGATCCTTTCCTAAGTTTAAGCCTTTGCTGTCCTTAACCTCCTTTCATTCTCCCTTTCTTTATCTAAATATCCCTCCCGCTTCCATTTGGTTCTCCTTGCATTTCCTGAAAGTTGTTGTATTCTCCTTACCACCTTAGCCATCTCCTTCTCCTCTTACCTTTTACTTCCTTGAAACACTTGCTGATACCTTAGTTATTCCATCCTTTATTCTTTACCATTATGCCCACCTCCCTCTCATCTATCCCCCATTGAAGGTATTTCCTTAGGAAGTGTCCCTTTTATTTTGAACTCTGCACTCCTGAAGGAGAACCTTCATCCTATTGTGGTTTTTCTCCTGTCCAATCCGTATGCCAAACCACACTGCATGATGATCACTTGTACCCAGGGGCTACAGACTGTGACATCTGCAATGCTGTCCTGCTTCTACTACCAAATCCAGCCCTGTCTCTTCTCTTGTAGGATCTGTAACCAGCTGCCTGACAAAATACCACTTGCAGTGAGTCTATGGTGACCCTGTTCCTAGGTGTAGCTGCAGCCAGTATGTTCCAGTCTGTATGCAGCAGATTAAAGTCCCCATAATTACTACTTCCACTTTGCTTGCCATTCTCCTACTGCCCTCTCCCAAAACCCTGTCCAACCACCTCATCTATTGGTGGTCTGTATACCACCATAACATGGATAAAGGCTTCAGACCCCATCTCTCAACCAACCCAAATAATGCCCAGACCTCTCTTTCCCTGCTCTGTCCTTGTATCTTTGTGGCCTTTAAACCTTCCATTTTAGTGCCCTAGGTGCATGATTTTGTCTGTTTTGCATTGAAACCTAGCTGCCATGACCTTGACCACTCATCGAGTGTTGCATATTCTTTCAACCCCTTCTGGAGTGTCTCAGCATAGGGTCCAATCTTATTCACACCCCTTTGTCTGTCCGCTGTCCAAATACTGTAAATGATGCCTTATGCTAAATCAGTATTTTAATGTTGATTTCATTTTAAAATGTAAAGTGTGATTTCATTCTGTTTTAGCATGGACAGCTGTGATGATGTTTCCTTCTTTAGCCACAAAATTGACAATACAGTACTATTTGTGTTGTCATAGTTTCACCATCTATTAGAATAGTTGCTTCTTTTGCTTCATTTGTGTGCCTTCTCACAATTTCAACATTTAGGACTGTATTTCCTTTCTACCTTTAACACTTTTCTTTTTTAATCAGTGATACTTTATTGGTTTTCAGCAACATCCACCAATAATCAGAACCACAGCAATAAAACATACAATAACAGCAACTATAAAGCAAATGGAAAAGCAAACAACAAAGCCCTCTTCAACCACCCCCAAATCCTCCCTCCTTCCTGGATCAAGAACTTATAATAGAGGGTTGTTAACTATTACTACTAAAGTTCTACAGAAATATAGACACTAAAGCTAAAAACCAGTAGGTAACAATTTAGCTGGTATGAGTAATTTGTCTATGATGTGGAGAGAGACAGTAAGATATCTGAAGGTTCCCAGCTAGCCCAATACAGGCAGGGAACATTTCCGTAATGAGGAAATATGCTCTCCGCCATCAAAGCAAGTAAATATATTGGTGCCATTCTTTGTACCATGGTACAGAAATGTCCCCAATGTCAGAGAATTATAAGTTTAGCAACTGCGCTATCAAGGATATCATGGCTATGTGGGCTTTGTGAATGTAGAGAAGGTCAGGGATTAAATCCCTGTAAGAAGATTTCTGGAGGAAAAAGGTCCTCCAGTCCCAAAAGGGGCCCAATGAGTCACTAATATTATTCTAAAATGGAGCTATTTTACGTAGTCCCATAACATATGCTTTAATGTACCATCAGCCAAACCACACCTAATATATGCTAGCTAAGATAGTCTACCTATTTTAAACAGTTTACACATTGTATAATATCAATTATGAAGGATACAGAATAGAATTAATTGACATATGTCCTGTTTAAGATATTTATAGAGTTCACACCAAACTGATTGCCAAAGTGTGGTATCTTCCTGGAGACCAAAGTTCTGCTGCCAGTAGACGTACACTTTGGATGGGTTGTTGGGATCCAGAGATTGGAAAAGTTGGTAAAGTTTAGATACTGGATGTGGCTAAATAGCTACCTAGTAAAGGGAATCAGGTACAACAGAATTCCACCATGTTCATGTTCTGGGGCCCAGAAAAGATGATATTGAATGAGTGAGTTGGAAATATTCAAAACTAGCTGATTTGGGGAGTTGGAAACGTTCCTGAAAGCCTTGAATGAACAAATTGACCCCTCTAACAAAGAGCTAAGAGTTAAACCCTGCAATTGTGGGCAAAATATAGAGGAATGGGGCAACCTGCAATTTAGATGTTAGGATTGCCTAAAAGAGGTTGGGTATCAGTTCTATTGCACACCCATTGCATATATGTGCTTAGCTGCTTTCAAGAACTAATGTAGGGGTGTAGCTCAGAGAGAACAAGGCAAATACAATGGCTTAATGAAGAGGAGGCGACTAAGGTGAATACCATATTGAGTACAGAGGGAATGCTTCAGCTCCAACCAAAGGGAGTATAAGCACCAGGAGGACAAACGCTTTCTTGCATAAGTCGTTGCTGAAATTTACTACTGTCAAGAGCAGCATAATACAAAAATAAATTTGGAAGCTGTAAACCTCCTTTCAATTTAGGGATAGAGAACTTAAAATAGTGATGCCAAATTGCTCCATCTTTCCATAGGCACTCACTGATCATATGTTGCAGATGGGTAAACCAAATTTTGGGAGGAAGACATTCAGCATGCCTATGGAGTATAAAATATGTGGAAGCACATTCATCTTTATCATGCTTATGTTTCCCATAGTGAAAGGGGAGGAACACCATCTTTGAAGGTCTTGGTGGATTTAGCATAACAAAGGAGACAGATTATGATTGACCAGGTGCGAAGAGGTTCAGGCAATGCGGATTTCAAAAATATAATATTTCTCAGTTTCCAGGACAGGCCTAAGGTAACAGTTTCATTTTTACAAACCAGGCTTACCTTTAACACTTTTTCTGAGTGTACTAAAACAATATACAAAAATGTTTCAAACACAAAGAGGGGAGAAGGATTGATGGTAAAAGAGCTGTGCAGCTAGGCCTGGTGGCACTGAGGGTTGAGGCGCTGAATGCCACACCTTGCACCACAGCCAGTGACCCAGGTTCAGGAACGAGCCCAGGACATCGGAGATTGGCATGGGACAGAGAGAATTGAGCATCTGGATGACTGCTGTCCTCTCTGGGAGGGTTCTGGGGCCTGCTCAGCATCCTAGTGACCCAGATGGAGATCGAGGACAGCACAGGCATGCCAGCCAGTGTAAGAAGGGAGGAGTGCAGCAGGCATCAGCATGACAGCCTTGCTCAGATGCCATTGCACGCCACACTATCACAGGAAAAATAATAAGAAAAATCCTCCAATGATCGTGGAGATGATGAGGACTCCAGGGACAGGACTCACGTCCACAACCCACCCATCTCCTCAGGGTACTCCTGGCAAACCCAGCACACCCAGGTAAGACCTCTCTAATATCAGAAAGGCCGTTAAGGAGAACAGACCCATCCCGGGGTGATCTGTGAGGCTAGGTCTGCCTGGGGTGTTGGGGAGTACCTTGAGACCAGGGTTCAGGCAGGGAGAAGCAGTCCTTGCCGTCTTGCAGCCAGGAAGGATGTCTGGCCTAAGAGGAGCATAAATAAAGTAAACAAAAAAAAAAGAGCTGTGTAGAATTTTCAAATTTGCTTTCACAGAATTTATAATTCTTTTCTTCTTTAATAGAATTCTGTTGGAAGCAGAATTTTTAAAGAAGACTGTTACTTTTTAATGTAAACCACCTATTAGTAATTCACAGTTCACTTAAACTTCTAATTAGTGTTTTGCAGTGTATGTAGAACATGGATTCGTTTTCAACAAGCATGGATGTGTATAAATCAGTACCCATTAAGATATTTAGTTCAATTGCCTTATTTGTTCTACACAGAGACCTTTACAAGAGTAAATAACCCTACATATAACTGCATAGTTACATGAGATATGATATCTCCACAGTTCACAAACATACATGTAATCTTCGGACACTAAGCAATAACACAAAATACACAATGCAGATTATAGAAACATAGAAATATAGAAGATGATGGCAGAATAGGACTATGTGGCCTACCTAGTCTGCCCATTTTCCCTACTTAATGCAATATCACAGACCCTAGTTGATCTGTGGCTTACCCTCTCTTCCTGCTGTGAGAGTATCCTTGCATTCTTGAATTCCCCTATCAATTTTGCCCCCACCATCCACAGGAGGCTGTTCCAAACATCAACTACTTTCTGTGAAAAGATTTCCTCATGTTGCCCCTGAGTCTACCCTCCCTCTAGCCTCATATCATGCCCCTTTGTTCTTGTACACCTTCTTTTCTAAAAGATGCTACCCTACTGTACCTTGTTTATAACCCTGAGGTACTTGAATGTCTACATCATGTCACCCCTCTCTTCTCTCCTCCAGGGAATACATATTGAGGTCCTCTAATCTTTCCTCATATCACTTTTGGTGCAGTCCTTGCACCATTTTGTTGCCCTTCTCTGGACATTTTCTATTTTGTCTTTTTCCTTCCAGAGATGCAGCCTCCAGAACTGGACACAGTACTTCAGATAAGGTCTCACTAGTGATCTTTACAGTGGCATAACCACCTCCTTTTGTTGGCTGGTGATACCTCTCCCTATGCAACCTAGCATCCCACTGGCTCTCCCACAGACTTCTCACAGATTAATACAATTAGCAGCATCAATTACTGTCCTAGTTTTTGTATCGCTGCTTGATTTGTACTTTGTATTTTGTATTTGTATTATAGTTGTTGGATCATTCATGACTGTAACTCTCCCAGGTCATGCCTGAAAATACAGTGTCTTGTCTAGTGTATCTACTGGTCAACAAAATGAAATAAATAAAATAAATGTTTAAAGTGTAATCAATGAAACAACTATGGTATTCTTTCCATTCTATATTTTGTTACAGCACATAGGTTATTACTCACCTTTCTAGACAATATATGTCTTTAGTTGTCCTAAGTATTGTTAAGAGAGCTCTATTATCTATATCGTGATTTAGCAAAATGGGCCTAGGCAGACCATCCTTACATCTTCACACCAGGGACACTCCAGGATTATGTGAGAAGATTATCAGGCCCACACACATAATTTTTTCAATTACATTCTCTGTCAATTAAGATTTTGGAATTATTCATATTATGACCAAAGAGTTTTTCTTGGAAAGGTTTAAAGTCTAAAATTGCAATGAGTTTCTTTTTTTCCATCCATGAATTCACAAAGATAATATGTCAGCTTTTCCTATTATCATTGCTTGTAAACTGTTGTGAAAACAGTGAAACACTTATCAGTTTTAAATCCCTACAGGCTTGCACACATCCTGAATAGTGACACATATATATTTTTTATATTTAATACTAATTGTGCTATCTCCTTATTGTAATTCAACAGTGCAAATAAGTTACATTTGTGAAGTGACTTTTTAAATGTATTGCTTGTCTGAAGGATTTTGTCATACCTATACAGGAAATTCATATCTTGATAAAGGATAGAATAAGTTCAGTTTTCATGCAGAATGAAATGGGTCTTTGCAGGCAATATAAAATCATCAATTGACTGGCAAGAAATAAAAGACAATTTGGTTTTGAGAACTCCTAAGCCTTATTAAAGTTTAAAAAGAAGGAAGAGATAGTGTAACACCTGGAATCCATAGGAGTACAAGATCCAAGACAGCATGGGTTTACAAAGGAAGGTCCTGCCAAACTAATCTCATATATTTCTTTAACTGGGTAACTAGAGTGGTGGACCAAGGGGAGCAGTTGATGTCACCTACCTCGACTTCAGCAAAGCTTGATACTGTTCCACATAGAAGATTGATTAATAAGCTGGGTAGGCTCAGGGTGAGCAGAAGTTGGTCAACTGGGTGGCAAAGTGGTTAAAGGGCAGAAAACAGAGAGTGGTGGTAAATGGTATACAGTCAGAAGAGATGCAAGTCACAAGTGGGTACCTCAGGATCAGTCCTGGGGCCAGTCCTCTTCAATATCTTTATCAGTGACATTGCAGATGGACTAAAGGGAAGGCTTGTCTGTTTGCAGGTGACACCAAGATCTGCAACAGAGTAGATGGTCCAGATGGGGTGGGCAGAATGAGAAGAGATCTGGATAAACTAGCAAAATGGTCAGAAGAGTGGCAACTGGGATTTAATGCAAAGAAGTACAAGATCATGCACATAGGGAAGAGAAACTCTGAAGCCACCTATAGGCTGGGAGGGAGTTGCTGGAAGTCACAAAGGAAGAAAGAGACTTGGGCATCATCATCACTGATGACCTGAAATCATCCAATCAGACCTCTAAAGCAATAGGTAAGGCTAGGGGATGTTAGGGTGTATTGTAGGGGTATCACAAGTCATAAGAGGAGGTAATAATCCCTCTTTACAAGACACTGGTTAGGTTCATTTGGAGTACTGCGGCAGTACTGGAGGCCACACCTTCACAAGGACATTAACTAAGTTGAGGCAGTCCAGAGAAGGGCAGCCAAAATGGTGCAGGGACTGCATCAGAAGACATATAGGAGGACAGATTAAAGGAGCTCAGTATGTATACCCTTGAGCAAAGGAGGGGAGAGGTGATATGATCGAGACATTCAAACACCTTAAGGGCATTAACAAGGTGAAAGAGTCTAACATGTTTAAATATAAGAAAAATAGCAGGACAAGCTGACACGTCATGAGATTAGAGGACACTGATTAGGAGTAATGTGAGGAAGTTCTGTTTCACAGAAAGGGAGGTGGATGAGTGAACGGCCTACCTCAAGAAGTAGTGGATATGAATACAGTGCAGGGCTTCAAACAGGCATGGGATAGGCATAAGGGAGAAATAGAGTAAAGATGAGTATGAATAGATAGGCCATTGACAGTGCAAAGGCTGATGGCTCATTTATAAGGTAGAAAAGAAATGGGCAGACTGGATGGGCCTTGCAGTCCTTATCTGCCATCAGCTTCTATGTTTCTATGAAGATCTTGACAAAATTCCACTTTGAATATTATGAAAATACAATGTATAAAAACTTATTATAAGCATGAGCCATTAGATAAAACATGTAAATGTCAGAAGGGGAAGATAATATAACCCACTTACTGATTTTGTGTCCATTGTATGATGAAGTGAGGAAATTATTCTTGGGAGAAATACTAACCTCATTAGATTTAGAAGCAAACCATCTAACATCATGTGTGTTGTAATCAAATATGGTATTTTAATTAGAAAGAATAATCTCTATGTGCAAAGTTATCGACACTGAGAAATTACATATAAGTCAAGACACTGAGGAAAAGCAAACGTTTATGATAGGAAATGCTCTTTCTCAATGTTATATCACATGATAAAGTTTCAAAAATCATTAGAGGTAAAGAATACAAAGGACATGTCCCAGGAAAATTCATCCAACATCCATCAGTGGATTTACAAAAGGGATATAATTTTATTATATGATTGTATGTAACATGTTACCAGATGTAAAACATAACTTGATGTATATATGGATTTTATCTTACCAGTTTGTTTTAATAAGACTTTGTAATGACAGAATCTGCTGAGCAATAAACTTGAATCTGAAATGTGACAATAATGAAGACTGGTGATAGTTAGTTTCTTTTCAATGTAATTTTTCCTGTAAACATTTTTGGTAATCTGTCTTCAAGTAATCCTGTTAACATAACCCAGTAGTAACCTGTCATCAAGTAATCCTGTCAGCATAACCCAGTAATTAAGTTTTCTGGCTTGCCAGTGCCCAGATATTTGTGCAACCCAGTTCAGGTCTACAATAGGATGCTGGTAGAAATGTTGAAGCTCCCAGTAATGAGCAAAGACATTGTGACCATAGTTAATTCAACCTATTCTTAATTATACAATGGCACTCTAAAATGTAGAAATCTGATTAGCTGACTGGCTCTTTCATCCCTGAGTAAATTCCAGTATAGCTCATACAAACAAATCCAGTCAGCCCCATCAATAGCACTCCTGCTGAAATCAAGCCGACCTCCGAAACACAAGCAATAAAGCTCCATGTTGCCATCACACTGAACCAGAACAGAAAAAAAGCATGACTTTTAAAAGTCAACTGACTTTCAAAGTGATACACCACCACTTTACAAATGTAGTATAAATACCATAAAAGTTTTTTTTCCTCAAACAAATGTAGTACACTTCATAATCTTGTAATCATATGGTGTACCTGCAAATGCAATGCAGACCAAACTCACACTGCGGATTTTTCCTGTACTGCATGCCAAGTTGCAAATGAGATCATTATCTGCCAGCTCTTGTAATCTTCTGTGCCTCCAGCTTCTGTGATGATCACTGCAGCCTACTGCCTCCATTGTGATGCTGCTTGGTCCCCGATCCCAGTATATGACCCACATACCAAGCAGTTGCTAAAGTTGAAAATTGTCATAAAAAACTCAGCTCCAAGTTGAGCTGCATGAACATTGCTGCTCCCTAGCTGTCCTTTGCCACACAGTGTCCCACTTCAATCTGCCAGCTATGTATCTTGACTTTCACACATAAGACTATTGCTGTCTTTACGATTGAAGAAAAAAATGATGTACCAACTAAAAGCAGAATTGATAAAGCTAAAGCAAACATGAAAGTACAGAATGCAACCTCAGTAATTGCACTGCACTCTCTAAACACAGAATACAAACTGTGAGGCTCCCTGTTTAAAAAAATGAAAAACGAATAAAACTACACTGTCTCTTTTTAAACATAAGACTGACTCAGCTGCAGGATGGTGAGGGATCAAAACAATGAAGGCTCATAGGCTCTATTATCCTGTAACTGAATGTCAGTGAGAACTTATTCTTCATTTATTTATTTAGTTTTTGTTGACTGGGTAAGTGCACTAGACAAATCCTATCTTTTCAGGCATGACCCAGGGAGGAGGGATAAATGAATGCCAACTGACCTTGATCCACGTTGTGGTGTTGGTGGTATTTTCATGAATGGAGAAAATGTGTCCATTGCACCAGGAAATTCTCTCTTTGTCAGTAGGGGGAGCTGTTGCTATGGAGGAAGGTGTTTTGCTTGCTCATTCTGCTGGTGTACCTGTGGGTGTGCAGGTCTCCGAACTCACAAGTCCAGCTCAGAAGACCCTCGATGTGTTTGAAGCTGTTATGGATAAGGAGAACGAACTACCTGATATTGCAGTGGATTCAGCAAGTCCACCTACAGGCTCTTTGCCTCAGACAAAGCCTGGCTGTCCAATATTCTAAAACAGAACAAAAAGCTCCGTATGAAGAGTTGGGATGAAAACTGTCTCCCCACGCTACAGAATTGGTGCTCACTGCAGTTCAGGAGGAACCGCTGAACACTGAGGATTTGCGAGCTGCAGCGCTGTTCCTGAAGAACTTGCCTAACCTTGACGTGGCAAATGCAGCCTCAGCTGAAAGTACTGCAAATCTACCTAGTGACGTAGGTTTATCAAAAGAATTCCGCCTGCCTGAGTCAGAGCAGGTGGAGCAGTCTGTGACAGCTACTGTGCAGCCCAACCTACTGACAGAAATGCCACTAGACTGCATGTGAGACTGTTGAAACTGTGAGTAATCTTTCTCTTGCAACAAATGAATGCTTGTGAAGCTTTGCTGCTTAGTTTGCTAAAGGAAGACATAATGATATGACTCCTCTTGTAAACGAGGAAGTTCCCCAACCTCCTAGAGCGCCGCTATGAATGCAGGGTAGAAAAGAAGTGAGTCAGGTATCTGGATTCCTGACCCCTCGCACAGCCCAATACCAGAACAACCTTTTCCACAGGAAAGCAATCTTTCTGCTCCTGCTCTTATTAAGATTGCTAATGAAGATGGGACTTGTTTGCATCAGATGACTGTTCAGATGCTTTGCATCTAGATAATGAATCAGTTATGCCTCCTTTTCAGTGTCAGCATCCTCAGAATCAGAAGGCTCTGAGACACAAACTACAGGGTGGGGGCGATAGGCTGACCTTAGATCATAACTTACCTCAAGAGCAACAGAACTTATTTGAACAGTCCAAAAATGCTTGGGAACAATTTCGATGAAAGGACCCTTTTTCTGGTTTCCTCCTTACAGAGGTGAAATGCTGTTCGTATTGAATATCTAGGTGGTTTGGAAATAGCCCCAGATCATTTATATGTTGGCAGAACCTTATTAAAAATGTCCTTAGGTTTTTTTTCTAATGAAATACATGCCTTAATTCATGTCTCAGGTTTAAATGTGCATGATGTTAGTCTTAATATACCACAGGGGTTAGATCTGTTGTGGACCAAATATGATGCTTTAAAATATACTGAGGTATGGATACCTTTTCGTGTTCTCCCTTGACTAAACCATCACTTAAAATGTCACGATTCTTTTAGAACTGAATCAGTGTCAGTGCATGACATCACATTTTGGTTAGAAGAAATGTGATGTAATTGACTCTCCTCAACCAATTTTTGATGAAGAACATTTGTGGAATGGAGGCTGGAAGTACAAAGTTCAGTTAAGGAGCAATAGTTTTGGCCCGGTTCACTTACCAAACAGTGAGTTTTAAGGATTGAAAGGGTCACTGCTTTTATCCTGGGCAACTGCAGACTTGTTTTAAATGTGGGGCTTCTACTCACTTGGGTTCAGCTTGTGATAGGTTAAAATGCAATCTTACCTATCCTTTAATCATTACAGTTCTGACTGTAAAGAAGATATGAGGTGCAACTTGTGTACGGACACTGGCCATACTTATAGAACCTGTCCATGGGCCACACACAACCGCACAGATTGTGTCAGTCAGACTTTATAATAAAGGAAGCAAAAAAAAATATATGGCTAAACAAGGGACCTCTAAACAAAAGCCTCAACCAGGCCCAACTAGGCCACTACCCTCCTCCACCATCTCCTGCACCCCTGAAGGTATTGAGGTCGATGTAGTGGCAGGTAGCACTGTTCCTGAGGAGTCGGCTGCTCCTCCAGCTACTGATGTTCAGCCAGCAGTTACTGTGGCAGAGCCAGAAGGAGCTGTGATAACTAAAGAAATGCCCTTCCCACTGTTAAAAATTTAGCAAAGAAGCGAGGCATCAGGCAGTCTAGGCTTCAATCCAAGGTTGCTAAGGCCATGTTCCTGAGGATGAAGGTTTGCTATTGCAGAATCGTTTTGATGTACTGTCCAGTAACAAGCCAGAATTGAGCAGGGGGAGACTCAGAAGCATCTTTCTTCGCCCCTCATACTGGAATCGGAAGGTGACCTGTTAGTTCAGGGAATTGAAAAGACAGGAGGAAGAAAATAGGTGTTAGAGTTTGAGGAGTTCTAGGATAAAAAAACACACCCTGAGTTATCCTTCTGTCCCTCCATTAAGAAGTATCATTCACTGCTTAGCATTGTTACAGTGAATGTGAATAGTATTAAGAGTGCAAAGCGAGACTAATTACTTTGTCCGCTTTGCAAAACTTAAATTGTGATATCTGTTTACTGCAGGACACTAGATTTAATACACACTTTTTGGTTAGGGCAACCCAGAAACATTGGTGTTGGAGTCCTTCTTTTTTCCTTTGGAACTGATGTCTGTGATGGGGTAGGAGTTTTGTTCAGAGGAGATGGGTTTAAAGTTTTCAGGATGGTTGATATTTTATTGGGGAGGGCTTTGATCTTGGATTTTTTTTTATATAAGGCTGGTGAGACGGATTGCTATTTATGCACCCCTTAAAAAGGATAGGATTGATCTCTTTAATAAAATTAAGCCTTATTTGCTCACAACTAAACATATTCTTTGGGCAGGGGATTTCAATTGCACGGTAGATAGACAAGATGAAGGGCATTACATATAAATTATTTTGTGATTCAAATTGTTTAAAGGATATACTTGAGCAGTGTCATCTGCAGGATTCATTTCGACACCTACATCCCCAGGGTGGGCATACCTACCACAGAGGAGCCTTGTCCACCAGGATAGACGCTTTGTTCACGCAGGATAATTCCTGTGATACTTAAGGCAGATATGATTCCATTAGAAACTACAGATCATGTGATTCTTTATGTGGTTTTGGGAGGACTGTTAGGCCCCAAGTATGGATGCCATTATTGGAAATTGAATACGGCCTTATTGAAGGAAGATAGATGATCATGTCAGTCACTGACCTTTTAAAGGCGAGAATGTCAGTGGCTGTACTAAATGATAATATTAGTTTTGATGGGAAGACACTAACAAAATTACATCCTTGTTTCAGATCTACTCTACCGGTGTCACAATTCATAGTACCAGACATATCTTAAATTATGTCAACAATTGTTAAAATTATATACTATAATTAATACACAACATACTGCATTAACAACTCAAGTAACGAACATAAAAATGAGATGGTGAAATTACAATACTCCAGGGCAAAAGCTATGTTAAATGAACATAGAATTTGTTCACCAGGCAGAACTGACTTTGGTGATGCTTTTGAAAGCTTGTACACATGAGCATCTGATAGATGTATGGCAGTTGTAAGAAATGTTGAGGGTAAATTGGTTACTGATGGTCTTGGTATTTTCACACAGTCACAACTTACTTAACCAACATGTATAAGGCCCCACTCATTGCTGACTGGGAAATGAAGGACCTTCTTTCTTCTATTGAAGTTCCCAAACTAACAGAAGAATGTGTTAAAGACCTAATTAAGCCTCTCACTTTAAAGAGATCGAGGGTGTTATTAGTCATTTAAAAGTCACACTTCTCCGGTATAGATGGCTACCTCTGAATTTTATAAAACTTTGTTGACTTATTAACAAATATTTTAGTAGTTGTTTACAACTGGGTTTTGAGAAACTTACATGTAGACTTCCATTTTTGTATTGCTGTCCAAATTTTGGTCTTTAACATGGGGACCGAACTGATTTAAATAATTGGTGGTCTCCAGTTTATTAAATACTGACTATAAGATTTTATTGAAATTCTTCAGAACAGGTTAGTGAATACTGCATCAGTACTTATGTCTTTGGCTCAAACTTGTACAGTACCAAACCGACTAATACAGCATAATCTGCTATTGATACAGAATTGGTAGAACAAGGTAAAGAGGTCATCTTGTGCAGCTATCTTATGTCATTGGATCAGGAAAAGCCTTTGACAGAGTTCCTCATCAGTTTATTTCAGTACTGTACTTCATTATGGATCCTCGATCTTTTGTGACTTGGATTGATTTACTGTGCAAATCTGCTCAAGCAATTCTCTAGTTAATGGAATGATGGGTACATGTGTTGATATTACATGTGGGTATGACAGGGTTGCTGGCTTAGCCTTTATTATATATATTTTGTTTAGACCCTTATTACAGCTCCTCCAACAAGATTCCTGTATCAGAGGTATCACACTGGTAGGGGGAGGATGGGGACAAGGGTGATTGCATATGCAGATCATGTATGTGTACTGGTAGCTGATCAAGATTCAGGAGTAAGAGCATTAGAGGTGATAGATCAGTATTCTACGCCAACAGGGCAAAAAATCAATAGGGGAAGAGCATTATTTATGCCGTCAGTGGTACAGTACTCAGACGGAGATATGGCAAGGGATAAAGGTGACGATGGGCACTTTCACATTTTTGGGGGTCTGGTTTGGAAGGGATGATAATGGCTGTTTAACTGGAAAGCTAAATTAGATATAGCTCAGTCAAAAGTAGCAATTTGGAAGACTTGGCAACAATCAAAAAGAAGAAGGTTGCAGCTGTCAAACCTTTCTTCTCTCTATATTATTCATTAGTGCTATCTATCCACTGCCACAAGTTTATGAAGTAACACTCTTAGTTTGGTTTTCCAGTTAATTTGGGGAAGCTGTTTAAATCCAATAAAGAGGGAAATATTGTATTTACCTGTATGGAAGGGGGTTTGAACTTGCTTAACCCAGTAGTTTTCTTTTATAGTATTTTTTTTTACATATTTACTAGATCTTACTAGACCTAGCCAGGCCCTTTGGACTTTATATGCAAACCATTGGATTCATCCAATATACCAGATGTGGGGAGCTCAGGGAGTTTTATCGGCTCAGTTAAGACAAAGTGTTTTTTCTGACCTGCCCTTGCTAAATTAAAAAATGGGGGTTAACAATGTGAATCGTACAGCTTCCTATGAGTAAATTGCTTTTATGACATGATCAACACACAGAATGGTATTTCAGCAGTTGCCTTTAAAGATATTGACCCCATATACCACACATATGTGTTGGAATCCTTGAAGGATAACTATATCCCCAAAGGATTTGGGATGTTAGTGGTTATGTTCACATGGGAAGTTATTTGTTAAAGGAAATGCCAAGCACAGATGTATAGAAGAATGTATGTGCTCTAGATTGAGTTGCATGGCACCAGAAGAAACCATGTCTCACTTTCTTATTCAATGTCCCTATGTACAGGAAGTATGGGCTACACTGCCAAGTTTATGGGGAATCAGTATTGGCAGACTGTACATAAGCAGAAGTGGTTGGTGGTTTTAGCCTGCAGAATTTAGGGATGATAGATGTCTGATATGCCCAATATTTTCCTTTATTAAATTTATATTATGGCAGACACAATGTAAATATGTGTTACAACAGGTGTACCAAGACGCAAGGTCTGTTATTAGTATGAGTAAACATGAATTGTATAACCAATGTATGTTTGAACAACAGCATATGTCTCCAGTACATGGGTTCTCTGATGGATGTCTGTCCTTTATGAAAGACAAAATAGGATGATTTTTTCACAAATGTTTTTGTTTATTTTCTCATTTCTGTATTAAGATTGTTTTTGATGTTGAGTTGTGTCTGACAACAAATGTGTATATACTTGTTCAGTTTCTCAAATAAAATGTTCTCCTACTTCCAGTGGGGAACCCTTGTTGTCTTGGTCTCCATCCAAGATGGCAGCCACAGAGGTGGTGAAGAAGCTCCGTGCTACTCCTGGAACAGGTGGACTGGTCTCTTCCCTGCTTCTCCCTGTTTAGAGACCACAGCTTTTGCTGATTTACACATAGATACAGCAGTTTCCTTTTCCTGATGCTGACATGCTTCCTATGGACATTTCTACTGACCAACAGAAGAACAATTCACTCTAGATGCTGGTTCTCATGTTTTGGATCTACCTACTGCTTCTCCAGAGATTCATTCTCTAATGCTTTAACTGCAGGCTGAGGAGGAGCATTTTGCACTCCTCAGATTGGAACCATGAACTGCCCTAACTTTGGCTCAGCAATGAGAATCGGCTGCTCGGAACTTCAAAACTGTGCAGGATCATGAAGGACTCACCCATATTGCAGCATTTGCCTGTTGTTGGGAATCTTGCTGAGGTTCCTTCGGGTTCTCAAAGTTCTGGATCTTCTCCTGCAGTGAGTCTTTCGACCGGAGTGTCACAGTGTGGATTACCTCAAACATCAGTAAGACCTGGACTGGATCTGGCATGCAAACTTTCCGATGCATTTCATTCTTTTGCTGCATCTTCCCTTGTTCACCAAAGGATGTTTCAGCCACCCAACAAGCAGCAGGATGGATTCTTTCCTACTCAGGTTGCTGGATTGCGGGTCCCTCTCCAATATTAACTTCACCGGTCCCGATACATGCCCAACAACAACCGGGTCATTCCTTCCGATCCTGTGCCTTCTCCACAACTTCTGACGAACACGCCAAATGACAACTCATACTTGTTTTACACCTCCCTTCAGAGCTTCACCTTTCCAACACTCCTGCTCCTATTCTACGTGGGCCCTGAACTTCACGACCTACTTCACCAATTCCATTGACTTCTATTGCTTCATTCCAGCCTCCTGCAGCCCACTGAACTTATTAAAGCCATCAGATAAGAAATCTTATTCTTATCTTTTCACCAACCTATATATACAGCTAAGTGTCATAATCTGTTAGGCTTATCTATAAAGAGGGTATGCCAGAATTCTCAGTAAGGAAATTTGTTAAATCTTTTTAAAAGGCTCTGTGAAGTTTTTGCTGATGAAATTTACACACTTATTCATGTGTCTGGTGAATCTACTTTGAAGTGAGTTTTAACATAATTTGGCTACAATTGTTCTGGGCACAATTTTAAACACTGAAATCTTCTCCATTGTGGGCCCCTTTGAGGCAATTCCCTGACCAGACCTGAATACAAAGTGGTCACTGTTCTCTTCCAAAATAAAAGGTTAGTGTCACTGACCTGACCTACTGGCTAAAACAAAGGTGTTCAGTTTTAGGAAGCCATATTTGATTAGCCATTTTTGATGAAGAACATATTTGGACTGGGGGTGGAAGGTGAATGTTATGCTCCATGTTACAGACACTGGTCTTATTCATCTCCTCAACTGTTTTAGGTCATGACTATGGTGTCCTGTTTTATGCAGGACAACCAAAGGCATGCTACAAGTGTGGTTCCTGTACACACTTAAGCAGCCTGTGAGATCAGATTAAATGCAATCTTTGTCAAGAACTGGGGCATACTAGTGAAATTGTCTTAATGAACCAAAATGTCATCTTTGCAGTTCAACTGGACATACCTATCAGAGTTGTACCTGGGCTACGCACAATCAGTCTGCCTCTGCTGATATTGAGGAGCAAAGATTACTGATAGCAGTGGAGAAAAGAAATGCATCCCACCCCGAGACCTTCTTCAGTTTCTGTTATCCCCGCTTTGATGTCCCACCTTTTGCAGAGCAGTTACCAGAGGACCCCCCATGTTGCCACCTGACAGTGTTGCCCAACCCTCTTTCCTGAACAGATTTCAGAAGAATCTTCGCCTACTGGTATGCCCCCAGGTTAGTAAACGATCCACTAAAGGTCTCAGAATGGTGCCCATTCCATTTCTAAGGTATCTAAAACCTCGAGCTTCCATTGAGCAACAAATATCAGGCCCTGAACCCTCTGACCTTTCTGACACTGATTCAGAAAGCTCAACTCTATGGTCTTCCCAGGTGGATCTACATTCCGATATGGAATTACATCCTCCTTCTGTAGGCACACATCGTAGATCACAAAGGTTGAGGACAAAGCCTCCTGAAGACTTCCTTCTACCTTTTTCACCTTATCTAAATGTCTCCTACTCTTGGTTCACTTAATGTGAACAGTATCAAAAATCATAAATGAAAATGTTTGGCACTGTTTTATTTTCGGTCTTGTTCCTCACAGATTGTCTTTTACCAGATACTAGACTGCATACTATTGTTGAAATAGGACAGGTTAGTAAACTATGGTATACTGGACCTTCCTATTGGTCATAGGCCCAGATGTCTGCTCTGGGGTTGGTATTTTGTTTCATTCCAGTTTGGAGGTACATCTTCTCAAACTTATTGATTTAATTCCTGGGTGTGTATTGAATCTTGATACTAGAACAAATAATTCTTCTTATAGGTTAACTAATGTCTATGCTCCGAGTCTAAAGCAGATAGAGTTTCTTTATTTAAAGACATTCAACCTTATTTGTTGTCTTCCCAGGCTATTATTCTGGGTGGGATTTTGATTGTGGACTTGACAAACATGACGGGGTGCTTACTCCCTACTACTAAGATGTACTTTGATATGTCTACTTTAAAAATGTTATTTACCTGTCACATTTAAAGGATGCCTATTTGGCTACTCATAATGCTGTTCATCCCACATTTCAGAGGGGCCATTTGGCTACAAGAATAGATTTATTTTTCCTTTTTCATTTTTATCTGTTTCCTCCATTAAAGTTATAGAAATGGAATTTTCGGATCATAAGCTTTTGCACCTCTGTTTGGGGACTACATAACATTTTCTCAGGGTCCTGGATATTGGAAATTTAATTCTTCCCTTTATCCTAATCATTCTATGATACAAAATCTTAGGTATTTTGCAGCTCGTAAAAGTTCTTTCTTTGATTTGTTTGACTCTCCTGCCCTCTGGTGGACAGACGCAAGCTGGATTTACAAAATTGTTGAAATCACATAGTAAACAAATCAATTACATGCTTACTTGTAGTATCTCCACCATTGGAAACAGTTATAGAAACTGCAGTCTTTATCCAGGACTACTACCCATGATTTTAAGTAACAAATTCACATACTTCAACAAAACATGCAAGCCTTTCATCTGCGCCAATCAGAAAGCTTGAAATATCAGCATAGTTTTGGGATAAAAGGAAGGACGCAGTCCTCTGCCCTTATCTACATTGTTCCACTACTGTCAAACATAAGGTGATGGATTGTCTTAAGGATTCAGAATGATCTGTCTATATGTACAAAAAACTTATTTCGCATTGCAACTCAACATGTTTCTTCTCTTTTTCTACTTATTCTTGCCCTGCTATTGCTTTTAAAGATTTATTGCCATCTTCTTATGTCCCTGACTGTCCTCCTTTTATTGAATAAATTGACAGCTGATATTTCAGCTGTGAGGTGGAACAGACACTTAGATCCTGCCTGCTAATAAAGTCCCTGGTTTAGATGGATTTACCTCCAATTATATAGCTTCTTGGCCCACTGCTGTCTAAGGAACTGGCAGTGGTATTCACCTTTCTTCTGAATACAGATTCTGTTCCTCTGGACATGGCCCATGGTCTTTAGTATTTTTTATAAGAAGGGTGATAGAACAGGCCTTAACTATTTAGAGGCTCATCAGCCTTCTAAACACCGATTTCAAAATACTTGCCAAAATTGTACATACTAGATTGTTGCAAGCAGCTGTACATCTCATCTCCCACTTAAACATGTTCTATACCAGAAAGGAAGATGAACGATCATCTACTTCTTCTTCGAGAACTCATTGAACGAGATAATGCAGAAGGCTTAATAGATTCTTACTTCATTAGATCAGAGACAAGCTTTCGATATCATTGGGCATGTTTACCTTGGTCTGTACTAGAGCAATATGGTATCCCAAATTCCTTTATTTTTGACTGAAATCCATTTATAAGGTAGCAACAATATTCCACTTATCAATGGTTGGGTGGCCTAATGATTCCAGTACATCATGGAGTTTGACAAGGCTGTCCTCTCATCCCCTCCTTTACATTTTGGTATTGACACACTTTTGTGGGCTTTGAACCCTGCCCTTCCTTGACACATGTACAAGCAGACACTTACTCTATTCCTTATATTGCCCTGGCTTATGCAGACGATCTCACAATCTTGGAGGCACAAGGTCAAATAACTGCCATCAACTAAGGCTTTTTCCCTATTTTTCCACTTATGGAGAGGTATGCAGGATGCCAGTGGGGAGCTGCACGTGTCTGCACATGCTCCTTCAGGCATCTGCCCTTCTCCACCCTCTAATCTACAGTATCGACCCATGCCCCAGCTGCCAGGGCCAGTACTGCACTGGAATACTGGGAACCCCTCCCAGGGGAGAAGGAGAGCAGTCCCTCAGAAGCTCAATCCTTCGCCTGCCCTGCTGACCGTCAGCAACCTGTGCTCATTCCCAAACATGGGTTGCTGGTGCAAGGTAAGGCATCCAGTGCCTCAGCCCTCAGTGCCACCGGCAGGCTACCTTGACTCAGTTCTGACTGCACTAAAGGCACTAGGACACAGTTGAATAGCCCAAGTAATGTTCTGTAGATATTTTGGATTAAAAGAATATTGCACTAGAGGGTGTGTGTCATGCTGGGATAATGTCACACCTAAGGTGGTTGGACACAAGGCCACAGGTCGAGTGCATCAAATGCCCCAGGTGTGGCATTATCCCAACACGACACACACCCTAGAGTACATTATTCCTATTATACAATGGCTCACACTGTAAAAATTAATTGAGTCATTTTATGTTAAAACAAGATTAAATGCTAAAAATCAATTGATAACATTATGCCAGAAAAGTAGTTCCTTTAAAACTGTACTTTTTCTTTTAAAACAGTTTAACTGTAAAATTACTATGTTAATGAACTTCATTTTACATATATAAAACATTTCTGGTATTTTTAACAATAAATAAGTAACTGTTGTCTAGAATAATGAAAAGTTTTAATATTGTGAACAATAAATTGTTTAAAATGCATTTAAAAGTTTGCAAAAGTTGAAATTAGAACTGCAGCTTTAACTTGTTAATGCATCATTTTTAGTAGTGGGTT
Organism: Neoceratodus forsteri; assembly: GCA_016271365.2. NCBI lineage: Eukaryota > Metazoa > Chordata > Ceratodontiformes > Ceratodontidae > Neoceratodus > Neoceratodus forsteri. The sequence continues at coordinate 633,064,661 of CM057455.1, read as the reverse complement.
TGTATAAGTCAGCTTTTATAAATATTAAAGGGACACTGTCACCCTCTTAGGCCTCAAACTGTTCCTAGTTTAAAAAACACATTTTATGATTATTTAAATTATATAAAGTCTGTTGATGCAGCTGGTAGTTTGATTTGGATCCCTTTTTATTTTAAAGGTGAAAACTGTCTGCCCACAATATTGGTGTTACCACACCAAAACATGTCTGTTTACAGTTCTGAATGAGCTCCACTGCATCTTTCCTGACTCAGGAACACCCCAACACAATCTAGCCACTCATTATGTAGCGGAGTACAGATGACTATTGTATTATGAGTGGCTGCACTGTTTGGGAGTGTTTCTGATGTTCAGGCAGTGTACTAAAAGTCATTCAGTTATTTGAAGAAATCAAAGCTGTGCATAGCTACTGTATACATTACCATGCATTTTGGTTCTATTAAGCAAGGAGTCAGATAAAACAACATCAATGAATGTTAGAGAAAGTAAGTAATCATAAAATGTGGGGTTTTACCTAAAATAATATGATGAAAAAAGGTTGACACTGTCCTTTAAACACACACATCATGTTCCCTTGTATTTTCATTTGTGTGTTACTTTTGTTGCTTGCCTATACCGATTGCTCCATCTGATGCCTCTATTTCTTGATATTCTTGCAGGTTGCATTCTCTTGTTTGCTGTACTTCGATTTTGTCTGTTCCAGGTGTGTAGGGCCTAATTTGCAGGCATTGTGGGTTGTTGGAGGTACCTGGCTCAGAGGTGGAATCCAGTGTCATGACCACAGGCAGAGGAAGTAGACTTGAGTCTGGGTGTCTGCAGTTGTTTTACTCCAGACTAGATTCCGCTCCAGTGACTTGTTCAGCTATAGATGGTGTCCAATAACTCTTTAGAGAGGATTCTTGCTTGTGCCCGGTTACGAGATGATTTGTTGGCTCTCCAGAACTGCATTGCTGAGGTGTGTGATGGCTGTAGCTCACAAACTATGCTGCATATAAATTGTGTCAAATCCAGAAGATTTGCATATGCAGGGAGCACTGATGACAAATAATTGATACCAATGGGTTCCGTGGTATACCATGTTTCTTCTTCAGCCCATGGTTTACAAGACTTTCTGCAAGGAAGCATATATAGGCTTGGGCTATTGCCATGCAATTTCAAGAAGAATTTCCACAGAGCATCTGTGGGGCAGTGTGGATGACCAGGGATCAGGAACAAGCAGCCACAGTATAGGTCCTAGTCCTTTTCATTGGGCTTTGAATGTTTTTCATTTGTTCATTAAAGCTTAGGCCTGCATCTCCAGCCCATTTGGTGCTTTTGAATTTGAAGGACTGTGGGTTAGCTGTCTCTGCCCCTCACTGCCATGTCTGGCAAAGTGTATCTGGATTTCAATCCAGACACGCATAAGATTCTTTCTGGTGTGTCAGGATTCAGAACCTCATAGTGCTGTAAGTGGCAGAGTCCGTTTACTGACAAGGCTGGGTGGTGCTGAGCTTTGTCACTGCCTTGGCATCTCAAGTTTATTATGTAAGCCATGAACACATTTTAGCTGAACTGAACTCTTCATTATTGAGAATATCGATGTTACTGCTCTGCAGGGCTCATTTAAATATCACTTATGCTCGCTCAAAGTCCCATAAAACTACTAATCTCTATACAGCTCTCCTGAAGTGTTTCTCACAGAGGCATAGAAGTGCTTCAGTATGAAAAATAATTCTTGTGGAGTGGCAGTTTTAGATCTATCTGAGTGTTTGTCTCACTCACCCTGTCTGTCAGGACTTTAATAGCCCAGTTGGTTTGGTGCTTCGTGAGGCTTCATTATGGTTGCATTCAATCTGGTCCAGCTATTGAGCCATGATTAGAGTTGCCATCTCTTTTCTGTTCTTTTTGGTGGTGGTATGGAGTTTCTTCTTTATTAGTTATATCTTTGCCAAATGGAGGCCTGGATTCAGAGATGTCTGCCGCAAGCTGCAGCAATGGCAGCTATGCAACCTGCCCTGCACTCTGGCACATGCACCCAATTCAGGAATGGATCGGGTGCAGTGGTCTGTGTCCTGTGACTTGCAGTAGCTGTGCAGGTAGGGGCGCAGTACCAGAATGCTGCAGGTTGCAGGGCACCAGTTGCAACAGGCGAGGGCCACCATGACACCCCATGCCCACCTCAGAGGCCCCTGCAGTGTGTGCACCAGCCCCAAGCCCTGCCATGGTCCCCACAAGAACATGGACCCATACCTGCCCTGGTGGCTAAGTGGTCCCCCACCCCCAACAGACACACCCAGCAGGTGCATTGGTGACAGGCTCTGGTGGTGAGGGAGGACTGTGCCAGTCACCAGTGGGGCATTGAGGTGTGGGGGGCTCACACTGTGGGGTGGGGGCCACTAGACTACCAGGGTGGTTACAGTGATGGTGGGGAATTGTGCCCCAGGGCATGGGGGCTCACAATGTGTGTATGTGGGGTTCTGGGCATTGAGGGTGTGTGCCACATCCTGTCTGGCACCTTGCATGCCATGCCTGGGACCCAGAGCCCATGGGGTCCATAACCCACAGGGGTTGTGTTGGGCATAGTGGCAACCTCCAGTGAACAGCAAAGACCAGTTAGACCACCTTTTATTGGCGTAACTGGTTTTTGCAGATGTTCACTGATGGTTGTCTCTGAATCCCATCAGTGGACGTGTGGCCACCCTACCTGAATAGGGTGCAAATGCTGCCAGAAACCCCTTCCCCATGTCACAAGAGGGTTTCAGGTGCATAGATGCTGTTGGGTGCAAGCAGCCTGCCACATGTCGAGGTTGCCTATGTGAACCCTACGGGAACACAACGCAGGGACACAAATGCGACTTGCACTTATTTTCCGATGCAAGTTGCCTTGCATCCTGCATTGGCTTCTCTGAATCCAGCCCCATTTGTCTACTATAGACATTTTCACAAGCTCAGAATTTACTTTGGAAGTTGACTCATACTATGATGCCTTTGATTGCTGACAAATATTTGTGGCTTTGTTTTTGACAGCAGAAAGCAGATGTGGGGAGAGATATCTGTTGGTGACTGTCGTGAGGCTACCTTGATAGTTGGCACTATATCCATGGTGGTATGCCAGGATAACACCATGGATACAGTGTCAGGCTGTCCAATCAGATTTCAACATTTTCTTTTGTCATTGTGTAATGTTGTTTAAATATGTTCTGTGTCCTGTTTTCCATACTTCAGCTCCAAACACTGCTTGTGCAACCATTCTTGAATTTATAACTTCATAGCTGCAAGTGTATTATTGCTCTGTATTTCCAGTTGAATCTATTTATAGCCAGCTGGGTCTGATTTAAACTTTCCTTAAGTTATTTTAAATGATGTGTTCACCTTCAGTTTGCAGTTCTGTTCACTCCTAAATATTTGTAATCTTAGACCACTTATATATTACCCAAGAGGAGCCAATTTGTTTTCTTAGTCAGTTCCAATTTGAATTACTTTAGTTTTATTTATAGTTTTATTGAGTTTTAGATAATCACAGTTTCATTAATTTGAATAATTTAATATTTTCTGTAATCCTACTAAGGTAAAAGAAAAAGAGTCATCATCTCGTCAAATGCCAATGCATAGCATTGTTTCTGCAGAATTGAAGGGCAGTGGAACCTTGTATCTTGCAGCTGGCAAAGTATTATGTTCACATAAAATTAAACAATACTGGTACTTGGACACAACCTTGCTTGGCTCCATAATTGATCTGAAACTTCCCCTTTAGAAAAGAATGAACAACAGACCATATAAAAAATAAATTCAATTAATATGTCTGCTCAGACTTCACAGTTGGAGAAAGAGAACTGCTTCTGGAATGCAGCATTAAAGATGGGAGAAACACAAAATGGTGAGGGGACCATTACAGATGACAGGGTGTTCAAAGATCTGAGAGGGTGAAGGTAGGGTAGTTACCGTGGCTTGAATGGCTGTATCCCTAGCTTCCCAGTGATGAGACAGGCCCTGGCAGCACACTTGGCAGACCTGTACAACTGTTCAAAATTGACAGATGTGATTCCAATGGATTGAGGTTGACTGATGTTCTTAAACTGTATAAGAGCGGGCTAGGGATGCCTTGGCAACTGCAGACTGATCAGTTTAACCTCTATTGCAGGGAAGCTGCTGGAAACTTTTATCAAGGAACAGATGGTAGACATCCTAAATAATTTATTTATTTATTTGAAAATTGGTACCTGAGACAGGCATACTGAGTCAAGATTCATTTTGAGGGGGTCACGTGATGGCAGCCTAGAAGAAAGCAGCTTCTTGTTTAGCTCCACTCCCAGCCCAGATTACAACCCTCAGTTCAATTTATCTTGAGCATCTCGATATAAACCTGCTATATTAACTCCTAAAGAAGGCGTTTAGCTTCAAAAATATGAAAATGGAGGCATCTGTCAAGAAACAGCCTGCCAAACATACACCGCCTCCTTCTCTGGAGAAGGAACAGGCGCAAAGTGCCCTCGGCAGAGATCTACAAAATCAACAACAGGGTCCTCTGCTCTAATGGAAGAACGTTTCTTGGAGATTATTGCACCATTGCAAAACTCGATTGAAGAGATTTCTACTGAATTGCGAAGTTTTAGATCGTTGTTGGAATCCTTAGCCACCAAAGTGGGAGATAACGAAGTCAGAATCAAGTCTGTAGATACCGCTTGGATCAACATGAATCGGAGCGAGTTTCTATGGGTAAAAGAATCAAGAAAATCGAGGACAAACTCGAGGATCTGAGGAGGAGCAGAAGAAGTAACTTAATTATTTTTGGTATTCTGGAGAAAGAAGAGGGCGTATCACCCGTCCTGTTTTACTGAAACTGTTCGAAAGATTAGCTGGTCCATCCCCAAATGGTTCAAGCTATATAGTGGAGCGGCACATAGATCTCTTTGTCCTCCCTCCGCTGGTGTATAGCCGAGACCAATAATCTGCAAATTATTGAATTATTTGGATAAGCAACATATCTTAAGTAAGTTAGATCCCTACAAGAGGTTTCCTGGGAAGGCAAGTGGATCAGGATAACTCATGACCTGCCACACTCAGTGCGACTGAAGGCCAGGAGTTACATCCAGTAGTTTCTAAATTAATTGCAGCTGAAATCCAATACCGTGTGAAATATCCAGTTTGTTACAAGTAAAATAAGCAATCAGTGGCATTCTTACGAGACTGTCGAAATCTTACGTCAAGAGCTCAAGGAATCCTTACCAGAACTGTTTAAATGAGCTCCTAGGATCACTATAATATCGGTAATTTAAGCATAGAGGTACACAGGAGATCCTTGAATTTGAGAAATCCAGATGCTCGCTACTTAATGCCCTATGATGTTTTCAATTATAAAGTTTTCAAGCAGTCCTATTACTTCACTGAGAGCCCCCTCCCACAGCAAGGTAAAATTTTGCTGGCTTTATGATATGTTTACCATGCTCCCTCTATAGATGAGCTGGAATACAGTTTATCCAGGTCCTATAAATATTAGTACCGATGGCAACTCATGTGATGGTCGACTGCACTATATGATCCTGAAAAGGCTACTGTCAATAGTTAAAGGAGAAGAAATACTATTGATAGCTTGACATGTATTAATCTCCTGACAGAACGATTCTCACTGTCACAAAGTGAGACGGAGCAGCTTAGCCAGCCTGGTATGTATAATCTCCTAATATGATGAACATCCATTATTACACGATCGGACAACAAACGAGAGAATAAGTGCAGCCAATCTGACATATATACTCTTCCTACCGGACTTGACCTGGGAAACGGTAATCATCTACTCTCTCCCTCGTATGGTGATTTAAGAGAAAGCCTGGTCAGCTCTCGATGTTTGGAGTGACATATAGAGCCTGCTTTTAGTGTATTAGCTATCTTGCAGTGGTCATTACTGTAGTCCAACAATTCATGGATTTGAAATTGAAGCTAGAATACGGGGAGATCAACTTAAAACAAGACTAATGGGTCTCCTGTGCCATCTCGTGGAGTCTGACTATCTGTCTAATATAGGGTCTGGGGTGGTTACCTGATGAGGAGGAATGAGAGTAGTGAGTTCATTACAGACCTAAGAGTGAATAATATCTGTGTAGGGGCCAACTGGTTAAATATGGTAATGCTTCAGTATTATCAACTGAAATTAGGGCAACTTTATTCGGGAGGCATAGAAGGACTGCAACCTGGGATAATTTTAATGACAGCGAATATATGGATTTAAAGGGGTTATTTCAGCATGCTAACTAGTTGGAGTATCTGAATTTTGTAATTTAGGAACAGCTGTTCTGCTTTATGATTCTCGTGAGTGTAGTACTTACTCCCCACTAGAGGGGTAAAGCTAATGAATAGGTTTCCTTCCTTTATAATTGTGGAAGGTTTGTTATCATTAGAATAAAAGTATAATAGGTGGTAAAGAAAAACTTGTTTATAAAGGATATTCTGATAGTTCCTTTCTAATGGAGGATCCCTGTATGGAAAGGTAATAAATGTTCTCTAAAATTATTTTTTTTCTTCAATTATGGCAAGCTCTAAGTTAAATCGCATGAGGGCAAGAATATAAAGTGGTAAGATACTGTGAGTAGCGGACTGAGATTTGGGTAGCGGGTAGACTTTCTGCTGGGTTGATATGAATCACATGACAGCTTGATATAGTACAGCAGTTGTTAGAACTGGGGTAGAAGTTTGATTTTATGGGTTATCAGCGATTTATGGGAGAAAGGGGGAGTGGGACTGCATCTACTTATTTCGTAGGGGAAGAGCAAGAGCCACTTCTATGGATATGCCTGGTGTAGTTTTACTTAAAATACAGCAGGAAACTTTTCAATTTGACATAAACGATGGTGTCAGGTGTTAATAACATATTAAGTTGGAATATCAAAGGCTCTGGATAGATGTAAGAGGCAAATTATATTACGACATCTTTCAACTCTTAATTGTGATGTGGCATGTTTACAAGAAACCCATCTTAAAAGAGAGGATCACTTGTTTAAGAAAATACTGGGTTGGTCAGGTATTCGGTGCAGGGTTTCATCTAATAAGGGCGGGCCATTATTTTATTTCACAAAAGATTATATTTTCTGCTGGAAAAGAAATATGGGACACACAGGGTCGATATATCCTACTGATTAGAGTTTTAATGATGCAGCAGATTATTATTGGGTTGGTCTATGGTCCTAATATAGATTCCCACAATTTTTAACACATCTATTGGACAAATTAAATTCTCAATCATCCGGGACCATATTACTTGGTGGTGAATGGAATATAACTCCACAATTACAGGGTGACAGGTCAGATAATAAAAGAATAGGGTTATCCCTGGCTCAAAGAGCTCTGAGGGAAATGATGGAAGGGTTAAACCTCGTGGATGTTTGGAGACTTAACAATCCAGGGTAAGGCATTACACTTTTTTCAATGCCGTATAAAACCTGTTCCAGAATTGATTACCGTTAGTTAGTAGTAAGTTGCTTCCTTGATTCTAGATGCAAGAATCCATACCAGGGTCATTTTGGATCATTCCCAGTATCTATTCAATATGATCCAAACCCTGGATTTAGGAGGGACTTCATGTGACGATTTATAATCAGCTATTACAGGACTCCTATACCCATGTACACCTTAAGAGTTTTATAACTCGTTTCTTTGATCAAAATATAGGTTCAGTTTCAAAGATTGATATTGTCTGGGTAACTTTGAAATGTGCTCTGAGGTGGGAATGCATCAGAATCACATCCACAAAAATTAACAAAGACAAATCACGGCTAGATGAGATCATTAACGTAATTAGAACGATGGAGCATGCCATCACTAAGCAATCGACAGAGGCTGATTGGTTAAGTTGCATCAGTTACACTCTCAATACTATTCTATCATGTTACAGAAAGCAGAGTTAGCCCTTTGAAGAACTAAGATTAAGTATCTTGAATCCGTGATAGGCAGAGAAACTCTTAGCGCTAAGAATTAACAACTAGACTCAAATAGATATATTGCAGCTTTGCAAAGCAACGAGGGAGATACTATCATTAAAGTCCCTAAAAATTATGCAGCGTTTAAAGAGTATTTCTGCAAAGTTTACTCTATTCCTGTGGAAGACAGGGTGAAAATAGAAGAGATCAATGACTTTTTAGATTCTGTGGCTTTAATGAGGTTGGACCTCAAAGATGTGGCTATGTTGGAGTTACCCATTCAAGTATGGAAAGTGAAACAGCGGTAGCACAGCTCACCCTCAGATAAGTCCCCGGACTGGATGGCCTTACTACTAATATATATAAAGCCTTTACAGAAGAAATTTCCTATACTGGCTAGAGTATATAATTACTGGTTCTGTGAGGGTTTTCTGATGAGAGCTTTCTGAGGCCCTCATAACTCTTATTCCAAAGCCAGGACGAGATCCCGTCCTCCCAGGTAACTATAGGCCGATATCTTGTTAAATGTGGACATTAAAATACTTGCAAAAGTTTTAGCTTGCCAACTTAGCCAGTTTATGTCTAGGATGGTTAGTGATGTGCAGGTTGGTTTTATGAGCAGTAGAGCATCAAGTGACCACATACGTAAACTCCATTACTTAATCACACGTGTGAGATATACAGACCCCATTGGTCCTGTTAGCACTGGACTCAGAAAAGGCATTCGACAGGGTTTCTTGGAATTTTTATTTGCTGTTTTATCAAAGCTTGGACTGCAAGATGGTTTCTAAATTGGATCAGTTTGTTATATAGATCTCCTAAAGCTCGGTATGGTGTAATGGAATACTGTCGGACCCTTTCCTCTATTATGTGGCACAAGACAGGGTTGCTCACTTTCTCCACTCCTGTTTAATTTATACTTGGAACCCCTGATTCACAGACTACTTACGGTACAGGGATTAAGGAATACAAATAGGTAACAGGAGATACCTGGTATCTACATATGCAGATGACTTGCTCCTCCATATGGAAGACCTAGACATGAGCATCCCAGTAATTTTGCATGAAATAGCACAGTTCTCAAAAGTCTCGAATTATAAGTTTAATATTTCTAAAACAAAGTTCTTTCCGCTGAATTCTGGATGCCTTCCGGTGTGGCTAAAGAGTCGGGTTTAGCTGGGAATCAAAGATGTTATTATATTTAGGAATTAAAATTACACGGAGATAGCCACAATGATAAATGAAAACCTTAATAATCAAGTCAAAATAATTAAACAAGACTTAGCCAGATGGAGTTTATTACCGCTGTCACTCTGGGCCAGAATTGAAATAGTTAAAATGAATATATTACTGAGGATCTTTTACCCCTAAATATGTTTGAGTCCTTACTTACCAAAGGTGTGGTTTGGTCCATTGCAAACAATCCTTAATGATTTTATATGGAAGGGAAAACTGTTAGGTGATCATATAGGAAACTTACTGCTCCAAAGAAGAGGGGTCCTAGCGCCCCTCCTTTTTAAGTATTATATGGCATCACATGTTAGTAAATTAGTCCATTGGACTCGACTGACCTTTGTGGTGGACCCCAATCAGTATATCCCTCCCTGGATTTACATTGAGAGACTTGGTCTCTAATTGTTCACTTATGTTAAATTCAATTCCCTATATGTCCTTCAGACTTCTACCTAAATCATTTAAAACACACCCATTGGATGGTCAATAAAAGCCCTACATCAGGTACAGAAGTTCCTAAAGGTGAATTGGCAGAATTCGCCAGACCAACCTCTTATGCATAATATGCATTTTCAAATACAGGGTGCCCTGATCCCTTCACATTCTTGGAACCCTTAAGAGGATTAAAATTGGGAGACCTAGCTCCCTAGGAAGTTATTGTCGTATGAACAAGCTTGTGTTCAGACTCAGAATTAAAAGTGAAAATTTATAAATATTGGCAGATTAGTGATTCAATAAAAGCCCACCTGAGAAAAATGGAATATGGGGTGAAGATGGGTATGAATTGCCTCTCTGTTGAAGGTAGCAGAGCAGCAGCATTCTGTTTCCAAACTATATCATGAATTCTAGATCAGGGACAAAGGGATTTCCTCCAAGATTGGTACTTATGGAGGCAGAGATTAAGGATAGGAGAGGAAAGAGTATGGGAACAAATTTGGGAGAACAATAGTAAATACATTAGACAAGATAGATATAAATTACAGCAATTCAATATTATACACAATTTGTATTATACCCCGTCCAAACTACACAAATGGGAAAATTAACATCGCCCATCTGTAGCAGATGTGAGGTTGGAGAGGGGGATCTGTACTGTATGCTATGGGCTTGTCCCAAGATTCACCCTTTTCTGAATTCAATTTGTACTTCATTGCAATCAGTAATCGGACTAGAGCCTTTTTTCATGCCAGAAATGTATTTACTAAACATTTTTCCCAGCGATATGGGTAAACAAAGGAAGGCATTTATGGCCATCATATCAGCTGCAAAGCGATTATTCTTAGGCATTGGAAAGATGTTAATATGCCACGGTGGTTGAATGGTATAGAGAGATTATGATGGCATTACAACTAGAATTACATATAGCAAAATGAATAATAAGATACAATCTTATAATACTGAATGGGGCTTCTAGATGCAGTTTTGGTTACCTGGAAGCTCCAGTCTCCATAAGCTGGTGATGTGTTATCTTTAGAACTTACAGTACTTCCCGGATACCTGCCTTAGGAAATTTCAGTGGCTCCTGAATAAGTAGATGCTGAGGGGAGGGCGTTAGGAAAATTGTGGGGTGGGTTACTGGTTATGTTTTTTTAATGTTAAAATGACTGCTGAACTTGCTAACTTTACTGTTACTTTTAACCAGGCCAAGGCTTATAATAATTTTGATGCTATGTATGTACCGCCTGGTCAGGCCATATTTCAATGTAAAGTCAATAAAATAAATTGAATAAAAATAAAAAAATTGTTTTGAGGTGCAACCCGGAGGAATGGTCATTGAGGAAACAGGAAAACATTATACAGTCATTCAGTCAAAAGCTTTATTGTTCAGCAACATACCATTACATCTTAGAGAAAACAAAATACAAAAATATATACACAATAATCAAACAAGTTTAATAATATGTCATACACAATAAGACATGCTAACAGAGCACTAGCACTTGCAGTCCACACATACTTCTATCTAAATCATTTGAGCATGATATAAAGGCAGTTCATCATCATGTTGATTTTCAATGCCAATATATTTTATACAGTCATTATTATAATCTTATTAGAACCACTTGAAATGGGAGAAAAAGAACTCATTCAAGAGCAAGGTACAGGAAGGGAGGGAAGTGAACAGAGGGAACTCAGGAGGGAATCTTTGAGAGAGGGAGGTAATAGGGAAGGTGGAGCAGCAGTGTCTGAACTGTGAGTCTGCTTGAGCAGATGTGACAGACCTTATGGGCCTAAATCTGCTGGCATTGTCACATGTTTCCATGTGTGTAAAAATCAGTTCACAATGATGGAACTCAAAAATATCAGGAGTTATAGGAGCAGAGATGCTCATTGTTCAAGTAATGCGCCCACATTAAAACACTCATCTCTTTCCAAAACACTGCTCACTTTTCTGTATAATTTAGAGTGTACACTTTTGCTTGGATGTCAGACTGTGCAATACTGGGGCTACAACAGTCATACTGACCCAGAATATGTCAACAAAGGCAGCAACACTAAGGTGCATTTAACTCCCATAGGCAGCATAGTACCAACCTAGAACACCATACTAGTCTGTTCTACCTAAAGAGAAGTTTTTGCTAATATTCCAGTAGCCACTTAAAGGTACTTAACTGCCATTTTAGAGTACAAGTGACCAGATGAGCATGTGCTAGCAAAAACACAGGTATATGCCTGAATTTGTCCCAGTGTGCATTTTAGAACCCCATAGACTCTGTGCTTTGCCCAAAATTTCCATAGTAAACAATATCTAATTGGAAACAATTAAAGGCTATATCTGCAGTTCAATGGGCTGGAGCAACCATCCACACTACCACCTCATCACTATATAAGTCAATTAATTCCAGCCTCAGTCAGAATTAATTTTTCTTTGCAGCCATAGGCTCTGTTGCCCTACAATTTGCAACTAGTGTTTCTCTCTCCCATTTTCAGCTATGTTTTGGGCTTTTGTTTAATTTGTGTTGGACTTCTTGTTTATGTCTCTCTGGCTCTTAGGTTAGTATTTTGCTTCCTGCCTCCTGGCTGCAGTTGTGCTTCTCTCTGTCTCCTTTTCTTGCTGCTCTCTGTTTTCCATGTTCCCCTGTTCTTTCTCAGTTTGTTTCCTTCTGGGCTTTCTAGCTTTCTAGCTTTTCCTGCATCCTGCCTTCATCAATTGCATTTGTCTTATGCAATTCAGATCCCATTTACTGTTGTTCCCATACCTTCAGCAATCTCAGTTCCAACTACAATCCCTGATTGTTTACACCTGGTTCCTTTCTAGGCAGTCACATCTTTCTGTGTTATGTTGTTGTTCACCAACAGCCTGCTCCCTAATATTTGGTTAACATTACTCCTGTTTTCCTGGCAGCATGAATTGTTCATTTTTTCTCAGCTCAACATCAGTGTTTAACTCAGTTCCTGCCTCGTACCTACAGTGGAGGTTACAAAAGTAGGCACAGTCCATTTTGTCCTAGGAGTTCACCTCCTGAACCTTTGTCTAAATTACAGCTCATTCTTACCTCAGACCTATGTGAGGGTCTTGAGCATAAGCCAATCGAATTATCCTCACATTAATTGCTTATACCTACATGGAGGTATCAGTGTACCACTTCAAACCTACATGGAGGTCTTGCTTACTCATACTTTGATCACCCAGGCCTACATACAGGCATCCACAAAAATACCCTCCATCTACTCCTCATCAGATGCATGCCAACCACACCCACATTATAATATGGCTCAGGGCTTGCCCTGTGACCAATGGTTTCACTCTACACCCATGAAGTATGCATCTTGAGCACGTGAACCTTGGGGTGGGGTCATTCTCACCCAGCCCCTGGGAATGTCCTCACTCTGAGCAAAGCTTTAGCTGCATTAGCTGTATTGGTGGCACCTCTTGATGTAAAATTAAAGACATCAGCTGCCAAAGGTTGGGTCCTTAAGCACAAGGGACTTCTTTAGCTGTGCAGACTGAGGCGGCAGCACCATCAAAAGCAGTTCTCCTACAACTACCTAAGGTTCACCTGGTTTCCCGTACTCTCCCTTCCTACCTGTCAAACATTTCAGCTTCATCGTTAGGCCTCCCTCGTTGAGGCTAGGTGATGTCTTTCAACAGTTTTGCTTTCCTCCTCCCACCTTGGGGTGAGGTTCTTCTAAGTGGGAGTCTCTCTTTGCTGAAGAGTTTGCTCGCAGCCCCTCACAGTGTTCCTGTTAGAGGGATAGAGTTAGACCCTTCCTCCAAATTGTTTTTCCCTGAATTGGGTCTTTAAATTACAGTAGCATAACAATCACTAAATGAATCCAAAGCTTTTATGGAAGGCAACCTAGGCCTTGGATCCCCAGAGGTTTCTCTGCATGGGGATTTTTCTCTCCTCCATGCTGAAGATCATAAAGCTAGGTAGTCCATATTGTAGTGTATTTTGATCAGTTTACTAGGTTGGTTTCTATTGTTGGATGGAGTTGGATGACGTCTCTCCTTCTTTGCCATTCCTCTCTCCTTTGGAAGTCATGCCTCCTTGCTTCAGTTTTGATATCTTTAGCTTTGCATCTCAGTCTGTATCTGTTTCAGCTCATCGGGGTTCCTGTCACTGTGCTTCTCAGCCTCAATGGTCAATGCGTGCTGCCTCAGTTCTTTTTTTTCAGGCTCCTTCCAAGGTATCCTTTCATCTGAGGGAATCCTTCCCATGGCACCTCTAGTGGATCCTCCTCAAGGGTTCCTTACCTTTCTGTACCCCCAACAGGGTAGTAGTTCCCCATGGAACAGAGAGTGCAAATGGCCAAAGTTTATCAATAGCATAACTACACAATAAGTTGCATAAGCACAGCTCAAATAGTATTCAGCAGAGCAAGCTATCTTTACTTAATAGCTCACTTGTACCAAGGCCCTATCTCAAAGACCAGCTCCTGAAAATGGAGGAGTGTATATCACGTGATGCAGAGTGCTGAGTAGAAGCTCCTCCACTAAGCTCCTGCCTCCCGATTATTAAATCGTCTTTTTAGATGTTTAATCTTCTCTAATTCCTCTGCCTGTGAATTCTTCTACTGTCTAAACATCTTGTGAGCCTGTTTTGGGTGTTAGAGTGGTAGATGGAGGCTTACATGAAGAAAGCCCATAGAAACACCACCCCTGCTACTCCTGAAAGGCCCCAAAGAAATCCTGGGCCTCGAGTGGGCCAGACAAGCCTGATCCTACATGTCAAGCTTGAGGAACAAGAACCTTTAACAATAGGTTAATAGCAGATTTTAAACCTTTTCGTGAAGAGATGAAAGATATGGCGATCGATCTGAAAACTCTCTCAAGAAAATTGGATGAAGTCTCGTTAACGGTTTCTGACAATACAGCTTGAATAGTCTCAATGGAGAGGAAGCTGGAGAGTCTGGATCCTGAATTGGTGTCTACAAGACATAAGTTGTCTCATCTAGAGGCTAAACTTGAAGATTTGGAGGGCCGTAACACAGAAATAACGTCGTAATACTAGGGCTACCAGAGGGTGAAGAGGGCCAACATGCTGTAGTATTTATACAGAAGCTGGTGGAACAGGTTGCTAGTTCCTCTCCTTCAGCCCAGTATACATGATAGAGTGAGCTCATAGGTCTCTGCGACCTAGCCTTCTCCGGATGCTCCCCATCCTATTATTTGCCGCTATTTGAATTACTTGGAAAAGCAGCATTTTTTGCAGAAAGTGAGAGCTTTACAAGAGGTTCATTGGGAGAATACAAAGCTGAGAATTGTGCAGGATCTCCTGGATCGGTCCATCTGAAGCGAAGCGTTTCATCCTATCGTATCTAAGATCGCCGCAGTGGGTTTGAAATTTAGGATGGGGTATCCAGCCAGGCTACAAATCTCAGTAAGCGGATCCTGGTTTAATTATGATGATCCTGAAGTTGCCCTGTCAAGCCTTAAATCCATCCTACCAGACTTGTTCCAAGAGCTCTGAGAGGTCTTGCTGGAGTGTCGGAGTTGCTGAGAGCCGTTTATTGGAACTGTTGTTTTCTCTCCTCGGAGGAGACAATCTCAATGAGCTGTATTTGGATGTATTGTTCTCTCATCTGGACTGGCTATTTTGTGCATGGCCTAACCACTAACAATCTCTCAAGCCCTAACTTCCTAATGCTAATTTGGCTTGGCGAAGACTTTTAGGTCTTGGGATGGCCTATCTGGGAATATAGTTTGGATTCTACTGTATTCAGTTTTGGGGGTTGCATACAGGGGAAAGTTTGGGTTGCTGATTCTAAGATTAGTGTTCATGTTACAGTTTTTGGGTATTAGAGCGGTCTCTGGCTTTCATTGCTATTCATACATACCCTGTCAGGCTCGGGTGATGGTCACAAGAGGGCACAGCACACCTGAGTAATACATGCCCGTGTGGCTCTTAATTCGAGAAGGATCTCTTCCAGTCTTTTCACCACTCCAATTTTTTCAAGGGGCATTTTGGAATCAAGGGCTGGCAGTCTCAGGAAGACATGTTTCTCAGTTTTCTCTTTAGGGTCTCGATTTCAACATTTGTCTCATTCTCTGTTCTCAGTTCAAAGTTGGGACTATTCCCTTCATCAGTTTTCCCTCTGGCTCTGGTTTTGTATAGTTCTTTCTTGGGGCAAGGTAACCCTAATTTTCACTCAGGTTTTTGAGGTTACCTGTCATAGTCATGAATTTGGCAGTTTATTTAATTCTCCCCTTTGCTATCAGGTTAATATTTATGTGCATACATGCATTGGAAGCCAGGACTGCTCTCTAGGTGTTAAGGGTTAGCTAATATCATTTGCAATTTAAACATGCACCTCGGGATATAAGTGGTCTGTCATTGGCAGAGGTGCATTATCGGAGGTGGGAGATGGAGGAAAGACCCAGTACTGTGCTAAACATTGCTTGTGACAGCTTAGGGGTCGGGTGGAAGTAGAGGTACAGGGGTCTTGTTGGGAGAGCAGGGGCTATAGGGGATAATAAATGGGTTAGCTGTGGGGGTTGGAGTGGAGGGAGGGCCTTACAGCAGCAACTTTTGGGTTTGGTTACATGTACTAGATTTCCTGAGTGCAGGGCTGAACCTATTAAATTTAATAATTATTAAGAGGTGGCTAAGGAGGTGACTTTGCTACTTGGAATGTTAAGGGATCAGGAAGAAACCCAAACAATATCAGGTTCTCAAACGTTTAAGCCTATTACGTTCTTAGATAACTTTCCTACAGGAATCCTATTTATTAGAAGCGGAAGCTTTACAGTTAAGGAGACAGCAGGTGGAGCTGGTTTATGATGCTCAGGCTTCTACTAATAGTTGTGGGGTCATGATTATTATTAATAGAGTATTCCCTCTGTCTCTACACAAGTCATCAAAGACCCCAAGGGTAGGTTTATCCTAGTTAAAGGCACTTCTGGTCAGTCCCACTTTTACTTGGCAGTATATATGGTCCTAATATGGATGATCCAGGGTTCTTTATGAGACTCATAAACATTATCCTGCCTTTGCTTCCCATCAGGATTATTTTGGGAGGCAACTTTAATCAAGTTGTAGATTCTAATCTCGACAGGTCAGGTAGTGGACCAGGAGTGGTTTCTCTGGGACAGAGGGCTTTTAGGGACTTATTGGATCAATGCAGGTGGGCTCTGTGATGTCTGGCGCGTCCTATTTCCAGATTCTAAGGAGTTCACTTTCAGGTCAATGGCGCACAGCTCAGTCCCGCACTGACTACATTCTTATTTCTCAGGATCTCCTACTGGGGTCAAGACTTCTTAGATCCAACCTGGCCCTGTCTCTGATCATTCATTGGTGTTATGCAAATTGGCATTCCTTAATTTACCAAATAGGGAAACTAGATGGAAACTTAATGAACAACTTCTTAAAGATTCTAAGTATTGCAAGCTCATAAGGGAGCAAATTGAGGTCTTTTCTTATCCAACCCTTAGATAGTGCAAAACCAGATATTTTATGGGGGCCTTTAAGGCCTACATAAGAGGGATCCTTATTAGTATGACGGTGAGTAGGAAAAGGGCAATGGAGAAAGAACTATTATCATTATTGTCCCAAATTGGTCCTCGAAATTAATATTTGAGTTACTGCCCCAGAAGAAGACAAGAGGAAGCTCTTAGTGCTGAGAGACAGATATTTAGAGTTACTTCAGGAAAAGCAGAATTAGCTATTATTCGTACTAGAGCCAGTTACACAGATCAGGAGAGAAGGTGGGCTTATCGGCAATGCGAGTCAAGCAACAAGAATCTGCAAGATTCATTCCTCCAATTAGGGCAATAGCTGATGGGTCTCTGTAAATATCTCCTACTGAGATAGTACAAGTATTTGCCCTATACTATGAAATGCTGTACAGTGATATGGAGTTCCCTCCTGCCCCGGAGCATGAAGAATTATCTGAGGGATTCCCATTTACCCTCCCTTTCAGTACAACACAAGGGTTTTTGGTCTCTCCCATATCACAGGAGGAACTTGCTGAGGTTTTAGTGGATTACCCTCAGATAAAGCCCTAGGCCCTGATGGATTCTCCTCTCTATTTTACAAAGTGTTTTGGGATCTTCTATTACCTTTACTTAATCGATTATTCCAATATATTTTAACGGGCACAGGTAGATCCTCATCTCTTTGAGGCCTTGATTGTACTTCTCCCTAAACCAGATAAGGATCCTGAACTTGTTCAAAGCTACAGACCTATATCTCTTTTAAAACCAAGACATAAAATTATTGCAAAGATTCTAGCCAATAGGCTAACTGAGTTCTCCTGACTTAATAGGTATGAACAGGTAGGATTTATGAAAGGCTCATCAGCTGATCATTTAGTACACTATCTCATGTCTTCTCGGCTACCAGAGATGCTGAGTTCCCTGCAGGTCTGGTCTCTCGGATGCCAAGAAGCCATTTGATCATGTGAATTGGAATTTTTGTTCAGAGTTTTGAAGCTTTTCAATTTCCTCCTGTATTTATATCCTTGATTGCTGCATTATATAAACCCCTACAGCAAGGATTCCTGGGAACAGGGCTTTCTCCAAATCCTTCCCACTCCATTCAGGGACTAGACAGGGTTGCCTTATCTCCTCTGTTATTTAATTTATATCTGGAACCTCTCATCCAAAATATTCTCAATAATATTCTATACAAGGCATTTGGGTTGGACGTCATGAAATTAAAGCCACTGCATATTCGGATGATTTGTTGATACACCTATCCCATCTGGTATCTTCTGTACCAGCCTTATTGAATGAAATAGCAAGATTTAGTGACCTGTCCAATTACAAATTGAATGCCAGTAAATCCTTATTCTTTCTATTAAACCATAAGGTATTCAAGAATGATATTAGTCCCTTAGGTCTATGTTGGACTCACAGGTCCTTTAAATACTTGGGCATTAAACTATCCCAACCCTAACATGGTTTAAGGAAAATCTTGAATCTCTCTCACAGCTTATTATCCATGACCTTGATAGGTGGTCCAAACTTCCCATATCATTATGGGGCCGGATTAACATAATCAAGATGAATATCTTCCTAGAATTTTTACCCTTTAACTCTTCTCAATACTTTTATCCCATTACTCTGGTTTAAAAATTACATGGCATGTTTACTAGATTTATCTGGGCAGATAAATATCCCCATTTAGCCTATTACAAATTAGCAGCTCAAAATTTGAGGGGGTTTGCGGATTCCCATTTGGCTATATACTACTGGGCAGTCATCTAGCAAAATATTTGAGATGGATATCCCTGGCCGGAAAAGGAACAACTGGTCTGGCTTAGGATTGAACTGGATGTAATTAGATCTAAGAATCTGGACCCCTAACCTTATTTTATCTTAAAATATCCAATCATGTATGATCGAGGAATGCCCCACAGTAGGTACTTCACTAAGGGTATATGCACAATTATGTTCTTTTTGCATTATACCTCTCAGTTAGTCTTAGCTCAGTCTATTTGGAATTCCCCATCCTTCACTATTAATAAGAAGCAGATTCCTGTAAATGGCTGTCCCAACTGGGAGAAGGAAACTGCTTTCTTTGGTGGATGAAGAGGGGCAATGGTTGTCCATAGGAGATATTATTAAGAAATGTCTTATTCCGGTTTCCTCCCATTTCAAAGCTATGCAGTTAAGGCACTTACTCACAATAGTTTTGGTAACCCCCCACCCCAGATGTCCCAGCACTGATACCTGAGGGTCTCCTCACTTATTGGATCTTCAGGTGTCATGTCTAAATTATATCAGGTTCTGTTTCACAAAAGATATGGAGACTCTTTTGGACCCACAAGATTCTGGAATTGATTCTTCCTCAGTATCATCTGGGTGGCAATCTCTGTGGAGATCCTGCCATAAATATGTTTCTCAAGACAGACTCGTCTCATGCAATATCATATATTACATAACATGTATTGCACCCTGTAAAACTAAAGAAATGGGGTCTTTTAGATTCCAATATATGTGTTAAGTGTTTGGGAAGAAGGAACACCTCTTCACATGTTTTGGTCTTGTCCCAAAATTTCCTTCTTATGGGATTCAATCAAGGTTTCCTGGATCCCTTACTGGGCCTTCAGGAGCATTTTACATCTGATATATGCCTTTTGGGGATCTGTCCTCTGTCAGGGTCAAAGTAAGAAAATTTCATATATCTATGATTGCCCCTATCTGTCAAGAAGCTTATTTTACGTCACTGGAAGATAAGTCCACCCCAACCTTTCAAGAATGGGTATCTGAAATTCTTGCCAACTTCCGAACAGAAAAAGTGATTGCTAGTCTTTACAACAGACTGGCAGTATATATAAATTTGGGATCCCTTCACTCTTTAATTTTATTGGCTCAGTTGTAATTATTTCATATTTTAAAATGTCCTATAGATTCTTAGGGAATGAGCACGGTACTTAGGGATTCATGGAGTAGTTGCTGCTGTAAGGGGAGGGAGGGAGGGTTGGGCAGTTATGTTCTTATAATTGGATGTATTGCATCTCATTCTCATTGTAACTGCCTTTATAATGGAAAATGTATTAATAAAGTTTAAATAAAAAAAGAAAATGGAGGAGCAAATGAAGCAGTGAGTTCATTCCTAGAAAACAATAATTCAAACTGTGTTTGACTTAACAAATTGTCAGAATTAGTATTAGCTGTAAGGATTGCAACCCAGATAGTGTATGTCATACGCAATAGAACATACTGACAAAGCACTATTAATTTACAGTCAATACATCCCTCTAAATTCTTTGTACATTTGTTCGAGGAAGTTCATTATTATATGTTATTTTCTAATGCCTATAAATTCTATACAGTCATTATTATCATCCCACTAGGACCACTTGGAGCATCAGGAAAAAACAACTCATCCATTTGTAAAATCAGAAAAACAATGACAGATCTCCAGAATAACAAGAGCTATACAGTAGAGCAGATATGCCCATTGTTCAAGTAAAGCACCCTCATTAAAACATAGATTTCTTTCCAAAATACTGTTCACTTTTTAGTAATTTCAAGAGTACACTTTTGCTTGGGTGTCAGATTATGCAATGCTGGGGATACAATAGTCATACTGACCCACAATATGCCAACAGAGGCAACAAAACTAAGGTACTTTCAACTCTCATAGGCAGTATGTTACCAACCCTAGGCCACAGTACTAGTCTGCCCTGACTAAAAGAAATTTGGTCTAGCATTTAGTAGCCAATTAAAGGTACTCAACCACCATTTGATGGTGTAAGCAACAAAAGAATACATATGCTAGCAAGCCACAGGTACTGTACATAACTGAATCTGAACTAGTGCATATTTTACAACCCACTAGACTATGTGCTTTAACCCAAAATGTCCATTGTAAATAAGAACTAATTGGAAACAAATAGTTTTCAACAAAGAGGTAGCTCTCTTTACTTATTAGCTCCCTGCATGAGGCCTTATCCCAAGGGCTGCTCCTGTAAATGGAGAAGTAAATCAAGCCGTGAGTTTATTCCCCATAAACAGTGAATCAAATTTGGTTTGACCTAACAAATTGTCAAAATTAGTATTAGCTGTAGGTATTAAAATCTAAAGTGACCTATTAACATTAGACATTCCATCATGTATTAGAAAAGGGCTGAAAAGCTGTGCCCGATCCTTAGTCTTATAAAACAACATAAACAACATCACAACATGTACATATAAAAGTTAAATAAACAATAATATAAAAACCTTTGAATGAAATGGTAAGCTGTGAGTCATTAAGGAGACCATATTATTTAAATCTCGATGGCCACTGGGAAAATCACAATGCAAAGGGTCAGAGACAGTTTGAGAGTTCCAACCAGCAAGCGGCATAAAAAATATTTAAAGTGTATTGTATATGGTGCTTTAAGGTAGAGGTGGTAGGGTCTCTTAGTCCACTTTGTCCTAATGCCCTTAAAATACATTTTAGACATCACAATAGTTCACCAGTCTCTCACAGTATCTTTTCCGCTCAGGAACCAAAAGGGGTTCATTTGTTTACATGTTTTGTATCCCTTCTCCAGGCAATCAGAACACATTTTAGTAGTTTGTGAGAGCCAATCACATTTAACATAACAGGCTGGCAAACCATAAAAGCAGCCTGACCATAATAACTTTTGTATCAGCAATTCAGTGGCCCATATCCATGTTAAAAATTCAAACTTGAAGATTCTGTTAAAATAGTTTACACGCTGAACTAAAATAAATCCACCAAAAGGTACATGTAATGGAGTTCAGGCTCCTAAATATCAATCATTGAGCATGTGTCAGAGAATACAGAACCAATTGTCATACACCTTTAGATTGTCTGGTATTAAGTCACCATCCAGGACAGCAAACATAAACACTTGTATTTTTCCCACACAACTAACAGAGAACTGTTTAAGTAATAATGTGGGCAAATGGATTTGTTTGTGATATGCCATGGTCTCTTCTTTTAGAGTTAATTTATTGTTCCACAGGATAGTACTAGGCTCTATACAACCATCTCTATCCTTCATATGGATCCAGGTTTGCATTGCTCAATGCTCATGACAGCATAGTAAAATTTATGCCACTAAATGCAGTAAAATTAATGATATTTAGAAGGCACTATAGATGTTCCTCCCCCCTCCGGTCCCTGGCTGTATCCCCCCAGGATAGCGACACTATTACAGTGAAAACATTGATGCCAACAATACCAATGTTTTCACAGTAATAGTCCACCAGACCCAGCACTCAGCACTCTCTCCAGTCCTGCACCCCTCCCTGATCCAACTCTGACTCAGAGTTAAAATCCTTTAGATTAGAAGTGCGGGGGCAAAACTCCTCGCATGGGGTGTTTGGGGTGAAGCCGCCGATGAAAAAACAACCTGGGTCTCAGTCGGATTTCTGTCAACCTACCAGTTGCGGTCACTGCGATGATGGTCAACAACTTAGTTGTCAAACTGGCATCGTATAACCATCCCTGGCAACATTAGCATACCTTTAATTAAGACAATGACCCTTTCAGCACATATAGTGCATTAAATTCAGTAGTATTTGGCTCCATTCTCTGTTCTCACTCCTGCTCTCATTTGTCCACAAATTCATGATACATGCCAAGTACAACAACAAAAGCTGTGGCACTCACTTCCCAATTAGACTCGGACACCAGAGCTACTAAGTTATACATTTTAATTAAACTTTTAGGTACACACTGCTCCAGGCCTAGCCTGACACATTTCAGATTACTCCTTTTCAAAGGCTAAAAAAATACAGCAATACAACACATTTAAATACTGGTCATTTCATGACATCAAAACTCAAACTGCAGTTTCATGAGTTATCACTTAATTAGCTATCATATTGAATTCCTTGCATTTATGTAATGCCTCAATCTATAAAGGCATAGCAATATACCCACCAAACAATTCACATCAAATATAGTACAATAAATACTAAAACACAGACCACCAATAGACATCACCCACGGCATAATAATGTTAAATAAAATGACTTCCTAATTACAATTACAAAAGTTATCATTTTAAAATGCTCTCTCCTTTTAGTAAGCAAGAAAACATGACAGGGTGTGTGTTAGACACTTTAACACTTGGCTAGGAGCCATAGTGAGGCACGGGCAACCGTCGAGTGCATCCACCCTCCTAGATGTGTGTTAAAGTGTCTAATACATCCTGTAGTGTCTTATTGTGCTTATGAAAAGGTTATCTAAAATACAGATGTATGTCATAACTAAAATGCATAATATTTAATAGTAAAACACTTCTAAGTTTATCTTAATCTTTAGTAAAATAGTTCTCTCTGCTTTTTTTTTTTACTTGAGGTCTTTTGAGCTGCTAAGGCATCTTTACTTGTAGTTGTTATGGCATTAACTTCCCCCAGTAGTCTTACTTCATTTTCGTTTGAACAGGAAGTTATGCTGTCTTCTTTTAGAATTATTCTACATTATTCAATTTCATGTTTTAAAATTGTACTGAAATGATGCCTGTGTGTGAGTGTTTTCTTTTGTGTAATTTCGATCTGTTTTAGGAGCAGGTAACACAAGGAAGATAAGCGCAAGGAAGTTTGGAGCAGTTGTCCTTTGAGAGCACTGTAACTCACTGCTTAAAGGAGTGAGCGAGCAAGTGGGGCAGAGGGATGGGAAGAAGAATTATGTGTTGGTGCTGAAGGTCGTCTGAGAGAGAGACAGAGCAGTATGTGTTAAAAATGAGATAAATGGGAAGAAGGAGGGAAGTAGATAGTGTCTGGCAAGTCAGACGTTGAGGGATGACAGCAAGTGAGTGGCAGGGGAGAGGGTGGGGAGAATGTAAAGCGATCATGGCAGTCCCATGTTTTCTGATTCTGTACTTCACAGAGGTTGATATAAAAGTTTGTGAAATGGGCATTAAAATGAAGAGGCAATCTGATTGAAGTGGATACAATTTTGGCAGGCAAAACTGTCACAGTTGTCAAAACAAGATGGCTGCTTTACTTTTCTGAACATTCTGAGTGGGCAGCTTTACCAATATCAGTGCCCACTGGGCACTGCTGGACTTTTTTCCTGTGTAAGACCCATTCATACACAGGTATTGCCCAATCAGATTGCCTCTATGTTGATGCTCATTTAATAAAATAATTTATTTCTTACTTATCTATCTTCCAGATATGGTTTTAATTCAAAACCTGCATTGAGTCCCGGTTTCCTGTAGTACTGAGCCTAATAATTCACTTGTTTTCTTTCTTCAGTATTTTATAATGAAAGTTACCACTCCTCTGGTCTAAAAACACTTTTTCAATTCCTATAAATTTGAACTCATGTCCTGTTTCATTCCTCTTCTCTGTAATGTGTGCAGCTGTGGCATAGGTAACATCATGTTTCTCAATTGCCCTTATATGTTCATTCACTCTCACTTTAAACTTTCTGTTTTCCGATATAGAACATATGACAGCTGCACACTGCCAGATAGATGACTCTTACAAGTGCTACATCTGATAAACTGCCTGATCTCATATTGTTTGTCTCCTTGTGACCCCAGTTTAAAACTCTTACCTATGCTTACATGCCTACATGCCACACACAGTTCCTACATTGGTAACATCCTTTGCTAGTATTAAGCCAAGTATTTGTATTTTTTGTTTGAAAATGGTTCCTTACTAAGTTATCGCTCAAAGTCAGAAGCACGTTTATAGGACATAACTGGTGGTTTATCTGTGCTTCTGCAGCCCTCTATCTCATTTTCTAGTATTCTTTCTCGTCTTGTTCTAGCAACTCATTACGCTCTATATGCTATAGTGAGGATTAAAAGGGTGGGAGTGGACTGAAATGGGCAAGGAGCAGGCAGAAGCACTGAATAAATACTTTGCTCAGTGTTCACGGGAAGAAAGGGGGACCGCTACCACCATGGGCTGGAAGGGTGGGGACAGAGGCAGAGGAGGCAACAGATGGAAGAATTGAGGCAAGTAGAGTCCTAGAGGGACTGAGGGCACTGAAGGTAGACAAGACACCAGGACCAGATGATATCCACCCCAGGGTGCTGAAGGAGATGGTGGAGGTGTTGGCAGAGCCGTTGGCAGATCTGTACAGCACCTCACTGGAGTGGGGATATGTGCCACTGGACTGGAGAATGGCACATGTAATACCATTACACAAGAGTGGACCAAGGGATGAACCAGGTAATTATCACCCAGTAAGTCTCACCTCCGTAGTGTACAAACTCATGGGAGACAATACTAAAGGAAAGACTGGTGTCGTACCTGGAGGACAACGGCCTCCAGTATGTGAGGCAGCATGGGTTTGTTTCAGGAAGTCTTGGCAAACCAACCTGATACAATATGACTGGGTGACAGGTGAGCTGAATAAGGGTCACATGGTGGATGTTCTTTACTTGGACTTCAGCAAGGTCTTCTGATTCTGTGCCTCATGGGCAGCTTGGGGGCAAAGTTAACTGATGTAGGGGTAGGGGCAAAACTATGAACTGGATTACAAGCTGGCTGAGTGGGAGGCTGCAACGGGTGGTGATGAGAGGGAGCCTCCCAACTCCAAGTCTAGTGATGAGTGGCTGCCACAGGGCTCTGTGTTGGGTCCAGTATTGTTCGTGCTCTTCATAACAGACATTGCACATGGGGTGGTGAGCAAGATAATTCTGTTCTCTGATGAAACCAAAATCAGAGCAGTGGTGAATCAAGAGGAGGGATGGAAGCAGCTGCAGGGGGACCTCAGCAAACTAGAGAAGTAGTCAGAAAGGTGGCAGCTGGGGTTCAATGCAAAGAAGTGTAAGGTTATGCACTTTGGGATGAAGAACCCTAAGGGGAGAATACTGGCTGGGAGGGGTTAAACTGGGATACTGAGGAGGAGAAGGACCTAGGGGTAATGATAAAAGGGACCATGGACAACACTGCCCAGTGCAGGAGAGAGGCTGCAAAAGTGAACAAAATGTTGGGGTGCATAGCAGGGGTTTTCATCCAAGTGAAGAGAAGTGATCTTACTCCTCTATAGGTCACTGGTAAGGCCAGACTTATAGTATTGTGTGCAGTTTTGGAGGCCATACCTAAAGTGTGATATCAGGCTACTGGAGGGGTGCAGAGGAAGGCAGCAAAGATGATATGTGGAATGAAAGGGACAAACTATGACAGCAGGCTGACAGACCTGAATATGTACACACTGAAGGATAGAAGGGACAGAGGGTACATGATAGAGACATTCAAGTATCTGAGGGAATCAATAAGGAGGGGGCAGACAGGGTCTTTAAGTTAAGGAGGGGGTCACCAGGGGCATGCACTAAGTATAGAGGGGGGAAGATTTAGAAGGAAATGAGAGACACTATTTCACAGAAATGGTGGTAGCAAAATGGAATGCCCTACCAGGATGAGTGGTTTCATGTAAATCTGTGAACAGTTTCAAAATGGCATGGGGCAGGGAACAGGGGAGATTGAGGGTGGGGAGGTGGGGTGGCACTGGGATGACAAATGGGAGGGGTGGGGCAGCTGCAGTTAAATTGTGCTAGCTGCACACTCGAACAGACTTAGATAACCGGGTGATGTGTTTCTGCTGGCACATTCGCATGTTCGTATGTTTGTATACTGGCTGTCTCACTGTAAGCACTATCTACAACTCATTGTGAATACTCCCAATTAATCAATCTCCTACATAGATCCTGTGCTCCCCTTTCAAAATCTGCAGTTTTACTACAATTCTTCTTATTCTTAAAAACTGCCCTTTACCGATATTAACAACCGTGTGCCTTGGTTGGCAACTAGAAGCATGCAATAAAGTGTTGCCATCTACTTCCTTCTGGTACAAATCTATGCTGACACCTACTGTTTCATCTCTTTGTACCACTGAATCCAAATAGTTAATCTGCTCCTCACCTGTTGTGTAGATAAACCTAAGGTGTACATTGGTACTATGTAAAAACAATGAATTCTTCCAGAGATTCTCAAGTACCTTTCCAGATGAGTATGATATCATCTATGTAACGTATCCAAAGCAATTAATTAGAAAAGAAAGGGTTGCTTTGGCATTGGTAGATGGCGTCACACTCCCATTTCCCCCATACAAGTATAAGTTCACCACTGATGGTGCACAAGTTGCACCCATTGCTGTACCCTTTTTTGATGGTACAAATCCGGTCAAAAGTGAATAAATTTTTGTCAAAACATGCTCTAACAATTTTAGCAAAATTCTACTTGTGGCTCCATGTTGGTATTCACCCTGTTAAGAAAAAAATGCTACAGTATCTAACAGCCCTTAATGGGGAACATTTGTATATAAGGATTCTATGTTTAAAGTAGCCAATAAACAATCACCATCTACAATTTCATTCTTCAAAATATTCAATATGTCCTTAATGTCTTCACATAAGATAGCAGATTTTCAGCATGTTTTCATAAAATGAGTCCACATATTGTGAAATCAGTTCTATCAAACTTCCCAAGCCTCTGACTATTGGGTGGCAGGGTGGTTTTTCTCAGTTTTTGTGTACTTTGGTGAAGTGTAAAAGTTTCCTTTTGGGGTGGCCATTTTTAAAACTTTTCACAAGCTTAGTTATAAAACCTTTATCAAATGCCCTGTCAATAGTTTAATCAATGCTTGTTTTGAATTCCCAGGTTGGATCATACTTCAATTTGGTATAAAATGTTATATTGCACAATTGTCTCTCTACTTCTTGTTTATAGTCCATAATGTCCATAAGCACAATACAGCCCACCTTGTCTGCTTGCTTTATGATAATGCCACAGTCATCTTGCAGTGTTCGAATCACATCACATTCTTCTGTGTTTAAATTATTAAGGTGAATGCAAAGGAGGTTGTGAAACAAAATTTCAAGATCCTTCTCATAAAGTTCTTTAAGTACATTTACATGCTTGGCAGAGGGTGAGCAAAAAGTGAACTTTGGTTTAAAAGGAGGGGATGTGTAGGAAATATATTTTGCCTCTCATCTCCTTGTGATTTGAAAAGGAAGGACTTTAAATTCAACTTCCTGCATGTAAGATACAGATCCATCATTGTTTGTACAGGGTTTATCAAAATTGTAGAGGAAACCCAAGAACTTTTTAAGTATTACTCTGCTTGTGACAAGTGGTGCTTAGATAAGTTGATAATCTGAATCTTGTCACTCACCCTCCAGTTCCTCTATTTTCATCTGCTGCCATTCCCTCTCCTGATCCTGTTGCTGCCTTGTGGTCTGGCATATCCTATGTCTCCTCCCTCTTCATATTCTCGTCAGCCTCGAAA
Source organism: Neoceratodus forsteri (assembly GCA_016271365.2). NCBI lineage: Eukaryota > Metazoa > Chordata > Ceratodontiformes > Ceratodontidae > Neoceratodus > Neoceratodus forsteri. The sequence continues at coordinate 633,036,439 of CM057455.1, read as the reverse complement.
CCTCTCATGATAACTTTTTAACCAGGGGCTGTTTCACAGTCGTTGTTGCACCTGTTGTCCCATTAAAGGTGGCTCTGTCTCTGTTTGTTCATGGTACAAAGAACCTCAATTCCTTTCTTCTCATTCTGGTTCACTTTCTTCAGTGCTGTAATTAAATGGTACATTTTGCTGTCTCTTTAGTATGCCTTTCTGAGTGTCTTTCTTCCAGGTATATATCCAGTTATTTTGTAGTCCCCCTTATCTTGAACAAATTTAATCTGTTTTGCACTCTTTAGTTCTCTATCACCAGGTACTAGTCAAATGCAGTATAGTTACAAAAGAAAATTGAGCCATAAGGATTCTTCTGAAACTTTTAGCCTATTTTCCAAAAAGGACTTTTGAATGAAATCAGCCTACCCACATAGCAAAATCATTATTGCTCCATCAAATTTCTAATTTTCAACTGCAACCTCAAGTCACAATGTGCAGCGTTAGGAGCAAAAACATTTAAGGTTTCAACTGCTCTGACCAAACTCATACCATGCTAACCCGATAGTCAAAGCATGCATATTTCAGACACTAAATAGTTGAAGACTTTACAGTTGGGCATTTAAAAATTTAACCTTAAAAACAGCTAATTGCATACCGGGCAAAATAAGCTGAATAAACAAAAAGAAAATTTGCAATGCAGAGCCCAAAAGTGGAGCAGCATCACAGGTATCTTGTTGCTCCACCACATATGCATGGAACAGAATGCAAAGTGCAGACACAGAGCAAACAATTAATACATCTTTGGTACAAACATAGAATAATTTAACTGCACACATGCTATACAAATACATGTGCAGGTGGATAACTGGGAAATCTGACAACAAAGCAGTGCAGAGGCAAGCAATGCAGTGTACCAGGGATCATAAAGGACTAAGGAACCTAAAACCTGAACAACCAAAGATATTGAGGAGAACCTCCTACAACAATAAGATGCAGGTGTGTGGTTGGAGGAGCTTCAGCTGGTGTGTGAAGGTGCCTGAGGAGGGAGGAATGGAGGAGAAGGAAAAGGTGTGCCAGTTCCAGTGTTGGCAAGTGCTAGGGAAAGGATGATTGCTCAGCAAAAGAATGGGGATGAGTAACAGAGAAGGTTTGCTGGTCCCTGGAGCAGAGGTAACATGGAACGGGGATACAGAGAGAGGAGTGGTAGGAAGGAAGGGAGAGAAACCAATACTTGGAGATGAAGGAAAAGCAGTGAAACTGGTGACGTGGAATATAGGGCAGATGGAGAGAGAGAATAGAGGAACAGTGATGTGGAGGAGAGTTGTTGCAAAGTGTCAAAAGGCATTGCAGAGAGTGTCCAGTCTGTCTAGGGAGATGGGCAGCTGTACTATAGACCATATCTGCATAGTTGAAGACCAGAAGCACCATTTGGCAACCAGCTCACAGCAGATCAACAAGGGTAGGCAGTCTTTGTTACAGTACAGAGTACCTAGCTTAGGGTGGAGTTTTGCATGGCTAGCATCAATATAGGCTGAGATGGGAAGCTTGCTGTCAAGGCATGCAGCAATGTATTTGAATGATTGCACAACTTCAAGAAGGAAACCATCCAGTGTGGTGAAGATTGGAAGTGTCAGAGCATGGTCAATTTATCTAGTGCCAAACATCATGGACACTGTTTTTGTTATTGACATTGAGACGGTTGGAAAGGAGACAGCCCTGGATGCTGTGGAAATCCTGCTGGGAGCAGTTCTTCATGGAGGGGTAAAGGACTAGAGGTGAAGATGACTGTATCATCTGCATACATGTGTATATGCGAGCTGACACAGGTGGACACACGATAATTTAGAAAATCTAAAACAGGATGGGACTTATGATTAAGCCTTGTGGGACTCTAGCACCAATAGGAAGGGAAGATGATAACAATACTCCAATTTGTACCACTTGTAGGTGACCCATTAGATAGAAATGGAAATGGTCAATAGCGAGAGCTGAGAGGAAGGCAGAACTCAGCTTATCCAGGAGGAGCAGGTGGAACACTGAGTCAAGAGCTTTTCTCAGATTGATGAAAATGGCCACTGTGATATCCCTCTCTCCTTACCTGAAAGGATGGAGTCAGTGACATGCAAGAGAGGAGACAGTGGGCGGTGCTTTCAAGAAGTCTGACTGAAAGGGTGAAAGGACACTGGAAGATGTGAGAGTAGTTAAGAAGTCTAGTGTAGACTAGCTGTATGCAGCTTAGCAGGGAGGTGTGGAGAAAGAGAAAGAGATAGGCAGTCATTGCCAAGGGAGGAGGGAGTCACCCCTTGTGTGAACTGGAAGAATTCTGGCAATCTTCCAAGACAGAGGAATGGTGCAGAGAGAGAATGAGAGGTTGAGCATGTGAGTGAGTGGAAGTGCAAAACATACCAGTGCAATCCAGATGAGTATGAATAAATAGGCCACTGACAGAGTAAAGGCCTATGGCACATTCATAAGGTAGAAAAATGGGCAGAATGGATGGGCCTTGTGGTCCTTATCTGCCGTCAACATCTATGTTTCTATGCAATAGCTGGAGATGAGAGATGGAGAGTTTAGGATTCAGCCCATCAGGATTGGATGTAGACTGGTTAAGGGAGGAGAGAGAGCAAGCAGCATTTCATGAGTGGTGATGGGGGAAGTGGAACCATGAATTGTAATGTGGGGAGAGGAATGGGGAACAGGAGGGAAGGGGACACCTGTAGCAGGGGATGCGGGAGGGCACATGTGGTGAGGAACTCGTTGCAATGAACAAAAAAGAAGAAGGATCACATACAGGTGAACTATTAATCAAGAAGGTAGGGGAGCAGACTGGGTAGGGGTCAAGCAGGGCATGGATGACATTCCAAAATTTGGCTGGGGAGTTAGGGTTTAAGATACATGGTGTCTAGGACAGTAAACATCAAGGCATAATGACACAGAACATTGGCAACAAACCTCGTGCAATTCTTTAACACAGTATCTCAGATGGTGAGCAATGGTCAGGCAGTAGGTATCCTATACTGTACCTGGAATTGAGCAAGATCTTTAACTCCATTCCCAAGTGACAACTTTTAAGAAGTTTGATGGCTGGAGAGGGGAAGCTGTAATAAGGTAGATAGAGACTTGGTTAATGGAAAAGTGAAAGGGGTAGTGAAAATGTTAGGCATGCTGAGAATGGCCCATTTCCCCACAAACCATACATTACACCACCCATGCTTTGCCACAATCCAGTAACTATACCTACCCACTTCAGCCAAAGTCTCAAATCCAATTCCAATTATGTATTAGAATTCGACCTGTAAGAAAGAAAACATACCCCTTCAGTGTAAGCTCCTTCAATCATCTGTGCTGTGAGCAGAATGAATGGTGAGTGAAGTATTGTTTATCCAAGTAGTGGTACCTGATTGACTGGTTATCAGTGATCCTTCCCCACACCATTGTCTCCTCACCCAAAGTATTTTTCATCTAGAATGAAGTATTTAACAAATCTAATATCATAAAATGAGGCAAATGACTAGGCATGTACTGATACACACACATGGTTCTTTATTATTTATTTTGTTTATGATATTTCAATTTTCTTCTTTGTTTAATCTTTCTAGGTATGAACATTTCTCTTCGCACTTGTATCTTGTGTACAGTATTCTTTTTTCATGCAGTAGATATTCTTTAGATTAATACATTGAAACAGAATTTGTTGGCAGATAAGGACTGCTTAGCCTACGTAATCTACCTCTCTTTCCTTTGCCTATTCTTCCACCACAGACCTTACCTGGTCTCCAGCCACCTTTCTTCACTACTTTGATACCAGTTTTCCTTGATATGTATCCCATGCATGCTTGACATCCACCACTGTTTTGAACCCACCACCCTGTTGGAAGATTTTTCTTGGCAGCCATCACCCTGTCAGCCAAAATAATTCTTCTCACATCCCCTCCTAAATTCCCTTCTCCAGCTTCTTTTGCTTGCCCCCCTACTTTTTGTACACCTTCTTGTTTTGCAAATGCTCACTTCCTGTACCTTATTAACCCCCATGAGGCATTTAAAGGTCTCTACCTGCTGGCCCAGTAGCACTGAGTGCTGAAGTGCTGTAAGGTGACTTGGGAAGGAGCTCAGATAACTGGGGTTGGCAGGGGAGAGGGTTGGAGAAGATCAAGTGGCTGCCAGGCAGCTCTCCTCTTCAGGTTGGGGATGGTGGGTTATCTCCCATCTGAGCTGCCACCTGGTGGAAGCCAGGTGTCAGAGCAGACAGGTGGAAGCTGATGTAATGTCAGGAGGGTGGATGGGAAAGTGAACTGGGAGCATATGTGTGCTTCCATGTGATTGTGCCACCAGTATTGTCATGACTCTAGGTCAGGGAGAAAAATGGGGAAAATCATGTCGGACCACTGACATATGTCACAGCCCCAGCATTTCTAGGTCCTGCTCCATTTGTATCCCCACTGGCTCAATGGTGGTGGGGGAATCAGCCAAATAACTGTGGGTATTCAGGCACGGGGCCCGATGAAAGCGAAAGGTGGCAGTGCTGGGTAAAACAGCTATAGAAAAAAAAGGTCTCTATCATGCCCCTCTCTTCTTCCTCCCTTCCAGTGTGTACATGTTTAGATCTCTCAGTCTCTCTCATAGGACAGTTGGTGCAGCACCTCTACCATTTTGTTGCCCTACTTTTAGATGGCCTCTACCCTATATTCTTTCTATGTTGTGGTTTCCAGAATTGGACACAGTACTCCAGGTGTGGTCTCACCAGTGACCAATACAGTGGCAACAGCACCTCCCTATTTCTGCTGGTGATACCCCTCCTCTGTACCCTAACATCCCACTGGATTTACCTACTGATTTGTCTCATTGCCTTGCCATCTTAATGTCATCTATTATGATTACCACTAGTCTCTCTTTGTTTAGTGACCTTCAATACCTTTCTCCATTCTGTACTCTATCTCTGGGCTTCTGCACCCAAAGTACATGATTTTGCACTTTCTTGCAATGAAATCCAGCTGTTATACCCTTGACCATTTCTCAAGCTTTTTCAGATCTCTATTCATTCTTTACATCCCTTCAGAGTGTCAACTCTATTACAGATCTTGTCATCTGCAAACAGGCACACCTTCCTTCCATTTCTTGTGCAGTGTCATTTATAAAGACAATAAAGAGGACTGGTCCCAGTAGTGAGACCTGAGGAACCCAGCTGCTCACTCTTCCTTCCCTGAGTGAGTGCTATTAACCACCATCCTCTGTCACCTATCAGCCAGTTACATACCAAGTGTGTCATCTTGGTTCCAACCATTAAGCGTCCTAGTTTGTCAGAGCCTCCTGAGTGGCATAATGTCAAATGCCTTGCTTAAGTCTAAGTAGGCACTGCCCACTGCTCCTTCCGATCTATTTCTCTGGTCACCCAGCCAAAGAAATATATCAGGTTTGCTTCCATGAATCTGTGCTGCTTTGGGTCCTGTAACCTGGCAGCTGTAAGGTAATCTACCAGTCTTTCATTTGGAAGTAACTTTTTAGTTTTCCTACTACTGATGTCAGACTGACTGGCCTGTTGTTGACATCCTCTTTCTGCTGTTGTTCCTATGGGGCAGGACTATATCTGCCCTTTCCAGACCCCTGACAGCAACCCTGTATCTAGTGAGTAATTGAATAGGGCTGACAGAGGTGCAGACAGTACCTCCCTAAGCTCCTTCAACATGCTTAGATGTTCCCATCCAATCCAATTGTCTTGTCACACTCAGATTTGCAAGTCCCCTCAGGACACTCTCATTTTGAAAGGACTTGTGTCTGCTTCCTCTCTTCAGTGGTTCAGAAACCTGTATGTGGCCCAACCCTTCCCTTTCCACAAGACAGAACATAGGTATTTGTGCAGGATATCTGCTTTTTCCTGTTTGAAGCATGGATATACTTGTATAAAACATAGAAACAATTTTAAAATGCAGCCTGTGATGCAGCCTTTACATCAACAAGACTTTGAGCAGGTTGGGAAACTACACCTATGCTTCCAGTATTCTGTTGCAAACTCACACTAGGCTGTTCCTTCATGTCCAACTTATACTCTTGCCCAAACAGTACAAGGCCTGTTAACTGGAACCACTATTCAGTTTGAACACTTCTGACCCTGCTTTTGTATTTGAAGCAACCTCACTTTAATTGAGCAACATGTCTCTAGAGACAGAAAATCAGGTACTGTAGCTAGTTAAAAAGTTACATGTGCCTTTAAAGACAACCTCAGCCACAGATGGAGTAAATATAAAATATTGAATTGTATGTACAATATGTAGGAAATATGCAACTAATATGTGGTGAAGGTTTTATATACTGTAGTAGAGAAATTACAATTAAAAAGTACTAGATTATGGAACTGTATAGGAAAAACAGCTAAACTAAACTGAATTCTAAACTGTCTTACCACACAGTATTTGATAAGTATCTCTCTCACAGTTAAACATCCCCAACAGGTCAGTAAACATCGGATTTTATTTTTGCTGCAGATGATACAGATATCACATAGCTTTATCACATCTCTCTAAGTTGAATTCCTCCTCCTGCCCATTCACCCCATATTATATTGTACAGTTGTGCTCAGCCTCAGGTTCTCTCATTTCTAGGCATGTCAATCACTATTTTGAGTAAGGAGAGTTTAGAAGAGTGAAGGCCATCACTTTGTACGCCTCTGTATTCTTGGCAATTTGTATTCTGAATAATACAGTCTGTCACATAATGGGCACTCTGAGGTATAGACATACACTGTACTACTTTAGTACAGTACTGCTTGCTGAATCTTTACCAGCACTGTAGATGATGATTCATACTGTATTTATAGCATTTAAAACAGTTACTCCAAACAGTATAGCTAGCTGTAACTGAGGACATCACAACAGTAGTATAAGGATATTTTTAGTGATGATGGAACCTGACATTGAGCAGCACTGTAGCAGGCCTTTCCAAGCATTACAGACTCATATTATACCATTCCAGTATGAAACTCATGTCTTCAAGAAGGAAAATGCTTTACCACATGACTCTCCTCTTGATATGGTACATACTGTACACAATGACCTGTTTTTAAGTTTCCATTACATGTCAAATCAGAAATGGGTTCCTCTGGCTGAGGGCAGTCTGATTCAATCTCCTGACCTGGAGCATCCCTGCATGTCTGTCTTATCATAAATAGCTACCTGCTTTGTCTTAGAGAGCTGCATAATGATTTCCTTCAATTAATTACTCTAAAAGCAATTTATGGGATGCTTGCATTGATCAACCCCATCAACGACTCCAAGGCCTATACAATTTTTCAGACAGTTTAACAGACATTGGCTTCACTGCCTTATTTTGTATGCACATTTAACAGACATAAAACAAACAGCTAATCATTAATAACAGGAAATTAATTACATTCACATCTGTGGAGGAGACTGTGTCATGCTGTTTTTTAAACCTGTATGTTTTTGTAGCTTGCTGTTATATATAGGATTCCATAGTGTTGGCACTTTTGTACCTCTAGTAATTTAAAACCTTTTGTGCTAGCTGCTTGATTCACATATTTACCAGCAGTCACCATTAATTGATTATATACATATTGAAAATTACTGTCAGTCACCAATATGACATAAGATATAACTGTACAGTTCTTTGTTATCTAACTGCACTATACATAAATTGTTGCTTTATATTACTAATGTGTGTGCATCTGGTTAAATATGAGTGGGAGCCCAAGCAAAGTATCTGATACATTTTGTATTAGTAATGGGTTGACTAGGAAAGGTACACTAAGCTGTGATGGCTTGTTTCCAGGTATATCAAGGGTGGGTGGGGAGGGTGTTACAAGGGCCTGTTTTATTAATGGGGAATATTGGCTATGACTCCTGGGAAGTTCCACTACTCTCCTGTAGAGAACCTCTAGCCATCTGCCAGCTTGCCAAGATGGCAGGTGAAGAATGCAGAAGGTATAGATATGGGGCAAACCTCCTCCCCATTACTTTTTCTCCACAGGTCACTCCTGTTCCTAGCAATTGAATATATGAAAGTTACTATTTTTTTATTTCGAAAGTTTCACAGGAAAGGCATACTAATTTGAGTAACAGCTCATTTCTATATGCATGGGGGGGTGAGGAGTTAAAGGAGGACAAGGAAATAGTCAAAGTAAAATACAACAGGTATGATCAAATAACATTTACAGACCACAGTAAAACACAAACAAACACAATTACAATTTGATTAGAAGTTATTCAAGTAGAAGATTGGGATGCAAAACATTATGAAAAAGTGCATTGTGGAAAATTTGGGGAAATTGGAGGCTATAACAGTAGGTTTAAAAGAGCGGAGAAAAGGGAAGGGACAATGAAAGAGTGGAAGTAGGGGTATAGATGAAAATTCTAATGGTGACACAGTGACTAGTGTAAGTGGGAAGGGGAGGGAGAAGCACAAAGTGGTTGCAAGGTGCTGATTAGAGAGGGGATGGTGGAAAGCAGAGGGACTGGTGGAGGATGAGGGGAGAACAAGGAGGAGAGGAGAGAGAGTAAAAGGGTAGTGGAGCACAGGAGGGTTCAGTTGCAATTGCAGGAAGGAGATATAAAGTTAAGAAGAAGAGAATAGAGACTGAAGGGAGGGAGCAGAGTGGATGGATAATGGAAGGAGTGCCAGAGTTTAGAATAGCAGTAGGAGAAAGCAGCCTGGCCAACTGTGGTTGACCCTAGGAGGGAGCATGAGACAGGTACTTCATGCTCTGTGGAATTTTCAAATGCAGACATAAGAAAATTCATGGAATTTTTAAAATTCCACCGAATTTGGCTGGAAATGGAATGTCAGAATTCCACGGCAGGAAAATACATAATTAGTTTTTCCATAATGTTTCTGTATAATTTCTTTCTGTGGATTTCTAAATTTCTCGAAATGGTTGTGAAATGATTTTCTATGGAAAAATGCTGTTATACAGAATATTATTCCACAGATCTCAATATTTTCCATAGAAATGGTTGCAGAATAATTATCCGCAGAAGAATTGCTGTTTTGTGAAATATTGTTCCTCAGATCATAGCAGGCAGAATTCCACAGAAGAACCAGTGAAATTCTGGCAGAAATTCTCCAGCAGAATGGTCATTCCATCTTAATTTCATTGGTGGAATTCTGCATTTCAGAAAGTACTAGTACACTTGTTTCTTCTCTGTGATTTCTTGATGCGGTAGCCAGAGTTCTTGAAGGGAGTAGATGGGGGTATAGAGGTGAGGAAAGAGGGAGAGATTATATGGAGGTGGATTTACCTGAGGAAGGTGAAATAATACAGGAAATGCCAGAGAAGCTCTAGTATGGTGTTAATGAAACTGTAGCAGGACTTGTTCATCAAAGAAGAAAGACTGAAACTTGCATTGAAGGAAGAAAAAAAATTATTCTCAGTATGATGGCAGAAGAAAAGCCCATTTTTAAAAAGGAAATGTTTTTCAGCATATATACAACAAGAATCCACAAGCTCACAGCCTGTGGTTTTGCCTCCTGTTTGAGTGGTGTTCTGACTGCAGTAACGGATAATAAAGCAGCATCAAAGGATTTGGTTAACAGCTGACAGAATGATCTGCCACATGCTGTGACTGTTCAGCCACTGGAATGAAACAGAGCAATAATTGATTATTCAACTTCTACAGCACGTGTCTTTAGATTCCTGCTTTGGAGGATGCTGAGGTGGTCTTGGTGGATCAGCAGCCACTTCAGAGAAAATTATTGTTTGTGCCAAGTGAGAGTTGGAAAGGCAAAATGGAAAACAGCTTCCAGGAAAAGCACAAGTGAAGAAACAAATGGGTGATTCACTATAGAAACATAGAAATGTAGAATGTGACGACAGATAAGGAAGCTTAGCCCACCCAGTCTGCCCATTTCCCTACCTAATGGATAAGCTGCAGATCCTAGTTAACCAGCAGCCCTACTTCTTTCTACCAACCCCTAGAATTGCCTTATGACTGTCCCATGCATGCTTGAATTCAACCACTGTTTTTGACTCACAACCTCCTCCGGAAGGCTGTTCCATGCATCCACAACCCTCTCTGTGAAAAATACTTTCTTATTACTTCTGAGTGCCCCCTCTATCTTCAAATTGTGCCCCTAAAATAAATCTCTCCTCTCTCCCACCACAGGTCTCAAACCCTGTGCCTTTGCCACCATAGTCAGCAGTGCTGCCACTGAGCCTACAAGTCAAGCTACAAAGAGCTATAGAGCTGAGTGCAGTAAGAATCAGGTATTGAGGGGTGAAAGGTGCCAAATGTATTGGGGCTCAGCAGGGCTGGAAATACTGAGGCCAGGAGTGTAGGCACAGAAAATCAGCATTCTGAAATTTCGACAGTTGAATCAGCTTAATTATCTGCTGGGCTGGTGAAGTCCTCTGATGGGAAATTCTGGGTACCAAAAGAGGCCCAGGGAAAGTATAGGTGAATGTGCTGTCTGTTTCAGTAGCTACTCCACCCCCACCCCAGTAAAGCTGCAGAAGGTCCAGAGACTGTAAGTGCTGCTATAAGGAAAGTGGAGAGCAATAACTGCAGGAGAATCAGTGGCAGATGCAATAAAAGTTTCTGAGAACAGTAATACTATGCATTTAGAACACTCTGAAAAAGCTCTGTGCCTCTATTGCACCTTTAGAGAATGCTGGGCAGGTTCAGTAGGAGATAATGCCCTCAAGTTGACTGATGCAGAAATTACAGGGGACTCTGATTAAGATTCAGCTCCTTCAGCAAGACTCAAACCTGATGAACTTCAAGAACTTTCAGACTTGACATTTCTGCAGAACAAGGGCAACTTTTACAAAGGTGTAATGCTGTTAGATTAAAATATAGTGGAGGTCTGGAGCAGCCCCGATCACATTTATGCAATTATGACTTTGTTAAAGAACTCAGTGTTTTGCTTCGTTTTCAACAGAACTGTGTGTGGTGATACCAAGGAAACTAACTTTGATGTTCTTTCAAAACTCTTAAATCCTTGGAAAGATTTTGGTTTAAATACTGAACAGTTAAATAATTCTGCAGTGTGGGATCCGTTTGTTGCAATTCATTTATCAAAGCCAGCCATTAAAACAATTACACTAATGTTTAGGCATGAGAGTGTTGATGTGTCAGATATTCTGTACTGGCTGAAACAATGCAGTGATGTGTTGGTCACTCTCATTCCTATGACTGGCACTGAACAGGTAAGGACTGGAGGCTGGAAATTCAGGGTTTGGCTAAAACAAACTAATACAGTTATTTGTGGTTTGCCCAATAGTTTTTACCTGGGGAGGGTTGGGAAGTTGCTTTTACCCTGGGCAACCCTGATTCTGTCATGAGTATGGACTTAGGGCCATTTAAATGCAGATTGTGGTGAAAAGGTGTAACCTGCAGTATGTTTTGAATAAAGAGGTTGCTCCTGTAAAGGGTAGACCCCATTGTCCCAAGGGAAGCTCAGGAATCAAAGGAAAGGGACAAGGGGGACACAGGAGAACCATCATGCCTCAGAAAGGAGGGCCAGATAAGGTCACAAATGGGGCAGAGAAAGAATAGTGGTGGGAACAGTGAAGTGGCAGCCGAGGAGGGCCTAGGAGCCAAGGGAGGGCAAAGTGGGCCCTATAAGTGACTGCACAACAAGGGAACTCACAAAACTGCTCTGAGAAAATTTTTGTGGAAGCTTAGGCGAGAATTTTGAGTCAGTTGGGCTGTTTGAGTAATAGGGTATTCTGAGTTAAAAAAAAGCAGAGAATGTACCAGTAAAAGTAATAGATTGTGATGGAATTGAGTGGACACTGGAACCTTTGTAAGTGAGTAAACAGGCAGACTGTGGAAACAAGGTAAGGTTCCTGATTTAACCTGTTGCCAGATAGGACAGTCAGGCATGCAGCATGAGCAAGCAGCAAGTTTTATTGTACAGTTGCAGCTATTGTAGTATAACTGCTGTAGGTTGTTAACAGAGATGAGCTAGAGTTAATGTATCTATATTGGTCTCTGAAAGAACTGAGTTACACACAGTGAGGTGGTACTGTTTCCTGGGACACAAGCAGGCAGAAGAGTGGGCCTGTAGAGAGAACGTTGGGCATCACCAGGTTTGGACAGTATGAAGGATGAGGACTCGTGAGGGCTTGTGGTCAGGAAGATCATAGGAAGGGGGCAAACAGAGGCTCCAAATTAATTCCAGAGGTGCAGTGAAAGGCGGCTGGGGGTGAGGTGCTAGCAAAGTTGGGTTTGTTGGCTGCGTGGGTAGCAGAGCACAGAACAAAGGAAACTAGCCTGGGGATGGTGGCACAACCACTGGAGGCATGTGGTGTGCTACCAGGAGCCGAGGATACACGGAAGTGAGACGAGAGTTCAGGGGTGAGCGAGAGTAAGGACAAGGTGGGGCCGGGCAAAGCTACTGATTGTAAGAGCAAAGTTTGCTGGCATGAAATCAATGGTTTGGGGTGCCTGGAGGAAGAGAGCGAGTGAGAGGAGTTTCAGAGACAGGGATGGTAGTAGCTGGGGCCTACCTCATGGGATGGCATATGACATCATCGCCAAATGGTACAAGGCCTGGAGGATTCAAAGAAGGAAGCAGTAGAAGGTTGATGGGCGGGGTTTGAAAAGAAACTAAAGCAGGCTGATAGGATGTGAGTTTCTAGGGGCAACTACTTTAGAATAGAAGGAGTAGAATGGATTCGGGCTACCATGATGAGCAGAAGGACTGGGCCTACCACGGGCAATGGTGTCTGACGTCCCGCCATGTGGTACACGCCCAATGGGAAATGAGGGCCACAAGGGGCAAATGAAGGGGTCTGTGGACAAGCAAAGTGGGGTGTTTAATGGAATACTAGGCCACATGACAGGAGGTTCTCAACACTGGGGATAGGAGACCGTGTGGGTGAGAAGCATGGTAGCGAGGGCTCAGAAGGGAGCATGAAGAGCACTAGGAAGACCAGGCCTACCACAGGGCTGGCTGTTGACATCATCATCACCACGCGGCAAGGCCAGGGGCTGGGTAAATGGGACAAGAAGGGGCTGTTTTAACAGAAACTGGCAGGCCAGGGAGGTTTGTCGGGATGCAGCCTCAGGGCCTTCCTCCCAGAGGGAGGAGGAGGGTGCATAAGGAAGCCAGGCAGCTGGTGGGGTGATGAGGAAATGGGAGGTGGAAATACAGGGCTTCCCCTCCTCCTCCCCCACACCTCTCAGTGGGAGGTCGGGGTCAATTTTTTGTTTTGCAGCGGGCTGGTGGGGGGACCAGCGGGTGGTCAAGGCAGGACCAGTCACATGAGGTGAATGCCACAGCAAGGAAAGGCCAGTGAGCCTAATGGGGCATAGGCCCAAGGAGGGAGAGGAAGGCTCTGGGTCTAGATGAAGTGGCATAAGCTAATGGTTGTAAAACATATTTTGGCAGCCCGTGGAGACAGCAGGATGGCACCAAAGAAAGTCAAGCCCAACAGAGATGAATGCTACCAGGCAGTGATGGAACTGGTGAAAAAGCAAACTGGCTGCTGGAGGTGGCGGAGCCTGACAAGGAGGAGAAGGCACCAAGTGGAAGGGAGGCAAGGGAAGGAGCAGAAGAGGAGCAAGAGGGTGCCCAGGAAGCACGGGGTGCCGGAACCAAGGAAGAGATACCAGCATGGCCCAAGGGGTCAGCCTCCCTGTGTCCTGGTCCCCAAGCCTCATCTGGAGCCAGTACCAGTACCAGGGCTGGAACCCCTCATGCCCATGGCACCGCCACCCTGCCAGAGCTGGACCAGCCAGTGCAGGTTTCCACACTTGTAAGGGATCCATCAGGAGTGCCCCAGCTAGGGACAGACATGAGGGCACATCAGGTAATCAGGTGGTGACAATGGAAAGCAGGTGTGAAAGAGTATATGGAACAAACTAAGGAGGGGCAGCTGCGGAATAAGGTGTGCTAGTTGCACATTCGAACAGACTTGATAGACCTCTAGGCCTTGATCTGCTGGCAAAGTTGTATGTTCATGTTTTGTAAATGTTATAGAATATGGGAGAGAATGGTTTGGGGCAACTGGAGAAGGCATTAGGTGAAATTAAGAGCACGGTGTGGCTGGGGGACAGGGGCATCAACCGCGGATCCTGTGATGAAGGGGAGATAGGGACCCCAGCGGTCCGGCTGGCAGATCACGTCCCCATGGTGGAGAAGGAAAAGATCTGGAAAGGTGAGTATGTGGACATATTCACCCAGGCAAATGTTGATGCCATGGATAAGTATGAGAAGAAAGATAGCTTTGAGAAGAAGGATATGGTAGTAGCAGTGGTTTTATTAGGGAAGGGTGAAGAAGATAAGGCAGGGAAGGGAAAACCTAGGATAATTGGTCCACAGGATTCAGGTACTTCATGGCCATAGTCATAGAGAAGCAGCCGGAGTTAGCTACCCCACTCCTCACATATTCACTCATCATTAAAATGCATATAAGAAAGGGGTCACAGCTGGTTGGGATGCGATGAGAAATTTAGAAAGAGAATGGCACATCTTATGGACATAACATGGGATGCTAGGTAGATAGACCTGTGGTTGGAATATACACCAGGCCAATGGAGAAAGAGATATAGAGACAGGAGAGGAGGGCAGGGAATAGGGCATGCTGGGATATAACAGTGCGTTCTGCTCTTGGCCCAACTGCAGTTCTGGCATGTCTGTTCTAAATGCAATGGACATCACCCAGCATCCAAGTGCAGATACAGCTTGGAAAAAGGGGCTGGTAACCAGGAGACCTATCAGCAGCCTTGGGCCAATCCCAGTTCGTTAGGGGTCAACAATGGAGGAGGGCAACAGGGAAGGGCGGGGAGAAGGAAGGGGTCACGGCTACCAAACCCAACACCAGGAGAATTGAGGGGCCTTCCGACTGGCCCGGACACCCATAAGAGTGGAGGCAGTGGAGATGGTTGGGGTTACCTGGATAAGAAGGCAGCCAAGAAATTATGGTCAGGTTTCAGGGCAGGCTTTAGTTTCTACTTTCAAGGAAGAGGGAGGCAACAGAGGCAAGGAACCTCAAAACTACATGGGGTAAAGAGGCCACATTGGCACAAAGGCAGCAGAGAGAGTGGCAGGGCTATTTTCATCCCTCTATTGCCAAACCTAAGATTTTCCCTTGGGCCTAGTGCCCAAGAAACAGGCAGGTGAGTACTGGTGATACATCACCCATCCTACACTGAGGGGAGGACAATCAATGATGCAATAGGCTGAGGGGACAGTAGGGTCACATATGCCACCTTGGAGGATGCAGTGTGGCTCATCAGGGCTAAGCAAGCGACCTGGTAGGCAAAGACAGACATAGAGTCCACTTTCCATTTGCTGCCTGTTAGGCCAGCGGACTGGGACCTGTTGGGTTTCAGGTGGGGGAAAGTATTATTTTGATATGGCCATGCTAATGGATGCTCCATAGCATCGCGCCACTTTCAAAATGTTCAGTACGTGGTTACAGTGGGCATTCTAGAAGCGGTATGGGTACCAGGCAGTGGTGTACTACTTGGACGATTTTTTGTTTATTGGGGAAGGAGAAAAGAGACTGAAGCCATGTTGCAGAATTTCAAAGCACTATGTCAAGAGTTGTGGGTTCCCAAGCAGAGGACAAAATGGAAGGTCCCAGTAGAACAATAGAGTTCCTAGGGCTGGAACCGGAAATGACACAGGAACTGACAGATTACCTAGGAATAAGGTGGAGAGATTACAGGAATTATTGGGAAAGATGGGGGCACAGGAGGGTGCAGCTACAGCGGGCACAACAGGTGTTGGGACACTTAAATTTTGCATGTAGGGCCATTGCACCAGGTTGCATGTTTACGTGGTACCTGGCATGGGCAACACTGGGGCAACACAACCCTCCATTGGGTTGATCTTAATAAAGGGACCAGGGAGATATGGTGATACTGGAGCAATTTCTGCAGGGTACAGCGTGCAGACATTTTGGCAGGATGACTGGTTGTACAATACCAACCTGCAGCTTTACACAGATCGGCAGGTGGTCTGAGCATGGGAGGTTGTTTGCAGGAAAATGCTGCGATATGGCATGGCAGAGCGAGAGTGGATAAGGGAAGGGGTGATGAGAGACATTACTTTCCTGGAAATATTTCCCATATGGGTGGCGATGCTGGTATGGGGAAGTCAGTTAAGGAACAAGAAAGTAACCTTCTGGAATGACAATAAGGCAATGGTGGAAATGCTGAATAAGAAGAGGCAAAGACAGATAGGGTCATGAAGGTTTTCAGCAGGAAGGTATGTCTGGGCCTGATGCTGAACATGCCATTCAGGTCCAGGCATATTGATGATGTGGACAGTGTAATTACTGACCGCCTCTTCCGATTGCAGATGGACAAATTCTGGACAGTTGCACCGGAGCAGATATAAGGGGGACCACCATCCTGGCATACATATGGACGATTGGATTGGGGAGCTGAAGCACTATTCTGCAACTTCTGGGCCACCAGGACCCATAGAGCTTATGAAACCTCTTGGAGGGCATTTCAAAAATTCCGGGAGCAATATGGCGGGCAGGTAGTGGGGTAGTAACAAGGGAACAGGTAGTCGATTCATGGTGGCAGGTGCCAGGAGTGAATCCAAGATGGTGACCACGCTGGGCCAGCCATCAATTTAGCTGAGCAGTGTGTTGTATTTTAATGTTTTTAATACGCTTAATACCTTTGACTGTTTGTTTGATAGTTCATCAGTTCGGGTTTAATGTTTTTACAGGATAGTGTGAGCTGCGGTCAGCTCTGGTTTAAATTCTGATCGCTGCTTCAGTAAAATCACAATCTATCCATAACCTACCGTCATTTTCACCCACTGGAATCATTTGTACTCTCGGTTGCCGACTGCTGGTTCTGGTAAAAACGTGATCTACCCAGCATTTTTGTCTTCTGGAATTGTCGCCCGTCGCCGGTGACTGTTCAGTGTGTGTATGGGACTTTGCACTGCATTGGGGTGTTTGCATGACACCAAGGAAGTTTGCTCCAGCCTGATTTGAAAATTGGCATATGCTGGTGAGTCGGCTACTGTAAAGAGTGATTCAGGAGGACCATGATCGAGTTTGGGAGCTCTGGTGCTTGGCTTTGCTGGTGTTTTTGAGGAGAGACGGAGTCAGCCTGTGGAATCTGGAGGAAGTTTGCGCTCGTTAGCAGTCGGGTGGTGCTGAGTGTGGAGTTTTCCTTGTTCTGGCATAAAAGCTGGTGGTGTGTTGCAGGGTCTGCTGCTGTTGGGCAGTAGTCTCGCTGATACTTCTGTTAATGCTGTGCGGTGGCTGGTGAGCTACCGTAATAGTGAGTGGGTCCAGGAGAAAGGTCTGGGGCAGGACAAGACTCTCTCAGCATCTGGCTGTGGATTTGAGTGCCTGTACTGGAACTGATGTCCGAGTCCTGTCGGGTGAAGAACCTGCTGAAACTGAGTGTGGATCCTTTGCCTACTTTATTTGTTGCTTTGTTTATTCCCTTAGTCTGTGTACAAACAGTAAGTAGGAGAAAGGACTATGTGTGACTCACCCTAAACTTTGAATTACAAAGTGGTCTTGTTGCAGAACCAATTGCTTGCTGTGATTTGTGATTGTTCGTTGGTCTTGGGTGGAGGTGAGAGCCCACTGAAGAGATTAAACAACAGTGCTTCTGGTTCTCCGGATGTGTGAGTCTCTGGCTAAAGAAGTATTGGACAAAGTTAATTTGAACTTAGATTTTAGTTTTATTCCTTTTTATTTGCCTCCTCTTCTGTGTGAGAGACAGCTGTGGGACTTTATTTGTTGACTCTCGCTTTCCTTCTTTTCACATTGTGAGAGATAGTGGAAGAAGGAATTATTTGACATTTTAGAATGAATTGATCTCTGTTTGTTTTATTTTGTTATTAGTTTATATTAATTTATTTTCTTTTGAGTATTAATGTGTATTTAGTTTTGTAGCATTATTAAGATTTGAGTTATTTCTTTAGTTAGGTTAGTCGTTTAATTACTGGTTTTATTTTATAATGTGTTGGGAGGTTTAGTGATGGTTGGGCATTATTCCCCGCCAGGCTCAGAGAATTATGCCCTTTTGGTCGCCCCTCTGCCATCTAACACCTATTTTAGGTGCCGAGCTTTGGACATACTTAGAAAATGGAAAAGGAAGGGGGAGCTGGGTCTGATGTGGGACTGGAAGGGGAGGGTAGATCAGGGTTGTGAGATCCAGGAGACACCCTGGGGCAAAATGGAGTCAGGATAGGGTTCTCCTGTCTTGTCCCATACCCAAGGGCTCCTGCATTAATGGGCAGGCACAAGGTCTTCCTCGACAGCTCATCCTGCTTTGGCAGTGTTATGCAATGCCAGATTGATTAAAAACAAGACGCTGTTATAGCTGATCTTATTGCAAAAACTGATCTGACGCATCACCGAGACCTGGCTGGATGAAGATGCAGGCCCTATATTGGCCTTGGCAACTCCAGCTGGTTTCTCAGTGATACATCATCCAAGGTTGGATCGTGGGGGCGGGGTGTGGCCATTATGTTTAAGACTGAGCTGAGCCTTGTGGATGTGCCATTGGGAAGTACCAGATCCTTTGAATATATCCTGGGTGAGGGTGTAGGCTGCGAATTCTCCTCATCTACCGTCCACCAGGAGATGGTGGTGAATTCCTGCAGAAGATAGCAGACTTCATCATCGAGGTGGTATTGAGGTCCCCAGATGGATTGTTCTGGGGACTTCAATGCCTGGGTTGATGATGAACTCTGCATTTGATCCAAATCTCCTCCAGCTGATGGCGTCGCTGGGCCTATCATAGGTAGTTACCTCTGCAACCCATGAAGGAGGTCATTCATTGGATCTGATCTTCCTTCTGGGTATGGAGATTGCTGATCTGGGGGTGGAACGAGTCGGTTGGTCTGACCATCATACCATAAGGTTCAGTTTCAGGGCCTCCCCAATAGGTCTGCCTTACGGAGTTGGTTCAGTACTGCCCTTTAAGGGAGTTAACCCCAGTGACCTATCAGCAGTACTGGATCTCTCGGTTTGTCGAGTGAATGCATGAGTCCAGATAATCTTGTCCTAGCCTATAATAAGGCTGTTGGAGATGCTCGGACAAGATTGCTCCCTGTTCGTGTTACGCCTCACTCTTCGCCTAAAGGAGCCTATGGTTTGATGGGTCCTCTTGAAGGAGATGAAGCGAGTTGGTCGACGGATTGAGAGGGTTTGACGGAAGTCAGGCCTTGACGATGACAGGCTTAGGTTGATGGCACATAATGATAGCTATCAATCAAAAATCACCGTAAGAGGCAGAATTCCTGTCCAGGAGATTTCTACTGCACAGAATCGATCGGCTCAGCTTTTCCGGACTGTTGACAGATTGTACAATCCAATCTGTCTCCAGCCCAGAGAAGCTTTTTCTCAGCTAAGATGAGAGGAGTTTGCTCAATTCCTTTGCAGATAAGGTTGTCAGCATCAGGTCTGGCCTTGGTTTATCCCTCCTATGAGTAATTGTAGTGGTCAACGGAAGTGACTGGCACTCTGTCTCTCTGGTCAGATTTCCACCGGCTGGAGTTCAATGACATTGTGAAGATCATCAAACATTGCATCCAACCAGTTGTAGTTTCGATCCGGGCCCTACATCCCTCTTGGTGGGTTGTGTAGCTGTTATTGCCCGATCCTTGCTGACATTGTCTGGAAATCCTTGGAGAGGGAGTCTTTCCTGACTCCTTAAGGAGGCGGTTGTTTGACCACTCCTTAAGAAGTCCTCCTTGGACCCAGACTATCTAGTAAACTGACCTATCTCTAACTTGTTTATTTGGTAAAGTTATTGAAAAGGTGGTTGCATGCAGTTGGAGGATCATCTTATAACTCACAATGTCTATGATACTCTCAATCTGGTTTTAGGAAGAAGCACAGCACGAGATGGCTCTCGTCCTGGTATTGAGTGACCTCTAATGGCTAGAGATCAAAAGGCATGTACCATTCTGGTCCTTCTCGATCTCTGCTGCATTTGACACTGTAGACCATGGTGTGCTATTGGAGCACCTCCAGTTGCTTATGTGGACTTTCTGGTACAGTCCTAAATGGTTTCATTCTTACCTCACAGGCAGGTCTCAGAGTGGCCATTGGAATTTATTCCTCTGGCGCTCACTCCCTGCCTTGTGGGATACCACAGGGCTCTATATTAGCCCCCATGTTGTTTACAGTGTATATGCTGCCACTGGGAGATATCATCAGGTGATACAGTCTGAGTTTTCACTGCTATGCAGATAATACTCAGCTGTATTTTTCTTTCTGCCCAGACAGACTGATGCAGTCTCCTGCTGAACAGCTGCCTTGCTGAGATCAGATCTTGGATGAATTCCAGCTGGTTGAGACTGAATCCTGACAAGACTGAAGTGTTGGTTGTGGACCCGGTCATCCGAGTTGGTTTGGGGTTGGACAACCATCAGGCTAATTACTTGATGGCGTGCCACTCACTACCTCAGATCAGGTGGGTAACCTAGTTATTCTTGATGATGGCTTGACTTTAAAATCTCAGGTGTCAGCTGTCGTCAAATACTCTTTTTATCATCTAAGAATATCGCCTGGTAAAAGATCTGGTTCCCATGGCCAATCTTCAACATTGGTTCATGCCTTTGTTACGACCCATCTTGACTACTGCAATTCCTCTACCTAGGGCTTCCTGGGGTTGATATCCACTGCTTGCAGCTGGTGCAGAATGCAGCCTCCAGGTTTTTGACTGGACATCTAGGACCAGTCATATTATGCCTATGCTCACGAGCTGCACTAGCTGCCTATTTAGTGTTAGATCACCTTAAGGTTGGCTTGCTAACCTTCAAAGCCCTACACAATCAGAGACCGGCTACCTGCAAGATCTCTTGCCACCTTACAGCCCCCTCCGTCCTCTCCATTCCACCGATGAGGGATTGCTGGAGGTTCCTAGGGTACGATTGAAGATGTCTGGTTCTTGTGCCCTTGCTTTTCAGCTCCAACCCTGTGGAACTCTACGCTGTCGGTTGAGAGAATGCCCAACCGTCTGTAGATTTAAACTGAGCTTAAAGCTTGTTTATTTGATTTGGCCTTCCCAAATGGTTGATAATGTAATTCTGATGTTTTAATGGTATTTATATTGCCGCCTGTTTTATATAAGTACCTTGGCTTTGAAAGGCTATAAAAATAAAGTTGAATTGAAAAATTGAATTGGCATCAACACATGGTGCATGCGACCATGGGGTCCACTTAGTGGCTATAGGATAGATGTGTACCCTGAGGGGATGGGAGGACCCAACAAAAAGCAATCTGATCTGCAGGATGATACATGGGTGGATGTGGGGACAGCATAGGAGGCAGGATGCCAGAAAGCCGATATCAGAGACTTTAATTGGACAATTGATGGAAATATTACCCCATGTATGCAGCTGTAAGGGTGAAGCAGTGATCTTTAAAGCCCTGTATGCCACCATGTATGGTGGGGTATTCAGAGTGAGCCAAGTGGTGGGATATGGTAGGAAGAGAGGGAGGGGGTCTGCATTGGGAGGATATAGAGTGGACAGGAGAGGCAATTGCCATTCTTTAAGGAGATCAAAGACAGATCAGCAGGGTCAGGGCAGTAGGGTGTGGTAAAGGAAACTTCGAATGCAAGCATTTGCCTGGTAGGGCTCTGCACACGTATGTGGCAGAATGCCTAAAGGTGGTTAGCATGGCACTGTTCATCCATGGGGATGCAAGTTGGTGTCAGGGTACCAGGTGATAGTGGTGCTGCACAAAAGCCTCAGATTTTTGGAGAATCAGGGAAGGATACTCCTCCCACTCTTTAGGATTGGAGCAACCTCCACCATGGCAGCTCAAGGCAGCAGGCCTGAGAGATCAAGGAGAAGGACAGGTGAATGTCAGAGTGTTATAAAAATATATATGGAAATACCACAATAACAATGTTTTCTTTCTCCCTTAGCAGGTACAAGGGCATGGGGAAAGAAGGGAGGGGAAGGGGTATGGAAGAGATGAGAGACTAATTACTTTTTTCTTTGGATTATGCAGGAAGTCCTGGAGGCTCGAGGCATGGATCTGTGGGCACTGCTATACACTTGTGGAAAAATAGGCTGCCAAGAGACAGAGGGGAAAGCAGTTGCGTCTGGACAGTGACACTGTATGGCTGGTTTGGAAAGGTCTGAGGGAAATGAAATGGATGTAACTGTTTCCATAACTCAGGGGTTTAGAAAGGAGCACAAGTGGCCAGATTTAATGATTATACATCTGGGAGGCAACGATCTGGGTACAAGGCCTGGCTGGACATATTTTACCAGATAAAACATGATGCCGAAAAATAAAACAATGGTGGCCAGAGGTCACATTAGCCTGGTCAGAGATTACTCCCAGAAGGGTGTGGCAGCAGGCAGAGAGCCACAAGGGTATGGACTAGGGCCAGGAAGTGCATGAAAGCACATGTGGGCAGATTAATCGAGGGCATGGGGCAATAGTCATCCACCATGGTATCTTAGAATAGGTGGACAAATTTTATAGGGAGAGGGAGACACCTCTCAGGTTTAGGATTGGCATTGTTTAACACAGAAATAGGGAATGCCATAGAGGCTTGGCACTGAGAGGTGAGGGATATAGGGAGAAGATGGAGGGCCTGTAGAAGATAAGAGGGGAGGTGGAGAGGGAGGGCAGAATGGGGAAAGTCCACCGTCCATCACAAGCTGGAGGTGGACTAGTGGAAAAGGGAGAAGGACAGGAAAGAAAGGAGGGAAAGGGAAAACAATCAAAGAACTCAGCATTGAGAACCAAGAGGCAGGGGTATGGTGTGTACATTCATACCACTTGACAGCATAAGAAGAAGGCAGAGCTCCCCAGAATGTACGCCTGGGGGCAGAAGAGGAAAAGAAGAAAATGATAAAATGTATCATGTGAAAAGAAATATTGATGTATATACTGTCAATGAATATAATGGGAAGAGATGAGAAAATGGAAATGTGGAAATGTGTCAGTTGATGACAATGTATTATGAACAATGATTTTGACAAAGAGTAAATTTATTGCCAAGCTGAGCAAACCACACTTAAGTTGTTTGTGTCTTTATTTGAGGGTTCTGGGGACAAAGAGGGTTGCCCTGTAAAAGGCTAAACCTCATTGTCCCAAGCCTTGGCAAATAAGTGTTAGGGTTGCCACCTATCTGGTTTTTGACTGATAATCCAGTTTTTAGGGTCCTTATCCAGTCATCCGGTTTTGTTGCATGCAGTCCGGTTTTGGGCCATTTTGAGTGCACATATACTCTTAAAACTGATGTATCAAATCATTCACTGATTCGGCTGCATTACATGTCCAGGTTACAAAGAAGTTCTGCTGTTACAGTCTTTCAGACCTACCTTTTTGTAAAACCAGACTGTCTGAGAGGTGTAAAGTAGGCCATTAAGATCATTAGCAGTAAAGTAACCTATTCTTTTTCCACTCTGAATTTTAAGTATGGTCTTTGCTGCTATGACAGGAAACAGTTTTACCTTTATGTGCTCTCATGTGTTTCTTTTTGTTTGTTCTATATTATGGTAAGTTTTAGACCCATGTTTGTTAAATTAATAATCTAACTTTTATTGCTTTTATCACTACATTTGCTCTAATTTTTGTATTACCTGAACATTCCATGATATTAGCTACACTTTGACAGGTCATTCAGATAAACAGCATGGAAAGGTGTGTCTGGAATTGTGGAATGTCTTAGAAATATGAAACGTAAACAGCAGTAGCTGCTGAGGTAAGGGAACACAGTGCAGTATTAAGGGTACCACAAGCACTGATAATTAAGTTATCAAAATTGGTCAAAGAATCAGAATACCTGACTGACATGGAAAGGAAAATGGGAGAGTGTTTAACAGAGGACTGAGCTTGGCACATCTAGAGACATGAGTTTGATTCCCACAACCTCCACTTAAATGACAAAGAACCTCTGGTGCAAACACTGAGGCAAGGGTTACCCTAAAGGGCATTTGGCTGGGAAGCCAAGTTTCAAGAAAATACAAAATCACACATGCCCACACAATGCAAAGCATCATGGGCTGCATATGCAAATCACCACAGAATGTTATGTCTGAGTTCAACTTTAAGCAGAATTGCATGGTGCCAAAAGGCCTCTCACACAATTTTGCAAAGAGTGCTAACAGATGACATAGACACATGTTTCGTCCTACCAGGACTCATCAGTATGCCTCGTCTGTTTCACACCCTAGTGGAATGAACCAGCTACCCTAAGACAGTCTGTCTGGTTATATTGTGGTGAACCCATTAAAATAAAAATCTATTTAAAAGACAAAGAACCTCTCGCGCAAACACTGAGGCAAGGGTTACCCAAAGGGCATTTGGCTGGAAGCCAAGTTTCAAGAAAATACAAATCACACATGCCCACAATGCAAAGCATCATGGGCTGCATATGCAAATCACCACAGAATGTTATGCTGGTTCAACTTTAAGCAGAATTGCATGGTGCCCACAGAGGTTCTTTTGTCTTTAAGTATTTTTTTATTTTAATGGGTTCACTACAACATAACCCAGACAGACTGTCTTAGGGTAGCTGGTTCATTCCACTGGGGTGTCAAACAGATGAGGATACTGATGAGTCCTGGAGGACGAAACACGTGTCTATGTCATCTGTTAGCACCTTTGCAAATTGTGAGAGGCCTCTTCGGCACCATGCAGTTCCTGCTAAAGTTGAACCAGCATAACATTCTTCTGTGGTGATTTTGTTATGCAGCCCATGATGTTTTGCACAGTGGGCATGTGGATTTTGTATTTTCTCCACTTAAATACTGTGTGAATCTGAGCAAGTCACTTAACCTTCCTGTGCTTCTGGGTCACTCCTGTAAAATGGGCTATGTGGCCTATGGGAGGTAACCTGGTTGCAAAGAAAAAAAATAAATAACTGAATAAATAAATCAAATAAATAACAGTATAAAAATAATTTCTATCACTAGTAATGTCTATTCCAACATTACAAATGGCTTTGGAGGAGGAGTGATATACTCGTCAGTCATAAAAAGAGGGGCGCCAGAGGCGGAGTTTGGGGTGTGGTTTCGGATCTGGTTTTACCTCATCCAAAGGTGGTAACCCTAATAAGTGTGGAAGCTCAGGAATTGGGGGAGGGACAGAGGGATGGGAGGACAGGAGAACCATCAGGCCTCAGAAGGGAGGGCCAGATGAGGTCCAAATGGGGCGGAGAAAGGGAGTGGTGGGGAACATTGAGGCAGAAGCTGAGAGTGCCCAGGAGCCATGTGGAGGACAAAGTGGGCCACTTATAAGTGGCTGCACAGCAAGGGAGCTCACAAAATTGCTCCAAGAAAATTTTCCACTACCCACCTTGAAGGAAGGAGGAGGCCCTCTGGCAGGTGGAGTACAGGCACCACCGTGGCAGGTGGAGCACAGTGGTAGGCTTATAGGATGGGCTGTCAAAGGTGGACGGAAGTGGAAAAGGGGAGAAGGTCAGAAAAGAAAGGGAGGGAAAAGGAAAATAATCAAAGGACACAGAATTGAGAACCAAGAGGCAGGGGTATGGTGTACCATACCCCTTGACAGCATAAGAAGAAGGGCAAAGTCCCCCAGGATGTACGTCTGAGGGCAGAATAGGAAAGAAGACAATGATAAAATGTACCATGTGAAAACAATAATAGATGTATATATCATATATAAATATAATGGGAAGAGATAAGAGAATGGAAATGTGGAAATGTGTCAGTTGATGACAATGTATTATGAACAATGATTTTGACAAAGAGTAAATTTATTGCCAAACTGAGCAACCACACTTAAGTTGTTTGTGTCTTTATTTGGAAGGATTCTGGGGACAAGGACACATTAGTATGAGGTCTTCCAACTACTTCCGGTGCAACTTGTATGAGGAGCAGGAACACTCATATTGTCAGTGTTCATGGGCCTCAAAACAACAGGTCTGGTGGTTTAAACCAAGATGATCTTATAAGGCAAAGGTAGGCAAAGGGGAGGTGGCATCAGCTCAGAGATTCTCTGAGGATACAATAGATGACGGGAAAAACAAATATATCTGTCCAGACCACCTCTGAGACATTTCCAGGATCCTGTAGAATCTCTTCCACAGATACTACTAGGGATGCTGAGCCAGATAGGAATCTGGGGGTATAGTACTGCATATTGTGTTTTATGTGAGACACGGTGGAAAATGAGAAATGGAGTTATTGAAAGAATTGTTATACTGCCTCCCTCTGGAAATGATGTGGATAGTAACTTACCAACACAGGCTGTCATGCCTCCTCACCCGGCCTCCTGCAGAGGCTGACATGAGTGTGGTTCCTCTAGGAAAAGAGGAAAGCAAAAATAAAATCCCTGTTCTGCAGAAAACTGCTGGGCTCCCAATGCATAATAAGTATGCAGTGTTCTCTACCACTAATCAATGGGCAGATATGGATGAAGAAGAGGCAGACTCTGAAAAGTCTTCTATGACATCCTCTGCTGTCAGGCACTCCTCAGACTGGGATGAGTCAGCTCAAGAATCTTCAGTAGTGAAAAGATTGAACAGAGAACTGGATCCCAAGTCTGTATGACCGAAGAGATACCCCTTCCTGTTCATTCAATATGTGTAGAGAGGGCTACTATTGCTCCAGTCTCGGTGAATGTGAATAGCATAAAACATCTAGGAAAAGAGTAACTACCATGACAATTTTGGATACCCTACCAGTGAATATTTTCTTTGTGCAAGACACAAGGTTAAAAATGTTGCATGAAATCTCAACCACAAAAACTATGGCCTCATGGTCTTCTTTTGGTCCCATTTCTATAGATAAGTGTGATGGGGTGGGCATATTATTTAAAGTGGCTATATTATCAATTCAGAAATTAGTGGAAATAGATTCTGAAAGAGCTCTTTTATTGGTTGTTGAACACTCAGGAACAGATTTGAGACTTAACAATATTTATGCCTCACAGATGAAGGCTGGGAGAATTGCTTTGTTTTAAGCTAGGCGTCCTTACTTAAATACTAAGGCTGGGATATTCAAAGGGGTTTAGCCTGGTGCAACAGTGTTGCACTATCGCAACCCCACATGCCACCCTGGCGGGATATTGAGAAGGCTGCCTGACACAGGCTAAACTTTGATGTGCCAGGGCGCCAATGTTAATGTATGTGGTGCAATTAGGTGTGCCCACGCACATGCAGCACATCCCAATATTCAGCCTGAATGCAAATGCACATATGCTGGCACAACCTGAATTGCACTGCATAGGGAGGCTCAAAGTTGAGCCCAGAAAGATAGCACAACTCCTGGCCACCCACAGATGGGCTGCAGTATTGCAGGGTGCAACATACCCACCACCCAGAGCACACGTTGGCAAACACACACATCCTTGGTAGTACAGTGGCCCTGACTCCTCAAATATTGTAACGACAGCCCATCCCTGGTGGTCAAGTGGTCCCCTCCCACCTGAGTCCCCAAGTAATATAATAAGACTGTCGCTGGTGGTCTATTGGAACCCACCCTGCCCCTAGCCATGAACGCAGTAATCTGCCATATGGATAAGCATTGGTGATCCAGTGGCACCCCCACCCTCCCACCCACACCGCACCTCCCCCATCCCGCCCCCTGTCAGTGGGTGGGCGGCTGCAACCCACCCAGATACTGCCCAGCCACTGTCGACTGACAGGTACAGTATGGCTGTAAAGCCAATTGGTCCTCAGTGTGGACCAATCAGGCTTGCATGGCATACTGTACCAGACAGTCCCAATTGCATAGCCCCATTTGCACCTTGCATATCTTGTGGCCTTGTTTGCATGCCCCTGGTGAATATCGTGGGGTGATGTGCCTGAAACATGCACACTTGCTCTGGAGCATTCCCATGCTCCATCTCTGTGGCTTGCGGCTGGCCAGTGCCACTGTGCCATGTGCAGTATGTGTGGCCTTGCCATATTCAGCGGTGCTGCACCATGGTGCATCACCGTTGAATACCCTGTCATGCTCCCCGCGCTTGGCCCAGCGCACTGCACCAGGCTTTGTGCCAATGCCCAGAGCAGTTTGAACATCTGGGCCTAAGAGGATAGTCATTTGTGGTGGGATTATAATCTGTGGGCTCTCTTTAGCTGATAGAGGAGGAAAATCAAGAAGCTGTATAAAGACATGAATTTTTGAAAAGATGGGGCGAAGTTTTGAATGGCATAGGTCACTGCAAGCCCGGTGCACCGACAATATGGGGCATAGGATTTGCAATGATCTAATGGGATTTTGAATCCTGTCTGGCAATTGTCGCATGTTAGACCATCTTTTCTCATCTATCGTGTGGCAATCCTGTGGACTGTTTACAGAGTTTGCACCAGATATATGGCACAATCTATCATAAACTGTGGAAACTGCATAGCAACTGCAAAGATGATAATAACTTGGGAGCAGTACGCGGCCGAGGGCGTTCACAGAAGCTTAGTCCAGTGGCACAGGGTTGGATGCAAGCCCTGCAACACCCTTCAAAAATCCGTCCCAAGGTCTTTACATCAGAGTTGCAAGATGGCATGGGCCCAAGAGAAATGGGAACCAAAAGACATATTTTATAAAGGGACTTAGTCAACTAGAAATGATTTCTTTCTTTCTTTTTGTTTTTGTTAGCAGCCCTTTAAGTTAATTCAGTTAGAACCACAGCAATACAGAGCTCAGATCACCTTGCTATTTCTGCAGCTCACTCCCTTTGGAGACTAAATGTTTGCATGTTACAACATGAGGAAGTGTGATTAGAATGAGTGGATTTATTTAAAGCAAGGTGTTCAATAATTGCATGCAATACAGTGGAGCAATTGTGGGAAGAGACAAAACATGAATTTCAGAAATATTTTCAGAAATAGAATGGAGAAGAAATAATTTCAGTATATACAATATTTAAAACTTATGTCTACTTTACATCATCTTATTTCTAAAACTCAGGAATTTGTATTAGATTTATCAGAACAGATAGACAATATAAAAGATAAGATAGGAACATTTCAATACGATAAAGTATCCTCTTTAGAACAGGATTTCAACTTTGGGACATAAGGAAAGCATAAAGTTTTGATGCCTTTCTGGATGTATAAAGATGATTGATGATTGGTTTATAACAGAAATCAAGAAAGCATCTGATGGAAATACATGGTTTGACTGTAAAATGGGATTATTTAATAGAAGGTGGCTGCATCAAATGAGTATGATGCAAGTGGCACCTTGCATCAGAGGCTGAAACAATCCCGAATTTCAAATGCTGGCTGCATCGAAATTGTGATGTCTTGCATCTAAGCTGCCCTGTACACACACACACTTGGAGCAGAAGCACCTTTGCACCAGGTCACAAGGGGCTTTTGCCATGGTGGCTGCACCATCCTTTTTTGGAATTTTGGAAGCCCCACCATGGATGCAATTGGGGGCTCAAGTTAGACCAGCCAGGAGGTGGTCTAAGGGCCATGCGCCTTTGCTGGACAACGTGGTGATTGGGGGACCTGACATGAGGGAGCCAGAGGCAGAAGGCACTAGAGGTGTCAGGAAATGGCAACTATGTCAGAGTGGTGAGCTGTCACCCAGTGGGGTGAAATACACAAGGAAAACAGCCAATTATCCTTGGTAATTGGGTGTTAACAGGGATGGAATGTGACCTGGCCCCAGATGGGCACAGCCTTGGCACCTGCCCCATAGGTGCCGTGATTCCCAATCCAGTCAGTGGCTAGCAGTAGCTACAGATTGAGGCTGCCATCGGGGAACATTCTCTGGGCACTGGAACAGTCTGCTGGTACCCAGCCCACCCCATATTCTGACAGGCGGCCTCCCACCTACAGAGTTGGGGATTATAGCACCTAAGGGCAACTGCATTGACCGTACTCACCTGGGGCCAGGTCAGGATCTGTCCCTGCCAACCTTCCCCAATTGGGCTGATCATCCATCTGCCCTTGTGCTTTGAGATGCAGTCCCAATTCATACAGTTCTGAATAGAAGGAAACCAACAAGGGAGGAACCAGAGGTAGGGAGAAGGAAGAAACCGAGAGCCCAGAGTATGATGGAATCAGGGAGGGTGGTACTTCAGGAAGAACACTCGCTGGAATAAATAGAAGAATCCTTAGTAGTGAACATTTCCAGTTATGCTCTATCAGAGATAGAAAAAAGTATTGGAAAAAGGTCTAAATTATGTACCAACCACACAAATGCATGAATTTAATGTTATGCTGGATCTTCAGAAATTTACTCAAAATTGGATTTAAAAGTTATGTTTTACAAAAGAGAACCTCAACTAACAGCAGAGTCAAATCTGCATACTTCTTATTCCTTGAAGAAACCATCTACTTGCATCCCACAGAAAAATCCAACTGTTTCAACATTTCAAAAGCTTGTGAACAAGATATTTTACAATATCTGGCACAGAAACCAAATTTAAGATATGGCAATTGTTCCATCAGGAATGAAAAGCATTGACCAGCCTTGCCAATAATACTCAAATAGAAATAAAAAGCACTGATAAATGTGGCGATATTGTCACCATGGAAAAAGTTAAGTATGAGCTAGAAATGCAAGATCAGTTACAGAATGCTGACTTTTATTTAAAACTGTCTAGAGATGCTATTTTAGATTTTAATAAACAGATTGATATGTATTTGCATGAATTGTGGATAGTGGGGACCATTACGTAACAAATGCATGAGTTCATGACAGTAGAACATCCTAACCATGCTGCTTTGTACGGACTTCTAAGATACATAAAATCTGTTGGAACCCCTGCTAGACCAATTGTAGCAAGTATTGGCTCTGTGACTGAACCACTTGCTCAAGTTTGTGGACCATTTTATTAAAACTGTGGTCCCTCTTTGGTCAGCTCACATCAAGGATACTACACATATTTTGAATTGTTTAAAACTTGCAATTGACTGATGAAGGCATTTTTGTAACTTTAGATGTTAGTTCTTTATATGCTAACAACCCACATTCAGATCGGTTGGAAGTGTTATATAGCACTTTGTACACTCAGACTGGGTATACGAATGCTTTCATTGAATGTTAGGTTGGGTTAACAGAAAAGTTCTTTGCTGCAACAGTTTTGTCTTTAATAATACACACTTTTTGCAGATCAAGGGCACAGCTATGGGGGCCTCCTTCGCACCAATTACGTCAACATTTATTTGGCATGGTGGGAACATCAGTTTGTTTGATCAAATTTAAACTCACATATAAAGTGTCTATATGTTTATAGGTGCTTCACTGACAATATTTTTTTGGTGTGAGGGAACCCCTTCAGGCTTATTAGAGTTGGTTCCTTATTTGGAATTGACCAATTGCAATTTGAGGTTTCAAAGTGCACAGATTCTTTTAAAATTCAGTTCATGGATTTTGAAATTTCTAAAATGACATTGGGGGAGTGTGTACTAAGCTGCACAGAAAATCAGCTGCTAGAAATGCCTTACTATAATATGACAGTTGTCATTCTAGGCACATCTTAAAGAACATACCGAAAGGACAGATGATGAGGTTGAAAATAAATACGTCTAATCAGGAGCAGTTTGAAAGGATGAAAATTATGACACAAAAGTTTAAAGATAGGGATTATAATGAACATGAAGTTTTGTTGACATTTAATTATGTACAGAAAAGGATAGAAATACTCTTTTAATAACAAATAAGAAAGATCCTAACATTGCTTTGAACTTTGTTACAGAGTACAATCCCCAAAGCCATGTAATCAGAGACATCTTAATAAAGAACTGGGATAGTTTGAATTGGAGCTGAAATTGAAAGAAGTGGCAAAAACCCCGAGATTGCTGTATAAACGGTATGAATATTGCTGATCGAGTGACCCAAGTTTATATGTTGCATCATCTGAGAATATTTTTGCCAAACTTCCAGACAAGACTTTCCGTTGTGGCAACTGTTTATTTTGTGGATATCTGAACACAGGTACAATTTTAAACATCTGACTACAGGTAGGATATACCACAATAAGCACTTTGTTACCTGCTCCTCAGAATATATTGTATATGCTGCTGTATGTACTGTAGTTGCTTGGACTTCTATGTTGGAAAAATGAAGACATTTTAAAACCAGAATTGCAGAACATCTCAGGAGCATTAACAATAGGGACAAAAAGAATGCACTATCTTAGCACTGTATGTATGCAGGGATTGGACATACCTTTAAATTTCAGGCCTTGAGAAATTATCCCCAAATACTTGGGGGCCTTGGACAATAAACTTTTACAAACTGAGAGTAAATGGCACTATGAACTGCATGCTCATGAAAAAGGTTTAAATGCAAGCTGTAGTATTGTGCCATTTCGAAATACAAATAGTGTTTTCTTGACTATTCTTAAATGAGGAAATGTAATTTTTTAATCATTATGTGTAATTGTGATTTGACTTAGGAATTATTGGTTATAGGCACTGTCTATTTATCAGCACTGTTTCGTCACTTTAATATTCTATACTGTGTTTGTCGCTTTAATTATTGGTATTTGGCACTTTAAGGAATCATTTTAAATATGGAATGCACAAGCACATAAGCCACGCCTGGAAAAGTGTCAAGTGGACCAAAATGTCGCTCTGTGCACGTGGAGAAGGGTGTTGCTACTTGCATTATTGTTCTCAGTTTATTTATCAATTAAACACTTTTACTGGAGACCAAGCATTGTGGTCTTTTCTCTTTGGTGACAGAGCTGCCCTTTTTTTGTTTAGTGTGCATCATATCTGTAATAGTTGGTGCTGGTTTCATGGTATTAGACACCTATTCCCTTTTGCTTTTTCCTTGTTCGTGGACCCCCTCCAGGTGCCAACTCACCACCCTGACATTGCCACCATTTCCCTGACATCCCCAGAACACCCTCCATACATGTTCTGCCCCCAGCCCCTTGCTGGCACTCATATTCACCCCTTACTCCACAGCACTCTACTCTTGCAACAGGCAGAGGACAGGATCCCTGTGACTAACCTGGCAGGTACACCATGTTTGGCACAAGCCTGCAGCCATAGCAACTCCTGGGCCCTTGGCACAGGGATCCCTAGTTTATAAAATTGGGCACAGGGTCCCTGACACATCTGGAGTTTGCCACAGCCCTAGAGTGATGCAACATGTGTGGCTCTGTGGACTTTTTATAACTGAGCCCACAGTGTCAGATAATGATGAAGTGCAAACTCACCTTATTAAATGTTTGGGGAATAAAGAACATTTACAGCTTCTACTAAGTTATTTGATGATCTGAATATTCCCCAGATTCCTTCTGAGATCTTCGCTCAGGTACAGAGTCCTATTTGCTAGCTGAGTAGAGTGCACTATATCTCATGTGAAATAACACTGCCCAGGGGACAGGTGGATTCCATTCGAGTTTTAAGACATTTCAGGGATACTTGGCTCCAATACTGCAGGCTTGATTTACTGAAGTATAATTACTGGTCAGCAATTTCTTTCTATGTGCTGACTGGGTTTTTGCCTTAATAACCTGCGGGTTGTTATGGCATTCACCACTCTGCCCATCAAAAACTGAGTGCTCCCTCATTGGCTGTTTTTCTGTGAGTGAGTGGTGGCAGAACAGTTCCACAAACATGGCGGCTCCTTATGTCTGTTACTTATGCCCATTATCACAACAACACTCCTTACCATGCATAATCATTTCTTTTACCTATCTGGTTGATCCTATCCTTAAATGTAAAAAAAAAAAAATAATCATATCTGGTTGATCCTACTGTTTGCCAGCCTTAAGAAATGCCCACTGCAAGTGGTAATGGCTCCGACCTGACTGGGGAAAGTCTTATCACAATTTCAAATTATAACTGGAGGAAAAATAAAACAAAATAAAACAAAATTCAGCTCTTCAAAACAGACAGAGGGAGAGAGAGAGTGTGTGTGTGTGTGTGCATGTGTGTGTGTGTGCGCAAGTGTGCATGTGCATATGTGTGTGTATATGTGTGTGTGTGTCTCTGCCTGTCACACATGGTCACAGGATTTGGGCTGGAAAATGCACACCAGCAATTATATAAAAAAGATGGGAAAGTGTGCATATGATAATTTAATGCACAACTTCGATAAAGGATGCTTTAATAAACCCTCGGGATTTGCTCTCTGGGTTTATGAAGCATCCACATCTCAGGTGTACATTACGTTCGTATGCATACTTCCCCATCCTTTATTCTCTCTCTGTATATAAGATTCAGGTTATATGCCCCTTCTATGCACATCGCTAACCTGATACTCATTCCGAAAAAGGAGTAAAGCTGATTTATGTCAATGGAGGCCTGTAAGTCTATTAAATTCTAAGTAAAATCTTGTCTAAAATTCTGCACAGAGACTACAGAAGATAGCATCAGTAGTAATTTTCCAGAACAAGCATGCACAATTCTCAATAGTAGTATCATAGATAATTTAACTATAATCAGAGAAATCGGAAAAGAGGACAGGATGAGGAGTTTATACTGGCTGTGGACAAGGAGAAGGCCTCCGGTGTGGCGATAATGGCCCTCTCGACCTCCTAGAGCACAGAGCTCTGATCGGGGTGGGGTGAGCCCTGGCAGAGCTGCTGGATCCATGTACTGCCAAGGAATGGAGAGGTAGGAGAGATTAAATACTGTGCCAGAAAGCTGTTCCAATTACCTCTGAGGTGTGACTGAGCAAATAACTGCCAGGCAAAGCATACAGTGAAAACCAGTTTAAATGAGTAAATCAGGATTAGCCTCTAAAATGAATTAAGCAACAGAGCAGAGCAGCTAATTTATACAGAAGCAAGAGGAGTAAAATGTTAAATAAAAACTAAAATCTTCACTGTTATGGGACAGTAAATAAAGGAAATGTTTTTTAAATTAAAAAGGCGCCAGGTCAGTTCTCTGAGCAGCTCCCTTTGGTACAGGGAGCGAGGTCTGTCTGTCTACATGGGCAGAGTTTTCGATCCTGGGGTGTGGGGAGAGCTCCGTGTGGTGATAACGGCCCTCTCGACCTCCTAGAGCATGGAGCTCCAATCGGGGGTGGGGTGAGCCCTGTGCAGAGCAGCTGGATCCGTGTACTGGGCAGTGTTTTTGATCCTGGGGGTGGGGAGAGCCTCCGGTGTGGCGATAACAGCTCTCTCAACCTCCTAGATCGTGGAGCTCTGATGGGGCATGGGGGTGAGCCCTTGTGCAGAGCAGCTGGATCCATGTACTGGGTAGAGTTTTCTTACCCCAAATAATGTATGAATCATTAGCATAAGCTATGGTTAATACAGCAAATTAAGGGCTACCAAAGGGCTACAGCTCACCAAAGATATCCCTGCAATTAAGTCCTTAGCTTATGCTAATGATTCATACATTCATTTTTTTTTAAACTAAAAAGGCTCCAAGTCAGTTCTTCTGAGCAGCTCCCTTTGGTACAGGGAGCGCAGGTCCATCTGTCTATATGGGCAGAGTTTTCAATCCTAGGGGTGGGGGAGAGCCTCCAGTGTGGCGGAGCATGGCCCTTTCGACCTCCTAGAGCACAGAGCTCCAATCGGGGATGGGGGTGAGCCCTGCAGAGCAGCTGGATCCGTGCACTGGGCAGAGTTTTCAATTCTGGGGGTGGGGAGAGCCTCCGGGTGGTGATAACGGCCTCTCGACCTCCCAGAGTGCGGAGTCTGATCGGGGGTGGGGGTTGAGCCCCTGTGCAGAGCAGCTGGATCCATGTACTGGGCAGAGTTTTTGATCCTGGGGGTGGGGAAAGCCTACGGCATAGCGATAATGGCCTCTCGACCTCCTAGAATGCAGAGTTCTGATCGGGGTGGGGGTGAGCCCCAGTGCAGAGCAGCTGGATCGTGTACTGGGCAGGTTTTCTTACCCCAAATAATGTATGAATCATTAGCATAAGCTATGGTTAATACAGCAAATTAAGGGCTACCAAAGGGCTACAGCTCACTAAAGATATCCCTGCAATTAAGTCCTTAGCTTATGCTAATGATTCATACATTATTTGGGGTAAGAATGATGCAGGAAATATAGTACAGGATACAGTATATCATTTTTCTCAGATAGGAGCAAAATAAATTATAATAAATGTGTAGGGATTGCTGTTGGTACTATGCAGGATATAGACGATAGTGGCTGTATTGCTGGTGTCCAAATAAGTGAGGTACCTGTGAAAAATCCTGGGGGTTGAATTTGGAAAAGGGAAATGCGCATGGAAAACTGGGCTAACTGCATAGCAAAGGAGAAAACAGCTTAGCATTCTGGAAAAATAGGGTCTTATCAAGAAAAATAGAGTCTGTTCAATAAAAACATTATAACTTCCTGTTTTTATACATTAGCATCGCTTTCTTGCCACCTAAGAGTCTATAGGTGAAATTGTTTCATTCATTTTTTCAAGGGCTTTGAGGGAGTCCTCTGAACCCCATAAAGCAGGAGATTACATATAAGGAATACAGGAAGGGAGAGTAGATATGATTAATCCCATTGTTTTCATTTACTCAGTGTTTCTGTAGTACAATTAAAGAATAAAGCCTAACAGGTTATGTGTGTTGTGTAATAATATCATGCCTCAGGTGGTTGAAGCACAGGGCCACAGGCCCAGTGTGTTCAACACCCAATAAGTGGAATGTTAGGTTTGCTGGCAAAGACACCTACCTTTACCTGAGCTCTTTTCTTCTAGATTTGCTTGTAAGGACAGAGCAAAGAACAACATTATCAGAGCCCATCTGTCCCATACCTGCGACATAGTAAGCTCAGGCTAACTTGCTCCAATTCAAAGGTAGACTCATGTACCA
Organism: Neoceratodus forsteri; assembly: GCA_016271365.2. NCBI lineage: Eukaryota > Metazoa > Chordata > Ceratodontiformes > Ceratodontidae > Neoceratodus > Neoceratodus forsteri. The sequence continues at coordinate 632,999,898 of CM057455.1, read as the reverse complement.
AACATGTTTACTGTCCAAGAAAGTAAGCTTAGGCAAAATGCCTCCGGGTGCAAAAGCTTATTACTCCCACTATCAACTGTCATTGCAATAGAAGCTCTACTAGCCAGATTTTAATATACCCCACTGTTGCACTTCTCTGGGACAAAGGTAATTTGCCCAGCATGCCCCAATATAGATGAACTCGCTGCACCATGACTTCACTTCAGCATCCACCTTGGGCTCCTTCCAGGTTAAACTTAAGCAACAGCTAGTTGCTGATGCCAGGTGTGACTGCTTCCAATAACCTTCCTTCTTGTGACCAGCACTTATTCTAACCTTATGCTATCCTGACCTTATGCATAACTGTTCTCAGCATGTAAATAACTGTTCTAAGTTGCTAATCATTCTCCTTCACATTTCCTCTTGATCCCTCCACTCTTTCCCTCACCCCTCTATGGCTTTCCCCATCCCCGTTATATCTCCTGAGTTCCTTGCTCACTTTAAAATGCTTTGTCCCATACCTTCTCACCTCTGATGAGGCCCTGGGCTGATATCATCCCTTACCTTTTGATTATTAGATATTAGGCCGTTTTCTTCTCATTTTCCTATAAAGGGTCATTTCATAAGACCCACCCCTCTAATATGGCCTTTTGAATTCCAGGTTTTAATCAAATATGCACCATGGCATACATTGTACAGTGCCACATGTATTGGAACTCTCTAGTTATACACTCTTGTAATGTCTTGTATAATTCCTTGTTTTGTTTGTTCTCTGTCTCATACTTTCCCAATACGTATTGTTCATCTGATGTGGAACTATGAAATGAGCTTGTTCTCAAAGGAGTTATCCGAAATTTCAATAAATAAAAAATAAATAAAAGCAAGGAAAAGATTAAAGGACAGTAAACATTGTAGGGGTCACACAAATTGTGAAAGCCATGAAAAGATCTTTCAAATGTTGCATTGAGTTTACATGTAGGGGCAGGGGTCTTGAGATATGAATAGCTAAGTAATGTATAAATCAAATCATAGCAACAGCCATTTCATGTAGTCTTAGAAACCGGAAGTGATGTCACTGAGGGCAAGCTGTATGTTGTTAATTACAGCTTCGTCTTCAGTGGCATCACTTTCTGTTTTAAGATTGCATAGAAATGGCTGCTACCTTGTTTTTATTTACTGATGATTTTTATTTTTTTAATTTGTTTAACCAGAAGTAGCACACTAAGCTGAAAGCTTTTTACAGGTACGACCTGGGAGCACAGGGAAGTTAAGTGACTTGCTCAGGGTTACACAGTATGCAAGTGGAAGCAGTGGGATTCAAACCCAGGTCTGGTCTGCTGGATGTCACCAGATTTTTAGTTCAGAGCTTTAAACCACTGCTATACTGCCTCCTTAACTAGTCATATCTCAGGACTTTTAATGCCTACAAGGAAGCCAAATGCCTCATTCAAATAACATTGCATTGGCTTTCACAGTTTGTGCAATCCTTGCAGTGTTTACTGTCCCTTTAAGGCTTCTTTTGGCTAGGCATATTTACTGTGTGTTACTATTTTCTTTTGTGCTCACAGGTGTTGCTGTTTTTGCTTACATTTTACTGCTTTAGTGTTCTCTGATTCAAATTGCTGTTACAGGGTATACTTTCTGCTGCATTATTACAGGGTGTGCCTTCAGGTTTGTTACTGTTTTGTGCTTACAGATTACTGCTGTAATCTTCTCTGATTTAAATTGTTTTTTGCAAGGTATATCTTCTGTTACTGCTATTTTTTCTCTGTAGCAAAGTGTTTTTGCAGGGTATATCTTCTGTGAAATTGTCACAGGTGGTACTTACAGGTTTTACAGTTCTGTCTCTCATTAGGATAAACTTTCAGGACTACTGCATTTCTTGTAGGCTGATTGTTTCTGCTCTACCCCCTTGCTTTGTTTGTTCATGGTTCTTCTTTTTCGCATGGGAAGGGCCCAACCACCCACCCCATCCCTAACCACCCCATGCTCAGCTCTTTTATAGAAGTAGCACAGTCGTCGACATTTACTGTAGCAAAGCAGGAAGTGGAGCATCAGAGGGGTATCCACACAGTGACATCAGTTACAGGGACACAATTAATTCAACTTGTTATAAAAAGTTATAAAAAACAAACAAATGAAAATGTAAATAAAAATATTTTGCTTTAATTTTCCTTCTAAGTACTCAGACGAGGTTATAAACTCAGCAATTCAATTGAAATGTAAATTATTAACTGCAGGAACTGTGGGACACTTTTCAAAAGGGTAGTTTTATAGGCTTTAGAATGCTGTCCTACATGCTGGACCATCGGAGATCTAAAGGCTCAGCTCTGGACAGCATGAGCAGAGATTGCGCTCCTCAAATCACATATTTAGGAGGAAATATATTAAAGACACACCTACCATTTCCCCAACATCCAACTGAAGCATCTCAACCACAGAGGGTAGTTGGTCAGGAGGTTGGCAGGTGGTTAGGTGGGGCAAGTGTGTGCCCCATCACTCCAATGCTCACCAACGTATCACCTCTACAAACTTTATAAAAACTACAAACAGGTATCTGCCTCTATCTCTGAAATCAAACAAAGAGCAGAAAACACTGCAGAGTAGGACACTGCAGCACAGGAGATAGCACTACAAAACTCACCCAAAACAGAGACCAAAACAAAAGCAAACAGAAAATCCCAAACACTTGATCATAGGAGAATCCATGATTCGGGAGTTGATACTCACCTCCAGCCAGGGTAATGGTCAGATGTATCCCAGGTACATCAGCATGGAGAGACACTGACCACATTGCTAAAATCATGCAGAAAGCAGGAGAAATCATCAGCATCCTGGTACACATAGGAACTAATGATCTCACCAGCTGGTGAGCTGTGGAGACCAAGGAATACCTGTCCAGGCTGGGAGACAAACTGTCATCCATTTCATCTGGCATCTCCTTCTCTGAGATCTTGCTGGTCTGGGAGGGGAGCAGACAGACAGAAGGTCAGAGAAGGGAGCTAGGGGAGCTAAACATGTGGTTTAATGGCTGGTGGCAGGAAAAAGGACACAGATTTGTAGGTAACTGGCAACAGTTTTGGAAGCAAAGTTCTTTAAATTCAGTGGACTGCATCTCACTATGGAGAGTCAGTGGATTGGGGCAGGATTTGATGTCTTTGTAGAATATTTAAACTAGTACATGGGGAGAGGGTGTAGCACCCGATACATCAATGAGAAGAACACCCTCCCCTTCAGCTAATGATCAAACAGGAGTTCAGCATGTCTGTAGTTCATTTGCATCACCAGGTAAGGAAAAGGTCCTGCTCCCCAAGCAGCAGCACAGAGGAAATTCCAGACCTCGCCCAACAACCAACAGACCGAAATCTGGTCAATTTAAAATTATGTATTATTACCCCAGTCTGGGGAAAAAAGATCCCAGACCTGGAGGCAACAACAATAGACTAAACTGGACATAGTAGCCATTAGCGAGACATGGTTCACCAGTAACCACAGTTGGGAGAATTCAGTACCTGGCTATACTGCTCCAAAGAGACCAAGGCAAAGCAAAAGGAGGGGGGAGGGCCCTGTATGTCAATGAAAATATCAGAGCTACAGAAATTCGGAATACACATGAGGAGCTAGAAGAACTGTGGGTCACCCTGGAAACAGGAAATGGGACTGCCATATGAACTGGGGTTGCCTACAGGCCTCCCAGACCAGGGGAGGACATAGACACATTACTGTTAGAAGACATACAAAACATGACAGCTAAAGGGAGGTTCTGACAATGGGAGACTTCAACATGCCAGACACAGATTGGTCAATACAAGCAAGAACATTCACCAGAACTAGACACATAGTGGATTCCCCTCAGGGGAGGGCCTCAAACAACTAGTGCAACAACTCACAAAAGACAGAGCTATCCTGGATCTAGTACTGACTAATGAGGAAAGGATCACAGATCTCCAGATCACCTAGGGCCAGTGACCATCACATGGTCTGGTTCAATTTGGCCACTAGAATTAAATCATCCCATTGCAAGGCAAAATATGGAGCTTTAGAGGAGCTAACTTTGATAAGATGGCCAATAGAGTTAAGCCAGCCTAGCAAGAAGAAATACAGGTGAGAGGGTACAGGCAAAGTGGGCAAGCATTAAGGATGCAATACTTGAAGCAACTTCCCACTGTGTTAGGGAGAAAAGCAAGAGCAAAAGAAGGAGAAACCACTTTGGCTCTCAAAAACAATAGTGAAAAGATCAGAGCCAAAAGCTTCCTCAAGAATTATAAGAGAACGCAGCAGGGTGAAGATAGGAGGAAACCAAACCTCCCTAAGGGAAGCAGGAAGAAGTAAGGCAAGCAAAGGCCCAAACCAAGGAAACACTAGCATGAACAGTAAAAGAAGGGACAAGACTTTCTATAGATACGTTAGTGAAAGAAAAATTCCAGAGAGGGTATTGCTAAGATAAGGGGATAAGGGGTGTGTGGAGGAGGACCAAGGAAAAGCATCTATCCTAAATAGAGTTTTCTGCTCCAGTGTTTACTGAGGAAGGAGGCAGGGCCCACAGCTCAGCACCATGGACACAGGGTGGAGGGAGGTGTGCACAAGTCCCTTCAAAAAGAAAGGGTCCTACAAGACCTCTCTAAGTTCAGGTGAACAATGCAATGGGACCTGATGGCATACATCCCAGGGTACTAACGAGCTAAGGGTGGAAAAAGCAGAGCCATTATAAGAACTGTTTAGTGAGTCTCTGAGTACAAGAGTGGTCCCTGAAGACTGGAGAAGAGCTCATGTGATCCTGTTCCATAAGAGTGGTAACAGAGAGGAGGCAGGGAACTATAGATCAGTCAGTCTTACCTCAGTAGTGGGCATGATTATGGAGGCACTCCTTAAGGAAAGGATAGTGCAACACCTGGAGTCCATAGGAGCACAGGATCCAAGACAGAATGGGTTTACAATAGGAAGGTCCTGTCAAACTAATCTCATAGATTTCTTTCACTGGATAACCAGAGTGATGGACAAAGGGGTGCAGTTGATGCCAGCTACCTTGACTTCAGCAAAACTTTTGATACTGTTCCACATATAAGATTGATTAATAAGCTGAGTAGGCTCGGGTGGGTCAGAGGCTGATCAGCTGGGTGGCAAACTGGTTGTTGGACAGAAAACAGAGTGTTGGTAATGGTATACAGTCAAAAGAGATACAAGTCACAAGTGGGGTACCTCAGGGTTCAGTCCAGGAGCCAGTCCTCTTCAATATCTTCATCAAGGACATTGCAGATGGACTGGAGGGTTAGGTGTCTTTTGCAGGAACACCAAGATCTGCAACAGAGTAGATGATCCAGATGGAGTGGGCAGAATGAGAAGAGATATGGATGAACTGACAAAATGGTCAAAAAAGGCAACTGGGATTTAACTCAAAGAAGTGCAAGATCATGCACATGGGAAGAGAAACCATGAAGCTCCCCATAAATTGGGAGGGGTTGCTGGCAATCACAAGGGATAAAGAAACTTGGGCATCATCATCATCACAGATGACCTGAAATCATCCAAGCAGACCACTGAAGCAGTAGGTAAAGCTAGAGGATGTTGGATTGTATAGTAGAGGTATCACAAGTCATAAGAGGAAAGTAATTATCCCTTTACACTAGGCACTGGTTAGGCCCCCATCTGGAGTACTGTGTGCAGTACTGGAGGCTACACCTTCACAAGGACATTGACAAAATGGAGGCAGTCCAGAAAAAGGCTACCAAATGGTGCAAGGATTACATCAGAAAACATACAAGGACAGATTAACAGAGCTCAATATGTATACCCTAGAGCAAAGGTGGGATAGAGGTGATATGATCAAAACATTCAAACATCTTAAGGGCATTAACAAGGTGAAAGAGTCTAACATGTTTCAATATAAGAAAAATAGCAGGAGAGAAGGACAGCATGAGATTATAAGGAGGCTGATTAAGGGGCAATGTGGGAAGTTCTTTTCACAGAAAGGTGGTAGATGAATGAGCAGCATACCTCATGAGGTGGTGGATATGAATACAGTGCAGTGCTTCAAACAGGCATGGGACAGGCATAAGGGAGCAATACAGATGAGTATGAATAGATATGCCATTGACAGAGTAAAGACCTATTCATAAGGTAGAAAAATGGGCAGACTGGATTGGCCTTGTGGTCCTTATCTACTGTCAACTTCTATGTTTCTATGATTCTGTGTTTCACCCTGGGGTGCCTTACAGCTATTATACAATGGCTCATTTTGTTTTAAGAAGAAGAAAATCGAAAATATATTTAAAATACTTTCTCTTTTTAACTTTTTGTTAGGGCAGGTATACCTAGAAAATGAGAAAATATATTTAAAATGCTTTTTACTTTTTGTTGGGCAGATATAGCCATTGAAAACAAAGTCAGTAGTTTCTGTCTGGTCCAGCAAGTGGCGCTGTCACTACATGGTTGCCGTGTATTCCCTTGTAGGTCTCTCTTTGTGGGTCTGTTTGTGTATTTCTGACCCCTTGTGCCCCTTTGTTCAGTTGCTGTTCCCTCCTGTTACACATACACACAGTATACAGATGGTGTCTGCATTTAGTATTAAGCTTGCTGTTTCATTTTTTTCATTGTTCAATGAAATGATGATGTGTGCTGTTAGATCAGGTGACAGTGGAGTCAGGATCTGGAACAGACCGGGAGAAAAAGGGCTATCTTTAGCCTTAGTTCTAACTACTGACTTCAGACTGGACAAAAGGTGAGGGGCATGACAGGAATCCTGGTAAATGGAGAACTGCAGTATTTGGTGCTGCTTTTGAGATCATCACTGCTTTTAACTGAATAGCTGTTTCTTCTCACTTGAGTGAGCAGTGAGCACTGTTTTGAACTGTGCATGTGCTAGTCACGATTGTGGTACTGACTGTGCACGAGAAGTCAATCAGCATGTCGGTGTCAGTTTATGCTTTGATCTAAATAGTAAACAAATAATAAAATGAGTGGGAGATTGAATTGTGGGCCACTATGGTTCTCAAAAGAGGTGGCTGGGAAAGTCAGGGAGAAAAAGATAGCATTCGGAAGTATAAGGAAACACAGAAGGAGCAGGACAGAGAGCTGTACCAGTTTAGGCAGAAGGAAGCAGGAGGAAGTCAGAATAGCAAAGGCCCAAAAGGGGATAAAACCTTTATAGGTACATCAGAGAGCATAGAAAGACAAAGGGAGGGATAGTGAGGCTGAATAGAATGAGACAGTGGGTGGGCAGAGGGGACAGTGAAAAAGCAGAGATACTGAATGAATATTTCTGCTCAGCATTCACAAAGAGGAGGAAGTGCCTAATCCAATTAACAGAAGCACTCTTGTTAGGGGGTCGATCCCAGTCCTATAACAAGAAAGGGTTCTGCAAGAACTCCTAAAACTGAAGATGGACAAAGCAATGGGGCCTGATGGAATTCACCCCAGAATTCTAAAAATTAAGGGGGGAACTAGTGGGAACTCACTGGCTACTCTTTTTAATAAATCATGGGAGGATGGTGTGGTACCCGAGGACTGGAGGAAGGCGGATGTGATTCCCCTTCACAAAAGTGGGACCAAGACAGAGGCAGGAAACTACAGACCTGTCAGTTTGACCTCTGTGGTAAGGAAAGTGATGGAGTCACTTCTGAAGGAAAGAATTGTTGAGTACCTAGAGGCCAGTGGGGCACAGGGCGCAAGGCAGCATGGGTTCACAGTGGGAAGGTCATGTCGAGCCAATCTAATAGATTTCTTTAACTGGGTGACCAAAGTAGCAGACCAGGGATGGGTTGTAGACATGGCCTACCTAGACTTTAGCAAGGCATTTGACACAGTCCCACAAAAGATTAATAGTCAAACTAACCAGCCTGGGAGTGGGTCCCAGGGTGGTAGCCTGAGTAAAACATTGGCTGGACAACAGGACACAGAAGGTAATTGTAAATGGAGTCCACTCTGAAGAAAGAGGGGTTACTAGTAGGGTACTGCAGGGTTCAGTACTGGGTTCAGTCCTTTTAATGTCTTTATAAGTGACATTGCAGAGGACTGGAAGGAAAAGTATACCTCTTTGCAGATGACTCAAAGATCTGCAATAGGGTTGATACACAAGGAGGCGTGGAAAGGATGAGAAGGGACTTGGCAAGGTTGGAGGAATAGTCAGAAGTATGGCAACTAGGATTCAATGCAAAGAAGTGCAGAATAATGCACCTGGGAAACAAGAACCCAGGGAAGATTACACAATTCGGGGAGGTAGTAACAACAACAAAAGGAAAGGGACCTGGGGGTAATCATATCAGATGACCTTAAGGTTAGCAAGCAATGTGAGAAGGCAGTAGGGAGGGCTGGGGGTATTCTGGGATGCATAGGAGAGGCATCAGTAGCAGAAAACTGGAAGTTGTTATCCCTCTGTACAGACAGTTGGTGAGACCCCATCTGGAGTACTGCATCCAGTTCTGAGACCCCATCTCCGCAAGGACATAGATAGGATAGAGGCAGTCAGAGGAGGCAAAAAATGGTGCAGGGTCTGCAAGAGAAGCAATTGAGAAGAGACTAAAGGAGCTTAACATGTATACTCTTGAGGAAAGAAGGAGAGGGGGACATGATAGAAACTTTAAGTACCTCAGTGGAATCAACAAAGTCCAAGAGGGTAGCATCTTTCAGAAAAGAGACGTGGAATAACAAGGACACAATTTAAAGATACGGGGGAGGGAGTGTTCAGGGGCAATGTGAGGAAGTATTTTTCACAGAGAGGGTAGTGGATGCATGGAACAGCCTTCCTGAGGAGGTTGTGGGGTCTAAAACTGGGAGAATCCAAAATAGCATGGGACAGACATAAGGCAATTCTTGTGGGGGGTAAGAAGAAATAGTCTGTTAGTTAACTAGGATCTCGGCCTATCCTGTGGTAGAGAAATGGGCAGACTAGATGGGCCAAGCGGTCCTTATCTGCCATCAAAGTCTGTGTTTCTATGTTTCAGAAAACTAACTGGGAAACTGTCAGGAAGTCAAACTGAAATGCAGAGCTTACTGTCGTGCTCACGTCTGTCACTAAAGCCGACTTCAAAGCTCCAGAGTGGATTGAGAATGAAGTGATTTCTGTACTGGCTATGTGGTCATTTCTCTGCCTGCACTGAATTCATTGAGGTTACTTCAAAGCTGAAGCACACACATATTGTGAGCTGAACCCAGCTCAAACATGTTTTTTAATGAGATGTGTTGGGTATGTTCACCTAGTGTTCGCCATGATTGTCGGTGCTCGTTGTCATCAGGATTTTTCCAGATTTCTTGAAGGAAGCTCTGGTGAGGCCCTTCTGAAGAAGTCATCTCTCGACCCGGATATCTAGGCAAATTACCTCCTGTCTCCAACCTTCCCTTTTGGCTAAGGTTGTCGAGAAGACTGTGGTGCAACAGTCTGAGGAGCACCTCATGACTTTGACATCTATGAGCCACTCCAGTTGGGTTTCAGAGCCAGGCATAGCACCGAAAAGCGTTAAAGTACATAATGACCTCCTCAGGGCTAGAGATAGAGGTGACAGGTCAGTTCTTGTTCTCCTCGATCTCTCATCACCTTTGACACTGTAGATCACATTATGCTTCTTGATCACCTCAGAAAGTACTGTGGACTCCCGGTACTGTCATCAGCTGGTTTGAGTCCTATCTTACTAGCAGGAAGCAACGGGTAGTGATGGGGAATTTCTCCTCTTCCCCAATGCTCCTGTCTTGTGAGTGTCTCATGGGTCGATCTTGCCACTGATGTTATTTACAGTGCATATGCTCCCCTGGAAAGTCATTTGGTGATACAATGTGGGTTTTACTGCTATGCAGACAATACTCAATTGTATCTGTTCTTTGCCCCTGGAACACCGAATGCTGTTGAAGTGCTTAACATCTGCCTGGCTGAGATTTATGACTGGATGTCCTCCAGCTGGTAGCATCTGAACCTGGATAAGATGGAACTGCTAGTGGTTGAGGCAGGTTGAGGGTGTGATGGGACTTTTTCAGCAGGGCCTCAGGTCTTTTCCTAAGACCTACGCTGTTGATTGCCTCCCTTGGGTGTGAGATCTTGGCATGATCCTGGATGACAGATTGACATCTGAAGCTCAGGTGTTATCTGTTGTCCAAAGTGTTTTATCACTTGAGGAATATTGGCAGGATCAAACCTCTAGTTCCACCTGAAGACCTGCCCACACTGGTTCATGCCTTTGTGACATCCAGGCTTGATCACTGCAACACTCTATACTTCGGGGTCTAGAGGTATCCTCTGCCAGCTGCAGCTGGTGCAGAATGCTGCTGCCAGATTACTGACTGGACATTCTAGGTCCAGTTATGTGACCACAGTTTTGTGGACTCTGCACTGGCTGCCAATCAGGGAGGGTTATCTTCAAGGTGAGTTTACTCACCTACAAGGCCCTACATGGACTTGGCCCTGGCTATCTGGCTGACTTTCTGGTACCAGTTGTCTCGGTCCGATCCCTCTGCTCCTAGATCAGGCTCCTCCTCGAGGTTCCTAGGACCCAACTTAATACTGTCGGTAACTGGGCTTTTAGTGTCATCAGCCGGTCTTATGGAATGCTCTTCCTCTATTCATTCAGGAGGCCTCATTGGTTGAGTACTTTAAGAGTGGTCTCAATGCTCATTTATTCTCTCTGGCATTTCCTGACATTGAAATCTAACCAGCCTCTGGATTTGTTTTTATTTCTAGTCGTTCTTTTAGTAGTACTGATATTTGTTAACTGTTGTTTTTGTTTTATTGTATTTGATGTTTTTATATGCCTACATATGTGTTAGGCACCCAGAGCCTCTGGGATTGGGCACCCTACAAATAAAATTGTTTTGTTTTGTTCTAGATACAGTGATGTTATTGTCTAACAACATCACTGTCTCAGAGGGTCATCAGTCAAACAGGTTTCTATAATTTTTCTTGCTATTGTATAATTTATAATAGCACTGGGAAAAGCAGGAAACATTTAGGGTATTTGGATAATGGACTGACTAAACTCTTTCCTGCTAGTATGGCGAAGTGAAAGGTGAATAAATAGGATTTCAGACCATAGACATGTGGTACCTAAGTACATGATAAATGCACAGGAAACAAATTAAGGCTTGAAACTTCTCTTTTCATCAAGTTACATCAGGACATAGAAAACTATTATATGCCCACATCCTAAGTACTAGTTGTAATATCCAAGATACTTTAAAATGTTGTCTAGAAGGAAGGAACCTGAAACTATGCAACAATTATTTAATAAAAGAATCCAGAGACAGATGTGGGAGGTAGCATGGCTTAATCTACATGGTAGGATGGTGGTAAGGACTCTTTTTAGCACAGACCAGTTGCTGAGAGAAACTACCATAGAGAGTCATGTACAGTAAAGACATTCCCGAAATCATGGTCATCTTCTTTAGGAATGTCCCTTTGCTTTCTTTTTGGGGAATCTCTGAGTAAGGCATGGAGAAAACCACTTTTTCTTTTGCAGTTAATCATTTTATTTAGTTCGAAATTAAAACATCATGCTTAAAACTTCAGGGATTGTCTATGGTTACAGGCATATGCTTTGGCTACTTACAGTTAGTCATACGTTGTTTTTATACAGCATATATTGCAACCTTAAAATTAAGATGAAAAAAATTACATCCATTTCTTTTATACATTTGATGTATCAGAGCAGCATCTGAATCTTAAAAGACTAAAATGTACACTATATGGGTGAGACGCAGTATAGCACTGTGGTCTAGGGTTCTGAGCTGCAAACCTGGAGACCTGGGTTTAAATTCTACAGCCCCCAACTACATACTGTGTGAACCTAAGCATGTCACTTAACTTCCTTGTGCTCCCAGTCACACCTGGAAACAAGCTTCAGCTTATTGCACCTTTCCTGGTTAAACAATTTCCCTTTCCCTTTCCAGTATATAATATAGCCCATATTTATCCATATGTAAAAGATCTGAACTCACCCAAATATATTACCTTGATGCACCAGACAGTATCATACCCAGTAGATTAATAAACTGTCGTTTGTGAGATCTGATTAGGTATGTACTTTATAAACATAGCTATTTACTAAAACTAATATAATCACGTTGTCTAGTCGTATAAAATGATCTAGGGTTGAGCTTTCCAAAAGGGAATCTGACTCTTGTCTCAGGTTCTATTCCAGAGCAGGCCCAGTATGCGGGGTGGGAGGGTAGGAGAGGAAGGTTGACTACAAGGGATTAAGCTATAATACCAGTTCTGAGAGGTGGTGAATCATTCATCCTTATCCTATTCCAGTACAAGACTGGGGTTCTGGATTTCTAGACAGTGGTGTAGTAGTTGAAGTGGTTTGTTTAAGATACTGGTTGAAACTGGAGCATGTTTTAACAAAATATGCTGTAAATGTTGAGGTCAGGTGTGAAGTATTTCATACCTGCTGCACCATACAATTCAGAAATTCCTGTATGGATGGAATTTCAGTAGTAAACCATCTGTGAAGTAGTAGTTGTTTTGCCTCTATACTAGTAAGTACTACTAGGTTGTATTGATGCTTATGAAGGTAAGCTGTCCTGTGTTTAGCCCTAGTAGGAATAATTTGGACACATTAGAAAGGGGTGTTTGGAGAATCTTTGAAGGGTATCTCGATTTCTTGTGTATAAAATTGATTGTCCCCGGATCCCCAACCCAAAATAAACTCAGGCCACAGCTTTATGACTTTGGATGCTCACTGGCAATATTTATTATATTGTAGGCACAGTTACTTTGTTACATCTCCAATATCATACTTCTGCTCATTCATATCTACATATCTACAATTGGACATAACAGTCCCAGGCCTTCTTGGATGTAACAGTCCCAAGTTCTTTCTTGTGGATCGTTATCCTGCTCTCCTCCTGTTAGTCATGCTTCACAGGGTGCAGAAACCGTGATCCAGCCCCCTTTTCACTCACCACCTTTGGGTACCAGGTTACCCGGACCCTCCCCCATGCTGGGTGTAGATACCATGATCCACCCCTACCTCTATGTCCTTCCCTGCTCCTCTTTACTCCCATGCCTGGGTTCCTTTGTCCCCAGCCCATGGTGCCCACCCCCCTATCTGTCCCCCATTTTCCCTTGCTCCCCCTACCTTCCACACCAAACAACCCATCACCTACTTGTCTCCCCCAGCGCCAGTGGGCTCCACCTAGCCCCTGGCTCACCGCTGCACTCTGCGTCCCACACAGGCCCGTGCAGGTACCCCCACAAGGACACTTCATGCCCATGCCCCATAATCCTAATGCCTACATCTGTTATTCAACTTTTCTTGCAGGGAGGGTGGGCTGAATTTTACAGCAAGAAAAGAAGGCTAATTCAGGTTGCATGCCCTTAAGTAAACCCTAGAGGCCTTTGACTTGGAGCCCTCGCGGCCCCTCCCTCGGTGAATAGCCAGAGAGCTTCACCTGCGTGTCATTTGTCACTGTAATGAGGTCACAGGCCCCTCCTTCCCGTCCACCCCCACCCTACACCTCCCCTGCCCAGGTTTTTTATCTCTGGCTGGGGCCCAGGACAAATTGGCCTGCCATTTAGTGGTAAGCCTCCTTGTCCCCGATCCCCAACCGAAATAAACTCAGGCCACAGTTTTATGACTTTGGATGCTCACTGGCAATATTTATTATATTGTAGGTGCAGTTACTTTGTTACATCTCCAATCATACTTCTACTCATTCATATCTACATATCTACAATTAGGACATAACAGTCCCATGGCCTTCTTGGACGTAATAGTCCGTCTTCTTTCTTGTGGATCATCATCCCGCTCTCCTCCTGTTCATCATGCTTCTCTGGGTCCGGACACCATGATCCAGCCCCCTTTCACTCACCACCTTTGGGTACCAGATTAACTGGACCACTCCTCCCATGCCGGGTGTGGACACCATGATCCACCCCCTAGCTCATGTCCTTTCCCCACCTCCTTTTACTCCCACACCTGGGTTCCTTTGTCCCCAGCCATGGTACATAACCCCTCCCCTCTGTCTGCCACCCTGTTTTCCCTTGCCCCCCACCTTCCACTGCCCTTCTCCAACTTGTGGCTATCCCTTTAAACCCTCTTATTTATCACCTCAACTAGCTCCCCAGAGGGTGTAGGAAAAACCTATGCCAAACTCAGTGAGATGGACACCGTTCTATCTGTACACTGCTTCCTGATCAAATGAAATGTCCCTATGCTGTATATGGATCCTCATTTCGATAACTGCCATGGCCACCTTCCTGTTCAGGCATTTTCTCACCACCTCCACCACCTGGGGCCTTAGCCTCCTCCATACCCTTCAAGATGTAATCTCAGACCAACCAATCACCACCCTGGGCCACCAGCTCTTCACTTTCTAGATCCATAATACTTCGCTCATCAGAGATCCCCATGGCATGGCCCCTATGTCGTTGCCCCCAAGTGGATGATAATACAATCCAGGCTGGCCCACCGCACCAGGCCTCCTCTAACAAAGGCAGCATCTGTGGCAATCTCCTTGCCCCTCAGTCCCCTCCATCTCACTTTGTGTGATCGATGCCTTGTCACAGCTACGTGCCCATCCTTGTGGCCTCTGCAGAATCTCTCCACCCAAAAGATAAAATAGTCCCCGCGATCCACATCTGTCTCTTGGAGCCTGCTATGGGGGAGAAAAGGGTATACCAGTTAGCCACCATCAACACCTTATGTACCTCTTATAAAAGTTCGATGCCCACCTCCCTACTCTCTTGACCTCCTTCTCTGTGCTCCAAATATGGCTGCCTGTGAAGCTGCCCCAATCCGGAAGGAGTGAGGGGTGAACTCATTGGGGTTCTCACCCACAAATGCCAATGCCTTCTTCAGTACTGCCCCCACCTGGAAAACGGTCACCGTAACCTGTCCCTGTACATGAACCATGGCCCCCTCTCTGCCCCTGATCCTCAGATAGGCACCCATGGCCTCGAATGCACAGGCCTCTACTGATCCCTCCATCAGCAGCTCCATGGTGGCCTCTTTTCTGTGCTGGTCCATCTTTCACCTCTGCAGTAGGATTGTTACCTTCCCCCTCCCACCACACACACTTCTCCTGCAGCCCTGCATTGGTAGCCCCTTTCGGGAGCCACCATTCCTCCCACCTGGAAAGCCCCTTGCCATGACGGTAAAATGGCCCTGAACAGGCAAGCCTTGTTCACTGAATAGCAGATGGCCCACTGCCCGTAGAACCTGGATGAGAAGGGACCCCATCAGGGTCTTCTTTGTCCTGCCGCCTACCTTGACCCTCTGCCAACCCACCACCATAAGTCTAATGGCCCAACTGCCTTTAACATCTAGCCACCCCTTGTTCAAGCAAACCCAGCTGATCCCTGCCAACTGGAACCCCATGGTGGTGTATGCCACCCCTTCCTCCCATCTTTTTACCATGTACTGCATTACCTCCTCTTCCTTGGCTCACCTGTCTCCCAACCCATTCCTGCCCTGAATATCTGGAAAAATGCCCACACCCTCGTAGGCCCTAAGGTGTTGGCACCATAAACCTTCATACAAAGCCCTGACCTTCTTTCTCCAATCTCCAATAGCCGCCCCCAGGACCCTGGTCCAGGTGAGCGCGCCTGCAGTGCCAGCTCTTGGAATCTCTACATCTGAAAGTGAGAAAGACAGTCAGCTACCTCGTTCAGGCTCCCTTGATAAGCCTTGCCTTAAAAGACAGGTTGAGTCGCAGTCCCAACAAGACCATACCCCTCAGCACCGCCCGACTGCCCCCCTGCACGCCTGTCTATTAATAACTTCAACCACACCCATGTTGTCGCACCAGAAACCTATAAGGCCCTGCCATCCGTAACTTATACCTCCAAAGTTACCCATATCAGGAAAATCTCGAGGAAAGTGATGTCCTTTGTCCATCCCTCTTTGCCATCAGACCGGCCATGCTTCCGAGATCATTCTCCTTGAAAGTAAGTCCCCATCCCCAAGCCCCTGTCTGTATCCGTGTACAGCTTGAGGTCTGTGTTGGAGGCCCAGTCCTCCTGCCAAATGTCACCCCATTGTAGGCTTCCAAGAATGTCTCCCATACCTGCAAATCCTCCCTCACCCCTTGTTAATGTCCACCCAGTGGTGTAGTAGTTTGCTTTTCCTGTGACCTTCCTCAATCTCTAGTAGATGCCCTGCCTGGGCTTATGGCCTTGCAGAGGCGAAATTAAAGCGCCCAGTAGTTGTTGTACCTGTACCAACGGCACCTCCTCCTCCCCACTATTGCCAATAGCCGCTGAGCCTTGCAACTTTGTCCTCTGGAAGGCAAAAACACTCCCCTCCATGTCTACCTTGATCCCAAAGAACTCTAGTGTGTGCACCGGACCCTCAAGTTTTCCCAGCAGCCAACGGGATCCCTATGGACCTGCACATATCCTGGAAATCTGCTAACATTTTTCTGCTTCTTCCTGACTGGTCCCTGTAAGTAAGAAATCGTCCAAGTAATGGACTACCCTTTTGTGTGCATAACACCACCCAAATTCCTACTGTACCCAAGAACTGAAGACCTCAAACATGGCACAGGCCATGGAACACCTCATGGGCATTTCTTGTCAAAGTACAACCCGCCCTCAAACTGGAAACCCAGGAGGTCCCAATCCACTGGCCGTACCAGCAACAGTCGGAATGTGGACTCAATGTCCATCTTGGCCAACCAGGCACACTCCTCTGCCCGGATCAACTCCACCATGTAGTGATGCACGTCATCCTTTGGAGCCTCGGTTATTTATTTATATACATTTTTAAAACTTTTTTGCCCGTGGGCTGCCCACCCCAGAAAATGCTCCACGACCGATCCTCCTTTCGTCTTCCACCATGTGGTCTGCTCAGGCTTGTGGCCTGACCTAGCCATCACCCACGGCCTTCCTACTGGGTCAACAATGCTTGCCCTATCACCCGCCAATCGCCTTATTGCTTTTTATTTAATTATTTTTTGTTTTTTAAACGCCATCCTTGACCTTCCCGGCCCAGTAGACCTTTTCAGTTCCCCTCTTCATTGCCCTAATGCCCATTCTCAGGTTCCAGACTTGCAAAAAGCCCTAGCTGGGCCTTGGCTAGACTCAGTTCACTCTGTCATTGCTTGAGCATAACGTGCCTTACCCTTACATTGGAGCACGCAGCACAAGGCTGCTTCTGCCGGCCAACCCTCCATGGTGTCTGCTCCACTGTAGGGTGTACACAGAGAAGAAATGCCTCCCACGTGGTTGCCTTTCGCTAGGCTAGCTCTATTCCACCATCACCTGGCCTTACACGCTGTCCCTTGGAGTTGGGGCATGACAAGCGCGAGGCCATTTCTGCCGGCCAGTCCTCGTGATCTGGAGTCCCCTAGCATGGTGATTCTGCTCGATTGATCTTGAGCCCAGTAACCCATCTGGTGAAAACCCTCTGTGCTCCCCACCTGTAGCTCACAGTTCCTTGCGACTCTCACAACTCTCAAGCTATCCACCCTGTTGCCTTTACCAAATGGCGAACGTTTTATTTTTCTCCTTATAATTAAAATTTCTCTTCTTTATTTTTGCTCCTTTTATCCGACCAGTCTAACCACCACTGTCTGCACAAGGCTCAGCCCTGGGCCTTCCTAGCATCCCTATTGCCACACATCCCTGGGCAAATTCCTCTAGTAGGCCACTAATGCTCTCACAATGCAATAAAACCCACAGAAACCTCACAAACATTAGGCCTGCCAGCCCATCCGGTCCCCACTGTCTGTGCTGCATGGCCCTACCTGCTACCAAAACGCTACCAATGCCTGTGACCAATCGACCTAGCAACTCCTCACAATAACTCATGAATTCTAGCTTTCATTATCACATTGTAGCAACTATCAATTAATATCACTTCTGCAAACCATTTCTCCATACAAACAGCCTCCAGTTTTGTGCCTTACCTTAAGCCAGTGGATGTGCTGTATCACAGGCCTCTCCTTTCCCGTCACCCCCACCTACACTCCCCTCCCCAGGTTCTTTATCTCTGGCTGGGACCCAGGACAAACTGGTCTGCCATTTAGTGGCAAGCCTCCTTTTAGGCAGGCTCACAATATATGATAGAGGTCACCATTTGGTTGGGAATCTCTGCAACATTCTTTTTTGGGGATAAGATGTGTAACATGGAGGACTGCAGGCATATGGTACCATGACTGGAGCACTTTGTTCAGTATGATTCTGCTAGTTGTATTATTTGATGGAGCGCGTGTGGTTTTCCTGCAGGTATACCATTCTGTGTCATCTAGGTTTAGATTGAGGGCTTTTGCCTCATAGTCCTTGGCCTGAGCAGTTTGGTCTGGTATACTATCTCTAACAGTGGAATAGATGTGGCTTACTTCTCCTTACATTGGGTAGTTCACTTGGTAAGTGGGTGTGAAGATGTATTAACTAACGTAGCTTGTATCTATTTCAAGAGGCATTCAACAGTACTTCTTATTTGTAAGTACATCCACAATTCTGTCTTTTGTAACCAAATCTGGTTTGGAGACCTTGGAATGAGTCAATTGCATTTGATTTGGGTAGCAGTATATGTGATATAATAAAAATGTGTTTGTCCTCCAGGGTTGATGAATTCAGTGGTCTCACTCCCATTTGCATCAGTGTAGTGCCCCAAAGGGGGGAAAGCTGGGTGTGACAATTCTAATTTTAACCAGGTTCCTACTTGGTTCCAGGTTATTCATAATACATATATTAAGGGAGGGATCTGATGTGGGATCTGGGTTGTTTTTAACAGGCTAGTAGGCAGAAGGTAATCCCTAACAATTATATCTGTCCACGAGGGACAGGTTTGTCCAGGATCTGGGAACCATCTCAAGGTTTGTGTCACTTCAAAGACCCAATAATATCCCTTGAGCCATGGAAGGCACAACTTCCTTTATGCCTGTGTGATCTTAATTTGTTCCTACTATATCATGGTTGCTTACCCTCCCAAATATATTGTCCTATCATCTTATCTATGCAGGCAAAACAGTCATTGGAAATTACTATCAAATGGTGTGATATACGGTGGAGTAATTTCTTTCTAATAGCTCCTGTTTTACCTATGAGTGATAACTGTAATGGTTTTCATCTATCAAGCTCTTTTTTATTTTATCTAAAAGGGGCTTTATGTTTATGTCACCTAAACATTTGAACTGTGGGTGATTTTGATACCTAGATATATGATTGATTCCATGGTCCAGTGAAGGTTCAATATGGTAAAGTCTGCAGCCTGGCATAATGAGTTAAGAGGAGACCTCTGTTTTATTCTGGTTAATTGTTAACCCTGATAGGGATGTAAAGGTGTTCAACAGTTAAAACAGGGGTGAATAGAGACACTGGCATCACTGGTCAGGAGTAAGAGATTATCCATGTATAACAGTGTTTTATATTGTTCATTACTAGCTTAAATGCCTTTAATATTTAGATGATAGCATATCACAGCCATCAGTGGTTGTAATGCTAGAACAAATAATAATGGTGAGAGAGAACATCCTTGCCTGGTGCCCTCTTTAGAGAAGAGAGTGGACAGCATGCTATCATTTAGGACTTGAACCTGAGTAGTTGAGTGCATTGCCTTTATTGCTGTTATAAATGGGGCCCTAAAACCTAAGTGCATGAGCACTGCATAGATACTCCCACTCCACCCAGTCAAAAGCTTTTTCAAAGTCTATAGCAAATGCAGTAGATGAAGTGGAGTATCTTTAGCTAGATGCATAAGATCTATTAAAGTATGAATATGACCCAAGCTTAAGAGCTCTTTGACAAAGCCCATCTACTGTATGAAGGGTAGATCAGGTCAGGGAGGAGATTTTCTAGCCTACTTGCCATAACTTTAGCATATGTTTTACTATTTACTGAAATCAGTGATATTGGGTGATAGCTAATAGGCATCTCGATGTCTTTCCTGGGTTTTGGGAATACTGTGATCATTGCTGTTGTCATGGTGGGGAGGACACACTTGCATGATCTATTTCAGAGCCTTAACATTCCAGTACTACGAAACTTTGAAGCAAGTATCTGATAGAGTTCTGTTGGGAGTTCATCTCCTGAAGCTTTTAGGTTTCAGGTTCTGGATTGCAGTACAGATCTCCTCCTTAGTAATTTGAATATCAAAACAGTTGGCCCATACCTACAGGTAGTCATGTTTATAAAAGGTTAAGTGTTGGCATAAAGTCTACCAGTTGATTAGAATCAGAAGTAGTTATCGACAAGTACAGTTTTATGTAGAGTTCTGTCATAGCAGCAGTGATGCTAGATTAGGAAGTACAGAGTTGTCCTGTGGTATTATGTAGGAGGCAATTAGTCTTTTAGATTCTTGTTTCGTAAGGTGATAAGAAAGTAATTTGCTGCATTTTCACTCCTTCCCAAAATTTATGTTTCAGTCTCAGGATTGCCAGTTCTGCCTTCCTGGCTATTAGGGTATCTGTTTCCTAAGGAGTTTAAAATCTCACAGTACAGTGGGAATTGACCTTGGCTTTGGGATTAGTTTTGTAAAGAGATCTGTGAGCCAGTTGTTCCTCCATGTAAGCCAGCTTTTGCTCTCTTTTTCTATGGCAAGCAGAATTTATTTATTTATTTATTTAGTTAGTTAAGAGTTTTACTAGGAAGGAACACTGGGCAGAGTACTGCTTTATTTCAGGTGTGTTCTGGGGAGGGAAGCAGAGGAGAAAATATACACAATTTGTACATCCAGAGTGCAAGATATAAATAACATATGTAGATGCAGAGTATAGGTAGGATATAAAATTAAATAGCAGTATATATATATATATATATACAGAATATAGGATTTTGAACAGTTGGTAATAGAAGGACCCATCAGCTGAAAATACATTCCATACATTTGGTACAGAGGTGTTTTAAAGCAGATGTCCAGAAAAACATCAGTGAGATTGCAAGAAAATGGGCTAGGACCACTAGCCTAAACCTAGCCTAGGATCATAGAAACAGACTCTTGGCATGATTTTATACTTAGCCGCAGTCACAGATGGAGGAAAAGTGAGCTTTGATGAGGGAGTTGGGTTGCAGAGTTGTGGGCATGTTCTGGATTGCCATTGGGAAGGAGTTCCACAGTTTAGGCATGCAATGCCTGAAAGCTGCCTGACCATCAGAAGAAGTCATGCACACAGCCAGGAGCCAGGTGTTGATGTTCCTGAGATGGCATGCAGGAGGGGTATGGGATGAGATGACTGAGGCAAGGTATGGTGGTAACACCTGGGACCAGAACTTGGCCATGAGATTTGTGCAGTGGGACAGTCTATGGTCCTGGAGCAAGGTGAGGTTAAGAATCCAGTAGAGAATGCAGCGGTGTGTTGAGGTTGGGTAATTGAAAGTGAAACAGCAGGAAGAGTGAAAGAGGGGTCCAGTCTGGCCAGGGTCGACTTTGGAGCTGCACTTTAGACTACATCGGCATAGACTATGATAGATCCTGTGATTGAGACTTTTAATGCCTCCCACAACACAGCTAGTGAAGTGTCTCCGGTATCATTTATTCAGAAGAACTCCTCAGTTGTGTCCTTTAACAATGGCCAAAACTATGGATGCAATAGTAAAAATGAGTCTATCTATCAGCTGGGGATTTATGGGGTGGCCCCATATAATAGATTTAACTGAAGGGAGTGTGATCTGAAATAACTATGATAGTTATGCAAATATTGCTTATCATGGTATAAGTTGTGAAGAGAGCCACATATCCAAGCTACTGTAGGTACCATGTACCACAGAGTGATATGTATAACCTTGTAGCCTGGGATTATGGATGTGTTGTCACACATCTGATATGGCTTGATCCTCTATCCAGAGCTTAAGAGTTAATAAGGCCCCTACATGGGTTTCTGGTCTGCCATGATTTCTATCCATAGAGGATTCTAGTGTTAAATTAAAGTTGCCTCCTAACAAAATAGGAGCTCTGGAGTCATTAAATGCAGCTTTACTTTGCATGCAAACTTTAGGCAAAGTTACCAAATTCTCCTCGTGAGTCACTTCACAAAAGTGCCCTTTGAAAGGAATTCACAGTTTGTAACTTCACTTTGGTTTTGTTTTTTTAGAAATTGAACTAAAAACCCTAAAGCAAGAAAAGTGATAACTGGGGAATCCTCCGAATCCCTGGTGTCTAGTGGTCCTCCCCAGCTGCCAATCGCCAGCCAGAATGTAAAAAAATATATATATATATATATATACTTATTTATGTTTTATTAAATCCCTTTCAAGTGAACCCTACCACTTATGCTACTACATTATAAAATTATATTTAATTTTTTCATTAACTCTTTTCAAGTAGACTCCCCACCCACCACCACCAATTGCCGCCACAATGTAAAAATATATTTATTTTTGTCATGAAATCAAACACCGTTCATTCATTGAGAGCTCAGTTGGCTGCCAGCCATGGAGATGCGAGGAGGACTGTGCCGTGTCTCACTTGGGGTTAGGGTGGGGGTGGGGTGGGTGGTGGAGGTGGTGGGGCACTCCCTGATGGGGTGGGGGTCTACTAGTCACTAGGGATTTAATGACAAAATGAATATATTTTTACATTGTGGCGATGATTGGTGGTGGGGGTGGGGGCTGGAGGCTGGGGGTCCACTTAAAGGGAGTTTTGAAAAAATAAATATATTTTTACATTGTGACCAGCAATTGGCAGCAGGCGGATGGGGTATTCACATGAAAGGGATTAATGCTGGCAGTATAGCCTAGTGGTTAGAGTAAAGAGCTTTGAATGAGCTTGGTACATCCAGCAGACCTGGGTTTGGTTCCCCACAACTTCTACTTCCATACTGTGACTCTGAGCAAGTCACTTAACCAGCACAGAGCTCCCAGGTCTCCACTGAAAATAGGCACTTGTGCCTAGTGGGCCTTAAACAGTTTACAAAGAATAAATAAATAACTAACAAAAAATACATTTTTACATTGTGGCCAACGATCAGCAACAGGAGGTTGGGGTTCACTTGAAAGGATTTGATGAAAAAAATATATATCTTTTACATTGTGGCCAGTGATTGGTGGCTGGGTCCACATGAAAGGGATTTAATAAAAAAGTAAATATATTTCTTTACATTGTGGCCAGTGATGTAGGGACCACTAGAAACCAGGGATTTAATGAAATATTTATCTATATATATATAGATATATATTATGGTAGCACAGTAGTGACCACCAAACAGTGTGGTTCACAATAAACACAACATACAATCAAGCCATACAAAAGCAAGAGTACTAGACTTTAGGAGGGCTGACTTTGGGAAAATGAGAGAGTGCCTCAGAAAACACTAGCAAACAGGCAAGAAGGAGGTGGAGGAACAATGGGGAGTGATCAAACAGCCATCAAAGAGGCAACAAGCCTTTCAAGTAAAAAAATCAATAAAAACACAACGAAGGAAAAACCGCTATGGTTCACAAAAGGTGGCAGGGAAGGTTAAGGAGAAAAGGGCAGCATTCAGGAAATATAAGGAAACACAGAAGGAGCAGGACAGAGAACTTTATCAGTTAAAGCAGAAAGAGGCTGGGAAGGTAGTCAGAATAGCAAAGGCCCAAACCGAAGAAAGGATAGCCAATTCTGTTAAGAAGGGGATAAGACCTTTGTAGGTACATTAGGAGCGAAGAAAGACCAAAGGAGGGATACTGAAGCTTAATAAAGGGAGGGAATGTGGATAGAGGGTGACAGTGAAAAAGCAGGGTTACTGAACGAATATTTCTGCTCAGTATTCACAAAGGAAGAGGAGGAGAGTTACCTAAACCAAACAAGAAAACACTCTGAAGACGGGGTCGATACCAGTCCATTTACAGAAGAAAGGGTTCTGAAAGAACTAATAAAATTGAAGGTGGACAAAGCAATGGGACCTGATGGGATTCACCCAAGAATTCTAAAAGAACTAAGGGTAGAACTAGTGACATCGCTGACTACTCTCTTAACAAATCATGGGAGGATGGGGTGGTACCCAAGGACTGGAGGAGGGCAGATGTAATTCCTCTTCACAAAAGTGGGAGTAGGACAGAGGCAGGAAACTACAGACCAGTTAGTTTCACCTCAGTTGTAGGAAAATGATGGAATCTTCTGAAGGAAAGAATTGTTGAGTACCTAGAGGCCATTGGGGCGGGACCCGAAGCAACATGGATTCACGATGGGAAGGTCGTGTCAGACGAATCTAATAGATTTCTTTGACTGGGTAACCAAAGTAGTAGATCAGGGAGGGGCTGTGGACATGGCCTACCTAGATTTTAACAAGGCATTTGATACAGTACCCCACAAAAGATTAATACACAAGATAGCCAGCCTTGGAATGGGTCCCAAGGTGGTAGCCTGGATAAAAATTGGCTAGACAACAGGACGCAAAGGGTAGTAGTAAACGGAGTACACAGTGAAGAAAGGAGGGTTACTAGTGGGACCGTGAGGGTTCAGTACTGGACCGGTCCTTTTAATGTCTTTATAAGTGACATTGCAGAGGAACTGGAAGGAAAAGTATGTCTCTTTGCAGATGACACAAGATCTGCAACAGGGTTGATACACAGGCTGGAGTGGAAAGGATGAGAAGGACTTGGCAAGGTTGGAGGAATGGTCAAATGTATGGCAGCTCAGATTTAATGCAAAGAAGTGCAAGATAATGCACATGGGAAACAAAACCCAGGGAAGTGTACACAATGGGGGAGTGAGATACTGACAACAGTAAAATAGAAAGGACCTGGGGTAATTATATCAGATGACCTAAAGGTGGGCAAGCAATGTGAGAAGGCAGTAAAGAAGGCTGGAGGGATACTGGGATGCATAGGAAGAGGCATCAATAGTAGAAAACAGGAAGTTGTTATCCCTCTGTACAGACAGTTGGTGAGACCCCATCTGGAGTACTGTGTGCAGTTCTGGAGACCCCATCTCCGCAAAGACATAGACAGAGTGGAGGCTGTCCAGAGGAGGGAACCAAAATGGTGCAGGGTCTGCACCAGAAGACATACTGAAGAAAGACTAAAGGAGCTTAATATGTATACTCTTGATGAAAGAAGGAGAGAGGGACATGATAGAAACTTCAAGTACCTCAAGGGAATTAACAAAGTCCAAGAGGGTAGCATCTTCCAGAAAAGAGATGTGCAAGAACAAGGGTCGTAATTTGAAGATAGAGGGGGACGGCCTAGGGGTAATGTGAGGAAGTATTTTTCACTGAGAGGGTTGTGGATGCATGGAACAGCCTCCTGAGGAGGTTGTGGAGTCAAGAACAGTGGGGACTTCAAGAATGCATGAGACAGGCATAAGGCAGTCCTAGGGTGGGTAAGAGGAAGTAAGCTGTTGATTAACTAGGATCTGCAGCTTATCTGTTAGGTAGGAAAATGGGCAGACTAGGTGGGCCAAGCGTCCTTATCTGCCGCCAAATTCTATGTTTCTATGTTTCTATGGTAGTGCTACCATAGTTAGGGTTGAGTAGCCCTTTTAAGGTTAAATGGTGAAAGTTTGCACCTTAATAACTTTGCCACTGTTCAATGGATTTGCTTGAAGTTTGGCAGGCTCAGGGCGTTATTATAGATCTTGGTATCTGCCAGCTTTTATTCTGGTCGGATATACGGCTACGGAGTTATTAAGCGACATTGTGCTCACAATTATGTTTTTTGCAAATTCTTTGCTCGAGCCTAAAGGTTGCACCCATCTGAGCGACCAGTCTAAAACATTAGAGAATGTGTGGCCAGGGACCCCAATGTGCCTTTGAAGATTTTGTGAAAAATATTGAACGTTCAAAAGTTATTCAAAAACAAGTTCCCATTATAAGTCCAAGGGAAAAGTTAACAAAAGTTCGACACTTTCAGAAATGCACTTTTTAGTGTTGCAGATGACTCTAGTAGTGTTGCAAATCCACCATTTTTTTTCAGTTGGTGATCAGAAGTCTGCTTGCCATTTAAACTTGGGACCCTGTAGGAACACAATTCTTTTGTGTTCACCTAGTCAGACCCTCAGGATGCTAGCCATGTCTTTATTTTGGGGTTAAACTCCCCAGAAATATGCTTTCCAAATTTTTGGGAAAAGTAGCTTAGCAAAAGTAGTCTGCACTTGTGACACTTTCACAAATTTTGCTAAAGCTTTTAAATCACTACACTACTTTTCCAGACTATGGCCAAAATGACAGGAATTCTTTGCCACCCTGCTGCAAAGAAACGGTTTGGTTTTTGGGCTGAAATTTGAGGAAGGCAGCCAACATCTCACAGATGTACCTATTCATGGCTTGGTGAGAAAATATTGCAGGGATGCCAAGCTACAGTACTCAAATCTGACATTCTTTCCATAAACTAACAGGTGGCGTATGCCGTGCCTTCGGGGCTCATATCTCAGAAATGGTGCGAGATATGCATTTTCATTGTGGGAGAATGGTGTGATAGGCCAATGACCCCAATGCACACCCGTTGGTGGTTGGGGTGGTGGCTTGGGGTGCAAGGAGGCTTTCAACCCTCTCATGAATTTCCTCGCTTTTGTCACTTTGGTGCAATCCTAACTGATGCATTAAATGGATTTTTTGCCTCTGATGTATTTATATATGTATTATAGTGACACGGTAGTGCCACTATATTTAGGATTGAGTACTCCATTTAAGTTTAAAGTGTAAAATTATTGCACCTTAATAACTTTGCCACCATTTGACAGATCTGCCTAAAATTTGACAGGTATGGAGCGGTAGTATAGATCTTGGGATCTGCCAAGTTTTATATCAGTCGGATATATGGTTGTGGAGTTATTAAGCAACAATTTGTAGCGCATTTACACTTTTCTGCCATTCTTTGCTTACGCCCACGGGTCACACGATTTGTCGACTGGTCCAAACACTTCAAGAAACATGTGGCTGGAGTTCCCAATGTGCCTTTTGAAGATGTGAAAAAATATTGAACGGTTCAAAACTTATTCAAAAGCAAGTTTCCTACTATAGTCAATGGGAAAAGTTAAAAGTTTGACAGTGTCGCAAATGCGGTTTTAGTGACGCAAATGACTCCAGTAGTGTCGCAATTCTACCATTTTGTTTTCAGTTACTGATCACAGAAATGCTTGGCATTTACAATTGGGACCCTCTAGGTACACAAATCTTTTTGTGTTTACAGAGGCGAGCCCTGAGGATACTAGGTGTGTCTTTATTTTGGGGTTAAACACCCCAGAAATATGTTTAGAAATTTTTGGAAAAATAGTGTCACAAAGTAGTGTTAAACCTCAACGCTTTCATGATTTTTTGTGAACTTGTTGTGATTTGCGACACTACTATTCGACACTATGGGGAAAAAACAGGAATTTTTGCCACCCTGCTGCAAAACACTGGTTTGGTCTTTTGGGCTGAAATTTGGAGGAGGTCAGCCAACATCCAACAGATGTTCCTTACGGTGGTTTGGTGACAAAATATTGCACACATGGAAAGTTACGGTGCTCCGTAGTTGATGCTTTTTCCCATAGACTAACATTGCGGCATCTACTGCACCTTTCGGGCCCCTATCTCAGAAAGGCTTCAAGATACAGACATTTTGTCACAAAAAGTAGAAAACTAGCCAGGAGAGTCATAAATAATATGAAAATTTAGTTTTTTCTATGTCTTACGGTTCCTGAGATATAAGCAATTTAGTATTCAAGTACTCATTTTCTGGTCTGAGGCCATTATTATGCATACATTCTTTGTACTCACTGTGTTTCAATATGCAGCTGTTGTGGAAAGCGAGGTGCGCTTCCATTACTGTTACCTTAGTGTTTCCACTTAGGTTTCCATACCATTTGCATTAGCATTCCGTATACGCCACCATGTCGTTACCCTTTGCATTTTCATTTGCATTTGCGTTTGCATTACTGTTACCATTTGCATTTCCACTACTGTTTGTGTTTGCATTTCGATTTGAGTCACCATGCACATTTTCATTTGCATTTGTGGCTGCCCTTCCATTTGCGCTTGCATTTGCATTTCTCTTTCGTTTAGGCGTCATCATTGCTCTTACCGTTACCATTTGCATTTCCAGTTGCGATACTATAACCATGCACATTCGGTTTGCATTTCCTTACACGCTTGCGTTTGTGTTTCTGTTTCCTTTGGCATTATTGTTGCTGTTACCATTACCATTTGCATTTCCAATTGCATGACCTTGACTGTCGCGTTATGGTTTGTGTTTCCATATGCACTTGTATTTGCATTTCTGTTTCTGTTTCCTTTGGTGTTATTGTTGCTGTTACCATTACCATTTACATTTCCAATTGCAGTACCATGACTGTGTGCATTACCACTTGCATTTTCTTATGCGCTTGCGTTTGTTTCTCCATTTGCATTACTGTTCATTTTGGTGTCACTTTGCTTGCATTTCTATTACTATTTACATTACCATTTACATTTGCATCACCATATGCGTTACCATTTGCCTTGCGTTTGCATTGCACTTACCATTCCTATGTGACAAAACATCATATGGTGGGAGCGTGGAACCGAAGAGCCCACGCTCCACCACCATTCCATTCACTATTTATAGTCCTCAATCTCAAAAGAAGGAAATTCATGGCAAAAAACTATGTTTAATGCATCAGTTAGGGTTGTTCCACAGTGACAAAAACAAAGGGAATTCGATGTTAGGGTTGAAAATCCCCTTTGACCCCCACCCACCCGTCAACTGGCAATGGGGTGTGCGTTAGAATCATCGGTCCTAACTCTCACCCCATTCTCCTATACTTCACCACCTCAGCTTCTTTACACATGGGATGGGGTGAGAGTTAGGACCAACAAACCCAATGCACACCCTGATGCCAGTTGGGGTGCGGGTGGAAGGGTTTTTCTAACCCCAACATCGAATTTACTTGCTTTTGTCACTGTGGAACAGCCCTAACTGATGCATTAAACAGCGTTTTTGCCATGAATATATATATAGATATAGATTTATAGATATAGATATAGATATACTGTATATATTATATATACTGTATATATATCTATATAGATATATATATATATATTTTTACATTGTGGGTGGTGATCAGTGACAGAGGGGACCTCTATACACCAGGGCCCAGATATTCAAACTCGCCCAAAAGTGTGCAACAGCAGGAGCAAGCGCAGGTCCTCTGCGCCCATGCATAAGAGCGTGATATTCAAAAACTGCACAGGCCAAGATCGCCCTACGGCTGACGACTGAATATCGCACCACCTGCACCATAGCGCAACTAGTGATGTGAAGCTGAGCATATCTGATGCACAAGGGATGCTCAGCAGAGCAGTCCAGATGCACCATAACACAACCAGGGACACCCCTGCAGCAGGGTAGCAATGCAACAGCACAACCAGGGATGCAGGGGCCCACCACCCATGCCATAGATAGGCAGAGGAGCACACAGCAGAACAGACATCATTCCCCACACCTCATGCACTGCACAACCGGGGAGAGCTGGAATAACCACGGCCCATGGATACCAGCAACCAACCCACAGCTGGGCCATGGTGCCCCAGCAAACCCCTGGCAAGCTGTGACCGGCACACAGGCGGGCCCCTGCACCCCTGTGGCACACCATCCCACCAATGCAGAGCACACCCGCACCACAATCAGCATGCACCCTTCCCAGGAGAAGCACCCAACAGTGCAGGACACCCTATGCATGCCACCACCCCCACTGTGACAATGCAACCCTGTGCACCACAGAGCCATGCAAGGCATCCTCACCATATGCACCCTGCTGTGGGCAGCAGCATACAGCAGTGCAACAACAGCATACACAGTGCCACCCTGCACGTCCCCTGAGGTACAGCTGAGAGACTGACCATGCGTTGCCACACGAGGTACCCCACATGCGACAGGGCATGCCCTGTACTCCCATCTCCAGTGGTACAGCACCTGCACGCCTCCCAAAGACACATCCCATCCCAGCACTGGCCACAACAGCCAGCACAGACACGCACAGTGTAGCATGGAAGCATGCACCACACAGGATGCAACACAGTGCATGGACAAACACCCACCCATACCAAGGCACACCAACACAGGGACACAGTAGCGGGTCAACCAAGCGTGTAGCCCACGGCTGCATACACACAGCCAGCACCCTACATTGCACAGGTGTGCCAGCCACCCTATGCAAGCACCATGAATCTGTATGCCACCAGCATGCCACCGGCACAGGTGACAGACACTGGAGCACATCCTGCAACAGACACAAGTGACAGCATGGAGGGGCACAACAACAGCGGAGGCCACAGTGCCACCGAGGCAGAAGTGCACCATACTGGTGATGGAAGGCAACCTGGCATTGTGCGGGTACAGTTGTTATCCAGCGCGGACAGCCACCACTGACACGCCAGCAGACCGTGCATATCACAGACAAGCAAGGGTGTCAGCTACACAGGCCATGGATGGTCTGACAGGGTGCCATGCACACAGTGCAGACCCTGTGGACCACTGCATACAGGCATCCAGTGCACAGAGTACAACACACAAACCACAGACAGTGACTGATCCCCTGCCCACACCATAGGCAGTTCACCTCTGCACACACACACACACACACACACGCCCATGCACCACCCCTGACTCCATGCACACCACTGCAGCTCAGCACATGTAGCCCGCTGCAAATCAGAGACCACCACAGTTGTCATAACAAAATGCTTATATTTAAAAGAAGTAACAAAACCTATTTACAACTATTTACAAGATGGGGAAGGGCCACATAACAGGTGGGGCGGGAAAGGGTAGGGGTGAACATATGGGAGAGGGAAGAGGGATGAGGGTGGGTCAAGGGGAAGGTGGTAGGGGCATGGAGTCCTCAATGTGTGCCCCGTCCTCCTCCACATGGCACCTATGTCTGCCACTCCTCCTCCTCCTCCTCCTCCTCACCCTGTGGTGGTGGATTCACTGTAACAGCTCCAGTGTCACCCTTGCCACCTGGAGCAGCTCCTGCACACGCCTCTAGCTCCTGGAGTCACCGTCCCACCCAGGGCAAGGGAGCAGAGTCAATAAGTGTGACTGTCCAGCCCCTGAAGCCCACCCATTGTGCATGACATACAGCCATGTGCCACACCCTGTGATGGTGCGCACCCACAGTGACCGTGTCCACAAGACCTGCCTACCCAGGCATCCACAGCCATGTGGACCACTGCACACACCCACCGCCTATGTCCTGCACAGCTCCACCATGGCCGAACAGTGACTTGGCTATGCAGTGAAGCCAGTGCCACGGCCATGTGCCTGGTGCATGCATGGACCACCACTGACACACTCCCAGACATTCAGTGCCACTGGACAGTGCTGACTGTACAAGTTGTGTGCATGGCAGTGGTGTCAATGGATGGTGGCTATGCCCCGCTGCCCACCCAGTGATACAGCATGCAATAGTAATCATGGATGTAGGCACTCACCATCATCAGGCAGGTCCATGCACCACTGAATGCCATCATCCCTCCTGCCCTGCTGCTACTCCAGGCGGAGCCTCCACTCCCTGGCCTGCCCAGTGCTCTTCAGGCCCTAAGGTGCAAACATGGAGAGAGGAACATCAGTACAATCCGTAGCAAAGTCCCCTGCCCCATGTGTGTGCAATCCCACACAGCCATACCCATCCACCCCACACCCGATATCACCACCATGGCCAACATTGGACAGCCCTCCCCCATGTGCAGGACACATGCAACCATGATACCCATATGGATGATAATAGTGTATGGATGTGGCACCTACCTGGCTGTGGCACCGTGTCCCTCTGGCATGTGCCCACAGGTGGGCAAGCCGGTCTGGGTCCATGCACCTCAGGTCCCCATAACGGTGGTGACACTGCTCCGCTGTGCGCCCATACCAGTGGCCTCTCAGGGCATCGGCCACCCTGCCATACACACTCCCTGGCCCTGTCCAGGGGTGCATATTCATACAAAGCCCCAGCATGGGGCTCAACGATTGCCACCAGGTTGGCAAGCTCAACCTGGCTCCACATTACTGCTCCGTTCGCACCATCTCATCAGTGTGGTAGATTCAAAATGGTGCTTGGCAGCGTGGTCCTGCCATGTGCAGATGCTGTGTGGTACAGCACTGCAATTCCCTATCGCGCTGTCACCAACAGTGCAATAGTGGTGCACCCATGCCTGGACGCATGGCCTAGGGGGGCAAAGGTCGGGCACAAGGTCAAGGGTCTCTGACACACAGACAGCCACAGAGCGATTGGAACCCAATGCATGTAGTGTGATTGGGTGCCTGTGTGTCACCTCCTGTAGTGGCCTACAGCGCTGTTGCCCTAGTGTGCCTCACGACACCCCAATGCCACAGCACCATATATGTGAACAGCGCCTGTAGCACCACTGGCACAATTGTGGCCATGCCCTGCATTGCCTCACACACACAGCATGTCAGCAGCATGGCAGGCGCCTGCGTCATCAACCCAGGCATGTGCACTTAGGTGTGTATGGCACATGTCACAGAACTGTGCCCTTGGCTCAGCATGTTCAACACAATAGCACAAAGCGCAACAGTGTGATATTCAGCCAGCATATGCAAATCATCTAATCAGTCATTCAATGGCGCAGTCACTGCATTTGCATCCACTTAAAAATGCGCCTCGCCTCATTTGCATGGGTTGCACTATAAAAATGCGACTTTGGGCTGCACTGACCATAGTCAGTTACTGCAGTCTATTGTGGTGAGTTGCATGCTGTTTGGGAGTGTGGACTGGTGTTTGGGACATGCATGGGACTGCACTGTCACAGGTAACACCTGTCATCATCACAGGAGGAATAATGACCGATTGTGAGGTGGAGGAAGAGGAACAGAGACGGGAGGAAGAGGAGGCCAAACTTCACAAAGGCAGAGACAGATAGCCTGTTTGAGGCCTACTCTGACCAGGAGCCACTGCTCAGTGAACACCAGAGAACACAGGCCCATGCTGCTACATGGGAGGAGGTTGCACGCGCTGTCAACCTGTATGGCAGCCACCAGCCTGTGCAGGAGTGCAAAAGAAGATGAGCATGGACAGGCGGAAAATTAAAGAGAAGGTGGCTGCCATCAGGGCAGCATGGTCTGCGACCAGTGGGGACAGCCGGAGGTGCAACGCCTGATCCCACAAGAAGAGCGGGTTGCTGGCAGCATGCAGTGTTGCTCCATCAAGGGTGTTCTGGGTGGTGGATTCCAGACAGGTGGTAGCTCGTCACTGCATGGTAGGTCCTGGTCTTTAATGGGGGACAGGGTAGGTCACATACATTAATGCTACTGTTTTCCTTTACAGCTTCTGAGCATCTACATGGGTCAGTGGTGGTGGGCTTCTCCACTGAGGGCAGTAGTATGGAGATGGAGGAGGGCCCATCCACCTCCACAGGCACACGGGGTCAGGGGACAGTGGGCCCACCTGGACATCCAGACTGATGTTCGTGGAGCAGGTGCAGAGGAGGCCCTGCCCGTGTCCCAGCATGCCAGCGCCCATGGATGCCAGCATGCTGAGACTCGGCTGGAGCCGGATCCGTCACCGATGCTGATGGAGCTAACGTCATGGGCAGTGAGATGTGTGGGCCACAGGATGGCCACACAGCAGGTGACATCGCAACCATGGCTGTGGGTGGTGCCGCTGTGGAGGCCTGCGTGACATCATAGTCCCAGCCTGTGCCTGTATGCACCAGTGGGGAAGCACTGGTGTGTCCAGGACAGTAGGGCTGTTGCAGCCACTGCAGCGGCACCATTGAGCCCTGGAGAGTGGCAGCCGGAGGGCAGTATGAGCATTCAGCCAATGGCCATGGGGTACAGTGTCAGGGGCGGCATCAGTGCACTGCCTGTGGACATGCCCAGGCCTGGTCCTGGTGTGCAGCCCTCAAGGGTGATGACCATCAGGCCATGAACACCATGAGGGACAGCATGCCAATCAGGCAGATCACCTCTTAGATCAGCACACCTGAATACTGCAAGCATCAATCAATCAGCAGATGCGGTGATGGCGGTGGATGCACTGAGTGCAGCTCTGCACCAGGCAGAGGAGCGCACAGCAGAGACACCACTCTGCTCCTGGCAGGATGGACCGGTTGCGTGAGGATGTGACTGCTGCCATTGACAGGCAGACACAGGCATTCACAGCTGTCATGGCCACAATAGGCACACAGTTATTTGCCCATGCGTTGCAGACACTGTGCAGTGCAATGTCCACTCTCCATTCCCAGCATCGTGAAACACCTTCTTGTCAACACCGTGTTCAGCTGTGGGCATCCCGGCACGCCTGGTGCAGGCATGTTCAGTGTGCTGCAGACCCCGCGTGAGCATGGTCGCATTCATGCAGTAGAACCCTGGGGACCATCGGTGCCACCCCATGAGCCAGTGGTCAGCCTGTCACTGATGGCAGGTCTCGGCAGGGCCACCCACACATCCATGGTGGCCTTAGCACTGTGGTGCGTGACTGACCTGTCTCCCAGCATGGCTACTATCTGATCCTGCCCTGTGTGCATTGTGTCATTCAGCGTGCAATGCATGGGTGGTTACCGCCCTGCACACACACACATCGCTCCATCTGCACACCTCCTGGCTGCTGTCCGCTGTGGCGTACATGATGATGCCTGGCGCAGCTGTCCGCCACTGTTTAATGGTGTCCAGCATCTGACACGCACAATGACAGGCAGTGGGTGTGGTGGTCTGTGGACATGTGTGGCTAGGGGTGGTGGTCTGGTCAGGCGTGCCTCCTATCCTTTGTGCATGTCTTGTGAGGTGTGTGTGTGTGTGTGTATACATGACTGCGTGCCATGTTAGACCTTGCCCATCCCTGGCAGTGTGTGCGGTTCCATGCTCGGCCACTTCCCTTGACAGCATGCACTCCTGGTGTTTGTTCATGCGTGTTTGTGGGTTGTGCCTTGCCACTGGTGGCTGCACATGGCCCAATAACTATCTGGGTTGGCTGAAGTGCTCCTCTGTGTTGGTCTCCCGGTGCAGCTGTGCCAGCCGGATCAGCTGGGGTCCCATCACCAAGGGGGCTGCCCATCACCATCTTCACCAGCGCCCTCATCGTCCCCATCGCTGTCACCTCTTTGACCTGTATGGCTATCCCACAGTCGTTGACCATGTTGTGCAGGATGCAACAGGCCAGGAATAGCCCGCAGGCCTTTGAGGGGCTGTACTATAGGGCACCGCCAGATGTGTCAAGCAACGGAAACATGCCTCAGCATCCCGAACACCCTACTGATGATATTGCATGGTGGCATGTGCCTCATTGTAGCATTGCTGCGTGGGGGTCGGGCCACCGGTATGGTGTGAGCAGCCAGGATGGAGTGGTATCCACTGTCACCTGTGTGTAGAGGTGGAGGTTAGTTTGGTGATCAGTGCCAACCTGCCTTGGGCCATCTAGGCCAATACCCATGTCACCTCTGACCATGCCCTCCCAAGCTCTATGTTTGTCCATGTGGTTTGCATACTCACCCACTAGTGGCCAGTGGGGATGTCCCCACTCTTGAATCTGTGGTACAGTGCTGACTGGTGCCAGATGAAGGCATCATGTGCTCCCAGAGTGCGTGGCACAGACACTGATTATGCACCCCTGGCATTGCACACCACCTGGCAGTTGATGCTTGCATAGCCCTTCTGATTGATATATGCAGCCCTTCAGGGCCAGGTGGTGTGCGGATGGCCACATGGGTGCAGTCTGTTGCCCCTAGCATGCCAGGCATACGTGCTACCCTGTGGAACTCCTGTATGTTTGCTGTGCGCCTCGGTGTGTTGGGGAAATGGATGTATTCGCGAGCATGTGCAGCAGTGCGCTGAGGAATTGGGTGAGGTGGCATGATGCAGCTGACTAGGTTATGCCTGTGGTGTCCCTTGTTGGTCTCTGAAGGTACCCGTGGCAAGCAGGCACATGCAAGCTGTCACTTTTGTCTCCACTGACAGAGCATGGCTCCGCCATGTGGGTGCCTGCATCACATCACTGCACAGCTCACATAGCCTCCTCAGAATTGCCTGATTCAGGTGGTACCGGCCCACAATCTCAGTATCAGTGTACACCTCAAAGCTGGTTCGGCTCAGTACTGCCTGTCAGGGGCATACCGCCGACAGGCCTTTCCACGCCACGCCCTGCTGCTTGCCTTCTCACCCCCTCATTACTGCCTCCATCTGGATGGTGGCACTGGCCATGTCCCTGGCTTGTTTCCGGGAGCTGTTTCTGTGTTCACCCTGGCCCTGGCTGCTACTTCCCCTGCGCTGGGAACACCTTCCTCTGGTGGCCTAGTGCTGTGTGGCACTTCCCTTCTGCACTGTGGTTTGGCTGTGGCTCCCACACCTTCCCTGTGCCTGTGGGTTCAGGGTGCCCTTTCTCTGTCCTGCCCTATGTGTCTGTCCTGCCCTGTGTGTCTGGCTATAGTTAAGCCACATGTACCTTTCCTGTAGCATTCTTGCACCTCTCCTTGTTCATTTTTATTTTGGCTCATTTCGCTTTCGCACAACTTCTGCTTGCTCCCCTATTGTGCATGGCGATGTTGTTGAATATTGCACTGCACCATTTATGCATGGTTCCTCCCCTTCAGTTGCACATGCATTCATTATCATTGCGCCTCTTGCTCAGTGTGATTTGAGGGGCACATCTGCCTCCTGCTGAATATCGCAGAATGGCTCATTTTTGGACTTCGCGTTGGAGCAACCCTATTGCTCATGGCACAACCCTTTGGAATATCTGGGCCCAGGTATTTAAACGTAGTTTTTGCATGAAGTGTGGAATTTTACCCACAAAATTCCAAAATTTGTGGTAAATCCCATTCTGCAAATTGGTGAATTTCACAATTTGTGCTTACGTGATTTGTGCGCATAATTCACAAAATAGTTCATACAGTGGATCTGGCAGACTTTGCACATCACTACTACTAATTGAAACAATTTCTGGCCAGAGCTGATAGGGTGCAGCTTGAGGAATTTTGGGAAAAATATTGAAAATTACCAGTTATGAGCCTGAGTTAACAAACTGCAATGTAGGTTCATAAATTTGCTGTTTTGTAATATTTGTACACCAAATGTTCAACTTAGCTTTGTTATTACCCTGCCTTATGAAGAAGGCAGAACAAATGTTCAACTGTTGCCTGAATGGTGATTTCACAGGATGATGAAATCAACTTTGGATGCAAAACACCTTCGGTGCAGGAGCTGAAAAATGACAGCTGTCACATTTATGAGGTGTTGTAAAGAAATGGCTATGTTGAAAATTTGGGTTACAAATATTGACTATGACCAAACGTAAGAGCCTGCATTTGCAAAATTCAACATGGCCTCATAATTTTTTGTTTTTAAATATTTTACACCAAATTTAGAACATAGCCTCTTTATAACCCCACTTCTTGAATAATGGCAGAGAAAATGTTCAACTCCTGCCTGAAAGGTGATTTCATGTAGGGACCACAAACCACTTTTGAGATACAAAAACACAACATTTTGGCCAGGATTTGAAAACGACAGATGTCACATTCATGAAGTGCTGTAAAGATGGCTATGTTGTAAATTTAGGTCAAACTATTGAAAATTACCAAAGTTACATGCCTGTGTCTGCACAATTAATGAGGCTCATAACTTTGTTATTTTTAATACTTGTACACTAAATTTAGAACATGTCACATTCATGAGGTGCTGTGAAGACATGGCTATGTTTTAAATTTGGGGTCAAAATATTGAAAATTACCAAAGTTATGTCAGAGAGGGAATAAATGCACCAGAGTTGCAAGTGACCCATAGAGTCAGAGGCTCTATGGATAACAATTGAAAATGGAAATGGGACAGCAATCTGGGTAGGCATTATCTATAGATCCCAGTGCAGGGGAAAAAGGGATATTGAACTAATGGAAACCATACATAAAATGGCAGATAAGGGCAACATGATACTGGTGAGGGACTTTAACTAACAGGATATTGATTGTGGCACACGTACAGCAGCAACAAGGAGAGGGATATTCTGGCAGTCCTGAGGGTGGCAGGTCTGAGGCAGCTAGTAAAAGCACCAACTGAGGGAGAGCTGTCCTGGACCTGATCCTCACAAACCGCGATAAGGTTCACAACATTGAGGTAGGAAACCACCTAGGGTCAAGCAATCACCACTCAATATGGCTCAAGGTAAATACATTTGAAGACATACACCATCAAAAATAAAGGTCCTCAACTTTAAAAGTCAGATTTAAAAAAATGAAGGTTTACCTGGTAGATAATCTCAAACACCAAACAGAAAGTGGGGCGTAAGATTCATGGGCTAACCTGAAGAAAGTGATAACAATGATCACAGACCAATGTTCCAGGAGGGTAAGTAAGACAAAAAGTAGAAAACTAATTTTGGTTCACAAGAGAGGTGGCAACCAAAGTGAGAGGAAAAAAGGCTAGCATTCAAGAAATTCAAGGAGTTAGGATGTGAACAAGACAGAGAAACATACATAGAGAAACTGAGGGAGGCAGGTACAAATAATACAGCAGACCAAAGCTGAAACAGAACTAAACATAGCACAGAGAGTAAAAAGTGGTGACAAAGCATTTTTAGATACATGAGGGTGTTACATGAGGTCCCTGCACCCTGACTGGTACCCCAAGAGGTACTGTACACCACAGACAGCTAGTGCCTAGGCATATGTTATACTAACATATAGGGCTAAGGGCATCTACCGCATAAAGAGTAGATGTCAGGATATGTACACATTTTATTGTAATACACTTTGCTTGCTAATACACATCTATTCTCTATGTATTTTCTGTGTATTTCTTACTTGTAAGATGATTAGGACAGCTGTGTCCTTGGAATGATTATAAGTCAAATTGCCACCTTTTGGTGATTTGTACTACTACACTTAATTATGTAAGACTCTGTATACTGTTCCTTTTGTTTTACAAACTGTTGACTACTACAAATTGTATAATGTTACCTTGGACCATGGAGCCACCTCTAATTTAGCCAATAGGGCTCATCTCTGTAACTAGAAATGTTTCTATCTTACTGTAACCATAGTAATTATCATAGGTATATAATGTGAGACACTGAGTCTTATACCTCAGAGACCCCAAGAGACATGGAGAAACCTCTAGGTATAGGGAATGCTTAGCATTGGCACCCGTTCATATTGGCAAGAATTGCTTAGGGCAACTGTGATTTATCCTTTGGTAGTAATAGACAAGTCGATTACTCTTATGCAACGTGTTTGTGATTCCTTGCATTCCCAATATTATCAAGAACCTGAGAGTGAGGTTTAGACCTCCTGACAATTGACGACCGTGTACAGGCAATATTTGGTGTTTGTAAGTTTCACTTGTTGCTTTAAAACTTCTCCCTTCCCGACAGGAACAGTAGGTGTGCATCCCTGACACCTCTCCCATTTTCTGGCCACTTTGTAGTTACTTGCAAAGTCTGGCTGCTTTTCTCGGGTGTGATCGATGCCAACTTGACCCACTCCACAGTGACTTTGAATTGCAAGCTTATTAAGTATACAGTAGCTCAACTGTGTATGAAGTGTGGCTGCTGTGGACTATACATAGCACGTGCCTTTTTCACAGTTTGTTTTTCATTCCCTCCCACACAATTGCCACTGTATCAAATATCAGCCCAGAAGAGAGACTCAATATCTCTAACTTCCTTGCCTCCCATGGAGAATGGGCTGACTTTGGTGGGATGCAAGTCAATTCCAAAACCCTATACTGGGGACCTCAACCCAGTATTGTGAGCGAGACAAACAGCCAATTAGCCATGCCAAAAGGCTGTTGGTCATGACTCTCTATGTTGCTCTGGAAGCCTCCAAGAGAGGTTTGGACCCTTGATCTGCAGATTTTGTCTCTTAAGCAAGAGATGAGTTTGCAGGAAATGGCATGTATTAAACTACAGCAGAATTTGGAGTCTGAACTCCAGACTTTGTGCAATAAAAGGATTCACTTTTGCATCATTCAGCACAGGCTGGAGAGCAAGAAATCTGAATGTTGAAGCAGGAGTGTAAACATTTGAGACAGGATAAAGGGGCAGGCTTTGAATATAAATGACTTGTTAGTAGAGTGAATGAACAGTTGAGTGAGGAGCTGAGAGCTACAGGATGAGATAAACCAGGTATGTAATGACTTAGAAGTGGTTACTAGGGACAATCGTGAATTGAGCACCATGTATAGAATGTTGCAGAAACAAATGCAAGATGCTGTTGATATGGATGTTGCAAATGTGAGTCATGCAGAATATGAATCCAAGATGGCAAAACTGGCCATCAGTGAGAGGTTCTGGCTGGACATGTTAAGGCGATGGAGGTGTAGCCCAGTCTTACATACATCATCTGAAGGGAGGTCTCAGATGATGAAATCTGTCAGTACAATGCCCAGTCAAACCCCTACAATGGCTCAGAGATCCCACCCAGCCATCCACAACATGGTGGGTCCCCACTCCACCCACACCATGTCATACATCATTGACATTGTGACGCACATCATGGGAGACGCTAACATGGTGACCCCATCACAATGATGGGGAGCAGGCCAAGCCTCGGTCCTGACGGCACCACTGATAGTCATATTAATGTGAAAGACAGGCAGGAGATAGAAAAGAATGACTGATAATGCGGTAAAACAGTGTGCCCATTCTGGAGAGGAATAATGAGTTTAAAAGGCCAAATCAGGCAGCTTATTCATGAAATTGGTACTCAGGAGGCATAGTCCTCTCGGTAGTAGAGGCCACAGCTCAGGCAGCCCTGGATTGTGCCAGAGGAAACGTACCTCCCACCTGATCGTCCCACTAATCCCTACAAATGGCCAACTCTGTTCAGCAAATAGCTGACAGTATTGGTCGGATGATCTCCTCCAACAACCTCAGCTGCCACTTGGAGAAGGTGTGTTCCAAATGGGATATGCTTAGTCTCGCTGCAGATTACCTGGTCCAAATCCTACGACAGACCATCGATCCCAGCTTGTGGGCTAAACTCCCCAATGCCATTCACCAGGCCAGCAACGCCACCTTTGAAGAGATAGCAGCTGAACTCATTTCTCCACACAGCCCAGGTGTAGTAGGAGTGATGCTTGCATATCCTGTAAAACAGAATGCAAAGGAAAGTCCAGCAACTTACCATCAGAAACTTTAGATGGCCTTCTGAGCAGGAAAACAACTTGCACAAGAAGCTGCAGATGTAGATCTTATCGAATATAAGACCTTGTTCCTTAGGAATATGATTCCAGCAGTGAGAGAAGAGGTAGAGCCAACCACTTATCCCTCCATGGAAAGGTTTGCCGACATTCTTCAGAAAACCAAGAGAGTTTATCAACTACACATCCATAATCTGGGCTTCGGTTCTAAGAAAGTAGCCGAGAGAGCCTACTCAAGAGGATGCAATGCACTATACAATTGAAGGGCAGGACCAACACAAACAACCCTCCCCGCAGACAACCAACACCCCAACAGGCCCAACAACAAAACAACAACAACCACAACAGCAACAGCAGCAATGGGGTGGGAACAGGAACTATCATAAAATAAAAAAGCACCAGAAGAATATGAGCAACAACAACAAAGACCAGGCCCTTTGTATTGGGAGATAGTGGAAAAAATCAGAAGTAGAGAGCTCCTGGGGCAAGTGCACTTGTAGCTGATGCTGTTCCTGATCAGTCCCTTGCAGTCATACAACCAGGAATCTGGGCCCCAACAGGCCATGGCAACACTGGAAGTAAGGCCTCAGACCCATACAGGTCTGAACCCAGAAGCACCTCCCTATATTGCGCCAGTGCAGCATGGTAAAGTGGTTCAAAGGAGCCAGGCCCAACCTCTGCATGCTCCCTCCAGTACAGATTGACAATTACAGGCCCCAGTCTGGATTGTAAACAAGCTGGTCTTGGATACAAACAGAAGGCTCTGCACTGAGGCTGAGGTCGGGGCTGCCTGCCTACAGTTTTATTGGATACAGGTGTAGCTGTGTCTGTATTACATGATGTCCACCGGACAGAGGACCAATATGTCAGGAGTAGATGGTACTAGGCTACCTGCATACCGTGCTCTACCTCTATCAGTAGAGATTAGGCCATCTAAAGGCCTCACACACCTTCCAACTGATGGTATTGCATGATCATCCTAGTATCATTGTAACTGATTTCCTTGCACCACACAGCTGTGTGGTGGACCTAGCTAACATGCTACTGATACAGATTCAGAGCCAATATCGCACCATCTTGATCCCTGACTCACACATTGTGGTAACAATATCTGCCAACAACAAGGAGTATGACATCATAGATTTGTTCAAGAATCATG
Organism: Neoceratodus forsteri; assembly: GCA_016271365.2. Lineage (NCBI taxonomy): Eukaryota > Metazoa > Chordata > Ceratodontiformes > Ceratodontidae > Neoceratodus > Neoceratodus forsteri. The sequence goes on along the minus strand of CM057455.1, from coordinate 632,957,875 downwards.
AGCTTTTCCCAAACCTCTCTACCCATTTTGCAAAGGCATCTGGAAGCATTTGCTATCAACAAATATGGCTGTGGCAGAATGCACACTGTCATTGAAGTGCCAGGCCCAGCACATGAGAGGCAAAGGCAATCCTTTCCATCTGAAGGCTTACCTTCTCTCAGAGAAACAAAAAATCACCTCTATTAAGGGGTAATTAGAACATGTGTTTCTACTGCTAACTCCCAGTGTGGCCGTGGAAAAACCAAAGGACCTGGAGACTCACTATTGACTACAGGAAACTGAACCAGGTCACCCCCAGTTGTGCTTCAACTGTAGAATCTGCACCTGATGTGCTATGACTTTGGACCCCTGACCTAAAATGGTTCAGTGCCCTGGATATTTTCAATGGTTTCTGGTCACTGCCATTGGCCCCTTAAAGTCAATATAAGTTTGCCTTCACCTTTGAAGGTAGACAGTACACGTGACCTGCTTACCACAGGGATTCCATAACAGCCTCCTGTTCTATCTGCACATGATGGATGCTCTTGGGTTTCTCTACCCCAGTGTCTCTTGCAGTATGTGGATGACCTGCTGTTTGCAACTGCCATGAAGGAGCAAAACCTGGATCTTCTGAACGAACTATTGACTCTCATCCAGAGAGCAGCCTCAAATGTAACCCAGCAAAGGCACAGCTATGCCAGAAAGAGGTACTCTTTCTGGGTCTAAAAATAACTGACCAAGGCTGCAGCCCTACCTGGAAAAAGATAAGGACTGCAAGATTTGCCATTGCCTACACATGTAGCAACTCTTAGAAGGTTTCAGGTATGGTAAACTATTCCAGAGATTTCATCTGTGATTTTGCTCAGAAGGCTGCTCCTCTGTATGAGCTACTGAAAAGGACATTCCTTGACTTGGAGTCCCATACACACCCATGCTGTGACATCACTGAAGCAGGCCTTGACCTCCGCCCTAGCTCTGGTGAACCCCAATCCAGCACTACCATTCCACCTGGAATGTGTTACCTCTGACATTGCCATGTCAGCAGCGCTGGTCCAGAAGGTTCATGGCATTCTAAGACCCATTGCATATGCATCACAACTTTTGACCCCAGTCGAACAGAAGTACAGCCTTTGTGAAAGGAACCTTCTGGCCACCTACTGCGCTGTCAAGCACTTCTGTATATCATTGAGTTCTCTCCACTGATTATCAACACCAACCATGCCCCAACTACCTTTCTGCTATCAGACAGAGTGAAGGATGAGTCAGTATCTAACACCAGACTGATACAATGGTCACTTCTTCTGCAGGATAGAGACATACAGGTATACCCAATCAAGATTCCATCTATGCTAGCACATGGACTCCTTTTCCAAGGAGAACCCCATTACTGTACACTACAGCCACCTATTCTTCCAGATCCTGGTCCTTTCCTCCCTGCCATGCCACAAATACTTGAGAACACCTCTTTGTGTTATATTTTTACCAAAGGCTCAGCTTCCTATTACCAGGGAGAACAAATTGCAGGGATTGGTATTTTAGTGATTTACCCTTATAGCAACACTGTTAAAATCTCTAAGCACTGTAGTGTAGCATCATCACAGTATGCAGAGATGGCAACGGTGGCCTGTGCCCTCGAGTTCATCCAGCATGGAACCGAGGATACCATAATTTTACAGACTCTAACTGGGTTTGTTGTTCTCTTACAGAATTTCTTCCTTTCTGGCAGAAGAACTCCTTCCTCTCTTCTGATGGCAGTCCAGTGAAGTACAAAGAACTGGTAATACAGTACATACATTCACTGACACAAAGATTTGCACACAAACTCTATGTACACAAACTCAAGGTTCATTCCCTAAATGATCCCTACCATGCCTTCAATGACACAGCAGATACCTTTGCCAAAACAGGGGCCTGAGGGGGACATAGTGGATGATGGATCATCCAGAGGCCAATGCAGCTGTACTCATTGCAGCAGTCAGGAAAAACCTGAACCCTTTTCCCCTTAGACCTCTCAGCAGGCCAACATGCTGATAATGAACTCAAAGAAGTGCTCAGATTCCTGACAAGAGCACTGAAGAAAACTCCACACATAACCCCTACTGAGGCCTGAAGGTAAGTTACACTTGTCACCAGATGACAAGCTCATCTGGTACCAGCCAGATGACTCCACTACCAAGTTGTGGGTGGTCCCCAGACACCTTCAGTCTGCATTCTTGCACCAAGTGCATAATACACCCACTGGTGGACACCAGGAGAGGAAAACACCCTTCAGAGGCTTAAGACCACTGCCTGGTGGCCTGGTGTCACCAAAGATTTCAAACAGTACATAGATAACTGTCTTGTATGTGCACAAAACAATCCTATTACCACCAAACAAAATGCCAAGCTTCTACCATGTAATTGATTTTATTGGTCCTCTGACCAATAATAGCAGAAACAACAAGTATGCTCTTGTGGTAACCGATCTCTTCTCCAAGTGGATTGAAGCTTTCCCACTAAAACATGCACTGCTAAAACCACCACCAAAATCCTGGTGGAATAAATTTTCTCCAAGTGGGGCCTGCCTCTCAAGGTAGACTCAGACAAAGGAACCAGTTTTACAGGTGAGTTAATGAAGGAACTCTTGAACTCTTGGAGTGCAACAGAAGTTCTACAAACCCTACCACCCTCAATCTTCAGGTCAGTAGAGAGACCCAACAGACAGATTAAGCAAATACTTTCCAAATTTATTGAGGATAATCCCAAAACTTTGGATTCCTATTGCCATTACTCCTTATGGAAATTAGGGCACACTCTCAGCCACCACCCAGTTGACACCCTTCATGATGATGACTGGAAGACAGAAGAGATTACCCGAACACCTGTTGTTTGACCTAATACCCCACTGCAGACCATGGTCTGTAGATTAATATGTGGAAAACTCAGAACAGACCTCATACACACACTTATATGCTGCCAACTACATGGGCAAGACCCAGCAACAGTCCAAAGTACAGTTTGACAAAACACACAAGAAGTGGATTGGCAGGTTAGAGATCAGGTAATGGTCCTCCGATTTGCTCATCCCACACTCCTTCTCCAATAAGTGGAAGGCCCTTACTTCATTGTCAACAAGCTCAGTCCAGCAGTCTATCAAGTCAGACTCCTGTAAAACAGTAAACTGACTGACAAATGGTTACATGCAAACCTACTAAAACTGTATAAAGGAGCTTAATTACTTTCCTCACCCCATTGTGCAGAATAGTGCTAACCTACTAATGTTTGATTTTGCTTTTCAGATACATTGACAATATGGCTATCTTGTTCCATTTTCTCCTCATCTCAGGAGTTATCCCTACATCCAAGGCATGGTACCAAACCTCCTACCATGCCTTGATCATCCAGCATCTGCTCCAGAGGGATTATCCATCAAAAACCCAATAGTTTGAGTACTGTCCAGGAAGGTTCTGATGCTTACCTCACTGCTTCAGTTGTCGCTCCTGATAAATCTACCCTACAAATTGAGTGGCAAACCACATCACAAGGACAAATTCTCCTGTGGCAAACTCTCCAAGGGAACTTTCCAGGGTTGGCCCAATTCTCAAATGGTTCTCTGTCCTTGCTGCAAACTGCTCTTAGACATTCTGGTTTATAAAATATTACTGCTCTAATTGATCCTTCATATTGTAATTCTTTGTCTAAGGACTGTGCTTGAAATGTTGTGTTGTACACAACATGGCCTCTGCTGCCATGTACCTTTCTATGTTACCACCAACTGATAAACAGCTTTTGAAATGTCCAAAGCACACCCTTGGTCCCATGATGGACTCACAGCCACTGCTTTGCCTGGTTCACTGATTAATAATTTACAATTTATGCATATATCTGTGCTGTTTAATGTTACTTACTGGAATATGAAAGAATTTGGTTTGTGTCACATAACACTTCAGCGTTTTATTGTACGTTATTGCTTGATAGTTTAGCAGCATTTCAGATTCGTACTCAAGACCCTATTGCTGGGTACATACCAACAAGGATAGAGGCAACTTCAAGAAAAGTCCAACCTTATGATCAAAGTCATAAACGATATATATGAAGTTGACAGTTCTGATGTCACTGGTGCAACAGGCACTGTCACAGGTCTCTTGGTATGGCTATGTCTATCTGGAATAAGGCAGACATTGCTGCTATCAAATCTCATTCAGCCAAATATCAGACTGGTTTGGTAAAGAATATACTACCCCATTATTGCATGGTGTGGATGGCCTTAGTCAGGAAGAATGATACACTGTTTACAATATGCACGACATTGCTAAGGCATTTACTGATTCTAAAGACAAGATTAATGCAGTCATTGCAAAGAATAACAAAGAAGCAGATAAACAATACATTACTAGAGAATTTCTATGCTCGGCCAATGGCTCATATATTATCATTTCCATCAACAATCTCTTCCATGATCTAGAATGTGGAAGAATCCCTGATATTATACATGACAGATGTATTTCTAAATAGTATTGTCCGTGATTTAAAGCCCCTGGCTGTATTGCTATGTGTATGCAACAATCTCTAACTATTCCTCTGTCTACAGCTAGAATTTGAGTTTTGTGACCAGACACCTAATACTGGTCCCTGTTTTACTGCTAAGAAATGTTCTATTAGAGATACAATGTGTGTTTCTTTTACTGTCTCTTTACCACATTTTGATCCCACTACAGCTTTGTTTGATAAGCTTGCTGCTGTACACTCCATTAGGCACCTTGATGATGACATCTACAGAGAACGCTTGGACTTGCCTTCTCTATTGGTCTTTCATCCTTTCCTGGATGCTTGTTGCTCTGCACACAGACTGCTGTGTGAAGAAACAGTATATTTACTTGTGTCAATGTGACTGATTTGATGTTATTAAACCTGTATGTGGTTATTCTTCAGACAGCATTGACTGGTCTTTTTCCAAGGACGATGACATCAGCACCAACAACACTGCCTTTCTGGACTCAACATCGGCTCCAAACAAACTTTCCAGTCTTATCGTGAGGAGGTTCATCGCCTGTCAACACGGATTTCCAAGGCAACCTACACCTGCCTGGTACAGTTGCAAAATGGCACCTCCCACTGTTAAAATGCAGTACAATTCAGATGAAGAGTACTGCTCATCACCAACTACATGTCATACACATACAGAAGTGAGACATGTGTTACTGATTTTCTTAATTTTGTTTTGTCCTCCACCAGAAGTCTGTCATTGTACATACCATTATTACCCCATCCCCTTATGGATGCGGACATCATTGATGGTAACCCGATTATCTGCGTACCTTTATGAATATTTGCCATATTTTAATGAACACATAGGTCCACTATCACTTACATTAAATCACTTTAAGAAAGAAAGATACCCACTTCATCCTCATCAGCAATAATATGACCAAGGCTAATGCGATATCCTTTCATTGATTAATGATGGTATATGAATGATGCATTAACTAACACTTGGTTAGAAATAACTTTTTAGGTTTTGTTATTACACAAGCATTTTTGATATTTTTCTTGATTATTATGCTTTATGCTGTCTGTTTTTTTACCTAAGCCAACACCCGTGAGCAGCTAGAGTTCCTTTACAAAGCTTGTGCCTCGGGTTTGTAAATGACACCTGCTCCTTGACCTTTCCTTAGATTTGCCTGTGTTGCCCTAGGAGGCAACAAAGGGAAGAATGTTACACAATGTCCCTGCACCCTGATTCATACCCCCAGAGGTACACTGTAGAGACATCTAGTGCCTAGGCAATGTCATACTAACATAAAGGGCTAAGGGCATCTACTGTACAAGTAGATGTCAGGATATGTACTCATATTATTGTAATACACTTGCTTGCTAATACACATCTAGTCTCTATGTATTTTCTGAGTATTTATTACTTGTAAGATGATTAGGACATCTGTGTCCTTGGAATGATGATGATATATAAGTCAGCATTGCCACCTTTTGGTGATTTGTACTGCTACACTGAATGATGTAAGACTCTGTATACTGTACCCTTTCTTTTTACAAACTGATAACTACTACAAAATTGTATAATGTTATATCGCATCTGGAGCCACCTCTAATTTAGCCAATAGGGCTCATCTCTGAAACTAGAAATGTTTCTGTCTTACAGTAACCATAGTAAATATCATAGGTATATAAAGTGAGACACTGAGTCTTATATCTCAGAGACCCCAAGAGACACGGAGAAACCTCAAGGTATATGGAATACTTAGCATTGGCTCCGGTTCGTATTGGTAAGAATCGTTAGGGCAACTGTGATTTATCCTTGGTAGTAATAAACAAGTGTATTACTCTTTGCAATGTGTTTCGTGGGATTCCTTATGCTCCCAATATTGCCAAGATCCTGAGAGTGAGGATTAGATCTCCTGACAAGGGAGAAGAAAAGAAATGGGGGATTGTAAGACTCACAAAAGAGGTGGTAGGCAGGTGGAAGAAAACAGAGAAAAGGCAGAGGTCCTATATGAGTACTTCTGCCTGTTTTCACAAAGGAAAAGAGGGAAATGGTCCTACACTGTTAAGAAAAGACTTACTAATAACAGGCGTGGCTATGAGCCCCTTCATAGAAGAACAAATATGAAAAGTACTAGACAAGATAAGGAGGATAAGGCTATGGGCCCAGATGAGGTACACCCAAGGGTCTTAATTGAACTAGCAATGAAACTGGCTGCTCTTCTGGCTGAACTATTCAACAAGCCCCAATGAGTGGGTGGTCCCAGAGGACTGGAGAGGGCAACAGTTCTCCCTCTCTCTCCATAAGTCAGGAAGCAAGGAGGAGGAAGAGAACTACAGGCCAGTCAGCCTCACTTCTGTCATGGATAAGTTGATGGAGACACTGATTAAGGAAAGAACATTAGAGTTTCTAGAAAAAGTGAGCAGCAGGGCACAAAACAGCATGGCTTTATGACAGGCTGATCATGCCAAACAACCTGATTGACTTCTTCGACTGGGTCACCATGGTAGTGGACCGGGAGGGGCAGTGGTTGAAGTTTAGCTGGACTTCAATAAAGCATTCAACTGTGTCCCACACAGAAGGCTGATAAATAAGTTGAAAAGTATAGAAGTAGGGAAGGGGTGATCAACTGGATAAGAAACTGGCTGAATGGGAGGACAAAAGGGTGCAGATGAATGGTGCATTATCTGAAGAGAGGAGATAACTAGCGGAATGCCTCAGGGGTCAGTGCCGGGACATCTCCTCTTCAGTGTTTTCATTAGTAACATTGCAGATGGTTTGAAGGAAGGTGTGCCTATTCCAGGATGACACCAAGATTTGCCACAGAGTAGATATCAGCAATGGGGTGAAAAGATGAAAATGGACCTAGAGTAGCTAGAGAAGTTGTCTAGGACATGGCAGCTGAAATTCAATGCAAGAAGAAGTGTAAGGTCATGCACATAGCTAGAGGCAGCTCAACAAGGGATTACTACCTAGGAGAGGAGAGGAGAAACCGCAGCAACCAAGCAGGAAAGGGATGTGGGTGTCATTGATATCAGATGACTTAAAAGTGGCAAAACACTGTGAAAAGGTAGCACTGAAAGTGGCCGTATGCTGGGATGCATCGGGAGGGTATAACTAGCAGAAGGAGGGAGGTGGTACTACCACTGTATAGGTCCCTGGTGAGACCCCACCTGACTATGGTGTCCAATTCTGGAGGCCACATCTAAGAAGGACATAGACAGACTGGAAACAGTGCAGAAAAAGGCTACAAAGATGATACAGGGACTGCACTATAGGCCATATGAGGAGAGGCTGGGAGAACTCAGCCTGTACTCCCTCCAGCAAAGAAGGGAGAGGGGGGTGATAGAGACATTCAAGTACCTCAAGGGCGTAAACAGAGTGCAGGTGCAGGACATCATTCAGGTCAGAGACTGCAGGCAAACCAGGAACACAAGATGAGACTGCAAGGAGGGATATTTAGGGATAATATGAGAAAGTACTTTCTCATATTACCTTAGTGGTGGAATCCTGGAACAGATTGTCCCAGGAGGTCATGGGGCCAAACCAGTTGGAGAATTCAAGAGGGCACAGGACAGATACAAAGGGTGTCATTAGGAAATAAGCTCTATGGGGGGTAGGAAAATGGGCAAACCAGATGAATATGGGGTGCCCTTCTGCTATCACATTTTATGTTTCTGTGAGCCTGTGTTTGCAAAATTCAGTGTATGCTCATAACTTTGTTGTTTTTTAATATTTTTGCACCAAATTTAGACTATAACCTTCTTATGATCCCACCTCATGAACAATGGCAGAGAAAATGTTCAGCTCTTCCCAGAAAGGCAATATCACGAGGGATCTCAAAGTCAACTTTGGGATATAAAAAAAATTGGCCAGGATTTAAAAATGACAGCTGTCACATTCATGAAATCCTATAAAGATATGGCTATGTTGTAAATTTGGGAAAAATATTGAAAATTACTTAAGTTACTAGCCTTTGTTCACGCAATTCAATGTAGGCTCATAACTTTGTTTATTTTAATACTGTATTTTTACACTAAATTTTCAACATAGCCATCTTATGACCACACTTCATGGAAAATGGTGGAGAAAATGTTCCACTCTTGTTCCAAAGGTGACAGTGAAATCACCTTTTCGGACAGATTTATCAAAAGTCACTTGCATTGTTCATGAGGTGGTGTCCCAAAAGGGTATATTGAAAATGTGGGGCAAAATATTGAAAAATGGCTAAGTTATGCTACTAAGTTAAAAACAACATTGAAATACATTGAAACACATACCTGATTTGCTCAGTTTGCATTCCTGCATAGAAGAGTTAAGACATATAAACAGTGTGACGGGGAGGTTCCTGAAACTGAATTTGGACCCTTTTTTATTTTCAAAACTCTTTGGTTGCAACCTTTCTTTATTATCTCTGTCTCTTTTCTAGTCCAGAAGGCAGGCCACCTTCAGGCAAAACTTTCCTTTCTTATGCTATCCCTGTCCATGTATTTTCCTATATCTTCTTGGGTCCAGTAGTATGGGGAAGGTCAAGTGTGCATTGACCTCCATAGTTAAAAAAGTATTTTCCTAAGATTGGGAAAAATATGCACTGGCTGTGCAGATAGTGGCCTTGAGATATTGGGAAGCTTGTGGACAGCAGGTGGTTGTAGAGCATTTGCATTTGTATTACAGTTCCTGGTATCATGGTACTCATGTACCTAAGCAAGTGTAGTAGACAGGAGCAGCAACCCTTTTCCTTTTGTTTCTTTCCCTGCTGATCTGTCACAATGAATTATTTATGGTTATGTTTTATACTAGGAGAGAGTGCCACTAGTATAGCCTGTTTGTATTAAAATGCATTGGCTGATTGTCTTTGGTCATCCTGTGGCTTTTGCCACATAGTAATAATAATAAAAATAAGAAAAGAAAATGTTGCCGCTATGGGGAGAGCCACCATTACAAGATGTGCTGTTCTAATGTACCACTTGTGACTCACCCCATTTTCTTCCCATAGGAGTCCTGAGAATAAAGGAGTGCATGAATTGGAGAAGTGAGGATTGGTACAGTAGCGCTAGTAAAGTGCTCCCTCTCGTTCTCCATGCTGCTCCCAAGTTGCACACCTGTGCAAAACCACAGGAGAGGAGCTGCTAGACTGGAGGCTGAGCTGCGATGCAAGATGCAGCATTTCCAGTAAATGCTGCATGTGGATCACCATAACGTTGATATAGCTGCCCCTCTGAACTGTTCCATGGCATTGGCCACCGAAAGGAACCTTGCCCTACAGAATAGGGCAAATGCATGGGACAGAGGAGGTGTCTGTGCACTCATATCTGAAAGCACTGCACAATCTTTCTCTCCCCTAGTCCCCTGTTTCTATCAGTCTTTGGCAGCCTGGCAGATGAATTAATGCAGTACAACCAGGCTGCCTCTGTCTAACAAAGTACTCCTGAGCCTTCTCCGACACAGGTCCCTCTTTAATATTGAGCTTTTGTGAGGTCCCAGTGTCTCGAGGAAACTGGCTCCATGGCACAGGGCCAATATGAAAAGTAAACCGATGACTAAACTTCAGTCATTGGCAAAAGATAAAAGAGCTTTTCTCTGTTACTTTCACAGCTCTTTATTACTGTTGTACAGCAGCCTGTAGTTGCTTTGTTTGTCAAATTCTAGGACACATAATGAAATAGATACAGTAAATGTTCGAAATACGTCTGGCATAAACTAAAGAAATACATGTTAAAAGCCACAGTAAAGTCCTGTGGTCTCTTGGTTATATATTTCCCCTTTTGGTTTCCCTCCAAGCAGTGTAAATTGGTCATGCAGGCATTGTCCCTCTTAGGTTAGCAGGGTAAACAAGTATTATGTGTTTACCTGTGTCTAGTCCACAGGGAAATGACAAGTTTCCTTTAGGAAATCAGTGGTACCTTGTGCACCAACTTCATATGCCTGAACCTGTCAATCAAAAGGGACTGGAAAGCTTCCATTTCCTTGGATATTATTTTGTGTTTAAGCATATATTTTGCAGGTGACCTTCTGCTTGTTGTATGTACCTATTAGCAAGCCCTCAGGCATTATATCATTTAAAAAGAGGGCAAAATAAGAAACTTTAAAATAAGTATGATACTGTGATCACCTGACCACAGGGGTGGGTATATAAAGCCCTCCTGTGAGTAGAAGGCAGATAGGGAGTCAGTTGGAGCTGACTGTGTAGATGAAGGCTAGGGGAGCCTATTGCTGCACTGAAACAGTGGAAATAGTGCTAGTTTGACACTCAAGTCTTTAGTTTAAAACTTATTTTGAGCCTTTATTTCTGTGCAAGAGTTATTGCAGTGTTTTATTTTGGTTTATTTGTTCCTTTTGAAATCTTGAAAATAAACATCTCATGAAGTCAAGTGGGCTGTACTGTACCTTATATCAAGTGTTGTGTCCATCTGTTATCCCACCCTACAACAAGCGGTCCAGAGAAGATTACGACATTGGGCCCCAGGTAAGTAAGGGTTTGGAGGATGCTGAGCAGTAGGTGTTGAGTGGGAGGGTTGGGTGGTGGGCAGGAATGGCTGCAAAAGACATTGATGGACAGTTGAGTTGAGGGAGAAGAGGGAGGTTGGCCCTGCAAGGACCTGGGCACCCTGGACAGCTGGGCTCACACATGGAAATTAAATTTCAATATCACCAAGTGCAATGTGTTACATCTTGGGCAGGAAACCCTAAACACAGATACGCCTGGGAGGGAGGTGCTGGAGGCCTCAATAGGGAAAAAGACCTAGGGGTCATGGTGGATGCATATATGAATAACTTTGAGCAGTGCAGGACAGCGGCTAGCAAGGCAAACAGGATGTTGGGATGCATCATAAGGGGATCACCTCTAGGAGCAGGAAGTGATTCTGCCGCTGTACAATGGACTGGTTAGACCACACCTTGAGTACTGTGTACAGTACTGGAGACCACACTTGAAGAGGGACATACAGCTCCTGGAGAGGGTACAGAGGAGGGCAAGTAAGATGATACAAGGACTAGGGGATTTGACGTATGAGGACAGACTTGAGGAGCTCTGCCTGTTTTCATTGGATGAGAGGAGAGATGGGGGACATGATTGAGGTCTTCAAGTACCACAAGGGAATAAATAGGGTAAACATGGAGGGATCTTTAGACTAAAGCAGGGAGCTATCACCAGAGGCATGGTTTGAAGTTGGAAGGTGGAAGGTTGAGGGGGAAAGAGAAGGAGGTTTTTCACTGAGAGGGTGGTGGACCCTTGGAATGCACTGCCCGGTGAGCTGGTTCAGGGATCCACAGTGGAGAGTTTCAAGAGAGGTGGGACAGACACAGAAAGTGGATGTATCAGATGATGGCCTGGCCCAGGGGATGGGGATGGATGATAGGGTTTCTGGAACACAGTGGGGGCCTCAGCACCCAACTAGGGATCTGAGGTTCAAGCAGACTCGATAGACCGTAAGGCCTAATCTGCTGCCAATTAGTATATTAGTATGTTAGTTTTCTTTTAGTCAGGTCAAATCAGTTTATTTACATAGCTTCAATCCCGGGCTTCTGGGCACTTAACAAATGTACAGAACAGGGTAATACAGACATTAATAAATCAGGGTTAATAAAATACACAATAAACAATAAATAATCATAAACACTACAGTATGCTTAAAGGTTCAGTTCAGTTTCAGTAAAATCAATGTAAGTGAAAAGCTGGATTAAAAAGGTGTTTTTAGGCCTTTCTTAAAGCTTTCTACTGAGGGTGCCTCCTTAAATTTTGTGGGAAGGAGTTCCAAACACAGGTCCTGCCACTCAAAAGCATGATCTCCTGCTATTTTAAAGCATGCTCTAGGGACAACAAGAAACACCTCTGTAGATGACCCAGGGAGCACACTGAAGAGTAAGTGTCAGGAGGGCAGACAGATAGCCTGGACTCAATCCATATAGGGCCTTATAGGTGAGCAAGCCCACCTGGAAGGCAATCCTCTACCTGACTAGCAGCCAGTGCAGCTTGAGCAGAACTGGAGTTATATAACTGGACCTCAAGAGACCCATCAACAACCTCCCTGCAGCGTTCTCTGCATGAGCTGGAGCCAGCAGAGGTTGCCCCACTGACCCCAAAGCATAGAGCTTACAGCAATTGAGTCTGGTGGTGACAATCACATGCTCCAGTGATGGCAGATCATCTGGAAGGATCAAGGGCTTAATGCTGGTGACATTTCTTAAGTGGTAAACCCACTTGGACAATGGCAGACACCTGTGCTTTATGCCAAGCCATCATCAAGGATGATGCCCAGATTTAGCACCTAGGTAGGCACCACCAATGCAGTGAACCCCAGGAACAGCCCTGATCCTGCTCCAGTGTTGGCTACATCCTGTCAATAACCAGATTCAATCACCAGTACCTCCATCTTGTCTGGTTAAGCATCAGCCTGTTAGAGGACATCAAGTCTTGGATCTTGGATAAGAATTGTTAAGCATGTCCATGGCATTTGATGTTCTGGGGGAAAGGACATATACAGCTGGGTATCATCTGCATAGCAGTGAAGACCCAAGCTATAACACCGAATGATGTCACTCAGGGGCAGCATATACACCACAAACAACATGGGTGACAAGATCAAATCTTGAAGTACTCTACAGGACAGGATCCTTGAATGTGATGAGAAACTTTCCATCATAACCCACTGCATCCTGCCTTTCAAAAGGACTTAAACCAGCTGATGACCTTGTGGTTGTGGCCACAGATCCCTCCCTAGGTGATCAAGTAGCACCACATGATCCACACCATCAAGCTGAAGAGAGATCGAGGAGAATGAGAATTGACCATTCCCTCATCTCTAGCCCTGAGCAGATCATTCTGCACTCTAACTAATGCAGTTTCCATGCTATGCTTCTTCCTAAAACCATGCTGAGTGGCTCATAGATGTCAAAGGTCCATATGATAACAGCGAATGCCAAAAGGCGATCACCATTAGTCGTTTCAGTCAGAGTGCCAAATACATTTTCGCACTCTGACAACCCAGCACACCAGCACAACGGCAAGCAGGACATATTTTTACTGCTTTCTTTGGGAGGTTACACCCACCCCACACACACCCTCATGGGGCTTCAATTCCAGACCCCTTACTTAAAGATTCTCAACTCCAGGGGGTGCATGTCGGGGACAAAAGCAATAAAATGAAAAGGTTTGAGCCAGGCACAAAATCACACCAGCGCCTGGACCTGAACCCGGCACTCAGCCACCCCAGCCACTAGCCAATCCCGATGCCATGATGCAGCTTAACTGGTAACCACAGTGCCACCCCTACAGCCTCTCCACACCCTCCCAGCCCATGCTCACCATGCTCGCTCCCACCCCCCAAGTGCATACGTGATAGCGACATCCTGTCACCTAGTTCACTCACCCCTCATCTGGTCACCCTACCTTTCTATCACCATGAGTGGATTGTGCTGGGAAGGTGTTGCTGTAACAGACAGCACCCTTACTCATGCGCCCACTTCACAGGTTACCTGTCAAAGCCATCAGGTGTGCCTCAAGCTGTGCTGCCACCACTTTCTCTAAAACCTTCCCTAGGAATGGGAGATTGGAGACTGGTCAGTAATTCACCAAGATGTCAGGATCAAGTGATAGTTTCTTCAGCAGTGGCCTCACCAATGTCTTTTCAAAGTGTCAGGGAAGACATCCACTGAGAAAAGCACCAGACAATCTCAGTGAACACTGTACCAATGGACTCAATACATCCCACTAAGAGATGCGCCAGGCCCAGGCCAGTTCATAAAATGTTGACTGCAGCTTTGAAATCACCTCAGTGACCTTAGCTATCTCCACTTACCAAAACTCATCCCAAACAATTGGAGTGCCTCTGTTACCAACAGACTCAACACTGTGGGTCAGATCATACTCCACTGGAGTTGTCCCAGACCTAATGGTTGACACCAAGTCAGTAAAGAACTGAGCAAACTCCTTGCATTTTGAGATTGAAAGTGCTCTTTTTAGCTACAGACAGGCTGGATGTAATAACCTTTCTGCAGTCTGAAAAGCAAAGTTTGTCTGTTCCTTCCTGCAGCAATCCCCTGGACAGGAACTCTACCTTCATAGTCTTTTGATACTCACAATAGTGAGTCCTCAAAGCCAGTCTGTCCTCCACAGTCCCAGCCTGTGACAGGGCTGAATAATGATCTGCCCCATTTGTTATGCAGAAAGAGTTTAATTGCAAGGGTCTGTTCTATCCTCTCCTTTTCTGTCTTTTTTCTGTCTGGTTGCACAACCAAATTTTCTTGTGAAACCTAGGAACTGATCACTCTGATGGTTTTGCAGTTCTCTGCCTCTTGCTGTCTCTCTGCATTCCCTTACTATTTCTGTCTTTTTTCCCTGCATATCTGCGGTATAAAATATATGTGAATCTCTGTAAAGCTGTTTGTGAAACTGTGCTCCTTTGTTCAAAACTGTATATAGTTTTACTGTTGAAATGATTGCAAAAGCTATTTGGAACACAACGGGTTAACTTGAAATGCAGTTTTAAGCCCTTTGCAGAGCTGTGAACAACGGGTCATTTGAGGGTGACCATGTACTGTTTTGCAGCACCTGCATTGAAATTGATAAGAACATTATGTAAACTGTCAAGAACATTCTGCAAGAAGCAGGATGTCAACCACGCAAAGACTTGTTATGAAAAGAGCAGCAATGCTTTGCTTGAGAGACAAGGAGAGTGAGAGACTGTGAGACTGAAACTTGGAATTAAGAGATACCCTCAGAAGAAAGACTTAGTTTTCTGTTTGTACTGCCTTTGTAAATAGTTATAATGAATAATTTTTATTTTTATTTTGCTGTTATTAAGAAAAATAAAATGCTATTTGCAAATTTTGAAACTGCTCCTGGATTTTCTATGCTTTCTGACCTCAGCAACAGATAGTGTCAGCCTAAGGGATTTATGCTGTGCATACTATAAGTGAGGAGTTTGTGTGTGGGTACTAGACTGGGTAGCAGGGAAGCTTAGAAGAATGTGACATGGTTGAATAAGGCCTTGCCCCATTTGCTATGCAGAAAGAGTTTAAATGCAAGGGTCTGGTCTATCCTCTCCTTTTCTGTCTCTTGTCTTTCTGGTTGCACAAACACATTTCTTTGTGAGACCTAGGAACTGATTACTCTGATGGTTTCGCACCTCTGCCTCTCTCGCTCTCTCTCTCTCTCTGCCTTCCCTTGTAATTTATGTCTTTTCTTCCCTTGCATATCTGTGAGTATAAAAATATACGCAAATCTCTGTGTAAAACTGTGATCCCTTTGTTTAAAACTGTATATAGTTGTACTGTTGAAATGATTGCCAAAAGCTATTTGGAACTCAATGGGTTAACCTGAGAAGTACTTTTAAGCCCTTTGCATAGCTGTGAACAAGAGGTCAGTTCTTGGTGATCATGTACTGTTTGCTGCACCTGCATCGAAACTGACAAAAGCATTATATAAACTGTCAAGAATATTCTGCTAGAAGCAGGATGTCAATGAGGCAAAGACTTGTTATAAAAAGAGCAGCAATGATTTTGCTAGTGAGGCAAGGAGAGTGAGAGACTGAGAGACTGAAACTTGGAATTAAAAGATATCTTCAGAAGAAGGACTTTGTTTTTCTGTTTGTCCTGTCTTTGTAAATAGTTATACTGAATAACTTGTATTTTTATTTTGCTGTTATTGAAAAAAATATAATGCTATTTGCAAATTTTGAAACTCCTCCTGGTTTTCCTATGCTTTCTGACCTGTGCCTTGATGACACAGTCTTCCTCCAGTAACGCCTCAACTTCTGACCCTGGCCTTCATCTTCTTGAGAGCACCATTAAACCATGTAGGTCTCAAGTGAGTAGACCTGGTCCGATACGAATTGGTGTGATGGTGTCCAGTGCCTTCAGCATTATTATATGCTGCCCCTGCCTTATTTGACCCTGTCTCAATGCCACACTCATATCAGAAAAACACTGCTGCCATTAGTCCCCAGGGAATAGACCCCAAAATGCAGCAGAGGACCATCTCAACATGGGCAGGACTAATGGGGGCCCTGAACAAGAACTTCACCATGCAATGATCTGACCAGGAGCTTGGATCAATTTTGAGATCATTGATCTAAAGTCCCAGCAAAAGTCCAAGGTAAGGCCATGGGTGTGAGTTGCAGAAGCAACCACTTGTGCAAGGCCCAGTGATGTCATAATCTGGAGAAGTCCTTACCAAAATGCAAGAGTTCATCATTGACCCAGGCATTGAAGTCACCCAGAATCATCCATCTGGGAGATTCCAACACCCTATCGGTGATGAATTCCATGATTTCCTCCAGGAATTCCCCTCATGTCCTGTGGGTGATAAACAAGGAGGAGAGGATCCTGCAACCAGCACCCAGACCCCTCCCTGGAATGGCTGTGCATTCAAACAGTGAAGTAGACTCAACTGGGTGCACAGAGAAATTCAAGTCAGATCTAAAACAGATAGCCACTCCCCCACCCTGTGTTCCCACCTCAGGTAGTGCACTACTGAGTACCCTGGTGATAGATGCCTCCAACACCAGACCTGCATCATCCCCAACCAGGTCTCAGTAATGCATGCCAGGTTAACAGAGGAAATCAAGTCAGCTATAATTCATTGTCTTGTTCCTCATCAACCTGGCATTGCACAGAACCACCTGATGGGGCCAGTGAAGGCTGCCAGTCCATCAGCTGCCTGCCCACTTGGTCTGGTTGGAACCCAGGAATGGGAACCAAACATGTCTGGCCTCTCTCATGGTCCCATTTAGCCCCAGGGTGCCTCTTGGACTTGACAACCCTAATGCTGCTCACCATGGCCACACTATCCACTTTCTGCAACTTGCCCTTCCACCCTCTTGTAATTCTGACCTTCTGACCTCCCTGCAGCATCTAGCTGCCATTGCTGTTATGTGGGGGGTCGATAAAAGGTAGATGTTGCACAGTTGGGAAGTCGAATAAGTGACTAAGTCACAACCCTTACCCTGACACACTCTGCCAGATTTTCCTATAAAATGTGATCAAATTTTTAGACTTCCCAGTCCTTACTAAACCCAACAATCATCCACCCACACACCCTAAGTTTCTAACCCATCATCACACCTCTCACTCTTAACTATATCTCACTAATACTCATTTACCCTCATTCGTATACCAACAGTCTAAACCCCAACCAAAAAATACAAGTCAACATAAACTACTTAAAATTATAAATTCTAAAGGATCCCAAATAGTAACAACAGAAGAACATTTTTTTTCTTTTAACAGTTTATCTCCAATGATTAATAGTTCTCCTCTAAGCAGAGAAATGTCCAGGGTTTTAAAAAATTAAAAACTGAGGCTCAGATCATGACACTGGGTGATTGGGCAACCCTCAGTGTCACTCTTATGTTTCTGGAGGGGTGCTAAGAGGAAGATTGGGTGGCAGAATAATAAAACAAAAATCACAGAGGCATCCTGATCATGACACTAGGGGTTGGGCACCCCAGTGTCACTCTTATGTTTCTGGGACTGTGGGGTGGTGGGTGCTGAGGAGAGGGAGGTGAGTGGGGATAGCTATAATTTAAAAGAAAACAATAATGAAGTCATATGACACTCCACCATTTCTAAGATGGCCACCACAGGGTACTGTGCATATGCTAGTAGTTGTACATGTGCAGGGACTGCTGCAGTCATCTTGGAAATGGCTGAGTGTGCTGTTGCCGCTTGATTCTTGATTTGTTTTAAATTATAGATATCCCCAACCAACTGTCCTCTCAGCACCCAACTCCCACACCCCCAGAAACATAAGAGTGACACTAGGTGCCGAATCCCCGTATCACAATCAAGATGCCACTGTGTTTTTATGAAATAGTGCCGTGGCCCTGAGACAAGAAGTGGAGTTCTCCAGGGACACACATATGTGGAGGACTGTGCTCCATGTCCAACATGTTGTTCAGTCGCAAGGAATACACCAAGTCTTTTTTCTGTTGCAAGAGGTCTGCAGGGCTATGCCCATTGCAGTCCTAAAACTGGGGTGAGTCAGTATTTGACCATACATGTTTCCTAACACTAGAAGGCTCTGAGGGTATGAAACATAGCTAAGATCCAGTGCCCATCTGCATCCTGAGTTGTTTTCTTTAGATGTCAATTCAAGTTTTAAGAACCAGTACAGATACTCTTCTTTTTAAACTTGGCTGAACTATTTATTTCTTATCCTACCCACCCTTTAGCCAACTTCTTGGGTTTCTAAATCTGTAAGTTTAATGTCTTGTGGGGGGCAGTTGCATGTGCATCTTATAGAGGTGGTGCAAAACCTGATTGTGCTTGACAGGGAATTTAGTCCCTTGACATTCCAGCTATGACATCTAGTATCAGTTAATATGAAGGTTTATAGCACTTCTGCAAATAGGAATGAATTATGACCAAATTCCAAGCAGTTCTGATTTCTAAGCAATCAAGGTGAATAGGAGATACTTGTGTCAGTAGAGAACCACCCCATACTTCCTGCTCTGGATGTACCTGCATCTTGAAAAGCTCATATAAAATAGTGACATACTACAGCAGAACTCAGTAAGTTCAAAATCTTCAACTATATACATTGTCCTTAAACAAAAAGTTACTTTTAAACATATCTGTCCTAGGGTACCCAACAGCAACAAAAAAAAGGTATAGTTTGTGTGCATAGTAGCGAAATTGTGACCAGGAGTCCACATTGACACCCCGTGGTCTTTGGATCCCACAAGAGTGGTTAATAGTAAATGCACTGCTGGATTTATCCAGTGAGTGATAAAACAAAAGTGTATTATTTCCTGTACAATACTTGATCAAAGGATAAGGATCTTACAACTGCCCTTCCCCATTTAAAAAGTAGGAGCAGAACTGAAAAAATAACCCATCTAATGGCCTCCATATCTGGTTAAATGACCTGTGCATCTCATAGCTGAATTAAAGGAGGGATGGGGGTGTACTGCATGTTCTTCTATATTTTCTGAAAAACGATGTTATGATATGCATATTCAAGCATGTTGTCTGACTACACGTGATTCATGTTAATTTCTTGAATAGCAGAACTGGGATAAACAGACTGGAGCCTTGAGGAGTACCTGTCTATAAAGACAGTCTAGAGATTGGATGGAAAGGGAAAGGGGGAAGAAGGGCGAGGACAGTAGGCCAGAAGATGGAAAGAGAATAACTATATCAAAGGTGACTCAGGGAGGACCTTAAAAATATAGGCTCCACCCTTTTGCTTTGCTGAAGGAATTACTGGTAGGTAAGACTGGGTTATTACTGCAGCTTCAGAATTCCCACTCTATAGGCTAGAGAGCCTTATGTACAGATGGTGCTATTTTGGCTGTGCACTGGTGAGAAATCATTTTAACCAATAAAACAGTGTTCACTACCCATGTCTCCATTCAGTTAAGGTGGATCCTCAGTCAAGGGACAGCTCCAGAAGGCTGCATGTGTGTCTTTGCATTCAACAGGGTTGATATGCTCTTTCAGTTCATGTTTGATCTCATTTTATGCTTGAGGAACTTGCTGAGCTGTGTTTGAAGTACAGACGTTAGGTGTGAGGGAAATGGCTGTAAGTACAGTATATGAAAGGAATGAAGGACATTATCATAGTTGAAAGCAGTCAAGTTTATCAGAGAGAGGATGGGGAGAAAGTATAATCTGTTGAATGGTAGGGGTTGGGAAAAGGAGAAGGGAAACCTGTGTTCAGGAAAGAAACCCTTAAGTAAGACTGAAATTTTTAATATGTAGCAGACTAGGTATATCATGCATAACCTGGTATCGGGTATAATCTACTGTATCTGAGGTCAGTTGCATTGTAAAATGTGCTTTGGCCTTAATAGCTTGGTCCCATTTCTAAGGTTGGTAGTTACAGGGTAAGGTTAAGCAGTATTATTTACTGATCAAGGTTTAATCTCAATGTCACGTACACACACTTAGTGAGAAACAATCCTCCTAAACTCGTAGATAGCATTAGGAGTATACTTGTTTTGAGGTGCCTTATTCAGTAAAGCCAGTGCTCCATGTTTTCTGTGATTCTCGATTATAGCAACTGCTGCAGAAACATGGTTCTGCCGAGAAACAGCATGTTTGGTACAGGAAAAATGGCCATCACCACTGAAAAATCCAATTAAATGATTAAAATGATTGTGAGCAAGCTTAAAATGGCAATTGTGTGAGTTGTTGGCAGCTTTGTTATACAGTACATCCATCCCTGTATTGCAGTAGTCAGTGGTGCCTTCCCTTTTCAATCCACTGACACTCAGCCCTGAAGCATATGACCATTATGGCCTTCTACAACTACTGAGGGAACTTCAGGAAGCCTATTTCATGAGAAAGAATGGTGGATCTATTGGCCAATTGCAGAAGTGTGAAATGAAAAAAAATTATTATTATTGCAGAAAAAAATGGAGGCTTTCTGGACCTTTCTAATGTAAAATAGTCCAGCTACTCTCTAGCTTCACAGTAAATCCTTAAAGAGTGGAAGAGAAGAAGACATGAAATCCAAGTGGCATTGACACAAGCAACACCATCAGTGTTGAACTGCACAAGCACAAAGAAGCAACTAGAGCAGTGTTACAGCACAAACCATCACTTCCAGGCTTCAAGCAAGTCGGTGGAGGGAGCCATTGGGGCAGCACTGTTTTATAGCCAGGCAATACTGGTCTTCAGTCAACTGTGTAGGCAGGAGGAGAAATTCTCAGGAGCACAGCTGTAGAAACCAACACTGGGCAGGTGGAAGGTAGCCATGGGACAATAAAACAATAAAAAAACTTCAGTTTCACCCATGCCCTACATCCAGTCCAAATCATGATGCCAAAATTGCTTTGTATTGCCTTGCCTGTGCATCTTCCAAACTGCCCAGACTGCCTTTTCCGAACATTCTTTCTGGTAAATAAATTTGTTTGGGGACCATTTGAATTGCATGAGAATGTAAAGTCCATCAGAGAATTGCCACAGAATTAAAGCAAAATTGCTCATAGCCTGACCACAGAAAGCATAAGATCCTGCCACAGAGTGGAGGACCAGTTTGGCACAGTGAACATAGCGCCCTGAGTAAAGCTATCAACTACAATTACCCTGACTTCTTGGACTTAGCCAATTCCCATCCTGTTTAAACAAGCATTTGTCAATGTCAAATGTTGTCTTACTGGCATTGGCATTGGTAGTGCAGGAGTTAGATGCATAATAGGAATGGCAGTGAAGTAGTGATGCCAACCCACCCCACCCTGCAGAGACTGACAGGCATTGGGAGTGTGCCTTTGGGTCATCAGCCGTAGTGTTCATGCCATTTCACCTCACCCTACCCTGCAGACACTGACAAGTGTTGCGGTGTGTCTTTGGGGTCTTGAGCCTTATGCTCACCCTGTTCCATAAGGAAATACACTGAGATGGGTGCAGTATAGAGAATGGGGTGAACATAGGGGCTGAAGACTCTGAGGTACACCTTGATGCCTGTAACTGGTGGCAGGTGGGAGTGGGGGTATAATGGTGAGCATTACAGCCGATGATCCCAAGTCCACACCTGACACCTGCCAGTCTCTACAGTGTGTAGTGTTATGGTTGGAACCCTAATGCCCTGGGAGTTTGTTGTCATTTTTCACTCCAAATTTTCAACATGGTCTTTTTGTGACCCCACCTCATGAACAGTGGCACTATCAGTTCATTAGCCGAAGGTGATTTTGCACAGCGACTGTGCCATTTAGTGTCTAAGGTGTGAAAACACATTTCAGGCAGGATGTGAAAATGACAATTGAACTGTTCATGAACAGGTGTAAAATGGCAATGTTTAAAATCTGGAGTGAAAATATGAAAATGGTGAAGTCACAAGTACGCGAGAAACTGAGCAATGCACGCGTAACGCAATTATTTTGGGGATTTTTAACCACATTTTCAACATAGGCATTTTGGGTCCTCCCTCATAAACAATTGCACCATGATTTTGTTAATCTGTCCTGCAAGTTTATTTCCACAGCCACTGCACCATAGTGCACCACAGGTCAAAAACACATTTTGGTGGGATATGAAATGAAAGCTATACTATTCATAAGGAAGTGTGAAAATGGCAATGCTGAAAATCTGGAGAAAATATTAAAAATTGTCGAGCTACTAGCATGCACGGAAACTGCACAATGCACGCTCATAACACAGTCATTTTTGGAATTTTTCACCAAATTTGCAACATTGGTTTTTTGGGACCCTATCTCATGAACAGTGCCACTGTCATTTTGATAACTAGTCCTGAAAGGTGATTCCGCTCAGTGACCACATAATCACCTTTCAGACCGAGTAACGAGTTAAAAGTGCAAGTCTTCCTGAGGTTGGGTCCCAAGAACCCTTTGTTGCAAATCAGGTACCAAAATTCCCAAAATGGCTGAGCTATCTATCTAAGTTGAAACCTTCTCTTGTCTGCCATTATAATGCTTACTGCATTTTGTTGAGTTCCGATCAGCTTTTAAAAGTTCAGATGTGTACCTGCCCTCAGAAGATTGCAGCACTGGCCCTCTAGAGGTAGTATGGGGTAAGGGGGATGCACAGAAGGTAGGTGTGGGTTGGGTGAGGGGTGCGACGAGATGAGGGACCTTTTTTACAGATAAAAAATAGACTTCGGGGTAGGGTTTCATTATTCACAGGTAAAAAAATGATTTGGGGCACACTGGGGTGGGCTCCCAGTGTGCCACAAGTTGGGGACATGATGCCAATGGGGATTGGGCACCCCATCAGCAAAAGAGTGTTATGTGTGGGTGGGTAACATGATGCCAAAGGGATTGGACACCCCTGTTGGCAAACAAATTGAGCAGGGGAATGCCAACATGGGGATTGGGCATCCCTGATGTTGACTTCTTTGTGGGGATTGTGTGGCAGGTGGCAGGAGTCGCCATATTTATTGGACTGTTTCACCAGGAAAGGCATGTAACGAGCTTTGTCATCTGACACTCCAATGAGAAACTGCACCTCATTGGAGCGCAGCTTTCTTTCAACTCTGTGGCCTCTTTGAAACTGCTGTCATCACCAGCATGCTCACTCATTGGTGGCTAAGGGATGCACCCACAAAGCATCCCTGCATTGGCCACAACACTGACACACCTCTGAAAGTGCTATTACGCAAGATGTTGCTTGCACATGCTCAAGCCAACATAATAAAATGAACTATTTATACAAATACAATATCAGTGCCCACAACAGCATGGATTTCACAAAGCACATAGCACAGCAACTGCCCTCTTAGAATTCTCTGCTTATATTCATGAGGCACGGGATATGGGAACCTAGTGGGATCAGTATATATATATTGACATCACAAAGGCATTTAATACAGACAACCACAGTATCCTTGTAAAGAAATTGCTCACCCTTGGCATATCCACTGATGCAACCTCATGATTCAGGACTGCTACCTTGATCAAAGAACCCAGCAGGTAAAATACAAAATACACTTTTGAATGTTAGGAAAGTGTCATTAGGGGTTCCCAGATATCCATCCTTGGACCACTACTGTTTAGTCTGGTCCTTAATGTCCTCCCTGAGTTCTGTGTAGCCAACCTTCTTCTCTATGCAGATGACATTGTCATCGTTGCAAGCAGCCCCATCCAAATTCTCTACAAGCAATTTGCAAGAGAGTTTTCCTAAGGCTGAGGAGGGTACACCAAAATAAACTATAAAAACAAAACCATGGTGTTCTTCAACCACTAGAGCAAGATGAACAAGCATTTGTCAATGCCTAAAGTTCACTGTTGGTAAGGCATTGGTTTTGTATTGTTTCTTCAGATTTTTAACCCAATAGTTTCAACATAATGTAATTATGAGCACTCCTGAGCATAACAGGTGTCATTTATAAAACAATGGCTGAAACGTCATTGTGTACAAGTATTAAAGCACTTTTGGGTAGGAGTAGAGAAATGACAGCTGTCACATTTATGAGGCGTTGTCAAAAAATGGTTATGTTGAAATGCTTGGGTCAAAATATTGAAAATCACTACAGTTATGAGTGTGTGTGATGAAAAATTGCAATGTAGACTCATAACTTTTGTAATGCACCAGTAGGTATGACAGCATCTTGGAAAAGCTATACTATGTGACACAAATTGCCTTTAAGCAGGTGGCAGTTTTTCTTTTTGTGGGTTTGAATTTTGGTGGGTGCTGAGCCGGAGGTCGGGTCGGAGTGGCAGTTACAGGGCGCCAGCAGCAGACATTGATGGACCATTTTCTTCCAGGTCATTAAAAACAGGGATGTGAGGCCTGATTCCAAGTCAAATGTCACCAACTTCGCCCTCATATGCAAGTTGTGACATTTGTATGCTCTAAGGAGAACCATCGCCACATTCAAGTGGCATGGTCCCAGCATTTGCGACATGAGGGTTACTGACATGTGGAGGGGTAACCACAGGCATGGCTTAGATGGCGGAGCATGTCGCAAGTAGCTGCCAGCTACAGCAGCCCCCAAGCCCCTGAAACCGGAACACCCACAGCACACACCAGGGGAATGGGTGGATAGGACTGGTGGCACAGGAGTCTGGAGGGCTCTCTGGTGAATGGACCCTGGGTCCCTGACATCACGGGCAGGGGTATGCCTGTCGGGGCATGGGGCCCGTTGGCTCCATTGATCTGGAGTGCCAAGGGTGAGCAGATGATGGATAGCACTGTCAGATGCCCCTTAGAGTAACTCCAGGCTGCTCTAACTAACGCTGCCAGTGCGGCACTCGGAATCTCACTAGTGGGTTAAGGCAGCTGCCCTCCTGAACAGGGTGAAGTTGCTACCTTAACCCACACTTGCACTATTGTGTTGTGGGCTGTGGCATAGTAGGTGGTGTAACCCATGGTTGTCATAGACTGCAGCCACCATGGTGTAAGGCACCTCTTGTAATTGGGGCTGGTACCCACTTGATATAAGTTGTGAGATATGCCCAAGGGTTTGCATATCTTGGCTTATGCTGGTGTATGACCTCTTGGAATTGGCACCGTTATCTTTATTTCAGTGGACACTGGGGATTTGCTTCTGTGTTCAATGTTATAAATGGCTGGGGAAGTTGCAGTTACAGTGGCACCTGCAATAGACATCAATGTTCCATTTTCCTTTTACAGGCAATTAAAAATATGAGGAACATTCTTTACTTCAGTAGACATTGGGGATTAGGCACCACCACTGCCAGTGTCATATTTGGCATTATCAGAGGTGGGCTCCAGTGCTGCATAGTTAAAACATTGGGGGTAGTAGTTATGGTGGTGGTAAAACAGACATTGATTTAAAGTTTTCTGTTTTGCAGTATTTTAAACACAAACATCAAGAATAGTGGTGGTGGGGGCATGCTCTGATGGAGAAGAGAGCGAGCGTGGAAGAGAAGACACAGCCTAAAGCCACTCAACTGTTTGCTGACATGGCTTCATGCAAATTTTTATTAAATTTTTTATTTAGTTTTAGGTTACCGCAAAGGAGGACCAGATGATTGTTGCCTATTTTCAGACTTGTCCTGGGGAGGTGGATATACAGGTATGGATACCAACTGATATTGAACCAGACTAAGCTATTAGTAGTATTTTTAGTGAATGGGGAAATTTGGACAGGACACCATGGAAATGTCAGTACTCTTTTGAGAAGTGCCATATGATCTTTAACATCCACCTGAACTACCACCAGACCAGGCAGATGGGACCTTGGTTTAATGTCTCATCTGAAAGATGGATCAAAGGACCAAAGCCCTTTCTGATTGGATTGGCTTCGGTCCTGTGAAGTACACAAATATTAGCCACAAAAGATGGCTGCATCAGGAGCACACTGTGTGGTGTTTGGTCTACACTGCTAAGCCCTGCTATTATAAACTGCAATGGGCTTGGCAGTAACACCTCTCCTTTAAAGTACTCTCATAGCAAGATGCTCCCTGCACATGTGCTGCAAACATAAAACTGAAAGGAGTGCAACTTGCCAACTGGTTGTGACAGTTTGACACAGTGTCCTCCATGTCAGAAAACAGAAGCAATGGTGTTCCCTTCAAACTGCTATTTATGCAGTTCTGCACAGCCTGCATGAGATAGAGTTGGCTGACAGCATTATGCAGACATAAGCACACTGGTGGCATCATTGTTGGGATGCCATAATTGGTAGAGTCCCAGTGTACCCCTACCAGGTATGCTCCATGTTGGAAACAAACCTAGACAGAAGGCATTGTGTGTTTGGTGGGGAGGGCAGAAAGAGTACTTTATCAAGTAAGCATAATCCATAAATGGTTGTAATAATTCTGTATACAGGGAAAGTGGATTTGAATATTTATATTGAAAGGAGGAATTTAACACAGGGCAGCTCTGAGTGAACTACAGTTATGCATATCTAAAATGACAGAAATATATTCTCACTGCCACTATTCCATTCACTAACACCCAAAGTACAGAGTGCATTTAAACTCAAATATATTGGATGGAGAACTATACTAACAAGGAGTAATGAAACAGAGAAACAAATGAAGAAGGGTTATGAAAACAAAATGCAACATAAGGAAAAGAGTTGAAGGAGGGGAGCAAAGGAGGGTAAAATGAAGCTGAAAGTGTAAGGAGAAATTTGAAGGTGCAGGAAGGAATTTGGAAAATGAGTAGGCATATGATAGGTACAGTACAGTATGAGAGGTGAAAATGGTAAACCATGAAATGTAACGTGTAATGACAATGGGTGAAAGAAAAGGAGAACAATTCATGGCAATTACGACTCACATATGAATTCACATAAGCATATTAATGGAAAGGAATGAATGGTCTAACCATACTCCCAGCTGTGATATGAGAATGAACAACAGAACATATACACAGTGTAACAGGATTTTGACCAAAAAGATAAATGAAATTGATATAAGTGTGAGGCAAAATAAAGTAATAGATATACTATTAGGCAAACAATTTCAACACAGGAGAGACAAAGCCCTCACCAATAAGTTCAATGTTTGTGCAATAGCAATGGGAGAGATGGGGTATAGTGCTTGTGTAACTTGCATTACTTTTTCTGGCTTTAATCTATTCCAACCCTTGAGTAGTAGGTATGTAGGTAGTAGCTTGCAGGAATAGAAGACCCAGGAAAATGGGAGAGAAGAGTGCCAGGAAGCAGGAGGAGGAGGAGGGGATGGTGGTGGAGAAAAAACACTCCTAAGCAAGGGAGGTACATTTAGTAGAAGACTTAAATACAGGTTATGGGAGGAGCTATTCCCACATTGAACCTTGGCCAAGCCCTCCCATTCAATGTTTGTAGAATAGAAATGGGGATAGATGGGGTATATAGTGCTTGTGTAACTTGTAGTACTTCTTTTGGCTTTACCTCATTCCCACCCTTGAGTAGTAGGTATGTAGGTAGAGGATTGTAGGGACTAGAAGATCCAAAAATACCTCCTCCAACTCATGGAGAGTATGACCCCCTGGCACTCAGGGGAAGAAAAACCCAGGTGGAAGAAATCTCCGAGGACTCATGGCTGGAGGTCTGCCCATCCTCTGGGCATACTGAAAGAAGAAGGACCTAGATTCTAGTAACCATGGCTAATTTGAGGAGGTGAGCTTGAAGAGAAGATGATCCAGATTGAACGATGATCTTG
Source organism: Neoceratodus forsteri (assembly GCA_016271365.2). NCBI lineage: Eukaryota > Metazoa > Chordata > Ceratodontiformes > Ceratodontidae > Neoceratodus > Neoceratodus forsteri. The sequence goes on along the minus strand of CM057455.1, from coordinate 632,929,903 downwards.
AGGCTGCTGTGTAGGTCTTTCTGAAGGAGAGATAGAATCCAAAATGTGAGTAGATCCAGGTGACGGAGGCAAATAAAGTCCTAGTTTCCAAGATGATGAATGATACTTGTCCCAAGGGATTGCAAGGGTGTAATGAACAGAGGAACATAACTTAATTGATAGGTTACTAGACGGGAACAGAGGAAATGCTATAGTACAAGACGTCATTGGTGAATGATCCAGCTTGTGAAAGGGTTGACTGTCAAGGTACGTCTAGAGGCAAGGAATTTGATAATGAGCAAGAAGTCCCAAGGAAGCTTCCATAAAGTAAAAATGAGTAGAAGAGAGTCTTTAGTGACTTGGAGAAGATGGTTCATCCTCGGTCCATGGACGATGTAGATTGAATGATGATTCTGAGGATGAAGGATAAGTCTTTATCAAAGGGTGGTAGAATCCTTGGTATGGAGAAGATCCAGTTGCAGAAGGGCTAATGTAGTCCATATTTCCAAGATGATGAAAGATATGTGTCCCAAGGAATGTAGGGGCATAATGAGGAGTGAGAGTAATTTGATCAATATACACCCAGACAGTAAACAGTGGGACATGCAATGATTTGTAAAGTCTTGGGTGAACGGTCCAATTCACATATGGTTTGGCATTCAAGGTAGTCTGAGGTAAGGAATTTATTTGAGTATCATGGAGTAGAAATGAGTAGAGAGAGTTTTGAGTGACTGATGGGAATAATGTCATAAGTGATTAGTAAACAAATGGAAGAAGATTTGCAGAAGCAGTCCAGATAGTGACCTAATGTATATGGGGTAGGATTGGAAGTTCGATATACAGGATGGATGGCTTCTTTGGTCATAGTGTTCATAACTTTATATGTAAATAATCTGCTGGTATGCTGCTTGAAGTAAGTGCAAGTATTTCTGTGGTGTGATTATACAGGAGATGCACTGTAGTGGCAAATGGTGGTTAAAATTACAGGTAATCCGATGTCAAATACTTGAGAGAAGCTTGGAGGTAGACATAAGGAAGAGTCTGAAGGCTAAACTGGTTGTGAGGTCGATTAGTGTAGGATGTTAGGATCTTGGTGCTATGGCTAATTGAGACCACTTGGGAAGCAAGACTGAATTAGTGAATTTGCCTTGACCATTACTGATTTCTGATAGAATTTAGGGGAGCAAGTTCTCGGTGACAGTCTTGCAGAGATTAAAGAAGGTAATTCATGAAGAAGAGACTGTAGGGTCCACTGGAAGAGCAGTTAACTCAGCTGAAGGTACTAGATGAAAAGGTGCAGATGATTGTATAAGAAATGATGATGTCCAGGAGTGAAAACAATGGTTTGAATAGTGTAGAATTAGTAATTAACTAGGCGGTAGAGATCCCACAATGAATGTTCTGGAAGACATCTGTGAAAATCTTAAAAAACAATGTCTGTTGAGAAGTAGGAGTTGAGTAACTTGGTCAACAGAGTTAGTGTTGGTAGGAGAGGCTGCAGAAGTTAGAATGAATGATGGCCATGGTTGAATGGGTTATCTTGTGATTCCCGGTGTCTGTAGAAGCAATACTGATCACGAAGTCAGAGCATAGCAGAAGGATTTACTTTCTTTCCATGTAGGAGGATAGCCAGTGAGACAAGGTAGACTGAGGAAGTCATGGTGATTGAATGGACAGGCATTCGGAGGGTATATCCAATAGAGACAGAGAAGATCTTCCTATTGTCCAGGTGAATGGGATTCCATGAATAATCATGAGGAGCTGATTGGGCAGAATATAAAATTCTATGATGATGTAAGAGTCTAAGAGGCATGTTAGCTAAGGGATGTTTGCTGACAGTAGTGTTTTCCAGAGTAATGAACTACTGATCCAATGAATAGAGGAAGGGCATTGTTAGAATGGCCAGCGTAGTAGTAGTATGAGATGGATAATATGGAAGGGCAATTGGCTGGTTAGGAATAATGGTCAGAGATAGGGTACTAGGCCCAAAAGAGACACAGTAAATGGGTATAAAGCCCTGATGCTGCAAGGCAGAGGTGATAGGCAGACTGTCAAATGGGAATGAAGTCTGGATGGAATCCTGATGAACCGAATAAATGATCCAGGGAAGGCAATAGGCTAGATGAAGCTGGTTGATGAACTGTGTAGGAAGGAACAGGACCAGGCTGGCCTTCAGCAAACAGCAGCAGGATGCAGGAAGGTTGTAGCAGTCACTAGAAGTTAATCCATGGAGGCCAATGAGTGAAGCGTAGCACTCAGATCAGCTGGGTTGAGGTACAGAAGACCTACATCTGATGATGGTGTTGACCAACTAGGGAAAGGATGGAAGGAGTTGGAGCAAAGAAAGATAAAGGTCCCGATCTGAAAGAAAATAAACTGCCAGCAACAGGAAGGATGACCTACAGCAAGGAAGTCCCATAGACAGGCAAACTGGATTGAAACAGATATCGGGCCAGCTGACAGATCAAGATCAAGAGGGACATGAATCCAAGAGGTCCAGTATGATGGTCCATAGAAGAGCTGGATGGCAAGGGGTGAGGAAGGATGCAAATCAGTCAGAGCAGAGGGGTCCCATAAATACAGAGAAGAGGCAGACTGGCAGGAGATGGAAATTGAATAAGAAGGGACTTGCAATTGCAGACACAGGCTCCTAACTGAGATAAGTGAGGTGAGATGACAAGCACGATGCTCCAGATACTGGTGGAGGGTGAATGCACAGTGGATACATGCTCAAGTCCAGGAGGAAGCAACAAGCAATGGTCTGCGGAGAGCTGATAGGATTGAAACAATGATAATAGAAATGGGCTACCAGCTTGGTAAGCGAGGAGAGAGAACTAGCCTCACTACCACTCTGTAAAGGTAGGAGGATGGATGAACAAGTTATTGAGGTCCTTTCCATATGGGAAGCAGTAACCAGGCAAGAGCCGGAGGATGCAATGGCTCAGTGGATCCATAAACGGGCTACCAGTTCTGATGTCAGTGAGATGATGTGCAATCGATGTCGATAGGGCAGACCAAGGGTGGAAGGTAGTAGGAGTGTGGAGGTCCCATTCCCAAAGGGAAGCGGCACCTGTAACAGGTAGAGGATGTATAAAGTGGAAGCAGTGATGCAAGTTCATGCTCTTGATGAGAGAATGTAATGAGATGAGACTTGAGGGAAGGCTGCAGGCAAGGAAGAATGGAAACCCAAGCAGGAGGAGGTCCAGTTCCAGAAGGGCAGCGGTATTCTTAGGCAGGTTGAGAATGTATACATAGGGAAATAGTGGACCGAGAACTTAGGCATCCATCCATGATGGTTGAGGCAAGATGATCCTGACTGGATACAGTAAAGAGAGCTAGGAAGATGAGAGTTCATATTTAAAGAACTTCCATTTCAAGGAAACAGCAATCTGCATCAGGAATAGGAGGCAGGCAGTGTAAACAGTCGAATCACGATTCAGGCTCCCAGCTATGGCAGTTAGCTGGAGGATCGTGAAATGATGCTGCAGACTTAGGTATGATGGAGAAGGCAAGTCAGGGGAGCCAAGGTCCAGAAGGGAAGCTGCATCCAGGTATGAGACTAAGAGGACTTGATTTGAAGCAGTAGACTGTAGACTCAGGTACCTGCTGGGGATGGCTGAGGTGGGATGATGATGACTTGAGGCAGCCAAGCATAGTTAAAATGATGAGGTCACAAAGGTGTAGAAGTCCCATTCCCAAAGGGACGTGGCAACTGGTATAAGGTAGAGAAGGTATGGTATAAGTCTGTGGGTTGTAGACATGGCTCTCATCCCTGGTAGCTGGGGCAAGCTAACCTTCACTCAGTGCTGCCAAGCAGATTTAGGGATGGAGGATGTCAAGTTGGTAAGTGGCATAAGGTAGTGAATGTAACAGAATCCCATCCCCAGTAGACAGGCAAAGCCTACCTTCACTCAGCACCTTAGAAGGCGCAGTTAGGGGACGGAGTCTGGAGTACTGCTGGTATGGGCTGGCAGAAGCACTGAATGCTGCTGTAGATAGACAGTAGAATAGAGTTCTGAAATATGAAAGGTATGATGACTCAGATGATAGGGATAGTAAATATACATGGAATGATATGAAAGGGAAAGCACTAGCAGGCAAAAAATGTTGAAGGAGGCTAGCCATGGAGCACAAGATGGAGGGAAAGGAAGACCTTGCAGGAAACATGCATTTAACAGTGAAGAGAAGTATAAAATTAGGGTGAATGAGGATGTAGACAGCAGGGGAGGACAAGGTGAAGCATACGGTGAAGCATACAGCTAATATTCTTCAGGTGAAGCTACCTCTGGCTGGAAGCTGTACCGAACATAGGATTTGCAAGAAAGCGAGTTTAGCCGCACAACAGGGAGGTGAACTCACAATTGTCTTTGGTTTGTAGCAGATATTCTGCAGGTGGAGGCTACTTCTAACTGAAAGGTGAAATAAGGAACTTAGAATTATCAGGAAAGACAGTATTTCAAGCAACAGAGGGAGGTGGATCTAGCTTTACTTTTGTTCCAATTCTTAAGATTTTCAGTGCAGGAAGAGTTTAAACCCTGGGCTAAGAATTTGTCATAAATCCTGAAGTAAGTGCAGGTACAGGCTGCATATTTGACCCAGACAGTGCCCTAGGGGATGGAAACTGTTTTTGTGTTTATCTGTGTGTGCCTTAAAAGGCCAGACCAGACTGTGTCAGGAAGTGCTTACATCATAGCTACTTATCAGCCAATAGCTTTGGAAGAGTCTTACAGACCTGAGAACAATAGTATTATAAGCAAGTGTTTTATAGCAACTCATCAGAACAGCTAATATTCTTCAGGTGAAGCTACCTCTGGCTGGAAGCTGCAATACTGAACATAGGATTTGCAAGAAAGTGAGTTGTGCTCACAACAGAGGAGGTGAACCTACAATTGTCTTTGGTTTGTAGCAGATATTCTGCAGGAGGAGGCTACTTCTAACTGAAAGGTGATATAAGGAACTTAGAAATATCAGGAAAAGACATTCTTTCAAGCAACAGAGGAGGTGGATCTAGCTTTACTTTTGTTCCAATTCTTAAGATTTTCAGTGCAGAAAGAGTTTAAAGCACAGCTGACTTATTTTGGGGTGACTGCTTTCAGAGCACAAACCACCAGGCTGTTTTGGGGCTGGGAGGTTTAACTGTCTCAGCTTGGATGTCTGGATTTCCTCTGTTTGATTAGCAGGTATTTTCTCTGTCAAATTGTTGTGTAAGGCATCTTGCTGACAGGAAGGCACTCATCGCAGCGGTGGGTCAGAGCTTTAGCTGATTGTTTCATGAGGGACACTTAGGCCCAACCCTTGCCCACCTCACCCCAACCACCCCTGGAAATAGTTCCTTATACCTGGGGTTCTGACATCATTTCCTCAAGAGTGCAAGGTGCATATCACTGTCATATCCTCTCAGCACACTGCACTGACAATATAAGCATACACATTGCATAACATAAATATTTCTATATAACAAACCAATCAAACACACACACGCACACACACACACACACACAAAACAAAAAAGTAGATAAATATATGGGAGTAGTGCAATGTAATGCTGTGGGGCAGCAGTCCTCCGGGAGTCTTTCTGGAGGCTGAGATGCTACCTTATTTGCAGACAACTCTCTGCCCTGAGGGAGGAAGTTGCCGCCTTCAGGCCGCACTGGACAGTAGTAAGGGAACCTCTCTCCCAGGCCACACTGGACAGTAGGAAGGGAACCTCCCCATCCAGGGAGCACCAGAGCCACCACCACTACCTCAGAGGTTGCAAAGCACAGCAGTTGGACCACAGTGGGCTCAGGGAGGGTGAGGATGTTGGAACAGAGGCACACCAGTCTGTTGTTCCACTCCACAATCCATACACCATTCTGGGGACATAGCTCCCCTATGGATGCACCCTCAGAGGAGACTAAGGAAGCTGAGGACAACTGGTCACAAGGGAGGCCCACAGGAAGGAGGCAGAGGACACCACAGGGAAAGGAAGCAGCTCCTGGTGGGGACTCAATTATTAGGGGATAGAACTGGGGGAGCAGGAAAATTGAAGCAAGTGCCTGCCTGGTGCCATGGCTTGGAGGACAGGAAGCACATCCTCAGGATCACGAGAACAGCTGCACGGGAGTCTGAGCTGGACATCATTGTCCACAAAGGGACAAATGACTTGGCTCATAATGAGATTAGAGCAGTGCAGGAGGACTTTGAAGAGTTAGCGAGGGGCCTAAGACAAGTAGCAAACACAGTATCCTTCTCAGAGGTGCTGCCTGTCAATGGCATGGTTGAGGCGAGGTACTTTTGCACCATGCAGTTTAATGAATGGTTGAAAATGGTGTGAGCACAGGGGTTTGGCTTCATTGGGGACTGGGTTCCACCTGGAGGGACACCAGCCTATACTGGCAGGATGGTCTGCATCTGTCCAGGAAGGGAACAAGTCTTTTGAGCAATCGGTTTAAATGCTTCATTGGCAAGCTTTTAAACTAGTCAGAGGAGGCACTGATAAGCAGCAGGAAAATCCCAGCCTCTCCTACAAAACAGGGTACTAAATAAGAAAAGACCGAGGTAGAAAGGTCAGTGGGGATGCTGCAACAGAAAGTAAAGCTATCAAAAATGGAGAGCAATGAGTACCAATGCCCGTAGTCTGAGTAACAAGCTTCCTGAATTAGTGGCCTTGATGGAGGAGGAACATCTGGATATCATGACAGTCACAGAAACATGGTACACACAAAACTATGACTGGGACGTAAACATACCAGGATACACTATCTACAGGAGGGACAGGGAAGGTAAAAGAGGAGGAGGAGTAGCTCTTTATATAAGGGAAGGAATCAAAGCAACAGAACAAAAGGGTAAACAGGGAGGAAAAAGCACTGTGGGTAAATTTGAGACCGGCAATGGCACCACAATCAGCACAGGGGTTGTATACAGACCCACTTCTCTGGGGAGGAAATGGACAAGGAAATGATAGAAAGTATACTTAGAATGGCAAAAAGGGAGATATTGCTAATGGGTGATCTGAATATGCCAGATGTTAACTGGAGTGCAGTTGCAGCAGCCACTTCGAAGAGTGGGGTTATTCTAGATGCCTAAAGGGGCATGCCTTAGACACTAGTATTGGAGCCCACTCAGAGAGGAGCAATCTCAGACCTGGTTCTCCAATGGAGATGGAGAGAGGATCACAGATATAGAAGTGGGTAGCCATCTGGGAACTAGCGACCATCGAACAGTATGGTTCACAATAAACACAGCAATAGAGTCAAGCCATTCAAAGGCAAAAGTATTGGACTTTAGGAGGGCTGACTTTTGCAAAATGGGTGAGTGCCTAAGGAATGCACTAGCAAATGGGCAGGAAGGAGGGGAAGAACAATGGGAATAATAAAACTGCCATCACAGAGGTAACAAGCCTTTGTGTGAAGCAAATAAACCAAACAAATGATGTAAGAAACCACTATGGTTCTCAAAGGAAGTGGCAGTGAAGGTTCAAGAAAAAGAAAGTATTCAGGAAGTACAAGGAATCACAGAAGGAGCAAGACAGAGAACTGTATCAGTTAAAGCAAAAGGAAGCTGGGAAGGCAGTCAGAACAGCAAAGGCCCAAACCAAGGAAAAGATAGCCAATTCAGTTAAGAAGGGATAAAACCTTTATAGGTACATCAGGAGCGAAGGAAGACCAAGGGAGGGATAGTAAGGCTTAATAAAGGGGAGGAGGGTGGGCAGAGGGTGGCTTTGAAAGGCAGAGATACTAAACAAATATTTTGCTCAGTATTTACAAAGGAAGAGGGAGGTACCTAAAACAAACAGTAGAAACACTCTGGATACAGAAGTTGATACCAGCCCATTTACAGAAGAAAGGGTTCTGAAAGAACTCTTAAAACTGAAGGTGGACAAAGCAATGGAGCCTGATGGGATTCACCCAGAATTCTAAAAGAACTAAGGTGAAACTAGTGACACCACTGACTACCCTCTTTAACAAATCATGGGAGGATGGGGTGGTACCCGAGGACTGGAGGAGGGCAGATGTGATTCCCTTCACAAAAGTGGGAGCAAGGCAGAAGCAGGAAACTACAGACCTGTTAGTTTAACCTCAGTGATAGGGAAAATGATGGAATCACTTCTGAAGGAAAGAATTGTCGAATATCTAGAGGCCAGAGGGGCAGGACCCAAGGCAGCATGGATTCACAGGAAGGTCATGCCAGACAAATCTGATAGATTTCTTTGACTGGGTGACCAAAGTAGTAGATCAGGGAGGCTGCTGGAATGGCCTACCTAGACTTTAGCAAGGCATTTGACACAGTCCCACATAAAGATTAATATGCAAGTTAGCCAGCCTGGAAGTGGGTCCCAAGATGAGAGCCTCTGTAAAGAATTGGCTGGAGAATAGGACACAGAGAGTAATAGTAAATATAGTCCACTCAGAAGAAAGGGGGGTTACTAGTGGGCACCGTGAGGTTCAGTATTAGGACGGTCCTCTTCAATGTCTTTATAAGCGAATTGCAGAGGGTCTGAAGTAAAATTATGTCTCTTGCAGATGACACAAAGATCTGCAACAGAGTTGATGCACAAGGGGGTGGAAAGGATGAGAGAAGGGACTTGCAAGGTTAGAGGAATGGTCAAATGTATGGCAGCTTAGATTCAAAGCTAAGAAGTGCAGGTAATGCACCTGGGAAACAAAAACCCAGGGAAGTGTACACAATGGGGTGAGATACTAACCACAACAAAAATGGAAAGGGACCTGGGGGTAGTCATATCCAATGACCTAAAGGTGGGCAAGCAATGTGAGAGGAAGCAAGGAGGGTTGGGGATACTGGGATGCATAGGAGAGGCATCACCAGTAGAAAACAGGAAGTTATTATCCCTCTGTACAGACAGCTGGTGAGACCCCATCTGGAGTATTGCGGGCAGTTCTGGAGACCCAGTCTCCGCAAAGACATAGACAGGTTGGAAGCTGTCCAGAGGAGGCAACCAAATGGTGCAGGGTCTGCAGCGGAAGACATATGAAGAGAGACTTAAGGAGCTTAATATGTATAGCCTCGAGGAAAGGAGGGAGAGGGGACATGATAGAAACTTTCAAGTACCTCAAGGAATCAACAAAGTCCAAGAGGGTAGCATCTTTCAAAAAAGAGGTGTGCAAGAACAAGGGCTAATTTGAAGATAGAGGGCAGCTCAAAGGTAATTTAAGGAGTATTTTTTCACAGAGAGGTTGTGGATGCATGGAGCAGCCTTCCGGAGGAGGTTGTAGAGTCAAAACAGTGGTGGAATTCAAGCATGCATGGGACAGTAATAAGGCAATTCTAGGGGTTGGGGGTAGGAAGAAGTAGGCTGCTGGTTAACTAGGATCTGCAGCTTATCCATTAGATAGGAAATGGGCAGACTGGGTGGGCCAAGCGGTCCTTATCTGCCGTCAAATTCTATCTTTCTATGTTTCTATGTGGAGTGAGCATCCCCGGATCCAATGGCCTGAGTCATCCATCAAAGAAGTGTGAGTGGTCCACTGTGTAGTAAATATAGGCAGATAGGCAAGGGGATAGGTGCAGCTGGGAACAAGATGTGGTAAGTATTACTGTATGTATACAACAGAGCACCACGAGGTGCAGTTCTCACATGATAGTTCGAACAGCATGGTGGGAAAATGGCATCTGATAATGCCACACAAAAACAGAGGTGGTTAAAAGCCTTATAAACTGGGTAGAAATCCTGTTACCTGATAGGCTGGAACAACGTCTGAGAAATATAACTCCTGCAGCTTGAGAGGATGTTTCAAGTGAACTGTAGTTGTTTCACAAAAACGATCAGTGAATATACAGGCCCACTGGCATAGATTAGTTTCATGCAACTTTATAGCACAGCTTTAATGAGGCTGCTTAGTAAAAGGGATTGGAATAAAAATATGAACTTTACCTGTTTATTCTAATATGACGCTGAAACTGTTGCAGAGGATGAGGAATGTAAAAGAATGAACAGTTACTGAATGCAGCTGCGGAGTAAGATAAGAGCCTGATATGGAGTATCCTGGGGATAATGAAAGCTAACTACAGGAGCAGACGCAAGCTGCAGCACCAGAGGGGTTGAGGGAGAGATGGAGCCAGCAGTAGGGAGACAGAAGGAAGTGGGCATTTGAGGCAAGTCCTGGGAGAAGGGGGCGAAGAGTTGGGGATGCTCATAAGAACCGAGCATGAGAAGGGAATGGATGTGGGCAGAAAAGCCCAAAAGGAACAACATGGAGGAAGAGACCCTGCAGCAGGGAGGGAGGGATGCTGCAGGTGCAGCAGCAGTGCGAGGATGATCCGGCAGCCAGAGGGCCAGAGTGAGCAGGAAGCCATGGTATGGGATGGCAGAGGTCTGGAAGCTCAGGGAAAAAGAAAACAAGGGCAAAGCGAAGCAGGGAAGGACAGAGATGAGTGGAGGAAGGGGGCGGGGAGGTGGAATAGGGCGTCAGAGGAGAGACCAGCCAGGATGTGGAAAACACGGAAAAGAAAAGAATACAAGAAACAGGGAACCAAGGGAGGGAGGGGAGAGGACGATGACATGATGAGGAAGAAACAAAACAGAGCAGGAGGCACAAGAGAAAGATGCACAGCCACATGAGCCATGCAGTGAACTAAGGAAAAACACTCCTAAGCAAGGGAGGTGCATTTAGTGGAAGGCATAAATAGAGGTTGTTGGAGGAGCTATTCTCACATTGAACCTTGGGCCAAGCCCTCCAAAACTTAAAATTGCAGGATTTCAGGCTAATGATGTATCAGTGCAAGTATTGAAGAAATGTCACAGACACTATTGATCTGTGTCATTTCAGCATATTGTGTTTCGATTGGTTACCACTCCTGTTGTAGCACCCACAAGCTTCCTACAGACACAAAACACTGAAATCTCTACTATGTGTGAGCTTGTTTTATCAGCGTGCTACTGTGTCTTGTCTGTAGAAGCTGTGGTTCTGTTACATGGGAGTTCTGTCAACACTTTGCTTTTCTACAATTGCTCTCCTGTTTCTTTCATACTTTGTCACTGTGATACTGCTAACACAATTTCCCAGACAACTCACACAAAACTTGTTTTGGGGGTGCCATGAGCATGCTCAACAGGAATCCTCATTTCCCTCACTGATCCCAACCCCAACATGTCACTTTGCTGCTGGTTGCTGTGCCTCTCTTGTGCATGCTGAGGTAAGTACACAGGTAAACGGAGCCACAGGGCACTGCCTCAGTCGCACGACTGCCCCAATTGCCACACATCTGTCTGTCTTCTGAACATGTGGCTCACTCCCTAACTGATCCCAACCCCAACATGTCACACTTGTGACTGCAGTACTCTCCTGTCACTCCTTCTGTCTAGGCTGCATAGCTACATCTCCAGAAAATGGAATGTGGAACCTGCAAAATACCTGCTTGGAACGGGGCCATACCATCACACTGAACTGCAGCCTAAGACTTCCTCTCTTCTCTCTCTTCTCTCCTTCAGAAGGGGAAGGCAGGGATGGCATCAGCTGATTCTGAATGAGTGCATGGTTGAGGCACCCGCAACTCAATAAAGATCACCTAACGAGAGACAGCAACAGAAGGCCATTCAGTGGGACAACAGGTACTGCACAAGTACGAATCATGCCAGTCACTCCTCTGTTGTACTCTGTTGACTGTGTGTGGTAAACATTGGGGGTTGCAATGCTAAACTTACAGACCCGCCAGAAAGGAAGAATAAGAGATGCATCCTAATACATCTGCCTGCGCTTGTCGGAGTAAAGAGAAGTGTGGGAGGAGGGAGCAAACGAGCTGTAAGGAGTGACAGAGCAACACCCAACTATGTGAGCATATCCCTTGCAAGCCACTAGTTATACAACGGACTCTCTCTCTCACTGGGGACACTACAATGCCTCACACTGACCAATGACATCATCAACGCGACTCCTCAACTGGGACTCCTCATCTTCTAGTTCTCTTTCTGTGGCTGTAGTTCCTTGTTTCTCAGCTCAGCCTGTTCTGTGGGTGGCACATGTGTTGGCATTCGATAAGGAAGGGACAGAGAGCAAGTGGGCTTGAGTGAGCTGACTGAGGGAAGCTCAAAATGAGGGTTGGTGGACGGGCCAAAGTGGAGTTAGTGAACAGCTGACTGCAGGCGGGCACTCAGTGTCTTGAGGCAGCACAAAAAAATGTGTAGGGGTGAGGCCTTAGGAAGCTAAGTTTTTCCTTCATGAATCCCTCCCAATTTAGAGTTTCTCATACACAAATCAGCTAATTTAAAGCAGCAGTCCAATGAAGCTCGGTAAAAAATGAGGTGTGCTGCATGTTTAGGGTGATGGGTTAAGTAAACATGCCAGTTTCTCGCTATGTTTTTTTTCGATATGCATTTTCCACCTTGAGCCCTGGCAGGTGCTTTGGTCCTCCTGATAGAGGAACTCTCTCAGGTCCCACTGCGCCACAATCATGCCGCTCCTGGTATTCCCCCTGTATTGCCCACCACGGCAGGGCCAGAGAGGTGGCGCCTCCCCAGAGACCCAATCCAAAACCCCAGGGTCTGCACGTGGCACAGTGGACTCTCATGGAGCCCTGCCAGGATCTTTTTCCTCCCATTTTCTCCATGCCCTCCTCCCACTGATGTAACCATGTTGGGCACACCTCCTAACCCATATTGTCCTCCGGTCACCACCAGAGGGCAATCAGCTGAGACAGCGTGTGCCCTCCCCCAGAGAAAAGAGCAGTCCGCTGGATGCTCAATCCTCTCTCCCTCCTGCCGACCTCTGGCAGCTTGGGCTCATTCCCAAACCTGGGTTGCCAGTTTGGTGCAAGGTGTAGCGACCAGCGCCTCAACCTCCAGCACCACTGGGCCTCTCGCTATGTTTACGTTTTGGTTTTGACTGTTTTTTTAAATATTCTTGTTTGAAATTAATTAATTTGTGTGAAAAAATGCTTGTCACCATGTTTATAGTCTGCGCTGTACTCCGCAATGTCTTGGGAACTGTGCATTAACCCTGCTTGCATGCTCGTCCCTGATTTGCCAGCGGGTAAACAAGGAAGTAGTAATAGTATCCGAAAAGATCAATAAGTAAGTCAGAGATATGAGTTTTAAGTTTTAAAACTGAAGTAATCCAAATTCTTAAAAATAAATATAGATCTTGGTTCTCTGACTTCTTGAACCCTTTGTATCCGTGCATTGTCTGAGTTGAGTCTCCATATGCTGCTACCAGTGCTTTACCCCTGTATTGTCTTTAGCAACCTTTAGTGCCATGGCAAAGGTTTTCTTATTTTGTGTTTATTCGTTGTTCTTGCAGTGCTGCTCATTCTGCTTGTTTTGGTCACTGCTGCTGCCTTGACTTCCCCTGCCCCACGCTCCCACTCCTGATCCCCCAGCTCCATAATTGCGATATTGCCACTGGTGTTTGATTAAGAACTAGAATGTGTTACTTTGGGCTTTAATTGTAAACTAGTTTCGGATTTAATTTCTATTAGGACCCTCTAATAGTCTGAATTCATTCACACCCTAGATGGGAGATATCAGGATTCTTGTCCTCCTTCAGGCAAAGCAAATTTCTATTTGAAGCCCTTTCACAAGTTCTCTTACTCCTTAGTGCGGCTGTGCATCCACTGGTGTTACAAAGCAGTTGTCATCAGGACTAACTCATTGGTAGCCAAGGGCGGCATAAGATAGTAAAAGTGAGGGGCTGAGGATCGAAGGCATTTATTGAGGTACAAAGGGCACTTTTTCTAAACCCGTTTTGCCATACCAAAATACAATAAATACACATTTATGATGATGTTGATCATAATGTTAAGAATGCAGTTATACCATATATTAATATTAAATACAGTGTATTAAGAGCTCAGCTGTCAACCCGACATCTATGCCTCTTGTTTATTTTTCTACATTAAATATTTTTACAGAGGCCCATGAGTTCACTTAGTGCTCTGTACACTCATTACACATATGGAAATAAATCCATTTGTTGAAACACGGGTATTTCACATTATGGCTATTTCATTGCCTTGTAGTTTGCTATTCTGCTATATTATATGTCCTCCTTACTGCAGTACTCTTCTCTTGGTCAGCCTAGAAACCAGTCTCTTCTCATTATACCAGATAGATCACAGTTAAGAGAGTTGGTCAAGGTCACACACTAAGTAGAAGTGGTGGGATTCAAATCTGAGTCCCTAGGTTCACAGCTCTGCTCTAACCACTGGTCTAAACAGGCAGAACTGGACAACTGCCCTCTCCAATATACCTTTACTGGGCAGCCCACTGAGCAAAAATGTATAGCTAGCCTCCTGCCAGTCTTCTCTCCCTCCTGACACCCTTGATGCCCTCTTTTCCCACCATTCTTCCAACCTGTATGCCTGAAGCATCTTATCCCCCATCCCTGATTCCACTTGACTTAGGGTCTGGTGGGAAGCAAGCTTGGTAGTCCTGTACTTTTATTCCAGGCTCTTGCCTAGTAGCCCTGCCCCTTCCCCAGCAGCTTTCTACTATGTCAGTAATTAAGTGGCACACAGATGTTTGCAGCATGGTACACATACATTCTTTCTTGTATAAGCAAGTGAGCAGTACACAATAATGGATCACAGATGAAGAGATTGATGAGCTTCTATTGAAAATCTCCTCACGCAGACAGTCAGAGCTGCACTAGCCAGTTCCGACAAACAGCACATTTAAATAAATAAAAAAGTAATAAATCTCCTCAGCCTCCACTTGCATACTGTGTGAAATGGTTTTCTATAATACAGGACATCATGAGCCATAATGTTTCAGTCCGAACTGATAACATACTGTATTCTAGAGCTTTGACATATTTATTCTGAGTTAATAATGAAATTTGAAAGAGTTTGCTGCCTTCACAGTATTTGGGCCTGGCCCTGTTGCCATCCAGTGAGTGCGCATTGATAGGTTATGTTGAACTGATTGTAACAGACTGTTTATCCCTTCCAATCTCACCAGCATTAAACAGAAGTCAAGTGAAAAGAGCCATGTATGCCTCTTTGTTTGTGAAGGGTTAACTAGTCACTTCAGTGAAGTAATTTGAAGCATCCTGGCCATTAACACCCCCCATCATTTTGGACTGTCTCCAGCATTAACCCCTTCTGCCAGAAACAAACAGAAGTCAGCAGTGGCTGAAATACAGATTTTAAAATCAAGAACCAGAAAGATCTCTGGGTATCAACTTTCTTGCTAACCAGGAACGACTTTAGCAAAATTAGGACGTGACTTTTAAATATCAAAAGGAGGCAATGTGGTCTATTAGGTGGCTGGGGTATCTTAGGAGGCAGTGGGTTGTAGTGATTAAAACACTGGCCTGAGAATCAGGAGCCAAAGGTTCAAACCCTCACTGCGTGACTTTAAGCAAGTCACTTTACTTCTCAGTTCTCTAGTGTGCCAAGTTACAGAAATGGGTAGAAGCAGGATCCCACTGGAAATGAGATATTGCATTGCAGCTGGGCAATCCTGGGTAAATTGTCCAGTAAAAGTGTATGAATAACTCTACTTTTGAGTACACTGACACAGTAGTGCATTACTTATTTGGATTTTATTTTCTCAATTGACCTGGCTGCCATGGGAGGGGTGCCTGCCAGCTTCTTGGTGAATATCCTCTGTTTTTATGGGTTGGGGGAGGTTATAGGAGCTGAATGTCTTTCTCTCCTGTTGTGTTTCAGAATAGTTGGCTGTGGAAACAAATACAATTCCTGTAGCCTGCCACATTAAAAATTTCCATTCTGAAAATCAACGTACTGTACTTTTACAGGCTATTACAGAAATCATACAGGCTCTGTACTAGTTCTAGCAAAGTGGAAACTGCAATGGCCTAAGAGGCTAACATGCTATACAGCTCAATTCAGCGACCCCAGAGCTAGCCACTCCCATTTCTTTTCCTGTGCTGCCTGGGTGGGCCTACTCATATTCAACCATTGAAGAATGCACTTCAAATTCTTTATCAACAGCAACTGTCCAGAAATCTGCACAGGTAAATAAGTTGCATTAGGGATGTGTTACCAGTACAGCACTCTAGCATATTCTAAGTATATAGCCAATCATCTGAGTATACCTATTCTAGAGAGTCCAGTCAGGAAGCCTTAAGGGATAACTACCATTGATAGAATAATGTCACTACTAGCATTAAGTATATAGTGCCAAACTATCTGGATCCTATGCAGTTTTCGAGATTTCTATCCTTATTTTTTAGACATTACTATCCTTAAACACTAGCTGTTGGTTTTGTATGTGACATGACACTGTGCTATATTGTTTTCTTCTGTATTTGTACTACTGTTCACTATATTGTGTGTTTTCACCTGTCCTGCCCAGGACCACCTTGAAAATGGGCTTGCTCAATGGAGCCTTTCCTGGTCAAATAAATAAAATTTAATTGAAAATGAATTGAGTTCTCCTCCCATAACACACTATCATTTCCAAACTGCTTCCCATTGTTTACACCCACCCCACCCCATCTTCCCTCTCATGCTTTAGTTTGTTCATATACTCTCATGCTCCTGTTTATTTACATACTCAGCAGAGCCCTCCTACTTCTCTTCCGTGTACTCACTTTGCAACTCCCAGCACTTATCACCAGCAGAACTGGCCTACCAGCAAGCAACCATTTGAACTCTGGAAATTCTATTCTATTCTATTCTATTCTATTCTATTCTATTCATACAGTCAATGCACAGATATCTACACATTTGAAACTGCAATATATCATTTATTTTATCATCATTCATTCATCTACTCATTTTCATTGGTAAAACTAGTTCTTATCACTGACAACATGTAATGTATATACTAGATCAATGGATATGACAAACAACTTAAAACTGCTAACGTTTCTTTTTAACCTGGGGCAGACAAGTCACACCAGAGTGTTACCTGCCTCATACTCTAAATAAGCAGATGTTTTGAAATCATGTAGTAATTAACTAGTAAATGCCTTTGTATGGCTGGCTTATAGTCAGTATGCTTTGGAATCACTTGCTGTTGTTCTTCCTCAAAACAGCATTTTTATTTATGTGATATGAGGGCTAAGTGTGTCCAATATACTGTACAGTGTAGCAGAACCGGAGAGGGTGGCATGTCATTTTCACTTTATTCAGATAAGCAGGTCACCTTTTATTTTCAAGGTTAGCATCATGTTTACTATAGTACTCCCAAAATAAAGGTAGTCTTCTGAGTTGTGTAAAGTTAGTATACACATCTCACCTGCTACTGCTGCACTTCATTGAATATCCTGTAACCATGTCCTTCACTTAGTATTATCAAAATGTTGCATTGGGTCACAGCTGCATCTTGAGACGCCAACACCTACAGAATATATACTGGCCCTATAAAGGCTTTTTCTTAAACTAATTACTCAAGATAGATATTATTTAAACAGCTTTGTGGACCTTAATGTGACTTGTCTGTGGCTGCCACGATCATGTCAACTGCTCCTTAAAGCATCATTACTACTTCCACAGCATAATATGATTTAGTCGGTAAGTATTTTATAAAGTTGGCAAGCAGTGTTTACTCCTGTATACATGTCTGCAATCTTCTCTCCATTACAACATGGCCTGTGCTATCTGCTATGCTCTGGTGACAACCATTCATAAGAGTGGGGATAGGAACTGCACGGCAAATTACTGGCCCATCTCCATCTTATCACCACTCTCAAATGGGCTGGAGAGGATTGAGGTCGATCAAATTACTGAATACATCCACAAATACCTACTGCAGTGTCTCCAGCAGCATGGCTTCAGTGAGAATCATAGCACTACTACTGCTCTGTTTGACTTCATGGATTACAGGTATGTACATAAGGCCTTGGATGAGGGAAGGATGGTTGCCTCTATCTTTATTGATCTCATTAAAGCCTTTGATACGGTCAACCACCCCTCCTTCTAAAACAGCTGCAGTCTCTTGGACTTGTTCCCAGTGCTGTCCTATAGTTCACGGACTACTTATCCTCCAGGATGCAAATGGTGAAAATAGGCCTAGCAATGTCACACCTCAAAACTGTATCACTGGGAGTTCCTCAGAGGTCTACCTTGGGCCCCTTTTGTTCCACCTGTTCCTGAATGCCCTTCCTGAGGCATATACAAGTAAAGTGATTTTATATGCAAATGATGCTGTAATCCTCAGCAGTCATTCAAAAATAGCACCCCTTCAGTCGGAGCTACAGTCCACCTTCTACTTGCTAGAAAAATGGTTTAGCACCAAAAAGCTTTTGCTGAACAATAAAAAAAAATGCTTCTCTCAGCTCTCAATTAAAAAGAAGATGCCCCACCCTAATAATCACAAATAATAAATTGGAACCCCTGGAACAGGTACACCTTTATGTACCTTGATGTCATGATACTCTCCTCTGGACTGCACATTGACTCAGTTGTTAAGGCTGCTAACACTAAGCTGGGCATCCTGTTCAGGCACAGGAAGAGCCTCACACCAAATGCCATGAGGACTTCAGTCTCCAGCTCTGTTATCTCCATAATAGACTACAGCTTGGTGGTGTATGGAGCTGCCACTGATACAGCTCTAAGGAGGTGGAAACAGCCCTAAATAAGGATTGGAGACTTGTGCTTGGTGCAGTCTGCCCTAGACATACCTGTACTCTGTAGAAAAGTGCATTCTGCTGTCTCTCAAGAATAGGATAAGATTCCAAATGTGCCTACTGGGGAGAAAGGCAATGCTTGGACATACCCCACCCTGCTTTTTAACCTGCTGTCCACAAGCAATTTTCTATACAACACCAGAGGAAAGGAACAAAACATTCTCAGTTTCCCATTCTATAGGAAAGCCCTGGGGCAAAGATCTTTTCCTACCGATCCCTGCTCTGGCTTAATGAGATATCTGCAGAAATGCAGAAGGCTGCTAGCCAAAAGATCTTTAAACCTGCACTAAAACAGATACTTGCCAACAGAAATATATGCAATTGCCAACCAAGAAACCATGATGCCCTTGGGGTCATACTGAGCCTCCCACCCTGAGTCATCTATGTTTTACTGCTCATAGTTCATAACATTTAGTGCTCTTAACACATATAGTATTCTTCTCTCTCCTCTCCAACCCTCCACTTCTCCTATCCTGGGGTTGCTTAAGGCAGCACTTATCTGCCACTCCCCACCACCACCTCTCCACTGCTCCCTCCTCCCATTTCCTCTATATCCCACCCTCTCTCCCTTTCTCTCATTCTCACTCCCTCCTCCCTCTCTTTCTCTCTCACTCTTGCTTGCCCTCTCTCTCTCCCCATACCTGCCCTCACATCTCCCTCCCTGCAATGTCTCCTCTAACCCCTATCAACTAGCTGTCCCATCATTCTTTCCCTTCTCCACCCTCACATCTCTCTCTCTCTCTCTCTCTGCTTTCTCCTCTAACCCCTATCTACCCTCTGTCCCATCACACTTGGTTTTCACATGCCTCTCACCATTTAACCGTTTCTACCTTCCTCCTCCCTCATCCTAGGATAGCAAGATAATGCCAACTCTGGCAGCACCTATTGCCTACAGCATGTCCAGCTTGATACACATACTCCAGTCAAAAGCACTTGACTGTGTACTGAAATGATTGCATGTGTTTTCCTTTAAGTGACAATGTGGTTATTCTGCTGTTTACTCCTGTTTTTTTTGTTGTGTAATACCAGTTCCTGTAACCTGTGTTCAGTTCATGACATGGAACCTTTGTAAAGAGTTCTAACTTAAAGGTTGTCTCGAATATGCAAATAAATGACACAGAATATTACTATTTTTTATTACAGAGCACAGTGACTTTTGAAAAATAAATGAAGACTATAGTACCAAGCATTGAGGAAAGGGCTTGAAACAAATATAACACTCTGCACTCTTCAGGAGGATTTGTGATGCTTACTGCTGCATGATAGCCCGCATCCCTGTGATCCAATAATAATAGTTATTTATTTATTTATTACTATAATGGAAATACACCTTTGAGTCAAAGACTGCTTTGCAAGGTTCCAAGTCAGAGATATAGAGGTTAACATAAGTAGATAAAGAGGACAATATAGGTACAATAGCAGTTAGTCAACTAAAAAACATGGTATAGGGTAATACATGTCCAGTGTCACAGGGTTAAGGAGCAACAAAACCATTTTTTTTTGTCAGGTAACCTGACCCAGCATTAAGTGCAGTGTGAGCAAATACACTAGAGGACCAGGAGGGACCACAGAGGGATTCAGTTTGGAGGAAGTGGGTGGGAATGGAGGATAGGGGCAACTAGGGACAATCATAGGATGTTTATTTATTTATTGAAATGTTTCATGGGAAGGCACATTGAACAACAAGTTGCTCATCTCATGGTGTGACTTGGGGGAGGGTTACATAGGGTTGTGAAGGATGATCAGTTACAATTGTATGGGTAGTACAAACAATACAACAACAATTGGAACACAAGGTATTTTACAATAAACAATAGTGGAACATTGGGCAAATTACAATGCATGTCCATGCATGTGAACTTATGGAACTGATTTTTGGGTTGGCTTTTGTCAGGAAGTCTAAACCTCACTCTCAGGTTCTTGGCAATAATGGGAATGCAAGAAATCACAGACACATTGCGTAAGAGTAATAAAGCATTTATTACTACCAAAAGGAAAATCACAGTTGCCCTAAGTAGTTCATACCATTAGGAACTGGGAGCCAATGCTATGTGTTCCCTGAACCTAGAGGAGCGTAGAATCTCAGTGGTCTCCGAGGTAAAGACGAATGTCTTACATTATATACCAATGATAATTACAATGGTTACTGTAAGACAGAAATATTTCTAGTTACAGAGTGAGCCCTATTGGTTAAATCAGAGGTGGTTCCTCAGTCCGAGATAACATTATACAATTTTGTTATAGTCATCACTTTGTGGAAACAAAGAAAGTACAGTTTGTACATAGCTGTAGTAATATAAATTATCAGAAGATGGCAATGCCGACCATATATCATAACACTACAAGGACACAAGTGTCCTGACATTTTGTAAGCAAGAAATACATATATATTAGAAAGTAAAGCATAGCAATCATATGCATACATATCCTGACATCTACTCTTGTGCGGTAGATGTCCTTAGCCTATAATGTTAGTACAACATATGCATAAATGCTAGCTGTCTGCGGTGTACCTCTGGGGTATCAATTAGGGTGCAGGGATCTTGTGTAACACTTTGAATGAGCCTAACTTGGGTTCAAGTGAGGTGGAGTGGGAAGCTCATTGAGCCATTTAGGGGCCCAAAAAGAAAAACCCTTTGGCCCAGGGTGGTTCTACAGTGGGGACAACTATGAGGGACTTAGCAGTACTTTTGGTGGGCCTGTTTGCAGGAGCCAGTTGGATAAGTGGGTGAAGCCTGGCGGGGACAAGGCTGAGTAGGATTTTTTGGCTAGGAGACGGGTGTGCTATTTAAGTCTCCCATCAAAGTTTAGTCACTGGGTTAGCCTGTCTACAGTAGCAGCCACAGGCACTGCCAGATATTTCCAGAAATTTCTGTGATATTTCCAGAAATACCTCCTGCTTTCTGCATTTCCACAGTAGGGGCAGCAGAGAGAAACTCTTAGAATTTCTCAAAATATCTGGAAATAGCTGGCAATGTCTCTGGCTACTACTGTAAGTCACAAGTATGGGAGTATCTATCGCAGCCCATGATCAGATGGCATGGTTGTTTAAGGTGATTTGATGTGGCTTAGGCCAGTCGGCTCTGCTGAGCTGTATATCACAATGCCGTAGTCCATTAGGGAGAGTACTGAGGAGGATACCGCCAGGTGGATGACTTTCAGGGGAGGCAGTGTTTGAGGTGGTACAGGAGACCTAGCCAGGTGTTGAGATAAGTGGATAGGAGCTGAATATGTGCAGGGAAGGAGAGGGATGTTCTAAGGTTATATCAAGGTATTTAAATGTGGTAACCTGCTCTAGTAAGTTGCCCAACAAATTGAAAATGGTAAGGTGTGTACCACAGTGAGGATTCTGGCAGTGGTAGAAGATCATTGTTTTGTTTTTTGTGGTTACGTATAAGCCGATGGTCTCAAACCCAGGATTTGGCTTCTGAACTTTCAGCTTCCATCTGTTGTTAATTAAGGAGCCTTGCTTGCCCATTCATTAGCCCTCCCTGCCCTGCCAATGACATACTGGGAAGGCTGAAGCCTTACCTTTTGGTCATAATGCATGTCACAACTCACAAGTGCTCATAAATATGTGGCCATAATGGAGTAATATAATATAATAAATTATTAATTAATGTACCTGTTGGTTGTTGTGTTCAGTTGCAATAAAAGCAGCAAAGAGGAACAGATGAACAGCTACAGGAAGCATCAGGCAGATTGATTCTTAAGATCCGGCCGGAATAATTGGAGGTAGTTTAACTTAGCTAGCAAGATAAGAGTCAACCATTTTGGAGCACATTGAGAAATGGGATTGGTATGGTGATAAGCTACATTTATTATACACCGCCTGAGTTGGAACTGTGTGAGGACCTTCAGTTCACAAAATAAAATAATTTATTTCATCACCGCACCAGTTGTTGCTTGGTGCATACATGGAGACACCAGCACAGACAGGAGGAGGACACCTTATCTGCCAAGTCCTGAGAATCTTCTTTCCACAGCAACAAAGGGTTAAAGTCAGGGAGGACTGATGAATAGGGAAAAGGCTCCTTAATTAACAGGAGATGGAAGCTGAAAGTTTCACCAGAGCTGTGAAGTTTAACCAGTTTTACAGTCAATTATCTGATAACAACCCAACTTTGCAACTCTGTTTTGGGACTAGAGCAAGGAATGAACATTAACACTGAGACTGGACATCTTATTTACAAGCTGTCTTTTTTATTTCTTTAATCTTTTGCTTAATGTGGGAGCAGGCGAGTGCAAATGGTAAAGGCAAGACACTGTCAGAACTATAATGCACCACAGACCTCATCATCTGTAGCTGTGAAGTGCATGTCAAGAGCAATTAGGGTTCAGACCAAAAATATGGAGGGCATTCCCCACCCCTAGTACCCCCATTTCCAACATCTATGCTGGCAGCATGTTTTCCCCTCTGATTGGTGAGATTTCCTTAGGAAGAGACCTATGGGACAGACAGCAGAGGTATTAAGTGAAGTGGAATTCTTGAAAGCCAAGGTGGGAATGAGGATGACCAACTACTATTGTACAGTACTGCATCAGAGTGTCTGTGTACCAGTGATGTGTGAAAGTGAGACAGAGCTATTCAGGGCTGGTCAATCACAGGCAAACTTATAACTCAAAGAAAATCCACGCTGTATAAGATTTGCAAACTTTAATGAAATAATGCTAAAACTGAGCCAGTGACAGAGCATAGACCTATCCCAGAGCAGTCAACAGTTTAGCGCTAGGAGCGCTTTTGTCAAGCCTGGCACATGGAGGCACCTAATAACATTTTATATATATATATATATATATATATATATAAAATAAACTGTTAATGACTCTGTGGAAGAGGCTGTGTTTTGTCACTGGCTGAGTTTTAGTGTTGTTTAATAAAAGCTTGATAACACACACACAAATGGAACAGGTTCTGAACTGCTGATGTTACATATGCAGCTACTATGAAGTAGCAGGGTCTGAGTGCTATGTGCTCCATGAACACTAAATAAATTATAACATACTCTTTACTAAATAGGCCACTTGAACTGTGTGGCACCTCACACCCTCTTGATGACTTCTCATGAATGCGCAAAACCTACTGAGCTGACTTATGGGAGTCTCGAGCTGTATCACAGTAACCACCACAACTAAGAAAAACACCCATGATGCAGTGTCGTTTCAACATGGCAATCCTGGCAAGGGTCTGTGAACTGTGAGTAAATAAAACAATTAAAATAAAATATAACTGTTTTCCAGATCGAAAGCCATGTTTAGTGTAAAAACCAAGCAATTCCTTCAAATTAGAGGAGTACAAACAACATTATGCTTCATTGCACTTCTGCTTTAAAGCAAAGCTTGGGGAGAGTGACATCAGCAGGCTGATCAGTTGTTTGCTGGGCAGTGTCCTGCAGATGAAAGGAAAAAGCTGCAGTATGATTGGTGAGGTGTTTCTTTTCAAATGCAGACCACTTCAGGCAAAATAGCATCACCATCAGCCTGGCTGAAGATTGATGTGATACTGTCGAGCCTCTTGAAAAGCACTCTGCATTGAACAGACAGTGTCACACCCTCAGAAGTCAATCATAGTAAGAAGTTCACAGAGCATGCGCAAACTTAAAAATAGTATTCTCACAATCCCAAACCGCAGGCACAAACCACTGGAATAATTGAATGCCTTTAAATATGTGTGTGTTGCCCTTGACAGCTCCTTCTATTACACACAGCATATCGACCACATTGTAAAATGGTCAACACTAGAACAGGCAATATCTGCACACACCGGCCCTATTTGATTAATGAGGCCCTCACCCTAGCAGTTACTAGCTCTATTCTCTCAATCAAGAGCAATTTATTCTGAGTGATTGTTGTGTCCCTGCGTGCACAGCTTTATTTAAGGAAAAAATCACTATTCTCCAGACAGCGATTTAAGCAGAGTGAGTATTGTGTCCCTACGCACACACCTAACTTTTAGGAAAAAATCACTGTTCTCCAGACAACTATTTAACTTTAGTGACTGTTGTGTCTCTCCGTCAACAACTATATTTAGGAAAAAATCACTATTTTCAAGATATCAATTTGGCCAGTGTTTTTGTGTCCCTGCTTGAACACCTGTATTTAGAAAAATCACTGTCCTTCTGACAGTGACTTGAGCCAAATGACTGTAGAGTCCCTGCATGCACACCTGTATTAAGGAAAACATCACTGTTCTTCAGATAGCAATTTAAGCTGAGAGATTATTGTGTCCTGTTCTGTACCCATGTGTTAAGGAAAAAATCACTGTTCTCCACACAGCAATTTAAGCTGAATGACTGTTGTGTTCCTTTGTGCACACCTGTATTAAAAAAGATCACTCTTCTTTAGACAGCAATGTAAGCTGAGTAATTGCTGTGTCCCTGATGCACACCTGTGTTAATGAAAAAATCATTGTGCTCCAGTCAGTGATTTAAGCTGAGTGATTGTTGTGTCCCTGCATGTGCATGTGTATTTAGGAAAAAATCACTGTTCTCCAGAAAGTGACTTAAGCCAAGTAATTGTTGTGTTCACGCATGCACATGGGTATTTAGGTAAAGAAATCACTGATCTCTAGACAGTGATTTAAGCCTTAATGATCATTCTGTCCCCGCGCAGTACAACCTCTGTTAAGGAGGTAAAAAAACTGTTTTCCAGACAGCGATTTAACCTGAGTGATTGTTGTGTCCCTGCCTGCACAACTGCATTAAGGAAAAAATCACTGTTCTCCAGACAGCTATTTTTGCTGAGTGATTGTTTTGTCCCTGCATGTACCTGTATTAAAGAAAACTGTTTCCAGACAGCGATTTAAACTGAGTGATTGTGTGTCCCTGTGTACACAACAGTATTTATGAAAAATCACTTTTCTCCAGACAGTGATTTAAGCTTAGTGATTATTGCGTCCTTGCGTGCACACTGTATTTCAGAAAAAATCACTGTTCTACAGATATGTGATTTAAGCTCAGGGATTGTGTTCCAAGTACCTGTATTGGAAAATAATCATTGTTTTCAAGACAGCAATTTAAGCCAAGTGATTGTTGAGTCCTTGCATACATACCTGTATTAAGGGAAAAATTTGTTCTCCAGACAGTGATTTAAACTGAGTGATTGTTGTGTCCCTGCATCCACAAATGCATTTAGGTAAAAAATCGCTGTTCTCAGACAGCAATTGAAGCTAAGTGATTGTTGTGTCCTCTGCACACCTTTTTAGGAAAAATATCATTGTTCTACACACAGTGATTTAAGCCATGTGATTGTTGTGGCCCTGTGTGTGCAATACTGTATTATGAAGAAAATCACTGTTCTCCAGACAGAGATTTAATCCGAAAGTGATTGCTGTGCCCCTGTGCACAATCAGAGTTTAGAAAACTGTTCTCAGACAGCTATTTTTGTCAAGTGATTGAATTTGTCTTTGAGTGCACATCTGTATAAAGGAAAAAAATACTGTTCTCCAGACAGCAATTTAAAATGTCTGATTGCTGGGTCCCTGCATGCACAGCTGTATTTGGGAAAAACTCACTGTTCTCCAGACAGTGATTTAAACTAATTGATTGTTGGGTCCTCGCGCACATCTGATGTCTTAAAAAAAAATCACTGTTATCCGTTGGCTATTTTGTCAAGTGATTGAGTTTGTCTTCACGCACATCTGTATTAAGGAAAAAATCACTACTTTCAGACAGCAGTTTAAAATGACTGATTGCTGGGTTCCTGCGGCACAGCTGTATTTTGGAATATCACTGTTGTCCATACAGCAATTTAAACTGACTGATTGTTGAGTCCCTGCGTGCAGAACTGTATTTCTAAATACAATCACTGTTCTCCATGGAGCGATTTAAACTGAATGATTATTATACCCCGCATGCACCCCTGTATTAAAGGGAAAAATCACTGTTCTCCACACAGCGTATTTAAGCCGAATGACTGTTGTGTCACCGGTGTACACCTGTTTTAGGATAAAAGATCACTGTTATTCAGGCAGCAATGTAAGCTGATAAATTGTTGTGTTCCTGGATGCACACCTGTGTTATTGAAAACAAAATCACTGTGCTCAGGCAGCAATTTAAGCTAAGTGATTTTTGTGTCCGTGCACACCTGTATTTAGGATAAAAAATCATTGTTCTCCAGATAGCGATTAAAACTGAGTAATTGTTCTATCCCTGTGTGCACACATGTATTTAGGAGAAACATTATTGCTCTCCAGACTGCAATTTTAGCTGACAGATTGTTGTGTCCCTGCATGTGCACTTGTTTTGAGGAAGAAAGTCACTGTTCTCCACACAGTGACTTAAGCCGAGTAATTGTTGTGTTTATGCATGCACAAGTGATTTATTTAAAAAATCACTCTTCTCTAGATAGTGATTTAAGACTAGTGATTGTTCTGTCCCCGCGGTACACCTGCATTAAGGAAAAAGAACTGTTCTCCAGACAACTATTTCTGTCAAGCTATTGTTTTGTCTCTGCGCATACCTGTATTAATGAAAAAAACACTGTTCTCCAGACAGCAATTTCAACTGAGTGATTGTTGTGTTCCTGCATGTACAACTGTATTTAGGAAGAAAAATCACTGTTATCCAGACAGTGATTTAATCCGAGTGATTGTGTCCATGCGAGCACAACTGTATTTAGAAAGAAATCACTGTTCTCCAGACAGTTGTTTATGCCAAGTGATTGTTTTGTTTTGCATGCACACCTGTATTAATAAAAAGTCACTGCTCTCCAGACAGTGATTTAAACTGACTGATTGTTGGGTCCCAGCGTGTTCACTTTGGTCTTGAAAAAATCACTGTTCTCCAGATGGCTATTTTGTCAAGTGATTGAATTTGTCTTTCCGTGACATCTGTATTAAGGAAAAAATCATTGTTCTCCAGACAGAAATTTAAAATGACTGATTGCTGGGTCCCTGCATGCACAGCTGTATTTGGGAAAATCACTGTTGTCCAGACAGTGATTTATACTGACTGATTGTTGGGTCCCTGTATGCACAACTGTATTTGGAAATAAAGTCACTGTTCTCCGAGAGGGATTTAAGCTGAATTATTGTTACATTCCTGCATGCACACCTGTATTAAGGAAAAAAAATCACTTTTCTCCAGACAGCGATTTACATGACTGATTTTTGGGTCCCTGGCTGCACAACTGTATTTGGAAAAAATCCTCTTCTCCAGAGAGCGATTTAGGTCAATGATTGATAGTCCCTGCATGCACACCTGTATTAAGGAGAAAATCACCGCTTCTCCATATGGCAATTTAAACCAAATGATTGTTATGTCCCTGCATGCACACCTGTATTAAGGAAAATAAATCTCTGTTCTCCATAGAGCAATTTATGTCCAGTGCTTGATGTGTCCCTGCATGCACACCTGTTTATAAGGAAAAAGCACTGTTCTCCAGACAGCGATTTAAGTCAAGTGATTGTTGTGTCCCTGTGTGCATACCTATATTTAGGCCAAAAATCACTGTTCTCAAGACATCGATTTAAACACAGGGATTGTTGTGTTCCTGCATGCACACCTGAATTAAGGGAAAAAAATCACTGTTCTCCAGATATCAATTTAAGTCAAGAAATTGATGGGTCCCTGCATGCACACCTGTATTAAGGGAAAAAATCACTGTTCTCCAGACATCGATTTATGTTGAGTAATTGTTGTGTCCCAGCATGCACACCTGTATTTAGGAAAAATTCATTATTCTCCAGAAAGCAATTTAAGCAGAGAGATTACTGTGTCCTGCTCTGCACCCCTGTATTAAGAAAAATCACTGTTCTTCACACAGCAATTTAAGCCGAATGACCGTTATGTCCCTTCGTGCACACCTGTATCAAGAAAAATAGATCACTATTCTTCAGACATTGATGTAAGCCGGTAATTATTGTGTCCCTGTGTGCATACCTATATTAAGGGAAAAAATCACTATTCTCCAGATATCGATTTAAGCTGAGCGGTTGTTGTGTCCCTGCATGCAAACCTGTATTTAGGAAAAAAATCACTGTTCTCCAGACAGCGATTTATGCCTAGTGATTGTTGTGTTCCTGCATGTACAACTGTAATTATGAAAAAAAATCACTATTCTTCAGACAGCGATTTAAGCCGAGAAATTATTGTGCCCCATTGTGCACCACTGTACAAGGAAAAAATCACTGTTCTCCACACAGCTATTTTCTTAGAGTGATTGTTGTGTGCCTGCGTGCACCACTGTATTTGGAAAATAAATTACTGTTCTCCAGCCAGCAATTTTGCCCGAGTGACTGTTTAGTCCCTGCATGCACACCTATATTATGAAAAAAATCACTGTTCTCCAGACAGTGATTTAAATTAAGTGATTTTTGTGTCCCTGCATGCACACCTGTATTTAGGAAGATATTAACTGTTCTCCTTCATGTACAACTGTAATTAGGAAAAAATCACTGTTCTCCAGACAGCTATTTTGGGCAAGAGATTATAGTGTCCTGTTGTGCACCCTGTATTATGGGAAAAAAATCACTGTTCTCCCACACAGTGATTTAAGCCGAATGACTGTAGTGTCACTGCACACCTGTATTAAGATAAAAGACCACTGTTATTCAGCCAGCAATGTAAGCTGAGAAATTGTTGTGTACCTGGATGCACACCTGTGTTACGAAACAAAATCACTGTGCTCCAGGCAGCATTTTAACTGAGTGATTTTTGTGTCCCTGCATGCACACCTGTATTTAGGAGAGAAATCATTGTTCTTCAGATAGTGATTAAAACCGAGTAATTGTTCTGTCCCTGTGTGCACACCTGTATTTAAGAAAACATTACTGTTCTCCAGACTGCTATTTTACCAAGAGATTGTTGTGTCCCTTCATGTGCACTTGTTTTGAGGTAGAAAATCACTTTTCTCCACATAGGGACTTAAACTGAGTAATTGTTGTGTCCACGCATGCACAAGTGTATTTAGGTAATAAAAATCACTTTTCTCTAAATAGAGATTTAAGCCTAGTGATTGTTCTGTCCCTGCATGTACACCTTCATTAAGGAAAAAAGAACTGTTCTCTAGACAGCTATTTTGCAGAGCGATTGTTTTGTTTCTACATCCATACCTGTATTAATAAAAAAAATCACTGTTCTCCAGACAGCAATTTAAGTCACGTGATTGTGTCACTGCATGCACAACTGTATTTAGGAAAGAAATCACTGTTATCCAGACAGCTATTTATGCCAAGTGATTATTTTGTATTCGCATGCACACCTGTATTAAGAAAAGAAAATCACTGTTCTCCAGACAGCGATTTAAACTGACTGATTGTTGGGTCCTAGGTGTACAAATGTATTTGGGAAATAAATAACTTCTCCAGACATCGATTTAAGCCGAATGATTGTTATGTCCCTGCATGCACACCTGTATTTATGAAAATAAATCACTATTCTCCAGACATCGGTTAAGTCAAAGTAATTGTTGTGTCCCTGCATGCACACTGGTACTTAGGAAAAAATAACTGTTCTCAGACAGCGATTTAAGCCAGAGATTACTGTGTCCTGCTGTACCCTGTATTGAAAAAAAAAATCACTGTTTCTTCACAGCGATTTAAGCTGAATGACTGTTATGTCCCTTTGTGCACATCTGTATTAAAAAAAGATCACTGTTCTTCAGACATCAATGAAAACTGAGTAATTGTTGTTTCTCAGGATGCACACCTGTATTAACACAAAAAATCACTCTGCTCAGGCATCAATTTAAGCCGAGTGATTATTGCAGCCCTGTGTGCACTCCTGAATTTAGAAAAAAAAATCACTGCCCTCCAAACAGAGATGTAAGCTGAGAAATTGTTGTGTCCTGTAGGTACACGTGTATTTAGGAAAAGTATCATTGTTCTCCAGACAGCGACTTAAGCTGAGTGATTGTTGTATCCCTGCATGTGCACCTGAATTCAGGAAAAGATCACCGTTCTCCAGACGGCAATTTAAACAAAATGATTGTTATGTCCTCTGCATGCACACCTGTATTAAGGGATTGAAATTATTGTTTCCAGGGAGCAATTTAAGTCAAGAGGTTGTTGTGTCCCTGCATGCACACCTGTTTTTAGAGAAAAAATCACTATTCTCCAGACAGCGATTTATGCCAAGTGATTGCTGTGTCCCTGTGTGCATACCTGCATTTAGGAAGAAAAATTACTGTTCTCCAGACAGAGATTTAAACTCAGGGATTGTTGTGTTCCTGCTGCACACCTGTATTTAGGAAGATAATCATGGTTCTCCAGACTGCAATTTAATCCAGCGGTTGTCATGTCCCTGTGTGCACACCTGAATTAAGGAAAACAAATCACTGTTCTCCAGACAGTGATTTAAGCTGAGTGATTGTTGTGTTCCTGCATGTACAACTATAATTAGGATAACAAATCACTGTTCTCCAGACAGGGATTTAAGCGAGAGATTATTGTGTCCCATTCTGCCCCTGTATTAAGGAAAAAAAAATCACTATTTTCCACACAGCAATTTGGGTTTAATGACTGTTGTGTCACTTACACCTGTATTAAGATAAAACAATCATTGTTATTCAGACAGCAATGTAAGCCGTGTAATTGTTTTGTTCCTGGATGCTCACCTGTCTTAACAATAAAAATCACTGTGCTCCAGCCAGTGATTTAAGCCAAGTGATTTTGTGTCCCTGTGGCTACACCTGTATTTAGGATAAAAATCATTGTTCTCCAGATAGCGATTAAAACTGAGTAATTTTTTGTCCCTGTGTGTACACCTTTATTTAGGAAAATATTACTCTTCTCCAGACAGCAATTTTAGCCAAGAGATTGTTGTGTCTCTGCATGTGCAATTGTTCTGAGGAAAAAATATGCACCTGTTTTAAGGAAAGTGAATTGTTCTCCAGACCGTTTTTTTTTTTTTTTTTGCGGCATTGTTTTGTCTCTGTGTACATACCTATATTAAGGGGAAAAAATCACTGTTCTTCAGACAGCAATTTAAACTGAGTGATTGTTGTGTTCCTGCATGTCGAACTCTATTTAGGAAAGAAAATCACTGTTCTCCAGACAGCAATTTAATCCAAGTGATTTTTGTGTCCCTGCATGCACAACTGTATTTATGAAAAAATCATGTTCTCCACACATTGATTTAAGTTGAGCAGTTGCTGTGTCTCTGCATGCACAACTGTTTTTAAGAAAAAATCACTGTTCTTCATATAGCAATTTAAGCTGAGTGATTGTGTGTCCCTACATGCATAATTGTATTAAGGAAAAAAATCCACTATTCTCCAGACTGACGATTTAAGCCAAGTGATTGATGTGTTCCTGCATTGCACACCTGTATTAAGTAAAACAAATCACGGTTCTCCAGGCAGGAATTTAAGCTGAGTGATTGTTGTGTTCCTGCATGTACAACTGTAATTGGGAAAAAATTACTGCTCTCCAGACAGCTATTTAAACTGACTGATTGTTGGGTCCCTGTGTGCAAAACTGTATTTGGAAAATAAATCACTTTTCTCCAGAGAGCAATTTAAGCTGAATGATTGTTATATCTCTTCATGACACCTGTATTAAGGAAAAATACATTTCTGTTCTCCAGATAGCGATTTAACTCAAGTTACTGTTATGTCCCTGCATGTACAGCTGTTTTTAGGAAAAATCACTGTTCTCAGACAGCGATTTAAGCCAAGTGATTGTTGTGTCCCTGTGTGCATACCTATATTTAGGAAAAAAAAATCACTGTTCTCCAGACAGCGATTTAAGCATGAGGGATTGTTTTATTCCTGTGTGCACACCTGTATTTAGGAAGATAATCATTGTTCTCCATACAATGATTTAAGCCAAGTGATTGTTGTGTCTCTGCATGCACAACTGTATTAACCTTAGGAGACTAGCACTTTCCTATTGGAAATGTATAGTAAACTGAGCACTTTCTACACCACTCTAAAAGTATTTGCTCTGAGCAACAACTGTATGCAATAAACACATGATAATTTAGTAATTAGCATGAAAGGTGCATATCATTTGAAAGATAACAAATCAAAGATCACGTGGGATTATAGAATATTCCAACCACTGCTCACTATTGGCCATAACAAGCATAAAATGGCGTTGCGTAAATGAACTGCAGTTGAAAACAATGGCCAGCAAACAGTTTACCAGACACAAATGTGACAAACTATTTTACCCCAGGCATAGTGAACCTCATCTGTGATCTACAGATATGTTAGCTACAAAATCATGTATGGAACACCAGACTCCCTTCAGTGACTTGTGTTCAAATTGGGCCAATCCCACACCATGACGTGGTTCTATTGGCATACGCAGGGACACGGAAAATATTATGGTATCTGTGTGGCATGATCCGAGTGGAATAGACCACAAAACCATACATGTTTTGTTTCAGCTTACAAGCCCAATGCACAAAAAAAAATGTTGGTCCAGCTCATCCAGTGCTCGATGTGGCGTGGACCATAGTGTGTTGCGTCATTAGCAGGCATCAAAACCAATGACCCAGATTTCCCATTACCCAACAAAAGCACAACAAAGCATATTACCTCATGTACAATGAACTCATCTTTGATATATTGACCTTTGAGCTACAAATTCATGTATGGAACACCCAACTCCTATCAACACCTGCGTTCAAATCTAGCCAGTTCCCCATCATGGCGCATTCTCATAGCATACGTGCAGGGACACGGGAAAAGATTGTGGGTACTGTGTGCCTTATCCGAGTGGAATAGACCACACAAACCATACATGCTTTGTTTCAGCTTACATGCCCAACGCACAAAAAATATTTGGTCACAGCTCATCCAGTGCTCGATGTAGCATGGACCATAGTGTGTTGCGCCATTGCGCAGCATCAAAAACCAATGACCCAGATTTCCATCACTCTATCAAAAGCACAACAAAGCATATTAGCTCATGTACAATGAACCTTAGCTTTGATATACTGACCTTGAACTACAAATTCATGTATGGGACACCCAACTCTATCAGCCGCCCATGCTCAAAACTAACCAGTACCCAACCATGGTGCATTCTCATGGCATACGCCCAGGACACAGGAAAAGATTGTGGGATCTGTGCCACTATCCGAGTGGAATAGACCACACAAACCATACATGCTTTGTTTCAGCTTACAAGCCCAATGCACAAAATAAAAATATTTGGTCATAGCTCATCCAGTGCCGATGTAGCGCGGACTATAGTGTTGCGCCATTGGCGAGTATCAAAAACCAATGACCCAGATTTCCCATCACCCTATCAAAAGCACGACAGACATATTACCTCATGTACAGTGAACCTTAGCTTTGATGTACTGACCTTTGAACTACAAATTCATGTAGGACACCCAACTCCTATCAGTGCCTCTGTTCAAAACCTAACCAGTACCCAACCATGGTGCATTCTCACAATACGCACAGGGACACGGAAAAGATTATGGTATCTGTGTGGCACTATCCGAGTGGAATAGACCACACAAACCGCACTGTTTTGTTTCAGCCATGCTCCAATGCGCAAAAAAATTATTTCATCAAAGCTCAT
Source organism: Neoceratodus forsteri (assembly GCA_016271365.2). Taxonomy (NCBI): domain Eukaryota; kingdom Metazoa; phylum Chordata; order Ceratodontiformes; family Ceratodontidae; genus Neoceratodus; species Neoceratodus forsteri. The sequence continues at coordinate 632,895,910 of CM057455.1, read as the reverse complement.
CCAGTGCTTGATGTAGCGTGGACCATAGTGTGTTGCGCCTATATGCAGCATCAAAACCAATGACCCAGATTTCCCATTACCCTATCAAAAGCACAACAAAACATATTACCTCATGTACAATGAACCTTATCTTTGATATACTGACCTTGAGCTACAAATTCATGTATGGAACACCCAACTCCTATCAACACCCATGCTCAAATCTAGCCAGTTCCCCATCATGGGCATTCTCATGGCATACGCACAGGGACACGGAAAAGATTGGGGATCTGTGTCCACTATCCGAGTGGAATAGACCACACAAACCATACATGTTTTGTTTCAGCTTATGCTCAAAGCACAAAAAAATATTTGGTCACAGCTCATCCAGTGCTCGACGTAGCATGGACCATAGTGTGTTGCGCCATTGCGAGCATCAAAACCAATGACCCAGATTTCCATCACCCTATCAAAAGCACAACAAAGCATATTAGCTCATGTACAATGAACCTTAGCTTTGATATACTGACCTTTGAACTCACAAATTCATGTAAGGGACACCCAACTCCTATCAGTGCCCTCATGCTCAAAACTAACCAGTACCCAATCATGGTGCATTCTCACGGCATACGCACAGGGACACGGGAAAGATTATGGTATCTGTGTCGCACTATCTGAATGGAACAGACCACACAAACCATACTTGTTTTGTTTCAGCTTATGCTCCAATACACAAAAAATTATTTTGTCACAGCTCATCCAGTGCTCGATGTAGCGTGGACCATAGTGTGTTGCCATTGCGCAGCATCAAAACCAATGACCCAGATTTCCCATTACTCCTATCAAAAGCACAACAAAGCATATTACCTCATGTACAATGAACGTTATCTTTGATATACTGACCTTTGAGCTACAAATTCATGTATGGAAACACCAACTCCTATCAACACCCTGCTTCAAATCCAGCTAGTTCCCCATCATGGCGCATTCTCATGGCATACGCACAGGGACACGGAAAAGATTGTGGATCTGTGTGCCACTAACCAAGTGGAATAGAGCACACAAAACCATACATGTTTGGTTTCAGCTATAAGCCCAATGCACCAAAAATATTTGGTCACAGCTCATCCAGTGCTCGATGTAGCGTTGACCATACTGTTGCGCCTATTGCGCAGCAATAAAAACAATGACCCAGATTTACCATCATCCTATCAAAAGCACAACAAAGCATATTACCTCATGTTCAATTAACCTCATATTTGATATGCTGACCTCTCAGCTACAAATTCATGTATGAAATACCCAACTCCTATCAGCGCCCTGTGTTCAAAACCAACCAGTACCCAACCATGGTGCATTCTTACGGCATACGCACAGGACGCGGGAAAAGATTATGGTACCTGTGGCACTATCCGAGTGGAATAGACCACACAACCATACTGTTTTGTTTCTAGATTACAAGCCCAATGCACAAAAAAAATTATTACGCCACAGCTTATCCAGTGCTCGATGTAGCGGACCATAGTGTATTGTGGCATTGCAGCTATAAGCCCTATGCACACAAAATGTGCCCATTCCACACCATGGCGCATTCTGAAGGCCTAAGCAGAGGGACACAGAAAAAATCATTGGAGATGGTTGTGGCTCTATCCTTGTGGAATATACTACAGAAACCACACTTTTTTTTCTCTGCCTACTCCTACCTCTGGTTAGCCACTCCTTTGGGTCCTCCAAAATCTCCCTGCCTGCTCACTCTCCTCTCTGCACCAGCCACTCACCTCACATCATGGCCCCACCAGGTAACCCGGCGTATCCCTCACAGACAGTTCTCTCCTCTGAGGGGGCAGCCGCATCTTATTTTGACCTAGGGGTGCCACTGAAGTGGTGCCAGTAATGAGGTCTGGCTGCAGTGGGGAACCAGGAGGACCATCATCCATTCAATCAGGCAGTTTCCTGGTTTCTCCCGGGAGTGGCATGCCACTGACCCCATAGTGTTCACCGACGCCCACCACTTTCCCAGCAATTTCATCTCAGGTGTCCATGCTACACTCCTGGTCTCCACCAGGTCCAGCAGGCACAGAGATGCACCCACCCAGAGAAGGCATGCCATCTTGGGACACTCCTTCCTTCTCCCCTGCCAGCCCTCCAGTTACCTGAGTCCATTCTGAACCCGGTCGCCAGCGCCGCAAGCGGAAATCCAACCACTGTGCCGATGGGGCCAGCTAACCATACATGTTTTTGAAGCATGTTACATGCCCTAGCACCCCCAAAATTAATCTGGTCACAGCCCTCCACACCTTGATTTAGTGGGACCCCAAAGTGTTGCATCATTGTGAAGCATCATAAAAGAAAGGATCCAGATTTGTCATCATCTTATTAAAAATATGACAAAGGTCAACTTATGCCCTCATAAAATACTTGTTCTCTTGGGGTACTGCTCCCGACTTGTATCCTACAGGTGGTGAAAGGTGAAGACTGATACAGGGAAGTTCTTATGAAACCTGAAATTTTAGACATTTTAATCTTCATGATCAACCATATGAGAGGCAGTGTACTAAAAACAAAAATAGAAATCTAGGTATGCTCATCTTTGAATCCTACCACAGCCTCTTTCACTGTAAATGTGCAATGTAGTTAGTAAAACATTCACATATCTGATAATTCTACAGCTTTTCTTGCCAAGAAAAAGGAGCAGTTGAGCCAACGGACACCTAAATTCCATAGTTAATTGTACATACACAATAAAGCAGTCTTCCAAACCACTTGTCAGAGGGTAACTAGTTTTAGGAAGGAGAAATGCAAATGTAGATCATAGAAACATAAAAAGCTAAAATTTTTCTTTTACCATGTTTTATATAGAATAAAGTATGGGTCGGGTGTGTAATGAGATTTACACACACCGGTTGTGGGATGCTGCATATAAACCCCGAGTATGAAAAGCATCCCACAAGGATGGTGTGTGTGTGATCCTAGTTTGACATCGACTATTTTTTATTTTATATAATTGCCGATTTGCCTTTTGCCTCAGCAATTATATAAAATAAAGAGGTCTGTGTCTCCTGCCAGTCTATGCCACGGTCAGTCCTTTTACTGCAGTGCCGAGATTTTTATATTTTAAATTGTTTTTTTCCCGATTTCTTCACGCCTTCTGTGCAGAGTACAGGGAGAAAAGAAGAGGACTTACACGAGTTGTTCTGGCAGTTCGGGTAACACGGAAGCGGAGTGATGCTGGTGAAGCGCTGCGTAGCATGCGCAGAGAAGGGAAATCGCAACGCGTTTACGTTATAAATGCCTTTATAACGGTAAATTACACCACAGTTTCCCTATGGGAAAAGGCAGAGCCAGTAATTATAGCACAATAAAGTGAAGTCACAGTACAGTGAGAGAAGCAGATGTCCAGCATATCAGTGGTCAAATATTCAGTTATTTACCTTGTTTTCTACATTGTTTTGCCTGGTTGATTATGCTTTCTTCTTTTCACTGAGCTTTTATGTTCTTGGTCTGCATAGTACTATGAATAAAGAAGTAAAAGAATGTTATCACAAAGTAATGTCTTCATTTTTTGTTTGATTTACAGCAATGCCATGGTCATATATATTATCTGTCATGATATGCACTGCTTCCTCCTACCCACACATCCCTTGAATAGTTCTCAAATTTTAGCATATGGAACAATGCGACTGTAAAATTCAGGGTCTACCTGCAGAAACAGATATCACACAACTAATCTGACAAGAGACCTACAGTTGCATTCCATTCGAGGTTAAGTACCTGGACACCCATGTTCCCATCTCTCTTGCATTGATATCAGGATTGCTGGTTGCCATATACACTTCTTCATACTTACCTGTGAGGAAAATTATGTTGAAATACATCCACTAACATAGAAACATAGAAACAGAGACTTGGCAGCAGATACAGACCCTTGACCCACCTAGTCTGCCCATTTCCCTACCTGCAGGATAGGCCGCAGATCCTAGTTAACCAACAGCCTATTTCTTCCTACCCCCTAAGAATTGCCTTTTATGTCTGTCCCATGACATGTTCATTGGATAAAATAAATGGTTAGTTATCAGGCAATACAAAATACATCCAGTCATGTGGCACTCATGCCCACTGAATGTATAATCTGTGCAGAAATAAAACATTTGCTTTTGAAAATGCTGAAATATAAAATATTTAATAAACATTTTCCATAACACCCATTTACCTTAACTTTTCACTAGAAATATGTGATATTGCACCAGACAGCCTTTTAAAATATTGCAAAAAACTAGCATAATATTCAACAACTATATCATTATGAGATAAACTAAACACTTATTTATATTACAACATTCATTTATTAAATGCAGTATAGCATTATAAACCCTCTAAACACTACAATAAAACAACCAGCAGTATATTCAAAATAATGTTGAATTGAACCCCTCAACTGCCAACCACACATGCGCATAAATAAGTAGCAAGAATAAGGACAGCGGAACATGCTACGGGACGCAGCCTGAAAATAGGCAATATTTGTCTAATGCATTTACCCTCTCAACAAAAACTAAATAAATAAATAAATAGATAAATAACAACAATATCTGCAAAACTAAACATTGCTAGAAGGAAAATGTTTATGGCTATGGAAATCTCATGCTTCCAGTGCCCCCCAAAAAAAATAGAATGTTGATAATCACTTCCTGTTTATCTAGTACTTATGCTTTTTATGTAACAGGAATGTGCAAAAATATACAAATCTGTTGTTCCCAGCAAAAGTACATTAGTCAGAGTCTGACTCTTCAGGCATCCCATAGTCCTTTGTGTGATACTCCATGAAACATGGTGCAACACAAGCCCTTTCATACAGTCTGGGCACCAGTATGCCTCTTTCGATTTCTTTTGCTGCACACTACATTTACTTGAGCTGGTGTCTTCTTCAGTGGAGTTGATGGAACTTGCAGGGGAATGAGTTCTGTTAGGCGCAGCCAGGTCATCATCTGCTGCCTTACTGTGCACCAATGGAGGACGGAACTTGACAGATCAGCCATGGTTATTAGTCCAAGAAATATTTATGCATCGGAAGTCGTGATGGGTCATCTTCTTTGTTTCGATGCGTGCTAGAGTAGTACAAACATGATTTTAAATGCCCAGTTCAGAACTGTAAAGAATATTTTTTCCACCATTTCAAGCTGCGGTGCTCAAAGGCATAGTATTGGAATACTGATCTAATAAGTCCATCACCAAGTTTATGTTTGTTGTAGTCAATTACAGTGGTCGGTTTCAATATCTCCTCACCAGTATGTTGCCTCTTCCAGTAGATTTCTTTCATTTTTGTGAAATGTTGACAATACATACATATCTCTCTTGTCATGCCATCTGATGCATAGTATTGATCCATCACATAGCGCCTGGTTTGTCCTCGCTAGTTTCCCTTCACGTAGTGAAGTTGCATGACCTCTGTTTGGCATGACTGTTCCGTATGATAAATTTTCCTCTCGAGCAGGTCCCTGAACAGTTGGACAGATGTAGTAGCGATCCAGCCACAACATGTAACCCTGTTCACAATAGCATGAAATTAGGTTCATAACTCGTATTCCAGTAGGCTGACCTTTATCACATTCAGGCTTTGTGTCCGCCACAGTATATGTCCGTCATCCAGTAAAATCGACGGTGTCTCACACAGACAAAATGCTTTCAATCCAAACCGAAGTTGGTTTCTGTGGATTGTAGACCTTGAAACCAAGGCGCCCTTTGAATAGTATCATAGCCTCATCCAGGCACAGGTTACAGTGTGGATAGTAAAGTTTGTGAATGTTGCATCTGAACATATTCAGAATCCACGGATCTTTGCAAGACGGTCACCACTATCAGCTGTAGCATTATTGCTCATATGCAGAAATGAAAGAATGTTTAAGAACATATCCCGATGACATGCATTGTCCAAAATTGGGGTAGTGCAAAAGATTGGTTGACCAGTAATCAGCTATTCTGTTTTTAACCACTAATCCCATTGAATGCAAAAGCATGAAGTGATCATCATGGCGCCTAGTCACATCTTTAACTTTTGACAGTCGTGGAATGAAATGGGATGTTCACTCGGTCTTCGCTCAAAATGTTGACCTGCATAACGATTTGTCTCTTCCGTTATGACATTAATGATTTGTTCATCAAATATGCGGAAGTAATCCACGGGAGCAGTATTCACAGGTAATGTTCCTTGAAATCCAGGCATTTTCTCTGGTGTAAAATCAGCATGCTCCTTCACACATCTGTTCTTAGACCACACTCGTCAGTTTCACTTTCAGAGGTTTCAGATATATCAACATTTATGCTGTCATCACTTTCATCATGTACATAATATGACTCTAGTTGATTACCATCAGAAGACTGACAAATTCTCCTTCCCAACAGACTGTATGTTCTCATCTGTGACATCATTTTCTTCATTTTCTATGAACTCATCTCTGAAATTTCTTCCTCAATGTCACTGCAATATCAGCAAAAATAGCTTCTAACACCTCAGCAGCACTCTTTCCAGACTTTCAGCCATGTCTTTCTTTCTTTTTCCTTGTACCTGTCAACACAAGGAAACACAACACTCATTCTGAATCAGTCTTCGTGTTTCCTCCACTGTGATAAAGCAGTATGATTGGATGATTCTAGATAGGTCAAGATTGGCTTTACTGGCGCTGAGGCACTGTTGTCATGTTTCTCCCACAGCAAGCTAGCAGATTGCAAATAATGTAAAACAAGGGTGATGTCATTTTTCAGATTACCCCATGTATACACAGCCACTGTCATGATTCTGTCACACTGAACAGATTCAATAAGGGCACACAATTTTTGCATTTGCTTTTTGGTGGTGTGTGACCCTCCTCACGAATGTAGTGCAGGGTCAAAATTTAGTTTTCTGCCAATGGTCAGCAGGGCTAGTCCTGGAAAATCTAGCCCCCCAAGAAACACGTGGTGATAGCACGCTGGGAGCCCACTCCAGCGTACCAAAATCATCCTTGTGAAAGAAGAAAGGTCCCTGTGAGTCCTTTTGCCTCCCCCACCGGCATTCGATCTCCCACGCCCCACCCCATACTTACCTCCAGAGCCCAGCGATGACCTTCAGTGGACAGGGAGCGATCTGCACTTCTCAAACCGACCGCCGAACTGAGAAAACGCTGATAAGCTGTATAACGGCATAAATGTTTTTTTCAACTTAGGTAGATATTCTGCTATTTTTTTTTTGACTTTGTAAACACATTTTCAACATGGGGTTCTTGGGACCCTTCTTATGACTTCTGTCACTGTCATGGCATTATTCGGTCTAGAAAGGTGATTTTGCAGTTACGTGTGGAATCGCCTTCGGACTGACTAACAAAATAACAGTGTGTTCATAAGGAGGTTTCTCAAAAGCCTATGTTGCAAATTTGGTGACAAAAGCCATAAAATAATTGTGCTATGAGCGTACATTGAGCACTTTATCTAAATCTAATCTGAAAATCTAAAAATGTATATAACTAAAAATAACGTGGGCAGTAAAAAAAAAAAAAATAAATAAACCTCTGCCTATACTGAGGTTCGAATCCCACCACCAGCCACTGAACCTGCACGCATGCATTGAATTGCAACTGCCCTTTACAGTGACCAAAAACACGATCGCGAGGGAGAAACCACAGGCTGCAGACACCGGACCCGCGATCGGAGAGCCAGGATTCCTTTGTTTCTTCCTCTACCTGCCCGATAGACCGCTGCCATGCTGCCACACTCCTGCATTTTTTGAACTTGGTGCCGTAGCACCTGAGACTATTGGACCCTCCACAGTGATGTTGGCTGCTCTTCCCCTATTAAGGGCGAGCGGTCCCCTGCTTTTCAGTTTCACTAACATTCTGCCTTGTTGTGTCAGAGGTGGAGAGGCGAGGGCAACCTGTACCTGGGAGGCCCCCAAGCTTACTGTAGCTCCCTTAGCACCGGCAGCCTCCTCAGCAAGAGAAATCTCCACTGCCCCTGCCATTGCAGGCACTGATTTACAGTTTGTGTTTCAGCCTCCTGCCCACCCCATTCCCTCCTCCCATTAAATGCGCAAGCTCCACCTCCAGAGCCTGACTCCAACCTACCGGGTCTGGGGTGGTCCTGATAAATTACAACAGGCGCCCATCATCTCATTATAAAAATAAAGTGAATCTACCAAAACCACTGACCTGGGAAACCCTGCCCTGCTGTTCTGAGGCTCACCCTATCTCTCCAACACCTGCAGTGAGCTGATCTTAGTCTCTGTCCTGAACCACTGTCTGGTGCCCATAGCTGCTAAAGCTCAACTGCAACTCACTGTCATAATTGCCAATCTGATTCATATTGCCTAATTGACAAATCATGTTATTTTGTGACTTGGTTTTTATTACAAAATAATTGACAAATGATGTTAATTTTCAGACTTGGGTTTTCTATTACAGCTTCTTCCCACTAACCATCTATTATTATATGTGTTGACCTGCTATTTCGCTTGCAACTGCTCTCATCCCCTGCTGGGCCATAAGGTTGACCTGCCAAGGTTTGGCCCACTTGAGCCGCCCATACCGGGGTCTGAGCAGGCCCAGGAACCTGCTGTCCCTCACTTCCAAAATGTTGTCTCCTAGGGTGCTTCACACTGAATTGTGGGAGTCCCCAAGATGCGAAGGGTGACGTGCTGCCCTTTCAGAGTACTGTCATCCTCGTCGGGCTCATAATGGGGCTTGCACCTCCAAGTGGCATCCAGCCCCTGATGACTACCTGTGACTGCTGGAATAAGTCTCCCTCTGAAGAGGTGCCAGACTACCCTTTCTAACCTTCTGGCATACTCCAAGACACTGTGCTGTCTTACTTGCTGCCCCAACCTCAGGGTCTCCTGAACTCAGTCCGGGTCCGGCATCTCCTAGCACGCAAGCCCCTGACAGGAGAGACTCCAAACAGGTGGTACCTCCTCTGGATCTTACTCATAATACTAGCTGTGGCTCATGACATCGAGCCAAGTCAGGCCTTAACTCCTCGCCCCCACCACCCCTCTCAATGGAGGCTGGTAGGACTAAATGTCGTGCACTCACTATTCGGAGTCTCCTACCTAACTTTAATGAGTTAATCACCTGGGTCTCCTCTACAAGCCTGATATACTTGGAGTGACTGAGACCTGGCTGAAATCCTCCATTCCTGACTCAGCATTTGCTCCCTGGGTATGAAATCATAAGACTGGATCGACCTGGGAATAAACGGAGGTGGCATCCTGATCTATTATAAGAACCACCTGAAGGTAACTCAGGTGGCTCACCAGCCCTCCTCCATCTCCTTGTGAGCTTCTTCATGCCTTGCTCTTACTCAGGAACACCAAGAAACTTCATGTGGTTTGCACCTACAATCCCTCAAAGGAGGGCCTCTAGGCCTGACCCACCTCCTGGACACAGTAGGTCCTAGCATTGGTGACAACGAACTAATTATCATGGGTGACATCAACCTTAACTGGACCGGTGGTAATGTGAGGCAGTCACGAAACCCTACTTGCTAATCACTCTCTCACTCAACTTGTCCAGTAACCAACCAGACAGTTGGCAAATGGATCCTCCAGCTCCCTCCTGGACTGGATCCTGTCTAACCGACCTGAAAGGATCTCCTCCATAGGAACCCTACCTGACTCCATCTCTGACCATTCCCCAGTCTACTGTGTGTGGAGAATACCATCCCAAAGTTCCTCATAAAATCATCCAGATAAGGAACCATGCTAAGTTTGTACCTGAAGAGTTCAGGAGGATCTAAGGCTAACTGATTGGTCAGGGTGCTGGGAGCATCTGATCCTCTGCTGCAGCTCACTTTCTCTCTACTTTTGGGGCTTTGCAGGACAAGCAAGCTCCCTTGGTTATAAGGAGGGTCAGGGGGTCCATCACACCATGGTTTGCATGGAAGTCTCCTAGCCCTCATGAGGGGTAGAGACAAGTGTTGGGCCCACTACAAAAGCTCCCCTCGATCAGACAATTTTCCAACGATAACGAAATATCAGAAATAAGTGCAAAAAGGCAATCAGGGCTGCCAAAAGTGACTTCTGTAAGTCTGCCCTACTCAGCTCAGCCAATGATCCCAGACGGTTCTGAGAAACATCTAAACACTTGTCAGTGGGCCCTACAGTGCAGGGGTATTTGACATGGTTATTGGTGGTGTCTCCTGTAACAATTCCACACAATTGCCAATGCACTAAATTCAAACTTACTGACCTGTCGGCTCACTTCAACTCACTTCCCGCCTGAAGAGAACTCTACTGGTCCTCCTTCTGCTCTGGGCCACTGGCTTCCTCCCCTGACCGCCTTCTGTCTCAGGGCTGTTTCAGTTACTGGATGTGGGTGGTTAAAAAAAAAAAAAATCTACATTCAGGTTTGAATCCTCCACTGCCGTTGAAACCATTATATTGCAATGGGCAACTAAAACCTTCACAAACCTGCCAATGTACCAATTCCAACCATCACGGTCAATCATAGATGCGAGCAGTTAAACAAAAAAAAAATAGTAATGCATATATTCAGGTTCTAATCCCACCACAGCCACTGAACGTATGCATGCAATGCAGCAATGAAAACCTTCACAAAGCTACTAATTTTCCAATTTCAACCATCGTAATCAACTGTGGATGTGGGTGGTTAAAAAAAAAAAATTCCTAAATTCAGGTTTGAATCATCCACAGCTGCTCAAACTATATTTATTGCAATGCAGCAACTAAAACCTTCACAAACATGCCAATGTACTATTTCTAACCATCATGGTCAACCATAGATGTGGGCAAACCCCCAAAAATAATAATGAATATATTCAGGTTCTAATCCCACCACAGCCACTGAATGTGGACACATGCAATGCAGCAATTCAGACCTTCACAAAGCTGCTAATTTTCCACTTACAACCATCATAATTAACTGTAGAATGTGGGTGGTTAAAAAATCTACATTCAGGTTTGAATCCTCCACAGCCGCTGAAAACCATTTTATTGCAATGCAACAACTGAAACCTTCACAAACCTGCCAATGTACCAATTCCAACCATCATGGTCAATCATAGATGTGGGCAGTTACAAAAAAAAATAGTAATGCATATATTCAGGTTCTAATCCCACCACAGCCACTGAACGTATGCATGTAATGCAGCAATGAAAACCTTCACAATGCTACTAATTTTCCAATTTCAACCATCGTAATCAACTGTGGATAAGGGTGGTTAAAAAAATTCTAAATTCAGGTTTGAACCTCCACAGCTGCTCAAACTATATTTATTGCAATGCAGCAACTGAAACCTTCACAAACATGCCAATGTACTATTTTAACCATCATGGTCAACCATAGATGTGGGCAAACCTCCAAAAATAATAATGAATATATTCAGGTTCTAATCCCACCACAGCCACTGAATGTGGACGCATGCAATGCAGCAATTCCGACCTTCACTAAAGCTGCTAATTTTCCACTACAACTATCATAATTAACTGTGGATGTGGGTGGTTAAAAAAATCTACATTCAGGTTTGAACCCTCCACTGCCGCTGAAACCATTATATTACAATGCGGCAACTAAAACCTTCACAAACCTGCCAATGTACCAATTCCAACCATCATGGTCAATCATAGATGTGGGCAGTTCCAAAAAAATAGTAATGCATATATTCAGGTTCTAATCCCACCACAGCCACTGAACGTATGCATGCAATGCAGCAATGAAAACCTTCACAAAGCTGCTAATTTTCCAATTTCAACCATTGTAATCAACTGTGGATGTGGGTGGTTAAAAAAAAATTCTAAATTCAGGTTTGAATCCCTCCACAGCTGCTCAAACTATATTTATTGCAATGCAGCAACTAAACCTTCACAAACATGCCAATGTACCAATTCTAACCATCATGGTCAATCATAGATGCAGGCAGTTCCCAAAAAAAAAAAAGTAATACATGTATTCAGGTTCTAATCCCACCACAGCCACTGAATGTGCATGCATGCAATGCAGCAATCTGACCTTCACAAAGCTGCTAATTTTCCACTTACAACCATCATAATCAACTGTGGATGTGGGTGGTTAAAAAATCTACATTCAGGTTTGAATCCCTCCACAGCCGCTGAAACCATTTTATTGCAATGCAACAACTAAAACCTTCACAAACCTGCCAATGTACCAATTCCAACCATCATGGTCAATCATAGATGCGGCAGTTCAAAAAAAAAAAAAAATGTATATATTCAGGTTCTAATCCCACCACAGCCACTGAACGTGTATGCATGAAATGCAGCAATGAAAACCTTCACAACGCTACTAATTTTCCAATTTCAACCATCGTGAATCAACTGTGGATGTGTAGGTGGTTAAAAAAATTCCTAAATTCAGGTTCGAATCCCTCCATAGCTGCTGAAAGTATATTTATTGCAATGCAGAAACTAAAACCTTCACAAACATGCCAATGTACCAATTCTAACCATCATGGTCAACCATAGATGTGGGCAACCCCCAAAAATAATAATGAATATATTCAGGTTCTAATCCCACCACAGCCACTGAATGTTACGCATTCAGTGCAGCAATCAGACCTTCACAAAGCTGCTAATTTTCCACTTACAACCATCATAATGAACTGTGGATGTGGGTGGTTAAAAAAATCTACATTCAGGTTCAAACCTCCACAGCCGCTGAAACCATTTTATTGCAATGCAACAATTAAAACCTTCACAAACCTGCCAATGTACCAATTCTAACCATCAATAAAAAATAATGGATATATTCAGGTTCTAATCCCGCCACAGCCACTGAATGTGTACACATGCAATGCAACAATTCAAACCTTCACAAAGCTGCTAATTTTCCAATTTCAACCAATGTAATCAACTGTGGATGTGGGTGGTTAAAAAAATAAAGGTTCTAAATTCAGGTTTGAAGCTATAATTTTTCAATCTACGTCTGGCAGACTGAGGTCACACAATAGCAACATCTCTCTCTTGTTTGCCATCTTTTGGATTGCTTCCACTAGCCCTTATCCAACAACCCCACTCCTCAGGTTTGAGGTCTGTAGATCACTCCAGTGCAAATAGCGTATCGTCTGCACCACAGTTCAGCCACATTCAATTCCGCCCACAAACTCTTGGCTATCATAAAAATTCTAAGACTCACCTCTCCACATGCTCAGACACGTGCAGTCTCACTCACAACACACACACACACACACACACACACGCAGACACAGTCACACGAGTCACACATGTGTAGTCACAGACACACTCAGTCACACACAGAGCAGTCACACACACACACAGACACACGTAGTCACACACACAGACACACGCAGTCACACACACGCACAAACACACGCAGTCACACACAAACACACGCAGTCACACACAACACACGCAGTCACACACAAACACACGAGTCACACACAAACACACACAGTCACACACAAACACACACTAACAGACTATGCTGAGTCATTACAATAAACATCCATCCTCCCTCACAAAAGATACAGAGAAGATCTTACCTGGGTACTAGGGATCCACATGTACGATTGACTGGATGACATGACAGACCTGTAAAATAAAATTTAGTAAAGGGGTCAAAGGATCTGTAGTTCTTAGAGAGTAAACATGAAGTATAAATTGGGTTAGACATAAAGTAATACTTATCTGATGGGAAAGGAGTAAGCATCCCATGGGACCTGCAAAAGTAAAGATGAAAATATGAGAAAATAGAATATTGAGTTCTGAGACTCCCCACAGCACACTAAATATGCTCCATCGCACAGCTGGAACCACCATCCCCACTACTCTTGTAGCAGACTGGCAGATGCTGATAACCTATCAGCGACAGATACCTCCACTTTCCATCCCCAAAATACTAACTGTGATACCTCATGCAGAACTTGTGTTCTCCCACTTTGGAACAGCAAGAACACCTGACACACACTAGCAATCCCAGCAAAATACTTGTGCTCATCCACATCACAATGCAGTAGCTCACAAACCACTCAGTATTAGACCTCCACCAGAACAGACAGTCACCGCCTGGCTACTTCTAAGCAGCAGGCGGCTACCACTCCCCGACATACAACCTGATAGACCCCTTCCCACACCAGACTACCTGTACTCCCTCACACCACACAGCAGGAACCCCAACCCACACTACCCCTTTACAGCAAACTTTCCCAAAACAGACTGACAGATACTGGCAACTCATCTACAGCAGAGGCCCCCACCCCAAAATATTTGTCAGAGCTGCAACCAGCAGACTACCTGTGCCCCAGCTTGGCACAGCAAGAACCATTGACCGACACTAGCCTTCTGCAACAGACTTCCTATAACAGTCTTGAGTAGACTGGCAACCACCCTGCAGCAGATGCACCTCCCTACGATCCCTACATACCAGTAGTGCCCCATCACAGAAAGAACCACCAACCTACACTATCACTTTACAACAGTTCTCCCTAGACCAGATGTTCAGAGACCAACAGCAGTAGCATCCTGCAATCCACAGCCATATTACGTGTTCCCCATACCCACAGTCAGACGACTACATGTGCCTACCAACACTGCAAAGCAGTAACTCCTAAACCACTTTGCATTTTGACCACACAAGAACAGACTGGCAGAGACCAACAATCCCATTTCAACAGAGGCCAAACACAACAGACCACCTGTTACCTCTCCAAACTGGGCAGAGAACCTGTACCCAACCTTGTCTCAACAAGAATGCCCATCCAAAACTACTGCTTGCAGCATACCACCCAAAACTTACTATCACATTTTCTTATACCATTTGTTGCCATCTATTCTTCAGACTACAAGAGCATGACAGCTTTGCAGTCCCTGAGAACCATACCACTACCCCCACACACACACACTCACACTCTTCATGCATGAATGCACAACAATGCTTCAGAAACCCTGGCCTTCAGAAGTACAGCATTTCAATTTACAGGAGTGCACCATTTGTTTTGATGTTATACAGTATGTATTATTATGCGTGTGTATATATATATATATATACATATACACACACACACACACACACACACACACACACACACACAGTACATAATGTCTGCTTTTACTCCTTGCAAAGCAGAGATGGGAAGAAATAAGTCAGACATACTATCTGGTTTATTTTATTGTTAGGATAAGCTTTCTTCAGTTTTTGTAGAGTGTACTGTATGTACACATCTTGCACAATAACCAGAGACTGACTCCTGAACAACAAGTACATTGCAGTATTGCACACTACCATATTCACCCAGTAAAACAGATGCAAGAGCTGCAGGCTATATGGAGAAGTAGCTGACCTGCTTATTGTTACAAGCAGTCGTGAATCCTATCTAGTACAATCATTTTCAGACAGCAAAGGAAGTACATGCACACAAGAGGGGGTAAAAAGGTACTTAGTGACAAGCTAGACTATCAGGCACTTCACTTGGCACTTTGTGTGTTTGCAAAAGAAATGTCGTTTTCTTTTTGTTGCCGTCATCTCCACAGCACCTTCAAAGGGCAGACGTGACATGTTGCTGTAAATGAGTGAACAAGATTCACTCTAGGCTGACAATCTTACTTCGAAGTAACTGCTAGGGCTTAGAGTTATGGCAGATGAAATGAAAACATAACAGTCTTACTGGTCTCTGATCTGACACAGCACTCTGGCAGTACTGCTGTCCTCAAGACATTCCATGAAGTTTTCTGACTTTCTGCTCGTGGTCAGCTCTACATTTTGCAGCATTGCTGAGACAAGGTATTCAGCTGAGCTATGTATTGCCAGAGTGTCGATGGTTTCAGATCAGAGACGGCTTCCAGACATGCACTACATGTAAAATACTCCCCAGGGCAAGTTATAAAAGGTGAAAGAAAACAACTAATGGAGATAGCAGCAGCCGGCACAGAACATCTTGAAGTGCATAAATAAATGGGCACACTGACATAAAGCCTCACTCGACAATCCCGGTTTATCTATTAGTTCACAAAAAATAAAAACTCCGCCATAATTCCTTTTACACATGGAGGCATGGATTCAGAAAAGGATGAAACATACCTGCTCTGCAACTTTCTTCGGCAGCTCCACATAGTGTAGGCGAGCATGAATGCAGTCAGAATTACTGTAGTCTGCCCTCTGAAACATTCGGATAAAAACTGAAAGCAAAAATTTTAGAAAATGACGTTTTAAAACATGAAAAAAAACACTACACACATGGCAAAGAGCTCAAAATGACTGCCATGAGTGTCCTTCTTCTCAAAATGGACGCCAAACATTTTCATTGGATAAGTTGCTTGCAGTGGGCAGGAAAACTCAGTGATGAATGGGCGACGTATAAATCGGCTGGCAGACTTAAAGGGACAGTAACAACAAACGTATATATACGTTTGCAGGCTCAGAGGGTTAAGAAAAAGCAATCTATTCTGCAGTCAGTGATTTAAACTGAGTGATTGCTGTGTCCCTGTGTCCAAACTGTATTTAGGAAAAAAAATCACTGTTCTCCAGACAGTGATTTAGGCTGAGTGATTGTTGTTTTGCAGTCTGCATACCTGTATTAAGGGGGAAAAATCATTATTCTCCAGATATCGATTTAAGCCAAGTGTTCTTGTGTCCTTGGATGCAAACCTATATTTAGGGAAAATAAATCACTGTTCTCCAGACTGCAATATAAGCCAAGTGCTTGTTGTGTCGCTGCGTGCACACCTCTATTAAGGAAAGCAAATCACTGTTGTCTGGACAGTGATTTAAGCTGAGTGATTGTTGTGCTCCTGCATGTACAACTGTAATTAGGAAAAAAATCACTGTTCTCCTGACAGCAATTTAGCCGAGATATTATTCGTCCCATTGTGAACCCTCAGATTAAGGGAAAAATCATTGTTCTTCACACAGCGATTTAAGCTGAATGACTGTTATGTCCCTTTGTGCACACCTGTATTAAGAAAAAGATCACTGTTCTTCAGACATGAATATAAGCTGAGTAATTGTTGTGTCCCTGGATGCACACCTGTATTAATGAAAAATTACAGTGCTGCAGGCATCAATATAAACCGAGTAATTGTTGGGTCCCTGTGTGCACACATGAATTTAGAAAAATAATCACTGCCCTCCAGACAGAGATTTAAGCTGAGAGATTGTTGTGTCCTGTAAGTACCGTGTATTTAGGAAAAGTATCATTGTCCTGCAGACAATGACTTAAGCTAGTAATTGTTGTTTCCATGCATGCACACATGGATTAAGTAAAATATCACTGTTCTCTAGACAGTGATATAAGCCTAGTGATTGTTGGGTCCCTGCGTGTACAACTGTGTTAAGGAAAAAAAATCGATGTTCTCCAGACAGTGATTTAAGCTGAGTGAGTGTTGTCTCTCCTGGTACATGTGTGTTAAAGAAAAAAAAATCATGTGTCTCCAGACAGCGATTTAAGCCGAGCGATTGCTGTGTCCCTGCATGCATACCTGTATTAAGGGGAAAAAACACTATTCTCCAGATGTCAATTTAAGCCAAGTAGTTGTTGTGTCCTTCGTGAAACCGGTATTTAGTGAAAAAATCGCTGTTCTCCAGACAGCGATTTAAACTCAAGGATTGTTGTGTTCCTGCTTTCACAGCTGTATTTAGGAAGATTATTACTGTTCTCCAGACATCAATTTCAGCTAAGTGATTGTTGTTTCCTGTGTGCACACCTGTATTAAGGAAAGAAAATCTGTTCTGCAGACACTGATTTAAACTGAGTGATTTGTGTCCCTGTGTCCAGAACTGTATTTAGGAAAAAATCACTGTTCTCCAGACAGCGATTTAAGTCAAGTGATTGTTGTCTGTGCGTGCACAACTGTATTTAGGAAAGAAATCACTGTTCTCCAGACAGTTATTTATACCATCTGATTGTTCTGTCTTCGCATGCACACCTGTATTAAGAAAAAAAATCACTGTTCTCCAGACAGCAATTTAAACTGACTGATTGTTGTTCCTGGGTGCACAACTGTATTTGGGAAAAATTATCATTGTTGTCCAGAGAGCGATTTAAGCTGAATGATTTTATGTCCCTGCATGCACACCTGTATTTAGGAAAAATTCTCTCGACAGCTATTTAAGCTGAGAGATTACTGTATCCTGCTGTACACCCCTGCATTGAGGAAAAAAATCACTGTTCTTCACACAGTGATTTAAGCCGAATGACTATTATGTCCTTTGTGCACACCTGTATTAAGAAAAAGATCACTCTTCTTCTTCAGACATCAATGTGCTAAGTAATTGTTGTGTCCCTGGATGCACGTCAGTATTAACAAAATAAAATCACTGTGTTCCAGGCATCGATATAAGCTGAATGATTGTTGTGTCCTTGTGTGTCACCTGAATTTAGAAAAAAATTACTATTCTCCAGAGATAGATTTAAGCTGAGAGATTGTTGTGTCCTGTAAGTACACTTGTATTTAGGAAAAGTATCATTGTTCTCCAGTCAGCCACTTAAGCCGAGTAATTATTGTTTTCACGCATGCACACATGTATTAAGTAAAAAATCACTGTTCTCTAGACAGTGATTTAAGCCTAGTGATTGTTGGGTCCCCGCGTGAACAACTGTGTTAAGGAAAAAAAATCGTTGTTCTCCAGATGGCAATTTAAACCAAATGATTGTTAGGTCACTGCATGCACACCTGTATTAAGGAAAAAGTCACTGCTCTAAAGAGAGCAATTTAAGTCAAGTGATTGTTGTGTCTCTGCATGCATTCCTGTATTTAGGAAAAATCAGTGGTCTCCAGATAGCGATTTAAGCCAAGTGATTGTTGTGTCCCTGAGTGTACGCCTATTAAGGAAAAAATCTGTTCTGCAGACAGTGATTTAAACTGAGTGAATGTTGAGTCCCTGCATCCACATATTTATTTAGGAAAAAATCACTGTTCTCCAGACAGCAATTTAAGCTGAGTGATTGTTTTCTCCTGGATGCACAACTGTATTTATGAAAAAATCACTGTTCCCACACAGTGATTTAAGTTGAGTGGTTGTTGTGTCCCTGCATGCACAACTGTTTTTAGGACAAAAATCACTGTTCTTCAGACAGCAATTTAAGCTGAGTGATTGTTGTGTCCCTGCATGCATAATTGTATTAAGGGAAAAAATCAAAATTCTCCAGACATCAATTTAAGCCAAGTGGTCATTGTATCGCTGCATGCAAACCTGTATTTATGGGGAAAAAAATCACTGTTCTCCAGACTGCGATTTAAGCCAAGTGGTTTCTGTGTCCCTCTGCACACCTGTATTAAGGAAAACAAATCACGGTTCTCCAGACAGCAATTTAAGTTGAGTAATTGTTGTGTCCTTGCCCGCACAGCTGTATTTAGGAAGCAAATCACTGTTCTCCAGACAGCAATTTAAACCGAGTGATTGTTGTGTCCCTGCATGCACAACTGTATTTAGAAAGAAATCTCTGTTCTCTAGGCAGTTATTTATGCCAAGTGATTGTTTTGTCTTCACATCCACACCAGTCTTAAGAAAAAATCACTATTCTCCAGACAGCAATTTAAACTGACTGATTGTTGGGTTTCTGGGTGCACAACAGTATTTGGAAAAAATCACTATTCTCCAGACAGCGATTTAAGCCAAGAGATTACTGTGTCCCAGCATGCACCCTGTATTAAGAAAAAAAATCACTGTTTTCACACAGCGATTTAAGCCAAATGACTGTTGTGTCTCATTGTGCACACCTGTGTTAAGAAAAAGATCACTGTTCTTCAGATACCATTGTAAGCAGAGTAATTGTTGTGTCCTTGGATGCACACCTGTATTAATGAAAATAAATCACTGTTCTCCAGGCATCGATATAGCCGAGTGATTGTTGGGTCCCTGTGTGCACACCTGAATTTAGAAAAAAATCACTGTCCTCCAGACAGAGACTAAAGCTGAGAGATTGTTGTGTCCTGTGAGTACACGTGTATTTAGGAAAAGTATCATTGTTCTCCAGACAGTGACTTAAGCTGAGTAATTGTTGTTTCCATGCATGCACACATGTATAAGGTAAAAAATCACTGTTCTCCAGACAGCGATTTAAAACTGGGATTGTTTTGTTCCTACATGCACACCTGTATTTAAGAAGATAATCACTGTTCTCCATACAATGATTTAAGCAAAGTGATTGTTGTGTCTCTGCATGCACAGCTGTATTAAGAAAAGGCAATCTGTTCTGCAGACAGTGATTTAAACTGAGTGATTGTTGTGTCCCTGTGTCCACAACTGTGTTTAGGAAAAAGAAATCACTGTTCTCCAGACAGTGATTTAAGCCGAGTGATTGTTGTTGCCCAGTCTGCATACCTGTATTAAGGGGAAAAAATCACTATTCTCCAGATGTCAATTTAAGCCAAGTGTTCTTGTGTCCTTGTATGCAAACCTATATTTAGGGAAAAAAATCACTGTTCTCAGACTGCGATTTAAGCCAAGTGCTTGTTGTGTACAACTGCGTGCACACCTGTATTAAGGAAAGCAAATCACTGTCGTCCAGACAGCGATTTAAACCGTGATTGTTGTGTTCCTGCCTGTCGACTGTTATTAGGGAAAAAATCACTGTTCTCTGACAGCAGTTTAAGCCAAGAAATTTTGTGTCCTGTTCTGCACCCCTGTATTAAGAAAAAAATCACTGTTCTTCACACAGCGATTTAAACTGAATGACTGTTATGTCCCTTTGTGCACACCTGTATTAAGAAGAAAAGATCACTGTTCTTCAGACATGAATATAAGCTGAGTAATTGTTGTTCCCTGGATGCACACCTGTATTAACAAAATAAAATTACAGTGCTGCAGGCATCAATATAAGCAGTGATTGTTGGGTCCCTGTGTGCACACATGAATTTAGAAAAATAATCACTGTCCTCCAGACAGAGATTTAAGCTGAGAGATTGTTGTGTCCTGTAAGTACATGTGTATTTATTAAAAGTATCATTGTTCTCCAGACAGTGATTTAAGCTGAGTGATTGTTGTCTCCTGCTGGTACACGTGTAAAGAAGAAAAAATCACTGTTCTCCAGACAGCGATTTAAGCTGAGTGATTGTTGTATCCCTGCATGCATACCTGTATTAAGGGAAAAAGCACTATTCTCCAGATGTCGATTTAAGCTGAGTACTTATTGTGTCCTGCGTGAAACCGGTATTTAGGAAAAATCGCTGTCCTCCAGACAGCGATTTAAACTCAGGGATTGTTGTGTTCCCGCGCACAGCTGTATTTAGGAAGATTATTACTTTTCTCCAGACAGCAATTTCAGCTAAGTGATTGTTGTTTCTGTGTGCACACCTGTATTAAGGAAAGAAAATCTGTTCTGCAGACACTGATTTAAACTGAGTGATTTGTGTGTCCTGTGTCCAGAACTGTATTTAGGAAAAAAAAATCACTGTTCTCCAGACAGCGATTTAAGTCAAGTGATTGTCGTGTCCCTGCGTGCACAACTGTATTTAGGAAGAAATCACTGTTCTCCAGACAGTTATTTATACCATCTGATTGTTCTGTCTTCACATGCACACCTGTATTAAGAAAAAATCACTGTTCTCCAGACAGCAATTTAAACTGACTGATTGTTGGGTTCCTGGGTGCACAACTGTATTTGGGAAAAATTATCATTGTTGTCCAGAGAGCAATTTAAGCTGAATGATTGTTATGTCCCTGCAAGCACATCTGTATTTAGGAAAAATTCTCCATACAGTTATTTAAACTGAGGATTATTTTGTCCTGCTGTGCACCCTCATTGAGGAAAAAATCACTGTTCTTCACACAGCGATTTAAGCCGAATGACTATTGTGTCCCTTTGTGCACTCCTGTATTAAGAAAAAAGATCACTGTTCTTCAGACATCAAAGTAAGCTAAGTAATTGTTGTGTCCCTGGATGCACATCAGTATTAATGAAATAAAATCACTGTGCTCTAGGCATCGATATAAGCAGAGTGATTGTTGTGTCCTTGTGTGCACCCTGAATTTATAAAAAATTACTGTTCTCCAGAAGAGATTTAAGCCAAGAGATTGTCGTGTCCTGTAAGTACACTTGTATTTAGGAAAAGTATCTTTGTTCTCCAGACAGCAACTTAAGCTGAGTAATTACTGTTTTCATGCATGGACACATGTATTAAAGAAAAATCACTGTTCTCTAGACAGTGATTTAAGACTAGTGATTTTGGGTCCTCATGAACAACTGTGTTAAGGAAATAAAATTGTTGTTCTCAGATGGCAATTTAAACCAAATGATTGTTAGGTCCCTGCATGCACACCTGTATTAAGGAAAAAATCACTGCTCTAAAGAGAGCAATTTAAGTTAGTGATTGTTGTGTGCCTGCATGCATTCCTGTATTTAGGAAAAAAATCACTGGTCTCAGACAGTGATTTAAGCCAAGTGATTGTTGTGTCCTCGTGTACGCCTGTATTAAGGAAAAAATCTTTCTGCAGACAGTGATTTAAACTGAGTGATTGTCGAGTCCCTGCATCCACATATTTATTTAGGGAAAAAGCACTGTTCTTCAAACAGCGATTTAAGCTGAGTGATTGTTTTCTCCTGTGTGTACCACTGTATTTATGAAAAAATCACTGTTCTCCACACAGTGATTTAAGTTGAGCGGTTGTTGTGTCCCTGCATGCACAACTGTTTTTAGGAAACAAAATCACTGTTCTTCAGACAACGATTTAAGCTGAGTGATTGTTGTGTCCCGTGCATATAGTTGTATTAAGGGGAAAAAATCACTATTTTCCAGACATCGACTTAAGCCAAGAGGTTGTTGTACCACTGCATGCAAACCTGAATTTATGGAAAAAATCACTGTTCTCCAGACTGCGATTTAAGTTAAGTGATTGTTGTGTTCTTGCCGCACAGCTGTATTTGGGAAACAAATCACTGTTCTCCAGACAACAATTTAAGCCAAGTGATTGTTGTGTCCCTGCATGCACAACTGTATTTAGGAAAGAAATCTCTGTTCTCTAGACAGTTATTTATGCCAAGTGATTGTTTTGTCTTCGCATCCACACCTGTCTTAAGAAAAAATCACTGTTCTCCAGACAGCAGTTTAAACTGACTGATTGTTGGGTTTCTGGGTGCACAACAGTATTTGGGAAAAATCACTGTTCTCCAGAGAGCATTTTAAGCCGAATGATTGTTTTGTCCCAGCATGCACTCTGGTATTTAGGAAAAAATCACTATTCTCCAGATTTAAGCAGAGAGATTACTGTGTCCTGCTGTGCACCCTGTATTAAAAAATCACTGTTTTCACACAGCGATTTAAGCCTAATGATTATTGTGTCCCATTGTACACCTGTATTAAGAAAAGATCACTGCTCTTCAGATACCAATGTAAGCAGAGTAATTGTTGTGTCCTTGGATGCACACCTGTATTAACGAAAATAAATCAGTGTTCTCTAGGCATCGATATAAGCCAAGTGATTGTTGGGTCCTGAGTGCACACCTGAATTTATAAAAAAATCACCATCCTCCAGACAGAGATTAAAGCCTAGAGATTTTTGGATCCCTGCGTGTACAACTGTGTTAAGGAAAAAGATCTATGTTCTCCAGACAGTGATTTAAGCTGAGTGATTGTTTTCTCCCTGTGGGTACACGTGTGTTAAATAAAAAAATCACTGTTCTCCAGACAGCGATTTAAGTCAAGTGATTGTTGTGTCCTGCATGCATACCTGTATTGAGGGAAAAAATCACTGTTCTCCAGATGTCGATTTAAGCTGAGTGGTTGTTGAGTCCTTGCATGCAAACTGGTGTTTAGGAAAAAATCGCTGTTCTCCAGACAGCAATTTAAACTCAGGGATTGTTGTGTTCCTGCATGCACAGCTGTATTTAGGAAGATTATTACTGTTCTCCAGACAGCGATTTCAGCTAAGTGATTGCTGTGTCCCTGAGTGCACACCTGTATTAAGGTAAAAAATCATTGTTCTCTAGACAGTGATTTAAGCCTAGTGATTGCTGGTCCCTGTGTGTACAACTGTGTAAAGGAAAATAAATCGTTGTTCTCCAGACAGTGATTTAAGCCTAGTGATTGTTGTCTTCCTTCATGCACAACTGTATTTGGGAAAAAAAATCACTGTTCTTCAGAGGCGATTTAAGCCGAATGATTGTTATGTCCGGCATGCACACGGTATTTAGGAAAAAAATCACTATTCTTCAGACAGCAATTTAAGCCAAGAGATTACTGTGTCCTGCTGTGCACCCATGTATTAAGAAAAAAAATGACAGTTTTCATGCAGCAATTTAAGCCTAATGACTGTTGTGTCCCATTGTGCACACCTGTATTAAGACAAAAGATCACTGTTCTTCAGACATCAATGTAAGCAGAGTTATTGTTGTGTCCCTGGATGCACACCTGTATTAACGAAATGAAATCACTGTTCTCCAGGCATCAATATCAGCCAAGTGATTGTTGGGTCCCTGTGTGCACACCTGAATTTAGAAAAACAAAGATGATTGTGTCCTGTAAGTACCGTGTATTTAGGAAAAGTATCATTGTTCTCCAGACAGCAACTTAATCTGAGTAATTGTTGTTTCCATGCATGCACACACATGTATTAAGGTAAAAATCATAGTTCTGTAGACAGTGATATAAGTCTAGTGATTGTTGGGTCCCTGCATGTACAACTGTGTTAAGGAAAAAATATCGATATTCTCCAGACAGCGATTTAAGCTGAGTGATTGTTAAGTCCCTGTGTGCATACCTATCTTATGGGAAAAAATCACTATTCTCCAGATGTTGTTTTAAGCCGAGTGGTTGTTGTGTCCCTGAAAGAACACCTGTATTAAAGAAAAATCACCATTCTCCAGATGACAATTTAAACCAAATGATTGTTATGTCCCTACATGCACACCGATATTAAGGAAAAGAAATCACTGTTCTCCAGAGAGCAGTTTAAGTCAGTGCTTGTTGTGTCCCTGCATGCACACCTGTTTTTAGGAAAAATAATCACTGTTCTCCAGACAGTGATCTAAGCCAAGTGATTGTTGTATCCTTTTGTGCATACCTATATTTAGGAAAAAAATCACTGTTCTCCAGACAGTGATTTAAACACAGGGATTGTTGTGTTCCTGCATGCACACATGTATTTAGGAAGATAATTATTGTTCTCCATACAACAACTTAAGCCAAGTGATTGTTGTGTCTCGCGTGCACTCCTGTATTAAGGAAAAGCAATCTGTTCTGCAGACAGTGATTTAAACTGAGTGATTGTTGTGTCCTTGTCCACAACTCTATTTAGGAAAAAATCACTGTTCTCTACACAGTGATTTAAGCCAAGCGATTGTTGTTTCCTGTGTGCATACCTGTATTAAGGGAAAAACATCACTGTTCTACAGATGTCGATTTAAACCAAGTGATTGTTGTGTCCTTGCATGCAAACCTGTATTTAGGAAAATAAATCACTATTCTCCAGGCAGTTATTTATGCCAAGTGATTGTTCTGTCTTTGCATGCACACCTGTATTAAGAAAAAATCACTGTTCTCAAGACAGCGATTTAAACTGACTGATTGTTCGGTCCCTGACTGCACAACTGTATTTGGGAAAAAATCACTGTTCCCCAGAGCGATTTAAGCTGAATGATTGCTATGTCCCTGCATGCACACCTGTATTTAAGAAAAAATCACTATGCTCCAGACAGCAATTTAAGCTGAGAGATTACTTAGTCCTGCTGTGCACCCTGTATTGAGAAAAAATCACTGTTTTCACACAGCAATTTAAGCTGAATGACTGTTGTGTCCCTTTGTGCACACCTGTATTAAGGAAAAAGATCACTGTTCTTCAGGCGTCAATGTAAGCTGAGTAATTTTTGCATCCCTGGATGCACATCTGTAATGAAAACAAGACAATCACTGTTCTCCAGACAGAGATTTAAGTTGAGAGATTGTTGTGTCCTGTAAGTACATGTGTATTTAGGAAAAGTATCATTGTTCTACAGACAGCTACTTAAGCCGAGTAATTGTTGTTTCCATGCATGCACACATGTATTAAGGTTAAAAAATATCTGTTCTGTAGACAGTGAAATAAGCCAAGTGATTGCTGGATCCCTGCGTTTACAACTGTGTTAAGGAAAAAAAAATGATGTTCTCCAGACAGTGATTTAATCTGGTGATTGTTGTCTCCTGTGGGTACATGTGTGCTAAAGAAAAAAAAAATACTGTTCTCCAGACAGTGATTTAAACTGACTGATTGTTGGGTCCTGCATGCACAACTGTATTTGGGAAAAAAATCACTTTTCTCAGATGGCTTTTTAAGCCAAGTGATTGTGTCCTGCATGTGTACCTGTATTAAGGGAAAAAAAATCACTATTCTCCAGATGTTGATTTAAGCCCGCGTGGCTGTTGTGTCCTTCCATGCATGCCTGTATTTAGGAAAAAATCACTGTTCTCCAGACAGAGATTTAAGCTCAGGCATTGTTGTGTTCCTGCGTGCATAGCTGTATTTATTAAGATAATTACTGTTCTCCAGAAAGTGATTTCAGCTAAGTGATTGTTGTATCCCTGCATGCACACCTGTATTAAGGAAAGAAATTTGTTCTGCAGACACTGATTTAAACTGAGTGATTGTTGTGTCCCTGTGTCCAGAATTGTATTTAGGAAAATAAATCACTGTTCTCCAGACAGCGATTCAAGCCGAGTGATTGTTGTGTCCATGCGTGCATACCTGTATTAAGGAAAAAATTCACTATTCTTCATATGTTGATTTAAGCTGAGTGGTGGTTGCATCCCTATGTGCATACCTGTATTAAGAAAAAAATCACTGTTCTCCAGACAGCAATTTAAACTGAGTGATTGTTGTCTCCTACGTGCACACCTGTATTTACAAAAAATATCATTGTTCACTACACAGTTATTTAAGCCATGTGATTGTTGTGTCCCTGCATGCACAACTGTATAAAGGAAAAAAATAACTGTTCTACAGATAGCAATTTAATCCAGTGATTGTTGTGTTCCTGCATGCAAACTGTATTTAGGAAAAAAATTACTGTTAAGCCAGACAGCTGTTTTGCCAAGTGATTGTTTTGTCTTCGCAAATATATCTGTATTAAGGAAAAACAAATCACTGTTCTCCAGACAGCTTTTAAACTGACTGATTGTTGGGTCCTGCATGCACAACTGAATTTGGGGAAAAAAACACTGTTCTCCAGACAACGACTTAAGTCAAGTGATTGTTGTGTCCCTGCATGAACACCGGTATTTAGGAAAAAATCATTGTTCTCCAGACAGCGATTTAAGCCAAGAGATTGCTATGTTCTGTTGTTTAATCCTGTATTAAGGAAAAAATCACTGTTCCTCACACAGTGATTTAAGCTGAATAACTGTTGTGTCACTTCATGCACACCTGTATTAGGAAATAAAGATCACTGTTCTTCAGACATCAATGTAAGCCAGTAATTGTTGTGTCCCCGGATGAACTTCTGCATTAATGAAAAAAAATCACTGTGCTCAGGCATCAATTTAAGCCAAGTGATTGTTGTGTCCCTGTGTGCACACCTGAATTTAGAAAAAAATCACTGTTCTCCAGACAGAGAATTAAGCCAAGAGATTGTTCTGTCCCTGTAAGTACACATGCATTTAGGAAAAGTATCATTGTTCTCCAGACAGCGACTTAAACTGAGTAATTGTTGTTTCATGCATGCACACATGTATTTAGGTAAAAAAATCACTGTTCTCTAAACAGTGATATAAGCCTAGTGATTGTTGGCTCCCTCGTGTACAACTGTGTTAAGGAAAAAAACGATGTTCTCCAGACAGTGATTTAAGCTGAGTGATTGTTGTCTCCCTGTGGGTACACATGTGTTAAAGAAAAAAATCACTGTTCTCCGGACAGTGATTTAAACTGACTGATTTTGGGTCCTGTGTGCGCACCTGTGGTCTGGAAAAAATCATTGTTCTCCAGATGGCTATTTTAGCCTAATGATTGTTATGTCCCTGCATGCACATCTGTATTAAGAAATAAAATCACTGTTCTCCAGACAGTGATTTAAACCATATAGATTGTTGTGTACCTGCATACACACCTGCATTAAGGAAAAAACATCACAGTTCTCCAGGTGGCAATTTAAACCAAATGATTGTTATGCCCTGCAAGCACACCTGTATTAAGGAAAATAAATCACTGTTCCCCAGAAAGCAATTTAAGTCGAGTGCTTGTTGTGTCCCTGCATGCACACCTGTTTTAGGAAAAAATCACTGTTTTCTAGACAGCGATTAAAGCCAAGTGATTGTTTGTCCCTGTGAGCATGCCTATATTTAGGAAAAAATCACTCTTCTCCAGACAACGATTTAAACTCAGGGATTGTTGTGTTCCTGTGTGTGAACCTGCATTTAGGAAGATAATCACTGTTCTCCATACAGTGATTTAAGTCAAGTGATTGTAGTGCCCCTGTGTGCACACCTGTATTAAGGAAAAGCAATCTGTTCTGCAGACAGTGATTTAAACTGAGTGATTGTTGTGTCCCTGCATCCACACCTGTATTTATGAAAAAAATCTCTGTTCTCCAGTCAGTGATTTAAGCCAAGTGATTGTTGCTTCCCTCGTGCATACCTGTAGTAAAGGGAAAAATCATTATTCTCCAGATGCCAATTTAAGCTGAGTGGTTGCTGTGTTCTTGCATGAAAACCTGTATTTAGGGAAAAAAATCACTGTTCTCCAGACTGCAATTTAATCCAAGTGGTTGTTCTACCGCTACATGCACACCTGTATTAAAAAACAAATCACTATTCTCCAGATAGCAATTTAACCTGGTGATTGTTGTGTTCACTGCATGTACAACTTTAATTAGGAAAATAATCACTGTTCTCCACACAGTGATTTAAGCTGAGAGGATGTGCGTCCCGTTGTGCAACCCTGTATTAAGGAAAAAAAATCACTGTTCCCCACACAGGGATTTAAGCCAAATGACTGTTGTGTCACTACATGCACACCTGTATTAAGATAAAAAGATCACTGTTATTCAGACAGCGATGTAAGCTGAGTAATTGTTGTGTCCCTGAATGCACACCTGTGTTAACAATAAAAATCACTGTGCTCAGGCAGCGAATTAAGCCAGTGATTGTTGTGTCCTGCATGCACACCTGTATTTAGGATAAAAGTCATTGTTCTCCAGATAGCGATTAAAAGCAGTAATCATTCTGTCCCTGTGTGACACACCTGTATTTAGGAAAAACATTACTGCTCTACAGACTGTGATTTTAGCCAAGAGATTGTTGTGTCCCTGCATGTGCACTTGTTTTGAGGAAAAAAAATCACTGTTCTCCAGACAGTGACTTAAGCCAAGTAAAAGATGTTGCTTCACTCTGGGGGTGGAGGATTCAACAGATAAAAGAAAGGACCATTAGTAAAGTTTAAACCAACTTTCCCTCCCATAATTTTGGACTGCAGGTGAGAGCTGCTTTACATTGTGCTGGGACAGCATCTTCAATCAAGCTGTGTGTGCTTGCTGAATTGATTTGCACAAGCAAGATCTGTAGTGACTTTGTGAGACTGTGACTGCCTGTTTAATTTTAACGCTGCAAAAGGGCTCTAATTACCTGCTGCTGCTTCACTCTGGGGTGGGGGATTCAACAGATAAAAGAAAGCACTTCCAGGTCTTGCGCCGTGTGCATGCGCATTGAGTGACACAAGCGCCACTCGGTGGAAGAAAGTGTGATACATTCTTAATGTAATTTGAGTTTTAAAGTAAGGATTCCTATTGGGTCTTTAATGCATTTGATTTTGGGAGTTGTCTTGGTTGGGATGTTGCAATGGGAGATGGTTGGCAGGCACCCTGATTGTGATTTGCATGTCAGTGGTCGAGTGGTACTGAGTAGAGGATGAACTTGTTTGTATACTGACTCGCTTGACTTGGAAGGCCCTAATCCTGGGACTGCCTGTTTAACAAACATAATTCCAAACTTGATGTTAGTAAAGCTGAGACATTATTGTAACAGGGTTGGAATGGGAGAGAAATGGGACGTGAAATCAGAATTGTCTAGACTCCTTTGATAATTAAGGTATTAAGGAAGTCAGTACTACCAAAGCTATGTATGCTTTAGTTCTTGATGCAAAGTGGGAAGTTGCTTTAAATCCTGGTCCCTTAATTGACAATTTAAAGTTTCATCACGGTCAGCTAATTGTGCACTCAAATGTAAAGTATCATTCAAAGTTTGATTTAATTAAGGCTTTCTTATAAGAACATAGACCTGAGATTATGGCTTTTACAGAAACCTGGCTGGGTAAGTCCCATGATGACTTAGATTTTAAATTACAGGGTTATGACTTTAAAAGTGTTGATATGAATAGGAAGGGGAGGGTTATGGTTTATTATTTTGAAAATTCTCCCCATTCAGATTTTTTTAATTTGAATAGTGTAAATCTTGAATATCTGGCACTGGAGTTTAATGTTGGATCAGGAAACCTTTATTAGTGGTTTGGGGGAACGCCCACCTAACACAACAGTACAAGTGTTTGATTTATTGAAGGATGCACTAGCCCCATTTGTCTTCTCCATGAATTCTGGGGACTTAAATGCTGACTGCTTGTGCCCTGTAAAATCCCAAAGAAACAGGAAAATGGCTTTGAAGCTTGGTTGTACCAATTAATCTCAGATCCCACCAGGATTAATTTTGATAATCCTGGTGATTCTTCTTTGATTGATGTGATTCTTACAAACTGTCCCAACAGTTATGTTTCTTCTGGGGTAGATGCAGACTTGTTTAGTGATCATAATGTTGTTTACTGTATCAAATAGAAAATTTAAGTGAAAGGACCCTCTAGGCTCTTGAAGTTAAGATCTTATAAAATGTTTGATTATTTTTCCTTTTTAGCAGACCTAGGAAATATTAAGTGGGATCGTCTAGAACTAATACCCGATATAAACCTGGCTTGGTATTATTTTGTGTCAAATTTCTCCTCGAATGTAATAGGCATATGCCAGAAATTACTAGGAGAATAAAAGGTAATTCTGCCCCATGGTGTACCTCTAAACTTTTAAGTTGAGGCTTGCTAAAAATAAAGCTTGGGCCCAGGCACGAGCTTCAGGAAAGATTTGTGATTGGCAACAATACAGGAAATAAAGAAACCTGTATGTGGCCAAACTAAGGATACTAAAATAAGTAGTACAAGGCCAAAACCAAAGAATCAATAGGAAACCTGGAAATTTGGGGGACTTAAAGGGAATTAAAGGGACAGACAAAGGGAAGACACCTATTAATTTATCTGGGAGAATCCTTCAGAACAGAGTTGCAACTTGCTGATGGGTTTAATGATTATTTTATAGAGTCAGGTAATTTCTTTGATAGCCCTAGTGAACCTCTTTTTAACCCTGTAAGTCATATGGAAGGGGACTCTAAATTTGTTTTGATGCCGTATTGAATGGTGAGGTGATATTTTCTTGCAGTTAAACATCTCTGGGAGTAGTGGCCTGATGGTTTGTCTCCAAGGATGCTGAAATATGCAGCAACCCACATTTTGGACCCATTAACCTACCTGTTCAATTGTTCAATAGAGGAGGATGTATCCCAGAACGTTGAAGTCAGCCAGAATCATCCCCATTTTTAATGGGGTGATCCTGGTCGACTGTCCAACTATAGACCTATATCTATATTACCTCTGATTGGTAAGGTGTTGGAGAAACTGTTGGCAAGACAGTTGATGGAGAATTTGGAAAGAGAAAAACTGATGGATCCATATCAGTCAGGTTTTTGGAGGTCTCATGGCACTGTGATTGCCCGTCAAAGGTCCTGGATGAGATCGGCAAGGCAGTTGATGCCAAATGTTACACTGGTGCAATTCATGTTGATCTCCCAGGGCTTTCAGCATGGTTGATCATCAGAATTTGCTTATGAGGCTGTCTGAGGTAGGGATGAGCTGTTTGGATTGGTTTATCACCTATCTTTCTGACAGACAGCAGGTAACAACTGTAAATGGAACTGTGTTGGCTATGCAGGTGGTACAGAGAGTGCCCCAAGGATCAGTTATGGGCCATTTATTATTTTTAGTATATCTGAAATATCTTGGGCATTATGTGAGGGCCTCTTGTTACCACCTGTATGCCGATGGCACCATTTATACTGTTCGGATTAATCAGTTTCAGTAATACAACATGCACTGCAGAAATGTTTTAACAATATCAAAAAGTACTTTGTCAACTCAAGTTAAAACTTAATTCCTCAAAAACTAAATGTATGTTGTTTGGATCTTTTATGAAACGGAAAGATGACTTGACTTTGGAAATTGTGGATAATAGAGGGTGGGGTTAGAGTTAGTTAATCAATATAAATACTTGGGATTGGTTAGATAATTATGGGTCAGGACATTTGCATGTAGATAATTTGATTTCCAGGTTAATAAGTTGGTGGGTTTCCTGTTTCAGAACAAAATTGCTTAGATTCTGTGACATTGGACCTGATAGTTAAGATGCAGATTTTCCCTTTAATTGATTATGGGGATGTTTTATATGACGGAGCCACTAGGGATTGAATAACAAGTTAAATGTTCTAGTTAATCATCTTGTCATACTGATTTTCAGGTGTCCAAAATGCACTCATCATTGCAAATTGTATGAAAGATTAGGTTGGTTATCATTAAGTAGGAGAAGAAAGATACATAAACAGCTGTTTGCTTATAAATGTGGGCTGGGTTCCATCCCTATATATCTAAAGACTAGATTTTCCTTTAGATGTGTTGAATTGACATTGAGAAATCAAGTTGTTACAGATATGGTTGTCCCCTTGTAAAATCAAAACATTCCCAATATTTATTTAGTAATTATATTCTGATATCTTAGAATAGCCTTCCTCATGAATATAAGCAAAAGATTGGTAAGCCCTTATCGACATCCCATCTAAGAAGACACCTGATATCTATACAGGGACATTGTAATTGTTATTGATATTCTTTTTCTTTTATGTTTTTGTATTGATGTTTGTTGTTTTGATTGTATTTATGATGTTGAGTGTTGACCTGTAGTTTGTATTTTGTAAAGGTTACCATTGCGAATGAGTTTTTACTCAATTGGTTTTACCTTGAATAAACAAACAAAGAATTGCTGTGTCCACGCATGCATAAGTGAATTTAGGTAAAAAAATACTCTTCTCTGGATAGTGATTTAAGTCTAGTGATTGTTCTGTTCCTGCATCACCTCTGTTAAGAAAAAAAGAATTGTTCTCAGAGGGTTTTTCTACGCGCGATTGTTTTGCCTCTGCGTGCATACCGTATTAAGGAAAAAAAATCACTGTTCTCAGACAGCAATTTAAACTGAGGTATTGTTGTGTTCCTGCATGTGGAACTGTATTTAGGAAAAAATCACCATTCTCCAGACAGCGATTTAATACAAGTGATTGTTTTGTTTTCGCATGTACACCTATATTAAGGAAAAAAAAATCACTGTTCTCCAGACAGTGATTTAAACTGACTGATTGTTGGATCCTACGTGCACAACTGTATTTGAGAAAAATATCACTGTTCTCAGAGATCGATTTAAGCGAATGATTGTTGTGTCATTGCATGCACACCTGTATTAAGAAAAAAAAATCACTGTCCTCCAGACATCAATTTAAGTTGAGTAATTGTTGTGTCCCTGCATGCACCTGTATTTAGGAAAAAATCACTTTTCTTCAGACAGCGATTTAAGCTGAGAGCGACTCTTTCCTGCTCTGCATCCTGTATTAAGAAAAAAATCACTGTTCTTCACACAGTGATTTAAGCTGTTTGATTGTTGTGTCCTTCATGCACACCTGTATTAAGAAAAATAGATCACTGTTCGTCAGACACCAAAGTAAGCCGGGTATTTTATGTTTCCCTGGATGCACACCTGTATTAATGAAAAAATCACTGTGCTCCAGGCATCAATTTAAGCCAAGTGATTGTTGTGTCCCTGTGTGCACACCTGAATTTAAAAACAATCACTGTTCTCCACACAGTGATTTAAGCTGAGAGATTGTTGTGTCCCTGCATGCATACCTGTATTAAGGAAAAGAAAATCACTATTCTCCAGACATCGATTTAAGCCAAGTGGTTGTTGTGTCCCTGCATGCAAACCTATATTTAGGAAAAAATCACTGTTCTCAGACCATGATTTAAGCCAATGGTTGTTGTGTCCACGCACACCTGTATTAAGTAAAACAAATCACGGTTCTCCAGACAGCGATTTAAGCCAAGTGATTGTTGTGTCCCTGCATGTTCAATTGTAATTAGGAAAAAATCACTGTTCTCCAGACATCAATTTAAACTGAGCGATTATTGTGTCCCATTGTGCACCCCTGTAATAAGGAAAAAAAATCACTGTTCTCTACATAGCGATTTCATTAAAGTGATTTTTGTGTCCCTTGCTACAACTGTATTTAGAAATAAATCACTGTTCTTCAGACAGCTATTTTCCCTGAGTGATTGTTTTGCCCTGCATGCACACCTGTATTAAGGAAGAAAATCACTGTTCTCCAGACAGCGATTTAAACTGACTGATTGTTGGATCCCTGCATGCAGAACTGTATTTGGGGAAAAATATCACTCTTCCCCAGAGAGTGATTTAAGCTGAATGATTGTTGTGTCCCTGCATGCACATGTATTAAGGGAAAAAATCACTGTCCTCCAGATATTGATTTAAGTCGAGTAATTGTTGTGTCCCTGCATGCACACCTGTATTTAGGAAAAAATCACTGTTCTCCAGACAGCTATTTTTGTCAATTGCTTGTTTTGTCTTCACGTGCACATTTGTATTAAGGAAAAAAATCACTGTTCTCCAGACAGCAATTTAAAATGACTGATTGCTAGGTCCCTGCATGCACAACTGTACTGTATTGGGGGAAAATCACTGTTCTCCTGACAGCGATTTAAGCTGAGTGACTGTTGCGTCCCTGATTGCACAACAGCATTTAAGAAAAAAAATCACTGTTCTCCTGACAGCAATTTAATCTGAGTGATTGTTGTTTCCCTGAGTGCACAGCTTTATTTAAGAAAAAATCACTGTTCTCCAGACAGTGATTGAAGCAGAGTGATTGTTGTGTCCCTGCATGCACAGCTGTATTTAAGAAAAATCACTGTTCTCCAGAAAGCGATATGAGCCCACTGATTATTGTGTCCCTGCATGCACATCTGTATTAAGGGAAAAAAATCACTGTTTAAGCCAAGTGATTATTGTGTCTCTGTGAGGACACCTGTATTAAGGAAAAAAATCACTGTTCTCAGACAGTGATTTATGCCGAAATATTATGTCCCTGTTTGCACAACTGTATTTAAGAAAAAATTCACTGTTCTCCAGACAGCAATTTAAGCTGAGTGATTTTTGTGTCCTGAGTGCACACCTGTATTTTGAAAAGAATCACTGTTCTCCAGACAGGGATTCAAGACCAATGATTATTGTGTTGCTGAGTGCACACCTTAAATGAGGATAAAAATCACTGTTCTCCAAGCAGCGATTTAAGCTGAGTGATTGTTGTGTCCCTGGCACAACTGTATTGAAGAAAAAAATGACTGTTCTCTGCACACTGATTTAAGCCAAGTAATTATTGTGTTCCTGTATGCACAACTGTATTTAGGAAAAAATCACTGATCTCGAGAGGCGATTTAAGCAGGAGTGATTTTGTGTCCTGAGTGCACACCTGTATTTTGAAAAAAAAATCAGTTCTCAGACAGCGATTTAAGACAGAGTGATTGTTGTGTCCTTGAGTGCACACCTTAATTAAGGATAAAAATCACTGTTCTCCAAGCAGTGATTTAAGCTGAGTGATTGCTGTGCCACTGAGTGCACTCCTGTATTTAAGGAAAAAATGACTGTTCTCCAGACAGCGATTTATTACAAGTGATTATTTTGTCCTGTATGCAGACCTGTATTAAGGAAAAAAATCACTGTTCTCAACAGTGATTTAAGCCACATGATTGTTGTGTCCCTGCATGCACAACTGGATTTAAGAAAATAAATCACTCTTCTCCAGACTTTGATTGAGGCCGAGTGATTATTATTTCCTGAGTGGACACGTTAATTAAGGGAAAAAATCAATCTTCTTCAGAAAGTGATTTAAGCTGACTAATTGGTGTGTCCCTATGTGTACAACTGTATTTAGGAAAAGAATCACTGTTCTCCAGAGAGCGATTTAAGCTGAATAATTGTTGTGTCTCTGCATGCACAGCTTTATTTAAGAAAAAATCATTGTTCTCAGACAGCGATTTAAGCAGAGTGATTGTGTCCCTGTGTGCACACTTCTATTAAGGAAAAAAATCACTGTTCTCCAGACAGTGATTCATGCCAAGGAATTGTTGTGTCCTGAGTGCACACCTAAATTAGGAAAAAATCACTGTTGTCCAGGCAGTGATTTAAGCTGAGTGATTTTGTGTGTCCTGCATGGGCAACTGTGTTTAGGGAAAAGATCACTTTTGCCACACAATGATTTAAGCAGAGTAACTGTTGTGTCCCTGCATGCACAGCAGTATTTAAGAAAACAAATCACTGTTCTGCACACAGTGATTTATTTATTTTTTAATTGAGAAATTCAGAAAGACCTTTTCAGTCAAGGACTCAATTACAAAGGTTCCATGTCAGACATAAAAAGTAGAGACAACATTAATTATAGATTACAGTACATTAGTACAGGCATTGGAGTACATAGGTGTTCAGTAAGTTTCTATTAGACAAGGATAACAGAAGTTTTCAGCACTTTGGCACAGCCATATATTTACAGATGGTTCTGCAGTAGGCTGATGGTCATATAGTAGTATCAGAGCATTTAGGCAAGATGACCTAACAGTTCAGTTTAATGAAAATAACAGTCATAATTAGCTATGCACTGAACAGGGGTCTGGAGATGGGGTAACTGAGGGACACAGTAAGGGTAATTGTCTTAGGGAGGCAAAGATAAAGGGGGAAGTGTCAGGGGCAATCGCATTGCTTGGAGGCCTGAAGGTGTTCCCTTAGCTGGGATTTAAAATGGCCAAGTCTTCTTTCATTAGTTATATGGCTAGGGTGAGATAATCCAGGAAGAGGTCTTATAACTGAAAGTTCTTTGGAATTGGGAGGTAAGGCAGTGGGATACCTGTAGCCATGTCTTGCCCAAGTTAAGGTGGATCTGACTGCTGGTGCCAGTTGTATAAGTGAGGAGATAGCAGAGGGTGAGACCTAGTGCAATCTTTTGGGCCATTAGGCAGGTGTGAAACCTGATCCTGTTGTCTAGGTTTAACCAATTTGTGGACCTGTAGAAAGAGCAGCGTGGGTGAAATGATCACAACGAGGATGAGGTGGCAGGCTTTCTTTAGTGCAAGCCAGAGTCGGTTGAGTGCATAGGTGGATGCAGCACTGTATACATGAATACCATAGTCCAGAAGGAGAGGATTGTTGTGTCCCTGCATGCAGACCTGTATTAATGAAAATAAATCACTGTTCTCAGAGGTGATTTCAGTTGAGTGATTATTTGCGTCACTAATTGCACACTTTTATTAAAGAAAAGTCACTCTTCACCAGACAGCGATTTTAGTCGAGTGATCCTGTGTAACTGCCTGCCCAGGTGCATTTAGGAAAAAAATCACTGTTCTCCAGACAATGATTTAAGCTAAGTGATTGTTGTATCCCTGTGCGGAGCAGTATTTAAGAAAACATTGTTCTCTAGACATCAATTTAAGCTGAGTGATTGTGGTGTGCCTGCATGTACAACTGTATTTAAGGAAAAAAACACAGTTCTCACACAGCAGTATAAGCCATGGGATTGTTGGGTCCCTGTGTGCACAACTGTATTCAGGAAAAATATCATTGTTCTCCAGACAGCATTATAAGCCAAGAAATTGTTGTGTCCCTGCATGCAGACCTCTATTATGGAAAAAATCACTGTTCTCCAGAGGCGATTTCATGTGAGTGATTGTTGTGTCCCTGAGTGCACACTTTTATTAAGGAAAAAATAATTGTTCTCCAGACAGTGATTTAAGCAGAGCGATTATTGTGTCCCTGAGTGCACACTTTTATTAAGGAAAAAAATAATTGTTAGCCAGACAGTGACTTAAGCAGAGTGATTTTGTGTCCCTGAGTGCATACCTGTATTTTGAAAAAAAAATGAGTTCTTCAGACAGCGATTTAAGATGGCGAGATTGTTGTGTCCTTGAGTGCACACCTTAATTAAGATAAAAATCACTGTTTTGCAAGCAGCGATTTAAGCTGAGTGATTGTTGTGTCCCTGTGTGCACAACTGCATTTAAGAAAAAATCACTGTTCTTCACACAGCAATTTAAGCCAAGTGATTTACTGTATCCTTTGTGCACAACTGTATTTAGGAAAAAAATCACTGTTCTCCAGAGAGCATTTTAAGATGAGTGATTGCTGTGCCACTGTGTGCACACCTGTATTTAGGGAAAAAATCACTGTTCTCCACAGAGTGATATAAGCATGTGATTGTTGTGTTCCTGCATGCACAACTGTATTTAGAAAAAAACCTTTGTCCAGACAGCGATTTATTTCAAGTAATTGTTGTGTCCCTGCATGCAGACCTGTATTAAAAAAAAAATCACTGTTCTCCAGATAGCGATTTAAACCAAGAGATTGTTGTGTCCCTGCGTACACCTGTATTAAAGAAAACAAAATCACTCTTCTCGAAACATTGATTTATGTTAAGTGATTTTTGTTTCCGTAGTGAACATTTTAATTAAGAAACAAATCACTATTGTCCACACAGTGATTTAGGCAGAGTGTTTGTTGTGTCCCTTTGTGCACAATTGTATGTGGGAAAAAATCACTGTTCTCCAGAGAACAATTAAATCAGAATGATTGTTGTGTCCCTGCATTCTCAGCTGTATTGAAAACAAATCATTGTTCTCCATAGAGTGATATGAGCAGACTGATTGTTTTGTCCCTGCATGCACATCTGTATTTAGGGAAAAATAATCACTGTTCTCCACACAGCAATTTATGCCATGTGATTGTTGTGTCCCTGCATGTACAACTGTATTTAGGAAACAAAATCACTGTTCTCCATACAGCAATTTATGGTGAGTGATTGTTGTGTACCTGAGTGCACAGCAATTAGGGAAAAAGATCACTGTTCTCCAGACACTGATTTAACCCAAGTGATTGTTGTGTCCCTGCATGCACAACTGTATTTAAGAAAAAAATCACTGTACTTCAGACAGTGATTTATGCTGAGTAATTTTGTGTCCCTTAGTGCACACATGCATTAAGGAAAAATAAATCACTGTTCTTCAGAGAGAAATTAAATCTGAGTGATTGTTGTTTCCCTGTGTGCACAGCTTTATTTAAGAAAAATCAATGTTTTCAGACAGCAACTTATACAGAATGACTGTTGTTTCCCTTGGTGCACACCTGTAGTTAGGAAAATAATCACTGTTCTCCAGGCAGCGTTTTAAGATGAGTGATTGCTGTGCCCTGTATGCACACCTGAATTTATGGGAAAAAATCACTGTTCTCCAGAAAAGATTTAAGTCAAGTGATTGTTGTGCCGATGCATGCTCTCAAGTATTAAGAAAAAATCACTGTTGTCCAGACATTGATTTAAGCCAAGTAATTGTTTTGACGCTGCATGAACTGCTGTATTTAGGTGGTGTGCCTGCGTGCACAACCGTATTGAGGAAAAAATCACTGTTCTCCAGACAGTGATTGAAGT
The DNA here is from genome assembly GCA_016271365.2 of Neoceratodus forsteri. Lineage (NCBI taxonomy): Eukaryota > Metazoa > Chordata > Ceratodontiformes > Ceratodontidae > Neoceratodus > Neoceratodus forsteri. The sequence continues at coordinate 632,856,408 of CM057455.1, read as the reverse complement.
CACGTGTTAGTTGTGTCCATGCGTGCACAATTATATTTTAGATAAAAATTACTGTTCCCCAGATAGGGATTTAAACCGAGTGATTGTTGTGTCCTTCATGCACATGTTAATTAAGAAAAAATCTTCTCCAGAAAGTGATTTAAGCTGAGTGATTGTTGTGTCCCTGTGTGCACAACTGTATTTAGGGAAAAAAATCATTATTCTCCAGAGCATAATATTAGTTGAATGATTGTTGTGTCTCTGCATCCACAGCTTTATTTAAGAAAAAATTATTGTTCTCCAGACAGCGATTTAAGTAAAGTGATTGTTATGTCCCTGCATGCACACTTGTATTATGAAAAAAAATCACTGTTCTCCAGGCAGCAATTTTAGCCATGTGATTATTCAATCCTGAATTGACACATTTATTAAAGAAAAAATCACTGTTGTCCAGACAGCGATTTAAACTGAGTGGTTCTTGTGTCCTTGCATGCACAACTGTATTTAAGAAAAAATAATTGTTCTCCACACAACAATTTAAACCGAGTGATTGTAGTGTCCCTGCATGCACAGCTATATTGAAAAATAAAATCACTGTTTCAGACAGCGATTTCAGCTCAGTGATTGTGGAGTAAATGCATTTACAACTGGATTTATGGGAAAAAATCACTGTTCTCTACATAAGCGATTTATGCCATGTGATTTCTGTATCCCTGTTTGTACAACTGTATTATGGCAAAAGATCACTGTTCTTTAGACACCAATTTAAGTGGAGTGATTGTTGTGTCCCTAGGTGCACACCTGTTTTAAGAAAGATAATCACTGTTCTTCAGACAGTGATTTAAGCCAAGTAATTGTTGTGTCCCTTATTGCACAACTGTATTTAGGAAAAAATCACTGTTCTCCAGGGAGCAATTTAAGATGAGTGATTGCTGTGTCCCTGCATGCACAGCTTTATTTAAAAAAAAAATCACTGTTCTCAAGACAGCGATTTAAGCAGAGTGACTGTTGTGTCCCTGAGTGCACACTTGTAGTTAGAAAAAGTCACTGTTAGGCTGGCCCAGTGGCACTGGGGTTGGGGTGCTGGGCGCCACACCTCACTCCATGCAGGCGACCGGGCCGGGGCGGACTTGGGTCACTGGTGGGCGGCGAGAGTTAGCATTGAGCATCCCGACAGCTCGCCTACTCGAGGAGGGTTAAGGCTATAGCCCGAACATTTATCTGACCTCGGCAGAGGCTGGAGTAACGCTCCCCAATGTTAAGGGGAAGGGCTGCCGATAATAGCGTGACGCTGGCACTCTGTGCCTTGACATCAGGGGTCCTACGCTGTAGGGGTGGAAGGAAAAGTGGAAAAATGCCTGCCATTGCCAGGAAGATGGAGCCTCCAGAGATGTGCCCCTCGATGTGCCTTAGCCCACCCGATGGCCCCGGACCAACAAAAGTTGATTGTTGGGGTAAGGGGACTCTGCCCCATCCCGCTCGGGGGTAAACTGTAGCACTATGGGGTTCCTGAGGGTCATACGGGCAGGGTGAATGGCAGATGGATGTCTACCTTGAGGCTCCTGAAGGGTTGGGGATGGCAGGCAGGAAGGAGAAAAAATAGTAATTTCAAAAAAAGTCACTGTTCTCCAAACAGTGTTTTTAAGATGAGTGATTGTTGAGTCCATGCATGCACGGCTTAATTTGAGAAAAAATTCACTGTTCACCAGACAGCAATTTAAGCAGAGTGATTGCTGTCCCCTAGTGCACTCCTGTATTAAGAGAAAAAAATCACTCTTGTCCAGACGATTTAAGCAGAGTAATTATTTTGATGCTACATGCACATCTGTATTTATGAAAAAATTACTGTACTGCAGATAGCAATTTTAGGTGAGTAATTTTCATGTTCCAGCATGTACAGAGATGAATTTAGGAAAAAAATCACTCTTCTCCAGACAGCGATTTTAGCTGAGTGATTGTTGTGTCCCTGCATACACAGCTGTATTTAGGAAAAAATCACTGGTCTCAAAGAGTGATTTAAGCTGAGTGATTGTTGTATCCCTGTGTGCACAACTGTATTGAGGAAAAAATCACTGTTCTCCAGACAGCAATTAAAGCTGAATGATTGTGGTGTACTTGCATGCAGACCTGTATTAAGAGAAAAAAATCGCTGTTCTCCAGACAGAGATTTAAGCCAAGTGATTGTTGTGTCCCTGCATGCACAACTGGGTTTAGAAAAAAATTACTGTTCCCTGTGCAGCGATTTAAGCTGAATGATTGTTGTATCCCTGCTTGCACAATTGTATTGTGGTGTACTTGCATGCAGACCTGTATTAAGGAGAAAAAATCACTCTTCTCCACAAAGTGATTTCAGCCGAGAATTGTTATGTCCCAGTGTGCACACCTGTATTAAGGAAAACAAAATCACTGTTCTCCAGACAGTGATTTATGTCAAGTGACTATTTTGTCCGGAGACAATTAAGGAAATAAAATCTCTGTTTTCCAGGCAGCGATTTATGGCAGAGTGATTGTTATTTTCCTTGAGTGCACACCTTAATTAAGGAAAAAGATCACTGTTCTCCAGACACTGATTTAAGCTGAGTGATTGTTGTGCCCTGTGTGCACATCTGTATTTTGGGGAAAAAATCATTGTACTCCATACAGCGATTTAAGACTGAGTGATTATTGTATCCCTGAGTGCACACCTTAATTTAGGATAAAAATCCCTGTTTTCCATGCAGCGATTTAAGCTGAGTAATTGTTGTGTCCCTAGGTGCACAACTGTATTGAAAGAAAAAACTCACTGTTCTCCACACAGCAATTTAAGCAGAGTGATTGTTGTGTCTTCTGTCACAACTGTATTTAGGAAAAAAAAATCACTGTTCTTCAGACAGCGATTTAAGCTGATTGATTATTGTGTCCTGCATGCACAATTGTATTAAATCAGACAGTGATTTATTGCAAGTGATTATTGTGTCCCTGCATGCAGACCTATATTAAGGAAAAGAAAAATCACTGTTCTCCAGATAGTGATTTAAACCAAGAGATTGCTGTGTCCCTGCATGCACACCTGTATTAAGGAAAACAAAATCACTTTTCTCGAGACAGTGATTTATGTCAAGTCATTATTGTGTCCCTGAGTAGACATTTTAATTAAGGAAAAAATTACTGTTGTCCACACAGTGGTTGCTGTGTCCCTGTGTGCACAACTACATGTGGAAAAAAAATCACTATTCTCTAGAGAGTGATTAAATCCAGTGATTGTTGTTTCCCTGCGTGCATAACTCTATTTAAGAAAAAAAATCACTGTTCTCCAGAAAGCAATATTAGCCAACAGATTGCTGTGTCCCTGCATTCACATCTATATTAAGGAAAAAAATCACTGTTCTCCAGACAGTGATTTATGTGAGTGATTTTGTGTCCATAAGTGCACAGCTTAATTAAGAAAAAAAATCATTGTTCTGCAGACAGCGATTTTAGCCAAATGATTGTTGTGTCCTGTGTGCACAGCTGTATTTAAGAAAAATCACTGCTCTCCAGACAGCGATTTAAGCCAAGTGATTGCAGTGTCATTGCATGCACATCTGTATTTAAGGAAAAGAAATCACTGTTCTCCTCACAGCAATTCTTGCCATAATTGCCATGTGATTGTTGTGTCCCTGCATGTACAAGTGTAATTAAGAAAGAAAAGTCACTGTTCTGCAGACAGCGATTTAAGCTGAGTGATTGTTGTATCCATGTGTGCACAACTATATTTAGGAGAAAATCACTGTTCTCCATAGAGCGATTTAAGCCATGTGATTGTTGTATCGCTGTGTGCACAGCTTTATTTAAGAAAAAAATCTCTGTTCTCCAGACAGCGTTTTAAGCAGAGTGATTGTTGTGCCCCTGCATGTACTCCTGTATTAAAATAAATCTCTGTTGTCCAGACAACAATTTAAGCCAAGTAATTGTTTTGATGCTGCATCACACTTGTATTTATGAAAAAATTACTAGTTCTGCAGACAACGATTTTAGCTGAGTAATTTTCATGTTCCTGCATGCACACCTGAATTATGAAAAAATCACTCTTCTCTAGACAGTGATTTAAAGTGAGTGATTGTTGTGTCCTTGAATGCACAACTTAATTAAGAAAAAAAAATCACTGTTCTTCAGACACCAAATTTAAACTGAGTGATTGTTGTGTCCCCGCATGCACAACTGTATTTAAGAAAAAAATCACTGTTCTCCAGACAGCGATTCAAGCTGAGTAACTGTTGTGTCCCTATGTGCACAACTATATTGAGAAAAAAATCACAGTTCTCCAGGGAGTGCTTTAAGCCAAGTTATTGTTGTGTCCATGCATGTACAAGTTGAATTGAAAAAAATTTACTGTTAAGCCAGACCGCGATTTAGGCAGTGTTGTTGTTGTGTCCCTGCATGCGCACCTGTATAAGGGGAAAAATCACTGTTCTCCAGACAGTTATTTATGCTGAGTAATAGTTGTGTCCTGAGTACACACCCATATTAAGGAAAAAAATCACTGTTCTACAGAGAACGATTTAATCTGAGTAATGTCTCCTGTGTGACCAGCAATATTTTAGAAAAAGATTACTGTTCTCCAGACAGCAATTTAAGCAGAGTGATTGCTGTACCCTGCGTGCACACCTGTATTTAGGAAAAAAATCAAAGTTCTCCAGAAACAATTTAAGTCAAATGATTGTTATGCTCCTGCGTGTACTCCTGTATTTAAAAAAATCACTGTGTCCAGACAACAATTTAAGCCAAGTAATTGATTTGACACTTCATGCACACCTGTAGTTATGAAAACAATTACTGTTCTGCAGACAGCGATTTTAGCTGAGTAATTTTCATCTTCCTTCATGCACACCTGAATTTGGGAAAAAATCTCTCCTCCCCATACTGTGATTTTAGCTGAGTGATTGTTGTGTCCCTTCGTACACAGCTGTATTTAAGAAAAAATTACTTTCTCTCCACAACGATTTAAGCAGAGTGGTTGTTATGTCCCAGTGTGCACAACTGTATGTAGGAAAAATCACTATTCTCCAGAGCAATTTAATCCTAGTGATTGTTGAGTCCTTGCTAGCCCGGCTATATTTGGGAAAAAAATCACTGTTCTCCAGACAGCTATTTAAGCAGAGTGATTGTTGTCTTCCTGCATGCATATCTGCAATAAGGAAAATAATCACTGTTCTCCAGACAGCTATATATATGCCATGTGACTGTTGTGTCCCTGCATGTGCAAGTGTATTTAAGAAAAAATCACTGTTCTCCTGACAGCGATTTAAGCCAAGTGATTGCTGTCTCCATGTGTGCACACCTGTATTAATGAAAAAAAATCACTTTTCTCCAGACTGTGATTTAAGCTGAGCAATTTTGTATCCCTGCTTGGACAACTGTATTTAGTAAAGAAAATCACTCTTCTCCTGACAGCGATTTAAGCCAAGTGATACGCTGTCTCCATGTCTCACACCTGTATTAATGGAAAAAAAATTACTTTTCTCCAGACTGTGATTTAAGCTGAGCAATTTTTGTGTCCCTGCATGGACAACTGTATTTAGTAAAAAAATCACTGTTCTCTTGATAGTGATTTAATCCAAATGATTGTTGTGTCCCTGCCAGCCCAGCTGAATTTAGGAAAAATATTGTCCTGCAAGCAGCAATTTGAGCCAAATGATTGTTGTGTCCTTGCATGCACAGCTGTATTTAAGAAAAAAATCACCATTCTCCAGGCAGCGATTTAAGGTGAGTGATTGTTGTGTCCTTGAGTGCACAGCTAATTAAGGAAAAATAATCACTGTTCTCGGGACACCGATTTAAGCCAAGTGACTGTTGTGTCCCTGTGTGCACAACTATATTGAAGAAAAAAAATCACTGTTCTTCAAGGAGCACTTTAAGCCAAGTTACTGCTGTGTCCCTGCATGCACAGGTTTAATTAAAAATTCACTGTTCTCCAGACAGTGATTTAAGCAGTGTTGTTGTTGTGTACCTGCATGCACACCTGTATTTTGAAGAAAAATCACTGTTCTCCACACAGTGATTTATGCCATGTGATTGTTGTGTCCCTGCATATACAAGTGCATTTATGAAAAAAATAACTGTTCTCCACACAATGATTTAAGCCAAGTGATTGTTGTGTCCATCTGTGCACAATCGTATTAGGAAAAAAATCACTGTTCTCCATAGAAGCGATTGAAGCCATTTTATTGTAGTGTCCCTGCATGCACAGCTTTATTTAAGAAAGAATTCACTGTTCTCCAGACAGCGATTTAAGCAGAGTGATTGTTGTGTCTTGTGTGCACAACTGTATTTAGGAAAAAAAATCACTGTTCTCCAGACAGCGATTTAAGCAGAGTGATTGTTGTGTCTTGTGTGCACAACTGTATTTAGAAAAAAATCACTGTTCTCCAGACAGCATTTTAAGATGAGTGATTGCTGTGCCACTATGTGCATACCTGTAGTTAGGGAAAAATCACTGTTCTCCACAAAGCAATATAAGCCATGTGATTTTTGTGTCCCTGTGTGCACAATCAGACTTAGGAAAAATTACTGTTCTTCAGACAGCAATTTAAGCTGAGTGATTATTGTGTCCCTGTGTGCATAATTGTATTAAATCAGACAGCGATTTATTGCAAGTGATTGTTGTGTCCCTGAATGCAGACCTATATTAAGGAAAAAAATCACTGATCTCCAGATAACGATTTAAACCAAGAGACTGCTGTGTCCCTGCGTGCACACCATATTAAGGAAAACAAAATCACTGTTCTCGAGACAGTGATTTATGTCAGGTGATTATTGTCTCCTGAGTAGACATTTTAATTAAGGAAAAAATCACTGTTGTCCACACTGCGATTTATGCAGAGTGGTTGCTGTGTCCCTGTGTGCACAACTGCATGTGGGAAAAAATCACTGTTCTCTAGAGAGTGATTAAATCTGAGTGATTGTTATTTCCTGCATGCATACTCTATTTAAGAAAAAATCACTGTTCTCCAGAAAGCAATATTAGCCAACAGATTGCTGTGTCCCTGCATTCACATCTATTTTAAGGAAAAAAATCACTGTTCTCCAGACAGTGATTTATAGAAGTGATTTTTGTGTCCATAAGTGCACAGCAATTAAGGAAAAAATCATTGTTCTGCAGACAGCGATTTTAGCCAAATGATTGTTGTGTCCCTGTGCACAGCTGTATTTAAGAAAAAATCATTGCTCTCAGACAGTGATTTAAGCCAAGTGATTGCAGTGTCATTGCATGCACATCTGTATTTAAGGAAAAGAATCACTGTTCTCCTCACAGCAATTCTTGCCATGATTGCCATGTGATTGTTGTGTCCCTGCATGTACAAGTGTAATTAAGAAAGAAAATCACTGTTCTGCAGACAGCGATTTAAGCTGAGTGATTGTTGTGTCCGTGTGCACAACTATATTTAGGAGAAAATCACTGTTCTCCATAGAAGCGATTTATGTGATTGTTGTATCGCTCTGTGCACAGCTTTATTTAAGAAAAAATCTCTGTTCTCCAGACAGCGATTTAAGCAGAGTGATTGTTGTGCCCCTGCATGTACTCCTGTATTAAAATAAATATCTGTTGTCCAGACAACAATTTAAGCCAAGTAATTGTTTTGATGCTGCATACACACTTGTATTTATGAAAAAATTATAGTTCTGCAGACAACGATTTTAGCTGAGTAATTTTCGTGTTCCTGCATGCACACCTGAATTTATGAAAAAATCACTCTTCTCTAGACAGCGATTTAATGTGAGTGATTAGTTGTGTCCTTGAATGCACAACTTAATTAAGGAAAAAAAATCACTGTTCTCCAGACACCAATTTAAACTGAGTGATTGTTGTGTCCCTGCATGCACAACTGTATTGAAAAAAATCACTGTTCTCCAGACAGCGATTTAAGCTGAGTAACTGTTGTGTCCTATTGCACAACTATATTGAGAAAAAAAATCACAGTTCTCCAGGGAGTGCTTTAAGCCAAGTTATTGTTGTGTCCATGCATGCACAAGTTGAATTGAAAAAATTTACTGTTCGCCAGACCCTGATTTAGGCAGTGTTGTTGTTGTGTCCCTGCATGCGCACCTGTATAAGGGGAAAAAAATCACTGTTCTCCAGACAGTTATTTATGCTGAATAATAGTTGTGTCCTAGTACACACCCATATTAAAGAAAAAATCACTGTTCTACAGAGAGCGATTTAATCTGAGTAATGTCTCCTGTGTGACCAGCAATATTTTAGAAAAAATTACTGTTCTCCACACAGCAATTTAAGCAGAGTGATTGCTGTACCCTCGTGCACACCTGTATTTAGGGAAAAAAAATCAAAGTTCTCCAGAAACAATTTAAGTCAAATGATTGTTATGCTCCCATGTGTACTCCTGTATTTAAAAAAACACTGTGTCCAGACAACAATTTAAGCCAAGTAATTGATTTGACACTGCATGCACACCTGTAGTTATGAAAAAATTACTGTTCTGCAGACAGCGATTTTAGCCGAGTAATTTTCATCTTCCTTCATGCACACCTGAATTTGGGAAAAAATCACTCCTCCCAGACTGTGATTTTAGCTGAGTGACTGTTGTGTCCTTTCGTACACAGCTGTATTTAAGAAAAAATTACTTTTCTCCACACAGCGATTTAAGCAGAGTGGTTGTTGTGTCCCAGTGTGCACAACTGTATGTAGGAAAAAAATCACTATTCTCCAGAGCAATTTAATCCTAGTGATTGTTGAGTCCTTGCTAGCCCGGCTATATTTGGGAAAAAAATCACTGTTCTCCAGACAGCGATTTAAGCCAAGTGATTGTTGTCTTCCTGCATGCACATCTGCAATAAGGAAAATAATCACTGTTCTCCAGACAGCGATATATGCCATGTGATTGTTGTGTTCCTGCATGTGCAAGTGTATTTAAGAAAAAATCTCTGTTCTCCTGACAGCCATTTAAGCCAAGTGATTGCTGTCTCCATGTGTGCACACCTGTATTAATGAAAAAAAATTACTTTTCTCCAGACTGTGATTTAAGCTGAGCGATTTTTGTGTCCCTGCATGGACAACTGTATTTAGTAAAAAATCACTGTTCTCTTGATAGTGATTTAATCCAAATGATTGTTGTGTCCCTGACAGCCCAGCTGAATTTAGGAAAAATTATTGTCCTGCAAGCAGCAATTTGAGCCAAATGATTGTTGTGTCCTTGCATGCACAGCTGTATTTAAGAAAAAAATCACCATTCTCCAGGCAGAGATTTAAGGTGAGTGATTGTCCTTGAGTGCACAGCTTAATTAAGGAAAAATAATCACTGTTCTCGAGACAATCGATTTAAGCCAAGTGACTGTTGTGTCCCTGTGTGCACAACTATATTGAAGAAAAAATCACTGTTCTTCAAGGAGCACTTTAAGCCAAGTTACTGCTGTGTCCCTGCATGCACAGGTTTAATTAAAAATTCACTGTTCTCCAGACAGTGATTTAAGTAATGTTGTTGTTGTGTGCCTGCATGCACCTGTATTAAGGAAGAAAATCACTGTTCTTCACACAGTGATTTATGCCATGTGATTAGTTGTGTCCCTGCATATACAAGTGCATTTAAGAAAAAAAGAACTGTTTCCACAGCAGATTTAAGCCAAGTGATTATTGTGTCCATCTGTACACAACCGTATTTAGGAAAAAATCACTGTTCTCCAGACAGCGTTTTAAGATGAGTGATTGCTGTGCCATTATGTGCATACCTGTAGTTAGGGAAAAATCACTGTTCTCCACAAAGCAATATAAGCCATGTGATTTTGTGTCCCTGTGTGCACAACTGTACTTAGGAAAAATTACTGTTCTTCAGACAACGATTTAAGCTGAGTGATTATTGTGTCCCTGTGTTCATAATTGTATTAAATCAGACAGCGATTTATTGCAAGTGATTGTTGTGTCCCTGAATGCAGACCTATATTAAGAAAAAAATCACTGTTCTCCAGATAACGATTTAAACCAAAGAGATTGCTGTGTCCCTGCGTGCACCGTATTAAGAAAACAAAATCACTGTTCTCGAGACAGTGATTTATGTCAAGTGATTATTGTCTCCCTAGTAGACATTTTAATTAAGGAAAAATCACTGTTGTCCACACTGCGATTTATGCAGAGTGGTTGCTGTGTCCTGTGTGCACAACTGCACGTGGGAAAAAATCACTGTTCTCTAGAGTGATTAAATCCGAGTGATTGTTGTTTCCCTGCATGCATAACTCTATTTAAGAAAAAAATCACTGTTCTCCAGAAAGCAATATTAGCCAACAGATTGCTGTGTCCTGCATGCACATCTATATTAAGGGAAAAATCACTGTTCTCCAGACAGCGATTCATGGGGAATGATTATTGTGTTCCTGAGTGCACGCTTAATTAAGGAAAAATCATTGTTCTGCAGACAGTGATTTTAGCCAAATGATTGTTGTGTCCCTGCATGCACAGCTGTATTTAAGAAAAAATCACTGTTCTCAGACAGCGATTTAAGCTGAGTGATTGCAGTGTCACTGCATGTACATCTGTGTTAAGGAAAATAAATCACTGTTCTCCTCACAGCAATTCTTTCCATGAGATTGTTGTGTCCCTGCATGTACAAGTGTAAAATCACTGTTCTCCAGACAGCTTTTTAAGCTGAGTGGTTGCTGTGTCACGGTGTCGACAACTGTATGTAGGGAAAGCAAATCACTGTTCCCCACACAACAATTTAAGCCAATTGATTGTTGTGTCCCTGTATGTACAGCAGTATTTAAGAAAAAATACTGTTCTCAACACAACAATGTAAGCTGAGTGATTCTTGTGTCCCTGTGTGCACAACTGTTTTAGGAAAAAATCACTGTTCTTCAGAGAGCGATTTAAGTCGAGTGATTGTAGTGTCTCTGCATGCACAGCTTTATTTAATAAAAATTTACAATTCTCCAGACAGTGATTTAAGCAGAGTGATTGCTGTGTCTCTGAGTGCACACCTGTATTAAGAAAAAAATCAGTGTTCTCCAGAGATTTAATCTGAGTGATTGTTGTTTCCCTGCCTGCACAGCTTTATTTCAGAAAAAAACACTGTTCTCAGACAGCAATTTAAGCAGAGTGACTGTTGTGTCCCTGTATGCACACCTGTATTTAGGAAAAAAATCAGTGTTCTCCAGACAGTGTTTTAGGATTAGTGATTGCTGTGTCTCTCTGCTTGCACACCTCTATTTAGGAAAAACATTACTGTTCTTCAGAAACAATTTAAGTCAATTAATTGTTGTGCCTCTGTGTACTCCTGTATTAAAAAATCACTGTTGTCCAGACAACATTTAAACAAGTAATTGGTTTGGCGCAGCATGCACACCTGTATTGATGAAAAAATTACTGTTATACAGACAGCGATTTTAGCTGAGTAGTTTTTCTTTTCCTGCATGCACACTTGAATTTAGGAAAAAATCACTCTTCTCCAGACAGCGATTTAAACAGAGCGACTTTTGTGTCCCTGTGTGCACACCTGTAGTTACAGAAAAAAAAATCACTGTTCTCCAGATAGCAATTTAAGCCAAGTTATTGTTGTGTCCCTGCTAGCATGGTTTAAGAAAAATATCACTGTTCTCCACACAGTGATTTAAGCTGAGTGATTGTTGTGTCCTACTTGTGCAACTGTATATAGGAAAAATCACTGTTCTCCAGATAGCGATCTATGTTGAGTGATTATTGTGTCCTGGAGTGGACACCTTAACAAAGGAAAAAAATCACTGTTGTCCTGGATTCCCCTTTCCCTCACAAAACACACAGAGACCATTGTTTGTTGTTGTGCTTAGATTAGCAATTAATTTATTTATATTCATAAATCTATATTCCATTTTCCATTTCTTTATTGTCATATTTCCATAATTTTCATTTATTTCCATCCATATATCACTCTTTGATTATCCATCCCCACGCAAAAACCTGGGTGCCTTCTTCTTCTCCTTTCTGTTAGGTAACGGTGAAAACCGAGACTGCTTTCTCTGTCATCTTCTTCCTCTTGTGTTATTCCTTTTCTTCCCCTCCCATCCTCCCCCCTTTCCCCATGCCATCCACCTTGGCAATCCATACCATATTTTATCTGCCTTCCACTTCCTTGGCAGTCCCAAGAACTTTCCATCTGCCATCCACCTTTGGCAGTCCATAACCATATTATCCTCCATCCACCTTTGGCAGTCCATAACCATATTATCATCACCTGCCATTCACCTTTGGCAGTCCACTGTCCTAACGGACGATCTGTCCTCCACCTTGACAGACCCATATACAGCCGAAATTGACTGTCTTTCCCTCGTACTTTGTCTAACAGGGTGGGTGGGAGGTATCAAAACTCCAGCAAAAGTGGCTGAGGCCCCTTGTGCTGTTTCTTATGTACTGCCCTTCCTCCCTCCCTTTCCTGCTGCCTGCCCATTGTTCTGGCTCTTGGCCCCTCCCTTCCTTGTCCCCTACCCTTCTGAGCTAACCATCCTAAAGGAGGAAAGGTGCACCAGGACAACATGGTCTGCCCATAAGGGCAAACTCCGTGTCCAGAAGGCGAGTTAATCTGAATGATTTATTTGTGTCCCTGCCAGCCCAGCTGTATTAAGGAAAAAATCACTGTTCCCCACAACAATTTAAGCCAACTGATTGTTGTGTCCCTGCATGCACAGCAGTATTTAAGAAAAAAAATCACTGTTCTCCACACAACAATATAAGACGAGTGATTGTTGTGTCCCTTTGTGCACAACTGTATTTAGAAAAAAATCACTGTTTTCCTGAGAGTGATTGTAGTGTCTCTGCATGCACGTCATTATTTAATAAAAATTCACAGTTCTCAGGTAGCGATTTAATCACCGTGATTGCTGTGTCCCTGAGTGTACACCTGTATTAATGAAAAAAATCAATTTTCTCCAGAGATTTAATCTGAATGATTGTTGTTCCCTTCCTGCACAGTTTATTTTACAAAAACATCACTGTACTCCAGATTGCGATTTAAGCTGAGGATTATTGTGTCCTGCATGCACATCTGTATTAAGGAAAAAAACACTGTTCTCCATACAGTGATTTGTGCCATGTGATTGTTGTGTCCCTTCATGTACAACTGTATTTAGGGAAAAAAATCACTGTTCTCCATACAACGATTAAAGCTGAGTGATTGTTGTATTCCTGTGCATACACCTGAATTAAGGAAAAAATCATTGTTCTCCAGACAGCGATTTAAGGTGAGTGATTGTTGCATCACTGAGTGCACAATTTAATTAAAGGAAAAAATCACTGTTCTGGAGACACCTATTTAAGCTAAGTGATTATTGTGTCTCTTAGTGCACACCTTTATTTAAGAAAAATGTATTGTTCTCCATACAGTGATTTAAGCCGAGTGATTGATGTGTCCCTGTATGCACAATTGTATTGAGGAAAAAATCACAGTTCTCAGGACTGGTTTATGCTGAGTGATTTTGTGTCCCTGCATGCACAGCTTTAATTAAGAAAAAATTAATTGTTCTCCAGACAGCGATTTAAGCAGAGTGATTTTGCACCTAAGTGCACACCTGTATTAGGAAAAAAAAAATCACTGTCCTCCAGAGAGGATTTAATCTCAGTGATTGTTGTTTCCATTCATGCACAGCTTTATTTAAGAAAAAAAAACACTGTTCTCCAGAAACAATTTAAGTCACATTGATTGTTGTGCCTGCATGCACTCCTGTATTAAAATTCAAATAACTGTTCCTGCAAGCTACACCTGAATTTAGGAAACAAAATCACTCTTCTCCAGACAGTGATTTAAGCCAAGTGATTTTTGTATTCCTGCATGCACAACTGGTTTAGGAAAAATCACTGTTCTCCAGACAGCGATTTATAGTGAGTGATTGTTGTGTCCCTGCCTCGCAGCTGTATTTAGGAAAAAATCACAGTTCTCCCAATAGTGATTTAAGCTGAGTGATTGTTGAGTTCCAGCATTCACAAATGTATTGAGAAAAAAAAGTCATTATTCCCACACAACTATTTAGGCTGAGTGATTGTTGTTTCCCTGCATGCATAGCTGGATTTAAGAAACAAAATCACTATTCTCCAGACAACGATTTAAGGTGAGTGATTGCGATGTGCCAGCATGCAGTCCTGTATTATGAAAAAAATCACTGTTCTCCAGCCAGAGATTTTCTGCTGACAGTGATTTTAGCCGGGTAATGTTCATATTCCTGCACACACCTGAATTTAGGAAAAAAATCACTCTTCTCCAGACAGCGATTTAAGTCAAGTGATTGTTGAGTCCCTGCATGCACAACTGGATATAAGAAAAAAATCACTGTTCTTCAGACAGCGATTTAAGTTGAGTGATTGTTGTATCCCTGAGTGCACATTTAATTAAGGAAAAAATAACTGTTCTCCAGACAGAGACTTAAGCTAAGTGATTGTTGTGTTCCTGTGTACACAACTGTATTGAGAAAAAATCACTGTTCTCCAGGGCACGGTTTAAGCCAAGTGATTGTTGTGTCCATGCATGCACAGCTGTATTAGGAAAAAAAATCACTGTTCTCCACACAGTGATTTTTGTAGTATGATTGCTGCGTCCTGCCAGCTCAGCTGTAACATAACATAGGTAACATAGGTTATACTAAGCATATAAAGATGTTAGTCCATTTAGCTCACCATAAATTACAGATAGCCCTGAATTCCTTTATTAATAAGAAAATAATCAAGGTTTGTTTTAAACTCTATCATGGTTTTGCTGTTTACAACTATGCTAGGTAATGTGTTCCAGATCTCTGTCAGTCTGACATTAAACCCAAATTTTCTTTTTTGTAGTAAATTTATCCTTAAACAATTGAAAGCGGTAAGCTCTAGTATTATGTGGCTGGATCATTAATATCAAGCCCAATTGTTCCCACATTTGTGTGTCAGTTAGGGCCTTATAGAGCAGGCACATGTCACCCCTCAGTCTCTGGTACTCTAGTGTAAACATATCCAACTGTTGTAGTCTTTGCTCGTAATTTAGGCCTCTGACTTCACTAATGTTTCTAATTGCCTTCCTCTGCACCCTCTCAAGTGCTTTAATATCCTCTTATACCAGGTGCCCACAACTGGGCACAATACTCCATGTGGGGATGTACCAGAGTGTTATAGAGTGGAACAAGAACCTCCTTGTCCCTACTCTTGATATGACTATGTATACAATGGAGTATGCTGCTTGCCTTTCTAACAACCTGGCTACAGTGCATTTTGAAATTAAGGTCATTACTGACTCTTAAACCCAGTTATTTTTCATCCATGACAACTTTAAGTGACGTGCCTTCCAATGTATACCTGAACTTTTTATTTTGTTTGCCCATGTGCATAACAGTACATTTATCAAGATTAAATTTTGATTTCTTATTATCGCCCATAGTTCTAAATCAATGAAGGCCTCCTGTAAGATGTCACTATCCTTTGGTTACGTACAGGATAAACTAAGTGAGTATCATCGGCGAATGTAGCTAGCCATACCCCAGAATGTGTATTCATTGAGGAAATATATAAATTAAACAGACAGGGAGCTAAGACTGAGCCCAGTGGATTCCACTGGTGACATCTACCCACCCTGAGGATTTACCCCTAATACACACTTGCTGGAATCTCCTGTACAACCATGACTGGACCCATTTAACTATATGTGTATTAAGGCCTTGATCAATTAGACCGTTAACCAATTTGATATGTGAGACTTTGTCAAAGGCCTTGGCAAAGTCAAGGAAGACAACGTCTACAGAATGTCCTCATCCAGGGTTCTACCGACTTTACTATAAAATTCTAACAGGTTGGTTTGGAAAGACCTCCCTTGGTGAATCCATGTTGTTTATAATCTATGGCTCCATTCAAGCTAGTAAAATCCACTGATATAATCTTTTAATACCCTCTAGGATCTTACCCAGCACAGAAGTGAGGCTAATAGCCCTATAATCCTCCACTTCCTGCCTTGATCCCTTTTGTAAGTGGGCGTAACCATAGCCTGTCTCCAGTCCATAGGGACTTCACCTTTTCTAAAGATTTCTGAAAGAGATGAGTGACTGGGATAGCTAAAAGATCTCCAAGCTCCTTGATCAACCTAGGGTGTATGCCATCAGGTCCTTGTGCTTTATTTTGATTAATTTTGCTAAGTCTATTAGCTACATTGGCTACATCAAGTTTAAAATAGGATCTGAGCAGTCTTTGCTGCCTATATCATTATTTGGAGGTACACCCTTGTTGAAGACAGAGGAAAAGTAATTATTATACTGGAATTATTTTTTATTATTATTAATATTATTATTATTTAGAAAAAATCACTGTCGTGCAGACAGCGATTTAAGCTGAGTGATTGTTGTTTCCATGCATGCACAGCTTTATTTAAGTAAAAAAAATCACTGTTTTCTGGAAGGCAATTTAAGCAGAGCAACTGTTTTGATGCTGCATGCACATCTGTATTTATGAAAAAATTACTGTTCTGCTGACTATGATTTTAGCTGAGTAATGTTCATGTTCCTGCATGCACACCTGAATTTAGGAAAAAAATCACTCTTCTCCAGACAGCAATTTTAGCTGAGTGATTGTTGTGTCCCTGTGTACACAGCTGTATTTAAAAAAAAATTACTGTTCTCCAGACACCGATTTAAGCTGAGTGATTGTTGTGTCCCTGCCTGCCCAGCTGTATTTAGGAAAAAAATCACTGTTCTCCAGATATGGATTTAAGCTGAGTGATTGTTGTGTCCCAGCATGCACAAATGTATTGAGGAAAAAAATCATTGTTCCCACACTACTTTTTGGCTGAGTAATTGTTGTGTCCCTGCATGCACAACTGGGTTTAAGAAAAATCACTGTTCTCCAGACAGCGATTTAAGCTGAGTGATTATTGAGTACCTGCCTGCCCAGCTGTATTTAGGAAAAAATCACTGTTCTCCAGATAGCGATTTAAGCTGAGAGATTGTTCTGTCCCTGCTTGTACAACTCCATTTAGGAAAAAATCACTCTTCTCGGGTAGCATTTAAACTGAGAGATTGTTGTGTCCCTGTGTGCACACCTGTATTAAGGAAAACAAAATCACTGTTCTCCATATAGTGATATATGTTGAGTTATTATTGTGTCTCTGATTGGACACATTAATTAAGGAAAAATCATTGTTGTCCAGACAGTGATTTAAGCCGAGTGGTTGTTGAGTCCTGTATGTACAACTATATGTAGGAAAAAATCTCTGTTCTCCAGAGAGTGATTTAATCCAAATGACTGTTGTGTCCCTGCCAGCCCAGCTCTATTTCGAAACAAATCACTGTTCTGCAGACAGCAACTTAAGCAGAGTGATTTTATTTCCATGCATTCACATCTTTATTTAAGAAAAACATCACTGTTTTCCAGACAGCAATTTAAGCAGAGCGACTGTTGCGTCCCTGCATGCACAATTGTTGTTAGGGAAATAAATTACTATTCTCCAGAAATGATTTAAGTCAAGTTATTGTTTTGACTCTGCATGCACACCTGTATTTATGAAAACAAATGCTGTTCTGCTGACAGTTACTTTAGCCAAGTAGTGTTCGTGTTCCTACACGCACACCTGAATTAAGAAAAATCATTGTTCTCCAGGCAGCGATTTAAGCCGAATGATTGTTGTGTCCCTGCATGCACATCTGCATTAAAAAAAAAACACTGTTCTCCACACAGGGATTTATGTCATGTGATTGTTGTGTCTTTTCATATACAACTGTATTTAGGGAAAAAGTCACTGTTCTCCATAAAACGACTAAAGCCGAGTGATTGTTGTATTCCTGTGTGTATACCTGAATTAGGAAAAATCACTGTTCTCCAGACAGTGATTTAAGGTGAGTGATTGTTGCGTCCCTGACTCGCAGTTTAATTAAGGAAAAAATCACTGTTCTGGAGACACTTATTTAAGCCGAATGATTCTTGTGTCTCTGATGCACAGCTTTATTTAAGGAAAAATTCACTGTTCTCCATACAGCAATTTAAGCCAGTGATTGATGTGTCCCTGTGTGCACAACTGTATTGAGGAAAAAAATCACAGTTCTCCAAAGAGCGGTTTATGCTGAGTGATTTTGTGTCCCTGCATGCACAGCTTTAATTAAGAAAAATTAATTGCTCTCAGACAGCGATTTAAGCAGAATGATTGTTGTGTACCTTAGTGCACATCTGTATCAAGGAAAAATCATTGTTCTCCAGAGAGGGATTTAATCTCAGTGATTGTTGTTTCCATGCATGCACAGCTTTATTTATGAAAAAAACATGTTCTCCAGAAATGATTTAAATCAAGTGATTGTCGGCCCCTGCATGCATTCCTGTATTAAAAATAAATCACTGTTGTCAAGACGATTTAAACCAAGTAATTGTTTTGACACTGCATGCACACCTGTATTTATGAAAAAATTGCTGTTCTGCTGATAGCGAATTTAGCTGAGTAATGTTTGTGTTCCTGCACGCACACCTGAATTTAGAAAAAAATCACTCTTCTCCAGACAGCGATTTGAGCCGACTGATTGTTGTGTCCCCATGCACAGCTGTATTTTAAAGAAAAAATCACTATTCTCCAGATACCGATTTAAGCTGACTGATTGTTGTTTCCTGCCTGCCCAGCTATAATTAGGAAAAATCACTGTTCTACAGTTAGCAATTTAAGCTGAATGATTGTTGTGTCCCAGTGTGCACAAATGTATTGATGGAAAAAATCATTGTTCCCCACATGACCATTTATCCTGAGTGATTGTTGTGTCCCTGCATGCACAGCTGTAGTTAAGAAAAAATCACTGTTCTCCAGACAATGATTTAAGGTGAGTGATTGTGGTATGTTTGCATCCAGACCTGTATTAAAGAAAACAAAAAATCACAGTTCTCCAGACAGCAATTTAAGCCAAGTGATTGTTGTGTCCCTGCATGCACAACTGGGTTTAAGAAAAAAATCACTGTTCTCCTGACAATGATTTAAGCTGAGTGATTGTTGAGTCCATGCCTGCCCAGCTGTATTTAGGAAAAAAATCACTGTTCTTCAGATAGCGATTTAAGCCAGTGTTGTGTCCTAGTGTGCCAAATGTATTGAGGAAAAAATAATTGTTCCCCACACAACTTTTTAGACTGAGTGTTTGTTGTGTTCCTGTGTGCAAAGCTGTATTTAAGAAAAAATAATTATTCTCCAGACAGCGATTTAAGGTGAGTGATTGAGGTGTGCCTGCATGCAGACCTGTATTAATGAAAACAAAATCACTGTTCTTCAGACAGAGATTTAAGCCAAGTGATTGTTGTGTCGCTGTGTGCACAACTATATGTAGAAAAAAAATCACTGTTCTCCAGAGAGCGATTTAATATGAATGATTGTTGTGTCCCTGCCATTCCAGCTGTATTTAGGAAAAAATAACTGTTCTGCATACAACGATTTAAGCTGAGTGATTGTTGTGTCCCTGCATACACATCTGCATTAAGGAAAAAATCACTGTTCTCCACACAGCAATTTAAGCTGAGTGACTGTTGTGTCCCTGAGTGCAAAACTGTAGTTAGGAAAAAATATCGCTGTTCTCCACACATTGTTTTAAGATGAGTGATTGCTTTGCCCCTGTGTGCACCCTGTATTACAGAAAAAAATTCAATGTTCTCCAGAAGCGATTTAATCTGAGTGGTTGTTGTTTCCCTGCATGCATAGCTTTTTTGAGAAAGAAATAACTGTTCTCCAGAGAGCGATTTAAGCAGAGTGACTGTTTGTATCTGTGTGCACACCTGTAGTTAGGAAAAAATCACTGTTCCCAGACAACATTTTAAGATGAGGATTGCTGTGCCCTTGTGTGTAGACCTATATTTAGAGAAAAATCACTGTGCTCCAGAAAATGATTTAAGTCAAGTGATTGTTATGCCCCTGTGTGTACTCCTGTATTAAGGAAAACACTGTTGTCCAGGCAGTGATTCAAGCCAAGTAATTGTTTTGACGCTACATGCACACCTGTATTTATGAAAAAACTACTGTTTTGAAGACAGTGATTTTAGCTGAGCAATTTCTGTGTTCCTGCATGCACACCTTTATTTAGGGAAAAAATCACTTATCTCCAGACAGTAATTTTAGAAGAGTGATTGATATGTCCCTGCCTGCCAGTGTATTTAGGAAAAAATCACTATTCTCCAGACAATGATTTAAGCCAGTGATTGTTGTGTCCCTGCATGCACAGCAGATTTTAAGAAAAAAGTCACTGTTCTCCAGACAGTGATTTAAGTTGAGTGATTGTGATGTGCCTGCTTGCACAACTGTATTTCGGGACAAAAGTCACTGTTCTCCACACAGCGATAATTAGCTATGTGATTATTTGCCCTTCATGCACAACTGTATTCAGGAAAAATATAACTGTTCTCCAGACAGTGATTTATTGCAAGTGATTGATGTTTCGTGCAAGCCTGTATTAAGGAAAAACACACTGTTCTCCAGACAGTGATTTCAGGCAAGTAATTGTTGTGTCCATGTGTGCACAACTGCATTTAAAAAAAAAATCACTGTTCTCAACAAAGCAATTGAAGCCAAGTGTATTTAAGAAAAAAATCACTGTTCTCCAAAGAGCGATATAAACAGAGTGATTGTTGTTTCCCTGCATGCACAGCTTTACTTAACAAAAAAAATCACTGTTCTCCAGACAGTGATTTAAGAAGCGACTGTTGTGGCTCTGAGTGCAGACCTGTAGTTAGGAAAAAATCACTGTTCTCCAGACAGCGTGTTAAGACCACTGATTGCTGTGCCCCTGCGTGCACACCTGTATTTAGGAAAAAATCACTGTTCTCCATAGACTATTTAAGTTGAGTGATTGTTGTACCCCTGCATCCACTCCTGTATTTAAAAATCAGTGTTGTCCAGACAACAATTTAAGCCAAGTAATTGTTTTGACATTGCATGTACACCTGAATTTATGAAAACAACTATTGTTCTGTAGTCAGAGATTTTAGCGAATAATTTTCATGTTCCAGCATGCACACCTGAATTTAGGAAAAAAACACTCTTCTCGAGACAGCGATTTCAGCTGAGTGATTCTGTCCATGCATACACAATTGTGTTTTTAAAAAAATCACTGTTCTCCAGACAGTGATTTAAGCTGAGAAGATGTTGTGTCCTGCATAGCTATATTTAGGAAGAAAAATCATTGTTCTCCAGATAGTGATTTAAGCTGACTGATTGTTGTGTCCCTGCATGCACAAGTATGTTGATGGGAAAAAAATCACTGTTCCCCACAGAACAATTTAAGCCGAGTTCTTGTTGTGTCCCTATTTGCACAATTGTCTTTAGGAAAAAATCAGTCTTCTTCAGATAGCGATTTAAACCGAGATTGTTGTGTCCCTTTGTACACACCTATATTAAGGAAAACAAAATCACTGTTCTCTACACATTGATTTATGTTGAGTGATTATTGTGTCTCTAGTGAACACGTTAATTAAGGAAAAAATCACTGTTGTCCTGACAGTGATTTATGCCAGTGTTGTTGTTTCCCGTGTGCACAACTGTATGGAGAATAAAATCACTCTTCTCCAAAGAGTGATTTAAACTAAATATTTGTTGTGTCCCTGCCAGTCCAGCTGATTTAGGAAAAAAATTACTGTTCTGCAGACAGCGATTTAAGCGAGATATTATTGTGCCCCTCGTGCACAGCTGTATTTAATAAAAAAATCACTGTTCTCCACACAGCTATTTAAGCTGAGTGACTGTTGTGCCTCTGCATACAACTGTAGTTAGGAAAAAATCACTGTTCTCCAGACAGCGTTTTAAGATGAGTGATTGTTGTGCACCTGCTTGCAGACCTGTATTTTGGGAAATAAATCACTTTTCTCCAGCAGCGATTTAAGCTGAGTGATTGTTGTGTCTATGTGTGCACACCTGTATTATGAAAAAATCACTGTTCTGCAGACAGTGATTTTAGCCAAGTGATTATTGTGTCCCTGAATTGACACCTGTATTAAGGAAAAAATTACTGTTCTCCACACAGCGGTTTATGCCATGTTATTGTTGTGTCCCTGTGAGCACACCTGTATTAAGGAAATAAAATCACTGTTATCCAGACAGCAATTTAAGCCAAGTGATTGTTGTTTCTCTGTGCACAACTGTACTGAGGAAAAATCACTGTTCTCGATGGAGTGGTTAAAGCCAAGTGATTGTTGTGTCCTGCATGCACAGCTTTAATTAAGAAACAATTTACTGTTCTCAAGACAGTGATTTATGCTGTATTATTGTTGTGTTCCTGTGTGCACATCTGTATTAAGGAAAAAATCACTGTTCTCCAGATAGTGATTTATGCTGAGTAATTGTTGTGTCCCTAGTGTTCACCTGCATTAAGGAAAAAAAAAGATTACTGTTCTACAGAAAGTGATTTTATCTGAGTGATTGTTGTTTACCTGTGTGCGCAGCTTTATTTAAGTAGAAAATCACTGCTCTCCAGACAGCGATTTAAGCAGAGTGATTGTTGTCTCCCTGAGTGCACACCTGCATTTAGGGAAAAAAGAACTGTTCTCAGAAAATGATTTAAATTAAGTGATTGTTTTGCCCTTGCGTATACTCCTATATTATGGAAAAAAATCATTGTTGTCCAGTGAGTGATTTAAGGCAAGTAATTGTTTTGACACTGCATGCACACCTGTATGTAAAAAAATTACTGTTTTGCAGACAGCAATTTTAGCCAAGTAATTTTCATCTTTCTGCATGCACATCTTTATTTAGTAACAAAATCACTCTTCTCCAGTCAGCGATTTTAGAAGAGTGATTACTGTGTCCTCGCCTGCCAGGTGTATTTAGGAAAAAATCTCTATTCACGAAGTCTGATTTAAGCTGACTGATTGTTGTGTCCCTTCACGGACAACTGTATTTAGGAAGAAAATCATTGTTTCCCACACAACAGTTTAAGCCAAGTGATTGTTGTATTCCTGTGTGCACAGCAGTATTTAAAAATGTTACTGTTCTCCAGACAGTGATATAACCCATGTGATTATTGTGTCCCTGCATGCACAACTGTATTTAGGAAAAATAACTATTCTCCAGACAGTGATTTATTGCAAGTAATTGTTGTGTCTCTGTCTGCATACCTGTATTAAAGAAAAACTCACTGTTCTCCAGAGAGCAATTTCAGGCAACTGATTATTGCGTCCTGTGTCTTTCACCTTTATTATGGAAAAAATCACTGTTCTCTAGACAGCGATTTAAGCTGAGTGGTTGTTGTGTCCCTGTGTGCACAGCATTATTTAAAAAAAATAACTGTTCACCAGACAGTGATTTAAGCAGTGTTATTGTTGCATTCCTGTGTGCACAATTGTATTTAGGAAAAAATCACTGTTCTCAAGACAGTAATTTATGCAAGTAATTGTTGTGTCACTGAGTGCACACCTGCATTAAGGAAAAAGATCACTGTTCTACAGAGGTGAATTAATCCAAGTGATTATTCTTTCCCTACGTGCTCAGCTTTATTTAAGAAAAACATCACTGTTCTCAGACAATGATTTAAGCAGAGTGACTGTTGTGTCATTGCATACAGTACTGTAGTTAGGAATAAAATCACTGTTCTCTAGATAGCATTTTAAGATGAGTGATTGCTATGCCCTGCGTGCACACCTGCATTTATGGAACAAAATTACTGTTCTCTAGAAATGATTTAAGTCAAGTAATTTTGTGCCCTAGGTGCACTTCTGTATTTAAAAATAATCACTGTTGTCCAGATACGATGTAAGCGAGTAATGTTTCTGACACTGCATGCGAACCTGAATTAATAAAATGAATCACTGTTCTGCAGACAGCGATTTAGCCAAGTAATGTTTGTGTTCTTGCATGCACACATGAATTAGGAAAAAATCTCTCTGCTTGAGACAGTGATTTTAGCTGAGTGATTGTTGTGTCCCTGTCTATCCAGTTGTATTTAGGAAAAAAATAACTGTTCTCCAGTCAACAATTTAAGTCAAGTGATTGTTGTGCCTGCCTGCACTCCAGTATTAAGGAAATAAAATTACTTTTGTCCAGACAATGATTTAAGCCTAGTAATTGTTTTGATGCTGCATGCACACCTGTATTTATGAAAAAATTACTGCTCTGCAGACAGCGATGTTAGCCTGGTAATTTTCGTGTTCCTGCATGCACCCTGAATTTAGGAAAAATATCACTCTTCTCCAGACAGCGATTTTAACCGAATGATTGTCATGTCCCTGCCAGCTCAGCTGTATTTAGAAAAAAAAATCACTGTTCTCCACAAAGCGATTTAAACGGAGTGATGTTTGTGTCCCTGCATGCACATCTGTATTAAGGAAAAAAATAATTGTTCTCCACACAGTGATTTATGTCATGTGATTGTTATGTCCCTGCATGTAAAACTGTATTTAGGAAAATATATCACTATTCTTAAGACAGCAAATTAAGCTGAGTGATTGTTGGGTCCATGTGGGAACACCTGTATTTAGGAAAAAACAATCACTGTTCTCCATAGTGCAATTTCAGGTGAGTATTTATGAAACAAATCACTGTTCTCCAGACAATGATTTAAGCTGAGTGATTGCTGTGTCCATCTGTGGACAACTGTATATAGGGAAAAAAACAATGTTCCCCACACAATGATTTAAACCGGTGATTGTTGTGTCCCTCCATGCACAACAGTATTTAAGAAAAAGTCACTGTTCTGCAGACAGCAATTTAAGCACAATGATTGTGGTGTGCCTGCTTTCACAACTGTTCTCCAGACAGTGATTTTTTGTAAGTGATTGTTGTGTCTCTGTGTGCAGACCTGTATTAAGGAAAAAACTCACTGTTCTCCAGAGAGCAATTTCAGGCGACTTATTGTTGTGTTCCTGAGTGCACACCTTTATTTTGGAAAAAATCACTGTTCTCCAGACAGCGATTTAAGAAGAAGCGACTGTTGTGGCTCTGCATGCAGACCTGTAGTTAGGAAAAAAAATCACTGTTCTCCAGATAGCTTTTAAGACTAGTGATTTATGTGCTACCGCGCACATCTGTGTTAAAAATCACTGTTGTACAGACAATGATTTAAACCAAGTATTTGTTCTGACGCAGCATGCACGCCTGTATTTAAGAAAAAATACTATTCTGTAGACAGTGATTTGAGCTGAGTAATTTTTGTGTTGCTGCATACACCTGAATTTAGGAAAAATCACTGTTGTGTCCCTGCCTACACAACTATATTTAGGAAAAAATCACTGTTCTCCAGATAGTGATTTATTGCAAGTAATTATTGTGTCCCTGCATACAGACCTGTATTAAGGAAAAACCTCACTGTTCTCCAGAGCGATTTGAGGCAACTGATTGTTGTGTCGCTGAGTGCACACTTTTATTATAGAAAAAATCACTGTTCTCCAGACAGTGATTTAAGCAGAGTTATTGTTGTCCCTGCATGCAGAACTGCATTTAAGAAAAAAATCACTGTTCTCCACACACCAATTTAAGTTGAGTGATTGTTGTGTCCTTGTGTGCACAACTGTATTTAGGAAAAAATCACTGTTCTCCTGAGGCGATTTAAGCCAAGTAATTGTTGTGTCACTGCATGCACAGCTTTAAGAAAAAATTTACTGTTCTCCAGACAGCGATGTAAGCAGTGTTATTGTTGTGTCCCTATGTGCACATTTGTATTAAGGAAAAATTACTGTTCTTCAGAAAGTGATTTATGCTGAGTAATTGTCGTGTCCTTGAATGCACACCTACATTAAGGAAAAAATCACTGTTCTACAGAGAGCGATTTAATTTGAGTTATTGTTGTTTCACTGCATGTGTAGCTTTATTAAAGAAAGAATTCGCTGTTCTCCAGAAATGATTTAAGTCAAGTGATTGTTGTGCCCTACATGCACTACTGTATTAAGTAAAAAAAATTACTGTTCTGCAGACAGCGATTTTAGCTGAGTAATTTTGTGTTCCTGCAAGCACACCTGAATTTAGGAAAAATATCACTCTGCTCCAGACAGCGATTAGAGTGATTGTTGTGTCCTTGCTTGCACATCTGTATTTAGGAAAAAAATCATTGTTCTCTTGATAGCGATTTATGTTGCCTGATTATTGTGTTTCTGAGTGGACATGTTAATTAAGGAAAAAATCACTGTTGTCCAGACAGCAATTTATGCAGGGTGTTTTTGTGTCCCTGTCTGCACAACTGTATGTAGAAAAAAAGCACTGTTCTCCAGAGAGTGATTTAATCCAAATGATTGTTGTGTCCCTGCCAGCCCAGCTGTATTTAGGAAAAAATCACTGTTCTGCAGACAGTGATTTAAGCCAGTGATTGTTGTGTCCCTGTGTGCACAGCTTTAATTAAGAAAATATTCACTGTTCTCCAGACAGCGATTTAGCTGTGTTATTGTTGTGTCCCTGCGTGCACACCTGTATTCAAAAAATCACTGTTCTCCAGACAGTGATTTATGCTGAGTAATTGTTGTGTCCCTGAGTGCACATCTGCATTAAGGGAAAAAAATCACTGTTGTACAGAGAGGGATTTAACCGAATGATTGTTTCCTGCATGCACAGCTTTATTTAAGAAAATAATCACTGCTCTTCAGAAGAGCGATTTAAGCAGAGTGATTGTTGTGTCCCTGCATGAACACTTGTATTTAGGGAAAAAACAGTATTCTGCAGAAAACAATTGAAGTCAAGTGATTGTTATGCTCCTGCATGTGCTGATGTATAATAAGGAAACAAATTGTTATTGCCCAGACAGTGATTTAAGCCAATTAATTGTTTTGACGCTATATAGACATCTGTGTTTTGAAAAAATATTGTTTTGCAGACAGCAATTTTAGCTGAGTAATTTTCTTGTTCCTGCATGCACATCTGTATTAAAGAAATAAAATCACTGTTTTCCACACAAAGATTTATGCCATGTGATTGTTGTGTGCCTGCAAGTACAGTTGTATTTATGATTAAAAATCACTGTTCTCCAGACAGTGATTTAAGCCAATGATTGTTGTTTCCATGCATGTACATCTGTATTAAGGAAAAATCACTGTTCTCCACACAGCGATTTATGCCATGTGATTGTTTTGTCCATGCAGGTACAACTGTATTTATGGAAAAATAATCAGTTCCTACACAACAATTTAAGCTGAGAAATTGTTGTGTTCCTTCATGCACAGCAGTATTTAAGAAAAAATCACTGTTCTCCAGACAGCTATTTAAGCTGAGTGATTGTGGTGTGCCATTGAGCACATCTATATTTAGGAAAAAATCACTGTTCTCCAGAGAGTGATTTAATCCATGTGATTGTTGTTTCCCTGCATGCACAGCTTTATTTAAGAGAAAATCATTGTTCTCCAGACAGCAATTTAAGCAGAGCGACATTTGTGTTCCTGCATACACACCTGTAGTTAGGAAAAAAATCACTGTTCTCCAAACAGAGATATATGATGCATGATTGCTGTGCCCTGCGTGTACACCTGTATTTAGGAAAACAAATCGTTCTTCTCAGAAATGATTTAAGTCAAGTGTTTGATGTGCCCTCGTGCACTCCTGTATTAAGGGAAAAATCACTGTTGTCCAGACAATGATTTAAGCCAAGTAATTGTTTTGACACTGCATGCACACCTGTATTTGTGAAAAAATCAGTCTTCTTCAGAAAGCTATTTTAGCTGGTGATTATTTGTGTCCTGCCTGCCCAGATCTATTTAGGAAAAATCGCTGTTCTCCAGACAGCGATAAAAGCCGAGTGATTGCTGTGTCCCTGCATGCACAACTGTATTGAATAAAAAAATCACTGTTCCCGCTCAACTATTTAAGCCAAGTGATTGTTGTTTCCTGCATGCCCAGCAGTATTTAGGAAAAATTGCTGTTCTCCAGAGAGTGATTTAATCTGAATGATTGTTGAGTCCTTTCCAGACCTGCTGTATTTAGGAAAAAATCACTGTTCTGCAGACAGCGATTTAAGCTGAATGATTGTTGTGTCCTGCGTGCACAGCTGTATTTAAAAAAAAATCATTATTTTCCAGGCAGCAATTTAAGCCAAGTGATTTTTGTGTCCCTGCATGCACATCTGTATTATGGGAAAAATCACTGTTTTCCACACAGCAATTTATGCTGAGTGATTGTTGTGTCCCTGAGGCACACCTGTATTAAGGAAAAAAAATCACTGTTCTCCAGACAAGGGTGAGTGATTGTTGTCCCTAGGTGCACAACTGTATTTAAGAAAAATGTCACTGTTTTCCCGCAGCGATTTAAGCTGAGTAATTGTGGTGTGCCTGCTTGCACAACTGTATTTAGGGAAAAAATCACTGTTCTCCACAGAGCGATATACAGCAGTAGCGCAGAATTTGTCAAGCAATTTTGTGAGATTCCCTATTTATCCTTCACAAAATTTAGGGAAAAATCCTCTAAAATTCTTCTTGTTATACCTACAGAAAGAGGCCATTTCCTATTACAGTACTTAGGTGCCATCTGGTAGATTTTCAACTACACTATCAAATGAGACAACCTCTCTGCGTAGCAATGAACACACTAACAAACAAAACAAAATCCCTAACTGTTGTGTCCCTGCCTATCCAGCTGAATTTAGAAAAATCACTGTCCTCCAGACAGCGATTTGGTTAAGTGATTGTTGTGTCCCCGCGTCACAACTGTATCGAGGAAACATCATACCAGGAGAATGGAGTCAGTGAGTCTTAACAAGGAGGAAGCAGTGAAGTGGCCCTGTCAGAAACCATACTGGAACAGTGTGAAGAAGTTTGAATCAGAGAGGAAGGAGGTAAGTTGAGTGAGTACTAGATGCTCTTCTAACTTGGCAAGGACTGGGAGAGAGATAGGGTGGTAGTTTGAAGTGATGAAGGGGCCCCTTAGAGAGAGAGGGGCTGACAACGCATGTTTCAGGTCCAGGGTACAGCAGCAGTGGTAAAGGAGAGGTTTAGGAGATCAGCTAGTGGTGTTGCTATGACTGCTATGTAGAGGAGAAGGAGTTTGGTGTCCAGCCCATCGGTGGAATTACTTTTTGAATGGTTTAGGTACAATAGAGCCTGGAGGGCTTCTGATTGTGTAATATATTTGAAGGAGAAGGTATATTTCCCAAGTGAGTTTGAGGCTCCTGAGGTAGTGTGTGTGGTGGAGTAGTAGGGGCAGGGAGGTGAGGAGAGTCAAGGCACAAGCAGTAGAGTATGTGTTGAACTCAGCAGCCACCAACCCTGGGTCAGAGAGGAGTGAGTTGTTTACATTTAGGAGTGGTGAGGGCTTTGCCACTTGGGGAGAAGCCAGATTGGATGACCTTCCAGAATTTGGATGGCTATTTAAGTTAGACTGGAGAGAGGAGTTGAAGTATTCAGCTTTATTGAGCCTAGTTGCTGTGGTACATTTGATACCTAACTCATGGTACTTAGTGTAGTCTTGTGAGATGTGCAAGGATTTATGCACTCGCTAGGCTTTGTCACAAGTGTTTTGGCAGGCTATAAGTTCTTGAGTGATCCAAGGCAGGTGGGTACCATGTACCCTGGAGTGATGCAGTGGGGCATGCCTGTTCCAGACAGTGATGAATATGT
This sequence comes from Neoceratodus forsteri, assembly GCA_016271365.2. Classification (NCBI taxonomy): domain Eukaryota; kingdom Metazoa; phylum Chordata; order Ceratodontiformes; family Ceratodontidae; genus Neoceratodus; species Neoceratodus forsteri. Next base: position 632,827,016 of record CM057455.1, on the reverse strand, counting down.
CATGGAAGTGGGTGAAGGCGTCATCAATGGAGGGGGCTGGGGTGGGTGGGGACCAGTTAGTGTGGGCTAAGTCTTCATGCATGGTGGCTAGGTTGAGGATTTATAGGATTGTTGGATTATGAACTTGGGGCAGATGTAGGGTTGTGAATTTTTCTGATCAGGTAGATAATGTGGTGGTCACTCAGGGAGTCAGGGAGCAGAGCAGCTTTGATGACCCAGCTGGGGTGGGAGGTGAGTGCCCAGTCTATGAGAGAGTGGTTCCAGAATTTGGGGTTTAAGCAGGAAGGCTCAGTGATGGATTGTGACAGGTTCAGAGCTGAAACATCTGTTTGAGTTTTGCTGACAGAATGAGATAACCAGTTGTGGTTAAAGTTCCCTAAGATATATAAGTCCTCCTTCAAGGATAGAGAGGTTACTTGCAAGAGTAGGTCCATGACAGTTGATACTGGAGTGCCTGGTTGGCAGTATACACCAGCTATGAAAATAGGGAGTGAGAAGGGGAGATTCAGTTGAACCATTATAAGTTCATAAGCTTTTGGTATGGACTTTGTTAAAACTACAGAGAAGTGTAGTTTGTCATTTACATAAATTGCTACACCACTGACTTTGCTAGCCCTGTCTTGGCAGGTCAAGGTATAACCTGGGATTGAGACAGAGGGCTCATAGATATTTTTGTTTAGCCATGTCTTAGACAGGATGATGATGATATCAGGGGCATAGTGGGTGGCAAGTACCTGGAGGAGTCGATTTTGAGGTGAGGCTTCTTATGTTTAGGTGCAAAGAAACAGAAATGTTGGAGGTGGGGCCACAGGGGTCTGAGGTGATGGATGGGTTTAGAGAGGGTCCAGGTAGATTTAGCAAGGTAGGGGAGTGGTGGGGACCTGGGTTAAGATGTATGTCCCCAGCTGCAAGGAGTAGGAGGGAAATAGTCAGTTAGTGTCCAGTGAGTTGAGGCGACCAATAGGTGTTAGAATGACATCTTATATGGTGCACGGCAGCAGAGGGAGGGTCGATGGAAGGTAAGAAGCATTAGAATTGTCCCTGTGTGAGAGGGAGAGAAAGGAAGGGCAGGGATGCACGTTTGAGAGGACTCCACGTATGGCTAAGGTGAGTGGCCATTGTAGAGTATGGGGGTGGTGTAATCTTATAAGATCAGGTAGGACAAGAGGTTGAATTTGTGGGAGTGTTTGGGGTAGGTTGGAGAGGAGTGAGGATGGAAGAAGATAATGATAGTAAGGAGGACAGATAAACTATCTGAAGGGACATTGCTAGTGTCATGCAACAAGTAGTAGTTAACATGAGGAAGGTGTAGTCTGGCCACTGAGGCTGAGATAACAAAGTGCCAGGAGGTAACAGAGACCTCTAGTGGATAATACATAAAAGGAGCTTATGGGAAACCAGGCAGATATAATTTGATTTGGCACATGACATCTCTCACAAGAGGAGGCACTATATGTAGTACCAGCTAAGGGTGGAGGGTATTTGGGGCGGGCAGGTGGGAAGTCGCTAAGCGACTGTGGGGATAAGCTACTGCTGATTGCCTGTAGCAAGGTGAGCTGCTGTAGTGTTTCTGTACCTCTTTGAGTTATTTTTTCAAGTAGTTAGGAAGGTTGAGGAGCACCTCCTGCAAGGCCCTCATGACCCGGGACCTCGGCGAATTCAAAAGTTGAAGCTGGGCTGTGGAGACAGAAGGAGAGGTAAGCATAGGTTATATAGCCCTCTGAGCAATCTGAATTAGCATACAAGGCAGCAGCAAATACTAAGTATTGGCTCATATTAACAGTGCATCAAATGGTTGACAGAGGTTAAAATAAGTAGACTTGTATGATTAAATCACAGAGTTTGGAGTAGCAGAGTTAAACATAGCAGAGCCTACGTAATCTTAGAGTTTAGTTTAAATCACAGAGTTTAAAGCAGTACCATGCACAGTAAAATGAATTAGCAGGCTAACTCACTTCAGTCATTCACTGAACAGAGGTACTTTAAGCAATGATAAAAGATTACAATTAAGTAATGAATGTGTCCTCTTAAGGCTAATACTGGAAAGGAGTTTGAATCTGTACTATGAGAAACAAGAGTCCTGTAGAAAAACTATCTCCGAGTAATTGATGTGTCCTGTGTGCACAACTGTATTGAGGAAAAACACTTTCTCAAGGGAGCAGTTTTAGCTGATTATTGTTGTGTCTCTGCATGCACGGCATTAATTAAGAAAAGATTCTTTGTTCTCCAGACAATGATTTAAGCCGAGTGATTGTTGTGTCCATGCATGCACAGCAAATTTTAAGAAAAAAATGACTGTTCTCCATTCAGCAATTTAAGCTTAGTGATTGTGGTGTGCCTGTGTGCACAACAGTATTTAGAGAAAAACATTGTTCTCCACACAGCGATATAAACCTGTAATTGTTGTGTCGCCTTGTGCACAACTGTATTTAGGAAAAAATCACTGTTCTCCAGACAATGATTTATTGCAAGTGATTGTTGTGTCCCTATGTGCAAACCTGAATTAAGGAAAAAATCATTGTTCTCCAGAGACGATTACAGGCCAATGATTGTTGTGTCTCTGAGTGCACACCTTTATTAAGAAAAAAATCACTGTTCTCCAGACAGCGATTTAATCTGAGTGATTGTTGTGTTCCTGCATGCACAACTGCATTTAAGAAACAAATCACTGTTCTCCACACAGCAAATTTAGATGAGTGATTGTTGTGTCACTGTGTGCACAACTGTATTTAGGAAAAAAATCACTGTTCCACAATAGCAATTTAAGACGAGTGATTGTTGTGTCCTGAATGTACACATTTTTAAGGAAAAAATCACTGTTCTCCAGACAGCAAATAAGGCAGAGTGATTGTTGTGTCCCTGAGTGCACACATGTATTAAGGAAAGACAATCACTGTTCTACAGAGAGTGCTTTAATTCAAGAGATTGTTGTTTCCCTGCATGCACAGCTTTATTTAAGAAAAAAATCACTGTTCTCCAGACAGCGATTTAAGCAGAGTGACTGATGTGTCCCTGCTTGCACACCTGTAGTTAGGATAAAATCGCTGTTCTCCAGACAGCATCTTAAGATGAGTGATTGTTGTGCCCTGTGTGCACTCCTGTATTATGGAAAAATCACTGTTGTCCAAACAATGATTTAAGCCAACTAATTGTTTTGACACTGACTTCACATCTGTATTTTTGAAAAAATACTGTTCAGCTGACAGTGATTTTAGCCTAGTAATTTTCATGTTCCAGCATGCACACCTCAATTTATGAAAAAAAATCACTTTTCTCCTGACAGCAATTTTAGCAAAGTGATTTTTTGTGTCCCTGTGTACACAGCTGTAGTTAAAAAAAATCACTGTTTTCCAGATAGCGATTTAAGCCGAGGATTGTTGTGTTCCTCGTGCACAACTGTATTGAGGGAAAAAAAGACAGTTCCCCACACAACGATTTAAGCTGAGTAATTGTTGGGTCCCAGAGTGCTCAGCTCTATTTAAGAAAAAAATCACTGTTCTCCAGACAGCAATTTAAATTGAGTGATTATGGTGATCCTGCATGCCGGCCTGTATTAATGAAAAAGGCCACTGTACTTCAGACTCTGCGATTTAAGCCAAGTGATTGTTTGTCCCTACGTGCACAACTGGTTTAAGAAAAAAATCAGTGTTCTCCACACAGCAAGTTAAGTCGAGTGATTGTTGTGTCCCTGCTTGCACAACTGTATTTAGGAAAAAATCACTGTTCTCGGATAGTGATTTATGTCGCAGTGATTATTGTGTCCTGAGTGGGCATGTTAATTAAGGGAAAAAATCACTGTTGTCCAGACAGCGATTTATGCAGAGTGGATGTTCTGTCCTGTGTGCATAACTGTATGTAGAAAAAATCACTGTCCACCTGAGAGTCATTTAATACAAGTGATTGTTGTGTCCCTGCCAGCCCCTGCTGTATTTAGGAAAAAGTCACTGTTCTGCAGACAACGATATTAAGCCGAGTGATTGTTGTGTCCCAGCATACATAGTTGTATTTTAGAAAAAATCACTGTTCTCCAGTCTGCAATTTAAGCCGAGTGATTGTAGCGTCCCTGCATACATCTGTATTAAAGAGAAAAAAATCACTCTTCTCCACGCAGTGATTCTTGCCATGTGATTGTTGTGTCCCTGCATGTAGAACTGTATTTAGGAAAAAACTCACTGTTCTCCAGACAGTGATTTAAGCCAAGTGATTGTTGTGTAAACAGTGTCAGTGGCTCAGCAGGTAGCACACTCACCTCTGAGGCCCAGGAGATCAGAAGGCTGTGGGTTCTATCCCCAAACCAGGCACTTGGTTATTATCACAATACTGACACTGCAGTGCAACATGAGGGTGTGGTACTGTACTCCAGAGGTGCCATCTTTTGGATGAGACATTACAAACCAAGGTCCCTCTGCCTGTTCTGGTGGCAGTTCAGGTGAATGTTAAAGATCCAATGGCACTTCTCAAAAAGAAGGGAATTTTCCCAGTGCCCTAGCCAAATTTCCCCATTCACTAAAATACCACCAACAGCTTAATCTGGTTCAAAGTCAGTTGGCATTCATCTGTATCTCCCTCCCCAGGTCATGCCTGAAAATAGACAGAATTTGTCTAGTGCACTTACCCAGTCAAAAAAAACAAAATAAAAATAAAATAAAAATTGTTCTGTCCCTACGTAAACAGCTGCATTTAAGAAAAAATCACTGTTCTCCAGACAGCAATTTAAGCCAAGTGATCGTTGTGTCCCTGAATGCACATCTGTATTAGGGGAAAAAATCACTGTTCTCCATGAAGCAGTCTAAGCTGAGTGATTGTTGTGTCCCTGCATACACAGCTTTAATTAAGAAACAATTCATTATTTTCAAGACAGCGATTTAAACAGAATTATTGTTGTTTCCTGCATGCACACCTGTATTAAAGAAAAAATCACTGTTCTCCAGACTGTGATTTATGTGGAGTAATTGTTGTGTCCCTAAGTGCACACCTGCATTAAGGAAAATAATCACTGTTCTCCAGAGAGCGATTTAATCTGAGTGATTGTTCTTTCCTTAGTGTGCAGCTTTATTTAAAAAAATCACTGCTCTCCAGACAGGGATTTAAGCAAAGTGATTGTTGTGTCCCTGTGTGCACACCTCTATTGAGGAAAAAAATCTCTGTTCTCCAGAAAACGATGTAAGTCAAGTGATTGTTATGCCCTTGCGTGCACTCCTGTATTATGAAAAAATCACTGTTGTCCAAACAATGATTTAAGCCAAGTAATTGTTTTGATGCTGAATGCACATCTGTATTTATGAAAAAATTACTATTCTGCAGACAGCGATTTGAGCCAAGTACTTTTCATTTTGCTGCATCCTCAGTGGACTCATTAACTAAGGAAAAAAAATCACTGTTGTCCAGACAGCGATTTATGCAGAGTGGTTGTTGTGTCCCTGTATGCACAACTGTATGTAGGAAAATAACTCACTGTTCTCCAGAGAGTGATTTAATCCAAAGGATCTTTGTGTCCCTGCCAGTCCAGCTGTATTTAGGAAAAAATCACTGTTCTGCAGACAATGATTTAAGCCGAGTGATATTTGTGTCCCTGTGTGCACAGCTGTATTTAAAAATCACTGTTCTCCAGGCAGCAATTTAAGCTGAGTGATTGTTGTGTCCATGCATGTACAACTGTATTTAGAAAAAATCACTGTTGTCCAGACAACGATTTAAGCCAAATAATTGTTTAGATGCTACATGTACACATGTAATTATGAAAAAGTGTCTGTTCTACAGACAGAAATTTTAAGTAATTTTCATGTTCCTGCATGCACACCTTTATTTCAGAAAAAAACCTCACTCTTCTCCAGACAGCAGTTTTAGTCAAGTAATTGCTGTGTACCTGCCTGCCAGATGTATTTAGGAAAAAAAACAGTGTTCTCCAGACAACGATTTAAGCCTAGTAATTGTTGTGTCTCTGCATGCTCAGCTTTCTTTAAGAAAATATTCACTCTTCTCCAGACAGCAATTTAAGTAGAGTGACTTTTGTGTCGCTGCATGCAAACTGTAGTTAGGAAAAAATAACTGTTTTCCAGACAGTGTATTAAGACAAGTGATTGCTGTGCCTGTGTGCACATCTGTATTTAGGGAAAAAAATCACTGTTCTCCAGAAACAATTTAAGTCAAGTCATTGTTGTGCCCTGTGTACACTCCTGTATTAAGGAAAAAAATCACTGCCGTCCAGACAACGATTTAAGCCAAGTAATGTTTCTAACACTGCAATCACTCCTGTATTTATGAAAAATTACTGTTCTGCAGACAGCATTTTAGCCGCATAATTTTCATGTTCCTGCATGCACAACTGAATTTAGGAAAAAGCACTCTTGTCCAGAGAGTGATTTTAGCTGAGTGATTATTGTGTCCCTGCGTACACAGCTGTATTTAAAAAATCACTGTTCTCCAGACAGTGATTTAAACTGAGTCACTGTTGTGTCCCTGCCTGAACAGCTGTATTTAGGAAAAACTGTCTGTTCTTCAGACAGCGATTTAAGCCGAGTGATTGTTGTGTCCCTCTGTGCACAACTGAGTTTAAAAAAAAATCACTGTTCTCCACACAGTGATTTAAGCTGAGTGATTTTGTCCCTGCACCAGCTGTGATGAAGAAAAATCACTGCTCTCCATACAGTGATTTAAGCTGAGTGATTGTGGTGTGCCTGAATGCAGACCTGTATTAATGAAAAAAATTACTGTTCTCCAGACAACAATTTAAGACAAGTGATAATTGTGTCCCTGTGTGCACAACTGGTTTAAGAAAAAACACTTCACTGTTCTCCATATAGCGATTTAAGATGAGTGATTGTTGTGTCCCTGGTTGCACAACTGTATTTAGGAAAAATCACGGTTCTCCAGATAGCAATTTGAATCAAGTGATTGCTGTCTCCTGTGTGCACACCTGTATTATGAAAATAAAATCACTGTTCACCAGACAGTGATTTATGTGGAGGGTTATTGTGTCCCTGAGTGGACACATTAATTAAGGTATAAAACCATTGTTGTCCAGACAGCAATTTATGTAGAGTGGTCGTTGTGTCCCTTTATGCACAATGGTATAAGGAAAAAAATCACTGTTCTCCAGAGAGCAATTTAATCTGAGTGATTGTTGTGTCCCTGACAGCCCAGCTGTATGTAGGAAAAAAGTCAATGTTCTGCATACAGTGAATTAAGCCGATTGTTTGTTGTGTCCCTGTGTGCACAGCTGTATTTAAGAAAAAAACACTATTCTCCATGCAGTGATTTAAGCCATGTGATTGTTGTGTCCCTGCATGCACAACTGTATTAAGGAAAAATCATTGTTCTCACACAATTTATGCCATGTGATTGATGTGTCCCGTGTGTACACCTGTATTAAGAAAAAAAATAACTGTTCTCCAGTCAGCAATTTAAGCTGAGTGATTGTTGTGTCCCGTCATGCACAACTGTATTTAAGACAAATCCACTGTTCTCTAGACAGCGATTTAAGCCAAGTGATTGTTGTGTCCCTGAGTGCACAACTGTATTTAAAGGAAAAATCACGGTTCTCCAGACAGCGATTTAAGCTAAGTGATTTTTGTGTTCCTGCATGCACTCCTGTATTAAGGAAAACCATCACTGTTGTCCAGACAGTGATTTAGGCCAAGTAATTGTTTTGACTCAACATGCACACTTGTTTTTATGAAAAAAATACTGTTCTGCAGACTGCAGTATTAGCAGAGTAATGTTCACATTCCTGCATTCACACCTTTATTTAGGAAAAAATCTTTCCCCTGCTAGTGATTTTCGCTGCCTAATTGCTGTGTCCTTGCATGGACAACTGTATATAGGGAAAAATCACTGTTCCCAACACAATGATTTAAGCCGAGTGATTGTTGTTTCCCCGTGCACAGCAGTGTTTAAGAAAAATCACTGTTCTCCACACAATGATATAAGCCTTGTGATTGTTGTGTCCCTGCATCCACAAAAGTATTAAGGAAAAAAAATCACTGTTCTCCAGACAGCGATTTATTGCAAGTGATTGTTGTGTCCCTGTGAGCAGATCTGTATTAGGGGAAAAAATCACTGTTCTCCAGAGAGCGATTTCATGCTAATGATTCTTGTGTCCCTGATTGCAAACCTTTATTAAGCAAAAAAACACTGTTCTCCAGACAACGATTTAAGCTGAGTGATTGTTGTGCCCTGTGTGCAAAAATGTATTTAGGAAAAAATCACTGTACTTCAGAGAGCGATTTAAGTTGAGTGATTGTCATGTCCCTGCAGGCACAGCTCTATTTATGAACAAATTCATTGTTCACAAGACAGCGATTTAAGCAGAGTCATTGTTGTGTCCCCAGTGCACACCTGTATTAAGGAAAATCATCACTGTTCTCCAGACAGCTATATAATCCAAGTGACTGTTGTTTCCCTGCATGCACAGCTTTATTTAAAAAATCACTGTTCTCCAGATGGTGATTTAAGCAGAGTGACTTTTGTGTCCCTGCATCCACACCTGTAGTTAGGAAAAAATTATTGTTCTCAAGGAAGGGGTTTAAGCTGAGTAATTATTGTGTCCCTGCATGGACAGCTTTAATTAAGAAAAAATCACTGTTCTCCAGACAGCGGTATTAGCAAAGTAATTGTTGTGTCCTGTGTGCACACCTGTATTAGGAAACAAAATCACTGTTCTCCAGACAGTGATTTATGCCGAGTAATTGTTGAGTCCCTGAGTGCACATCTGCATTAAGGAAAACAAAATCACTGTTCTCCAGAGAGCAGTTTAATCTGAGTGATTGTTCTTTCCCTTCATGTGCAGCTTTATTTTAAAAAAATCACGGCTCTCCAGACAGGGATTTAAGCAAAGTGATTGTTGTGTCCCTGAGTGCACACCTGTATTAAGGACAAAAATCAGTGTTCTCCATACAGCAATTTAAGCCAAGTGATTGTTGTGTCCCTGCATGCGCAACTTTATTTAAGAATATGTCACTGCTCTCCAGAGAGCAGTTTAAGCAGAGTGATTGTTGTGTCCCTGTGTGCAGACCTGTATAAGGAAAAAAATCACTGTTCTCCACACAATGATTTATGCCATGTGATTGTTGTGTCCATGCATGCACACCTGTATTAAGGACAAAAAATCAATGTTCTCCATACAGCGATTTAAGCCAAGGGATTGTTGTGTCTCTATGTGCACAGCTGTATTTAAGAAAAAACACTGCTCTCCTTGTAGTGATTTAAGCACAGTGATTTTGTGTCCCTGAGTGCACACCTTTATTAAGGAAAAAATCACTGTCTCCAGAAAATGATTTAAGTCAAGTGCTTGTTATGCCCCTGCATGCACTCCTGTATTAAGGAAAAATCACTGTTGTCCAGACAGGGATTTAAGCCAATTAACTGTTTTGATGCTACAGTACATGGTCACCTGTTTTTATTAGAAAAATATTGTTCTACAGATAGCAATTTTAGCCGAGAAATTTTCATGTTCCTGCATGCACAACTTTATTTAGGAAAAATCACTCTGCTCCAGACAGCGATTTTAGCCAAGTGATTGCTGTGTCCATGCCTGCCAGGTGTATTTAGAAAAAATCTCTATTCTCCGGACACTGATTTAAGCCGAGTGATTGTTGTGTCCCTGCATGGACAACTGTATTTAGGAAAAGTTACTGTTGCCCACACAACTATTTTAGCAGAGATTGTTGTGTCCACATGTACACTACTGTATTAGGAAAGCAATCTCAGCTGCATTTTTCCAGACAGTGATTTAAGCCAAGTGATTGTGGTGTACCTGCATGCACAACTGTATTGAGGGAAAAATCACTGTTCCCACACAATGATTTAAGCTGAGTGATTGTTGTGGCCCTGTGTACACAGCTGTATTAAAGAAAACAATCACTGTTCTCCAGACAATGATTTAAGCCAAGTGATTTTGTGTCTCAAGAAAAATTTAAGGTGAGGGATTTTGTGTCCCTGAGTGCACAGCTTAATTAAGGAAAAACCACTTTTCTCCAGACACCAATTTAAGCTGAGTGATTGTTGTGTCCCTGTGTACAACTGTATTGAGGATCAAAATCAATGTTCTCCAGACAGCAATTTAGTTGAGTGATTGTTGTGTCTCATCAGGCACAACTGTATTTAAGACAAAATCCACTGTTCTCTAGACAGCGATTTAAGCCGAGTGATTGTTGTGTCCCTGAGTGCAAACTGTATTTAGGAAAAATCACGGTTCTCCAGACAGCGATTTAAGCTAAGTGATTTTGTGTTCCTGCATGCACTCCTGTATTATGGAAAACTATCACTGTTGTACAGACAGTGATTTAGGCCAAGTAATTGTTTTGACTCAACATGCACACTTGTTTTTATGAAAAAATACTGTTCTGCAGACTGCAGTATTAGCAGAGTAATGTTCACTTTCCTGCATTCACACCTTTATTTAGGAAAAAATATCTTCCCCAGCTAGTGATTTTAGTGGCCTAATTGCTGTGGCCTTACATGGACAACTGCATATAGGAAAAAAATCACTGTTCCCAACACAATGATTTAAGCTGAGTGATTGTTGTTTCCTGCATGCACAGCAGTATTTAAGAAAAAGTCACTGTTCTCGCACAATGATATAAGCCTTGTGATTGTTGTGTCCCTGCATCTACAACAGTATTAAGGAAAAAATCACTGTTCTCCAGACAGCAGTTTATTGCAAGTGATTATTGTGTCCCTGTGTGCAGATCTGTATTAGGAAAAAATAACTGTTCTCCAGAGAGCGATTTCTGCTAATGATTGTTGTGTCCCTGAGTGCTCACCTTTATTAAGCAAAACACTGTTCTCCAGACAGTGATTTAAGCTAAGTGATTGTTGTGTCCCTGTGCACAACTGCATTAAAGAAAAACATCACTGTTCTCCACACACCAATTTAAACTGAGTGATTGTTGTGTCCCTGTGTGCAAAAATGTATTTAGGAAAAAAAATCACTGTACTTCAGAGGCGATTTAAGTTGAGTGATTGTTATGTCCCTGCAGGCACAGCTCTATTTATGAACAAATTCATTGTTCTCAAGACAGCGATTTAAGCAGAGCGATTGTTGTGTCCCTCAATGCACACCTGTATTATGAAAAAATAATCACTGTTCTCCAGAGAGCGATATAATCCGAGTGACTGTTGTTTCCTGCGTGCATAGCTTTATTTAAAAAAAAGAATCACTGTTCTCCAGATGGTTATTTAAGCAGAGTGACTGTTGTGTCCTGCATCCACACCTGTAGTTAGGAAAAAATTATTGTTCTCAAGGAAGTGGTTTAAGCTGAGTAATTATTGTGTCCCTGCATGCACAGCTTTAATTAAGAAAAATTCACTGTTCTCCAGACAGCGGTATTAGCAAAGTAAATGTTGTGTCCCTGCATGCACACCTGTATTAATGAAAAAAATCACTGTTCTCCAGACAGTGATTTATGCCGAGTAATTGTTGAGTCCATTTGTGCATGTCTGCATTAAGGAAAACAAAATCACTGTTCTCCAGAGAGCGATTTAATCTGAGTGATTCTTTGTTCCTTCATGTGCAGCTTTATTTAAAAAAAATCATGGCTCTTCAGACAGGGATTTAAGCAAAGTGATTGTTGTGTCCCTGTGAGCACACCTGTATTATGGTCAAAAATCAGTGTTCTCCATACAGCAATATAAGCCAAGTGATTGTTGCATCCCTGCATGCACAGCTTTATTTAAAAATGTCACTGCTCTCAGAGAGCAGTTTAAGCAGAGTTATTGTTGTGTCCCCGTGTGCAGACCTGTGTTATGAAAACAATCACTGTTCTCCAGACAGTGATTTAAGCTGAGTGATTGTTGTGTCTCTACATGGACATCTGTATTAAGAAAAAATTCACTGTTCTCCGTACAATGATTTATGCCATGTGATTGTTGTGTCCATGCATGCACACCTGTATTAAGGACAAAAATCAGTGTTCTCCATACAGCGATTTAAGCCAAGTGATTGTTGTGTCTCTGTGTGCACAGCTGTATTTAAGAAAAAACACTGCTCTCCTTGTAGTGATTTAAGCACAGTGATTTTTGTGTCCCTGAGTGCACACCTTTATTAAGGAAAAATCACTGTCTCCAGAAAATGATTTAAGTCAAGTGCTTGTTATGCCCCTGCATGCACTCCTGTATTAAGGGAAAAATCACTGTTGTCCAGACAGGGATTTAAGCCAATTAACTGTTTTGATGCTACAGTACATGGTCACCTGTTTTTATGAGAAAAAATATTGTTCTCAGATAGCAATTTTGGCCAAGTAATTTTCATGTTCCTGCATGCACAACTTTATTTAGGAAAAATCACTCTGCATCAGACAGCGATTTTAGCTGAGTGATTGCTGTGTCCATGCCTGCCAGGTGTACTTAGAAAAAATCCTTGTTCTCCAGACACTGATTTAAGCCGAGTGATTGTTGTGTCCCTGCATGGACAACTGTATTTAGGAAAAGTTACTGTTGCCTACACAACTAATTTTAGCTGAAACTGTTGTGTCCTGTGTACACTACTATATTAGGAAAACAATCTCTGTTGTCCATACAGTGATTTAAACTAAATAATTATTGTGTCCGCCTGTGCAGCTGAATTTTCTCAGACAGTGATTTAAGCCAAGTGATTGTGGTGTATCTGCATGCACAACTGCATCGAGGGAAAAAATCACTGTTCCCCACACAATGATTTAAGCTGAGTGATTGTAGTGGCCCTTGTGCACAGCTGTATTGAAGAAAACAATCACTGTTCTCAGACAGTGATTTAAGCTGAGTGATTGTGGTGTCCCTGCATGCAGAGATCTGTATTTAGGAAACCACTGTTCTCCACACAATGATTTATGCCGTGGTGATTGTTGAGTCCCTGAGTGCACACCTGTATTAAGGATAAAAAATCAGTGTTCTCCAGACAGCGATTTAAGCCAAGTGATTTTTCTTGTCCCTGCTTGCACAGATGTATTTAAGAAGAAAATCACTGTTCTCCTGGCAGCGATTTAATCACAGTGATTGCTGTGTCCCTGAGTGCACACCATTATTAAGGAAAAAATCACTGTTCTGCATACTGTGATTTAAGCTAGTGATTGTTGTATTCCTGCATGCACTGTATTAAGGAAAACAATCTTGTTGCCCAGACATTGATTTAAGCCAATTAATTGTTTTGACGCTACATGTACACCTGTATTTATGAAAAAAATTACTGTTCTGCAGACTGCGATATTAGCAGAGTAATGTTCATGATCCAGCATTCACACCTTTATTTTGGAAAGAAATATCTTTCTCAGACAGTGATTTTAGCTGCATGATTGCTGCATCCCTACATGGACAACTGTATATAGGGAAAAATCACTGTTCCTCACACAATGATTTAAGTCGAGTGATTGATGTTTCCGCATGCACAGCAGTATTTAAGAAAAAAGTCACTGTTCTCCAGACAGCAATTTAAGCTAAGTGATTGTGGTGTGCCTATGTGCACAACTATATTTAGGGAAAAAATCACTGTTCTCCACACAGCGATATAAGCCTTAGCGGTTGTTGTGTCCCTGCATCCACAATTGTATTTAGGAAAAAAATCACTGTTCTCCAGACAGCGATTTATTGCAAGTGATTGTTGTGTCCCTGTGTGCAGACCTGTATTAGGGAAAAAATCACTGTTCTCCAGAGAGCGATTTCAGGCTAATAATTTTTGTGTCCTTGAGTGCTCACCTTTATTAAGGAAAAAACATTGTTCTCCAGACAGCAATTTAAGCTGAGTGATTGTTGTGTCCCTGTGTGCACAACTGCATTAAAGAAAAAATCACTGTTCTCCACACATCAATTTAAACTGAGTGATTGCTGTGTCCCTGTGTGCAAAATGTATTTAGGAAAAAATCACTGTTCTTCAGAGAGCGATTTAAGTTGAGAGATTGTTATGTCCCTGCAGCTCCAGCTTTATTTATGAACAAATTCATTGTTCTCAAGACAGCGATTTAAGCACAGTGATTGTTGTGTCTCTAGTGCACACCAGTATTAAGGAAAAATAATCACTGTTCTCCAGAGAGCGGTATAATCCAAGTGACTGTTGTTTCCCTGTGTGCACAGCTTATTTAAGAAAAAAATCACTGTTCTCCAGATGGTGATTTAAGCAGAGTGACTGTTGTGTCCCCAAGGCCCACACCTGTAGTTAGAAAAATTATTGTTCTCAAGGGAGTGGTTTAAGCTGAGTAATTATTGTGTCCCTGCATGCACAGCTTCAATTAAGAAAATATTCTCTGTTCTCCAGACAGCGGTATTAGCAAAGTAATTGTTGTGTCCCTCGCGTGCACACCTGTATTAAGGAAAACAATTCACTGTTCTGCAGACAGTGATTTATGCTGAGTAATTGCTGTGTCCCTGAGTGCACATCTGCAGTAAGGAAAACAAAATCACTGTTCTTCAGAAAGCGATTTAATCTTAGTGATTGTTATTTCTCTTTGAGCACACCTGTATTAAGGAAAAAATTCACTGTTCCCCAGACAGTGATTTAGGTCGATGATTGTTCTGTCACTGCTTGCACAACTATATTTAGGAAAAAGTCACTGTTCTCCAGATAGCGATTTAAACCAACTGATTTATGAGTCCCTTTGGTACAATGTGTTAAGGAAAACAAAATCACTGTTCTCCAGACAGTGATTTCTGTTGAGTGATTATTGTGTCCCTGACTGGACACGTTAATTAAGGAAAATCACTGTTGTCCAGACAGAGATTTATGCAGAGTGGTTTTGTGTCCCATTCCGCACAATTATATGTAGGAAAAAAAATCACTGTTCTCCAGAGAGTGATTTAATTCAGTAATTGCTGTGTCCCTGCCAACCCAGCTGTATTTAGGAAAAAATCACTGTTCTGCAGACTGCGATTTAAGCCAGGTGATTGCTGTGTCCCTGTGTGTACAGCTGTATTTAGAAAAATCACTGCTGTCCAGACAGTGATTTAAGCTGAGTGATTTTGGTGTGCCTGCATGCAGACCTGTATTAATGGAAAAATCACTGTTCTCCAGAGAGCATTTAAACCTAGTGATTGCTGTGACCCTGTGTTCACACCTCTATTAAGAAATCAAAATCACTGTTCTCCAGACAGTGATTTAAGGTGAGTGATTGTTGTGTCCCTGAGTGCACAGCTTAAATAAGTAAAACAAATGGCTGTTCTGCAGACAGTGATTTAAGCTAAGTGATTGTTGTGTCCTGCTTGCACAGCTATATTGAAGAAAACAATCACTGTTCTTGAGACAGCAATTTAAGCTGAGTGATTGTAGTGTCCCAGCATGCAGACCTGTATTAAGGAAAACAAAATCACTGTTCTCCAGACAGCAATTTAAGCTGAGTGATTGTAGTGTCCCAGCATGCAGACCTGAATTAGGAAAACAAAATCACTGTTCCCAGACAGTGATTTAAGCCAAGTTATTATTGTGTCCATGAGTTTACATGCTATTTAAGGAAAAAATCACTGTTATCCTGACAGCGATTTATGCACAGTGGTTGTTGTGTGCCTGTGTGCACAACTGTATGTGAAAAAAAATCACTGTTCTCCAGACAGCGATTTAATCCAAGTGATTTTGTGTCCCTAACACCCCAGCAGTATTTAGGAAAAATTACTGTTCTGCCAACAGCAATTTAAGCCGAGTGATTGTTGTGTCGCTGCACAGCTGTATTTTAGGAAAAATTACTGTTCTCCAAGCAGCAGTTTAAGCTGAGTGGTTGTTGTGTCCCTGAATGCACATCTGTATTAAGGAACAAAATTCACTGTTCTCCCATAGCGATTTATGCCATGCGATTGTTGTGTCCCTGCATGTACAACTGCATTTAGGAAAAAAAATCACTGTTCTCCAGACACTGATTTTAGCCAAGTGATTGTTGTGACCCAGCATGCACAACTGGGTTATGAAAAAAATTACTGTTGTTCACAAAGTGATTTAAGCTGAGTGATTGCTGTGTCCTGGTTTGCACAACTGTATTTAGGAAAAAATCACTGTTCTCCATATAGCAAATTAAACTGAGTGATTGCTGGGTCGCTGTGTGCACACCAGTATTAAGGAAAACAAAATCACTGTTCTCCACAGAGTGAATTTTGTCGAGTGATTATTGTGTCCCCAGTGGAAACGTTATTAAGATAAAAATCACTGTTATCATAGATACATACATAGATAGACAGTGTCGGCAGATAAGGGCCTATGGCCCACCCAGTCTGCCCATTTGAGCTTGTAAGTTCAGTTTGTTTTCCTAGAAGTCTGTTGCTCCTTACCCCTGACCTCTAGAATTCCTTTACGCCTATCCCATGCATTCTAAATCCTGTGATTTTTTCAGCCCCCACCACTTCCTCTATCCAGACAGGGATTTATGCAGAGTGTTTTTGTGTCCCTGTGTGCACAACTGTATGCAGGAAAAAATCATTGTTCTCCAGACAACGATTTAAGGTGACTGATTTTGTGTCCCTGAGTGCACAGCTTAATTAAGGAAAAAACACTGTTCTCTGTACACCAATTTAAGCCAAGTGATTGTTGTGTCCCTGTGTGCACAACTGTATTGAGGAAACAAAATCAGTGTTCTCTAGGAAGCTTTAAGCTGAGTGATTGTTGTGTCCCTGCATGCACAGCTTTTAATTAAGAAAAATTCTCTTTCTCGAGACAGTGACTTAAGCAGAGTTTTTGTTGTGTCCCTGCATACACACCTGTATTATGGAAAATAAATCACGGTTCTGCAGACAGTGATTTATGTCGAGTAATTGTTGTTTCCTGAGTGCACGCCTACATTAAGGGGAAAAAATCACTGTGTTCCAGAGAGTATTTTGTCAGAGTGATAGTTGTTTCTTTGTGCACAGCTTTATTTCAGAAAAAATCACTGCTTTCAGACTATTTAAGCAGCGTGCTTTTTGTTTTCATGCGTGCACACCTGTATTTCAGGAAATAAATCACTGTTCTGAAAAAATCATTTAAGTCAAGTGATTCTTATGCCCCTGCATGCACTCCTGTATTAAGGAAAATCGAGCTGTTGTCCAGACAGGAATTTAAGGCAAGTAATTATTTTGACGCTACATCCACACCTGTATTTATGAAAAAATTACTGTTCAGCACACGCAAAGATCTGCAACAGGGTTGATACACAAGGAGGCGGAAAGGATGAAAAGGACTTGGCAAGGTTGGAGGAATGGTCAGACGTATGACAGCTAGGATTCAATGCAAAAAGTGCGAAATAATGCACCTGGGAAACAAGAACCCAGGGAAGAATACACAATGGGTGGGGAGGTAGTAACAACAACAAAACAGGAAAGGGACCTGGGGGTAATCATTTCAGATGACCTTAAGGTTACCAAGCAATGTGAGAAGGCAGTAGAGAGGGCCAGGGGTATACTGGGATGTATAGGGAGAGGCATCAGCAGCAGAAAACAGGAAGTTGTTATCCTCTGTACAGACAGTTGGTAAGACCCCATCTGGAATACTGTGTCCAGTTCTGGAGACCCCATCTCCACAAGGACATAGACAGGATAGAGGCAGTCCAGAGGAGGGCAACTGAAATGGTGCAGGGTCTGCAAGAGAAGCCATATGAGGAGAGACTAAAGGAGCTTAATATGTATACCCTTGAGGAAAGAAGGGAGAGGGGGACATGATAGAAACTTTCAAGTACCTCAAGGGAATCAACAAAGTCCAAGAGGGTAGCATCTTTCAGAAAAGAGACTTGCAAGAACAAGGGACACAATTTAAAGATAGAAGGAGGGCGGTTCAGGGGCAATCTGAGGAAGTATTATTTCACAGAGGGTAGTGATGCATGGAACAGCCTTCCTGAGGAAGTTGTGGGGTCTAAAACTGTGGGAGAATTCAAGAATGCAAGGGACAGACATAAGGCAATTCTTGTGGGGGCAAAGATATAGGCTGTTGGTTAACTAGGATCTGCGGCCTATCCTGGTAGGAAATGGGCAGACTAGATGGGCCTAGCGGTCCTTATCTGCCGCCAAAGTCTATGTTTCTATGTTTCACAGCGATTTTAGCTAAGTAATTTTCATGTCCCTGCATGGACACCTTTATTTAGGAAAAATCACTCTTCTCCAGACAGTGATTTTAGTCGAGTGATTGCTGTGTTCCTGCATGCACAGCTTACTTTAAGAAAAAATTCACTGTTCTCCAGACAGCAATATAAGCAGAGTGAGTGTTGTGTCCTCGTTGCACACCTGTATTTAGTGAAAAAAAACACTGTTCTCCACACAGCGATATAAGCCTTGTGATTGTTGTCCCTGCATGCACAATTGTTTTTAGGGAAAAAATTACTGTTCTCCACAGAGCGATTTCAGGCTAATGACTGCTGTGTCCCTGAGTGCACACCTTAATTAAGAAAAAAGTCACTGTTCTCCAGGCAGCAATTTAAGGTGAGTGATTTTTGTGTCCCTGTGTGTACAACTGCATTTAAGAAAAAATCACTGTTTTCCACACAATTTAAACTGAATGATTGTTGTGTCCCTGAGTGCACAACTGTATTAAGGAAAAAATCACTGTTCTCAGAGAGTGATTTAATTTGAGTGATTGTTCTGTCCCTGCAGGCACAGCTTTATTTATGAAAAATTCATTGTTCTCAAGACAGCGATTTAAGCAGAGTGATTGTTGTGTCTCTCAGTGCACACCTGTATTAAGGAAAAATAATCACTGTTCCCCAGAGAGCGATATAATCTGAGTGACTGTTGTTTCCTGAGTGCACAGCTTTATTTAAAAAAATTACTGTTCCCCACACAGCAATTTAAGCAGAGGACTGTTGTGTCTCTGCGAGACACCTGCTGTTAGGAAGAAATGTATTGTTCTCAACGGAGCGGTTTGGCCAAGTAATTGTTGTGTCCCCGCATGCACAGCTTAAATTAAGAAAACAACTGTTCACCGACAGTGATTTATGCTGAGTAATTGTGTCCCTGAGTGCACATCTGCATTAAGGAAGAAAAATCTATGTTCTCCAGAGAGCGATTTAATCCAAGTGATTGTTGTTTCCTGCATGCGCAGCTTTATTTATGAAAAAATCACTGCTCTCCAGACAGCAATTAAAGTGATTGTTTTGTCCCTGCATGCACACCTGTATTTAGAAAAAGAATCACTGTTCTCCAGAAAGCGATTTAAGTCAAGAGGTTATTATGCCCTGCTTGCACTCCTGTATTAAGGAAAAAATCACTGTTGTCCAGACAGCAATTTAAGCCAAGTAATTGTTTTGATCCTGCAGTACATGTACACCTGTTTTTATGAGAAAAATATTGTTCTGCAGACAGAGAATTTAGCAGAGTAATTTTCATGTTCCTGCATGCACAGCTTTATTTAGGAAAAAATCACTCTTCTCCAGACAGTAATTTTAACCGAAGTGATTGCTATGTCCCTGACTGCCAGGTGTATTTAGGAAAAACTCCTGTTCTCCAGACAGTGATTTAAGCTGAGTGATTGTTGTGTCCCTGCATGGACAACTGTATTTAGGGAAAGGCTGCTGTCCCCCACACAATGATTTTAGCAGAGATTGTTGCATCCCTGTGTACATTACGGTTTTAAGGAAAAAATCACTGTTGTCCAGAGAGCACTTTTAGCCAAGTAATTATTTTGATGCTACAGTACATGCACACCTGTATTTATGAGAAAAATATTGTTCTGCAGACAATGATTTTAGCCAAGTAATTTTTATGTTGCAGCATGCACAACTTTATTTAGGAAAAATCACTCTTCTCAGGACAGCAATTTTAGCTGAGTGATTGCTGTGTCCCTGCATGGACAACTGTATTTTGGGAAGAGTTACTATTCTCCCACAATGATTTTATCATAGAGATTGTTGTGACCCTGCTACACAGCTGTATTTAAAAAAAATCACTCTTCCTGACAGCGATTTAAGCTAAATGATTGTTGTGTCCCTGAGTGGACACATTAATTAAGGGAAAAAATCACTGTTGGTTAGAAAGTGATTTAAGCCAGGTGATTGTTGTATCCCCCAGTGCACAACTGTTTTTAAGAAAAATCATTGTCTTCAGACAGCGATTTATCAAAGTGATTATTGTGTCCCTGCATGAAAACTGGGTTTAAGAAAAAAATCACTGTTCTCCACACAGCAATTTAAGCCGAGAGATTACAGTGTCCATAAGCGGACATGTTAATTAAGGAAAAATCACTGTTATCCTGGCAGCGTATGTATGAACAGTGGTTGTTGTGTCCCTGTGTGCACAATTGCATGTAGGGAAAAAATCACAGTTCTCCAGAGAGTGATTTTGTCTCCTTCCCAGCCCAGCTGTATTTAGGAAAACAATTACTGTTCTGCAGACAGTGATTTAAGCTGAGTGATTGTTGGGTCTCTGCATGCACATCTGTATTAAGGGAAAAACATCACTGTTCTCCATACAGCTATTTATGCCATGTGATTGTTGTGTCCCTGCATGTACAACTGTATTTAGGAAAAAATATCACTGTTCACAGGACAGCGATTTAAGCCAAGTGATTGTTGTGCCCTCATGTGCACAGCTGTATTGAAGAAAAAATTCACTGTTCTCCAGACAGCGATTTAAACTGAGTGATTATTGTGTCACTGCTTGCACATCTGTGTTTAGGAAAAAATAACTCTTCTCCAGAGAGCGATTTAAACCTAGTGATTGCTGTGTCCTTGTGTGCACACTTGTATTAAGGAAATCAACATCACTGCTCCAGACTGTGATTTATGTTGAGTGATTATTGTGTCCCTAAGTGGACACGTTAATTAAGGAAAAATCACTGTTGTCCAGACAGCGATTTATGCGGAGTGGTTTTTGTGTCCCCTTGTGCACAACTGTATGAAGGGAAAAATCTCTCTTCTCTAGAGAGTGATTTAATACAGTGATTGCTGTGTCCCTGCCAACCCTGCTGTATTTAGGAAAAACATCACTGTTCTACAGACAATGATTTAAGCCAAGTGATTGCTGTGTCCCTACATGGAAATCTGTATTAAGAAAAAATCACTTTTCTCCACACAACGATTTATGCCATGTGATTGTTGTGTCCCTGTGTGCGCACCTGTATTAAAAAAAATCACTGTTCTCCAGACAGAGATTTATGGTGAGTGATGGTTGTGTCCCTGAGTGCACAGCTTAAATAAGTTAAAAAATCACTGTTCTCCAGTCACCGATTTAGGCTAGGTGATTGTTGTGTCCCTGCCTGCACTGCTGTAATGAAGAAAACAGTCACTGTTCTCTAGACAGCGATTTAAGCTGAGTGATTGTGGTGTACCTGCATGCAGACCTGTATTATGAAAACAAAATCACTGTTCTCCAGACAGCGATTTAAGCTGAGTGAGTGTTAGTCACTGTCAGCACAGCTGAATTTAGGAAAAATCACTGTTCTCCAGACTGTGATTTAAGCCAAGTTATTATTGTATCCATAAGTTTACACATTAATTAAGAAAAAATCACTGTTATCTGTCAGCAATTTATGCGCAGTGGTTGTTGTGTCCCTGGGTACAACTGTATATAGGAAAAAATCACTGTTCTCCAGAGAGTGATTTAATCCAAGTGATTGTTGTCTCTATGACAGCCCAGCAGTATTTAGGAAAAAATTACTGTTCTGCCAACAACAATTTAAGAAAAGGTGATTGTTGTGTCACTGAATGCACATCTATATCAAGGAACAAAATTCACTGTTCTCCACACTGCGATTTATGCCGACGATTGTTGTGTCCCTGCATGTACAACTGCATTTAGGAAACAAAGTTACTATTCTCCAGGCACTGATTTAAGGCTAAGTGATTGTTGTGTCCCAGCATGCACAACTGGGTTTAAGAAAAAATCACCGTTCTTCACAAAGTCATTTAAGCTGAGTGATTGTTGTGTCCCTGTTTGCACAACTGTATTTAGGAAGAAAAATCACTGTTCTCCATATAGCAATTTAAACTGAGTGATTGCTGGGTCCCTGTGTGCACACCAGTATTAAGGAAAACAAAATCACTGTTCTCCAAAGAGTGATTTATGTCGAGTGATTATTGTGTCCCTAAGGGGAAACATAAATTAAGAAATAAATCACTGTTACCCAGACAGCATTTATGCAGAGTGTTTTTGTGTCCCTGTATGCACAACTGTATGTTGGAAAAAATCACTGTTCTCCAGAGAGTGATTTAATCCAGTGATTGCTGTGTCCCTGCCAATCCAGCTGTATTTAGAAAAAGATCACTGCTCAGCATACAGCGATTTAAGCCAGGTGTTTGTTGTGTCCCTGAGTGCACAGCTGTATTTAAGAAAAAAATCACTTTTTCCCAGACAGTGATTTAAGCTGAGTGATTATTGTGTCACTGCTTGCATAACTATATTTAGGGAAAAAACTCTTCCCAGAGAGCGATTTAAAGCTAGTGATTGCTGTGTCCTGTGTGCACATCTCTATTATGACATCAAAATCACTGTTCTCCAGACAGTGATTTATGTCGAGTGATTATTGTGTCCCTGAATGGACACGTTAATTAAGGAAAAAATCACTGTTGTCCAGACAGCGATTTATGCAGAGTGGTTTTGTGTCCCATTGTGCACAACTGTATGTAGGAAAAAAATCACTGTTCTCCAGAGAGTGATTTAATCCAGTGATTGCAGTGTTCCTGCCAACCCAGCAGTATTTAGGAAAACAAATCACTGTTCTCCCAACAGCGATTCTAGCTGAGTGATTATTGCTTCAGTGCTTGCACAACTATATTTAGGAAAAAATAACTGTTCTCCAGAGAGCGATTGAAGCCAGCAATTGTTGTGTCCCTGTCTGCACACCTGTATTATGAAAAATCACTGTTCTCCAAACAGTGATTTAAGGTGAGTGATGGTTGTGTCCCTGCATGCACAGCTTAAATAAGTAAAAAAATCTCTGTTCTCTAGACACCGATTAAAGCTAAGTGATTGTTGCATCCCTGCGGCACAGCTGCATTGAAGAAAACAATCACTGTTCTTCAGACAGTGATTTAAGCTGAGTGATTGTGGTGTTCCTTCATGCAGACCTGTACTAAAGAAAACAAAATCACAGTTCTCCAGACAGCAATTTAAACTGAGTGATTGTTGTGTCACTGCTTGCACATCTGTGTTTAGGAAAAAATAACTCTTCTCCAGAGAGCGATTTAAACCTAATGATTGCTGTGTCCTGTGTGCACACTTGTATTATGAAATCAAAATCACTGCTCTCTAGACTGTGATTTATGTTGAGTGATTATTGTGTCCCTAAGTGGACATGTTAATTAAGAAAAAATCACTGTTGTCCAGACAACGATTTATGCGGAGTGGTTTTTGTGTCCCTTGTGCACAACTGTATGAAGGAAAAAATCACTGTTCTCCAGAGAGTGATTTAATCCAGTGATTGCTATGTTCCCCAACCCAGCAGTATTTAGAAAAAATCACTGTTCTCCGACAGCGATTTAAGCTGAGTGATTGCTGTGTCTCTACATGGAAATCTGTATTAAGGAAAAAAATCACTTTTCTCCACACAACGATTTATGCCATGTGATTGTCATGTCCCTGTGCGCACCTGTATTAAAAAAATCACTGTTCTCCAGACAGAGATTTATGGTGAGTGATGGTTGTGTCCCTGAGTGCACAGCTTAAATAAGTTAAAAATCACTGTTCTCCAGTCACCGATTTAGGCTAGGTGATTGTTGTGTCCCTGCCTGCACTGCTGTAATGAAGAAAATAATCACTGTTCTCTAGACAGCGATTTAAGCTGAGTGATTGTGGTGTACCTGCATGCAGACCTGTATTAAGAAAAACAAAATCACTGTTTTCCATACAGCGATTTAAGCTGAGTGAGTGTTGTGTCACTGTCAGCGCAGCTGAATTTAGGAAAAAATCACTGTTCTCAGACTGTGATTTAAGCCAGTTATTATTGTATCCATGAGTTTACACATTAATTAAGCAAAAAATCACTGTTATTTGTTAGCAATTTATGCAGTGGTTGTTGTGTCCCTGGTGCACAACTATATATAGGAAAAAAATCACTGTTCTCCAGAGAGTGCTTTAATCCAAGTGATTGTTATCTCTATGACAGCCCAGCAATATTTAGGGAAAAATTACTGTTCTGCCAACAGCAATTTAAGAAAAGTGATTGTTGTGTTGCTGCATGCACAGATGCATTTTAGAAAAAATCACTGTTCTCCAGGCAGCAATTTAAGCCGAGTGATTGTTGTGTCACTGAATGCACATCTATATTAAGGAACAAAATTCACTGTTTTCCACACTGCAATTTATGCCGTACAGTTGTTGTGTCCCAGCATGTACAACTGCATTTAGGAAAAGTCACCATTCTCCAGGCACTGATTTAAGCTAAGTGATTGTTGTGTCCCAGCGTGCACAACTGGGTTTAAGAAAAAATCACTGTTCTTCACAAAGTCATTTAAGCTGAGTGATTGTTGTGTCTCTGTTTGCACAACTGTATTTAGGAAATAAAAATCACTGTTCTCCATATAGCAATTTAAACCGAGTGATTGCTGGGTCCCTGTGTGCACACCAGTATTAAGGAAAACAAAATCACTGTTCTCCACAGGCTGATTTATGTCGAGTGATTATTGCGTCCCTAAGGGAAACATAAATTAAGAAATAAATCACTGTTACCCAGACAGCATTTATGCAGAGTGTTTTTGTGTCCCTGTGCACAACTGTATGTTGGAAATAAAATCACTGTTCTCCAGAGAGTGATTTAATCCAGTGATTGCTGTGTCCTTGCCAATCCAGCTGTATTTAGGAAGAAAGATCACTTTTTCCCAGACAGTGATTTAAACTGTGTGATTATTGTGTCACTGCTTGCACAACTATATTTAGGAAAAAAACTCTTCCCCAGAGAGCGATTTAAAGCTAGTGATTGCTGTGTCCCTGTGCACACCTCTATTATGAATCAAAATCACTGTCCTCCAGACAGTGATTTATGTCGAGTGATTATTGTGTCCCTGAGTGGACACGTTAATTAATGAAAAATCACTGTTGTCCAGACAGCGATTTATGCAGAGTGGTTTTGTGTCCCATTGTGCACAACTGCATGTAGGAAAAAAATCACTGTTCTCCAGAGAGTGATTTAATCCAGTGATTGCTGTGTTCCTGCCAACCCAGCAGTATTTAGAAAAAAATCACTGTTCTCCCAACAGCGATTTAGGCTGAGTGATTATTGCTTCAGTGCTTGCACAACTATATTTAGGAAAAAATAACTGTTCTCCAGAGAGTGATTGAAGCTCAGCAATTGTCGTGTCCCTGTCTGCACACCTGTATTAAGGAAAAATCACTGTTCTCTAAACAGTGATTTAAGGTGAGTGATGGTTGTGTCCCGCGCCCACAGCTTAAATAAGTAAAAAATCTCTGTTCTCCAGACACCGATTAAAGCTAAGTGATTGTTGCATCCCTGCTCATGCAGCTGAATTTAGGAAAAAATCACTGTTCTCTAGACAGAGATTTAAAACAAGTTATTATTGTGTCCATGAGTTTACACGTTAATTAACGAAAAAATCACTGTTTTCCTGTCAATGATTTATGCACAGTGCTTGTTGTGTGCCTGTGTGCACAACTGTATGTAGGAAAAACATCTCTGTTCTCCAGAGAGCGATTTAATCCAAGTGGTTGTTGTTTCCTGCATGCAGCTTTATTTAAGAAAAGTCACCCTCTCCAGACAGCAATTTAAGCAGAGTGATTGTTGTGTACCTGCATGCAGATCTGTATAAAGGAAAACAAAATCACTGTTCTCCAGACAGTGATTTAGTTGACTGATTGTTGTGTCACTGCCTGCACAACTGAATTTAGGAAAAAATCACTGTTCTCTAGACGGAGACTTAAGCCAAGTTATTATTGTGTCCATGAGTTTACATGTTAATTAAGGAAAAAATCACTGTTATCCTGTCAGCGATTTATGCACTATGGTTGTTGTGTGCCTGTGTGCACAACTGTATGTAGGAAAAACATCTCTGTTCTCCAGAGAGCAATTTGATCCAAGTGATTGTTGTTTCCTGCATGCGCAACTTTATTTAAGAAAAGTCACTCCTCCAGACAGCAATTTAAGCAGAGTGATTATTGTGTCTTTGTGGCGGACCTGTATAAGGAAAAAAAAATCACAGTGCTCCAGAGAGTGATTTAAACCGAGTGATTGTGTGTCCCTTTATGGACATCTGTATTAAGGAAAAAAATCACTGTTCTCCACACAATGATTTATTTATTTATTTTTATTTATTTATCTGTTTAGACAGCAGTTTGAAAACCTTGAGCCATAGGCTCATTTACAAAGTACTTTGTCACAGTAAGACAAAAGAAAATACACAGTATAACACAGTATAACACAGTATAACAGTAACTTAAGACATAGATACAAACAAGCTGGTACAGGTAGGATTGATGCAAACAATACCGGAGTTATGTTGTCCTTAGCAGCTTAGTAGTAAGCTTTGTCATTAGTATTGAGTACGGCTTTGACTAGTGGCAATTACAGCTTCGGGTGTTAACAAGGTGGTTCTGTAAGGACGTTTTGAAGCACGATATAGTTGGAGCTTTGAAGATGGAGGGGGCAATGTGTTGAACCAGGTGGGGCCCCAAAGCTGAAGGCTCTTTGGCCATGAGAGGTCCTAGCTCTAGGGAAAACAAGAGAGGTTTTCCAGAGGTCCGGTATGAACTAGTGGGACAGAGCGGGTGGATGGTGGTGGTCAATCCAGGTGGGATAGCCCAAGGAGGGTCTTTTTGTAAGGGACAGGTCAGATATTTGAGGCGCTCATCAAGATCAAGTACCAGCACTTTAGCTGCATAGTAGACAAGTGTGTGTTAGGCTAGGTGCCCCAGTAATTAACCTGCAGGCCTTATTCAGAGTAGTGCAATTTTATGGAGTGCGGTCTGATCTGCAGCACCATACACCAGCAGTCCATAGTCCACTAGGGACAGGATAGAGGAGGTGATCATGAAGTTGAAGAGCCTCCGGGGAGGCAGTGTTTATACCGATGTAAGATGCCTAATCGGATATTAGTGCAGTGGCTAGGGCAGCGATGTGTCCATGGAAGGAGAGGGAGGGGTCAAAATGGATCCCTAGGTATTTATAAGAGCAAACTTGTTCGAGTGGGAAAGAGGACCAGAGTGAATGAGGAGTTTGAAGTTGCAGGACTTGTTTTGAGGATGAGTGAAGAACATGGTTTTTGTTTTTTAAGATTTATCACCAATCTATGTTCTTGAACCAACCCTCGGCTTCAGAGAAGGACTTCTGCAGCGAGTCCTGAGGGCAATAGGGTTACGACTTGAGGCAAAGATGACTGCATCATCAGCGTGCAATAGAATGTTCCCGAGCAAGAGCGTGAAAGGGTGTTAAGGTAAAGGGAGAATAGTAAGGGCCAAGAATGGAGCCCTGGGGAACCCTAGAAAAGATGGGACAGATGTCTGAGTAGGTCCCATTAATTTTACATGCTGTGAGTGGTCACACAGATAACTGGTGCACCAGGAGAAGGCCCAGCAGCAAAACCAGAGAGACTAAGGGCATCAAGAAGGAGGGGTGGGAGACAGTGTCGAAAGCTTTAGAGAGGTCAATGAAGACAGCACCAGCCAGAGAACCAGTGTCTAAGGAGGAGTGGAGAAAGTTGGAGAACTCTAGGAGGGCTGTGTTGGTACTGTGGCCCGCTCGGAAGCCATGCTGCTCAGGACATAGGACATTGTAGGTGGAGAGGTAGTCAGAGATTTGAGAGGCTATCACTTTTCCAAGGCCTTGGAGAGAGGAGAGAATGGAGATTGGTTGATAGTTTCCAGCCACAGTCCTATCACCACCTTTAAAGATAGGGGTGACAGTGGTGACTTTCTAGGCAGTTGGAACCTTCCCCAGGCAAAGAGAGTGGTTGATGAGGCACGTGATCGGGGTAAGGACTGTGTCTAAGACCAGCCGTGAGGATACATCGGATCCAGGGTGTCACTGCCTATACTATTACTCTTGAGGGCAGTGACAAGGTGCGGCCTAAGTTCTTGGGCAGAAACACGGTGGAGGAGAAAATAAGGGTGAGAAAGATTTACGGCAGGCACTGGGGAAGGAGGGTCAAAAAATTTGTAGGGAGGATAGAGCTAAGGTCAGTGAATGAGGTGTTGAGGTGGTTGGTTATGAGGGCTGGGTCTGAAGAGATCATGCCATTAATGTTGATCTGGTGGGTAGGGGGAGTTTGCACTCCCATTTAACTGTTTAATGTTATCCCAGAAGGTTCTGGGGTTCCCACATGAGGCTGTGAGTGAGGACCGATAGTGCTCAGACTTGGCCTTTCTGATGGCCCGAGTGCACTTATTTCGGTGGCAGCATATAACTGCCTGTCACTGGGCTGGCCAGTCTCAATGGCATGGTGCCATAGGTTGTCCCTATGTTTGAGTTGGTGGATCAAAGCTGGGGTTACCCAGGGGCATTCTGCCTTTAGAACCAGGGTCGACATTGGGGCAAAGATATCACAGGCATTATTAAAAGTCTGGGTAAAGAAGGAGACAGCTGTGTCAATGTCAGGAGTTGCCTGTATAGGAGACCAGTCAATTTGGGACAGAAGTTCCTTAAGTTTTGTCAGACCACCAGGTATTACGGCCTTGCGAATGTGGACTGTGCTATGGGTTTGGGGACTGAGGATGACCAGTGGAATAGAATGGGGAGTGATCGCTGAGAGAGTCTGGGAGGACTTGTACATTGGGGATCCGATTAGGGCAGTTGGTGAGTACCACATCAAGCAGGGTACTGGAGCCTCTTGGGGTTAGTCCTGGTAGGTTGGGTAACTAGTTGTGTTAGGTCTATTGCAGAAAAGGAGTCATGGGTGGAGGAGGAGGGCTGGAGCCAGTTGACATTTAAGTCACCCACCAGAATTTGATCAGCAGAAGGAGGTAGTGAGGAACGGTATTCTGTAAGAGAGGCAATGGCTCATGCTTTGGTCCCTAGGAGGCACGTATGCAGTAGTCAGATAAAGGGTCCCTTTAAAGGGTCAGGGTTAGTTTCAGCGTAAGCGCCTGGGCCCTGAGTCAAGGATTGGAGTAGGCAGGGCTGGTACGGGAGAGATTCCTTGACATAAATAGTGCAGCCGCTGCCTCTGCCTCCCAACACAGTCGGACCGGAAGAGGGTGAAACCAGGAAGGAGACCAGGGAGTCAGGGAGGATTTAAACAGCCAAGTCTCAACCAGAGCGATGACATCAGGGTTAATTGATGTGACCAGGCATTGTAGTGAGTCAAACTTTTTAGGAGGCTACAGATATTCATGGAGACCATGCATAGGCCTGTGGTGCTAGTCGGGGAGCTCCTGGGAACCGGGCCAGGGTTTGATGAATGTTCTCTGACGGGAGTAGTAGCATGACTAACACCCTGACTGGGAGATGGTGAGAGGTTTTCCTATGATTGACATGAGAGGGGAGGGACGTTAAGGGAGCAGGGGGTGGGAAGGTGGTACAGGAAGGGAAGGCAAGAATAAGAAGACACCCAGATGTGCCTGAGGTGAGGAGGAAGCTAGGGGAGGGCAGGGAGGACTGAGACACACAGAGGTCCCAAGAGGCAAGAGAGCAGGTTCAGGAGCAAGGGAGGAAACATAGAAACATAGAAACATAGACTTTGACAGCAGATAAGGACGGCTAGGCCATCTAGTCTGCCCATTTCTACCTACAGGATAGGCCGCAGATCCTTGTTAACCAACAGCCTATATCTTCTCTGCCCCCACAAGAATTGCCTTATGTCTGTCCCATGCATTCTTGAATTCTCCCACAGTTTTAGACCCCAACTTCCTCAGGAAGGCTGTTCCATGCATCCACTACCTCTCTGTGGAAATAATACTTCTCACATTGCCCCTGAACCGTCCCTCCTCTATCTTTTAAATTGTGTCCCTTGTTCTTGCACGTCTCTTTTTCTGAAAGATGCTACCTCTTGGACTTTGTTGATTCCCTTGAGGTACTTGAAAGTTTCTATCATGTCTCCCTCTCCCTTCTTTCCTCAAGGGTATACATATTAAGCTCCTTTAGTCTCTCCTCATACGGCTTCTCTTGCAGACCCTGCACCATTTAGGTTGCCTCCTCTGACTGCCTCTATCCTGTCTATGTCCTTGCGGAGATGGGATCTCCAGAACTGGACACAGTATTCCAGATGGGGTCTCACCAACTGTCTGTACAGAGGGATAACAACTTCCTGTTTTCTGCTGCTGATGCCTGTACCTATACATCCCAGTATACCCCTGGCCCTCCCTACTGCCTTCTCACATTGCTTGCTAACCTTAAGGTCATCTGATATGATTACCCCCAGGTCCCTTTCCTGTTTTGTTGTTGTTACTACCTCCCACCCATTGTGTATTCTTCCCCTGGGTTCTTGTTTCCAGGTGCATTATTTTGCAATTTTGCATTGAACTTAGCTCCATATGTCTGACCATTCCTCCAACCTTGCCAAGTCCCTTTTCATCCTTTCCAAGCCTCCTTGTGTATCAACCTGTTGCAGATCTTTGTGTCATCTGCAAAAGACATACTTATCCTTCCAGTCACTCTGCAATGTCACTGATGAAGACATTAAAAGGACTGGACCTAATACTGAACCTCCTCCGGTACCCTACTAGTAACCGCCTTTCTTCAGAGTGGACTCCATTTACAATTACCTTCTGTGTTCTGTTGTCCAGCCAATGTTTTACTCAGGCTACCACCCTGGGACCCACCACAGGCTGGTTAATTTGAGGGAGGGGTGCCAGGGCACAGTGCAGAGTAGCAGATGGGTAAGTGGGCAAGTGCACTGCTAGTGGGGATAGGCACAGGCAGAGCATGAGGCAGGGCCAATACATTGTGGTGAGCAAGATCCAAGGGAAGGAGTACTGTACAGGTAGAAGTAGGAGTAGTGAGGGAGCATAGGTCCCTCTAGTGGCCAGCAGGTATAACCTGCAAATGGGAAAGTGGGGAGATAGGTTCTGGGCAACAGGACGGATGTCACCGGATGTGATGTCATGGGGTGGATCCTTAATTGACAGCTGCCCCTGGGTGGGTGGGTGGTTGGGGTGGGTGAGGCAGATGGCGCAAAGCGCCGGCGGGCTAGCACCCCTGCAGGCATCCAGACGAAGAGAAGAAGCTCTTTACCTCAAAAGTAATCAGGCTGGAAATTGGCTTCCTCAGCTCCTCAGGTGAGCTGCTTGTGTTGCTTGTGTTGCTTGTTTGTCCCGAGTGCCTGGGGGCTGCCTATGTAGTGGAGAAAACAAAGCCTCTCATTACTATGCAGCGGGAGAAAATGTTGTGACTTACACAAAGGGCTCCACTTAAGCAAACAGGGCTATTCCAAAATGAGGTCACACTAGGACCCAGCTATCCAATACCTTCAGTTACAAGCACAATTAGATCCAAAACCACAATATTAAACAAGTCTGCTCTATATTAGCTGCTTAGTATATCTGGCTTTAAGGTATAATCAGCAATTAGATCCAATACCACAATATTAAACAAGCCTGCTCTATGTTAGCTGCTTAGTATATCTGGCTTTAAGGTATAATCAGCAATTAGATCCAATTCCACAAAATTAAACAAGTCTGCTCTATATTAGCTGCTTAGTATGTCTGGCTTTAAGGTATAATCAGCAAGGCAACTCTAGGGCACCCAGTGAATCACTAGCTTTACACTTCAGCATTAGTAGCACAAAGAAAAGCAAATAACAAGCCCACCAGTGGTGAACAGGGAACAAAGTTCATAAAATATAAGTGCTCATCAGGTAGCACCCCCTGCAGGTGTCCAGATGAAGAAGAGGCTCTCTTTACCTCAAAAGTAATCAGGCTGGAAATTGGCTTCCTCAGCTCCTCAGGTGAGCTGCTTGTGTTGCTTGTTTGTCCCGAGTGCCTGCCGCGTTGGCAGTGAGCTTGGGGGCTGCCTCGAAAGTAATCAGGCTGGAAATTCGCCTCAGGTTCCTCAGGTGAGCTGCTTGTGTTGCTGTGTTGCTTGTTTGTCCCGAGTGCCTGCCTTGGTTGGCAATGAGCTTGGGGGGCTACTCCCAGTAATCAGGCTGGAAATTCGGCTTCCCAGCTCCCTCAGGTGAGCTGCTTGTGTTGCTTGTGTTGTTTGTTTGTCCCAAGTGCCTGCCGTGTTAAGCCATCTGATTGTTGTGACCCTGCATGCACACCTGTATTAAGGATAAAAAATCAGTGTTCTCTAGACAGCAATTTAAGCCAAGTGATTGATCTGTTCCCTGCACAGCTGTATTTAAGAAAAAATCACAGCTCTCCTGGCAGTGGTTTAAGCCCAGTGATTGTTGTGTCCCTGAGTGCACACTTTTATTAAGGAAAAAATCATTGTTCTCCAGACAGTGATTTAAGCTAAGTGATTGTTTTGACACTTCATGGACACCTGTATTTATGAAAAAAAATTACTGTTTTGCAGACTGTGATATTAGCAGAGTAATTTTCGTGTTCCTCATTCATATCTTTCTTTTGGAAAAAATATCTTCCCCAGACAGCGATTTTAGCTGCCTGATTGCTGTGTCCTGCATGGACAACTGTACATAGGGAAAAAATCAATGTTCCCACACAATGATTTAAGCCGAGTGATTGTTGTGTCCCTCTGCACAGCAGTATTTAAGAAAAGTCAGTGTTCTTCAGACAGCGATATAAGCTAAGTGATTGTAGTGTGCCTGTGTGCACAACTGTATTTAGGGAAGAAAAATCACTGTTCTCCAAATAGCGATTTGCTAAGTGATTGTTTTGTCCTGCCTGCCCAGCTGAATTTAGGAAAATCACTTTACCCAGAAAGCAATTTAAGCCGAGTGTTTGTTGTGTCCATGCATGGACAACTGTATTTAGTTAAAAGTTACTGTTCCACAAACAAAATGTACTTGTTTACCTGCCATGCTGTGTTGTTGTATCTGTAATACCTGTCTGTACTCTCCCGGTCTTTCCTGAAAATAGGCATACAACTTGTCTAGTGTACCTACCCGGTAAACAAGAGCTAAATAAATAAATAAAATAAACAACTATTTTAGCTGAGATTGTTGTGTCCCTGTGTACACTAATGTATTAAGGAAAAAATCTCTGTTGTCCAGACAGCGATTTAAGCTAAGTGTTTATTACGTCCTTGCATGCAGACCTGTATTAGGAAAAAATCACTGCTCTCAGACAGCAGTTTCAGGCCAATGTTTGTTGTGTCCCTGAGTGCACAACTTTATTAATGGAAAAAATCACTGTTTTCCAGACAGCGGTTTAAGCTGAGTGATTGTTGTGTCCTCGTGCACAACTGCATTAAAAAAAATCACTGTTCTCACACATCAATTTAAATGAGTGATTGTTGTGTCCCTGTGTAACAACTATATTTAGGAAAAAATCACTGTTCTTCAGAGAGCAATTTAACTTGAATGATTGTTGCGTCCCTGCAGGTACAGCTTTATTTATGAAAAATTAATTGTTCTCAAGACAGCAATTTAAGCAGAGTGAATGTTGTGTCTCTGAGTGCACACCTGTATTAAGGCAAAATAATCACTGTTCTCCACAGAATGATTTAAACCTAGTGATTGCTGCATCTGTGTGTGCACACCTGTATTAAGTATTTTCACCATCTCTGAGGACAGGGTGGGTGCCCCAAGACTGGAAGGTGGTGCATATAGTGCCCATCCACAAGGGGGATCAAGGGAGGTGGTAGGGAACTACAGGCCTGTCAGCCTGACATCGGTGGTGGGCAAGGTGATGGAGGGCATTGTCAAGGAGAGGCTAGGGGGACCTGGATAAGTCAGGGTGCCTGGACAATAGACAGCATGGATTCATCCTGGGAAATCGTGTCAGACAAACCTGGTGGAGTTTTATGACTGGGTGACAAGTGCCTTGGACCTGGGTAGACCAGTGGATGTCCTCTTCTAGACTTCAGCAAGGCATTTGACTCTGTTCCTCATGTGGGTCTGTTGGACAAGCTGGGAGAAATGGGGTGGGGAACCAGATGATCAGATGGATAGGAAATTGGCTCCAGGACCGGACCCAGAGGGTCGTAGTTGGTGGGATAGTCTCATCCCCAAGGAGGGTCATTAGTGGGGTCCCACAGGGATCAGTCCTTGGGCCCCTTCTGTTCAATGCCTACGTATCTGACATAAGGACAGGAATCAGGAGTGAGATGAGTCTCTTTGCAGATGACTCAAAACTGGGGAGCGGTGGTGGATGGGGAGGAGGGAGGGTGGCCCCACAGGGGACCTGAGGCTCTGGAAAGATGGTCTAGAAAGTGGAAGCTGAGGTTCAATGCAGGAAATGCAAGGTACTCCACCTGGGGGCCAGAAACTTGGGCCAAGTGTACACCCTGGGGGAATGCCAAGTCTCGATGGCTGAGAGGGACCTGGGGGGTGGTGTGAATGTCAAGATGAACAACTCTGACACTTGTAGGAGGGCAGCAGCTAAGGCCAACAGGATGCTGGGATGCATCACTAGGGGATCACCTCCAGAAGGAGGGAAGTGATACTCCTCTGTATAACTGCTTGGTGAGGCCGCACTTTGAGTACTGCGTGTAGTTTTGGAGGCCACATTTAAAGCGGGACATTAACCTCCTGGAGAGGGTCCAGAGGAGGGCAACCAAAATGATTTGGGGCTTGGGGACAGGACCTATGAGGAGAGGCTCGAAGAGCAAATATGCACATTGGAAGAGAGAAGGGACCTGGGGACATGATAGAGGTCTTTAGGTACATGAAGAGGATAAATAGGGAGGAACAGTCGGGTGTTTCGAAGGAAGGAGGAAGGGCTACTAGAGGGCATGGGTGGAAGCTGGAGGGGAAGATTCAGGGGAAAAGGAGGAGGTGCTACTTCACTGAGAGGGTGGTGGAGCCATGGAGTGCACTGCCTAGGGGCTAGTGGACGTAGAGACAGTGGAGGGGTTCAAGAGGGGTTGGACAGGTACAGGGAGGGGTTCTGGAAGCAAAATCCAATGCAGCAAGAATATCCAGAAGTGGGAAGGAGAAGCCAGAGAAAGAGAGGACAGCAAGGTCAGCACCAGGCTGGGGACTGACCAAGCGAGCAGACACGAAGACTGTTAGGCCTATTCTGCTGGCATTTTAGTATGTTAGTATGTTAGTAGTAATCAAAATCACTGTTCTCCAAACAGTGATTTATGTTGAGGATTATTGTGTCACTGAGTGGACACGTTAATTAAGGAAAACGATCACTGTTGTCCAGACAGTGACTTATGAAGAGTGATTGTTGTGTCCTGTGTGCACAACTGTATGTCGGAAAAAATCGCTGTTCTCCAGGCAGCAATTTAATCAGAGTGATTGCTTTGTCCCTGCCAGCCCAGCTGTATTTAGGAAAAAATCACTGTCCTGCATACAGCGATTTAAGCCAGGTGATTGTTGTGTCCCTGCACACACAGGTGTATTTAAGAAAAAATCACTGTTCTCCATACTATGATTTAAGCTGAGTGATTGTTGCGTCCCTACATAAACATCTGTATTAAGGAAAAAAAATCACTGTTCTCCACACAATGATTTATGCCGTAGGATTGTTGTGTCCCTGCATGTACAGCTGTATTTAGGAAAAAATCACTGTTCTATGCGGGCTTATTTAAGCTGAGTGATTGTTGTGACCCTGCATGCACAGATGTATTGAACAAACCTATCACTGTTCTCTGGACAGCGTTTAAGCTGAGAGATTGTGGTGTGTCTGCATGCAGACTCAGATATGAAACAAAATCACTGTTCTCCAGACAGCGATTTTAGGTGAATGATTGTTGTGTCCCTCAGTGCACATCTTAAATAAGAAAAAAAATCACTATTCTACAGACACCGATTTAGGCTTGAGTGCTTGTTGTGTCCCTGCCTGCCTAGCTGAATTTAGGAAAAAATCACTGTTCTCCAGACAGTGATTTAAGCCAAGTGATTGTTGTGTCCCTGCATGCACAGATGTATTGAACAAAACTATCACTGTTCTCTAGACAGTGGTTTAAGCGGAGACATTGTGGTGTGTCTGCATGCAGACCTGTATTAAGGACAAAAAATCATTGTTCTCCAGACAGCAATTTAAGAGTGATTGTTGTGGGACATCTGTATTAAGGAGAAAAAATCACTGTTTTCCACACAATGATTTATGCCATGTGATTGTTTTGCCCCTGCACGCACACCAGTATTAAGGATAACAAAATCAGTGTTCTCCAGACAGTGATTTAAGCCAAGTGATTGTTGTGTCGCTGCATGCACAGCTGTATTTAAGAAAAAATCACAGCCTCCTGGCAGTGGTTTAAGCCAGTGATTCTTGTGTCCCTGAGTGCACACTTTCATTAAGGAAAAAATCATTGTTCTCCAGACAGTGATTTAAGCTAAGGGATTGTTTTGAAGCTACATGCACCTCTGTATTTATGAAAAAATTACTGTTTTGCAGACTGCGATATTAGCAGAGTAATTTTTGTGTTCCTGCAATCACACCTTTATTTTGGAAAAATATCTTCCCAGACAGCGATTTTAGCTGCCTGATTGCTGTGTCCCTGCATGGACAACTGTATATAGGGAAAAATCACTGTTCCCACACAGTGATTTAAGCTGAGTGATTCTTGTGTCCCTACATGTACAGCAGTATTTAAGAAGACAGTCACTGTTCTCCACACAGCGATATTAGCTAAGTGATTGTAGTGTGCCTGCATGCACAACTGTGTTTAGGGAAAAAATTACTGTTCTCCACACAGTGATTTAAGCTAAGTGATTGTTTTGTCCTGCCTGCCCAGCTGAATTTAGGAAAAAAATCACTTTTCTCCAGAGAGCAATTTAAACCTGAGTGATTGTTGTGTCCATGCATGGACAACTGTATTTAGTTAAAAGTTACTGTTCCACACAAAACTATTTTAGCTGAGATTATTGTGTCCCTGTGTAGACTACTGCACTAAGGAAAAATCTCTGTTGTCCAAACAGCGATTTAAGCTAAGTGATTGTTGTGTCCTTCCTGCCCAGCTGAATTTAGGAAAAATCACTTTCTCCAGACAGTGATTTAAGCCAAGTAATTGTGATGATTCTGCTTGCACAGTTGTATAGAGGAAAAATCACTGTTCCCACACAACAATTTAAGCTGAGTGATTGTTGTGGCCCTGCATGCACAGCTGTATTGAAGGAATAAATCACTGTTATCCAGACAGTGATTTAAGCTGAGTTATTGTGGTGTGCCTGCTTGCAGACCTGTATTATGGAAAAAATCACTGTTCTCCAGACAGTGATTTACTCTGATGATTGTTGTGTCATTGCTTGCATAGCTGTATTTAGGAAAAAAATCACTGTTCTCCAGACAGCGATTTAAACCGAGTGATTGCTGTCTCCCAGTGTGCACACTGTATTAAGGAAAACAAAATCACGCTTTCTCCACACAACATTTATTCCATGTGATTGTTGTTTCCTACATGTACAACTGTATTTAGGAAAAAAATAACTGTTCTCCAGACAGCGATTTAAGGTGACTGATGGTTGTGTCCCTGAGTGCACAGCTTAAATAAGTAAAAAAATCATTGTTCTCCAGACACTAATTTAAGCTAAGTGATCATTGTGTCCCTACTTGCACAGATGTATCAAGAAAGCAATCACTGTTCTCCAGACAGCGATTTAAGTTGACTGATTGTTGTGTCACTGCTCAGCAGCTAAATTTAGAAAATTCACTGTACTCTAGACAGAGAGTTAAGCCAAGTTATTATTGTGTCCATGAGTTTACATGTTAATTAAGGAAAAATCACTGTTATCCTGTCAGTGATTTATGCACTGTGGTTGTTGTGTGCCTGAGTGCACAACTGTATGTAGGAAAACATCTTTGTTCTCCAGAGAGCAATTTAATCCAAGTGATTTTGTTTCTGCATGCGCAGCTTTATTTAAGAAAAGTCACTCCTCCAGACAGCAATTTAAGCAGAGTGATTGCTGTGTGCCTGCATGCAGATCTGTATTAAGGAAAACAAAATCACTGTTCTCCAGAGAGCGACGGTTGTTAAGTGATTGTTGTGTCCCTACATGGACATCTGTATTAAGGAAAAAATCACTGTTCTCCACACAACGATTTATGTCGTGTGAGTGTTGTGTCCCTGCATGCACCGGTATTTTAAGGATAAAAATCAGTGTTCTCTAGACAGCTAATTAAGCTAAGTGATTGTTTTGACACTACATGGACACCTGTATTTATGAAAAAAATTACTGTTTTGCAGACTGTGATATTAGCAGAGTAATTTTCATGTTCCCTCATTCACACCTTTCTTTTGGAAAAAATATCTTCCCAGAATTATCAGGAAAAGACAGTCTTTCAAGCAACAGAGGGAGGTGGATCTAGCTTTACGTTTGTTACAATTCTTAATATTTTCAGTGCAGAAAGAGTTTAAACCCTGGGCTAAGAATTTGTCATAAATCCTGAAATAAGTGCAGGTACAGGTTGTGTATTTGACCCAGACAGTGCCCTAGGGGTGGAAACTGTTTTTGTGTTTATCTGTGTGTGCCTTATAAGGTCAGACCAGACTTTGTCAGGAAGTGCTTACATCATAGCTACTTATCAGCCAATAGCTTTGGCAATAGACCTAGAATAATAGTATTATTAGTAAGTGTTTTATAGCAAACTCATCAGAACAGCTAATATTCTTCAACTGAAACTCTGGCTGGAAGCTGTAATGCTGAACATAGGATTTGCAAGAAAGCGAGTTGTGCTCACAACAGAGGGAGGTGAACCTTACAATTGTCTTGGGTTTGTAGCAGATATTCTGCAGGTGGAGGCTACTTCTAACTGAAAGGTGAAATAAGGAACTTAGAATTATCAGGAAAAGACAGTCTTTCAAGCAACAGAGGGAGGTGGATCTAGATTTACGCTTTGTTACAATTCTTAAAATTTTCAGTGCAGGAAGAGTTTAAAGCACAGCTGACTTATTTTGGGCTGACTGCTTTCAGAGCACAAACCACCAGGCTGTTTTGGGGCTGGGGAGGTTTACCTGTGTCTGACGTGGATGTCTGGATTTTTCTCTGTTTGATTAGCAGGGTATTTTCTCTGTCAAATTGTTGTGTAGGGCATCTTGCTGACAGGAAGGCACTCATCGCAGCGGTGGGTCAGAGCTCTTAGCTGATTGTTTTG
Source organism: Neoceratodus forsteri (assembly GCA_016271365.2). Classification (NCBI taxonomy): domain Eukaryota; kingdom Metazoa; phylum Chordata; order Ceratodontiformes; family Ceratodontidae; genus Neoceratodus; species Neoceratodus forsteri. The sequence continues at coordinate 632,788,118 of CM057455.1, read as the reverse complement.
TGAGGGCACAGTTTAAGCTCAACCCCTTCCCACCCCTGGAAATAGTTCCTTTATACCTGGGGTTCTGACATACTTCTCAAGAGTGCAAGGTGACATCACTGTCATATCCTCTCTAGCACACTGCACTGACAATATAAGCATACACATTGTATAATATATACATTTCTATATAACAAACCAATCACACACACAAACACACAAAAAGTAGATAAACATGTGGGGAGTAGTGCAATGTAATGGCTGTGGGGCAGCAGTCTTCCAGGAATCTTTCTGAAGGCTGAGATGCTGCCTATTTGTGAACAACTCTCTGCCCGGAGGGAGGAAATTGCCCATCTTCAGGCCACACTGGACAGTAGTAAGGAACCTTCCCCAGGCCACACTGGACGGTAGGAAGGAACCTCCCCATCCAGGGAACATCAGAGCCACCACCACTACCTCAGAGGTTGTGAGAAAACACAGCAGTTGGACCACAGTGAGCTCAGGGAGGGTGAGAATGGTGGAACAGAGGCACACCCAGTCAGTTGTTCCACTCCACAATCGATACACCATTCTGGGGAGCATAGATCCCCTATGGATGCAGCCACAGAGGAGACTAAGGAGGCTGAGGACAACTGTCACAAGGGAGGCCCACAGGAAGGAGGCAGAGGACACCACAAGGAAAGGAATAAGCCCTGGTGGGGACCAATTATTAGGGGATAGAACTGGGGGAGCTGGGAAACTGAAGTAAGGTTCCTGCCTGGTGCCATGGCTTGAAGGACAGGAAGCGCATCCTCAGGATCACGAGAACAGCTGCACAGGAGTCTCGAGCTGGACGTCATTGTCCAGCAAGGGACAAATGACTTGGCTCAACATGAGATTACAGCAGTGCAGAAGGACATTGTAGAATTGGGAGGGGCCTAAGACAAGTAGCACACACAGTATCCTTCTCAGAGGTGCTGCCTGTCAATGGCATGAGTGAGGTGAGGGTACTTTGCACCATGCAGTTTAATGAATGGTTAAAAAATGGTGTGGAGCACAGGGTTTGGCTTCATTGGGGACTGGGGTTCCACCTGGAGGGACACCAGCCTATACTGGCAGGATGGTCTGCATCTGTCCAGGAAGGAACAAGTCTTTGAGCAATCGGGTTAAATGCTTCATTGGCAAGCTTTTAAACTAGTCAAGGGGAGGCACTGATAAGCAGCAGGAAAATCCCAGCCTCCCTACAAAACAGGGTACTAAATGAGAAAAGACTGAGGTAGAAAGGTCAGTGGGGAATGCTGCAACAGAAGGTAAAGCTATCAAAATGGAGAGCAATGAGTACCAATGCCCATAGTCTGAGTAACAAGCTCCTGAATTAGTGGCCTTGATGGAGGAGGAACATCTGGATGTCATGGCAGTCACAGAAACATGGTACGACAAAACCATGATTGGGACAGAAACATACCAGGATTCACTGTCTACAGGAGGGACAGGGAGGATAAAAGAGGAGAAGGAGTAGCTCTTACATAAGGGAAGGAATCAAAGCAACAGAGCAAAAGGGAAAACAGGGAGGAGAAGAAGCACTGTGGGTAAATTTAGAGATTAGCAATCGCACCACAATCTGCATAGGGGTTGTATATAGATCTCTCTCAGGGGAGGAATGGACAAGGAAATGATAGAAAGTATACTTAGAATGGCAAAAAGGGAAATATTGCTGATGGGTGATCTGAATATGCCAGATGTTAACTGAAGTGCAGTTGCAGCAGCCACTCAAGAGTGGGTTATTCTAGATGCCCTACAGGGGCATGCCTTAGACAACTAGTATTGGAGCCCACTCAAGAGGGAGAAATCTCAGACCTGGTTCTCTCAAATGGAGATGAAGAGAGAGATCACAGATGTAGAAGTGGGTAGCCATCTGGGAACTAGAGACCATCGAACAGTATGCTTCACAATAAATACTGCAATAGAGTCAAGCCATACAAAGGCAAAGTACTGGACTTTAGGAGGGCTGACTTTGCTAAAATGGGTGAGTGCCTAAGGAATGCACTAGTAAATGGGCCGGAAGAAGGGTTGGAAGAACAATGGGGAATAATAAAACTGCCATCACAGAGGTAACAAGCCTTTTGTGAAGCAAATAAACAAAAAACGATGTAAGAAACCACTATGGTTCTCAAAGGAAGTGGCAGTGAAGGTTCAAAGAAAAGAAAGCATTCAGGAAGAACAAGGAATCACAGAAGGAGCAGGAGAGAGAACTGTATCAGTTAAAGCAAAAGGAAGCTGGGAAGGCAGTCAGAACAGCAAAGGCCCAAACCGAGGAAAAGATAGCCAACTCAGTTAAGAAGGGGGATAAAACCTTTATAGGCACATCAGGGAGTGAAGGAAGATCAAGGAGGGATAGTGAGGCTTAATAAAGGAGGGAGGGTGGGCAGAGGGTGACTGTGAAAAGGCAGAGATAGTAAACAAATATTTTTGTTTAGTATTTACAAAGGAAGAGGGGAGGTACCTAAAACAAACAATAGAAACACTGTGGATACAGAAGTTGATACCAGACCATTTACAGAAGAAAGGGTTCTGAAAGAACTCTTAAAACTGAAGGTGGACAAAGCAATGGGGCCTGATAGGATTCATCCCAGAATTCTAAAAAGAACTAAGGGTAGAACTAGTGACACCACTGACTACCCTGTTTAACAAATCATGGGAGAATGGGGTGGTACCTGAGGACTGGAGGAGGGCAGATGTGATACCCTTCACAAAAGTGGAGCAAGGCAGAAGCAGGAAACTACAGACCTGTTAGTTTAACCTCAGTGTTAGGAAAATTATGGAATCACTTCTGAAGAAAAGAATTGTCGAGTATCTAGAGGCCAGAGGGGCACAGGACCCAAGGCAGCATGGATTCACAGTGGAAAGGTCATGCCAGACAAATCTGATAGATTTCTTTGACTGGGTGACCAAAGTAGTAGATCAGGGAGGGTTGTGGACATGGCCTACCTAGACTTTAGCAAGGCATTTGACACAGTCCCACACAAAGATTAATATACAAGTTAGCCAGCCTGGGAGGGTCCCAAGATGACAGCTTGGGTAAAGAATTGGCTGGAGAATAGGACACAGAGAGTAATAGTAAATGGAGTCCACTCTGGAAGAAAGGGGGTTACTAGTGGGCACCGCAGGGTTCAGTATTAGGACCGGTCCTCTTCAATGCCTTTATAAGCAACTTTGCAGAGGGACTGGAAGGAAAAGTATGTCTCTTTGCAGATGACACAAAGATCTGCAACAGAGTTGATGCACAAGGTGGGGTGGAAAGGATGAGAAGGGACTTGCAAGGTTAGAAGAATGGTCAAATGTATGGCAGCTTAGATTCAATGCTAGGAAGTGTATAATGCACCTGGGAAACAAAAACCCAGGGAAGAGTACACAATGGGGGGTGAGATACTAACAACAACAAAATGGAAAGGGACATGGGGGTAGTCATATCAGATGACCTAAAGTTGGGCAAGCAATGTGAAAGGGCAGTAAGGAGGGCTGGGGGATACTGGGATGCATAGGAGAGGCATCACCAGTAGAAACAGGAAGTTATTATCCCTCTGTACAGACAGCTGTTGAGACCCCATCTGGAGTACTGTGTGCAGTTCTGAGACCCAATCTCCGCAAAGACATAGACAGAATGGAAGCTGTCCAGAGAGAGCACTAATATGGTGCAGGGTCTGCACCGAAGACATATGAAGAGGCACTTAAGGAGCTTAATATGCATAGCCTCGAGGAAAGGAGGAGAGGGGGACATGATAGAAACTTTCAAGCACCTCAAGGAATCAACAAAGTCCAAGAGGGTAGCATCTTTCAAAAAAAGAGGTGTGCAATAACAGAGGGACAATTTGAAGATAGAGGGGCAGCTCAGAGGTAATTTAAGGAAGTTTTTTTTCACAGAGAGGGTTGTGGATGCATGGAACAGCCTTCCGAGGAGGTTGTGGAGTCAAAACCAGTGGTCAATTCAAGCATGCATAGGACAGTCATCAGGCAAGTCTAGGGGTGGGGGTAGGAAGAAGTAGGCTGCTGGTTAACTAGGATCTGCAGCTTATCCATTAGGTAGGGAAATGGGCAGACTGTGGGCCAAGCAGTCCTTATCTGCCATCAAATTCTACGTTTCTATGTAGACAGCAATTTTAGCTGACTGATTGCTGTGTCCCTGTGTGGACAACTGTATATAGGGAAAAAATCACTGTTCCCCACACAATGATTTAAACCGAGTGATTGTAGTGTCACTGCGTACACAGCATTTAAGAAAAAAGTCAGTGTTCTCCAGACAGCGATATAAGTTAAGTGATTGTAGTGTGCCTGCATGCACAACTGTATTTAGGGGAAATAAGTCACTGTTCTCCAAATAGCGATTTAAGCTAAGTGATTGTTTTGTCCTGCCTGCCCAGCTGAATTTAGGAAAAATCACTTTTCTCCAGAGAGCAATTTAAGCCGAGTGTTTGTTGTGTCCATGCATGGACAACTGCATTTAGTTAAAAGTTACTGTTCCACACACCCAACTATTTTAGCTGAGATTGTTGTGTCCCTGTGTACACTACTGTATTAAGGAAAAATCTCTGTTGTCCATACAGCAATTTAAGCTAAGTGATTGTTGTGTTCTTGCATGCAGACCTGTATTAGGTAAAATCACTGCTCTCCAGAGAGCGATTTCAGGCCAATGTTTGTTGTGTCCCTGAGTGCACACCTTTATTAAGGGAAAAACACTGTTTTCCAGACAGCAGTTTAAGGTGAGTGATTGTTGTGTCCCGCGCACAACTGCATTATTAAAAAATCACTGTTCTCCACACATCAATTTAAAGAGTGATTGTTGTGTCCCTGTGTGCACAACTGTATTTAGGAAAAAATCACTGTTCTTCAGAGAGAGATTTAACTTGAGTGATTGCTGTGTCCCTGCAGGCACAGCTTTATTCATGAATAAATTCATTGTTCTCAAGACAGCAATTTAAGCAGAGTGAATGTTGTGTCCCCGCGTGCACACCTGTATTATAATCAAAATCACTGTTCTCCAAACAGTGATTTGTTATCGGATTATTGTGTCCCTGATTGGTCACGCTAATTAAGGAAAACAATCACTGCTGCCCAGACAGTGATTTATGCAGAGTGGTTGTTGTGTTCCTGTATGCACAACTGTATGTAGGAAAAAATTGCAGTTCTCCAGGAGCGATTTTATCAGAGTGATTGCTGTGTCCCTGCCAGCCCAGCTGTATTTAGGAAAAAATCACTGTTCTGCATACAGTTATTTAAGCCAGGTGATTGTTGTGTCCCTGCATGCACGAGTGTATTTAAGAAAAAATCACTGTTCTCCATACTACAATTTAAGCCAAGTGATTGGTGTGTCCGTGCATAAACATCTGTATTGAATGAAAAAATCATTGTTCTCCCACAATGATTTATGCCTTGTGATTATTGTGTCCCTGCATGTACAACTGTACTTAGGAAAAAAATCACTGTTCTTCAGACTACGATTTAAGCTGAGTGCTGGTTGTGACCCTGCCTGCCCAGCTGAATTTAGGAAAAAATCACTGTTCTCCAGACCGTGATTTAAGCCAAGTGATTGCTTTGTCCCTGCATGCACAGCTGTATTAAAGAAAACAATCACTGTTCTCTAGACAGCGGTTTAAGCTGAGCGATTGTGGTGTGTCTGCATGCAGACCTGTTTTAAGGAAAAATCATTGTTCTCAAGACAGCAATGTGTCGAGTTATTGTTGTGTCCCTACATGGACATCTGTATTAAGGAAAAAATCACTGTTCTCCACACAAAGATTTATGCCATGTAATTGTTGTGTCCCTGCATGCACACCTGTGTTAAGGATAAAAAATCAGTGTTCTCCAGACAGCGATTTAAGCCCAGTGATTGTTGTGTCCTTGCATGCACAGCTGTATTTAAGAAAAAATCACAGCTCTCCTGGCAGCAGTTTAAGCCAGTGATTGTTGTGTCCCTGAGTGCACACATTTATTAAGGAAAAAATCATTGTTCTCCAGACAGCGATTTAAGCTAAGTGATTGTTTTGACAATACATGCAAACCTGTATTTATGAAAAAATTACTGTTTTGCAGACTGATATTAGCAGAGTAATTTTTGTGTTCCTGCATTCACACCTTTATTTTGGAAAAATATCTTCCCAGACAGTAATTTTAGCTGCCTGATTGCTGTGTCCCTGCATGGATAACTGTATATAGGGAAAAAAATTACTGTTCCCCACACAATGATTTATGCCGAGTGAATGTTGTGTCCCTTCATGTACAGCAGTGTTTAAGAAAAAGTCAGTGTTCTCCACAGCGATATAAGCTAGCGATTGTAGTGTGCCTGCATGCACAACTGTATTTAGGAAAAAATCACTGTTCTCCACACAGCGATTTAAGCTAAGCTATTGTTTTGTCCTGCCTGCCCAGCTGAATTTAGGAAAAAATCACTTTTCTCCAGAGAGCAATTTAAGCTGAGTGAGTGTTGTGTCCATGCATGGACAACTGTATTTAGTTAAAAGTTACTGTTCCACACAAAACTATTTTATCTGAGATTGTTGTGTCCCTGTGTATACTACTGTATTAAGGTAAATAGTCTCTGTTGTCCAGACAGTGATTTAAGCTAAGTGATTGTTGTGTCCTTCCGTCCAGCTGATTTTAGGAAAAAATAACTTTTCTCCAGACAGCGATTTAAGCCAAGTGATTGTGGTTTATCTGCATGCACAATTGTATAGAGGAAAAAATCATTGTTCCCCACACAACAATTTAAGCTGAGTGATTGTTGTGGCCCCATGCACAGCTGTATTGAAGAAATAAATCACTGTTCTCCAGACAGTGATTTAAGCTGAGTGATTGTGGTGTGCCTGCATGCAGACCTGTATTAAGGAAAAAATCACTGTTCTCCAGATAGCGATTTAAACCAAGTATTGCTGTCTCCCAGTGTGCACACTGTATTAAAGAAAACAAAATCAATGTTCTCCACACAACCATTTATGCCATGTGATTGTTGTGTCCCTACATGTACAACTGTATTTAGGAAAAAAATAACTGTTCTCCAGACAGTGATTTAAGGTGAGTGATGGTTGTGTCCCTGAGTGCACAGCTTAAATAAGTAAAAAAATCATTGTTCTCCAGAGAGCGATTTAAGCTGACTGATTGTTGTGTCTCTGCTCATGAGCTGAATTTAGGAAAAATCACTGTTCTCTAGACAGAGATTTAAGCCAAGTTATTATTGTGTCCATAAGTTTACACTTTAATTAAGGAAAAATCACTGTTATCCTGTCAGCGATTTATGCACTGTGGTTGTAGTGTGCTTGTGTGCACAACTATATGTAGGAAAACATCTAATTCTCCAGAGAGCAATTTAATCCAAGTGATTGTTGTTTCCTGCATGCGCAGCTTTATTTAAGAAAAAGTCACCTCTCCAGACAGCAACTTAAGCAGAGTGATTGTTGTGTGCCTGCATGCAGATCTGTATTAAGAAAACAAAATCACTGTTCTCAGACAGTGATTTAAGCTGACTGATTGTTGTGTCACTGCCTGCACAGCTGAATTTAGGAAAAAATCACTGTTTTCTAGACAAAAATTTAAGCCAAGTTATTATTGTGTCCATGAGTTTACACGTTAATTAAAGAAAAAATCAGTGTTATCCTTTCAGCGATTTATGCACTGTGGTTGTTGTGTGTCTGTGTGCTCAACTGTGTGTAGGAAAAACATCTCTCTTCACAGAAAGTAATTTCATCCAAGTGACTGTTGTTTCCTGCATGCAAGCTTTAAGAAAAGTCACTCCTCTCCAGACAGCAATTTAAGCAGAATGATTATTTTGTCTTTGTGTGCAGACCTGTATAGAGGGAAAAAAAATCACTGTGGTCCAGAGAGCGATTTAAGCCAAGTGATTGTTGTGTCCCTACATGGACATCTGTATTAAGGAATAAAAATCACTGTTCTCCACACAATGATTTATGCCATGTGATTGTTGTGTCCCTGCATGCACACTTGTATTAAGGATAAAAAATCAGTGTTCTCCAGACAGCGATTTTAGCCAAGTGATTGTTGTGTCCCTGCATGCACAGTTGTATTGAAGAAAAATCACAGCTCTCCTGGCAGCAGTTTAAACTCAGTCATTGTTATGTCCCTGAGTGCACACATTTATTAAGGAAAAATCATTGTTCTCCAGACAGTGATTTAAGCTAAGTGATTGTTTTGACACTACATGGACACCTGTATTTATGAAAAAAATACTGTTTTGCAGACTGTGATATTAGCAGAGTAGTTTCGTGTTCCTCCTTCACCTTTCTTTTGAAAAAATATCTTCCCCAGACAGCGATTTTAGCTGCCTGATTGCTGTGTCCCTGCATGGACAACTGTATATAGGGAAAAGAATCACTGTTCCCCACACAGTGATTTAAGCCGAGTGATTGTTGTGTCCCTCTGCACAGCAGTATTTAAGAAAAAAGTCACTGTTCTCCTGACAGCGATATAAGCTAAGTGATTGTAGTGTGCCTGCATGCACAACTGTATTTAGGGGAAAAAATCACTGTTCTCCAAATAGCCATTTAAGCTAAATGATTGTTTTGTCCTGCCTGCCCAGCTGAATTTAGGAAAAAGTAACTTTTCTCCAGAGAGCAATTTAAGCCAAGTGATTGATGTGTACATGCATGGACAACTGTATTTAGTTAAAAGTTACTGTTCCACACACAACTATTTTAGCTGAGATTGTTGTGTCCCTGTGTACACTACTGTATTAAGGAAAATATCTCTGTTGTCCAGACAGCGATTTAAGCTAAGTGATTGTTGTGTCCCTGCATGCAGACCTGTATTAGGAAAAAATCACTGCTCTCCAGAGAGCGATTTCAGGCTAATGTTTGTTGTGTCTCTGACTGCACACCTTTATTAAGGGGAAAAAACACTGTTCTCAGACAGCGGTTTAAGCTGAGTAATTGCTGTGTCCCTGCATGCACAACTGCATTAAAAAAAAAAATCACTGTTCTCCACACATCATTTTAAAATGAGTGATTGTTGTGTCCTTGTGTGCACAACAGTATTTAGAGAAAAAATCGCTGTTCTTCAGAGAGAGATTTAACTTGAGTGATTGCTATGTCCCTGCAGGCACAGCTTTATTTATGAAAAAATTCATTGTTCTAAAGACAGCAATTTAAGCAGAGTGAATGTTGTGTCTCTGAGTGCACACCTGTATTAAGTCAAAATAATCATTGTTCTCCACTGAATGATTTAAACCTAGTGATTGCTGTGTCCCTGTGTGCACACCTGTATTAGTAATCAAAATCACTGTTCTCCAAACAGTGATTTATGTTGAGTGATTATTGTGTCCCTGAGTGGACACGTTAATTAGGAAAACAATCACTGTTGTCCAGACAGTGATTTATGCAGAGTGGTTGTTGTGTCCTGTGTGCACAACTGGTGTAGGAAAAATCGCTTTTCTCCAGGGAGCGATTTAATCAGAGTGATTGCTGTGTCCCTGCCAGCCCAGCTGTATTTAGGAAAAACACTGTTCTGCATGCAGCGATTTAAGCCAGGTGATTGTTGTGTCCCTGCATGCACAGGTGTATTTAAGAAAATATCACTGTTAGCCATACTATGATTTAAGCCAGTGATTCTTGTGTCCCTACATAGACATCTGTATTAAGGGAAAAAAATCACTGTTCTCCACACAAAGATTTATGCCATGTGATTATTGTGTCCCTGCATGTACAACTGTATTTAGGAAAAAAAATCACTGTTCTTCGGAAATGATTTAAGCTGAGTGATTGTTGTGTCCCTGTATGCATCCCTGTATTAAGGAAACAAAATCACTGTTCTCCAGACAGTGATTTTAGGTGAATGATTGTTGTGTCCCTGAGTGCACATCTTAAATAAGAAAAAAAATCACTATTCTGCAGACACCGATTTAAGCTGAATGCTTGTTGTGTCCCTGCCTGCCCTGCTGAAATTAGTAAAAAATCACTGTTCTCCAGACAGTGATTTAAGCCAAATGATTGTAGTGTCTCTGCATGCACAGCTGTTTTGAAGAAAACAATCACTGTTCTCAAGACAGCGGTTTAAGCTGAGCGATTAGTGTGTCTGCATGCAGACCTGCATTAAGGAAAGTAATTGTTCTCCAGACAGCAATTTAGCCAAGTGATTGTTGTGTCCCTACATGGACATCTGCATTAAGGAAAAAATCACTGTTCTCCACACAACGATTTATGCTATGTGATTGTTGTGTCCCTGCATGCACACCTGTATTAAGGATAAAAAATCAGTGTTCTCCAGACAGCGATTGAAGCCAAGTGATTGTTGTGTCCCTGAGTACACACTTTCATTAAGGAAAAAATCATTGTTCCTCAGACAGCGATTTAAGCTAAGTGATTGTTTTGACGCTACATGCACACCTGTATTTATGAAAAAAATTACTGTTTTGTAGACTGCGATATTAGCTGAGTATTTTTGAGTTCCTCCATTCACACCTTTATTTTGGAAAAAATATCTTCCCTGACAGCAATTTTAGCTGCCTGATTGCTGTGTCCCTGCATGGACAACTGTATATAGGGAAAAAAATCACTGTTCCCCACACAATGATTTAAGCCGAGTGATTGTTGTGTCCCTACATGTACAGCAGTATTTAAGAAAAAGTCACTGTTCTCCAGACAGCGATATAAGCTAAGTGATTGTAGTGTGCCTCGTGCACAACTGTATTTAGGGAAATAAATCACTGTTCTCCACACAGTGATTTAAGTTAAGTGATTGTTTTGTCCTGCCTGCCCAGCTGAATTTAGGAAAAATCACTTTTCCCCAGAGAGCAATTTAAGCCGAGTGATTGGTGTATCCATGCATGGACAACTGTATTTAGTTAAAAGTTACTGTTCCACACACAACTATTTTAGCTGAGATTGTTGTGTCCCTGTGTACACTACTGTATTATGAAAAAAATCTCTGTTGTCCAGACAGTGATTTAAGCTAAGTGATTGTTGTGTCCTTCCTGCCTAGCTGAATTTAGGAAAAAATCACTTTTTCCAGACAGCTGTTTAAGCCAAGTGATTGTGGTGTATCTGCGTGCACAATTGTATAGAGGAAAGAAATTCACTGTTCCCCACACAACAATTTAAGCTGAGTGATTGTTGTGGCCCTGCATGCACAGCTGTATTGAAGAAATAAATCACTGTTCTCCAGACAGTGATTTAAGCTGAGTGATTGTGGTGTGCCTGCATGCAGACCTGTATTAAGGAAAAAATTCACTGTTCTCCAGACAGCGATTTACACTGAGTGATTGTTGAGTCACTCCATGCACAACTGTTTTAGGAAAAAAATCACTGTTCTCCAGATAGCGATTTAAACCAAGTGATTGCTGTCTCCCAGTGTGCACACTGTATTAAGGAAAACAAAATCATTGTTCTCCACACAACCATTTATGCCTTTGTGATTGTTGTGTCCCTACATGTACAACTGTATTTAGGAAAAAAATAACTGCTCTCCAGACAGCGATTTAAGCTGAGTGATGGTTGTGTCCCTGAGTGCACAGCTTAAATAAGTAAAAAAATCATTGTTCTCCAGACACCGATTTAAGCTAAGTGATCATTGTGCCCCTGCATGCACAGCTGTATCAAAGAAAGCAATCACTGTTCTCCAGGCAGCGATTTAAGCTGAGGGATTGTTGTGTGCCTGCATGCAGATCTGTATTAAGGAAAACAAATCACTGTTCTTCAGACAGATTTAAGTTGACTGATTGTTGTGTCACTGCCTGCACTGCTGAATTTAGGAAAAAATCACTGTTCTCTAGACAGCGATTTAAGCCAAGTTATTATTGTGTCCATGAGTTTACACATTAATTAAGGAAAAAATCACTGTTATCCTGTTAGCGATTTATGCACTGTGGTTGTTGTGTGCCTGTATAGGAAAAACATCTCTGTTTTCCAGAGAACGATTTAATCCAAGTGATTGTTGTTTCCTGTATGCGCAGCTTTATTTAAGAAAAGTCACTCCTCTCCAGACAGCAATTTAAGCAGAGTGATTGTTGTGTCTTTGTGTGCAGACCTGTATAAAGGAAAAAAATGCACTGTTCTCCAGAGAGCTATTTAAGCTGCTTTGATTGTTGTGTCCCTGCATGCACACCTGTATTAAGGACAAAAATCAGTGTTCCCTATACAATGATTTAAGCCAAGTGATTGCTGTATCCCTGCATGCACAGCTGCATTTAAGAAAAAAGCTCTGCTTCCGGCATGATTTAGTACAGTGATTGTTGTGTCCCTGAGTACACACTTTATTAAGGAAAAATCACTGTTCTCCAGAAATGATTTAAGGCAAGTGATTGTTATGCCCCTGCATGCACTCCTGTATTATGGAAAATAATCATGTTGTCCAGACAGTGATTTAAGCCAATTAATTGCTTTGACGCTAAAGTACATGCACACCAGTATTTATGAGAAAATTATTGTTCTGCAGACAGCGATTTTAGCCAAGTAATTTTCATGTTAGTGCATGCACATCTTTATTTAGGAAAAAATCACTTTCTCCAGACAGCGATTTTAGCTGAGTGATTGCTGTCTCCTGCCTGCCAGGTGTATTTAGGAAAACAACCTTTTCTCCAGACAGTGATTTATGCCAAGTGATTGTTGTGTCACTGCATGGACAACTGTATTTAGGAAAAGTTACTGTTCCTCACACAACTATTTTAGCAGGGATTGTTGTGTCCTTGTGTACAGTACTGTATTAAGGAAAAAATCTGTGCTGTCCTGTGTGTGGTGTCCAGACAGTGATTTAAGCTAAGTGACTGTTGTGTCCCTGCCTGCTCAGCTAAATTTAGAAAAATCACTGTTCTCCAAACAGTGATTTAAGGTGAGTGATGGTTGTGTCCCTGAGTGCACAGCTTAAATAAGGAAAAAATCACTGTTCTCCAGACACCGATTTAAGCTAAGTGATCACTGTGTCTCTGCATGCACAGCTGTATTAAAGAAAACAATCACTGTTCTCCAGACAGCCATTTAAGCTGACTGATTGTTGTGTCACTGCCTGTGCAGCTGAATTTAGGAAAAAATCACTGTTCTCCAGACAGCGATTTAAGCCAAGTTATTATTGTGTCCATGAGTTTACACATTATTTAATTAAAAATCACTGTTATCCTGTAAGCAATTTATGCACAGTGGTTGTTGTGTCCCGTGTGCACAACTGTATGTAGGAAGAAAATCACTGTTCTCCAGAGATCAATTTAATCCAAATGATTGTTGTGTCCCTGCCAGCCCAGCTATATTTAGGAAAAAATTACTGTTCTGCCAACAGCGATTTATGCGAGTGATTGTTGTGTCACTGCACGCACAACTGCATTTTAGAAAAAAATCACTGTTCTCCAGAAAGCAAATTAAGTCGAGTGATTGTTGTGTCCCTGAATGCACATCTGTATTAAGGAACAAAATTCACTATTCACCACATAGCGATTTATGCCATGTAATTGTTGTATCCTGCATGTACAACTGCATTTCGAAAAAAATCACTGTTCTCCAGACAGCAATTTAAGCAAGTGATTGTTGTGTCCCAGCGTGCACAACTGGGTTTAAAAAAAATCACTGTTCTTCACAAAGTGATTTAAGCCGAGTGAATGTTGTGTCCCTGTTTGCACAACTGTATTAAGGAAAAAATCACTGTTCTCCATATAGCGACTTAAACTGAGTGATTGCTGGGTCCCTGTGTGCACATCAGTATTATATAAACAAAATCACTGTTCTCCAGACAGCGATTTAAGGTGAGGGATTTGTGTCCCTGAGTGCACAGCTTAATTAAGGAAAAAATCACTGTTCTCCAGACACCGATTTAAGCCGAAAGTGGACTTTTGTGTCCCTGTGTGCATTAACTGTATTGAGGAAACAAAATCACTGTTCTCCAGGAAGTGGTTTAAGCCAAGTGATTGTTGTGTCCTTGAATGCACAGCTTTAATTAAGAAAAAATTCTGTTCTCAAGACAGTGACTTAAGCAGAGTTATTGTTGTGTCCCTGCATGCACACTCGTATTAGAAAATAAATCACTGTTCTCCATACAGTGATTTATGTTGAGTAATTGTTGTGTCCCTGAGTGCACACTACATTAAGAGGAAAAATCACTGTGCTCCAGAAAGTGTTTTAATCAGAGTGATTGTTGTTTCCTTTGTGCGCAGCTTTATTTAAGAAAAAATCATACTCTCCAGACAGTTATTTAAGCAGCGTGATTTTTGTGTCCATGCTCACGCCTGTATTTTGGGAAATAAATCACTGTTCTGCAAAATTGATTTAAGTCAAGTGATTGTTATGCCCTGCATGCACTCCTGTATTAAGGGGAATAAATGTTGTCCAGACAGGAATTTAAGCCAAGTAATTATTTTGACTCTACATGCACACCTGTATTATAAAAAAATTACTATTCTGCACACAGCAATTTTAGAAGAGTAATTTTCATGTCTCTGCATGGACACCTCTATTTTGGGAAAAAATCACTCTTCTCCAGACAGTGATTTTAGTCGAGTGATTGTTGTGTCCCTCCTCACCAGGTGTATTTAGGAAAAGAAATCACTATTCTCCAGACAATGATTTATGCCGAGTGATTGTTGTGTCCCTGCAAGCACAGATTACTTTAAGAAAAAATTGCTGTTCTCCAGACAGCAATTTAAGCAGAGTGACTGTTGTGCCCCTGCGTGCACACCTGTATTTAGTGAAAAAATCACTGTTCTCCAGAAACAATTTGAGTCAAGTGACTGTTGTGCCTCTGCTTCCAGTCCTGTATTAAGGGAAAAAATCATTGTTGTCCAGAGAGAATTTAATCTTAGTCATTGCTGTATCCCTACCAGCCCAGTTGTATTTAGGAAAAAATCACTGTTCCCACACAATGATTTAAGCCAAGTGATTGTTGTGCCCTGTGTCATAGCTGTAGTTAAGAAAAAATCACTGTTCCTCAGACAGCAATTTAAGTTGAGTGGTTGTGTGCCTGAATGCACAATGGTATTTAGGGAAAAATCATTGTTCTTCACATAGTGATATAAGCTGTGTGATTGTTGTGTCCCTGCATGCACAGCTGTATTTGAAAAAATCACTGTTTTCCAGACAGTGATTTTACCTGAATTATTGTTGTGTCCCTGCATACACAGTTGTATTTAAAAAATCACTGTTCTCCAGACAGCAATTTATGATGAGTGATTGTTGTGTCCCTGCCTGCTCAGCTGTATTTAAGAAAAAAAATCACTGTTCTCCAGATAGCGATTTAAGCCTAGTGATTGTTTTGTCTCTGTGTGCAAATGTATTTAGGAAAAAATCAGTGTTCTCCACACGATGATTTAAGCTAAGTGATTGTTGTGTCCTTGTGTGCACAGCTGTATTTAAGAAAAAATTATTCTTTTCCAGACAACGATTTAAGCTGAGTGATTGTGCTGCCACTGCATGTACAAATGTATTTAGGGAAAAAAAACTGTTCTCCAGACAGTGATTTAAGCTGAGTGAGTGTTGTGTCCCTGCATGCACACTTGTATTAAGGGAAAAAAGTCACTGTTCTCCTGCATGCACAGCTATGTAAGAAAAAATTCACTGTTCTCCAGAGAGCGATTTAAGCAGAGTTATTGTTGTGTCCCTGCGCACACCTGTTTTTAGAAAAAATCACTATTCTCCAGACAGTGAATCATGCTGAGTAATTGTTGTGTCCCTGAGTGCACACCTGTATTAAGGAAAAAAATCAATGTTCTCAAGACAGTGATTTAATCTGAGTGATTATTGTTTCCCTGCGTGCACAGCTTTAGATAAGAAAAATCACTGTTCTCAGACAGGGTTTTGAGACAAGTGATTGCTGTGCCTGTGCATGCACACCTTTATTTAGGGGAAAATCACTGTTCCACAGAAAACAATTTAAGTCAAATGATTGCTGTCCCCTGCGGCACTCCTGTATTAATGAAAAAATCACTGTTGTCCAGATAGCGATTTCAGACAAGTAATTGTTTTGATGCAGCATGCACGCCTGCATTTATGAAAAAAATAACTATTCTTCAGACAGTGATTTTAGACAAGTAATCTTCATGTTCCTGCATGCACACCTGCATTTAGGAATCAAATCACTCTTCTCCAGAGAGTGATTTTAGGTGAGTGATCATTGTGTCCTTGTGTACTCACCTGTATTTAAGAAAAATCACTTCTCCAGACAGCGATTTAAGCTGAGTGATTTTTGTGTCCCTGCCTGCCCAACTGTATTTAGGAAAAAATCACTGTTCTTCAGACAGTGATTTAAGCAGAGTGATTGTTGTGTCCTTGCTTGCACAACTGAATTGAGGAAATAAATCACTGTTCCCTACAAAACTATTTAAGATGAGTGATTGTGTCCCTGCATACACAGCTGTACTTAAGAAAAGAATCACTGTTCTCCAGACAATGATTTAAGCTGAGTGATTGTGGTGTGTCTGTGTGCACTGCTGTATTTAAGAAAAAAATCACTTTTCTCCAGACAGCGATTTTACCTAAGTTATTGTTGTGTCCCTGCATGCACAGCAGTATTTAAGAAAAAAATCACTGTTCTCAAGACAGAGATGTAAGATGAGTGATTGCTGTGTCCCTGCCTGCCCAGCTGTATTTAAGAAAAAAATCACTGTTCTCCAGATAGCAATTTTAAGGCAAGTGATTATTTTGTCCCTGTTCGCACACCTGTGTTTAGGAAAAAATCACTCTTCTCCAGACAATGATTTAAGCTGAGCAATTGCTGTGTCCCTGCATGTACAAATGTATTTAGGGAAAAAAATCACTGTTCTCCAGACAGCAATTTAAGCCAGTGATTGCTGTGTCTCTATATGCACACCTGTAGTAAGGAAACAAATCACTGTTCTCCAGACAGCGTTTAAGATGAGTGATTGCTGTGCCCATGGCACACCTGTATTTAAGGAAAAATCACTGTTGTCCAGATAGTGATTTCAGCCAAGTAATTGTTTTGATGCAGCATGCACACCTGTATTTAGAAACAAATCACTCTTCTCCAGAAAGCAGCTTTAGGTGAGTGATCGTTGTGTCCTGTATTTAAGAAAAATTTCTTTTCTCCAGACAGTGACTTAAGCTGAGTGATTTTGTGTCCCTGTGCACAGCTGTATGTAAGAAAAAATCACTCTTCTCCAGACAGCGATTTAAGCTGAGTGATTGTAGTGTCCCTGCATATACAACTGTATTTAGGTAAATAATCACTGTTCTCCAGACAGCGATTTAAGCCAAGTGATTGCTGTGTCCCTGCATTGACACCTGTATTAAGGAAGAAAAATCACTGTTCTCCAGACAGCGATTTAAGACAAGTGATTGTTGTGTCCCTGAGTGCACAACTTATGAAGGAAAAATTATTGTTGTCCAGACAGCGATTCATGCGAATGGTTTTTGTGTCCCTGTTTGCACAACTGTATGTAGGAAAAATCACTGTTCTCCAGAGAGCGATTTAAACCAAGTGATTGTTGTGTCCTGGTATGCAGAGCTTTATTTAAGAAAAATGACTGTTCTCCAGAAAGCGATTTAAGCAAGAGTGATTGTTTTGTCCCTGAGTGCATACCTTTATAAAGGAAAAAATCACTGTTGCCCTGACAGCAATTTAAGCCAAGTGGTTGATGTGTCCCTGTGTGCACAACTCTGTTGAGGGGAAAATCATTGTTTTCCAGAAAGTAATTTTATCCGAGTTATTGCTGTGTCCCTGCATGCACAGCTTCATTGAAGAAAAAATCACTGTTGTCTAGAAAGTGATTTAAACTGAGTGGTTGTTGTGTTTCCTGCATGCACAGATTTAATTGAGAAAAAATCACAGTTCTCCAGACAGCAATTTACGAGTGATTGTTGTATCCCTGTGTGCACAGCTCTGTTCTCCAGACAGTGACTTAAGCCGACTGATTGATGTGTTCCTCGTGCACAACTGTATTGTGGAAAAAACACTGTTCTCTAGACAGCGATTTAAGCCTAGTGATTGTTGTGTCCCTGCATGTACAACTGTATTTAGGGAAAACATCAGTGTTCTCCACACAGCAATTTCAGCCATGTGACTCTTGTGTCCCTGAGTGCACACCTGTTTTAGAAAAAAATATCACTGTTCTCCAGAGAGTGATTTAAGCCAAGTGATTGTTGTGCCCTGCGTGCACACCTGTATTTAGGAAAAAATCACTGTTCTCCAGACAGCTATTTATGCTGAGTGATTGTTGATTCCCTGCATGCACAACCATATTGAGGAAAAAATCATTGTTCTCCAGAAAGTGATTTAAGCTGAGTGGTTCTTGTATCCCTGTATGCACAACTGTATTTAAGAAAAAGATCACTGTTCTCCACACAACAATCTATGCCATGCGATTGCTATGTCCCTGCTGCACTACTGTATTAAAGACAAAAAAATCACTGTTCTCCGGACAGCGATTTAGCCGAGTGATTGTTGTGTCCCTGCATGCATACCTGTATTAAGGAAAAAATCACTTTTGCCAGACAGCTATTTAAGCTGAGTGATTGTTGTGTCCCTGAGTGCACGCCTTTATGAAAGAAAACAATCACTGTTGCCCAGACAGCAATTTATGTTGAGTGGTTGTTGTGTCCCTGTGTCACAACTGTATGTAGGAAAAATCATATTTCTCAAGAGAGCAATTTAAACGAGTGATTATTGTGTCCTTGCATGCACAGCTTTATTTAAGAAAAAATCACTGTTCTCCAGGCAGCAATTTAAGCAGAATGATTGTTGTGTCCCTGAATGCACACCTTTATTAAGGAAAAAAACTCTGTTCTCCTGAGAGCAATTTAAGCTAAGTGGTTACTGTGTCCCTGTGTGCACAAATAGTTTAGAGAAAAACAATCACTGTTTTCCAGAGAGTGATTTAATCCAGTGATTGTTGTGTCCCTGCATGCACAGCTTTATTGAAGAAAAAATCACTGTTGTCTAGACAGTGACGTAAACTGAGTGGTTGTTGTGTCCATGCATGCACAGATTTCTTTGAGAAAAAATCACTGTTCTCCCAAGAGCAATTTTAAGCCAAGTGATTGTTGTGTGCCGTGTGTACAGCTCTATTTAGGAAAAAATCACTGTTCTCCAGACAGTGATTTCAGCCATGTGATTCTTGTATCCTCGCGCTCACTTGTATTTAGGAAAAATCACTGTTCTCCAGGCAGCGATTTAAGCCAAGTGATTGCTGTGACCCTGCATGCACACATGTAGTTAGGAAAAAAGTCACTGTTCTCCGGACAGCTATTTAAGTTGAGTGATTGTTGAGTTCCTGCATGCACAACTATATTGAGGAAAAAATCATTGTTCTCCAGACAGCTATTTAAGCTGATTGATTGCTGTGTCCCTGCATGCGCAACTGTAATTAGAAAACAATGTTCGCTGGACAGCGATTTAAGCTGAGTGATTGTTATGTCTCTCGTGTAGCTGAAGAATGACTAGGAATAAAAGGAAAATTATTGGAGAGGCCATGGAGCAATCACAAAGAACATTTCCAATTTGTCATTCCTAATACTAATCCTAATAGTGGTGCTGGAACCAGAATTGTGTCTGTGGGAGCACAGGGACAATATTCAGATGACTCTGAGGCAGGCATTTCCAGTAGTAGCAAAGTATGTGGCCCTGGTGTTGACTTTCCTGCAGTTAAGATTTTCTCTGCAGAACCTGTGGCATACTGTACAAGCTGATGGATGTATCCATGTCACGTGACACTATGAAAGGAAGTAGCAGCATCACCTACTAACAAACAACTTTAGGCTTGAAGGCTGTTGGTGCTGGAAGTGCAATTTGAAAGTGGTGCTGTTGATATTGGTAGGTCAGAGGCAGAGCCTAATAATGTGTGTCCATGTCCAGTGAGTGTGTGGTGAGGTTACATGGAGCAGCATGAGGACAACAGTCATGAAGACGACGGCATGTTACAGAGCCTGTGGACTTGCTACTTAAGGCACACAGACTTGTTGAGGCTGATGAGTCTGCCAGCAATGCCAGCTTTATTCCAGGTTATGATGTGATGATGATGATGATGATGATGTGAAGATGACATGGATCCTCATGGGAGCCAGAAAAGAAAAGGCAAAACAAGGTGTTACAGAGCGGGTCTTTCCTGTTGCCTTCGCTACTAAATCCATCAAGAAGAAGGTCACCTCAACCACTGTTTCTCCCATTTTTCTACATTGCTGCAGTCACCCCACAACATAACAAAGAGCAAATCTTCTCCTTTGTTGTCCCAATCACAGTCATCTTGGCACTAAGTAAACACAAGGCCCCATAAATCCCTAGTGTGGGATTTTTATGTACTGGACCCATCTGATGAGACAGTGGCAATTTGTCAAATGTGTCAAATCCAAGTAAGTTGGGGTAAGAAGTATGATCATCTTGGCACGGGTGGGCAACACACACATCTTAAAAATAGGCACCTAATTCGGTGGCATCAACACCAGAAGGCAGCCAGTGCCAGTGGTTCTCATACATCCCAATCAGAAGGCAATGTAAGCAAAATACACACAGCACCACTACAGGAACATGGAGGTGCAGGTGAGAGAAAGACATCATTATTGTACTGGATAAAGAGGATTCTGGCAGTGGGCAAAGTAGTGGTCCTAGCATCTTGAGAACCACCCCAACCCAAAATGTGATTGCTACCCCACTAATTATGAAAACCAAAAGTCGCTGAGGTGTGTCATGCATCGCCACAGGCCATGAGCACCATTGGCAGTCCCCAGGCAAGGAGCACCATGTTACTGGCACAGTGACAAGGCAAGCTGTTTGGCACACCACCAGGAGAATCACTGACAGCAGCAGTATCAAGAAAAGTTCAGCCGATGCTGACTTCCATTTTGGATAAGCAAACAAAATTCAAGCCTAATCATGGTACAGTGCAGGAGTTGAATGCAGCATGTGCAGAAATTATTGCTATGGATTTGTTGCCATTCTCCTTTGTGAGAATATGGGATTTTTAGGTGGTTCGTGGCCCGTGCCATGTCGAAATGGCAGGTGCCATCACGATACTTTTTTAAGCGTGCTATTCATGGACTGTACAGTACTGTATGTGCCATGGTACATCATGCCCTGCAGCACTCCTCAGCACAGTGTGTCCTTCTGAGCATGAACATGAGGACCAATGGGAAAACATCTGTTAGCTCTTAACTGCATTGCCGCATACTGGGTACAGGTACTTGGGATAGCAGCTCACTGGGGAGAGGCAAAGAATTGCACTAGGACAAACTCTGGTGGTAGCAACTTGTCTGGGGTATGGCAACATGCAGCACTAACCATGAAGAGTATCCCTGGGTCACACACTGGAGAAAAGATGCTGGATGTCATACTAACCAAGATTGATAAGTGGCTTCAGCCCCATACACTGAAAGCTGAATTTATTGCCGGTGATAATGGCTCAAATGCGCAGAATGCATCACTGATAGGGATTTGTCAGGTGCCATGCCTGGCACATTGCCTTAACCTTGTGGTGCAGGCTTTCTTAACCATCAGGATATAAAAGAAGTTTTGTCTCTTGTCTGACACATCTATGTCCACTTTGTACGTTCAGCAAAAGCACGTGACAATCTCCATGATCTGCAGGCAAAGAACAAGCTGCCTCAGCACCGTTTAAAGTTTGATGTTGTCACCCAGTGGAATGCCACCTTGTACATGGTGGAGTGTCTATAGAGCAATACAAGGTTATATCTGAGTATCTGCAAATTCATGAAAGTTGTGACAACAGTTGGGCATGCATATGTCTCACAACAGAGCAGTGGCGTCTAATGGATGGGCTCATCTCGATTCTGAGACCCTTTGAACATGCAACACAGGCAGTGAGTGGGACACTGCCTGCATCAGTCAGTCCATTCCTCTGCTATGTGTGCTGAGGAAGACACTGATGAACATGTAGCAATCGCTGAGGCAGGTGGTGACAGAGCAATTTGTTTATTAATTGAACACATGCTGTCCTCATTAGACTCCAACACCCACATAATGTATATTATGCAGTCTGAGGAGTTTGGAATTGCAGCAGTGCTCAACCCACATTAGAAACATGGGCTGGCAGCCATATTATGAGGTGGGCATCATGAGTTGCACAGACTAACAGAACTGCTTACTCAGAGGGTAAAGGTGCACATTTGCTACTATGGGCATGGGGAAAGAAAGATGATGGTACTGCACAGTGATCCAGTGTTACTGCCACCCACTCTCTTCATCTCAGCTGGGGTGTCAAACTGCAGAAAAGCAATACAAGGTAAAGGACCTATGCTGAATCCCATTTGGGCCACCCTCAGTCAGGTGGGAGTCACAGACATGGAGGAAACTGAGGAGGAGGAACAAGATGATCACACTGCACGTCTTCAACTGACAAAATGCATGGTAGATGCATGTTTTGCAGATACAAAGAACCTTGCCATTGGAGATGAGCCACTAATATACTGGGGCACTGAGGTCAATGACTGGCCAGCTCTAACAGCAGTTGCCCTGAAATATCTTAGCTGCCCATCCTCCAGTATCCGCATTGAGTGGGTGTTCAGTTCAGTGGGTGCCATTGTACATGACAGGCACACAAATCTATCTCCTAAAAATGTTGGCATGCTGACATTTACTCAATGAATGAGGGCTCACATACCCTCAAAACAGTAATGTCCACGGTAACAGCACCAATTGACAGTGATAATGATGAGGAGGAAAGTGCTTTACACAGACTGGGTCGATACCTCAACATTATCTCACAACATTGAAGTGGATGAAGCAGTGATGGAGAGGGGTTCCCATATGGTGACACTTCCTGTATTGAAGACTGTGGGGATGCTTCATAGAAGACATGGAACCTACTATTTAGCTTCTTCTTCCTCCATGTCCCCCTTCCCACCCATCCACAACCATGTACTCCTGTGCATAACTTAATAACAATAACAATAATAACGTATCACATTCAGTTCTGAGATATACATCAACAACTATTAATTAGTGCTGCTTTAATTGTGTCAAATTGAACAGCTGTAAACAATGCACTGTGCCACTTACAAATTACTGAACAAAACACCCACTCTAGCCAGCAAAAACACTGCAGCCATGCAACAGTGACCTCAACACCTCACCCTTCTCCTCTTCCTATTATCTCTTGTATGCACTGTAGATGCCTTGGATCCTCCCTTCAACACAGGCTGAAATAGCATGGCACAGCACTTCCACCACCAGTGGTATCAGTACTGATGTGCAGTAGGCAGCCAATTGTAATAAACAGAACCACCTCCTTTACCACCTCTGTACTCCCTGGGCTGTGTCAGCTATGTCCTCCTCCCTCACAATCACATCAAGTAAGGAACCGCATTTGCTTGGGTACCACTTCCACCACCGTAGTGACTGATGATCCATTGTCTCCAATGTGAAACAGAATCGCCTCCTATATCTCCTCAAAACTTTCCTCTTGACAGATTAATCTTGGTCCTCCTCCTCCATCTAGCCACTGACTGAAGTCTGCAAGTGGCATCATCATGAGTGTAACCACACTGCTTCAAGGATTTCTTCATCAGCTGTTGGTGAGGCACCCACACTGTTTTTTAGACACTGCAGCACTTCTATAAGCCTACTGGAGGCAGAAAATTAGACCATGATTGATGAGACTCAATGCAGTATTAAAATGTTTTCCTGTAATTTCTTCTTCATGCAGGTTTTGCTGGTTCTACTGCAGAACACAGACACAAAAACAGAATTGCACAGCCAGCAGTAGTACTCTAATGGCAAGTATTATTATGATTTAATCTTTTCCTTTGCTTTAATTTCTACTTTCTTTTGCTTTCCTTTCTTTTAGTTTCCTTTACTTTACTTTACTTTTCTTTTAGTGATTTTCATTCACATAAATACTTTTTGTTTTCCAGGTGCTCTCTCTGGACTGACATCATTTGCTTTTGTGAATCATCAACAAATCGTTGCAACAAATTCAGACATAAGGAATGCCTGTAAAGATAAGGAAGAACAGCTGAGTCAGTGATTAAGAAATGAAATTAATTTGTCAATTATGGTTCAGAAACAAGTTGACTCACCACACCCTAAAAAATAAATAACCCTTCATTGTTCAACAATGTTGTGTATAAGTCAGACAACAGCATCTATGTTGTATCTGTCCAGCAGTATGATGTCATATGCACAAATGACTGAAAATTAATGAAAGAGAATTACAAATATAATAGAATTGAACAGCAGCAATAACCCCTTCCTCCATAACAATGAAAAGTTAAAAGGTGCTTAACTGTGCAGTATGTCTAAATGCCATCATGAATCCAGGACAATGCTGAGCAAGAGGCAGTTTCTCTGTCTTTGGAATAACAGCAGCACAGCAGCATCAAAGCACCCTCTCCATGCGACAATAGTGTTTCGCTTGAAAGCTTCACATATGCTTTGCACCACCTTCTCGTGTGTGCGGCAGCAGTATTTGACTGAAAAGATGTGTTTTCTCTGGAGACACAACTTCACATTTCTTTCAAAGTGCTGTTGGAGGTGGTGGTAGTGGTGGCAGGTAGCAGGCCCCAAAATGCTTAGTACGATAAATATGTTTATGTTCTCTTGCAAGATTCTCATATGCTTTGCACTGCCTTCTCTGGTGTGTGTGGCAACAGTATTTGACTAAAAATGCATTTTCTCTCTGAGGACACAACTTCACATTTCTGGCAAAGTGCAGGTGGTGGTGGTGGAGTAGCAGGCCCAAAATGCTTAGTACAATAAATATGTTTATGTTCTCTTGCAAGCATCACATATGCTTTGCACCACCTTCTCTGTGTGTGTGAGCGCAACAGTGTTTGACTGAAAAGATGCTTTTTCTCTGGGGACACAAATTCACATTTCTGGCAAATGCAGTAAACATATTAAGTGCTTAAAACAGATTTATGTTTAACTTCTCAGTAGAATAGCTCATGTTTGTGTTATGGTTTACAGTTCTTTGGGTAGTTGGCAGTTGCACACAACAAACTACCAGTTAACCACCATCACATACCATGGAACACAATTTATGTAATGTGGCAAATACTTGACATTTGTGGATAGAAGGGTGAGTACACATGATGAACCAGTGACAAAATGAAAGGAAGGAATGTGGTTCATCATGTCTAAAAGGATTAAAGAAAAAGAGAACTGGCGTAAGCAAGGAAATCCACATGAATGAAAAGTACTAAAAGGAGGAGCGAGAAAACAGACCTTAAAACAACCAAGCTTTTTCTTTTACTTTTTATATTTTTGGGGTGTTTTTTGTTTTAATGGGGGACTAGAGAATGGAGAAATTAAGAACACAGATGGCAGAATAATTAAAACTAAAATAAAACTTGAAACAGAATGACTCAGACCACCCACCAGCACTGCCAGAAGATGAGCCATGGCCACCACAACCACCATGCAGCTCAGATGGAAGAGTGAGGATCCTCTCATGGCTGGACATGGCACTGTTGAACCGATCCATTACCTTCTGCCTGAAGGTGTTCAATTCTTGAGCAAATCATTCATCTCGCCCACAAAACAACAAGATGGCCATTTGTGGGTGGTGCCATGGGCCATCACTGCCACCTGTCATAACAGTGCTGCTGAGGTACACCAGGAGTACTGCTGCAGTTCACATCATGCCTACTATGCCATCGCTTAACTCACTGTTGAAAGGCAGCAGCACCGCTTGACCTCGTGCTGCTCCTCATTGCCCCAGGGCCATCATCGCCACCACCACCATAATGTGATGCAGCCACATCATGCTCTTTTGGCTTCCACCAGTGAGGTGGTGGATGCGGAGGTGTCCTCTGGCCACCGGTCCCAAGACAGCTCCTTTGCCACCTCACAAACCACCCACAACCTTGCAGATGGCCACTGCCTCATCTGCAGGGTGCATATCAAAGAAATCCCACACCACAGAGTGCTACAGGACTGGGGAAACACCAGAAGAGGAGGTGTCAGGCTCTTGCTGGGGAGGAACTCATGGCTGCTGCTATTGTTCCTACTCCTGTGGTTTATCTTTTCTTGCTGCTGCTGCTCTGCAGCAGCAGAACTCCCTTCCGATCTGAGGGTGCAGTCCTTTGAAAAAACATGCCAGCTATGGCATGGGCAACTTACTGGTGCTACAGTACTATCCGGTCTGACTCAGCTGAGTCTGGACGCTGCCCTCCATCACAACCAGAAATGTAAAGAAAATGAGAGAAAAGTAAGAACTCAGAAAAGAAGTATACACTAAAACAATTTATAAGATCAGAAAATATAAGTACAGTAAAGAAAGATAAGATTAAAACTAAAAAGGAGTAACATTTTCAACTCTCTAAATGAGAATATATAAAATGCTCTGCCTCTAGGCTATGTGAGTCAGTCATGGTGTCTCCACTCTCCTTCAGCTACAACTGCTGAAATGAAAGTGAAACATTCATTCACTTCCTGCATGCCTGAGTATCCCATGTCACATGCAGTAAGTGAATCATGTGACAAACCATGTTTTCTATGAACTTCGAGGTTACTAAAAATGTTGAAGTTGCTTTGAAGTTAACCGCAAAGTTTTGGCACCAGATTAAGATGATTACATTCAGTTACTGAAAAAGTAAAAGTTAACTGGTGAAGTTTCCCAGTGAAGTTTTGGCACCAGAGAAGTCATTTTCATTACGTTTTTCATGGGGTAAATTTGATGATTTTGTGGAACTTTGCCGCAGATAAAAACTTTGCAACATCTCTTGTAGTAATGTAGACTTAGGGGAGAGAAAGAGAATGAGTCAGGTGGACAATAGAAGAATAAGATCATGTGCATTCAGTTTAACAGGTTTGCTGTCATGTCTATTGCTTGTGCCTATTTATGAATCTCTTCTAACAATGTCACTCCAAACATTGAGATTTATATTTGTGTAGCCCCTCCAAAGGTGAGGTTTGCCTATAAGAATCCTAAAGGCAGAAGGTGGGTCCACTTGCAATGCCTCCATCATCTGGTTGGGACAGATGTTCTTTTGTCCTTTGCAGTATGACACCAACAAATGGAGTGCCTCTGCACCTGAAGATGAAATGGGGAATTGTAGATGCCATCAAAGCAACAAAACTGTAATCCTGGCTGATTAAGCATTATGAAAAATTAAAGTAAGCAGCCTGCAGCAGCCCCAAAAATAGTGCAAACAGCAGCCAGGCATAGAACCAAATGTAGTCAAATGGAGATCACCATCTTGTTGACCACTGACCCCATGATTGACCACCCAAAATGCATGGGTCATGGTATGGACACAAGCACTCATGAGGAACAGCAACAGAGTACTTGATTCTGTTTTGCAACCCCTAAGGGAGCCAGAGTGTGAGTGACAGGCTGGATAACCAATAAGAAATTGGTATCGGAGTGAGCTGAACCGAGCTCTTTCCCGGCCCGGTTCAAAACAGTCCTTTCAAGCATTTGGATAGGAAAGAGGTGTTGAGGAGCAGAGCTGAGTGCCTACCCATGTCTCAGACCCAGAGATCCTGGTAAAAGCTGAATCTGGTTATTGAATGTTTCATCTGAACTAAGAAGAAGTGCTGGAGTTCTCTAAAGCAGTGAATGACTGAATCTGCTGAAGCTATATGTAGTCTGCTATAATCAGAGGTGACAAATGTCATTCTACTCTGTCTGGTGTGCCAAGAGAGGAAGTGGTCAGGAGCTTGTCTTCAGGGTACTGTACTTGTGCTCTTGATCAAGTGAGCCCCCAATGGGGTGAGGTAGGGTATCTCATTGGTCTCGTCATTCTGAACTTACCACATTGCCATTATTCTCCTTCTTTCCTTATAACCCACTGCTACATTGACTAGGGGTTTGATTCTGACCAGCTCTCTTTTCCTACGCATCCTGTTATATGCTTTGCAACATTATATTTATTTATTGATAGAATTTGCATCACAATGTGAGGACATTTTGAATCAGAATTGCTTATCTATATTAAAGAGGTAAGCAAGCCATAGGATCCCCTCCCCCAATGACCTCCATATAACAGAATCGGGCATTTATTTTGTGTGTTATAGTGTGGTAGCACTTGTGTTTATCTGTGCTTGCCAAAATAAATTTATTTTACAATATAACAGATGTTTAGTGCTATTTCTTGGGAGCCTGTTGTCCAAGGAGAGTGGTAGCATTTTGGACTGTGTTTGGCATCATGATCAAGGAGAAGAAATGCAAAAATGCAATATACCTCTTCTGCAATCTCAAAGCACCCAGGTTGTACTGCTCTGCTTATCAATACAGTCCAAGCCATTTAAAGCATACACATTGGGACTTGCAAAATATATCCACATTAGCTGATGTCCACTGTTGCGCAGGTGGCAGTAGACTTCTTCCTATTGTTTTGCCATGGTCTGCAATGTATATTTTGATCACAGCTTATATAAGCTGTTTTGTCACCTTTGTAGATCTGAGGTTGTGAGGCTGTGAGGGTGTGAGGCAGTGGGTAAAAACTTAAACTTTCTTTCTTCAATTAATTATTTTATTGCTGCTTTCTTTCTTCAATCAATTATTTTATTGCTGCATTTCTTTGTTGTGGTGCAAGGTAGGTGATGTGGTGCAGGGTACTGTATTTGTTTGTGTTCACAGTACTGTACTTAGAGGGTTGGAAGGAGGATAAAACATCAAATCTTTATTTCTTCTTTATTCATTATTTTGTTTAACAAAACTGTCAATTGTGGTTTGTCTTGTAGTGCTCTTAGCATATGGGTAGAAACACCTTTCATCTCCCTGCCATTAGGTTCCAATCAGGTTTGATATTAGCATGCTGTTCCATGGCTCAAGTGTGTTTACGGCAGTGCGCACATCAGCTGCTGTTACAGGTGGGAGCTCCTGCTTTAGCTCATCTGGATCTTCTTCTGGCTTCTCACTTCCTGATCCAGACTGCTTTGATATTCCAGAGATTTGGGACATGAGGATGGCCTGAAAATTATCTAACAAAAGGGTGATTTTGTGGCCACAGAGTTTCCTGTCCCAAGCCCTCACCCACTCATAAAAATTTCAACAGTCATCCAACTAGAGCAGTTGCTGTGATAGGTGATTGGTAGGTGAGATACTGCCCCTGAAACATCTTGGAAGACTTTCTGATGACAACTAAATAAAGCTTTTCTGAGTGGGCATATTACAGCATATTAACATGGACACCCTTTCTTTTGCATTTTTGTGTCTGTGTAGCTGATCAAAACAGAATGCCAAAGTTCCATCCCTAACACATCAGAAAAATAAACCTGTTTCATCAGCATTAAAATGTTTTCTGCCTGACAGGATGTTTGGCAAACCTCCCTCACCCAGTCACTGGCACTTGCGCCATCAGTGCTCTGTTTATCTCCCCTGTGAGTACTTCCTTCCTTCATTTGGGGGTTCTGGTTTGAGTGCCACTTGACCAGAGTTTTTCATTGTCATTCAGTAAGTCAGATGCAGTTGACTTTGGAATGGATAGCCGAGCTGTGAGGTCCCTATTGCTCATTTTCGGCATAGCATCAATCTGCCTAAGCAGCTCTATCTTGCATGAAAACAGGATGCCTGGGAGCTTAGACATTTCTTTTCTTTCAGCAGCAAAGCACAGAGTGTGTGTCTTTCAAGGTTAAGCCCTTAAGTAGTGTACTGCTTACAGTCTGAAATACATTCTCATGATAATTAACAGCTTGTTAATCAGCAGCTGAATCAACTGCATTATGTGCAAATGGATGCATAATTACCAGTGAAGGAACCTGTTAACTGCACTTGCGTTGTCCATATTTGCCAGCACACAGGGTCCACATTAAGGGAGGAATCTAAACAGAAAATATACAACATGGTTTTGGTTCTTATAAATGTCCATGGTAACCAATTGTCCGTGTTAAGAGTGTCCGTGCAATGTGTCTGACAAGAGCCTGGCCACCTCCAGTCCTAAGATAGCAGCCCTCATCTAGTCCCAACAAGGGCTGACTGTAGCTGCTGGAATGCATTGAGGTCTTATCAGCCAATTAAATGAAAATCATTCTGCCAACTGGCTCAACATAGATGCCTCCCCAATTCAACCACCCCATGACCTTAATGGTGACAACTAGTGACTCTGGGATCTGGACATGGGAAAGGTGACAGCAATGCTGAGAGCATGAGAGATTAACCTGTAGAGGAGGAATAGGAATGGTAGTAGTATGAAAGAATAAACATGGAATCTGACATGCAGTATCCTGAGGCTAGGATCCTGATGTGGTCAAAAGGTCTATACCAGGTATCCTGACCATGTAATCCTGACAGATGTACTGGAGTTTGTGGGATGGTTTGATTTCTGGTCTTTTTATGTTTTGAGGATAACTTGCTTGCATTCTTTCTGTGGATTTCTACTTCCTTTTCTCCATCTGCAATGTGTTTTGAGGGATTGTAAGATTGGCTTTTATTTACTAGTTGCACATGTGATGTGCTTCATGGGATGTTTTCCAGGGATTCACCTCACCATCATATTGTTAGGTCAGCAATTTGGATACATTTGCTACAGCTGTATGTGCAGTTTCTGTCACTCAGGGTCTACCTATTGTGCCAGTGTGACTTCCACATGGGGAACCATGATTTTTGTCTGTCACCAAATGCTCCATCTCCTCAGTGTGCAGGGGCATAACACCCCCAACATTGCATGGCAGGTGTTATAAGTGGGGTGTCTGTAATTATTTTTAGGTTATGTATAAGGGTGTGAAAAACTTCCACGAAAGTTCAGAAATCATTTTGCATCTTCCCAGAAATTCCACCTTAAAACTGCAGAATAAATATACAAACTGTGGATTAATTTATTAAACTGTGTGAAAAAATCAGCAGAATGTACCACTGTCAGTGGTCAGTTCTGAGGCTTTTTAAATGCAGTTTAATTCATAAACCCACCTCCACTAAGCAGGGGTCCCAGTAAATAAATAAATGTCTCCAATCCCTCCCTCAGACCCTCTTGGTGTCTAGTGGCCCCCACCCACTGATCACGGCCCCAAAAACATTTTATTTCCTGTTAGGTAGCAGATCCCCTCCTTATCCTAGATTCCTTAATCCATAAAAAAAACAGCTGCATTCCACTGACTCATCCCCTGTATTCCAGTATTCGCTGGTGTCTAGTGGACCCCATTCCAATCCCTTATAAAAAGTAATACCAATTCCCTGGTGTCTAGTGGACCCCACCACCCTGTCAGTTCATCTGCCAACACACCAGTCCTCTCCACCCTGCCCCTGAGAGGGCCACTGGTACAGCCTTCCTCTCTTCTCCACTACTGGTGGCCCATTGAATTGTCAGTGAATTACTGAATGGTTGTACAAGCATGCACTCATTCACTGACAGTTCATTAAAATGTGGATAGAATAAATTCCACAGTTTATATGCATTTTATGCAGTTCATAAAAGGTCTGTGGAATATGGTGAAAATCCATGGAAAATCCCAGTTTCACCAATGGTAAAGTTCTGAAATTTCACTGAAGTTCTGTGAAAGTAGAATTCACAACTTTCTCCAACCCCTATTATGTATGTGTGCTGTCATTTGTTCTGTGTCTCTTTGTGGAGTGTCAGGCTCTTTTCATTTTGGGTTTCTGTCTTTCTGGATTGTTTGTGACTCAGGTTGTCGTGCTTTAGTCACTTTGGTCTTGGTATGCTGTAGCTCGGGATCTTTGTTGTTGGGATCTCATTATTTCCTTAGGAACTAAAGTGCCAGCATACAGACTTTGCCAATCAGATTCCATCAGATGGTTTGCATGATCACAGTCATGATGGGATTTGGAAATCACCACCACAGCCAACATGAAGTTGGACACACTTCTGAGACAGTTCTGTAAACACAAGGACTTCTTTCCCAATCACCCTTCTACAGTATGCCAACATCATCACAAAGGAATGTGAAGCAACAAACCTGGCAAGACTTCTGGTGAAGAGAACCTTCACAAAGTTGTACCTTATTGAGAGAAAAACATCAAGTCCTGGTGCATGGTTCTGACTGTCAATCTCTAGATAGCAGCTCCTAGCTAGAAAAATACATTATGATTGGAGGAGTTAGACCCACTAAAGGATTCATACTAAGATTCATACAAAGATCGATAAGAACTGAGGGCCTATTAGACCCACAACTGCTCTCACATTAATAATAACTATAGATTTATCCAGACAGTATAAATTTGTCTCGCCTTGTTTTAAAGATCAGTTTGGAGCTGCTTACTATCACTTCTAGCGTAATGAATTCCATGATTTAATAACATGAAGTGTATAGAAGAACTTCCGAGTGAGATAATTAAATTTCTTTAGTTGCAGCTGAAGAGGATGTCCCTTAAGATTATATGCTTCATCCTTAAAACAGAAGCCAAGAGCAGTAATTAAGTATGGATCGTAATAATATCATGCCTTAGGAGTATGTCACCTCTTAAATGCCTAATGTAGAGAGGCATTAGATTCAAAACAATAAGTCTAGTTTCATAAGGGACATTTGAAAGACCATTTACCATCTTAGAATATCTCCTTTGGACCCTTTCCAATCTGGCGATGTCCAGTATTTTAAATGGACACCACAGTTGGAAGAAAAGCCCAAATGGGGGATGACATAAGCTTGATAGAGAGGTAACAAAACCTGCCTATCTCTAGACTTGATGTTTCGCTTTAATGGACCAAATGACCTGATTAGCTCTAAGGATTACTTCATTTATTTGTGTGCTAGTAAGGAAGTCATCAGTAATCAAAACTCCCAAATCTTTTTCACATTGGAGACAACTAACTCCTGGTTATCCAAAGTGTATACATGCCTGGGATTATTAACCTCAAAATGAATAATTTTACACTTATTATGATTGAGTTTCATCCCCATAAGGTGATCCATTTGGACAATTGATTGAGGTCATTTTGGATAAAAAAATGTTATCTTTGTTTGCACATGGTCCACCTAATGTAATGTCATCAGCATATTTTACCACATTAGAACAACTAAAATAATATCTGCTATAAAAATTGAAACAAACAGGGCCCAGAACGGAACCCTGTGGCACTCCACTAGTGACAATACCCCATCAGAAAATGACCATTTATCAAACTTGTTGTGAGTGTTGACTTAACCAGTTTGCTATCCACAAAACTAAATTTAAATTAATACCAGTATGGTGTAATTTCTGTATAAGTGCCCAATGAGGGAGAGAATTGATCTTGCTAAAATCAACATAGATAACATCATATGGTGACCTGTTATCCTGGTGTAAACTTAAATCTTTATAAAACTAAGTAAATTAGTAAGGTAACTCCTCCCTTTTAAGCCATGTTGTTCAACATCAATCTGATCAAGTGATGGAGTAATTAGATCCTTAATTAGGCTTTCTAATATTTTACCCATGGGGACGTAGAGCTAATTGGTCTATAGTTTTCCATAGATTTTTGTGCCCTTTTATGGATAGGAACAACATAAGTGATTTTTCAAGATTAAGGCACATAATTATAATTCAAACAATATTCATATAGTAATTTAAGTGGGGTAGATAGACAATCAGCTAAAACATACAAAAATGACCAGGTAGGTCATCAGGTGACACACTAATTTTACCTTTAAATTAAGTAGTTTAGTATGAACATCAGATTCTGATACAGGAATATAAATGCCTGACATAGGGAATGTAATATTATGTACACTGGTTGTAAGAAACTGTTTGCCATATCTGGTGGGCCAGTTATTAGAGTATCATTTATTGTAAGGGGACCAACCTGACAAGCAGGTTTTTAAGGGAGTCTATGTATGCTTAAAATGATTTAGCATTATCCTTACATGCTTGAGATGCTAATTTTATCTCCCACCTCCTTTTAGCCCTTATAATGCTGTTTTTACATTTCTTTTTGATACTTAAATATGAACTCATATCTGAGTTGAAGGGGACCATAGATAAGTAGCATAATGCTTATATTTTTTCTTGATTAGTTTATAAAGCTCCTTAGTCATCCAGTGTTGTTTTTTTATGAGAGGATTTCATTTTAGTTCTTACAGGAACATAAGTATTTCTCAAATGAGTGATTTTAGTAAGCAAAAATCATAATAATCATTTATATCCATAGACCTGAACATAGATACCCAATCAACACTGCTCAGCTCTTTATTTAAACTATCAAGATCAATCATATCGTATAAAAATCTTTGAGAACCCAGATGTAGATGAAGTAGGAAGCTCAAGAGAAAACTAATTGAGGCATGGTCACTGTTACCAATAAGTGACCAACAAAGATATTGCTGACCAATAAGGTATTAGTGAAAAAACTAAATCAACAAAATTAGTTCCTCTTGTTGGAACCCTAACTCCTGTGTCAAGTTACATTGTTCACATATGTCCACAAATTTTCTAGCAGTGCTGATATCGTTATCATATTGTCCCAATCTATACTTGGTATATTAAAATCTTCCATAACTATTATGGCCCTATCGAGCAAGCTGTTTCAATTTCCTGAATGATGCTGTCAAGATATTCACTAATGGCACTAGGTGGATGGTAGCAAACCCTATAATAAAATTTTGAGAAGTGTTAATTGTTAATTTTAACCAAATAGTTTCAGTGATGCTATTAGCTTGCTTAATTTTATTAGAAATGTCACTTGCCTGTAACAAGTATCTTATAAAGATGGCAACTCCACCCCTTTTTTAACCTGTCTACCATACTTAAACAGTGTATATACAGTAAGGAAAATGCCCAGTTGGATTTGTCATCCCCCAAGTCTCTGTAATAAAAGAAGATCCATCTTCATTACACAATCTGACTGCCACTTCATCAATTTTACTCTGGAGAATCCTAGCATTGCAATACAAACATTTCAAGGAACTAAGAGATTAATTTTTTTGAGAGAAAGGAGGACAAATATTCTCCCTAACTCAAGTAGTTTAAATGACTATTTATATATTCCAGAATGTGCTGGCTTAACAAAGGTTACCCTTGTGACTCAAATGCAGACCATCCTACAAAACATATCTGGTCTTCCAATAAAGTTTTCCCAGTGGGTGATACAATTCTGATCTTGTTTAAGGCATCTAACATGTAACCAGTTGTTAAATGAACATATTCTACTATTATGCTCAGAAGATGCTTTAGGGGCCGGAAGAACCTCAGAAAAGGCTGTTTCACACCCCAAGTCTACCAAAGTGTTTGAAAGTGCAACCAAATCCTTTTTATATCTAAGCTGTTTGAATCTTAAAGTTGTTGGTCCCTACATGGATTACCACAAGTGGACTATGACCTCCACTAGATAAAATATTTTGAGCCATGCTAGTAATATCAGCTCTTTTTCACCTCGAAAACTAGAACATGTGTGATTAGTCTTGTCAGGTTCACAAATGGCCCCCATCAAGATGTTTCACCATAAAGTCACCTAGCACATAGACCTGCCTCTGGATTGAGAAATTCACCAGTATAGACAAAGTCAGGGCCTAAGCCTGACACGGTGGAAGACATTGAGTGGTATGAAGCGGAATGTCTGAAGGATCTGGACAGTGTGTTATGAAAGATTGTGAATGGATGACATATCAGATGGGCATAGCTTATCCAATGTGGTGGATACATTTGTAGACATTTCATGTTGATCCATAGTATCCAAATTGGAGTCCCCAAGACTATTTAATATTGTAAACCTATTAGTGGTGGTCAAGGAGAATTGGGACGCTTTCCTTCCTTTTTATACACACGCTACTTTGTACTTCATACCACTGTTCATCAGGGCCTTCAGTAATATCAATGTTATGGGGGCATTTCTTTTATTGCCAGGAGTAACTATTGAGGGTAAAGGGTCTGATCAAACATCTATTCAGAAGCAATAATAGTTGAATCCTCAGATCAAAGCTGTGGGTGTGATTACATTCAAGAAAACAAATTTGCATTTGTTTCTGACTTGTTTCTAATTTGGAAATTATAACATTAAATAATGCCACAGTATGTTCAAGGATGAATTTTCCAAACATTTAGGACAGGTAAACTCGGTAGATGGAACTACACTAATTAATATGCTGTACATATGAAGTGAGATGCATAACACACTACCAGAGGCAAGTGATGGTGCAATTGAGTAGGCCATTGAATTCCACTACTAACGCAGTGGCAAGAAAATACAACTTGAATACAGGATTTACAATGTAAATGTATCACAGATTCACCGATGAGTATACGTTTATGTAAAACAAATATTTTACCTGATACCAGTGGGCTTTATAGGAATACCTCTGTACCCACTGAACACGCCGAACAAGCGCAGACGCGTGTCTCTGCATGTGACTCAACCGAGAGCGGGTTTATATATGCTGCTGAACCTGAAGTGATAGCACCAGTAGCGAGCAATCCCCTGCAAAATTAACACTTAAAATAAAATATCTCCTAATCTTGAGCTGAACTGCACCTCACAAAGTGAGATATGATGCAGTAACAGCTTACACTCCTGACGCTTAGTCTGCAATCCATGTCAGTATTTAGAACACTTGTGCAAGACTGTCTACCAGAACCCTGAAACAGGAACTGGGCCCACAGTACATCTAGTATAAAGTGGTTTAAAATCCACAGTTTAACACAGTTTCATCCATCACATAAGGGAGTTACATCAGATAAAGAGCGCTACAGACTCAACAGTACCTGAATGTCTATGGAATGATGTGAGATAGGAAGTTGGAGGATTTGCTGTAAAAAACTTTCAAACAAAGTACATTAAATACCTAGATATATAGACAGTGATGGCAGAAAAAGAACAATCAGCCCATCCTGCCAACAGGACCTACCTAACTACTCTGCATTGTCCTTGGGGCCATCTCCCCTTTATTTCTGCCACCCTTTGCTAACTAATTCCATATGCCTTTCCCATCCCTTTGGAAGCTGCTCACTGATTTGGCCTGTACCACTGCCTCTGGCAGTTTGTTCCATTGTCTACCACTCTTTCTATAAAAAGTGCTTCTGGACTTCCCTCTTAAATCCACCCTGTGAGTGTAAATTAGTTCACTTGATGCCAGTATGTCAGAAGAGGAGCAGTGCTGCAAGCAGGTACTGCTCTTTTATGAAATGGTCTGCTTCAGAGATAAGACTCCGAAAACTGTAAACATACTTGAGTAGAGGGAGTTTACTTCACACTACTGCTTTCTCAAATACTATCAAGGCACAGGTGGTGCTATTCAGGTCAGATAACAGGGTTACTGTGGTCTACATACTGTAGCAAAGTTGGTGGGTGGTGGCAAAAATCCTCGAGCTAATAAGAGGAAATGACAAATGTACTCAACTGGGCCACCTCTTGGCATACTGTACATATGGCAGAAAAACTCAACTACCAGTAGAGTGGTTCAGCTGACAAATGTGCATTCCTGTCAAATGGATACTGCACCCTGTGTTGTTCTAGTAGGTGCAAGCCAGATGGAGCTTTCTCCAAGTGGACTTCTGGCATAAGAAACAAACAAAGAAGTACAGGTTCGCTTGAACCTCCTGGTTCACAGACAGATGAGCTAGTGGAATAAATACCTTATTGCGACAATGGCAATTTTACAAGGCTTACCTGTTCTTACCAGTTGCCATGATTCAATGCATACTGCACAAGATTCAAAGGACTAAGATGGCAGTAGTACTGGTTGCACTGGCATGACCAGATGACTAGAGATGTGAGAAATTGGAAAATTTCACCTAGCAAAATATTTTGCATAATTCCCGCATTACGTGAACTTTTCACCAATTTTGCTTTCACGTAATGCAAAATGTTGTCCCAATTTCACTTTATGTGAAGGTAAAATTTCATCACTATCCTGAATTTCACCAATGTTTTTCAATTTCTCCAGCAAAATTGCAATGCATTGTGGGTAGATAGTTGAACTATAATGTGCAGGCTGTTTCTGCACAGTATATTGTTTGTTGAGTCAGAGAGCAGTTCAGTGTGGTGCATCACAGCCAATAAACCCTTCGAAAACCTCTTTATTTGGGATTTGTGAGAGTTAATTGCTCCCAAATCTCAATTTAGTTCCTAGTGCTGCAAGTGAACATTTATTTTTTGAATCATTGGATAATACCTAGTTAAACTTAGGTAGTGTTTTCAGTTTTCTCTGTGTCTGTGAGGGATTTGAGTGGGGATGTTTGACTGTGTGGTGTGTGTGTTTGTGTGTGTGTGTGTAAGTGAAAGTAGAGCAGGCTAGTTCCTAATATTTGGCAGATTTCATAGTTGTGAGTGAGTTTCTATAATTTAAGTCTTAATATTTTTGTTTGTGTGCTATTTATTTGTTATATTTTTCTTACATATTGACCCTTTTTGGGTAACTTTATCTGAACAGTTACTACATTCTGACTGAGTATTTATGTTCCTGATTCCTTTGCTTAATCACTTTTGTGATTTCTTTTTATTGAAAGTATTCGTGTACATTGACCATATCCAGGTAAACAACATTGTTGAATTGCTCACAGAAACTGATATTGTGATTTAGCTTCTGCATTGCAGCGCTCCTGTTTTCTATTTAATTTTCTTACCATATTAACCCTTTTCTCCCTGTTACACCACTGTTGTTTACTACCTGACCTACTATATAAAAACTACATGGTTTTCAAGATAGTGGTGGTCCTGCACGAGTTTAGGAGGTGACTTTGTTCATTTCAAATCTTGTTG
This sequence comes from Neoceratodus forsteri, assembly GCA_016271365.2. Lineage (NCBI taxonomy): Eukaryota > Metazoa > Chordata > Ceratodontiformes > Ceratodontidae > Neoceratodus > Neoceratodus forsteri. The sequence goes on along the minus strand of CM057455.1, from coordinate 632,749,713 downwards.
TCCCTTCCGTCTGATATATCTGTAGCCAAACTGTATTTAGTAAGTACTAACACATTGCAGTACTCACCTTATCCATACACCACTTATCCGGGTCGGTAGTTTGTATTTTGACTGAGAGATGTTCTGTGCAGTTGGTTTAGTTTAGTTTTTGTGAACCTACTGGCACCTACCCGGTTATTATCAAGTTGTGTGATAATCATTCTGTTTAAAACTGACATTTGATTAAGAACTACTTAAGTATTCTTTTCAGATTTACTGCACAACCTTTTGTAGGATTGCATCACAAGTCCTATGAGGACAGGTTGCAGGAACTGAACATGTACTCCCTGGAGGAGAGAGGGAGAGGGGATATGACAGAGACATACAAGCATCTTACAGGGAGGAACAGGGTGCAGGAATACACTATTTTAAGCGAAAAAGATGTTCCAGGACTAGAGGGCATGGGATGAAGTTGGAGGGAGGATGATTCAGAGGAAACATGAGGAAGAATTTCTTCACAGAATGGGTGGTGGACAAGTGGAACACCCTGCCAGAGGAAGTGGTGAGGGCTGAAACAATCGCAGGATTTAAGAATGCATGGGATAGACATAAAGGAATTCTGTAGGTCAGGGATAAGGGCAACAGACTTCTAGGAAAACATAAACTGAACTTACAAGCTCAAACGGGCAGACTGGTAGGGCCATAGGCCCTTATCTGCCAACACTGTTTATGTATCTATGTATCTATGTCCTCTGTCAGTTTTGTTTTGAAAGTGTCTTATTTCTGTCCTCCTGTTACCCCATGTTACTTAACTCATGTTTTGTAATTGAAAAATAAAATATTGTTTTCACAATTGAATAAGTTACAGTAGCAGTTGTAGGTAGTTATACACACTACAGTGCAGTTACCTGTTCTAATTTATGTTTGCCCTTTGTAGATAGCACTGCAGGTGTTGAATCACACTTATTTAATATAAATACATAATAATATAGTTCCAGAAGGAGCTAAATAAAAATGCATATAAATATGTCTGCCAAGAGACTTTCAACTTCAGATAAAGGTGCGAGGTGGGAGGTAGCTCAAAGAAGTCTGTTGGAAAAAGCAAACCTATTTCTGAATCAGTGCCCTCTTTGGCCTTCACTGCTGTGGAAGCCAATCTGTAGCTAGTTTGCTTGTTAGGGATGATACTGGGAATAAGGGAGACACTCACACCAGTGGAGACAAAGATGTCCCGTAGGGAAGTTGAAAAAGTTGTCAGTGTAACTGTTATTCCTGCTCAAGGAGGAGCTGATGGTGGTAAGGATGATAGTGTCCAGCTTCAGTCTGTTTCTCAGGATAAGGAGACAAGAAAAGTCAGCCCCACAGTGAGGAGATGCCAGAAAAGAAAAATGTTTGTCTGGCAGGAGACAGTCATAGGGATGAGAAAGAAGGAGGATATAATATGTTTTGGTACAGATGATGATGAGGTGTTGGATCCCCGTGGGAGACAGAAGTGAAAAAGATGAAGAGCGCTGATGTAGCCATTTAGATGACAAGACTGAAAGTGAGGATATCAGCAAGCCTACAACAAGCAATCCAGTTTCCCCACCTCCCAAACGTAGCATGGTGGAAATTGCAAGCTGCAACAAAACAAAAACTCCGCATCTTCGGCTCTGCTCTCCAAGTCTCAGTCCCATGTCAAATCTAGTGGTACAAAGTCCCTAGTTTGGGATTTTCATGCTTGATGCACCTGATGACACCATGGTGATATGTCAGCTGTATCAAAGTCGTGTAAGTCATGGAAAAAGGGCAGCCACATAGGCAAAAACAAGCACCCATTGCACTGGCACCAACACCAGAAACATAGAAACATAGACTTTGATGGCAGATAAGGACCGCTTGGTCCATCTAGTCTGCTCATTTCCACCTACAGGATAGGCCACAGATCCTAGTTAACCAACAGCCTATTTCTTTCTACCTCCCACAAGAATTGCCTTATGTCTGTCCCATGCATTCTTGAATTATCCCACAGTTTTAGACCCCACAACCTCCTCAGGAAGGCTGTTCCATGCATCCACTACCCTCTCTGTGAAATAATACTCCTCACATTGCACCTGAACCGCCCCATCTTTTAAATTGTGTCCCTTGTTCTTGCACGTCTCTTTTTCTAAAAGATGCTACCCTCTTGGACTTTGTTGATTCCACAGAGATACTTAAAAGTTTCTATCCTGTCCCCCCTCCCTTCTTTCCTCAAGGGTATACGTATTAAGCTCCTTTATTCTCTCCTCATATGGCTTCTCTTGCAGACCCTGCACCATTTTAGTTGCCCTCCTCTGACTGCCTCTATACTGTCTATGTCCTTGCAGAGATGGGGTCTCCAGAACTGGACGCAGTACTCGAGATGGGGTCTCATTAACTGTTTGTACAGAGGGGTAACAACTTCCTGTTTTCTGCTGCTGATGCCTCTCCTATGCATCCCAGTATACCCCAGCCTCCCTACTGCCTTCTCACATTGCTTGCTAACCTTAAGGTCATCTGATATGATTACCCCAGGTCCCTTTCCTTTTTGTTGTTGTTACTACCTCCCCCATTGTGTATTCTTCCCTGGTTCTTGTTTCCAGGTGCATTATTTTACTTCTTTGCATTGAATCCTAGCTGCCATACTTCTGACCATTCCTCCAACCTTGCCAAGTCCCTTCTCATCCTTTCCATGCCTCCTGTGTATCAACCCTGTTGCAGATCTTTGTGTCATCTGCAAAGAGGCATACTTTTCTTTCCAGTCCCTCTGCAATGTCACTTATGAAGAAATTAAAAGGACTGGACCCAATATTGAACCTCCGGTACCCAATTAGTAACCCTTTTTCTTCAGAGTGGACTCCATTTACAATTACCTTCTGTGCCCTGTTGTCCAGCCAATGTTTTACCAGGCTACCACCCTGGGACCCACTCCCAGGCTGGTTAATTTGACTATTAATCTTTATGTGGGACTGTGTCAAATGCCTTGCTAAAGTCTAGGTAGGCCATGTCCACAGCCCTCCCTGGTCTACTACTTTGGTCACCCAGTCAAAGAAATCTATTAGATTCATCTGACATGACCTTCCCGCTGTGAACCCATGCTGCCTTGGGTCCTGTGCCCCACTGGCCTCTAGGTACTCAACTATTCTTTCCTTCAGAAGTGACTCCATCACTTTCCCTACCACAGAGGTCAAACTGATAGGTCTGTAGTTTCCTGCCTCTGTAGTCCCACTTTGTGAAGGGAATCACATCCACCTTCCTCCAGTCCTCGGTATCACACCATCCTCCCATGATTTTTAAAAAGTGTAGCCAGTGGTTTCACTAGTTCCCCCTTAATTATTTTAGCATTCTGGGGTGAATTCCATCAGGCCCCATTGCTTTGTCCACCTTCAGTTTTAGGAGTTCTTGCAGAACCCTTTCTTCTGTGAAAGGGCTGGATCGACCCCCTATCAAGAGTGCTTCTGTTAATTGGATTAGGCACTTCTCCTCTTTTGTGAATACTGAGCAGAAATATTAGTTCAGTATCCCTGCTTTTTCACTGTCCCTCTGCCCACCCACTGTTCATTCTATTCAGCTTCACTATCCCTCCCTTTGTCTTTCTATGCTCGCTGATGTACCTATAAAAGGTTTTATCCCTTCTAACCGAGTTGGCTATCTTTTCTCAGTTTGGGTCTTTGCTATTCTGACTTCCCTCCTGCTTCCTTCTGCCTTAACTGGTACAACTCTCTGTCCTGCTCCTTCTGTGTTTCCTTATACTTCCAGAATGCTATCTTTTCTTCCTGACTTTCACAGCCACCTCTTTTGAGAACCATAGTGGCTTTTTCTTTCATTTTGATTTGTTTATTTGCTTCACACAAAGGCTTGTTGCCTCTGTGATGGCAGTTTTGATGATTCCCATTGTTGCTCCACACTTCCTTCTAGTCTGTTTGCTAGTGCCTTTCTGAGGCACTCTCCCATCTTGCCAAAGTCAGCCTCCTGAAGTCCAGTACCCTCATTTTGTATGGCTTGACTCTGTAGTTGAGTTTAATGTGAACCACACTGTTTGATGGTCACTTGTTCCCAGATGGCAACCCACTTCTAGATCTGAGATCCTCTCACTGCCCCTGTTTGAGAGTATGAGGTCTAAGATTGGTCCCTCACTAGTGGGTTCTGAAACTAGCTATCTGAGGCCTGCCACCAGTAGGGCATCAAGAATGGCCCTGCTCTTGGATATGGAAAGATACCAGAGTAGTTGGTGAGACTTCCCTTGTCAAGCTTAATGTTAGTAACAGCAGTGCAATAGAGCAGGAGGAGGGAGGGCTGAGTAGGTCATAAAGGAGTGTGAGGAATCATTTTCTCTCTTGAGCAGTGGGCATAGTAGCAGTGGAGCTGCCATTCCTCAGTTATAAAATTATACCACCAGGCACCAACCACCAAAATAACCAGTTTCATACATGTTACACATCCCAGGCCCCAAGAGTCACCTGGTACCCCAGCAAGAACAACGTTGGTGGTACAAGTAAAGAGTTTTGTTGACCCACCCCAAGATGCAGCCCACACTGAAGATTGTGTTTGAGTGACACTCAAAGTACCTCACAATCATGCTGCTGCATGTGAATTTAACACAGCCACAGCCGAAATGCTCCACATCAACCTGTTGCCCTTTTATTTGTGGAGAATCCAGGTTTCTGCCGCTTGATGGCCCGTGCCTGTCCCAAATGGTAGGTGCCATTGTGAACGTATTTATCCAAACATGCCATGCCCAAACTCTACAGTAGAATTTCACAGTCCATCCCACATGCCAAGGAGCATTGTGCCTCAAAATATATGCACCTTAACATGGATATGTGGATAAGTGGGTAACAGTGAGCAGCTCATGTCTGTGCATAACAGCACACTGGGCACAGGTACCTGAGCGGTTGTTGATTTGGGGCCTGGTAAAGCTGCATAAAGCAAAATTGTGGTGGTAGCAACACACCTGGTATTCATCAGAATACAACCATAACTGTAAAGTGTTACAGGGTCTCACACTGGTGAGAAAATGCTGAATGTGCTGCTAAATCAGATTGATGAGTGGCTCAACGACACTCACAGCGGGTTTATTGCCAGTGACAATAGCTTCAATGTGGTTATGCATTACTGATGGTGCTTTTCAGAGTTCACTGCCTGGCACACTGCCTTAATCTAGTTGTGCAGCAATTTCTGAACCACGATGAAAGAAAGGAAACTGTGTCTTTTGCCAGACGCATCTATGCACATTTGCCCATTCTACAAAGGCCTGTGACCATCTGCATGACCTGCAGTGCACTAACCATCTACCTCAGCACCGCATGAAGCTTGATGTTGTTACTAGGTGGAACTGCTCACTGTACATGCTGGCAAGCTTTATGAGCAGTATTGTGCAGTTTCAGAATACCTACTGCTGCACACCACCCAGGACAGTGCTGCCCTAGTCCATCGCCCTAACAGCTGAGCAGTGGCGACAAATGGATGACATAAAATGCATTCTGTGTCCAGTTGAGCACGCAGCACAGGCTGTGAGTGGGAACACTGCCTGTATAAGTCAGTCGATACCCCTTATACATGTGCTGAGGCAGACACTGGTAAATGTCTGTCACCAGATGGTGGCAGTTGATGATCACAGTTCTGTTCATGTAATGGGTCACATGCTCTGTACACTGGACAGCAATACACATATTTCTGGCATTATGCAGTCTAATGAGTTTGTTGTTGCTATCATGCTGGATCCACAGCACAGATGTGACTTGCCTGCCATGATTGAATGGGATTGTGTGTGAGTGGACAAATTGACCAATTACCTTGTCAGATGTGTACATGGCGCATAGATGAAAAATGCGGAGACACAAAGGCACATATATCAGGTGTTGCTACCATCACCACCAGTAAATCATCAGAGGCCACCAAATCAAAGAAAATTCTAAAGTCACAGCACAGCATGGCAGGTAATCCCATTTGGGATGCTCTGTACCAGGTGGGCGGAAGAAATTGAAGACTAGGAGGAGGAGGAGCATGATGAGGCAGCAGGACTTAGGGCAGCACAACATATGGTGGATGCCTACATGGGAGACATCAAGCATCTTGGCATCACTTATGAGCCATTGGTGTACTGGAGCAAAAGTGAGTGATTGGCCTGCACTGGCATCTATTGCTTTAAATACCTCAGCTGCCCACCATCTAGTGTCAGTGTGGAACAGGTGTTCAGTTCTGCAGGGCCATTGTGCATGACCTTAGGACAAATCTGTCACGGAACAATGTTTCCATCCTAACATTTATAAAATGAATGAGGCTCACATTCCACATAACACAGTTATTTAAATGGTATTGCCCCAAGAACTGTGTCTCGGAAATTATGATGACAATGAAGACGCCCACACTGGTAAGGCCTCTACTAACAGGGAGGTAGATGAAGCAGCAATGATACCCGTATTTCCAACTGGGGTGACTCAGTCTTGAAGACTATGAGGGCTGCTTCATGGATGATGTGTCAATGGAAGAAGACTAAAGGTGTTCTGCCCCCCAGCCACCACCAGAACCCCCATATCCACTGAATATGCTATTTTATGTTATTGTTATACATTTTTAATTTTATTTTGCTATTTGTCCTGTGTTACATATCCTGTTAAACTATTTAATTTGATTACCTAACCTAGTAACAATGTTTATTTCATTTCATTTTGAAAATGTATTCACCCAGTTATGTTAACTGGAATAAATATGTCATCTCTGCAATATACAATGGTCCCATCAAGCAACAAATACTGAACAACATCTTTCCAATTCCACATATACCTCCATGAGACCATGAATGTGTGTCTAGTGAGTGTGCCACCACTGTATATATGATGTAACAATAACAACTTCGTCGGACAGTGCACAGCCAGTACTATGTTACTCAGAAATGTATGCATACTCTATCCTCATGTATACAATTAACCATCACGTAATCCACCTCCTTGCCATCCATCCCTAATGTACATAACACAGATGTCAACAGTGTGGGCCATCACTCTCATACTGCCAAGATATACCACTAAAAATCTATGAAGTTGACAGATGCATGCTCCAGCATAAATAGCAGTCCCAGACTAGTACATCAAAGCTGCCATTGAGTCCAGCTAAATTACTTCTCCTCCTCCAGCAGTCTTCCACCAAGAAGAACTGCAGTATGACCAATGCCAGCACATTTGTGGTCAGTACATCAACCAACACAATGCAGCACTTTCATCCCGACAAGCACAGCTGGTGTTGTTTTCCCTCCTGCTGACCACCCATGCTGACAGCATTGCCAACACATTTTGGGCCAGTACATCAACCAGCACGATGCAGCACTTTCACTCCAACAAGCACAATTGGTGTTGTTTTCTCCAGCAAAAGAAACAGCAGCTCCGAGTCAGAAAGCAATACATATCATCATCAAGCAAGAAATATATATATGTTCTTTCTCCATTGCCTGTCTTCTGTTCAACTCATTCATGGTAATTAGATTTCAGTTGTTGTCATGTTATTATTATACCTCCTTGTGCTATTATGCATGCCTTTGTTGTGATAGAATGTAAAGTATGCATGCAAGAAAGCACACCTTAATGTACAAGTTATCTTAAGTATTTCCATTTCACTCTATGAAAAGTTTGTCATGATCACACCATGAGACCAGGACCGTAGAACAAGGATGATACATCGACATGGCACATTCAGTGCCTAGTCAATCCAAATTGCAAGTATCATTATGTACAGTATTGGAATTGTAACGTTTTCACTTGCTGATTTTGTGTATTCCATTCCAGGTACTGTAGTCCTGGTATGTTTCACCATAGGCTCATAATTGAAATCATTTCAGCGGTGGAACATTTTTGGGCACATTGCCAACATCGATGGTGAGTATCAGCACAGGTAAGTATCAATGCTAATTTGTTTTCTTTTGATATTTTTCTCCACTTTTTACAGATGACATTGGTTCAAACAACATCTGTCTTGAATCATGTGACTGGCAAGGTAAATTTAATTTTCTGTTGAAAGGAATTAATTTTTTATATTGGTAAATGTTAGTTCAGGTAGCATCATAGTGCAGGTGATAAATGGTTATGCTGCTATTTACAGTGTCAGTTGCATTCGTGGATGAAAGTAATATATCCTTCATCATCTTACAGTGGTTCAATCAAGGGACTTATTTAAGCTACATATGGGTGATTCCACAGTGGCAATGGCAAAACACATGAGGATACAATCCAAGGTCACAATTTTCAAGTTAGAGTAGCAGTATTTATAATATGTTTGTTTTCCTTCACAGGTGCCGTTGATGATGATGACGATGTTTTTAGTTATCGGCAGTGACACACACCTCACAGGTGCAGCACCTTGATCAAGTGTCCACGCACTCAGATGGAAGACTTGTATTTAGTCACCAATGCTGTATAGAGATGGAATGCATCAGCAAATGTCCACCAGAAAACTAAACAACTATTACAACTGAAGTACTTTTGTACCTGGCAACAAGAAAAGAAGACATTTTGAGCATAGTTACAATTAGTGCCCCCTCCCCACCACCTCCACCGTCATCACATGAAGCAATACTTACATCAGAGAACGGCTGTTAAACTGAACCCTTGACATGAACAGACTGTGTCTGATGAGCACAGTCACAGCCAGATTGGGAGGTAACAGATGAACCCCAGAAGTGGATATCCTGAATATTGACAGACCCATGTAGAACATACTGTAGTTACTGTCAAGTCTGACATATCTGTATTGCAGTAACCACAAACTTAATACTTAACCAACCACCAACCCCACACCAACCCTCAACCACCTCCTCCACCACCCACCCAACAAAGACCATCACAAATTAAGAAATACTTACCACCAGTTAATGAACCGCACACACATTGAGCAGCAGCAGCAGTGTCACCTGGAGTTAACATAGGTTGCCACTATCCGGTTTTTGACTGGATAATCCAGTTTTTAGGTCCTTATCCAGTCATCCGTTACATGCAGTCCAGTTTTTGGGCCATTTTGAGTGCTCATATACTTAAACTGATGTATCAAATCATTCACTGTTTTGGCTGCATTATATGTCCAGGTTACAAGAAGTTCTGCTGTCACAGTCATTCAAACCTGCCATTGTTTGTAAACCAGACTGTCTGAGAGGTGTAAAGTATGGCCATTAAGATCATTAGCAGTACATTTACCTAATCTTTTCCACTCTGAATTTTAAGTATGGACTTTTACTGCTATAGGAAACAGTTTTACACTTTTATGTGCTCTCATGTATTTCTTTTGTTTGTTCTATATTATGGTAAGTTTTAAACCCATTTTGTTAATAATCTAACTTTATTGCTTTTATCACTACATTTGTTCAAATTTTTAGATTACCTGGACATTCCATGATATTAGCTATACTTTGACAGGTCATTAAGATAAACAGCATGGAATGGTGTACCTGAAATTGTGGAATGTCTTAGAAATATGAAAAGAAACAGCAGTAGCTGCTGAGGTAAAGGGAACACAGTGCAGTATTAAGAGTACCACAAGCACTGATAATTAAGTTATCAAAATTGTTCAAAGAATCGGAATACAAGGCTGACATGGAAAGGAAAATGGAGAGTGTTTAACAGAGGGCTGAGCAATAAGCTGTGGCTGAGCTTGGCACATTCAGCAGACCTGAGTTTGATTCCCACAACCTCCACTTAATATTTATGTGACCCTGAGCAAGTCACTTAACCTTCCTCTGCTCCTGGGTCACTCCTGTAAAATGGGCTATGCGTCCTATGTGAGGTAACCTGGTTTCCAAAGAATAAAAATAATAATGAATAAATAAATCAAATAAATAACAGTATAACAATAATTTCCTATCACTAGTAATGTCTATTCCAACATTACAAATGGCTTTGAGGAGGAGTGATATACTGCCAGTCATAAAAAGGGGTGGAGCCAGAGGCGGAGTTTGGGGTGTGTTTCAGATCTGGATTTTACCTCATCCAAAGGTGGTAACCCTAGGTTAACAGCACCTGAATCCTGCATGTTGACAAATGCAAAAATAATACAATTACAAGCTGACTCAGATATCCGAGCTGCAGTCACCTATCCCTTCCAGTAATGAAAATTCAATACTTACCTTGTCCTTGTACAATGTGAAATGTGGTGCATTCCAACATCCTGTATCAAATCCTGGCATGCATGTCATGATGATATACTCCTAGCACACTAGATAATATAAAATCAGTACAAACATATAAGACCTCAAGACATCTCAATAGCAACCCACCATCTTCCTTCTCTTGTACTCCGAAAAATAAATACAGACAGATACGTAGCAGCAACAGCGTAGCAGCATTGACTGACTATGTGAAGAGATCCCCATGAAGCAGACAAGCATTACTTGTGGCAACTAGCCAGAACAGCAGGCAGCAGCTACAGGCAACAGTGGCAGCACACAAAATGTTATTCAGTCCACAGTGACTTTAAACCACAGAGCCAACAGAGCTAACCAGGGCAGCATTATTGCAAAATAATAATTGCACAGTTCTCAATCAATTAAGAAACTAGCAGCAGGAGGAGGCAAGTGCAACTTCAAGTAGCAGGGCCATTTTGTATGAGGATTTATTTTTCTCAGCATGGCAAACTGGTTATGTTATGTGACATGTCAGGCAGTGGCAGCACCATGGTTAGGCTAAAAATCATATTAAATGGTGCAGAAAACAGCAGATTTGGGGTCTTTGGGATGGAACCATGCAACTGCATGTCTGACCCTAAATTTCAGTCTGAATTTAATTCTACCAGTTTTTAGGAATTATTTCTGGACATATACTGCCTGTGTTGCACTCACAGAAACAAGATGTGGCCTAAAATAAATTGTAAACAGTGGACCAAAGACCATTGTTTGGTCAGGTGGGGGTTTGGGCATCATAAAACATCATGACATCAGACCTGATTTTAGTCTAAAGTTACTGTAACATTTTTTGGAAACATTTTGACTTCTGGGCCAGGATCCCCAGAAAACTCGGGCGCCACTGTCGATAGCGCGCCAATGGCCACCACGCAGACTACTCCAAGAGATTCTTCCCACCCTCCTGAACTCCACCTTGGATCCTACTTACAGGATCCTCAGTGAAAACTCAGTGCCACCGCGCATAGTGGCGCTCAATGGCTGTTGCGCCGACTCCTGCAAGGGATTCTGCCAGCCTCCCTGGAACTCCGCCTTGGATCCCACTTGCAGGTACTGCTGCCAAACTCTGTAGAGCCCACACTACAGCTACCTCACGATTGGTGTAGCTGCTTTCTGGGACCGTGATTGGTCAGGATAGCTCTGCTCCTCTGCCATTGGTGTGCCTTTGAACCTCTGCTTATTTCTGCTACTCGACTGTCCCTCTGTCCTGATTTTTTAATTTAAATTGTCTCAACTGTCCTAAAGCAGCTGTAATTAACCTTGTACTGCCTAACCTAGCCTGTTTAAGACTGTAACTGCTTCATTTTTGAGATCTAGTAAGCTTGTCTAGATTATTGTTTTAAAGCTGATGTTCTGCCATTGTACCTGAACCCTACTGCTGAACTTCTCCTGTTTTCTCTCGCTGTCTCTCTCACTCAATCTCCCCTTATTTCATACCTCTGCCTCGACTTAATTTCCTCCTGCAACCTGCTGCAGTCTGATTACCTGCAGTGACTCTGCATGCACCCCCGTAATCCCCTGGCTCACTAACCTCTCTCTACCTGAAATCTTAATTTTTCTTCTCTCTGTCTGATCGCCACCTCTCCCATCCCCTGGTCACTACTTCCTCCTCCTCTACTTAATTGCGCCTTCTACCCCATTGCCTTTCCACCCCTGCCTCACCACCATTCTTTGTTAGTTAAGTTTTTCCTAGCACCCCCGTCTCCATTGATGGACTGCCTCCAGCCCCCACCCTTCATTCTTCTACAATTTACTTAACCTGCCTCTTCTTCTGTCCCCATTAGAATCCCCAGTGAAACTCCAGGCACCGCCGATAGCGGTGCTCAACGGCTGCTGCGCCAAGTCCTCCAAGGGATTCTTGACCGCCTCCTGAAACTCCACCTTGTATCCCACTTGCAGGTACTGCTGCCAAACTCTGTGAGCTCCATACACTATGTCTGTCCTCATGATTGGTGCAGCGTTGCTGCTGTGGACCGTGATTAGTCAGGATAGCTCTTGCTCCTCTGCCATTGGTGCGCCTTGAACCTCTGCTTATTTCTGCTACTTGGCTGTCCTCTTTCCTGATTTTTGTCCCACCCCACCACCCCCTTCCAGGCCTCCTTTAAATACACTGATGCCCTCCCACCCGTGCTGCTTCATCTAATCAGAACCAGCACTCACTAACTCACTCAACCTTCTGGTCTTTGCATTTCCCTAGCATCCTGTAATTCCCTATTTCATTCCCATTTGGTGGCCTCTCCCAAACAGTGTCTCCCTCATCTGCTCACCATGGCTGCTTTAAAGCTGCATCCCACCGTGTTATTTTTTAGTTATCACTGTGCTGTACTGCCCCACCCCTCGGTGATTACCACTCCCTATCCCCAAGGCCAAATAATACCAACTCCCGCCCTGCACCAAACACTGGGAATGACCACAGGATCTTGTATAAAACTCTGTGCTCTCTGCTCCCCAGTATGGCACAACTGCCTCATTTCAAAGCACTGAGGGTATAGCCCTCTGGGTTATGTACATATATTAGCAGCTTCGGTAAAAGCCAGGCTCACACCATTGCCCAAACACCCATGTGTGCAGATGGATTACTAACAAGCAAGCCCTCAAGATGCTTCAAACCTCCCATCTGAGATTTCTACTACTGCTACTGCTCCTCTTTGGAAACATTCTCCATAACCCAGGTCCACCTGGACCATCTGCCTATGGTCTGAACAGGAAGTCGGGGTCATTTACCTTGGCGTCCATGAATATCTGTAGCCTCCTCAGTAAACTTGATATCCTCCAAACCTGGATTCGACAATATAACCCTGACATCCTCTCGGTCATTGAAACATGGCTAAATCCAAAGATCCCAGACAGTGCAGTTGCAATTCCCGGATACATGATTTTTAGACAGGATAGGATCTCCAAGCAGGAGGTGGCTGTGCCATCTACCTGAGGGATACTCAAGGGACATGCTCTCCTCTTCCCAGCCTGGGATCAACATCGCAGGTCTTACTATCAAGTCACTACTGGGGCCCATAACAAAAAACTTATTATAGTCTCTGTTTACATCCCCAAAGGACCTGGCTAGTGGCTTCAGTAATGTCATGGAATATCTCAAGGGTCTACGCCATAACTCAGATTCTATTATCCTGGGAGATTTTCATCAACTGGCTCACTCCAGAGGCCTGCACCTACAAGGATGCAGTTACGGCACAACACCTCACACAGCTGGTCTCAACTCCTACCAGGTGTAACTATAGGACAGGGACCTCGCCTTATTGACTGGATACTGTCCACTCACCCTGAAAGAATCTCTATGGTGTCTGTTCTCCTGACTCCTTAAGTGACCATTCACCCGTCATCTGCTCTTCGGCTAAAACTTCACCAAGCCCCTCCTAGAATAATATACTCCAGGGTACTCAAGAAGGGGCACTTACAGCTATTAAAATCCCATCTAAACAGTCTGGTTGGTCAAAATAGACTCACTCAAGGACATAAATAAAGCACTTGATCTGTTCATCAGCAGATTCATTGAGGCCTGTGATTTCCATGCACCGCTAAATAAAATGAAGGTAAAAGGTAGATCTAACCCTTGGATAAACACCAAGCATATTATGCAGCTCAAACAAAGGGACCATCTTTGGCACTGTGCTCATGCCACAGCTGCCCAAGCAGACTTTCAAAATACAAACAAGTAAGAAACAGCTGCACCTGTGCTATACGGGTGGCAAAAGCAAATATTTTAGAAAAGTGCTCTCCAACTCTTGGGGATGGGAAAAAATTCGGAACAACTCAAAGGACCTATCTGGCAAAGATACTAAGTCCCCACCACCAGGCTCAACATTGATGGTACTCCAACATTGGACCTAGTTATCATCTCCAACACATTCATCAATGCATTCTCTGACCTGAGCAGTGTCCTCCCACCTGACTTTTCAATGATCCCACCACCAACACCACCCAACCACAGCATCCCAAGCACACTCTGCTCTGCAGTTCTTCTTCAAAGGATCCCAATGAACTTAGCCAGGATCTATATTTGTAAGGCTCTCAGCAAAACTGGCTATAGTAGTGACTCACTCAACATTAAACTCCTTGCATTAGTTCTTGATGAGATCGTTGAACCACTGACAATGATCTTCAACCCTCCCTAAGGCATTGCCAATTCCCATCACTTTAGAAAAAGTCTACCATCACTCATGTGCACAAAAGTGGAGACAAGTCACTGCATACCAATTACAGGCCCATCTCTATCCTCCCCATTATCAAAGCACTGGAGCAAATTGTCTCCGACCAGCTTGTAGAGTTCCTGGACAAACATAATATTCAATGCCCTGAACAGCATGGCTTCCACAAAGGGCATAGTACCACCACGGAATTGTTGGAATTCACCAGTTGTATCCATGACTCCTGACCAAGGACTTTAGGGAATATATTCATTGACCTAACAAAGGTCTTTGATACAGTGAAAATTATTTAGTTTTTGTTGACCGGTAATTGCACTAGACAAATCCGCCTATTTTCAGGCACGACCCGGGAGGGGATAGATGAATGCCAACTGACTTTTGAACCAGATTAAGCTGTTGGTGGTATTTTAGTGAATGAGGAATTTGGCCAGGACACCGGGAAATTCTCAATCTTTTTGATAAGTGCCATGGGATCTTAACATCCACCTGAACTACCACCAATCCAGGCAGATGGGACCTCGGTTTAACGTCTCATCCGAAAGAAGAAAATCACCCACTCCTACTCAGACAACTGTCTGCTCTTGGGCTCTCAATAATGCACTACCCTGGTTTGCTAGCTACCTTGGTGAGAGGGTCCAAAGTGTTAAAATTGCTGAGTCTCTCCAGGTGAAACCCAGTACTCTCAGGTGTCCTCAGGGGTCTATACTGGGTCCATTACTTTTCTCTTCCTAATGATCTCCTCTCATCTGCCAACAGAGGATACTATTCTATGCAGATGATGCGGTCCTCTTTCTTGCAATTGGGACTTTAATCTGCTTGAGAGTCAACAGCAACATGATTTCAGGTTTGTGGAAAATGGTTTGGCTCAGAAACTTGTCATGAACTATAACAAAACTAAGGTTATGTCTTTCTGCAATACACATAGCAAGTATTAACCTCTCACATCTCACCATGAAGCATCAAGAGGGACCTCACTTGATCAGGTTCAAGAGTTCAAATACCTCGGCATCACCCTGGACTGCTCACTCTCTTGCTCCCAGAACATTGCACAAGTTACTAAGTCTGCCAACATAGACCTCGGCCTGCTCCACAAGTACAAACACTGTATGACCTCTGATGTCTTAGACTGGACATCCATGGCTCTGTTACCTCCACAGTCAGCTACAGTCTAGTCATCTATGGCTCTGCCTCCCTACTGCCCTTAGGAGGATATCTGTGATGCTCAATAAGGCCTGTAGACTTCTCACAGAGGATGACCCTACACACACCTGTGACCCGTACGCCCAGGCTGGATGGCTACCCACTCATTAGTAGTATACAATGCCAGACCTGTCTGATAGCCAAAAAGTTCTCCTCGGACTCATGCCACCAGGTGTGGCTAGGCCCTTACTACCAACAGCAGCACCCAGCTGACACATAGTTCTCAATACCAGACTTTCCAGATCCCCAGGCACGGGACCTCATTGCGGTCAGAGATCCTTCTTCACAGGGCTCCTCAGTGGTTCAACACCCTTAACAAGGAAACCTTGCAGCTGTAACGCTAAGCCCCTTTAAAAGGCAACTATGTCTATTCCTCCCTGTACCACACAGTGTGACTGCCTCCCTAAGCATTGCTCTCACACCCCTACCCTAACAGTAGCGGTAACCTGCTTTTTGGCCTTGCTTTCATGGCACCAGCCTCCCCTCTCTCCCTTTGCCCCCGCTCATCCACCCATCCCTCCCTAGGACACACTCTTATCTGTGGCAGCTGGGCCCTGTCCTCTCTCTTTCCATCCTTGTCTGACAATGGCACCTACCTGCCAGCTTCTTCCTGACTTCCTCCTACAAAGATACTGTTCTACCATGAATTCTGTTAAAAGCTAGCTTATGTTGTTCTACTTCAACATATTGACTGTACTATTTAGGCCTTAGTAATTGACATGTTAAGTCTGTAACCATTGTTCACCTTGTGTTATGTCTCCCCATCCTTTGACATGGAACCTTGTAAATGAGCAGTCCCTGCTCAAAGGTACTTGTAATCCTAGAGTTTAATAAATTAAAAATAAAAATAAATAAATGTTATTCAGTGTCAACACTATGATTAGGCCTTAAACCATTGGTAAACATTGGGCCAAACAACATGTTTTGGTCCAGGTGGAAGGCAGGCAACATATAACAGACATGTCTGACACCTGATTTGTGTCTGAATGTACTATGCAATTTTTGGAAACATTTCTGGACTTGTGTGGCATGTTAGGCAGTGGCAGCACCACGGTTAGGCTCCGAAAAAGCATTTAAAACTGGAGCAGAAAACAAATAGATTTGGGTCCTCTGGTAGTGGATGTGAACCATGAACTGCATATCAGACACCTGTTTTCTGTCTAAATGTACTATGCAATTTTTTGGGGAACATTTGGACCCCTATAAAGTGTCAGCACATTCATGATTAGGCCTTAAATCATTGGTAAACAGTGGGCCAAACAACATGTTTTGGTCCAGGTTGAAGGCTGCAACATATAACAGCATGACTGACACATGATTTCTGTCTGAATGTACTGTGCAATTTTTGAGAAACATTTCTGGACATGCACTGACTGTACTGCACTCAAAGAAACAAGATGTGGCTTAAAACCAATTGTAAACAGTGTCCAAAACAGCATTTTAACGTCTGGGTGCTGGGGCACCAGAAACATCAGGACTGACATCACATTTCAGTCTCAGTTTGATGTACCATTTTTTCTGTAATACTGGACATTTATTGCCTGTGCTGCACTTTGCAGAAACAGAATGTGGCCTAAAACAATTGTAAACAGTGGGACAAGGACCATCGTCTTGGTCTGGGTGGGGGGTTATTAAAAAACATCATGGCTGAGACCAGGTATCTGTCTGAATTTAATGTACCATTGTTCATGCAATGTTTCTGGAAATTTACTGCCTGTGCTGCACTCACAGAAACAAGATGTATCCTAAAAACAATTGTAAGCACTGGCCAAACAGCATTTTAATGTCTGGTTGCTGGTGGGGCACCATAAAACATCATGTCTGACAGCAGATTTCAGTATCAATTTGATGTAACATTTTTGGTAAACATTTCTGGACTTGTAGGTTTGCTTGGCACCAACAACAGTGAGTTTCAGGAAGAAATATTTGGCAAACAGAACCTAAAACAACTATTTAATGTGTGGGTGGTGGTGGTGGGGGGGACTATAAAACACAATGGCTGAGATCTGATCTCAGTCTTGATTTACTGTAACATTTTTTTTGAAACATTTCTGGACTTATGGGCCATGTTAAACAGTGGCAACACTCTGTCTCACTCTACATTATCAATGTCATCCTAATTTTTTCCGGTCATATTTCTTATCTTATCATGCCTACTCTGCACAGCATGGCTTCAAACTGTAGCCCTACTAGAGCACATTGTGGACTGGGTGGTGGGGTGTGGGCACTATAACACCGTTAGCATTGTGGCAAGCCATGGGGACAGGCGTGTTAATGACAAAAAAAATCTACATTATGTTTAACTTTGCAATAAAAGAGCTTATTTTGTATGATTGTTGTGCACATATTTAGACTGATCCTGCACACAGGCAAAACAACTGCCAGCCCACAACATCTCACATAGCTATGAGAAAAAATGTGCTCATAGGAACAGTTTACACATTAGAATACTTGACATTTGTGGATAAGAGGAGGAAATACATACAGAGAGACTAACATACAGTAAACCAAGTAGAAAGGGACAGTGATTATGGGTAAATACTAAAAGTGACTGACAGACAGCAACATATCACAGGGGTGTATGCAGGTCAGGTCAGGAACAAGGTATGCTTATGAAAGAGGAAAGGGAGGGAGCATAAACATTGCACAATGCACAAAAACTGGACAAAAGAAACAAAAGGATATAGAAGAAGAAGAGGACAGAAAAAATATATATTTTTGCTTTTGTTATTTTAAGGGTGCAGATGAGGAAGAGTGACAGTAAGAAAGCAAGGACTGGAAGAAAGAAAAAATTGCTGCCAGTGCTGCACTGACATCATCTTTTCTGGTCCGGACTGTTACACTGCACCGTGGCTGGTACCAATACTGCCCTGCCACCACCACCATGCTGCTGTGCCAGTTCAAGCTTTTATGTTGCTCCTCAAGGAGTTTCCTGAGGTCCCCCGACATCTTAGTGCAAACTGTTAAACTCACTGTGCAGCTCTCCCACCTGTCTGCGCACCACTGTCAGGTCTTCTTGGCTCACTGCTGCTGGTGCTGGAACATGAGAGGCTGGGGCAGCTGCAGGCTGTGCTGGGTCACCACCATGAACCCAGCGATGCCTGTGTCTGTGAGGAGGTGATGGGGGCTCTGCAGCTGCCTGCTGCTGCCACTGCTGCCTACTCATGTGGCACCTCTGCTGACCACTGTCCCCTGGCCCTTCCTCCTGCTGGCCCGCTTCCCAATCTAACTGCTCAGCACCCTGGGCCCTCTCACCTGCTGCTGCCAACTCATTATTTTTCAGTGAATCTGCAGGGTGGTGGTGTTGCTGACTGCTCCTTTGGCCACCAGTGCCAAATGACCCACAGTCTTGCACCTTTGAACAGATCTGCTACACAAGTTGCAGATCACCACTGTGTTGTCATTGGTGTTTTGGTGAAAAACACTACACAGCTGATGACACTTTCTGTGGGGGGCCAACAGTTGATGTCCCATTGCTGGTGGCCACATCATGCTCCTGCTCGGGGAGGTGGGCGGTGCATGTTCAGCTGGGGGGAATGGTATCTGAAGGTGCTGCTGCTGCCTGGGGATGGGGGCCACATGCTGCTGCTGGACAAGAGGAGGAGCCTCATCCTGTTGGGTATCATGCTGCTGCTACTGCTGGGAGGGATGAGGAGCTCATGCTGCTCTCTGGGAGTGGGGCTACATTCTCCTGCTGGGGTGTGGGGGCACATACTCCTGCTGTTGGTGGGGCACAGACCTAAAGGCCTGCCTGTCAATGCAAACACTGGGTTGGAGTGGTCCAGCTACCTTCTTCCCAGTCTCCACCTTGTCCCTGCTTTTCCCATCCAGTCTCCTACACCTCACCTAACTCCTTACTACAAAAAAAAGAGAAAAGAAAGGGAGAGAGAGGAATTTTACATACACACAAAATCTCAGTCAGAGAAAGAAAATAATAAACACATAAACAAGATAGACTAAAGAAAGAGAACGACTCCATTATTTTTTAAACTAAAGACTGTGTACCCACAGAACAATCTCTGTGCTGCTGCCTGCTTCCAAAATCTCCAGCCACATAGCAAAGGAACCAAATCTGTCACATCCTGCCTGTTTCAGTCACCCATGTGACCTCCAAAGAGTGAATCATGTGACAAGCCCAATTTTGCCTAATTTCGCCTAATATTAATGCAAGACAAAATTTACGGTGAAATTTCAACATAGCAATTGGTGAAATTTTGCCACAAGGATGTAATCATGCAAAATATTTCACTGGTGAAATTGGTGATTTCGCCATGAATTAAATTTGCAACATTTCTACAGATGACCTTGTTTCTCAACAATCATATTTCTGACAATGAGCCTTGGAAATTTCCAGCAAGGCATGACCTACTAAACCAAAGGCCAATCAATTACCTAAATCCTCAAGCTTTGCACCTCATAACCTTACTTCTGAAAGAAAAGACTGTTAAAAGCAAGGATATGACACCAAGTTAGTCAATATCTTACTTCAATCAAAGAGGGTTCTACCACAGAGTCTACAACAGAAAATGGGGTATATTTACAAGGTGGTGACTTAGGAATGGCTAGTCCACTATGGTATAGCCTAGCCAATACCATCACATATATGCAGTGAGTCTTTGAGAATGACTTTTCATGGCATCATTCAGGGTTCAGTTAACATCTGTCAGAACAGCTCAGGAAAAGCCTGATCGTCTTTTCCTAGGGCATTCCCAAGATATGTTAATTTCCTTAGAGAAATGCAAAACATTCAACCAGCAGAAACCATGGTTCCCCATAGGACCTCAATCTGGTACTTCAGGCATTAATCAAGACTCCTTAAATCATCATCAAGTTTAATGGAAGCAAATTGAGAACATTTCTCATTTACAATTGCATCCAGGTACATTACATAAATTTGCAATATATTACAAGACATAATACATATTCATTGCAAAAATTGAATTAATGCATCAGTTAGGGTTGATAGTACAGTGACAAAGTATGGAAATGTGATATTAGAGTTACCCCCACCCATCACCCTCCACATGCCAACAGACTTTGAAGTGTGCCATGGGGTTGTCAGGCCAGCTCTCACCCCATTCCATGTGTAAGCAAGCTGGCATGCTACAGTTATAGAGAATGGGGTGAAAGTTAGAGCTGACAACCCCATGGCAAACCCCAATGTCTTTTGGTGTGTGGAGGGTGGGGTGGTGGTGGGAACCCTAACATCACATTTCCATACTTTTGTCACTGTTATCAACCTAACTGATGCATTACAAAGTTTTGCAATGACTTTCCTTCTTTTTGAGAAAGTGTAATTTAACTGGTAACTGGCATGTGTTTGTGGGGCGTGGGCCCTCTGGGCCCTCGCTCCTTCATGTTACCCATTTTCTACATAATGGTATGTGTCTAAGGGTGCAGGGTGGGCCCTGCTGCCCCATTTACATAAGTACAGACCCATACAGCAGCTCCATAGTACTGAAAGAAACCCTTGTAACACTTATTTTGCAATATTTCAGTAACCATAGGCACTATGCAAACAATTCCTCTGCAGTTGTAATCATGACTTTGAAACCTCCAAGCCTAAAGGTGGTCTAAGCAACAGGTAATGAAAAATCTGTATCTCAAATAGTTTTTGAGATATGGGTGCAAAAGTTGCCATAGGCACCGCAGTGTTATCCTATGAGAAATTTCTCAGCTTCATAACGCAATAACTATGGGCCCATTGAATATTTTTGGAACACATCTATGGGACCAGGGCTTGCCACCTGAAAATTTCAGCCCAAAGCACAATCCACCTTATCACAATGCAGCGACAAAGAAACAACACATGGGACAATGTTTTCAAGCATTGTTTTCGGAAAAACAAAAATATTTTAGTGACACCCCTATACCTTATAATAAAATCTTTCATGCACAAAAATATGTTGTCAAGCCACCTTTGATTTTGTGCACAGCTACTATAGCACACAAAAGATGTTTTCATGAAAACAAAATGGCAAAATGGTGGAAAAGTTAGAAAAACATATTTACAGACTACATGCACAAAAACTGATGCCAGGGCAAGTTCCCAAGGCCCAACTAAGTAAACACAAGTGTTGTATTTTAGCAAGAGACACTATTTTCCCATCTGCAATGTTTTTGTCTCTCACTAACTGAAAACAAAATGTCGGCAGCACAAAACAAAAGTCCAGAGCCCAAAATAAAAATGTTTTTGCCAAGTTTTCACAGTCACATATAAATTTTGCCATAGGCTAAAATGGAACAAGAAAAACTTGCATAACTGTTGAATGGATTAATATTTTTCACCAGATCCTCAAAAGGCACCACCCTGACCCAGACCACATATACAAATGCACATTTGAAGCCAGACACACACACACACACACACACACATACACATACACACACACACTGTTCGTGTGGAGCCTGAAAAGAATTGCACAAAAGTTGAGGATTTTTGATACTCTGCAGCTCCGCAACTGTACATCTGACCAGAACAAAACATTCCCAATCCAGAGATCTATGGATGGACACCACACATGCAAAATGTCACTCCAATTGAACAAACAGGTGCAAAGTTATTGATGTGCAAACTTTGGAGTTTAACATAGAAAAGTTTGCTAAGTTTAACTATAGCTGCACTACCTTGCAGCTATAATAAGACATATATGGATACATAAATAACATTAAATATATATTACATATTGCACACATTAATCAGCAGTTGCACAGAAAATACATAATTTCATCCAAAACATTCACATTGCTCATGTAGTATGCCTATAATATTATTTTATGTTGTCTTGCAGACGTGCAGACAACATATTGGGACTGCTTGAAGTGGAAGAGTAGGTTTGGAGGAGCGTGTCATGTTTACCAGTGGCCACTGCTTTTTCGGGCTTGGCTGTGTGGCACAAATGAAATTGCACACTGTCTATGACAGCAGTTGCAAAGCATGATACAACTTCAAACATTTTAGCGCTGCAATGAAGGAGGTCCACCTCATTGCAGGGTGCCTCCTGGTGTAACATTTCAATAAGACATGGCAGCAGCTGTGCCATCTGCCTCTCACAGTCCCCAGAAAAGCCAACATTGGGGTGTCCAATCCCCTGTCAGCAACATCATGCCCTCCTCCCAAGTTCATTTGCTGAATGGGGAGTCCAGTCCCCTGTCAGCATCATGTCCCGTGCCAGTTGTTTGCCAAGGGGTTGCCCAATCCCCCGGCATCATCCCCTTCTGCCAAACACCCTTTTTATTTGCCAACAGGGTGCCCAATCCCTGTCGGCTCCAGTCCCCACTCCAAAACATGCAAGTGACATGATGGGAGCCCACTACAGCATACCAAATGTACTTGTCAAAGAAAAACGCAATGCTTAATTTTTTTAACCTGTTAAGTAGAAAATGTCCCCTCTCTGTCTGTGGACCCATCCCAACCTCGCGCTCACCCACTGTGTACCCTGCCACCCCACACTTCCCTCACCCCATACTTACCTCTGGAGCCTGGCACGATGATCTTTGATGGACCGGGAACACGTCTTAACTCTTCAAAGCTGACCATGAACTGAAGAAATGCCCGGTAAGCTGTATAACGCAGAAATAGGTTTTTTTTTTTTTTAACTTTAATCGTATTTTGGGCATTTTGGTGAATTTTGGCAAACAATTTTAACATGGGCTTATTGGGACCCTCTTGATGAATTCAGTCGCTGTCATGGTAGTTATTCGGTCCCAAAAGGTGATTTTGCAGTCACTGAACAGAATCATCTTTTGGGATCTATTAATAAAATGACAGTGCCACAATTCTCAAAAGCCTATGTTGCAAATCTGGTGAAAAAATCCAAAACATGACTTTTATGAGTTGTAGAACAGTGTGGTCACTGTGGAATATCAGTGTTTGGGAAAATCACAGTGACACTGTTCATGAGCAGTGGTCCAAAATGCCTATACTGAAAATTAGGTGACAAACGTCTATAAAATGACTGTGTTACAAGTGTGCATTGTGCTGTTTCCACAGATGCTCATACTCAATAATTTTTAATATTTTTACTCCAGATTTTCACCATTGCCATTTTTCACACCTCCTTATGAACAGTACAGCTGTCATTTTCCACATCCTACCCAAAATGTGTTTTCGCACATCCGGCACACAGTGGAGCAGTCGCTGTAGGAAAACAATGTTCAGAACAGAGTAAGAAAATCCAGCAACACTGTTCATGAGCAGAGGTTTCAAAATGCCTATGTCGAAAATTTGGTGAAAAATTCCATAAAATTACTATGTTACAAGTGGGAGTTGCAGTGTCCACACACAGTCATAATTTTGAGAATTTGTAATATTTTCACTCCAGATTTTCAGTATTGTCATTTTGGCACACCTTCTTATGAACAATACAGCCAGTACCGTAGAGGAAGTGGGCAGGTGCACCAGCCCGGGCTCATGCCTCCAAGGCACAGTTTTCCCAACTCAATTATTATTCATTTGCACTGCAAGCTGTAGCTGTAGCTTTAATTTTGTTTTTTTTAACACTACTGACTGTAATTTTATGCCTGTCAGCAGGGGCATGCATCCGCTGAAGGACCAGCGGGAAGAGGGTCACATGGTTGAAGATTCTTCAAAATGAAACATCTTGTGGTGCACCACTGCACATGAGTCCCACACATCTGACCCTACAGACAGTATAAGGTGGTAGGGGCGGACCGCAGAGTGCATGTGGTTGTGACAGGCGCTGGTAGCAGATAGAGATAGAGACTCGACATAGTAGATAGACTCTCAGATGAGCCACAGACTTAGAGTAGAGAGGACAGGTGGACTTGGAGTGCAGTGGAGGAGGCAAGAGCAAGCGAGGATAGAGAATGAGATAGAAGCCACTTCTCAGAAGCCTTGACTGAACAACAAGCCTTAGCCACCCAAGCAGGCTGCATAAAACTAGTACCTGCCTGCTACATGATGATCATGTTCTTCCTGTTGTCTGTTGATGACTGATTGCTTTGGGGTCGAATGATCGAATTGAAACTATTAAATAAATTCATACCTTCTGCTCAGCTTTAGTTTAATTTAGTTGTCTGTTCCCAGTGCCCTGCCCAACGTGCCAGCCTGCCTTGTTAGTGATGATCGGAATGGATTTCATCCACCATCTGATGTCCTCCAACCTCTACATTCTCCTCATTTGTTTAGTTCAGCTGTGGGGTATCTGTCCCTCCTGCCTGGTCCCAGCATCAATCCGATGATGAAAAAGGACTCCCACCTGGCCCACGAGCTACCCAATCACTCCCGATTCCGGGTGGGAGCTGTGCCTAGGCCTACCCTGACCCTGAGGGACCACTCCAGTGCTCCATTCCATGTGGATGAATTGCCAGCCATTTCATACCTCTCCAGTCCAGGCACCAAGAGGCTCCCTGTCTTACCAGGTTACTTTTTGCTAGACTGGGAGGGGTGGTGGTGGTCTCAGTGGAAGATATGAGGATCTGCGTGATAGCACAGAATCAGTCAAATGTGCAGTGTAAAGTGAGTCTGAGTTGACTGTTTGATGAACGCTGAAATGGAGCCTTGATAACTAGCCGCCTGCCCTGCAGCCTTCAGGATTGGGGCTGGAGAACACAATATAAGCCAGAGCGAGGAATAAAGAGATCAAACAACTAAAAAACTGTCTGGCTGCTGTCTAATAATTCTTACATTGAATTGAAATTGTAGACAGGCTGCAGCAAAACAGCTTTTCTCTAAAACAATGAGTGAGATCACACACATAATGGTTCTGTCTGCTTTCATAATCCAGTCAGCCAGTAGACAAATAAGTCCATCATCAGAGAGAATATGTAGCTCACTGAGCTAAAGAGACTATGTATTTTCAATTTGGTGATAATCTGAGAAGTCAAGATGTCTGGAGGGTTCTGTTTGTGTGTAGGTCCTGTAGGAAGCTTAACAAGAGCACCAGAAGACTTAAAAGAGGCAGATTTAACCATTGCGATTTCAGATTTGCGCCATTGTTGCAGTGTGTCCAAGGAGATAGCTGCAAAATATAATGGTGCAATAGAACTGCTAAATGAAGCAAATGACAGGCAGGCACATAAGCTGTGTAGAACAACAAAGTGAAGGCTTTAAGCAAATAATGGCTTAATGTGTGACTATGTGGTGATGGAGGGACACGGCCAATGAAGAGCTTGTTAATATGTTCCTGCTATGAGTTCTCAGTCCTCGCTTGACTGCCCTGTAGCACATCTGTCTCGACATGTCAAGCTGTCCTCGGGACAGGCTGCCAAATCATGCTGCTTTCTCTATGGTAGGCAGGTCAGGATGAAGCAGGGTCACTGGGCTGCTGGCCAGGCAGCAATGGGTGGCAGTGGGCATGCGGCATAATCAAACAAAACCCATACCATTCTCTCACTGAGCCAGGGCAAATCAAATGCAAATGGATGACAGCCAGAGCCAGGACTTTGTTCACTGTGCTTGTTAGACTGAGAATGAAGACAGCTGCCTGGGTTTTTGGTCCCTGATGACCATATGAGACTGATCGTCTGACATTGGGATGTCAGGTTAGGCCTGGGAAGGCTAACAATCAAAAGAAAAGTGTCAGGTACAGGGCTGGCCTAGCAGACTAGTTATTTTGAATTTGAACTGTGATAGTGTGGAAATTGGACCCTTTCCCATGGAGTCCAGGCACATTACATGGTCTCTTCCCCAATTAAATAATTTCATATGGGTTGGTTGGTGGTCTTTAAAGGATAGTGTGGGGGTGCAACTGAAGGCCAAATCATATTATTTCTGTGTTACTTGAGGATGCGAGTGGGGAGAGGGAGACAACTGTGTAAGAGATGTACATAAGACTAGTCTTGGCCACCTCGGAGGGGCTGTGTCACAGCTCAACTACAAAGTCCTCACTGAATTGTACAGTTGACCCCCCTTTGAATTTCTGATTTTGTAGTTCCTTTGGGAAACCATAGTGGTCAGGGACCATCCCAAGGGTGATATGCGGCAGCTGGCACAGAAGGTGGAGAGAAAGATAGACAGTCACCACTCAGCCTTGGACTTGATTGAGACTGCTGACTAAGCACCAGTTTTAAAAGGCTAATGAGTTGGCTAGCCCCATTTTAATGGGGAATAATGATATAGGCATAGGCTTATTAGGGCTAGGCTATAGCAAATAAACTGACAAACTTACTGCACACAGTCAAGCACAGAGAACACCATGGTAATTTAATTATTGAGGATGAGGTAAAATGCAGTTTTCCTTTGAATGTCTACATAAGATGATGAACTTCAATCTTGTTTAAATAAAGGGAAACTGCATTTTATTACCTCACAAACAAATGACAGAGGTCATGTCAAGCCTTGCCTTTCTACTCTAGTTCTGACTCTCAGAAGAAATGTATTTGCAGTTTCCTGCCATATTATGTGCCTTATGGATTGGTATCTGGTCAGCACATTACCAGGCAGCACTGCAGCCAGCAATTACTGCATCCTAGCTGACTGGGGTCCTGGGGATGCATTGCAATGATACTGTAGTGTAATTGTACAGTATGGGGTGGTGGCACCACTGGCATGTGGGGGTTTATGTGTCAGAGGGAGTAGGTGACTGCTGCAGTGCTCACACAGAATTAGACTGAACATATCAGAGTACTATCAACCAATAAATATCAAAAGATGCAAATGACTGAGTTTGCTAGGGTTTACCTAGCATGGCATTAGGTGTCCACTGTCTTCCCACTTGTTTTAAAGAAAGCTGTCATTTGCAGGGACTCCTGCCACTGCAAACCTTACCATTCGGTCTTCTAGATAAGCTTTTCAGAAGTGTTGTTTTTATGCAGTAGATGAACGAAGTCCACTACCCAGAAGTATGGTGATTATCGGGCAGCTCCATTAACTATGTTGGTGGGGTCTGCACCACACCCTGGACTTCAATGTATTTGTACTGAAGCGCAGAGTATGGTGCAGCACCTTTACAGTTAATGTAGCCACCCAATAGTCTGCCATACTTTGGGGTAGCGGACTTTTCGCTCTTAAATTAAACTTATTTCCTGCACATAAAAACGCACTTTTCTGAAAAAAGCTTATCTGAGGGTGAGGTTTGCAGGGCGAAGCCAATGCAAATGACAGCTCATGAAGGACTGAATGGACGGATAGATTCCTCTAAATAGCTAGCATTTGTTACACTCCCTCGTCTTGAACACACACACAGACTAAATCTTAAAAAAAAAAACTCTACCCTATGCCTTGAATTTAATGGAGGGTGGGGACACAAGCTTGTTATGTTATCTATGTAGAAGCTGTGTGTTTTTCCGAAGCATCCAGTCCGTCTCATTATGGCTTATTAAAGAACATTGTATTTTCAAGAAATACAGTAGGCTTCTCTGGGAGCTGATCGGACAGCAGAATAATACTGTACACAATTGGCTGTCACACCAGTGTGCCATCCATCCCAGTTCCAGAAAGCCAGCCTGTCCAGTAATCACTTCAGTCTAGTAAGGTGTCACCTCACCTGACTCAGTAACTTATCTGACTGTTTATCTTCAGCCTAGAGGTAGCAGTGCCAGCGGTAGTAGTGGTACTATACTTCCTGGTCGGATGGATCCTTCCCAGTTTTGTTTGGGAGGAGGGAGGAGGAGTGAGTCAGGTACTGACTCACTCCCACTCAAACAAAATCAGTAGGGACCCACCCAAACAAAACCAGGAGGGATCCGCACAACAAATCCATGAGGGACCCATCCCCACCCAACCCGGTAAGTACATTACTACTACTACCGCTGGCACTGCTACCCTTTATGCTGATGATAAACAGTCAGATAAGTTACATAGCAACATAGAGTTGACGGCAGATAAAGACTGCAAGGCCCATCTAGTCTGCCCATTTTTCTACCTTATCAATGTGCCATAGGCATTTATGCTGTCAATGGCCTATCTATTCATACCACCTGTATTGCTCCCCTTTATGCCTATCCCATGCCTGTTTGAAGCTCTGCACTGCATTCATATCCACCACTTTCTGAGGTAGGCTGTTCCATGCATCCACCACCCTTTCTGTAAAAAAGAACTTTCTCATATACCCTTAATTAGCCTCCCTCTAATCTCATGCTGTGTCCTCTTGTCCTGCTTATTTTTTTTTATATTGAGACATGTTAGACTCTTGCATCATTTTAGTTGCCTCCTCTGGACAGTCTCCATCCTGTCTATGTCCTTGCAGAAATGGGTCTCCAGAACTGCACACACTACTCCAGATGGGGTCTCATCAGTTGTCTGTACAGGGATAATAACCCCATTTTCTACTAGCGATGCCTCTCCTATGCATCTGAGAATCTACCAGCCCTCCTAACTGCCTTCTCAAATTGCTTGCCTTCTTCTAGGTCATCTGATATGACTACTCCCAGGTCCCTTCTATTTTAGTTAGTACCACACCCTCAATATGTGGTCTTCCTCTGGATTTTGGCTTCCCAGGTGCATTGCTTTGCATCTTTTCATTGAATCTAAGCTGCTATATTTTGACCAGTCATCCAACTTTCCAAGTCCCTTCTCATCCTTTCTACCCCATTGTGTATCATCCCTGTTGAAGATCTTTGTATTATCTGCAAAGAGCCATACTTTTCCTTCCAGTCCTCAGCAATGCCACTTATAAAGACATTAAAGAGTACCGTTCCAACCTATACGGTAGACAACTAGTAACCCCATCTCTTTCTTCTAAGTGGACTCTGCTTACTATTTCCTGTGTCCTGTTGCCCAGACAATTTTACCCAGGCTGACTTACTTGTTTATTAATCTTTGTGTGGGACTGTGTCAAATGCCTTGCTAAAGTCTAGGTAGGTGGCCACATCCACAACCCCTCTCTGTTCTACTACCTTGCACCCGTGACCCAGCATCCCACTAACCCTCACTATTTTCAGATTCCTTGTGACACTGCATACCCACCTTTAAGTAATCTGAAAAGTCTGTATGTAATGTGTGAAAGGACGGGCTATGCTTTTCAGTGAAAATAATAATAAATAATTTAGTAACTAACTGTAATCGATTATCTACTATAGTCAGAGTTTCCACATCTCATATTCCATGGGAGAAAAATATTCCTGAAATCAGGGTAGGGAGTATATGACAAAAGTTTGCTTTTTCTTCAAGAAAAGCCCCAAACTCACCACAGAACATGTAAACTCCTCAGAGCTTCTGTAGGCATTGCAGCCCTTACACCCGCATGCTTCGTGTTACAGTCTTTCACAGTATATTTCTGAAATGCATATAGGATGGGTGGTTGATGACATTGTTGGTCATCCACTCCTTCACAGCAATTGTGGCTGCACACTCTGCCACCCAACCAGCCAGAGTCTCCCAGGCCACATCTCATATTCCATGGGAGCAAAATATCCCCTGAAATCAGAGGTGAGGAATATATAATAAAAGTATGTTTTTCTTCAAAAAAAACCAAAACTCACCACAGAGCAGGTACACCTCAGAGCTGCTTTCTGTGGGGGCACAAAATTAGTATCTTGCTCAGGGCACCAAAATGCCTTCCTATGGCTCTGACTCAGAGTGCACAATTCCAGACATTTTATCTTTCATTTATTGAATTTTGATGACCTGGTAAGCCCACTGGGCCCTGGAGGTCCCTTTTTCAGGGGCGACCCAGAGAGACATCACATGGCCTTACATGGCATACATGGTGATACAGACAGTAGACAGGTATTAAGTGACATACAGGTTCAGTTGTTACAGTTTTGACATTGATTCATAACAGTGCATGTGTTTGCAACTAAGGACTGGGAAAGAGCAAGTGAGAACCTTTCAGTGTCTAGTTTTCTTTTGATCTTTAATGTGTGCCTGATGTCTTTTCAAATGCCAGTGCCTGCCAATACTTAGGGACAGGAAAGAATGCTCTTACATGGTGATGCACTCACCTGTTGTTGGTCACATGCAGATGAGCATTAGTGGAACCTGAGTTGAGACAGCTGGTAGTGGAGCCAGGATTTCTTGAATTGTGTATTGTGTGTCCTTTTCAAAATATTGCTTTCTACAAAAGGTTTGGTGCATTGGTGGAAAGAAGTTGAGCTATGGTAACAAACAGGAAAAGCTGCAGTGGGGATGACAATGAGAATATTGCTTTTACATATTGTACTACCCCCTGGCACACAGAAGAACAAATGAGAGTGGTTTTCAAGCCTAGAAACAAGAATGTCATAAAATTAAAGTACGATGGTGAATACATTGGTTTCACTGTATTATTTTTCAATGTAACTAAAGAGTTAAGTGCTTGTTGGGTGGGTGTTTTAAAAATGCTCATGATATACTTTTAGGAAGGTAGGGCAAATCATGGTGTATACAGCATTTTATCTAACAAACATAGCTGCTAGAAGCATTTCTACCACACATGAATACTGTATGTAAGTCTGCTACATCCTGGTCATTGGAAAGGTTCCCAACCCAGTGGTTGTCACTCTGAAAGGCACTGTGTTCTGATCCCACATGGCCAATCAGAACACAGCAAATTCTTTACCAATTTTATAAACAAATACCTCAACTAGATAAACAGTGCGGAGGGAGCAGAAGCACCAGGGGAATCACCATAAAAGCTAGCTGGGGGCAAAATTAAGACAGATGCCAGCTGGTACTTTTCACAGAAAGAGTGGTGGATGGGGTTGAATAAGCACGAAAATGAAGATGTCTGTGTGAAAAGAGTGTTATTCAAATATAGATGGGACAGATACTGTACATTGGCCTGGTTCAAATATCAAAAATCAAAGGGAGAAGAGAGGAGGATCAAGTGCCACTTAGGTTCTCACATCTTTTATGCAGATCTTTACTATTTCAATTAATTTACATTTTGTGTGATGTATTGCACTTGATACACTGTATGTATTTTGCAATTATAGATTGTTATGCTACAGTTTCCACTGTAAATGAGCTTGCTGTATGGCTTTGACCTAAATAAACAAACATACAAACACACAAACATCCATAATGGATAGAACTGAGCAGACATGATGATCGATGGGTATCTATGTCTCTTTTTTCCACAGCAGGTGCAAGTACAGGTGGGAAGAAGGGTAACCTGGGGAAATGGGAGAGGTAAAACAGTGTAATATGCCTAACAGTGTGCTTATAATTATAAAGGGATGACAAGAAAGTTCAAAATATGGATCTGCGTAGATTCCTTTATTCACTGGGTAGAGAAATGGGCAGCCAAGAGACAAGGGGAAAAGCAGCTGTACCTGAATAGTGACACAATCCATTTGGTATGGAAAGGTCTGTGGGGAATGAAGTGGGCCCAGCTGCTACCAAAGTTGATGGAGATCAGAATGGACCATAGACGGCCAGACATGATCATGTTACATCTGGGCAGAAAAGACCTGAGGAGGAGGTCCTGGCTGGACATTTTTTATCAAATAAAACAAGACCTTCAAAAAATAAAAAGAATGGTGCCAGTAGAGATGCAGTGAATTTTTAATCGCTGGCTAAGTGGAAGGAGTGGCCACTTCACTTCTGTGGAGCACAATGTGAAGTGGGCAATGCAAGGTGCTCATTTCACATCATTATTATTACCACTTCACATTGCTATAATGCCTTACTGCGGTAAGGTGAAGTGAGAAGAGAATAGTCAGCCCCCCATACATCACATGGCTCACAGTACTGTAAGTCACATGCTTTAGCCAGGCAGGAAGGAAGTGAGTAAGAGAAGCATTTTCACTTTCTCCTTTGCATTCATAGGGGAGAAGGCTTGTGAGAGAGCAGTGTAGGAGTCAGTCACAAAGTGATTATTGCCTTTGTAAACCAGCTTTTTTAAAGCTATTTTTATTTAGTTTTGTATTGTGTTTGTGATTTTTTTTGGTAGTTAATTTTTTTATAAGTGTTGTTTTGTTTTGTGTGTGTCTGAGTGACTGTGTGTGAGTGTGTGTGCTAGGGACTTTTG
The DNA here is from genome assembly GCA_016271365.2 of Neoceratodus forsteri. Taxonomy (NCBI): domain Eukaryota; kingdom Metazoa; phylum Chordata; order Ceratodontiformes; family Ceratodontidae; genus Neoceratodus; species Neoceratodus forsteri. The sequence continues at coordinate 632,717,359 of CM057455.1, read as the reverse complement.
TGGAGGGATGGGCGTGGACCCTCGAGAATGTGAGTCGCTGGCCCATGGGCGGTTAGAGGGAGTGCAGACCAGTGGGGTGGGGCAGTCTTGTCATGTTGGACTACTCCTGACTCCTGGGTGTTGCTTCCCCATGTTCAAGCAACAGGATCAGCAGCAGCAGCACCAGTGCTACCGGTGGCTGCTGTGCATCCACCTTCTCTGCCTACCACCATCACTGGTAGAAGCAGCTGTAGGAGCTCAGCAACAACCTCTCAACCACCTCTCCAGCTACAGGAGGTGGCCCTGGAAAACACTGGTGGACTCGTGGTGAGACTGTGTCTGGTCCCCGCAGCAGCCCCCCCAGTGTTGGAGTTTTAACCTGTAGAGGGAGACAGCAGAGTGGTGGTGTGCAGATGTGTGTTGTGGTGGTTCACCGTGGCCCCTGTGGGACACATTTGGGGACCAGTGGCCAGCTCACCCACATGCTGAACCACCACAGGGCAGAGTGGCAGGGTGCCACAGAAGGGCCAGGCATCCACCTGCTGGCCTTTCTGTGGCAGTGGCCGAGGTGCTGCTGGGGTGGGAGCTGTGTCTCATCACTGCCGCAGCAGGAGGAGGGCTAGTACAGCAGCTGCTCACCACCACCACCACCACCAAAGCCACCAAAGCCACCAACACCACCCTATCCACCACCACGACTACCTGGATTCCCTGCTGCAGTAGACCCCGGCATTGTCCCTGCAACACAGTCTGATATTGCCCTGGTGGACAGCTCTTGAAGAAAATAATGAAGCGGTTGGGTGCTTTGCGGCAGCAGGTGAACAAAATAGAACAACAGCAGCAGTAAATAGTTTCAATGCTGCACTTGCTGCTGGACCACCATGGCATCCCATGGCCATAGTTAGTTAGGGATTGTTTTCTGCCCCCAGCCCCACCCCACCCTACTACTGTGTTGTACTGTTTTTGTGTTTTTCTTTGTCGTTGTTTAATCATACACATTTTCCTTCCAGAATCTTTCTTACACAACATAGTGCAATACATTTGTGTGAAAACCTCCATAATTTCATTACAGTGCATCCGTGATGGAGGAATTCCCATTCTGAAAATCTGCCCACATTCTGCCTCCCTTCTCAGCAATGTTAGAACGTGATGGCAGGGAGGCGTATGCTCCTTACAGTGAATATCTGATTGTCCGGCAGCTTTCCAAATATTTGTTTGTGGTAAATGTGTGGCACATTTCCAGTAAGAAAACCTTGTTAGTGGAAAGATTCCCACATTTCACCACAAAGTCAACCTTATAACAAAAGGAAACATTGGGATAGTTGCCGAACATTCACTATAGTGGAGCATGCACCTGGGCCCCCAGGCATCACATCCTAACGTTGTTGAGAAAGGGTGCAGAATGTGGTGGCTTTTCTGATCGGTACTCCTCCATCACATGACACACCTGCAATGAAATTATGGGAGTTTTTCACAGAAATACATTGCACTCTGTGAACAAGAAATATTCCAGTGAGTAATGCCCCACATATTAGTTTATGTAAATACTTCACCATAACTATGTAATGTGGTGAATCTCTGTAAAGCAACAGCACAACAATCTACTGAGAACTCTGACCTGTTTTTTAATGCTATGTTACAACTTCCTTTACTTACATCCTGACTGACTGGAATGATACGTGAATTTGCAGTAGTTGAGTCTGCTGTACTACCTTTTTTTCATGTATGAAATAATGAAAGAATCCTTTCAAATTGGTGCTGACCAGGTCTTTGTCATTGTTTTCCTCACTTTTCTCCATCACATCAATTAGTTGTTATATATCACTTCTGTTGGTAATTAACAGTTATGCAGCAGAGCAGTGTTTTATGACACCACAGAACAATAGATCTTGAAAAGCAGCTGTAAACAAATACAAACCTGGTCCAAACAATATTGAAAGTGCTCATTTTTTCTCATACATGAAAAAAAGTATCAATAGTAAAAGCAGACATAAATTGTGTGAAGAAGCATATCATTCAAGTCATGACTCGGAGGTAACTAGTGGCGGCTGTGGCAATGTAAAGTAGCATAAAAAATACAGTTCAAAATTGTCAGGAGACTCAGGACATCCTTGCAATCCTGCTTTAATTGTAAAAATGTCAGTATGACATCAGAGCTCATAGCAACAATCACAGAACACACAAAAGTGGCACAGAGTCCCCAGAATTTTTCTGCAGGCCCAAAATGCATCCTCCTTGTGTGCAGAAAATTGACAAGTGGTAACACAGTGGAATGAAAGTGTTTAAGCACATACAAAATCCTCAGAATTAATGGTGCACTCAGTCATAGCAGTGGTGGCACAGAGTCCCAGATTTTTCTGTAGGCCCAAAATGCATCCTCCGTGTGTGCAGAAAATTGACATGTGGTAACACAGTGAAATGAGAGTGTTTCATCTCATACAAAGTCCCCCAGAATTAATGGCACACTCAGTCATGCATGCAGTGGTGGCACAGAGTCCTCAGATTTTTCTGCAGGCCCAAAATGCATCCTCCTTGTGTGCAGAAAATTGACAAATGGTAACACAGTGAAATGAGAGTGTTTCATCACATACAAAGTCCCCAGAATGAATGGTGTGCTCAGTCATGTGCACAAAAGAGGCAGAGTCCCAGATTTTTTTGCTGGCTCAAAATGCATCCTGCTTGTGTGCAGAAAATTACCAAGTGGTAACACAGTGAAATTAGAGCTTTCCAGCACATACTCCAGTATAAAATGATGACTGTGAGCGCGTGTTGCTGGTCCAATGTGTTCTGTGAGGCGATTCGAGCAAATGCAATTTGATCATCTCAACTGGATTGAAGGGTGTCCTTTGGCTGTACACTAATAGTAGCCTTGGTGAGTAGATATATATGTGTGTATATACATATCTAGATATATATATATATATATAGATATAGATAAAGATATATGGTTGTGTATTGTAGGTGAGGAGGGGTTGACATGGACATGTACTCATGGTATTGTTCTGTATCACAGGTCACACAGAAACTGTTGGTGTGCACATTCCAGTGCTCAATGAAGATTTTGTGCCCTGATATTGGAAACAGATAACTCTCAAGGACATGAAGGTATTTTTGGGAGGGTGGGGAATCATATTTGCAGATTTGTCTCTAATGGTTTCTTATTTTGTTACTTCTTCCAGATTTCATCAGCATCCTTCTGGAGTCCGTGTTAGGATGTTCATGGTCATCTAATGAAATGACTTCTGCATGTTGCACGATGTCCCAAGCTCAGGGAGGGGTGCCTGATATTGTAGAACTTTTTGGATAAGGCCACTTTGACAGAACAACAAAACATCTGGAAGTTTCCTAAAAAAGAAATGAATGACTTCTTACAACTTAATTGTTATGTGTCCCTCCTGGTTCTCAAATCTCAATCTAAACTCAAGTTACATTTCAAATCCACATCTTGTCAGCTAACACAACCTGTGCACAATATTTGCTGCAGTCTTTCCAAAACAATGAAATGGATGAAATAAAATCTTCATACTTACCAGAATGGATTTACAGGGATATTACATCGCTTCTTGTACAGTACAGCTAGCAGTACCATTCCCAATGAGTTTTAGTGATGGAGCCTTTTTTGTTACCTAGAAGAAACAAAATAAGTGTACCATATGTGTTTTACCATTATGGCTCTGAAGAGCTACAGAAACCAAAACATACAACTAAAGGAAGTGAAGCAGCATAACAAACATGAGTATACATACTCACTTTATGGTTTAAATATTAAGAAGCTTTGTATCTATGGCTGATGGATGTGGTGGTCCGGACAGACTCAGGCTCAGTGGTGGCAGTGGCTAACATCAGTCCTGGTGGTGGTGGTCTGGGGGCAGACAGACTCAAGCTCCAGTGGTGGTAGTGGCTAACATCAGTCCCAGTGGTGGTGGTCCAGGGCAGACAGACTCATGGTGGCAGTGGCTAACATCAGTCCTGGAGGTGGTAGTCTGGGAAGACAGACCTAGGTTCAGTGGGGCAGTGGCTAACATTAGTCCAGGTGGTGGTGGTCCGGGGGCACACGCCTTTCCAAAACTGCAGTTAAAACCTGCCAATATTAACCACATCATCATTCTTATAAAAGCTGCCCTCACAGTAATCGATGTCTGAAGTTTGACCACTGGGAAATTCTTTCTCCATTGTGCCATCATCTCGTCAGTGTGGGTCGTTTCAGGCAGCCACTGCCAGTGCCACCAGGATGCTCCATTTCCACATCAGCAAGACCACCAAGACTAGGCCGGGTACAAATACCGAGGTTGCAGTCTGTGCTGATATGTGCCTCTTTCATTTTAATGAATGTTAGCAAACTAACATTTGCAGGAGACAGGTTTGTCCAATGATCCTGACTATTGCACCTGCTGAGCTGAATACTCTCAATACTTACACTGGAGGGTGAGCATGTGAGGTACTTCAGTGCCACTGCAGTCAGCTCTGGCCATTCACTGACCTTTCCATTCCAGTACAAAGAGGATCTTCAGTTATTGTCAGTGATTCACAGATGCCTGTTTTCAGACACATATGACTCAATCATTCTCTGTGCCACACTAAGTCCAGATGTTGATGCATCATTCTGTTCTCCCAAATCATTTATTTCACAAATCCCCACTTGGGACAAAGCCTCCCAAAGCAGGTTGACACCAGCCACTTTGGATGACAGACCACCTTGAACTGCAGTCCCTTCCCTTGCAGGATATGCTTGATGTCCCTCAGGTACACTTTCAGCCAGATTATGCTGCTGAGGTTTTCTGACCTTGGCACGTGACTTCTGTGCCCCATGAACCAAGTACACCAGTTGACCATTGATATTTTTACCTGTTCAGGCCCTCCTCCAGTACTGATGCAAGTCCACATTTGTATTGTGGGTCCAGCATTGTTGCTAAGCAGTTGTCACTACACTGAATGCTCACAATGTGATGATTCTGGTTGAATACTGTCAGCATGTGTTGCAGCAACATACTGCTACCGCCGTCTCCAGCAACATCAAGGCTATGCTGTACATTCACCAATGTCTCCCTAAGCACCCACAGCAGTGGAACTGATTGCCTAATGGAGGCAGACTCACCACTCACTGCCTGTGTGGCATGTTTAAACGGCCACAAAATTGTTATTACAGAGTCCATGAGGCACCACTCTTCAGTCGTCATAGACATGGAGGCCCAGAACTGTCACGGCTAGTGTGCATAACAAGATATTCTGAGATGGCTTTGTATTGTTCATGCAACCTCTCTGCCATGTATAAAGTGGAGTTCCATTGGTGACAACTTCCAGCTCAAGTGGTGCTGAGGCAGGCTGTTTTGTATCTGCAACTGCAGCAGTTAGTCACGGGCCTTTACAGATCTTGAAAAGTGCGATCAGATATGTCGGTACAACGGTCAGCATTTCTTTATATCAAAGTGCTGCAAAATCTCCTGAACCACAAGATTTAAACAGTGGGTCATGCATGGAACACAAAAAAAACCACCAATCGTGATGCATTTCACCACATTTGACCCATTGTCACATGCTATGAACCCAGCTCTCAGGGACAGAGGGTTTAGCCATCTGTCAATTTCAGTCAGTACCACATCCAACATGTTCTCACCAGTGTGTGAACAAGGTCACTTGTGCATAGCAATCGTTGCATGCTGTTGAATTCCAGGAAGATTGCTACCATGACAATCCATCTTACTGCACTGATTATTCACACTACCAACATCACAACTAACCTGGCACCTGCACCCAGTGTGCAGCTATACACAGATATGAACTCCCCGCTGTTTTGCCACTTGTCCACAGATCCATACTTAAATTGATAAATGGAGAGGAGGAATGTTGAAGGGCATGTCTTACTGAGTTGGACACAGTGCAGAACAACTTGGGGACAGCATGGGTAGAAAAGTTTGTCCTTGATGGGACTTTCCATTTTGGACAGGCACATGCAGCAAACCACGGAACCCAGAATTCTCCACAAAGGAGAAGGGCAAAAGATCAATTGCCAGCATTTCCGCTATGGCAGCGTGTGAGTTCACGGGACACTGTATGATTGGGGTACTTCAGCTTATGCGCAAAAACACTCTGTAACGTGGGCTGACTTAAATGTTTTGCACGAGGTGTGTTGATCACAAATGGTTGTGCTCTGTGGCAAATGGCATTGGGGGTGGAGTGTGGACATTTGATGAAGACGGTTGCACAGATGATAATGACAAACCCAGAAATGCTGTTATTTTGCCAGATTTGCCAACCGGGGTTGATGTACCACTTGCACTAGACATACTGCATTCACCACCACCACCACCACCAAAACTGCTACTGTCACCAGCACTGGACAACATTTCAAAGTCATTATGGTCCTCCACCTCATCATGCCTATAGTAATCCTCTGCTCTTATTACCGCACTACTGCACCGTTTAATTTCCTACTGGGCTTAACATTCATGGAAGGGATAACATGCTGGCTTTGGTTGCGGTGGTGTGGCGAATGCCCCTGTGGTATTAGCTGCCAGCTGTGCTGGGTCCACAGTGTCAAGTGCCTATTCTTAAGATGCATATGCTGTCCTCCTGCAGCCCAGATGGCTCCCCTTTACCTCAACTCACATGCACATGGCAAGCCTGGCAGATTGCAACTGAATCATCATTTGCATCTTGAACAAAAATCCCAAACAAGGGATTGTGATGCTCTGCTTTTAACATGTCCATGATGGGACTTATTTAAGTCTGTTATTATAAGCACTGAAGTGGGAGGGGCACGTGATGTTTTGGGCACTGACACATGGACTGCAACAGAACACCACGACTACCTATCATATTCATTACTGGGTCATCATCATCATCATCAACTAAAACTGGTAGATCACAAGTTTTTACGGTGGAGAAATTCCTGCAAACAGACTCAGACACAGCCACATTGAATTTATTTTCTCTGGTTCCCAATTGGGATCAATTACAGCATCATCATATTCATCAATGTCACACACATCAGATTTGACATCTTCTGCTTAGATGCTAGAATGTGGACTTCATGTTGCAACAACAGCAACATCATCATCATCATCATCACATTCATCAGCAGCAGCTACACCACCATCACCTGATATTTTTCACCACACTGTGAATCACTGCATGGAAAATGCGTGACGTTAAGTGCCACGGTGTACAGAATATCATATTGTATGCTATTGTTGACATGATTATCAGAATCCTCAGGTTCAGTTACTGGGATGTTATTGGAAGTATGACATCATCTACCCTGCCACTAACTTGCACTGCTTCACACTCAATATTTTTGATATGGTACACTGGTCGGAATTAGAACTTGCCACAACAATACTAATACTACCTCCCCACCACTAAAACCAGTAACACTAACACCTCCAGATGGGAAAACATCATCTCCTCCAACTATGAGTGAAGCTACTGATTGGGCTGTAAAAGCATTGCAGGAGAAATACCTTTCCTCACATCAGCAATGCACTTCTGCATCTGTGTACTACTACCATGCCCACAGACCATCTTACTGCCAACATTGCCATGGCTAGAAACAGCTTTGCTTGCATGTCTCTTTGCAGACATTTTGGGGATCAACCACAATATTATAACCAAATTCAGATTTTGATATGTTCACTCTCTGATTGGAGGGATGCTGGATGTGAAGCCAAATAAACAACTGTGGCTTCAGCAACAGATAACAGATTACTTTGAGACTGTCGCGAATTAAAACAACTTCACTGGTGCTGATGAGGTCACAAAAACAATCCAATCTGCTAAAAATACCTTTGAATGTGGGAGTGGGGGATCACTGAATGCAGACAGTGCAGATTTTTATGGCACTACAAGCAGCAAAACTAAAACAGATACCACGATCGCAGTACAAAATCAGGCAGTTGTGGATAGCAGGTTCACACCTCGCGCCTGCAATTACACTAGTCTGTGACACAATAAAGGTGTATTATTTGATGCACACAACACTGCACACACACACACAGAACAGTTTGTGTACAATGCTGAATGAGGAATGTAGCAAATGCAAAAGTTCAGTACTATGCCACGTTATGTACTGTAAATTTGTAATGTAAACACCTGAACTTATGAACTACTGCACCACATCCACACAACAAATAGCAAGAACATTTCTACTATTACTGAAATATTGTGTGTACATTAACACAGTTATATAACAAAATATAACCAAAACAAAGAAATCACTATTTATCCAACTTACTGTAAATCTACCTACATCACAGATATGCCCCTCCCCAAGCATACTTTCACTGTCTTTCATCACACACACTCAATATCGTAAATTAACATTCAAAATCCACACAAAAACAAAACACTCGATGATATCAGCACAGGAGGGTTTCCTACAATCGATAAACTAAAGTTGGATACTCCCAAAAAATGCAAAAATGCTTTTTGAACAGCTATTACAAGATTCCTATCACAAACAGCTATCAGAGCACACTGTCTCGTACTCTTCCTACTCATGCGACCCCAAACTGAGGCTGTGCAGATCAATATAGAGCCCATGTGTCCTGAAATCCATGAATCACTGCACGATTCACCTTTGGAGCTCAAAACAAGGTGAAGTGAGGTGAACTGCACTGCCTGCAATGCACTTTGCCTTAAATTTGGCAGAGTAGCTGGTCTGGGGAGGCAGAGTAAGAGTGACATCATGGTTTCTAATGGAGCTTTGTGTTCCTCATTATAGCAGAGTAGTCGGCTTGGCGTTGCAGAGCACTCTCGAACCGCCTTTTTGCTCCACAAATTGCTTTGCAGAGCGGATTGAGCTCACTTTGCTTACCACTAGTGGTCGGATATTACTTCTGGCCTGGTCTGATGTCATGCTCTGAAGGTGTGGCAACAGATAGAAAGCCACAAATGGATGGACAGAGCCAGGAAGTGCATGGAATGCATGGGTGGGCAGACTATTTGAGAGTATGGGGGACTGGTCATACACCATGGTATATTAGAATGGGTAGATGAATATTACTGTGGAGACAGGATACAATTATTAGGCCTTGGTCTAGCCCTGTTTAACTCAGAGATTGCGGATGCCATCGAAACATGGCTGGTGCAGAGATAAACACAACCAAAAAAAAAGAGGTAAGGATATGATAGGGTATAGGGAGGTAGAGAAGGGAGAGTCCACGTTCATTGCAAGCTGCAGGTGGATTAGTGGAAAAAGGGAGATGAGGACAGGAAATAGAGGTGGAAGGAAAACACTAAAAGGTGACACAGGACTGATAAGTAAGAAGCAGGGGTATGGTGTATGCTCATACTCCTGTCCAGCAAAAGAGGAAGAGGTTAGGCCCCCATGATGTACATCTGGGGCAGAAGAAAAAGAAGAAAGTAGTAGAAGTAATAAATTGTAAAATAATGTGTCTGTATATGATGTACATAAATATTAATTTGAAGAGATTTTAAAACTGAAAGTGATGGAAATGTACTATGTCTTGTAAACAAGGATATCTTGAAATATTAAGTAAATTAATTGCCAAATTGAGCAACCACACACAACTTGTTTATGTCTTTATTGGAGAGGCTCTGGGGACAATGGATAGTTAGAACTTGGCAGACATGATGATTGATGGACATTTTTGTTCTGGGAACTTTTGTGTTTCCATGGATCATGCAAGTTCCACATGTGCCAAGGACACAATATAATTGGTTAAGTTCAGAAAAGGTCATTGATTATTAATGCATAAATACAATAGCAATCAGTTAAATGTATTATATATTCATACATACTGGGCAATGCTTTGCAACTGTGCAACACATAAAGCCACAGTTATAAATTATAGGTTATAGTTTTAAATCTTGTGTAATTTCAGACATCTTTAACATGAATTTTTTTAACTAACAAAACCCTCTGTACTCTCATCTATGCCCCCACCCAGGTCACACCTGTATATATGCTGTAGCTGTCTTTCCAGGGCAAATGTTCTATATCATTAACTAATTAAACCTTACCTACTAATAGGTTATTGATAACTGGTGACTTTAACCTACCCAATATTAATTGGGTCAAGGTACGGGCACATGCCCCTTGAGACAGTATATAGGCATCATGGATCATGGGGACTTGAGCAGTTGGTCCTAGAGAATACAAGGGTAATAACATTCTTGATTTAATTTTACTAATATGGGGCATAGTCAACTCAGTGAAATAGGTACTCCCGTGAGTAACAGTGATCATAATACTGTTTTATTTAATATTAAAGAAATCAATTTAGTAAACCCATAGGAGCTACCATTAAGTTAAATATTGGAAAGCTGATTTCCAAAAATGAAAATAAAATTGGGTAGCTGGGACTGGAGTTCAGAATTTGATAATAAATTCTTACAAACTATAGGAATTCCTTAAAACTAAACTGGAGAAATTAACTACAGAATTTGTTCCTGTTACTACTAAATACCATAGGAAAGAACTATAAAACCTGCGGCTCCTACAACAATCAAAAAATTAATCAATAATAAAATAGATTATATAGAAGTTAAAAGTTTCCAAAACAGCAAACTACATTCTGAATACAAGGAATGTCTTAAAAAGTAAAAGTAAATATTAGGAAAGCTAAATCCTACATGAGATCAATCTTGCCAAGAGAGTACATGATAATAAAAAGTTTTTTCCTATATCAGTAACTGGAGAAAGACCCCAAATAGTATAGGCCCTTTCCTACTGAAGGGGACATCCAGCTACTAATCAACAAATGGCTAACATTCAGAACAAATATTTCTGTTTAGTCTATAACTCTAATGATACTGTTGCACATAATATAAATAGACCTTTTGAACCAGGGACAATAATACTGAACCCAGTCAACATATATAAACAGTTAGTTGGACTTAACATTAATAAATCCCATGTCCAGATGGTATGCATCCTAGAATCCTAAGAGAACTGGCAGATGTGTTGGCCCATCCATTAACATATATTTTCAAACATCATAAATATGGGTTCTGTTCCTTATGATTGAAAGTTAGCAATATCATACCCATTTTAAAAAGGACCCAGTACCCAACCAGAAAACTTTCGGCCCATCACCTTGACCTCAATACTGGGAAAACTTATGGAAGGTATAATTAAAGATATCCTAAAGGAACATCTGGAGGATGGGATATGATGGATCCCCTACAACATGGATTTGTGAGAATAGATCATGCCAGACCAATCTATTATCCTTCTATAGAAAAGTAAATAGGAAATGGATGCTGGGAACTCTGTGGATGTAGTCTTTCTCGATTTTGCTAAGGCATTTGACAAATTGCCACATAGGGAATTATTGTTAGTACTGGAAGATACAAAACTGCCTAGTAACATCTGCAGATGGGTTTCTAACTGGCTGCAAGATAGAAGACAGAGGTGGTCATAAATGGGAATATTCAGATTGGGCCCCAATATCTAGTGAAGTACCCCAGGGTTCGGTGTTGGGACCTAGTTTATTCAACATATACATTTCCTTGTTGAAAATTAGTAACAATAATATACGGATGTATAAGTTTTCTGATGATTGCAGATTGGGGGTAGTTGCCAATAATGAGGAATGAAGAGCAGCATTACAGCACACACTAGACTCAATATATGAATGGACTAGCCTAAACAAACTTGTATTAAATAAAACAAAATGTAAGGTCATGCACATGGGAAAGAACAATTAGGAAGTAACCTACCTACTAGACAATAGCACTTTAGGGTAGTTACAGAGGAAAAAGATTTGGGTATCACAGTTACAAAAGACTTAAAATTTAGAGTGCACTGTAGAAACCAACTTAGAAAGCAACCAGATTTTAAATTGTATATTCAAGCACATAGCAAGCAGAGACAGGAATGTGCTGATCCCACTGTACGTTGCATTGGTGCAGGGTTCACCTTAACATATATTTAGTAGCCCAGGGCATAGTGTAGATTGCCTCGGACTAGTGCAGATACATCCCTACCTGTCCGCATGGGCTAGTGCGGTCACCAGAGTCGGCAGCACTTCCGTGGTGGTAGCGTGATCAGAGCAAAACCCTACCAAGCCCCTGGAACTCTGGAGTGGCTGCAAAGAGCAGACATAGCTGGCAGGTACTGTCCGAGAACTGAACTAGCGCCCGGCTTCCTTGTTTTTGGAGTTCCTACTAGAGGCGGGTATGCGGGCTGTCACTCATTGCTTGTTTTTCCTATTGGCCAGCCCAATAAACAAGTTGGCAGGGATGGGGCAGCAAGAGGTGGAACAGCACTATCACCACCATAGCACTGATTGGGTAAAGAATACCCTGGGCATGTAGAAGGAGGCAGACTGGCAGAAGCCATTGGTGATTAGTGCTGTGGGGTTTGGATTCAGGTGCCTAACCTTTCATTAAAGAGCTGTTCTTCACTCAAAAAATGCGGACAATTTGAAATTTGGTAGAAGCTGTGTGTTGCTGAAAGGCTGTAGGGACTGTTGGCCATGTGAAGACTGGGAGCTTGGGAGTCTGGCAGAGTTTGGCAGTTTCAGCGGTTTGGATGGTTTTGGTTCGGCAGTGCTGTGGCAGTCTTGGCAGGGATCAAAGCGGAGGACTGTCAGATGTCTTTGTTGTGTTTGTTGAGCAGACCACAACAACTACAGCAAAACAATGAGAGCTGGATCACCTGAATTCCAGACACCAAAATGCCAGCTCAGGTGAGGCAGTGCCACGTGGCATTATTCACAAAAATGCCGGTTATAGTCACCAGTTGTGTGGGGTGGAGGTGGGTCTTCTGAGTGTCTTGCTAGCAGAGTGAGTTAATTTTGCCTTGTCTGTTTAGGCTTGTTTTGCTTTGTGGTCCGACCTGTAGTATTCTACAGTAAATTAGCTCGGTAAGTGAGCTAGTGATTTAGGCTGTTTGCTCCATTAGCAGCTCTCTGAATAGTGCCAAAATCTACAGGTCGGTGCCTGAGCCTGATGCAGCTCCACAATGCAGTTTGGTTTTCTTTTGTGTGCACTGCCGTATGTGAGTGTGTGAATGCTGGTTCTACGGAGATTTTAATGGGGCCACTAATAGGAGCAGTATTGAAACAGTCTGCCCTTGTGAAAACTGTATTTTGATTTTGACGTGGGCATAGTCAGATGATGCTTCACTGTCAGGAACCGAGGCTGAGATTTACTCACAGTCACACAGCCTTGGTGAGTCGCAGTGTCCTGGCATGGGATTGTTAATGCTGAGAGACTAGAGAGCTTAAAGACGATTAGGGATTCTTATTCTGCTTGGTTTGACTGCCAAGGGTGATTTGTTGTGGGCTGGGCTGTTGGGCTGGGCTTGACCAGTCATGTCTGCCATTGCTCTGCTTGTATTGTGTTCTGTTGCCTCTTTGGGGGGTGTCTGTGGCTTGTCATGGGTCTGGGCAGGCATGTCTGTGGCTTTCTTCTTTTGGACTGGATTGCTGCTTGAACATACCAATGTACTCAGGTAAGTCAAGTGCCAGTAGTTGCTGTTCTTCTGAGGTTGTGTGGGGCATGGGGGGTTGAAAGTGTGCCGTTGTGGTCTGCCCTGTTATTTATCTATTTTGCTGCAGCACATTCTGGCTTTCATTATAGAACTATAAATAAATGTTTAAACTGCACTGATTTTTGTAACTTTTCATTGTGTGTCAAAAGCACGTGGTGTCATGAGGTGGACTAGTGCAAACCACTGTGGGCTAGTGCACCTTTGGACTGACTTATCCTGCTGGCTAATGCAAAAAAGTTAAGGTCAACCCTAGCATTGGTGAGGCCTCACTTGAGTACTGTGCTGGTGTGGTCACCCCAAAACAGGGAGGACATACTTTCTATAGATGGAGTTCAGAGAAGACTTACCAAACAAATAAAGGGACTGAAAAATAAAACATACCATGATAGATTGGTGAGCCTGAATCTTTAATCACTGTATTATCGCAGATTAAGGGAGATCTATGCTTCTATATGAGTATGAAGGATGAAGAGTTATTGAAAGAATTGGGTTTATACATAACCACCGGAGAACTAACTCAAGAAAACATATGAAACAACTCTGCCAACAAACCTGGGAACATAATTTTCGTAAATATTGGTATAGTTTAAGAGTGGTTGGAGTCTGGAATAATTTACCGACTAAACTAGTCAACAGTACCACAATGAATGAATTCAAAAATGGGATAGACTTGTATTTTGGAGATAACAAATTTCTTTTCTAATAAAAATTGGATGGCAAGCCTTATAGGGTAGATTTCTATCTTCGGCTTGAATGCACCTATGAAACCTATGATACTTGGTTTCCATTTGCTTTTTTTTTTCAAATAAAATTTGACTGTGTTGTACAGGCTTCAGCAGCAGTCATCAGAAGTTGGGGTGCTCTGAGATGCCTGTATCTTACTAGCAACCATGGAAACAGATGAAGCATGAATGTTACTAAGAGTATCCAATCTTTCAAAAATCTTTCTGTTGATGCCAATTTTGGCAGCCAGAAACATACATAATTGTACCTATCAATGCACAGATTCCTATAACCATCAAATATAAAGAAAAGCTAAAATACATTTTATTCACACACAATATAGCCATAGTATAAATAAGCAATAACCCACAACCCGTGTACATTTTACCATACTAATGCATGCCCCAGGTGATTTGGAAGGCATAAGGCCAACAGCTAAGAATTTTTAATGCACACAGGAAGTGCTTTTAATTTCAAGTTACCCATAACCTACAGTGGGATGCTGTACTTATAACATGTATTTTATTAATTTAAATGGAAAAGGTTTTATTTTTCTTTAGATAGATCGTCGCTACTGTAGGTAGAAGTGGTGAGTTTGTTAATAAAAGCTGTGTGCCTTTAAAGGTACCCAGGAACTGCATGTCATTTAAATAAACCTAAGCTCTTTTGAGGGGTTTTGTGTTTAAAAGTGGAAAAAATACTTTAATAGAAAAAGTTTTTTTTTTCATTTACAGTAATAATGTTGTTGGTAGTAACATTAGGGCATGTCAGTAACAAACTGTACAGTTTCTGTAAATAATCAAAGTCAGGTGTTGTGTTTTAGCCAATGAAGTTTTTAATTTGATCATTTTTTATACCTCATTTTATAATCAGGGATACCCTTTGTTTAACAAATTAATTATTTAATATTGGCAGGCTTGGTTCTCGGTACATTGTTATTTAATGCTTTCATTTCAGACATTGAAGTGAGAGTTAGGAGTAATATGAGCCTGTTTGCTGATGACTACAAACTAGGTGTAGAGGTGGACAGTGAGGAGAGAAGGAGGACACTTCAGGAAGAACTAGAAAGACTTGAAAAGTGGCCAGTCACATGGCAACTGGATTTAATGCTAGGAAGTACAGTGTACTTCACTTGAAACTAGGAATCCAGGGTACAGCTACAAACTGGGGGTACAGATAATAGTCTCAGAGGAAGAAAACGATCTGGGGTAGTGACCACTGGTAAAATGAATCACGCAGTACAATGCACAAAAGCAATGGCTAAGGAAAACAGAATGCTAGGGTGCATTACTACGGGGATGACTTTGAGACTAGAGGGGTAATTCTGCCACTGTAAAATCCTTGGTGAGGCCACACTTGGAGTACTGTGTGCAGTTCTAGCGCCCTTACTGAAAGAAGGACTTATGCATCTGGAGAGGGTCCAGAGGAGGGCATCTAAGATGATTCTCAGAATGGGAATAAGCCCTTGAGGAGAGGCATAGGAGTTAAACATTTATTCCTTAGAAGAAGGGCAGAGGTGACATGATTGAGACCTTTAAATACTTGAAGTGTATTAATAAACACAGAGGGGTTTCAGACTGAAGGGGAGGGATCACAAAGGGTCATAGCCTGGAACAGGTTAGTGGGAAGTACTGAAGAGACCTGGGAAAACATTACTTCAGGAAAGGGTGGTGATGCCTTGGAATGTGCTACCTGAGGAGTTGGTATCAAGGGAATCAGAGGGAGGTTTTAAGAAGAATGAGACAGATCCATGGGCAGGGTACAGATAGGGAGGATAGGATCCATGAGAAATCAGAATGGAAATCACAGGAGGGATGGAAGAAGGGGCAACAGCAGTCACCATGCTGTGAACTTCATCTTGAGCAGACTCGATAGACCTCATGGTCTAATCTGCTGGCATTGTTGTATGTTTGTATGTTCATATGTAAAACTCTTTGAGCACATCAGTCCCATATGGCTAACAAAGAAATTCAAATTTCAGCATCCTAGGTAATATAATGCTATAACATATAATTAAATAAATGTCACACAAATTGCATGGAAGTTTAATTATTTTGCTAATTCCTGATTTACCATTTTAGGACTTAACATTTCAGGAGTTTCATGAAAGTAAAGATGGGACCTGAAATAATTTAGGACCAAACAAACCCATAGAGACACAATAATCTTTGGGGTCTTACTATCAGTCTTCACATCAATAAAAAATAATGCTCGCTCACTGAAAAAAACACAACACTCCCTAAGATGTTATGCTTTCAACTTGAACATTCACATCTTTTGGACACAAGTAGACAAGAGGAGAAAGGTCAAGTGCAGCAATGATGCTAGAAAGCAAGTTCTAATAAACAGCTCTGCTCCATTTCAGCCATAATCGGTAATGAGAAATAAAGTAAATCTATGTCAACAATGTTTTAGTTGTTTTAATAGTCAAGTAATTCATTTTATAACTAGGGACACAGATTAAAACTTTAGCAACAAAACTTCATAGGGACCTGTGCAAGAGACAGACTAAATGAAATACAAAACAAAGAGACATATGTACACAGGGGCAAGATATTCAAAGGAGCTGCACAATGCGCAAGTAAGTTGCGCCAGTGCAATACCAAACTGTACCGCAATGCCATATTCCTAAGCCAAGAAATGCACAGCGCAAAATAGGTGCGCCACTGCACAATCATAAGTATATGCAGCACAAATAGAGGCGTGTAACCATGAATTAGCGGTGCAACTGCATATTCAACCCAACACACGGCACAACCATGGAGTAAATCACAGTTTGCACAGCACAAAGCTGAGCACATATAAAATAGGCTCAACTGCATCGCACTGATGAGCACAGATCAGGACAAGCAGAGAAGCATGGATGCCGCAGCCTTCCTGATGGTGCAGGTAATGAGAGGGGTGAGGAGGAGGAGGGAGGAACACCAATGTGGCCATGGAAGGGCCAATCTGCAGTATGCCCAACAGAGACGATACTGTGCCCAGCTTACATTTGAGAGCTATAGTGACCCAGACATAGGGGCCATTACTGCCTCAACAGGGCATTCAGAGGAAGCTCTGTGAGCTGTGCCATGATGAACTGCAGGCACCCACCCAAAGGAGCCATGCCATGTTGGTGGAGACTAAGGTGAGAGCAGCAATGTGCTTGCTCACCACAGGCTCCTTCCAGAAACCAGGGTGTGCCATTGCTGGCATTACCAGTCGGCCACATCCTGCCTCCTCACTTGGTTCCTCAATGCTCTGCTGCCACATGCTTCTGAGTTCATTCACATTCCCAAGCACACAGGCAGAGCATACAGCAAACATACAGGAGTTCCACAGGGTGGCATGCATGGCAGTTGATAGGTGCCATTGACTGCACCCATGTGGCCAAGAAGGTGCAGCCTACATGAATCACAAGGGATATCACTTCATTAACTGCCAGGTGGTGTGCAATGCCACAGGACACATCATCGTGTGTGTGTGCCACGCACCCTGGGGTATACATGACACATTTACCTGGCAGCAGTCAATCCTGTGCCAGATATTTGAGAGTGTGGTCATCCCCTAGTCAGTGAGTCTTGACAGGGATGGGGAGAACACCGCTGTAGTGTTGAAGACCACACAGCAGCGGAAGGGCTGTGGGGAACATGGACAGTGTCAGGTGTGAAGACATGCCATGAAATGTAGCCTGAATACAGTGCAGATGTGTGGGAAGACAGGAGCCCATGGCATGAGCACCGCATGGCATGTGCCGTGGCACGACCCATCGTGCACAACATTGATGCAAAGGCACAGCAGGGCCATGCTTCCAGTGGGCACAATGGCTAGCTGGAATAGTGGCACACTGCACGCAACTGTGGTGTGGACCCACATGCTCAGAGGGGAGCAAATTATGGCAGGACACATGGTGTGGCGGGACCGCAGCACATGTGCTATGCATGATGTCTGTGGGGAGGCTCACAGGGTGGCAGGAGGTGGATGTGTGGATGGGGGAAGCCAAGGGCCAGACAAAGGTGACAACTAATACATGTGCTTCCTCCACAGGAGACAGTGCATATCCTCCGACCCTGGCTGCTCACCTCCATACGGCATCCCAGAAATGGGGCTGGGAGTGATACAGTGAGGCACATCGATACACGTAACATCATAGAGCGATCTTTGGCATGCTCAAAATACATTTCTGTAAGAGTTTGCAATCAGAGACACAGACTGGCGCACACAGTCCTCTTTTCTTACTCACTCAAGATGCTGAAATCTATCATACACTTTTTCTTCATTCTCTCTCCCCAATTATGCCTGTGACTGGCCTCACAGCTGTCACTGTCTCCCTCATTTTACTGGCAACCAGCCGCACAGTGAGATGTATTTTCTTCCACATGGTGCTCACTTTCTGTTTCACTTTACTAGCAGTGTCTTAGGAAACTGTTGCTGCTGAGGAGAGGTTTTTCTTATAGATATGACATGGCAGAACACATGAAATGTTGTGAATGGCTCCTTAACTCGCACTCTCTTCCCTCGCCAGTGGCTGATCGCAGAGTTCTCACATGTTTTTTTATGGAGGCTAGCCATAAAAGATCACACTCCATCTTTTCTTACATGAAAAATGATGCAGACATGTTTGAAAGGAGCAGACATAAAATAAAAGAACTGCTGCAACGTCTGTCTTTTATTCTCTGTCTGTCTCTCTCTCCTCTCTCTCTCTCTCTCTCCTTACTGGTGGCAGGCTGCACAGTTCCCACTCTCCTTTTACAGCTGCTCATGCAAATCTTTCACTACCTCCTTACCCCTAGAATGAAGCAGAAATAAAGGATGTAAAAGCATAAATAAGAAATATAAAATAAAAAAAAATCAGACTTATTATCACAACAGTGCCATATAGTGGTACATAACAAAAACAACAAGACAATAGCTGAAAAAAGAAAAGCTAACTATTTTTATCTTTCGTTTTTTCAATTTTCTTTTCTTAATTTATTTTTTGGCATGGTCCACTTTATAAACAAAATAAGACTCTCTGAGATGGTGGTTGTCATGGCTTAATGCACTCCCAGTGCTAAAGACTCTCAGTTCAAGTGCCTTGCTCCTCACCATACTTCTCCACTGTCCCTGATTTTCAGGGAATTCCTGAATTTGCCTCAGATTTTTCCTCTGTCCCTCCTAATATTTTTGTTTTGTGATAGAACAGTGGGCATAGTAGGCACAAAATAATGTCAAACATTAAATCAAACTTGCTCTTCTTCATAAATTACACCATACACTGTTCCCCTTATTCTGTCAGCTTTTTGAGTGAATAGTACCTATGTTTAAGGTGTGTTTCTGATTGTGGGTCCTTGTCACTGATTTTGCTAAGCCTCGTCCCTGATTTATGAGGCAGGAGGTTGAGAGGTATGTTGCTCACTACACACATGATCATGCCTTTACTCATGACAACCACCTCCCCATTGTTTCTTATTGTTTACATGTCTCAGTCTTGTCCTCATCTACCTCAGTCATGTCCCTTATCTTCCTTCTCCCTCTCAGCAAGTACGTTTGATCTTTCATGTTCCTCTTGTAAGTCTGCTGTATAAGGATCGTCTTGGTTACCCTTATTAACTCCTCCTGCTTCAATTGCCTGTGTCTCATGCTAATTTCTCTTAAAATCCTCCATGCACCATATTGACTATGGTTTGGTCATTATGGTTCCACCACAGACACAACCTACATCGGCTCACCACAGCTCTGAACAAGGGCATGCTTTCTACTAACTGGCACATATTGTACTCACACTTGTGACCTTTACAGACAAGCAAACTGGCTTCAACTCCAGGCTCACATTGAATATCAAGCCTGCCTTCTGGCTAGAAGGCAGATCTTCTTCTGCTACCATCAGGTTGCCTTCAGCTTTTCAATATCTTCCTGGGCACTTGGAGCACATGAAGTTCTGTGAGCCAAACTTTTACTGTCCCTCGCTGCCTAACCTCGCCCGACAGCGATCCATTCTGTTAGAGCTGCTAATTTATTTAATTCCTTCCTCCTGAGATTGCGATGACTGCAACCTTGGGAAAATTTAAGAGGAAGCTGCATCAATTCTAGTTTCCAGAGCATCTTGGGACTGCTATACCTAATCTCTGCTAACAGCTAAATGCACTGGGACCTCCCGCTTTTACCATGTGCCCTCTATAGCCCTATCCTGTTGCTGCACTATTCCACTCACAGCACTTCCTCTCTATCCCTTTCCCATTCCTGCCCTCTTTTCATCCTACCTCACCTCCACTTCCTTTACCCCTCCACCCCACTTCCCCTATCTCCTCTGTTTCCTACCTTGTTCTCTCCCTCACCCCCAGCCCGTGAGGTCTTTCCTGCTTAAGCTTCATTGTGGAATCTCCTCCTTGCTTTTATTTTGCTCCTTCCACCCACCAATTAACCCCTGTACCTCTCTCCTTGTAATCCCTTTCAACCCTCTTCAGACAAGGCCACTGGCTGCACTTGACACAATATTTATCTTTCCATATTGTTCTTTTATTTATGCAGTTACTTTCTCATGTTGTACTACGTACTGAAACCATTGTAATTTGCTATTCTTGTGAATGACTTGAACCTCTGTAAAAGAGCCCTTGGCTCAAAGGTCTTTCGGATTTGTTAAACAAATAAAATAAATATTTACTTGATGTGGTAGCTTTGTATCATCTGCAAACATTTCCACTTGCTTACTAGTACAGTAATCCCTCGTTATAACAAATGCCTCTAGGTCCATCCCATTACTTCATAATAATGAGGGTTCATTGTAAGAAGGATTGCTTTTAATGACCATGCCACTCTATATATATATATATATATATATATATATATATATGTGTGTTGAACAACTGCAATAGCAACTTTGGAACACACAGTCTAAGTGCTTTGGCAGCATCATCCAGCACAACAGATCATAGCTCTTTAATAATACAATGGCGTGTAATTTGAGATTCATACTTTCAGTCTGGCCTCTCCTGCTTCGGCTGATAAAAACATGATAGCCAAAACACAACTTCCAGCTTCTACTATACTGATCCCTTCAAAGGTAAAAATCAGATTTTTGTCTACTAAATCAACTACAAAATTATAAAACCTGCTGCCAGCAAAATTCTTTCATCAAACAAGTTCTCTACAATGCATCAAGGGATGCAAAACATGCTAGCCGATGCACAACTTCCAGCTTCCATGATATCAACCAGCTCACAAGTGATGTACTATAGCATGTGAGGAAATGTTTCATTTTAGTTACAGAACAGCATATACAGCAAGATTACAAGAATCAGAAGGATAATGGGGATAAGCAAAAGACTGCACAGATTCCTATTTCTGACATCCGACCGCTGACGGCTAACAGAATGTAAGAGACAGAAAAGTGCTGGTTTGTTTTAAAAGTGAACAGCAGGAGCAATACTGCAATAAGTAGGAGACAGCTCTGATGATGCCACTGCCCATTGTTTTCAGTTTAACCATTTAACACCCATCAGTAGTTGTTGATGGATTAGTTTACAACAAAAGAATCCATCACAGCTGTTATAATGAGATTCATTATAGTAAAGGACTACTGTACCTTATGCTGTACGATTGATAAATGATTTGAAACTAGGTGCCACAGAACTGAGCCCTGTGGAACACCACTACCTACTGCCATCCAGTCTGTCACTTGCTCCCATGTCTCTCTTTGGCTTCAGTTACAGTATATGCTGTAACAAATGCTTAATTCATAATGGGACTATGCATGAACAGGTGGAAAGTACTCGCCAGAGGCACATACCTGCCCACATAGCTACATGCCTGCGTATAGGTGCAATTATGCTGGTATGCATTGATGCCAGCCACCTGTCCACTGTCCCCCCAGCACAGGACTGCACAGGGTGGCCAGGAGTGAGTCACAGACCCAGGCAGGCATCCAATCAGTTGCCCATCCTAGGTCCAGTAGTGGATCCCTGCATGGGATGGCACGGACCAGGTGCATGAATAGCACACAGGCACTAGGGAAGGTGCTGATGGGTGCCATCATCCTATTGTCCCCCAACAGCAGTGCTCTCCATCCCTGGCTGTATGTGTAAGCACAAACACCCCACTACACATCTGTGCCATGTCCCTGGCTGTATGTATAATAACAAATACTCCCCACCACATTGCTGGGCCCTGTCCCTTGCAGTATGTATAATCACCCCCATCACACAGCAGTGTCCCATCCCGAGCACAGATATGAAAGCCTCCCAAACATACAAAGGTAGCCCTGGGCCAGTTTTCATAATTGAGAACCCACCCCATGCACACAACCAGAGCCCCATCCTAGCAGAGTCAGTCCTGATAGGCAGCTTCACACCACCACCCCGACTGCCTATCCATGAACGCAACCTGCACCCTCTTGTCACCCCTGCATGCAGCACTATGTGCCTTTGTGAATGGCACGTGGTGCAAGCATCTCCACCACCCACCCTTGGTGCATTGCTGACTGCACAGCCAGGGGATGTGGCATGTAACTGACTTGCACACCATTTGTAAATGCTGCGGGGCTGCGGGACCCCCACTGCATAGCATTCATACATATTCATGCCTACGCGCCTGGTTCTTTATTACGAGGTATAGTGCATAGGCCCAATAACAGTTCTTCCACCAAATAATACTGATTCAGCATATCAGCCTTGTCTTCACAAAATGTGAATACACATACAGTTAATTAAAGCTCCCATCCCACATTCCAGTCATGGTATAAAAATGTAAGTAGATTTATTTAACAAGAACTCCTCTTTCAAACATATTTGCTATCACCCATTATACTTTATTTAGCCAAAAGCATCACCAAAATATTTTTATTCCTACCCTTCAACATTTTACTAGAGTATAACTAAAGTCCAGCTAACTGGCTTTTATTCCCAGCCTCCTCTGCCCAGATTTTGTAAAGGCATGTGTGTGTGTGTTTTAATAACGGGATTATGTGTGTTGTTCTGCAATAATGTGTATCATACATGTTTATGTTCATATCCAATATAATTTGTCACCATGAGAGTTACTGAATCTGAAACCCCCAATGGTATTGATCCTATACAGTATTCATAGAAATTAACCAAGCATAAAAAAGGCCATAATATGGTTTGTTTTAACTAGTTTAATGATAAGTTCAGTCTGTATACTAGAATGTTGATTTAAATGAATATTCAGAGAAACTGCAGTACAATGGAACAGATCTTCAGAACTATCTTGAACAAGTCAAATCAAACTTTCCAATCCACAACTCCTCAGCAAAATGATTAGCACATTTAAAAATTCACAATGATAAATCATATAACTTTGTGCTACAAAGCTGCCCTTTTCATCGTATTAATATGTTAAAAAGCATCTGTCTTTGCCTCATGTCATATACAGTGTTTTGGCAGGCCAGATGCACTAGCATAATAAAAGAAGTGAATTTGGAACATTGCTTGCAACAATATTATTTATTGATCAGTCTCTTTTGTCTGATTTTGCAGCAATGCTATATTAATGCCACTAAACCAAATGAACCTCATAGTGGGACTCTGAAGGACATCTGCTTTTAATGTGTAATATATTAAAGATAATCATAGTGGTAGCATCAGTGGGCATGATTTCAACCTACTCATTCTTAATGTAGAATAGAAGATTAATTAAATGCCCCTTGTAAATATCCAGTATACAACAAAAAGAAACAGAAAGATAAACATATAATGTTGATGACAGAAAAAGAACCAAGGCCTACCCAGTCTGTCCTCTTCTTACCTACTGATTCAGAAATACCAGCAGGCTACACTGGGCCAGGTTCCTTGAAAAAAAAAAAAACTAAAGATGGCCGAAAGTGCCCAAAATTGACCCTGTAAATTAATTTACAAATTAGGCAACATTTGCGAAGAGCAAAGAGCCAACTTTAAGAAGTTTTCAACAGGAAAAGTGGCCCTTTTTCTATGTAAATTAACCTAAAGTCACAATCACATTTTTCACTTCATATAACCTCACCTGACTTCACCGAAAAAAATTCATCTTTGCCAGGAAAAACTTCTGAAAAGTGGCAGAGTGGTGAAATGGGTGGTAAAACCTGCAACATCTCCACACCCAACACCACCTTGAATCTATCTGATCGGTGCCTAGAATTGCCTGCAGTGTTTGCTACCTCACTGGACAACCCATTCCAGCCTTCCATCACCTTCTTTGTGAAAAAGACTTTCTCACATCTTTCCTGAACTTACTTACAGTTCTGATATTTGTCATTGTCACACCTTTCATTGTAAACAGCTCTGCCATGCCCATCCTTTTAACCCAGCATAGAAACATATCTGTTTCATAGAAAAATAGAAACATAGAAGTTGACAGCAGATAAGGACTGCAAGGCCAATCCAGTCTGTCCATTTTTCTACCTTATGAATGTGCCATAGACCTGTCCTCTGTCAATGGCCTATCTATTCATAATCATCTTTATTGCTCCTTTATGACTGTTTGAAGCCCTGCACTGTATTTATACCCACCACTTCCTGAGGTAGGCTGTTCCATGCATCTACTACCCTTTCTGTGAAAAGGACTTCCTCATATTCCCCTTAATCGGCCTCCATCTAATCTAATGCTATGTCCTCTTGTCCTGCTATTTTTCTTATATTGAAACATGTAAGACAATTTCACCTTGTTAATGCCCTTAAGATGTTTGACCTCTCTCCTCCTTTGCTCAGGGTATACATATTGAGCTCCATTAATCTGTCCTCATATGTTTTCTGATGCAGTCCCTGCACCATTTGGTTGCCTTCTCTGGACTACCTCCATTTCTTTAATGTCCTTGTGCAGGTGTGGCCTCCAGTACTGCCGCTCGTGCTCAGATGGGGCCTAATCAGTGTCTTGTAAGAGGATTATTACCTCCCTCATACAACTTGTGATACCCTGCTAATGCATCCAACATCCCTCTAGCCATACCTACTGCTTTAGTGGTCTGCTTGGATGATTTCAGGTCATCTGTGATGATGATGCCTAAGTCTTTTCTTCCTTGTGACTGCCAGCAACTCCCTCCCAGCCTATAGGTGGCTTCAGGATTTCTTCTCTATTTGCATGGTCTTGCACTTTTGCGTAAACCCCAGTTGCCACTCTTCTGACCATTTTGCCAGTTTATCCAGATCTCTTCTCATTCTGCACACCCCATCTGGATCATCTACTCTGTTGCAGAACTTGGTGTCATCTGCAAACAGACAAACCTTACAGTCCATCTGCAATGTCACTGATGAAGATATTGAAGAGGACAGGCCCCAGTACTGATCCCTGAGGTACTACACTTGAAGTCTCCCAAGTGTGGTTACTGGTAAACCATGTCTCGCTAATGGCTACTATGTCCAGTTTAGCCTCTATCATTGTTGCCTGCAGGTCTGGGATCTTGTTCTCAGACTGTGAGCATTTTGTACAATTTTCCACTGGCCAGATTTCGGCGTGTTAGTTGTTGGGCAAGGTCCAGCATTTCTATTATGTTCTCTCTTCCTTCTTTTGTCCTGGGAATACATGTTCAGGATCTTTAACCTTTCATCATATGCACTACCCTGCTCTGAAGACCACTCATCATCTTTGTTACCCTGCTCTTGACTGATTCCAAGTACTTTTTTCAGTTGAGGGACAAGAACTGGATGCAGGATTCCAGGTGTGTCCTTATCAATCATCTGTACAGAGACAGAATAACTTCTCTTTTGGCTAGTGATGGCCTTCCCATGTATCCCAGCATTATTCTAGTTCACCCATATGTTTTGCTGCACTGAACATTGGTCTTTAGGTTGTCACCAATGATAAACCCACAAATCTCTAGCCTCTGTTTTCTTTGCAATCTTTGCCCCATTGATGATTCT
Source organism: Neoceratodus forsteri (assembly GCA_016271365.2). Lineage (NCBI taxonomy): Eukaryota > Metazoa > Chordata > Ceratodontiformes > Ceratodontidae > Neoceratodus > Neoceratodus forsteri. The sequence goes on along the minus strand of CM057455.1, from coordinate 632,691,391 downwards.
GTTCTAGCACCCCCAACACACACACACCCCATGTGCATGACCTTACACTGTTTGGCATTAAACTTGAATTGCCATATGTTTGACCAACTATGTAGATTCACTGCATCCCTGATCTTGTTCCTTACTCCTTCAGCACGGTCCACCTCCCACAGAGTTTGGTGTCATCTGCAAACAGACACACCTTTTCATTGGCCTCTTCCTCTTTGTCTGAGATGTACATTTTGAAAAATCTAAGATAAATGACAGTGCCTTGAGAATCCACACTAGTGACCTTCTTGACTCCTGAACATTTTCATTTTAAGACCACCCTCAGAGGCCTCCATTCTAGTCATCTATCTGTCCACCCTGCTAGTTGTTTCCTTGTTCCCAGATCTGCTAGTTTTCTAACTAGTCACTGGTGTGTAGAGTTGAAGGCCTTACTGAAGACCAGATAATTGGCATCCATGTCCTGCTCTCTGACCACTGCCTGAGTTACTGAACTGAACAAATCTATCATATTTATTTGACACAACTGCCCCATTGAAACAATGCTGTCTTCTATCCTATAATTTGTTCAGCTCCAAGAAATCCTCTTATTTACTGCCTCAGGCAGCATCCTCACAAATGGAGGTCAGGCTCTATGGTGTATAGTTCCCAGGGTATTCCTTCACTCTGCTGTTCAACACTGGCACCTCATCTGCAATCTCCAGTCCCAGACATTACTCTTGTCTGCAGTTACCAACTGAATATGTGAGTTGGTTGTCTTGCCAGGGCTTGTGCAACCTCTTTTAACACCCTGGGATGCAAACCATCCAGCTCTCAGGCTCTAGTTACGTTGAGGAATTAGCATTGATTACCATTCCTGCCCCCAATTTCTGCTCCATCACACCCTAAACCTGACCCTTACTCCTAGTAATGGACTCCTGTTTTCACTGTGAAGGCAATCTGAAAATTCATTCAGAATGTTTGCATTCTCGTGTAATTTTCAACTGTTTCACTTACACTCAGTCACCTTCTTTATACCTTCCTTGACTTCCTTTCTCACTTACATAGTAAAAGAACATTTTGAATGCCAAGCATAGTTATTGGTAATCAGGAGACAAGGGGGGTCAGTTACCAGTGTACAGGCTTAATATGCAGCAATCAGCATCCCAAATACCTGTGCTCTGTAAATTTGATTGGTCTACAGCTACCAGCTATGCAGAGATTAATCTGGTTATGTAATAGTTTTTGAGAGGCTGTACTCGTACAGATCTCTGAGTATTTCACATCCTGCCTCCTGGAGCTGTTGTAATCCATCCCCATCCCAATGCTTCTACAACAACTGAGGAAGAAACAGATAAGCCTCTTACAGAGCAAGAGCTTCATAAAGTGCTCCTTCTCTCTAAAGAAAAGGCATGGTAGCGATGGATTCACCTCAGACCTCCACATGGTGGTGGTGGCTGTCGACTTTGTAAAGCCTTGACTCAGCTGGAATAGGGTTACCTTCATGATATTCTGTCATCATACAGATTTGGGCCCTAATTCAGAAGCTGGATCTGCACTCTATCACAACTCATCAGCTGTGGTCCTTGCCAAATCAAATGATGTCCACTCCTTTTACCCTCTGAAGAGGTAAGAGGAATGGCTGCCCTTTCTCCCTGCTCTTTGTATTGGCCTTGATCCACTCACTAGGACACTCATTGCCACACCCAATATACAAGGGATTAAGGTGAAAGAGTCTGAGTAGGCAAGGCAAATGGCAAGGCACATTTTATTTTTATGGTGCCCAATCCCAGAGGCTCAGAGTAGTTGTTGAACAACTATGCAGGCAACCTTCTCCTACCTTGATGCAGCCCAGCAGCTCATTCCCATCCATGCTCTGAGTTTATTTACTTATTTATTTCAAGAAATTCACCAGGAAGGCATAAAGAGCAGTAAAGCTTGTTTCAGATGCATCCTAGGGAAGGGAGTATAACAAAATAGAAAACCAGTAAAATACATTTGGAACATGAATACATACAATATACAATACTTGCAAAATACAATGTGTAGATACATACAAGCATTAGATCAACATGCATCATTTGTACATAATACAATTATAGTAATAGAGAGAAGCAGGGAGACTATGTAGAGGAAGGCTGCATAACTGGCTCAAAGAAGACTTAAGGGATAATGCACTGGTTGATTTGGGCAGCTAGGACTAAGTCTAGCACTAAATCATGGGAAGCCTAAAGGAAGGCTTTGAATTGTGGGGGGGTAGGAGCAACAGAGGGTGAGGAGATGATGGGATTTGACAAGAACAGGTAGGTGTTGTGAAATCTCTTAGAAGGAGGAGAGGGACAAGGAAGAGCTGGCTTTGCAGATGGAGGCAGGGAGGGTGTTCCACATTTTAGGACAGGGAAGGAGAATGCTGATTGGCCAGTGGTGGTAGATTGGTGGGGAATCACAAAAGATCTAAGGTCCAACTTAGAGAGGGAATAAGTGTGTTGAGGGTAGCACAAATGACAGAAGATAGGTAGGAAGGAAAATTACTAGACCAGATTCTCACCATGAAAGTAGCCGTCTGAGAGTCATCTGATTCCAAGGAAGGGAAAGACAGGGCTTTATACAAGTTGTAGAGGTGAGTACAAAGGGGTCAGGAAAGCACAAAATGACAGAAAGAGTTGAAGAGGGTGTTCAGTCTGGCTAAGGCGGTTTTGGGCACTGTAGACTATGTTAGCATAGTCAAAGGTGGGAGGATCATTTTTGCACAAGGGCACAACATGCCATTTGAGGAATGCGATCCTTATTTCTATATAAGGCACCAAGCTCAGGGTGTAAGCTCATTTGAATTGCATCCACATGTACAGAGAATTCCAGTGGCTATCTAATCAAACTCCATGGTACTTAAAGGTGGAGACATTTTTGATTGGGAGCCATCCAAGGTGTGGAAGGTGGGAGGGATTTAAGTTTAGCAAGTCTAGGTCTTGTGCCAAAGGACATAGAGACTGTTTTTTGGCATTAAGAAACAACTGGCTGGAATAGAACCATTGTTGGACCTTACTGAAATTGAGAAATTGTTGGAGTCTAGCCTGGCATCAGAGTGCTTGCTAAATTTTCACAACCTCTGGGCTAACCCTCAACCTTAATAAGACTACTCTATCTCCTTTGAACCTGGGTTGTGATGGTAGCTGCCGTTAGAGGACACAGGTGAAGTGGACAGAGAAGGGCTTTAAGTACTGGGGATCTGGATCACTGCTAGGTTCTTAGACCTGGTATCAGCTAACATCTCCCATCTTCTGGTGGAATTTTAGCAGATTAGTTGGTGGCTCAAGCTGAACCTATCAGTCATGGGTAAGATAGGCGCTGTCCTCATGTTGCTTTACCTAAATTTGCTTATGTGTTCAAAAACCTCCTCTCAGTATCCAAGATAAGGTATTTTGCTGGTAGAATGGCTCCTCAGCCACTTCCTTTAGATAGCCAAGTTGCCAGGGCTGAGTAAGGTCAAATTATGCATCACTGGAGAAAAGGAAGGGTTGGCCTCCTGGTTTAAGGGTTATACTCTGGCCGTCCAGATTACACAGGCCTATAAATAACTCTTCCCTGCCCTCAATGGAGCTGCCACAGTGGGTGAACACTGAGGTGGCAGCTACTGTGGTGCCCTGTCTCAGCATCCTCCCAGGTCATAACACCTCAGATTCCTGCCTAGCTCACCCCATCATTATGGTCACTTTCCACACCTGAACAAGTGCATGTCACTCACCCCTGTTCCTAAACCTACAAATCCCTCAGAGTGCTCACCCATATTTGCAGAACCCAGCTATCAAGGTTGGAAGTCAACCCATCAGATGGCCAACCTGGAAAGAAAAAGGGCATTAAATTTCTAGTGGACATCTCACAAGCCCTTGCAGGCACAGACATTCTGATGTTATTCCATCAAATCCAGGATAAGACCAGGGTCCTTCAAATGGATCTCTGGAGATATCTGCAGCTAAGGTGGCTACAAACACTTGATAAAATCTGCAGTTCCTATCTCCCTGGGAATGGCTACAAGGCAAGAGGTTCTCTGCAGCCCTCAAGGCCAATCAGGAAGGATGTGTGCCATAATAAGAGACTCACAGAAACCCACCCTTGATGACAGTAGGTGGAAATGGAAAAGGACCTTGGGCATCCACTAACTGTGGCCCACTTGGAGTCATGCATCACCTCTGCTCACCAGGCCTATGGGGTCACCAAAGTAGAGTAAATCCATTGAAGATCTTACACATATGGTACAGAACCCTCAAATCTTGAAGGATATGGGCCTCTTGTCTCACTAACTGTGCTAGAGTTGCTCACAGTTAGAAGCAGCCTCCTGCACATTTTGTGGAAATGTCCCTGACTCACTCAGTTATGGCAGGGAGTCACTGCTCACTGCTGCAGGATCCTACACTGCCCACTACCACTGTTTCTTGCTCTAACTGTTTTTGGGCTCACTATCAGGTACCAGACCTACCCAGACCTTTGAAATGCTTGCGTCTTGTGGCTCTCATGGAGGCCAAGTACCTGATACTAATAGACTAGGGAAAATCTGCCATTCCTTCCTGCTTACTTAGTAGCCTGCACTCTTGAGGCTGGTGTAGGGTTGCTACATTTGGATGAGGCAAAAACTGGATCCTAAAACTCTACCCCTAGCCTCACCCCTTTTCATGACTGACTTTGCATTGCTCCTCCAAAGTCATTGGTTATGTTAATAAAAGACAACACTTAAAGCAACAGTTCAACAAAATGTTAACATACTGTACCAGTTAAAGTTACTTTGCTATATTCTTCCTTGTTATTTATTTATTTATTTATTGACATTGGTTTACAGATAGACATACAGAGATAAAATAAACTCATTAACAGATATGATCTGGGTAGACACAAGGAAATACTGTAAATAGCATACAATAGTATATATGGTATATAATGATATATACTAGAGAAATTGTTTGTTTCCTATTACAGTATGTGTACTTTATATATTTTTATGGCTCCATTCTCTTCATGTCAGCATAACTACTGTATTTCAAAGCCAAAGATGTGACCATACTTTTGTCTTAAGGAAAAAAAATAAAACAATTAAAAATGTCTACATTCTGTTAGAGATGAAAACATTTATCAGCAAATAAAAGTGGAAGACAACTGGATCTTTTACTGTTACAAAAAGCTGGTGGTAGGCTTTTGCCAGGCTTTGCTGCAATGTCACTTTAAGATGTAGAGTGGAAAAGAATAGGTTAAGCAACTGCTAAAGGTCTTAATGGTCATACTGTACACCTCCCCAGGTTGACTGCTTTAACAAACCAAGGGCTATATTGACAACAGAACTTGTCTGTAACCTGGACATGCAGCTCAAACAATACATGATATAACAACATCTGTTTCAAAAGTATGTGAGCACTCAAAATGGCTCTAAACCTGACCAGCACTGAGCAAAACTGGATTACTGGATAGGGACCCTGAAAACTGGATGGCCAGGTAAAAACCCTGACAGGTAGCAACCCTAGGCTGGTGGTCCTTAAAATGCTGTCCTTTACAGCTGTGGGAAAGAGGTATGTTTACCATAAGAAATGGGATCTCTTTCCAGCATTGCACCTCTGCTCAGCACTTCTATCTGAACCCTGTAACCCACCCCATATCCATTAGCACAGGAGATTAGGTCCCTTTTCCACCCCATTGACCTCCTAGATTTGTGCAATTTAGGTCACTAACCCAGTCAGACTGAAGAGGTGATGATACAGTAGACAGGGATTCCTGTACCTCATGTTTGCTCACTAATGTTGGTACTTGTTAACTGTTGGTTAATCCACCATGTCATTACAGTTTTATTCCCAATGGCTGTTCATGACTGCTTGCAACTATTCATGTGGTACAGCTGTTGACCATCTCTGACTTTACTTTTGATTTGTATTGCTCTACTGCCACCCTTCTAGTGTATGCTGTGTTTTTGTGTACCCATTGTTGTTGTCAGATGTACCAATTTGCCTTAGTTAAATAAATAAAAGTTTCATACAACAAGCATTTGTCAATGCTGAATGTTGATTATGTTGGTCTGTTGAACTCGCCCAGTGGCCCTGTCACTGGCTCAGTCTGTTTTTCCCAGTGCTGCAGGCTGCTCTTTTGTACTGGGCTGCTGCCTGTGTTGGCACCTTGTTCTGCTGAGGAAGAAATCCGCAGCTGTCCCGACAGAGCTCCATTGAGGTGGCGCACTCTCTCTCTTACTCGCTTATTCTGTTTCTCTTGGCGCTGCAGGCTGCCCTTTGTACTGGGCTCCTGCCTGTGTTGGTGGCTTTTTCTACCCACAAAGAAATCCACAGCTGTCCTGACAGAGCTCCGCTGAGGTCGCTCACCCCTGTCTCACTCAGTCAGTCTGGTTCTCCCAGTGCTGCAGGCTGCCCTTTGTACTGGGTTCTGCCTCTGTTGGCACCTTTTCTGCCCACAGAGAAATCTGCAGCAGTCCCAACAAAGCTGCATTGAGCTCACTCACCCCCTTCTCTCACTCACTCATTCTGTTCTGCTGGCGCTGCAGGCTGCCCTTTCAACTGGGCTCCTGCCTGCGTTGCTGCCTTCTTATGCCCATAAAGAAATTTCAGCATTTACAATACAGCTCTGTTGAGCTCACTCACTCACTTATTCTGGTTTTCCTGCCACTGCAGGTTGCCCTTTGTACTGTGCCCCTGCATGCACTGCTGCCTTTTTCTGCACACAAACAAATCTGCAGCAGTCCCAACACTGACTCCCTCCTCACTCGCCGGTCTGTGTCTCCTGGTGCTGCAGGTTGCCCTTTGTACTGGGCTCCTGCCTGCATTGGCGGCTTTTTCTGGCCAGAAATAAATCTGAAGCAGTCCTGACACAGCTCCACTGAGTTCGCTCTACTCCCCTCTGTCACTCTCGCATTCCGCTTTCTGCTGGCGCTCGCAAGCTGGCCTTTGTACTGGGATCCTGCCTGCATTGCCACATTTTTGCCCACAAAGAAATCTGCAGCAGTCACACTGAGCCCGCTGAGCTAGCTCACTACCACTGTCACTCACTCGTTCTGTTTCTCTTGGCGCCGCAGACTGCGCTTTTGTATGGAGCTCCTGGCTGCTTTGGCACCTTTGTCTGTCCACAAAGAAATCTGCAGCTGTCCCGACAGAACTCCGTTGAGGTCGCTCAGTCTCCCTTTCTCATCACTCATTCTGTTTGTCCAGGTGCTGCAAGCTGCCCTTTTGTACGGGCTTCTGCCTGCATTGGCGCCTTTTTCTGCCCACAAAGAAATCCCAGCAGTCCTGATAGAGCTCCGTTGAGCTCACTAAGTCCCTTGTCTCACTCGCTCATGCTGTTTCTCCCACCACTGCAGACTGGCCTTTGTACTGGGCCCTGCCTGTATTGGACGCCTTTTTCTGCCCACAAAGAAACTGCAGCAGTCCTGACAGTGCTTCAGTGAGTTTGCTCTACCCCTCCCTCACTCGCCTATCGTCCTGTTACTTCCAGTGCTGCAGGCTTCCTTTGTAGTGGGCTTTGTGTTGGGGCCTTTGTCTGCCCACAAACAAATCTGCAGCAATCCTGACAGAGCTCAGTTGAGCTCGGTCACTACCCCTCTCACTTGGTCAATCTTAATCTGTCTCAAACACTGATTTCCCAGAGTGACCGTGCTATTGTCCGCAGGAGTGCAAAACATATTTTAGCCAGGATGTGAAAAATGACAGTTGAAGTGTTCATAAGGGTTGTGAAAAAAATGCCACTGTTGAAAATGTGGCATGACAGCGTACAAATTCTTGCGAGATTTACAAAGGGTGCGTGGAAACAGTTCAACACGGCACTTACAATCATGTTATGGAGTTTCGTCACCAAATTTTCAAACATAGGGATTTTAGGACCTCTGCTCATGAACAGTGCCACTATCATTTTTTAATCTGTCCTGAACACTGACTTCCAACAGTGACCATGTTATTCTGCGCCGAACTGTGAAAACACATTTCGATCAGGATGTGAAAATGACAGCTGTACTGCTTATAAGGAGGTGTGAAAATGGCACTGTTGAAAATCTGGTGTGACAATATTACAAATCTGCGAAGTTACAAGGGTGTGTGAAACTTGTAACATAGTCAATTGATGGGCTATTACCACTACATTTTCAACATAGGCATTTTAGGACCTCTGTTCATAAACAGTATCATTGTCATTTTCTTAATCTGTCCCGACAGTGATTTCCACAGCCACCATTCTATTCTGCGCCGGAAGTACGAAACACATTTCGGCCAGGATGGGAAAAATGACAGCTACACTGTTCATAAGTAGGTCTGGGAAAATGGCAGTGTTGAAAATCTGGAGTGAAAATATTATAAATTCGTGAATTTACGAGTGCGTGCCAACTGCTCAATGCATGCTCGTAACACAGTCATTTTATGGAGTATCATTACCACATTTTCAACATAGGCATTTTGGACCTCTACTCATGAACAGTGTCACTGTCATTTTCTTACTCTGTCCTCAACACTGATTCCCCACAGTGACCGTGCTATTCTGCGCGGAATTGCAAAACATATTTTGGTCAGGATGTGAACAATGACAGCTATACTGCTCACAAGGAGATGAGAAAATGCCAATGCTAAAAATCTGGCATGAAAATATTGTAAATTCACGAAGTTACAGAGCAACATGAAAACTGCACAACTCACGCCAGAAACAGTCATTTTTTGGATTTCTCCCACCAAACCACTATGCAACATAGGCTTTTTGAGAGCCCACCTCATGAACACTGGCACTGTCATTTTCATTAATCAGCCCTGAAGGGTGATTCCACAGTGGCCATGAAACTACCTTTTGGGGCCGATTAATGCCATGACAGTTCAAGAATTCATAAGGAGGGTCCCAAAATCCCCATGTTGAAAATTTGGTGAAAAGTCCCAAAATGCCTGAGATATGCACTAAAGTTCAAAAACCCTATTTATTACATTATACAGTTACTGGCATTTCAGTTTGTGGTCAGCTTTGAAGAGTGCAGACATATTCGGTCCCCTGAAGATGCGTCGCGCGGACTCGGAGGTAAGTATGGGGTGAGTGGGGTGTGGGGAGGCAGGGTGCTCAGTGGGTGGAGTGCGGGTTGTGGGAGGTGGGCCTGGGAGGCTCCGAGGGACCATTTTCTTCACAGGGTGAAAAAAAAGACATCAGTGGACTGTTTTCCTCTTTAACAGGTGATTTGGCATGATGGGGTGGGCTCCCAGCATGCCACCTGTGGGCAGGTGGGTGGGTGCATTGGCCGATGGGGGTTGGGCACCCCATCGGCAAGCAAGGAAAGGGGAGGAGCTGCAGGAGCAGAGGGATTGGGCACCCCATCAGCTATAGAAACAGAAGGGGGTATCATTATGCCAAAGGGATTGGGCACCCCATCGGCAGGAACAACATGGGGGTTACAGAATGCCAATGGGGTGGGCTCCCCATTGACAATAAACACAGTGGGGAGGGTTATATTGTTTGAACACGGCAGCCCGCGCCATGTTCTAAACAATATCAGGGATTTCACATCCCACCCTGCAATGGTCACTCCTCATTGCAGCAGATGGCTGATGCTGCAATGACGAGGCGGCCTCTGATTGCAGTGGCTGATTTTTAGAAAGTTGTGGCACGCTGGCTGAACTAGTGTTAGCAGCAGTGTGCCTTGGCATTGAGTATGGGGACAAGTCTTGCAGGCTGTGGTGGCATTGGGCACAGTAGTGCCACACCTCCACAACCTGCTTGTGAGAAAGTTGACTAACATGTTTCTTGGCGCATGCACGCAATCAACATAAAAAGGTTTTGAAATTTTCCTTGACCCATTATGCTTTCAAGAGCTTAGTGCCTGCTTTGACTTCTTGATCAGATCTTTGTGAGTCTAAACTGGTTCACATACTCCTTCTAGGTCCCCATTATCTGCTCTCTTATATTTTCTGAGTACTTCAGTACTTGCCCTGCTAGCCTTCATAACCTAACTGCTAAACAAAACTGGCTAACTGTGCTTTTCTTTTTTTAATTACCTCCCAAATGCTTGCCACTCTGGTAACTTTGTCTGTTCCTTCAGTCTGTCCTGCAGGGCCTCCTCAATCCATAGAAGCCAGCTATTCTGAAGCAAGGGACTAGTACTGATGAATCTAGCCTCTGCTTGCCAGTTAGCAACTATTGTAAATCATGCCATATTTTGGTAGTTTGTCACCAGTGCCTCTTCTTTCCTTATAATGCTTATAATACTTATAATGATCTGCTTGTACAGTACAAGATGAAGCATGGCTTCTTTCCTACTTGCTTCTAACACCCATTGTTTCAGGAATCCATCCTGCATGTTCTCACCAAGATCCTAACTTTCAGCTTTCCTACTAAGCCCTGTTAATTAGTCCTCACTTGAAGAGTCCTCGGCTCATTCACTCCCACTGTGTCTTTTCATATCCATCATCACCTTTTTATTTTCCAGATTCTTTATTATTCCCACTACTCTCCTGTAACTTTGCTTTTTTCTTTAGATAATTCCTGAAGAAGACCTATGGTTGAATGTCAATACTAACTTTATTTTCTATTTTCAGTGTGCATTTAAAGAGAAGCTGACACCATTAAGAGAACTTTCACAAAACATAATATTTAGACACAGTCCAGCTTATGTTTCACATTAGTTATGTATTCCTCCTCCCAATCATTTATTACTGAGGTCATTTACAAGAAAACAGCTTCTCTGCTGCTGAAGAGTTGATCTATTCTTACTGTTTTCTCTCTACCTGAAGGAGGTTTTATGTGATAAGGGTGAGTCCCTTATCACGCCACTCATTAGCATGAGAAAAGAATCGCTCATGTCAGAGGGTGACTTCGTGAGAGACCGCTGCAAACAATGATGGTCCTCTAAAAATATGCACTAGTTCTTGTTTTTATGTGGGGCTTCACCTCTGCATCCCTTTGTTGGGGCAAGCCCACTGCACCCCCAAAATAAGGATTCTCAACTCCAGGGGAGCAGATTTAGAAAATATAGAAACTCCCCTGGAAGCAAAAAATATTACCTGCACTGGATCCAAACCCTGCACCACAGGCTCTAGGAGTAGTGGCTCATGCCACTACACCACACAGCTAGCTCGGAAGGGCTTGGCCAGATCATTTTCTTTATCCTCTGTCTCTCGAATGTAGCCGTATCCTCAGTGTTACACTCACTATAGATATTCAGAGCTCTTTTCTCTACTTGCTTTGCATGAGAGAGTATGATTGAGTAGCTCAAATACTGAAGCACTCAATAATACACGCTCATATGTGGTGCTACCCTGAAGTCATAATGCACTGCCTGTGACATCACAGTTACTCCCATAGCAACAGATTGAGATGTCACAGCAAAGAATTATGACATGAAGTGAGGAGTCAGCTATAGAGATAGATGAACTCTGAGAGAGAAAGATAATGTATTCATTCATATTTCCTTAGTAATAAATAATAGGAGGAGAAATCTATAGAGCATATATGGAATGCATGCTGAATGATACCTAAATATTATGTTCTTAAAAGTTTACTTTGAGGCATCAGCAGCTCTTTAATATGACCATTTTGTTTTAAGATACTAACTTTTCCACTGCCTGCTCTGAGATGCCCATATTTACATGTGGAAAACTGAAATCCCACATGATGACAATACTTCATCAGCCTGCTGTCCTTATTATTTTCTCAGAAAGGAATTTGTCTTTTAAGTTCACTCACCTGGTGTTCTGTAGATTACCTCTACTCTTCGGTTTCTTCCCTTTGCTGAACAACTGGAGCCACAGTGTTGTCATTCCACCTTTTCACTTACTGTCCTGTCATCAACCAAACTGGCAGAATCCAGTCCCACATATACATACATATACCTTTATTTATTTGTTTATTTATTTTTCATTCTGAGCTTATAACAGAAAGTTTCCAGATGCATTTGTGTTTGGGAGGGGCTGAAGAAAATAACATAATAAGGTGAACAACTTGTTAATTAACATCAACAATAATCAATGCCATGCGATATGGTATGTCAAAAGGAGCAATGTACAAAACATTATTTATTTAGTTATATAGCTATTAAATTATGTACTGTATTTATTTGAAAATGGGTAACAGAAGAGAGAAACAATGAGCCAAGACTTGTTTTCTGACATACCTCAGGAGAGAGGAACATGAAATACAGAAATAAAAGCATCGTAGTATTAATGGTTGAAAGTGGTATTAATGATTAGAACAAAATAAATGTAAAACACAGTATCATTTTCTATAGTAAAACAATTGAAAGGATCATGTACACAATTTTAAATAGCAAAACAGGGAAGGATTAGGGATGGGAATGACAGGATGAGGAGGGAGTAGGATAAAGTTTTAACTGGTGCCTAACTGGTGCCTAAAGAAGAAAGGAGTACTATAGATGTATAAACAAACATTCAGTGTGGGGTAATACAGTACAACAAGGTGCTTAAGGTAGATAAAATTGTCCTTGGATAGGTGTAGTAAGGTAGATAATATTGCACTTGGACAGGTTCAGTGAAACGTTGCAAAACTGGGAGTAACAGTATGAGGATCAAGAAAATAGCAGGGTTGGGGCATATCCAGCAACTCCCCAACCTCCTCCCTGTCAAACCTAAACAATGGATAGCTTGGCATCAAGATGTACCATCTGTGATTTTGCAGAGCCAAAGTTTAATGAGACCAGGATGCCAGAACTATTTACAGTTGCTATGGCCTTCAACTTGTCCATGTCTTTCTCTTTAAATTTAGCATTAACAAAAAAATTACAGTTTCCTTCTTTCCCCAGTTTTCCCTTGTCATTTCACTCTTATCCAATCCCTCTACTCTTGCCTAGATCACTTGTTGCTCCCCACTGTTCCTCTAGCATCTACCTACTTTCACCCTTCATTTCCGCTCTGTGTTCCACATAGCATGTTGCATGTCATTCTCCATGCTTGCATTTATTAGTGTGAAGGAAGGCTTGTACACCCTCCATATGTTCAACTGAGACCTGTAACACCCTACCAGTAATACTGCCCTCCACCTTCCTATTTGAGTGATTAAGGCATGGTACAGGAAGGAGAGTGGGACCACGCTTGGAAAGCCCACAAGAAACTGGGCACCCAGGCATCCCTCCACACCCACAGAGCCCTCTGAAACTCCTGCACTAGCCTCATTCACCAGGCAAAAAGAACTATTTTCTATCGTCATTCAGCGCAAACCTAAACCACCCAACAAACTTCTGGAAAGTGTTCAAATCCCTTTTCTCCCTCCCACCCAGCCTCCACCTCCAACACTGTCAGCTCAGGCACCTACATCACTGATCCCTGCGGCCTTGCTGCTTTCAATACCTATTTCTCCAGCTGTACTGACTCACTTCTATCAGTCCTCCAGTGTCCACCCACCCCAGCCCCTCTCCCAAGACCACTCTCACCAGCCTTACAGTTCTTCTTCTGCCCTGTTTCCCAGGCGGAAGTATTCAAATCACTACGATCCCTGAACCCCAACAAAAGGTAAATGCCCTACGTCCCTGGATGCCAAGATGCTATATTTGTCCGCTCCAGCCATAGCCACCTCAAGCTGCATTATTCAACCTCTCCTTCACACTGGGCAAATTATCCACCAAATGGAAATGGGCTAACGATCAACCCCTACCTAAAGGGCGACCCTCCTCCCACGTAACTATCGCCCCATCTCCCTACTCCCGATTCTGGAAAAATACAGGAACGCCTGGTCCTCACCAAACTCTCTTCCTATCTGGACGCCTTCTCCTTCTTCACTCCATACCAATCCAGTTTTACTAAATCACACTCAACTGTCACCTCCTGCTATGAGTCACTGACGACATACTTACAGGGATGGACAAAGCCACATCACCTCTGCCATCTTTATAGACTTAGCCAAGGCTTTCAACACTGTCTCCATACTCTGCTCCTTTCTAAACTTAAAGAAGCCAGTCTCTCAACCCAGCCACCACATGGTTCCAAGACTACCTGGTGGGCAGACTCCAGGCTATAAAAGTCGCCTCCCACATCTCTAACCCCTACCAGTTACCACCCGGCGTCCCCAAGGATCAGTCTTGGGCCCACTGCTATTCTCCATATTCCTAAACAACCTCACATCAGCCTGTCATCACTCATCCATACATATGTATGTAGACGACACAGTACTGTATGCCACAGGCCCTCCAAAAGTGAAGTGGCAACTCTACCACAGAAGAATTTCAACACCATCCAGGAATGGTTCGGTCAAACCAACTATTCTTAAACCCTAAGAAAACTATGTCACTAACCTTCAGCTCACAGCAAAGACTCTCCCGACAAGCCCCTGCCCCCTTTTCAACACCCTGGATGGGACCCTACTGGAACAATGCACCAGCTTCAGATACTTAGGCTTCTGGCTCGATCCGCAGCTCAATTTCTCCACCCATATTGATTCCATACACAGAAACTACTCCTAAACTCGATGCCCTTTACAGGAACAAAAGCTCCCTCTTCCTGCCAGGAAAGCTATTGTTCAAAAGATGATCCTCCCAATACTCCGACTACTGCGCTATAGTCTATTCTACTGCTCCCTCCTCTGCCTTGGCCAGCCTTGACACCCTTTTCCACTCTTTTGTCGGTTTATCCTCGACTGCCCACAAACAACCCACCACTGCTCCTTATATAGCTCCCTAGCCCTGCTGTCCCTCCAAAACCACAGATTAACCCACTGTGCTAGGACCGCAGCCAAATTTTGGTCCCAATCCCTTCTCCCTACCTGGCCTATACCATCTCCCCACAACCTCCCCTGCTTACTCCCTCAGAAGCACCAACCCCAGGCTCCTACATGTCCCCTTCATGTGCACAACCAAAGGACAGCCACTTTCAAATTCCATATCCCCAGCTATGGAACGCCCTGCCTGCTCATATCAGATACTCACCCAACCCCAGCCACCTCAATCACCTACTCAGCACTCACTTCTCCTCTAGCTGCACTTGCTTTAGCTAGTGCCTAACTACATAATTGCATTTTGTGCACTCAGATGTGTTCTCTAAAATGTTCCTGTTTCTACTCAACAATTGTCTGCATGTCGGATGACCACTCATTGTATTGTTTAACTGCTGTACCTTGTGATTTGTGCTAATGTCTTGGGTCTTGACCCCAGGTCGCATCTGGAATTGAGCAACACTGCTCAGTATGCCTTCCTGGTTAACTCATAAATAAATAAATAAATCACAAACTGGGGTCCTATCTGAGTGATAGAAGCAAGTACAAAGGAGATGGCCTCCATCCATCTGGGATGGGAAAAGCAGTCCTGTGTGGAAGGTTTAGATACTTCTTTGATGGGCATTTAAACTAGCCAAGGTGGGAGGCAGAAACAGAGAGATGTAGTCCAGTAAAGATGAATTCCACAAGGGTAGACGTGTGAAAGAACAAGGGGATGGCAGGACAGTTGGGTCAGGATGTTGATCTAAAGCTGTGAAAAGGTTAAGGGGGTAGGTAGAGGAATATTGAGAAAGGGAGGATAGTACTGGGAAAATGGGAGGGAGAAGGATGGAAGCATGCAGGGAAGACATAATAGTGGGAGAAAGGGAAGAAAGGAGCCATGTGTGCCAACACAAGATGCCTGGAAAATAAAACTTCTGACTTTGAGGCAATCATAGCAGAGGTAGACCCAAGTCTGATGGCCATAACAAAGTTATAGTGTACTGACAACCACAACTGGGAAGTGACTATATCAGGCTACACCACATTCAGAAGGACAGGGAGGAAAGAGGGTGGGGATTGTTTTTATGAGAGGGAAGTTATGAAGGCCACAGAGATACAGGGATACCAGGTGGATAAGGAAGGCTTGAGGTACTGTGGGTCAGCTTAGAAATGGGGCCAGGGACTTTATCTGCATGGGGGTGGTGTACAGACCAGTAACACAGGAAGAGGAGTTTGACAAGGTTTTGGGGAGACTATTAGCAGAATGGCAAGCATAGGGGAGGTTACTGGTTATAGGGACTTTAATCTGCTATAATGGAGAATTCTTGAAGAATCTACAAAGAAATGAGGCCATCCTCAACTCCCCAGCATCTCTCGGCAGCTGATTAAAGAACCCACTAGAGGTGGGGCAGTACTGGACCTGACATTTATAAGCAGGGACAGCACTGCAGACATCACAGTGGGTAATCACCTGATTATAAGTGATCAATGTACTGTGGTTTGGCATACAGTTTAGGCAGGAGAAAAGTACACTAACACAAGAGTCCTGGAATTCAGGAGTTCAGATGTTAAAGAAATGGGAGACTGCCTCTTTAATACAGTACCTCGAAGAGTGAGATGGACAGGTGAGTGGAGTCCCAATGGAAAAGGACCAAGGAGGAATAGCTATGGCAGGAGCATGGAAGAAGTAGGCAAGGGTAGGAGGAGGAAGAGTCCACTAGGTTCTCAAAGAGGTGCCTATGGTGATAAGGAGAAAAGAACAGTTTTAGGAAGTACTGGGAGACCCAGAAACAGTGAAGTATATCTGAAAAACAAAGGGAGGCAGGAAGGAGAGTGAAGGCAGCTAAAGGCACAAACAGAGGAGAGGATTCAAGGAGGTAAAAAAAAAACAAGACTTCCTTTAGGCACATAGGAGTGAAAAGAGAAAAGCAATGGTTGGGAGAGTGAGAATCAGGAGAGTGGGGGAGCTGTGCAGAGGATGATCAGGAAAAAGCTAACATTTTAAATGAAAAAGTCTGCTGCATCATCACAGTGGAGGGACCAACATTTAACAGCAGACACTGGAGGGAGGGACGCAAGTCTATTTTTTGAGAGAGAGTCTTAAGGGATAAAGTGCCCTAAGGGTGATAAGGGGTGATGGATGGATGGGATTCATCTTGTTTTCCTTACGGCAAGATGATGGGATCAGACGGATTCACTCAAGGGTTCTAAAGAGCACAGTGCTTAGTTATCCCTCCAGCCACACTATTCAGCACCTCATTGGAGACAGGGTAATGCTAGAGGACTGGAGGTGGGCTAATGTAGTCTCCTGTACAAGAGCAGCAGCAGGAGAAGGCTATCAATTACAGGTCAGTCAGTTTCACATCAGTCATGGGGAATTGATGGAGACCCTGCTAAAGGAGAGATTGACGGAGTACCTAGAGGCAAATGAGCTGGGGCCACCAGCATCATGGTTTCACAGGGGAAGTCATGCCAGACATAGATTTCTTTGGGTGATTAAGGAGGTTGATCAGGGAGTGCAGTGGATATGGCCTGTCTAGACTTCAGTAAGGCTTTCAACACTGTACCACCCAGAAGCTAAGAAAGAAACAAAATAGCCTGGGTGTTGGTAAGAAAGTGGTAAGCTGGGTATCAAACTGGTTGAAGGATAGAGGTAGTGAGTGGTGGTAAACGGTAGACTCTCAGAGGACAGAAGGGTGACCAGTGGAGTGCCACAGGATCAGAATTGGGACCAGTCTTCTTCAATATCTTCATGAGTGACATTGCTGAGGAACTGAAGGGAAGGTGTGTGTTTTTAGATGACACAAGAATCTACAGCTGGGTGATCACTCTGGAAGGGCTGGAGAAGCATAAAGGATCTGGGAAACTAGAGTAGTGGTCTTGGGTGGGGCAGCTGTTTTCAATGCCAAAAGTACACAACCTTGCACCTGTGGTAGGGAAACCTGGAAGCTCTGTATAAGATGGGGAGGTACTTACAGTCACCAAGCAAAAGAAGAACCTTGGGTAATCATATGTGATGATCATAAGGTGTTAGAGCATTATGGCAAGGCAGTTGGCAAAGTTAGTGGGATGCTGGGGTACATAGGGAGGGATTTTGGCAGGAGAAGGAAGGTGATGTTGCCACTGTATTGCTCACTAGTGAGACCCCACCTAAAGTACACTGTCCAGTTCTGGAAGGTGCACCTCTGGGGCATTGACAGGTTGGAAGCAGTCCAGAGGGAGAGGGCTACCAAAATGGTACAGGGGCTGCATGGGAAGCTATACAAGGAGATGCTGTAGGATGTCAACATGAGCTTCCTGGAGTACAGAAGAGTGAGAGGGACATGATTGAGACCTACCAGTGGATTATGAGGGTAAACAAGGTGAAAGTAGGGAGTTTGTTTCTGAGGAGGAAAAGCAATAAAGCTGGGTGAAGGGTTTAAGAGGGATGTAAGGAGGCACATCCTCACAGAAAGGGTGGTGGATGCCTGGAACAGCCTGCCAGAAGAGGTGGTGTGCAAAACTGTGGGAGTTTCAAGCATCTGTGGGATAGGTACACAGGAATAATAATTAGATGAAATGGAGGTTGGATAAATATCAGTGACCAAATAGGATCCGAGGTGTATGTATAGGCAGGGACAAGTCCTTTTCTGACAACAAATTCTATGTTTCTATTTGAAATTCTTGTTGTTCCATTTGAATATTCTCTGCCCCAGTTCTCTGGTTCCCTCATCATTGGAATGGAGGCTGTCCCTCTTAAGCAATCTCCTATCCCTCCAGCAAGGTACTCAGTCCCCAGGAAATGAAAGCCTCTACCCTGCACAAGCCCTTTAGCCATGTGTCACAAAGTTTTTGTTTTTTTAACTGTCTACTCTCTCTTACATGATGCACCAGTAAGACCTTTGATAAAGTTACCATAGCTGTTTCCTCCATAAGCTTCCTACTTAATGCTCTTAAGTTCTTTCTGACTGATCCTAGATATTTCTTCTAAAGCCAGATAATTCATCCTTAGGTGGGTTATTACATCTGGTTTCCTTCCTGTCACTAGTAAATTTCCTAACCCTAGGTTGATGCTGCCCACTGATGCAACAGTGTAGCAAAGCACCACTTTATTCTCAGAAAGGAAGCACATTCCACTGTCTCTGTTCCGTAGCAACAGAATCTTCAACGAACACTATTCTTGTCCCATTCCATCTGATCACAGTTATCACCTTCTCCATTATTGCATACCCTGTGGATGCTCCAACACTCCATGTGGGTTGCTAATTGAAGTTTCACATGATGGTCTGGCCTGTAACTTTTCAGGCAGTGGCTCAAAAGCGATTACTGGTCATGACTTGTGGTTCTTCCCATCCCCTCCTTTACTACCTTCCTCCTGCCCATACCCTTATTCATTCCTGTTACATTTTTTATGTTGTCTTGTGCACGCACAGCCAACTTATTGGGGTAGCTTGGACCAGTAGATCTTGGAGGTGCGGTCATGTTAGGCCAATGGCGCCACTGCTTTTTCTCGGCTGGGCTCTGTGGCACAAATTACCACACTGTCTATGACAGTATTGGAAAAGCATGCCACCAACTTAAAATAATTTTGCTCTCTGCGATGAGAGAGTGATCCGTCATTGCAGGGCATGCCTTCCTGGTGTAACATTTCAATAAACATGGCGGTGTTACTGTACCACCTGAAATTTGAATGTCGGGTGTCCAATCCCCTGTTGGCATGCCTTCTCCCCAGTTTGCCAATTGGGGAGCCCAATCCCTGTCGGCATAATGTGCTCCATTTGAATTTCACTCTAAGGGGCTGCCCAATCTCCCTCGACATCATGCACCCCCAAACACGGACACGCTTTTGTGTGCCGATGGGGGCCCAATCCCAGTCGGGTTTCAGTCTCCTCACAAAGAACACAGGTGACACACTGGGAGCCCACCCCAGTATGCCAAGACATACCTGTGAAAAATCCTTCCCCGCAAAGTTTCTTTCATTTTTAAACCTGTAAACAGAAAACAGTCCTTTCTTTGTCTCCAGTGCCCCTCCCCAGCCCGTGCCCACCCTCTGTGTATCCCACCTCTCTGCACCTCCCTCACCCCATACTTACCTCTGGAGCCCAGCGCAATGATTTTCAGTTGACTGGGAACACGCCTACACTTTTCAAAGCCTACTGCGAACTGAAGAAATGCCAGTAAGCTGTATAATGGCATAAATGTTTTTTTCAAGTTTGGTGCATATCTCAGCCATTTTTGTGAATTTTGGCACCAAATTTTCAACATGGGGTTCTTAGACCCTACCATGAACTCAACCACTATCATTTCATTAATTGGTCAAAAAGGTGATTTTACGGTCACTGCACGGAATCACCTTTTGGGACCGATTCACAAAAAACAGTGTCACAGTTCATGAGGTAGGCTCTCAAAAGCTATGTTGCAAATTTGGTGAAAATATTCTCCCAAATGACCATGTTACTGGTATGTGTAGTAGTTACTATGCACACTCGTAACTTTGAGAATTTCTAATATTTTCACTCTAGATTTTCAACATTGCCATTTTTCTACACCTCCTTATTAGCAGTACAGCTGTCATTTTTCACATCTGGTCTGAAATGTGTTTTTGCACATGTGGCTCAAAATGGTGCGGTCGATGTGTGAAATCAATGTTCGGGGCAGATTAAGAAAATCACAGTGACAGTGTCCATAAGGAGAGGTTGCAAAAAAGCCAGTGTTTCAAATTTGGTGAAAAAATTCCCAAAATGACTCGTTACCAGCGTGCGTTCACGTAGTTTATAAACACGCTCGTAACTGCACCAGTTTTTGTATTTTTATTCCAGATTATCAAAACTGACATTTTTACACTGCCTGATAAACAGTACAGCTGTCATTTTCTCAAGCTGCCCGAAACATGTTTTGTAACTGTGGCACACAATGGGCAGCAGTCGCTGTGTGAAATCAATGTTTGGGACAGTTTAAGAAAATCACAGTGCCACTATTCATGAGCGGAGGTCCCAAAATGCCTATGATGGAAATCTGGTGAAAAATATCACCCAAATAAATACATTGTGATGTACATTGTGCAGCTTCTATGCATGCTCATGACTTCACCAATTTTGTTATATTTTCCTCCACATTTTCAACATTACCATTTTACACCCTCCTCATAAACAGTGCAGCTGTCATTTTTCACATCCTGTTCAAAATGTTTTTCGCACCTATGTGCCAAATGGCATAGTAGTTGTGCAAAATCACCTTCGCCAACGAACTGATAGAGTCACTGTTCATGGTGGGGTCACAAAAAGTCCATGTTGAAAACTTGGAGTGAAAATACCAAGAAATGCCCAGGGCATTAGGCTTTACCACCATAATGCTCTACTCTGTAGGGACTGAAAGGCATCAGGGGTGTGACTTGGGATTGTTGACAGTAATGCTCATGACATTCCACCCCACCCTGCAGCAGTGACAGGCATCGAGCTGTTCCTTGACTCTTCAGCCCCACAATTCACCCCATTATTCTATACTGCACCCATTTCAGTGTATTTCCCTATGTAATGGGGTGAGTGTAAACCCAAACACCACAAGGCACATTTCAACACTTGTCGGTGTCTGCAGAGTAGGGTGAGGTGAAATGGTGTGAGCGTTCTGGCCGACAACCCAAATGCACATCCCAATGCATCATTCTCTGCAGGGTGGGTGGGTTGATGTTGGTTCCATACTTCATTGCCATTTCTATTATGCATCTCTCTAACTCCTGCACTACAAATGCCAGTGCCAGCAAGACAACATTCGGCATTGACAAATGCTTGTTTGTATTTGTTGGTTCTTAAATAACAAGTCACAGATGGTGATGTAAACAAAACCTTTCATCACTGTATCACACTGTGCACTCCAATGCAGTAGACATCTGAGCTGGATTTTAAAACTGACAGGATTGCTACATGTCCCAGGGGCACATAAGATTTGGTGCTCTAGGCTTGTGTCAATCTAAAGGGATATTTTTCCCTTGCATCAAAGTTATGCTGGTTAGGCCATCCTTTCATGGCCTAGCTTGTATCAATGCAAGGGACCCATTTCATGAATCTTGCAGCCGATATTTGCCACAAGCTGCTGTAAATCACGTTGATTGTTGCAACTGTGCCTGAGATACTAAAATTAGGCACAGTTGTGGCAAACATCTATGCTGCAGCTGCAGAACTGAAAGGGTTTGATGCAGGGCTGGATGCAAGCCTTGTGTCAATGTTCTAAAATGCAGCCTCTTGTCTCTGGCTTACCCACTAGGGTTCCTTTGCAGCTATACACTTCTAATAACACACTTGCTGGCTTAGGAACTGTCTACAGACTCTTAATCCTGATTACTATTACCCCTACCTTTTTTTTTTATTTTTAAACTAAAACAACCTGTATTTATTTAAGTACAAAGGCTAGAGGAGATGTCTTTAGCATGTCACTCTCAGTGAGTCTTTACTACTCCTTCTCTGAGCCTTCACTGGTTCAACTCCTCCTACCTGCATCACCAACACTTCCAAACTTGGTCCCTTCAAAACTGCTCTCTGGAACTATCTCTTTAATGTCCACTGCTGTAGGTGCAACTAACCCTGCCCCCCAATCCTACTGCAGGACCTTTTCCTGCCTAGACCTCTTAATCTCAACAAGGTCCCTGGACTGCCAATCCATCTTTCCCCCACCCCTTTTACCTACCCCATTAGGTTTATACAAGGATGTATTCCACTGCAACTCCAGAGAAATTGCACATCTTTAATTGTAAATCTGTATTTTATACCAACATGTAGCTTAGTGTATTCTGTGTTCAATGTCTGCACCTGTAATATTGTCCAATGTTGTATCGGCACACTGTTCTATTGTCTTGCCCTACCTGCGATGCGGTGCCTTTGTAAATCAGTCCCTGATTCAAAGGTTGTAAATCTGACTTGTTCAAACAAATAAATAAAATAAATACATTTCTAATTTCAACAATTAATAACTAGCAATCAGCCTTGCAGGATACTTAGCTGATCAGCTTTATCTTCTCAGCTTTAGTCCTTCATATTTGTTTGAATCCATATCCCTGCAGCTGTCTCACTGTTTACATCGTAATTTCTGAATTCCTGAATTTTTTCAGATGTCTTGATACAGTTTGTAAAGTCTGTCTCTCCTGCTTCTGAATTCAAAGTCAGTGGATCAACATCTTGGCTGTTCTTGATCCTCTGAAGCTCTTTATAATTTTGCCTTAACACGTCATAGTTCAGTTTTCAGTTAGTATGGTCTTGAGTCAGTTATCTCTGCTTCCCTTGTGACACACACTATCTCCTGGATGCAGCTCCAGTAGAGTGGGTAGAATCTGAAAATTCTAATCTTTGGAAATTTTGTAGAATTTCACAGAATTTTCTGAAATTTGATTTTGGCAAAATTTGAATCTTCCAAGTATGTTTTATACATTTTGCCCCATTCTGTGAAGTTTTCTCGCTGAATTGCAGAATAATACATGTAAACTGCAGAATCATAGTTCTGAAGAATTTAATTCTGCAGTTTACTACATCAATCACAATACGTGTAATCATTCTGCAGTTTAGTGAACAGTTCTATGGAATTTCTTTCCACCTTCAGAAGGAAATTTCACAAACCAATCATTGACAATGATCGGTTCTGTGGAATTCCTTTCCATATTGTAATACATTAATCCACAATTCATATATTTCTTCTACCATTCTAAGTTTGAATTTCCACAAAGTTGCCAAAGTGCCAGCTTATTTTATTTTCACACAGCCATAAACTTTGGTAATGGTCCAGTACTTTTGTTTCATTTTACTGCTGCAGGACAGAGCTCTACAGATCTTTTGCAGGACAATAGAAATAAGGGTTATGGATGAAAGGCTGTTGAAATATGCAATGGCTCAGAACAGACTTTTGGACATTTTTAAAATACATCTTTAAAATTATGACTTTTGTACTTACTTTAACTTCCTTTAACACCTATTGCAAGGCAAAGGCTCAGAATGTAGCATTCAGCGGATCATCCCACCACCACCCTATCCCCACCCAGTTACGTACAACATGCGCTGGTGTTTCCGACATATTTACTTTTACTACTATTACAGAGGCAAGTGATGCAGTCATTGTCTGTTGTTGTTTTGTGGTAGCAGCTTTCATACATGCCACATTACTTTTATGGAGTGCAGAAAATAACTGCAACTTGGCAAACTGTAGGGATTTTAAAGCATGTAAACACAGAGGCTTAAGAGTAGTGAATAGTGAATGTGATTCTGACTGCCTTCTTTTTATTTATTTATTTATTTAGGATTCAGATCATACCTTTGAGCTCAGAGCTCTTTTACAAAGGTTCCACTTCAAATTTTAGAATCTGAGCAGTGCAGAACACAAAACTGTTCATGCAGATCTGCAAGCTGAGAAAACAGTATCTTGGGCAGTGAAGTGGGAATTTTAGTGTGAGCTGCAAGTAAACACAGAGAGCAGTGTAAGAGTAGTGAATAGATGTGATTCCAACTGCCTTTTAGAATTTGAGGAGTGCAGAACACAAAACTGTATCTTGGGCAGTAAAGTCGGATTTTACCTAGCGTTCATTTGTGTATCAGTATTTCAGTTGTCGGTCATTTGAATGGTGGGATTTTAGCACTGTCAGGATTCTGGTGTCAGGCTTTAATTTGTTAGGATTTCAGTTGTCAGGATTATGTATGGATCCCAAAATAAGGAGCTCACAAATGTCTAATGGGCTTCTTTTTATTGGAGTTTTATTGCAATCCCTCCACTCAGCAGACTGTTTACTGCACTACTTTTCTCTGTTAGTGTTTCCCAGTGAGGAACGATGTTCAGAGTTCTCTGATCAACACAGAATTAGTGTTGTTTTTAGTGCAGGAGATCAAGGCTGTCATCTGTAACTATGCTATTCTGCAGTGGTTGATATTTTTCTTTCACTCTGACAGTGTTTTTAAGTTTTGATGGGAAATGGTCACAATGACAGTACATGTATTTCAATCTTAATTTGTGCATAATTTTTAAGAGAGTTTTTTTAAATAACCCAGAGAAGAAAACATTTAAAACATGACAGTGACAGATTATCCATTAGTCAAGAAATATAACCAGAGACTAGCAAACATCCTCGAGACTAATAAGTCAAAGGTCACAGAATGGAATTCTATGAACTGACTTCACAGATATTTTAAATCTCACTAGAAGCCAAAAGAAAGTGTGTGTGTGCATGTGTGTGTGTGCTAAAGCATATTAATTAGAAATATGTAAGACACGTAACGCTGTGTGTTCATTTGTCAGTATTGTTTGTGAATATTTAGACTCACACTGTTTAAACTTGTGCAGCCTGCAGTTAGTGTTCATTAGTCAAACTGTAACTTGAAACAGGACCACCTTGTACACATGGTTATATTGCCTAATGATGTCAGTATACTCAATATGTCTGTATACAACTCAAATATTTTACTACTAAGTACAGTAGCAGTTCTGCATATATGAAACAAAAGCTCAGGGAATCATCACCAACCAGTTAGAAACAAACCTCTGAGCCCACATTTCAGGATCTTTTTAGCTTCAGAACAATTATGAGCAAAGCCTGCTAAAAGTATAAGTTCACTCACTGTCCCTTTATTCTGTTCTTTTTGGTAACCAGATAGGACTACTGGGCACAAGTGCCTGTTTCCAGGGGTGACCTGGGAGCACTGGGATGGTTAAATGAGTTGCTCAGAGTCACACAGCATGCAAGTGGAGATTGTGGGAATCAAACTCAGGTCTGCTGAATGTGCCAAGCTCATTCACAGCTCATTACTTGAACCTCAGGAGTGCAAGGAGTCAGGGAAAGAGGCTGACAACACAGAATATACAGAAAAGCTAGAAGAGACAGGGAACGTGGTAAGAAATGCCAAAGCACAGACAGAGGTGAGGATAGCTCAGGGAGTGAATAAGGGTGAGAAAACATTCTATAGGTTCATAAAAGAAAAAAGGAAGACTAAGAGAGGCCTTGTTTGAATCACGAAAAGGATGGGCAGCCCAAGGAACATGGCAAAGAGAAGGCAGAGGCACTCAATGAATATTTCCGCTCAGCCTTCACACAGGAAGAAGACAGTAGCAGTCCAACAGTAGGCAAAATAATATTCCACTTGGAAGCACAGACACAAGTCCCTTCACAGTGGAAAGGGTACTTGAGAAAATCCATGCGTTAAAGGTGGATAAAACTATGGGCCAGATGGGATACACCCAAGAATACTTAAGGAACTTGGGAGGGAACTAGCAGCCCCTTAGCAGTGCTTTCATCAAATCATTGGAGAACAGGAGGTTATGGATGACTGGAAGGTTGCAACAGTAGTGCCACTTCACAAGAGCAGAAGCAAGCAAAAGCCAGAAACTACTGTCCAGTTAATCTAACGTCAGTGATGGGAAAATGATGGTGTCCCTACCAAGGAAAGAATTGTTGCTGTGTTTTGAGGAAAGTGGTCAGCTTGACACAAAGCAACATGGTTTCACAGCAGGGAGGTCCTGCCAGACAAACCTGGTAGATTTCTTCGACTGGATCACCAGAACGGTGATCAGGGTGGGCAGTGGTGTGGTTTACCTGTACTTCAGTAAGGTGTTTGACTCGGTTCCACGCAAGAGACTAGTCAATAAACTGGAGAATGTGGAGTTGGGCTTAAGGTAACAGGCTTGATCAGGAACTGGTTAAATGAGAGAACACAGAGGGTATTAGTAAATGGCACTCTGTCAGAGGAGGGTAGGATGACTAGGGGTTCTGCAGGGCTTGGTTCTGGGGCCAGTTCTCTTCAACATATTCATCAATGACATTGCTGATGGACTGAAGGGAAAGGTGTGCCTATTTGCTGATGACACCAAAATCAGCAACAGGGTTAACACACCAGAGGGACAACAAAGCATGGAATTTGATCTCTGAAAGCTGGGGAATGGTCAAGGATCTGGCAATTGAAATTAATGCCAAAAAATATCAAGTCATGCACCTGGGAAAATGTAACTCAGGGAAACTGTACTCGATAGCAGGGGAGCATCTGGTGGATACAAGGCTAGAGTGAGTTCTCAGGGTGAGCTTATCAGATGACCTCAAGGTCAGCAAACAGTGTGAGAAGGCAACACTAAAGCTAGTGGCATCCTGGGATGCATAGGAAGGGCATCTCAAGCAGGAGGCATGAAGTGATCATGCTTTTGTAATCAATTCCTGGTAAGAATCCACCTGGAATATTGCATCCAGTTCTGGAGGCCACACCACAGGAATGACATAGATTGGCTGGAGACGGTGCAGAGAACAGCAACAAATATGGTGCAAGGATTGTGCCAGAAACCATATGAAGCCAGACTCAGTGAACTCAATCTATATTCTATCGAGCAGCACAGAAATCGGGGGACATGACAGAGACATTTAAATACCTTTAAAGACAACAACAAGGTGCAGATGCAGAACCTCTTTCAGGTAAAGACTATAGCAGGACAAGAGGGCATGACCTTTGCCTCAGGACAGGTAGGTTCACAAGCAATATGAAAATTCTTCTTCATGGAGCAAGTTGCTGAAGCATGGAATAGCCTGCTGAGGGGTGATGGGGCAAAGATGGTGGGAAATTCAAGCTGGCATGGGACAGGCATTGTGGGATACTAAAGCAGGGAACTAAGTGGGGGTAGGAAACAAGTGCAGACTTGAGGAATCATAAGGTCCCCATCTGCCAACAACTTCTATGTTTCCATGTTTCTCTAGGCTATACTGCCAGCCCCTTGAGAACATGATATCTGCAAGTTCAATTCTAGCACCAAACAGTGGAGAACCCCAGGATGTTTGGGTCACAGAGACAGGAAAACAGCATCAGACCGTGTTTGTAGAGTTGCTAATTCAGTTCACAATTGGTTAAAATAGCGGGTGCATTTTAGCCAGTGGCTAATTTTGGACCTTAGCATTTACTCAGCTGGCATGAAGCAGCACTGGACAATTTGCTTGATGTGTAAGGAAATATTTTTACCCCTCCCACATCATATTCTTTTTACAATTTAGAGTTGGACAATAGTAATTTCATTAGTTCTTAGCTAGCCTGGTGGTGCTGGGTGTTGAGGTGTTAGCATTATCTCATGCCATACCAGTGACCCATGTTTGGGAGCAGATTGAGGTCGCTGAGGGTTCGACCAGGAGGAGAGGATTGAGCATCCGATGGACTGCTCTGCTCTCCTGGGGAGGTGGGTTGTGCATCTTGCAGTTCTGGTGGCTCACAGGGAGACTGGGAGCATTGCTACTAGTGGGCATGCACATGGAGTATGGTGGGGTTTCCAACATCCCATGGACAGGTGCAGAGTGCGCCATCGCACGCTGTGCATCATTGCATGTCAGTGCCTCCAGGAATTTGAAACAAGGAAAGGCCCTGGCACCCAGGAAGGTGAAGGTGGGTCCAGTGGATGACCCACTCGCTCAATGCTGGGTCTTCCCAGCCAGTCTCCATACCTCCTCCCCACTCTGGACACACTACTAAATTTAGGTATAGCACCAGAGGGAGTAGGTGGTCCGTCTCAGGGACTCAGAGCTGGGAGGGTTGGGTGGTTGGTAGTAGGGTGAGGAGAAATTCTAGGAGGATGCTAGGTCTGGGGAGACATCAGGCAGAGCTGGAGTTCACTGGTACGAGACCCCACACTGGAGAGAGTCCTAAGGGACCAGAGAGGAGCATAAAGAAAGTTAAAAAATTATATTTCTTCTTACTCCTTATCAAGCCCTTTGTGGGAATAAGGAACCTAGAGAAAACTACACACATATATGCATGAGGGTAACTAAATTACCATTTTACATGATTATGAGACAGCTATATATAACATACAATGTTTCCTGTTGTCTCAGGATTCTAATAATAACTCCAAGTATTGGAGAAAACTGCTTTGGAAACAGAAAAACAAACACTCATCAGTTTTTGTACCTACAGCATTGTGTAGAGGCATGACATCAGACTGTACATGGCTGGTAGGTATTTGGGCATCCTCTGCCCTCAGTCCACAGGGAAATACATGTGACCAGCTGTCATTGAGCTTGCAAAGCCCTAGCTGCCTCAACTGCTCTACCCTCTATTACACATTTGATTATCGTGTTGTGTAGCACAGGACAACATGAATTATGTGCTCACAGTTTACAGTATCAACTTTGTACATATTAACAATTTTATACTGTAGACATTTGAATCACATGATCTGTCATACATAGAAACTGATGGCAGATAATGATTGCTGGGCCCATCTAGTCTGCCTGTATTTAATTACTGTATATTCACTTTTGCTGCAGACCAAACTTGATCTACAGCAATGTCTCTTACACGTCTTTCCATCCTCCAAACCAAAAGTTAATTGGTTGAACAGAATTACAGTCTCATTACAAGTGATTTTCAAAATGAATTAACAAAAAAAAAAGGTCACAAATTGTAAAAGCATCCTTGGCTGTCTCTCATTACTGTGAATACAATGTCTGGATTATTAAAATAAAACAGAAATAAATAAATCCATATTGTTGCTTACTCAGCATTGGTATACAGCTGGGTACCATCATAATATAGTACATTGGTGCAGTATATACTTATCATTGTGTCACGACTCTGTGAGTAGTATATTCCTTCACATGTTCCCTTGATTTTTCAGCCTTGCTCAATGCCATCATTATTACTGATTCGAGTATCATGTCTGTGTAGCATAGTACAACATGAATTATTTGTGCCACACAGTTTACAGTATTGGCAATGTGCATATTATTAATTTTACACTTTATCCATTTGAATTGCCTAACCTGTCATGCATAGAAACATAGACACTGCTAGTAGATAATGACCGCTGGGCCCATCTAGTCTGCCCATTTTTAATTATAATCAGGTTTGCTGGAGATCCAGCTTGATGCAGCACTTGCACTTCCATCCCTTCCTTCCTCTAAGGGTTTCTTTGTACCTATCTAAGGCATTTTGAAACCCACCACTGGTTTCAACATCACTGCTTCCCATGGGAGGCTGTTCTAGGAATCTACCACCCTTTCTGTAAGAAGTACTTCCTCACACCTCTCTTGAATCTACCTCCTTCCAGCTTCATATCATGATCCCTTGTTCTGCAGCACCTTTTTCTCTGAAACATACCTCCTTCTGTACCTTATTAACGTCCGTGAGGTATTTAAAGGGCTCCATCATATCATTGCTCTCCTCCTCTCCTCCAGGGTGTACATATTGAACTCTTTTCAATTTCCTCTCATAGGGCTTCTGATGCAGACCATGCATAATTTATTTTGACATCCTCAGCTTTCTTTTTGTCACTTTCGCCTTTTTCCGATTGTTCCTTCTTTCTCAACTTACTTCTTTGACTGCTCCCCTCCTCCTTTGCTAACCGCCTGCTTGGGATCTCCCTACTCTCTTGCTCAGCCTGTGGTGGCCCACTTTCTGCCTCCCCATTTGTTCCATCACCTCCTCAGCTACTTTAAATGCCAATTGAAGTAACATTTAAAATGTGCACTGAGGACTATGGTTCCCTCCTTAATGGAGCTGCATTCACCTAAGTATAGGTTCTTATCCTTCCAGCTTGGCCCTCAGTCCCTATTGCAGCCATACGTCTCCTCTCTACACCATTTCTTCTACCATAACTTGAAGGCCTTGGTGGAGCTCCTCTTCTTCCCACATAGTACAAGGCGCACTTGCTGCTCACCCTTTAAACACATGGGAAACACAGGATCAACCAAATAAATGGTCTAACTTTACCGAAAAAAATTTACACAAATTGCCTACAGCAATTAATCTTTACTAATAAGCCCATGAAACACCTGTATCAAATTAATGCATTAAAAGCCATAGTGGCTCTGACCAAAGCTTGTCATTTGTTGTTTGATCTGTATAACCTTTCCATATTGTTTGTTCTGAGTAAGTCTTCCTCACTGGCAGTGTCGATCTGATTCTTTTCACATTAACAAATGTGCTGGTGGCAGTCCACTTTCAAGGTGAGAACTCTGATATGATAAAGTCAGTCCTTTATATATAAATATATATATATATCCTCCAGTGTCATGTGATT
Source organism: Neoceratodus forsteri (assembly GCA_016271365.2). Lineage (NCBI taxonomy): Eukaryota > Metazoa > Chordata > Ceratodontiformes > Ceratodontidae > Neoceratodus > Neoceratodus forsteri. The sequence goes on along the minus strand of CM057455.1, from coordinate 632,660,803 downwards.
TCTCATGATGATTTTGCAGTTTGCACAGATTTATCAACTAGTAATGGGTGAAGTAAACAAAACTCACTTTGTGAATTACTTTGTGAAGTTGGCAAAATTTGCAGTGCTGACTTCACAAAGGTTTTACAAAATAGTGTTGCTCTTTTGCTAGGCAAATTGACTTAATTAGTTTAACTTCATAACTTCACCTTAACTTTGCCACTTACCTCACAGTAGGCAAAGTTAAGTGAAGTATGAAGTGGGAACTTTGCAAAGTTATTCAGTGAAGGCAATTTTTTTTGTAACCCAATATACTTTATTAAGTTTTCACATTCAAACATTAACAACAACCCTTGTAAGGTGAAGGTAAGTTTGCAACTTCACCAGAACTTTGCTGTTGAGGTAAAACTTTGCAACATCTCTGTTCTCGACTGGTTCATTTGACATGGGATGACCTCAACTTGAGGTACTGTGTACAAATTGATTGTGAACTGCTTGAACTCAGCACAGCTAGACTGCAGTCCACTGTCATTGAACACCTCATCAGGTATACCATGAAAGATGCCTTGAAAAGATTGCTTTTAGGCAGTTTATTACGGTCCCGCTAGTGGAGTTGTGCAGTGTACTCTCTTCTAAGTATACTGAGTAGTAATCAATCACAGTCAGATTAATCTTTTCCATACCATGTGAAGAAATCTGTTCTTACTTTTCTGAAAAGATCTCTCTGTGATGGGATGAGGATGTAATGACGCTTTCTGCCGTTTGGTCTGTGTGAACCGACCCACAGTTTGTCACTGTCTCTGTTATGTCATGGCTGGATTGATTCTGGGCCAATACATAACCTCACATGCTCATTGTTTGCACTTCTCAATTCTCACATGTTCTTCATGGATCTTTTGTAGCATTTCCTTCTGTAGGACATATGGAATCACAACTTTTTCACCTGTGTAAATAATCCCATCTACCACAGTTAATGGATTCCTGCCATTCAAATACACCCTGATATCCACCAGGCAGTTAATTTTTTTCCTATCTGGCAACCCATTAACAATCATCTCTTTCAGCACTGCAAATTTGACAAGATGTGGAGGCAGATCCACTTCCTACAATATGGTGCTATGAGTATACTAAATCCAATTGTAATAAGTCAGAGACGAGCACCATATAATCAGTACAGCCAGTCTGCACACCAATGAGTGTTAAAGCCTTTTTATTTTAACATAAACATGGATAATTATACAGCACGGCAACCCATTTCCAATCACCAACATTATATGCTGGTACTTAGTGCTTTTCAAGGCTTTCAGCACTGCAACACATCCTTTTCAGTTTCTTCCATGATCTGTTTTAACCTATCTCCCATACTGGCATTGCATAGATACATAGATACATAGACAGTGTCGGCAGATAAGGGCCTTTGGCCCACCCAGTCTGCCATTTGAGCTTGTAAGTTCAGTTTATGTTTTCCTAGAAGTCTGTTGCCCTCACCCTGACCTCCAGAATTCTTTATGTCTATCCCATGCATTCTTAAATCCGTGATTGTTTCAGCCCCACCACTTCCTCTGGCAGGGTGTTCCACTTGTCCACCACCCATTCTGTGAAGAAATTCTTCCTCATGTTTCCTCTGAATCGTCCTCCCTCCAACTTCATCCCATGCCCTCCAGTCCTGGAACATCTTTTTCGCTTAGACATAGTGTATTCCTGCACCCTGTTCCTACCTGTCAGATACCTGTATGTCTCTATCATATCCCTCTCTCCTCCTCTCCTCCAGGGAGTACATGTTCAGTTCCTTCAACCTGTCTTCATAGGACTTGTGATGCAATCCATGCACCATCTTTGTTGCCCTCCTCTGAACCTTCTCTACCATGTCTATGTCCTTACGTAAGTATGGTCTCAGAACTGTACACTGTACTCCAGGTGGGGCCTCACTAGTGTCTTGTATGGCGGAATTATGACCTCCTTTCCTGCTGGTGATGCCCCTGCCTATACATCCCAACATCCTATTTGCTTTACCTGCTGCCTTGTCACACTGTTTCCCTACCTTGAGGTCATCATAGATGATAACCCCAAGATCCCTTTCCTGCTTGGTGCATGCTATATCCTCACCCCCAACTGATATATTGTGCCAGGGTTTTTGTGCCCCATATGCATTATCTTGCACTTCCTTGCACTGAATTTCAACTGCCAAACCCTGACCATTCTTCAAGTTTCTGCAGGTCCTTCTCATTCTGTCTACATTGCAGCAACTATCAGATCTACATAACCTGCATGTGCTTTTCAGGCTGAGATTCCAAAGGATCTTTTGGATTTACTCCTTGAGACAAGGCATCTGATATACACACCAGTTTATCAGGGGTATATGATACACATAAATGGTATCCCATGATATGGGCAAGTCAAATTGAATGACTGAATAAGAGTGACTCAGTTTGAACACCTGCAAAAAGGGCTGCAGTTACAAAACAGTGTGAGTGAAGACCATGACATTACTCAGGTATTGTACTGTCTTGGAGTTTGTTATAAATAGTTAGGGAGGGTGGGGCATACTCTGGGGGGCTGAGAGGCATGTCATATAGTTTCAGATGTGGGAAGTCATGGTTGTGACAGTCGTTCATATTGGTGTGGGCTCTCTTTGTGATTGGCATTTGTTTTCGCCGATGTCCTCCACACTATATTCTTTTCACCCGTATCACATAGAACCCATGTAAATCATGCTTCTGCATTTTATCATCATTCACTGAATTCATAATGGTCATTCATTTAAAGGTTTGCAGAACAATGGTAATAGTCGTGTTCAACAGCTTCAACTATGACACACTAACCGTATATGGACAGATGAAAACATCCACATGCAAAAGTTATACCCAAATGTTCACTCTCTATTTGAGCATACCTTGTTCCTGCATCTGTCATAGCTCTCAATGCATAAGCAATGGGTTGCCATTTATTTCATATGGTTGCAACAGTATGGCTCCAAGCCCGTGTTGTGAAGCATCTGCTGAAAACTTCACTGGTTTTCTTGGGTCATAATACCTAAGTATATGTGCTTTTGTAAAAGAACTACAAAATGCTGGATCAGTGGCACTGAGGGTTGAGGTACTGACACCACACTGGCAACCTGGGTTTGAGAACGAGCGGTGCCACTGGGGGTCGGCAGGAGAGGAAGGGATTGAGCATCCGGAGGACAGTTCTCCTTCCTGAGGAGGGTTACGGGTTTCACCACTCTGTAGTGGCACCTGGGGGTAGTCAGGTGCATCACAGACGTAATGGAGTTACATACAATGGGGAGGAGCTTGGTGGATGGTGGTGGTGATGATGGTGCCTAGCTGCCATTGCATGATCAAGTTTCTTGGGGACAAAAGCACTGAAAACACCTCTAGAGCTCTGGTGAGATGACGGAGACACCAGTGGCATGCCCACATCGTAACGCTGGTCCAACACACCCAGGACTCTCCACAGCCAGCCCTGTGACAAGGTAGGTCCTCTAATTTCAGAAAGTGTTACCAAGTGAGGGTGAGGCCTCCTCCAGGAGGGTGATGGGGGAAGCTGGACCTGCCAAGTTGCTTTGGGGAGTCTGGGGTAAGTGGGCTTTCAGGCAGGGATTGAGAGGCACAGCCAAGAGGGTACTCCCAAGGATGCCTGGGGCCCAGTAGAGAGAAAATAGAGTTAAAAACAGAACTACAAAAGAACCCCAGAGCAAATACCTTGAGGCATGGGTTATCTCAGAGGATGTTAGCCATACAGCCAAGTTTTAAAGGAAACACAATTGCATACCCCAATAATACAAAGCATCATGGGAAACATATACAAATCCTATGACAGAATAAAGTAGAGCCAGTCCAGATTCCTCTCATAGGTATTTGCATGTGTTTCCCATGATGCTTTGCATTATTGGGGTATGTGAATTGTGTGCTTTGTAAGCTGCATCTTTAAGTTTTGCCATGCTTCCTTTTGTTCATGAGTTCATGTCCAGTGATTTCTTTTGTCTAACAGGAACCTAAGGGTACCAAATTCTCAGACAGATCTGGATAATTCACCCATGTAATTTACCATCCCCAGGAATCTTTGTTCATCTGTTTGTTACTGAGGACATGGAATATTTAGTACCACCTCAAATTTCTTTGCATCAGTTCTGCTTCCTTCATTGGTTATTACATTACCAATAAAAGTCAGTTCATGGGCTCCAGAAACACATTTCTCTTTGTTCCAGTTTCAGTTAGCTTTTCTGGTAGCCTCGGTACTTTTTTTCGCCTACAATTAGGTTCTTTCTTAGATGTGCCCCGCACAATGATATCATCCATGGATGTGTCCACTTTTGAGGTGCTCCCACTGCATATGAATAGTTTTGTGGTACACTTCTGAAGCTGAAGCTATTCCAAATGGAAGTCTTAAAATCTGTATCTTCCAAAAAAAGAGTTAAATGTGCATAATTTTGAACTTTTGTCTTTTGAGGATGGGAGAAAAGGCTGTCAAGGGGTGCCGATAAAGGAGGGACTCTGTCTCCACCCTCTGGGAGCTGGAGGATTGCAGGAAAAGGCCGACTGGTAAAAGTGCAGACCAGGGGAAAACAGAATCCCTATGGGAACATGAGCAGGGAAATGGAAGTATAGGAAAGGGTGGAAGGTAGTCCTGCTAAATGCCAGCAGCTTGGGCAATAAAATGCCTGAGCTCCAGGCGATGCTAACTGAGGGCAGTAGATGTGGCAGTGGTCACTGAGACCTGGGCCACTGCAGGACATGACTGGGACCTGAACCTGGAGGGTTACACTATGTTCAGGAAGGACAGGAGGGAGGGAAGGGGAGGAGCGAGCAATGATAGTCAAAACCTGCATTGGCATAGGGGAGTAGAGGAGGCAGAGGGAACTGTGGAAGCAATTTGGGTCACCTTGATAACAAGGGGGCAAGAGAGTAAAAATAGGAGTGTGTATAGACCCCTGCTCTGGCGGAGGAGCTGGAGGAGAGTCTGTGGCAGATGTTGGGAGACACTGCAGACTGGGCAGAGGAACGGTGGTGGTGTTGGGGACTTGAACATGCCAGGAACAGACTGGGAGACTATGACATCTTCTGTGACCAGGGAACAGAGGTTGTTGGATGTCTTTCAAGACGCTGCCCTAACTCAGGTGGGGGAACCGACCAGGAGGCGCTGGTACTGGATGTGGTCCTGGCAGACAGTGACCAGATTAGGGGCCTGGAGGTAAGGGACCCGTTGGCAGGAGTGACCATGCCACGGTCTGGTTCTGCCTGGACCTAGGAGGCTAGAAAGCTGCACAAAGACGGATGTAACCGCTTCAGGGGAACGGATTTTAAGGAAATGGGAAGGATCCTTAAGAGCATTTGGATGGGATTGGGTCAGACATGGACGCTGATAGTAGGTGGGAAATCATCAGGAGAGGGTGCAAGATGCTACCAGCACCTGTGCAAGAGTAAGGCGAAAATGCGGTGGGCCTGAAAACCCTGCTGGTGGACCAGGGAGGTCCAGGAGGTGGTGCAGGGGAAGAAGGCAGCCTATAGACAATTCAAGTGCTCAAGGAGTGAAAGGGATCAGGGGAGTATGAGCTGATGGCTAGAAGAGCCAATAGTGTGGTGAGGGCGGCTAAGGCAAGGAAGGAGCAGAACCTGGCCAGGAAATCAGGAGAGGGAACAAGGGTTTTTGATACATTGGGGAAAAGCAAGGGTGAAGGAGCAGATTAGCAGGATTAAATCAGGGAGAGATGGGCACAAGACCCGGGAGCAGGCTGAGGTACTAAATGAGTACTTCACCTCAGTTTTCACCAAAGAAAATGGGGTGCTGCATCATACATGGGAGGAGACAGAGATACTGAGGGGGGACCCTTACCGATCAGTGGGTCTGGGGAGAGGGGAGGCATCACTGGCAGGAGGGGAGGGCTAAGCAGGAGAAGAGGTACTGGAAGTGGAAATCACAGCTGAAAGAGTGAGGGAAGCCCTCAGCTCCTTAAGACAGAGAAGGCACGGGCTGGATAAATTACATCCCAGAGTGCTGAAGGAACTTCATGGATGTCCTGGCAAAACCCCTGGTGGAGCTTTCACCATCTCTGAGGACAGGGTGGGTGCCCCAGGACTGGAAGGTGGGCGCATATAGTGCCTATCCACAAGGGGGATCAAGGGAGGTGGCAGAGAACTACATGCCTGTCAGCCTGACATTGGTGGTGGCCAAGGTGATGGAGGGCATTGTCAAGGAGAGGTTAGGGGGGACCTGTAAAGTCAGAGTGCCTGGACGATAGACAGCATGGATTCATCCGGGAAATCGTGTCAACCAAAATGATTTGTGGCTTGGGGACAGGACCTATGAGGAGAGGCTCAAGAGCTAAATATGTACACATTGGAAGAGAGAAGGGACCGGGGGACATGATAGAGGTCTTCAAGTATGAAGAGGGTAAATAGGGAGGAACAGTCAGGGTGCTTCAAGGAAGGAGGAGGGGCCACTAGAGGGCATGGGTGGAAGCTGGAGGGGGAAGATTCAGGGGAGAAAGGAGGAGGTGCTACTTCACTGAGAGGGTGGTGGAGCCATGGAATGCACTGCCTAGGGGATGGTGAGGCAGAGACGGTGGAGGGGTTCAAGAGGGCTGGGACAGGTACAGGAAGGGTTCTGGAAGCAAAATCCAATGCAGCAAGAATATCCAGAACTGGTAAGGGAGAAGCCAGAGAAGGCGAGGGGCAGCAAGGTCAGCACCCAGGGTGGGGCTGACCAATCGAGCAGACTCGATAGACCGTTAGGCCTATTCTGCTGGCATTTTAGTGTGTTAGTATGTATTTCAGTTTGCCCAAATCCTGCTGATGCATACAGTTTGTTGAAATATTTAGCACTGACAAACTGGGCCATTATTTTCCCTTGTTGGTATCTTAAAATGCTCCCTTTTACAGCTCAATTGAAATGCCTGGGATCAAAACTAATATGTAGTTTCCCATTCTTTTGTCTACAATCCTGCTAATTTACTGTCCCTGCAGCTTGCCACAGCCCTCCATGGTGATAATCCAGGCAACGCATCTCAGGGAAGGCACATGGTTCATGGCAAATAGCACCATTTTTGAACTGCCGACTGGGACTGATTGACTCTAAACCAGCTTACTTTAACTTGTTTATTCCTTGCTTAGTTCATTTCCTTGCTAGTACTTCAACTTTGTAAGAATCTGATCTTTATTCTCTGAAACAATCGTTGTAATGTTTATAATGTTTGTCTATATCTAATCTATGTGATGTAGAACCTTTCTAAATGAGTCTATGACTCAAAGGTATTTTTCTGAATCTGAAATAAACAATGAACAACTGTGTAGCCTGTACATTTACATTGTACCCTGATTTGCTACCTTGTATACTGTTTCTGCAGTGTATCACTGTGTTGGCTGCTCTGGTGTCTTAGACAGCTCAGATTTGTTCTAACCCTGAAATAGACTGCTTTCTAGTTGTAATATTTGTCCTATTGTACCATTTCTTCCCTTAGTCTGTTTTCTCCTTGTACTGTCTGTGTCCCCTTTCACCCTGCCCTTCCCACTCTTCAGATCCCTCTCTCCACAGGTCGAATTTCACTTACCTGAGCCCTTTTCTATCTCCATAGACACTCCTGCACATCAGACTGCTGCAGCAAGGGTCATGAGGGTGATCGAGTTTAGCAGCCCTGCCCTGCTGATTTACTGCTCCTGCAGCTTGTTACAACCTAGCAGTGCAGCATGGGTAGTATTATCTACCCATGCCTCCTCCTCCAGCCCATCCAGGGTAATGCTGCTTTAATGCAGAAGGTAACCAATCAGCTCACTTTCATCCCCCATTTTTCTGGTTATACTTGTATGTTCCTTCCAACTCCCTTCCCACACCCATATTGGTTACTTCAGACCTGCTTTTCGGTTTCTGCTTCTCACTTTCTCAGTGGGGCATTGTGACACTGCAGTACGTGCTGAACCAATTACTCTGTTTACCTCTGCCACATAAGCTCCTCCCTTTTCTCTTCTGACCTCACCTACATCCTACGACCACTTTTCTTCCTCAGTCTAAGCCCCTCCTTCCTCGCTTTCCTCCCAAACCACTTCCCTGGCTACCCCATCAGGAAGATGCAACCTTGCAGCTGCCTTATTTTTGCTTTGCCTGCTTGGGTTTCAGCAGGCTGCTGACTTCTGCGCTATTATACCAGCTAAAGAGCAAGACTACCTGAAATTAATTTAGCCCATATTTAATCTGTCTCCTCTCCTCCCTCCCTCTCCTACCTGCTGTGTGCTCCTTACTGACCCCACTCTCCACCCATTGCCTTCATCTCTAAATGAGACCTCTGTCTCCAATTCCTCTTGCTATCCTCGCTAACATTCATATGGCATTCCTCCCACCTCCTTCCATCATACACTCCCTTTTCTTGCTCTCCTCCTCCTGCTTGAGGGGATGTTGAATGTAACCCTTGTCCAGACAAATTCCCCATCTCTTACAATAACCCAACCTGGGGTGCAAACATAGTCAAAAGATAGACTATGTAAATATCTGTAGCCTCCTGCCCACACTTGCATAACTGAAGGCCTGGGTCTCCCTCTACAAACCCTGACATCCTTGGCATCTCAGAGTCCTGGCTAAAACCTTTCATCCCTTGCCCTCTCTGGTACCTGAATGGTTACTCCTTTATTTGAGTTGACCGTGCTGAAATTTGTAAGGATGTGTGGTTATCCTATACTTCAAAGACTCCTTTAACACCACCCTATCCAGTTGATCTGCTACTGACTTCCCACTGAATGGCTATTTGTAGAGCTGTCTGTCATGATTACTAGAAAACTTTACATCAGCTGTTGCTACACCTACTCAAAGGTGGCACTACTGGTATCTCACACCTCCTGGTAGCTTTGGGTCCCACTCCCCCGGTACACCATTATAGTAGGTGACTTCAACATGAACTGGCATGATAGCACTCACTCTGACTTACAACCTGCTCAAGCAGTTCAATATCTGCCAACTTATCACCACCCCAACCCGGTACAACAGCCAGTCCTTAAATCACACCACCATCGACTTGATTCTGACAAATCGTGAAGATAGGATTGCCCATGCCGGTGTTGCATTGGACTCCATCAGCAACCATGCACCTACTTACTGTATTTAGGCTGCTAAAGATCTCCACCCTCCTCCCAAGTATCTGACATTCCAGGACTATTCCAAATACAATCCTCACAACTACACAGACATCATGTCTATAAACTGGTCCCTCCTTTACAAAATGAAGATGACTCCTCAATTCTTGGCTTCTTCACCACCTCACTCTCTAGTATCCAGGACATGCACTTCTCACTAACTACAAGAAGAGTATGTGGTAACACCAGCTGTCTCTTTAGAACTTATAAAACTGATGAAGGAGTGCAATACCAAATGGGTATCCTACAAAGCCTCCCTTCCTGTGGCTATGGAATGATTACAGAAGCCTGCAAAACCACTGTAAATGAACTATCATCTCCTTCAAGGCTGCCTTCAGTCTTGCAGACTTGTAATCCTACATACTTCTGGTCAGCAGTCCGCTCCCCACTCATCCCTCAGGCTAAACTACCCTCTCTGCAACTCAACATCCCAAATGGGCCATTGATTATCCGAGCTGAATTTTCAGATGCACTCTGTACCACATTTACCAACCTTGATGAATATAGATACATAGATACATAGACAGTGTCGGCAGATAAGGGCCTATGGCCCACCAGTCTGCCCATTTAAGTTTGTAAGTTCAGTTTATGTTTTCCAGGAAGTCTGTTGCCCTTACCCCTGACCTCCAGAATTCCTTTATGTCTATCCCATGCATTCTTAAATCCAGTGATTGTTTCAGCCCCACCACTTCCTCTGGCAGGGTGTTCCACTTGTCCACCACCCATTCTGTGAAGAAATTCTTCCTCATGTTTCCTCTAATCGTCCTCCCTCAACTTCATCCCATGCCCTCTGGTCCTGGAACATCTTTTCGCTTAAAATAGTGCATTCCTGCACCCTGTTCCTCCTGTAAGATACTTGTATGTCTCTATCATATCCCTCTCTCCTCCTCTCCTCCAGGAGTACATGTTGAATACCTCAGTAAACTGCCCCTCCAAATCTTAGTCCTCCTTCCACAGTCTGGCCTATCTGCACCCTATCTACCCTCCTTTCTCCTTCAGGACCATCTCCCAGTGTAACTCTTAAGCTCCTACTGAGCCTCACCGATAAAGGCAGTGCCGGAAGTGATGGCCTCTCCCCCACTTCCTCAGAACTGTGGCCCATGCTGTTGCCAAACTTCTTACCAAGATGTTCATTCTCTCCTCTCCACCACCTTGGTCCCCTCTGAATGGAATCAGGCCCAGGTCTTCCTGTCTTTTAATCTGGAAGCCCATGTAACATGGATGACTACCACCCAAAATCCATCCTCTCCTTCAAGCAAACTGCTGAAAAGATAGTTCATCACATGGTCACATCCAGGAGCATGTGAGGGCTATTATCAATTCAACATGTTTAATGCTCTAGGTGACATTTGCAGAGGTTTGTAACAGCAAACAGAGTTTGCATACATATCCTTGAACATGCTAAAAGTAATCCCAGGGTGGCAACAGAACCCAGGTATTAGCACAAAAAGAAACAAGGTGGATTTTAACCCTAAAACTGTTGTGCCTATGGGTTTAAATGATGACGTTGATTTCATTCCATAAACATTAGAATATTAAAAAGCTTTCTCCCTTTCCCTTTTCCCTTTTCCCCTTCTTTTAGCTTCCAAAGTTAACCTTGGAAATAGGGCTTGGCTCCCTCAAAAAGTCTGGATTTATAAGTTGAAGCAGAATTAGAATACATGCTCATAAAAATCTGAACTACAGTATGGCCTTACTGAAGGATGGAACTACTAGACAAGCTGTTTTCATAGGAGTGAGAGGCTTCAAAAAAGATTTGAGTCTTTCAAAATAAAACTCGATCTTTTCTAAATATAAAAACTTGTTCACAAGTTTATTGAAACCATAGGATAATAAAGACCTTACTAATTTAGGTGTTATAATTTATTGAACATGGGAATACTAAGGTCTTGTATTCCCCTTCTCTTTCTCCTCCATCTCCCCATCTTCTATTCTATCTCTCTTTCTATTTTCTGCCCCTTTCATATCTTCTATCAGTATATTGTTCATTATTAATTAAATGTTGCCAATACATTAGCATTATAATCTGGGCTTAATGCTCCCTGTGTTAATTAAAGACTACATAAAAATCCCTGCCTCTCCTTACTGATTTATATTAATTATTTTGTCCTGTTCTTTAACTTCGCCCCCTTCAATTCAGGCTTCTTCTTAAAAGAGTCATGAAATTTAAGTGTTGTACCTGATTTGGCTATATCATATCATTAGTCACTGTCATACATTATGATATATTAATACTTATGAATTGCAGAAGTATAATTGCAGCACTAAAATGAAATAATAAGATTTGGCTAAAGATGTGTTAGCCATTTCATGAAACTGGTAGCCAACAGTATATTATTAATTCATTCTTTTTTAAACAGTTTTGTATAATTTTTCTTACTATGTTTGACATTCATGGATTGGTGGTTGTTTTTAAATGCATCACTTAAATATGGGCGTCCTATTGTAACCTCAGATCTGCCTCTTGAGGAAGGGCTAGTCTTTGGCTGAAGTGTTGGGGAAGAGGGGCACCTTTCAGTGTACCTTGCCATATTAAAATTGCTGACTATAGATCTGATATTTCTCCTTGTGTTGGTTAGGTGTTGTTGCAGTTCTTGTGTTGTTCGTATTGAGGGGGCTGACTGCCCAAATTCCTGCAGGGTTCTCCTGCGTGTACTTTAAGTTCTCCTATAAATCCTCTGTATAGAAGCAGGCCCAGGTCTTCCCTGTCTTTAAATCTGAAAAGCCATGTAACATGGATGACTCCTGCCAATATACATCCTCTCTCCCACAAGCAAACTGCTGGAAAGATAGTTCATCACATGGTCAAGGACTATGTGACAAAATATCACCTCCTCTAAGCTCAGCAACATGGTTTCAGAAAGACCATAGCACCCATATTTCACTGGCATGTTTCTCTGACTATGTCCTCTGCAACATGGACAGATATGCTTACTGGTGCTGTCTTTTTGGACAGCTCAAGCAATCGATATGGTGAACCACAGTATCCTTCTTAGCAAACTTGGAAGTCTTGGTTTGCACCCTGCCATAACCAACTGGTTCCACAACTACCTCTCTGGCCGTAACCAAATGGTGTGTATGGTGATACCGTCTCCTCTGTATTACCTGTCTATAGTGCTGTCCCCAGGGATCTATCCTGGGACCCATTCTTTTCTCACTCTTTGTAAACTTTGTAAACTGCTGGCTGCATTCACCACAAAGAAGAACTGCTAAGAATTGCTAGGAAGACTCAGCCCCTGAACAGGGTGCACTGCTTGCCGAGTATCCGGCAGATCCTACCAACCACCAGCTGCATTCACTACCAAGGAACGCTGCTAAGAAGCTTTAGGAAGACTCAACCTTGAACAGGGCACACTGCTTGGCGAGCAATCCGTCGGATCCCACCAACCGCTGGCTGCATTCCCACCAAGGAGCGCTGCTAAGAAGTGATCCCCACCAGGCGCTTGCTGTCGCCCAACCTCCCCCACCCACCTGCTCTATCTGGGCAATTACTTATATAGCAACCCAGGTCACCTGAGTGAAATATACTAAGTCCCACTTCTCAACTGGCATATTATACACCATGCCCGCTAGAGAAAGCACCTGTTTTTTCACATCTCCACACCAGGCAGGTGGAATAGACCCTCTGCCTGCAGTAAACATCAGGTACACCATCTCCTCAAACAGGGTAGCCTGGCTCAGCCACTACAAAGCTGATTGGCTCCAAACACCACCTCCAGGCTCTCCATTATGTTAAGACTCACTCCTGCCCTACTGATCTCGGCAGCTGAACTCCTTAGCACCATGAAACCACTCACAATGCAGAAGCACCTTTTGCTGACTCTTGAAATAGTTATATTAGCCAACCTCACAGTAAACACATGGAGGGATGGGATGAAATTACCTTGACTCCCTCCGCCCTGTTACCACTCTGACAGGAGATGCACAGTTTGAGGGGCACAAGTGTCGATACAAACTGTCCTCAAACCTTCCTCATCCCCGACAAATCTACAGAGTGCATGACCCCTCTCTCATCACTCTAGCTGCCCTACTGCACAGCCGCTCCCTCACAGCCAACACCTGCAACATTAAGCATACATTGACAAAGGCCAGACCCAGTTGGGCACACTGGTCTCACTTTGTTGGTAAGTTGAACCTCCTATTGCTGCTGTTATCTGGTAATGTGCACCCTAACCCTGGCCCGCCTTACTCCAACAAAACTACCAGGGTGGGGATACTCAGGATCGTATCCTCAACATCGCAGCCTAATTCCTAAGTTCACAGAAATACAGGCATGGGTGGCACTGATTAATCCTGACATCATAGCTCTCACGGAGACCTGGCTGTCCCCAAAATCACTGATACCTCTATTTTCCTCAATGGCTACAACTCCTACTGGCAGGACAGATTGTCCAAATGAGGGGTGGATGCTTAGTCTACATCAAGTGTGATATCAAATCTCAGACTATGCTCAGCAGTATGCACTCTAAAGAGGCTCAAATCCTAAACCTAAGACTATCCATAGGACAACAGGAAAAAGTCATTCGGTTTACCATGGTATACATAGCCCCTGGTCAACAATCCTCTGGCCTCAGACACTTCATAAGGAATCAGCAGATGACTGGCAAAAACTGGGAGCAGGTTATAGTCAGTGATTTTAACATTAACTGGCTTTCACAGGGAGAAACATCAGCAAGAAACCAGATCTCTGGTCTCTATCTCACCCAAATGGTCACTCTAGTCACCCACCTCAACTACCGAACTGGGACCAGCAAACTCATAGACTGGCTCTTATCCTCTCACCCAGAACACATCTCGAGGTTTCTGTCTTACCAGACAGCCTCAGCAACCATTTTCCAGTGATGTGTATATGGTTAAATAAGGTCTCAAAGCATCCGCCTAAAGTGTCCCGAAACCGCACCCTGAGAGCTGGATTTCTGGGCGCCTTCAAACTACACCTGAAACAGATTGACTTGTCTCCAATCAACAGAGCCATGGATGGTAACCATGCCCTGGACTACTTCCTCAGGATCTTCACCCAGGCCTGTGACATCTTCGCCGCCCTCAGAATCAAGAAGATTAAAGGAGCTACAAACCCATGGCTCTCTGGCACTTGAAAGCGCTCATGCGGCATAGGGACCATCTTTGGCATACGGCCAACGCAACAGGCAAACAGGCTGATTTATCCACCTATAGGGCTGCCAGAAACAACTGCACAAAGCTTATTCACCAAGCCAAAGCCACCTATTATAAGGACCAACTCAACAGGTCATGGAGATCAGGTAAGATTTCTGGCACTCCATGAAATCATTAACAGGTAGTGCTCTAGAGCACTGCCAGACCTGATTACCTCCACTACTGGAATACTCCAGGAACCCCTTGATATCGCAAATGCCTTCAGTTTAGCATTTAAAGATCTTACTGGTGTATTACCGGGTGAATACTCTGTGCTACCAACAGATCAGTCCTCTGGTCTGTGCACACCCACACCTACAGGAAATGGTGCACCTCCTTTCTAGTTCAAACAGATCTCAAGAACTGAGATAATCAAATATATCAAGCAGATCCTGACAAGACCAGGGTGGGAGTGACCACATCGACTTGAAGCTTGTCGCCTTAACCCTGGATGAGTTAGCTGACCCACTCACTAAGGTTTTTAATTCCTCCCTTATAGCGAATGTGTTCCCAGATGCCTGAAAGCTGTCCTAGTCACCCCTTCAAAACTGGAGATAGAACTAAAACATCAAACTACAGGCCTATTGCAATCCTCCCTCCCTCTTGAAATCTTTAGAAAAGGGTGGTATCAGACCAACTCACTGAGTACCTAGAGACATATAACCTGCTCAGCTCCGACAGCATGGCTTCCATAAAAACACTCAACACTTACTGCACTAGTCAAATACACTCCCAACTGCACGACGTTGGATAAAGGGATGGCAGTGGTGTTTTATATTTATAGACCTCACAAAGGCCTTTGAATCGATGAACACCACATTCTCCTCAGCAGCCTGTTATCAACTGGCCTGTCTCTTATTATGGTGGCTTGGTTTGGGAGCTAACTCCCTAGAACACAGTGAGTCAGAATAGGTGACACATACTCTGAGCCAAAGAAGGTGAGTCCAGGAGTTCCCCAGGGATCCATCATCAGGCCACTACTTTTTAATCTTTCATAAATACCCCCATCTGCCTGCCCTGTACACACTGTGCTCTATGCTGACAATGCTGTCATATCTGTCTGAGACAGAGACCAACATACCATAACTACTGAGTTGCAGGACAGCTTCCTTTGCTCGAATCCTGGTTCTGCAAGAACAAACTCCTGCTCAACCACAAAAATCCAAGAGCATGCTGTCACAGTCCCCAAAATAAAAGGAAGTTCAGCCCCTGCAAATCCAGAGCCTTAAGGGAGACCCTTAGAACAAGTCTTCATATTTAAATAACTAGGAATTTACCCCGACGACCTCTAAATTTCACCAGTCATATTGACCATGCTGTCAAGACCTCTAACATGAAACTGGGTGTTCTGTACCACCACAAGCACTCCCTACCACCTGCAACTCTGAAACTGGCCATAAGCAGCTTAGTCTTAGCCACCATAGACTATGGGCTACCAATCTATGGAGCAGGCTCTGACACTGCCCTCAAGAGAGTTAGCACTCTCCTAAACAAGGCCTGTCACCTAACCTTAGGGGCTGATCTCTCTACCCACACCTGCACCCTCTTCAATGAGACAGGGTGGCTCCCACTCCACCTCCGAGCTGAATTCCAAACCTGCATGCTAATTAAAAAGCCATAGAGAGCTTATGCCTGAATCCACAAACAGACTATTCACAAGTGCCACTTTAAACAGACAAGGAGTGCTGCCAGGGAATCCAGCCTTTCAAGTGTACTAAACTGGCACAGAGATCCTCTCTCCTTCCTGGGCCATAAGTGGTTCAATGAGCTGCCTACCACACTCTTGGAAAGTACCAAGCTCAGACAATTCAAAACTGGGCTTGGTTCCCAGCCAGACCTAAAAAAATCTGTAGATGCCACACTTAATCCACACAGGGCACTTCTACCATCACCTCCACCCTTTGCACAATCCACCCATTGCTACCACTGCACCCCCTCCCGCCTCTCTCCAATGAATCTCCCTATCCTCATACACCAATCTAGCATAGATTACACTCCCCTTCCTACCCTACAATGCTATGTCCATTTCCTCCTCCCCACCTCCTCCCTGTCTCCCACTCCATCTTCTTCTGATGTGAACAATTGACAATGCCTAACTAGGCTGCTCCCCAACTCCAACCCCACCCTGGCTAACTCTGATGTGCACAATTGCCAACACCTGCAATTGGCAGCTCCTGCCCTCCATCCCACTGGTCCCCTGGCCCTGCCCAGTGGGGACACAATCCTGACCTTTCTCCCTTGCACTTGTCTGTAACTCTACAATGTCTCGCACTATGTGCTGTTAATTGCTATGTTAGACTCCTATGTATTAGTGAAACTTAAAAGTATGTGCAACCCTTTGTAACCTTTTGTAGCCTAATTGATGTGCCATGTTGTCTGTATCTGTATGCAATCGTTTGTTTCTGTTTGTTTGACTGACCTGAACCTTTAAAATGAGTCCTTGACTCAAAGGTATTAATCCTAAATGGAAATAAATAAATTAATAAATAAAAATAACTCTCTTCCCCAATACTGTCTCTCCTGTCTCTCTCTACTTTATACACTGACAATCTTATCCTTTACCAAAGTGATAGATTCCTGACCAATCTCTCTATCCACTTACCTCTAACTACAGTAAAGCTATACAACTGGTTCACTACAAATAGACTGCTGGTTAACACCAACAAAAACAAATGCAAAGCTGTTGGCTCCAAGCCCAGGCTAGCCAAACTTATCCAAGCCCACAACATTCTCAGCATGCTATCCCTGATGGCTTGCCCCTTGAGACCAACAGCTCCTTCAAATACCTGGGAGTCACTCTCAACCCCAACCTTACCATCTCCAACCATATTGTGATCTTAATCCACCGCATTAATCAGAAATGAGGGATTAGCTACCGACTAAGCAAATCTCACCCCTGAAGTCTGGCTCACCATAGCCAAGAGTAACATCTCTCTCTGTTGGATAACTGTTCCCCTATTTGTTCCCATACCTCCTCTATAAACCTCTTAAGACTAAACACTACCTATAACAATATCTGCAGATTTGCCCTCATGGATCAGTACACCACCCACCACTGCACCCTCTATTGGGCCTAGGGGTGGCTCCCCTAGCCAGATGTAGCTACCTCCTGGGCTGTGCTGCTGACAAGGCTATCCGTGACCAGTTGCTTTTCCTCTCTCCTCCCTCCTATGGCCAAAGCTGTTTAGCTGTGACCTCCAACTGTCTGCTGGCCATATACTGGAGAACTTAAAGTCTCATCTTGTATGGGCAGAGGGCCTTCTCATATGCATCCCCAACCCTTTGGAATAGTCTGCCCTCCCCTCTGAGCACGCAATCCCAAGGCAGTTCTACTCTCCTTAGGTCTCACCTTCTGTCTGCTGCCACGTGCTTTAGCTTCCTGGCTGATTTTTGCCAGGTAATCATTACACATCCTCTGCCTGCCAAGATGTTGTTGTGAGTCTGGCCTACTAGAGCGGTATTATTTTTGAGTGGTGTATTTATTATTGCTGTCTAATCTAGCCCCTTTATTTTATCACCTATGTATAATTCTCTCCTGTATTTAACTACCCAGTGCTTTGCAGTTTGTCTTCTGATATATTCCTGTGCCAGCTCCATGGCTCTGGTTGTCCTTAAAATGGTTCTCAGACCAGCGCACCTGTCCAAGAAAGAAAGAAAGAAAATTGATCCATTCAGTTTGTTCATCTACTCATTTTGTAAGTTATTTTTCTTCCATGCAATCTATCTCTGTTTCAACATGTCATGCAATACAATGGTATTCTTCTGTATGGGTGAATTACAGGTTGTACTTCCTTATCTACTCTGACTACATTGCTCTCTGGCCATTCAAGCCTTGAACAAGTCTTGAAACTCAACTACCAGTGTGTCATACTCCTTAGTACCCAGCATTTCAATGGCAATACTCTCTTCACCAGATTCAGCTTTTGACATTCACCCAGTCCCAAATGGGCTGTAATTGCTTTCATTACTACTAAGAAGAATGTGTTTGTAGACACATTTTGTGCTCACTGCTGCAATGCACTTTCCTTTCACTGGAATGTTAGCCTCCAAGTATCCTGTCACTTAAATACCAGTGCAGTGCAGGTGAGTCTGTGCTTTCGAATCCAGGTAATCTCTCTCTCTGGCACAATATTCACTTGGCGCCATTGTGCAATTTAGGTGGTATGATGCTATCATTATCTACAAAAGGTAGCAGCCATTCTCTCATTTGCATCTGTTGAAGTCATCACATCTACACAAAAATTCACTTTTAGAGTTATCTTCTAATGCATGCACTCTGCCCAAGCTTCGCATGTGACTGGCAGAACTTTGAAAATGATTTCCTTTTCCACATTTTTTACAGTTCTTTCCATGTGCTGGACATTTCTTCTGGGCTATGCTGCATTCCACATGTACCAGAGTGTTTCACACTATTAAACCACTTTTTGCTTTTCCTTTCTGCAGTGGTGTTTCTACTTTTGATAGGCAATTTGTCTATTCTCTTTTTTGATACCACATCTATTGTTCCACTTTCTTCCATGCCCAGTTCCTTCACTTGTGCTCTAATGGTTTCTGCACCCTGCAAACATTCATTGTGTCATCTAGTACCAATTCCTGCTCTTTTAATTGTCATTCTTGACACACTTTGTCAGAGATCCCACATACTGTATTATTCTGTCTTTTATCATTGATTCACCTAAATCTACAAAGTCACATGTCTTACTGTGTTCTCTAAGTTCTGTTACATATTGATTGGTCCAGGGACTCTGCACACCTTATGTACATGTGAAAAATATGCTATTTGTAGGTTATATTCATTTTGGGATATAACATGCTTCAGACTTTCCTACTGTCACACTGATGTATAAATTTTGATCTGCTTCAAATTCAAAATTATTGTAGAAATCTAAGGCTTCTTCTCATACCACATAAGAAAATAGAGGATTTTACTTAGTTTTTTTTCCTTCACCTCTAGTAGCTATTAAATATATCTGGAATCTTTGGGAAACTTCTTCCAGTTTTCTGCAAAATTACCATTCATTTGTACTGTAAGCTGTGAAGTTGTGGAAGATTACTCATGTTGCAGATTCTCTGACTGTCAACAGTCAGCTCCTTTATCTTCAATTTCACATTAAATAGCCTCTAGATGTTTTTTCCTTCAGTCTGCAACTCTGACCTTTCAGTCCTTGTGCTTCTAAAATCACTGTTTTCACCTCCTGTTACCAGAATCCCATTCCGACACATTACATTCTTTCATTTGTGGTTCATAAATAACAAGCCACAACTGGTGATTTAAAACCTTTTATTACTGCATCAAACACAGTATGCACTCCTATACAGTAGACATATTGGCCTCAATTTTCAAAGCCCTGAGAATGCATCAAGCCACCGGTGAACTGATCATGGTGATGCACAGGGCTTACGGCATTGTCCCGATTCCCCTTTCCTCACAAAAGACAGAGACCATTGTTTGTTATTGAACTCAGATTGGCAATTCATTTATTTAAATTCATAATTCCATATTCCATTTCAATTCCTTTATTATCATATTTTCAACATTTTGTTTATTTCATCCATATATCAATCTCTGATTGTCCTTCCCCAGGTGAAAACCTGGGTGCCCTCTTCTTCTCCTTTCCCGTAAGGTAACGGTGAAAACCGAGACCGCTTTCTCCTTCATCTTCTTCCTCTTCTTGTGTTATTCCTTTTCCTCCCCTCCCTCTTCCCCCCTTTTCCCCCACTAGCCAGTCTCCAGCTTGTGTTGATGGCTGGCTTCCTTATCTAGGGTACCATTCTCCCTTACTTCAGGAAGATCCTTTGTATTCTTTCCTTCTTTCTATTTTTTATTTTTTTTATTTCCCACTGTTTGTCTGTCTCCTCCATGCTTCTATAAAACACATTGTTTCTGTATTGAACATGTCTATGGCTATGTCCGACAGGTGCACCCTGTCTGACCAGTAAAAATCTTCTACCCATTCTTCTGCCCCACTCAGTATCTGTTATCCTCCCATCTGCCTTACCAATGTTCCAACCTCCTATTCATCTTTCTCCTAGCCCTTTCTACCACTCTGTGGCTGTGTTCCTGCCCTCCACACCCTCCTTGGTATCATATCTGACCAAGCAATGCACATCTGTGGCCACCACTGTCGTATTGCCCCTAAGTCCTTTTTATTTGTAAGTATGTGTCCACCCAAGGCCTGCTTGCCAGGTCATTGCCCCCTAGATGTATAATAATTAGGTCTGGCCTGGGCCGCCATCCTCTGAGTTCTTTTAAGGTGGGAAGCAGCTGTGCCCATCTCATCCCATTATGTCATGCCAAAACAACCTACGTTCTCACATCTTGGTATAACTGCCTTCCCCAGCCTTCTTCTCTGCTCTCTTTCCAGCCCAATAAATACAGAATGGCCACAGATCCATACTTCTGATCCTTCCTCTACCTATGGGGTACAAGCAAAATTCATTATTTATACATGTTCATAGTGTCATTCCGTATTCATCCCCACCCACCCACGCCTCACCCCCGTCCTTTACCATTTCTTGCCCCCCAGCTCTACAGTTTCAAGCCAGGAGCACCACCTTCCAATATTCTTTATTATATATTATATATATATATATATTTTTTTTTATTTCAGTGCTCTGATGTATCTTTTATAACTGGCCAATCTCCTGCGTCCCTTTTCAGTATCTCATTCACTGTCTCACCTGCTGCTGCCCACTGTGAGGCAGCCCCAATCCACAGGAATGGGACGGATAATTAGCTGGGTCTTCTGCCATGAATTGCATGCCCTTTTGAGCATTGATGTGACTTGGTAGCCAGTCACCTTTCTCCCATCCCATGTACAAATAATTTTCCGTCCTGTTCCCATGCTCTGTGGCGAAAACCCACAAAGCCTGTACTGGGCATATTGCACCCTCTGGTTGCCCTTTCAGCGTCACCATGCAACCTTGCCCTCGTTGATCCATCTTAGACCTCCTAATCTTGATCCATATCTCCGTCACCCCCAAGTTATGTCACCCCACTCTAGTCCCCCTTCCTTGTCTTCTCTCCCATGGCCTACACCTCGCTCACCTCATGGCCCCCAAGTAACATTACCACATAAATTGTGTGGAAATAGCTGGGCCTCGGTCCTTGATCTGCATATTGCTGGGAGCACATCCTCAGCTTTATCAGCCACTGTTCCCCATAGGCCTCCTATTATCTGCTAGTCCCTGTTTCAACCTGCTCCATCCTTGCATCATTCTTCTGATGAGCAATGATTTTGTCAGATCCTCCACCCTTTTAGACTGCAGATAACACTAATCCCTGCCAAATAGACTCCCATTGTGGTGTGGGCTGTGCCTTTCGCCACTGCTCCATGAGTGAACATTCCCAATTGCTCCTCTGTGAGTGGCCTACTTACCTCCATCTGGTGCTCTGCCCTGAATGTTTGAAACACTCTCCAGGCCCTGTCATAGGCCCTCAGAGTCCAAAGGCGCCCATGAGCTGCGAAACAACAGTTCTGCTCTTCCTGCCAACGTCCTAGATGTTCGTTGGTATGGGTGTTTTAGTTCTTCCGCTGCTGGCGCCAGCCTCCAAAATGGTCCAGCTGCAGATGGGAAAGGCTGTCAGCCAGAGTATTGTGTACCTTCTATGTGTTGCGCTCTAAATGACATGTTCAGCTGCAATGACCTTAAAACTAAAAGTCGTAATACCTGCATGACTGTGTCTGATCTGGCTCCCTGTTCAGCACATCCACCACTGCTCTATTGTCACACCAAAGGTCACTTTTTGATCTGTAAATTCCTCCCTCAGACCAATGTGCGTCCTATGGGCATGATCTCCAGTAATGTTATATCTCTCACTTTCCCATCCTTCACCCAACTGACCAGCCAGGGTTCTGTGGAACCATCTACCCTCATGTACCCCCATGCCTAGCCCCCAGCAGCATCTGTGTAGAGGTCGAGGTCTGTGTTGTATAGCCACTCCTCCTGCCAGAAAGAGCACCCGTTGTACTCCCTAAGGAATTCTTCCCAGATCTTAAAATCCTCCTTTGACACCTCACGTCAGGTCCACCCAGTGATGTGATCTGGTGACCTGCTGTAGCCCTGGCTAACCTCTTTGTGAATGCCTTCCTGGTCCGATGACCCTGCATGCAAAGTTCAAGTGCCCCAGCACCTGCTGTACCAGCTTTAGCTGTACCCGTCTCCCTGCTGGTGTGTAATTGGATTAGTTCCATCAGCTTACTTACTTTTTGTCCGGTAGTCTAAATACTCGTTCAAGGCTCTATCTCAATCCCCAGAAATTCCATAAACCTGCTGGGCCCTCTGTCTTTCTGTGTCAGTGGGACCCCTAACTCTTGGCACAATTCCTGAAACTTACCCAGCATCCTCTCTGTCTCCCTTTCCTTTTCCAATGAAAAGAAAATCATCCAGATAATGGATGACCATCCTATAACCCGTTTTTTCTTGAAATATCCACTGCAAACAGGTGCTGAAAGCCTCAAATGTAGCACATGCTGTGGAACAACCCATTGGCATTGCTTTGTCAAAATAATACTGTCCCCCACTTTGAAACCCAATAGATCCCAGTCTTCCTCCTAACTGGAAGCAGTCTGAAAGCGGACTCAATGTCTGTTTTGCCATCCATGCATCCTCTGATCATTCGGACCGCATCCTCTAGTGTCGCATATGTCACCTTACTGTGTTTCTCGCTGATGAAATCATTCACTGACTCCCTTCTGGATAGGACAGGTGGTGAATCACTCTGTATTCCCCTTCCTGTTTCTTGGGTCCAGACCCAATAGTGAAAACATGTGTTTGGCAATGGAGGGTGTTCAGCGGGCCCCTCTACCCTACCTGCTGCCATTTCCTTCTCTAGCTTCTGTCTTAGTACCTCCTCCTTTCCTTTTACTGACCTGAGGTTGCTTGCCTCCATTGCTCGCCTGGGTCCTGTAAACTGTAATGAAAAACCTGTGCTAAAACCCCTTAAGTCATACTCCGCACACTGTGTGTCCGGATATTTGTCCAGGTAGACTGACCATACCTTGAATTTGATGGGGTTCTGGCCATCCCAACTGTTCCCTGTCATGTCCCCGCCATTCCTCCCTAGCCCTCTCTCTCTTCTTGCCTGACGTTTCGTCCTTCAGTGGCTCTGTTCCCCTCATTCTGTTCCCCCTACCCTGCCCTCCCTATTCCATGCTTGGCCTTTAAAGCCTTGGCCATCTCAAAAAAACTGTTGGCCTGATCCCTGACCCCATGCCCCTGTGCCCCTGGGCCCATGACGCCTCTACATTTGCTTGCCGGGTCCTCCCTGCATCTTGAGCATGCATGCCAAAAACGACACTGAGGCCATGAACAAAGGCTCTGTTATAAGCCAGCAGCATCTCTGGGCGTAAACCCTTTTGCCCCATTCACTTTCATGTGGACTGATCTGTGACATAATCCGTCCACAAATCTATCTGTTTGGTGTCCCATCTCACGTCCCCAAATGTTGCCATTCTCTCGTCGAAAAGATTCATCATAGTATAACCACCCCATTCCGCCTTTGCCTTTGCCTCCATTGATATCAGAGAATAAGTAATGAGCGGATGCCTAACTCTGGCCTCTTTTCCATGATGATGGCTGAGAAAGTGGAAAACCTAGGAACCATCTATCCCAAGTCTTCCTTTGTGAACTTATCGTCCTCTTTTTTCCCCTAAAAGCACTATAACAGCCATCTCACTCTTACCTATGCCCTCAGCTTCCTCGTACTTGGTGGCAGCCTCCAGGCTCACCAAAGCAAATATGTCCACATATTCCCTTTCCATATTTTCTCCTTCATGGTCACGGCACTGCTCACCTATCCTCATTCCAGGTGCACCTATCTCCCTTGTCCCTTTTCCCTCTCTCTCGTCCCTGTTCCTTCCTTTCCGCACCTCTTTCTCCATCCTGATCTCTGCCAGTGCCGATTCCATCTGCCCTATACCTCCTGTCCCTAGTGCTACTACAATTTGCCCTATATATTCTTTTATAGTGTCACCCACTGCTCTGGATGTGTTACCTGTGACCTTGTCCGGGCTGTGCTGCCTGGAGTCTTCTAAGGTTCCTCTTGCCTCTCCCTGCAGTTGAGGAGGAGGGTGAGCTACTGGGTTTTGCGGAGGGAGCAACCCATTCTGGGCATCGTGACTGGGTTCAGCCAGGAGATCCCACATTGATCGGGGTACTAGTGACACAGTGACCATAGGCTGCAGGGTACTGGATCAGCCATCTTGGTGTGCCCTCATCACTACAAGTGTGCCCTTCCGTACCATGTGGTCCTTTGCTGGTCATTTCCCTTGCCACCCTTTCCTGTGCCCGCTTTTCTCTTTTCCCGGGTCTCCATTGGTTCCTCTTCCTCCACCAGTTCCCACATCCTGTTTGCCTTTTCCGCTAATTCAATTATAGCCTTGTAAGCTTCCTCTTTTGATGGCCTGCTCTTCTTTGGTGCCATTGTCCTTCTTCTCTTTGTTCTTGAAACAACTACAGGAAGAGAAAACAAGGTTAACTGTATATCTGTCCCTTCAGGAATGCTTTCCTCCTGTCTGTCGTCCCTCCACCCATATAAACAGCCTGGCCACCAGTGAAGGCCCCATCTTGCTTGACCGGTTCCTGCTGCTCTCCGTCAGTACCCTTTGAGAACAACCCAGCACTCCTTTTCATCCATAACAGTGCCTCCTCTGTTCTTGGGCCTCCCAAATGTTGTACCATGCTGGCCTACCTCAGGGCTTCCCCTTTTGAATGCTGCCATCTCTCCTTTTTGGAGGCTGACCTGCCACCCTGTGTCAGCACCCTGCTTTAGCAAGTGGTCATGACGCGAGGCTAGGTGCATGGCCTCCATTCCTTTCTCTTCCTGCCCCTGCCAGCCCCCAATCCCCATGGTTCCCCCTCCCAGCGAGGGAAGGCCAAAATAGAGTAACCAACTTCCTGTGCAACCTTCTTACTGCATGGGCTACCTCCCTGAGGTCTTGATAGCAAAACCCTGCCCGCCTACCCCAGGCCTCTCACAGGCCCCTTGTCTTCCTCCCAATGCTCCTCTATAAGCCCCCAGTGCCTTGAAAATACAGCCAGCGATCTGGTGATGCTTTTTTATCTTCGCTGCATGTGACGCCACACCCTGTGGTCACATCCTGCCCTTGCTTTCCTTTGTTTCTTGGCCTTTCCCCAGGCCTATTCTCCTACTTTAAAACTTCCCATAACCGGATAACAAAGGAGCAAAACTGCTGCAAAAGAAAAACCCACCAAGGAAAAGCGAGCACATGAGTCTGCAAACCCCCATGTGGCGTGTGCCTTGCTCCATGCTTTTCTAAGCAAATATCATGCTTCCTGGCTTCAAAGGTATCCACTAGGCTTCCTCCTCTTATTGCCATCCAAAAGAAAGCGCCATGTCGCGCCATACCTATCGCAACACATGGCAAACGCTTTAATGGCTACCCCTATGTGGTGTGTGATGTCACGCCGTGTATCCGTACTTCAGGCCTCCCCAGGCCTGCTTTTCTGTTCCCAGCCACCAAACAAGACTCTACCCTCACTGAAAAGCGAGCACATGTGTCTACAAGCCCCCATGTAATGCGTGCTCGCGCCACGCCTTTCCAGCAAATCTGGCTCCTTCTGGCTTCAAAGGCCTCTGCTAGGCCACCTAATCTTATTGGCAACCTAAGAAAAGGCCATGTTGCACCAGACATATCCAAAAACAAGGCAAGCACCTTAATGACTACCCTAAGTGGCGTGGACGCCACGCGCGATCCCATGCTTCAGGCCTCCCTAGGTCTGCTCTTCTGTTCCAGGCCACCAGAAAACCCTCACACAGCCATCATCAGCAGAAAAGGATGCCACACCATGTGCCAACAACACAACAAGAGGACAAAATTGCTGTAAAGCGAACAACCAAGGAAGTATTTGCCAGTATTCTTTCTCCAGGTCATCAGCAAAAACCCTCACCGCCATCAGTAGCTGAAAGGGATACCACGCCATGTAGTCCCGGCCTACTCTCGCCTCTCCTCAGAAACCAGCTGCTAAAAAGGGGACCACATTGCTGCAAAGCAAAAACAAAACCAAGTCAGAAAACCCTCACACAGCCATTAGCCACAGAAAAGATGCCCGCCATGTGGCCCTGGCCTGCTCTCTCTTCCCTCCCCAGGACTTCTATTTGTCCCAAAATGACCAACAAAGGGAGTAAATCATTGCTACCAAGCGAAAACAAACCAAGGAAGGATTTTATAACCATCATAAAAATGGCGCTGTGTTGCGCTTCGTGGCCCTGGTTCTTGATTTTCCTCCCCTGCTTCCGGGTCTTCAGGCATCGATTCTTACAACAGGGAAACCAGTCCACAGCATCCCAAAATATTAAAGAATTCCAAGGCTTTCAGCAGCCCCCCAGTGAGGCGCCTGCAATTCCTCTCCCCAAATCGCTTCCCCATGGGCCTGGGTCTTTCTCTCAACTTCCCATGTGATCCCTTTGCTACCCAGGACCCATCCTATTGCTTAGCTATATACTGTACATGCTTATTCTTAATGCTGTAAATATACTTCCTCCCTCCTTTCTTTTTTTTTTTTTTTATAATATCAACTGTATTGTCTCCTTACCTCTCACACCTGGGGAACTAACCTCAAAGAATTTTGCAATCTGACGTGCTGCAGTTGATGGATCAAAACTCCAGCAAAAAGTGGCTGAGGTCCCTTTGTGCTGTCCCTTATGTACCTCCCTTGCCCCTCCCTTCCTGTTTACCTGTCCATTGTTCTGGTCCCTAGCCCTCCCTTCCTGCCCCTCCTTCTGAGCACAACCATCCTAAGCAGGGAGGAAGGGGTGCACAGGACAACCTGGTCTGCCCTTTTAAAGGGCAAACTCATTCTCCCCCGGCAATCAGGATTTTCAGTCCAGAGTGCCAAATGCTGCATTTAAACCAACTTTTCCATAGTCCAGTTTGCACCATTTGGCGGATGCTTTTAAGGGGCTTGCATAAATCTTTGGTACAAGCTGCCATAAACGGAGAAAACTATCACAACTGCACCTGATATACTAAAATTGATGCAATTGTGTTAAAGGAACTTGGCACAGCTGCAACCAAACAGAGGTTTGATGCAGGGCTTGATGCAAGCCCTATGTCATCCTTTGAAAATCAAGGTTTTGTCTCCAGTCTGCTCTGCAGGACACCAGTTGTAACTACATGCTTCTAACAACATACATACTTGCTTAGGTAGTATCTTCAAACTCTTAACTTTGATTACTTATCAATACAACCCTTTTGCGGCTCGTTTGTATCCATTGTTGGAGTGTTGCAAGAGGCACTCCACTATATGCACAGAACTGCCCTTCAAGAGCTATGTATAATTTCACCCCTTTCAGGAGGTAATAGCTCCACAGCTAGTGCACTGAATCACCTACTGACTGGACAACTCTCATGTTCCCAGAGTCACCCCAGGAACATAGTTGTGTCCCTGTCTCCACAGCTCACCAGCCTCTACCCCCACCTCCACTCCTCCATGGGCCTGTCAGCACTAACTTCCTAATCCACCCAAGCACTGTCTTAACTTCGCATGCACAGACATTAGCTACTCCTTATCCTAGAATTGACTGTAGTACCCATATCTAGTGTCATGTCAGACTTTCCAATATGCCCTGCCTATTAAAGAGCTCCAGATACTGTAGGATTGTCACCCCTATCCTTTATTCCTACCTGGGATTCCATACAATGCCCTTCACTAAATTGGGATGGCCCCACTCTGCTGTTTAGTCACAGCATTACAGAGAAGTTACACCCTACACACAAGTTACGTTTGTCTTGCTGTTGCCTTCTACAGTGTCTGGTATTTCATACATTACTCTTTGTAAACTATGACTTGCCCTAGCCATTATCATCCCTAGCACAGTCTTAATAAATGAATCAACTTACATATACACAGCACTGTGTATAAAATAATTATGCTTTATGTTACCTATCTGCTTTGTACATAGTATTTCCTTTATTACCATATCCTTGATAGTGACTTGCCCCAACCACTGTGTTTCAAGCAAAGTGGTACTAAACAAATGGCTCTCAAGTGTCCACCCTTGTTAGGTGTATCCAAAGTTAGGCTTGCCATTCCCTAGTGGGAAAGGGAATGTCTCCTGCCAGCCCACTTGCATGCCTTGATGATGCCACCAGAGATGGTTTCTCCTGCTTTGTGGTCCTCACACTTCTGGGTCACTTACATGAAGGCTTGTATGCACTGACTGAGTTCATGTAGTGATCTGTTAGTACTAGATTTGGTGCTAGCAGTCACATAACTGGAATCACCACACAAAGATGACACTGAAATTGATAGATGGTTTCCACCGCTCAACCTTCCACAATACTCTCCTGCCTCCCTTATCACCATTCTAACAGCAGACGTCACAGAACTGTAAACAAAATACACACTCTGGGGCTTTAACCCTGATCTTTCACCATATGCATAAATATTCTTTTCTATTTTCGTGAGGGAAAAAAGTTAAATAGAGCACCAGGAGTGAAGTGGTGCTATAGCTTTGCTGAATAAGCACATATCAGAGAAAGTCAATAATAAAGCACCCACAAAACAGTCCATGTGAATCATGATCTGATGAAGCCTAGTAATCCTAGGTGAATCGTCATTATGTGAGTGCCACCTTAAACTGTTACTTGACTGCAACTGGTTCGAGGTTTGTTTAGAGATGATGGAATAAAAGTACTATTGTGTTATATAGTTTGGAGATTGAGGACTTTTTGTGGGTGCTTTGCTTTTTGACTCTCTTTTTCTATTTTGAGAACATTTACAGTACAGCTTGTGAATGCTACCAACAAAGCTTTCGCACTTTCCAACAACATGGAAGGTGTTTGGTTATGTACTGAAGATCACTCTCACAAAATCTATTGTGTTCCTTCCATAATGTCAAAGAAACAATAAACAGAGAAATACACCTTTAAATCAATGCTAGTGTCAGTCATTCTAATGTAGGCTGCAAAACTATAAGCACAATATAGCCACTCAAAATGAATAACTTGTAGAGATGGATTACACTTTTTCTTTGCCAGTAAAGATGTAACAAAGTCTTGAACTTTGCCTTCATGAAAACCTCGTGAAGTGGCCCAAGTCTGCCAAATTTTGAACATAGCACATTTTGAGAAAGTGCAATGTGCTGTTCTTCACCAGTGAAAGGAACATTACACCTTGTAACAGTGCTGAGTTGCAGCAATTGATATGGTCAGATATTTCAAGATATTTTGCAGTATTTCTAAAGAAATTCTCTCTAGTGAGCATACAAAGGTACTGCAAGTATGCAGAGTATTTCTCAAAGATTTCACAGAAATTTCAAGAAATATCTAATCTATCTAATGTTTTTTATCAGAGACCTCAATTTCTGCAGCAATTTGGTAACTAAACTTTTGCTTTAGTTTACTTTACTAATCGTAGGCCCCTGTAATTACCATGGTGACTCCATTTTAAGATTGTTGAAATCTCATTTACTCGTGAGATCTTCATTTGCAGGAAAACATGTAACTATATGCTGCAAGTACAGATAAGTCATAAACTCACTTGAGACAGATAAACTGAATGCAACTTACATGAGAAAAAACCCGCAGTACAACTCCTAAGCATTTTTCAAAGCTAATGGAAGGTAAATGTAGTATTTCACAAATTGCTGCAGCTTGATTTATTGAACTACACTGTAGTTGAGCAGGAAAATATACTGTAGAGTCTAAAGGGTACTGATACATCATGTTCTCGTATGCTAATGAAGCTCTCAGGGACAATATTTCAACATCCAAAAACTGTGCTTCCAAGATAGTTAAGAGGGACATATATGAACTGTGAAAATAAACTGAAACAAACATGCAAAACTGTGTTTTCCTAAGTGTTGCTCTGAGGCAGCACTGCTCTTGCTCACTGCTGAATTGGCTGTGCAATCCCACAATCCTGTTGGCCAACTGACCTCTGCAGTCTTATTGATAGGCCCAGGATCTGCTCCTTGACAGTGCCTGGACACTTTGCACAAGGTGCTACTCGAGAGGCAGTGCCTGGCCAGTTGGTCCTGCATGCTGTCTAGGGAGGTGCTTAACCTATGGGCTCATAGTTCTTGCCAGTTTCAGAGCCTGGCACCTTGGCCATAGATGGTGCTCAGAGGGCTGCACTTTGCCAGTTGTCATTAAGTTATTCTCCTCAAGCATAGCCTGGACCCTTGGCGCAGGGCCTACTCCTGAGGCAGAGCTTTTGCCAGTTGTTCCTTTGTGCTGCTCTTGAGACAGTGCATGACCAGTTGGCCCTGGATGCTGTTCTGGAGTCAGTTCCAGGATGACTGGTTCTGCATGCTATCCAGGAGTAGTGCTTGGTCAGTTAGCCATAAACGTTGTTGCACAAGCAGTGCCCTGACAGTTGGTCCCTGATGCAGTCTGAAGGCACTTCCTGACCATCTAGCTCTGGCTTGTGACTTTGGTGCTCTGCCTGGCCAGTTGGCAAAACATGCTTGCCTGGTAGATGTGCTGGATGGTTATTCTTGTATGTTACTCCTGTTGCAGTGCCTGAACAGTTGGTCCTGCATACTGTCCAGGGGCAGTGCCTCGCTAACTGGCATGTTTGCTGCCCCAGTTGCAGTGCCTGGACAGTTCACCATGGGTGCGGCCCTGAGAACCATTCCCCAAGTGCACTGTCTGGCCAACTGGACCTATGAGTTGTTCCTTTGGCATTTCCTAGCTAGCTGATTGTGTGTCCTGTAAAACACACAAGGGTATTTTAGATCCCTTAGTCATCCCATAACCTCTGGAATAAATTCACTTACACAAAATCTAGGTCAACTAATAGATAGTTATTTACAGCCTTATGTTACCAGATTACCATCATATATAAACAACAGCATGAACTTAATGAAAAAATGCAAAGAAAAGTGTGGGACAGGAATTGGAGTTGGGTTACAATAGATGTAAACAGTTTGTATACATCCATCAATCATGAGATAGGATTGGCTTCTCTATCCCACTTTTAAGAAAACATCCAAACAACCCTACTGAATTTCTACTACAAGATTTGCATTGACACCTAACTATTTTACATTTGATCAGAAATTCTTTTGCAGAGATGTTGGACTACAATGGGAGCTTCATTTGCCCCCTCTTATGCAAATTTGGTTATGGGACATCTAGAGGAACTTGGATCTTTGATGCAAATGTGAATCAATATCTGTGCCACATACATATGTGGCACAGATTTATTGATGATATAATATTAATTTGGGATGGTGAGAAAGAAACCTTTCAAAATTAATGGAACATCTTAAAACAACAGGATGGGTTTAGAATTTACATATGAAGTTGACCTCAGTAAGTGTTGAATTCCTGGATTTAAACTTATCAGGAATACATGGGGTTTAATAAAAGTGCAGACTATAGAAAGAAACAGCAAGTAATACTATTTTACATGCAAACAGCCACCCCAGAAACTGATTTCTTCCATCCCTTATGGAGAGATGCTCGATAAAATGGAATTGCTCAGATGAAGGTGATTTTGAGAAACAGGTGGAGAACTGCAAATTAGGCTGAAAATGAGAGGTTATGCTGAAGAGACGTTAGAAGAAGCATACAAAAAGCAACCAACTTAACAGGCAATACATGCTGATTCCACAGAGACAAAGATAGAAAATGAATAAACATGCAGAACAAAAGAAAATGACAGTACAAGAGGTTTGGTCACATTTATAACAGACTTCAATCCAATTGCAGGTAAAGTGGGGAGCTTAGTATATAAATTATGGTCAATATTATTAAGTGACAACATTTTAAATGGCCACATACATACACAACCTAGAATTACATTCAGTAAGGGAAAAGTATAGGGATAGGTTAATGAGTAGCCACTTTTCATCTAGTCAACTTGGCTTGGTAACAAACCATTGGGATACCATAAATGCAGTAGATGCAATGTATGTATATATGCACAAACTGGACAAACCTTTGAAAAGATGGTATGAAATTTGAACTAAACAAATTTACAACATGCACAACACCATTTGTTGTGTATATATGTTGGTGTTCCTGTCCTTACTATTATGTAGGAATGACAGCCAGGCATATCACACTTCAAATACAGGAGCATTTTAGGGCAGTTATTAATGCAAACCCCTTAAATCCAACAGGGCTCATTTTACTGAGAAACTTGATAATATACCAGATAGTTTTAAATACACTGTCTTAGAACATGTCAAATGGAATCCAAGGGGAGTTAATAGAACCCACATATTATTCCAGAGGAAACAATATGGATAATAAGATTGAAACTGAGTCCCAGAGGACTGAATGAAGAAACTGATTTCTCACCATATCTCTAGGAATTTTCTGGGTGCTATGGCCTTCCTATTGTCTGTTTTCTCATAGCTAGAATGAAATACAGTCTGGCACCCATGTCTGTTTAGAGTTTAAAAAAATATTATTTTTAATGATATGCATAATAGCTCACAGATTTACCATACTTATGGTTGGGACTATGTCCAGTTTGTTGTTTTACTAAAGGATGTTATGTCTCATGATAAGTGTTTGATTCTATCTCCTATTATTTCCTCTTACAGATAACCTAAAGGAAGACAACTTGGTTCCCTTGTTTGATTAGAAAGGAAAAGGAGGAAAAAGGATGATGTGCTACACAATAATGCTTTTTAGATTCGCCATATTCTTGGATTGGACTTCAATAAAAGCTACTGTTTATAAACATTGCTGCTATTTTAAGTAGTATTTACTAAACAAAGCATATTATGCCTATTCAGGTTTTGTGATATTTTCTTCCTGTTTGTGCTTTGCAACAGTGTTCTAGTCTTCTCTCAGACAAAATGCCCCTTTCTCATTGAATTAAGCCTGGTTAACTTGTTTTCAATCACAAACAATTTAGCATAAAGGAGACTTTTATCTCCCCACTTTCCTCCCACTTTTGACCTTGCTTTTTGTACAAATAGATAATTTTCTATCACAATCTAATAATGTGTCGAATTTGATTTTAAGGTAGATTGAGAGCTATAAACCTAGCCTTGAATTCCTTTCCAAATTCCTCCCCATCCATATAAAAGGAAGAAAATCAACTTCACTTTTCTTTTGGCAAAGGTTCATTTGCTTTGATCTCTATGAGATGATTTATTTAAACATTGTAAATTAAAATTATATGTTTGTTATATAATGTAAAATGGAAGTGTACAAGATATCAGTAATTAATTAAATGTAAAAGTATGTATTACTCTATTCTCTGTTTCTGAGATGTGAGCCTCTGTTAGTATGACTTTAAATTTATCACTTAGGGTGTGTTCTTATAATTGATTGTTTTATACATTAAATGTCTAATGAGTGCATCCTCAGACCTGCACCCTGAGGAAGGTTCTATGTCGGGTGAAGCTCTGGGGTTGTTGGGCATTTGTCCTTAGCATTCTTACCACGAATAAACATCTTTAAATATTCATCAACTTGTCCTCGAAGTGAGTGCTAAGTTCTTTTTTTGATTGTGTGTCCTGTGCCTGGTGCAGTGCCTGACTAGATAGTCCTGTATGCCATCCAGGGATAGTGCCTGGCCAATTGGCCATAGGTGCTTCCTTGAGGACAATACCTGGTCAGTTCATACATGCTACTGCTCCTGGGACAGTGCCTTGCCAGTTGTGTGTTGCTACTTGGGCAGTACCTGTCCAGTTGGTCCTGCATGCAGTCAATGGGTCAGTGCCTTAACAATTGAACCATGGTTCTGCTCTCAGGCTGTGCCTGGCAAATTTTCCTGGGTTAAGGTCATGGGGTAGTGCCAAGCAAGTTGATTTGAGTGTAGGCCAGGGTCAGCTGCTGGCCAGTTGGCTCTGGGTGCTGATCTGAGGATTGTGCCTGAGCAATTGGTCCCTGTGCTGCCTGAGGTGATACCTGCTGAAGTGGTGCAGAGTGTTGTCTTCAGTGCAGTGTCTAGCCAACTACACTGACCTTTGAATCACATACAGGACCAACTGCTCAGGCACTGCTCCAGGGGAAAAGAAATGCAGTTTACTCAGGATATTGAAGCCAGTGCTTCCTAAGTAGCCACACTAATATCAAGAACACAAAGAAGAGAACATACAGGCTACCAGAAATTCCAGAGAAATTAAGCAAAATTTACTGTGGATCCATAAATGACACTGACTGCCCACCACAGGCATCCTTAATGGATCCACAATAAATTTTGCTATATTTCACTGCCATTTCTGGTTTCCCAAGTGCTCTCTGTTTTGTTCTATTGTCCCAGAAACAAGCACACAGGATCATCTTACCAGGCACTGCCTGAGGAGCAGACTCAGGGCCAATAGGCTAGTCACTGTCCATGGAACATAACACTGGGCCAACTGGCCAGGTACTGAACACTGGACAGCACACAGGACAAACTGGTCAGATACTGCCCTAGGAGCAGCACCCTGTGCAAGTGGCCAGAATCTAGTACAGGAGCAGGGCCAAGGAAAATTGGCCTGTCTCTTACTCCTGGACAGCATGCAGGACCAACTACACAGTCTCTTCCACAGGAGAAGCACTCAGGAGCATATGCATAGGTGCTGTCTGATAAGCAGAACCATGGAAAATTGGCCAGGCTATTCCTGTGGAGCAGAACCCTGGATCATTTGGCCAGGAACTGATCCCTGGACATCATTCAGGACCAGCTGGCCAGGCACTGTCCCAGAAGCAGCACACAGGATCACCCAGCCAGGCACTGTCCGAGGAGCAAACCTCTGAGGAGCAAACCACTGGGATAGTTGGACAGGCACTGTCCCCTGAACAGCATTCAGGACCAACTGGTCTGGCACTGACCCATGAGTAGCACACAGTACTAACTGGTCAGGCACTGACCCTAGAGCAGTGCCCTGAGTCCAGTGACCAGACAGTACCCCAGGAGCAGTACATATGGCCAACTGGCCAGGCATTCCCCGGACAGTACTTAAGATCAACTGGCAGACAATACCCAAAAAGCAGAATTCCTGGCCATTTAGCAAGGCACTTACCCTGGACAGGACACAGGACCAAGTGGCCGGGAACTGCCCAAGGAGCACCCTGTAGCCAGTTGTTAGGCAGTGCACCCGGAGGCACACAGAAACAACTGATCAGCACGATGTGCCAAGTGGTCAGATACTGGCCCAGAAGCACAGCCCTGGGCCAACTGGTCTGTCACTTAGACAGCACACAGGACCAACAGGCCATAAACTGAACCAGGAGCAGCAGACTGTGCCAAGTGGCCAGGTACTGACCCTGAAGTAACTCACAGGTCCAGTTGGCCAGATTTTACCCTCAGGGCAGCACCAGGGACTGATTGTCCAGGGACTGTCCCTGAACAGCACACAGACCTCACTGACCAGGCACTGCCCCAGGAGTTGAACTCATGGCCAACTGGCCAGGCACCACAAAGGAGCAGAACCCATGGCCAGTTGGCCAGGTACTTCATTCAGGGCAACACCTATGGACAGGTGGCCAAGAATTGCTCCTGGTAGAGTACTCAACACCAACTGGCCATGAACAGCCCCCAGGGATGAAATGAAGAGTCAACAAGCCTGGCAGTGCACATTCCAAACCAATAGGTAACCACAATGTAGTGGTGCAGGGCAGTGCCCTTTAACAGCAGTGGCTGTCCCTACACAGACCAAAGCAATCAAGCTTAGAAGCACACTGGGAAACATAAAACCAGCATCCAAAAACTGCAAAAGGTACTTACTTTATTTATAGGAGTTCACCCATGTGTATTCACAAATGTATCAGACACCAGAATGCCAGGTAGACCATCAGGAACAGGAAAAGTCCAATCCATATTGGGGGTAGTTCCAAAATCTACATTCCAAAATGATATGACATATAAGTAAAATACACAGTGCAGGATGGTGTAAAGTAGAATAAGTGGTATTCAGGGAGGAAAACTTACAGTACCTCTTCCCTGGTGTTTTGGCTCATATGTAAATTTCATCAGGGAACATTTAAGACAAAGCGCCGAGTAGAGCACGTTTTCCTCACCGAATACTAGCATTTATGCCACTTACTCCATCCTCAGCTGTGAATTTTACTATATATGCTACACCATTTTGACTTTACATTCTTGGAACTTTTCAATCTGATTTCGCATACCCAAAATATGAATTCGTCTTTCCATGCTCCAACAGTCTACCTGGCATACTGGTGTCTGCTACACTGGTGAATACACATGGGTGAACTCCTGTACATAAAGTAACCACATTTTGCAATATTTTTCTGCTGTTTTTATCTTTCCCAGTGTGCTTCTATGTTTGGTTGTTTTTTCCCCAGAGCAACACCTAGGACCAATTGGCTAAGAACTGCCCTCAGGACAGAACCTGAGACCAGTTGGCCAGGCATTTTGCTCAAGGCAGCACATATGGACTACTAGCCAGTAACTAGAGTGAGAGCAGCACCCATGACCAGCTTGCAAGGTACAGCCCATGGGGCAGCACTATGTCTATGACACAATTTGTTTATTCCCTATATAAGGAGGAGGACAAGTTGAATCAACCAGAAAAGACAACGTGGAGAACAAGTAGCCTATACAGTTTAAATAGGCTGTTATGATCATACCTCTCAACCTCTTGCTTCATGAATCAGGGACAAGGCTTAAATAAAATTAGGGACAAAGACCACAAATCAAGGACACATCTTAAATAATTGGTAGTATCCACTCAGAAAACTGATAGAATAAGGGAATTTATGTTAAGATGCATTTTCTGAAGAAGAACAAGTCTGTAACTTTAATGTTTGACATTATTTTATGATTTGAATTTCCAGTGTTTTGCCACAAAACACAAATTTTATGAGGACAGAGGAACATTTTGAGGCAAAATCAGGGACATCCTTGAAAATCATGGACAGTTGAGAGGTATATGTGGTATGGGTGAACAGTCCAGCAACAAGGGTGGAGTTTAACACTTAGTTGGAGTAATGCACCTATACAGTAACTCTAGTTATCCATTTTGAAAGTGCATGACTTCAGTGTGTTCAATGAAGTTAGAAACATCCCTGCTTCAGCAGACTCTAATCCTAATGCTAGGCTTCCCCAGTTTTCACATTGGCCTGGTGTGATTAACATCTCTTTAGAGATTTAACATTTAAATAGAGCAATTACCTAGCAGTGCTGGATGGGGACTCCACCAAAGAGTCAATGTTAATCATTATCACCCTATTGTTAGAGGTTCCAGCCACTGTTCCAGTGGTGAACTAGGGTGGAGTGCTTTTAAGTCACTTGCTTCCAGTGTTCTGAGTTTGTGTCTTCATGTGTGTGATGAAGCTATTGGTAGTATTTCAGGAAGGGGATACTACATACCAATGATTAAGGCCTGTTTCCTTCATTTCACTAGGGATAGCACCAATGACCAACAGTCAAGGCATTGTACCCATGACAGCACTCTGGTTCAAGGCAAGGCACTGCATGAGGGGCAGTAGCTATGTCCAACTGTCCAGGCACTACCCTATGGCAGCCCAGGGACCATTGATCAGACTCTAGCCCTGGCTTGAGTACCTACTGCACAATTAGCCAGACACTGTGCCTGGGAAACACCTGGGTAAAACTTACCAGGCACTGACTACTGGCAGCATCAATGTCACCAGGACCAAATATGCAGGCACTGTACCTATGGCAGCACCCAGGGCCAAATGGCCACGCAACACTACTGGAAGGGCATATTGGCATTGTACAGATCCTAGGTCAGCAAGCAAGTCAAACTGGACAGGCACTGGTCCCAGTGCAGGACACAGGACAGTTCACTATGTACTTGATCAGTGGAAGCACCTAGGATTTGTACATTTTGTTAAATGGTTCCCACTGACCCATAATTAAAGGAAACTACACCCAAAACTTGAAAAAGTATATGTTGTGCAGAGTGTTTTAATTTGTATGTGAAGTTCTAGTGTTTCCTTCCCTCTGACTGGTATTAGGAGTTTTTCTAAATTAGCCTGCTAGCTTTAGGGTAGCTTACGACCCTGGAGATCACCATATCAAATAGGTTTATTGCATTTCTTTATCCTTCAATGCACCTTGTTTCATGTAATGGTGATGTAGCAGAGACCATAAATCCAGCAGAAAGCACTGCATTACAATCAGTTCACAATGGAGATGGCTATATTTTAAAATCTGTAGAATTCAGCTTTGACCACCCTCATCCTATAGGTTTTACTGTCCTGAAAAACTTTGCTGCTGGTAATTTTTGTGCAGCTTGTAGAAGCTTCCAAGATATTTAGTTTGTTTGGCATGTGTGTGTTGAATGTTGGGTCTCTCTTATCACAGTCACATGAGACAAAATGCACTGTGGGAACCAGAAATACAATTACACTATCAGGTATGGAGATCCCCAGGGGTCGTAAAACTAGTATAAAGCTAGCAGGGTCATTTGGTAAAAACTCCTAATACCAGTCAGAGGGAGGAAACACTAGAACTTCATATACAAATTAAAACACTCTGCACAACATATATTTTTTCAGGTTTTGGGTGTAGTTTTCCTACTACAATAATACCACTAACATATTTTATTAACCGATTTATAGATTTGCATGAAAGGATACAACTCTCCATATTGCAAAGTGGTGTTGGGACAGCAAAGTCACAACTAGTGCATAAAGTTGCAACAAATGCTGTTTGGACCCATAGAATATGCTTTAGGTAGGTAGTTTGCAGAACTTGGCCTGAGTACTACAGTAGTAGTAGTAGTATACTGTATATTTTAAATTATTTGCAAAAACTGCATTAATGCATCATTAAGGATTCAGGTTACGGTGACAAAAGTAGAGTAATTTGACTTTAGGGTTTCCAGCCTAAAACCCCATCCCCATGACTAAAACAAATCAGGGATGGAGTCTTCTGGGGTTGTCAGCCCTATAGTTCACCCCATTTTGTACACTCTAGAAACATACACACCTAATGGGGTTTGTTTTAATGTTGACAACCCCAAGGAAGTCTCTGTCCCTGATTTGTTTTAGGAGTAGGGTTGGGGTTTTAGGGTTGGAAACCCTAAAGTCACATTTCCCTACTTTGTCACTGTAGCCTGAACTCTAAATGCTGCATTAATGCAGTTTTATGCAAAGAATGTCCTTACTTTTGAGACTGTGTTTTATTTATTTATTGAAATGTTTCACCAGGAAGACATACTGAGCAGTATTGATCATTTCCAGATGTGTCCTGAGGGAAGGGAAATGGGATAATATAGAGAATAGAAACATTTGGTACAATAGACAAAGCATAGCAAGTGCTACAAAATGAAATGCAGAGTTAATGTACAGCATAAGTGCAAAACATAGGTATTACATTCACATAATATACTTGACTTAGTACTATAGTCATAGGGTAGGGGAGAGTGAGAGAGTGGTACAAAATAAAAGAGGGGAGGGAGAAGACATTTACTGAGCAGGAAGTACAAGGAATCACAGAAGGAGCAGAACAGAGAACTGTATGAGGTAAAGCAGAGGCAAGCAGGGAAGGCAGTCAGGAGAGCAAAGGCCCAAACCGAGGAAAGGGTAGACAACCCAGTTAAGAAGGGGAATAAAACCTTTATAGGTACATCAGGGAGCGAAGGAAGACCAAGGAGGGATTGTAACGCTTAATAAAGGGAGGGGAGGGCAGAGGGTGACTGTGAAAAGACAGATACTAAACAAATATTTTTGCTCAGTATTCACAAAGGAAGAAGGGAGGTACCTAAACCAAACAATAGAAACACTTTGGATGGGGTGGGGTAGATACTAGCCTATTCACAGAAGAAAGAGTTGTGAAAGAACTCTTAAAACTGAAGGTGGACAAAGCAATGGGGCTTGATGGGATTCATCCCAGAATTCTAAAAGAACTAAGGGTAGAACTAGTGACACCACTGACTACTCTCTTTAACAAATCATGGGAGGATGGGGTGGTACCTGAGGACTAGAAGAGGGCAGATGTCATTCCACTTCACAAAAGTGGGAGCAGGGCAGATGCAGGAAACTACATACCTGTTAGTTTGACCTCAGTGATAGGGAAAATGATGGAATCACTTCTGAAGGAAAGAATTGTTGAGTACCTAGAGGCCAGAGGGCACAGGACCCAAGGCAGCATGGATTCCCAGCGGGAAGTTCATGTCAGATGAATCTAATAAATTTCTTTGACTGGGTGACCAAAGTAGTAGATCAGGGAGGGGTGTGGACATGGCCTACCTAGACTTTAGCAAGGCATTTGACACAGTCCCACACAAAAGAATAATATACAAGTTAGTCAGCCTTGGAGTGGGTCCCATGATAGTAGCCTGGGTAAAAATTGGCTGGAGAACAGGACACAGAGGGTAATAGTAAATGGAGTCCACTCTGAAGATAGGAGGGTTACTAGTGGGGTACCACAGGGTTCAGTTCTAGGATCGGTCCTCTTCAATGTCTTTATAAGTGACATTGCAGAGGACTGAAAAGAAAAGTATGTGTCTTTGCAGACGACACAAACAGCTGCATCAGGGTTGGTACACAAGATGGGGTGGAAAAGATGAGAAGGGACTTGGCAAGGTTGGAGGAATGGTCAAATGTATGGCAGCTTAGATTCAATGCTAAGAAGTGCAAAGTAATGCACCTGACAAACAAAAACCCAGGGAAGAGTACACAATGGGGGTGAGTTACTAACAACAACAAAGTGGAAAGGGACCTGGGATAGTCATATCAGATGACCTAAATGTGGGCAAGCAATGTGAGATGGCAATAAGGAGGGCTGGGAGGATACTGGAATGCATAGGGAGAGGCATCACCAGTAGAAAACAGGAAGTTGTTATCCCTCTTTACATACAGCTGGTGAGATCGCATCTGGAGTACTGCATGCAGTTCTGGAGACCCAATCTCCACAAGGACATAGACAGGATGGAGGCAGTCCAGAGGAGGGCAACTAAAGTGGTGCAGGGTCTACACCAGAAGATATATGAAGAGAGATTTAAGTAGCTTAATGTGTATACCGTTGAGGAAAGAAGGGACAGGGGACATGATAGAAACGTTCAAGTACCTCAAGGGAATCAACAAAGTCCAAGATGGTAGCATCTTTCAGAAAAAGAGGTGTGCAAGAACAAGGGGCACAATTTGAAGCTAGAAGGAGATGGATCAGAGGTAATGTGAGGAAGTATTTATTCATGGAGAGGGTGTGGATGCATGGAACCGCCTTTCTGAGGAGGTTGTGGAGTCAAAAACAGTGGGTGAATTCAAGAATGCATGGGACAGACATAAGGCAATTCTAGAGGGTGTCAGTAGGAGGAAGTAGGCTGTTAGTTAACCAGGATCTGCTTCTTTCCCATTAGGTAGGGAAATGGGCAGACTGGGTGGGCCAGCGGTCCTTATCTGCCATCAGATTCTATGTTTCAATGTTTCTATGTGTAGGTGTAGTGAGCAAGCTCAAAAGATTATGCAGCTGCATGCAGGTAGTGCACGCAGGAGCATGGAGAGGACCTCGGGATGAAGGAGCATTCCAGATGTTGGTGGGAAGGAGTTCCAAAGATTGGGCAAGTGGTCAGAGAAGGATGCTTTCCCAGCAGCTGTAGACTTGGTGGGGATGGCAAG
The DNA here is from genome assembly GCA_016271365.2 of Neoceratodus forsteri. Lineage (NCBI taxonomy): Eukaryota > Metazoa > Chordata > Ceratodontiformes > Ceratodontidae > Neoceratodus > Neoceratodus forsteri. The sequence goes on along the minus strand of CM057455.1, from coordinate 632,619,078 downwards.
GGTGAGGACAGAGCTACTTTAGAGAATGATTGGCAGGAGGAAGGGAGGAGTGGAGGCCACTAGATAAGAAGGAGAGCTCCAAGCCAGAACTCGCCAGTAAAATTTGTGCAATGAGACAAGTGACAATCAGTGAGGGAGGGAGTGCCAGGGATTGCTGTAAGGAGCAGTGGTGAGAGCAAGGTGGGCAGTCAAGGGTGAAGTAGCAGAAGGAGTGGAAGATGGTGTCCAGTCTGGCTAAGGTACTTTTGGTGGCGTGCACTGTAGACTGCATCACCATAGTTGAATGTTGAAGTATCATTCTCAGTAGAATTTCTCTCTGGCTGTTAGGGGATGCATTCATGATTCTGATATAAGGCACCCAACTTGGGGAACAGTTTCTTGTAAATTGAATCCATGTGACTAGAAATGTCTAGGTGTTTATCAAGGCAGATCCCAAAGTATCTAAAGGAGGCAGTGTCATTCAACATGGTTCCATCAAGAGTGTGGAAGGAGGTGGCAGGAGGGAGCCTAGAGAGTCTCTGCCTAGTGCGAAGGTCATGGAGACTGTCTTCTTAGCATTTAAAAACAGTTGGTTACTACATAGCCAGTGCTGGACATTATTGAAGTCCAGCTAGAGTGTGGACACCACCATGTGGGCAGAGGGACCGAATGTGTACAGAATGCTGTCATCAGCATACATGTGAATGAATGTAGATTGGCATACTAAGGAAAGATCATTCAGAAAAATGGAGAAGAGGACTGGGCCAAGGACCAAGCTTTAGGGGTCTCCAGTGTGGAATTGGAGTGGTAAAGAGAGAGTCCCTGATCCTGACTGATTGCATTCTGTCTACTAGAAAGGACTTGAACCAGTTTGTGGCTGAGGAGACAACCCAACATTAGAGAATTTATCCAGTAGGAGGGAATGGAGACAGTGTCAAAGGCCTTAGCAAGGTTGACAAAGATGGCAGAGGTGATTAGTCCCTGATCCATGTCAATATATATGGGGTCAGTGAGTCAGAGGAGGAGGTAGATGTGGAGTAGTTTTCTGGAAGCCAGACTGAAAAGAGATGAAATAAGAGGAGGAACTGAGGAAAGGGAGAGCTGAGAGAGCACTACAAGTTCTTGCAGCTTGGAAAGAATAGGGAGATGGGACGGTAGTTGCCAGTTGCTGAAGGATCACCCCTTGTGGAGGTGGATGATGGTAGCCTGCTTCCGAAGGCTGGGACAGAGGCTAATGTGAAAGAGTGGTTTAGGAGATCAGCAATAGGCTGAGAAATGGCAGGGGCGAAAGGTATAGTAGTTTTGCACCAAGGTTGTTTGGGCATATCCTTATTTGCCTATGGGAGAGCAGGGCCCTCCGGGTACTGCACTCCTATACATGCATATTTTTCAGGTAGTGTAATCATATCCTTATTTGTGTGACAGAGCTGTTGCAACCTGCTGAGCCACTGACATTGATATACTGTAGACTTGGATAAGCTTATAATTACTAGGTAGCACTTTTGCCATAGGAAATCTGGTTATAATTTGATGTTATAACCAGCTGGTTATAACGACAAATTATAACCGGGTTTTCCTTGGATCGCACATGTGCCACTCATGCCGTCTTCCTTCCAGCACACGTGAGGGTTGGAACATCTCCCCTTAGCAGTTGCCACTGAATGTTTTTAATAAAAAAGTCTCTTCCTGTAGTCACTGGCAGGGAAAACCAAACACAAAATATTTAAACATACGTCTAGTTTTGGTTTCCCTGCCAGCATGCAAGACCCAATGGATCTGCACACCTCTTCCTACGGAAGCACTCACAACTCCATAACTGCGGTTAGTCAGTAAGTTTAAAAGAAAAATAAACAAAAATACCATACTTGTCCACATGAGTAGACACATGTTACTTGGCAAATAAGTGGCTCACTGTAAGTTGGCAGACCATGGGCCAGGAAAGCATAGAATCCTAACTAGTCCGAGGCTGCCTGAATGCCAGTCTGTTTCCTGATTTTTTTTTACAATTGCTGAGAGAAAGAGCACACCAGCAATTATAAAAATAAAATATGGGGGTGGTGTGGGTAAAACTCGATTTTACACACACCCTCATTGTGGGATGCATTTCATAAACCCCTCCGACTTCACCCTGGGTTATGTAGCATCCACACAACTCAAATGTAAATCTCATTACACACACCCATATATTATTCTCTATGTTATGGTCAAATGATCAGTTTATATAGATGCTCATTAGGGTTGAGTAGGCAATTCTATGTTAAATCCCAAATTTTGCACTTTAATTACTTTGAAACAGATCAATGGATTTGCATGAACATTTGCAAGCTCTGTCACCCAGGGTAGGTATCTGGATGTGGTAGTTACATTCCACTCAGATGTATGGCTTATGAGTTCTGGAGAGATGAAAAATGCACTTTTCACTCATTGACTTTGCTGGTTTTTATTTGAACATGCCTTCAGCTCAGGCAGTTTGGAATCTTGGCCTGAAATTTTCAGGGCGGAAAGGACTAGCCACAGATGTGCATTTTGCTGGTCTGGTGAAAAATAATAATTCTTTCCAAAGTTATTTCATTTTCAAATTTTGAAAAACACATTTCTGTAACTTCAGTCTCAAAAGAAAAAACTGTATTTTTTGTCTGCACTTCAATAATGAACACAACAAAACAGAGAATGTCCATTTATGGTATAATTTTGGAAAAGATCAATACAGGGGTGATTTGAACAGAAACCAACAACAGAGTTTCAGTTTTGGCTATGTTGTTGAATGCTGCTTTGTAATAATTTGCTTATGAGGTTTTAAGATGTTTGGTTTGCAGAACTTGTGTTTTTGTAGTAAATTTAAGCATCTCAAGTGTTTTGGGGCACTGTGCCACCTTGTGGGTAGGGTGACATGGAGCAGGGGGTTGTGGTTACTGCTGTGCATAGGGACCATGATCATGTACTGTAAATCCAGCCCTGGTGATTGCTGGTGGTGCAGGCCAGTCAGCTAATACTGAATGTATGGAAAGAACAGTGGGTTGAATGTGGCAGGATTGAGGCACATATTGCCAGTGAGGAAGCAGGAGATGATCCTAGCTGTCTGGGGTACAGGGGTTGAGCATTCCATCATGAATGGTGGAACAGAGGGTAGATAGTTGAGGTGGGCTGAAACTGAAATTCTCAGGTGAATTTGCCATGATGCAGCTGAAATTTGCCTCTACAGAGCTCCAAAAATTGTCCCCATTCAGAAACCTCAAAATAGTGACATTTAACCACTAAGTGCAGAATCTGGCCTGCAAAATGTGGAATTTCTGCAAATTTCCACACTTCACAGGTAGAATTCCGCATTTAGTGTCAGAACTTTGCCATGCAGAATTCATGAAATTCTTATGAAATTTGCAGATTAATCCACAGCGTACCATGTCAGATTAATGCTATAAATATAGTGCATGAAAAGATAACGTGGTCTATAAGAGCTACAGACAGCAATAGGGGTTTAACTGGGACTATGAAGTGCGTGCTCCCCAGGTTGCTGTCTGTGTGTGTTATTAGACAGCACAAGGGAAGAGGAATTGAGGAAGCTGGTCAAGCTCCTCCTGTGGTGGGGAGGGCTGAGACATGGAACAGCTTGGCAGAATGGTGGTGGAGATGAGGGTTCTAATACTGGTCTTCCTTCATTTCTTCTTGTGGAACTTGTTATTTAAGCAATAAGCCAAGAAGGGTGTGGGTTATCAGGGGATTTACCACAGCTGGAGTGGTTTGGGCCACGGTGCAGCCAAGTGGGTAAATTCTTGATAGCTGTGGTAAATCCCAATAACTCACATCCTCCGAGTGGCTTATTGCGATTTTACGGTTCATTTTTACTATAATAAAATACAAATATTAAAGAGGTTGCTTTGTGTTTTTATTTTTATTCCATTTATTCCTGGGCTGCAGATGATTAGGATGTGGATGGGTTTTTATATTTGCTCATCAGCCAGTGATTATCATAGGATTTACACCGCAAGAAACTGCCAGTCTGACCATTTCATTGGCTGTTCACTTATGTCTCTAGTATAATTTTTACAAAGGCCATGAAAACAGTATTCCACAGTCCCACAAATGTTGTGTTTTCCTGTGATTTGCTCCACCAGTAGGAATCTTTTAGTTCAGGGTGCAGAGGAGAGCTCTCCACATTGTGGGGGTATAGGGGGACATAAAAATAAATTTAAACAATGTGTTGGCACTCCATTTGTGCCACAGAAATTCTGTTCTGCCTCTGTAGTGGAAAGCGTTGTCAATACAGCACTGTAGTGGATGGCGCTATAGACAGCACTCTTCTGACCTAGTGCTAATCGGCAGAGTGAAGTTTCCCAACTTTGCCCACTTCTAGCAGATACTGACTGTGGAGGGAGGGAGGAGGGAATTTAATGGCAGTGGGAGAGCAGGAGGCTGATCCTAGCTAATGAGGAACTGAATTCTGATATTGGCTGTGGTGGGAACAGGGTGCTGAGACTAGATTTGGAGGAGCAGGTAACTGGTTGTGGTTGGATTTGGAAGCTAATACTGACAGTATGGGACTGGAGAATGGACACTGGCTATTGGAGAGCAGAATGCTAATATTAGCTGTGGAAAGATGATTTTGGCAGTGTGAGGGCCCAGGCACTACTTGTGGATGATCAAGGTGCAGATACTGGCAGTGAGGAAGTGGCAGCTCATACTGGTGGTGGAAAGGGTCTGAAACCGCCTGTGGGAGAGCATGTGAAATATGGGAGGAGTGAGCCTGCAAAATAGGAGATCATAAAATAGTTCTGGGAGAGTCAATATTTTGGGTATAGTGCCTGCAAAATAGGAAAAGGAAGGTGTCAGTGCTTTTGGTCGGTGGGTAAATGTTTTATTTTTATTTTATTTATATGTCTTACTTTTGAAACCAGGTATGGCACTCTGGGCACAAGGATAATTTAGATGGTCGACCCATTGGGAGGTTAATTGATTTGCTCAGGTGGCACACACAGTATGCAAGAGCAGATTATGGGAATCAAACCTGGGATCACTTTATGTATCAAGCTCTATTACAGCTTCTTTATCCTTCAGATTATACTTCCACCTCGATAAGGTGGGCACAGTATTGGGATCAGTCCATGTGCATGTGCATTCTGTGCACAACATGGATGCCTGATTGCAATGAGGATGGCAACCCTCTCATGTCAGGAGGTCTAAACCTCACTCTCAGGTTCTTGGCAATAATGGGAATGCAAGGAATCACAGACACATTGCATAAGAGTAATAAGTTTGTTTATTACTACCAAAAGGATAATCACAGTTGCCCTAAGCAGTTTTTACCAATACGAACTGGGAGCTAATGCTAAGTGTTCCCTATACCTTGAGGATTCTCTGTGTCTCTTGGGGTCTCAGTAGAAGACGTAATGTCTTACATTATACACCTACAGTAATTACCATGGTTACTGTAAGACAGAAACATTTCTAGTTATAGAGATGAGCCCTATTGGCTAAATTTGTGGGCTCCACAGTCCAAGATAACATTATACAATTTTGTAGTAATCATCTTTGTAAAGACAAATGAGTACAGTTCTACATATAGCAGTGTAATAATACAAATCATCAGAAGATGGCAATGCCGACTTGTATATCATAATCATTACAAAGACACAGGTGTCCTAACATCTTGTAAGCAAGAAATACATATATGTATTAGAAAGTGAAGTGTATAATAATAATATGCATACATATCCTGACATCTACTCTTAGCCCTATATGTTAGTATAACATATGCCTAAGTGCTAGCTGTCTACAGTGTACCTCTGAGGGTAGCAATAAGTGCTCAGGGACCTTGTGTATCAATCCCCCATGTTGCCTCTCAGGGCAACACAACAAAATAGGAAATGGACAAGGAGCATGGGTCATATACAGACCGGCCGTGCAAGCTTTTGAGAATTCCAACTGCTCAAGGTGTTGGCGCAGTGTGCACCATGGCAGCAATGCATAATCAGAAAAAATATCAAAACTGCTTGTATAATAGCAAAACCTTTAAATGTGATTTCTAACCAAGTGTTAGTTAGTGCACTGTTCATATTACCATCATTAATTAGTGCAAGGACAGCTTGATTAGCTTTAGTAATATTATTGCTGATGTGGATGAGATGTGTATCTTTCCTCTCTAAAGTGATTCCAATGTCATTGTGAGGGGATCAATATGTACATTAAAATATGGTAAATACTTAAAGGGTGAGCAGATAATCAAGGTTACCATCAATGATATCAGCATCCATAAGAGGACGGGGTATTAACAGTATGTCCATTAACTGATTTCTGGTGGGGAATGAAACAAAAGGTGGGACTATCTATAGCAAATTTTCATTCCATACACATATGACTTAACATTAGTTACTACGCAGTACTCCCATCAGAATTATATTGCATTTTAACGCTAGAAGTCTCCATTTTGCAGCTGTACCGGGCAGGTGTAGGTCATCTTGGAAATCTGTGTGGACAGGCGATAGAACCTCCTCTCGACATGTTGGTAAAGCTTCTCTGGAGCCAATGTTGAGTCCAGAAAGTCTGTGCCACTAGTGTTGATGTCATCATCCATGGAAAAGGACCAATCGATACTGTCTGGGGAATAGCCACATACAGTTTTAATAACATCAAATACATCACATCGACTCAAGTAAATGTAATCCTTCTTGGCACAGCAATCTGTGTGTGGAGCAAACCAGGCATCCAGAATAGGATGGAAGACCAGTACAGGAGGCAAGTCGAGGCGTTCTCTGTAGATATCTTCATCAAGGTGCCCAATACAGTGAACAGTTGCAAGTTTGTCAAATAAAGCTGTAATGGGATCAAAACATGGTAAAGAGACAGTAAAAGAGACAAACATTGTATCCTTAATAGAACATTTCTTAGAAGTAAAACATGGATCAGTGTTAGGGTGTCTGTCACAAAACCCAAATTCCTAGCTGTAGAAAGTGGAATAGTTAGAATTTGTTGCATACACATTGCAATACAGCTACGGGATTTGCACTGAGGACAATACCATTTAGAAATACATCTGTCATGAATGATATCAGGGATCCTTCAGGATTCTAGATCACGGAAAAGATTATTGATGGTAGTGATAATGTATGAGCCATAGGCTGAACATAATATCTCATGGGCAATATATTGTCTAGCTGCTTCTTTGTTGTTTTGTGCAATGAGGGTGTTAATAGAATCTGTAAATGCCTTAGCAATGTCATGCATGTTGTATACAGTGTATCTTTCTTCCTGGCTAAGGCCATCCACACTATGCAATAATGGGGTATGATATCATTTACCAAACCAGTTTGGAATTTTTGTGAATGTGATTTGATAGCAGCAATGTCGGCCTTTTTCAAAATAGACATGGTTGTACCAAAGAGACCTGTGATGGTGCCCATGGCACCTGTAACATCAGAACTATCAACTTCCCATTTGTTATGTTTATGACTTTGATCATCAGCATTAGATTGTCTCCTGAAATTACCTCTATGCTAGGTGGTGTGAACCCGGCAATAGGGCCTTGAGTAAAGATTTAAAAGCTGCTAAACTATCAAGCAATAAAGTACTGTAAAATGCTGAAGTGTCAGTAGTATGACACATACCAAATTCTTTCATATTCCAATAAGTCAAGTTAAACAAAACCGGTATATGCATAAACTGTAAATTGTTAATAAGTGTACCAGGTAAGCCAATGGCTGTTAGACCACTACGAGGACCAGGGTATGTTTTGGACATTACAAAAGCTGTTTGTCAGTGGGGTAACACAGAAAGATACATGGCAACAGAGGCCATGTTGTGTACAGCACAAAAGTTCCTGGCAGAGTCTGTAGACAAGGAATTACAATATGAGGAATCAATTAAGGCAGTAATATTGTATAAACCAGAATGTCTAAGAGCAGTTTGGAGCAAGGACAGAGAACCATTAGGGGATAATTTTACATTGGGCCAGCCGTGGAAAGTTCCTTTGGAAAGCTTGGCCACAAGGAGAATTTGTCCTTGTGACTTGTTTGCCACTCAATTTGTAGGGTAGATTTATCAGAGCAACAACCGAGGCAGTGAGTTAGGCATCTGAACCTTCCTGGACAGTAATCAAATTGTCGGGTATATTGATGGAAACTCCCTCTGTGGTAGATGCTGGAGGATCAAGGTGAGGAAGGAGGTGCTTTACCATGCCTTTGATGCAGGGATAACTCCTGAGATGAGGAGAAAATGGAACAAGATAGCCATCTTGTCAGTTTATCTGAAAATGAAAACCAAACATTAGTAAGTTAGTACTATTCCACCCAATGGGGTGAAGAAAGGAAATTATACTCCTTTATACAGTTTCAACTGGTTTGTATGTAACCATTTGTCAATAGTTTGTTGTTGTGCATTAGTCTAACCTGATAGACTGCTGGACTGAGCTTGTTGACAATGAGGTAGGGGCCTTTCTACTTACTGGAGAAGGAGGGTGTGAGATGTGCAATTCTGAGAACCATTACCTGATCTCCAACTTGCCAATCCACTTCTTGTGTGTGTTTGTCAAACTGTATTTTGGACTGTTGCTGGGCCTTGCCATGCTGTTGGCAACATACAAGTGTGTGTGTATGAGGTCTTGTCTAAGTTTTTCCACATATTGGTCTACAGACCGTGGTCTGCCATAGGGGTGTGCAGGTCAAACAACAAGTGTTCAGGTAATCTCATCTGTCTCTCAGTCATCACCTCAAAGGGTGTCAACTGGGTGGTGGCTTAGGGTGTGCCCATAATTGCCATAAGGCGTAACAGCAATAGGGAATCCCAGGTCTTGAGATTGTCCTCAATAAATTTGAAATCATTTGCTTCATCCATCTGTTGGCTCTTTTACTTGACCTGAAGATTGCGGTGGTAAGGTATGTGGAATTTCTGGTGAACTCTTAAGAAGTTCAAGTGCTTCTTTCATCAACTCACCTGTAAAACTGGTTCCCTTATCGGAGTATACCTTGAGAGGTAGGCCCCACCTGGAGAAAATCTGTTCCACCGGATTTTGGCAGTGGTCTTAGTGGTACATGTTTTAGTGGGGAAAGCTTCAACCCACTTGGAGAAGAGATCGGTTAACACAAGAGCATACTTGTTATTTCTGCTGATATTAGTCAAGGGACCAATGAAATCAATTTGTATGGCATGCCAAGGACCGGAATGCTCTGTGGTAGTAGTTGCCATTTTGTTTGGTAGGGATGGGATTGTTTTGTGCACAAACAAGGCAATTATTTATGTACAGTTTGACATCCTTGGTGACACCAGGCCACCAGGCAGTGGTCTTCAGTCTTTGAGCATGTTTTCCACTCCTGGTGTCCACCAGTAGGGTGTCATGCACTTGGTGCATAAATTAGGACCTGAGATGTCTGGGAATCACCCACAACTTGGTGGGGGTGTCATCTGGCTGATATCAGATGAGCTTGTCATCTGGGGATAGGTGCAACTTACCTTTATGCCTCTGGTAGGGTTGTGGGTAGGTAGGTTCTGTTCAGTACTCTTGTCAAGGAATCTGAACACATCTTTGAGCTCAGAGTCAGTATGCTGGGCTGCTGACAGGTCCAAGGGGCAAAAGGGTTCAGGCTTCTTTTTAACTGCTGCAATGTGTACAGCTGCCCTGGCTTCTGGATGGTCCATCATCCAGGTGTCCCCGTTGGGCCTCTCCTTGGCAAATGTGTCTGCTGTATCACTGAAGGTATGGTAGGGTTATGTATGGCATGAGCTTTGACCTTGTGTACATAGAGTGTGTGCAAACCTTTACACCAGTGAATGTATATTACCAGTTCCTTGTGTTTCACTGTGCTGCCATCAGAGGAGAGGAAGGAGTTCTTCTGCCAGTAAGGAAGAAATTCTGTAATGGAACAACAAACCCAGTTAAAGTCTGTGAAGATGATGGTATCCGCAGTTCCATGCTCTATGAACTCAAGGGCACAGGCCACCGCTGCCATCTTGGCATATTGTGTTGATGCCACACTGTAACACTTAGAAATTTTAACAGTGTTACCATAAGGATAAATCACTAAGATACCAATCCCTGCAGTTTGTTCTCACTGATAATAGAAAGCTGAGCCATCTGTAAAATATGACACAATGAGGTGTTCTCAAGTAGTTGTGGCATGGCAGGGAGGAATCTGGAAGATCAGGTGGCTGCAGTGTACAGTCATGGGGTTCTCCTTGGAAAAGGAGGCCATGCACCAGCATGGATGGCATTTTGGTTGGGTGGACCTGAATGTCTCTATCCTGGAGAAGAAGTGACCAGTATGTCAGCCTGGTGCTGAGATGGACCCATCCTTCACTCTGTCTTATAGCAGAAAGGTAGTTGGGATGTGGTTTGTGTTAATGATCAAGGAGAGTATCCAGTGATATACTAAGTGCGCTTGACAGCCCAGTAGGTAGCCAGAAGGTTCCTTTCACAAAGGCTGTATTCTGTTCCACTGTGGTCAAGAGCTGTGATGCATATGCAGTTGATCTCAGAGTGCCATGAACCTTCTGGGCCAGTACTGCTGAGATAGCTATGTCAGAGGTGACACTCCAGCTTGAATGGCAAGGCTGGATTGGGGTTGACCAGAGCTGGAGGTGAGGCCAAGGCATATTTCATTGATGTTACAGCCTGGGTGTGACTGGGGCCCCAAATCCAGCGGATGTCCTTTTTCAGTAATTCATACAGAGGAGCAGCTTTCTGAGCAAAATCACAAATAAAATCTCCAGAATAGTTTACCATACCTAGAAATCTCCTAAGAGTAGCCACACTGGTAGGCAATGGCAAGTCTTGCAATCCTTGAATCTTCTTCCAGGTAGGGCTTTGGTCTTGATCAGTTATTCTCAGGCCCAGATAGAGTACCTCTTTCTGACATAGCTGTGCTTTTTTGAGTTACATTTGAGGCCTGCTCTCTGAATGAGGTCAGCAGTTCATCCAAGAGATCTAAGTGTTGTTCCTGTGTGGCTTTTCCCAACAACAGGTCATCCACATACTGTAAGAGACACTTGGGGGTAGAGAAACCCTCAAGGGTGCACACCATGCGTAAATGAAACAGGAAGGCCTGTTATGGAATCCCTGGTAAGCATGTCCATGTGTACTGTCTACCTTCAAAGGTGAAAGCAAACTTATACTGACTCTTGGGGGCCGATGGCAGTGACCAGAAACCATTGGAGATGTCAAGGCACTGAACCACTTTGGTCTGGGGTCAAAATTGCAGCACATCAGGTGCTGATGCCACAGTTGGAGCACAATGGGGGTAACCTGGTTCAATCTCCTGTAGTCAACAGTAAGTCTCCAGGCACCTGTGTTTCTTCTGAGCCACACTGGGGAGCTGGCAGTGGAAACACATGTCCTGATTACACCTTGCTTGAGGAGTGATTTTATTGTTTCCTAAGAGAGGCAAGGCCTCTAGTGGAAAGGGTATTGCCATTGACTCTCATGTGCTGGGCCTGTCACTTCAATGACATTGTGCATTCTGCCACAATCATGTTTATTCATGGCAAATGCCTCCAGATGCCTTTGTAGAATGGGGAGGAGCTTTGGGACAAGCTCATGGTTCTTGAACAAGTCTATGATTTCATACTTTTTATTGTTTGCAGATATTGTTGCTACCACATGTGAATCAGGAATCATGATGTTGTGGTATTGTCCTTGAATCTGTATCAGTAACATGTTGGCTAGGTCTACCACACAGCCATGTGGTGCTAGGAAGTCAATTCCAATTATACTAGGGTGATCATGCAGTACCATTAGCTGTAAGGTGTGACAGGCCTTCAGAGGTCCCAGTTCCACAAGAAGTGGTAGGGAAGCGGTATGCAGGTAACCTAGTTCCATCTACTCCTGACATATTGGTCCTCCATCCAGTGGACCAAGGAGATGTCTCTGGTTGGTGTCACGTAATATAGACACAGTTGCACCTGTATCCAATGGTACTGTCAGTAGGCGGCCCCGACCTCGACCTCAATACAGGGCCTTCCATTTGCATCCAAGACCAGCTTGTTTACAATATGGACGGGGTCTGTAATTGTCAATCTGTACCAGCAGAGGCATGGAAAGTTTGGTCCTGGCTCCTTTGAACCACTTCACTATGCTGCACTGATGCTATATAGGAGCCGCTTCTGGGTTCAGGCATGTATGGGCCTGAGGACCTTTACTCTGGTGTCTCCATGGCCTGAGGACCTTTACTTCTGGTGTCTCCATGGCCTGTTGAGGATGTTGTGGTATTGTCCCTGAATCTGTATCAGTAACATGTTGACTAGGTCTACCACACAGCCATGTGGTGCTAGGAAGTCAATTCCAATTATACTAGGGTGATCATGCAGTACCATTAGCTGTAAGGTGTGACAGGCCTTCAGAGGTCCCAGTTCCATAGTAGTGGTAGGAACGGTATGCAGGAACCTAGTTCCATCTACTCCTGACATATTGGTCCTCCATCCAGTGGACCAAGGAGATGTCTCTGTAATTGTCAATCTGTACCAGCAGAGGCATGGAAAGTTTGGTCCTGGCTCCTTTGAACCACTTCACTATGCTGCACTGATGCTATATAGGGAGCCGCTTCTGGGTTCAGGCATGTATGGGCCTGAGGACCTTTACTCTGGTGTCTCCATGGCCTGTTGAGGCCTGCTCTACTGGTTGTATGGCCACAAGGGCCCAAACAGGAACAGCTTCTGCTACTGAGCACACTTGCCCCAAGTTCTTGTAATTTCTGATTCTCTTTTCCTACATGAGGGCCTGGTCTCTGTTGTTTACCCTTGTTATTCTTGTGGTGTTTCTTATTCTTATGGTAATTCTGGTTCCCACCCCATGGTTGTTTCCTTTGCTGCTGTTGTGGTTGTTGGGCCTGCTGGTGGTGGTGTTGGTTGTCTGCAGGAGGGCAATACCACCTCCCTGTTTCTGCTGGTGATACCTCTCCCTAAACACCCCAGCATCCCACTTGCTCTCTCAACTGCCTTGTCGCACTGCGGGCCACGTTCGGTCACCCCTATGATTACCCCCATATCTCCTTCCTGCTTGGCGACCATCAATACCACTCCACCCATTTTGTATTGTGCCCCGGGTTTCTGTGCCCTAAGTACAATATTTTCCACTTTTCCCATTGAAACCCAGCTGCCATACCTTTGATCACTCATCTAGTTTTCTCAGGTCTCTGCTCATCCTTTCAACCTGCACTGGAGTGTCCACCCTATTGCAGATTTTGCAATGGAAAGAGTTTGGAAGATCTTGTTCCTCCCTGTTTGTTGATGTAGCACATAGTGGCAGTATTGTTGGTCCTTACCCGTACTGACTGACCCCTGATTTGGGAGTAAAAGGCTTTCATTGCCAAATACACTGCCCTGTACTCCAAGAGGTTTATATGCTTCTGAGACTCGAGTGGTGTCCATACCAGCTTACAGTGAAATCTTCTAGATGGCCTACCCATCCAGGAGGGAGGCATCCATGGTAAGTACTACCATAGATGACTGCTGAAGGCAGGAACTTCTTCCCAAAGGTTTTCTTCCTCTTTCCACTACTGCAGTGCCCTTAATATGCACTTTGATATGGGCAGTAACTTTGACAGAGGGTCCCACTTTTGGAACTAGTGAGCCCTAAGTGATACTGGACATCCTTCATCTGGAATATGGCACCTGGCACCACTGCTGTGGAGAGTCATGTGCCCCAGCAACTGCAGGAAGTCCTTGGCAGGTCTTGGCTGCCCTATTTTGAAGGACTTTGCCAGTTCTATTAAGTTAACTGTCCTCTCCTGAGGGAGGAAAGCAATTCCTTGAACAATATCCAGCTCCACTCCTATCAAGTCCAACACCTATACAGGGTCTAATTGAGACTTTTGGAGGTTCACCAAGAAACTCAACTCTCCAGGGTGTGTTTGGTGAATGATAGAAATGCCTTGGCCTCTTTGATAGGACTGACCTGAAACCAGTCATCTAGGTAGGGAAGACCATAACCCTTGCCTCCTCAAATGTGCTGTACTACTGCTAGACAATTTGGAAGACTCTGGGGGGCTGATGACTGGCCAAAGGGAAGGCTGAGAACTGGTGTGGCCATCCCCACTGAAAGTGAGATTGTTCCTGTGAAAGGGTCTTACTGGAATGTGAAAATAGGCATTCTTCAGATCCAGTGACCCCAACCAAAGACTTTGTTGCAAGGATGGAATTACTGTTCTCATCGTTACCATCTTGAACTTTTCCTTCTGTAAATGTTTGTTTAGAAATCTGAGAGCTAAAATTAATTACCACTTCCTATTTTTCTTGTGGGTGAGAAATATCTGGAGTATAGTCTCCTCACAATTTGGGCAGGAGGGACTGCTTCAACTTCATTTGCAAGTAGCATCTTTTCATCTCTATCTCAAGCAGAATTTCCTCCACTGGGATACGATGATGAAAGGCTCTGTGAGTCTGCAGCTTTGGAAACCTTTTGAACCAGAGAGAGACCTTGACCCACTATTTCCAGGACCCACTTACTAACATACTAAAATGCCAGCAGAATAGGCCTAACGGTCTCTCTAGTCTGCTCGATTTTCAGCACCAGCACTGAGGCCAATTGTGCCCCCGCTGGTTATACTGTCCCCAGTCCCAGATGTTCCACCTGTATTGTACCTGGTCAGATTTACACTCCCCGCACCTGTCCCATCCCCTCTTAAACCTGTCCACAGTCTCCATCTCTACCAGCTCCGTGGGCAGTGCATTTCATGGCTCCACCACCCTTTCAGTGAAATAACATCTCCTTCTCTCCCTCTGAGCCTGCCCTTCCAGCTTACATCCATTACCTTTTGTTATAAGGCAAAGGCAAATTTATTTAAAAGACGCCAATCCCAGAGGCTCTGAGCACCGTACAAGTTTGTATGACATTTACATGAAAACATAAACATTAATAATAATATAATAAAACATCCTATAAATAATCGACTCTAAGCACCAAACGCTTGTAAAAATAAGAGTGTCTTCAGGGGACTTTAAAGTGGCTACAGTGGGGCCTCCTGACCAAAGTTGGTAATGAGTTCCATAGAGCGGGGCTGCAACACTAAAAGCTTGGTTGCCCGCTGATTTTAACCTAGCTCTAGGGACAGTCAGGAAGCCACCACTAAAAGATCGGAGAAGGCGGATAGAGGAGTAGTACCAGGAGGACTGACAGGTAACCAGGGCCCTGCCCATGTAGGGCCTTGTAGGTGAGAAGATCCACCTTAAAGAGGATTCTCCACCTGACAGGCAGCCAGTGCAATTACAAGTAATACAGGTGTAATATGACAAAATTTATTCACCAGTCAAAAGCCGGCAGCAGCATTTGCACCAGCTGCAGTCTATGAAGAGAACCCCCAAGACCCGGAGATAGAGCGCATTACAGTAGTCCAGCCTAGATCGACTAAGGCATGTATCAAGGTAGGGAGGTCCAGAGGCGGCACAAGGGCCTCGATCCTGACAATGTTTCTGAGATGGAAAAACAGGTGTGGACCATGGAAGATATTTGAGCCTCCGTGCTCAAATTCCTGTCCAGAATCACTCCAGATTTTGCACCCAAGAGGAGGCCTTGATGTCGAGCTCCCAGAACAAGTCCAGTTGCAGAGTCAGAGGCCATCCTATCACAAACTCTGTTCTACTCACTACCAATACCTCAGTCTTGTCAGGGTTCAGTCGCAACCAGCTGGAGGCCATCCAGTCGTTAATCTTGGCCAGACAGATATTTAACACATCCACTGCGTTGGATGTTCCTGGGGCAAAGGACAGATATAGCTGAGTGTCATCAGCATAGCAATGAAAACTCAGACCATACTTCCTAATAGTCCCCAGGGGCAGCATGTACACTCACGAACAACATTGGGCCAGTACGACGCCTGAGGACTCCACAAAGGAGACAGGGTGTAGATGAAATTTCCCATCACAATCCATTGCCTCCTGTTGGTAAGAAAGGACTCAAACCAGTTGATGACAGTACCGGTGAGTCTACACAGCTCCCTAAGGCAGACAAGCAACACAATGGTCCATAGTGTCAAATGCTGAGAGAGATGGAGGAGAACAAGAATTGTTCTGTCCCCCGATCTCTAGCCCTGAGGAGATCATTCTGCACCGAACAAGTGCAGTTTCCGTGCTATGTCTAGCCCAAAAAGCCGACTGGAAGGGATCATACAACTCATGAGTCATGAGGTGTTCTTCCAATTGACGATACCATCTTCTCGACAATCTTCCCCAAAATGGGAGATTGGAGATAGGCGGTAATTTGCCTTGATCTCCGGGTCCAAGGAAGATTTCTTTAAAAGGGGTCTCACCAGAGCATCCTTCAAGGCATCTGGAAAAACTCCTGAAGCAAGGAACACCGTGCAATCGAGGCAAACACCGGCCAACAAGTCAACACATCTCATTAAGAAACATGTTGGCACCTGGGTCCAGCTCACAAAGGTATGCTTCAAATTGACTGCCACCTCGATAACCTCACAAACCTCCACTGGTCTAAACTCCCCCAACTAGGCGGAGTGCACTCAGAACACATCTGGCATCCACTGTCAGCTATGGTATTGCTGGCTGAAGAAACCTCCCACCGATCAAGGACACCCTGTCCGAGAAAAACCGAGCAAACTCCTCACAATCTTCATTAGAAGAAACCCTCCTAGTCTGCAAACAGACAGGGTGGAGAAGTCTATCTACAGTCCGGAAGAGTGAGGCTGGTCGGTTTTCCTGGCAACAATCTTCCTAGACAGGAACACTGCCTTCTTATGGTTGATTGCCTCCTGATATGCACAATAATGTACGCAGGAGACCAGTTTGTACATCTCCAGGCGGGACTTCCTCCAGCAGCTCTAATCTCTGACCCATCTTCTTCATCTCCCTGAGGTCTCCATCAACCATGGGGACCCTAGGCATGAAGTTCTGGGTCATATACGGACAGGCGAGGGAGTTGATGGTGTCAGATAACACCCTGTTATCCCACCTTCCTTCCTTTGGAGCACCCTGACTGGACATCCTTTATTGATCTCTTTCATGTACTTAAAGACCTTTATCATGTTCTCTTCTCCTCCAGGGTGTACATGTCAAGCTCCTTGAGCCCTCCTCATAGGTCCTCTCTGCCATGCTCCAGATAATTTTGGTTGCCTTCCTTTGACCCTCTAGAAGTGTAATATCCCTCTTTAAATGTGGTCTCCAAAATTGTACACAATACTCGGTCTGGCCTAACCAAACAGTTTACAGTGGAGGATCACTTCAGCCTTTCTGAGGTAATCCCCTGTGATGCATCCCAACATCCTATTTGCTTTGCCACTGCCCTCTTACAGGTCTCCGAAGTTGTTCATTTGACATCTGCCACTACCCCAGGTGCCTCTCACCCTCCGTGACTTGAATAATGTCTCCTCCTGGGTATACCCTTGGCCTGGATTTCTGACTCCCAGGTGCAGAACTTTGCACTTCCCACATTGAATTTTAGTTTCCATTTTCCTGATCCCCTTCCAGAGCCTCCAGGTCCTCCTGCAAGGCCACCCACCCCTCCTCCCATCCACCTCTGCACCTAGCTTTGAGTCATTTACAGAGAGCTCATCTCACCCTGATCCCTCCTCCTGATGTCTGAGATATAGGTGTTGAACAGGAGTGGCCCAGCACTGACCCCTGGGAAACCCCACTAGTAACCCACCTTGTGGATGAGGCTAACCCTCCAACCACCACCTTCTGTGTAAGCTCAGAGAGCCAAATTCTTATCCATCTTAGCAACTGTCTCCCTACCCCATTTCCTTCAGCTTAGCCAGCAGGCCACTGTGGGGTATCGAATCAAATGCCTTGCTAAAATCCAGAAAGAGAACATCCACTGGCCTACCCTGGTCCAGGGCCCTTGTCACCAAGTCATAGAACTCAACAAGATTCGTCTAGCATGATCTTCCTTGACAAAGCCAAGCTGCCTATCGTCCAAGTACCAGTTTTCTCCAGTTACCCCCTAGCCTTTCCTTGACAATACCTTCATCACCTTGCTGACCACCAGTCAGTTGCTAATGGGACTGTAATTTTCGCCTCCTCTCTTGATCCCCTTGTGGATCGGGCACAACATGGGCCACCCTCCAGTCTTGGGGCACCCACCCAGTCCTCAGAGAGATGTTGAAAGTTCCACTAGAAGGACTGCCAGGACATCTGCCAGTTCCTCAGCACCCTGGGATGTATCTCATCTGGCCCAGGTGCTTTCTCCATCCGAAGGGACCTGAGGGCTTCCCTACTCTCTCTACTGGGATTTCAGCCTCGTCCTCCCCTCTTTTCACCATGCACTGCTGGGCCACAACTTGTCTGCAGTAATAGTTTCCTAGACCTGTAGATAGTGGGTTAACCTTCCTCCCAGTTGCAATGGTTGAGTGACCTGGGCACAATTGTCAGGGATTTTGTTTCATCTGAGCCTTGGGAGCAGGAGTGGC
Source organism: Neoceratodus forsteri (assembly GCA_016271365.2). Taxonomy (NCBI): domain Eukaryota; kingdom Metazoa; phylum Chordata; order Ceratodontiformes; family Ceratodontidae; genus Neoceratodus; species Neoceratodus forsteri. Next base: position 632,600,761 of record CM057455.1, on the reverse strand, counting down.
ACTTCCATGTTTGGATGCCCTTCTGCCCCTACCTCTGAAGAGGCCCCTCTGGGGTGCGTAGTCATAGGTCACATAAGCATGAAGGATGAGTGACCTCTGCTCCTGCCTCTCTTATCATAATACCTTTGGGAGGGAGACATTTTCTTTTCAGGATTGCTTTTGAAAGTGGTTTTGAATTCATTCACTTTTTCATGTAACTCTATCTTGTCACTCAAACAAGGAATTTCCATGCATGGAAAATCCATAGCTTTTGCCTGATTGTCATGAGAAAGATTTGTAATTCTAAGCCAAGCAAACCTTCTGAAGGACACAGCATGTGCCATGACCCTGGAAGCAGTGTCGTTGGTGTCTACAGACATATGAAATTGGTACTTGGTGGCATCCATGGCAGTTCTGGTTGAGTCTGCTAGGTCCCGAGCCAAATCCCAGGTACTTTCTTGCTCATGGTCATTACAGAACTCCAAGTGCCTTTTCATACTGAGCTGCATAGGCCCCATAAGTTGTCTGTCTTAGCAGCAAGAAGTTGATGTGTATACTTTTTCCCATTCTGTCCAGTTTTCAAAATCTCTCTCTGGAGGCTGGGAAGAATGGAGTACCTAGTCAACAGAGGCAACAGTTTGAACTACTCCTTCATGGTCAGGATGAATATAAGTACTCAGCACCCTGTTTGTCCACCTGGTACTTTTTCTCAATTTATTTTTCCATGCCAGCAGCTTAAGTGGGGCTGACAAGACCTTGAAGGTGGCTTCTTTAAAGACTTGTGGATAGGCCAACACAGTCTTTTGTTCAAGCCGGACCCATCATGTCTAAAATTCAACATTATCCTCATCCTCTGCTTTCTCCCGAGTAGATAAATTGAAGATATTTGCCATCTGTTTCACAAATGAAGAATGGGGTATAGTCCTCTGAAGACTGAGGAAGGGAACCAAACTCCTGATCAGGGAGCCATCTGGCTCACAGGATCCCCTTCATCCTCCTTCTCCTCATCAAAATGCATTTCTGCCTCCTCCTCACAGGCACCACTACTGCTATTGTGGCTGGGGGCTACATGGTCATACAGGCACCCATAACTTCGACATCCTGTAAAATTTGCCATGCTTTAGTCATGCCCCTGAAATGAGGGAAAGTTAATTTTACTCACTGGGATCTCCTTTTGCCTTTTCAGCAGGTGGGTATTGACAAGGTTTCCTTTATGTTTTTCTTATGGGCTCCATATCTGATGCCTGCCTACTGTCCACTGGTGTCTCCTTTGCCTTTTCAACAGGCGGGTATGCTTTTCTTTATGAATTTTTTAGCAGGCATCATTTCAAATGCCTGCCTACCATTCACTGATGTATTTTTTGCCCTTTCAGCAGGATTGGCAGTGATGCACTTTTCTTTATGTTTTTCTTAGAAGGCACTGTCTCCTATGTCTGCTCTTGGTTCTTTTAACTTTTATGGCGTCAGGGTTCCCATTTCAGACACTCTTACTTGTGGTCTTACTCTGAGGAGCTGGATCTTCGCTTCAGCCTTGTTGTGAGGAGGAGTCATGAAATGAGGCCATTATTCTCTCAAGCTGAGGTCCTAGGAACAGAAAAACAGAGCAAACTTAAGGCACAGTCACAAGGAAGGAGGTTGGGACCCCGCACCTCTATGCAAAACATGGTGATCTGCCATTGCCCCAAATCAACTTTTTTTGCCTGCAGGTCCTGACAACTGCATAGTTGCCTTTAAATAACAGATTGTCTTAGATCCCAAAAGTCAAGCCAATCCAATTGAAAAGATGCCACTAGAAAGACATCCCTGTTCCCAAGCCAGACAGGACCAGAACACACACAAAAAAAAAAAACACCACAGGGTTTCAGCTTTGTATTTGGTGTTTTATTCTTTTAAAAAAAATGGTCACAGAAAGGAAGCTGCTCTACAATCTCCGTCTCCGATTCCCCTAGAACTCCCAAAAATGGGAATTGAGACACCCTCCGATAGACAACAACAACCTTAACACAGAGTAAATGAAAACTGACTAAATAAAGTAAAAGAAAAGTAAAAGAAGTTAGAGAGTCTCTAAGGTGAGATCAACTTCAGGGTGATGCTTCATTCTCAGGTGGAGAAATAAATCTGCCATTTCAGGGCAGAGGTGAGTGTGACTAGGCTAAAGACTTTGAACATCATTCTGCATTCTTTATTTTGTTTAACATTCTAAACTCCAGGGTAAGCTTCATCTGTGGAACTGTAGTGATTGTTAAACAGTTACTGAAGGATTCTTGGGTGTGAAATGCATTTACATATTTTAATAAGGAATACAGTGGTAACTCAGCAAAAGAGTATTAACAATTGTGAGTTTAAAGATTAGAACTTCATCAAAGTATGTAATAGAAATTTAGGAATTTATTAATATTTCTCCTTTAGAAAGACTGATGTCACGGGTTCATATTCTCAGAGTATTTAATTTTGCAAGTCAGTCAATATTGAGAGCATAGAGAGAGCAGCATCTGCTTCATTCATGGCCAAAGGAAAACAAATTCTAATAGATCTTTTAAAATGATCAGATTCTCATGTCCCTCACCTCTCTGTATGAGAGAACACTGCATACTGTATTCCTCCAGTGGTTTTGTGCATGGTATTTACATACATGTCTTTTTCAAAACTGATGCTTTCCAGCTGACTGTGGTAATAATCTGGCATTGAATTTCAACTGCCAGACTCTCTCCACCTTTTAAGACATGTGAGTTATGGGGATTTTTCAACTAAATACTTTGTCAACAAATGGTCCAATGAAGTTTCTGAACTTCTCTTTTCTTTATGAATGATTATATTATTACAAGTTATTAGTACATTTTAGAGATTCTAATCTAAAGAAGTGGTCCTGCTACTGTGATTTGTCAACATAACATTGTATTGCCTTTGACTGGGGATGGGTCCCAGTGCTATGCATTTTGCTATTGTTACTTATTATTTTTTTATATATATTTCTTTTTTTGGCCTATATTTGCTGCAGTTTTTGTGTTATAATGGTTGTTCTTTTATCATAAAATGAAACTGCTCCCTCATGAGCATATATTTATACTGTTGCACTGCGTTCATGTGTCCTTTAATTGTACTGCATTTTTTTGCCAGCTACACTCCACCACTCCTGCATGCCCCAGGCTTACTCCCCTGGGGTGGGGCTGCTAGGGCAGGCACCACCTCCCAACCGACATTGGGGTAGGTGAGACCATGGGGCACCCAGGTCATGACATGGGTAGGCAGTGGACTGCAGCAGTGGCCAAAGCACTGTGATCAGGGGCTGGCATTTTCCATTTCTGCTGGGATCCGAGGGGCGAGGGATGTGCAATGATGACCAGTGTCGGCCCTGCCCTAACATATGGTGTCAGCAGCAGCAGTACCCCAGCCTCCATCAGAGATCCACACTCAGCTCTCCTTCTGCCCAGGGAAGGAGAGCAGTCCCCATGATGCTCAATCCTTCTCCTCCCAACCGTCCCTCCAGCTCCTGAGACAGTCCCGAACCCGGGATGTCAGCACCTCAAGCGGACGCCTTACCACTGCACTGAGGGCCAGCTGTAATGTAGTTTCTTATAGTTGTTTCCAGGATAGCTGCAGCATTTTTCTATTGAGATTATGGATGTACTAATATTTTTAAAAATCATTATTTTGTCAGCACTTGATCTTTATGATGTACTGTGCCTACTGTGTTTTTAACTTGGTATTTTCACTTTACAGGGGAGGGTAGCACACATAAGGAATAATATATGGGCACTCATACAGAACAAGCCTGTGTTTCCTTCAAGGGTTTGAGGTACCAGTGACTGGACCTCGTGAGTGAAGCTCAAGAGGTCCATGCTGTGTATCTCAACCCCAAGATGGAAACAGAGAACTAGAACAGAAAGACACCCATATTTATTTGTTCTAGTGTATGGATAAAAAACGAAATGCAACTGACATTTTTTTAAACACAATTACCATTAAGCAGAGGTACAGTAAGCAGAGAAGTGAATCCAAGCAGCGTGAGTCAGCTCGAGGGCATTGCAGGTGCAGTTAATGATAGAAGATGGACGACAACTTCAGAATGTACACAACAAGGAGTTTTATTTGACTAATTGGAACAGCACTCACTGATAAAGGCCTAGTAACACAGAATGTGCATGGAGCCTTGGTAGCATCCATTTTTTAACAAACAAGCAGGTACAGTATGTGGTACTTTTATGTGTTTATTAAATAAACAGATTTCCATATCATGGGTTGCTACCTGAATGCACACTTTTTCCTGTTGGTGTGGACCATATTTTGTTAAATGGCACCATTTACATGGCTGTTAGTTTGTACTTTTCTTGTCTCCATTAGGGTCCATGATACTGGTCAGCCATCTTCCTGGGAGCAGAGCAGCCTTCTGTATTTTAGAAGGCCTATTTATGACATATGGGAGATAGGAAGCATACATGATCATTGATAAAGGTCTGTGTGCACTTCTGCAGCAATGTTGCCCAACTAATTCCCTGCAACAGCAAATGCTAAAGTACCGTAGAAGGTATATTAGTTTCCAGCTGCCTTGGTAGTGCAGCTGGTAGCACAACCAGAAAATAATTCCAGGTGGCCTAAGTTAATATCTTAACTAAGGCTCTTATTTCTTTTCTTTTCTGTTTGGTTGGGTTCCATATAAGTGCACACCATACCGCTTTGAAAATGTTATTATTTGTTCAGTTCCAGGTTGTGCATGAGATAAAGCTATGAATAGCTTCTGGAAGTCCCAGGTTTCCAGTAGCCTGGCTGGCACAGCTGGTAACACAACTGGAACAAAATTCTGAAAGGTCTGGGTTCATATCCCAACAAAGGTACTTTATTGTTTCTCTCTTTTTGGAGGGGTTTATTGGGGACTCTGCTTAATTGGATCATGGTTTGCTTTGGGTCTTGGTTCTTGCCCCCACCATACTTCATTGTGATTTACTAATTTAAATTATCTACAAGATAGCTACTGTATAAGCAGCTACAGTGACCAATCATGGAGAGCAAATATGTTGCAAAATTGGGGTAAGGAAAAGGGGTGGGGTGGGTGGTTGCAGGTGTGGGAGGCTTTGCCATTCCCATGTGTAGCCTCTTGCATTTGGCTACATTCAGCCTATAGGCTAGAAGTCCAACCAGAGTTTCTGCTTTTCTGGACTCAGAAGTTTGTTCCATACTTAAAGTAGTTAGGTATTTAGGCAGTAAGGGTGCATGTACACCTAAGGGGCTTCTAGTCCATTCCCACCCACTATTCAGTGGACATTCACTTGTATTTCCAAGTGTTCATTTCTTCATCTAGGTACTTCATAAAACTGTGTACAGTTGGTGAACCCACAATAAGCTGGTACAAACTACTGTATTCCAGTTCTTCACAACTCTTTTCAGTGGGTTTAGCTTTTTGTTTGAGAAGGAGTAGGGACTTCTGTTTGCTGGTAAGTTTCTGTCTGTTTGTAATAGGCTGAGTCTGTACCTTAAGCAGGAGTGGAGGCATCATTACAGGGATTAGCTTTGTTTAAATTGCTGTGTGTTTTCCTAACTGAAATTCAGTGGGTTTAGTCATTTTGTTTGCTGGTAAGTTTCTGGCTGATTGTAATTGGCTGAGTCTTTCCTTAAGTAGCAGTACATGCAGGCATCACATTAAGGGGATTAATTTTATTTAATTGTTGTGTGTTTTAGTAATTGAAATTCTGTGGGCTTAGCTATTTTGTTTGGGAGGAGTAAGGGCTTCTTTTGCTGGTTAGATTCTGGCATTTTGATGATTTCCACTGTTGCAGCTGTTTTCTTGGTTTTGTATTTTTCTGATTCATAAACTGTCCGTTATCATAAGCTGATTTTTTTCTTGCAGGACCCAGACTAAGGGCCAGCTCACCCCTCTCATCCGCTAACCCTAGGGTTTCATTGCCTTTATAGGCAACCATCAGGTACAACTTCCTGAGGGTCACAGGGGTAACTGAATTGAGCACAGTTAAAGGGTCACTCTACTGCAGTAACAATAATTCAGAGGGGATATCTATTCAATAGTGCAGTACCGGTAGTAGACAGTAAAGTAGAGGTGAGAGACAGAGAAAAAAAAACAGTAGGAGGGCTTACCAAGGATTAAAAGTGGGTGAATAGCAGAGCAGGAAAGGAAAATGCAGGGATTTGTGCAGTGCAGTGGATCGCAGAGCAGCAGTATTCAGGAGGACGACAGGTATTGGGTACTGTCCCATAGGCAGGTACCTCTATGGGCTGAGGGGCAGAGGTTGCAAGTCTCTGGGCAGAGATGGCAGCAGTACTGGCAACCTTACCCATACTCAAGGGTCACTATGTCCACAGCCAATGCTGTATCAGCTGTCTGGTAGTAGGCTGACTGTACTACAGTGGGTTCAGGAGGTTGAGCAAGGGGTCAGAGGCACAATCCCCATTCAGTCTAACTAAGAAACTCCTAGGTTGTCCTGGAGGAGTGGGTGAGCCATGCAAAGGAACCTGAGGTTGTGACCAGGGAGCATGAGTGGGTCCTCCAAGAGGGAGACCCAGGAGCTGGAGGAAGAGGACCCCAGAGGAAGAGGAAGATATTCTAGGTGGGGGACTTAACAGTCTGGGGAATGGATTTGGGAACAGGTAGTGGGGAGAGAGGGAGGTCAAGTGCCTTCCAGGAAGCACAGCTTGGAGGGATGGGAGGTGAATCCTGAGGATCACCACAGTGATTGCTTGAGGGAGGACCTGGAGGTCATGGTTGATTTGGGACAAATGACCTAGCCAAGGAAGAGGTGAGAATACAGCAGGTACAGAAAGACTTAAGGGGTTGGTAGGTACCTTGAGAGGTGACAGGCTGTGTAACATTCTCGGAGGTGCTGCCACACCACGGCAGGGTGAGGCTCAAAATCTCTGCATCAGTGAGTTCAGTACTTGGTTGAGGGGCTGATGCAGAGTAAATGAGTTGGATTCATTGTGGACTGGGACCCACCTGGATGGATTGGGACCTGTACAGGGGATAGTCTACATCCATCTAGGGAGGGACCGTGGTCCTCAATGAAATGTTTAGATGCTTCCTTGCCAAGTTTTAAACTTGCCAAGGGGATGCATCAGGAGCAGGGAGACTTAGGCAGCCCTCCACCACAGGTCGCGAGTAGCTAGCAGGATGGATAAGGAGGAAATGTTGAAAACAGATTTAACCAAACTCATTATGAGGGGTAAGGCAGAGGAAGGGAGGTAGCAAATGAACAAAAACAGTGTTGGAAAAGGGTAACAGGGAGCCAAGGGTAGACATACAAGGGGGACAGGCGGGGAAACAGGGACAGATATACTTGGGCCCATTACAATAGATATGGCAGAGGTAAATGCAAAAGAAAGAAAAATGGCTGGAAGGAGGAGCAAAGGGCAAAGGCAGAAATACAACGGGCACAGGCTGCAAACATGGACAGCTATGTATGCAAATGCCTGAAGTCTGAGGAACAAAATCCCAGACCTGACAGCCCTGATGGCAGAGGCGGACCTAGACATAGTGGACATTCAAACATGGTGCACTCGAAACCATGACTGGGAGGTAAATGTACAAGGGTTCCACTCACACAGGTGGGGTAGGGGAGAGTAAAAGGGAGGTGGTGTGGCCTCTCATGAGAGACAGTATTATGCAACAGCAGTGCAAGGTAGACAGGGGAGGCTGAGGCACTATGGGTCACACTTGAGCTAGAAAATGGAACAGCAGTTCACACAGGTTGATCTACAGACCTCTGACACTGAGAGAGGAGGTGGATATTGAAATAGTGGAGGAAATACATGGGTTGGCAGCAAGGGGAAGTACAGCTGCTGAGTGATTTTAACATGTCAGATGCAGACTGGCCCATCCTGGCAGCTTTCTCAGCCAGGAGCACAGACATCACTGAATCTTTGCAGGGGCAGGCCTCAGGCAGTTGATTCAGGAGCCCACCAGGGACAAGTCAGTCTTAGACCTTGTGCTGACTAATGGAGACAGGATCAAGGAAGTCAGGTGGATGGACACTTAGGGTCCAGTGACCACCATATTATATGGTTCAGCATCAGTACAGTGTTACAGGAGAGCTACACAAGACAAGGGTCCTTGATTTCAGGATGGTAGACTTTGCTGGGATGGTGAGATCAAAGATGCCCTGGCTGGAAGGGATCAAGGGAGGATTGAGGAACAGTGGGCACACCTGAAAAAGCAATAGTGAAAGTGAAAAATCAGTGCATTAGGCTGAGGAACAAGGCAAAAGAAGGAACAAACCACTGTGGTTCACAAAGGTGGTGGCAAAGAAAGTGAAGGACAAAAAGAGGAAGTTCAGAAAGTACAAGAAGACTCAGAAGGATGAGGATGGGGCACTGTATGTAGCAGACAAAGTGATATGGGAATGCAGTTAGGAGCAAAGGCACAGACAGAGGAGAGATTAGTGTAGATGGTAAGGGGGACAAGACATTTTATAGCTACATTACTGATAGAAGGAAGGGCGAGGGGATTGTAAGGCTCAAACAGGTGGAAGGGGTGTGTGTAGAGGGTGCCTATGAAACAGTATCAATACTAAATGAATACGATGTTCAGTATTCATGATAGAGGGGAAGTAAGAGACCACAGCTAGCAGCAGCAAAAACATGGCAGGTGGGGGGGAAACACCAATCCTTTACAGAAGAGAGAGTCTTGGAGGAACTCACAAAACTGAGGTGGACAAAGCGACGGGACCAGATGATATCGCCCCTGGATATTAAAGGAATTATGGATGGTGCTAGCAGCACTAATGGTGGCCCTGTTTAGTGAGTCATTCAATACAGGGTGGTTCAGAGGACTGGAAGGGGCAAATGTAGTCCTCTCCACAAGAGTGGTGGCAGAGAGGAGGCAGGAAACTGCAGGCCAGTCGGCTCCACCTCCAGTAGTGGGTAAGATGATGGAGGTGCTGCTTAAGGAGAGGATTGTGGAACACTTGAAAACCATAGGAGTACAGGATCCAAAGCAGCATGGCTTCACAGCAGGAAGGCCATGTCAAACAAATCTGATTGACTTTTTTGTCTGGGTGATGAAGTTGGATCAGGAGGAGCAATGGATATCGCATACCTCGATTTCAGCAAGGCATTTTGACACTGTACACTACAGAAGACTGCAGAACAAGCTAGGTAGCCTGGGGTGGGCCACAAAGTAAAAAGCTGGGTTAGCAACTGGCTGAGGGACAGGAAGCAGAGGTGGTAGTAAATGGGATCAAATCTGAGGAAAGAGTGTGACCAGTGGGGTACCTCAGGGATCAGTAGTGGGGCCAGTCCTTTTTACTATCTTAATCAGTGACATTGCTGAGACTGGACTGGTGGAAAAGGTTTGCCTATTTGCAGATGATACTGTCGTAAGCATTGACAGGGACATCAGCTGCCAATTAAGGTAGGAAATCTGGGCATACTGATAGACCTGGCAGTCCTTATCTGTTGACAATCTCTATGTTTCTATACCAAGATCTGCAAAAGAGTAGACACACCGGAGGGGTCACAAGAATAAGGAGGACTCTGAGAAGGCTGGAAGAGTGGTCAGAGGTGTGGCAATTAATGTTTAATGCAAAGAAGTGCAGGATCATGCACCTGGGTGAAGAAACTTGTGGAGTACCACAAGATGGTGGGGGGATTGCTGACAGTCATAAGGAATGGAGGGATTTAGTAATAATCATCTCAGATGACCTTAAGGTGGCCAAACAGTGTAAGAAGGCTGTGGGAGGGCCAGTGGAATGTTGGGATGCACAGGAAGGGGTATCTCTAGCAGAAGAAGAGGTGGTGATGCCATTGTACAAAATGTTGGTGAGGCCTAATCTGGAATATGGTGTACAGTACTGTATGTTGCTTCTTTGCAAAAACATAGATAGGGTGGAGGTGGTCCAGAGAAGGGCAACCAAGATGGTGAAGGGCTTGCATCAGAAAGCTTATGAGGAAAGATTAAAAGACCTCAATATGTATACACCTGAGGAGAGGAGAGAAGGAATGGGGTGATATGATAGAGACCTTCAAGTGTTTTAAAGGTTTGAACAAAGTGCCCTGTGGGTGATATCTTTCAGCACAAGAGTTGTACAAGAACAAGGGGACATGGTCTGAGATTGGTCAGAGGCAAGATAAGGGAAATGTGAGGAAGTTTTTTTCATGAAGAGGGTGGTGGATGCTTGGAATAGCTTTCTCAGAAAGTGGTGGGTGCTAACACAGTGGGGATTCCAACATGCATGGGATAGACATAAGGGAACCCTAGGTGGGGTGAATAGAGGTGATAGACAATGACCCAGTAGGGTCAGTGTCTGCTGATACAGGCAGGAATACGGACATACTAGGTCAGCCTAGCAGTTCTTATTTGCCATCAACTACTATGTTACTATGTGTAAAAGAATCCTTTTATTCAGCCTGTAGGATTTCCTCAGCAGCTGTTTATTATGAATTCTTATGTTATGCCCTGTATCCCTAAAACAAAACTAAGGTCAAACATTAATTCCTTATTACTGACCTGATTATAAAGAAGAATAACGTCTGGCATCTTTTCTAGGCTGTGCAATCCTAGTTGTATCAGTCTGGTTTGGTAGTCTAGCTTGTCGCATTCATGGATGATTTTAGTAAAGTACCTCTGAACTTTTTCACATGGTGTACATCCACTCTCAGATATGGTGACCAGAACTGGGACTAATAGACTAGGTGGGTCTGGCCAGAGATCTATACAGGGGCAACAAGACCTCACTATGTCTACTTACTAAATTCTGTTTGATATAGCCTAAAATGGTTTGTGCCTTGGCCACCACTGTAGGACAATTTGATCTAAATGATAGGTTAGATTGGATTACCAGGCCTATGTCTTTCTCTTCAGTGACGGGTTTTTAATTTCTTACTTCCTAGTTTGCAATTATTTCTGACATTTTTGCTACCCATGTGGATGACTACACATTTATCCAGATTTAAATTTCATAGCCCATGTTACAGCCCAATTGGCAGTGGTGTCTAGACAGGCCTGTATTTTAGCAGTTTCATCAACATTACATGCTCTGCCACTAATTTTAGTATCATTAGCTAATTTGTTCATGTTTCTACATACACCATGGTGTAAATACCTGATATATATATATATATATATATATATATATATATGCAAAGGCCCAACACCAAGTTCTGGGAACACCACTTGTTACATTAACACAATCAGATAATGCACCACCACTCTAACTCTCTTGTCTTCTGCCCACCAGCCAGCTGCTAACCCAGCAAACCACATTCCTTTCTTTATTCAATTTATTTAATATAAAAATTCATTTTGTGAGATACCCTGTCGAAGGCCTCACTAAGTTCCAATTAGGCCACTTCACAGGGGCATTATGATTAAGGAGGTCACTGAATGGCTCGTAGAAGGAGATGAGGTTTGACACACAAGACCGTCCTTTGTAAATCCATTGAGTCCAATCAAGTAATCCATTAGCATTAATACGGTCAACAATGTGATCTTTTAATAAGCTTTCCATTACTTTGCCCAGGATGGAAGTTAGATTAATGGGTCTGTAATTATTTAAAGCCTGTCTGGTGCCCTTTTAAATAAGGAGTAACTATTGCTTCTTTCCCGTCATTGGGCACTACGCCATAGAAAAAAACATTGAGAATAAAGCACTTACAGGTTCAGAAATGACATGTGTTGCATTTTTAATTAGGGCAGGATGAATATTATCGGCTGTGGGGCTTTGTAGTGGTCAATCAAAAGTAATTTTCCTTCCCTTTGTATGGTAAAACAGAGCTGTGTACAAGGCCGGGATTTCATTTGCATTTAGACTGTGTTTTGGTCTTTAGATCACAACCCTGAAAGTTCAGTATCATCCTCAAACTTAAGCAGCCTTCCTCAGTATCCAGATCATTGATGACATGTTGGGCAGCAGTTACCCAGTAAAGATCCTTGGGGAACAACACTTTGTACCCATTTCACTCACAGGGTTGCCAATCCTCAGCAACCTCTTCTTTTGCATCCAAGTCAGTTAGCAATCCACCTAGAGTTTTCCTCATGAATACAGTATTGGTGCACTTTGCCTTAAGTCTTGTGTGTTATACTATCAAAGGCCATACTGAGGTCCAGATTAACTTCAGATTTTACCCAGCCATTCTCTACCTCCTTAGTTACCCATCAAATAAGGGGATCAGGTTGATTTGGCATGATCTTTCCTTACTAAGCCATATTGAGAATGTGTGACAATCTTGTCCCAAACCAAGAAATCATATTTTCTTTCATAATGTTTCAAGAACATTGCCTAGTGTTGACACCATGCTGCCCTGCTTGTAGTAGATTGATGATGACCTTGCCTCCTGGAGGGCAGAAACCGCAGTGGTCACTTTCCAGTCCTCTGCCACCACACTTGTGTGGTCACACTCATAAAATGCCTTACCAATCATTCCTATGGCTACATTATGATGCTGTGCTATTCCTAATGCCTTGGTCCCATTCAAAAACATCCTCCTCCCCTGGGGGCCATTTGATGAACATTTAAGTAATTACTTGTTTTCTCATCTCAGAATTGCTCCTGACTCTCTTACATGTTTCTTCCCATTTTTCCTTGTGTTCGGGGCCAAATCCCCAACTTCAGCTTTCAAGTGCCATTACTGTATGTAAAAGGCTTTGGGTTGTCTGCAGCTCCTGATGCTGCTCTGATTCCAGCCCTTCCTTGGCTTTCATAATTCTAATCTTGCAGTCCCTCAGTCCTCCTCTGTACTCCACCAGGCTTGGAGGCAACCCATCTCCTTCCAGTGGTCACATGCCTTTTTGTTTAGTATCAATTGTCTGTTGAGTCAAAGGAGCCTCTTCTTGGCTGTTTCTCCCTTACTACTTTCAGGGAAGCAGGCCTCTGTGCCTACTTCAGTTACTCTTCTCAATTAGTCCAACATGTGCTCTATATTACCAGATTCATGTAGCTACAGTATTTCAGACCATTGGGCACTAAGTACCTCATTTTTTAAAATGTGCTGTTCTGAAATTTCAGATTATAGTTATTGACACTCACCAAATCTTCCATGTCACAAGAGTGAAGGTTACCAGTTGTGGTCACTAGCACTCATAAATTCCTTTGATTATCACACTGGAAATTATTTCATACTCAGCTGGTTAGAATTAGGTCATGGTGGCCTCAGACCTGGTCTCTTGTTGGGCATGTTGCTCTTGGAAGCAACCTTAGAAGGTGGGTAGCAACCTGTCTCAGCCCCTGCCATTAGCCCTCTCTAGATACAAATTTACAGTATATCCAGTACTAAAGTTCCCCATGATTACCACTAATGATTTCCTGGTGTCATAATATACCTGACCAGCTGGGCATCATGCTCTGCTAAACTGATTTAGGACCTGTAGCATACCTTTGTTTTGACTGTTTGAACAATTTTTCCCTGTCTTCTCCCAGATGAACTCTGCAACACAGTTTTTAGCCCTGATGTCTACCTTGTCCTCCATACTGACTCCTCGATTCACAAATGTGCCAACCTACTACTTCTCTTTGAGTCTGTATTCTCTGTCCTGTCTATCCTGTTGTCCCAGTCATTTTCTTCCCTTAACTGTTCTCTCTGTAAGTCCAACTACATGGTGTGCAAAGTTTATAAAATGTCACACTTACTAGGGTCACCTGGGATTTTCAACAATTACCATGGAATATCCTGAAATGTTCACCAGAAATGCCATTTAAACAAATGCCATTATTTCATGAAATTTATCACAAAGTTTAATGCTTCGTGAAATGGGTACATTATGCTGACTAACCATTTAACAGCCTACTGACATTTAATAATTGTACCTTCTGTATTACATTTAAATTGTATATTCTAAAGCTGAACTGCATTTGAACATACACATTTTGACAACAGGCTTTTATTTTCAATTAGTAATTTTCATCAAAGAATGTACATACCTTCAACTGAATGGTATTGCATTATACATTAGTTCACTTGGTACCACTAATGTTCTTCTTTCTGTGTCCCATAATTGCACATCCTGTTCATACTTAATATACATTAAATGTAAATTACAATATAGCTACAGTAATTTAAAAGGCAAGAACTCCAGTTCTAAAGCACAGAAGCAATGGTTACCTTAGGAAGGCATTTGCTATAAAGCAAAGTTTCAGTGACCTGCAACATTGCATATACCCTCAAATGCAAAGCATCATAGGAAGTATTTACAAATCACGGTGAAGTATTTTACAGTCCCTGCTTTAAACTAGACTGGATAGTGCCAAAAGGCCTCAAAAGCAATGTCAAATGACAGAAAACAGCCACAGATCACATACTGTGCACATGCATCATTGCTTGGGATTCTTAAGTGTGCCATACCTGTAGCTCGTAGACATGGTGATCTCAAAATAATGAAGCAATATATAACAAAAAAATGGACCTCATTGGAAAAGCACTAAAGTAAGAGTTAACTGGTATGCTGTATTTTTTTAAGTTCCTCATTAACCCACCATGTCACAAATATAAAAAAAGTCTGCCTTTTTTAACTAACAAAACCCACCCTTCATTCATTTACTTACTACCCATTCAAATGCCCTCTGTAATACCACAAAATTTAGATATTTTAATATTTTTACATTATAAATATGTCCAATGCTTGATGCCAAATCTTCACTGTTTTGTTTTGGTGCAGATTGTGGGTCAGTCATCGAAAATAAAAATAAACAGTAAGAGTCAGCATTTAGCATTATACATATTTGGAAAGATAAAATAATGTATTTAATATTTGAGGTATATTGGAGTAGCAATTGGGTGGGAGGAAGCAGGCACAGGTTCAAGGAACAGCATTATAGTGGTATAGGGTCAGTGTAGGTAGTGAAGGCAGCCAGTCTTTCACACAGTGAACAAGAACCAGTATGCTACCTGCACTCAAAACAGATGACTGTGCCTCCAATTGCTGGACATCCATTTATATAGGCTGATTTAACAGATCCATACAGTCCAACACTATAAATGCAAGTCAATCAATCAATCAAATCTTTATTTATTCAGGCGGACATCATTGAGCAAAGCTCATTTACAAGATGGACCTGATAGGTCAAGGATCAAATTGAAGGTACAATAGCAGACATATACTGAACACTTATATTTAAACAGATACAGTAATATAAAATATATACAAATGAAGGATAAGGATGATTCAACCTAACAGGACAAGGTAGGATACAGTAGAAGTACCCTAGAAGAAACCAGAATGTCCAAGATCCAATAGAGGAGCCAAAGCAAGCACGCAATACATGGTAACGGGTGGATACAGGCTCAGGGCAAACTAACGCAGACAAACAGATGTAATGATTTATGACTGCAAAAATTATGATAAACAGCCTCTGACGAATGACATGGAGGAGCGGTGGGAGATTCAGAGAGGGGCTAAGGCTACTAGTAGTAGGAGGTATGAAGGAGTGGTTGGGGTAGAGTAAGTGCCAGGAGTTGGTGTAGGTCTTAGTCAGGTGAGAAGCTAAGCTGTAAAAGGTATGAAAGGGGCTGAGATACAAAGGGGGACGGAAAAACTAAGGGAAGATTTATGGAAGAGCTGTCAATAATAATTGCTGACTGAAAGGGAGGGTTGTGAATGTGACTGGACTAGGCCTTGTGGTAGCAATTGCATTTCTCTGGGAAGAGACTTACGTTGAGCTTTTTAAGGATGCTAGAGGTATAAAGTTGGTCAACTTTAGGGTCTTCTGTAGAAATTCCATGCCAATGCTAGAGAGTAGCTGATTGCAGACCTCTGATGCCAGGTGTAGGCTTTGGGTAACTTAAGCGTGATGAAGTTGTTGCTTCTTAGGGCATAGGACCTAGCTGTGGCCAGTGTAAAGCAGTCTAAAATATAGGATGGAAGTTTATTAGACAAGGCTTTGTATATCCATAGTGCAGCATTTCTGTTCCTTCTGAGGTGTAGGGATGTCCAACCAACTGCAGCATAGAGAGAGCAATGATGAGTGTTGAATGGAAGATCTGTAATAAACTGTAGTGCTCTGTGATACAAGGTATCCAATTTGCTTAAGTAGGAAATAGGACAGTGACCATAAAGGAAGTCTGCATAGTCGATAAGTGAGATAAATGAGGCCTGGATTAGTCTCAGCCTTGAGTCTCTGGTTAGAAAATGTTTAATTCTGAAGAATAGGCCGAGCCTCTGGCGAAGTTTTTCAGAAGTTCTTCAATATGATGAGTGTAGTCAAGCCTGCTATCAATCCACACCCCTAAGTATTTGAATTTATCTACATAGTCCAGGCTTTCTCCAAGGATGGTGGATAAATGGGAAGATTGCTTGGTGAGGAGGTGTTAGTATGGTTATTAGTGGAGAAGAACATAGCTTTGTCTTCTTTGCATTTAGGAGGAGTTTTTCTCAAGTAATTGGTGTTGCAAGAGGGAGAATTCTGATTGTAAAATTTCACAGGCCACTGCAGGCGATGGGTTACTGACATATAAAACAGTGTCATCTGCAAAGAGGTGAACATTGGCTTTGGTGAGATTAGTGTCAATGTTGTTAATGTAAATGGCAAAAGGATGGGGCCCAGGATAGATCCTTGAGGAACTCCTCTAGAAGCGATTTTAATGAGGATAAGTCACCTTCAGCTTTCACCTGCTGTGTTCTATCAGTGAGGTAACATCTGAACCACTTAAGAGAGGTGGGTCTAAGCCTATGGAGTGCAGTGAAAGAGTAGCAGCTCATGATCCACGGTGTCGAATGCTTTACTTAGATCAAGGAATACAGCACAGACACTGCTCTTTTTGTCAAGCTCAGTTTGCCAGTCATTTGTGACTTTGGCCAGTGCAGAGATGGTGCTGTGCCTGGCCCTAAATCCAGATTGAGCAGGATTTAAGAGGTTGTTAACTTCAAGGTAGTCTCTTAATTGGATGCTCACTAATTTCTCTAGCATCTTGGAAAGCACTGGAAGAATGGATATGGGCCTGTAGTTGTTGAGGGTCCATGGGGTCCCCTGATTTTAGGAGGGAAACACTTGGGCTGTTTTCCATATTGAAGGAATAGAGCCAGAGGTTAATGATAGATTAAAAAATGTGTTAATGGAACTGCAAGCACATGAATTGCAATTTTAGAAAATAGGGGTCAAGAGAGTCTGCACCTGCGTTTTTTAGTGTCCAAATGCAGCATTAGGTCCTCTACTTGCTTCAATAAAACCGGTTTGAAGGAGAAGGAAGAAACAGCCTCTGAACCTCAGTAGACTGGGAGTTTAGTTGTGCAAGCAGTAGATTAGCTGGAGAGGTGTCAAAAGCAAGGCCAGCCGTAGTGAATGATTATTGAATGCATCCAGTACTTCCGTTTATCAGAGTTAGCAACCTTATTAAGGTCCACTTGAGATGGCAGAGAGGTGCTAGAGTCCTGTCCTAAGATCCCCTTGACGGTGCCCCAGAATCTAGCAGGATTGTGGTAAGAGGCATCAAGTTCAGCCATAAGAAAGCAGCCTTAGCATCCCTTACTTTCTTGGTGCAGCTATTTCTGGCTTTCCTGAACAGCATCCAGTCATTTGGTTCCTTAGTCTTCCTTGCCAGTTTCCATAGTTTATCTCTCTCCAACAGTGCAGATTTAAGGTCAGCTGAGAACCAGCGGCAAGATTTGCTTTTGTTCTGACACTAGTGATTGGTGCATGAGTGTTAAGGGCACCTATGATTATGCTATTTAACACCTGATGTGCTTTTCCACAGAATGCATAAGGTAGAACTCCTGCCAGCATGTAGAGTGGCTTAGGTCATGGAGATATCCCTCAATATTAAGGTTTTCTTAGATCTTCTCAGAAGGAATTTTGCTAGGTTAGCTGGTTTGCCGGATGATCTTATTCCTGCAATGAGACAGTGGTCACTTATGTCACTGAATAGCACTCCAGCGTGTAAGAATAGGTGGGTTTGTTTACCAGCATGACGTCAAGTAGGGTGCTACTACTTCTATTCTTTAAATTGATTCTTGTTGGTTCATTTATCAGTTGTGAGCCCACGTGTATCACAGAATGATACTAGAGGTGCAGCTGTCTTGGAGAGCCAGTTTAGGTTTAGATCACCTAGGATTATGATATCTTCAGGGCCAATTTAATTAGGTTCCCCAGGTGGGTTAAGGTTTGTGGTCAGCAGAGGGGCCTATAGCAGCCAACTAGTTGAAAAGCTGCCATGTTGGGGAGAGTTATTTTAAGGATATACATTCGAATTCTTTGGGCAATGATGTTGCACTAAGGCAAGATGCAGATATATTTGACTTTACATAAATAGCTACTCCACCACCCCTTGTCAGGCGATCTGCTCTGAATATTTGGTAGTTGGGTAGATTTACCTCCCTGTCTGTTGTTGCAGGTTTGAGCCATGTCTCAGATATTATGAGAAAGTCTGGCAAAGTATGGGCTACTCAGGCTTGTAATAATGAAAGCTTTTCAGGAGGCTGCATGCATTGATATGAAGGAAGCTTAGTCCTTTGATGGAGGCAAGATCTGCTGGGAGGTGATGTCCTCTGGAGGGCCTGGATTGATTTCAACATTACCAATACAGATCAGCAGAAGGAATAAGAGTTTCGTAAGGGCTTCGAAAGACAGGAAGATGGGACTGTCTTTGGGCCTTCTCTTCTTGCTCGGAGGCCACTGCTTTGAGGTGATCCACTTGGGGTTGCGACTTGGTATCCTGTCACAGAGTGCTAATTTGGTGGGCAGGTGTGGAACTGTGGACCCAACAATGGAGCATCGAGCGTAAAAGTACATGACAGGTTGTGTCCTTTTGTGGTTACCCTGATTATGATGTAACATCGGTAGGGCATATGTGAGGATCCGTCAACATCCACTGGAAGTGTAACAGAGAGGCTAGGCTGGTGGGCGCATTATTCAGTATGGTATGGATCGGGATGTCTTCATCCTCAATAAACATCACAAATGAGAGAGAGAGAGAGAGAGAGAGAGAAACAGTAAGAGAGTCTCCCCATTTTGAATGAGGCAGTTATTAGTTACCTACAATGAGAACAGGGAAGGACTGCAGAACAGGTGGCGCCACAGGGCCACTGACAGATTATTGGTTAGAGTAATGCTGTGGGCGGAGATAAGAATTTGGTAGGAAGATGCCAAAAATGTAACACAGCAGGGGGAGGGTGGGCAAAACTTATGCTTCCATTACCTTCCTGGATTGTCTCTCCGCCTCCTGGTCCCCTAGGTCGGCCTTGATGTCGCCAACCGCCCATTGGCAAAGCGAGCCCTGGCACTCACTGGGTGCTTGAGGGCAGGAAGGCTGGACTGGAGGGAGACACAGGAAAGCACAGTCAATATAAAGAAAATAGCAGAAATCAAGTGATTCTGCAAGCGGTGTGAATTAATTTACACAACGAGGCTGAGGGGTGAGGCGCCTTAGTCTGGCCCTTAGAAATCACCAAAAAGGCTGTATCACATTTCACTTTAACAGTTAACAGAGTCCTTAGTTATTTTAGCAAAAACAGGAGAACAGCTCTTTTAGACAGTTTAGACCAAAAAAAAAACACACAATCCCCAGACCAGCTTCAGCAGTGTAAGGTTAATACAGAAGTCTATGGAGCAGGAGGACCAATGGGCTGCAGGCTCAGTCAGCTAAGCCTCCCAGTGGCATGACTTTCCCACCAGTAGACCTGCATGCCCTACTATCCCTTATGGAGACTGCCTTCAGTTCATAGTATAAGGGAACATGGCATTATGATGTAGTGTTATATTTATGGTCTTAGCGTCCACCTACTGACATTAGATAATATGCAAAGCATAGCATTATATACTGAAAAGCTCCATTGTTACCTAAAAATAATGTTAGTCAGCAATATTGCTTATCTATGTGTATGTGTGAAAAGTTATAATCTTGGGTGCCAGAAACCCACCTAATCCACCAATGAGAGCAACTGCTCAGCAGATGAGCCGTTACCCAGGTAATGTACTTTCTTATCTATGATATATAATGTGATATAAGTTCTTTGTTCACTGAATTTTCTGCATGATCACCTTGAGGATCAGAGAGGTACCAAACTCCCAGCTATTTTGTTAAACTGTATTTTGTGTACCAGATAATAAACCTTATAGTATGCAACACCTGTCTCTGTGTAGTGTTTTGCCATCAGGTCAGAATATTCTGCCATAATCAACTAACAAAGTGGTGACTGCAGCAGGAACTGATTGGACAGAACTGAACCAGAACAAGTAAATTGTGTTCAGAAGAACGGGCATGGATAACGTGAGGTAAGAGAACCTTCACCCCTCATTCAAACATTATATAGAATAATTTTCAGGCACTTCCATGCCTTGATGGTCTGGGATTGCAGAAGGTGATTGAGCCTATGCCCCTCATCCTATAGTGGAAAGTGGTCTGAGGGACTCTGTATACCAGTCACATGACTGCCTAATTTGGGACATAAGGTTGGTCAATATGCTCTGTGTTCTCTGTTAGTGCAGGAAAAAGTGGATCTTCTCCAAATATAGCCATCATCACAGAGCTGAAACTAGACATCTCAAACTTCCTAGCCTGTCATGGGGCTGGGGTGATTTTGCACAATGCAAAATCGCACTGAGCATCGATACAGTATGTGCACCATGTACTAGGAAACTGAACACGTGCTAAAAGTATGATCAGAAAGGTCTAATGGCAGCCACCCTATTCACTGCCTTACAAGCAGTGGTGACAGAGGTTTAACTTTGAGAAAGGAGTTGGGATCTAAAACTTGTGAAATAGGTGAGTTGCGGACCAACCTGGAACAAGAAATCCAGTGAAACATAGACTTTGACAGCAGATAAGGACTGCTTGGCCCATCTAGTCTGCCCATTTACCTACCTACAGGATAGGCCGTAGATCCTAGTTAACCAACAGCCTATTTCTTCCTGTGGGTCGTAATGAGGCTCAGAGTGAACTGCATTGTACTGTACAGGATTCTGAAAAGGTTTTGCAGGATAAAATCATGTGTTACAAATGAATGATATGTTGACTGGGACGAATGACACATTGTGAAGAGAGAATGAGGAGTTGTATGATGAGCTAGGAAACTGTCAGGAAGCATTGGAAAGGGAAATCAGGGAAAATCGCAATGTAAGTGCCATGTACAGAGTTTTGTAAGAGCATGTAGCTAAGGGCAGTACAAAGGCAGGGTGACTCACCTGCAATGTCAAGACAAGATGACGGGTTACGCCAGCAGTTAACGATCCTGAAGGGTCATGCGCTAGCTATGCCATACCCTCCGCCCTTCAACCTGATGTCATCAGAGGATGATGACAGTGATGATAGGGAAATTCAAGATGGTAGTTCTTGGGAGACTGGTGGATGGCAGCCTTGGCCTCTACTGGTTGCTGTTTTGAATAAGCATGATAAAAGAGGTAGAGACAATGATCAAGTTAGCCATCACGAAGACCGGAGTGTCAGAGGCACAGTCTGCAGTGGTCTGGCAGGCCATGACCAACATGTTTAAAAAGGAGGTGGAGAAACAAACTCATACAGGGATGGCCACTGCCATGGTGGAAGCTGTCATCAAAACCATGGCAACAGAACAGGAGGGGCATTCGCTAATGCTCCATAGTCCACAGAGGCCATCCAAACAATAGTGGACAAGGTGGACTGCATGGGATCTAATGAAAATTTGAGCTGTCATTTGGAAAAAGTGAAAAGTCACTGTGAAATGCTCAGTCTTCCACTCAAGCACAGAGTTCATGTTCTGAGACAAACTGTCGATCTGACACTTTGGGCCAAATTGTCCAAAATGATCTGGTCAAACAACGAGGCCAAAGCTGAAACTGTCATAGGCCACTAACAACCACAAACTTATAGGCGTAATGCTGGCCCAACCCATCAAGCAGTATGCCAAGGAGACACTGGCCCAGTATGACAGCAGCCTGTGGCTGGCCTACCAAACTGGAAGATCATGACTGGGGAGGACATGGATCGAGACTCAGTTGAGTACAAAGCTTTTTTTTTTAAATCTGCAGCTGAATCTTCAAGAAAAGGTGGAACTCCTGATATACCCAGAGAGAGATTGCTTCCATAATATGCTGGAAAGGGTGGAACGGACCTATCAAATTTTATCCACAACCTGAATTCCATGACCAAAGTGGCCGTGGTGAAGCCCAGCACAGAGCCCTCCAACCAGTACGTGGTGAAAGGAAAGTCCAAGGATTACCAACAGGACAAGGCCTCCAATCAGAAGGGGCAGGAAAACAAAACAACAAAAGTACAGGCCCAAACCAAATCAGCAGGGACAGCAAGGCCAGAAGGGTATAAAGGACAGAGGCCCGACCCTTACTACAAGGAACTGGCTGAAGAAAACAATCACTTCTGAAAATTCATGGCAAAAGTTGGTAGCAACAAACATACTGATATTGTTAATGCATACTGTGGCTGCAATTCAATCCACTCCGCTGGTGGAAATGCCTGAGGAGACCGAAGGTCCACAGTTACATAGACAGTGTTGGCTGATAAAGGCCTATGGCCCACCCAGTCTGCCCATTTGAGCTTGTAAGTTCAGTTTATGTTTTCC
This sequence comes from Neoceratodus forsteri, assembly GCA_016271365.2. Lineage (NCBI taxonomy): Eukaryota > Metazoa > Chordata > Ceratodontiformes > Ceratodontidae > Neoceratodus > Neoceratodus forsteri. Next base: position 632,578,362 of record CM057455.1, on the reverse strand, counting down.
TGAAGTCTGTTGCCTTCACCTCGACATCCAGAATTCCTTTATGTCTATCCCATGCATTCTTAAATCCCGTGATTGTTTCAGCCCCACCACTTCTTTGGCAGGGTGTTCCATTTCTCCACCACCCGCTCTGTGAAGAAATTCTTCCTCATGTTTCCTCTGAATCGTCCTCCCTCCAACTTCAAACCATGCCCTCTAGTCCTGGAACATCTTTTCACTTAAAAATAGTGTATTCCTGCACAATGTTCCTCCCTGTAAGATACTTGTATGTCTCTATCATATCCGCCTCTCCTCCTCTCCTCCAGGGAGTACATATTCAGTTCCTTTAACCTGTCCTCATAGGACTTGTGATGCAATCCAAGTACTATCTTAGTTGCCCTCCTCTGAACCTTCTCTACCCTGTCTATGTCCTTATGTAGGTAAAGTCTCCAGAACTGTACACTGTACTCCAGGTGGGGCCTCACTAGTGTCTTGTATAGTAGAATTATGACCTCCCTTTTCCTGCTGGTGATGCCCCTCTATGCATCCCAGCATCCTATTTGCTTTACCTGCTGCCTTGTCACACTGTTTCCCTACCTTGAGGTAATCAGATATGATAACCCCAAGATCCCTTTCCTGCTTGGCATGCTATATCCTCACCCCCAACTGATATATTGTGCCAGGGTTTTTGTGCCCATATGCATTATCTTGCGCTCCTTTGCATTGAATTTCAACTGCCAAAATCCTGACCATTCTTCAAGTTTCTGCAGGTCCTTCTCATTCTGTCTACACCCTCTGGTGTGTCTACTCTGTTACAGAGCTTTGTGTCATCAGTGAACAGTGAAATTCTGCCTTCTAGGTCCTGTGCAATGTCACTGATGAAGATGTTGAATAGGACCGGTCCCAGCACTGATCCCTGTGGTACCCCACTGGTCACTCTTCCTCTGTGGAGAAACAGCCATTTACCACCACCCTCTGTGTCCTATCACCCAGCCAGTTACCTACCCACCACACTACTGTCCTGCCCACATCCATATTCCCCAGTTTGTGTAATAGTCTTCTATGTACAGAAGCAGAAATATCCTTATGCAGAAGTATGTTAGATACTCAAATGAGCCCATGGGTGATCAAATCAAAGAAGGATTGGAATGATGGTGTCAGGCCCCAGTCCAGATAGTCACTACCATAGTGACTGGTCAGTCCAGACATCCTTGTGTAGAAGCGCTGGTTGGAGTCCGCTAGCTTGAATTACTTCTAGATACGGGTGCCACAGTTTCTATGTTACATCAAGATGATCCACAGCTGTCACACTGGTCTACAGGGACATCCACATCAGCCCAAATGTTTGAGGGACTGTAATAACTTACATGTCCAAGTCAATACAAATGTTTATAGGCACTTTGAAAGTTAAACACCATTTTGAGCTAATGGTGTTACATCATTACTAGAGCATTCTGGGAGTGAATTTCTGCATACTATGGATGTGTGGTAGATTTGGCCTACTGGCTATTGCTGAAAATGCCAGGCCAGTGTTCGTGTTATTCATCTCTGATTCACATAGAGTGGCTGTGGTGAAACCCAATGATGCGGAATATGATGTAATAGTCACACTGCAAGACCATGAGCTATTTCAGAAACTCAAGCCAATCGTGCAGAAGCACCAAGAGGCTTTTGCTAAGCACAGACATGGTTGTGGAAGAATGAACACTCTCATTCAAGTGGCAAATTATGAGCCACCAAGGCAGAGACAATATTCATTTCCTGCAGAGGCACAACCTCTCTGAGGGCAACCATTGACTCCTTCTCAGCAAGGGTCATCAGATCATGTGTGTCTACAGTTAACTCTCCAATTTGGCCAGTAAATAAGTCCAATAACAGTTGGAGACTCACCATTGATTACAGAAGACTTAACCAAGTCACCCCTAGTTGTGCTCCTACTGTGGCATCTGCCCCAGACATACTCAGATTGCTAAAACCTGAACACATGTGGTTCAGCACTTTGAACATCTCCAGTGGTTTCTGGTTTCTTCCACTGGCTCTGAGAGCTAATACAAGTTTGCCTTCACCTTTGAGGGAAGACAGTACACATAGAATGGACTACCACAGAGTTCCACAACTCACCCCCTTCAACATCCACATGAGGGAGGTGAGCTGAAGCTGATTTGTTAAACAAGGAAATACTGTTTCTCAAATGTAATAGAAAGGTTTGATTAACATGATAGAAGGCTAGAGGAGAATGACAAACATGTAAGGAGTTGTCATGAATTTGTATTTATATGAAGTTCAAACTAGAGAATATTTAATTTTAATACACTCTGCTAAGTAGATAGCAGAGGTCAGAGGTCAAACAGTTTATAAAGATCTTGTGGAAAAATGTTATGTAGGAAATAAGTAAGAAGGAATGTAGAATGACTTGCTAGGAATAAACATGTGACATTGAGTTAAAAGAATGAAGAATTTTAGGAGTATTTTGGCTTGTATGGTATTGTGGTTGTTTACAAAAGTTCATTATGAAAGGAAGTACAACAGTAGACATGTATTGTGATGTTGGCCAGGAAGGAACAAGAATGTAACTGCTGGTGGAGTATTGAGGACACAGGTGGATGTTTTGTTAAGAAGAACGAAGAAAATATACATTTAGACAAAAATAATGATTTGAACATTTTCAAATAGATATATCACTGATTGGTCTTGAAGAAGTGGTGGAGCCATGAAACTGTCACCCATCTCGAGTGAATGGTGAAATAAAGAAAAGATTTTGAACCTTTTATTTTGAATGGCGCTCATCCTTGCACAAACGTCGTGCATTTGATCGCCAATTTTTGGATGACCCAAGTATCAAGAACATTTTCTTCAAAAGAAGGAAAGGGCAACCTGAATTCAGCACTTTCTGTACAATTAAGAGTCAAACATGAAAATTTAGTGATGGTTTGAGTCAAATGTCATGCATCCCATGCTACATGGTATAGATGGGATTTCACAAGAGGAAAGATTTATAGTGTACAACATGCATAATATTGCACTTTTATTTAATGAATCCAAAATAAAATTAATGAATTGATTTTTCAGAATAATAAGAAGCTTCTGAGCATCCCATAGGCAGGGAAATTCTTCATTCATCCTATTTTAATTTTGATATTAATATACAATAACAAATCTCTTCCAGGATTTGGAGTCAGTAAAATCCCAGATTTGATTCATGATAGACGATGGCCAAATGGTATTGCCTTGGATGCACTATACTTACATGCACCAATAAATGCATTGATAAGACTGTTTCTTTTTCCCAAGCAACAGCACACAACTTGTTGTTAGCAGGAATCTGTACAGATTTTAACATTTGCAGTGGCATTTGATAAGGGAGCTGGATGATGACATGGGGCAACATGATGTAATAGGGATATTTGGGCATAATGAGTCAGATGACAATAACCACTTTTGTCTGCCATTATGCCTTGATGCCCAAAGTCTACAACCAATCTATTGATAGAAACATAATACCAACTCTTGTCAAAGGGCTATAGATAAATATGCATGAAGCTAAATCTTGAGTGGTTTTGGGACCCTAGACTATTCCCCATATGAAGTCAGGAGGCTAGGCTCGTCAAAGTTACCCCTCATCATAAGGGCCTGAACTGATGTCCCAATGAAGTTCAAGGGGCACTGCTGTGGACCACACAGCTATTCCTAGCTGAAGGAGGGCATTCTGAGAGGTTCCTCCCGATGGCCCTGAGTGTTCCGGGCTCAAAAGACAAACCAACATTTTGGCATGATAATTGATTTCCTAGCTGCTGTACTATAGTGACATCCCCGGCCACTGCATGCATTTAATGTAGTGGAGCTACAGGTTCTTTGTTACATAGATACATAGCAGTGTCGGCAGATAAGAGTCTATGGCCCACCCAGTCTGCCCATTTGAGCTTGTAATTTACTTTATATTTTCCTAGATGTCTGTTGTCCTTAACCTCACCTACAGAATTCCTTTATGTCTATCTCATGCATTCTTATATCCTGTGATTGTTTCAGCCCCCACCACTTCCTCTGGCAGGTGTCCCACTTGTCCACCACCTTGCCTTGAAGAAATTCTTCCCCATGTTTCCTCTGACTCATCCTCCCTCCAACTTCATCCCATGCCCTCTAGTCCTGGAACATCTTTTTGCTTACAAATAGTGTATTCCTGCACCCTGTTCCTCCCTGTAAGATACTTGTATGTCTCTATCATATCCCTCTTTCCTTCTCTCTCCAGGAGTACATATTTAATTCCTTTAACCTGTCCTCATAGGACTTGTGATGCAATCCATGTACCATCTTTGTTGCCCTCCTCTGAACCTTCTCTACCTGTCTATGTCCTTACATAAGTAAGGTCTCCAGAACTGTACACTATACTCCAGGTGGGGCCTCACTAGTGTCTTGTACAGTGGAATTATGACCTCCTTTTCCTGCTGGTGATGCCCTGCCTATGCATCCAAGCATCCTATTTGCTTTACCTGCTGCCTTTGTCACACCTACCTTGAAGTAATCAGAGATGATGACCCCAAGATCCCTTCCTGCTTGGTGCATGCTATATCCTCATCCCCAACTGATATATTGTGCCAGGGTTTTGTGCCCCATATGCATTAGCCTGCACTTCTTTGCATTGAATTTCAACTGCCAAACCCTGACCATTCTTCAAGTTTCTACAGGTGCCTTCTCATTCTGTCTACACCCTCTGGTGTGTCTACTCTGTCACAGAACTTTGTGCCATCTGCAAACAGGGAAATTCTGCCTTCTAAGTATTAGCAATGTTACTGATGAAGATGTTAAATAGGACCGGTCCCAGCACTGATCTCTGTGGTACCCACTGGTCACTCTTCCCTCTGTGGAGTGACAGCCATTTACCACCACCCTCTGTGTCCTGCCGCTCAGCCAGTTACCTACCCACTGCACTACTGTCCTGCCACACCCACATTCCCCAGTTGTGTAATAGTCTTCTGTGTGGCACAGTGTCAAAGGCTGCTGAAGTCCAGATAGGCCATGTCCACTGCCCTCCCTGATCCACCTCCTAGTCACCCAGTTAAAAAATTCAATGAGGTTGATCTGATATGACCTCCTCCTGGTGAAACCATGCTGCCTTGGGTCCTGTAGTCCATTGACAACCAGATGTTCCACCAATCTCTCCTTCAGTAGTGCTTCCATTATCTTCCCCACTACTGAGGTGAGGCTGACTGGTCTGTAGTTCCCGTTTCCTCTTTGTTCCCACTTTTGTATAAGGGGACTACATCTGCTGTCCTCCAGTCTTGGGTACCTCCCTGTTTCCAGTAATCGGCTAAACAAGATTGCCAGAGGTTCAGCCACCACCTCTCTTAGTTCTTTAAGGACCTTGGGGTGCACCCATCTGGCCCCATTGCTTTATCAACTCTTATTACTTCCAGTTCCTTCAGAACTCTTTCGTAAAGGGACGTGTGTCCATTTCTGCACCATTCCTACCCTTGTACTCCCTTCAGATCCATTACCCTCCTCTTCCTCTGTAAAGACTGAGCAGAAATACCTGTTCAATATGTCAGCTTTACTGTTGTCATCCTCCACGCCCCCATCCTCCCCTTCAGCCCTTTGCCTTTCTTTTTACTTATGTACCTGTAAAGATTTGTCCCTCTACCCACTAATTTTGCAATATGCTCTTCTGCCTGAGTTTGGCATCCCTTACTGACCTCCCTGCTTCCCTTGCTTCTACTGGTACTTCTCCTATCCCCTTCTACCTGTGTCATTTTGTATCACCTGAATGCAATATTTTGGCTTCGCTTTCCTACCTCCTTGGAAAACCATAATGGCCTCCTCTTCCTTTTCCCTTGCTAATCTGCTTAATGCATAATTCTGTTGTTCTTGTAATCCCCATTTTAAATACTGCCCACTGTTCCTCAACCCCTGATTCCTGTCCCATTCCCTTAATGCCTCTTTCAAGCATCTCCCCATTTTCAAAGTCTGTCCCCTAAAATCCAGGATACATGTTTTTGTGTGGTTTGAGTCTGCTCCTTCTGTGATTTCAAACCACAATGACTGGTGGTCACTGTTTCCAGGTGCTCCCCACTGTATGCCCATCACACTGTCCCTGTTTGTGAGCACAAGGTCCAGTATTGCCTTCTGCCAAATTGGTTCCATGACCAGTTGTTTGAGGAAGGCACCTTGAAGGAGTGCAGAATAGATCTGCTCCTAGTTGATGCTGCTGCTGGGATGTTCCTTTCCACATCTGGAATATTGAGGTCTCCAACCAGCACTACCTCACCCTTGTCTGCCATCCTTTGGATGGCTAGCATCAGTTCCTATCTGTTTCTTCCTCCTGGGCTGGTGGTCTATAGACCACACCTGTGCAGATAGCTGGCCCATTTTCCTTTCCAACAACCCACAGTATCTCTCCCATATTTTGTTCCTCCTGGATCTCTGTGGCCTTTATGCCATTTTCACATACAATGCCACTCCTCCTCCCTTCCTACCTGCCCTGTCTCTTCTGAATATGTTGTAGTCAGGTATGGCCATCTCCCAGTCATGGTTATCATTACACTAGGTTTCTGTGATGGCCACAATGTTCAGGTTGTAGTAGAATTTGTACTTGTCATGTCTGCTAGCATACAGATGTGTTTGTTTACTTTATAGGTAAGTTAAACAGGTCTAAGTCATCTACACCACATTTAGGATCAGAATAGTAGATCATTTAATTTTCTTTATTTTCCCAATTTCATTTGTTCCTTTCTCTTTCTAACCCAGTCTCAAGGGTTTCCACAGGAGTCTTGCTCTCCATAATTGATTCCATTAGGAATGTAGAGACAATTCCTGACCAGCAGATCCTTTATAAGTGTGAGGTTATTGGGAGGTAGGGTACTGGGGACCTAGGATGCTGTTGTCATTCTGCCACTATTTTGTGGTTTTCCACATTGCATTTCTTCTCTTCTTTCCCTAGGACTCCAGGTGTAGCAGACTCCAGGGGTTCAAGTGCCTGTGGTGCATTGTTGTGTTCTCAGCCAGAGTCCATCCTCCTATAAGCACCTCCAGCTGTAAGATCATCTGTGGTCGTCCAGTTAGTAATGGTATACAGTGATGCTCAGGGTCAAGTTCCTTCTTCTCTTGTTTGTCAGTCAGCTCATTTGGACACAAACTGGCAAGAATAGACAGAACAATCACTGCTAATTGCTTAATTGCTATGTGATCCCACTCATTATGTTTAGTCATTATTAAGTACATCATAACAATAGTGTCACAACATGACTAGACAAGATGGAACCTGACACTGAGGATCACTGTAGCAGTGGAGAATGTTGTCCATCCTACCTGAAGGAGAAGAGCATTTTATGGGTGCTTCACCATCTTCCCCTGGCTGTCCTCTGAAGCCCCAAGCTTGTTCCCAAACTCAGGTCACAAGCATAATGAATACCAGAAGCTATTATTGTGCTGACAAACTGACTAGTACTTTATTGTTTTTTACATTTTTCTTCAATTATGTCTTAAAGTCTTGGAATTTATATGCCACTTTGTTCTGAATGCAGGTATCTTTAGTTGTTTTCCATTTCTTTTCAATTATGTGCATCAATGAATGTGGTGAACACCCATATGATGAACTTATCCATCAGAAAATATCTTGGGTAAAAATACTTTTATCATGTACATCAGTTCAGTACTAGGAAGGAGGCAAATGTTAGCTTAGTTGCCCAATTAAATGTTTGTATAGTTGAATATTTTGTAAAAAAAATTATTTACCATTTCACTGATTTTACACATAAACATGATATCACATTCTCTGTCCCTACTGCCCTTTTCCACAGATGCCTCTCACTCTCTCAAACTAGCATCTCTAACATTTACACAGAAGCTGCTCTGCTCTTCTATGTTGTGCAGTGCTGAAAGCATACCCACCTTGCACTGCTTACAGGGATGCAGAACCCAAATCAGATTCCATACACACTGATCTACTTCCAGGATCAGTGCAATGACTCACGTTTAGGCTTCACACAATCACTCATTCCTACATTGTTCACTATCACATATCCCCACCACAAAGCAAATGCTGAAACCCCAATCACCGGGCTTGTGAGAGCAAAGTGGTTTAGGTGTTCATATGAAGGGTTTATGAAGCAGAGCAAAGGGATGATAACTAAGGGGCACCATCTGTTGTACTGATTGATTGATTTAGTTTAAAATCATTAACCAGGAAGCACACTGAGCCAAGGTTAATTTCCAGGTGTGACCAGGGAAAGGAAAAGGAGCAAATAGAAATACAACACGCAATAGCATTTTGTTGGTACAAAGACTGGTATAAAGTTGGAACAAAAATTAAGTGTGATCCCAGTAGAATATGGGACACTGTACAAGTGCAAATAAAACAGCAGCAAAGTACAGTGTGCAAAAATAAAATACTGTATCCTGTGAGAAACCTGTTAGGTGGGTACATGTCTGCCCCACTGGGAAGAAAGTGCAGAGGCAGTGAGAAAATGAAACCAGTAAGAAGGTAGGGAGACCCAGATGGCAGCACAACACAGGAGGCTAGGGTTCTAAGTTGGGGAGGTGTCAGAAGGATTGGTAACAGGAGCAGGTGGGGGAGTTACAACTGGTGCCTGCGGGAGCGTAAGATTCTGCAGGAGAGAGCCTGATGGTAAAACACCACCAACACAGATGTGCAGAAAATCAATTTTATTTATCCCTAGTAATAGTACAAAGACAGAAGCATAAGGTAAATCTTACCAACTGGAAAACAGAGACAGTCATACAGCAGGTGTGGAAGCTAGGTGCTTCCGAGATCCCAAAGGGGTTTGGCCATGTACTAAGATTATATTTATTTATTTATTTAAGAGTTTTACCAGGAAGACATACTGAGCAGTGTACTGCTCGATTCCAGATGTGCCCTGTGGGAATAGGGATAGGCAGGATACAGTAATAGTAGAAGTTACATGTACATGTTCAATTGAAGTCATATTAGAGTAGTCAAAATCCTTATATACAAATAGCAAATATACAGACAGGGTGGTATAGATAAGGGAACAACACACACTGAATTACGTATATACATCATCATATACTGCAGATAAGAACTTCCCGCTACTGGGTAATGAGCTGATAGATAGATAGATAGATAGATAGATAGATAGATAGATAGATAGATAGATAGATAGATAAACTTTTATTTTATACAGGATAACAAAAGTATGTCGTTAAGGATAAAATCCCTGTTCACAAGACAGTCCTGTAAGATGTTGCTACATGAAAATGTTGTATTGCACAAAATCAAATGTTACTGCATGAAATATATATTACACAATCAAATGCTTTAATGCAGTAGTGAGTTTAAAACACCTCAAGTACACAATCAACACTTTACACAAATATACAGGCAAATCTATAAGTTAATCTATTACTAGAAGGTAGATAATAATCCAAATTATGATTTAACAGTTGCACACCACTTGAAACATTGCTTTTAGTCCTATATTAAATTGCTTTGGGATAGACATCAGTGTGTTTCTGTATTTGGTGTTCCATTGACAATACATGGGCATCGACACCCTGGGTGATACTTTTTGAAGCATTCTTCAGCAATGTGCTGACTAACTAGTCATTAGAACAATAGGCTTCTTCTTATATAATTCTGACAAATAAGCATGCTGACTTCAGAACATAGATGGTGGCAGACCAAAAATATATTATATTATTATATAATTATGTCATGTTAGGCTGCTAATATTGAAATTGTCAGTAGATGTCATCAGAGACCACAAATGTATATTTCTGTGTAATGCATTAGATTTTTGGCTAAACAGTAGATTCTTGAATAGGCCCTAATATAACAAAAGCTGTCAGTGCATTAGTAATGCCATTAGTGTATGGTACAGTAGCATTATCCTTGTCTGTTAGGATAGCATCAATGTTCATCATATGGGACAGCAGGACAGGCTGGTCCAACATACCCCCTCCCGTTGCCTGGATACAAAAGCAATACTAACTAGATGGGTAGGTAGGTTATTTCGTTACAGAATGAGATTCACAGAGAAACTTTAATTGAGTTGTATGTTGTGTTAGAGTTTTATGTAAGCAGAGCAGGATAATAAAAAAATGAGAAACAATTGAATAACAACAAAACATTTGAATGTGAGCTCTAACCTTGTGTTGGATAATGCTGTGCTGAGGTCATCATCATGAAAGAAAGCATTTAATGAGTTCCCTGCATTGGTGACATTGTTACTTATGTGAACTAAATGTGTATCCTTTCTCTCAGTAGAGACTTGAGATTCAGAGTAAGTGGATCAATATGCACATTAAACACTGGTAAATACTGGGCTAGAGCATACAGATAGTCAGGGTCACTATTGCTATAATGACATTCCAGGGTGGGAACTGGGGTAATAACCATGTGGTCTATGATCAAACGTTGCTGGGGCACAAAGCAGAAGTTTGGAAGGGTGTCACAAGTTAAAATTCCATAGGAAAAAGTCTGATGTTTGGTCACAACACAGCATTGTCCATCAGAGTTGTAGGTCACTTGAGTATGAGGAAGGCATCACTTCATGAGCTGGACAAGGCAGGTGATGGAAGTATTTGTGATGCTTCTGCTGGTGTAGATGTCATTTTGAGATTCATTTCTGGAAGCTGTGCTGGAGGCATTGAAGCTGGGTTATGCTTGACTCAATGAGGGTCCATCGTGATCCATAAAAGGTATTGTAAAACTGAAGAAAGTTAGGTTATCATTAAACTATAATGTACAATCTATTGTATCAGAGGAGTAGCCACAAACTGGCACAGTTACTTCAAAGACATCACATCTGCATAGATAATGATATTCCTTTTAGTGGTACAGTCTATATGGAGCAACTAAAGAGTTGAGGTGAGGATGAAACACCAGTATAGGAGGTAGATTAATCCATTCTCTATAGATGCTGGCTTCAAGATGGAACATGGAGTGGATAATAGCAAGCTTGTCAAAGACTGAAGAATCCTTGTTGAAACTGGAAGAGTTACTGTAAATGTAACATACATGGTGTCCTTAATGCTACAGTGATTGGCTGTGTGCAAGGTCATTGATTTGGTTGTGGTGTAACATAACCTAAATGTCGTGCAGTAGCCAGGAAAAGGATATAGTCTTATCCATACACTTCACAGTACAAGAAATGGAATTGCAGTGGGGCAATATCATTTAGCCATATGCTTATCTTGGATCAAATCTGGTATCCAACTGATTCCAGATCCTGAAAGAGATTAGTGATAATGTTGAATGCAAAATTACCAAAGATGAACATATTATCTCCCTTGCTATGTGCTTATCCCTAAGTTCTTTATTATCTAATGCAAGTGAATAGTTCATTTTATCATGAGTTTCATCAAACAATCTAGAAATATCATGCATATTATAGCAAGTAAAGCTTTCTTCTTGTAAGAGTCCTTCTATACCGTGAAGCATGGGTGTTACCACATTAGTTGCTAATTTAGAATTGAAGAGATTGTTATGTCTCTGAATTTTGGCCAAACTGGCACAGTTCCAAATTGACATTCTGGAGCCAAACAAACTTGTTACAGTGTCAGCTATTCCAGTCACTCCACTCAGTGATCGATGACGTTGCTAAGGCTGGAACACTCCATGGTGTTCCACTGTGTGGCGCCCTGCTACAGGGTCTTGAGCTCTAACTTGATATTCTGCCATTAAATCTAATAACATCATAGAATGAAAATTAGATCCTTTAGTAGAACACATTGTTCAAACTCCGTTATGTTCCAGTGGGCTAGGTTAAGTACCACTGGCAAATGCATGTACTGCATGTTATTAATCAAAGTTCCAGGTATAGATGTTGCTGCCAGGCCAATCTCAGGGCCAGTCTCCAAGGTGGAACATTGAAGGGGTATCTGAATTAACTGGAGTCACTGCATTTTCAAGGATCCACTCAGGGTTCCAGGTCGTGAAGGCACTGAAACTCACCCTCCCCTCCGGAACCATCTCCCAAGACACCAGGTACAGCTTTCATTGCCATGCCTTTGGAGCTCAGCTCCCCACCACACCCGCCACCACCTTTGGTGAACACACCTATATAAGGCACTTGGGCTGCTCGTGAACCAATGAACCCATTTCTCCATCTGCAGCCTATATCAGTTCGTCACTAGAGGCAACTCAACCTTCAATCTCCTGTTGCAGGCTCTTCCTCTAGCCACCCCAAATGTTATAACAATGCTACTTCTCCACCTCTCACTACCGACCTTGCTCTCCTCACTGGTTGATCTCCCCCACCCAACATCCACAACAAAACAAGCCCCAGATGCCACTAACTGTCTGGCAGCCCTTTTCTCCCGTCCATCCCACTAGTCATCCAATGATACCTGGGACTCACTGAGGGCTTGAGATTATGCTCTCCTTCCAACTACACTGATGTTGCTACTCATCCACCCACCTCCCACTCTCTGCTTCACCAACTACCACCCCAGACACGTCACCCACTCCTGTCCACCCCACCCTCCCAGCATCCCCTCTTTGACCCATCATACCGTAACCCCTCTCCCTTGGCGCCTCCTCCTCCTCCTGTCTGTGCCTCACATACTCTCCCTCCCAATATCTGTATTCTCTAGAGCACCCAGGAACCACAAAGCCCACTACCTCCGTAAGCTAGCCTGGTATATGATACTAAGGTCACTCTCACTCCTTCTCCTCCTAATGGTTGGCAATATCCACCTAACCCAGGACCCTTTGACCATGCTCCCAGCCAAACCCCCTCAAGTGGACTTTGCATTGCAACCATCAACATCTGTAGCTTGCTAAAGAAATGGGACTCCTACCAGGTTTGGGTCAACCAATATCAGTCTAACGTCTTTGCTTTAGTGAAACCTGGCTCTCCCACCATACTCCCAATTTGGTGTTGTCCTCGCCTTGTAAACATTTACCAAACTGATCAGAAAGGCAAGCATGGGGCAGATGTGCCATTTATGTTAAAGACTCCTTACAGGACAGCTACTCCCTATCCAGACTTCGGAACACAGGCCCTCACATCCAAACTTACCCTAGGATGCTCACACACCCCATCATCACGGCAGTATACATCTCCCCAGGGGCCAGAAAGCGGCATTCCACTCTATACTGTCCTACCTGTCCACCCTCTTGCCTCAGTATGAAAAAATGGTCCTTGGTGACTTTAATATTAACTGGCTGGCTAAGACTGCCACCCATACATTGATGCTGCACGGCCAAAGATCTAACTCAAATAGTCCCCACTCCCTCATGGCTGAACCACTACACTGGGACCTCCTCCCTTTGGACTTGGTCTTCACCAACCGCCCACACAAAATCACCAGCACCATGGTGCTCCCCAACACATCTCAGTGACCACTTACCAGTTCTCTCTGCTCCTGGTCCTGCAAAACCCCAAAGACCCATCCCAAAGTAGTCCTCCAGTGCAAAATATGCCCTGGTAAACTTACTCAGCTAAAAGTCCCACCTCAGAGGAGTGGACTGGTCCTCTTAATATCTACGCTGGACCCTGACCGGGCCCTTGATCTCTTCATCCTCACCTTCAATAATATCTGTGATATATTTGCACCTTCTAAAATAATTGGTCAAGGGCAACCCTGCTCCTTGGATTACCTATCACCTCCTGGCACTTATGTGGGCAGGACTCACTGTAGCAACTCTCCAATGAGATGGGATGCCCACCCAATAGGCAAAGGAATAGAGGCCCAGAGCAAATGAACATGGGCCTTCTGACAAGCAAAAGCAGAATATTATAAATCATCCCTAACTTTGGCCCAGGGCTCAGGGAGCAAATTCTGGAACAACATCAAGGAAATCTGTGGCAAGACCCAACCCCGAATCAGATCACTGTCGATGGGTGCCTAAACTCTGACCCCTCTCACATAGCCATTGCCTTTAACTGCACCTTTACTAACCTCAGCCATGTTCTCCTCCCAAACTTTTCACCCCAGCCTGCCCCTACCTCACCCCAATGCCCACCTTTTACCTACTCAGCATCCTCCAAAGCTGCTGAGCTTTACTTAAAAAAAGCCCTTAGCAACTCTTGTTATAGCAGCAACTCCCTAGACATAAACTCCTCCGCTCACACTACAGGAGGTTCCCAACCCTCACCCACATTCTCAACTGCTCCTCTGCAAGGGAAATTCCCTACATGTTGAAATCTGCCTCCATTACCCCCATCTTCAAGATGGCATCGTACCTCCATCAACAACTACCACCCCATCTCTATCCTCCCCCATCTAAGGCATTGGAGTGCAATGATCTCTGATTAACTCACTGATCATCTAAACAAGCATGACCTTCTTTGTAAGCAGCAGTATGGCTCTGCAAGGACATAGTACCACCACAGCCCTCTTGGGTTTACCACACATCCACACCAACTTTGACAGAGGTCAAGTAACTGGTGCCATCTTAGTAGACTACTCCAAGGCGTTGATACCATAAACCACCTCTCTTACTGTCCACTCTCTCTAGTATGTACTTCTCCCAGGACACCCTTGGCTGGTTCACTGACTACTTGTCAGTCCAGTCAGTCCAGTCCCAACAGGTCAAAATTGGGGCTACTCTGTCCAACAGACTCCCAGTCTGCTCTGGGGTGCTTAGGGGTCCATCCTCAGTCTCTTGCTCTTCACCCTCATCTTAACGCCCTCCCTCTTCCTGCTCAGGCAACATACTACTGTATGCAGATGATGCTGTCCTGTACTCATCTAATTCTGACCCCACCCAGCTCCACCTATCCCTCCAATCCTCCATCACTGAAGTAGAAAATGGTTTTCCACACAGTGTCTTACACTTTATTACAAGAAGACTAAGCTCATGTTTTTCTCACCCACAGAACCCCAACAAGGAGATATGCCCCATGTTCTCACAAACACCCAGTCCCCACTGGAGCAAGTGGACTCCTTCAAATATCTGGAATCACCCTTGACCCAGCCCTGAACTTCAACAACAAATCTATCACCTGTCCACTGCCCTCAGTGTATGGCTTGGCATTCTCTATCATTTCAGGCACTGCCTTACTCAAGAGGCCCTCAAACTATCCTCGGTTCTCTCCTTCTGGATTATGGCATACCTATATACAACACGGCCACCACCTAGGCCCTCAGCAGACTTTGTGTCTCCCTTAACAAAGCCTGCTGCTTGTCCTGGGTCGAGACCATCTCACCCATACTTGCTCAATGTACATATCGACTAACTGGCTTAACCTTGACAATAGAATCAAGTTTCACACTTGCCTCATGGCCAAAATAATCACTATCAGCCTCTTTCTATCGGGTCTCACCTCTATAATCTACCCAGCCACAGTGAACAAATCCACCCATAGCTCTGGCAAGCAGCTCCTAACAGTTCCTCATTTTGTACCTCCCAGTTCAAAGACCTTTCAGCTACAAAGGCCCCAACTTGGATGAATGATTTGTCAAGAGATCTCAAAACAAATTCAGAACTGGCCCTTCAAACCACCTCAGTGACCATCTCCAGTCCTCCAGCCTCTGTGACTGCCATTAATCCCTCCCTTTGCCCTCCTCCTCAATAATGGCCTACAGCCAGCTTCCTCCCACTCTGGACTGCCAACATGAATGTTACTTGTGGCTGTTATAAATAGTCAATACTGCTGTCCAGCTTGAACCATGTTTTGCACCATAAGCAATGACTGTTAGCCTTTATTGTATTCTTCTGTGTAACAATTCTCTGAATTGTTGTTGTTTGTACCTCCCTGTGATGTGGAAACTTTGTAAATGAGTCACTGACTCAAAGGTACTTTCTGAATTCTCAAATAAATAAATAAGAAAAAGAGCAATGGAAGCAACTGAGCAGTTGAAGCATATCTTTCTTACAGTTATATTATGAAAACATGTTCTATAGTCTTGATTAATCATTGCTATGAGATTATAAAGTCCTAAATTTTGTGGTGTAACTTGGCGGATGCACAAAGTTCCATTAGGACAAATATGGGTTTTAGGCCAACCTTTGAAAGTTCTTTTGGCAAGCCTGGCAACCAGAAGTTGCTGTCCATCAAGATTATCAGTTTTTCAGTCAATTTTTAAAGTAGACAATGGTGGTGCAGTAACAAGAGTACTGAGGTATGCATACTGACTTGCTTGAACAGAAATATGAGTAATGGGTAAATCAAATACCTTTACCTGGGGAAGAGTAAAATCTGGAAGAGGGAGTAGGTCAGGTCATTGGGGTTCATCTCATGAAGAAAGGAATGGATATGGGTCTGGTATGCCTTGGTGTGCTGGAGCTTCTTGTTGTAAGCCTCAATCTGTAGGAACTTCTGGTGAGGGTCAAAGGATGGATGTTAGATCTCTTACCCATAAATCTAGGAACAGCACAGGGAAAAAGAGCCACATTCTGGACGGTCCCACCATGGAATACCAAATGCTTCAGAATTTGATTTACAGAAGATATGAAAAGGAGAGAAGAAGGAAAACAAAGTATTCTTAGTAAATGGTGCTCCTTCCTCGGGGGGCAGAGGAAGGAGTATCTTCATATCATCTTCTCTCTGCATCGTCATTTGGTCTTCCATGCCAATCAACATTTCAGTTTATCAGAATTGTTCAGCAGCTGAGAACAAAAGCAAAAGAAATAGTTACACAAGGTGCTCCTTCCCTGGGATTGGAGAAAAGAGCATGTATACTACATGTGACTGTATGGGACTAATCACCTTTGTAGATCTTCAGCTGGTTTGCATGGTACCACTTATCAATTGGCTTTCTTCTGCCATCAATGATTTGGACTTGGTATACAGCTGGACTCAATTTATTGATGATATCAAATGGACCTGACCATTTCTTTACAAAGGCATATGCTGGAGGAGCACATTTTTGAATCATGACTCTGTCGCCTATTTGCTAGTCGACTTCTTTGATGTGTTCATCAAAGTACGTTTGGACTGCAGTAAGGCTTGGCCCAAGTTGTTTGTAGCAAACAAATGAATTTGAGCAAGTTTTTTGTAGTTGGTTGACAAAGTATCCACTGATACTCTGTCTGCAATAGGAGCATTGAGGTCAATCATCAAATGTTCTGGTGATCTCATTTGTCTACCAGTCATTACCTCAAAGGGGCACATTGAGTAGATACTGAAGGGTAACTCTAATTGCCATTAGAGTAAGAAACAAAGTATCCCAAGTTTTCCAGTATCAGTAGCAAATTTACATTTATGTGCCTGTTTGCTTTTTCTCCTTGTCCTAATGACTGAGGATGATAAACTATGGAAATTTCTGACTAACTCCCAATAACTTCATAGTTTCCTACATAAGTTCACCTGTGAAGATGGTTTCTTTATCTGAATCTAGCTTGAGAGGTAGGCCCCATCAGGTAAATACTTGTTCTACCAAGATTCTGGCAGTGGCTTTGCAATTTGTGCCTTGCATGGGAAGGCTTCAACCCATTTGGAAAATAGGTCAGTGATCATGAGTGCAAATGAGTTGTTTCTGGAGGTACAAGGCAATGGTCCAATGAAATCAATCTGGATATCATTCTCTGAGGCAGATGTTTGGCATTCTTCTTGCCTGTAGTTGGGTTATTCTGTGCAAAGGTAAGATAGTTGTCCACATAATGCTGCACATCTGGTGTTATAGCTGGCCACCAGCCAACAGTTTTCATTCTCTGGATTATCTTGTCCACCCCTTGGTCTCCACCTATAGAGGTGTCATGAACCTGATGGATGACATCAGAATGAAGTGATTTGGGAGTTACCTAGAATTTCTGATCACCTGAGTGATAGAAAATCAATTTGTGATCCTGGGACAGATAGAGGTTGTCATCATGTCTTTGAATGGATTACTCTAGACATTTCTTTTTCTGCATCTTTGGAGAGGTATTGATATATCTCTTTTATCTCTGTAACTCAGTCACATCCAGAGGGACTTCTTTGGTTCTCTTGTTTTCAGCTACCATGGGTGTTGCAGTTGGAGAAGGCATTTGCCATATCTCTCCCTTGAGCTCCTCTTTGATGAAAGAGTCCACTTTGTCGTTGTAGTGGTGGATGGGTTCAGCTTTGGAGTGGGCCTTCACTTTGTGGGTAAACAGTTCTGAATATACATTGTGCAGCAAGACTGACAATGTATATGAACAAGTCTTTGTACTTGACTAGGTACCTTCAGAGGAGGTAAAATCATGGGCTTTCCAAAGGGAAGGAATTCTGTCAGGAGTTGCACACCCAAGATGAGTCAGAAAAGATGATGGTATCCTCAAGTTCCTTTCCCATATATGATCTGTAAGGCACAGGCAACAGCTGCAAGTTCTGCATACTGTGATGACTTGACACTGTACTTCATTGACACCTCAGGTGTTACCTGTGGGACCAGGACCAAGACCTCAAATCCTGCAAGTTGAACCCCTCATCATATAAGGAAGAACCATCTGTGAAGACACGATGCATGGTAAAGTCATTCAATGTGTTTTCTGTTGCTGGGAGAAATGGGCCTGGTTCAGGTAGAGACTAGTGGCTGTAGGCCACACTCATGTGGTTCTCCTTGGTATAGGAGACCATGTGGCAAGATGGATGGCATTTCAGTGGGAAGTACAGTGATGTCTCTACCTTGAAGTAGTAGAGACCAGTGTGTGAGTCTGGTGTGTAGCATGATGGGACAAAATCCTACTATGCATGCAAAGTGTTTGACACCCAAATGGTTGCCAGCAAGATTCCTTTCACACAAGGAATATTTTAGCTGTACCATGGAGAGCATTTGTGAAACATAGCCAATAGGCCTCAGGATACCATTGGCCTGTTGAGCAAGGATTGCTGACATACCTACTTCAGAGGTGGCAGTTTCCAAAAGGAATGGAAATTCTGGGTTTGGGCCAACCAATGTTAGAACAGAGGTCTGGGCCTATTTCAGGAGGTGACAGCATTATTGTGCTCATGACCCCATTGCCATGAGATGTCCTTCTTCAGGAGTTCATACAGAGGGGCGGTCTTCTGTGCAAAGTTCCAAATAAAATCCCTGGAGTAGTTGGCCATACCCAGGAAATGTCTGAGGGCTGCCACCCTGGTGGGTAATGGCAAATCCTCTAGGACCCGGGAAACCTCCTTGGTCGCCCACATCATCTACATTGTTTACATCTCTGGCTACTGCAGTGTCTCTAAATAAACTGATTTCTAGACTATATAAAGAGTAGGGCATCAGACCTGAATGGTTATCTTCTGACAGCCTCCTATTAGGCTTCAGCCTTTAATCTGACTTACAACTTTGCCGAGAGGAGGAACATTTGGACTGACATTTATAAAAATCTTAAACAAGATAAGTTACATTTAGTACAATTTAACATTCTTCATAAGGGTCTGTTCATGAAAATGGGTTACCAAAGTGTGACATCAGGGTCAAATTTTCAGATTATTTCTAGATTAGTTATGCGATTAATTTCAAGATACTATCACCAATGTATGAAAAAGAAACATATTGGGAGATAAAAGCTCACATTTTCCTGAGATAAAATAATTTAATGTGGTGAGTGTAACAAGTGACACCACACATCGTGAATGTAACATGTGACACAAGACACTTGTTTTAGTTGTAAAAGTTTACTAACATATGTCATGAGTTATATTAACATGAAAACAAATATTTACAGGAATTCTATTGCATTAATGGCAAATTTGATGTTTTTTCACCATGTACCATGGTGAATGTAACAAGAGACACCACATATGTTTCACTCACTAAAACTGTAGTAAACATGCCCAAAAATTGATAATCTAATTACTGGCAAGTGTGATGTTTGACTCTACATACCATGTTGAATGTAACGAGTGACACCATACATTTATTTTAGTTGTAAAAACTTTACTGAACATACCTAACAGCTAACATGCTGCTACTAATGACTGACATAGTGCTACAATACCTGGAGAAATTGGACAACAGCAACATTACTGACAGGTGTACTGTTTGACCCAACATACCGTGGTGAATGTAACTAGTCACCCATCAAATTTGTTTCCATTTTTAAAACTTTACTTGAACATTACTAATTAGCTAACATAATACTGACTTATAAAACATGGGTTGACAGGAATGGGCAACCTGATTGGTCGAGTCTTTGTGCGGCTGTATATTAAGTTAGCATTAATCCATGGGCCAACAGAGTGACTAGAGTTCTACCACCAGCTCTTGTTTTGAAGGTTGAAAAGCAAAGTGTAGGGATGTCTGTTTTCAATCCTGTTAGTGAGTGAGGCTATTGTATTGCAATATGGACACCAGTTAATTCCAGCACCATCTCAGAATTTCATATTTAGTATTGATGGTCTGCAGTTCCTCGGCAGAAGACTGAGAGCACCCTTCCGTTCAACGTTTATGGGCCCATAAAATATGTACATTGTCTTCCATAATGAATCTGTGACCTTGCATCATGGCCATGTGAAGTTGCTAGCCCCATGTTGCTGCATAAAGTTAATAGTATTTACCACTCTCATCCATGGTGGTTAGCTGACTGATGTAGAAGGTCTTTGAATAATACACGGTGCAAAATTTGTTCACCTGCATATGTTCTTTTGACTTCACTTTCTTTGAACAGGCAGATGAATTGTCTGCATCAGAGCTGTGGTTGGTAGTGCTGCTGTTTGATGGAACAGCAGAAGTCTCAGAAACCATGGCAGATGAAGGAGTCACTGTGTCAGAGCTCTGATTAGTGGTGCTGCTGCTTGATGGAACAGCTGGAGTCTCAGGAACCATGTCTTTGTCAGGATGGGTTGGCATGGTAGTATCAGGCATTGTGATAGGAGATGCTGAGGTTGCATGTGTGACTGGCATTTCATGGCTCGAATATCCAGAAGATTACACAAGGTACATAACTTCCATGATTCCGCATGACAAGAGTTCTCACAAAGGCCATCTTCTCTTTGACATGGTCTACAGAAACAGCTCAGTCCTCTTGTAGCAACCCCACCATTTGCCACAGACTTAACGCTATGGATCCTTCATGTTCTAGGTATGGTGCGACTTCAGGTCCTGCTAGCCATTTTATTTGCCCATCTCCCACCCAAAAGAAGGTTCTTAACAAATGGTTACATCCTTCATTGTTGAGCTTTTTGTCAAATTACTTTCACAAAATTGGAATAGTTCTTCTGCATTACAAATCACCACCCAACGATTCTGCACCACCAGACTTGCAGCAGATTTGATGACAGCACTTTCTCCATCTAATGGAACTTTCCCATGATGCAAACCAAAAGGGACCATTCAGTTTGAAACCCGTTCTGTATCAGTGAAGATGAGATAGAGTTAAAAGCCCACTTAGATTTATATTGGCCTCCGTAGCCATCAGTGAACAGTATCACTGTTCACTATTCAGTTTATTAATGTTACTCAGATGTCTGTTTGCAAGTCCCACAAAATGGTGAACAGAATGGTGGTCATGCTTAAGGTCATTTGATATAAAATCAATATACTTGGTGACAAGGCCTTCACATTTTGAACACCTGTAGTATGTGACTATAGGGTGTACTGTGGCCTGTTCACGGTGCCAGTGACAAGACTGAATTTCATCTTGGAACTTACAATTGTAATTCTCTGTAAGTCCAGCACCATTATGACCCAACCTGTTGGCATTTGGTCTTTCAGAGTTATGAACTGATTATGTTGCCATGAGGCAACGTGCAGATGCTGGCACAAAAATGCACCGCTTCTGTTACCATTTCCAAAAGTTGACTCACAGTGGTTTGTTTGCACTGGAGCATTTTTCTAGGCTGTTTAAACACAGTGTCATTCATGTCTCTGGTCACACTGACAGTCTCCCATTGGAATCATTTGACTGGATCATTTCATGCTTTCTGTACAAGTTCCTCCATTTTTAAATGTTGCATTGGCACTGCAGTTCTCACAAGTTTTGCTGATGCATGTTTTGCAAAAGATTTTCACCAGGTGTGTGTGGACATGTGAGCTCAACAACACTATAAATGTTTTCTAATTTTGCATTGTGGCAAATGTTTAACATCAGCAAACCGATTCAAGGATCACAACTTTAACTCTGCAATGGCACAGTACTCACACAGGCACTGATCTAGTTTTGTTGCCTGGCAAGTTTGATATTTGTTGGTCTCAGGCTACGGAACTTAGTGGACCCTATTTTTGTTTCAGGGTGTTGCTGGCAAAACTCCTGGTGGAGGTTATTAAGGGTGTCATCCAAGAAAGCCTTTGTTGCCTCAGTCTCTTTGGAAACTGTCTTCTTCTGAGGCAGTGGTATAGAAGAGCCTCAGAGAAGTTCTGAACATTCTTCACTGTTTCTGTAGACAGTGTAGCCTTGTGCTGCTTGCTCCTTGGCTGTCTTTTCACCTTGACACCTCATCATTCTCATCCAACTGATTCCAAGTCCTGTGCTTGCACCATGGAGCATTCGGTACTTTCTCAGCACCAGAAAAGAACTGATAAAGCTCTTTTGAATTCCTGCTGCTGTTTGGAATTGCATTCTTTCAGCTGTGACATTTTGTCCTTTATGACCTCAACCATCTTGTCCTGAAGGTTAGTGCGGCAGGTCAAGCTCATGTTTTGCGTTGCCAGGAGTTCTGTTTTGCTGGTGAGCATGACAAAATTACCTTTGCAATTGTGCAAGCAAACCATATAGGTGATTGTGGCAGTCCTTGTCGTGCTCTCTGAACTGCTTTCCTGATAGCACTATGTGAGTGCCAGTCGGCCACTGGGGTGTTACAGGATGTATCCTGGGTCAGATCGCCATTGGGGTGTCACAGTATGTATCCTAGGTCACACACATGTTTTTGCGAGAGACACATTGCACGTGCACAGGTGGCAGGCGGTGGGGGTCGGGGGTGCAAACTGGTATCTCATTCTCTTTATTTTTCTTGCACAGTTCTCACCTTTTTCATTCAGTCATCTGTGTTTCTGACTAGACATGTTTCTCTTTTCTTTTGTTTTCTCCTCTAACATACTCTTTCTTCATTCTTCTTTTGAATCTTTTCTGGTGGTTGCCTTTGAAGATGCAACTGTACAATCTGCAGCCACTGCAGCTTGGGCCTTTCGTGCTCTGTATAAGCTGCATTCTTAATCTGGCTTTCTCGTTATAGTTTTTCCTTTTCTTCATTAATTTTATCTTGATAAAGAGTGCGACCGTGCTTTGCAGTTTTCCAAATAGCTGGCATAACGTTCTGGATCATTCTTCACATTGTCTCAGTACCGCTGACTTCTCTCCTTTCCCAACAGTACACAGGGGAAATATTCAGTGCATCTCTGATCAAATCTGCAGTGGATACACAAGGTCTTCTTCTTATCTCCATTGCTTCAAAAACAAACTGAGATAAAAGTCTGATATTAGCTAGGCATTCCTCTCAAATAAAAGCAGCAGACTGAGAGGCTGCACAGGAAATAGATAGACTGACACAGGAGGTAAGTACACACCTGACAAATGGTATGAAGCAGACGAACCAACCAAAGGAGATGCATTTCACATTCTCAGGCAGACAGACCCGACCATAGGAGATGCACTCCACATTCTTAAGCAGACAGACCAACCATAGGAGGTGTGTCACATTCTCAGGCAGACGGACCTACCATAGGAGAAATGCTGCACATTCTCAGGCAAACGGATTGACTATAGGAGACGTGCCCACATTCTCAGGCAAACAGACTGACTGAAGGAGATGCGCTAAACATTATCAAAGGAGATGCTAAACATGCCACAAGAATCAGAAAAGCTGAGGAGATGCACTCAAAATTATATGTGAATGGTTGTTAGTCACTAAAGAAACAAAACCACTAAAAAAGGCAATTTAGACAGTCACTTAACAGAAGGTGAAACCAAACAGCAACATGGATCTTAACCCCCACACACACACACAGACACATACCAAGCAAGAATGCTGCATGGTGCTTAAATGGCTGAATGTAGAACAATCACAACTGGAACAAAGGCAGGAGTGCAGTTTACAATAAAAAAATTAACCTGTTTTATGCCACCAAACCTGGCCCAGTTCTCAATATGGCCAAACATAGGTGAACAAACAAACACAGCTGGATCAAAGGCAGGAGTGCAGGCACATTTACCAAAAAAAATGTAACCTGCTTTTAAGCCACTGAACCTGGCCGATGCCTCCAGCTGTGTCTGTACTCACTTATATTCGCCAAGACAGTCCCATCACATTAGCAAAATAAAATAGCTGGCCAGATTTCAATCCCTCCCCACCAAACAAAGAGGCCACATGGTTCTCAAATGGCCAAGATAGGTGAACAAACAAACACACCTGGAACAAAGCAGGAGTGCAGGCACATTTACCAAAGAAAAAAAAGTAACCTGCTTTTAAGCCACCAAACCTGGCCAATGCCCTCCAGCTGTGTCTGTGTTCACCTATGTTCAGCCAGACAGTCCCAAGACAGTAGCAAAACAAAACAGCAGGCTGGATTTCACTTCCACACATCCCACCAACAAAGGAGCCACATGGTTCCCAATATGGCTGAACGTAGGTGAACAAATAAACACAGCTGGAAAAAGGCAGGCATGCAGGCACATTTACCAAAAAAAAAAGTAACCTACTTTTAAGCCACCAAACCTGGCCAGTGCCCCTCCAGCTGTCTCTGTGCTCACCTACATTTGGCCAGGCAGTCCCATCACAGTAGCAAAACAAAATATCAGGCCAGATTTCAATTCCCCTGAACAAACAAAGGAGGCCGCATGGTTCTCAATTGGTTGAAGGTAGGTGAACAAACAAACACAGCTGGAACAAAGGCAGGAGTGCAGCACATTCACCAAAAAAATATATAACCTGCTTTTAACATAGAAACATAGCAGTTGACGGGAGATAAAGACCACAAGGCCCATCCAGTCTACCCATTTTCTTTTCTACCTTATAAATGTGCCATCGGCCTTTGCTCTGTCAGTGGCCTACCTATTCATAGTCACCAAACCTGGCTGATGCCCTTTCAGCTGTATCTGTGCTCACCTACGTTCAGCCAGATAGTCCCAAAACAACAGCATGGATCTCATCCCCCAAACAAAAGGTTCTAAAATGGCCAAACTTCAGACAAACACACCTGGCCAAGGGCATTCACAGCAAACTAAGTTTTGCACAGTTGCCTGCCCCCCACACACACACACAGCAAGAAAGGCACATTTACAGATTAAGGCCCTATTTTTTCAAAAGCAAGATCCCTACTAAGCAATTATAATAACAAATACAAAACAAATTAGTTCCCATCCTCTGTTGTAAGTCCCAAACACCATGCATACAAACTGTATTTTATAAATAAATAAAATAATTTCTCATCCCTGTGCCGACCACCCACCACCACACACACACCAAGTACCATGCCTTCTGAAACATTTTTTGGGGTAGAACTGTAAATTAAGTCATTTTACTCCTTCACAAGCAGCAAGCAGAACTAGCATGACTTAAGTAACTGTGACACCAGGCACACCTCTGTGCTGAATGAACATGTACAGTAACCAAAGGTGACTGGTGTCACAAACACATAAAAAGAAACCTCTGCCCTAAAATCCAGCCCTGCTTCAATGCTTACTTTAACTGCGTCATTTGAGCTGCTCCTACAGATAACCCCTGGCACATTCAGCAAAATGTTTTCCATTCATCAACAAACCCTCCAAGACTGTGGTAAGATAATTCTGGCCTACCTGCTGGTGAACGTAATTTAGGAGGAATGATGTGATGCCAGGAAGTTCTTCTTTGTCCAGAGGTTCAGTGAATGAGACCGAGTGACACAATCTGTGTCATTTTATAGACAAGTCAATCCACTTGCTCCCACAAAATCGTGATCAGTGCCTGGCTCAAAAGGGGGTCAGTCTCATAAGGTGATTGACGAACATAGTGAGAGCGTGACATGGTAGGAGAAAGGGGTCAAAGGTCACCCCATGTGGACTAGGGAAGGCCTTTGCTCCATCCAAAGGACAGCACAGCTTCCTGGAAGAGTTTGGGGATCAATACAAACATTCTCCCACAGAGCAGCAGCACCACAAAACATTTGAGGGTTATGGGTGAATGTAACCCGCCGTGACACCAGCAGTTACATTCACCACAGAAACTGTAGTGGGGAATAAATGTCATTTAATGCTAAATAAAGGAGGAAGCAAAAAGAAATAAACACACAACTAAATACTGCTATATAAGTGAGTTTATTAATGGCAGGCATCAAAGTAAGCGATATAAAAATACATGAAAACTTGTGGCTTGCAATGTCACAGTTTTTCCTAGAAAAGCAGGAACATGCTTCTGAAAATAAAAAAATAATATACACTCCATACAGTTCTATGACCCTGTGTTTTCCATCTCTACTGTACATGTAACCAACTATCAAATGCAATGAAAAGGGCATGCCAGACACTTTCAGATTTTTCTGCTCTGCCTTTTCTATCTGTGCTGGGCATTGGAAACCACTTTTCATAAACAGAGTTATAATTTAAATTACACTAAGCTCAGGCTTTACCATATGGGCAGAAAGATGGATGCAACATGTCATAAATGTAAGTAGGAAAAGGCTCAATGATACATATGATATGGGCATGCCCCAAGGTGTTTGCATTCTGGCTAAATATTAAAAGGCATCTTTGTCCTCTTTTTTGGATTCAAATGATACATTTCTTTGGAAATTTGTAATAGGCAACTATTCTTCCATAGGTTTCTCCAAGAATAACTCTTATATGGCTTTAATATCTGCAGTAGCAACATTTCTTATATTAAGGCATTGGATCAATGATTCCCTTCCTTCACTGCGTGGTGGACATATTCATAGCATTGAATGCGGAATGGTCTATTGCTGTGCAAAATAACAGGTTATTTCAATTTAGTTATCATTGGGATCCATTCCGTAGTTTTGGCTGGAAGGTGTGTCAGTGTGATGGGAATTTGAACCTGTTCTTGCTCTCTCTCCCTATGTATAACTATATCGCTAGTCGTTTTGTATTCGCAATAATTTCTGTTACCAGGTCAGATATATTAACATATCTCCTGCATAACTTTACAGACCTACTGTTCATGTTTGTTTGGGGTAGGAGGGATGGGGTAGGGATAATGGGGATAATGGGTGGTCTCTGAAGTGTGGGGCTACATGGTTGTGGTTGTCTCTTTTACCAGACCTTATATATTTTTTTTTTATCTCTTTAGGGTCCGGGGTTTGGGGTGGGAAGGGGTATCTTGCAGTACATAGGACTGTATTTCTGTGTGAATTATTGTTTTGTGTATGTTTCTAAAATTTCAATAAAGTTAATTTAATTGCAAAAGCAAAATCCTGTAGGCCCTGAATTTTGTTTGCTGCAGGGCTCTCCCTTCTCCAGTTATGTGCAGGCCCAGAAATATCATTTCTGGCTGACACAACTGTACCTTTGCAGGATTGCATTTGAGACCTGCTTTCTGTAGCAGTGTGAGGAGCTCATCCAGGAGTTCCAGATGTTTTACCATGTTCACTGTGGCTAGTAGAAGGTCATCCACATATTGCAGGAGACATTTAGAGGTGGAAAAGCCACTGATTGCATCCTTTGTGTGGATGTGAAACAAAGTGGGAGCTATTGTGGAACCCTTGTGGGAGGCAGTTCCATGTGCCCTTCAAAGGTGGAGACAAATCTGTGTTGGCTCTTTGGGATAAGGGTAGGGACCAAAATCCATTGGAGATGTGCAGAACCACTGGTGTTCAGGTTTGAGAGGTCTGAGCACATTAGGGGCAGATGCCACAGTTGGGGCACTCTGGGGTCACCTGATTAAGTCTGCATAATCAATTGTGAGTCTCCAACTATTGTTGGGTTTCTTCACATGCCAGATGGGTGAATTGACTGTGGACACACTAGGCCCCATGTCCCTGCTGGACAAGTGAGTCAATGGTGGCCCCTATGAGGGCAAGACTTCAACTGGTAATGGTATTGCTTCTGGAGGGGTGAAACCACCCAGTGATCTGGATGAGGGTGTCCATCCTTTCAAGGTCATGTTTGTTCTTGGCAAAGGCCTCTTGGTGCCTTTCCAGGATTGGTTGCTTCTGAGATAGCAGCTTGTGATGACGTTCATTGATGATAATGTTATACTGTTTGTCACTGAAGACCACAGCTTCCACCACATGTGAATTAGAGAGGAGTACCATGAGGAGTCATCCTCATATTTGGAATAATAGCCTGTTGACTAAATTCACAATGCATCTATTTTGTGACAAGAAATTAATTCCCAAGATACTTTGGTGATGACATAAGACCATGCGGTCAAAAGATGTTTCACTGCCAAAGTACCAATGATGACTGGTATTGGTTTAGATCAGTAAGTGGTAACCACAGTCCCTTCAAAGGCCTGGGCAGAAGTTGCTCTTCCAGTAGACCATGGAGATGACTTTGGGTTCTCTTGATGTAACACAGAGACAGCAGCTCCATGTATAGAAGTAGATCCTGTTGGTGGCCCCTATCAAAGCTTCTATACACGGTCAGCCAGTTTCATCCATCACTTGGGCAGTGATGATGTACAGTATACTAGGGTCTGACACCATCATTTAGAATCATCCTTCTCAGACGGAGTGAGGGTCTGTGAATCCTGGAGCATCTGGGTACATTCATGGTAGTGAGACTCTTGAGCCTCCTGCATCTCTTCCAGAACTTCCTGGTATGGAGGCACAGATGGGACAATTTCTGGGCAAAAGTTGCAATCAGCTTTTTGGCAAGGCTCATAACTTTGATTTTACCCTAGCTTTACATTCTCAGAACTGGTTGTTCTCTCCCACAGTTCCTTGTATGTAGGGCCTTGTCACATTTGGTTCTGGCCCTGATAGTGGTTCTGGGTATCCTGCTTTTGTTTTGGGTAACCCAGTCTCTTGGGGTGGGCCTGGCTCTGCATCTTTTGTTTACCTTGCACTATGTATGTCATACTTGGCTTGGTGCTAGGTTGCACCGCGCCACCTTGGTCTTCTGTCCAGCATTCTGATCTAGTACATACAGCCGGGTATGCATGCTCCATTTTTTCCATAATCTCAGTAAAGGTCTGCTCTTGGGATGATAGAAGTCTCTATCTTCTCCAAGACAGCCAGTAGCATGTTTTCAAAAATATGTTTTGTGCTCTAGTCATTCCCTGTCTGGGGCCTCATTCATGGCTCCTTTCCAGTAAGACATGACAACCAGAGCCGACTTTCATATTGGTTAGGAGTTTCCTTCGTGAACTGTTTGACTTTATAGGTCATAGACACGCCCACTGGATAGAGATGGTCATGATTATTAGGCCTGTTGCAATGTCATCGAACCTCCTCGTGTGTAACTGCATAATGACCTTGGCAGTTTGGCCTAGCTCATAGGCTCTACTGTCTGTTTTAAAGCCTGTACTTGCTGCTCGGCCAGTAGGCTAAGCATTCTCACTGCCTTTTCATCTTTTCCAAATGAACACTAGATTATCCCTAGTCCCATTTGGCTACTTTGTTTGCAAAATAATAGCAATGGCTTGGGCCATCTGGAGGATGTTGGGGTTCACTCCAGTTGGGCCATGATGATTTTCACCTCATCATCAACCATTGCATTGGCCATGCCCTGGATGAGGCTGTTTTGGTCTACCTTATTACAGACTAGGTCCACCATGGGCTGCAAAACATCATTGACCATGCACTCTACCTCATACCAGTCAGTGGGTTATAAGATGATTATTGAGAGGGGCCATGCCATTGCCCTCTGGGGTCCCATGGACCGCCATATTGGATGTCATCATCATCCTTCATCCCCGCCATCTTTGGGTAATGACGTCCTGTTGATGGGTGGAGTAAAAGGTAATGCCTTGATGTGTCTCTTTCAGGATATCAAAATGCTGAGGCAGCAGTGCTTACTTCTGCCTGCATTTTGAATGTTTTACTTTACACCTACATGCTGTCCTGTACTAAGATGTTTTTGTAAACTCAATATGTGGCAGTAACTTTGTGATTCTCACTGCTCTCTCTCTCTCTCTCTCTCTCTCTCTCTCTCCAAATCCATCTGACACATATTCATTTCTCTCAACAAATCATCATTTGCATTCTTTAAATCATTATTTGCGTCAGTCAACATACTATTCATCTGCAATGCCTGCTTCTTGTCATGATATATTTTTACAATCCTCTTTCAACCTAGCAATCTCTCTGTACTTTTCTAGCAGAGTGCTACACAATTCTGTGACACATGCCTGTGACTTTCCATCTCCTTCTCCCAAACCATCTGTTGCTTGCCTTTCTCTCATAGTGTAGATTCAAGATCTGTTTCCAAAGCTGATACACTCACTTCCATTGCCTGAGGGCAGTGTACAAGGCTGCAACCATTGTACCCTACAGTTATGCTTTGTAACCATTAGTTTTATTTCTGAGTGCAATGAACACTCATACTATACTAGGTGATCTTCAGATGTTGCACTTCATGCAAAATCACCCCAACCTCCATGGGAGGATAACAATCTGTGATGTCTATTTTAACACAGCACTGATTGACATTTTGACTGTCTGACCCCTTTCTGTACAAGTCAAGATGCTCAGAGTGGTCTGATCACCCTGTACTTTCCCTGCTAGACAGTTACATTTTTGGAGTCATGGAATCCCTCAGACACAGCCTTAGGGTCATTCCATGCAAATAAATAGGAGGGCTCAAGGGTTTTAACACTCAATCACCAAATGATCAACATTTATAGAAGAAGTAAGCAACTACCAGTCTCACAAAGTAAACTTGCAAAAGAGGGGTTAAATTGCCTTGGCTGAAACCTGCCCCTTATCAAAATAATTTATGTGAGCTGGTTCACAGCTGCAAGCAAGACCTTGAAGTAAAGCCAACGCATGAAAGACAGAAACATGCAACTGCCAGTCTGAACACTCCTCTGTTCAAGAAATTGTTTCTTCCCTTGAAAACCTCTTTATCCCCATTCCCAAAATTCTCACTCATACACCTGTAAATTACTTAAGTGGTTTTGTTCTATCACAGTCGGGTCCAGGCAGCAAGGTTGAAAATTGTAAGATTCTACAGGGAGAGCCTGATGGTAAAACACCACTACCACAGATGTGCAGAAAATCAGTTTTATTTCTCCTAGTAATAGTACAAAGACAGAAGCATAAGGTAAATCTTACCAAATGGAACACATAAAGAGTCATACACCAGATGTGCAAGTTGGGTGCTTCTTGGGGATCCTAAAGGAGTCTGGCGTGTACTAGGATTATATATTGCAGATAAAACATCCTGTTACTGGCATAATGAGCTTATAAACATCAGTGTGTTTCTGTACTCAATGTTCCATTGGACAATACATGGGCATCTTGCACCCAGGATGACGCTTTTGAAGCATTCTTCAGCAATGTACTGACTAACTAGTCATTAGAACAATAGGTTTCTTATCATATAATTCTGACAAATAAGTATGATGACTTGAAACATAGGTGGTGCAACAGATCAAAAATATATTATATTACTATATAATTATGTCATGTTAGGCTGCTAATATTGAAATTGTCAGTAGATGTCACCAGAGATCACAAATATATATTTCTAATACATTAGATGCTTGACTAAACAGTAGATTCCAAAATATGCCCTAATATAGCAAAATCTGTAAGTGCATTAGGAATACCATTAGTGTACAATATTATAGCATTATCCTTTGTTTATTAGCATAGCTAGGATGGGTATCATATAGGATAGCAGGACAGACTGGTCAAACAGGAGGTAAGGGAGTTTTAGAGGTACAGGGAAGAGGGTAGCAGGTTCCAGAGTGTAGGAAGTCAATAGGAGTAGGCAGATTGCCTGGCTGAGGAGCAGGACTGAGGAGTTGTGAAAGTGCAGTGATCCCTGGATTATAGAGAGGAGTGAGGGAGGTAAGAGGGAAGGGAGCCAAACCAGTATTTAGATATGAAGCAGGTACAATGAGACTGGTGATGTGATGGTAGGGGAGGATGGACAGGTAGGAGTGGATGGAGCAGTGGTGATTATGAGATGGGGTTTATAGCAAAGTGGCAAAAGGTATTACAGAGGATGTCCAGTCTGGCATAAGAAGTGGAAGGAGCAATGCCATAGACCATGTCTGCATTGTCAAAGACAAGGAGCACCATTTTAGTAACAAGCTTTCTGTGAACTTGTAGAGATTAGCAGACCATGCTGGGTTACAAGGCACCAAGCTTGGGTTGGAGTTTGGCATGGATGGCATCAATATGGGCTGAGAAGTCAAAATTGCTGTCAAGCCACACGCCAAGGTACTACAAGGACTGCATCACTTCAAGGTTGGGTGCCAACCAATGTGTCAAAACTGGGAGGGTTGGCAGTCTGGCAGTTTCTTTCTTTTTTTTATCATAGAATGATTTTTATTGAATTTTAAAGCAGCACACACCATACATACATATATTATTGTATGTCCAAGTATCCGGACAAGGAGTATACAAAGCAGTTAATGTAATCCAAATTGCATCAGTCATGCCGCATAACTAGTAATAACATAGATAACTTTACTCCACTAATAAGAGAGATATAGGAGTAGAACAAAGTTATAGAGAGCAAATAAACTAGTAGAGATGCTAAGAGTTCACATAGGAGGGTTACAGTAAGGGGAGGGTTTTACAAAATGATGAATACAAATAGGCTTCCCATCTAGCCATGTACTGCCTCAATCGACCATAGTGAGCAAAGGAGAGGCGTTCAAGCAGGGATAGATGAGCTAAGGCTGCATGCCAGGCTGCATGGGTGAGCAGGGCCACCTGGCGCTAATGCATTAACAGGAGCTGTTTACCCTCCAAAAGGGCTAACATCAGCCATTAACGATGTGGTACAGAAATTGACCCCAATGAGGAGGAATCGCCCAGCAAGAGCTTCGGGTCTTCCAGTGATATAGGAGAGCAGTCTGGCCAGTTTCTGTCTGGTAGCAAAGAAAGATTTAGGAAAAGTTGTTACAAGATCAATGTATTTGCAACTGTTTTGCTAATTAATGTGTATTACTTGTTGAAATGTTTTTTACTGTATGTACTAGCGTTTGTAGTACTGTATGTGTATAATTATGACTAGGGACAGCCTGCAAATGAGATTTATTTCTCATGGAACTTATTCTGTACACTTAGAACTTTTAAATAAAAACAACATTTTTACCCAGAGTTTGTTTGATTGGGACCAGCTCACAAGGTCATGGAAGTCCTGTGGAACAGGTCTTCCACAGCTGCAGTCGAGGGACCAGAGGTGAAGATGTCTATGTCATCTACACACATGTGAATATGAAACTTGTCACAGGTAGAGGGAGGTTGTTTTGTAGTAGGTGGATGGTAATCAGTAACAAGAATCAGAGCACTGTCAAAGCAGTAGGTAGTTACTATCAATGTAGCAGTTACCTCTTGCAATCTTACCACAGCAGAATAATGAGGACTGCAAAACAGGGTCTGGGCTAAAGATCTGTCTGCTCGTGGAGATTTCCATGATTGTGTGTTTTGTCATTCTCTCTGCACCCCAATTATGTTATATTTCCCTTGCTCAGAGTGGTATCGAGGTTATTTTCTGGTCCCCACCAAGTCCCCCTCATAACACAGTCATAGGGTGATTTAGGATGAATGGATTGGTTCTCATACCTTGAGAAGCAAGCACATTACCTCTGCAACACAACTGCAAACCACTTACCACTATCCAACATGAGGATGAGGAAGCAGTCATTGCATATTCACAGCTGAAGTGGTGACACATTCAGGGTAGACACATCAAATCAAGAGGTGTGATGTCCTAATACCTTGGTGGACATTAAGAGAGTATTTATATTTAGAGAAGTATTTGGAATTTCATGATATTCTTCCTCTTATTAACCCAGCCACTGAAATTATTTGATGCTTTATTTTATGTTTTCATTTATTATTTATAACTCCATTTTTATCTTACCAGTATCCTGTACATCACCCTGAACCTCAGGAAAATGGCACTTAAGAAATAAAGCCTTGCCTACTATTTACTCTCATCATCTAAAAATATACAACATTTGGCCCAAATGGCAGGGGGAACTGCTGCAGACAAACACCATACTGTAAAAACAGCACAAGGAAAACAGTGGCAGTCAAACACAAGGTCAGGTACATCAGCGACCCGACCAGACAGCACAGCCCCATTGAAATGAAAGGGTCATCTTCATTTTTGTGGAGGGCTCTTGTCCCTGCACCCCACCACCAACACACCCAGACTTAAAATAATCAGCTCCAGGGGTTGTGTATTTTGGGGCTGGGGAGAAAACTGGAGGGGGAATTCATTTTTTTTTGTAAAAGTTACAGCAGCCGGTGACCTGGCAAGAACTTGAACTGCAGTCCCAGGCCTTCTACTGTGCCTTGTGCTGGTGCTCTAGCAGCTCTACCACAGAAGCAGCTGGACCAGCATTCCAGCACATGGCTACTCAATCCCTCTGCAGGCCATCTGTAGAGCAACAGGGTAGTGGTAGTTCACTACCGCTATTCTACTGCTGCCACTCTAGTTCCTTACAGCGCTTTCCACAGGCGCTTTTTCATGTGTGATTATTGTAGCTCTATCTTGACCAGGTACCAGCCCAAACTAGATAAATAAGCCATCCCACTAACTAGGTGACAAGGGCTAGCCCTATGGCCACATCATTAGTCATCCTCGATCCTTTCCTTATAATACTTAGGCATTCCACCTGCCACTCCTCCTCAACATCAACTTTGTAAACCACCTCCTGTAACCTGACTCCACCTCAGCTTTTTAGTTATTGAGCATTGACCAGTGCTAGTAGTCTTTAGTCCATTACCCTAATCCATAATGGTGAGGTGAACAGGTGATCCATACACATCCAGTGCATTAGCCAAATAGTCATGCTCCTCGTCCAATATTTTGCCCCACAAGTCCAAGGTTAGTGCTTTGTTAATAAACTATTCCAATAGTTCCATGCAGAGTGCCCAGTACCATCCAAAATACAAGATGGAGCCTGTAAACTCCAGGAGGTACAGGTGAAGCCATTTAATAGGCATGGCTCCATGGAGCTTGATTCACTTTGACTCATCTCTATAAACCGCCGTCCCATTTAACAAGATGCCCATATTTGTAATGGAGAAATACGATCAAGGTGCAGAAAAGATGAGGGAACAAAGGACATCTTAATGTGTATCAGTGAAATATTTTGTTAATGCATTAGTAGTGTTAGAAAGTATAAGAAAAACAGTTACACAATAAACAAGCACTTGGTGGTCATGGTGCACCACACTTGCATGGCTAATGAGACTAATGCAGCAAAGTCACTTGAGAAAGTCATAGATTTGGTTCTGTTTGGAATCAGATCAGATCTTACTTCAATCTATCAATCAATCAATCAATCAATCAATCAGTCAATCAAGTCTTTATTTAACCAGGCAGTCATCATTGAGTAATGTAATTTGCAAGACAGACCTGGGTGGAGCATAGACACATGTTTATACAAGGCAGCAGAGATATTTACAATCAGGTAAAGAAAAGAGGTACAATTATAATACAGGACATAAATAAGATAACACAGTAGTTCATATAGGCATGGAATAGTACAGACAATATACAAGGTGTAAAAGCATATACATACACAATAGCATCTAAAACAGCTAGGAGAGCAGGGTTAACTAATACAGTGAGAAGGAATACACTAGGCAGTAGTGGTGGTAGAAGAGAAGGGAGGAGGGAGGAGAAAGGCTAGGAGGGCATAAATTACAGAACAGGGTAGAAGAAGGTTGGGATGTTGGGGGAGGGAAAAGAGTGGAAGCACTGGAGATTCTGGATAAAGAGGGAAGGGGCAGGAGGTTGTCTCAACCAGAGGGTAAAGAGGCTCCGACCGAAGCAGAGAGACTAGGAAGAGGTTGGGATATGGAATCAATAAGGCAGGGGATCTGGGAGTTAAAACATCTAGGGCTTGGAGGGAGGCAGGCAAGCTGTCTTGTGAACATTCCTTCAAATGCTGAAAGTTTGCTCCTCTCTACTACCCATATCTCTCCATTTTGTGTGCACCATGACATCAAGGACTTCATGTGTTCCAGCACTTCCTGTTTGAGATTGGTACAGGAAGGGGTCATCATCTGGCTCTGATGTGTCTGAAGTGTCTGCCTTGTCATCCAGTGCCATTCTTTTAACAGACTCACAGATGTCTGCATCACTGTACTCACCTTTAAATGTGACGTCCTTGTCCATATCCACAGTCTTGGAACTCCTCATCACTCATGAATGCCAGGCTAGCAACATCAGCAAGAGCCTCATTAGTCTGTGATTAGCTGTTTGCAGAAGGATCATCTGATGTCTCAATCCTGTCAGCTGTGAAGCCAGTTTTCCTATACCAATTGCTGATTGTGGTAGGGTGACAGATTACCATGCTTTGGCAACAATGTAGATAGCACCAAGGATTGTGACAGCCTTAGCAATTGCTCATGCATGTGCTGAGCCACCATTATCTATGGATCCCACAACCCTGGTTGTCATGCATGCTCAGTAGTGACCTTTAAGTTTCTAATTACACCCATATCCATGGGCAGATCCAGGAATTTATATGTTTTAGAGTTATAGTTTGGTTCGGGTTTGGCAGGGTATAGTTTGAATTTGGTTCAGTTTGATTTGTTAAGTAGAAGTTTGGGTTCTAGTTCAGTTTGGTTCAAGGTGTTTTTGTATAATTTATTAGTTCAAGTTCTAATGAATTTACCCTACTTCTTCCATGTGGGTTCTCCTCATCTCACATGGTCTGGGTTCATCGGTTCGGGTTCGTCTGTTTTTTTAGGGTTCAAGTTTGGTTCAGATTGGGCAAAATTGAATAGTTTGGGTTCAGTTCACAGAAAACTCTGGCTCTATCCATGTATTGATGAGACTTGTGGTGTTAGGTGAAAGCAAAGCAATTTGTGTGTGGGGATCCATGCCAACAGTTTCTTGTGGATGGGCAGAGCAGTTCTCGATAAACACCATGACATGTTGGCACTTCCTTCTAATTCTCTCTCCATGCACTGAGCCAGTCTGTGAATAGCTACCCTGTTATCCGGGCATTGGAGGAATTATAGTTGGTGACTGGCAGGGTGGAAAGATCTTTCAGGAACAACATGGGCATTTGCACTTTCCGATTAGGGCCAGATGGCATTTGTCCATGCCATCCATGTTAGCACAGCAGAGTATGAAGACACAATCATTTGATTTCTCCCCACCTCCAAAAGTTCAGTCTCTCTGTGAATATGATCCTGGTCTGGTAGCTCCCTGTAGTGGAGACCAGTTTTGTCTGCATTGTTCATACCACTTGTGTGTACTTGATAAGAATTGTTGGCAGCACAGTGGATATCCAATCAGATGTACTAGACATCTCAGCTATGATGCTTGCTTGCACTCAAGGGGCTGAGAATGTGATGCAGCACTATAACACAGTTCTCACAGCTGCCTTAGAATCCCTGGCACCTTACCATGTTTGTCCCTTGTCATCCCTTTGCAGTTCTCCTTGGGATTGTGCTAAGCTGAGTTAGTTGAAGACAAATTGAGGAAGTTAGAGTATCCTTGGAGAAGATCCTGGTCTGAAGATGATAGACTGGCATTAAAAACTCCACTATAGTGAGTACCAAAGGGCAACCAACTTGAAAGAGACAGAGTGCCTGTCAAGGCAGATTGCTGAAGAGAGAGCTAACTAGCTCAGCTCTTTCACACTGTAGACAGCTTATTAAATCCTTTCTATCTGCAATCCATTAGAGCCTTTCAGAAGAGAAATATGAAGAGTTTGGCAAATTCTTCTATGACAAGGTGTCCTCAAGTGGGTCAGGTATCTCTTCAAGTGGCCTTTCATGGGCTGGTACTGGTCTATCATCTGGTAATGTTGATCCTGTCTACCTTGGAGTGAGTTTCAACCAGTTTCAATAAGCAAAGAGCTCAGGGTGATCTCTAGTCTGCATCCCACCTGCTGTATGCTGAACGCATGACCAACATCGCTGCTTTGGGGTATCATGACTCCCTAGGTCTGGTGACCACCAAGATCTTCAGCAGTCCTTGCAGGACAGCTTTTTCCATCTGCTTTGAAAAAGGTGGGGCCAGATCCCTGCTCAAAAGACAATTCCTTGCACCCTGACATTCTGAAGAATTACAGACCTGCCTTTGACCTTCCCTTTCTGGGAAGGTTATTGAAAGGTAGTGGTTGATCAACTTGTGGATCACTTGAGAGATTATAACATCTTTGAATCTTCCCAGTTAGGTTTTGGTTTTGCCACAGTACTGAGGCTGCGCTTGTCCAGGTGACTAATGATCTCTTCCTAGCGAGGGATCATGAACTATGTTCCATCATGGTTATTCTAGATCTCTTTTTACATTTGGCATGGTAGACTGTGGGGTGCTGTTGGATCACCTGAGGACCTGTGTGTGTATCACTGACACATTACTGCTTTGGTTTGAATCCTACACAACTGTGAGAAAGCAGCAGGTTGCTCTAGCTAATTTCATCTTTGTAGATTCTGCACTCTCTTGTGGGGTTCCTCAGACTCAATACTTGCCCTGTGCTGTTCTTTTTGTACAAGCTACCTATGGGGGAGATCATACAGACAGTATTGGGTTGAATTTCACTGTTATGCTGATGGTACTCAACTCTACCAGTCTTGTCCTCTGAGCAAGGATTATGCAGCCTCCATGCTGGGGAGATGTCAGACTGAAATAAACAACCCAACTGGGCTCAAACTGGTTGTATCTCAACCCAGGGAAGACAGAGGCCATGATGACTGAGCCAAGTCGATTGGGCACGATAGTAACAGGCTATGCAGGAACCCTCCCTGCACTAGTGGCAGTCCTCTCATCACTGTTGATGCAGTATAAATCTCAGGGTGATTTAGGATTGCAGACTGACACTAGACCAGTAGGTGTCAGTAGTGATCTGATCTGGCTTTTACCGTCTTTGAAATAACACCAGGATCAATCTGCATCTAGTTCTCACTGATCTGGCAATGATTGTCCAAGCCTTCATTCTCTCTAGGTTGGACTGCAGTAATGGTCTATACTTAGGGTAGTCTGAGGGTTATTGTAATGCCTGCAGCTGATCCAGAATGCTGCATCTCTGCTTGTCAGGAACTTCTTAGAGAGATCACATTATCGTGCTGTGTGTGCACTGGTTGTCTTTGTGGTAGCGCATAATCTTCAAGACTTGCTTGATAACATACAAGGCCCTGCATGGTTTGAGACTTGACTACTTAAAATATCTTCTGGTTTCTTAATTCCAAAATAGACCCTCTGCTCCACTGATGCTGACCTACTGGTTGTCACTTCCTCCTATCTAAATCTGGAAATGGAGCTTTTGAGGTTGGGACCCCATGTTATGGAATTCCCTTCTGGAAAGAATTCACTTAGGCACAGTGGAGATTTTTAAAAGCCTACTGAAAACATATTTATTTGAGAAAGCATTCCTAGCTAACTAGTTTTAGCTAGTTTCAACTAATGTTGTATTTATTGTCATGTTTTAAAGTGTTTTATTATGCACTGTTGCAATTTCTTTTACATATGTACAGTGCCCTGTACCTTTGGGAAAGGGTGATTTATAAATAAAATTTGCCTTGCCTTGCCAATAAATACAGATGCACTGGTGAAGTATAGAAATGTGCTATAAACAGACTTTTAATTCTTCCTTTCACATGATGGCAACTCCTTTTGTCCTGTTTCTCCATACATCTTCAAAGGCAGTTTTATGGGTGCGGTCATTGCTAGATCTTAA
This sequence comes from Neoceratodus forsteri, assembly GCA_016271365.2. Classification (NCBI taxonomy): domain Eukaryota; kingdom Metazoa; phylum Chordata; order Ceratodontiformes; family Ceratodontidae; genus Neoceratodus; species Neoceratodus forsteri. The sequence goes on along the minus strand of CM057455.1, from coordinate 632,538,868 downwards.
AGAAGTGCCAGTCTTGGGAGGTCACGTGATTCGCATGGGTGAAGCAGCAGCCTCGGGTCTCCCTCTTCATGCTACTGAATTTGGCGATTCTGCACTGTCATACGGGGCTAGTAGCCATCAGGACACTATTTTCAACAAGTGGAGACTGTTTTTAATGAAAATGGAACAAGCCCGTTTCGCAAAATGCAGGAAGTGGAAGCAGAGCTCAAAGTTAAGCTGCCGCGACGGAGCTCGTCGCCATTATCACTAGAGGAAGAAATTACGCCATCCAAAATTTATGGAGATCTGGCAACGATAAAGGATGCGTTGTTTAAACTGATAGATGAAGTATCAGAAATAAAGCCAGCCCTGACCCAGCCTCGCACGTAGGTGACAGACGAGGCGAGAATTCTCTATCGAGAGAGCCATGGATAAATCAGGGCCTACCATAACTGAATGTAAAGGAGCATTAACAAGCTTGAGGATCGCCTCGATGACTTAGAGGGCCGTAATAGACGAAACAACTTGGTGTTATTGGGTCTCCCAGAAGGAGGAAGGATCGAACACTATTCTGTTTTTACAGAGGCTCCTTAAAAATCGGGCGGGCCCTCACCAAATGGGCCAGAATATATTATAGAGAGAGGTCACCGGCCCTTAGAGCCAAACCCTCTCCTCAGAACCACCGAGGCCAATAATTTTTAAACTACTTAATTATTCGACCATGAGCATATTTTAAGAGAGGTCAAGAAGCTAGCAGCTTTCCAGTGGGAGGGCAAGAAACTGCGATTAGTGCCTGATTTGACATGGAAAATGAGGCAGGCTCAGGCGAGCTACAAGCCGATTACCTCCAAGCTGTGGGCCGCAGGGATCCGACATGCTATTATATCCCGCGGGTTAGAAGTCACAAGTAAAGAGGGCCCTAAGAGGTTCAATTCGCTGAGGAGGCGCTGACATCTCTGAAATCTCTGCTACCTGACCTGTTTGCCAAGGGGTGAAATCTTAAGTTCAGCCACCTACTTAGTCTTCAGGACGATAGCGGCCTGGACTCTTTCATTTGGTGTTAACAATCTTAATTAGCCCTTTTATGGCGATATTTAATAAAGGGTAACCTCTTGGTGTATTAGCTTAGTCCTTGGTAAGACTGAAGGGGCATAGTGAGCTTTGGCATGAAGTTATACTTAGCCCCTAGACATGTTGTCATGGGGGTGTACTGGATACCTAGCTCTGTTACATGTTACCTACATACTTAAGTAGGCAATCCTGGATTTAGCTATAAGAAGGGCGGGGACTATACTTTTAGCCAATAGCTTACAATATGTATATTAATGAGGACATATGACCTAAACTGTCTGTATTTGATTTATTAAGACGGTGCTGGATCCTCTTTATTAGCTTAGTTGGTTGGGGACTTTAAAGTTTATAAGGCTTCTTAACTGTAGGAACCCCATAGAAAGGAGTTTTACAAGTTTCAAATGTTACGCTATTATATGGAAGCTAAGGGCATATCATTAGGCATGATTTTATGGGCAGGATTAGTTGTTCCATTTCTGGACTATTGCTGACATTTTTAGTTGTGGGCAGGCTCTCCTGAATTTAATTTTTACATGTATTTCCTGAGCCTTGCACCTAGGTTAGGTGTACAGGGCGATATGCAGGAATACTGCTGTTTTTCCCTTTCTACGCTCAAAGGATTTGAGGTATCTACAGGGATGGCCTGTAGTCTACTCTTTAATTTGGTTAAAATTATGCCCTTGGCTCCCATTAAGTTGGGCTTTATTCTCCTACTTACTTGCTGATTAAGTGTTCGGAGTAAATGTTCTTTCATTAGCCTAGGTTTGGGACTAGATTTAGCAGGTTCATATATTCAATGAGTAAGACTATCTTTTAAATGGGGATGTACCCATCTCTATGTTGCACCACGTTCCAGTGGATGAGAAGTTGGCTTCGGGCCAGGAGGGAAGGTTCTAAGTTAATCATTGATGTAGTTTTTGTGGGGAGGGAGGTGAACTTGGAGGGCATGTAGTCTTTTGTCAGGGGTTAGTATGGGGGCAGCTATCCCAATATTCCTTTAGGTTTTTGGCAACGAAATGGCTAATAGGTTGAATATTGTTTCTTGGAACATTAAGGAGGAAAGGACAACTGTAAAAATTTGTTATCTTAAATCATTTAGCCCACTTGAAACCAGCAATAGTGTTTTGCAAGAAACCACGTCCTTTCTGATCGTGTTGCCCACTTCAAGAAGAAGTGGTGAACCAGGTTTTGGTGCGGGTTTCGCCAAATAGTCAAGGGGTTGCCATCCAATTGCTCATGGGGTTCCATTTACCCATTCAGAAATAATCCCTGATCCGCAGGGTCGATACATATTTGTCTCAGGCAGTATTGGTGGGTTCAATTTAGTGCTAGGATCAGTGTATGGACCTAATTTGATTCACCAGCCTTTTTATTCAGTTGGGTCTGGTTTTGGCGTCTTTAAAATGTGCCAATAATTTTGGGTGGTGACTGGAATTTAGTCCAGTTTAATCAGTTGGACCGATCACAGTATAAAGGATCACTTCCCTCTCCAGCACAGAATGCTCTAAGATAGTTCATGTTATCATCAGATTTAGTAGACCCTTGGCGTATCATGAACCCCAATGTCCGTGAATACACCTTCTCCTCTGCGGTACATAAATCACACTCGAGGATCGACTATTTTTGGTTAGCCAATATAGTTTATCCTGGGTAGTGGAGGCCACAACTTTGCCCTGTAATTTCTGACCATTCTCCTGTAAAAGTGTGTGTTCTTTGCCCTCACAGCCTTCCAGGTCATATTCATGGTCTTTATAATAATATTTTAAAAGATCCCAAGGCCTTAACTGGATTTAGATCCTTTTGGAAAACTCTATTAACAGTAATTGGGGTTCTATTATAGCTGTGGATCAAACTTGGAGCTTTTAAATCTATGTGGTGAGGGAGCTGATACGAATGGCTTCGGTGCAAAAGCAAAAACAAGGCAGCTTTTAGATGAATGTTTAAGGAGATTAAGGAATTAGAAAATATACATGACAGCCGGAGAACTGAGGAGCAAGAGCAAAATTAATAACTTTAAGAACATGGTATGCAGATAAACAGAGGGAGAAAGTTATTAATTCAGCCTCTAGAGTTAAGACCTTATCTAGGGCAGGGTAGCAAGGCTGGGAAATTACTGGCCTGGCAGTTGAAGCAAAAATCCTCGGCCAAGTGGGTGACTGCCCTGAAACATCCAGAATCGGGACAGTTGGTTACAGATCTAGGGATGATATTAGAAATTTTGTGACTTCTACCGAAACTTTATTCAAGCCAACAGTCTCCCTTCCAGGTTACGGATAAGATTCAGGAATTCTTGGATAGCATTCCTCACCCTGACTATCAGAGGATGTTGGTCCACACCTAGTAGCTCCTATCTCTGAGGAGGAAATTGGGAAAGCTGTTGACTCTCTTCACCCGGACAAAGCGCCAGGCCGGATGGGTTCACAGCTTTCTTTTTCAACTGTTTAAAATGATCTTGTGCCCTTACTGCATAAACTCTTTCTTCTGGTGTGATCAAGGGATTAAGGATAAAACGCTGCTTGAGGCCAAGATTATTTTGCTACCAAACCTGATAACCCCAGACTTAGTGGGTAACTTTAGGCCGATTCCTTACTAAATTTAGACGTAAAGATTTTTGCTAAAATCCGGCTAGCAGATTAAAACAAGTTTGGCGTAATCTATTGAGTCCAGAACAGGCTGGCTTTGTTGAGGGCAGTTCTGCTGATCATTTTATAATTATTTTACTTAATTTCTGTGTCTATGGACCCCAGCAAGGAGGCATCTCTGGTTTCGTTAGACGCAGAAAAGCTTTCACCGGGTGGAGTGGACTTTTATGTTTACTACCCTGGCAAAACTAGTCTTCCTGCTAGATTTATTCATATGATTCAAATTTTGTATACATGTACCTCAGCAAGGATTCAATGCAACAACTTAATCTCTGAAGCTTTTCCCCTATTAAGAGGTACCGACAAGGCTGCCCTTTATCACCTTATTTATTTAATTTGTACATTGAACCATTACTTAGATCTATCAATGTAAATAAGGAAGTTCAAGGGCTTAAGATAGGCGACTCCAATTCAAATTGTCAGCATTTGCTGATGACTTATTATTACATATTTCTAATACTACTTCTTCCCTCCCCAAAGTACTTGATTTAATTACCAACTTTAGTACGCTTTCTGGATATAGTCTAAATAAAGGTAAAACATCAGTATACTCCCTTCTCCATTTCTTCAGAAGGGTTGGTGCCTTTCTTTGGGACTCCGTTGCAGACCCAATCATTAACCTATTTGGGCATCCAAATAACTAAGAACTTAGAGGCCCTGGCCAACTTAAATCTTAGACCTTTATTTAAATCAATAAAAGAAGACTTGGAAATATGGTCAAAACTTCCATTGACTTTTTCGGTAGAGCCAATGCGCTTAAAATGGTGGTTATGCCCAAACTTTTTACCCATTATCAATTTAAATGTTTATCTTCCAAAGTCCTTTTTAAACCGCTTCTACAAATATTGCTCAGAGTTTTTGTGGAATGGTAGACCCCTAGAAGGTCTTATTATAAACTTACCGGCAGCGTAAACTAGGAGGCCTTCAATTACCAGACTTTACGTATACTACTTAGCGATTCACATGGCAAGGCTGGCTGCATGGGCCTGTGAGGAGGAAATTTCTCTTCCGGCTCCATTTGGACTGGCTATTTATTAAAGCTTTAAGCTCGACTTAGAGTCTCTGCTATATATTCCATGGGCCAAGGTTCCAAGATAGTTAGATGTACCCGCTGGGTTGGGATATAAAAGCCTTGCATCAATATTATGCAAAGTTCAAAATCTCGCAATTATATGACTTATCCCAACCCTTACTAAGAAATCCGAATCTTTTAATCGGGAACCAATCGATGTCCAGTTTTGTAGTAACAATGCCTGCTAAACCACGAGTCAATGATTTCTATTTAAGTAAGTCGTTACTTCCATTTCAGGTATTGGTGGAAAAGTTTGGAGTGAGAGTCCAGTCCTTTAAAACTAACCCAAATAATAAGTAGTGTTAAACCTATTTCTATAAAGGTCCTTGGCCGGAGAACCTGGGAACTATGTTTAGTAGGCTGAAGGAGCTTATACTGTCGGGCAAAGCAATCTCCAAGATCTATAAATATATTATTGTTAGAAGATATTCTAATGTGTCCCCGACCCGCATACTGGGAATTAAACTTGTCCTTGGGCAGATCACCAGAGACTGGGAGAAGGTCTGGGTCGACATCTATAAATATGTTAAACAGGATAGGTTGAGAGACATTCAATTTAGGTTACTACATAATCTATATTTTTCCCCAGCTAACTCTCTAGACTAAACGTCGATTTTCTGCAACATGCATAGATTGTAATGACCCTTGCATCTAGTTACCATAAGTTTTGGACTTGCCCCAAAATTTCAGGGATTGTGGCAATTGGTGAAGCAAGGGATTAGCCAATTTTATGACCTTGCCACTTTTTTCAACCTGGAGGTCTGCATATTTGGGATGTTTGGTAACGTGCCTGGTAAGTTATCTAAATACCGAATGGCAATGGTAGCATCTGTTACCAAGTTAATAATTTTACGCCACTGGAGAGATGATTGGACCCCATCATTTAGGGAATGGTGGGACGAATTTTGAATGCGCTGAATGCAGAAAGATCGTTTTTTCATTCCTTAATGCTTCACTGAAATTTCGACAATGTTGGGAAGTCTGTATCAAAGTCTTAAGGATAGGTACAGTTATTAGAACTGGATATTTCTTTTGCTTTTACCTTAATGGTGTCGAACCTCTGTTTGAATTTATTCCATGTATTGTCCTTTCCTCCTTTGCTCAATATGCACTAGACTAGCTGTTTTCTTCTTTGTTTGTTTAGGTGATGTCCTATGATATAATATTATCTTTTGTTGGTTAATTACTGGATAGCTGCCAGGGGTGGGGGGTTCTTTTTATTCCTTATGGGGAGTTGGGTTTCTCTCTCCCTTTTTTATGTTTTTCTGTATTATTAATTTTATGGTTTGGGAATTGTATCTCCCTTTTGAGTTATTAATTATGTTGGTATGTAATTTGTGTTGGAAATTGTCAATAAAGTACAGTTATTTGCAAAAAAAAAAAAAAAAAAAAGAAGAAGTGCCAGTCTTCCTCACTGCAATTGTACCATGACAATTTAATTAAGTATTCATGCAGTGTTCAGAAGAAAAGTCATGAGCAGCTAGCATTTTAGAGTGATTTGTTCACCTCAAACATATCAGCTGTGTAGGCATAGTAGTGACCACTGCACATGTTTTTTTAGGAATTGTCTCCTCAGCTGTCCTGCCACCTTCTGCTCCTACCCCCAGCCCTATCACACTCCTTTCTCCTGAACTTACCCTGTCTCTGTAGGTATTAGGTCTGCAACAGTGAGGTATTTCCTCTCCAGGGTCCAGTTACATGTGTAACAGGAACAACGGCCAGTGATGTTGAACCTGCAGGATGCTGGACTTCATACTGCCAGGACTCAGATCTATCTGCCTTCCTTTTGGTCAAGTTACAAAATAGCAGAGTCAGACTGGCCCACCAGGATACCTGGACATTTCCAGGTGGACCCCCTCAGCTGGGTATTAGCCATTTTCTAAAGTCTGAAAATCTTTGCATTTATCATCTTGTTTCTAATTAAATGGAGTATCTGGGGCACTGTAGCTATATGTAAGGTGCAAACACAGAGCTAGTGTATCAGACTGAAGAGGAATATTTGTGTGTCATCCTGCACCTTTCCTATTGATTTCCAAGTGGGCCCCTGTGTCCTCTTTCCAAGTGGGCCCCTGTACCACAGTCCGATGCTACAAAAGGGAAAGAAAAAAAAGGGATCAGAAGAACCTTATCTAGGTAAGGGTCTAAACACTAAAATGGTAGGCAAACACAGGAAGGGAAAAAGACAGAAGCCAAGAGGGGGATTACATAAAACAGGTATAAGGACAACAGAAAGGAAAGGAAGCAAGTAGTTAAGAGGGTAATAATTCATCGGGCATGAGAGAGGTGCAAAGCCACAATCTTCAGAGATACATTCCAGAGACAGAGGTGTTGCGCCATGTTCTGAACACAGAGGTCCCTGAACTCATTGCCGAACTGGCATGAAATGATCATATCATCTGCCTCAGCTAGGAGTTACCAAGATTGCCACCATTCCCTCAAAGCATGCCAGTAAAAAGGCAGAGTGGCTGGAACCTTGGTTAGCTCTAGGAGGATGGGGAAGAAGGAAGGAGAACACCCTTTAGACTTTACCATCAGACATTCCAACACCATGCTGGTGTTGCAGGGAGCAGCAGGAGGCACCCAAGCCAATAGTAAGAGAGGGTGGGTTCCTCAAGGAAGGAGGCCTGAAGGGGAGGGAGAAGCCCTGAGCCTAGGAGGAAGAAGCTGCTGGCGAGGGATTCCATAGTGGCAGGGTAGAGTTGGGGGCAGGGTAAAGGAGGAATGGTTCTACATCAAGATATCAACAACAATGTTGTTGACATCCCTGACAGCTATGGAACAATGCCGACCATCGGCTTTGCTGCCTGGAGACAAAGTGTTTTATTGCAGGGGCTTCATCCCCCACATCTCCATCATTAAATAAGCAATTCCAAGTTGGAGTTGGTTCAGGGTGGAGGCAAAACACCGGAAATCACAGTGAAGGCTGTACAGCGGACCACCACAGTAACATGTCAAGATTTTGTCGCTGTGGTGGTGTTCGGCTGTAAGATTGTCAATGTGGTGGTGTGCTACCAGGAGGAACATGGTAGTAGGGTGCCTACCAGGTGTTATGGCAATAAGAACTGGAAAATTAAGTGTAGTGATCACCATGAAAGAGAAGGCAGGGAGGGAACTGGATGCCATTTTCCATCTTGGAATGAATGACCTGATACGGGACAATGCAGGGATAGTGCAGGATAGATTAAGGGAGCTGAGGACAGGACATGACTGAAGCAGGTAGCTCACACAGTGGTCTTCAGTGAGGTGCTACTGTGTACAGCTGGGGAAAGGCTAAGGAACTCACACCAGGTCATTCAATGAGTGGTTAAAGGCATAGTGCATGGTGGAGGATTTTGTCTACATCTGGGACTGAGGTTCCATCATGGGGTATGGAGGCCTGTATAAAAGGGATAGCCTCCATTTATTCTGGAGGGGAACAGCAAGTTCTGGGTGGAAAGTTTAGGTGCTACTCTGATGGGCATGTAAACTATCCAAGAGGGGAGGCAGAGATTGATCACCCTAAGAGACTCGAAACAGGGAGGTGAAGACCTAAGGGAAGAAATTCCCAGAGATAGAGAGCAGCAAGAACAAGGAGGAGAGCAGGTGGATCAGAAAGAGTTGGGAGACAGAATAAGGAAGGCAGGCAGAAAGACAGTGAAAAGGGGAGGACCGGATTGGGGCAATCAAAGGGGTGAGGGAGGGAAACAGGAAGACAGAACTGGTTAGGTGAAGAGAAAGACAAAGAGAATGGAGATCCATGTGTGGCAATGCATGGAGCCTTGGAAACAAAATGCCTGACCTTGAATTAATCATTGTGGAGGCAAATCTGGATCTGGTGGCCAAAATAGTTTCATGGTGCACTGACAACCACAACTGGGAAGTGGCTGTCCCAGGCTACACCATGTCCTGGAAAGACAGAGGAAAGGTGGTAGGTGTTGTTTTATATGTGAGGGAAGGTATTATTGCCACTGATATATGGGTCCCCAGGGGCCAGCTGAGGAGATGGAGGTAATATGAGAGAGCCTAGAGACAGGATCAGCTACTTTTATTCATATGGAGGTTGTATACAGACCACCATCATAGGGGAAGGAATTGGACAGAGCCTTGGTGGAAGCCATTAACAAAATGGCTAGCAAGTGGGAAGTATTGATTTTGTGGAACTTTAATATCCCAGATGTAGACTGTACCGTTCTGGCCATAGCTACAAGAAGAAGCAGGGCTAGCCTCATTTTCCCTAAGAGGCATTTATCAGGTATATTTGGTTACAGAACCCACTACAGACAGGGAGGTGTCAAGGATATATTTTCAAAACAGCCAATTGCAGATATTACAGTAAGTAACCCCAGGTACAAGTGATCACCATACTGCATAGTTTGGCATACAGACTGGGCAGGAGAAAAAAAACACTAAGATGATTATCCTGGACTTTAGGAGGGTAGATTTTAATAAAATGGGAAACTGCCTCAGTAATTACCTCAGGGGTGGTGGCCAGGGGAGTGGAGACATAATGTAGAAGGATTAAGCAGGAATAGCAAACGCAACAGCATGCTGTCTGAACAAAGTGGGCAAGGAAAGGAGAAGGACGAGGAGGCCATTATGATTTTCTAAGAGGGTGGCAAAGGCAGTGAAGAAGATGAAAACAGCATTTAGGGATTGCAAAAAGATCTAGACTGAGGTGAACTGGGAGGTATATTTGGTAAACAAAGGAGGCAGAAAGGACAGTGAAGGCAGCTAAAGCAAAAATAGAGAAGAGGTTAGCTAAGGAGGACAAAAAGGGAACAAGACATTTTTCAGGTATGTAAGTGAAAAGAAGAAGGCAAGGAAAGAGATTGTGTTAATCAGGAAGGTGTAGGGCTGTGCAGAAGAAGATCAAGCTGAAATTTTAAATTATTACTATTGCACATTCTTAACAGTGGGAGAACAAGTCATCATGGAGCAGAAAGCACCAGGGGCGGGGAATGGACGTAAGTCCATTCTTCATTCAGAGTCCGAAGGGATTGGAAGCCCTGAAGGAGAATAAAGCAATGGGGATAGACATGATTCACCCATGGGTTCTAAAATAACTGAGCACAGTGCTAGCCACCCCACTGGCAAAGCTATTCAGCAACTCACTGGAGATGGGGGTAGTTCCAAAGAACTGGAAGGGCAAGAGTTGTCCCTCTGCATGAAAGCTGCAGCAGGGAGAAGACTAACAATTATAGGCCAGTCAGTCTCACATTAGTGGTGGAAATTAATAGAGTCCTTACTTAAGGAGAGTCTAATGGAGTACCTAGAGGCTAAGGGGCTTCAGGACCACTGGTAACACAGTTTTACAATGGGAGGTCATGTCTGTAGAAGGTGTGGGATAAATGACAGATACCAGACGGTACTATTTAGAGCATAAAAACACAATAAATGTGTTTATCAATTTATTTGCAAAAACTTTGCAAAACAAAACAAAACAAAAATACATATATTTACAGAAAGAAAATTGTGGGTGTTAGTCCATCACACCATTTCAACACTTCAGGAAATACTCCATGTTGAGACTCCTGTCTTTCTTCTGTATATTCAATATCAATACTTAATTCCCAACAATACAGTGTGTAAGCTCTCACACTAGCTCTTCTCCTTATGGTGGTCAGAAGATACTGACCCACACACACTTCTTAGTTCCCTGGTGGCAGGTTTTATAGCAATCCTTAGGGTGACATCACAATCAGGGATCTCCCACTTAACATAAAATTGACCCTTATGTGGTCCTATCTAAGGCTATCTTGGATCATTCTTGTACTAAAGGAAAACAAGCATTTATGTTATAATCCTTCTGTGAATATATCCTAAAACATCAGTTTTAGATCATCTAAATCTTAATTAGGGGTTCTACCTCATTTATAGCATAGCTATGTCCACCTGCTGTGACCTCATCTCTCCTGATTCTTACAAAAGCAGTCGCTTCAGGGGCTTTTAGTCCTATAGCAGGAACCTCCCATAATGGCAAGAATTCAGGTAACAACAAAAGAAAAACATTTATTTGTTCATTTTCACATGTTTTATATACAAGAATACCTAGTCTGGACAGGGAATGACAAATGAGGGGGCGCCCTATTTGCCTTCCCCTGCCAGCCCAGGAGACCTGATACTGAAGCACAAGTTATTTATTTTAACAAAGAAAAAGAAAAGTATTCTTTTATTTAAAGTTGCAGGCTTTATACCTAGTAAGCCTCTGCAAACTGTTTTAGCAGTCTTTCCTAATTTTGCTGCTGTTGGCTTTATAATCTCAATGGTTGAAATGTTAGCCGACGGCTAAAACATTTCACTTTGGCCTTGGTTTTGACTGCCCCAGTCACTCGCTTTCTGGGCTGCTTAAACAACTAATATTTGCAGCACTTCTTTCTTTTAAGCTCACAAGAGCTTTTCATCAATACTGCAACAAATGTTTTTATTTTTATTTTCTTCACCTGACATCTGGCTTTGCAGCGCAGCATTTCTGTGTTTCTTAAGGCACCAGTTATTAATAGTGCATAGTGCTTCACTTTGATGCCGAGGCACCTATTTCCAGCACTGAAGTATAACATAAACAAACTGGGGCACCTTAGAACACAACCATTACTCAAACACAGAGCTCCTTATGGAAAAGGATAAACTTTCACTGTGCAACCATAAGGGTTTTAGGATTATTTAAAGGAGAGTAAAGTTTGTAGAGATATGCCAGGTTGGCCACCCTGACATGAAATTTAGTAAAGAAAGGAGGAAGAAAAGATGAGAGAAAAGTAGGAAAAGAAGATTTGGGGGTTTACATTTTTACTGCAGGACTATTCATTCATAACAGAGGCACCCTGTTACAATGTCCAACAAATATCATAGATTTCTTGAGTGGGTGGCTAGGAGGTGGATCAAGAAAGAACACTGGATGTGGCCTATCTGGACTTCAATAAGGCTTTTGTCAGGGGTCAGCCAGGGAGGGAGAGGATTGAGCACCCAGAGGACAGCTTTCCTCTCCAGGAAAGGGGGTGGTTTGCTGCACTAAATGACTTCCCCAGGAGGAGACCTGAGGGTAGAGTTAGTCGGGGACACCAATGAAAGGAGAGTGCTGTGGACTATGCAGGGTGCATATGCCCAAATGCACCTCACAATGTCACACCCTAGCAACTGGAGGAAGGGAGAAAATGGTGGAAAAACACCCTAGGTGGCAGGATGATGATCAACCCCACAGGCTTCACACCAGTGGCCAGGCACAAACACCATCCTGTGGCAGAGGATGAAGGTCAAGGTGAGTCCTGGAGGAGCCAGGTGGCAGGGCTGGTGGAGTTGGTGAAACAGGAGCCACCGGGAGAACCGGAAATAAACAGAATATAGAAAAAAAGAAAGGGGTGCATAATAATAATAATCCAAAGGATGGCAGACAAGGGTGAGGTAGTACTGGTTAGAGACTTCAATATTCCAGACATGGACTGGAGCATCCCAGCAGCAGCATCAACTAGGAGCAGATTTATCCTGGACTCCCTTCAGGGTGCCTTCCTCAAGCAACTGGTCATGGAACCAACTCAGCAGAGAAGGCAATACTGTACCTTGTGCTCACAAACAGGGACAGTGTGATGGGGGTAACAGTGAGGAAGCACTTGGGAAACAGTGACCACCAGTCACTGTGGTTTGAAATCACAGAAAGAGCAGAACCAAACCACACAAATACGTGATCCTGGATTTTAGGGGGCTGACTTTGGGAAAATGGGGAGATACTTGAAAGAGGCATTAAGGGAATGGGGCAGGAATCAGGGGTTGAAGAACAGTGGGCAGTATTTAAAATGGGGATTACAAGAGCAACAGAATTATGTATTAAGCAGGTTAGCAAGAGGAAAAGGAAGAGGAGACCAATGTGGTTTCCAAAGAGGTAGCAAAGAAAGTGAAAGCCAAAAGATTGCATTCAGGCAATACAAAAAGACACAGGCAGAAGGGATAGGGAGAAGTACCAGGAGAAGCAAAGGGAGGCAGGGAGGTCAGTAAGGGAAGCCAAAGCTCAGACAGAAGAACACATTGCAAAATCTGTGGGTAGAAGGGACAAAACCTTTTACAGGTATATAAGTGAAAAAGAAAGGCAAAGGAGTGATAGTGAGACTGAAGGGGAGGATGGGGCTGTGTGGAGGATGACAACAGTAAAGCTGACATATTGAACAATTATTTCTGCTCAGTCTTTACTGAGGAAGAGGAGGGTAATGGGTCTGAATGGAGTACAAGGGTGAGAATGGTACAGAAATGCACACAAGTCCCTTTACACGAGAAAGGGTCCTGAAGGAGCTGGAAGTAATAAGAGTTGATAAAGCAATGGGGCCAGATGGGGTGCACTCCAGGGTCCTTAAGAACTAAGAGAGGTGGTGGCTGAACTCTGGCTATCCTGTTTAGCAGATCACTGGAAACAGGGAGGTACCCAAAGACTGGAGGACAGCAGATGTAGTCCCCTTATACAAAAGTGGATCAAAGAGGAAGCGGGAACTACAGACCAGTCAGCCTCACCGGTAGTGGGGAAGATCATGGAAGCACTACTGAAGGAGAGATTGGTGAACATCTGGTTGTCAATGGACTACAGGACCCAAGGCAGCATGGTTTCACCAGGGAGAGGTCATGTCAGACCAGCTTCATTGAATTTTTGACTGGGTGACTAGGGAGGTAGATCAGGGAGGGCAGTGGACATGGCCTATCTGGACTTCAGCAAGGCTTTTGACACTGTGCCACATAGAAGACTATTACACAAACTGGGGAATATGGGTGTGGGCAGGACAGTAGTGTGGTGGATAGGTAACTGGCTGGGCGGCAAGACACAGAGGGTGGTGGTAAATGGCTGTCACTCCACAGAGGGAAGAGTGACCAGTGGGATACCACAGGGATCAGTGCTGGGACTGGTCCTATTCAATATCTTCATCAGTGACATTGTGCAGGACCTAGAAGGCAGAATTTCACTGTTCGCTGATGACACAAAGCTCTGTAACAGAGTAGACACACCAGAGGGTGTAGACAGAATGAGAAGGGACCTGCAGAAACTTGAAGAATGGTCAGGAGTTTGGCAGTTGAAATTCAATGCAAGGAAGTGCAAGATAATGCATATGGGACACAAAAACCCTGGCACAATATATCAGTTGGGGAGTGAGGATATAGCATGCACCAAGCAGGAAAGGGATCTTGGGGTTATCATCTCTGATGATCTCAAGGCAGGGAAACAGTGTGACAAGGCAGCAGGTAAAGCAAATAGGATGCTGGGATGCATAGGCAGGGCATCACCAGCAGGAAAAGGAGGTCATAATTCCACTATACATGACACTAGTGAGGCCCCACCTGGAGTACACTGTACAGTTCTGGAGACCTTACCTACATAAGGACATAGACAGGATAGAGAAGGTTCAGAGGAGGCAACAAAGATGGTGCATGGATTGCATCACAAGTCCTATGGAGGACAGGTTGAAGGAACTGAACATGTACTCCCTGGAGGAGAGGAGGAGAGAGGGATATGATAGAAACATACAAGTATCTTACAGGGAGGAACAGGGTGCAGGAATACACTATTTTTAAGTTAAAAGATGTTCCAGAACTAGAGGGCATGGGATGAAGTTGGAGGGAGGACGATTCAGAGGAAATGTGAGGAAGAATTTCTTCACAGAATGGGTGGTGGACAAGTGGAACACCCTGCCAGAGGAAGTGGTGGGGGCTGAAACAATCACGGATTTAAAATGCATGGGATAGACATAAAGGAATTAGGGAGGTCAGGGGTAAGGGCAACAGATTTCTTGGAAACATAAACTGAACTTACAAGCTCAAATGGGCAGACTGGGTGGGCCATAGGCCCTTATCTGCTGACACTGTCTATGTATCTATGTAAATAATGCAAAAGGATCCGAGGAAACTAGTGGAATGGTCTAGGTCATTAATTCTCAGACTCTGTCATTGTGAGCCTCCCTCAAGTCATGGAAAATCTTTAGCTTCCTTAATATTGAATTAATCTTGAGTCTCCCTGTAGAAAACTAGCATCTTTTGCACAGTAGATGAGGAATAAAATGAAGCTCTTTTGACAAGTCTGCGCTCATTTTATTCAGCTTATTGTAACCTCCCTTGTAATCCTCTCCCAAGCCAGCCTACTTGCACAACTATTTTGACACTTGAACCATTGTTACCTCTTGCTGTAATATCTTCAGGGGCTGATTGCTTTGTCTGTTTCCTTGTATCTGAGTAACCCTCCTACCCCCATCCTGCTCTTAAGCAAATTCTCAGGGATCCTTTTGTTTTCTCCTGCTCTTGCTCCCAGTACCTCTATGCTTAACCCTTGTATTTGGGTTGTTCTGCCACCAGTCTAATTGGTCAATTGCTACCTTTCATTATTCATTCAGTGTTCCTATTTGTTTGCACTATTGTTAATTTTTATTGCTTGACTGTTTGCAGTTAACTTTTGAATTGTATTCACTGCTTACCATTCTCCAGTTACACCGAAATGAGGCTTGGCTTAGTGTACCTTTCCTGGTCACCAATATGTTAATACTGTCAATACATAAAACACTTTCTGTTATCATCTTTCAGTTTGTCTCATCCCTTCTCATAAAATATCTAAAATTCAAGATTCAAGTTAACTACTTTTTCAGACTTGCCTTAGCCCCCTCTGGAAAAGGTTGGGGCCTCCCAAGTAGGCTGGCCTCACCATTTGAGAAATTCTGGTCTAGGGTGTAGCAACTGGGTTTCAGTGCCAAGAAGTGCAAGGTTATTCACCTGGTGAGGGAAACCTAGGAGCTGTGTATCAGATGGGGATAGAGGTACTTTTTTCTTTTTGTTTAACCAGGAGTGGCACACTAACCTGAAAGCTTAGTTTACTGTGTGACCTGGGAGCACAGGAAGTTAAATGATGTGCTCAGGGTCACACAGTATATGCAAGTGGGGGCTGTGGATCCAAACCCAGGTTCTCCAGATTTGTAGCTCAGAGCCTTAAACCACTGCACTATACTGCCTCTCTACTTACAGTCACCAAGTAAGAAAGAGACTTTGGGCTATTATATCTGATGACCTCATGGTAGCTGATCTGTGTGAGAAGGTAGTAGGGAACACAAGTAGGATGCCTGGGTGCATTGGGAGGGGAATCTCTGGCAGGAGGTGAGAGGTGGTGCTGCTATTGAATTGTTCTCTAGTGAAGCCCCACCTGAAGTATTGTGTTTTGTTCTGGAGGCCACACCTCCACAAGTACATTGACAGAGCGGAAGTGGTATCAAGAGGCCAACCAAAATGGTGCAACAGTTGCATGAACAGTCTTACAAAGAAAGGCTGTGGGAGCAAAACATATAATTGCTGGAGGAGAGGAAAGCAACAGAAGATGTGACTGAGACAAACAAGTACCTTACAGAGGAGAACATGGTGCAGGTGGTGTGTTTCTTTCAGAGAAGAGAAAGCACTAAAACAAGGGGAATACAGTGAAGCTAAGGGTGAAGTATAGGAGAGATGTGAGAAAATACTTCTTCATGGACAGGGTAGTGGATGACTGGAACAGCCTGCCAGAAGAGATAGTGGAGGAAAGAGATAGTGGAAGCAAAGACATTGAGGAGCTTAAGCATGTGTGGGATAGACAAAGGGGGCAAATTGGTTAGAGGAAGGCGGAGGGAGGGAGGCCAGTGACCAAATAGGGTTAGAGGTGTCAATAGGCTGAAGAAAGAGGAAGACTACATGGGCATACCGATCCTTTTCTGCCAACAAAGTCTATATTTCTTTTTTTTTGTATTCTCTTTTTATTACATTTTCACTATACAGTGAAATGACAACAAAAGGACAAACAATAAAATAGTGGACCAAACAAACAAAAAGAAAACTTATTTTCATAAGGTCCATTACATATAACTATAAATTCATAGTTAATGAATGGAAATTATAACACAAGTTAAAAGTATGCTAATAGTCAGTTATTTAATCAAATAATTAATTAAGTGGCTGTGAGAAGTTGCGGAAGCCCCAAACCCAAATCTCCAGAAACGAAAGAGAGAGCAGGGAGGGCAATGGTTTAAGGTACCTCGGGTTAATGATCCCCACGTGTCACCAACCATCCAGCTATACTAGGCCCTACTTCAGTATTTGGGCCTCCAAGGAGACAGAGAATCCAGGAAAGGTCCCAAGACAATAGAGAAGCATTTATCTTGCACCTCAGAACAAATAAAGGCGTTCCATAGCCAGGGTTTGAATAGTCAAGGTCCACCAGTGTTGGATCATGGCTGGACACTAGAGACCCATGTATTCAGTATACATTTGCATGCTAACACCAACAAAACTTGAATCCATCAAGGAAGAAAACCCCAGCCCTCCAACCCATAGTCCTCCATCCTGAAGAGCAGTGTAATAAGCATCATTGAGAGAGACATGTGAGGAGTGGTGCAGTGCACTGGCTGTGGGGGGCAGTCTTCCAGGAGATGTTCTGAGGTGCGATGCTGCCTTATTTGTAGGCACCTCTGGTCTGAGGGAGGAGGTTGCCATCTTCAGGCTGACATGGTGAGGATTTGGGAACCTTCTCCTTACCCAGGGACCACCAGGGCCACTACCACTGCCTCAAAGCTTGCCAAGAAACAGGAGGCGTGTTGGACTATGGTAGGCCTAGGGACGGTGAAGGTGTTGGAAAAGAGGTGCATCTCCAGTTATAGCTCTCCTCAATTCATATGCCATTGTGGCGGAGCGTGGTTCCTCTATGGAGGCACCTGCAGTAGAGACCAAGGAAGATGCTGGAAACCTACACAAAGGAGACCCAAAAGAGGGTGACACTGGACCCCACAGGGGAAGGAAACAACTCATGTTGGGACTCAATCATTAGGAGGGTAGAACTGGGGAGAGAGGGAGAGGAGGGTGGTAAGATGCCTGCCCAGTGCTATTGCTGGAGGGACAGGAAGCGAATCCTCAGGATCGCTGGAGCAGCAGCATGGGAGAAGGAGCTGGATGTCATTGTCCACCTAGGGAAAGATGACCAGGCTAGGATTGGGATCACAGCTGTGAAGGAGGAGTTTTTGGAGTTGGGGAGGGGCTTTAGACAAGTAACACACATGGTAGCCTGCTTGGAGGTGCTGTCTGTCTCGGCAGGGGTGAGGCTAGGGTACTCCATGCCATAGAATTCAATGAATGGTTGAAACACTGGTGCCAAACTCAGGGTTTTGGCTTCACTGGGGACTAGGGTTCCACCTGGAGGATACAGACCCATACTGGCACAGTGGTCTACATCTGTCCAGGAGGGGAACCAGGCTAATGGTGATTGGTTTAAATGCTTCATTGGCAAGCATTTAAACCAGCCAAGGGGAGGCAGTGAAAAGGAGCAGGGAAATCCTAGCCCCATCCCCACAAAACAGGGTAATTAGCAAGGTAAACACCAACAGGGAGCAGGACAAGGTAAATGGAGAAAAAGGCAAAGGCAGTAAGGACAGGGAGGTGCTGAAAGTGGTAAGGCCATCAATTAATGGAGGGCGATGAGAACCAATGCCCATAGTCTGGTAACATGTTCACTAAACTGATGGCCTTGATGGAATAGGGACGTCGGGATATTGTGGCACTCACAGAAACATGATACACTGACAACCATGACTGGGATGTCAACATACCAGGAAGGTAATAGAGGAGGTGGAGTAGCTCTCTATGTAAGGGAGGGATCAAAGCAATGGAACTAAAAGGTAAACAGGGAGGAAAGAATGCACTGTCACCCAGGAGACAGGAGATGGCCCACAATCTGCACAAGGGGTTGTATACTGACCTCCATCTCAGGGAAAGGAAATGGACAAGGAAATGATACAAGGCATTCTTAGAATGGCAGAAAAAGGGAGATATTGGTGATGGGGAACCTGAATATGCCAGATGTTAACTGGAGTACTTTTTCTTCAGCCACATCCAAGAGCAGGGTCATCTCGATGCCTGCAGGGGCATGCTTCAGACAGCTAGAGCTTTAAACCACTGAGGGAGAAATCTTAGATCTGGTACTCAAACAGGGCAGAGAGAGGATCTCAGATTTAGAAGTGGGTAGCCATCTAGGAACAAGCAACCACCAAACAGTGTGGTTCACATAAACACGGTCGAGAGTCAAGCCATACAAAAGTGAGGGCACTGGACTATAGAAGGGTTGTCTTTGGCAAAATGGTAGAGTACCTCAGAAAAGCACTAGCAAATGGGCAGGAAGGAGGGTGGAGGAACAATGGGGAAAGTCAAAACTGCTATCACGGAGGCAACAAGCCTTTATGTGAAGCAAATAAACAAAACTAAATAAAGGAAAAAACACTACGGTTCTCAAAAGACGTGGTGTGGAAGGCTAGGTAAAAGATAATATTTAAGAAGTATATAGAAACACAGAAGGAACAGATAAGAGAACTGTACTAGTTAAAGCAGGAGGAAGCAGGGAAGGCAGTCAGAATAGTAAGGCCCAAACTGAGATGAAGATAGTCAACTCAGTTAAGAAGGAGGATAAAACCTTTTATAGGTTCATTAGGGAGTGAGGAAGGATTGTGAGGCTTAATAAAGGAAGAGGGGGGGTGGGCAGAGGGTAACAGTCAAAAAGCAGGGATGCTGAACAAATACTTCTGCTTAGTATTCACAAAAGAAGAGGAGAGGTACTTAACCAAACTATAGAAGCACTCTGGATGGGGGAGGGTGATACCAGTCCTGTCACAGAGCAAAGGGTCCTAAAAAGCTTCTAAAACTGAAAGTGGACAAAGCAATGGGGCCTGACAGGATTCACCCAGAATTCTAAAACAACTAAGAGAAAACTAGTGACACCAATGACTACCCTTTTAACAAATCATGAGAGGATGGTGTAGTACCAGAGGACTGGAGGAGGGTGGATGTGATTCTCCTTCACAAAGTGGGAGCAAGGCAGAGGCAGGACCTCAGTGGCAGGGAAAATGATGGAATCACTTGAAAGAAATAATTGTTGAGTACTTAGAGGTCAATGGGGCACAGGACCCAAGCAGCATAGATTCACAGTGGGAAGGTCATGTCAGATGAATCTAATAGATTTCTTTGATTGGGTGACCAAAGTAGCAGACCAGAGGGATGGGCTGTGGATGTGGCCTACCTAGACTTTAGCAAGGCATTGACTCAGTCCCACAAAGAAGATTAATAAACAAGTTAGCCAGCATGGGAGGTGGGTCCCAGGGTGGTAACCTGGGTAAAACATTGGCTGGACAGCTAGGAAAATGGGCAGACTGGGTGGGCCAAGCGGTCCTTATCTGCCATCAAATTCTATGTTTCTATGTTTCTATGGACAAAAGGACACAGAGGGTCATAGTAAGCAGAGTCCACTACAAAGAAAGGGGGTTACTAGCAGGGTACCGCAGAGTTCAGTACTGGGACTGGTCTACTTTAATGTTTTATAGGTGACATTGTGGAGGATTGGAAGGAAAAGTATGCCTCTTGCAGATGACACAAAGATCTGCAACAGGTTTGACACACAAGGAGGGGTGGAAAAGATGAGAAGAGACTTGTAAGGATGGAGGAATGGTCAAAAGAATGGCAGCTTAGATTCAATGTAAAGAAGTGCTAGTGATGTACCTGGGTAACAAAACCCAGGGACGCATTCACAGTGTGGGGGGTATTAAACAATAAAAATGGAAAGGAATCTAGGGGTAGTCATATCAGATGATGTAAAGGTAGGCAAGCAATGTGAGAAGGCAGTAAGGAGGGCTGGGGATACTGGGATGCACAGGAACAGGCATCATCAGTAGATAACAGGAAGTTGTTCTCACTCTGTACAAACAGTTGGTGAGACCCCATCTAGAGTACTACATGCAGTTCTGGAGACCCCATCTCTGCAAGTGACATAGACAGACTGGAGGCTGTCCAGAAGAGGGAAACTAATATGGTGCGGGTCTTCATCAGAATCCATAAGAAGAGAGACTAAAGGAGCTTAATATGTTTACTCTCAAGGAAAGGAGGGAGAGGAGGGACATGATAGAAAACTTTCAAGTACCTCAAGGGAATCAACAAAGTCCAAGAGGGTAGAATCTTTCAGAAAAGAGATGCAAGAACAAGGTAGCACAATTTGAAGACAGAGGGGGACGCCCTCAGGTGCAGCGTGATGAAGTATTTTTCAAGGAGAGGGTGGTGAATGTATGGAACGGCCTTCCTGAAGGGGCCATGGAGTCAAAAACAGTGGGAGAATTCAAGAATGCATGGGACAGACATAAGACAGTTCTAGAGGGGGGTAGGAGGAAGTAGGCTGTTGGTTAACTAGGATCTGAAGCTATCCAATAGGTAGGGAAATGGGCAGACTAGGTGGGCCATGCGGTCCATATCTGCCATCAACGCCTATGTTTCTATGTTAATAGTGTTTCATCCTCCAATGTACCTCTGTGGCATTTTCATTGGTCCCATGCCTCTAACACCTACAAACTAAGGGTTGGATACACCCAGATGAGTATATGCTTGAAGCCCTCACTTGCATAGGTATGCTGATATACAGCCAGGGCACTCCTCCTCCTCAAAATCCAACCACTCAGCCTCTGGTGGCCTGTTCATCCAATCCTGAATATATCTGTGTTGGACTGATAAGTAATAACTTTTAGGTCAGGAAATTTAACCCCTGTTAGAAGCATCCCGTGAAACACTGGAGACATATCCGGGTTGCTTACCATGCCACAAAAGGTGTCAAATGCTCTGTCTAAATGCCACAAATCCATCTTTGTAGGCCCTATCAGTAGCATCTGCATCAGGTATAATATCCATGGAATACGTTTATTTAATAAGAGTAATATGACCCAGCCATGAAATAGGGACTGCTCTCCAATGCCTCAGTTCTCCCAGGATTGTGTTTATAAGAGGGGTATAATTTAATTGGTAAAGGGAATCCAGGCCCCTGCCAATGTGAATTCCCAAATATTTAATGGAGCCAGAGAACTCTCTTAACCCCCATGTATTATCCCATCTCCTCTTCTGCACCTGTTCTATGGACAGCAGGTCTAATTACCCTGGTTAAGTTTGTGAGAACATGGTGAACTCAGAAACCACCCATAACAATGCAGGCATTGATAGGTGTGGTTCTGATATGTAAGCGACAAGTTGTGTGCATACAAGTACCTTGATGAGTGCCCAGATTTCCCACTCCCAGTATATCAGTGGCTTTCTGTATGTAGATGGCCAGAGGCTCAAAGGCCAGTGCAATAAGAGAAGGAGAGAGGACATCCTACCTTGTCCCTCTAAAAAGAGGAAATTTGTCTCTGAGTGTTCCATTAACCAAGATTCATGCTTCTGGTGATTTATAAAGTGCCTAGACCATGCCAACAAAATCATCACCAATCCTAAATCTTTGTAAAACTTCAAACAAATAGTCCCACTCTGTGCAGTCGAACGTCTTCTCGGCAACCATGGACAGCACACATGTGCATCCTGGATACTGAGAGGCCCCCCAAACCACATTTAAGAGCTTACATACATTATGGTAGTAGAAATGCCCCTCACAAACACAGTCTTATCCAGATGGACCAGACTTGGTAGTAACTAGTCAGATGATTATTTTCAAATCACAATTGAGCAAGGAGATTGGGCAGTACGAGAAGCACCCAGTGTGATCCTTTCCCAGTTTTAATAACACATAAATAACCACCTCATAGCATGTGGCAGGAAGAGTGCCCTCCCACCCAGCCTCCCCATCAGCTCCCAGAGGGGTTCAATCAGGAGTCCACCAATGTTTTACAATATTCGGCCATGATGCCATCAGGGCTTTTGGCCTTCCTTTTTAAGACTGGTTAGAGCCTTTTAATTTCCTCCTGTGTAACTACAGCTCTCAGCCTACTGTGCTTGAGCCTCAGAAAGCCTCAGCAGGGCCATCCCATCAAGGAACTGATGTGCCACATCAAATTCACAAGCAGATATGGCCATATACAATTGTTGGTAAAATTCCTGAACACCTCCTTAATCTGTCCCTTGTCCCTTACCAGCGGCCCCTGTTTATTTTAACCACTGAGTTGTGTGTTGGGGCACCCCTCCCCGATGAGGTTAACAAGAATTATTACCCCACTCAAAAAGCTGTTTTCTCACAAAAATCAGGTCAATCGGACTTCACCAACCAATAGCAGATTAATTGCCTCTTACACTGTTTTCAAGTTTTCAGGGTTTCCCAATTGTGTACCATCACTACTTGACATTCTAGCTCTGTAAGCTGTTTTTCCAATGCGATCCACTTTTCCTGTTTCTCTTTCTTATATCTGGAGACATATTTAATAATAAGGCCTTGAAAAGCATCAGAGTGACGTAAAACATTGGTGTCACATATGCAGGTGCTGCTTTTGTCTATATTTATACTTTTAAACTATTAAATAAAGTATTTTAACTTTGACCTAGCATTAAAGTCTATTTTCCAAACTGGCACACTGAGTGGCCCTACTAATGTGCTTCATTATTTGTTTAAAATTGCATACAGAAACTCAGATGCTGAGTACACAATGGTTGGTATTATTGCTGACCACCA
The DNA here is from genome assembly GCA_016271365.2 of Neoceratodus forsteri. NCBI lineage: Eukaryota > Metazoa > Chordata > Ceratodontiformes > Ceratodontidae > Neoceratodus > Neoceratodus forsteri. Next base: position 632,515,704 of record CM057455.1, on the reverse strand, counting down.
AGCAGGAGAAAGACCAGGGAGGTAATCGTCTCTGTTGACCTAAAGGTGGCCAGGAAAGAAGGATGCTAGGGTGCATAGCGAGAGGTATCACCAGTAGAAGGAGGCAGGTGGTGCTACTGCTGTATAGATCATTGGTGAGACCTCATCTAGAATACTGTGTATAGCCTGGAGGCCACCTTCAGAAGGACATCGACAGAGTGGAGGCAGTGTAGAGGAGAGAAATTAAAATGGTGGATGATCTGCATCAAAAGTCCTATGAGGAGACACTTAAGGAGCTCAGTATGTACACCCAGGACGAGAGGAGGGAAAAGAGGGATATGACAGAGTCCTTTGAAGAACTCCCAGGGTAAGACACAGAAGGAAAGTACTTTTCTGAAAAAGGTGTTCAATAACAATGGGGCATGCTATGAGTTTGGAGAGGGTAAATTCATGACAGATGTGAGGAAGTACCTCTTTGCACAAAGAGTGGTGAATTCCTGAAACTGGCTACAAATGAAGGTGGTGGGGATGAAAACAGTAGTGGAGTTCAAGAGTTCATGGAATAGAAAAGAAAATCTTAGGTGAAAGGAATAGGGAAGGGAGAAAGAGTCTGCCATCAAACAGGGTCTGTGGTGGTACTATTAGAGATGCAGCAAAAAAAAATTGCAGTGAAATTCTGGTGAAATCATGATTTTGCTGTGTGAAACATTTCACTAAATTCACAGAATTTGCTGATGAATTTTATGCCTACAAAATGCAAAATTCCACCTGCAAAAAGAATTTCACCTATAAAATGTGGAATTTCAGCTGTGAGTATTGGAATTTCATCCAGGAGTGGTGAAACTCACCACCAGTAGGTGAAATTCCACATTTTGCATGCGAAATTCATAATTTCACTGGCAAAATGTGTAATTTCTCCAGAAGAGTTTCACATTTTGCACCCAAGAAATATTTTGCTAAATGCACAATTTTGTAAAATATTTTGTGTAACAAAATTAGCAGGATTCCCACATCTCTAGGTACTATAGTTAGAGAAAATGGGCAGACTGGGTGGGCCAAGCAGTCCTCATCTGCCATTAGATTCTCTTTCTGTGATCATAAATACCCTGTGCAGTCTGTCACAAAATTTCAAAACCATGTAAGATTCTCACAAATGTATGTAACAGGTCTCCCTACTCAACAAAAAATTTGTGTCATGGTACAGCTCTCCTACAGTAGTGTTTTATAAATATGAAACTGTCATTTCCCATTCTCTATATTTCTACTCTTATACCCTCCTATAACTTCCTAGTATTTTTTGTTTGTTTTATATTTGAAAGAGTTTTGAGGCCCTGCTTGCTTTATCAGATATAATTACTTCTGTTTCTGCTCTACTTAAACATACATTGATTGACCTTATTATGTTTTGAGTTCCCTGAACCTGCTGTTTTCTCTCCCTACAGGGACATTAGATAAGAGATGTTGCAAAGTTTTACTTCACTGGCGATGTTCTGGTGAAGCTGTGAAATTTGGCTTCGCAAATAACTTTTGCAAATTACCCATTTCTCCACTTTATCATTTCACTTTTTTTCCTTGGGTAACAACACTTTTCAGGTGAAGTCAAGCAAGTTCAGGAGAAGTTGTGTTTACCATAAAATTTGCATAACTTCTCCTGATAAAGTGTCACTTTGCCTGCCAAAAACTTAGTGAAGTTGGCATGTAGCAATTGTGATAAACGTCACAAATTATTTCATGGAGTGAAGTTTACGAACTTTGCACTTCTCTACGAGTCTGTTCATGAAAAGGGGTTACCAAAATGTGACATGACGGTCAAATTTTCAAGTTATTTCTAGATTACATTTGTGATGCATTTCAAGATATTATGACCAAGTATGAAAAGTAAACATATTGGGAGATAAAACCCCACAGTTTCCTGAGATAAAGAACTGTATTGTGATGAGTGTAACAAGTGACACCACACACCATGGTGAATGTAGCACCTGACACAAAACATTTGTTTTAGTAGTAAACACTTTAATAAACATGTAATGAGTTGTATTAAAACATGAGAAACAAATATTTATAAGAATTATATTACATTAATTGCAAATGTGATGTTTTGCACCACGTACCATGGTGAATGTAACATGTGACACCACACATATGTTTCACTTACTAAAACTTTACTAAACACGCCCAACAACTAACATACTGCTGCTACTGACTGACATACTACTACTATAGAACATGAAAAATTTGACAATTACATTACTGGCAAGTGTGATGCTTAACACCACATACCGTGGTGAATGTAATGAGTGACACCACACATTTGTTTCAGTTTACAAAGTTTAGTGAACATGCCTAATGGCTAACATGCCACTAATAATAACTGACACAGTGCTACAAAACCTGGAGAAATCTGACAATGATAACAGTAGTGACAGGTGTGATGTTTGATACCACATACCGTGGTAAATGTAACAAGTGACACCTCACTTATGTTTGACTTACTAAAACTGTACTAAACTTGCCTAACAACTAACATACTACTATTACTGACTGACATACTGTTATAAAACATGAAAAAATCAACAATTACATTACTGGCAAGTGTGATGCTTAACACCATATAACGTGGAGAATGTAGCAAGTGACACCACACATTTGTTTCAAGTAATATGACATTTACTGAATATGCCTCATGTCTATCACACCACTACTAATAACTGACATAGTGTTACAAAACCTGGAGCAATTTGACAATAATAACTTAACTGGCAGGTATGATGGTTGACGCCACATATCATGGTAAATGTAATGAGTGACACCACAAAGAAAATCCATTTTAACTCTCCACCCCATATACACTGAATAATCCCCATTACAATTTATGCCCAGCACTTTCCTTAGACATGCAGTTGTCACTGAAATATGCTCTCTGAAAATTTGCCCAACAATCAGTGAATGATGGTAACCAAAGTCTACCTGTGGTGAATGTAACTGCAACCCTCGTTGTTGCATGCAGTGCTTATCTTCATGGAATGTAGCTCTACAAATGGAGGAGCCATGTGCCAACAATGGGTTTTAAACCACAACTCAGCTCCTCCCTCCATGGTTGCTCCTTGGTTCTGATGGGCAGGTTATGACTTTGCAACTGTCACAGACTGACGGGTAAACACTGGGCCTGATGTGACCCCTAAGTACAATGAGGGTCAAAGGTTGTTGTCCCTTCTGTAGGAAAGATAGATCGAGCAGTACACAGTAAGTTATCACAAGGAGGCAAACTAGGAGAGAAGCCGGAAAATCTTTTAAAGTGCTAATAGCACAATTACATATTGGGGGCCAGATGGGCGAATGTAATGTGCTGTGACACCAACTGTTACATTCACCACACTAAATACAAAGCTGCATAAATTAAAAATGGAGCATTACAATGGGCTAAAGAGTACAGATAATAAAAAACACAACTCCATAATAGTAAGTGGACTTACTTTAATAACGGAAAACAGTAAATACAGTAACGCTTGCAAAAACAATTAGTAAAATGTGTTTTTGCATGTCAGACTTTTCAGGTAAAAAGCAACAAAATGGAGTAGGATACCCCATCAAAAAATATGTATACCCTAGAATTCTATAGTTATGTTATCTATCTGCCCATATAGCCAGCATTCAGATTTAGTCAAAAACATGTGCCTGACCGTTCTTGATTCTTTAAAATGTGGTATGTACTATATGGTGGGCATGGGTAACCCTTTTCATGAACAGACCCCTACATTAAATTTATAGGATGGACTACCCAAAAGAGGACTGTTCTCCACTTCTATATACTGTATGGTCAAATCTTGGATCATAATCATTCCTGTGTTACTTACTATATGTTTGTATAAATGGCATTTTTCAGTGTTGCAGCTGTATCCCATTATGCAGGCAACATTTTGGGGTAGGGCTATAGTTTTGTCACTCAGCATACAGCCAACAATGTGGGCGAGAGGTTGCCCCCTCTCTGTGACTGCTGAATAATAACCAATGAGTTGGATGGAGGAAACTGGAGGAAAGGCCTTTTACAAACACAGGAGGGTGGTGCAGTCTGACCTTTTCATTGTAGAAGAGGAGGTGAGAGGGCTGCTAAAAGTGTACTGGGAATGGTGAAATAAATATTATTACAAGGTTCCTAAGAAGACTAGAGGGGTGGGGTGCAATCCCATCAGGTTATATTTTGTAAAACTTACTACAGAACCATTTTTAGGTGCCTCCAGTGTAGTTGTTAGTACCTATTGTGGCCATGCATACTCTTTTGTACATTTATTCAAGTTTAAGGTCACTTTCAGTTTGAGACTTGGCGGCATGATGTCAATGATGATGCCAATTATAGGGATTGTAATTGCTGGCATTAGGTTTCAGAGCTACACAAGCCTGGGTTTGATTCCTGTATTGCACAATTTCTTCTTTCTCACTACAATTGTTATATGAGAAAATATTCAGTTCTTATTGCAGATGTAGTGAAGTTTTTCAGCAGAGCCAAATAGCAAACTTTCAGACAGTTGAACTTAGTTCTACATTATGCTGTAGTCAATTCAATTAGTCCTGGCAGAGGCTTGTCTACATTTGAATACAATGCAAGTTACTTAGAAAAATAGAAACTGTCATAGATAAGGACCACCAGGGCCCATCCAGTCTGCTCATATGCCCTACCTTTATTGGTGGCCAATGGCCTTATCTGGTCATCAGTTTCAGCCTCTCCTTCCACCTCCAGGGTTCCCTTATGCCTATCCCATGCATGCTTCAATCTGCCCACTGTGCTCACTCCCACCACCTCCTGGGGTAGGCTATTCAAGCATCCACCACCCTTTCAGTGAAAAAACCTTCCTCACATGTCACTTTATCCTGCCGCTCTCCAATCTCATATTGTCCCTTGTACCTCTCCTAAATTGAAAGATGCCAGCCCCTTGCACCATGTTTATGCTCTTAAGATATTTAAAGGTTTCTATCATATCAGAGGTGGTGTGCATATTTTATGGAACAATACAAACAGAGGTGAGAAGGGATAAGTGCCTCAGCTGGTCCCAGCTGAGGTACTTATTCCTTCTCACCTCTGTTTGTATGTTCTATAAATATGCACATCACACCCTGTGTGATGTTACAAGTAAATATTTGTATTGCCATTGGGTTGTACATTTGAGAAAGAGTAATGTGCTCAGGGAAGGCCCAGGTTTCAGCTATCTCAGTGGAGCAGCTGGTTAGCACAATCGAATGGTATTCCGGTGGCTTAGGTTCAAGTACCAGCTGAGACACTTATTCCTTCTCACCTGCTTGTATGCATTTCTATCATATCCCCAGTTCCCTCCTCTCTTCCAGTGTACTATTGTGTCGCAAATTCATTGCCCCAAGTTTCATCACACATCCTCCTCCTTCTTCGTCTTTTAGATCCCTTGACTTGTTCTCCTTCCATGAGGATCTTAATGGTATTGACTGGTCTCCAATTGCTAAGGCCCTCCACTGTCAACTCTGCCCTGAGCTACTTCAGAATCCAGTTCTTGCATGTTTGGGACCGGCATGCTCCTGTCAGGAAAACAAGGTCAGAGACTTTCACTCTACCCTGGGTGTCGGCTGAACTGCTGACCTGTCAGTGAGCCTGTGACCTTTCATGGAAGACTTACAAGGCCTCAGGCATTCTAGGTGATCTGGTTAAATTCTGGACTCTTTGTAATGCCTGCACTAGGGCCATCAGACTTGCCAAAAAGAATACTTCTCAACCACTTTCCAGGAGAACCTTAACAGCCCATCCAAATTCTGGAAAGTAGTCCATGCCTTATTTTCCCCTTCACAGCCCCTGCCCCAGTCCTAAAGGTTGGTGACATCACTATTTCTGATACCCCCGTTGCCAATGAATTCAACACTTTCTTCACCACCTGTGCTTTGGCCCTTCTTGCACGTTTCCCCGGCAGCTCCTTCTCCTCCAGCCATTTCAGCACCTCTCCCTCTCCTCACTGTTTCTCCTTCTCTCCAGTCTCCCTGCTGATACCCTAAAAGCACTCTTGTCCCTTAACCCTCATAAGGGCAAAAGCCTGGATGAGCTTGACCCAAAGCTCCTGTACCTTTCAGCCCATGCCATTGCTCTCCCACTTACAGTGGCATCCCCAGTATGAAACCCAATTCTGCAGCATTTAGCAGAACTCTCAGATGCTGCAGTAGACCTACTGAATAAAGCAATGTAATCTGAATGGCAATTAGTTACTTTTATCATTCAGGAAAATGTGACACTGCCAGGATGATGTGAATACCACAGTTTCCTGCATGTCAAAAGGACTAGTTGCCATTGAAATGACATTGCTTTATTCAGTAGGTCTGCTGCAGCATAATGCAGAGTGTTTTAAAGGTGGATTTCTTCCTGGGAACACCACTGTACCTTCTGAATCCTTCTTTACAGTTGGTTCTTTCCTGATGCCTGGAAGATTGCCACAGTTGTCCCTCTCCCTGGGGCGACTTTCAAACCCAGGTAAACTACCACCCAATTTCCTTCTCCCAATCCTTGCAAAACTGCAAAGCAACTTGTTCTGGCTCAGTTTCCTCTTCCTTGAATCCTTCTCTTCTCTTTCTTAACCAATTTCCAGTCTAGTTTCTGCAAGGCCCACTCCACTATGACCTGCTTGCTCTGACTCACTGACTCCATTCTCTCTGGCATGGATCAGGGTTGTATCACCTCTACCATCTTTGTCAACTTGGAAAAGTTTTTGACATGGTTGCCCACTCTCTTCTCCTCAATAAGCTTGCAGCGGCTGGTCTCTCAGATTCTGCCACTAACTAGTTTCATTTCTACCTTGTGGGTATATCCCAATCAATCAGGATTGGTGACTCCATCTCCCTCCTCTTCCCATCAACACCAGTGTCCCTCAAGGTTTGGTGCTTGGACCGATTCTTTCTCCATTTTTCTAAATGACTTACCTGCTGCTTGCTCATCAGCTGACATCCACATGTATGCAGACAATACTGTCTTGTATACCTCTGTTACCTCCCTCTGATATGGCGACCAGCCTTCAGTTAGTTTTCAATAACATCCAGAGCTGGTTTCACACAAATCAGCTGTCCCTCAATGCCAAACAGATGGTCTCCATGACTTTTAGCACCAGGAAGAGGCTAGCCAGGCTTACTACCCTCCCTACCTTTCACACCCTTGAGGGATCCCTTTGCAGGATGTCTTCAGTTTTAAATATCTCAGGCTCTGGCTAGACTGGTACCTAGATTTTGCTGGACATGTTGATGCTATCCACAAAAATTACATCCCAAACTTGGTGCTCTCTACAGACACTGTGTCTGCATCCTCCTTCAAGTCTGCTGTAAGACAGTCCGAAGATGATTCTCTCAATCTTTGACCTTGGAGCGTAGTTTACTGTGTCGCTCCTAAGTCAACCATCTCCAGACTGGACACCCTTTTCAACTCCTTCTGTTGCTTTGCCCCAAACTGTCCCCACGTACACATCACTGTGACCTTTACTCTGCCCCTCACCTTCCCTCCACTTGGGGATAGATGCCTTGCCCATTGCACCTCATTAGTTGGAAAGTTCTGGCTTGGCTCCTTCCAACATATCTAAATGCCCTCCTCTCTACCCCCTTCTCCCACCTACACCATCCGTAACTCCTCTTATTGGACTTTTACCCTCCCTACCTGTACTTTATTTATTTATTTGAGTTTTGGTGACAGGGTAAGTCCACTGAGACAACTGCAGTCCGTTTTTCAGGGTCTACCTAGGGGCTACAACAAGCAATACAATACAGTGCAATAAAACAAAGTGCAAAAGCAAGATAGCAGTGAAATAGACATACTGAACATAAAAACATATTATACATAACATAAGGCTAAGCAGATGAGATATAAACATTTCATAATACAAAATTTTTTTCTTACAAGGCAATTAGACAATTGACACTACAGTCAAATGAACTAAAGCTATGGAGGGAAAAGGGGACAGGGTTCAAGGGGAAGGTGGGAGAAGGGGTTGGGAGGTGAGGGAGGCAAGTAGTATTGATAAGACATCAACAGAAGCAGGAGCAAGCTACCAAGGCTGAGAGTGAGGCATATAGAGTAGCCTGGAACTTGGGAAAGAGGAGCAGGACAGGACAGAGGGAGGAAGAGAGTTCCAGTCAGATACCGCCACAAAGGAGAAAGACTTGCAGGCAATGGCAAGGCACATTTTAGGCTTAATAAGTAGGGGGAGGGAGGAGGTAGATCTGAGGGCATGAGGAGCTTGTCTAAGACATATTATCTCAGTGAGGCAAGGAAGAGTGAATTTGTGCACCAGCTTAAACAAGAGACTATGGGAAGGATATTTCAACATAGATCTGTAGAGTAGCCAACCAAACAAGAAGAGGATGTTGCAGTGGTGATAGCAGGCATTAACCCCGAGAGCAAACCTTTCCACCCTAAGGTAGGTCTGAGAGAGAAGAGATAGGCTCAAGAAATTCATGGAGAACAGTAAAGGTGTACCATAGGTTAGGAGAGGTATTAGGAAGATGAGGCAATCTTAAGGCAGGAGGCTGAGGACAGGAAGGGGCGAATCCGATAGAGGAGGCCTAGTCACTGGTTCCGAGATTTTGAAATGTTGGAGATATGCGCTTGAGAGAGAGCGAGAGAGGGGAGGGAGAGAGAGAGAGAGAGAGAGAGGAGTCCAATGTGATACCCAGGTACTTAAAGGAATGGATACACCCAAGGATATCAACATTGAGAGAGGTAATACTATGATGCAAGAGTGCACAGGAGGAGGGTAGGAGGTAATTAGCATACTTTTTAGTCTTTTTCGCATTCAGAACAAGATGATTGCACCTGAACCAACCCTCAAGGGAAGAGAAGTCAGCAGCAACTTCTCAGTTAATCAAATCAATATTAGGAGAGGAGCGATAGATGATTGCATCATCTGCATATAGGTGTACTCATGCCACACCACAGAACCTAGGTAGGTCATTAATGAATAGTGAGAATAGCAGTGGACCCAAGATGGAGCTTTGAGGAACACCATGAGTTATGGGTTTGAGATTACAGACAGTGCCAGCCCATTTGACTATTTGAGAATGGCAGGACAGGTAACTTTGACCCAGGACAATGCACTAGAGTCAACAGCAAGGACATGAAGCAGATGGAGCAGAAGACAATGAGTTACCAGGTTGAATGCTTTTGTAAGGTCGACAAAGATGGTACGGGGGAGAACCTTGGTCCATTACCTGGAATATGTCTGAGGTCACTTTTATTAAGGCAGTAAGGGTACTCTGATTCCTTCTGAAACCATGTTGATAACGGGATAGCAGATTGTGAAGTTCCAGGTAGTCCTGAAGATGATTGTATACAATTCACTCTTGGATTTTAGCCAAAGGGCAGAGGATGGAAATGGGTCAAAGTTATCAACAAATGCATTGGGTATGTACAGTAATGACTACTGCCACCTTCCATTTGTCTGGGATGGTGTTAGAGAGAAATGAATGGTTGAATAGATCACAGACAGATCGAGCACGGGCCAGATCACCCAGCATAAGAAATTTAGTCTCAAGGAGTCATAACCAGGGAGCTCTCCGCTTTTAAATTAGTAAGAAGCCTCTGGACTGCTTTGAGGGAAGCCAGTTTCAAGTGAAAAGCAGGCTGAGCCTCAGGGGTGTTCAAAGGGATGACTCAGATCTGTAGAGGGTGAGTTTCTGATCAACGAAGTGTATTTGTGAAGATCCATAAAGAAATCATTAAATCCAGATGCAATTGGTGAGGGGTCGGCAAAGGGTAGTGCAGCTGGCGGTGATGGTGCTCAGGACTTCACAGACTTTCCTTTACCAGAGAAATGATCTGTCTCCAGAATTCCTTTGGGTTGCAAAAGTGCTCGATTTGCAGAGATTTGAAATGGTGGTGTTTGGCTTAATCGAGGAATTCTTGCACTTATTTTTGAATTGTCTGTATACTTGCCAGTCAGACGGCAGTCCACTTTTTAAAAGTCCAACAAGCCTTGTCACGGTGCGACATATGTACCCTAATTTCTTTTGTAAGCCAAGGAGCTTTGACTCCCTTGAACCTTCATTTTTCAATGGGGCCTGGTGATCGATAATTTTAGTGAGGGAGGTAATTAAGAAGTCCAAGGCTTGATTTATATCAGGTAAAGGCTTGATAGGGCACCAGTCAGTGTTATTGATAAAAGTTAGGAACCTGTTAACATTAAACTTTGACATGTCCTGAACCAGCGAGATCTTGGGAGGAGGGTTGGGACAATTATTTCTCCAAACACAGAACACTGGGGAATGGTCATTTATAAAGACTGAGAGGACACTCTCAACTTTAATCTTCTGAGGGCAATTAGTGACCATCCAGTCAAGTAGAGTGTGTTTCCCAGACTTAGTATTGATATGCGTTGGATCCTGAATGAGTTACATAAGGTTGGAGTCAACGAGAGATACATGCACTTGGTCAGTATCAGGGTGAAGTCAGTCTATATTAAAGTCATCACAAAGTATAAGGTTGTGGTGAGGTAGATTAGCTAGGAGGTTAAGAAGAATTGGAGACCTAGGGAAACCTTGTTTGGGTGTGGATAGGCACATCCAATGGTAAGTTTCTTGACATTACCATGAGTAATGGAAAGAATAGGGACTCCCAGGAGTCAAACCAGTGATGGGATCAGGAAGTTCCAACGAAGTCCAAATCAGACCGAGAGTAGATCAGGACACCTCCAGCCCTCTTACCCACCCTATCATTTCTGAATCAATTGTAACCTGAAAGTGCCACCTCATGCTGCTTAATAGATGGCTTGATCCAGATATACACACTATATCAGGGTCATTCTGCATGGTCCACACCTCAAGTTCAGCCAGTTTAGGAAGAGGCTGCTAATATTCATATATGCCACTTTCAGGCCTTTCAGCAGGTGTAGGATATTAGAGAGGAGGTGTGGACAGGGTAGAGCAATGGGGCCCAGGATTAAGCTCAATGTCCCCATCGTGGGCCAGAAGGAGGAGTACAGATAAGTGAACCCAAGATGAGACACAGGATGAAATCATCTCAAGGGCAGCTGAGCCATATGATATGTGTAAACACTTATGAAGCCAGTGTCTGAGAAGAACAGTGTCAATCTTAAGAAGACAAGGGATGTGAAGTGCACAAGGGAATTCTGGCCAGATGCAACATGGAGGGGAGGGTTACTGTTAAATGAAGGTAATATATTGATGCAGCAATGAATTGATCAGCCCAGCAACAAAGCAGAAGGCAGGCCAGCAAGATTAGCCAGCTTAGGCAACACATGGTAGTGACCAAAGAGGGGAGAACCAAGAATGAACAGAAGGGGTATGTTAGAGCAACAATGGGCCACAAGAATTACAATGGAGGAAAAACTCCAGATATCCAATGTATTAGACAATGGGAAGGAGAATCAGAATTCCAAAACAAAGATATTAGCCAATAGGGCAGGAGTCAGAAGAGAGAAGTACAGGGCTAGCGGGGTAGGGATCAGAGGCAAAAGCTTGAGTAAGGACAGTAGGGACAGTGGGTAGGTACTAGGACAGCAGGTAGAGGTGGAAACCAGGAACTATAGTACACAGAGGCAGGCAGAACTGGTAAGCGGAAGAGCAGATCTAGAGGGAGGAACAGCAACTAAGGAAAAGCACCAGTTCAGGAAATCCAAGGGCTGGTAAGACACAAATAAGGGAAAATTAAAAGATTTATGGAGTTTGCTGTCAGTAGGGTAAGGTACAGAGGAGTACACCTACCAGTAAGAGGATTTTACCACCAGTAAGTTGATAACATCAATACAGGGCAACAGCAGCCAATTGAGAGGGATAGAGCAGGGTTAGGAGAGTATCTAATAGAGGCTGAGGTCGGGGTCGGTGGTGCAGGACAAATTAATAGGAGGCTCAAGTTCCACGGAGAAAAAGCTGTAAAAGAAAGAAAAGAGCCAAAGAAAGCAAAGAAAGAATCACAGTCCAATCACAGGAGGAGCCATAAGGCAGTGACCAATCAGGCACAAGTTCAAGAATGTGCGCCAATCGAGCTCCAAGATGCGCTCCTGGTCTCTAGTGGCAGGCTTTCCCAGGTGAGTAACGCTAGGTTGGCAGGAAATGGTATAGCCGGCTGGCTTCTCCAGCCACTGCCGCGAGTAGAGCAGGCGATTCACAACGCCAGGGATCCTGGGGGAAAAGAAGAGCAGGTAGTTAGATGAGGGTTAAAAAGGTTTAGGAATAAAAGCTTGGCCACCAGTAAAAATCAGGGGCAGTAGGACAGACAAAGAGCAAAATTGAGCTAGAGAGGGGGCGGTCAGCCAGACAGCAGTGCAAATTGCAAAACAGGTACTTCAACTTCAGGATGGGCTGCCTTCTCCTACCATTTCCCAAATATCTGGAACTCCCTTACTTTAAATATCTGCTCTGCCCCATCCTCTAACCCACTGTCCTATCTTCTCCATAACTACATTTCCCCTTCCTGCTCCTGCCCTTGAACATGCCTTTCCCTATTACTCATTTCTCTTAATTCTTCACCTTCTCCCCGCCTAATCCCTTACCCTCTTCCCTATGTTTTTTTCTTTCCCCTTTTTATTCCGGGTCACCTCTCGCCTCCAATTCTTCCACCTCCTTAGATAGACTCTTCCCCATGTACTGGCTAAGTGGGCTTCATGTTGTTTACTTAACTGTATGATTCTGCCCTGAGTATCACAGTTTCAGTCCTTTATCATGCAGTGAATATATGCTGTCCTTAGCATTACTGACTTTCAGTGTATGTCATTATAATTCTTTATTAACTGCAATTTGTTTTTAATTGCCTTGTGTGTTTTAATTGTTGTCTTATGTATGATTTTCATGTTTATTTTAGCTCTTTGTTTATCATACTTCATATTCTGAATGTATCCCATGTTTCCTTTCCACAGGACGCATCTGAAATGAACTACTGCAGCTTTGTATATCTTTCCTGGTGAAACATTTTCAAATAAATAGGTAAAAAGTGTACATATTGAGGTCTTTTAATCTCTCCTCATATATCTTCTGATGTAAGCCCTGCACCATCTTTGTCACCATTCTCTGAACCACCCTACCCTGTCTATGTCCTTATGAAGATGTGGCCTCCAAAACTGTACACAGTATTCAAATGAGGCCTCACCAGTGTTTCTATAGTGGTATCACCACTTCCCTTCTTTAGCAATGTTCCTTCCTATGCACCCCAACATGCCACTGGCTTTCTCCTACAGCCTTTGTACTCTGCTTGGCTACCTTTAGGTCTTCTGAGATAATAATCCCCAAATCTCTTTCTTCACTGGTGACTGTCAGCAACCCCCCATCCTGTAGCCCTCCACAGGGTTTCTGCTTCCCAGGTGCATGACTTTGCATTTCTTCACATTGAACCTACAGTACGTTCCACACTTTGGACCATTTTTCAGTTTTCCTATGTCCTCCTCATTCTCTCCACCACATCTGCAGTGTCTATCCTGTTGCAGATCTTAATGTCATCTGTGAACAGGAAACCTGCCCTTCCAGCTCTTCCATATGTCAGTAATGAAGACATTAAACAGGATTGGCCCTAGGACTGATCCTTGTGGTACCCCACTGTCCACGCCTCTTTATTCAGATTGGATCCCATTTACCACCATCCTCTGCTTCCTGTTCTCTCACAAGTTTCTAACCCAGTTCACCACCTTGTGTCCCATACTCAGGTTACCCAACTTGTTAACCAGCCTATGTGGAATGGTGTCAAAGGCCTTGCTGAAATCAAGGTAGGTGACATCTACTGCTCTCCCTTGTCCACTTCCTTCATTGCCCAGTCAAATAAAATTTATCAGATTCATTTGACATGATCTTCCTGCTGTGAATCCATGCTGCCTCTGCCCTTGTGCTTCACTGGATTCTAAGTGTTCCACAACTCTTCTTATGCAGCTCCTCCATAATCTTACCCACTACTGAGGTGAAGCTGACCAGCCTGTAGTTTTCTGCCTCCTCCCTGCTACCATTTTTGTGAAGAGGGACTATATGTGCCTCCTCAGTCCTCTGGAATCACTCCTGTGTTGAGTGAATCACTGAACATTGCTGCCAGTGGTGCTGCTAGCTCCATCCCTAGTTCCCTTAATATCCTGGGATATATGCTATCTAGTCCCATTGCTTTGTCCACCTTTTGGTTTTGTGATCTCTCTTGGACTCTCTCTTCTATAAATTGGCTGGTGTTTACCTTCCTCTCCCTTTATTTCCGATACCCAGCTGTGATCCCTGTCCCTCCCCTTCTTCAGTGAATACTGAACAGAAATATCTGTTCAATATTGTTGACTTTTCCAGGTCTCCTCCACACTCTCCAAGTTATCCCATCTGAGCTTTACAAACCCCCCAGATTTCCTTCTGTCACTGATGTACTTATAGAGTGTCTTATCCTTTCTCTTCACTGTTTATGCTAATCTTTCCTGTATTCGCTTTGCACTCCTAACAGCTTTTCCTGTCTCCTTCAGACAATTTAGGTACACTGCCTTATCCTCTTCCTTCTAAGTCCCCTTATAGTTTCTGAACACCAACCTCTTGTCCTTACTCTCTGCTACCTCTTTTAGAAACATTGTGGTTTATTTCTTCTCTTGCCTTTGTTTTTCAGTCTAATGCACTGGTTTGTCACCTCCGCTATAGCTCCTTTTAGGTGTGCACTGCTCCTCAACCCCTGCTCCTGCCTCCCTCCTTGCCAGAGCTTCTTTGATAGACATCCCCATCCTAGCAAAGCCCACCCTCATGAAATCCAAGACCTTTACCTTTGTGTGGCTTGAGTGCAACCCTATACTCTATGTTAAACCACACTGTGTGGTGGTTGCTGGATCCCAGGTGACCTTCCACCTGAACTTCTGCAATTTTGTCTCCATTTGTCAGTACTAAATCAAGAATTGCCCTGTCCCTGGTGGGTTCTTGCACTAGCTGCTTGAGTCCTGCCATTTGCAGGAGTACAAGATATCACAGCTCCTGGCAGAAGCAGCCACCGAGATGATTCAAGCTACGACTGGCACATTAAAATTACCTAGCAGCAGTACCTCTCCTTTTGTTGCCATCTGATGTACCTCTTTCTCTAGCACCCTATCCACCTCCTCCACTTGAGCTGGAGGTCTGTAGATCACCCTGTGTGAATTGCTGTGCCATTGCCTGGCTCAAAGGTGACCCACAGTGGCTCTGACTCCCTTGTCTACCCTGTACTGTAGTTGTTTTTATATATTCCCTGATGTACAGGGCCACTCTCCCTCCACCTTTTCCCTCCCTATCCCTTCTAAATAGAGCATATCCTGGTACATGTAACTCCCAGTTGTGGTTTTACTGCAGTGGTCACAATCTAGCCATAGCACCTCTACGGTGCAAGGAACCTGATCCACCTACCCCCAAAGAGATAGATAAGGTGCCACTTGCCCCCTAGGACAGTGGTCACAATCCAGCCATAGCACCTCTACAGTGCAAGGACCCTGATCCACCTACCCCCAAAGAGACAGATAAGGTACGATGCTTGAAAAATTGCCACGATTTCTTTGGGCTGTGTGAACACTGAACTGAATCATCACTTGCAATTTGCTGTTTTCACTTCAGCACCTTATCAGGGTAGCGCTATTGGCTCCATGCCTGTGTAGAGCTCCCTGATTGGCTGGTCTCACTCACCTGAGATAGGAGCACCTGAGACATGTGGCTTAATGTAAGAGTGCATCCATGTACTCGGCTTCTAATTTATATATTTTAATTTAGCCTGTTCTGCTCGGCCTGTGTAAAGTAACTTACCATTCCCCCGCTACAGTTTTCTCCAACTGTATGTGTACTACTGATTCAGTGTTAGCTCTGCAAACTTCCCTTGATTTTACTTCCCCATCCCCATCCCAGGCCTCCTTTAAATGCACACAGTCTCCGCCCACTCCTATCTGATGTTTCAATTTATTGGTTTACTTGCTGTCAACAACTGCAATTCCTCCTATCCCTTTTTTGCAACTAAGCCTTCTAGCAGCTTTATCTCATTCTGTCTTGCTGAGGCATACCATTTTGGTACTTTAGGTTTGCTTATTGCTGACTAGCATATCCTGTCTTGCTAAGGCACTGTTTTACTTGAAAATTTTACTACAAATTACTGAACTGTGACTGATTTGCCAAAATCTGTGTTTATTGTCTAAAAATGTTCCAGCAACCAAGTGTTACAGCCCTTCATGACTTTGTAGCTCTCTTCAGACTGCAAGGTGCCAAGAAAATCACTGGCTTTTCAGTTGCTAATTGAGCTGTTTTCGCTCAGACTGCTAGCCTTTGTGTTGCCCACTATTAATTCGAGCTCCTCTCCTTTCTCTAGCCGAGAACCACGCTAGGGATCTCAGCTCAGACGCCCTTCTCGTGGACTCAAGGACACGCAGGTGGCATGCGCCGGGCCGCAGACCTAGACCTTCTCATTGGACTCCACTGCTTGAGAGGTACAGCAAAGCCACAATATTTTGCCCACCTGCTCATCCCCCTCCTGTGTGCTATTATATAGACCTGTTAGCACCACCCACTCCCATCCTGATGAATCTCCTGCCTTCTCTTTCTTACTAAAACAATTTGTTACTGCCAGGGTTCCACCAGGGAATCCTGCAACCAGCAGCCGGCGAACTACCCTTGTTATCAAAATTCCTCATTTACCCAACAACTGCAATTATGGCAGCCTCGTGGCAATTCCTCCTCCTGACTGCACTGTGTATCATACCCCTTACTGGCTTATTATCTGAAAAATTTGAGACTGGGGTACACCACATCGTCATCCTGAAGACTGCTTACCCAATCTGACTCTACACATCACATGTTATGCCAAGGCTGCTTGCCAACCGATCCAGGTGGACTACCTTCCTCACAGAGCAACTATTGCAGGTTTGTCTACGCCTTCTTCCTTATCTCTTATTAATTCGAGTTACTCCCACTGGCATTACACAGCCAAAGTATTAGCTTCAGTGTCCTTAGGCTTGCATAAATTAAACAGCAATGCTTGGCTCCAAAGTGGAGAAAGGTTCCATGTGAACAGCAGTTGAACTTGGGTCAGTCGGTCCTAAGAGATAGGTGAGTGCCGCTCCTCCTCCATGCCAAGCCGGAAAAAGCCTCGAGCTCATTGTGTTTCACTTGAATCCCTGAAAAATTGCTTCTCCTCCTCTTACTCTGCTCTGGCAATGTCGAGCTTAATCCAGGGCCCAGAAATAAACATACCTCCCTTCTGAGTCACTATCTCTTAAAAGTATTAGTTTTATGTACATTAATGTGTGCAGCCTGCTGAAAAATTCACCCTTTTCCAGGCTTGGACCACACATACAATGCCAGATGTATTTGTTATCTCAGAATCCTGGCTACGGCCTCACGCCAAATAGCATGATTAATATACCTAACTAGCAGATCTTTAGATGTGATAGGCAATCCAGAGGAGGTGGGGTCACCATCTACATCAAAGATAGATTTGTGGTATCAACACTTAATTCTAACTCACAGGTAGCAGGATTTGAATGCCAGGACATAAAAATCGACCTATCCCCATTGTTAGCACTCTGAGTCATAGGATGCTATAGACCACCATCTGCGGTACTCAGCTCTTGTCCTATCTTACAACTATCTTGGACACTAGACCCTTGAAACAATTATCATCAGGGATCTCAACTATGATTGGATGTCAGAAGTCGGTCACCCGCTTAAAATCTTTATGTGACTCCTTGGGCTCACCCTACTCAACGAAGAGCCCACCCATA
Source organism: Neoceratodus forsteri (assembly GCA_016271365.2). Taxonomy (NCBI): domain Eukaryota; kingdom Metazoa; phylum Chordata; order Ceratodontiformes; family Ceratodontidae; genus Neoceratodus; species Neoceratodus forsteri. Next base: position 632,498,056 of record CM057455.1, on the reverse strand, counting down.
TCAACAATAAGAATATAGCCAAAAGTAGCCTTCTGGATGTCCTGCTTGTCAATAAAACCCATTCCTTCTCCACGTTGGAACCTTTGACGTGATATTAGTGACCATTGCCTAATAGCTGGAGTTTGGGCAGCCAACAAAGTGCCAACTATGGCCAATTCTCCACCAAAAGGTCAACCAGTTCATTCATCCCAAAGGCATACCTACTTGACCTAAAAACTCACCCTTGTGGCAGAGTTTTTACCTTGCTAAAAGAGAGAAACTGCATATTCTATACTACATGAAATCATTACCTATGCCATGAATCTAAATGCGCCCTGTCAAAATATGCACAAAGACTAGGAAATGCCATTGGTTCACTCAAGATCTCAAGATTGCACTACTGTCCAGGGACAAACTCTGGAAACTGCCTGCAAATCCCAAAAGAGGAAGACTGGCACCTCTTTAGAACAGCCAGAAATCACTGCACCAAACTGATTAGGGAAGCTTAAGCCTGCTATTACCAAGCAGAACTAGATACTGCAGCCAATTGTCCCTCCAAATTCTGGGCCACAATCAAAGAACTGGCAGGAGCTACGTCACAAAATATGCTCCCTACAAAATTACCTCTGACAATACAGTAGCTGAAAACCCCAGTAAGTACCCTTTGTTCAAAAGGCTTTATCGTGATGGTATTATGGAAATTTGCAGCTGCTTTACTAGACACTAACTAACCTCCTCCTCAAATGGCGGCCCACAAATGGCGGCCCCCAGCTGAAATGTGTGCTCTGCCTCTAGCATGCCCACCAACAGATCCACAGGATTTATTGCCAAACTCCCATATCTTATTCTTTGACACTCAGAACAGCTGCAGCCTGCTTCTAGCACATGCTACCGCACTTGGGGATAATTATTTGTCTTTCGCCCCAAAAATATTCGGTCCCTAGTCCATCCAACACCTCTCTGCCCCAAACTCCAAGACCCTCCCATATATGCCCTGCTACTGTATTCTCCTCTTGCACTTAGTACAACAGCAGCTTTCTCCTCCATATGCCGCCTGCTTTGGGGCAAAATCACTTCATCACCTTTGTACGGTCCTCCACCCTCCCAATCCCTCACTCTTCTCTAACAATTGGGTCCTCTTTGCTTGCTTCCTATTCCCCACCTCGTCCTACATTATGCGATTGATATCTTCTGTCTGGTATGCCTACCCTCTCCTAACATTTCCCACTACAAAATGCACAGTTTTTGGCTTGGATCCAGCCAAGTTCATTATCCATGACTCTTGTAGTTCTATGTTCAATGTATAGTAGCTGTAAATGTGCATTTTACTATAATAGCAGCTATTTTAACTGTTTGTACTATTGTAACTTGTCTTTCTGTATTATTACTGCAGGACCGCAGGTCCACCTTTGTAAATGAGCTTACTCAATGGTGCCCATCTGATAAATAAAGATTTTGATTGATTGATTGATTGATGTCTCTATTATTGCCACTATGTCCAGGTCAGTCACTGCCATCAAGGTCACCAGGTCTGGTATTTTATTTCCCAGACTGCTTGCATTTGTATACATGGCCTTCCAGGTGTTACTGCCTGCCCACCTTCTATTCCCACATTTATCCTCTTGTTTCTTTCCTCTGGTTTCCTTATTTTGCTGCCTCCCTTCCTTTGCCATACTCTTTATAACTGGTTTAGCTGTATCAGACAATAACTTCCCTTTCTGATCCTCCTTACTGACTCTTCTAACCTGTGGGGCTGGGCTGCTTGAATCTCCTGTTCCTATCGCCGCTTGAAAGTTTAAATGCTTGCCAAGAAAGCATTAAACCATTCATTGAGGACTGATGTCCCTTCCTGGTCAGATGCAGGTCGTCACCCTTGTATAGTCTCGTATCACTCCAGGTGGATCCCCAGTCTCCAATGAAGCTAAACCCTTTCACTGCACCAGCACTCCAACCAAGTATTGAAGCTTCTGATGTGGAGATTCCTAGCCTCCTCCCTGCAGTGGATTGGCAGCACTTATGCAAATGTTAAGGAGCTCACTACCTCCCCAAGGCACCTTCTTAACCCCTTGATGTCCTCCTGCACCTGCTGTAAGCACACCTCATCTCTGGCTTGGTCATTTGCATGCAGGTGGACTATGACCCTGGCCACCCTCTCCTAGCTACCACTTCAGTGATCCTCTGGATCTGCTCCCTCCCTCTGAGCTGTGCCTCTTGAAAGGCACCACCTCCCTCCCTACCCAACTGCCTATGTCCAAATCCATTCTCTGGACAATTGAGCCCCCGCCAGGAGTATCTTCCCTTCCTCTAGGGGTCCTCTGCCTCCTGCCCCTGGATTTCCTATCTGGAGGACCTGCTCATCCTCCCTGGTTGCAACCTTGTATTCCCTTACAAGACTCTCCTGCTCCTCATGGACAGCACTGGAGTTTCTAAGTTGGACCAGATGGGGATGTGCCTTTGATTTACCACCCTCTATCTCCTGAGCCTCCATAGTTCATCCATCCCCTGTCCAGGCATTGTGGCAGTGGCTGGGAAATGGTGGCCTCTGGGTGGGGGGCAAGGTGGCCAATACTCCTGTTATCTTGGCCCAGAGACTGACCACCTCTACTCTCAGTCCAGAGAGATGCCTTTTTTCTCCTCTTCCTCTTTCTCTTTCTTCCTTTCTGTTCCTCTCTCTCTTTCAGCCTTCTTTGTCAGGACTTGCCTTCTGAAAGGGGTTGCCCTTAAATTGCTCTGCTAGATTATCTGTATGAAACAAGATGTGCTATGTAGATGTATGAAGCATGTTCCTGTGAAGTAACAGGAAATTGTAATCTATGAAAAGTTTATAAAAGTTGGATGAGTCCAGGATGGGTGGGATGGGGAGGGTGGGTAGGTATCTACACTGCCTTGAACCCCTGGTAGTAAAAACAATCAGCCCACTTCTCACAGCTACCTTATAGCTGTTTATGTTTGCTGTCTGTTTAACTGCAAGGCAAAAGTACAGCAAATACAGACACAACAAAAGTGAGTTAAGGCACACAGCAGGGCAAAATTATAACAACCTCAGAAAAGCAAATGTCAGTTTAAGCACTCAGCTAGACAAAATTACGACAACTTCAGCACAAAACAAAGTAACTTAAAGCACTCAGCAAGGCAAAAGTACAGCAACCTTTGAACAAATTAAAAGTAAGTTAAAGCACTCAGCAAGTCAAAAGTGCAACAACATCGGAAAACAAAACTATGTTAAAGCACTCAGTCATCCAAGACTGGCTTCTTCCTCCCTCCTCTGACTCTGCCAAGTTCTCCATTATCCCATCGGCAAGTTCCTCCTTCTGCTTCACTTAATTTGCAGGTTGTGACACAACTTCAACACAATAGAAAATGCAAATCACTTACCTACAGCTCAGTGGCACATTGAATGTGTGTTCACTTGAACCCCTTCTAAGGAAGCCCTTGGTGCTGAAAAGTCTAACTCCTTTGTCTTGCTAAACTGCCCAAATCTAAACCCATCCTAACATCTATGCTATTTAAGACCTGCTCTTTTCTTCTCCAGCTGCCTGCCCTTGAACGGGCTGCTTCAGCTCCCACGGTTGGCCGGCACCCAGCCAGCCACCAACCGAGACCAGGATGCCCGCCTGCAGCTCCTTGAAGGTACGGGACAGCACAGCCACCTGAACACGGTGCTTCCAGCAAACCCACTCTGATTGGCCAGGACTTTTCCCTGCTTCTGCCACCTGGCACTTTTTACAAATAGATTTTAGATAGAACTAAGCACATTTCAAGTGTGTAATAGAAGTTTTTTTTTTTTTAGTGGCTAGTTTTCCATTAGCAGGTTATACAGACCTGCCACTAGGTTGTGGGCAATATGGCCTGCATTATCATTTTACTTCAAATCCTGGCAAAAGTATGACTCATAAAGCACTGATCCATGCTAAGTCAGAAGTCATCCCAGCCTGGGAACCCACAATCATAGTTCCTGCTGCATCTTCATATTGCTTCCCTACTCTTAATCTGTCAGGTTTTCATTTTAATTCTCATCCTCTCCTCTGGCCCTCCCTCCTTCACCAATGTCTTTCTGTGCACTTCCCTGTTAGCCTTGAACGGCCATGTCAGCATCTCCTATGCCCTGGCCAGACGTATTCTCAATGAATGAACACAACACAAGAACCCATACGAAAAGAGCCCACTTCTACTTGATAAATGCCCTCAAGAAATGTTTCTAATTCTCCTTTTCTGTTCAGGCAATGTCAACTAAATCCAGGTCCCCCAACTCAAATCACTCTGTTGGAGTTTGCAGCTGCTCCTGGATGAAACTGATGATGGTCAATATTCTAAGCCTGCTCAAAAACTTGATCATCTTCAAGTTTTGGCAGCCCACACTGACCTAGATATGATTATAATTACAGAGTCATGGCTAAAAAGACCAACACTGATCCGCAAATTACTATATCGGGCTTCAAGCTCTTTAGGGCTGATAGGATTCGAGGGGGTGGTTGTATACGCCAAATCAAAACTTGATGTTAGCAGCATTTCCTGTAAAACTAAGCCCAAGGATTACGAGATTGTCTCACTTAAACTTTGCCTTCCATTCTCAGAGTGCATCACAATCATTGGTGGCTATAGACCCCATCAGGAGGCACAGAAATTCTTAACATGTTGAAATCCATAACTTTGGCTGCTAACATGGAAACAATAATCTTAGGGGACTTCAATATGGATTGGCTCACTACTAAATCCCACTCCCTAAAAGTCATCTGTGATGACTGGGTCTTACACAGATAGTAACTGAACCCACAAGAATTAATGCTTCTAACTCTGCCAACAGCTCACTCTTAGATGTCATTAACTCGCATCCCCATAAAATCTCACATTCTGCAGTTTTCCATAACAACATGAGCGACCACAGTATCGTTGTATGCACAATATTCCAATCTAAAACCCAGCAGCACCCTAAATTCAGAATTAAATGCTCATTCCTTAAATTCAACTCAGTAAACTTCCTAACCGATCTAGCTATGATCAGGTGGCAAGACCTATATCTTGCCAAATCTGCTGATGCCACCTTCTGTGTCCTAAATGACAGCCTCACTACCCTAACCAAAAGCATGCTTCACTTATTAAAATGAGGGTGTGGAAAATCTCACATCGTGGTTCACCCAAGAACTTAAATCTGCACTTACCAATAGAGACAAGCTATGGGCTAGGGCCAGGCACACAAAGAATCAGGCAGACTGGCAGGCGTTAGAACTGCCAGAAACGCCTGTGTTAAAAGTGTACATGCTACTAAAGCAAACGCTCACATCTCCACTTGGCGCAGGCCAAAGGAACTCCCAAAAATCTGGAAGACACTGAGATCCATTGAAGGCCATCCTGCTGCTTCCTCCTTCCCACCAAGATGCTGGCCAAGGACGGGATTGTTGAAAATAAACTGAATCGAAGAACTTAACCTTCACTTTGCCACTGCCAGGTTGGCATTTGACTCCTCCCATATGCTAGCCAAGTGAATAGCAACACTAGCCCAGATTCTACACATGCTACTCCAACTCATCCCTTCCAGTTGTGCCTGTTTAGCTACAAAGAAGTCGAAGACATAATTCTTAGCCTTGACACCAAGAAAAGTGCAGGGAAGATGGCCTTGAATCATTTTTTTTGCGGTTAGGCTATGCCCAGCTCACAGCCCCCATCCTTCACATCTTCAACCTCTCTATTACCACAGCCATTGTACCATCCTGCTGGAAATCTGCCCATGTTCTTCCTGTCTTCAAATTAGGAGATCCTTGTGACTTAAACAACTACCGTCCTCATCTCTATCTTGCCCATTCTTCCAAAGTGCTGGAAAAACTTATATACAACCAACTAAAAATCACCTTGAAGTGCACTCACTCCTAAACCCAGCCCAATCTGGCTTCAGGTCGAAGCACAGTACCATCTCAGCCTTGGCTAAAGTCTCTAATGACTGGATCCATGCTATGGACACCAAGAAGGTTACTGGTGCAGACTTTCTAGACCTCAGTAAGGCCTTCGACACTGTAGACCATCACCTCCTAATCACCTGTCTTGCCTACATAGGTGCCGCTCCACTTACCTTAGAGTGGTTTAACAGTTATCTCACGAGAAGGATACAAAAGTCAAGCTGATGGCCTACTATCTGCCCCCTTCCAATTGCCAGAGGAGTCCCTCAAGGCTCCATCCTAGGACCAATTCTTTTTTCCTGTACATCAACAACCTTGACTCCTACATAAAGAACTCTAGCATACATTTCTTTGCAGACGATATGGTTTTGTACACATCAGGCTCTGCCCTTAACTGAAGTCAGGGAAGCACTCCAAGCTGACTTTATCCAGTTAGAAAGCAACCTTATCAATGCCAAGCTTCTCTTAAATGCCAAAAACCAAGACAATGATTTTCTCGAGACTTGCCTTTGTCTGGTGCCCTACCTACCCCACCTAAAAACTTCATAGTTGCCTCCCTAGGTGAACTCTTGGAAGTCATACCTAAATTTAAATATTTAGTGTGTGGATAGACAACAAACTTACTTCAACAACCACATCGAGGATCTATCAAAGAGACTTAAAGCATGCTTGGGTTTCTTCTTTAGAAATAGGACCTCTTTTTTCTCGTGACCCGCAAAAGACTTGTTCAAGCAACATTCCTTCCTTGCTTGACTACGGAGACATTATTTTATCTCCTCCTCAACCTTGAGCCTATCTAAACTGGATGTACTCTATCACCGTGCTCTTCGCTTCAGTACTAACTCTGCATAAAGGACCCACCACTGTGATCTTTATGCAGCAGTTGGTGGACCTCTCTGCCACCAGACGCCTCCTGCATGCTGGCATTTGGACCCTCAAATTACTACTCCACAAACTGCCTGTCTATTTAACGCTCTCATACACATCTCGCATAGTGCCTACTCCCTAAGGAAATCCAACCTTGTCCTACTAGATGTTCCCAGGACATGTACCATAGCTGGCCAAAGACCTGTCTCATACGCCCTCCCAAACATTTGGAACCAACTACAAGCTATGCTGAAGCTAACCAGCATCGTATCAATTAACTCCTACAAAACACTAGCTATCTCTAAATTAAAAGACATATGAAGGTGCTACTAGGCCCCCAATGCCAAGTCAACTTCCTAGGTACCAACTGGCCTCTACTTATTAAGCTGAAATGTGTTGCATAATTTAGGCAAGGTTAAAGCTGGAATGTACTGCATATATAGCATAAGGACTTCTATTGTGTATACCTCTTGTATTATAATTTTTTTCTTTGTTGTTCTACATTTTATATCTCCTGTCTATGTAATTGTGAACTGTATGTGTATGTGCCTCAGGACCTCCTTGTGAATGAGCTTGCTCAACAAAGTCTTTCCTGCAATAAACTTGAACTTGAACTTTATAAGCAAAGAATCAGTGGTTCAAATTCAAGTAGACATAGCTAGAATCCTGGTAGGGACTTCCATGTTTTTCAACTTTATTTTTGTAAAATGGAAATTCACTTGAGTAGCAGTTCATGGTGGTGTGGAGTTGCATAGCAGTGGTAGCCACAGACATTGCCAGCTATTTCCAGATACTTCACAACATTTCTGAAAGTTTGTCTCTGCTGCCCCTACTGTTTAAATGCAGAAAGCATCAGATATTTTGGAAATATCACAGAAATTTTGGGAAATATCTTGCAGTGTCTGTGGCTACCACTGTAAATTATATTAAATGTAAATTTACCTAAGAACAACCATTTGTGAAGGTAAATTGCTTGCTGGGATTAGATCCTCAGTCATCTGTTTTGCAGGTGTGACATAACCAGGGTCCCTTGTTCACTGCGGCAAACTGGACCTACATTCTGTGGCAGGCCCCATGCTTGCTGCAGACAGGCTATCATCAATTCTGGGAAATTCTGTGATGGGCTTTACATTCTCTGGCAACTTAAATGAGCCTCAAAATAAAATCGAGTTACCCAGAAAGAATGCTCAGGAAGAAAAGGCAGCCTGGGGCAGTTTAGCAGATGCACAGGGTGTAATGTCAAGACATTCTGGCATCATGATTTAATTGGATATAAGGTATGGGGAATTGAAGGTTTATTTATTGATTTTACTGCAGTCTGTTTTATTGTCCTGTGGCTCCTTCCACCTGGCCAGTGCTGGTTTATCACAGCTATGTTGCTGAGAATTTCTCCCCGCCTGCCCAGTTGCTTGAAGACCAGTACTGCCTGGTTGGAAAACAATGCTGTTTTAATGAGTTACCTCCCACCCACATGCTTGAAGCCTGGGGTGATGGTTTGTGCTGTAATTTTTTCTAGTTGCTTCCTCCTGCTGGTGCAGTTCAACACCAGTGGTGCTTGTGCCAATGCTACTTGGCTTCCATGTCTTTTCTTTGCAACTCTGTATGGATTTACTGTGAGGCTAGAGTAGCTGGACCATTTTACATAGACAAAAGGTCCACAAAGTCTCCCATTACTAATACTTTTCATTCCACAGTTTTGCAATTTGCAAATGGAACCACCATTCTAGCTCATTAAAATAGACTTCCTGAAGTTCCTCAGTGTTTGTAGAAGGCTCTAATGGTCATAAGCTTCAGGTTGAGTGCCAGTGGATTGGAAAGGGATGGTCCACTGACTACTGCAACCCAGGGGATGGTTGCATAATGGAACTGCCAACAACTCACTTTAATGCCATGTTAAGCTTGCTCACAGTTATTTTAGCCATTTAGTTGGGGTGTTTCAGTGGTAATGGCTATTTTACTGCACCAAAAATGCTGCTTCTGCGGCAAAGGCTTGTTTCTGCAGCAGGACCATGTTTTCTTGGCAGTTGCTGTAACTGCAGAATAACAGGGGCCCTGGACATAACCTCTACATTATATAAATTGTATCTTACTTACCTGTAATTCAGTAGCACACTGAATGTGTGCTTGTTTAGCAGGCAAAGGTCAATGGCTCAAACCTGAGCAGGAATTTAAACATTTTTTAAATGAAAACTCTGTTGAGCAGCAATTTGTGGTGGTATAGCATGGGATAGCAAATTATACGAGAAGTAAATTTAGCTAAGAACAACAATTTGTGAAGATAAATTGCCTGCTGGGATTAAATACCCAGTCACCTGCTGTCAAGGTTGTGACTTAACTGCAATTTTATAGGAACGCAATTTCCATACCTGCAGCTCTGTTACACACTGACTGTATGTTCATTAAGCAGGCAAAGGGTTAGTGCTTTGAATCCATGTAGTCACACAATATATTCTATTTTAATCTTTATTTTGTGCCATTATTACAGTTGGTACTGTGCTTTGATTAAAAGTACTGTTAAAATCTCTGAGAGGGTGCTCATGGCAAAAGAACGTATTTTTCAGCACTTGAGAAGTGCTTCAGTCGTGTATACAAATATGTTTTCCAACAAGTTGATAAGCATTTAAACTGCCCCAGTTCTCAGGCTATTTCTGACTCTGTGTTAATTGATTTTAAAGTTGTGTATAGCAGGAATTTGGATAAATCCAAAACTAAAGTGGCTCAGTATGTGGAGATACACAAAGTCACGATGTAAAATAGTGTATGCTAACAGGTAATTAAAATAGGCAAACTGCATCCTTTTGCCTTGAAGCTTTCCATGTTCCTGTGATCATTCTGCAGCTATCCATAGACATTAGTTTTATCAAATATTTCATAAGCACATGTATAGACTGAATTATTTAAAAGAGATACTGCTTATTACTGAAATGTCAAGAAAATGCTTATTAACTATTTACTTTGAGCATGGATTAATTGGTACCTGAATGTCTAATAAATGTTTAGCAAATATTTATTAAGCAGTCCTACAAATACTTTATATGGATTAAAGGAAAACCATCATTATTGACCCCATTAGAGCTTCCCCAGTCCAACTTGTTTGAAACATTCTGACTTGCTAAATTTTACTTTTCTGAGACCCATGCTCAGATGACATGGCAGAAGCTGTGCAGGGCCATCTCCTGTCACAGTGCATCTCTGCACTGCTTAGTTGTATTCAAAAGCAAACAAGCAAGCATTGCTGAGCCACACTTTATCAGGAGATGGTGCTATGCAACACCAGCTATGTTGGCTAATCACATCTTACAAAAGTAAAACTTAATAAGTCAGAATGTGTTAAAAATATTTTTATGCCACAAAAAAAGCATTTTGGGAGGGAGTTATTGGGGTGCTGAGTTTCTAATAATGGCAGTTTTCCTTTAAAAAAGAAGTCATGTACTCTATTTATAAGCTATCACCAGATGTACCAAGACTAGCTACAGTACCTGGAGGAATTAACACTTTGATCAACCAAGTCTCAAACTGACTGCCATTCCTTGCATTACCACACTCACCTTTAAACATAATTTCTGCTTTCTCCATAAGACATGGAAACTTTTGGTTTATTTGGTGGCAGTGGTGGTGGTGCTAGGTGCTGGTGAGTTCTACTAAAATAACAATACTCCACTGTCCTGATGTGCATGACATGAAAGGGACAGGGTCAACATGCAAATAGCTGTATCACAACCAAGCTAAACATTTGAATAATGCTTTTGGCCCACAAATAAATATCTTTTGTGCACAATTCTGTTAGTAAAATGCTATACTAAACCTTTCAGTGTGTTCTGCTAGATATCTAGTTAGTTTTTAATCCCTGCACATATTTTCTAAGACACCATTCTGATTACGTCCAACAACTTCAGTTCATTTACATGATGTGGGCCTGCATTTTAGAAGGTTAGAATGTTGGCAATTAATGTAGCAATACTAGTTGTGCTTGTTTCATTCTAGCTCCTTTTAAAATTTATTTATTTAAAATTTGGTAACCAGGTAAGGCACACTGAGCCACGGTTCATTTCCATGTATGACCTGGGGGAGGCGGAGTGAGTACAGACATGAAGAGCAATTACAGGCCATTTAAAGTGCATAGACAAAATACATTTGCAGTTGAGGCAATGTGAAAATAAGTTAGGTCTCAAATGACCTAGCAACAGCATGACATCTAGGTAAAGAAAAGAACAGTGTATGGGTTTTTACATGGCTGTAATAATCAAAAGGGCCATAGCACCACCACTGCCCTTCTGGAACTCACCTCATATCCACTCTGCCCTAGATAGAGGACAAATCACAGAGTTGTCTTCATAGATCTTACTAAGGCGTTCGACACCGCCAACCATCAGCTCCTACTATCCACTCTGACCAGTACGGGATTCTCCCCGGATGCCCTGGGTTGGTTCTCCTACTATCTGTCAAACTGCTCCCAGCAGATTAAGATAGGAGACACTGTCTCCAGTAGGCTACCTGTCCTCTCGGGTGTCCTGAAGGGTCCGTCCTGGGGCCATTACTTTTCAGCCTCTTTCTAAATTCCCTCCCTAAGACCTGCCCGGGAACCTTCTCCTCTATGCAGATGATGCCGTCCTCTATCGTCCAACACTGACCTCTACTGCTCCACCTCACCCTCCAGTCCTCCTTCAGCTCCAGAAATATGGCTAGTGGCCCATCACCTTGTCCTGAACTATTCCAAGACTAAGGTAATGTACTTCTCCATCCATCTAATTCAAAAAGGCACTTTGTCCACAACTTAGGACTGCCAACCACACCACCCTTGACCAGGTGGACTCCTTCAGATATCTAGGCCTAACACTTGACCCTGCACTCACATTCCACCAGCATATCCACCTCCTTTCTACTACCCTCAATGTGTGGCTCGGGCTCCTGTGTCGCCTCAAACACTGCTTTACCCCAAATGCCTTAAGGCTAGCTGTCTCCTCCTCAATCCTCTCCCTACTAGATTATGGTCTAGTCATCTATGGGGCAGCTAACTCCTCAGCACTCAACAGACTACGTGTCTCCCTAAATAAAGCTTGCCACCTCACTTTAGGCTGTGACCGGCTAACTCATACATGCACACTACAATGCAACCAACTGGCTTAGCCTTGACAATAGGATCAAGTTCACACATGCCTCATGGCAAAAAATTGCCCTTGGTCCCTGCCCATCAGGTCTCGCCCACTAATAAGACCAGCCCAATCACTAAGCACACTCGGAGTTATGGTAACACCTACTGTCTGTCCCCATTGCGTACCTCCCTATACCAGAGGTCCTTCAGCTGCAGAGCCCCATCCTGGATAAATAGTCTGCCCCACCGATTGAAAATGAGAACAGATTAGGATCTTTCAAAATCACCCTTAGATCCCACCTACAGGCCTCAAACCTTTGTGACTGTCTTTGACCAATCCTTCATCTAACGACCCGCCTAGGCTATGGCTGGCTCCCCTCATCATAACTCTGCCACTAACAGCGTCCCTCTTGTATAGCTCAGCACTGTTATACCATATTGTGTTGCTTGTCTGCCCTAACTTGACCTAGGTCTCCATGAGGCCCACAAATGCCTCTGTAACTACTGTTAATGTAAATACCTGACTATGTACTGCTGTACTGCTATGTAACCTCTTCTTCATATGTAATACTTGTGACATGGAACCTTTGTAAAGGAGTCCTTGACTCAAAGGTACTTCGAATCTCCAATAAATAAATAAAAAAAAAAAGAAGAATATGGACCACATAGATTAGAAAGCAGACTGGGGGCCTGAAGTGCAGGTGATCCAGATGGGGGAGATATATACTAGGAACGGAGGGCAAGGAGAGGCTGGGAGGGAGGCAGGAGGTTCAAAAGAGGTAGTGACAAGTACAGAGGGAACAGGAGAAGGTGGGCTGTAGAGAAGAGGTGTAGATTTCAGAGGAGGGAGATGATAGGAGAAGGCAGCCTGCCCAGCATATGAGTGAGAATGGGAATAGCAAAGGTATGGGAATTCCTGGAACACAGTGAGTAAGAGGAGGGGAGGCACTGGAGAAGAGTGAGGAGAGACAGGAGGAAGGAGCCAAATCATATTTATTGATGAAGTAGCTACAGTGGCACCGGTGACATACAGGTAGAGGGAGGATGGAAATGGAGGAACAGAGAGAGCAATGATGAGTGGAATGGAGAGTTGGTGGCAAAGTGACAGAAGCATTGCAGAGGGTGTCCAATCGGAAAAGGAAGAGGAGAGGAGAGTGGTACTATAGTCCACACCTGCAAAACCAGGAGAAGCATTTTGGTTATGAGCGCCTAGTGAACCTGGGTCAGGGTCAGTCCTTATTACAGTGTAAGGCATCAAGTTCCAGTTGAAGTTTATAAAACAGACAACTAATCTGGCTATCATCCAGTGTTTCTAGGGAGGAATCTGAATTATGCACAAACATTAAGTATTCACAGAATATTTCTATAATACCTTCATGACACCATGGCATTGGCATTATTTTATAGCCTAAATTCCCAATATTTGGTATGATTCTGTTTTAACTGTGATCTCTTTGCTCTCAGCACTAATGTCACATCATCATAACATGCACTGTTACTTTAAGAGGCATCACTATTTCAACAGACTATACACTTACATCTTGGTTCTCTTGATGATGCATTTGCTAAATGAAACTGGTCGAGGTTAGGGTGTGCCCTACCATACTGTCTTTGGGCACTTTGTATATTTGCACATATTTACAAACTTTGCACAATAAAGGTTTTGTGAAAACATTCCAAGCATCTGGTGCTGCCTTTGTTTGGTTTTGTTTAGTACTGTGCCTGGCTTTAGCACAGACATGCTGTTGTGACGTGGTTATCTGTTTCCCTTTAGCATGTTGGTAAACATGTTAGCAATATGCTAACCATGCATTAGAATGGCTGGATAGGGAAGGGACATATTCAGCAGCCCCAGCACTAAGTTGATAGTTGAGACATATAATATGCTCCTGCACCAATACAAATAAAGGATGCCCCTGCATACAGGGCACAGTGGTAATTCAGTGATTTTGAATGTCCTAAACAGACACAGTGTCTCAGCATTGTTTAAGGCATTCAAAACCCTATGCTTACCAAATCACACAGTAATGAGAGTTGCCTTCCCAGTGGACCAAATGTCAGTCTCTGCCAGTATCTCCACCTCCACCCCAATCACCAGTCTGATCCACCTACTAATGACTATACCTCATCAATGGCAGTCTAAGGCCCCAACCTGATCTTATGTATGACACCCACTCCTGTCAACTCAGCACTTTCCAGCTCAGCCCCCAGTGGCACCCCACTCATATTATTCAACCTAGGATTGCACAGATCAAGTGCTGCCTCTTCCCAGTGACAGCAACTGGCACAGCCCAATGCTTACCACATTGGCCTTCTGCCATCTGAGTGACAGGGAGCACATTCGTGCCTTCTGTGGAAACTGTTTTTCTACAGTAGGTGCAAGCTTGTTTCTCATCATTCAGACAGAAGCTGACCAAAGTGATGATAAGTGGAGGGGCTGTGCTAGTTGCCATCTAAGGGGTAAGTTGAAGGGTTGTGCTAGTTGCCATCTATGTGAGGAGTCAACAGTTAACTAATGAACTTCAGGGTGAGTGGGGGCCACCAAGTAATGGAGTTGGAGGTGCTGAGGGGCCAGGATTAAGAGGAGGTACTGGACCTGAGATTGGGGAGTGAGGGGCCCTAGTCTGCCAGGTTTTGAGTGCATACCTATAGTAGAAAGATTGAATATGTGATCTCAGGTGGGGGACAGTAAACTGCCCTGGATGAGGGTATAACCATAGAAGGGGAAAAGAATCTGGAGATTGGGGACACTAGACTGTCTGGAATTAGGGTGTCTTCATAATTGGAGGCTTTGACCCACAATAAGAAAGTAGGGACACAAGACTGCCAAGGATGAGGATGTAACCATAGTAGGAAGACTTTGTATGCAGTCGGGGATGGGGAGTGTGGTTATGGCTACACACAATACTGCCACACAGACATGTGAAGTGGTATTGTGTTCAGCTGCTAATAAGCACAAAACAGGTATGTATATGGCCCTGTAACGTCTTGTATGCCTTATGTGCTTATAAGTATGCTGGTAGCTGAAAATGAATTGCAGGGGCAGGGTGCAATCCCATTTCTGACACACTGCTTTCCTTTGCTTCTGTGAGCCACAGTCTTGCAGAGGCTGTGTTAATGCTGTGCATAGTCACTGTGTACTATTCTCCCACAGCTCCCATATTCAGACAGGCAGCACACACCAGTTGGAACACACTGCATTGTCTGAATATGTCTCCTAGGATGGCTACACTATCTCACATGCACCGCTAATGGGTTCACAGCACTAATGGCTGGCTATGAAAATAGGGCCCATGCACTAAAACTAATGAAAGCAGAAAGACACAAAGTTTCATTTCCACAAAAACATGTATTATAAAACTGTTAAAATTTATTTATTTAAGATATCATAGGAATTACAACTCTTTGAGTCATAGACTCGTTTCAAAGGCTCCACGTCAAATAACAGTATTGAAAGTATCAAACAACAGCATACAGCAGTTACATCAATAAGAGCAGTTAAAATAAAAAATGAATATGGTGGACAACAAATAGTGAGTTTACAGGACACAAATGTGGATATTTTCCTATACAGGTGGTAGCTAAGTATACTGGTACAGAGACACGTTATTATAGTCCTAGAGCAGGGCAACCTAGGGAGGCATTGTCAAGATGGCATAACACTGGTACCACATAGAAACATAGAAACATAGAATTTGACGCATATAAGGACTGCTTGGCCCACCCAGTCTGCCCATTTCCCTACCTAACGGATAAGCTGCAGATCCTAGTTAACCAACAGCCTACTTCCTCCTACCCCCACTAGAATTGCATTATGTTTGTCCCATGCAGACAGTGGTAGTACACAGTGTTACAGTTCAATCAATCGAGTGCAGCCTCAAAGGCAGCATTGTCAAAGTAGTCTTGTATCGGTACAAGTTATGATACATATAATATGAGTCATGCTACAAATGATATAATCCACAGGCTAGTAGACTAATGAAGCAGTACTAGGGGTGCTGCTTCAGAAGAGATATTTGTCATAGGCTAGCAAGGATTACCTCTAGTGCTAAGGCTGGGTCTGGGACTAAGCCTAGTGGGCACACTGGCAGTTTTGGAGGGAAAATGTGATTCTTTAGGACTGCCTTGAAAGGACCGATTTTGGAGATGGAGGTGAAGGGAACTATGTGGGAACTCTATATGGGAAGGATCTTTGAGCTAAGGTGGTCCTAACCCTGGGAACTGTCCATACATTTTTGGTGGCAGTATGAGTGGCAACAGAGGAAGAGGCTGAAGGGAGGACGCAGTGACCACTGGAGGTCATACCCAGGTGGATTATTTTGGTAAGAAGGTAAGTTTGACATTGGAGTTTTCCTCCGGGGTAAGAATATTGGTTAGGGTGTAGGGGCGGCAGGTATGGGTTCACTTGTTTGCACCAGAGGGAGCCGCATGGTTTGTTGATAGCCAGCTGGATTTTGTTTAGCACAGTGCAGTCAGCTGCTGAATTAATGGTGAGCTTGTAGTCAACAAGTGACAGGACTAATGAAGTGACTGCCAGATGTAGGGCTTCAGGCGGCAAGCAGTCCTTGTGTCAGTATAGCAGCCTGATGCGGCATTAATGGCAGAGGAAAGTATGTTAATGTGGGCATGGAAGGAGAAGGCAGTGTCAAAGGTGATGCCCAGATATTTATAAGTATGGACCTGGTCCAGTGGGAGGAGTGAGCTTGAGAGGATCTTTAGGTGTGCATCCTTGGCCTTGTTTTGGTGATGTGTAAAGAGCATTGGCTTTGTTTTCTTAATATTGGTAAGTCTGTGGTCTGAAAAAACAATTTTCTACTTGGTTGACAGAGTCCTGAGGGAGGATTGGAAAGCAGCAGGGTCAGAGTGTGATGCATAGAGAACGGAGTCATCAGCATACAGCAGCATGCTACCATGGAAGAATTTGGGTAGTGCATTTAGATAGATGATGAACAACAGAGGACCCAGAATGGAGCCCTGCAGAACCCCAGAGCGGACAGGTAGGGTGGTGCAGAGGTATTGTTAATCTTGGCACATTGTGATCTAGCGGTGAGGTAGCTGGAGAACCAGGAGAGGAATCTTATGATGCACTGATGCATTGGAGTGCGTTAGAAGAAGGAGGTGGGAGACCATGTCGAAGGCCTTAAATAGGTCAATGAAAATGGCTCCAGCAAGGTGTTTTGTCAAGGGAAGAGTGAAGGAAATTAGAGAATTCCATGAGGGGGCGGTAGTCGTGTTTTGCCCAGATCTGAAACCATGTTGTTCCCTGCAAAGTAGGTTGTGACTAGGGTCATGACAGCTGTTTTCCAGGTGGTTGGGAACTGTCCCAAGTACAGAGAGAGAGGTTAGAGATCCATTAGAGGGAGAGGAGCGGTGTCAAGAACCAGATGAAGGATTTTCATGTCAATAGAGTCTTTACAATAATTGAAGCCACTGAGAGCTTTGGACAGGTAAGTTTTTGCTTCCCTCATGGTAATGACCTTGAGGTAGAATGGAGGGCATTGTAGTTAGGCTCAGTGATAGCAGTACAGGGTCAAAAAGTTGTTCAGAAGAACAGCGCTAAGGTCAGAGAATGTGGAATTAAGGCAGTCAGCAATGGACTGGGGATCAGTGGAGGTGACATTATTGATACAAAGCTAAGACAGGGTGGAGGTGGGATTTTCCATTAAACTCTTTAATGTTGTACCCAAATTTCCATACACTCCAGTATTTACTGAAGAGAAGGTAGGGTAGACTCACAGCTCTGCACCATGGACACAGGGGAGGGAGGTGTGCACTAGTCCCTTCACAAAAGAAAGGGTCCTACAAGAGCTCAATAAACTTAGGGTGGACAAGGCAATGGGATCTGATGGCATACATCCCAGGGTACTAAAGGAGCTAAGGGTGGAACTAGCAGAGCCATTATCAGAACTGTTTAGTGAGTCTCTGAGCATAGGAGAGGTCCCAGAAGACTGGAGAAGGGCTCATGTGATCCCGCCCACAAGAGTGGTAGTAGGAGGAGGCAGGAAACTATAGCCAGTCAGTCTTACCTCAGTAGTGGGCAAGATTATGGAGAAACTCCATAAGGAAAAGATTGTGCAACACCTGGAAGCCATAGGAAGACAGGATCCAAGACAGCATGGGTTTACAAAAGGAAGGTCCTGACAAACTAATCTTATAGATTTCTTTGACTGGGTAACCAGAGTAGTGGACCAAGGGGAGCAGTTGATGTTGCACCTACTTGACTGCAGCAAAACTTTCAATACTGTTCCACATAGAATAATGATTAATAAGCTGGGTAAGCGCGGGTGGGTCAGGCGTTAGTCAACTGGGTAGCAAACTGGTTGCCGGGCAGAAAACAGAGAGTGGTGGTAAGCGGTATACAATCAAAAGAGATGCAAGTCAGAAGTGGGGTACCTCTGGGATCAGTCATGGGACCAGTCCTCTTCAATATCTTCATCAGTGACATTGAAGATGGACTGGAAGGTAAAGTTTGTCTGTTTGCAGATGACACCAAAATCTGCAACAGAGTAGATGATCCAGATGGTGTGGGCAGAATGAGAAGAGATCTGGATAAACTAGCAAAATAGTCAGAAGAGTGGCAACTGGGGTTTAATGCAAATAAGTGCAAGATCATGCACATAGGAGGAGAAACCCTGAAGCCTACTATAGGCTGGGAGGGAGTTACTGGCAGTCACAAAGGAAGGAAGAAAGAGAAGTGGGTGTCATCATCACCAATGACCTGAAATCATCCAAGCAGACCTCTAAAGCAGTAGGTAAGGCTAGAGGATGTTGGGGTGTATTAGTAGGGGTATCACAAGTCTGAAGAGGGAGGTAATAATCCTCTTTACAAGACACTAGTTAGGCCCCATCTGGAGTACTGCAGCAGCACTGGAGGCCACACCATCACAAAGACATTAACCAAATTGAGGCAGTCCAGAGAAGGGCAACCAAAATAGTGCAGGGACTGCATCAGAAAATGCATGAGGACAGATTAACTGAACTCAATATGTATACCTTCGAGCAAAGGAGGAGAGATGTGATATGATTGAAACATTCAAACGCCTTAAGAGCATTAACAAGATGAAAGAGTCTGACATGTTTCAATATAAGAAAAATAGCAGGACAGAGGACACAGCATGAGATTGAGGGAGGCCTATTAAGGGGTACTGTGACAAAGTTCTTTTCACAGAAAGGGTGGTGGATGCATGAATGGCCTACCTCAGGAAGTGATGGATATGAATACAGTGCAGGGCTTCAAATAGGCATGGGATAGACATAAGGGAGCAATACAGATGAGTATGAATAGATAGACCATTGACCGAGCAAAGGCCTATGGCACATTCATAAGGTAGAAAAAGAAATGGACAGACTGGATGGGCCTTGCGGTCCTTATCTGCCGCAACTTCAATGTTTCTATGAGGAGGCCAGAGTGGTTCTATAGTATTCACCTTAGCTTTACCTATGGCCCAAGTGCACTTGTGAGCAGCATTGTACTCCTGCCTGTCTGCCTGTGTGCCAGAGGCAATGGCTCTGCACCAGAGATTGTTTCTTTGTTTTAGTTGCTGCAGCAGTGCAGGGGTGACCAGGGGCATTACGTATCTTGGAATGTGTTTTTGTAAGTGGGGCATAGATATCACAAACATTGTTGAATGAGTTGGTGAAATAATTTAGGGCCTCATCTACATTCTGGGCCTGAGTTATGGGAGACCAGTCCCAGTGTGTCAGATGCTTTCTGAGTTTAGTGAGGCCACCAGGCCGTAGACAGTGATGGGATGTTACGTTGGGCTGTGGGTTTGGCAGTTGACAAGACCAAGAGAAGAAAATTGGGAGTGGTCACCAGGGTGTTGAAGGGACTACAAGATCAGAGATTCTATGGAGACGGTTAGTTAATAAAGATGCCTAGCAGGGTGTGAGAGTTGTTTGAGGAGTTAGTCCTAGTGGGTTGACACACCAGTTGGGTCAGGGATGGTGTAAAAGGCTTTGCTGAAATCAAGGTAAATGACATCCACTTCTTCACCCTGATTTACTTCCTTTGTCACCCAGTCAAAGAAATCAACCAGATTTGTCTGACATGACCTCCCATTGTGAATCCGTGTTGTCTATGGTCCTGGGCTCCGACTGCTTTTAGATGCCCCACTATCCTTTCTTTAAGCAACGCTCTATGATCTTCCCACTACTGAGGTGAAGCTGATCAGCCTATAGTTCCCACCTCCTCCCTGTTGCTGGATTAGTGTAGAGGGACCACATCCGCTCTTCTCCAATCCTCTGGTACCACCCCTGTGTAGAATGACTCAGTGAACGTTGCTGACAGAGGTTCTGCTATCTCCCTTTGGCAGTTCTCCTAATATCTTTGGTGTATGTAGTGCAAGATAATGCATATGGGGCACAAAAACCCTGGCACAATATATCAGTGGGGGGTGAGGATATAGCATGCACCAAGCCGGAAAGGATCTTGGGGTTGTCATCTCTGATGACCTCAAGGTAGGGAAACAGGTGACAAGGCAGCAGGTAAAGCAAATAGGATACTGGGATGTATAGGCAGGCATCACCAGCAGGAAAAGGAGGTCATAATTCCGCTATACAAGACACTAGTGAGGCCCCACCTGGAGTACAGTGTACAGTTCTGAGACCATACCTATGTAAGGACATAGACAGGGTAGAGAAGGTTCAGAGGAGGGCAACAAAGATGGTGCATGGATTGCATCACAAGTCCTATGAAGACAGGTTGAAGGAACTGAACATGTACTCCTGGAGGAGAGGAGGGAGAGAGGATATGATAGAGACATACAGGTATCTTACAGGGAGGAACAGGGTGCAGGAAAACACTATTTTAAGCAAAAAGATGTTCCAGGACAAGAGGGCATGGGATGAAGTTGGAGGAGGATGATTCAGAGGAAACATGAGAAAGAATTTCTTCACAGAATGGGTGGTGGACAAGTGTAACACCCTGCCAGAGGAAGTGGTGGGGGCTGAAACAATCACGGATTTAAGAATGCATGGGATAGACATAAAGGAATTCTGGAGGTCAGGGTAGGGGCAACAGACTTCTAGGAAAACAAACTGAACTTACAAGCTCAAATGGGCAGACTGGGGGCCATAGGCCTGTATCTGCCACACTGTCTATGTATCTATGTATCTATGTATCTATGTATGGCATCTGGTCCCATCGCTTTGTCCACCTTCAATTTAGTGAGCTCCTGCAGGATCCTTTCCTGTGAATGGACTATTGTCCACCTCTTCACCCTTGGCAACTGCTGTACTGCTGTGGCCCATGTCCCTCCCCGTCTTCTATGAATACTGAACAGAAATATTTATTCAGTATTTCTGATTATTCATGTCACCTCCATGCATTCCTCCTCTCCCTTTGAACCTTGTAATCCCCCTGTTTTTCCCCTTTCACTGATGTACCTGAAACTTGTCTTGTTTCTTTCTTAACTGACTGTGCTAAACCTTCCTCAGTCCATGCCTTGCTCTCCTTACTGTCTTTCCCAAGGCCCTCAGACTCTCTAGGTACTCCTCCCTTCTCCTCCCTTTGGGTCTCCTTATGTTTCCTGAACCCTCCTTTCTCCTTCTTTTGCCTTTGAATACAAATCTGATGCATTGGTTTGTTACATCTAGTAAGGCTTCCTTTAGATGTTTCCATTGTTCTTCCACTCCTCCTGTCCTTGTTCTCCAGGGCTCTTTGATATCCCTTCCATTTCAGCGAAGTCAGCATTTTGAAATCCAAAACCTTTGTCCTAGAATGACTTGAGTGAATCTCTGTCATTATGCTGAACCGCGTTAATATTGTGATAGCTGGATCCCAGTTGCTCTTCTACCTGGACATCTGTGATTCGATCCCCCGCTGTTCACTACTAGATCCAGAACTGATCTGTCTCTGGTGGGATTAAGCACAAGATGCCCAAATCCAACCTCCTGGAGTGAATCAAAGATGCCTCTGCTTCTGGTTGAAATAGTTACACTGGTGTTCCAATCCACGTCTGGCATATTGAAATCCCACACCAGTAGAATTTCACCTTCATTGCCATCTCTGTATTTCCTCCATTGGCTCCCCTGTCCATTTCCTGTTCCTTTCATACAGGTGGGTGGCCTACAGGTATACATATTTTATCAGGAAAATAAACAGAGCCCATGGGGCTTCTTTCCACTTATGATATGGGGGGCAGGAAAAATCAAGGAAATACAAGTAATTGAGAAGTAATACTTTAATTATTTGAAGTATAAATGGGTCCTGTGAGTCCAATAACATTCTATAGTTATATCACAAAGACAGAGTAAGGTCACATTCAGATACCTTGAATTCAGGAAAGAAATTGCACCCTTAGAGAATGCAACTGAAGGTATTCACTGCTCGAATAGAATACAGATGAGTAAGGCCCAACTCATACATGGTCATAGTAGGAGTAAAAACAGGACCTGCCCACAGTTAATAAATTATGGGAAACCTCTAGGGCAATTAGGATAGCTATAGGGGCCTTGAAGTACTCCTTAAGCTTAGCCATCAAAGACTGGGACTGATTACAGAAGTGAGAGAGGACAGAAGATTATTTCATATGTGAAGATGTCTGTACCTGATAGAGGCTTGTCCTTCAGTAAGTCTACAATAAGGAATTTGTAGTCTTTTTCCATCCTCCTTCTTTAAGAAGTACAAGGAGCTAAAAGATGGGGTGAATATATCACTGAGATACCCTGGTAGCTTACAAACCTATATCTAGAGCCTAGCAGGGCAATATGGAGAATTGCCTCATGGGGGGTGGTCCAGTCTAGAAACTTGTTCATTGTGCAGTTGTGGGTACGAGGATGGCAGGTCAAAACAAATCTACAGAGTGAGTCTCAAAAGAGGAGTAGCTTAGCTAGGACAGAGTGGAGGCTCCAGAGATAAAGATATCCCCTAGTCAAGCAGTGGGAAGATCAAGGGCTCAACCATTATTTTTGTGGTAAAGTTAGACAATTTTTAACCCTGTAGAGAGCCTCAAGTCTGATGAAACATTTTTCCACCATACGGTTCATGTGAAAATAATAGTCTAGCTGTTTATCTAGGATCACTCCAATGTATTTATAAGAGTTTACAGATGGATGTGATCCCCAGATAAGGAACACAAATTTAGAGAGGAGGAGGAGGTTGATCATAACCAATGGGTATTACTACAGAGCATAGCAGCTGTTTTCTTATGATTTGTACCTAGATGATTTTGAATGGCCAGAGAAGAATATGATGATATTATCCACATACATATGGGATTTTCAGATATTTAGGCAGTTGGGGAGGTCATTAATGTTTACTGAGAAGAGAAGTGTGCCATGGACTAACCTCTAATGCACATCTAAAGAGACTGATAACAACAGCAAATTGAAGACCGAATTTGATTGACTGGTTACTGTCAGAGATGCTGGAATTAAACCATCATATGGAGGTGGCAAAGATACCATAGGAAGTTAGTTTGGTTAAAAGCAGCATATGATTAAGAGTATCAAATGCGTTAGCTAAGTCTATGAAGACTGCACCAGTACTCTGGTTAGATATAGAGATGTATAAGTTGGCAAACTCGCTTCACAAATAATATACCAAGTCTGTGAAATTTGCATATGTGAAGTGTAACTTTGCAATGTTTTAGATAGGTGAAGTAGTGCTTTTCAGGAGAAGTTATGCAAATTCATGGGCAAAGCTACAACTCTGCCATAATTTCTCCTGACTTCATCTAAAAAGAGCAATTCCTACAGGAGAATTCAATGCAAAGTGGCAAAGTGGTGAAGTGGACAATTCATAAATTTATTCACAAAGGCAAAATTCACAACTTCACTGGTGAAGTAAAACTTTGCAACATCTGTACTGGCATCCAAGTGCAAATGGACATGGACGTAGTCGGTAATTCTGGGCAGGAAGTAGAAGAAGAAAGGACAGGGCAGAAGCTTGATTGGAATGGAGTGATGAAGCCTGATTTGTCAAAATACTCATAGAGTTGCTTACTGACTAGTCTCTCAGATAATTTGGAGAGGGTGGGGAGTAAAGATATTGGACTGTAGTTTTCCAGAACATCAGTGGTGCCTCTTTCATGAAATGGTAGGTAATCTTTATTGCTCAACTTAAAGTCTTTACAAAATGCTATAAGAATAAATATTTGACACAATCATTAACATTGTTATTGAACAAAACATTACACATAACACTGTCCATATATATTGCACAAGGATAGTCATTCCATAAGTTCAAACACCAGTTTTAGAGTAACATTGTTATTGCACAAATGTTACACATAACACTGTACATATCTAATGCACAAAATAGTCATTACATAGTTTCTACCCCAGATTTAGAATAAAATTCCTAAATCTGACTTCTTCATCTTATAAATAAACCTCTTTAAGAAATTCATGAGCAACATTAATATATTTCTATTTTTGTATTAAACAGAAATACAATTATTTGTTCAGGGGAGACCAAAGGTAGCCAATAATGGAGCCAACCACTTTTTCCTAAGAGTCTCATATTTAGGACAGTGCAATACTATATGCTTCAGATCATCTTGAAATCCCATCATACAGTTACATTCTGGAGTCAATACCCCATCACGTTTCTGATCATATAATATATACTTAGCTGAATATAGCTCTAATCTAAATCTAGTAAATACTCTCCTCGCCTGTGGATCAGTCAGAATAGTCAAATAAGGCTCCAGACCATGTGACATTTTCAGTGTTTTAAACCAGTGAAAATGTCTTAGTTTATTGACCTTTCTTGGTCTGATGCCATAAAATGACTTCTGACTCTACTTTTAATTTGTTCCACAATTTAAAGAAAGGGGTGCTATAAATTTCGTACAACACATTTGTCATTACCCATTGTAAAATATTTTCTTTTATAGTTTTGATTGTCCCTGATGTAAAATTTAAAGAATTATATTTTATTTGTTCTTCCAAATACAGCTTTGGCAGTCTGTGATCTGGAAGAAGAAACAGCTGTAATATAAAAATAATTTGGCGCTCAACTGCCAAGGTTGTCAAAGAAAGTTGTCCTAATTCCTTTCTTAAAATTTCTGCTGGCACAGATTCTTGAACTCTTAATAAGAAGCAATACTTATGATTTACTATCACTTCTAAAGGTTTTAAATCAATGGGAAACCATACTTCTATGGCATACAAAATGCTTGTTTTTGTTTTTGTATTAATAACTTTTAGTAGTCCCAATATTGAGCTATGACCCATCTTGCATAAAGCATTTAAAGGCTCCAAATGCTGTTCTCAGTTTTTGAATCATTGTTTTAATATGTAAATTCCATAGACAGTTTGATGAAAATCTCAAACCTAGATAATCATAATATGATTTGAGTGCTATTCTATTTTTTCAATAAATAGTGACAGTCTTACTACTTTTTTGCCTAAAAACACCAGATTTGTTTTTTGAAATTTATTTTAATCCATCCTCATTGCATAACTCTGAAAATCTGTTAATCTTAGATTGTAGTCCTAGCAGAGATGTAGATATACGAACTACATCATCTGCATAGGCTAAAAGAGGTATTTTTTCTGCAAATACATTCGGGAATGAAAATCCAGTTTATTTAGGCCTGAAAATTAGAATTAATATATAAATTAAGTAACATAGGAGCCAAGAAACACACCTGACATACTCCTACATTAGCATGTATTTTATTTGTTAAATCCAATTGCTGATTATATTTGACTTTAAACCAAGTATTATCATGGAGTCGAATAAGAATATCCAATAAGGCAGTATCAGTATTAAAATATTCTAACTTTAACCATAATAATTTATGGCTTATGGAGTAAAATGCAGTTTGATGACAACAAAGCAACAATATAATTTATCCTTTTTATATTTACATATTTCCAAATAATGTGCTGTAACACTCAACAATGTTGCACCCTTGATCTCTTTGCTCTAAACCCATTTTGTAACTCTATTAATAATTTGTTCTCTCTCCCACTGTTGCAATCTAGTCTAGATAATCCTAGTAAATATTTTTGCAAGGTATCTATCAAACTTATAGGGTGGTACATTACAGGGTTATTAGTAGCTCCTTTTTGTAGACTGGCAGATTATACTGCATTTCCATGATTCTAGAATTTGATCCAATTAAACAAAACAGAAAAACTAAAATCCACCATTCATTAAATGAACAATATGTATCAGCCAAAATCTGATCGGGTCCAGGGGCTTTATTTGCTGCAATCTGGTCTAATGATTCTGCTATCTCGGAAAGGGTTATCAGTAAAGGTCTTGGAAAATTTACTTTTGCAATTCTTCCCCAGGACAGTAAGATAATCCATCTTCTTTTTGGGAAAAATAAAGATCCAAATAATATTGTTCCCAGATCGGAGGGTAATTCCTGCATCAATCTCTGTGGTATACTTATCATATCCCTTACTAACCAGAGTCCAAAATTGTTTTCTATCCTTGTTAACAATGGAAAGTCATAATTTTTCCCACATAGTTTTTAGATATTTTAATCTTTCTGTGGTCAATATTTCCTTATAATATTTCCTGTCTTTAATTAAAATTTTATTTGCTATTTCACTCTTTTTATACAGTCTAATCATTTTATTCATTTTTGTTTATGATTCTTGCATCTTAAATTAAACCACATTCTTTTTTTTTCCTTTTAGCTGTGGCTCAACAAAGAAAGGTTTAAAATAAAAGACCAGATCTTCCCATAATGATATTAAATTGGTCTTAGGCTCTTTCTCTAATATTTTGCCTTTATAGTTCTCCGTATAGGTTCCAAACAAAATTTCAGCAAAAGGGGATACTTGAACTCTGCCATCATATTCTTTTTGATTTATCACTTCCATGCAGATCTTATTCTGTTTCTTTTAACATCCGTTCTTAACTGCCATTTTGTCAAAATGTGTAAATATGCTGATTAAGGTCTTGAGATTACTTCCAAATCTATTATTCTACCAGCTGCTTCAATATTCCCCAAACAAGGCCTATAGCAGATGAGCCATTTGGGCCAATAAAAGTGCATTCCCTTGATTATCATTTTTGGTTCTATCATTGAAAACTATATAATCTAAATCAGCCAAACTATTACCCAAATATTTACCATTTTTATTATTAATTCCATCCTTCGAGGAATGTTGCCAAAGTAAATTTTTATTTATTATATTTATACCATCCCTCAATTCTGAGGTTATTTTCTCCATTTCTTTAAATATTGCATTAAAATCTCCTAGGATAATTGTATTGCTATTTTTATTTTCTCAACCAAGGATTGAAAAGTAACTTTAAAGGTTTTCCAATACTCCTCTTGAGCCTTACTCTTGCACAGTGAAACATAAACATTACAAATTAACCAGACAGTTTATTACTTGGCAATTTGGTAAATCCATTTTATGATGTGTGATTTTAAATACAGGCTAGTTTTAACATAGCAGGCCACTCCAGCCTTTGGCCTTACCTTCTTTTTTACCTTGTTGCTGAAAGCTTAAATCCTGAAAAGCCTGGGTTCAGTGGGGATTCTCCTTGTAGCCATGTCTCTTGATAATAGATAATATCTAAACCATGCAAGAAACTTTGGAAATCATTATCTGCTAGTCTACATTGCAGCCCTTCCACATTCCAAGACAATATTTTTAGTTCTTTATTGTCATTGCCTCATTAAGTGTAACAGGCTTCCTTCCTATTTGTCAATTTAGACTTAAATTATCAAGAGGATCAAAATAGTTAGATATTTCTAGGGATGGCGAATCATTACCATTTTTAACCATCAAGGATTATCTAGAGTTTCAACATCAACAAAGTACATCCCTAGACCATCCAAAGCCTTGGAAGCCTACAATATAAGGGCAGCCATATTGCTTGATTGAAATGTAATATCAATTTGTGACATTTTAGAATCAAAGTCATATATCCGTATAAACTTCATAGCACTCCTAGTTATATGTAATCACAAAGCATAGAATAGAAAATCCCCAATTCTCTTTTTAGGGCTCCAATTGAAGACCTCTTAGTTATTTCCCACCTGAAAAGTGACAACGTTTTTTCTCCCAATCAGTTTTTTTTGAGGAATTATATTTTGAGATTGTTCTATTAACCTCATCAAACCAACCTGGATTTTCAATATCGTCCAGCATCTTTAAGTGTGGTTGGTCATAGGTCAATATTGGGACAACTTGTGGAGGAAGTATAGATGCCACATTTAGACAGGTCATTTTATAAATTCCAGATTTGTGTAGCTATCTCTTCCCTAGTGCAGTATACAAGAACACAGTCCTTATAATCTACATTTGGGGTCTTCTAACAAAAATCTCCTCTTTAAACAACAATATTTGAAGTAGTTTTAGTATCCAGGCTGTTAATGACTGTGGAGTTTCCTTACTTAATCTATTGACCCCATGCATAGATACATAGATACATAGACAGTGTCGGCAGATGAGGGCCTATGGCCCACCCAGTCTGCCCATTTGAGCTTGTAAGTTCAGTTTATATTTTCCTAGAAGTCTGTTGCCCCTACCCTGACCTCCAGAATTTTCTATGTCTATCCCATGCATTCTTAATCCGTGATTGTTTCAGCCCCAACACTTCCTCTGGCAGGGTGTTCCACTTGTCCACCACCCATTCTGTGAAGAAATTCTTCCTCACGCTTCCTCTGAATCATCCTCCTCCAACTTCATCCCATGCCTCTAGTCCTGGAACATCTTTTTGCTTAAAATAGTGTATTTCTGCACCCTGTTCCTCCCTGTAATATACTTGTATGTCTCTATCGTATCCTCTCTCCCTCCTCTCCTCCAGGAAGTACATATTCAGTTCCTTCAACCTGTCCTCATAGGACTTGTGATGCAATCCATGCACCATCTTTGTTGCTCCTCCCGAACCTTCTACCCTGTCTATGTCCTTATGTAGGTAAGATCTCCAGAACTGTACACTGTACTCCAGTTGGGGCCTCAATAGTGTCTCGGATAGTGGAA
The DNA here is from genome assembly GCA_016271365.2 of Neoceratodus forsteri. Classification (NCBI taxonomy): domain Eukaryota; kingdom Metazoa; phylum Chordata; order Ceratodontiformes; family Ceratodontidae; genus Neoceratodus; species Neoceratodus forsteri. Next base: position 632,469,319 of record CM057455.1, on the reverse strand, counting down.
TTATGACCTCCTTTTCCTGCTGGTGATGCCCCTGCCTATGCATCCCAGCATCCTATTTGCTTTACCTGCTGCCTTGTCACACTGTTTCCTACCTTGAGGTCATCAGAGATGATAACCCCAAGATCCCTTTCCTGCTTGGTATGCTATATCCTCACCCCCAACTGATATATTGTGCCAGGGTTTTTGTGCCCCATATGCATTATCTTGCACTTCTTTGCATTGAATTTCAACTGACAAACCCTGACCATTCTTCAAGTTTCTGCAGGTCTCTTCTCATTCTGTCTACACCCTCTGGTGTGTCTACTCTGTTACAGAGCTTTGTGTCATCAGCGAACAGTGAAATTCTGCCTTCTTGGTCCCTGCGCAGTGTCAATGATGAAGATGTTGGATAGGACCGGTCCCAGCACTGATCCCTGTGGTACCCTGGCTGGTCACTCTTCCTCTGTGGAGTGACAGCCATTTATCACCACCCTCTGTGTCCTGCGCCCAGCCAGTTACCTACCCACCACACTACTGTCCTGCCCACACCCATATTCCCCAGTTTGTGTAATAGTCTTCTATGTGGCACAGTGTCAAAGACCTTGCTGAAGTCCAGATAGGCCATGTCCACTGCCCTCCCTGATCCACCTCTCTAGTCACCCAGTCAATAATTCATCGGGTTGGTCTGACATGACCTCCCCTGGTGAAACCATGCTGCCTTGGGTCCTGTAGTCCATTGACAACTAGATGTTCCACCAATCTCTCCTTCAGTAGTGCTTCCATGATCTTCCCCACTACCGAGGTGATGCTGACTGGTCTGTAGTTCCCCACTTCCTCTTTGCTCCCATTTTGTATAAGGGGACTACATCTGCTATCCTCCAGTCTTTGGGTACCTCCCTGTTTCCATTGATCGGCTAAACAGGATAGCCAGAGGTTCAGCCACCCTCTATTAGTTCTTTAAGGACCCTGGGGTGCACCCCATCTGGCCCCATTGCTTTATCAACTTATTACTTCCAGTTCCTTCAGGACCTTTCTCATGTAAAGGGACTTCTGTTCATTTCTGCACCATTCTCACCCCTTGCACTTCCTTCAGACCCATTACCCTCTTCTTCCTCAGTAAAGACTGAGCAGAAATACCTGTTCAATATGTCAGCATTACTGTTGTCATCCTCCACGCGCCCCATCCTTCCCCTTCAGTCTCACTATCCCTCCCTTTGCCTTTCTTTTTCACTTATGTACCTGTAAAATGTTTTGTCCCCTCACCCACTGATTTTGCAATGTGTTCTTCTGTCTGAGCTTTGGCTTCCCTTTCCTCTCCTGCCTCCTTTGCTTCTTCTGGTACTTCTCCTTATCCCCTTCTGCCTGTGACTTTTTGTGTTGCCTGAATGCAATCTTTTGGCATTCACTTTCTTTGCTACCTCTTTGAAAACCATAATGGTCTCCTCTTCCTTTTCCTCTTGCTAACCTGCTTAATGCATAATTCTGTTGCTCTTGTAATCCCCATTTTAAATACTGCCCACTGTTCCTCAACCCCTGATTCCTGCCCCATTCCCTTAATGCCACTTTCAAGTATCTCCCCATTTTCCCAAGGTCAAAGTAATTTCAATCAAAATTTCTCAGAATCAGCCTGAGAGAAATTTTCATTAGAAGTCCCCTATATCATATTAGAAACTCTCTTTGAGGCCAATCATTAGCCCCTGGACTCCCTCCTAGGCCTTGTACATAATTCACCCATTATTTAATTCAGATTTCAGGAGAGATTCTATTATTAAAACATGATCCTCTAGTTCAGTGGTTCCTCCACACCATCGCTTTTAGTATGACTATGATTATTTTGGTTGTTAGCTGTTAACTTCTTTAACGGAATAAACTTTACATTCTTTTCTTGTTTTCCTTGTTTCTTTCCTTCCTCAAATTCTTTATTTGACTTTTTTGCTCTTTCTGAGTCTTATTTCTAATCTTTATCCTGTTATTAATATTAACTTCACAGGAAAGCCCTATGTTTTCAGGATTCCCTAATTCAGGTATCACTTCCCTTCCTTTTGGAAGAGGGTGGTAAATTTGTTGCACAGCTTTATTGCTTGTGCTAATCTGGGGCAAATTTTGATGACCATGGAAACATCAGTGGAATCTACTAAATTATTTGAATTAGGCCTAGCTATTGAATCTAAAAGAGCTCAATTATGAGCCATCTCTCCTCTCAAATTATCCAATTCCAATTTAACAGACTAGATATTTCCAATATTATTACGTTAGCATAATATTGGTTCTGAATCATTTCAATATCTGGGGAGAAAGGGGCAAATTAGAGGTAAAGTCTCCTTTATTTGCAAAATACTGTCTATAGTATATTATCTCCTCTCCTGAGAATCTTTACTATTATGTTTTGATCCAGTAAGGAGATAGGAGAAGAAGGGGAAGATCTGAGAGAAGGTGACCTTGGGTCAAAATCTTCCAAACTACCAAATTTTGATTCATCACCACTTGTTTCTAATTGTTTTAATTTATGTAATGTATGGTTCAGCTCTCTTAGAATTTGTAGGAAAATACAATCAACAGGTTCAGTATCCTTGATATCCTTGGTATTTCCTTTATTTAGCTTATCCAGGCCTATATCCAGTCCTACATCTATCTCAAAGTTGCATTTTCAGTCATGGATGAGTCCAACCTTATTACTGGACTATTCTCACGTGGAACAGATGATGTTGTCTCCCAGAAGAGCCAAGACTATAGCTAGCTGGAATATCCTGGATGAAATGTTATTGTTCTATTCTCACATGGAACAGATGATGTTGTCTCCCAGGAAGACCCAAGACTATGGCTAGCTAGAATATCCTGGGATGAAATACCGTCAAACCTATAACATTCAGACCAGCTAGTCATACTGTAATTGTTCAATAGAATGACTTCTGCATCACTCTGATTAGGCAAAATAATACTTTTGTTAGAAGTATTAACCGTCAGCTCCTTAACTCTAATACCTTTAAAATAATCCTTATTCATCACGGGTTAGATCTATTAACTCTATTATCTCAAATATCTTCCTTAACAGAAATAGGTGTTGAAATATCAGGCTCTAAACTTCTAAAAAAGTAGTTATTTTAGGCTGATTTACTTGCTTTATTTTTCCTTCTGATTTTCCTTGATGTTTAGGGATGTCTAACATAACCTCTTTCTCCACCTTACTTTTGTTTCTTCTTTAATCTCTTATTAGTCTGATTCAATTGTAGGACAACAGATTTTCCACTCCTGGTATTAACTATTCTCGTAATGTTGTCTTAATAGGAAGATAAAATAAATAACATGAAGGATAACTAGGTAAAGAGCAGAGCTTTACAATGACAGTTAATAGTGCAGACACAGTTGACCATATATCAGTAGAGGCTTATTATAATATCAGCTGACTCCATAACATGAATAATTCAATTCACTAATCAATCTATTATTCAATCAATTATTCAATCAAATCAATTCAAGGAGACACGCATCAACATTCCACATAAGAAGATACTGAAATGTTCACAGTTATAATTATAACCTTCCCAACCAAATTCTCCAGATTTCCTTGTATCGTCACTTCTTCTAAGATTTCTTCCTGATTTAGTAGCCTTAACACCTTTGTATATTCCACTTTTCTAGAACAAATTACAAACAATTCATCATTGAAAGATGACAAGGGAAAATGTAGTTGTATCCACATTTTCTCCTTATATTCCTTATTTTCTCTATGTTTGTGTAACAAATAAGCAGTCGTTCCTTAGAAAATTATAGATCTGTACACTGGTCTGTGGGTACTGTCCAACCACTAGTAAAAATAAAAATAAATATCACAGATAGCAACAGTTTAAATATAAAGAGCTTCAAATCATCAACAACACCCAAAATAATCTCAAAGAGAACAAATATGATTATAAACCATACTTAAAAACAATATTAAAATTCATCCCCAGCAGCTTTTTCTTATTAGTAGAAAATGACTTACTTGTCCTGCTTTTAAGCTTGACTTTATATAATTATTTGGAGCTACTGTGCTAAAGAAGATATGAAGGGAAGGCCAGGATCACACTCAACCACTAGCAGTACACCAGTGCCTGCAGTGTTTTATCCTGAAACATGATTCTTCATAAGCGGGCATCCATTAGAACTATCTCCTTTTAGGCAAAAATTGTAGCTTCAACCAAAATAAATAACTAAAGCAGCTGCATTAAAAGTATTAAAAGCTAGGTATGACCCAGGAGAGCAGGAGGAACAGCAAACAACACTGCTCAGATTGGCTCAAAATGCCCTGGACCTCTGAGCAAGCTGAGAGGAATTCAGTGCATGCGCTTTTAGGCTAAGTCACAGAGAATCAAGTGACTCAGATATACAAAATCAAATCTTAAAAAATAAAACAAAGTAATAATAATAAAGTTCTTCTTATATATAAATTGTTAAAAAATCTCAGAACTCAGCAGTCAATGATCAAAGCCAAAGATTACATGCTTAAAAGTGACCGTGAACAGCTGAGAGCTATTACAGACCATTTTAAACTATAGCAAATGACATCAAATTTGTAGCGATCTGTAAAAACTCTCTACTAGGCAGATCTATAGACTATAAGGTGCTAAAAGCTGTGGAAACACATACAAAATTAGGCCACAAAAGTTCAGGAAAGACCCAGAAAATTAGTCTCGGTCAGTTTTCCAGATGCTTCTGTACTTGAATACAGATTCACCAGCACTTTTCTCCAGTACCCTATCTTCAGACTCTCATTCTCCAGTCACTCAGCTCTCCGCAAGGGCTAGAAAAGTTTCCTGGGCTTATTCCTAGACTGGGCTTCACACAAAACAACAGGATAGACTGTCTGCACTCCAACCACGCTGCAAGTTTTTTTGTTCAGGGTTTCTGAAGGCCCCCCAGCCTCGGCAATCCGACCAGGCCCACTGCCCGGCCTTCATCCTTGTGAAACAAAGGAGGCATGGAGAGCAAAACAAAAGTACAGTAATATGATTTATTGATAAGACCACATAAAATTCAGGCAATGGTAGTTCACCTTTATTTCCTTTAAAACAGCCTACTAGTCCTCCTCCAGAGGGCTACTCTTCAATGCTCAGAGTGCAACACCAGTCTTTTCCACTGATCTCTCTCTCTCCTGATTCTATATTTTGTTAAAAACACCTTTATAATAATCACTCCCTAACAGCACTTGCCATGTTACAAGCACATTAAGCCACCTCATAGAATAGGACAACAGAGCATGTTTCCATCTTAAGGGAAGATACCAGTGATCAAAGATTGATTACAAATGTTGGTGATGGGGGATGGCAGGTTGGGCACTGTTGACTTGGAGTCTAGGCAGGAGGAGTTAAGATCCTCCAGAACAGAGAACATTCAGGAACATAGTTCTCTGAGGATGTCTGATTCTAGGATGGTGGAGAGTTTAAGAGTCCCATTAGTTAAGGAAGAAGTTGACAAGCTAGAGCCTGATGAAGGAGAGATGATGGCCCTTTGACTGTCTGAAGAATTGGTTTCAGGAGACAAAGGGGGTAACTATTGCTATGTGAGCATGAAGCATACATAGTGGAATTAAGATGGCAATGAAATTGTTTCCAAAATTTAGAAGGGTCTGAGCCACTGAATAGAAATTAATTTTAGAAATAGGCAACCTTGGCCACTCTAAGTGCAGGAATGGCCAGTCACCACCCGGATGGGGTATCCAGTGAACGAGGCGACTGCAATTCAGCACTTACAAAACAACGACTCAATTACTAAGCCTTGTTCAGGGTTATCTGGCAGGGTAGTGACTGGATACCTGGGTGGGGGTGAAGTAGGGTGATGGGAAGTACATGCATATATGCATGTGCACACATGGGGGAGAGGAAGGGAGGGAGGATATGTGGGAGGGTGGTGGGCAGTGTCCGAGCTGGTCCGCTAGAGTGGTGGGAGGGTGGTCATTTGGGAGGTGCAGGGGCAGGGTTTGGGTCTGGAATGGTGCGGGTTTTTTTGGCCAGCAGGTAGCTTGTTGTTTTTAGTATGTCACCCCACAACATGCACCCCTGAAGTTGAGAAACCTTTAGTAGTGGGGTGGGGCAAGGGGTTGTGGGGCACAGTCCCCTGCATTAAAAAATTTAGTTCTCTGGCAACCTTGCACATTTGCTGCGAGTGTGCATCGCTGAAATTCATTTTGGCGACGATACTCACCCGAACGGCAGTCACTATTCCATGATTGCATTTATGACATGGAACCCCAGGATGGCAATTGTAATGGCCAAAACTATCACCCACAGTATGCAATAAGCACTCACTGGACAAACTGAGCACCCATAGGGCTGGACTGGCCACCAAGATGGTCCAGATGGCCATACACTGACAAGAATGGCTATTTGGGGACAGAAATAGCCATGATAAGATTTTCAGTGGCAGCTCAGAGGGCTTAAATGACCACATACTTGCCAGGATGGCTACTGTGAGTGCAGTGTGTCCAGTATTAAGTCTGGAATGATACCTCATTGAGGCCATTCCACCCTCAAGTTAGCCATTACAGACTGTTGGTTGTCATTTCTGCTGTCAAGGTGGGCATGCTGGCCAAGGATTTGTATTCTGCCTCTAGCATCTACCTCTACCCTACAGGGTGGACAGTATCTCTCTCTAGGGCATTGGGCCCATCAGGTTGTGCATTCCACTGTGGAGAAGGTCATTCTGTGGGCAAGTGGCCATTCCATTGGTAGAGAGAAGCCATTATGGTGACAGAGTGGGTGTTCCTTGAGGTAGCAGGCAGTTCAAAGGACAGGGTGTATATTCCATAGGGAGGAGGCCATTCTGTGTGCACTGTGAGCATTCCATGAAGGATGAGGTAATTCTGTGGGAAATTTGGTCATTTTGTTGGTGGTTGAGTTCATTTCATTGTTAGGGGAGGAATTTTGGTGGCCAGAGAGGGCATCCATGTTGGAGGTAGGAACTTATGAGTTCAGGGTGGGCATTCCATTGGTGAAGGCTGCCTTTGGGGTGGCAGGGTGAGCTTCACAAGGTGGAAGAATGGTGTTCTCTGCAGGTTTGAATTTCTGGCTGGAGCAGCTAGGTCAAGGGATGTTTCCAGTGTGGAAAATAGGTTTTCTATGTTCCAACAGAGGCATATATGCTGGAGGTATAGTGAACGGGATGTTCTGTCTGGGGTTAGGTGGGTTGGGATGTTTCTGCAGGAGCTGGTAGATAGAAAGGTCTGATGGGTCCAAGGGAAAGGGAGGCCATTCCAGTATCATTCCAGCTGAGGCAGGTATATCAATGGAATGTGCCAGCTTGGTCTGGTAGCTTGAGGTGGTCTGGTGGGGCTGGATGGTCTGGAGTGGTGTTGACAAGGGCAGGTGGGTAAGGGTTATCTGGGGGTCTGGCACGGGCTGAGGGAAGGGAATGGAAGCCCATTTTGGTATAATTCCAGCTGGAGCAAGTAGGTCAGGGAGCATTCCAACTGTGGCAGTTAAGATGTTGGGATTTTCAGCATTAGCAGTAAGGTGGAGGGTGTGTCAGAGGCCAAGAGTAGAGGCAACCATTCCTGGGGAAGTGGACATTCATTGGGGAGTGGAAGGCCATTCCAGGAGTAAGGTGGGCATTCTGTGATGACTGAAAGGCCATTTTGGGGCAGTATGCTAGTTCCGTGGAGGTAGGAGGCTGTTGCCAGAAAATATGGTTCAATTTGGGAAGGTAGGCTGTTTTGGGGAAGGGCTGAAGTTCTGATGGGTGGCAGTACATTCCACAGCAGAGTGGGCATTCTGTGGTGGGGCATCATGTTGAAGGGGTAGTGGACTTTGCATGGGTGTGAACCATTCCTGTGGCAGAATGGGTGCTAAGGTACAGATCTAAAGTATTTTTTCCCTTCCTTTTGCTAATTAAAAATGTTTCTACCTAACAATATTTGTTGTGCTGTGTGAAACAGTACTATACCTGAGGCTGACATTGCAAGAGCAATTCATTGTCATACAGCATCGGCCCTGTGATGTAATGGTTTCTAGCATCAAACCTGATGAAGAAGAGCCAATCTCCTGCTGCAAGACTGGTCATTTGTGATGTCACAATAAGCGATTCCACAATGCCAATAAGGTATAAGAAATGATAGCAATATACAGTATACTGCAAATTAGTCTCGAGGTAAGTACTGCTCGTTACATCCCACCTAATACTGCCAAGTGAGAAAACTATCTTGTGAGCAAATGAAAACAGAAAAAGGCTTAAAAATAAAATAGAACTGTACTTTAAAATGAATAATATTTCCTGCATGCTGTTTCTGGCACTACTCCTCTTTAATGCTCAGTTTAACAACTAGCAGCAACAGACCATGAAAGACCTGACACCATCACTGATGGGAAAATAAAACAACAACTGGGGACTGAGTGACTACTTAATCCCAGAACTGGACAGGACTAAATCAGTAAAGTCAGATCATGCTGTCCAGAGGGACAGGAAAAATATTACAGCTTGTGCAGGGTCTGGCTGGTCAAACACGAACTGCCAGTCCAGCATTTACCAATCTGATCTACTCCAGCTCCAGGTCTGACAGTATGGTGTTTACCTACACCAATACCAACAGTAGCAGTACGCAATGGTGGTCTGCAGTAAGAGGATAAACCAGCCCATATGGGCAGCTGCAGTGGTGCCACACAACAGTGTTGTTGATCCAGGTTCAAGCACAAGCCAAAACACTGTGGCTAGCCCTACATCCAGAATGGTCCCTTAAACTAAATACCCTGCTTTAACTAAACATCCACCTGCTGGAATGCTCCCCTTAGTTCCTGCCCTGTGCCACTTATCATAGAGCTTGTATCAGACACATTCTGTATGGGGATTTAAGGCATTTTGGTTCTGGAAGCATATTGCTTTTCACCTATACCCTGACTAAGTAAAGGACACTTTTTCCCCACAAAACAGAAAGCATAATATTAAAAGATAATTGTTCATTTTAAGCACCACAAAGAGTCAGTATTTATATATATAAAACCTATTTGAGACACAGTTACAACCATTGGCTTACATATTTCCTGCCTTCCAAATATTGGTATAAGAGCTTTTGCAAACTATTTAGAGCCTATTGCTGCAATGTATTTATTACAAATCTCTAAAATTTCATTTATCTTTCTATTAAGGAATGCATGTTGTCAAGGAAATCCTGAGAAGTCCTGAGAAAACAATCCTGGCTGGCTATAATAACATTCCAATGAAGCTGTGAAAACATGAATGGAAGTATTACCAGAGCACCATTTCACTGTGAAAAGACAAACTGGAGTCAATTGAAGGGACTTTGATTTATGGAATCCTATGTAAACTATCATTATGTAGATGCAATTAATACAATGCATTTATTTGTGTGGGATTTTCTTGAGGCAAATTTGCACATATTTAATGGGTTTTAATAACAATAAAATTAGCAGTTTTATAAGCCTTCACTCTTGAAAAAGTGCCAGGAATAGGTACAAAACGGCTGCATTTCATGTTATGAGCACTGTGTGATATTTTAACTTTTAGCCACGTGACTGAATAAAATGTTTTATCACTATAGCTACATTTTGGTAATATCATTTTCCATGGGGTCCTGAGTACAAGGATTTTGGATTGTGAGGTTATTTGAATTTACTTGTGCACAAGCACTTTATCGGCCCTGAGCTACTTTTTGCTTTTAGGATTTATAGAAACATAGAATTTGACGGCAGATAAGGACCGCTGGCCCGCTCTAGTCTTCTCATTTTCCTACCTAACAGATAAGCTGCAGATCCTAGTTAACCAACAGCTTACTTCCTCCTACCCCCACTAGGACTGCTTTATGTCTGCCCCATGCATTCTTGAATTCCCCACTGTTCTTGACTCCACGACTCTCCTCCGGAGGCTGTTCCTGCATCCACAAACCTCTCCATGAAAAATACTTCCTCACATTACCTCTGAGCTGCCCCCTCTATTTTCAAATTGTGCCCTTATTCTTAGCAGATCTTTTTCTGAAAGATGCTACCTCTTGACTTTGTTGATTCCCTTGAGGTACTTGAATGTTTCTATCATGTCCCCTCCCTCTTTTCTCGAGGCTATAATATTAAGCTCCTTTAGTCTCTCTTCATATGTCTTCTGCTGCAGACCCTTCACCATTTTGGTTGCCTTCCTCTGGACAGCCTCCACTCTGTCTGTCTTTATGGAGCTGGGGTCTCCAGAACTGCACACAGTACTCCAGGTGGGGTCTCACCAATTGTCTGTAGAGAGGATAATAACTTCCTGTTTTCTACTATTGATGCCTCTCCCTATGCATCCCAGTATCCCCCAGCCTTCCTTACTGCCTTCTCACATTGCTTGCCCACCTTTAGGTCATCTGATGTAATTACCCCTAGGTCCCTTTCCATTTTTACTGTTGTCAGTATCTCACCACCCATTGTGTACTCTTCCCTGGGTTTTTGTTTCCAGGTGCCTTAACTTGCACTCTTTGCATTGAATCTAAGCTGCCATACATTTGACCATTCCTCCAACCTTGCCAAGTCCCTTCTCATTCTTTCCACTCCATCTTGTGTATCAGCCCTGTTGCAGATCTTTGTGTCATCTGCAAAGAGACATACTTTTCCTTCCAGTTCCTCTGCAATGTCACTTATAAAGACATTAAAAAGGACCAGTCCCAGTACTGAACCTCATGGTACCCCACTAGTAACCATCCTTTCTTCACTGTGGACTCCATTTACTACTACCTTTGCATCCTGTTGTCTAGCCAATTTTTATCCAGACTACCATCTTGGGACCCACTCCAAGGCTGGCTAACTTGTGTATTAATCTTTGTGTGGGACTGTATCAAATGCCTTGCTAAAATCTAGGTAGGCCATGTCCACAGCCCCTTCCTGGTCTACTACTTCAGTCACCCAAAGAAATCTATTAGATTTGTCTGACACGACCTTCCTATCGTGAATACATGCTGCCTTGGGTCCCAGCTCCACTGGCCTCTAGGTACTCAACAATTCTTTTCTTCAGAAGTGATTCCATCATTTTCCCTACCACTGACGTCAAACTAACTAGTCTGTAGTTTCCTGCCTCTGTCCTGCTACCACTTTTGTGAAGAGGAATCACATCTGCCCTCCTCCAGTCCTCAGGTACCACCCCATCTTCCCATGATTTGTTAAAGAGAGTAGTCAGCCTTGTCACTAGTTCTACCCTTAGTTCTTTTAGAATTCTGGGTGAATCCCATCAGGTTCCATTGCTTTGTCCACCTTCAATTTTATTAGTTCTTTCAGAACCCTTTCTTCTGTAAATGGACTGGTATTGACCCCCATCTTCAGAGTGTTTCTCTTGCTTGGTTTAGGTACCTCCTCCTCTTCCTTTGTGAATACTGAGCAGAAATATTTGTTCAGTATACCTGCTTTTCCATTGTCACCCTCTACTGACATTCCTCCCATTTATTAAGCCTCAGTATCCCTCCTTTGGTCTTTCTTCACTCCCTAATGTACCTATAAAGGTCATATCCTCTTCTTAACAGAGTTGACTATCCTTTCTCGGTTTGGGCCTTTGCTATTCTGACTGCCTTCCCAGCCTCTTTCTGCTTTAACTGATAAAGTTCTCTGTCCTGCTTCTTCTGAGTTTCCTTATATTTCCTGAATGCTATCCTTTTCTCCTTAACCTTCCTGCCACCTCTTTAAGAACCATACCGTTTTTGCCTTTGTTGTGTTTTGTTGATTTGCTTTACACAAAGGCTTGTTGCCTCTGTGATGGCTGTTTTGATTACTCCCCATTGTTCCTCCACCCTCCTTCTTGCCTGTTTGCTAGTGCTTTTCTGAGGCACTCTCTCATTTTCCAAAAGTCAGCCCTCTTAAAGTCCAATACTTTTGCTTTTGTATGGCTTGATTGTATGGTTGTGTTTATTGTGAACCACACTGTTTGGTGGTTACTTGTTCCCAGATGGCTACCCACTTCTAAATCTGAGATTCTTTCTCCGTCCCCATTTGAAAGGACCAGGTCTAAGAGTGCTCTCCCGAGTGGGTTCCAATACTAGTTATCTAAGGCATGTCCCTTGTAGGGCATCAAGAATAACCCTGCTCTTGGATGTACCTGCAGTAAAGGTGCTTCAGTTAACATCTGGCATATTCAGGTCCCCCATCAACAATATCTCCCTTTTCTGCGATCCTAAGGATGCCTTCTATCATTTCCTTGCCCATTTCCTCCCCTGAGATGGGTGTCTGTATACAACCCCCATGCAGATTTTGGTGCCATTTCCTGTCTCCAGGGTGACCCAGAGTGCCTCATCTGCTCCCTGTTTACTTTTGAGTTCTGTTGCTTTGATCCCTTCCTTTACATAGAGAGCTACTCCTCCCTCTTTACCCTCCTGTCCCTCTCATTGATTGTGTATCCTGGTATGTTGACATCCCAGTCATGGTTCTCTGTGTACCAAGTTTCTGTGACTGCCGCAATATCCAGGCAACCCACTTCCATCAAGGCCACTAGTTCAGGGAGCTTGTTACGCAGACTATGGGCATTGGTACGCATCACCCTCCACTTTTTGATAGCCTTACTCATTTTAGCCCCATTCCTGTCCTTACTGCCTTTGTCTTTTTTACATTTACCTCTGTCCTGCTCCCTAATGACTTCTCTACCTTGGTGTTTACTTCAGTAATTACCGTGTTTTGTGGGGAGGCTGGGATTTCTGTTCCTTTCAGTGCCTCCCTTGGCTAGTTTAAATGCTTGCCAATGAAGCATTTAAACCTCTCACCTAGGATCCTGGTCCCCCAGACAGATGCAGACCATCGCACCAGTATAGGTATGCATCCATCCAGGTAGCTCCCCAGTGCCCAATGAAGCCAAAACCCTGAGCTCCACACCAGTTTTTCAACCATTCATTGAATTACCTGGTGAGGAGTACCCTAGCATCACCCATGCCATAGACAGGCAGTACTCTGAGAAGGTTACCGTATGCACTATCTTGTCTAAGGCTCCTCCCCAACTCTACAAACTCTTCTTGCACTGCTCTGATCCCATTCCTAGCCAGGTCATTTGTCCCTAGGTGGACAATGACATCCAGCTCCCTCCTTCATGCGGCTGCTCCATGATCCTGAGGATATGCTTCCTGTCCCTCCAAGCCATGGTGCCAGGCAGGCACCTTACCTCCTCTCCCTTCCTCCCCATTTCTACCCCAATGACTGAGTCCTAAACCAGGAGTTGTTTCCTTCCCCAGTGGGGTCTCATGACACCCTCCTGTGGGTCTCCTTTGTGAAGGTTTCCAGCATCCTCATTGGTCTCCACTGCAGGTGCCTCCATAGAGGAACCACTATCCACCAGAAGAGCATATGAATTGTGGAGAGGTACAGCTGGAGGGATGCAACCTGTTCCACCACCCACTCCCTCCTGAGCCCACCCTGGTCCAGGCTCTCCTCTTTCTTGGCAATCTCTGAGGTAGTGGCATTGGCCCTGGTGGTCCCTGGGCGGGGAGGAGGTTTCACCAATCCTAGCCAGGTCAGCCTGGAGATGGGCAATCTCCTCCTTCAGACCAGAGAGGTGCCTACAAATAGGGCAGCATCACAGCCTCCAGAATGTCTCCCGGAACACTGCCACCCCACAGCCATTGCGCTGCACCACTCCTATCATGTCTTATTTTGTGTCCCTCTCCTGTTTCTCTGTATGCTTACTTTCTCCTCTCCTTACAAACTCTCACCCTTCCTGTTCTGGGACAACAACTTCCTATATTCTTCAGTATACTTCTTCTTCCTTGCTCAGTGTCAGACCACCAGCAGCTGGGGGGAGAGTGAGCTACTTTGTCCTTTAGGGTTGACAAAACCAATGTTTCTCTATGATCCTTCCTTCCTACTGCCAAAGAGGAAGTTCTTGTTCTTAGTCAATTCCAGTGACTATAAACAAAGCCCAGTTTTCCACAATTCCGCAGCTGTGGCAAACCACTGAAATATCTGTGGAACTTGTCACCTGCAGAATTTGTGGCTGCCCACAGAACAAATGTCCTTTGCTGACAGGGGTGCCCAATCCCCATCGGCTTCACTGCCCCTCAAATGTCAGTATGCCATGCTGGGAGCCCACCCCAGTGTGGCAAAATCTTCCTTTGCTGACGAGGGTGCCTAATCCCTGTCAGCTTCACTGACCCCCAAATGTTTGTATGCTATGCAGGAAGCCCACCCCAGTGTGGCAAAAGCTTCCGTTGCTGATGGGGTGCCAATCCCTGTCGGCTTCACTGTCCCCCCAGTTTCCTGGTGCCATGTTTGGAGTCCACCTCAGCATGGCAAAAGTCCGTCGCTGTGTCTAAAACAAAAAACTGAAACACAAAAAACCTTCCCTCGTTGATTTTTTTGCCCCCAACCCACACCCACCCTCTATGTACCCACCCTCCCACACCCCCACCTCATCCCGACCTCAACCCATACTTACCTCTGGAGCCCAGCGCACGATCTTCGTGGACTGGGAACATGTCTGCACTCTTCAAAGCCGACCACCAACTGAGGAAATGCCGTAAGCTGTATAATGGCATAAATGGATTTTTTCAACTTTAGTGATATCTCAGTTATTTCAGGATTTTCACCAAATTTAACATGGGATTTTTAGTCTTCACTATGAACTGCAACACTGTTATTTCGTTATCCAGTCCCAAAGGTGGTTCCAGAGTCACTGCGTGGAACCACAGTTCCTGAATGATTAACAAAATGACAGTGTCACAGTTCATGAGGTAAGCTTCCAAAACCCTATGTTGAAAATTTGGTGAAAATATTCCCAAAATGACTGTTTTACAAGCTGCATTGCATTGTACTCTACACATGCTCGTAACTTCTGAGCATATTTATTATTTTCACTCCAGATTTTCAGTATTGCCATTTTACCACACCTCCTTATGAACAGTACAACTGTTATTTTCACATCTCACCCAAAATGTGTTTTCAAGAAATGTAGCACACAATGTCGCAGTCAATGTGTGAAATCAATGTTCTAGACAGATTAATAAAATCACAGTGACACTGTTCATTAGCAGTGGTCTTAAACTGGCTATGTTGAAAATTTGTGAAAACATTCCACAAACTGACTGTTTTACAAGCCTGCGGCCTGTGAGTTCCTATGCACACTGTAACTTCTAGCATTTTTAATATTTTCACCCAGATTTTCAGTATTGCCATTTTACCACTACTCTTCTTATGAACAGTACTACTGTAATATTTCTCATCTCATCCAAAATATGTTTTGCACACGTAGCACACATGGCGTGGTGTGCGAAATCAATGTTCGGGACAGATTAAGAAAATCACAGTGATACTGTTCATGAGCAGAGGTCTTAAACTGGCTATGTTGAAAATTTGGTGACAAACACCCCTAAAATGACTGTGTTATGAGCATGCATCATGTCAGATATGGCAAAAAAAAAAAGGGAAAAAAATTATGGTAAAATGTGCCGCAGAATTGCAGCAGAAATTGGTGTTGAGAGCCTAGAAGTTCTGTGGTAAATGAGAACCCTGCTGCAGAACTTTGCTCTGATGTGCCGTAGAAAATTAGGGTCCTGACTATAAAAGTAGAACTGGCTTAGGTGCGGGTGGGTGGAGGGTTTAATACTGTCTAAGCCACACCTCAATTAAGCTCTGTCTCCTCTTACTGATTTAGCAAAGTAAGTTGATACAGTACCTTTCCCAGCACAGAGCACACACTGAATTTTTTCTTTTTAACTCTAAATAAGATTCCTTCTACTTCTAATAAAGTGTGATTGCTTAATCTCAACAGACACTGACTCCTGTTGAGATAGAAGTGTTAAATTAATAAGAAAATGGTAGCTTCTATGCTTATATGCTGTTCTACCTTGAGATTTGTTTTCTAAATGTTTATTTGCCCCTTTCTCCCCTTGCCTCCTGCCTTACCACTACCCCCAAGTAACAATTAAACCCATAACTCTGTCTGAGTTGTGTGTCTATGGCATGAGTGAGGGCTAGGTACTCTGCACCATGGGATTCAATGAATGGCTGAAAAACTGGTACAGAGCATGTGGCTTTGGCTTCACTGGGGACTGGGGATCCACCTGGAGGATACATGCCTATATTGGCTCGATGGTCTGCATCTGTCAAGGAGGGTAACCAGGTCTTAGGTGATAGGTTTAGATGCTTAATAGGAAAGCTTTTAAACTAGCTGGGGCACCAAAAGAAGCAGGGAATTCCAAGCCTCCCCACAAAACAGGGTAGTTAGCAAAGTAAACATTAAGGTAGAGAAGTCAATAGGAATCAAGACTGGGGTCACTGGAGAAAAAGCAAACACAGTAAGGGCAGGGATGGGGCTAAAAGGGTATGACCATCAAAAATGGAGGGTGATGGGTACCAATACCCATAGTCTTGGAAACAAGCTTCCTGAACTAGTGGCCTTGATAGAAGAGGGACACCTGTATATTGTGGCAGTAACAGAAACACAGTACACAGAGAACCTTGACCGGATGTCAACATACCAGGGTACACAATCTACAGGAGGGACAGGGAGGGTAAAAGAGGAGGAGGAGTAGCTCTGTACATAAGGGAAGGAAGCAAAGCAGTGGAACTAAAGGGTAAACAGGGAGGAGAGGAGAGTAGGCACTGTGGTTCACCTTGGAGACAGAAATGGCATTACAATCCACAGTGAGTTGATTACAGGCCCCCATCTCAGGGAAGGAAAGGAACAAGGAAATAATAGAAGGTATGCTTAGAATAGCAGAAAAGGGAGATATTACGATGGGGCCTGAATATGCCACATGTTAACTGAAGCACATTTGCTGCAGTCACATCCAAGAGCAGGGTCCTTCTCGACACCCTAAGGGCACATGTCTCAGACAGCTAGTGTAGGAACCCACTTGGAATGGAGCAATCTTAGACCTGGTACTCTCAAATGGGGATGAAGAGAGGATCTCAGATTTAGAAGTGGGTAGCCATCTGGGAACAAGCAACCACCAAACAGTGTGGTTAACGATAAACATAGCTATAGAGTTAAGCTTACAAAAAGTGAGGGCACTGGACTTTAGGACGTTGGGGTGTCTGACATTGGCAAAATGGAGAGTACATAAGGAATGCACTAGCAAATGGGCAGGAAGGAGGGATGGAGGAACAATGGTGAAAAATCAAAACTGCCATCACAGAGACAACAAGCCTTTGGGAAAAAAATAAACAAAACAAATGAAGGAAAAACACTATGCTTTTCAAAAGAGGTGCGGGAAGGTTAGGAGAAAAGAAAGCATTCAGGAAGTATAAGGAACCACAGAGGGAGCAGGACAGTGAACTGTATCAGTTAAAGCAGAAGGAAGCAGGGAAGATAGTCAGAATAGCAAAGCCCCAAACAGAGGAAAAGATAGCCAACTCAGTTAAGAAGGGGGATAAAACCTTTACAGGTACACTAGGGAGAAAAAAAAGACCAAGGGAGGGATAGAGAGGCTTAATAAAGGGGAGTGGAGGTGGGGTGAGGTGAGTAAAAGGCAGAATGAATACTTTGCTCAGTATTCACAAAGAAGAGGAGGGAAGGAACCTAAACCAAACAATGGAAGCACTCTGGATAGCACAGTTGATACAGTCCATTCACAGAAGACAGGGTCCTGAAAGAACTCCTTAGACTCAAAGTGGACAAAACAATGGGGCCTGATGGGATTCACCTCAGAATTGTAAAAGAACTAAGGGGGAACTAGAGACATCACTGACCACCTTTTTAACAAATGATGGGAGGATGATGTGGTACCCAAAGGCTGGAGGAAGGTGGATGTTATTCTCCTCCACAAAAGTGGGAGCAAAGCAGAAGAAGGAAACTATAGACCAGTTAGTTTGACCTCAGTGATAGGGAAAATTATGGAATCACTTTTGAAAGAAAGAATTGTTGAGTATCTAGAGGACAGCGGGACACAGGACCGAGGCAGCATGGATTCACAGTGGAACGTCAAGTCAGACAAATCTAATAGTTTTCTTTGACTGGGTGACCAAAGTAATAGACCAGGGAGGGGCTGTGAATGTGGCCTACCTAGATTTTAGTAGGGCATTTGGCACAGTCCCACACAAAGATCAATAAATCAGTTAGCCAGCCTAGGAGTGGGTCCCAGGGTGGTAGCCTGGGTAAAAATTGGCTAGACAACAGGATGCAGAGGGTAATAGTAAACAGCATCCACTCTGAGAGAAGTGGGGTTACTAGCGAGGTATCGCAGGGTTCAGTACTGGGACCGTCCACTTTAATGTCTTTATAAGTGACATTTCAAAGAGGCTGAAAGGAAAAGTATGCCTCTTTGCAGGTGACACAAATATCTGCAACAGGGTTGATACACAAGAGTGGTGGAAAGGATGAGAATGGACTTGGCAAGACTGGATGAATGGTCAAAAGTTTGGGCAGCTTAGATTCAATGCAAATAAGTGCAAAGTAATGTACCTGAGAAACAATAACCCAGGGAAGAGTACATAGTAGGTGGGGGGTACTAACAACAAAAACAATTTCTAGCCAGAGCCAATAGGGCTGTGAAGAGCTACCAAATTACCAAAGTTGTTTTCTTGTTGGTTCCATATGGTGCTGTTTAGTCACAATCATCAAAAGCTGGCATGTTGGTAACTCATTCCTCCTAAATTTATTTAGTCAGAATACATGGTGGTGGGCATTGAGTGCATGTGTGTGCCATGTGTGGCCACAGGGCACCGGAAGATTGCAAAAGGTGAAGGTGGCCAAGATAAAAGAGCACTTGTTGCATTATAAAGGGCACTTTTTCAAAACCAGGTTTTTATATACAGTAAATTATTATTATTATTATTATTTATTAAATTTCGAATTACAACCTTGAGTCAAGGACTCTTTGCAAAGGCTCCACGTCAGGACAAACAAACAGATTATGATAGACAAAGGTTTACACATGTGCACAAGCATCAATGCTAATTTTACAAAGTGTTGCTTTACAAGTTAACAACAGACCTTACAGAGAGTTGCAATGCTTTGTTGTTTACAGCCCAGGGCAGGATAAGCATCCACCAAATGGTGTGTGGCAGTCTTTCCACTTTCTGAGTCTACATTTGAGGATAAGGGAATACTAGGGGTTAATTAGTACCCCTGCGTCGAGGGGGATAGATACTCAATAGCAGCTGCATTTCTCTGAGGCTAATAGGTGTCTCATGGTTTTGGTTTTAATTGGCCTAAGGTTGGCACCAGGGTTATAGTAGGTGGGAGTTCGTTGAGCCAGGTGGGTGCACGGTAGCAGAAGGATCTTTGGCCTAGTGCAGTCCTTCGGTAGGGGACATGGATAGGCACGTTTGTTTGGTGCCTTGGGGTGCTCCCCATGAGTGCTGGTTTGTATTAAGGAGTGTAGGCCGAGGGTGCAGCTTTCAGCAGGATTTTCTTAGCCTGAGACAGGTATGGTATTTAAGCCTTCCTTTAAAGGTCAGCCAGTTCACTAATTTGAAGAGGTCGGTGTGGGTTAGGTGGTGGCTTCCGTGATCAATCGGCTAGCTTTGTTGAGGGCAAGGTCGATCCGCTCAACGCAGTTGGGTCAGCAGTCCTGTAAATTATTATTCCATAGTCAATCAAGGAAATGACCAGTTGGACACTGCCAGACGAAGGGCATGCGGTGGGAGGCATTGTCTATGCCTATAGAGAACCCTAGTCTTGTGTTTAGTGAGGAGGACAGCTGGTTGATGTGTGTGGTAGGTGAGAGATGAATCTACAGTGATGCCTAAGTATTTGAATTCGTGACCCGGTCAATTAGGAGGCCCTGGATGTTGGTGATGTTTAAGTGGGCTCTTACACGGGCTCTGCCGGTGCCCAAAGATCATGGATTTTGTTTTGGTGTGGTTTAGTATTAGCCTGTGGTTTGTGAACCAGTCTTCTAGTTCGTGGAAGGAGGTTTGCAGCTTGTGTTGGAGGGAGTCAAGGAGTTGTCTTTCCAGAAGACTACTGCGCATCTGCATAGAGCAGAAGTTTCCCATTGCAAGCTTTGGGGATGGAGTTCAGGAAGAGAGGAATAATAGGGGCCGAGGATAGATCCTTGGGGTACACCTGATAGGACCTGGGTTTTAGTGGATAGGGAGGTATTGATTTTAACCTGTTGAGTTCGGCCTGTTAGATAGTTCTTGAACCAGGTTAAAGTGCCTGGTGCAAGGTTGAAGGAGGGAGTAGGTATAGAAGCAGGTCATGGCTGACAGTATCAAATGCTTTGGTTAGGTCGATGAAGATAGCTCCAGCAATATCACCCCCATCAAGAGCCTGGTGCACATAGGATGTGAATTCTAGGAGTGCTGAGGTGGTACTGCGTCCGTGTCTGAAGCCATGTTGTTCTTGGCAAAGCAGGAGTGCTCTGTGAGGTACTCCGTGATTTGGTCTGCTATGATTCTTTCTAGGGCTTTAGATAGAGGGGAGTAATGTGATGGGCCTGTAATTACCTGGATCAGTGGTCATACCTTTTTTAGGATAGGTGTAATAATACCCTTTTCCATAGTGCAGGGAATTGCCCTAGGCGGAGTGAGAGGTTGAGGATCTTGGTGATGTGAGGGAGGCACATTTATGAAGACAATAGTAATTTTAAAAATATCTTTATATCATATCAGAATATTTATTATGTAATATTAATGGTTCAGCTCTATATATAACAGTTACAACTTGTTTTTCAAAGTTTAAAAAATTAACCACAAAGATACATCATCCTACTAGGTATCAAAAAAATTGCTTGATGTTGTTTACGTCTCCATGAACCTAAGAATTCTAAATTAGAACACAGATGCATTGTACCAACAATTTAAGTTCTTGACAGATTGTACTCAGGGATCAATCTTAACATTGTTTTACTAGCCCAAACACTAGTGCAAACTGACCAGGGCTAGTGCAGCTAACTCTCTACTTGCCCATCTAGACTAGTGTAGATCTTCATGGCTGTTAATGAAGTTAAAATGTATCTACTGTACATTAGCATTCTCTTGTCCTCATGCTAATCTCTCTCAATGTTCCAGATGGCCTGGTGATTAACAGCTCATTAAGAGCTGCAATTATCTGGCAGTTTGAGAGAGAGATCCCACAAAAGACCCAATGTAGTCATTATCACTCCACTTTTAAGACTTTCAGCTAGTGTCCAGAGTGTGATCAAGGTTAGAGTGCTGTTAAGTCAGTAGGTTCCAGTTTTCTGAATGTGTCTATGTCTAACAATTTGTCCAATATTAAGACCAGTGCCCTCATTTCTCTGCATTTTGAATGTTTGTATTCAACATTTCAGTGACAAAATGCAAAGAGGTATACAGGATCGTCCTGCAGGTGGTGGGTTTTATCCCAGCCTCACCATAACTTCCTCTCCCTCTAAATCTCTTAACTCTGTTCTTTCCTTGACACCACTGCAGACCAGACTCTGAAGTGACCATCCATAGATCCATAGCTGCCATTACTGGAAAGTGTAGGGGTCCCCAGCTCTTCTAAATGGATCATGCCAGCCATCACCATCCATACAGTTCCACCCTTATCCCACTCAGCATGTCCTTTTAGCCTAAAAACAAAGCTTTGGATCATGTATGGTACAAAATAAACCTTGATAAAATACTTAATTTGAAACCTTGAAATAGGCATTCCTGGGGTGCATAGATCATCCTACAAAGAAATAGTATAGTGTTATACCTGTGTACTGTTTACCCTAGGCTGATGAAAGGACAATGTTAAAGAAAAATCTGTTATTGTTGGGGCAGAGCATATTAAAATCAATGCTTTTACAAATAAACATGTCAAGTTTTCTATTTCCCCAGGCCCTTCGGTTTGTCTAGCCCCACCCCAAAGAAATCTTAGATGTGTCCTGGCTCACTTGAGACTGTACAAAAACTTTCAGAAGTGCAGGTCTCTAGTTGACTATAGGGTGGCGACCAACAGTGTCATTCTCTGCCTGACTCTGTCCATTGCCCTGTGGATGGTGGTGATAGTGTGGTGAGGTGCATGATGATGTCAGCTATTGTGTGCACAGAGCTAGGACTGCTTGATTGAACATTTGCTGTTGTGATATCCTCCTCTGTTTGGTGTTGGGGGAAGAAAGAGGAAGAGTGGAGGCCACAGTACAAAACAATGGGGGGGCTCACTGTCAATGATGGCATTGCAGTCTTTTTTCTGCTGGGAGCTGGAAGCAATGTGGGAGTAGGATAAATGTAATAATCAGAGTATTTATTGGCTTTGCTTGCATTGTTTCCTGTATAAGTGATCACAATGTGCCAGTATGATTAAGGGCTAGTGCAACCATCTGTGACTAGTGCAGTTTTTGAATCAACTTGCCCTGCTGGCTAGTGCAAAAAAGGTTAAGGTTGACCCCTGATCATACTGTTCTAAAATGGCCAATGCCAGCAGTGTGTGAATCAGAAACACTCACTAAATTTATGAAAAGGCAGTTAAGATTAGGCAGTAACAAAATGAGAACTGGTATTTTAAAAAATAACATCTACGTCTACAAAAATGCATGTTTGCTGATTCAAGGCAGTTATCCTTTGAGATATTAACAGCCCTGTCTAAATTGTTCACTATCTGTGTGGCTGGCAGTATAGCCTAGTGATTAGAGTAATGAGTTTAAATGAGCTTTGTACATCCAGCATTCAGGTATGGGTTTGATTCCCACAACCTCCATTTCCCTACTGAGTGGCTCTGATTAAGTCACTTAATCTCCCAGTGTTTCTGTGTTGTCCCTAGAAACAAGCACCTGTGCCTAGTTGGCCTTACCTGGTTGCCAAAGGAAAACATATATATATATATATATATATATATATATATATATATATATATATTCTACTTATTAAATTACATTTATAAACTGTAAACAAACATTAAAGTCTAGTACATAGATTCCAGATTCATGCAATAACCAATGAATACACCAGCCAAGTCTAGGGCTGTCAATATAGCCTTAGAGGTTAGAGTAAAGAGCTTGGTACATCTAGAACACAGACCTGAGTTTGATTCCCACAGCCTCCACTTGCATACAGTGTTACTCTGAGCAAGTCACTTAGCCTCATCAGTTCTCCCAGGTAGCCCCAGAAAAAGAGGACTTGTGCTTTCTGGGCCATACCCGTTACCAAAGAATAATAAAAAAAGTAATTAAATGCTTATATTCTTATATCTTTAAAATGACACAGTTTAAATATTAGAGGCTGTGTTATGCTTACAGCCTCAAATCAGGAACAGACATAAATACTGCTGCTTAAGCAACACTCACCAAAAAGAACCCACCCTAAGAAATGCAGGACTGTTAGAAGGGACTTCATTACAAATGAACTTGAATCAATGAACTCACAGGGCTGTGAAAAGCTACCAAATGACCAGTTATTTTCTTAAGTGTGTGCATGCATATGTGTGTGTGTGTGATTGCATGCAACCTGTCCTGCCCATAGGAACAGGATAGCTTACAGTTCCAGATGTAGAGTCTGTAATCTGACACTGTAGTCTAGCTTACTTGAGGACATTCCACAAAATAATAAATTAACCCCTAGGTTGCTGAAAGAAATTGAATAACTCTATTAGACTGAGCTGGACAGATGATAGAAACAGCAGTTTAAAAAGTTTTTCTGTTAGTATCCTGCAAAGTTCTGAGGTACAATACAGTAGCAACCCCTCCTTCAGACACCTTTAACATAGAGCAACAAATAGCAAAAATCAGAGGGTGCACCATTTTGCAGCTGTAGAGGCAGAGGAATTCATGCAAAGTCTAAAATGGAAGTTCTAAGATCAGCCGTTTTTAGAGCTACTGTCTGATCGATGAAGAAGGGCTGTAGGCTCTGCCCACAGCCCTAAAAATGGAACAGGACCTGGGGTAGTCATATCAGATGACCTAAAGGAAGACAAGTAATGTGACAAGGAAGTAAGGAGGGCTTAGGGGATACTGTAATGCATATGGAGAGGCATCACAAGTAGAAAACAGGACATTGTTAGCCCTCTGTATAGACAGTTGATGAGACACCATCTGAGTACTGTGTGCAGGTCTGGAGACCCCATCTCCACTAGGACACAGACAGGATGGAGGCAGTCCAGAGGAGGGCAACTAAAATGGTGCCAGGTCTGCACCAGAAGCCATATGAATAGATACTAAAGGAGCTTAATATATATACCCTAGAGGAAAGGGGGGGGATGATAGAAACAGTCAAGTACCTCAAGGGATCAACAAAGTCCAAGAGTGTAACACCTTTCCAAAAAATAGATGTGTAAGAACAAGGCGTACAATTTGAAGATAGAGGGGGATGGTTCTAGGGCAATGTGAGGAAGTATTTTTTACAGAGAAGGTGGTGGTTGCATGGAACAGCCTTCCAGAAGAGGTAGTGGGTCAAAATAGTGGGGGAATTCAATAATGAATGGGATAGGCATAAGGCAATTCAAGTGGGGGTGGGGAAGAAGTAGGCTGTTGGTTAACTAGGATCTGTAGCTTATTTGAAAGTTAGGAAATGGCATACTGAGTGGGCCATGCAGTCCGTATCTGCCATCAAAGTCTATGTTTTATGCAAAATCATTAATCATTTTTGCATATATCACCTGCTGTTCCATGGCTCAACCAATTTATCTGTAAAGTAAAACAGTCTCATGTGCCTCCTGAGTCCCCCATCCATCAGTTTCCACTCATGTCCCTGTGTTTTTGACTCACTATTCCTGCTGAATAGCTCCTCACAGTTTACCTTTATTGCTTTCAGAACATAAAGTTCTATATCATATTTCTCCTCTCCTTTCTGGCATTGAGTGTGTACATCTTCAGTGCCCTAAGACAATCCCTTGTAAGATCTTCCTGTTGGCTCTGAATTATTTTGGTTACACAATGCTACACCATCTCAAACCTGTCTTTCTCTTTCCTTTGGTGAGAAAATAGTACTAGTGCTCCTGTCAGGATCTGAGCACAGGTCAATTGTATTGTCTCTAAGATTCATCCCAGGTGTTCTGCTTTCTACCTTTCCAACAATCCACTGGGCTAAAGAGCTACACTAAACCTGGCATTGAATCAGGGACCATTAGATGTTCAATCTCCCACCTGAGCTATTTCAGTTGTTATGCAAATTTTAGGCAACTACAGATATAAGCAAGCATCTGTTTTCAGTCATATTACTACCATGCTACAGGTATCTAACAAGAAAGGTTGTCATTAAGGGCAACCCCCATTGTTCCAGGCCAAGGACTCAGAAGGAGTAAAAGAGACAGTTCAGGGGTGGAGGGGTGGGGTGGAGGATAGTGAGGTCAGAAAGACGGAGGAGTGTCGAGTGGGAAAAAGGAAATTACATCAGGAGAGGGAGGAGGTGAGGGGCAAATAGGAGGTCAAGGAGGCAAGGCTAGGAGAGGGCAAGATGGGTTCAAAAGAGCTTGCACAGAGGAGTTTCTCTCTTTTGCTAGGCTGGAAAATAATTTTTCACATCTAGCACATCAGTCTGAGAATTTCTGGAGCAAGTATAAGATAATTAGGATGTTTTTGATTGATTTAGATGGCAAGGATAAGACATTGGTTGATTTTGATGTTTTATTGCAGAAAGAGCAATGCAGTTTGTTGTCAGATAAGATTTTTCAGAAGTATGATTGCGGGTTGTGGTAAAGATCCCATGTTTTGCTACAGAAAGTGGTTGCAAGAGGAGAATTTCCATCGATAGTAAAGAATTGTGTGAGGTTAGCCAATGGTTGCTATGGTACACTGTATATTCTGTGAGCTGGTAGCGTAGGGAACATTCTGACAGTTTTGGGGCTGGGACTAGGCGGTAGGAAATAGGCCCTTAGAGAGACTGCAATGGCCTGCAATGGCCTTGGGCCACATGGCAAGTGTAGCTGAACAACACGTGGCATCCAGAAAGTGGCTAGCCATGTGGCGAGTGAGCATTGGTGGTGCAGTTTTCCAGAGCCCTGCTTTTTTATGGTTTGTGAGAGACCACATGGAAGGCCAACAGGATTGGAAGGTAGACCACATGGAATACAAGAAATGGATTGGGAGGACAGTCGGGATGGACTATGCCCGGTAGTGACAGGAAGGGCTCCACGAGGTGAATGGCACCAGATAGGGCAGCAAAATTTGGAGCTGAGAAGAAGGCGGCTGTTTTCAGATGGGCGAGGAAAAGGGGGCCAGATCGCAGCTACATCAGGGAGAAAGGCTTGGAGCTGTATCGTGGGGGAGGGTCCGCAGACTGGGCAAAGAGTGTGTGGATCTAATCTGAATGTGTGCAGCTGCATGGCAGCAGTGAGCAGATGGCAAGGAGGCCGAAAAGAAAGAACAGGAGCAGAAAAAAATGAGGGAACAGAGGGAGGTAGGGAGACCGGAAAGATGGGTTGCTTGATTGTTCCAGTAGCAGCAGAGTTGCTGCATCAGAAAACAGGGTGGGGTGCACCATGGCAAAAGAAAGTTGGTGGAATGGACATGCCATGTACAGAGAAGGCAGAAGGCCTGGATAGAGGGGCGGTGTGAGGCTGCCATGTGACACTATGGGACCACAACTTACAGCTTACAGCCATGGACAGATGCCACTAGGAGCACATGCGGCGGCTGCTATTTTGAGAAGAGATAAGCACGCATGGTGTCTGTCATTTTTGAGTGCAATGGTATGCGATGTCAGCCACCATCTCGGAGCTACTTAGTTTTTGAACGCAAGAAAGCCAGGGAGGGGGGATGTTTTTAGGGCTTTTTGCCCGAAAATGGGAGCTGGTCACAGGCGCAAGTGTTGGTTTGAAACGGGTTACATTTGGTGCAAAAGCGCAAGAATGGGGGATGGGGTGGAATGGGGTTCAAAAAAAATCACACCAAGCAAGGATAAAATAGAGCAAGTGAGGTGACAATGTCACTTTCTTTCACTAGCAGGTACAGAATGGACACAAGAGGATCCAGGGTGATGAAGATGGATGGCATGAAAATGATTATGGATCTGGTGGACAGGGCCCACAAGGTCCTAGACACTGTGGATGATGCAGAGGGGGATGAGCCACCCCAGAAAGAGAGAGCAAAAAGGGAAGGGTGGGGAGGTGCAGGAGAGAAAGGGCAGGGACTAGGGGCCTAGCTCCAAACATCCCAGAACAAGTTTTCCGGGAGACAGCCTGCAACCTATTTGATCCCTGACCCAGTACCTTCACCATATCCAGGGGTGCCGACTCCTGGTCCAGAACCCATTCAGAACAGGGACTAGGCCACACCCAGGATCAGTGCCCATCCTCCCCAGCAGACCCATCCCTGCTCTTGGTACCACAACCAGGCAAGGGACCGGCTGGACCAGAACCTGGACCTAGCCCACAGGCCCCGATACTCAGACCACAGGATGGGATAGAACTGGGAGACAGGCTTGCCTCTGGACCAAAAAAGGAACCACAAAAAGAATCAGGTACGGTGTTGACACTGAGAGCAGTATGAAAGAATAGCTGCTATGCAATTATTGTTGGGTATGGGGACGATGGTATTAAAAAGTTGCAAAATGTGTTGGGTGAGTTGGAAAAGGTAAGAAGGATGAGGAATGAATGAGCAAGAAGGAAATGAACTGAGGAAACAGAAAAAAGAGGGGTACGGATAGGGGATCATGTGCCAGTGGCAATGAAGGAAAACATTTGGATGGGAGAGTTTGTAGATATTTTTGCCCTGGTGGATAAAAAGACAGTGGAACTGTATGAAGAGAAGAAGAGTTTTAGCAAAAGAGAACTGACAGCAGTAGTGGTGTTGGTGAAAAAAGGAGAGGAACAGAAGGGGCCCACTTACAAGAGAAAATGTGGGAGGTGTAGACATTAGGTTTTATATATTACAGCACCATAGCACAGGAGAAAAGCTAGAGTTTGGGATTCCATTGTTGGCATACTCCTTAATTATCAGAAACATGTATAAGATGATGGGGGCATGAACTGGCTACAGTATGATGAAAAGTTCAGGACCCAGATGGCTAGTTACAGGAGGACTGCTGTGGGATTCCAGACACAGTGATTTGTGGTGGAAACCATGACAGTACGGGGTGGGTGGGCATAGGGGAATGGCAAAAGGTGAGTGTGATACTAAAAATGTTGTTGGGGTACAATAGGGCGCACTGTTCCTTCCCCCATTGCAGATTTAGACATGCATGTTCAAAATGGCGAGGAGCACACCCAGCCTCTCGCTGTAGGTCATAGGTGATAGTAACTCAGGAGGGGACAAGGGAATTATTCCATTTTGGGGACAGAGAGGGACACACTGGGACAGCACTGGGTGAGAAAGGGGCACACTGGGGAGGGTTACCACCAGGAGGAAAATGAAGGACATAAGATTTTTCCTTTGGCTAGGATCCCAATTCACGGGAGAAATCGAGAGCAATGGATGAGGGGGTACCTAGATACAGAGGCCAGTTTAGACTTGATAAAAGGTTTTCAGAGTGGTTTTAATTTACATTATAGGGGGAGAGGTTTCGGACCTGGGCCAAGAATTTGAAATCAATACAAGGGAAGGAAGAGCTACTGAAAGAAAAGATTTGAAAAGAAAAGGAAGCAGGGAGGGTCGAAAGACCCTCAAGGAGCCCCTGTTCTCATGCCTATGGGTGTCTCCTTTGAGTTTATTGCCTAAAAACAGGAAGGGAGTACTGGTGATACACCACCTATCCTACCTGGAAAATGGATAGGTCAATGATTTAAAAGTGGAGGAGCATAGCAAGGTTTCCTATAGGACCTTAGAGGACATGGTGGATATCATCAAGGCAAGGGAACAGCATGGTTGGCAAAGACTGACATCAAGTCTGCCTTCGACTGCTACCGGTCTGGAGGAGGACTGAAAACTATTGGGCTTCCAGATCAATGGAGATTATTATTTTGACAAAGCCATGCCGATGGGATGATCAGTGGCATGCACAACTTTGAGAGGCTTAGCACCTGGTTACAGTGGATATTTAGAGTTAGGTATGGGCACAGTACAGTAGTCCATAACCTGGATGATTTCATATTCAAAGGCAAGGGAAGAGAGAGGGTGCAGGCAATGGTGAAGGATTTTCAGGAATTGTGTGGGAGCTAGGGGTGTCCTTGGCCAAAGAGAAGACAGAAGGCCCTAGCAGATGTTTAGAATTTTAGGGATAGAAGTAGACTTAGGGCAGGAGGTGTTACGCCTGCCGAGCCAGAAGGTGATGAAGCTGAGGAGGTTGTTGACAGAGGTTGGAAAAAGGAAAAGAGTGCCATTACTCATAGTTCAATAATTGTTGGGTCACTTGAATTTCACATGCAAGACAATTGGGCCAGGACATATTTACACGACATCTGGCGAGGGACATGTTAGGCTTGAAGCCACACCATCGGGTCAACCTTGGGATGGAGATCAAGGACGACTTAAAGGTGTGGGCAATTTCTAACACATATAACGGGATAGCCATCTGGCAGGAGGAATGGCTTTTCAATACTGATCTAGAACTTTATATGGATATCAGGAGGTTACAGAGTGATTCTACTTCCAGGGAAGTGGGTGTCAGAGCAATGGCCACAGGAATGGGTGGAGAGGGCTAACAAAGATATTACATTTTTGAAGATATTCCCAATTTGGGCTCTGACTGAAAATGTGGCTAAAATGGCCAGAGAACCAGCGGGTTACATTCTAGTGTGACAACAAGGCGGTGGTCATGTGCTGAACAGAGGGTCAAAATCATGGTTAGTGCTGCGCCTTGTGGTAGTTGGCTTTGCAAGGTCTGAAGCTGAATATGAGTTTTCAGGCCAAGCACATTGCTGGAGAGAGGAACACTATAGCTAACAGCCTCCCCACCTACAGATGGAGAAGTTCCGGCACTAGCACCCAGAGCAGCCCCAGCAGGAGAAAAGATCCCAGAGGATTTGTGGGAGATTGGCTGGATGGGAGCGGAATAGCTCTTTTGCAACTCATGGGCAGACAACACCTTAAAAGCTTATGAGAGTTCATAGAAACATAGAAACATAGACTTTGATGGCAGATAAGGACCGCTTGGCCCACCTAGTCTGCCATTTCCTTACCTAAAGGATAAGCCACAGATCCTATTTAACCAACAGCCTATTTCTTCCTACCCCCAAAAATTGCTTTATGTCTGTTCCATGCATTCTTGAACTCTCCCACAGCTGTAGACCCCACAACCTCCTCAGGAAGGTTGTTCCATGCATCGACCACCCTCTGTGAAAAATACCTCCTCACATTGCCCCTGAGCCATCCTCCTCCCATCTTCAAATTGTATCCCTTACTCTTGCACATCTTTTTTCTGAAAGATGCTACCCTCTTGGACTTTGTTGATTCCACTGAGGTACTTAAACGTTTCCATCATGTCCCCTCTCCTCCTTTCCTCAAGGGTATACATATTAAGCTCCTTTAGTCTCTCTTCATATGGCTTCTCTTGCAGACCCTGCACCATTTTAGTTGCCCTCCTCTGAACTGCCTCCATCCTGTCTATGTCCTTGTAGAGATGGGGGTCTCCAGAACTGGATGCAGTACTTCAATTGGTGTCTCACCAACTGTCTATACAAGGATAACAACTTCCTGTTTTCTGCTGGTGGTGCCTCTCCCTATACATCCCAGTATCCCCTCAGCCTCCCTATTGCCTTTTCACATTGCTTTCCAACCTTAAAGTCATCTGATACGATCACCCCAGGTCCCTTTCCATTTTGGTTGTTGTTACTACCTCCCCTCCATTGTGTAATCTTCCCTGAGTTTTTGATTCCCAGGTGCACTATTTTGCACTTCTTTGCTTTGAATCCAAGCTGCCATACTTCTGACCATTCCTCCAACCTTGCCAAGTCCCTTCTTATCCTTTCCATGCCTCCTTGTGTATTTACCCTGTTGCAGACCTTTGTGTCATCTGCAAACAGGCATATTTTTCCTTCCAGTCCCTCTGCAGGGACATTAAAAGGACTGAACCCTGTGGTACCCCACTAGTAACACCTCTTTCTACAGAGTGGACTCCATTTACAATTACTTTCTGTGTCCTGTTGTCCAGCCAATGTTTTACCTAGGTTACCACCCTGGGACCCACTCCCAGGCTGGTTAATTTGACTATTAATCTTTGTGTGGGACTGTGTCAAAAGTCTAGCTAGGCAGTGTCCACAGCCCCTCCTGGTCTACTACTTTGGTCACCCAGTCAAAGAAATCAATTAGATTCATCTGGCATGACCTTCCCTCTGTGAATCCTTGTTGCCTTGGGTCCTGTGCCATGCTGGCCTCTAGGCACTCAACAATTCTTTCCTTCAGTGATTACATCACTTTCCTACCACAGAGGTCAAACTGACAGGTCTGTAGTTTCTTGCCTCTGTCTTGGTCCCAGTTTTGTGAAGGGAATCACATCTGCCTTCCCAGTCCTCAGGTACCACACCATCCTCCCATGATTTGTTAAAAGGGTAGTCAGCGGTGTTACTAGTTCTCTGCTTAATTCTTTTAGAATTCTGTGGTGAATTCTATCTGGTCCCCATTGCTTTGTCCACCTTCAGTTTTAGGAGTTCTTTCAGAACCCTTTCTTCTGTGAAAGGACTGGGATTGACCTCTTATCCAGAGTGCTTTTATTAATTGGATTAGGCACCTCCCCCTCTGTCTTTTGTGAATACTGAACAGAAGTATTCATTCAGTATCTCTGCTTTTTCACTGTCCCTCTCTGCCCACCCACGCCCATTCTATTCAGCCTCACTATCCCTCCCTTTGTCTTTCTACGCTCCCTAATATTCTTATAAAGGTTTATCCCCTTCTAAACCAAGTTGGCTATCTTTTCCTCAGTTTGGGCCTTTTCTATTCTTGGAAGGCATTTCAGGCATTCAGAGCATGCACACCATCTAGGTAAGTGGGGCAGTTACAAAGGAACAGGTGGGTAGGTTTGTGGTGGTATGTTGGCAAGAAGGCTTGGTCCATGCCTCCATGGGGGTACATCTAGCAGCCATATGATGGGTGAGCCTGAGGAAGGGCTTGGGTGAGCGTGCAAGAGCACACTTGTATAGAGAATGATGATGGGGTGAGGAGGGTGAAAGGGAGTGGGCAAGATAAGATAGAGCCAATACCAGAGCAGCTATTGGAAAAGATAATGGCAACAATATCAGAAATTTGTTACACTCCATATGAGGGGTACTATTCAAGGTCTTGTTTGCGATGCTGCATAAGCAGGCATTCTGAGTATCAGAGATGGTGAAGCCAGCAAAACCCACCACAGGAAGAGGATTGCTAGATGAAGATGTACACTGGGAAAGGGAGACCCATTTGCTGTATATATCAAGATTAAAGATGGACCAGATGGGAAAGGGCTGCTGGGTGAACCTAGATCCCATTCCTATGTGGGCATTTGCCCATGCCGTGGACAAGGGAATACCACAGACTTAGACCAAAGCAAAGTTTTTTTTTACATGAGAAAGGGAGAGAGGTAAAAGGAGTCAAGTGTCAAGAGAGCTAAAACAGAGCATCAAGAGATTGGGGAGAACCCAGATAGATTCTTGTCCCACCCATTTTGGATTGGGACAGCTTCAGAAGTGGCAACATGGGGATGCAGGGGAATGGCATGAAAGCTATAGGATGATGGACATCTGATTGCTATAAGAAATGCATCAGAAATACAATGGATTAACCCTGTCATTTTGCTTCCTCCCAAACAGGAACTGTGAAGAAAGGGGCGGGGGAGGAGGGAAAGGTGGTGTTGAGAAGAAGAAAGACAGACCTTTAAAATTCTCTCTTTACGTGTTTATATATATACAAGACACAGAAAGGACATTTGGATTGTGGGCACCATACATTTATTAGGCGGAAAGGAGGTGGCACAGAAGCCAGGCGGAAATGACTGGGCTTGGACCACAGCGCAATAAAGATCATGTGAAAGGAATACAAGGGATGAGATGGGGGCAACTCTTTCCATTACTAACAGACATGAGGAGGAACAATAATGACCCATACCTCCTTATAATACATCTGGGGAAATGATGTAGGGCACAGCCCATAGCTGGACATATTTAATAACATACAAAGGGACATCAAGATTTTGAAAGCATGGTGGCCAAAGATCATGATAATGTGGTCTGAGATGGTTCCATGGCAGGTGTGGAGGCAAAGAAGACAGCATAAGGCTATAGAAAAGGTCAGGAGGTGAATGAACAGTAGAGGGAAGGTGCGTAGCGTTTAATGGGGACAGAGTATCGGCATGACGAGGTTGTGGAGAAGATACCGGGCTGTACAGGCCAGATGGGTGCATTTATCCACAATGGGCAACTACATATTTAATCTGGAGCTAGGCAGAGGAATAGACCAGTGGTTAAAAAATGTGACCTAAAATGGTGGAGAAAGAAGAGGGGAAGCCTGAATCCACGAAGCTGGAGGCAGGCTAGTGGAAAAGGGAAGGAAATATTTACTAAGAGAAATGATGGGGTAGTGGGGAAACAAAAGTGGAAAAAAAGTTGAAAGAAGAGAAGGTGAAGGGGTATGTACACCCCGTAAGATGAAAAGAGAGGGGAGCAGGAATTGGACCAGCCCAGAAAAAGAAGAAAATTATAGACCCGCTTGGTTTACACCTTAGGAATAGAAGGAGGAACAAGACTCTCTCGCCAGGATTCAATGCCTGGGGTGGAGAAAAAGTTAAGGAAAATGAACCATAAACAAGAATAACAAGAGGACAAAATTGGTGAAAAGGAGTAAGATTTGAATTTGACCAAAAGTATGGACATGAAAGAGGAATTAAAAGGAACTCAATATTGTATATGTTTGTACATAGTTGTACATTATGTAATGGTATTAATAAAAGGTATTGCCGACTGAGCAGACAAAATCTACAATATTGAATGTGTGTCTCTTTCTTGGGAAATGGATCTGGAACAAATACTTATAGAGCAAAGAACAGGCAGTCTGCAGACATTAGACATTACTGCAGTTTTGTCAAGGGAATGTTTTCATTCAGCATCTCAGCCATTGCCCAAGGCTTTCTCACAGTTATCTCCCCAGTTTCCCAATTTTATCCAGGTGCATGCTTGCGTGAAAGCATGCAAGTGTGTGTACTGGACTAGGTACACTAGGCAAGTCAATACCTACTTACAGTTACAAGTTAGAAATGTACAAGGAATGAATTACAGTACAAGTGTTATGTGACAATAGGAACCTGTGGACTAGAAAAGCAGCATAAGCGGTGACAATATCAACAGAATTAAAGTTATTATAGTCAACAGAGTAAAACAATACTGATAATACACAGTCCATAAAAATAAAAGCTCCCATTCTGGGGATGGGAAAGATTACAAGGCAGATCACAGATATACAAAATGCACAAAAGTACTGAACAAGTATGCAGTCTCACCTGGCTTAAATAAGAGGCCGAGCAAGGTGCACATGCACAGGTGTGAGACATGTATCCAAATACTATCATGTGCAAGAGGAAGTGAATAAGCCCTTTAAGTCTTTACTCACTGCATCTTTGAATAGCACATGGGACAGTAAACAGCAAATATGTTCCAGACCTTCAGTTTGAAGTTGGAGAAATCCTGTTCTCCCATCTTGGATGAGCATTTGGGTACTAGGAGAAGGAGGATAAATCAGATGATGTGAGTGAGAAGGGTTGGAAAAGACCATAGGGAGAGATATATGGGGTGGGATGATCTTATATTATTAATGAAACAGCCAAGGTAGTAGGTGCAGGTAGCAGAGGGAAGCCAACCTAGAGCAAAGTTGAGAGCAATAGATTATTAAGCATGTGGAAGATAAAGAGAAATGCCAAATTATGTTGTGTTGTAGGTCACATCCCACTTATGAAACAAAAGTTGGGTGCATGGGAGAAGATCAATTCACCATATTTGTGTCGGTGAAGGAGGACACTCAGAGCAATAGTAAGCCTAGCCTTAGGAATGAGCAAGTCAATCCAATATGCAAGACAGAGTCTTTTGTTTAGTTTACAGGTCAATGCAATATGGACAACAAAATCCAGAACTGGGTTTGAAGTGATGCCTAGATATTTGAATTCTTCCACACTGGAGAGAGATTGGAACACTCTAAGTATTGGATGGATGGCGATTAGTACTATATTTCACTTTAGCATGGGGATCAAATAACATGGCTTGGGCTTTTGAGACATTGAGGACACCATTGTTTTTTCAATGAGCCAAGACTGGATCTGGGAAAATCATGGGGTAATGGAGTGTTGCTTTAGGAGGAAGAGGAGGAGAGAGAGAAAACGTAGTAAAGCATGATGTCATCAGCATGGGTAATTAAGGGCAAGAGGAAGAAACAGAGTGAAAGTCATTAATGAAGATAGAGAAAGGTAGGGACTGGTTAGTTAGTCACTTTCATTGAGAATTTCGGCCATTGACCTAGGCTCCCTCATAGTTATCTCCCATAGTTTCCCAAATCTCAATTAGTTAGTTATATTTTATTAACCAGGTAGGCGCAATGGAGCAGAAATCACCCTTTTCAGGCATAGGACTAAGTATGGGGCCATTGAGATGCCTAGTTTAATGGGAAAAGTGAGGAGGTAATGTCCTTTCAGTTTACAGATTGCAGCCTGTCAGTATGTTAGCTTACAAACCTGAAGGCTGCATTGGTGGAGAGTCCAAATGGTCACAATCTGGAGTGGAGTGGTCAACTAAACTAAAGACTTTTGAGAGGTCAATAGATATAGACCCTGTGAGTGAGTCTTTGTCATG
The DNA here is from genome assembly GCA_016271365.2 of Neoceratodus forsteri. Lineage (NCBI taxonomy): Eukaryota > Metazoa > Chordata > Ceratodontiformes > Ceratodontidae > Neoceratodus > Neoceratodus forsteri. The sequence continues at coordinate 632,433,919 of CM057455.1, read as the reverse complement.
AAGGATTTAATATTGTTAGCTGAATGACGGATGTGGTGGTGCTACAGTATATTCCTTGATAAAGCCATGCTGATTGGGGTCTAGACAATTGTTATTTTGAATTGATACAGTAAGTTGGGAGCTATCACTTTTTCAAGCAGCTTACTTAGTATGTGATACTGTCTGCATCTCATTCTGCTAATGTGATGTCTAGCCCATCTCTGATTTCACTAATTGTAATTTTGAAGTGTCTTTCAGTTCAGCACTATTTATTTCTCACCTGAAAACTACCAGTCTTCTTTTAAGGGATCATTATATTTTTCACTCAAGATCAGTTGACTCATATCTCTGTTGAGCAAAGCATACCACTTATATCTCTGTTGAGCAAGGCATACCGCTTATTGAACCTTTATCACTTTTTGGTTACAGGGATGCAGATCTCAGTTAGTGCTTTGAACACCCTATTCTATGACCTCCACATGTACTCTGCATGACCAGCCTCATGCTACTGCCCCAGACCCTTGCACACAAGGTCATTCATCCTGGCAAATTAATTCAACTGAGGGATTCAGGTGACATCTTAAACCACTTGAGCTTTATTCTCATAGTTTATGTCATCAACACAATCCTGCAATGGAAGTACAACCTTTGTTTTTTATGTTGGCACGCTTGCACAGCCAACATCTTGCAATAGTGCAGCTTTGGAGGCATGGTCACTGTTGGTGAATGCAGGGCATGCATCAGTAGGTGCATCCTCATTCCCTAATCAGCCTGCATGCTGGCTTCACACCATGCAAACATAATGTGGCGAACACATATAAGAAAAGGTCCACTGCAATCTGTGCACAGCTCATCAGATGCAGCGGACCTTCCCTTGATGTGCTCACTGATATTATGAGCATGGCGGCACAGTGGCCGTTAAACTGCCGACTTGGGTGCCTAATCCCCTGTCAGTTTTCCCCACCCTCTGTATGTGTGACGAGGGAGACCACTCCTGTCGGCATAAAGAACCCCCACTGTTAAATGCTGATTGGGGTGCCCAATCCCCTCGGCTCAGCCCCCGCTTTCTTTGTGTGTGACGGGGTGCCCAATCCCTGTCAGCATAAATTGCCCCCTTGTGTTGTGTGCTGACAAGGGTGCCCAATCCCCATTGGCTACGGAACCCCAACAGTTAGGTGGCATGCTGGGGCCCACCCAGAGTGCCAAATCCCCTACAAGAAAAAAACTGTCCTAAGATTTTTTTTTTTTCTTTACCTGCAAAACGAAAACTGTCCCCATAGTCTCCCTGTCCCCCACCTGCTCCTTCCCTCTGTGCACCCTGCCTCCCACACCCCCTTCACCCCATACTTACCTCCGGAGTCCAGCGACGATCTTCGTGGACCGGGAACACATCTGCACTCTTCAAAGCCAACTATGAACTGAGGAAATGCAGGTAAGCTGTATAATGGAATAAATAGGGTTTTTTCAACTTGATGCATATCTCAGGCATTTTTGGGATTTTGTTTACATTTTCAACATGGGGTTTTTGGGATGCATCCTCATGAATTCTTGCACTGTCATGGCATTATTCGTCGCAAAAGGTGATTTTGCAGTCACTGCGCGGAATCACCTTCGGGACTAAGTAATGAAGTGGCAGTGCTACTGTTCATGACGGGGCCTCAAAAAGCCTATGTTGCAAATTTGTCGGGGAAAATCCAAAAATGACTGTTTTATGAGTGTGCATTGTTCAGTTGCTACACACGCTTGCAAGTTAGCGAATTAACAATATTTTCATGCCAGATTCTCAACATTGGCATTTTACCACACCTTCTTGTGAACCGTACAGCTGTCTTTTTTCACATACTTGCTGAAATGTGTTTTCGCACTTCTGGTGTAGAATAGTGCGGTCGCTGTGAGAAATCAGTGTTTGGGACACATTACTTAAAATGACAGTGGCACTGTTCATGAGCAGAGGTCCTAAAATGCCTGTGGTGAGAATTTGGTGACAATACTAGATAAAATGACTGTGTTACGAGCATGCATTGCGCAGTTTGCATGCACGCTCATAAGTTCGCAAACTTAAAATATTTTCATTCCATATTTTCAGCAGTGCCATTGTTCTGCACCTCCTAATGAACAGTACAGCTGTCATTTTCATATCCTGACCAAAACATATTTTCGCAGTTCCGTGTCAAATAGCACAGTTGCTGTGGAAAGTCCATGTTCAAGACACATTATGAAAATGACAGCGACACTGTTCATTAGCAGATGTCCTAAAATGCCTATGCTGAAAATTTGGGGACGAGAGTCAATAAAATGAGTGTTTTATGAGCATGCTTTGTGCAGTTTGCATGCACACTCATGACTTGTGAATTTGTAACAATTTCACTCCAGTTGTTCATCATTGGCATTTTTCCATGCCTCCTTATGAACAGTACAGCTGGCTGAAATGTGTTTTAGCACGTCCAGCACAAAATTGCATGGTCACTGTGCAAAGTCAGTTTTCGGGACTGTTTGAGGAAATGATGGTGACACTATCTATGAGCAGAGGTTCGTTCTAAAATGCCTATGTTGAAAATTGGTGCAGAAAGTCCATAAAATGACTGTGTTGCAAGCATGCATTGCACAGTTTCCATGCACACTTGTATCTTCGTAATCTGCAATAATTTATGCCACATTTTCACCACTGGCATTTGTGCACACCTCCTTATCAACAGTCCTGCTGCCATTTTACAGCCTGCCCAAAACGTGTTTCTGCAGCTGTGGCACAATGGCATGCTCGTTGTGGAAAATCACTTTTGGGACACATTAACAAAATCACAGCACTATCGTCTCTAGCTCTGCCACTGCCACTGCCAATGCCAGTGCAACAACATTCGGCATTGACAAATGCTTGTTTATGGTTTCATTAAGCAATAATGATCGAAGAGGCAGCCATTTCCTAGAGATTAATCACTGGTTGGGGTGGAAGGTTAGCCCAAGGCACAGCTGAGGGCCAACCCCAACGAGCCAGTTGTTAATTGATAGGAAATGACTGACTTTGAGGTCATTATTGTGATTATAAGCTTAATTGCAATAATGAACTTAAAAGAGCTTTTTGAATGATATTTTTATTTGTTTTCTTTCTTGCAGCGCCAGTAATGGTGTGCTGCATGGTCTCTTTTCCTGCTATTCCATTTGGGCTGTTGTTCTGTTTGGGAAGTATCATTTTTTACATAGTGTACATTTTTGGGATATGTTTTCTTGTTTGAATGTTGTCTAACATAGAAACATAGAAACACAGAAACATAGAAGTTGATGGCAGATAAGGATCACAAGGCCCATCCAGTCTGCCCATTTCTTTTCTACCTTATAAATGTGCCATCAACCTTTGCTCTGTCAGTAGCCTATATATTCATACTCATCTGTATTGCTCCTTATGCCTATCCCATGCCTGTTTGAAGCCCTGCACTGTATTCATAGCCACCGCTTCCTGAGGTAGGCGTTCCATGCATCCACCATCCTTTCTGTGAAAAGAATTTCCTCACTTTCCCCTTTATTGGCCTCCTCTACTCTCATGCTGTGTCCTCTTGTCCTGCTATTTTTCTTATATTTAAACATGTTATACTCTTTCACCTTGTTAATGCCTTTAAGGTGTTTGAATGTTTCGATCATATCACCTCTCTCCCTCCTTTGCTCAAGGGTATACATATTGAGATCCATTAATCTGTCCTCATATGTCTTCTGATGCAGTCCCTGCACCATTTTGGTTTCCCTTCTGGACTGCCTCAATTTGGTTAATGTCCTTGTGAAGGTGTGACCTCCAGTACTACATGCAGTACTCAGATGGGACCTAACCAGTGTCTTGTAAAGAGGGATTATTACTTCTCTCTTATGACTTGTGATATCCCTACTAATACACCCTAACATCCCCTAGCCTTACCTGCTGCTTTAGAGGTCTGCTTGATGATTTCAGGTCATCGGTGATGATGATGATGCCCAAGTCGCTTTCATCCTTGGTGACTGCCAGCAACTCCTCCCAGCTTATAGGTGGCTTCAGGGTTTCTCTTCCTATGTGCATGATCTTGCACTTCTTTGCATTAAATTCCAGTTGCCACTCTTCTGACCATTTTGCTAGTTTATTCAGATCTCTTCTCATTCTGCCCACACCATCTGGATCATCTACTCTGTTGCAGATCTTGGTGTCATCGGCAAACAGACAAGCTTTACCCTCTAGTCCATCTGCAATGTCACTAATGAAGATATTGAAGAGGACTGGTCCCAGGACTGATCCCTGAGGTACCCCACTTGTGGCTTGCATCTCTTCTGACTGTATACCATTTACTACCACTCTCTGTTTTCTTCCCGTCAACCAGTTTGCCACCCAGTTGACCAACTTCTTACCCACCCCGAGCCTACCCAGCTAATTTTTCAATATTCTATGTGAACAGTGTCGAAGCTTTGCTGAAGTCAAGGTAGGTGACATCAACTGCTCCCCTTGGTCCACCACTCTGGTTACCCAGTCAAAGAAATCTACGAGATTAGTTTGATAGGACCTTCCTTTTGTAAACCCATGCTGTCTTGGATCCTGTGCCTCTATGGATTCCAGGTGTTACACTATCCTTTCCTGAAGGAGTGCTTCCATAATCTTGCCCACTACTGAGGTAAGACTGGTCTGTAGTTGCATGCCTCCTCCTGCTACCACTCTTGTGGAGCAGGATCACATGAGCTCTTCTCCAGTCTTCTGGGACCTCCCTGTGCTCTGAGACTCACTAAACAGTTCTGCAAATGGCTCTGCTAGTTCCACCCTTAGCTCCTTAAGTACCCTGGGATGTATGCCATCAGGTCCCATTGCCTTGTCCACCCTGAGCTTAGCAAGCTCTTGTAGGACCCTTTCTTTTGTGAAGGGAGTCGGCTCACCTCCCTCCCCTGTGTCCATGGTGCTGAGCTGTGGCCCTGCCTCACCTTCTCTCAGTAAATACTGAACAAAAGTATCTATTTAAGATAGATGCTTTACTGGGTCCTCCTCCTCACATGCCCCCTTTCTCCTTTGAGCTTAGCAATACCCCTCTGGACTTTCTCCTTTCGCTAATGTATCTATAGAAAGTCTTTTAATTTTCGGTTTCAGATTCTTGCACTGTAGTACTGGTGGTAACTGAAATGTCTGCCACATTAATATTCATCAGGTTTATGCAAAATAAGTATGCAGTGCCTTGTCATGTAATTCAGCCCTGCTCCATTTCAGTTCAGCCCCCAGAACATGTCAAGTGAACCTGAGATAATTCAATTTTCTTCATATATGCTGCTGGTTTCCTTTTCTAGGTTGTCTTTCCTGATGGATCTGTCATTGACAGCTGCTTTGACAACTCAGATGGATGCGCACAACAATCTGGCAGTTGTATGCTGGCATTTCTAAGAGATTTCAGCCTGACACTGCAGCCAATCAGTGAGTTAGGTAAGCTTGTGAATAATTAATTAGACTTATAATATACATTATTTTCTTTATAATTATTGCCACTTGGTGGTACCAAAAGCAGTAGAATTTCTTATAGGAATCTCCTGTAAGTAAATAATAACGTAAGAAAGTCAGTGCATATGCATTTTCTGTGCTACTGCAACTTGTAGTATTATAGCATACTTGGTGCATCTCAATCACTGTTCCAGTAATTCAAACTGACAACTCCTGATTGAAATAAGGCCAGTGCTCTTACATGTTTTTGAGCAATCACTATGTGTTTTTCTTTGTGATGTTTTAGTGGCTCTATAGCCAGTATACTAATATTAGGATGGGTCAGTCATACCACTGCTGTTGTTTACAAAAATTGTACTTTTATAGACAAAATATGGTTTGAAATTATTTACTGTTTATGCCTGCATTTCATGGGCCACTTACCTACATATGCTACTCCTACATGTAGAAAAGCAACTCAATTTAAAGCAGTTGCATCTTGTAGAAAGAAATGGCCACATTTTCTCATCAGGATATGACAATGAAATCAAGATTCAATGTTTGAAGGAAAAAGGCAGCTAAAATTCATAAGCATTTGGTTGATGTGTGGGATAAAATCCTTTTAGACATAGCAGGTTGTAAATGGATATGGCAAATTAAGGAGGGAAGGAGGTTTGAAGAATTGCTCCCAGTCAGACATACATTGTGCTGTCATCAATCCTGTAACTGTGAACTATGTGGAAGATATGATGATGGAAGATTGCTGAATGGTGCTGAATGAGTTAGTGTGCCTTGTATGTTTCAAAACGTGAAATGCATCACATAGCTTTGGAAGTATTTTTCATAAAAAAATATGTTTTGCCAGTTAAAGAGACAGGAATCTTGTACCAAAGCTGTAAGAACCTGTCTATATACTGTAGTGTGATTAATTAATTTCAATTTCAAAACTTTAAATAACGGAATACTCAGAAACTGGGACTGAATGCAGAGTATTTTTAACTAGTCCAGCTATTTATCCACAAATATGTTAAACAAATAAAATAAAAATGCCCTCCCAGGAGTCAGTGGCCAGGGCCAGTCTCATGACCAACTCACTCCCAACTGTCTTCCACCCTCCATTCTGCAGACACTGGTCAAGCAGACATAGTGGACCAACCTTTCTGTAAGTATGGCTTCTATTAATTTCCAAGTAGTGAAGTTAGGTGACTGGTCTATAATTGATAGCATCCTCCCTGTTGCCACTGTTATATAGATGGATCACATCGGCCCTTCCAAAGTCCTCCTGAATCAACTATGCCCCAATTTCCAATGCGCTGTTCATCAATTCATTAATGCTGTGAGCAAGACAGCTAGCACTTTCCTGAGCTTTTTCAATACCCCGGGTGTAACATATTCAATTCAATAGCCTTATTAATTCTCAGGCTTGAGTTTCATTTCAGGACTATTTCATCTGAAAATGGACTTACCTTCATCTCCCCATTCTGGCTTCTTCCTGATGGCCATCCCCCTTCCCCCACTGAAGACAGACAGAAGTACCTTTTAAAAGGTCAGCTTTTGTTAGTCCCTTCTGCACTGTCTCTCCCCATCTGCCCATCTCATTCTCATTATCCCTCCCTTACTTTTCTCTTATTGCTTAAGTATCTGATTAAAGTCTTAGACACCCCTCTGTCAGTCCATTCCTCTGTCTGTGCCTTTGCTCCCCTACCTACCCTACCCACTTCCTTCTGCCAGGTGACTCTGGAAGATACAGGAACTTGAAGTTCTCCATCAAATTTTCCATCTCCATTCTTGTCTTTAGCAAGTATATGTTGAGGACCTTAAGCTAATCCTCAAAAGACTGAGAGAGGGAGATCACGGAGGAGAGACCAAGACCATGGCTGGACAAAATAGACACAGAGGTGGGGAGGTGGACACCAGCCCTTTACAGAGGAAAGGGTAATTAAGGAGTATACAAAGTTAAATGGGGACAAAGCTATGGGTCCGGATGGCATACATCCCAGGATCCTGAAAGAACTAAGAATGGAGCTGACAGCCCCACTGGCAGCCATGTTCACTGAGTCCCTAAATACTGGCATAGTCCCCAGAGACTGGAGAAGGGCACATGTCCTCTTCACAAGAGTGGCTTCGAAGAGGCAGGGAACTACAGGCCACTAAGTCTCATGTTAGTGGTGGGTAAGGTCATGGAGACACTCCTTAAGGAACAAATGGTGGAACACCGGAATCCATAAGGTGCAGGATCCGAGGAAACATGGATTTACAGCAGAAAGGTCCTGTCAAACAAATCTAATTGATTTCTTTGACTGGGTGACATAGATAGTGGTAGATGTAGCCTCGTGAGGTTTCAGCAAAGCCTTGGACTGTTCCATATAGAAGATTGGTCAACATGCTTGGTAGTATGGGGTTGGGCCAAGGTGGTGAACTGGGTTGGTAACTGGCTGAGGGACAGAAGACAGAGGGTGGTAGTAGTAAATGGAACCCCGTCTGAGGAAATGTAGGTGACCAGCGGAGTACTCAGGGTTCAGCTTTGAGCCAGTCCTCTTCAATGTCTTTATCAGTGACACTGCAGAAGGGCTGGAGGAAGGTTTGTCTGCTTGCATATGACACCAAAATCTGCAACTGGGCTGATACACCAGAGGAGTAGTAAACGAGAAACACCTAGAGAAGTTGGAAAGATGGCCAGAGGTGTGGCAACTCAAGTTTAATGCAAAAATGAAAGATGATGCATGTGGAGAGTACAAACCCAGGAGAGAGCTACAAGATGGGGAAGAGCTGCTGTCAGTCACCAAGGAGGAAAGAGATCGGGGGCTTTATCACAGATGATGTGAAGGCCACCAAGCAGGCAACAAAGGTGGTGGGAAAGCCAGTTGCATGTTGGGTCATATAGATAGGGTATTACAAGCCAGAAGGGAGGTACTGGTTCCACTGTACAAAATGTAGATGAGGCCTTATCTGGTGTACTGCATGTAGTTCTGGAGGCTGCACCTTCAAAAGACATAGACTAGATGAAGTTGGTGCAGAGGAGGGTGACTAAGATGGCTAAGGGATTGCAGCATAGGACATACAAGGATACTTTAAAGGACCTTAATATGTACACACTGGAACAGAGGAACGAACAGATGGACATCATTGAAACATTCAAGTATCTCAAGGGCATAAATAAGGTGAAAGGGCAACACTTCTTCCAGTATAAAAGAGTACTAGATGAAGGGTCCTGACATGAAATAGAGGGCCCATATAAGGAAATGGGAGGAAGTTATTTTTCACTGAAAGAGTATTGGACCCATGGAATGCCTGCCCCAGGAGGTGGTGGAAACAAGCACTGTGACGGGATTGAAACAGCATGGGTTAGGAATAAGGAGCCATAGAGATGAGAAGGAATGGTTTAAGCAGGTGACCAACTGTTGGCACCAGACACCATTACAGGTAAGGAAAACAGGCAGACTGGATGGGCCTGGTGGCTCTTTTCGCTGACAATCTCTATGTTTCTGTCACATGGGGCAGTGAAAGAGTCAGTCTTGGAATCAGTCTTTTTCAATATGTTGATCAGTGACAAGGAGAAGGGTACAGGGCAGGATGTGCCTCTTCACAGTTGACACTAACCTCTTTGGCAGGGTAGAAAATGAGAAGGGGTAAGGAGATGCAGCAGGAACTGCCAAAGTTAGAATGGTGGTTAAAAACCTAGATGTTAAAATTGAATACCAAAAAGTTCAAGGTGATGCAGAAAGGAACAAGAAACCCAGGTCAAAATGTTAGATGGGAGGGATTAAACATGACACTACTTCTATGGAAGAGGCCTGAAGTTATCATAAGTGACTCCTAAAACAATCCAGATAATGCAACCAAAACAACAGCAAGGTGAATAGAATGTTGTGGTGTACTGGGAAGTATTTTGACAGCAGAATAAAGCAGGTTATACTACCTTTTAAAGAACACTGGTGAGGCCACATCTGGAATACTGTTACAGTTTAAGAGTCCCCATCTAAGGAAAGATAAAGATAGGCTGAGGATGATGCAGTGTAGGGTAACCAATATGTTTTAGGGCCAACAGAGCAAATCCTGCGAGGAACACTTAATGGCACTGAACATCTTACTTACTGGAGGTCAGAAGGAGAGGGAAATATGACAGACACCCTCAAGTTCTGAAAGGAATGAATAAGGTAAACTGTGAGTAACTATTCAGCAGGAGTGGTGAGTCAAAACATAAAATATTACTGGAAGCTGACAGGGGAGATTCAAGAGAGATGGGAGACAGGAGACAGTTTTGCTTCACTGAGAGGCGGTTGAGCCATATAACAGCCTACTGGCTGATGTGGTGAGCTCAGAAAACAGCAATACCTTCAAGAACAGCTAGGACAGAGTTAAAGGATTAATAGGTACTCAGAAGGGTAGCAGTAAGGTGGAGGGTAAGTGGGAGGACATAAACCTCATCTAGCTATGGTTCTCAGGATAGCCTATGGTATATCAGGACAGACTGGATAGACTAGCAGTCTTTTTCTGCTAAAATTTTCTCTGTCTCTATCTCTATACTTCTATACTATTCTATCTGTATGTAGAAATCAATGTTCGGAAACCATGCCTATCTACTGAACCATCAATTCCAAACCTCCACCCTCAGTAGCCCAGCTTCTCCTGGACTCTAAGGGTCTTATAATTCAAGTAACCCCAACTTCTTACCTCCGTCTATGACATGTAAAATAGTTGATCAATCATGCTTAGTCAGTGGTCCCCTCTGAATCCCCCAGTTTGCCACATGCTCCATTTTTTCCTGAATCTGTCAGATAGCACAAAACATAAAAAGGTGCAAGCAGATAAAGACATGAGGCCAGATTTTCAGGCCATTTGGGAATTAGTCCACTCCGCAGCCACTGGTGTGGAAAACAATCTCTGTACCAACACCATATCTAAAGTGCCACATTGATGGTAGGCATAGCTGTGGAGGATCTTATGCCTGGTCCAATCAAGCATAAAATTTTGCACAGCTGTAGGAAAAAATGGCCACAAGTTACTGCAAATCACAGAGCCAGTTGCAAACGGCCCTGCATTCAAAATGTGGCACATGCAGAAAAACATTTCAGACCAACAAGGATTTTACACATGGGCGCTGAAAACAGATGTTTTGAAAATATGGCCCATGGAGACCAACCTGTTTTCTTTTGATTCCTGTCTTGAAACTGCTATGTTTTTGCTGTCCTCTATTTCTTCTCTTTAATTAACCCTTTAAACCATCCCCAAAAACTTTAAACCCAGCAACTGTGCTTGCTAGAGCACTGTGCCAGTAAGACATTATATTCATCAGCAACTCTCTAAATGAAAAAAACATGCTCATATTCTTTTAAATTTTCCCCACCCATAATCAATTTAGGATTGTGGCATCCTGCAGTTCAGTTCATAGTAACCTGAAAAAGTTCTGAGTGGTCAACACTTTTGTAGCCCTGCAAGAAGTTGTAGTTTTCAATAATATCCCTCTTCTAGAGTACATATTAATAATGTACAATCATTCATCATATGTTTTTTTCCTGTTGCTTCTGGATCATCACAGTGGCCTCCACTGTAATATCTGCAGTATATCCTTGTGCTCATTTATGTGAGGATTCTAGAACTGCACACAGTACTTGAGGTATGGCTTCATCAGATACCTATAAGGTATTTAAATTACCTCCTTCCAGTTGCTGGTAAAGCCCACACCTATATACAGTACTTCACTATTGTATTGGCTTTCCCATGCCTTGATGCATTGGCAGGTGGCCTTCATACTTCAACTGATGGTTATCACCAGGTCCCTTTCTTTCATAGTTTGTTCCATGTTCACACCATAGATCAAGTAGTCTGATTTTGGATTCCTGCTATCAGTTTGCATGATCTTGCTCTTATTTGCAGTGAATGTCACTTGCTATATGAAAGACCATTTTTCTAATATTTCCATGTTATGCTTTATATTCCTGCCTACATGTCATCCCTTTTCAGACTACTCACACACTAGGATAGAAAGACAAAAGGACAGGTGAGGGGTTGCACTCTACTGTATATTATGGAATATAAAGAGGCCACAGAGGATACTACTCTGTGGGGGGCAAAAAAGAAGCAGTTTGGGTACAATTGACAATGGAAGGGGTAAAAAAGATTAGAGTTGGAGTAGAACATAGACTGCTGGACTAGAAGAAGGAAGGGAACAGAGAATTAGGGGTAAGTGATTAGGAAGACATCCTCCAAAGGGAAAGTGTTGTGAGGATGACCGTATACCAGATGTGGACTAAGAAATCCTGGCAGACAGCAGTGCAAGAAGGCACTGTAGAATGTGTTAAATGACTTTCTCAGAAATATGGTTGGGAAACCAACAAAAGTGGGGTCTACCCTTGATTTGGTTCAGTCAAATGCTGAGATAAGTAGAGCAGTAGAGGTGAAAGAACTGCTGGGATTCAATGACCACAGTACAACATGGTGCAACATAACCACAGAAACACATTACTCCATTTCAAAAATCTATGGCCCTTGGCATCAGATGACTGAACTTCAGCAAGATGGGAGAACGGCTGAACTATAACCTGGTAGATTTAGAGGAGCAAGAGGGACTAAAGCCAAAAGGGTTGTCATATAGAGATGAGTAACAAAGTGACAGCATCATTCATGAGACAGGCTGGGAAGAACAAAAAGCACAAAAGTCAATCTGATCATCCAGAGAGGTGGTACAGGCAGTAAGGGCACAATGATAGCATTCTAAAAATAAAAGTGGACCAGAGTGAGGACAACCAGTAGACTTTCAAGAAAAAAAAGCTTAAAGAGGACATAATTTGGGTAAAAAAGTAAAGCAAAGACAATGCTGAGAATAGTGGAGAGGGTCAGTGAGGGAAAGAAAACCTTTTTAGGTGCATTAGGGAAACAAGGTAAATTAAGAAAGGTTTACTATAATCTGATGAAGATGGACAGGACATGGGTGGGAAAGGATGGCTAAAAAGGCTAATACAATGAATGATTATCTTTGTTCAGTATTTAATGTGAAGGGGCACTAGAATGTCTCAAAGCAGGATGCAGACCAGAGAGTCGGGGTTGACAGAATGGAGTTAGGATCAGACTCAGAAGAAAGGATGACAGGGGCTTCAAAATCCTGATGGAGGACAAAGTGCCTGGTACCAATGGGTTGCATCTAGATTGCTCAGGAATATGAGGACAGACATTGACAACAAAAATAATCACAGCTCAGCAACAAGGAGGGTGCATGTTAAAAATGACAATTCCAAAACTGCATTTTTGTTGCTTCTACCATGGCATTTTGCACTTAATAAATATTTTATACTTGCACCATTCTCTGGCTGAGGTGCGTTTTTGCAGTTTAGGACAGACATTGGCAGTGCCATTGGCCAATCTGTTTAATTGTTCTCTAGGGATAGGCATTATTTCAGCACACTGGAGGGTAACTAATTTGGTGCTGCTTCACAAGTGTGGGGTCAGAAATTACCTTGGAAATTACAGACCACAGAGTCTAACCTCAATTGTACAAAAGCTGTTGGACAGATAGTGGAATTCTTTTAGGTAAATGGGTCACAGGTCAGGAGACAACACGTGTTTACAGCAAATGGATCTTGCGAAACTGAACTGATTAAGTTCTATGATTAGGCCACACAGATGGTGGACAGAGGATAAGCTGTATACGTTTTGAACCTTGATTTTTGCAAGGACCTTGATTCAATTCCATAATGAGGGCTAATAAAAAGCTTGGTGAGCAGGGCTTCAAGACAAACTGGCCAGAATGATAGACACTGGTTGGGGACCAGGATGCAAAGGATGATCATCATAATAGGGGACACAGTCAGAGCCCAGATGAATCATAAAGGGGATGTTACTGTAGGTAATGTTTCTGGTACTGGTGCTCTACAGTATCTTCATTTTTGATACAAGAAGGAATACAGAATAAGGCATGTATCTTTATTGATGACAATACAATCTGTGGCAAAATGGCCACTGATTAAGGCGTTAGAGAAATGCAAAAGACTTAAAAATATTGGAAAAGTGGTTCTCATTATTTGAACTAAAGTTCAACACAAAAGTGCAAACTGATGTACATTTGTGGAAAGAACCATAAAACAAATCACTGGATGGTGGGAGTAGGGGTGGTGTTGAATATTGAGAAGACAGACCTGATGGTCATTATTAGTGACAGTCTCATGTCCACTGTTCAGTGCAACAAAGTTTGCAGGAAGGCAAACATGATGCTGGGATGTATAGTTAGGCATGCAGTTCTGGAGTCCACACCTCATAAATAGTGGTGGGTGAAGTGGCCAAAATTAGCTCTCTGAATTGATTCCTGAAGTGATGGAATCTGCTAAGTAATCCATGATGCAAGCAAGTACTTCATGTCATAATGAGGAACACAAAGTCCATTGGAAAAATGACTTCACATTATTCCACCTTCCCAAAACCACTTCTCCACCAATTTTAAGGGATACATTGAAATCAATGTACTTCACATCACATTGCCTTGTTATTGAGCTCCAATGTGAATTTTGCAGTGATTTCATGAGATTGCAGGTCACATGGGCTCTAGATTGTTCTGCACAGCCTCAGTTCTGTGTAGTGTGTGTGTGTGTGTGTGTGTGTGTGTGTGTGTAGTGGAAGATGGAGGCAGTTTCCTCTCAGAGCTCTGCGATTCAGATTCTCTAAAAGCTATTAAAAAAGCCTTTTGAGGCATTTTGTATTCTCAAAATTTAGTACATCAATTGTAGGAAACCCTCCTGTGTTCATATCATCAAGTGTTTATTGCCTGTGTGTGGATTTTGAATGTTAATTTAGAACATTCAGTCTGTGTACTGACAGACACTTGAAGTGTGCTTTGGGGAGGGGTGTATTTGTGGTGGAGGTAGGTTAAAACTGAGAGAAAAGGCAGTCTTTCTGTTTTGGTTATATTTTTCTTGTATAACTGTGTTAATGTACACTGAGTAATATTTTCAGTAATTCTTGATTTTTTTTTGTTGATTGTTGTGGTGCAGCAGTGCATAATTTCAGTTTGTTTAAAATATTTGGTTATATCACAGCAATTTTCAATTTGCTGTGCATTACTTATAGTGATATGTGTGTGTGTGTGCAATGCGTGCCATCAAATCAGACACATTTTATTGTGCCACAAAGTAATTGCAGCAGTGAGAACCTGCTATCCACTGCACCTGCATGCATTTTTGTAGTACTTTGTGATATATTTACTGGTAGTTGACTGTTACTGCCGTGCACTAACCCCCACCCAAACTGGCAAAAGGTATTCTTTTCCAGATTTGGATTTGTGACTTGTGAGCACTGGTTAGGTGTTGTTGTGCCTTTGTGTCTGCATCTCTTGAGTGCACAGAGCAATCTTAATCTGTCTGTATGTTTCATCTCCTAGAGCTTAATCTCCATCTGTAACTTAAGTCACAGTTGTTTGTTTGACTTCCTTCAGAGTACTTTGTGGTGCATACCTCTGCATGAATATTGTACTCATTGATGTGCTTTTTAAGTCAGGGCAATCATCATGAGTCACTCACGATACAAATCACATTCTTCATCTTCACGGTCACAATTCATGACTCTAGCAAAACTGTACTTTATTTGTAGTTAGTTCCATATAAGCCTGTTTCAGTGGTATCTCGGTCTTGGCTTCAATCACCATTGTACTCATTGATATGAGTTTTCAAATCAGGTAGTTTTGTGTGGTATAGGTAAGGGAAGTACAGTGTAGGTATTCAGGTTCCCATGCAGTTTATTATTTTGGTCATGTCACACCAGACACTAACATAGAAACAGAAACATAGAGGTTGATGGCAGATATGGACCACAAGGCCCATCCAGTCTGCCCATTTCTTTTCTACCTTATAAATGTGCCATCGGCCTTTGCTCTGTCAGTGGCCTATCTATTCATACTCATCTGTATTGCTCTGTTATGCCTATCCCATGCCTGTTTGAAGCCCTGCACTGTATTCATAGCCACCACTTCCTGAGGTAGGCCGTTCCATGCATCCACCACCTTTTCTGTGAAAAGAATTTCCTCACATTCCCTTTAATCGGCCTCCCTCTAATTTCATGCTGTGTCCTCTTATCCTGCTATTTTTCTTATATTGAAACATGTTATACTCTTTCACCTTGTTAATGCCTTTAAGGTGTTTGAATGTTTCAATCATATCACCTCTCTCCCTCCTTTGCTCAAGGGTATACATATTGAGCTACATTAATCTGTCCTCATATGTCTTCTGATGCAGTCCCTGCACCATTTTGGTTGCCCTTCTCTGGACTGCCTCAGTTTGGTTAATATCCTTGTGAAGGTGTGGCCTCCAGTACTGCATGCAGTACTCCAAATGGGAGCCTAACCAGTGTCTTGTAAAGAGGGATTATTACCTGCCTCTTATGACTTGGATACCCCTACTAATACACCTAACATCCCCCTAGCCACCTACTGCTTTAGTCTTCTGCTTGGATGATTTCAGGTAATTGGTGATTATGATATCCAAGTCTCTTCATCCTTTGTGACTGCCAGCAACTCCCTCCCAGCCTATAGGTGGCTTCAGGGTGTCTCTTCCCTATGTGCATGATCTTGCAGTTCTTTGCATTAAATCCCAGTTGCCACTCTTCTGACCATTTTGCTAGTTTATCCAGATCTCTTCTCATTCTGCCCACACCATCTGGATCATCTACTCTGTTGCAGATCTTGGTGTCATCTGCAAACAGACAAGCCTTACCCTCTAGTCCATCTGTAATGTCACTAATGAAGATATTGAAGAGGACTAGCCCCAGGACTGATCCTGAGGGTACCCACTTGTGACTTGCATCTCTTCTGACTGTATACTCATCATGAGACATAGGTTACATAGGTTTGCTCAGAGCTCAGAAGACTTTAATGTCCATATAACTCGCTTTACAATATTACTGATATCCCATAATATTACTTCCTCTCAAATATCTGTCCAAATTTGTTTTGAAGGCTTTCATGGAGCTACTTAATACCACCTCAGGTGGCAATCCATTCAGACTAGTACCACTTTGATGCTGAACCAATGCTTTATTTTCGTGTTTTCGATGCCTTTCTCTAGTGAACTGCCATTTGTGTATTCTTATCTGATATTTCTGCTCTTGTAGCTTTAGGACCAGCTGCTCCCTCAAGTTGGTATCAGTGAGAGCCTTGAATACAATGCACATGTCTCCCTTAACCTACGGTATTCCAAAGTGTACATCCCCAGCTTTGTCAACCTGTTCTGATATTCCTTTCCTGTACGGCATCAGTCATTCTTGTAGCTCTTTTCCGAGCTCTTGCCAGTGTCACAATCTCCCTTTATAACTGGGAGACCAGAACTGTGCACAATACTCATTATGCGTCTCAGACCAGTGACCCATGCAGGGCAACAAGTCCTCCCTCACTGTGCTCTTAATGTGCCTGAATATACAGCTCAGAATATTGCCTGCCTTTTTGACCACCAGACTACAATGTTGCTTAAATTTTAAGTCATTAGAGACCCTAATTCCCAGATCTCTTTCATCTTTGACTTCCCTTAGTGATTGTCTGTTTAGCTTGTAAGTGGCCCTGGGTAGCTCCTACCAAAGTACATGACCATGCACTCATCCACATTAAATGTAAGCCTTGAATCGCGTGCCCAGCCCTGCAGTTTTAATAGGGTATCTTGTAATTTAGCAGTTTCCATGTTGTTGTTTACTTTATAGCCAATTCTTGTATCATTGGCAAATTTTGCTTCCATACATCCTCCTCTGCTGTCATAGACTGTATGCATACATTGAAAGACAGGGCCCTTGACAGACCCTGGAACCCCCTCATCACCTCCAACCATCCTAAGCTGCATCCTTATTGTCACCCTTTGTTTTCTATCTGATAGCCAGAAGCTAATCCATCTTGTTATTTTCCCAATGGATGCCGTGTTCTATCAGGAGTCAACAAATTCTCTGTGCGGCACTTTATCAAAGACCTTGAGAAGTCCAGAAAGATGATATCCACTGAACTTCCTTCATCCAGGGCCTTACTAACCTTTTCAAAAAATCCCAAAGGTTGGTCTGACATGAGCTTCCATGTTTAAATCTGTGCTGAGCCTCATCAATATCTCCTTTCTGCTGCATATCCAGTTCTATATGTTCTTTTATTATCCCTCAATACCTTACCTATTATTGATGTCAGGCTAGTCAGACGTAATTACTAACATCCTGCCTGGAGCCTTTCTTAAAAATGGGGATGACATTTGCTTGTTTCCAGACACCTACTGCTACAGTATTCCCTGATCAATGGAAGCCTGGAATAGGTATGTTAGTGGTTCAGCTAATAGATCGGCTAGTTCAATTATTACCCTGTGATGAATTTCGTCAGGTCCATGGATTTACCAGGGTTTAGGCTAAGCAATCTTTTTAGGATATCTTTCTTGTTAATTTTTAGTGTACTATGTGTTACGAGATACTGTTTCACACCCTTGGTTTTATATTGTAAACTGATGAGAAGTAGCTATTATTTTATTCAGCCATCAGTTCATTATCCTGTGTTATATTTTCATCTATTTGCTTAAGTGGACCAATCTCTTGTGGGCCTCCTTTTACACTAATATAGTTGTAGAAGGTTTTATAGTTGTCCTTAACCTTAATTGCCAGTTTGATTCGTAATCTCTCTTAGCTACTAAAATGCTTTTCTTACATTTTCTAAGGAGATGTTTGTATATCACGAGTTCTTTACATGCCCACTTTTCTTTGCTCTAACATAGGCTCTGTTCCTTCTATTAAGTAGCTTCTTAATTTTACTATTCATCAGACTGGAATTTTCCCAGAACTGTTATATTTCTTTTAAAGTGGGATATGCTTATCTACTATTTGGTTTAATTTTCCAGCCAGAGCATTCCACATAATAGGAACTGACCTATACTGCATATCATATTTCCAGTTCCATTTGCTAGAATCATCTCTAACCATGCGATAGTTGGCACTGCCATAATTTCTTACCAGGGTTTTACCCTTAACCCGAGTATGTTGCTTTTTAATGGTAAATTCTACTTTATCATGGTCACTAGTGCCAAGAGGGGAAGTCACCATACAGTGCTGGATGTTGTTCCCATGTTGCTGAACACAAGGTCTAATAGGTTTATTTGCCTAGTTGTTCCATGTACATATTGTTCCATGCCCATTAGACTGAACATGTCCAGATATCTTGACTCTACTGCCTTTGCTGCTGTATAATTCTCCCAGTTTATGCCAGGTAGATTTAAGTCACCCAATATTATTAATTTATCAGGCACCTCCATTTTTCTAGCTTATCTATTAGCTGGATTATCTGTATCAATGGGAGTCAGGGGTCTATATATTACTCAATAGTAATTTTGTCATTGCCATCTGGAGAGACCCTAATCCAGATTTGTTCAGTACCCTCTAGCACCTGTTCCTCCAGTTCCTCACATATTATGTTATTATCTACAAAGATTGCCACCCCTGCAACCAATTCTGTCACAGTAATGTAGCTGGTAGCCTGTTATCTGCCTATCCCAGAAATCATCAGGTGTCCCACCATGTTTCTGTAATTACACATATGCACTTTTCCTTTATTAATAACTGTACTAATTCATCAAACTTTTGTACTATACTTCTAGCATTGATGTTTAAATATTTCCAGTTGGAGTCCTTATTTCTATCAGTTTTAGTTCTCCTATGCTCGTAAAGTTAGCCTTACCTCCCAATTGCCACCCATTTTGTTTAAATATTTTTGCGCTGCATTCATGATGTCCTGTGCCAGGATTCTTGTCCCCTGTCTACTAACATGCAATCCATCATTGCAAAACAAGCTGGGGTTGGAAAAGGTGTTCCAATGTTCAATAAGTGTCAGGCCCTCCCTGGAGCACCACCTTCTTGACCATGCATTTAATTGTCTAATGTCTCTCATTTTAGCCAGGCTGGCTCTTGGGACAGAAAGAACCTCAGAAATAAGAACCTCGAACCCTAAACCCTTAAGTTTTTCCTACTTCCTCAAAATCCCTTTGCATCTCAACTAAATTCCTTTTACCTATGTCATTTACCCTACATGAATGACTGTGGTGGGTTTAGTGCAGTTTGCAGTAATCCTGGTAGTAGCCCCTGAATATCCCCAATTCATGCTCTCGGAGAGTGCTAACTGTAGTGTACTCATTCCAGTTCTTATATATGATACGATCCATATTTCACACCAAAGAATCCCTACAATCAGTAAATCGTGAGGAGGCTCCACTATCTCTGTTATTAGGATACTGGCCATGTGCTGGTATGAGCTAAAGCTTTATGTTCCATCTCAGGTTGTTTATCCTCCTTCAGTGGGTCACATTTGTGCTGCAAATCTAATGAAAAAGTGCCTCCTATATTTTCTGGTTCCTTTCTGCACTTTGCACCATTCATCATCTACATTTGTGTGTTCCATTACTGAACTATTTTTGTGCCACTAGTTCTTGGTATAGCTATAGTTTCAGAGTCTTCCAAGTCTGTAACTATAGACAAAGACTTTCCACAGTATTTAACTCAGCAGTCTCAATAAATCTTTCTAATTTTGCAATATCCTGCTGAATTTGCATTCTATTTTGTAGGGACACTACTTCCTTTTGTAGGACCTCTATTAGGGTGCATTCATCACATATAAAGTCCTCTTGAATGGCTCCCTCAGTAAACATGTGACATTCAGTACACACAATCATAGAAACATAGAAACACAGAATTTGATGGCAGATAAGGACCTCTTGGTCCACCCACTCTGCCCATTTCCCTACCTAATGGATAAGCTCCAGATCCTAGCTAACCAACAGCCTACTTCTTCCAACCTCCACCCCTAGAATTGTCTTATGTCTGTCCCATGCATTCTTGAATTCCACCACTGTTTTTGACTCCACAACCTCCTCAGGAAGGCTGTTCCATGCATCCACAACCCTGTCCATGAAAAATATTTCCTCCTTTATCCCTGAATCACCATCACCACCCCAGCACTATCCTGCTACTATTTAAACAATTATTACTGCAAACTATATTGAAATGTATTTGTTCTATGCAGTTCTCTACTGCGAAAAGTTTTGAGAAAGCAGGGATTACATTATTAAACATTTTAAAGACAAACTTGGTCTGAATCATGAAAGGAAACTATACACTACTCTAGATGTAAAAGGTTTTGAGAAAGCAGGGATTACATTATTAAACATTTGAAAGACAAACCTGTTTTGAAGCATAAAGAAACTATGTCAATATGTATAAACAGTAATCTGTGAATTTACCTGAGCTGTGTAGACAAACTACAAGCATTTTAACAGTTTTTCCTCAATCTGCAGTATTTCACTGTAATCTAACACTTCATGACTGGACATTTATCAACATCTGCCTTTGGCTTAGAGTTTCCAGGGTCCTAGTCCCAGTCAAATAATCTGCTGACAGCAGAATAAACGTTGACACTGGTGATCATGTCCTGTGTTTTTAAAACTCTACAGAACTATTTCATTAGTGCCCCTACAAAGTGTGTGGGTGGTGGTGGTGAAGAAACGGGGTTGTGAGGTCTGTCAGAGGGAAGGCAGTGGAAAACTAATGCTATGGCAATGACTGAATCACTGTGTAATTACACACAATAGCTGTCCTGCAAGCCCTCTTCTAATCTACTTCATAGAAAAGACAGCATGGCTTTGCCATGCAGCCTTAAAAAGTACAATTCGTGTGTCACAAAATGGTTAGTGAGATTGGCTCAATGTATTACTTGCATACAGGGTGCAGTGGCATATTTATCAGGTTTTGGAAGCACTAAAAGCTGTTGTCGCAGCACTGTTTACCAAATTTAACAAGTACTAGTTAACAGCATGCACAGCAGTGCATGCATGGACCCTCCACCTCTCATCACTGGTGCCTGTGTAGAGAAACAAAATATCTTACCCTTACTCACATAATTCCTGAAATGTACAATCCCTGATGCTAGTGGTACCACTCTCACCCTGTCCACATTCCCAGAACTCATGTAAATCTTTGGTGTTAATAGTATTTCAAAACAACATGAAGTCTTGCTATATTATGACAATTGCAGCTGACCGCAGGTTAGAACTGCTCGGAGGTGAAATAGTTAACTTTCCATGCAGGCATGGAACTTAGACCTTGACTCAGTTGGAAACTCTGTCTGTTGTGCTTCAAGCGCAAACTGTCAGATTCTTTACTCCGCCTCACTGAACAGTCACTCGGAGATTCCTCCTTCTGCTCGGTTCATTTTGTCAGTTTAAAAGTATTATTTTTTGGTTTTAGCGAAATTAAACCGCAACCGGTCGGTTCAAGCTCTGTCTGTGGTAATGTAAGTAATAGATAGGTTTTACATTTATTTTTCTGTGTGGAACTTGTAATTCTTTATCGGTTCAGTTTGAACCAATCAGGTTGTATTTAAAATCTACTAGTCCTTTTTTAGAGTGCGGTTCCGGTTCTTATGGGGTTCTAAAAAAAGCAGTTTCATTACGGTTTTTTCCCACGACCCGTGATTACGGTTGGGAACCGATAACGTGTCTTGCTTGTGGATTGCCATAAACAGGCAAGTTGGTTAGGCTGGCATTATGTCTGAGAAACCCAAAAGAAAATCCAGACCTACTGGTTTCAACACTGTAGTGTTTGTGGGGAAGCTTTTGCTAAGGCTGACCCACACACCACATGTGTCTATTGTCTGGGTTTGACCACTTCAATTCAGACTGCCAGATTTGTCACAATTTCCCTGCTGCCACCATAGATAAGAGAGTTGGTAGGCTCAGGGAAAGGAGGCCAAAAGTCCGCTACCGGATGGCCAGCCCGGTTCAGTGCCAACCGAACTGGAGGAGTGCCCTCTGACCAGGCGATACTTCCTAGGGCAAACGAAGAGCTGGTTCTGAGGAGCGGTTCAGCAAAAGGACTAGAAAGTCAGCTAGTGTAGAGCCAAAGTTCTCTCCCAACTGCTGAGGAAATAGCTAAAGCAATTCAAATTGTCCAGTGCTCTCTCTCTCCGGTTCCGACTGAACCGACACCTTCAGGACAGCGCTTTCGGTTCGGCCGGTTCCACGGTTCAAGATTATGATTTTGAGGATTTTTATGAACCGGGGAGGGAGAGAGGAATATGAGGAGAGTGAATATGGTTTTGAAGATCTGGATGTGCCCATTGATCCGGACATCTCTCCAGATAGACCCCTAGGGGTTTCTCCTCCAATGCTTTCTGAGTCTCCTTCTCATTTCATGTTTTATAAAAAGTTGCTGAAACTCTCCAGCTCCTTGTTGAGGAAGCTGTTGATGACCAAGAGGAGCCAGACTATGTAGAAATGATGGATATTCCAGAGTCTAGGAGACTGTCTATTCCTTTGCATAAATCTTTTCGGAAACAGACAGACAGTAAAAGTTTTAAAACTCCTCACACTATACCTCCTGTGGATAAAAAGGATGGACAAGAGGTATACCTTATCAGGCTCGACACTGATTTCCTCACTCAACAATGCAGCCATGTGGGGGTAGTGCAGGCTGCATCCTGTGACAAGGCTAATATTCCCTAGCTTCACACCACCCTGAGAAGGACTCCAGGAAGATTGATGCTATGGCAAAGAAACAGTACATGGCAGCATCTTTGGGACTCAGACAAGCAAATTATATGGCTTATGCTGCTAGGTACCAGAAATCCAGATGGGATACTGTGCTGGCCCTAGCGAAACAAGTCCTGACCAGCTTGCCAGGGAGCTGGAACAGGTGGCTATGGATGGTATTGAGGCATCCAAGGTGCAATTTCATGCTGCAGTGGACTCTAATGATGTTTCATCAAGAGTCATGGCTACATCTGTGGCACTTCACAGGATGGCTTGGCTCAGATGTACAACCCTGTCTCAGGATACCCAGTCTAAGGCCATGGATTTTCCTGTTGTGGGAAATTCTCTATTTGGGGGCAAACAGAGAATTACATGAAGAAAATGGAGGAATATAGGACCACCTATAGGAGTGCACAGGCCAAGGAAAGGCAGGCCACTCTCAAAAGCAGCTTCCTAGAGGCAGGGGCAGGCCTTTCATAGGCCTTTTACCAAGCTCAAGCTTCCTCCTCCGCCTATGCTCAGAGGGGTTCTTTAGAGGGAGAGGCAGACGGGCACAAGCAGGTCTGCTTCCACCCTCAGTCCAAAGCCCCTGCCAAGCATGCACCCTGATGGGATTGCCAGGGCCGATTCTCCCTACCTGTAGGGGCAGGCTGGCTTACTTTGTCCAGGACTGGAAGTCTTTAACATCAGACAAGTGGGTCCTGGAAGTAGTAAGCAGGGACTGGTTCTCAGCTTCAAAAATGTCCAAAGCTGAGAACCAGATCTTTTCCACTTGCAACTCCATAGAGGCACTCGCCCTAGAGGCAGAGGTCTCTGCCCTCCTGGCTCTCAGAGCTGTGGAAAGGGTTCCTTCCTACACCAGGTCAAAGGTTTGTACTCCAGGTACTTCTTTACCCCAAAAAGACAGGAGAATGGCGGCCCATCCTGGATCTCAGATATTTAAACAAGCACCTTTTAAAGCCAAAGTTCAAAATGGTGACTCTGGGAATTATCCTACCCTCTCTAAGGCCAGGGACTGGCTAGCTTCCTGGACCTCAAGGATGCCTACTTCATATTCCCATCAGAAGCTCCCATCGAAAGTACCTCAGGTTCGAGCTGCCCTCAGGCCACTACCAGTTCAGAGCAATGCTCTTCGGCCTCACTCTGCCCCAAGGGTATTCACCAAATGCCTGGCTGTAGTAGTTGCCTACCTAAGAAGGCAAAAGATTGCCATCTTTCCTACCTGGACGATTGGCTCTTAGTAGGCCAGTCCCCAGACCAGGTCAATTTACACCTTCAGATAATGCAGCAACTGCTTACCTCTCTAGGTTTCCTTCTGAATCTCTCAAAGTCAGTTCTAGAGCTGGTCCAGCTTCTTACCTTCATAGGCGCAGAACTGAACACACAGGAAGCCAGGGCCTTCCTCCCCTGGACAGGGCAAAGACCCTAGTCTCCCTGGCCTCCTCATTTACCCTGCAGGTCTCCCGCCAGCAAGGCATTTTCTACAGCTCCTAGGACACATGGCTGCTTCCACAGCAGTTGTGCAAGGAGCAAGATTTCAGATGAGGGACATCCAGTTCCATTTGAGAGCTTTTTGGTCTCAAAGAAAGGATCCTCTTACCAAGCTGATCCCAGTAACTCGAACCCCTGATCCAAGCCCCACAGTGGTGGCAGGATCAGGAGCAACCTGAGACAAGGGGTCCTTTTGTCACTCAGTCTCATTCTTCTAATCCTTACTACAGATGCGCCCTCTTGGGCTGGGGAGCTCACATGGGTGACCTCACCACCCAGGGTCTGTGGTCTCCCCAGGAATCTCTGCTCCACATCAACCTGTTGGAGCTCAGAGCAGTTTTCTAGCACTTCAAGCTTTTTCCAAATCTGTTCAGAACAAGAGTATTCAGGTCAGAACAGACAACACCACTACAATGTGGTACATCAACAAGCAAGGGCACTTCGGTCTCGGCCTTGTGCACTGAAGCGATGAAGTTGTGGTCTCTGGCTTACTCCCTGAACACCTCCCTTATGGCAGTTCATCTCCCAGGCAAGGACAATGTCCTGGCAGATGCTCTCAGCAGGATTTCCCAGGGCCACCACGAATGGTCACTGGATCCCCTGGTCTTGGGAGTAGTATTTGCCAGATGGGGCACCCGCAGATAGATCTTTTTGCAGCCCCAGACAATCACCAACTTCCTCTTTTTTTTGCTGCAGGCCCCCAGTGTTGGGCTCACTTCCACTGGATGCCTTAGCCCTCAGTTGGGAGGAAGTTTCTCTATGCCTTCCTCCCTTTCCTCTCCTGTTCAAAGTGCTAGTCAAAATCAGATCCCAATCATGCAAAGTCATTCTGATAGCTCCGGATTGGGCCAGACAGCCCTGGTATCCACTCCTGCTGTCCTTAGCAGTCCATACTCCCCTGTCCCTTCCCAGGAATCATAATCTGTTAACCTGTGCCCAGGGAAGGGTCTGGTACCGAATCTCAATCTCTCAATCTCAAGGCTTGGTTCTTGAAGAGTTAGAGTTTGCTGATTTACCTTTCCCAAGGTGTAATGGATATATTGAAGGCGCAGGAAGCCTTCCACCAGGGCTACTTACAATTCCAAATGGAAAAGGTTTTCCATATGGTGCTTGGAAAAGCATATTTCCCCAGTCTCTGCTGATCTACCCACAGTCCTGGATTATATGGTCCACCTGAATTCTTTGGGGCTGAGACCAGCTACCCTGAAGGTGCACTTGGCAGCTGTGTCTGCTTTTATTTCAGCAGGTAAATCCTCTTCCCTTTCAGCTCATCCTGTATTTTCCAAGTTTTTTAAGGGGTTGTTTCACACAACCCTGCATTCAGGGATCTAACCCTGCCTGGGATCTTAATGTTTTCATTGCTCAGCTTATGCAACCCCTTGAGCCCTTGTCTTCAGCTGAGCTCAAGTACTTGACTTGGAAAACTGTGTTTTGGTAGCCATCACCTCTGCCAGATGCATAAGTGAATTACAAGCATTGTCAGTGGAGCAGGAGTTTATCTCTTTCACAGAGATAAGGTGGTCCTTCGGACTAACAGAAAGTTCCTGCCTAAGGTGGTTTCAAATTTCCACCTTAATCAATCTGTTTCACTTCCAGTGTACTTCACTGACCACTCCTCCTCTGGGGAGAGGATGCTGCACAGCCTAGATGTGAAGAGAGCCCTTAGTTACTACATAGAGCGTACCAAGGGTCATGGGTTTGACTCCTTCAACTGTTCCTCACCTATGGCGAAGTTGGTAAAGGGAAGCCAGCCACCAAAAGATCCATTGCCAGATGGATTGTCTCTTGTATCAATTCTGCTATGAGAAGTTGGGTAAAGTTCCCCTCAGGCCTGAGGGCTCACTCTGCCAGTGGTACTAGCTGCTTCTCTGGCTGCTGCCAGAGACATTCCTATTCTAGAAATATGTCAAGCAGCTACCTGGAAAACAGTTCACACTTTTACCAAGCATTACTCCCGGACATCCAGGTTAGGAGTGATGCTCGGTTTAACACAGCCATGCTTCAGAGCCTATTTCCTAGGTAGGTTCTGTCCTCCTCCATGGGGGTACTGCTGTGTAGTCTGCAATTGTCATAATATGCAAGACTTCATGCTGTTTGAAGAAAAATTACTCACCTTAGTAATGTTGTTTCTTCTAATGAGTCTTGCTATATTATGACCTCCTCCCTGCCTGCCCTCTCACAACCTCAGTTTTGGGGATGTGGGTGGGCAGTACAGGGTTGGCACTTTTTGATGCCCACCTTGTTGTTTTTCACCTTCCTTTTTGGGTGAATTGGTGTTGTGTTTTGCATCTTTGGGTCTCTGACTTGAGTCTTTGTTTTAGGCCAAAATGAGTGTTTATGTTAGTAGCCAGTTGGCTAGTGTAGGTTTACAGCTCCACACAGAACCTTAGTGAGTTTAGCTCGTGAAGATCTGAAGTTTGCGTTTGAAGCACAACAGACAGAGTTTTCAACCCGAGCTCGCGCTCTAAGTTCCATGCCTACATGGAAAGTTAACTATTTCACCTCAGGAGCAGTTCTAACCTGCGGTCATACTGCAATTGTCATAATATAGCAAGACTCCATTAGAAGAAACAACATTACTAAGGTGAGTAATTTTTCTTCCCACACCTGGTCCCTGATCCCACTTAAAATTCATGTAGGTCCCTGGTGCTAGTGGTAGCCCCCCACACACACACACACCACCACCATGATCCCCATTGGATATTTATATTACTACATTGCATTTTCTGCTAGTTAATTTATTTAGTAAGTTCTTGTGTACCGGGTAAGTGCACTAGACAATTCAATGTATTTTCAGGCATGACTCAAGAGAAATACAAAGTGGCAAAACAGGGTTACATGAATGGTAAAGTTTACAAAATAAATTGTGACAATGTTATAAAGCTATACATCAAACATATTGTTAGAAAAGGCAAGCAGAATGATACATCACAAGTAAAGTACACATATTCCATAGTGTATGATGTAGTGGGTTGTCAAGCTTATGTATATGCCAGTGCTTCATGTATTGTAGCCCCCATCACCTGAACATATTCTGCACAATAGAATGTCCCCAGGTATCCAGTGATGCTTTCCCATGTAGCAACACCCTCTCCAAACATCCTCCACTAGACGGCAGCCAGCACTCATCCTCTGCTCACATTCCTGATGGATTTGCCCATCACTTTTTGCTTCTTTCAGAAATTAGGTAGAAACTAGAGCAAACTGGATAGAACAATCGGCCTTCCTGTGTTGACACTTCTATGACCCCCAGTTGTTAATCAGTCATCTGGTGTGGCTCAAGGAGGAGATCCTGAGTAGTGGGACCCATGAGAGCTACTGTCATCAATCAACTCTTTCAGCTCATGGAGATGAATATCTGGTAGCAAGACCCCAAAGGAGATAAACTGCCTCATGGTGTGGCTCAGGGAGGTGGACATTGTAGTGTAATTATCTGGAGTCATAGACCTCATACTAAGGGAAGGTCTCTACATGTTCAAGAACTCTGTGGTTCCCTCTGGTATGTTATTTTTCAACCTTTCCCCCATGACATTTGTGTCAGTGCATGTGCTGGTGGGGGGAGGGTTGAAATAAAACTATTTGTACACAATCAGTCTTTTAACTATGAGGTCACCTTCTGTTTAGGGCCTGATAATTTCTCAAGAACCCATGTATTTACTGTCAGTCAGGACAGGTTGACAGGGCTTGTCAATGTGCAGTGTTGCTGTGTGGGCATGTCACACAATAAAAAGAGCACATAGATTGTATGCATGGTGAGGTTTGGCTCTGTAAAATGCAAAATATTTTACTATACTTGTTTTAACTGCATTGCTAATTAAGGGATGGTATCAAAATCTCTAAGTCCTTCACAAGCTTACGCCAATTGCTCTGAATATATTTAGAAGAAAACTGTACTCATTTTTCTGGTATTTGGTAAGGCCAATGAAAAAATGTCTGAACATTTAGAGGCTTATAACTCAGTCACCTTTAAAGCTAGAGTTCTATAACTTGGCAAACATATGTAATGGCATGGTTAAAGTTGCCATGCCAAATGTGTACAATGTGAGCAAACATGTTTAGTTTATGTAGCTGTTGACTGTAATTTTAAAATTTCCAAAAGGTTGGAGGATTTTAACTCAGTCATCTTTACAGATAGAGATCTGAAACTTCAGACGCTTCTGTATGGGCATTGGCAAAGTCAGCATGTCAAATTCGGTGAATGTAAACAAACACTGTTTAAGTTAGATGGAAATAACCAAAATTCCAATTTTGGAAAAATTCACAAAATTTTCATGGAAATTTCACAAAATATCATGGAAGCAAAATCAGCATTTCACCTGAATCCCACTAGTGGAAGATAAATTTCACGGTCCCATGTGTTAACAGCTAAGTTTAAACAGCGAGTAATACAACAGTGAGTACTAATCACCAAAAACAAAATCGATGATTAGCACAATGCCAAACACAAAACTGATAGTCATGTAAAGCACAACAGGGTCTGCTTTTTATACAGGGGCTTTGCAAGCACCAGTACCCCAAAATAATGATTCTCCACTCCAAGGTGGGTGGACACTGGGGGAAGGGAGGCAAACATGGGAGGTGGCAACCATTGCAGGGGTGACAACCCGCTGGTGAAGAAACAACATGAGGAGAATGGGAGGACCAAAAAGTGCAATGTAACCCAGAGTTAAAAATTGAAATACACCCATGCAGTCCTGAATCCAGTTCCATGCACACCACAGGCAGTGACCTTAACTGCCACACTATGCGGCAGCTCAGTGCAACCCTCACTCTACCTACTTAACCTCCTACTGCTACACTCGCCAACCACCTTACCTTTGCTATTTTGTCCTCCATACCTCACTATTCCTATCCTCAC
Source organism: Neoceratodus forsteri (assembly GCA_016271365.2). Classification (NCBI taxonomy): domain Eukaryota; kingdom Metazoa; phylum Chordata; order Ceratodontiformes; family Ceratodontidae; genus Neoceratodus; species Neoceratodus forsteri. The sequence continues at coordinate 632,404,680 of CM057455.1, read as the reverse complement.
TATTCTTCCTCATTCACTGTACTTGTGGGCGTGCAAATAGAGTAGCTCAATTTGCTTCACCCATATCACTGGATACGAATTTTGTCCAGCCCTACTGGCTCATAGTTCCTTTACAGAGGGTTTTCTATGGTAGAGACTAGTTTATTTTGCAAAGTCCATAACTATATATTTCTTTACAACATACCACCTGATCAGCTGGTAGTCCAGTTGTATTATCCACACAGTGTGCCCTTTTAGGTGTTACCAGGGCAACCTCAAAGATTATACTCCATGCATGATGCCTTGCACCTGACCTAACCTCAGTCCCATCTCACAGTAGAGCAAAGTTTCTTGCACTTTCCAGGGTAACAGAGATATCACTGTCAGTGACACTAAAACATGTGTGGCCACCAAGTGGAGAAACTCCATGGCTTGCTGGAGGACTTCACCTTGACCCCCACCTTCATTTATTAGCTACTCCTATAGGACACTACCACCACCTCCCACGAAACTGAAGCCAACATTTCTCACAGCTTGTCCTGTGAAAAGGATGTTGAGGATCTTTGGGTCCTTATAATTAGCACAGTCTTGAGTTTTTTAAATCCTTCCCACACTGTTCAGCCATGTTTGTCTCTCGGAGACACTACTTCAAAACAGCACAACACTGCACTGCATTGCATAGCCACCCCTCAGGTGATCAGAGGGAAAGTCAGTCTTTCCGGCAGATAATGTATTGCTCAGTCTCCCACAGCCACAGCAGGCCATCTCTCAGTAGGCCACATAGGAGCTTCAGATCATCCTTCGGGCAACTAGATGATAGGGAGTGTACTTTTATGAAGCATTAAGCAGATCACACCTAGGAGGAGGGGCAAGCCTAAAGAAGGACACACATGGCTATGTCACAGGTTGAACAGAGTTACCCGAGTCACTGGTCAGGGGTGGCTCGGCAGGTTGGGAAGCATACACTGGCAGTTACTTAAGGACATCTTGGTGAGTCTTGGGAAATAAAACTTTGTGGTAAAAGAATAAAAATGCATGAAACATAGAAACATAGAATTTGACGGCAGATAAGGACTGCTTGGCCCACCAAGTCTGCTCATTTCCCTACCTGATGGATAAGCTTCAGATTCTAGTTAACAGCTTACGCCCTCCTACCCCCCACTAGAATTGCCTTATGTCTGTCCCATGCATTCTTGAATTCTCTTACTGTTCCTGACCCTACAGCCTCCTCAGGAAGGCTGTTCCATGCATCCACAACCCTCTTTGTGAAAAATACTTTCTAACATCACCTCTGAGCCATCCCCACCATCTTCAGATTGTACCCCTTGTTCTTGCACATCTCTTTTCTGAAAGATACTACCTCTTGTACTTTGTTAATTCCTTGAGATATTTGAAAGTTTCTATCATGTCCCCCTCTCCCTCCTTTCCTCAAGGGTATACATATTAAGCTGCTTTAGTCTCTCCTCGTATGTCTGCTGGTGCAGACCCTGCACCATTTTGCTGTTCCTCCTGAACAGCCTCCACTCTTTTATGGCTTTGCAGAGATGGGGTCTCCAAAATTTCATGCAGTACTCTAGATGGGGTCTCACCAACTGTCTGTACAGAGGGATAACAACTTTCTGCTTTCTACTGTTGATGCCTCTTTCTATGCATCCCAGTATCCCCAGCCCTCCTTACTGCCTTATCACATTGCTTGCCCACTTTTAGGTCACCTGATATAATTACTTCTAGGTCTTTTCAATTTTTGTTGTTATTATCTCTCCCCATTGTGTACTCTTCCTTGGGTTTTTGTTTCCCAGATGCATTACCTTGCACCTCTTTGCATTGAATCTGAGCTGCCATATATTTGACCATTCCTCCAACCTTGCCAAGTCCCTTTTCATCATTTCCACCCCACCTTGGTATCAACCTTGTTGCAAATCTTTGTGCCATCTGCAAAAGACATACTTTTCCTTCCAGGTGCTCTCAATGTCACCTATAAAGACATTAAAGAGGCCGGCTCCTCAGTACTGCAACCCGCGGTACCCGCTAGTTACCCTCCTTTCTTTACTGTGACTCTGTTTACTATTATCTTTTGCATTCTGTTGTCCAGCCAGTTTTTTATCCAGGCTACCACTTTGGAGCCCACTCCAAGGCTGCTAACTTGTACATTAATCTTTTTGTAAGACTGTGTCAAATGCCTTGCTAAAATCTAGGTAGGCCATATCCACAGCCCCTCCCTGGTGTACTACTTTGGTTACCCAGTCAAATAAATCTATTAGGTTCATCTGACATGACCTTCCTGCTGTGAAACCATGCTGTCTTAGGTCCTATGCCCTACTGGCCTCTAGGTACTCAACAATTCTTTCCTTCAGAAGTGATTCCATCACTTTCCTAGCACTGAGGTCAAGCTAACTGGTATGTAGTTTCCTGCCTCTGCCCTGCTCCCACTTTTGTGAAGTGGAATCAAATCTGCCTCCTCCTCCAGTCCTCAGGTACCAGCCCATCCTCCCATGAATTGTTAAAGAGAGTAGTCAGTGGCATAGAAACAACTGACATGAAGCAAGAAATGTACCATGTCACCACATACCAATAGGAGCATGGTTGAATGAGTTCACCCAACAATCGAGATACACAATGGGCAACAAACTGATTATAGAAATCATCTCAAAGGCTACATGATAGAATTTCAAAACATTCAACAAAGAAATAAGGTTTATTATCTACTATATTAAAACCAAACATCACAGAACTTCAGATAAAGTCCACAATCTACCAACTACTGGCAAACAGAGCAATTATCTCTGTCCTGAATAATCAGAGAGGTCAGGAGTGTACTAAATATTCTTCATGTTCCTCTAAAAGGCAGGGGCCTATGTCCATTGCTAGGCCTACAATGGCTCAAAGAGTTGATAAAGCCCCTGAAATTCCAAATGAAGACACTTGGAACAATGATACAGTCATTGCAGCATGGCAAATTCCTAACATCAATAAACCTATAAGACATGTACTGTGTCTCCTCAACCCAATCAGACCAAGTCACTCCAAGTTACTAAGATTTTCCATGCTGGGCCAACACTTCCAGTACTGCACACTACCATTCGGACTGGCATCATCACCCAGGATATTCAACAATGCAACTGTTGATCTGGCAGTGGCACTGAGAACAAGGGAATTCACATAGGTCCTACTCAAAGACTGACACATAAGGGCATGAAAGCAACAGTAGGCAGAGAACACAACATCTCAGGCCTCAGAAATGCTACAGTCCCAGTTCTGGGCCATCAGCTGGCAAAAGAGCTTATTTGAGACTCAACTAGCAAAGAGAGCACCAGGGAGCTCTGACAGACCAGAAACTGATGTAATCAGCCCCCAAAGGAAAGACTAGCCATGATGTTGCATGTAAACTGAATCAAGAGCATGCAACAGGTGTAACTGTTTCTAACATTACAACTGTTAGGTTCCATGGCATCATGCTTAACCCTAGTCCTATAGGCCAGCTGGCACTGTTGGGTCCAGTCATTAAAAACTGGAACTGTTCATACAAGACCTGAATAAGCAGGCTGAAATGTCACCAGTGATCTGCATGTCACCATCATAGTGGACTACACCAAAGAACTTGCTGAAAGGTAGTATGCTGGACAAGCAGTACATGATAATGATAGAAATGTATGCAAGCCTGTCCGGAAGGTGTGCAATATTGCAGAACTGTATTGCACAAGGAAAGTGGTCTGCAAGGAATCCAGTCTCCAGATAAATATCCTTAAAATGAGAGTGGTGTTTCTTGCCCTACTCCATTTCATGCAGATAATGAAACGAAGGTGATGCTGATCAGGTCAGACAACCAGGCTGCTGTAGCCTACATTGCCAGGTAGGGAGAAACCATGGACAGCTGTCTAATGCAGCAAGCATCAAGAGTACTTAACTGGGCTCTAACCAATCCAGAACACATCACTGCCGCCCACCTCACAAGAAGACAAACAATCAAGTGTACTGGCTCAGTCATCAAACATCAACCTCAGAGAATGGAGGCTACAGCTTGGGATACTCAACCAGATACAAGCCAGACAGAGTCACCTGCAAGTATAGCTAATGGCATCCAGTATTGAGGGAGTAACTAGTTACTTGTAGCTAGTAACTGTAATCTGATTACTTTTATAGGTAACTAGTAATAGTAATGGATTACTTTTAAAATAAAGTAATAAGTAACTGTACTGATATTACTTTTCCTTAAAAGTAACTGGTTACTGTAATATCAATAGAATAACAGATGGGCATCCATCTGTTGTGATTACTGTAATCCATCAAGGGTTCCTGTGACTTCATAAACCTCAAGAGTGAAGCTCAAGATGTTTATGACATCACAGGAATCTGGATATTGTGCGGTATCTTTTGATATTCAGGTTTCAGTGTAAACAAAGGCTGCTCAGCTGACTGCATGCTCAATTTATTACAACATCAGGCTAAAAAATTGCCTTCTAACAAGCACTGTGGAGCACCAGCATCTTCACCTTGCATATTAAATGCAAGTTGCCTACCATGTTTTGCCTGTTTTCATAATAAAACTTATAGACAACATTTCATGGCTGTGAGGTGCCATTTTCATAGCCTTGCTGATATTCAAGTTTACATAGTCACATGACTATATTCTCAAAGGGTTTGATTGCCACAAGCCCTGGGTGTGCCTAATGCACAGCAAAGGGGCTTGAGACAATCCCTGGGCTAAGACCGTGATTCTCAAACCCCGAGTCCTCCATATATCAAATGTATCAAGTTAGACCAGCTTTCAATGATCTAACATCGCTGACCTTATTACAGGGTTATCCCCAGGTACTTGGTGCAAGCCACCATAAAGAGGGTGTAGTGTTGCAAAGGTGTGCAACCTACAAGAATTGGGTGCACCATTTGCCACATTGTTTGGAGCAACTGCACCATCACCAAGAGGGCTAGCATACACCCTGCTCCATCCATTGAGAATAGAGCCAGCAGTGTCTAGGTATTATGAACTGCCAGAGCTATGGGGTGGTGTAAACCCATGCTGCAGCAACTGGAACAAAGACACACAGCCTTGCGATGAATAGCCTAGAACTTTGACCTAATACTGGTTTGCCCTCACGAGATCTTTGGTTTATCACTGTAGCTACAACTACAAGGTAGCCTCATTTATCACACCAGTGCTTTCAACATGGTTACAGTCCCTCTGCAGTTGGATGTTGGGATAGTTTTTGCCAGTTGTCTTATTATGGAAAATGTTGTTAGGCTGAATGGCTCTGGTGAGCTCTCATTGCACTGGATGTCCTTGTACCAGTTGTCGCTGATCCAGTGTAAATCACTGGCCCTTCAGTTTACATATTTCTATAATCTGTGGAAAATGAACATGAGTGTGCACACATAGTTTTCACTATTCAGCCATCTTACTAGATCCTGTTAAGTAGTCCCCACTTCATAGGTTCATAGATTCATGAATTTTATGGGCTCAGGAGGCAGTGCCTTTTGAGAGCTCACCAAAAGCTGGTGGTTTACAAGTAAGATACCTTTTACAACCATTGAAGCTGTCTAGATGTTATTTAAACTAATTCATTGTATTATGTTCTACGACCATTGCAGACATCGTGTCCCAGTGGGCCACAACTCATTGTGTAAACCACTGACTTTTTTTATTTACTGTACTTTATTATTTTAAACTTTATAAATATGAAAGACATACATGATAGACACAGCATGTGAAGTACACAGAAACTGAAACATGCAAGGGAATATCTAAAATTGTAAATAAGCAAAATACTACAATACAATACAATACAATACATGACACATAGTACCTCTCCGGCCTCCCCTCTCTTTCCCTCACTCCCTTCCCTCCCCTCCTCCCCACCCTGGAGACATGATTCGAGATCAATAGGGATGCCGTAACTAAACAAGAGACATTAAAACATCCAGTAAGGTACACCTGCACCCATAACTACTACTAATATTGCATTATGACACTTGGAAAAGGCACACAGGGTTAGAGTAACATTCTTGTGTGGACTACTCAGGAGGAAGAATGAGCTATTAGTAAAGCTTCCAGCTTGCTCCATTTTATGTTCACTTGCACGCATGCGCAGGAACATTTTGGGGAGAGTAGCACACTTTGGAGGTGTGCCTCCCATCTAATGCACTGCTCCCTTGAGCAGGCGTGGCAGTCCTGCACCAATGGGTGCAGGAGCTCTATATGACAGTGGTGTTCCTCTGCTTCAAAGCAAAACACACGCTGCCATAGGAACTCACATCATGCTGTCCCCCTCGCGTCTGCGCTCCCCGTGTGCATCGCCGCCCCTCAAAGCTTTGGTGCCACGCTGGGAGCCCATCCCAGCGTGGCAGACATTGTTTGCCAATGGGGTGCCCAATCCCCCGTCAGCTCCACAGCCCCCCAAAGCCATCCTGCTGCCATGCTGGGAGCCCATCCCCTGTGTGACAACTGCTCGAGCTTTTTTTTTTTTGCCGACGGGTGCCCAATCCCCCCCGCCGGGCTCCTCACCCCCCCGACATAGTTTGCCGACGGTGTGCTCAATCCCCTGTCGGCTCCTCAGCCCCCAGCCATCTTCTGCCATGCTGGGAGCCCACCCCAGTGTGGCAAACATCCCACGTTGTCGCTTTTTTAAAACCTGTAAAATAAAACGGTACTGCAGTGTGTCTCCCAGCCCCACAACCCGCATCCACCCACTGCGCCCCAGCCTCCCACACCCCTCACCCCATACTCCTCCGGACTCCAGCGCGATGATCTTGGTGGACGGGAACACATCTGCACTCTTCAAGGCGACGCGAACTGAGGAAATGCCGGTAAGCTGTATAATGGGCTAGATAGGGGGTTTCAACTTTATTGCATATCACTCGCGAAATCACACTTTGGGCCTGAATAGTGCCATGACAGTGACATCATTCATGAGAAGGGGTCCCAAAACTCCATGTTGAAAATTTGGTGGAAAAATTCCTAAAATGACTGTTTTATGGCGATGCGTGCGCAGTTCACGCATGCTCATAGGTTTCAATTTTCAATATTTCTACTCCAGATTTTCAACATTGCCATTTTATCACACCTTCTTATGAGTAGTACAGCTGTCATTTTCACATCTCACCCAAAACATGTTTCCGCCCATGTAGCGCAATGGCGCAGTCGGTGTCTGAAATCAATGTATGGGACACATTAAGAAAATCACAGTGACACTATTCATGAGCAGAGGTCTTAAAATGGCTATGTTGAAAATTTGGGGAAAAAATTCCTAAAAATGACTGTTTTCACGGCGTCGTTACGCAGTTCCTACCATGCTTCAAATGCGTTAACAATTTTCAATATTTTCCTCCAGATTTTCAACATTGCCATTTACCACACCTCCTCATGAGCAGTACAGCTGTCATTTTCACATCCTGCCCAAATGTGTTTCAGCCCATGTAGCACACAATGGCACAGTCGGTGTGCGAACTCAGTGTATGGGACACATTAAGAAAATCACAGTGTCACTGTTTATGATCAGAGGTCTTAAATGGCTATGTTGAAAATTTGGTGAACAAATTCCTAAAATAACTGTTTCTGACGTAACTGTTTCTGACGTGCATTGTGCAGTTCCTACACACGCTGTAAGTTTGCGAATTTTCAATATTTTCACACCAGATTTTCAACATTGCGATTTTACCACACCTCCTTATGAGCAGTACAGCTGTCATTTTCACATCCTGCCCAAAACGTGTTTCCGCCCATGTAGTGCACAATGGCGCAGTCGTGTGCAAAATCAATGTATGGCACACAGTAAGACAATCACAGTGACACTGTTCATTAGCAGAGGTTTTAAATGCCAGTGTTGACAATTTGGTGAAAAATCCTAACAATGACTGTTTTATGAGCGTGCATTGCACAGTTCCATACACGCTCCTAGGTTTGCGAATTTTCAATATTTCCACTCCAGATTTTCAACATTGCCATTTTACCACACTTCCTTATGAACAGTACAGCTGCAATTTTCACATCCTGCCCAAAACGTGTTTCCGCCTGTAGCGCTACAATGGGGTAACAAAAAGGTCATGCTGACAATTTATTGTGCAAATACCAGCAATTGCACAGGGCATTAGGTAAAGCACCATACATGCCAAACACCACTACAAATACCTGCAAACGAACGTTCGGCATTGACAAATGCTTGTTTGGTGTATGCTGGGAGACCATGTCTAGTACTAGCAATCATTTTCTCTACTCTGAGGTCAAACAGAATTTCATTCAACCTTTTGGGTAGGTAATGACTTCTTGATCAAGCCAATGACGTAAAATCAACCTTTTCACAGATAGTGATATTAGTGAAATATGGAATTTCCTCTTCTTCACCAGAATGTCTGCCACCTTACCTAATATACAAATTTCAGGGGTGAAACAATCTTGTAGTCCTAGCAGGGGAACTAATTTGCTTTGAATCTTTTCCAACAGGGTGTAACTCTGAGGCAGTCCCATAGGATGTTCAAGAGATTCCCATCCTCCATGTTACATCTTGAACATTGGTTAGTGGGAAGCTTAACAATCTTATATAAGTGAAGAGGTGAAGTAAATATTGTGTAATTTGTGGAACTGCATAAAGGCGTGAACTGTCATTTGACACAAAGTACATGTCAGCCAAGAGTTTATCCAGTTGAGGGAAGAGTTGAGAAAAATGGATATCCAGTAGTTGGATTTACCTGTTCCCGCTGGGAATATTGGCTTAAACAGTAATGAGACCAAGTGGGAGACTGCATGGGGTTGCAACACCTGAGAGGTTACCTGATTGATGAACTCACTATGGTCAGTAGTCCAGTTTGCTACCCCAAACCGGCAATTAACAAGTGTCAATTGAAATTTTCTGAAGATGCACCTCATGGGGAGGTGGAGTTGGGTAAATAGATCTCTGTGCTAGAAATTTGCCCTCCACTAAGACGTCTGAAACCAGTTTACCTTGCAGCTCAGGGAAGCTTAGGTGGGACAGCATCATACCACCTATTTTGAAATTTAGGTTCCCACATAACGGCTGGGAGACATCTTGTAAATTGCTGTACCACATAGCCCTGCACAACTGAGCATGAACCCGAAAGAGGTGTTCATTACTGTATTTTTAAGACAGGCCTGTAGCTTACTGGGAGATGTATGGAGAGACTGGGAGAGGATATACCAAGGGATTGAAACTGTTGTGTTTCAATTTGAAGCCAGATTAGGGTATAGGGGAATCACAGATTACTTATGGACCATCTGGCATGTTTGGCAAGGTGGTTAGCCAGGTGATAGATGTAAAAGTTAGGAAGTTTAAGTCCTCATAAATGCTTTGGAGACCCTAGCTTTGTATAGGTCTTGCAAGGGCTTTTACCTTTCCAGATAAACTGTGATATGAATGAGTGAAGATGTTGAAACCAGCAATGGGGAGAAATACATTTAACATATTCATTGGATAAAATATCGAGGAAGCACATTCATTTTGAATACAGTAATGCGGGCCTGTAGAGAGAAAGAAAGGAAATTCTGCCGAGGTCCTGGTTAATGGCCTCTACTATTTTATTTAAATTAAGCTGTTTCACTAGAGATTGCTTCTGGGACAGGAAAATACCAGGTATTTCATTCTTTTTTGTTCAACATGTCTTTATTGAATTTTGATTAACAATCATCATTCATTACAACTAGAAAAAAAAAAAAAAAGAAGATAAAGACCTGGCATAACCAGGTATACAGCCCACAAACTGGCTGTATGAACTATATACAATCCCATATATACATAGACAGCAGGAATCCATCTTAAAGTAGTACATGTGTCCAATAAAGACCCTGTAAAAAAAAATTTTACAACCTACATTGCCAAAAAATAAAGTATTAGCAAGAGATATAGGTCATATAAACAACTAAGAACAACTCACAATCAACCTGTAGAGAAAAAAGAGAAGATAGAAAGGAGCTAAAACAGGAGTCAACTCCACCATACCGCCAAACATACCTGTCCACAGTACTATTACGGTAGTGAAGATCATAGACAGCCTCTGAAATAAACCAGAGGTGGTGCCCTGCCGCATCCCCAGAGAGAGAGAGAGAGTCCCCATCCCACCTGACATCTGGAAGGCTTATAATCTCGATCCCCTTTAACCCTTGCCAGAATCTCAAGTTATTTATATACTGACCACCTTACTCGATCAAGTCATCTGAAAAGAAAAGAAGAAAAAAAGAAGGCAAAATACTAATCAGCAAATTCCCATTCTGAAAAGAGAAGTTAACTAAGCCCATGCTAGTCAAAGCAAGACAGACGGACCTTCAGCTATTTCTGAGATAAGTAAGTTGCTTCTAAAGATACCCATCTCTTAGTATATAGCCTTTATTCCCTCAGCCCCAAAGCTGTTGCCTTATTCTACCCAATGTGATCACCAAATCCCATACCGACTGGCCATAGGAGTATTCCTGGTCGTCTTTCCAATGTTGAGCTAAAAGGACTTGACTAATGACTGACATCAAAGCCAAATGAATTTGGATAAAACACCAGGAACTTTTGAGAAATCGCCAGAACACACCTCTGGGGTTATGTAATCAGAATAAATCATCAGTGGATCCATATGTTGCTTAATCTCCAGCCACAAAGGGAGATTTTACAGCGCTCCCATCACATGGAGTAAATCTCAATTCCATTCCCACATCTGAAACAACGGTCCGTCTGCCTAAGCTTTCTATCATATAATTTTGCCGGGTAAAATAAAGATCAGATGCTATAAAATACTGCATGGTCCTAAACTTATAGAATTGTTATATACCTATGAGCTTTCCAAATTGAATCCCAAGCAAGATTCTTGGGGGCCATAACCTTATCCCAATCACGCCACCTATGGGCGAGGTGGACTAACAAACTCCACCAGCTTCCTGTAAATCTGAGAAAGAATATTTGCCTTCGGATCCACTGCCTTAAAAATTCCCAAGTGAATGACCCATCCGAAAACCCTCCAGTCTTTCTCACCACTGCCTTCAACAACTGGGTTAGCTGCAATTTTTAAAGAAGGCATCCCTCCACGGGGCTGGAATAGTGACCCTTTCGCATGGACAAGATCCCTCACCTTTAAACCCCTTAATTGGTGGGCCCACCCTCACTTATCACCTGCCCCCAATTACAAATGTGGGGTTACCCACCAAGGGTTGATCCCAAGATTTCAACTGGGATTTTCTCTGCGTCGGGAGAGAAAGGCCCACCAGGCCCTCAATGACTTCCCAATCGGGTTCCACCCCTTTAAAGTGATCCTTTGTAGGATTAGAATATATTAATGCCTCAGATGAAAAACCTCGCTCCTTCAACATCTGCCTCTCAATTTGTAACCATATTGGGATATATACCTCCCCTCAGTCTCCCTAACCCAGCAAGCATAAAACCCAATTGCCCTGCCACATAATATAATAGGAGATCAGGTAATTTAATCCCACCCATTGCCTGGGGCAAACAAAGCGCTTCATACTTCTTCCTAGGTGGTTTAGATTTCCATAAAAATCAGAAAGAAGTTTCTTAATGACCCTAAACCAAGTGATATGGATATCATACGGGGCAATATATAGTGGATATAAAAGCCTGGGCAACATATTCATTTTGATAAGGCCAAGTCTAGCCGTAAAGTTCAAGGGAGCTTATTCCATCTCAGTATATCTCCTCTTATTGCCGATATCACCCCTCCATATTTGCCTCAGCTCCCGTTAGCTATTTGTTGTAACCCGAATGCCCAAATACTTAATCTCATCCACCCTCCACTGAAGACTAAGTTGAGTAAAATCTGCCCTAAATACATGCGGGGTCAAGGGAGAACCTGGGTTTTGGTTAGATTCAGCTTATAATTTGACACCACCGAAACGCCCAATTAAAACCCTTGCTCTCTCAAAACTCATAGCTGGGTCCTCTAAATGTAGTAGGATATCATCAGCAAAACTGAGAACTTAAGTTCCCTCCCCCTACCCTTACCCTTTTATCAGTTTATCCTCCTTGGCTCTTAACAAAGGCTCCAAATAAATGTTAAATAGTATTGGTGATAAGGGCATCCCTGTCTAGTCCCGTTTTCAACAAAATTTCTCGTGAACTGTACCCATTGCACAAGATCCTAGCCATTGGAGTGGCATAAAGGTGTTTAATACCCTTAAGCAGACCCTCCGAAAACCCATCTTCCGCATTGTGGCAAACAAAACCATGGGAAACCCTATTGACGCTTTTGGCGTCTAATGATATTAAAGCTAAAGGTAATTGAGAATCTGATGCATAATTGATTATATGATGGAGCTTTCTGAGAGCATCCTGAGCCCCCTCCGGGCATAAATCCCACTTGCTCTTCACTAATTAATAGCGGTGCAACCCTCAATATTCTATTAGCCAAGATTTTCGTTAAGATCTTAATATCGTGGTTCATTAAAGCTATAGGCCTATAGCTATCCACCCTATCCCTGGGTTTGTCTGGCTTGGGAATCAAGGATATGTATGCCTGATATAACGGTGGATGGAATAACCCTCTTGCATAATAATATTAAAAATCCAGAAGAAGTGGAGTACCGTCTTAATATGGGCTTGGTAAAACTTAAGCTGTAAGACCATCCGGCCCGGAGTCCTACCAGCGGTAAAGACTGCACCACCCCAATATTTCCATCTCTGTAATAGACCGCTAACTACTAGCCTGCATCTCGTCCAAAACCGGAGGGTATTCCCTCGAGAAAACATTTATTTCCTCCTCTCCAACTACATTTCAAAACCCATATATGCCAGTAAAATAGGACGCGAATGCATCTGCTATTTTTGAGGTCTACTATCAATTTCTCCCCATGCCAAATAGAGTGTACTGGTTCTACTAGCTTCCCATTCCCTAATCCTGGCCGCTAGCAGACGACCTGGGACATCCCCTGGAGAAGATATTTAGCCTGCATCCTATCCAACCAATATTCCACCTTGCAGTACCCAATATCCGCCCATTCCCCCGTGAGGAATTTAAGTTCCTAACAATTTCCCCTGAAGACCCCTCCAAAGGAGATAAGGAGGCAATCGCCCCAGAATAAATTCCTCCTTTGCCTTTCTCAATCTATTCCTCCTAGCTGCCAAAGCCTGAACTGCCCATGCATACAAAACCTTACATGTCGGCCAAGCCAACTTTGGTTTTGTAGGGATGGTAATTGAGACTGAATAACTCCTCTCAGATGCTCATCTAACTCCTCCTGTACCTTAGGCTCTGCAAACAACAAATCATTCAATCTCCATCTAACTGGCCTGGGAGGCACAAGACTTGGTTCCAACAAAGCGAGATGGGAATGATCCGAGAAAACCCTAGCCTCAGTAGTCATACCCTTCACTTCCCTAAGCCACACTATTAATTAGAAAGAAGTCAATCACGTGATTGGGATTTATGAGCCCCAGAAAAGAAGGTCATAATATTGCCCTTCTTAGAGTGGGTCCCTGACGGGTCCACCAAAGCAGTGCCTCCACCATCCTATTCAAGGCAACCTGTGCTTTGGTTAGAGGCCTACCAGATGGAGGTATCCTGTCATCCAAATTATTAGCACACACATTCCAGTCCCCAGCCAAAATAAGTAGGTCTGTAGATATAGCTGTGATGTCCCTTTCTATGGAAGCAAAAATCTGCAGAAGAGGGGTGGGACCATAGATAGAGGCCAAAGAAATTGCTTTACCCGCTAAGATCCCAGACAGATATATCCCTCTACCATCCTCTCTTAACAGCCCCTGCTCCACCCTAAAGGGCAACTTTTCTTATTAAAATTACCACCCCTGAAGCTTTTTCCTTACCCTGCCCATACACCTGGCCCACCCATAATTTTTTAAGACAGCTAATCCTCTGTTAACAGATGTGTCTCCTGCAGAGCGGCTATGTGAGCCCCCAAATGATTAATATGCCTCAAAATGACCATTCTCTTACGCCTACCATTAAGCCCTTTGACATTCCAAGAAATTATGTTAATGCAAGTCATTATCTATCAGATCGATCATAACATGAGATCCATTTCACCCAAACCATACCAGTCCGCCTTCCTTCACTATACATTCTAAAACTCTCTCTCTCTCCCAACCCCCAATCCCATCTTCCCCTGCCCCGATCCTTGATCATCCTCCTAACGATTCATCGGTCATGGATGAGCCTCCCTGTAGTTTCCTCCCGCCTGTCCTCCTGGCCTAACACATCAATAGTCTGCCCATCACTTGGTCCTAATAGATCACCCTCCCTCCAGCAGTGCCATCCCAGTTCCCATATTCCCCTAACAGATCAAAGAAAAACAACAAGCTTCAGAACACAGCCATATTGGCTATCGCTAACCAGTCAATTCACAGGGAAATCTGGCCCTGCCTGAAACTGACTCGATTAAATATAAAAGGGATCAGACAGTGCCATCCTTATATGATCCCTTTAAATAGGGGTGGTCATCACCGACCCTTGCAGCTTTGCCCCAAAACCAATACCCCCAGCCCCAAACTTATACCCTAAAACTACCCACACCGACCAAACAAACATGATACAGTCCCCAAGACACTGCTCAGTGGGAGAAAAAGGAAGGGGAATACAACCATAGCTGAGTTAAACTAAGCAACTCGAGCAAGCTTCATATAGTATTTGTTCAACTGTAGTGAAATCAACACAGCCCCACATCATCTGGGCAGTCCACCTCAGGTCTGAGGTTTGAACAAGTTCGGAGTTCAATACGTAAACCTTCCAACGCATCCCCTGCAGTCAAGTAACGCTTTTCTCCAGATTGTAGTCTCACCAAGAGTGTTCTGGATATTGCACCGAAATTTAATTCCGGCTAAATATAACTTTTTCTTAATTTCCACATATTCCTTCTGCTTCTCTCTAATTAGAGGGTTTGATCTTGAAACATCCAGAGGGTCGCGCCATTCCATTGCAGGGATTTAAGTTGTCTGGCCTTCCACAGTACATGCATCTTCTCCTTAAAATTGAGAAATCTCATTATGATCACCCTGGGCCTCGCTCCTGGTGGGGGTACTTCCCTTAACACCATATGGGCCCTCTCCAAGTTTATGCTTCCCCATATGGTGTCTGGCCCAGTAATTTTAATAGCATGTCCTGGATGAATGAGACACAGTCCGCCCCTCAGCTCTTTCCGGCAGCCAGCCAGCACCAGATTATTCCTCCGGCTTCTTGACTCTGGTCATCAACACGATCTTCCAATTTTTAATTTTTTTGGCCAAAATCAGCTCCTGCTCCATAGTCAGCACTTTCTTCTCTTGGGACGCGATCCTGGCCTCAGCATCCCCATCCGTTAGCAAGAGATTGCAGTGCAGGTTTTACAACAGCGAAGTGTACCAGTCCCTGCAATAACTTCTTAATTTCCTGCAGGTCCTCGTTGGATTGACCCCTTCTCCTCCCTATTTATGTCCTCCTCCGATTCCGTGGGGGTGGGGGATTGCGGCTTAGGTCTCTTGGTGTCGAGGGATCTCGTGGCAAGGGCTCGGTAACCGGGCTCCATCTCAGCTTCCAGCCACGGCCTACAGCTCTTGGATACAGCGCACCCCAGCCAAACCTCGTTAAGCGTGTCCAGCTTTCAGGAACTAACTGCCGCCAAAATTCACGACCACTACGATTAACACCCCCTTCTAAGCGGGAGACGACCAAAATAAACAGACCCTGGACAATTAGAGCACTTAATTTATGACTCGGGCCTAGGAGCGGCACGGAGGACGTCCGACTCGCCTCAGCACATCATGTGACCCCTCACCAAGGTATTTCATTCTTGTTATCCATGTTCATCCTAGGTGGGTGTAGTCAGCAGGGATAGTTTTGGGATTTAGAGGCATTATAGTGGTTTTGTCTATGTTGAGTTTGTATCCAGAAAATTTCCCAAATTCAGTAATGAGGCAGAGTACTTCTGGTATGGATGCATACAAATGAGATAGGTGCAGCAGGATGTCAACTGCATAGACAGATATCCTCAGGTCAAAGGCTCCAACAGGAATGTCCAAGATTTGGGGGAAGTTTTGAGGAGATACACCAATGACTCCATGTATAAGTTAAATAGCAGAGGGATAAAGGACATTACTGTTGAGTACCTGAGGAGAGAGAGGTTCCACTGGAAAGTACCCCATTGCAATGCATCCTTGCGTGCTGAGTTAGTGTATTGTACAAGTATGTAGTTTATGAAATTATCGGAAAACCAAATTTTCTCAATACCAAAACATAAAGTCCCACTAAACTCTGTCAAATGCCTTCTCTGTGTCCAGGGAGACCAGGGCCATAGGCAGTTCTGCCTCCTCAGATGCAGAGAGATGTGTTCCAATTTCCTCAGGTGGTCAGTTGAGGACCTTCCCTTCATGAAACTGACTTGTTCTGGCCCAATCAACTGGTCCCATAACCTCATAATCCTGGAGGAGAGGATTTTTGCAAATATCTTCATGTCATAGTTCATGATGGAAATATGGCAGTAGCTGGAGACTCTGTCTTTAAGTTTATCTGGCTTAGGTAAGACAATAATTAGAGCCTCAAGATAAGATAAGTGTCAGTGGCTCAGTAGGTAGCACACTCACCTCTGAGGCCGAGAGATCAGAGGCTGTGGGTTCAGTTCCCACATCTGGCACTTGGGTTAATATCCCAGTACTGACACTGTAGTGCAGCATGAGAGGGGTGCTGCACTTCTGAGGTGCCGTCTTTCAGATGAGACGTTAAACCGAGGTCCCATCTGCCTGGATTGGTGGTAGTTCAGGTGGATGTTAAAGATCCCATGGCACTTATCGAAAAGAGTAGGGAATTCCCCGGTGTCCTGGCCAAATTTCCCTCATTCAATAAAAAAAATACTACCGACAGCTTAGTCTGGTTCAAGGTCAGTTGGCATTCATCTGTATCCCCTCCCTGGGTCGTGCCTGAAAATAGGCAGGATTTGTCCAGTGCACTTACCGGTCAACAAAACTAAATAAATAAATAAATAAAAGACCAGTCTGTGATACCCTTTTGACAGAGAAAAGACAACACTTGGTGGAGAATGGGGCTAATTCCTTGGCTAGTATTTTACAAAAGTTTGAGGGAAGCCATCTGGGCCAGGTGCTTCATCAGAGGGAGACAGTTTTGGCATCGAGAATTTCCACAGTGGTGATGGGATGCTATAGAATGCCTTATGATCTTGGGTCAGAGGGCAGCTGAACTGAGTTCAGGTATGTTTGGGCCAAATCCTGAGGGAGGATTAATTTGAGAGGAGTATAACTCACTATAGAATTTATCAAATTCTTGGGCAATGTCAATGGGGATGTCTTAAGGGACCCATCTTCTTGGGATGAAATTGCTTAGATCAGCCTGGAGGCCTCTTGTTGTCTTAGATGAAGGGCTACCAGGTGACTTGCCTTGTCCCTTGGACTACATATGTTGAGTGGGTTTTAAGTATAGTGTATTCATCCCTCTCTCTCAGGCAGTCAGCATACATATTGATGCCTTAGCTGAGTTAGGGCAGCTTGCTTGGCTTCGGAGGAGTCAGGCATGGGTCTTGCTCAAGGGTTTTTATACGAGTTAACAGGGACTGTAATAGAGCTTCATGCTTTTTCTTCCTGGTAGCTACTATTCAGATAAATTTGCCTTTCAGTGCACACTTAAGGAACATCAAATCTTGTCACAATCAGCGATAGAACCTTCATTCTGGCCAATGAATTGACTAATAAATGATTTAATACTGTTCAGTGTCTGGGGATCTTTTAACAGTTGGACATTTAGCTTTCAGATATGGTCCCTCTTACTACTGTGGAGGGGTGTGTATTCCATCCATACAGGGGAGTGGTCTGATAGGACTCGTGCCAATATCCCACTATCCACCACTCCTGGCAAGAAGTTAATGCTAAGTAGAAAAAGTCTAGAAAGCGATTTGTGTACTGGGAGTAAAATGTGTACTTTTACTCACCTGGGTGAATAACTCTCATGGGTCACATAAACCCCCATATCCAGAAGCTCCCTGCAGGACTAGTGGGAGAAGGGTGCACAGATTGGTGGCTTGACCTATTGAGATCCAGGGTCAAGGTCACATTCAGTCAGCTGCCAGAAGAATTGGCAGGTGTGCATAAGGGCAATTAGAGTGACAAGGTGAGAGAAAATGTGGGAGATGGCGTATTAGGCCCATATATGCTTCCCAATAGCATTTCAAATTGGTCTAGTATGCCATGAAGCAGAATGCAGCATCCCATTAGATCAGCAATGCAGTGTTTTATGCTAAAATTGACTCATTTGAAATATAGTATAGCCACTCATCTTTGCTGAGTAGAGTTTCCCATAGCGAACACCTGGCCCACAATCTATTGGCAGAAAAGTATGTTTTCCATTTGCAGGAGGTGGGTCTCTTGTAGGAATGCTACTCTGCACTGAAGGATCTGTAGGTGTTTAAGGATCTGGTATCTCTTCCCCTTGCCCTCGCTCCTTTAATATTCCATGATCGTATCTCATCCATAAGGATTGCTGTGGGATGGGTACAAAGCAAGACATTAATTATAAAGGTCCTAATGTAAATGGCATCCATCAACTTGAAATCCCGTGTCTCCTCCCACTCCCCAAAAGTATGCATCCCAGTTGGCCTCCCTCCCCCACCCAACACCACAAACAAACCTCCATATTCCTTGGCATACACATGGAAAGAGTAGTAAGGCCCTATGCCTAGGAAAGACATCCATTAGTAGGCGAGGTTCAAGGGGATTGGGAATAGGATCCCACCCCCACCCCCATTCAGGCTAACAAAGCTTGCAATGCACCCAGAACAATCCCTCTAAAAAATATACCAGAAAATATATAACCACCCCATGCCACCAGTCCTAATGACTGATGCTCCTCATCATTCCTGGTCATGATGAATCACTCCTCTCCCTGCAGAAGAGTCTCACCTTTCCCCCCAAACAACAAGAGCACTAACCAACATGAATATTGTAAACATTAAATATAACTATCAAACTTGCTATTTAAAACAATAATGAAAGTAGAGCAACCTATATGCCTAAATAATGGAACAGTGGTAAAGGTTGTAATCATTAATTAGTCCCCTTTTGGTTCCATTTTGGTTCTGGCCTAATAAATTAAATTGTAACTGCAGTAGACCCCATGTAGACGGATCTATTCTGCTAGAGAATTCAGTCCTATTAAAGAAATATTCCTGTATACAGGTCTTATATTAGAGCTCATAGAACATCAAAATATATAATGTCTCATTCAGCAGTTACTGGCCAGAACATAAGAAAAGCTTTGTTCACCATATTAACAAATAAAGAAGTGTGGCCAGGTCAGCTCTCAGCCGTTGAATACAGGTCCTTCAGTTCACTGCAAGATGGGGCTAGAGGACTATAGTAAAATACTCAATAAGTTGGTAACAGACTTTTAGGCCTTTACAAAATTGCTGGGGTCCCATGTCTTTAAGAAGGTAACCCAGGCGATTCTCAGCCCTCGGTAGCTTAGTTCTGTGAGACACTCTCTTAGCGGTGTAGTGATGTTACCAAAATATACATTATTTACATGTCCTGGTTATGCCAAGCACGTAATTTGCAGATTGTCCCCTTATTTGAAATAGTAAAGGCTGTAGCTAATTAAACTGTACCCATTTTGGTTCTGACCTGAAAGATAAGGTTGTGGCTAAAATAGTCCCGTGTGGATCAATCTGTTCCAATAGAGGCTCAGTCCCATTAAAGGGAAGTACTCCATATACGGATCTTCTATTAGATGCTCATAGAACACCAAAATATAAAATGGCTCACTTAGCAGCTACTGACCAGAACAGAAAAAAAACTTTGCTTGCCGTGTTAACAAATAGTGTGGCATGGCCAGAACAACTCTCAGCTATTACATACAGTTCCTTCAGATCTCATACAAGGTGGGGCTAGAAAACATCAGTGAGATACTTCCATAGAATGGTAGCAAACTTTCAAGCCCTTATCAAATTGCTAGGGTCCAGTGGCATTAAGAGGGTAACCCATGCAATTCCACAGCCTTCAGTTGCTTAGCTCTGCAAAGCAGACTCTTACAGCAGTGAAGAAGTGTTTCCAAAGTGCACAGTATTCACATGCCCTGGTGATGTAAAGCAGACAATTTGCACTCTGTCCCTTCACTTGAATAAATCCTGGTATACAGATTTCAGTGTAGCAGTGGCATGATAAATGTTATCAAAATTGTGCCAGTGTCCCGGTGCAGAACTTGTAGAGTTGCAAGGTACTTCATTCTATATTTAACTCCTACCACAATTAGTTTGGTGACTACTGGGTGTAGCTCAGTCCTCTTCATTCGCACTGATTTCAGGAGGTCCTGTGCAATCCTAATCTGGCGACCTTCCTATTGCAGCTCGTATAACTCTCTCACTTTATTCAAACTATGTTGTTTGTCTAAAAGTTTAGAAAGTGGAAAATTAGGGGCCTCGGGAAGATCCCGAAGCAGAGACTGGACAAAGCGACCTGTGGGCTTACTCCACAACATATTCAGAGCCATTTGGGAAGGGCCAGCAATCTTTGCACAGAATTTCTGCACAGATTGTACTGGCTCTGATCCTTCCTCACCTTCTGATAACCTAAGATGACTAGATTGTTTCCGCGGGACCTCATCTCGAGGTCCTCCAACTTGGATTCCATGGATTTAACTCATTGCCCAGCTGGGCCATGTCTGAGCTCCATTTGGGCCCTCCAGTCATCCAGTGAGAATTCTAATTTCATTGTCTCCAGTCGCTTACTACGTATTTCCAAGGATGTCCTCATGGTTTGAATTTTGAAACCAGTGTGTCCAGTGTGATCTCGAATGGAGATAGCTCCTCCAGAAATGTTTCTCATTTAGGGAGGCCTGGGAGTCTTAGTACAAGCTGCCCTGGGAGATTGCATTTAGAGCCCTTCACAGTTTTATCCCTTGTCAGCATCATCGGAGTATGGTGCAATAGCGAATCTCTCATTTCTGCCTCCATGCCTGGGATTTTATTGTCCAGTGAGCTGTGAGCCAACTTCAGTAGACCATGATGCGCCAGGATTGCTGCCAGATAATACAGGTTATTGATTCTAAATGGTTGTTTTCAGTCGGAGAAGTGGGTGATGAGAGATGCATCTGCTCAGGCAGCCATCATGTGCACAACCTCAACCACTGACTTCTTTTTTTGGTTTTGTAGTTGTCACCCTTTAGTTTGACATTATGTGTTCTGGTAAGAACAGTTGAGCCACTCTTTACTAACCCTATAGTTTCTATAAGGTTGGGGTCATTCATTGCTTTAAATGTTAGGCAAAGGTCATCTCAAAGTTGTCTATAGTCCATTGAGTACAGGTTGAGTTTCTGGAGCCGATGCCCATATTCTAAATGAGTCAAGTCTTTAATTCTTTTAGTAAGTTTCCTGTGTACCCTTTCTATTTGTTCCTTCCCTTTAATTGTAACTGGTGTGCAAAACTGGGAACAGTAATCCAAATGGGATCTAACCAAACTAGTGTATAATGGGATTATAACATTGGAGTCTCTACTTTTTATGTTTTTGAAAATACATCCTATAATCCTGTGGCATTTCTTAACCTTAACTGTTGTGTTGGTATCAAAATTAAGCCTGTCATTTACTACCACACCCAAGTCTTTTTCTTTGCTGGTGATTGGTAATTATGTATTATTAAGACTGTAGGAGAACTCTGGTTGTTATGTCCCAGGTGCATGACCCTACACTTCTTTTCATTAATGCACATGGTTTACAATACAATCAACAGGTCATAACACAACATGTTTTTTCCAGGCAGGTCATGTCTAACCAACCTTGTATCCTTTTTGAAAATGTTAGTGCATCCTTGGACTTAGGCCTACCAGTGAATATTATTTTCTTGATTTTTCCAAGGCCTTTGATAAAGCATCTCACCAAGTTCTGATAAACCAGATGGCCAACCTCAATTTTCACTCAGACATTATAAATTGGATTAAATCTATGGCTGCATAATAGGCACCAACATGTAGCTATCAGAGGTCATAATTCACAATGGGGACTGATAACTAGTGATGTTCCACAGGGCTCACTTCTGGGTCTGATTCTGTTCAATATTTTGATTTCATCTATGCAATCATCAACCAACATCTAGATGTCAAAATATACAGATGACTGCAAGCTGGGATGTATCGTCAATAATGAACAGTCTGGCAACGCTTTTCAGAATGAATTCAATCATTTAGGAAGCTAGACTACTAATAATAAGATGTACTGTAACTCATTGGGCCCTGCAGATGAGTGCATTTAAGATTGAAAGTACCTTCTGTACTTCAGTTATCGGGGATAGGGCAGTGTTTGTGCATTGAAGTTGTGGTCAGCATAATTTTTCTTTAGGAGTAAATATTACAAGAACATTTTTTTTAATTCATTAGCCATAACAAGTTTGTCAGTCAATGTTCCATTAATAGTTTCTATAGGGCCCTACTGTTGGCTGCCTTCCTCTAAGAGAACCTATATAGTTATAAAAGGTCTTATGAGTCTCTATAGTGTCAGTGGCAATTTTAAGTTCAAATTCCTTTTTACATTTCTTTTGTTTTGTTTAACCCTTTGTACTTTCTTCATATATAATCTCCCAGTGCCTATGGTTGTATTTTTTTGTATTTTCTGTAGTATTTTTCCTTATTTTTATTGACCTTTTGATATTTTTATTCCACCACAGTGGAGTTCTATGCCTTTTCATACCTATCATCACCTTATCATTTTCTAAAGTATATTCATACCTTACCTATTATCACCTTTTCTCCTACAGCCTCCCTATTTTCTTCCTCACATATATTTCTCTTATTTCCCTTGCCTGCATTTTTTCTCTTTAAGTAATTCCTGAAGAAGACCTATGGTTGAAACATTGATTCTAACTCTATTTTCCGCAAGCATTTGATATTACCATTTTGTTCCATATCTGTAACATGTGCTGTGCAAATACAAGTCAGAAAACACAATTTTATTTGTTGGTTTATATTAAATATATCACCTTGCAACATTTAATATACAAATTATACTACTGATGGACCGCTACATGGTACAGCTAAGAATCACTATAGGAATTGATGAAATTTGTTTGAGGGGCAACAGATTGACCAGTCGATATACAATTTATAGATAGCTAGCTACACCCCTGCATTTTGTCAGTCATGGCCCTCTATAGTAGCCATTGTGAACCCTGGTGGAATCTGGACCAGCCTAGCCATTGTAGGGAAAAAGACACAGTCCTCTGTAGGCAGGGCTCAGGGACCTAAGTTCTACCAGCACCACATGCACCAACTGCCACAGCAGGCTGCTTGATCATCCATCTGACCTTGCACCTGCCATGTCTCTCACAATCACACAACCCATCACAAAGAAAATCCTCATCGAAGAGGTATCTACTGGAGTGCAATAAGTCTGTTCTGTTGCATGATAATTTCATTCTGAGTGATACTGTCTGACTTCAGTTGTGGCATACTGGGTGTGGCATAATAGTCATGGTAGACTTAGTTATAATTATAACTGTGTCTTAGTGGCAGTGGCAAGTCAAGGTTCATCTGTGGGAAAGAGTGTTTAAATGGTGTGTCGGGGTAAGCAGGTGTGTGCTAGTGGGAATTTATTGTATGTGATGTGGGGTGGATCTGTGGCTCACAATGGCAGATTAGTGCTGCTGGGGCAATGATGGGATTTAAAGGGGTAGTTGTGGCTGGCATTGTCAGGATATACAGCTGTGTTGGAAAGATCGCCAAGGGCACTAGATGCGGGGTGTGTGTGTGTTGAAGGGTGAGTGTGGGTGTCATGGAAATGAAAAGATCAGTGACAGTAGTGGCTGGCAAAGTCAGGATTTAGCTGTCAGGGGAAAGATTGTGGAGGGCAGCAGTAGATGCAGTGTGCGTGTTTGAGTGTTTTTTCACTAGAGCTCTTATTTATGGAAATGTAAAGGGCTTGTTGTGGCTGGCAAAGTCAGATGGATGCTGCATTATAAATTAGCATATCCATTGTCTTTAAAATCTGTTTTATTTCTTCTATACACTTCTTGGGATTTTATGAGCACATCATTTGAAAGTAACTAGTACCTGTAACTGATTACTTTTTAAAAATAACTTGCCCAACACTCATGGGAACAGCATCAGATAGCTTCTCCTTGAAGTTCAAGGACAAAAGATCCATCAGAGTAGACAACCTATCTCTTTGTATAGACTTTCAGAAGGCATATGTGTTCCCACGAATACCTATAACAAGGTGCTAAATATTTTACTTGAAAGTCAAATCAACAGTGTAAAACAGTGTATCAACACAGCAGCACAAGCACAGCCAAGGCACCCTTTGATTCTTGACAAACATAGCAGTGACGATCAGTGTGACAAGGAAGCTATTAAGAAAGCCAAACATTCTATCTCAGAGGCCGTCAACCACTCCAGCTTTCAAGCCCTGCAACTTACCACTTGGCTTCTAAGAGGGAAAGACTGATAAATGAGGGCTATCGAGACAATGTGGTCAATATTATGATCAATTCAAGAAACAGCTTCACTGGCTGAACATATAAAGGCAGTGGAAAAGATTTGCAAAATGGTGTGTGACCAACCAGTTTGAAACACTGAAAGCTAACATAGTTCACATTTTCACATTTATGTAACAAGTATTCAATAAAAGGCCTCTACCTCATCTCTCAGAGTCCAGTTCATACCACTGAAGCAATAATACAGAAAGTCAGCATACCAGCACCTGGGAAACATCCCGATGTGGTACAGTTCCTAAAAATAATGCCAAATGACCTCCCTAAACAGAAAACCACCATTCCCTGTGGAACCAAAACATGAACCTACATTTACATATTTAATGAATTGTAATAACTGAGTAGGCCTACTGAGACAAAAGTCCCTTTTTCAGGGTGACTCTGTAGCCAACAATGTGTCATACTAGTACGCATCCTAGACCAATGACAATAACTCCCAGAACAACTGCAGTATCATAATAACATAGCATATTGTTAGAAACTCTTAGGTATTTCAACATAGAGAGGAAAATGAGACTCAGTAAATAAATGATGAATAATGGATTAGTATGAAACCACAAGAGGGAGAAGCAACATCAGTGATTACAAGCACACTAACTAGACCCAAGGAGATACACCTAAAGACTTGTGTTAAGGTTTAAAGAATTGGACAATTGTGATCTCATCATGAAGCTTATTCCAGAGTAATGGGTCTATGATGACAAAAGATCTCCAACTCCATCCTGATTTAGCAATAAGGACTTCAAGCAAAGTGCAAGCTGACAAGTGAAGGAGCTTCTCTGGGGCTTAGGTACTAGGATGCCTTTGCAGTCTGGGGGTGACTTTAACATTTTATAGATGAGACAAAGCAAGAGATAATCCATTCTCCCTTTTAGAGTGAACCAGTTCACTGAAGAAAATACATCACATTGATGCTCCCTTGGAAGAGCCCCAGAGGTAAATTGTTCAATTCTATTGTAGAGAACTCTAAGTTTGCTCACTTTGATTTCCTGACAGGAGTGAAGGATGGGGCACCATATAACAAAACCAGAAGAAATGTAGTATTGGTAAAGGCTAGGCATGCCTACTTTTGTGAGTTACTGTAGGTACTGATTCTATATAGTAGCAAAGTTTCTGATGAAGAGATTCATTCAGGGGATCAATCTCAAATCAAATCAAATCAAAATGTATATATAATGCACTTTTCTACATATCAAAGCGTGATTAGATATCAAAATAACATCAAATATAATAAATAACAGCATAAAAACAATAAAAGCAGCAGTAGACCTATTCAAATGCTAATCCAAACAGATAACTTTTCAGAGACGTTAAATGGCTCCATGGACAGACACTCTCTAATCTGATGAGGTAGAGAATTCCACAGGGTTGGAGACGTAAAGAAAAGCTCTGGACCCCAGATGACTGAAGACAAACCCTGGGAATCTCTAGCAATCCCTCATCAGCGGGAGTGGAGTGGGCGGAGGGTGGTAAGGTTGAAGGAGATCTTGCAGGTAGCCCGTCCTGACCATGTATATGAGGGCAGAAGGATAGTTAATGATCTACTTGTACACCAAAATTCTGCAAAGACCCCACTACTTCTAGTTGAGAACTAGCAGAGGTATTCTATACAGTTTAAGTAGGTTCTGCCTATTATATTCAAGTGTCCATCAGCAAATAGCATTGCTTTAGTTTTTCTGACATTTAGGACAAGTTTATTAAATAGGAACCACATTTCAAGCTGTTTGAAATATCCACCAAGATTGTAGTTAATATGTTTAAAATCCGCTGAACATCTATAAAGCACTGCATTATCTAAATACAGTTGTAACTCAGTCCCCCACCCTTCAGATAAGAGGCATATCATTTACAAATACTAAGAAAGGCTAGAGACCAGAAATATCTGTGGGAACACCATTCAAAATGGCTCTTGCACCGATAATTTATTTTATATATTTACTTGCAATTTCTGACTAGGAAAGACACAGTAAACTATGATACCTTGTTCTCAAATTGTGTTCTGGGGTGGGTTGTATGGACCAATTTTTTAACGATGGGGAATTTTGGCCCTTGTCACTGGGGACCCCCACCACTCTTCATCTGTAATTGCTATGGAATCGGTTACTTCCACTAGGATAATGACCAGAGATGGACAGAAGTGGCCTTGGTTTAATGTCTCATTCAAAGACAGCATTTCAACAGTGCAGCATCCCTCTCATACTGAACTACAGTGTCAGTTATGAGTATTACCCCAAGTGTTTGGTTTGGGGCTAGAACCCACAGCCATCTGATTTTCCAGCCCCAAATGTGAGTATGCTACCTACTGAGCCAGCAGCCCTCCAAATAATCATATTTTTTACACTTGGACAGATAGTGCTTAAACCAGTTGCATGAGAGATTGTCAAGGCCCAGCTGTTGTAACTTAATCAGCAAGAGATTATATCTGACCAAATCAAATGCCATTGTAAGGCCAATAAAAATGGCACCAGTCTCTAGCCGCTGTTCATGTCACTAAGTATATATGTTCTAGACTTTTCTTAAATCTATGATGTACCTCTACCATAGAGTGATTCAACTCAAAATGATCCTGGAGTTGTTTGTAGATCAATGTTTCTTGAATTTTGCTAGGGGACTTAGGAGAACAATAGGACAGTAACTCTCAACTGGTTCTTTGCACTTACCTTTGTGCACTGCACGACCAGTGTGACTTTCCAGTTTTCTAGGATAAATTCCAGGATTAGTGACTTGTATAAAGATTTCTGAGGGGAGAGGTAATAACTGGGGGCAGCAAATTTTAGGATTTTGACTCAAGCTTGTCATAGTAGGATGAGCCTGGATTTGCCTCAGCTGATCAAGAACCTCCTTCCAAGTGACAAGCTGAAAATAAACATTTGGAGATGAATCAGAAGGAGAACTATGGCTGGGGCTGTGGGGACAGGAGGCGTCCCGTTTAAAAAGTCTTAAATTTGTCAAGGTCCATAAACTTCTTTTTGAAAAAAGTAGCTGAGGATTCTGGTCCCAAAATATCTGCCTCGCGCTGACAATATTACATGTTGGTGCTTTAGACCCTTTAGAAGACAGTTTACCCATGCTCAGAAGTGCTTAGGGTCTGACAACTTTTTGTCTTGAAGGCTTTTCAAATACTGCTTTTTTCACACTTTTGAGATTTGTTTTGCCGGTATTCCTTGGCATTCTGTAATTGTGCCAATCAGAAGTTTGGCCAGTGAATCCATAGTGATCCAAGACTTTGTCTCTGAGCCTCATCAACATTAGAAGATGTCAACCCAGCTATTTAGGGCATTGACCATTTACTGTTTTCCAAGTCAAGAGGTCATGTTTATTAACCATACTGAAAGAGCAAGGTCAACATTTCAGAGTTTCACTACAGTTCCCCAGTTAACTGCAACATTCATTGACTAAATACCCATGTAAACCACTAACACAAGTCAATCTCCAGCAGCTCACCCTCAAGGTTGTATTGTAACAGCTCTCCTCTGTTCTAAAGGAGAATCAGTGAGCTAAACACTCTGTTCTGCAGACAACTATTCCTGACATTCCACAAGGTTGAGAAAAACTGCAGCTTGCCACCATTTATCCCAAATGTAGTTTTTAGCATTCCATTATTCACAGGTACTATGCCTCCCAGTATTCTTTCTAGATCCTGCAAATGAATAAGAAGTCACATAGCATACCCTCAATGCCATCAGAGCCATTGCCTGCTATAATCACAGAACCAATTCCTTCAGGAATTTGGCAGATTGTTCATAACTACCAATGACTGAAATGCTGGTGCCCTAAGCAGCAACATCCTTGATTACAAAATGGAGAAAGGCAGCCACTGAAGAGGCTTGCAGATTGGAAGGCCATATTACCCCATCTGAAATGAAGGCCCACTTCAACCAAAACAATTGTTATGTCCTCACTGAAAGAATTCGCATACTGTAGGCTAAATTATTATATGCATCTGCTACCTGGCCAATGCTATATAACTTCACTATAGTCTGGATTTCCTAGATTCAGACTTCACTTTTAGTCCAAAAGTGTTGAACTCTATACTACCGAACATATGATAAAGCCAGCAGATAAAGGTCTAATGGTCTATCATGTCTGCTCGAATGTGCAGCTCTCAATGTTGAGCACTGATGCTTCCCCCACCCCTCTTCCCTTCCCCACTAACTGCTCCAACTGCTTTACACTTTTCCATGCATCCCCCACCCCTCCTCTTCCTCTCCACTAAGTGCTCCAACTGCTTTAACCTTTCCTCCACCTTCCCATTCTGATTTTGCCAATCAATCTGTCCCATCCCCTTAAATCCCTCAACTGATGTTTGCACAACAAATTCCTCTGTCAGAGCATTCCATGCTGTCACCACTCTCTCTGTGATAAAATGCCTCCTCATCTCCTTCTGAACTTATCCCTCCAACATCATGCAATGCCCTCTTGTGATCCCCTCCCTTTGAATTTAAACAGGCCAATGTGACTAACCCTATTTATGCCATTTAAGTATTTGAAGGTCTCAGTCATATCTCCCATGCCCCTTCTATCCTCCAGTGAGTACATATCAAGCTTCCTTAACCTACTACCCTCATAGGGCATTTCCTCTTCCCACTCAGCATTTGGTAGCTTTCCTCTGCACCCTCCAACAGTCTGATATCCCTTTTAAAAGGGGTGCCAAAACTGCACACAGTACTCCAAGTTAGGCCTCACCAGTGCCTTATAGAGTGGCAGGATCACCTTCTCACTTCTTGATGTGATTCTCCTTGCTATGCACCCTAGAATCTTATTGGCTTTTGCTGTCACTTTCTGACATTGTGCAGAGTGATTCATATGTCCTGTTTCCATCACACTCAGATCTTTTCCTCAATGGATACTGATAACTGCACACCTCCTAGCTTATAACTGAACCCAGAATTCCTATTCCCAAAGTGTAATCCTGCACTTCTTTGCACTGAAGCCCAACTGCCAAGTGCATGATCATCTCTCAGTGTTTCTAGGTCCCTCTACAGCACCACCCCCTCCACCCCATACTACCCTGCACCCAGTTTGGTGTCATCAGCAAACATACTTATCCTACTATGAACACCAGCTGCCACAGCTGCTACATAGATGTTGAATAACATAAGCATGAGCACTGAGCCCTGTGATACCCTGCTAATGACTGCCCTAGGTGATGATAGTTCCCCAAACCACCACCTCTTCTGCCTGTTTTCCAGCCAGCTCCCAATTCATTTGATCACCTATCCCCCACCCAGATCCTTCAGCTTGCCTAACAGTCCCTCTGTGGCACAGAGTCAAAGGTCTTACTGAAGTCCAAGTACAGAATATTCACCTCCTTGCTTTCATCCAGGGTCCTAGTCACCCAATCACAGAAGTCTGCAAGATTAGTCTGACAAGACCTTCCATGTGTGAACTTGTGCTGCAGATCATCAAGGAGACCATTTTCCTCCAAATATTCTTGTATTTTGTCTTTCAGAATAGTCTCCATTAGTTTACCCACACCCGGCGTTAAGCTAATCAGCCTGTAGTTCCCTAGTTCATCCCAAGATCCACCCTTGTGTATGGGCATCACTTCCTACCCTCCAATCACAGGCACACATCCTGTATGAAAGGAAGTGTTGAATACATCAGCCAAATGTTCTGCCTTTACTTCAAAAGTTCCTTCAGGACCCTCAGGTGAATTCCATCTGGTCCGGTGATTAATCTGTCCTTAGAGCCTTTAAACCCTCAAGCACACTCCGACTATGGATCCTCTCATCTCATCCTTGCTATCTCATCCTTTTTATATCCTGTCCTTACCTTTTTGTCTGGATATCTCCCTCTCCCTTGAAAAACTGGAACAGAAGTATTCATTTCATACCTCAAGCGTGTTCATCCATATTATCCACCCATCCCTCATCCGTTCTAATTCTGGAGATCTGCTCCCTGCACTTCCTGATATATTTGAAGGTACCCATTTCACCCTGCTTAATCCCATGTCCAACCCTAATTTCCTTCTCAGCCTTGACTGCCCTCACCACCCTGGTCACCTCCTGGAACTCCTGATGTAATCCTCTTTATCTACATCTTTGCAGGTCCTCTTAAAGATTTTAAAGGCCTCCTTTTCTCCCTCATCTTCATTTGCACTTCCATGGTCCACCAGCTCGGCTTATTTGCCTAGCTTTCTTCTCCACTTAGTGCAGGAGCCTGTGGCCTTGATGAGCTCCAGCTTTACGATGTTACATTTCTGGGTGGTGTCCATGTCAGGTATTATACTAGCCACCTGCCTCCGTAGCACTGCAGCCATCCTATCAAGTCAGCTCCCTTAAAAGTCAATGACCTTGGTGGCTGTACTTATTTCCACTTTGTTTAGCTCAAGGCCGAACCATACCCATTCTATGGTCACTCCCTGCTATAGGGGCATCAATCGTCACTTCCCTTACATGATCCCAATTTGACAAGACAAGATCTTGCATATTCTCTTCTCTAGTTGGTTCCCTTACCAGCTGAGGCAGGAACTCATCCTGCAAAACATCCAGAATCAACTGCTCCCTGCTGCAAGCTGATGACATGGTGCCTAATCTGCACCCAATAGGATGAAGCCACCAACCAGCACTGTGCTGCCCTTCTACAGTTTCATTGTATAACGCCAACCAATTCCATATGCCCTCCTCTACTGGGATGGAGGTCAATATACTACCCCAGCTTGACCCTCTTAGTTTTAGACTTCTTTAAAGTAATCCACAAGCTTTCCATATTTCCCTCCCCTTTCTTCCCTATTACATTGTATCCCCTCCCTTTGTATACAGCCACCCCACCTCCCTTGCCCATTTCCCTATCCCATCTATACAGCCTAAAATCTGGTATTTTAAGTCCCATTCCCTATTCTGATTAGCCCATTTTTCAGTGACAGTGGCAATATCTACTGTACCTCCCCATCAGCCCAAAGTGCTTGGAGCTCTGGCATCTTATGTCCAAGGTTCTTTGCATTCATGGAGACCACTACCCATCCTTTCCCATGAACCCCTCTTCACTAGTCCCTTCATCAAACCCTCCATCTGTATTCTTCCAGTGCTCTATATTACCTCCTAGAGGGGTAGGCAATGGCCCACCACTGACCCTAGCCCCCAACATTGTGATATGCATTGCCCCCATGAGTTTAAACCAAAATTAGATGCCAGAAACTCCTCGAACCTTTGTTTCAGAACTACTGTCCCTCATTACTGAGGTGCAGCCTGTCCAGAACGTACAAACTATTTTTGCCCATTTCTCCCCAATTTCCACCACCACCACAATCCCACAGAATCCACTACCCCCTCAACCATTCATTAAATTTCCTGATTTTCTGCTTATCATATAAGCTAGCCCTGGTACAGGCAGTGCCTCTGAGAAGGAAATTTACCTGACGACATTCCATAAACCTTGCCAACTCTCTAAATCTTGTCTTGACCTCCAGAAGACTATTCTCTGCTAAGTCATTTGTTCCTAGATGCACTATCAATTGAGACCCCCTGTCCTATCACCTGCAGGATTAATGTGCCTCACTTTGTGTGCTGTCATATCTGGCATGCATTTCACACAGACAGATCTATTCCTGCTCCTATTGTCCCTCACCTGATACCCTTAATAATGGAGTCTCCAAAAATGATGATACTTATATCCCCATCCTCCTGACCAATCTTTGATGCCCCTCTGTGCCCTTCCCCATATCTCCTTGTACACCTGATTTTATCTTTCTAGTGTTTACCTCCTCTCCCTAAATACATCACCTCTCCTTGTTAATACTGTAGTCACCCTCTATCATAGCTACCCCAATCCCAGCACTTTAGGTTACACCCCCAATCCAATCATGACATCGCCCCACTTCCCTACCCCCTCAGATGCTCCCAACTACCTTACTCCTTCCACTCATGTTTGCAACCCTCCTTCTTCTCACCTCTGAGAGCTTCCAAGCAGGGTGTTAACCTCTGATGCTGGCTAGCTGCTATACTGAATAAGCTGTTTAATACTGATTGTACCCTGTAACTTATCTGTAACATATGTAACCCTGTCATCTGTATTGTATGTCTATGTAACTGACATGGAACCTATAAATGAGCATCTACTCACCTGAGTGTAATCCAAGACCTCAATAAATATACTAAACTATATCCCTCACCTCCTTACCCAAAATCCCCACCTAAGCCCCCTTCTGGAGGTTTTATTTATCCCCAAATCCCACTCACTTTACTCCCTTTTCATAATGTCCCACATTTACCTTATCCCTTGCACTTTTATCCTGGTCCCTCCCTGATACCTCTGAATTGCCTCTTCTGCCCTTCCCTCCTCCTTGCCTCAAAACATTTATTCTCATTCCCAAACCACTCTCACCCACCCACTCCTGCTTCTATCAACCATGGGGTGATCCCCTCCTGATTTTCTGCATCTGCAGATTACCTAAGGGTACATACCTGTTTTGCACCCTAACTATGCTATAGCCTCACTGCCATTCCCATTTCTTATTCTCTCATGTTATAACCCTCTTTCACCCTCAACTCTTTCCTACCCACCACCTTCCCTCCTCTTTACACTAACCTCCATGACCATACTCAACCCTCTTTCCCCATCTTGACTCCTCCTTTCCCCACTTCTTTTTGTTCCCTTCTCCACCCACCCTCTTCTCCCCACCACCTGCCAACTCCCAATTCCCTCATCCATAACCATACTTCATTTCCTTCTGTCTTGCCTCCTCCTTCTCCATACAAACAATTTTTACCCCCTTATTGCACCCCTTTCTCCAGCACCCTGGAGTATTTCCATCCCAGTGAGTGCCTCTATATTACCACTCATTATACTCCCATCCAACCTCCCATATTGGTAATCCCAGGTGCGTCCTCATATCCATTCCCCTTCCCATTTTTTACATTTCCAGTTCCCTCCTCAGCCTAGTGATTTCTACCTCAAGTAGATTCAGCCTTCTACAAATTAGACAAAATCCCAACCTCCAAAGTATAGACATATATACTGCAAAACCACAGTCATTGCACCCAACTACCCTTCCCAAACCCCCACCAAGCCCTTTCCCACTGCCCTCACTAACATCAGTTCAGTCACCACACTCTCTGTGATATTGACTAGCCCCCACTTGCCCCTATTTTGCAAATAACCTTCCTCAGATTGCATAATATCCCTATCTATGGTCCCATCCAAAATTCCTTACAGTAATGAATACTCCCAACTTAACCCTCTTATAGTATCCCAAAATTAGCTCCTACAAGAGTGTCTTGCTATATCAGACTAGTATATCAAATTCAGCTACTCATTAACTTAGCAATACCTAACCTTAACAGTGTATAATAGTACCACCTGTCAGGAGGTCTAAACCTCTCTTTCAGGTTCTTGGCAATATTGGGAATACAAGTAATCACAGACATGTTGCAAAGAGTAATAAACTTGTTTATTACTACCAACAAGGATAAAATCACAGTTGCCCTAAGCAGTTCTTACCAATATGAACCCAGAGCCAGTGCTAAGCATTCCTATACCTCGAGGTTTTTGTATCTCTTGGGATCTCTGAGGGTACAAGACTAGTGTATCACATTATATACCTATGATAATTACTATTGTTACTGTAAGATAGAAACATTTCTAGTTACAGAGATGAGCCTATTGGAAAAATTAAAGGAGGCTCCAGGTCAAAGATAACATTATACAATTTTGTAGAAGTCATCATGTAATGCCCCAGAGTTGGGGCATCCAGTAATTAAATAAAGTTTGGGGGTTTACAGGTGCCTGTGGCATGTGGGCAGCAGAGGTATAATAAAAGGGTATCCTCTGGAGTAAGTTTCCCCTCTAGCAAGGAGAAACACTTTAAATAATGAAAAAGTGCATAGCAAAATGGTCAAAGACAGAATTTGGTGCAGCTGCATCAGCAATGGCTTGGATGGAATGCTGTGCTGAGCTGCTCATGCAAGTATTCCAATCCAGCCATTCCAGAACTAGAGTTTTTAGTTTTAAAAGTGTTTAACAGTTTTGTTGAGTTCCTGCTGGCTGTGGAAAGAAGAGGATGCAGGCCAGTTAAGGGGAACCGGTAAAGAGCTTACATATGAGTTGAAACTGTTCCCTGAGGCCAGTCTTGTGCCTGCTCTAGCCCCAGCCAGTGAAGATCCCCAAAGAGCTCAAGCTGTCCGCTGTGCCATCGGGGCACCAGAAGAAAGTAATCGCCATTTTCACGGTTTGAGCTGTGTAGCCCCATCAGTTTATTGTTTTAACCCCTCATGTTTTAAAAGTTAAGTCTGGTCCCCGTCGGTGGCTTAGAAGAGCGGTATCATGACCGTTTCTCTGTCAACCCGTCGGAAGCCCCCAGTATCCCCCAGCTGCCTGTAGTCCTCCTCCCTCTGCCACACCCAGTTTAAAGGGGCAAGTCAGGCCCAAAATAAAAGTATGGCATTTGGCCCAAAGTTAAAAGGGCTTTCAGGCCCAGAATAGAGGGCATTGGCCATTTCTGTTAGGACATCAGGCCCATTTCTGTTAGAGCACCAGGCCCACTGTATTTAGGGCACCAGATCCAGTTTTAAAAGGGCTAGTAGGCCCACAGCTAAGTGTAGTGCATCAGGACTGAGGTAAATGTAGGGCATTAGGCCCGAGGTAAAGCAGGGTTCCAGGGAGTAGCCCCAGCCTAATGTAATAGGGCAAGCCAGTCTAGTGGTAGTGAGGGCAGCCCTGGCCTAACAGATAGGATAATCCAGCCTAGCTACAGTAAGCAGGCATATAGGCCCCATAGTAAATAAGGCATTTAGGCCTTGGTGTTCTCGGCACTCAACCTAGGGCAAGTGGTACCCTCTGTATAGGGTTAGGGCATCCTTGCAAAGCGTTCAGGGTAGCCAGATCCTATTCAGGAAGACCCTACATTTAGGAAAAGGGATCCATCCATGGGTGTTCAGTTCACAAATATTGTGAAGCTACTGTAAAACTGTACTGTTTATACAACTGTGATTGCTGAAGTACTTGAAAGATTGTGAACTTGTTAAGATGCACCAAGACTGTATTCTATATGGATTATTGTTATTTGCCCTGGATATCTGAACTATTGTCCTAAGTATTCAAACTATTGTTCAAAGCATCTGAACTATTGCTACAAGCGCCTGAACAATTGCCCCACTTGTATAACAAGTACCCTGAATTTATAATTTGCCTTTCCTCTGCAAATCATTGGATCATTCCACAGTCCCTTGGCATTGCAGGAAGGTGCATCTTTCTGCTATATTGTTACTAGTGTATTGGGACAGACTCAATCTTCTACCACACTGCAGTCCCATAGTGTGGTCTGTACTCTCTGTACTCAGAATCAGTCTCTACTCAGAAGAGGATGTCTTCTCAGCATTCTTCACTCAAGTGGGATCGTCCATCAGCTCATCTCCTCTGACTGTGTCATCTGCCAAAGTCAAGTCCATCACCAGTCGTACAAGTCGTACCCACCATTTCTTGTTTTCACAGCTCAAGGTACATCTGCTGAAGCATGTCACAACAGCCATGCCAGTGTCGTTTATATGGTTCCTGTTCCAGATGTCCCAAAGTTGGTCACCTCCTCAGAAGAGTGTGCTCATCCTGGAAAACCTGGTCTGCGCCCTGGTCGTCTCGCTGAAAGTTGAGTCCGTCAGGCCCAGTATGGGACGCGTCTGCCGCTTGTTTGTTTTGTTCTAGTTTCTGATGATAAGATTGCAGAATCAACCATCATCTCTACAGAGTCTTCTGGTTCCTTGTCCTGTCAGAGATCCTTCAGAGTTTAGCTGGCCCTTGGAGTGCTGCAGCATCCTTCAGGTCGTGGTAGTCCTCCATTGTATTCATCGCCATGCAGGTCCTGATTTCTCTTCATCCTTGGTGACCCTGGAAGTGGGTTTTGGCTGAGGAACCTTTGTTTTCTGTTGGGAATCCAACAGCCCATCAGTGGTTATTTCAGGAACCAGTTGCTCTGGTTCTTTATTCCGCAGCCTTGGAGAGAGAGGGCTTTTGCCAAAGAAACACATGGTCTATTTAACAAACCTCTCACCACCCAGTGGTCTTGTCAAGGTCCCTGCTGAGAATTACTTTAGCATCTATTGTTCCATTTGCTTCCCTTCTTAGCTACCATCGCAGACCGATTTGTGTACACGAAGATGCCAGACCTCTGGACTCATGTAACATCTAGACTTTGGTAGAAGTGTGTAGTGATAGCTAACCAAATACTGTTCTGAGTAGTGTATGTCATCTGATCTTCACCAAACGTATTGACTAAGAATAAGAATTGTAGAATAATAATAGAATTAGAGTGGCAGTAGGCCCCAGCATCTATTCTATTCTTTTTGAAATAATTTAACAGTCATAGATAAAGTATCTGTCTTGCTTACCACCCTATTGTTTGGGTGACTTCTCTTCCTTTGTGACTGTGTCTCCTACCCTCTGGTACAAAATAAATGCCTTGTGGGCACTGAATCTTTAGGATGACTCCTGCCTCTCCTTGTCTGGGTAACAGTTATCTTATCCACAATAATTCAGACCTTGGTGCCTCACTCATCTCTTTTCACCACCTTTAGAGCAGAGTATCTCACAGAGCACCTCTAGACCATCACATAATAAAATTTTCTTGGCGTAGTCGGCAGGATACAGATAATTATTTATCTAAGGAGTCAAAAGTTGGAGTTGCCTGGTAAGAAGCACAGATGGAGCCAGGGTGTAGTAGTGGATTGTCTGGGGAGATAGAGAGTCAGTTGGAGGAGACCAAGATGGGCCTCGAGGGAGTATTCCACCATCTCCCTTGACCATGCCAGACATTTTGAGAGCCATGGCTTCTGCAGTTTCTGGAGAAAAGAATGGAAACAGAACCAGTAATCTAGGGAATTCCATTCAACGATGCAGGCAATGTTTAGGCTGTATCAGATCCCTGAGCAACAGAAGGTTGAAATCTTAATCGGCAACTGAAAGGAGCTGCTCACTGAGAGGTTCAATCCTGGCCAAATGGAGTGAAAGCCACAGCAGAACAGATATTACAGAGGCTACAACAAATCTTTGATGCTAGACCTGTGTCTGACCTCAAAATTAAGTTCTTTTCTCGCACCCAGAAGCCCCAAGAGACCTTGAGGAGTTCGCATTGAGTCTGCAGGAGCTATTGTGAGCTATAGAAAGGGTAGATATGGCAGAGGTCCGAGATGCAGACCGAGTGCTAATAGAAAAATTAATTGAAGGTGAAGCGAAGTTCTGAGGAGAGAGCTCGCATGCTACACTTGCAAAACCCTGAGGTCAATTTCCTGGACTTTAAGGAGAAAGCCATCTGGATATTTGGTTCTGGACACCCCAGAGATGAAGTTCGGTATATCCCCAATTGGCAGCCTCAATGGGAACTTTTGACCTGCATACCCTACAAAAGGTTGGAAGGAAGACAACTCTTGGCAATCGAGACTCCAGCTAGAGGACATGTCATTACAGAAATTGGAGCATGGAAGAGAAGATGTTACATACCCAAGCCGGTGTTCAGAGCATGAACAGATCGTGGACCAAGGATACAGACACCGACCTGTTCTGTGTGGGCCAGCACCAGTCAACACTCAGAGCTGACCGGCAGATTACAACCCTGACCCACCAGATGGCAGAGATGTGTAAGGAAACGCAAAGCTTAAAAGTAGGATGGAAGAATGAGAGATGCTTTAATCAGCCAGGAAAAGAAAGAAAGGGAATGATCAAATGAATCATCTGAGAAGGAGTGAAGGAGGTGCTCCATGATCAGTTTGATGGCCAAGGAAGGCCCATATGTTGTCAGTGTGGAGTTAGTGGCCATATAGAAAGAAGATGTGGTCAGCCAGCAAATAACACCCTGAATTTAAACAGAAATTCTTCGGGGATGAGGACCGACCTCAAGAGCAGATGATCAGGTCCAGCAGTCTCATTAGAACAGTCATGTTTCATTGGTAGAAGTCCGATGATACCAGTCAAGATAGACAGCATTGAGCTTATGGCATTTTAGACACCAGATCATAAGTCACTACGTTGCAGGGGCGAGTTCTGGAGATACTGGACACCCGATGATCTTAAGCCACCTCCTATATCATGGGTGAAGTTAATAGTGAACAACGGTGATGATGTACCATATCTAGGATATCTAGAAGCCGATGTCCAACTGGGAAGGAACATCCTAAGCAACACAGGCATCATTGTTAGTGACCTGGAAAGTGATCAACTGCCACCACTAATCTTGGGGATGAATGTTTTACAAAATTGCTTTGATGAACTAGTGTGCATTCTCCAACAGCAAGCTAAGCATGTACCCAGGTGGAGAAACATGCCCTGCAACAAACCATCTATAATCTACAATGCGCCAACGGTTTGCTAATGCTGAGGGTGATTGGCAAAGTAAGAGTGACAGATGCCAGACGGTAACATTGAAGCTGGACACCGAAACCACCCTTTGGTGCAAAGCAAAGGTGGGTCTGAGGGTCAAGATTATGATGCTCTAGTGGAACCTTACCCTACGAACAAGGTAGAACCGATAACAGTGGCTTGGAGTATAGCTACTGTAACCAGAGGTTGGATACCAGTCAGAGTATTGAACTACAGGACTCACGATGTGCAATTTTTCAGAAACCAGGTGGTTGCCCAGATCCACACGTGTGCTTGCAAGACATTTTCGAGGCTGAGGAAGAGGTAAAGAAATTGCCTGAAGGAGAGATAGGAGCGATCAGATACCAGAGTGGGCTAAAGAGATTAAGGTAGGTAATCCAAAGACTACCATTAAGCAAAGAGCTGATGTTTTGAAGTGGTTTTACACCAGAAGGAAGCTTTTAGCCAACACTTCTTAGATTTTGGGTTAGCTCGTGGGGCAGCATCACATCAGTACCCATGAACATCCCTGTCAGAGAACAATTTAGACCTATTCCATCAGCCATGTACCAGCAAGTAAAAGAGATGATTAAAGAAATGAAAGAGGCTGATGTGATCAAGGAAAGCCACAGCCCATGGTGGCGCCAATTGTCCTGGTAAAGAAGAAGGATGGTAAGATCCGATTCTGTGTGGATTACCACAAATTAAATGCGTCACCCTTAAGGATGCATATCCTTTGCCTCGAATAGAAGATTCTCTCATGGCTCTCCAATCAGCAGCCATATTCTCCACTCTGGATTTAACCAGCGGATACTGGCAAGTTCCTATGGCACCAAAGAATCAAGAGAAAATAGCCTTTATTACCCCTATGGGTATTTTCGAGTTCATAAGGATGCCTTTTGGACTGTGTAATGCATCGAACTTTTCAAAGACTGGTTGAACATTGTCTTGGAAGCCAGAATTTCAATATCCTTTTGTTATATTTGGATGACATCATTGTATATTCAAAGACTCACGAAGATCATCTACTTCACTTGGACGAGGTGTTCCAAAGATTTTTCAGATATGGTCTTAAAATAAAACCGTCTAAATGTCATCTGTTGCAAACTAAAGTGAGTTATCTGGGACATGTAGTCTCCATGAATGGAGTGATGCCAGACCCAGAAAAGATTGAAGCAGTAAAGAAATGGCTAGTTCCTGCTACTATTAAAGAAGTCCGAAAGTTCTTGGGATTTGTGGGATATTATCAGAGATGTATCAAGAACTTTACCAAAATTGCTGTGCCATTACACAAACTTTTAAGGGGATCAGCAGAGGGTCAAGTCCCAAAGAATCATCTAGTTACATGGGGAACTGAACAGCAAGAAGCATTTGAGCAATTAAAGAAAGTACTAACTGAGGCTCCTATATTGGCATATCAGATTACATGAAACCTTTTCTGTTGTATACCAATGCCAGTAACAAAGGGTTAGGCGTGATACTCGCACAAGAACAGAATGGCATAGAAAGAGTAATAGCCTATGCAAGCCGAGGGTTAAGAGGTTCTGAGTGGAATGACGCCTGCTATAGCTCTTTCAAACTTGAATTTTTAGCGCTAGTATGGGCTATCACAGAGAAATTCTGTCAATATTTGGTTGTCATCCCTTTCATGGTTTTCATGGATAATAATCCTTTGGACACTTGAATACTGCAAAGCTAGAAGCCCTCGAGCAGAGGTGGGCCTCTCGACTTCCAAATTACCAATTCTCCTTAAAATATCGTTCTGGTAAAGCTAATGCAAACACTGACGCCTTATCCCGGATGCCTGAACAAGAAGAAGCAGAAGTGGATGACACTTTGCTGGAAAACATAGAAATGCCACCTTTTCTGCAAGTACCAGCTGAGATTGTACAAGCATGTTGTCAAGTTGCTCCTGCCTCAGGTAGAAATTCAACCAGAAGTGGATGACATGATTGCAAACTAAAAGAATCTATGGTGAAATTACAAAGCCAAGACCCTATTGTTCACCAAATAAAAGCTCTAGGTGCTGCACAGAAATGCCTTACCCAAAAGAAAGAAAGAAACTGGACGTAGAAGCAATGAAACTTTGGAGACACAGAACTCGCTCTGGCCATAGAAGATTGCCGTTTAGTTAAAAAAGTAGAGATCCTACTACACACATGGAATTGACTCAGATCTTAGTTCCAAAGACTAGTGCTTCCATAGTATTAGAGTGCATTCATGATAATTCGGGACATTTTGGTCACAAAAGTACCGAGGCTATTATCAGAAGGAGGTTTTACTGGATAGAATGTGAAACAATATAATAAAGTGGTGTGAGGAATGTCCAGCCTGTAATTTAAAGCACAGAGAGAAGATGAATCAGAGAGCTCCTCTCCATCCAGTAGTTAGCAACATGCCATTGGAACTAGTTGCTCTTGATCACCTAAAGTTAGACCCAAGCACATGTGGACACATCTATGTCCTCACTATGGTTGATCACTTTTCCAAGTTTGTGGTTGTGGCGCAGTAAAAGGACCTATGTGCTCGAACTACTGCTGAGACCTTCTTGAGATGTTTTGTATGACCTTTCGGATAGGATGTCAGTGTAGCTCAGTTGGTAGCATATCCACCTATGGACCAGAAGGTCGTGGGTTCTCGTCCCACACGGAATAGACTTGCACCTAAAAATAGCTGGCATCCGGTGCAGTATTGGGGGTGCTGTACTGCTGGGGTGTGCCATCCTTAGGATGAGATGTTAAACCGAGGTCCCTTCTGCCCATCCTGGTGTTGTGCTGGTGGGTGTTCAGGTGGAAGTTAAAGAACCCAGGGTACTCTTCAGAAGAGCAGGAAACATTCCCGTGTCCTGGCCAACATTCCCTTCCCATAAACCGTTCATGCAATTATCCAGGCTGTGTGTGGGTGATGATGTGCGATATGGCCGCCACCACACATTCAGTCACTTCACTACCAGTCTAGCATTGCTTGTAAAGTGCTTTGGGATACTGTGTATGAAAAAGTGCCATATAAATGCTGATTCTTCTTCTTCTTCTACCTACAAAAATCCTCACAGATCAAGGAACTTCTTTTGAATCCCAACTGTTTCATGAACTTTGCACCCTATATGGAAGCCATAAGTTGAAACCACTGCTTACCATCCCCAAGGTAAAGGACTCTGTGAAAGAACGAATCAGACTCTGCTGGAGATGCTGTGAGCCCTACCGAGTATAATGTCCCTTCTGGTCAGCTTTGCTTCCCGAGCTCACATATCTCTATAATAATACCATCCATTGCTCCACGGGTTATACACCTCATTATCTAATGTTTGGATGCCATGGAAGACTTCCGATGGACTTAGTGTTGGAAGTGCCACTAGAAGAAACTAAAGTAAAGAAACCAGATACAGATTGGGTCCAGGAACATAAACAATGTTTGCAGGAAGCTGGACAAATTGTTGGCAGATACATGGAGCAAGTACGGCAAAAGCAAAAGGCAAATTAAGATATCAAGGCCAAGGCTACACCTTTACTTGTTGGAGAAAGAGTAATGTTAAAAGAAGACTCAAAAGTGCAGCAAATTGTCTTCGAAGTGGGAACCAGAACCATATTGTATTATTGAGATACCTTATCCCAAACTACCTGTATACAAGATCCAACAAGAATTAGGAAACGGTACCAAGATTTTTCATCGGAATCTCCTAAAAGCTTGCACTTTCAGAGACACTGTTCTCGTTAAGAATCAGGACAGTCCTACTGAAAAAAGAGAGGCAGGAGTCCATGAAAGACAGGATGTTGGAACAAGAATCGCCAACCAGTTGGTGTAAAGAACCATGGATCCGAAGACTGTATGTGAATTCTTATGACCATCCAAATGGTGTACTAGTGATAGATCCGAAATGCCAGATTTCCTAGAAAGAGAACGCATTGTTCAAGAACCTGTAGATTTCCAACCCCTGGATCCCAAAGATCGAATGCAGGTGTCCCCCTAGAAGGTATATCACAGAAGCTTCCCAACTTGTACCATGGTATAATATGCAGATCTATTCAAAGTAATTACTCAGACATGGTCACTTTACTGTAAAACTTCAAAAATTTACAGTAATAGTAGATGTTTTAAGAATATTTTAGAGAATTTAAGAGTGTTTTATTAACATAAGATTTCATGAAGTGTTAAGTAAGATATTAGAGTGTTAAGAGAGTATCTTTTATAAAGTGGTAAGGCAGTACATGGGGACATGTATTTTTAGGAGGGGCCCAAATCTGTAATGCCCCAGAGTTGGGGCACCCCAGTAATTAAATAAAGTTTAGGGTCTACAGGTGCCCAGGTGCCTGTGGTATGTGGGCAGCAGGTATAATAAAAAGGGCCCTTCTGGAGTAAAGTTTCCTCCTAGCAAGGAGAAACACTTTAAATAATAGAAAAAGTGCTCTGTGCACTTAAAAATGGTCAACAGACAGAATTTAGTGCAACTGCATCAACATGGCTTGGATGGAATGCTGTGCTGAGCTGCTTATGCACAGCATTCCAGTCCAGCCATTCCAGAACTAGAGTTTTAGTTTTAAAGTTTTTAACAGTTTTGTTGAGTTCCTGCTGGCTATGGAGAAGAGGGCGCAGATGGTTAAGGGGAACGAAAAGAGCTTACCTATGGGTTGAAGCTGTTCCTCGGGGCCAGTCTGTGTGCCTGCTCTGGCTCAGCCAGTGAAGATCCCAAAGAGCTCAGTTTTGGTCCACGGTGCCATCGGGCACCAGAAGAAAGTAATCATCCGTTTGCCATAGCTTGGGCTGTGTAGCCCCGTTGGTTTATTGTTTTATCCCCCTCGTGTTTTAAAGTTAAGTCTGGTCCCCTGTCAGTGGCATAGAAGAGCGGCATCACGAAAGTTTCTCTGTCGGCCGTCAGAAGCCCCCCAGTTGTCCCCCAGCTGCCTGTAGTACTCCCTCCATCTGCCAGCAAGACCGTCCCGCCTCCCGTTGCCTCCGAATTGTGTGGTGAGCGGTGAGTCGGTGGCAGCATGCAGATTCGTGCTGTCCACCCATCACACAAGGAACTGTTGTTTTTATTATTTAAAGAGAGCGCTTTACATTTAAAGGTTAGCTACTGGGCTGGGGCATTGGGTCATTAGGACCCTGGATTTAAATATTTAAGAAGGAGGTGGGGTAGCTATGCCACAGGAGGGGCCAGCAATGCAAGGCCAGTGCAATGCCTATTAAATATTCATGAGGGGGCGGGATTAAAGGCGCAACCTGCTGAAGGATTGACAGCAGGCCTCAGGAGCCATCAAAATTAAAGGGCCATGCAGTTTAAAAGGGCAAGTCAGGCCCAAAAATAAAGTAGGGCATTTGGCGACAGTTAAAAGGGCTTCAGGCCCAGAATAGAGGGCATCAGGCCCATTTCTGTTAGGGCATCAGGCCCACTTCTGTTAGAGCACCAGGCCCACTGTATTTAGGGCACCAGGCACAGTTTTAAAAGGGCTAGTAGGCCCACAGCTAAACGAGGGGCATCAGGCCCTAGGTAAATGTAAGGCATTAGGCCCGAGGTAAAGCATAGTTCAAGGGTAGTCCCAGCCTAGGTGTAATAAAGCAAACCAGCCTAGTGGTAGTGAGGGCAGCCCCAGCCAAACAGATTAGGGCAAGCCAGCCTAGCGACAGTAAGCGAGGTGTATAGGCCCTTTAGTAAATAAGGCATTTAGGCCTTTGGTGTTCTTGGCACTCAACCTAGGGCAAGTGGTACCTCAGTATAGGGGTCAGGGCATCCTTAGCAAAATGTTCAGGGGTAGCCAGATCCTATTCAGGAGACTCTACATTTAGGAAAAGGGATCCATCCAATGGTGCTCAGTTCACAAATATTGTGAATCTACTGTAACAACTGTACTGTTTATACAACTGTGATTGCTGAAGTACTCAAAGATTGTGAACTTGTTAAGAAGCACCAAGACTGTATTGTATATGGATTGTGGCTATTTGCCCCTGAGTATCTGAACTATTGTCCTAAGTATCCGAACTATTGTTCAAAGCATCTGAACTATTGCTCCAAGCACCTGAACAATTGCCCCACCTGTAGCAATTATCCCTGAATTTATAATTTGCCTTTCCTCTGCAAATCATTGGATCATTCTGCAGTCCCTTGGCATTGCAGGAAGGTGCATCTTTCTGCTATATTGTTACTAGTGTACTGTATGGGGACAGTCTCAATCTTCTACCACACTGCAGTCCCATAGTGTGGTCTGTACTCCTCTGTACTCAGAATCAGTCTCTACCCAGAAGAGGACATCTTCTCAGCATTCT
Source organism: Neoceratodus forsteri (assembly GCA_016271365.2). Lineage (NCBI taxonomy): Eukaryota > Metazoa > Chordata > Ceratodontiformes > Ceratodontidae > Neoceratodus > Neoceratodus forsteri. Next base: position 632,359,756 of record CM057455.1, on the reverse strand, counting down.
TCACTCAATTGGGATCGTCCATCAGCTCATATCCTCTGACTATGTCATCCACGAAGTCGAGTCCGTCGCCAGTCGTACAAGTCGTACCACGCGTTTCTTGTTTTCACAGCCTCAAGGTACGTCTGCTGAAGCACATCACGACAGCCGTGCCGTAGTGTCGCTTTGTATGGTTCCTGTTCCAGATGTCCCGAAGTTGGTCACCCTCCTCAGAAGAATGTGCTCATCCTGAAAACCTGTTTGGCGCCTCTGGTCATTCACCGGAAGTCGAGTCCGGTCAAGCCCAGTATGGGACGCCATCCGCAGTTTTTTGTTTTGTTCTAGTTTCTGATGATAAGATTGCAGAATCAACCATCATCTCTACAGATTCTTCTGGTTCCTGGTCCTGTCAGAGATCCTTCAGAGTTTAGCTGGCCCTTGGAGTGCTGCAGCATCCTTCAGGTCGTGGTAGTCCTCCATTGGATTCTGTCACCACGTAGGTCCTGATTTCTCTTCGCCTTGGCGATCTGGAAGTGGGTTTTGGCTGAGGAACCCTTTGTTTTCAGTTGGAAATCTGACAGCCCATCAGTGGGTTATTTCAGGAACCAGTTGCTCTGGTTCTTTATTCCGCAGCCTTGGAAAGAGTGGGCTTTTGCCAAGAAACACATTGTCTGTTTAACAAACCTCTCACCACCCAGTGGCCTTGACAAGGTCCCTGCTGAGAATTATGTTAGCATCTATTGTTCCATTTTCTTCCCTTCATAGCTACCATCGCAGACTGACAGTATACTCAAGATGCCAGACCTCTGGACTCATGTAACATCTAGACTTTGGTAGAAGTGTGTAGTGATAGCTAACCAAATACTGTTCTGAGTAGTGTATGTCATCTGATCTTCACTCTAAGCTTATTGATATGAATAAGAATTGTAGAATAATAATAGAATTAGAGTGGCAGTAGGCCTCAGCATCTATTCTATTCTAATTGAAATAATTTTAGCAGTCATAGATAAAGTATCTGTCTTGCTTACCGCCTATTGTCTGGGCGACTTCTCTTCCTCTTGTTACTGTGTCTCCCTACCCTCTGGTACAAAATAAACACCTTGCAGACACTGAATCTCTAGGACGACTCCTGCCTCTCCTTGTCTGGGTAACGGTTATCTTATCCACAATAATTGGACCTTGGTGCCTCACTCATCTCTTTTCACCACCTTTAGAGCAGAGTACTATACATATCACTATACATTGACATTCTGCAGATCAGTATGCTAAAACCCTAAATTCAATTTACACAGCCTAGATGCCAGTATCATTATCTTGTCTCAAATCCTAAGTGTATAACTCTTACACCACACAACTTTAATGCACAGCCAAACTCACATTAATACTTGAACCTTAAATCCTAAATTTGAATTTTATCACTTCTATGACCCCTTTGATTATAATATTGATACAATTACACTATAAAGACCACCAATGGGCAGTGCCTACTTGCTCTTCCCAGTTCAGCTGACCATTTAAGAATGTGTGGTGAGTTGGCTTAACAACTCCCTCCAGCTGCACAAACTGAACAAGTGCAGCTATTGGGAACCTAGCAACCTTTTCAGACTTTTTAATTACTATAAGCATTTCAGATCCCCACTCTAATGTCTAAAGTTAAGAAAGCTTATCAATCCCTTAAGCTGATGACATACTAACTGTTTAAAAGCTCTTTAGCTTTTAAGTATAAAACTATGCTAGCATATAACACTTACACGCCAAACTAAATTAAACTATTAATGTAAAACTAGATGAATAAACAGACTGCCTTTCGAAAATGTACAACCTGACCCTTGTTATCAATATGCACCTCCTACTCTTACATTTGCAGACCTACTGAAAATCTCCTGGTGAGGCGTAATGACACCAGAGTTAGGTATTCATTAGGTGGGGGACAGGGCGGGAGCAATTTCTCACACACAGAACAGCCACAGCAGGAGTGATCGCTTGCTTTTTTCAAATAAAAGTACAACTTAGTTCATACAGCCACAGCAAGAGTGATTGCCTGCTTTTTAGCCAAAAGTACAAGTTTGCCCACACAGCCACAGCAGGAGTGATCTCCTGCAAATTATGCCCAAAGTCAAAGTTAGCTCGCACAGACATAGCAGGAGCGGTCTTCTGTTATTTTAAGTCCAACTCCCAGATTAGCTCACAGAGACCCAGGGAACGATCTCCTGCTATATTAAATCCAAACTCACAGATTAAAACCTTACCCACATCCTTAACCTCTCGCCTGGCTCCACAGTATTCCCCAAAATTGAAAGCTGAAGTAGTTATCCCAGTGTACAAGTGTGGGATTGTGCCCTCCCTCAAACATAGACCCATCTCCATGCTTTCACCACTCCTCGAAGGCCTTAGAATGAATAGTCATGGACCAACTGGTCGAATACCTGAACAAGTATGAGCTCCTATGCCCCGAACAGCATGGCTTCAGGGCAGGGCACAACACCACCACAGCCTTCCTGGAATTCATGGGCTTCCTCCACAAATCTCTCGATCTTGGTCTGCTTATTGGGGCAACCTACATTGACCTGACAAAGGCATTTGATACAGTCAACCATGAACTTCTAGTTGACCAACTCATTACCATTGGCCTTGCTCCAGAGGCTGTAACATGGTTCCAAAGTTACCTGCACTGCTAATCACAGCAAGTCAGAATAGGTGCTGTCCTCTCTGACACCAAACCAGTTCACCAAGGTGTTTCTCAGGGGTCTATACTGGGTCCTCTCCTTTAGCCTTTTTCTAAACTGCCTCCCAAGCCTGTCAAGGCCGCATCCTCTCTCTCTTTGCTGATGGTGCGGTTGTATTCTCCAATGGCTTACACCCACTTGCTCTTGGAGCAGTGACTTCTCCAGAGTAGAGACATGGTTCAAAAATCACAAATTGATAATGAACTTCAAAAACAAAGACAATGCTGTTCACCAGCTCACAAAACAAGCACAGAAACTACCTGCTATCAATTTGCAATGGGGTGCTTCCTTGAACATGTTCAACACTTCAAATATCTCAGAATCATTATTGACAGCTCGCTGTCCTATGCTCTCCATTTTTTTTTTATTTTAGTCTTTGGTAACCAAAAGGCCCACTAGGCACAAGTGCCTGTTTTCAGGGGCAACCTGGGAGCACTGAGTGTTAAGTGACTTGCTCAGAGTCACACAGTATGCAAGTGGAGATTGTGAGAATCAAACTCAGATCTGGCTCACTGGATGTACCAAGCTCATTCACACCTCATTCTCTAACCTCTAGGCTATGCTGCCAGCCAAAATGTAGATAGTGCTATCAACAAGCATGGGGTACTCTATCACCACAGGCAAAGTCTGACCCCAAAGCCCTCAGCATAGATGTTCACAGTTCAGTGGGTTCCCTCATGGACTATGGTCTGTCTATATATGGCTCCACCACAGATACAGTCCTCCGATGCATAAAACTGCAATCAACAAAGCCTGCAGACTCACCTTGGGTGCTCACTGACTAACTCATGCCTGAAATCTATATGCTATGGCACACTGGCTAACTCTCAATGTCTGGCTAAAACATCAATCCTGCCTCGTGGCCAAAAGATGTGTCTTGGTCAATTACCGCTGGGGTCCAACAACTGCTGGTTCCCTGCACAAATCTGCAGCGTATACAAAATTCTGAACAGCAGTCCTTCCTAACTCCAAAATATTGTACATCTCAAGGACAAAGGTTCTTTGCCTACTGGGCTCCATTGTGGTTCAACTCCTGCAGGAGAACATTGCTTGCCTGCCCACTCTGTGCTCCTTTAAAAGGCATTCCAAAGAACCATCTTAACTGTAAATCCGAATGTGTCTGCCATCACTAGCACTAAACTAAGTAACCTTTCTCCTTTATCCCTACTACTGAACTTTTATTACTAACTCATTTGCACTCTGCACTCTGCACTCGGTGCACACACACCCACACCTTCTTCATTAGCACTTAGTAACTCTCTAACTACCTCTTGTTTTGACAACTAACAGGCTCACTGTTGGGCTGAATATATTGTCTGTTTCTGTTGTGTACGGACTGTGGTTGAAACTTTATCCTGTTTTGTATGCTGTATTTTGAATCTTGTATAAATCTCATTGTAATGAAGTGTTTCTTCTTATCCTGTTTTACCATGTCTCCTTGTATACCAATTGTCTGAAATGTTTTCAGCATGGAACCTATGTAAAGAGCACTGAGCTCAATTGGTCTTATCCAAGAAGTGAAATAAATAAATAAATAACACCAAGACACTTTTCTGATGACTCCAGTTGCAGGAGGGTAGCAGATACAGAAAGGCTACCCTCTGACCACCAATAAGCAAAACAAGCTCCTCGGGTGACAGCAGTCATGGCCTTGATGAAATTAAAGGAGATGCCCTGTCAGAGCAACCCCTGATAGGCTCCTTCTGAAAACTCCAAATGTCCTCTCACACAAGGGCGTAGCTACCAATACGCTGGGTAAGCCGTGGCATACTTAACAAAATGCTGGGTGGAGGGGCAAGCCGCCTGTTTTTGGCCTCTCCTCTTTATTTGCGGCTGTGTGCAAGTTCATTTTCATGGGCTAGTAGGAGGCTCCTTTGTTTTGCCACCAGGGTGGGAGGCCATGGGTGTGTGACATGGCAGACTGCATAGCTCAATCAGGTCCATGCCAGGAACACAAGGAGATGATTGGTTATGTACATCAGCTTGGGGGTGTTGTTAATGCTGGTGGGTGTTTAAAGGTGGAGGATCCCCATACTGTTTTCTGTTTCTTTCTGGAATCCCCAGGTGACCAGGATAGGTTAGACTTCAATGGTGGTGAGAAAAGACTGTGAGCTGAGCCAGCGACTAGTGAGGAGCAGCAGCTGAACCAGTCTGGATGAAGAGCCAGCAAGGGGAGTGCACCAACAAGGACAGAGGAGCAAGCGTAGGGCAGCAACCATTGACGGTGGCAAATTGGTCAGAACAGTTTTGCAGCAGTAGGCATTGACAAGACTGAATCCTCCAAAAAGAACTGTAATCACATTGCTTCTTTCTTGTCCTTGGACCTGTTGCTTACTGCCAGCCTGCCAGCAGTTTGTCCCCACTGTCAGTCTTTTGCAGCACTTGTGAGTTCTGGACGGAGAAGCCAAGAGTGCATGACCAGCTGGAGAGGTCCAACCAAGAAGAAGACTACACCAGACTTGGGAGAAAGACAGAGAGCTGCCTGAGAGAGCCCACTGCTGATCTGCCTATGCTCGTCTCATCCCTGAGCACACTCAGAGGACAGAAGGTGCAGTCTGTATGGGTCTCTCATCCACATCCACTGTCTCCGACTCCAGGCTCCAGCTGCATTATCCTGGCATATCAGGCTGCTGATGCTGTTGCTTCAGCCGCTATTTTGCCAGCAAGGAGGAAGGGCATCCTTACTGTACTCCCCATCCGCCCAACGCTGGCTGGTTCAAGTGTGAGTGGGTCCTTCCTTGTCGTCCATAGTGAATGTCTGTGTGCTTGCCCTGTATTTTGTTTTCTGTTTTAATCAGTGACTGTGACATGCTTAAAGTTTGGAATATTATCTGCTGATGATTGTGCCAAAACTTTAAACCTGCCTTCTGCTGCTGCTGTTCTGCTTTCTGTGGTTCCGACTCAAACAGAAGTGGCTGAAGTTTGAACTGATGTGCCCACTGTGGGGCTCGTAGCAGACTAATCAAGGGTGTCCTGTGAAAAGGTAAGGACCTACCCTATGGGTTGTTGTTATTATTTTTATATTGAACATGTCTTTACTGCTGCCTTTAAAAAATGAGGGGCCCCGACCGTCACTAACTTGAATGAGCAGAGGTGTGTTGATGTCTGGACGAGAACACACTCATAGGTGTGCTGTTGTTTTAACTTATAACTTTTATTTGCTGCCTTTAAACCCCATAGTCAAATAAGTAAGGTGAGGCCAGAGAGAAGTGTATTTTCAGCATGTTACAAAAAAGAAAAGAGATATTATGTTAAATAATGAGTGTTCAGAAATAGCTGAGAAGACTGATTGAAAAACTGGGGAATAGCAAGGACTAGGATCAGGTGTCAGGAAAGGTATTGAATGGAGCTCACAGTTTGAGAAGCAATATGAAATATCTCACATCAGTTTGTACAGTAAAGAACTGTCTCCAAATACATTACAGTGAAAACTAATATGTTTTAATTTCATTACCAACTGAGGTGAGTCTGAGTCTGAGATTTCATATTCCAGCCCAAACTGTGAGCTGTGCTAGAAGCAGCCCAATTCTGAGTTTGCAGATGGAAAACCCTGATTTCTGTCTGAAAAGTAATTGATTCAAGTGCAAGGATTCAAAAAATGTATTAATTGATGTTTGATGCTATTGGCACTGCAGGATGGTATTTGCTATGGGGATAAGATGATCAGCAGCAGAGCTTTATGGTTTAAGTGTAGATCAGTAAATCTGGGCACTGTAATGTATTTTAAGTCCTTTGCAAACTGATCAAAGTACAAAGGGGTGGTGGGGCCTGGTTGCAAGATGCCACTCTTGGCCAGTGAAAGGCAAGAGTGGCGGGGGCTGGTGTCTGGTTACAAGATGCCGCCTTGGCAAGGGGCTAGGGTGATGACAGGAGGGGCCTGATTAGGGTGGTAGGAGGTCCTGGTTGCAAGATACGCTCTTGGATTGGGTACGTTTGGCAAGGTGGGGTGGGGACCTGGTTGCAAGATGCCGCCTGGCCAGGGTAAGGGTGGCAGGGGCCTGGTTGCAAGATGCCAATCTTGGCCAGGGTAAGGGTGGCAAGGGTGGGGTGCAGTGGCTAGTTGCAAGATGCTGCTGTTGGCCAGGTAAGGGCCTGTGTGTGCATCTCTCTCTGTCTGTCTGTCTACCTCTGTAGTGTTATAATTAGTGCAGTGCAGAGATTCCATTGTGCCTGGGCTGAACTGAGATAGGATATTGTATGGTCTTTGGTTAATAATCATGCTGTAAACATTTTGAGAGGTTGCCACAACATCAGTTTAAAACCTCAAAGAGCACAGCCTGAGAGGTTTTCAGATGTCATAGCAACCTCAAAGTGCTTTCAGTGCTGTTGTTAAAGAACACGTGCACACTGTCGGTTTCCAGCCCCCAAAAATATTTGGATATGAACCTGCTCCAGTGTTGAGGGTATTAATAATGCCATATGGTTCAGTCAGTACAAAAGTTATAGCATTTCTACTGTTTACCCCAGGAAAACCAGTACAAAGTTATAGCATTCTAATGTTTACCCAGAAAAACCAGCCACTTCCTGAACCTGCTGACACACCCACAGGCAGGCACTTGCCTTCCTTTTAGTGATGTCAGAAAATGAAGGCTGTGTGTGTGCTCCAATGACTTGCATGGGTGTGATCTTTCTATAACGTTTAGTGCTATTTGAAGTTGCGATATCAACAGTCACAGTGACCGCTGAGTAACAGTCCCAGTTACTTAAACAGTCGCTTGATTTGTCTTAATCACAACTCTGAATAGCACTAACGCTGTAGAAAAATTTCATCCATAGAAGTCATGGGCACACACACAGCCCTCATTTTATACCATCACAAAAGGGACTGCAAGTACTTGCCTGTGGGTGTGCAGCAGTTTCAGGAAGTGGCTCTGGTTTTCCTGGTAAACATTAGGAATGCTAAACATTAGAATACTACAATTGTACTGGACTGAATCGCATGGTATTATTATTAATATCCCCTCAACACTGGCACAGATCAGCTATCTAAATATGTTTGAGGGGCGGAATCAAAACAGTGCTCACCTGCTCTTTAACCAAAGACCATACATTATATTTTATAGTGTTTGGGCTATCAAGATTGTAAAATTATGGGCTGAATTACTTTACAGAATTACTTTTACAGAATATTGATTGTTGTGAGCATTCTGTTTTGTTATGACATGCTCAAGAAGGGTTACCGGAGTGATGTCATGACAATGGTATAACAAGGTTGTAATCTGCTTCATTTCAATTAACAATAAGGTTTCCCATACATTGTGTGCACTTTTCTTGCTCTTCCAGAAGTGTTTCTGTACTATTGTAAATTAAAGCAGCAGTATTTGTTAGTCGGCAGTTTTTTTTTTAGCAAAATGTATTTCTGACAACCTAAGAGTCAATCTAAGAGTCATGCTCAGTATATTTTTGTTTTCTCGGATGTTGATAAGGTTATTGTAATTAATGACACAAGTCATTAAAGATGGCCACCATTTGCCATTTTAAAATCTTCTCTCTGGTGTTACTTGCTGAATACACATGCTAGATTCATACTGTACTTGTGTTAGGATGGTTATTCCACATGTTTCTGATAGTAAACAGCACCAAATATGTAATTTTTTCTAGTGGATGTGGCATGGGTGTGGCATGGGGATGGGAACTTAACTTCATGACCCCTTATTTTGGTTCTGGAATGAATGAATACGAAAAGAAAAATGAGTAGCTTGATATTTTTCCAGACAAACCCTATTACTGCAAAATGTGCATGTTACTAACAAATACTGCTGCTTTAAGCATTTTAAGTGAACTAAGGCTTATTTACAGTGCCTTGTTCCTCTTGATCTGAGACCACTGAAGTTACTTCAAGTTCGGTTCCCTAACCCTGACAGCTTATCTTAACTATGCAGTACCATGTTTCATTTTTTCAGACTCTCCTCATTAAAGACACTGACAAGTCTCACTCTGTTTACTGTTCTAGTGAGTCAGCAGCAGCTTCAATGTATTTGGAACAGTGAGAGGTTACTGTCTCATACAACCTTGAGGATTTTCTCCATGCATAACATATTTATATATCTTACTGTGGTCTAGCAGACCCTACTCCCTTGTCCCTCTCCATTCATCAGCCTCTGACTGGCGCAGACCTTCACTTTCCTCCATGGCCAGCTACTCATAATCGGTCAATGAGCATGTACTGTATACAGTTCACACTTGCTAATTGCCAGCTACCTGAGTTGTCAGTCAGTGAGTGCATACCATAGTCTGCATACATACTGATGGCTCAGTTGGTGGCCACGCAGTGGTGATGATGGTGGTGGTTGGTATAGGTAGTGCCAGGCAGAGGTTTGGGATTAGGAATTGATGGGGATCTAGGTGAGCCACTGCTTGCTGTGGGTGGGGAAGCCTGAGGAGTCTGGTAGACCACTAGTGAAAGATACATGATTGACAATACATGTTGTATGAGTGTTTTTTTTTTTATAATTCATATTTTATTAGCAAATTTTCTATTATAGGGGACAGAGAGTTACAACATATTGTGAATATATTCAATGTTACATGAGCTATCCCAACCCCCCATACAGCAGCAGAGTCCATACAGTATTATAAAAATACTATGTAGTATCGCAAATCAAGGATCCTTGGTTATAGTGACTCATTTACCCAATCTGGCCATGATTAGCGTGTGAAGGGATCCCAAGTATTCTTGTACCACTGCAACTTATTATGGAGGCTCGCTATCGCTTTCTCTGTACGTAGATTAGACAAAATTTCATTAACTCATTCCTGATATGTTGGGCTTACTGTATCCCTCCAATGTGAGCAATCATGGAGATATGAAATCTCCTGATTCTCACCTTGATAGAGGATAGATCTCCCAACAAACATACTGTCTAGGGTGAAGTAATCCTGTAAACCCAGTATAGGATCTAGCTTAGCCTGTATGGCTACCCACAAATACTTTATCTTGGGGCACAACCAAAAGACGTGAAGAAGCGTGCCATCCTCTTGACATCCTCTGGTACAAGCCCCTCAGCTTATAAGACCCCACTTCCTCAGCTTCACAGGGGTATAATACATGTTATGCATAATGGTATTGCATAAGGTGGAGTCTGTCCTGAGAAACGATGTCTGGCAGAACTTCCATAAAACTGACCAATTGGGAGTATATTGAGGGAAAAAGAGACCCAGAGCCTAGTGGAGCCTTCAGGTCTCCCATATTTCCAATAAAATAGGACACAATATATTTTGGAAATAGCACCTGGTGACCCCAACAAGGAGAGAGATCAGATACAAACAGAAAGGCAGGTGGACGAGGAGGGTGTTACCAAATACTGTAGAAAGGAGATGCTTTAATTGGACCACCCTGAAGTGAAAAGCTAACAGAATGTCAAATTTATTAATTATATTAGAAACTGAGAGCCATTCTGCATCATCCAGAAAAGTAGAGATTATCCCATCCCCAATTTGGGGTAACCATTTACTAGATATCATTGTTTTGTTTATTGTGAAAGACGGGAATTCCAAATAGACTGAGACAAGTCCAAGTATGGGGAATACCACAGAAATGAACAAGCTGCGTGAACTCTAAGGGACGCTCAAATAGTGGACAGCTAATGGTGTCAGGAAGGATGTTATTTTAAGACAGAACATTGTCTGGGGTCTATGTTCTTGACTGAATAAAGTCTAACTCAATTTGAGCCAGACCGGTCTTAAGTGTTCTGGACCCAGATTCACCCAACGAATATACTTTGCAATGTGACTAGCCCAGTAGTAAATTGCCAGATAGGGGATCCGAGTCCTCCATCCATTTTCTGAGCAGCTAGCTTATAATATGCTAACCTGGTTTGTTTATTAGACCAGATAAAATTTGTGAAAATTCCATGCATTTTCTGAAACCACGATAACGGAGTAAAAGAGTTAAGGAGCGAAAGGGATAAAACAAGTGAGGAAAAACGCTCATTTTAATTATATTAATGCGACCCAGAGAGAGAGAGAGGGAGTTTAGGCCATCTATTGAGGTCCTGAACTATCACTTGGGAAAGAGGCTCCAAATTTTCTTTAAACCAGGAGGAGAGGTTATGTCAAATTAATACCAAGGTATCTGAGAACACGAGGAGGCCAGCCGAGACCAAAAGGAGACAAATCATTTTGAAAACCTTATGATTAAGAGGGAAAATGGAAGATTTATTTATAGTCAGCTTATAGTTTGAGAGAGTACTGAACTTGGCAATTTCCTAACATGACGGAATAGATGTTTTTGGATGAGATAAATGAAGAAGGAGATCATCAGCATAAGCCTGATCTTCATCACTTGATTACCTATCGGGATACCACTTATCTCCGGGTTATTGAGAATGTTTCGGATAAGGGGCTCTAAGTATATATTAAATAAGAGAGGGGAAAGGGGCATCCCTGTCTGGTACCAGAGGACAAAAGAAAGGGTTTGGAAAATGCTCTATTGGTGGAGACTCTGGCAGAGGAGTTTGATATAAGGCCGAATCCAGTCTATAAACTTGGCCCAGAAAACCAAATACTTTAAGGGCCTGAAACAGGAAATTCCAGTCACGTGATCAAATGCCTTCTCGGCGTCCAAAGAGACCAATCGAGGGAAAGGCAGCATCCCTGGACACCGAGACAACGTGTGACAAGGTACTGAGATGGTCAGTTGATGAACGCCTCACAAACCCCACCTGAGACATATTGATTAGGTCTCGAAGGAGCCATGTTATTCTGTCAGCCAATATCTTCAGAGAATTTTAACATCTTGGTTCAATAAAGAAATTGGTCTGTAGCTTTGCACTACTTCTGGATCTTTATCAGGCTTAGGAAGGAGAAAAATCAGAGCTTCAAACAGATGTGTATCTATTCTTGCACCAGAAAGAAAGTGACAGTACAACTGGTGAAGAACCAGTAATAATTGTGATCGAAAAGTTTTATAGAGTAAAGCGGAAAACCATCTGGTCCTGGGACCTTGTCTGAGGGCAAAGCCCCAATGACCTCTGATATTTCCTCCAGAGATACTGGGAGGATAGGAATTTCTGTGGCTCAGATAAAGAGGGTAGAGAAGAATCCTTCAGGTAGGCCTCGAGCCTTCTAAGGAAGGAGGTTGTCCATGTCCCTATATAAGTGCTCATAGTATAAGGCAAACTCTTGCACAACCTCAGAAGGGACACCTTCAGGGATCCATCCACCTGGGTCCTAATTGAGGTATGAACCAGCAGATTCCTGTTGCTTTAACTCTCAAGGCCAGCAGGCTTAATTGCTTTTTCCCTTGATCGGTATAGCTTGCTTTGGTGCAAATAATAGATAACTCTGCTTTCTCCTCAACAGATCTAAGTATTTATCTTTAGCTACTGAAAGCCTCCTCATATCCTCTTCCGAGGCATTAGAGGATAGCTTGGTTTCCAGTGACCTAATTAGAGATAATGAAGCTAGTAGTTCCACCTCTCAAGTCTTTTTTCTTTTTGTGGTTAGGCTAATAATAATCCCTCTCATGTACGCTTTGAAAGCACCCCACAACATATCAGGTACCATGTCCTCAGAGGAATTAATGGAGAAAAGAAATCGATCTGCTCCTTTATTAGGTCACAGTATTTGATATCTTTGAGCAGTTGGCCATTTAATTTCCATCGGGTTTCTTTATGGGGAATATTAAGAAAAGCCAAATTGGAAGTCACCAGAAAGTGATCTGACACTGGGCCTGGTTGAATCGAGGCAGATAAGACCCTGGGCAGAAGGACCTGAGAGAGAAAAGATAGTTGATGCGAGACTGAGTTCGCGGCACAGGCGAATTGAAGGTATACTCCTGTCCTTAGGGTGTAGTACACGCCACACATACACAGTCCGCACCGATCCAGAAAGTCCCTAAGGGCCCTCTGCCCGGATGACAAAGCCCTCGACCCGCCACCAGACCTATCCACTTCAGGATCAAGAACCAGGTTGAAGTCCCCACCCATAATTATACCAATGGGAAGCATGGGAAGGAGTATGGAGATAAGCTCATAAAGAAGCCCGGATCATCTGCTAGGCTCATAAATGCTGCCAAGTAAAATTGGCATCGACCAGAGACTCCCTGGACCAGGACATATCTCACTGCCTGGGTCCCTGAGAACTTGTTTAGAGATAAAGGGAATGCTTCTATTGACCAGAATCATAACTCCACAGCTATTAGTGAACCCCGAGGCAGTAAACACCTGCCCAATTTGTTGTCTCCTGTTGCAGAGATTCACTTTCCAGTAATGAGATTCTTGCAAGAATGTGATCTGAGAAGATAATAAGTTTAAATGTTTTAACACTTGGTATTGTTTAACTCCTTCCTTATCCCTTCACATTCTATGTAGCAAAATTTATACTACTGGCCATCTAAAAAAAAGAAAAGAAAAGGAGACTCTTATGTGAGATCTAGAATTACAACAATCAGAATTAAGTGACCAGAACCCATATTTGCTGCTGTATGCCCCTCCCAACCCAATATCAACTTCCCTCCCACCCACATCTCCCCGACCCCAAAATATTCCAAACCAGCCCGATGAACAAGTAAACGAAAATCATAAACATAATATCACCCTCCCCCACCCCAACTGTCATGAGCAACGCTCAAAACAATACCGCTTTCCTCCCTCCTCCAACTTCTCAAACATGTACCCAAAAACCCTGCCCTAATATGTGAACCTTCTTATACAAACAGTGGTCAGTAATATCTAATCGAAGGTAAAGATAATGTAAGTGATAATAGACAGGTACTGGACTCTGACATCCAGGAAAACAGAGAGGAGAGCGAAGGGGGAAGATAGAGCAACCCCACTTGGGAGCAGTCCAGAAAACCCGAATACCTGATAAGGAAACAAGCAATGTAAAGCATAATAGCAGAATCTGCTATTGTAACTGCTGCCACTAGCAAGACTGAACATTTTCCCAGTGACATATATTAGCCAAAGAACTAAATGCTCCCAAGTAGTGGATCTCCATCTGTTCCCAAGCCCCACTGTTATCTGTACCTGAGAAAATAACTGCCCGAGACAAATAAAGGGTTGAACCATCAAAATACTGCAAGAGTGCCCTCTGGTGATATTATCTAGAAAGCGCTGATACAAGAGGTCGCCTCTTAACTAGTGCCCTGGCAATCAAAAACACCAAGCCTGAGGGCTTTCATTATATTAACTAAATCATGAGAAATCATTTGGTGTCCTTGCAAAGAGGAACCGGAGAATGTGATCCGTGAGCAAAAAAAGGAACTTCCTCCCAGACAAGACACAACCCCTAGAAACAAAATCTTGAGATATGTAGCCACCCAAAACACTGAGCGCTGAGATGTAAAGTATAAGAGATCAGAATTCATGAGGATAGTCCCCTCCGTCATGATATTCAGAAACCTTCGAGACCAGACAGTTATTCATTCCTCTTTTGCACAGTAGCACAAGAAAATTCTTCTCCCTTCCATCGCAGGGCAGGATGAGACCAACCAACCATATCAAGTGTCCCAAACAGGTCAGGCAAAGCAGCCGTAAGTCCCACAAGAGCAGCTTCATGATTTTCATATGTTGACCAGGTACCATCCACTAGTACCTGCAATCTAGCTGGATACCTCATTCTAAAGCGAAGGCCTGCTGCTATAACTTCGATACAATAGGGTGAAAAGCAATGCGCTCACCCTGACTGATCCTGTAAATCTTGGGCAATTCTGAGCCTGGCATTTTCCCATTTCACTTCTTGCAGCTCTCTCTCTTTACCAGAAAATGTTGTCACTCCAGGTAATTTAAAAGCGACAAATAATGGAACATAGCATTGATCCTGAGATGGTTTGGGTCGCAAGGACCTATGCGCCTCTTTCAATGATGTACTTAGCCCCAAAGGGAGGGACCAGCGACCTTTTCCATCAGCTTCTGCATAAATGCGAGCATGTTCTGGCCTTCCTCCCTTTTGGAAGGCCCAAGATAACAATATTGTTTCTTTGGTTGCGGCCCTCCAAGTCTTCCAACTTAGCTTCCAGACTAGAAATCCTTTGCCGCATAACTACGAGACCGGATGGATTTTTCCACTTGCTTCTCAAGAGAGGAGATTCAAGCTGCATTATCTGAAGTTTTCATCGTGACCTCCTCGAGTCTTTAGAGAGGGATTTAATTTCAGCTGAGATTTCTTTGATTTCTCCTGGAAGGGTTTAAACTCTTCCAAAAATCTGCTCAAAGTTAAGGGTTCTTGCTCAGTGATCGGGCTTTGAAGCTCAGGCTTATCCACTGCACTCGAGGCCCTTGATTTTTTCGGGCCTTCTCAGGAGGACCAGCGTGTGTGCTTCTATGGAGGCTTCTTCGTAGACTCCATAATCAATGGAAACAAGCAAGCAGGAGCCCAGGATATTTAGAAGGTGATAATCTGTAATCTTTCTGGTTTTACGGAGAAATAATGACCAAAATAGTGATTATTTGCAGTTAGGAGGTTGGAGCTATGCAGAGGAACTTCTACTTGGTACCATCATGTGATCCCACCTGTATGAGTGGTTTTATTAACAGAGGATAATGGCTAGTCTTTGGTCAATAACAATGCTAGAATTGTTAGAGGCTACCATCACAACATTGTAATGCTTGAGAGGTTTATACTGTCATGGCCACCTCAAAGTGAATTCATAGTGGTTATTAACTGAAGATTAACCATTAGCTTTTGTAGTATATGGGCTCCAGCCAGGAATGTACCTGATCTCATGTTTATAATACTTAACTCATTTAGCCACTACCAGGCATACTGATGCATATAAACTTTATTATGTGATTGGTACACAGTGCAGATTGATGTTACATGAAAAGAATCTCTTCAAAGTACTTATTTTGTTATACGGCACATCTTATAACAGCACATTTTATAATTAACAAGTAACAAAACAGCATTTTATAATTAATAAGTAATAAAACAGTCTCTTCGAGGTACTTATTTCATTACATGGCACATTTTATAATTAAAAAGTAACATTTAAAAAAATCCACAGACAAGCATGGACTGTTAACAATATGTGAAAACATAGAAACATAGACTTTGATGGCAGATAAGTGACCGACTGGCCCATCTAGTCTGCCCATTTCCCTACCTACAGGATAGGCCACAGATCCTAGTTAACCAACAGCCTATTTCTTCCTACCCCCACAAGAATTGCCTTTTGTCTGTCCCATGCATTCTTGAATTCTCCCACAGTTTTAGACCAATTCAGGTGGTTGGCGCTGTTCACGTGGTGTCGGGTCAAACTTTACTGTATCATGGATAACGTCAACACGTAACCACCATGTGATGTCAGTCTGTCCAGTCACGCAGCAGATGGAAGCCTTTGTAGTTTCTGTAAGACAAAAGAAACAACATTTTCAGTCATATAAACCTGGGTTGATGATGTGTCTTAGTTTCATAGAAGTGTTCTTATTTATTTGACAGAAACACTAGTGCCTAGAGACTAGTTGGTGTTCTCTTTATGACTGAAATGTATTTATGTTCAAAGCGATATTGCACACATTAATTTATTTGCAACTGATTTCCATGGCATTTTGCATGTGCAGTCTTGTGTAGTAGATCTCTGGCTGTGCCCTGTTGTGCTCTGTCAGATGTGTACATTTTTCAGTGACCTCACCCTTGTTTCTCGCTTCACCTGAAATTCGAATTAGGGAACCTAAAACCCAAAACATGACATTCATGACAGAGACTTACCATACCTTACGTGCAAGGCCAGATTGTCTGCAGTCTTAAATCATTGGTTAGAGGATTGGTTAAAAGTGAATGATAATGCAGGCTACCATAATCTGCAGCTGCTGTAGATCAGCCAATCCCACTTCCTCTGTGTTGCTGTTCTTGTCACTGTCCTGATTGGATTACTATTGTATGGGAATTACACACAATCTGCATTTTACTGGTGGTGCTGTTAATTCTTCACAGGGCCTGCAGCATTTGACATACAACTTGTCAGAGGGCAAAAGCTTCAGTGTTGATTTTCGCTCACAAGGTACAGTGCATAGTAAGTTGGAGAAGGCAACACTGCATGGATGATTGTACCAACTGCTGCATTAAGATACAGCACATTCCTTCATTGTAGCATTCTCTGTAATATTTTATTATTCTACGTATTTTTAAAGTTTCATATTCCTTCCAATTGTATTGCAGAGGCTAAACAACTGTTCACATTTACACAGTTTTGGACACACTAGTGCATTAAGGTACAGCATATCCCTTCACTCCCCTTCAGTACTCTCTGTTATATTTAGCTATGTATGTTATAAAGACTCACTTTTCCTTTGTATTGCAGTGGCCAATCCCACTTTTGCAAAATGGAGGCAGGAAATGAGAACAGCCATCTGGAATACAAGTTCAAAAGCAAAACAGGCCACACCAGTGGAAATGGCTAAAATGTCTAAGATGATGCAGTCCTTCCTCACAGGAGTTACATCTACCTCTAGATAAGAAATGCAATTTCAGGGAACTGCTATATTACACCTTCCTGGTTGTAGGTTTTAACTGATTTTTATGCTTTGTATTGTGCATCAAATGTGGTACAACATTTGTGTGTTTCAGGGTTGGCAACACAAAGGTACAGCATAGAAGTACAATTGAGAATACATCAGATAACCATGCACCGCTGCTTGGAGATGAAAATGTTAGTGAAGAAGTTGAAGACTCAACCTTACAGTCTGTTATTGAGAAAGCCAATGTCACCTGTCAGTTAATGGACAGCACAG
The DNA here is from genome assembly GCA_016271365.2 of Neoceratodus forsteri. Taxonomy (NCBI): domain Eukaryota; kingdom Metazoa; phylum Chordata; order Ceratodontiformes; family Ceratodontidae; genus Neoceratodus; species Neoceratodus forsteri. The sequence goes on along the minus strand of CM057455.1, from coordinate 632,342,379 downwards.
AAGAATGTACCCTTGATGCCATTGAGAATATGAGCAGTTCCTGGAAGAATATCTCCTTGATGCCATCGAGAATACAAGCAGTTCCCTGAACAATATCTTCTTGATGTCTTGGAGACTCCGAGGTGTTCCTTGAAGAACCTACTGCTGAAGCCACCAAGACTCAGGACATCACCCATGGACCAGGCCATCCTTCTAGCACAAAATACATTGGCTGTTTTAATAGGGCACATCTCACATATGCTCAGAGGAAGCAAATTTTAAACACAGTGGCAACCACCACCTGGTTGTCTGATGGGTTCAGAAGGTCCCAGCTAGCATTTCAGGCATTTTAATGGGTAGTTGTTGCATGACTGCCAATTTGCAAGGTATTCGCAACTGTTGGATGAAGTTTTCTGTGCTCATTGCTTTGTATTCAACACTTCTGGTGGCCTTATCTTGGTATCCACACTGATGAGGGATTGGTCCAATGGGAAGAAGATTCTAGAGAGGCACAGCAAATCAAAGGACCATGGAAATGCAGTTGCTAGAGTGGCTGCATTTCTCTCAATTTGTGGATGGAAGCTAAAACTGTGAGCCAGTCTTTGGTGGAATGCACCAACAAGGTGATAGAGAGGACCTTGCATGTGCTACATCAGATCATTAACATCATCCTCTTATGTGGAAGGAGAAATTTAGTGCTCCATAGTAAAGTTGATGACAGTGGTAATATCCATGCCGTGCAGCAATACACTGCAGCACTGGATACCACTCTGCAAGAACACCTTCAAGCAGCTCCCAGGAATGTCATTTACACATTGCCACAAATTCAAAATTAATTGATAAAGGTAATGGATGACAGATCCAGAGAAAAATCTTGAGCAATGTAAGGAAACAAAGTGGTACAGCTTCATAGCAGATAGGACAACTAATATGGCCACCAAGGAACAGATCTCATTATCCATGCACTATGCACATCATGACCTTTCCAGTAAAGCCAAAATCTGTGAAGATTTTATGGAAGTCATGGAGGGTTTTGATACCACCGCCATTGCCTAGCAGAACTATTCCTGTGGCATTTAACAGCATGGGGCATTGACATAAAGATGATGAGAGGACAAGGCTATGACAAAGGCAGCAACATGAGTGGAAGATTCAACAGTGTTCAAACAAACATCAAGGCTGCGGCCCTGAAGCTGTGTACACAGTTTGCAAGGCCCATAATCTGAACACACCAATTGTTAATTCATGTGCCATGAGACCAGTAGCAAACATGTTTTTATACAACAAAAAATGTCAACCCTGAAATCTTCTTTTAAGCACCACAATGTCTTTTATCAAAGCCCAGAGAATTCAATAGCCTGCCTTCTGATTATGATGATGAGCCAGCAGACCATGCAATGTCTATTCCTGCAACTGAAAACACCAGGTAGATGAGCCAAACTGATTCCCTTCAAGGTTGAAAGCCAAATTTATGATAATCATAAGCACACTGGAAAAGATAGCAGTTTGACAATGAAGCTGACAGACTGTTAACCACAATCACAAAGTTTGACTTCATTGTAACATGCACAGTACAGTCACGGAACTCACCCAGCAAAAACGTATAAACAAAGTCTGGCCAGAGCCAATAGGGCTGTGAAGCACTACCGAGGACAAAAGTTAAACATGTGCATAGAAATTATTCAATGCCCAGGTGTAACTTGGCCATATGTTGGAGGTGTTGCACTAAATTTTCAACATGGCCTTTTTAGATCCCTCCTTATGAACAGCGCCGGTGTGATTTTTGTTCAATTGTCCTGAAAGGTGATTGCACAGACCAAACACTATTTTTGCACCACAGGTGCAAAAACATGGTTTGGGCAGGTTGTGGAAAATGACAGCTGTAGAACTGTGAAGGAGGTGTACAAAACTGACTATGCTAAAATGCGAAGTGAAAATAATGAAAATTAGCAACATTAGCCAGCCTGGTGGCATAGGGCTGAGGCTCTGGTGCCTTACCTCAAGCCAAACCGGTGACCCAGGTTCGGGAATGATCCTGGGGCATTGGAGGTCAGAATGGGGGCAGAGCTGGAGTGAGCTGCCGACAGGCAAGCTCTCCTCCTCCGGAGAGGAAGCACAGTGTTCCCTCGGCTAATGGGCGGTAGCAGTGGAGGCTGGAGGAAGCTTGGCCAGAGGGGCCTAAGGAGTAGGCCAGGGCTGGGGAAGGAGGCCGTGACTGGGGCTGTTCAGCACATGCAGTACCTCAGTGTGCATGCACACTGACTCCTGGGGCCTCTGGGAGAAAAAAATCAGAGGAAAAATGCTAGCCGACAGGGTGACGACTGACCCCCCGCAGACACTGCTCCCGGCTGGCAGGTAAGAGATGGTGATTCTAGGGGATGGGGCTGGGGGGCAGTTGGATAGGGCCGACCAGCAGGGGAGAAAAATTGTGACATGATAAAAAATTAGTGACATTAGGAGAGCGCGGAAATTGCACAGTACACGCCTTAACTCAGTCAGTTTTTGAATTTTTTCACCAAATTTGCAACATGGCCTATTGGTTTTGTTGGACCCTCCTCATGAACAGCTCCACTGTCATTTTGTTTAATTTTCCCGAAGGTGATTAGAAGAGCAAATGCTATTCTGCACCACAAATGCAAAACACATTTCAGGCTGGTTGTGGAAAAATGACAGCGGTACTGTTGTGAAGGAGGTATGCAAAATGGCAATCTTAATAATGTGGAGTAAAAATATTAAAATTAGCGACATTGGTAACATGTGTAGAAACTGAGCAATGCATGTTCATAGTGCAGCCATTTTTTGGAATCTTTTCACCATTTGTAACATGTATATTTTGGGACCCCACCATGAATAGTGGTACTGTCATTTCATAATCGGTCCTGAACGTGATTCTGTGCAGTGACTGCGAAATCACCTTTCCGGCCAAGTAAAAAAAATGACAGTGACAGTTTTAATGAGGTGGGATTCCAAAAGACCCATGTTAAAAATATGTGGCACAAATTTCAAGAAAAGGCTGAGATACAAGCATAAGTTGAAAAATCCCATTAAATATCTCACGCTTACCTTGAACTCTTCAGTTCTCATGGGTTGGGCTTTGCAGGAGTGCAGATATGTCTTGGTGCAGAGAAGATGACAGTGCCAAGCCTGGAGGTAAGTATGGGGTAAGGAGGGGTGGGAGGGGGGAGGCGGACCGCAGTGATGACAAGGGACCATTTTTAATTTCACAGGGACACGACTGACAGCTAGGGACTGATTCCATTTTACAGCAAAAGGACATAGGGACAAAGGAAAACAAAACATTTCGGCACACTGAGGTGGTCTCAGTGTGCCACATGAATGTCAACATGGGGATTGGGTAACCCATGTCTGGCATAACGTGGGCAGGGGCACCAAAGAACTGGCAAGGGACCATTTTCTAATTTATAGGAAACAACACAATTCCACATACTGGGGTGGGATCCCAGTGTGCAAGACAGATGGTCATGACTTTGGGGCACAAACACTGGAGGGGCACAGTGGCATAGTGTCATACCCAACATGGCAGCACCGCATCACAGCACATCGTATGACTTGCGCATGCATGACTCATGCGCTGCACAGCACACACATCGAATGAGGGAAGTAACAGCCTAAATAGTGGGCCTGTCATTTCTACACACCAATCGTGGTGGAGGCCTTTCAGCTCTGTTGGGCATTTAGATACCTCCAAAAGTCCAATGGAAGAGGTTGTGAGATCGGCCATTTTCATAGCTAAAAGCTTCGCAGAATGGCTGTAGGTCTGCCCACAGCCGCCAAAATTGCTGTCCACATAAAGGTTGCTTTAAAATGCAGTTTTACTGGTAGCAAGAAAACAAGAGCTCCTCGACCAAAGGGAACCCAACAGACTGACATTTCACCAGATAGGGCTTTGTCAAAGCATAACTCCCTATTGGTTGACATTATTTATACAAGAATCAGTAGTCACTTAAAGTCCTCTACAGTATGTCCATCTTAAAATGACAGTGCTCAGATATTAACATACAAAGTGAAAATACAAATTTCATTTACCCATTTATACTGTACATTTAATGGACTGGAATTATTTCTGTTTATGGGAGGTTATGCACTCTCACAACCATCTGTGGAGTGCATAACCTAAACTACTTAAAAGGGTATTCATATAAAACCTAAATTGTAAAGAAACTTAAGTTAATTCATTATTATAAACTGAACAAGACTCTATAAGGCAACACTTAAATTTCCATACTCCTTAGCTTTTACAAGGTGCTATTACAAAATAGCCCATATGAGCAAGCAAATTTTTTATTTAGAAAGTGACAGAATCATTTTTCATCAAGCAGATTTGCAGTCCAAACCCTGAGGGGCTTCAAGGAAAAAGAGGAGGGAGAGGAAGGTGGGGGTAAGAATGGGAAATGGAAGGTGGACCTGAGAAAAGAATGAAAGAGACTTTCCAGTGTAACTTGGCATCCCAAAGTAAGGGCAATGTTCCTCCTCCTTACAAAATCTCCAAGCTGCCCAGATGAAACGTGTGACATGATCACAACCCTTTCCAGAAGCCTGCAATGAGAATAATATGGGAAAAGAACAAATGTTCACCTTAGGAGAAGAAGTTTTGACTCTATACATATGTACATAGATACATCACAAAATCCTGGTTCAACAAATAGATCATTGGTTTTATTTCACTAGAAATGGCTCCAACTCTATTTGTTCATTGAGACCTTTTTCAGAGTTGCATGCCCCAACCAGTAGATCCAATATTTTCTCTCCTACTCAAAGCCAGTTCCCTGTTGGCCCCTCTCTGGTTCCACACACACTTGTTCTATGCCCATGAACTTTAACTCATGTTCTTGGCATTAGTAACTGCTCATGTGTGTGTGGCCCACACATACCCTGGTTTTGATTCTGGGTGGCCCTGAAGTGTTCACCCACCCTTTCTTTAAGTTTTGTTTTCATGCAGCCAACATAGCAGGCCCCACATGTGCATTATGAAAAGTACACTACCCACATGGTATCGCAATTGATAAAATTATCAATATTGTTTTTCTCCCATCATATGAGTTGGTCACCATCTTACTCATTTTATATATAGGAAGTACTTACACCTACCACAACTTCTACATCCTTTAGGAAGAGGTGGGAGCCAGGTGTTCTGTGGTTGAGATGGTCAGATGAAACACGCCAACTGGTCTCGGAGGTTTCTAGCCCTCCGATATGCCATCCTTGGTGGAGTATTTGCAGTTTCTGATAACCTCGTGATCAGCACCAAGCACATGCCAGTTAGCATAAATAATGTCCCTGACCCACCAGGATCTTAGATTGTACATACAGACAAAATTTACACGATTTTTTCTTCCTCCCTTGCAGTGCCATTCATCTGATTTCCACGCCCATGCAGTAACAGTTCTCTGTCAGTAGCATCTGTTTCTCTTATAGCCTCCTCTATCACCTTGTGTGAGTATCCCTCTTATGAAATCTCTTTTTCATATCTTTTTCTCTGCCTCATGAAGCTCCTGTTGGTTGCAATTCCTCTTAATATGAAGGAACTGGCTTTTGGGATATTCCTGATGGTATGTGGTGGGTGACAGCTACTTGCAAGTAATATGCTATTCTGGTCAGTGGACTTTCTATACAGGCTGGTATTAACTGATGCCCCCTCTTCTTTTGATATACTGATGTCTAAAAGGAGATTTGGTTAATATCTGCATGGCATGTGAACCATAGATGTTAGTTAGTTTCATGTAGGTAACCTAAAAAATCACTTAACTTTGTCATGTCCCCACCCCACACCATAAAGATGCCATCAATGAAGCGCCCATACTTGTATTTTGACAAGTATGGGTTATGGTTGCTCCATATGAACTCCTCCTCCCAGTATGCAAGGTAGATTTGCACAGCTTGGGGCAAAGGTGGTCCCCATAGCTGTGCTTCTTTCCTGATGATAATACTCTCCTTTAAAGCAGAAATAATTCCCTTCTAGAACAATCTGTGCCATATCCACTAAGAGGTTTTTCATTGTAACCCTTGTAGTGTGGAACTTGTTCTAGCCCTAATAAAAGTGCTCCATCTCTACCTGCAACATATCAGTATTGACCTAATTCAAGTTTCTTAATAGCCAACTAACCTTATACAAACACTGAAGAGAATAAGGCAGAATCCAGAGAAGACATTTGGAGAGATTTATTGGGAAACCATGGCATTGGCAGAGACTGCATTTATTGCAGACAGTGCCCCATGTATGTATGGAAGACAAATGCAATGAAATAATATCAGCTCTGCCAACCCTGAAGAATACTTCAGGCAGAACATATTCATTCCTCTTTGGACAATGTAATTTCTGTATGAGGCTTTTTTGATGTGAACAGTTTAGGTGATGGTTAATGAAACTGAACCAAAACCTGAGCACTACCTCGCTACCCCATCCTACATGTATGAGCTGAGCTATGTCTTTTAGTGCTGCATCTTTGTGATGTGTGTTGCATGTTGTGGGATGAGCTTAATGTTTAATTTGAAAACTAGGGCACTTCAGTGAGTAGCAGTTTGGGTATTCCAGAACCAAAACAGAAGGTATGGAGCTTTTTGGTGCGAATGGTTTAGGTGCTGGTTAAGGAAACTGAACCAAAACCTGGGCACCTTATAGCTTACCCCAACTTTCATGGGGAGCTGAGCTTATGTCTTTGTGCTGCATCTTGTGTGATGTGTGCTGCATCTTGTGTGATGTGTGCTTAATGTTTAAATCGAAAACTGGGGCTCTTCTGTGTGTAGTGGTTTAGGTGGTCCAGAACCAAAACAGAAGGTACCTGGCTTTTTGTGCAAACAGTTTAGGTGATGGTTAATGAAACTGAACCAAAACCAGAGCACTATCTAGCTTACCCCAGCCTTCATGTACTGTAAATTAACCAGCAATCAGTAATGGTACACTATTGTGCACATATTAGGGCAAGGATCTTGTGGTTATGTGAGTACAAGAGTGATTATAACCTGTGTGGGTGCTAAATGAGTGAATTACAGTACAGGTACTGTATAACAGGGATCCAGATAAGGGGTGCTGGACCTGTTTTACTCTCCATCTTAAGAAAAAAATCTTAGCTGGCCCACTGGTGCAGGACTTCCACTTCATGATGCCAGCGACCCAAGTTCAGGAACAGACCCGAGTCATCAGAGGCCAGCTGGAGAGAAGAATTGAGAGTCCCTTGACTGCTGTTCTTCTATGGGGGAGGGGCACACATGGTCAATGCAGAAGAGACACCCAGCAGAAGCTGGTTCTTTGCAGGCACCGACACCTACTTCTCTCAGGGGTGGGTGGATGCTGGTCATCATTGCATGTCCCCACCCCTGCCTAAAGGGGGAAAACCCTTGTGTCCCTGGCTGTTCCATGAGCCCCTGCCCCAGGGCCTCAGTTAGCCTCCACAGCTGGTTCCCCAACCAGATATTGGTACTTGCGGCACTGGTAGGGGAACAGTGCCATGACCCCGCCTCTGAGGGAAAGTAAGGGTGACTGAGTGAGTTCATGCATGGGCAGAGGTGGAGGTATGGGGTCTGTGACCAGGACAGACACTGACAGCTGGGGCACAGCAAAAGAAATAAAAAGAACAACATTTTAATGACTAACAGTACTCAGCCAAAATTTGTAACTACACACCAAAAGAATAGTACTTAACATAAAATAAATATAACATAACATAACATAACATAGCATAGCATAGCATAGCATAGCATAGCATAGCATAGCATAGCATAACATAACATAACATAACATAACATAACATAACATAACATACAACATGTGATGCAAAAGGAGCATTAAGTTGTTTTACTCACTATATTTTAAAATGAGTAAATTACTCTGACCTGCCAACATTATCAGGTACATTGTTAGCAGGCACTTATCAATTCTTATCTAGAACAAAACTACATTGCTTTTAAAATGTACTAATCACTCCACATTATATGCATCTGAATTTGGTTTTACTCTCACTTTTGAAATGAGGAGTACAGTACTTATCTGGCTCCTGTGTATGAGTACAGGTACTAGTGTGAGTGGACCTCTGTGGCACTAGCTACCTTGATGTGGTACAGAGGCTTGTAACAATTCAACACTGTAACAAAAGTCAGTCTGGTGATAAGAAGAAGCTTTTCACAAAACAACATTATAACTAAAAACAGTCTGTTAGTGAGTGAATGGACCTCTGTAGGACTGGCTACCTTAATGTGGTACAGGTCATGTTCAAAATGCAGCATTGTAACTACAGTATAAGCCAGTGTGTTAGTCTAACACTGGTGATTGAAAGGCCTTATTACTGTATAGGAATGGGAGCATGTGTGTTACATCCTTACATTTTATATTCATGGTGCACAGATAGCATACACTACAGAGTAAATGACGCTAATGAGGCTAGTGTTGGAGGATGCCACAGAAGGGTTGGGTGCCATGGTGGGGGGTAGCAGGGCACAGAAAAGGGGTAGGTGTGTCAACTTGGTGAATACAACTGAAATTCCTGGCTACACTCCTGCTCACACAGAACAGCCACAGCAGGAACAATTACCTGCTTTTCTTCAAATAAAAATACTAGTTAGTTCACACAGCCACAGCAGGAGTGATCTCCTGCTAAATTATTCCCAAAGTCAAAGTTAGCTTCGCACAGACACAGCAGAAGCAATTTCTGCTATTTTAAGTCCAACTCCCAGATTATCCCACACAGATCCTGTGGGCATGATCTCCTGCTGTATTAAATCCAAGCTCAGATTAAAACCACCAGGACACTTTTCTGATGATTCTGACCCCATTAAGCAAAACAAACCATTACTTCCATGCACACTTTTTGCCACAGGATTCTTTTAAAACAGTTCTACTTACACTCATGTTGGTAATACTGATTAATTTTAAAACAAAACAAAAGTATAAATAAAATATACATTATCATGGCTTCTACTCACTAGATGTTCCTTGCAGCAACTTGATATATTCCTTCTTTTAAAATCAAGTACCAGATTCTCAAATAAATTACCACAGTTTGTCCATGACATTTTCTAAATTTTATTTCAACCATATCTTTTGGTTCACCAGTGTTTTATTTATTGTGCAATAGACCTCCTGCCCCACTTTAGCAATATTCATTTTATAACCAAAGAACTTCCCTTACAGACAGAATCTATTTGGTAAGTAAGCAACTACTTTTGTAAATCTTTTGCAGAAAATGTAAATGGACCTTATAAGCTTAACATAAGTTGTATGCTATCCATCTACAACTTGATGTTTTAATTACTCACTTAATTGCTTTGCTTAGTCTCAGGATTGTGCATATAGTTTAATTACTGGGACAGCATTAATCATAATATTGAACATCTCTGCATTTAAAGAATCAGTGATGTGGTGAGGCAACTGGATTTGCATTGTCTGGCACTCACCAAGGTATTTGCTGTTTATAAAAGATTAAAACAATATTAAGCAGAAGTTAAATTTATCCTGTTTCCAAAATGTGTGTGCATGGGGGCTGGTAAAAGCTATACCCAATTTATGTTCCAGAAATTAGATATAATTAAGTTTTCCAAAGAAGTTAATAGATTATTTGATGCAAGATGCTGTATTTGTGACAATGGTTAATTATTTTCACTTACTCACAATGCCTTTGAATACAAAATAGATAGTCTCTCCAGAGAAAAATGGATTGCTCTGCTCCTTGACTGGGTGAGACATGGATTTAATTCTGAAATCGCACTTGATTATGGCCTCGTGAAAAGTCAGTTGTGATTTATAGTGTGAAATTGTTTCCATTTTGAGTAATGAAAGAAAAATGTTGGTGGATATCAAAGTGAGCATTTTAAAGTCTCCAAATCTTTATCATTATTATGATTTGACTAACTGTGCTCTTTGAGCAAAATTTGAAATGTACTGAAATGTAAAAGAGCAGAGAGGAAAGAAGAAGCCAGACCAACTAGTCTATATAGCAAAGGTAATTTTTTTTTACTTTAAAGGTCTGTGTGAGGACTAGGCAGAAGTAAATGCTTTTGTATCACTGTTTTGTGACTGTTTTTTAAGTTCTGCAATTATTAGCAGTCAGGAGGGGTACTGTTGATCTGATAAAATATTTGCAGTCTCCTGTGGATTGAGGCAGAATAATTATAACCTACGAAACAGGCATGTTATTGAGGGAAGTGCAGAATCAGACTTAGAGGAGACAAGATATTTAAAGTCTCTTACCTGTATGCATCCCATCATGTGGTGCCTCACTGTATGAGTGTAACAGCTTGCAGTATAGCCTAGAGGTTAGAGGAATGAGTGTGAACAAGCATGATACATCCAGCAGATCAGACCTGAATTTGATTCTCACAACCTCCACTTGCATACTGTGTGACTCAAAGCAAGTCACTTAACCGCCCAGTGTTCCAGGTCGCCTTGAAACAAGCACTTGTGCCTAGTAGGCCTTCCTCGGTTACCAAAGACTAAAATAAAAACAAAAACAAAAAAAAAACAGAGTAGGAGTGGGAATCTGGCCCAGGGACAAGTGTGGAGTTCTGCAGGAAGACCACAGGATCACTGGGGACTCTGCTGTGATGGATCCAAAAGCTACAGTTTATAGACAGTAGACCAGTTACTGAATGGGATCATAGTAATCCTCTGGGGTCATAATAATGCTCTCTCTATGGTGCAGTCACTTTGCATTTGAGTGTGTACACTTGCTGTACATTACTGGAACTGTATTAATTAATAGCAATAGCTAACTACTTATCCAGGGTAGGGGTAAAAGGAAGCATCCAAAGGCATGTCAAACTGAGCTGTAAAGGATTTATATTTGTTATTGTCTTTTGACAAACATATTTAATAATAAATGTTGAAACCTGACACTTGTTATACTTAAATGATCATGATACAATTAAAAGTGAGCAAAGAACATCTCTACAATGCCACTTTTTAAATACTAATTCCTAAATCTTAGTTCTAGACATGCAAGATTTGCATCTGTAAATTGGTTGCTACTGCATATTTTAAAGCACAAGTTTTGACAGAAATTTGCCTAAAATTTGAAAGGCCATCTCTAGTTTTGTGCACAATTTCAGATTCTGGTATAATGGAATTCCTTGGAACTTCAAAAATTCCATCTATTGTAATTCTACAGAATGCTGATAGAAGCCTAATGGTTAAACTCTGAAACAGTATAGGTGCAGTATTAACATTTTGCACTTGCCCCCAAATTCCACAGTTCATGTTTGCTTTCACAGAACATGTTCCCATGATCTTTGCAGTAAATGTGAATTATGTGTGAGCAAGTTGGTGAATTTCATTGTAACTGCACCCATCAGCTTCCTGTTAGCCTTTAGACACCTATGCTGGGGTTCCATCAGATGTTTTAATGGCAAGTTGTCTGTTTAGAAACTTCCCCAAATTCCACAAATTACACTGACAATATAAACTGTTGAAAGCTATTCCAACTTGAACAAACTCTGGCCAGAGCTGATAGGGCTATGAAGAACTGCCAAATGACCAAAGTTACACGTGTGCATATAAATTATTGAATGCCCTGGTGTAACTTGGACATTTTTTGAGGTTACACCAAATTTTCAACATGGCTTCTTTGGGACCCTCCTCATAAAGAGTGCCAGTGTCATTTTGTTCACTTGTCCCAAAAGGTGATTTCACAGAGTCACTGCACCATTCTATGCCACAGGTGAAACACATTTTGGGCAAAATTGTAAAATGACAGCTGTACTGTAAAAAGCAGGTGTGGGAAATGGCAATGTCAAAAATCTGGAGGGAAAATATTAAAATTGGCAAAATTAGGAGCTTGGCAGAAACTGCACAATGCACATCGTAACAGAGTAATTTAGGAATCTTTTCACCAAATTTGCAGCATGGAGTTTTGAAACCCCACCTCATGAACAGTGACACTGTAGTTTCATTAATCAGTCCCAAAAGGTGATTCCACACAGTGACCATGAAATCACCTTTCTGGACAGTGTAACAAAATGACAGTGAATGTGTTCACCAGGAGGGGTCCCAAGAACCCATGTTGAAAATATGGGTAAAAATTCCAAAAATGGCTGATTTGTCAACAGAAGTCGAACAACCCCTTGAATGCCATTATAGCATGCTTACCTTTGATTCTTCAGTTTGTGGTTCAGCTTTGAGGATTGCAGATGTGTCCTGGTCCAGAGAAGATGACAGCGCTGACCTCCAGTGGTAAGTATGGGATGGGGTGCAAGGAGGTGGGTGCTCAGTGGCAGGGTGGGTATGAAGGAGGATTGGAGTGATGACATGGGGCTGTTTTTTTACAGGAAAAACACACGTTGGGGGATGGTTTTCTTTATTTACAGGGAAACAAGAAACATACTATGTGGACACTGGGCCTGGCTCCAGTGTGCCACAAGAGCTGGGGTGGGTAGGTAAATGATGTCGACAAGGGATTTGGCACCCCGATGTCAGTAGGAGGGGAGGAAAATACATTTAGGCACACTCTGGTGGGCTCCCAGTGTGCCACATGAGTTGGGGGCAGATTATGCTGACACTGGGATTTGGTACCCGATGTCAGTGCAGGGAAATTATTAGCATTTGGACATGCTGGGGTGAGCTTACAGTGTGCCACATGAGTTGAGGGCAATATAGTGCCAACATGAGGCACTGCAGACTCACGGGTGAGCTGCGTGTCAGTGAGAGGATGCAGGGAAGGAGAAAAAGGGGACAAAACAGTTGTGTGAGGATGCAGGGAAGGAAAAAAGGGGCAAACAGCTATGGCGAATGGCAATTTGTCATTCTCAACTTGACAGCACCAGAAAAACTGTGCATGCATGAGTCACATATGCGCAGTTCTTTGCACAGAATGCAGAAGCAACAGACTAAATATTGCGGCTATTATTCTGTATTGCCCAATTGTGGTGGAAGGTTTCAAGCTCCATTGGAATTTCAGAAGGATACTCAAAAGTCCAATGGAAGGTTTCAAATCTGCCATTTTGTAAGATACAATCCGATCTCAAAGGGCTGTAGGCTCCGCCATAGCCCTAAAAATCACAGCAGAAAACAAATCTGTGATTGAAATAAAAAAATCCTGAAATATACTTTCAGACTTCTTCAGAATTTTTTCACATATTTGACAAATCATTTCAGAAGTAAAAAAGCCATTTCACTGGATTTACATCAGAGCAGAGTTCTGCAGTTCACAAAGCTTTAGGTATCAACAGCATGTGCAGTTAAAATTCTGTTGCTTTCACCTGCAAGTCACAGAAAGCTGTTTTACGATCCACAAAAGTGTTTTAAAGTGTGCTTAAACAAAACATTGCATTTGCTGAGCTTCTGATAATCAGAAAAGACCACCTTTGTCATTGTGCGGGTTTTCCAATGGGACTGTCTTGCAACACTCAGTAAAAGGGTAGAATTTTTACCTTTTAGGTATTTTACTTTTCAGTTCTATGTTCTGCTTCCTAAGTCTGTTGGGATGTACCCCATATCAGCCCATGCAGTCTCTGAACATCCCAGAACTTACCTGAAGACTGCTTTAACCTGTATGGTGGGCCCCTCCTGCAGCTGAAAGGGAGGGAGGTAGTATATGTTAATTCAGGTCCTAAAGAGTGAACAGGGACCAGGAGCCAGGCTTCACTGTGCTGTGGCTTAGGAGATTTTCTTAGGTGCAATGTCCCTGGTGACATGGATATTCAATGACATCAATGGCATGCAATGCACACTCCCGCTCACTGGTTCACAACATCTGCCATTGTCACCAGTTTTCAGCTCTGCTGAAGCACTCAGGCACACTGTCTCCTGGTCACTGCCTTGACGCAAACAGTTTCCAGTTGCCTGCTCCACCCCACCCAGAGGAGGGGAGCTGTCTGATGGGTGCTCCATCCTCCTCCTACCAGCCAACCCTTTGCTGCTTTGGGTTTACTTCTGAATCCAGGTCATTGGCACTCAAGTGGCAGTGCTACCACTGCACCAGCAGGCTGGCTTCAGGTTTTTTTGATATACAGTTTATGCACCTTATCTCCCCTAGCTGCCCCTTCATACCGACCCCCCAGCCCCCATCACCTCAGCATCTCCAGGACTTACCTTCAGCCTATGCCCTCTGCCACAGGGCTGCAGTGGTGCCCAGTCACCAGGTGCAGAGCCTGCAGAGGGCTGGTCGCCACCACTGGCCGGGTATTTTTCTCCATTTTCTCCCTGTTCCATCCCTGTTGCTTGGGTGTACACACCAGACATGCGTACATGGCGGCACGTGCTCACCTGCAGAAGTCCCACAGCACCTTCCCTTCTTTGGCACCCATCAGACCTGCACTACCCTATGGTCTCCACCAGGAGGCAGTTGTTCAGTAGGGTGCCAGTCTTCCCCTCCCTGGAGAGAGAGAGCAGTCCTCGGATGCTCTGTCCTTTCCCTCTCAGCTGACACCCGACAGTCTGCTCATGCCATGAGCATGGGTCACCAGTACCAGGAGTTAGGCAAGGATGCTTCAGCCCTCCATGCCACTGGGTCAGCTGGTTCAGGTATTTTATTTCAACAACTGTATTTCACACATCAGTACATTTCAATATGAACTGTAGATAAAGCTTTTAGCAATTCATTAGTATAGCACAGAGAATGAAGCATACCTTTTTCGGGTTCTCCCTTAGGAGTAGAGGGTGAAACAAAAAGAGACTCTGTAATGTAAGATTTTGCTTTTTTTTCACCGTATCTATACTGTTTATGGCATGATAGCCCACTGCAAGTGGATGTGATACAATAAATAACTGAATAGTCTCCACTGTGTATGTCCATGCTGATGCTGCAATTAAATTATACAGTTCATCCTCTACGTGCTCCAATACTTTGCTCTTGAATTTTATGATGACCTCATGGACCTACTGTAGTTCACCAGATATGCATATATGATTTTGAAGGCACAAGAGCATGGCTATGAGCTTCTATTGTGGTCACACACACACTTTTTGCATTTAGTCAGGTTCAAAGTTATATTCCTTTGAATGTCATGTAAGACAAATGCAATAGATTTCTTTGACTGGGTGACCAAAGTAGTAGACCAGGGAGGGGCCGTGGACATGGCCTACCTAGACTTTAGCAAGGCATTTGACACAGTCCCACACAAAATATTATTAAACAAATTAGCCAGCCTGGAGTGGGTCCCAGGGTGGTAGCCTGGGTAAAACACTGGCTGGACAACAGGAAATAGAGGTAATAGTAAATGGAGTCCACAGTGAAGAAAGGGGGCTACTAGTGGGGTACCACAGGGTTCAGTACTGGGGCCAGTCCTTTTTAATGTCTTTATAAGTGACATTGCAGAGGGACTGGAAGGAAAATTATGCCTCTTGCAGATGACACAAAGTTCTGCAACAGGGTTGATAAGCAAGGTGGGTGGAAAGGATGAAAAGGAACTGGCAAGGTTGGAGGAATGGTCAAATGTATGGCAGCGATTCAATGCAAAGAAGTGCAAAGTAAAGCACCTGGGAAACAAAAACCCAGGGGAAGAGTACACAATGGGGGTGAGATAATGACAACAACAAAATGGAAAGGGACCTGGGGTAGTCATATCAGATGACCTAAAGGTGGGCTAGAAATGTGAGAAGGCAGTAAGGAGGGTTGGGGATGCTGGGATGCATAGGGAGGCATCACCAGTAGAAAGCAGGAAGTTGTTGTCCCTCTGTACAGACAGTATGTAAGACCACATCTGGAGTACTGCGTGACAGTTCTGGAGACTCCATCTCCTCAAAGACATAGACAGGGTGGAGGCTGTCCAGAGGAGGGCAACCAAAATGGTGCAGGGTCTGCAGCAGAAGACATATGAAGAAAGACTAAAGGAGCTTAAGATGCATAGCTTTGAGGAAAGGAGGGAGAGGGCACATGATAGAAACTTTCAAATACCTCAAGGGAATCAACAAAGTCCAAGAGTGTAGCATCATTCAGAAAAAGAAATGTGCAAGAACAAGGGGCACGATTTGAAGATAGAGGGGATGGCTTAGAGGTAATGTGAGGAAGTATTTCTTCACAGAAAGGGTTGTAGATGCATGGAACAGCCTTCCTAAGGAGGTCATAGAGTCAAAAACAGTGGGAATTCAAGAATGCATGGGACAGACATAAGGCAATTCTAGTGGGTGTGGAGGAAGTAGGTTCTTGGTTAACTAGGATCTGTAGCTTATCCATTAGGTAGGAAATGGGCAGACTATATGGGCCAAGCGTCCTTATCTGCCATCAGATTCTATGTTTCCATGTTTCTATTCTGTGTGAGGAGGTTTATTTATTTATTTATTGATGGTCTAGGAATTACAACCCTTTGAGTCAGTGACTCATTTGCAAAGGCTCCACGACTTACATAGATATAGATTGGTACACAGTATAACATAGATACAATAGTATGACACAGATACATAAATACAAACTACTGTTCTAATACAGAATGTGGCCGCTAACTACAGGGGAGAGAAAAGCACATAATACACACATGTTGGGACATCAGTGATGTGAATTCATGATGCACATACAGGAGCAATAGTGCGGTAAGAATTCTTTAGTTTTTTGTTTTTTGTGAGGCTTCATCTGCAGTCCAGTGGGAGTTGGACATAATGTGGTCTGTAACTCCAGTTTAAAAGGCCCTTAGTCTGAGGACAGATAAGACAGAGACAGGGATTGAGTTCATCCAGAGTGGGGCCCTGTGGCAGAAGGACCTTTGGCCAGCAGAGGTCTTCACAAAGAGGACATGGAATGCTGCAGTGTCAGCGCGTCTAGTTGTGTAGCCGGTAGGCTCTTTGGAGGAGCTGGAGACAGCCGGGGAGGGAGCTAGGCCCAACTGGATCTTTTTGCAAGTAAGCAGGTCTGATAAAAAGTCTCCTGGATGTTTAGCCATGATGATCGTAGGTAGAGGTCACAGGTATGCGTGTTCTGATCACAGCCTGTGGCCAATCTGCAGGCTTTGTTTAGGGTGAGTTTAATGCTGGTCAGAGCCTTGTCAGAGGCAGCACCATACATGATTATGCCATAGTCTAGCAGGAAAAGATGGAACTAGAGATAGCTAAACGTAGAGCCTCATGGTCTAAGCCATATAAGAGTCCAATTCTCCTATTTATTTCAGTGCAAGTCAACACAATATGCCCACGATAGGTAAGGGTGGAGTCAAGGGTAGCCCTTAGATACTTAAAATTGGAAACAGGTTCCAGAAGGGTGCCAAACGCATTATGTATAGATAGTTTGGTCGCTATGTTTATGTTGTGGGTGGCTAATACCATGACTTTTGTCTTTTGTATTGAGTACTAGCTTGTGTGATAAAACCAGGCTTCAATTTGTGTGAAGGAGCCCTGCAATGATTTTTGAGCTGCGAGGGTCAGGGTGCCGATTGAAAATCACAGCATCATCAGCATAAAGGAGGATACGCCCGAGGAGGTAAGAGGTAAGTAGTTTAAGTATAGTGAAAAAGGAGCGGACCAAGTTTGGACCCTTGGGGACACCAGACCAAATGGGCAGGTTAGTGGAGAGGGTGTTTTTATCTTCACTTGTTGAGTGCAACCATAGAGATAGTTGGTGAACCAGCCAGCAGTTTCTTTGGATACACCAACAGAGAGGAGGGAGTTTATGAGCATATTGTGATTGACAGTATCAAATGCCTTGGTAAGATCAATATAGACTGATCCAGGCAGGTCTCCATGGTCAAAGGCGCCGTGAATAAATGAGGTGAATTCTAGTAGGGTAGTGGTGGTGCTGTGTCCTTTCCTGAAACCATGTTGTTGCTGGCATAGTAGGTGGTGCAAGTCCAGATTGTTGGTGAGTTGATCGGTCACTATTTTCTCCAGCGCTTTTGAGAGGAGGGAGTATGGAGATGGGTCTATAGTTACTGCTAGATGTGCGGGCACCGCTTTTGTGAACTGTGTAATCACTGCCTTTTTCTACAAAGATGAAAACTTCCCAAGGCACAGGGACATATTGAGTATTTTAGTGAGGGGTGTTAGGACAGCATCAAGGGTTAAAGATAGCAGTTTTGCATCTAGAGAGTCACCACTATACCTAGTCTTTCCTAGGAACATGGCAATATATGAGCAGACATCACTAGCGGAGATAGTTTTCAAGCAAAGGGTGGAGCACTTGGGGTGGCGGGAACTGACCAGCATCTGTAACGAAGAAACAGCAGGGAGAATAGTGCTTAGGTCAGAGAAAGATATATTGAATGCATCTGCTATTTTGCAGGGGTCTTGGGTGGGGACACCGTCAATGATAAGCATGGTAGGGGGGCGGAGGAGACTTGTCACTAAGTTCTTTTATATTTTCCCAGAACCTCTTTCCATTTCCCCAAGTGATAGAAAGTTTTGTCTGATAGTAAGCAGCCTTTGCTGTCAGATAGCCCATGTGCAGGTGTTAGGCAGCACGGTCACAGTTAAGTCGGTCAGCAGGGCGACCTGACTGAAAGGCTTGGTGCCACAGGTCATCAGGTGCCTCCATTTGGTCGAGCAAGGACCAGTTTACCCAGGGGTAGGATTTTGAGTTTTCTATCCATTTTACATGGGGGCAAAGATGTCACAGGCAGATTGGAAGGCACTTATGAAAAGAACAGGGCAGCATCAATCGACTCCTGCTGATCAAGCGGACCAGTCAAAGTTTCAGAGTAGGTTTCAGAGATGCTTTAAAGCCCCTTTCTTGAGCTGGCGATACATGGAGATCCTGGGTGGGGGCTTCAGCTATTTGTCCAGAGACAAGTTGCAGGGAGTGATCACTGATTGAGTCCATTAGGACCTGAACATCTAGTATGTGCTCAGGATGATTTGTGAGTATGAGATCAATGAGGGAGCTGTGGCTCAAGTTGTTGTTCCTTCTAGTGGGGGTAAGGACTATTTGGGACAGATTTGGGGCAGCAGCTGCATCCCTGAGGGAGGATGTCTGGAGGGCAAGCCAGTTTATGTTAAAATCACCTAGAGCTATGACTTCCCGAGTTTTTGGGAGCTGGCCGATTATGTTTAAGATGGATGTGAAGGCACCCTTTGGTTTTGAGGGTATGTATACTGACATTACATAAAGAGATTTACCCAGTTTTCAATTTCAACCCTAATGGTGAGTGTTTGAGTGCCTGCTGTAGGGCTTATGGTGGCAGTGTTTGTTCCTTGCAGGTGTTCTCAAAGGTACAGAGCCCTACCCCCACCTCGCCTATTCAGCCTATCTGACCTGAATACCATGTATCCCAGTTTGTAAACAGCTAAGTCAGAGGTATGCTGGGACAGCCATGTTTCAGTAATGGTTAGGACATCTTGGTGGTGGAGGCAGACCCAGGCTTGTAGAGAGGCAAGTTTCTTTTGGAGATTACATATATTAATGGCAGTGAGTCGCAGTCCTTTGAGTTGCATTATTTGCCATGGGGTTTGGACAGAAGGGCCAGGGTTTGGGTGAATGTTTCCCACAGGTAGCAGGAGGATGATTGCTGTCCTGGTTAGGGTGATCTTTTGAATCCTTTTGTGAGTGTGCCGTGATGAGACTGCATGATAGCGAAATGTATTGGATATGTGGGAGCATGAGAAGTGCAGTATTTCCTGACCATATAGTAATGGGGTACTCATCATTTCAGGGAGTAGGTGACTTGACACAGGAGGAGGGTGGGGGATGGGACAGGGTTACTGATGAGGGAGTTTTACAGTGCTGTGTAGCACAGGAGGTGATTTGGGGTCTGGGGGTGGGGTAGTGCCAGCATGAATATGGGGAAGATGGAGGTGTGGGGTGAGGGGAGGGTTAAAATGAGGAGAGTAAGCCATGAAGTCACTATGTGAACAAAGAGGAAATATGGCAATATTGCTAGCCATATTTGGGAAGGATTTGGTATTGACCTTAATGAGTCTCTGTACGATGATGGGTAAAGTAAGATTTTCCCAATGCTGATTTGTGGGGCAGGGCACAGTGAGGGAGATCAGGCTTTAGGATTAAATGGGGTATTAGGAAATTATTTTTGTTTCACACACGAAAGCAAACCATGCTGTAATTAAGGAGCTGGGTGAGAAAGTTCGCTGAGAGAGCAGTAGCAGCCTCTAGTGGTAGGACCCGATAACCTACTAATGGAGAAATTAGCTGATTGGTTTTAACCTTCACCAATCACCATGGGCTACAGACCATAAAAGAAGAAGTCAACCATGTGGTGGTGGGCGGTGGGGCAGCTGATGCGGAGCATCAGCGGGCCTTCTAGTGCGAGGTTTTGAAGCGCTCAGCACCGCAATTTCTTTCTCTTTTGCCATTGTTCTTCACACGTTACCTGTAAAATTGTTTCTGGGGTCCTGAAAAGCTCGGGGAGGCGCCCTGCCCTCATGACCACCAGCACTCTCGAGGGGAGCCTTTCTGGTTCTGCTGAAGAGAAAGGAAAAGCACCGATAAATATCAGGTAGGATTTAGAGGGGTGGGGTGGGGTGGGAGGAGTTTCTCCGAGAAAATGCTGTGGGCAAGGGCTTTTAGTATGTGACTACCTGAACAACTGCATAGGAGACTATGAAAATGGTGACTACAACGTCTAGCAGTGTTTGTAGCTTACAGCAGGCAATTAACTTTCATACACAGGCTACTTGTTAATTAACAGCAGGAATCACGGTATCTACAAAAATAAAGGCACAGTGATTATGTTTAAGAGTTGGTTTTAACCAGGGAATTTAGAGCTTGAACTAAAATTTAGGCTCAGTGCCTAAGTAGCAAGAAGGTAATCTAAGCAGGGAATTTTTGGCGCCAAGATTACACTCTAAGGCACAGAGGGTTTTTAGTTTGTGCAGTTTAGAGGCTGGATTGGCTTTATTTTCGATAAGGTGCAGTGTCTATGGTGCGCTGTGTAAAGACTGCAATACATAAAGTTTAAAACTGGTACCAAAATACTTCTTTAAAGGACACAGAGATTTCACTAACAGCCTGTCACTGACATGTTGAGAATACTAAAACATCTAAGGACTGTAGCATGCAGTTTTGAATTTGGCTCTTAAAGTACAGAGAAAGCATCTAAAGACTTTAGCATGCAGTTTTGATTTAGCGCTTAAAGCACAGAGAGAAATAAGGACTTTAGCATGCAGTTTTGATTTGGCTCTTAAAGCACAGAGAAATTCAGTCAGAAACCATTGTTAACCATTGTTAACCATTGCTGCATGATGTCACCGATGATATCATTGATATGACTTTTTGTCTTGGAATAGGATTTCAGACCAACACAAGCCGGGTTCTATTCCACTGCTGAACAATTGTATCATTCTCATTACATTTATGTAGTATGAGAGAAATTGTTATGTGTCATTGATGATGATGGTGAAATACTTGACCAAGATTTGACATTCTACATGGTTCAAAACTTGAAATATTCCAGCTGAGACTCTAACACTTCTTCAAATAGACTTGTTAATTATGAACCACTACAGCTGTGTAGGTTGGTGTCTGCACTCACTACTTGGTGTCCATGAGCACTGGTCAGACACTTGGCAGCTGAGGGTTCAACACAAATTAGTGCAAAGACCTGCTCTTGGGAGCCAGGAACCCAAGACATTGTTACAATCTGGGGACTGCAATTATCAACTACAGAGGAGGAGAAGGATCTTGGGTACTACTCACAGGTCAAATGAACCACTCAGCACAGTGCAGGAAGGTGGCAGCTAAAGCAAACAAGATCTTTGGGTATATTTGTTAGAGTTGTGATCTCCAGCAGAAAGGAGGTCATCCTGCCACTGTACAGATCACTGGTTCAGCCGCACCTAGGAGTACTGCGAGCAGTTCTGGTGCCCCTATCTAAAAAGTATGTCAAACTATTAGAAGGGTCTAGCCCAGCGAAACTAGGATGATCCTTGGGATGGTGGACAAAACATATGAGGAAAGACTGAGTGAGCTCAACATGTACTCACTGAAGGATAGGAGAAAAGAGGTGATATGATCAAACCTTCAAATATTTAAAGGGTATAAATAGGGTATCATTAAGTTAAAAAGATGGAGGGACACCAGGGGTACAGTCTGAAATTGAAGGGTGGAAGGTTCAGGAGAGAGATGAGAAGGCACTATTTCATGGAAAGCATGATATCAAGGTGGCATGCGCTGCTAGAGGAAGTGGTGGCCTTGAATTTGGTGGGCAACTTTAAGAGGGGGTAGGACAAGCCCAGTGGGAAGGTCACTAAGGAGAGGATACTAGAGGGGAGGGTCTGCTAACAAGAGCATTGAACCAGTTGTACTGGTGGTATTGTGTACTGACTGATGCACAGTTGAGCAGGTGTGATGGACATTTGGCCTGTATCTGCTGCCACATTTCATATGTTCATATGTTCATGTCTCCTGCATAGGATACTTATACAGCAGTAGAGCTACAGGCTACTGAGCAGTAGATGGCAGGGGCCTGGGTTGGATTGCCAGAGCAGAACTTGTTTTTCTTACTACAGTTTGTGTAGCATTAGAGATATTTTAGATGTCATTCCTGCTGTTAGAGGGAGAGAGAGAGAGAGAGACTTTCAACAAGGTTTTACATTCTATATTGCTGAAAGGTTCCAACCCAGGCTCTGATGTACTTCAGATAGACAGACTGTCCATTCCAAAACTCACTGCAACTTTGGGGGTCTGCACTCAGTACTGAATGTCCTTTGCCACAGCATGCAACTCCTGTCTAGGAAGCTTAGTACAGTGTTAGAGCTACAGTCTATCTAGCAGTGTAGAGTAAGGTGTGAGTTTGATCCCCAGAGTGGAACATTTTATATTTCATTCTCTCTGTAAATTATATATGTTTGTCTTAGACACTATCTCCCCAGGCACTTCATTTTTCATTGCCAAGGGAAGCCTGCTAGCCCTCTTTCTGGCAACATAATTATTTTATGCAGACCTTCTTTGATGCCTTTAGTACCATTGGTACATTAATTTCTTTTGACGTTTGAAAAAAAAGTAGTAAGTGTTGCTATACTATCAGGATATGCCTTCATTTAGTTAAGATGTTAAACCAATCTTCCTTCTGCCCATCTCTGGTGTCGTCCTAGCATGTCTTTAGGTAGTAATAAAATACCCCAAGGGCCTTTTCACAAGAGTAGGATTTTCATCAATATTCTGGCCAACATTCCCTTCCCAAAAACTGGTTCATGTAATTTGCCAAAGGCTGTGTGTTGGTGGGTGTTGACGTGCAAAATGTCTGACACTGCATATTTACAACCACATCACAATAAGTCTCTTGTTGCTTATAAAGCACTTTGGTATACAATGTGGAATAAAAAGAGATATGACATGCTAATTCTACATCTACGTCTTCATTTCACTTGAGAGAAGCTTCTACTTGAACAATACATATTTCATTATTGTCATTTGCAAATTTGGATCAGAAAGGCACACTGAGCAATGAAAGCTCTTTTACATATGATCATACAATAATGCCAGCAGATTTAATGCCATAGGGTCTAACACATCTGCTCAAATGCAGCTCATAGCTAGGACACTGCTGCTACTCCCTCCCCTTTCCCTCCCTTGTCCCATAGACTGCCTCCCTGAGCCCCCCTCTCTGTTCACATTCCTCCCTACTTTACCTTGCCTATGAACCTAACCCATCCTTTCTTAAAATTATCCACTGATTCCAATGAGATCACCTCCTCAGGTAATGTATTCCATGGCATTACTACCTTTTCCATGAAGTATTGCTTCCTCAGTTCTCTCCTGTACCTCCTCCCACCACCAGTTTCAGGCTATGCCCCTCATGGTTCCTACCCCTTCATTCTAAACAAACCCTCTCTGTTAACTCTACTGATACCCTTCACATGCTCAAAGGTCTCAGTCATATCCCTCTGTCCTTCTGTCTCCCAGAGAGTACATGTTTAGCTCCTCAGTCTCTCCTCATAAGGCTTCTCCTCATTCCATGGATCATCTTAAACCCCTCCTCTGGACTCTTTCCAGGAGCATGACATCCCTCTTGAGTATGGTGCCAGAACTGCACACAGCACTCCAAGTGAGGTCTCACAAAGGATTTGTACAGTGGCAGGATAACGTCCTCCCTTCTTGACATGATCCCTAGCAATGCAACCCATCCTTCTGTTTGCTTTTGCTGCTGCTGCTTTCCTACATTGTTTTGAGTGGTTCATTTTCTTGTGATCACCACCCCAAGATCCTGTTCCTCCTCAGAAGTGGATAACTTCTCCCCCAAATAGTAGCTGTACCCTGGATTCCTAGACCTTAAATGCAGAACACTACACTTATTAGCGTTAAACCCCAACTGCCATGTTTTTGACCAATGTTCCAGTCTTTCCAGATGTTCCTGGTGTATCCTCCTCCCCTCCTCAATGTCCACCACTTCTCCTAGTTTGGAATCATTGGCAAACAGGCTCATTTACTCACAATTTCCTCCACAATGTCTGCTTTGAAAGCACTAAATAGCAGTAGACCCAGATCAGATCCCTGCAGGACCCCACTAGTGACCTCGTAGGTGCTTGAGAGCTCCTCCCTACCACTACCCTCTGCTGCCTGCCACTCAGCCAGTTCTTAATCCACTTAACCACCTTAACCCCCACCCCAAGTTCCTCAGCTTGCCCAGCAGTCTCCATGTGGCACCAAGTCAAATGCCTTTCTGAGGTCCAAATACAGGTCATCAACTGGCTGATCTCCATCTAGAGATCTGAGATTGAGAAGTGACTGCCATTTACCACCACACTCTACCTCCTATCTTTCAACTAGTTAGATACCCAGCACACCACCTTCTCACCCACCCCAGCCATCTAAGTTTCTTTATTAGCCTTCTGTGTGGTACAGTGTCAAAGGCCTTACAAAGTTCACATAGGCCAAGTCTACTTCCTCCCTGGATCCACATCTCTAGTTACTCAGTCAAAGACATCTATGAGATTTGTCTGACATGACTCCTGCCAGTGAAGCCAGGCTGCCAGTGTTCCTGCAGCCCATATGTCCCCAGGTACTCCATCAGTATCTCCTTCAGCAGGCCCTCAAAGAACTTCACCACCATTGACATAAGACTGACAGGTCAGTAATTTCTGGCTTCCTCAGTGCTACCACTCTTGTGCAGAGGATCCATGTTGGCCCTTATTCATTCCTCTGGAACCACCCCCATTTCCAATGAAGTGCTAAATAGTGTTGCTAGAGGGTAGCTAACATTGTGCTCTGTTTCTTAATCACCCTTGAGGGAATCCCATTTAGCTCCATCACCTTGTTTTCCTTAAGGGCTTTTAACCCATGGAGGACTGTCACTTCCATAAATGAAGTTGTGTCCACTCCTCCCTCCCCCAGGTGCCTGCCAATGCATGATGGCCTGTCCCCTTCCACTGTAAAGCTGAAGCAAAGTATTTGTTTAAAATTGTAGTCTGTTCTTTGTCACCCTCTGCACTGTCACCCCCCCCCCCACCCCGTGGTCTCCTATATACCACCTGTGCCTCCCACCTTCCACTTAAATCCCCAAAGAAAATATTTTCCCATTTTTGATCTCCTGGGTGATCCTGTCCTCAGACTGAGGTTTTTCTGTCCTTACCCTCCTTCCTGCTTCCCTTTGTTTCTCTATATACCTCCCTGCCTGCCTCCATTTGGGCCTGCTTGTACTTTTTGAAAGCTGTTTTTTCTCCTTTGAGCTTTAGTCACCTCCAGGGACCCTGGTTTTCCATTTTACCAGTAACACGGTAACAATCACGGAATCCTGCTTGATTTATGGATTTGAATTCTTGTACTGGTGCCTCATGGAAATTGCATGTCACTGCACAGAATCTCTAAGATTTCAGCATCTTTTAAATTTTTTATTTTCTTTCTATGTCCCCTTCTCACAGCATCAGTCTCCACTTTTCAGAGGTCCCTAGCCTGGGTATCCCTAGCTTTACCCCAGGTAATGCTCAGGGAGCTCTGTGGGCCTGCCCCTATCCTGCCTGGATTGTGCCCCCCCCAGGTGGGAAGGGAGGATCCCAGATCACCCCTCCACACCCCTTAGTGTGTGTTGGGCAGCTCAGTGGGTCCCTCATGGAGCCTGGTTATGAAGTCTGGGACACCTGGGTCCCTTCTGCCAGTGGCCGATGTGGGGTGATTGTTTCTGGTTTTCTGGTCTCTGTCCCTGAGGGCACTGGCACTAGAGGAGATCCAAGGAGGCAGGTCACATAGAGGCATGCCACTGCTCCAGATCCTGGCTAGTGTCCTCCCTCCTGATCACTCTGCAGCACCATTGCACCACCACCCATGGTCACACAGGTGGTGGTAAAGCAGCAGGACCTGCAGCCCACCCTCCTGGAGGAAGAGTGCAGTCCCACAGGTGCTCAATCCTACTCCCCTGGCCAGACCTCCAGCAACCCGAGTTAAGCTTCTGACCTGGGTCGCTGGCATTGCAAACAATAGTGCTACTGCAGCACCAGTGAGCACAGATTTCAGCATCTTAAAATGAATGTTGCTGTGCTTTGCATTCTTTCTGCTTTGCTGCATATAGAGTCAGTAAGGAAATCATCATAGAAACATAGAAACATAGAAGTTGTGATGAGATAAGGACCATAGAGGCCCATCCAGTCTGCCCATTTCTTTTTCTACCTTATAAATGTGCCATCGGCCTTGCTCTGTCAGTGACCTATCTATTCATAGTCATTTGTATTGCTCCTTATGCCTATCCCATGCCTGTTTGAAGCCCTGCACTGTATTCATAGCCACCACTTCTTGTGGTAAGCTATTCCATGCATCTACCACCCTTTCTGAGAAAGAATTTCCTCACATTCCCCCTTAATCGGCCTCCTCTAATCTCATGCTGTGTCCTCTTGTCCTGCAATTTTTCTTATATTTAAACATGTTAGACTCTTTCACCTTGTTTATGCCCTTAAGGTGTTTAAATGTCTCGATCATATCACCTCTCTCCTCCTTTGCTCAAGGGTATACATATTGAGCTCCGTTAATCTGTCCTCATATGTCTTCTGATGCAGTCCCTGCACCATTTTGGTTGCCCTTCTCTGGACTGCCTCATTTGGTTAATGTCCTTGTGAAGGTGTGGCCTCCAATACTGCACGAGTACTCCAGATGGGGCTAACCAATGTCTTGTACAGAGGATCATTACCTCCCTCTTACGACTTGTGATACCCTACTAATACACCCTAACACCCCCTAGCCTTACCTACTGCTTTAGAGGTCTGCTTGATGATTTTAGGTCATCAGTGATGATGATGCCCAAGTCTCTTTCTTCCTTTGTGACTGCTAGCAACTCCTCCCAGCCTATAAGTGGCTTCAGGGTTTCTCTTCCCTATGTGCATGATTTTGCACTTCTTTGCATTAAACCCCAGTTGCCACTCTTCTGACCATTTTGCTAGTTTATCCAGATCTCTTCTCATTCTGCCCACCCCATCTGGATCATCTACTCTGTTGCAGATCTTGGTGTCATCTGCAAACAGACAAGCCTTACCCTCTAGTCCATCTGCGAGGTCACTAATGAAGATGTTGAATAGGACTGGCCCCAGGACTGATCCCTGAGGTACCCACTTGTGACTTGCATCTCTTCTGACTGTATACCATTTACCACCACTCTCTGTTTTCTGTCAGTCAACCAGTTTGCCACCCAGTTGACCAATCCTGACCCACCCCGAGCCTACCTAGCTTATTTATCAATCTTCTATGTGGAACAGTGTCAAAGCTTTGCTGAAGTCAAGGTAGGCGACATCAACTGCTCCCCTTGGTCCACCACTCTGGTTACCCAGTCAAAGAAATCTATGAGATTAGTTTGACAGGACCTTCCTTTGTAAACCCATGCTGTCTTGGATCCTGTGCCCCTATGGATTCCAGGTGTTGCACTATCCTTTCCTTAAGGAGTGCCTCCATAATCTTGCCCACTACTGAGGTAAGACTGACTGGTCTGTAGTTCCCCGCCTCCTCCCTGCTACCACTCTTGTGGAGCGGGATCACATGAGCCCTTCTCCAGTCTTCTGGGACCTCTCCTGTGCTCAGAGACTCACTAAACAATTCTGCTAATGGCTCTGCTAGTTCCTCCTTTAGCTCCTTAGAGTACCCTGGGATGTATGCCATCAGGTCCCATTGCCTTATCCACCCTGAGCCTAGCAAGCTCTTGTAGGACCCTTTCTTTTGTGAAGGGAGTAGTGCTCACCTCCCTCCCCCTGTGTCCATGATGCTGAGCTGTGGGCCTGCCCTACCTTCTCTTCAGTAAATACTGAGCAAAAGTATCTATTTAGGATAGATGCCTTTACAGGGTCCTCCTCCTCACATGCTCCCTTCTCCATTAAGCTTAGCAATACCCCTCTGGACTTTCTCCTTTCACTAATGTATCTATAGAAAGTCTTGTCACCTTCTTTACTGTTCGTGCTAGTGTTTCCTCAGTTTGGGACTTTGCCTGCCTTACTGCCTTACCTGCTTCCCTTAGGGCAGTTTGGTATGCCTCCTATCTTCATCCCGCTGTGTTCCTTATATTTTCTGAAGGCCAGCCTTTTGGCTCTGACCTTTTCTGCTACTGTATTTGAGAACCAAAGTGGTTTCCTTCTTCTTTGCACTTCCTTTTCTGTCTAACACAATGGGATGTTGCTTCAAGTATTGTATCCTTAATGCTTGCCCACTTTGCCTGTACCTCCTCACCTGTGTTTCTTTTGCCAGGGCTAGCTTAACTCTGTTGGCCATCTTATCAAAGTCAGCTCCTCTGAAGTCCCATATTTTTGCCTTGAATGGGATGATTTAGATGTAGTAGCAAATTGAACCATACCATGTGATGGTCACTGGACCCCAGGTGACCTTCTACCTGGAGATCTGTGATCCCTTCTTTGTTAGTCAGTACTAGATCTAGGATAGCCCTGTCTCTTGTGGGTTGCTGTACCAGTTGTTTGAGGCCCTCCCTGCAGGAATCCACTATGAGTCTAGTTCTGGCAGATGTTCCTGCTGGTATTGACCAATCTATATCTGGCATGTTGAAGTCTCCATTATCAGAACCTCCCTTTAGCTGTCATGTTTTGTATATCTTCTAACAGTAATGTGTCTATGTCCTCCCTCTGGTCTGGGGCCTGTAGACAACCCCAGTTCTTATGGCTGTCCCATTTCCTGTTTCCAGGGTGACCCACAGTTCTTCTGGCTCCTTATGTGTATTCTGAATTTCTGTAGCTTTGATATTTTCATTAACATACAGGGCCACTCCTCCCCCTTTGCACCTCGGTCTCTTCTGAACAATACATAGCCAGGTACTGAAGTCTCCCAAGTGTGGTTACTGGTAAACCACGTCTCACTAATTGCTACTATGTCCAGTTAGCCTCTGACATTATTGCCTGCAGGTCTGGGATCTTATTTCCCAGGCTGTGAGCATCCACACTGCTTTGTTGTAATCAGCCATTCAGTTTAAGCACCCATGCCTAGTGGTTAGAGTAACAAACATTGATTGAACTGGGTACATAAGGCAGACTTGGGTTTGAATCCCACAGCCTCCACTTGCATGCTGTGTGACTCCAAGCAAGTCACTTAACCTCCCCAGTGCTTCTAGGTTACTCCTGAAACAGACAGTTCTGCCTAATGGGCCTTACCTGCTTTACAAAGAATATAAAAAATACCAATATATGTTTACTACCTCATAGAATAGTAGTCAGGGTAGCATGTAATTTGCCTGAGTTTTACTTGCGCTGCAATGATTTTCTATAGGTAAAGATAAATGTTCAGATACATTTTCTGTGTTTTATAAGCTTAATTTTAGATTTTAGTCAGGTTTTTATTGTATTCTTTGCATATAATCATCTAGGTTGTAGATTGCTAAATGCAGGATCACTGTTACCAACTAGCTTATTCAAGTTTATAATCAGTAGGGCCATCCAAAATCCTCAATTGTTTGAATGAAAACTAGTCTGAATGAAAGTATGTTCACAAAGAAGAAACTGCCTTTATACTTATGAAAAGATTTCACAGTTAGCACCCCATTTAGGTGAATTGAATCATTTGCACCTTTTCTCACACTCGCTGTTTCAGTCTCTGTGACAACAAAAGTTTTCTGATAGACTGCTTAAACAAAAAGCAAATGTTAAGTATTTATGTACTTATGTTTGTCCAGTGGATTTTGAAAGCACAGTCAATGACATACAGAAGGTAAGACCCCAGAGGCTGTATGATGCTGGTGGGCAGAGTGGTGCTCAATTCACATCTGAACAAAGACATGAAAACTGGGAGACACCTTTTCATAGACACAAGTAAAAAAAAAAAAAGCATCCACATGTCTGGGAGATGCATGAATCCATTGAAGGTCCTCCAATAATCACTGCACTGGTGGATGGGGAATGTAGTACTGCTGCCGTCCTTCCGGGGATGGGGGCCATAGTGCTGATACTGCCATCACACCTGAGGGAATGGTGAATGTAGTACGCTGCCATCACACCTAAGGAATATGAGGGCACAGTGCTGCTCCTTCTGTCACACCTGAGGGAGGGAGGGAGGTCATAGTGCTGTTGCTGCTGTCATCACACCAGAGGATGGGGCCCGTAGTGCTGTTGGTGCTGCCATCGCACCTGAGGGATGGGACCGTAGTGCTGCTTCCATCACACCTTAGGGATGGAGGCTGTATTGTTACTGCTGCCATCACATCTTGTACCTAAAATAACTTTAAATTGGTACAAGGATGGAAGGATGTGTAATAGCAGAGGTCAAAATTACTAAAATGCATGTTAGCAGAGTTAAAATTGTTAAAGTACACAAAACCAAACACCGTAAAACTGGATTTTGGCTTAGTAGACACCAGTGACAATACCGTTTTTACAATGTGCAAAATGGAATATGCCCTTTCTCAGTCCCGGTAAACAGTGCCCTGGTCACCTCCTTTGAGAACCACAGTGGCCTCATTCTCCTCTCACCCTTGTTTATTTACCTTTAAACTACTTGCTGTTAACTTAGTTATTACTCCTGTATTCTATTCCATTGTGCCTCCACCACCCGGCTATCCCCCTCAGAGTATTTCCTAAAGCAGTTTCCCACTTTTTAAAATCAGCTCATCCTACTGTGCTTTTTTATCTATATGGCAAACCACACGGCACAATGAGCACTTGTACCCAGGGGCTACCCACAATGAGGTCTGCAATGCTGTCCCTGTTTGTAAGTGTCAGATCTAGCACTTCCAAATCTCTAGTGGGATCTGTAACCAGCTGCCTGAGAAATGTCCCTTGCAAGGAATCTTGAATGACCCTGTTCCTAGTTGTAGCTGTGGCCTGGATGTTCTCATCCACATCTAGCAGATTAAAATCACCAATAATTACTAATTCCCTTTGCTTGCCATTTTGCCTATGGCCTCCCCTAAACCCTGTCCAGTTCCTCCCCTGTATTGGTGGCCTTACACCACCCCATTTGTATAAAAGTCCCAGACCCTGTCTCCAAGAAAAACAAAGAATCTCCAGAGGCTCCTTCCCACTGTGTCCTTGTATTTCCATGGCTTTAACACCAGCCTTTACATATAAACCCATCCTTAATACTGGTCTTTACAGTACATATAAACCCAGCCTTTCTTTCCTGCTCCATCCTTTCTAAACATGTTGCAACTTCCTAGGCCACCTCCCAGTGGTAGTTGTCTGTGCACCATGATTCTGTTATAGCCACCAGACCCTGGTCTGCTTCTGCGATTGTAGGCTCAAGGTCAGGAATTTTGTTTGCTAGGCTCCTTGAACTGGTACGCATGGCTCTCTACTCCTTTTTGTCTCTCATAGAAACATAGAACATAGAATTTGACCGCAGATAAGGTCCGCTTGGCCCACCCAGTCTGCCCATTTCCTACCTAATGGATAAGCTGCAGATCCCAGTTAACCAGCAGCCTACTTTTCTACCCCCACCCTAGAATTGCCTTAAGGCTGTCCCATGTATACTTGAATTCAACCACTGTTTTGACTCCACAACCTCTTCCGGAAGGCCGCTCCACATATCCAAAACCCTCTCTGTGAAAAATGCTTCCTTACATTACCTCTGAGCCACCCACCCATCTTCAAATTGTGCCCCTTGTTCTTGCACACCTCTTGTTTTGAAAAATGCTACCCTCTTGGACTTAGTTTATACCGTTGAGGTACTTGAAAGTTTCTATCATGTCCCCTCTCCTCCTCCTTTCCTCGAGGCTATACATATTAAGCTCCTTTAGTCTCTCTTCATATGTCTTCTGGTGCAGACCATGCACCATTTTAGTGCCCTTTTCTGGACAGCTTCCATCTTGTCTGTGTCCTTGCGGAGATTGGGTCTCCAGAACTGCACACAGTACTCCAGATGGGGTCTCACCAGCTGTCTGTACAGAGGGATAACAACTTCCTGTTTTCTACTGGTGATGCCTCTCCTATGCATCCCAGTATTCCCCAGCCCTCCTTACTGCCCTCTCACATTGCTTGCCCACCTTTAGGTCATCTGATATAACTACCCCAGGTCCCTTTCCATTTTGTTGTTGTTAGTATCTCACCCCCATTGTGTACTCTTCCCCTGGGTTTTGTTTCCCAGGTGCATTACCTTGCACTTCTTAGCATTAAATCTAAGCTGCCATACATTTGACTATTCCTCCAACCTTGCCAAGTCCCTTCTCATCCTTTCCACCCACCTTGTGCATCAGCTCTGTTGCAGATCTTTGTGTCATCTGCAAAGAGACATACTTTTTCTTCCAGTCCCTCTGCAATGTCGCTTATAAAGACATTGAAGAAGACCGTCCTAATACTGAACTCCCTGCACCCCACTAGTAACCCCCTTTCTTCAGAGTGGACTCCATTTACTATTACTCTCTGTGTCCTATTCTCCAGCCAATTCTTTACACAGGCTATCATCTTGGGACCCACTCCCAGGCTGGCTAACTTGTATATTAATCTTTTGTGTGGGACTGGGTCAAATGCCTTGCGAAAGTCTAGGTAAGCCATGTCCACAGCCCCTCCTGATCTACTACTTTGGTCACCCAGTCAAGAAATCTATTGAGATTCGTCTGCCATGACCTTCCTGCTGTGAATCCATGCTGCCTTGGGTCCTGTGCCCTCTGGCCTCTAGGTACTCTACAATTCTTTCCTTCAGAAGTGATTCCATCATTTTCCTATCACTGAGGTTAAACTAACAGGTCTGTAGTTTCCTGCTTCTGCCCTGCTCCCACTTATGTGAAGGGGAATCACATCTGCCCTCCTCCAGTCCTCAGGTACCACCCCATCCTCCCATGAACTGTTAAAGATGGTAGTCAGTGGTGTCACTAGTTCTACCCTTAGTTCTTTTAGAATTCTGGGATGAATCCCATCAGGCCCCATTGCTTTGTCCACTTTCAGTTTTAAGAGTTCTTTCAGAACCTTTTCTTCTGTAAATGGGCTGGTATCAACTTCTGTATCCAGAGTGTTTCTATTGTTTGTTTAGGTACCTCCCCTCTTCATTTGTAAATACTGAGCAAAAATATTTGTTTAGCATCTCTGCCTTTTCACCATCACCCTCTGCCCACCCCTCCCTTTATTAATTAAGCCTCACTATCCCTCCTTAGTCTTCCTTCACTCCCTGATGTACCTAAAAAGGTTTTATCCCCTCTTAACTGAGTTGGCTATCTTTTCCTCAGTTCAGGCCTTTACTGTTCTGACTGCCTTCCCAGCTTCCTTTGCTTTAACTGATACAATTTTCTGTCCTGCTCCTTCTGTGATTCCTTGTACTTTCTGAATGCTTTCTTTTCTCTTGAACCTTCACTGCCACCTCCTTTGAGAACCATAGTGGTTTCTTACATCGCTTTGTTTTGTTTATTTGCTTCACACAAAGGCTTGTTACCTCTGTGATGGCAGTTTTTATTATTCCCCATTGTTCTTCCACCCCTCCTTCCTGCCCATTTGCTAGTGCATTCTTGGGCACTCACCCATTTGTAGAGTCAGCCCTCCTAAGTCAGTACTTTTGCCTTTGTGGCTTGACTCTATTGCTGTGTTTATTGTGAACCATACTGTTCGATGGTCACTAGTTCCCAGATGGCTACCCACTTCTACCTCTGTGATCCTCTCTCCATCTCCATTTGAGAGGACCAGGTCTAAGATTGCTCCCTCTCGAGTGGGTTCCAATACTAGTTGTCTAAGGCATGCCCCTGTAGGGCATCTAGAATAACCCCACTCTTAGAATTGGTTGCTACAGCTGCACTCCAGTTAACATCTGGCATATTCAGATCACCATACCTCTCAAGTGTCCCTCATTACGAGGGACATCCCTCATTTTCCCCTTAAAATTGCCCTGTTCCTCATCCATCCCTCATGAAAAAGGTGTTGCCCACATAGAGAATGTGCTGTAAATTCAGACTTTAAAGCAGAAGCTCTCAATATTCTAGAATACTAAATCCAAAACAAACCTTGTACAAGTAAACACTAGGGTTTTCACAGTGTTCTGAGCTTGTATCTCCATATCTGGGGATATGTCCCTCATTCTGAGGGTCTGTGTCCCTCATTGTCCCTCATTTTGAGTGTCCAAAATGTCCATGTCCCTCATTTCAGTGACAAAGGGTTGAGAGGTATGCAGATCACCCATCAGCAATATCTCCCTTTATCTACCATTCTAAGTATACTTTCTATCATTTCCTTGTCCATTTCCTCCCCGAGAGGGAGTCTGTATCAACCCTGTGCGGATTGTGGTGCCATTATCTGCCTCCAAATTGACCCACAGTGCTTCTTCTCCTCCCTGTTTACCCTTTTGTTCTGTTGCTTTGATTCCTTTTCTTGTGTAGAGAGCTACTCCTCCTCCTCTTTACCCTCCCTGTCCCTCTTTTAGATAGTGTATCCTGGTATGTTTACATCCCAGTCATGGTTCTGTGTGTACCATGTTTCTGTGACTGCCACGATATCCAGATGTTCCTCCGCCATCAAGGCCACTAATTCAGGAAGCTTGTTACCCAGACTACAGGCATTGGTACTCATTGCTCTCCATTTTTGATGGCTTTACCTTCTGTAGCAGCATCCCACACTGACCTTTCTACCTTGGTCTTTTTCTCATTTAGTACCCTGTTTTGTAGGGAGGCTGGGATTTTCCTGCTGCTTATCAGTGCCTCCCCATTGACTAGTTTAAAAGCTTGCCAATGAAGCATTTAAACCGATTGCCCAAAAGACTTGTTTCCTTCCTGGACAGATGCAGACCATCCTGCCAGTACAGGCTGGTGTCCCTCCAGGTGGAACCACAGTCTTCAATGAAGCCAAATCCTGTGTTCCACACCATTTTTTCAACCATTCGTTAAACTGCATGGTGCAAAGTACCCTCGCCTCACCCATGCCACTGACAGGCAGCACCTCTGAGAAGGATACTGTGTGTGCTACTTGTCTTAGGGCCCCTCCCAAGTCTCCTTGCCCATACTTTGCCCTCTCTTTCCTAGTCCATCCTTCACCCTTCTTTTTCACTATTACTGTACTTCCCTTTTTATCTTCTGTATACCCATCCTCCCAAGTATTTTCCTCTGCCCAAGTTCCACTTCTCAACCCTCCCATTCCTTCCTCCATTGCCCCTACTCCCCACTACCTCTGGGAATTTATTTCCTGGCTCTTCTTCACTGCTGCTCCATCATCTGTGTGGTATTCACTGCTTTCTGCATTTCTTCTACCTCCTCACTTAGCTATTTTAAATGCCCATTGAAGTAGCATTCAATCCTTCCACCCAGGATTCTGGATGGATTTAGGCCATCCCATTTGTACAGGCCATTAGTCATCCAGGTAGGACACTAGTCTCTGATGTAGTCATGCTGCTCCTCTCTGCTCCATGCCTTCAACCAGTTGTTGAAAACTGACATCGTTTGCCCTATTATCCCTAGCTTTGCACAGGTAACAACTTGGTGAAGGTCACCATGTGTTCTACATGCTTCAAGCCTCTACCCACCTCCTAAATCTATACTGCACCACCTTGGCTGCATCCCCTACAAGGTAATTTGTCCCCAGATGGACAAAAACATCCAGCTTGCCCTCTGGTCCTTTTGCAGCTCCCTTCTATCCATGCTGAGGCACTGGGAGGCACCTCACCTCCCTCTATCCCTCCCATAGTGTACCCAAAACTGCCCTTCTGATTATTGATTCCACCACAGATGTTGCTTCCTCTTCTGTTGGGGTCCTCTTCCTCCTCCTTGGGCAACCACTCTGAAAGATCCAGAACATCCTCCCTTGCCATGACAATGGGTGCCTCATCTCAGTAGTTCCATCACACCAGGGTGGTGAAACAGTTCTGTAGTTTCACTGGCTGAGGAATGTGTTCCCTTATCTCAACTCCACCCTGTTGGAGCCCACCACTGTCCAGTCATAACTCATCCTAGGGCACCTTCTGAGGCATTAGTGGTGGACTAGGTGGCCTCTGGTTGGGGAACAGGTCCCTAAATCCTAGCCAGTTCAGCACAGAGTCTAGAGACCTCTGGAGCCCAGAGAGATACCTGCAAATGGGGCAGCATCTCAGTCTCCAGAAGGTCTCCTTGAATACTGCCGCTCCACAGCCACTGCACAGCATGACCCCATAATTCCCCAAATCTATTTATCTATTACCTGAAAATTAATTTATACCCCTTTTCCCACATGAGATAATTCATAGAAACATAGAAACATAGACTTTGATGGCAGATAAGGACTGCTAGCACATCCAGTCTGCCACTTCCTACCTATTGTATAAGCTGCAGATTTAGTTAACTAATAGCCTATTTCCTCCTACCCCCACTAGAATTGCATTATGTCTGTACCATGCATTTCTGAATTCCCCTACTGTTTGTGATGTCATTATCTCCTCAGAAAGGCTGTTCCATGTGTCCAACACCATCTCTGTGAAAACTACTTCCTCACATTGCCCCTGTGCTGTCCCCTCTATCTTCAAATTGTACCCTCTTGTTCTTGCACATCTCTTCTTCTGAAGATGCTGCCCTCTTGGACTCTGTTGATTCCCTTGAGGTACTTGAAAGTTCCTATCATGTCCCCCTCCACCTTTCCTTGAGGGTATACATATTAAGCTCCTTTAGTCTCTCTTCATATGGCTTCTGGTGCAGA
The DNA here is from genome assembly GCA_016271365.2 of Neoceratodus forsteri. Classification (NCBI taxonomy): domain Eukaryota; kingdom Metazoa; phylum Chordata; order Ceratodontiformes; family Ceratodontidae; genus Neoceratodus; species Neoceratodus forsteri. The sequence continues at coordinate 632,305,604 of CM057455.1, read as the reverse complement.
TCCTGCACCATTCTAGTGCCCTCCTCTGGACCACCTCAATCCTGTCTATGTCCTAACAGATATGGGGTCTCCAGAACTGCATGAAGTACTCTAGATGGGGTCTCTCCAACTGTCTGTACAGAAGGATAACAAATTCCTGTTTTGTACAGTTGATGCTCTCCTATGCATCCCAGTATTCCCCAGCCCTCCTTATTGCCCCCTCACGTTTGCTTGCCTACCTTTAGGTCCTCTGATATGACTACCCCGGTCCCTTTTCATTTTGTTCTTGTTACATTCCCCTCCCCATGTTGTGTACTCTTCCCTTGGGTTTTGCTTTTCAGGTGTATTACTTTGTACTTCTTTGAATTGAATCTAAGCTGCCTAATATTTGACAATTCCTTCAACCTTGTCAAGTCCTTCTCATTCTTTCCACCCCACCTTGTGTATCAACCCTGTTGCAGATCTTTGTGTTGTCTGCAAAGAGGCACACATTTCCTTCCAGCCTCTCCGCAATGTCACCTATAAAGATATTAAAGAGAACCAGTCCCAGTACTGAACCCTGCAGTACTCCTCGCAAGTAACCCCCTTTCTTCGGAGGGACTGCATTTACTTTTACCCTTTGCATAATGTTGTCCAGCCAATTGTTTACACAGGCTACCATCCGGGACCCACTTCCAGGCTGGCTAACTTGTTTATTAATCTTTTGTGTGGGACTGGGAAAATGCCTTGCTAAAGTCTAGGTAGGCCATACCCACAGCCCTCCCTGATCTACTACTTTGGTCACCCAGTCAAAGAAATCTATTAGATTTGTCTGACATGGCCTTCCCACTATGAATCCATGCTGCCTTGGGTCCTGTGCCCGCTGGCCTCTAGGTTCTCAACAATTCTTTCTTTTAGAAGTGATTCCATCATTTTCCATATCACTGAGGTCAAACTAGCAGGGTCTGTAGTTTTCTGCCTCTGCCTTACTCCCACTTTTGTGAAGAGGAATCACATCCACCCACCTCCAGTCTTCAGGTACCACACCATCCTCCCATGATTTGTTAAAAGGGTAGTCAGTGGTATTATTAGTTCTCCACTTAGTTCTTTTAGAATTCTGGAATGAATCCTGTCAGGCCTCATTGCTTTGTCCACCTTCAGTTTAACAAGTTCTTTCAGGGCTATTTCTTCTGTTAATGGACTGGTATTGACCCCTCTATCCAGGTGCTTCTATTGTTTGGTTTAGGTTCCTCCCCTCCTATTTGTTGTTTGTGACTAAGAAAGCAGTGTAGTGCAGTGGGTTAGGCTCTGAGTTGCAGATCTGGAGACCTGGGTTTGAATCCCACAGCTGCCTAAGTGCATACTGTGTGATCCTGAGCAAGTCACTTAACTTCCTTGTGCTCCCAGGTGACACCTGTAAACAACCTTTCAGCTTAGTGTGTCTCTCTTGGTTAAACAAACAAACAAACAAAATCAATACTGACCAAGGTACTCATTCAGTATCTCTGCCTTTTCACTGTAACCCTCTCTCCACCTCCACTTTATTAGGCCTCACTTCCTTCCTTGGTCTTTCTTTGCTCCTTAATGTACCTGTAAAAAGTTTTATCCCCTTCATAACTGAGATGGCTATCTTTTCCTTGGTTTGGGCCTTTGCTATTCTGATTGCCTTCCCCACATTCTTTTGCTTTAACTGATACAGTTCCCTTTCCTGCTCCTTCTGTGATTCCTTATACTTCCTGAATGCTCTCTCTCCCCAACCATCCCCACCACCTCTTTTGAGAACTACAGTGGATTTATCCTTTATTTTGTTTTGTTCATTTGCTTCTCACAAAGGCTTGTTGCCTCTGTAATGGCAGTTTTGATTTTTTCCCATTGTTCCTCCACCCTCCTTCCTTCCGATTTGCTAGCACATTCTTAGGCACTCTCCCATTTTGCCAGAGTCAGCCCTCCTAAGTCCAGTACCCTCGCAATTGTGGCTTAACTCTCGGCTGTGATTATTGTGAACCACACTGTTTGGTGTTCGCTTGTTCCCAGATGGCTACCCACTTCTAAATCTGCGATTCTCTCTCCATCCCCATTTGAGAGTACAAGGTCTAAGATTGTTTCCTCCTGTGTAGGTTCCAGCACTAGCTGTCTGAGGCATGCCCTCTGTAGTACATCGAGAATGGCGCTGCTCTGGGATATGGCTGCAGCCAAATATGCTTCAGTTAACATCTGCCATATTCAGGTCAACCATCAACAATATTTCTCCCTGTTTTGCCTTTCTAAGGATGCCTTCTACCATTTCCTTGTCCATTTCCTCCCCTGAGATGGTGGTCTGTATACAACACCTGTGCAGATTGTGGTGCCATTTCCTGTCTTTAAGGTGACCTCGGTGCCTCCTCTCCTCCCTGTTTACCCTTTAGTTCTAGTGTTTTGATCCTTCCTTATGTGAGAGCTATTCCTCCTCCTCCTCTTTTTACCCTCCCTGTCTTGCCTGTAGATTGTGTACCCTGGTATGCTGATTTCCCAGTCGTGGTTCTCTGAGAACTATATTTCTGTGACTGCCATGATATCCAGATATCCTCTTCCATCAAGGCCACTAGTTCAGGAAGTTTTTAGAGCATTGGTACTCATCGCCTCCATTTTTGATGGCCTTACCCTTTCTAGACCCATTCCTGTCCTTACTGCCTTTGTCTTTTCTCCATTTACCCCTGTCCTGCTCCCTATCGACCTCTCTACCTTGATGTTTACCTCACTAACTACCCTGCTTTGTGGGAGAAAGCTGGGAATTCCTGCTCCTTTCAGTGCCATCCCCTTGGCTAGTTTAAAAGCTTGCCAATGAAGCATTTAAACCTATCACCTAGGATCCTGGTTCCCCTACTTAACAGACACAGGCCATCTCACCAATAGGCCTGTGTCCATCCAGTGGACCCCCAGTTGCCAATAAAGCCACTCCTGTTCTCCACACCAGTTTTCAACCATTCATTGAATCCCATGGTGTGAGTACCTTAGCCTCACCCATGCCATAGATAGGCAGCACCTGAGAAGGTTACTGTGTGTGCTACTTGTCTAAGGCCCTCCTAACTCACAAACTCCTCCTGCACTGTTCTGATCCCATTCCCAGTTAGATCATTCGTCCCTAGGTGTACATTTATGTCTGGCTCTCTCCCGTGCAACTGCTCCCATTATCTTGAGTATTCACTTCCTGTGCCTCCAACTCATATTGCAGGGCACCTTACCTCCCTTTCCCTCTCTCACCCAGTTCTACCCTCTAACAACTGGGTCCCCCACCAGGAGCTGTTTCCTTCCACTGTGGGGTCCTTTGCCACCCTCCTGTGGGGCTCCTTGTGCAGGTTCCCAGTATCCTCCTTGGGCTCCACAGTGGGTGCCTCAGTAGAGGACCCATGCTCTGCCAAGGTGGCGTGTGAGTTGTGGAGAGGTGCAACTGGGGATGCACCTGTGTTCCACCACCCTCACCCTCCCTGAGCCTACTGTGGTCCAACCACTCCTCTTTCTTGGCAACCTCTGAGGCAGCGGTGGCAGGGTGGTCCCTGGGTGGGGAGCTCCTCAGAGCAGAGAGGTGCCTGCAAATAGGGCAACATTGCATCCTTCAGAATATGTTCCAGAAGACTACCACCCCACAGCCAGTACATTGCACCCTCCCATGTCTCTCTCCTCCTTTCCTGTTTAGGATATTTGTTTTTTCTTTTTGTTAGTGTGTGTGAGTGTATGCATGCATTTACCCCTACACAGTGTGCTAGGCTGTTGGATAATTCCAAATGTTTCGTGTGGGCGAGCAGGCTGCATCAAGCCAGTGCACACCACAAAGGGTGTGGCTAACCCCAATATTTTACACAAACCAGAAAGTGATGGCACACAAGCTGTAGACTGATTTTGGGATGCAAATAAAGTGATTTAATTTTCACCACAAGATGCTCAGCATATGTTTAGTACAGTATACAATACCACAAGTCCCAGTCTGTAAATGTAAATAATTAGATTCAGCTCAACAACAGCAATAGCAAAGTGCGAAATAGTGACTCAGCGCTGTAACTCCTAACCAGAGTCTTCCTCAGGGTGGCTAGTGAGAGCAAGTGAACCTTTAATACCAACATTTTTGAATTAAATGGGTGGAGCCCATTCATCAGTAATTAAAGTGAAGTTCAGTATTGCAAAATATTTTAAGTGCTTTTAAATGCTTATTAAATAGACTCATATCGGTCAGAGTGAATAAAATACCATTACAAAAGAAGTAGTAAACAATCATTTAGTAACCAAAAAGCTAGATATTACTACACACCTAATTAATTTCTTAATATTCTAACAATATAATTATCATAACTATTTTCAGCCAATGTAATGCATGACAAATATGTGGACTAGCTTAAAGGTAGCAAAAATAAAGACTCAAGCCTGTATGTCCTCAAGGTCAGTCTCAAAGCAACATTACAGAAGACCCCAGAAAATCAGTCTCATGGCAGTCCATTCAGTATCTGAGTTTTTTTTCCTCAAGGCAACATGCAGGCTTATGATGCGTCCCAAAGCATAGGAGAAAACAAGATTTCTGTTGATGTAGAAGCCCTGTATACAAGAGCATGTCCGTTCTGTGATAAATTTCAAAGGACACTCTGGTTGGCCTGCACTTTGCCAGTTTCCACAATTACAGCTCAGAGAACTTTAACTTTATGGGTCTTGAGTGGGTGCCCCTATGAAGACAGGTGGTGACAGAGCAAACCTGCTATTACAGCAGGAACGTAAATGGATTTACAAATTGAATAGCATCAGTCCCATTGGTTTAAATAACCAGTGGGATTTCAAACCTGTTTTGAAGAAGTGAGCTTTTGGAGTGATCACTATATCTCCTGATCCCCTTCTGGGATTTTGTATTTCTTGTTGCTCATTGGTTTTGGTGACATTCTAAGAACTGATTGATAGTAAAGAATAGTAAAAGGTAAAACTAAGTTTTTACTCTCCAATAACTTTTCTTCCTAATAATTTGTTTGTTTGCTTTCTCTCTATATACAGTATCACCTCTTGTCTCCTACCCTTTGGGACTCATCATAAACCTGCATGTTGCCTTGAGAAAAAAACAGATACTGAATGGATTGCCATGAGACTGATTTTCTAGGGGTCTCCTTTAATGTTGCCTTGAGACTGACATGATGACATACAGGCTTGAGTCTTTATTTATTATTTATTTAGTTTTGTTGACCGGGTAAGTGCACTAGACAAATCCTGCCTATTTTCAGGCACAACCCAGGAGGGATACAGATGAATGCTAGCTGACCATAAACCAGATTAAGCTGTTGGTGGTACTTCTAGTGAATGAGGAAATTTGGCCAGGACACTGGGGAAATTTCTCACTTTTCAATAAGTGCCATGGGATCTTTAATATCCACCTGAACTACCACCATCCAGGCAGATGGGACCTCGGTTTAACGTCCTCATCTGAAGACAGCACCTCAGAAGTGCAGCACCCCTCTCATGCTGCACTACAGTGTCAGTACTGAGATATTAACCCAGTGTCAGATGTGGGAACTGAGCCCACAGTACTCTGATCTCCTGGCCTCAGAGGTGAGTGTGCTACCTACTGAGCCACTGACACTTTAGTTTTGTTACCTTTAAGCTAGTCCACACATTGTCATGTATTACATGGTCTTTATGTCCTTGTCTTGTCTGGATTACCCTGCTACTATATCCTAGTTAGGTACTAATTTGCTTCCTTCTTGAACTTTTAAGTAGACTTTTACTAGCTGCCCCATGTACCCTGACCGTAGATATGGTATGTTTTAGTTTGCCCTAAATTCCCTTTAATCCCTTTTGTATGTCTACCCTAATTAGGGTACTGCACTTGTTCCCAGTCTTGGCCTACCCTTTAACTTCCACCCATCTCTGCAGTGAATGCAATAACAGGAGGGAATAGGTACTTTACCTTAGTTGACTGGAAGCATCCTGCCTCCCTCCTTTCTATAGCGGTTTCCTACCAACCCCTAAGGTGGCAGTCTTGCACCAGTTCCACTCCTGTGCTGTTCCACCCAAATGCTGGGACAAAAGATTTGTGGGCACATTAAGAGTGCTTCCTTTTATTGTCCTAGAGGAGCATTTTAGTTTTCCTGACTGATTCCTTGTTGTTCTGTGTCCTGACTCCATCTCAAGGGCATCCTGACCCCAAGCCTGGTTCCTGCTCCTGCAACAAAAGTCATCATCAAAAGAAACACTGCAGAGTAGAGTTTGATTTTCAAGCATGTTACTATAAGCACCCCTGCTGTCAGTGCTATCAATCCTGCAGGCTAAGGTGAACCTACATGGGGCATTACATGGGGTCGCGAGATTGGATAATGCAAAATTGGAGGCACCAGTGAAAACCACATCACAATAATACATTGGAGAGAGGAGTTGACATTAAACAATGTACAGTACATTGTAGTGCTGAGAGAAAGGCAGCTGTTTACTCTCAAGACAGCCTCAGGTTGGCAAAACACTTGGATGCAGTGCTATTGATGCAGTTAGAGTAATCTAGGTTTTGGTCTAGAAGCAGAAAAATTATTCACAGCATGCTGTGGAGTCAAGAAAATTACTCTCATGGAGTGTATCCTCAGTTGGAGATTGCTTAGCACTGTGCAGTACCAAACAGCATTAAATCCAGTTTCTTATGGCTTTCAGCTGGCTGTTTGGCAATGAACCAGTTCAGGATATTGAGGAAGGTGAGATGTAAGGCCAACGGTTTTTGAATACTTGATACAACATTGTGCACTAAAATGTGATTTTTTAGTTGTACTTCTATTTTTATACTGTTGTTATAGCATTATACAGTATCACACTTATTGGTGATTAATCTTTTATGGTGGATTTCTCCTTTTGCCAGTTTCCTCTGGTGATATATTCTTAAATTTACACAAAAGCATATGAGGACAGCCCATGCAATGGGTTTAAAAGTTAGTAGTAGAAATCTTTATTGATTGGTCAAAATGACCATTACAATTTAAATACAAACATCACAGTGTTAAAAAGTTTTGCACAGTAAGCCAATAAGAAGACATAAATAAAATTAAAATCATCTATACTGTACATAGAATTCAGCATAAATAAAGTTTCAATAATTTGAAAGCATATGTAAATTCAAAAGAGAAATTATTCCTTGAACTTCTATATATTCGCCATTTTGATTCTTATTTTCATAATAGCAAATAAATACCCAGCCATTTTTTTGATGTGTGGTGAATGCAATATTTAAGAGGCATCGCTGCTCTGTTTGTATAGTTTTCCATAATGGCTCTAACCATATTTTCCCAAGGACTTGATACCATGTGCAGTCAAATATTACAAGCTCTAAATTTTCTTCAGATTGATTTGCAAACACAGAGCCTTGATTGTAAGGTGTGATCATTATTATACCTAGCATGTAAGATTTTACTTGAGAATAGCTCAAGCTGATATTTAGTATAAAGTTCCCTTAATTCAAATTCTAGTAAAACATCTAGGTAAGGCCTAAGTAATATGCAACATCCTTTTGGGCGTCAAGGGGCAACATGTAATCTTGTTATGGCTTGTAAATCCTGTTTTGCATAGTTTTCGTTATTCTGTGTGACAAATTTCTGATATTTTAAGTTAACTGTTACAGGTATTAACCAGTTTTCCAAGAATAATACATTTGTTTCTTTCAAAATACTTTGAATTGTTTAAAGCAAACATGACTTAGTTAGCTCAGTATTATGCCACTTGTATTTTCTTTTAAATTTAAACAGGGTAATCTTTCTTTTTAAAATGCAAAACTTTGATCCAATAATTGATTTTCTTTGCTAAATAAAGTGCTTTCAGTCCTTGTATCCCTAATTCAGCCCTGATCACTGTCATGGGTGCAGAGTAATTTAGACCCAAACTGATCTTATTCAATTTAAGTGGTATTTTAAGAGCATTGAAATCCTTGACCGCTCAGATTTTTGCACCATGCAAAGCTTGTGCATAATATTTAGCCTCATAGCTCTAATGAGTGAATTAAGTGTATTACCTCTGTACACTTGTAATGATGTGGCAGTCTGTTTTAATTTAGTTTTTAAACATTTAAGATGCTGGCTCCAGCTGCCATTGCTAGACAGTTGTAATCCTAGATATGCATAATTTGATACCATTTTTAATTTATTCCCACCTATATTCCAAATCTTTATTACTATGTTGTTGTCCAAAGATCATTATTTGAGTTTTGGTCTCATTTATTATAAGTTGTACGTACTGGCATATTTATTTATTTAAAATTGGTAATCGGAAAGGTACACTGAGCTGAGGCGATTTCCAAGTGTGACTCAGGTACAAAGAATTACAACAGGAGCAAGATTTGCTACAATACAGTTAAGAATATAGGAGTTTATAATAGAAATAAAAGATATTTAAAAATTGGTTGAGACACAGTATAAACAAGGTGAGACAAAACACAAAAGGCTGAAATAGAAAATATGTCACAGGCATAGCAGTGGTTAAATGCTATGATGCAAAGGCAGGAGAACCAATACTGCTAAACGGATCAGGAGGAACATCACAGGAGGCAATGAGAGGGAGAGTACTTAGAGGTGGGGGAAGAAGGGTGGGAGGAGTGGTTAGGAGTATTGTAGGCACTGACGGGAGGGGAGGAGTTGGAGGAGTCTTTTATAGCCAAGAGAGGGAGGCTAGGCACAGGTCAGTGGGTAGGTTGTCCAGAGTAGAGGAGGCCATACGAGAAGGCTGACTGGCTGGCAGTGGATTGAGGATGAGGGATGGAAAGGATCATGAGTCCCTCACGAAGAGAGTGGTGCATGTGATTGCAAGATTCTGAATTTAGCTATGAGACCTGATCGTGTCAAGGAAAGAGCACTAGATCACTGGCATAAGCCAATTCCCACATTTGTTAGTTAGTACTTTGGAGAGTCATTAAGCTGCTGAGCAAATTGTTAACATATTTACAGAATAACAATGGGGCAAGGATGCAGCCTTGTCTTACCCTTTTTTGATGTAAAATTTGCAGAGTGCTGACTACAGTTTCCTGTCTTATCTGGGCAAAAGAGTTTGTATAAAGTTCTTTGAAAATAGCAATAAGATCATTTGATATACTCCATTCTTTCATTGTTTCCTATAATAAATTGGTGGAGACAGTATCAAATGCTGAACTGAAGTCCACAAAGACTGCATAGAGTCTCTGTTTATGCAGTCCAACATATTTTCAAATAAATGGCTTAGTATTTAACAATTGTCAATTGTGCTATAGCCTGAGTGAAAATCTACCTGCAACTCCGAAAGGCCCTCTAGATTAGCCACCTGTGTTTAAAAGTTATTAATATGAATACAACATGATGCTGCACCCTCTTTGATATCACAGTTCTGGTCAGCTTAAAAGATGAGCTTCTGCACCCAAACCCTGCCCTTTACAAAGATCTTTTCAAAGCAAAGAGCCTGGCATTTGGGTGCTATTTGATATTTTTCCATTTACTTGCAACAACAAAATAAAAACACCATATTTAAAATCATAGTGCAGAAAACACAGCATTCAGTCACCAGAAAAAGAGATGTCACTGTAATAATTGAGATGCAAAATGTGACTCACTGTACTTTACTGCAAAATGGCTTACATCTAATGTAAAATTTAAATGAGGGAAATGAGGAGGTAATTTTTGTTACCAAAAGGGTGATAGCAAAGCTAATAAGTTTTTGTAGGAAGTGATCTCACTGAACACTTTAGATAGCTTTAAAAGCGGATGGGACAGGATAAAGGGAAGAGTATGTGGGGGGAATTCTTGGGAAGGAGGTTGTTGAGTTGGAGGGAGCAGCGGACAGCAGGTGGAGGCATATCACTCTGTAAATACTGTGTGGTCTGCAAACATGAGCAGAACTAGTTAGACCACAAGGCCTTTCTCTTCCGGCTGTTTTTTATGTTCATTTGTTCATAAATGTGCTTGAAGACGAAAAATGCTTGTCTGTAGACAAGCTCAGCAGAACAGACATCATGGAAATGATTTTCAAAGATCCCTAGAGTGATGCAAGTTGCATTGCTCCAAGGGCTGTGGCAAACTCTGGTGCACCAGGGACACTGCACCTGATTTTATAAAAGCTGGGTCCTAGCACCAACTCTTCAGGTTTGCAGCAAGATAAGTGTTGCACCAAACAGTTGGCACCTGCGGGAATTGCCACAGGGATCTGTCCCCCCTAGTTAGCGCAAAACATGAGGGGCTGGGATGGTGGGGGTGTAAAGGAACTGCTTGCCAGGAAGGGGCTGGGGGCATAACAGGCATGGGGATAGCAGTTTGGGTGTCATGGAGACAGTAGTGCAGTACTGTTGAGCTCTGTGGCACCCAGTGTGTTGCATCTGCTGTTATACATGTTATTTTTATTGTATCAATACCTATAATAGTAATACCTATAATAGTAAAAAGTACTCTACCTATATGGTATACTGTAAGGAGTCCAGGGACAGAACATGCATTTGCCAGGGCTGTGTGTCCATCTGGGCCATGGCATGTTCTATCCTAGGACCCACCCCATACAGTATAAAATATAGGTATAGTACCTAAGTGGTACTGTAATATGTATAAATGCAAAGTATGATGATCGCACAGTGCCTCGGTACCCCATTCCATCCCCGATCTCCCATTCACTATGTATCTTTCCTCATGGAATAGCAGTCCCCAATCACCATTGTCCCCAAAATATGTACATTGTCTCTGGTGGTCTAGTGAATCCTGATCCCTAATGTCCACCAAAATATGTACATCATCACTGATGAGTCTAGTGGTCCCCGATCCTGATCTCCCCAATAACCATTGATATAACAGTCCATGGTGGTCTAGTGGACCACCAACCCCAGCTCCTGGCAGAACAGTGTCTCCACTACCCACTCCTTTCCTTTCATGAGCCAGTGACCAGTACAGTCCTCGCTCTCCACCGTGGATGGCTACCGACTGAGCTCCTCAGTTAGCACATATTTTATACAATATGCAATCATTGAAAACAGTTCTCTCTGAGCTGTCAATCAATGTCAATGAATGCTTACTGTGTACAGCATGTGCTCATTGAGAGAGCTCAGTCAGTGCTTAGAAACCATGATAGAGAGGAGGGCTGCTACTAAGCTAGATCATGGAAGGGATGGGGGAGTGGGGTGGTGGTTACACTGCCTTCTGGGGTGGGGTGGGGGTCCACTAGACCACCATTGACTATTGTATCAATAGTTATGGGAAGATTGGGATTGGGGTCTACCACACCACCAGGGATAATGTACAATCTTTTGAGGACAGCAGGGATCAGGGTCTGCTAGACCACCAGCCAGAGATATGTAGTGAATAGGAGATTGAGCATAGGAAGGGTGGGACCGGGCACTGTGCAACTGCCACACTTCATATTAATATATATTACAGTACAAGTACTGTAAATATATGTTATACTGTATGGGGTCCTGGGCAGAATGTGCCATGGCCCCAAGTGGGCACAGCCCTGGCAACTGCACATTCTGTCCCTAGACCCCTTCTTTATTACATATAGGTGCAGTACTTTCCTTTATTATTATAGGTATTGATACAATATACATAGAAACATAGAAACATAGAAACATAGAAGTTGACGGCAGATAAGGACCCAAGGCCCATCCAGTCTGCCCATATTACATGAATAAGTATGACAGCAGTTGCACTTTGTTGGGTGCCACTGAGCTCCCAATACAGACCTACTGTCTCACCAACCCTGTGCCACTACTGCTCCCAGCTGCCCAGTGTAAGACACCTTCCTACTGAAGCACACCAATTAGACCACCTCTTGACTGGACTAAGTGGTGCCCCTTACTCACGTCCACAGTGGGTTTGTAAAATCCCCAGAGGAGATGCTACTGCCCTGCTATGGTGCATGCCCCTTGTGACCTGGTGCACCAGGTTGTATGGTGCAACCTTGCTCAAGGGGCTTTGCTTCTTCATCTATAGCATAGACGATGCAGGCTGTTTTAGAAATTGTATTTGATGGACGTTGTGATGCAAGTCACCTCTTGCAGCAAAAATCATTTGACGCAAGTCCTTTGCATCATTCTAACACCTTTGAAAGTCGGTCCCCATGTGTTCACACAACTGCTCTTAGTAATAAAGAATTGAATGACAGGGAATTGAAATTTGTGAAGTGCTATATACAGTATGTGAGTTATGCTGATGAAAGCAGTGATTTTTTTCCTGAGGACAAAGCCCTCTTGAAAATACATTAAAGGAAACTTGCATTTAATCTAAGTGGAAGGGACCACTACAGGAATTACAACCTGAAGTTTATACATGGAGGAGCTGGCTGGCTTCTCCCAGTTTATGGGTGTACCAAAATGGTGATTTAGGGTAGAAGGACAAGGATGGAGTAAATGAGTGTAATATGAAAAAAATGTGAGGAAAGTGAAAAGGAGGGGAAACAATTGGAGTTCCAGAGAAGGACACGATGAGGGACATGGAGAAAGGGAGTTTAATTAAACAGAAGAGAGGGCAAGGAACAAAGGAAACAGAGAGGTAGGAGAAGGCAGGCATCAGGGACAGTCATATCTAGAATGATAGTAGCCTGGGAAATAGGATGGATGACCTCCACACCATAGGAAAGGAGAGCCAAGTGGATCTGGTAATGGTTCTGTGGCCTGGGCAATGATGAACGTTGTTGGGGTACCTCTATTCAGGGTTCACCCTGTACAGGAAGGACAGAGCAGGGAGAGTTGACACTTTATATCAAGAAAGGATGAAGGCCACTATGGAAAATATGGGGTCATGGAGTTAATGTGCATGCTGCTTCAGAAGGAGATGTGAAGAAATATAATTTATGCAGTGATATATCCACCAAATCAAGATGAACCCATAAATTGCAAGCTAGGGGATGAGATCAAGGAGGCAGCAGAGTAAGAGATTGTGAAGATTATGGGTGATTGCAACTGGTCTGACATAGATTGGAGTATCCTATATGCAAACCACAGCAGGAGCTAAACAATCCTGGATGCAGTCCAGGATGGGTTCATAACTCAGCATGTACTGGAGTTGACTATGGACTGCACCATTTTGGACATGGTGCTGGCATGCTGTAACCATGTTAAAGGCATCAGTGTGGTTGAGCCCTGGAAACAATGATCTCTTGTCAGTGTGGTTTCACACTGATGTGGGGAAAGAAGTGCTGGACAAAGGGACACATGTCTTGGACATAAAACAGCTGATTTCACCAAAATACAGACAAATTTAGGGAGCAAATGGCCAGGCTTATGGCAAACAAGTGGGTGTAAGAAAAGGGTCCTTAATCTGGGATGGGGTCCAGACATCACAGACACTTGCTGTCAGTAGAAAGGAGAAAGAAATGGCATAGAAATCTGCTCTGGTTTTCAGGAGAGGTTGACATATTCATAAGGGAAAAAAAGTTTTCTTTAAGATATTTATGAGGCTTCAAAGTGAGAAGGAAAGGGTATGCTATCTGGAAAAGCTAAAACTAGCTAGCAGATCAATAAGGAAGGCCAAGGCAGGGATGGAGTTGAGGATAGCAGAGGATCAATGAAAGTGAGAAGACCTTTCATTACTGTAAATCCAAGAAAATGGCCAAAAGGAAGGTAATATCAAGCTAAGAAAAGGGCCTGAGTTGGAGGAGGACAACAGAGAAAAGGCAGAGGTACTGAATGAGAATTTCTGCTCAGTATTCACAAAGGAAATGATGAAACAGTCTCACAGGGAATGTTAAGGAAGAAGAAGGAGAAGAAGTGAAAATGTTCAGTGTTAGAATTACAGTGGGACATTGCCCTTAAGGGGCTAATGGTACATAAGCTTGACAAATCCAGGGCTGGATTGTGATGCACCATAGGGTACTGAAGGAAATGGTGGAAGTTCTGGCAGCCTCTGGCTGACCTATTCATTGCTTCCTGGACACAAGTATGGTGTAACTAGAATGGAGAACCACAGACATAGTGCCCTGTTCAGAGTGGTCAAGGACAAGCCAAGAAACTACACACCAGACAGCTTGACATAATAGTTGGCAAGCTGATGAAGACCTTTCATAAGGAAAGTGTGGTCAATTTCCTTGAGGTAAATCTTCTCCCAGACACCAGTCAGCTCAGATTTATGACAGGCAGTCATGCCAATCAAGCTTGATCAATTTCTTTGACTGGGTTGCAAGGTTAGTGGACAAGTGCCAGGCCATGGACTTACTGTACCTGGACATCAGCACTCTTTCAGTTCAGTCCCCACGAAAGATTGATCAAGAAATTGAAGGATCTGTGGTGAGGACAAGATGACAAGGTTTTTTCAAATTTGTTGAAGGAGAACTCAGAGGGTAGTGGTCAGGTCGAAGTACTTAATAATGAGGGGTCATCAGTGGGGTCTCTGTGGTCAGTGCTCAGTCGGGTGCTGTTCAATGTGTTCATAAGGACACAGGGAACAACATAAAAGGCAAAATCTTCCTCATCACAGATGACTCCAAGCTTTGAGAGGGCAGATATTGGGGGATGGAGATCAGAGATCTGAAGGTGGATTTGACAAAATTAGAATGGTGATCTGGAATCTGGCAACTGGAGTTCAACATGAAAAAGTTTAAGTCTATGCACATTGAGACAAGAACCCCAAGCCCAAGTAACAGCTGGGAGGCATGACTGTCATGGATCCTAAGATGAGAAAGATCTATGAATTGCAATTATGAGCAATCAGAAACCATCTTCATAATGCATCAGAGCAGTGACAAGCACAAATAGGATGCAGGTTGCATAGGTTGAGGCTTCAACAGTGAGAGGAAAGAGGTTATACTGCCACTGTAGAGGTCCACAGTGTGACATACCTAGAATACTGTGAGCAGTGCTGGAGCATCTACAGGAAAGGGATATCATCCAGCTTGAGGAAGTCCAAAGAAGAGCTACAAAGATGATTCAGGGCTAGTAAGTGCCCTTGTGTGTACAGAGGCTGGAAAACTTAAATATGTACTCATGCGAGGAGAGAAACAGGATAAGACATGACTGAGAACTTCAAGTGTCTCAAGGTTATTAATAAGGTCAACCATGGGGATATTTTCAAGTTCAGCGATAGTAGAAACACAAGGAAGCAGTTTTAGCTGGCAGTAGAAAGCCTTCAGGAAGGAGACCAGAGGCACTTTCTCACAAAGAGAGAGCTGCATGGTGGAATCAGAGGAGGTGGCAAGCAAAAAACAGTTGGTGGATTCAAGAGCAGGTGGGATAAGGTAAAAGGGAAGGTAAGAGTGTCAGAGCCATGGAGCATCATGTAACACTTGTTATCCTACAAGAGCTCCACATCAAACAGACTGGCAGACCATAATGTTTTCTTCTGGTGGCATTTTGTTATGTTCTATGTTTGTGAAAGATATTCTGGATTGAAGGATCATGGAGAATAAATGAATCTGACTCTGAGATATGGCTCCCTGTGGGTCAGCACTGACATGGATAGCTGAAACGTGTATAGAAGACTGAAATGTATTAACCTGTATCTTAAACTGTAATGTTGATAATTGAGGACCTGGACAAAAGGCCTGAATATGTAGTTCAGTCCAATTGCTGCTATTAGCAGCAAACTTACTGGCAAGATACAATAGCATAACTGTTCTGTGTTAAAGACAGCAAGTCTGTCTACCTGTTCAAACAAAATCTTAAAGAAAAGTCAAAACCCTGATTTAATGTCTCCTTCAGATCCCACTATGCTAAATGACATATTGATTTTCATTGAACTGCTTGATTTTCAAAACATGAGCAGAAGTCATGACTCTATTAGTCAATGATACCTGTGACAGTAACATGTTTCACAAAGATACAGTATAATGACATGTGACATGTAAAGCAAGCTATATTTTGGCCAATTAATAAAATGTATCACATTTCCCTTGCTCTTTTTCACTGTTTCTGCTTAAATCATATTACATAGAAGCATAAAACCAAAGACCTCAAAAATTGTGATATATGTTATGCAGCTGTCAAAGAGGTTTCACTGTTACCATGGAAACATTTTCACCATTTGAGCTTTTAAGTATCCGCTGAATATAGATACACTACTGTACTTTCACAGTAATAGCAGTTCAGTGCAGAGGAGTTTTGAATTTCATAACTTACTTGTCAGTCAAGTGTTTCTTATTCCATATTATCTCTGCTCTGTAAGAGGATATGACTTGGTACAAATGTGAAAAAAAAACTCATGCTGCTTATTCCCAAAATGATTCAGCTCATCCATATTTAGAAAAAAAGTTTTTACTTTAGTGCTAGAAGAAACTAAATTGCACATCTAAGTAATTTACAAGGCTAGAAAGATAGCTAGATAGATAGATAGATAGATAGATAGATAGATAGATAGATAGATAGATAGATAGATAGATATGACCCTGGCAACCAAGTCTCTTATTTATTCACAAAGCATTACTTGCCCTTTTAGCAATCTGCTATGATTTATCAAGCTCAGTGCTGAGGTATTCCACTTTGGTAAGTAAGTGATGTTAAACTCACTGCTTTCATGATCATATACTTTCTTTTACCATGAATGATAATAAAGAATTTGACATTTCAATTTATTTCATTAAATTAAAAGAAAATATTGCTATTATAGCAAAATATTTCAATACAGTTTTTAAAGCTCACAATAAGTGCTTGCACAGAACCAAAATTATAATGGAAAATGGTTTATATTGCTGAACATACAAACATATGAAAATTTGTCAGAAGGAACAGGCCACAGCAGTCTATCTAGTCTGCTCATGGGCATAGCCAATTGATTTTATTAACACTTGAAAACATCTTTTGTTTATCTTGATCAGTGTTGAGTAACTTTTCTGGTCAGGTGGAAGCATCAATTATAATCCAGATAGTTGTTTTCTTAAAGACAGCCGTTGCTTGTGTCAATAGTAAATTACAGCAGACACTTAGTGGGTTGTGTTGCATGAGTAGAGATATGAACTTCCTGAGAAGTGTGTTAATTTGTACAGTAGACTTCCTGTTCAACCTGGAGTGTATAACTGCTCTTATAAAACTGTTTTAAATGTAAAAGAGATCTGAATCAAGCAGTTATGAAAATACATATGGTCATGTGACCAGTGTTAACTTCTATCCAAGTTGAGTAGAACTTGGTGGGTTCTGCAGCTGCTCTATAATTGGGACACCAATTAGAGTTATGATTGATGGAACTGGCACTGCAGTATTTTAGCTTACAGCTGACTTTGTGGAATGATCAATAACCTCACATTTCAACTTCACCTATCACTCAGATACTTAAAGTCTGGAAAAGCCACAGTAACACTCTCTCCTTAAAGCTGGCCTACCATCTAACTCCAAGAACTGTCACTCAATATAAATAATTTTAGTTCTAAAGAAGCTGTTAGTGAAATTGCACAGCCAGTTGAGGACCCATATTCCGGATACCAACATACAAACACATTAGTCAGGCTTCAGGCCTGACATTCAATCAACACAGCCCAGATAATCATTGCAAACAACATAGCAAAGGTGCTTGATTCTGGATCCTAATAGGTGCCAAATTTATCAATACATAAAAGGCCGTTGACATCAGGGGCCAAAGCATGTCATTGCACAAGTTACAAGGGCTATATAGTGTGTGAAGCATGGATTGATTGCTGCCTATTTTAACAGGTTCCAGCTGGTTAAAGCAAATTGTATAGCATTTGAACCTTGTTCTCCCAATCTAGAAGTACTAGAAGGCTCCATGATGGGCCAAATACTAGTTACCCTATTAGAAAATGACCTTCCTCACATCTGCTCCAATACAAGCTTCAATATACAGTACATCTATAAACTGGTGGTACTGTAATCTACACAAAGCCCACACCAACAATGACCTCAGTTGCACCTTCAAGAGAGTATGCCACAGTGTTTAGCAGTTGATGATGGTCATTTTTCTGTATGGTTGTACAGCAGAGCTATACATGATATAGTGCAATTACATTGAAAAGGGGTTCTGGGAACACATGACTGCAAATGAACATCGGCTATGGATAGCTATGTCCTCCACAGGAGAGAATTCTCTCCTTGTCCTCTCCATTCAATACAGTGTGGTTGTACCGTTTTAAAGTAGTACAGCCACATGCAGTCACCAAACATTCAATGATCCTTATAAGCTCCACAATAAAATGAAACAATCACCTCTTATTTCCATTCAAAAGAAAATTTTGGACTGCTACCAAAGGGATTGCTGTTAAACCTGCGGATGCCTTTCAGACCCAACTGTGATGCACCACAAGCTATTGCTAATACTTGAGCTGCTCACATACAGTATGATGACATGCTGGCCCACTCTATGAGACCCAACCCTTGCCCACAAGCAGCTGATAAAGTTGAGGACTCATTTCCAATACCGGCCCGATACAGACACACTGGGATCAGTCTGACACACTCATTTATTGGTAAATCATCTTTAAAGGAAGACTGCCAGTTTCTTATGTTTGTTGGGTTTTTGTTCATTTGTTTGTTGCTGATGGTCCATGCTGTGTGTACACTCTCACTGACCATGGCACGGTACCAGGTCACTATAGCATGGACAAAACCTCACATGAATAACCATGCTGTCTTAAGCACATAAGGAAGTACAGCGACAGGGTATTAGAGCGATCACGAAAATATCACTACCACTGTCATTGCTGAACGGAAGTTGGAAGTGGGGAAAAGGGATTTGAGGACTACTGGTCGAGTGCTTAGTTGAGGTGCTCCCCATGGTGGAGTGGTCAAGGCACTCCGACCCAGCAGTGGGTCGGGGGAGACCAAGTTTCAAAACCCTGCTTGAGGAATTTTATTTTTGATTCTCATATGTACAGTCATGACTAAGTGCTGCAGTTGGAATTTTAACTTGCCTCTCTGTCCATACCTCTTGAGTTGATTATAATTTTTGGGGGAGGTGGGGAAAGTCCCCATGTCGGGTGGTGCGAGGAGGGCAGTGCCTCGGCAAAATGAAAGAACCATCAGTGTGCAGCATAGTCATGTGGTCAACATTATGTACCACTGCTGTATTGTTGCATACTGTTTTCTGTGCATAGTCTTTCCTTGCATGGTTTTGCCCATGACATTGATGACTCCGTTGACAGATGTTACATTTTAGCTAAAATGGACTAGGCTTACTTGTTGGTGTCCTTGTTTTTATTATCATACTTCGATTGATTTTTGTAATAAGTAAATTAAGAAAAAAAAAAGACCGAGACATTCTTTACTTTCTGAGCAGGGGATGGATGTGCTCAAGAGCTCAGCTTGTCACTGAGATTATTTCAAGTGCACAGGCAGCATGGACCATCAGCAAAAAAAAAAAACACACCAAACTGACAATCTTCCTTTAAAGAAGATTTACCAATAAATGAATATATCAGACTGATCCCAGTGTGCCTCTGTTGGGAAAGAAGTCCTCAACATTAGCAGAAGGTTATGGTTGTGGGTCGGGTCTCCCAGAGTGAGCCGACATAACTTTATACTGTATGTGAGTTGTTCAAGTTTTAGGCTGTTGCTTTGGGGCAGTCAAATTTGTAGAGCAAGTGAGTGGGCTGGTGGTTGAGTCACAGAGGGATTTCAACAAAATTACACCTGCCCCTGCATTGAATTACTGTAGACCACCCAATGACACCAAGACAAGTTAGTGAGTCAGACTCATCATCATCCCTACCACCACTGCATTAGCCCAGCCAGCCATATGTCTGTAATGTTAACTTGAGGGATGCTTTTAGGTGCTGACTCCAGGATATTTACTGAGAAAGTGAACATGCTAGCAGTCGGGTTGGGAAGGAATTTGATCTAGCCAATACATAATATCACCTGGAAACATTGGTTTACTGTAGCCATCACACTCCAGCAACCTATGCCACCAGCCTGTTAGACTCAATTTACAATCAGCCTCACCACAAATGCGACAGTCCAGTCAGCCATTTGAGGTGGTGTCTGATGTGCTTGCCATATACAATGGATGGGGTGGGTCTATTAGACCCATGCTGTGCTTTTGCTCATAGTGTGAGAACATTTGGTAAGTAGTCTAAATGTTCATCAAGTTTCTCTGTTTGTATCTGTAGTATGTTGTAGGCAACCCCCCAACACTATTGTAAATATACGGGCCCAGGGAGGAGGCTTGTTTCTTGGTCAGGCTGTACCTTTTCCATTTTGGTGCATATTAACACTATTTAGGTGTAAGGGACTGACACTAAGTGGTCATAATTACCTCAAAGCACAAGTTGCATATTTGCAACCCCACAGCCATAAGCTCGGGAGGGGCAAAATCTTCCACAGGTGGTTAATAACAGCCTTGTGACCATGGGGGGGTGGCAGCATCAACATATAAATAACCTTTATGGCAATACACAAAATATGGTAACCTCATTAACCTAGTCACAGAGAACATTGTAACCAAGACTGGAAGTGCTAGCAAGGGGCAGAGAGCAATGTGGGGCATATGTGATGGAGGATAATTTGGGAAGTAAAGGAATAGGGTGAGTCTTCTACTGGATGTGAGATAGTGTCACGAGGTCAATGTGTGTGGTGAGGCACTAAAGCACCCGAATACAGAACAACGGCATATGAAGTTGGAGTTCAAGCAACCCAGAATTTGCCTGAATGTATTAGGGTTGGGGTTGGGAGACACATCCATGCATCAGGAGCTGTATGCAAAATACCATGTGCAGTCCCAATCCCAGGTGTAGCACTTAAAACACAGTTTACGGTCACTAACATCTGAAGACTGGTTTGCATTGCTGCTTTGTTTTATTTGTATTTTATGTATTTGTCACCAGGCAGCCCTCTTCAGGGGGTACTGCCCAGCCCAGGGCTCGGCTTCTCTTGTGCTTACAGTTCCACCTCATTGATAACTCATTGGGGATCAATGGAGGGGGGTCACCACATACAAAGTAATGGGCTGAAAACGACCAAGAGTCTTGTAAAGTACTTATTTATTTGTTATTATATCCCAACTTTTCACCACATCTACATCTTGTGAAGTGCCTCTGTAAAACTTTTGAAATGCACTTGTTATGTTGGTGAATCACACGTATTCATGGAACACAAGGTGCAAAGACTTCAAACATAGTTTTCTAAGATCAGTTTACTTATCAAGTTCATTAAACTGTTTTTCAGGTTTTAAGTATAACAGAAGACTCTGACAAAACAGCAAGAGGGATGGACAGCCCAGGATTTGCATGTAGAGGCAAGCACCATTTATGGCTTTGTATAATTTCATAGTGTATATAGTTGTTGTATTAATAGCATTTAAATGTATGTTAGAATATAACAAAAATCCCCAGAAGTCAAATGTGGTGAAACTTTGGATATAGTAAGAAATGAATATAGAAATTGCAAGACTTTTGAATGCTTTGACCATCAATTTCTATTGTGAGCCCCCACTACTAGCACTGGACAGTGGGTATAACATCTTTGGGACTGCTCAGGCCTACAATGATTTAGATTGCTCAGACATTCTTCACATGTGGTGTGGACATACCCCTTTGAGAAACTATCCTGGTTTACCCCTAAGTTGGGCTCACCAACTGGACAGATTCAGGAGCAGTTAGTTCTCTATCTAGGGACCTCAAAGGTGGGTGGGGAGGTATCTGAGCCAAACCCTTGCATGCCACATCGTCCTGCTAGCCAGGCATTTTATTTGTTCCTTTTCTCTGTACCTTGGTCCCCTCACTAAAGTATGCCATCACCAAAGAGCATCAGGAACACATTAATGCACCTGTGTGCCATCAAACAACACTTGGCCAGCATCCACCCTCCCAAAGAAGTGCTCCCTGCTGGCACGGGATCATTATGTCGCATGGCAGAATGCCATGTGACAATCGTGTTATGTGTTTTTGGCAGTTATTGTTCTGTGGGGGCTGCACCACCAGGACCCCCACTCTAAAGGTTCTCAGCTCTGGGGTGCAACTCAGAGAGTGCACAGGTCCGGCTCACTATAATGTTGAATGCTTATTATACATGCGACATTATGACCCAGTACGCCTTCGCTTCACTACCACCTTTAGTAACCTAAGTGGCAGAGTGGTAGTGGAGACTGCTTCCTCTGGGGAAGGAGGATGTCCTGCAAAATACCTAATGTTCTCTTCCCCACTGATCCTCTAATGAGAGTGGATCCCCTAGAGTCAAGTTCCTTAGCACTATGGCACACCTCTCTCCTGCATTGGCCCCAGTGCTGGATTTCATGGCTGACATGGGAGATCTAGTCTCACTGAATGGTCTACGGGAAGAATTTCCCGTAGATGACTCTTGTTCCATGTAAAATATAATTTTGCATCCATATTGACGCTGACCAGAATTTCTTTCTGAAGAGCTCTGACCCAAGATCATGTGTTTCTTACACAACCTTCACCAGTCACACATACTGCAAATTTCTACTTCATTCAGAATCCCTCATGAAAATGTTTAGTAATTCAAATATCTAGGTTTGTGGCTGGGCCTTTGACTTTCATATAATGAACAAATCTTGAGAACAGTTCATTGTTTCAATTAAAACTTGATTGCTCAGTTGAAACAAAAGTTTCCCAACCTTGGCACCAGACAACTACTCCTTAAACATACCGTTTTGCATATAAACTCTGTAGAGCATCTAGCCATACAGTCATACACAACATCACAGCATCCTTTAATAGTATGTGTAGATTTTGGCTGTGATAGGCTCACACACACTGTACACTGTACAATCACCTAGGCCTACTGTACCTTTCTTATACAAATTGGTTTACAAGCCTACTGTACCTTTGGCAGATTCCAGGAGTGACACAAATTTCCCACAAATGTGTGAACAAGAGGTACCTCATACCTCAATAACCTGCTGACCAGAACTTCCCCAGTCCGCCAGCTTATTTTTCCAGTCACTGATGAATTTCATGTCCCAAGGGTCCGCAAATCAACTGGCAAAAGGAATTTACTGCAGCTGCTCTAAGAGGGTATAATCTGATTGCAGCCAACCTTAAAGAATCCAGACTTCAAAAGACCTATTCTGCCATCCACAAACACCCTGCTGATCTCTAACAATCTTCCTTGCTCTAGCCTGTCTTCTTCTTATTTGCTCTTCTACCCTAACACCCCTCTGAATCATTTCACTACTGTATCCATGTTTCCTCAGCTCAGCTAAACAGTTGAAGCTGTAATCTTATTGCAAATGTAGCTGTATCTGAGCATTTTGAAATTCTAGGTTAATGGATAGTATGTAAATACAGTAATATAACTTTATTTATTGTGAATGTATATGTGTTCTAAAACCTTAAGTTTGTGCATTATGTAACTATGTGACTCTGCTGCTGAACTGTCCCCTTGAACCCTCTTGGCAACTACTTACTGTTGGTATATTCCCTAAACAAAGTTATCATGAAAGGTGCAAATACTAAATAATATAAAATAAAATAAAAATACAATAGAATAAACTCAGTCATTTTGTAATGCATCTTGACACTGCTGTTTTCCTCACATCCTATCCATTATTGTCATAAGCTGACTAGGAAAACACATTTTGAGTAACTCACACATATTTCTTTTCTTGATTTCACTATTGATTACTTTTTATTTTCTTGATTGTTCTGGTCTACCAAATACAGACATGCCCCAGATCCCAGCACAGCACTTATGATCCCAACTCAAATCCTACCTCGATGGTTTTCTTGTTGTGGTGGGTCAGACAGAGTATGAACTATCCCCATTCAGCCCACAAATTACCAGTCAAGACCAGTTGAGGATCTGCGCCAAGCAAGTTTTATTTATTTTTATCTATTCATTTGTTTAACAAATCAGAAAGACCTTTGAGCCAATGACTCTTTTACAGAGGTTCCATGTCAAGTCACAAGAATAGCAAATTACAATGGTTTCAGTAAGTAGTACAAAATGAGGAAAGTAATTACATAAACAAAGAATGATATGGCAAGATAAATAATGTGTCAAGTGCAGCCAGTGGCCTTGTCTGAAGAGGGGTGAAAAGGGCTTACATGGAGAGAAAGTACAGGGGTGAATTGAGGGTGGAATGAGCAAAAAGAGCAAGAAGGAGATTCCACAATGAAGCTTGAGCAGAAAAGACTCACAGGGTGTGGGTAGAAGAAGAGAACAAGGTGAGGAAACAGAGAGAGAGAGTGGGAGTGGAAGGGAGTGAGGAAGGGGGATGAGTTAGGATGAAAAGAAGGCAGGAATGGGAAAGGGATAAGGGAGGAAGTGCTGTGAGGTGGAATAGTGCAGCAGCAGCATAGGGCTATACAGGTTATAAGTTTGTGAGTCTTTCATTGTATACTACTCAGGAGGTGTTTTCTTTCTGGTTTCCGTTCTGTCTATGCTCCCCAGGGATTGGCATGGAGATCCAAGGATACACATGTTACAGCATGGTAATGAAGAGACCTGCTATGCAATCTTCCCACATTACTGCCAGAACACAGCTCACCACCAGCATCTATGGCCATCCAGGTAACTGTAGTACACAAGGCCTGTATACCCCACCCAATCAACTCTAGAGGTGGAGGGCATTCTGTGAGACATTCATTTTTTATCCTGCTAGCTTGCTAATGCTCTGATATTGGAGAATCAACCTGGGTCACTGGAGCTGCATGAAACAATGCTGCAGCTGAGACAATGCACCAGCACCCAACTTTTTACATAATCTACTGTAAACTAGCTAAGGCCCTGCACACACTATGGGTCTTAAAACAGTTCAATTGCCTTTAAATGCTTTAAATCCCCCATCACTGTTTGCAGCCTAACTCATAAGCCCTTAAAATGTTTTAACAAACCATTTTAAACCCTTCTAGGTGCCAATTCTTAATACTAACATACTAAATGCCAGCAGAATAGGCCTAACGGTCTCTCGAGTCTGCTCAATATTCAGCACCTGCACTGAGAGTCGATTTTGGTGTCCCCCCTCCCCTTGGGTTATACTGTCCCCAGTCCCAGATGTTCCACCTGTACTGGGCCTGGTCAGATTTACTCTCCCTATACCTGTCCCATCCTCATTTAAACCTGTCCACAGTCTCCACCTCTACCAGCTTCCTGGTAGTGCATTTTATGGCTCCACCACCCTTTCAGTGAAATAACATCTCCTTCTCTCCTCTGAGCCTGCCCCTTCCAGCTTACACCGTGACCTCTCATTGCCCCACCCTCCTTCCTTTGGAGCACCCTGACTGGGCCTCCTTTATTGATCCCTTTCATGTACTTAAAGACCTCTATCATGTCTCCCCGTCCCTCCTCTCCTCCAGGGTGTACATGTCGAGGCTCCCTGAACCTCTCCTCATAGGTTCCCTCCCCAGGCCCCAGATCATTTTGGTTTCCTCCTTTGGACCCTCTCTAGAGTGTAATGACCCTTTTAAATGTGGTCTCCACAACTGTACACAATCCTCGAGGTGTGGCCTAACCAAGCAGTTGTACAATGGAAGGATCACTTCCTCCTTTCTGGAGATAATCCCACTGGCAGTGCATCCCAGCATCCTATTTGCCCTTGTCGCTGCCCTTCTACAGATCTTTGAGTTGTTCATTTTGACATCTACCACTACTCCCAGGTCTCTCTCACCCTCCGTGACTTGAAGCATGTCTCCTCCCATGGTATACCCTGGCCTGGATTTTGACTCCTGTACAGAACCTTGCACCTCCCCACATTGAATTTTAGTTTCAATTTTCACGACCACCTTTCCAGAGTCTCCAGGTCCTCCTGCAAGGTCACCCTGCCTCCTCCTCATCCACAACTGCACCCAGCTTTGAGTCATCTGCAAGAGACTCATCTCACTCCTGTTCCCTCCTGATGTCCAAGATATAGGCATTGAACAGGAGTGGCCCAGCACTGATCCCTGGGAACCCCACTAGTAAGACACCTTGGGGATGAGGCTAACCTCCAACCACCACCTTCTGAGTACACTCAGAGAGCCAATTTCCTATCCAACTGTCTCCCTGACCCCCATTTCCTCTTCAGCTAGCTTAGCAGGCCACTGTGAGGTGCTTAATCAAGCTTTTGTTAAAAATCCAGAAAGAGGACATCCAGTGGCTTGCCCTGGTCCAGGACCCTTGTCACCCAGTCATAGAACTCAACAAGATTTGTCTGGCACGATCTTCCTGTGACAAGCTAAGCTGCCTATCATCCAAGTACCCAGTTTGCTCCAGTAACCCCCTAGACTTGCCTTGACAATACCCTCCATCACCTTGCCAACCACCGCTGTCAGGCTAACAGACCTGTAATTTCCTGCCTCCTCCTTGATCCCCCTGTGGATCGCACAACATGGGCCGTGAATACCATGTTTTAATTTTTAGAGCTTATATGGTGTCACCATATGTCTGCACAGGAGTAAAAATGTGGTGTATAGTATGTCTCTCAGACCTCCTTAGGCAAACTCAATATTCTGTTAAGCTCCTTCTGCTGCTTCACCACATCTTCCCTCCTCTTACCCACCCACTGCCTTCTTTACTCTGCCCTGTCACTTGCTCTCCTGTCCATAGGAGACTGGTTCACTGTGCTTCTTTCACTGCTAAATTCTGGTTTGGTACCCTACCTTCCTACTCGATCCTCCCCCAGGCAGCCACCTCAAACAACTCCCTTGTGACACAGAGACCCTTGATCCTTCTCTCTCCTCACCCAACTCTCTTACTAGGCAATCTACTTTCTCCTTTGTTTAGCCTCTCTCTATGGAATAAACTACCCTGTGACCTTCATCTATCCTCC
Source organism: Neoceratodus forsteri (assembly GCA_016271365.2). NCBI lineage: Eukaryota > Metazoa > Chordata > Ceratodontiformes > Ceratodontidae > Neoceratodus > Neoceratodus forsteri. The sequence continues at coordinate 632,279,082 of CM057455.1, read as the reverse complement.
TCCTTCTCCTTTCAAAAGGCTCCTCAGACTCCTCCCTTCCAGCCTTGCTTCCAGTGTACCCATTCCATACCACCCTAATGTTCTGTATCCCTGTTTGTCACCTATTTAGGCTGAGCTGCATGACTCAATTCTCTGGGATTTGTTTAATCCGTCTCTCATTTTTGCTGCTCATTTTGTATTACCCTCTTCCTTATAGCTCAGCCACCCCTACCCCACGCTGATAAATTACTTCCACTCTTTCACCCTCCCTTTGCTAGGTCATCTGACTTATACTTACTCCTGTCTGACTTCCTTCCCCTGAAATTATCCTCCCCTCAGCCCACCTCACCCTGTGAGTCCTGCACTTAAGCACCTACACAGACCATCCCCAGTTATAGCCTGCTGTTGTCCTCAGCTCAATCTCACATCTATAACCTCTATCCTCCCCTGCCTTCTGTCATATTTTGCAATTGGTACCTCTGTTTATGCTCTGACAAGTGATGCTGTTCTCATTTTGCCATTTGTTATAATGACTTGTAACCTCAACTTAAAAGTGGGTTTCTTTTATGTTTTGTTCAGTATAACCTATCATTGAGTCACACCTGGAAATAAGCTTTGGCTCATTGTACTTTTCCCAGTTACCAAATTTAAATAAATAAATAAATAAAATAAATAAAATAATTTTCTGTAACAGTTTAACTAAAATAGTTCTAGCTACAATGTGGGCAGGCAAGCATATTTCTCTGTGTTGAAAATAATATGAAATGTTTACAAGGAGAACAGGTTTAACAGCAGCATTGTGGACAAACTAATCCATTTTTAAAGAGGTTATAGAGGATGCACTTAAATAGTTTAACTGAACTGGTTTGAAAACAATTGTAAAATATAGTTCTGTAGTGGACACAGCCTAATTAACAGTGTTGTCTTTGTTTCTGAATACTTACCTGTAACATTATTATATTAATTGAGAGATTATCAGATGGAATATGAACTTTACCATTCTCTTAAATCTGTAAGTAGTTCATATTGGTTTTTCATCACACTGGATTGATTGCAGCTGAACAGATGACATTATAGTTGTTCTCATTCTGAAATAACATTTGATTCATATCTTAGAACTGTAGGTTTCAGAACATTAATAAAGGGTTACCTTTTCCATTATTCAAACATGAACAAGTTTATAGTCTATTTGAACACACATCATGTACACCATCTATTTCTTGATGCATTTATTCACAATGATTTTCCATATTACAGTGTTTGTGCAAAGAAACATGAAAAACAGTCTTGGTAAGGATCAAACATTTCATGAAATGCACAGTCCACTTGTCTATTTATTAACTTTTCTACCCTTTTCAGAGCTCTTTCTTGCTGTGTAACTCAAGAGCTAAACCATAATAAAGAAGCAGAAGCTCTGCTTTTACTATGGTTGACAAAACATATGGTTGAAAAGTGATTCTCAATATCTGAATGGCAGTGATATTTAAATAAAAAACAGTATGTGGCAACCATCTTGTGCACCGCCTCCTCAGCTGCTGTCATGCACTATGGCACTGACAAAGGTAAAATTAACTCATGACTATAGTGCAAATTTCACAATTTGTTAATTGTATAGCAAGAGTGAAAATAGTGTGTTCCTTATAAATACAGATATTTTAAGAGACATACGATAAGATGCTACTTATCTACTAGCCACATGAATTTCTTATAAGAAGCATACCACCAGTCAGTGAGCCACTGGACCAGAGCTGACATGAAATGCCAGGTGTTCTTCAGAGATCTGGAGATCCCTGAGTTTTAGGATGAAATGTCATTTTTTTACTTATGATATGCAGATAATAAATTGTGAAATGTCACTATATGCAATGAGTTAGTTGATTTACTCTGGTAGGAAGCATGGGCATTTTGCTAAGCATGGATGCTCTGCTGAACATTGCAGCACAATCCTAATAAATGATTTAGAGACACAGTGATGCCATAAAGTTCTTACTAAATCCACTATTTCCTGTAAAATCTGAATTTGGATTTATGTCTTTACTTTGATCTTGTAATTTGTCATCTCTACCAGCAAAATAACCACTTGTCACCCTGACACAATTTGTTACTTAAAGCTTTAATAATTCTATCCATTATGTTTAAGCAATAATGCACAACAGGGTGTGTCATGCTGGCATAACATCATGCCTCAGGTGGTTGAGCATTAAGCCAGCAGCTGAGTTCATCCACCACCCAAGAAGTGACATTATCCCAGCATGATACACACCCTGTAATGCATTGCTGCTATTATACAACAGTGCTTTTACACACACACACACAAAAAAATGTTTTCAAATCTATTTTTAGTAATTTTTCAGTGTGGAAGCATACTGTGTGACAAAGGAATTCCTTTCACTGTTCAGTAGGTGGAGCTGTTTTGATTGACTTCTGTGCTGGCGACATGGTTCTCTCTCATTTGCCCTTCCTGAGCTCATTGTCCCGGATTCCTTTTCCTCACAAAGAGACAGAGACCATTGTTTGTTGTTGTGCTCAGATTGGCAATTAATTTATTTATACATCATAATTCCATATTCCATTTTATCATTTTCTTATTATATATCTCAGAATTTCATTTATTTCCATCCATATATCAATCTCTGATCATCCTCTTTCTTCCTCTTTTCTCCCCAGGTGAAAACCTGGGTGCCTTCTTCTTCTCCTTTTCTATTAGGTAACGGTGAAAACCAAGACCGCATTTTCTCCTTCCTCTTCTTGTGTTATTCCTTTTCTTTCTCTTCCCTCCCTCCTTTTTCCCACTAGCCAGTCTCCAGCTTGTGTTGGATGACTGGCTTTCCCACACTTATGGTATTATTCTCCTTACCTCAGGGAAGATCCTTCTTAAACCTTCTTTCCCCTTTTTTTATATTCCATTTTTGCGTGTCACCTCCATGCCTCTATAAAGCCCATTGTTTCTGTATTGAACATGTCTATGGCTAGATATGACAGGTGCACCCCATCAGACCTGTAGAAATCTTCCACCCATTCTTCTACACCCTACAGTATTACCTGTTCTCCCATATTCCTTACCAATGTCCCTACCCTTCTGTTCATCTTTCTCCTGGACCTCTCCACAGCTCTATGACTGTGCTCCTGCTCCACACCCTCCTTGGTATCACATCCGACCAGGTGAGGCTTACCTGAGGCCACCACTGTTGTATTGCTCCTAGGTCTCTTTTATCTGCAAGGATATGTCTACCCCTCGGCTTGCTGTAGGAGTCGTTGCCCCCAAATGTATAATAATTAAGTCTGGACTGGGTGTGCGTCCTTAGAATTGCCTTCAGGTGGGAGCAGTTGTGCCCATCTCTTCCCACAGATGCCACGTCAGACCAACCTACACTGTTTCACATCTTGGTACAGCTGCTTTCCCCAGCCTTTTTCTCTGTCTCTTTTCAGCCCAATAATATTGGAATGGCCACGATCCAGACTTCCGTGATCATCCCTCTTCCTATGGGGTTCAAACAAAATAATTATCTTATACATGTTCTTAGTTTCAGCACCGTAGTATCCTCCCATTTTTCTCCCCGTCTCCATTTTGTCCCAGATCTGTAATGAAACAAAAAGTAATACATTAATTTCTTACTTCAGTGCTCGAATGTATCTCTTATAACTGGCAGACCACCAGCGCCTTTTTCCAAAATATCATTCATAGTTTTCCCCGCTGCCCACTGTGAGGCAACCCCAATCCACAAGGAATGGACAAATAATTAGCTGGGTCCTCCCCATGAATTGCATGCCTTTTTGAGTAATGCTGTGACTTGATAGCCAGTGACCCTTCTCCCATCACCATGTGCAATAACCTCCTGTCCTGGTCCCATGCTCTGTGGCAAATGCCCACAGAGCCTGCACTGGGGGCATACTGCGCCTCTACCTGCCCCTTTTAGTGTCAGTATGCAACCTTGTCCTCTTTGATCCATTTTGACCTCTTAATCATGATCCGTATCTCTTCCAACTCCCAGCTTATATCTTCCCATTCTAATCCCCCTTCCTTGCCTTCCTTTCCATGGCCTACCACCACTCACTCTCATGGCCCTCTGACATTACAACATAAATCATGTGAAATAGCTGGGCCTCAGTCTTTGATCTGCATATTGCCAGGAGCACGCCTTAGTTTGCTGGCCACTGTTCCTCTTATTGGCCTCCTATTGTCTACTGGCCCTTATTTCAACCTGCCCCATCCCTTCATCATTCTTCTAATGAACAATTATTTTGTCAGGTCCTTCCACCCTTTTAGACTGCAGATAACACTAATCCCCACCAAGTAGACTCCCATTGTGGTGTGGGCTGTTTCCTTTTGCCACTGCTCCACGGTGAACATTCTCAACTGTTCCTCTGTGAGTGGCCTACTTACCTCCATCTGGTGTGCTGCCCTGAATGTTTGAAACACTTGCCAGGCCCCATCGTAGGCCCTCAGAGTACAAGGTGCCCATGGAGCTGTGAAACAACAGTTCTGCTCCTTCTTGCCAATGTCTCAGATGTTCGTTGGTATGGGTGTTTTTGCTTCTCCGCTGTTGGTGCCAGCCTCCGAAAGGTCCCGCTGCAGATGGGAAAGGCTGTCAGCCAGGTATTGTGCACCCTTCTATGTGTTTTGCTCTGAATGACATGTTTAGCTGCAAAGCCTTAACACTAAACGTTGTAATACTTGCATGACCGTTTCTGACCTGGCTCCCTGTCGCTTAGGATCTCCACCACTGCTCTATTGTCACACCAAAATGTCACTTTCTGATTCTGTAATTCCTCCCCAGACCAGGGTACATGATATGGGCATGATCTCAACAATGTTATATCTCATACCTTGCCGTCCCTCACCCAGTTAGCAGGACATGGTTCTGCAAACCACCTGCCCCTCAGGTAACCCCCATGCCTAGCCCCCAGCAGTGTCTGTGTAAAGATCGAGGTCTGTGTTGTACACCCACTCATCTTGCCAGAAAGAGCAGCCATTATACTACCTGAGGAATTCCTCCCATACTTTAAAATCCTCCCTGACACCTTTTGTCAGGTCTACCCAATGGTGTGATCTGGTGACCCTGGCTGTAGCCCTAGCTAACCTCTTTGTGAATGCCCTCCCTGGTCCAATGGCCCTGCAGGTGAGTTCATGTGCCCCAGTACTTGCTGCACTTGTTTTAGTTGTCCATCTCCTGCTGGTGTGTACTTGGATCAATTCTTTCAGTTTTTCACTTTTTGCCAGCATCTGAATATTTCCTTCGGGGCATCTATCTCAATTCCAGGAATTCCAGCACCTGCTAGGCCCTTCTGTTTTTCTGGTGCCCAGTGGAACCCTAGTTCCCTGCACAATTCTTGAAACTTGACCAGCATATGCTGTGTCTCCATTTTCCCTGCCAATGAAAAAGAAAATCATCCAGATAGTGGATGACCATTCTATAGCCAGTTTTCTTGAAATATCCACTCAGCAGCAGGTGCTGAATGTTTCAAACGTTACATGCTGTGGAACATCCCATCGGCATGGCTTTGTCGAAATAGTACTGACCCCAATTTTAAAACCCAATAGGTCCCAGTCTTCTCTCCTAACTGGCAGCAGTCTGAAAGCGGATTTGGTATCCATTTTGCCATCCATGCTCCTCAGTAGCCCGGATTATCCGGACTGCATCCTCAGTGTCGCATATGTCACCTTTCTATGTTCCTCCCCAATAAAATCATTCACTGAATCCCTTCTGATAGGATAGGTGGTGAATCACCTGTACCCCCTCTTCTTTCTTGGATACCAAGCCCAATGGCAAATCTCGTGATGTTTTGCAAACGGGAGGCCAAATGGGCCTCTACTCTCCTGCTGCTTTTTCTTTCTATCTTCTATCTTAACATCTCTTTCCTTCCTTTAACTGACCCCAGGTTGCTTGCTTTTCTTGCTTGTCTGAACCCCCACACTGCAGTGAAAACCCCTTGCAAAACCTTCTATAATCATATCCCCACTCTTTGTTCGGATATCTGTCCAAACAGACTGTCCACGCCTCTATCTTGATGGGGTTCTGGCCACCCAAACTGCTCTCTATCATTCCTCCTGTTTTTTCTCCCGGCCCCTCCCTCTCGCTTTGTGCTTGGTTTTCCCGGTCAGTGATTCTGACCCTCTACTCATGTTCCCTCTACCTCCCTCCCTGTTCCATGTCTGCCCTTTAAACCCTGCTCTCTGAAAAACTGCTGACCTGACATATGACCCCCATGCCCCTGTGCCCCTGGGCCCATGTCGTTCTGCATCTGCTTGCTGGGTGCCCTCCCGCGATTTTGAACAAGCTTGCCAAAAATGACATTGAGGCCATGAAACAAAAGCCCTGTTGTAAGCCCAGCAGCACCTTTGGGTGTAGCCCTTTTCCCCATTCCCTTTGGGTGTGAACTGATCTGTTACATAATCTGTCCATAAGTCTAGCTGCTTCGTGATCCCTCTTACATCCCCGAATGTTGCCATTCTCTGTCGAAAAATTCATCATAGTATAACCAACCCACCCCCCTTTGCTTTTGCCCTCCTTATAATTAAGGAATATATGGTGAGCAGGATGCTCAGCTCCGGCCTCTTTCCAGGACAATGGCTGAGAAAGTGGCGAAACTTATGAACTACATCCTTCCAAGTCTTCCCTTTGTGAACTTGTCCTCCTCCTTGTTCCCCTAAAAGCCCTATCGCCTGCTGCCATTTCACTCTTACCTATGTTCTCTGCTTCTTTGTACTTAGCTGCCACTTCCCGCTACCAGGCGAATATATCCACATACTCCCCTTTCCATATTTTTTTCTTTTGTGGCCAGTGGAACATACTCCTATCCTCATCCTGGGTGCACCTATCTCCCTTGTACCTTTCCTTCCTTCTCTGTACCCTGTTCATTTCATTCCAGCACCTCTTTCTCCATCCTAATCTCTGCCAGAGCCTATTCCATTGGCCCTAAACCTCCTGTTCCCAGTGCCGACACAATTTGACCTATATATTTCTTTTATACTGTCCCCACTGCATTGGGTGTGTTAAATGTAACCTTGTCCGGGCGTGCTGCCTGGCATCATCCTGGTGTTCCCTTTTTTGCCCTATGGTTGAGGAGGGTGAACTACTAGGGTTTGTGGAGGGAACACTATGTTCTGGGGATCTGGCCCAGGTTCCCCAGGGGATGCACTTGATCTGGGGAGGTACTGGCATTACTGGGTCTATAGGCTGCAGAGGTACTGAATCAGCCACCTTGGTGGGTCTCACTACCAGCGGTGGTACCTTAGTGAGACTGCATGGCCCTTCAGCTGGTCGCTTCCTCTGCCCCTTTCCCAGGCCCACTTTCCTTTTCTCCCAGGCCTCCCTGGTTCCTCCACTTCCACCAGTTCCCACATTCTGTTGTTTTTCCACCAACTCGATTATAGCCCTATAAGCATCTTCCTTTGATGCCCTGCTCTTTCTTGGTGCCATGTCCTTCCCCTGTGAAGACAGCTAACTGGAAGAGAACAAGATTTATTATTTTATATTCGTTGCAATGCCTTCCTTTGGAGAAAAAGGCCCTCCTCTCTCCCCCGCCACCAGGTACGACAACTCTGCTGCTTTTTTTTTTTATAGCCCCTGCATTATTTCCTTATGACTGTCCCTTGTCCAGGGAACAGAAAACCAATCCTGCTGCCCCTCCCTTTTCTTAGGCCTTGACCTTGGGCCCACTCTCTGACATGTAGCCTCATGTGTCTACTAGGTCTTCCCAGGCCTCCCTTCCCTCCCATGCTCTGTCCCTCCCCCAAAGCCCCCCTGCTGGATGTCGGCTATCCCCTAATGTTATCCCCCACATCCTAGGCCATGGTCGCTTTTGTGCTGGTCCTTCCCTTCCCTATGGAAAGAAAACATGTTGCTGAATCACCTCTCCTTTATTCTGGCCTCGTTCTGTCCTCTGTCCTTCTGCCATATGTTAGCATGCCTATGGCTGGGCCCCCAATAACAGGCTCCGTCCCTCCCTTGCCCCGTGGTGTCTTCCTTTTTGTCCTTCCTTGAAACAACTCCCCCATCCGTATCCCTGCCCAAACAAATTTTATTCCACTATAGGCTTCCCTGCAAACAGCCAAATGGCCAAGCTGCTTGCTTTTTCCATGTCCTTGCATGTGACATCACACCACATGGGCCGCTTCGTTTCCTCTGAGCCTTCCATTGGCCCGCTTTTAACATTCCACTGATCCTTTTTTCCTTGGTCTGCCGCTTTTCCTATTACCCCTTTTTCTGCTATGCCCTGCACATTTGCCTCCCTACCTGTATGCCCCTTCCATCCCCTGCTCCCTCGCCATCCCAGTGGGGCAGAGAAATTGCTGCTGGCCCCACCGAGTCACCTTCTTCATGGGTGATGCCAGGGCTAGAGGAAAGTGAGGGGCTTGATCTCCCTCAGAAACAAAAGGAGGCAGCCACGAGGTTTCAGGGGTGGGGAGGGATCAGCTTCTCCAACCGCGGTCCAGCTGGCGGCAAGGCATGCATTCACACTCTCCTTATGCTTCAAAACCACCTGGCTTCCCTGCAAGATGTACCAGGCTCACTCGCCCCTAGCCCTCCTACCCCAAATGCTCCTTCTTTGAGTCTCCCCGGCTCGCGATCGCCGCCGTGTGACATCACCTACGTGGCCACTTAACGTGCTCCTGCTCCCTCTGATTCAGGGCCTCTTCCAGGCCTTCTGCATCTCCTCAGGATCATCGCAAACCCCTGCCCAGATGCCCAGGTTTCACTATTTAGCCTGAAAATGCTACCGCTTTTGTCCTCTGATGCGGTTACAAAAACTGGATTTAAACTACCACTTTTACAGTTTCAGCCCATGCCTTATCCTTGCACCTCAGGAAAACACTCTACACCACAAACTATCACAACACCTCCCATGTGGCTAAGCCCACCATCAGGCAGACAGGTGGCCTTTCTGCATTTTTAAAATACTGCCCCAGCCAAATTGCTTTCCCAGCAGCACAGCACCTAATCGCCTCATGATTCTAACGCGACTACCCATCTCCATAACCACTGCAAAATACTTATCACCACTAACATGCATGTCCTGACCTAGCACTACTATCATTACCTCCCACCTAAAACCAGTGAACTGGACATTTCAAACAGAGCATAAACCTCTACATAACCTACCCATTAGCTCAAACCATTCATCCAGGTCAGTAATGCTAAAGACCTCCTTCAAACAGCTTATTTGTAAAGCAGTCACCAACAATGAACCTTTAAACATGTTACTATTTAGCATTTATATATATATATATATATATATATTTTTACATTTAATTCCTTGAAGCTATCTTACCTGCTGTACCTGGTGCACAAACCTCTCCAACGTGTTCTACCAATCTGATGTGCTCAGTTCCAAATAAATCAAAACTCTGCAAAAAGTGGCTGAAGCCCTCTTGTGCTGTCCATTATGTACCTCACTTGCCCTCCCTTCCTGTTGCCTGCCCATTGTCTTATCTCTCAGCTCTCCCCTTCCTTCCCCCTCCGTCCTGAGCACAACCATCCTAATGAAAAAGGAAGGTGCACTAGGACAACCTGGTCTGCCCTTAAAGGGCAAACTCATTGTCCCAGTTCAGTTCTCAGTCATTCTTACTCGCCCCCTGTTTCATTTTTTTAGTTTTTCCTTGTGCCATTTCCTGAAGTTATCATTTGTACAGTGTACCAGGAGAAATATGTTTGTACCCAGTTTTGAAGCCATTGTTCACTGGTGAAATGCCCCAATCTGAGAAAGGCAAAGGTTGATTTCATTTCAAAAATAAATAAAACTTGCTTATTTTTTCACTTTGGTATAAAATTCTCATGAGAGGCAGACTGACTGGGAGAGTAGGGAATGAGTGGAGAAGCTGAGCATGAGGCTGTGTGAACTGCACATTAATGAGCAACTGTAGAAGGTGCTTGCAGTGACAGTTTTTTTTCATTTTAAGTAAAGGTTTGTATTAGTGGAGGTTTCTATAGTACTGTGGGAAAATTGAGACTTTTGGGTATTGGTTGTGAAACCTGAGACTTTGGGGTATTGCTTATGTTTTGTGATGAATGAAATGGTTACATGGGAGATGAATGATGGACATGGTGAGGGGACAGGATGGAGATTTAATTTCTTTGGTGCAGGCATGTGTGCCTGACATTGATACAGTGATGCTGTATTGGGATAACAGCACTGTACACCATGGCCACTAACCAATCAGATTCATGGAAATCTTTCCTACCATTGCATAATTTAGTTTTTGTGTTGTATGGTTTCTGTGCCTCTGTCCAACTTATACACATGCACTCTAAAGCCTCAAACATAGTACAACACATTTTTGTAGCAGCATGCAAATAATTTTGTATGGCAAGAATGCAATACCTTCTCTGAACAAAAGTTACTAAATTACAGGCTGTTCAATTTGTTCCCATTTATACTGAGATAAACAAACTATAGATGCATGCTCTGTCCCTTAGGAACTACTCCATGTAGTGTATTCATAATATTTAGCCAACTAGCACGCCAAAACCTAAAGAAAACATGCATTTTGAATATATAATGTAGAGGTAGCTATAGGAGTAGCAGATTGAGAGAAGCATATTTTACAGTACCATCAATATAGGATGCTGGGAGAAAACAATGTCTATGTTTAGTTTCTGCATCTTCCAACCACAAGCTTAAACTATAATGCTTGTTCACCTTTGGGGTAGACAACGAACTTTACTGAGATAGTGACTGCATTTCACTGAGGTGTGCCAAAAGGAAAAATCTGTGTCTTTAGATTGTTGTTATCAGTCAAAATTGGAGCACATGTAAAAGTCTGTTTTCACTCCAGTTTCATTCTAATTAAATTGTGTTAGTCTGCCTAAATGGATTTTAATACTACGTGTATTTTATGATACTTTGCACTGTCTTTAAAGCATGAAAGTGTACAGTATGCACATAGTTGGGACACACACACACACACACACACACACATATGCACAAACAATTTGATAACCATTCTCTCTTTGATAACTTATGCATCCCATACACTGATCTTCTTACAAAGTGCCTCTTCTACATGATAGCTCAGAGTACACTAATTGCCTGTTTTATCTGGGGCTGACATGTTATTTGCTAAAATAGTGGAAGCCCTACTCTGAAGGGTCCCATAAGGATAAAACATGTTTTTAATGCTTGACATGTTTATTATTGACTTGAAACAATGAAAGCCTGTTTTTAAGCAATTTTGTTCCAGCAGATTATTGTCAGATTTCTATAAACAGAGATTTACATTCTGCTACATATGAGACTTGGCACTGTGTGTGAGGCTTTTGAGTTTATGTGTGTGTGTGAGAGAGAAATAAAACAAATGATTTAAACATTTGTTTTCTCCTTGCATCCATTACAATGTTACACAATACTCTTCTTGAAAACTAGTTCTCCTGTCTGCTACCTCAGAGTGTATTAAATATGAATGTTATTTGTTATACAGTACATAATTATATGTCTTAAATTATCTGTTTTACTACTCTAATTTCTTGCCCAGTGTTATGTTGTCTTTAAGAATTTCTAAGCTAGTTTATCCATTAATCCATATGATATGTTTAAAAGGGACAGTATTTATGTCATTTAAAATGCTTTATTGAAATTTCAAAGCATTTTCAACTTTATACAAAGGGCATAATACAATATGTAGCATATGCAATGATACAAAATCCCAAATAAAACAAGACACACCTCAGCTGCTCCCTCCCATCAAAGTGATACACCCAATTTTGAGCCAATCAAGCTGGCAGTGTAAAGAATAGTAATTGACAGAGGCACATACATGTGCCCAGAAGTTTAGGGTTTAAGGGGTACCAATATCCAGCTTAGTTGAAAGATATCATAGCATGTAGAAGGGCCCACTACTTCTGATAAGAATTATGCCTATGATTTATATCCACAATATGTTTTTAACATTCAATAAATTCAAGATTTCATTGTTCCACTAAACCCACGACAGTGTCTTATCATCCACCCAGTAACAAAGAAAGACAAATTTGGCGGATGCTGCAATTAGAGCAATATAACCCTTATGAGGTAATCATACTAGATTCATATTAGGAATAATAGATGTACAGAATGCAACAGCCCATATAAGTACATCTCATGAGACCTGGAAATATTTTTATATGATTTAATAGGTATTTGTCAAGGTTTGTTTTGAACATGTCCAAGTAGGTTATATCTAACAAAGACTTGGGTAAGGAATTCCATAGAGGAATGATCCACTGAGTGTAAAAGAAGCATCTAATTTCTGTCCTAGGATATGTTAGTGTTAACTGAAAGTTATGACTTCTCAAATTGCACTCTCTTATATTAAAATCATGCCAATTTGGGACATAAGTTCTGCATCTTTGGATATTTTAAACATTAGCAAAATATCGCCCTTATCCTTCTTAATTCAAATGAATGGAGATCTAGGTCCTGTAATTGTTCTTCATAGCTATTGTCCTGCATATTATCTATCATTTTGTGACTCTACACTGGACCCTCCAAGCTGTTAATGTCCCCCAAAATAGGGACTTCAAAGTGGGAGCAATAGTCCAAATGAAGGCATACATATGCTTTGTAGAGTGGAAGAATATACTCCTGTTTCTAGAGACAAAAGATCTTTGATGCATCCTATAAGTCTGTTAGCTTGATTTCTGATATGATTGCAGTGAGTACTAAATGAGAGGTCTGATTTAATAATGACTCCAAGGTCTTTTTCTTCTTTTACCGTGTCAATGGAATACCGTCGAGGTTAAACTGTTGTTTTTGGTTTGTGTCCTCAGATGCATAACTACACAATTGCTAACATTATAACTCATATTATTTAGATCTGCCCAATCTTCTAGGTTTTTCAGGACTTTATAAGATCAACTATGTCCTCCTCTGATCCAACCTTAGCTGCAATTTTAGCGCCATCTGTGAATTTAATGGCAATATTTTTCAAATTTGTTGTCTTGTCTGAAACAAAATAGAGAACAACATGGATCCTATAATGAACCACTGTGGCACCCGGCTGGTAACGGTGCCTGTACTTGAAGAATGTCCCTTTATACTCACTACCTGTGTACGATTCTTGAGCCAATCATCAACCCAGTTAATCAGTCTGTTATTTATACCTAACAAACACATTTTATTAATCAGAGTACTATGGGGCACTTTATCAAAAGCCTTATTGAGGTCCAAGTACACCAAGTCCACCGGTATCTTTTCATAAAAGCTTACTGACATTTTCATAAAAGACCAGGTTGATGGTGAGGCATTACCCAATATGCTGGTCAGGCTGATAGGTCTGAAGTTGGATATACACTCTTATTGTCCTTTTGAATATAGGTGTCACCAATGCTGACTTCCAATGATTTGGTACTATCCCTGATGATAATGAGAGATTAAATATTTTGTACAGTGATTCGATTAACCATAGTGCTATTTCTTTAATAGGTATGGGTGGAGCTTATCTGGCCCTGGTGATTTGTTAATGTTAATTGCATCCAATTTTGTCTTAATTTCTTGTCTGGTAATTCCCATAATATCTTCCTTTGCTCCATTATTTGTGTGATCCATGTATTTTCTTATATTCAAATCAGATTAAAGATTGAACAAAAGTATTTATTGAATGTCTGTGCCATTTTCTGAGGTGAATCTAGTGTATCGTGGCTACTATACGTGACCAATAGTTTTAGTAGTTTGTTTTTGTTGTTTATATATAAGTAAAACTCTTGTCTCTGTCCTTATGTGTGCTAACCTGAATTCTAATTTCTTTTTTCAAATCTTGTAGCATTTTTACACCTTTTAATATTAGCCTATAACTGTATTTATTGTAGTTATTGTTACATTGAATTGAAGCTCTGTATGCTCTTCTTTTCTTTGTTTTCAAGTGCAATATATGTAGGGTTGGCAAATTGGTATTTTCCCCTTTATTGTACCTGATTTTATTTGGTATGCATTTTTGTTCCAGTGCGATAATTTTGTTTTTTTTCATTATGAGCCAAATCTCTTCAGGTGATGTGGACCTGTTATCCCATTTCCATATAGTAAGTTCTTTCTTAATTTGGTTGAAATTTGCCTTACTGTAATAGTTAAAGGTTTTTATGCCTGTTTCATTGAAGGATGAATTTGGAATCGAAGGTTATTATACGATGATCACTATTTTGTAAGGGATCCTTACTTTTAATATTCTTGATTTGGTGGGGATATCGGTTATTAATAAATCAAGAATGTTGTCTTTCCTTGTGGATGTATATATAAGTTGAATTAGTCGATCTGATTTGCATACTTCCAATAACATATTTTCCAAGTTGTTATTTGTAGATCCTTTTTTCCACTAATTCCTGGAGACTGAAGTCCCTCAACAGTATGACATCTGATTGATCAGTTTTATTATTTATACTATCTAGTATCACCTGATGTTCTGAAGATTGGTATCGGTGGTCTATAACAAAGACCTACCAATAGTTTTGAATGTTTTTCCTCAAAATTTCTATCTATAGTATTTCACTTGATACTCTTCAAGTGGGTCATTAGTGATTTGTATTGATGTTATTTCTGATATACGAGGCTACCCTCCTCGCTTTTGAGGTTCTGTTTTTGTAAATGGTATTTTAACCAGGAATGTTTATATTCCAACTGGATTTATCCTCTCACCAGGTTTCAGTAATTGCTGCTATGTCAATACCATCTCTGTTTAATAATATTTTAAGCTCATCTGGCTAGGTTCAGTGGAGACTTCTTGCATTTGAAAGCAGAAAAGACAGCTCATGTTGTTTTTGTATTGTTTGCTGTTTGAGATTTTTATATTGTGTTGCTGGATCTTTGATAGGGATTTGTGTTGTGCTTTACCTTTTCCTCAGAAGTTAGTTTTTGTAGCTGTATGGTCCTTTATTGTATTGTACATGGTATACCCTAATAATCTTGTCCCTTTCTGTTCAAGTGTAATCCATCATAAACATAGAGATCGTCCCAGTGTTCAAATTTTTTCATGTCTTTATGCATTTTATTTGGTTAGTAAGGCACCATCTATGTAGCCAGTTATTATATGCTTTTATGTTTTTGTTCTATGATAACTAGCTCTGGGTACTGGTAGGACTTCAGAGATAATGGAGTCACGTTCAGTGTCTTTAGAGTTTTATAGCTTCTTCCATGTCCCTCATTATGCTTTCTACCTCCTGTTTCCCAAAATCATTTGTTCCTACATGGAGGATGGCTGTTTTGGGTTTTTGCTGTTCTGAAAATTCCTGGGAGCATACTGGTTGCTCTTTTTATGGTTGCTCCACTAACTACAGCTGCCACATTTTTCTTATTCCCCCTGTGGTAAATCTGTCAGCAAATCTAGTAATTGAATCTCCTAAGATATATATTTGGTCGGTCAGTACATCTTATGCAGTGATGCCATTCTCAGTATTACTGATGTTATAAGTACCTCTTGGGAGTGTTTGTTGTGTTCTCCTCATAAGGGAAAAGGTGTGGTCTGGCTGCCCTACATTGGTAGTTTTGACTTGTGATTGAAGTGGATTTTAACTGAGCCATGGGGGTATAATTAGGAGGCTCAGTAGGAAGGATAGATGCTAAATCCATAGGTGGATCTTCATCCAGAAATTGGATTAAAAGGTCAAAGTTGTTATTTATGGGTAGTGTAAAACATTCTGCCATTCTTCCCCTTTTTTTTTGCTGGCCTGGCACATTGGACAACATACCAGTCATTGTTATTATTTTCATCAGTATTCTCCAATCTAGCTTGTTTTTGGTTGGGTTGCACTTGTTTAAAGTCAGTGTGTCCGTGCCAGCACCTCCATCATGGTTCTCATATGTTATATGTAAGACGGGGGTCTGTCTGGCACTATGGTTATAGGCTTCATCATTATTAACCCATATTTGTTGGTCTCCCATTTCTCTTTCATTTATTCAGGAGGCCATACTTTGTTGACTACAATTAAGAGCCTGTAATCTAATGCCAAATGTTGATATTTCTGCCAGCATGTCAGCATTTTGTTTGCATTTTAAGCATATAAAGGATCATCCAGTACAGTTGTCTCTGAGAAGAGATACATCTTACAGGATTTGCACTTCATTCCTATTTTACCTGTAAATATTGCACTGAAGTCCATTGTAATATGGCAGTGGTTAAGTGAACAAAGTTGGAGAGGCTTGACTTGTGTCAATTTATTTTTGGGATCCCAATCTCAACATCTTAATCCCTCATGTCCCTCGCAACACGTGAAACATGTGCAGATGTGCTTGTCTCTGCACGCATCTCTGTATGTGATCATGCGCCTGTTTCGAGCTCACCCTGCTTACTGCAGGGCTTAGTTTTTTGTTGATTCATGACCCGAAGTGCCTCCCAGGGTCACAGCACCTCACTGGTGAAATGAAGTCAAAATTACTGTTTTTAACATTAAGCACTAGGCAGGGACACTCATATATGCCCTTACTTGATAGCTTCCTCTTAGTTAATTAATAAAATAGCCATTTTGCATGACACTGTTGTACTGGATGGTGACAGTATCCAAGTGCAAATAGGACTTTCTTCTTTTCCTTCAAAGGTTACAGGGCTCAAGTAAAAAAAACTGTTACACAATAACAGTTCACATTGCAGCTCTAATTACATCTGTGTCATACACAAAGCTCAGGATGTGTTATGCAGACTACTACTCACATGCTCACTGCAGGACTTAGTTTTATGTTGACTCATGACCCAGAAGTGCCTTCCAGGGTCACAGCACCCTCATGGGTGAAATGAAGCTCAATTTACTGTTTTGTAACACCAAAGCACTAGGCAGGGACACCTTATGTGCCCCTAGCTAGCTATAGTATCCCTGTTAGTTAATTAATAAAATATCCATTTTGTGCAATACTGTTGTACTGGATGGCAATAGTATACAAGTGCAAGCAGGACTCTCTTCTTGCTTCCTTCAAAGGTTACAGGGTTCAAGTAAAATGAACTGCTACACAATAACAGTTCACACTGCAGCTCACAAATTATATCTGTGTCATACACAAAGCTCTGAGGTGTTATGCAAACTTTTCAGGTATCAGGACTCTGCTCCTATACTGTCCAATAATACAAATTTCCAGCAGAATGATGTCAGCCAGCCCTAACAAGGGTTCCAGACGATGTCTGCTCTCATCTCCAAATGGGGCCACCTTCTTGCAGTCCTACAACATGTGGATCTGGGACCCTCTGCTTTTACACACCTAGGCAGATAGGGTGGGTCAGCTTGTCTATTCTTTTGAATTTCTGGGAATGAAGTACTGTATAAATTATTTAAAATTTTGAACTGCATCAGTTTGTACCTGTCTTGTTTCACAAACTTGCAAAGTTCCCCTACACCTTCTACCAGTCTGTTGGTGTACAGTCAAGATGTAATGTTTCCTACCAGGATGGTTTGCCTGGGTCTAATGACTGAAAGGTTTTACAGAGCATGGAAATGGCTTGCAAACACTCTCCATCCTACATCAGGAGTCTCCAGGTGCCACCTCCTTCATCCAACCATGGTTACAGGCCAAGCTAGGAGGAAATGGCATGGAAAAGCTGTAAATATATAAACAAAGAAAACAAATACCTGATTAGGTTGCCAAATCTATTTTCAAAAGTGGGAAAATCCATCAAGTGACACCCTCAAGGAGAGTTGGTAGGCAGAGCGAAGGATGACCATCCTTAAAATCCCTCCATGATAGAACAGTTTGCTACTTTAAGATTTGGTTCTATAAAAGGACTGGGATATGTCCCAGGCCAAGATATATGTAATTGGGTGCACAACTGAGTGCAAGCACCAAGAGACAAATAGACTGGGGTATGCTTAAGAGTATGTTGAGGTCTCGCTGGTTTAAGAAAGAGAATACTTTACTTTTGGAGGCCTACCTTGCTACATAGTTCCCTTTCCAGTCTTAAGCACTGGGGTCATATATCCCAGGTGTATCCCATTCTACACCATAACCCCATCTGAGATTTTTACTACCATATAAGACTAAGTAATAGAAGAAAACTGGGAGACACAACCTCCCTGATGTTTGGAGTTAATAAATGTAAAATATAATCTCCTGATGGACTTACCCTGCCAGAGAAAGTGAGTGAGTAATGTCTGAAGCCATACAAATAAGGATTTGGGCAATATTTTGTTTAACATCCTTATTGGGTATATAATCTGTGTAGGAGATTCATTTTCATAATCAATCAAATGTTTCAGTCAAGCAAATGTTTATTTCTCCTTGCTCTTCCAGTAGGTCTGAACACTTACAACATAGTTCACATAACATTTAGACAAGCAAAAAATCACAACATAAAACAGCTAATCTAAAACAAATATAAGTGGACAATACAGCAGATCCAAATAAATGTTCATTAGGACTGCCTGGCCGGAAAGATACTGTAAGTCTTCAATTTATCCTTAAAGCTATCGGTGGTCTGGCACTCTATAATCTGATGAGGTAGAGCATTCCACAGGGTCAGGGCCACAAACCAAAAGTGTGTGCCCAGAAGTCTTCAAACGAATCCTGAAACCTCTAGCAATCCTCATCAGTGGAGTGAAGTGGGCAGAGGTGGCAGTAGGGGTGAAGAAGATCTTGCAAGTAGCCAGGTCCCTGTCCATGTAGAGCCTTGTAGGTCAACATCTGACCATGATATTGATCCTGCCCCACAACATAATGGATAGTAAAGACCAACGATCTAGGTCCATCATAATATTCTGTGGTAGTGAACCTAAATTATTTTTATTCAACTCAGACAGATGTCTGGTATCTGCAATGCCCAGATATGTCAGGGACTGTGGTTCCCAGTGGAGCTCCAGATCTGCTACATCTCACTTTCTTACTAAATTACTCATGAATATAACACTTGTTTTCCCAAAACTGATCTTGTATGTGGCTACTTGACAAAGCTTTTGAATATCTACCAGAGCTGCAGGGATGTAGGTGGTGGTTGTATAACATGGAGAAGAATATCTTCAGCATAAGTATAGACTTTATATTCATCTCAATCAATCCTTATCCCCTGAACAAGGGATTACCTTTGGCATTTCACCAGTGGCTCAAGATAGAGGTTAAATATCATAGGTGAAAGGGCCATCCCTGCCACATCCCACGTTCTAACACTATTGGGCTGAGAGCACCCATTGCAGAAAATTCTAGCCAAGGGATTGAGGTATAAAACCTCACCCATGCTACTAACTCTTCGGGATGGTATAAGCTTTGAGTGCTTCAAACAGATACAGCCAGGAAACCTTATCAAATTATTTCTCTTTGTCCATAGATAAAAAGCCTCAGGGAACTTGTTCTCCACTGATACTGAGATAAGAAGGTGCAAATGTATGCATATAATAACTTGAGACCTGTCCTCCGATGAATCTGATCTGCTCCGGCCAATGAGACCAGCCCATACCCTTTCAAGTTGACTGGCTAGTATTTTAGTAAGTATCTTAAAATCTGTATTGATTAAAGAAATATGACAGTGACTGCTCAGCAGGAACTAATCGCTCCTGTTTTGAGCAAAAGAGTAATGCAAGCTTCCACAAGTGAACTATCCAATATCTCCATAGAATATATATAGGTAAGGATATAGCAAAACTGGGACTAACTCTTTCATAAAGGTCTTATAAAATGTGTTGAATAGCCATCTGGATCTGGAGCCCAGTCCAGTTTAAGCTGGCCACTTGCACTGCAAACCTCCTCCATGGTTATGGTCCCTTAAGTGAGACACTTTGCTGTTTGAAGGAGGGGTGCAGAACTCCAGCAAGGAACTCCTAAGAATTTAGTTTATTTTATTCATTTAATAGAATGCACTATGTCATTGTGACTTTTGCGCTTACAGATACCATCAAATTAAACCATACATAAATACAAACCACTGTATTAAATTAAGATTAAAAGAGGGTAAGCTTTAATAAACAGGAAAGTCTTCAGATCCATCTTGAATGCACTAAGTGAGAGGACCTCTCTGATCAACCAGGGTAGTGAATTGCACAGGGATGGTGCCACCAGGAGAAAGCCTGGGTGCCATATGATTTCAGGTGAACCCTGGTAGACCAATACCAATAGACTCCCATAGTTCTGGGTCCTGCTGCTCACTAGAGTATAGCTGCTCAGAGCTCCCCTGAAGACATTCACTATTTCTCTGGTTGAGTAATAAGGGAAATATTCACTCCCACCCTCAGTCCTTGTACTACCCTCATAGCTCCTTGCCATTACAGACAGAGGGCTAGCAATTTATCAATTCTTTCTACTTGCTCTGAATATCTAGCTTTTGTCCAAAAGATAGCCAACTCTGCCTTTTCATTAAGCAGGTTAGTGTACTGGGCTCTGAGAGAATTAAGAGTCAATGAGATATGTGCAGGAGTATCAATCACTAGTAAGGCCACAATGGCTCAAATCTGGTGAAGCAATTCATCACATTTTGTTGTCATTCCCTATGTTTTACTTTCTATCCTGATACATTTGGCTGGCAGTATAGCCTAGAGGTTAAAGGAATGAGGTGTGAATGAGCTTGGTACATCCAGTAGACCAGACCTGAGTTTGATTCTCACAACCTCCACTTGCATACTGTGTGACTCTAAGCAAGTCACATAACTGCACAGTGCTCCCAGATCACCCTGAAAACAAGCGCTTGTGCCTAGTGGGCCTTTTCCGGTTACAAAGACTAAAATAAAAAATAAAATATTTTCCCTAAGTACAAATTTTGCCAATCTCTATCAAGTATATTCTTGGTCTCAAAAACTGTTGCATATGCTGTTGTGGATGTGCAGCTGTGTCATTGTCCCATAATAATTTGTTATTAAACTGCCATATTGAATCTCTGTCCATTCCTCCCTAATATTATCCCCAAATAGTCTGTTTTGTAGCTTTTTAACATACAGTACTATCACATTTAAATATGCACTTTAGTGGGTATTAAATCTAATGGTCTGCTTCTAATTAAGAGTGTATTTACATGACACACTCATTCATTAGCAATTTAAGTTAGTGGAACTGTCTTCTCAGTTATCATCCTATCTGCCACTGTTGACATTTGACCTTGAAGGTTTCTCAGCAGTAGCAAACTGGCAAAATCTGGTTCCTTTTCATGTAAATCTCAGTTATTTTTTAAAAAGGTTCTATAAACCAATGAGAATTCTTTCTGCTTTTTATGTAAGATCTGAATGTTAATATAATGTGATTCTATAAACAACTAGCATAAGCTCTCGAGGAAGGACTTGCTTGGTCTGAAGGCTTAGGCACTGCTTTCTTTTGTTACATCTATGTTGGTCCAATAAAAGGAATCAAACCATTTCCTTCTGCATCTGTTCTTAAAAGGACGAATATGACAACTAAACTAATTCTGTACTTCATCATGGAAGTTACCTAAATTTGCCATAGAATATTGCACTTGCACAACATAATAAAGAAACTAGCCTGGCTAGACAGTGACGTCTTTTTTAACCCAGTGCAAGAGTACCAACACTATCCCTAAAGGTCTATTTGGAGTCTATTAAAGAACACTGATAATTCTAAGTATGCTGAACAACTCTGTCAGAGGACCTCTGAGAAATTGAGAAATTACAGGATCCATAGGCCATATGCTAAGAAAGCATTTTGAAGAAACAGTTTGATGGAATTATTACCACACTGGAGAGGGTGTCTGATAGGCCTATTCAATACATCCTGCATGAGATACACATGAACCACCAAAGGACTTTAAGAAAAGCCATGCTCATTAAAAACAGGACATTAGATACCCTTCAACATACCATACTTCCTAATAACCATGAAGAACAGAACAGAGTGACTGAACAACAAACCATACGGATGGACACCTTTCAGTTGTTAATTTGCTGAATCACAAACTAACTACTGGGAAATTACGTGTACTTTCTAATGTCCTCACTTTCTGCCCAACAAAATCACTGGACAGAATAAAGTTTTGTGGTGAACTGGAAGAATACTTCCATAAACTGAGACTTAGAGAATTATTTCAAGGCAGAGAAGAAATCAAAGCCAGTAACAACTCAATGGATAAGAAAAACAATCATCTGATTTTACCCCCAAGTTGGCATAGTGGGAAACTGGACAACTATATTAGTTGCTTTACAAGAGAGTTGCTTGTCAGATCCTTAATAGGCAAAACCAGGCAATTACAACCTCTCCATTGAAACAAATGGCTATACAAACACTGAAATTGAACCACAACCTTGTTATAAAAAGCTGATAAAGGCTCTATTAAACCGAGAAGACTATATTAATGAATCCAACAGACAGATAACTGACCATGGACAAAGTATACAAAACAGGATCAGCACTCCAAAATACAAAATATTTTATTACTGCACAAACAATGCAAAACAGGAACACACATAAATAAAGCTGATCTCACCCAAGCAGGAAAAGAGCTTGCAGGTATAGATGACAAAAGCCAAAGTTTCAGGTGTGCAAATGCAGCCGAGCAAACAGACACGGAGAAAGCAAAATCAAACATCCCCAATGTGGCCCAAGTTGCTAAAAGGCAAACTATCTTGAGTGCAGGGAGAAAAGGTTTTTAGTATCCATAAAGAGCAAAATGCCAGTATCTCTCGTGGTGCAACTAGAACACCAAAACTAACAGCTCAAAAGAAGGCAGGCTTGCTTATTGACCTAGGGGCAGTCTTCTTCAGAGCATACCATAATACAAACATAGCCCCTTTATAAAGAGTGATCAATTAAGTTAAAGCAAGAATCCATAAATTCAAGAGTGCAAACCAAGTCCTCTTCTTAAATAAACACACAAAGAAAAGAAACTCAGTGCCAAGCAAAAGTACAGATCTAAATGCATAGAGCCAAAATACAAAATGTATAAAATGCATGCTTGCTTAAAAAGACACACAGAAGAATGAATAAATACATGCAGCTTGATACGTATCCTAGACTGGGTTAAATAACACATAAAACAAATACACGAGATGCAAAAAAGGGGAAATACCTATATATGAAAAATCATTAATTTATAAAGAGGAGCACAGCTGGAAAGTCATACTCTTCAATACGACCAGAGCACATAAAAGTCACAGTAATTTTATTTTATTGCTACATCTTCAATTAAATGGCAATAAATTAATGGGAGAAGCAGAGCCGATAGTCATACAACTCCCATGACCAGAGCATGTAGAAAGTCATGGTCATAAACATGCCATATACATAAATTGAAAGATTTTTGGGGAAGGGACTAAATAAACTGTCTAGTGGAATTTCTTCATTCAGTCCTGAGGGTCGAGGTGTCTAATTCAAAATTCAAAAATCCAAAAGGCTTCTCTCTGCAAAAAGGTGTGTTCCTGATCTCCTCCTCTAAAACCAACCTCTACTTTTTCCGTCCCAATCTCAGAGTGGCAGATGAACTGTGCTTTGCCTCCTCATAATGATGTGCCATTGCATTGTCCTTATTCAAATTTCTAATTACCCTTATGCTCTCCTATTCACAATTTTAAGGCTATTTATGTCTGTCCAACATATAACATTCAACATGGGCAAGTAATCATGTAGATAATCCCATTAGAGCTACAATTAATAAATGAATTAATGTCATATTTATGTCCAGATCTTGGATGATTAAACATTTTTACATCCAAAGTGTTATAACAGTGGACACAATGGCCACATCTATAATTGCCTTTTGGGGAGGGAGTCAAGTCTGCTGTGCCATGGGCTGTACCAAAACAAATGATTTCACCAACATGTCTTTCAAATTTTGACCTCATGTATAAGTTATCATAGGTGCAGTCTCAATAAATTCAGAAAGCCTCAAATCTGACTGTAAAATATGCCAGTATTTGTTAATTACTTTCCTAATCCTTGGTGTAAGATTATTATATTCAGCAATAAAAATCAGTCGATTTCCTTCTTCCTTTCTGTGTCTTGGTTTCAACAAGGTATCTCCGCTCATGTTTTCTACTTGCTCTAGAGTATCCAGAAGTATTCCTTGCTCATAGCCCTTGCTAGAATTCAGTCCATCAAATCTCTTTTGCACCTCTTTACAAAGGCTCCGTACAGCATATGCGTTTAGCTCTGATAAATTGTCCCTTCGAATGTTTTTAATAACAGATGCTGGATGGCAACTCTTATTCAATAAAATCATATTCCTGAGAGAGGTTTTCTATATAAACTGGTGACCAAATCCATGTCCTTTTTACTTATAAGAATATCTAAAAAGGAATCTTTTCCAAACAGCTTTCACATGTAAATGTAAATGATCACTGGTGTGATTAATATATTCCATAAAATGGCTCAATTCCAAGTCACTTCCAGTCCAAATCATGACACAATCATCAATGTACCGTTTCCACAGCTTTATATACTTCAAATAAATATTCTGTTCCTTATCATGGATCTTATTACATTTCCATTCTCCATATATAAATTAGCTAGACTTAGGCGAAAAGTGGTGGCATTTCCTTTTCTGGATGTAAACTGTCCATTAAACCAAAAATAGTTTTGTTCCAATACAAATCTTGCCAAGTCAATAGTATACTCAGTGGGATGTTTAGTAGTGTTTCTCTGACCCATACTTTTTGAACTGCTGCCAAGCCCCTTCATGGGGAATATTGGAACAGAGACTTCTACATCTGTGGTCACCAGTATATCATTCCTTGTTACTGTGACATATGCAAGAATTCTCAACATGTCCGTTGTATCTTTCACAAATGATTGTAATGATGGTGCATTTTGAATAAAAAAATCCACAAATTTAACATATTTCAGTTATAGATCCAATGGCCAAACAACAGGCCTTCGAGGAACTGGTCTAGTCACTTTGTGCACTTTAGGTAATAAGTAAAGGACAGGTCTCCTTGGATAAGTCACCTTTAGAAAATTTACTTCTCTCTTAGTCCCATAAGTTCCCTGCTGAATTAGGGCATCTGCCTTACACTTTATAATATCAGTAGGGTCTCTCATTAATTTCTTAGAACACTCGCTCACTTAGTTGTCGCTCTGCTTCAATATTATATTCCTCCAACCCCATACTACAACTTCACCCCTTTATCTGCTTGTTTAATTAGTGCTCCTTTGAGTTCTTTCAATTCTACAAGGGCATCTTTTCTTTTTCGTAATGATGAACATCCGGGTTTGTATTTGTTGTTTTTAATGAGTGAACGACATCTTTAGTGACAAAATTACAAAATGCATTAATTGTATGATTCAATGTGAGGATTAAAGGATGAAGGCTTTTAAAGGGGTTACTTCTCTGTTGTTCTCAGTGGGTACAGGAGGATCACTTATAACCATAGAAAATGATCCTTAAGGTAGAATGTCCAAAAAATGGAAAATGTCCACCTCCACCTGAAAAGGATTAATACAATTAGTGATGACAAAGCTGAGACCCTTTGATAGAACCTGAATTTGTGTATCAGTCATACTAGACTGGACAAATGTATGACCTCCAATTCAGCTTTCTTGGTCTGGGAGATCTTCTCATCCCCTCCCCATTCTGCTCTCTCTGTAGTTCGATCATCCTCTGTTGCCTCTCAGCCTCCCCTCTTCTTTTTCCCTTTCCTTGTCTTGTTCCATGTCTCTCTGATCTAGGATATCTAAATCCTGACCCTGGCCTAAAAACACCTGTTGTCATCCATTCTTTGATTCTCCTCGAGGTCACTATCAGTACCTGATGATATATTCATCCCTTCCTCAGTAAATGTAGCTTGCTGCCTACCACTGGTGTAAATTTCGTTCAGAGCCTTGCACATGTATACTGTGCCAGCTTTATAGTCTGCCTCGTCCCTAGTATATTTTTTCTGTTTATACTTTATTAATTCCACTTGAAACTTAGACACATTTTGATCTGTTCTTGCCTTAAGTGTATCAAACTCCACTGGTAGGAATTTTTTTATTTTCCTTCCAAACTGGCAACTTCAAGTGCTGCTTTTTCTGATTCTTTTTTGCTGTTTTGATGGTAAGTAACATCAAATCATAGCTGCATTTATTAAGGATCCTCTCCCAGTCCTGTAAATATTCACTATCCTCCATTCCAAAGAATGGGGGCTTTTGGATCCGCATACCTGCAGTATCCTTTTGTCCTCAACTGAGATAGAGAGTTGCATGTAGATTGAATGAATAACCTTTTTGCATATATTCAAAACTCTGAAGTCCATGATGTCTCTGTTGCTTTGCAGGCCTATGCCAGACAATAAGGCCTGTACCTGCTCTATAGGTAATAAAATATTTTGGCCTGCTTCAGCAACAGAGACATTGTGGACTTGTGGACTTCAAAGTTTTGAATATATGCAAAAGAAGGTTATTCGCTTCAATCTACATGCTGCTTCTATCTCAGTAATACTGGCCTATTTTACAGTGAGATTTGAGGCTTTCTGAATTTGTTGAGACTGCACCTATGATAACTTATACACAAGGTCAAAATTTGAAAGACATGTTGGTGAAATCATTGGTTTCTGTACACTTCCTTACACAGCTGAACGACTCCCCTCAAAAGGCAATCATAGATGCTGCCATTGTGTCCACTGTTCTAACACTTCGGATGTAAAACGTTTAATCATCCATCATACAGTGGATATGTATCAAGCTGCATGTATTTATTCATTCTTCTGTGTGTCTTTTAAGTAAGCATGCATTTTATACATTTTGTATTTTGGCTCTATGAATTTAGATCTGCACTTTTGCTTGGCACTGAGTTTCTTTTCTTTGTGTGTTTATTTAAGAAGAGGGACTTGGTTTGCACTCTTTTGAATTTATGGGATTCTTAGTATAGTGTATGCATGTTACACTGTTGCTTTAATTTAATTGAGCACTCTTTATAAAGGGCTATGTTTGTATTATGGGATGCTCTGAAGAAGACTGCCCCTGGATAGATTCATAAGCATTCCTTCCTTTAAGCTGTTTGTTTTTGGCATTCTAGTTGCACCACAAGAGATATTGGCATTTTGTTCTTTATGGATACTAAAAACCTGTTCTCCCTGCACTCAAGATAGTTTGGCTTTCAGTGACTCAGGCCACATTGGGGATGTTTGATTTTGCTTTCTCCTTGTCTGTTTGTTACGACTGCATTTGCACACCTGAAACTTCGCTTTTGTCATCTATACCTGCAAGCTCTTTTCCTGCTTGGGTGAGATCAGCTTCATTTATGTGTGTTCCTGTTTTGCATTATTTGTGCAGTAATGAAATATTTTGTATTTTGGAGTGCTGACACTGTTTTGTGTACTTTGTCCATGAGTTTGTTTTCAGCTCTAGGTATGAGTGCACATTCCTGTTTTAGCCCCTTCCTCCTTTGAACCTCTGTTGGGGAGAAATTGTGTGTTTTTTCTAGATAACTGACCATACCCACTACAGAGAACTGGAATGTGATCCCACTACAAAATATACAAGAGAACTATGAGACTTAATTAGATAATTTCCAAACCATGTCCAAGACTGACTAACTGACCTCATCCCTGTTGTACCCAAACCAGGGACATTCTATATGCTGCCTAAAATACATAAACCTGGCAATCCGGGGAGACCCATAGTATCTGGCAATGGTACCCTGACTGAGGGATCTCAGGATTTGTAGAAACCATTTTAAAACCTCTGGTTATAGAAAGGGACAGTTACATCCAGGACACTACACATCCTGCATAAACTTTCTGGTTATAAGGACTTACCACCTAATACTATTTTAGTCATGATGGATGTAACATCCTCTGTACTAATATTCCACACATGAATGGCATTTCAGCCTGCCTTAAACACCTACATGAGAAAGGATTTGACCAAAACATCGACTCTGAAGTGTTGGGGAACTTACTGAATTCCTTCTGACACATAACTTCAGCTTCAATATAGTACTAAACATTATGTTCAAATTATGGTAAAAGCAATGGGCACCAGGATGGCTCCACAATATGTTAATCTCAGTATGGTGAATTTGGAGGAGGACTTTTTAAGGCACTGTACACACAAGCCACTTGCTTATTTCCATTACTTTGATGATTTGTTTATAATTTGGAAAGAGGGTGCTGAAACACTTCAGGATTTTTATCAGGAACTTACCCTCCACCAAAATATAAACCTTTCCTTGCAATATTCTGAGACTAGTGTTAATTTTCTGGACACCACTGTCACCATCAAGGATGGAACCTTACATACATGTATTTACAGGAAGCCAACAGACAGACAGAGATACTTACACAGAAATAGTAATCACCCAAGCCATACAAAAAATCTGTCATGTACAGTCAAGTGCTTAGTATCACCATATCTATTCAAACAAGGAAGACAGAGATACACGTTTGCCCATGTTGAACAAAACCTTTATTGAGCAGGGACACTCTTTCAGAGAAATTGACAGAGCAGTAAAACGTGAACACAGGTACCAAGAGAACAAATTTTTTCAGTATAAAGAAAAGACCACTACCAACAGAATACCATTAGTAGTTACGTATCATCCTGACCTTGAATTTCTATGTAGGATTATTAAGGACCTCCACCCAATATTTAGTGAGGATAAGACCCTAAATTGTATTTTGCAACAACTATAACTACTATATCATTTAAACAACTGCCTGATTTAGCCAAACTGATTATTAGGAGTAAACTGCACCAGAACAGAATGTAATAACACTATATGGTACACAACCCTTCAGTTTCAAATGTAAGACTTGTGAGCTCATTTCCACTTTAGAGTGTGTGGTTACTTCACAAAACAGACAATTCAGGATACAGGGAATTATACATGTGCATTACAGAATGCTCACTTCATTCAATGCAAGAGATGTCCACAAACAGTGTATATTGTAGAGACAAGCCAATCTCTCCACACTAGAATGAACTCATACAGACATACTATTACTATGATGATGACTGAAAAACAGTGGGGCAACATTTCAATCAGACTGATCACTTCATCTGAGATATGTCAGTAATGGTCTTAAAAGACATTTCAAAAATACACAACAGAGATGGGCTTTTGAAGTCAGGCTTATTTTACTTTGGTAGCAGATGGCATGAACATTGATTTGGGTTTTATGACACGTTACCCTGCTTAAACTTGCACAGACATTTACTTCAAAGGATGGACATTTAATAGGACTTCAGTGTGTTTTGTTTTAATATTCATAGAGTCCATTTTAACTGGTTATCAACATGCTGGTTTCTCACCAAAAGCTATGTGTGTGGGGCAGGTAGGGGATGGTGGGTTGTGTGTGTGTGAGTGGGGGCAACTTGATGTGTGTTGGGGTAAGGGAATGGTGTGTTGTTTTCTTGTGGGGAGGGGTTGTGGGTGTGTGTGAGGAGCGGAAGGGAAATGTGAGGGTTGGGTTATGGTTATATTGAGGTAAGGCTTATATTCAGGTGCATACCATAATAATTTTACAGTGTGTTGGGACTCTTGGTTCACATACATAGTGAATATATATTTCCTTCTGCCTAGTTATCTTTACCCTGGGGGAGGTTTAATTCCATTGAGTTTTATTCAGATTCCTAAGACTGTTACTGTACATATACAGTAGTAGTCTAATTATATACTAACACATTATTGAACTTGGATAATGTTAGGATGTATGAACTCATTTTCTAGGGGGTCCTTGAGAGATTTGTTTTTATCTTCACTAATACTGGCAATTGATATTATCTTGCAAAAAACTTTGTTACAGCACTGAAGGTCTTTATGTTTATGAAGTTCATTAACTGGTTGAGTGTTTAATTGAGAAATGTCTCAAATAGGTTTAATAGTTAAAATCTGTGAAACAGTTGTTTACACTAGGAAACTTTCCTTTATACCCTCATATTTCCATATATAGAAAATGTCTGTTTTATAGTTTTTTTAACATACAATACTATCACATTTAAACATGCAGTTTAGTGGGTATTAAATCTTAAGGTCTGGCTTTTAATTAAGAGCATTAACATAGCACATTCATTCAGTCATAATATAAGTTAGTGGAACAGTCTGCTTGAGTATTCATCTGATCTGCCTCTGTTGATATTTGACCTTGGAAGGCTTCTCAGCAGTAGCAAACTGGTAAAATCTAGTTCCTTTCATTTAAATCTGAGTTATTAAAAATGTATTTCAAACCAATGAGAGTTCTTTCTGGTTTTCTTTATGTATTATCCAGGTGTTAATATAATTTGATTCTCTAAAGCACTGGAATTAACTTCCGAGGAAGGACTTGGTTCATCTGAATGCTTAGGCACTGTTTTCTTTTGTTACATTTATGTTGATCCAATAAAGGTATCAAACCATTTGCTTCTGGAGCTGTTCTAAAATTATGAGTCATGCAGATTGGAGAATGATCAAACAGAAGAGCCTCTCTGATCTCACAGCTCATCAGAACCAAAATGTTGTCCTGATTGATAACCAGAAAAGTCTATTCAAGAAAAGGAGTTGTGGGGTGTGATCAGGACATATAATTGTGCTCTGATGGGTGCAGCACCCTCCATGGATCAATCAATCCCACCAGATCCAACCTGTCCCCAAAGGCCCCATTGACTTGTGGAAAGGTATTTCTATTTATTCCAGATTTATCTAGAGCCAGTTAATAAATGAGATTCCACTCTCTACCAATTAGGATAGGTTACTGGGTATAAGAGGCAAGTAGTGGGCAACTTTCATAAACAAATGTGGACTACTGACATTAGGGCCATACTCAGTTCCCAGAACATCACGCAACCTCAGTCTATCATGTGAAAAAATGTAGTGCCCTCATCATCATCCCACAGCTCTTAGATTAACTAAAAAGCAACCCTCTGAGCAGCAAATATACAGACCAATTTTAGGGCTGCAGTGGGTGTAGCCTGGCAGACCTTTTCTATCAAAAAGCAGGCACTGCATTCCTTCCGACCGAACAACATGTGGGGTTGCAACCCAGTTGCCTCTGCATCCATGAAGCAGTTCATTTATTGTTTCCAATGGAAGTTGCACTACACTATTTTCTTTACTCTCTTGGTGGTCATGGTGGAACACGGCATCCTCTACCACCATGCCCAAGATGGCTATCAAACTTATTGCACATGCACAACTGCTAGTGCATGTGCAGTACTATAGACTAACTTGATCACAGCGGACTGTGCTGTGTTCTGCTAAGACTGTGGAATTCCTTTTTAATTAGATATACTGTATCCCAAAACCCAACCTCTCTCTCAGCACCCACCCCTTCGAAACATAACAATGACACTAGGGTGCCCAATCCCCAATGTCACAATTGTGTTCTGCATGACCTTTATTCCCATATATTTTTTCCTCCCCCACCTGGCCCCTCTCTCTCAGTATCCACTGCCTCCCCTAAAATACAAGAGTGACACTGGGTGCCACATTCCCCAGTGCTGTGATCGGGAATCCTCCATCATTTTTTGTTGTTGTTCCTGTGTAAAAAGACAACAATTCACTAATATCTTTGGTGGCTGCTCCTGACCACCCATCCAACCATCCCACTCAACACCCACTACCTTATCCCCCAAGCCCTTGCTTACCAATCATGTGTCCATTGCCGTAATCATCTCTGGACTGCAGACACATCTTCACTCTTCAAAACAAGACCATATACTGAAGAAACAGGTGTGTGGATAAATGTATTTCAGTGGGTTTTGAACTGAGTGGCATAACTATTTTCATGCTACAACATTTTGCACTGCAGTCTCCATGTTATTTAATATGGCAGGTTTCAGAGCAAGACCATTAATTCAGAGTTAGCCAGTTGAATTTTGTTTTAGTGTGAACTTTGCCAGACCTTTTCCTCTATGTATTAATTTATGATTAATTCTGTTTTTATTATTATAAGGCTCTTTCATCTAACACCATCTCTGCTGTAAGCCTACCCTGGCTCCAACTACAGTAAATCCAGTTAAAATCATTAACACAAACACATCATTTTCACACCTGAAGGCTTTAAGCATTTATATCTTGAAGACAGTTTTATGACAAGGGCATTTAAAGAAAATCAAAGACCTCAGAAGTTCTTTTTTTTCTAATTCCATTTCCAAAGGTTCTCTGCCTGTCCTCTGAGATCGTCTATTTAATAACAGGTATCAGCTCTTGTGGATACAGTTTTTAAATGCATCCATCAGAGCAGGTCACTTGATTGAGGTCAGAGATGAGCCTTTTCATTTTGGACAAATGACCTGGCCCTGCAAATGACTTGACCTAAAGGCTGTATTCAGGCACCATGACTATAAGTCATCCTTTGAGAAATGATGCACTGTGAGTTTAACAAATGATATAGAATCACCATTTAAAGGAGGACTGCATTAATTGCCCATCTCTTCCAGGCAAAGCTAACCTCTAATTTGGATTCTGCAGTACTGAAATAATTTTTGATTACCTAATCAACACATTAACTGTACAACTTTATAGTACCACACCTTCACTTTTAATGCAAAATAATGCCACCAACATCTTGCAGTCCAGAGAGGGCTTCATCTACTCATTTTGTGCAAATGGAGCTGCCAGTAGCAGACCTGGCTGCTTACACTTACCGAGAACAAGCGACTGACACCAACTCTGACTGTGAGATGGCAGTGGCAGCATTTTGCAATTACAAATTATTGTGGTGTACTACAAAGCTGTAAAATTAATGCATTAAATAATTGAAACCTTTTATTAATACTACAAAATCCTAATTGGGAGTGCAGCTGCTGCTACAGAGAGGTGGGCACATTATGGATTCCTTTAACAAGAACATAAACCCTGCTGTTTACATTCTTTTATTAGAATTATGAATTTGTGCATGTTTGAAATCTTTCATTTAAGCTCAAAGTATTTTTTAGTGAGCTTGTTCTGAACTAGTTCTTGTGTTTCCTTATTTGGTGCCACCTTTACAAAGCACACATTTCCCACCCAATACTGTTTTTTGAATTAGAGTACTTAGAAATTCTGTGACACAATAATATCAGCTGAGTGAATGCCCAACATGGAATTATTCCAGGCTTCACACATGCCCTAACTAACAATCATATTATTAAAATGCAAACAGTGATTCTGTTCACTTTAACAAGGAAAGCCAGACATGTGCCTTGTTAGGGCTACAGTGGGTGTAGCCCTGCAGACCTCTTGCTATCAGAAAAGGACTCAGTGCATTCCTTCTGACTGAACAGCATGTTGGGTTGCAACACAGTTTCCTCCCCATCAGTGAAGCACTCTGCTTGTTGTCTCATTAGAAGTCAAACTGCACTATTTTCTTTACTTCTGTTGGTGGTCACGGTGAAACACAGCACACTCCACTGTGTACAAGATGACCCCAAATCATATTGCGCATGTTATGACCATGAGCTCATGCACAGTAGAGCATGATGGTCATCTTCATCATGACGGGTGTGCCATGTTCCACTGTGACCACAGGTTTAAAAAATATTATGGATATCCCCAACTTGGCCCTTCCTCTCAGCACCCGCCATCCCCCAAAACATAACAATGACACTGGGGTGCTCAATACCACAGTGTCATGATTGTGTTCCTGTGACCTTTTCTTTTTAAATATATATTTTTTCTCCCGCCACCAGACCATCCTTCTCAGCACCCACCTCCCCACACCCCTACAGAAAGAAAACATTGACACTGGGGCCTGACCAATCCTCCAGTGTCACAACTGTGTTTCCGTGACCTTTTTAAATACATATTTTTCTCCCACCACCTGACCCCTTCCTCTCAGGAACTCCCCAGAAACACAACAGAGGCACTGGGGTTGCACAGTCCGCCAGTGTCACGATAGGGAATCTCAGTTCTGATTTTTTTTCACTTGCAAAAGAAAACCTTCCTTTGATGTCTTTTGTGGCCATTCCTGACCCATCATCTGACCCTCCCACTCAGCACCCACCTCCCTGCACCCCCATGCCCTTACTTACCCATCGGGGTCCAACACTGTAATTTTCTCTGGAACAAAGACACATCTTCACTCTTCAAAGCTGGACTGCGAACTGAAAACAGGTATGCTGTTCAATGTATTTCAACGGGGTTTTGAACTTAATGCTATAACTTGGGTATTTTTGCATATTTTTGGCCCAAATTTTCAACATGCTTTTTTTAGAATCCCACCTCATGAAAAATTGTACTGACATTTGGCATAACTGTGTAAAATCACCTTTTGGGCTGGAGTTGAACATTTTCTCTAACCTTGTTCATGAGGTGGGGCCATAAGAAGGCTATGTTGAAAATTTGGTGTAAAATATTAAAAACAATAAAGTTATGAGCCTACATTGAATTTTTGAGACTGCAGGCTCAGCTTTCGTAATATTCAGTATCTTTACCCAAAATTTTAAACATAGCCATTTATTTATGGCACCTCATGAATGTGACAGTTGTCATTTTTAAACTCCTGTGCAAAATCTGTTTTGATATCCTGAAAGTTGATTTTGCAGTTCTGCACAAAATCACCTTTAGGCCAGGAGTTGAACATCTTTCTACCTTTCTTCACGAGGCAGGGTCATAACAAGGCTTTGTTGATAATTTGTGTAAAATATTAAAAAAAACAATTTTCAATATTTATACCAGAAATTCTCTGATACAACTCTGTCGGCTCAGGCCAGAGTTTGTTTCTTAGTGCTATCACTGGCACCATATACCTGTTCCACACATTCCTCTGATGACAGGTAGTCTGGTCCTTCTGAGATGCAACTGTTAAAAGTAGACAATTTGAGCTCCAAACTTCTTTAAATGCTTCAGTTTGACATACCATTTTCTTTTCTTTTTTTTTATGCTGAGCCTCTTTAAAGAGCAGCTGATGCCCTTGGAAAACTTTATAATTAGATACAATTCAGCTTGTAGTTCATATATCTTCGATAGATTCTCACTATCATTTATTACTAAATCAATTCCAACACAAACATGATCTTTATCACTTAGAGTTCAAGTCCTCTTCAGCTTATTCCCTACTTGAAATCATAAAGCTCTGTTGTGACATCACAGTCTGTTACTACATGAATAACTATGATGTCATAAGCAGAGTATTATGACATCAGTTTGGAAGAAGCAATAGGGGTTGATGACCGTCTCAAGAAACGACTCTCCTATTTTATGCATACAACCTTAGTAATAAACAAAAGGGATAACAAATACAGAGCTAATGTGAAATATAAGCTGCTTTACATCCAAACATTAAGTTTTTCAAAGTTTTCTAGAGAAGTCAGTGGCTCTTTAATAGTCCATGCTAAAACATATATTTACTGCCCATCTCTCGATCTGACACATATAGTATGATCTCAGAAGTCCACTGCATCCAGAAATAATTGATCTGAACTATATAGCACTCTAGACTCCCCCAAAAAATTCAATCTCCACAAAGACGACTGGCAAAATTGCCCATAGTAACCAAACAACAGATAGTAAGTAGCAATAAGACAAGAGAGTGTGCATTAGACATTGCTGATGCACAGCCAGGTGTAGTGAGGAATGAGGCTCTAATGCACACCTCCCGGAGTGTCTTATTGCACTTATAAAATAGGGTTGTGTATTATACATGGATAGTAAAATTTAAATAAACATGTTAAAATAGTAAAATAATGCAATTTCTAATGTGTTTTAATGTAAACTAGTTCCTCTGCTTGCATGAGATTTATCTTTTTTTTTACTTTAGAACATTTTCCTACTATGATCATGGTGGCTGCAAATGTAATTGGTTGTCATGACTACTGCCCCCAGCCTCAACCAGGCTCCTGATAGAGTTGTTCCCTGTTTTTACACACTTTTTATTTTTACACACTTTTTATTTTTATTAATTTGAGATTATGAAAAGTAAGTAAGACATGATCCTGACACTTCTTCAGAGTACAAAGCATGATGAGTAAATGAGCGAGCATCCTACCGGTAAGAGAGCAATACTTTCTGAAGGAGCTGGCAGGAAAGAACTGTTTGTTACACTACTGGATGCTCTCTGTGACTGTGTGTGTATGGAAGGAGACACTATCTGGTCTTGATTTTTAAGGTTCGAGGTGCTAATTATTTTCTGATCCACGGATCAGAAAGTGAGCAGGAGATGTTGCTGTGGGTATAGGCACTGCCATTTCACTTTCACTTGTTGTGTCTTTTGCCTCCATTTTGACTTTGTAGGATTTTCACATCCCTGAACCTTTCTGTCTTCCTCTGATGGAAAGAAAACTGTAATTTGAGTTAAATTTGGAAGCTTAACAGTGGGGGCAAACTGTATTAGGACCACAAATGAAAGAGAGGCAGCGATGACCAAGTGTGTGAACAGAGTGATCAAGCCAGCAGCGGAGCAGGAGGTTGTTCAGGTGGTGAAATGAAAACTGGTGAGTAGTGTGGCTTAAATTAAAAATCAAAAATGTTTACCATAACCTTTTGTGCTGGGATTCAGTGTACTGTATAGGTGTTTTGTGATCTATTTACCAGTGAATTCATTGAGTTTAAAAAATGGTGGTCCATAACATTCTTAATATTTTTCAACATTCTAAATAGGCATTTATATGCTTTTTAGGGCTGCAGGTTGGTGAGCCCTGCAGTTCTTTTGCCAGGAAAAGGAAAAAGGAGTTTGTGTATGCAAAAGCTCATGAGGTGACAATTATTGCTCCATCTCTGTTCACCATGGACCATTGCGATTGCATTACTTTTCTGTTTTCCTGAGGATGGGCAAAATACATAACCCCCACCACCCAACCCTCCTTAGCACCCCCAGAACATAATAGTGACACTGGGGTGCCTAATCCCCAGTGTCCTGATCAAGAACCCTCTCCTCCAGTAACATGCATGTGCAGTTGCATTTTTCCTTTTTTTTCTGCCACTCTGTTTAGCTTCCAAATAGTTAGAGGGTGAGACTACTTGAAGATGACATGCTTGACTCTGACACTTCAGTGTCAGTCACATTTTAAGCTGACTGAATTCACGTCTTCCTGCAGTAGGGCTAGTGTTTCAGGTAAGAGTGAGAGGAATCTTTGCAGTGGGAAAGACTACCTTCCTTTCATTTTCATCTTTTCACATTTTCTGGAAATGCCGGCAAATCGTGCACTTTCATTCCTTGGTTGGTGCATGTGAGCCAGCAAGGACATGGGGTGGTGCATCCCAGTACAATACAGTTGTTTCAAGACACCTCTCCTGTGGAGAGAGATTTAAACAATCTTGAAGTACTATACATTTTAGAAACATTTCAGATTTTGTTTGAACTCCTCGGTACACTAGAGAGCTAAAAGCTGAGATGCAGAGAGCAGCATTTACCTGACTGAGCAAGAAATTGTTTTTACGCAGGCTGAAGAGGTTTCTTTTTTGCAACAATCATTACTCAGCATGAGTTAGATTAGATTACAGTGTCTTTTACTTGCAAAACAGGCACCCTCTTCTCCAACCTGACTTGCCTGACTTACCATCTTCTAAGTGAACATCTGTTTTCTGCTCATTCCTGTAAATGCTGCTCTCAATGTCTCAGCCAGGTTCAGCTTATACAAGGACCAGTGTGTTTAAAAGAGTAAGTAGTAAAATTTAGTAAATTTATTTCTTTTAAGTGCCATTCCCAAGCTCAGGCACTTTGCAGCAATTCAAAACTGCTTTAAAACACACTACACAAACAATAAGTACAGCATTCATAAATAACACCCACTTATTATGTCCCAGCAAATGCTTGGGTAAAAGGAAAGTCTTTAGCTGGTTTTAAAACTTTCCACAGTCAGGCAATCTTTATCTGATGAGGTAGAGAATCCAGAGGTCGGGACCATAAAGCCAAAAGATCTACCTCCAAACATCTTTAGACGTACCTGGTATCTCTAGCAATCCCTCGTCAGTGGAGCAAAGAGCAGGTAGGAAAGTAAGGCATCAAGAGCTCTTTCAGGTAGTGAGGTCCATAATTGCCTTTTTGGATAACTAAATGTCACCCGACTATTTCATATGTATATACTTTAGTTCCAGCTGTCCCAGGCTAGTTGACACCTCTACTTGGGGACTTGACTTGTTCTATGTGTGCCCTGTACAGCTGCAATGGCACCCCAACATCTGCTAGACTGCTGCAATTCTAGCACTTGCTCCTCCATTGGCCGGTGTCCAGTTTCACTTTGGTAAGCCTGGTTGCCTTGCCCTCCCACTTGTGGCCTGCCTTTTTCAAATGGTCTTATT
This sequence comes from Neoceratodus forsteri, assembly GCA_016271365.2. Classification (NCBI taxonomy): domain Eukaryota; kingdom Metazoa; phylum Chordata; order Ceratodontiformes; family Ceratodontidae; genus Neoceratodus; species Neoceratodus forsteri. The sequence continues at coordinate 632,241,182 of CM057455.1, read as the reverse complement.
CTGTGGATTGACCTGTTTTTATTCCCAGTGGAATGTAATTTTCTGTATAGGTATCATTTTAGTAGTTGTTGCTAGTTTAAAAACTATTTAAGTCCATTCTAGAATGGTAAGATGTAATATTATGATGACAGTACTGTATATTGTCCTGATGCATCAGACATCCCTATAGAACTCTGGATGAACAGGACATTATCTAAATCAGAATCCAAATCTGATTCAACTGTCTACTTCAGATACATTATTTAAAATACGTAATGTGAACCTTACCCCCACCCCATGTAAATAAACAAAATCATAAATTACATATTTGGGACATTGGATTAGCATTTCATTTCAATTTGAGGAGCGGGATGGATACTGATTTTTTCTCTTTATATACATTTTGACATCTAATGAGCCTTTTTTTCTACTGGTTGACCACTAATGACTTCCAGTTCTCTGTTTTGATTTAGCTTGGACTCCCCTGTGCCTGAGCAGCGCCCTGGATGACTAGGTGGCCCCACGGAACCCCCGTGGCAGCCGTCCGCTCAGGCAGCTAACTCTGCCTGCCTCTGGAGCTCGCCGCAGTTCCTCAAGCAGGACTCCTCTGCACCTGGCTGACACCCTGGACGACTAGGCAGCCCCATGGAACCCCTCGCCCGACGCCTGACTCCGGGTTCGCCAATCCTGCCACCTTCGAGCTCGCCACACTGGATTCCTCAAGCAGGTACTACTGCTGAAGCCGCTTAGCACTGGCCCTTCTCCGATTGGTGTGGCTTTTGGCTGCTGGACTGTGATTGGTTCTCCTTCCTGCTTGGCTAAGCTGATTGGAGCACATTTTCCCCTGCTACAGACAGCCATTTTTTTTCTCTGCCAGCCTGATCCTAATCTGTACCTACTCAGCTGCATTTTAAATCTGTTTGCTTGGTGCCATTTCAGGATTTTGTCTGTATTCTATTTGTTAAAAGTGCTACTCTTGCCTCCACTGTTCACATGCTTTTTATATTTTCTTAAACCCGTAGCAAATAATTGTTATTATAACCACGTGATGCTGTAGTTTAATCTCCCAGTCTGTTTCCTGACTAATTACAAGCCTCTCTTGCTGACCCTCAGTGTTTTCACCTGCTCTGCTCCTTAGTTCTATTTTCTCTCAAGTACTTCCACCTCAGTTTAACTTCTCCCCTGTGCCCCTGCACCTCCCTCCTTTCTCCATCCTTCTTTTACTCAAGGTTTTCTCACCTCTGTCTTCATTCCCTTCTCCTGTCTCTCCATCTGCTTTTCCACCTAAACTGTTCTGACCTCACTCCTTTGTTCTTTTCAGACCTCCTTCCCAAACATATTCTCACCTTCTTGCTCTATTGTTTCCTGTCCTAATCCCCACAGCCCCTGCTGGCGTCTGCCACTAGTGTCCCGCCCCTTTGCTCTAATAGTTATTCTACCTCTCCTTGCTACTTTAGGGACTCCCTGTGCCTGAGCGGTGCCCTGGATGGCTAGGCTGTGTCCCACAGGAACCCCTGTGGTAGCCGCCTCTGACTGACCACCAATTCTGCCTGCCTCTGGAGCTCACCACACCGATTCCTCAAGCAGGTACTACAGCTGAAGCCACTTAGCACCGGCCCTTCTCTGCTTGGTGCAACTTTTGGCTGCTTGATGTGGTTGGTCCTCCTCTTCCTGCTCGGCTGCTGATTGGAGCACCTTTTCCCCTGCTACAGACAGCCGATTTTTCTCTGCCAGCCTGATCCTAATCTGTACCTACTCAGCTGCATTTTAAATGTTTGCTTGGTGCCTTTCAGGATTTTGTCTGTATTCTATTTGTTTAAAAGTGCTATTATTTGCCTCCACTGTTTACACACTGTTATATTTTCTTCGCTTAAACTCGTAGCAATATAATTGTTATTATAAACGTTTATGCTGTAGGTTAATCTCCCAGTCTGTTGCCTGACTAATTACAGTCCTCTTGCTGACCCTGTGTTTTCTCCTGCTCAGCTCCTTAGTTCTACTTTTCCTAAGTACTTCCACTCAGTTTAACTTCTCCCTGTGCCCCTGCACCTCCCTCCTGTCTCCATCCTTCTTTACTCAAAGTTTTCTCACTCTGTCTTCATTCCCTTCCCATCTCCATCTGCTTTTCCACCTAAACTGCTCTGACCTCACCCTTTGTCCTTTTCAGACCTCCCTCCCAAACATATTCTCACCTTCTCTTGCTCTATTGTTCCCTGTCCTAATCCCACAGCCCCTGCTGAGTGTCTGCTGCTAGTCTCCCACCCCTTTGCTCTAATATTTATTCTACCTCTCCTTGCTCCCTTTAGGGACTCCCTGCACCTGGCGGTGCCCTGGATGACTAGGCAGCCCCACGGAACCCCGTGGCAGCCATCTGACTCAGGCCGCTAGCTCTGCCTGCCTCTGGAGCTCGCCGCACCAGATTCCTCAAGCATATACTACCACTGAAGCTGCTTAGCACCGCCTCTTCTCCGATTGGTGCCCTTTGGCTGCTGGTCTGTGATTGGTCCTCCTTCCTGCTCGGCTAAGCCGATTGGAGTGCCTTTTCCGTGCTACAGACAGCCATTTTTCTCTGCCAGCCTGATCCTAATCTGTACCTACTGGCTGCATTTTCTTCCCAACCCCTTCCCCCACTCAGGCCTCCTTTAAATACACATCTAGCTCCTCTCTCTGTCAGCTCCTGTTTTACTGGCTTTCCCACAGGGTGGTTACTCACTATTCTACTATCTTCTCTTCCTGCCCAAATACACCTGACTGAATCCTGTGTTTAGTGAGTTGCTTTGCTCCTTCCATTGTCACCCTACCCCACATCCTCACTAGTCTCTTTGACCTATTCTCTTAACCCTACGCAGTCTACCATGAAGCCATTCACCTTACTATTTCTCCTTGCCTCCGGACTGCTACTGTTTCTCTTACTGTGTCACCTGTCCCCAGTGCTGCCAAACCCTCTCCCACTACACACCCAGTGATTTTTATTTTCAAATCTCCTGGTTGTGTCTGCACCTCACTATGCCACTACTCCCCTTCTAGTAAGCAGATCTTGAACCCATATGATTGCACATGACCATAAAAATTGCAGCCCTCATTTAAACACCCTAAGCTCCTACATGCACAAAAGGCAGTGGTATCTACTCCTTCTAGCCATACTGCTCTCAGGTGATGTCCAACTTAACTCTGGCCCAATAAATTGTATAACCAACCCCAACCTTAATGCTAAAGGTCTTACAATTGTCCACCATAAAATAAGGAGCCCGAGAGACACTTTGCTGAACTACAAGCATGGACTCTCCTCTACAAGCCAGATATAATCTGCCTTTTTTTCCCAATTGTTTAACCAGGTGAGACACACTAAGCTGAAAGCTTGTTTACAGGTGCAACCTGGGAGCACAGGGATGTTAAGTGACTTGCTCAGGGTCACACAGTATGCAAGTGGGGTCTGTGGGATTCAATCTTAGGTCTCCAGATTTGCAGCTCAGAGCCTTAAACCACTGCACTATACTGCCTCACAGAAACCCTGGCTCAAGACATCCACCCCAGCCTCTGTGTACAACCCCATCCTATAACCTCATGCGACTCGATAGACCCCCTAAAAGAGGTGGGGGCTAAGCAATTTATTTAAAAGTCACCTCCAACTTTCTACCATTATCTCATCCCCTCAACCACTGTGAAGAGCTTCATACCCTCCTCACCCTCGGCTCTAAGAAATTACATATAGTCTGTCTACAACTCCCAGGAGTGGTCAAAGGACTGGAGGAGCTGCTGGATCGAACCGCCGTTCAGTCTGGAAGAAATGAAGTTCTTATCCTTGGGGACCTAAATATAAACTGGTTGGGTAGCTCTCAACCCTCATCCCTGTCAAGCATCAAGCCTTAATGCAACCAGCTTATCCTAGAACCTACTAGAATTTCCCACCACTCTAACACTGGCACCTCTGCTCGATTGATCATGACTAACCACCCTGAGCACATTGTCATCTCAGGTGTACTAGATGATGCTATTACTGACCATTCCCCCACCTTCTGCATTTGGGGCAAAGGAAGCCTCACTTACGCAGCCCCGCTCATTACCTTCGTGATTATACTAATTTCAACCCCCAAGCTTTTCTACAAGACGTGCTTGTACTGACTGGTGCTCTCTTAGGAGCTAATGATGCTCAGTCCTCTCTAAACATCTTTATCCCACTTCCAAGCGCTGCAGGAGCAACACTGCAAGCTGGTAACATGCTGAGTAAAAACAGGCAAACTAGGTGGCTAAAATCAGGACTCCTAAGAAAGCTATGTTTAAGAGACAAAAGCTGGATCCACTACAAGAGATCTGGCCTTACAGCAGATCTAAATACCTACCGAGCCCTTCGTAACTCCTGTAAAATGATATCAAACAGGCCAAAAGCTCTTATTGCAAAGATCTTTTAACCAATTCCTATGGAGACTCAAAGAAATTCTGGTCCCATTAAATTCTTTATGGGCTCAAATTCACCATACTCCCTAATGACATGTCTCTCAATGGTGTCCACTGCAACAATCCCCTCACCATAGCTAATTTCTTCAATAATTAATTCTCTGACCTAACAAAATACACCTCATCCTTCCCTGCCAAGTCATCTCCTCATATTCCTACAAATGTTAATCACCCAACCTTCTATTTCAAGTCTGTCTCATCCCAGAGGTACTCAAATTACTTAATAATATACCTGAGGATGCGGCAGGGGCTCAGACAATGTTGAGCCCAAGTTACTAAAACTAGCTTCCCTATCATTGCTGCCCCCTAACCAAGATCTTTAATCTCTCGCTATGTCAAAATCATGTCCCTGACATATGGAAGATGGCAAGGATAACCCTCGTTCTCAAAAAAGGTGACCCCAAAGACCCACTCAATTATAGGCCCATTGCAATCCTGTCTGTTCTTAGTCAAATTCTAGAAAACTTGTAGCTACCCAAACTATTGAATTTCTCCTTAAAAAGACCTCCTAAATCCAGCTCAGCATGGCTTCTGAAAGGGACAAAGCACTACAACTGCCCTCCTCGAGCTTATCTCTGATGTCCTTAAGGCCATGGACTCTGCTCTCCTTACTGGGTCCATCTTCATCAATATGACCAAGGCCTTTGATCTGGTTGATCACGCTCTTCTTGTTGCTGCACTCAGATCTCTTGGTTTCTCTTCTAATGTAGTAAACTGGTTCAGTAGCTATCTATCTGACCGAACTCAATTAGTAATATATAACTCTACCTCCTCGATACGACCACAATTAACATAGGGGTCCCCAGGGGTCCATATTTGGCCCACTGCTTTCTCTATCTTCCTTAACAATATCAACTCTAACCTGTCGCAGACTGCCTCCCTGCTGTACACGGATGACATTGTCCTGTACACCAGTGCCAAATGTATTGATGATATCAATGAACAACTCCCATGACTTTCAACTCATCCAACAGTGGCTGAATTCTCAAGCTCATCTTAAATGAGTGCAAGACTCAAGCTATGCTGTTCAGTTCAAGCTGTAAGCTCAAACAAGCCCCAAACAATTTTAAAGTTTCCACCTTAAATGGTAAATCTATTGGGGTGGCCAGCTATTTTAAATATCTGGGTATCACGCTTGATTCCTCTCTAACTTTCGATACCCACATCCTTCAAACCTGTAATTCGGTAAATATCAAACTTGGTATTGCCTATCGAACCAGCTATGCCTCACCCTCAACTAGACTTACTATAGCTCATGGAGCTCTACTGCCCTCACTAAACTATGGAGTTGTCATCAATACATCTGCAAGCAAATCCAGTCTTTGGAAATGGGATGTCACCTACAATAATATCTGTCGGTATGCACTCCTCCCACCGTCTGAAACACCACTGCACCTCTACTCTGACCTTGGATGGCTTCTGCCCCACGAGTCTCGGTCTTATGCCTTTGATCCATAATTGATAGCATTTTATCAGATCACAAACTTCTAAATCCCTTTGCAGGTTTCTTTCAAACACAGTCATCCTCTATGACCTTCGCTTGGCAGTTTCTGCCCTGTTCTCATCCCCAGGCACTCTACCCTAAAGGCGCCGTGCAGTTGCCTGTCTTGCCACCCAACACTGGAACTCCCTACCACTAAACATTCATCAGGCCTCATCCCATGATGCCTTCAAGAAGACATATCGTAATCACCTAATCCTGTCCTGTAAATGCTCCTGTTTCAAACCACCCTAGAGCTGTTGACCCCAATCTTCTTAACATCTTTCCTCCTACTCCTTGATTGTTTCCTCTTCCATTCAACACCTCCTTTTCCTATCTTATGTTACAGCTGATCATCTCTCTCTCTCTCTCTCTCTCTCTCTCTCCCACTTACCTTATTTTTGACCTAACCCTGTCTCTCCTCAGGTCGAATCCATGACTCTTGCACTTATTATTAAACTTTGATGCCATTTTGTCTTATGTTTACCAATCTTTTGCAACTCCTACTTATTGTTATCCTTGTATTACAGCTTTTTACTGTATCCTCTACTTGTTTTATTACCCGTAACCATGTGTGCTGTTGTTCCACTGTTCTTGTTGTACTATCCTAGTCATGCCTGAAAATAGTCATTTCATGGCTAGTGCACCTATCCGTAAACAAAACTAAATAAATAAAATAAAATTTTGATAAAAGACATCACCATTACCTCGATAAATGTATTATTCTGTATTTTAATTACTGTTTACACTAAGCCGATGCCACCATTTTCAAAAATTATTGTTATGGGGTATGCATTCCTGAGATTGCAGTTTCACTGTTGATAATTTTCTAGTGTCAAGTAGGGTTCTTTGCTCTGCTTTTACACCCAAATAATGAAGTTTTACAATTAATCTTGGTCATCTGCTTTGAGACATGCACCTTCCATTATGTCTGCATTAGTTCATTTTAACACATTCATATTTTCTGATAACATTTTGTAGAAACTTGTATAGTCTCATTTTGCATAGTAAAGTATCAGATGGTATTTTTAATCTCCATTATACAGTTGTCCTTTAACTTGACATACTTAAATTGAGAAGCAATATAAATGCCATGAATGTAATTGTTCCCATCATGAGAATGTTACTATTTCTGTTGACCTCTGGTGACTTCCTTATAAATGGCCATTTATCCATTTTATTCTAACAACTTGGGATGTATGCTCTGCTTCTTACTGTGTTACAGTACTACTACCCTCTAAATATAATAAATGGAATATTGCTGGTAACTGTGCTATGTTATTGGTGCACCAGTTTAACATGTTTTGGGTAAGGTATGGATTACTGTTGCCACCAAAATAATTTATTTAAGTATTGAAGCAAATAACTTAATCGAGACAACTTGTTTGATTTTATTTATTTTATTTGCTTTTGCATGGATACACATTTCTTACTTTTACATTCATTAGTTTTGGTGCCAATGGCAATCCATAAATTAAACAATACATCGAATTGTTAAGCCCATTATATAGCACAGTTCCCACACATATATTAAGAGGGTAGAATTAACAAACTGGGGAAACAAGGCATACATTTCAATTTGTGAGAATAAAATGAATAAAAGGCCATTAATTAGGAGATCACCAGAGGTCAATACAAATAACAATATGCTCATGATAGGAAGAATGACAGTCATTTCATTTAAATTGCCTCCCAGTTCTAAGTATACCATGATTGAGGCTAACTGTATAATGGAGATTAAAAATATAATATTTTATTTCCGCACTTATGCAAACTGAGGTTATAGAAGTTTTCAGCATAAATTTTGGGAAGATATGAACATGTTAAAAATTAACTAATACAGAAATAATGTGTAGCTACATGTCTCAGTGTACATGTCCAAGATTAATAATAGAAACTTCATTGTGTGGGTAATTTAGAGTCCCTCCTATATTGTTGGACTGGTTTTGGTGATTGGGCTTATCTTTTACCACTTAACACTCTATTATTGGTGTAATCCCAATCAGATTCTGGTTCACAAGGTTGCAATTTTTAATTCCTTCAAGCAGCCATTAAATGTATTTGTTATGTATCAGAAAAAATCACAGAAGCAGTGAAACAAGATTTCAGGCAAGTCTTCCATCAAGTAAAGCTGCCATGAAAGCAACTAATAAAATAGCATAACAAGTAAATTATATGTCAAGTCCTCTATAAATCAATGTTTCTAGAGTAACAAAGCACACATAGTGATGGTACAGTATTTAAGCTATGAAAAGGAACAGACAAACATCACAACAAAGCTGCATCTTCTAAATAAATTAATAAATAAATAAAAATGAGAATCAATGTGTTAAGACTAGTTTTAAGCATATATCTGAGACAAGATCAAGCAAACAATAAATGTAACAGCAGTGCTCTAAATCATTTTATAACTGACTAATCAGCTGTTAAAGCCAATGCAGCACTACATATTTCAACCAAAATATTATAGTAATCATTCACTAATTACATCACTGTTCATATACACCTCCACATTATTTATGGCAATTCCATTGCATGTCAAGTGTTTCTTTCTGTCAGTTATATATTTGAGAAGGGCACTTCTATTTTATTCATGTTAGTTTGAAGTACAGTGGAAAGAAATCTGCATTGGGCAATTTTATGAGATGAATGTGGCTTTAATCGTTATTAAACTAGTTGACAGCTAAATCTGTTCTTTTTTATGTTCTTTGTGAGCCATTGGCTGGCCTCCCATCAGTCTGACTTCACCCACCCACCATGACCCATGACATTTCTGTTACCTCCCAGACTGCCCTTGGAGAACATCTTAGAAGTAGACAGGAAGTGATATATGCTAATTTTATGATGCCACATTTTCTTAGGATCATGATTCCTTTCTCTGCCTTTGTGTATATTTTCATTAATATGCATGCTTTTCACCTTTTATTGGTATCATTGCTAGGTTTCAACCTGCGTGTTTTATTAGAAGTGGTGTAAGTCTACATGTAAAATAATCATTGTAATAAGAAAAAGGTCAATGTCCCAAAATGTACAGTAATATAGAAACTGAGTAAATAACTTCAGAAGATTATTTTAGGAAGGTATGCATACATTTTCAAGCATGAAACATTTCAAAAATCACATATTAAAGAGATACTCTCAACCTTATTGAGGCCCATATTGTCCATATTTTTTAAATGTTTGTTCAGATTATGTCACTGCAAAAACATTATGGCTGGGATATTCAAGGGGTTGTGCCATGTGCAACCCCAATGTCCCATCACGTGATATTCAAGGGGCATGTTGCCGATGCAACCACCCGATGTGCCAGAGCACATTGGTAATCTATGCAACACAAATGCGGGGCGTGCCCATGCATATCGGCATATCCCAATATTCAGCCGGGATGTGTGGTGCATATGCTGGCACAACCCCTACATGCACTGCACACTGGTGCTCAAAGTTGAGCCGTAAAATAGGCTCAATGCTGGCCACCCACAGGTGGGTGGCTGTATTGCAAGGCCCAACACAACAGCCGCCAGCTGTGGGTGGCCACCAGCCAGTGGGAACACTGTCCACAAGCACCTGGACCCCCTAGTATTCCAGCACCCCCCACACTGCATGCCCAATCATGGGCAGTAGGAAAGATAAACATATTCATATGCCCGATCATGGGCAGTAGTATAAATAAACATAGCCCTATGCCCAATCGTGGGCAGTATGAAGAATAGTCATAATCCTGGTGGTCTAGTGGACCCCCATCCTCCACTTATGCCCAATCGTGGGCTGTAGTACAATGGAACATAATCCTACTGCCCAGTTGTGGGCTGTGCTTAATATGAAATCAACCTGATGATCAGTGGTACCCCCTCCCCACCCACCCACAGAGGTCCCTAGCCACCCAGCACCCCCTGTCATCGCAGGTGGCAGCACCCTGCCTGCGTACTGCAAGCTGTCCACCTAATGACGGTGTACAGTACAATCTGTACACCTATTGGGCCACAGTGGACCAATGGGCATGCAGACCATACTGCATCATACAGGACCAGATTTGTGAATGAACGCTGATGATGAGGGGATGCTGTGTGGCCAGTGGCCCTGTGGGTTGGTGGGGAGGTACCACTGAACCATCAGGATTATGACTATTCTTAATACTGCCCATGATTGGGCATAGGGCTATGTTTCTTTATACTATTGCCCACGATCAGGCATATGAATATGTTTATCTTTACTACTGCTGATTTGGCATACAGGAGGGGCTGCAATAGCCCACCAGGAGCCAGCCCTGATGTCAGCAGCTTGTCAGGGTGCCAGTCACAGTCGCCAGGATGCCCAGTGCATCGCATGCAAATGGGGCCTGTGACATGCAAATGGCCCTATTTGCCTCATGCATAGATATGGCCTCATTTGCATGCCCTGGCTGAATATCATGGGTGATGCACCTAGCACAACTGCACGCGCTGGTACATCCCGTACTCCCCTCTGTGGCTTGCGCTGGCACAGTGCCACTGCACCATGCACAGTATGTGCACCGATCATGCCATATTCAATGGTGCTGAGCCATGGTGCATCACCGTTGAATATCGCCGGGTCCTGGCCCTGGCACAGCCAGTTATGATGCACCCAGGCTTGCACCACTGCCGGGCACAGTCTAAATATCCGGCCCTACATGTTTATCCTAGAGTTAAAAGAAACACTTAATAAAATAACATACAGTGGCATTTCCTTGAACACTCTCTCAATAAAGTATATTATATCAAAAAGTTCTTGCTCATCTTGGTTCCAACAAACACTGCAGGCTTATATATAGGTCCAGAATCCTGTATGTTCAAATATATTTAGTTCTCAAAGGGTTTAAACATGTTTGACTTGAATAGTTGTTATGATGGGATAATAGATCAAACAGATTACAACATAACTGATAGCAAGTATGGGTGATTTCATTGAGATAACATGTTACACTCACTTATATTTATGGGTGGGGACTTGGTGACCTAGAGATGAAATGCACAGGCTATCTGAAGGGTCAATCAGGTGTAGTTTATTCCTGACTAACACAGTAATTTTGGAGGAACTCATGGGATGAATGAGGTGTTCTGTTCAAAAATATATGTTGCCCAGCAGGTTTATCTGATTTGATAATTATGTTATTTGAAGTTTAAGGTAAAGGTTGCATTTTCATGCTGTATGTATATACTCCATAATGTGTTGTTCCTCATACTCAAAGATCAGTATGCCACCTATAACTAATATATCATTATCTCTTTATTGACTGAAGGAACCAGCAATTTCCCAGGTGAGCATCCAGATTTCAGATCAGTAGTTTTTTTCATGATTATTCCCAACACAGCTTGTCTTGAGCAGACTGGATGATCCAAGAGGTCCTTATTTATTTATTTTATTTTATTTATTGGGAACTTGTAATTATAAACCTTTGAGCTAAGAGCTCATTTACAACATATCCTCGTCAACACTTAAGGAGAAACATTTTATTGCAACAGCATAATTACAGCAGACAAATTGACACTGGGGTTGTACTACTACATATAGTTTACATAGGAAGGGGTAGCAAATACAGTACATTTATGGTTTACATAAGTCAAGACATGAATGAAGCAACTGGTAGCATTGTCAATTTCACAGTGGAGTGCGCAATGTGCAGCCATCTGAGAGAAGTTAAGTGCAGTGAGACAAGTTGGGGTTTGGCAAGTGCAGGTAGATGGGGGAAGTGAGAGGGAGGAAAGGTCAGGAGAATAGGCTAGAGGTAGTGTGTGTGTGTGTGTGTGTGTGTGTGTGTGTGTGTGTGTGTGTGTGTACTGGACAGATGGCAGGTGGAGAAGAAGAGGAGTGGGGGGCAAAAGAAGTGGACAGGGAACCAGGCAGGAGATATTGTGGGTGAACTGGACAGAGGAAAGGTGGAGGGAGGTAGTGATGGGGTACTGGAAAAGGACAAGTGTGAGTGGAGTTGGTAGGAGGGAGGAAGGGGTGGGGAGTAGGGGAAGGTGCAACGGGCCAGAGCAAGTGGGCAGTTGGTGGTGGACTGGATGCTGGGACTGTGTTTGACACAGGCAGTGGACTAGAGGAGATGGACTTACAGAGTTCAGATTTGAAGTGCCTTATCTGCCATCAACTTCTATGTTTCTAGGTTTCTCTGTTTTAAAAGTGAAGAGTGAGGTAGTTCAAAGGTCTTCTGTAATATTTTCTGAATTGTTTCCCAGAGGATTGTATCCTCAACTGTTCCAAAATGAATAATAAGGGTGGCTTTGTGTTCACTGAAACAGAAATATAGAAACATAGAAATTATCAGCAGATAAGGATCATGTGGCCCATCTAGTCTGCCCATAAGCCCTTGTACTGGATTATTGCTTCTGACCCACCCTCTGCTGTACCTCTGCAGTTCCTGGTATCACATTCCTACAGTGATGGGAAAACAGCAAAGACCATCACAGAGACAAAATTGACGGTTCACTGTGATGATCCGCTGGTTTCCCGATGCTGCTGTCTCTGGGGAGTTGGCCCCTGCCTGAACCATGCCTGACTCAGAGTTTGTTATCTATGGTGTGGAGTGAGGGGCAAAGCCCCACAAAAATCACTTTTATACAGTGATAGCACAATGTCAGTTGTCAGCTTTGTGTCATCGCTGTATTGACAGTTGCCAAATTTCTTGTCACTGCAGCAACATGGAGCCATGATTCCCCTATGCCTGTCCCAAGCACGCTTTAATCCATCCAGAGTGCTCGGCCCTACCTCCAGAGGCAGACCATTCCATGCATCCACCAACCTCGCTGTAAAGAAGAACTTCCTACATTCCTCTTAACTTCCCACGTTCCAATTTCATGTCATGCCCTCTTTCTTGTGCTCCTCCTGTAATGGAAAATGTCTCCCCTACACCTTATTTATACCTTTGAGGTATTTGAATGTTTCCATCATGTCCCCTATTTCCTCCTCTCTTCCAGTGAGTTCATATTGAGCTCCCTTAATCTCTCCTCATAAGTCTTGTGTTGCAAGCCCTTTACCAACTTAGTCACCCTTCTCTGGACTGTCTCCAGCCTGTTAATGTCTTTATGAAGGTGCAGCCTCAAGAACTGCACACAGTACTCCATATGAGGCCTGACCATTATTTTATAGAATGACATCATTACCTCCGTCCTTCTGCTGGAGATACCGCTGCCTATGCATCCCAGCATGCCATTGGCCCTCCCAGCTGCCTTAGTACTCTGCTTCAACATTTTCAGATTGTCTGAAATAATAACCCCAGGTTGCTTTCCTCCTTTGAGACTGTCAGCAACTCCCCCATCCTGTAGCTTTCCCAGGGTTTCTATGTCCCATGTGCATAATTTTGCACTTCTTTGAATTAAACTTCAGTTGCCAGTCCACAGACCATTTTCTAGCTTCCTAGGTCCCTCCTCATTTTTCCCATCCTCTGGGGTATCCATTCTGATACAGATCTTGGTGTCATCTGCAAACAGGCAAACCTTTCCTCCAGTCCCTCTGCAAGTGTTGCTACTGAAGACATTGAACAGGACTGGCCCAAGACTGATCCATGAAGCAACCCACTGGTCACACCCCTTTCCCCAGACTACACTCCATTTGCCACCACCCTCTGCTTCCTGCCTGTTAGAAAGTTTCTAACCCAGTTTACCACCCTGTCCCCATGCCCAACCTACCCAGCTTCTTTGTTAGCCTCATATGTTGGACAGTGTCAAAGGCTTTGCTGAAATGAAGGTAGATGATGTCCACTGCCACACCTGATTTACTTCCTTTGTCACGTAGTCAAAGAAATCAACCAGATTTGTCTGACATGACCTCCCACTGTGAATCCATGTTACTTGGAGTTTTGGGCTCTGATGGCTTCTAGATGCCCCTTTATCCTTTCTTTAAGCAATGTCTTCATGATCTTCCCCACTACTGAGGTGAGGCTGACTGGCCTATAGTTCCCTGCCTCCTCCCTGCTGCAGGATTTGTGTAGAGGTACTTCATGTGCCCTCCTCCAATCCTCTGGTACCACACCTGTGTTGAATGACCCGAGAACATGACTGCAAAGTTCTGCTATCTCCCTTTGCAGTTCTTTAATATCCTTGGGTGTATGCCATCTGGTCCAATCGCTTTGTACACCTTCAATTTAGTGAACTCCTGGGACTCTTTCCTCTGGGAATGGACTACTGTTCACCTCTTCACCCATTTGGCAACTGCTGTACTGCTGTGGCCCCTGTCCCTCCCCCTCTTCTGTGAATACTGAACAGAAATATTTATTAATATTTCTGCCTTTTCCATGTCACCCTCCTTAAATTCCCTCCTCTCCCTTGAGCCTAGCAACCCCACCCATTTTTCCTCCTTTTCGCTGATGTACCTGAAGAATGTCTTGTCCCCTTTCTTAACTGCCAGCATCCTGTACACATTGTGCCATGTAATGAAATTTTAGCTATGCAAACTGTTAGTGAAATAATATAACTGCACATTAAAATATGGTTATGGGAGCAGGAAAGTTACAAATTACCTCCATGACTTGCAAGCATTCTTCCTACCAATGCAGTTCATGAACATTTTAGGATTTGTTATATTATCTGAGACTCCTCTAAAACTACATTAAATGATCGTGAAATGTATCGATCAAGAATATTTGCAAACCATGTGTCCTCAATGTTCTTTGGAGATCAAAAGTAGGGAATCATCCTGTGGACAGTATGAAAGTGCTCGGTGACTGCCCACACTCCATGTGGCCCATCATGGCCAGAATTCTCACAGGACACTGGGTGACCCCAGTACATGGCACAATTGCACCATCCTCTGGCTCAGCTCACAGCTCTTAACCCCTTCACAAACGCAATACTCAGGTGCAACACCTTCAAATAAAATTGTGCCAGTAATGATCTAGGTATCATGTTCTCTCAGCAGAGCCCTGGGCAGAACCTGCAACAAATGTCAGTTTTATGCATACCAGAAAGTCCCAGATTTATGTTACATGAAACATTCTCTTTTCTGGCTCCTAACTAACCAGTTAATGGCTGGTTTGACTAATAGGCAGTTACATAGTTTGCAGGTTGATTTTATATACTAGGCAATAAATCAGCATGGGAAATTAAATAACTATCTGAATCAGCCCTTAGCTACTCAGCAGTAGCCTGAAAACATAAGGTAAAATTCTTGCAATAAAAATGTGCAGTCTTCCTTTCACAGCAGCATTGACTCAGTCAGAGGTAATAAAATTGGCATTTGGGAATTTGGTAGGGATTACAGAGAGGGGGCTGAAGGGTGGTTTTAGACACAACCTCTGGTAAATGTATTCAAATTATTCAGGAGGCTGCGATCAACTAGAAATTGGTGAGAGGTTACAGGTGACCAGCAGTGCTTTAATTATACATGGTCCATATGATAGTTTTAACAACTAGGTGATGGTGATGCTAAGATAACACTGAGTACCCACTCACAGTGTTATACAGCACAACATTGATGGTGAGTACCCAATGATAACACAGATGGGCTATGCTTTAGAAATGGTACACCAAGCTTGCCTCAGTATATCTGAGTAATGCTTGAATTTTCTTTTATTTTTATATGGTTCTGCAGTGTCTTTTTCTATGTTTTTAACCTCTTTACTTTGCTGACTAGTGCCACTGGATTGAATGCCCCTCTCCTCCAGGCAATCAGTCTTAAATGCTCAGTTTGTTAAACACATTGAGCTAGTAATTGTCTGTGGGTTCATATTCTCTCCAGCACATCCCCCAGGGACAGCCTGTATTTAACTGAGGTTTTATGCTTACAACAAAGACAAAGACTGAGGTGAGATGAAACTTTCTCCTTTTCTAGCTCAGGCTGCTCAGAATGGCTGATTTGACTCCTGGTATATGAAATCAGCATCAGAACTTAAATAACTATTTATCAAATTGGCCACCAGCTGTCCAGCAGGATCCAGAAAAGTAACAGAGAAAATGTAGGAACCAGGGCTGTGAATAAAAAATGTGCTGTCTTTAAATGGCATTGAATCACTTAGAGGTAATAAATCTGGCATTTGGGAATTTGGTAGGGATTGTAGGGAGGGTGGCTGGTAGGAGATTGGTTTAGACACACTTTGGTATCTCTATTTCAATGGTTCATGAGGTTGTATAACTGTGGAATTGGGGGCATATGACTACTCTTAACAATTATGAGATGGTGATGCTAGGATGGCAGAGGCTACCCTGTCAAATTATTATGCATCACAAGGTTAAGAGTGACTACCTAGTGATATTGAAGTTCTGGAACTGGTGTTGTGATGAGTGGAGGTGGGACATTGGAAGGGTTAGTACAGTATATTCAGAGTTAGAGAGGAGGTATCTAAGAATTTTATATTGGCAATCGAAAAGAGAAAACAGACTTGGACTTCGCCTGCTGAGTAATCTTTGTCTATGCCAGTTTCATAGAGCTATTAAATGTGTGCATTTGTGTGACGAGAGTGAGCAATCAGCTGTTCTGCTTTAGCTGTACTTGTTTTCATATTGAGAGAGCCAGTGGTGTCTGCTGAACAGTTGATCACTGATGAGACCACCCCAAACAGAAACAAGCCATAAACCCTCATTTCCACATCTAGTTAATTGATGTAATCAATCAATACAGAAACACATTTTAAAATTGTGTATCACTTTACTGTGTCAAAATGACTACTGGTCCATTCAATATTTTGCAGAAAAGAAAGTGATATGGAGCTACAGTAAATTACTCTGAGAGGCTAGATGATGATGAATTCAAGGAGTGAGGCTGACTGTCTTGAAATGAGAATATGGGTGGGATATTCAGAGTGGATGCACCATGTGCAACGGATCGCCCTGCGCAGAAATGCGGAAATGTGCCATTGTCGATATTCAACAGGAGGTGGCTGCACAGTGCAACAAGCAATGTGCCAGAGTGCAACAGTAATGAATGCATGTGCAACTGTAGGGGCGGAACCATGAATAACATGCACAGTGCGATATTCAACAGCATGCAATGTGTGCAATAGCAGAGCAAGCGGAAGTTGCTGATAGCGAAAATGAGCCAAAATAAATGGGAGCAAGAGAGGGACGAAGAATGCACCACAGGAAAGCCACAGGTGGGAGCATAGAGACAGACTACAAGGGAGGAAAACAGGAAGCAGGCACAGGACTGGGCAGGATCAGGACAGGGCCCACCAGAACTCTGCCAGAGTGAGGGTAGGAGTGGTGTGCCCATGCCAGTGTGCAGAAAAGGATATGAGAGTACCACAGTGGACTGAGGGCAGTGGCAAGAGGCAGGACAGCCACAGGCAAACAGTCGGAGGGAACCCAGTGCAGAGGGAGCACCAGGAACAGACAGCAGGGGAACAGGACAACAGCCGCCTGGGGGCACCAGCCAGGGACATGGCCAGTGCCACCTTCCAGATGGAGGTGGTAATGAGGGGTGTGAGAAGGCAGGCAGCAGGAGGTGTGGCTGTGGAAGGGCTCATCGGCGGTACACCCAGAACAATCAGGTACCGAGCCGCACCAGCTTGAACAGTACTCTGGCACAGAGATTGTGGGCCAATACCACCTGAACTGGGCGATACTGAGGCAGCTCTGTGAGCTGTGCAGTGATGAGATGGAGGCACCCACACGACAGAGCCATGCTCTGTCAGTGGAGACAAGGGTGACAGCCGCCATGTGCCTGCTCACCACGGGCACCTTCCAGAGACCAACAGGGGACATGACAGGCATAATCCAGATGGCCACATCATGCCTACACACAATTCTCAGCACACTGCTGCCACATGCTGGACAGTACATCTGTTTCCCCAGCACACAGGCAAAGTGCACAGCACACATACAGGAGTTCCACAGGTGCATCGGTTACCTGGCATGCTCAGGGACATTGACTGCACCCATGTAGGCATCTGCATGCCACCTGGCCTGGAGGGTGCGGCATACATAAACCTCAAGGGTTACCTGAGCATAAACTGCCAGGTGGTGTGCGATGCCAGGGGCATAACCAGTGTCTGTGCCACGCACCCCTGGGGAGCACATGAAGTCTTCATCTGGCTCCAGTCTACACTGTGCCACAGGTTTGAGAGTGAGGACATCCCCACCGCCATCTAGTAGGTGAGTATGCATATCACGCAGGATGACATGAGCAGACGTGGGGGTGCATAGTCAGAGGTGCCATGGGTACCGGCCATGTTGGCCCATGGCATAACGATGCAGACCACCATTCTAATGTCCCCCTCTACGCACAGGTGACAGTGGTTACCCGCCACGGCCTTGGCTGCTCACATCATACCGGTGCCTCACGACCCCATCGCAGCCACGGTACAATGAGGCAAACACCACAACACAGAATGTCATCGAGCAGGTGTTGGCTGCTGAAGGCATGGTTCTGGTGCCTGGACACATCAGGCAGTGCCCACGGTACAGCCTCTCAAAGGCCTGTGGGCTATTCCTGGCCTGCTGTATCTTGCACAACATGGCCACTGACTGTGGATAGCCAGAGGTCGAAGAGGAGACAGCAGTGGGGATATGAAGATGCCAGTCCAGCTGGTGAAGGCAGCCACCTCCTGTGTGATGAGACCCCGCTGATCCGGATGTCACAGCAGCACCGAGACACCTTTACAGAGGGCGCTCGGACAACACAAGGTAGGTCACGGGCCATGTGCAACCACCAAGGGCAAGGTACAGCCCACAGACTGGCAGGGCAGGACACCAGGGGTGGACGGTGGTAAGGAATGGGTCTGAGTGGGGCACCCGCACATGGCAGCAGGGATGGCAGGGCTGAACATGACACGTGCACACACATGCACAACACAACACAGACACAAAGGGAAAACGGCATACCAACCCCAACAACCACCCCCCACCCCACACAGGACCACACATGACCATACCCAGTGGCAGTCACTGTGCATGCCTCAGACGCTGGGCACCATTGCACACTTCATGGACAGCGTAACGCAGGCATCATCATGCACACACCACAGTGGTCAGCAGCTGGGAGGATGTGCACAGGGGCTGTGTGCAGGGCCAGGTACCCCACCATGCATCGCACAATGCACACCACAGTGCACACAGGGCAGTGGCAGACAGTGGCCATGGTGGGAGACAGGTCAGTCACAGCACAGTACCATGCCCCACGGATGCGTGAGCAGCCCCACTGAGACCTGCCAGCCGTGCCAGGCTGACCAGTGGCCTCTTGGGTGGCACTTACAGGCCCCCCAGGGTGATGCTGTGTGAATGCAACCGTGCAGCCCACTGAACATGCCCCCGCCAGGTGTGCTCGGTATGCCCACAGCTGAAACCGGTGTCAACATAGCAGGTGTTGCATGGCGCCGGGAACAGGGTGGACATGACACTGTGCGGTGTCTCGCGGTGGCTGGGCACTGAACTGGTGCCCAGTGTAGCCATGACAGTTGTCAATGCAGTGGTCTGCCTGTCAATGGCAGCAGTCACATCTGTCTGCTGCCGGGCCATCTCTGCCAGGAGCAATCCATGGTCCCTGCTGCGCCACTCGTCCGTCTGGCACAGAACCATACTGAGGCAACCACCACCACCACAAGCCACATCTGCTGATCTACTGAAGCTTTTAGAAGATGCTTGTTTTTGTCCAAGGGTCATCCGCTGGTCTGGCATGCTGTCCCTCATGGTGTTCCTTGCCCTGTTGGCCAGCACCCATTGATGCTGGGCGCTGCACACCAGAGCAATGCCGGGCGTGTCCACATGCGTGCACTGCCACCACCCCCAACACTGTCCCCCATTGTCATTGGCCAACTGCTGGCTCTGCCCTCCAGCCGCCGATCGCCAGGGCTTACCGGTGCTGCCGCAGCAGCTGCAACAGCCCCACTGCCCTGAATGCACACCAGTGATGCCCCACTGGGGCATACAGGCACAGGCTGGGACTGGGTTGTTATGCAGGCAGCCACGGCGGCATCACCCGGCGGTAACGCCCATGCGGTTGCCTGCTGTGGGACCATCCTGTGTCCCTCATGTATCACTGTCTGGGACATGTGGTCCATCATTGGTGCTGGATCCGCCCCAATCTGTGTCCCAGCATGCTGGAGACCATGGGCGATGTCACACTGGGACACAGGCAGGGCCTTGTCTGCACTCGCACCACCCACATCAGTCCAGACAGGCGTGGGTATGCACTTGACCGGTCCCTCGGACACCTGTGGAGGTGGATGGGCGATTCTCGTGTCAGGGCCTCCCTCGGTGGACACACCACCACCGCTGCCCCATGTAGACGCTCAGGAGCTGTAAGGGAACATATTAGCATTAGTGGCTCTGCCTTGCCCTGTGGCATGCCCTCCACCACCCACACACTGACAGCACAGGACCTACCATGCAGTGATGGACTGACACCCATCTGAAAGCCACCACCAGGAAGACCCTCGATGGCACTATGCTGCATGCTGTTGGCCAACCACTCCTCCTGTTGCATCAGGTGGGGTACATCCGGCTGGCCCCCACTGGTGGCAGCACATGCAGCCCTGATGGCAGTCACCTTGTCCTTGATCTGCCTCCTGTCTGTGCCCACCTTCTTCTTGCACTCCTGCATGGACCACTAGTGGCTGCCACGCTGGTTCACGGCACACGCCACCTCACCCCACCCCGCAGCACGGGCCTGTGGCCTTCCTGCCATCCGCTAAGCAGAGGTTCCTTGTCCAGATATGCCTCAAACAAGGCATCAGATTCAACCCGGTGAAGTTGGGCTCTCCTTCTCCCTCTTCCCTGTTCCTCCTCTTCCTCATGCTCAGTCATGCTCACGCCTGTGGGAATAACAGGTGTTACCTAGGACTGTGCAGTCCCATACAGCCCTCCCAAACCACAATCCCCACATCCCAACAGCATGCAACCCACCACAATGGACTGCAATACCTAACCATGGCCTCTGCAGCCCCAGGTAGCATTTATATAGCGCAACGCATGCAAATGAGGTTGGGAAATGTAAGTGGATACTAATGCAGTGGATGTACTGTTGAATGGCCAATGAGCTGATTTTGCATAACCTGGCTGAATATCACACTGTTGTGCCTTGCGCAATATAGGTGAGCGTGCTCAGGCTATGGTGCAGCACTGTGGCGCGGTGTACTGGCACCGCACAGCGCATGCCCAGGGTGCTGACGCTGACGGTGCGGCACTGCTGACTTGCTGTGCATGGAGGCAGTGAAGAACACAGCCACCACTGTGTCTGTGGTGCTAGTGCACTGTTTGCCCATGTAGCGCCATGCCTTGGTGTGCTGTGGGTGCCATGGCACCACAGCATGGTAGGCCACTGCAGGGCATCACACTCAAGCACCCTACCACGCTACATGCAGGGCATCCCGATAGTGCTGTAGCACACTGTGCAGCGGATAGACCCTGACCCTGCGGTCAACCTTGCCCCTAGGTGCCATGCATCCAGATGGTTGCACCTCTATCTTGCAGTCCAGTGACAGCGCCGATAGGGACTGGCAGTGCAGTAGTGAGCTGCCTCCGCATGGGGGCACGTGCGCTACAGAGCGCCATTTTGTTTGCCTTTGGAACAGCAGCATGCAGAGAACCAGAGCGAGGTCTGGAGTGCCATTGAACTGGCAAACTTGGTGGCCCTGGTGGAGCCAAGTGCTGGTGCTCTGTTTGGGCAGGAACCCTCCACAGACCACGGACTGCTGTGTGGCAGGAGGTCTCAGAGGGTCTGGAGGAGGTGACTGGGATCAGCCAGTCAGCAGAGCAGTGTTGCCACTACTATGGCGACCTCCAGCGGTGGGACCTTGACCGCCTGGGAATCTGCAGTCACACGCCGCAAGGCGCCATGCCACGGCCAGGTAGGTGCTCCATCCCATCACTGGTAGTGTCCGTCTGTCCCGCATCATGGTGTGCATAAGGCCCGATGCAGGGAGGTGGGGTCGTCTGTGTGGGTGGTGGTGGGGTGCATCATGGCTGGGCTGTGCAGGCACGCACACACGGGGGCTTTGTTACTGACCTGTACTGGTGTTTCCTCTCCATGTTTGCACCCTAAGCTCGGAGGAGCACCATAGGACATGTTTGGCCCGGGAACAGGAGAGCAGGCGGAGTGGGTGCAGTGCACATGCAGCTGGGCCACATTGATGGGGCCATGGGCCAGCAGCACCCTGTTGGCTAGGATGCAGGTGAGTGCTGTGTTTCCCACCCATCTGTGCATGCTGGGTTGCAGGGGTGGTGGTGGGGCAAGGCCACCCACAC
The DNA here is from genome assembly GCA_016271365.2 of Neoceratodus forsteri. Taxonomy (NCBI): domain Eukaryota; kingdom Metazoa; phylum Chordata; order Ceratodontiformes; family Ceratodontidae; genus Neoceratodus; species Neoceratodus forsteri. The sequence continues at coordinate 632,219,135 of CM057455.1, read as the reverse complement.
TTGGCCCCACTGCTGTGCATGCCACATGGTGCACTCAGCACTGTCCTGTGGCACTGCATGTGTAGGTGGGTGTCGCAGGTGGGCTGTGCATGCACTGGGTCCATGGCTGTAAAACTGCCTTCACACCGCATAGCCATGTCACTGTACGGCCACGCTTGGTGCAGGGACATGGGGGTGGTGTGTGCAGTGTGCCACATGGTTATGGGTGCCTGGGTAGGTGGGTCTTGTGGGCATGGACACAGTGGGTGAGTCACATGCCATCACAGGGCGTGGCCACAGCTGTATGCCGTGCACATTGGATGGGTTGCAGGGGTCTGGCCAGTCATGTGTACTTACTCTGCTCCCTTGTCCTAGGTGGACAATGCAGTACTGCCCTTGAGCGGAACATACAGGAGCTACTGCAGCTGTCCCGGCTATTCTGGAGCTACTCTTGAGCAAAGGAGGGAGAGAGGTGATATGATCAAGGCATTCAAACACCTTAAGGGCATAAACAAGGTGAAAGAGTCTCAACATGTTTAAATATAAGAAAAATAGCAGGACCAGAGGACACAGCATGAGATTAGAGGGGGGCGATTAAGGGGAATGTGAGGAAATTCTTTTTCACAGAAAGGGTGGTGGATGCATGGAATGGCTTACCACAAGAAGTGGTGGCTATGAATACAGTGCAGGGCTTCAAACAGGCATGGGATAGGCATAAGGTAGCAATACAAATGACTATGAATAGATAGGCCACTGACAGAGCAAAGGCGATGGCACATTTATAAGGTAGAAAAGAAATGGGCAGACTGGATGGGCCTTGCGGTCCTTATCTGCGTCAACTTCTATGTTTTCTATGTTACTCAGAGGATTGATCGAGGAGACCGGAGGAGGCACAGGAGGTGCCACAGGGACCGGAGTGGGAGAGGGGCCATTAGGCCCTACATCACACGTGTTGTGCATTCCCCCTGACTTACCCTCACACCCTTCATCCCACTCCTGATGTACACCTTGCCCCATGCCCACCCCCACCTGGTTTGAGGCCCCCCACTTTGTACATAGTTTTGTTTGTTGTGTTGTTTGTACAGTTTACCCTTTAATACATACTTGTTTGTTATGACAACTGTGGTGATCTCTGATTTGCAGTGGGCATATGGTGTTTGGGTGCAGTGGTGTGCATGGCGTCGGAGGTGGTGCAGGCCTGGGCATGTGTGTGTCTGGCAGGGTCCCACTTATGGTATGGGTCGGGGACTCGGTCCCTGTCTGTGGTATGTGTGTTGTTCCCAGTGCACTGGATGCCTGTGTGCTGTGGTCCGTGGTGCATGCACTGTGTCCCTGGTGCCCTGTCAGTATGTCCATGGCCCGTCAGCTGGCCCTGCATGTCTGTGGTACACACGGTCTGCTGGCATGTCATTGGTGGCTGTCCATGCCAGCCACCCACTGGGCACAGTGCAATGGCAGCTTGCCTCCTGTCACCAGTTTGTTGCACATCTGCCTTGGGTGACATTGTGGCTATGCTGTTGTTGTCCCCTCATGCTGTCACTGGTGTCTGTTGCGGTGTCTGTGTTCTGATGTCTGTCACTTGTTCTCCGGCCACATGCTGGCAGTGGATGGCTTCATGGTGCATGTGCAGGATGGCTGGTTCACCTGTGCCATGGTGTGGTGCAGGCCATGGGTACTACAGCATCAGTGGGCGCACACCAGTGGCATTTGTTGCCCAGCTATTGTGGCTCTGTGTCGGTTGCCCTTGGGTCAGGGTGGGTGTTTGTCCATGTCCTGTGTTGCATCCTGTGTGGTGCATGCCTCCATACACCACAGTGGGTGGCTGTGCTGTCTGTTGGGGCCAGTGCTGGGACAGGGTGTGTGCATGGGTAGGTGTGCAGGGTGCTGTCCTGTTGGTGGTGGGGTCCAGGGCAGGCCTTGTCACATACAGGGTCCCTCGGGTACTGACACAGGGTCAACCTCTCTGCTGTGCCATGGGGGCCGTGCAGGTGGCATGTGTGTCTACAGTTTTTGCATCAGTGGCTGGTGTCACCTGCTGCGTGGTGCTCACAGTGGGCTGCTACACATGGCTCCATGGTGCACAGGGTTGCATTGTTATGGTGGGGGTGGTGGCATGCATTCAGTGCCATGTACTGTTGGGCGCTGCTTCTGGGCCGGGTGTCTGGGGATCGCTGTACAGGGTGTGCTCTGCATTAGTGGGATGGGGTGGCACTGGGTGGCTGGCCTCCTGTGTTGCGGTCACTGCTTGCCAGGGGTGTGTTGGGGCACCGTGCCCGCCTGTGGATTCGGTGCTGGTGTTCATGGGATGGTGGTCCATCCAGCTCACCACTGGTTGTGCAGTTGATGGGGTGCCAGGGGGCGCTGTCTGGCCTGCTGCGTGCTCCTCTGCCCATGGCTTCTGGGTGGTGCACCCCTGCATCCTGTCCCTGCACATCCCTGGTTGTGCTACTCCACATCTACCCTGCTGCACTGCACATCCCTGGTTGTGCTACTGCGATGGCCCTGCTCCACTGCACATCCCTGGTTGCGCCATGGCACAGTTGGCTTGATAGTCAGCTGTGTTGTGCAAGCGCACCTTGGCCCGCGCTGTGTTTGAATATCATGCATGTTGCGCAGGGGCGCACGCCACTTGCGCCTGCCCTGCTATTGTGCTTCTTTATGGCGCAGTCTGAATATCCCACCGATGGTGTCTAATAATAGTATGAGATGTAATGTCTTGATATTAATTAGAATAGAGTCATCTAAGGTTAGGGAGTTTTGCATACATTCTCTTGAGTGACTTAGGAAGAAGTCAAACATAGTAACATGCCCTTGCACTATTCCTGACATATAGTAATTTTGCTAGTATTTTTATCTATTCCAAGAAGTACTCATTCAGTAGCCTTTCACATAGTCACATATCCCTATTATGTTGAAGCTACACTCACGGTACAACTATAGGCATTATTACTGGCTGGCCACCAGATCATAAAAGTGACTCCACCAGGAGCATGACTCCATCTGCATGACAGCAGTGAGGAAAATATCACTGATCTCATGTAGAAATTGCAGTTTCCTCACAGCTGCCACTCTGGCAATTGCTCTTCCCTTTGAAACTATCTAAATGTTCCAGTCATATTATAGTACTTTCATAAATAAAATCCAGTTTTATTTGGAAACACAAGGCAATGTTTATTCTTTAGATACTACTTTATAAATAACTTATTCTGAATCTCAGTTTTCATAACTTCTGTTTTATTGTTCTTACTGAGCCCGATATTCAGGTGCACCTTGCAATGGTGCAGGTGGTGGAGCAGTGCAACTGAGCTGCACCGAGCAGCCAAGAATACATTTAAAGAGTTGTGCCATGGCACATCTCTTCTGAATATAGAAAATAATGCTTGCAGTGCAAATACAATGCACCGCAATCCAAATCCCTTAATAAATAAATAATAAAAATAAATCCCTCAGACAGGCCTGAATACCTGGACTGAGAATGCGGAAGCTTACAACTGAACTGTGCTGGGCACAACTTCAGATATTCAGACCTGGATATGCAAATGAAACCATTATGCATGCATGGTGCAAATGGGGCCATTTGCATGTCATTATGGCCTCATTTTGCATGTGTTGTGTCTTGGCCAGTGAAATGCGCCTGGTGCCCCACAGCATACAGTCCCTGTACCAGGGACCGGGGGTAGTATCCCCACCCCATTCTGTAACCCCGATTGCCTGTAGCACATGTATGGATGATCCCTTGTGGTCCAGTGGTAACCCCCATAACCCGATTATGGTAAAATATACATTCAAACCACTCTGGTAATTCAATGGTTCCCCCCTCTTTGCCTGTAACCATGATCATGCTAAAATATACATTCAAACCACCCTAGTGGTCCAGTGGTACCCCCTCCCTGCCAGTAACCCCCGATTGTCCATTATTACAATAATTTACAGCTCCCTGGTAGTCTAGTGGTACTCTACTCTCCTCCCATACCTCCAACCACCCAAAGTTGAAAATGATATCTCTCTTGTCTAGTGGTAATCCCTGCCCTGCCTGTAACCCTGATGACCCGTAAGTAAGTGAATTAAAACATTTCCATGGTGGTCTAATGCACCCCACCCCTCACCACACAGGACCCCTCCATCATTGGCAGGCAGCAAAGCCCCTGCATACCTCTGTGGCTGCCCACTGAATTACATCTTACAGTATCAGCTGCAAGCCCATTGGTCCACAGTGTGGACCAATGTACTGTGTTGCATACTGTAATTAGTCATTCACAACTTTGTGAATGAAGTTATTCATCACAAAGTTGTGAATGACTATTACAGTATGCACTGCAAGCCCACTGATCCACAATGTGGACCAATGGGCTTGCAGCTGATACTGTAAGCTATCATTCTGCGGGCAGCTATGGAGATATGTGGGTGGGTTTGCTGCCCACCGATGATGGGGAGAGAGCTCGTGGACTGGGGGTCCTGTATGGGTGGGGTTCCACTTAGACTACCAGGGAAATGTTTTGATTTACTTTACAGGTGATTGGGGACTGGTGGGTGGGTATCACTAGACTATCAGGATATCATTTTCAACTTTATGGGTGACCGGAGGCACGGAAGGAGAAGGAGTACCATTAGGACTGCCAGGGAGCTGTAAATTATTTTAATACAGCAATCAGGGTAACCAGTGGGGAAGGTACCACTGGACCACTAGAGTGGTTTGAATGTATATTTTCAGCAATTGGGATTATGGGAGGGAGGAGGGAACCACTAGACTACCAGGGAAATATGAAGGTGCTTGTGAATGGTATTCTGGGGGTTGCTAGTAAAGCTGGCAGCTGCTGTGTTGTGTATTGCAATACAGCTGCGTGCCTGTGGATGGCTAGCAGTTGAGCCATTTTATATAGGTTCAACTTTGTGCCCTGGTATGTAGCACATCTCTGAATGTGCCGCGGATGTCAGCATCATGGGCTGAATATCGGATATGCCGTATATGCATGGCACGCATTTAGAGATGTGCCGATACATTATCTTTTGTACATCGGCACATTGAGAATTGCTCTATGCAAGTCCCCCTTTGAATACTGCCCTGGGGACAATTATAGGGTTGCACTGGCACAATCCTTTTATATCTCTGCCACTATTGACTTGTCATAAATTCACAACTCTGAAGTGCAGAATACAAGAAAATCTTGTCTTTTCCATTCATTATTATGCTAATTCTGAATCACAACTTTTATGATAGAATCATACTGAATCACAGTAGTGCCCCAACCACCAGTGTGACTCCATCTGTGGTTACTGAGCTCATACAAAACATGCGTTCTCATGTTAAGATCGTGGTTGTCCTGGGGATGCCTTTATGCTCATTAGTTGTATTTTTTAATAAATTAATGCTGTAGTCATGTTTTAAGTGGTACTCCATAAAAAATAGCATTATTATGAAACATAAGGTTTTAGGCAACAATTAGCTTATATATTTGTTGCATTAAAGTGAATCAGAAGATGATCACACTAATGAACCAGTGTCATTGTTAACTAATATTATATGGTACACAGCAAACAGACACAGAACACAGTAAGGATTATCAAGTGAAAAAAAATTGTTTCCTGAATCAGCAGAAACCCAGGTGATGTGTGTCAAAATACATCAGTTTCTCATGTTGGTGCCCATTGAATTTCCCTTTAATCATGCACTTTTGATTCATGATTGATTTGGCAGCTATGGATCAATTTATTATATTTCCTTACTAGGTTAGAGTTTTTAAAAGTGGCTGTATGCAGTGTTTTGAGTCTGTTGTTTGTTGCATACTGCATTGTTCACAATGACACCGGCTCATCAGTATGATCATCCAGTGATTCATTTTAATGTAGCAAATATAAAGCTAATTTTTGCCTAAATCAACATGTTTCATAATAATGCTTTTTAGGCACATTTATGAATGTAACTACAATGTCAATTTATTGAAAAAAGAAACAAAAGAAAAACAACTAATTAGTAGGGCTGTGCAAATATCTTTTCCCAAATATTCGGTATTCGGGTCCCAAGTATTCGCATTCATTACTCAGTATTCGATTCGCCAGAAAAGGTGTTCTTTAAGGAAACTTAAAAAGCACTTCAGCAACACCATTAATCACTCATTGAACCTGGTATACCATATACACCTCAATGACACTTCAGCCACCAACATTGAGCTCTCACTAATGCAACACAAGCTTCATGTGGCGTACTCGATCCACCACAACACACATAGCACTCTGAAAACAATATCAAGCATTGCATTGGGTCAGCACTAGAGGGTGTTCATTGTCATAGACACGGGTTAGAAGGTGCTTCAGCCATGGGCATAGGAATAGTGGTAGCAGTGGCTGCAGTAGTGGTGACGGCTGAAAGGGTGGCTGCCAGAATGGCACTGGTGGTGGTGGGAAGCACACTGGCTGTGAATGTAGCAGCCATAATGGTAGCAGTGGGGACACTGGTGGTGGTGTCTGCTGCTTGCTGCACAAAGCATGTATGCTCTAATTCCCCACCTTCTACTGCACAACAGGATGTGACAGTGAACGTACAGATGGACAGGTGGTGACACTAGCAGTAGCAGTACTGCTAATAGTATTAGTGGTAGTAGTACTATTACCAATGCTACAAGAACTAAAAGGCTTGCTTGGGGAGAACAATATTTGAGCCCATCAAATAAAGAGAGGCACCTGTATGTCATTGTCTATGTAATCTATCTCACCACCTTCTCTGGAATTGTATTATGTATCAATAATTTACAGTGGAGCAAGACAAGATGCAATTAAGTACTTTGCAGTAAATGACATGCCACAAAATATTGGATGACTGGAGGCTTAATTGCCATTAAATTACACTGCTCCTTGAAGCATACTGCAGCATTTTGCAGCAATTTTGCAAGATACTGCATTGCTTACTGTCTGGCACCACAGTATGAACTATGTTTTATAATCTTGATGCAGTATTTCATCCTTGGGTATGTTAGTTGTAGATTGTTTTGTTAGAAGGGCATCTCAGTCTCATTCATTTTAACTTCACTTATTTATAGTGTCACGTTTCTTTAAGGGTTGTGTATTCATGGCATGTTTATACGTTCGTATGCACCATGACAAAGACCAGGTTCTGGTCAAAGCACCAGGAGCTCTTTGGCATCCTCCAGCCTTAGCACAAACAAATGTATTGGCAACTTTTGCTGCACTGCTCTTAACTGTATTTTGTTACTGCAACCCCCCAAGTGCTTCCTTTGTTCTACATAGATTGTTTGGGGTTTGGCAGCCCAGGACAACACTAGCAGTAATTGTGTGGATGTGCTGTATGTCTGTGGTCTGTCATCCTGTCCCTCACCACTTGGGGCCAATGGTGCAGATGCTTTTCTGGGACTGGACCAAGCATGTTTGCAAGATTGCTAAAGACATGGTGGATCAGGTCACTACTGGTTACTGGGTAAAACACAAACTATTACTACGCAGTACCTGTGTGTGTGATGCTTTACTTAGTGCTTGTGGAACTCCAGTAATACACCAGCCTTTCCAGTTATACTGCACCACAAAAAGTAGCAGTAAAGAAAAACACTGCTACTAAGAAGGGAAGAAAATGGCAACCTATTTAGTCAAAACGTGGAACCGAGCAAGGAACAGACAGATGACATACAGTTAACTCAGTGAGAAAAGCCTGCCCCACTAAGTGCAATGGTTTAATTAACAAAACAACAATAAACAAACAAAAAATGCTTGTGCACAACTGTGCACACACACGGCACAGACTTGTGGGGATATATTTCACAAGCACAGCATATTGTGTGCAGTGTGCTGTAGAAGTGGGGGAGGTCAGTCACCGTGTCAGCGTGGATCAGTTGGTAGCATATTCGATTCTGGACCAGAAGGTCACGGTTTCTCATCCCGCACTGGGATTGGACTTGCACCTAGAAATCACTGGCATCCGAATACAGTACTGGGGGTGCTGTACTGCTGGGGTGTGCCATCTTTCGGATGAGACTTTAAACCGAGGTCCCTTCTGCCCATCCTGGTGTTGTCCTGGTGGGTGTCCGGTGGAAGTAAAGAAGCCAGGGCACTCTTCAAAGAGTAGAGAACATTTCGGTGTCCTGGACAATATTCCCTTCCCATAAACCGGTTCATGCAATTATCCAGGCTGTGTGTGGGTGATGATGTGCGATATGGCTGCCACCACACATTCAGTCACCTCACTACCAGTCTAGCATTGCTTGTAAAGTGCTTTGGGATACACTGTGATGAAAAGGCTATATAAATGCTGATTCTTCTTTTCTTCTCCTCATGTGTACAGGGATCTATCCCCAGAACCAGAGGAGACTAACAATACTAATTCAGTGAGTCAGTCCTGACTGGCTTAGAACTGAAGAAGTTTATTTCAAAATCTATGTGCAAATTGTGCACACATGTGGCCCTGCTTCATGAAAAATATATTAAGCATGCACATGCAGGGTGAAGCCTCACAAAATCAAATATTTTGCACATATACAGCAAATTGTAAGCAGTGACCTGCAGGAGGGGAGTTAGCAGACACCCTCATCAGTCATGCAGGAACCAAGCCTGGAACCAGATAACAGCAAAAAAAAAAACACAAAAATAAAATGTGCTCCACCCAAAAAATCACACTGGAGCTATGTCAGACAGCAGCAGAGAAGGGTGTTAGCAGACAGCCCTTCTAGTCCCTGTAACTGAGTACAGCAATAAGGACAAAATACCTGTCAGAAAGCCAAACATAGCTTTTCTGACACTTATCAAAAACTATACTGACCTCAAAAGCCTGTGAAGCAAAAATCTATTTCTTTTTTAGCAAGTTCAAGGTCTCAAAAGTACTAGAGCAGCTCTCAGAAACCGCTGTCTCCTGTCTTCTACCAGCTCAGAGTGAGAAAGCCACATGGTGTGCTTGTTGGCTCAAGAAACAGTTTTTGATTGGCCAACAAAGCTCTGTGAGACTTGAAATCTCACCGAATAGTAGTTCCTGAATAGTGGCCAATAATGAACTGTTCGAAATGCATCCGAATATTCGGGAAGCCTACTATTCGTGGTGTTCGGAAATACTATCGCCCATGCACACCCTACTAATTTAGCTTAATGGCATCCTTGGGAGAACCACAATCTCAGCACAAGACAGGCAGTATGTTTATGAACTGCAGATGGAGATACACTGGTGGCTGCAGTCACTGCTGTGATCCAGCATGGATCATAAAAGTTTTGATGCAGAGTTTGCCAAGTAACAAGGGATTGAAAAGACTGAAATATAGTTGTATTTCACATTTGTGAACTTATGAAAACTCAAAATAAGCACAAAAAATTAGAAGTTGTGAAAGCTACGATTTAGAATAAGCTGTTTGTGAAATATCATCTAATAAACAGTGCCTTGTGTTTTCAAAAGGGACTGTAATTATCATAGCAGTCATGAGTAAACGGTGATCTTCAGTGAGACCAGCAGTATTTTCCTCACTACTCACCCTGTTACAATGGTTTGTCACCTGTAATCCCTAAACTTCCCATTATAACAGATTTCATAAGGCTAAACCTTAAAATTAAGGGAGGGTATATAATACATGAAACATTTCTTTCACTGCTTTTCAGGATCTCTTTGATTTTATTTAAAAAAATCATGACTTTCTCTCTGTAAAACTTCTGCTTGGGAGAAACACTTGCATCAATTTTTCTTTCTCTCTGGTTTATCAGATGGTGGATTATCTTTATTGGCTCCAAGATATAACAGAACTACTTCTAGACTGTGATTTTGTCCTGAAATACCTCAACTAGCTTAGATCATTAAAAGATTTGATATTGCAATTTTGCTTCAAGTTGATTATTTGAATGTGAGGGAGTACCATAACTGTTTGATTAATATCTTTATTGGCGTCTTATAAAACTTCTAAGATTGTATCTAAAGAGCTGTTATTTACAGGTGATTCCAATGTAGATTGCCATGACAAAAGAATACTGCAGTAGAAGATCAGATGAAGGGTCTTAACCTTCATCAGGTAGTTTCTCAATTTACTCACCCTGATATCACCCGGAGTCTCTACTCTGATAGACTGGTATTAACAACAGATTATAATAATGTTTTGAGAAACTCAGTACTTTTGGACTCCTTAAAGATCAACGGCAAATGCATTTTGTATGTTAATAATGTAAATTGAACATACATAAAATGAATGTAAATAAGGTAACTGAAATAATGGTGTGTCTTCTTTATCATAACCATTAAAAATAAGCATTTTGACTTATATGACAGATCTTCATTAGGAAAAATGGCCCATCAGCCACATACTGCAGCTGTATTGTTGGACCACTCTAATGACATACAGGTCCTGATGTTATTTATTTATTTATTATTGTGGCTTACTTACTGCATTCACAACATTTTAACATTGATTTCATGGAACATTTTTGGGAAGTAAAATGACAAAAGAACTTGCTTCCAAATCTGATTACATCTAATATCAGCAAAACAATCAGGAGATAAACTATGAAAAACTGAGCACTATAATAGTAAAACTATAAACAAAAGGTAAATGTTTAACCAGAGTACCTAGGAATAGAAATAGGAGAAGACATTATCTTAGAATCAATTTAAACATCCATCTCCCCTTATGAGAAAGGACAAGATATGACCAAAATAGTGTGCATTTGGAACTGCATTAGCAGACAGTGATGATGAATGAACATAGACAGAGTGTGATTTCGGGTTCCAGGCAGTGATCTGGACTACTACTTGACAGAAATCAGTATCATCAAATTATACTCAGAGCAAGCTATCCTTGTTCACCAGGATTATGGTCTGCACATAATGAGACCACATGTTTTAGGGCAGCAGTGGGAGTAGCCTGCAGACATTTTGCAAAGAGAAAACAACTCCTGTATTCCTTGCAATCAAACAACATGGTCACATCCACCGCTAGACCTGATCCAATTCCCTGGTCATCCAATCAAAGAAATCAATCAGGTTTGTTTGGCAATATCCCCCAATAAAACCATGCTGCCTGGGAGCCTGCAATCCACTGGCCACATGATATTTCCCAATCCTTTCCTTCAGTAGTGATTTCATTACTTTACCCACCATAGAAGTCAGTTGAAAGGTCTGTAATTTCCTGCATCCTCCCTGTTACCACTTTTGTGAAGTGGGCCTTTCTGCCCTCTTCCATTCCCCTCAACTTTTCCAGTGTCCAGTGATAGGTTGAAGAAGGCTATCAGAGGTGCAATTAGCACTTTCTTGAGCTCCTTCAGTATCCCGGATTGTACCTTGTCAGGCCCATTGCCTGATCCTTTATTATTGATTTTTTCCCTGTACTCGCAGCATGCTAGATCTTATTTGCTTTAGAAAATTAATTAAGACATTACAGATTGTGATTTAAGCTGCTATCTTCAATGTTGCTCATTATACATTTAAACAAAAAAGTTGCATCATAGCAACTAAATATATGCAGCATAGCAACCATGAATTTTATAATGCAGTGATGTATCAATTGTTACTGATGGAGAAAAAATCCATAAAGCATCATTACTTGGAATTTGGCCACTTTAAAAGTCTACATTCATTTCCCACAAATAAAGACACTAGGTAACAATATATGAACAATAATATACATAGTAACAAGTATGAGCTCAGAAAGAACAGATTAATATTATTTGTAACATGGCTCTGGACACCAAACCCAAACAGAGGTGATCGATTGGTGCAAAGGCATCAGGTGACCAGCTCCGGTGATGATTAACCCACCAGTAACGCCTCGCTGTGCTAGTACTTGCTGTGGCCACCGCGGCAGCAGAGAGGAGCAGCCTGCTGGGTCACTGCCTATTGTCTCCAGACACAGCGCTCAGTGAGACACAACGAGGTGGTGACCACCGCTGACAGATAGCAGCGTCAATCTACAAAGGTTCCATGTTTTTAAAACTTTTGTTTATCGAGTTTAGTGAACTGTCATCAAATGTGCTTGTGAATTTGGCGAATATGTGGCTACAAGCAAGTAGTCTCATTTAAAGAACCTGGCGACTATAATTTGCACATGGTCTTCGATTTCTTTTTCCACATTACATTGTGTTATCAGCCCTGATCATGAATCGCACCTGTCAGTCAAGGAACACTACTGAATGACATGAACAAAGGTCATAAGTTGACTTGCAAGAGGAAATGGGTGAGACCTCGCAACCTGTAGTCCATTCCAGTTGGTCCACTCCCTAATCGGTGTAGCTGTCACTGGTGTTTCCAGAAGTCCTAGGTTGGCTGCAGGATTTAATTCTATGTACTGTTGCAATTGAAGTGGTAAGTGAATACAATAATACATCTCCGAGTGCAACCAGAACACCAGTAACATTGGCCCTCGCTCCCGCAATGAGCCAATGTTAATACATTATCATCTTCAGAGTCGGTTCTACCTGGTGATGCCGCTGGGTGGCCAGCCCGGCCGCCTGCACCACCTCTCAGCCGGCATTAATCCATCGGTAGAGCCTCCTCTGTCGGTGATTAATGCTTACACATTGTAATAAATCTAAAATGGCAGTGGATACCCTGAAAAGTTACATAGTTACCAATCTCAAACCTCAGTGATCAGTCACCCTTAGAGTAGTTTGCAGCTGTCATGCAGAGCAGCCATGGTGGTAGTTTAATCTTGTGGGCTGATCGAGGCAGTTCTGAGCAACCATCACCATACTGCATCATGAGTCCAGAAAGGAATGGCTATTACCTATCTGGGAGGCATTGAAGAATAAGGCAGTAGTTCGGCATAGCATGACTGTTCTGAGTCAGGAAGTCTAGCTGTGGTTGTGAAGACCCAGGCTATTCAGATAAGAGAAAGGATATATTATAGGAGCACAGCAGGTCTGAGTATAAATGTTGGAGCTAGGGAAACAAAATCTGCAACTGGGAATAAAAAAACAACAACATTCTGAATTAGTTATTGAATTACTGGGCAAAATGGCTACAAAACAATACGTTCACTACTGACTTCAAAAATCCAAGACAGTTACACTTACACTTCACACCGCTTGTCAATATTCATAGCATTTTAAAAAGGTCAGGGAACACAATCGGAGCTCCCATTTGGCTTGCTCTGCTGTAGCAAAAGACTTTGTTTGCCCATTTGACAGTGACCTATAATTTCACCTGTTAGTACATACGGAATCAGATGTTAGCAGCATTCAGTTCAGAGGTGATTTCCAGTATGCTGCATGTTTATCCCTCACTCTGTATGAGAGGCATTGATATATATATATATATACCCTCCCAAAGGATTTCTTTTGTGTCTCTGACCTTGCTTAAAATATGTGTTTTATACAGGAAATTAAGGAGCTTAAATACAATAGGCCATTGCTTCTGCTCGTTGGCTGGTAAGGGCCTAAGTGCTCTGTGGGCCCTCTCAATAATGTAATGAGTCTCATTTGGGCATGGTCCAGCACTTTTCACAAAGCTGTTGAACAAAATTAATTGTGTCCTTGCCCTTATCTTCACAAGGAGTCTCAGAATAACTAAGTTATTCTGGCAGCTTCTCTGCTCTTGATCCTCGAGGTGCACTTCAAGGCAAGTGATCTTCCATCAGATGGCCATTATTTCCACATCCTTTGTGCTTTTCAGTCTTCTGCAGAGCTCACCTGGGCTTCCGCATCAACTACTCCATGGGTGAGCACTTTGGTGGCTGGATGAATTGACTTGATGTCCCTTTTAAATCCAGGATGATTTCTTTTAGAGGGTTAATCTTTGAGGGAAGCACTATAACATTAGGGCCTCTCACAGCCTGGCCACCACTCCAGCTTGGGATGCACCCTACTTCAAATGCTTGGGCCCCTGCTCTGCTCCACAGATGAGAGCGGTGTATCTCTCACCAGAGTTTTCTCAGGTTCTGTGTTCATTTGATCAGCTATTTTATTCTGGAGAAAATACCGATGCTTAGGCATACACAGTGGTAAAGAACCTGTCAAAATACAATTGGATCAACTTTGTTTAATCAGTTTTAATGGTTGGGGTGTTCAGGGCAGTGCAGGAGAGCTGTCACTAATTCTAATGCATCATGTGACTCTCAAAAGGGACAGCTATAGTCCACATTTCTCCATGTAACCCCGCTGTTGTGTAATTCACCTTGTAATGGAAGATACCACCTATGCCAGGCAAAAGGTAGTAGACTTATTGGATTTATTTGCCTTTCAAAATGCTTTATTGCACCTTTGTTCTATTTCTGCTAAGAGTTAGTCTGTGATTTTTTGTCATTTGAAATGGCTATTTTTAAAGTGTTGCTAAGCATATTACAGCTGCAATATTATGCATGGTCTCCATCACATGTTATTGTGGTTACCGGATTTCTTTGTCTTTTTCAGGATTAATTATAAGTCGTGTTTGCATGGCTGCAGTGCTCTGACATTTAAGCCTCCATTCCTGCTCTGTTCTTTCCATTGGGCTCAACTGAGTCCTTACACAGTCCAACCTCATGCCAATGTAGGATGCACTGGACAGTACATTTGGGTGCCAGTGAAGTTTACTCCCAACAGTAATAGTGATGTGCTGGTGATGCACTCACTACTCTCATCAGTCTGGGAATGGAGGCTTTAATCAGAGTGTCACAGCAGATTTACGCTACCACAGAATACGCCACTCCAATAAATGTCCTCCTTCCTGCACTGAAACAAAAAGTGGATCTAAAGCACTCTTAGAATGATCCAGTGTCAACACTGTTGACTTTGCAGCATATAAACCCCCACACAAAGGGATTCAATGTAAAGGTATTGGGGTAAACATGCCTATAGACACTGTGAGTAAAAAAGTACACCATACAGGTATGTGTTTGTTACTGAAGTTTTTTTTACATGAGTCCCCTTTAGTGGTCTTGTTGTAAAACCAATTTGTGGAAACACTTCAGTTTAAGAGAAATGTTTTAAAACTTTTTAATAAGCTGTTAATTCTCTACTTGTTCAATATCTGTGCTGTTTTTCTATGACAACTGTTTGGTTTTGAGACTTTGATAATACTGTGTTGAGATGAAACTCTTGTTATATGTACATTGTGAACTTCCTAATTAAACATTTCAGACTTTTTAACAACTATGACAAAGGTCAAACTCCTCATGCAGACCTTGGCAAAAGTACCTTATCAAATGTTTATAGCTGGATTGTGAAATAAATTTCACATAGCTGCATTTCTGTCTAATGACGTGAGATGGTAATGATTTGCTTGAAGATAAATTATACAAATTTGACTGCTCCTCAAGAGAGGTGTGCATGGTGTCTTTCAACATCTAGGTACCCAGAATCAAGAGAAGGGTGATATCGCTCAACATCTGATGCCATCACTATGGTATTTGAACACAAAGTACTGTACTAGTCGTAGAAGCCATTACCATCGAAGAATGCTGTCATGTCATCATCAAGTAATGATTCTGTAGGCATCAACATCAAAGCAGTCGAACTACAAGAGAGAAACAATATGCAGCATTGTGTGCCATCTATCATGCCTCATAATCAAGATGTGACAAGGCAGTCAGGTGTGACTCCCACCAGCTCCCAACATCTACTCCTGGATCGTACTATTGAAAGAAAGAATGCTAGCAAACATAATCACCTTCCACTGACCGAGGAAAATAAATGTAAATGAATGCAAACAACCCACCCCTCAATTAATGCCCAATCTTTGCTGAGTGAATAAAAGGACTGGGAGTGACATTTTTCCTATGGGACAGCAGGTTCCTCAGGTGGCTAATATGTGTGCGTGTATTTTGCTAAGCACCATCATCACCACCTTGTACAGGGCAACCAATAAGCTGAAATCAAGACTGCTGTTATGAGGATATCAGCTGAAAAGGAAATGTTCAAAGAATGTACCTTTCCAGTGCCCCCTAAAGAGGAAAAAGGCTGTCACCATAATAAAGGACTTTTTTTTTTCTCCCCTACTTGCATCCACGCCAGCCTCCTTCCGCAGCCAAGGCTTCCACTAATCCATGCTGTCCCCTGAGCCTCCGCCTCACATGACAGCCATCTCCCTGGTAACCCAGCATATCCCTTCGCTGGAAGGGTCCCCTCCCTCTGAGGGGAAAGCACCAGCCAGGGGAAGCAGACCAGCACATCATCTTGGCCCAGGGAGACGCTTGCTGAGGCGGAAGGCTGGGAGGCATTGACAGGCTTGGAGAGCCAGGCAGCCATCATCCGGCATGAAAAGGAGTGTTCTTCATGCTTTTCTATGTACATCCTCCTTCGCCATCACACAGTGCTCCTGGTCTCCACCAGAGGCCGCCAACCGACAACTCCCCAACCCACCACTGGGAGAGAAGAGCAGTTCCTACAGACGCTCAATCTTTCCTGCCCTGCCAGCCCCGGCAACCTGAGTCCGTCCCAACCCAGGTCGCCAGCGTGGGTCCAGGTAAGGCACCCGTGCCTCAACCTCTACGCCACCGGCCAATAATGGGCTTTTAATATGGGAGAACCAGTACTAATGTACTAAAAGTGGCAGTTGCTTAATTATTTGTTAATTGCTCATATAGCATATCATTCTGATTGTATTGTAAACAAATAACAACTGCATAATTGAGATTTCTTTTCCATTGAGAGGCAGAGTAAGGTCCTTGTATGCTGTTCTTGTCCTGTGAAACTTATTATAACAATGTGGGATTTATGTGAAATCTCTAAACTGGGATGAAGATATGATTTTTGGATAGTGTAAAATAAATCAGGTTGCCTCTCACATATTTAGCTTCCAAATTTGAACTTTAGTAACATAAACTGGGTTTAATGCTCGTAGTATTGACCTCCAACATTGGCATGGACATTAGCATCATGTATTAGAGTTCAAGTTCATGTTCAAGTTTATTAGCAGTAATAACTCCATTGAGCATGCTCATTTACAAGGAGATCCTGAACACACAATTTGATACAAGATATACAACTAGCAAACAGTACAAATACAGAAATAATATTTACAATAGTCATCACAATAGAACAGGTTAGATACATTTATGAACAATAGAGAAAAAATATATATTTTACATCATTTATACAATTGAAACAGTCACATTAGTCATTATGAGGTTGGCTACAAGTGCAAGGGTATGAGTACTAAACTTTCAGAGGTAAGTGCCTTAACTTGAATAATGGGAGCTTTACAACAAGTGCAGGCAAAGGAGATTGGTATATTAAGGTAGGAGTTTGGTCATGAGATAGTCATGAGGATAGGAGATGCGACAGAGAGGATAGACAGAGGGATAGGCAGAAGGGTAGAACTCCAATAATAATGGAGCCAAGTTTTAAACTGTATATAAATCTGATAATAAGATCTGATCTGAATGCTGCTGCTGCATCATACAGTTAAATAATATCCATGTATCCAATACCTGCCTCAGTGTTACAAGTTTTATGTGAATTATAGAACTGAGAAAGTTTGGATAAGAAGTATTGTGATGAATACTATGACTGTTTTGAAAACAAAGTTATCTTTTATGCGAGAGAGAAATGTATGTTTACACCCTGAAGTTGCAGTAATCTGCTCGATTGTTAAAATTATACCAGCTTTAAAGCAGCAGTGCATGATAGTAGTACAAATTTTGATGTACACTTTTTTCTATTTTATTTTAGATTTCCACTTATCTGCTGACTTGCAGGACATCTTTTCCACATTCTGAATCTTCTTACCACTTTTTAATGTTCAAATAATAAGAGAATACACCTTATAGTATGGCTTGGACTAGGTTTTCATCAGTAGTCTATGTTGTTTTTAGACACATGTTATTTCAGACCACTTTTCTTATGATTATAATGAACTACCATACATCAGGCACTGCTCCCTAACTTTATGGATCAACATGTGCACAAAAACAGCTGATATACTGATGAAAACCTAGTCTGAGCCACATAGAAATATAGACTTTTATGGCAGACAAGGACCACCTGGCCCATCTAGTCTGCCTATTTCCTATCTATTAGATAACCTGCAGATCCTAATTAACCAACAGCCTATTTCCTCCTACCCATCACTAGAATTACCTTATGTCTGTCCCATGCATTCTTGAATTCCCCACTGTTTTGACCCCATGACCTCCTCAGGAAGGCCATTCTATGCACCAGCTACCTCTCCATGAAAAAGTAGTTCCTCACAGTGCCCCTGAGCTGTCCCCCATCTTCAAATTGTGCCCCTTGTTCTTGCACATCTTTTCTGAAAGATCCTAGCTTCCTGAACTTTGTTGATTCCCTTGAGAAACATAGAAAGATAGACTTTGATGGCAGATAAGGACCACTTTGCCCACCTAGTCTGCCCTTTCCTATCCACTGGATAAGCTGCAGATCCTAGTTAACCAACAGCCTATTTCTTCCTACCCCCACAAGAATTGTCTTATGTCTATCCCATGCATTCTTGAATTCTTCCACAGCTTTGGACCCCACAACCTCCTCAGGAAGGCTGTTCCATGCATCCACCACCCTCTCTGTAAATAATACTCCCTCACATTGCCCTTGAGCTGTCCCTCTATCTTCAAATTGTGTCCCTTGTTCTTGCACATCTCTTTTCTGAAAGCTTGAGGTACTTGAAAGTTTCTATCATGTCCCCCCTCCCCTTTCCTCGAGGGTATACATATTAAGCTCCTTTAGTCTCTCTTTACAGTATATGGCTTCTGTTGCAGACCCTGCACCATTTTAGTTGCCCTCTTCTGGACTGCCTCCATCCTGTCTATGTCCTTGCAGAGATGGGGTCTCCAGAACTGTACACAGTACTCCAGATGGGGTCTCACCAACTGTCTGTACAGAGGGATAACAACTTCTTGTTTTCTACTGGTGATGCCTCTCCTATTTATCCCAGTATCCCCAGCTCTCCTTACTGCCTTCTCACATTGCTTGCCTACCCTTTAGGTCATTGGACACGACTATCCCCAGGCCTCTTTCCATTTGTGTTATTGTTAGTATGCCCCCAATTGTGTACTCTTCCTGGGTTTTGTTTCCCCTTGCATTACTTTTCTTCTTTGCATTGAATCTAAGCTGCCATACTTTTGACCATTCCTCAAAACTTGCCAAGTCTCTTCTCATCCTTTCCAACCCCTTGTGAATCAACCCTGTTGCAGATCTTTGTGTCATTTGCAAAGAGGCATACTTTTCCTTTCAGTCCTTCTGCAATGTCAGTTATAAAGAATTAAAGTGAACCGGCCCAGTACTGAACCCTGCAGTACCCACTACTAACCCCACCTTTCTTCAGAGTGGACTCTGTTTACTATTACCCTCTGTGTCCTGTTGTCCAGCCAATGTTTTACCCAGGCTACCACCATGGGACCTTTTAGATAGTGCTGCACTACTGTGGTTCATGGAGGGTGCTAGCAAAGGCTGCCACCTTATATGAAACCAAAAACATCAAATAGCTCAGCACACCACTTAAGAACATAAAACCTTTCATGAAGCTGTACCCCAGGAAAAAGACAAATCCAAACTTTTCAAGTTCAAAGGTTTCAATACCCTTTAATGCTTCCATTCACAGCCACAGTGATACAACTGTTAACTCCTGTGCTTTGCTTATTCAAGCTTCCTTAGGGAGTTTTGGGTACCACTGTGGGACCCACTCCCAGGCTGACTGACGTGTTTATAATTCTCTCCAGGCCCTGTGCTGGGGTTTGTAAATTACTCCTACCTGCATCACTGTGCTATTTCCTGCCTCGAGTGTAACCTAAAGTGCTTCAGATTCAGTCTGAGCATTTTTGGAACATTGTGGCATTTATTCCCTCCCTTACGTACATTGTCACCCACCCCAACATTTTCTCCCTTTCTGTCTCCCCAGAAGAGGTTGAAACCCTGGATTGTCAATTCCCAGTCATGGTTATCATTGTATCAGGTTTCAGTGATGGCAACCCTGTTCAGATCTGCCTTTGTAATGATTGTCAGCTACTATATTTGCTAGACTCTGTGCATTGGTGTACATGGCTTCAAATCCAACTTACCCAGTTTTAGCATCATGTCCGTCTATTTGAACCATTTTTACAGTACCTTTGATCCTTCTGTTAATAGATGGACCTTTCGTTTTGCATTATTATTGCAGAAAAGTCTGTGTTTTGGTGGAGAGACAGCAGGCCGATGTGGTGATGCTGCCTTCTCCCCATTGCCTAGTTTAATTGTCCCATGAAGACGTCAAACTTTTGTCTTAGCTTTTACACCTTCCTTAGTTAGGTGCAGTCCATTGTTCCTAAGGAGACACCTGTCCAGAAGTCCCTCCAGTTTCCAGAAAAGGTGGCCCCTCTCCAGACATCAACCTGAAGCCATGTATTTAGCTCCTCTATCTCATTTTTATGGATTTTTGCATACAGCCTCCTTTCTTCTTTACTGGGAGGACCTTAGAGAAGGATATGGTGGGTGAGTGGTGGGACTATTTGTCACCCTAGCGTGTTAGGTGCATTTTGGTCTCCTCTACCATTTGACCCACAAGATCATGTGTTCCAAGATGGATGACAACACCCATGTTTTCTTCTTCCTTGCACAGTATCCTATCAATGCAGTTGGTATCCCTTTAAGCAGAAGCTCCAGGAAGGCACCTGACCACCACATTTGTACCAGTGTCCTGACTTAGTTGGGATTTCACTCCTCTGATCATGGAACCGCCTATAATGAGTACTTTCCTATTAGTCCTGGTATCTGTCATCCTGGTTTTGTCACCCTTGCCCTTTCCTTTTGGGTGACATAACTGGTGATTTCTGGTCCTGTATTGTAATTCCTTGACTACCACAGTGGCTAAAGGCATAAATCTGCTAGCCACTTGGATGGGTTCTTTCTTGGTTGTGGACTGCTATTGGGATCTGTGTGTTTGCCTCCACTCCTTCTTACTACCTGCCAATCCCTGAATTAGTCTTTTTCTGGGAAATGGGGTGTCTGCTTCTCGAGATGATAAGATGGAGGAGAGCCAAAAGACTTGTTGCTAAGCAATATGTTTTGAATGTGGAGGATGTGGCAAAGCCTATGTGAGCTTTTCTTTTAATTTTCCTATGGTCTAGCATGTGGGCAGTGCCCAAGTCCCTGTATGCATGTCCTCTGAAAGGATGTTCTTTACCAGTAGCAGTTATTGATGTCCATATTGCCCAAAGGCATAACGTGTGGATGAAAAATATTGTTTTCTAGTATTTGTCCTAGATCAACCCTTCAAATGCTTTGCTAAATTATTCTCAATTGGAGAGGCTTCCTTAACTATCTGTGGCAAGTCCTGTATTCATTTAGTTTGAGGAAGTAGCCCTCTATTGGGAGCATATAAAAGGCAGAGTAACCTGGGGTGTGGGGCAGGAGCTAACGCCTGATCCCAAAGAAAACATCCCAAAGAAAAACAATCAGCCTCTGACTGCTCCACAGATGAAAATAAATAGCACAGTTTGCCTGTTGAAAGTATTGAAAGTATTGGAGCTAACCTGCGGTCTCCAAACAAAAACAAATAACGCAGGCAGCCACTCTGTCTGTGCTGAGAATGCAACAGACCAGATATTTCCTCTGTTAATCCTATGAATCTGGCCACAGAGGGTTCACACAGAAATCCAGCTGTTGCTAGTGGGTTTAGGAACAAAAAGAACACAACACTTGGCACATCAATTCAGCCTGCTAGAATCTGGAGAAGAATCACAAAGCCACAAACCCCACAAGTAAAAAACAAATGCTGTCTGTGATCTTCCTGTCCCTGCTGACAGGGATCTGCATCCAGTCACCAAAATGCCCTCTTCAAAATGTTAAACCTCTGCTGCCAAA
Source organism: Neoceratodus forsteri (assembly GCA_016271365.2). Taxonomy (NCBI): domain Eukaryota; kingdom Metazoa; phylum Chordata; order Ceratodontiformes; family Ceratodontidae; genus Neoceratodus; species Neoceratodus forsteri. The sequence continues at coordinate 632,197,484 of CM057455.1, read as the reverse complement.
AATCACTGTGATTTTGCTCTTGATCCTTGCTTAAAACAATCAGTCATGTCCTCCAACCAATTTGTTGGACACTGCTTGCTGCTCTGACTGGGATCCGAGCCTCGTTCAGTCTGGAGAGGTATTGATGAAAGTGATGTCTCAGAACCTGTTCTCTGGATGAGGAAGGCTCTGGATCATATTGTAACTAGGCGCTGTAGCTATCCCATCATTTTCTGGTGGTGTTTAAATCCCTGCTACAATTCTGAATTGAGGGCTCCTGGGCTACTATTGGCTCATGTCAGTGATGTCAGTGCTAGCCACATGTCACACTAGCCACACTAGCTCAGACCACCTCTGTTCCTTTGTCTGTGCTTTTGCCTGCCCCTGCTGCCAGAGATCTGCCTCCAGTCACCAAAATGCCCTGTTGAAAATCATTGTGACTTTGCTCTTGGCTTCTGCTTAAAAACAATTAGTCATGTCCTCCAACTGATTTGCTGGACACTGTAAGCTGCTCCGACAGGGCTCTTGCACCTCACTCTGTCAGGAGAGGCACTGAACAATAGTGATGTCCTGTTTGCAGGATGAAAGTGAAGGCTCTTGAATCGCATCGCCAACCAGGCGCGCACTCCATTTACCATTACTCTCTGTCTTTTATCAGTAACAAGTTTCTTTTTGTATAAGAATACTTTATTGTCATTTTTAAGGAGTAGTACCCAGAATTTTGTGAAAAATATATTGTGCAGAGTGTTTTGATTTGTGTGGAAGTCCTATTGTGTCCGTCCTCCATCTGGTATTAGGAGCTTTTCCAAATTAACCTGTTAGCTTTATGGTAGTTTTACAACCCTGGAGATCGCCATCTCAGCAAAGTGTATTGCTTTTCTTGTTCCAACAATGCGTCCTGTCTCATGTGACAGTGATGTAGCCAGAACCATAGATCCAGTAGATAGCACTGCTTTAAGATCAGTTCACAACAGCAGAGATGGCTATATTTTAAAGACTATGCAAAGTGCAGCTTTGTGACTACCATCATTGTAAAGGTCTTTTGTTGTGAACAATTGTGACACTGTTTGTGTATGTGTAACTTGTATGGATTTCAAAATATTTACATTTGTTTGGCATGCCTACTAGGGTGTTCACTAAGAAACAAAAAATATCTGTTGTTTGCAAGCAAATCTGCACACATGCCAAACAGAGCTAAATATTTTGAAACCTATTCAAGCTACTCAAAACAACAAGCAGCAAAGTTGTTCAGAACTAAAAGATTTTTACAATGAGGGTTGTCGCTAAGCTGAACTCCTTACAGTTTTAAAATATTTGCCATTTGAAGTGGAACATGTGGTAACATAACATGGAAATTTGGTTAATTAGATGTCTATATTTTAAAACTATACAGAGTTCAGCTTAGTGACTACACTCGTTGTAAATTTCTTTTGTCATGGACAACTTCACTGCCGGTCAGCTGTGTGCAGCTTGTAAAGTTTTAAGATATTTAGATTTGTTTGAAATGTATAGAAATGTGCACTTAATTCTGCACAGTGTCTTAGGAATATCATAGCAAAGCTGCCAAGAGTCCTATCATCAACATACTGAATGCAGAATAGAGTAGAATTAAGCAGTAGGCATGGCAGGGTGTTTGTTATTGTGTAATAACGTCACTCCTGGGTGGGTTGAAGCATGAGGTGAAGCTAAGTGCTTCCACCACCCCAGGAGTGATGCTATTACACAGTAACACACACCTGCTATGCCTTATTGCTATTATATAATGGCTTTTTAGAACATTAAAATAAGTTTACAATACTTTTAAAAACATTTTTGTTAGGGCTGGTATACATATTTGAAAAAGAGTCCATAGTTTCTGTTTTGTACAGCAGCATGGTTACCATATAACCCACTTTAGGTATCTTTTGCATGTCCCATTGTGTGTCTGTCACCTGCCCTGCACTTTTGTTTGTTGCTGTGTGCCTGCCCTGGGACTGGGAGAAGTTTACATAGTGTGCCACTGTTTTCGTTTTCTTTTTTATTTAACCTAGTCATAAGCAGCCCCACTGCTTCTGTCAGGATGGAGCTGAGGAGTGGTTTGTGGAGCAAGTTTTGGAACCAGTGGTGCTATAGCTGAGGTGGAGGTAACAAGATGCAGTTTGAAGTTATGATTTTGTTTTACTGAACCATTTTTGAGTTTTGGGAATTCAGTAGAGTAGGAGATTATTGACAGAGTTTTGTTTCTGTGTAAGACAGGGTGTGCATCCACCGAGTCCTGCAGTGAGCAAGGCTCTGTACTAAGCATGTTAGAACCACCAAAATTGAAGCTGGAATTCAGGTACATTGGGGACTGTCACAGAGAATGCGCTGTTAATGCTTTCTCTAACTTTTGTTTTAGGAGAAAGAACATAAATGTATGTAGTACTTTTGCCTTTTCCACTAAATCGACTGGTGTCAATGAAGCATGTGACCAGCAGTTACAGTTTGCTGATCTAATGAAGCTGATTGTCTTGAGGGGGTGCAAACACTGGGGATGTAATAACCATGTCATTATTTCTGCCTCTGTTATGTGGTCACCTGCATGCCTGGACTTCATACAGTGATGCTGTTGTGTAATAACATCACTGTTCTAGGCATCCACTGATCAATCAAAGCACACCTGATTTTCAGCTGAGCTGAAACACTGTTCTACCACATTGTAAAGTGATGGAATGCTGTTCAACCCTTCTGTGGTAGAACAGCAGCTCAGCTGAAAATCATGCAAGCCACACTTACAAACAGCAGGATCTAACAGATTAAATGACCAGACTCTGATAGCACTGACAAGAAACTTGATCACCCCTGCAAATGCAGGAACAATCAGATACAACCATTCAATGTAAAAAAATGAATGCAGGATCAACCAAATATTTATAAAAATTTATGGAAATAGACGCTGATCCTTCACTTGCCAATGAAGACTTACAGCCATCATGGTTTTGTAAAACACCACCTAATACCGATAGATAACTAGTGGGAGTGTGCGTACTAATTTCCAGAAACAGTACCAACGCTCTGCTGAACGAGAGGTTCACTGCTGGGGTTATTAGCCCCTAAGTTCAAAGTTCACGGAAAGCAGCACTCCAACACCATGAGAAAGCACACTAGAAACTACTGCTGCAAATGTACTGATAACAGTACTATGATTTATTAAGTGAAAATTCACCCATCACGTTAATGTATTCACCTGAGAAGAAGCCCCTAGCACCTCGCCATACTGTAAATTTTCACTAATAAATCATAGTACAATTATCAGTACATTTGCAGCTATAGTTTCCAGTGTGCTTTATGAGTTTTGACGTGTTGCTTCCATGAACTTTGTGTGTGCTACTAACGTAAGGACATCTAGTCTCTAGCAACCACAAAACTCACCATAGCAACCAGCCATAAAGTCCCAAAATAAGATGGGGCACTGAACAATTTATTATCTATATATAAAAAGTATAAACATTGCTAAAAGCAAATAAAATTATTTAAAGGGGAACAATTCACTAAAAAATTATGGACGGGCAACCCTATGCCCAACCACTGTGTTTGCACCTTGGGGATCTAATTCCCAAGGACCTATCAAGCTTCCTCTTGAGATTACAAGAAATCAGAACCCATCTGTGGCAGAACACAATGGTTCAGCATGGTTGCCATCCAGTATTCTCTATGTCATGGAATTTTGTAAACTTTCTATGCTTTTGAGACTCATGTGCTACACTGTATTATACAATGGCATGGGAATTTTCTGTGCTCTGATTGGTCCGTGGGTGCCTGGAATAATGATGTTATTACACAATAACATCACTGTATGAAGGCCAGGTACACAGGTGACCACATAACAGAAGCACAATTAATGACACGGCCATTTCATCCCCAGTGTTTTCCCCAAGATGAGTGGTTCACTGGACCATGCAGACTAACTGCTGGTCACGTGCTTCATCGACATCAGTAGATTTGGTGGAAAAAGCAAGCACTGAATAACTTTATGTTTCTCTTCCTAAAAGAAAAGTTAGAGAAAGACGTAACAGTGCCTTCTCTGTGACAGTCCTCTGATATTCCTGAATTCACATTGATTTTGGCGGTTGTAGCATGTGCGCAGTACAGCTTTCTGCTCACTGCAGGACTTGGTGGATGCACATCCCTGTCTTACACAGAAAAAACTCTGTCAATAATCTCCTACTCTACTGGATTCCTAAAGACAAAAATGGTTCAGTAAAATAATACCGTCATTTCAAATGGAATCTCATTACCTCCACCTCAGCTGTAGCACCACTGGTTCCAAAACTCGCACCACATACCACTCCTCAGTTCTATCATGACAGAAACAGCAGGTTAAATAAGAAATATATTATAAACTCCTCCTGTCCCAGGGTAGGCACACAGGAACAAAAGGATAGTGCAGGGTAGGTGACAGACATACAAAGGGACAGGCAAAGTAACACCTAAAGTGGGTTACATGGCAACCATGCCACTGGACAGAACAGAAACTATGGACTCTTTTTCAAATATGTATACCTGCCCTAATAAATGTTTTTAAAAGTATTGTAAGCGTATTTTCCCATGTTCTTTAAAAAAAAAGAGCCATTATATAATAGCAATAAGACATAGCAGGGCATGTGTATTTGTATAATAACATCACTCCTGGGGTGGTGGAAGCACTCAGCTTTTCCTTATGCTTCAACCCACACCAGAAGTGACGTTATTATACAACAACACACACCCTGCCATGCCTTACTGTAATTCTACTCTATTCTGAATTCCTAATGTTAGGCGATAGGACTCCTGGCAGCTTTGCTATGACATTCCTAAGACACTGTGCAGAATTCTATGCACATTTGTACACATTCCAAACAAATCTAAATATCCTGAAAACTTTATAAGCTGCACAAAACTGACCAGCAACAAACTTGTTAACGATGAAGAGACATTTACAATGAGGGTAGTCATTAAGCTGAACTCTGTATAGTTTTTAAAATATAGCCATCTAAATAACCAAATTTCCATGTTTTTTACCAAATTTCCCGCTTCAGATGGCAAATATTTTAAAACTGTAAGGGGTTTAGCTTAGTGACTACCTTCATTGTAAAATGTTTTTTTTTTGTCCTGAAGAACTTTGCTGCTTGTTGTTTTTGAGTCGCTTATAGTTTTCAAAATATTTAGATTTATTTGGCATGTATGCAGATGCACTTGCAAACAGACAACAATTTTCTCTCTCTGAGTAAGCACTCTAGTAGACATGCCAAACAAATGTAAATATCTTGAAAACCATATAAGTTACATACGCACAACCATTGTCACAATTGTTCACAACAAAAGATCTTTACAAAGAGGTAGTCACCAAGCTGAACTCTGCATAGTTTTTTTTAAATATAGCCATCTCTGTTGTTGTGAAATGATTCTGAAGCAGTGCTTGCTACAGAATCTATGGTCCTAGCTACATAACTGTCTCATGAGACAGAATGCATTGTACAGACAAGAAAACCAATACACCTTGCTGTGATGGAGATCCCAGGGTCATAAACTACCATAAAGCTAGAAGGCTAACTTAGGAAAAACTCCTAATAGCAGACAGAGGAAGGACACACTAGGACTTCACACACAAATCAAAACACTCTGTACAACATATGTTTTTACAAATTCTGGGCGTACTACTCTTTAAGAATGTGGGTTTCTATAGTAGAGAAATTTCTATATCATTGGATGTCAAATAGGACAAAATGTCTTTCCTCTTCACTGGGTGGTTCATACCTTGAACATTCTATATAATAATTTTAAATTAGTCATCAACATAGTGAGCCAATACAAAGATTCTAATATTTAAATTGCAGCATATGTACAACTATGTTTACCAGAACAGTTCAGAATCTACAGCCATGCATGGTTATTGGTGAGGGACTGATTGCCCTCTGCTGCCCAAAGCTACAAAACTGGGACCAGGACCCAGGAGGTCGTGAGGGCTGTAACACTGCAACCCTCCCAAGACAGACCATGGGGACCGATTGCCCTCTTCTGCCCAAAGCTACAAAGTAAGTCTGAAACCGTTCTGCTCACCACGGGATTGCTCCTTCCAACACAGGATTTGATCCAGTCACAGCAGCAACTTATGCAAGCTCCCTTAAAGTTTTAATATTATCCAGCTTCACCTAGATTCTGGCGCCAAATTCAAAATCACTGTTGTTACTGAAGCTAGATTAGGGTATACTGCATTTTTATTTCATCCTGTGTGCAAGACTGTAACAGCTGCCTTTGAAACCTAGGGTCTTGGTGCCAAAATCCCGGTTTGAATTGCCAGCACATAAGGAGCCTTAAGCTTGTGACACTACCTTGTCACTGGCTATTTTATCTCTGTCTGGTGCATTGTAGGTGCTGCAGCCAGAGTAAAGCAGGAGTGTAGCTTGAATCCCACTTCTAACTCGGGGAGAAACCGGGAAAAACAACTTTTCTCTGAGGAGTTCAAACTATTTGCAGGGCAGAGTCTCATAACCAGTGCCCTTCCCTGTAGAAAAGCCTTTTTCCCAGCTGTATAAAAGTGTGCTCACTACCCCTTTGTTGTCCACAGACCAGGACTGGGACCCAGGAGGTCGTGAGGGCTGTAACACTGCAACTCTCCCCAAGACAGAGCACGAGGGACTGATATTCCTCTTCTGCCCAAAGCTACAAAGTAAGTCCGAGCCGCTTCTGCTCACCACAGGATCGCTCCTTCCAACACAGGATTTGGACCCTGCTGGCACTGCGCTCTGGCTCCCCACCGCCACCACCCCCACCCTTGGTCGACACTCCACTATATAGTGGTGATCACGTGAGCACAAAATCAAACACCCTACTTCTCCATTAGCCGGTTATACTGTGCAAACCCTAGAGGATGCACTAATTTCTAAACTTTCCACAATTGACTTTCAACATGTTTTACAGCCAAATTACGTTAATACAAGCTTCATTTATTCTGGCACTGGCTGCCCTCTCACTCCCTACTACAGGAAACAGCAAAGCCTATTTCCCTACCCGTACTTAACCAAACCCCTAAGCTGTACTGCAAGTGGATCGTCCAGGCTAGGCTACCACCCAACCCACCCCACACCTCATTAACTCACACAACCCCTTCTTCTACAAGCAACATTAGTCAAAGTGACCCAGTCACTTCCTCTTACCCTACAAACCTCTAAAAATCTTATCAGCGCACAACACTCAAAAATTATTGTAGGCGTGTACAGCTAGCTGCACTCAGGCATGCACTCCTACTCCTATTACTACTGGGCCGGAGATATCCACCTAACCCAGGGCCTTCTCTGGATTTCATAAAAAAAAGACAGGGTAATGCTGGTCTTCTGCTAACCTCCTTAAACATCTGCAGCCTGCCTAAAAAGCTAACTCTACTACAAGGTTGGGTAGCTCAACACTCACCTGACATTCTTGCCCTCTCCAAACCTAGCTCACAAGAAATGTCCCAGACTCATCAGTTTCCCTAAATAACTACACAATTTTCAGGGACGACAGAGTGGACAAACGGGTGGAGGTTGAAAGCCATTTACACCAGACCACAACTACAACCATTACTATCCTCCACCTCCGACACAAGGGGCACAAGCTATTGCAGTCAAAATCACAGTAGGCTCTCTATGGGAAACCGCTGTACATAATGGTGGTTTACATACCCAATAACCAAAAACTAGCCTTTGACTCCATAATGGCCAACATCATGCTCCTCCCCTAGAAGTGAACTCATTGTTCTGGGTGACTTTAATATTAACTGGCTCTCTACCTCAATAGATCCTTCAAAGACACGGCTGCAGCACATGACCTCACCCAAGTCATCCAGACCCCTGCCCGGCTAGATCCTAGGACAGGAACACAAACCCTCCTGGACCTAATGTTAACAAATGCTCCCAACCATCTCACCAGTGTCAAGGTCCTACCAGATGTCCTTAGTGATCACTCCCCCTCTCCTGCCTCTGGTCAAACAAGTGCCCAACTGATCCACCCAAAATCTCACCCAAAGGCAAATTAAAAAGGCACAATAACCAAGATACTCCACTCTTCTCTCACTGACTGGTCCGCTGTCCACTCAGCGCAATCCGTGGATGAGGCACTCACCTCCTTTATCAAAATCTTCAACACAGTATGTGACAAATATGTCGCTCTCTCAAAAAGATCCTAAAACCAGAGACACCTGGTGGATCACACAACCCCTGTTGGACCAGATGCACCACTGAGACAACGTCTGGCACAAAGCACTCTATTCCAAATTACCACACGACAGACAACTATACAGAGAGGCAAGAGACAATGCACCAGGGCTATTAGGTTTGCCAAGGCAAACCACTACAAGCTAGCCCTCACCTCAACCTGGGGCACCGGAAGCAAATTCTGGAGCAATGTCAAAGAACTCTGCGGAAAACCGTTAACCAACCACCTACTCAAATACTACAAGCGGTGCCCTCTCAAACCCCCTACTATAGCCAACGTCCTGAAAAATTCCTTCACAGACCTTAGCCAAATCCTCCCACCTAATTTCTTTGACCCACCCCAGTGTCCTACTGAACCCCATTCACAGTCATAACCCCGCACCATTTTGGCTCAAAACAATCTCCTGCAGTCAGGCCAAATACTATCTGGCACATGGCCTATGGAATAAAAAGGTATAGCAGTGACTCTGTAGACCTAAAATAATTTGTCTAACACTTGACGTGACCCTCTCTCACATCACCAAGATTTTCAACCTATCACTCCGCCTAGGACAATTCCCTGCACTATGGAAAAGGGAATTATTACACCTATCCTAAAAAGGTGACCCTATGGACCCCAGTAACTACAGGCCCATTACGTTACTCACCCTCTCTCAAAAGCCCTAGAAAGAATTGTATCAGACCAAATCACAGAGTACCTCACCGGACACTCTCTGCTTTGCCAAGAACAACATGGTTTCAGACCTGGACACAGTACTACCCTCGGCACTCCTAGAATTCACATCTTATGTGCACGAGGCTCTAGACGGGGTGATATTGCAGGAGCAATCTTCATCGACCTAACCAAAGCATTTGATACCGCCAGCCATGACCTCCTATTATACCTACTCCCTCCTTCAACCTTGCACCAGACACATTATCCTGGTTCAAGAACTATCTAACAGGTCAAACACAACAGGTTAAAATCAATACCTCCCTATCCACTAAAACCCTGGTTCTATCAGGTGTACCCAAGGATCAATCCTAGGCCCCCTACTATTCACTCTCTTCCTGAACGCCATCCCTAAAGTTTGTAATGGAAACTTCTGCTCTATGCAGATGATGCAGTAGTCTTCTGGAAAGACAACTCCTAAACTCCCTCCAATACAAGCTGCAAACCTACTTCCATGAATTAGAAGACTCTTTCTCAAAGCACAGGCTTATATTAAACCACACCAAAACAAAATCCATGATCTTTGAACACCGACAAAGCCCCCATGTAAGAGCCCACCTAAACATCTCCAACAACCAGGGCATCTTAATTGAACAAGTCGCAGATTTCAAATACTTAGGCATCACCTTAGACTCATCTCTCACCTACCACGTACTCATCAACCAACTGTCCTCCTCACTAAACACTAGACTAGGATCTCTACAGGCATAGACAATGCCTCCCACCGCATGCCCTTTGCCTGGCAGTGACCAGCTACGTCATATCCTTGACAGATAACGGAATAATAATATACGGGATGGCTGACCCCACTGCCTTGAAGCGCAATCGACCTTGCCCTCAACAAAGTCAGCCAACTGGTCACTGAAGCGACTACCTAACCCACACCTGCGACTTCTACAAATTAGCGGACTGGCTGACCTTTAAAGGGAGGTTAAAATACCATACCTGCCTCCAGGCTAAGAAAATCCTGCTGAAATTTGCACCTTCGGCCTCCACTCCTTAATACAAATTAACACCCACAGAGTACCCCAAGGCACCTAACAAACGTGCCCATCCATGTCCCCTATCGAAGGACTGTGCTAGGCCAAAGGTATTTGAGCTACCGGCACCCACCTGGCTCAATGAACTCCCACCTACTATAACCCAGGCGCCAACCTTAGGCCAATTTAAAACCAAAACCATGAGACACTTCATAGCCTAGAGAGAAGCTGCAATTGAGCATCTAACTCCTCAACACAGGGTTCCTACTTAACCCCAGTATCTACCCAGAACCTCAAATGTAGTCTCAGACTGAGGAAAGACAATCCACACACCATTTGTTGGATGCTAATCCTGCCTAGGGCTGTATGTAACTAAATATTGTAACTTACTTTGTAAATGTTTGTTATTAACTTATAAAGCAACACTTTGTAACACTAAGCATTGATGCTTGTGCACATGATTCTGTATACTGTGGTCTCACAAAACTGTTTGTTTGTCCAGATGTGGTGCCTTTGCAAAGGAGTCTTTGATTCAAAGGTTGCAATTCAAAAATTAATACATAAATAAATACAAAGTTGTAATTACTCAAATCTCCCCAAACCACCATAAACATGCATCAAGAAAAGTGGCATCCAATGATCAATAGACAAAAGTTAAACAAATATACCAAAAGTTTAAATGTAACCACCACCACCACCACTCCTCTCACTATCCATTAATGTAAAATTAACCCACAAAACAGCTGGAAGAGAAAAGCCTACTGCTATATAATACCAATAGAAATAGAAAACAGTATCTCACCAGACTTAGATCATAAAACCCTCCCCCAGTATCCAACCACAATAAGATATCAGCAACCAAAATAAAGAAACATAAACCATCTTCCCTAAGAAGCAAAGAGATTGAGATATGTTGGACAGGTGAGCACACATCACCCATGGCCCCCACTCCATTGCAGGTGCATGGAAGGGTATCATCCTCAGACCCCACAACAGTGAATCTTGTAACTGACACTGCCCTAGAAAGAGAAAGATTTATAACATAAAACACCTTCCACAAAATATTTCATGAGTTTCTCTTAACAAACCAAGTCAAAGTTTGATTTCCTCCTCCCTCCCAGCCCCCAAAAACAATTTCTTAAATAACAGACTAACTCTTTGAAATTCATACATATAGCTAAAACATTCACCAGTTAGAAAGACACACTGAATAATAAGCAAAAGTATCAGTAAAAATGTGAACACTATGTATAAACAGTGTTAAGCTCAAAAAGCTGCAAAAGACTAGCCAAATAAGCAAAAACGCAGAATCGTTATTGAGTCCCAAAATCGAAAGTTGCGGTAGACCGAGTGCAGTCTTCGGTATATTATCAGAAAATCAGTATATTGCCAGCATAGTTGCTGGATCAGTTCTTCACTGGTGAGTCCATTTTGATGAAAAGCCTACTCACCAGGTAAGCACTGCAAAAAACACTCAAAAACACTCAAAAACATTCTTGCAGCACTCAAAAAACATTCTTGCTCAGCTGGAACAAGAACAAAATGAACAAACCTGATCAAACCTCGTATGGCCATTCACCTTCAACCAACTGTGCCTTCCTTAAATCAGGTTGAGGAGCTGGATAACTGAGACTTTGGGCAATGATGTAACTATGGCTACTATCTGTTGCTGCACTGAGGGTGAAATATCCTTTGCCGGCTCCTTGGAGAAAAAAGTAGCCACTAATTCCTCTTCAGTGTTCAGTCCATGTCAGGAGGCTGAATGGATTCCTCAAGAAGCAATGGTGATATCCTGGATGATTGGAATTGGGAGTAGAGGGCCATCCAGAAGGACTATCAGTGGGTGAACTTTGAGGGGTGAACACACTGAGGTTCTGGGAAGGTGAGAGGTTTGAGCCATTTGATTAGAGGAGCCTATTCAATTTTTCTTTGCTGCTTCTCCATACCTTTTGGGTTTGATTCAGGATTCCTAGGGTTAGATGAAGAAATGGGTAGGTGCAACCTTGAAGACCTGGTAGATGGCTGAGATCTATCAATTTTAAGAGCTGAGGAGTTATTTTTACTCTGAAAGTGCCTGAGCATTCTGTAGAACTGGGAGATGAACTATTTGGCTGAGATCTTACCACTGCTGGTACACACAACTTCTTAATCCCTCCAAGAACTGCTGAGCATCCACAGGAAATTCAAATTTTGTCCATGTACCATTCCAATGCATGGATAGAGTAGCAGGGCACTTCACCCCATATTGAGATGCATCTGAATTAGTTATTCTCCTAATTGGAGCAAAATATTTCTGTCAGGAGGCAATTTCTTTAGAAAATTCTGAAAGAAAAAACAAATGCACATTCCATTTTAAAGGGCCACGTTCTTGTGTTTGCCACAGTACCTGTTCTTTAACTGGGAATCACAAGAAATAGGCCAATATTGGTCTAGGTGGCTGACCTCGGGCTGGCTTTGGTCCTAATGATCAATGTGCCCTTTGATTTCCAGAGGTACCTCCCATCGATGCCCGAGAACTTGTGGGATAAAAGAGTTAGAAAATCAGTCATGGAAGCCCCTCTGAGCCTCTGATACACCAGCAATCTGGAGATTGTTCTGACATCTGCAATTTTCCAAGTCATCCAGTTACACCAGACTGAATTCACTTGTTGTTCTAAAGCCTTCAATTTATCTAGCTCTCTTGCAGTTTTGGATTCCACCTGAGAGTAAAGAATTCTGTGTTAGTGGTCCTTGTTTCACAGCATCAACACATTCATCAAATTGGGCTGTTGGATTGTAAGTTATAGATGTTTTGAGTAAGTACTTTTAACATCTCCTTTATCTCCATTAAGTCCACTGAATCTACCGCTACATTTGTGCCAATAGGAGCCAAATCGCTATCTTCTAGAATCTTGTGAAGTGGCAGAATTGTGTAGCAACAAAGGAAAAGTCTGAGGAAAAAACTTGAAATTGCCCAACCAAGTCTGAATGGAGTGTCAGGGGTGAGAAGCTGATATTCCTATGTTAGGTAATTATTCTGGAGACCATTATTAAATGTAATAATTAACAGATTTAGAGGCACTGTCAGAGAGCTCTAAATTAAACTGCCATCAAGACCGACCACGCATGCGCCCAGTAATTTCTTACCCAGGTTACAACCTTACTTCCTACCCCCATGCTACCCAACTTGCTTACCAGTATCCTATGTGGAATGGTGTCAAAAGCCTTGCTGAAATCCAGGTAGGCCATGTCCACTGCTCCTCCCTGATCTAACTCCTTGGTCACCCAGTCAAAGAAATCTATCAGATTTGTTTGGCATGGCCTCCCACTGTGAATACATGCTGCCTCTGATCCTGTAAACCACTGATTCAAGATATTCCACTCCTCTCCTTTAGTAGTGCTTCCATTAACTTACCCAGCACCAAGGTCAATCTGACAGGCCTATAATTGCCCACCTTTTCCTTGCTACCAGTTTTGTGAAGTGGGACTACATATGCCTTTCTCCAGTCCTGCACGACTTTTCTGATCTCTAGTGATTTGTTAAATAGGGTTGTCAGAGGTGCAGCTGGTACCTCCTTGTAGAGACAGTATAGCAGTGGGTTAAAGCTCTGAGCTGCAGATCTGGGGACCTGGGTTTGAATCCCATAGCCGCTAGTTGCATACTTGTGATCCTCAGCAAGTCACTTAACTTCCTTGTGCTCCCAGGTAGCATCTGAAAACACACTTTGGCTTAGTGTGCTATTTCTGGTTAAACAATGTTCCATTTTCTTTGAGCTCCTCAGTATCTTTGAATGCACCCTATCTGGCCCCATTGCTTTGTTCACCTTCAAGTTAGTGAGTGTTTTCCTGACTCTCTCCATTGAAAAGGACTAGTATCCATTTTGCTTTCATCAAAGGTCCTGGTGCCTTTTGGTGTCCTTTCCTTCCCTTCTACTCTGAACTCTAAGAAGAAGTATTTGTTCAAGATGTCTGCCTTTTCCTGATCCCTCTCCATATAGTCCTCACCTCTTTAACTGTACAATCCCACCCTTTGTATTCCTTTCTTCACAATATACCTATTAAATATCTTGTTCCATTTGATACTGCCTGAGCAATTTATTCTTCAGTTTGCAACTTTGTGCTCCTTACTGTTTTCCCTGCCTCACTTTGTTTTTCCTGAAACTCTTCCAATACTCCTCTCTGGGTCTCCTAATACTTTCTGAATGCCACTATTTTTTTAGCCTTTACCTTTTCTGCCACATCTTTTGAGAACATTGCAGTCTCCTCTTCCATTTACATTTGCTTACCTGCTTGACACAGAGGATTGTTACCTTCACTATGCCTTCCTTTAGTTTTGCCCACTGTTGCTCATCCACCCATGTCATCTCCCCTGCAAGGACATTCCTGAGGCGCTCACCCATCTTTAATAAAATCAGCCCTTCTGATGTCCAGTACTCTCACCATTGTATAGTTGGATTCTGCAACGTTTCTTATATTGAGCCACACTGTACGATGATCACTGGTCCCCAGATGACTTCCCACCATGATGTCTGCAATACTGTCCTGTTAGTAAGCAGCAGGTCCAGTATCGCCCCATTACAAGTAAGTTCACTGATTAGTTGCCTGAGGAACAGCCCCTGCAGAGAGCCCAGGATGTCCCTGTTTCTAGATGCAGCTGCAGCTGGGAGGGTCCAATGTACATCGGGCAGATTGAAGTCCCCACCAGCAACACTCCCTTTTCAGTCATTATGCCTGTTGCTTCTCACATTTCTTTATCTAAGTCTTCCCTATGCCAGAGGCCTGTAAATCATGCCTGTTTGAACAGTGGCTCTCTTTTCTGACTCAAGGTGAACCACAACACCTCTGCCCACCGCAAATTCCTTTATTTCTGTTGCTTTTATGCTTTCCTTCAGATAAAGCACCGCACCCCCTCCTTTTCTTCCTACTCTGTCATTTCTGAACATTGTGTAGCCTGGTATGACCATGTCCCACTAATGGTTTCAGTGCACCATGACTTAGTAATGGCCAAAATAAACAGGTTGGTCTCTAGGTCTGGGATTTTATTTCCAGACTTCTAGCATTAGCACACATGCCCTTACAGATTTTGTTAGTTCCTTGTGTGTCACTTTCCCTTTTTCTTTGCTCCCCCTTCATCCTTTACTAACCCCCTGCTTTCTTGATTAATTTGCACTGTTCTGGGACTCTCACCACTTGGGATGTCCTTACTCTCTATCTCAGTCTCAGGGGAGGCAGTTTCTGCCTCCCATTTTCATCCTCCAGCCCTCTCAGCAATTTTAAATGTTCATTGAAATAACACTTAAACTGTCCACTAAGAATGGTGGTTCCCCTCAGGATGGATGAAGGATGTTACCTCTGCACAGGCTCTTATTCTCCCAGGTAGACCCCCAGTCCCCAGTGTTGCCATACCCTCCCTCTCTGCAACATTCCTTGAACCTGAATTGATGGCCTTGGGGCAGAGCTCCTCTCCTTCCTCCATTGTAGACAGGCAGCACCTCAAAAGGCTACAGAGCATGCTACCCATCTAAGACTTCTTCCCAGTTCCCTAAATTCCCCTGCACTGTTTCTGTCCAATCCCTAGCTGGGCATTTATCCCCAGGTGAAACATTACTTCGGCTTCCCTTCCTTCCTACTGCCCAAATGATTCATAGGTTGCACTTCCAATCCCTCCATACCATGGAGCCAGGTGGACACTTAACCTCACTCTACACCCTTTCCTATTCCCAGCTCTATCATCTTGACAATTGAGTCCCACTGAGATTGCTTATTCCTTCTCTTGGGTCCTCTACCACCCTCACTGAAGAATCCACTTGTGAGGACCCCACATCCTCCTTTGTCACTACAATAGGTGTCTCTCTTGGCAACCATGCTCTGCCAGTGTGTCACAGGAATTTTGTAGTGGTACTGGTTGCAGTTGAGAAAATGCCTACAACCCCTACCACAACCACCTCCTTGAGCCCAATGTAGTGAAGCTGCCTCCTCTGGCCTCTTTAAGGTAATGCTGTTGGACTTGTTGGCCCTGGGTGGAGAAAAGGTTACCTGAGTCCAGACAACACAGCCTTGAATCTAGAGTCCTCCTCCTGATGTGTAGCCAATGCAGCCTCAGGTCTAAAGGCCTTCTGGAACAACCCAGGGAAATGCATGCAGAAGTGGCAGCACCACAGTCTCCAGAAGATCTCCCTGAAGACTGCCAGTCCACAGCCACTGCATTGCAGCACTCCCCACACTCCCATTTCTGCTCTCCCTGTGCTTTTTGCTCTCCTTTCCCATAATCCAGTAATGCTAAGCTGTACACAGTATGAGGTACAGATGTACAAACCAAAGCTCTGTAATTACACTACCCAAGATTTGTCACAGATAGAGGTATGCTATAAAGAACAATCCTACACAGATGCGGGAATTATATAGAACAATCACTACATTAGAACCTTTTGTTTGTATACTGATAAGGCAGTACCCTCTTACCTAGATAACAGCCTAGCAGCAAGTTCCTCCAAACCTCCAAAAGCTACAGTTCAGCTACAAAACAACCTCCAAACACAACACAAACCCCAAGCACAGTACAGCTAGAACACAAACCCCAAAGTTCGACAGTACAGTTCATCTACAACAGAAATCCTCAAGCACAATTCTACTGACAAAGCCCCAAACAACGCAGGTGCACCTGGGTTCCAGTAGGCAGGGTTCCTGGCTGTTGGCTATATTCTTGGCTGACTCTAGCAGACTTCAGTCACCATCCTTGCACTCGTCCCTAGAATGAAGGCTGCAAACTGGAGGGCTACTTGACAGGAATGACCTATGTGGTGGGTGGCAGCCCTGCTACCTCTGCCCCCTGGTGAATCAGCTTCTCCTTGGCTGGGAGTCAGCAGCTGCAGGTAGCAAACCATATTCCCTTTTTCCAGTACAGATCCCTCAGTGTGTAATTAAACAACCAAAGGCTTTTTTTATTTTAACCCTATGAGGGGCTCTGCTAGCTCTGCCCCTGGCTGATCTCCAGTCTACATGATTGGTTAAATTCAGCATCTCCAGTTAGAGCTGATTGGCTTTTCCTTTGATGGGGTGTGCAGCTGCAGGTAACAAAAACTGCCTCCCTGTCCCAGTACAGATCCTCGTGTGTAATTACTATTTGTAAGTCTTTGTCATATCCTTGGTTGCTCTCCTGTCCTCCAGGGTATACATTTTGAGACCCCTTAGTCTCTCCTCATATAGCTAATGGTGCAACCCTGCACCATTTTAGTTACTCTCTCTTTACTGCTTGGACCCTGTCTATGTCCTTTCTGAGTGTACAGCCTCCAGAATTGGACACAGTATCCAAGGTGGAGTCTCGACAGTGAGCTAAATAGTTGCAACACTACCTCCCTCCCTCCTCTTCCTGTTGTAGATAGCTCTCATTATGCATCCCTGCATCCCACTGGCCCTAACCACTGCTTTTGCACATGGTAATACCACTTTGAGTTCATCAGATATAACTCCAAGGTCCATTCCTGCTTAATGATTGTCAGTACTTCCATTGTATACCCTGCCCTGATTCATAAGCCCTGGGTGAATGATTTGCACTTTCTGGCACTGAACCCCAACTGCCATGTTCTTAACCACCCTCAATTTCCAAGATCCTTATGCATTCTGTTTACCCTCCTGATTGTCCACCTTTATAGATGTTGGTATTATCTGCAAAAGGCATACTTTCCTTCCAGTTCATCTGCAATTTCACTTATGAAGACATTGAAGAGGACTGTTCCCAGTACTGAGTCCTGTGGCACATCACTGGTCACTCTTCCATCATTAGCGCGAGTGGCACTCAACCACTGTCACCTGTCCACTAACCAGTTTCTAACGCAATTCTCCACTTTAGAATCCACCTCTAGGCTGCTCAGTTTCTTAATCAGTATCCTCTGTGGCACAGTGCTGAAGGCCTTGTAATTGTCCAGATACACAACACCCACTACCTTCCAATTAATTCTCTGGTCACCTAGTCAAAGAAATCAGGCAGGTTATTCTAGTATGACCCCACCATGAATCCATGCTGCCTTTGATCTTGCAGCACATTGGAATCAAGATACCCTACCAACCTGTCCTGTATCATTGTTTCCATTAATTTTCCCACCACTAAGGTGAAGCTCAATGTCCTATCGCTGCTAGCCACTTCCTACTGCTGTTGTTATGTAGCGAGACCCCATCTGTTCTCCTCCAGTCCTCCAGAACCACACCTAATTCCAGTGAGCTGTCTAATAAGGCCATCAGTGGGACAGCCTTCACCTCCCTCAGTCCTTTTAGCACCCTTAGGTGTATCCTGTTTGGTCTCATAGCCCAGTCCACATTCAAAGCTGTAAGTCCCTTTAAGGTTCTTTCCTCTGAAACCGACTCTGCCCACCTCCCTCCCTTTGTTCCTACTGCTCCCTGGTTGTCAGTGCCCTCCTCCACTGTAAAGACAGAGCCGAAGTAACTGTTCAGTATCTCTGCTTTTTCTTAGTCCTTTTCTGTGCAGTCTTCCTCTGCCACTCTCCTTACCCTCTCTATTACCCTTGCTTTCTTCTTCTCACTTATTTACCTGAAAAAGTCTTATCCTCATATGCTAGAACTTTGGTTATCCTTTCCTCTATCTACAACTTTATTTTATTTTTTATTTATTTTATAAATCGATTTACAACTTTTGAGTCAGAGACTCATTTACAAAGGCACCTCGTCATGGGAGGGTAGACAACATGTGACAGTGAAAATAAAACAATGGAGGATGATACAGGTGAGGTACAGCAAAGAGAATATACATAGTAATTCCAGATAATACATAGAGGAAGAAACTCCTGCCTAACTCCTGCCTTACATACTTCCTCTGTTTTACCTAGTGTACCTCACTGTCTTCCTCCTCTGCATTTCCTTATGCCTCTTAAATGACACCTTTGTTGTTTTTTACCACCATGGTGACTTCAATAGAGAATCATAACAGTCTCTTTTCTCCTTGTTCATTTACTCACTTCTTTTATGCAGGGGACTGTTGCCTTAATTTATTGCCTCCCTTATTTTCCCCACTGTATCCTTCCTGGCAGTCCCCACTACTAGACAGGCTTAAGCCATAAGTCAGATTTCTCAGGGCAGACTGCACAAATAAAAATAAATCATGCATAAAACTGTCCCCAATTGCATATTTAGTTCATGCAATAGGGAACAGTTTGGATGGTGGTAGATTTGTTAGAAATAGTCTATTTTTATTATTTTTGTAGAAATTAAAATGATTGCCTTGTGCCTTTTCTTCAGTAGCTCCAATTTAAGAGGAGATTGCTAAGGAGCTGCTATGGAAGCTTAAACTTCTGACACCTCTGATGCCCCCTACATGTGTACCGATTGCTGGTCACGTTAGAATAATCATTGGAAAATATGGCGATGTCTCGTAGCGAGAGGGCAGAATGGATTGCAGTTTGTATACTGTGCTTGTTTTCAGTATCATTTTATTTATTTTGGCAATTTCAGAAAAGTGAACACCATAGATTTTTACGTTTTGTTTACTTTGAACCTTTTTGAAAAGTGAACACCATTGCCCGGATATTCAAAGGGTTGCGCCTGGTGCAAAGGGTTGTGCCGGGCGCAACCCGCGATTGTGCCCTGGGTGTGATATTGAGAAGGATGCGTGGCACAGCGCAAATCCTGATGTGCCAGGGTGCATTGATAATGTATGAGTGCAGATGCGGGAGTGGGCCCATGCGCTGTGCGCATCCCAATATTCAGCCCTGGATGTGCGGTGCATATGCTGGCGCGCCTGCACTATGTATAGGGGGGCTCAAAGTTGAGCCCTGCAAGGTAGGAGCAACTACCAGCCACCCATAGATGGGCTGCTGTATTGCAGGGCACAACACAGCAGCCCGGCCATGGTAGCCACCTGCCCGCCCAGAACACAGTCCGCAAGCACTCACATCCCTGGTGGTATAGTGGACCCCTGCCCATAGACACTATCACATAGAATATGTTGCTAAAGATAGCCCTGGTAATCTAGTGGCCCCTCAATCCCTGATAGCCTGATGTGTAGAAACATGGCCATCCTTGGTGGTCTAATGGTCCCCTCCCACCTGAGTCCCCGATTGCCCGATACATGACATTAAGATGACTGTGGTGGTCTAGCGGAAACCCCCTGTCTGTTGTCATGATTGTGGTACACTGCCGTACTGAAACACCCTGTTGATCCAGTGGCATCCTCACCCACCCACACAGAACCGCTTAGCACTGTTCTGCCATATTCAACGGTGCTGCGCCATGGCAGCACCACTGAATATCACCAGGACCTGGCCCTGGTGCATCACAGTTGTGCTGCATCCAGGCTTGTGCCACTGCCTGGTGCAGTCTCAATATCCTGGCCCATACTTTTTAAACTTTGTTTGGTACAACAGAAATGGCAGTGGTTGTTTTCACAAGGATTGCTGAGAGTGTGTCAAGTGAGTAATGGTGTATGGCTGAGGAGTTGAAAAGGAAAAAAACTTAGCTTCTTTTATTTCTGTGTCAATCATTTAGAGAAGCTGGAATCAAGGGTATGAACTGTAGACATGAAGAGAAAAGGTACCAGACTCGTGGTTGTTCTGGGTGGCCATGCAGGTGGGAGAGGGCTGCCATGTGGCGGAGAGCAGAGTGTGATGAAAAGACAAAAGACAAGATGGTGCAGTTTAAAACACAAATAGGCAAGACCAGCCCAGTGGCATGGAGGGCTGAGGCAATGATGTCTTACCTTCTGCCATGCTGGTGACCTGTGTTCTACAGTGTGAGCTGACTGCTAGGGGTCAGATGGGAGGGAGAGGACTGAGCATCCAGAGGACAGCCTCTTCTACGAGGGAGGGAGGACTGGTGCTCCTGCCGATGACCATCCCAGCTGGAGGCTTACAGGTGGTATGGGTCTGTTGGGTGCCTGAAAGAGGAGGGCTGCAGGACTTTGACTGACATGCATGCATCTCCATGCATGCATGTCTGGCTGTGCACCCAGCAATGGGGAAAAAGGAAAAACAGAGAAAAATCCCAGCAGCAGGATGATGTCTGACTCTCCATGAGCTCCACACCTGTGACCAGGCTGAAGGTAAGTCTCGGTGATACCTTGGTGATGGGGCTGGGGAGGTCAGACAGAAGGGGCAGCTGAGAAGTGGGAGATAAACACAAGATGGAAAAAGAAAAAAACACAAATGGGCTGAAAAGAAAAAAGAGACTGCAAGGAAATTAAGATAGTTTAAGAGGCAAGTCTTATGATGTGACAGGGTGTGTGTATTTGCTGAAGCTGTACTTTTGGGCAGTTGCTGGGGGTCAGTTTGCTGGTTAAAAGCTCCTTGGAAGAAGTACCAGCTGGGCAGATGGGTGGCAATGATGTGACAACTATTGAGATAAATGCAAACGCTAAGATAAATGGAGCTGTTGAGATAAACGATTTATCTTACTAATCTGAGTCCACCTCTGATGCATAAAAATATTGGAATCAGAGTAGGCATACAACCAATTGTAATAATCAGAAGAGCAATAATAATAAAACAAGTGCAAATAAGTCATTTGGTAAAATGTAGTGCAGTGGATATATCAGGGTTACAAAACATCTAAGAAGCTCACATTAAATCTTATAGATACAAAGCATATATACGATTAGGTGAGATTTGCCCACTGAGAACGCAGACTGACAGCAGGAATCCAGGGCTGCTGGAAAGCAGGAACCTTAGCATAGACAGGAGTATGGAAGTTGTGGTGAAAAGGAAACAGAGGAATCAGGAAAGGGGGTGACAGGTATGGGGGAGGAGAAGTGTCAGTAGGTATTTTAGTGAGTGAAGGAGGGGGATAGATGAAGAGGATAGGGGAGCAGGTCCCACATGGAGGAGAGCTGGCTTGACTGATGCATCAGCAAGGGTGAAGTATAGGAAGGTAAGTGTCCCTTAAGCATAGAAAGTAAGGGGGAGAGAGAAGATAGGTAGGAGGAAGAGAGCCAAACCAGTATTTGGCAATAAAGGAGGTGCAGTGGTACTGGCAACAAAGAGGTAGATGGGAGACCGGAAGGGAGGATTAGAGGGAGCAGTGGTGAGTGTAGAGAGGAGAGTTGGAAGGAAAGTGACAGAAAGCATTGCAGAGGGTATCCAGTCTGGCAGGAGAAGAGGGAGGGGCAGAGCTACTGTATATACCACATCCGCATAGTTAAAGATAGGGAGGATCATTTGGTTATCAGCTCGGCAGACTTGATGGGGAAGCAGTCCATGTTACAGTAAGTGATGCCTAACTTGGGTGGAGTGTAGTATATGGCATTAATGTGGACAGAAAATCTTTTCTAGACAGCCAAACACTAAGGTATTTGAAGGCAGGAAGGCTGCCAGCTGGATGCCATCAGGGTAGAGAAGGCTAGGAAAGGCGAGCCTTTGCTAGTTCCTGGAGGTGCCAAAGGTCATGGACATGGTCTTTTGTGTTAAACTTGAGCTGGTTGGCCTTGAACCAGTGTAGCATATTCTAGAAGTCACTTTGAGTGAGGCCTCAATCACTAATGAAGAAAGTAACTAATGATAAATTACTGTGTCATCCTCACACATGTGTATGAGAGGAGACACAGATATAGGGAGGTCATTGAGAAAAATGGAAAATAGTATAGGACCCAGGACAGAGTCCTGGGGACAGCAGCTAAGATGGGGGGACACAATACCCACCGGAACTGACTGCTGCCAGCCCATAAGGTATGAGCACAACCACTCAACTGCCAGAGCAGAGAGGCCAGTTGAGGCCAGCTTATTCAGGAGGAGGGGTGGAGACCAAGTCAACTGTCTGCAAGATCAATAAGTAGGGCTGCAGTGATATGTCTCGGATCCATCCCAGTAATGATGGAGTCAGCGACATGCAATAGGGAGGAGATAGTGAAGTGGTTTCTTCTAAAGCTAGACTGGCAGGGAGGGAGAGAGAAGCTGAGGGTTCTAGAAAGTATGCAAGTCTGGAGTACACTAGGGACTGTAGAAGTTTGGAAAGGAGGGAAGGAGTGAGATCGCCTGTAGTTTCCTGGGAGGAAGGGTCAGCCACCTTGTGAAAAGGTAGTACTTTGGCAAGTTTACAGGTGTGAGGGACAGCACAGAGGAGAAGGATAGGTACAGGAGGTGAGTGAAAGGATGGTCAATAGCAGTAGAGAATATATGAAGAAGTTTACATCCAAGTCATCAGGGCTGTATTTAGAGTGTTTTAGAGACATGACAGCAAGAAAAAATGTATCTGATTATTACAGCAGCAAAATATTGTCTCAAAATAAGTAAAATTGAAGACTGCATTTTAAGGGGGAGCTAAAGCTATCAGATGGGACAGATGGAGGAGGGAGGTGGAATCACTGGAGGACAGGCAGGGTAGTGCCCAGATGGTGAAGACGTTGTTAAAAAAAAGGAAGCAACAGTGAGGGCTGGAGACCAGTGAGCCAACTGCCAGGGAGGTTGGGGGTGGGGCAGGATGAGCCAGTGGGTTGAATAAGGAGTGGATCACTTTCCAGAATGTGGATGGGGAATTTAGGTTGGACTGAAGGTTGGACTTGAAATAGTGGACCTTGGCTGTCTGAATTGCCTTAGTACAGGAGTTCCTAAGGACCTGTAATTTTTGTGGTCAGATGTGGAGGGAGGGCTTGAAATGAGCCCATGCAAGGTCCCAAGACTAGCACATCTCTATAAGCTCAGTTGTGTTCAGGGTAGTTGGAGCATTTCACATGGGTCTCATGGGGGGCATGTGCATTCCAGGTGTTAGATAAGATGGCAGTGAAAATGGAAAGGGCATTGTCAATATCTTGAGTAGAGTATATGGAACCAGTCTGAAGATGCAAGGTCCATAAGGAGGTCATGGTGTCAAGTGACCCAAGAGACCTGTGCTAGATGTATTTGGGTGTGGATTGAGGGGCACTTTCTAACACAGTGGGTTAAACAGTGGTCACTGAGGTCATCAGTAGAATGCCCAGCCATGCTGCAAAGGGGTTGGAGGATGACACCCAGTCCAGGAGTGAGTGGTTGGAAGAGTGAGGGTTGAATCTGGTGGGTTCCGTCAAAGACTTGATAGAATGTAGAAGGGTTCTAAAGGCCAGGGCCAGCCAGTTGACATTGAAGTCACCCAGGAGGATGAGCTTGCCAAGGGTGAATGGAAGACGAGAGAGGGAGTTGAGAAGAGAGGAGAGAGAGAGATCTTAGGTGAGGCATAGAGGACACCGACAAAGATGAAAGGGTGAAAGGGAGTGATAGTTTTACTAGCAGGAGCTTGTGAGAAGCAGGAAGACTTTCTTGAAGTAGATGTAACAGGTGAAGGATTGACCTCTGTCCTGGCAAAGAGGTGAAAGTTTAAGAGGGCTAGTGAGAGTCTGGAACTTTGAGAGGACAGCCAGGATTCAGAAATGCATAGGATCTCAGGAAAGCACAGGGACATCCATAGTTTGATGGAGTCAAGCTTAGCATATATTATGTATGTGTAGATATATCTATATGACAAAAGAACCTCTGTGCGCAAGCACTGAGGCAATAGTTACCTCAAAGAGCATTTGGCAGGGAAGCCAAGTATCAAAGAAGTACAAAATCACATGCCCACACAATGCAAAGCATCGTGGGCTGCGTGATGCAAATCACCACAGAATATTATGCTGGTTCAGCTTTAAGCAGAAATGCATGGTGCCGAAAAGCCTCTCACACAGTTTGCAAAGGGTACCAACAGAAGACATAGACATGTGTTTCATCCTACCAGGACTCATCAGTATGCCTCGTCTTTGACACCCCAGTGGAATGAACCAGCTACTCTAAGATGGTCTATCTGGGTTATGTTGTGGTGAACCCAATTAAAACAAAAATTTAAAGATAAAGAACCTCTGTACCAAGCACTGAGGCAATGGCTTCCCAAAGGGCATTTGGCAGAGCCAAGTTTTAAGATATACAAAATGCACACCCCACAATGCAAAACATCATGGGCTGCATATATAAATCACCACAGAATATTATGCTGGCTTCAACTTTAAGCAGAAATGCATGGTGCCGAAGGCCTCTCACAGTTTGCACAGGGTGCCAACAGAAGATACAGTATATATATATATAATATATATCTACATACATAGAATACATAGAAACTGTCGGCGATAAGGACGCCAGGCCCATCTAGTCTGCCCTTTGTATTACCTGCATGAGTGGCTTGTGACCCTACATGGTCTGCTGCTATAGCTCCTCCTCCTTCCGCCTCTAATATTCCCTTATTCCTCTACCATACATGCTTGAATCCTGTTACTGTCCTTGGTGCCACCCCTCCTGAGGCAGACCATTGCATGCTTCCATTACCCTCTCCATGAAGAAGTACTTCTTACATTCCCTTAAATAGGCCACCCTCCAGTCTCATGGCATGACTTCTTGTCCATGCAAACTGTTTAAACTGGAACATGCGCTCCCTCTTGACATCATTTATACCCTTGAGGTACTTGAAAGTTTCTATCATATCACCCCATTCTCTCCTCTGCTCCAGTGTGTACATATTGAGGTTTCTCAATCTCTCCTCATATGGTTCATGCTTCAAACCCCCACCATCCTAGTAGCTTTCCTCTGCACAGTCTCCACCCTATTAATATCCTTGCACAGGTGTGACCTCCAGAACTGCACACATTACTCCAGATGAGGCCTCACCAGAGTTTGTACAGTGGAACTATTACTCCCTCCTTCGACTAATTATTCCTTCCCAATGCACTCCAGCATCCCATTTGCCTTCCCCACCACTTTGGCTACCTGCCTGCTGGCCTTCAAGTCCTTTGCGATAATGATGCCCAAGTCTCTCTCTTCCTTAGTGATGGTCAGCAGTTCTCCACCGATTCTGTAGCTCTCCTCGGGTTCCTCCTTTCCATGTTCATGATCTTGCACTTCTTGGCTTTAAACTTCAGCTACCACTCCACAATCCAGTTCTCCAATTTTCGAGATCCCTTCTCATGCTTCCACCTGTTTTGGTGTATCTACCCTGTTGCAGATCTTAGTGTTGTCAGCAAACAGGAATACCTTCCTTCAAGTCCTTCCATAATGTAAGCTTATGAAGATAGTAGAGTATTGGGTCCTGGACGCGCCCTCGCGGTACCCCACTGGTCACTCTCCTCTCTCCTGACTGTATCTCATTACTACCACCATCTGCTTCCTGTCCTGCAGCCACTTCCTAATCTAGTTTGTCACTTTATTGCCCACCCATTTGCTGGCCAACTTGCTCACCAACCTCCTGTATGGTACAGTGTCAAAGGCCTTACTGAAGTCCAGATATGTGATGTCTGCTACCTCACCTTGATCCACTGCCTTTGTCACCCAGTCAAAAATCTATAAGATTCATTTGACATGAACTTTTGGTGAAACCATGCTGCTTTGGCTCCAGCTCACCATTTAGTCTAGTGTTCCACAATCCTCTCCTTCAGCAGCATTTCCATGATCATGCCTATCACGGAGGTGAGGCTGACTGGCCTGTAATTCCCTGCCTTTTTTCTGCTCCCACCCTTGTACAGTGGAACCATGAGGTCCTCCTCCAGTTGGCAGGAACCACCCCTCTATTTAAGGATTCGCTGGGAGCGTCTGCCAGCGGGGCAGCTTGCTCCTGTCTCAGTTCTTTAAAAATCCTGGGATGAATGCCATCTGGCCTCATAGCCTTGTCACGCCCTTAGTAAAGTGAGCTCTCCAGTATTCTTGACACTGAAAAGGGTTGGTGTTAACCACCTCCTGCACCTTGCCCTTGATATCCACCTTAGATCCTGCCTCTTCCTTCTGGTAAATATTGAACAAAAGTATTTGTTCAATATCTCTTCCTTTTTTTGTCCTCTTCCATGCAGTCCCACACATTCCCTCTAAGTCTTACAATTCCTTGCCAGTTGTTCTTCTATCACTGATATATCTGTAGAATTTGTTGTCCTCTTTTTCATTGTTTGAGTTAATTCTCTTCCATTTTGCTTTAGCTCTCCTAACCACTTTACTCGCTTGTCTTTGGCACTCAAGGTACTCCTGCCTGTCCTCCTCCCTCCTGGGATTCCTTATATTTTCTGAGGCTCCCGCCCTTTGCTCTAACTTTTCTGCCACCTCCTTCAAGAACCATAGTGGTGTTCTCCTTCTCTTGCCTTTGGTCTTCTGCTTGATGCATTGGCTTATTGCATTGACTATAACTGCTTTAATGCATTCCCAATCTTATCTCAACTCCCTTTCCTGTTTTCACTCTTGTTAGTACCCTTTGATATTTTCCCTCATCTTGTTGAAATCTACCCTTGAAATCTAAGATCTTAGCCTTACTATGGCTCAGTTTCATCTCTGTGCTTATTAAACCACACAGTGTGGTGGTCACTTGACCCCAGGTGACTCCCCACTCATCGCCAGTGATCCTGTCTCTGTTAATTGGAACAGGTCCAAAATTGATCTTTTTCGGTGGGTTCACACACCAACTGCCTGAGGCCCAATCCTGCAGTGATTCCAATATATCCCTGCTCAGCACTGGGGCCTCCGCTGACATGCTCCACTCCACATTTGGCATGTTAAAGTCCCCAGGAGCAAAACCTCCCTTTGATGTCATATGGTATATTTCTCCTCCAGTTCTTTGTCTCTGTCCTCACCTCTTCTCGAGCTGGAGGCCTGTAGATCACCCAGTGAGAACTGCTGAGCCATTTCCCATTTCAATTATGACCCACAGTACCTCCTTCACATTCTTTCTCTTCTGAACCTCTGTAGCTCTAATGCCTCCCTTGCATATAGGCACCCTCCTCCTTTTCTACTATCCCTGTCTCTTCTAAATAGGGTGAATCCCAGAATGTTTACCTCACAAGAGTGATTAGCTGTGAACCATGTCTCAATCACAGTGGCTAAGTACAGGTCTGCCTCCACCATCAGTGCCATAAGCTCTGGGATTTTTTTTTCAAGCTATGGGCATTTGCCAGCAAAACATTCCAACACCCCTTTTCAGCCTCACTTGTGTTCCTCTCCTTGACACCTCCCTTCTTTCCTACCCTTGTACACTGTTACTTGGCACCCTCCTTTCTTAGCCCTAGTTGTGTTGTCTGTTCCCGTTAACATGTACTGCAACCTTCCCTTGTATCCTGTGCCTCTGCTACTCCTAATTTGGAGGTTAGCCCCTCTAGTACAACCCTTGTCATGCTATTTTCTCCTGTTACAGTGTCCTGCAACCTTCCTTTATATCTTGTGGCTCTGTTTCTTCTAATTTTGGGGTGGGTTATCTGACTCTCCCTGTACCTTTATGCCCCCAACAAGTTTAATGCTCACCTGGTGTATATATTTGTGTATATATATATATATATATATATATATATATATATATATATATATATACATATCAGCTAGTGACACTTTTGAATCTGGTGGACACGTTTACACTCTATTTAATGGGTTTAATTATTACAATAATGTTATATGCAGGCAATTTAGTAATTTTTGTCACAATCTCCAATGGCATAAGAACTGCCATTGTGGCAGTGATGGATCAATTGAGAAAAAATAGATTTAAAATTAAATACATAAAAAATAATGTTTTTAGGGAAGGAAAAGTGATCATTTAAGGACTGGAAAATTAGTACCCTTGTTTCTCAGGAAAGGATGGACCTCTGTTATTTGGAGGTAATGTTCAATAGAAATCTAAGTTGGAAGGGCCATATTGGGAGAATAGAATAATCTGTCCTATAAGCATCTTTGGGGATAAATCATTGGGTATCAACATTTGCCAGTAGTAACTCATTTAAAGCATTATAAAACTGCTATGAGGCAAAGATTAATGATCAGGTATCATACAGAAATGAAGCCTGTATCAACAAGACAGATTAAAAGACAGGAACAGTACTATTTTTTTAAAACAATAGCCATGAGTTTACAAAATCTATTTCCAGTGCAGCACTAAGAGCAGAACAGGTACTCCAGCAATAACTCTTAGAACTCTAATTACTACAGCAACAAAATATTGTCTCAAAATAAGTAACATGAAAGACTGAGACTTAAAAATGCAGGTTAGATGCTATTGACTCTGATGGATGTAACACATGGGGCTCAATTTTAAAGAAGAAATTTAGTGCAAGGTGCCTGTACCAAATGTGTATATTAGCAAGTGGCACCTTGTGTCAAGGTTTGCAGCTATCCTGATTTTCAAATGCTGGCTACATTAAAATTGGGATGACATGCAACATAGAGAACCTGCACCACTCTTGCAGCAGAAGCACTTATGTATCAGGTCACAAGGGTGGTTTCACCACTGTGGGCCTACACCATTCCCTTTTGCTATTCCAGAAGCCCCACTGCGGTTGCAACAGGGGCTGACTTTAGATCAGAAGGTGCTCTAAGGACCATGTGCCACATGAGGGCAGGACGGCGCATGGGTGATCTGCAAGGAGGAGAACAAGAGTAGAAGGAGCATGTGCTTTCCATAGGGCATGAGGGGGCATAGCAGTAATGCCAGGGTGCTGGGTGGCACTTGGTGGGGGTGCCATGCACAGGTCCAGAGACCTGATCAGCTGAGGTGGTGGGGTTGGCAGGGATGGACCATGACCTGGCTGCAGTTGCATACAGATTTGACACCTGCCTCATAGATACACCAGTCCCCAACACTATCATGGGCAGGAGTGGCAGAAAGTTGCAGGGCGCAGTTGGTGAAGGGGAACATTCCTGGGCACCCACAACAGTCCCCGGCACTGTGGCACCAGTGTGGAGGCAGACTGCTGCCCGTTTACAGTGTTGGGAACTGGTGCACCTATGGGGCAGGTGCCAATGCTGTGTGCAGCTGGGGCTGGGTCACAGTCCAACCATGTCAGCCCCCTCTACACTGGCTGATCAGCTCACTGGACCTATGCTTTGCACCCTGCCATATGCCACCTCAGTATCCTGAAATTGCCGCCATGCTCCCTTGCTCCATAGAGCACCTGATGCTCCTTTGCCCCAGACCATCCTTGCCAGAATACTCCCCACCAACCTTTGCAGCCTGTATCAGGTTGCACCAAGCTGAGAGGCTCATGGGCCCATCCATTAAACCCCACTGGTTTCCACATGTTTGGCACAACCCTGTGGATGTGGAAACTCCCTGGTCTGTGGCACAAGGACTCCAATTTTTATAAATATTGCACATGGTCCGTGATGCACCAGAGTTTTCCACAGCCCTAGATCACCAGAAATTACTGTGATCTACTGGTCTTTGAAAATGGCTTGGGGTGAAAACCCTGAAAACAAAAACAATGTGGCAAACAATGCCTTAAGCAAAATGTCATCCCCCAAATAAGGCTGGCAAAACACTGGACCGTAGCAATATCCATGTGCACCATAGAAAGTAACTAAATACAAATTGCTTCTATTTGATGGGATCCACCACCCTGCACACCCCAATGGTGGGGCTTTTCCCCTACTTCTCCCAGACTAATTATAATCAACTTAGAGGGTGTAGACCTCTGGGATGGGAGAAACTCAGAAGGGCGGAAATGTCTTTTAAAAAAAAACATCTGCAACACCAGGAAACTGGGCACTGAACCCTAGTCTCCACTCTTTGTACGTTAGAAGTGCTAGTGCCTTAGCCACTCCACCACTGGAGCAGCTCAGTGGGCACCATACCTGATTACTTCACCACTCCCCCATCTTAACATACAGTGACAGGGTTAGTGGTAATTCCTAAATGTTGTAATACCCTGTCACTGTACATGGTTTAGCACTTGCTACAGTGTGGTTTTAGCTCACTGTTCATGTAGCAACATAATTGACCTGGTATCTTTGAAAATTGAGTCCATGGTTCTTTCACTTAGGTATTATTCATCAAATGCGGGACTAGAGTCACTGCTGGATATAAATCCAAAATGGGATATACTGTTAGGCTGCATCTGGGAAAATGTGGGATCTTTTGTGGAAAGCACTAACTAGAGAATTTTAGCTATATGATCTAAAACATTCATAACTGATTTAATCCAGATTCAATTGGGTAAGGAGTTAGTTGAGTGACAGGAGTCAGAGGGTGATGGTAAATGGAGTCCTCTTGTGGGAAGGCAGGGTGACTAGCAGGGGCCTTAGGGGTCAGTACTAGCCCTGATTCTCTTCAATGTCTTTATTAGCAACATTGCAGAAGGCCTAGAGGAAAAAGTCAGCATGTTTGCAAACAACACAAAATCTTCAACAGGGTAGATGCTCCAGGGTGTGTGGAAAAATTAAGGAATGATTTGAGGAAGTTAGGAAAAATGGTTAAGTGGCTGGCAGCTGGGATTTAATGCTAAAAGTGCAAAATCATGCACTTGGGGACAGAAAACCAGGGGCTACGTACCAATTGGCAAGGAGGTACTGATAACCACAAAAGCAAGAAAGTGACCTAGAGGTAATCATTTCTGATGACCTAAAGGTAGCCATAGCAAAATAAAAAGGCAGTGGAAAGGCTAACAGAATGCTGGGGTGCATAGGAAGGGTATCACCAGTAGGAGGAAGGAGGTAATATTACTCCTGTACAGTTCACTGGTAAGACCATACATCTAGTACTGTGTCCAGTACTGGAGGCCTTATCTCCAGAAGAAAATGAAAAGGGTGGAGGTGGAGCAGAGGAGGGAACCAGCATGACAGAGGGACTACAGCAGAAGTCCTATGAGGAGAGATTAAGAAAACTGAATATGTACTCAATGGAGGAAAGAAGGAAAGGGAGATATGACAGAAACATTCAAGTACATAACAAGTATTTATTAGGTACAAGAAGGTAGCATTTTCAACAGAAAGCCATAATTGAGGACAAAAGATTACACTATGAAACTGGAGGGAGAAGGCTCAGAAGGGATTTGAGGAATTATTTCTTTAAAAGAGGCTTGAAACGTCCTCCCAAAGGAGGTGGTGGGTGCCAGAATGGTAACAGGATTCAAGCATGTGTGGGACAGATACAAGGAACCTTGGAAGTAACACAAAGGGGTGGGAGACTACAGATCATGTAGGGGGCTATGGTGGCATAATCAGCGGGAGAAAATGGGCAGACTGGATGGACCAAAGTGGTCTTTATCTGCCGACAACTTCTATGTTTCTATGGGCATGTGTGGTCAAAAATAAATAAATAAACTAAACATGTGGGACTGAACAATACCTTTTGTTCAGCATAAACAGTTTTGTAAGAAAGATATTTGCACATTTAAGCTAGGGATCCTTCAGACCACAAACTTTAAGTATTATGGTAAATCTTAACTGTACCATGTATATGTGATCCAGACATAAGATTGAGTGTAACACATATGATATTGGACTGTCCTAACTTAAATATGGAAAGATTAAATTGGATATCTCCTTTGTTGTACCATAATAAGAATCAGGATAGGAAACTGTATATTAACTCTTGTTCTTCAAAGAAAATGGAATTGGTCCTTTCCCATGGAATTTTGCAGGAAGGGCACTTTATTAACTGAAATATTCAAACTCTTAATAAAATTGTAATGCATACCGTTGTAAGGGTGCCTTGAATAGGATGCCGTAATGTGGGTGCTGCAACAAGGTCATGAGTGACAGGTGCGTTCTGTACTTCAGGCGTCCTGCACTCACACTGTGTTCACGTCACCCACCCTTTGTGGTATGCCTCACCCAGAATTGGTTATATATAGTTTAGGGAGGGTGGGGGTGCAGCCCCCAATTACGAGGTGTACGAGGGACATAGCCTCCCCACAGAAAAATCATGCGGACACTGTGCAGTCTGGCTGGGGGTGAACAATTCCATGCCACTCACTTGTTGCATTCCCTTTGCTTGTGCTGTCATTTACAGAGTCATCTTTATTTGCGCACAGGCATGGGTGAACAAATTGCAAAAAAAAATTATAATTATTATTATTTTTAATCTTTTGCAAGTTAATATGTAGTATGTCCACATAATATTTATGACTTGTTCTGTTAGTGATCTTTCAATGAGAGGTCTCTTTGGGAGTCTTTTACCTCTGTAAGACTTTGTCTCATATTTTATAGATTCACCTACAGGTATGTTTATTGTATGACACAAAGTTGTTCTTTAAGGTATATAAGTAAAAAAAATCTGAACCTGATTTTTTCTGGCTGTTTTATGTAATGTTTGACTCGTTGTGCAGTGTGCAGAGTCCTGTGGATAGGTCACATTACAAATAAATTGCCTTGCCTTCCATTTAGTTGTCTCCTTCTTCCTTTTAAGTTGATCAGTAGTCACATTTTCTATATTTTTTATGCCTGTCCCTCCTTTCCTGGTTATTTATTTTTAATTTCTTTATTATAGTTGAAGTATAAGTCTGACTATTTTAAAATGCTTTGTGGATGCACTTTATTATTCTGCACTTTTGTATAACATGGTAACTAAAATTGCTGTAATATAAATAGACAGGTTGTTTTCTAAAGATGCAGCCTTGGAAAAGTGTGAGGACAGCACAAAACAGTTTTCACTTGGGAAGGCTTTGTGTTGCAGCCACTTTAATGGATTTTAACCAAATGTTATAATAACCTTCAAGCTGGAATCAGAAAACATTCTTGTTTCCTTTCTTTTGGAATGCATGTTGCCAGACTCATGTAAGTTGTACTTTGACCCTAGTTCTGAAATTTTTTCTACTGGGTATTTGAGTGTATACAGTCTTATTTATTTTTGCATTTTTGTTCCTGCCTGCATTGCTCAGCTGTACAGTACCTGTATGACCATACTGAGCATTTCCATTATTTATTGTTCTCTATTATCAGACAGGTCAGAAACAAATAAAATGTAAATGCTAAAGTATTATAATGTGCATCAAAGTAGTATTATGCAGTTTATTATAAGAAGCAAACATTTCTTGAAATTTTTTGTCAAGATGAAACACTTCTTTAATTTACTTTTCAGGTGTAGTATCTATTATCCAAATACATAACATAAAATGTCTTTAGTTATCCGTGGTAATAACTATTACATTCCCAGACTGCAAGTCATATTGCTTTGATTGGGTATCTCCTGAGGATAAATAAAGGAGCTCAAATGTTTCCATTTAAATAAAAGAATCTCTGCTACAAAACTTGGCAAAGAATAAGGAACAGAAAAAGTAATTCATGTACAAATAGAAGAAAAAATTGAATCAATTTTGATGGTTTGCAGCTGGAGACAGTAATTTAAGAAGGATATAAAATTAAAGACGGCACATCTTCAACAATGCAAGGAAGGAAGAATTTCCCTTCACTTAAAAAAAACCCTCAAATGTTTAACTACATTTTAGCCTTTCAGCAATGTAAAACTAACATTTGGAATGAATTTATCCATTATGATGGTAAACAGTTCAACATATTGATAAATAACCAACAGATCAAATTTTTTATGTATTTGTTAAAGTTGGTTTTGTAAATAAAAGTAATTTCAAGATACAATTCATTTGTAAAAAAAAAAACAGACTTAACCAACCAATGGGGTTACAACACAGTGTCCCAAAGAAGGAATACTTGATGTATTGGTTCAAATACATCAGTGTCTTACTGATTGTGTGGTGTTACTAGGGTTTGAACAACTGCATTAAGCAGTGTGGGTGTGGTTGTTAACTTTACTTTAGTCTTTTAAAGCAAGGACATTTATTCACACATGTCCTTCTGGTTTCATTTGAGAAACAGTGTTATGCCATAACAGTTGCATGCAATCATTCAAACATTTGGAACTGTTCATCACACCACATCATACAATCACTATTACTTAAGACAGGCATGGGTGCCTTAGCCTCAAATTTTGTGTTGTAAAACTAATTATTGACTAAACATATTTATTTGCAATTAATTTCCATCTTTAAATCAATGGCTATTTAATACCAGATGCACTTTAAGTTTTATTGACAGCAAAATACTCCCTGATGACCAGTGTGCCCATTCTTAGAAGCAAGAGAGTGGAGGAGGTGGGATCAGTGCACACTGGGAAAGGAGGGAGAGATTATTTTTTTTATTTCCATTCTCAGTGCTAGCCACTTCTGTCAGGCTACATCTAAGCCAAATCTGTTCCTTCCTCAGTCAATAAACAGGTCTGCAGAGGGTTCACATAAGTAATTTCCTTGCTCACTGGTCTTTTCTCCATGGTGGACTTCCTTTGGAGGGTTGAGAGCCCCAACCTATCTCAAGCCTTTCTAATTTGTGGGGACAAGTAGGCAGTTGGAAGCAGCATGACTTGACATTGCCAGGTTTATGCTGCTGCATCTTGAGGATTTTCATTTTGTTTCTCCCTGCCCTCAAGATCCCAGCAGAAAGGGTACATACAGAGTGAGTATTCCCACACTAAAGTATACCAACGGATGGCACCAGCTGGCTTCTCCATGTTTCTCTCTGTTCCAAATGAACAACCACCTGTGGTCACCAAAAGCAAGTCTAGCAACACTGTCTGCATCCCTCCCTCCCCAGAAGAAAAGGAGAGCATCATTTCAGATATTTAATCCTCCTCCTCCCAGCAACTGTAACCCACATGATCTGGCCTTGTTCCTGAACCTAGAAGCTGGTGTTGTGGGTGGCACTGTCAACACACTGCACTGAGAGGACAGTTTAAAGGATGATAATTAAAACTGGCACTGTTGGTGGGGGAGGTAATAAGGAATAAAAGTATGAGAGGGATAATTATTTGTTTTGGACTTATAGTGTGAATTGGAGCAAGGTAGTAACATTGAGCAGCAAGAAGCCAAAGGACAATTGATTGAGACCAGTGTGGTGGAGTGAGGTAAAATTGAGATGCAGTAGGCTGTGAGAAGGAATATCTATTTAATTGGGACAGGTGACAATATCTGGGAATAGAGTGAGACCGAACATGGGGAGGGTAGGGATAATTAATTAATTGGGGCTGGTTTGAGGAGGGAATGGTGGCGGGATTGTTATGCAGCAGAATGAGCAAAGGAATAACTACTTAATTATCACTGGTGGTATGAGAGGATAGGGTAAGGTGGGATCAGAATACAGCAGAACTTGGGAAGGTATCATTCTATATCCAGAACTAATGGCAAGAGGGAGTAACATAGTGAACATCTAGTGTAGAGGGATGGAGAAAGGGACAATTATTTAATCGAATCAGTGGTACAAGGTTTGAGTGAGATGAGCTTGAGACACAGTCAGATTAAGGGTGGTGTAATAATTTAATTTGGTCCAGTAGCAAGAGGGGAGAAGGACATGTAATAGGAATGGTAAAGGTTAATAGCCAGTGTTCTCTGTATTGATGTAAATAATCTCTCAACAGAGCTAATAGGATGTGATTCTGTGGCCTAAATTCCAGTTGGGCTCTCATGCAGTTTATGAAAGTGAGGCCATACAGTAAAGACATTCTGTTACAAATCTTTGAATAAACTGTTTTATTTACTGGATCTGCATAACAGATGATATGGGAGCAAAGTTATCAGGCAATTTTCCTACTCCGATAGTGTCCTAGCAAAATTGGAATCTTGAAATCTCTTGTATAATTATGAAGTAGAGAGAGATTATGAACTGGTTTTGCTGAGTCTGCAACATATAAATGGAAATATACAAAAGAACTCTACTTCCTCAAAGAATTTCACCAGAAAGGCAATGAATTCTATCCCAACCATGTGAGCCGTAGCTCAGTGGTTAGAGCACTGTGACAGTATTCTGGGGTGATGGTTCAATTCCTAGTAGGTCATATTATTTCTTTCTCACACACAATTAGTGATTTAAATTTCTTAGCAGTGGCTAATAATGTACCAAAGACATCTAAATGTCATTCTGAATGTTCCTAGTTGTAGGATATGCAGTGCCAGAGAAAGGAAATATGTCTGGGAATCTCAGGTCCAACCATGTGAGGCTGTAACTCAGTGGTTAGAGTACCTGGATGGTACTATGTGGGCCTTGGTTCAATTCCCAGTTGGTCACATTATTTTGTCTCACTATAAATGGTGATTTAAATGCATGAAAGCAGTGGCTAATATTGCACCAAAATATATAATTATCCCTCTTGATTATTCATAGCTGCAGGATATACAATACCAGAGAAAGGAAGTGTGTCTGGGAACTCTCAGGTCCAACCATTTGAGCATGTAGCCTAGTGGTTGGATCTCTAGGATGGCATTCCTGGTCTTGGTTCAGTTCTAATAGGACATATTATTTCTTTCTCAGTATGATTTGCAATGTAAATTGCTTAGCAGTGGGCAATACTGCACAAAAAAAGTCAAAAAACAAGGTGCTGCATCAGGTGTGGTCTGAAAACAAAACAAAATGATAATATTAAATTCACACATGCATCCTGTGGCTAGGAGCAGAGCTTGAGGGCTCTGAGAAGGATTGTTCCTCAACCAATCGAAAGTGAGGCTGTGCCCACAACCCTTCCAGATGGGCCAAATGGGTGCTGAGCTGTCTAGCCCATTGTTCTGAGGGCTTGAAATACTCAGTGCATAACAGGGTGTCAGATCTGAGCAAGAGAAGAAAGGGTCCAGAGTAGAAACCAGGAATCCCACCTGCATAGCTTCTACAAAGATGAAAAAGGAAAATTGCTCCTGTGGAAAGGAGTAGAGTTTGAGGACTCTAAGAAGGATTGCTCCTCAACCAATCAGGAGTGAAACCATGCCCACAGCCCTTCCAGATATGATGTATTAACCCTGCCTGCTGTAAGCAGCCAAGTGTACATTGTTTACTTTTTAACTGATTATTTTAAATCCCATTAATCTTGATAAACAAATAATGGTTTATTGGTAACTAGACCCCTTCCCTGCCTGCTGTTAAAATTTTACATCTGTAGCTTAATGTATGGTAAAGTACTGACAGTTTAAAAATGAGCAAATCTTTTTTTTTGCTCTGCAGAATGCTACTCAGAGCACCTGAAACAAGCACTTCTGTGATGCTTGAATGATTTTCAGCTCAGAACAGAGAATTCTACTCTGAGCTAAGAGACATGCTTTCTCTAATAAGGAGAGACATTTTACTTTACCTTTTATGTGTACTAGGTAGTAGTAATAAAAAATTGCTTGTATGCTGTTTATTTTAATTTGACATACAACAAAACACACACATGTTGCTTTCCAATTGATGTATCATTCCATACCTCAGCTTTCTCTGTGCTAAGCACTGCAGTTCTTTCTAGCTTGTGGGACCTAAAGCTCTGATAGTGTCTCACTTGATTTTTGATACAAAATTACAATTTAAAATCTGCTCAGCACCAGAAACAGCTCAGCCTCTTTCACAGTTGAATTTTGATACAAAATAACAACTTTAGAGCAGCCTAGCACCTGTGTGGTAGCACATGCTCTTTACTGTGCTGTTGCCAAGTGGACCAAAGGATTTACTTGGCAATGAGGAACTTTTGAAAGCAAGTTCACTAAAACTAATGTTTGTTTTTTTCTGTGTGACTGTATTAGAACTTCAAAGCAAGGTTCTTCTCATGATTGATATATCATATTTCATTTCCCATTATTTATTTATTTATTTGCTGTTTTGGTTATTCATTCTTTATGAAGGGGCTTGAAATTTAGTGTCTAGGCATGGTTTGTCACTTTTGTTTTGCTAATGATCATCATCATCTTCTAGCAAGAAATTGATCTGATTTTGTTTTTGTTCTGAATGGTAAGAAGAGGGGATTGAGTTTTATTTTGTTTATGTTATCTATGTTATCTATTTTTTCTATCATTTAGCAAAGCTATTGTATTTGCTACCCCCGCTTCCTGTTTGCATTTCTTGATGCTGACTGTAGTGTGAGTAAATGAGAGGTGAAAGAAGGAGGAAGACTAGGCTACCAATCTTGCTTCCTTTCATATAAACATGAATGCTTTATTGAGGAACTCAAGCTGTATTTTTTTCTTCATTGTGATGGTTTTCTTTAGGGGTACTGTTTTGAAAGGCTGAAAAGACAACTGAGGATGTCATGTCAGGCAGTTACAGTAAGTGCCTTCCTGACCATTTGCATGTAACCTGCATTTGATTGTGGGTGGTACAGTATACATAAATACTTTTTTTCAGTTTGTGCTTGACTGTTGTCTGATTGCAGCTTTTGGACCATGCACAATTGAAAGTCTCAGCACAACTATTTGTGCTGCAGTTTTGTGAATCCTGCCCCACGGCTTCTACGGATTTTAAAGCAAGCTTGTTTTTCCTAGGATTTTTATGCCCAGAACTCTGGGACCAACAGAATTGGGCCTAAAAACAGAAGTCCCTAGAACTTGGAAAGTTTTAAGATTTAGTACCAAAAGCACATCCACTACAAAATGGTTTGAAAGGGTTTAAATGCAAACTGTACATTAATTTTATTTATTGAAAATGTGGTCACCAGTATAGGCACAGTAAGCCAGGACTGGTTTACAGTGCATCCGTGGGTGGTGGGTGAGGTGTGTCAGGGAATCCTTAAAGGGTACAACAGGGAGTGAAGCAGTAATACCAAAAGTGATAGAAGTAGTAATGTAAACTTGTGCTGTAAAATCATACAAGTAAGGAATTTCAAAGAAGTACAAAACAATGGTTATGGTGTAAATAAGCTTGTGATCAGGAATGTCAATGCAAGAACATTTCTAGAAATGTGGCACACGTTACCTTTGGCCTAAATGCAAAAGCTTACCATAGGCCAGAGGGAAAATGGGGGACAACATCATTAGAGGGCCAATGGAGCAGGGTGAGGGTGACTCCAGAGCAGGCCCCCCAAGCTACAAGGGCTGGGGTCCTTTTGGGAGGCTGGTAGTGTGTACTGGTTGTAGGTCATCCATGGTACTGGATATACAGTAGTCTGGAAAATGGGTGGATGCATGGTATGCACTATAGGCAAATTGCACAGCTGAGGGAGGAGGTGGGATTGCTGAGGTGGACACTAAGATAGGAAAGGGAGAGGAGTAGTAGAGAGGACAGGAGGGTCCCACAGAAGGAGCTATTGCAGCTAGGGGGCTAGGTGCAGTTAAAGGTGGTCTGTAGGGCACAGGGAGCAAACATGGGCACAAAAGGAAAAGATGGATGGGTAAGAAGGAAAATAGAGGAGCAAGAAAGTAATGAGGGATGTAGGGAAGGCTCCAGAGGGATACAGGAATCCCAGATAGTGGCAGAAAAGGGAACAAGAGTAACCAGGGGGGATTGCAGGTGATAAAGCACAAGAGTCCAAAGCCTGCACAGAGGACAAGGAGAAGAGAGCAATGGGAGAACCATCCACCAGAGAGATTTACAGTCAGTGGGCCTAGAACAAAAATAGCTTTGCCCACTAGGGCACAAATGTGAGGAAGAGCAGGAAAATGGAGTTGAAAGAGCACAGGGAAATAGGAGAATCAGGCACAAATGAAGGCTCAGAAAAATTGGAAAAGGGGATGCCCAATCAGGTAAGAACAACAGGCAAGCCTCAAAAGGAGGTGGGGCTGTGTGCCGGATCCAGAGGTGCAAAAGCTGGATGGGACAGGGAAGGTGAGGCCCCAGGAAAATCAGTCAGGGCACAGGAAGGAGCAGAAAGACACTGAGTAGAAAAGTTCACAGACAGAGAGGAGAGGGAAGCCAGACAGAAATCTCCTGTGGAGGTGACAAAGCTGGGGGGGCAGAGGAAGACAGTACTTTTGGGAGGTGACATGGTCATAGGGGTATTGAAAATAGGGTAGTAAATAGGATACAAGGAGTTGGGGGTAGGATGGAAGGGAGATGTAACCAGAAGGAGATGGAGAGCAGGGTCTCTACTGGTTGGGGAACTCTATAATAAAATTAATTTGGTGGGGGCAGGGGGACAAAAGCACATTGTGGGTGGATTGTCTGCCTGGCATGATGGCAGCTAAGGTCATTCACTATATCCCTCAAGGGAAGCAACAGGATGAGAAAATGCACCTGCTGTTCTACCTGGGAATGAACGACCTGGAGAAATCGCCTGATGGAGGTACAGGCAAGATTCAGAGCTCTGCAAGATACTATAGGGGATCAAATTAGTGACTTTTTCAGAGGTACTACCATTACCAAGGGCAAGCACTGATAGGCAGATGAGGATAAGGGAGTTCAATGAGTGGCTGGTGGGGTGGGTTGTGAAAATGGGGTAAGGGTTAGTAGGGACTGGGGCTGTATGTGGGGGGTATGAGCTTGTTTGCACCAGACAGACTGCACCTGAATACAGAGGGGGTGGCAGTACTAAAAAGCAAACTAGAAGAATTGATAGCAGATACCTACAATTTAAAACTAGGGTGGGGGAATCTGCTCCACAAGGAAGAAAGTTTGGGGTGCTACAAGCCCCCAGGATAAGCACTACATTGTTGGGCAAGAGGGAGACGGGTGAAGGGGAACAATGGGGAGGCTGGAGGAAGGGATTAGCAGCAAAGCCTGAATTTTGGGAAATAAGATTATGAACCTGGAGGCCATCATGAGGATGAGGGACTAGTTCTAGTTGCAATGAATAAGACTGATGAACAGAGCATCACACCTGGGAAACAACCATTCCAGGATACAGACTGCTCAGAAGGGACAGGAGGGCAAGGGGTTGCCTTATACATCAGGGAAATCTTTAGTGTAATTGAAGGAAGAGGAGGAGGAAGGGAGACTGAGCCACTGTGGTAACACTAGTTAGGAAGAGGATGAATCCCTGTGGTCGTGGTGGTATACAGGCCTCCTGCACAAAGGGAGGAGGATAACAAATGGCTAACTCAGGCAATCATGAGGCTGGCCCAGAAAGGAGAACTGCTACTGGTGGGTGACCTGAACCTCCCAGATGTTAACTGGGAAATCCTAGATGCAGCATTGACAAGGAGCAGAGAGTTTAGTTGAGCTGCAGGGGTATTCCTTCTACAGCTGGTCAGGGAGCCAATGATGAGAAGCAACTTGTTAGATATAGT
Organism: Neoceratodus forsteri; assembly: GCA_016271365.2. Lineage (NCBI taxonomy): Eukaryota > Metazoa > Chordata > Ceratodontiformes > Ceratodontidae > Neoceratodus > Neoceratodus forsteri. The sequence goes on along the minus strand of CM057455.1, from coordinate 632,156,012 downwards.
CCTGACTAACGGGGGAGAGTGGAGGAGGAGGCACGTGGAGAAGTCTTGGGCACCAGCGATCACAGCACTGTATGGTTCAGGGTCAGGGAAGGAGGGAGACATGCAAAACAGTATGTCAGTCATGAACTTCAGACACATGAACTTTGATAAGATGAGTAAGATAGAGAAAAATGGAAGGTAAGATGAATATAGAAACAGTGGAGGAATTATAGAAAGCTATCAGGGGGTTCAGGAAGCAGTGGAAATGTGCAAAAAGGTCAGAAAGAGCAAGAGGAAGGAGACCACTCTGGTTCACTAGGAGGTGGTGGAGACAGTCAAGGAAAGGAGGAAGGCTTGTGAAAATTTAAGAGGACACTCTGAGAGGAAGATAGGAGGAGTATAGGAGAAGAGGAATCTGGCAGGGAGGGAAACCAGAAGGGCAAAAGCAGCCACTGAGGAGAAAATAGCTAAAACGCTAAGAGGGGGATAACACATTTTCAGATACATGAGGGAGAGGAGAAGGGCTGGGCAGGGTATTGCTAGACCGAGTGGGGAGAGACAAGTTTGGAGCAGGACTATGTAAAAGCAGATGCATTTAATAAGTACTTTATCTCGGTATTCATGGAGGAAGAGGAAGAGGAAGGCTAAAGTCTAAGGGGAAGGAGGAGGACAAATGAGTGGATCAGAGCCTGTTCACTGTGGATAGGGTCAGGCAGAGCTAGATAGAGTAAGGGTGACAAGGCGATAGGGCTCGACAGGCTGCACACCAGAGTGATCAGGGATTGAGGCACAAGCTCACTGCACTTGTCACAAGGCTCTTCAACCTGTCCCTGGATACAGGGAGGGTGCTGGAGGACTTGAGGAATGTGGACGTGGTGCCTTGCACAAGGGAGATAGCAGGGGAGCTGAAGGAGGACTACTTCCAGTCAATCTCATGTCTGTGGTGGGAAGGTAATGGAAGCATTAATTAAGGAGAGGGTGGTGAATTACCTGGGAGGAGGTGGTGCAGGACTGTAGCAGGATGGCTTTATCAAGGGGAAATTATGCAAGAGCAACCTAACTGAGTTCTTTGATTGGGTGACTCAGGTAATCAACCAGGAGGGACAGGACATTGCCTATTTGGACTTCAGAAAGGTTTTGACACCATCCCCACAGGAGGTTGGTGAGCAAGATGGAAAGCATGGGGTTGGGAGGAAAATAACAACCTGGGTGGAGGCATGGCTAGCAGGGAGAACTCAGAGTGTTACTTAAATGGGTGAACTGTCAGATGGCAAGGACAAGGAGTGGGGTGTCACAGGCTCAGTTTTATATTCCGCTTTCTTCAACATCTACATCAGTTATATTGTAGAAGGTTTAAGAGGGAGGGTGTGTCTATTTGCTGATGATACAATAATCTACAATAGGTGGACACCCAGGACGGGTGGAGGACATGAGAAAGGACCTTTAGATGCTCGAGGTTTGGGAAGTGTCAGCTGAAATTTAATGCCAAGAAATGCATTGTCATGTTCCTAGGGAGTAAACACATTCATGCAGGGGTATACGCTGGGTGGGGAGGAAATCAAAAAAATCAGAATAGGAAAGGGATCTGGGGATCATAGTCCCTGAAACCTTAAGGTAGGGTTCCAAATGTAGCAGGGCGGAGGGAGGGCCAATGGAATGTTGGCAGGCATAGGCAGAGACATTACTAGCAGAAGGAGGAGGTAATGCACCTCTACAAAGCTATGGTGAGGCCGCAACTAGAGTACAGGGCTCAGTTCTGAGACCGCATCTCCACAAGGATGTAGATGCATTAGAGAGGTTCAGAGAAGGGCAACAAAATAGTGCAGGGTATGCAGGGAAGACATACAAGCAGATATATAAGGAGCTGAATCTGTACATGCTGGAAACAAGGAGGAAAGGGGTGACATGAATAATACCTTTAGATATGTAAGTGGCTAATAAAGTAGGGAAGGGATCTGCTAAAGAGGAAGGAGGGAGCCAGAACTAGAGGCACAGCCTCAGATTGCAAGGAAATAGATTCAGGGGCAAATGGAGGGGCTCTTCACATAGAGGGTGGTGGTGCATTGAACAGACTGCCAGATGGCGTGGTGGGTGCTAAAACAGTGGTGGAATTTAAGAGGGCATGGGACAGCCATGTGGGGCTGAGTATTATGGTGGAGGGCATGGGCAGGTGAGAGGGGTATATGAAAGGGAGGAATGGAAAGACTTGATGTGCCAGAAGGGTCCTTTTCTGCCATCAAGCTTCTATGATTTTATGATAGGCAAAGTGAGTCAAGGCTGGTTTACAGGTGCATCTGTGTGGGGATCACTGAAGCCTTCAAGGAGTACAACAGGAGTTAAACAGTAATAAGAAAGTGACAGCAGTAGAAGAGTAAATATGTACAGTAAAATCATACAACATATTACTCCTAGGTGGCACTGCCTCAAGGGCTACTACCCGCGCCTGCTTGGCTAGTTGCAGGTTAAGGGCCTGGGTACTGAAATGGGTGCCCCATCCAGAGGTCGGGGTTGTTAGTGGTCAAGCTAACCTGGATGCAACCCTCTGGGACACTGTAACCCCCTTTCCCTTCTAGTGGCCTGAACAATATACAGTAATCAGTTTGCAATGACCTTTATTCACCATACTATACCCACAAAGTTTGCACTTACTACCAGGGCTGATTCCACCAGTTCTACCCTGACCCCTTGTAAACAAGGCTAGGCACAGCAAACAACAACAGTACAGTGCTTTTGGTACAAACTGGAACCACAGTCAGGTTAAATGCAAACAGAATTAGATCTGATTTATTAAGGGGCTTGAACAAGGAAGGGCATAATCAGTTGATTGGCTTCAGGGCTAGATTGATCAGACAATCATGTGTGCACTTCAGAGTCCCTCACACAGTCACTACCTGGGTACCCAGGTGAGAGTAAGGTGAGTTAGCAACGCGTTCGGGACAGCCTGGTGTCACAGCTGGTTGGGGCCCTGTGATGAAAGAAAGAAACATGCACAACACACACTATTTGTAATCTGGAGCTGAGGGCTCAGTTTGATAAGAAAAGTCAACAAGGCAATCAGATGACAACACTTAGATTTAGCTGTTGCTGCAGGGAGTGACCCTGATGTGTCTCACGATACCCAGGACACAGGCAGGACAAAATTGAGACTGCAGGTGGATGAGCTGAGTGCCAGAAGAAGCAGGCCCATGTAAATCACCGAGAGTCATTCCTGTTCAAGGCGCATTGAGCAGGGGCTGACCCCAAGCAGGTCTCTTATTGATGGCTTTCTCGTGCAGTGGGTAATCTAGCTGGACCAGTGTGGCAAGGCCCAGGCCAAGTGGAGATGAATGCGGTTTCAGTCCGTGGGCTGGATGCAGCCTCCAGCAAGCAGAATACAGTTCAGCACACAGTGGAGAACCAAATTGTGACCTACTAGCAAACACACAGCACATTTACAGTAAGGAAATACCACTGTATCAGGCAGATGGCAGTCTGGTGCACTTCAGAGTCTCTGCGCCAACCCAGAATTCCAGCAGTAATTGAGGTCCTGACAGACCGATCGTGTTCAGCAAATATTCGGTTCTACAGGTTTCAAGCCCGGTCACAGTTCAGTGGCTTTAAACTCTCCTCTTTCTCTCTATTCGATTCAGTCCGAATAACCACAAGTTTCCCCTCAGGGACAGCAGGCAGGCAGGCCAAAATCAGTCCTTCCACAGTTCTCCTCAAGAAATTACGTGGAACTGCTGCTCGACTATCTCGAGCTGTTCACCTTCGCTTCCCCACTATGTCTGACTGACTGCAGCAGTTGAGAATTTCCCTTGATCCCAAATGTTCTGACTGGCCCATTCTGGCAGTCCTGGACCAAGATGGTGGTGATAAACAGAACTGTCCATGCTGCAAAGAAGGCAGGTTAGACAAACTCACAATACCATCACTGTTCTAATAGACAATCAGCAACAAGTACAGCCTCTGACAGAGCTCCCTCGTGCAAATAGCGATAGCAGAATGGAGAGATTATCTGGTAGCCTGTGGGACTGCTGCCGAAACACTCAGCTCCCTCCCAGAGTAAATAGCACCATGTTATTGGCAGCTCTTAAAGGACAAAGCACAAAGGCATTAAGGTACACACAATCACTTTTAGAATGCTAAGACACAGGATACAGTCTGGCAGTGGGCACTTGGCATACCCACAGAAGACTTTCAGGAACCCCATTTATAGGGGGTTACACAATAAGGAATTTTGAACAAATGTAAAACATTGGTTATGGTGTAAACAAGAAAGTGATCAGGAATGTCATGCCAAGAAGATTTCTAGAAATGTGGTACACAAAATATGAATCGGTTGGATACTACATTCTGTCATGGTGTTATTGTCTGGTTGTGTAACAGTATGTATGGTATGGAGTGGTGGACAAAGTGCATGGGAGTATAGGGTCATGAGATAGTGTCAGCATGCATGCTTGTATAGAGTGGTGTGACAATGTGTATGGGTGTATGAGGTATTGCTGTGTGTCACAATACATGGGTGCGTAGTGTCTGTGTGTCAGAGTTCATGGTGGTATGTTGATGGTGGTGGACAGCATGCAAGGTTTGGTGGTGTGAGACTGCATGGAGGTATGGTTTTATGACGATCTCAGTATACATTTCGGTATGGTGCCAGGTTATGTGGCAGCACATGGAGGTTTGCGGTTGTGAGGCTTGTCAGTGTGCATGGTGGTATGATGTTGCTTGGTGTGACAGCATGCATTGGCTATGATGTTGGGTGTTGCATCAGACTGCATGGGAGTATGGGGTTGTGAGGGTGCATCAAAGAGTGGAGATGTGCGAAGCACAAGAATTTCACCTAGGGAATATTTTAAGTAATTTAATTCACCTTACGCAAAAACTTTAGCCTAGGTGAAAAGAATATTCGCCTCTGATTTCGCCGCAGAATGCGAAATTTCACCCAATTTTACCCTGTTATGCTTTCACATATAACTTTGAGTTGAAGCCACTCACACAAGGTATTTGAATTCCAAAAACTACACACTAGTCTCATGCACAAGGCCCAGATGGCCAACAGCCACTGACAGGAGCCTGCATTTCATTTGCAAACTCAATATATAGGGATGCAACTGCACTACACATCAGTGTGTTGTTAAAAGGAATTTGTAGGTGTAACTAGCTCTAAGAAGCAAAACACACTACAAATAATAAAGAAATAAGGTGTTTATTAGGGGGAGGTACACGGACACGGTACAGAATAAGTATACCAGATGACAGGCAGGATCAGAAGGACAAGGGTAATACAGCAATGAATGCGGAGAACTAAGAGAGAGAGAGAGAACAAGAAAAGGGACCAAATTCTATAGTGAGCATAAGACACTAACAAACAACAGCATCGGTGGTCAATAAAATTATTTTATATACAAAATAAAGAAACAAGAGGACTTAAGGAATGGATGTAGATTAAATAGGACAGAATAGTGTTTTTTGTTTTAATTTTTATGGGGGACATACAAACAACATAATGGAATCTAGAAAAACAAAACGAAAAAGACAAATTAATTTGTGCTGCTACATTAAGTGCCAGTGGGCCACCACTGAATTCTGACAGGATGCAAATGATTTTTCAACATCACACTATAGTTTAGAAATCTCCCGAGCATATCATTAAATTCCTATCTGAAATCGTTAACTCTTGTTGGACATGATGGACTTCAGACAGGACAGCTGATAAGTTCTCACGCAGCACTGCTGGCAAGCGCGGGGCTGCCTATGCTGCTGGCTTTTGACAGGGTGGGCCCTGAGGGGTCTTGATGTTATTGACTGCTGCTCTTTCTGGTATGGTGAGCACATTGGGACATTTAACTGCTCCAGCCATGACTCTCATGCTCTCCCCTTCAGTGCTTACACCCACACTGCTCCCCACAGCTGCACTTGATGATGCCTCCACCTCCCACAGTTTGAGGTACCATTATGCAGGTGGTGGTGGTGACCGTGTGGCTATGCTGGTCGGTTGTCCCAAAGTGGATCCACACTTTCCTCAATGCACTTCCCACCGATAGATTGCAGGTGACCACTGGATCACCAACTGATATTAAGAAAAAATCCCAGTTAGGAGAACTTTGGGGATGACTGAGCCATTGGGGAATTAGAGATAATGTCTCAAGCACTGACCTCTGGCTGCTTTGAGGGGAACGTCACCTGCTACCTGGGTGGAGGAACAGTATCCTCCTGGTGCTGGGGAGGAGGCACTGTCTCCAACTGCTGCTGGTGAGGGGCACAGTTTGCTGCAGGGTGCTGGTGCTGGAGCAAAAGCCCTGCTGTGGCATTTCATTTGTGATGGTTAGATGAAACATGCATACAGGTGCCCCACTGTCTTCACCCTTCTCCATTATGTCCACAATCCACAAACACCACCAATTCAAATAAACAAACAAAAAATGAAACAGAGACTCGGAGACAGTTGCCGGGAAGGGTGGGGGATCACACACACAGAATCACACACACAAACAAAATCACCAGGTACTAAAATAAGAACTATGACACAGACAAACAAAAAAAAAGAAAACAGTAGCACAAAATAAGCAATTTAGGTGTACAAGTGCACTCAGCCATCACAGGGAGTATAAATGCTGCCTGCTTCCTCAAGATACATAGTACAGGAAATGAACCACTCACTTACTGCCTGTTTAGACTAACCATGTGACCACTAGCAGCGAAATTCCCAATTTCGCTCAATCTTGCCTCAGATGTGCAGGTGAAATTGGCAGTGATATTTCGCTGGCAAAATTTTGTCAAAAGGTCATAATTTCACAAAATGTTTGGCTAGGTGTGAAATTGGCAATTTCACCATAATTTCACTGGTGAAATAAAATTTCACTGCATCTCTATCAGAGAGCATGTGGGTATGATGTCAGTTGGCTTGACAGTGTGCATGTGGTATAGTGTCACTGTGTGTCAGCATACATAGAGGTATAGTGCAGGGCTGTGTAGCAGCATACATGGAGTATGGTTTTGGGTGGAGTGACAGCATGCATGGGGTATGGGGTTGTGAGGTGTGTCAATGTGCTTGGGAGTTTGGTAATGCTGTGTAGGTCATAGTGCACTGGGGTATGATGTTAGCTAGTGTATCAGACTGCACAGTGGTATGGAGCTATGTGGTGTCAGTGTGTATGGGCATAGTGTCGAAGTGGAGAGACAGCGTACATGGTGCTGTGGGTTTGTGTTGTCTCTCAGTGTGTGTAGCGGTATGGTGTTGCAGTGTGTGTCACATTGCATGAAGGTATTATGTTGGTTTCTGTGTAAGAGTTAGAGATGCAGCGAATTTAAATCTACTGGCTATGAACGGGCGGGCACTTCACGCTGCCACCTGCTACGTGGAGTGGGTAATGCAAAGTGCTCACTCCACCTTGTCATTACCACTTGCATAGGCAATGGCAACATGAAGTAAGGCGAAGTCATTGTTTTAATGGACTTCACGCTCTCATTATGATTCTAAGTGATCCACTTGGTGTATCAGGATTTGACAGCCTCTCACACATCACATGGCTTACAGTACTGTAAGTCACATGCTCTTAGCTAGGCAGGAAGGAAGTGAGTCATACAAGCAGACACTTTATTTTCTCTGTGCAGACGGGAGAGAGAGGAGTGTGTTTTGTGACTGCTGATACTTTGAGATCAGAGCTGAGGAGGAGATTTAAACTTTGATTTAGACCCAACAGCTTTTTAAAAGCTACATTTTTGTCTTTTCTGTACTCTTTTTACTTTAATTTGTTCTTTCTGTAAATTTTTTTTTCTTACCTTTATAAGTAGTTAGTTGTTTGTTCTCCCCCGGAAGCAGGACCAGCACCTCCTCCTGTCCTGACTCTGAGGCAGTGAACCACCACCACCACCACAAGTCCAGCACCAGGTCCTCTGGAGCAGGATGTGCCTGTTCCCCGGCCCAGGTATGGATTCCATCCCTGTTCAGCACCATGACCAGTCGGCTAGCAGTTCATCTGGCCCTGCCCTGCCTGTGCCTGGTTCTCCTGCACCTCTGTTGTTTGCCAGTTTTTGACTGTGCTAGAGGACAGTAGGTGGTCAGGTGCTGCCTATGTGAGGTGGAGGTGCACCGTGGCTCTGGGGACTCACCTGGGACTGGAGTCCAGTACAACCATATGCTCAATCAACATCAGTTGAGTGGCAGAACGGATCATGCCTGCACCTGCTGACCATTCTGTAACAGAGTGCAGCTGTGCAGGGCAGCATCCTCAAGAAGAGGAGGGCCATAGCAGTATCTGCTGCTCCACCAGGATCGCATAGAGGACGCCAGTTGCAAATTATGTCAATGCTGGAACTGCTGCTGATCACCATGGATCCACATTATTTTTTTTTCCTCACACCATGTGCCCCTCACACCTTCCTTGCTGTGTTATAAAATTTATTCCTCCACCATCCCCTACCCTTGTATGTAATTATGCCTTTTTTGTTGTCTTCCTGATGCATGACACTTTGTATTCTGAGCAGTGCAAGTATACTGTGCTAAACTTCATGTGCAGTCAGTCTTCTTTCCAGTCTGTGTGTGTACTGCATACACTGTCCAAACCCTGACTTAAAAACACTTATTAATGAGTACAATGGTGGGATAGTGAAGCCTGAGAGATACTACAAAACAGGCTTACAATACATCCAAGTAACTAGTAAAAAAGTTATGTTGTGATTCGTGACATAATTGTAAATTGTGATTTGTGACCGTGATGATGAAGAACGGAATGCTCACGGCTGTACTTCCTGGGCCCCGCTGAGGTGTGGCAGAAAACTCCCCAACTTAAAAACACTCATTAATGAGTACAGTGGTAGGGTGGTGAAGCATGGAGAGATAGTACAAAACAGGCTTAAAATACATCCAAGTAACTATTAAAAAAATTAATGTTGTGATTCATGACTTGATTGTAAATCGTGATTTGTGACTGCATTTGTGACCATGATGATGAAGAAATTGAATACCTATGGCTGTACTTCCCGGCCCCGCATGAGGTGTGGCAGAAAACTCCCCAACTTAAAACACTCATTAATGAGTACAATGGTGGGGTGGAAGCATGGAGAGATACTACAAAACAGGCTTACAATACATCTAAATAACTATTAAAAAGATTAATGTTGTGATTTGTGACGGATCATAAATCGTGATTTGTGACTGCATTTGTAGACGATGATGATGAAGATCATGATTTGTATCATGAGTGACTCGTGATGATGGTCCTGACTTAAAAACGCATATTAATGAATACAATGTTCATGTAGATTTATGCACCACACCTGTCCAGTGCTCTGAAGGGAAGCCAAAGAAACAACTGTGACTTAAATTAGAGATGGAGGGGTCACGTGATGACAGGGTGAAGGGCAGCAGCAGCCTCCGTAGCTCTGCACCTCTGATGGAGTAAACTCTATTTTCTGCCAAATCTCATCACAAATAGTGTGCCTTACCTATACCCTAAGGTCACTAGAACTTCATAGTGGACAACTGTCCTTTTAGAATGGACGCCTTTATGAAGAAACCGACGCAGAGACACTCTCCACCAACGACGCCAGAAAAGAGCAGGCCGCAAAGAGGCCTCGGCACCAGCAGGTGAGAGACAGCAAAAATCCAGCCTCTTCTACAGCTCTATCAGAGGAGAGATTCCTGGAGGTAATGAGGCCACCCAAGAGCACATTTCAGAGATGGCAGAAGATATGCAGCAAATTAAAACCTCTGTGCAGGCCCTGAGTTTGAGAGTGGGGATTCACAAGTTAAGATCACTTCATTAGAGAGAAAACAAGATAGAAATGACGAATGATTACACAACTGGGGAGAAGAGTGAAAACTCAAGAAAAATTAGAAGATCTTGAAGGAGAAGTAGGAGAAATAACCTACTAATTTTGGTGTGCCAGAAAAGAAGAAGGCTCGAACCGAACCCGATCCTATTTCTCCAGAAATTCTTGAAAAGATAGCGGGTCTCTCCAAATGGAGCGGCGATGTTATTGAGTGAGCACACCGGCGCCACGACCTCCCCGCCCAGCTCCCCATGACCCCTGATCTGTCGCCTGTTCAACTATTTAGATAAGCAGCATATCCTGATTAAAATTAAAATCTACAAGAACTATTCTGGGACGGACATCGCCTAGGGTTACGCAAGACCCGCCCCAGTTGGTCAGAGCGAAACGGCAAGAAATGCACTCTATTGTCTCTAAACTGATCGCAGCTGGTAAACCCTCCAGAATGCGATATCCTGCAGTGCTCCAAATTAAACATCAAGATAAATGGATCTCTTTGAAAGCAAAGAGCAAGTCTGATGGAGCTCCGAGAATTATTTCGGATCTGTTCAAAGGAATGGAGTGATAAAGGGGGACGATGCACCTGATGAAAGCTCGAGGACAGAGTGTCTGGACACATTAGTGCTTTGTCGGTCTAACTAATGACTCCGGACATGGAAACAGTGTGAAATTCAGCAGGTGGCCTGGGTTTTGATTCTCGTTTTTCTTTCTACAGACAGTGGTCAAGGAGGCAAGAAGGTGTTCTAAGTCTACCCATCAGTGATTTCTAAGGAGCGTTTTGGAGCCAGGCATATTTCTTTAGTGGGTGCGTCTTGGAACAGTTGTGGATTAACCAAGGGCTTCTTTTTTTGGGCCAGGAAGGATTGTATCTGGTGATGGCGGAATCTTCTGTCTATAATAGCAGGCATGAGGACCGGAGAAACATTACAATGGCACTGTCTGTTAGACCTTGGGTTTTTTATTTTGCTCCTGGCTGGTGGAATCGGTGGCTTTATTCCATTTGAGCCTCTTGCTATTACAGAGATGAGAACTATATTCCAGTTATAATTTGATTTGGGTCTCCCTTTGTCCAGTGGGTCGCCTGACTAGAAGGCGATACAGTAAGGGAGAACAAACGAGACTGATCCAGAAACAACCCTGGGGCGGCGAGGTGTTTCACTGAGCCATTTGGGCCACTTAATGGCTTCCATGGCTTCGGCTGGGATATGTAGTGGTTGGAGGCATGGGGGTCTCATAGTTCATGCGCTAGCTGAATTCAGTTACCGAGAGCAATAAGAATAATCATATGGAGACTTATTGTAATAATTTAACCTCCTACTTTTTCTTTTCAGTGTTATTACTTTGCTTCTCCCATGCCATCCTCTGTTAGGGATCTTGACAATGGGAAGCAAGGACCCCAAATCCCTAATGTTTGTTATGCAGGGTTATGTTCTGTCTGTTCTGATTTACATAATGTTTACATGCTAATTTCGGGCTAAGGAGATTGTCTAATTCACCTGGGTTGGGCATACTTTTTGTCTAATGGAGGATGGGGAGCGGGGGCATGATGTGTATTACTCTGTGAGAAGACATTGTGCACTGTGGTGTTTTGGGAGTTGCAGTTCCTGGGAACTGGGGAGAGCTAAGGGATTAAGAAAATGTTCTATTTGAAAGGGGTGGGCAAAACAGGAGGGATATGGGTAATAAATAATGAAAATGATTTATTGGGGAGGAGGATGTCAAGTGTTGCTAATGTGGCTGATGCGATATACCACGGAACAAGTTATTATACTAAGCCTAGTTGGGCTATTGGTTAAGTAAGGAGCAACCCTTCAGAGATTTTTTATCTGCTGGCAATGACTAGTCACTACAAGGTTATCAGTTGGAACATACAAGAGTGCCCAGGACAAGGACAAAAGGCTGGTTATTCTCAGACACCTTCAGCAATTAAAGGCAGGGATAGCCTGCCTTCAGGAAACACACATGAAATGGGAAGATGCCCAATTATTTATCAAAGCCTGTGGGACAGGCTTTTGGGGCTGGGGTCTAGTAATAGTGGAGGAGTTATCATCCTCATAAACAGGAATATCCCTTTATACTAAAGAGGAAATATACAACCCCAATGGGAGGTATATCATCTTGTTGGGAAGTATAGGGCCAAATCCAATTCTACTGGGAGCATTATATGGCCCAAATGGAGAGCTTCTGACTCTTTATTCATTTATTGAGTATGGTAGCCACTAACCCACCGGTGACAACTATATTGGGGGATTGGAAGTGGTGCTGGACACACACTGAATAGATCTGACCTCAAGATGGGGACCCTCCCAACACAAAGGGCGCTCATGATCTGATGAATGGTGCAAATATCCTGGACGATGGGTGCTGCACCCTATGGAGTGCCAATACACGCTTTACTCTCCTCATAAATCACTATCCCGCATTGACTTTATATTATTAAGTTCCCACTCACTCCCACATATAGTCTGCTCGAAAATCCATGAGAGGGTATTTCTGATCACTCTCCTGTCTCATTAACATTTCACTTTGGGGAAGCATACAGGAGGGAATTCGTTTGGAGGTTTAACAACCAGTTACTCCAGAAGCCTGAGACCATACAGCAGATAAGAGATTTTCTACCAACTCCTTTCAATAAATAGGGGCTCAGTCTCGAGAATTGACATAGTCTGGGCAGCAGCAAATGCGCCTTTGAGAGGAGAATGCCTACGCCTGGCGCCTGTCAGATCCAGGCAACATAAAGCCCAGCAAGATAAATTGCTCTCAGACATCCGGGTTGGAAGCTACTCTCAATAACAAGTCCCCGATGCTGAATGGGCAACTCTGCATAGACTACAAGCCCAGTACTCAGCCTTAACCACTCAGAAGGTAGAATTGTCACTGAGACTTACCAAAATCAAATATCTTGACGCTGGGGAAAAGCTGGAAATTGTTAGCCCTGAGGCTCAGGCAGATAGAGGCTTCACGCTCATTGCTGGTCTCAAAGTGGGAAGCCACCTTATTACGCCACCCAAAGAGGTGGTGGAGGAGATAAAGAATTACTATATTAGACTGTATTCAGTCGATCAGGTAGCCGTCACAATGTCTAGACCATCTGTAATTACTTAGCTACAGTAGAGTTGCCGACAGTGACCCCTCAGAGTGCCCAAGTATTGGGCAAGCCGATAACGATACAGGAGGTCACGCAGGCCATCCAGCAGCTCGCACTGGATAGAGCGCCCAGACCTGATGGTCTCCCAACAACTTGTACAAAGCTTTATATGCTAGAGCTCGCCCTGCTCACAGAGGTCTTCAATCATTGGCACTCTGAGGGCATGTTGAAGACAGTTTTTAAAAGCGTTGATCATTCTCATCCCCAAGCGAGGAAGGACCCCTTAATCCGCCAGTTATCGTCCTATCTCGCTGATCAACTCTGACGTCAAGATCTTAGAAGGTCTTGGCCAATAGATTAAGTTCGGTGCTGGCTATTATCATTGGGTGGGAGCAAATTGGGTTTATGGCAGGAGATCATCTGTTGACCACATGCGAAAGATCATGCATATCCTCTCGGTGTCCAGGGACTCTGATTCCATCGGCGGTCTTGGTGTCCCTGGACACCGAGAAGGCCTTCGATATGGTCTCTTGGGATTTTTATTCCAAGCAATGGCATGATATGGTCTCCCAGCTGAATTCATCAAGTGGATTCAGATCCTGTACTCCTCCCCATCTGCACAGGTATGGTGCAATGGCACCCTTTCTCCCTTTTCGGCTTCAGAGGGGACAAGACAGGGTGCCCGCTATCCCTCTCCTATTCAACCTTTACTTGGAGCCCTCCTCAAGAAAATTAATGCCTCCTCAAATTAGAGGAATTAAATTAGGGAACATCGGTATGCTTTATCTGCCTATGTGGACGACTTGCTGATACATATGGAAGAGCCTGTAGTCGGGATCCTGCACTTCTGAGGCTGATTAAGTCTTTTGGAGAGGTCTCCACTACAAATTAAATATATCCAAATCCAAAGTTTTCCCTAAATGATAGGACCACCTGAGCATCCATAGATGGCACCGATTGGAATGGGCACCAGATACCTTACCTACTTAGGCATTCATGTGGCTAGAGATCTCCTGTCATGATGAAACTGAATCTCGCAGAAATACTCAAGGTTATTAAATCAGATTTGGAGAGATGGGCAATCTTCCGCCACACTGTGGGGAGAGCTAACATAGTAAAATGAATGTCCTTCCCAGGGTTTTATACCCGTTGGAATATTAGGGTTCTGTCTTCCCAAAAGTGGTTTAACTATTTACAGTCAGTCATAACTGCCTTTCTGTGGAAGGGCAAGACAGCCAGATGCACATACCACAAACTTACAGGGCCCAAAAGACAAGGTGGACTAGCACTACCCTCCTTTTTACCTATTACTGTGTCATCACCTCAGTAGGGTAGCCTCATTGATCAAGAACAGGACCAGACAGGGAGAATCAGGTGTATACTCCTGGTGGCTGGATATAGAACAGTCAATAAGTTCCCAGTTTCAGGGTAAGCTCACCTCTTTGATTTATGTCAGTTTCTCAAGCTCCCCAGTAAGTTGAAAAATACTCCCATAGGATGGTCAGTTCGAGCCTCTAGCAGATACAAACATTTCTCTCATGCAACTGGCATACATCCTCGGATCAGCCTATTGTGGGTAATCCCATTTTCAAATAGACCATAAACCCATATCGCCTCGGATTCTGGCCGTTTTAACTGAAAGGAAGGTCGCTGACCTCCTTGAGGGCTAACAACTGATGTCATTCTCAACCCTTCAGATATGCTACTCAGTTCCAATTATGGACTTCTTCAAACATAGGCAGGTGGTAGTCGTGATCAAGAGACACATGGGAGAGGCGACACCAACTGTGCAGATTCGAGAAACTGAACAGGATCTTGCAGGCAGCGGCTAATCCCATGCAGTGTCCAAGACTTATAAAGAATTACAGGTTTTGGATATCAGTCTACCCCGCGGGATTGGCTATTACTGGGTCCAGGAGTTGTTAATTTCACCTGACGAGTGACTTGGGGCGGGCCTGGAGGAACAATTACTCCTTTGTCAAGCAGGACAGGTTACGAATGATACAGTTCAATATTATGAATAATTTGTATTTCACACCAGCCAGATTGCATAAGGTGGGTGTCCCCTTCTCCTGTATGCACCAGGTGTCGCCTTGCCCTGGCTCACTATACCATATGCTGTGGGTTGTCCACTTGTTCAGACCTTTTGGCAGGCTATTAAATGTCTGCTGGATCCATAGCTAGGTTTGGACTCCTCTTCACCCCGAAATATGTTTATTATACTTGCTGCCAAAAGGTATTCCTAAAACTAGGAAGGCACATATTGTTTTAGTCTCGGCAGTAACCAAACTCATTGTTATGATACACTGGAAAGAAGAAGCCCAGTTGTCTGTGAGGGAGTGGTACAAGGAGATGCTTATCGCTCTGCAATTAGAAAAGCATATCCTGTATATGGGCAACCAATCGCACTTATATCAGCCCAGATGGGGCCTTTGGAGGCCTTACTTACTTACCGCTTATAATCCACACTGACCCAATAATTAGTGGATCCATTGGTTAACAGGTAGAACCAAGATGGTATCTTCAAGAATAATGTACACACTTGACATGGGGGAGGGTAGAGGGTAACTGGGGAATATGGAGGATTCGAAGAGGGTGGGGTTTCTTAGTTGGGACAATGTAGCGGATGTTAGAATATAATGTGTTTATTTTAGCGATGTAACCAGAAGGCTATCATGGCATGTTTCACATTATCATGTAATAATGCCTAGCAATCCACGGTGCTATATGGATGTTGTTGAAAAGTGTGAATAAAGTATACTAAATAAAAAAAATGTTAGAGATGGAGATTGGGCCCAAAGACATGAAAATGCACAGACAGATTAAGATTGCGCTGCACACTGAGGAGATGCAGATGCAAAGGCAAAACACCTAACAGTGCTCACCATCAGAAATTCAAATCTGGAAAATAATTCCTTTGCTGGTTGGGGCGGGCACGGGGAGGGGCAGTGTACTGCACTGCTGCAGTAACAGTCACTAGTACTAGTAAAGATACCACAAAGAAGTACAAAAACTACACAGCTGCAGTGGATAACAGGTTCACATTGCTGAAATTATGTAGGCACAATAGAAGGTGTCTGATTTGATGACACACGTCACATACATACTCACACACACACACAAGTAATGCGTAGCAAATTGAGAACTTCAGTAATATAACCACATATTTTAAATAAACTAAAATATGCACTGCTACACCACAACAATCAGCAAAAAATGGCAAGAATTATTGAAAATATTACTGTGTACATTAACACAGTTATACAAGAAAAATATCACCAAAACAGAAAGCACTGTCTTTTTCTCCAAGTTAATCTACCTACACCACAGATACCCTCCCCAAAGCACACTTCCACTGTCTCTCAGTACACAGACTGAACATTGTACATTAACATTCAAAATCCACACACAAACAATAAACGCAAAATGATATGAGCACAGGAGGGTTTTCTATAATCGATGAACTAAAGTTTCAGCAAAACAAATGACCCCAAAAGGCTTTTTAACAGCTTTTAGAAGGTTTGAGTCACAGAGCTCTCAGAGCAGATTATCTCCTACAGCTTCATACACACGCTACCCCAAACTGAGGCGTGCAGAACAATCTAGAGCCCATGTGACCTGAAATCCTATGAATCACTGCAAAATTCACCTTTGGAGCTTAAAAACAAGGCGAGTAAGGGAGTACATTGTTTTCAATGTACTTTGCCTTAAGAATTGATGGAGTAGTGGTTTGGGAAGGCAGAGTAATGTGAAGTCATTGTTTTCAGTGGACTTTGCATTACCCATTAATAAGCATAGTACTCCACTTCACGTTGTAGGGACTCCATGAATTCACCTTCACCTGCTCCACGTCATGAGTTTAATTGGGGCCACTTCACCCACCACTAGTAAGAGTGCATGGTGGTATGGAACTGGTTGGGGTGACAGCATGCACTGTCAGAATACATGAGTATGGTGTCGGTTGATGTGACAAAGTACATGGGGGTATTGGGTCTTTAGGTGTGTCAGCATGTTTGACTAGTATCGTTTGCTTGTGTGGCAATGTGCATGGAGTGTGATGTCAGATTTTGTGCCAGATTGCATAGTGGTGTGGGATTGTGAGATGTGTCAAAATGCATGGCGGTATGGTGTGGGATGTTGTGACAGCATGCAGGAGGTATGGTGTTGGGTGGTGTGACAGCATGCATGGGGTATGGAGTTGAGTGGTGTGGCAGCATGAATATGGGTATGGGGTTGTGAGGTGTATCAGCATGCATGGAGGTATAATGTTGGTTTGTGTTACAGTGTTCATGGTGGTATGGTTTCAGGTGGTGTGACAGCGTGTATGGTGTGGAGTGGTGTGACAGAGTGCAAAGAGGTATGGTGTCGCATTATGTGTTAGAGTGCAAAGGGTATTATATTGAGTGGTGTGATAGTGCATGTGCATAAGGTATGGGGTCATGAGAAGTATCAGCATGCATGATGGAATGATGATCATTGCTCTGACAGTGTTCATGGTGAATGGTATATGGTGTCAGGTGTGTGTGAATTGCATGTGTTATGGGGTCATGATGTACGTCAGAGGATAAGTGTTTATGTTGTTGGTTGGTACAACAGCCTGCATGCAGTATGGTGTTTTTCCTGTGTCAGAGTGCATGGGTGTATGGTGTCAGCTGGTGTGACAGCATGAATGGGGTATAGTGGTTGGTTGTGTGCCAGCAGTCATCGGGTTTGGTGTCAGGTGTTATGGCTACAGTGCATAGTGGAATGGGGTAGAGAGGTATGTCAGCTTGCATGGTAGTATGATGTTGGTTTGTGTGACAGCATGCATGGTGGTAAGGTTTGGATGCTTGGTCACACTGCATGGGCTGAGGGGCTGTGAGGGTGTGTCAGAGTGCATGGGAGTATGTTGTTGGGTGGCGTACCAGCATGCATGGGGTATGGGGTAATTAGGTTGCATCAACATACATTACTGTGTAGTGTCACTGTGAATGTCATAGTGCATGGGGTATGATTTTGGTTTTGTGTGCCAGAGTGCATGGTGGTATGGTGTTGGATGGTGTGGCAGCACGTATTGTGTCGAGTGATGTGACAGAGTGCATGGGAGTATGGTGTTAGTTTGTGTGTCATAGTGCTTGATGGTATGATATTCAGTGGTGTGATAGCATGCATGCCATATGGGGTCAGGTGTTGTGACAGCAGGAATGGGTATGGTTCACCCTGAGATGTGTTGGAAGTGGTGCTGCTCAAATGTAACCCAATAAATGGGGATTGAAGTGCCACTGCCAATACACCAGAGGTAAGGTGCTGTAGTGCTGCTGCCATCACATCCGATGGGGGGGGGGATGATGCTGCTACATTCACCCATGGTAAGTGCTGGGAGTGGTGCTGCTGCCATCAAACCCAATGTGTGAGGACTGTAGTGCTCCTGCCAATACACTACAGGGAAGGTGCTATAGTGCTGCTGCCATCACATCCGATGGGGGAGGGGGCTGTGATGATGCTACCTTCATCCATGAGAGTGCTGGGGATTGCAATGCATGTGCCAGTACACCAGAGGGGAAGGTGCTGTAGTGCTGCTGCCATCACACCTGGGGGCTGTAAAGCTGCTACCTTCAGCCTCAGAGGTGGGGAAGTGATGTTGCTGCCTTCATATCCAATATGTGAGGATTGCAGTGCTGCTACCAATACACCAGAGGGCAGATCCCTTTCATGAACTGAGCCTTCTGGCCTGGTTCCAGATTACAAATTGTTTGTGGTCATGCATGCCTTTTCTTTTGTCACAGGGGCCCCGACCAGCTGCAACGCCGGCCTACCTCGGCAATGTTCCAGGCTAGCCCACCTTTACTTCCAACTGGGTACCCAGAGCGCAGACTGTGCAGGGACTAAAAGTGCATGCAAAATTGCCTTACTAGATCCGTTTTAGAATCAGTCCACCTGATTATGCCCTCCGTTGTTTAATTCCCTTGAATAAATAAAGGCCCCTAGAATTCTGCGGCTACAGAATTTTCGCAGAACTTGCAATCTATCAAGAGAACTTCTGCGGTGCCATAGAATTCACTCTTCTTGTTGATTTTTATTAATATTTCTGTTTTTCCATAGAATCTGGTTCCCTTCCCTCTTTTTATATCCTAAACCCCTATATACTCAGAATGTGATGTTATCATTGCTATAACATCATACATTAGCTAATGAAATGGTTGCAATCTGCGACAGAAATGAACAAGTCACTTATCTACCACAGCTCCCACTGCCAGAGACGGTGGCACAGCACATCAGGCATGGTGATATTTGCTCAACCTGCACTACAGCCTAATACGATTTTCAGTCTTACATTATTGCACTAGGGCCAGCTTAAACAAAACCTTGTCAATAGCACAGACCTGTTAAGTCCACACCTTACTTTGAACAAACCTATTTGTGCCTTTTAAGGTATAGAGATGCCATTTGAAATGAATAACTGGTAAAATGAATTTAACTGTCATTTGTAAGAAAAATAAAGTAATTATGCCCAGAAAAGTGGAATATAATAATGTGTAGACCTGTTGAAAGAATAGACCTGTTAAATAAATCATTGCACTGTATGTATTTTGCCGGAGTTATTGATTACATATTGTCATTGCTTGATAGAATCACATAAAAGTTATGGAGAAATGTTGTGTGCAGGGACAGCTGTTGGGCCAGAGGGTAGCATGCTGTGTTTCCATGCCGCAACTCAGGTTCAAGATTAGCTCTGGGAGCTGGCTGGGCAGCACAAGGATTGGTGGAACACATCATTGCTCGAAGTCTGGGAAGGTATGGTGCAGTGTTCTGTCACATGGTGGACACATTATGCTGGTCTGTAGAGCACTATCTCACAATCGGTTCACATGCATGTCGTGGCCTGATGGTGTTATGCAGTGTGTCAGGAAAGCAGGTTGACATCAAAATGAGTTTTGCAATAACTCCTCTATTCCATTTCTAATGGGACCTGTATGAATGAGGATGCAAGTTCATGGAAATTAAAAAAAAAATATATATATATATATATATATATACACACACACACACACACACACACACACACACACAGTTGTATGTATGTTACAGTTTGCATATAAATATATAAGTGATATACAGTGGAAACCTCATGAGTGGTGTAGAAAGCACATACAAATATATAAGTGATAGACTGTGGAGACCTCATTAGTGGGATAGATAGCATGTATATAGAAATACCTTATTTATCACATAAGATCCCTCTGCATATGTCATTTATTTAACAGGCTAGGACCTAAAGGGAGAGACATTTGTTTTGCTTTTTAGGCATAACATTATTTTTATAATTCTGTTATTTTTGAACTAGTGTTACTGTGCTTTCCACCATCCTGACTGCTATAAAACTGTCAAGAAAGTGAAGTCAGGATGACAAGCTGACACTGTGATATGGTAGTTTGTTAGTGCCGCAGAACTTCTGCAGAAATTACAAACCACCGCCGCAGAAGTTCTGTGGCAAATGGTAGTCTTGCCGCAGAACTTGGTCTCACTGTGCCGCAGAAAGTAGGGGCCCTGATCATATCCAACTTTTTGCATTTAATCTGCCTGTGGTTCCAGTTTGTACCAAAAGCACTGATAGAGATGCAGCAAATTTTTATCTGCCTGTGAAGTGGATTGAAGTGGCCACTTCACGTTAGTGGAGCACAACGTGAAGTGGGCACTGCAAAGTGTTCACTTTGTGCTATTATTACCACTTTGCAGTGCCATTTTATGCTAACGTGAAGTAAGTGAGAAGAGAATTGGCACATCACATAGCTTGCAGTACTGTAAGTCACATGCTTTAGCTAGGCAGGAAGGAAGTGAGTACAGAAGCAGTTTCACTTTCTCCTTTGCATTTGTAGAGGGAGAAAGCATTTGTGAGAGGAGAGGAGTTACAGTGCTTGATTGCCTTGTTGCCACTTCATTGCGCTTCAGTTTCAGAAGAAAAGTAACAGCTTTTTAAAAGCTATATCTTTATTTAGTTTTGTATTGTATTTGTGGGTTTTTTTGTGTGAATTTTTTGCATAAGTTTTGTTTTGTTTTTGTGTGTGTGACTGATCAGTGTGTGCGTGTCCACTGTCTGTGTGTGTGTTGGACAGTGGACTTCAGGAGGATGGACCTAGGAGAAGGTGAGTTGCTGGCCCGTGTGTGTGTGGAGGAGGGGAATGTGGACCTGTGGGGGGTGGGGCGGTCGTGTTATGTTGGACCGCCTCCCGACTTCTGGCCAGTGTTGCTTCCCCATTGAAGCAACAGCAGCAGCAGCAGCACCAGTGTCACTGGTGGCTGCTGCACGCCCACCTTCTCCACCACTACCACCACCACCAGTAGCAGCAGCTGGTGGAGCTCCAGCAGCCCCTGCACCACCTTCACAGCCACAGGAGGTGGCCCCGGAAAATGTAGGTGGTGGTGGAACTGTCGAGGACTGTGTCTGGTCCCCCCGCAGCTCCCCAGTGTGGGAGTTTTTTAACTGTGTGGGGGGACATCACAGTGGTGGTGTGCCATGTGTGTGATGTGCTGGTGCACCGTGGCCCCCGTGGTACAGATTTGGGGACCGGGCCAGTGCACCCACTGCTGAACCACCACAGGGCACAGTGGTAGGTGCCACGGAAGGGACCAGGCATCTACCTGCTGGCCCTTCCATGGCAGTGGCTGAGGGTGCTGCTGGGGTGGGAGTTGTGCCTTGCAGTCACTGCCACAGCAGGAGGAGGCTACTACAGCAGCTGCTCCACCACCACCACAGCCACCAGCACCACCCTGTCCACCACCCCCACTACCTGGATTCTCCACTGCAGTGAACCCCACCACAGTCCCTGCAACACAGTCTGACATCGGCCTGGTGTGGGCAGCGCTTGATAAAAATAATGAGCGGTTCAGTGCTTTGCAGCAGCAGGTGAACAGAGTAGAAGCACAGCAGCAGCAAATAGTTTCAATGCTGCACCTGCTGCTGGACTACCACGGCATCCCACGGCCACAGTAAATGAGGGATTGTTTTCTGTCCCCCACCCCACCCTGACCCCACCCCACTACTGTGTTGTACTGTTTTGTCTGTTTTTCTTTGTTGTTGTTGAATAATACACATCTTCCCTTCCAGGGGAATCTTTCTTGCACCACATAGTACAATACATTTTTGTGCAAACCGCCAGTAATTTCATTACAGTGTGTCACATGACTGAGGAATTCCTGCTCTGAAAACTGCCCACATTCCGCCTCCCTTCTCAGCAACGTTAGAACGTGATGGCAGAGAGCGCAGAGCGCATGTGCATGCTCTTACAGTGAATATTCGATTATCTGGCATGTTTTCAAATGTTTCTTTATGTTATAATGGCCATTTTCTTCACTGAGAGGGTGGTGGATGTATGGAACAATCTTCCAGCAGGTGTGATCGGAATAAAAATAGTGGCTGGCTAAAGCATGCATGAGATAAGTATAAAGGAGAACTGGTATCAAAGTGTGCGTGTGTGTGTGTGTGTGTGTGTGGGGGCTGAGACCAGGTAGGTAATAAGGAGACCAAATAAGCATAGAAAAGAAGGGCAGATTCAGCATTCTTTTTCTGCCAACAAATTTTATGTTTCTATGTGGATCATTTGCAGTATGCCTGTCTCCCAGCTGAGAACCGACACAATAATGTGACACCAACAAATGCGCCATTTACTCAGATGCCCCACGAGAGAAAACTGTAAGGAAAACAACTTGCTAGGTAGGATGATGCATGGCCCTTCACAGGCTGGGCACCACTGTCTGAGAAGGCCTGGCTTGATCATGCTTTGGGAAACGTTCTAGTCCCTCCAGCCCTGGTGGTATCTAGAGGTTAATTCCAGAGATGATAAGTGACTAAGCTGGGGAGGGCCCATCCAGAAGAGGGCCATCAAGACAGCAGAAGCACCCACACAATAAAAATTTATTGGTATACAAGTGCAATTGCATTTATTGTATGAGTAGCATTTCACACATGTGAGCATTTAGATGCTCACATTTAGTTACTAACCAAATATTGGAAACCAAGCCTCAGCCTAGTGTGTCTTTTCAGGCCAGAAAATGATTTGTGTTTTACAAAGAAGCTTGAACTTAGACGTGCTGTTTATGTGGGCTTCTTTTGCATACGGTTTGTAACCTTTCTTTAATTGCTATGGTAATCCTGCTCTCCAAATCTCCAGGCTAAGAATGTTATGCAAACATTGTATCCAATATGAGGCTAGCTGGCATTTGCTTCTAACTGCCAGCGGAACTTTTTTACCCTCTTTCCCATCTTTTGATTTGAGGTGTTACTCTTCATGCATACTGTTGAGCTGAACAAATTTCTGTTAGAACTTTTTAAATCAGTGTTATACTTTCGTGTTCTGAGATAAAGCTAACAGACTCACTGATTTCAATTTATCAAAAGATATGTATACAACTAACTCCTAAGTAGTGAATAATCGTGAGTGGTGCAGCATTTGTATGCAGTTAGTTATGTGATCCAAGTTTGATTATGCATACAAATGAAACATGAAAGAAAACACTGACATAATCAAATCTTTCTGTAAGATTCCAACTGTCTGGCAAACAGCACGGCTTAACATTTCAATAAATTTGTGTGACCCCACATCACCATGTCTGGTTCATATCGCTACCTTGTGACTGTACAGGGACCACCTGGATGAGGGCAGGTTTCATTCTTTTCTGTGGTGAGGGGGTTAGCCCAGATCAAATAAGAAATGATGTATGGCTC
The DNA here is from genome assembly GCA_016271365.2 of Neoceratodus forsteri. Classification (NCBI taxonomy): domain Eukaryota; kingdom Metazoa; phylum Chordata; order Ceratodontiformes; family Ceratodontidae; genus Neoceratodus; species Neoceratodus forsteri. The sequence goes on along the minus strand of CM057455.1, from coordinate 632,132,487 downwards.
CTGCCAGAGTAAATATGTGGGCCAGATATTGTGTGCGTAACACCTCCTTGGATGCACATCTCACCCACCTTCCTACACTGGACTGGACCACCTCTAAGGTCCAATAAGACAGTTGTTACCTTCACTGATAAACACTCCAATCAGGTTATGCAAATGTGGTACCCACACAAAAGTAAAAATTCAACAAATGAACAGGAAGGGAGTACTATTAACTGTTGTACCTGGGCAAGGAAGGAGGCTGATGATGGTTGTACTCTGGTGGGGGCTGTTGACTGTTGAACCTGGTCTAGGGTGGAGGGCAGGTGGCTGCTGTAGCCGGGGAGGAAGTCAGGTGAGTGCTGTACCCATGCCGGGAGGGAGAGCTGGAGACTGTGTAGTGCTCCAGAGTCCTGGTGCCCTACAGATAGGTGCAGCCAGGTGCTTTGGTGCTGGGTGACAGGAAGGTGCCCCACGGTGTAGGGAGGGCCCCTAGCCAGGTATCCCCCAAATGTGAAGCCCCAGCAGGGCCTCTATTTTCAAAATAAAGAATCTTTCCCTGCTCATTTTCCCTGCTACAGCCCTCCCCAGTTACCTCACACCAGGCACCTGCTCTTGAGGGCCCAGTCGTGAGGAGTGCAGGCAGGATAGGCTCATGAGGATTCTGAGATGGAATCTTTAGCCCTTTTGAACAGCAAGAGCTATTCAGTGTTTGGCTGGTAGAGCAGGAGCAGAAGAGGCAGCAGCAGCAAGTGTGAGAGGGAGCATTAGGCCGGCCGGGACAGTTAAAATGGAAGGGACTTACCTGACAGTTGTACCCGGTCTGAGGATGGAAGGCAGGTGACTTCTGTACTCAGGTCAGAGAGGAAGGGCTGGTGAATGTTGTACCTGGGCTGTGGGTGAGTTGCTGGTGACTGTTGTACTCAGGCCGGGAGGGAAGGAGGGTAATAAACAGCTGTACTTGGGCCTAGAATGGAAGGGCTGGTGACATTTGTAACCAAGCCGGGAGGCTGATGACTACTGTACTCGGGCCAGGAAGGGAGGACTGGTGATGGTTGTACCTGGGTCGGGGGCTGGTGAATATTTTACCAGATCCGGGAGGGCGGGCAGGTGACTACTACTCAGGCCTGGGAGAGGGATGACAGACATCTTTGACATCGGGGTCAAGAGGGACCATCTAGGGTGGTCAGAAGAGGGCCTCCACTGTAGCAGCTTGCCCTGTCACAGACATCATTGTTGCCAGAGTCAATAGACTGGATTCCCATAGTGATCGTGGTGAGCTAGCTTGTTTAGCTGACACTTCTATGACTTTACAGATTTTACTTCAAGGGGAGCTCTTGCAGCAGGCTACACACATTAAGACTAATGCTGCAGGCCTTAGGACCCACTGGAAAAACTTAACTAGCAGTACCCAGCGGGACCATCCTCCCAGTGTCAGCTGCCCCGCTGGTCACGCTGCAAAAGGGCCGACCTCGACCCACCTCGGTTCTTTCCAGCCACAGACCCGCCTCGCTGGTAAAGCCTTAGTGTGTGCTACTGCAGTTCCAGTACATTTTGTCAGATTTTTTCAGTTTTTCTTCTTTTCGAACTGTTTTATGCCTTTTCTCCTTTCTTCTGATCTTCTTTCCAGCATATGTCTTCACTGTCATCGGTCTCCTCCTCTGGTCCCAAGAAGATGAGGTGTTCCTGTGGCTGCCAAGTGCCATCCAAGGACGGCCACCAGAAGTGCACCTTCAGATATGGGGCCTGACCAGACAGTGCTGCCTGCAAAATCTGCAGAGGCTTCACCAGCAGGACTACATCAGACGCCTGAAGGACCACCTATTGGAACAGAAGATGGATGTCCTGAGAACTTCTGGGTTTGGGGCCTATAAACAACCCCAATCAGACCATAGCTCCCTTTGGGGCATGCAGTTGTATCCAAATGACTTCTGACCTACCTTCATCCCCTCATACCTGATGCATCCAATCCATTGCCTTATGTAAATGGCTACTCCACCCCTCCCCTTACCTTTTCTCTGTACCTCCTGAATAATTTAAATCCTGGAATGGCCAAATCCAGTCATGGTTTTGGGTTGCACGTCTCAGTGATGGCTCCTTCTGCTAGCAGTGCCTGCAGCTCTGCCATCTTATTCCCTAGGTTCCTAGCATTTAGTGATACCACCCTCCACCCTCTATCCTGACTTTCTACCAGCTGCCCCTTACTCTCCCTCCCCATCCTAGACAACGAGGTCCTATCATTTCTATTGGGAGGTCCTCTCCTGATTCCCTCCACCTCATCAGCCCCCACAGCAAGTATAAATTATACTTTTGGATATAAACTCTCAGTCTCTGTTTTAACACCTGCACCTCCTTACTTAGCTGTAGCCTGTCCCCTGCATATAGATCTGGGTTTTCCCATGTGTTGCCCCTCTCCTCCCAGCCATACCCCAAGGAATCACACCATTCTCTCAGCCACTTGTTGAAGTCCATGATTCTGCTTTTTCTGAACATACTTGCCCTTGGCACTGGCAGAACTTCTGAGAAGGCTACTGTGCTTCCCTCCTCTCTGTATAGCTTCCACACTTCTCTGAAGCAGTCCTGAACCTTCTCTATCTGCTTTCATTCCAGATCATTTGTTTCCAGGAGAACAATGACGTGTTCCCTCCACCTTCTGTCCACACCTACCGATGTGGTGATGCACCCTACCTGCTGTCCTGCCAGGCATGCCAGATGCTGCTCTTCCTGGCATCTGTATCTATAACAAATAGCTAAACATCACACCTGTTCAACATTTCACATATATTTATCCATGTAAATAAGCAAAGGTGTGTTTTGTTATTGTAAGTTACTAGAAAGTGGCCACCATCTTGTTTTAAGTCATGTGACCCAAGACATCATGTCATTTGCCTATTCTATGGCTTGTCGTACACTTTAACAATCCTGACAAGCATTTCTGTCTATTTCTGCCATTACTCATGGATTTAGTGAGATATAGCACATACTGCAATAGAATTGGTCACAGCCATGGTAGTGAGGTATGGTAGCCTATTTGACATAAACTGGGGCTGCAGTGTAATGTTCCAGATCAGAAATTACATCCAGGCACCTATATCTATTACAAACATTGAAACATCACACCTTTTCACCATTTCACATTTATTTATCCATGTAAATAAGTAAAAGGTGAGTTTTGTTACTGTCAATGACTGTAAAGTGGCTGCTATCTTTGTGGGTCATGTGACCCAAGGCATCAAGACATTTGCCCATTATATGGCTTATTTTACCCCTCAACTACCCTGACAAGTATTTTTGCCTATTTTCTGACATCACTTCAATGATTTAGTGACATATTGCACATAGTGCCATAGGTGGTAAACCAAAGGCCTGAATTGGTCACATCCCTGGTAGTGAGGTATGGTATTCTATTTGAGATAAAATGGGAGGCAGTATAATATTCCAGATCAAAATTATATCCAGGCACCTCTAGCTATAACAAAAGCTAAACATCACACCTATTCAATATTTCACATGTATTTATCAAAGTAAGTAAGTCAAAGGTGTGTTTTGTTACTGTAAATGACTATAAAGTGGCTGCCATCTTGTTTTAGGTCATGTGACCTGAGGCATCAAATCATTTGCCCAGGTGAGGGGTACAGGCAAAGTGGGCAAGCATTAAGGATGGAATACTTGAAGCAACATCCCATTGTGTTAGATAGAAAAGAAGTGCAAAAGAAGAAGGAAACCACTTTGGTTCTCAAATACAGTAGCAGAAAGGTCAGAGCCAAAAGGCTGGCCTTCTGGAAATATAAGGGAACACAGCGGGTTGAAGACAGGGAGGATGCCAAACTTCCCTAATCGAAGCAGGAAGGCAGTAAGGCAGGCAAAGTCCCAAACTGAGGAAACACTAGCACGAACAGTAAAGAAGGTGACAAGACTTTCCATTGATACATTAGTGAAAGGAGAAAGTCCAGAGGGGGTATTGCTAAGCTCAAAGGAGAAAAGGGGCATGTGAGGAGGAGGACCCTGTAAAGCATCTATCCTAAATAGATACTTTTGCTCAGTATTTACTGGAGAGAAGGTAGGGCAGGACCCACAGCTCAGCACCATGGACACAGGGGAGGGAGGTGAGCACTACTCCCTTCACAAAAGAAAGGGTCCTACAAGAGCTCGCTAAGCTCAGGGTGGACAAGGCAATGGGACCTGATGGCATACATCCAAGGATACTTAAGGAGCTAAGGGTGGAACTAGCAGAGCCATTAGCAAAACTGTTTAGTGAGTCTCTGAGCACAGGAGAGGTCCCAGAAGACTGGAGAAGGGTTCATGTGATCCCGCTCCACAAGAGTGGTAGCAGGGAGGAGGCAGGGAACTACAGACCAGTCAGTCTTACCTCAGTAGTGGGCAAGATTATGGAGGCATTCCTTAAGGAAAGAATAGTCAACACCTGGAATCCATAGGGAACAGGATCCAAGACAGCATGAGTATACAAAAGGAAGGTCCTGTCAAACTAATCTCATAGATTTCTTTGACTGGGTAACCAGAGTGGTGGACCAAGGGGAGCAGTTGATATTGCGTACATTGACTTCAGCAAAGCTTTTGACACTATTCCAGATAGAAGATTGATAAATAAGCTGGGTAGGATAGGGTGGGTCAGAAGTTGGTCAACTGGGTGGCAAGCTGGTTGATGGGCAGAAACAGAGAGTGGTAATAAATGGTATACAGTCAGAAGAGATGCAAGTCACAAGTGGGGTACCTCAGGATCAGTCCTGGGGCCAGTCCTCTTCAATATCTTCATTAGTGACATTGCAGATGGACTAGAGGGTAAGGCTTGTCTGTTTGCAGATGACACCAAGGTCTGCAACAGAGTAGATGATCCAGAATGGGTGGGCAGAATGAGAAGAGATCTGAATAAACTAGCAAAATGGTCAGAAGAGTGGCAACTGGGATTTAATGCAAAGAAGTACAAGATCATGCACATAGGAAGAGAAACCCTGAGGCCACCTATAGGCTGGGAGAGGAGTTGCTGGCAGTCACAAAGGAAGAAAGAGACTTGGGCATCATCATCACCGATGACCTGAAATCATCCAAGCAGACCTCTAAAGCAGTAGGTAAGGCTAGGGGATGTTAGGGTGTATTAGTAGGGTATCACAAGTCGTAAGAGGGAGGTAATAATCCCTCTTTACAAGACACTGGTTAGGCCCATCTGAGTACTGCATGCAGTATGGAGGCCACACTTCACAAGGACATTAACTAAATTGAGGCAGTCCAGCTTAAGGGCAACCAAAATGGTGCAGGGACTGCATCAGAAGACATATGAGGACAGATTAATGGAGCTCATATGTATACCTTTGAGCAAAGGAGGAAAGAGGTGATATGATCGAGACACTCAAACACCTTAAGGGCATTAACAAGGTGAAAGAGTCTAACATGTTAAAATATAAGAAAATAGCAGGGCAAGAGGACACAGCATGAGATTAGAGGGAGGCCGATTAAGGGTGAATGTGAGGAAATTATTTTTTCACAGAAAGGGTGGTGGATGCATTGAATGGCCTACCTCAGGAAGTGATGGCTATGAGTATAATGCAGGGCTTCAAACAGGTGTGGGATACCCATAAGGAGCAATACAGATGAGTATAAATAGATAGGCCACTGACAGAGCAAAGGCCGATGGCACATTTATAAAGTAGAAAAGAAATGGGCAGACTGGATGGGCCTTGCTGTCCTTATCTGCCATCAACTTTGTGTTTCTATGTTTCTATAGCTTGTTTTACTCCTCAGCAACCCTGACAAGTATTTCTGCCTATTTACCGCCATTACTTCATGGATTGAGTTACTTACAGCACATAGTGCCATAGGTGGTACACCTCAGGCCTGAGTTGGTCACAGCCTTGGTAGTACCCTAGTTGAGATAAAATGGCTGTGCAGTGTAATATTTCAGGTCAGTAATTATATCCAGGCACCTATATCTACAACAAATAGCTGAACATCACACCTATTCAGTATTTCACATGAATGTATTCATGTAATAAGCAAAAGGTTTATTTTTTACTGTAAATCACAAGAATGTGTCCGCCATCTTGTTTTGGGTCATATGACCCTGGGCATCAAGTAATTGGCCCATTCTATGTCTTGTTCTACCTCGGCTACCCTGACAAATAATTCTACCTATTTCCTGCCATTACTTCATTGAATTAGTGACATATAGCACATAGTGCCATAGGTAGTACACCCAGGGCTGAATTGGTCACAGCCCTGGTAATGAGGTATGGTATGCTATTTGAGATAAACTGGCAGTGCAGTGCAACATTCTAGATCAGTAATTATATCCAGACACCTGTATCTATAACAAACATCTAAACATCACACCTATTCAACATTTCACTTGTATTTATCCATGCAAATAACAAAAGGTGTGTTTTATCACTGTCAATGACTATAAAGTGGCCACCGTCTTGTTTTTGGTTATGTGACCGAGGCATCAAGTCATTTGCACATTCTATGGCTTATTTTACTCCTTGACAACCTTGACAAGTATTTCTACCTATTTACTGCCATTATTTCATTGATTTAGTGATGTATTGCACATAGTGCTATACGTGGTACACCCAGGCCTGAATAGGTCACAGCCATGGAGTGAGATATGTACCCTAGTTGAGATAAATGGGGTGCAGTGTAATATTCCAGGTCAGTAATTATATCCAGGCACCTGTATTTATAACAAATAGCCGAACATCACAACTATTCAATATTTCACATGAATTTACCCATGTAAATAAGAAAAAGGTGTGTTTGTTACTGTAAATGACAAGAATGTGGCCGCCATCTTGTTTTGGGTCATGTGATCCTAGACGTCAAGTCATTAGCCTATTCTGTGTCTTGTTCTACCTCAACTACCCTGACAAGTATTTCAGCCTATTTCTACCATTAGTTCATTGATTTAGTGACATATATTACATAGTGCCATAGGTGGTACACCCCAGGCCTGACATGGTCACAGCCCTGGTAGTGAGATATGGTACCCTATTTGAGATAAAATGGGGGTGCAGTGTAATATTCCAGATCAGTAATTATATCCAATCACCTTTATCTATAACAAACAGCTAAACATCATACCTAGTCAACATTTCACTTCTATTTATCCATGTAAATAAGGAAGAGGAGCGTTTTGTTACTGTAAATGACTATAAAGTGTCTGCCATCTTGTTTTGGGTCATGTGACCTGAAGCATAAAGTCATTTGCATGTTCTGTGGCTTATTTATTCCTCATCTACCCTGACAAGTATTTCTGCCTATTTCCTGCCATTACTTAATTGATTTAGTGACATATAGCACATAGTGCCTTAGATGGTGTATCCCAGGCCTGAACTGGTCACAGCCCTGGTAGTGAGGTATGGTACCCTAGTTGAGACAAAGTGGGGTGCACTGTAATATTCCAGAATAGAAATTATATTCAGGCACCTGTATATGTAACACACAGCAAACATCACACCTATTCAACCTTTCACATGTATTTATCCATATAAATAAGCAAACTGTGTTTTGTTACTGTAAATGACTATAAAGTGGCCGCCATCTTGTTTTGAGCCATGTGACATGAGGCATCAAGTCATTTGCCCATTCTGTAGCTTATTTTACTCCTCAACTAGCCAGACAAGTATTTCTGCCTATTTACTGCCATTACTTCATTAATTTAGTGATATATATAGCACATAGTGCCATACATGGTACACCCCAGGCCTGAATTGGTCACAGCCCTGGAAGTGAGATATGGTACCCTAGTTGAGATAACATGGGGGTGCAGTGTAATATTCCAGGTCAGTAATTATATCCAGGTATCTGTATCTACAAGAAATTGTTGAACGTCACACCTGTTTAGTATTTCACATGTATTTATCCATGTAAATAAGCACAAAGTATGTTTTGTTACTGTAAATGATAAGAATGTGCGCTATCTTGCTTTGGGTCATGTGACCCTAGGCATCAAGTCATTGGCCCATTCTATATCTTGTTCTACTTCTCAACTACCCTGACAAGTATTTCTGCCTATTTCTTGACATTACTTCATTGATTTAGTGACATATAGCACATAGTACCATAGATGGTACACCCCAGGGCTGAATTGTCACAGCCCTGGTGTTGCGGTATGGTATGCTATTTGAGATAAACTGGGGTGCAGTGTAGCACTTCAAATCAGTAATTATATCCAGGCACCTGTATCTATAATAAACAGCTACACATCACACCTATTCAACATTTCACTTGTAATTATTCATGTAAATAAGCAAAAGGTGTGTTTTGTCAATGTAAATGACTATAAAGTGTCCGCTATCTTTTGGGTCATGTGACCCAAGGCATCAAGACATTTGCACATTCTATGGCTTATTTTACTCCTTGACAACCCTGACAAGTAGTTCTGCCTATTTACTGCCATTACTCATTGATTTAGTGACATATAGCACATAGTGCCATAGGTGGTACACCCCAGGTCTGAACTGGTCACAGCCCTGGCAGTGAGGTATGGCACCCTAGTTGAGACAAAGTGGGGGTGCAGTGTAATATTCCTGATCAGAAATTATATCCAGGCATCTGTATATATAAGAAATAGCTGAATATCACACCTATTAGATATTTCACATGTATTTATGCATGTAAATAAGTAAAAGGTGTGTTTTGCTACTGTAAGTAACTAAAACATGGCCACCATCTTGTTTTGGGTCATGTGACCCTAGGCATCAAGTCATTGGCCCATTCTATGTCTTGTTTTTCTCCTCAAGCACCCTGACAAATATTTATGTCTATTTCTTACCATTACTTCATGGATTTAGTGACATACAGAACACAGTGATATAGGCAGTTCTCCACATGCCTGAATTGGGACCAACACACATATTTGAATAAAAGCAGCAATCCATGAACAGGCATAATTTATGGTCATACTTGCATATTTTTTATAAAACATGTATTTTACCACTAAACCTGTATTTTGAAATTTGGATGTTATACACGAGTATTCACTGGGGTCATGGTCAGTGAGCTAGTAGTATCACAGGGTATCATGGTGGCATCTTGGATTTGATCATGTGACAATTACATTGTTTCCATACTATCAACGATGGCTAAATTAAGAGAATAATAAGTTAGGAATTCAAAAATATATAGTTTGTTGAGGTTTTGACTCAAAAATACATGGAATACTTACTCAAATCTTAATAGACTCAATTACAGGAAAATGCCTGACATTTATCATTATTCCATTGCCGTTAATAGGGTTAAGGAAAACAAATCCCCAGCGTACCTAATAGAAAAAAAAGGCAAATTAGTAATAATGAAGAGAGGTGTGAATGAGAATAGATGTGGTAAGGAGAAAAGGCAAAGGAAAACTAGGAGCTGACGAAAGCAGGATGGTATTCAAGATAGAAGGCAATGTCTGCCAACACATGAAGTCTATGGAATAAAATTCTGCACTTAGAGGTCATTATGGCAGAGGATGACCTGGACATTGTCACCATTATAAAGTCATGGTGCACTGATAACCATGACTGGGATACAGCCATTCACTTTAAAGTCTCTCCTGGTTCCTTTTATATTTGAAGAACAAAGAAGATAAAGGGGAGTGAAGCTATCCAAAGGATATCAGTGAACTTGTTTCAAAATATTATAGATTCACTCGACCCCTATATTGAATCTTAATTTTTAAACTATAATTTTAAATATTTTCTCCTTCTAAGTTTAAATATTAAGCGTTTCAAATGAAACAATGCATAAACCAATGTATTTAAGGTAACTTTTCAATTAAGCTCCCACAATATTTTATTTTTCTGTAGTAACGTTTCAGAACTTCATAAATGTTCCTTCATCAGACATGGAGCTAAAATATGCATTCTAAAAAAAAAAATGACAAAAATACGTTTTAATACACTTGTATGAAATTTTTGTTTGAAAATATTTTCTCAAATAGTTCTAAAATTAATGTAGAAATTTAAACTTGAAATTCGAGAAAAGTTACCTTAAATACATTGGTTTATGCATTGTTTCATTTGGGATACAGCCATACCATGCTATACTCTGTTCAGGAAGGACAGGGATGAAAAAAAGGGTGAAGATGTGTTCTTTATGTGAGGGATAGCATAAAAGTGACATATGTACAGGGAATCGGGAGGGGTGGTGGTACTGTGGTCACCCTAGAGAAGGGAATTTAGCCACTATATGCACTGGTGTGATCTACATATCTACAGCACTGGTGGGGAGGGGAGTTGGGAGTTGGAAAAGTTCTGATGGAAGCCATCCAAAGCATTGGAAATAAAGGGGGTGTGCTGGTGAGGACTTCAATCTGCTGTATGTGGATCGGAGCATCCCAGCTACAGCTTCTGCTAGAGTAGGGACATCCTGGACTCCCTGCAGGTGTGTTCCTCAGGCAAGTAGTTATGAAGCCCACTCATGGGGAGGGTACTAGATGTTGTACTAACTAACTGGGACAGTGTTGCAGATGTCACAGTGGGTGACCACCTGGAGACCAGTGATCATTGTACTCTGTAGTTCAATATAAATATTGAGGCAGACTCAAACCACACAAAGGTGAGGATTCTGGATCAGGAGAGCTGATTTTAAAAAGATTGGGGAGTGCCTCAGGGATACCCTGGCTGGTGGGGGGACTTAACTGTAGTGTAGTAACTTTGGGCAAAATTAAAGGGGGCAGAAAAGGCAACAAACCTCTGTGTCAGGCTAGTAAGAAAAGGCACGAGGAAAAAAAGACCACTATGGTTCTCGAAGAAGTTGGCTGGGAAGGGAAGGTCAAAAAGTTAGCATTTAGAAGATATAAGAAGACACAGAATGATGAGGATAGGGAGCTGTATCTAGAGAAAGAGAGGGAGGCAGGAAAATCAGTTAGGAGTACAAAGGCACAAACAGAGGAGAAAACAGTCCAGGAAGTTAAGAAAGGAGGAAGGATTCTTTTTAGGTATATATACGAAAGAGAAAGACCAGGGAAGGATTGTAAAACTAAGAAGTATAGGGGAAATTGTGTGGAGGGCCAAGAAAAGCAGACATCATGAACAAATACTTTTGTTCAGTGTTCAAGAAGAAAGGGAGGTGAGGCCACAGAAAAGGGACAGGAACATTGAAGGAAGGAGATGGACACTAGTTCATTTACATAGGAGAGACAGTCCAGAAGGAACTCACAGATCTGAATGTTGATAAGGCAAGGGGCCTGATGGAGTCCATCCAAGGATACTGAGGGAGGAAAAGACTATTGACAATTCAGGAGAGGTGTGGTACACTGTGTTACTGTGGAGGAGCACTGTGAGCAGGGCTTTGCAAAGCACTTTTGGCTAGAGCAGGTATGCCACCATTGCCTCGAAAACAGAAGGAGACTTTATTATATATGTATCTATCTATCTATCTATCTATCTATCTATCTATCTATCTATCTATCTATCTATAGCCCAGCCAAATGCCCTTTGGGGTAACCCTTGCCTCAGTATTTGTGCACAGAGGTTCTTTGTCTTTAAATAGTTTTTATTTTAATGGGTTCACCACTTCATAACCCAGACAGACCATCTTAGGGTAGCTGGTTCATTCCACTGGGGTGTCAAACAGACGAGGCATACTGATGAGTCCTGGTAGGATGAAACACGTGTCTATGTCATCTGTTAGCACCCTTTGCAAACTGTGTGAGAGGCATTTCTGCACCATGCAATTCTGCTTAAAGTTGAACCAGCACAATATTCTGTGGTGATTTGCATATGCAGCCCATTGTGTGGGCATGTGTGATTTGTATGTTCTTGAAACTTGGTTTCCCAGCCAAATGCCATTTGGGGTAACCCTTACCTCAGTGTTTGCGCACAGAGTTCTTTGTCTTATAGATAGATAGATAGATAGATAGAGATAGATAGATAGATAGATAGATACACACACACTGTTTTTCTGGCCTCTGCACAGTCTTTCTAGACCGGCTTGTCTTTACACAGAATTAGCCTTCACTGTTGGTGTTTTTTTTTTGTTGGATCTCCTGCTAGGAGTCTGTGGTGACTAGAGCCCCAGAAAGAATCAATAGAGATAAGCCCAGCTGAGGGTGAATATCACTGGCTTGGTGGTATGAATCTGGGAGGATCAAAACATTAGGGTGGAACAGTGTCCTGTCTGTTGGACAAAAGGAGACAAAGAAATTTATTTTTCTTGTCTCCCTACCACTCTCACCACAGTCAAAACTTAAATTTTCTTTCAGAATTCTTTCAGCACCTAAAATGTTATACTTTTTGAGTGGCTGGCACATTAGTGTATTAGTAGATTACGATGCCAGAGTGGAAATAATAAAGAGTATATTAAGCCTGCTATAGTATAAAACAATAGAATATTTTAGAATACTTTAAAATACTTATTTATTTTAATAAAAAGTTTTCATGGAGCAGAAATATACAGTTTTTAAATTGAGCATATTAATAGTGGTAGGTGCCCTTAAGGACCTTTTGCATACCTTTCTAGTTTATGGAGTGGCTATTTTTTTTAAATTTTCCCTGCTAATTTTGAGTCAGATGACTGCTTCAGATTATGTGGCAGCTACAGCAGGGAGAAGCTGAGAAGGCAGAGCTTGAGAGGGACATTTGTAAAAATACCTCTGTGACTTGAGGAGAACACTATACAGCAAACTGGTCCTTTGGCTTTCATATCTTTGCCCATTGCTTTTTGGGGGCTTAATCGAGCCATGGTTAAAATGCAGCTGGAGATATATTTTACTCCAGCATAAGTTTATATGGTCAGCAGGGTCTGGTTCTGTTTTCTATCTAAAAAACTTAAAAAATATTGAAATGCAGCAAGAAATAAAAGAACACTTTTGTGTCCTGTTTTCAGCTCGTTTTGGCTTCAGACTTGGCTATGAGGAATATCTTGGTAATACAGATGGAAGGATATCCTACTACCATTTTACTGAAGGTATATAAAAAATTATAAAAGCTTAATAAGTTAACAAGTTAAAAGCAAAAAGCAGATTTTGAGAATGGTTATTCAAGAAAAAATTTGGAAATTGTTGGATGAAAAAGCATAACTAAAAGCATAACTAATAAGGAAAGTGTTGGCTGGGCACCAAAATAAATAAGGAATACATAATTTAATTTACTGTGGTATAAGCATGGTATAAGTAAACTTAAAAGTTAAAATCACACTAAAGGGTTCAGGATAATATTAATCCTGGGAGCATCACCAAATTTGAATTTAGTTTATAAGAACTGAATACCATGCATTCTTGTCTTCTTCTTTTGTTATATTTTATTTTTTATTATTCTCTTTTAGGTTGTAATTTAAAGCTGACATATACAATTATGTTTGGGTGGTTATTAAATGTTAATCCCACTTGTTAACTGGTGTCATCTGATGTAATTTGATGATATAGGCTACCTGATATTATTAATTGGGTCCAAGTTAAGCCAGTTCAAATGGATTGATTTTTAGTTGGTTTTGGATTTGGTATTCCTTTTTGAATTATGTTTCCAGGTATCCTATTTTTGTGGAAGGGGAACATTAAAGATAATGTATACAAAAGAAACAAAGAAATACTTCTAGAACTAAACCTGGACATGAAAAAGCTAAGGCGGAACATCTGTTTGTGACCCTACAAGGATACAAGCAAAGCTATTAAGTGAACTGGGTCTAAAACAAGAATTCTGTAAAAGGGACTGTTCACTAAAGAATGAGAGGAGCTATTGGACTCATGAGGTTTCTTTTGGCTCAAATATGTTGAATAATTAATTTATCTACATTGTATCAGTTGTATTTATTGGGGTTCTGATAACCTAATTTTTAGCTAGTAAATCAACGCTTTAAATATCTGCTGAAATCGTGTGAAGGTTTTCTTTCTGCAGATAAGCATAGACATTTATTGCCTATTTATTCTTTGGAAAGCCTGATAAGGGGCGACAGCACTTCATTTTCTAATTAATTAAGAATACGATTGGTGTTTAAGTTTGCAGTTATATTGGCAGCTATAATACTTCCAAGAGTGTTAAGCAGTTAAAGACTAAAGCCACCTCACATGGCTATTATGTTCTATAGACCTTTAAGATAAAAAATGGTGTCACACAAAGTGGAAAAAATAGCTCTTTGTTGGAAGAGGTATGACAGACTGGAGAGGGAAAAAGGAATGAAAGACCAACAAAACAGCTACTTGCCTTAAATAAAATATGAAGCATAAAGAAAATATGGAAAGTAAGGAAAAGGGGTAATTTAAACAATCAAAAATCATAAATTTTGTGGAGGTACTGCTCTGAAGGAAACCAAACTTGATTCTTTACCAACCTCTACGCCAATGTCTGCTAAGGATTTAGGCAATGGAAAGGAGGAGGATGGCATACGGCATACAGTGACCTCTGTAGGCAAACTGAAAATAAATGCTTTAGATCATTCTAATTTAGACAAATCATCCAATGTGTAACTATTTTCTGAAAACAAAACAGGACAAACTATGGAGGGTTTATCTTTATTTGCACAAGAATGGGAATCATATAATCATTCAATCTCAATTTTGAATGAAACAGATTTTTCACAGAATTTTGATTTATCAGACACACACACTTTTCCTTGGAACTATCAAAAACTAGTTGTACACGTCACTTATTAAATTCTCCAACCCTGAATAAGGGCAAAAGTAATAGGAATCAAGGGATTAATAAACATAAAATTTAAAACTATGATAATACAGACAATCTTGCATCACATGGTAAGCTTTAACACAGGACACCAGCCACTCAAAGATAAAGGTGCTAGATTTCAGAAAGGCTAACTTCCAAAAATGAGGAACAATATAAGTAGCCAGTTAATGGAAATAAAGGTTGAGGAGGTGGAGGTCATGTGGGAGAGACTCAAGAAAACAAAGACTGCCACAGATAAATGTGCCAGATGGGTCAACAAGCAAAATGAAAAAGAAGACCTCTACGGTTTTCAAAGGAAGTGGCTACCACAGTCAAAGAAAAAGAATGCATACAGCATATACCAGGGAACCAAAATTGAGAAACACTGGCAGTCATACAAGGGAAAAATGAGAGTCAAACAAACAAATTAGAAAGGCAGAAGCCAAGTCAGAGGAAAAGATAGCAGAAGGGGCAAAGACAGGAGACAAATCATTTTTAGATACATTAGGGAAAATAGGAAGATAAAAGGAGGGATAGTAAAGATTGCTATTGAAGAAGGGAATGCACCAACATGACCCAGAGAAAGCCGAACTCCTCAACAAATACCACTGCTCAGTGTTTACTAAAGAGGACCCAAGGGATGGCCCTGCCCTGAAAAACACAACACCCCAGGACCAGGGGTAAACACAAGTCCCTTTACAGAAGTCAAGTATGGGAGACGCTAAAAAACTAAAAGCAGACAAAGCCATGGGACCAGATGAGCTGCACCCAGAATCCTTAAGGAACTGGGGAAGAATTAGCAGCCCTCTGGCACTTCTAGTCCCGAAATCCTGAAAAGCGTGTGGTACCTGAAGATTAGAAAAGGGCAATAGTAGTTCCACTTCACAAATCAGGCAGTTGCGAAGACGCTAGTAATTACAGACCAGTGAGCATCATGTCTATAGCAGGGAAACTAATGGAAACACTACTGAAACAGAGGATCATAGCATTCCTCGAAACCAGGTGCTAACAAGACCCTAAACAGCAAGGTTTCACAGCAGGTAGGTCATGTCAGGCAAATTTACTCTGTTTTTTTGACTACACTACAAAAATAGTGGATGATGGTGGGCAGTGAATGAGGTCTACCTAGACTAAAGCAAGGCCTTGACTCGGTTCCACACAAAAAGCTGGAAAGAAGCTTGACCACACAGGGGCTGGTCCCAAAGTGGTCAGATGGGTACAAAACTGGTTACCAGGCAGAACCCAGAGGGACAGGTTAATGTACCGCAATCGATGGACAGCAGGGTGGCCAGCAGAGCCCCAGGGCTCCAGTGCTAGGGCCTGTGCTCTTCAATGTTTTTATAGCAGACATCACTGATGGACTGGAAGGGAAGGTGTGTCTCTTCACAGACAGCACCAAGATATGTAGGGGTGGGCACCCCAGAAGGATTGAGCAAAATAGAAGCTGACCTCAAGAAACTAGAAGAATAGTTTGGAATGTGGCAGCAGAGATTTAATGCTAAAAAGTGCAAGGTCATGCACATAGGAAAGAAAAATCCAGGAGAGAAGTATTACCTAGGAGGAGAAAGACTGGCAGCCTCAAACCAGGATCGAGACCTGGGAATCATAATCTCAAATGACTTGAAGGTTAATAAGCAGTGTGAAAAGGCAACAATGAAGGCCAATAGAATGCTGGGCTACATTGGGAGGGATGACGAGCAGGAGGAGAGAGGTGGTATTACCACTGTATAGATCACTGGTCAGGCCTCACCTGGAATATGGAGTCCAATTCTGGTGGGTCACCTTAGTAAGGACATTGACCCAGTGGAAACAGTACAGAGAAAGGTGACAAAATGATTCGGGGTCTGCAGAACATGTCCTATGAGGAAAGACTTAGGAACTGAATATGTACTCCATGGAGCAGAGGAGAGAGGAGACATGATTGAAACATTCAAGTACATAGAAGGCATTAACAAGGCACAGGAACTGTTTTGCTTCAAGAAGAGCTCCAGGACAAGGAACATGACCTCAGGCTGCAAGAAGGAGGTTGTCTACCAACACCAGGAAGTTTTCTTCACAGAAAGAGTGATGGTCGCTTGAAGCAGCCTGCCCAAAGAGATTGTGGGGGTCAACACTGTGAGGGGATTCATGAATGCATGGATAGACACAAGGGAGCCCAGACTACAAAGGGCAACTAGAGTGTCAAAATAGGTCTAAAACAAATGGGCAGACTAGATGGGCCTAGCAGTCTCTTTCTGCCATCAGCTTCTATGTTTCTATGTTTCTATATCTGTTATACAGGATCTTAGCCAGGCTATACTTGGTCTCAATAAATTGGTTACACCAGATCTAGAAAACAGGATAAAGGATAAACTGATTTCAAAGGAATCTTTTTCCTCTGAAATGCTTGCAGAGACAATTTTTCTCAAGATAATATGCTGTATTGAGATTTTAACAAGCAAACATACAAAACACCCCAAAACAGTATAAGTGTTCACAATACTACATAACCAAGTGAAGTTGAACTACAGAAAGCAGCATAAAAGGAGCAAAATCAATCCTCAAACAAGATCCCATCTCCCTCCCACTTGGATCACAGTGAGTAGCCTCACAAAAGTCACCTGGGACTGAGCTGATGTCTTAGGTAGGCAAACTAACAATAGCAACTATCTGGAGATCAGGGCTTCAAGGGACTGCCAACAATCCCTGTATTGTTCAAATATATTCAGTCGATGGTATGCTTTTCAACTTCCAAGGCCTGTGAAAGTTACTGATGCCATTCACAAAGTGTCGGATGGTGTTGTCCATCCAGTGATGGAGAATAATAAGCTTGCTGTTTATTGAGATAAGAGCCTTATGGGCTTTTACGAGGGCCAAACAAATCTTTGGAAAAATGACACAAGGCAGATCTGTGGGGTAAAAAGAATCTAGTCCCAGCCATGGGTCAAGGTAACACATATGGATGCCCAGAAGGGGCATCCTTGGGGCAATCCCAAAGAATATGTTTAAGGGAGCTGCCCTCCATACCACATCACGACACTCATGGAGAGTCTACATCCCATCTTATACAACTTAGGAGTGTAATAGATATTACGAATATACAAAATTGCATAAGTTGGTATTTATCTTGTTTAATTAATTTGTATAACTGATCCCAAACCTTTGCCAGTCCTTGTGGGCGAGGTGTAGACCTAGAGATTTCTGTCAATAAAAGCAAATCTCTGTAGGCAACTGGGGTCATTGGATTGAAGACTAGAGAAAATTTGGAGCTGATATGGCTGTTCCATCAGAGATAGAAAATCTGTGAGAAGAGGGTGGGATTGGGGATGGACACTGATGATCCCAAAAACTAGTTATCATGTGAGACAACTGAAGATGTTTAAATGGGTAATAAACAGGGATAGTGTATTGCTGTTGTATCACTCAGGTGGAGACAACCTTGTCATTAGAGAAGAAAGATCCCAAGGAAACATACCAAAGCAAAGGACAAAAACTAGGAGGAATAGGTTGGCCTCATGATACGATATCTAGATTACCTACCAGAGGTTGCAACAGAGCCTTAGACCAGCTGACCTTCAAGTAGAAACAGATCTGCATCAAGGCTTTAACGAAACACCATAGGAGCAGAGTGCTACATAACTGTGAGGGAAAAGAAGGGGATGAATAGTAGACTAGAAAGTTGTAGGTCATATTGTAAGCATAGTTGGAATTCCAAGGACTGCCATAGAGAGGCATAGGTCCTAGATTGAGGGCATCCAGGGACAGTGGCCACTGAAAAATCTTGCAGCAATGAAGAGCACAGTAACATAGAAAAAAAATCAGGCAACCAGATTCCCCTCTCTCCTTAAAAAGCGCCAGTTTATAATAAGCCCACGCAGCCACACATTTCCATAAAAATTCCAAAAGAATGCTCTGGAGTTGAAGGAACTAGACCTAGACTTTAGGGAGAAATGACTAATCATACCCAAGGAGTACAATATTCAGGATAAAATATTAATTTTAATAGTGTGAATTCTGCCCAAGAGAAAGAGGAAGAGCTGACCTACCTGTGCAAGTCTGCTTTGATAGCCAAGAGTAAAGGGAGAAGTTACTGTCCACGACTCTGAGGGATATCAAGAAATTTGAATGTCAAGTTACATGATCGCAATGGGTGCTCAGAAAGACCCAAGTCCAAATTAACTGCTCTGAGATGTGGACATTCAGAGGGAGGACTTGAGTTTTGTTAGTGTTAGCTTTACCCGCCAATGATGAAAACTGGTGAATTTCTCTAAAGCCACTGGAATTGAGGAAGAGGAGATCCCATGTGTAGGAAGAAGTCATCCACGATGCCGATAACATATATTGGGAACATCCCATTGGGATGCCCTGAATTGCCGGGTTACTATGAATCTTATGAAGGAGGGGGCTCTAGGTACAAAGGAAAATATGCATTAATAATTAAATTGCCTATGTGCAGCTATTGAAGGCATTGGCAACCTTAAGTTTGAATGTTGGGCAGAGGAGGTCTCATGGACCCCAGGCAATATTCACTAAAGGTGCGCAAGGCACTTGTGCACACACCACTTTAGCCCCTGATGCACAGCTGCACTGGGTGTGTCAAAGGTGTGCCTGCACTTTACAGCATTCACTATGTGGCATAGTGCCAGGTGGAGGGGCACTGAGTACACCAGCCTGAACCAGGCATATCCCAGTGCACACCCATATTTTCACTGTCTGCTGGGTGCGGCACTAACAGGATACAGGACTGTGTGCTGCCCCAGCCCACTAGGCAGCAGTGGAGGGCTGGGGTAGCAGCTGTGGTGATGGCCCAAAGTTATGTGTCACCTCATCACTTTATGCAACACCCCTGCCTCCCTGCTACCTATGAATGGGCACAGGGATCCACTGTTGGGCAAAGCATGGCATTCAATTAGATGCCCACCCAGGTCTGCAGCTCTACTCCTGACCATCCATGTGACCATGCATGTGGATGGGTGTGGCTGCAGACAGGCACTGCATGGGTGCATGCCTTTGCGCATGCCACACTTCCTGTGGCTGTCCAGGGCTGCACAGGTACATGAGTGGGTAACATGTCTCAAGCATGCATAACTGACCCCTTATGCATAGGGGCCAAATTGAATAGTAAAGGGGAAGGAATCCCTGCCTGGTTCCACACTGAAGTGAAACCGAGGCAGAGAGTCAAGTCAAGTCAAGTCAAATTTATTTATAAAGCGCCTTTCAAATTCAAGGCGCTGTACAACAATAAACAAAACAAAGACAAAAATCCAAACATTGACAACCATAACTATAAAGAATAAGCCAAAGTAAAAGATGTGTTTTAAAGCAAATTTTAAAACTGTCAACGGTCGGGCATTCTTTTAACCAGCGAGGTAGAGAATTCCACAGGGTTGGAGCTGAAAAGGCAAAAGCACGAGATCCCGATAACTTCAAACGAACCCTAGGAATTCTAGCAATCCTCACTGGCGGAGCGGAGAGGATGGAGGGGCAATAGGAACCAGAAGATCTTTCAGGTAACCGGTCCCTGATCATGTAGGGCTTTAAAGGTTAGTAAACCAACCTTAAAGATAATCCGCCATCGAACAGGCAGCCAGTGCAGTTCGCGGGTTACAGGCATAATATGACTGGTTCTTAAAGTCCCAGTCAAAAGCCTGGCTGCAGCGTTCTGCACCAGCTGAAGGCAGCGGATATCAACCCTGGTAACCCTAGGTAGAGGGAATTGCAGTAGTCCAGACGGGTGGTAACAAAGGCGTGGACTAAAGTTGAAGGTCCTCCCGGGAATCAGATGTTTCACCCGGCGATATTCCTCAGATGGTAAAAGAGGATTTGACAACAGCTGACACTTGTGATTTTAAGGTCAGACCGTCCATCAAAAATAACGCCTGATTTCGAACCTGTGAAGAACTAGAGAGCGGTACACCACCAAGTAATAAGCTCGATGGCTTTCCAACACCTAGTCCCCACCCAGGATGACCTGAATCCACAACCAATACCTCGGTCTTATCCGGGTTAAGTTTAACCAGCTCAAACTCATCCAAGTTCTGATCTCATCCAGGCAGTTATTAAGTACAGAGAGTGCATCACTCTGATCGGGAGAAAGACATATACAGCTGAGTATCATCTGCATAGCAGTGAAAACTCAAACTGTATCTCCTGATGATTTCTTCCAATGGCAGCATATACACGCAAACAACATAGGGAGCTAAAATGGAGCCTGTGGTACCCCACATGGTAGGGAGAAAGCGTCAGAGGAATAAATTCCAGTGACAACTCTCTGAGACCTACCAGTGAGTTAAGAACGAAACCACTTGTGGACTGTACCAGACAGCCCATAAAGACCCATAGTCGCTCCAATAGCACCCATGGTCTACAGTGTCAAATGCCCGCAGAAAGATCAAGAAGGACCAAGATGGTACAAGCCTTTCGATCTCTAGCCATTAGGAGGTCGCCAATACCTGAACAAGGGCAGTCTCAGTACTGTGCCTTTTCCTGAAGCCAGACTGGAGTATCATAGACATTATGAGAGGTGAGATGATCATCCAATTGCAATGCAACTGCCTTTTCAATAACCTTACCAACAAATGGCAGGTTAGAGATAGGCCGGTAGTTAGCTACACAGTCTGGGTCCAAGGAGGATTTTTAAGGAGTGGTCAATTACCGCCTCCTTAAGGGGATCAGGAAAACCCCATCTCCAAGGATTTCCAGACAATGTCAGCAAGGATAGGTAGATAACTTCTACACAACCTAGTAACAGCGGTGTAGGACCCGATCCAAACTACAACTAATTGGTCGATTGTTTGGATGATCTTCAAATGTCCATGAATTCGTGGTGAAAATCCAACCAAACAGGCCGAGGATTAGATACCACCAGTCGCCCACCACAATCCTCAAGGAGAGGCCGGACCAATACCGGACCTGATGCTGGCAACCTTATCTGCAAGAAAGCGTAGCAACTCCCGTGCATCTAAGCTGAGAAAGCTTCTCTGGGCTGAAGACAGACTGGATTGCACAGTCTGTCCACAGTCTGGAAAAGCTGAGCCAGTCGATTCCTTGCAGCAGAAATCTCTCTGGACAGAAATTCTGCCTTCTACGAGTGATTTCTGATTGGTAGCTTTCATAATGGGCTAGCAATCTAAGCTTGTCAGCATCAAGGCCCTGATTTCCGCCAGGTTTTCCAGCCTTCAGCCTATCATTTACTCCTTCAAGGAGCCATCAAACCATGGGCTCCTTGAATGGATGGTGAGAGGCCGAACACCTAACAGGAGCAATTTTGAGAGGACCCCATTGCATCTAATTCTGCCTTCTGCTGTGATAGAGTACCTGTATCCAATTACAAAGCATCAGGAAGCCAAACTTCCAGATAGTGGCAAACAGGAATGTCCAAGAGACCCTGTAAAAGGCTTTTTCCACATTCAGGATACCAACACAGCTGGTATGTCACTGTCCCCAGACATGGAAATTAGATGGAGAATTTTGCAGAGGTGGTCGCTGGAGTGTCACCGAGCCATGAATCCCACCTGCTCAGGAGAAATCAGGTCATACCAAACCTGGAGTACTCAGTTAGCAAGAACATTGGATAATATCTTCAAATCAATATTAAGCAGAGAAATTGGGCAGTAACTGTCAGGGAGGAGAGGATTTTCCCCAGTTTAAGGATCAAGGATATCCAGGCTTGAGTGAGGGAAGAGTCAGTTATGTTTGATACAAGAAGGTAGTTGAATTAACGAGTCCATAAAAGGTGAGAATATCAAGAAACATGGAATAGAAGAAAATAATGAATCCATCCTGGCCTGGAGCTTTCTCCATAGAAGATGCTCCATCACCAGACGAACTTCATGCAGTGTAATAGGGGGCCCGTAGAAGGTCCTGCTGTTGTGAGATAGTGTAGGAAAAGTAAGACGGGTGAGATACTCCTCAATTTGCTGACAAGAGTGTGAGGTATGGGTTCTTGGCTGTACAGGGAGCTATAAAATGAATATAAGGTGCTAACTATTTCCCTGGGATGAGTGAAGACTGGGCCTGAAGGGTCGGGCTGAAGGCTGGGGATGGCCTTGAGAGGTCGATCTATTTTAGTGAAGGGCTAGGAGTCTTCTGGCTCTTTCACCTGCCTCCAGATAGTATATTTTCATGTGCTGAAGTGCAGAGTCTGCCTTCACAGCGAGTGGGCCCATAATACTGTACCCTGAGATCATGCAACCTAGCATAAGATGCCATATAGGACCTAGATGAGAGTGAGAATTCCAAAGCTCTGATCCAGGAGAGAAGCTAATCCAGTTTCTGGGAATGACGCCTCTTGAGTGTGGTGGCCAATCTCATACATTTCTCCTTAACTGCACACTTCAAAGCAGCCCAGAGTATATCTAGGGCCTTTACTGAGCCCTCATTTCTCTTAAAAATTATTGAGGAATCCCTGGAGAACATCGGGAGGTAGGATCTTTAAGGACAAAAGGGTTGGGGTGCCATATTCTATCTGACTCCTCAAGGCCATTTATTGAGTGATCTAGCCACACAGGCACATGATCTGAGATTACCAATGGGGCAATAATGCAGGACACTAAACCCAAAAGGGTTTCTTTACTAACCAGAAAGAAATCTATGTGGGAGTCCATAGAATGAGGGGCTGAGTGAAATATATATTGATGAGTAGAGGGGTAGAGTGTACGCCATGTGGTCAATCAAGGCCAAGGTATCCATAAATTTCCTCAATCCTCATTACTCAGGAGAGGCCTTCTGGGAAATACCCAAGCGGTCCAAGTTTGTATGTAGGACCAAATTCCATTCTCCACCAAGGTGCACAGACAAATTTAAATAACTCAGATTTTAGAACAAATCCTTCAAAAATAGAATATAATAAAGAATGTTTCACCAAGGAAGGAAATGTTTCTTCTTTTCTTTCCAACCAAATGCTAGAAATTATAAAATAAGATCCATATTTTACTAATGTAGTTATTTTGGGAAATCTTGGAGCACTTAAACAGAAATGGCAAACTTAAAGGCTGATGTGTTTTTTAATCAGGGTATTTTGAAACAAATAGAAGTTAAAAAGCAAATAAATTCTGACTTATCATGTTACATTTGTGAAGAAGAGAGCCTAGGAATATGCTAACAAAGCAATTCAGGTGTTTCTACCTTCTTCTTTTGTTAGGGAACAGTATGAAAGATCAGAGACTAAGAAAGGGGAAACGAGTTTAATAAAAGATAAGAAGGCATAAAAGGCATAGAAAATCAGAAATGCAATAAAGGTAATAAAAGTGAACAAAAAGCAAACAGGCAAGAGAAAAGGATCTCAAAAATCTAATACAAATAGACCTTGAGAACCAAATAAAAAGAGGTAGTATTATAAACAATAAAGGGAATCAGAACATAGGAGTAAACAGGTTGAGCAAAATCAGTTACGAAGGGAAACTCAGTTAGTTGCACAGCAGAAGGAGAATGAACAATGAAACTCTGAGGAACTGTCTATTCAAGATGGGAATACTGTATATAGAATAATGCATGGGGAAATGTGTTACGAGATTTTGTGCACACACGACCAGTAATGCCTCATAAACCCAGTGAGCAAAGCTCAAGGGGTTTATCTAGGCTTATAAAATGGCAGGGTAAAATCATGGAATCTGATTGGCTGTTATTTATGTGTAAAATATGGTTTACACATGGCTAAAAAAGGACTGTGAAGAGTCTGGAAACCAGATCAATGGGCATTTGGAACACAGGCATTTCAGTTAGCCCCTACAGCCAGAACTGATCTTCCACCACAAACATGGCTGCTACCTTTACACTGTAAAAAAAAAACTTCATCTGGGCCCTAAAATAAAACTACCTTAAATAAAATATAAAACAAATTAATTTACGGTAGTTTCCTTGATTATCACACTCTCCTTACACACATGAACAAATTAGAAACAATAAGTATTGTTTATAGTTTTCACTACAACTGTTTCTTTGCTTACAGTGAAAAATCCCCTTCTATCTTTACCTGCTCATCAGGTAACTCTTCTTCTTGTCCTGACAGAGAGATAACTGAGGCTCTGGCTGTAACAAAGGCCTTTGTTGTCTATGCATACAGAGTGTTAGCAGAAAAACATTCTGCCAATGGAACTGAGCAGAATTTTGAATCCATGTATTCCATGGTAAACATTCTATGATAAACATTCCATATCTTGAATGTGGGGAAAACAGAAAAAATAGGAAGAAGAAGGTAGGCAA
The DNA here is from genome assembly GCA_016271365.2 of Neoceratodus forsteri. NCBI lineage: Eukaryota > Metazoa > Chordata > Ceratodontiformes > Ceratodontidae > Neoceratodus > Neoceratodus forsteri. The sequence goes on along the minus strand of CM057455.1, from coordinate 632,107,732 downwards.
CAATACAATGACATCATCAGTGACATCATTTGTTGTGAGTGGAAGGACTATTTGATCATAAATGCACACAAGTAAATCTATTGTTTCTACATATAAACATGCTTTTCCCAAATGTAAAAAGTTTTTAAAACAGGAGCCCATTTATAAGTGCAATAAAACTCCAGGTGAGTGCATGGAACAAATTTTACTGCACGCCAGAACTAAAGGCACTAGCCAAGGCCTCGTGCCTCATTGCTGCCCCTAGCCGCAGTAAAATCTGTTCCATGCACACCCTGTCGTGGTCTTATTGTGCTACATCGCACACTGAGGGTGTGCATAAAATATGAGCTAACACACTTCCCCATGTTTTATTTTTTATACCTGGTCCCATTACTGTTTTATTGAATAACACATACAGTCGTAACTGTGCAAATGTTGACCATTAGTGCTGTATAGTGCATTAGCTAAAATCGACAATTAGCTCAGTATTGCGTGACATGTGGTAATACAATATATATCTCACATGCTAATGGGCCATGTGATACAATACACTGTGCTAATGGTAAACTTTGCATGCATGAATCATGTTATACATGTGTGATTATACGCATTCATGTATAATGGAGTTTGGCAGCTTCTACCCACAGTTGATAATCATCACTAACCAGTTATTATAAATATAATAATACTGTAATACAAGAAGAGCATGTGGTCAGTGGGAAGTCAAGTGAATTTGGCAGGACAAGAAGGGAAACGATATTAAGGAGGGATTTGGTATTGATGTTCCTCCGGTTACTCTTACTCATTTGATGCCTATAAGGAAAGGCAGGAAAAGCCATCTAAAGGTATTGAATTCTTGTTAGAAATCCATGATATGGGGCCAATAGAAAATTAAACTCTGGAGAATCTGTTAATATGGGTAAAATTTGTACTACATATACCTATTGGAGAAAGGGAAATACTTGTGTTACATCCACCAAATTCAGCATGAAAGAATTGTGCCTTTCTATTTATTTATGCATTTCAGATTGGGATTAATACTGTTGAGTCATGGACTCATTTACAAAGGTTCCAGGTCACACAGATTCTGTACATAAGACAGTCAAACAACAATTAGGTTACATAAGGTTGCACAGATTCAGTAGTAGGCTACATTACAATTTACAAAAGGGTCCACATGAGTACACTGGTTGCAAAGAAACTTAGTGAACCCAATAGCCTAGGACACAACATGATGAGATTTGAGTTCAGTGCAAAATAGAGAGAGCTGTTTACATTTCAGATGCAGACTATAGTGTAAAGCTATGCCAGGGTAAGTGCAGAGTAGAGCAAGAGGACTAGAATACAAAACTTGCTCGAATTAGTGAAGCAGCCAGAGAAGGCTTTGTCAGCACCTGGTATAGGAGAAGCAGTGTGGTGGGGAGGAGAATCATGATAGAGGTGAACAGAGGGGAAGAGGTGTAGGCAGAGGAGGAGGGGGGAATGCCAGGTGGTGAACCAGAGGAGTGGGGGAGGGGTGGCAAGGGGGAACTGATAGGAAGAAGGAGGTGGGGTGACAAGATGGAGGTCAAGTGGAGGAGGAGACATGTGAGGTGGGGCAACAATGATGAACATTTGGTCCACAACATAGGAAAGCATGTTACTTTTTCAGACATTAGGAATAAGAATGTTAGGCCCAATAATAGTTCCAAGGCTTATAGGGAGTAACATGGTGAGCCCTGAAGCAATTGCTCATAGTAGAACTAGAAAATAGGATAGGAATAGAATCAAAATGTTACAAGAAACTATTGTCAAATATGAAAAGGGAAATACATTTTCATGGGAAAATTGAACTCTTTCAGTTTTTGGGTGGAAGACAATTGAAGATGAACCAATAGGAAAGGTGAAGTGGGAATTGGCAGTATCTGTCTCGATCTCTTGGGGTGAATGTTGTACCCAGCTCCATAGCTTGGATTAAAATTAATAAGGGCATTTTAGATATCCCACAAATAGACATTGCATTTAAAGTTCAAACTGTAAGATTTGGTTTTAAAATCTTCACAGGTACTGGATGTTTTGGGAATATTAATAACATATTTTGGGACATTGGCTGTAGATTTGGTGTCTGAGCAAGTTATAGAAAGATCCCTTAATATAAGTGATGGGATGACATTTGAAGAAAACAATAGATAGGCAGTCTTGCAGACAATATCTTCCATATGGCATAGTGAAGAAAAAATGATTGTGCTATGTAATTCACAAACGGTAACAAATAAAAATTAGAGCTTATTTCATAGAATACTGAAGGTCTTGTTAAATTAGCAGACAAAGAAACCAAATACTTTTAGGTCAAATTTGATATACTTTGTCTACAAGAGACCAGGTCTCCTAATATTCCATTAATATCAAGATTTATACCTTATGTTATACCAGCTGTGAGCGAGAAAAATATGGGCTTAATAAAGCAGGAATTGCCATATTATTTATTTATTCAACTTTGGTAACTGGGCAAGCCCACCGGCCCCAAGGTTCCTTTTCAGGGGTGACCTGGAGTTAGTTGCACAGAAGAGCATTTCACATACAGAGAGAGAATATATAACAGGTGGATACTTGCAGCCATTTCAGGTTACTATCTGGCCAGCACAATGCAGAGTTTGAGTCTTAGTACATGGTGCGGATTGGTCATGCATACATTTGGAATACAGTGGAGTTAGTTAACTTGCATACAAATAGAACAGTAGACAATATCTTGAGTCTCCCTAAATAGGGTGGTCTGGGCTTGCCTGGGGAAGATAAGTAGGGAGCTAGTCTCTTTTAGGTAAGAGTTTTAGTGCAAGAACAAATGCTGATTCCCAGATGGTGTGCCCATAGTCCAGACTGGAAGCTTCAAAGAGAGGTTGCATCCCATAATTGCTGTGGTAGCTTATTCCACAGGACAGGAGCTGCTTGGGCAAAGGATTTGGTGCCAGAAGTGGTGCGTATCCTGGGCTCTTCCAAGAGATTTGTCCCAGAGGTAACGGAGCTGCCTGCCTGCTCTCTTTGGGACCAGCAGTCCAGTCATGCTGTCTGGGGGGCAGTTGAGGAACTTAAATGTGTTACATAATAATGGGTACTGCAGCTGGCTTGTGAGCGACGGGCCAGTTAAGGACAGCCAGTGCTTCACAGTGGTGTGACCTTTTGGATGCTGTGGTGAATTGGGTAACCTTATTATATAGTACCTGCATTCTATTGTATTCCTGTTTTCCCATACCCTGCATGACAGAGGCGGCATACGTCAGGGTTGGGAGCAGAATGCTATTAGCTATTGTTGTCCTGGACGCAGGCACTAGCTGGTCATTCAGGTGACATAGCAGGCCATGCTTCTGGTGCAGTGTTTTGGTTACCTGATGGACATGTGGTTTGAGGGTGAGGCCTTGGTACAAATTGAGACCTAGGTACTTATTGGATTTCACCACCTCAATAGTGGTACCTGCTGAGGTGGCTATGGAGAGCAGAGAGTTTTGGTCCTGACCAAAGTTCTGGGACCTAAACCATGGCCTTAGTTTTTGTGGCATTTAGGACTAGTCTGTTTTCCATCAGCCAAGATTCTAGAGATTCAAAGTCTGATTGCAGGTGGACCCCTATGTCTACAGGGCTACTTGAAGGTCAATAGATCACTGCATCATCTGCATAATGGACCAGTGAGAACTCTCCACAGTGGTTGTTCAGATATACTGTATGTTAAGACAACTTTGAATTCAAAGGTACAATTATTCCTCTTTCACAGATTATGTACAGATTGTAAGTCTGTCAGAGATAATCTAAGGTTAATAATTGTTAATATATATTGTCCCAAATAATAAACTATTCACTTATATTTATGGACATGATTTGAATTAGATTAAAAAGTTAAGAGATAATCATGAAAATGAGGACATTTCCATTGTAGGTGATCATAATGCAAGGATTTATATAAACAAAACAGAAAAGTCTTTATTATGAAATAATGCAAAGTTTTCAAATAATTAATCAAAGAATAAATTGGATAACAAGATCTAAAGACCAAAAATTCAATTTATACAGTAAGAATATTTTTTCACCTTATGTCAAATGGGAATTCCTCCTTACTTAATGGTCACCTGCTTGTGGACCAACAGGGAATTATTTACCTATAGGGCCATTTGGGATCTTCTATTATAGATCTGGCATGGGCTAACATACAAGCATTAAAAACAATGAATGATTTTAATCTAATAGAATGTTCAGAATCCACATATTTACCAGCAGTGATAACACTGGACATGCTAGATTCCCTAGTAACACAGGAAGATCCAAATAGGAATCTGAAAGGTTTGGAAGTAATTAATGAAAAGAGAATTAGGTGGAATGATCAAATGTGACAATTTTCACAGAAATACTCAACAGCAGAATTGTATCCATCATAATGGGCAATACCTTGAACCCTGATGAAAGAGATGAGATAGTAGAAAACTGAGCAGCACTAAATTCATATATTAGACCATTTATGAGAACTACAAAATCACTCAAAAGAAACAGATTACATTGTTTAATAAAACATGCAAAACTGCAAAAAGAAACTTCAGAAGCAGGTGAGATACTGCAAAATGTAAAATCAAAAGAAAATATTAAGGCACTAAGTAGAACGAGTAAAATATATAAAAAAAATGTGGGAGGAACTTAGAACACTATATATAATAAAGACATAAAGGAATTTTGAACATTGAGGGAAAGAAGGATATGGGAGCTATATAACAGCTATTGAAGCATATATAGCACCTAACAGATGAGAGGAATACTTTCATAATCTGTATTACACAGAATTGGAAAATCAAGATTCTAGAAAAACAATTATTTAAAACATCATATAAATCAAATATGTGCTCCTTGTCCAACGATATAGAGGACAATGAGATTAGAGAAGCAGTGGGGAATTCAAGAATGCATGGGACAGACATAAGACAATTCTAGTGGGGGTAGGAGGAAGTAGGCTGTTGGTTAACTAGGATTTAGAAAATGGGCTTGAAAAAAAAGAATCCTGATTGGCTGAAAGCCATGGTCAGGCATGCATTAATTTTTCAATAGATGCCAGGTGAAAAACAAGCACCAATTTAGGGGTGCCCCATTACCAAGGGTATTACTTGGGCACCCTGAATTTTGAAACTAGCTAGCAGCCATTTTTTTCTCTCGCTTATTGAGAGGAAAATAGGCTCTCCAAACCACAACAGACCTGCACCCAAAACCAAGAAATAAAGTCTACAGCCATTCATTCATTTAATAGAAGTAACCCCATCCCCAAAATCCACCTTAGTTTCTCACAAATAAATTTTCCAACTAGATAAATGTGGCGCTTCTCGCAGCACCAGTGTAAGGTTTGCATTGTGTTTGCAAAAGAATTTCACCGAGTCTTCAGATTATTTCTAAAGGTTTATTGAGGTTATTCATCTTCACATACAAGTTCATTTCATTTCATCAATAGTGGTGCTGCTTATTCAGTTTTACATGCAGTGCTTATGTATAAAACTGTTATCTTGAAAAGCCAACACACCAGTATAAACCAATCATAAAATCATAAAATAAAGAACATGTCTATTTTAAGCTGTGATGTACATTTTTCTCCAGAACAGGTTGTTTATAGACTGTGTGGCTTCACAACAGGTTATTTATAGACTGTGTAGCTTGAAAACATGTTATTCATGAATGTGGCTTCACAACAGGTTATTTATAGGCTGTGTAGCTTGAAAACATGTTATTCATAAATATGGTTTTACAACAGGTTATTTATAGACTGTGGTGCTGGACAACATGTCATTCATAAACTGTGTTGCACAGCATTCTCTTTGTTACCCACCTTCCTAATAAGATTATTATAGGACATTTGGTGTTAAATGTTGTGAAATGTCATACTACACCTTTAATGTTACACTACAATTAAATGTTACACTACAAGCCCCTTTGTGACTCTCTATCCTCGGAGATCACACAAGATGTTGTTGCCATTGTAACATTTGTATTTGTTTGAACATCTGTGTCATCTTACGATACAAGAACACTTGCACCATAACAAGGAAACAGATTACTGCAATACTGCATATTACCACTATTAGGGTTGGACGAGTACCCAAAACAACCAAGCCCCAATCCCACTAGGATGTAATAGGTATATAAGATGACTGCTTCTCCACCTCTACAGCAGAGGCCTTTGGGAGAAAATAAGTCCTTCAGTTTGTTCATGATACCACAAGGCACCAAGTGTCAATTTATTAAATATGGGTAATATGAGATGAGGTGGAGTTGCCAAATCAGTGAATAAATCCAAGGCCATACTGGAACCATCAATATGGGTAACATTTGTTCGGCTTTTTAGGGACATTTCTGGAGGGTCCAATTTGCTACCCACCAGGTCTTGTCACTATACCCCATACATTCCAAGGTTGACCTGCGATTACACACCATGATTGGTTCCATCTCATAGCTTGGTGGTATTCATTTGCAGACGTTAGGGTAAATTTACATTATTCAGTAAACTATGGGGCTTTGATGTCTCTTCCCTCATATTAAGGTTTCATGTTCTTGTACACACTGTTGCTTGGGTAAGACAACATATTCATTGTGTACTGTGATGCTAGTATCACCTGGTATTTGGAGTCTCATGATATGGTCATGTATTAATACTCCCAAATTACTGATTTGACATGATATTTTTGGTGGTCGAAAACATACAGATGTTATCACTAGTATGGGAATCACATGTCACAGCACTTGTGCATATTGATTTAGTAAATTCCATGCTGTTAACATAGCTAAGGGTGTTAAAAATATTGTGGCATGATCCAATAATCTAGTCACATTGGTCTCACCCATCCCTAAAGGTAACCTATTTGTTTCAATTCTATTTACTTCATTGACTAGATAAGCATTTACTTCAGCAGCTAATTGAGAGCAAGCCAATTCTGTATAGCTGTCTTTAAACATATTAGAAAGTGAGTTATTTAAAAGCCTTACTATTTTAGTAATAATTCAAAATGCTGTAAGGTTTCTCTAAATGCAACCAATTTCTTCATTATCAGCTGCTAATTTCACAATAGCTGATAATGGTCCAGTATCCATATCTTTTAAAGTCCTTTCTAAAGAACGAATATGACCTTTTAAAACCAAAGAATCAATACCATCTGATGGGGCTAGAATTTTGCCCTGATATACTTTGTTTCTGTTACACTATACCCCATGCAGCAAAATTGTGCCATGCTGTTTGATTAACATTACATGCCATACCAGGCCATCGCACTGCTGGTATAAGTTAACAAAGAATAGTTATTTGCTAATGGCAATGCTATGAAAATTGCTTTAGCCCTACTGTATAGTTCGCTACAATAGTTGAATTATATAAAAATACCACATATTACGTCTTGAACCAGTATAAGATATATTTACAACTTAATATTAAGTGGATAATGTAACATGTCCTTCAGTTTTATTCAAAATAAATCTTGTTCCTCTTTCATTAACTTCATAGTATCCCCAAAGTGGAACATATATAGATCCCTTCCTGGGCTGTTGTGTTCACTACACATCGCCATGCCAGACCAGGCTTATGGTGAACATCCCATGTCACATTTTGACATTGTCCATAACAAATAAAGTACCATTTCATAAGAAGATATCCAGTGTGTTCATGTTGTTTTCCCAACAATACTGGGATACCTCCTGCAGAATGATTGGCATATGTCCTGCTATATAAACTGTTCCATATGTGCCCTGAGCATCAATATTTGTTGGAAGTTATCAGTATTAGTAAGGTGCTGCTCAGTACAAGTAAAGGAAACATCATTGTCTTTCACCTTTTGAGAAAAACAGAGCTGTATCAGTTGTCATCATTTAAAGGCTGATACAATTTACATTGTTCCACATGGACCCATTTGGTCTCTGTAGACATTTGTTGGATTCAACAAACCTGAATGATGAATGGCCCCAATACATTAATAACCATATAGGGCCCCATCCAATTAGCATTCTGTGGTCCCTTTGACCAAAATTTTCACCATGACATGATGACCCTTTCAATTGGCTGTATCACTTTTTCATCATGTTTCTGTTTGTTTTTCCAATGAGTCTGTGTCATATTTCTGGCTGCATAGGGCAAATACAGAGCTAACTGCTTCTGTATTTGTTTGTACAAAATACATCAGTTTTAATATGGTCTAACACAGGTGTAGACAAGTCTGGATCGAAAGGATAATACATCTGCATATCCCATCCAGTCATCAATTGATATGCACTATAGCTAGTACTCTTGTTTTCTGTACCTCGAATACCATTATGATTCCTGGTAAGTGTGTCACCACCTTTACCAGTATCCAACACTGTCTTTTTCAGTGCATTTTTCAAAGTGTGATTTAACCTTTCTACCATTTCTGAAGACTGTGGATGGTAGGTAAATGCAAACATTCAGTGATACCTAAGATACCACAAAAGCTGTCATTATTTTCACTATAAAATGAGTCCCTCTATTACTTTCAAGGACTCTGGGAAAACCCCAACGTGAGAACACTTGTTCCCACAATGCTTTTGCAGTAGCTTGTGCGCTATCATTTCTAACTGGTACCCATTTGGAAAATATATCAACAATGACTAGTAAATATCGGAACCCCATTTTGCAGTAGGCAAGGGTCCCACATAATCAATTTATAAGCTGGACCAAAGACTGTCCGCCAGAGGTATACGCCCTAACGGAACTCTTTTTCCAGGCATGGAGGATTCATCTGTGCACAGATGAGACAAGCCTCTAGGCATTGTTTGATATATTTCCCATTTTTGGCTACAATACTTTTGTGCCAACATTTTACATGTTTTGTGAAGTACACAGTGACCGCCAATACGATGATTGTTCATGATAATATCTTTTCTAAATGAAGTGGGTGGGATCCACTTCCTAAACCCTGATTGTCATTCCCATATTACTATATCTTCCCATATGGAAACATGTTTGGTGGTACACTGTCCTGTATCTTTCCATTGGTTCTGACAATCAAGAAGCCAAGCATCAGTATCTTGGATTCGTCCCAAACTAGGGACTTGTGATAATGCTGCTATTCATTTTGGATTATTTTATCATACTCTTCAGCCTCCCACAATTGTGTAGAGTCACCTGCTAGAGGGTCTGCCCATAAGTTTGTTTGTTTTGCAGCTATTTGAGCCAAATTATCTATCAAATTATTATTTAGTTCATGTATATCTTTTGGATTCTTTTGATGAGCCCTTACTTTCACAAATAGCAATTCTCAGCTGGTGTCTGAGCTCCTATATCCCATATATGTTGTAATATGGGAGCAAAAGTCATGGGTTCACCGATGGCTGTTCGCAGTGCTCTTTTGTCCAAATATGAAGAAAATCTAACAAGGAATTGACAACAGAAGCACAACCTGAGAAGAAATTAATGGCTTCCTGTGGATACACCATAATAGCTCATGCATTGCCTCCAATTCCGCTCATGGGGCAGAAAAACAATGATGGACATCGTACTAATATTTCCTGATTTGTTTCAGGAGTCCAAATAGCATATCTGGTATGGAAATAGCCATCATCCCAAAAGCGGGAGCCATCCATATAAACATCAATACCCATAAAGTTAGGTCTCAGCAGCAAAACTGGTTTATATTCAATACCCATGACTTCCCCACAGTCATGCATATCTCCCTCCCATGTCATTAACTCTACTAACATGGGGAGGTACATTTTTCTACAGTGATATTTTTCCTTGTAGGGCCAATGCCCATTTCACCAGTCTCTGAGAGGATACTCCCTTACATCCCTTTCTAAAAGAAAGTTTACAGGTGTATGTGAGGTTTGCAAAACAATGTGATTAAACCCCACAATATGTTCAGTAGCACTGTATTGCTCAATATACAGCTAATAAGTGTTTTACACATTCTTCATAGGTTTCCTCTACTGATGTTAATACTCAGGAAAATATCCTTCTGGATGTAAAATCCCTGATTGCTTTTGTAACAGGACTGCATTGATCACTTGATCAGTGGCATGTACCTGTATCACAATGTCTGATGACTCAGAAGAGCTAATGATGGAAGAAGCCATCATTAGTGCTTGTTTAAGATCCAAAAGATGTTACAAGAAAAATCATAGAAAAACTTCTTCTTAGCTAGTTGACATGTGAGATTTAAATAAATCTTGATTACTTCTTTTCTATTTTTAGACAGTAAATCACATTTTCCATGTCAGAATGAAATAGTTCACTTGTATAGCTTAAAATACAGCAGGACCTGGAAGTATATATTAAATTCTGACAAAATAATGTGCTCAACTTAGATTAAACATGGAAGGTCAAGTTGTGTTGAAAAAGGTCACCAATTTCAACAAGGTGAAAATTTACATATTTTTATTATTGTTTTGACAGCTTTTGCTCAGTTGAACACTCAGTTAGACAAAAGGAGGTAGTTATTCTGCCTTAACTCTGAGGAGATTTGGCACTGTAGCTGTGCCTTTGCTTATAATGTTTACAAGGACTGTTTCTTATATGAGAGGTTCTGGGTCATGCTCCTAATTGGCATGATCAAATCTCTTAATTGCCTAAGGGAGCCATCCCATCACATGCCCCATCCAATGCTGCATATCCACCACATCTGCAACTGCACTCACATATTTATTTATTGTTGATCAGATAAGTGCACTAGACAAATCCTGCCTATTTTCAGGCACGACCCGGGAGGGATACAGATGAATGCCAACTGACCTTGAACCAGATTAAGCTGTTGATGGTATTTTTAGTGAATGAGGGAAATTTGGCCAGGACACCAGGGAATTTCCATTACTCTTTCGATAAGTGCCATGGGATTTTTAACATTCACCTGAACTACCACCAATCCAGTCAGATGGGACCTCGGTTTAACATCTCATCCGAAGACAGCACCTCAAGTGCAGGACCCCTCTCATTCTGCACTACAGTGTCAGTACTGGGATATTTACCCAAGTACCAGATGTGGGAACTGAACCCACAGCCCTCTGATCTCCTGGCCTCAGAGGCGCAGTGTGCTACCTACTGAGCCACTGACACTGCCATTTGTATGCACGCCAGTTAACAAAGCATCTGTCTGAAAGATAGGAAGTTTGCAGAAAATGTGCCAACACTGCAAGCCTGAACATCTCATTAGATAAAACATAAAAATCCACACATTAAAATCCAGGATGGCACATTTAACACAATGCCACTAATGAGGATTAACCTGGAATAAAGAAACCAAGAGTCTCTTAACTAAAGAAAACAATAATGGGCTTCAAGTGAACAAAGCCAAGTGAATAAAAGACAGACTTCACTCCAGCAATCATTATAGTCATCAGCAACCATATAGATTGTTTTCAGACATCCAAGTCATGGCACCAAATTGTAAGGTTTTCGTTGTGTTTGCAAAGAATTTCACACAACCTTCAGATTACTTCTAAAGGTTTATTGCGGTTATTCATCTTCACATACAAGTTCACTTCATTTCATCAATAGTGGTGCTGCCTATCTGGTTTACATGCAGTGCTTATATATGAAACTGTTATCTTGAAAAAGCCAACACCCCAGTATAAGCCAATCATAACACAAAGAACATGTCTATTTTAAGCTGTGATGTATCTTTTTCTCCAAAACAGGTTATTTATAGATTGTGTGGCTTCACAACAGGTGATTTATAGACTGTGTAGCTTGAAAACATGTTATTCATAAATGTGGCTTCACAACAGGTTATTTATAGACTGTCTAGCTTGAAAACATGTTATTCATAAATTTGACTTTACAACAGATTATTTACAGACTGTGGTGCTGGACATGTTATTCATAAACTGTGTTGCACAACACAGAGGATTATCTTTGGGAGGCATGCACAACAAAAGTATTCTTGATCGAGGTATCCATGGCAATGTTTCACCTTGCCATGGATACCTCGAGATCAACGTAATTCTTTATTAAAACTCCCCATAGACAATCTTTATAGAGTATGGGGAGTCGAATGAAAACAAATGGACAGGATGTGTTGGCAGACATTTTTTTACTAGATACGTATAATAATAGGCAAACAGGAAAACAAATACCATTGCAGCGATGCAAATAAATGTCACATTTACTTCAGCAGTACGATCACAAGCAGGCAGACATGAAACAAATAACCTTTCTAATTCAGACAAATGGTCCATAGAAGAAAATGTCTTATCTGATCATGAAAAATCAGCGCTTGTATTCTTGGGTCCACATGTGGATAGATCGCGTTGTTTATGTCCCTTGGGTGAGCTTCTTCCATGTTGCTGGTACATTCTGAGCACGGAGAGAGAAAAAATACCTTATTAAATGGTAGGTTGCTCTAATTATGACAGGCATATTATGTGATCACTCTTTGTAGAGTTACAGGAAGCCAGGAGGGCAGGTACTCTTTATTCAGTCATCTGAACTGCCACTGTCAGTATTCACGGTCACATGGTTCTTCCTCTTCCATTGGCTATAGTTATGGATTTATGTTCACCGTGAACGGGTGCTGGAAGATACAATTTGTCCAAAATATTTATTTGGAACCATCACTGAAAGGTAATTTGCACTTTGAGGGGCTGGCACTGTATTCTGGGCAGGATGTTATTACTGTGGCTGAACACAATGAATTCAGTGAATGGCCTAGTAACTTTGAGTTTCTTTCCTGCTTGTCATCTGAGAGTGTGCTGTAATTGTTTATTGACTGTAAGAGCGTGTCCAGATACTTGCTGGACTTCATTTGGGGTACACCTTGGTCAACAAGTCACTGGACTACTGTTTTCCTTGTGGAATGGTTGGTTATTCGCTTTTGGGTGGACAGACCAGCATGGGACTTTACACATTGAAGCATGTTAGATCTTGTTTTCACCCACTGCCATTGCCCTATACTACAATGAAGCACCAGGTTTGTAGTTTATGTTTGGTGCTAAGTAAATGGGAGTCTGGGCAAGCATTGTTGGTGGCCTTTCAGAGGAGTACTTCTCATAAGCTGCCACTGGGTCACGGTCAGGGTTTACTGAGTTTTGGTACATTCTAGGCTTTATTGCTCGGACGTCCCTTGGGTTTTCTCCTGTTCAGGTTTTCGTTTGCTCTCGTTATATTGGATGTATTTTTTCCCAACTGAATCTGTGAGAAGCTGGAGGTCTCCCTATCGCAGGACGTACTGCTCTGCGGCGTAAGGCATAATATAAGCTGTTGTTGAAGAACAACATGTTTAGGAGGCTTGTGGGGTTTTGCATGCCCAGTGCTCCTGACCCATACAATTTGTCTATCTCCATCGCTGACAAGGCCTCTGATTGCATTGGTTTATTTCCTTTCCCATCTTTTTAAGAATTTTGTTTTGCTTGTAAGGTGACCTGAGTTTCTAAATATCTGTATTTCCATGAACTATCGAGTGACCTTACTTTTGCTTGATCAAATACCTGTCTATGCTGCCAAGGATCCCATGGACAGTGCTTGTTCATATTGTTGTCCATCCAATCTCTCTAATTTATATATGAAGTCGGCTACAAGCTCATCCAGCTCGTTGACTGGTATGTTATGTATGGTATGGATTTCTCCACTATTGGCTAGGTAACTTTTGAAAATGCGATGTCATTCCCCATTTTTTAAATTGTATGGCTATTTTCCTGGTCTGCTATGAATTTATCTCTATCCGACAGTGGTTCAGATGGAATGGGACAATGCCATTTTTGTTACTACTTTGGGTTTCTTTCACTTTCACATTTGAGAAGTATGAATTGCCATTGTGTGTGTAGCGGTGGGTTCACATATTAATTTAAACAGTGTCACGCAGTGGTTGCAGCCGTTCGATTTTGTTGTGCTGCACTACTGATCGCATTGAGTGCTGCGCAACAAGATCGTGACATGCTCCATGCAGGAAAACAAGGATATTCAGAGCATGGATTTCCATGCATAATAATGCTCCACCATACACTATATTTTCTTTGTTACCCACCTTCCTAATAAGATTATTAGAGGATATTTGGTGTTGAATGTTGTGAAATGTTATACTACGCCTTTAATGTTACACTATCATTAAATGTTACACTACAGCCAGGCACCCAGGACTCAACTATTCCCCATTCACTGTGCTGTTTTCCTGTAATGAAACACAAAAAACTGCAGAAACAACATAATTATTTTTTTCTGAAAATAAGACCACTTCCCAAATTTCACAGTAAATTCCCAATCAAGGCTCCATCTGAACCAACGGCATACTTTGAAACTGGCGCTTAGAGACTCACGCTGGGTAATTTCCATGCTACATTTGAAAACTGCTCCTAAATTTAGAAAAGAGAAAGATACGCCAGTTCATCACCAGTCTTAGCACTACAGTCCCCTGTTCTTACCGGCACTGATTAAACTGACAAAGAAGTGGTTCTCCGCTGTTGTGTGTGTAGGGGGTGGGAGAAAAGCAGCAAGCAACCACATCATGGAGGAAATCCTTATTAGAAAGAAACTATTAATACAAGAACAACAGCGCCTCCACTGGTGAGTCTGCCAGTACAAGGACTACTTTAAAAGAGTTAATTTAGTTTTTTTTTATAAATGTTATATATGATTCTATTATATATATATATATATATATATATATATATATATATATATATTCAAAACTTTTCTATGGTCCATTTCTAAGTACAATAATACCCTTCAGGGTGAGCGTTGGAAAATACCAAGCCTTCAGGGTCTATAAGGCCCTCCGCCTGTGGTGTCGGGCCTCATTACACTCCTAGGCGGTCTGATATTTCCTCAATACTGCCCACCCTGTAGGGTATTATTGCTTACCTGCAGCTTATCCATTAGGTAAGGAAATAGGAAGACTAGGTGGGCCAAGCTGTCCTTATCTGCAATCAAATTCTATGTTTTTATGTTTAATAACAAAGGCACATGCAAATAAGGGCCCCAGGATTAGATCAGTTGTTGATAGATTTATATAAAGCCTTCATTGAGTGGTGTACCCTATCTTCAGATACTTATTCAATTATATTGTCCAAGGAGGTCAGATTCCTCCTAGCTGTTAGGAAGTATTACATTTTCATTATAAAAGAAAGAAATGCCTCAGACCAGAAAATGTACTGACCGATAAATTTCATAGATGCTTCTCAAAAGACATTTTCTAAGATATCCCTACAGAGACTACAGGATTGGTTTAGGGAAAGTCAGATTCTGAGTGAATATCAAAATGGGTTTAGGTCAGAAAGATCAACTATTCAGCATTGTTATGTACTCACACATTATATTGAAATATGTTGCAGTAAAAAGACAAGATTATTTTGTTGTTTCATCAACTTAATTTCAGCATTTGATAGTATATGTATATCCTTATTATGGAGGAAACTGGGAGACTTGGGGACAGACCGGTCATATTGGATATTTTGGTAAGGTTACATTCTGACACCTGGACCAAAGTACAGTATACTCAATTCAGTTGTATGACCTCATCAGTCTAGACAAATTACAGAGTTAGACAAGAATGCCTGCTGGCTCAGACTCTCTTTAAAGTATATATAAACAATATATTGGGGAATCAGAAGAATTAAGATTTTCATTCGCCTGGGGTAAACAATAGAAAAATATCATGTCTCACTTATGTTGGTGTTGTAGTTCTATTATCCATTTCTCTGTTGGGTTGACAGAGAAAGGTAGATTTTTTCAGGTTACTTACAGAAAACAGACCCTTGATCAATAAAGATAAAACTAAGATGGTCAATTTCAGTAATAAGAAAAAAGACTTCCTGTCTTTTATATAGATAAAATAAACTAGAAACAACAAAATATTATGACCATTTATGGGTTAGGCTCACAGAAATCTGCACATGGAAGGTACAGATATTGTATCTTCAAACTAAATTAAAGATCGCTGTAAATGCATTTAAAAGGTTTAATGTCAAGACAAGTAAAAGCTCAGTGGAAGGAGCAGTGAAAGTAATAAATGCTAAAGTACAGTCTAGCATTCTTTATGCATCAGAAATCTGGGGATCCACTGAAATTAAATCTCTCACTGTTATTCTGAATGATTCCGTAATCAGTCCCATCAGAATTATTAAGACTGGAGCTGTGCCAGTTTTCACTACAAACTTTAATAACAGAGAGACAGCTACTGTTTCTGTTCTGCCTTATCCTTGATGCCAGAGTCTCAATTACTCAGATACAGTCTTGAAGAAGAAATTCAATATCCTTCTGTAGGTTTTCAATCATCAACTATTCAATTAACTAAGAAAAATAATTCCCGTTAGGCCTTGAACACTTGCTCCATGAAATATATTTAAGACCTAGGGAAGAAATAATATTATAATTAAAATCAAGGATTAGGGATCTTGAGATTGCAAATAATTGTCCCAGGTTCCCTCTTTTTCCTCACAAAAAGACAAAGACCATTGTTTGTCGTTGTCTCAGATTGGCAATTAATTTATTTATATATCGTAATTCCATGTTCCATTTCATCATCTTTTATCATTATATCTCTCACAATTTCATTTATTTTCATCCATATATCAATCTCTGATCATCCCTCTTCTTCATCTTTTTCCCCCAGGTGAAAACCTGGGTGCCTTCTTCTTCTCCTTTCTGTTAGGTAACGGTGAAAACCGAGACCGCTTTTCTCCTTCAACTTCTTCCTCTTTTCATCTTATTCCTTTTTCTTTCCCCTCCCTCCTTCCCACCCCTTTTTCCTCCTTTTTCTGCCATCCACCTTGGCAGTCCAATAACCATATTATTTTATGCCATCCACCTTGGCAGTCCAATAGTCGCCCCACCGGACACATCTGTCATCCACCTTGACAGACCTACCATACAGTCCTTTTGACTGTCTTCCCTCTTGCTCTATATTGTAGGGTGGGTGGAAGGATCAAAACTCCAGCAAAAGTGGCTGAACCACTCCTGTGCTGCCCATTATGTACCTCCACTTGCCTCTCCCTTCCTGTTGCTTGGCCATTGTTCTGTCCCTGGACCTCCCTTCCTTCCTCCCTCTGAGCACACATCTTGATGGAAGGAAGGTGCACCAGAATAACTGGTCTGCCCCTTAAAGAGCAAAACCCATTGTCCTGATTCCCCTTTTCCTCACATAAAGACAGAGACCATTGTTTGTTGTTGTGCTCAGAGTGGCAATTAATTTATTTATATATCGTAATTCCATGTTCCATTTCATCATCTTTTATTATTATATCTCTCACAATTTCATTTATTTTCATCCATATCAATCTCTGATCATCCTCTTTCTTCCTCTTTTTCACCCCAGTGAAAACCTGGTGACCTTCTTCTTCTCCTTTCCTGTTATGTAATGGTGAAATCGAGGCGCTTTTCTCCTTCAGCTTCTTCCTCTTTTCATCTTATTCCTTTTCTTTCCCCTCCCTCCTTCCTCCTTTTCCCCATTAGCCGGTCTCAGCTTGCATTGGATGACTGGCTTCCCCTCTAGGTATTGTCCTCGCATACCTCAGAAACTCCTTACCAGTCCTTTCCTTTATATTTTGTTTTTATCTTCCATTATTTGCATGCCTCTCCATGCTTCTATAAACCTATCATTTCTGTATTAAACATGTCTATGGCTATATCTGACAGATGCATGCCATCCGACCTGTAAATTTTCTTCCACTCTTCCACACCCTGCAGAATTACCTGTCCCCATTGTCCTTATCAGTGTCCCTACCCTTCTATTCATTTTCTCCTGACCCTATCCACAGCTCTATGGCTGTGCTCACGTATCTCAAATCCTCCTTGGTATCATATCTGACCAGGCAAGTCATACCCTAGGCCACCATTGTTGTATTGTCACTAGGTCTCTTTACTTGCATGTATGTGTCCACCCATGGCTTACCCCAAGGTCATTGCTCCCTAGATGTAATAATTAGTCTGGAATGGGTCGCCACCCTTCAGTTCTTTCAGGGTAGGAAGCAGCTGGCCCATCTCATCCCCGGATGCTGCGCCAAACCAATCTACATTGTTTCACATCTTGTAAGCTGCTTTCCCCCAGCCTTTTCTTA
The DNA here is from genome assembly GCA_016271365.2 of Neoceratodus forsteri. Taxonomy (NCBI): domain Eukaryota; kingdom Metazoa; phylum Chordata; order Ceratodontiformes; family Ceratodontidae; genus Neoceratodus; species Neoceratodus forsteri. The sequence goes on along the minus strand of CM057455.1, from coordinate 632,089,774 downwards.
GCTCTCCTTTCTGCCCAATAAATATAAGAGTGGCTGCAGATCTAGACTTCCATGATCCTCCCACTTCCTATAGAGTTTAAACAAAATAAATATCTTATACATGGTCTTAGTTTCTTTCCCATAATATCCTCTCCCTGTCCCCCATGTGGTTCCAGATCTGTAACAAAACATGGGTGATATGTTAGTCTCCATACTGCAGTGTTTGAATGTATCTCTTATAACTGGCTGACGCCAGCGCCTTTCCAAAATATTATTCACTTCCGCCGCTGCTGCCCACTGTGAGGCAGCCCCTATCCCAAGGAGTGATGAATAATTAATCGGATCTTCCCAGGAATTGCATACCTTTCTTGAGCAATGCTGTGACTTGATAACTTGTGACCCTTCTTCCATCACCATGCACAAATAATCTCCTGTCCTATTCCCATGCTCTGCAGCGAAAGCCCACAAAGCCTGTACTGGACACACTGCACCCTCTACATGTTTTTTAGTGTTACCATGCAACCTGTCCCCTTGATCCATTTTTGACCTCTTAATCATGATTTGTATCTCCTTCATCCCCAGCTTATATCTTCCCATTCTAATCCCCCTTCCTTTTCTTTACTGCCATGCCTCACCACCTCACTCTCACTCTCATGGCCCCTGCGAACATTTCCACATACATCCTGTGAAACAGTTGGGCCCCGGCTTTTGATCTGCAGATTTCTGGTAAAACATCCTTTAGTTTTGCAAGCCACTGCTCCCCTATTGGTTTTCTATTATCCACGTTCCCTGTCTTAACCTACCCCACCCTGCATCATTCTTCTGATGAACATCGATTTTGTTGGGTCCTTCCATCCCTTTAGACTGCAGACTACGCTAATCCCTGCCAAATAGACCCCATTGTGGTGTGGGTTGTTCCTCTGCCATTGTTCTACCGTGAACTTCCCTAGTTGCTCTTCTGTGAGTGGCCTACTTACCTCCATGTGGTGTGTTGCCCTGAATGTTTGAAACACTCGCTAGGCCCCATTGTAGGCCATCAGTGTCTGTGGTGCCCATGAACTGTGAAACAACAGTTCTGCTCCTTCCTGCCAATGTCCCAGATGTTTGTTGGTATGGGTGTTTTGTTCCTCTGCTGTTGGTGCCAGCCTCCGAAGTGCTCCAGCTGCAGATGGAAAGGTCAGCCAGGATATTGTGTACCCTTCTAATGTATTTTGCTCTGAATGACATGTTCAGTTTTAAGGCCTTTAGCACCAAAAGTCACAAGACTTGATTGACCGTGTCTGACCTGGCTCCTTGTTGTTTAGTACCTCTACCACTGCCCTGTTGTCACACCAGAATGTAACTTTCTGATTCTGTAATTCATCCCCCAAACTAGGGTGCAGACCCAAATAGGCATGATCTCTAACAGTGTTATATCTTTCACCTACGTCCCTCACCCAATCTGTAGGCCATGGTTCTGCAAAACATCTGCCCCTCATATAGCCCCCATGTCTAGACCCCTGCTGCATCTGTGTACAGATCAAGGTCTGTGTTATATACTATTCCTCCTGCCAAAAGGAGCAGCCATTATAGGCCCTGAGGAATTCCTCCCATACCTTAAAATCCTCCTTAACTCCTTTTGTCATGTCTACCCAGTGTTGTGGTCTGGTCCCCAGCTGTAGCCCTAACCAACCTTTAGTGAAAGCCCCTGGTCCAATAGCCCTTCAGATGAAGTTCAGGTGCCCCAATACCTGTTGTACTTGTTTTATTGTACTTTCTCTTGCTGGTATGTACTTGATCAACTCTTTCATTTTTTTCACTTTTTGTCCGGCAGCCTAAATATTTCCCCGGAGCAACTTGTCAATACCCAGAGATTATAGCACCCTGCTGGCCCTTCTGTTTTTCCAGTGCCAGAGGAACCCCTAATTCCTTGCACAGCTCTTGAAATTTGACCAACATTTTTGTGTCTCCTTTTCCCACTACTGATAAAAAGGAAATCATCCAAATAGTGAATAACTGTTCTATAACCAGTTCTTTCTTGAAATATCCACTGCAAACAGGTGCTGAATGCTTCAAATGTTGCTATATGCTATAGACATCCCATGGGCATGGCTTTGTCAAACTAGTACTGTCCCTCAATTTTAAAACCCAAAGGTCCCAGTCTTCTCCCTAACCAGCAGCAATCTGAACACAGATTCAATATCTGTTTTGCCATCCATGCATCATCAGTAGCCCGGATTATCCGGACTGCATCTTCTGACGTTGCATATGTCACTCTACTATATTCTTCCCGATAAAATCATTCACTGAATCCCTTCAGGAAAGGATAGGTGGTGAATCACCCTGTATTCTCCTTCCTGTTTTTGGGACCAAACCAGTGGAGAGATCCTCATATCTGCATGGGGGTATCAAATGCCCTTCTACTCTCCATGCTGCGTTTTTCTTCTCTATCTTTGTCTTAACATTTCTTCTCTCCCTTTTACCGAACCAGGTTGTTCGCCTCTTCGCTTGTCTGGGGCCTCCACACTGCAAAGAAAAACCTGTGCAAAAACGTTTTCCAATCATCTCTGCCACTTTTCTTTGAGTATCTCTCCAACCAACCTTTCCATGCTGCTATCCTGATGGGTGTTCTGGCTTCCTAAATTGGTCTCTGGCTTTCTTCCTTCTCCTCCCAGATTCTCCCCTTTCATTCAGTGCTTGGTCTTGCTGGTCAGTGATTCTGACTCCCTCACTCGTATGCCCCTACCCTCCCCTGTTCCATGCCTGCCCCTTATACCCCTGTCCCTCACAAAAAAATTGTTGACCTGAACCTTGGCCCCCAGATCCTTGGGCTCCTTGGACCCATGTCATCCTGCATCTGCTTGCCGGATGTGTTCCCCGTATTTTGAACATGCATGCCAAAATGACATTGTGCCAAGAACAAAAGGCCCTATTGTAAGTTCAGCAACACCTCTGGGCATAGCTCCTTTTTCCCTACTTCTTTCGGGTGTGGACTGATCTGTTACATAATCTGTCCACAAGTCTAGTTGTTTGTGTCCCATCTTATATCCCCATATGTCACTATTCTTGCCAAAAATATTAGTCATAGTATATCCACCCCACCCCCCATTTCACTTTTGCCCGCATTTATTATTAGGGAATATGTGATGAATGGGATGCCCAGCTCTGGTTTCTTTTCCAATACAATGGCTGAGAATGTGGCAAACCTACAAATCACCCATCCCAAGTCTTCCTTTGAGAATTTGTCCTCCTCCTTCTTTCGTAACAAATCTACCACTGCTGCCATTTCACTCTTTCCTATATTCTCTGTTTCTTCATATTTTGCTGTCACTTCCTGGCTTGCTAAAGTGAAGATATCCACTACTCCTTTCCATATTTTTTCTTTTGTGGCCAGTGGAATGCGCTCGCTACCCTCATCCCAGGGGCACCTATCTCCCTTGTTCCTTTCCTTCTTTCTCTGTACCTCCTTCCATTTCCTTTGGTACCTCTTTTCTGTCCTAATCTCTATCAGTGCTGACTCCATTTGCCCTAAACCCCTGTCCCAAGTGCCAACACAATTTGGCTTATATACTTTGATACTGTCACCCACTGAGCTGTTGCTACTGTGGCCTTGTCTGTCTCTTTGTTGCCTGCCATCTTCCTGCGCCCCATTATGGTCCCCTGTGGTTGAGGGGTGGCTGCACCACTAGCAGTTGTGGAGAAACCACTATGCTCTGGGGATCCAGTCTGGGTTCCTGGGGATTCCCGATTGGTTCTTGAGAGGTACTGGTGGTACCAGGTCGATAGGCTGCAGAGGTACTGGATCAGCCACCTTGGTGGGTCCCACTGTCAGTGGTTGTACCCTGGTTGGCTGCGTGGGCTTTCAGCCAGCCACTTCCCTCTGCCCCTTTACCCTTCCCCACTTTCCTTTTCTCCCGGATCCCTGGTTCCTCCCTTCCAACAGTTCCCACATTTTATTGGCTTTTCTGCCAATTTGACTATAGCCCTGTAAGCATCTTCCTTGAAGGCCTGCTCTTCTTTGGTGACATGTCCTTTCGTTCCTTTCAAACTGTGAAGACAACTGAAGAGAAGAAACAAAATTCCATTATTAAATTATGTCTACAGCAGTCCTTCGTATGGCCAGGCCCTCTTTAAACAGTCACCTAATGGTAACAAAACATATCCTTTTTTTTTGCCTCATGGCCCAACCTCTGACTGGGCCTTCATCCATCGTGAAGTGTTCATAAGGCCCCTTCCAGGTGACCTTATCACTCTTCCAGTCTCCCTGCCTTCTATCCCTTCTTCCCATCCACTGCCTGCCAGGCCCCCTATCTCTTCCCTGCCCCACCCCCATGGGCCTCAGGATGATCGGGCCTTCATGTGCCTCAGGCGCCACCTCTTGTGGGCTTCCAGGCCTAAGCCTCTCTCCCCTTGCATGCTCTCACATGCCTCTGGCTGTTGCCCCCTGGGCCTGTTCATTCCCCTTCCCATGCCCACCCCTGTGAGCCTCAGGCTGGTAATAGCCACATGCACTTCAGGCACCACCTCTTGTGTTTTCCCAGTAAAAACCTCTCCCCTTTGCATGCTCTTGCATGCCTCTGACTGTTGCCCCTCCGGGCATTTTCATTCACCTTTCCCTTTTCCCCATTCTTTGGCTGTGCCATATGACCTCGTGACTAACTCTGACCCCTCCTTGAGGGCCCCACCTTTTAGGCCCTCTCCCTCTCATGGCTACCATCGCCATGATTATTGGCCTGTCAGGCTCCTGTCCCTTGTGTTCCCAGCTGCTTTTAAATTGTGGTCCCTTAGGGCCTGTGCCTCCCCACCCTGTGTGCCCTCACAAGCCTCTGGTTGCATTCCCTCCTCCTGCAACCTGCCTGCTTGGTCTGCTCCCTCTCCACCCAATGCACGTTGTTCCCCTGTCAGACAATGGTAAGCCTGTTACCAGCTTGCAAGAGAGGAAACCTGTAGCTGGACCGTGTGGTCCTCTTGACGTGTGACATCATGCCATATGTTTCCTACTACGCTTAGTCCATATACTCTCTTATTCATAGCAACCAGGCCCCAATTAATTGCCTTGTTAGGAGGTTGCAAACCTCACACTCAGGTTCTTGGCAATATTGTACGGCAATCACAGACACGTTGCATAAGAGTAATAAATGTTTATTACTACTAAAAGGATAAATCACAGATGCCCTAAGCAGTTCTTACCAATACAAACTGGGAGCCAATGCTAAGCATTCCCTATATCTCAAGGTTTCTTTGTGACTCTGGGATCTCCTGGGGTCTCTGAGGTATAAGACTAGTGTATTACATTATATACCTATGATAATTACTATGGTTACTGTAAGATAGAAACGTTTCTAGTTACAGAGATGAACCCTATCGGCTAAATTAGAGGTGGCTCCATGGTCCAAGATAACATTATACAATTCTGTATGGTCATCAGTTTATGAACAAAAGAGTTCTTATACAGAGTCTTACATAACTCAGTGTAATAGTACAAATCACCAAAAGGTGGCATTGCCGACTTACATGTCATAATTATTCAAGGATACAGATGCCTTGGCATCTTAGTAAGAAATACAAGAAAATACATAGAAGAATATATACATATTAATAAGCAAAGTGTATTGCAACAATATGCATTCATCTCCGACATCTGCTCTTGTACATGTAGATGCCCTTTGCCCTATATGTTAGTATCACATATCTTAAGTGCTAGCTGTCTACGTTGTACCTCTGAGGTACCAATCAGGGTGCAGGGACTTCATGTAACATTCCACCCTTTGTTGCCTCCAAGGGCAACACAGGCAAATTAGGAAAAGGCCAGGGAGCAGTGGCATTTACAAACCAGAGGCGCAAGCTTTGTAAAGGAACTTGAGCTGCTCATGATGTTGGCGCAGTGTGCACTGTATGCAGCAGAGCATAATAATCAAAATAAAGATTAAAATGCTTGTATAATAACAAAACCTTTAAGGTAATCTCTAACCAGGTGTTAGTCAATGCGTCATTCATGTCACCATCATTAATCAATGAGAGGATAGCTTCATTGGCCTTGGTTATATTATTGCTGATGTGGATGAGGTGTGTGTCTTTCCTGTCTAGAAATGATTTAATGTAAGTGTGGTGGGTCTATGTGTACATTAAATATGGTAAGTACTCAGACAGTGTGGTAGATAATCGGGTTACCATCAATGATGTCTGCATCCAGGAGGGGATGGGTGTTATGGCGGTATGTCCAATGACAGACTTCTGGTGGGGACAAAACAGAAATTAGGGGTATTCAATAACACATGTAACAGTTCCATAAGTATAGGTTTTAAAATTTGTAACCATGCAGTATTCTCCATCGGAATTATACTGAGAGCTGAACAGTAGAGTCTCCACTTTTGCAACTGGACAGAGCATGTGGAGGCCGTCTTTGAAATCCATGTTGACAGGCTATGAACCTCCTCACGATATGATTGGTAGAGCTTATCTGGAGCCAGAGTTGAGTTCAAGGGTCGGTGCCATTCTTGGTGATGTCATCATCCATGGTGAAAATCAATCAATGCTATCTGGAGAATAACCACAAACAGGTTGAATAGCATCAAATACATTACATCGGCACAAGTAAATGTATTGCTTCTTCACACAGCATCCGTGATGCGAGCCACCCAGGCATCCAGGAAAGGATGGAAAACCAGAGAGGCAGTAGATCCAGGTGTTCTCTGTAGATGTCTTCATCCAAATGCCCAATAGAATGTACCAGTGCAAGCTTGTCGAACAAAGCTGTAGTGGGATCAAAACATGGTAAAGAGACAGTAAAAGAAACAAACATGGTATCTGTTATGGAACATTTCTTAGTAGCAAAGCAAGGACCAGTATTAGGTGTCTGGTCACAAACCCCAAACTCTTAGCTGTAGAAAGAGGAATGGTTAAAGCTTGTTGCATACATAGCAATACAGCCAGGGTTTTACATCATGGACAATACCATTTGGAGATCGTCTGTCATGAATGATATCAGGATTCTTTCAGATTCTAGATCATGGAAGAGATTGTTGATGGTAGTGATAATGTATGAGCCATAGGCAGAACAAAGGATTTCTCTAGCAATGTATTGTTTATCTGCTTCTTTATTGTTTTGTTGTATGAGTGTGTTGCTCTTTATCTCGTGAATCAGTGAATGCCTTAGCAATGTTGTGCATGTTGTATACAGTGTATCTTTCTTCCTGAATAAGATCATCTACACCATGCAATAATGGGGGTAGTATATCGTTAACCAAACCAGTGGAGAACTTGGCAGAATAGGCTTTGATAGCAGCAATGTCTGCTTATTCCAAATAGACATAGCTGTACCAAAAGGCCTGTGACAGTACCTGTTGCACCTGTAACATCAGAACTGTCAACTTCACGTGTCTTACGTTGATAGTTAGATCATCAGGAGTGGGTTTTCTCCTGAAGTTGCCTCTATGTTCAGTTGAATGGACCCCGGTAATAGGGTCTTGAGTGCGAATCTGAAAGGCAGCTAAACTATCAAGCAATAATGAACTATAAAATGCTGACGTGTTAGTATTGTGACACATACCAAATTCTTTCATATTCCAGTAAGTGAGATTAAACAAAACAGGTATATGCATAAACTGTAGTTATTAATCAATGAACCTAGGAGGACAGTGACTGTTAGACCTCTACGAGGACCAGGGGTATGCTTTGGACATTCCAAAAGCTGTTTATCAGTAGGTGGTAACACAGAGAGGTACATGGCTACAGAAGCCATGTGATGTATAGCACAACATTTCCGAGCAGAATCCCTCGACAAAATTACAGTATGAAGGATCAATTAAGGCAGTAATGTTGTACAAACCAGAATGTCTTAATGCAGTTTGTAACAAGGATAGAGAACCATTTGGGATAATTTAGCATTGGGCCAACCCTGGAAAGTTCCTTTGGAGAGTTGTACACAGGAGAATTGTCCTTGTGATGTGGTTTGCCACCAATTTGAAGGGTAGATTTATAAGGAGCAACAACCGAGGAAGTGAGGTAAGCATTGGAACCTTCCTGGACAGTGATCAGACTATCTGGTATATAGATGGATACTCCCTCTGGAGGAGGTGCTGGAGGATCGAGGTGTCATAGTAGGTTGGTACCATGCCTTGGATGCAGGGATAACTCCTGAGATGAGGAGATAATGGAACAAGATAGTTATCTTGTCAGTATATCTGAAAAGGAAGATCAAAGATTAGTATGTTAGTACTATTCCCCAATGGGTGAGAAAAGTAGTTAAGCTCCTTTATACAGTTTCAGCTGGTTTGCATGTAACCATTTGTCAGTCAACTTATTGTTATGCAGGAGTCTAACCTGATAGACTGCTGAACTGAGCTTGTAGACAATGGGGTATGGGTCTTCCCACTTGCTGGAGAAGGAGTGGTGGGATGTGCAAATCGGAGTACCATTACCTGATCTCCAATCTGCCAATCCACTTCTTGTGCACGTTTGTCAAACTGTATTTTAGATTGTTGCTGGGCTTTGCCCATGCAGTTGGCAACTAGAAGTGTGTGTGTATAAGGTCTTTTTGAGTTGTTCCATATGTTGGTCTACAGACACATGGTCTGCAGTGGTGTGTGCAGGTCAAACAACAGGTGTTCACATAATCTCATCTCTCTGCCAGTCATCACCTCAAAGGGTGTGAGCTGGGTGGTGGTTGAGGGTGTGCCTAATTGCCATAAGGAGTAATGGCGGTAGGGAATCCCAGGTTTTGGGATTGTCCTCAAGGAATTTAAACATTTGCTTAATCCATCTGTTGGATCTCTCTACTTGACCTGAGGATTGGGGGTGATAGGGTATTTGGAACATCTGCTGAACTCCAAGGAGTTCAAGGGATTCTTTCATCAACTCACCTGTAAAACTGGTTCCTTTGTCAGAGTCTACTTTGAGAGGTAGACCCCACCTGGAGAAAATCTGTTCTACCTGAATTTTGGCAGTAGCCTTTGCTGTGCATGTCTTAGTAGGAAAGCTTTGACCCACTTGGAAGATCAGTTACCACAAGAACATACTTGTTATTTCTGCTGGTGTTGGTGAGAGGACCAATAAAATCAATCTGTATGGCATGCCAAGGGTCAGAGTGTCGTTGTGGTAAAAGTTTGGCATTTCATTTGGTAGGGATGGGGTTGTTTTGTGCACAAATGAGACAGTTATCTATGTACTGTTTAACATCTTTGGTGACACCAGGCGGTGGTCTTGAGCCTTTGGAGGGTATTTTCCACTCCCTGGTGTCCACCAGTGGGTGTATCATGCACTTGGTGCAAGAATTTGGATCTTAGTGTCTGGGACCACCCACAACTTGGTGGTGGAGTCTATCTGGTTGGAACCAGATGAGCTTGTCATCTGGTGACAAGCGTAACTTACCTTCATGCCTCTGGTAGGGGATGTGTGTGGGAAGTTTCCCTTCAGTACCCTTGTCAAGGAATCTGAACACTTCTTTGAGTTCAGTGTCAATAGGCTGGGCTGCTGAGAGGTCCAAGGGGAAAAAGGTTCAGGTTTCTTCCTGAGTGCTGCAATCTGTATGGCCACATTGGCCTCTGGAGGGTCCATCATCCAGATGTCCCCCCTCAGGCTCCTTTCTTAGCAAGGGTGTCTGCTGTGTCATTAAAGGCATGGTAGGGGTCATGGAGAGAATGAGTTTTGACTTTATGTACATAGAGTTTGTGTGAAAATTTCTGTGCCAGTGAATGTATGTATATTACCAATTCCTTGTACTTCGCTGGGCTGCCATCAGAGGAGAGGAAGGGTTCTTCTGCCAGAAAGGAAGAAATTCTGTAAGAGAACAAAAACCCAATTAGAGTCTGTAAAAATGATAGTATCCTCGGTCCCATGCTGGATGAACTCAAGGCACAGGCCACCGCTGCCATCTCTGCATATTGTGATGATGCTACACTACAGCGCTTAGATATTTTGACAGTGTTTCATAAGGGTAAATCACTAGAATGTCCATCCCTGTGATTTGTTCTCCCTGAGTAGGATGCTGAACCATCAGTAAAGACGCGACACAAAGAGGTGCTATCAAGTATTTGTGGCATGGAAGGAGAAAAGGACCTGGATCTGGAAGATCAGGTGACTGCAGTGTACAGTCATGGGGTTCTCCTTGGAAAAGGAGTCCATGAGCCAGCATAGATGGAATTTTTGTCGGTTTTACCTGTATGTCTCATCCTGGAGAAGAAGTGACCAGTGTGTCAGTCTGGTGTTGAGACTGACCCATCCTTCACTCTGTCTGAGAGCAGGAAGGTAGGTGGGGTGTGGTTGGTGTTGATGATCAGTGGTGAGTACCCAGTGTTATACAGGAAGTGCTTGACAGCCCAGTAGGTGGCCAGAGGTTCCTTTCACAAAGGCTGTACTTCTGTTCCACTGGGGTCAAGAGCTGTGAGGCATATGCAATGGGTCTCAAGTGCCATGCACCTTCTGGGCCAACACTGCTGACATGGCAAAGTCAGAGGTGGCACATTCCAGATGGAATGGTAGTGCTGGATTGGGGTTGACCAGAGCTGGGATGGAGGCCAAGGCCTGCTTCAGTGATGTCACAGCCTGGGTGTGTATAGGGTCCCAAGTCCATGTCCTTTTAAGTAACTCGTACACAGGAGCAGCTTTCTGAGCAAAATCACAAATAAAATCTCTAGAGTAATTCACCATAACTAGAAACCTTGAAGAGCTGCCATGCTGGTGGCAATGGCAAGTCTTGCAATCCCTGTACCTTCCTTGCAAGTCTTGCAATCCCTGTACGTTCGTCCAGGTAGGGCTTTGACCTTGGTCAGTTATCTTTAGACCTAGAAAGAGTACTTCATTCTGACATAGTTGTGCTTTTGCTGGATTGCATTTCAGGTCTGCTCTCTGGATGAGAGTCAGTAGTTCATCCAAGAGATCCAGATGTTGTTCCTGTGTGGCTGTTGCCAGCAACGGGTCATCCACATATTGCAAGAGACATTGGGGAGTAGAGAACTTTCAAGGGCGTCCACCATGTGTAGATGGAACAGGGATGGACTATTATGGAATCCTTGTGGCAAGCAAGTCCACATGTACTGTCTTCCTTCAAAGGTGAAGGCAAACTTATATTGACTCTTGAGGGCCAATGGTAATGACCAAACACCATTGAAATGTCCAGGGCACTGAACCATTTCAGGTCAGGGGTCAGAAGTCGTAGCACATCAGGTTCTGATGCCACAGTTATAGAACAACAGGGGTGACCTGAATCAGTTTCTTGTAGTCAATAGTAAGTCTCCAGGTGCCTGTGGGTTTTCATGGGCCACACTGGGGAGTTGGCAGTGGAAACACAAGTTCTGATTATTCCTTGCTTGAGGAGTGACTTGATTGTTTCTCTAAGAGAAGGCAAGGCCTCAGTTGGGAAAGGATATTGTCTGCCTCTCATGTGCTGGGCCTGGCATTTTGATAACAGTGTGCATTCTACCACAGTCATGTTTGTTAATTGCAAATGCTTCCAAATGTTGTTGCAAAATGGGGAGAAGCTTTGGGAAAAGTTCATGAGTCTTGAACAAATCTATGATGTCATACTCCTTGTCATTGGCAGATGTTGTTGCCACTGACGTGTGAATCAGGAATCAAAATGGTATGATATTGACCCTGAATCTGTATCAATATCATGTTAGCTAGGTCCACCACACAGCCATGTGGCACGAGGAAGTCAATCCCTATGATACTAGGATGATCATGCAATACCATCAGTTGGAAGCTATGTGAGGCCTTTAGGTGGCCTAACTCTACTGGTAGGGGTACAGAACGGTATGCAGGTAGCCTAGTACCATCCACTCCTGACATGTTGTTCCTCCATCCGGTGGACCAAGGGTATGTGTCTGGGTGTTCATCATGTAATACAGATACAGCTGCACCTGTATCTAGCAAAACTACTAGTAGGTGGCTCCTGACCTCAGCCTCGGTGCAGGGCCTTCCATTTGTATCCAAGACTAGCTTGTTTACAATCTGGACTGGGGCCTGTAATTCAATCTGTACTGCTGGGAGCATAGAGAGGATGGGCATGACTCTTGTAATCACTTCACCATGCTGCACTGATGCTGTATAGGGAGGAGTTTCTGGGTTCAGGCCTATATGGGCCTGAGGGCCTGCACCACCAGTATCCCCATGGCCCTTTGGGGTCTGGGTTGCTGGTTGTACTGCCACAGTGCCTGTGTGGGAACAGCATCCGCTACAGAACGCACTTGTCCCAGGAGCTCTCGAATTTCCATTTCTCTTCGGCTATCTCCCTATATGAAGGCCTGTTCTTTGCTGTTGTGGTTTACCTTTACCCTTATGCTTTTTATACTTATGCCAATTCCGGTTTCCATCCCACTGTCGTTGCTGTTGTGGTTGTTTTTGATGAGCCTGTTGGGGTGTTGGTTATCAGCTGTAGGGGCTTGTTGGTGTTGGGCCCACCTTCCACAGTGTAGTGCGTCATGGCCTCGGAAGTAGGGTTCACAGTGGCTACTTTCTTGGAACCGGGCCCAGATCATGAATACAGAGTTGGTAAACTCTCTCGGCAAACCCTATCCGTATTGGGGTAGGTGGTTGGCTCTACTTTTCTCGTACTGCTAGAATCATGTTCCTAAGGAACAGGGTCTTATATTCAGTAAGATCTACATCTGCAGCTTCTTGTGCCAAATGCTTTCCTGCTCAGTAGGCCATCCAGAGTTTCTGATGGTAAGTCGCTGGACTTTCCTTTGCATTCTGTTTTACAGGGTATGCAAGCATCACTCCTACTACACCTGGGCTGTGAGCAGAAATGAGCTCAGCTGCAACCTCGTCAAGGTGGTGTTCCCATCCTGGTGGAAGGAATCAGGGAGTTTGGCACACAAACTAGGATCAATGGTTTGGCATAGTATTTGGACCTGATATTCTGCAGCAAGGCTAAGCATCTCGCATTGAGAAAGCACCTTTTCAAGTGACAGCTGAGGTTGTCGGACGGGTTCATCTGACCGATGCTGTCAGCTATTTGCTGAACAGAGTAGGCCATTTGTAGGGGATTACTGGGTCGATCAGGCAGAGGTAGATTGTCTAGAGTGCCGTCCAGGGCGGCCGAGCTGCAGCACTTGGCGCAGTGCGGACAATGCCTTCCTGAGTGCCAGCCTCTTGCAGAAGCTGCCTAATCTGGGTTTTAATGGCCGTTTACTTTCTCTCAGGAAGGGTCAATGCCTATCACAGTTTCAATCATGGTTTCTATCTCATGCCTATCTTCCACATTAATAACAGCTATCAGTGGTACTGAGGGACCAGGCCTGGTCCTGCTCCCCATCATGGGGCTGCCATCTTGGCATCTCCCATGATGGGTGTCTAACGTCAATGACGTGTGACATAGTGAGGGTGTAGTGGGGACCCGCCATGTTGTGGATGGCTAGGTTGGGTCTCTGGGCCATAGTAAGGGAGGTGTGACTGGGCGTTGTGATGAGAAATGTCAGTCATCTGATACCTCCCTTCAGATGGCGGATGTGGAAGTGAGAGCTATGCCTCCGATCGTTTAACATGTCCAGACAGAACGCCCCGCTGATGGTGCAGTTTCACCATTTTGGTTCAACATTCAGTATGACTCACACTTGCAACATCCATATCAACCTCTTCTTGCTTTTGCTTTTGCAACACTCTATATGCGGCACTCAATTCGCGATTGTCCCTGATAGGCACTTCTAAGTCATTACGTATCTGGTTTATCTCATCCTGCAGCTCACCCATTTCCTCATTCAACTGAGCATTTGCAGCACTTAGCAAATCATTCATTTGCAACTTCTGCCCCTTATCCTGTCTCAAACTTTCACACCCTGTTTCAACATACAAGTTCCTGTTCACCAGCTTGAGCTGAATGATGCAATAGTGAATTCTTTTCATTCCGCAGAGTTTGGAGTTGAGACTCAAGTTCTGCTGCAGTCTAACATATTCTGTTTCCTGCAAACCCATCTGTTGCTTAAGAGATGAAATTTGCAGATCAAGGGTTTAAAACCTCGCTTTGGAGGCTTCCAGAGCTTGACGCTAATTGGCTGATTGTCTTCTCTCCTGTACTGGGTTGAAACCTCAGTATAGGGTTTTCAGATTGACTTGTATCCCACCGTCAGCCCATCCTCCATGGGAGGTAGAAAGTTTGAGACATCGAGTCTCAGTTCTGCGCAGATATTTGATATGGTGGCCATTCTGTGGGAGGGAACGAAAAATCAAAGTGTGAAAAGGCACCGTGCTGTGTATCGATCCACAGCAGGAGCACTTAGTACACAGTCGGGTTACTTGTAAAGTTGTAGACTTACAAATCAAAGCTGTTATGGAGTGAGTCGAGTCGGCATCGACCACACACTCGAAAGGATGACAGCCAGACTTTGTAAGTGATCACAAACTGGTTTAAAACGGAGAGGTGATATGGGAATGTACACCTACTGTCCCTCGTGGAAAGGGAAAAGTTCTAGCAACAAGTAAAACTTACAAACACCAAATATCGCCTGCACATGGTCGTCAATTTGTTAGAGGTGTAAACCTCACTCTCAGGTTCTTGGCAATATTGGGAATGCAAGTAATCACAGACACATTGCAAAGAGTAATAAACAAGTTTATTACTACTAAAAGGATAAATCACAGTTGCCCTAAGCAGTTCTTACCAATACGAACCGGGAGCCAATGCTAAGCGTTCCTATACCTCGGAGGTTCTCTGTGTCTCCTGGGATCTCCTGGGTCTCTGAGGTATAAGACTAGTGTAATACATTATATACCTATGATAATTACTATGGTTACTGTAAAATAGAAACATGTCTAGTTACAGAGATGAGCCCTATTAGCTAAATTAGAGGTGACTCCATGGTCCAAGATAACATACAATTCTGTATAGTCATCAGTTTATGAACAAAGAATTCTTATACAGAGTCTTACATAACTCAGTGTAGTAGTACAAATCACCAAAAGGTGGCAATGCCGACTTACATATCATAATTATTCCAAGGATACAGACGCCTTGGCATCTTACAAGTAAGAAATACACAGAAAATACATAGACGAATATATATGCATTAGCAAGCAAAGTGTATTACAACAATATGCATTCATCTCCTGACATCTACTCTTGTA
The DNA here is from genome assembly GCA_016271365.2 of Neoceratodus forsteri. Lineage (NCBI taxonomy): Eukaryota > Metazoa > Chordata > Ceratodontiformes > Ceratodontidae > Neoceratodus > Neoceratodus forsteri. The sequence goes on along the minus strand of CM057455.1, from coordinate 632,074,756 downwards.
CGGTAGATGCCCTTAGCTCTATATGTTAGTATCACATATACTTAGGTGCTAGCTGTTTATGGTGTACCTCTGAGGTTACCAATTAGGGTGCAGGGACCTCATGTAACAGCCTCATCCTCTGTTTGCAGTCCCCTGGTTCCGCTTTTCCCATAGCTCCTTATTTGTCATCAGTCTTCCATTTAGGCCGCTCATTGCATCGTGGCTTCCACATGGCATGTGACGTCACGCCACATGGCCACCCATGTCCATCCCTTGCTCTCTTTCTGTGCTAGACCTCTTTTCTCAGGCCTACCAACACACTGCCACTTCCTGGTCCACTAATCCACTCTCCAACTCAGCTCTCCCCAATAACATGCCAGGGCCACTGCAGGCTGTATGCTACCTCTTCCCAGCTGAAAAACCCTTTGCAATGCAGTGCTCTTCCCCAGTATCCTCTTCCCTGACTTCTTTATTGCTAGGCTCAAATAGGGCAAACCCAGCTGAATGCACGCGATCCACGCTTTTACTGGCGCTCTCCGCCTCCCTTTGTCCTCTACAATATTACTTATCAGCTGCCTCATAATGCTTCCTTGTTCAACAAAAGGACTTGTTAAAGCTGTGCTCTTTGTATTCAGTGCCAGCAAGACCTTGGGCTGGGGATACCCCTTCAGCTCAGTCCCCTTCCTGCAGCTCTTCACTTGTTCCACAAATGCTTTGTTATCGCTGCAGTATGCAGAACTCAATAAACTGATGCCTATACCAGTTAAGATTCAGTTTCTCTGCTCCACAAAACGCTTTGTTATTGCTGCAGTGTGCAAACCATGCTCAACTAAGAATATACAATTTAAAGTCAGTTTTTCACTGTAACACTTCACCTCTGCTTCCCACAAAAACACTTTGTTTTCACTGAAATCTGCAAACCACCTTAAACTATGCGTTTCTTTCTCACATTATTTGACTTCTCAACTTCTCATAATTTTCTGGCCTCCTAATCCTCTTACTGTCCTTTCAATTACTATATATATTATTATTTATGTGTATTTATTTATATATTTTTTTTATATATAACCTCAACATCTTCATCCATATTATTTATTTCTTACCTCTTTATCTTGTTGCACAAACCTTCCAGATTAATCTGCCAATCCAATGTGCTGAGTTTCAATTAGCTCAGATCAAAACTCCAGCAAAAGTGGCTGAACCACTCCTGTGCTGCCCATTATGTACATCCACTTGCCCTCCCCTTCCTGTTGCTTGGCCATTGTTCTATCCCTGGCCCTCCCTTCCTTCCCTCCCTTCTGAGCACAAAATCTTGATGAAAAGGAAAGGGTGCACCAGGACAACCTGGTCTTCCCATTAAAGGGCAAACTCCATTGTCACTGTTTAATCAATCTGAAACATTTCAGATGGTGTAAAATGCTCAAAATTAGTCACCTTATGGAACCATTATCTGAGGAAAATAACTGATCCAAATGAAAGATGTACACTAACAAGATTCAGAATGGAGTTATGCAGAGCAAACTACATATGTTATAGACAAACAAGCATTTGTCAATGCCGAACATTAAGCTGCAGGTATTTGCAGTGGTGTTTGGCTACGTATGGTGCTTTACCCTAATGCCCTGTGTGATTGCTGGTATTTGCACAATAAAATTTCAGCATGACCTTTTGTTACCCCATTGTGCGCTACATAGGCGGAAACACATTTTGGGCAGGATGTGAAAATGACAGCTGTACTGCTCATAAGGAAGTGTGGTAAAATGGCAATATTGAAAATGTGGGTGGAAATATTGAAAATTTGCAAACCCTACAGCGCATGGAACTGTGCAACGCACGTCAGAAACAGTCATTGTTAGAATTTTTCACCAAATTTTCAACATTGGCATTTTAAAGCCTCTGCTAATGAACAGTGTCACTGTGATTTCCTTAATGTGTCCCATACATTGAGTTCGTGACACCGACTGTGCCATTGTGCGCTACATAGCAGAAACATGTTTTGGGCAGGATGTGAAAATGACAGCTGTACTGCTCATGAGGAGGTGTGGTAAAATGGCAATGTTGAAAATCTTGGTGAAAATATTGAAAATTAGCAAACTTACGCGTGCGTAGGAACTGCGTCAATGCAGACTAAGTAAAACAGTCATTTTAGAAATTTTTCACCAAATTTTCAACACAGCCATTTTAAGACCTCTGCTCATGATCAGTGTCACTGTGATTTCTTAATGTGTCCCATAACATTGAGTTCAGACACATCGACTGCGCCATTGTGTGCTACATGGGCGGAAACACGCTTTGGGTGAGATGTGAAAATGACAGCTGTACTACTCATAAGAAGGTGTGGTAAAATGGCAATGTTGAAAATCTGGAGTGGAAATGTTGAAAATTCTCGAACTTACGAGCCTGCGTAGGAACTGCGAATGCACACTCATAAAATTGTCATTTTTTTGAAATTTTTCACCAAATTTTCAACATGGGGTTTTGGAACCCCTTCTCATGAATGATGTCACTGTCATGGCATTATTCAGGCCTCGAAGGGTGATTTCATGCAGTGACTGTGTAGTGACTGCGAAATCACCGGGCCCGAATAATGCCATAACAGTGACATCATTCATGAGAAGGGGTCCCAAAACCCAATGTTGAAAATTTGGCAAAATTCCAAAAATGCCTGAGATATGCAACAAGTTGAAAACCCCTATCTAGCCCATTATACAGCTTACTGGCATTTCCTCAGTTCACGGTCGGCTTTGAAGAGTGCAGACGTGTTCCCAGTCCACCGAAGATCATTGTGCTGAGCTCCGGAGGTGGATGGGGTGAGGTGTGTGTGGGAGGCAGGGTGCGCAGTGGGTGGGTGCTGGTTGTGGGAGGGTGGGGAGACTGTATAGGACCGTTTTTACTTTACAGGTTTTTATTTTGTTGACGTGGGATGTTTGCCACGCTGGGGTGGGCTCCCAGCATGGCACAAGGATGGCTGGGGGACTGAGGGCCAATGGGGATTGGGCACCCTGTTGGCAAACAATGGGGGCGTTTGCGCTGGGATGGGCTCCCAGCGTGGCAGAAGGATGGCTTGGGATGTGGGCCGACGGGGATTGGGCACCCCGTTGGCAAACAACACAGGACATTGCCATGCTGGGGTGGGCTCCGAGCGTGGCAGCAAGGATTTGGGGGCGGCATGATGCAAGGTGGCGATCGTAGCCTAGATGACAGCGGTTTTGAAGCGGGCGACCACCACTGTCAAGTTGACAGCTCCCGCACTCATTGGTGCAGGATCGCCATGCCTGCTCAACTGAGCAGTGGATTTAACGGGAGAGGCACACCTCCAAAGTGTGCTACCCCAACGCTCCTTGCGCATGCGGCCAGAGTGAGCGTTGAAAAGACTGGGTATTTTCTCCATTTTGGTGATGTAACATGAATCTTGAAGATGATTTAAAACATATTTTATTACTTTATGCCCCTTTATGCAAAAGGGAGGCAGGGATGGTTAAATATTCTGCTGAAGGACTTTGACTTCCCCGACCAAAATGTTCTTTATTTATTTAATTCATAGGATATGAATGTTTTGGATAAGGTGAATGATTTTCTGTCTTCTGTACATCTATAAATATAATGTAGTAATTGCTAAGTTATGAAATGATATCATAAGTATAAATGCAAATTAAGAAATAGGCAGACTCAGAACTAGATTATTATGTATACAGTAGTTCTCTGATCTAGTTTAACAATTTAGGACACTATCAATCAATAAGGCCTTAAGAATTGTATTATCTGCTCATGGAATGTATTTCTGTATTGATATTATTTTTACTATTTTTATTTTTATTTTTAGTACATTTTGTAAAGACTTGTAGCCAACAATAAACTAAATTGATTGATATTGAGGAACTCATGGATATGCTGGCTGCACCTCTGGCAGTCCTGTTTAACCTCTCACTGGAGATGGGAGTGGTTCTGGGGACTTGAGGAGGCAGATTTAGTCCCACGTCATAAAAATGGTAGTAGGGAGGAGACTGGAAACTACAGGCCAGTCAACCTGACTTCACTGGTGGTGAAACTATTGGAGTCACTACTAAAGGAAGGATAGTAGAATACATTGAATCCAGTGGATTATAGGACCTGAGACAGCATGGATTCACAAGGGCAGGCCTTGTCAAATGAGACTAATAGAGTTCTTTGACTGGGATCCAGGGAATTGGATCAGGAGGAGCGGTGGATGTGACCTACCTGGATTTCATCAAGGCCTTTGACACCATTCTGCATAGGAGGTTAGTAAGCATAGAGGGTAGCCTAAGAGTGGGAGCAAAGGTGGAAAACTAGGTACGAAATTGGCTAAGGGATAGGACACAGAGGATGATGGTAAATGGAGTTCACTCTGAGAAAGGGAGGCTAACAAGTGAAGTACAACATGGATCAGTGCTGGCACTGGTCCTCTTCACTGTCTTAATTAGGGAAATTACAGAGGGGCTGGATGGGAAGGTCTGTCTGTTCATGGATGACAGTAAAATCTGCAACAGTGTAGACACTCCAGTGGGGGGTGGAGAAAATGAGAGGGATCTGAAAAGAGGAGTGGTCAAGGATATGGCAACTGGGCTTCAATGTGAAAAGTGCAAAATCATGCATTTGGAGCACAGGAACCCAGGGGCAGCATTCAGATTGGGAGGAGAGGCATCATTGACCACAGAACAGGAAAGACACCTGGGGGTTATCATATCTAATGGCCTAAAAGTGGCTTAGCAGTGTGCAAGGCAGCCTGAAGAGCTAGCTGGATGCTGGAGTGCATAGGGCGGGTGTCACCAGCAGAAGGAGAGAGGTGGTGTTACCCCTGTATGGATCACTTTTGAGAAGTCCCTTGAATACTATGTCCAGTTCTGGAGACCTCATCTCCAGAAGGACATAGAAAGAGTGGAGGCAGTCCGGAGGAGGCCAACCAAATTGTACATGGTCTGCATCATAAGCCCTATGAAGAGAGACAGAATGACCTTAATATGTATACCCTGGAGGAAAGGAGGGAAGGGAGATATGGTAGAAACTTTCAAATACCTCACAGGTATAAATAAGGTTGAGGAGGGAGGCATTTTCAGAAAAAAGATGCTTATGGGCAAGGGGTCATGCTATGAAACTGGAAGGGGTTTGACTCAGGGAGTTGTGAGAAAGTACTTCTTAATGGAGAGGGTGGTGGATTCCTGAAACAGCCTCCCCTGGAGGTGTTGAGGGCAAAAACTGTAAAGAGGTTCAAGAATGCTTGGGACAGGTATAAAGGAACATTAGAGTTTACACAAGGGGACAAGCTGGAGATCAAGAAGAGTCTGCGTTAATTCAGTATGTATGGGAAAAATAGGCAGACTAGATGGGCCAGGTGGTCCTTATCTGCCATTGTATTCTATGTTTCTATGTTTCATGCTGAAAATGGATCTAGAATCAATGGTTCAACCATAGTTCTTCTTCGGGAGTTATCTAAAAGGGAAACACACTAACACTGCTTTTTTCTTTACATAAATTGTGAAGAAGACCTATAGTTGAAACATCAATTCTAACTCTATTTTCTAGTTTCAGAGTGCATTTAATATTATCAAAACATCTAATTGTCACACTAATTATGAGTACAAATAATTCTCTCTCCATAACAGATAAAGAAAAGGCAAAAGAATAATATTCATATTTTGAGTCTTACTGCAATCTTATGCAAAAATTTAACCATGGAACTCAAAGAATTCTGTAAAAGAAATCAAGATGTGATGGAAATGGTAAATGCCTTGAATATGCACACATGCCTGTTAGGAAAAGATTGTGTTTTTCCAGTGCTGATGATATGACTGAGGACAGATTGGTTATGAGGACAGCGTACACACTGGCCCATGAAAAGATGTTGTTTGAACCAGACTTAAACCTGGAAAAAAATTCTACAAATAGCTAGAGCACATGAAACATCTCACAACGCAATGTATGTTTTAACAGGACATCTCAGACAGCAACCTAATTACAACTCAATAACATTGTGGCACATATATTTGCAGCTTCAGGAAAAAGTTAATATGTAATCAAAATTAGATTTCAAAGTTTCATGCAAATGATGGACAAAAGCCATGAGGTTGGTGTGTCAAACTTCATACGAAACAAGAGCTTTGTACAGTATTTGGCAAGACTATAAAATGTGTTACATGTAAGTGAATTTTGACTGTGTGAGCTGAGGGAGTGCCTATGTTAGTAATTAAAACATGCATGCCATTGCTAACATCAACATAGCCTTCTCATACATCAGTTAAGCACACACTCAATTCCTTGCCACCATCAACCAAGCTAAGCAGGACAGCAATAGAACTGAAATTACTTTTCTGGTCAAGGGAAAACCACCAATATTGTTCAAGATTGAGTAGATACAGTGTGTCATCGAGGCATAGGTCTGGAAGCATAGGAAAACCAGGAGCAGTTGTAAAATTCAAAATTAACATTTTATTATTATTAACAGCAAAATAAAAAAAAAAATATTCAATATAGCTATTTACAAAGGCAGTACAAACAGAGAAAACAATGTCCTTCATCTGAGGGAATCTCTAATTCCAAGTTTCAGTTTCTCAGTCTCTCACTCTAGCGAAAGCATTACTGCTCTTATTTCTGCTTCCTGAGCTCTTTATAGACCGGGCAGGATTTACAAAGACAGCTAAAATCCCGTAGCTGTGGGAAAATGGCCTACAGAACTGTGGAAATGCTGATGTGGGATATTCTGAAAGAAAAGTGCACACGCATGGAATTCCATAAAAACCCTGCAGTTGAGAAAATTCAGCAGCTTCAGAAATTCCACAAGTGTTGAAAATCCACAACGTGGATCTGCAGCTGTGGAAAAGGCTTAGGAGGAACAACAACAGGTGATCCAAATTGTCTGAAGCAGTAGACTATGACAGTCGTGCCATAGATGTAGCTGACAGTGCCCAAGAGAAAGCTCCAACCATTCCTAAAACTGCAACCACTGCAGCACCACTGGTACCAGCAAAACTATGCACCACAGTTGTCTGTAACTGCTGGTTGTGTCTTTCCTGGAGTGTTTCTGTTGCCAGCTGCAGTAGCACTCACTGCAGGCTGTTCATCCTCTATTGCCTGAGAGGCTCCTTCATGGGCTGCACCAGGTTTGGTGGTTGGTGTTTGTTGTCTTTCATTCACAGTGTGTGCTAATGTTGCTGTAACAACTGCCACTGATGAACACCCACTGGTTTGTTATTACTTGTGCCTGACCTCCACTATAATTGTATTTCAGTTGTTGGGGCACTGCATTTTGCTCATGGAGTGTTAGCCTCGCTCTCATATGTGCAACAATTTTCCACAACTGTAGAAAAACACTGGCTGAGAATAGCCTTTAAGGGATGTGCCATACTTATTAATGACTTTTTTCCTCAGGAACTTCGCAGCTGCACTTTTCCACAGTCCATAGTGTATTTGTTCTGCAGTTGCAGATGCTTTGTGTATAGCACTCAGAGCAATTTTCCTTTTTCTGCAGCTACAGAACTTTTGGGGACTTAGGAAGGTTAGGCACCTTCAGATTGTTTCGAATCCCCAATAACTTTGTAAGTTTCTTTCATTGCAGGTGCAACAAAATAGAACATGATGTCCCAGAACAGGCTTCTTGTTGACAACTCTACAAAAGAGTTTGTGCTGCATGTCAAGGTTAACCCCATGAATTCCAAATAGCCTTTTGCAGTTATTTCAACAGTATAACGATATACAGTTTCAAACTGAGGGATTACAGTATCACATACAATTTCACACAAAATTCACATTTATTTTTACTCATTGCAAAAACTCTGTTAATGCTTCAGTTAGGGTTCCTATTACAGTGACAAAAGTATGGAAATTCAGTGTTAGGGTTCCCAACCCTACCCACCCACCCACCCACCCACCCTCCACATACCACCAGGTGTTGGGTGTGCCTTTGGGTCATTGGCCTCAACTTTCACCCCATTCTATGTGTAAGGAAGCTGAGATCACACAGTATAGGAGTGAGAGTTAAGCCCAAGGAACCCAAGGTGCACCCAACACCTGTGGTATGTGGAGGATGAGGCATGGGTGGGGTGGTAGGTTGGGAACCCTAACACCTTATTTCCATACTTTGTCACTCTACAAGGAACCCTAACTGATGCATTAACAAATGTTTTTTTTTGCAATGAAATTCCTTACTTTGGAGATAGTATAATAGCATCCCTATTTTACTGTGGGAGTACAGGGTCCTTTGGACACTGCCCTCCAGTCCTTCATAGATACACATTTGTATGTAGGTGTGCACTTCCATGTGTTGAACAACAGTGACCAAATTGTCAGCATAGCCATCATATTACCCCACCTCATCTACCCTGGTATAGAGAAATTATGAAATGCAAGGAAAATGTAATTCCACACCACAGGTGCAAAAACATGTTTTGTGCTGGATGTGAAAATGAAAGCTGTACTATTCATGAGGTTCATTCTAAGGGTTCATACTAAGATTATGTATAGAGCAAGGGGTTAGCCCACAACGCTCTTATACTAAGCCAAAGGATAATATGATAAGACAAAGCCATTGCAAATTAATTGATCAAGTCTATACTTGAAAATGTTCTTATTTTCACTAATAACAACACTAATAGGTAAGTTGTTCCAAGGACCCACAACTCTTAATGTAAAAAATACTGTTGACTTTTGTGCCTAAATTTATTCCTAATTAGTTGTAGGGATGACTTCTAACATTATAAGAATATTCTTTAAACTGTAGATTTAAATCAGTCATAATGACAGGGTCTTTAATTATCTCGAAAAGAAGAAGCAAATCACCTCTAAGATGATGGGTAGATAAAGACATTAACTTTAATATCTGAAGCCTATAATTATATGTTATTCTTTAATCCCAAAATTTTCTTTGTGAACCATCTTTGAACATTTTCCAAAGAATTACTTGCAATTTTTATAAGGAGACCACAACTGAGCAGCATATTCCAAGTGAGGCCTAACATAGGATCTAAACAGAGTTACAAGGAACTCAGATTTACGTGATCTAATATTACGTAAAATAGACCACATTACTCTGTTGGACTTATTAATAGTATCTTGAATATGCTTATTATAAGACATGTCATTGGAAATACTAATATCCAGATCTTTTCATCATAAGAGCTAACTAGGTCTCTTCTATATAATTGATATGTATAATCTGGGTTATTAGATCCCAAATGCATAACTTTGTATTTGTTCAAATTCAGCTTCATACCCCACTTATCTACCCAGAGAGTAATATCATCTAGGTCATTTTGTATGATGGTAGAGTGCATAATATCTAAACATGGTCTGCCAATTTTACGTCATCAGCATATTTAATAGAAATAGACTGACATTCATCAGTCAAATCGGCAATAAATGCCTGATGGTGTGAAAAATTGCCAATATTTAAAATTTGAAGTGAAAATATTAAAAATTGCTCAGTTATGCATGTGCATAGAAACATTTCAATGACCACATGTAACTGGGCTTTTTTTTTTTGGTATTTTTTATAATTAAATAAACATGGCTGTTTGACCCCACCTCATAAACCCTCACACTGTCATTCATTAATCAGTCCTGAAAGGTGATTTTTTGCAGTGACCAAAAATCACCCTCCTGGTCTGATTAACAAAATAACTGTGACAGTGTGCATGAGGTGGGGTCCCAAAAGCCCATGTTTAAAATTTGGTTCAAAATATAGTAAAATGGCTGGGATATCGACACAAGTTCAAAATGTCATCGACAACCATTATACAGCACTTATCTTGATTCTTCAGTTCCTGGTTCAGCCTTAAAGAGTGCAGACATGTCCCAGTCCACAGAAGAAGACAGAAGACAATGTCTGGTGGTAAGTATAGAGCATGGGGGTGGGGTGGTGAGTTGGTCAGTGGGATGGTCAGGATGGGGAGGTGGATGAGGAGATGATGAGGGACTGTTTCTTTTTAGAGGAAAACAAAAAAGACTTCAGGGACAGTTTCTTTTTTTGTTTTTACAGGGTTAAACTCTTTATTTCAGGACATGGGGAGTAGGTGCCTCAGTATTCCACAGTGATTGGGGGTTTCATAATGCTTATATGTGGATTGGGCACCCGATGCTGGCAACCATAAAGTTGTAACAGTCTTGGGGGTATCCGACACCAGAGGTGGGCATCTCAGTGTCAGAAAATTAGTTCAGGACACTGGGGTGGGTTTCTCAGTGTCCCACATTACTGGTGGGGAGTAAATGCCAATACAGGGATTGGTCACCCCATGTTGGCAAACAATAATTACAATGGGCTGGGGGCATCCGACACTGGCAGTGGGCATTCCGGAAATAATCACTAAAAACAGTAAGTCTTTCAGGACACTGGGGGTGGGCTCCCCAGTGTCCCACGATATTGGTGGTAGAGTAAATGCTGACATGGGGATCAGGCACCCAGATGTTGGTAAAAAAATTATTATTAAAACATGCCTCGGCCTCCTTGGAGGCAGTAAAAGGAAAACCTCCTTTTATTAGGTAAATACCAACAGGTGTTTACCTAAACTGGGAGCAAGGAACATGATTTTGTCAACATTTGTTCCAAAAAGTGGGCAGAAAAGTTTTTTTTTTACAGGGCCATGTTTATTTTACATTCCAGTATGCCACAAATTACGCAGTTTTCACAAATAGTGCTGCAAATTGCATCACGTTCATGCAACAGTGCCATTAGTTGCACAAAAATGCCACAATTTGTGGTAGTTTTGCAAAAGTAGTGTGCAAATTTGTGACACTACCAATGGCTGAATGGGAAAATATATTTACAAACAAGTATTTTTTAATTATAGTGATTTTTAGCAGTGGCTAACTGAAAACAAGTTGGCTGCCGCAAATGTACAAAACCCATTTATGGCAGTAAAACAGACTTTGCCAAAGCAAAAGTGCTTTGCATGGAACATATACTTTTCCCATAGGAAATAATGGGAAAATAAAACTTCAATAACTTTTGAATGGATTAATATGTTTTCACCAAACATTCAAAAGGCACATCAGTGACCCAGATGCCATATCCCCTAATAATTTCAGACCAGACACCCAAAGCATGAGAGACAAGTAAAGAATTTGCACATAAATGATAAATTTCACATTTTGGGCTCTCCACAGCTCCACGACTGCAAAACTGACTGGAACAAAATTTACCTGATTAAGAGATTTATGGCACCAGATTATGCATGCAAAATGTCAATCAAAAGCGTCTGAACTGTTGCAAAGTTCTTAGAGTGCAAAATTCTGGGTTTAACATAGAAGTGGCTGTGCAACCCTATTTATAGGGCACTACCAAGCCCTATAATAAATGCAAATACATGAAGGAAAGATAAGACAGAAACAACAAGTGAAGGAGAGAGATAGCGAGAGGTGGAGAACTGCTAGACTGTTGGAGTGTTTAGTTCCTAGGTCACATGAGAACATTTGGTTAGCCAACCAGACAGTCAAGAGATCGAAAAGGAGAGGACAGAACAGATTCTTGTATTTTATCTCTTTCTGCATAACAAATGGGACAGGGTCTTATTCAACTCTGTCACATACTCCCTCTTTAAGAGGAAACCATTTTAAAACAGGTTTCAGACTTTCTATTAACACTCTTCTAACATTAGCTTATAAATGTAATAGTTCAGTGCATGTGCAGTATAGCAAGCAGTGAAGTTTAAACTCAAACTTTTTTGTTTTTCAGCCTTCTGAATTCACAATTACTTATCCATATCTTGACAGAAAATCAGCATTGACATTCTCTTTTCCAGATTTGTGTATCACCTTGAATTTAATTGGCTATAATGCAGATACCACCTTGTGATTCTGGAATTGTTATCCTTCATTTGGTTAAGCCAAATGACAGGATTATGACCAGTTAGAAGTACAACGTGAGCTCCTAGGAAATAAATCTTAAGGGACTCCATGGCCCACTTTGCTACAAGGTATTCCTTTTCAATGGTGGAGTACCTTTTTCTCTGTTGTGCAACATCCTACTGATATATAGAGTGGCATGTTCTGTCTCATCTATATTTTGACTCAAGACCGCACCTGGGCCAATCTCTATTGCATCTGTCATAACAAAAATTGTTTCTCAAAGTCTGGGATTCGTAAAACAGGAGCTGAACATAATGCAGCCATGATGGCCTGGAAAGTTTCATCACTCTCTGGGGACCATTTCACATTATTAGGAAACTGTTTCTTTATGAGTTCAGTGAGGTAGTAGCTAACTGGGCAAAGCTGGGAACAGATCTCCGATAGTAACTTGCCAGCCCTAAAAATAACCTGATATTTTTCTTTGTTTTAGGATAGGACTGTTAGCTACAGCTTCTATCTTAGAAATCTCTGGCTTTACTTATCCATTTCACAAAACATATCCCAAATATCTTGCTTCCTGCATGCCCAATATACATTTGGTAGGCTTAATAGTCAGACTTGCATTTTTGGTAGCTTGGAGAACTGCTTGTACTGTAAGTATCCCAGGTGGCTTTTCCAATCTGGACTGTACACCACGACATCATCCAGATATGTAACCAGTGTGAGGGATAACATTACATCCATGTACCACAGGAATGTAGCGGTGCACCATGCAAACCAAATGGCATGGTGGTGAATTGATTGAATCCAACAGGAGTGGCAAATGCAGTTTTGTCCCTGGATTCTTTAGCTAGGGAATGTGCCAGAAACCCTTGGTGAGATTGTGGGTATTGATATAGTTGGCACTTCCCAATTTGTCCACCAAATCATCTTTCTGGGGCATACGATAACTTTCAAACTCGGACACTTAATTAAGTTTCCTAAAATCAAGGTAGATTCTTACACACTACTCTTTTTCATTTACAATCACCACTGGTGATGACCAAGCACTTCTTGACTCTTCTATGATATCCAATTCTTTCATTTTTGTATTTACTTAACCATGTCTGCTCCTAACTACTCTGCTAATCTCTATGTATTTTGTCTAACAGAGCAAGCATTCCCTGTCACTATTACAAGCTCGACCCCTTTTACTCAGTCTGGCACTGTGGTATAACTATTGTTAAATGTCTTTAGTAAGTTACAAATTTATGTGGTTTGTTCAGAGGTTAAGGAAACATTCTCCTATACAGCATCAGCAGTTACAGTTTGTTCCAGTCTGTCATAAGCTAAATCAATATCTTCTTTATCAGTTTGTGGTAAAACTAGCAAAGCAGCCTTTGGTGTTTTTTCAACCCATTTCTTCAGAAGGTTGGCATGGTACTGAATGTCTTGGTAGTATTTTCTTATCAGGGTCTCAATTTCATAGTTAACTGTGCCAGTATGTCTAAACACTTTATAAGGCCCTTGCCATTTCATTAATAATTTATTTTATGTAGTATGTAATAGTAGTAAGCCCTTTTGCCTAGCTCAAAAACTGTTTCTTTTACCCCATTGTCATAATATGCCTTCTGCTGGTTTGGGCCTCTTCCTGATTACTATTGGCATTTCAACATATTTTGCCAGTTTCATTCTCAGGGCACACATATGAGATGTAATAGATTGCATTGAGAGGGGTTATCTTCTCGTGTTTCTTTTATTACATCTTGTGGCCCTTTAGATTGTCTACCATATAGCATTTCAAATGGTGAGAAACCTGTTGATACTTATAGTACTTTTCTGTAAGCAAAAAGCAGGTAAGGTAAGTATTGGTCCAAATCTTTCCTTCCACTTTTACAAACCTTTTAACATGCATTTTAGGGTTTGGTTAAAATGTTTGACAAGGCCATCTGTCTGAGGATAACAGGGGAGATTCTTATGGCAGTAATGCTATTACTATTACAAGCTCGATGCCGCACCTCCCTGGGTCAAAGATCCTTTGCACACAGTGCTCCCAGCTGGATGAATGCCCTCAGCACTGATATCACCTCCACCTCCTCACTGGGCATTTTCAAATCAAGATTACATCTTCATGTCACTGCCTCCAGCTCTTGTGACTGCCTCTCCTAACTTCCCTCTTCCTCTTGAGACCTACTACCCTCTCCTTTGTTCTATGACAATGCTGTGAATCTGCTCTAGCTTCTTTTCGGCTGCTGCTCCCTTCTCAACCATTCCTCCCCGACTTCATATAGTTCTCTGAACTGATCCCAACGAATGTGATTCATTATTTTCTTACTGTGATGTAACACGTGATCCAATACATGTTGTCATAAGCTCTTTTAGTGTTGTTTCTTTGCCTAACATGTTTGTACTCTCTGGATGTGGAACTTTTGTAAAAGAGCCTTGGCTCAAAGGTACTTGTAATCCTAAACTTAAATAAATAAATAAAAATACTTACAAGTCACTAAAGCTGCATCAGTAATGCAGCACCAAATTTCTACCCTGATCAATAATAATTTCTTTAGGTACGTCCATCCTGCTGAAAATTTTGGCACTTTTTTCTAGAAGCAAATGGTTCTGATACCTTTATTTGACCAACAAAGATGTTACAAAAGAACAAAGTGCTTAAGCTTTCAAACTAACAAAGTCCTTCCTCAGAATCTTATGACAGTTATTCAGAAACTCAGAAACTATTAACAAACAGATCATACATAAACCCCCACCCAAAAACTCTCATTGGTAAAAATACTCATTTAAACCATCACGGAAGTTAGAAACAGTTGAACCTGACCTCACCAGTTTGCTATTAGTTCACATGCCTTCAAGGTCAAAGTGTAATTTCAATAAGATAACAACCTTCCCAGCAGAAAGTTCAGCTATCATAAATTCTAAATGTCTAAGCACGTGCAGTGAATACAGTCTTAGTGAACAGTAGGATTCAATTCTCGCATAAGTACATGTTAAAATATGATATTATTGTATGTATAAAACAAAACCATACAACTGAAATTTTCTATATGGCATTAAAAGTTGGGGCTGGCATACAGCCTAGGGGTTAGAGTAATGAGCTGTGAATGAGCTTGCTACATCCAGCAAACCTGGGTTTGATTCCCACAACCTCCACTTGCATACTTTGTGACTCAAAGCAAGTCACTTAACCACCCCAGTGCTCCCAGGTTGCCCCTAAAACAGGCACTTGTGCTTAGTGGGCCTTACCTGGTTACCAAAAGAATAAAATAAATAAAATGAAGTTAACCTAGTGTGAGCAACTGTCACACATCATAATACAGTTTAAAACATAACTGGAGAAATGTTTCTAACTATACACTCAACCAGTTACTATAGTTCATAAACCTTAAAACCTTCAGCATTGTAATAGGATTTTATACCATTAATATCAATTGTCAGTATAAGTGACAAATTAAAAAAAATCTGTCAAGGGCACACAGGTAAATGAGACCATGCATCCTGGTATGTTCAGAGTTCAATAATGTGTCAGTATATAATCAAACTACTATATGGACAGAGGCAGTCCTAGGACTCTGAATTCAAACCCAATGGAATTAAACCCTACCACACCCTGGGTAGATAACTACTGAGAAGAAAGTGTATATTCACTATATATGTGAGCTAAGAGTCCTAACACATCATCATTTACACCAATCACTACAATATTTAACCAATGGAATTTAACAAGTCAAGGATCCTCAAGTAACTGAGATCATGCATCCTAATATGTTCAGAGTTCAAAACTGTGACAGTATGTAATCAAACTACTATATGTACAGTAACAGTCTAAGGAATGTGAATAGAACCACAGTGGAATACAACCTCAAACCCCGGAAATAACTGTTTAGAAGGAAATACACATTCACTATCTTTGTGAGCTAAGAATCCTAACAAACCATTATTTATACCAATCACTAAATATTTGCCATATGTAATTTAATCTGTCTAGGACTCCCAAGTAAATGACATCATGCATCCAAATATGTTCAGAGTTCAAACAAGTGACAGTATATAATAAAACTACTGCATGAACAGTAATAGTCTAAGGAATCTGAATGAAAACCCAATGGAATTAACCCCACTCCCACCCTCAGGAAGATAACTAGTTAGAAGGAAATTAATATTCATTATGTATGTGAACTAAGAGTCATAACACACTGTAACACCATTATGTCATGTACCTGAATATAAGCCTACCTCAATGTAACAGCAACCCCACACCACCACACCCACATAACCCCACAAATGAAAAACAAATAATAAAAATAAAAATAAAAATAAATCCCCCCACGCACACAGTTCTTTGCTGTGAAACCAACATGTTGATAACTAGTTAAAGGGATACTATGAATCTTAAAACAAAAAAAGAAAAATGATGTCCTGTAATATGTCCATCCTTTGAAGTAAAGATCTGTGGATGTCTAAGTCCTATAATGTACCATAAACCCCAAATAAATGTTCATACCATCTTCTACCATATTAAGAAGTAAAATAAGCCTGATCTCAGAGCCCGTCTCCTGTTGTGTATTTGTAAAATTTTCTTTTAAGACCATTACTGACATACCTGAGATAGAGTGGGAAGGATAAGCAAGTGTTGCCCCACTGGATTTTCGGTCATCTTCATAATAATATTATGTGTGTGTGAGTTCATTGTAGTGTGGAGAGGTTGGCTTATCTCTCCAACATACCCTGTTTGTGGACATCTCTTGCATTGAATGATATAAAAACATTCCACGATGCAGATGTATAATTCCCATGTGCCCTGAATTGTCTGTTTTGTGATGTAATCACACAGTTCAAAGTGGAAATGAGCTCACAAGTCTTACATCTGAGTTGACTGCAGGGTTGTGTACCATTCAGTGTCATGGTATTTTGTTCTGGTCCAAGTTTACTCCTAATAATCAGGTTAGATAAATTAGGTGGTTGTTTAAAATATAGTTTTTCTTGAAAAATAAAATTTAGGGTCTTATCGTCAGTAAATATTGGGTGTAGGTCCTTAATAATCTTACATAGAAGTTCAAGGTCAGGATGATATGTGACTACTAAGGGTATTCTGTTGGTAGCTGTCCTTTCCTTATAATGAAGCAAATGTTCTCTTGGTACCTGTGTTGCATGTTCTGCTCTGTCAATTTCTCTGGAAGAGTGTCCCTGCTCAGTGAAGGTGTTTTCATAATAGCCAAATGCACTGTATATCTCTGTCTTTCTCATTTGAACAGATACGGTGATATCAAAGTGCTTGACTGTATATGACAGACTTTTTCTTTGTGTGTTGTGGGTGATTACTATTCCTGTGTAAATATCTCTGTCTGTCTGATAGCTTCCTGTAAATGCATGTATGTAAGGTCCATCCTTGTTGGTGACATTGATTTCCAGAAAATTAACTCTGGTGGCAGAATATTGCAGGAAAGCTTTATGGTTGGGTGGAGGTTATTAAGTGTCCAATAAAAATTCTTAACTGTGTCAGTACCCTCTGTGCAAATTATAAGCAACTCTTCAATGTAACAGAAATAAGCTAGTGGTTTCTGTGTACAGTCCTTAAAAGTCCTCCTCCAAATTCACCATAAAAATATTAGCATACTGAGGAGCCATCCTGGTGCCCATTGCTGTTCTCATAGTTTGAACATAATGTTTACCATTGAAGCTGTCGTCATTATGTGTCAAAATGAATTTAGTAAGTTTCACACCACTTCAGTGTCTATGTTTTGGACCAGTGCTTTCTCATGTATGTATTTAGAGATGGCTGAAATGCATCTATGTGGAATATTAGTCTTGTGGGATGTTACATCCATCGTGGCTAAAATGGTACCAGGTGGTAAGTCTTTATAACCAGAAAGTTTCTGCAGGAAGTGTGGAGTGTCCCTGAAGTAACTATCTCTTTCCATAACCAGTGGTTTAAAATGGTTTCTACAAACCCAGAGAGTCCCTCAGTAATGGTACCATTGCCAGAAACTATGGGTCTTTCTGGATTCCCAGGCTTATGTAGTTTAGACAGCATGTAGAATGTCCCTAGCTTTGGTTCAGCTGGGATGAGGTCAGTTAGTTTGTCTTGGACATGGTTTGGAAATGTTCTAATTAAGTCCTGTAGTTTTCTTTTTATAGTTTGTAGCAGGGTCACTTTCCAGTTCTCTGTAGAAGGTATGGTCATTTACTGTAGTTGTCCGTTGGCTTCATTAACATAGTCCTTTCAATTTAATATCACCACTGCAGATCCTTTATCAACTTTCTTTATGACAATGTTGTGTTTCGATTTCAGTGTTTGTATAGCCCTCCATACCAATACAGAGAGGTTCTAATGGGCCTGTTTTTGCCTATTAAGAATCTGACCAGTAACTATCTAATGAAATCAATGAATGTACAGTAATTGTCTAGTTTCTTGTTACATCCACTGGGTGGGGGTAAATCAGATGATTTCTTATTCTTATCCATTGAATTGTTTCTGTTTGTAATGTCTTCACTACCTGTGATTTCTTCCTTGCCATGAAAGATTTCTGCTGAAGTATTCCTTCAGTTCACTACCAAACTGTATTTTGTCCAGTGGTGTTGTTGGGCACAAAGTAAGGCCTTTTGAAAGCACACTTAATCCCTGGTAGTAGAGATGGGTGAAGTGGCTCAATTCACCCACAAAGTGGAACACGAGTGAAAGTGAATTCATGGAGTGCTCTGCAACATGAAGCAGAGTACTTTGCATTACTAATGGGTAACGTGTTGAAAACCATGACTTCGCATTACTCCCCTTTCCAAACCACTACTCCACTAATTCTTAAGGCAAAGTACATTGAAAACAATGTACTTCACCTTACTTTGCCTTGTTTTTATGCTCCAAAGGCAAATTTTGCAGTGATTCATGGGATTTCAGGTCACATGGGCTCTAGATTGTTCTGCACAGCCTCAGTTTGGGGTAGTGTTTGTAGGAAGCTGTAGGAGACAATCTGCTCTGAGAGCTCTCTGTGACTCAAACCTTCTAAAGCTGTTAAAAGCCTTTTTGAGTCTTTTTTTTTTTTTGAAACTTTAGTTCATCGATTATAGGAAACCCTCCTGTGCTCATATCATCAAGCATTTATTGTTTGTGTGTGGATTTTGAATGTTAATGTACAACATTTAGTCTGTGTACTGAGAGACAGTGGAAGTGTGCTTTGGGGAGGGGCATATCTGTGGTGTAGGTAGATTAACTTAGAGAAAAAGACTGCTTTCTGTTTTGGTGATATTTTTCTTGTATAACTGTGTTAATGTACCCACAGTAATATTTTCAATAATTCTTGCCATTTTTGCTGATTGTTGTGGTGCAGCAGTGCATAATTTTAGTTTGTTTAAAATTTGTGGTTATATTACTGAAGTTTTTCAATTGGGTACGCATTTTAGTGTGTGTGATGAGTATGTGTGTGACGATGTCATCAAGTCAGACACCTTTTATTGTGCCACATAATTTCAGCAATGTGAACCTGCTATCCACTGCAGCTGTGTAATTTTTGTACTTCTTTGTGGTATCTTTACTGGTACTCGTACTAATGACTCTTACTGCAGCAGTGCAGTACACTTCCCGCATGACCCACCCCAACGGCAAAGATATTCTTTTCCAGATTTGAATTTCTGATGGTGAGCACTGGTTAGGTGTTGTGCCTTTGCATCGCCATCTCTTCAGTGCACAGTGCAATCTTAATCTGTCTGTACATTTGCATCTCTTTAGGCCCAATCTCCATCTCTAACTTAAGTCACAGTTGTTTCTTTGGCTTCCCTTCAGAGGACTGGACAGGTGTGGTGCATAATTCAGCATGAACATTGTACTCATTAATATGCGTTTTAAGTCAGGACCATCATCAGGAATCACTGTTATACAATCACGCTCTTCATCATCACGGTCACAATGCAGTCTCAAATTACAATTTATGATCACATCATGAATCACACAGTAATTTTTTTTTTACTAGTTACTTGGATATATTGTAAGCCTGTTTTGTAGTATCTTTTCATGCTTCCACCCACCATTGTACTCACTAATGAGTGTTTTAAGTTGGGGAGTTTTGTGCCACACCTCATCGGGGCCCGAAAAGTACAGCCATAGGCATTTGCATTTCTTTATTATCACGGTCACAAATACAGTCACAAATCATGATTTATGATCACGCACGAATCACAACATTAATATTTTTACTAGTTACTTGGATGTATTGTAAGCCTCTTTGTAGTATCTCCAGGCTTCACCACCCCACCATTGTACTCTTTAATAAGTGTCTTTAAGTCAGGTAGTTGGAAAGTGTCTGCAGTACATACACAGACGGAAAGAAAACTGCACCCACTAGTTTAGCACAGTACACTTCCACTGCTCAGAATACATATGGAAGACAACAAAAAGGGCACAATTACATACAAGGGTTGAGGATGGTGGAGAATACATTTTATAACACAGCAAGGAAGGTATGTGGGGGCACATGGTGTGAGAAAAAATTAATCTGGGATCCCATGGTGATCCAGCAGCAGTTCCAGCATGGACATAATTTGCAACTGATGTCCCTCTATGTAAGAAAAATAAAATTTACAGAAAAGAACAAATGAAGTGAAAAGAGTACAGACAGAAAAGACAAAGCAATATAGCATTTAAAAGCTGTTGGGTCTAAATCAAAGTTTAAATCTCCTCCTCGTTCTGATCACAAAGTATCAGCAGTCACAAAACACACTCCTATCTCTCTCTCTTTGTCTGCACAAGAGAAAGTAAAAGTGTCTGCTTGTATGATTCACTTTCTTCCTGCCTAGCTAAAGCATGTGACTTACAGTACTGTAAGCCATGTGATGTGTAGGGGTGGCTGCCAAATCTGAAACACCAAGTGGATCACTTAGAATCATAATGAGGAACGCGAAGTCCATTAAAACAATGACTTTGCCTTACTTGCATTGCCATTCTGCCTGAAAGTGAAGTGGTAATGACAAGGCAGAGTGAGCACTTTGCATTGCCCACTCCGTGTACCGGAATGGCAATGCGAGGTGCCCATTCCGTTCACTTCGCTGGTGGAATTAAATTTGCCACATCTCTACCTGATAGTCAGGTGTGGCTGTATAAATTAACAAATGAAAGGTGCCCATCTGTGTGGCATTGTCGTTCAGTCACTCTGTTATGTTCTTCATGGTTGCTAGTAAGTATGGTAAGTTGAAGGGCATCTAACTTCCTGTTTTTGATAAGCATGGCTTTTCTAAAGGTCCTTTGGTAGTTCTATGTACTGTGTCTCTTGCAGGATGTCTCAAATAGGCTCACCAGACATCCTTTCCAGTGTGGTAATAATTTCATCAAACTGTTTATTCAAAATGCTTTCTTGGCATATGACCTGTGTATCCTATGATTTCTCTATTTCTCAGAGGTCCTACAACAGAGTTGTTCACCATACATTGAATTATCTGTGTTTTTAATGGATTCCAAATAGTTAAACCTTAAGGGATAATGCTGTTCCTCTTGCACTGGGTTAAAATAGATGTCATTGTCTAGCTGTGCCAGTTTCCTCTTGATGTTGTGCAACTGACATATTCTACGGTGAATTCCAGTATCTTCCATAATGACATACTGGTTCAGTTTTTCCATATTGGTCCTTGTAAGAAAAGATCCAGAAGCAGATGGTTTGATACCTTTTATTGGACCAACATAGATGTTACAAAAGAACAAAGTGCTTAAGCTTTCAGATTAACAAAGTTCTTCCTCAGAAGCTTATGACAGTTATTCAGAAACTCACAAACTATTAACACCCAGATCATACATAAAAAAGAAATAATTTAAAATACTCATTTAAACCATCACTGAAGTTAGAAACAGTTGAACCCAACCTCACCAGTTTACTATTAGTTGAGATGCTTCCAAGGTCAAAGTGTCATTTCAATAAGATAACAACCTTCCCAGCAGAAAGTTCAACTATCATAAATTCTAAATGTCTAAACATGTGCAGTGAATACAGTCTTAATGAACCATTGGGATTAAATTCTCATGTAAGTACATGTTAAAATGTGATATTGTTGTATGTGAAAACAAAACTATATAACTGAAATTTTCTATATATGGCATTAAGAGGGTTAAAAATAAAGTTAGCTTAGTGTGAGCAACTGTCGACAAGATTATATAGTTAAAAACATAACTGGAGACATTTTCCAGCTACACACGCAATCGGGTTTTTATATTCCATAAACCTTAAAACCTTCAGTGTTGTAACAGGATTTTATACCAGGTAATACCAATTCTCAGAATAGTGCCAAATTGGGAAAAAACTGTCAAGGACCCTCAAGTAAATGAAACTGTGCATCCTGGTATTTTCAGAGTTCAATAATGTGTCAGTATATAATCAAACTACTATATGTATAGAGGCACTCTAAGGACTCTGAATACAAATCCAATGGAATTAAACCCTACCACCCCATGGGCAGATAACTAGTTAGAAGAAAGTGTATACTCACTATGTATGTGAGCTAAGAGTCCTAACACATCATCATTTACACCAATCGCTACAATAGTTACCAAATGGAATTTAACCAGTCAAGGACACCCAAGTAAATGAGATCATGCATTCTAATATGTTCAGAATTAAAAATGTGACAGTATATAATCAAACTACTATATGCACAGTAACAGTCTAAGGAATATGACTAGAACCACAATGGAATAACCATCTCCCCACTGCCCGGAGGAGATCACTAGTTAGAAGGAAGTACATATTTACTATGTATGCAAGCCAAGAATCCTAAAAACATTATTTACACCAATCATTACAATATTTGCCCTATGAAATTTAATCTGTCTCGGCCCCCAAGCAAATTAGATCTTCCATCCAAACATGCTCAGAGTTCAAAATAGTGACAGTACTGTATATAATAAAACTACTGTTATGAACAGTAACAGTCTAAGAAATATGAATAAAAACCCAATGGAATTAACCCCACCCCATCCCCAGAAAAGATAACTAGTTAGCAGGAAATTAGTATTTATTATGTATGTAATATATGGAGATAGGCAAAAATACTATCCTATCCCACACAAAAATTCCTTGTAATACTACACTAGGAAAGTGATAATACCATCATTGGAAACTGATAATACTATCGTTCAGAAGTGATAATACCATCGTTCCACTCCTGAACGATAGTATTATCACAAGGAATCAGCAGCATGAGCCGCAATCACCTGGCCACTCAAGCGCGAGCTCTGTTTCAAATCGAAACAGTTTCCTCACAGAAACACTGCTCCTCGGTCACAGCAGTAACAGCAAACACGAAACATGGAACCTAATATCAGTAATACCACTCAAGACAGAATACATTTTGTACAAAACCAGGAGAACCCTAACACCTCATAAAAACAAATTTCGACTTAAAGCTCCTGCAAACATACCTCACAAAGCAAGGTGAGTCACGGTCCATTGAAGCTATCCTATAGAGCAGCTAGACTCCATCCTCGCTAACTTTCTACCACTTAAAAAGCAAGACGGCTCTGAATATGAGCTGGTACAATCCGAGGTGTCCTGGGAAGCATCACAGACACCTACATAAAATTAATTATCCCGCCTCAATTTTCCAAAGTCCTTCAACAATCTTCAAGCAAACCCTAGAGACACTAACCGCTAAGCAAAAATATTTAAAAACTCGGAATGGGTAACTGCCAAGGCAAGCAGAAGCCCTAACTGAAACAGACATCAACTTACTGTACACATCAGGCACACTAGGTTACAACTCCCCACAGCACTCCTTCACATTCTCTTCTTCAACATAGGGCTACATTTCACCCTACTAACAAGTGAGCAATACCTCCTCCGCTGGGGCTTATAGTTTTAAATAAAGACAGCCAAGGAAATGACTACCTTGAGTACCATGAACGCCAAACAAAACTAGAACTGGCATAAACATAAGGGATATTAGGCCAGTACATCCCAGGCTATATCACAACACCACAAATCTAAGCAGAGACACAGTAAGGGCCTACGAAAAAATATTCTACACAAAGGGACCCTGCCATGCTACAACCTGATGCTCCATTCTATTTAGCACCAAATCTGAAGCTGAAACCAACCAGCTTATGGTTCAGAGCCATGACAATTGGAGAGAAAAATTTGTAGCATTATGAAAATGCTACAACAATCTGCAGGGCTCCCACCAGAAAAACACATTACTAACCATAGCACAAGAAAACGGCTATACAAATGCAGATTGATCTCAATGTGCTTCCTGCTGATGTTTCCCAAGTCTCCGGTCATAAAACATCCAGTCAATTAACAATTACAGTACCTTGTCTGAGGTTAAGCAACAGAAAATATGTGCCATCCTCTCCAGAGAACAACCCAGCACTTCAACAGCTCGTCCACCACCTCCTGAGCTTCAAGAACCTAGACTTGACACAGCGACTAACTCGTTGCAGTCCCACAGGAAATGACAACACAAATGTCTTCCAAAGTTCGCACATCTCCGCTACTGCAGGAAACATACAGTATTTGGATCCCACTGCAATTTTTTTGGCAACGTCATGATCAACATCCGAAGTCACCATCCCCACCAAAGAAGTGATGATTCATCATGTGCTCGATTCAGACTCTGACTAGAACATCTTGCATGCTCAACAAAAAAAAATATTTCAAACTTAGCTGTTTAATGTTTTGTTAGCCACAATCATTGGCTCCTCAATTACCTTAAATTCTGGACTGCTTTACTTGTTCTTCATGCTGTTCCTGATTTTTCTACAGAGAACCCATCAGCCTGCACCAAAGGTAAGAAAAACTATTCCTGCTCTATATATTACAAAATAACAGATAGCTAAGTATGTATTTCTCAGTACATTATCTTCGAGGTTTTGGAGACTTTTGAAGCACTTTCCTCGAGCTTTCCTCAAGGTACCAAGTCCCCAAAATCTCTGATGGTATTACTGCCTTGTAATAAATACTTAGCTATCCATTATTCTATTTGTAAACTAAGAGTCATAACACACTGTAAAACCATTGTATCATGCACCTGAATTAAGCCTACCTCAATTTAAAGAGCAACCCATACACCCTCCATACCCACATAACCTTCCCACAAATTTAAAAAATTAAAAATTAAAAAACATTTCCCAAACTAGGAAGCATTTAATAATTGGACAGACATTATAATTTATAATTTTTGTTAAAAGTTATCCAGTTAGTTACAGCTGGTTTAAAGACAGCAATTCTGTTGTCAGTTTGTTTTAAAATTTGTTATATTCACATTATAAGTGCACCAGTTGTGTACTTTGTTAATCACGCTTGGCTTTTCTATACATTAGGTGGTCATTCAGTCATATGGGTCAATTGGACTATAAGGATAGGTAGGAGAACTGGAGTAGGAGGAAAGGTTACCCTCAGGATTAGAGTAACCAAATTAAAATGGGTTCCTTAAAGATTATTTTCTTGAACATCCTAGGAATTAACTCTCCCATTAAGAGAAAGAAGATATTGCACTATTTAAATCCACTCCACGCTGACATCTGTTTCCTACAGGAGACCAGACCGCTGAAATGGAGCACATGGAAACTTAGAAGACCGTGGGTTGGTAGGGTTAAGGGATCATTGCATGCTTCAGGCAAGAAGACTGGCTCTGTCATTTTGATACAGAAAACATCCCTTAGAAATTACGAATGAAGAACCTTTAGATAATGGCAGGGATCATTATCTCAGGAGACTTATTCTCCCAAAGGCTACATTTAAT
Source organism: Neoceratodus forsteri (assembly GCA_016271365.2). Taxonomy (NCBI): domain Eukaryota; kingdom Metazoa; phylum Chordata; order Ceratodontiformes; family Ceratodontidae; genus Neoceratodus; species Neoceratodus forsteri. Next base: position 632,049,280 of record CM057455.1, on the reverse strand, counting down.
TAACATTTATGCCCTCAACAATGACGATCCCTTATTCGACCAAAGTCTCTTTTGTAGGATCTCAGATTTAGGGAGGGTCTGGTCTTATTAGGCGGACTTTAACTGTATTGTTAATCCTGGGTTAGACCGTTCATCCCAAAATAGTAGTACAAACAAGAGAATGAGCAAAGTACTCCGGGAGGAATGCAGGAACTAGCATTATTAGATGTTTGGAGGAGTTGAGGGGTCAGAAAAGGATTTCACATTTTACTCGAGCCCTAATAACTCCTATTCTAGAACTGACTATTTTCTATGCAGTAATACTGAGTTACATAAAGTAAAAGACTGCATTATTCACCCAGGATGGTCTCAGGCCACTCTGTGGTGACTTTGACACTGCCGCTGGGAGATTGGGGCAGGCAAATGACCTGGAGATTCAATTCCTCCCTGTTGGGGAGACAGGACTTTAGGGACCAAATATCAGACAAGATACAAGATTATCAAAGAAATAATAAGAAGGAAGAACCTCGGCAAAATGGTACTGGGATGGTCTTAAAGCGGTCATCCAGGGGAGGTGATATCTTATGCTGCCCAGTTAAAAACAAAGGATGAAAAGCAACTTGCTCTGGAATCCCAGCTGAAACAATTACAAGATGAACACAAGCAGAATAGAACTAAAGAAAACTTAATTAAATTAAACACTATTAGGAAAGACTTACAGAATACTCTGGACTCCCACACTGAGGGCAAATTAAGATACTCAAACCAAAAGTATTATGAATATGACAACAAGGCTGGCTGGCTCCTTGCCTTTAGATTGAGGTGGGATCAAGCAGAAAGGCATGTTAAGAAAACCAGGACCGGGAGTGGGTTCAGCTACAACTCATTTTACCCCTAAAAGATAGCAGAAGCCTTTGAGCAATACTACTCCACTCTTTATAATAGAGATCTGAGGGCTTAGATTTGCCACAGGTAATACAGGATTATTTAAACAAAATCCCTTCCAAAATTAACGGAAGACACAAAATTGAAGCTGGACTCCCTTTATTAGGGATATATTAGGGCTGTTGGTTAAATATGATCTGCAGCTTATCCTCTAGGTAGGGAAATGGGCAGACTAGGTGGGCCAAGCTGTCCTATCTGCCGTCAAAGTCATTTTTAACACAACTTTATTCATTTTCAATTAATAACCAGACAAACATACAGACAGACAAACATAGACCTGTTACCCTGGGTACACAATCCAAAACTGATTGTGTAAACTATGTACAACTTAACTGTTTACATACACAGAGGAAACATCACCCCTCCCAACCTACTCTAGGCTTTCTGCCACAACACCTTACATTAAAATCCCCAGGCTGCTTATAATGCGACCTCTTTCCCTTACTCTCTGAAAGTTATCTGCAGTCCGATGAGTGCTTCCCAGCCTTCTTTCATGCTAAATTCCCCTAGTTATAGGTGGCAGCCCTCTGTGTCCCCTGGAAAGAGAGAGAGAGTCCCCATCCCCCAGTTTATCTAGCAGGCCCCTGACTGTTATTTACATTCTAAGTCCCAGCCACTTCCCAAACCATCCTCCTTCAAGTCCTCCAACCTTTACTAAGTATTTCTAGTATTCTTTGAAAGTTCTATCCCAGATTCCTCAAGCTAATCAAAGCCCAACAGGCAGACCTGCATCCGGCTGCCACCGCTGCTGGGAGTATAACGCTCTAGTACGCTCCATCTTTAGCATATAACCCTTTCCTCCCCTCTGAATGTAAATGCCTCTTTATTCTGTCTAAAGCCCGATGAGATCTCTCACCCAATGTTTATATCCATATGGCTGACCATTCTTCCAATGCTGGACCACATATGACTTGACTATTGCCACCATCAAGGATATGTGGTACTTAGGTATAGCCCCAACACTTATGATAGGTCCCCTAGCACACATATCTCCGGTTTTATAAATCTGAGTAGTCCAGCATTGGGTCCATTCATCTTAATTTCACCCCATAGGTGAGATTTTGCTACAGTTCCACAGCACATGTAATAGGTCTCCTCTCTCCAAGCCACACCTAAAACACTGGTCTGTCTGTCTTAGGCCTCTTTCACACAGTTTCACAGGGGTATAGTAAAGGTTTGAGACAATAAAAAGGTGTAAGCTCCTAAATTTGGGTATTACAATATATTTGCTACTTTTCCACACATTAGCCCAATCAGTATTTCCCAGTGCCAACATTTTGTCCCAGTATGGCACTTCTATAGGAGAGCTCGGACCAAAAATCAAGAAGAACTTTATATACTTGTGATAAGGCCCTAGATTTTGGGTCTCATCTCTGCAGCTCATCCCATTTAAATGAACAGTCTGACAAGCCTCCTAACCTCCTCAACTCCCCTTCAGCATGCACATAAGCTGAATCCTATGAAACAAGGGCATTCCATTGCACTGTACTGGGAGGACCACCTTATTATCCTGGATAACATCCTCTAACTTCAAGCCTGAGACCCACCCAGACCACTTCCTTTAAGTGTCTGATTCCTTATAGCTAAGTTAGGGTTACCCAACAGTGGTTGTCCTCGAGCCTTTATTTGGTCCTTCCTCTGAGCCGAGTCAAAATGACCACCACGCTTCCGCCCGCTTTCACAACCGGTTTTCCCAGCACTTGTTGGAACCATTTAGCTATATTGGCATACAGGGCACCTCCAGGGAGAGGCCTACCTCCTTCATCATTTGGGTCTCCAGGTGCAACCATTCCAGGATATAGGCATCTCCTCCTTATTTCTACCCCATCAGAGCATAAGGCCCAACTGACCCGCAAACATAATACAAATGGAGATCTGGCAGCTTAACCCTCCAAAGGGGAAAGGCAGCGTAAATCATTATACTTTTTCCTAGGAGGTTTCCATTCCATAAGAAATCTGAGAATAATTTTTAATCCTACTGAACCAATTTTTGGAGATACTATATGAGGATAAATACACCAGGTATAACAACCTTGGCAGCAGATTCATCTTTATAAGCCCCAGTCTAGCCATAAAAATTCAAGGGTAGCTTATTCCATCTTATTAGATCACCCTGATAGCTGACAGGGTCCCTTCCATATTTGTTTCTGCCCCACTCTCAAAATTCCCTGTGATCCAGATGCCCAGATATTTGATCTTATCAGTCACCCATTGGATCCATGACTGAGCAAAATCTGCCTTATATACATGGGTCAAGGAGAGAATTTGGGTTTGGTCAAATTCAGTTTATAATTCAAGACTTTAGCAAAACACCCAATCAGTTCTCTAGTCCTCTCAAACCCACCACTGGGTCTCACAAATGCAAAAGCACATCATCTGCAAAAACCTGACAATTTTAGCTCTCGTCCCATTATCTCAACCCCTTATGGTTCCATCACTATTAATTGCTCTCAGCAGAGCTCTAGGTAGATATTGAATAGTATCGGAAAGAGGACATCCTTGGCGGTCCCATTTTCTAGCTGTATTTCCTGTGAAATATAGCCATTACATAGGACTCTAGCCATCGGAGCAGCATGCAGGTTTTAATGCCTCTAATCAGGCCTTCAGGGAAGCCCATCTTCTCCATTGTGGCAAAAAGAAAAGAATGAGACCCTGTTGAAGGCCTTCTCAGCATCTAATGATGTCAAGGCTAAGGGTACTTGAGAGTCTGTTGCATAATTCAGAATATGGTGTAACTTCTCAGAGCATCCTGTGCCCCTCCTTGGCATAAATCCCACTTGCTCCTGGCTTCGACCACTGGTGCTATCCGCCAAATTCTATTGGCCAAAATTTTAGTTAGAATCTTGATGTCCTGATTCAATAATGCTATAGGCCTGTAATTACCTGGCAAATCCCTAGGCTTATCTGGTTTGGGGATTAATGTAATGTACGCTGATATGGGGGATGTGCCACTCCTCCTGCATTATAATATTAAAAATTCCTGAAGCATAGGCAGAAGAATGTGGATATAAGTCTGATAAAACTTTGCCGTTAGACCATCCGGCCCCAGCATTTTGCCCACCGTAAAGACCTGACTACCTCCACAATCTCTGCAGCCCAATAGAGCCACTAGATCATTAACTTGAGTGGAGTCAAGAATAGGTAAAGATGCTTTATCCAGAAAAGCTTTGATTTCTTTCTCCTCACCACATTCCCAATCTGATATAAGTCTTTGAAATATAGTGCAAAAGCCTCTGCTAGCTCCTGGGGTCTTATAAGCTTCCCTTCATGCCAAATAGATGTCACCATTCTGCTTGCCTCCCATTCCCTAACTCTAGCTGCCAACAACCGTTCAGGGACATCTCCCATCAAAAGATATTTAGCTTTAATCTTTTCTAGCCAAAAATCCACTTACCATAGACAATACCCCTAATCTCTGCCTCAGGCTTTTAAGTTGCCCATCTATTTCCTCTGAAGACCCTCCAGTGGAGCCAACGAGTTGATGGCACCTAAGATAAATTCCTCCTTCGCCTCCTCAGTTTATTTTTCTGAGCTGCCAGCTCCTGAGCCACTCCCACAAAGTACTTTACAAGTTGGCCATGCCAACCTCCCTGTCAAGCAATGTAGGTAATTGATGCTGTATAATTTCTAAAAGAGCTCCCTCAAGCTTACCCCTGGTTGCTGTTTCCATCAACAGAGAATCATTCAGTCTCCATCGGGGTGGTCTAGGTGGGCCTGGCTTCAGTTCCCAGACTAATATAATCAGAGAGTGATCAGAAAAAGTTCTGCCCTCCGTTATCAATCCCTAGTTCCTATTAGAACCTCCCTATTCACTAGAAAGAAATCAATTCAGGATTGGGTCTACTTGCTTGGAGTAGAAAGTCATAATATTTCCCCATAGCGTGGGTCCAGTCGGATCCACCAGGGCCGTAACCTCTAGCAGTTTGTTTAAAGCAATTTGGGTCTTCGTTAGTGGTCCTCTGGAGGCGGATCCTGTCTGCTACATTATCTGCGTATACTGCTCCAATCTCCCTCTAAAATAAGAGAATGCCCAGAAAAACCTGCTATATTCTCTCTATTGAGGCAAAGAATTCTGGGTTAGAGGGCCAGACCATATATGGAAGCCAGCAAAGTAGCCCTACCATACAGTAAACCTGAAACATAGATCCCTCTACCATCTACTCTTTGTAGTCACCTGCTCCATGCTGAATAAGCATGTTTTCCTAATTAAAATTGCCACTCCTCCTGAGGCCCTTTCCTTGTCTATCCCATAGACCTGCTCCACCAGAGTCGCTAAGGTTATTCAGCTCCTCCGTCAAAAGGTGTGTCTCTCCAGAGCCACAATATGGGCCCCATTTGGTCCAACTGTCTCATAATTACCATTCTCTTATGTCTCACCCTGAGTCCTTTAACATTCCATGAGATTACTCTAAGATCCATCATAAACCATGCCAAAGACATTCTGGGACTGCCAACCCTTAAAACTTTGTTCGAGCCTGTCTTCTTCGCTCCCATCATAGTGGACTCTCTCTTTCCAGAACCCAAGTCCTCCCCTTCCCCTGCCCCGATCCCTAGATCGCCCGCCTTCATATCTCGGATCCTCAATGAACTCCCTCTTGTGCTGCTCCCTGCCCCTCCATAATCTCAACCAACTCCGTACATACTCTTAACCCCATAAAGGATATTACCCTAATGATTATGATATTTCCTCCCACTCCCTCACCCGATCCTCTCAATCTATCTAGCTTTCCACTGTATCCCTACTCTAAACTTCATTATACCATTCAGAGGAAGTATCCTAGTCGTGGCCAAAAGAAATTAGTTAATACTACTCTAAATTCCCTTTAGTATGTAACAGCAAGGATTAGCCCCCTTCCCAATCAGACTCCCATCCTATAGTCTCTCCCTGCCCCCATTCCAGCACCCCGAAGTCCTGCACCCTCCCCGCACTGCTCTATGACCCTTAAATGCCCATTTAGTACACTGATCTTAATTTTAACCCATTTCCTAGTATGCTCACAATCCTCACCCAAGGGTTATGGCTCCTCCTCAATATTGTTAGCCCGGCTTCATTGCTTATATATTATCCCACACCTCACCAACTCTCTTTCCTTTTCTCCTAAGCCATCTGGGCAGTAAGGGGTCAGGCAATTTCGGGGAACCCGGTCAGGAGAGCTAAATATAAGAATATTCCTTTGAACACTCCTTCCTGGGATTCCAAAATTGGGAAGAGGGCATTACCTTTCTAAGCTCCCTTCAGGTATACCATCCAGAATCAGCCACCACCGCTAGCTAGGTTTTCATCAGGCCTCCTGTACACATAACCCCTTCTAGACTCTTGGCTTTTCCAGTAACCCTCTTTCTTTGCCCCCCTCTGCATATTTCACTTCTGAGCCTCTCTTTATATTTATACCTCCTCCTCTCACTCCATCCACTGAATGGGCTCCCACATCCCATTTCTAGTATTTGTAGAAACCCCGATCTCCATCTTATTCCAGCATTCTTCCCCACCCCCATTTTTCTCTTCTTTTATCTTTTGCTCCTCCCCAACCCTATATTAGGCTCTGTCAGACTTTCTTCCCCACAAAGAGCTCTTTTAGCCCCATGTATGTTGAGGAAGCTCTTCCTCCCCACTCTGATATCCATCAATTAGATCTTCTAAACAAAGATTAGGTTCAGCAAATCAAGTATAACAAACTTTAGAGTCCCAATTATTCCAGTCCAGTCCTTCCCATAACTTCCTGTTGCCTCTGCAATAGCTCAGCTCTGTGCTCCAAACAAATCGAGGAGCTCCATCTCAAGTCCTCTAACGCATCCTTAGCAGTAAGAAACTGCTTCTCCCCTGCTTGAAGTCGCACCACTAGTGTGGCAGGATACTGTAACCGAAACTTAATTCCAGCCAAGTATAGCTTCTTTTAATTTCCAGGTATTCTTTCTGTTTTCCTCTCACTGCAGGTGTAAGATCCTGAAATAACCACAGGATGGTGCCATTCCACTGCATTGACTTCTTTGCCATGCTGCAGACAGGACATGAACTTTTCCTTATAATTAAGAAACACATAATGATTACTGAGGTCTTGCTCTGGTGGTGGCACCTCTCAGTGCCCTATTCTCTCTAAGTTGTAAGCTTCTCCATATGGAGTGGGGCCAAACAATTTAAGCAACATGTCTTGTATATAGGAACACAGTCTGTCCCTTCGCCCTCTCAGGCAACCCTGCCAGGATCAGGTTATTCCTTCTGCTTCTTGATTCTTAATCTCCTAATCTCTCTTCCAGCTTCTTGACTTGCCTTCTAACCACCACCAGCTCCTGTTCCACTGCCGACATTTTCCTTTCCTGAGAACTCTGCATCCCCATTCTCTGAGCAAGTGATTGCAGCACCGGTTTAACAGCTGCAAAGTCCACTACCAGACCCTGCAAAAGCTGCTTTATTTCCGGATATCATCATTATTCGTTTTAACTCCCCCCCTCTTTTTCTGCCACCTCCTCCTGTTCATTGGGGCTGGGAGTGGGAGCTTTAGCCATTTGGAGGAAGGTGATCTCCCATAAGAGGCTCCACCACCCGGATTCCATTCCACTTATTAAGCGCTGCCTAGTGTTACTCCCAAACGCCTATCGCATACACGGAGACTGGCCCGCTAAGACACCAACTCATCGCTCACACGCACTCACAGATCTGGCCCCAGACACTTCACCAGACCAAAAAGCTTTTTAGTGCAGATCCTGTTGTTCCCAGAGATTTTAAAGATTTATAAAGAAGCTATGGGCTTCGAGCAGCACAGAGGACGTCTTGCTAGACCTAGCTCATCATGTGATCCCCATCTGCCATCAAAGTCTGTGTTTCTATGTTTCACCTCCCAAGAAATAACAGACACAATTCACAACATGAAAACCGATACATCACCTGGCGGATGGTCTTAATACAGAATTCTACCAAATATTTAGACCCAGATAACCCCTTGTTCTGCTCCTGACTGTTCAACTCTGTGAAGAGGAAGATAACTTCCCTATTTCTGGAGGAGGGCTTTTACCTTGCTATACCTAAGGCAGATAAACCTCTGATTCCTGTGCTTCATATCAGCCTATATCACTCCTTAATGTGACTGCAAAATTTTTACTAAAATATTGGCAAATCAGATAAATATGATTCTGCCTGACTTGATCCACCCAGACCAAGTTGGATTTGTGCCCAATAGGCACATTAGAGATAACACCAGGATGTGTCTTAACATCCTACATCACGGTCAATACTCCAAAGAACAACAGGTAGCTATAGCAGTTGATGCAGAAAAAGTATTTGACCACTTAAGCTGGAATTTCTTATATGGGTACTAAAAAAATTTGGCTTTGGCAATCAAATTATTACTTGGTTAAAGCTATATACCAAACTCCTCAAGCTAATGTCCAGGTGAATGGTACAATTTCCAACAGTTTGAATATTCAAAGAGGGATGAGGAAAGGTTGCCCTCTCCCCATACTGTTTGCCCTTTGTATGGAACCCTTAGCAGAAATAGTCAGAACACATCAAGGTCTAGAAGGAATTAGAATTGGAGGAGAGGAGAGTAGAATCACTTTATGCTGACGATACCTATGCTGTATCTTTGAAACCCAATTAGAACCTTCCCAGTCCTGGACCAGATAATAACCAATTATGGAGAATTATCAGGATTAAAAATTAACAACGATAAGACATAAACATGTCGGTAAGAGGATCCTCACTGCTGAATTAAAGCACTTGATCCCTTTTGATGGGTATCACATAGTTTCAGATATTAGGTATTTATATCCCCTGAAGTTGAGCCAGGTATTTCAAGTGAACTATTGGAAACTGATAAAGCAGTGCTTACAGACCTAAAGAGTGGGAGTTCCTTCCTCTCATTGATGGGAAGGGTGGATACTATAAGGATGAACATCCTACCATGTTTCCTATTTTTATTCAGCACCCTACCACTACACATGCCAAGCTCTGAATGCAAGAAAATAAACAAAGTTCTTCGCCACTTCATTTGGGCAGAGAAAAGGCCAGGATATCCTGGGACACACTGATGAGGGCAAAAATGAAGGAGGCCTAGGTCTACCAAATTTGAAAATGTATTACAAATGGCCCAGGTGGTCCCTTGGAGCACACCTGAAAAAAAATCCTGACAAGGTTTGTATTACACAGGAGACAGGTGGAGACCCAGGGGTATCACCTGGTATAGATTTCACAGGCCCTGGCCTGCCTGAATACATTAAATATAGGTAACTCCTGGTTAAAATAGATTTGCAAAATATGGGCAGAGATACAGAAAATACTGGGAATAAACTCACCTTAATAACTGAACAGAAATCATACAATGTACCCACTTTATTCCACCTAGATTGGACCATGCATTTGAGGGTTGGAGCCATCAAGGTTTAGTGCACTTTGCCCAGCTTATCCAGCAGGGTCAGCTAAAAACATTTCTGCCACTTCAGCAGGATTTGTCTATACACACCACTCATTTTTTAAATATCTTTGGGTTTCCTCCTTTCTTTGGACTGGAACAAATTTTCAGGACAACCAAAGGACCCACATCCCTCTAGCAAGTAATCTGGTGGGCAGTTGATGCCCCAGGACAATGACACTAGATATCAGCTTTGGTGTCTACATATAAGAAAGCGGTGGACCTAATCCTGCTAAAGGCACAGATAGCCTGGGGAGAGATATGGAGCTACAATTAGATACACAAGCATGGCAGAAGATACGGGAGGAAGCATTCCACACCTCAGCCTCTAATACCTGGCATGAGTTTAGGTGGAAAGTCTTGATTAGATTTTTAATACACCTTCCAAGACAAAACACTATAAGACCGGGGCCCCAGAGATCTGTTAGAGAGGTTGTGGAGGAAGGTACCCCATATCATAGTTTTTGGGATTGCCCTAAACTTCACCCCTTTTGAAGTGAGATGGGACTCACCATTTTCAAGAAATGTCAGCATCCAAGTCCAAATAGACTTCTAGCTTATGGTGTTGAGGTCCTTTCCTAAGGGACAGAGATCCAGTGCTAAGATATCCTTTCTGGAAATCCTCCTGGCTGCTGCCAGTAAAGCGATCGCCAGAAGATGGTTAGACCCAGAACACCCCACCTTGAAGGAATGGATAGATATAATAAAAGACATAGCAAGGGTGGAGAAGATAACAGCTGAACTATGACTGAAAGGGATAAGCATAATGGTACGTGCTGCCTTTATGCACCTGTTCGAAGATTTAGAAGGAACCTCTGTTCTCTCACAGCAGGCCTTCCCGATAGGTGCATGGGGTATTGGCATATATTTAGGAAGGTTGTAAGGAATGGCAACAATATTGACTATCCATGTCCTCAGTATCTGATGACCTATACTCTGGAACTTTGTTGACACAAAAAAACACTAGTCCAGCCAAGCTTTATTTTAACGTTGTTAGGGAAGAGAGGAGAATGAGTTTTCCTTTTCCTCTTTGTCCTTTTATGTTTCTCATTTGTTATTACTTACACAGTTTGTTGGTAGGATGTACCTTTACACCTGGCTAACAATAGATGGAATATTTAGATATACAGGTAGTCGTCACATTTTAATATGATAGACGATGATTTATTTGATGACAGTGGTATAGTTTAAATTGAATGATAGAAGAGCTTCATTGAAGCAGCATCCTGATTTTTAATTTTACAGATGCTAGAGAACCTGTTGGAGAAAAAGAAAGATATTTTAATAAGGTGGACTCCTAAAGTGACTGAACCTATTGTTACCACTATATTACAAAACTTCAGTAGTATTTTTTTATTTTATATAAATGTCAATTGAAACTACTACAGCATGGTATTCTACCTAAATAAACTTGAAGTTTAAAAAGAAAATTAAAAAACACTATACCCCTCACACACACACACACATAGTCCTTTGTGCAAAACCACCATGTTGATAACTAGTTAAAAGGATACTATACATGTTAAAACAAAAACAAGGACATGCTGAAGTCCTATGGTATGTCCTTCCTTTCAGGTTAAGAACTGTGGATGTCTAAGTCTTATAATGTGCCATAAACCCCAAATCAATGTTCATGCCATCTTCTATTTTATTTTTTTACAGTTAAACTTTTTATTAATTTTTCATAAGATATACAGACAAACCTCTTACAGTACAGTACAATGTGAAGATTTTTTTTTTAAGAAATTGAGGCAGCATATAATAAGAACATTGCTACAATAATACAAGGAGCTTTGGTTTAAAATATAGTAAACAATACAGGTCATGTAATTAGCATATACTTGACATTTGTAGTGAACTTAAAGTGGATAGTATGATTAGATACGGTTTATAATAAAATGTTACATAATTATATATGATGCTGCAAAAGGGAAAAAGTACATTCGTAAAAGGATTGTGGAGTAATAAAGAATGATTGAGAACAGAGTATAGGAAAGAAAACATATATAAGAAAGTTAAGAAGAGAGAGAGGAAACTATAAAAAAGGGGAAAAAGTGAGACTACAATGATGTATCAGTAATAGGGAAAATCCATGTATATTAAGTCTATACATTGTTGTTGGAAGATTTAGTTGATTCCAAAAATTAAAAAGCCCTGCCAACAATTGTTATATAACATGAGTCAGTCAGACAAGATATATGTCATACGGTCCAGAGAGGCATATTTCAATAATTGGTTAATGATACCTGGAAGGGTAGGGATTATGTTGGATCTCCAATGCATGAGGATTGTGTGTTTAACTTGAAGGAAGAATATATTTAACCATCTGCTCTCTGAATATGAAATTTTATAAGAACGGTGATTAAAAATACCAAGAATGCAATGTTTAGGGTCCAGTGTAAAGGTTGACCTACCACTTTCATTGCAAATCTATGAGTACAGTGCCAAATCTTTTGTATGAGTGGACAGTGCCATAAGATATGCAATAAATCCCTCATTGGGGAACTGCAGCACCAGCAATTGTTATTGTTCAATAAACCCATTTTTTTATAATACAACAGGAGTTCTGTACCACAAATGAAGGATCTTGGTTTGAATGAGTGAACTGCATTTATCATTAAAAGATTTGTGACAGGAGAACCAACATCTGGACCATTGTGCATTGGTGATATTATATTGTAGCAAAGTACTCCATCTGTTTTAGCATTGACAGAGTAGTCAGGAAGGATATCACAGATATCTTTGTAAACAGTGCTATTTAAATTGGATGTTATTTTTATCCATTTAGAGATGTGCTTATCATACAGAGAATTGATAGAGAAGGTGTGAGGTAAGAGTTGCATGTGGTATGAAGCTGAGATATTTCCAAAAATCCTGTTGGGGAAGATTCCATATGCCTCGTAGGTCGGTGTAAGATTTTAACTTTAATGACTTGGGTTCAAGTATATCCTGCAAAAGAGAATACCCTTATTCTTCCAGGTATGACAAAAAATGGGGTGATTATCAAGAGATATATGGTTGTTACCCCAGATGGGGATGTAGCTAAGGGTTTGAGGTTAGATTCAATATGCTTGTGAATGATTTTCCAAAAGAATATAGAAGCAGCTATGGTAGGGTGAGACTTTAAAGAAGAGGTAGGTGTTATAAAGGAAAGAAGTCACCACATTACCAGGACATAAGGATGTTTCCATATTGACCCATAAAGGAGACTGGATGTTGGGTTTGTTAAACCATTTAATTGTTTGAGATGTACGGAAAGCTCCATAAGTAGGCTTGGAACCAAGGAAGGCCAAAGCCACTTTTGACCAATGGGATCTAAGTTTATTACGACTAAATCTAGATATTTTGCCTTCCCAGATGAAGCTGCCAATAATTTTGTCTATTTTGGTAAGAAAACTAGAGGAAGTATCAAAGGGATATTGGAAAATAGGTATAATATTTTAGGAGTTACAGACATTTTAATGGCGGAAATTTTACCATTAAAAGAAAGTTTAAGTAGTTTACATCTATCAAGTGTTGTTTGGATACTGGTTAACAGAGGGAAAGATTAGCATCCCATAATTTATTCAATGTCGGGTGATCTGAATGCCAAGATAAGATATACCTTGGGGGCCCAACGAAAGCCCTAATGAGTTGTTCATGAGGGGACTACAAAGGGTATTCAATGGTAATGTTTCGAATTTGTTAAGGTTTAGAGCTAGTCCAGAGTGAGAGGTGAAGTCATTCCATAGTTTAACTAAAGGCTGCTCAGAACTTTCGAGGTTTTCAAGTAAAATAAGGAGATCATCTGCATATGAGAGTGAAGTATAGTGAGAGTTACCAATAGTAATGCCTTTAATTGTACTGGATTGATGTAGGGACACAGAAGGAGGTTCCATGGCAAGTATAAACAATGAAGGCAATAAGGGCATCCTTGTCTGGTGCCTCTTGCTAAGTAAAAGGAGGGGACAAAATAGAGTTCGTGAGAACTCGAGCTGAAGGAGGTACACAATAATTGAATCCAAGCACAAAAATTATTTGTAAAGCCAAATGAGATAGCACCTGATATAGATATTCCAATTGAGAGAGTCAAATGCTTTCTCAAAGTCAATGGCTATTGCAGCTGCAGGGGTTTTAAGAGTTTTTGCTTTGTGAATTAAATTGAGTAATGAGCGAAGATGATCGGAACTGTTTCTATTTTGATAAATCCTGATTGAGAAGTATGGATGAGTTTAGTCATTAAAGATTCTAAGTGGAGAGTTAATAATTTGGCAAAGATTTTCCCATCAGTATTAAGAAGTGTGATCGGTCTATAGTTTAAAGGAAGAAAAGGGTCTTTGTCTTTTTTGGTAAGACTGTTATAATGGCTTCAGTCATTGTGCATGGAGTTTCTTTATTAAGATTGCTTCTTGGAATACATTGACTAATACAGGACAAAGAGTGTCAGATAGGGTTTTATAAAATCGTAGGGAACCCATCATTGCCAGGTGCTTTACCATTTTTAATGATGATAAAGCAGTTTGGATTTCCTGTAGTGATTGGTTTATCAAGCATAGCTTTGTCCTGAGGGGATAGGTGGGGTAGATTAAATTTTTCCAGAAAATGTTGTATTAGGTTGGGATTTGCAGTATTAGGTTGTGAGTATAGTTGATGGTAAAAGGATTGCATAATACGATTGATTGAAATGTTGTCTGTGCGTGTCTGACCTGATGGATCTTTTAGACCTGCTATATGTCTCTACATCTGTTGAGTTTTTAGCTGGTAAGAGAGCAACTTTCCACATTTATCCCCTTGTTCCCAATACGGTGTTTAATCCTAAAAGGGCAAATTCAGCTTTCCTGGATATCAACTTGTTAATTTTAAGTCTTAATTGTAGAATTTCCAGATGAAGCTGTGAATTATGATTGGTTTATTTAATTTATAGTATTGGGTTTCTTTTTCTTTAAGGGATTTTTCTAAATTAGCTAATTGTTGTTCTCTTAATTTCTTTCTATGCGCTGCATAACTAATAATTTTACCTCTAATAGTGGCTTTTAATGCTTCCCAGATAGTACCTTGAGACATATCTGAAGTATCGTTAATAGAAAGAAAATCTTGAATCTGGGTTTTAATCTAGGAGTGAATTCAGGGTCTCTGAGTAAAGTGGGTCTAAATGCCAAGATGGGGATTTAGAAGAAGGTGGACCCTAGAGTAAATGCAAATTGATAGGGAAATGATCATATAACAATAGGGAGAATCGATGTATCAATAATTTTTTCAGTAATGAGGGAGAAGAGAACCAATAATCAATCCTACTATATGATTTATGTAAAGAGGAATAAAAGGTGTAATCTCGTTGTCTGGGATGATGTAGTCTCCAAATGTCAGAGAGACCTAAATCCTTCATAAGCTATTGATAGAGCATTAATACTACGGGGTGGCATCATGTGATGAGTTTCTTCTGTCTAAATATGCTTGTAGTGCTAAGTTAAAGTCACCACCAATAAGAACAGGTGAATTATTTTATTATTAATTATAATTTGTTGGGATAGATTATGGAAGAAAATGGGTGAATCAAAGTTGGGTGCATATACATTCAAAAAACATAAGCGGACCTGCTGTGGTGTTTAATAAGGTTATAATCCACCTACCATCCGGGTATCTAATGACTTTTATGGGGCCAATTAAGAGATTTATGTATTAAGATAGCAACCTCGTGTTTTTTGGATGGAGAAGATGCATATACTTGACCGACCAGTCCCTTTAAGTCTGTCGACATCCTCTGATAAAAGTTTAGTTTTTGTAAGAAAGCAATATGTGTTTTATGCTTTTTAAGATAGGTAAGTACTTGCTTACGTTACAAGGTGAGTTGAGTCCTTGACATTCCATGAATGTAAGATTAGATCACTCATGGTACTAGGATATAAGGTATTTAGTTACAAATAGGAATGAGGGACTCAATACCATTAATTTGGAGGATGTCACAGATTCAAAAGGTAAATATATATAATAAACAAATGTATGCAGGGCCCTTAACTTGTATGAGTTTGAGATGATTGAGTATTTGTATTCATTTTGTCTCACAGAGGGAGAGTATAGAGATAGGAATATCAAGAAATTAAACATTAGAACCAACAAACGTTAGTATAAACTCAGTAACAAGAATATTAATTTGAAACTTTTATGAAATGCAGAGCAATAAGAGTCGGTAAATATACCAGGACTCTCACTCTACACTACTAGGCACGAGAGTAATTAGTGAATCTCAAGATATGGTTTACCCTATAATCTTAAAATACTAAACTTTATATAACAGTATATTAAAGAAGTGTAATTGAGATTTGTGCTGAGGTAATTAAAGCATTACCCTGGAAAAACCAAAACATCATTCTACCAAATAAAAAGGATAATTATGTAATAGTGTTAAATTCCAAACATAATGAATTAGCTTGGGCCTAGCAATAAGTCCAATATTAAATAAAGTATACCAACATGATGGCACATAATGCTAGAACAGTGTGAGCCAGATAAAAGTATGCCGATGTATTAATCCACATAAGCTAGGTTAGGGAATGCAGTATATACTATAGGTTCATAGTGCATCAGTGTATTGTGGAATCATTTTCATAAGTTCCAATGATTTGGAAGAAAATGGGATGAAGAATAATGTGAAAAGGCTGAAAACTCAATGTATAGAAATACAATTGGAAGTATACTTTGTGCAAAATCTGTGAGATATAATGGGAATGCACCTGATGCACTACATACCAGAAGTGATGCAAAATAAATATTAAATAAGTAATGATTTTAGAGTATTTGTCTAATCATCCTCCACATTCCAAATGATAGGATTTATGTAGAAAATGCTATAATAGTAGGGGTTAAGGCACACTGATACTAAATACAGAATTCTATATGTATGTATGCTGCTGACACACGGTGCGCTTAGAGCTTAGAAAAATTAGAATGTAAATAGCAATTATATACTAATGTCTGGCACCACACAAGGATTATTTAGAAGAGATCTTACAAACATTGTAATATTTATTCTTTTTCTTATTTTTTTCATTGAATACATTGAGAGTAACTCCCACATAGATTAAATACCTCCAGTGTCAATTGGCTCACCTCCCACAGACAGATACATGCTTCTCAGCAGCGATAGCGATTTACTGCATTTAATTGCTCCAAACCTGTTGGGTGCGATAGAGACTGCGCTTTAGAGTAAATGTACCAAGGAATTGAGTGAGGTGGTGTGAAGAGGAGGGATTCTGGTGAGAAATTGCTTACCACATCTAATTATGGGCCATAGTATTTATTACAAATTTTTTTTTTTTTTTTTAGTGGGAAAAGCATCAGATAGCCTTGCTCTTCGATTTTCTTCTCCTTTTCTTTTGGGTGGTTCAGATGATTTAAAGGGAGAGCTGGACACAAGATCAGCCCAGGAAGAGTCGGAGAGTCATTGCCCATTGAGAGCTTCTTCGGTCTTGAGTAAACTGATCGGATACAGTCTGTCCAGATCTTCCGTAGATGAGTGCATATCTTCTTGGAGCAGATCTTCTTGGAGTGGGAGAATTTGTTAGACAAGTTAGAAGAGTAGAAAACTGATGTGACGTTCCACATGGGAAGCTGGAGAGGTGGAAATATTATTTAAACAGCAGGTATTATTATTTAGAGAAGAACCAGATGCTTTTTTCTTGTATGCGTGCGGAGCTTCTGGCAGGAGCTACAGTGGCAGATATGATGGCTGCAGATTTCTAGGACCTCGAAGGACAGTTTCAGCAGGAAGGGCAAGACATTGTAATTGCGAAGTGCTTGTGCTGGAGCAGGAACGAGCTGCATTAGCATCGCAAGGCAATGTAAGTCGCGGGCTGTGTCCAATTCAGAAATTCAGAGAGAGATTCTGGGGTGCTGAAATCTCTGGTAGAATCATTCAAAAAAATCGCCATTGTTACAGGGTAACGAGTGCAAACTTAATTCCACGCTGATGAAGGATCGTTTAATGGGGTTGTGCTTTTCATTTGTTAGATAATTTTTAGAATAGTCTCTGAAAATTAGGATTCTGTTTTCTTCCCAAGTAAGTGCACCTAACTGCCTCACTTTTGAAGAATCAGTTCAGTATGTGCGTGGTTTAGAAATCTGGCAATGATGGGCCTGGGTTTCTGGTTGGGTCCAGGCCTCGGATTTAAGGTGCGTGAGATCTCTTGATGGTTAGGGTCTTGACCAGCTGGTAATTTAAGCAAAGAAGGAAGTACATGAGTTAGAAGAGCACTGGTATCTCCTAGTTCAACACCTTCAGGAAATCCGAGAAATCTAAGTTGTTATGTCTGTTTCTATTTTCAATATCATCTATTTTGTCCTGAAGGTTCCTAATAACTCTGTCCTGCTCCTGATGGTAGCCTGTAATGTGTTAATGGAATCTTCATTTTGAGATGCTTTAACATCAGTAGCGCTGATTTTTGATCAAGTGCCTGCATATTATTGATATTTTGTTGAGATGCAATTTTTAATACATTGATTTCACTTATTAGTTGCTGGAACATTGCCTCCACTCTATTAAGAGAACTGTTATGTGGAGATTGGTCCGCCATTATTGTAGGCCTTAATAGAGAAATTGAAAAGCTGTAGATAACTCATTCAGTAATTATGAGGCAATAAAAATACTGTACCAGAGCTGTTCTACTGATGTACATATAGTAAGATCTCAGATGTTGGTGAAGGTAGGAAGTCTGGAATCTGTAGGATGGATGATGATATTTGGTGAATCCAGGGAGATGAAGAATCAAACAGCCATCTCCAGCACAGCCATCTTCTATTTTATTGAGAAGTAAAATAAGCCTGATCTCAGAAGCCTGTCTCTGCTGTGTACTTTTAAAATGTTCTTTTAAGACCATTACTGACATATCTGAGATTGAGTGGTCAGGCTGAGAGTAGTGTTGCTGTTTTTCAGTCATCTTCATATTAATATTATGGTACTCTCAAATGGAGAGAGGATCACAGATTTAGAAATCAGTAGACATCTGGGAACAAGCAACCACTGCACAGTGTGCTTCACAATAAGCACGACCATGGAGACAAGCCATACAGAAACAAGGATACTGGACTTTAGAAGGGCTGACTTTGGCAAAATGGGTGATTACCCGAGGAATGCACTAGCAAATGGCCAGAAAGGAGGGTGGAAGAACAATGGAGAAAAATCAAAACTGCCATTATTGAGACAACAAGCCTATGTGTGAAAACAATAAAGAAAACAAAGCAGAGTAAAAACACTGTGGTTCTCAAAAGAGGTGGCAAGGAAGGCTAAGGAGAAAAAGGCTGCATACAAAAAGTATAAGGAATCACAGAAGGAGCATGACAGGGAACTGTATCAATTAAAGCATAATGAAGTAGGAAAGGCAGTCAGAATAGCAAAGGCCCAAACCGAGGAAAAGATAGCCAACCTAGTTAAGAAGGGGATAAACCCTTTTATAGGTACATTAGGGAGCATAGAAAGGTTAAGGGAGGATAGTGAAGATTAATAAAGGAGAGAAGAGGTGGGCAGAGAGAGGCAGTGAAAAGGCAGAGATACTGAAAGAATACTTTTGCTCAGTATTCACAAAAGAAGAAGAGGAGGAGTTACTACACCAAACAATAGAAGCACTCGGTCGGGGGTTGACACCACTCCATTTACAGAAGAAAAAGTCCTGAAAGAACTCCTAAAGCTCAAGGTGGACAAAGCAATGGGGCCTGACGATTCACCCCAGAATCCTAAAAGAGCTAAGGGGGACCTAATGACACCACTGACCACACTTTTAACAAATCATGGGAGGATGGGGTGGCACTTGAGGACTGAAGGAGGGCAGAGTGTTCCCCTTCACAAAAGTGGGAGCAAGGCAGAAGCAGGAAACTACAGACCTGTTAGTATGACCTCAGTGGTAGGGAAATGATGGAATCACTTCTGAAAAAGAATAGTTGAGTACCTAGAGGCCAGCAGGGCACAGGACCCAAAGCATAATGGATTCACAGCAGGCGGATCATGTCAGATGAATCTAATTGATTTCTTTGACTGGGTCACCAAAGTAATAGATCAGGGAGGGGCTGTGGATATGGCCTACCTAGAATTTAGCAAGGCATTTGACACAGTCCTGCACAAAAGATTAATAATCAAGCTAGCCAGCCTGGGAGTGGGTCCCAGGTGAGCCTGGGTAGCAAATTGGCTGCACAACAGGTCACAAAAGGTAATAGTGAATGGAACTCATTCCAAAGAAAGGGGGGTTACTAGTGGAGTACCTCAGGGCTCAGTACTGGGTCCAGTCCTATTTAATGTCTTTATAGGTGACATTGCAGAGGGTGTGGAAGGAAAGGTATGCCTCTTTGCAGATGACACAAAGATCTGTAACAGAGTTGATACACAAGGGGGGGTAGAAAGGATGAGAAGGGATTTGGCAAAGTTGGAAGAATGGTCAAACGTATGGCAACTTAGATTCAATGCAAAGAAGTGCAAAGTAATGCACCTGGGAAACAAAAATCCAGGAGAAGGGTACACAATGGCAGGGGAGGTACTAACAACAACAATAATGGAAAGGGACATGGGGTAGTCATATCAGATGACCCAAAGGTGGTTAAGCAATGTGAAAAGTCAGTAAGGAGAGCCGGGGGATATTGGGATGCATAGGAGTGCATCACAAGTAGAAAAGGGAAGTGGTTATCCCTCTGTACAGACAGTTGGTGAGACCCCATCTGGAGTACTGTGTGCAGTTTTGGAGACCCCATCTATGCAAGGACATAGACAGGATGGAAGCAGTCCAGAGGAGGGCAACTGAAATGGTGCAGGGTCTGCATCAGAAACCATATGAAGAGAGGCTGGGAGAGCTTAATATGTATACCTTGATGAGTGGAGGGACGGGGAAATGATAGAAACTTTTAAGTACCTCAAGGGAATCAACAAAGTCCAGGAGGGTAGCATCTTTCAGAAAAAGAGATGCAAAGAACAAGGGGCACAATTTTAAGATAGAGGAGGGACTACTCAGGGTAATGTGAGAAAATTCTTTTTCACGGAGAGGGTGGTGGATGCATGGAACCACCTTCCTGTGGAGGTTGTGGGGTCTAAAATGGGGGATTCAAACATGCATGGACAGACATAAGGCAATTATAGTGGGGGTTGCAGGAAGTAGGCTGTTGGTTAACTAGAATCT
This sequence comes from Neoceratodus forsteri, assembly GCA_016271365.2. Taxonomy (NCBI): domain Eukaryota; kingdom Metazoa; phylum Chordata; order Ceratodontiformes; family Ceratodontidae; genus Neoceratodus; species Neoceratodus forsteri. The sequence continues at coordinate 632,028,819 of CM057455.1, read as the reverse complement.
GCAGCTTATCCAATAGGTAGGGAAATGGGCAGACTGGGTGGGCCAAGTGGTCCTTATCTGCCGTCAAAGTCTATGTTTCTGTTTCTATATCTGTGTGAGATCATTCTAGTGTGGAGAGGTTGGGTTGTCTCTTCAGCATACACTGTTTGTGGACATCTCTTGCATTGAATGAAATAAACAACATTCCATGATGCACATGTATAATTCCCTTGTGCCCTGAATTGTCTGTTATATGATATAACCACACAGTTCAAAGTGGAAATGAGCTCACAAGTGTGTGTTTGTGTGTGTGTGTGTATGTGTGTGTGTGTGTGTGTGCGTGTGTGTGTGTGTGTGTGTGTGTACATTTATATGTGTAGTGGGGAGTGTGTATGGGTCCAATTTTATGTGGTGTTGGGGTGTTTTTGTGGGTATAATTGATGTGGTTATTGCGGTGATATTGAGGTAGTCTTTTATTCAGGTACATGATATAATGGTGTTACAGTTGCTTGGACTCATAGTTCTCATATATAGTGAATATTTACTTCCCTTCTACTAGTTGCCTATGGTTGGCTTAGATACTGTCACATTTTTAAATTATGTACATATTTAGATGCATATCTCATTTAGTTGGGGTTCATGAAAGGTGTAATTCCTTTGGGTTATATTGCAAAGATTGGCATGATTGATGATGTATTAGGACTCGTGTGCATATATCTTATTTTAACTAGTTATCTTTCCGAGGGGATGGGGATTTAATTGCTGAGTTTTTTTCAGATTCCTTAGACTGATTCTGTATATGTTTGTTATACACTGACACAGTATTAAAATCTGTACATATCAGGCTCATGGTCTCAAATTCTCGGGCTCCTTTCATGTAGTTTTTATTTTTTATTTGGCGTTTATACTTACAATTGATATTATCATGTATTAAATCCTGTTACAACACTGAAGGCCTTAAAGTTTATGGAATATATTAACTGGTTGAGAATATGGTTGGATAAATGTCTCAAGCTAAGTTCCACTGTATATTACATTTTGTGTGAAACATTTGCTCACTTTGAGTAAACTTCACTTAAACCCTCTGTATGCTATATGTGTATATATATATATATATATATATTATAGTGGCACAGTAGTGCCACTATAGTTAGGGTTGAGTACCCCATTTAAGGTTAAAGTATGACATTTTGCACCTTAATAACTTTGCCACCATATTACAGATTTGCCTGAAATGTGTCAGGTACTGAGCAGTGGCATAGATCTTAGGATCTGCCAAGTTTCATACTGGTCAGATATATGGTTGCGGAGTTATTAAGCAACAGGAAACAGGAATTCTTTGCCACACTGCTGCAAAAACTGGTTTGGTCTTTTGGGCTGAAATCTGGAGGAAGACAGCCAACATCCCACAGATGTGCCTTTGTGTGGTTTGGTGACAAAAGTACTCAACCCTAAGTTACGGTGTCTCGAATTTGATTCTTTTTCCCATAGATTAACATTGTGGCATCCGCTGCACCTTCGGGGCCCATATCTTGGAAAAGCTTGAGATACAGACTTCATCGCAAAATGCTTAGGGGCTAAGTGCAAGACTAGCCAGGAAAATCATAAATAATATGAAATTTACATTTTTTCTACGTCATACGGTTCCTGAGATATAAGCAATTTAGTATTCCAAGTGCTCATTTTCTGCCTGAGGCCCATTATTATGCATACATTCTTTGTACTCACTGTGTTTCACTATGCAGCTGTTAGGGAAAACCAGGGTGTGCTTTTGTTACTTTTATACTTAGCATTTCAACTTGTGTTTCTGTACCCATTTGCTTTAGCGCTTCCATGTACGCCACTGTGTGTGTTGCCCTTTGAGGTTTTGTTTATGCTTGGGTTTGCATTACTGATACCATTTGCATTTCTGCTGCTGTTCGTGATTTGTATTTCCATTTGCATCACCATGTGCATTTTCATTTCCATTTGTGGCTGCCCTTCCATCTGCATTTGTATTTGTCTTTTGTTTGGCGTCATCGTTGCTGTTACCATTACCATTTGCATTTCCAATTACGTTACCATTGACCATGCTCGTTACAGTTTGCGTTCCGTATGCACTTGCATTTCCGCTTCTCTTTCTTTGGCATTATTGTTGCTGTTACCATTACCATTTGCATTTCAATTGTGGTACCATGACCATGCATGTTACTAGTTGCATTTCTGTATGAGCTTCCATTTTGTGTCTCCGTTTCGTTACTGTTCGCTTTGGCATCACTTTGCGCTTGCGTTTCTATTACTGCTTGTGTTACCATTTATGTTTGCATCACCATGTGCATTATCATTTGTGCTTGCGTTTGCATTGCACTTACTTTTACTATGTGACCAAAATCATGTGGTGGGGAGCACGGGGCCAAGGGCCTGTGCTCACACCACCACATCTCCATTCACTATTTATAGTCCCTATTCTCAAAAAGAAGGACATTCATGGCAAAAAACTCCATTTAATGCAACAGTTAGGGTTGTTCCACAGCAATCAAAGTGGGAGATTCAGTGTTAGGTTGAACCCCTTTGCTCCACCCCACCCCCAACCAGCATCAGGGTGTGCATTGGGGTCATCGGTCCCAACTCTCACCCCATTCTCCTATACTTCCCCACCTCAGCTTGCTTACACATGAGATGGGGTGAGAGTTAGGACAGATGATCCCAACGCACACCCTGATGCCATTTGAAGGGGTAGGTGGGGATGCAAGCATTTTTTCAACCCTAACATCGATTTCCCTACTTTTGCCACTGTGCAACAACCCTAACTGATGCATTAAATGGATTTTTTGCCCTCACATATATTTATAAATAGATATCATTTCTGTTTATTTTAATTTTGAAGCTTGTTTTTAAGTTCCAATTAGGCCTCATTTAGCATGTATTTATTATCCACAGGTTTGCCTCTTATTGACTGCATTCGTTAAAACACAAAGACACTTGCAGTTATAGTTGTAAACTCCTCATCTTACATGTTATTAGGGATATAGTATCCTACTGTTTTGTTATCAGTAGACAGTTTTCTTGAAATATACTGAGACATTTTGAAATTTATGTGAGTAGAACTCTCTGCTTTTGCTATTTTCTGAAAACCTTTGATCTTCAGGGGCTTCTCAGCTAAAAGCATACTGGTGTTAATCAGCTTCCCTGATGTAATCTTCTGCTATGTTTTGAAAAGAGTATATTAGAGGACAGTAAACATTGCATGGGTCACTCAAATTGTGAAAGCCCATGAAAATATAATTCAGATGAGGCACTGGACTTCCTTGTAGGTGTCAGGGTCCTGAGATATGACTTTCTAATTAATCTGTAAATCAAAACATGGCAGCAGCCATTTTACAACAGGAAATGATGTCACTGGGGAATTTGCATGTTGTTAATAAAAACTGCCCCTCGGTGACATCACTGTTGGTCTCATAATTCAATGAAATGGCTGCTGCCTCGCTTTTGATCTACAGATTACTTAGGTATTCATAACTCAGGACTCCTGACAACTACAAATAAGCCCCACACCTCATTTGAAAGATCTTTTATTGGCTTTTCATAATTTGAGTGACCCTGCATTGTTTACTGTCCCTTTAAACCAATGAGAATTATTTCTGTTTTTTATGCATTATCTGGTTGTTAATAGTATAAGATTTTCTAAATAGCTTTATAAAGCTTCTGAAGAAGGACTTGGTTGGTTAAAGCTAGAGCACTTTGCTCTTTTCTTGTAACATCTATGTTGGTCCAATAAAAGGTATCAAACCATTTGCTTGGGGATTCATGTTTTTAATGGATTCCAAACAGTTTAACCTTTAGAGATAATGTTCCTCTTGCACTAGGTTAAAAAATAGATGTCACTATCTAGCTGTGCCAGTTTCCTCTTGATGTTGTGCAACTGCTGTAGTCTACAACAACAAATTCTGGTATCTTTCATGATGACTTACAGATTCAATTTTGCCATATTGATCCTTGTAAAAACGATCCAGAAGCAAATAGTTTGATACCTTTTATTGGATCAACATAGATGTTACATAAAAACAAATTGCTTTAACTTTTGGACTAATGAAGTCCTTCCTGAAACTTATAACAGTTATTCAAAACTCACAAACCACACACCCAGATCATACATAAAAAAGCAAATAATTCTCATTGGTTTAAAATACTCATTTAAACCATCACTGAAGTTAGAAACAGTTGAACAGACCTCACCAGTTTGCTATTAGTTGAGATGCTTTCAAAGTCAAAGTGTCATTTCAACAAGAAAACAACCTTCCCAGCAGAAGTTCAACAGTCATAAATTCTAAATGTCTAAGCATGTGCAGTGAATACAGTCTTAATGAACCGTTAGATTCAATTCTCACTTAAGTACATTTAAAATGTGATATTATTGTATGTTAAAAACAAAACTATATAACTGAAACTTTCTATAAATTGCATTGAGAGGGTTTAAAATAAAGTTAGCCTAGTGTGAGCCACTGTCACACACCATTATACAGTTTGAAATATAACTGGAGACATTTTTCCAACTATACACTCAAGCAGTTATTAGGTTTCATAAACATTAAAACATTCAGTTTTGTAGCAGGATTTTATACCAGGTAATACCAATTGTCAGCATTAGTGCCAAATTGGAGAAAAAACTCTCAAGAACCCCAAGTAAATGACCATGCATTCTGATATAGTTCAGAGTTCAATAATGTGTCAATATATAATCAAACTACTATATGGGCAGAGGGAGTCTAAGCATATACTGTAGTGGTTTGATTGTATAATGACACATTATTGAACTCTGAACATATCAGGATGCAAGTTCTCATTTACTTGAGGGTCTTTGACAGTTTTTTTTCTAATTTGGCACTTATACTAATGATTGATATTACCTTGTATAAAATCCTGTTACAAACACCAAAGGTTTTAAGGTTTATGGAATATAATAAATGGTTGAGTGTATAGTTGAGAAAATGTCTCCAGTTATATTTCAAACTGTAACGGTGCGGATAGTTGCTTACACTAGATTAATTTTATTTTAAACCCTCTTAATGCCATATATAGAAAATTCAGATATATAGTTTTGTTTTAACATACAATAATATCACATTTTAACATGCACTTAAGTGAGAATTTGATCCAAAGGTTCATTAAAACTGTATTCACTGCACATGCTTAGACATTTAGAATTTATGATTGTTGAACTTTCTGCTGGGAAGGTTGATATCTTATTGAAATGGCAATTTGACATTGAAGGCATTTCAACTAATAACAAACTGGTGAGGTCTGGTTCAACTGTTTTAACTTCAGTGATGGTTTAAATGAGTATTTTAAATCAATGAGAATTGTTTCTATCTTTTTATGTATGATCTGGGTGTTAATAGTTTGTGAGTTTCTGAATAACTGATCATAAGCTTCCAAGGAAGTACTTTATTAGTCCAAAAGCTTAAGCACTTTGTTCTTTTTGTAACATCTATGTTGGTCCAATAAAAGTTATCAAACCATTTGTTTTGAATCTTTTCAACAAGGACTGATATGGCAAAAACTGAATCGTATTTCAAGTTCTTCTGAAACTTTGGGTCTGTGATAGTTCACATCGAACTGCTTCTGGGCATCGAGTTGCTATAGTCACATTCTACCAGAATGAATCAATTTCCTTTTACTTTTGTCTAAAGTCACAACCATATACATTGCAATTCCCTCAAAAGTCACATCTATCAAGGGTTGGGGCACCAGGGCACATTGTCATTTTCAGTCACTGTGGCTACTTTCTGACATTCAGCACAAAAACTGCAATTGGTAGCAACATTTTCATGAATTCCAGGCCAGTAAAATCTGTACAGCAATCTGGCAATGGTGAGATCCTCCTGAGTGACTAGCCATAAGACTATTATGTGCTAGCTGCAACAACTCAGATCTATACTTTTGTTGTATAACCAATTGTTCTATCTGTTCCTGTGTCTGGGGTTTAACACAAACTTGGTACAACAACCTATTACATTTTTTAAACATTGTTTCACCCTTTTTGTTTCACCTCTACCTGCTTAAAATGACCTTGGAGAGAAACATTGTTAGTATGCTCTGAAACAAAATTATAATCAGTTATCAGTTTAGCTTCAGTACTTTTAGATTTTAACTCCTTATGTCCATCAGTCTTGTGTTGCCACAGTTGTTTCAGGTGTCTTCTTTATTTCCTGGACTTCTAGATCTTGGAGCTGGGCTCAAACAAATCGGCATCAAAGTCACCAAAAGAAAAGTGTCACTACCATCTGAGATTTTCTTTGCCTGTGTTCTTGTTACCACTGCTGCTGAAACTGCAGGCTTCATTTCCTCTGAGATTAACCCAGTAAACCCTGGACAGTCATTTACAATAATCACAGATACAGGTAACCTGGGTGCTACCCCCACTTTCATTTGGTGTGACACCACATTAATATTCAAGGTATCTTGTGCAGTAGGATAGTATCATGTCTCTCCATGGATGCAAATGACACCAGTACTTGTTTCTTTTACAGTGCTTTCCCAGCACTTCAACATGCACTAGGGTCTGTCTGCTTCCCAAATCAATAATTCCCTTACCAGTCTTACCGCCCACCTTGACATCTGTTAAATACTTGCCCCAATTTGCTAAGGCCAAATATGTTTCAGTGTTATCCTACTTGTTTTATGGCAGTTTCTTGCAATGTGGCCTGGCTTGTTATAGTTATAGCAAATAAAGTCTTTGGGGGCAGATTTGTCACCCCACCAGAGTTTGTATCTGATCTGGAGTTAAATTGGGAAAAATGGTCTTATTGGTGCTTGTCTGTTACCTCACTGCTGAGTGCTCTGTCTGGCCATCTGAAAATCCTCAGCCAAAGAAACAACCTTTACCCACTTACTGGTCCCCGAATGGAGGTGTGTGCTCAAATCCCACTTCAAAACAGCTGTCATCGAGGCATAGGTCAGGAAGCATAGAAAACTAGGAGCAGTTGTAAAATTCCAAAGTAACATTTTATTATTGATAACAGCAAAATGAAAAAAAATATTCACTAACTATTTACAAAGGAAGTACAAACAGACAAAGCAAAGTCCTTCATATGAGGGAATCTCTAATTCCAAGTTTCAGTTTATCAGTCTCTGTCTCTCACTCTAGCAAAAGCATTGCTGCTCTTATTCTGCCTCCTGAGCTCATTGAGAGACCAGAACTTTGCAAGTGTCTTTCCTTGCAGGTGCACAAAATAGAACATGATGCCCCAGAACTGGCCTCTTGTTGACAACTCTGCAAAAGAGTTTGTGCTGCATGTCAAGGTTATCCCCAAAAATTCCAAATAGCTTTTGCAATCATTTCAACAGTACAACTATATACAGTTTCATACTAAGGGATCCTAGTATCACTTACAGTTTTACACAGAAATTAACATATATTTTTATAAATGCAAATACACAAGGGAAAGAAAAGACAGAAACAGCAAGTGAAGGCAGAGAGAGGGGTACTGAAGACTGTTGGAGTGGTCAGTTTCTAGGTCTCATGAGAACATTTGCTTGGCCAACCAGACAGACAAGAGACAGAAAAGGAAAAGACAGAACAGATCCTTGTGTTTTAACTCTTTCTGCATAACAAATGGGGCAGGGTCTTATTCAACCCTGTCACACAGTGACTGAGGGAATTACATTGTCAGTGCAGGATACAGTATGATGTACAGTACAGTATGTGCACTGAGCTATGAGTCTTACAGATAAGGCAATGCACATTTCATTTACAGTATATAGTGACCAATCCTAGGGATTCAGAGTGCTTTACAAAAGTACAGCATTACTAACTACAACCATATTAAAGATCATGTGCAAACCTTGTCTGCCACAATTAAAAATTTACTTCAGGTCCTTATGTCGTTAGGAGTTATTTCTGAAAATTTAAGAAAATTCAGTCATTTATTTCTTGTTATATTCATATTTCTTTTCCTGCATCATATGTGCTCTGAGCAGTCACACTGTTGCTGTGCCTTTCTGTTAGCCTTGTAAGTATAATGTGATGTTGCAGGATTTGGATCATGTGAGACTGGCAATGTGCTAGCAGAGCCATTTCAGAGCTCCCTGAGTCGCTGTACAATTGATCTTAAAAACTCAACTTACAGCAATTTAACCACAGATCTAACCTACCATCCTCTAGGAATAAAGCCTGCCTATCTCCAGACCACAAAAGAAGTGCAAATGGAGGAAGTAGTTCCACAAACCTTGGTCCTGTCTTCTGACGGGAGGAAGATCCATCAATGACCCTGGAGGCCAAGCACCCATGGCGGAGCTCCTCTCCACTATACTCTGCCTCTACTTGGGCCTCTGAAGACAGCTTTCCATCCCAAATGCAAGTGGACCTTTCTGTAATTAAATAGGCTGTCCTACCTCTTGTTGAGGAGATAAAGGAAATTAAACCTACATTGAAAGAATTAGCTACCAGAGTTTGGATGCGAGGTTCGTATCTCCTCTCTTGAAGACCACTGCAACTGACTGTGAAAATTTGATTGTTCTGCAGTAGCCTGTCACTGTGCCAATGTATTTCTCAGTGACAGCCCATTTTATTATGTGTGTGAAGGGATCTCATGTAAATATCGCCCTGCAAAATAAAGTGTGGCATAACATCATTGGCAGCACATCGTGGTCGAGAACACTGCAAGTAAAGAACATTGCAGACAACAATACTGCATGCCACCAGCCCGCAGTGTGCTCACTATGCTACCAAACCCTATGGAACCTAGGACGGCAACAGCAGCAGACATTCTGTCGGCATGGCACCAGAACATAGGAAAGGGACTTCAGTGCCACACTGACCAGTGGGGAAATGTCACAACACCACCACACTGCTGCACCAATAGCCACTGATGGCTGACAGTGGCCAGATACCCGAAGCCATGCAGGGACTGGGCACTGTATGGACTCCACAAGGTCACCATAACCATGGATACCAGTGCCTACACCCACAGATGACCATGCCTCCAGAGCACCCCTCACAGCGTCCATGCACCAGGAATGCAGGCCCACCCACAGCCCCAGACCTACCCAACAGACAGCCTGCCTACCCTAGCCATGGACAGCACTACCCATGTCCATGGTGCCCCTGGCCCAAGGTGGAAGCCTACCTCATGTGCAGCCAGTCCGATCATCCTGCAGCCTGCTCAATGTCTGCACAGGTATGCCCTGCAATATTATTTCCTCCTTTATTTTGTTCTGTGATCTTGTTACTGTGTTATTTCCTCGTTATTTTGTGCAGCGATATTAACATATGGAACTGTGTGAAGGCTGTGTCAGGCAAGACCGCATATCCTGTCATTTGCTGAAATACTCTGTACTTATATTCACATAAATAATATAGTGGTCTGTATTTGGTTGTTTACTACATTTATAAAATATATGAACACATTTATTATGAAAACGATACAAACAGGAAAACTGGGCTGACAGAATGAACTTCTATCATGTGTCAAAATCTGTACACATAGAAAGAAATCTGTTTTTATCTTAGGTGTGCACTGAAACATAGAAACAGAGAACGTGTCAGCAGAAAAGGACCGCCAGCCCACCCAGTCTGCCCACTATGCTGAGCAAACTGCTAGAACTTTGCTATTGCCTTCCACCCACCCCTCGAACTAATAGACCCCTGTGTCTGTCCCACACCTCTTGAAACCTCCCAAAATTCTTGCCCCACCACCTCCTTTGGGAGTCTGTAGCTATGTTTTCCTTTTAACTGAGTTTTACACTCTGATATTAGAGTTTCATTTATTAGTCTGTAATGGTAGCCTGTAATATTCAACAAAGTTTCAAGTTATAAATATTTATGAACAGTGTTATGTGTATGCACAACTAATGAAGTGAACCTGCTTGATGCAGGGATAAGCTGTCACTCTTGCAAATTGATTCTGCATTTTCCATTGAGAAACCTCACGTCTAATGTTTAAATTATGAGGTTTCATATGCTGGGTAAAAATAAGTTTGTTTACATATATGCCTCAAAGAGTGATACTGTTTCCATCCCTGCATTCAGACAGGAGATGAAATTACATAATTGCAGTGTACTCAGCTGATTTCATGCATCTTAGTGACTGCTTGCCTCATGATTATAGCTGTTGTGATCTGAATCCTACTGCATCAACTTGTGCTATTTTATTTGTTTTTACCTAATGCTATGCAGTATATCTTGGCATATTCACTAACTCTCTTCTTCACTGACTTGGTATCTGCTTTTCTGTTATAAACTGATTATACTAGATGATTCGTATGATTGGGAAACTTTGTGGCAGGGTGAGCTATGCTATTGTATGCAATTTTGTCTGAACCTGTCATGCTTTTAGGGGCATGTAGTAAGTAATGAGACTGGGTGTGAAGTGTAACTTTTACTAACATTGTTCTTTACTGCTGTTACTACTCTGATTACTCCTACATAACTGTTAGAGCTGATGAGTACTCTGGTTTTGTAAATTATTTCATAGGGCAGACCTTGTCTGTCTGAAGCTTTCAGAAGCAGTCACATTTTCAGTGACCTTCTCAAACTAGACATTATTTGTAACTTGTAAAATTAAACTAAAAATTTCATTTCTTGCTACTGCTACTGTCTATTTCTTTTTTCTTTTTAACTCAGAGCATAGGTGCCTAATTCATTGTAAAACTCCTGAAGCCTAGCATTGCTCATCATCATTGTCAAAATTAATAGAATATTTTTGTTCTTTTCTCTATCAATTATTAATGTGAAAGGTGATCATAATTTCATATATGTATTATATGCATATTTCATTTTATACAATGCTCTCTTCACTCTACTGGCATTCAGCATGTACCCACCAATTCTAAAATGTTGGTGCTTTATCATCTTTCAATGTTGCAAAAGCTATTTTTTGTTACTAAGATTCCCACATTTAGGCCCGGTGGCACTGAGGGTTGGCGTGGATGTCACACCTCTTGCCATACCGGTGACCCGGGTTCAGGGCGAGCCGAGCCACTGGGGGCAGCAGGAGGAGAAGATTTAGCATCCGTAGGACAGCTCTCTCTTCTCGGGAGAGGATTGGGATACGATCGTTAGTGTAGCAGCTCTGGTGGCTGTCAGGGGGTGCTGACGAAAGTGATGCAAACAAAAGAGTGGGCAGAGTTGCAGCACATTGCCTTGACAAGCTGCACTCAGTGGTGGGGTAGGGAGCGTGGCAAAAAGTAGAGAAAAAATCATTTCCTGTGGATAGGTGAAGGCACCTTGTCCTACGCAACAGCCCACACTTCCAATACTGGCCTATCTCCTCTCCAAGGGCCACTCGTGTTCACGGGCACTTTGTCCTATATGATAGAGTACCCTGGGTGGATAGGGCGGCCCTACCTCTGGAGGGTTCAAACCTGGAAGTGGTGCTCAGTGGCATAAGGGAGAAGGACTAGTCACAGTGGAAGGTAGAGGTTGGGTATCCAAGGTTGCTGGAAGGAGTTCTCCAGGAGTGGAGATAAAAAGTGTTGAAAAAAAGATTTCCACATTTATCAGCATCAAATGGTATGATTGAAATTCAGCCCTCTTCCTCTGGCCAAATATGACAATTTCAGACTGAATGGGAAGTCAAGTCCAACATCTTTACTGATAGTGGAAAAAAACTATTTCCACATACTCCTAACCTGCTCACACTCTCTAGCAGTATGTGCCACAAAGTCCCTTTCTTTGTTTTACTTCTCTGGCAGGTCTCTGGGACTGATCCATCAAACTTATGTCTACCTGAGGTCAAATATGTTCTATGGATTGTATTAATACAGTATGAATTTGAGTCAGTATGTTGTTTTAATTCCCATACTGTCCCAATCTATTACTTCTCTCAATCCCCTGCAAGATTTCTCATCCTGTTTCCTTCTCCCAGGACTGTTGTGTATCCTGAAGATCCTGAATATTAAAATCCCTAATTATTGCGCATAACTTTCTTATAAAGTGCAATTTGAATCAAGTCTAATGTGGTATCTTCCAACTTAAAAACGTATTAGGTTCCAAACTTTCTTTTATACACATAATTTCTAACTTGTAAATACTGAAAATAAACAGCTGCATTAAAATGTATTTTATCTTAAATCTTCCTGTTGGAATAAATTTCCTTCTTCACAAAAAATCCTCTATTAAACATATTTTCTTCCTTTTGAACCAACATTTAAAAGTCTTGTTAGATATTGATGGTGGAAAACCAGTATTAGCTACAATCAGGGTAAAGTTTGAAAGCTGACTTTGGTTGCTAAAAGTTTTTTTACCATTTGCAAACATTATTAGTAGCTTTAGTAGTTGAAAGAACAGAGCTGCAAAACTGGTTAGTCGGAGAATTGCCAAGAAATTATTGAAAGAAAATGGAGTCTATTCTTCTAAATGAAAACCAGCTATCCCTTTACTAAGAGGGAAGTGAAGTCAATAATATGAACATTCCAATTGTGCTACTAGATAATACCACCCAAATTTGGGCATCCCATTCCTTCCTTCTGTTTTGATTGATAAAGTTTCCTTAAATCCATTCTAGGCTGATCTCCTTCCATATGAAATTTCTAATAATCTTGTCCAATTTCATAAAAAAAAAAAAAAACTTTTCTAAATTCATGGGGATTGCCTCAGATAGGAAGAGAAGTCTTGGTGTTATGTTCATTTTAAGCTGTTTATCCTACCTATTAGTAAAATGCTGCCATTTATCAAGGACTGTTTTGATTTTATCCAAAATCGGGTACAAATCCAACTCAATGACTTTTCATTTCTACGGGACATTGACCCCAGATACTCATTAGAATCTTTCTGCAAAGATCTCAATATGGGATCTGTTGAAGCCTCTTGATCTGTTCAATATCTAGGGCTTCACTTTTTCTCAGTTAACCCTGTACCCTGATATTCAACCAAACTCTTTAACTATATTGTTAACTACTGGTAATTATCATTTGGGTTAGAGAGAAATAACAAAACATAATATGTCATGTTTAGAGTCTCCTACTTCTACCTCTAACACCTCTATCTGACTCCTCAATTTTATTGCCAGTGGCTCTAAAAACAGTGAAAATAAAAGTCAGGAAAGATACTTAATAGAATCTTTCTGAATAGATCTCAATAGGGAATCTTTTAAAGCCTCCCGATCTGTTCCAAGACATAGTGCTTTGCTAGTTTCAGTTAACCATGTACCCTGATATTTAACCAAACTCTTTAACTATATTGTTAACTATTGATAATTATAGTTTGGGTTAGAGAGAAATAACAAAATGTAAAATGGCATGTTTAGAGTTCCTGCTTCTACTCCAACACCTCTGTCAGACTTCTCAATTTTATTGCCAATGACTCTATAAACAGTACAAATAAAAGTGGGGACAGCGGGCAACCCTAACTTGTCCTCCTTAACAGCGTGATGTACTCCAAAAGCTGATCAGTTGTTTTTATCCTAGCCTTTGGTTCTGCATAAATATGTGCAATCCAATCCAAGAACTTTCTTGTTATACCAAATGCTTTCATCGTCTCTAATAAAAAAAGGCCAAGATATCCCGTCATAAGCTATTTTGGCATCGAGTGACATCACAGCCATATGGGTTCCAAGCTGGTCCAGTATTTAAGTAAATGCCTTTCTAGTAGTGGGGTGTAGTCTCCATCCCTCTATGAAGTCCACCTAGTCTCAATTTACTAATTTAGGTAATATTTTGCTAACCTGTTTGCATGAATCTTTGCATATATTTTATAATCACTGTTCAAAAGAGATGGGACTATAATATTTACATAATTCTGTATTTTCTTTTTCAATATAAGGGATATGGTGGCTTCATTGAAGGATGGAGGAACCCTTGCCACCTGTGGACATTCTGAAACAAGTCTCTCAGGAGTGGGATATTACCTCTTTCATGTTCTTATAAAACTAAAATGAGGTCATCTGGACCAGGTGTTTTACCATTGAGAAGTTGTTCTACAACTGCCTGAATTTCTGATATAGAAATATCCCTTTATAAGAACTCTAAATCAGATTGAGAAATTTGAGATATATCCAATTCCTTTAAATGTACTTGGATTTTTTGTACCACGTTCTGTGTCTGGTGTATAAAGATTAGAGTAGTAATTTCTAAAGATACTGTTAATCTCCACCAAATTAATGGTTATGGTACCATCTTCCTGCCTTATTTTACTAATTCTATTAGAATTTTTCTTGCACTGTATGTGGTATGCCAGAAATTTGTCCAGTTGATCTGAGAAAAAATAGTATTTTGCTCTGGCTCTATACATAGCTTTTTCAGCCTGGTTTTGCCTTATCTTTTGCAATGTTATCGCTTAAAGTTAGTATCTTCAATCTATCTTGTTCAGAATCTATAGTTGCATGTTTTGCCTCTGCCATGCTCAACTGAGCTTTAAATGCAGTCAAGTTTAAACAGATTTTTTTTCCGGATGCCAGCTTGTGCCATGAACCAGCCTCTTAGATAAAGTTTCAGTGCTTCCCATAAAGACTGAACTGCACAGTCTTCCCCAGTGTTATTTCATAGGAAAAAGTATTGATCTCCTCTTGGACATTCTCCTTAAAATTTGTGTCCTGCCACAATTAATTATCTAATGCCCATAGTTTCATGCTACTTATCAGGGAAGGATCTATCAAAATATTCATATGGCAAGGACATGGTCTAATGTTTTTATTGTTTCGTAGATTATTTTTAAATCCTATTTAGCAGACTTTGTAGACACAAGGAAGAAGTCAATTCTTGAATAAGACCCATGGGCCACTGAATAGTATGAAAATGTTTTCAGTTGTGGATATCTAAACCTAAATGGGTCTACAAGTCTTAAATCTAGCAAATATTTTTTTACCACATCAGCCACTTTCCTTTTCTTTCTATAAATGCTAAAGCCCTATCCTCTATATTCAAAGTTACATTGAAATCCCCTATGACTAATGGTGGTTCAAAGTGACAAAACTCAGAAAGAAATTAGCAAAGAAGTCAGGATCTTCTTCATTTGCCCCATATAAACTAGCCATGGTTAGCTGAGTCTCTGCATCCCCAGTTCTAAGTATCATTGATCTGCCTGCAGGGTGAATGTAATGTTTTAAGATTTAAGTTTCTTTTTAACAAAATTGCAGTTCCCCTTGACTTTATTGCAGAATGTGTTGGAGAATCCCAGCTCTATACAAACTAGCAAAATAAGTTACGTCCTTTTGCTCAAAGTGAGTCTCCTGTAGACATAAACAATGTTTACCTTTGTTGTTAGCCACATTTATTTTTTTCCTGATTTTGATTCTGTACCTACTACCATTTAGGTTCCATGTCATAACCCTCAAATCAGACATGACTTAGATCTAGGCCCACTTTCTTGTTTCTCATCCAGTGAATAATCCTTTAGTTTAGCTACTGCCAGCTGCTGACTTGACTTCTCTCTCAGTAGACCACCCGATATTCAGCATCATAACCAAAGCTGCAGCTTAGCCCATTACAATAAAGCTATACAACTGAGACCTTTCAATGTTTCTGCCAATTCTATAGGTACTAACATTTATACAGCACCCATGACTTTTCACATTTTCTTTTAATCTAATGAGTAACTTCTTTGCCCTCCTCCTTTCCTCCTAATCATAACCCCTGAGGATCTCCCCTCATCTAACGGAGACCTCCACTCCCCTCCCCACAAATGTGAAGTGATCTTGCTTTTGCCATGTGAAAGTTCTGAGGATGTGGACTACCTCTCAGCATTACAATTTTATCAACCTATTTCAGCTCATCAGAATAATCAATTCCAAATAAGGAGTTGTTTTTTTTGCCGCCCCTTTTGCATGTATGCTTTTTGAGTTTCTGTCCCGCCATTTGTCTTCATACAAAAGCAGACATAGGAATGAACACTTAAATGTCCTTGTGTTCAGGGTTTTGAGAACTTGCAGGAGTGGGGGGTATCAGTGCCATACTTTGACCTTTTCTATAGTGGTTCTTCTACTTAATGAGGGAGGAAAAACAAAAGTCTTTCCATCTAAATTCACTCAAAGCTTAGCTGGGTATAACAATAAACAAGGGATCCTTCTTTTCTTAACTTGTCACTTATTGCATCAAATGTTTTGCTTTTGCCAGAATTGAAGGGGAGGTCAGGAAATATGTGGAGCCTTATACCTCTATACATGAGGTCTTTCTCTATCCTGGGATTAGCAAGGATAGTTTCCTATCTTGGAATCATAGCAAGCATATAAACATGAATCTTGGCCTATCTTTTACAAATTGGCACCCAAAGCCCTATGGTCCCAGTCTAATTCCACTTTCTGTTCTGGTACTGCCTCTCCAGAATAGTTGTCAGCATCTCTTCACAAAATTTAACTGGGTCTGAGCCTCCATTTCTTTTGGAAGGTTACCCACTTTGAGATTTCCTCCTTGATCAGGATTCAGATCTTCCAATTTCAACAGAAGATTCTTCTAGATCTTTATTATATTTTAAGACATTCTGAATGATTTTAGGTAGAGTGTCCTCAATTATGTCAATTCTCTGTTCACATTCAGTTGTACTCATGGACAACACCTCAAACTTATTCATTGCTTCAGTAAATTTATTTGAAAATAAAGACACTGCCGAATTCAAAGGAGTCAAAGCCTTGTTTCATTTCCCTCAAAATAGTTAAATGGGTTTCTTCCATCTTATTGGTGCTGGAAGTGTCAGATCTTTCTGAATGAGTGTTTCTCTGTTGAAGCCCTCCACTTCTGCGTCTGACCTTTCACGGTTTTTTAAGCTTTTATCCCAGGCTTTGGCTCAGTGACCAGCCTGAGGGAATCAGCCTCTCCTTCAGCCACTCTTCCCAAAATATCCCAACTACCAATGGGTGAATCTAATAAGCAGCGTGGAAAACGTATTTAATATAACTCTTTTCCCACCACTTGTCTACTTAGGGGTTTAGTAGCTGAGCTTTTCTCTTTCATTTCTAATGGTTCAAACCCTGCTTGGCTAGAAATGAGCTCTCCATAACTGAACCACCACATTTTATTTCTTTCTTCAGTACTCCACCATTTGAAACTTTTAAAGGAGAATAACACGTACCTTGCTCCTGAGATTTTGTCTTGCCAGCTGCTTCTCTACTTGAAGGTAAAGCAGCATCTATGAGGCTGGGCTTATCACACATGGTAATGGTATCTTTTATTCCCACAATTGGTGCCTTCGGGATGTTGATTTTTCTTTCAAATACTATAAAATCTCCTTGAAACAGTGAAATTGCCTTTACATACCCAGTAATGTTAACTACAACATGGAACTTATTGTTCCATGCCACCTCATGAGCATCTCTGTCACCAACTAACACCGATGTTCCGTGTCACACAGCAGAAGTCAGCTAATCATGCTTCCTCCTCTGTCTTGGCTACTGTCTATTTCTGCAGCAATCAGTATAACTAATTCTGATTTTTCTGGGTTGTAGTATTTGTCACACTTCAAACTGAAAGCATGTCTGTCACAGCCTATCAAAGCTATCATATTTGTAGTAACTTCTTCAGCAATCTGCAAAGTAAAAGATTACTGTGAAATAAAATGTGTTTACTAGGTACTACTGCACATTTTACTTCACTGATTCCTCCAAATTAAATGAAAAATATGCAGCATTGCAATGGCTTTGCTCATGCAGTAATTTAGAAGCAATTCAATAATTTGATGTATTGTTTATCCTGCTACTTTATGTTATAAACATAAAATACATTATATATAAAACTACTATTTGAGATAACACAATTTGTGTTTCTTGTAACATGATGATATGCACTGTACGTGTGTGTGGCTTTAATGTAAATTTTCTCTGATCTGGATATACTAACTTGTTATTGTCTATTTATATACAATATACAGTATGTATCTTTGTGTGTCTACATTGTAGTAACCTTTTCAAGTTTTCACTACAGTTCGCTTTCACTTTGATGTGCTTAGGCACTACAAACTAATTAACTCTTCAATTAGTACCTAACAAATGCCATACTGTTCAGCATTTGGGTGTAAAAATATCATGACATCTGGACATATTTCTACAGATTTCCAAATGACAAAGTACACCGTCAATTGTGGATTGTAATGAAGAGTCAACACTGTTTACCAGCTAGCCACAGTGTTTTATGTTGTGATCATTTTGAACCTGATTAGTTTTGATTCATCCAGCAGTTTTAGAAAGTATAGGCTTTCATCTGGGTGCATGCCAATTAAATAAAGATGGCATGCCCATGCTGTTTTGTCATTGCAAGAAGGCACCCATTTGACAGAGCAAGGCTGTTGAGAAGTGTCAACATACAGAGGTAGATGTATTATTTTATGCATTCTTATTTATTTATTGTTCTTTAAGTACCACACCAGAACTATGAATGGAATACAAATGCATTTCCCACCTACAAAAACATAAAACTAGTAACAGGCTAGATGCATATGGTTGACATTGATGCATGCACAGTTTGTACAGTGAGACATGAACACCTGCATTATCTATCTGTAATGTGTTTTTTTCAAGTAGATTGCTTTGTCACTGAAACATTGGTTGCTTCTAGAAAATAAGTAGCAACACATATACCCAGACACATACAAACACACACATCCACACAGAAAGACAAACACAAACATAAACATACATAGAGACATACATATTCATTCACAAATCAGTTGTGGATAAGCTGGTGTGCACCAGTTCTCCCATGACAGTGCACAGGCAATGTGGGCAGTGTCATTTAGGGGCACAGGAAATATGTCACCTGAATTATCACAGGTGACACTGCACCACCTGACAGCAGCAGTAAAACCCCATACTGGGAAACACTTAGGTTTTGCTTCATCCACCACACTCCACCAAAAATAAATATAACATCCTCTGGGATGGGCATGTCATGGAGGACAGAGAAATTATGGGAACACCCAACAGGGTGTGAGTGCAAGAGAATCAAAATCCAGACTGACCCTATCATTCAAGCCCTTGTTGTGGTGCCTACATTATGGCACTCTAATTATGCTGCCCTAACAACGGTATACCATGTGTATCAAATCTACTTTCTCTCTTTTGCTCTACTTTGCATAACCAGTTTTATTATTATTGCACCTTTTGTGTTTGATCTAGATGTTCTTAAACATCCCATTGCACCAATCAACCTGCATTCTGCAACACATCTTTTGTTGTATTTCCCGAATAAGGAGTCATTGCAGTTATTCAATCCTCTTCTTTGCTTTTTATATATAACAAAAACTATTTGTGCATGAGATGACATCTATTGCCATATATGTACTACTATCACATTGCTTTAGCAGTCAGTCTGTCTCTCTATATCAAACTCTTCACCCCACACCTTTACCACAGTCCTGCAGCCAACACAACCTTCACTAACCACTGTGAACTTAGTCAAAATAGTTAGCATATTCATAATATGCTAAATGTAGCAGAATAATTTTTTATAAATACTTGTGGGTGTTGGTGAAATATTACTTTTACTGATTTGTTGTGTTGTTTCACAAACTGAATTAAAAAGATTGTGAACATATTAATCCACTGCACATCATGTCATTTCTGGATAATGTTCCTTATTTAACCATCACAAAAAGAAAATCATAAACTTGTCCTTTTGTAAATTATATTTTATATTTCAAAAGTTTTATGGAGCTTGGTGTTTCAAGTGTTAAACAAAAGCCGAGTTCTATGCATACATCTATGTCAACTAGAGAGCGTGAGGTCACAAAAGCCTCATAAAATGCTCCTCGAGATGAAGTCCACATTTCACGGGTTTGACTGCTTCACAAGCACAGCGAACTTGTGACTCAAAGGGGCAAAGTGTGGAATTTTGTGGGTGGAATTCACACCGCACCAGAAATCACACCAATCTACCTTTAAATCCCTGGTGTTGTCTAGTGCCCCCCACTCCCGCTGATTGTCGTCCCACTCTCCCTCCCTTGAGTTCCAGCAACCCCAGTCCTTCCAAGTCATGTAATACATATAAAAAATAATGATTTAATCCCTGGTGTCTAGTGGATACCCCCAAATGCTGATTGCCATCAAGCTCCCTCCCTTCCCTCAGTCACGACCTGAGTCTATCCACAATTCTGCATACTGTGTGATATTATAAAAATTGTATTTTTATCCCTGGTGTTTAGTGGATCCCTCTGTCAGGTAGTGACCCCCACCTCACTCCCCCTAGACCCAGAGCTGGTCACTGCACAGCCCTCCACTCACCTCCATGGCTGGTAGCCCTCCTGAGCTCAAGAATTAATTAGCTCATGCTTGTACAAGTACACAGTTATTCATTCAGCTCATGGTTATTTCCTGGTAGTTTTTAGAGTAGGAGGGATTGGGTGGCTTCTCTGGTCACCAGCTGGTGTGGCAGGATGGGGTGAATGGCATTGTGGACCCTCTGGGTCCACAACATCGCTCCTCATCCCGCTCACCCACCAGTGGCCAGAAAAGCCACCTCCTTTCTACACTCTGAAAAACTACAGGAAAGAATTAAGTTGAATGAATGAGCACATTCTTGTGCAACGTAGTAGCTCATACATTCAGCTCAGTCGGGCTGCTGGCCATGAATGTGAGTGGAGCGCTGTGTGACCCACTCGGGTTCATGGAGCGGGTCAGGGTTATTACCTGATAGGTGGGGTCCACTAGACCCCAAGGATGAAAATATAATTTTTATACATTACACTGTATGCGGAATTGTGGATGGACTCTGGGCTCAGGATTTGAGGAAGCGAGGAGTCGGATGACAATTATAGTTGGGGTGTCCACTAGACACCTGGGATTAAATCACTATTTTTTTATATTACATGATTTGAAGGACTGGGGTTGGTCTTGGGGGAGGGAGGGAGAGAGGGATCTCACATCAATTGGGGGCACTAGACACCAGGGATTCATTTTGTTGTTGTTGTTGACTCAGGTCAGGAAAGACTGCCGGCTGTGGGGGTGTGACTTGTCCTTGCTTTGGGTTTTTTAGTGTAATTTGCACTTTAAATAAAATAAAAGCAATGAGCCAATTTTGTGAAGTTTGATGTGGCAATGGCAACTCCACAAAATGCTCAGTGGAGGTGGATCTTGCCACTCTGCCCAAACTTCAAAAGTGAAGTAAAACTTTGCAACATCTCTAATGTCAACTGATGATCCAGGTGATGATACATATGATGAACTGGAATGAATTGCTGATGCCATATATGAAATTGAGCAAGACAACATCTGTGGTTTGTCTACATAAACAGAGTGTTGTAAGTTGGTTTTCCTTATTTATATTTCATTGCATAATAAGAAAAGCTTTGGCAGTTGAGGATTGTGAGATCCAGCTAGTCTGCCCTAGAAACTACCCTCTTCCTATGGAGCTTTTGTCCTATCTTGTCCTTTATGCCTGTCACATGCAAGTTTGAACTCCTGATTGTCTTTGATGCTATCACCTCCTAGGGCAGGCTGTTCCATGGGTCTATCACTCTCTCTGTGAAAAAGTACTTCCTGAGGTTGCTTTTGAACCTTCCCCCTGAGTGTCATATCATGCCGTCTTGTGTGTGCTGCCATGTTCTGTTGAAATAGATTGCCTGTCTGAGCTGCATTAAATTCCCTCATGTACTTAAATGTTTCAGTCATTTCCCTCTGTTTCTTCTGTGCTCAAGGGAGTAAAAGTTCAGCTCCCCAAGTCTTGCTTTATATGACCTGTGATTCAGTACATTCACCATCTTAGTAGCCCTTCTCTGCACTGTTTCCAAATGGTCAATGTCCTTCTTGAGGTGAGGTCTCCATAACTGAACGCAGTACTCAAGTGTAGCCTCACCAAGGACCTGTAAGAGGGCATGATAACCTCCTCTTTCTACTAGAAATACCTCTGATCATACAACTGAGGATGCCACCCACTTTCTGTGATGCTTTCTCACATTGTTTTCCTACCTTAAATTTGTCAGTGATGATTATGCCAAGATCTTGCTCGATTTGTGTCTCCTCAAGTTGACATTCTCCCAGTGTGTACTTTTTTTCCAGGTTCCTCTTTCCCAGGGTATTACCTTATACTGTTTGGCATTAAATTGTAACTGCCAGTCCCTGGACCAATCCTCTAGCCGTCTAAGGTCAGTTTCTATGTTGTCTGCTCCTTTCCTTGTATCCACTATGTTGCAGAATTTTGTATTATTTGCAAACAGGCAAACCTTCCTTTAGTCCATTCGCTATGTCTGCTATAAATATGTTAAATAGGATCAGTTCTGGTAATGATCCCGCAGGATGTAAATGGTCACCCAACCTCTCTTTGCAGTGATCCATTGACTAGCACTGTCTGGGTCCTATCATTCAGCTAGTTACTGATCCAGCTAACCATCTTCGGCCAACTCCCATATCTTCCAGCTTGTTGGTTAGCCTTCTGTGAGGGACGGTGTCAAAGGCCTTGCTGAAATCTAGGTATACAACATCCACCACTCCTCCCTCCGTGATCCAATGTTCTGGTGATCCAGTTGAAGTAGTTGATCAAGTTGGTTTGACAAGAGCATCCTGCTGTGAAGCCATGTTGCTTTGGGTCCATTTTTCCATTACCTTTAGGTACGCCACTATCCTCTCTTTTAGTAATGACTCCATCATTTTCCCACAACTGAGATCAAACTGACAGGGCTGTAATTTCCTGCCTTTTCCTTGTTTCTGCTCTTGTGTAAGGGCACAACAGTAACCTGTTTCCAGTCCTGAGGTATTTTCCACTGTCTAGTGACTTGTTGAAGAGCTCAGCCAGCAGTGCAGCCAGTTTCTCTCAGAGCTCTTTCAATATCTTCAGGTGTATTCATGGCTTTTCCACTTTCAGTTTATTAAGCTATTTTAATACCCTCTCCTTGTGAAGGGCTAGTATCTGCTCCTGGCTGTCTTCCGTTGTCCTGCTCAGTGTAGGTCCTTTGCCATTGTCTTCTATGGTGAAGACAGAGCAAAATAACTCATTTAGTTCTTCTGCCTTGTCCTCGTCTCTCTGCCATCTTACCTTCTTTCGTTGCTAGTTGAATTATTCCTCTCTTAGGTTTTCTTTTTTCTCTTATGTATCTATAGAAGATTTTGTCTCCTCCTTAGCACCCTGTGCTATTTTCTCTTCCGTCTGTGCTTTTGCCCTTCTAACAGATTTTCCCACCTTCTTTAATTTGTTCTTGTATTCTTCCATGTCTGTTTCATGATTTGCTTGTTTGAATTGTGTAAAGCCTATTTTTTTCTGTTTGATTTTGATGCTACTTTGTGAGAGAACCAGAGAGGTCATTTCCTTCTTTTGACTTACATCTGCTTAGTGCATACAGTTGTTACTGTATGCAGAGCAGCCTTCAGAGTATTCCAGTTGTCCTCTACATCTCCTGTGATTCCTCCTCTAGCATAGATGGGATCATATTCTCATTTGGTGAAGTTAGCTTTTCTTAAATCTAGTACCATGATTTAGTGTGACTATTTTCCTCAATTGTGTTCATAGTAAACCGGATTGAACTGTGATCACTGGTCCCTAGATTGGCTCCACCTCTGCTTCTGGAACCCTTGTGCTGTTTATCAGCACTAAATCCAATATTGCTTTGTTTCTGGTATGTGAGTTCACCAGTTGATACAAACCTGCTCCCCTTAGTGCAAAAGGAACTCTTTACTCTGGTCTGTAGATGCTGTGTATGAGGACCAGTCCACATCTGGTAGACTGAAGTCCCCCACAAGCAACAACTTGCCCTGTCCCCATCATTGAGATGCTTTTCAAGAGCCTCTTGTCTATGTCTGCCTCCTGGGATGGGGGTCTGTATATGACTCCTACCTGGATAGGAGCTTTGTCCCTGGCTCCTGATATAACCCAAAGGGCCTCTGCTTTAATGTGTTTTCCTGGATTTCAGTTGAACATATGTCATTTCTGACATACAAAGGCACTCCCCATCCTTTCTTTCCCTCCCGATCTTTCTGGAAAATGCATTCCCTGGGATGGTGACATCCCAGGAATGGTCCCAGTGAAACATGTTTCCATAACAGAGATCTAGTCTAATTGTGCATCTGCCATTATGGATGTCAGATCAGGGATTTTGTTTGCGACTACGAGCATTGGCCTACGTTACCTTCCATCCCTTTCTGTTTTGGTCATGTGCATTTTTAATATGTTTTAGTTGTGTCAATGCCAGTAATGCCAATACTCAGTTCATCACAGTTTAGAGAATAAACACAGGTAACCCTGATACAAGAATGTGCACTGGTAGTCACATGTTACCCTCACAAGGAGGTGACAGGGACATCACAGAGGGTGATCTCTATTTCTTCATGTGTGATTAAAGGATAGCAATGCCATATCATCACATATTTGAACACAGATAGTGGCTCAGTCTACACCGTGGAAATTTGTGGAAGGACATTGGATGGTCTGTGTCCTATACCGACACAGTTTGTGCACTTACAGTCAGAGACCAATGGTTCAACAAACACAACCAAAGGGAGAAATAAGCATGCAGGAATATGTCCAAAGCTCACCACAGTCACAACAATGACTAGCGCTCATGTCGATCAAAGCTGACAGAATGCATGTCCATTGGGAGGGTAGTGTCCACCACTCTCCACCACACCATGTTTAGCAAAGTAATTTGCTATAGTGATGAGCCAAGGTAGTAACATGCAACAGGGCAGGTGGTTCTTGGTAATTAATGAAACCTCACCACTATTCTGTGGGTTGTATGCATGCAGCATGAGTCAAGGGATGGGGAGTGCTGTCAGTAGTCAATAACTACAAACCATGACATGGGTTTTTACATTTATACAACGGCACCAAAATAATAAGAATGACAAGAGTATATGAATGTTTTAATTAGGAAAAAATAAATCTTCATCATTAGTAAATTGGTTGCCACACCAAGCAGCTTGGTTTGCCACATAAAAGCAGTCAAAATGGCATGTAGCCAAGTCACTCAGCTTTATTTATTTTTCCACAACTGTCAAACTTACTGACAAGAATAAAAAGCAAGTTCTGAGACTTGAAAGGCACTTTCCAGAAAACTACATTTATTGGTCAATTACGGTACATGATTGGATAGTTATTACTCAATCAGATTGCTGAATTTATCTTGCACATTTTAAAACTACCAAGGAACTGTTTAATTATGAGTTGTTTTATAACCTAGATGTATGCAACCAAAGAATGTTAAACACAGAAATATGTTCTACATGGTGAAGGATGAACAAAGTGTTCTTGTGGGGCACAAACAATGCAATTTGCTATAGAAAGAGCAACAAGTCAAAGTATGTAGCTGCAGTAGGATGAAGTTGGGATCCAGTGTGACTCTTCAAAGTGTACAGAGCCATGCAATATGGATTTACCAACTGATGAGGATGCATATGAACAAGATAATGATCCAGATCATAATGACTGTCAAGAAAATACCAATGATGACACTGACTGGGTATTGAAAAGTGATTCAGACAATGAGCCCAAATTTGATGAAGAAATAGATGGAAAGTAAGTACAATATCTATAACTATTTTATATAGGCATATTAGTACATATTTATTATGATCTTGTACTCACATTATGTTGTTCTTGTGTCAAAGAAGTCCTTCACTGTTTGCTAGAGAAAACATAATTTGTATAGTCAATGCATCATGTGTTTAATTTACATAGGAAGACATGGTCCGAGCATATTGAATGCCATCAATCTTAGTGCGAATCAGAATGCAAATAATGATGGTTATAAACAACCATGGGACATCACAGTTTCACTTAGCAATGCCCCTCCCCCATCTTCAACACACAGACAGATTGCACTACCAGCTATAAATGGAATCAGATAGTCACTGAGTGGTATGAATTCTCAAGCACATCTTAAAGTTTTACAGTGCACTTCTGCTCTTATTTGATTAAGCACACTACATTATTTTCTAATCAGTGGTCTTGATGTGTTCAGCTTAGACTGACCTTTGTTATACCATTGTAGTTCTTTGTTTGAAAAATACATTTGAATATTACTAATTATGTTCATGTTTTACAGATTTACAGGACTGACAGTGGGGTAGTCACATGAATGTGACTAAATACATAGTTTTTGAAAGTGCATTATTACTCTTGCTTCAGGTATGCTCAGTCTGTCTTGATCATTGCTGTGTTTTTCTTTATGAGATTGTGGGACCATGGCAGTTATGATTTCAGTGTGAAAAATGGACATCAACACACTTGGGAGAAAATGTAATGAAACAGTTCTCTACCAGATGGGAACCTTTGATAGTGAGTACCATATTCTTTTCAGGTGGAAGCCCAGAAGAATTCTTATTTTTACATTTAAAATACTTACTTACCAATTGATGCCATCAAGTTACATGATTACAACAGTTAAATGAGTATAGCCTCAGAAAAGGATGAAAGGGAAAACAGAAGTCCCAGCTCCCAGAAAGGATGCTACCTCTGTGCACAGGTCTCAGAAGGAAAAACACTATGTGGGCAAAACAGAGAATCCACCTCCAACTCCTGAAGGTGAGCCTAACATCGGACAATGTGTGATTCACTTAATATATTCAAGCAGTCAGAGCATCTAATAATTGGTTGCAGAACTCAAAAGAACTAAGCCTACAGCAGATTCTAGGTTTCTGATGAAGACTAAAATCAGCTCAAAATTTACTTCATGCAAAATAAACCCAAGTAAACAATAGTTTTTTTAGTTTTTACATATGGCTTATACTGTCTGAACAATTAAATGGATGAAAACCTTCCAGTCCACAGGTGTTGTCTGTCCCTTTAAATATGAAGTTCCCCAATAATGAGGCCTGCAATATGAGCATACAGAATATCCACAATAAAGTTTGAAAACTGCTAAGACATCCTATAGATAATAAATTTTAATGAGAAAGCATTGCATAAAGTGCTATTTTTTTTCCTTATTAATTTTTTTGCCTACCAGCTCGGTCTGCCCCAGTCTTCTGCACATCCTGGTCTCCAGCCACCAACCGTGCCTCCCCAGCTCCTTGGGGATCCTCATCTGTTACCCCCATGGATTGCCCCATGGCAGGGTGGTGGAGAGACTCCAGTCTCCACCTGGTCAGGATCCAGTATTCAGCAATGTCCCCAGAGCGGGTGCCCTGAAGGATGGCCATCAAGCCACCGTGACCAGTCACCAGATGATTTTTCCCTGTTCTGCCCTTACGTGAGTAGGGTGTGCCATGGTGACAAGGGAAGGAGCGTGAGGTGTCTGCATGTGCTCCTTCCCAGTGCCGTGCCCCAACTCAGCCCTAATTCATGTTGCCAGTGCACCACCCCTAGCCTCCGCCAGGGTCTGAAAGTGCACTGACAACTGGGATCCCCAGCCTGGAGAGGGAGAGCAGTCAATTGGATGCTCCATCCTCTCAACCCCAACAACACCTTGGTGACCCAAGTCTGTTCCCAGGTCACTGTGGAGCGAGGTGTAGCGTCCAGTACTTCAACCCTCAGCAGCACTGGGCAGGCATAAGTGCTGTTTTTATGTGCATGTGCAAACAAAGTGCTATATAAGTAGTTAGTTCTAACCACTAGGCTACACAAAATTGCACTTCAAATTGAGTTAATCGGTGACGTTCATAAATATATATATCAGAATGTAGCCTCATAAAGCATAGAATGTGTTGACAAAACAAGGCAGAGCATTAATAAGTAAGTAACCATGCCAGAATCAGCCAAAGAGAGCAAGTTGAGAAATCCGACTTGGGGGCAAGGACTCACACTAAGAATGTGTATCAGTTCAGAACTGCTTGAAATAAAACATTACACATTAAGTCATTCTGAAGTGCAATTTTGCACAGTCTTGTGGTTTGAACTAACTATGTTTACAGCACTTTGGTTACACTCAACACTTCTAAGGCAGCACATTTTGGAATGCTTTCCTTATTGAAAGGTATTATCTATCCCTTATCAGTTATTCAACTTTTATTGTGAATATTCATAGAAACATAAAACATAGACTTTGATGGCAGATAAGGACTGCTTGGCCCACCTAGTCTGCCCATTTCCTACCTAGAGGTTAAGCTGCAGATCCTATTTAACCAACAGCCTATTTCTTCCTACCCCACATAAATTGCCTTATGTCTGTCCCATGCATTCTTGAATTCTCCACAGTTTTAGACCCCACAACCTCCTCAGGAAGGCTGTTCCATGCATCCACCACCCTCTTGTGAAAAAATACATCCTCACATTTCCTGAGCCATCCCCCTCTATCTTCAAATTGTGTCCCTTGTTCTTACACATCCTTTTTCTGAAAGATGCTTCCTCTTGGACTTTGTTGATTCCACTGAGATACTTAAAGTTTCTATCATGTCCCCATCTCCTTCTTTCCTCAAGGGTATACATATTAAGCTCCATTAGTCTCTCCCCATATGGCTTCTCTTGCAGACCCTGCACCATTTTTGTTGCCCTCCTCTAACTGCCTCTATCCTGTCTATGTCCTTTCAGAGATGGGGTCTCCAGAACTGGATGCAGTACTCAGATGGGGTCTCACCAGCTGTCTGTACAGGGATAACAACTTCCTGTTTTCTGCTGGTGATGCCTCTCCTAAACATCCCAGTACCCCAGCCCTTCCTACTGCTTTCTCACATTGCTTGCCAACCTTAAGGTCATCTAATATGATTACCCCAGGTCCGTTTCCATTTTGTTGTTATTACCCCCATGTGTAATCTTCCTCTGGGTTTTGTTTCCCAGGTGCATTATTTTGCACTTCTGTGCATTGAATCAAGCTGCCATACTTCTGATTATTCCTCCAAACTTGCCAAGTCCCTTCTCATCCTTTCCACACCTCCTTGTGTATCCACCTTTGTTGCAGCTCTTTGTGTCATCTGCAAAGAGGCATACTTTCCTTCCAGTCCCTCTGCAATGTCACGCATACTTTTCCTTCCAGTCCCTCTGCAATGCCACTTATAAAGACATTAAAAGGACTGGACCCAGTACTGAACTCATGTGTACCCACTAGTAACCCCTCTTTCTTCAGAGTGGACTCCATTTACAATTACTTTCTGTGTCCTGTTGTCCAGCCAATGTTTTACCCAGGCTACCTCCTGGGACCCCTTCCAGGCTGGTTAATTTGACTATTAATCTTTTGTGTGGGACAGTGTGAAATGCCTTGCTAGAGTCCAGGTAGGCCATGTCCAAAGCCCTCCTGATCTACTCTTTTATCGCTCAGTCAAAGAAATCTATTAGATTCATCTGCCATAACCTTCCCATTGTGAACCCATGCTGCCTTGGGTCCTGTGCCCTACTGGCCTCTAGGTACTCAACAGTTCTTTCCTTCAGAAAGTGATTCCATCACTTTCCCTACCACAGAGGTCAAACTGACAGGTCTGTAGTTTTCTGCCTCTATCTTGGTCCTACTTTTGTGAAGGGAATCACATCTGCCTTCCTCTAGTCCTCAGGTACTACACCATCCTCCCATGATTTGCTAAAAGGTAGTCAGTGGTGTCACTAGCTCTCTGTTAATTATTTTAGAATTCTGGGGTGAATTCCATTTGGCCCCATTGGTTTGTCCACCTTCAGTTTTAGGAGTTCTTTCAGAACCCTTTCTTCTGTGAAAGGACTAGAATCGACCCCTATCCAGAGTGCTTCTGTTAGTGGATTAGAACATCCCCACCTCCTCTTTTGTGAATACTGAACAGAGTATTCATTCAATATCCTCTTTTTCACTGTCCTCTCTGCCCACCCACCATCCATTCTATTCAGCCTCTCTATCCCTCCTTTTGTCTTTCTACACTCCTGATATGCCTATAAAGGCTTTATCCCCTTCTTACTGAGTTGGCTATTTTCCTCAGTTTGGGCTTTGCTATTCTGACTACCCTCCTGCTTCCTTCTGCCTTAACTGGTACAGTTCTCTGTCCTGCTCCTTCTGTGTTTCCTCAAATGCTATCTTTTCTCCCTAACATTCACCGCCACCTCTTTTGAGAACCATAGTGGCTTTTCTTTCATTTCAGTTTGTTTATTCTCTTCACACAAAGGCTTGTTGCCTCTGTGATGGCAGTTTTAGTATGTCCCCATTGTTGCTCACCACTCCTTCTAGCCTGTTTGCTAGTGCTTTTCTAAAGCTCTCCCATCTTGCCATAGTCAGCCCTCCTGAAGTCCAGAACCCTCACTTTTGTATGGCTTGACTCTGTAACTGAGTTTATTATGAACCACACTGTTTGGTGGTCACTTGTTCCCAAATGGCTACCCACTTCTAAATCTGAAATCCTCTCACTGTCCCCATTTGAGAGTATGAGGTCTAAGATTGCTCTCTGTGAGTAAGTTCCAAAACAAGCTGTCTGAGGCATGCCACCCTAAGGGCCTCGAGAATGGCCCTGCTTTTGGATGTGGCTGCAGCAAAGGTGCTCCAGTTGACATCTGGCATATTAAAGTCCCCATCAACAGTATCACCCCTTCTCTGCCATCCTAAGTATGCCTTCTATCATATCCTTGTCCATTCCCTCCCTGAAATGGGGGTCTGTATACAACCCCTGTGCGGATTGTGGTGCCATTTCCAGTCTCTAAGGTGACCCACAGTGCCTTCTCTTCTCCCTCTGTTTACTCTTTTGTTCAGTTGCTTTTATCCTTCTCTGCCCCTTCTTCTCCCTCCCTGCCTCTCCTGTAGGTTGTGTGCCCTAGTATGTTAACATCCCAGTCATGGTTCTCTGTGAACCATGTTTCTGTGACTGCTGTGATATCCAGGCATCCCTCTTCCATCAAGACCACCAGTTCAGGGAGCTTGTTGCCCAGACTATGGGCGTTGGTGCTCAGTACCCTCCATTTCTTGAAGGCCTTACCCTTTTGCCCCATCCCTGTCCTTATTTCATTTGCCACTTTCTCCATTCATCCCTGTGCTTCTCCCTATTGACATCTCTATGTTACCCTTAGTACCCTGATTTTTGTGGGGAGCTTGGATTTCCCTGCTCCTCTCCAGTGCCTTCCCCTTGGCTAGTTTAAATACTTGCCAATGAAGCATTTAAACCTATTACCTAGGATCCTGGTTCCCTCCTGGACAGATGCAGACCATCACACCAGTATAGGCTGCATCCCCTCAAGGTGGACCCCCAGGCCCCAATGAAACCAAATCCTGAGCTCTGCACTAGTTTTCAACCACTGATTGAATCCCATGGCGTGGAGCACCTAGCCTCACCACGCCATAAACAGGCAGCACCTCCGAAGGTTACCATCCCTGCTATTGTCTAAGGCACCTCCCATCTCCACAAACACTTCTTGCACTGCTCTGATCCTTTCTTAGCCAGGTCATTTGTCCCTAGGTGGACAATGACATCCAGCTCCATCCTGTGCAGCTGCTCCTGCAATCCTGAGGTTTCGCTCCTGTCCCTCAAACCATGGTGCCAGGCAGGCACCTTACCTCCCTCTCCCTTCCTCCCCAGTTCTACCTTCCTAACAATGGACTACCCTACCAGGAGTTGTTTCCTTCCCCTGTGGGTCCCATGCCACCCTCTTGTGGGTCTCCTTTGTGGAGGTTCCCAGCATCCTTCTTGGTTTCCACTGTGGGTGCCTCCATAGAGGAACCACACTTTTCCAGAATGGCATTGAAATTGTGGAGAGGTACAACTGGAGGATGCACCTCTGTTCCACCACCCTCACCTTCCCTGAGCCACTGTGGTCCAACCACTCCTCTTTCTTGGCAACCTCTGAGGCAGCGGCAGTGACCCTGGTGGTCCCTGGGCGGGAGAGAAGGTCCCACAAATCCTGGCCAACTCAGCCCAGAGATGAGCAACCTCCTCCTTCAGCCCAGAGAGGTGCCTGCAGATGGGACAACACTGCATCCTCCAGAACATCTCCCAGAAGACTGCTGCGCCACAGCCACTGCACTGCACCACTCCCAACATGTCTTATTTCGGCCCCTAATTGCTGTTTGGAATACTTACTCTTCCTCTGTTTGTTTATTTCTTTTTTTCTGTCCCTACTTACGTACTGTCTCTGTGCCCGTTTAACTCCTGATCTTCCTGTTCTGAGACAAGAAGTTCCTATATTTCTCAGTAGTCTCCTTACTTGCTCAGGGTCAGACCTCCAGCAGCTAGCGGGTGATGGAAGCTACTCTTGCCTTTTAGGATGGTGAGTCTTTGGTGGCTCTGTGATCACTCACTTTCTTTTCCCAAACAGGAAGTTCCTGTTGTCAATTAAATCCGTGCCTATAAAAGTAGAACTGCCTTTGGGTGGGGGTGGAGGGAGGGAAGGAGGCAATATAGTCCCAGTAGAGAGTTTAGTTATATCAGCAGGTCCATCTTCCTGGTGCCTGCTTGTTCTGGCAGAAGTTATCTAGGGCAGTGTTTAAATCTGGTTTTAACCTGGCTCCTTTTAGCTAAGCCACTCCCCTACTTTGCAAATCTTTCTACACTTAGTTAATTTCACAGATAATTCCTTCAGCCACCTGTTACAAACACCTAGATAACTACACAGATAACAGAGATGACAGATAACAATTCACTTCAACTAACTCTGACAAATTTCACTAACTTTTTTTTACCTTAAATTGAAGGCCCCAGTACAAGAGTTCTAGTTCTTAGCCCCAGTAGATAAGATTAGTTATACCAGCAGCTCCTCCTCCTGGTGCTCTGCTTGTTCTCTCGGCAGAAGTTATCTAGGGCAGTGTTTAAATCTGGTTTTAACCTGGCTCCTTTTAGCTAAGCTTCCCCTACTTTGCAAATCTTTCTACACTTAGTTAATTTCACAGATAATTCCTTCAGCCACCTGTGACAAACACCTAGATAACTACACAGATAACAGGTAACAATTCACTTCAACTAACTTTGACAAACACATTAACTTTTTTACCCTAAATTGAAGGTCCCAGTACAAGAGTTCTAGTTCTTAGTCCCAGTAGATAAGATTAGTTATACAAGCAGCTCCTTCCTCCTGGTGCTCTGCTTATTCTATATGCTTATAATGCTGGTCTCATTATAGATGAAATTCATATTTAAAGGGACAGAAAACAAGTGAGCACTAGAATGTTTTAATTCATTTTATTATCCAGACAGTATCTGCCATATGTACACAATTTTTTATTAGGTTTATTTTTACCTTGTAAATGTTGAGCTGTTTTCTGCCTTTATCAGATACCTAGGGCTCAATTCTCAAAGACTGACACAGGGCTTTCACAAACCCTTCTTAAAAACCTGCATTGCCCTGAAAACATTGCCACTCTGTGTACCTGATTCACAAAGGTTATGTGCCTTTGTGACAATGTATTCCTTTATGGCAGCATGAGCCAATTATTTGGTGAAAACCCCATAAAATGTCCCTAAAGTTAGAAAAGCAAAAGCTGGTCTAACTTGAGACATGTCGCACTTAGGATCAAGAACTTGATTGCCGACTATGGAATGCTGCAAGCCACATGCACCATGTGTTCAGCTCAACTAGGGCTTGCGGCATTAAAACTTCTTTGAGAATCAAGCCACTAGAGTTTTGTATGGGCTTAGTTCTTTTGAGAGCCACAACCAATCATTTGATGCTCTGATTAACTTTTGAATACAGTGTATGAAGTGAATCATGCATTCTTTAGTGCTAGGCTCACTTTCAGGAGTTGGAGGATGAAGTCTCCTGCTTTACCCACATCAAAAACAGGATATTTGTTTTACAAACCTTCCCTAGCAGCAAAGCTAAACTTGTCAGAGATGCCTGCTATTGTTCCTGGGCATACTGCTAAATTTGGTTTGTATTCCCGATGACATGGTGCAATTTAAAATGTTGATTTCGCGGACTACCGGTTATGCAGCACGCCTGAAGACAGCTCCTCCATCCCTCTCCAGCCACCCGCTCCAGAAATCATAACTTTCCATGGTAAAGAATGAAGCAAGTATCTTTACATCTATTTGGAGGACTTCAGAAACTCTCGGGATTACCCTAAAAAACAAAAGATCAGAACGGTTGTCGGAGATGGATGTACAAATGAAAAAACTCCACTGCGGCACACTCCTCCAGTCACGCGGAGAAGACCCCAAAAGCCATGGGCTGCTATCTCCACTGCCTCCCAGATCCAAGGGCAATCAAAGATGGAGCAGGAACCACTCACACTGTCCAGCTTTTGGATGAATTCCATCCTTTTCAGGAGAACTAAGAGGCATGGCCACGAATTTAAAACCTCTCATAAGCACTAGAGGACATCACAATTCAACATCGGACAACGAGGCATGTATTTTTCATTAGAAAAATGGGCTGATAAGAACGATCCAGAAATGGTTGCCATGCAACAAAGGCTTTCAAAAACTGAACTTAAAATTGAGGATTTGGAAGGTCGTAGCCACCACGACAATGCAGTCATCATTGGGCTTCCAGAATGAGAGGAAGGGGCAAGATACTATTCTATTTGTGCAAAAATTTGTGGAAAAAATAGTGGGTCCTTCCACCTACGGATCTCATTACATTATAGAAAGGTTGCACAGGGCTCTCAGACCCATCCCTCCATCAAGGGCACCCTCATCCCTTATATTTTGCTTTTTAAATTACTTAGAATGGCAGCACTTTCTGATGAAGATAAAAGAAACACATGAGATACAAAGGGAGGTAAGGAAAGTTTGTATTGCCCTGACTTGCCCTTATCCACGAGACAACGGAGATCCACTTTTCACCTTGGAGACTAAAATTATAGCAACTGGCCTAAAATTCAAAATGTTGTACCCAGTGAAACTCCAGCTATTAATTTCTGGTGCCAGGCACTCTTATAAAGATGCAGCATCTGCTCTCCTCCGCCTTTAAATCTACCTTGCCTGACCTGTTTAGAGACACCTGAAATAAATTACGGCCTATTTGCTTTATTGAAACTCAGGAGGATTCTCTGCAAGTGTGTGATGCTTGGATGGGTGTCCAGTGTGGATTCCAGAAATTTGGATCGCTGGGGCCTCGCTCAGAGTCTGTTTACAACCTAGGACATTTAAATGACTAGGGCCAGTGTCTAAAATCACACAAGACTTTTAATTTAATTTTCCACTCATTGATAGGAGAAGTGCAGTAAGGACTAAGTGGTTGTAAGAATTAGGACAAAGGAATGAACTCTGTAATCTACTCTTCATTTTTACCTTGTTTAGCTTTTTGCATTTTCTACAGAACATTGATGGACCGCTCAGGGCTCTAATGGTGGAACTATGTCTAACCTTTTCCTCAGTTTTTTCATTCCTTCTTTTTTCTTTGACTTGCTTGAAACATAGAAACATAGAATTTGACAGCAGATAAGGACTGCCTGGCCCACCTAGTCTGCCCATTTCCCTATCTACAGGATAAGCTGCAGATCCTAGTTAACCAACAGCCTATTTCTTCCTACCCCCACAAGAATTGCCTTATGTCTGTCCCATGTATTCTTAAATTCTCCCACAGTTTTAGACCCCACAACCTCCTCAGGAAGGCTGTTCCATGCGTCCACCACCCTCTCTGTGAAAAAATACTTCCTCACATTGCCCCTGAACTGCCCCCATCTTTAAATTGTGTCCCCTAGTTCATGTACGCCTCCTTTTCTGAAAGATGCTACCCTCTTGGACTTTGTTGATTCTACTGAGGTACTTAAAAGTTTCTATCATGTCCCTCTCTCCTCCTTTACTCAAGGGTATACATATTAAGCTCCTTTAGTCTCTCCTCATATGGCTTCTCTTGCAGACCCTGCAACATTTTAGTTGCCCTCCTCTGGACTGCCTCTATCCTGTCTATGTCCTTGTGGAGATGGGGTCTCCAGAACTGGACACAGCACTCCAGATGGGGTCTCACCAACTGTCTGTACAGAGGGATAACAACTTCCTGTTTTCTGCTGGTGATGCCTCTCCTATGCATCTCCCTATGCTTGCCATGGAAAGGCTACACCTGGGAATTCATTTATTAAAACTAAACTTGAAAGTGTTATAAAGTTTAAGGCAGACATGCAGCGCCTTCTGCTATAAAGAAGGTTTTCAGAGTTTCTATGATTAGTTACAGTAACTAGATAGTTTCTTAGAGAATTTTGTACCATTGCCTACTAGTATTTTACAAAGAGTAATTGCTGCAGTCATCCACAGGGTGGCAGTATAACACAGGTTTCAATAGTAAATTTAAGGTTACAGGTTTAGAACATTTATTACATTAGTGACTGCCACAACGTAACAGATAAGTGTGGGCTTTGTAAAAGTTTTATTGGATGGTGAAGATTAAATAGTTTCATACTGAAAATAAGGGTGGCTTGAGGGGAGGAGCAAGAGTATGGAGCTCTGCAGAGAAAAGCATGTAGCAGTATGGGAGGATGGCAGGGTGTATTGTAAAGGGTTGTTTGGGGTTAATTTTCAAACAAGGAACACAGATCGGGTGGGTGGGGAAAGAAAGAAAGTTCAGAATATTGTCCACAGGTTTCACTGGACGTCAGGATGGTTCATAGACTTTTTTTCATAATAGTCCACATTCTGAATGTTATATCATGGTTAGCAACTTAATATTTTCTTCATGGAATGTAAAGGGGTAAGGAGAAAAATAAACAATACAAAGTCCTAAGGCATCTAAATGTTTTACAATCACAGATAACTTTTATTCAGGAATCCCATATATTAGACTCTGGCTTTCAAATGAGGCGTCAACAAGTGGGGCAGGTCTTTACAGCTCAAGGAACAACTAATAGCTGTGGTGTTATGATTCTAATCAACAAGAATGTCCTGTTTAAAGCCACACAAACTATCAAGGACCCACATGGCCAGTTTATTATAGTGAGGGGTACTATATATACACTACAGAACTCCTGCTGGGCAGTATATATGGTCCGAATGTGGACAACCCTAGATACTTCTTGCAGCTCATTAGAACTATTTTGCCCTTTCTATCAATTCCTATAGTCCTGGGGAGTGATCTAAATCTGGTCTTTGACTCATCCATGGACCGGTCTGGTATTATAAGAGGGGCTTTCCCTGCTCAATGCGCATTTCGGGATTTACTAGGTCAATTGGGTTTGTGTGATGTCTGGAGGATGTTGAACCCCAAGGACAAGGAATATACATTCACCTCACCAGTCCATGGTTCATCATCCCGTATTGATTATATTTTACTTTCCCAATCGCTTATCTCAGGGTTAATTGACTCCTCAATCCAACCGGACTCCCATCTGACCACTCTCTAGTATTATGTAGGATATCCTTTGCTTTCCTCCCCAAACGGAACACACGCTGGAAAATAAATGACCAACTGCTCAAAGATCAAAAGGCTGTAGATAATATTAAAAACATATTGATCTATTCTCTATCACCATTTTAACTCTACTACCAATCCCAATACTATCTGGTGTGCATTGAAAGCATATCTTAGGGGCATACTAATAGGACTTGCTTCTAGGAGGAAAAACCCAGGCCTCGAAATTAAAGAGCTTATTATCCCAAATTCGAACCATAGAACAAGATCTGAACCCACACTCCTCTGTGGCTATTAAAGAGAACTTATCAAAATTGAAAACTCTTATTTGGATCTACTCAGGAGAAAGCTGAATTTGCAATTTTTCATACCAAAGCCTCCTACACAGACCAAGGAGAAAAAGTGGGAGAGCTGTTAGCTTTATGTATTAAACAATAGGAATCATCCCGATTTATTCCTCCTATTCGAGCTCAATGTGATGGTTCCTTGAAAACCACTCCAATAGACATAGTACAAGAATTCACTACTTACTATAAGCAATTGTATGGGCCCATGACTGATCCCTCCGCATCTCCCACAGTATTCCCATCTACCTAGTCTCTCAGAAGGCCACAAACTAGCACTAGTTAAACCCATATCAGTGCTAGAAATTACTGAGGTAATTCAGAAACTTCCAACAGACAAAACCTGAGACCAGATAGTTTTTCAGCCACTTTCTGTAAGAAATTTAAGGAGAAGGTTATACCATTCCTTCTATTACTATATCAACATATATTACCAGGAGTGAGGCTGGACCCTGCCCTATTTGAAGCCCTTATCGTCCTTCTACCCAAACCAAACAGAGACTTAGAATTAATAAGTAATTACAGACCCATCTTTCTCCTCAATCAGGATATCAAGATCCTAACCAAGTTATTAGCTGACAGGCTTAGCTTAGTACTTGCAGATTTGATAGGTCCTCAACAAGTGGTATTCATGAAGGGTAGATTCTCGATCGACCACCTCTGTACACTCTTGCATGTTTTCTCAGTGTCCGGAGACCTCCCAGTACCTGCTTAGCACTGAATTGTCTCTGGGCCTTGAAACATTTGCTGAAATAAACTGCAGTTCCTGTTCTGAACTTTAAAAGTTCAGGACTTTCCTTCTGAATTTTGGAACTGGATACATTCCTATATAACCTTCCCTCGGCCAGAATACCTGGCAATGGAGTGATTTCTGAATCATTCTTTTATACTTCGGTACCAGACAGGGATGTCCCTTTTCCCTTTATTATTTAACATATATCTTGAACCACTAATTTGAAGATTAACAGCATGTCAGGAAGCACAAGGTCTCCTCATACAAGACACTGCAATAAAGGTTTCACATATGCGGATGACCCCTTTACAAATGTCCCATCCAGAAACATCTATTCCTTCCATGCTTAGAGTCTCAGAAGAGTATAGTAAGTTGTCAAACTGTAAATTAAATGTAGACAAATCAACAATTTTCCCCATCAACTATAAGGTGTTCAAGAACTCAGTCGACTCCTTGGGTTTGTCCTGGTTGCAAGATTCCCTTAGATATCTAGGTATTGAACTTAGCAGAAACCCAGCTTAAAGAAAACCTAGATTCCTTGAAACAAATGATTAGTTGTGACTTAGACCGATGGGCTAAACATCCTATCTCGATATGGGGAAGGATTAATCTGATCAAAATGAACATTTACCCCATCTATTTTACCCCTGAACATGCTCAATACATTTCTACCAGGAAAACTGTTCATTAAGGCACACAAATTATTTACTAAATTCATTTGGTCTGAAACAACCGAGACTGGCATATCACAAGTTAGCTGCTCGAAACTAAAGGGAGGTTTGCATTTGCCCACCTAAAACTTTATTATTGGGCCAGTCATGCATACAAGTATCTACAGTGGTTCTCAGCACTTCCCCTCTTTTTTCTCTGCCCTGGTTAAAAACTGAACTTGCTATGATGCGCTCTAGTAACCTAGTCCCAGCCACATCGCTAAGTTCAAAATTGCTTTCCTACCATCACACCTAAAATCAACACTGATCGCAGTCTCAATGAGGGTCCACACCTAACTATGTGCATTCTTACATTATAAACACCACACAGATCTCTTGCAACTCATGTGGAATAATTCAGTTTTCAAATTAATAACAAGAGTTTGACATTTAACTGGTTGCTCCAGTTGGGTGAGGGTAGGTTATCCCAGTTAGTGAAAGAGAATGGCACCTGGCTTCCATTGAGGAAATTGTCAACAAATTCAATAATCCAAAATCCTCTTACTTCAAGATTTTCCAACTGAGACTGTAAACATTCTGAACTGCTGCTAGTGTTTTAAATATACCTTGTGTGTGCATTTGACTGTAAATTCAGTTACTGGGACACCAGTGGGCTAGGAAGAACTCCTATCTCCAAACCCTCTCTTGTGGTATAGTGCAGTCTGGGACATTGAGGACTGCAGGCACTGCTGTGAATCTGTCAGCAGTCTGTCCTTTGTTCTGTGCACTGTGCATAATTGTGGGGGCTTTCTGACCATTCTTACACCCATTACTACACTGGATGAAGCCTTTTAAAGCCTAAATCACAAATTTACAGTTTTGAAGTATAGCGCGACCGGAAGTCACGGAGAGTGCACTTCGATGGCGTTTATAAACAGCCGCTTAGCGAGCAGGGCGAGTGTGTGTGATGCCGCGGCAAAGACACACACATTCATCGCATGTCTACCGTGTCCACCAGGGACCAGGTAACCATACCAATATACATACAGATATATAAGATAACCAATCTACTATTTACCATTCTTGTACTTGAGTATCTCAAATCATGAAGAAAGCTAACAAGGTGTGCTCTGAGTGCAAGATGTATACCATTGGTAAACAAGATCCTAATTTTCTGTGTGATAAATGTATCCTAGTCAAAAACCTACAGGAAGAAATTAAGCAACTCGACCAAGCGAGAATATTAGCTCTGAAATTAAAGCCTTAGAAGAATATATTGACCATATGTCATTACTGGTAGAGGCTAATACCTCTTCCTCAAAATGTCCGGAAGCATCTTTCCAATGACCCACCCCTAAGTTGTTTACCACTTACTAATTTTATTGAACATCCACCAACTACTTCTACCCTTTAACTATTACTACTAAAAATCTACCCAAGCCCCCATAGAGGCTGATGGCTGGAGTTTGATTCCTCAAAAATCATACAAAAAGTTAATAACACTGTTCCCAAAACATACACAATTCCACTCTGTAACTCTTTTGAATCCCTTCCTGATTTGGTTGAGGATGATTTTAATACTACCCCAGGTACCACTAAGCATATAACTGACAACCAAAATAGAGAAAGTATCGAAGTGCAAATAGAACATAAAACAATTGTGACCTCACCACTTAAAATTCCTCAGGTTTCTGTTCCTTTGACAACCCCCTATTGTCTCAATCTTTCCAAACTCCTGATGTGCCTCGTTCAAAAAAGCAAGTATATGTCCTAGGAGATTCCATAGTAAAATATGTTGATCGAACTGTCTGTAATCCAGACAAGGAACATCAAACTAGCTCTAGTTTTAGAGGAGCACAAATAGTAGATATTACATCAATGACCAAAATGATTCTGTTCTGCTGCTGGGGAAACCCTCTGGTGGTGGTCCATGTTGGCACTAATGATGTCATACGGTCCCCATTTCAACAGGTCAAACAGGATTATGTGGCCTATGTAATGTTTTAACAGAACGTGGTTGCAGTATATGTCTTTCTGAAATCTTACCCATCCAAGAGCAACCAGGCACATACTAACATACTAAAATGCCAGCAGAATAGGCCTAAGGGTCTTTCATGTCTGCTCGTTGGTCAGCCCCACCCTGGATGCTGACCTTGCTGCCCTCGCCTTCTCTGGCTTCTCCTTCCCAGTTCCAGATATTCTTGCTGCATTGGATTTTGCTTCCAGAACCCTTCCCTGTACCTGTCCCACCCCCTTTGAACCCCTCCACTGTCTCTGCCTCCACCAGCCCCTAGGCAGTGCATTCCATGGCTCCACCACCCTCTCAGTGCAGTAGCACCTCCTTTCTCCCTGAATCTTCCCCTCCAGCTTCTACCATGCCCTCTAGTGGCCCCTCCTCTTCCTTCGAAGCACCCTGACTGTTCCTCCCTATTTACCCTCTTCATGTACCTGAAGACCTCTATCATGTCCCGGTCCCTTCTCTCTTCCAATGTGTACATTAGCTCTTCGAGCCTCTCCTCATAGGTCCTGTCCCCAAGCCCCAAATCATTTTGGTTGCCCTCCTCTGGATCCTCTCCAGGAGGTTAATGTCCCTCTTTAAGTGTGGCCTCCAAACTGCACGCAGTACTCAAGGTGCAGCCTCACCAAGCAGTTATACAGAGGGAGTATCACTTCCTCTTTCTGGAGGTGATCCCCTTGTGATGCATCCCAGCATCCTGTTGGCCTTGGCTGCTGCCCTCCTACAAGTCTCAGAGTTGTTCATCTTGACATCCACCACCACCCCCAGGTCCCTCTCAGCCATCGAGACTTGTAGCATTCCCCAGGGTGTACACTTGGCCCAGGTTTCTGGCCCCAGGTGGAGTACCTGCATTTCCCTGCATTGAACCTCAGCTTCCACTTTCTAGACCATCTTTCCAGAGCCTCCAGGTCCCCTGTAGGGCCACCATCCCTCCTCCCCATCCACCACCGCCCCAGTTTTGAGTCATCCGCAAAGAGACTCATCTCACTCCTGATTCCTGTCCTTATGTTAGAGATGTGGGCGTTGAACAGAAAGGGCCCAGGACTGATCCCTGTGGGACCCCACTAATGACCCTCCTTGGGGATGAGACTATCCGCCAACTATGACCCTCTGGGTCCAGTCCTGGAGCCAATTGCCTATCCATCTGATCATCTGGTTCCCCACCCCATTTCTCCCAGCTTATCCAACAGGCCCACGTGAGAACAGAGTCAAATGCCTTGCTGAAGTCTAGAAAGAGGACATCCACTGGTCTACCCAGGTCCAAGGCACTCATCACCCAGTCATAGAACTCCACCAGGTTTGTCTGACATGATTTCCTGGGATGAATCCATGCTGTCTATCGTTCAGGCACCCTGACTTATCCAGGTCCCCAGCCTCTCCTTGACAATGCCCTCCATCACCTTGCCCACCACCGATGTCAGGCTGACAGGCCTGTAGTTCCCTACCACCTCCTTGATCCCCCTTGTGGATGGCACTGTCGCCACCTTCCAGTCCTGGGGCACCCACCCTGTCCTCAGAGAGATGGTGAAAGCTCAGCCAGGGTTTCGCCAGGACATCACAAAGTTCCTTCCAGCACTCTGGGATGTAATTTATCCGGCCCCGGTGCTTTCTCGTCTTAAGGGAGCTGAGGGCCCCTCACTCTCTCTGCTGTGATTTCCACTTCCGGTACATCTTCTCCTGCTTAGCCCTCCCCTCCTGCCAGTGATGTCTCCCTCCCCAGATCCGCCGATTGGTAAGGGTCCCCCTCCTCAGTATCTCTGTCTCCTCCCATGTGTGATGCAGCACCCCATTTTCCTTGGTGAAACTGGAGTGAAGTACTCATTTAGTACCTCAGCCTGCTCCCCGGTCTTGTGCCCATCTCCCCTGATTTAATCCTGCCAATCTGCCCTTCACCCTTCATTTTCCCTATGTATCTAAAGAACCCTTGTTCCTCTCCTAATTTCCTGGCCAGGTTCTGCTCCTTCCTTGCCTTAGCCGCCCTCACCATCCTAGTGGCCCTTCTAGCCATCAGCTCGTACTCCCTCGATCCCTTTCACTCCTTGAGCACTTGAATTGCTTATAGGCTGCCTTCTTTCCCTGCACCACCTCCTGGACCTCCTGGTCCACCAGCAGGGTTTTGGGCCCCACGCATTTCGTCTTACTTTTGCACAGGTGCTGGTAGCATCCTGCACCCCTCTCCTGATGATATCCCACCTACTATTAGCGTCCATGTCTGACCCAATCCCATCCAAATGCTCCTTAAGGATCCTTCCCATTTCCTTAAATCCGCCCCCTGAAGTCGGTTACTTCCGTCTTTGTGCAGCCTTCTACCCTCCTAGGTCCAGACAGAACCAGACCGTGGCATGGTCACTCCCGCACATGGGTCCCTTACCTCAGGCCCCAATCTGGTCACTGTCTGCCAGGACCACATCCAGTACCCAGGCTCCTGGTCGGTTCCCTCACCTGCTGAGTTAGGAACGCATCTTGAAAGACATCCAACAACCTCTGTTCCCTGGTCACAGAGGATGTCATAGTCTCCCAGTCTGTTCCTGGCATGTTTAGTCCCCAAGACCACCACGTTCCTCTGCCCAGTCTGCAGTGTCTATCAACATCTGCCACCAGACTGTCCTCCAGCTCCTCCACCAGGGCAGGGGTCTATACACCACTCCTATTTTTAATCTCTTGCCCCCTTGTTATAAGGTGACCCAAATCGCCTCCACGGTTCCCTCCACTCTACTACTCCCCTATGCCATTGCAGTTTTTGACTATCATTGCTACCCTCCTCCCTTCCCCTCCCTGTCCTTCCTGAACATAGTGTAACCCTCCAGGTTCAGGTCCCAGTCGTGTCCTGCAGTGGCCCAAGTCTCAGTGACCACTGCCACATCCACTGCTCCCTCAGTTAGCATCACCTGGAGCTCAGGCATTTTATTGCCCAAGCTCCTGGCATTTAGCAGACTACCTTCCACCCTTTCCCTATAGTTCCATTTCCCTGCTCGTGTTCCCATGGGATTCTGTTTTCCCTGGTCTGCACTTTGCCAGTCGGCCTTTTCCCGTAATCCTCCAGCTCCCCAGGGGTGGAGATAGAGTCCCTCCTTTATCGGCACCCCTTGACAGCCTTTTCTCCCATCCTCCCCCTTCACAAGTTTAAACCCACTTTTCACCAATGAACCCTCTATTTTCAACTTAAAGATTCCCTCCTCCAAATTGAGATGGAGTCTATCTCAGCATACAGCTCCTTATCCTCCCAGGTCTCCCCAATCCCCATCAACCCATACCTCTGGCCTCACACCACCCCTGAGCCACTGGTTTATCTCCTAATCTTCCTTTGTGTTCCCCACTCAGCCCTTGGCACTCGCAGGATTTCTGAGAAGGAAACTGTGCATCCTATGTCATGACAGACCCTGCAAGCTCCCTGAATCTTGCCTGTATCTCTAGCTCGCTATTCCTCAATATCATTTGTACCCAGATGGACCAGTATGTCCGGAACCCCCACAATCCTTTGCCAGCTGATATACCTCGTGTTGAGTTCTGTGCAACCGTTAGTCCAGAGAAGCATCTTGTTCTAACTTGCCAGACTTCTCCCTCCCTATCCCATTTGATACCCTGATCATAGAATCCCAACAGGAACACTCTGACAGCTTC
Organism: Neoceratodus forsteri; assembly: GCA_016271365.2. Lineage (NCBI taxonomy): Eukaryota > Metazoa > Chordata > Ceratodontiformes > Ceratodontidae > Neoceratodus > Neoceratodus forsteri. Next base: position 631,984,554 of record CM057455.1, on the reverse strand, counting down.
TTTTCCTCCATTTCCCTTCCATGTCCCTCATCCTTTTCTGACCCTCCACCCAGCCGGCTCCTTGTTTCTCCCCTATCTGGGTGCCACATGCCATCCCCTCCTTATTTACCATGGCCACCCCTCCCTCCAATCCTATGCCTCCTCCTCCTGAGTATCCTTCTGTACCTTGCTAATTCCCCCTCACTGCTTGCGACTGGTCCTTCTCCCCATCTGCTAAACTAGCCTGGCTCATCCTCCCTTCCTTCCTGTCTCCATTTAGTTCCTCCTTGCTCGTTGTGCTCCCTGGCCTAAACCCTCAGCCCCTTTACTGAATCTCCTTGTACTTCTGGTCCTTCCTTTACCTTTCCTCCCAACTGGTCCTTCTCCTTGCGCTTTCCTCTCTTCCCCTGCCCCTCCTGCTCTGATTCCTGCTCCCCCATTTTCCTGCATTCCAGCTCCCCCTGTTCTTCCTGCTATCTGGCCCCTGCCTCCTGCCCCCACTCCTTTCCATCTCTAACCACCCTGTCAAGGCTACATCACCCCTCATCCTCGAGCAGAAGAAGAGATTTGAAGCAGTTACTGAGTGTGAGGTCTGATCCACCTCCCACCTTGCTTCCTTCTGTCCAGCCCTGGCCATCTGCCTACTTCCCTGAGAATGTTGTCCTCCATCCCTCCTTTGTGAGGTCCCCAGTTACCTGCCTGCTTCCTTGGTAGTGTCCTTTGGACCACCTCTGCCAGGGTCCCTATGTGACCCCTGAGTATTCTCCTGCACTCCTTTCCCTATGCCCCCACCCCAGTGCTTGGTGCAACCCGGGGAGATCCCAACCCCTTCCCCAACCATACCACCTCCCTTCCCCAGCTGTCTCCTAATTCCCGCAACCTCCTCCCTAAGCTGTACCAGCTGGTAGCACACTGGGCAACCACCGAACTTCTAAGACCAGTCCAGTATCATGGCTGCTCCACACCCTGTGCACCCCACCACCTCCCAAAGATGCTGGCCCTAATAACGTGGTTCCATCCCTTCCAAATAGGTTTCCTTGGGTGAGCCACCAGGTTTCCCTAGTCCAAGATACACGCTACTGCCTAATCAGGTCACCCACTAATCTTAGAGACAGTCCACTGTACACCAGTAACCCTGTTACTAGGTGCAGTACAACACATTAAACTTATAGGGAATGAACAACTCCTAAACTCCTCTCTCCCAGCCTTTAAATCCAACCCCAGTGGCTAGAACTACATGAGCTGCAACTGCAGCCTTTTCCTCAATTGCAGGGCAGGTGCTCCCCTATAAATTAGTAGAATTCTGGGGATGGAGGGGTGGGGAGGGCTGGTCTTGGCAGACACCTGACTCGAGAGAGGTGTATCAGCCCTGTGTCTCCCTCCAAGCCCAGCAGCCAAAGAACCAGGCCCAAGCAAATCCCACCAAATAGGTTTTAAATCAGAAGAAATAGGCCTCCACCAGTGCAGCCTGTTACACAGTGAAACATCCACAAAATGAGCCCACTTACAGCCACCAAACCAGTTTTCAGACTTCCAGCAGCCCCCAAAACAATACCCTGCTAGCCCCTTAGAAGTAAGAAAGAAAAGAATTAACCTTCTACCAAGTAAAATCCACAAGAACCCTAGAAAACAACAAGCAGCAGCTACTGTCCTGGAACACAACTGATCCTGTCCCCTTCCAGTTCTTTCTGAGAAGACAAAGCAGCTAACACCTCAAACCTGATTCAGCTCTGCCTCCAGTCAATTGGCTGAGTGAGACCTGCCAGACCATTAACACCCTTCCTAACTATGCACTAACCTTTGCAGCTAGTGGAGTCAGCAAAAGGAATCAAAATTCAACTCAAAGCCCCCAAAAATATGTTTGCTGCCAAAGAAACAGGTCTCCAATTTAATCAGCTTCACTAACAACACATCAAAATAGGCTTGAAATTAACAGATATAGGTCTCAATTCAAATAACCATCTCCAAGCAAATCCCACATTAATAATAAAATAAAAGCATTGAATGAATGGATTCGCAAGTGGACTTACCGACAGGGCATAAGCTGCTTAACCCATTGGAAGGAATTTGATGATAGACCATCACTTTTTGTTGGGATGGTTTGCGTCTTAGTAGAAGGGTAGCACAATTTTAGGACGGAAAATAGCAATTTTCATAAATAATCATTTAAACTGATAGGAAGGGGAGATTGGGACGCCCCCATCTCTAGTAAAGATAGTTCATGCTTACCATACTGGACAAACCTTAACATTCTTTCATTAAATGCTCGATCATTAACAACTACTAAACTTGCAGAACTTGAAATTCGGTTAAAACCTTAAATTTAGCATTAATAGCAGTTACTGAAACATGGGGTAAAACAGATAAAATGGAGAGCAGAAATACCTGGTTTCAAGCACTACTTTAAAAATAGAGTGGACACAAGAAAGGAGGTGGGTCAGTCTATACGCATCTGGACGATATTCCATCTTATGAGTCAACAACTTCAGTACAATCAGAAAGTATTTGGGTCCATATTCGACCGATTGGTATCCCCAATTTCTTATAGGTACCTGTTATCATCATCCTTCTTCTGATATTGACCAAACTAAGCAACTTTGTAATGAAAACACTTAAATAGCTAACAAAGTTCTCATTTTATGGGACTTTAATCTTCCTACTATAAACTGGGACACACTCTCTGGTATTAATCAGCATGCGAACAATTACTTTCAGTCATAATTAATCTAGGGCTCACCCAAAGTGTTAGAGAACCAACAAGGGGACAATATATTGGACCTGGTTATAACCTACCCTGAAATACATATATCCGACATCCAGCTCCCAGTGACCATCTGTCCCTTTTTCTCCATCAAATTGCCCTGTTACCAAAAAATTAACAAACTGAAAATAAAACAATATAATAAAGGCTAATTTTGAAATCATTAATCATCAAATAAAGTCCTTCATTTGGAACAAATAATGTACTCAATGAATACTTAGGAGGCCTGGGACTTTCTAAAACAAAGATACTTGAACTTGAAAATAAATATGTCCCAGATAAATTTAAGTATAATAACAAAGGAAAATCCCCTTGGTTTAATGGCAATATTAAAATATTAATCAAAAGCAAAATAAAATTATTCTCAGCCTTAAAAAATGTCCATCTGCCCAAAAGACATAATTTTACTTAAAAACAGAGAAGTGGTTAAACAACTAAAGAGAGCTATTATTCTGGCAAAATGTAATTTTGAATTCAAAATTGTTCATACTAAGGACTGTCATAAGGCATTGTATACTTATCTAAATGGTAAGAAAAGTAATAACAATATGATAGGCCCTTTAGTTTGTAATAACATCACTATAACATCTAATACTGAAACAGCTTCGACTAAATAAATATTTTCATCTGTTTTACCCCAGAATTAACTAAAATCTCATCTATTCCACCAGGGTCAAATTTAGAACAATATGAAACTCTTTTCCAGGACATTCAATGGGTTTTGATACTCTAAAACAAAAACTAGTTCTGGTCCAGATAACATTAGCTCTAGATTCATTATAGAGACAAAGGATACGATAATTCTCCCTCTAATTATTATCTATAAAAAATCACTCTATGAATCCTTAGTCCCAGATGATTGGATGACAGCCATTGTTACACCATTTTTAAACAGGGCTCTTATTCCAAAATTGAAAACTACCGTCCTATTAGCCTTACATCTATACCGTGTAAACTTATGGAGAAAATAATTAAACATCAATTGGAAATGAAATGTCTATATTAAATATTAATGACAACTACCAACATGGTTTCAAAACAGGATTTTCATGTACTACTAATCTGATCACTTTTACAACCATATTAGTTCAAACCTTGACTGCAAAATACCAATGGATGCCATTCTTCTGGATTACAGCAAGGCTTTTGACAAAGTGTCTCATAGTATCTTGGTTAATAAACTTAACTGTCTAGGTTTTCAACACCTATTATATCCTGGATAAACAACTGGCTGAGTGGTAGAACTCAGAGAGTCAGGTGAATGGTGTGCTATCAGAGGGGGGTGGTAAGTGGTTGCCCCAGGGAACCGTTCTGGGCCCAGTACTGTTTAATTTATTTATTAGCAATATGCATATCTCATCAAACAACATAATGGTTAAATTTGCAGATGACTCAAACTTGGAGGAAAGGTCAATAATCCTGCAAATTGCCCCAAGTTAGCATTGAATCTTGCTCTAATTGAACAATGGGCTTTTAATAATAAAATGCACTTTAATATATCTAAACGCAGTACTCCATTTGGAAAAGATAATCCCAAACAAAAATATTATTTAAATAACAGAATTATTAGAATATCTTGTACAGAAAAGATCTGGGTATCATGGTTAATGACAAACTATCATCTTCTTCACATTTTTCTCGAATAGCAAATCAAGCTAATGCATTGCTACGAAGAATAAACAAAACATTCATTTCTAAATCAGAAGAATGTCTCTTAACTTTGTACAGATCACATATAAGGCCCTATCTGGATTATGGTTTCCTTTTTGAGCCCACATGAAGTCAGATATAAATAAAATTGAACAAGTTCAACATAGAGTCACCAAGCTAATACCCCATCTTACTGACCTGGAATATGACACTAGACTAAAAAACATGATTACATTTGCTTGAGCGAAGGAGAACTAGAGGTGATCTTACTAACATACTATTTGCCAGCAGATTAGGCCTTACGGTCTCATCGAGTCTGCTCGAACCTCAGATCCCTAGTTGGGTGCGAGGCCTCCCATCCCTTGTGTTCCAGAAACCTCTATCATCCATCCCCACCCCGGACAGGCCAACATCTGATACATCCACTTTCTGTGTCTGTCCCATCTTCTCTTGAAGCCCTCCACTGTGAATCTCGAACCAGCTCACCAGGCAGTACATTCCAAGGGTCCACCACCCTCTCAGTGAAAAACCTCCTCTTTCCCCTCACCCTTCCACCTTCCAACTTCAAACCTTGCCCTCTGGTGATACCTCCTGCTTTAGTCTAAAGATCCTCCATGTTTACCCTATTTATTCCTTGAGGTACTTGAAGACCTCCAATCATGTCCACCCTGTCTCTCCTCTCCTCCAATGAAAACAGGCAGAGCTCTTCAAGTCTGTCCTCATACGTCAAATCCCTAGCCCTCATATCATCTTAGTTGCCTCCTCTGTACCCTCTCCAGGAGCTGTATGTTCCTCTTCAAGTGTGGTCTCCAGTACTGTACACAGTACTCAAGGTGTGGTCTAACCAGTCCATTGTACAGATGCAGAATCACTTCCTTGCTCTAGAGGTGATCCCCTTACGATGCATCCCAACATCCTGTTTGCCTTGCTAGCTGCCTCCTGCACTGCTCAGAGTTATTCATACATGCATCCACCATGACCCCTAGGTCTTTTTCCCTATTGAGGCCTCCAGCGCCTCCCTCCCAGGGTGTACCTGTGTTTAGGGTTTCCCTGCCCAAGATGCAACACCTTGCACTTGGTGATATTGAAATTTAATTTCCATGTGTGATCCCAGCTTGAGGGTGTCCAGGTCCCCTTGTAAGGCCAAACTCCCTCTTCTCCCTCAACTACTGCTCCCATCTTGGAGTCATCAGCAAAGAGACTCATTTCACACCCTATACCCTCCCTGAGTCCGATATGTATGCATTTAAACAGGATCGACCCAGGACCGAGCCTCATGTACCCCACTACCAACCTCTCTAGGGTTCGAGAGCTCCCACAGACCACTGCTCTCTGGGTGCATCCAGCTAGCCAGTTTTCAATCCATCTGACCATCAAAGGGTCTACTCCTAACCCCATCAGTTTCTCCACCAGACCATTGGGGGACAAGTCAAGCCTTGCTGAAGTCCAAGAATAATACATCCACAGGCTTTCCCTGTCCAGTTCTGATGTTACCCATTCATAGAACTCCACAAGATTGGTTTGACATGCTCTACCTGGCACAAACCCATGTTGCCGACTATCCAGACCTCCCACCTCCTCCAAGTACACCCCAATCGTTTCTTTAGTATACTCTCCATTAATTTTCCCACCACCGAGGTCAAACTGATGGGTCTATAGTTACCTGGTACTTCCTCGACCCCCCTTTATGGATTGGCACCACATGTGCCTCTTGCCAATCCTAAGTACCTCCCTGTCTCAAGTGACCTGTTGAAGAGCTCTGATAGGGTGCAGCCAGTGTGTGCCAGTTCCATAGTACTCTCAGGATGAATGCCATCCAGACCAGGAGATTTGTCTTTCTTTAGGGCCTTGAGGTCTAACCACACCTTTTGGTGGAGATAGCATCATCTGTCCCTCCACCTTACTGGCCTTTTTATCCTTATCCAGATGTGACACCCGGGTACCTCTCCTTCCTCTTGCTCCATTTCTGTTGCTTCCCTGATCCCATCTCTGCCACTTCTGTCCCCATCATGCCTTGCTTTGTAGATATCCCATCCCTCCCTAGTGAACACAGAGGCAAAGTACTGTTAAATACCTCTGCCTGGTCCCTGCCTCTTCCACCACCCTCCTTCTGATCTCAATCTGCTGAGATGGCCCTTAGTTTTCTCTGCTCCCCAATGTACCGAAGAACCCCTTTCCTTCCATGTATCCCTGTGCCAGCCTGCTGCTTTTACTGGACTTTGCCCTCACCATCTGGGTGACTTTTCTAGATGCAAGCTGGTACATTTCTTATCCCTATCCCTCTTGTTGTTTTATATTTTTGTACGCCTTCTTTTCTCTGACTGCTACCTGTACCTCACTGGACCACCAGCATGGCTTATGTGACCTTGCTCCTTACGTTTCAACTTAGCGCAGATCCTGACTGCCTCATGAAGTCCCCATTTTATGACCTCCCATCTCCTTTCCACACTTGTCATTGATGTAATCCCCTTCAAGTGATCCTTGAGAATATTTCCCATGCCCACAAAGTCTGCCCCTGAAGTCCATGGCCAGTGTCCTAGATCTCCCCCATGCTTATTTGAAACCAGACAGTATTGTGGCTGCCTCCAGTCAGGGGGTCCTCTACAACCAGGTCCCTACCAGATCCCCATCTGCCAGAACCACGTCCAGGACATGCCCCTCCTTGTGGGCTCCATCACATGCTGTGTTAAGAACACATCCTGGAAGCCGTCCAGCAGCCTCTGCTCCTTGGCCACCTTAGAGGACATGGTTCCCAGTTTGTACCTGGCATGTTAAGGTCCCCATCAACACCACTCCTTCCCCTTTGGTCTACACTGGGCAATGATGTTGTCCAGCAAATCATCCTCTAGAACATCACTCATCCTGGGGCCTATATACTGCACCTAGCTTGACCTTATCTCCTGCTGGGATCGCAGGATCTTCTGCAGCTGTTTAAAATACTTACATCACCAGTTCAAATGGAACAATGTGGTATTGTTTATTCATCAAGAAAAATTGTGCCAAGACTGCATAACAGACAATTGGAAGTTAAAAAGTAAATAATAACAAAGATTGAATTTCTTCTTCATTAGATTGCCCAGGTTATGGAATAAATTACCCCAGGATATCGTTGACTTGACAAACATCGCCATTATTAAGCATAGATTGGATAAATGGATGAATGAATAGGATATGGGTAAATGATCCATCAATATGGAGGACAATCTCGATGGGCAAACAGCCTTCTTTTGTCCTATGAACCAAGTAACCAAGTAACCAAGTAATCTCATTATCAAAGTGATGGGAAAAGTTCCTCCACCTGTGCTTAAACACGACTTGCAGGAAATACTGATTCCATTAGCAAATTTGACCAAGGCAGTGTCTAAATTATACACAGCTTTATACAACTGGTGTTTTGAGGACTGCTTTGGTACCACAGAATACTGGTTTCACCTCCTTCCCCAGCATACCATAGCATGGCCTACTTTTGGAATGGTTGTCACAGATATGTAACTCAAGATAGGCTCACGCCTCATGCAATTCATATTTTGCACAATTTATATTACTCCCCAAAGTTAGCCAATTGGGGTTTACTCCTTCTAATCAGTGTTCCCATTTGCTCTCTAGCTGAAGGTAACCTTCTCTCCATATCTTCTGGCAGTGTCCCAAAGTAGCCCCTTTATGGACCACTATTCAAACCAAAGCAGACCCAATGCTGGGGCTTTCAGATTATTTCATGCCTGTAATCTGTTTATTGGGGATTACTCCCATATAGAAGTACAAAATCATAAATATTACGTGTCAATGATCTCATTGTCTGTCAAAACTTGTTTTAAAGCACTGAAAAGATAATGTACTTATTACTTAACTGAATGGCTAAATGAGTTACTATCAAATCTTAGAACAGAAAAAATGATAGCAAGTCTGTACAACAGGATGCCTAAGTACCAGAAGATATGGGACCCCTTTTATACCCTGTATTCCCTATAATTTTAGCTTCCTGACATCAACATTAAACAATATGTTGAAGAATATACGGACCGTGGGGAGGGGCAGGTGGGGGAGGGGAGAAGGTGGGGGACAGCACCATGATACCAGTATGTTATAACTGATGTAAAGCCTCATCCTGAATGGTTCTGTCTCAAATATGTACAAAACTTGTAATAAACTTTAAATTAAAAAATGTTGATTTGCAACTTGTGCAGGTAATTTTACTGCAGATGGAGTATTATTGTTTTTTCTGCGCATTTTCTCAAATTGTACTTTCCTCACAAATCATGCTTTGGTTCTTGAAATGAATAATAATAATATTTTTTTATATAATGCAATTCAGATATCAAAGCGCTTTACATACAACATCTTAAAACAACTCAGTAAAATCACATAAAACATACACAGCAGCTTCAGTTAAAATCTTCTGAAATCACAATACTTCAGGTATTAAAAGTTTGAATAAATATGTTTTAAACTGGTCTTGAACAAGGTAGATAGCAAGGAAATATTCAACAGGACTGGTTAAACAAAACAAAGGAACATGAGTGGAAGCTGGAAGGGAGAGAATTAGGAGGATGTGAGAAAGTTTCATTTTACAGAGAGAGTGGCTGACCCACTGAACAGCCTATCAGCAGAGTTTGTGGGTAGAACCAGCTGATTCCTTCAGGAAAATTTTACCAAAACATAATATTTAGACACAGTCCAGATTGTGTTTTATATTGGTTCTATTCCAACTCCCCATTATTTATTACCGAGTTATCTGCATGAAAACAGGAACTTAGTTTCTAAAGAGTTCATCTATTCCTGATGCTATCTCCTACCTGAAGTCATAAAGCACTGCTTGAGGCATCACAGTTACTCCCATAGCAACAGACTGTGATGTCACAACAGAGGATTATGACTTGAAGCAGGAGTCGGCTATAGAGGCAGATGAACCCTGAGGGATAAAGATCACATATTCTTGCAAATGTTCTTAGTCATAAATACTGGGCAGCAGGAATATTTAGAATATATATGGAATGGAAGTTGAATTGTACCTAATTATTATGTTCTTCAAAGTTTTTTAATACATCAGCAGCTCTTTAATGGTTTCAAGTGTAACCCTAGGAGGTGCTGTTCTAAGGACTGCTACCCCTGCCTGGATGGCTGTAGACAGATTGAGGGCCTGAGTTCATGAATCAATCAATTAATCAAGTCTTTATTTATACAGGCGGTCACCGTTGAGCAGAGCTCTTTTCAAGGTGGACCTGTTTGAAACATAGATAAAGTTATGCAAACGACATACATTAAGTTACAGTATACGGTGTGGGCAAGGCCCCAAAGCAGAATTTATATACAGGTAGTAATACACATAAATATATAAGGATTAGGATACTGGTTAGGTCTAGCCAGTAAAGATAATTGCATAACAACATTTGAGGACTACAGACCCCATATACGCTTAAAGCTGCACGCCGCTGGTGCTAGGAGGAAAAGGATAATTTCAGAACAGCATATAAGGATTACAGACCCATGTGCACTAGAAGCCATGGCTAACTGACTAGGAGAGAAGTACGAACAGTCCATTTAAATGGGGGCAGAATATAGGGTGTGGAGTAGGTGGGTATAGTGTTGAAGCACAAGTTGGAAATTTCAACATACAGACGATAAGACAGTGACAACCACCATAATTTAGAGGTGGCTGGGGTCATGGTTCAGACCTGCAGGCAAGCCACAAGTGGTTTGGAAGCCATATGAGGATGAGCAAGGCAGTTGCAGACTTCACTAACTGCATGTGTATAATGCCTTAACGACAGGCAGAGGGACAAGGGCGTCTAATGTAAGAGTCTTTGTAAGTTTTTCCAAAGGGTAGGGAGTGTGAAGCTAATTGCCGCTCTACTGAAACACAAGTTAACTCTGGGTATTGCAAGGAGATGAAGGAATGGCTTGGAGCCCATATTTTCTTATTGTGCATGGGGTAGGCAATCGGAAATATATTGGGGTAGTTTGCTTGTGAGGCATGGTAAGTCCAGAGAGCAGCGTTTTTATGGTGCCTAAGTTTAAGGGATGTCCATCCCACAGTATCATGCAGGATGCAGTGATGAGTAGAATTTGGGAGACCTGTGATAAACCTTAGTGCGGTGTTACAGCGTGATCGAGTTTCAGCTAACTGGAGATGGGGCACTGGCTATACAAGAACTACATGAATCCACCAGAGACAGGAAAGTAGATTGGACCAATCTTGTTTTGGCATCTATAGTGAGGAAGTAGGCTTAGCCTGAAGAAAAGTCCAAACCTTTGCGGAGTTTTTTAACAAGTCTTCGATGTGTTCTATGAAGGAGAGTCTGTTATCAATCCATACTCCCAGATATTTAAATTTGGTTACAATTCTAGTTTTTCACCTAGTATTGTAATGATTTCTGGAGTGGGTCCACCGTCTGTAGGGCTGGGTGAGTGGGTAAGTGGAGAAAATAGCATTGCTTTTGTTTTTTAGAGTTCAATGGTAGTTTTTGAGATTAACTGGCTTTGCAGGAGGCTCGAACTTTTGGAGGTCATCATAGGCAGCATCTGGTGGGTGCTGATGTATAGGACGTATCATCTGCAAACAAGCGGATATTGGCATTTTTTATATAGTAGTCTATGTCATTTATATATATTGCAAATAAGAGCGGACCTAGTATAGATCCCTGAGGGACCCCTCTTAGGAGTGGTTTAAGAGGGACAGCTCTGTCTTCTGCTTTAACTTGCTGGAAACGTCCTGAGAGGCAGTCAGTGAACCAGAGCAGTGAGGTAGAGTCCATCCGATGGTTTGAAGCAAGGTGAGGAGAAGGTTGTGGTCAACAGTGTCAAAAGCTTTGCTTAGGTCCAAAAGACTGCACAGGTGAAGTTCTTTGTGTCAGGGCTCTCAGCCAGACATTGGTAACTTTGTACAGTGCTGTAATAGTGCTATGTTTGGCTCTGAATCCTGACTGCATCGGGTTCAATAGATTTGTTACTTTGGTAGTTCCTTAGCTGCGTATTCATGATTTTCTCAGTAATTTAGATAGCACTGGGAGTAGAAATGGGTCTATAATTGTTGAGGTCTCCTGGGTCACCTGGTTTCAAAGTGGTATGACATGGGCAGTCTTCCAGACAGGCAGTAGGGTGCCCTGTGAGAGGACAGATTGAATAGGTGAGTGATGGGGATGGTGTGAACATGCTATGCGATTTTAATAAAGTAGAGGTCCAATGAGTCAGTGCCTGCACTTTTTAGTGTCCAACCATAATAAAGGTCTTCAACTTTTTAGCGAAGTGTGTTGTAGCTGAAGAGGTTGGAGGTAGCTGGAGGTATTTGAGGGTGTAGTTTGATGGAGAGTATCTTGCAAGCTGGGAGTTGTCAACGCCCAGACCTGCAGTTGTGAAATGGTTATTGAATGAATCTAAGATCTCTGCCCTGTCATAAATGATATTATTTCCTGAGATAACTTTGTTTGGGAGGGAGTTACCTGTAGGGTGACCCATCAGATTCTTGATAATGCTCCAGAATTTGCATGGGTTCTTGGAAGAAGCATTGAATTCTGTGCAGTAGAAAGAAGCTTTGCATCTTTGATAGATTTGGTGCATATGTTACGCACCTTTCTGAATAGGTTCCAGTTGTTAGCAGGTTAGATTTTTGTGCTCTTTCCATAGTTTGTCTCTTTCTAACAGCAGTAATCTAACCTTGGGGTGAACCATTTGTTGGTTTTATTCTTTATGCGAACTTTGGTCAGGGGGCATGTTTGTTGAGAGACCCCTGATAGTATATCATAAAAGATGTCGAGGCGGTGGTGACTGTTTTAGCAAGGTAAAACTCCTGCCAACGCAAGGAGAATTTCAGGTCAGCAATGTAGGCAGCTATGTTAAAATTTCATCTTGATCTCTTCTGGTGAAAGTCAGAAGGAATGGGAAGCTTGCTGGCAGATCTTATCTCTCCGATGAAGCAATGATCACTGACATCCAAGAAAAAGTGTCAGCATGGGAGAAAAGGTGGGGTTTGCTTACAAGCAATACATCCAGAATGGTACTCTTAGGAGTTTTTTAGTATTTGGGAGTGTCAGATCATTGATGAGCTGGGTTAGTCCATGGTCATCACAAAAAGAAACAAGCGTGCAGCTGCTTTGGACTTCAGTCAAGGTTAAAGTCGCAAGAATGATGGTTTCAAGTGATCCTTGTTCTAAGATATCACTTAGATAGGTTAGGAGCTTTGAGCTTGCAGAAGGGGTCTGTAGCATCCTATAAGCTGGAGAACACATGACTGGATGATTTCACTTTGAGGGTAAGGCACTCATACTAGTTGGGAACGGAGGATGCAGTTGTACAGGAGACTGAGAATTTATCTTTGACATATATGGCACACCACCTCCTCTAGTGTGCCTATCTGCTCTGAATAAGGCATAATTAGGGATGTTTACTTCCATGTCAGTAGCTGAGGTTCTCAGCCAGGATTCAGAAATCACTAGTATATCGGGGATGTATGGGACACCCATGCTTGGATCAGGTTAGTTTTTAAGCAGGCTACATACGTTGATGTGCAAGAAGCTCAGGCCCTTTAGTAATGGCAGGTCTGAGGGTGAAGGGATTGTTGCCGGTGGGCCAGGGTTCAGTTCTACATTGCCTGAGCATAGGAGGAGGCGAAGTATTTTTCTGAGAGTGGCAGCGGATAGCTTTGGAGTCTTAGTCTTGTCCCATTTGTTGTATTTAGTAGCTTTGGTGATATGTTATTCTTATTGCAGAAGGTGCCACCAGTAATTGCTGCTATTAGTACTCTGAGTGAATACAGCCTGGTGGTGTAGGAGTGTTGAGTAGTGGGGTCGTGTGCTGAGATGAGCGTATCACGCTTGTGCCACCTAAACTAGGGAGGCCATATGTAATGGTGCAGTTGAAAATCCATGATCACACAGGGGAGATAGACTTTAAGGTGCCAGAGGACGAAGGCAACAAGAATGTATAATAATCCATGCAAGGTATTGGTCCGTTGGTAGGTAGAGGCTGACCAGGATTCTGAGTAGTAGAGGCAGTAGGGTCTAGCTGCAAAGTCCCCACAGGGAGAGGCTTAGTGTAGACAGAAGGAGCCAATAGCAATAAGGGGTGGAGCAAGATGCTCTATATAGAAATGTACTGGGGGATGGGCGTGGTATGAAAATTTGCGGCTTTTGCTGCATTCTCAGCGGAGCTGTATCCGGCCTTGTGGTCTTTGGCATTGGCCTCTGTAGCCACCACCCGTGGCTGGGGTTCGAGTAGCAGAAGGGCTGGGAGCCCTAGAGGTCTCTGCTGAGGAGGGAAGGAGAGAGGAGCCAATTTAGTAATGGGGAAGCAAAAGAGTATCACAAGCCAGTGACAAAAATTTCCACTTGAATAGAGTTGATTTACTTAGCGCCTGGGAGTCTGGCTGGGGTACTAAGTCAAGGAAAGGGCTGTAATCACTCTATCATTTAGGTAACTTTAGCAAGGTAAAACAGCTTTTCAAGAAGATTTTAACAATTTCTAGGCAGATTAGGCAATAAACAGTTAGATTGCAGACAGGTTTGCTATTAAAATTGTGCCTTTACACTTTACTACATAGGAAGAATAGACAAAGTAAAAGGGACCAATCGGAGTGAGCCTGCCCTGCCTACTCTCTGAACAGGATACAAAAATCGTTATGACTTAGCTCACCTGTCAGTCCTGCCTTCTTTAAGACCCTCTATGACAAAACATTTGCTGAAATCTGTAACTGCTTCTATTGCTCCTAGCAGATTGACTATTGTTCCTCCTTCTTCAACACTAGTCCCAGCTGATTATCCAAATCAGCTCTTGCCACTACTACTCCCTCCTCTGCCCCACTTGCCCTTAGCACCCTCTGCATCCCTCTTATTCACCATCCCCTTTCTGCCGTGATTTACCTAAGGCTTACACACTGTTATGCACACCTCCATAGCTTAGGAATTTCCATCCAGGCCTGTAACGTGTTTCTGCTAGATAGGAATATAAATAATCTTTCTTTTTCATCTGTGGTTTGTATATGACATCCATATACATCCTGCTCCTGTGGAACTGTACATATATATTACATTCAGGTTGTGTTATGTATATCTTTCTTGTACATCTGACTTGGAATGTAAATTCTCTGCTCCTATCAGTATTGTAAACATGTTGTTCCTTTTGTATTATGTATATTTATATGTAATCTGTACAATTGTCTGCCAACAGCAGGTCCACCTTGTAAATGAGCTTGCTCAATGGTGATTGCCTGGATAAATAAAGATTTGAATGATTGATTGATTGACTCAATTGGTTTGGTCTTTGCCGTACCTCTCAGTGAGCTATATCCAGCCTTGTGGTCTTGGGCGTCGGCCTCTGCAGCGCCTACCACCTGGTGGCCTGCGGTTCTAGTGGCTGAAGGGCTGGGAGCCCTAGAAAGGTCTCGGCTGAGGAGGGAAGGAGAGAGGAGCCAATTTAGAACTGGGGAGGACAAAAGAGTCTCACAAGCCAGTGACAAAACAAATTTCCACTAGAAGAGGGGCGATTTCTTGGCGCCTGGGAGTCTGTCTGCAGTACTGAGTCAGGAAAAGGGCTGTAATCACTCTATCATTTAGGTAACTTTAGCAAGGTAAAACAGCTTTTCAAGAAGATTTTAACAACTTCTGGGCAGATTAGGCAATAAACAGTCTAGGTTGTTAGGCTACAGATAGGTTTGCTATTAAAATTGCACCTTTTGCACAGCTACATACAGTAGGTAAAATGGATGAAGTAAAAGGACCAATCGGAGTGAGTATGGCGAAGGTGCTCGACTCAGATTGGTTTGCGTTTTGGCTGCACTCTCAATGAGCTGTATCCGGCCTTGTGGTCTTGGCGCCGGTCTTGCACCGCCGACCACCCGTGGCCGTGGTTCAAGCAGCAGAAGGCTGGGAGCCCTAGGAGGGTTTCACCTGAGGAGGAGGGAGACAGGAGCCAATTTAGTAGTGGGGAGGACAAAGTTTCTCACAAGCCAGTGACAAAACAAATTTCCACTTGAATAGGGGATTTCTTTGGCGCCAGGAGTCTGGCTACAGTACTAAGTCAAGGAAAGGCTGTAATCACTCTACAATTTAGGTATCTTTAGCAAGGTAAAACAGCTTTTCAAGAAGATTTTAACAATTTCTAGGCAGATTAGGCAATAAACAGTCTAGATAGTTAGGCTATAGACAGGTTTTGTTATTAAATTATACCGCCTCCGCTTACATAGGTAAAATGGGTAAAGTAAAAGGGACCAACCTGAATGAGCCTGGTGAAAGGCGCCGTGACCCGATTGGTTTGCAGTTTTGCTGTACCTCTCAGTAAGCTGCATCCGCCTTGTGGTCTCGGCATTGGTCTCTGCACCGCTGACCATCCGGTGGCTGCGGTTCGAGCTTCAGAAGGGCTGGGAGCTCTAGGAGGGTCTCGCTGAGAAGGGAAGGAGAGAGGAGCCAATTTAGTACTGGGAGGACAAAAGAGTCTCACAAGCCAGTGACAAAACAAATTTCCACTTGAATAGGGGTGACTTCCTTGTCGCCTGGGAGTCTGACAGCAGTACTAAGTCAAGGAAAGGGCTGTAATCACTCTATCATTTAGGTAACTTTAGCAAGGTAACACAGGTACACCCTGGGAGGGAGGCGCTGAAAGCCTCAACAGGGGAAAAGACCTAGGGATCATGGTGGATGCATGTATGAATAACTCTGACAAGTGCAGGAGAGCAGCTAGCAAGACAAACAGGATGTTGGGATGCATCATAAGAGGATCACCTCAAGATCAGGGAAGTTATTCTGCCACTGTACAATGGACTGGTTAGACCACAGCTTGGGTACTGCAGTACAGTACTGGAGACCACACTTGAAGAGGGATATAGAGCTCCTGGAGAGGGTACAGAGGAGGGCAAATAAGATGATACAAGGACTAGATTTGATGATGAGGACAGACTTGAGGAGCTCTGCCTGTTTTCATTGGAGGAGAGGAGAGACAGGGGGACATGATTGAGGTCATCAAGTACCTCAAGGGAATAAATAGGGTAAACATGGAGGGATCTTTAGACTAAAGAAGGGAGTATCACCAGAGGGCATGGTTTGAAGTTGGAAGGTGGAAGGGTAAGGGGAAAGAGGAGGAGGTTTTTCACTGAGAGGGTGGTGGACCCTTGAATGTGCTGCCTGGTGAGCTGGTTCAGAGATCCACAGTGGAGGGCTTCAAGAGAGGGTGGGACAGACACAGAAAGTGGATGTATCAGATGATGGCCTGCCCAGGGGTGGGGATGGATATAGGGTTTTCTGGAACACAAGGGGGGCCTCGGCCCCAACTAGGGATCTGAGGTTCGAAGTAGACTGATAGACTGTAAAGCCTAATCTGCTGGCAATTACTATGTTAGTATGTTAGCTTTTTCAAGAAGATTTTAAAAATTTCTAGGCAGATTAGGCAATAAACAGTCTAGATAGTTAGATTACAGAAAGGTTTGCTATTAAATTGTACCTTTTCACTTCGCTAGATAGGAAGAATTGGTTAAGTAAAAGGGACCAATCAGCGTGAGCCTGGTGAAAGGCACTCACACTCCATTTGGTTTGCGGCTTTTACGTACCACTCAGCGAGCTGTATCCGGCCTTGTAGTCTCGGGCGTTTGGCCTCTGCAGCCGACCACCCGTGCTTGTAGTTCGAGAGCAGCGGAAGGGCTGGGAACCCTAGGAGGGTCTCGCTGAGGAGGGAAGGAGGAGGAACCAATTAAGTAATAGGGAGGACAAAAGAGTCTCACAAGCCAGTGACAAAACAAATTTCCACTTGAATAGGGCGTTACTTTAGAACTGGGAGTCTGGCTGCAGTACTAAGTAAAGGAATGGGCTGTAATCACTCTATCATTTAGGTAACTTTAGCAAGGTAAAACAGCTTTTCAAGAAGATTTTAACAATTTCTAGGCAGATTAGGCAATAAACAGTCTAGATAGTTAGATTACTGACAGGTTTGCTATTAAAATTGTGCCTTTTCGCCTGTTAGATAGGAAGAATGGGTGAAGTAAAAGGGACCAATCGGAGTGAGCCTGACGAAAGGCGCCACACTCCAATTGGTTTGCAGCTTTGCTGCACCTCCTCAGTGAGCTGTATCCAGCCTTGTGGTCTCTGGTGTCGGCCTCTGCAGCTCCGACCACCCAGTGGCCGTGGTTCGAGCTTTGGAAGTGCTGGGAGCACTAGGAGGTCTCGGCTGAGGAGGGAAGGAGAGAGTAACCAATTTAATATTGGGAGGACAAAGAGTCTCACAAGCCAGTGACAAAACACATTTCCACTTGAATAGGGGTGATTTCCTTGTCACCTGGGAGTTTGGCTGCAGTACTAAATCAGGGAAAGGGCTGTAATCACTTTATCATTTAGGTAACTTTAGCAAGGTAAAACAGATTTTTCAAGAAGATTTAACAATTTCTAGGCAGATTAGGCAATAAACAGTCTAGATTGTTTGATTACAGACAGGTTTGCTCTTAAAATTGCGCCTTTTCGCTCTGCTAGATGGGAAGAATGGATTAAGTAAACAGGGACCAATCGGAGTGAGCCTGGCGAAAGGTACTCGACTCAAATGGTTTGCAGCTTTGCTGCACTCAGCGAGCTGTATCCAGCCTTGTGGGCTCGGGCATCAGCCTCTGCAGCGCCAACCACCCAGTGGCCACGGTTCAAGCAGCGGAAGTGCTGGGAGCACTAGGAGGGTCTTGGCTGAGGAGGGAAGGAGAGAGAAGCCAATTTAATATTGGGGAGGACAAAAGAGTCTCACAAGCCAGTGACAAACACATTTCCACTTTAATAGGGGTGATTTCTTGTCGCCTGGGAGTTTGGCTGCAGTACTAAGTCAAGGAATGGGCTGTAATCACTTTATCATTTAGGTAACTTTAGCAAGGTAAAACAGCTTTTTCAAGAAGATTTTAACAATTTCTAGGCAGATTAGGCAATAAACAGTCTAGATAGTTTGATTACAGACAGGTTTGCTATTAAATTGCGCCTTTTCACTCCGCTAGATGGGAAGAATGGATGAAGTAAAAGGACCAATCGGAGTGAGCCTGGCAAAAGGCACTGCACTCGATTGGTTTTGTGGCTTTGCTGTACCTCTCAGCGAGCTGTATCTGGCCTTGTGGTCTCAGAGACGCCGGCCTCTGCAGCGCCACCACCCGTGGCTGCGGTTCGAGTGGCAGAAGGGCTGGGAGCCCTAGAGGGTCTTGGCTCTCAGCGAGCTGTATACAGCCTAGTG
Source organism: Neoceratodus forsteri (assembly GCA_016271365.2). Taxonomy (NCBI): domain Eukaryota; kingdom Metazoa; phylum Chordata; order Ceratodontiformes; family Ceratodontidae; genus Neoceratodus; species Neoceratodus forsteri. Next base: position 631,965,992 of record CM057455.1, on the reverse strand, counting down.
GTCTGGCATCGGCTCTGCAGCGCCGACCACCCGTGGACGGGTTGGCAGCAGAAGGGCTGGGAGTCCTAGGAGGGTCTTGGCTCTCAGCGAGCTGTATACGGCCTTGTGGTCACAGGTGTCAGCCTCTTCAGCACTGACCACCCGTGGCCGCAGTTCGAGCAGTAGAAAGGCTGGGAACCCTATGAGGGTCTCGGCTCTCACCGAGCTGTATCTGGCCTTATGGTCTCAGGCGTTGGCTTCTGCAGCCGACCACCCGTGGTCATGGGTTCGGAGCAGAAGGGCTGGGATCCCTATTAATAATGCCTCCTCCCAAAGCAGTGGTATTGGGGATGCTTGTCTGCTCTTGCATATCCTCTGGGAAGCTTATAACCCCACACCAACCCTCCTAGTGGCATAGTACCTGATGTAGTAATAAATTCACAGTCAGTATAGAACAGTAATAATATGCATACACTCTTCCCACTTGCCACTAGGGTTAGATCTGCTGCAGTTTTCCTCAAGACCCACTGTAAAGTAAGGTAAGCAATACGATGACACACTCTTAACACTGTAACCAACTAATGTACACTAGCCAAGTAAAACATGAAGAAAGCCAATCAGGTTTAATTGGGGCAGTGAATAAGAAAGGGTATGAATTTAGTCAAATGATTACCAATCTGATTTGATTCAGGTTTGGCATGCACTTTTAGTCCCAATGTGAAGTCACACAACACTGGGTACCTAGGGTGGTAAGTCTACATAGCCAGAAGTGTTGCCGGGGTGGCAAGCACTGTAACTGATGTTGGGACCATTGTTGGGGAAAAAGCAGTTGGCTCAGTCCTTTGTAACCCCAAGAAATTGAAACAATTAGATGGTACTACAGAAGATTTAAACACTTGTTGCAGGAGCTACTCTAATTGTGCTCATGCTACCAGGAATCTGTTGCAGAGCAGGTGATATGGAGATCTTGTGGTGATGATCGATGGGCATGGGAAGCAGGTCCAACAAGACACATCTCCTCTTCACTGCTTTTCCTCCAGGTGGACACAACTTGCATGTTCTTGTTGTGCAGGGCTGGATCAACTAGCCAGTCTCTCACCATAACAGTCTCTGGTGCAGGAGTAGCGACCTGGGCTGAATTGGCAAGGTCCAGGCAGGATGAACGCCTGACAAAGTTTGTGATCTTCTGCTGGTGAAGCCCCCAGCTAGAGTAACAGATTTGCCTGTGGGTAAGCAGGTCTCAACCCATGTAACACATTCAGCACATTTGAAATAAACAGGTACCCTCAGGGTACAGTTCAGATATAGTCCAGTTGCACCAGCAGCTTTACTGATCAAACCTTTCGATCAGAGTATGTCTCACACATGTTGAGCTGATCACTACAAGAGCAAGTCTTCGGTCCAAATCGCAGGTAGCACTAACAAACTTCTTCTTTCTTCTGTCAGAGTTCCAGGCTGAAATCGGACAAGTCTGACTTCCGCTATAGGCAGTCTCAAGCAGGAGAAAGGTGGCAGGAGGCAAGATGGACCTCTTCCTGCTGATTTCCTACACTCCTTCTGGGAGAAGCTACTTGAAAGCTCAAGCTGTTCACATGTCAACATCCAACTCTAATTGATCCACTATCTCGTAACACTGGGCATTTTCCTTGTAAATCCAGCAACTCGCTGGCTGAAGGAGCTGTCAGATACCGTAAGGGTTCCCTCCAGGAAAATTGGTGCCAACATCAAAACTACAGAAATTACAGTTTTTCTGCCCATGAGACTCTTGGGGCAAATCCATTTTAGGCCCCTAGAGTCTGATTGGTGCAATTACTGAAGTCCCTGACATAACATGGTGGCTCACATCCAAATGAATGAGCTGCAAATAAAGCAGGTTAGACAACCTTCTATATTTCAAATATAGAAACATAGAAACATAGAAGTTGACGGCAGATAAGTACCACAAGGGCCATCCAGTCTGCCATTTTTTCTACCTTATGAATGTACTATAGGTCTTTACCTGTCAATGGCCTGTTTATTCATATTCATCTGTATTGCTCCTTATGCCCATCCCATACCTGTTTGAATCCCTGTACTGTAGTCATATCTATCAGTTCCTGAGGTAGGTTGTTCCAGGCATTCACCACCCTTTCTAAAAAATGAACTTCCTCACATTACCCTTAAATGAACTCCTCTAATCTCATGCTGTGTTCTCTTGTCCTGCTATTTTTCTTATATTGAAATATGTCTGTCTCTTTCACTTTGTTAATTCCTAAAGATTTTTGAATATTTTGATCATATCAACGCTCTTCCTCCTTTGCTCTAGGGTATAAATATTGAGTGCCGTTAATCTGTACTTATGTTTTCTGATGCAGTCCCTGCACCATTTTTGATTGCCATTCTTCGACTGCCTTCATTTCCTTAATATCCTTGTGCAGGTGTGGCCTCCAGTATTGCACGCAGTACTCCAGATGGGACCTAACCAGTGTCTTGTAAAGAGGATTTTTACCTCCTTACGATTTGTGATACTCTAATAACACACCTAACATCCCTCTAGCCTTACCTACTGCTTTAGTGGTCTGATTGGATGATTTCAGGTCATCTGTGATGATGGTGCCCAAGTCACTTTCTTCCCTTGTGATTGCCAGCAACTCCCTTCCAACCTATAGGTAGCTTCAGGGTTTCTCTTCCCTATGTGCATGATCTTGCAATTCTTTATGTTAAATCCCTGTTGCCACTCTTCATACCATTTTGCAGTTTTCCAGATCTCTTCTCATTCCAAACACCCATTTGTATCATCTAATCTGTTGCAGATCTTGGTGTCATCTGCAAACAGGCAAACTTACCCTCCAGTCCAGTTGCAATATCACTAATGAAGATATTGAAGAGGACTGGCACCAGACTGACCACTGAGGTATCCCACGTGTGACTTGCATCTCTTCTGACAGTATACCCTTTACCACCATTTTCTGCCCACCAACCAGTTTGTACCAAGTTGACCAACTTCTGACCTACCCCGAGCCCACTCTGTTAATTAATCAATCTTCTATGTGGAACAGTACTGAAAGCTTTGCTGAAGTCAAGGTAGATGATCTCAGTTGCACCTCTTGGTCCACCACTCTGGTTACCCAGTCAAAGAAATCAATGAGATTAGTCTGACAGGACCTTCCTGTTGTAAACCCATGCTGTCTTGGATCCTATAATCCTATGGATTCCCTGTTGCACTATCCTTTCCTTCAGGAGTGTTCTCATAATCTTGCCCACTACTGAAGTAAGACTGACTAGTCTGTAGTTCCTTGCCTCCTCCTGCTGTCACTCTTGTGGAGTGGGATCACATGAGCCCTTCTCCAGTCTTCTGGTACTTCTCCTGTGCTCAGAGACTCACTAAGCAATTTGGTTAATGGCCTCGTCCAGTTCCACCCTTAGCTCCTTTGTACCCTGGGATGTATGACATCAGGTCCTATTGTCTTGTCCACCTTGAGCTTAGTGAGCTCTTGTGGGACCCTCACTTTTGTGAAGGGGCTTGTGCACACACCCTCCCTCCCCGTGTCCATGGTGCTGAGCTGTGGGCCCTGCTCTCCCTTCTCCTCAGTAAATACTGAGCAGAAGTATCTTTAGGATAGATGCTTTCCTTGGTCCTCCTCCACACACTCCCCTTATCCCCTTTGATCTTAGCAAGACCCCTGTGGACTTTTCTCCTTTCACTAATGTATCTATAGAAAGTCTTGTCCCTTCTTTTTACTGTTCATGCAAGTGTTTCCTCAGTTTAGGCCTTTGCCTGCTTACTGCCTTCCTGCTTCCCTTAGGGAAGTTTGGTATGCCTCCCTATCTTTGTCACACTGTGTTTCATATATTTCCTGAAGGCCAGACATTTGGCTCTGATCTTTTCTGCTACTGTTCTTGAGAACCAAAGTGGTTTTCTTCTTTTGCTCTTGCTTTTCTCCTAACACAATGGGATGTTGCTTGTAGTTTTACTTCCTTAATGCTTGCCCACTTTGCCTGTAACCCCTGACCTGTATTTTTTCTTGCCAGGGCTAGCTTAACTCTGTTGGCCATCTTACCAAAGTCAGCTCCTCTGAAGTCCCATGTTTTTGCCCATGAATGGGATGATTTAGTTTTAATGGTCAAATTGAACCATACAATGTGATGGTCACTGGGCCCTAGGTGATCTTCTACCTGGAGATCTGTGATCCTTGCCCATTAGTCAGTATTAGATGCAGGATAGCCATGTCTCTTGTGGGTTGTTGTACTAATTGTTTGAGGCCTCCCTTGCAGGGAGTCCACTATGTGTCTAGTTCTGTGGATGTTCCTGCTGGTATTGACCAATCTGTATCTGGCATGTATAATAATGCACAAACAGTAAACAAGTACAGTTCCTACATAGTCTTCCTCTGTGCAAATAGTGACTGTGGAATGGAGCAAAGCAGAGCAATATCCAGCTGGTCACAAGTCCTAAATCTCTTTGGACCCAACACAGACTATTTACTTAACACAGATTAGCTATCCTCTTAAAAGGACAAGCATGGAGGCTCATTAGAGCACTCTTGCACAAATGAACAGACTACTTAAAGACAGGACACCAGCCTGACAGTGGGCATTGAGGGAGCCCAGGATAACATTAAGCAAACCCCAAACTAGAGGGGTTACACTCTTCCTGCCTGTTGCAGTCCAAACACATTTGGTTGATGTAACCACTGTCACACCGAATTTAGAAGTTAGCTTCTCTTGCTGTCTGTTTAGCACATTTATATGATTTTAAACATTCAGCACATTTATATGATTTGAAAACACTCAGCATACTTATAGAAGGGATAGCGCCTTCTGCCAGGGTCCAGGAGGGCCACCCTAAATAGATTTCTCAGTGGAAAACTGTCATTTCAGGTTACTGGAAAATCTGATTTTAACTTTGGGATCTCAGTCCATTATGTGGCTTGTGGCTATGGGTGGCAGCTCCACTGGTTGTCTTGACGTGATAGGTAGCACAATACTGGACCTTCCAGGCAAAGTCAGGATGAGCCCTTTACTGAATGCTCCCATTGCAGACCTATAGGCTCCAGCAGACATTACACATCAGTATATTTCTACTCTGTTCTGGGCTCACTGTTGATACCAACAGAACAGTCACTGTCAGCAAAAGTTCCAAAGATATGGTCTCACCTCACTGGGCTAAGGTTATGACTGCAGTTGCAAGGTGCAAACAAGGATGGTCTCACATAGCACAGTTACTTTATTTATTTATTTTTGAATCTCAGTTAACACCTTGAGCTAAAAGCTTGTTTACAAAGGTTCCACATCATAAGGCAATAGACAAGTTACATAGACATTACAAAACAGATAGGAGTATATTCAGCAGGCAAGTACATTATGGTACATACAGATACAAATTAAAGCAAGTACAGTTAAAATACATCAGGTAGGAGAGGTCAACTTTATTGCAACAGTACTAAGAGCATACCTAAGGTGGACAAGCAATTTATAGTGTAGCTGAGCTTTACAGTGTGCAGGTAGAGTTATGGAGGGTCAAGTGGTGGTGACCAAAGGAAGGGAGGACAGAATAGATGAGACCAGGGGAGGGTGGGTGGAGACAAATGAGGTGACAGAATAAGGGGTTGAGTAGTCAGAGGGTGGGATTGGATAGGAATCTACCCAGGGTTATGTAAGTAGGTGATAGGACAGGGCTGGGTAATGTGGGGAGAGAGGGATCACAGGAAAGGGTTTTAAGGGGTGAGGTGAGGAAACTGGGGATGAATATTGGGGATCAATATTTGTGAAGAAAGCAGGAAGGTGGGAGGGATAAAGAGGGATGTGGGGTAAGTGCTCAGTGGGGTCACACCAGGCAGGGGAGGAAGTGGGAGATGGATGCTATGCAGGACAGATAAGCTATCAATAACAGTAGGATTAGGCACAGGTGATGCAGTCACAGTTACTGAGAGTGGCCACGTACTGCAGCAGCAGCTCGGCTTTAAATGGGTGTAGTTTTGTTTCCTCAATCAGCTCAGAGTTAAGGAATTTAGCCAGCAGGGGCCCTATATTTGAAGGACCATTGCCTAGTGAGGTCCAGCGTAATGGGATAATGAAGGCAGCTTTACTCGACCCCTAGTTAGTCTGGAGGAAGTGAGTTTCTTAGCAGTTGCCTCACTCCAGGAGAAGCAAGACCTAGGGTGGATTTTTAGCTAATAGACAGACTTGGTACTGAATTTTGTTATTCAAGTTTAACCAACCAGTGCTTGAGTATAGTTCACAAGTGTGAGTTAAACAGTTCACACCCAGGACTAGACTGCAGGCTTTGTTTAAGACAATCTTGATTCACCTAAGTGCTCTATCAGTACCGGTCTCAGAGACTACCAGTCCATAATCTATGATAGAGAGCACGGAGCTGTTAACTACAAGCTTGATGGCACTTTTGTGGAGGCACTGTCTATGCCAGTAGAGCTGACCTAGTCTAGCACTAGCTGCCTTGGCAACATGGTCTATGTGCTGGCTGTAGGAGAGAGCTGTCAAGGTAGACACCAAGGTACTTAAAGGTGGTGACCATTTCGGTGTATCAAACCTGTTATTGTAGATATTGAGGTGATGTGACTTATGATGGTTTTGATGGGAGGCAAACAACATTGTTTTTGTCTTGGTGAAGTGTTGGCATAGGCAGCCCCAGTTTAGCAAGATTTCTTTCTTTCTTGCACAGCGGGGGCTAAGAGTACTCACTCAGGCTCTTCAAGGTAGAATCTCCACAATCAAGGTTTCTGAATTCTTCAGTTTCCTCACAACTATGGTTCGATTAGCTCTCTCACAGCTAGCTTGATGTCATCAGGTTGCAGGTTCACATCTTTCCTTAATGTGGAAGGAAGGGCTATCACCTGGGGGACAGTCTGGCAAACCCCAGGCTAGCAGGTACTACATTAAACTAAATAATTTCAACTTTTACTGCTAAGAAGGCAAACACCTCCTCCTGGATGGAGAGGGATTAGCTTGATCGCCAGGCTTGGATGCATGGCTGGGGGGGCGAGCCCCCCCCTCCCATGGAGGTTCTTGCTTGAGTCTAGCAAAATGCTGCAGCAACAGTCTCTTATAGGGCTCTCCTGAGGCTCCTGATTGGCTGAAGCTTTTGGGTGCATGGTCTCCAATTGCCTGGAGGGGCTGTCAATCAAGAAAATGAATTATGCATGAACCTTACTCATGCACAGTTGGTTTGCTGTTTTGGCACCTGAAATTAGGGTCCTGCAGTTCCCCATGAGTACTTGGAGGTTTCCCATGAGCTTTGGCAAATGTTCCACAAGTCCTGACTATAATATCCTGGCTTTTTGATTGGCTGTGGCTGCTTGTAATGGCTGCAAAAACACACAGTCCCTTGAGCAGATCAATACAGTCTCAAACAAAGTCCTGGTGCAGCCAGAATAAAGTAAATATCTGCCCAAATGCCCCACAGTTCATTAACCCTGATTGTGTACTTGCTGTCACTGTACAGAATTAATAGATTTCTAGTCTGTTTTTCCTGTCACTGCTGCCAATATTTAAGGACGTCTTGCAGCAGCTGACAGACTATTTATCCCAAACATTTGCTGATGCAGCCAGGAGTAGAGCATTTATTTTAATTAAACCCTTTCCTCTTGTAATACATGTTTTCCCCAAACATACATTGCAGCAGTTACATTTATTCATTTGAAACACTTCTTTCCTCTACTCAGCCACAGCTGATAACACAGCTTCCTGAGGCAGAAGTGACGCCATGAATATTTATACTTATTGGGGCTTTGGCTCATTAATATTCATGAGCCTCAATCATTAGTACCTCGTGAACGCTTATAATTGTTTAGCAAAAAATGGGTTCTCAGTGTCCGGTCCGTGGTCACCGGGTCCCACCGATCAGGTGGGGAACCCAAACCACCGAACACCTCTCAGATTGACTGCAAAGTTAGCAATCACTAGATCAAAGGTGCAGCTTCTGCCTGTGTGATCCCCACTGTACTGGAGTGCTTGTCTCAAGTGGCCAACAGGTTGGCTTCTGAGCCCCAGAGGGCTGGATTCTACCTTTGTCTGATTTCTGGGGCTACACGGGCACAAAAGGATTTGTATCTGGCCCGGGAGACCAAAGATAAAAATATGCAGGCACTTCCTGAAGCCAGAGGAGAGCAGAAATGAGAGCTGATGGGCTGAATGTAAGCACCTGTTTTGGTAGGGGGATACATTAGCATGACTGGGACAGAATAAAATCTTAACAGTTACACAGAGGAAAACAGTAGGGCAGGAGGCAGGAAGGGAGGGAGGGCAACAACCTCGACTATGCATTAGGTCCTGGGGTAAGATAGGGTAAAACAGGACAGGCAGAATGGACTAATGGCATTTTCTGCCAAAATTGTCTCTGTTTCTATTTTTCTAGGTACCACTTGAACATCAAAATGTGTGTTCTTGATTTCAGAAAGGTACATCTGAGTAAAAGTAGAAAGTCTTTACAGGTTCAAGGGAGTAGTGGAGTGGAAGAGAAGCAGACCATTGTAAAAGTGGTATCCAAGAAGTCATTAACACATGTTTCCATAGAAGGGAAGCAGAAGAAGCACTGAAACCCTATTGGTACATGGGGAAGGCAATGAGATCAGTATGAGAGAAAATGGCATATTTTAAGAAGGATAAAGGACCAGAGGGAGGAAGGCAGAGCAGACTACGAGAAAAAACTGAAAGTACCTATAGAGAAGTTAGGAGGGCTAAGGCAAGCACAAAAAATAGTAGAAGTAGTCAAGGAATGAGAGAAGGCTTACTTTTATTACCTCAGCAAAAAAAAGACACAAAAGGGCACGTTAAAGATCATGTGCAACGGTTTTACATATTTTAATAAAAGCTTGAAAAGCTGAAATTCAAGTCCATAAGTCATGATTTGTATTTGCTGAAAATTTCATGCTGTTTGCTTTTGTGGTTTCTTTAAATCAGCATTTGTTAACATGCTCTACAGTGGCTGAAAACAGTGGAGTTATTTATGTCCTCTCAGTCAGGCTTAGAGTACGATGACATTATTTTGGAGTAGCTTGCTGTTTCAGATATTCAGTCAGAGCAGTACCTGTAGAGTTAATGGTTTGATAAGCTCTTCAGATTTTCTTACAAACCCAGTCTCTGGTTTGTGTTTAGATAGATCAGCTTACAATCTATCATTATCTTATAAAAGCTGATAATTTCAGTTTCAATGCTGAACTGAAGCAGTGGAAATCTTTCTGTGTGAGAAATCAGCTTGTCCTATCACAGCATCTCAGTTCTTTATAATCAAAACTCAGATTTTTTCTAACTATATAACACAGGACTGTTTAATGAATATAAAATAAATCTAAATGTTGTTCATTCACAGAAACGGGTTGTCTTTGATGTAGCTTTCATAAATACATTCATGTAAGAACATTTGTTTCATGTCAGATTGACAAACAGGTGCCTGTCACATTCTGCTACAGTGTTTCAAGCACATGTACTGTCTGAACTCACATATTTAGTTCTTTGGTGGTTTCAGTGTGAAAATACATCCTGTATGTATATAATTAGAAACACTATATGGCATCCCAATGCACCATGTCTCTGTCCCCATTACTGAGGCAGCTGCAGTCTACTGCCACCGTGCCATGGGCCTCACAAGCCCTCTGCCTTCTGCTCCACATCCTAGGGCTGCTGCACCTGCTGCCCACTGTCTTCTCCCATAGTCAGGATTGGTCACCCTGCTGCCTCCATCCCCTGCATAAAGAATCAGGGCTGCTGCCCTCTGCCACCCTCTGCCCAGATAGCTGGGGTTGCTGCACCCTGCTACCCCTCTCCCCACCCTCACTGTCAGGGCTGCTGTGTTGTGCTATACCCAGGAGTGCCAGGTTCCCTGCCTCCAGAGCTGGGGCTGCTGCTGCAACATGCTGCCCTAGCCACCAGAGGTGGGACTTTTTCACCCTGCTGCCCACTTCCCTTTCCCAGATGGGCAGGCTGCTGCACCATGCACACTCCATCTCACAGTCAGGGTTCCTGTACCCTGATGCCCCCTAGTCCTGCCCAACAGTCGAGGCTTCTGCACCATGCTGTCCTCTATCCCTGTCACCACAGTTAGGACTGCTACACCCTACTCCTTTATACATATTTGGGGTTGCTTGGGCCTGCTGTGCCCTAGATCCCCATGAGTCTGCCATTAGGGCTGCTGCACCATGCTGCCACTCCACATGAGTCAGTGCATTTGCTGCACTCTGTTGTGTGACTCTACAGCTGAGGCAGTTGCACCCTGCTGTCCCCTGCCACAAGAGTCAGATCCTTGCTACACCCTGCTGCCCACATCCCTTGTCCCAAACAGGCATGGCTGCTGCATTCTGTCCCACAGTTTGGGCTGCTGCACCCTACTGCTGTCTCCACACAGTTGGAGTTGCTGTGGCCAGCTGTACCCCAGGGCCCCATGCCTCCACAGTTAGGGATAATGCACCATACTACCACTCTTCCACAAGGGTCAGGGCATTTGCTGAACCCTATTGCATGCCTCCACAGTTGATGCAGTTGCACCCTGCTCCCCATCTGTTACCAGAGTCAGATATTTTGCTACACTTTGCTGTCCATGTCCCTTGTCCCAAACAGACATGACTGCTGCACCCTGTCTCAAAGTTTGGGCTACTGTATCCTGATGCCACCCCTATTTCCTGTGTGAACATTTAGGCAGCTACACCCTGCTGTCTCTCTGTCCCCACACCCATAGTCAGGGCCATGGCACCCTGTTGCTCTTGTTCCTGTCTCCACAGTCAGGGCTGGTGTGCTGTGCTACACTCTAAAGTCTCATGTTCCCTGTCTCAAAGTTGGGACTGTTGAACCCTGCGACACACTTTCATTCCCTCAAATGGGCTGGGCTGCTGCACAACACGCACTCCATTAGTCAAGGTTGCTGTATTCTGATGCTCCACCTGTAACCCTGGACCCATAGTCAAGGCTTTTCCCACCATGCTGTCCCTCTGTCCCCTGCCACCACTGTGCCCTGCTGTATCACAGAGCCCCTTGCCTCCACAAGCAGGGGACAGGGTAGAGCAAATGCCCTTACTTTGTACTGCACCCTTCCAGAACAACTGAAGTTGCTGCACCCTGCTGCCCTCTATCTCCCACCTGCACAATCAGGACACTGTACCTGTTGCCTCCTGTTCCTATTTCAACAGGGTGTAGAAAAAGGATCTGCCTCTGGTGGCAGGGAGACAGCAGGGTTCAACTGTCTCAACTGTGGGAGGCATGCAACAGGGTGCAGCAAATGCCCAGAATCTTGTGGAAAGTGGCAGCATGGTGCAACAACCCTAACTTAGAGGTATGGGTTTCTAGGGCACAGCAGGCCACAGCAACCCAACTGCATAGAAAGGAGCAGGTGCAGCAGCCCTGTCTGTGGTAACAGGGATAGAGGACACAAGGAGAAGCTCTTTACTGTGGGGCAGGACACAGGGTGCATCAGGCACAACAGTTCTGTGTGAGATGGGGTACACATGGTGCAGCAGCCCTGCCCATTTGGGGCAATGGAAGATGGTAGCAGGGTGTAGCAAAAGCCACACCTCTGGTGGCTAGGGCAGCATGGTGCAGCAGCCCCAGCTGTGGAAGCAAGGAACCTGGCACTCTAGGGCTTAGCAAAGAACAGCAGCCCTGACTGTGGAGACAGGAACGGGTGGCAACAGGTGCAGCATCCTTAATTGTGAGGTGGGAGAAAAGGGCAGCAGGATGCAACAACCCCAACTGTTTTGGCAGAGGGCAACAGGTGCAGCAGCCCTGATTCTTTAGATGAAGGATGGAGTCAGCAGGGTGAACAACCCTACTGTGTGGGAGAAGACAGGGCAGCACGCTGCAGCAGCCTTGAATGTGGAGCAGATGGCAAGGGCTTGTGGGGCAGGGGACAGGTGGCAGTAGACTGGACCTGCCTCAACTGTGGGCAGAGACATGGTGCATCAGAATGCCATATAGTGTTTCTAGTTATACACATACATAATGTATTTTCACACAGAAATCACCAATGAACTGAAATTTGTGACTTCAGGAAGCACATGTGCTTGAAATACTGTAGGAGTGTGACAAGCACCTGTTTGTTAATCTGACATAAATGCATTTTCTTACATGAATGTATTTATGAAGGCTACAGCAAACGGTTTCAGCAAATGAAAATAATAGATTTATTTTATATTCATTAAACAGCTCTGTGTTATATAGTTAGAAAAAATCTGAGTTTTGATTAAAAAGAACTGAGAGCTGTGATATAGACAAGCTGATTTCTCACAGAGAAAGATTTCCACTACTCAATTCAACATTGAAACTGAAATGATCAGCTTTTTATAAGAAGATAATGATAGATTTCAAGCTGATCTATTTAAACACAAACCAAAGAATGGGTTTGTAAGAAATCTGAGAGCTCAGCAAACCATTAACTCTAGAGTGCTGCTCTAACTGGAAATTTGAAACAGCAAGCTACTCCAAACTGATGTCATTGCTCTCTAAGCCTAACTGAGATGACAGAAATAGCTCTACTGTTTTCAGCCACTGAAAAGCAAGATAACAAATGCTGATTTAAAGAAACCACAACACCAAACAGCATGACATTTTCAAGAAACACTAATCATGACACAGGGCTTGACTTTCAGCTTTTCAAGCTTTTTTTAAAATATGTAAAACCATTGCACATGACCTTGAAGTTGAAGCAGGGGTGGAGTGGATGAAAGGTAGTAAAGGAAATGAAAAGTAATAATCAGCTACTTTTGATCATTTTTACAAAAGTGAAAGAGTGGCCAGTACTACAGCCAACAGTAGTAAAAGATAAGTAGGGGGCAACAAATATATGTGCAGAATATATTGCATGCAGTGTCCTAAAGGGACTATTTATTATATTTTGTATTGAAACGTTTTACCAGGAAAGGCACACTGAGCAACAATTTTCTCATTTCCAGGTGCATCCTCGGGAAAAGAGAGTGGAGTAAACAAACATATATAACATTCTACTATCATACAAACTTTCCAGCCCTGAAGGTGAACAAGTCTCCAGAGCCAGATAAAACACAGCATGGTGATGATAGAGTTTGTGCAGGTACTGCTGGCACCCCTGGCTGATCTGGGCAGTTATCCCTTGAATCAGAAGTTGTGCTGTATCTAGAGAGTGGAAGACTGCTGATGTTGTGCCCCTACATAAAAGCAGGGCTAGGGACAAGCCATGAAACCACTGGACAGTCAGTTCAACTCTCAGTAGTTGGCAAAGTAAATCTTTTCTTAAAGAAAGTATTAATATGTTTTCAAGGCTAATGGACTGCAGGATAGCAGACCACATGGGTTGTAGTTGGGAGGTCTTTTCAAATTAATTTGATTAATTTATTTGACTTGGTCACACGTGCCATGGATAGAGGTCAGACCATTGTCATACTGTATCTGGACTTCAGCAAGGCCTTTGACTCTGTCCACAGCAGGAGATTGATCAGGAAGTTGGAGGATCTTGAGGTGGGAGACAATATAACCTGGTGGGTGTGTAACTGATTAGGAAGGAGAACAAAATGAGTCTTGGTCTGTGAGGAACATTCTGGAATGAGGGAAGTCACAAGTGGGGTCCAACAAGGATTGGCGCCGGACCAATGCTGTTCAATGTGTTCAACAGTGACATCAGAGATTAAATAAGGGGTAAAATGTGTCTATTTGTGGATGACACCATGCTCTCTGGCAGAAGATATGGAAAGGCTAGAGAGCTGGCAGAGAGGTGGTATGGTTACTGGCAAATGGGCTTCAATGGTAAGCAGGAAGGTCATGCACATTTGAAAAAAAATACTTATGGACTTTGTTCAGGTTAGTGATGATGGCCATCAAACTATTACAAGAAGAGAAAGATCTAGGGTTATCAGTTACAAACCTGTGAAACCTCTGCACAGTGCAGTAAAGCAAACATGAAGATGGGTTGCATAGGTACAGTGTTCATCGGCAGGAGGAAAGAGATTACACTTCCCTTTATCGATCCTTAGTGTTAGTGCAGCTGAAGTAATGTACTATGTCCATTTCTATAATCCTTACTTCAGGAAGGACAAAATCCAGTTGGAGGCATTTCAGGAAGGCCAGCAAGTAGACTCAAGGACAGCAGGGAAATCATAAGAACAGTGTCTACAGAAGCTGAATCTTACTGGAGACTAGGTGAGTGAGAGAGAGAGAGAGGTCAGTGAACAGCTAAAGAATATCAACAGGGTGGACTCCAGCTAATTGTTCAGGCCCAGTGAGTACAAGAAGTTTAGAGGAATGATTGAAAATTGGCAGGAGGCAAATTCAGGAGAGATGTCAGAAGATAGTATTTCATGGATAGGGTGGCAGAAGGGTGGGCTATGCTGTTGGAGGAGGTTGTTACACAAAAGCATGGGGATCTTCAAGAGGGTGGCATAAGGTCTAGGGACAAGGAAGGGGTCTGGGAGGGAAGAAGAGTGACATAAACCCTAAAATACATGTATCCCTACCTCAGGCAGACTTGATAGACCACTAGGCAAAACACAAAAAAGGGGAGTAGGGCATCCATCTGATCAACCCAAAAGAAGTCTGTCACATGCCATGTGTGTATTCAAGACCTTATTACTCACTATGTTAAGCAAGCAATAGTACTTTGACAGGTGGGTGGTATTGGACTATACCACCCGGGGTGATGCCACAGGTATAGGGCTTTAGAGCCACTGAAAGGGTGGTATTACCCATACCACTCACTCCTGAAGGGTATTTTTGCACTTAGAAAATAGCAAACAGGCAGACTTTAAGGGGAAAATATGGTTTAAAAATTATACAAATTAATGCAAATAATTCATTTTAATGAACAAAACTAATTTATGTAAAGTCGTCCTTGCACAGTACTGCCTCATTGGTACTAGAGGGCACTGTTATGTTTTTGTGTACCAGTGTTTTGACGGTACTGCCCCCCAACAGCAGCGCCTACCCTCCCCACAGCTACCCCTTAGTATAACATTTTATTTTTTGTTACATATGAGTTTGGGTATTTCTTTGTTTTTTTTTTTACTGAGATGGAAGTTGTGATCGCTACATTATGCACAAGCATGTGATATGACGCCCAAAGTAGAGAAACAGAAAGGCTATGGATGCACCACCTTTTATTTATTTAAACACTTAGCTTTAGGTTGATTATTTTATGCTTTGAAGGCATATAGGTTAAATTTATGACAGTGGAATTTGTGAGCGAGAGGCTGATTGGTGCAGTAGGGGATATGTGAGTGAGCAGTAGTTTCAAATCAGGACAGACATAACAAGCTGAGCTGCAATTCCTTTAAACCTTTGTGGTATGTCTTATCTTGGTGTACAGTTTAATATTTTAGTAGAAACTGTCACAGACTAGGAAGCAAAATTGTGTGTAACTGGTACTCATCTCACTTAATGAGCAAAACAAATGTTGTGATCAAGTTTAAAAAATCTGCATGGTATAGTAATTTTGTTATGAGGTTGACTGCCACTGGCCATTGTTTTAACCAGACTTTGTTGTCTCATAGATACCCGCCTTGATAAGTGCCTCTGCCAATCAGAGACCAGAAATCCTTAACCTATACTCTAAATAATGACAAAATGCAGCACAATGCCAACACCGATGTTAACATCTTGCACCTTCACAGGTGCTTTTTCAAAGTAGTGGAGCCACTTAGAGGAGAAGTGTATACAGTCCTTTTTACAAATGGAATTGACCATTCACAATACAGAATGCTATCAGGTGGAACCACTGCAATATCCACAGCTTGACAAAAACAAGGAAGTGAACCAAGCTATAAAGAATACATATGCATAAATGCCATCTAGGTGCAAAATTATTACCATACATATACAAAAATACTACCTTTGCAAAACCTTTTTAAAGTGCTAACTTAATTAGTATACATTAATGAAAGAGACCTATGTAAAAGAAAGGAAAGAAAGGGTAATTGAGTGGGTAGGGTTCCTGGAAATAAAGATAATGCAAGAAAATATTAACCAAAAAATTAATTTGATTCATTATTAAATCAATGCCTAAAATTCCCTTTATTTAAGATATTTGGCTTGATAAATACATGAACGTAGCAACATGAAAAGGATAGATACAACAGTTATTAAATGAATAATGAGCCTCTGTTTGGTAACTGCTTTTCAGGGCAGACTGTAATTGATGAAACCATATTCTGAAAATCTGTGAAAAGAAATACAGAATAATATTGGACTTGCTATATCCACTTGCTGTTATTAGAAATACATGTCAATTTTGCACTGTTTATTGAGACAGTTTAACCTGCAGCATTAATATATGATACAACAATATGAGAAAGAGTCCTACTTTCTCATAAAGGAGGCCAACTAAAATCTTCCATTTAAACCCTGTGGTGTACAGGCACCAAATATGTACTACCAGTACATCTTCCTTCTAAGTAGTCTGTCATTCAGGTTACACATGTTCTAGTCCTGAAATTTGAAATGGAGAGCAGAGGAACATAAAACCCTAAGGTACATGAGTCTCCACTTCAGGCAGGCTTGACAGACCACCAGACCTTCTATGACTGGTGAATCTCTGTGCTTCTATGTTTCAACAGTACATAATGGTTACATTAGACAGTTTAATGTCAAATAATGATTTTGTAAATGAATAAAGCAACCATCCCTAGACTCAATAGCCTAAAATTCTGCACTTATTGAGTTAGTACCAGGATCTGTAGATTCTGTAAATTTCATTATGATTGGTTCAGTGGTTAAAAGTTGTAGAATGTTGAAAATCACTAGAAATAAGGAAATTAAAAGCTTGTATTGTTCAACAATAGATCTAAAATGGCTACCAACTGAAACATGAAACTCAGAGGTTCATTAATATTTGGCCCACGGATGACTTTTTGTTAGTGTACTTACTAAACAGTGTGTTGTTTCTAATTATTTAGAAAATAAAGTACTGCTTTTGCACATGCGAAGAGGACTTTTCAACATTCTATTAATAACTTAATTTTTGGGAAGTGCCTTATGTCAGTTTTGTGGTGGGTGCAAATTTAATGATTTGAAATTGCCATTTTGTACAGTTTCAAGTCACAAAAATATCTCTCACGTTTATTTGCCTTGCTGGCTATTGGGAGCCCATCTTCCCACCGGCAGAGGACCCCCACCCCACACATTTCTTTTGCAGTTAGAGCATATCCCTACAGTCAGCAAATGCCACCCACCAAGAATTTTTTATAAGGTGCCCAGACCCACCACTGGTATCTCCCTCCTGCCGCACACAATCTTAAAGAAATCAGTAATATGTTGTTATGTCTACTGCAGGGATTCACTTACTAACAGCCCAGAATTTTACAAAAGTGGCAGATGGGTGCTTGGCCCTGTCACTGGTATCTCCCCACCAAGCTTGATCTTTTATAAAAACTGGTAGTAGGTGCCGAATCCCACCACCAGTATTCCTCTTCCTGCCTGACTAATACTTAATGAAATCTGCTTGAGGTACCCACCCTGCCACCAGTATCCCTGTCCTGCTCAGTCCTTTAAAAACTGGCAGCAGATGCCCAACTCCACTGCTAGTGTCTGCCCTCCTGCCTGTCAACCAGATCTTAAAAAAAACAACACACCATCTGGCACCCATGCCACTCTACAGTACTTCCCCACCAATGGCTACAGTTTGATTTCTCAGTGCTTCTCGGTATCCCTCATCATGGAGCTCAATATACTCTACCATCACCTGCAAGTAATAAAACAAAAGAAAGATAAATAGGAATCTAATTCCCAAACCAGGAAAAAGGTGTGTTAGAAAATGGACTTAGGGACAATTTCTCAGATTCAACTGAATATTCAAGAGAGGGGAGTTGTAAGAACCCCATCCCTCAGGTTTGGCAAAACAAATGTAAAGTATATATGAGTTAAGAGTCATAGAAAAGTCCTGGAGTATGCAGTGCACGCAATCAAAGACTTAGTTTTTGCAGACTTAGCTTAGGACAGCAAGCCAGTATTCATCGAATCAATGGTCCCAGATGCCTCAATGTCACATGGGACAGGAGGCATTGTAGGAAAAGAAAGACAATTCAAGAAACAGGTATGGAAATTCCTAATGGCCATAAAAACAAATGGAAATAAAAAAAATCCTAATAACAAACAAAAAAATAATTCACTAGGATTAGAGACACAAATCAAAACACACAGAACAACATATTTTGTTTTGCAAATTTCTGTCTTAGTGATATCTTAAAAGCCACCCTGTTTTGAAACCATGGTAGAAAATGCACTATATGATGTAGTACATCATATATTGTGTCACCAAATACATCCTTTATTCACATAATGAGTACTGGGTTTCCTAATCATGATTAAACTGAAACCAGATACAAGGAAAATGGCCTTTATCCTGCTGGCAACTGCACTCAAAATGCATAAAATCCCACTGGCTGCAGCCAACAATCCCCGCTGTCTAAGAATGGAAGGGTGAGAGAAGACCACATGTAGAAAATGGAGCAAATGACATCAAAGCTCCAACAAAGGGAGGAAAGCATCTCCAGATGGCAGAGTTAGACACCATGGGTAGCTGCAGAAAGTGGAGTGAGACTGAGTAGAATGGAGACACACAGGACAAGTCTACAGGACTGGGATAATAGGATAATAATAACAAGGATCATGCATTCAACTGATCATGTTGTTTTTCTGTAGCGCTTCACATTGTCAATGGGTAGTCTTTACAACTGGGTATTATGCACGCTTACTAGGAGAAATCGCACAGCCAAATGCTGAATCAGTCTTAGAAAGCTGGGCACATGAGGATTATTCTGGACAACAGCAACTCTCCAGTCTGAGCTGTGTCATTGAATGGGAAACATCTATCAATCTTCTCTCATCAAGCTTTCAGCTTCTAGGCCTTGGGGATGCAGTTCTGCATACAAGGTTGAGATACCTGGTGACAGGAGCACTCCTAAATTAAAATCGTGCCTGTTAAGCTGCAGTTGTCAGATTGGATAACCTGCTCTTCCCATTTCCACTGCATGTGCTTGGATTGGGGGCCATGACTGCCACATAATTCCAGTATGTTATTTTGGGGGAGGTCTCTGATTAAAAAAAAAAAAAAGCTATGGTGCCTCAGGTAAGTACCTGTTTTTTTTTAATGAGGGAGGCTTAACTGGGGTTCCCCACCATTGGGCATTTGGTACCCTTCTTCTCAGTCTTTAGAGTTGCTGCATGTGACTGTTCTCTTTTCTTTGTTTGGGAACATTTCCTTTTAAGAGGACTCTGTGAGGGGCATTTCTTTAAATTGTGCTCTTTTCTTGAAGAGACCTTATCCCTTTATCTCCATGCTGTTTTTTTTCACCACAGAGCCTGCATGGTGAGGATCTTTGGTATTTTCTCCAATCGGAGCCCTTCTCCCACCATTTTTCTGCACTTTTTCCCATCCATAAGTCTTTTGCCATTTTTCCTTCTGCTCCATTGAAACATGCAGTTCTCCCACCATTTCAAAGCCACTGTGACCATTGGGCATGTGCCCTGTTGTTCTTCTTTTATATTGTGTGGTGTTGTTTCACATGCCTGTGTGAGCACACTCCCTCAACATGCCAATGTCATGCTTAGCATTGTGGCATTGCACACATGCCCCTCGGGAGAGATGCACATGCCTGCACTGTTTCAGTGCAAGGCACAGCAGCTGTATGTGTTTCTATCCCTTTTCAACTGGACAGCCTGCTTAAATATGTTTCCTGCTAGCAGGTATAGGCTAATGTATTTTCTTCAGCAACCTTGACATGCTTGGTGTGTGGGGGTCACAGTAATGGTGGAAGAATACCCTAAAGGTAGAGGAATGAGCTTGGTACATCCAAGAGTCTTGGGTTGATTCCCACAACTTCCACCTGCCTACGGTGTGACTCTGAGCAAGTCCCTTAACCCCAAATGCTCCTGGTCGCCACTGAAAGCAGGCCTTACCTAGTTACTAAAGAATTAAAAAAAAAGAGACAAGATGTTTATCAAGGTCAGTACCAGCTGCTTTTTATCTTCCAAATCTGTAGGGTTATTCTTCTTGACACTATAACATATTGGAGATCTCCTAATTTCCAAACATGTAAGACCTGAAAAAGGGTAATGAGGCCCTCTCTTATGGGTTCCTTATGCTCCTTTGTGTTTTCTCAAGCTAATATGTCTCTTATAAGTCCTCCCCCAAGTCAGATCTCTGAGCTGGGGTGGAGCACCTGGCAATGGTAAGCAAAATTACATAAATCTTTTACTGCTCTAGGAGAGCTTTGGAGCTGATGTTCTGCAGGATATCCCAGCAGATAACTGACCCTGAATCAGACCCTCATGTCAGGTTGGCCCACACAAACACATCCAGGTGAGCCACAGTGGACAGCGCTACTATTAAAGATCAGCAGGCAGACCCTACCCTGAACATTCTGATGGTCAGAATGAGGATATCAGGATTCTTGGGGACAATTCTGACCTAAAGAATTCCTTGATAAGGAGGAGGATAAACCTCTAAGGAGGAGGATGAAAGAAAGTGGATGGAGCCGAAAAGGAGGACTCTTATCCTTTCCTAGAGGCCAGTGGGGTACAGGACCCTAGGCAGCATGGATTCACAGCAGGAAGGTCATGTCAGACAAATCTAATTGATTTCTTTGACAAAGTAATAGACCAAGGAGTGGCTGTGGACATGGCCTATCCAGACTTTAGCAAGGCATTTGACACAGTCCCGCACAAAAGATTAATAAACAAATTAGCCAGCCTGGGAGTGGGTCCCAGGGTGGTAGCCTGGATAAAACACTGGCTGGACAACAGGACATGGCAGGTGATAGTAAACGGAGTCACAGTGAAGAAAGGGGTTACTAGTGGGGTACAACAGGGTTCAGTACTGGGACGATCCTTTTAATGTCTTTATAAATGACATTGCAGAGGGACTGGAAGAAAAGTATGTCTCTTTGCAGACGACACAAAAGATCTGCAACAGGGTTGATATGCAAGGTGAGGTGGAAAGGATGAAAAGGGACTTGGCAAGGTTGGAGGAATGGTCAAATGTATGGCAGGTTAGATTCACACAAAGAAGTGCAAAGTAATGCACCAGGGAACAAAAACCCAGGGAAGAGTACACAATGGAGGATGAGATACTGACAACAACAAAATGGAAAGGGACTTGGGGGCAGTCATATCAGATGACCTAAAGTGGGCCAGCAATGTGAGAAGGCAATAAGGAGTGCTGGGTGGATACTTGGATGCATAAGGAGAGGCATCACCAGTAGAAAACAGGAAATTGTTGGCCCTCTGTACTGAGAGTTGGTAAGACCAAATCCAGTACTGCGTGCAGTTCTGGAGACCCCATCTCCAAAGACATAGACAGGGTGGAGGCTGTCCAGAGGAGGCAACCAAATGGTGCAGGGTCTGCATCAGAAGACATATGAAGAAATACTAAAGGAGCTTAAGATGTATAGCCTCGAGGAAAGGAGGGAGAGGGGGACATGATAGAAACTTTCAAATACCTCAAGAGAATCAACAAAGTCCAAGAGGTAGCATCTTTCAGAAAAGAGATGTGCAAGAACAAGAGTGCTCAATTTGAAGCTGGGGGTGGCTCAGAAGTAATGTGAGGAAGTATTTCTTCACAGTGAGGTTGTAGATGCATGGAACGGCCTTCCTGAGGAGGTTGTAGAGTCAAAAATAGTGGGGAATTCAAGAATGCATGGGACAGACATAAGGCAATTCTAGTGGGGGTAGAAGAAGTAGGCTGTTGGTTAACTAGGATCTGCAGCTTTTCCATTAGGTAGGGAAATGGGCAGACTAGGTGGGCCAAGTGGTCCTTATCTGCCATCAAATTCTATGTTTCTATGTTTCATGTCAACTTTTTGTCCTCATAGCTGGGGCATGCAGATCATTACAGCTCAAGGAGGTGCAATCCATGGAGGCAGTGGCTGTCAATCCTCTCCTTCCCACATCCTTCTCTGCTCCAAGTGTTTTCCAAACATTATTCATGTGACCAAATTTTTGAACAGGAATGGTCACATGGGACCAAAGAAGATATCTGCCAAAGCCTACGGTACAGTGTTTCTCTTTTCAGATGAAAATGCTGAAGAGGGAATCCACTCCTCTGGTGGATAAAGCTGCTAATTGTTCCATCACAGACACCACTTTTCCTATTGAAGGGTCCTTAGCCTTAACAGATTCGCATCACAAGTGATTGCATGCTGTGTGCACAAGACCTTTGCCTCCAACCGGAAAACCTCCACACTTCCTGCGTCTCCTTATTGTTGCCAGAGCCTTAAACTTGTAGGTGGCGACCCTAGGCAGTTTCACTGCCCCAGATACAGAGTTGGCAAACATTTGCAGGTGGTGGCAATGGCTCACCTTCCTAGGAGTTGTCAGGGTGAATAACTTAAGCATGCCAGATCATTCCACCTATCACATTGTGTCAGCTATGTGAGGTGTGTATTCGATAGATAGTGGGTAGCCGATCTGGCTTCAAGGACCAAGCTGTTTGATCTATCCTTTGAGGGAGGCTAGCTGTTTGGTTCTGGCCTGGATAATATTTTGAAGGATATCCAAAAAAGAAAAAAGAAAAAGGTCCTCCTTCCAGCATCAGAGCAACTGCAAAGGCTGCATCAACTCCAAAAAGGTCAAAGAGGCACTGACAGAGGCAGTTTCAAGGAGGTTTTTCATTCCTTTCTGAACTTCAGAAACCAGAGGACTAAGGAACCTACTCTGGTTTCAAGATCAATAGTAGCAGTGGAGCCCTTGCTCAAAGATGCAATGCAGGTGCAGGGCAGAAAGCGGGCACCCCACAATGAGGGTAAGCAGCACCATCTCTACCTCCCATCCAATGTGGAAGACTAAGAAATTTTTAACAAGCTTGGCCCAGCTAATTTCAGATTCTTGGATTTGGAAATTCTGGCTTTAGATTTTGCAACAGAGTTTTCAACATTTTCCTCAAAGGGTGTTTCTGTCATCCCTTTTCCTAAGGACCCTCATGAAGAGACAAGTGATGTCACAGACCTTGAACAACTTCCTCAGGTTCATGGCCCTGGGACAGCATGTCCAGCACAGGGTGCTCCCTTTGAGCTGGCAACAGCCCCCAGGGTTTTCTTAGAGGTGCTCATAGTCCTGGTGGCTCACCTCCAACAGACAGGAAATCAGGTCAGTCTCTACCTGGATGATCTGTTCTTTTGAACATCATCTGAGCCATTGACAAAGAAGTTGGTGGCCAAGACTCTGGAGGTGTTAGAGTCTCACAGCTGGGAGATGAATCGGGAAAAAGCTCTCTCAAGCCATCACAGAACCTGCAGCTCTTGAGAGTAGTGTTCACAAGAGACCAGGAGATCTTCCTCCCACAAGATGGGAAGGAGACCCTATAGAAGAGGTCCAGTTCCTGTGGAGCCAATCACCTGTATCAGCTCACCTCTTGGTACAGATTATGGGCCTCCTGATGGCAGCAATAGAACTAGTCCCTAAACTTACATGTGGCCCCTATAGATAGAGTTTCTCTTCACCTGGGATCTTACCTCAGAGGATTATCTGGCCAGGATCCCACTCTTATTACAACTTAGGCAGTCTCTGAGTTGGTGGGTGAGTTTGGAGAATCTGAGCAAAGGCCTCATTTGGAAGTCCCTGAGAATTGATTTGGACTTCATATGCCAGCCTGTGGGGTTGGGGAGCAGGTCTGGACCACATTCCATTCATGAGACTTGGTTAGCATTGGAACGCACCTACACTTAACCTTTTGGTGATGAGGGCAGTGCACATTGCACTCTTTTAAGTCAGGTGCAGTCCGAAAGTAGAAACATAGACTTTGACGGCACATAAGGTCCTCTTGGCCCACCTAGTCTGCCATTTCCTACCTATTGGATAAGCTGCAGATTCTAGTTAACCAATCAGCCTACCTAAGCTGTGAAAATGTTCATCCAGGGTAGTGGATGTTGAACCCAGAGTTGTTCAACTTTCTGTGTCAAAGATTTGGTCATCCTCAGATCAATCTGTTTGCCTCAGCCTAATGCCCAAGTTCAAAGGTTCTTCAACCACTATCAGTGTCCACAGGTGGAAGCAGTGGTGGCCCTGTCAAAAGAGTGGAATTATGGCAGAGCATATGCCATCCCTCTGCCTCTCCTCCAAGGTCATACGCAAAAATAAGGCACTCAAGAGGGAGCCTTTTCTATTTGCTCTGGAGTGGCCCAGAAGACCGTAGATTTCAGATTTAGTGAACCTAGCTCAACGCCACCATTTCACCTCCCAACATGGCGGGGCTTCTTTCAGGCCCCTATCTACATTCAAATCTAGGAGCAAATCAGCTTGTAACCTGGCTCCTGAACAGAAGAGACTCCTGAATCAGGGTTCTCTAAGAAGGTAGTGGACCCTCTGATGGCTACCAGGAAGAATTCCATGTCACAGCTTATGCTCACATATGGATCACCTTTCTGACTTGGGCCCCTCAATAATCCAGTGTTCCAAAGCCTCAGTTTCATAGATTTGGATTTCCTGCAGTAAAAGGAAAAAGGCTTTTGGTCTTAAACATCCTGAGATGTCAGGTGTCATCCTTGAAAACATCCTTATGTCTATCCCTAGGACTAACCACGGGTGTATTTGTTTTCTGCTGTCTGTCAGCAGGAGTTGACCTCGTTCTGATTCATGGTTCTCTCCCACCACCCCATGGGATTTAAGTCTGGTTCTGAATGCTCTCTGTAAGGAACTTTTCAAACTGCTTTCATCAGTACTATTGGATATGCTGTCTTATAAAGTGTGCTTTTAGTAGCTGTGGAATCAGCCAGGAGGATTGGTGACCTCAGGCTTTCTCTCAAGGACCATACCTTGTCATGCATAAGGACATGGTGGTGCTTAGAACAGTGCGTCCTTCATTCTGAAAGCTCCCACAGCTTTCCATATGAACTAGGAACTCTGCCTGTCCACAACCTGCTAATCCAAAGAAGGAGTGGTACAAGTTAGTTTTATGACAGGCAGTTAGGACATACCTTAAACTGTTTGGCTGAGTTTTGGAAATCAGGTTATTTGTCCTTTTGTAGCAGCCAAGCAATGACAAAAACCTCCAGAGCAACACTAGCTAGGTGGGCGAAGGCCAGCTTTGCCAAGGCTTACCTTGCAGTAAAGAAGAGGCCTCTGGATGTCACCAAAGCTCACTATGCCAGGGCTATGGCCACTTCCTGGAGGGAGAGAGGTAAGGCATCTGTTTCTAGGATTGTGTAAGGCAGCAACATGGACCTCCAAGCATTATAGATTGGATGTTCAAAGCTCTGCAGATGCAACCTTTAGTGCAGAGTTTGCAGGTGGCAGTTAGCAGGTAAATTCCTTTCCTGTACACCACCCATTTTTCTGTGTACTGCTTCTTAGAACACAGTTATAAAGACTTCTCATTGACAATGTGGAGCTCTACAGAAAGAAGAATTTTCTTCATATTTCTCATAATTTCTTTTCTGTTGGCTCCTACATTGTCAATGGGGCCTGCCAGGGACCTTCCTCCTGTGGGAGAATATTGTGTGGTATGGCATTGGTATGTCTGCTGTCCTGTTATAACCTCTGTTTGTAAGTCTGTCTGACATCCCCCTATAGTTTACCTGCTGCACTTCTGTTTATTTTGATATGCAAAATAATATGGAGAGCAGTTCCACATTAGAATGTTGGTTGCTATACAGATTTTACAAGTTCGAATCTGATGTTAACTAAGGGCAACTCCTTTGCTGCATGTGAATACTTACTCTACGTGCAGTCTTTGTTTTTAATGAGTCTGTTCTTTTCAAGTTGACTCACTTTCCATTGGGACTGCCAAGATGTAGTCCTTGAAAGACGAGTCTTAGTCACTCACCTTTCATCATCTGATGAGCTGTACACTGTTTACTATATTTTATTCTGCCAAGATTCATATCTGTGTAGACAGCTAATCATGTGTTTTTCTTGTCAAGTCAACCAGTATGGCATTTATTTCCATATTTAGAGGCACTGTGAGGACAGTAGTGACTGGAGAGTTGCTGCTGTCTAGAACTTAATGTGCCCAACATTCTAAGGCCAATTCAGCCTTTGGCTGTGCCATTTCCCATAGTAGGGTGCAAAATACCCCATTGTGAAGGCTACCCGTTGACAATGAAGGAGCTAAAAGAAAAAATCAATTATGGTAAATATGAAGAAATTTCTTCTTTATTGTTATTTATGGTTATTTACATAAGAACTAAATAATTGCCAATGTTTACTGAATAAAGTACAAAGTTTAGAGTATGCAACATTAAGTAACATGCACTTATGTTTGCACCTGAGTATGTTCTTTGTACCAAAACATTAATAACATTATATGCTTGTTATTTGCATTTTTATGAATGAAGCAGGTTTTCAAGAATGTGGTAAAAACATAGGTTCAAACATGAAAATATAGCACCTGCCTATACCTATTAATCCTAATTTTTCCTCAATAATTTTTAGTCAGATTATTGAATGCTAGTGCACTTACGTTTTTATAACATGAAAAATGTTATTGAAATTTTCAGAAAAATCATGTATGCATTAATCAGTAGTCAGCGGGCAGAAACTTATCGGTCAGCATGCAAGAAATAGAAAAAAAAACACTGAGCACTTGATAAACTATAAACAACAAACAATACAATTTTATCCTTGGTAGTAACTCAGTTGCTTAAGTTAACCATAAACTGTACCTCAATATGTTCCTTGCACCAAAACATTGATAATGGTATGCTTGTGTTTTGCAATTTTTTGAATTAAGTGAAATGCAGTAGAACCACAGGTTCAAATGTGGAAATATGGCACATGCCAATATCCATCAATCTTAACTTCTTCCACAATTTTTTCTCATCAGATTATTGAATTCTTGTGCCCTCTGATTTTTTTTAAATGAAAATGTTACTGAAATTTTCAGAACAATCATGTGTGCAGTATTCAGTAGCCAGCAGTGCTGAAGCTTATTGGTCAACATGTAAGGAATAGAAAAAAAAACACTGAACACTTGGTAAGCTATAAACAACAAACAATACAGTTTCATCCTTAGTAGTAACACAGCTGCCTAAGTTAACCATAAATATATGTAAATCAACAGACTGGTTCGCACAAAGCCTGCCTTCCATTCCCGTCACCCATGTCAGGGCCTCCTAACCAACCTACTAAAGTAAGGCGTGTCTTCCTATCCTCTATTGATGCAAAATCCATGAACTATAAAATATGTTCTGTGTATGACGTGCGTGCAGCAGACATACTGACACCCTCCTTAGACCCACTGTAAGAGATAACAGAAGGGAGTCTCTAAGGGGAGAAAAACCTTCAACTCACAGTGGGATTGCTTAGCTTCAGGAGAGAAAAGCATAGGTTGGAAGCCAGGCACAGGACCAATTTCTTGTATTTTCCATCATCTGACAGGCCATATGGGAGATCCATTTGAAGAGGGCTAATTTTGAGATGGTTGTGTCATAGCAAGTAGAGACAGCACTGTGGTTTGCATCCATCATAGCAACAATAGATTCCATAAAGACAGCAATATGCCAACTCTGTAGCAGCTTTATATGTTCTCTATTATGGTGGTATTCCCAGCAAGGCAACCTCAGGTTGTTTTGAGACTGAGTGACTCAGGATAGTAGAATAGTCCTCAATTATCCCTTTCCAGCAGGCCTCCAGCTGAGGGCATCCCCATAGAATATGGAGGATGGATCCATCAGGCTATGAGCATCTCCAGCATATGGAATGAGAAAGAAGTCCCACCGTTTGCAGTGTCTTTGGAGTTCTGTGTCACCTTTGGAGAATTTTGGACTGTATGGAGCCTGCTTTTCATATCCCTGTATGCGTGGTGAGTCATGGTGATGTAAGCATCCCAGTGCTCTTATGGAATAGAATGACACAATTCTTGTTCTCAGGTCACCCTGCCCTTTCTAACATAGGCAGTTTTGAGTCTCTTACAGTGCAGCATGCTTTGCCCACCTGGCCTCTGGGTGGTGGGTATGAAGGCTATCTTCTGTAACCACTGCCATGTAGGGGACCTTAAGGTCCTGTTGAGTCTCTGCAGAGCTGATATCAGTGGGAGGTACTTCCAGAAATCTACTTTCGGTTTTCCATGTTGAACCTTCAGAAGCTGGAAGAAGAGCAAGGTGTCTGTGCTGGGAATGGAAGTGTCTGCAATTATTCTGATACTTTTCCTTTCCCACTCTTTCCTCCTGATGGGCCTGCCCCTAACAGTATGTGGTGTTATGTCAGAGATATGTGCAAGTTATTGGTGAGGTTCTGAGATTTTTGGTACAGAAATGCAGGCGCATACATCAGTCCCAAGCGTGTATGGTGGCTGTAAGTATGGGTTTCTTTTCTGTTTTCCCCATCATTTTACTATTGAGCAGGAGGCTGAGGCAGTGAATCTGTCCTGTAGCTACCTCTACTGATGCCTACTGTGGTGAGTTATCCTTAGGTAGAGTGAGCTAGTTCATCACTTGTGCCTCCCGGTAGGTTAAAGTGAATCCTCAAACCAGGGCAGCTCACAGCCCCCCACCCCATGCCAGTGTACTCCTGTTTGACTTTTGCTTAAACTGGTGGTTTTCACTTCAAAGCAATGAAGAGAGGCATGTTGCAAAATATATATGCAAACGTGGGAGGGCTAACATTTTCACTGCCTTAATCTTTCTCATAAGGGTGTGACTCAGGTTTAGATCACAAATGAATTTCATGTTCTAAGTCCAGGAGCAGTGGGGACAGACTGGCAGTTGGCACCCTGTGATTCTGAATAGATGGTTGCCTGTGTGCAGCTCTAACTCAGTGTGATGCTGGTTTGAGTCATCTTTGGAGAACCTATGTCACAATGAGCTGCCCTGAGAGTGGCTGTAGCTGCTTTACACAGCAGATAAGTTTCATTGATGGTGTCTTCAGCTGCTGTAATGAACAATGGACATGATCTGGCAAATGGAATGTCTCCAGAGGCCCCAGGGGCAAATGAATTCGGTGCAGGGGATTTAAGCACAGTGGACCTGCTTCATGACACCAAATGAGTTCTAGGACCTCCATGTGATCCCTACCAATAAGGCCTCATACTAGTCAATTGTGACAACTTCTTAAAGGGGCTCTCCTCTCCTGCAACTTCTTAAAGGGGTGATCCTCTCATGCTCAAATTTAACTGCAAAATGCTGCTTCATTAATTCAGCATAGATTTCTATTTATTAGTGTAACCGCTACATACCGTGGGTCTCTAAACCTACAACATTTTCAACACCCAGGCATATTCACAGGCTACCTAAATCTACACAAATTTCTAAATGTTTCCTCCCACTGCCACTTACCTGACCTTGCCTCTATACTACCATATACTGCTGTACTCATGTCATGTACCAACTGCCTTCCTCTCATGGGGTTGCTCTTTCAATTAAACCTATCCTGTATGCTTACTGCTCCACCTGCCTCACTGTTTGACCTTGGAGAAGAGTTTGAGAAACTGCCCACACTCAGGAGCAAAATTTGGCTATTCTGACTACTTCTTAGTGCTATAAAAATATGCTTTGCTGCTACTCATCTGTGCTGGTAATGTCGAATTAAACCTCGGCCCCCTCTCATTCCTACCCCAGCTGACCTACCTTTACTAAAAGGGTTATCATTTTGCATTTGAATGCATGCAGCCTTCTGAAAAGTTTGATGCTATGAAAACTTAGACCCTCCACTGCTCTCCTGATGTTCTTGTAATCTCCAAAACTTGGCTAGGACCAACCACCCTGGACTATGAGGTTAAAATTTTTTGTATAACTTGTTTCATACTAATAGGAAATCCGGGATGGGGAGTAGCCATCTATGTCGGGACAACATTACCAATAACTATGGTGGACACAACTACAGTCCTAAGGAGTTCAAGTGCCTCATGCTAAGTATTCAACCAGCCAAATCAACCTCTATTTGTGTTAGTGGGTGCTATAGGCCCCTCCAGCTGGCCTCTCTCTGCTCAAACACCTAAGTGACATAGTAGCTACCACCTCATCAGAAGTATCCATAATTGGTGACCTCAACCTTGACTGGCTCTTCCAGTTTCCTTACAATTGAAAGAAATTCTGTGATGCCTATGGACTTAAGTAAGATCATTAATGAAGCTACCCCAAACACCAAAACCCAGAGTATACCTCCTTCTGACCTAATCCATCTAAGCAAGCTTCACCTCTTCTCCCACTCAGGTGTATTCTTTAATGTCATCAGCACCACTATGCCATTGCATGCATAAGGTCAGCACAACTCAAACCTCCTCTTCCTCTAAATACATCGATAAGAGATGTAAACTGAACTTCTGCCCAGATGCTTTTCTCTATGACCTCCAGTAAGCTAACTGGCAGAAAGTTTACCTCGATCTTCTGTGGAAGAGGCACAATGATACTTCATGAAATGCCTACCAGAACCCTAGATCTCCATGCCCCAGTTACCAAAAGTTGAACCAAAAGAAAATCCTATACCTGGTTCACGGATAACCTAAGATTGCCTTATATCATAGGGATGTTCTTTGAAAAGAGCCAGAAAGTCTAAATTGGCCACAGATTGGTCTGCTTTCCAAAGCGCAAGGAATTTCAAGCGAAACTATCAGAGCTCTAAGTCTAGTTATTTCTTCTCTGAGCTTCACACATCCACTAACTCTGCTTCTAAGTTTTGGAAACCTTTAATGGAGGTAGAAGGCCATAACAGTGCTGCACGCTTCCACACAAAATTTCGACTGGTGGTACCTAAACTACAGATATAATTGAGGTCCTTGACCTTCTTACCAATCACTTTGCCACAGCAGAGATGGCTTTTGATACCTCCCTGCAAATGCCATCAGGGCACAGTTCCTTACTCAGTCATCTGATTGCCATGATCCAGAATCTACTGACCCTTACCACTCTTTCTCCTTCTGTCCAGTCACTGTCAAACAGGTCGAGGATCTCCTTCTCAACTTGATACTAAGAAAGTGCAGGCACGGATATGATTGAGCCTTTCTTCCTAAAGTTGGTCTACTATATTTTGGCTCCCCTATTACCCACCTTTTCAATTTGTCTCTCAATCAGGGCTCCCTCCCAAGGTCTGGAAGATGGCCCATGTCATCCCTCTATTCAAATCAGGGACCCCTGTGATCTAAATAATTGCCGCTCACCCCTTGCTTCCGCCTTGTCAAAACTATTGGAGAAGGTAGTAAATGAACAGCTCAGATCTCATCCAGAAAGCTTTAATCTACTAAATCTGATTCAGTCCAGTTTCCATCCTGCATAGCACCTTCACTGCCCTTGCTAAGGTTATAAATGACTGGCAGTCACATGATAACAAACAATACATATCTTTGTTTCTGGACCTTAGCAAGGCTTTTGACACGGTGGACCACAATTTACTCCGGTGACCCTGAAGAAAGTTGGGTGGACAACTTGGCCCTAAGTTGGTTCACAAACTATCTTGTGGACAGAGAGAAGCAGGTCAAGGCTGAAGGAGACCTATCACCAAAAAATACTCCTTAGAAGTGTCCCCAAGGAACCATACTTGGTCCACTTCTCTTTGCCATTTATATTAATCAAATTGACACTGGCCTAAAGTCATCTAGTATCCATCTCTTCACTGATGATACAGTGTTATACATTGACAGATCAACTCTGGATCAAGCCATTTTGGACCTCCAGAATGATTTCAACATCCTCCAAAAAATCTACCCAACTTGAAACTCCCTAAATGCCAAAAAGCTAAGGCCATGATTTTCTCTCCACTGGCCCCTCATATCAAAAATAAAATCTCAGATAAGGTTCCTCACATAAGCACCCTTTGGGAGAAGCCCTGGGTTTGTGGAAAAATTCAAATACCTGGGGTCTGGCTTGACTACAAATTGTCCTTCATTGATCCCATTGATGAACTCATTAAGAAACTGTGACAAAGGCTCAGTATTTTCTTTGAATCAAGCACTCACTAACCCAGGAGGCTAGAAACTCCTAGTCCAAGCTACCTTCTTGCCTCTCCTAGACTATGTGGACTTCTTATCTGGTCATAGTACTAGCACAGCCTCTCCAAGCTTGATACCCTATACCACAGAGCCCTTAGGTTCATTTTGGATGCCTCTTATGACATGCACCACTGCATCCTATATTCTTCCATAGGATGGAGCTCTCTTAGCTTCAGGAGGCAAAAGAATGCTATTCTATGGACATATAAGACAATCACTCATAAATTACCTCAGTACCTCACAAGCTACCTAACTCCTGCATCAATAGTGCCTATTCTCTCAGAAGTCTTACCGCCTTATCTCTGGCTATTCCTAAAGTTAAAACGTGCTTTGGTAGAGCCTCAATAAGCTTCACTCTTCCTATGCTCTGGAATAAGATCCAGAAAACCTTGACACTCACTGCCCTGTCATGTTCTCCCTCTTCAAATCCTGGTTCCTGAGGACCTTCTCTGAGGTCTGCCATTGTTTCAAGTCAAGGTCTTAACATCATGATTTGTTACTACTTCAAATATTGGACTTAAACCCCAACCATTGCCTGTGGCATCTGTCATGTTCTCCTTTGAACAGTCCTTTCTCCCTAGGCCATCATGTCCAACTCTCTTCTATCTCAGCTGACCTTCCTCCCCACTCCCTATATCCTTGTCCCTTCCCACCCCACTTGCCAGGCCATGCCTACAGTACTTATCAAAGGACTCTACAGCTCAATATTCTTTGCACGCTGATGCTAGAGGAACTGCCTACTCCTGTTCACTATGACTACTCCAATGATGTTTACTGTATAAACTTTAACTCATTATTTTATGTCCATATATCTGTATCCATGCAATTGTATTTAAATGCCACTACCTCCTGTTAAACCTATTGCTATAGTCTGGTGCAAGTATCTTGTCGCATGAGTGATTTACATGTTATTATGTTATTATTGTTGCCATGTAATTGTTATGTACATTCACTCAACCTGCGACGTCTTAACCCTGTTGTAATTGTTTGCCTCAGGTCTATCTTGTAAATGAGCTTGTCTCAATCATGTTCTGCCTGGCAAAATAAAGATTTTGATTGATTGATTGATTTATGTGGGCTGTAACTTGCTTGACCACCAGGTAAATCCTAGCCTTAGGTGAAACTAGATCAGTTGGTGGTGCCCTGAAGAGTTACCATGGGGAAAAGTAGAGATGTTCTATTGACCATGGCACATGTGCTGTGTTGAGAGACAAAGTGTCTCTGTGACTAAAAGTTCCTAAAGGGTCAAGGAGAAATGATGATGGATGTAGTGCATAAAAATTTTTTGCCCCACCTCCATGAAATTGAACAAGTAGCTGAATGTCTGCATCCATGCTGCAAGGGAGAAAAGTTGTCTGGAGTGCTCTTTAGTTTGGCATCAAGTTGGGGCCTGAACATTTTGTTCAACTTCAACAAGTAAGATGAACCACTTTGGCTTCCAATGTAGTAATCTGCAAAGGTGTAAACAGAATACAGATAGGCAGAAAAAGCCTTGAGATCACCAAGAAACAGTTATTACTGTAGAGTACAATTAGCAGATACTGTTGCAACATTTGCTGTGGATTACTGTCTGTGGTGCTGTGACATAATCTACAAAACCCACTTAGACTGTCGTGGCTAGTGTGAGCTACAGTAATAGTTAACAATTCAAGGAAGAGCCCCAGCAATAGCAATCCTTACAGGTGCCTATTCAATGAAAAAAATGAACAACAAAACAGAAGAACTCTGCACACCAGACCTTCTGGATATTCACTTTTAATTAAATGGAAAATGCAAATGTGCCAAATGTGCAAATATAGAGAATCACAGCCAGTACAAAAGATGTCACTACAACAAATCATGCTCCCATACATATTTGTCATCCATTGATCTGTTTATTGGGGGTGGGTGGTGTACATTTGCACATTTGACATGAACTTTATGCATTTTATAGTTAAATAAAAGTGGCTATCCAAAGGCTTTAGTGTGCTGAGATTATATTTTTTGATTTAAAGTAACAGTTACTATTCATTGACCTCAAGATTTATACCACCTGTAGTCTCAAACTCTTCACTTTCCTTTATACTAGTTACTATATTATCCCTTGCAGTGGCATATATTTAAAATTACATTTTTATATTATGATTATTTTGTATTATATCTTCAATGATTTTTATGTTATGTATTTTACATATGAAATGATGCATAGTGATATGAGATTTAAAATAAAATGTTTTTGTTATTTTTTATATAATTTTCTTTGATTTACAGTATATGAAAAGATAACAGGATTTGCAATAATTAATGTTTTGTGTTAAAAGAACTTTTGGACCTCTGTGCTTTTTCAGGTAATATTAATATCTATCTTTTATTTACATACCAAGAGAAATAATGTTATGATAGTATAGTAGTATGGTTCTTTGGATTGCTGCAAAGATCATA
This sequence comes from Neoceratodus forsteri, assembly GCA_016271365.2. Taxonomy (NCBI): domain Eukaryota; kingdom Metazoa; phylum Chordata; order Ceratodontiformes; family Ceratodontidae; genus Neoceratodus; species Neoceratodus forsteri. The sequence goes on along the minus strand of CM057455.1, from coordinate 631,931,794 downwards.
TGAAATGATATGTGTGGCATTCAAGTGAACTCAACCCAAGGTGGGTCATGGAAAGGGTTGCTTATTGTGCTGCCACTGGCAGAGGAGGCAGCGGAATGTGACTGCGATGATGTGTGACACAACTATGCACATTTGGAGTAGATGATACTAATACAATATCAATTTATTTTCATTCTTAAATATATTTTTCTGTTGGGTATATGACTAGAAAATGTGATTTCTGAATGAACATATGATGAGGCATGATGATTATAATTTATAGCAAAATATTTTTATCGGAAATAGAAGTAAAATTTCAGGATGGATTACTTCTATTCTGAGTAGGAACACTGGAACCACTTGAAAAGGAAGAGGCAGAAACTGGAGTGTTCTGCTTTGCTTAATATGGTTTTATCACCGAATGCAGTGGATGACCATAAGGGAAGAATGCTTGAACTGCTGTAGGAGTGGAATCAATAGATTTCTGGAGACTCATGGAACACGGTTTTATAGCTGTACTATCATGCACACAGCTGCCTTTGTCCCATTGCGCATGACCATGGCTCCAAGTTCCTGTTCCACTATAGCCAGCTACAATCTCCAGCACCACTCCTTGCAGAACTTGTACTTACTTGGTGGAACTGTCATGATTAAATGTTTATCTGCTCCTTTCTGCCTCCTATATCCTCTTTCCCTCCTGTTATTAATTTCATGTTTACTACATGCACTGGCAACACTCATGTGACTGATGATGGTATGGCACAGCTCGCGAGGATGCTAAAATGATGACTCAGAATAGCTGTAGATGATTTTTGATGCCCTTTGACACACACGGCATTCCCACTCACACAGACAAGCAACAATGCTGTATAACCCATAAGGTGACTGAGAAGAGTCCCACCACGAGGCCATCCTCCCCACTGACAGATCATCCACCCAACAGACCTTGTAACCTAAAATCCCATAGAGTGTACACAAGGATGTGGGGCAGGAAACTCACCAATGAAGACTGCTACCTTTGAGAAAGGACTTGCTGTCCGAAACATGTCAGGCATTGCCTGGTGTTGTTTGCACTTCAGTTAAATGTGTTTTTGCCACTATTGCTTGACGTCCCAGTTTTGGTTAGTGTGTTCAGGAAACCTATGCAGCAGACATTATAGCTTTATGTGTTCATATTAATGGCAGGCTCGCACACACGAGCAAAAAAAAAGGATGTATTTGTGCCCTGCACTCTGCAGTCTGCTACATTCAATCTGCCCTGCTCCTTCTGCAGGAAAATAAATAAATGTGGATTTTTGTGCCATCTTCCACACCAACATTCAGAAAACAATATTAATTAAATAAATATTTGAAATATCTCCCGGATTTTTTACAGTCTTGTACATTCACTCTGTCTGCTCCTGATGCAGGCCTGCATTTAGCAGTAGGCTTGCACAGTGATGCTCACCACTACTCTGCAGCATGATTTTTCTAGCCTGCTTCCTAAAATTAAATATAGTGACAATTAACTAATTGGAATGATAATGCATTATTTTATGATGATTTGTTAAGTTTTCTGATCAAAGTCACTTTTTCCACATAAACAGAGCTACTGTACCTCTTGCTACAGTTCCTTCACCTGTGAGAAAGAGAGATGGAAATGGCACCACAATGTGCACAACACAAGGAGTTTTTGATCTCCAGCATCACTGTGTCAGTTCTACAGGTCATCTAGCTTGCTAACATCTTGGACATGTTAAGTGTGCTTTCCTGAAGATGTGCTACATAATGGTGTTGGCATGTCTGAAATACTAAAGAAAAATTGAGTTCCTGCAGACCTACTTCACCAGTGTCCCAAAGGTCAGATTTTGGCATGTTCACAAATGTAATTTTGGAATCTGCTCTTACCATGCAAGGAGTGACCTGATTTACAGCTGACTACTTTTATTTATTTATCTTTATTTGGAACTATAGTAAGTTTGTTTGTGGTTCACTGAGTGGGGCTCAGGCTCTTGGAGACAACAATAAAGTTTTTGATAGCCACTGCACTGAATAATCTCCAGTTGCTGGGCATTCTCTGAAGAGCCTGAGTACAAAAATTGGGATGTGGGGTTTAACAATTCTGGCTCTACCACTAAATGCCAATTATTTATTTATGTATTTGGTTTTTATTTACTGGGTAGGTACACTAGACAAGAGTATTGCCTATATTCAGGCACAACCTGGGAGAGTACAATCAGGAGAAAGCAGGGTACAAAGAAGGTACAAACATCAGTGACAATTGTTCATGGTGCAGCATGAAGTGGGAACAAAACAATTTTGCAGATTGCTGACAAAAGCAAGACATATTTCTGTGGAAACTGAGAGAAAACAAATACCCTTACATTAGCTACTTGCACTGGATGATACAACAATAATAATTAAAGACACATGACAAATAACAGTTTTAACAAATGATTTTGTGGAGGGAATGGGAACATGCAGATTTTATACAGTGGAGGGAGACAGTAAGTGCCATGTAGGTAGGGAATGCTACTGGGAGTCAGTCTCAAGTTACAGCACAGGAGCAGCCAACAGAGTCAGTCAGGTGGGTATGGAGACCCAGTTTAAAGGCTAGAGTGGGATTTAGAAGTATAATGTGAGGAAGGAGTTTCAGATGCTGAGGGCCAATTTAGCGAGGACAGTTCCCTCTTTGTGAGGTATCTGGGAATTTCAAGTTGGGTTTGTATGGATAACCTAAAGAGATATGCTTGGGAGGGATGAGATAGCAGCCTTGAGAGATACTCAGGTGTTCCCATTCTGATGACACTGTCAATCAACCATCCAGTAGAAAAGAGTCTGTGTGAAGTCGAGGAGAGCCAATTTAGTTTGGAATAGAGTTCACAGTGATGAGTCAGTCTGTGTACAGAGAGGGCGAATCAGCATATGCTATTATAACAGGTGCTCCATTTATGGAGGGCCTTGTTGGCATTAAGCTATACCTGTGAGCAGTATGTAAGGAGGAAGGATGAAACCTTTGCAATAGCAAGCTGGGCAGCATCATTCAGCAAGGACCTAATTCTATAGGCAATGCCTAGTTTGGAGTTAACCACCTTGCAAGTAGACGTAAGGTGGAGGTTAAATCCAGAGATGGGTCAAGTGTGACTCTAGGTAGCAAAAGGAGTTAACAGATTCCTATGGGGAGCCATCAAGACATAGTACTGAAAGATCCGGAGCACAGGATTTGATTCTAGAGGGGAGCCAAAAGCATAGCCACAGTTTTCTTAGCATTAAGTATGAGTTTGTTTTGTAGAAGCTAGACTTGTAAGCAGCCAAAGTCAGCTTGAAGATTCTGCCTTACTGATGTGGGGTCTTTACCACTAGCGAGAAGCACCATGTTATCAGCATAAAGGATCAGCAAGGAGAGACAGGAAGTGAAGGCAGGTTGTTAATAAAGAGAGAGACAAGGAGAGGGCTACATAGATCCCTGGGGAACTCCAGGTTGGGAGGGGTCAGAGACAGCAGTTGAAATTTGAACAAATTGCCTCCTCCCATTGAGGTAGCTATCAAACCAAGAGATGGCGGACTGGGAAAACCCAGGATGAACAGTTTGGAGAGTAGAAGGGGTGATTCACAAGATCAAAAACCTTAGTGAGGTCAATAAATATGGCCCCAGTGAGCAGGCTCTTATCCATTGCTGTGAAGACTTTGTTTGATACCTGAAGTAGTGCAGTTGTGGTGCTGTGCCCAGTTCGGAATCCATGTTGAGCAGGGGATAGAATGTTGTGAAGGTGCAGATATTCTGAGACCAGGTGGCAACAGCCTTCAAGTAGTTTATTTAAGGTAAAAAGAATGGTGATCGGTCTGTAGTTAGCCATGTTTTTGGTGTCCTTTTTGTGTTCAGGGACAACTCAAGCAGTTTCCATAGTGTAGGCACTGTCTGAGTTAGTATAGATAGGTTGTAAATTCTTGCAATAGGGGCAGTAGAGCTGGAGCTGCCATTTTGATGAAATAGGGCAGTAATCCATCTGGACTGGCAGATCCATGAGGGAAGATAGATTTAAGAAGAGGCAGCACCTTGGTAGTGGAGAGTGATCTGAGCAGAAAAGAGGTCCTGAAGGATGGTGGCTATCAGGAGAGGGTGCAGGGGACTGGTTAATTTTGCAAGGTATTCAAAGAGATCGGAGAATTGTGCATTCAGCGCATTTGCAATTGTAGGTAGATGGTTACAGTTGGGTCATTTAGCATAATTTCAGTTATGGCCGTCTTGAGCCTTTGGCCTATGAAATTTTGATGTTGTTCCAAAACCCTGGAGTCACCCACTGAAGACTGGAGAAGCTTAAGGCAATAGTTACTTTTTGCCCTCTGAATATCTTTTTTTCAGGCATTCCTCATTGTTCTATAATTAGCCCAGTCATCTGTTTGTTGGGATTTCTTGGCCAAGGCCCAGGCCTTATCCCTTCTTCTCATAGTCTGAAGGAGGTCTTTATGTAGATATCTGTTTACAGAGCCCCTAAGATGCCTTTTTCTCAACTGGACATGCAGATCCTGTAGGACTAGTAGCTGAGAATTTAGGTAGTCAAGTGCTATATTTACATCCTCAGAGATATAGATAGGTGACCAGTCGATGCTATTAATATCATAAAGGAGTGGGCTTGGATTCAGTTTGGCAAAACCTGAAACTGAATAATTCTGGGCAGGGGATGGGGCAGTGACCATTCCAAATGCAGAAGGTAGGTAGGTGATCTCTGATAGAATCAGAAAAGGTGCCTGCGGCAATAAGTTTATTTGCTCTGTTTGTGGCTATCCAGTCCAGGAGAGACTGATGCTTGCTATTTGCTGAGATTCGAGTAGGGCTAGTAATCAATTGCAAAAGGTGAATTCAGGTGAGAGCTTCTGTGTACAAACCAGAGTGAGTACCTGATAGGTCAAGGTTGAAGTCACCTATTAAAATTAATTCAGATTTACCCTTTAGAGTAGAGAGATAGTCCAAGAGCCCATTTAGGCTGGGGAGTGCTCCCTTTGGAGGATTATAAGCACATATCAGGTTTAGCCTTTCTCTCCTGCCTAAGAGCAGAACAGTATGCAGAGTTTCACAGATACCTGATAACCCTGAGTGTTGGACAGAGATATTGAGATGTTCTTTATAATATAGAGCAACCCTCCACCCTCTGTTTAGAGGGGTGATCAAATCTCATAAGGTGCTAGCCATTTATTTTGTATACTGTGTCAGGTATGTCTGGCCTAAGCCAACTTTCAGTCAATCCTAGAATATCCAGGTGATAGTGGGCTACCCAGGCTTCCAGTTCAGTGAAATTAGCAGGTACACTTCTAATATTCATATGAGCTATGTTGATGCCCTTTGTGGAGAACCAGGAGGCATCATTTGTTGATCTAGCATTGTGGGGGGCAGGATTTGATTCAATATCCCAAGATAGGGATAAATGCAGGAGAGCTACCCAAGTTCCTCTGGTGAGGCGATGAATGAGTTTGAGGCATTTGGGCATAACAGGGGAGTGAAGGAGAAGAAAATGACCTAGTTTGGCAGGACATGTTAGATCCAGGGTCAGGTTAAGGAAAGGATGTGATTTCTTAGGAAGCAGATTCGAGTAGACAAAGAGTTTTCATGTGAGTGGAACCCAGAGTCGCCAGCAGTTATATTAAGTGAGAGTGGGAGAGGTAATTAGGAGAGTACCAGTCCTGCAATAGTCAAAAGTGCCCTAGGCCTCATAAGGGAAAACATCTTGTAATGGGAGAGAGAAAGAGCACTTCAAACAATCAACCCAACAGGAGAGGAAGTGGAAGTTAGTAAAATATTAGGGGGTTCCAAACTAGGAAGAACAAGAGGTGGAGGGGAAACCCTAGATCCAAAGGGCTAGAATTCAAGGCAGAAAGGGTGCCTTTTGATAGTGCCTATCATTAAGGTCGGGGCAGTTGAAAGGTACCTAAAGTATCCAGTGACTGAAAGTAAAAAAAAAAAAATTAAAGGACTGACTGGACAAGTGGAAGGTATGTTTTAAAATAATTATGGGAGAGAGTAGAAGAACGCTGAGTCCTGGTTCGAGTTGAACCTAGGAATAGGAAGGAAACAAGAAACACCCTTATGAAATTAGATCATGGCATGAGTTTTGTGCAGTTCTGAAATCAGAGGCATATAGGTTAGAGTGGTGAGAGGTGGCAGATTTGCCTTGCCCAATCAATATCAGGCAGAGAGAAGCAGCAGAAGGCAGAGACAGATAGTGCACTGGCAGGGAGCCACAATGGGCAGAGTCCAATGGTGCATTTAATATTGGGAGGGATGGGAAGGGTGGGTGGCAAAAAATCAAGCCAGCAAGCAGGAGGTCCAAATGAACTGCAGCGCCTGCTTCAATAAATTACACTTAGCAGACAGGATTTTCTTTAAAACTAACAGGCCGCAACTAGAGTTGTATTTAGTGATATTAACCAGCCAGGATTTAGTTACAAATTCACAGGCTGCAGTGACTATAATATTAGCTAAAAACACACAGTCTCTCAGTAGAGCATCCAGGATGAGCAGGAAAAGGTGCCAAGATTTAAACTGACACAGTTCTCTCTCTCATACCTTCCGATGGTCAGCTGGGGAGCTTTGGACTGGGTGCGGTTAGGGAAACCTGGGAGGCTTTTTCATCTTAGCCCTCATGACCCTGTGGAAGAGGGAGAAAACAAGGCTTAAGTAGGTTTAGAGGAAAGAGATGAGCCAGTAAAGATTAGGCAAACTAGGTAATTCTAGGGGCAGTGGAGGAGGGAGTTACAGGGAGGGAAGGAGACAGGAAATTTACAGAGGTCAGTTGAAAGCACAAGGGAATCAGGCTAGGAAAGGAGCAGAATATAATGTAGATTTTAACTGTAGTACTGCACTAAGGAGCAGTGGTAAACTTATGAGTGCCTTGTTTGTGCACCTAACAAGGCTTTTGACCTTATGGACAATGCCTGATCCTGTGGAAGTTAAGCAGTCTTGGTATGGAAACACCTTTTGTGTACTGGTTCACTAATTATCTAAAAGGTTGAAGGCATTCTGTTAAAGCTGATTAGATTTTTTCTAGCCTTAGAGGTATAATGCATGGTGCCCTGTAAATAGTACCTGTTGCTTTACCTATTATTTTCCTAATTATAAATAAATTGTCCTTTGTACATGCATCTAATTGTACGAATGTGCATAGATGATGTGGTGCATTATTCATATTCTAAAGATTGGAAGTAAATCAATGTCATGGTGAGCCTGATTTTCAAAAATGGATGGAGTTCAGCACAAGTTGCACCAAATCCCTACCTGCAGCAAACCCAGGAGCACCAAGGACCCTGTGCAGATTTTGGTACAACATGGTTCCAACACCAAAGTCTGTTGAGTCATGCACTAATCAGGTGGCACAAGGGAAGGGTTCAATGGAGGATGCCGTAGTCCCCTGATTGGTGAATTCTAGCCATACATGTGCACTTTGACTGGGGCAGTAGAAGATGACGACCTGTGGAACATATGCAGGGAATGCAGGCTCTTGGTGCATGAACCCAGATGAACCCACTGTAGCTGCAAAGAGTAGTCACAGTGGAAGGAACATTCAAAGTCAGTGTCAGGTTCTTCAGTTTCCAATACATTTTATCAAGCCAAAATAAAAATAAAACAAAGCAAAACCAGAATTCAAACAGAAAGAGACCATGTAAGGTATTCAGGCAGGTAACACAATGCCCAGTACCACTTGGAGTTCGCCTAATGCCTAGATCCAACACCAGCACAAAGCTCTGTCTTGGCTACAGCTCTGCCACAAATGAACTGATGAGACACAGGAGATGTCAGCTTTACATACATCCAGGTGTTACAGGATTGACTTACAGTCTGTCAGTCATGACATCATTTGATTGACAGAACTAAAAACAACACTATTTAAATTTAAAACCATTTACATTATTTCAGAACGTTATATAGATAGGACAAATATATACAATAGGTTCCTATAATTCAGGTACATATATTTACAATTTTTACTTTTTATAGAAACATAGAAATTGGTGGCAGATAAGGACTGCTAGGCCCATCCAGTCTGCCCATAGGCCTATACATTGTATGTGTCCACTGACCTATGTGAATAATGGCTTTCATCACTCCCTCCTCTAAAACTATAATGCCTGTTCCAGGCATGCATAAACCTCTCCCCTACTACCTCCTGTGGTAGACTATTCCAAGCATCAACTACCCTTTCTATGTAGAAAAACTTCCTCCATTACCTCTTAATCTACTCCTTCCAATTTCATATTGCCCCCTTATTCTAGTACTTTTCTAAATTGGAAAAGGTCCACCACCTGCACCTTGTACGCCTTGAAAGTTTCAATCATGTACTCCATTCTCCTCTTCTTCAGTGAGTACATATTGAGGTCCCTTAGTCTCTCCTCATATGTTTTGAGGTGCAAGCCCTGTACCATCTTTGTTGCCATTCTCTGGATAGTCTCAGCTTTGTCTATGTCCTTGCACAGGTGTGGCCTCCAGAACTGCATGCAGTACTCCAGGTGAGGCCTTACCAATGTTTTGTACAATGGCATCACCTCCTACCTCCTGCTAGTGATACCTGCCTATGAACCCCAGCATGCCACTGACCCTCCCTGCCACCTTTGTGCACTGCTTTGATACCTTAAATTCATCAAAGATGATAACCTCTAGGTCCCTTTCTCTTTGGTGACAGTCAGCTCCTCCTCCCAACCTGTAGCTGTCCCCAGGATTCCTCTACCCAGGTGCATTATTTTGCACTTCTTTGCATTGAACCTCAGTTGCACACATCTCTGACCATCTTTCAAGCTTTTCCAGGTCCCTCTTCATTTTCTGCACCACATTCTGGAGTATCCACCCAATTGTAAATCTTGGTGTCATCTGCAAACAGGCAGACCTTTCCTTCCAGCCTCTGCAATGTCACCAATGAAGACATTGAACAGGACTGGTCCTAGTACGGATCCCTGTGGTACCCTGCTGGTCAGCCCCTCTCCCCAGATTGTATCCCATTTACCCACACCTCTGTCTCCTGTTAACCAGTTCTTGACCCAGTTCACCACCTTGTCTCACATGCCCAGACTACCCATCTTGTTAATCAGCATTCTATGTGGGATGGAGTTGAAGGCTTTGCTGAAACCTAGGTAGGTGACATCTCCCACCCTCATTGATTTACTTCCCTAGTCACCCAATCAAAAAATCTATTAGATTAATTTGACATAACCTTCCTGCTGTGAACCCATGTTGCCTCAGATTCTGAGCACTGCTGGAATCCAGATGTGCCACTGTCCTTTCTTTCAGCAGTGTCTCCATGATCTTTCCCACCACTGAGGTGAGGATGACTTGCCTGTAGTTCCCCACCTCCTCCCTATTGCGCATTTGTGCAGTGGGACTGCATGGCTACATAGCTTAACCCCACCTTCTACTAGGAGTTTCCCTATCCCACAGCCTGTCAAAATCTAGGAAGGTGTTGCCAGCCGATTCCTAGAATCAGGGACAAGGAAATGGAGAGGCACTCCAGAGACAGCAGGTAAGCATGAGGCCTTCACAAAAGTTAAACAAATACAAACAAAAAAAATTGCCATTTACTCTCCTTATGTCAGCATCCTGACACAAGTTACATCAATTGTTTAGCATTTAGCATTACTGCTGATAAAAATGTGTTGAATTTCAAATAAACAAAGCTAAAATAAACATTTCTGACACATGAAGGTAACAGGAAAGGAGAGGAGAGATTGAGTGTGAGTGTTATAATGTCTCTTTCAGTCATGGAAATAAACTGCTGTTCCAAGGGTTGCAAAATCAGAGATAGGAGAAGGAAAAAAATTATGTGCAGGAATGTTTTAAACCTGAGAGGCAACCCGGCTAGGGCAGTTACTTTTAGTTTTCTGATTTGTTTACAGCTGAAAAAAAAATTACTAGCATTCTGGATCCCAGCCAGCACGGCTCTGGCAGTATTATATGCTGCTCTGAATGCATTATTGCACCACAGTTTACTGAAGTTTTCTGCATTTGGCTCAGCAACAGTTAAGGATCAAACCAGGCACCAACATCACTCAGCTGCATGTATTCAAAGAGCTGGCGCTCAGTTCACTGCACTAAAAAAAAAAGCACTTTAAAGAGAATCAAACAGAAAGGGCAAGATAGAGAAAAACCCATGTACAGAACAGAATGGGGACGAAAAATACAGTTATAACAGTTCCAAACTAAAACAAACTGGCCAGAGCCAATAGGGCTGCAGTCGAGGAAGGGTCAAAATGGTGAAACTTACCATGTTACAAGCCTGCATTTGCAAAATGTAACGTAGGCTCATAAGTTTATATATATATATTTTTAATTGTACAACAGATTTTCAAAATAGCCCTGTAATGACCCTGCCTCATGAAAGAAGGCAGAGAAAATGTTCATCTCCTGGCCAAAGGTAATTTTGTGCAGGGACTGCGAAATCATCTTTTGGGATGCAAAAACACATTTTGAGCAGAAGCTGATAAATGACAGCTATCACATTCTTGAGTGTTGTACAGAAATGGCTATGTTGAAAATGTGAGGTAAAAATATTGAATAGTACCAAACTTATGAGCCTGCATTAGCAAAATCAACATAGACTCATAACGTATTTTTAAAAATATTTTATACCAAATTTATAACATAGCCTTCTTATGATCCCATCTCATGAAGAAGGGCACAGAAAATTTTCATCTCCGGTCCAAAATGTGATTTTGTGCAGGAACACAAAATCACCTTTCAGGATATAACACATTTTGTGCCATAATTTGAACAATGACAGCTGTCACATTCATGAAATGCTGTAAAGGTATGGTTATTTTGTGAATTTGAGGAAAGAAATATTGAAAAGTCCCACAGTTAAGAGCCTGTGTTCACAAAATTCCAATGCAGACTCATAGCGTTGTTGTTTTAATTTTATATTTACACCAAATTTTCAACATATGCTTCTTATGACTCCACCTCATGAACTAGGGCAGATACATTTTTAACTCCTATCTGAAAGCGACTTCATGCAGGAATGCAAAATCACCTTTAGGGATGTAAACAAAATAAATCTTTGGGCTAGGATTTGAAAATGACAGCTGTCACATTCATGAGGTGCTGTAAAGATATGGCTGTATTGTGAATTTGGGGAAAATATTGAAAATTACCCAAGTTACAAGCCTTCGCTCACAAAATTCAACATAGGCTCATAACTTTATTTTTTTAATTTTTACACTAAATTTTCAACATAGCCTTCTTATGACCCCACCTCATGAACAAGGGCAGAACATTTTCAGTCCCTGCCCTAAAAGTGATTTTGCACAAAGATCATGAAATCACCTTTCAGGACAGATGTGCCAAGGGATGGGGCAAAAGGAGTAAGGTCATCAGGAAATTGAGGGTAATAGTACCAATGTCCGTAGTCTGGGCAACAAGCTCCCTGAGCTGGTGGCCTTGATGGAAGAGGATGCCTGGATATCATAGCAGTCATAGAAACATGGTACACAGAGAACCATGACTGGGATGTTAACATACCAGGGTAGATAACCTACAGGAGAGACAGGCAGGGAGAAGAGGGGCAGGAGTAACTCTCCATGCAAAGGAAGGGATAAAAGCAACTGAACAAAAGAGTAAACAGGGAGGAGGGAGGCACTGTGGGTCACCTTGGAGACTGGAAAAGGCACAACAATCTGCACAGGGTTGTGTACAGACCCCCATGTCAGGGGGAGGGAATGGACAAGGATATGATAGAAGGCATTCTTAGAATGGCAGAGAAAGGAGATACTGTTGATGGAGACCTGAATATGCCAGATGTTAACTGGAGACATTTGCTGCAGCCACATCCAAGAGCAGGGCCATTCTTGATGCCCTACAGGTGGCAGGCCTCAGACAGCTAGTTTCAGAACCCACTCATGAGGGAGCAATCTTAGACCTCATACTCTCAAATGGGGGCAGTGAGAGGATTTCAGATCTAGAAGTGGGTTGCCATCTGGGAACAAGTGACCATCAAACAGTGTGGTTCACGTTAAACTCAGCTACAGAGTCAAGCCATCACAAAAGTAAGGTACTGGACTTCGGGAGGGCTGACTTTGGCAAGATGAGAGAGTGCCTCAGAAAAGCACTAGCAAACAGGCTAGAAGGAGGTGTTGAGCAACAATGGGGAATCATCAAAACTGCCATCATAGAGGCAACAAGCCTTTTAGTGAAGCAAATAAACAAATCAAAATGAAAGAAAAAGCCGCTATGGTTCTCAAAAGAGGTGGTTGTGAAAGTCAGAAAGAAAAAAATAGCAATCAGGATGTATAAGGAAACACAGAAGGAGTAGGACAGAGAGCTGTACCAGTTAAGGCAGAAGGAAGCAGGAGGGAAGTCAGAATAGCAAAGGCCCAAACTGAGGAAAAGATAGCCAACTCAGTTAAGAAGGGGATTTTGAAAATAGGACATTTAAATATACAGAGTCTATTACCTAAAAAGATTTATTAGAAGGATGGTTGGTTGAAACTTCTTTTGATATTTTGGCTTTGACAGAGACCTGGTTAACTGATGGAGTAACTGATGATGAAGTTAGGATAGAGGGTACTCGGTATATAGAAAGGATAGAAAAGGGAAAAGGGGGTGGTTGTTTAATTTATGTTAAGAGTAATTTATCAGTTAATATGAATACTGTTGGTCAGGACAGTTGTTATTATGAGTCCCTGGTAATTGATTTAGTTTTAGGTGGAAATAAGGTGCTCACTTTAATTGATGTGTATGTACCTCCTTTGAATGTTAGCAAGGGAATTGAAGCTTTTTTCATGATCTATCTTTCCTTCCTCTAGAGAATTGTTAATTTTGGGTGATTTTAATTTGGATTGGTCTTCAAATCAAGCAATTGATGTTAGAAATTTGGTTTTAGATTTGGGTATGTTCCAGTTGGTGACCGAATCCACTAGATATAATTATCGAACTGGGTATGAGTCACTAATTGATTGGATTATTACTAATTGTCCGGATCATGTAGTTAAGTCAGGAGTTTATCCAGATTGTCTTAGTGACCATTGTGCAATTTACTGTGAATGGTCTGTGAAATATTTTAAAGAACGCATAGAACTTTGCAGTATCGGAAAGTTTCTGACCTTAATTTGCAGTCTTTTCAGACGAAGTTCAGTTAATTGATTGGTCTTTCTTAGATGTTATTGATGACATTGATGATGCCTTTCATAGGTTTTGTAGTTACTTTGTTGGTATTTGTGATAAGTTATTGCCGTTTAAGACTGTTAAATTGAAAGCGGAGGAAAATATGGTTCAATTGTGACCTAAGGAAAATTATAAAGGATAGAAATAAGGTTTGGAATAAGTTTAGGAAGCATAAGACAATTGGTTTGCAACAGGAATATAAGAGATTACGTAATCTATGTAAGGCAAAGGTTAGGAAAGCGAAAAGGACTACTTGCTAAATAAATTGGGTAAGGGTTGTGTGATACTAAGGCCCTTTGGAAAGTTTTGAATGATTTAATGGGAAGGAGTAAGGGTTTGGATAATATTACGTTGCAATTAGATGGACAATTGGTTAGTGATCCAATAAAAGTAGTTAATGGGTTTAATGCACATTTTACTGATTTGGAAAGGTTTAATATTCAAGGACGTGTTACAAGTTTGGAATTAGAGGAATTACTTGAGGAAAATTATGTGGATGGGGGTGTCTAAATTTCATTTTCGGGAGCTTACTGAAAATGAGGGTTTGATGTATATTTTGAAGACTGATCCTAGGCCATGACCTGGGGAGGATGGAATAGATTATAGAATTTAAAAAAGTTAGGTCAATAATTGTTCCAATGCTGACAAAAGTTTTAATTTTCCCTTGTTAATAATATATACCCTTCAAAGTGGAAATGTGGTGTTGTAAGGCCAATTTATAAAACAGGTAGTAAAATTAATGTTAATAATTACAGACCCATAACATTACTGCTCCTTTATCCAAATTATTAGAAGTATTGTTTCCGATCAGGTTAAAGTTTATTTGGATCAAAATTTTCTATGGTCTCCTTCACAGCATGGATTTAGGCAGGGATTTAGTACTGAAACTGCCTTGGTGAGGTTCACGGGCAGGTGTATAATGCCTTAGATGAGGGTAAAATAGTAGCTGCTGGCTTTGTGGACCTCACCAAAGCGTTTGATTTAGTTGATCATGGGAAGTTGTTAATGAGTTTGTTGGAGGTTAATTTTCAAAGGAGTGATATTATGGTTTAATAATTATTTAATTGGTAGGGTGCAGAAAACTATGATGAATGGCGATTATCTGATGAGGGCATTTTGATGTGGGTGTTCCCCAAGGGTCTGTATTGGGTCCTTGTTGTTTACCTTATTTTTAAATTCTCTGCATAAAATATGTAAAGAAACAGAGCTTATTTTGTTTGCAGATGATGCAGTTTTATTATGTATTGGTAATACTTTACAGGTTGTACAGCAACAGTTACAGGATGATTTTAGTTTGATGCATGGTTGGTTAATGGAGAAAATTTAGTGTTAAACCATGTATAAACAAAATGTATAGTATTTAATAATACAAGATCTAATGTGAATTCTGAGCTAACTCTAAAGGATAATTATGGAAATAATATAGAAAGGGTTACTGAAATTTGTTACCTAGGCCTGGTTATTGACTGTAACTTATCATTTGAAATATATATTCTGAAATTAATAGGTAAGTTACATAGAAGATTAGGAATGCTTTATCGATTGAAAAGTATTTAACAGATGAGGTTAGGATAATTTTAGTTAATAGTTTATTGTTTTCAGTTATTGATTATGGATTAATTATATATTTTTACTTGAGTTAGAATGCGTAATAAGTTGGAATCTACTTATCATAGTATTATTAGATTTGCTACAGGACAGAAGAAAATAACTCATCATTGTTTAGTTTATTGTTCTTTGGGGTGTTTGTCATTAGTTGATAGGTTTAGATTACGTGTCTTAGTATTTCTTCAAAAATTAAATTAGAAATTTTTCTGGTGTTATTTGTGATATGTTTTCTAAATTGATTAATGGTGTAAGAACCAGTGTGAGGTTAATTTAAACTTTAAATTTCGGATTCCCTACTATAAAAGTGTGTTTGCTCAGAATTCCTTCAATTTTATGCAGTGAAATTGTATATATGAATTGCCCTCCAATATTATGCAATGTGTTACAATTTTGTCATTTAAGAGGGTTTTAAAGAAATTTTTGGTTGTTAATTCAAAGTGTTGTTTTAAATAATGTATTTTTATATGTATGTGTGTTTTATATTTATATGTTTGTATATTATTTATGTATGTTTTATGTTGTGACTGGGCATCAGTGAAAATGGGCATTTTGCTCACTGATTATACAGAATAAAAATAAACAAACAAAATAAACAAACAAAACCTTTATAGGTACATCAGCGGCGAGAAAGACAAAGGAGGGATAGTGAGGCTGAATAGAATGAGCGTGGGTGGGCAGAGGGGACAATGAAAAGCAGGGATACTGAGCGAATATTTCTGCTCAGTATTCACAAAAGGAGGTGGAAGTGCCTAATCGAGATTAACAGAAGCACTCTTGATAGGGGTCAATCCCAGTCCTTTCACAGAAGAAAGGGTTCTGCAAGAACTCCTAAAATTGAAGGTGGACAAAGCAATGGGCCTGATGGAATTCACCCAGAATTCTAAAATAATTAACAGGGGAACTAGTGAAACCACTGGCTACTCTTTTAATAAATCATGGGAGGATGGTGTGGTACCTGAGGACTGGAGGAAGGAGGATGTGATTCCCTTCACAAAAGTGGGACCAAGACAGAGGCAGGAAACTACAGACCTGTAAGTCTGACTTCTGTGCTAGGGAAAGTGATGGAGTCACTTCTGAAGGAAAGAATAGTTGAGTACCTAGAGGCCAGTGGGGCACAGGACCCAAGGCTGCATGGGTTCACAGCGGGAAGGTCATGTCAGACGAATCTAATAGATTTCTTTGACTGGGTGACCAAAGTAGTAGACCAGGGAGGGGCTGTGGACATGGCCTACCTAGACTTTAGAAAGGCATTTGACACAGTCCCACACAAAGATTAATAGTTAAATTAACCAGCCTGTGAGTGGGTCCCAGGGTGGTAGCCTGGTAAAACATTGGTTGGACAACAAGATACAGAAGGTAATTGTAAATGGAGTCCACTCTGAAGAAAGAGAGGTTACTAGTGGGTACTGCAGGGTTCAGTATAGGTCCAGTCCTTTTAATGTCTTCAAAGTGACATTGCAGAGGGACTGGAAGGAAAAGAATGCCTCTTTGCAGATGACACAAAGATCTGCAACAGGGTTGATACACAAGGAGGCGTGGAAAGGATAAGAAGGGACTTGGCAAGGTTGAGAAGAATGGTCAAGTATGGCAGCTAGGATTCAATGCAAAGAATCGCAAAATAATGCACCTGGGAAACAAGAACCCAGGGAAGAATATACATAATGGGGAGGAGGTAGCAACAACAACAAAAAGGAAAGGAACTTGGGGTAATCAAATCAGATGACCTTAAGGTTAGCAAGCAATGCGAGAAGGCAGTAGGGAGGGCTGGGGATATAATAGGAAAGGCATCAGCAGCAGAAAACAGGAAGTTGTTATCCCTCTGTACAGACAGTTGGTGAGACCCCATCTGAGTACTGTGTCGAGTTCTGGAGACCCCATCTCTGCAAGAACATAGACAGGATAGAGGCAGTCCAGAGGAGGGCAACTAAAATGGTGCAGGGTCTGCAAGAGAAGCCGTGATGAGGAGAGACTAAAGGAGCTTAATATGTATACCCTTGAGGAAAGAAGGGAGAGGGGGACATGATAGAAACTTTAAGTACCTCAGTGGAATCAACAAAGTCCAAGAGGGTAGCATCTTTCAGAAAAGAGGCGTGCAGAACAAAGGGACACAATTTAAAGATGGGGGCGGTTCAGGGGCAATGTGAGAAGTATTATTTCACAGAGAGGTAGTGGATGCAGGAGACAGCCTTCCTGAGGAGGTTGTGGGGTCTAAAATGTGGGAGAATTCAAGAATGCATGGACAGACGTAAGGCAATTCTTGTGGGGGTAGGAAGAAATAGGTTTGGTTAACTAGGATCTGCGGCCTATCCTGTAGGTAGAAATGGGCAGACTAGATGAGCCAAGCGGTCCTTATCTGCCATCAAAGTCTATGTTTCTATGTTTCTAATGGCAGTGCAGTTGTTCATGAGGTGGGGTCCCAAAGAAGGTGTGTTGAAAATTTGGGGAAAATACTAAAATGGCCAAATTATGCCACTAATCTCAAAACCCTATTGAAATACATTGAACTGCATAACTGTTTCCTCAGTTTGTGGTCTAGCTTTGAAGATTGAAGATGTGTCTGCAGTCCAGAAAGATGATGGTGCTGATCCTCCCCTGCAGGTAAGTAAGGGCTTTGGGGGTGCTGAGTGGGAGGGTTGGGTGGGAGGACAATAACAGCGCCAAAAGACATCAATGGATGGTTTTCATTTTCAGGTAAAAAAATGCAAAAGACATCAATGCACAGTTATCTTTTACAGGAAAACACCAGACCAAGGGTTCCTGATGCGACACTGGGGACTGGGCACCCCAGTGTCACTGTTATGTTTCTCAGGAGTGGGTGCAGAGAAGGGAGGCGGGTGGGAGGAGAAAGGGCCGGTGGATTCGTGGTCACAACACTGAGAATTGGGCACCCCAGTGTCACTTTTATATTTCTCTGGGGGGTGGGTGCTGAAAAGAGGGTCAGGCGGGGTAGAAATAAAAAGCAACCTTGCATGCACAGTAGTGGACAGTGTGGATTTGGGATTGCGAAACTGAGACTGGTCACCCCAGTGTCACTGTTATGTTTCTGTGGGTTGGGTGGGGTGGGATGATGTGCTGAGAGGGAGAGTCAGGTGGGTAGCAGGGAATAATTATCTGTAAACAACAGTCTCAAGTCATGGCAGAACATGGCACTGTCTGCCATGTCAAGATGTACCAAACCACATTGTGCATGCACAAGTGCCGCTACATCGCAGTAGGTTTGGTGGCCATCTTGACATGGTGGACTGTGCCATGTTCCACTGTAAACTGCAAAAAAATAATGCTTCTTGACTGCAGTGGATGGAGAGAGGTGTGCTTTACAGACTGTGGAGGAGACTGTGAGGAACTCCACATTGTTCCTCGGTCAGTACCCAGTCTGGTGGGTCCTTTCTGAAAGAAAGAGGTCTGCAGGTCTTCACTCACTGCAGCCCTAAAAGAGGGGCATTTTCATTTTAAAACATTAATGCTTTTTAAGGCCTGCAGGTATACCTCCTGTCTATATAGTGATGCAGCTACTGGCATTATTTCACAATAAGAAAAAAATACTGCATATCAAATTATCTAATTCTTTCTGTCAGCATATGGTAAATATTTGTTAATACCTCTTTAGCTATAATAGAACCAGAAAACTTTAAGTGCTGACCCAAAACCTGAGGAGGTCACAAGCATGGGAGGTGGTCACAAAATAGGAAGGAGGTCACAGACCTGCTAAATTGTCACCTCCTCACATACTTCCCCTGCTAGAGAACACCTATTCACAAGAGTTTTCAAACAGCACAACACTGCTTGAAAACAGACTGCAAGCATCTCATGCCTGCTATATGGAGAAAAGGGCTATGGGATCCCAGTCCACCCTCTCAGGGATCCCACCACAGAGCCCTTACAAATGAAAATGTAACAAACTACAATACAGCTTATACAGCATGCCCAAACTATATATTGCACACATTTTCAATTTTCCTGGAGGATATAATTTATTCTGTATACTGTCTCTACAGCGACAATGTTTCAACAATGTGATCGATGCTGACAACATCGACCCACCTCTGTAAAGTCCACTTGGGACATTGGCACCTTTCCCTAGGTCCTGTACCCCATCCTTGAATCATCTCCGTCTCTGACCTAATAATAGTAAATTATGGGGGTGTAAAAACAACTTTGTTCTCCACTGCACCATGCTGACCACAATTGCAGTCGTTACAGTGGTGTCGGAGAACGTCGCATCAACAAGAAATTGTAGATGCGTTGTCAGAGATCCCATCTATTCCAGCTCCATAGCAGGATAGAAAGTCTGCATTAGCATATAGTTTACCAGATCTATGTTGGACCACAAATTTATATGGCTGTAATTCCAAATACCAATGAGTCAGTCAAGGGTTGGTATCCTTCATTACATTAAGCTACCTTAACAGATTATGCTCTACTAGCAAAACAAATTCATTTCTTAAACTGGAGGGTGGGAGGTTTAAGAGGAGTCAGGAAGCACTTCTTCACACAGAGGGTGGTGTACACTTGGAATGTGCTGCCAGAAGAGGTAATCTCATTGAAGACAGTGGGCAGCTTTAGAGAGGCCGGGATAGGCATAGGGGAAGGTAAGGATCATGTGAGGGAGGATGGGAGGAGGTGGGGAGGGAGGGCAGGGACATTAGCTCAAACTGCAGACCTTGCAATATGAGCAGACTTGACAGACCAAATGACCTTCTTCTGCTGGCTTCTTCATATGTGTGTATGTTCATATTTCCAGTTAAACAGTGTCTGAGCACTTCCACAATCCATTTCGCAGTCAAGCATTCCTTTCCTGTAGGGCATACTTCTTTTTGCACTCATGCAACTTCCTGCTTATGTAGAAAACAGGGAAATCATTGCACTGGTCATCACATGGCTGGCTCAGCACCCCACCCTCTTTCTTTCTTTGGCACCATAATAAGAGAGAGCACCGAGGACTATTTAATCTTTCTGTTATTCCCAATGATTCCAGTTTTAGGACTTTTAAAATAATATCCTGTTTTATCCTCTCAGCTAAACAATAAGGTTTCTGTCTTGCAGGTTTTGGATTCCCTGTATCAATGTTATGTTTATACACATCACTATTTCTGGTACCATTGTAAGATGACTTAAATTCAGACAGTACCATTTCCAGATCTTTCTTTTGGTCAGGGGCAAATCAGAATTTATAACAAACTCAGGCTCAGCTTCATTGTCAGGAGGATACAGTACCTGCTGTAGCCATTATCCAGGTCGTCCACTTCATTCAGTACCACTAGATATGGCTTAAGATCTTGTCACTGTGACCATAACTTTATTACATTTGCATGGTATACTTGGGCCCTTGTAGATTTACCAAGAATATAAATTTCATAATTATCTGGACTGGTTTGTTTAGTTACAGTAAAAAGTACCCTGCCATTTCATCAGAAGTTTATTCTTACTGGTGGGCAGCAGAATTAACACTGGTCACCAGGAGAGAAATTCTTCAAACTATTAACCCTTTGTCATAGTACTCCTGTTTTTTCTTGGTATCAAGACAAGCTTTATAGGATTTTTGAAAATACCTAACCAGACTTTATTTCAATTTTGTTAGGTATTATAATACATTCATAGGAGCCTTAAACTTGTTTTCCTGAATCTCCTTTACAACATCCAGGGGCCCTCTGGGAATTCTGCCATGTAAAAGTTTGACAGCAGAATAGCCAGTTGTAAATTATTAAAGCTCCCTATATGCAAACATTAAATGTGGCAGAAACACATCCCAGTGCTCACCTTCCTCATATGCATACTGTATTTCGTCAGCATTTTTGTCACTGTTTGATTCATCCTGTCTGCTAATCCATCACATTGAGGATGATAAAGGGACGTATGTATCAAGGTCACCGTGAACAGTTGGTAAAGTTCTTTAACATAGTAGAGGTAAAATAGATAGATAGATAGATAGATAGATAGATAGATAGATAGATAGATAGAGAGAGATGCATACTTTATTTATAAAGCACCCTTTCAGGGACTCGAGTGCTGTACATTTAAAACAAACATGAACAGATATTGTAATAACAGTCTTATAGTAATATTCAACTGGGAGTCAGCAATGAATTAAAACTATCTATCTATTCCATTTAAGAACAACATAAAATCAATGTAACCATTAAAAGCCTGCTGGAACAAAAAGGTCTTGAGACTCTTTTAAAGGATTCTACTGAGGAAGACTCCCTAAGGTATCTAGGCAGTGAGTTCCACAGGGTAGGTGTGGCCACCAAAATTGCACAATCTCCCAAATGCCGTAACCTAGCCCTGGGAACCCCAAGAAGGCAGACCTTGGCAGAATGGAGAGCTCAGGATGGGCAATAGGGCCAAGGAGATCTTGCAGATAGACTGGTCCCCTTTCATTTAGGGTTTTGAAGGTCAGGAGCCCTACCTTGAAGACAATCCTTTATCTGACTGGCAGTCAGTGCAGTTCACGGAGGACTGTAGTAATATGGTCACTTCTTTTCGCTCCCATCAGCAATCTTGCCACTGCATTCTGCACCAGCGGCATCTGCTGGAGGTTACCCCAGATAACCTCAGGTCAGGGCATTGCAGTAGTCCAATCTGGATGTAATGAAAGCATGTATCATTGTTGTCAGGTCCTCAGGTGGAATCAGGACTCCTGAGATGGTAAAATCCACTTTTAACAATGGCCGACACCTGAGTGTTAAGTGTCAGGCCATCATCAAGGATCATGCCCAGATCCTTCACCTAACTGGATGGTGCAAAGAGTCCACCAGCACTAAGCCAGGAGGTCCCCTGCCCCCCCACCACAACCAGGATCCACCACTAGTACTTCAGTCTTGTCTGGGTTAAGTCTAAGCCAGTTAAGAGTCATCCAAGTCGGAATTTCCTCTAGGTAATTGTTAAATACAGAGTCCGCCATCTGGGTTTTGGGTTCACAGGACAGGTATAACTGGGTAACATCTGCATAACAGTGAATACCCAGCCCACACTGCATGATAATGTCTCCCAATGGCAGCATGTACAACGTGAACAACAAGGGTGACAAGAGAGAACCTTGTGGGACCCTACAGAGCAGAGGCTTTAGGTTAGATGATGCCAACCCCATTGTCACTTTCTGTACTCTGCCTGTCAGGTATGACCTGAATCAGTTGATGACATTACTGGACAGGCTACACCAATACCACAGATGGTCATTTAGCACCTCGTGATCCACAGTGTCAAATGCTGCCAAGAGGTCCAGGAGGACTAGGACAGTACACTCTCTCCTGTCCTTCACCATCAGGAAATCATTAAGCAGCCTCACTAGGGCAGTCTCCATACTATGCCCAGCTCAGAACCCAGACTGAAAAGACTCATAGGTGGAAGAGGATGCAAGGTACTCTTCAAGCTGGATGGCCACCACTTTTGTATAACCTTCTAAAAATGGAGATTAGAGATTGGTCTGTAGCTGCCGAAACACTCTGGGTCCAATGAGGGTTTCTTCAAAAGAGGTCTGACAAGGGCCTTTTTCAAGGCTGGTGGAAAGACCCCACTCCTCAAAGAATTCCAGACTATCTCAGCCAACACAGGTCCAATCAGGCCCAAACATCCAACCAAAAGTGGGTCAGACCTGGCTCAAGATCACACTGTGTCTGTTTCAGCCTCAAGTCTATTTTCACCACTTCCTCCACCCTAACTAGCTCAAACTCAGCCCAGGCAGGAGAAGTGTTTCTACACAGCTCAGAATGGACCACATCTCCTTCAAGTGGTGCTGGAGGAGATCTCAGCCCTGATAGAAGACACTTTGTTGGCAAAGAACAGAACAAGCTCTTTGCACCAGTACTTGAACCTACCCCACATGGACACAGGCAGGATGTAATAAACCATCTGTAGTGGAGATAGGTTACACCCTTGGATTCTGGATGATGGACTACTTTCCTATCTCCTTTTTCCAGCTAATAAAAAGCTTCTGTTACGCAACAGTAAATCTTTTCCTTATACTTCAGTCTTATTCTGCCCTGCACTAGATTGGCCACCTAGTGTAGCTCTTTTCTATCCCTACTATTTTCCTACTATCTCTATTCCCTCTTTCCTCTTTACATCCATATAGTTCCTGGTACAAGTTAATAACCCCAAGAGAGGTGTTGGATGAAAATGTGTTGATGTACTAAAAATTTTGTATGCCAGCAGGCATAAAATAGATGAGGCTGTAAGACAGCATATAAAATATAAAGCCTTTTAGAGAATGAGGCCATCATTAACATTAAAAATCTACTGAATCATATACACTGATTAACCTTAAGGTAGAGATTGCTGAAATTAATAACCCTGTTATGAGATTATAAGGACTTGTGAGGAAAAAGGCGGTCTAATAATCAAAGTGTTCCCTGAGGAGAAACATTTAAATAAAAAAAGAAATGTTCTTCTGTATTGTTTTGCATAAAAATAAGAAAGGAAAAAGCAAAGCAATTGGGTTGTTTTAACATGAACAGCTAGCCTGCTTGATTAATTCTTTGTTAGACTCTACTGTACAACAAATAACAAAAACCCAGCCTAAATAAGGAACTGAATGGCTTTCTTTCCTGCTTAGAGGCAGAAAACACTTCAGAGTAATTTTGTTACTGCAGTCCTTCTTTGGTGGCACAAAAGAAATAAGGTGAAGTTAAATAAAAGTATGCACCCTTATTGAGACAGAGAGAGCCAAAGAATTAAGTTAGGTAACAGGACCGAGGAAGTATGCTCTCACACTCTCCTCGCTTGACTTTGCTCCATGTGCTGAAATAAAGAAATCACTCAAAGCCTTGTGGCTGTGATTGTCGGACCAGCCACTGCTCTGAATACTCCCCAGTCCAGTAGGTTCATTCAAGGTGAACCAATAAAAATAAAAAGCTGTTCTGCCTGCAAGAGAGAGAGAACTTAGGAATTAAAGTAAAAGGAGCATGCCAGCTCTGCATTCTCTCTGTCTCTCTCGCTGCTCTGGAGCTGCAGACTGAACAGGCGTGAGGCTACAGTTTTTTAATTTCAGCTACCACTCTGACATAAATCCCACAGTGCACAGCTGTGGAAAATAAGGACAGTCACACTGTCCTAGAAAAACTCCTAGGCACTGAGTTGGGGCAGATAGCCCACAAGAAATGGAAAAAGTGCTAAACCAAACGAAATCCAAGATAAAAAGCCCTAGAAAAAAAAAAAACACACTCTTACTACAAAGCAGTTGAACCTCCTTTGTTCAAGTGAGAAAGTAATTACTATTGTTGGTTTAAACAGTTACAATAAATAAAGTTATGCCAGGGAGGAAGTGATGAGAGTGGCTTTCCTTGTTCCAAGTCTGAATGTAATTGTTTTCTAGAGGAGCAGTGCTATCTCCAGTCCCCTTTATACTCACCAAACTGTCACTCACCGTAACTATGGAGGGACCATAAGCTAATTATCATGCAATTAAGCATGTTTAGGGACATTGCAGTCCATTATAAAGCATTAAATATGGTTCTTTGATTCCAAACTATGTGGAGCCTTGTTATAAAATGCATGGTGGGTCACCATGTGTTTATGTAACTAACTTAAAATAGTTTTCTTCTGTAATAAGTGAAGGGATAGTCAGGTGACCCCACCAATTGGTATAAACTCCTCCTGAGATGCAAGTAGTTCTGATCAGCCTTGAGTGTGAAGGTGAGAGGTTCTACTGTTGGAGTAGAGGTCTAGAAATCCAGAAGAGGTAGATCTTAGAAGGACTATGATCCAGGACAGTGTCAAAGGAAGCTACTGATGTTAAATAGCATTTTCTTTGAATTTATTTCTTTATTTTGATTTTATCCAAAAATAAATATTAAAATGTGTAACCCTTAGGTGGCGCTATCCCAAGGGATACTACCCCTGCCTGCATAACTAATCGCATGTTGAGGGGCCTGAGCTCGTTGAATGGGTGCCTCAACCTCGAGAAGGAAGTTTAAGGGTAGCATAGCTGCCCTTGGTACAGTCCTCCAGGACACTGATAACCCCTCTGACACCTCTAGTGGCTTACACTTGTCAGTAGATAAGTAATCACAGTTAACATCAAGACACAATACTGAACTCACACTTGGCACACTTACCACCAGGGATGGATCAGCTGCATGGGCCCTGGAGACCCCTGTAAAACAAGACCTGGAATAGAACAGTGTAAAAGGCAATACAGTATCCCTCCACAAGAGTATGCAACAGCCAGAAAGAACAGAATCTGATTTATTCAGGGGACGTGAACAAGGGTGGGGCAGTAAACTGGTATTTGATTCTATATCTGATTTAGTCAGGTTAAACATGCAGGCACTAAGAGTCCCTGTAGCACAGTCACACACACTCTGGGTACCCAGTTGTTATGCAGGCTAGCCTGAAGCATTGCCCGGTAGGCCAACATTGCAGCTGTTGTTGGGGCCCTTAGGGAAGAAAACAACATGTACTTTAACCCACAATTTGTAATCTGGAGCCAGCCTGCTCAGTCTGAAATGATTAACCACAACAATTAAAACAGATGACACACCAACGATTTTGAGCTTTTGTTGCAGGAGCTACCTTGATGTTTACTCATGCTACCCAGACCAGGATGCAAGACTGACGAGATGAAGACCCAGGGATGGAAAGATGGTTTGCCAGGGAAGCAGGCCCAAATGACAACCGTGATGGTCAATCCTGTTCGATGGCATTGAGCAAGGAGCTGAATCACCAAGAGGGTCTCTTGTCAGATGAATCTCTGCAGTGTAAAGTGGCAATCTAGGCCAAGATGGAGAGGCCCAGACCAGGTGAAAGGTTGGATGTCAGTCCAATTGGTTGCTGGATGCAGTATCCAGCTCGCATGACACATTCAAGGGTGTGGGGAACCAAATTGTGACCCACACTCATTCAGCACACTTATAGTGAGAATCACCAAATACCAGTTCGGATGACAGTCCAGTTGCAATTAGATAGTGTCTCTGCCCAAACTGTATGCTCTGCAGTTGTCTTCAAGTCCTGACAGGCCAATAGCTCCTGGAGCAAGTCTTTGGTCCACACCAGGTGAAATTCACTCTCACAATTCAGGATTCTGGTCACAACAACAGCAATTTTGGAAAGAGTCCGATATTAGATTGCAGACTTCTTCATGCAGGAAGATGGCTACAGGCAGGCCAGACACAGCGTTCCCACGATTCCCTGCACTACCACGCAGGAACAGCTGTTGAATTACTCGAGCTGTTCACTCTTTCAACTCCAACTACACACTGACCATGCTGCAGGCAGGTCTGGGCTTTGCCATGATCTAAACTGTTTGGTTGGTTGAACCATCTGCCTGACACATAATGGGCTCCCCTCCAGGTCCATTTAGGAATCGAACAGTAAAACTACAATTCCTACAGAAATTCACTTCCACAAGACCTCTGGGGACAGTCTCAATTTTAAGGTCCCCTAAGGTTCTGATTGGCCCAAACTGGCAGTCTAGGACCAAAATGGTGGCTTTTAGCAAAATAGTCCATGCTACACAGGGAAGCAGGTTAGACAAACTGCCATGTTATTACTGCTAAACAGATAATCAGCAAACAATCATAGATCCTAATATGGCTTCCTCTGCGCACTTAGTGATGACAGAATGAAGCAGCTGTAATACAGCTCGGGCAGGACCCGAGCCTGAAACTACTTGGCCCCCACCCAGATTAATTATAACCTATGAAACACATGCCTCTTAAAGAGAAAGGCATGGAGGCTAAAAGGCACTCGCATGCAAGCACTTTAACCTGTTTAACACAGAGCACCAGCCTGGCAGTGGCATAGGCAAGCCCAGGAAGATATTTTAGGAACCCCAATTGTAGAGGGGTTACAAATGCACATCTGCATTTTTCATGCACTTCAATGGTTGTCTGCTGGTTAATGTCATCCAGTATAGCCACAAATGGTGACACCATCTACCATGCAGAAGAGCAGAAATAGTCTGCTCCTTGCAGCAGCAACTCCCTAGACAAAAAATCAGCTTTCTTTCTGGAGATTTCCCTGATAGTCGTCATAATGCGACCTCAGTGGCAATTTGTCCTCCATCAGACCAGATCTCCTTCAACATCTCTCTACCCTCTGGCCCATTGTCTTTAACTCCCTGAGTTCCTCATCGTACCAAGGCGGTCTCCAGTGAGTAGACCAGGCCGGACACAAACAGTTGCGATTGAGTCAAAGATAGCAGTGACACCCCAATTGTAGGCTGCCTTTCCCTCCTCCATCTTAATCGCACATTCAGCCTCCATACTCCATAGGTTTAGCAATGGCTGAAATCCTACTGAGGACACCCCACATGAGGGTGGTACCAGATCATCTCCACAGAGAGAGACCATCGAGAGGGGGGCCCCAATGTGACTCCCACAATGCTGTGATCCGACCAAACTACCGGATCTACTCTGAGGTTGGTAACATCAAGACCCAATGAAAACACAAGGTCACTGCCATAACATTCTGTGACAGGTCCAGAGCCTCCATTCTCCTGAGGAGATCATCCCAAATGGCGAAAGCCCATTGTCAATCCAGTCATTGAAGTCCCCAGAATTAACCATCTGGGTGACTCCAACACCAGGCTGGTGATGAGTTCATTGCTCTCCCGCAAAAACACCCCATCCCTTCCTAGAGAGCGATAGAGCAGAAGGGCTCTGAAGCCTGCACCAGGACTGCCCTCATACGTCAACACACTCCAAAAGACCCCATGGGAAGACTAGGTAGCAATGTAAGGTTCAAGCCAGATTTATAATAAATAGCCACCCACTGCCTCTGAGATTCTCCTCGGGTGTGTATCATGGATTACCCAGCCGGCACTGCCGTCTCAAAATGGGAGTGGTATTTTCTTTTTAGCCAGGTCTCCATGATGCAAGCCAGGTCTACGATATCAATTTTGCCATTATGCAGTCTTGTTCCTCATTGACCTGGCATGGCATAACACAGCCGAGTAGGATGGGGAAGGCTGCTGTCTGCCTACTTCCTACAGTGGAGCCCTTGGGTGTGGAACTAACAGAGTGGGCCCTCTCCAGTTCCCATATCACCCCAGGGCATCTTCTTGGCCTCACCACCTGAATTCTGGATACCTGGCAGCCACATGTATGTGACCCCCTGGACCCCTCTTTGAGCTATCCATAATGCCTACACTTCCTATAAACATCTGCTGGAAGTAATGGAAGCTCAGTGGGATGGAGGTCTCAAAGGAGGCCACAGTAGCTGCACCTTAAGGGTCCCCATCCCAGGCACATGGTTTCACTTAAAATACTAGAAATCTAACAAATTAACACACTCAGCAAATAATCCCAATCTAATCACCATACAATTCAGTATCAACAACCACTCCACCCTCCCCAACAAATAATTTTGCTACTCAAAATTACTCACTCACACACTCATCACATATTCCCACAATCACACCACTCACACAAAATATGTTAAAAATTAACAAAATATTGTAAACATCAAGCCCCACCCTAACTCCAATAGCAAGGAATATACTATCAGTCCAGCAACAGTTCTAGAGTTTAACACAAATGTTCCAGTCCAGATTTATATTTGTAGTCTTTGATAGCATGAACTTCCATCAGAGAGTTTACAACTAAATTCCAACAAGAAGTAAGATGGAAAAAGCTGTCAGAGCTCTCACCTATTCAGCCTGGGCATGTCTCAGGACATAGGGAGGCTTTCGCCCTCCTAGGCCTGGCCTTTTATCTCAGAATCAAAATATTAATAATTAATGCCAAATTAATACCTCATGCCACAGCAAGAGGTTCCAATACCATAGCAGTAAAAGTCACCAATCTACACTCAGCACAACAAAATAGTCTGTTTCTTCTTGCCAACAATTCACAGTCTTCAGATGTTCAGCTCATAGGAACAGGGAATAGCAGATTTTCTTCAGTGGCAGACCCACCGAGCACCGACACGCTGCTCAGACCTTCACCATGGCAATGGTCACCCTTCAGCAACAGCCCCACAAGAAATGTCCAGGCCACAAACCAGTCCTAGTGCAAGCTGCCCCAGTCCTCCTCAGTTACTCTAGAAGGTAGTCGCCACAATAACCAGCATCAGATATGAATCAGCATCACACAAGGATCTGTTCCGAGCCACAGAACATCTCCGGTCCCAATCCTGGTCAGTGAGTATTTCTTTAGGGATACCCACTCTACTAAAGATCTTTGCCAGCTCTTCTGCATTACAGTCCATGCCAAATAAGCAGGACCTGGTTAAGGGAGACAGCTACTTTACTGGGATGCCCACTAAGGAACTGATTCTGAGGTGTTAAAATCAATTTAATGATAAAAATTTAGGAGGGACAGTGGCAGCAGCAAACATCAGCTAAGCGGGATGATAATTGAGACTGTGCTGTGTTTGGAGAGAGTGTAAATGTGTTATCAATCACTTAGCAATCACTTTCGATTAATGCAGCAACTGAAAACCAACTGAAAATTCAACTTGCAGCATCATAAGAGTGCAGTGTGACACTACACTATCAGATCACTTCTACATCTCAGTCAGACAATCAGACAATCAGACATGGCACTCCTAGCAAAGAGCTTTTGCTCTCTGACCACGTGAAGGTGCTTGAAGCTCTTGAAAATCCTACCTGTTCATTGTCAGTTGTGGCATCCCAGTTTAAGATCAGTAAAGTCAAGCAGAGTGAATCATCAAAATTAGAGGCAGTCCTTTCAGAGTGGAGGCAAATTCCAACCCTCAGTGCAAATGTAAGCACAATAGTAAGGACTCTGCAGTAGAGGATGCACTGATGGTCTGGTTTCAGAACAATTTTGTTAAAAGGAGCCCATATCTCAGGTCATATGCCTAAAACAAAAGCAACTGATCTGCTTAGCACCAAATGGGGCAAGATGATTTTGAACCCACAGATGGCTGGCTGTTGACATGGAAATATGGGATCAGATTATGTTCAAATGCAAATACAGTGAAAAACAAGATGCCAAATTAACAGCCACCAATGCATGGCTCACTGACATTCTGCCTAGTTTTCTTAGAGTTTTCTCAGAGGATGTCTTCAACGTGGGACGAAACAGCACTATTTTATTGTGGCTATCCAGCTGAGGGCATGCAACTGAAGACCAGGAGCTCACGGGGAAAAAGGCAAGGACTGCATCTCAGTCCTTTGTTGTGCTAATTCTCAGGCACCAAGAAAAAAGCTCCTTGTCATTAGCAAAGAGCAAGAGACCTCGGTGCCTGCCAAAAGATTTAAAAAGTGCTCCCGTTTCATATTGGCCTCCACTAATACCTGGATGACCTCGTCTATCTTTATGGAATGGCATTCAGGTTGAGACACAGAGTTTACTGCTTCAGGAGAAATATTTTGCTCTGTTAGTAATATCAACAAAGCTGAGCTCCAGCAAACCAGTGGGTGCTGAAAAATTAAAGGCAAAATTATTATAATAAAAATAACTCAGCACTCTGAACTCCAGAAAATAGAGAGAGTATTTTATTGCTCAAAAATGCAATACTTTCAGAATTGTAAGAAAAATATATTAGTTCATAGTGAAAAAACTTTGCTCCCTCTCTATATTTTCTGGAGTTCAGAGTGCTGAATTATTTTTATTATAAGAAAAGATTTGCTCTTCCTGGACAACTATGCGCCCACCCCATGATCTCAGTTTGCAGCTCTGAAACATCTCACTGGCATTTTTTCACCCAATACCACCAGCATTCGGCAGCCTTATGGACGTGGGGTGATAAAGAACTTGAAAGGGCACTTCAGGTCACTGGTGACAGGCAAAATAATTAAGATATTTGATGAAGAGCAGTGCCCATGCTGCAGAAATCGTATGGAAGGTTAAATTGTTGAGGCAGTTTATATGCTTCAGAGAGCCTGGTGCAATGTTAAGAGAAACCATCCAGCACTGCTTTGAGAAAGCAGGATTTGGTGAACAACAACCCAGCAGGTTTCTGAGCAAAATTCAGTTCTTGCTGATGTTCCATTGCCAGCTTTTATGAACTGCACATCATTTGATGCATTTGTTTAGATGGATGCACATGAGCCCACCAAGATGACTTATCAGATGAAGAGGTAGTTGCCGTGTCTCATAGATCTACTGACTCTGAGGACAAAGGTGAATAGAAGGCATACAGTCAATAGGAAATTCCAGTGTCAACAGCTGATGCTCTAACTGGGATTCAAATGCAATGAAGTGTTGTCAACAGAATGGAATGTTGGTTTCTGGGATAAGCTCCTCGATGTTGAAGCAGTGATCCTCAGAAAGGATATCCAAGAAATGAAACAACGCAAAATCACAGACTACTTCAACGCTTCTGTCCTTCTTCTTCTGGTAGTGCAGCTGTCACTGAGGAAGCGAAGGAAACGATCAACTGTGATCAATTAATTGTACAGTACAGTACACCATATAACTACCTCAAAAACACCCACACTTCCCAAATTATTTTAAAATAAAATTTTACATTTTAAATAAAGCAACTGTACAGAGCACAATTAGCACTAAGAACACTAAAAGCATTACATGTCACCTGGTGACAAGATATAGTATAGCGTCAAGCCTTACATGCAGTGCAATGAGCTGCATAAGATCACCTGACTACGGGAAAACTAAAGTCTGCTTATGTTAGAAGGCCACATAAGCGGGACAATACAAAATCTGCAGGTGTCCCAGTTAAATGGCTTGCACTGTATTAATAGCAGTAACCATTCTCATGGGCACAGTGTCAGGGTATATGGTGGCATAATCAATTACCACTAACATAAGTGATACCCTCTACTGCTTTTTCAAGGTGGCCAGTTATGTCCATGGTTACCGGGATAAAGGCTCATCAATTGGAGTAGTGGTTGGAGAGGGACTGTTTCTTTTTATGATAGTGGTGACCTTTTGGCAGATGTCACATGTCTAACAATACTGTACCACATCCTCATATACCTTTGGTCAGTAGAATCTGTGCAAAATCCAGGCTAAGGTTTTCTGTTGCCCAGATGCCCTGCCACAAGTATGTCATAGACTTGGTGTAGGATATCTCTATGATATTTAGTTGGCACTAAAACTAGTCATACTCATCCCATTTAGAATTTACACACCTGTGGTATATTAACCCATTTAAAATGAAAATACAGGGATTCCCGGAAGAACCAAGATATCTAGTCGTGAGAATGCTGACCTCCCTCACAGCGATGGTACAATACCGGCGCGGGTATTGTGCCGTCTCTTTCATCGCTGTTTTCTGTCAGAGTGCTGCACCCACACCCCATGTGGTGGGCTCTACGCCCATCCCCAGGACTCTAGGATTCCAGCTCCAGGTCAGAGTTGGTCCAGGAGGGCAGAACACTGGGGAAGGCAAAACACAGAAAAAGGACCATTACATCTTTTTCTGTGTTTTGCTGTCGAGATATTGACCACAAGGAGTGATATGAGGATTCCCACTCTGCAGTAGTTTGATTAACTTTTTGAAACAAAGATTGCAAAGATATGTCCTGTTGTTGCTCTGAAATAAAAGGAGACAATTATCTATATCAGCGTGTCCCTTAAAGTCCTTTTTCAGTTCTTCCTGAATCTTCCTTCATTCTGCCTTTGCTTTTCTCGTAGCACTTTTAGTAATCTTTATTCTATTTTGTGTTTCAAAAGTTCAAGGTCTTGAAATGGAAACAGTTCCCCATGGACCTCTCTTCTGCTTTCTTAGCTTGTGACCTGATTGCAACTTTTGAAATTTTATTATGTTTCAGTATATTAACCAGTTATTATAAACAAGAGAAATCATGTCAAACCACAGCTGCAACTGGTAATAATGGAACAAGCCCCACTTTTATGTCCTTTGTTTCTGTTGTACTTGAATAGGGACTGTGGCTGTAAGGTGATACTTTGTATCCCCATGTCAAGAGGGTTATGTGGAGATGGCCACCAATCTAGGCAGCCATCTGGCTGTGCAGTAAATGCTGCAGTAAGTGCTTGCACAGACCTCTAGAACTTTTGCTCCTCTGTGCTAAACTTATATAGGTAAAACTTTTACTAGAATCCTAGAGTTAGTCAGTTGACTTCATTGTATTGCTACCAACCAAGTACTTTTATTAGTTCAAGATTTAAGTGAGTAGCAGAGTAGTGTTTAGTGTATTAGAAAAGTGAAAACTAGTGGGTAAAATAAGTGAGTTTAAAATAGGAGCCAGTTTATTTATTTTTTAGCTTAGTTTAGTTAAAATCCTCTTATTGAGGATCAGTGCTTCCCAGGATATCTTGCTTATCACACGCTGATCCGACTGTTTGCGGAGATGTTCAGTTGTCGTGTTTCAATTACCAGAGGAAGAGAAAAGACAATTCCATGCTGGAATGCCTGGATCTGTTCCATTGTGTCTTGGCGACCATTCTTGTGTTGGCGTGTTGACATCCTGTGAGGAGAACTATTGCTGAGCATCTTTAAGATCTTTAACTTGCTGGCCCACAGTCTGCTTCAACTTTATTTGGAGGAAACACTGGGACTTGACTCTGGTAGAGCCTGAAATGTGGTTTCTGAGGACTGACAACAACCGAGGTGATCAGTCAGTGAGCAGTTATTGTGATCCGATGGGGAGGTCCTGCGTGGATCTGAGACATCAGGATAAAGTCTGGCTGCAAGACTAGGAATGGCTAATTAAACATAGAATTTGATGGCAGATAATGACAGCTTGGCCCACCTAGTCTGCTCATTTCCTATCTAATGGATAAACTGCAGATCCTAGTTAACCAACAGCCTACTTCCTCCTACCCCCCACTAGAATTGCCTTATGTCTCATCCTGCATTCTTGAATTCCCCACAATTTTTGTTTCCGACCTCCTCAGGAAGGCTGTTCCATGCATCACACCCTCTCTGAAAAAAATACTTCCTCACATTACCTCTGAGCCATCCCCCTCTATCTTCAAACTGTGCCCTTGTTCTTGCATCTCTTTTCTGAAAGATGCTGCCCTCTTGGACTTTGTTGATTCCTTTGAGGTACTTGAAAGTTTCTATCATGCTCCCCTCCCTCTTTTCCTTGAGGGTATACATATTAAGCTCCTTTAGTCTCTTTTCATATGCTTTTTGTGCAGACCCAGCACCATTTTGGTTGCCATCCTCTGAACAACCTGTCCATGTCATTGCGGAGATGGGGTCTCCAGAACTGCATGCAGTACTCCAGATGGGGTCTCACCAACTGTCTGTACAGAGGGATAACAATTTCCTGTTTTTAATGGTGATGCTTCTCCCTGTGCATTCCAGTATCCCCAGCCCTCCTTACTGCCCTTTTTCATTGCTTGCCCACCTTTAGGTCATCTGATATCACTACCCCAGGTCCCTTTCCAGTTTTGTTGTTGTCAGTATCTCACCCCCATTGTGTACTCTTCCCTGAGTTTTGTTTCCCAGGTGCATTACTTTACACTTCTTTGTGTTGAATCTAAGCTGCTATACATTTGACCATTCCTTCAACCTTGCCAAGTCCTTCTCATCCTTTCCACCCCACCTTGTTTATCAACTCTGTTGCAGATCTTTGTGTCACCTGCAAAGAGACATACTTTTCCTTCAAGTCCTCTGCAATATCACTTATAAAAGACATTAAAAGGACCAGACCAGTACTGAACCCTGCAGTACCCACTAGTAATCCCTTTTCTTCACTGTGGACTCTGTTTACTGTTATCCTCTGCGACCTGTTGTCCAACCAATGTTTTACCCAGGATACCACCCTGGGACCCACTGCCAGGCTGGCTAATTTGTTTATTAATCTTTTGTGCGGGACTGTGTCAAATGCCTTGCTAAAGTCTAGGTAGGCCATGTCCATAGCCCCTTCCTGGTCTACTACGTTGGTCACAGAGTCAAATATTTTGATTAGATTCAACTGACATGACCTTCCCACTTGAATCCATGCTGCTTTGGGTCCTTTGCCACACTGACCTCTAGGTACTGAACAATTGTTTCCTTCGAAGTGATTCCATCATTTTCCCTACCAGTGAGGTCAAACTGACAGGTCTGTAGTTTCCTGCCTCTGTCTTGCTCCCACTTTTGTGAAGGTGAATCACATTCACCCTCCTCCAGTCCTCAGGTACCACACCATCCTCCATGATTTGCTAAAAGTGTAGTCAATGGTGTTACTAGTTCTCCCTTAGTTCTTTTAGAATTCTACGGTGAATCTCATCAGGCCGCACTGCTTTGTCCACCTTCAGTTTTGGAGTTCTTTCAGAACCCTTTCTTCTGTGAAAGGACTGATATCTTCCCTCCTATACAGAGTGCTTCTATTGACTGGATTAGATAACTCCCTCTCCTCTCCTCTTCCTTTGTGAATACTGAGCAGAAGTATTTGTTCAGTATCCTGCTTTCACTGTCCTCTCTTCCCACCCAACCTCCTCCTTATTCAGCCTCAGTATCCCTCCTTTGTTTTCTTCATTACCTAATGTACCTATAAAGGTTTTATCCCCTTCTTAACCGAGTTGGCTATCTTTGCCTCAGTTTGGGCCTTTGCTATTCTGACTGCTTTCCCACTTCCTTCTGTTTTAACTGGTACAGTTCTCTGTCCTGCTCCTTCTGTATTTCCTTATACATCCTGAATGCTATCTTTTCTTCCTAACTTTCCCGCCACCTCTTTTAAGAACAATAGTGTTTTTTTTTACTTTTGTTTTGATTTGTTTATTTGCTTCACACAAAGCTTGTTGCCTCTGTGATGGCAGTTTTGATGTTTTCCACCCCTCCTTCTTGCCTGTTTGCTAGTGTTTTTCTGAGCCACTCTCCCATTTGAAAATCAGCCCTCCTGAAGTCCAGTACCTTCACTTTTGTAAGGCTTGACTCTTCAGCTGAGTTTATCATGAACCACACTGTTTGGTGATCACTTGTTCCCAGATGGCTACCCACTTCTACAGCTGAAATCCTCCCTGCCTCCTGTAACTGGGTAATAAAATTACCTTTCTCAGGTTCTTGTTGGAACTGTGCAGAAGTGAAGAAACGACAGACAAGTAGTGTCCAGCACATAAATGATTTATTTCTTGTATATAAAGCAGACTTACAACCAAAACAGAGTGATCACTGGGAGAATACTTCCAATCTCTCTATCTTGCCTATAGGCAGCAGTATGTCTCTTCTTCTTCTCAGAGAAAAAGTTGCAATGCAAAGGGTCTTATACCCCTGATAATAATAATGACAATGGTTAAAAGATATATAAAAACATTGCAACTGGTCAATGGCAAATAGCCTGATTGCTTACTAGCCTGGGAAAGCATGCTGAGCTAGCAAAATAACAGATAGGTAAAACAATGGTCTTGTATGTCCTGAAGGACACTTGCGGTTACATACATAATTGTAGTTCTGCACTAGCACTAATGATGGCAGTAATGCCTAACTAATCATTATATAATAGTATAAATAGAAGCATCTCCCAAGTGTTACAATTAGAATAATAGCAAAAGCACTATGATTCTCACTAAGAATACAGTAGAACTCAGATCCTGACACTTATACTTCTATGATATGTGCCTGTGCCTAGTACATATACTTATAGGCATTGCTGTCTGTGAGGTAGGGGGGCCAGTGAGGGTGGAGGTACATGGATAACATTTCCCCTTGTTGCCTCAGCAGGGGCAACAATCTCAAGATAGTTGGTAGGGATGTAGCTAAAAAGTTGTTTACAGGCCTGATGCATAAGCCTTGTAAAGGAATTTGAGTTGATCTCAATGTTGTTTGAGAGTACATCACAGGCAGCACAGAATGAATATCAGAAAGATAATCAAAATGCTTGAATGACAACAAAACTTTGAAGTAAGTTCTACCCACATATTACCTACGGCAATGCTCAAATCACCATCATGCATAAGATCATTGAGTGCATTAGATGATTTAAAGATATTATTATTAATATAAATCAAATGAGCATCTTTCCTAGCTAAAAGAGACTGCAGAAAGAGTAAGGGATCAATGTGCACATTAAAATAGGCAAATATTGAGACAGGGCAAGAAATATTGAGGATCAGTATCAATAACGTCTGGTTCAGAGAGAGGAACAGGCATGATTACAGTGTGGCTGATAACAGCTTTCTGCTGTGGAGTAAAACAAAAGTTAGGTTTAGTAACTTGACATGTCTTGTTCCATATGAGAATGTGGAATAATTAGTGATGATACAATACTGGCCATTAGATGTATAAGTGACTTTGACGAGAGGAACCCATCAGCAATGTAGACATACTGGACATGAGAATGTTTGATTGGTGAGCCATGTCATGAAGTGATGTACCTCTTCAAGGTAGCTTCGAGATGGTGTTGTTTCAGCATCTTGTGCTGAAGATGCAGCAGGATGGGTGTCATTATCTGGATCAGCATCAGTAAGATCGGACAGCAAATCTTCACCCAGCGTCAGTGCCCAGTCAAGGTGTTCAGGTGCATAGCCACATACTGGTTTTACAGTGTCAAAACATCACAACAGCACAAGTAATATCCTTTCTTGGTGCAACAGTTAGTAGCGGAGCTACCCAAGCTTGAGGACTGAATGATAAATCAGCATTGAAGGTAATTAAAGTTCTTTCATGAAAGATGTTGTTTTCAAAATTACCTGTAAAATGAATTCTAGCTAGCTGGTCAAAGACAGATGTATCTGGATCAAAGCGTGGTAAAGAAAAAGTAAAGGTAATGAATGTGTCCTCCTTAATGGAGCAGGATTTAGTAAAATAACAAGGTGCTTGGATAGGAAACCTAGAAACATAACCAATATTTCTAACAGTAGCCATGGAAATATTTAGAGTATTCTTTAAACACATAGTTATGCAACCTGTAGATCTGCAATGTGGACAATACCATTTACCCAATCTGAGATCATGTATCAAATCAGGAATTTTGCCTGATTCCATGTCCCTGAAGAAAGTGTTAACAGTGGATATAACATATGAACCATAAGCAGAACATGACATTTTACACCCAATATACTGCTTGTCCCCTCGTGGTTATTCTGAAAAATAAGGTCATTAAGTTTACGTTTGGTATCATTGTACCCTTGAGCAATCTTTTGCATATTGTACAGAGTGTAACGGTCTTCATTACTGAAAATTTACATCTTGTAAAATAGGAAACATTACATCATTGTTAATAGTTTGTTGAAATTTAAGAGTTTGAACTTTAATTGAAGCAATGTCTTCTCTATTCCAAATGGATATTCCTGAGCTGAAGAGGCCAGTAATTGTGCCAGCTGTTCCAGTTATGCTGGAAAAGAACCAGCTGCACCAGCTATATTAGTTGCATCCTCAGGCGTACACATGATTTTGGTTTAACATTGTCTTTAGGGAAGTTCTAAAGACTCCAACATGATCAGTGGTGTGAGGTCAATCGATAGGGTCATTTACACACGTTTGATAAGCGGCAACAAGGTCAGTAAGCATCATACTGTAACATTTGGAGGTATTTGTTGTAGAACAAAAATCAAATTCAGCCATTCTCCAATGTGTGAGATTGAAAATAACAGGGACGTGCATAAATTTTACATTATTAATTAGGGTCCGGGTCGTGATGTGGTTGTCAAACCACTAGCAGAACCATCCTCTTGAGAGGCAGGCAGTCAGGTCTTCTTGACTGGATGGGACTACAGAAAGATAAAGAGCTTCAGAAATGTGATAGTTTTGAAGACAGAAATCATGTGCCTCCTCTGGAGAGAGCAGTCACAATAGGCAGGATCTATGAGAGCAGTTGGATTGTACTGACCAGTATGTTTGGATGTGGTCTGTCTGATAGAAAGCATACCATTTTTAGAAATATCAGTATTAGGCCAGCCATGGAATGTACCTTTGGACAGGTGAGCTACAGGGATTGTGTAGCCCATAGCATTAGTTTGCCATTGTATGGAGGCGAGAAGTTTATCTGGGGCAACCATTACAGCATCAAGAAGGCATCTGAGTCCTGTGTTACTTTGATAATTTTGTTGGGAACATTAATCCATACACCAGTGGGGATGAATGTTCAAGTTTATCAAGAAAGTGTTGCATGTGTTCCTTGTGTGTCAGTGGGGCTGAATATGGGGTGAGGTCATAGTCACAGTCAGTAGTCCACCAATAGGAGAAAGGGGTGCAAGATAGCCATCTTGCTGATACCTGTAAGAAAAAAAAAGTATTGGTTAATTATGGGTACTATTCTGCCCAAAGGGTTTATGAAAAGCAAATTTAGTCACCTTTATACAATTCAAGTTTGTTAACATGAAACCTCTTGTCAGCAGTCTTTTCTGCTGTTGTACTCTGACCTGATACACAGCAAGGCTGAGCTTGTTGACAATGGGAAAGAGACAATCCCATTTGCTGGCAAAAGAATGAGTGGGTTGTCTGTACTGGAGAAGCATAACTTGGTGTCCAACTTGTCAGTCGACTTCTTTGATATGCTTGTCAAAATGAGCTTTAGCTTGTTGAGCTTTGCCCATTTGCATGGCAGCGAACAGGTGTGTTCTCATGATGTCATCATGAAGCTTTTCTACATACTTGTCTACAGATACTGTAACTGCAGTGGGGAGTGGAGATCAATCAACAGGTGTTTAGGTAGTCTCATAGCTCTACCAGTCATTACCTCATAGGGTTTGCACTGAGTAGCAGCTGCATGGGCCCCTAATTGCCATCGGTAGCAGTGGCAGAGGAATCCCAATCTTTAGGATTGTCATCAATGAAATTGCATAACATCTGTTTCATGCATCTGTTAGCTCTTTCCACCTGGCCTGAGGATTGAGGGTGGTAAGGGATATGACATTTTTGATCAACTCCACGAAGTTGGAGTGTCTGTTGCAATAGGTCGGCTGTAAAGTTAGTGCTTTGGTCTGAGTCTACTTTTAAAGGCAGATCCCACCTGGAGAACAATTGATCTATCAAGATCTTGGCAGTTGTCTTTGCTGTGCTGTTATTAGTGGAAAATGCTTCTACCCACTTGGAGAATAAATCAGTAATAAGAAGTGCATACTTGTTGTTTCCATTGAAGTTGGTGAGAGGACCAATGTCCACTGTCTGGATCGCCTTTGGGGCAGCAACTTGGCATTTCTTTTTATTGAAATGGGGTTGTTCTGAGCACACACTATGCAGTTGTCTACATAGTGTTCTACATCTTGGCCATTCAGGCCACCAGACAACTGTATTGAGTCTCTGCAGGTGTTTTCTGTCCCTGGTGTCCACCAGTGGGAGTGTCATGAACCATGTAAATAAACTCGGTCAGCAGAGATTGTGATGCAACCCACAATTTGCCACCAGTGTCTTGTTTGTGATATCAGATGAGCTTCTGATTGCTAGACAAATGTGTATTGTCCAAATGCTTTTGTATGGACTGCCAACTGGCAGTAGCTGTTCAGTTCTTTTATTTATGAATTTGACACATCTCTGATCTCTGGATCTGCTTTTGTGCAGCAGAGGTCTAGCAAAAGTTCTGGTACTAGTTTCTTCCTGGCAGCAATTATAGATGTTACAATAGCTGCTATACATTGTGGGTGAGTCATTGTCCATGCCCCCGAGCACCTGCTTTGGCATGTGAGTCCGCTCGTTCATTGAATTCATGGTAAGGGTCAGATTTGCAGTGGTCCTTTACCTTATGAAGGTACAATTTGTGAGTAAACATTTGTGTCGTGTGTGTATATACAAACAGTTCCCTACGCTTGAAAGGAGTGCCATTAGATGAAATAAAGTTGTTCTTTTACCAGAATGGAAAGGACTCAGTTAGTGATGAACACACCCAATTAGAATCAGCAAAAATGATGGCATCCCTGTCACCATGCGGCATGATTTCCAATGCACAGGCCACAGCAGCCAGTTCGGTGTACTGTGAAGAGACAACAGTGCATTTCCTAGCAATGCATCAGAAATCACCCTCATGATCCCTAATGAGCACTCCAAGCCCTGCTACCTGCTCTCCATCTACATAGGAGGCAGAGCCATCTGTAAAGATACAAAACATGGTATTATCTTCCAGGACCTCTGATGTGGCTGGTAAGAATGGCCCTGGGTCAGGTAGGTCAAGTGGTTGGAGGCACAGTCATGAGGTGTGTCTGTGTAAAGCAGGTCATGGGCCAAAACTGATGGTATTTTAGCAGGGAGTACCTTGATGTCCCTATCCTGCAAAAGCAGAGATTGATGGGTCAGTCTGGTGTTAGAGACTGATCTATCCT
Organism: Neoceratodus forsteri; assembly: GCA_016271365.2. Taxonomy (NCBI): domain Eukaryota; kingdom Metazoa; phylum Chordata; order Ceratodontiformes; family Ceratodontidae; genus Neoceratodus; species Neoceratodus forsteri. Next base: position 631,891,075 of record CM057455.1, on the reverse strand, counting down.
TCACTTTCTCTGAAAGCAAAAAGTTAGTTGGGGTATGGCAGGTATGCAAAATGATGGAAGCATACCCAATGATGTAGAGAAAGTGTCTGACAGCCCAGAAGGTTGCCAAGAGTGTCCTTTCACAGAGACTATATTTCTCTCTACTGGGGATAGCATCTGAGATGCATAGGCAATGGGTCTATAATACCCATTGTACTTTTGTGCCAGCACTGCAGACATGGCCACATCAGAGGTAGCAGTTTCAAGTGGAAAGGTAATCTTGGATCAGGGTTTACCAGTGTTGGAGCTGAGGTTAAACTTGTTTAAGCTGTGCCACAGCTTCAGTGTGTGTGTGTGGGGCTCCATGTCCATGGAACATCCTTTTCAGAAGTTCATACAGGGCGGCCTTCAAGGCAAAGTCAGGAATAAAATCCCTGGAGTAGTTTACCTTTCCCAAGAAGCATCTAAGTGTTGCCACACAAGTGTGACGTGGCAGATCTTGCAAGCCCAGGATCTTTTGACAGCTGGGCTTCTTCCTTGGTCTGTGATATGTAGGCCAAGGAAAATTACCTATTTCTTTCACAGTTGTGCTTAGAGGGTTGCACTTGGGGCCTGCTCTCCTGGGGAGAGTCAGTAGTTCATCTAGCCGAGTCAGATGTTCTTCTTTGGTGGTGGTTGCTAAGGACAAGTCATTCATCATACTGCAGGAGACACTAGGAGTAGAATACCCCTGCAGGGCATCCATTATGTATAGCTGGAAGGGAAGGGCTATTATCATGGAAGCCCTAGGGCAGACAGGTCCAGGTGTACTGGTGCTCATCAAAGGTAAAGGCACATTTGTATTGGCTTTCCTGTGCTAATGGGTGACAAAACCCATTAGAGATGTCTAGAGCTGAGAACAACTTTTGTCAGGTGTCAGCAACTTGAGCACATCAGGAGCTGATGCCACAGTTGGGGCACAGCTGGGGTAACTAGTTAAATTTCCTGTAGTCTACTGTAAGTCTCCTAGCTCTATTTGGCTTTTCACAGGCCAAATGGGTGGATCCTCAGAGAAACACAAGTCCTAATCACTCCTTGTTGTAGCAATCATTGGATGGTCTCCCTCAATGAGGGTACTGCTTCTGCCTCACAGGATTAGGTCCTGGGATCTCAATGGTGGTGTGCATCCTCATGTTTGTTAGTAGTAAACACATCAATATGTTCCTGCAGCAAGGGATGAAGTTGAGGAAACAAGTCATGATTTTCAAACAGAGCCATGACGTCATACTCCTTTTGTTATGGGAGATGGCTGCCACCGCATGGAAGTCTGGTATGGTGACGGCATGACATTGTTCCTTGATCTGTAGCAATAACCTGTTAGCCAGAACCACCACACAGCCATGCTGTGCAAGAAAAGCATTTCCCAGTGTGCTGGGGTGATGATGTAATACCATGAGGTCAAAGACAGAATCAGTCTTAAGGTGGCCTACTTGCACAGGAGAGACACAAATCGATAAGTTTGTAGTTGGGTATCATCTACCCCTTGTGCACTGGTCTTCCAGCCAGTAGACCAGGCAGACATGGCTGGTTCTCATCATGAAGAACAGACATAGCTGCTCCTGTATCCAGAAGCATGTCCAGTTGGTGGCCCTGACCATGGCCCTTACACAGGGCCATCCATTTGTGTCGATATGCAGGTCACTCACAATCGGACTGGGGCTTGTAATTGTCAATCAGTGCCACTCCCGGCTTCTTCTTCATCTTCTCATTTTTGTGACCTGAGGCCTAGGGAGGTTGGTTGGGTCTCTGTATTGCGAGTTACAGGACATGAGTACTGTGCCTCTCACGTCAGGGTTGCAACCTCGAACTGTTCAATTGGTGGTTCCTGTATCACCACATTGGCCCAGCCAGCTGTCGATGCTGTGAAAGGGCTTTTCTCAGCTGCTCAATTGTTTGGTAGCTGAAGACCAGAGCGTTGGTGCTGTTACTAGCGGTGCCAGGGCCTCCACAGAATGTGTGGATGCAGCCTCCTTTGCAGCAGGCCTCCTCCAGCTGTTTACAGATGGTCTTGTTTTCATCCTTTGGGTCTCAAAACTAGGCCCATTATGGTACTTGCCATCAGAATCTGAGTATTTCCCATTTCTGTTATAGTTGTTATTGTTCCGGTTATTCTTGTAGTTCGATCCTCCCCTCCGATGCGACTGTCGGTCATCAGAAGAGGCTTCCTGTTTATCGTTGTTGCCTTCCACTATTTAGTAAATTGGGGCAGGACCTACTACAGTGACTTGGGCCATGGTGGCCTGGGCCATAGGTGTTTGGATGGTAGCGGCCTTGTTGGTGTTTTTACTGGAAGCAAAGCTATGGAGGTAGACCTGGGAAGCATGCACTGTCTTAATGAGGATGTCGGTGAAGGTATCGGTCTGTGGGTAGAGCGTTGAGTTCAACTTTCTCCCAGAGAACTCAAGTCATGTTTTGATGTGCAAATCCTTGTTCTCAATTTGGTTGTTGTATCGTAGGCTCACCCGCTAAGCCTTTCCCAGCCTTATAGGTGAGCCACAACTATTGATAGTAAGCTGCTGGGCTTTCCGTTACATTTGTTTGACTTTCTGGACCAAAGCGGGCTCACGATACCTGGGGAGTTAGTAGCAAGGAGTACCTGTACGATATCATTGTAGTCAAGCATCTCGCAATTGCGGGAAAGCCTCTGGGAGTTTGGCCAGAAGGTAGGCTCTATGGTTTGTCTCAGGACTTGGACCTGGTACTCAGATTAGAGAAAGCTTCTCACAAAGGGACGCACCTTCTCCAAATGACAGCTGAGGTTTTGGTTGGGCCCATCTGTCCAATGCCTTGGGCAATTTGCTGAACAGAAAGAACAACCTGTGGGGACTGGATGTAGGCGAGCAGAGAGCAGTGTTTAGTTCCCCATGACCCAAAGCACCATGAAGGGCAGCTTCTGCCGCCACATCAGCAACTATTTTGAATGCATTTTCCTGGGTTATAGCATTTTCAAAATCGTCCGATCTGCTCTTGCATGGTGGAGTGTCTGTCAGGGATGATAGTCTAGTCAAGACAGCCTGTACAATGCCTCACACCTCCACACTGTCTTCCCAGGAAAGGGCCAGTGGAAACAGGGTCCTACTAGGAGGTGGTCGGCCTCCTTTATCATGGGGCTGCCATGTTTGTTGTGATGTGGCAGTGAAGACGTACCAGCGTGACAAAGTGCAGGCTGTAATGGCTGCCATCTTGGGAATGGCTGGTAAAGGCCACCACCCTGTGGGCGGGGTCTTGGATGTGACAAGGCATCCTATGTCCTCATAATTGGAATCATCATCACCTGATGAGGTAATGTCAATGGTGTGTACTGAAAACCATTCATGGCTTTTTCATAGCCAGCGAGAATATCTACGCTGATGATTCTCTTGCCATTTTGTCTCTAAATTTCTTGTGACAAACTTTTGCAGTGCCCTGCTCAATACCCTTCTCAACCTCATGCTGCAATACTCAGTACGTGGCACCCAATTTGACATTTTTTCCTTAGCTCTTTGTCTAACTCATGCATCAACCTCACATTCTCTTCCTTCAATTCAACATTATCCTGTCTCAAACACTCATTCGAGTCACTCAAAATGTCATTCAAGTAAGATAGCTGTTTCTTATCACATTTCAACCTCTCATTATCATCTCTTAACATACACAATTCATGCTCAGAGTCTTGAACAGTACAGTGCAACAGTCTGTTATTATGATCACAGAGTGACTGTGTCTCCTCCACGAGTTTCTGTTCTTTTTTCAGTAACTACAATGCCTGCAAGCCCATCTCTTTTTAGAAGTATTTTGCAGCTCAGGGAGGCTACATCGTGCTAGTAAACTTTAGACGGCTGTATGTAAAGCCGTGACCAGGAGACCTTTGGTGTGATATTTCTTGGCTTTTGCTTGAATCTAGATATTGATCAGAGATTGTAAGCAGAGGGTCTTCTGCGACTTCATGTCCAGCATGAAATCAGTCCAACATCCATGGAGGTAAGATAGTTTTAGACATCTAGTCTCAACTCTGTGCACAACTCAGGCTTAACAAACAAAAGGGTAAACAGACGAAAAAAAAGCAATCGAAAGACTGAGTTAAATCCTTGGCACCATCACCCAACCTCTTTCCAGTCCCTCATTGGGCAAATGGTGATGCCAAGGCTGTACCGTGCTGCCAAGGGAGTATTCCAGTGGTCTGGTGTGGGTCTGCCATGCCCAAAATTGAGACAGAACAAGTCCATAAAAGAACAACCACAGTAAGTTCGAGTAAGTCAAAGTGGGCGAACGCCCACACTACTCAAGCATTCAGATCAGGAAATCGAATGGAATCCTCATTTTGTAGATTCAACCTTCACACAGTCACCAAATGTAACTGGGTTCTAAAATGAGCTTTCTCAGGTTCTTGTTGGAACTGCACAAAAGTGAAGAAATGGCGAGACAAGTAGTGTCTAGTACATAAAGTGATTTTTCTGGTATATAAAGCAGACTTACAACCAAAACAGTGTGATCACTGGGAGAATACTTCCAATCTCTCTGTCTTACCTATAGGCAGCTGTATGTCTCTTCTTCTCAGAGAAAAGGTCAATGCAAAGGGTCTTATACCCTTGATAATAACTATGACAATGGCTAAAAGATATATAAAAACATTGCAACTGGTCAATGGCAAATAACCTGATTGCTTACTAGCAAAATAACAGATAGGTAAAACAATGGTCTTGTATGTCCTGAAGGACACTTGCAGTTACATACATAATTGTAGTTCTGCACTAGTACTAAAGATGGCAGTGATACCTAACTAATCATTATACAGTAGTATAAATAGAAGCATCTCCCAAGTGTTACATATAGAATAACAGCAAAAGCACTATGATTCTCACTAAGAATACAGTAGAACTCAGATCCTGACACTTATACTTCTACGATAAGTGCCTGTGCCCTAAGAATAGTACATATACTTGTAAGTATTGCTGTCTGCGAGGTAGGGGGCCAATGAGGGGTGCTGGACCATGGATAACAGTCCTAATTTGAGAGTACCAGGTCTAAGATTGCTCCTCCGAGTGGGTTCCAACACTAGCTGTCTGAGGCATGCCCTGTCCCTTGTAGGGCATTGAGAATGGCCCTGCTCTTGGATGTGACTGCAGGAAAGGTGCTCCAGGTAACATCTGGCATATTCAGATCCCCATCAACAATATCTCCCTTTCTCTGTCATCCTAAGGATACCTTCTGTCATTTCCTTGTCCACTTCCTCCCTGGAGATGGGGTCTGTATACAACCCATGTGTGGATTGTGGTGCTATTTCCAGTCTCAGGGTGATCCACAGTGTCTCTTCTCCTCCCTGATAAACCTTTAGTTCCATTGCTTTGATCCCTTCCCTTACATGAGAGCTACTCCTCCTCCTCTTCTACCCTCCGTGTCCCTCCTGTAAATTGTGTACCCTGGTATGTTGACATCCCAGTTATGGTTCTCTGTGTACCATGTTTCTGTGACTGCCATAATATCCAGGTATCCCTCTTCCATCAAGGCCATCAGTTCAGAGGCTTGTTACCTAGACTATGGGCATTGGTTCTCATTAGCCTCCATTTTTGATGGTCTTACTCCTTTTGCCCCATCCCTGTCCTTACTGCCTTTGTCTTTTCTCCATTTACCCTGCCCTTCTCCCTATCGACTTCTCTATCTTGGTGTTTACCTCACTAACTATCCTGATTTTGGAGGGAGGCTTGGTTCCCTTCTCCTTTTCAGTGCCTCCCCAACTGGCTAGTTTAAATGCTTGCTAATGAAGCATTTATAACCTATCACCTAGGATGCTGGTTCCCTCCTGGACAGATGCAGACCATCGCACCAGTATAGGCCTGCATCCCTCCAGTTGGTCTCCCAGTCCCCAGTGAAGCCAAAACCCTGAGCTCTGCACTAGTTTTTCAACCACTGATTGAATGCCATGGTATGGATCACCCTAGCCTCACCCATACCATAGACAGGCAGCACCTTTGAGAAGGTTACCGTGCATGCTACTTGTCTAATGCCTCCCCAACTCACAAACTCCTCCTGCACTGCTCCGATCTCTTTCCAAGCCAGGTCATTTGTCCCTAGGTGGACAATGACATCCTGATCCCTCCCATGCAGCTGGTCCCACAATCCTGAAGATTTGCTCCCTGTCCCTCCAAGCCATGGTGCCAGGCAGGCACTGCCTCTCTTCCCTCCCTCCCTTCCCATTTCTACCCTTCTAATAATGGAGTCCCTCACCAGGAGTTGTTTCCTTCCACTGTGGGGTCCTATGATGCCACCCTCCTATGAGTCTCCTTTGTGGGTTCCCAGCATCTTCCTTCATCTCCACTGCAGGTGCTTCCATAAAGGAACCACACTCTGCCAGAATGGCATATGAATTGTGGAGAGGTACAGCTGGAGGATGCGCCTCTTCCACACCTTCACCCTCCTTGGGCCCACTGTGGTCCAACCATTCTTCATTCTTGGCAACCTCTGAGGCAGCACCAGTGGCCTGGTAGTCCCTGAATGGGAAAGGAGGTCCCTCAGATCCTGGCCAACTCAGCCTGGAGATAAGCAACATCCTCCCTCAGCCCAGAGAGGTGCTTGCAGATGGGACAACACTGCATCATCAAGAACGTCTCCCAGAAGACTGCTGCTCTACAGCCACTGCACTGCACTACACCACTCCCATCATGTCTTATTTGTGACCCCTTATCTGTTGTTTTGTATACAGTACTTACTCTTTCCTCTCTTTCTTTATTTTATTTTTTATATATTTTTTCTCCCTACTGAGTGCTTCGTTCCATCTTCTAGGCCACTGAAGCTGTGCTGGCCTCATTCTGCTTTCTGGAGCTGGGAAATTGAATCTGGTCCCCCCTTCCATTTCTCTGGGCTACAGATTATGAGTGAGTACTGTGATCTATCTGTGGTTGGCAGTGAGAGGACCGCCCATGAGAGGTTTCTATAACAAGGTATCAATATTTAGTGGTGAGTGAACTGTTTCTTGATTATAATAACACCAGTAATGAGAGAACTGTCTACCTGAGTGGAAATAATTGCATAATCTCCCTCTTAAACAGTGGTGGGAGCACTGTTTTTTTGGGGGTTCTCAAACAATCACTACATCTCCCTTTTCTGCACTGTACAAACTGAAGTTTTTCTTATCCTGGAACTGCACTGTGTCTTCTAGTTTGAGAATTCTCCTTAGTTTTCATTTTGAGAAATAAGTGTATATTATTGTGGGATTAGGGTGGTTGTGGTGAGTGACTGTGTAGGGACGTTTCTATTGTATTTATTGTCTGAATGTTGTGTAAGTAAGTAGCTATGTTTGTGTTATTTATTTTGGTTATATTGCTATTTTGGGATTATTAGTTAGTTTGGGTATTTTAATTATCTAGTTATGTTTAAGAGTCTAGGGCCCTCTGGATTAGCTACCCAGTTACCCTGCTGCATGATCTCCACCCTTTCTGTGATCCTCCCCTCCTGCTGCTGCTATAAGTTATTGTGGGGAGGTAGCTATGGATTAGGGAGTGGGGCGGTGGTGTGGTGCTGGGAGCTTGTCAAGGGAAGGATTCAGGGTGGTAATGAGCAGGAGGTGCCCTAGGAGGAAACAGAGCTTTGAGAGAGGCCCAACGTGTTTGGTCTCCATTTCTAGGGTTCCCACCAGACCACATGGGCAGGTAGCTACAGGTCCTACAGCCTTCACAAATCCTTTTCAGATGGTGCTTTGCAATGCCAGATCAATGAGGAACAAGACCATAATTATGTCAGACTTGGTTTGCTCAGTCAGCCTGGCATGCATCACGGAGACCTGGCTGGGGCATGATGAAGGGCTAATTTTAGAGGCATCAGTCCGGCTTGGTACTCCATGATACACTGCCTATGAGAGATCACAGGGATGTAGCCATCTGTTTTAGATCTGATTGAACTTCTCCGTACATCCAGTGGATTCTACCATGTCATTTGAATGTGTTGCAGTGCATGGGGTGCAGGTGTGGGTTGCACAATTCTCCTGGTTTACCAACCTCTGGGGTCGGAGGAGAATTTCTGCAGGACGTTGCAGATTTCATCGCAGACAGGATGTTGGAGTCACCCAGCTGGCTTATTCTGCAGGACATCAATGCCTGATTCGATGATGAATCCTCACAGCTTGGTTCTGATCTCCTCCAGCTGATGGCATCACTGGGCCTAGCATAGGCAGTTGCCTCTGTGACTCATCACCATGGCCACACCTCGGACCTGGTATTCTCGCTGAGTCTTGAGGTCACTGACCTCGAGATTGATCGGGTCATTTGGTCTGATCATTGTATGGTGAAGTTCTCATTTGGGGCTTCCATGATTATCCCTCCCTGTTGAGATGGTCAGCTAACACCCTTTAAGGGGATTGTCCCCAGAAGGACTGATGGCAGTAGTTGATTTTTCTGGTGTTAGTGCTGTTAATGCAGTGGCTTGGGTGAGTCGGAGGCGCTATAACAAGACTGTCTCAATGTTGATGCCATCACGCCGATCTGTATATAACCCAGTTCTTCTAGCCCAAGACCCCCATGGTTTGATTGGAATCTTAGGGCAATGAAGACCAGGGTCAGAGGTTGAGTGTTGCTGGCATAGGACCCAACTAGAGGAGGATAGACTGGCATTGAGAAATCACTACGGTGACTATCGATGAGTAATTGACCATAAGTAGGCAGAGTTCCTGTCCAGGGAGATTGTGGGATTGAGGAATAGACCAGCTCAGCTTTTTGGACTGTGGACAGACTTCTTCACCCTGTTTGTTTACAGCCGAAAAAGCTTTTCAGTAGCACTTGCGAACAGTTCCCTCTGTTCTTCTCTGACAGGGTATCCTCTGTTCAGGCCAGGATCTCACCAGTGGGTTTGGACCAGACCCACAGGGAGGAGTCTGAGTGGAACAGGGCAATCCCATTGTCTGGGCAGAGTTTCAACCAGTGGGGGTGGCTGAGGTCTCAAGGTGATTTTGAAGCTGTGGCCCATCTATTGTGAACTAGACCCTGGCCCGACATGACTCCTAGTGGGATGTGTTCTGATCACTGGTCCAGCGTTCGCTGAGATAGTTGGGTGTTCCCTTTTGGAGGGTCTTCCTGATACCTTGAAGGAGGTGCTGGTGAAGCCTTTTCTGAAAAAACATTGCTTGACCCTGATGTCCTAGCGAATTATAGACTACTCTCCAACCTCCCATTTTTAGGAAGGTTGTCAAGGAGATAATGGCTTTGCAGCTCAAGCAACACCTGGAGGCCTGTGACATCTATGAGCCATTCCAATCTGGGTTTAGGTCAAGGCACAGCACAAGATGGCACTAGTCCTGGTGCATAATGATCTCCTCAAGATAAGAGACTGAGGAGAGCAGTCAATTCTCATTCTCATTGATCTGTCATCAGCATTTGATACCGTGGACCACATTGTTTGTTAGATCACCTTAGAGGTATTGCAGACTCACGGTGTTGTCATCAACTGGTTGGAGTCCGTTCTCTTAAGTAGGAGGCAGAATGTAGTGATGGGAAATTTCTCCTCCTCCGCCTCATTCTCTGACATGTGGAGTTCCTCAGGGCTCAGTCCCATCACTGATGTTGTTCTCAGTATACATGCTGCCTCTGGGAAGAATCACCAGACAGTACAGTCTGAGTTTTCACTGCTATGCAGATGTTATTCAGCTGTACATGACCTTTGCACCGGGGTAAGTAGTGATGTTGAAGTGCTGAATAAATGCCTCACTAAGATCCAGGACTGGATGAACTCTAACTGGTTGAGACTTAACCTGGAAAATACGGAGGTTCTAGTGATTAATCCTGGCTGTGGGCATGATGGGGATGCCTCTGGGATGACAACAGGTGGGGTCAACACCGTTGATGGCATCTTCAAGGGTGAGAATACTGGATGTGGTCTTTGATGATGAGTTGACATTTGAGAACCAGGTGTCATCAGTCATCAAAAGCAGCTTACCATCTGAGAACACTGCCGGATTAAACCCTAATTCTGCCTGAGGATCTGCCATCACTGGTGCACACTTTTGTAACATCAAGACTTAACTACTGTAATGCTCTATACCTCAGGGTCAGTGAAGGAATCTCTGCCAGCTGCAGCTAGTGCAGAATGTAGCAGTCAGGCTGCTGACAGGACTATCTAGGTTCTGTCACTTGACCTCAGTCCTATGGGGTGTACATTGGCTGCCTGTCAGGTCAGGTTCTCTTCAAGGTGGGCTTGCTCACTTATAAGGTCCTATGTGATTCAGGCCCTGGCTACCTGTCAGACCTCTTTACTCCTGCCACCTCAGTTTGCTCCCTCCATTCCTCCACCCAGGGCCTCCTAGCAGTTCTGAGGACTGGGAAGAAAACATTGGGTGACCATTCATTCTGGGTGGCCATCCCAGTCCTCTGGAACTCACTTCCAAGATCTTTGAGAGAGCCCCTATGCTGGAGGCATTCAGGAGGGGCCTAAAGACATATTTTAAATAGTGCCTGATAAATCTTATATTTATATATTTATCTTGCTGATTATTTAAATTGTGCTTTTATTATTCTGTTTTATTGTGTTACTGTCTGCTACTGTACGGTGCCCAGAGCCCCTGGGATTGGGCACCTGACTAAATAATTTTAGTTACTTATTATAGTACATGGGTCACACCTGTAACATCACCATCTGGAGTCTGAGCTGGAAACAAGTTAGCCTTGATGTGGATTTGTCAGCTACCCAAGTCTGTTATCCCTTGCACAGTTTTTGAACCCACTTTAATTGTTGTTAGACGTGGTCCCCAATTTGCCAGTGTTAGAGTAACTTGATTTCTAATGGCATTGCCATTTTAAGTGTCTCTTTGCCCAAATTCATAACAGGTACAGTAACATCAGACCTTGGGACAGGTGCTATATTCTGCTTTTGATTACCAGGGGATGTGTGTATTTTAGTAGCAGGGTGTTCTGAGAAAGTTGGAAAAGTCTTATTGATTTGGGGTCTCATTCCTCTGGTCTCTGTATCTTTTCTGTCGGGTGTTTTGTGGGCTAGTTGGTAATCTTCAGCTAATTAAATGGCTCTTTCCCCAGTTTCAGGCCTGTGTTGTTTCACTCAAATCTGAAGATCCCTGGAAGTATTTGAATAAATTGCTCCAGAATCATTTCTTCAGCTATTTGGTGTGTTATTTTCTGTTCTGGTTGTACCCATCTATAGTAAATGTCTATTAATCTTACAAAAATATCCCAGGGTTGGTCTGAATTGACAGCCCTGAATCTCTACCTTATGTTTTATTGCTGATGTTATATCTTTGCAGGATCATTCATTTCACATGGTCATAGTCAGTGACCCTGCTGGTTCCACATTACTGTAAGATATTTGGACCATCCCAGTTAAATATGGAGCTAACCTGACCATCCATTGATCATGGGTCCATTGACAAGCTCCTGCCACTCTTTCAAAAGTAAATAATTATGCCCCAATGTCACCTGAAGGGATAATTTAGTTAAATTAATATATTTTTGAGGAAGAGTGTAATTACCTCTTTCATCTGTAGGGGCAGATGAGCACCACTTCTCATAGCCACTAGCATCTCTCTCCATTTTCTTTCTTGTTCCACCAATTTCTTTTGCTGTTTATGTCTATCTTCCTCTCTCTGCTGTCAGCCCTTAATTGTCTGAGGGACAGCCAGGATAATAAGTCCTGCAGTAATTCTGGAGGTTTTCAAAACCTTATTCCCTTCATTTTGTATGTGTTCTCTAGCACCCCAGCAGCCTCTTTAGGATGCACATCAGGACCTTTCTTCTAAGCCATATTTCCAGATACAATCTGGCTAGAAGCCACTGTCTGTCTTCTTCCATTCCAACTCATGCGACCAATAAAGACTTCTTGTGTGCCAAGTTGGGTACTGGGCTCAACATCCCACCGCTACCACCATATTGTCACAAACTGAAAGGAAGATTCTGAAATATATGTCTATTTCTTCAATTTCAATACTTTTTAAGTAAAATAACAAAAAAATAGAATTAATACAGAAGAGTCCAAATAAGGCATTCAGGCAACTAACACAATACTCAGCAGGACCTGGGTTTGCCTAATGCCTAGATCAACTACCAGCACAGAGCTCTGTCTTGGCTACAGCTCTGCCATGAATGAACTGATGAGACCCAGGAAATGTCAGCTTTATAAACATCCAGGTGTTACAGGATTGGCTTAAGATCAGTTAGTCATGACATCATTTGATTGACGGAACTAAATGACAATAGTATTTTATATTCAGAGTGTTAAAATCATTTACAAATTATTTCAGACCTCTCTATAGATAAGACACATATATACAATAGATTCATATAATTCTGGTAAGTATATTTGCAATTTTAAATTTTCTTGTAGCTTAACCCCATCTTCTACTAGAAGTTCCCCTTCCCAGATCCTCTCTAAATCTAGGGAGCTGTGGCTGCCAGTCTACAGAAACATGGGACAAGGAAAGGAGAGGCACACAGAGAGAGGAGGTAAGCATGTGGCCTACAACAAAAGTTAAGCAAAAACAACAAAACATAACCATTTCCTCTCTTTATGTCAGCATCCTGACACAAGTTACATGCATTTGTTTAGCATTTAGTAGTACTGCTAATGAATATTTGTCAAATTTCAAATAAAAGGGGCTAAAAGGAAAAGTTCTGATACATGAGGGTAATGGAAAGGAGAGAGAGAGAGAGAGAGAAAGAAAGAGGTTGAGAGTGAATGAATATTATAATACTTCTTTCAGTCATGGAAATAGACTGTTATTCCAAAGGGTTGCAAAAGGGTTGCAAAAGCTGAAGGAGGAGAGAAAAAAAAGATGTGTGCAGGAATGTTTTAAACTTTAGAGGCAACCCAGGCTAGGGCAGTTACTTTTAGTTGTCTGACTTGTTTATAACTTACTAACATTCTGGTTCACTGCCAGCATGGATCTGGCAGTATTATATGCTGCTCTGAATGCATTAATATACAATTTAGTGCGCCTTTCTGCATTTGGCTCAGCAAGAGTTAAGGCTCAAACCTGGCTCCAATACCACTCAGCTAAACTGTAGGTATGCAAAGAGCTGAGCTGTTCAGTTCACTGCACTTACAGCAAAGAAAAACACTTATAGAAACAAACAGAAAATGGGAAGATAGAGAAAAGACAGAGAAAACTCCATGGACAGAAAAAAATGGGACCAAAAATACAATTATAGCAGTCCTAAACAAAAGAAGAGGTCATTTGAGCTTTTATACATTAAGGCTCTTTCAAGGCCTGCAGGTCCCCTTTCCTCTATATAGTGATGTAGCTACCAACAGTATTTCACAATTAGAAAAATTCTGCATGTCAAATTATCTAATTATTTCTGTTAGCATACAGTAAATATTTTTGTAATACCTTTTAACTATAATAGAGTCAGAAAGCCTAAAGTGCTGAACCAAAACCCTAAGGAGATCACAACCTGCAATCTTGGATTGCACAAAATAAATATTAAATCTAAGTCTTGTGCAATAATTTTGGCCCAGTGGTTTGAAAAAGTCCAAAAGATGTCCTAGTTCACACCATTGATGGAGTGCTATTAGAAAGTGTCAATTATTTTAAATATGTTAAATATTTGGGAGTTTACATAGACCCTAGTCATACTTTCGAAACCATATTAACTTGATGACTAAGTCACACCACCAGAATCTAGGAGAGTAATATAAATGAAATGCTATAACTGTCAGACTAAAGAGATCTGTGTAGTTGTGGTGCAACTCAGTTTATTATTCATTGCTGGTAATCGTTCTCTGGTTACTGACTTGTTCCATACAGCCCTCCTGGTTAAGAAAGTTATCTTGTATAACAAAATGGCAAAATTTGCAGCATCTCATGCCTACATAGTGCATCTCTGTAATACTTTTCTTAAACTAGATTGACTACTACCTGGATTTTGATATAAAAGCTTGTTTGTCAATTTCATGTTTAAAGTACTTAATAAAGTTACACCTGCAGAAATAGTTAAATTGTTGAAGCCTGCTAACAGTAGATTTTATTCCCATTCTACCAGTCAAAACCTGCTGCAGGTGTCTTTTATGCACACTAATAAGGAGCAACTGTCATTTTGTTACCAAGCAGCAAATGTATACAACTGTATACAAATATATCTACAAAACAGATATTTTGCAGTTGCATATACCATCACTAGTCTGAGATACCATCAGTCCTAATCACCTTTATTTGGCAAAGTTTAAAGTAATAGGACCATCTCTCAGAATCATTTTTGGTAGTTGGCTGCTTCTTCAAGCATTTGTTATCTAGCAAAATGTTTCAACCAGTCTCTTTAGGCTTTCTTACTGTCACTGCTGAATTAGAGTAGTTACATTAGGGACTCAGTCAAGTGGCACGAGCCATCCTCTGATAAACTTACTGTTTACTTTAAAAAAAAAAGCACCAATGTATAATAGCTAGCTCTTATAGTCTGGCTATAAATCGTCAAAAGCAAAGCAATGCAATCGTAGTAAAACTTCAATTAAATCAAAGCCTTCAAGATTTTATTTTCCGTCATCTCACTTACTCCAACTCTATAGATATTTATGGAGACGCTAGAACTAAAGGCCAGTTCTATGCTTAAAAGTCACCCTGCCACTTGCAGGTAACCAAAATGACATTTGATCTCTACAAATTAAGATTGCCTGAAGTTAATTCATTAAATTTAGCCAAACTTTCCCAATTTTTAGTAAGCAAGGAACAAAGAAACAGAGCAACGAGGATCAGGTGGCACTAGGCCATCTTGCCGCCCGCCTCTCCCCCTCAATGATGTCATTAATTTGACACTTGCACAGTTCATCATTTGCAGTTCATTTTCTTACTGAAAGACATTTGTCAACTTTAATACACAGAGTGATAAGAAAATCAATAACAGTATTGGCCATTAAATGCATAAACACAGGTAACATCACATAATACACATCACAATCATGGATGCACACAAAATACTTGATATACTGAAATGACATGACAAAGTGAATAAAGAAAATGTGATAACACTGGACATTATGGGATGCATAGCACATTATGATCATAGAGTATCAGTTTGGTAATAGCTAATGAAGAGAATGTACACAGACACAGCATATGCCTCCTGAGGAAGACATTAAGGATTATGATTATCAAGTAACAGGATTCACAGTAACCTTTAGAAAGGGCTCTGTAACCTCTGGATGGAGGTAGATGATGCAGCAGAGGTCGAAAAAAGGTATGGAAGAAGAGGTGGGATGGGGTCCGGAGACATGCCTACCAGGGGCCACCATACGGTGGGGCACCAACCATGGGAGGAAGGTGTGCTGCTGTCTCTAGTTAGAAGAAACCACACACTGGAGACTCAAGGAGTTATCACTGTTCTGGAACCTACATTCTAAAACCAAAGGAATCCATGGGGGCTGGGATGGGTCACCTCCTACCTGGGCATACCGTTGACATCACAGAATCACAGAAAGGATACGAGTCAGGAGCCTAATGGCCATATGGACTCGTCCATTTACTAAAAAGTATATTTGTTGTCTCCCATGAAATCATCTAATGATTTTTAAAGCAATCTAATGAAGTGCTGTTGACTACATTTGATGGTAGTCTGTTCTATATATCAATGACCCTTTGATTCAACCAGTTTTCACTTTGATTTGTTCTGTAGTTTTCACCTCTTAACCGGTGCTGGTGGAATCTATTACGTCTGTCTTTGTGATTAACTAATCCTATATTTTCCCACAGGTCTCTGTGTGATAGTGCTTTAAACACAGTGCACAAATCACCACTAAGCCTGCGACATTAATTAATTAATTTATTTATTGAAATGTTTCACCAGGAAGGGTACACTGAGCAACTTAAAGCTTGTTTCATGGTACATCCTGGGGAAAGGGTAGTGGGAAGTTACAGCATGTTTAAATGATACAGAAATCAAAGTATAATACAGTACAGAGACAGGAGCATATAATAAGTGTCAGTCAATACATACAGGATACAGTGCAATCGAGCAGGAGATGCATGATGATACAATACACACAGGGAGGGAAGGATGAGTACAAGACACAGTAGTAAGTGCTAGGTAGTTTAGTGTGAAATTAGGTGGAGAAGGGAAGAGAGGGATGGGGTGGGAGGAGGTAAGAGAAATACAGGAGGGGTCAGGAGCAAGAGCAATTAGGGAACAGATAGTTGAGTAGAGCTGTATTGAGGAGAATGGAGATGAGGTGGCAGATTTGCAGGCGCGAGAGAATTCCACAGTTTTGGAAGATGGTGTGAAAAAGCATTTTGGCCAGAGGATGTGGATCTGGTGGGAATAAGCGAAGGTGTGGGTTGTCGAATCTCAGAGGTAGCGGTTGGAGGTGGGATACTAAGTGAGGAGGAGAGGTAGGAGGGAGAGAACTGAGCCAGTATTTTGAGATGAATTTTGCCCCAGGAAGCATACGTCGATTATGAAGTATGAGGAAATTTAGGGACCGGTAGAGGTCACAGTAGTGGTGAGGTAGGGGCATCAGCGAAAAGCGACAGAAGGAATTATAGAGAGAACTGAGTTTGGCTAAGGAGGATTGTGGGGCACTATGGACTATATCACAGTAGTCGAATATTGGCAAGATCATCTTAAGTACTAGCACACGCCAGGCCACAAGCGGTACACTGCTGCTATTCCTGTAGAGGGCACCAAGCTTAGCTTAAGTTTTTCTGGATTGCCTCTATGTGTGTTGAGAAATTCAGGTGTCTATCAAGCCAGACACTAAGATACCTGAATGAGGATGAGTTCTCCAGTACCGTCCCATCCAGGGTGTGGAATATAGGTAAAGTGGTTAGCATGGCAAGTCTCTGCCTAGTTCCAAAAGTCATAGAGACAGTTTTCTTGGTGCTTAAAATAGTTAATGTGAGTTAAACCAGTGTTGGACTCTAGAGAAGTCAGACTGAAGCCTGGTGGTGACATCTGCGACCGATATACCAAAAGCATATAGAACCGTGTTGTCAGCATACATGTGGATGCTGGAGGTAGTGCAGGTTAGGGAAGGTCATCTAAGAAAATGGAAAACAGAATGGGGCTGAGAACCGAACCCTGGGAAACACCAGTGGTTAGGGCAAGGGGAAGAGGTGACATCAGCAATTTTAACTTGATTGGGACCTGCCGGACTGGTAGGCATTGAACCAGCTTGTGGGGAAGGAGAAAGACCAGCGGCTGAGAGGGAATTCAGGAGGAGCGGGTACGAGACAGTGTTGAAGGCTTTTGCTAGATCAACAAAGATGGCAGAGGTAATATGGTTTTGTCAAAGCCAGCGAGGACTGTCTTAGTTAGTCTTAGCAGAGAAGTGGTAGAAGAATGGGACTTCCAAATTCAGACTGGTACAGGGTAAAGAACCCAGAGTCAAATAGGAAGGAGGAGAGTTGACTGAGGACTATGTGCTCTTGTAGTTTAGTGAGGGTAGGTAGGAGAGAGATGGGGCAATAGTTGCCAGGTGAGGAGGGTCGCCCCCTATGGGTCGCCTTTCTTAAACGACCTTCCCCTAACCTGACTACCTCCAGCATCCAAATGTATGCTGATGACATGGTTCTATATGCTTCTGGTATATCGGTCGCAGATGTCACCTCCAGGTTTCAGTCTGACTTCTAGAGTCCAACACTGGTTTAACTCACATCAACTCTTTTAAACACCAAGAAACTGTCTCTATGACTATGACAACTGCATGGTTCCATACTGAGGAACAGAAGCTGTCAAGAAAGAGAGGTTTAGAATAAGAGAGAGAGGGTAGGCAATAGCAGGAGCGGAGAGGAGAGGAGTTTAGAATTTAGGCCATCAGGAGAGGAGCCTTTAGTGGAGTTGAGGCAAGAAGTGCCTGAAGGGTGGCGGCAGGGAGACAGGAGAAAAGGTGAATTGAGAGGAGGCTGTAGGAGGAAGGGAGGGGAAGAGCAGGAGATGGGGGAGGATGGAGGTGGTGAGGAGATGTGGTGGCCAGTACAGTGAGAGAGGATGGGGGAAGGGGCACCAGGCCATTTGTGATGCTTGGAAGAGAGTCTAGCAGAGATGAGGCACAAGTAGAGAAGTGAGAGTTAAAGCATTCTGCAATAGCCATAGGTTCAGAAAGGAAAGTTTGGCTGTGCTTGAGGGAAAGGGGGAGGGGTAGAGGCCGGAGAGAAGAGGGTGGACAACTTTCCAGAATTTAGCCAGATTATTTATATTAGAAAGGAAGCTTGAATTGAAGTGTCAGCTTTGGCTAAGCGGATTGCTTTGGTGCAACCGTTCCAAATTCCAGTAGTGTTGGAGATCTTGTTTGCCACCGGTTGCTTTTTCCTGACACCATGCAATGACACATGCATGTTGGCAAGTCAGAGTGCTGGGGTAACCTAGGAGAGGTGGGCGCCTGACCCTTGTTTTGCTGGAAGCTGGGCGAGGTGTTCCAAATGTGGATGAAGGTGGTGTTGTAGTAGGTCAGGGCTACATCAGCTGAGGCCACTGAGGTGAGGGGACCAGCCAGTGGAAGTGAGGTCAAGGAGCAGAGCTTGAAGGTCTAGAGATGCAAATTGTCTGGTGAGAATTATTTTAGGAGGAGTTTGGTCCTATGGATCTTGTGCACCATGTAGGTGATGTGATGGTCGCTGATAGAATCCGGTAGGAGGCCGGAGGATATTATTCTTTGCAGGTGGGTAGTGAGGATAAGGTCTAATAGTGGTGATTTAATGTTTTGTTGTTACAGTAGTGGGTTCTTGGATGGGTTGGCTGAGGTTCAAAGCTTCAATGGAGGAGCTGGTGGTGGCCAGTGAGGGGCCAGCCAGTTTACGTTAAGGTCACCTAGGATATAGAGTTCACCCTTGATGGACAGAGTAGCGAGCTTTGCAATGAGGGCAGTGACATTTGAAGAGGCATTAAGAGCAGAGCACAGGAAGGGGTCCAAGATTACATTTATCGGACATCATCCTTCAGGCTAGGAGGGCCAATCTTGGATGCTGGAAAGATTCTGAACCTCTCTTAGCCATTCAACATGTGAGGGACATTCACAGTTCCCCAGCACCATAAAGGAGACTTTTGACTGCAAAAGCCACCATCAGTTGTCACTGAAGTGCTGATACAGATATACAGTCACCTGGAGGGGACAACCGTGCATGTAAAGTAGAGGAGAGAGGATGCCTTGCCAGAACCCCTATATCCTGTGACAAGACCATAAAATTTGCAAAAGGCTACCCTGGCATGTTTCATCTCCAGCATCTGTCATGTGTCATAAAACCCAATGATTTCAGTTTGGCCAGTGTCCGGTATCAGTAATGGAAAATTTTGTTTTGAATTAAAAGGCTCTAACTGTTAGGATGCACCTTATGAGGTAATCTACATTGTGCAGCCCACTTCTCATCTGAGATAGGGGTCTGCAGGAATAAATCCACTTAGTTTTGGCTTAGAAGAATGGGTAAGGTATAGTGTCTTTTATTGCAAGTTAGATTTTCCTGCCCTCCTGCCTGAGCATCCAGCATCGTGGAATCTGGTGATGTCAGGCCGAGTTAAGGAGGCACTCTTTCAAAAGATGTAACAACAGGCTCAGAACCTGAAGGTACCTCCAGAAATCCATGCTGGGAGATTATATCTGGCATAGAGATTCTCAAAGAGACCAGGTACTGGTATTTGGTAGTAGTAAGTCTTTCATCTGTTTGATTCCAGCATGCTCCCATGTAAGCCAGGCAACTGTCTCCCCATGCAGAAATGCATTCTGTGAGACAGGGACTCCAAAGGAAGAAGGGGGCCTTGTTTAGCTTCATGACTTTTCCATGCCATTATTGAGGCTACTATAATAAGCCTTTTACTGTGGCTGGATGGGGTGCATATGAACACGCTTGTCTGTTTGAGCCCATCTAACAGGGAACCTCTAAGCTGAGCCATAAGGAAGATGCATCTGATGGAGTTCAAACCACTTTGCCATTTGTACTCCCTCCCTCCAGAAAGCTAGTTAGAAAGCTTAAAACATTTGAGCCAGTGTACCCTTAGTTTAGCCCTGCTATAATGGGATAGTTTTCCTTACCATATATAATGGCATATTATATTGTCCATTTTGGGAACCATACCAGTGGGATTTCCACCACCAGGTGGGCTAAGCAGCACATTAACCTAGAGTAGCATCTATATGGCTGAGACCTTCCCCACCAGAGATAATTGCAGCAATTTCCACCTCTTGCAATTTACCTGCAAAGATCTTAATAATGGGAAGAGATTAGTCAATGACATATTTTATTGCACTAGTGAAACCCAGATACCAAATATTTAATGGCCCTCCAGTGACCATTTCAGGCCCCATTTGCCAGATGCTTCAGGATTAAAAAGAGTTTCTAGTGGTATAATTTTTGTTTTGATTAACATAAGCCCCAAAATGCCTTAAAATGACTTCAGTAACCCAAGAAGGTGAGGAAGCCCAGAAGCATCCCCAGAAATACCAGTTATCTGCATTCAACTTCATCCTGTATATCCATGGACAAACTATGAATCCTTCCAGTACACTTGACCCTAATGGGCAGGGCAAGTAGCTCAATGGCCAGCACAAATAGAAGGGGAGACAGGTGGCAGCCCTACGAGTGCCCCACCCAAAGGGAAGTGGTCGACAGTGTGGAATTTGAAGAGTATCAGCTGTTGGCAAGTTGTAAAGCAGCCTGACTCAACCATTCATGTAGGTCCTAAATCCATTCATTGATGGACACCATGCAGTTAACCCAACTCCATGGAATCAAAAGCTTTTCAAAATCTATTGCCAGCACCACTAATGGAATGAGGTGGGACCTGCCACCATTATTAGGGAAATGAAGAAATGTAAATAGTCAGTGCTGTATCTGCTCTTAACAAAGCCCACCTGTGGGTAGTGACCAGTCTAGGAGGACACCCTCAAGTCTGGATTCCAGAAGGATTTGGATTTTGGTTCATTCTAACCTGTGTGAGAGTCTGATTATATTGCTGTTCTCTGATTTAAATCTTAGACAATAAGTAGTCCTTGTTTATTAGTTTATTAAGGACAAATGCTGGTATCAATTCTATCAGCTTTAATGCTTTTAGGTGATGGTAATTTATTTTGAGTGTTTTACGGTGCACCGATTTGATTGTAATTAATTATGCACTTTATGTATGTTGGTCTGATCTGCTTGTCTTTGTACATCCTGATGAAGACCCGTGCAGTCAAGCACCAAGGTTTCCAGTCAGTGTTCTCTTTTTCATTAAAAAATCACCATTTTGGTACTTTAATAGTTTGGTAGTGCAACTGTTTTTCCAACCAGAGTGCAGTCCTTTTGCTTTAATTCTGGATTCTAGAACCTTAGGTAAAATTTTGTCAGCTGCAATACTTAAGGAGACTGACTGATAACTAACTGTCAGCATGGGGTCCTTGCTGTCCTTAGGAATACCATTATAATAGCTTTACATAGGGTTGGAGGGTCATAGAGGCCTTCTGGGATACTGTCTATACCCTACTCAGCACCAGGGATACCACATTTCCAATTATTTGATAAAAACTACTGGAATCCCATCCTCCTGTAAGCCTAGTGCCACACAAGGCTTCTCCTGAAACCCTTATGTTGCACAACAGAAAGCACAAAAAGCCAGCACAGAGTGATTGGGTATCAAATAGCTTTAACTAATATTGTGTCAGGAAGACTAACATTGAAATCATCAAAACTAAAGTGCAAACAGTCGGTGCACAGCCCTGACACTCAGTGACTTGACTGGTTTTGCTCTGGAGCTTTCTCAAGAGTCACGCAACACTAAGTGCCCTCCTAAGTATCCATATTCTCTTAAAGTGGTAGTGCATCTTATTAAATCTAAAATTAAGTAAATACATATAGCATCATGCTATAATCATTGACACTAAATTCTCCCTATTCTCCCTATTTCAGGGCCACTGGTCTTGTGATGCACTCGCTGTGGGAAATAAATATTTCTAATAAAACTGATTAATGCAGTAACTATTTCATTCATACATATATTTATCCCACAGGCATAATAAAGTGAAGCATGTTAGGGCCTATACAGAAAAGTAATCTGCTAGTAGGTATAGATGGCTTGTATCAACAAGGAAAAATTGCACATAGAACAATAGAAATTGCTGGATAACTTGTTTCAACAAGGAATATTACACATATCAACAAAAATAATAAGTGTATACATGTAATACAGCAGATAGGCCCATTGTAATTTCTCCATTTAAAGACTCCTCACTTAAGTCCAAAATCCAAATCGTGGTGCAAATCAAGTCACGAGGATTATGTCTCACTGTGAAGTATGATTCAGTAGTACCCCCTGCATACTCCATAACTGTCTTGTTTACCCATACCATGTAGTATCTAGGGAAATTAGACAAAATAATAAGGAGGTTAGTTATATAGGGCCTAGAAAACTCCTTCCATACCCTTTTGTTGCTGTATAAATATGCACACACATGAATCAACACATCTCTTCACCTGTAACAGCCCAGAGATTTATCTGTTCCTTACAACACTAGATACTTCATCCTATCATTAAGTCCAGGTGGAAAATGACTACCCAGCTGTACAATCCACATCATTTCTTTTTCTGATACCAGATTATTGATGTTGTCCCCCCTTTTCCCCAAACAAACTTTCTTTATACCAGAGTATTTGAAAATGTGTGATGTGGTGTTGGATTGTCTGGCTATATGAGGCGTAAGTGCATTAGTCAAATCCTGATTAAGAATAGCCCTTTGGTGTTCACCTGTCCTTTGTTTAAATGGGCTGGGGTTCTTACCACATAAAAGCTGCACATGCACAAACAGCTAAATACACAATGTGAGTTGTATCACAGTTAATAAATGCTTGGATGCCAAAATTCTTCGTTGCATTTACACTGGTAAACTGCCTGGCTGTTTCAATTACTGAACAATATTTGCACCTACCACAGGTGTAGTTTCCTTTGATGGTATGGGTAACCAGGTGTTTCTATTGTGTGTATCAGTGATATGAAAGCTATGTGACAATGTGTCTACTAGGTTCGGTGCTCTTTTATATGTGAACTGTGGGGATTGAGACAGCTATTGCAGAGGACAGGGTCACTACGGATAATGTTGCAATTTTTGAATAACATCCTAACCTGTCCTGCATGTTTGCTGTATCTGGAGATAAAGCTGAGTGGTTGTTCTCACCCATTTGTCCTTGTTTTACCACCAAGAGGCTTCTCGATTGACTGGTTCTACATCTATTTCAGCATGGTCCAGGATCTGCTGAGTGTACTCCTTATTTCAAAGCTCTTTCTCATCTGTTTCTTCTGTTCCCTAAAATCAATCTCTTGATGGAGATCATGTGATGCCACGGAAGGAATAGCAGCTTGGAGAACCCATCGCCCCAGCTCTATCTTTCATAGTTAATTTATTAACTTTACAGAGCTAACCCTAAAAGTGCATTTCCATAGATATCTTCCGACAGCTTTCTGAACTTGCGTGTGAAACAGACAAAAGGTGTGGCAGGGAGTAAAATCAGAAAGAAGACTGTGGCCTACTCAGACATGGAGGCAGAGATGCATGAGCACCTCCCAACATACACCACCACCAGACGCCAGAAAGAATTCAAAATGGGCCAAGGAAAACCGGGAACCACTACCAAAGCGGGTCTATCCTCGACATCAGTGTTACCAGCCACCCCTCTGAAGGAGCAGAAATTCTTGGAAGAACTAACCCCTTCGTGCAGCACTCCAGGAACTCACCTCAGAAATACTGGAGGGCCTAGAAGGCTGAGCGCAAATAACATCCTCATATTCGCCTTCTGGAGGATTCAGAGGGAGCGCCCGGATTACTTTCCTGCAGTGGATGTTAACCAAAATAGCTGGTCCTTCGCCTAAGAACACCACCTATGTAATAGAAAGGGCCCATCGCTCACTTAGATCCAAACCGCAGCAGGGCAACCACCAAGGCCCCTAATCTTAAAATTTCTTAACTACTTAGATAAAGTTCATGTGCTGGGGCAGATCAGGAGTCTCAGAAAATCCTATGGGAGGGACAGAAGCTGAGATTTGCGCAAGATTTCCCCAACTATAAGACAATGAAGGCTGCTTACCATCCCATTGTCACAAAATTAATCACTGCCAGCATTAAATTCAAAGTTCAGTACCCATTCAAGCTATCTGTGTACCACCAAAATACTTGAAGCAGCTTCAACACAGCAGAGTAAACTCAAAGCGGAATTAAAGGGCTGTTGCCAGATCTGTTCAAGCACACTGAGCTTCGAGAATGGTTGTTAGTCCCTGTGTTAAGTGAACAGACAACGAAATAATTTGTGCTACATATGGTTCCAACTAACAAATACCAGCTCTAGTAACCTTAACTTGTGCATGCCTCCTTTTTTTTTTTTGTTATGGGCCTGGGGATCCTTGAGTTATCGCAGTAAACGGTGGCTTAAAATGGCAGAGGAAGATCAGATCCACTGGTGAAAACGATTGAGAACTGGACTTATCCCGACTTTCCTTCCTTCCCTTTGGTTCCCACCACTCTCCCAGATAAAGAAGAAGCCAGAAAAGGAAGAGATGGAACAGTTGTGAAGGATTCACCACCCGTGGAGTGATTAATTTCTTTTGTTTTACTAGTCTTCAGTACACTGTACTATCACATTTATGCTACCTTAATGAGATTTAAAGCTATTACCACAAGAGGCACTCAAACCCTGCACATTGTTTGGGTTATTAATCAGTCTTTTCTTTTGTAGGAAGCATTCTCTGATATTATATATGGGACAGCACGGAAGCTCTGATTCAGAGTGTTGATCGCGTTCCTCCCGAGTTTAGGAGGGAATGCGTTTTCTTTGCTTATTCCTCTGCCATTGAAGGAGGGTCAATTGTCACGATCACGAGTGCGAGATGCACCTGCTCTGCTTCATGGACAAGAAGATCCACACAGAGGATTAATTACTGAGTAGTGCACGTTCCCATAGAGTTTAACGTTGCATAGAGCTCATAAGGGTGTTATTAACTAATATCTTTCATGAGGACCTGAATAATGAAAGAGTTCTTTTGATTTTCTTTACTTGGTCACCCTTCCCCCTTTTTTACTATATTATTTTCAGCCTTCCATTTCTTTTCCTCCTTCTTCCCTTCTAAAAGTTACAATGCTGAGGGGGTATTATTGCTGCACTAAAACAAGCTAGTATTACTTAAAATAAGTGTAGGAATGCTGAGGGGAGACCAAGGAGCAGAGGGAGGTAGGGGGACCAAATACTAAGGAGGTGTTAACACTGTGAAGAACCATAATATGAAGGATTTGCTCATGTAGTCCCACAGTATGGAAGTTGATGACAAGTATAATTATGGAGACAGACTAGATTCCTCCTTTTTTTTTCTTTTTCCTTCTCTCTTTTCTTTGTTTTTTTTTTTTTCCGCTGAACTATAACAGAAGGCAAATGTCTCAAGAGACTGGAAAGCCAATTTATATGACAAAGTACAGAGGACTTCATTATTTGTATAATGTTTTATGGAAATACTCCTCGTAACCAATTAATGATGGCGAGTACAACACCATTCCTTTAATTACACAAGAATTTTTTTTCTTAAGCTATAATCTGATTGTGTAGAGCTGGGGAGGGAAAAGGGTGATCTGGATACTGCAATTTCAAGAGGTGTTGCGAACCAGGATGAAGGAGGGGTATATGCAGCCCTTAGGTAGAGGGTTCCCGGACTGTTCCTAGGCCTGATGTTTTGGTGGTCTGGGATTTGGCAATATAGTATGACCGGAGATGGCCCTGGAAAACCATTCAGAATAGCTGTGTAGGGAAGGGTGATGTATAGTAGAGGGAGGGGAGGGATAGGTGGGGTCAAATGGAAGTGGAGGGAGGGTGGGATCAGTTATGCAGCACTGCAGTGTTTTAATATGGTTTATTTTATTTACAACCTGTAAAATAGTATTACACTTGGCCTAGAGCTGAATATTCCAAAAAAATATTATTAACAAGGTGACTTCATATAAAGTATGTTCATGGAACATAAAGGGATCTCAATCTCCAGCTAAAGGGCAAAAGTATTGTTGCATCTTCATAAGCTCAGCATTGATATAGTTTTCTTCAGGAAACCCACTTGCCTCCTTCCCAGGTTTCACAATTAAGAAGATCCTGGTAGGTCAGGCCTTGGGAGTGGACTGGACACTCGAAAAGGAGGGTTGCCATTCTTGTTGCAAGAAGAGTCCTGTTCTGACTTATAGATACCATAGTAGATCCTCAGCACAGATATATTTTGATCAAGGCCCTGTTAGGCCAATCGGAGGTAGTACTTGGTTCCATATATGGCCCCAATATGGAAGACCGTCCTTTTTGTTTCCCTTATGAATGACTTGACTCCATGGTCCCGTTTCCCCATAATGCTAGGAGGAGACTGGAACCGCGTTTATTGCAATATCATGGATCGCTCTCTGAGTCGTTCTTCGTCTCTTTCCCCAGCGAAGGTTGCCATCAGAGAAATGATGGACTCCATTGGATTAATAGATCCTTGAGGGCCCTTTACCCACATCAGAAGGAATATTCATTCCACTCTACTCCACATAACTCATTTTTTTTTGCTTAGTATTCTCAGAGACATGGGACACCTCTCGGCTATAACAACCTGCAATTACCTTCCCAAGGTGATTTCAGATCATCATCCCACTTTACTAAGCTGGAACCCTGGCCCCTATGTCCAGAGATAAGGTTTGGAGATTCAACTGTCAACTATTTCAATCAGAATACCTGAAAAACCAGCTGTCTGGTTTTATTACAGACTTCATTGAGATAAATGCCCTCCATGCCTAAGACAGACAAGCTGGGGTGCCTTAAAAGCTCAGTTAGGGGAGAAATAATTGTATGGCAACAGTTAAAAAAGATGACTTCTAAAGTCACTTCAGCTTTGTTGCACGACATTAGGGACATGGAGATGTCACTTTCTCCGAACTCCACAAAGGATCAGTTTAAGGCCCTAGAAATTTTAAGGGACCGATACAACTCAATTCTGACCAAACACATAGAGTATCTTCTTATCACTCCAAGATCAAGTACTTTGATCAGGAAACAAAGCTGGAAGCTTTTGGCTTTTATGACTCAAGGCACAAGCCTCTGACAGAATTGTTCTTAGCATTCAAAAATCTGAAGGACAAATAGTCACTTCCCAAGAGAAATTGTTAATTGTTTCCAAGAATATTATAAAACCCTGTACTCCCATGCCTCTCAATCTTTGTGTACAGAAATGCTGGAACAGTTTGTGCAGCCAATACAGCTCCTACAACTTAACTCATCTCAAGCAAATTTGCTCAAAGCCCCAATTTCTCAAGATGAGATAAAACAGGCTATTGATTCCTCCCACAGAAATATCCCCAGGCCCAGAACGAGTTTACAGTAGAATTCTACAAACTTTGTAAAGAGCAAATTGTGCAGTTCTTTAGACACTTATAACTACATGTTTGAACAAGGTATCTCTGACCTACTCTATTCGAGGCCACAATTGTGGTTATATCAAAGCCTGACAGAGACCCTCTTCAGGTTGCAAACTACCGCCGATTTTCTTAATTAATGTTGACATAAAGATACTGGCAAAATCATGGCCACTAGGCTATCTAGTGTCTGGCAATGTCTAATAAGCTGTGAACAGGTCTGCTTCATGGCTGGCAGGGTCTCGTCTGACCACATGCGTAAGTTGGCTTATCTGATCTCTGCATCCAAGGAGTCCGAATTCCAGCTGCTTTGGTCTCCTGGATGCAGAGAAGGCGTCGACATGGTCTCCTGGGAATATTTATTCTATTTGTTACAACTTTACAATATCCCAACACAGTATATAAAATGGATCAAGATACTATACACTGTCCCTCTGCACGATACTATGCAATGGGCACCTATCTCAACCCTTCCTGTTACAACAAGGAACTAGACAGAGATGCCTACTTCCCTTTTTGTTTGACTTATATTTGAACCGCTCATTAGACGTATCAAGCTATCCCCAAATATTACCGGTATTTCTATTGAGCCCAATCAATATAAAATCTTGGTCTATGCCGTTTATATTTTACTCCATATAACGTACTTTAAAATCGGGTCCCCGCTGCTATCGAAATTATCAGAATACTTGGAACTTTCTCCAATTACAAACTCAACATTACAAAACAGAAATGATGCCTTTAAATGTTCATACATTCCAGGATGAAGTTGCTCACCTTGGGTTCTGTTGGACCAGGGATAAACTAAAATATCTGGGTATATATCTTTCCTGTTCGGAAACCAAAATGAAACAATACAACCTAGATAAAATTCTTATGCAGATTAAAATGGATCTTTCCCGCTGGCATATGTTACCACTTACTCTCTGGGACGGGTAAATGTTCTGAAAATGAACGTTCTGCCGTGAATCCTGTATCCCTTAAGATGATACAACCTTTTCTACCCAAAGCATGGTTCACTCAGGTCAACAGCCTTATGTCCAATTTTTGTGGGGCGGAAAGACACCGGCAAGCCTTATTTAAGCTGCAGAGGAGAAGGAGCAATGGAGGTCTACAACTCCTGGACCTGCTTCTTTATCAGTTTTCTATTGTCTGTTCGGTTCTAGCATACTGGATGAGAGATAATTCATGTCAGGAGAATGTTCAATATATTCCCTTGTGGTATCAAAGTGAGCAAAGTTTACTCTCTCTGCATAATATTTCTCTTAATGCTCTCATTTTCTCCCTCTCAAAATTTGCCTAAGGTCCTCAGGACCATGCCCATAGGAATAACACTTCGAGTACATTACCAAATGTGCAACATTTTCCAGGTATCTCTGGTAAAGGATGTGTCCCAGCCTATAAGTGCGAATCTCAATTTCAAAATTGGGTGTTGCCCCTTTCGAATCATTTCTGGCCTGGTAACACCCAACTGAGAGTTGTGGACCTACTTCAGGAACATGCATTGATATCCTTTCAGATGGCCAGTTCACTGTTTAACCTCCCTAAATCCTTTTGCTTTAAATACCTCCTACTGCAGCACATGTTCCTACGACACTTTGGAACGGGTATTGGACACAGTATTTAGCTGGCCCCTTTGCCGGCTATCCCTAACTTACCTTCCTCTCATGTCATTTCCCACTTTCATCGCCTCCTAAGGGAGGCTATAGATAGAGGAAAAGCAAGGTGAGCACATTATGTCTGGGACCAAGTACTACCTTCAAACACTTCAGCTCCTCAACCATGGTCTAAAATCTGGTCACAACTGTATCAAGATGTGAAATGGATCATATACCGTATTTTGCAGTTTTATGTAATAAATGATTTATACTATACTCAGCTAGACTTTATCAAATGGGAAAATTTCCTCAAATGTATGTTCCCATTGTAAGCAGAGGCCTGGTACTCTGTTGCATATATTGTGGGAATGCAACAAGGTTACGCCCTTCTGGGATAGTATTAAATCTAATCAAGACCACTCTCAGGGCTATCTGAGGCGTTCAGACCAGAAATTTGCATAATAGGAGATTATGGGAGGTTCTAAGTGGCACCCAGTGAAAACATATGACACTCATATCAGTATGTGCCAAAAAGTGGTTATCGTCACTGGTTAGATCAGAATATCCCTACATACACGGAATGGCTAAAGGAAGTACTGTTTGCTTTACAGGCCGAGAGTACGATTGCTCACATCAAACGGAGACCACAATGCTATCAAAAACATGGGCACCTTTACATACTCTACTGACTATTTAGTGGAACATAGGACATTAAATAAGAAGGTATGGTGAGAAAGGGTAGAACCACAACAGTGGCATGGCTATATATAAGTATGGCCCTCTCTGGCTACCTTATCTGGGCTATTGGTAATGCTGGATACTGCTGCTGCATACCTGAGAGGGATGGGGGGTTCTTGGGGAGAGGGAGGTAGGAGGAGGGATATGGAAGGGTATCTGTAGACAGATGAGATTACAGTATGTGAATAGAGTTAAGATTATGCTTACAACATATATCCTTTATGTCATTGTATTGTAACAGGACCTTATACAATATTTGTTTATACAAAGAGAGTATGTACAGTACTTGTCTCTGTCAAATGTATGAAATAAGAGATGTGTTAACTCTTCCTACAAACAAATAAAAATATAGTTAATTTGAAAAAAAATCACTCTCTTCATTGCAAATGCATTTGACTCTCAGATACTGGGCTTTCAGAATGGTCTGAATAAGGTGCTTAGGACAAAGAGCAGACAAAGGAGGGGCAATAGTACTGCTGGACACTGTGAAATATGTGGAGGAATGTACTAGACAACTGTCCAATACTGCTTTCTACTGTAAATTGAAATGTGATATGACTATGACTTTTAAACAACAAGTTGATAATTTTTATATGATGCAATTATAGAGGGTACTATCAGTAATGATGTCTATGAGTTTTGATAGTTCAGCATCCCATTTGTGCATGCTTCTATACCTTACCTAAAGTTCACAAAAGTGTTGAAAATCCACCTGGATGTCTCATAGTGGCTGGGATAGGCAATCTCATGGAACCACTAGAACAATATATAGATGCACACATCAAGAGTATAGTCCAACACATCCCCTCTTACCTTAGAGACACTACAGATGTGCTCAACATCCTCTCAGAGCTGGAACTGGAGCAAGAATGGTTACTTGTTTCTCTAGATGTTCAAGCACTATACACCAATATTCTGCATGATGAGGTTTTTGAGGCTATGTACCACTGGCTGGAGAGTAGCACTATCTTTGGGAACAGCTAGGTTAGTTTCTTATGTGAGTGTACAAGGTTGATTCTCACCTCCAATATGTTCCTTTTGGAGATGATCACTACTTGCAACAAAAGCGGCACTGCTATGGAGCAATTTTTGCTCCCAATTAAGCAAGCATATACTTAGGCTACTGGGAAAAGTATGCAATCTATTGCCCTGAGACCAACCCTTTCCACCATGCCTTGGATCTCTAGAGGCATTATACAGATGACATACTGATGGTGTGGGGAGGCAGCAGGCAGGGATTGGGCAAGTTTGCAAAATTTCTGGAAAGTAGCAACCCAAACTTAAAGTTTGTGGTGGGTGCCAGTCAGGCAGAGATCCACTTCCTGGATCTATGGATAAGGAAGTTAGTGAATGGTACAGTACAGACTGACCTATTCAGAAAGAAAACTGATAGAATACTGTCCTCCATGCCACTAGCTGCCATTCTAAGCACCTTATTCAGAACATTCCAAAAGGCCCAGTATCTGAGAGTCAAATGCAATTGCAGTGAAGAGAGTGATTTTAGGGATGGAGCAAACAGATGAAAAAGAGATTTGAGATAAGGGGTACACTCAGCAGATCCTGGACCAGGCTGAAAGAAACATAGAACTAGTCAATCGAGAGAGCATCTTGGTGGTAAAACAAGGGCAAATGGGTGGAGAACAATCACTCAGCTTTATCTCCAAATACAACAAACATGCGGGACAGGTTAGTTATGTCATTCAAAAAATTGTAAAATTATCTGTAGTGACCCTGTCCTCCATAATAGCTGTCCCAATCCCCACGGTTCACATATAAAAGAGCACTGAACCTACCAGATACATTGTCACATAGTTTTATACCACTGATACACACAATTGAAACATCTGGTAACTCATACTATCAAAAGGAAACTACACCTGTGGTAGGTGCAAATATTGTTCAGTGATTGAAAAAACAACAGTTTACCAGTGTAAATGCTACGAAGAATTTTGGCATCTGAGCATTTATTAACTGTGATACAACTCACATTGTGTATTTAGCTGTTTGTGCATGTGCAGCTTTTATGTGGGTAAGAACCCCAGCCCATTTAAACAAAGGGCAGGTGAACACCAAAGGGCTATCCTTAATCAGGATTTGACTGATTCACTAGCTGCCCATGTTGCCAGACAATTCGACCCCACATCACACATTTTCAAATAGTGTGGTATACAGAAAGTTTGTTTTGGGGAAATGGGGGACAACATCAATAATCTGGTATCATAAGAAGAAATGATGTGGATTATACAGCTGGGTAGTCGTTTTCCACCTAGGCTTAATGATATGATGGAAGTATCCAGTGTTGTAAGGAACAAATAAATCTCTGAGGCATTACAGGTGAAGAGGTATTTTGATTCATGTGTGTGTATATTTATACAGCAACAAAAGAGGCATAGAAATAGTTTCTAGGCCCTATATAGTAACCTCATTATTTTGTCTCATTTCCCAATCCTAGATACCATGTGATATGGATATACAAAACAGTTATGGGGAATGCAGGGGTGAATCTGCACTTCACTGCCAGCCATAATCCTGCCTGACTTGATTTGCACCCACCATTTGGATTTTGGACTTAAGGAGGGAGTCTTTAAATAGAGAAATTACAATGGACCTATTTGCTGTATTACATGTACACACTTATTATTTATGCTGCTATATTTGCAATATTTCCTTGTTGAAACAAGTTATCCAACTATCTCTCCTGTTCTATGTGTGATTTTACTTGTTGATACAAGGTATCTATACCTACTAGGTGTTTATTTTTCTGTATAGGTGATAACATGCTTCACTTTATTATGCCTGTGGGATAAATAATATGTATGAATGAAATAGTTACTGCACGAATCAGTTTAGTAGAAATATTTATTTCCCAAAGTGAGTGCATCAAGACTAGTGCCTCCTGAAATAAGGATGATTTAGTGCCAATAATTATAGCATTATATGTATTACTTAATTTTAGATTTAATAAGATGTGCTACCACTTTAAGAGAATATGGGTACATAAGAGGGCACCTAGTTTTGCTATGGTGACTCTTGAGAAAACTCAGAGTGAACCGGTCAAGTCACTGAGGGTCACGGCTCTGCACTGCACTGTTTTCACTTTATTTATGGATGCTTTTTAATTTAAGTCTTCCTAACACAAGATTAGTTAAAGCTATTGGATACCCAATCACTCTGTGCTGGTTTTTGTGCTTTCACTTGTACTGTTGTTTTAGTCATACACGAGTGAGTTAGAAGTGGAACAGTATATTTGTCTGCTGCTTATGTGGCACAAGACTAGAGATGATTGTTGAAATCTTTGTGCAGAGAGGGTACTTCTAGCGTGTGGTGCTGCCCTTCAGATAGTTGTGAAACTGGGATGGTGTTGAGAAATTTGTTGAAAGACTGGGGTGGAAAGCTTGTCCCATGAGGTGTACAGTTCCTCATAGAATGATTTCATTGCAGTGTTGATATCAGCCATTTGTGTGGACAGCTCTTCTTTCGAGTTTTTCATTGCTGGACTATGGTGTTCTGATTGCTGTTTCCACAGCTTGTAGGGCAGCAGATTCCCTGTCTTCTCTCCAATCCAAACATGTTTTACATTTCTTACAGAGAACTTTTAACTCCACTTTCATAGCAAACAGCAAATTGAGCTGCATCCATATGCTTAAAGTCTGCTAACAGTTGGCTGTTTCTATCGTGCCCCTTTGCCTAAATTCTTCTCCTTTCTGCCAACTTGTTGCTAAATTCTTCTGTTCAGCATCTCTAAGTGCCTGTGGTGGGCTGAAAAGCCCATTATCTTTTCCCCATAGTCACCTGGAAAGCTTCCCAGACCATCCCAATAGACACAGAACCATTGTCATTCATTACAAAGAAAGTGTTTACCTCCTCCTGCACACAGCTTTTGAACCTGCATCTTGAAGGAGACTAGGATCCAACCTCCATGTTGTAGACCTCTCTGAGCTTCACTGCTGGGCTATGGCATTCCTGTTTTGTTGGGTTATGTGTCTCTTGCTTTTCCATAACTGGTAGGCCAGAAGATTCTCTGATTTCTCCCCATCCAAATGTTCATGTTTCTTCGGAGAATTGCAAATTCAACTTTCCTAGTAGCCAACAAATTGAGCTGCAGCCATATACGCCTAAGGTCTGCTAGCAGAGGGCTGTTTCTATCTTGCCCTCATTTGTTTATATTGTGTCTCTTTTTAACCAATTGGGCTTCTACATTTTTATGTTCAGCATCTCTGAGGTTCCCGTGGTGGATTGTATAGCCCAGGGTTCTCAAATGGTGAGGCCAGCCTCCTGGGAGGCCCCAACCTGTTCCAGGGACGCCAAGCAAGTCTGAAAAGTACTGTATTTAAATTTTGAGTTTTATATATTGTGTGTAAGAGATGAAGCAAACTGAAAGAGGATAATAGTGAGTGAATTTAATGTATTTATTTACTAATAGGTGACAAGGAAAGGTGAATGAGCCAAGGCTCATCTCAGGTGTACTGGGAAGGGTAGGAAGTGAATACATTTCAAAAGGTAACTGCAAAACAATCAAGAAATACACAATGAACAATAATGCAAACAGAAATGAACAATAAACTAATAATGAGTGGTGGTAATTGATCAATTTGTAAACTGATGGCAGAACAGCCCAAATACAAGGGTTGAGCATAGAAGTGCAAAGAGCAATAGCAGGAAGGAGTAAAGTAATCCCAGAGAAGTTGCTTAGGAGCAGGAAGGAGGAGGAGAGCAAAGTATTGTAGGAAGGTTATTTCATATAGAGAGGAAACAGAAAGTAGTTTGACCCCATGAAGGTACTGCAACAAGGGCAACAATGGTTCAAGAATGAAAATAGTGGAGCAAGGAGGCTGGCCTGTGGGGGGAGGTTACAATAAGCTGAATAACAATATTGGTTTGTTTTATTTACTTGTTAATCAGATAACACCTTTGAGCACAGGAGCTCTTTTTCAAAGGTTCTGCATCAGTATAAGACAAAGAACTGAATGTGAGCCAAGTACTCAAAGGGTTTCAATATATTCATGGTGTACTGCGCAAAGTACAGTGTGTTATTTTTCTTTGGAAGGCCCAAGATTATTTCAGTTTTAGGGAGGCTCAAAATATTTTCATGGATTTGGGAGGCTCACTGTGACAAAGTCTAAGAACTATTGGTATAGCCCATAATCCTTCCCACATAGTCACCTTGAAGGCCTCCCAGACCATCTCAATAGAAGCAGAACCCATCAGTCATTGCAAAGTAAGTTTTCACCTCTTCACAAACTCAGGTTTTGAATTTGCATCTTGAAGTAGTAGAGGCTCCATTCTTCATGTTGTAGACCTCTCTGTATTTCATTGATGGACTATGGTGATCTGCTCACTGTTTCACAACTGGTAGGTTAGCAGATACTCTGACTTTTCCCAATCCAAATATTTATGTTTCTTATGGAGAACTGCTAACTCTCCTTTTGTAACCAACAAATTGAGCTGCATCCGTATATGTCTAAGGTCCACTAGCAGAGGGCTGTTTCTATCTTGCCTCCCACCCCCACCCCATTTGCTTATTTTGATTCTCCTTTTCAGTCAACCGGCTTCTAAATTTGTTTGTTTGGCATCTCTGAGGTGCCTGTGTTAGGCTATATAGCCCATAATCCTTCCCTGCATAGTCACCTTGTAGGCCTCCATATTGTCCCAATAGGCACAGAACCAGTGTCATTCATTGCAAAGTAAGTTTTGACCTCCTCCCATACCCAGGTTTTGAATTTGCATCTTGAAGGAGTAGGGGGTCCAACCACCATAGACATCTCCCAGCTTTGTCTCAACAACAGCACCATGGATACTGGGACATGATCCAAGACATAGAGATAGAGCAGAGCTATGTGGACAAAACCTTTTGTCACAAGGGAATATTATCCAGAGATCTGTTCTAGTGGGCATGGCATGTGAAAGAAAGCATGTAGTTTGGCTCCTGGGGTGAAGCAGCCTCCAGGCATTAGTCTGTTTGAATTCAGTCTTTGGGGATTGAGGGCAGAAGGGCTCTTGAGTGCAGTTCTGGCTGTCCTGCAGATCATTCTAGGCAAGCCTCCAAAATCAGATTAAAATCCCCTATTAGTAACAGAATCCCTTGGTTCCAGCACATATGGATTGCCTGACTGAGATCACAGAAAGAGTAAGGTTGTCCACATTATGGGTGTAAACATTTCCAAGGGTCACTCAGCCCTCAGGAGTATCAATTTTCACAAGAACCCACCAGCCATCATATCCAGAGAATGGCTGAGTAATCTTCCATTATGGCATCTTATGAAAAGGGGTAGTGATCCCTCCTTGGACAATGGAGCACAATTATGAATCTCCAGCCCCATCCATTCCCTGCACAGCTTAAGTGCTTCCACTGTTTTAAGTTTAGTTTCCTGCAGAGCACTACATGGACTTTCGGACTATGAGTCTAGTGAAAATGTAGCCAAGGAATTCAGCCTCTAATGTTTCACACTGAAACATAGAAATTGATGGGCAGATAAGGACTGCTAGACCCACCCAGTCTTCCTGTTTTCTATATCTGCTGCAAAAGCCATAGACCCTACTTGATTTCTGGCTTTGTTCTTTTCCTGTTGCTAGGTTCCACTATGCCTATCCATGCATTCTTGAATACCCAACCAAACTTTTCCCCACCACCTCCGCTGGCAAACTGTTCCATGCATTCACTACCCTTTCCATGAAGAAATAGATTGTCATGTTGCCCCTCAGTCTCCTCCCTTCCAGTCTCATGTCATGATCCCTTGTTCTAGGATATCTCCTTTTCTGAAGGGATACCTGCTGTACCTTATTTATGTCCTTGAGATATTTGAAGGTCTCTATCATTCCCATCTCTCTCTCTCTCTCTCTCTCTGTCCTCTCCTCCAGGGTATACATATTGAGGTCTTCCAGTCTCTCCTCATATGACTATTGATGCAGGCCCTGCACCATCTCAGATGCCCTCTCTGAACTGCCTCCACCCTGTCTATGTCCTTTCAGAGCGTGACCTCCAAAACTGGTCACAGTACTCAGATGAGGTCTCACCAGTGATTTGCATAGTGGCATCACCACCTCCTTCCTTTGCTGGTTCTACCTCTACCTATGTACCCCATTACCACTGGTTCTCCCCACAGCCTTGGCACATTGTTTGGCCACCATTAGGTCATTTTGATTTGATTACCCCAGATCTATTTCCTGCTTTGTTACTGTCAGTACCCCCATCATGTAAGCCTC
Organism: Neoceratodus forsteri; assembly: GCA_016271365.2. Taxonomy (NCBI): domain Eukaryota; kingdom Metazoa; phylum Chordata; order Ceratodontiformes; family Ceratodontidae; genus Neoceratodus; species Neoceratodus forsteri. The sequence continues at coordinate 631,854,251 of CM057455.1, read as the reverse complement.
CCTGGGTTTCTGTGGCTCAAATGCATGGTCTTGCATTTCTTTGCATTGAAGCTTAGCTGCCACAATCTTGACAGTTCCTCCAGTTTACTTATGTCCCCTCCTCATTTTCCAACCCCTCCTGGAGTGTCTACCCCTATGTTAAGACATGGGAGGGACTAAAATGATCTAAGGCCAGGGGACCACACAGTACCTCCAATTTATGGCCCATCTCCATCCTATCACCATTGTCAAAGGCCTATAGAGGATAGTAGCAGACCAATTGCTTGAGTATCTGCATAAATACAACCTGCAATGCCCCAACAACATGGGTTCCTCAAATGTCATAGTACTAACACCACCTGAATCGAGTTGTCAAGCCTCCAACATGATGCAGTGGACAGCGGTCACCTAGTGGGTCAATTTTCATTGACCTCACAAAAGCTTTTGATATAGTAAACACCACCTACTGATAGAAAAGTTACTAGAACTCAGTCTGTCCCTTACCTCTATCAGTTGGTTTTCTAAATACCTCTCAGACAAGACACAGTGCATGAAGATAGGCTATGTGCTGACCAATCCCAGAAAGGTCTCACTAGGTGTTCCACAAGGGTCCATCCTGGGAACCTTGATGTTCAGTCTGTTTCTCAATACCTTCCCTGAAGCTTGCACATCCAAAATTATACTCTACACAGATGATGCCGTAATCATTAATTGCAGTCCTTTCTCCCAGGACCTGCAAAACAGTTCCTACCAATTAGAGAACTGGTTCACCAGGCACAAATTGCTGCAAAACTATTAGAAAAAACTAAAATAATACTGTTCAGCAGCCCACACTCCAAAAAGAAAACCTCAGTCTCAACATAGTCAATAAAAAATGAAGCCCTTGAATAAGTAAGGACATTCAAGTACCTCAGAGTACGTGTCGATGACTCCTCTTCTTCTCCTCACATATTGACAGCATAGTCAGTGCTGTCAGAGTCAAATATGGAGTCCTGTATAAGCACAGGAGCCACCTAACTCCCACTGCCCTGCACCTCGCCATCACCAGGTCAGTCGTGTCAGTTATTGACTATGGGCTGATTGTATATAGTACTGCCACTGACATGGCTGTCAAGCATGTCAAACAGCACTCAACAAATCCTGCTGACTCATCCAGGTGCTGACAGGTTCACGTACATGCAAGCTGTATGTCAAACACAATGGTTGAAACCTATTGGGCAAGTAAAGTACCAAGCATGCCTCATGGGAAAGAAAGCACTTCTTGGTCTCGCCCCACCTGCCATCCACAACCTACTGCAGTTCTTTCAAACCCAGCACTGCACCAGGGCACTGCACAATGCTCACTATCTGCATCATTCAGGAGAACCTCTAGCTCAGTGCACTTTTGCTTACACAGCCCCACATTGGATTAGCAATCTCCTGCCAATCTAGTCAACTCCAACAACATCAGCTCTTTAAAAATAATTGAAACACTACCTAGCTACCTTCAGCAGCTGTGACTGCTGAATGACCTCAAACTCTTTGCCCTCGAGACATCTTTTCCCTCTGCTTTAGCAAAGCTGACTTCACCTCATTCTATCCCAGCTACCTTTAATTTACCCTTTCACATTCCCCTCATCTCCTGCCACCAGCCTCCTCTTTCTACTTCCCTTCCTATCTGCCTACTCAACCTCAACTGCACACCTTAACCCTGTACCTCCTCATGGAACACTGAACCCCTCCAACCATCTGTACCTATCTCTCACTTTCTAGCCTCTCATCCTCACTTTACTGATATAATTGTGACAATTCCACATCTCTAGGTGCTGACCTATAGATCTCCATACCCTCCCTTACTTCTATAGTTCATCTATGTAACATATTTTTATCTTATTGTACAGCGTTACTTGCACTTGGTTTGACTACTGATGTTACATGCTCTGTAAATTCATACTTGCTGCTGTACACTCAATATGCTTGTCTGCCATTGTATTATTCTTCTTGATGTGGAGCCTTTGTAAATGAGCTCTGAGCTCAAACGCTGTATCCAAAAATTAAAATAAAATAAAATACCCTGTTGCAAATCTTAATGTCATCGGCAAAGAAGCATATATTTCCTTTCAGCCCTCTGCAATGTCACTTATGAAGATGTTAAATAGGACTGGCCCAAGAACTGATCCTGTGGCACCCTGCTTGTAACCCTCCTTCTCTCGGATGGAGCTCCATTTACAACTACCTCTGTTTTGTATCCTCAACAAATTTCTAACCCAGTACCCACTTTGGGACCCATTCCCAGGCTTCCTAGCTTGTTTACAAGCCTCATATGTGGAACAATGCCAAAGGTCTTGCTGAATTCTAGGTAGGCCATATCCACCACTACCCCCTGATACACTTCCTACAGTCTCCTGTGCTGAGGGGCCTTGAGGGGTCAGACATGGCCACTTAGGCCCTTTTTTCTCCTTTTTCCATGAGGTAGCTATACAATATGCTGTAGTTTTCTGTTACTTTCAGGGTAGAACTCTGATCTTTTCCAACACTGCACTACTGGTGATGTGGTGCACCTCCATATCACCTCCAAACATATAATACAGTTCAGTGGCACCATTTAAATGCTACTTGAGTGAAATGACATGAAAGGGGGACTATGTGGGTGAAAAACTGATGGAGATCCTCTCAAACTGCAATAATAAACCATCTGAAACAGTACAACCTGTGAGAAAGCATCTGCATCCATAGTACAAAAACACAATGTAACAGTGCAAAGTTAGCATACGTGAAGCATAAATCACAAAATTACATTTAAAGAGCCTCCAGTTTTGAATAAACCCCCAGAGCATGGGGAGGAGGAAGTAACTGTGGAGAAATCCTAAACAGATTCAATGAGGAAACAAGAAAGCAGGAGCTGTATGGTTCCCAAGGACGAGCATCATGTTGATCTGGAGGTGCACAACATCACCAGTTGTGCAGGGTTGGAGAAAGAGCATAGTTCTACACTGAGGGTAACAGGAAAACCACGACATACTGTACCATATAGCTACACCATGGAAAAGGAGAAAGCGGATCCTAAGTGACCATATTCAGACCTTCTGGGCCTCAGCACAAGAAGATTAAAAGGGTGTCAAAGAGTCAGGGTCCACTGGGTGATCCAGGAGGTAGGGTATGATCTTCTGATAGGGGGAAGTGTAGAGGTACAGCATTTCAGCACCTCTATTATGGAACTGTCTAATGAGAGCCAGGAGGTCCATCTACAATATACTGCCAGGGGAAGGTACAACAAGGAAACAAACCTGATTAAGGGATGGGGATAAAAAGACCAAAGGGAGGAGGAGGAGGAGTGGTGTCGCCTGACTAATAGATGGCCCTCGCTAGTTCTGCATCCAGATTGCTTACCTCTCTGATAATGCTTGTAGGAGCACAGGTCAACACAGTTCTACCAACACAGTGAAGGGGGTTTAACCCACAAAGGATATACCATTAGTGAGAAGGATGCCACTCCCCATCTTGCACTGAAAGGAATGGTGGAGGGTGGACTTCCACAGTCGAGAACAACATACTCAAGTGGGGGCCAACAGACAAGAAAGAAGTGTTGCATTCCTCCTTCTGCTGAACTCATTTCAGGGAACCCTAAAAGGAGGGGAGGGAGGAAATACTGTATGCTATCATCTGAAGAAAGTGTACTGACAAACACTATCACCTATTGCAAGGTTCAATCACTGCTTCCCCACCTCTGTCCAACTGCTTAATGAAAACTTTTCCATCAAACATGTTAAACATGGAAGCAACTGTTCACCAAAATAATACCGAAGGTAAGCCCTCAAAAACAAGCTCTCCTTGTTAGAAATGACTGAGGGAAGGGAAGGGAAAGTGGAAGGTAGAACTTGATTTGGAAAAGGAGACAGATGATCCAGTTTCATTTTGTCTGCTCAGAAGAACACTAAACAGTTATATTTCTTGATGTCTACAGGGTATCTTGCCACCCTGAAGGTATAGCGTGACAGTTTCAATTTATTTATTTATTGAATAAATTGGATTTACAACCTTTGAGTCAAAGATTCATTTACAAAGGCTCCTCGTCAGAATACAATACATCAATATGCATGCAGTTGTCAAATAGAAACACAGGATATGACCAGTGCCTAAAAGAAAGAGGGTGAGGCCTATACAATTGGGTGGCTGAACAAGTCCATCTAATGAGTTTAGTAAATGTCAATATACAGTACAGGTAAATACAGAGGGTGAAGTCTATCCATTTAAGAAGCTATACAGGCCTGGCTAAGGAGCTTGTACATGCCCCGATGCAAGCTGTCGAGAAACTGACTTTGTCATTAACACATTTCATCTTTTTGTTGAGAATAGACAACAGTGGATACAAAGCACTATGGCCCAGACTTACTCCATGTGGTAAAGGTGATACTGATGGTTTATGTGCACCTGCTGGCATCTGCATCCCAGCTCTACTGCTGAGACAGGATCGGGCAGGGCTAGCCAGTTCAGGTATTGGAGGTGCTGCACAACAACCCAAGCTTAGTTGGTGCACTGGCAGCAGTGGGTGGAGAGTATGTGGTCTTTGAGGCAATTTGAATGGGTCTAGTCTGATGACAGAGGTAACAGCTTGGGGGAGTTCTATTGTGCTAAGTCAGGGCTCTGTAGGAGAAGGACCTTTGGGCTAGTGAGGTCACAACCCTGGGAACAGCCCATATCAGTTTATTTGCCGAGCAGGTGTTTGCTAAGGCATGAGCAGAGTAGAGGGAGGAAAACTCAAAGGGGATTAGACCTAGCTGAATTATTTTGGTAAGCAGACTTGTTTGGTAACAAACTCTTTGTCTAGAGTGAGGATATTAGTTAGGCATACAGGGTGCAGCTGTGGGTACGCCTGTCAACACCGGTGAGGAGTCTGCAGGCTTTGTTGATGGCTAAGTGGATTTTATTTAGAGCTGTGTGGTCAGTGGCTGCATATACAGTTAGTCCATAATCTACTAGAGATACAACAGAGGAGGTGACAGCAAGGTTAAGTGCCTCTGGCGTAGGCAGTCTCTATGCTGATACAGTAGTCCTATGCAGATATTTATGGCTTAAGAAAGATTATTGATATGTGGGTGGAAAGAGAGGCTGGGATCAAATGTAAGGCCAAAGTATTTATAGGTATAGACCTGTTCCAGTGGGAAGAGGGCTTGGAAAAGATTTTAGTTTGGCAGTTCTTGCTCTGCTGGTGGGCAAAGAGCATTGACTTAGCCTTTTCACATTGACCAGCTGTCTGTGGTCAGTAAACCAGTTTTCAATGTGGTTGAAGGCAAGTTGCAAGGAGGACTGTAGGATTGTGTGATCTGAGTGGAAGCAAACAGTACTGCATCACCTGTGTAGAACAGATTACTTGGCAGGCTTTTGCAAGGTGTTCAGAAAGATGCTGAATTATAATGGACCGAGGATGGAGCCCTGGGGACTTCAGAGCGACAGGGAGAGTAGACGAGAGAGTGTTGTTTATCTTCACACATTGGGACCTATCTGAGAAGTAACTTGCAAACCATGAGATTGGTCCAGGAAACAGACTGGTGAGGTGGAGAGTGTTTAGAGCAAGGTATGACAGACAATATCGAATGCTTTTGACAGGTCTATAAATACAGCTCCTGCTAGGTGTTTCTTATCTAGGGCATTGTGCAAGGAGTTAGAGAACTGTGTGAGGGTGGTTGTTGTGCTATGCCCTGCTCTTAAGCCATGTTGTTCTCTGCAGTATGTTGTAGATGCAGGTAGTCAGTGAGCTGGGTGGCAACAATTTTTTCCAGAGCTTTAGAGAGGGTTAAAGAATGGAGATGGGCCAGTAATTATTGGGTGAGGTGGGGTCACCACTCTTCAGTATTGGTGTGATGGTAGCCATCTTCAATTGGTTGGAAACTGCCCTAGACATAAAGAGTTGTTAAGGAGATCAGTCAGTGGGGAGAGTACAGAGTCTAGCACCAGTTAAGGATTTTCATATCAAAGGTGTCCTTGCAGTAGTCTGAATCCTCAAGGACTTTTGCAAGACATGACCTTGTTTCACTCATTGTAATAACCCTGAGGTAGAAGGGGGGTAGGCATTGTTAGGCTCAGGGGTCATAGGGGTGGGATCAAAGAAGTTGTTTGGAAGGATTGCACTCAGATCTGAGAATGCAGCATTTAGGCAATTGGCATTGATAAGTGGGTCCGAGCTATTAACATTGTTCATAGTTAGCTGGGAGGGAGGTGGCATCATGGCTTTTCTGTTCAGTTCTTTTAGGTTGTCGTAGAACAACCTTGCATTCTCCAGGGATAGGCAAGGGTAGTTTTATAGTAGTCTGATTTGGCCATCCTTGTGGCCCAGGTGCACCTAGTGTGAGCTGCCTTGTAGATGAGCCAGTCCGCTGGTACCCTAGAGGCAACTGTTTTATGCCAGAGATAATCACGGTTCTTTAGTTGCTGAAGCAAGGTTGGTGAGACCCAGGGGCATTACGTTTTTGGATTGACCTTGTGAGGGGGGCAAATCTATCACATGCATTGTTGAAAATGCGGTGAAATAATGCAGGGCTTCATCTATGGAGGAGGTGTTGCTGATAGGAACCAGTCACATTGGGCTAGGTGTTTCCTTAGTTTAGTGAGGCCCAGGTTGAAAGCAGCACCGGTAAAATTGTTAGGTTGTGGCATTTGCCGCTAACATGATCTGGCTAAGATGATAGGGATTGATCACTAATGAGTTTGGAAGGACAACCAGGTTTGAGATTTTGTTTGGATGATTGGTGAGTAGCAGGTCAATTAGGGTGCAAAATCTAATTCTGGGATTTACATACACAGAGTAGATGACAGGGTCTCTGAATATATGTGTGCCTGAGTGCCATAATATAGAAATATCTGACACACAAAAGAACATAAACCAAAGTGGAACATGAAGACAGACCCCTTATTAAAGAATAACAGTTGTTCAGAGGAAAGCTCACTATGTGGCTGTGAGGAACAATGGCAGAAGGTGATATCAGTTAATATTAAGTGTTCTGTCACTCACTTAGAGGAGAGGAGAGATGCGACAAACCCTGATCAGCCTCCTGCTTATGCAGCGAGCCCTCCACCACAAAAACAGGGGAAACTCAGTAATAATGGTCCTCACCAACAAGAGTGAGATAAAACAGTGAAAGAGCTACTCACAATAAAAAATAAAAGGAATGCAGTTTGATTCAACAGGGGTCAGCATGTGGCAGTGCTGAAACACCAATCAGGCCAAGAAAGTCTCATCTGTGAAAGTTGCAAGTGATGTCACCCTGTCTGCCCAGGATATGGCTGCAGCTTGAAAGAGGGAGTCCTGCCCTGATGAAGTATCTCCCATTTGCTGCTAGGAGAACCTGGATTCAATTGGCAGTAAGGACCCCAGTGAGACTGGCTGGGTGGAGTTTAAACTGTTACAGACTAGCACAAACAGTAAAAGAGGTGACAAGACTTTCTATACTGTAGATGCATTAGTGAAAGGATAAAGTCAAGAGGGGTATTGCTAAGATCAAAGGAGATAAGGGGCTGTGAGAGGAGGAGGACCATGTAAAGCATCTATCCTAAATAAATACTTCTGCTCAGTATTTACCAAGAGAAGGTAGGGTAGGGCCCACAGCTCAGCACCATGGACACAGGGGAGGGAGGTGAGCACTAGTCCCTTCACAAAAGAAAGGGTCCCTACAAGAGCTCGATAAGCTCAGGGTGGACAAGGCAATGAGACCTGATGGCATACATCCCAGGTTACTAAAGGAGCTAAAGGTGGAACTAGCAGAGCCATTATCAGAACTGTTTAGTGAGTCTCTGAGCAGAGGAGAGGTCCCAGAAGGCTGGAGAAGGGCTCATGTGATACCGCTCCACAAGAGTGGTAGAAGGAAGGAGGCATGGAACTACAGAACAGTCAGTCTTACCTCAGTAGTGGGCAAGATTATGGAGGCATTCCTTAAGGAAAGGCTAGTGCAACACCTGGAATCCATAGGAGCACAGGATCCAAGACAGCATGGATTTACAAAAGGAACGTCCTGTCAAACTAATCTCATAGATTTCTTTGACTAGGTAACCAGAGTGGTGGACCAAGGGGAGCAGTTGATGTCACCTACCTTGACTTCAGCAAAGCTTTCGATACTGTTCCACATAGAAAATTGATTAATAAGCTGGGTAGGCTCTGAGTGGCTCTAGAAGTTGGTCAACTGGGTGGCAAACTGGTTGACGGGGAGAAAACAGAAAGTGGTGGTAAACGTATACAGTCAGAAGAGATGCAAGTCACAAGTGGGGTACCTCAGGATCAGTCCTGGGGCAAGTCCTCTTCAACATCTTCATCAGTGGTATTGCAGATGTACTGAGGGCAAGGTTTGCCTGTTTGCAGATGACACCAAGATATGCAACAGAGTAGATGATCCAGATGGGGTGGGCAGAATGAGAAGAGATCTGGATAAACTGGCAAATGGTTGGAAGAGGGCAACTGGGGTTTAATGCAAAGAAGTGCAAGATCATGCACATAGGGAAGTGAAACCCTGAAGCCACCTATAGGCTGGGAGGAGAGTTGCAGGCAGTCACAAAGGAGGAAAGAGACTTGTGCATCATCATCACCGATGACCTAAAATCATCCAAGCAGACCACTAAAGCAGTAGGTTAGGCTAGGGATGTTAGTGTATTAGTAGGGTATCACAAGTCGGAAAGAGGAGGTAATAATCCCTCTTTATAAGACACTGGTTAGGACCCATCTGGAGTACTACATGCAGTACTGAGGCCACAGCTTCACAAGGACATTAACCAAACTGAGGCAGTCCAGAGAAGGGCAAACAAATGGTGGTGGGACTGCACCAGAAAACATATGAGGACAGATTAACTGAGCTCAATATGTATACCCTTGAGCAAAGGAGGAGAGAGGTGATATGATCAAAACATTCAAACAACTGAAGGGGCATTAACAAGGTGAAAAAGTCTAACATGTTTCAATATAAGAAAAATAGCAGGATAAGAGGACACAGCAAGAGATTAGAGGGAGGCCGATTAAGGAGTAATGTGAGGCAGTTCTTTTCACAGAAAAGGGTGGTGGATGCATGGAAAGACCTACCTCAGGAAGTGGTGGATATGAATACAGTGCATGGCTCAAACAGGCATGGGATAGGCATAAGGGAGCAATACAGATGAGTATGAATAGATAAGCCATTGACAGAGCAAAGGCCAATGGCATATTTATAAGGTAGAAAAAGAAATGGGCAGACTGGATGGGCCTCGTGGTCCTTATCTGCCATCAGCTTCTATGTTTTTATGTAGACTGGCAAGGCAGCAACAGACACAGATCAGGCAGAGGCACATGTGTGGCTGCTGAAATGCTAGCAGGTATTTAAGTCTCTGAGTTGAATTTCTGATTTCTGTCATGTTCTGCCTCTCCCCAAGTGCTGCTAAATTGGCTCCTAATCTCCAAAGTGTCTGTCTTCCTTATCTAGCCTGCAATCATTTGGTGAGGGTTTGTCCATTTGTTGAGACCCATTGCTTTCCAATGGATCCTGATAGCCATTTGGAAGAGAAGTGTGGTTAGGTCATCTGGGACAGACTAACTGATCCACAGCTTCCAGGGTCTCAAGGAGTACCCTGTGCCGTTAGGTTTTACCCAGAGCTGTGTGAGGTATCTCATAGCTGACTTCACCAAATGTGAACAAGCTTCCAATTAGCACCAGTAAAAGCCCTCCATCTATGGGACACTACAGATGAGAAATCCTAAAAGAACTGTAGGTTGTGGCCCTCCAGTTCAGCAATTCACTTTATGAGCCAGGAGCAACACATTTTCCTTGATATGGTACCTGAAAAGCTTCAACAGGATGAGTTGGGATTTCTCACCATGATGAATTTGGGGACCAAGAGCAGTGGGCATGCTTGATCTGGAGGGAGGGCAGGTAGGAGTGCTTAACAACTCTAGAATTATGATCTGAAAAAATGAATCATATCTGGCCCTTTCTACCCCCAACCCCTCATTAGCCACACCACCCTCAAGTTAATTCTGAGGGCCCTATTTTCAAGTCATCAACCTTGGATAGCAAGTATTTTGAGGCCCTGTCTTGATCCCATAGTCTGGCTGTAGTTGATCACCATGGGCCTTAGCCTGTGTCACTTGTTATTACATGTCCTCCACATGAGGCTCCAGGGTAGCCATGTCTCTATTAGTTTGAGTGACTATACACAATCAGTTCTGCAGTCTTTTAAGATTTGGGAAAACATTTTAGTGATATGTACCATTATTGAAGCTGTTACCAGGCCGCCATCTCCAGCAGTCATCACAGCCAACAGAGAGCTTCCATCTTCCAGACATATATACAGTTGAACGGAATGAAACACAAACAAAAACGTAGTATATAAAATGTGGCAATAATCCAGATGATACTAGTAAGAGAGAAGCATTCTCAATACCTGCCAGCTCAACATGAAAAAGATGCCACTGGATGGGTTTACGCTATTTTCTGGACACAAAATTTTGTCATCTGTTACACATGGTATTGTTTCCCAGTCAATTGTATAAACTGTCAGTGAATGAAGCATTTGTTTTGATGATGTGTGGGCAGGGGTTCAGCCAATTTATTTTAGTGGAAGTCAAATGCTTCTATGAGTCAAAATCAGGTCATGCCAATTTTTTGAAGTCAAAATACTTCCCAGATCCCATAAGATAATACGTTTGAAAAGTATATATGTAAACAATGTCAGGAATTAAAAGATTTAAAAATTAACATTCTTGGACTAGAGTTAGAGTTGAAATGCATTAAAATTTGCCCAGTACAGAAAATAAAACAAAACACAAAGGGATTAGCTCAAAGGAGGAGACTCAACAAAATAATATTAAAAGAGAGAACAGGAAGAGGAGGAGGAGGGCAAAACAAATAGGGAACAAGTTAGTTGCTCTAAAAGAGTAGAAGAGCTATGCATTTTGAATTACCAACACAAAACAGGTATGCACCACCACAGCAACTTGTTGAAAATTTTGACACTGAGATAACTGACTGGATAATGCAGCAAATGAAGTTCATGACCTAACAAACCCCACAAGTGATTCTCAGTCAACAGTAACAACACCCAGGAATATGGTACACAAAACCTATTAGAAAACACACCCAGCACTAGAGAGACAGAGGAATTGATGAAGAAATGGAAACATGTGGTGATAGCCAGAATGAACAAGCTAAAAGATATGTTTATATACTTGGAGACTCGATTATACAATATACTGACCATTACACTACAGTACTAAGTTTGACAAAACTAATGTGATTAGCATCTACTTTCCTGGTGCTGGAGTAAGGATATGCTCATAATAATTCCAGACATGATGAAACAAGCACCAGAAAATTATTTGGTAATACTCCATGTAGGGATAAACGATGTAAGAAATAACTTTGTTGAGAATTCATTTAATGCATATAAAGAAATTCATGCAAGGTTACAAAATCAAAATGTGAAGTTCTATTCTCAGAAATACTAACATACTAACATACTAACATACTATTTGCCAGCAGATTAGGCCTTATGGTCTATCAAGTCTGCTGAACCTAGATCCTTAGTTGGGTGCCGAGACCCTCCCATCCCTTGTGCTCCAGAAACCCCTATCATCCATCCCCACCCCCTGGGACAGGCTATCATCTGATACATCCACTTTCTGTGTCTGTCCCACCCTCTTAAAGCTCTCCACTGTGGATCTCTGAACCAGCTCACCAGGCAAAGCATTCCAAGGGTCCACCCCTCTCAGTGAAAACCTCCTCTCTTTTCCCCTCACCCTTCCACCTTCCAACTTCAAACCATGCCCTCTGGTGATGCCTCCCTGCTTTAGTCTAAAGATCCCTCCATGTATACCCTATTTATTCCCTTGAGGTACTTGAAGACCTCAATCATGTCCCCCTGTCTCTCCTCTCCTCCAATGAAAACAGGCAGAGCTCCTCAAGTCTGTCTTCTAAGTCAAATCCCCTAGCCCTCGTATCATCTTTGTTGCCCTCCTCTGTACCCTCTCCAGGAGCTGTATGTCCCTCTTCAAGTGTGGTCTCCAGTACTGTACACAGTACTCAAGGTGTGGTCTAACCAGTCCATTGTACAGTGGCAGAATCACTTCCTTGCTCCTAGAGGTGATCCTCTTGATGCATCCCAACATCCTGTTTGCCTTGCTAGCTGCTCTCCTGCACTGCTCAGTGTTATTCATACATGTATCCACCATGACCCTAGGTCTTTTTCCCTGTTGAGGCTTCCAGCACCTCCCTCCCAGAGTGTACATGTGTTTAGGGTTTCCCGACCAAGATGCAACACCCTGCACTTGGTGATATTGAAATTTAATTTCCATGTGTGAGCCCAGCTTTCCAGGGTGTCCAGGTCCTCTTGCAGGGCCAACCTCCCTCTTCTCCCTCAACTACTGCTCCCATCTTGGAGTCATCCATGAAGAGACTCATTTCACCTATACCATCCTGATGTCAGTATGTATGCATTAAACAGGATTGGACCCAGGACCCGAGCCCTGTGGTACCCTACTACCAACCTCTGTAGGGTTCGAGTCTCCACAGACCACTACTCTCTGAGTGCGTCCAGCTATCCAGTTTTCAATCCATCTGACCATCAAAGGGCCTACTCCTAACCCCATCAGTTTCTCCACCAGACCATTGTAGGGGACAGAGTCAAGCCTTGCTGAAGTCCAAGAATACATATCCACAGGCTTACCCCTGTCCAGTTCTGATGTTACCCATTCATAGAACTCCACAAGGTTGGTTTGACATGATCTACCTGGCACAAACCCATGCTGCCGACTATCCAGACCTCCCACCTCCAAGTAAACCCCAATCGCTCCTTTAGTATACTCTCCATTAATTTTCCCACCACCGAGGTTAAACTGATGGGTCTATAGTTTCCTGGTACTTCCTCACTCCCTTATGGATTGGTACCACATGTGCCTCTGCCAATCCCTAGGTACCCTCCTTGTCTCAGTGACCTGTTGAAAAGCTCCGCCAGGGTGCAGCCAGTATGTCCGCCAATCTCATAGTACTCGGATGAATGCCATCCGCCCAGGAGATTTGTCTTTCTTTAGGGCCTTGAGGGCAAACCACACCTTTTGGTGGGATGGCATCATCCAACCCTCCACCTTACTGGTCTTTTATCCTTATCCAGATGTGAGACCCTGGGGTACCTTTCCTCCCTTTGCTCCATTTCTGCTGCTCCTCTGATCCGCCTCCTGCCGCTTATCCCTTTGTGCCTTGCTTGTAGATATCCCATCCTCCCTAGTGAACACAGAGGCAAAGTACTCATTAAATACCTCTGCCTGGTCCTCGCCTCTTCCACCCACCCTCCTTCTGATCTCAATCTGCTGAGATGGCCCTTAGTTTTCTCCGCTCCCAATGTACCGGAAGAAGCCCTTTTCCCTCCATGTTCCCCTGTGCCAGCCGTTGTCTTTACTGGACTTTGCTCCCTCACCATACGTGGGGTGGACTTTTCTAGATGCAAGCTGGTACATTCTCCTTATCCCTATCCTCTTGTTGTTTTATATTTTTGTGTTGCCTTTCTTTTCTCTGACTGCTACCTGGACCTCCCTGGACCACCAGCATGGTTTATGTGACCTTGCTCCCCTTCTTCCAACTTAGCGCAGATCCTGACTGCCTCATGAAGTCCCGTTTTATGACCTCCCATTTCCTCTCCACACTTGTTGTTGAGGTAATCCTTCAAGTGATCCTTGAGAATATTTCCCATGCCCATAAAGTCTGCCCCTGAAGTCCACTGCCAGTGTCCTAGATCTCACCCCTCACCCCAATGCTTATTTGAAACCAGACAGTATTGTGGTCACTCCCAGTCAGGGGGTCCTGTACAACCATGTCCCTTACCAGATCCCCATCTGCCAGAACCACATCCAGGGCATGCCCCTCCTTGTGGGCTCCATCACATGCTGTGTTAAGAACACATCCTGGAAGCCATCCAGCAGCCTCTGCTCCTTGGCCACCTTGAGGACATGGTTCCCCAGTTAGTACCTGGCATATGGGTCCCCCATCAACACCACTCCTTCCCTTTGGACCACACTGGGCAATGATGTTGTCCAGCAAACCATCCTCTAGAACATCACTCATCCCGGGGCCTATATGCTACTCCCAGCGTGCCTTATCTCCTGCTGGGATCGTGGGTGACCCATAAGGCCTCCACGTTTCCCTCTGCCTCTTCTACCATAGCAATTTCTATGTCATCTCTAATGAACATAGCCACTCCACCCTCTGCCCTCCTTTTCTATCCTTCCTAAGCATAGTGTACCCCGTATATTTAGGTCCCAGTCATGGTTTTGTTGGCCCACGTTTCCGTAACTGCCGCCACATCCACCCCCTCGAACAGCATGGCCTGAACTCTGGCAACTTGTTTCCCAAGCTCCTGGCATTTACTCAACACTAACCCCACCCTTATCCCTGATCCTTTTTGTCGAACCCCCCAGATTCCTTATGCTTCCATCCTCTCCTGCTCCTCCTGGAACCTCCACCTCCAGTCTGTTTCCCTCCCCTTGGGCTTGAAGGCTACTCCTCATCTAGGGGGAGGGCTTCTGGTCAGCCCTCCCTTATCCCTTCCCCTTACAAGTTTAAACCCCACCTTTCTTGTATGTAGTCAGCCATCCCTGTTTAAGGACTTCCTTCCCTAATGGGGCAAGATGAAACCTGTCCTTGGCATATAGTCCCTATCCTCCCAAACTCCATTCCAGTTCCCCAACACCCCAACCCATTCTCTTCACCCCACTTCCTGAGCCATTTATTAACCTCTGTAGATTCATTTTTTTCTCCACTGAGGCCTTTGGTACTGGCAATATCTCCGAAGGAAATGTTGCATCATTATCCGACAGACTCTGGCAGAGTTCTTGGAACCTTGCTTGATTTCCATAATGCTATTTCCCTCTAGATCATTGTTCCCAAATGCACTAGGAAATCCGGTTTCCCTCCACAATCCTAACCATTTCATACACCATGAACTTTGCTCTGTGCACTGTCAGCCCAGAGATACTCACTACCTTCACCTGGCTATGGCATCCATCCCCTGTCCCTCCCAATGGATACCCTTAATCATCGAGTCTCCCAGTAACAGAACCTTAACACTGCCATCATCCTTATGGTTACCTCCACTATGCCCTCTCAGCCCCCTCCCCACTTTATTCATGATCGCATTTCATGGGAGTCTTCCTGCCTTATTAGAGACCCCTTGTCACCCTCCCTTTCTGCCTCCCTTGCTATTTTGCCCACTTAACTCAAACCCTCTCTGAATAGGTGTCCCCTTTAACCCTCTCTTATCTGAACCATTTATCCTGGCCCTGATGGTTTCCCCTTCCCCGCACCCTCATCCCCCTTGTAATAGTACCCTGTCTCCAGAGGCTCTCTGTGGGTCCCCTTTAGCTAGGGCCCCATCCTTGGTACTGACCTTCCTGCTGAAGGGGGCTCCTCTTCCACCTCCTTGTCACCCAGTTCCTCTCCAATCATGCTCTCCTCCTCATGTCTGGAATATGTTGCATCTCCCCATTTGCTTAACATATATGTTTCCCTTCTCCCTCTGGGACTTGTCTATCCTTTCCATAGCTGTTCTGTGATGCCCTGGGTATGACTCCCTCCCTCCGGCCTCTGTATAAGTTTCCTCATTTCCACCAACCCCTTCCTCCCCCTCTAGGATGCTTATATCTCAAATTTATTGTGACACTCTATGTCAGCCTCCATCAAATACTCGAGTTTCCCTGACTGCATCTCTAAACTGACCCTCTTCTTCCTCTCTTGCACTGTTCACCTTAGGAGCTCCTTCCCACAGTCTGCTGTTTTTAGGCAGCAAATACCCTACTTTAGAACAAATAAATAATAGATATAAAAGCAAGGAAAATAAACAACTGGCTAAGAGATTGATGACTCACAAAAAGGTGTGACCTATATTTGTAGATGGGAACAAATTTAAGAAAAATGTATATCTAAATAGTCAGGATAAACTGCATCTCAGTAGGGCAGGAGTTGCATCCTGGGTAACCTTTTCTAGAAAACATTAAGAAGAGTTTAAACTAAATGTGTGGGGAGGGATAGGGAAAGCCAATTAAAAACAGACCAAAGAATCAAATGAAACTACAAGACATGAAACAAAAGACTGGTCAATAAAAATAAGAAAGAAAGTAAGGAGGGAGGTTAAGGTTTATTTCTTAATGAGAGAGCCTAAACAACAAAAGAGAGGAACTAATATTTGAACTTGATAGAATTAAAATTGAAATATGTGTAGTCACAGAAACTTGGTATAGAGAGGTGATTGGGGACTGATATATGGATATACTAAGTTACAGAAATGCAGACAACTCAAAAGAGGGAGGTATAGCAATTTATATTAGTAACAACTTAAAACCAATTGAAGTGACCCCACAAATCATAAGAAAGGAAGAGGTAGCACTATTATGGATGGAAGTAAAGTTGCACACATAATATAAGCATTGGAGCAGGTATAGAGCCCCTAACCTTACTACTGCTCTTACAGAAATAATTATATGAAATGTTTTCTGGCTGCATGCATAAAACTACCTAATATGATGTGTGTGCTACAAGTATGATTTAAATGTTAAATTAGAACTGATTGCATGCATATGGCATGTGTGCAGCAAGTGAGTGGGGACACCATGATTTTTATGTTCAATTGGGAAAGACTGCATGTATGTGGCATGCATTCAAAAAGTGGTCACTGATAACTGCACATAAAAGTTAAGTGACTTGCTCAGGATCACATCATACAAATGTGGGGCTGATGAGATTCAAACCCAGGTTTTCATGCCTCCAAGTCTCCTGACTTGTAGTTCAGCATCTTTAACCACTAAGCCATACTGTCTGCACACATGTGACTCACTTGTAAATCAATGCATACTGTATCTGAATACATCTGCATGCATTCGGCATGCTTGTAGCCACTGTTATGCTTTTCAGTTTTCTTCTCTCCTCATCTCAGTTTCACAGTTGAACTATAGCACTCATACCAATGGAAACACATGTGTTTTTCCACCACCAATAAAAAAACTTTCCCATAAAACCACTAATTACTTCTGTCTGGCCTGTACTCCTACTATTTTCTCTGCATAGATTTGCATGCTTCCACACAAACAGACTTTAAAGTGCAAACACAAAAGTAGCAATAACTCCACACACACACACACACACACACACACACACACACACACACACACACACACATGGCCAGTCCCCTCCCGATGCATACACACTATAGCAGGTACTGCCATTCTGCTACAGGCAACCCACCAAGTATAGATATAAGTAAAAGTCTCTTACTTGAGTACTAGGGAGTCAGAGACAGGAGTCTTTAAGAGGTGATGTCCAAGTCAGATTGTTAGGCGTACCCCTTGAAATGAATGGAGTAATTTTCTATTACTATTTTATATATTCTGATGGTGAGCTGGAGAATAATGAAGGCCATTGTTCTGCTGACAATGCCTTTGTTAGTCGAGTGGTGGCCTTCATTAATCTCCAACTCTCCATCAATAATGTATAAAATGGTAATAAAAAATATCCCATTCATTTCAATAGTGCACACCCTACAGTCTCCTTTGGCCTTTATCATAATGTGCCTGAGTGTTTGGATGTAGAGTCAGCTTCACTGGGAGGGTGGGTATAAGCCTGACTATAGTGGATCTCCAGTAGTCTGTGCATATCATACCGCTCAACTGTCTGTGAATGCAAGGGACAGCTCTAGAATGTCTATAGTACCTCTAAAAGGTATAACTTATTTGTTTTGACTCAAAAGTGATATGCAAATCAGGAAAATTCAAATGTAAGAGATTCATCTGTATATACCCTGGAGCAGTTTATCAGATTTGGGCTTAAATCCACCAGTTACTAACCAATTGTTTTCCTGGCTGAAGTTCTGCCCCCAAAAAAACTCTGTCCTTATTGTTCTCTGCAACTCCATTCCATTCAATATACATCTCCAATGGGTCATGAAGCCACCCAAATGTGAAGAAACATGAAAACACATCAATATTTCAGTTTTCCTCCTTCCCCAATCCCCTGTAAAAAATATTTACTTTTACTTACCCGGCTATATGGCCAGGAACCTGCAGCTCTGGCATAGTGTGCCACCAGCCCAGTTTTCAGTCTGCTCCCTCTCCTTCCACCAGAAGCTGGATGCTAGAAACAACCATCACAGATCCCCAGCATGATCCGCAACTAAGTAACCTCACCAACTAAACCCACCCAACTGGGTTGCTTGCTTCTTGCTTGGTTGCTGCTGTGGCTGCTGCCACACGCACTGATCAAGATCTATGAAGGCCATGCACACCGCTGTCACCACTGCGGCTAAGCCTAGCTTGCTGCTGTGGAGGTATGTGCTATTTTGTTTTTGCAAGGTGAGCCTGGTAGAGTAAGTAGGTAGTGTAGTCTTGAGTTTGCTTCTTCAGGCAAGTGCTTACATCATAGCTACTTATCATCCAATAGCTTTGTAACAGACCTGAGAACAATAATATTATAAGCAAGTGTTTTATAGGAAACTCATCAGAACAGCAAATATTCTTCAACTGATACTACCTCTGGCTGGAAGCTACAATACTGAACATAGGATTTGCAAGAAAGCGAGTTGTGCTCACAACAGAGGGAGGTGAACCTTACAATTGTCTTTGGTTTGTAGCAGATATTCTGCAGGTGGAGGCTACTTCTAACTGAATGGTGAAGTAAGGAACTTAGAATTATCAGGAAAAGACAGTCTTTCAAGCAACAGAGGGAGGTGGATCTAGCTTTCGTTTGTTACAATTCTTAAGATGTTCAGTGCAGGAAGAGTTTAAAGCACAGCTGACTTATCTTGGGGCTGACTGCTTTCAGAGCACAAACCACCAGGCTGTTTTGGGGCTGGGGATGTTTACCTGTGTCTGACTTGGATATCTGAATTTTCTCAGTTTGATTAGCAGGGTATTTTCTCTGTAAAATTGTTGTGTAGGGCATCTTGCTGACAGGAAGGCACTCATCACAGTGATGGGTCAGAGCTCTTAGCTGATTGTTTTGTGAGGGCACAGTTTGGGCCCAACCCTTCCCACCCTCACCCCACCCACCTGGAAATAGTTCCTTTATACCTGGGATTCTGACATCATTTCCTCAAGAGTGCAAGGTGCATATCACTGTCATATCTCTCTAGCACACTGCACTGACAATATAAGCATACACATTGTATAATATATATATATTTCTGTAACAAAATCAATCACACACACAAACACACAAAAAAAGTAGATAAACATGGGGAGTAGAAAATGTAATGGCTGGGGCAGCAGTCTTCTGGGAGTCTTTCTGGAGGCTGAGATGCTGCCCTATTTGCAGACAACTCTCTGCCCTGAGGGAGGAAGTTGCCCATCTTCAGGCCACACTGGACAGTAGTAAGGGAACCTTCTCCCAGGCCACACTGGACAGTAGGAAGGAACCTCCCCATCCAGGGACCACCAGAGCCACCACCACTACCTCAGAGGTTGTGAAGAAAGCACAGCAGGTGGACCACAGTGGCTCAGGAGGGTGAGGACAGTGGAACAGAGGCACACCCAATCAGTTGTTCCACTCCACAATCCATACACCATTCTGGGGAGCATAGCTCCCCTGTGGATCCACTCACAGAGGAGACTAAGGAGGCTGAGGACAACTGTCACAAGGGAGGCCCACAGGAAGGAGGCAGAGGACACCACAAGGAAAGGAAGCAGCCCCTGGTGGGGACCCAATTATTAGGGGACAGAACTGGGGGAGCAGGGAAAAACTGAAGTAAGGTGACTGCCTGGTGCCATGGCTTGGAGGGACAGGAAGCGCATCCTCAGGTTCACGAGAACAGCTCCACGGGAGTCTGAGCTTGACATCATTGTCCACCTAGGGACAAATGACTTGGCTCAACATGAGATTAGAGCAGTGCAGAAGGACTTTGTAGAATTGGGGAGGGCCTAAGACAAGTAGCACACACAGTATCCTTCTCAGAGGTGCTGCCCGTCAATGGCATGAGTGAGGAGAGGGTACTTTGCACCATGCAGTTTAATGAATGGTTGAAAAATAATAGTGTGGAGCACAGGGTTTGGATTCATTGGGGACTGGGGTTCCACCTGGAGGATACCAGCCTATACTGGCAGGATGGTCTGCATCTGTCCAGGAAGGAACAAGTCTTTTGAGCAATCGGTTTAAATGCTTCATTGGCATGCTTTTAAACTAGTCAAGGGGAGGCACTGATAAGCAGCAGAAAAATCCCAGCCTCTCCTTACAAAACAGGGTACTAAATGAGAATAAGACCGAGGTAGAATGGTCAGTGGGGATGCTGCAACAGAAGGTAAAGCCATCAAAAATGGAGAGCAATGAGTACCAATGCCTGTAGTCTGAGTAACAAGCTTCCTGAATTAGTGGCCTTGATGGAGGAGGAACATCTGATATCGTGGCAGTCACAGAAACTTGGTACACAGAAAACCATGACTGGGATGTAAACATACCATGATACACTGTCTACAGGAGGGACAGGGAGGGTAAAAGAGGAGGAGGAGTAGATCTTTACATAGGGAAGGAATCAAAGCAACAGAACAAAAGGGAAAACAGGGAGGAGAAGAAGCACTGTGGTAAATTGGAGACTGGCAATGGCACCACAATCTACACAGGGTTAGAGAAGACCCCTTCTCAGGGGGAGGAAATGGACAAGAAAATGATAGAAAGTATACTTAGAATGGTTGAAAAAGGGAGATATTGCTGATGGGTGATCTGAATATGCCAGATGTTAACTGGAGTGCAGTTGCAGCAGCCACTTGAAGAGTGGGGTTATTCTAGATGCCCTAGAGGGCATGCCTTAGACAACTAGTATGGGAGCCCACTCGAGAGGGTGCAATCTTAGACCTGGTTCTTCTCAAATGAGATGAAGAGAGGATTACAGATGTAGAAGTGGGTAGCCATCTGGGAACTAGCGACCATCGAACAGTATGGTTCACAACAACACAGCAATAGAGTCAAGCCATACAAAGGCAAAAAGTACTGGGCCTTTAGAGGGCTGACTTACAAAATGGGTGAGTGCCTATGAATGCAATAGCAAATGGGCAGGAAGGAGGTGGAAGAACAATGGGGAATAATAAAACTGCCATCACAGAGGTAACAAGCCTTTGTGTGAAGCAAATAAACAAAGCGAACGATGTAAGAAACCACTATGGTTCTCAAAGGAAGTGGCAGTGAAGGTTCAAGAGAAAAGAAAGCATTCAGGAAGTACAAGGAATCACAGAAGGAGCAGGACAGAGAACTGCATCAGATAAAGCAAAGGAAGCTGGGAAGGCAGTCAGAACAGCAAAGGCCCAAACCGAGGAAAAGATAGCCAACTCAGTTAAGAAGGGGTTAAAACCTTTATGATACATCAGGAGCGAAGGTAGACCAAGGGAGGATAGGAGGCATAAAGGGAGGTAGGGTGGGCAGAGGGTGACTGTTGAAAAGGCAGAGATAGTAAACAAATATTTTTGCTCAGTATTTACAAAGGAAGAGGGGAGGTACCTAAAACAAACAGTAGAAACACTCTGGATACAGAAGTTGATACCAGCCCATTTACAGAAGAAAGGGTTCTGAAAGAACTCTAAAACTGAAGTGGACAAAGCAATGGGGTCTGATGGGATTCATCCCAGAATTCCAAAAGAACTAAGCATAGAACTGTGACACCACTGACTACCCTTTTAATAAATCATGGGAGGATGGGGTGGTACCTGAGGACTGGAGGAGGGCAGATGTGATTCCCTTCACAAAAGTGGGAGCAAGGCAGAGCAGAAACTACAGACCTGTTAGTTTAACCTCAGTGGTAGGAAAATGATGGAATCACTTCTGAAGGAAAGAATTGTCCAGTATCTAGAGGCCAGAGGCACAGGACCCAAGGCAGCACGGATTCACAGCGGGAAGGTCATGCCAGACAAATCTGATAGATTTCTTTGACTGGGTGACTTAAGTAGTAGATCAGGGAGGGTGTGGACATGGCCTACCTAGACTTTAGCAAGGCATTTGACACAGTCCCACATAAAAGATTAATACACAATTTAGCCAGCCTGGGAGTGGGTCCCAAGATGACAGCTTGGGTAAAGAATTGGCTGGAGAATAGGACACAGAGAATAATAGTAAATGGAGTCCACTCTGAAGAAAGGGCAGTTACTAGTGGGGTACCGCAGGGTTCAGTATTAGGACCGGTCCTCTTCAATGTCTTTATAAGCGACATTGCAGAGGGACTGGAAGAAAAGTATGCCTCTTTGCAGATGACACAAAGATCTGCAACAGAGTTGATGCACAAGGTGGGGTGGAAAGGATGAGAAGGGACTTGGCAAGGTTAGAGGAATGGTCAAATGTATGGCAGCTTAGATTCAATGCTAAGAAATGCAAGGTGCACCTGGGAACCAAAACCCAGGGAAGAGTACACAATGGGGATGAGATACTAACAAGAACAAAATGGAAAGGGACCTGGGGTAGTCATATCAGATGACCTAAAGGTGGGCAAGCAATGTGAGAGGCAGCAAGGAGGGCTGGGGGATACTGGGATGCATAGGAGAGGCATCATCAGTAGAAAACAGGAAGTTATTATCCCTCTGTACAGACAGCTGGTGAGACCCCATCTGGAGTACTGCATTCAGTTCTGGAGACCCAGTCTCCGCAAAGACATAGACAGGATGGAAGCTGTCCAGAGGAGGGCAACTAAAATGGTGCAGGGTCTGCACCGAAGACATATATGAAGAGAGACTTATGAGCTTAATATGTATAGCCTGAGGAAAGGAGGGAGAGGGGACATGATAGAAACTTTCAAGTACCTCAAGGGAATCAACAAAGTCCAAGAGGGTAGCATCTTTCAAAAAAAGAGTGTGCAAGAACAAGGGGCACAATTTGAAGATAGAGAGGCGGCTCAGAGGTAATTTAAGGAAGTATTTTTTCACAGAGAGGTTGTGGATGCATGGAGCAGCCTTCTGGAGGAGGTTATGGAGTCAAAATTAGTGGTGGAATTCAAGCATGCATGGGACAGTCATAAGGCAAATCTAGGGGTGGGGTAGGAAGAAGTAGGCTGCTGGTTAATTAGGATCTGCAGCTTATCCATTAGAGAAATGGGCAGACTGGTCGCTAAGCGGTCCTTATCTGCCATCAAATTCTATGTTTCTATGTTTCTCAGCCTCTACCCTTTCAGCTGCCTGGGGAGATGGAACTCAATAAGAGCAGAACAACAAAAATATGCTGCGACAACACTGCTGTTGAGAGTTCAGCCACTGACTCCTCCAAGCTGTAGTGTGCAGCCTGTCTACTCTGTGGTGGGAAAGACTGTGTCACTTGCAAGGCTCATACCCTCTTTCTTGGCTGGAGCTCATCCACATGACATGTGATTGTGCCACCACTAATAGATGGAGAAAGTGGACAACACAATACAGACACAGTCAAGTCTGGAGTGTACCCTGCAGTGTGAGCACACAGGCGAAGGAGTGAGCACTTATTATGTGCAAAAGATTAAATCCAAATTTAAAGCCATTATTGCCACACAATAAGAAAACCTATGTACAACACGGGAAGGGGGGCAACTTCCTCCCACTGCCCTACCCAAATGGTACCCATGGTTAATGGTAGAAATTCATTCTCAGGTGCTAATGCAATGGTTTCCATTGTGTTCTTAGGTACTATATCTCTGTGTTTCATGATGTGTCTTGATCATCATGTGGGTTAGTGTCCTCATTGTCCCTCATTTTGAGCATCCATGTCACTCATTTAAGTGACAAAATGTGAGGTATGGTGCATGCTTCCAAGACCCTACTGATCACAAAGAGTGCAGAGCATGGCTATAGTGTTTATGCTCATTACAGAATGACAAAGAGAAAGTAAGTGAGATGAAACAGTCATGGAGAAACACATTTAGTAGCACCAAATATGCCTAAGGGATCTGCATGGCCCAAAACAAAAGGAGGCTTCACAACACAGAGGCCCCTCTTCATACATCTGGAATGAGGGATGTTGGATGGCTATATCCTAGGCATTTAATACAATAAGCAAACAATACTTTACAAATTAATGGTGATTTAATGACAAAATCAAAAGACATTAAACAACTTGCAAAAAGGATCAGAATTAATGAGTTTACCTAATTTTATGGGGATTCAAATACAAATGTATTTAATGACTCTAATTGCTAGCAGTAGTATAAGAAATAGAAACTGATGTGTTTTTTTTAGATGAGATTTGCACCAGCGTAGCTGTTGCATACATGGTAAGCATGCAGCATTTGAACCTGATGTGATGTTTAAATGATGTTCACAAAGCGTAACTGCTGCACTCATGTCAAGTGTGCAACACTGAACTGATGTCATTTTAGAAGATGTTTACACCAGCTTACCTCCTGTCCACATATCAAGCTTTCAGCATGCAAACTTGATTTGCTTTTTAGACCTGGTTCATTTAGGATCACTTTGTGTATACGAACTGCATGCAAACATTGCACAATTAAGCATGTGGCATGCATTCTGCATGACACAGCACACCTATATTTCTCTAAGGGTGATGAAAACGATATTTTTTAACTGCAATTGAACAAATAGATATAGTGGGAGTATATCATTATGGAGATTTCAACTTCCCAAATATTAACTGGAATACACCTGAAGGAACTTCACAGTTAGAAAATAGATTTATTGATATAGCTATACAAAAACACATGGAGCAAAACGTAAAACATTATACAAGAAGAAACAATATTTTAGAGCTGGTATTTACCATTAGCAGTTAACATACTAAATGTATCTACAATCAAGCCCTAGCTGATTCAGATCATAATATGATAACCTTTAATACCAAAACAAAATGGGAATCAGTTAAAGGAAAACCAAATATAGATGCTATCATAAGGCACACTACGGTTGTTAATGGGGACTTCTCATTCTTCCCATATTACACGGTGCTGTGGGATCTGCACTGGCTGCCAGTTCAGTGGCGGATCACCTTTAAAGTCGGTTTACTGTCATATAAAGCCCTACATGGTATGGGCCCTGACTACCTAAAAGATCTTCTGGTTCCTTACCTTCGTAGCGACCACTCCGCTCAGCCAACGAGGGTTGCTAGAGATTCAAAGGTAGTTTTCAAATCTTCCGGCACCTGAGCTTTTATGTTCATGGCACCGACCCTCTGGAATTCTCTACCCTGTTGGATTAGAGAGTGCATGAGGTGGAGGGTTTTAAAAGAGGTTTAAAATTCTTTTTATGGAAAAAGGCTTTTGGAGATGATGTGAACACTGATTGATGCTGTGTATTTTATTCTTGATTTTAATTGTTTCATGATGTTTTATATGTTGTTATTTTATTGTAATGAGCCTTGATTTTAGAAAGGTGCAATAGAAATAAAGATTATTATTATTATTATTATTTAGCAAAGTGGGACTGGAAAAGTGATGTAAATGCAAAAGTAATGCAGCAAGTCTGGAGAATAATTAAAAAGAAAATAGATTATTCATTATGTACCTATACTTATAAAGTACAAAAAGGGGAAAATGAGTACCAGGGTGGTTTATTAAAACAATAAAAATAAATATAAGAAGAAAAATATGTTATATCTAAGATACAAAAGGATGAAGTAGATAAAAATGGAAGGCATATAAAACACAAGCCAATAAATGTAAAAACTAATAAAAAGAGCTAAAAAAAGATATAGAAAATAGACTTGCTAAAACATTGGAGATAACAACAAACACTTCTATAATTATATTAGATCACTAAAGGAAATTAACTAAACATAGGCCCCTTAAAATCAGGGACAGGGTTATTGACAATGAAGAAGTGATGGCAATGGAATTTAACAAATATGTTTTTAAGTACATATTTACCTAAGGATCATGAAATGAGAACTAATAGCTTGGAACCCACAAATGAAACTGATATTACTATCACTAGACAGGAGGTAATTGATAGAATGAAGAAATTAAGACCTAGTAAATCATATGGACCAGATTATATACATCTGAAGTTACTAATCAAATTAGCTGATGAATTGGCAGGCCCTATAGCATTTTTATTTACAGCTTCAGTCAAAGAAGGAAAACACTAAGAATGGAGGGAGTATATAAAGGTGGTGATAGATAGGATGCTAAAAATTATTGCCCTATTTGCCTGACCTTGGTGCTAGGTGAATTATTGGAAGGTATAATACAGGAACACATTGTAAATCATATTAAAGATAATGGACAGGCAGACATTACCCAACATGGTTTTGTACCAGGACATTAATGCCTTACCAATCAGTTGCACTTCTACAAATCGTCAGCATGTCACTTGATGAGGGCTTCCAGTTGATATTATTTACCTGGATTATTCAAAAGCATTTGACACCGTATCTCACCAAATCCTAATAACTAGACTTAAGGAAATAAAACTACACCAAAAATCATCCTGGGGTGGACTCCTGGCTGGCAAGAGGAGGCAGAGTGGTAATTACTGGACATTATTCAGACTTGGGAAAGGTGACAAGTGGTGTCCCAAGGATCTGTCCTAGGGCACTTTGTTTAATATATTTATCTCAACCATGCAAACCTTCAACCACTCCTGGCTAAGCAAATATGTGGACAACAGTAAAATCGAGCAATAGTAAATAACATGGATTCATCTAAAACCTTAAGGAAGATTTTTAAAAAATGGAAAACTGAGCTATAAATAACAAATTGAGGTTTAATGAGGAAAGTGTAACATCATGCACTTGTGTAAAAATAACCCCAGGTACCAATACAAATTAAATAATATTATATTACAGGAAACATCAAAAGAAAGGGATCTTAGTGTCACAATTACAAATGACCTAAAATCTGATGTAATCACAAAATCAGCAGTGCAGAAGTGTAATAGGATTCTTGTGACCATACTTAAAAGTATCAAAAGCAGAGAGTCACGGTTATGATATAATTGTATGCTTCATTTGTGAGACTGCATCTGGAGTACTGTTCACCATTCTGTGCATCATCACAAAGTACAAAAGCCAAAAGTTAATTGAGGAGTTCAAAGAAAAGTAACAAAAAAATCAGTAATCAAGTAAATAAATTGTACAGAGAAAGTTTAAATAATTTGAACTTGTACTCCATGCATTGCAGGAGATTAAGAGGAGACCTCTGTTTAGTATATAGAGCAGTGAAGGATGATCTATATGTCTGAAAGCATAGGTCTATATAAGAGACAAGAATTCAAGGAACTGGAGCTCAAAACTTATCAACTACAAGGTGAAATTGCTAATACTATTAAATGAACAAAATAGTTTAACCAGAGAGTCGTAGTAATTTGTAATGGATTACCAGCATGGGTGGTAGTGAGAGAAATAGGACAGGTACATAGGAGAAGAAACTGTAGGTATTACCACTGATAAGTTATGAGTTATACATAGGTCTCTTTGACCTCCTAACTTGTAACATCCTATGCATCCTATGAATACCACAGTTTGAAAGACAATATTCTAGGAATGATCAATATAAATCCACAATTTTGTAGCTTCTGTGCCTTAAGTTTTGGAAGTCATCCAGTTTAGTTTTTTTATATTTGAAAGTCAATGACTTCTTCCCTTTTATTTGGAAGTGTTTACCTTATTTTGGGAGGTAAATACTCTCTAAGTGGAGTTAACTCAAACCCTGTGTGTGGGCATAGGGCATGAACAGTGCATTCTACATGAAAAAAATCTTCATCGCAGTTCTGCAGAGTTTGTTCCCTAATTGCATTTCTATTTCTGCCTGGCCCACATTACAGACTTGGTTGCCACAGCATTTTTTAATTCCTTGGTTATTGGGTGAGGCTCATTAGACTCAATGCCTATTTAGGGTGACCTTGGAACACTGGGGAGGTTATTTGACTTGCTCAGGATCACACGGTATCTAAGTAGATATAAATATATCAAGCTATTTTACAAATTAGTCTCATTGTCAAATGGAAGGAGGAATTGTTGCCTGCAACACCTTACAGGTGCAACATCTGACAATGTGCTACCATGCCAGGAGATGCCTGTGTGACCAGATAGACTTCATATTATCAGGCGGCAAACATATCACCACAGCCACATTGCTCACCACAAGTCCTTTGTGCAATAGAAACTCGACCTGTCAAAGCACCCAAGCAGAACCCTTGTAGCATTAAAGGTAGATGTGACTCATTCATTATTTCCAAGAGCTCCATATGAAGTCTGAACCATACACTCCTTGTTATAAAGCTGCTGCCCCATAAAAATCAGTTGAAGAAAATGAAAATTCAACAACAAGTATAATATATTGGTTATGCAGACCTGTTTGTAATTCTGTGTAACTTTTATTAAATGTATGTATATTATGCAACAAAAGTCATTTATGTACAATTACATTTTTATTTATTCTTTGTCACCACAGGATATTCTGTACAGTGATGCACTATTGAGAAAAATGAAGCTTGAGCTGGCATTTCTGGAAAACAAGACCACAAAACTGCTGTTTGTTTGATCATTTCAATCCCAAATACTAGTCACAACCAATGACATGGACATCCTGAAAGAAGTGAAAATTCATCTGAAGTTGCACCCTTGAGAGCTGCAGTTTGTTCTTTGAAACTGGAGATTCAGATGTTCTAACTATAGATGCTGTGAAGTTTAAATTAGCCAGCGAACCTCCAGCAAAGTTGACAAATTCACCTCTGAGGGGCAATCCTAGACATTTTGCTACTAGGCTTAACATTCGCCTATGTGACATTGCCATTTTTGTCCAGAAATTTGCTGCAAAGTGTGGAATTTCTCCAGTTTTAATGGCTCATTTGAGAGGGCTCTTGCATTTGCCCATGTTTGCAAAATATTTTTCCAGGATAACCAAGTGGGCATGATGCATCTTGTGACTGTGTGGTACTGCTTTTAACAATTATCCCTTCATCAGACCCATACATAGCAACTTTTGACTTCAATCACCAATTTCCATACTGGTAACCCATTAGCAGACACCATATATAGCCTCTTCCCTCCTTTACACATTACCGCACACTTAGCCACTCACCAGCCTCAGTACATAGCACCTGCCAGTCCTTGCTCCTATTCAGATATTTGTAGACCTTGCCAGTCCCCTGCATATCCAATTCCACTCTCTGCACACATTCTCACACTAGTACCCCTCTCCAGCCCCCAATGTATTGTGCCTATACTCTTCTAGCACCCATTTCCACACTTCAACCTCATCAACAACAGCCACCTACTCTACCATGTCTAATTTATTTTCCACACCCAGATTAGCCACAATAGTTTGTGGAATGCTAATCTAGGTCTCTTTATCTAATTGCCACAGTGGATGCCTGTAGCCCCAGCCCATCTTTTGTCAGTTTAAACATATGAATATGTATTCATTGAACCTGTGACCCACTGCCTTGCCACTCCTTCTACTTATATGTGGATAAAGGCCATCCAGTTTGGAAAGACCTTATACCTACAAACATTTGCCTCAGTTTATCAAAAAGAAAAACCACTAATCCACAAACCATTCCTTCAACCAGTTGTTCAACTGGTAGATTTATATCTGCCTTACCTTCACATGATTACTTATGTGTTTCCTGTACTAGGAAAGTAGCATGTACTGCCTCATTTAGTGAGGTAAAGCAGTTACAGGTGGCAGTTCTTGGGCCTCATTCCCCAGCTACAATTGGTGCTGCATGACTATTGATTCGTCACTGCACCACTTCTCCAGCTAAGCTAAAATTCATAGATGTGTGGTATGCTCTCCCTCTTCACAGGGTCTGACTGCACTCACTTCAGTTGGTGATTGCATGGAAGAGGTCTGCCATTGCAGACAGTCAGGGCTGCATGGCTACCTTCAAGGCATAGTCTCCATGCACTCAATTTAAGATTTTGATAGCAAGCTCCATCTACAGCCTCTTTATGTCCTCTCCCAGTGCTGGCTGAAAAGGGCTCTGATCACACTGCCATGTAGCAGCTAGTCCGTTCTCTGACCAGAGTTCATACAATTTATTTATTTAGCTTTTGTTAACCAGGTATGTACACTAGACAAGACAATTTGCCTATTTTCAGATCGACCGGGAGAGTACAGGAAATTACATACTTACACACTTGGGACAACATGGTACATAATTAGGAAAAGATTACACGTCATGAGACAACAAGGTACAAGTTAGAAAAACAAACTTGCATGTCACGTCGAACATCGTAATGTAGAATACACAAAGTACAAGGCATATGAGGCACATTTAGTTAGAATAGGTACAGCAGAGTAAGCGTGTGTGCCAGTTTTGTAGCTACTCATATCCACATGGACTATGCAGTTAGAGATACCAAGCTGCAGAACAAAATTGAGCCAAAAGTCTTTAGAAAAAGAGCAATAAAAGCTAGGAAGTTATATCCTTTGAATGTGGTAGACAGTTGTCAAATAAGGCAATTTAAGAATGACCTGAAATTGTATTTGA
Organism: Neoceratodus forsteri; assembly: GCA_016271365.2. NCBI lineage: Eukaryota > Metazoa > Chordata > Ceratodontiformes > Ceratodontidae > Neoceratodus > Neoceratodus forsteri. Next base: position 631,823,926 of record CM057455.1, on the reverse strand, counting down.
ATGACCTTGTAAGATGTGATTGTTTTAAGTAGTTACTGTATTGTACAACTATTTTATAATGATGAGGTATTATTATACTGTATACCGTTACACTGTATGTTTTACCTTATATGCTGTTAATTGACTGGGTCACCTTTGAAATTAGGGACTTGCTGCCTAAAGGTTTTTCCTATTAATAAAATTGAAATTGAAAACTGAGTTCTGGGATTGGGACTTGACTTCAAAAGATGTCATGAATGACTCAGTAACCAGCTGCAGCATTGGCGATGGCCATTGCATGCATACAGTACATCTTTCTGTAGGCTAGGTATATATACATAATGCACCATTTGCAATGTGCACCATATCATAGTGGTATCACTGTGTCATAGAACATTAGGCACAACAGCACTTCTCACTGCCTGCCTACCACCTTAAGACTTCAGGAGATTGGTCATTTCTTGGTGCTTAGAGTGGCATGCAGCTACTTCTGTTTCCTATAATGTAAACATCATTCACAGGGTCAAACCATGCAGGCAGAACCTCCTAGTACAACACTGTATGAATATCCACTCCCTTACATGGTCTAAAAGGCTATGTAGTGAAAATGCTGTTGGAGGATCTGAAGTAATGTATTCTGCCTCACTCACCTCCAACTCACCTTCATTTGGCAGTGCAAAATCCATTGCTCAATGTGCAACTATAATGTATGTGGCACAAGTGCAGGGGTGTCCCATGAATATCCAGCATAATGGCATATTCAACTGTGAAACCATGGTGCAAGTGTGGAGCAAATTGAAGTTGTGCCAACCAGACTTGTTCCTATAAAACAGGGCACAAACACACAGACAGCAGTTGTGCCTGGAGTGAGAGTGAAGGAGAGATAAAGATAGACAGACAGACAGACAGACACAAGCCCAGATGCAGAGGGAGAGGGACAGGGAGGTGGTGTAGAGAGGAGAGAGGGCAGAGAGAGAGAGAGAGACACACACACACACACACACACACACACACACACACAGACACAAAACCTGTGTAACAGGGTGGCATACAGCCAGCAGCCAATCTCCCAGGGGACAGTACAGCAGGAGCCATGGATAGTGCACCGCCTGTGATAGAGGTGGCAATGAGGGGTGGAGGAGGCAGAAGAAACAGCTACATGGCCGATGACGGCTTGTTGGTGGTATGCCCGACACAGGTGGTGCCGGCCGCATCACCTTGAGAACTAAAGTGACACTGAGATCGTGGGCAGGTACCACCTGAACAGGGACATTCTGAGGCAGCTCTGTGAACTGTGCAGTGAGGAGATGCAGGCACCCATGAGATGGAGCCATGCCATGTCCCAGAGAGTCGGAGGTACCGCTGTCATGTGCCTGCTTTCCATGGGCACCTTCCAAAGACCAAACGGTCACCATGGTCTTTGGCTCCAGACAGAAGCTGGCCACCCTCCCAACCCCCAGCACTCACCACCTTGGACGGTGCACCCTTGAACAAGTCCCAGCCTTCAGGTACCTGGGCATATGGCTGCACAGCCACCTTAACTTCTCAAACCATGTCGAGGCAATCTGCAGTAAGCTCCGCCCAAGCTCACTGTCCTCTATCGCCACAAATTCTGCCCACCAATCCCTACCTGCTGTGAGCTAGTCATGAAAACAATCTACCAGTGATAGACTACTCAGACATTGTCTATGGCACGGCCCCATCCTCTCTCCTCCAAGCTAGACATCCTCCTAAACTCTTTGCCATTTCTCCACAGCTTCCCCACACACACCACTTCCTGCTCTATGCTCCTCTCTCCTGTCCCCACTCTCCCACAGAAGAACCATCCACTAAACCTCCTTCTTAGCAAAATTTTGGCTGGGTTCTCTCCCATCCTATTTCACTTCCTGCCTCACCACAATGACTCACTTATTACCCTCTTCGCCTCAGGGACCTCGTTCCTTCCACCTCCCCGCCCCCACTCTGTCAGGTCAAGAAGCCTTCATGTACCACCTCCCTCACATCTGGAACTCTCCGCCCTCAAGTCTCAGCATGGCCCTTCCAGTCCTGCTTTTACTCAGCTACTCAAGCTCTACCAAACCCACCATGCCCTAAATGCTCAAATGCTCCAACACACCAATGAGTCACTACTTAGTCTCTCTCATTCGCCTTAGCCACAGCCTTCAAAGCCAACATTGCTTCCTTTATCACTCCTCGCTAAGCTTTTATGGTTTAGTTTAACCAATGCAATTTGCTCTCTCTGTAATATGAATTTGTGTTCCATACGTCTATAAAGTTTTTTTTACTGTGTAGTTAGACAACATATTGCACTCTCTGTTAAAATGTTTTTGTGTACCGCCTTTTCCTCACCAATTTTGTTACTCCTTGTACAATCTGTACTCGGGTTGCACCTGGAAACGAGCCTCAGCTCAGTGTGCCTTTCCCAGTCATCAAATTTTAAATAAAAATAAAAACAGGGGACACCACAGGCATCACCCAGTCAGCCACGTCGTGCCTCCTCACACAGTTCCTAAATGCTCTGCTGCCGCATGGCTGGAATTCATCCATTTCCCAGCACACAGGCAGAGCGTAGAGCAATTATGCAGGACTTCCACAGGGTGGCATGCATGCCTGGGATGAATGGGGCCATTAACTGCACCCACATGGGCATCCACATGCCACCTGGCCCCTAAGGGACTGGTGTATATAAACAGGAAGGAGCCCGAGCATCAACTGCCAGGTGGTGTAAGATGCCAAGAGGCGCATCACCAATGTCTCGCCACACACCCTGGGAGTGCACATGACGCATTTATCTGGCACAGTGCCACAGATTTGAATGTGGGGACATCCCACAGGCCACCTAGTAGGTGAGTATGGCACAGGCATAGTGCAATGGGCAGAGCAGTCCTGGGTATGGGGGTGAGCAGAGTGTGCATGGTGGCATGGGCACTAGGGACAGGCAAGGGGTGCAGCATGCATAGTAGAGGGCTAACCATGTCATTCTCCACACAGGTGACAGTGCATACCGCTGAGGCCCTGGTTGCTCACCCGCTACCAGTTCTCACTCGCCCCCAGCAGAGGAATGGTACAACGAGGCACACGCCAGCATGCGCAACATCATCAGGTGCATCTTTGGCATGCTGAGGGCATGCTTCCATTACCTAGACAGGCCAGGCAGTGCCCTACAGTACAGCCCCTCGAAAGCCTGTGGCTCTATTCCTGGCCTGCTGCATACTGCACAACATGGCCATTAACCGTGGGATAACTGTCGGGGCTGATGAGAACAACAGTAGTGGGGATGATAGAGGCAATGGGCCAGAGGGGTGGTTGACAGCCACCACCTGGGTGGAGGGACCCGGCTGCTGCAGTGGGCATGATGCCACCATGACACTGTTACACAGAAACACTTTGGTGAACACAGGTAAGTAGTGCAGTACACATGCATGGGCCACACAGACAGGTACAACACACATGCATAGATGTGCATGGTGAGGGCATTCACACACGAGGTGTGATGCAGGGGAGGGAGTCAGTGGCACAGCAACACTCACACACACACACACCCAGGCATTGAACTGTGGCATGGATCAGATGCATGGCACTGGTGCACAGGTGCAACCGTGCTAGACTGCCCTCATCATGCCCATGCCACCTGGTCCAGCTCCCAGGGATGCACACACACAGGCAGCATGTAGTACATCACACAGGCATGCCACCAACTGTATGGCACACACACACCACATGGGTGCACAGGGCATCAGTCACAGACTGTGGTCAGGGCAGCACACAGATCAGGGTGGCCACATGATCCCATGGTCACCACTTCCACAGGGCGGCCATGCCGGTTGATCGTCAGCCACAGCTGCGCATCAGTCAGGGGATGTCCAACAGCCTCCCAGGGGTGGAAGCACAGGATGGTGACTGTGTCCTCGCTGGGGTGTGCAGGTGCCCAAACAGGCCCACACCAGGTGTGCCTGGGATGCCTACATCTGAGCCTGGCATCGACTGTGATGGGGTCACCCGACGCCAGGTCTGTGGGGTGGACAGCACACTGTGGGGGTTCCTGTACACGGTCATACCCTGTGAAGCCAGCAACACAAAGCATCTGTAACTGCACCAGTAATGCGATCCAAGGATGCAGTCAGGGCCTCCTGCTACTCGGCTAATGGTGCACCTCCAAATGCAGTGCACGCACACCAGCAGTGAGCTGCACCTGTTGCTGAATGGACATCCACAGCAGCTGGGTGTGTTCAGCCAGACAGTCCACATCCTGGGGCTACTGGGCGGGATGCTGATCCTCTGGGGTGACCTGCCATGCTGCACAGTGCCCCTCTCTGGTGGATGCTGCACAGTGGGATCTGCAGGGGAATGAGTATGGCAGGTGCACGGCAGTGGACCCTGTCTCTGGCTGCCTGGTGGAACCTGCATCCTGCTGCCATCACCACTCCAGCACTCTCTGCTTTCACCCCTGCTCCTGCGGCCGCACCGCCACCACCGCAGGGCACCATCCATGGCAACTCATCGCCAGTCGCGACCCACAGTGGTGTCAGGCAGCTGTGCTGCAGCTGGCATGCTGCTGGGCATGGTACCGGAGTGTGATGCCAGCAGGGGCGACACACCATGCTGTCCAGGAGGTGTGTGGTTGTCATCGGAGTTGGACCTTGCCCTGATCTGTGCCTCTGCCACAGGACACCAAGGATGACATCCTGCGGATCACATCCAGGGCCTCGTCCAACCCTGGGTCTAGGACAACCACAGCCACTGTGGTGCTGGGCTGCAGCCTGTCAGGCCCCTGGATGTCAGTGAATTAAATGGCTCATCCTCCAGGACCATACTGGTGTCCACGGGTGCCGCTGCTGCTGGCATCCCATCCCCGCACGGAAGTGTGCTGGTGCAAAGAGAAGGGTTGCATGTCAGTGATGCTATGCCCACTTTGTGCCCCCAGTACACTGCTGTTGCATGTGTTCTGCAGCATGGCATGCACATGGGTGTGCACATGCACATGGCATGCAGGATTCCTGCATGCACACCAGCATGCCCATGTACACACCATCTGGGCCACCAACTGTGCATGTCTGACATACATAACATGCAGTTATGGGCTGCCACCCATCTGGAAGCCTCCTCCTGGCATACCCTCCACCGTAGTGCGGTGCATGGTGACTACCACCAACTCCTATGTTGGCATCAGTGTGGGTGCATCCGCTGGCCTCCACCGGTGGCATTACTGGACACCCTGATGGTTGACACCTTCTCCTTAAAGTGTCACCTGTCAGTCCCGACCTTCTTGTGCACTCCTCGCCAACCGCTGGTGGCTGCCATGCTGGTTCACATAGGACGCCACCTCCTCCCATGCAGCAGCCCTGGCCTGTGGTGTGCCCATGGCACCAGTGAACAGGGCCTCCCTGTTAAGGTAGACCTCAAACAGGGCATCCGTCTCACCCTTCATAAAGTTGGGCCTGCGCTTCCATGCAGGGCCCCTCTCCTCCCTCCTCTTGTCCTGACATGTTGTCTCCTGTGGACATGGACAGCACAGTGTGTGAGTGGCAGCATCTTCATGGTCCATCCCACCCTGCAGTGCTGTCTGCTCCCAGTGTGCTGCTGCAGCATCCACAACTTACCTATCAAGGTTGCAAAACTGGTCAATGGCCTGTGCTGGTCTGTGGCACTTATGAGGCACAATGAATGTGGATGAGGTTGTGCGCAATGGTCATGATATGCTAATGTACCACTGCGCAATGCATTGGCTGATGAGCTCATTTGCATGTGGCTTCTGAATATCGAGATGTTGCACCATGCGCAATGGTATTGTGCCAGAGCAAGTGGCAGTGCAATGCCCATGCATGCGCGGTGCTCAGGCCTGCAGTGCAGATGCGCACTGTGCTGTCATGGTGTCAATTGCACAAGACTCATGAACATTGTGATTTATCAGCACCGCCAGCTGCACATGGTGGCAATGTGCACTTCGCACAGATGACATGCTCCTTTGTGCTCATGTGCACTAACTGCTGGCCTTTGACCTCTGGGTCCACTCCTGATCCCGTGACTCCGCTAACCATGCCCACTGCACATGTCCAGCACTGTGTGATGGGTGGGCACTGTACAGTCTCCTGCATCTGGAACCTGTGGCAGACACATACACCTGCTCCTGCCATTTTTGCTGCCGAACCAGAGCAACTGCTATGGTGCAGGGTAGGAATGTCATGCCCATAACTGGTCAGATGTGGAGCTTGCAAACATGGTGTCCTGTGTAGAGCCCCATAGCCCACAGCTCTTTGGCCAGGTGCCCCTGCAGCAGGCCAAGGGAATGTGTGGCAGGCTATCTCTGCCAGTCTGGAGTGGAGGACCAGGGTACCCAGGACTGCAGAACAGTGCAGGCACCTGTATGGTGTCCTCAAGAGATGGGACACTGACTGCCTAAGGAGGTGTCAGGCACATGCCAGGCATGGTGCAGTGCCCCAGCCAAGTAAGTCATCCCATGTTGCATGTCTGCCCTGGTGCTATACTGTGGCATGCTTTGCTGCCTGGCATGCCCTGCGGTGAGGTGCGCTGTCATCGTGTGCATCTTGGTGGCATTACCAGCTGCTGCTTGTGTTGTGAGGCAGCCATGCTGGTGTGTGGGATGTATCAAGCTGGGGCACACTATGTGCACAGAAGGCTGAGAGGGGATGCTGTTGTGGTTGGTTACTGATGTGCACCTGAACTCTTTCAATTCCCAGTGCTGAGGGACCGCAGATAGCCAGGGCCGCAGCAGCATGGGACTGGGCAGTGGGCCCTGATGGCAGATGACTGGGCAGCAGCACCACAGAGGGCAGATAAGCACTGTCATGGTCCTTCGCACTGTACATGAGGGGTGGCAGGGGAGTGGGTGTGGGCATGGCCGCTGCCATGTGCCATGGCAGCTGTGTGTCACACTGTGCATGGTGCATGCCACTGTGAAGCATCCATTGGATATGTGTGCCGCATTTGGTGGGGTGGGTATGTACCTGGCTGCCACTGTTGTTGCTGTGGTGCTGCCAGTGCACTGTGCCATGTGACTGTCACTGCTCAGTCATGTGGCCATTGTGTGGCAGGGCCTGCCTCTGTGCAGCTTCATGGTGCGCTGTGTTGCTGGCTGGCATTGGCCCACTCCCCTGTGGGCTGCCATTTCGGGCCCCCAGGTGTGTGTGTGGTTCCACTGCCCATTGTGCACTGTGGGTGGGCATGGTTCCTTGAGCCATTGCACTGATCAACTGTCCTGTCCTTGTTATAGGTGTCCGGCATCCAGTGTGGAGACCCGAGACTGATGTAGCGGCTCATGCGGCAGACATTGCTCATTGTGTCAAGCATCCTTGAGGTAGTGGTGGCCATGTGGAGGAGGATGATGGCAACGGAGAGGAGGAGAATGGCTTGCCAGGGTGGCCATACATTGCAGTCAATAGAGTTGCCCCTGTTTGCCCCTGTTTCCCTGTTGAACCTTCCCTACAGTTCCCTTCCAACTGTACAGCCCTGTTCCCTGTCCCTTCCCTCGCTGTACCTACCCTTCCCAGCCCCTGCTGTTTTTGTACATAGTTGTGTTAAATATATATATATTTTCTGACATACCTGCCTGTGTCTGTGTCTGCTTTGCAGGTGGTGTGAGAGCCATGCTGCAGTGGCCCAGTGTCTGTCCGTGTTGTGTGCATGAGAGGGATGCATGTTGTTTACTACTGTGGTTCCCTGCTGTGTACTGTGGTGTGTTCCACTGTACTGGTGTCCACCCTGGTTGGTGGCTGTTCATTGGATTGCCCATGGGGCAGCAGTCAATGGTGTGGTGGGTGTGTGCATCATGGTGGCACATGGCCATGGTCATTGGTAGGGTACTGTCTGCACACTGTGTTGGGGTCCTCTGCTTGGCATTGTGTGGCCTGTCCTATGTGGTCTGCCATGCTGCCTGCAACTTGGTCCATTCAGTGCCCACTGAGTGGGCTCCCTGTGCCTGTGTGCATGTGTATGCTTGGCTGCATGGTCCTGGTGTGGCCTGCTGTGGTCTGGGGACGCCAGCAGCCTCCTGGGGGCTCCCTTGGTGGTCCTCAATTGACCGTTGGCACCTCTTGTCACATGCTATCCATGCCACTGTTGTGTTCTGGGTCCAGAGTCTGGGTGCCTGTGTGTGCCCTGCTGTGCCTTGCCGGTGGAGGCCTCCTGTGGCCTGTCACTGTGCTAACATGGCTCTGTCCCTGGGTCTGTTCTCTGTGTCCTGTCCCCTCTATTGCTGTGCTGCTCTGCTGCCACAGTTGCACTGGAGCATCTCTGTTTGTGCCATCATGCACCTCTGTTTGCTCCATGGTGCAACTCTGTTTTGCCATGGTACAACTCTGCCTATTCAGCCTAATTGTGCTGCCATTGTTGGCCTGCACAACCTCTGAATATGCTCCAGCTGTACAATGGCACATCATATTTGCACTGTGCCAGACTTGTGCCACTCTTGGTGCATTTCTGAATATCCAGGACAGTGAATTTGTGGTGAGTGCCCCATAATTGCCTTCCACCACCCACCTAATATTGGTGACACTGCTACAAGGCCTCCATCTGGTCTCCTAAGGACAAGGTACATGGCTAGTTCTTTACCCCGGTTATTATAGCTGCCTCAGATGTAAATATTGCAATCAATTAATAAAACATCTTGTTTTATTAATCCAGCTACTGAGGAGCAGTGTAACATCTAGAGATTTATCAGTTATGTCTCTACCTACATTAATTACATAGCTAGTTGTTCTTGTGGTGTGTAGTGTAGTGTGCAGGTAGAATGAAGTGCAAATTGAAGGAAAGGGTAGGAAATAATTTGAGAACAATATCTAACCAGGATTTAAGTTGTATCACTGCTGCTCATGTTTTTAACTCTCTGTTGCCAGACATATACCAGGGACATTCACTGGCATAGAAAAAGTGTCATTGGGTCCATGAAGAAGAGACATAAGATCTAAAGCTGGCCCAGAGAGAGAGCCTTTGGATCTTTAAATTCTTCACCATCATCCTAACAGGCTTGAATGATAAGGTTGAATTATTTCTTTTTTTTTTTTTTTTTTTGAAATTTAAGTTTATTATATTTTAACCAACAAAGAACACAGACACATTATGTGAACAAGAGAAAGGTGATAAACTGCAGCCTGTGTCAGGCCTCCATCCCTATTCCTACCACTCCCTCTCCCAGTTTGGCAGACCATAGTAGAATAAAACCAAAATAAAAACAGAAGTATACAGAATATAATATAAGTAAATTTCAGTATTGTGTTAAGTTTGACTTGAACTCTAGCCTAAGCGTAAGGAGCTACTAGTGGGTAAGATAAAAGGATTTATAAGATAAACCTTGAACCTTAGCTCTCTTGATCATTATTAGTACTATTAACACTCTTTGCCTGGAGCAAATAAAGAGTGTGAAAACTATCCCATATCCTTTTATACCAAGATAATGAACCCCAAAGATTGTTTCTCATTTGTTCAACCCTAAGATTGAAGAGAAGCACAGACAACCACTCAAGGTATGATATGGGCTGTCCATCCAACCAATGGTGTAGGGTGAGTTTCTTTACTGGTAGGGATAGGAGTGCCTTATGATACCTTCTGATCTGCACTGGTATTTGGGAGAAATCTCCCAAAAGGCATATCTCAGGAGTGAACAAATCATCGAGACCCAATAAGGGTCTGCTCTGTGTAATATGGTACCATAGTTGCTGAATCCTCAGGCAGTCCCAAAAGATGTGCTTGGAAGTCCTCCTTCTGCCAACACCTGCTAAATAAAGCATCAGATCTGCCCACTTTCTGAGCTTGATGGAGTCCAATACATATCATTTAATATCTGGAATGGGTAAGTCTCAAGCTATCTTGTGGAATGTAAGTAAAGGTAGCCTTCTAGATAGCCATGTCTGGGTTGCAGTCTACCCAAGTGTTGGGAATATTGCTGTGAGAATCCAGGACTCTTTCCTAGGAGAACATATAAATTAGAAATAGCATGGGTTTGTCACTTAAGGGCATCATTGCCTGGAAACACTCTTTCATTTTAGGACCTGTAACAAGGTTCCACATTGAGTGGACTAACAGGTGATGCAATTAGAACACCTTGAAAATCCAGGGTCTACCCAGTTGAAGTTTATCAAGATTCTGCTTGAGTCCAGATACCTCCATTTGAAAAGAAGTCAGAGACTTCAAAGTCTCCTAAGTGGGGTAGCCACTCTGGGGAATAGACTGCCTCCCAGTCTCAGATTAGGTTTCCAATCATGGGCTGTCTTGGGTCCCTGGTGTGTTTATAGCCCAGAAAGGCACACAATTGTGCATGTATCCTCAGTGAGTTGGCAATTGGGGAGTTAATCGGAGTGTGTAGGGAGGGCCTTAGCAGCCACGTGTAATATGACTTCTGGGGAAAGTTTTGCATCCTTTAGTAATTATCTTTCCAGTGTCAGCCACTCCAGAGCACAAAGATGAGCAAGCTCCTCTTGAGGGTGAGCCATCTCAGATATTTAGAAACCTGGCTGGACCAGAAATACATAATGAAGTAAGGAAGAATCAGACCTCAGTGAGATGTGGAGGCTGCTAGCTTTTTTGTAGGCATGTCTGGGCCTTTTCCCAAGAAAATAAAAGTGGAAATAATAGCATGTACTTTCTTAAACCAACTCACAGGATCCATGAGTTCAACATACATAGGGGTAAAATAGTCTTGTTCTCCCCAGAGCGAGATTGGAAGGGATTGCCATCTTTGCAAATCTAGTTGAATGTTGAGGAGGAGGGATCTAGATTTAATTTCTTTATTGCCGTCTCTGATCTAACAAAAACAGTCCTAGGTATTTAAGACTTTGGGGCTCCACTGCACTCCCAGGATTCCATTGCCCCTTAGGTAAGCTTGTGATTGAGTGGAATAACTCTGGTCTTCTCTAGGGTGACCTTATAATTAGTGACTGCTCCATATTCTGATAGCAGGGAGAAGACTAAGAAACGTCTGCCTATGGTGTTGAAGGTGAAGGAGTGAATTCCTGAGTATTTATTCTGATTCCTCTGATGTCATCGTGTTCACTTATTTTGGTCAGAAGGGGCTCTGGTATATATTAAACAGCAAGGGTGACAAAGGACACCCTTGTCTGGTGCCGGAAGATAAAGTGAATAGGTTAGAAAATACACCATTGCAGTAAATGCGGGCTTGAGGATGTTGGTAGAGGAAGAGATCCAGTGGATAAATGTCTGTGGGAAACCACAATGTTTCAAAGAAGAATAGAAAATTCCAATTAACTCTATCAAATGTTTTCTCTGCATCCAGGAAAGTAGTCTGGCTGGGATTTCGGAATCTCTGGATGCAAAGGAAATATGCCAGAGTTTGCAAAAGTGATCAGCTGAATGTCTGCCCTCTGTAAACTCAACCTGGTTGGGGAGGATTATGTAGGGTAAGACCTGCTTTAGTCTATTAACAAGGACTTTAGCCAATATTTTAACATCACAGTTTAGTAAGGAGATGAGTCTGTAACTACTAACATTTTCCTGATCTTTACTAGGTTTGGGTATTACAATAATTAAAGCCTCGAACAGAGAACTATCCAGAGATTTGGAGTCCAGGATCCACTCAAATAAATGTTTCAACCAAGAAATCAAGTGGGAGAAAGACCTTATAAAAATGGGGGAAAAGCCATCAGGCTCAGGGGCTTTATCAGAGACCAGGAGAAATGTCAGCTTGTATCTCAGATTCCAAATAGAATCAAATAGTTCTGCTGCTCCCGGGTGAGGGAGGAGGATAGGCATCTAGATAGTCCTGTGCTGCTTCACTGCAGAAGATTGGGCATGGGACTGTATAGTTTTTGTAAAACTCCACAAACTCTTCCGTTATATCTTTAGGAGACAGATGCAGGGTTCCACTAACTTGGGATCGGATAGCTCGAACCAACCTAGATTGTTCAGTCTTTTTAAGCCTTAAGGCAAGAGATGTCCCTCCTTTTCCCTTGGCCAATGTATTCGTGCCTGTCTTAAGTATGGCGTATTCCGCGAATCATGCAGAAGGTGGGAATATTCATCCCGCAGTCCTACTAATGTGGAATGCTGTGTCTCCATTGTGTTGGGGATAAGGAAGTGTCTAGCTCGAATCTTAGACAATAGGACAGGGCCTCCTAGATTCTTTGCCTTTTACACTGAGAGGCTAGTTTGATTAACACACCAAGAAGTACACATTTTAAGGCAGCCATTCAAAATCAGATCTCCATGTGAAATAAGGTTCATATTGATGTATTCTTTTATTTTTTGGATTATCTGGTTTACTATATTCTCATCTTTAAGCAATTGGTTGTTGAATTTCCACAATGATTTTTAGGGAGTCCTCCTGAAGTGACATGGAACAGGCCACTACAGAATGGTCGGATATCATCCCAGGGTGAATTACAGAATCAGTGAGGTTCTTCAACAATGAATGACTCAACAGAAAGTAGTCGATCCATGAACTGGTTCCATAAACCGCAGACCTGAAAGTGAATTCCTTTAGGTGGGGATGGAGAGTCACCATGGGTCACAGAGACCCAGATGGTCAGTCAGTTCTCTGAGGGCTCTTTGAGTCAGGAGAGGCCTTTCCATTTGCATCTGATTTGTCTAGATCAGGTGCAAGGGAAGGATTCAGTCACCCTCTAATATTATCGGTATAGAGGTGAAAGGGCCAGCACCTTAAGAAGGTCCATGAAAAACTAGGCGTATCAGCATTAGGATCATAAATACTGCCCAGAATTAGGTCCACCTGTCTAACAAGCCTTTCACCAAGATACACCATCCTTAGCATCTCAAAGACTTGTTAACTAAGAAATGGTATGCCCGAGCTACTAAAATGGCACCCCTGGGACTGAGTACTGTTCCAGCATGAAAAACTTGTCCTTCAAACTGTCTTCAAAAGGTTTCCTTCAGCCTCCAACAAATGTGTCTCTTGGAGAATATGGCGTTGCCTTGCAATAATTTCATGCTTAAAAATCTTATATCTTTTGTTTTATTCCTTACCTCAGACATTCCATGTTAAAGACCTAGTAACATTCGACAGACACCCCATTATAATCTAAATGTGTCAAAACATTGTAATTATAACTCATCCACTGAAACAATACTCCCCTGCCAAGCCCGCCTCCCCACCGCCACCTCCCTCCCTCCACAGGTCCTAAAACATGTATCCCAATAATGACCAATGGATTCCTATATCCCAAAGCATCCACTCCAGTGATGGACCCCCTCCCTCCCATCCACTGCACATTGTAATACGTGATCCACCATTACGTGAGCCTCATCCCTCTCCCGCTCCAAACCCCACAAAACCCTTAACATCCAAAGAGAAAATATAATAAAATAAATGGCGGAATCGATTCGGTTCCTCTGAAACACATATGTCCAATAACCCGATGAAACAACATAAGAGTCCCTGGTGTGCTAAGAGAAAAGAAAATGGTCACAAAGCTTTCAATTTTGAGACTCGGTTGGACTTACACAACAAGACAGGTAAAGTAGATCTGTACACCTTGGAGTTTTCTTAACAAAACAAAGGTAGATGGAGATCTCTCTGAAACTATCAGAGTGAGAGCTATCCTGGGTTTGTCAAACTCTTAAACACTGATCAGACCCCAGCTGAGACCAGGGTGTGCGTTCCCCAGGAAGATTGTTTGTCAACATAATATGCACAGCCACAGGGTGCCTAACAGCATCCTTAGTCACAGGCTGTCCCTGTAGCAGATCGAGGTATTGTCCCCCAAGTCATATTACCAATAACAATGTCCCAGTTCAAAAGTGGTGAGGGGGAGATGTTCCCACCAATATAATATTGTTGAGCTGAGCACAGCTTCACAACCAGTTTCCAATAGCCGTTTGCACCACAGGTAATGAAAAGGAAAAAACCTAGTAGAAGCAAGATGTGGCTATCAGTCCTTCAAGACAGCTTCTCTCTCCCATAACACTAAACAGACCTCAGCGATCTTTAAACAAGGCAGGGAAAGATTCCTTCAGGGCTTCTTCAGCTGTTTTGGGTCCTCAAAGACTGCCAGGATCCTGCTATCAGGACTTGAAATCGGGCCGAGGAGCCATTCAGAATCTGATGCTGGCCGCAGTCAGTTTAGTAACCACTACATGGTAGGAAGCTCTTTTCTGTCTGACTGACAAAGGCAGGTCTTGGGCCACATGGAGTATATTCCCTCCCAGAGCACTTCTTTTAGGTCTTTCACTTGCTCAAGACATGTGCCTCTTCTGTGGTTTAAAACTTGAAAATGAATGTACGAGGGTAGTACTTGGAGGTGACATGGTCCACAGAGCCCTATTGGCATGTTCAATCATGTACCCAGTTCCAAGGGTGATAAGCCTGCCAATTTGGTGAGAAGCTTTTGCATAAATAGAACAGGATTCTCACCTTCTGCCTTCTCTGGGAGCCCATCAATATCAGATTATTCCATCGTCTCCTGCCTTCTAGGTGTTAGGCCTTTGCCTCTCACCTTGGCAGTTCTGGATCTTGTAGCTGCCATGGTTGGGTTGAATGTTGCAAGCTTTTCTCTGTTGAAATTAGCCTGGCTTCATTGTCACTGGTGCATCTGGTGAGTTCCTCTAGGGCCTCCAACAGACTCCTGAAATCAGTGGCCAATTAGTGTAGTTCATCTTTAAATGGCGATTCCTCCCTTAGTAGCTCTAGAGTCAGGAGGGTTTGTTGCTGGCACCCGCCTGCGAGGAAGAAGAGTGGGGCTGGGCCTTTGCTTTCTTGCTCAATTTCTCCAGCATGCTTGGCGGACGTGTGGTGGGGAGCATGGAGACTCATTTCTGGTTCCATGAATCGCTACCAGTACCAAAATTGTACCTGGGTGATTTGGATCATTATCTCCTTGTGCTGACTGAACTACCGTGCTTTACTGGTCCATAAGTAGTGTTATTTGGGGTTTATGAGAGAGACAGGGAGCAGTCAGGAGAGGTACTACGCGTTGGCTGCATCACGTGATCTATCAAATTATTCCTTCTTATAGGTCTACTGATATATTGAATTTGAGAAAATAGTGTCTTCAGTTTTTATACAGCAGCATGTCAAGTTTTCTGTGTTTTGTTGCTGTTGCAAATTAATTTTTCCTCAAGGCATCGCGATGTCTGTTATATGCAAAATCAAATCATAAGTGAATCACTTTAAGTATGTGCTGGGAAATGTCTTTACAATGTCATATTTATTGTTTTTGTGACTTTTTAGCTTTGTATTTTGTTATAATAACTCATTACCAGCTGGTCACTTTATACACTTGTGTGCAGTACTGTCCATTTAACAACACTGTTTAAAGGATTGCCACAGTAATCAGAATTAACTCCCTTGACAAAGCGTTCTATGCGTAAACATTGGGATCTGTCCTGTTGTTTGCTTTTACCTACACCTTGCTGTTACCACAATGAAATAAAATAGTCACATTTTGCAAGTTGAAACTGATTTTAGTGGATTTTCTTAAGGTGAAGCAAAACCTAGTTCGTGTGTGTGGTGAGTGTGTAGTTGTGTACTTCCTGAGTCCTTCTAAGACAATTAAATTTCATAACTTCTCAAAATTTGACCCTACCCTTTCCGGAACTTACCCTACTGATTGGTCTTATCCATGGCATCAATGATATTAATTCAGCTCTTTTTTAACTGTCTTTGTTAGCCCTCAAAACAAGTACAGCAGAATCAGGCATGATGCAATTCAATAACTTGCAGTAAATTAAGTCAAATAAAACTGCAGTAAAAAAGGCAATGCCATTGAATTATACTGTTCTCTGCAGTAAACTGCAGCATTTTGTGATATACTGCAGCATTACTGAGTTGCTTCCAATCTGGTGCCACTGTATGTGCTATTAATAAACAGAAGGGTGTGTGGCTGTGACCACACCATTTTAGTAGATGTGTGAAAAAGTGCTGGGTCAAAGTGGCAATACTCTTTCAGTTGGTCGATTTAGGTAGCTGTTATTTATTTACAGTAGTTTAGTTAGTCTTGCATGTGTTTCCTCTGTTGTGTCTATTTCCTTCAACAGTGACCTTTGCTATTTTATTTAATGCTCTGCATGTTTGTTCCTCATTCAACTGTGATGATTCAGATGAGCCTTAAACTCCCATATATACATGCTGGTTTTATGAAAAATGAAGGCAGTTATCTGAAATTATTCATCTGAAAAGAGCAAATGTTCTATAGCAGTATGGGAGGTAACTGCATTGCTTTTTTCTTTAGCTTACTGTTTGAAAGTATATGCTATCTCATGATTTGGAATGCTATTTAATCTGCAGCTGTAAAGGCAGCTGTAAGGCATGAATAGAGGCTAGTAGTACTTTTTGTGTGGGCCTATTTCAGTCACCATAGTTTGCCACCTACCCCTTTCTTTTTCAGTCCCTCTATTTATTCATCTGGAAAATCTTATCAACTCACTATTGTTTCCTTCCTTAGTTTGTCCACAGACATAGCATGCATTGAAACAATTGTCAGTCTAGTATGAGGATTTTTAGGCCTGATGTGATTTATGTCAATGGCAGTGGAATAGGACATAGGAAGGGAGTAAATGGTCACTATTACTTCTCATTTTGCTTGGCAATGAGCATGTATCATAGAAACCAGCATAACTGTAGAGACTGGGGGTCTATGAACAACTATCAGGCAAGCCTTTGGATTTCAATCTGAGTACTCCTCCAAGGGAGGAGGTCTAGTTATATACGGTTGCAAAAGTCTAACATTCTTCTAAATTGAATTAGGTATGCCAGGAATTCCAGGTAGTCAGGAGAGGGATCCTCATACTGGACTGAAGCATGCATGTTTATTCATTTAAGGACAGAACCACCCTTCCTGACCGCACCTTTTTTCAGCTCCATACTATGGTTTACATGCCTATTCTTTTTATATAGAATCTGTATGCTGTTAACTAACAGGCTATCTGAATCCTTACTTGATGCAGATTTACAGTATTAAGCAATGGCAGACACTGTTTCTATTGTTGTTTCCTTCTTAAGATATGTTCTCACTGGTGCCTTTGGTGTTTTACTGGTGTGATAGCACTCCATTCAAGTACTGTTTTCATTGCTCTAATTTGCAGTTTAAGCTCTATTTTTTTAACCAACTTTTTCCTTTTTGTATATATTTCAATTTAGTTTTATTTTAACTTATATTGTTAATATTTTGCCATATATATTCACACACATACGATTGCAACACTATTGCTAAAACTTTATAGTTTCTATTAGCTTTTGCTCTCACTTTATTTCACGATATTGATCTGTTCTGCTAATTTACTATTTTTATTCCGAGGATTTAGTAGAAAGATTCTGCTAGGGTCAATTGTTATTTTGTTCATTGGCTTCTGCATAGTATCTTTTATTGTAAAATACCTTCATCTACTTTATGTATAGCTTCATGGAATGTGAAAGGTTTTAGGTTCCCATTAAGAGAAAGGAAATTCTTAATTACTCCAAAATGAGAAAGGTAGACATAGCCTTGCTCCAAGAAACATACCTTTTACCAAATGAGACTAAGAAACTAGATAGAGCATGGGTTGGGCAAACTAAATTTAGTTGTTTCTCCACTAAAAAATGGACTTCAGTTCTAATACAGAAAGGAGTCCTATTCTCTAAGAACGCTCATGTTTCACTCCCCAGGGATGTTTTCAGTTCTCAGAGGGCTCCCTTAATGGTGTATAATAGCCTTTTTGTAATGTGTATGCCTTCAGTAGGAATCAGAGCAAGTTGTTTGATGAGATACCTATTCAGCTGAGTACATATAAAACTTTTGAAATGATATGTGGTGGTGATTTTAATGAGTTCCAAACCCAATTCTACATAGGAGTACTGTGCAGAGCCACTGTTTGACCCTTAATCTGTGAAGGGCCTTTGTCAATCTAAAGATGGACCTGGATCTGGTAGATGCTTGGCAAATGCTTCACCCAGATGGAAGGGATTATTCTTTTACTCCAGCCATCATAATTCCTAAAGCAGATTCAATTATCTGTTTCCAGTGGTTTAAACTCTATGTTAACATCTGCTGATATTAAAAGCAGTGTGATTTCTGACCATGGTATGGTTGCAATACAGTTAATCATTGAGAGGATTTTACTGCTAACAGACATTGAAGTTTAAATCTTCTCCATTGCAGGATAAGAACTTTTAGTGCTTTTTACAAAAGCTGTCACTGAATATTTTGAAGTAAATAATAACAGACAAATGTCATATGCAATTTTATGGATGCATTTAAAGCATTTCTTAGGGGAAAATGATATAATTTGCAACAAATAAAAACAAATCATCCCTTGGAGAATTCTTTGAAAAAGAAAGAAATATAGGATCTGGAGCTTGAGTTCAAACAGGAAAAGAACAGGACTCAGGCTCAACTTCAAATGGCCATCATGATTGCTATCAATAAGATATTTTCTGCAAAGAATGAATTCACTTTTGCAGTAACTAAACAAAAATTTGGGGATGCTGGTGAAAAATCAGGGAAGTTTTAGCTTTCAGACTTAAAAAGACAATCAAAATTTAATTGTGGAGTCAAAGATAAAGATGGCAATGATAAGGTCTCAAATAAGGATATTAACAAGGTGTTTAAGAAATGTTATGAAGAGTTTACTCTAGCTCGGCACCTGCAGAGAATGACCTATTGCATGAATTCTTGGGGTCCTCTTGCTTACCATCCTTAGAGAACATGGATAGTGCTGCTCTAGAAAGACCCTGACAATAGAAGAAATAACTCCAGGTTATTAAGAACATTCCAAATAATAAAGGGCCTGGCCTCTGATGTTATCCCAGGAGAATTGTACAAGGCTATGGGTAATCTTATTCCAAGTATCTATGTAAAGTGCTTGTAGAAGCTCTTCATAAAAGGAACCTACCTGCTTCATTTAACACATACATCACTCTGATCTAAAAAAAAAATGACCCCTTAATCTGTGAGAGATTATGGGCCTAATCCTTTATTATTAAATGGGATTACAAAATTTTGCCAAGGCCGACTGACTTAGAATTAGGAATTTGGTCTTTAAACTAGTATGGGAGTGGAGGTGGGATTTGTTCCAGGTAGATCCAGAATGGAAAATATTAGATGCCTGCTAAGTGTCATTCATACTGCACAAGTAGGCAAAAATCACTAACTGTCCTTTCCATAGATTTATTTAAGGCCTTCAACACCCTTCAGTGGAAATATTTATTTGAAGTGCTTGAAAAGTATAATGTAGGGAAGAGATTTATCAGGGATCCAGACTTGTATAGTAACCCATCTGCGTGAAGTAATCACTAATGGGAGGTCTTTCCTCATTCAGACTGTTTAGAGGGACATGACAAAGTTGTCCCTTTCCTCATACTTGTTTATCCTGGTATTAGACCCACTCATTAGGAAATTTCAGTTGCAATCTGACATTAGTGGTCTAAAAACAAGAAGGATCATAAACAAGACATTTGCTTATGCAGATGACCTTCTGCTTTCCATGTCCCTATTTAGGATTCCTTTTAATGTTCAAGACAGTTTTACAGCAGTTCTAACATCTCAGGTTTGTTGGTTAATTGAAGAAAACACAGGCCCTACATGCATACAGTGGAGGGACTGTACTTATGGAGATAAACTTAACAAGAATGGATGCTAGAAAAAGGTTTGATCCAATATCTAGGCCTTAAAATTTCAAGTAGCATTCGCACCATGGTTGACATTAACTTAGATCCTCTTCTGAAAGAGATAAATTGTGATTTAGAAAATGGAAGAACTTATCCATGTCTCTGTGGGGAAAATTATTCCTGTCAAAATGATGGTGACCTACAAATTGTTTATTTTTATCAGAGCATATCCTTTTGATTGGAGCTTATAAATTTAGGAAAATCACAAATATAGTCAATGGTTTTTTTATGGGGCACCAAAACACCCAGATTATCACTACCGAAATGCAGGGCTCATTGACCCAGGGATGCTTTGAATAAATGTACCAGCTTACTTTTCTTTTTAAACATTTGGCTTTCTACCTCTATCCTCCCTCTGATAAGGGTCTGCCCTCTGGTTTGTGGTGGAACAGCAGTTACGTAGGCCTACATAAGCTCTCTGATCTTTTATTTAAGTCAGGATGAGTCTCAAAAATAGTTAACTCTTACATTACTAGTTCTCTTAAGCTCATTAAAATGTTTCAAGGTAAACTTAGCATCTTAAATCTCCTCCTTATTTGAAAGGCCTTTGGCATAATCCTAGTATAGTAATGGGACACAAACCCCTGACATAACAAGACTGGCATAAACAGGTATCACTAATGCTGAGATTTGATTGACCAGATATTAACATAGGTCATTTGATGAGCTTAGATGTAAATTTGGACTGCAATGATTCCATTTTGTCACTTGTCTCCAAATTATGAAGGCCTTATCTGACACAATATTAGCCCATATTTGAAACTACCTCCTATAGGTAAAGATTGGACACCAATCCATAGAGCTGTTAATACAAAAGGTGAAGTTTTGAAACTTCATAAGTTGCCGAGCAGCAGAGTTGTTAATGCTAGTACTAACTGAGGCTTCCAGGTCTAAGTGGAAATCTGACTTGCATTATAGTATCTCTTTAGAGGATTGGCATCTGCTTGAAAGAATGCATATCAAGCATGTAAGGAGGTCCAGGGCAGGACAGTTCAGTTTAAAATTTTGCATCAGTATTACTATGGCCCCTGAGACTAGAAAATATTGGATTTTGTCCTGGAGTAATTGCTCAAAGTGTGGGAGCCTCATGCCAGCTTACTGAACATGTTCTGGAGTTATCCTCAGATCTTAACATTGTGGGGAATCCACAAAATCTGCGAAAAAGTCATTGGAATGAAAATCCTATTTCTATTCTTTTGACTTATGTTTTGGGCCTCTTTCTCAGCTGGGAACATTATCCAAGTGACAGACTAACTGGGTATTATCTGCTTCATTAGCCATTGAAAGAGTATTGCTTTAAAATTGAAAGAAACAACTCTGCAAGCTTTAGCTGAGTGATATAATAATATGACCTTATTAGGTCAGAATGAAAGAATTTGTTATATGTTGATTAATAGGACTGAAATTGTTAATGCAGCCTGGTCTTCCTTTTAAACTCTTCATGTTGATGGGGAGGGTGAAAGGCAATTTGCATTTCTTTGTGGAGACTCCATTTTCTGTTGGTCCACAATTCATTTTCCTGAATGTATTACAGCTATAGGATTTACTCATTGAGATTGTGCTGTTTAGTTCAATTACTGCTTTAATCCACTTCGTATTGTTATTTACTCTTTCATGTAATGGCTTTTGTGATATCTTTGCTGTTTATGTCATGTTTTTACGCAAAAATTAATAAAATTTTAATGGGAAAAAGTGGCATTTTTTCTTCTTTCAATATAGATAGTAATGGTATCCTCTACCAAAAATATGGCCTGCCATAACCTATTATTAGTATATTCCACAATATTGTTGAAACCATACCACAATCTGTAACCACAATATTGATTCATTGTCAAAATTTATCATGTAAATTTTGTTGTTGAATCTGTTCTTTTGCAACCTAATGGAGCAGAAGGGTTGTAAAAAGTTTCTGCTGCACCTTCCTGCAAAATTCAGTAGGAGATAGTAGCAGGGTTGCTAGACATAAGTACCAGCAATATAGCAGCAAACAGTTTTTTTTTGCTACTTTACAGCACCCTTATCCAGCCACCTTCCAACAAATTTAGGATAATATAGGGGTAGGGTTGCTAAAATATGTAATAACACTATTGCTGAAAAATAATTTGTTGCTACTATACTGCAGCCTTTCATACGCCATATCCCTGCCAATATTTTTCCAGCTTGGTTGTACCCACTTCCCAAAAGTGGACATGCTTATGAGAGCAGCAGGATACAATAGGATGCGGAGCAGGAGGGGTACATATATTTATGTTAGACACTGAAGGCAACAGGTATTACAGCCATTTGAAAAAAGCTTTGTAAAACTAGCTTCCAATTTGTCTGCTAATTGTAACTGCAGTAACTTACTGTATCAAGTCATGGAAATATGTAAACAGATTACTGAGAGCCATTTCATCAAAATATGTTCAGTTGTACCATATGAAAATTGAAAAAGTAACTAAAACAGAGCTGTTATTAAATTAAACTGTTAAGTTCTTTAACTTCTACTTATTTATTCTTAATACTACAGAAAGACCATTTTACACAGAGGTCTGAAAAAGCTACTTTCAAGTTGTCTGTTGATCACTGATATAGCAACCTTTGCTGACAGGTTATTTAAAGCCAGTTCATTAAACAATTCAAATGTAAAATGGGGCTCCATGATTACGGTTCTCCTGCATTTATTAACGAATGCCCACAATTCTAATTACAAAGCAAGAGGACATGCATCTGAATAACTGAGTTGTATTTTCTATGGTTCAATTCCATTACGATCATCCATCATTTCATTTAATTACTCTGGCTCAGCAAATAAGGGGCACTTCAGCAGGCTCCATGATCACGTCTTCCAGGCTGTCTGATACTATCTGTCATGATTTCCATTCGTATTCAGGTATAATATAAATATAAACAAATTGTGAATCACCATTTAATAATGCAAATCCATATGCAATTTGTTTACTTTTTAATTAAACCTCATTTTGACATAGTTTAACAATATTATTTTATCTACATACACACATACCAAAGTGCCAGCAGAAAAAGGCCTATAGGTCTATCAAGTCTGCCCACATGTGCAGCTCACAGACTACTACTCCTGCAGCTGCCCTCTCCCCTCCCATTCCCTTTCCATCATCCCTCCCTGGACTATCTCCCACCCTTTGTTCTTATCTTTACTTAACCTCCCTTCACTCTATCCCATCTCCTTTTAAAATTGTTCACTGTCTTCAGTTCGATGAATTCCTCTAGCAATGCATTCCACCCAGCTACCACCCTTTCTGTGAAGTACTGCCTGCTTATCTTCCTCCTGAATATACCCCTTCCAGCTTCAGACTGTGCGCCCTTGTGGTCCTACCTCTTTTTAGCTGAACAATCCTCCACTTTGACCCTGTTTATGCCTTTTAAGTATTTAAAGGTCTATGTCATGTCCCCTTCTTCCTTCTATCCTCCAGGAAATACCTGTTGAGCTCCTTCAGTCTTTTCTCATAGGGTTATCCCCCAGACCCTGGATAATCTTTGTTACATATCCACATATTTGCATTACATCTGTTTAGCACCACTCCATCCAGTTTGAATATTCCTTGGTGCAATTGCAATTAACTGCTTCTGTGTCTTATACATAATTTGATTGACATTCCTTTCAGCAGTTAACAACTTTTCAGCTATACAGGAATGGTAGACATTGTTCCAAAGGATATATCTGGACAGTTAAAGTGTAAATAATTATAAAAGTGAACAAAAAGCAAAATATTAATAACATTATCAAACACGTGTAAAGTGAGAAAAAATATTAACAATTATCAGGGCATAACAATAAAGTTTATCAGTATTGACTGGACAACTAGGAATCCAAAAGATAGATTAGCTCCTATATATATAAGGTTTAGCATTGATTTGGTCACTCAGACCACAGGGATCAGTGCAATGCCATTTGAAAATCAGTATCTTTCCCTCTGTGGCAGGAGGCTTACCCAATCACATCGTCTCTCAGGAAAATGTGCATACTCCAATGCTCTAAACTTAAGGCCAATTGTTCTATTTTGGTCTGCATCCCTAAAATGTAAGCCCAATGCATTACTGATATTTGAATTGATAATTGCATGTCTGTGTTCCTGTATCCTACATGTTAAGGCACACACACTGTGCAACCAACGTAAAACTGCTTACAAGGCACTATCAAACATAAACACAAAATTCATTTGACAATCTATGTACTCTTTTAAATGATAACTTGTGCCAGTTTGTGGATACATAAATGTGTAAGTAAGTAAGTAATTGTTTATTTATTTAACGCCAATCCTGGTGGCTCTGGGCACTTTACAAAAGATAGAAAATATATAAAATCAACAATATCAGCAATTTGCATTAGACAGGTCACAACACTCAGTAGATTCAATAAATAAACAACAATAAAATAGCAGCATCAATAAAATAATCTCTAGCTGTCTTCTAAAAGCTTCTTTAAATAAATGGGCCTTCAGACCTCGTTTAAAAGCCACTGATGGAGCCTCCTCAGGGATCCAGGCAGTGAGTGCAAATAAAGTCTGAATGAACTCCAGTGACGCCAAGTCTCATACACTGAAAGTGTTTCTTTATTCTTGATGCACACAAAAATTCATGGGCAACAGTTTTGTGGCCACTCCACTTCCTCAGGCCCTTGCTGTGTTGTCACTAGATTATAAAATATAAACAAAAGTATCACTGTGTTGTATTTACATAATTTATGCATTTAAAACAAAAATACAGTTCCCATTTATGAGGTACCAATTATTAAGTGTTCACCAGCATGTAAAAACATTGCACCCACTTCAAAACCTTTTGCTACCTGTGGTCACTCCTGAGGCTCTTCACAAATAAAACAGTTTCCATTTTGTTACTAGTATAGATTAAGCATTATAAATTGGATTCTACAGTTTACCATCTGCATTCTTTTTTAACTTGTCTTTTTATTTTTAGGTATCATAGACATGGTATATATTTTGTCAGATACAGATAGGTACATTCCTTGTTCTGAAGACAATAGGAAACAAAGTATAGCAAGCTTCTTTTCCATCATAACAATTTTATATCTTCTCTGAACCCTAATACTGTATCTAATGTTTTCCTATCTGTTTCTTCTTGGATCCGTTCTATACTATCCCTAAGTTCCAAGATTTTATTCCCTTCCTTTAGTCTATCCTCTACCTCCGTGTTCTTTCTTTGTTGCTTCCTCTTCTCTCACTCTATTACAACACTATATCCTTTAAAATTACCTTTTTTATACCATGTCTGTACTCCTCATATTCCATCTCATATATCTTAAAGATACCTTTTATCTAAATACTAATCTTTATCTTCCATTTTCATAACATTATGCAGGATGTGTCCCAGGCATTCATTTTCTCCAAGCCACCTTTGGAATACCCCATTTCTTCCACCCCTCCAGTTCACCTCCTACTCATCTTCCTCCTGTTTTGATATCTTACATCTTCCTATCCCATTTCACTTCATTTAACTTCCCTTTCTATGTTAAGTATTGCTCTAATACTGTATTTTGTGTGGTTTCTTGAATATATTTATAATAGGGTAACCATCTGGCATTAAACCTTTCCATCCTGAATTGCACTTTTGCTCCTAAACTTTCTAATTGCTTAATCCTTTCCATGTTATGTTTCCAAATCTCCACTGATGGAGAGGACCTGTAGCCATTTCCGTGTAATTGCCTTTGTTGCTGCCACCACACAGATGTAGAACAAATATTTGTAGTCTTTCCTGACAGATCTACTGGGAAGGCCCAAGACCAGATTTTCAAACCAGAAGAAGGTGCAAATCAAACATTCTCATTAGAATTTCCTTTATGCCTGCCCAGTATTTTATTAACACTGGACACCCCAGAATATATGAAAGTGTGAGCCTATTCCCACAACCTCTCCAGCATTTATCTCGAATTCTGTCTCCCATAATGTTTAGTTATTGTCGAACTCTGAAAATCTAACATTTACCTTCCATCTAAATTCTCTCCAGTTTTGTAGACTGGTAGTTCTCTGTGTGCCCTTCCAGATCCTTTCCCAACTTTCTGGTTGAATCCTGTAACTTATCTCCTTTTCCCATTTTGCTTGTATGTTTATTCTGTACTCCTTGCCTCCCTTGATGTAACAAAGCATACATTTGAACTACTATCCTTTTGTATCCTTCGATAACATTTTGTCTTGTATCAGAGCTGTCTCCTCCGTTAGGGCGGGTCACCTCAGCTACTCCTATCTCCTCCATTATTATATTTCTACACTGAAATATTTGAATAATTCATTCTGGGACAACTGAAATTCTTGCTGTAAACTCAGGAAAGACTTCACCTCTGTCCCTCCACTATCTGGGGC
Source organism: Neoceratodus forsteri (assembly GCA_016271365.2). Taxonomy (NCBI): domain Eukaryota; kingdom Metazoa; phylum Chordata; order Ceratodontiformes; family Ceratodontidae; genus Neoceratodus; species Neoceratodus forsteri. The sequence continues at coordinate 631,798,045 of CM057455.1, read as the reverse complement.
AGCATTAGTATACCTTTCCTGACCCAGCTCTCAAGGGAAATAAAACCCTTCATGCCCACTATAGCTGGTATATATTCGAACAGGATTTTCTGCCATACTGGAACTGTCCCTCCCCACCTCTGTCTGATCTGAAGCCAGACTCTAAGAGTTTGTCTTGTCCACAATTCCTGACCTCGGTCAGGTTTGTGTCCCTTATAGTCCATGGAGAACTTGCACTGGCAGGCTTATATGGGCCCTTCTTTCCATTCCACCCAGTCTGGGGTTTGTCCTGCATCAAGAGTTTCAGGAATGGCATCATTTGGGCTGCACAGAAGTAAGTCCGTAAATGTGGCATCTCCCTCCCCTTCTTTTCTGGGTATTGACAACAATCATTGCCTAATTCAAGGCTTTTTCCTACCAGATAAACTTGGCTAATTTTTTCTCTAAGTCCTTCCAATCTTTACTGGTAATGTCTATCGGAAGGGTACTGAAGAGAAACAAGCAGGAGGCAAGATGTTCATCCTGACCGTGTCTATTTTTGAGTAAGCCCCAACGGTAATAATTTCCACCTCCCAAGGTCCTTCTGGATCTGTGCTTTTAATTTCCATGATTTATTTTATATAAATCCTTCATATCATATGGGATTTTGATTCCTAAATATCTTATTGGCTTTTTAGCAATTTAAATGGTATACTTTTTTAGATCTTGATCCCACTCTCCTGAGATTATTCTCATTTCTGTTTTCTCTGGTTTATTTTATATCCTGACAGCTCACCAAATTTCTGTATCAGGGTTAAAAGATGAGGTATCGCCTGTTTTGGGTTTGACACATAAATTAACACGTGTTCAAGATAGTGTTATTTTATTTACTACCCCTTCTACCGTAATACCCGTTATTCTAGGATGTCTCCTTATAGCTTGAGCCAGAGGTTCAATACTGATTGATGACATACGAAGACAAGGGCCACCCTTGTCTGGTCCCTCTTTGTATCTGGATCTGCATGGAAACTACCCCATTTACCTTCACCCTTGCAGTGGGTCTACTATACAATAACTTTATCCATTTCAAGAATTCATCCCCAGACCCATCTCCCTCAAAACGCAACCAGGAACTGCCAGTTCAAGTGGTCAAATGCCTTTCCGCATCCAGAAAAAGGCCAATCCTGGTCTTTAAATTCTCTAGCCCTGTGATGACATTCAACAATCTCCGGATATTATCTTAGATGTCTCCTGGAATAAAACCTGTTTGATCCGTATGGATTAATTTAGAAATTACCTTCTGTAGCCTATTAGCCAAAACTTTAGTCAGAATTTTGCAGTCCTGATTGAGAAGGAGATGTAGGATGCACACCTATGCCTTGGCTTCCTTCTTTTGAATGACCGTAATGATCGCGAAAACCATGTTGGGGAGGGCCTGCTCTTCAAACAGTTATTAAAGACCTCTGTCAGGATAGGGTCAATAGTACCACAGCACTTTATATAAAATTCACTGCTAAACCCATCTGGCCCTGGTGCCTTCCCTTGTTTCAGTCCCTTAATTACCTGGATTACTTCTGTCTGAATAATTTTAGCTCCTAACTCCATCCTATCTTCTCTGCTTAGTTTTTGCATCTCAAGATCCTTAAGAAAATGATCCACCTCTTCCTCCATCTGTTCTGAGATTATTGACTCTGTATATAATGTCTGATAATAGTTTCTAAAGGCCTGCGCTATATCCACTGGTTTACTCCTTCTCTCCTGTTTTCTCATCTATTATAATACTTTTAATCGTTCGGTTCCGCCTCCTGTTGTTTTAGCCTTACCGCCAGGACATGAGCTGCCCTGTTCCCCACCTCTGAATATTTGTATCCCAGCCATCTTATCCATCTCTGCCTGGTTTCTTCATATTCACTTAATTCCTTTTAGCTAATTCCAATTGTTTTAATCTCTCCCCATCTTTTGGATCCTGTTTATGTTCTCTTTCCTCTGATACACCTCCTTCAGAAGTCTTTCCAGAGTGAGACTGGCCAGTTTTTGTTTCTGGATGCAATACTTATCAGTTCTCCCTAATTACAACTTTCGCTGTGTCCCATCTAATTATAGGTTGACAGCTTTCATTTCCTTTTGCGTAAAAGATTTCACTAAGTCTATCTTCTATCCTCTTAACTGTGGATTTAACAGCCAAAGGGAGACATTCAGTCTCCAAATTGGGTGTCTCTCCTCCTTCTATTATAAGGACCATCTCAACCGCACATGGTCCGAGATGGTGATCGAATGAATTCGGCTCCAGCTACCATATACATACATGTCTTTTGAGGAGAAATAAGTCAATCCTGGAATATGATCTCTGAACTGATGAATAATATGTATAATCTCTTGTCCTGGGAGGCAGACTTGCCACACATCCACCAAACTTAGGCTTTTATCATCCAATTAAGCCATTTAGATGCTTCCCTACTCGTCTGGGACAGCCTGATGATCTATCTATAAATGGGCATAACACACTGTTAAAGTCCCACCATCAATATTTGTCCCTGAGGTAATCTTACCAATTTGTCAACAATTCTTTTAAAAACTGCCTCCTTTGATATTTGGAGCATAGAGGTTGATGACATGGAAAGGACATCCAATACAGTGCCAGATATTCTGACATATCTCCTCATTATCTGTATCTATCTGGTTAACTATGAGGGGCACTCTTCACTAGGATTGCCACTCCGCTTTCCTCCCATCACCACTGAGTGAGGCATAAACTTCACCCACCGATGTCCGTCTCAGTTTCAAACCCTCTGCTTCCCTTAGGTGTGTTTCTTGAATAAGAGCCACATCACCTCCCAATCGCTTCAATTCAGCTAAAATTTCGTTCGCTTAACAGGGCATGTATTCCTTTCACATTGTATGTTATTATCTTAAGATTAACCATTATTGTGAAATATCCCTTTCCATCTCTTCCACCTCCATTGTAAATCCCCGTGGAACCACATCCCCATTTACAGGTAAACTTATTAAACCATTAAGTAACCAATGATTAACATATCTCAACTTTCCCAAACTTTTCAACATCGTGGCAGTTGCTTCCCAGAGCTTGCCTCCTTCTTAAGTCTATTCCCTTCTTATGCTTCCTAGGTGTGACTGCACATCCCAACTACTGTTATCAAATTCCCAGTAGCTCGTATGGGTGGGCTCACTAGCCACTATCCTCTTATCCCTTCCCAGGGACTCACTTTGGTTGTTTTGAAAACAGCAGCAATCACCCAGTGTAACCACTCCCAGCTAATATTATGTACCAGCCAGGAATGGGGTTAGCAGCAGCCCAGATCCCACCCCCAGCACACTTCAGTCTTCTGATCATCCTTTACCTCATACCATTCTGCAATCTTTGCTAAGGAAAAATAAGAAAGCAACCTGAAGTCTTTTATATGAATGACCAATGTTTGTTTAAACCCCCAAAAATAGCTCTCCAGTCCAGTTTCTCCTTCCCCACTTTTCAGACCGTCTCTTCTGATTCTCTGTCTGAATCTTGACTCTCTTCTCCTTCACAAATGTCCTTCTCACCTTCCTTTCGTTTCTCTGATTCTTGACTATCCATCGCATAAGCATCCTTGTGAGATCCGCATTAAATATTTAGGCCACAACCCCGCTAGGCTCCTCTTCTTTCCTCGATTTACCAGACTCCATGCTCCTTTGATTAGTTTCTGCTCCAACAGGTCACCGTCTAAATTTGGGATCACTATTTCGTTCTCCTTCAGAAATGGGACGCATCCACCAAGGTCGGGTATATTTTGAGCGAGGAGCCGTAAACACTTTCAGTTTTGCTAGGTAGTTAATCTGGGCTCTGATTTGGTGTTTTCCTTTAATTCCTTAATAACTGCTCTAATTTGGTTTCAGCATATTGAAGTTCTGTCAAGAAATCTTGTTCCAGAAACACTTGCCCCCTGCAAATGTAAGATTTGTAAGTCTCCATGCTTCTTTTAATACGTAATTTTTTCTTGACAGTTCAGCATTCTCACCACCCAAGACCGAGGTCTGACTTTTCATCTGTCGGCTTGGGCCCCAGAGCTCTATGGGCCCTTTCAATTGTGAGGGAGAAGTCCGAGGGTATAGTTATTAGCGATCTTAGTACTAACATACTATTTGCCAGCAGATTAGGCCTTACAGTCTCATCGAGTCTGCTCAAACCTAGATCCTTAGTTGGGTGCCGAGACCCTCCCATCCCTTGTGCTCCAGAAACCCTATCATCCATCCCCACCCCTGGGACAGGCCATCATCTGATACATCCACTTTCTGTATCTGTCCCACCCTCTCTTGAAGCTCTCTACTGTGGAGCTCTGAACCAGCTCACCAGGCAGTGCATTCCAAGGGTCCACCACCCTCTCAGTGAAAAACCTCCTCCTCTTTTCCCCTCACCCTTCCACCTTCCAACTTCAAACCATGCCCTCTGGTGATACCTCCCTGCTTTAGTCTAAAGATCCCTCCATGTTTACCCTATTTATTCCCTTGAGGTACTTGAAGACCTCAATCATGTCCCCTGTCTCTCCTCTCCTCCAATGAAAACAGGCAGAGCTCCTCAAGTCTGTCCTCATAAGTCAATCCCTAGCCCTCGTATCATCTTTGTTGCCCTCCTCTGTACCCTCTCCAGGAGCTGTATGTCCCTCTTCAAGTGTGGTCTCCAGTACTGTACACAGTACTCAAGGTGTGGCTAACCAGTCCATTGTACAGCTGCAGAATCACTTCCTTGCTCCTAGAGGTGATCCCCCTACGATGCATCCCAACATCCTGTTTGCCTTGCTAGCTGCTCTCCTGCACTGCTCAGAGTTATTCATACATGTATCCACCATGACCCCTAGGTCTTTTCCCCTATTGAGGCCTCCAGCGTCCTCCCAGGGTGTACCTGTGTTTAGGGGTTTCCCACCAAGATGCAACACCTTGCACTTGGTGATATTGAAATTAATTTCCATGTGTGAGTCCAGCTTCCAGGGTGTCCAGGTCCCTTGCAGGGCCAACCTCCCTCTTCTCCCTCAACTACTGCTCCCATCTTGGAGTCATCCACCAGAGAGACTCATTTCCACCCTAACCCTTGCCCTCCATGTCCGATATGTATGTATTAAACAGGATCGGACCCAGGACCGAGCCCTGTGGTACCCCACTACCAACCTCTCTAGGGTTCAAGAGCTCCCACAGACCACAACTCTGAGTGCATCCAGCTAGCCAGTTTTCAATCCATCTGACCATCAAAGGGCCTACCTAACCCCATCAGTTTCTCCACCAGACCATTGTGGGGACAGAGTCAAACCTTGCTGAAGTCCAAGATAATACATCCACAGGCTTACCCCTGTCCAGTTCTGATGTTACCCATTCATAGAACTCCACAAGGTTGGTTTGACATGATCTACCTTGGCACAAACCCATGTTGCCGACTCATCCAGACCTCCCACCTCCTCCAAGTACACCCCAATCATTCCTTTAGTATACTCTCCATTAATTTTCCCACCACCGAGGTCAAACTGATGGGTCTATAGTTACCTGGTACTTCCCTCAACCCCCTTTATGGATTGGTACCACATGTGCCTCTCGCCAATCCCTAGGTACCCTCCCTGTCTCAAGTGACCTGCTGAAAAGCTCCGCCAGGTGCAGCCAGTATGTCCGCCAATTCCCATAGTACTCTTGGATGAATGCCATCCGCCCAGGAGATTTGTTTTCTTTAGGCCTTGAGGGCTAACCACACCCTTTGGCAGAGATAGCATCATCCGTCCCCTCCACCTTACTGGTCTTTTTATCCTTATCCAGATGTGACACCCCTGGGGTACCTTTCCCTCCCTCTTGCTCCATTTCTGTTGCTCCCTGATCCCACTCCCTGCCTTCTATCCCCTTCATGCCTTGCTTTGTAGATATCCCATCCCTCCCTAGTGAACACAGAGACAAAGTACTCGTTAAATACCTCTGCCTGGTCCCTCGCCTCTTCCATCCACCCTCCTTCTGATCTCAATCTGCTGAGATGGCCCTTAGTTTTCTCCGCTCCCTAATGTACCGGAAGAACCCCTTTTCCCTCCATGTATTCCCTGTGCCAGCTGCTGCTCTTTACTGGACTTTGCTCCCTCACCATACGGGTGACTTTTCTAGATGCAAGCTGGTACATTTCCTTATCCCTATCCTCTTTTGTTTTATATTTTTGTAGGCGCCTTCTTTTCTCTGACTGCTACCTGTACCTCACTGGACCACCAGCATGGTTTATGTGACCTTGCTCCTTTAGCAGAGATCCTGACTGCCTCATGAAATCCCTGTTTTATGACCTCCCATCTCCTTTCCACACTTGTCATTGAGGTAATCCTTCAAGTGATCCTTGAGAATATTTCCATGCCCATAAAGTCTGCCCCACTGAAGTCCACTGCCAGTGTCTCGATCTCACCCCCACATGTTGTACATGTTGAATAAAGTCTACAGCCGTGGGATAGCCCTCTTCCTCCCCTCTCTGATCCCATATATTCTGAAATTATTTCGTCTTGCTCTGTTTTCTGAATCTTCCAACCTAGCATCCATTTGTCTTTCCCTGTGTAGGAGATGTATAATCAGCCTATCCGTTAGTCTTGTCTCTGTGGTCTGGTTTACTCGCGTTCTACTCCTTCAACCTTTTTATTTATACTTTTAACTTCCATCTTCAAATCTGCTATCGATGTTTCAATTTTTTGCACCAATTTAAGAATTTTGGCTACTGCTATTTCCATTGGTACTTGGGTTGAGATTCCTCCTCCTCAAAATCGAATGATGACACCGAGGGGACCGTGCTCTCAACATGGTCGACATGGTTGCTAGGCCTTCTGTGCCTTTGTGGAGAGTAAGTTGTTTTAATTTGCTATTTTTCTGATCTTGCCTCGACCTTTTCGACTTGCTTTTGTTTAGCTGACATTAACACAGCTTCCGATTGATAACTTCAGCACTTTCTTCGTCCAAAAGAGGTAGAAAAAGAGTTTTAAACTGCTGGGAGACTGGAGCTCGTTCCTCTAGGCTGCTACCATCTGGGTGACGCCACCAGAAGTCTCACCGTCTGCATTCTATAGTTATCTTTGCAGCATGGTTCACAGGGAAGGACCAGCCACCTCAAATGCAAGGTTTCCCCAGGTTTTCAGCCTGTCCTGGGAACTGGCAGGAGGACTGGTGGAGGAATGGGTGAGCATACAGGGTGGACTGTGAGTCAGGTGGTCACTCAGGTAACCTGTGCCTGACCTGTGCAGGGTCTTATAGGTGATCAAGCACACCTTGAAGGTAATGCTCCACCTCACTGGCAGCCAATGCAGTTCACACAGGACCAGGGTCACATGGCAGGACCTTAGAGGCTCATCAGCAACCTGGCCACTGCATTCTGCACCAGCTGCAGGTGATGGAGAATACCCCACTGGCTCCAAAGTATAGAATGTTACAGTAGTCTAGGCTTGATGTAATAAAGGCATACACCAGTGAGGGCAGGTCACTAGGTGGAATTATGACTTTAATCTGGGTGACATTCTCAAGTGATGAAAACCACTCTGGACAACGGATAACACCTGAGTCTCAAGTGTCAATCCATCATCAAGGATGACACCCAGATGTTTCACAGTAACAGAAGCTACCAACTGGGCAGGGACTAAAAATAAGCTTATGCCCAATCTGGCAGCATCCACACCACACCAGCAACCAGGCTCAGTCACTAGAACCTCTGACTTGTCGGGGTTGAGTCTTAGCCAGTTAGAGGACATTCATTCTTGGCTCTAAGCCAAGCATTTATTAGGCACCTCCACAGCACTGCTTATCCCAGGGTTAAAGACATATAGAGCTGGATATCATTTGCATAGCAGTGAAAGCCCACACTGTAGCATCTAATAATCTCACCCAGGGGTAGCACGTACACTGCAAACAACATTGGTGACAGGATCAAACTTGGGGACTCCACAAGGCAGGGGCATTGGGCAGGAGGAGAAATTCCCCATCACTACCTGTTGCATCCTGCCCATATGAAAGGACTCAAAGCAATGGATGACAGTACTGGTGAGTCTGAAGAGCTTCCCAAGGTGACCCAGTAGCACTAAGTGGTCCACAGTGTCAAATGCTGGGAGAGATTGAGGAGAATGAGAACTGACCAGAACTTTTCGGCAACCTTTCCCAAAATGGGAGGTTTATGACTGGTCAATAATTTGCTACGATGTCAGGGTCAGGTGATGGTTTCTTCAGGAGGGCTTCACCATGCCTCTTTGTGGTGTCAGGAAAAACACCTCTGAAAGCAAATACCAAACAATCACTGTGAATACTGAGCCAATGGACTTAACACAACCCAGTAAAAGATGAGTCAGGCCGGGTCCAGTTCACAAAAAGTGGATCACAGTTTCGAGATTATCTCAATGACCTCTGTCACTCCCACAAGCCTAAGCTCACCCAGATAATAGGAGTGCCTCTGACAACAAAAGCCCACCACTGTGGGACTGATCATGCCCTCTGGGAAATCCCAGTCCTAATGGAGGCCATTCTGTCAGAGAAGAATTGAGCTAACTCCTCTCACTGCACACTGAAATTGTTTTTTTGGTTGTAGATAGGCTGGATGAAGCAACCTATCTACAGTCCAAAAGAGCACAGCCAGTCTAGATCTCCTTGCAGCAATCTCCTGAACAGGAACTCTGCCTTCTTATGGTTGATTGCCCTTTGATATTCACCATAGTGAATTCTCAAAGCCAGTTTGTCTTCAATGGATTGAGTCCAACTCCAGCAATGCTCAACTTCTGAGCCCTGGTCTTCATCTCCATGACAGCCCCACCAAACAACAGGGGTCTCAAGTGAGAAGACCTGGGCCATACAGATTGCTGCAATGGTGTTGAGAGCCTTGGAAAGCAGTATTATAAGCTGTCACTGCCTCGCTCACTCCTGCCGCATACTCAGTGATTACATAGTGTAGGTAGTGTATAAAACTGTATTGATTTTCTCTGTGAATTCACATACATTACATCTCCGGCACCTACAAAAGCAACTTCTATTATTGGATTTTCTCTATGTGGCTCTTTGAGAATACTACTTGTCAGATTGTCTCCCAAGTTAGCACCTTTCTGAAGTGTAACTCTAGGTGCAGGACCACCTAGGCTCCTCAATTCCCGATCTGCTTGTAGGACATTCCACCTTTCCTTTACTATGTTTTTAGTATCTAATACACTAGTATTATAATCAGTAACAAACGTAATCATGCTTTGCACGCCATCTACATTTCCTTTTCTTGCCAACTGCATTTAATAGTTCTTTCCAATTAAGGTGTCTGACCTTATTGTAAGTTGTTTCAACTATCTTACATGCATAAACTCTGTGTTGGAATCTGACCATCATTTGTTTTGCCTCTTCTTCAGATATTACATCATTATTACAATTTCTCAAAAATTGCCATAGGGAATACTATTTGCTAGTGTTTTAGGCTGATAACTGTCAGCTCTCAGGATACTATTCCAAAATATTTGGTTTCCTGTAGGGGATCAAAATTACTTTATCAGTCACAATTTTAAAGGTGACATCAAGAAAATCTATAGATTCTGTACTGATCCTATTGATGTATCATAAATCCCAGATGTTCACATTCAACCAATCCATGAACAGTTTCACTGACTTACAGCCCCCACTCCACATATATATGATTTCATCAATAAAATAATACCAATAATTGATGTGCCTGAGGTGGGGTTGGAGTCGACAAATGCTACCAATGAGGCACAAAGCTGCCCCATAGCCATTCCCTTAATTATAGATATAATTTGTAATTGAAGGTAAAGTAGTTATGCCAAGGAACATATTCCAAAAGTTCCAAAATGAACTCCTTTAGAGCATCACTGAAATTTGTTTCTTTATCTAAAAAATAACATGTCATTATAATATAGAGAATAATATATGGGGTGGTGTGTTTAATGAGATTTACACACACGAGTTGTGGGATGCTACAAACCCCGAGGGTGAAGCCCGAGGGTTTATATAAAGCATCCTTATTAACGAGGTGTGTAAAACTCCAGTTTTACACACACCACCCCATATTTTATTTTATAATTGAGGAGTGCAATTCTTCGCCCCAGCAATTATAAAAAATTAAATAAGTTAACAGATTAGTGTTCAGGAAGCTGCAGACCAGTCTTGATTTTATGCTGGTCTGCAGTCTTCCTAATTATAGGGCTGCACTTGTTGGCGAAAAAGGAAGAGGTTATTTTATTTAAAAATTTGTAGAAAGTTTGATTTTAGTTTTAATATAAACTTATCAGCTGAGCGGCGGTTGCAGCTCCTTCCGGCTTCACACAGGGCAGTCTGTGACATGGACTCTGCTGTGGTGTCAGGCTGAAGGGGAAACTACTTATTTGTTTCCCTTTTAAGTGGTTTACTTGAAGAAAAGAGTTTGTTTTATAAAAAGTTTGTTTCCGAATCACGAGGGACCAGGAAGTGTGCTGCATGGGATTCCGTCACAGAACGTGAACGTCTGAGAACAGCGACTGAGGTTTGGCTGTTCCAAGGGAAACCTGACAGAGCTTGCCGTTATAATCCAGCCGAGCTGGTTATAACGGCAAATATCCTGGTTTCCTATGGGAAAAGCGCCACCCGGTAATTATAATCAAATTATGAGAAATACTGGTGTATAAGAAGGTAATGTTTATTGCAATCCAGCAAAAGTCTGCATCCCATTGTATTCCTACTAACTTATTAATAGAATCAACTATATCTCTTAAATAGATTGGACTCTTGACAACCAATTGTTTAAAAAATGTTCAACAAATCTGGAACAACTTTCCTGTACAGATCCAGCACCTGAGACTATGAGTATCCTGGGCAGGTCCACAACAGACTTATGAGTTTCGGTAGTGTATAAAATGTTGGACAAACAGAATGATTTTGTTTTAAGAAAGCACTTTCATTTGCATCAATAAAGTCAACATACAAACATATGAAACTTGCCAGCAGAAACAGGCCTTGGTCTATCAAGTCTGCTCATCATTGCAGCTAGCACCAGTATGTTGCAGCTGCCCACCCTGCACTCACCTCCTGGAACTGCTCAGTGTCCTTTACCTAGCCCCTTTTTGTGCCCTGTCCCATGTCCTTTGAAACTCCCTACCATCCTGCATGCCACCACCTCCTCTGGCAGAGCATTCCATTTTGACACAACCCTCTCAGTGAAATAATGCCTTCATCTCCTCCTGATCCTGCCTCCTCCAGTCTCAGCCTATGCCCTCTCATGCCCCTTCCTTCCTCCCTCCCTCTGCTTAAACAGCTCCTCTGTGCCAGATTTGTTGATCCCTCAAGCACTTGAAAGACTCGATCATGTCCCCTATCCCTTCTCTCCTCCAGGGTGAACAAACTCAAGTGACTCAGCCTTTCTTCATAGGTTCTGTCTTCCATCCCTGTATCATTTTCATCTCCTGCACTGCACCACCTTAAGCAGCTTGATATCCTTCCTCAGGTATTGATGCCAATATTGCAGACAGTACTCCATCTGTGGCCTGACCAAGGACCTGTACTGGGGGCAGAATCACCTCCTTGTGCCTTGACAAGAATCCCAGGTCCTTCTCTTCCTCAGTGACCCTAACCACACCCCACCCATCCAATATTCCTCCTCTGGTTCCTCGACCCTAAGTGCATAACTTTGCACTTCTTTGCATTTAACCCAATTGCAACTTTGCTGACCACTCCTCAAGCCTGGTTAGGTCACCCTGTAGCCTCTGCCACCCCTCTATGTCATCCACTACAGCTCCCATCTTGGTGCCATCTGCAAACAGACAGATCCTGCTCCTGACCCGTGTGCTATATCCGATATGAACAGTCCAAACAACACTGACCCCAGCACAGAGCCATGCAGCACACCACTAGTCACTGGCTTGGGAGATGAAAGTTCTCCCCACCACCACCCATTGCAGTCTATCCCCAAGCCAATTCCTGATCCAGCCAGCCATCTTAGCTACCACCTCTATGTGTTCCAGCTTTGCCCCACTCACCAATGAGGAGCCCGAATCAAAGGCCTTGCTGAAATCCAAATATAGGACATCCACTGCATGGCCTTATCCAGTTCCCTTGACACCCAGTTGTAGTATTCTATCAGGTTGGCCTGGCATGAGATCCTTGAGATGAACCTGTGCTGCTGCCCATCCTGGAGATCATTGACCTCCAGGAAGGTCCCAGTCTCTCCTTCAAGATTGATTCCATTAGTCTACCCACTATAGAAGTAAAACTGACAGGTCTGTGGTTGCCGGCTCATCCTTTGGGACACTCTTGTGGATAGGCACCTCATAAGCCAACCTCCAGTCCTGTGGTACACATCCCATGTCAAGGAAGGTGTTGAACAGGTCAGTCAGTGGTCCGGCCAACAGCTCCACCATCTCCCTCAATACCCTAGGGTGAATGCCATCAGGACCTGATGCTTTATCCACTTAAGTGCCTTCAGACCTTCCAGTATCCTGCTTTCTTGAATCACTTCATCAGTCACCTCCTACCCCCATGTCCCCACCCTTCCAGTCCATGGGGTAGCAGTCGTCCTACCTACCTGGTGAACACAGAGCAGATATTCTGTCAGTACCTCTATCTGTCCCCCATTCTCCACCCTTCCACCGCCCTTCCTAATCAAAACTATCCAGTCCAGTTGTTATCCCTCTGTACAGACAGTTGGTGAGACCCCATCTGGAGTACTGTGTGCAGTTCTGGAGACCCCATCTCCGCAAAGACATAGACAGAGTGGAGGCTGTCCAGAGGAGGGAACAAAATGGTGCAGGGTCTGCACCAGAAGACATCTGAAGAAAGACTAAAGGAGCTTAATATGTATACCCTTGAGGAAAGAAGGGAGAAAAGGGCATGATAGAAACTTTCAAGTACCTCAAGGAATTAACAAAGTCCAGAGGGTAGCATCTTCCAGAAAAAAGATGTGCAAGAACAAGGGCACAATCTGAAGATAGAGGAGGGATGGCTCAGAGGTAATGTGAGGAAGTATTTTTCACTGAGAGGGTTGTGGATGCATGGAACAGCCTCCCGAGGAGGTCGAGAGCCAAGAATAGTGGGGACTTCAAGAATGCATGGGACAGGCATAAGGCAGTCCTAGTGGGGTGTAGGAGGAAGTAAGCTGTTGGTTAACTAGGATCTGCAGCTTATCTGTTAGGTAGGAAAATGGGCAGACTGGGTGGGCCAAGCGGTCCTTATCTGCCGTCAAATTCTATGTTTCTATGTTTCTATGTCCTACAAATCCTTTTTTCCATCAGGTATCTAAAAATTCCTTCTCCCCTCCTTTATGCCCTGGGTCATCCTCAGCTCCTTGGTGGCCTTGACCTCCCATACTAACTTGTTACTTCTCTGACCCTCTTTGCGTACAAGTCCTTGTCCTTCTCCCTCCTAGTTCTATTCATTCTTTAAAAGCAGCTCTCTTGGCTCTCACCCTCCAACACCCTCCTGGTCATCCAGCATGGCACCTTGGCCCTGGACATATTGCTCAGAGTCCTGGTGCACACTACAGTAGCCTCTCTCAGGCCAGACTTTATGATCTCCCACTTTGGTGCATGTCCATCTTCAACCTAATTCCCTCCAGGCATCACCTCAGTTTTTCCTCATTTTAGCAAAGTGTGTCCATCTAAAGTCCTCTACCATTGTTGTGACCCCACTGCCTCCCTGCTCATGCTAAGCCTGAACCACACCAAAGGTGGTCACTCCCAACTAGTGGATCCTCCACCAGTAGCTCCTCACCATCTCCCATTTGATAGTACCAGGTCCAATATGTTGCACAGTCTGGTTGGTTCACCAACCTACTGCACCAGGTGGCTATTCTGGAATTCATCCAGAAGTACCTGTTCCCTGGCCCTAGAGGAGGAAATGGTTCCCAGTCCACCCCAGGTAGATTGAGGTCCCCGACAATCTCCACACTCCACTTGCTACACACCTGTTATATCTGATCTGCCAACTCCTAGCCATCTCCTCGCACTGTGCTGGTGGTGCTTATACACCACCCCTAGCCTCAGTTTCTACCCTTCGGATCCAGAAACTGCATCCACAGTGCCTCCATCCTCCCTCATCCCTTGTGCACTTGATCCCATCCTTTACATAAACCACCACCCTCCCCACCCCACCCCTGTCCTTCCAATACACCTTGCACCTAGGAATCATCAAATCCCAATCCTGTGGTTGGCTGGCCCACGTCTCATGAGTGGCTGCACCATCCACCTTTCCTATGCCTAGAGAGCCTATAGCTCAGCTCACTTTGTTACCAAGGCTCTTGCTTTCAGGAGATTACCCACCACCCATCCCTCCTTCTCCTTGCCCTTGCCCCTCCACCTGATCCCCCTTGGCCTCCCTCCTTACAAATCCTAATGTCTTGGGAGGTTAGCTCATATCGCTCCCCTACCTGGAGGCCCTACATACTAGCTGCACACGCCACCCCCTTCCTAGTTTAAAATGCCCTGAATGCTATGTACTCCTCCAGTTTCTGCTTCAAGGTCCCTGCCCAGCCCTACTCAAGTGCAATCTGTCTGCTGCATACAGGTCACTGTTGTCCCATATGTTCCCCAGTCCCCACCAGTCTATATTCTTGTGGCGGCACCACTCCACCAGCCAAGAATTGAACTCCACAGTCCTGTCCTTGCTCAGTATCCTGTGACATAGGTGACTGCAGTTGGGTGCTTTCAAAAATCGTCTCATCTGCGGCGCATGTTGACAGGAGCCACCAACCATGGAGGGTGACCATATGAGGTTCATATAGTGACAGGATGTCACTGTATGTACACGCATGGAGGACAGAGCACGCTGAGTGGGGGCAGAAGGGGAAGATGGTTTGTGAGCATGGTGCCCCAGTGGGTGCTGCAAGCTGGCCTGTGGCATGGTGGGTGGGTGGTGGACTGGGGTTCTCAGTGTTCTGGGTTTGGATACGGTGTGTTGCATTTGTTGTACCTGGCCCCAATTTGTTTTTTTTTAATGGTTTTCAGCCCCCGACATGCACTCCCGAGCTGAGAATCCCTTAGTAGGGGGAGCGGGGGGCACAGACCCTCATAAAATAGAAAATCCTAAGTCCCCAGTGCCCTTTGCTGTGCAATGTACACTTGCCCTAATGGTGATTGCCTTTCCATGGTTGCCGTTATGACATGGAATCCCTTCTTCTCCCTGCTTACCTGTGTACTGGACACACTCTGAGAAGGCCAATGAGCACCCAACTGCCTTGCACAACTTCTCTTGTTCTTCAAATCTCTCCCTAACCACCTCCACCTGACTCACTGTCAGGTCATTAGGTCCTACTGCACCACCACGTGAGGTTTTTCCTCACCTCTTGACACATCGCAGATGGTCTGCCCTACCCTTCCCACTGTTGAACAAGGTATGGATTCCACTGATATCCAACTACGTTGTTCACCACTCCATCCCACCTAATCCCATTAAGTACAGAGTCCCCAACACCACTCTCCCTCCCTTTTGCCTGTATATGCCTACAACCCTTCCCTTGAGCGTATGCCCTTCCTCAGTCAAGCAGCCATCAGACCCCCCCCGTGGCACTTCCCCTCCCTTCTGGCTTGCCCCATTGCCTGTTACCCTCTCCCCTTGTCCATTGTCCATTGCACCTGCCACCCTTCTCCCATGTTCAGTGTACCATCTATGATCCCCTGTCCCTCCAAGTGCCCCTCCAACTCCCACTTGGCTTCCACCCCACTCTTCCCCACCCTGTCTCCCTCCTCCATCTTTTGAGCCCACCCTCCCCATCAGGCCTCCTGTCCCCAGTGTACTCCCTGCCTGACTATCATCTGTCTCACTTCTGGTAGTACCATCCTTCCCTCTGCTACCAACATCAGAACTTTGTACCTGTTGCTTAAGTCTATCCCCTCCTATCTGCCTTATCATTTCTGCAATCTTGGAATGGCTTGGGACCCACATTATGTCCCTTGCTCCATTTCACCCCCAGTCGCCTCAAACTCTGACCCCTGTATGCACAAGGTGGTTCCTCCTACCCTTGCTCCACCCATATCCTCTTTTAACCTTCTTACTTCTCCCAACAACCAGCTGACATCTGCCTGTAGTGTTGTCAACTTGCAGCAAATGGGACATTCCCACTGCCTCCACAATGTACCCATCCATATGGCTGCCCCACAGCCTCTGCAGCCCACCATCCTGTCTCCCTGAACTCCCTGTTGGTCTCCTACCTCCTGCTCCAGCCTCCTCTACCTTGATACCAACACCCCATGCCATCCCTCCCAGTCTTGCCATCCCAAGCTCACCATACCTCTCGAAAGTTCCATTGCCCCACCTCACCTCCCCATCCTGCCCCATTCACTCCCATTATTTTCTGTGTACCCTCAGACTTTCCTTCACTGAAGAAGGCAGCCCATCTTCACTCAACGCTATTCCTTCCCTGGATGTCCACTTCTGACTCCTGTAAGGCATCCAATGCTATATCCACTAAGTCAAACAGGATATTCTTGAAAGGGGTTGTTCAATAGAAAAATAGTCTGTAATAACATTCCCAATACGAGCTGTCTTTTAATTTCTTCCAAATATTTAACAGTGTTCTACACAACCATAGCACCACCCTTGTCAGCTGGTTCCTTGTTTGACATAATGTTGTGCCATGATAAGAGATGCATAATTTAAAATCTGCTGGAGAAGTGGACGTGAAGTGCCACTTTGCTTTAAATACTATCGCAGACTTTGCAAATGCTCACTTCGCCTTTCCATTCTGACTTCACGTTGCCATTCCACCTTAACACGAGTAAGGCAAAGCGACAACAATATAGGCAGCCCCCACGCATCACATGGCTTACAGTACTGTAAGTCATATGCTTTAGCCAGGCAGGAAGGAAGTGAGTCAGAAAAGTAGTTAGTTTCACTTTCTCTTTGCAGTGGAAGAAGGAGGAAGCATTTTGGGTGTAGAGAGGAGAGTTTGTTGGTATCTTGCGACTTGTCAAAAAAATAGCTTTTAAAAGCTAAATCTTTAGGTTTTTGCAGTGTTTTTATTCAGTTCTTTTTGCTACTTATTTTTTTATAATTTGTGTGTGTGTGTGTCTTACTGTGTGTGCATGTGTGAGACTGTGAGTGCATGTAAAGGAGTCTTGTGAGATGTCGGTCACAGTCTGAGGGACTTAGACAGTTGTACATGATGAACATGGGAGGAGAGTCTGTGGCCCTTGGGCATAAGCAGAGGGGAGTGCACCACATGGGGGTGGTTGGGTATCCTTGGACCGCTCATGAATGTTTGGTGTTGTGTCTCCCCTCTGGAAGCAGCAGCAACACCACCACCGGTGGTGGCACATTCACTAAGTCCACACACCAGTAGCAACGGCGGCATGGGCTTCAGCAGCACCTCTCCACCATCTCCACAGCCGCAGATGGAGCCCCAGGTGAATGAAGGTGCTGCCAGCAGTACATCTGCCCATCCTGTGCGTGTCACCCCACAGCTCCTAGTGTGGCCGTTTTTAACTGTGTGGTGGGACAGCACCATTGTGGTTTGCCATTTGTGTGGTGTGTGGTGTGCTGTGGCCCAGGGGACACACGGGGACCGGTGGCTGGTGCACACACCATGGCAACACACCACAAGATGGAGGGCAGGCTTCCACCAAAGGGGCCAGGCATCCACCAGCTGGCCTTCTGTGGCAGTGACAGAGGGTGCTGGGGTGTTGTGCCTCCTGCTACAGCAAAGAGGAGGCAACAGTAGCAGCTGCTCCACCACCACCACTGCCACCACAGCCACCAGCACCACCTCACCACCACCACCACTACCTGGCTTTCCTGCTGCACTGGACCCCGCCACAGTGTCTGCAACACAGGCAGAACATTGCACACAGTGTGGGTGGCCCTTGAGAAAGCAAAGAGAGGTTGGGTGCTGTGCAGCAGCAGGTGGAGCAGATACAGCAACAGCAGCTGCAGGTACTGTCAATGCTCCACCTGTTGCTGGCACACCATGGAATCCCCATTAAGGTATTTCTTTCAGGACACCTCTCCCCACACTGCTGTGCTGTAGTGTTTTGTGATTTTTTTATGTTTAATAATAGACACATGCCCTTTTGTTATAATGCAGTGCCTCAGTAATGTTTACTTTCTGTTGTGGAGTGCTTGTGGAAAGCTGGTGTGAGCAGTGCAAGTATGATGTGCTAAATTGCATGTGCAGTCAGTGTTTGTGTGTGTGTGTTTGTGTGTGTGTGTGTGTGTGTGTGTGTGTGTGTGTGTGTATGTTTGTGTGTGTGATATCAGACATTGTGCAGCTTCTTGCAAACATATATTGCTGACTTGTTGTAGTGTTTATGGTAGAAAGAATAGCTAGCAGAATAACGTATATTTTATTATCACCATCATCATCAGCAGACTAAGTGATACAAAACTTTTCAGAGTTCTCCATGGTGGCAGTGGCTAACAGCAATGGTGGTGGTGGTGGTCCGGGAGGCACACAAACTCATTCTCTGTGGTGGCAGTGGCTAACAGTGATGGTGGTAGTGGTGGTCAGGGGGCACTCAAACTCATTCTCTGTGGTGGAATTGGTTAACATCATTCCTGGTGGTGGTTGTCCAGGGGCACACAAACTCATTCTCTGTGGTGGCAGTGGTTAACATCAGTCCTGGTGGTGGTGGTCCAGGAGCACACAAACTCATTCTCTGTGGTGGCAGTGGCTAACATTAGTCCTGGTGGTGGTGGTCCAGGGGCAGACAAAGTCATTCTCTGTGGTGGCAGTGGCTAACATCAGTCCTGGTTGTGGTGGTCCGGGGCAGACAAAGTCACTCTCTGTGGTGGCAGTGGCTAACATCGGTCCTGGTGGTGGTGGTCAGGGGTCAGACAAAGTTATTCTCTGTGGTGGCAGTGGCTAACTTCAGTCCTGGTGGTGGTGGTGGTCAGGGGGCACACCACCTTTAACAACTTCAGTTAAAACATGCCAACATTAACCACATCATCATCCTCATAAAAAAGCTGCCCTCACAGTCATCTATCTCTGAAGTCTGACCACTGGGAAATTCTTTCTCCATTGTGTCATCATCTACATCAGTAATGGGCCGTTTCATGCTGCCACTGCCAGTGCCACCAGGATGGTACATTTCTACATCACCAAAACCACCATGACTAGGCCGAAGTGCGAATCCGAGGTTCCAGTCTGTGCTGGTATGTGCCTCTCATTCATTTTATGAATGTTAGCAAACTAACATTTGCGGGGAGAGATTTGTCCCATGATCCTGACTATTGCACCTGAGCTGAATACCCACTCGACACTTACACTGGAGGGCGTAGGCTGAGGTACTAAAGTGCCATTGCAGTAGCTCTGGCCATTCACCCATCTTTCCACTTCAGTACAAAAAGGATCATCAGTTATTGACAGATGCCTGTTTTCAGAAAAATATATTACTCAACCGTCTCTGTGCTGCACTAAGTCCAGTGGTTAATGCATCATCCTGTTCTCCAGAATCATTTATTTCACAAATCCCACTTGGGACAAAGTCTATAAGTGGGTTGACTCCAACCGCTTTGGGTGACAGACCACCTGGAACTGCAATCCTTACAGGATATGCTTGATGCTCATCCAGGTGCACCTTCAGCTGGATTATGCTGCTGAGGTTTGCTGACCTTGCACGTGACTTCTGTGCCCCATGAACCAAGCGCACCAGTTGCCCACTGACATTTTTACCTGTTCAGGCCTTCCTCCAGTACTGAGGCAATTCCACGTTTGTATCGTGAGTCCAGCATTGTTGCTATGGCAAAGCTGTCACTATGCTGAATGCTCAAAATGTGATGATTCTGGTTGAATACTGTCAGCATGTGTTTCAGCAACATACTGCTAGCACTGTCTCTGGCAACATCAAGGCCATGCTGTACATTCACCAATGTCTGCCTCAGCACCAGCAGCAGTGGAATTGATTTGCTAATGGAGCAGACTCACCACTCACTGCCTGTGTGGCATGTCCAAAAGGCCACAAAATTGTTATTACAGAGTCCATGAGGTGCCACAGTTCAGTTGTTATAGACATGGATGCCCTGGAACTGTCATGGCTAGTGTGCATCACCAGATATTCTGAGATGGCTTTGTACTATTCATATAATTGCTCTGCCATGTATAAGTGGAGTTCCACGGGTGACAACTTCCAGCTTCAAGCGGTGCTGGAGAGGCTGTTTCACATCTGCAACTGCTGAAGTTGGTCATGGGCCTTGCAGATCGTGAAAGTGAGAGCAGATACAGCGTGCAACTGTCAGCATTTCCTTTACATCAGGGTGCTGCAGAAGATCCTGCAGCACAAGATTTAAACAGTGGGCCATGTGGGAACACGAAAAAGCCACCATCCGTGATGCATTTCACCACATTGACCCATTGTCACTTGCTATGAACAGTTCTCAGGGACAGGGGTTCAGCCACTGTCAGTTTCAGTCAGTACCATGTCCAACATGTTTTCACCAGTGTGTGAACAGGTCACATTGTGCATAGCAATCTTTGCATGCTGTCGAATTCTGGGAAGATTGCTACCATGACCTCCACCTAATTGAACTGATTATTCACACTACCAACATCACAAACAACCCCGGCACCTCGCCCATTATGCAGTTATACACAATATGAACTCCCCGCTGTTTTGCTATTTGTCCACATATCCATACTTAAATGGATGAATGGAAGGAGGAATGTTGAAGGGGATGTCTTACTAGTCGGACACAGTCGGAACAACTCAGGGACAGCATGGGTCAAAAGTATGTCCTGGATGGGACTTTCCATTTGGACAGGCATGTGTGGCAAACTGCCTGAACAGAATTCTCCACAAGGAGAAGGGCAAAATATAAATTGTCAGCATTTCAGCTACAGCAGCATTAAGTTCATGTGACACTGCATGATTAGGTGGTACTTCAGCTTATGAGCAAGCGCTCTCTGTAATGTGGGTTGATTTAAATGTTTTACATGGGTGTGATGACAAATGGTTCTGCTCTGTGAATGGCGGGGTTGGGTGTGGACATTTGATGAAGAGCGGTTGTACAGGTGATGATAACAAACCCAGAAATGCAGTTATTTTGCCAGATTTGCCAACCGGGCTAATATACCACTTGCACTAGACATCATGCATTCACCACCACCACCACCAAAATTGCCTCTCACCAGGCTGGACAACATTTCAAAATCATTCTGCTCCTCCACCTCATCATGCCTATAGTAATTCTCTGCTCTTATTTCATCACTACTGCACACATTTAATTTCCTACTGGACTTAACAGTCATCGTAGGGGATAACGTGCTCTCGTTATGGTTGATGAAGAGGTGAACTCCCGACTGTGGTATTAGCCGCCATCTTGTGCTGGGTCCACAATGCCATGTGCCTATTCTTAAGATCACGTATGCTGTCTTCCTGTGCCCAGATGGCTCCCCTTTTACCTTGACTCACAGGCACATGGAAACCTGGCAGATTGCAACTGACTCATCATTTGCTTCTTGCACAAAAATCCCAAACAAGAGATTGTGATGCTGTACTTTTAACATGTCCATGATGCTGCTTACTGGACTCCGTTCTTTTAAGCACTGAAGTGTGTGAGTGTTACGTGATTTTTGGGTAGTGCACACTTGGACTGCAACTGCCACCACAACTACCTATCATTATTACTGGGTCATCATCATCATCATCACCGTCAACTGAAACTGGTAAATCACAAGTTTTTACGGGGGCGGATTAATGCAAACAGACCCAGACACAGCCACCTTGAATTTCCTTTCTCTGGTTCCCAACTGCGGTCAATTACATCGTCATCATATTCATCAGCATCACCCACATCCATATCTTCTACTTGGATGCTGGCATGTGAACTGCATGTTGCAACCATAGCAACATCATCATCATCAGATTCATCATCATCATCAACACCACCATCATCTGATATTTTTCACCACACTGTGAATCACTTCATGGAAATGTGTGACATGAACTGTGGTGGAATAAATGTCACATTATGCTGTTGTTGACATGATTATCAGAATCCTCAGGTTCAGTTACTGGGATGTTACTGGGAAGTATGACATTATCTACACTGCCACTCACTTACTGCTTCACACTCCACTATATTTTTGGACATGGTACACTGGTCAGAAGTGGAATTTGAGACAGCAATACTCATACTACCACCAGCAACTGCACTAACACCACCGGCTGGAACAACATCATTTCCTCCAAGTAAGAGTGAAGCTACTGATTGGGCAGTAAAAACATTGCAGGAGAAATACCTTTCCTAACATCAGCAGTGCACTTATGCGTCTCGTACTACCACACCACAGACAATCTTACCACTGGCAACAGTGCCATGGCGAACCAGCTTTGCTTGCATGTCTCTTTGTGAGCATTTTGGGGATCAACAACAATATTATAAACAAATTTAGATTTTGGAACATTCACTCTGCATGGAGGGATGCTGGATGTGAAGCCAAAAAACAACTGTGGCTCAACAACAGATACAGATGCAAATTCACAAGTGAAAACAACATCTTAACTAACCAGTGGTGCTGAGGTCACAAGCAATCCAATCTGGAAAACAATTCCTTTTGCCAGTGAGGGGGTGGGCACTGACTGCAGATTTGTATGGCAGTGCAAGCAGCAAAACAAAGAAAAGACACCACAATGGCAGTACAAAATCATGCAGCTGCGGTGGATAGCAGGTTCACACTGCTACTCCTGCATTACTCTGTGGCACAATAAAGGTGTATTATTTGATGTCACGTAGCACCACACACACACACACACACACACACACAATTGTCTACAATGGTAATATATAGCAAATTGAAAGGTTCAGTAATATGCCACATATTGTAAACAACCTGAAATTATGAACTGCTGCACCAGATCCACACAACACGCAATCAGCAAGAAAATGTCAACAATTGCTGACAATATTACTATGTGTACATTAACACAGTCAGTTATATAACAAAATATAACCGAAAAAGGAACTCCTATTTCTCCAACAAATCTACCTACACCACAGATCGCCCCTCCCCAAAGCACACTTTTACTGTATTTTACTACACAGACTCAATGTTGTACATTGCATTCAAAATCCACACACAAGCAAAGCGCTCGATGATATGAGCACAGGATGGTTTCCTACAATCGATGAACTAAAGTTTGAGCATAGAAAATTTCTCAAAAGGTTTTTTAACAGCTTTTACAAGGTTTGAATCACCGACAGCTCTCAGAGCACACTGTCTCCTACAGCTTCCTACACAGACTGCCTTGAACTGAGGCTGTGCAGATCAATATAGAGCCCATGTGACCTGAAATCCCATGAATCACAGCAAAATCCACCTTTGGAGTTGAAAACAAGGCGAAGTGAGGTGAAGTGCATTGTTTCAATGCACTTCACCTGAATTAGTAGATGATGGTATGGGGAAAGCGGTGAAGCTGAAGTCATTGTTTGCAATGGACTTCACATTACCCATTATAATGCAAATTACTCCACCTCGCATTGCAGAGTACTCGAGACTTACTCTTTGGCTCCATGTAATCACTTTGTGGGAGTGAATTGAAGCCACTTTGCAACCACTAGCCATGTTGATGCAGAAGAATGAAAAATGTCCTGTATGTCCATATGAAGCAGAGTTTCATGTCTCAGAATGTTAGGGCAAAATGTACTTTTCCTTTAAAATGGGTGACTGCTCTCAGTTGTGACACACTGATAATTCCTGGGCCAAAACATGTTAAATTATTAGCCACTGCAATGAGAAAGTCAATATCTTCCTAGTCTCTAGCATCATTATCCACAACATCATGAGTTGACTTCACCACCCATGGTTTCAACATATATTAAGGTATCATAATCATTATGTGAAACTGCATATATTTTACCTCTATTCAAGTCTGGAGATCCGGCGACCTGAACATTTATCGGCCCATTTCCATACTATCCACCCTTTCAAAAATACTGGAAAAAAATTGTCAAAACCCAAATTAGAGAACACTTGGTTGCAGAAACTGCTAAACCCTGCACAGTCTGGCTTTAGGGCCAAACATAGCACAATATCTGCCCTTGCAAAGTAACCACAGATTAGCATATTGCCTTGGACTCTAAAAAGAATGTGTTTGCCCTTTTCTCGATCTCAGTAAGGCCTTGATACGTGGATCACAACATCTTGCTTACTGCACTGAGCAATATTGGTCTCGATAGTCCTGCCATCAAATGGTTCACCAGCTATCTCACCAACAGGTTACAACAAGTCAAATCTGCAGGTGATCTGTCTCTACAAAATCTCTTCTACAAAGTCAACCAAGGCTCCATCCTGGGCCCCAATCCTATTGCAATCTATATCAATAACCTGGACTCACATCTGCGCACAGCTAATGTGCACTTTTGCAGATGATATACTCTTACACCTCAAATTCTTTACTGCACTTGGCCTACGAGGACTTACAGCAAGACTTTATCACTCTTCAATATAATCTTATCAAACACAAGCTCTTTCTCAATGCCAAAAGACTAAAGCTATGATTCTCTCACCAAAGACAACCTCTGGACCAACACACATCCCAAGATACTAACACTTTGGTGAACCCTTGAAATAGTTGATGCTTTCAAATTCCTAGGGTTCTGGCTGGATAACAAGCTAACATTTCTGCACCACCTGAATGAAGTCTCAAAAAAACTAAGACAGCAGTTAAACATTCTACCATATTAAATATCTGCTTACCATAGAAGCCAGAAAGAGACTAATACAATCCACATTCCTACCTGTACTGGACTATGCTGACTTTCTCTATAATCATTGCCCCTCTTCAGTGCTAAATAAACTAGACACTCTTTACCACTGAGCCTAAGATTTATCCTTAACCTGCCTCCTCGCACACATCACTGCCTACTGTGCCCAAGAGACAGGATGGCCCTCACTCTCAGCTAGAAGGAAAAGAAATGCTCTCCTCTGGCTCTTTAGAGCACTGTCTGACAATCTTCCCTCATACATCTCGAGCTTCTTCGAATGTGCCAATGGATCTTATGGCTTGAGACACTACTCCATACTTTGTTTCAGGTCCCTAGGTAGAAAACTATCTATGGCTACAGCCAGCAGTCAGCTTTTCCACTCCCATCCTATAGAACACCATGAAAGCTCATTAAAGCTTTCCTCACTCTAAGAATCTATTCATATTCAAAGCTCTGATACCTGAATATTTGAAGGAAACATGCAGTTGTTTTAGCGACTATGAGCCCTTAGCTTCTGGCTCCTTCACAATCCTACATATCAGAATCTCACTCAACTCCATCCTTCATTAGGGATTTCCAGCACTTAGCCTTTTTTCTCCATTCTTGGTCTCTTCATCCTTTCTTCTCCTTCCTAGCACACTTATGCTCTCTTCTTTCCCTCACTACTATTATATTGAAGTTACTAGCCTCTATTTAGCGGAGTCAGCCTAGGATTGTCGTCTCTTCTCTTTCATGTGAATTCATTATGAACTGTAACTGCGTGTAGCTATGTCAAACATATGTATGCATAGGTCTATATTGACCTTTACCTGTACAATACTGTTCTTTTCACTATGTCAAACATGTATGTATGGGGTCTATATAGGCCTTCTTTACCTGTGTACAATGCTGTTGCTTCTTGGCTACCGCATCTGTGTTTTATGTATTGTATTGTATTAATATCCAGGACCACTTTGAAAATGAGCTTGCTCAATGGTGTTTATGCCTTGTTAAATAAAGTTTGATTGATTGATTGATTGATTGATTAAAGCTGGAATTCTCAATATCTGGATTAAGAAAACCCATATTGTCAGTACCAAAACTTTTGTCCATATAGAAAACTTTCAGGCTCAATTTTAGCAGTAATCAAAAATATCAACTTCTAAATTTAATCTGTCCAATTCTCTTGTTGGCACAAATGGTAGTCCTCTTAATATAGGCCTATTTGTGATAAGGAAAGTAGAGTTATGGAGGTATGTATTATCTTGCTGCTCTGTTGTTAATTCCTGGTTGAAGTCCTCAATTTCATGCATTCTTCATTTGCAGTTGCACATCCTTGTTCATCTTTCCTCTTCCTCTTTTGTCTTGTTTGCTGGCAGTTATGTCGTGTTCTGGCCCTCAAGTTGTCTGTTTATTGTGTCCTGTCTTAAAAACTGTTTCTGTCTGATATTACTCCCATTTGAAGCACTATGACTATTTTATTGATTTCTTATACTATGTTTATTTTGGAACATCCCTTGCTCCTGGATAGATATCTGTGATTCTAGTCCCAGACACTCCCAACCTCATAATCTCATTTATCATGGTCAGACTTGTTCCTTTTCCATTCTTCAACTTCACTTTTCACTTTACTGATTTTTTAATTTAAATTTTCATCCAAAATCTTAAAATGTATGTTTGTCAGAGAACTGTTTCAGTTCATCTTGAATAGCTGCAATATTTGCTTTGCCCAATTTATAATTCCTGTTGTCTTGTTCAATCAAAATATTAACTAAGTCCTTTGAGCAAAATTCAAGGGAATGTGCCTATCTTTCTTTTAAGTCAGAGTCCAGGGTACCAGATGATGATGTCTTGAAGACACATAGTCCTCTTGGAATTCACCCCACCTCAATATATTATTTTAAAGTTAAATCATCAAACCAGATAGTAATTTCATGTACTGAAACTTTTCCTAATGTATAAGAGATCTGTAATTTCTGGTGAGGAGTTATCCTGTTCTTCCCTGAACTCATTATACATGTGTCTCTTTATGCCCCAACATCTAGCACTACTTTCTGTATTCTGATAAGCAAACATACTGTACCTTGTTCATTTATTATCTTTGAATTTCGTGCAGCCCTGGAGTCAAATCTTTTTGTTGATCCATATAATTGCTGCTAGTTGCCATCAACCCGATGCGTACTGACTGGTACAACTAAGTTTGTGACTCCATGGATTCTCAATGTAGAGGCTCTTGATTATCTTAGTAATCAGATGTCTCTGAAATAACAAATGAGCAAATATGGGCAGAGGAGGCTGTCAGTCTCCCTAAGGTGCTACTGTACTAGATTATTAAAGAGATGAAAGTAACAGTACACACATCATTGTGACAGAAACAAATAACATTTATTGGTGTATAATGAATGCAGAACAACTGTCTCTATGTATCACCACCAAAGTGACTTTCTCAGGGATGCGTTGCCTCACAACAAAAGTGATTAAATGCCCCAATCAATCAATTACAAGTGCAGTCAATTACAGACTAGTGTTGTGAAAGTATTAGAAGTTGAAGAGCAAATGACATTGCCCACAAGCAGTGTTATAAAGCCATATCTGTACAGATAGATTCAAATAATGTCATAAGCCCTGCCATGATATATATTAATAGTTTTATTTTACTTTTCCATGTTTTTGACAGTGTTATTAATATTTTTCTTTTTGTTCACTTTTATAATTATTTATTCTTTAACTGTCCAGATATACTGTACATTTGGAATAGCTTCTGCCATTCATGTATGGCTGAGAAGTTAGTAACTGCTGAATGGAATGTCAGTCAAATTAGGTATAAAACATAGAAGCAGTTAATCCACAAGTTAGCACCAAGGAATTTTCCAACTGGCAGGAGGAATTGCTAGTGTCCATATGCAAATTCAAATTACAGATTTAATAATATTGGTAAACTATGTTAAGATGAGGCTTAACCTTGCAGGGCCACAGACTGATATATCAGTCCAAAATTTCTATCGTTCTAATTCTGTTGGCAGCCTAAGGGTTAATTAAATGAGTCAACATATTGTGTATTAATTTGCTTTATTAGATGGTCATTCACAATTTGTCTGTATTTATCCTATATCTGGATATTAATGAAATCATGATAGATATTATGAGACAGCTTGGAAGCCTTGATTATTCAAGCGCCATTGAAGTGCCCCATGTTTTGTTGTGCCAGAGTGAATAAAATGAAATGGTGGATGATCAGTAATTGAATCAAACCATAGAAAATACAACTCACGTATTCAGACTGCATGTCCTCTTGCTTGGTAATTAGAACTGTGGGTATTACTTAATCAATGCAAGAGAACTAGTAACCACAAAGCCAATTTTACATTTAATTGTTTTAATGAAATGTCTTTAAATGGCCTAGTGTTACTACAGGGTAATATCCCTCACCCCGCACCCCCATTCTCCTCCCTAGATAGAAATAAAGACAATGACAGCAGAAAAATACCAAGGTCCATCAGTCTGCCCGAGTTGCATGTTGGTTACCAATGTGCCAAACATCTGCCTGGCTCACCACTGCTAACTCATCTCCCTTATGATTAGTAATTCAGACAGCTGCACTGAACTGTAACAGTATGAAGTGGACTGGCTGGTCCAGCTGGACAAGGTACAACTTGTATGGTATGGCTGTTTCATTTGGACTAATCAGTTCAGTGTTTACCATTTTGATCCAGGTCCAGCAGTACAGATTTTGCCATATCCCACCTTTGCAAATATGGATCTTAGCTTTGTTCCTCTGCATTTGTTTTTAAATCACTTGTTTTCACTGAGGTATTTTTTATGTATTGGTATTAGTTTTCCTGAGTTCCCATCTTTCCTTTACTCTTGTAAAATTTTGTTTTATATGCTCTAGCTGCAGCTCAAATACACCATTGTTTTGACAAAAGCTACACACTGCTCCTAATACTTCAGTTCCATGTATAAAATGACCCCCAAGTCATTATTTGCCAATTTGTACTTCACTGTTTTTCAGACATTTGTCCTTCTACGATCACCACAGTGGAATGAACCATTTACATCCTTATTAACTAGAGAGCAACTATCTGCAACTTTCTTGTAACCTCTTCAGTAATTCAAAAGTTTGCTGCTAGCTGCAAACAGGTTGTAGCACTGTTACAGCTAGCCCTGATAACTTCAAACCTGCACTCCTTGCAACCCTTTTGTGTTGCAGTAGTATATCTGCAAAATATTAGACTTATTGCTGATAATAAATCTTTTTGTAATAAGGAATTAATTACAACAGTCCCACCACGATTGCT
This sequence comes from Neoceratodus forsteri, assembly GCA_016271365.2. NCBI lineage: Eukaryota > Metazoa > Chordata > Ceratodontiformes > Ceratodontidae > Neoceratodus > Neoceratodus forsteri. Next base: position 631,769,186 of record CM057455.1, on the reverse strand, counting down.
AATGCATTCAATAAGTACTGCACTTTGCTTGTATGTCCTCTTACACTGATCACCATCACTTCCTCACCTCAGTCCACTCCCAGTGTTTCTCTCTCCTCTTCTACTGGCTCTCCTATTCACCCACTGTTCTATCTCAAGGTGTTTAGTGAATTGAAAGGATGTATTCAACTGAAGTTGACCATCTTATCTAAATATTCTAGCTCTAATCAGATAAAACCTAGGTACTGTTAATTGCTGTTTTGGAGCTTTCATCTCCTATCACTAGAATAATCAATCTCTCCTTCACCTCTAGGATTGTGCCTGACCTCTGAAAATTGCCCAATATTGTTCTGCTGTTTAAGAAAGTTTATACTAAAACTATTAGTAACTATAGGCCGATTACTATATAACCTGTTTTTAAACCAGGACCTCAAGCAACTGGTGGCTGCTCAGTTGATTGAATACTGTAATATACACAACCTTATGTCCAAATTTCTGCATGGATTTCGAATGGGCATAGTACCACCACTGCCTTACTTGCCTAACCAATAGCAAAATATAAGGGAGATGTCATTTAGGCTATGTTGATTGGCCTCTTCAAAGATTCAACTGTGTAGATCACTCCTGCTGTGATCAAAACATTATAACCTGGGACTCTTCTCCTCATCTGCACATCTCCAGTTTGAAAATTATTTAATAGGCATGAGCATGTCATGTTTGGGTCCTGTTTCTCAGATCTGGCCCTAATCTCTCCTGGCATTCCAAAAGATCAATGCTTGGGCCACTGTTCATCTCACTGCACACTTATAATCTGTATCAATGTCTGTCCTTCAGCATGCAGATGACCTAGTTCTTCACCTTAGTTCAGATAGTGTGTTGAATCTTTAATATACATCTGTCATCTGATCTTCACATTATCCAGCACTGGTTGAACCTTAATAAGCTAATCCTGAATACTCCCAAAACTCAAGCAATGCTTTCAACTTGTCCCTAGCCTAAGGAACTACCCATCTTTTTTTTTTATTTCTTGTATTGAGCCCCATCATTGCCACTGTTTCCTCATTCAACTAGTTAGGCATCACAGGACTGATTCCTTGATGTATCCTTGTAAATTTCTAACATCTGCAAGGCAGTTAGATCTATACAAGTTTTCACTTACGCAGTGAGGCATAACCTCACCTGTGAAGTTTGCCTTGTCATTGCTCCATAATCTCTCACTAATCAAACTTATGTATGGTGCACCAGTTTTTCCAGCTTTGCCAAATTTTTTAAGAAAGTGAGAAGTGACCTATAATTAGATTTGTCACTTTTCCCTGGCCTCAAACCAGCACATCCATCACTGTACATTGTATTCTAGACTTGGTTAACTTTCTCCCCATCCTTATGTAACTTTACCCTGGGTGGCATCACCTATAATGCTTCACAAAATCAATTGCCTGCATCCTAGGCATCCCTTTTCTACAAACACACAGTATTTAGTCACTAAGATACTTAGAATAATGCATGGGGAAGTGTGGTTTATGGATTTAATTCACACCCATGTGTGTGTGATGCCCTATAACGCCTAGGTGAAGCCCGATGGGTTTATGTGGGCATCACACACTAAGGGTGTGCATCAAATCCAAGTTTTGCACACTTCTTCCATGTTTTATTTTTTTATATGTACTGGTCTTGGTAAGTTGAGACAGATGGTAACTGAACTGCTCATGATATCAAGAGTGCACTGTTTCCATGCATGGTGCTGTGTGTTAGCAGTTTGTCTAATAAATGTTTCACTTATCTGAAGGGAGATTTTCATTTTTTCTTTTCATGTGAGAAGTGTCTTGAAGATTGTGTTGTCAGTGACCCTGTGTCACTACCAAGAGATGATCTGCTGCATCTGGGTGCTTGGTTGATGATGAACATAAGGAGACAGATACAAGTTTGGAGGTGTAAAATGCAAAGTTAGTTGTAATCTCTATTTAAATGTATATCACTCTTTTTTATTTTACTTGTTGCCCGTGTTGTGCTTTTTTTTGAATTGGTGGAAGCTTACCTTTTGCTGGCAGATTTAAGAGGTAGTGCTAGCAGACATGCAGCATGAGGACAGCTTCTCAGATGGCTTTAAGAGGTGTTGGTGCGGTATTTATTCTGCCCATGGTTTACAGAAGCTCCATAAACCACATATGTGGTTTACTGGAGCTGTTGGGCACCTTGTTGGCGTGGCTTATGACAACTGACCAGTAAATATTTTATGAGCATTCACAGCTGACTATGCCTGACGTTGTACTGAGCAGGGTAATATCACATTTGCAAGCATTTAACCCAGGTTGTGTAATGCATTTACTTCTGAGATTTGCACCTGGCAGACTATTAACGGTTGCCATAGGGATTATCCTAACTACTTTCTCAGGGTATTTTGTGCTCTTGTTTTTAGCTGATTCTGTCCTCAAATAATTAATATTCTTGGTTTTGCATCTGTCTCAATCATTGACTTATTTTCAACTTGTACTTGTAACTTATATTTTGTTGCATACCATCTTCTACTTAACTCTTATTTGCTGGTTATTGTACTATTATCATGCTTTATATTTGTGTTTATTATATATATATATATTATGGTAGCACGGTAGTGCTACCATAGTTAGGGATTGAGGAGCCATTTCTATGTTGAACCCCAAAACTTTGCACCTTAATAACTTGCAACCATTTGACAGGTTTGGCTGAAAATTGGAATATGTGATCAAGAATCATAGGCCTTGGGATCTGCTAAGTTTCATAGTGGTTGGATATACGGCTGTGGAGTTATTAAGCATGATCTGTGCGCACATTTACACTTTTCTGGAATTCTACATTGGCATCTACAGGGCGTACGGTTTGTGCGACTTGGTCTGAAATCTTCAGGAACATGTGCCAGGGTCCTCAATGTGCCCTTTCAAAGATTTCATGAAAAATATTAAACGGTTCAAAGTTATTCAAAAACAGTTTCCATTATAAGTCAATGGGAAAGTTAACAAAAAGTTCAACACTTTCTGAAATGCATTTTACTTTCACAAATGGGCCTGTTACTTTCGCAAATCGGCCATTTGTTTTCAGTTGGTGATCAGAAAAATGGTTGGCATTTAAATTTGGGACTCTTAGCAACCTAATTCTTTTTGTATTCACCTAATCGGACCCTGAGGATGCTTGCCATGTCTTTATTTTGTGGTAAAACACCCCAGAAATATGTTTTCAAATTTCTGGAAAAGTACTTCTGGAAATTACTTTCATGCTCACGAAAGTGAACTTTCTGAGCTTTCATAAGTGCGACAGTAGTTTTCACCATCTGTGGGACAGTGACAGCGATTCTTTGGCACCTCGCTGCAAAAGAACCGTTGGGAGTTTTGTGCTGAAATTTGGAAGAACGGGCTGACATCTCACAGATGTGCCTTTCAGTGTTGTATTGAAAAAATATCACATGGTGGCAAAGTTACAGCACTCCAAAGTTGACAGTTTTTCCCATAGGATAACATTCACGGCGCCTGGCGCATTACAGAAATCCTTTGGCACCCAGCTGCAAAATAACGGTTTGGTCTTTTTCCTGACATTTGGAGGAGGACAGCCAACAGCCCACAGATGTGCCTTTCAGTAGTTTGGTGAAAAAATATCACCGTGGCAAAGTTACGGCACTCCAAAGTTGACAGTTTTTCCATAGGATAACATTACGGCGTTAAGCCGTGCCTTTCAGGGCCGTTATCTCAGAAGCGGTGCGAGATACGGACTTTTCGTTGGAAAAATTCTTAGCCCCTCACAGAGTCTAAGTACCAAATTAGCCAGGACAGTTGTAAATAATATGACTTTTAAATTTTTTTTCTCGTTAAATACGATTCCTGAGATATAACGTATTTAGTATTCCAAGTTCTCATTTCTGCGCCGATACTCATTATTATGCATACATTATTTGTACTCACTGTCTTTCTCAATGCAGGTTTTAAGGGAAAACCAGCCCATCGCTTACGTACTGTTACTGTTGCCCTTTCGCTTGCAGTTTCGTACCTGTTTCACTTACCGTTGATGTCTGCGCCACCGTACGTTATCCTTTGCGTTTCATTTCACTTGTGTTTCTGTTATTTTTGCCATTTCTGTCTACAGTGCTGTTTATCTTTCTGTTTCACTTACGTCCACATGCCCATTGACATTTCTGTTTGCAGGCACCATGTTTCTATGTGACAACATCACGTGGCAGACCATTCCGGTCTCACCACCATGACGATTCCCTTTCTGTTCTCATTAGTGCTTGTGTTATCATGTGGCCACTTTAGCATTTCTGTTTGCATTACTGTCCCTGTTAGTATGCCACAAGACATCATGTGGTGAGGCCTTGAGGCCCTCCATACGCTGCATTACATTCACTATTTCTCGTTATCATTCTCAAAAGAAGGAAATTAGAGGCAAAAACTCTGTTTAATGCATTAGTTAGGGTTGTTCACAGCGACAAAGTGAGGAAATTCTCTGTGGGTTGAAAACCCCTTGCACCACCCACCCCAACCAGCATTGGGGTGTGCATTGGGATCATGGGTCCTAACTCTCACCCCATTCTCCTATACTTCTGCTGCTTTACACATGTCATGGGGTGAGAGTTAGGGCTGATGATCCCAATGCACACCCCAATGCTCATCGTCATCGCTGCGTTTTCATTTTGCGCTTGCGTTTCTGTTACTTTTGCCATTTGTGTGTACCGTACTGTTTCTCTTTCTGTTTCACTTTGCGTCATCATGCCCATTGACATTTCCATTTACAGGCACCATGTTACTATGTGACAAGACATCATGTGGCACACCGTTCCGTCTACGCCACCGTGTGCATTACCCTTTCTGTTCTCATTCGCTTGTGTTACCATGTGTGCCACTGTTAGCATTTCTGTTTGCGTTGCTGCTCCTGTTATTATGCCAGAGGACATCATGTGGCGGAGTGCGGGGCATGCTCCGCCACCGCATTACATTCACTATTTCTCATTATCATTCTCAAAGAAGGAAATTAGAGGCAAAACTCTGTTTAATGCATTAGTTAGGGTTGTTCCTGGCGACAAAAGTGAGGAAGTGCGCTGTTGGGTTGAAAACCCTAACTCGAATTCACCCCAGCACCACACACACACAGACACACACACACATTCAAGTATGGGGAGGACCAAGTCAACACAACCAATGACAGACATCCAGCAGCAGGTGACAGAAATAACAAACAATTGTCTAAATGTACTACGAGACATCCCACCCACTGACCAGGTACTGCATGCTCAGTGGAGATCAACAGCAAAACTGAGGCCATGTACACCAAGCGATACACATCCCTGATTGCAGCTGCACAACATACCACATAGTAGTTGCATGGCCTTACCTACCGATGCTCACACCAGACCACACCACTTGTGGTGGGCCACCTGAGCAATAGAGTTCAGCAAAACCAAGGAGTTGTACAGGTATAATATCTCTGATTATAACAAGGGTTTGAGAAATGCAGCTTTCTAATTGACTGTAAAAATTGTAACAGCCTTATGTTTAGTTTTTATTAACATCGTGTAGAGCCTAACCATATGATGAACATGGTTTAATGTTATTTAAAAAAGTTTTATTATGATAGCAATAAGCCACTCCCAGGTATTATGTTAATGGTCAGTTTATCACTGTCTAGCGACATGTGGCACTCGGCTATGCCTCATTCAACATTAAACCCCTACAGGGTGATTAACAGTCCATTTAACATAACTGTTGGTCATGCCTTATTGTAATTGTCTTTATGAGTAGATACTCTCCCTCTGCTAGGCACTGCAGCAGCTTTGCAACACAGTGTCCCACCCAGTTACACCATACACTGTCTAGTTACTGGAGAATGGCTGTGAATATGAACTCATGAAGATGAACAGTGTAACTTGATCATTACAGTCATCGAAACCCTAGTGTGATTATAACTGACAGAGTCAGTGATAGAGAATAACCCCTGCTGTCCTAGTACACTTACCCCATTGTGAGTTAAATCAATACTAAAGACATTATGTTTATATCTACACCATACCTACTTGATTCCTGTTGTACCACAATTAACATAGTTATCACTTTGATAGCATCAGTGACAGAAGTGTGGCAGAACCAAACAGTAGGCATACAGCCTGAGTATGAAACAACTGTTAAAAAAATCACACTGTGTCCATAAGTGGCATAGATCACTCATTGCAACAATAGTAAATGTATTACTATTTGAATAAGTTAGTCATCACAGATGCAATGAGATTGTCTTTATCAGGTACAACATACTCAGTAAGTGCCTACAGGAAAATCTATCCTATATACATCTCCGAAACAGGTCCATCATTGTTGGCTCAGTAATGCGATGATATTTAGAAGTTGCTTGGCCTGATCCATGCAATTACAATGTTTCTTACAAAGAATACTTACTGCATCTTTAGTATTGAAACACACTGAAGGTCTATGTATGTACATCAGCAGTACACCTTCATCAGTAAGAATGCATGTAATACTGGCGTCACAATTTCAAGCGTTGAACAGACAATGCTTTTCCATACGTTTACATCAACCTCTCTATGTTGAGTAAACCATTGCAGTAAATGTACTACTATGTAAATCACCTACTAAATGTATCACTACTTTTATCTTGAGCATGCTAGTGTCTTGTAGTTAATTTATGTGCTTCTCTTAATTAATGTATACTCACTAGTGTTAAAACCTTTCTACAATTGTCATCATGCACCTTCAGCATTTATATTGAATAACGGCACAGTACCAGTTGTGGTGTGGTGTGGGAGATCGGTAGGTAAGGCCATGCAACTACTAAGTGTGAGTGCGTTGTGTGCAGCTGCAATCAGGGATGTATCGTTTGGTGTACATGGCCTCAGTTTTGCTGTTGATCTCCACTGAGCATGCAGTACCTGGTCAGGTGAGTGGGGATGTCTCGTAGTACATTTAGACAATTGTTTGTTATTTCTGTCACCTGCTCCTGGATGTCTGTCATTGGTTGTGTTGACTTGGTCCTCCCCATACTTGAATATGTGTGTGTGTGTCTGTGTGTGTGTGGTGCTGGGGGTGAATTCGAGTTAGGGTTTTCAACCCTAACAGCGAATTTCCTCACTTTTAATAGCTGTGGAACAACCTAACTAATGCAATAAACAGAGTTTTTGCCTCTAAGATATATATATATATATATATATATATGGGTGTATATATATATATATATATATATATATATATATATATATATATATAAATATATATGTATATATCTTTATTTTATTTTTCTGATTGTCTTCCCAATATCTATGATTACTGTAATATTCAAATCCACCTATATATGCATTTGAATAACTGTCATTTCCTGTGTTTGATGTATGTGTACACTGATGCTATTGCATTGCCATATCCATGCTTACTTCCCAAGTAATGCCTGAAAATAGGCATTTGTTTGTCTGCTGCACTAATCTGGTAAATCAATCAATCAATAGATAAATAAATAAATAAAAAAATAAAAATACATAAATCAATCAATCAATCAACTACCATCTGGTTAAAAGTTAAATATAGGGAACAATTCAGCTCTGGTACCTTTAAGGGCTGGCAGTATAGCCTAGAGGTTAGAGTAAAAAGCTGTGAATGAGCTTGGTACATTTAGCATACCTGGGTTTGATTCCCACAGCCTCCACGCTCATACTGTGTGACTCTAGCTAAGCTAATTAACTTGGGCCACCATTGAAAACAAATTTTTGCCTAATGAGCCTTACTTGATTACCAATAAAAGTAACTTTGGCTGGCCCAGTGGAGCTGAGGGTTGGGGCGCTGGATGCCACACCTCGTGCTCGCCGGTGGCCTGGGTTCTTTAATGAGCCGGGTCATCGGGGTCGGCAGGGAGGACTAGGACTGAGCATCGGGAGACAGCTCTCCTAGGCCTGGGGAGGGCTGGGGAATCCCGCCACACTGCAGCGACCCCTAGGGATGCCCAAGGGTCTCTTGCACAGGTGTGACTGGGGGAGCACGGCAGATGTCGGCACACATAGGCACAGATGTCATCGCATCGTCTGTGCTCCCAATGGGAGAAAAAGTGGAAATGGCTGGGTGCGACCATGCTGCCTGATGGCCACACCCTGCATCGCTGGGAGGACTCATGTGGAATCGCACTGGGTGGGGTCGGAGCCGGTCTGGCTGGAAGGGTATGGGAGGCCCTCCAGTGGATCGGCGATGGCGTGCGGATCCCCATCATATGAGTGAGCTTGGTGCTCTCCCGGCGGGCAGGGCCAGCAGCTGGATGCCCCCGCTGGTAGTCCCCACAGCAGGCAGATAAATAATAATAATAATAAAAAAAAATAATAACTTCATCGCAACATCTACCATGAGTCTACACTGAAGGATGGACTGTTGAGGGAGAACAACTAGGGGATGGGAAGGTGGAGACACCATGGGTAAAAACACAGACACTGTTAGCATGACAAAGTAAACAAATTTAGGATGACTACTCCACCAAAAGTAACAGTTGTGACCCTGGTGGATATGGCTTCATCTGACAGGGATGCACCAGAAGGAATGAAGCAGGCAGTACCACATGGAGAATAAGAGTATTTTAGTCTTTGAGGTTTCTTTATTTAGAGGGACAGAGAGACTGATGGTCTGCTCTAGCAGGATTCCTGATTGTGTACCTTGAGGGCAACTACAGAAGGGTAATTCCACCATTAGATATGACGGAGAGAATGAAAAGATGAGTTGGAGGAATAATCCAGGCATTGTGATACACCTAAGTTCCAATGACCTAGTGAATCATAGTATGGAAGAGGTTAAAGGGCAGATTCATGAAACTAAGTAGCAGCAAGTTACTGTCAGCTGCAGACACAGTATCCTTTTGAGGTGTTGCCACTGCCAGTAGCAAATGGAGGACACTGTGGAGAGGAAAAACAATAGAATTCAACTCGGGGATAAAGGCTAGGTGCAATGAGGAGAGATTTCAGTTTCTGGTAGGCTAGCAATCACTCTATGTTAAAAGATGACTAAGAGACATAGCTAGAAACTGCAGTTATAAATTCCTAGCTTGACCATGACCCATGTGAATACTGCACAGTTTTTATATGAGTCACACACACACACACCTGCCATTGCATGAATCAGGACTCATACAAAGGAAGAAAATGCAATTGATTTCTTTATTTTAGTAAAAAAAAAACTGTTGCAATCACATTGCCTGAAGTAACATTAGACTGGAGGTGCCATACATCCCAAGTCCACCATACAAGGTGGTGACAGCAACAACATCAGTTTTCTGCTGTAGTAAGCAAGCTCCTAGTGATAATAATAATAAAAGAACAAATGGATGACTCTTATACAAAAACAGGATTATGAACAGGAATCAACAAGTTCTCACGAGAGGCAGATTGTGTCAAATGGGGAATGGGGTCTGTTGGTTGACATCTTGTACTCTGACTACAGCAAGGCATTGCTAGAAAAGGTAGGAGGGTTAAGACTAGGTTAATGCTAACAAGGTAAATTGGCAACTAGTTGATGGATAGGATTCAGTGCAAAAAGGTTCCACATGATAATGGCGATTGCAGAAAGGCAGTCACTGTTAGGGAGAGTCTACAGTGCCAAAATCAATTTTGGCTATGTTCACTCCTGGTGCACAGCAAAAGGGTGCCTGGGACTTGTCTACTTTTTTTTTTGCAGGGTGCTTCGCCACCCACCCCCTACTAAAGGATTCTCAATTCCAGGGGTGAATGTCGGGGGAAAACAGGGAAAAAAATTTCTTGCCGCCAATAAGCCGAAACCCAGCACCCTCCCACAACCCTAGCCTGCCACCCAACCCACCACCACCACATCGCAGGGCCAACGGCGCAGCCCACTGCCCAGTATGCCTTACAAACCCTCCTTTCCCTTCCTCCTGTTGCTCGGCATTCTCCCACCCCATGCATGTGTACATATAAGGTCATCCTGTTGCTATATTTGCAGACCCCCCATTCAGAGTGCTCTCCCTGCTCGGTAGCCCTATCAACAGGCACTGCAATTGAGTCACCCTTTGAAAGCACCCAATCGTGGTCGCCATTGTCACAGGGCTACCCAAAAATAAGTCTTTGATATTAAAAGTCTTATCAGTGGGCAGTCTCAGGTATCTGTCCATGGGCCAATGCTTTCAGCAGGCTCTGTCCTTGTGCCAATATTTTTAACAGATTCTGTCCCAGGCCGATACATTTTCACATCTACATTAGTAACATCAAGTGGGGCTACAGGGGAAATTGAACTTGTCTGTAGACCTGTAGACAACACAGAAGTCTGTTGGAGAGTGGATAGCATGAAAGGGAATGGTGAGACTGAACCATGAGAAATATGGTTTTCTAAATATGTAATCATGATCATAGGTTGCATAAGTTCTTGGCCTCAACAGAAAAGTAATTTATAATTTGAAAGGAGGGATGAAGTGGGGTTGGCCCCAAATAAGAACTAGGGCATATGAGAGATTCTGTTTTAGTCATTATATGGATGTTGTATCCCTTCAGTATTATCCCTTTTGTATAATTTGTTTGCTCTGTTATAAAGAATTTGGGAAAAGAAGTTCTGAAGAAGTAGGGTGTTAAGGATATTTTAAGGATGTTTTGCATAAAATACTGTATGTTTTAAATGTTTTTAGATAATATTTTAAGTGTGATTATATGTGTGTGTCTATATATATATATATATATATATATATATATATACGTGTGTGTGTGCATGTGTGTGAATAGATAGGAAATGGGCAGACTGGTGGGCCAAGTGGTCCTTATCTGTGGTCAAAGTCTATGTTTCTATGTTTCTATTATATTTTAAGGTTGTAGATAGTACAATGAATCTGTAATAGTTTTAATATATGATGCATAACAATATTTCTGTTTATACCATACATGTAAGTATACTTCTGGGCAACTAAGGTTTATATTTTTCTATCCTTGGTACCTAGGTGAAAATATCAGAATATTCTCACTCTACAGTAGGTCAAATATACCGATAGTAGGGCCAAATACAATTTGCCTACAGTAGGTAGTGACTGGCTGAGCCTGCACTGTGAGTAGTACACTTTCACTTTGAGATTCGAACGCAGACTCAGCGTCCGTTCTTGCCCTCACTACCATTCACAAACTCTTACTGCAAACAACTGCTCCTGGAACTGCTCCATAATAAAAAAAATCATAAGTACCTTTTATTTTCTCCTCAGCACACATGATGTGCCGACGCACTCGTCCAGGCCCATGCCGATACTGACTCCCTGCAGACAACAGACATACTAACGTACAAATGCACAGCGTTAGTCCTCTAAGGAAAACAGCTGCTCAGTCTCACTGCTCAGTCATGCACAAAACTTGAAAGACAAGTTAAGATGATAAAAGTATGTAAAAACAGTAGGAAAAGTATGGTATAAATTAAACATGCTATCCCTACTGAAAATATCATTGATATTTTCAGTGTGGAAGTGAAGTATATCCCTTATGCATGTAATGGTGGTGTATGCTTGAATTTCTTCAGGATTTATGCTTTGAACTTCACTGTACCCTTTTGGGTAGTTGCAATTGTGAGATTAAATAAACTAAATTTCAGGTTTGGGATTTGGAAAATTAATCTCATTGCGAAAAAATATAAAAGTGATGCAGACCAGCAGCAAAACCTCTAGACAGAATATTACATCAGTGGGATCAAGGTGGCACACTCAAAGGGGAAAGGACCTGGGGTGATAATTAACAAAGTTGAAAACTGCACTGAATATGGGAAAGCTATCAGGATGCTGGGATGCATCAGGTGTGACTTACTAGTTGCAGAAAGGAAGCAATACTGCCACTGCACAGATCATTGGTTTGACCACATTTGGAGCATTGAGAAAATTTTGGAACCCACTTTTGATAAAGAACAGGGCAGTTTAGAGACTATCTATTAGAGGGCTACAGACATTTTTTTTTTGTTGACGGGAAGGAGGACTAGACAATTTTTGCCTTTTTCAGCCGGGGGTACAGATAGATGCCAACTGAACTTGAACCAGATTTTAAGCTGTTGGTGGTATTTTTAGTGAATGAGGAAATCTGGCTGGGACACCAGAGAGATTCCCTACTCTTTTGCTAGGTAGGCTAAGGAGGCAAACTAGTTACTAGTACAGATGGAGGAAGACAGTGGCGGAAGTAGGGTGTTAGGCAGCCTGCAGCGAGAGAACAGTATGGCTGGGATGCACCCAGTGGTGGCCAGCTTAGCATACCTAATCTCTCGCTCCACAGTGTGATGTCCAATGGTGGAATAGACACTGGCAGGAAGCGACATTGAAAGCCCAGTTTCAAATGGATTACCTATCAGAGGTCAAGGCCGGAAAGACACAGTTTTGTCAGAGGACTCGGATGGATTATTGGCAGGAAAATGACTCATTCTGGAGAAAGTAACAGAAGAGTTTAGACAAGTGCAGATGCAAGTGGAGGAAGAAAAGCTTAAAAATGGAAAAGGCCTGAAGTGGACTCACCCTCGATGATGCCAGGTACACGAACAAAAGTAATTATTTTTGCAGCTCAGACTGGGGTGGGAGCAGAGTTAACAACACCTCTGACTCCACACCCACAAATAAGTGACACAGAGTCACAATGGTCATCGAAGATGGCTCTGGAAAAAGCAGGATGGATACAGAGTGAGATGGGACAGTGGGTTGCAGACCCCAGTATCCCTTCCGGGATGTTCTGGGGGACAAGAGATAGCAGTGCCAATTGCCACAGGTTGATGCAGATCTCCTACACCAGGAGTAGCATGTATCTCAGCCAAACAATACCCCTTAAACCCCCAGGTTATTGCGGAGAATGTGACCTCTCATATTCAACTCATGGAAGAGATATCTAGGAAGGCTAAGGAACATGCAGATCTGGCTCCAGCAAGTCCTGTTTCCTACTCCCTGATTGAAATACTGTTGCAAGAAGAATTCTTTGGTATCCTCAATTCAGGGAAGATCCTATCCCTATTAATACTGAGGGAGAACAGGTTAAAGCACGTCAGGCAGAGATAGCTCCTCCTTCCTTGACGGAACCAGCACCTATGTATGAAAGCTTATTACACTTACCTGTATCTCTGGCAAAGCATAGAAACACTGTGAGGTAGCGATATCTGGGGCCTATAGACAATATGCCAGATCATTTCTATGTAGGAAAGGTCTTGATAAAACAAATGTTTGGGTTTTCCCTGGGTGAGGTATTTGTACTTATACATACACCTGGGGATAACACTATGATGTTACTTTCAGAACTCCAGACATTTTGAATAGATTCTGGATGAAATATGCCTTGCTAAAATGAACCCAGCTTAGTCCCATGTCCAAGCTATACCCTTAACAAAACAATCTTTTAAAAGTAATCACGGTCCTCTTCAGGAGTGAAGGGTTAATATAGTAGATATTTCATACTGGCTTGAGAAAAAAATGCACTATACAGGGAATCCTGAACCCATCCTGGATTCAGAGGGGTTCTGGAATGGAGGCTGGTGATATAAGATGAATTTGACACAATCTGAGGAAGGTTTACTTCTCCTAGTTGCTATTATCTAGGCCAAGATAACAGCTTTTTTTTCTATCCAGGACAATCCCGCCACTGCGATAAGTGTGGCTTGGGTAGACACCTTAGCAGAACATGTAACACATTAAAATGTGCACAATATGGAGAACTGGGCACATTATGTCAGATTACCATCACCCTGCCAAGTGTTCCCTTTGCAAAGAAACCTATTCCTTTACAGAGTGTCCCTGGGTGGCACATAACACTACAAATGTGTATTTCTGTATCCAGGTTTTTATATAAATACAGCACTAAAAGGCAGCCCAACATCAAGGCCCCCACCCCCTCTCTGAATGGGATCAAGTGGTGGCCCCAACAGGCCAGGTAAGGCCACTCTCTTTGATATGGTCCCATGAATCAAGGTAGTAGTGAGCGCACAACCGTTGCTCCTATTGAAGCTCAGAATACCTCAGTGGAGGTACCTGCTACTGCTACTACAACCATGGCCCCCTTATCACCGGAAGAAACTTTCACAGTGATTTAAAATAGATGTTGGAGTTTGAGGAACAGGAACATAGCTAAACCACCAGGGATAACCCCAGCTTCCTCTACAAAACTCATATATGGCACTACAGGATGAGATGCCTGATGCAGGGACAGAATCGGATATACTTTGTCCAATCGTCCCAGGTTGAGTGGTCTTCAGATGTGGAACAAGCAAGGAAGTTACGGACACAGTAAAAAGAAATCCTGAATGGGTTCCAGAAAATGGGTTAAGAAAAATAGTTTGGCTTAGCCAGATTTGTTAAAGTCTTTATATGTGGGAATTCTGTGTTTTTCCTGACTTTAATGACGGGTGTTTATAATATCAAAGTGGCATCTTTGAATGTCAATAGCATTCAGTCAGAGAGGAAGAGGCTGTTGATTTTTCCTTATTTGAAAAAGATTATAGGATGTAGTATTTTTGCAGGACACCCACCTGCATACTAGGTTAGAGATGGAACAGGCCTCTCTGGGGTGGAAATGGGGAGTGCCATATTGGTCAACTGAGGAAGAAGCATGCTGTGGGGTGGGGATATGTGTCAATAACCCTTCTGCCCAGCAAGTGCAGATTTTAGATATCATCCCTGGTAGAGCTTTAATGAGAGACCTTGATCTTTGTGGTTTACAATGCTGTTTTATTAATGTTTACACACCACAAGTTAAAACCAACAGGATAGATCTGTTTTGTGCTATACAGTCTTATTTATTTACTTCAAAATATGTTTTCTTACGGGAGATTTTAACTGTAGCCATTATCTAACAGATAGGGTTGAAAACACGAAAATGTTTGTGATGCTATTTAAATGACCTTATTTTTCAAAATGGTTTGGTTGATGCTCTTGCAATATCTGGTACACTCCGGAGTCACGTGATGCCAGGTCTGTGAAAGCAGTCTGATCCTCTCCTCCAGCCTCCTATCGGCATAAAAATAGAATTTTTTCAATATTGGAGGAACCAGTGACTTTATTTTGATTCCGTGGGTTTCTTAAGTCATTCGTTCCAGTTTAGTGGCGAATTGGGTGTACATGGAGATTGAAATGAGAAGGAGCACGCCCCGACACACGCCTGTTTCTCCGGCTAAGGCCCAGCCGAAAAGCAGAGTCATAGCGGAGGGGAAGGCTCTGAAAATGTAGCCCAGCTCCAGAAAATGAGCCCTGACCCTAGCACAGTTTTGGCTGAATTTAAGCCCTTCCGTGCAGAGTTATGTACTGTGACCGATGAGCTGAGGCGGTCACGCTGTGCCTGGAGGATCTGTCACAGCGCACTGGGGACACAGGAAAATCTCATCCTTGGAGAAAAGATTTTCAAGCAAGAACCAGAGATAATTAATCTCAGACACAAGATCTCTAGGATGGAGGTGAAGATTGAGGACCTAGAGGGCGAGTCGGAGGAATAACTTGGTAGTCATCGGCTTACCAGAGCATGAGGAGGGAGCCGAACCGATTCTATTTGCCCAGAGTTTTTAAGGACTTGGTAGGCCCGGCCTTCGGCGAAAAGTTCATAATTGAGCAGGCTCATAGGGGCTGCGCGCTGCTCCAGCATCGGGGCCCCCGCGTATTTATAATTCGCTTTGAACTACCAGAAACGGCTAATTTGTAATTATGAAGGCCAAGGAGATCAGGAGCTGAAGTGGAAGGGTCTCCCATTAGGATCACTCAAGATCTACCGTGGCAGTGAGACAACGGAGGATGAATATCACCCCATAGTCTCCAAATTGATTCCGGCAGGCATCAGGTTCAAAGTCTCTATCCGGCGAAACTACAGGTGCTGCTGGCTGGTCAGTGGTCTACTTTTGAAGACGCCACTACAGCGAGTAAGAGTTTGGCTTCTGCCCTCTCGGAGCTCTTTAAATAGCCCCTGGGTCTTTGTAGGGTGAGAGCTTGCCTGTATTAGTTCCTGTTCCTTGGATTAGCGCAAAGGTGTGTGATCTCTCGGTCTTTGGGACTTGGAGTTATCTGAATGGATATCGCTTTTGGAACTGGACTCTAGTAGTGCTCCACGTGGAGTATATATCCCTAATGGAGCCTTGGACTACTTCTGTTGGGACATCTACAGATAAGATTTTTTTTTCAGTTCTTCCCCACTCCCCTTTTTTTTTTTATATATAGATAATGTGAAGTTAATATAGATTTGTGGACGTTGTTTACCGCCTAATTGATAGTACTTCTGCTTTTGGGAATACACTGAGTGTACTGAGGTGGGGGGTCGTGGGCTGGGGACTCAATTGTGAAATGGGCATTTTGGAAATAATTATTTGGTCTATGCCGTGTTTTGGGGGATGTTTGAGTATACTGGTTTATAGGAAGTTTCGGTTTGAAGGGGTTAAGTAGTTGATGATATTGCGAGGGGAATGGAGGGAAGGGATAGCTAAGCGGAGCTATGGATGTCATGTACCAAAGTGTTTTTGGGAGGGGGTGGGTGTTGGGTAGGGGGTGTTCGGTGGGGAGGTTCTTGGTTGTATTAATAATAGATGTATGTAGTTTGATTGTTATGGGGGTTATCCGATGAGTTAAGCAGGGAGGGAGGAGGGGGTATTAGTAGGGTATTAGAGAAGATAGGTTTGAAGATCTGCCCACCCAATAGTTTGTCCGAAATGAAGTCTGGTGTAGCTAGAAGGTAATTAGAGGGTGTACGAGGATTACCTGTGTATGGGTAGCCCTTTTGAGTTTTACACGTGGAACATTAAGAGTCAGGCAAAAATAAAGAGATATAAAATATTAAAACATTTACAATTATTAAAGGGACAGATAATTTGTTTACAGGAAACGCACTTGCTTGATAAAGAGTTAAACACACTTAGATGTCAATTTGTCTATCAAATATTTGGGGCTGGATTTAGTACAGCGGTAGAGGGATAACACTCTTATTCCATAGGAATGTGGCTTTTGTGTGTGAGAAGGAACAAGTGGATCCGCACAGCATATATAATTGTTGTAGGGCTTTTAACACAAACAAGAATAGTGTTGGGAAGTATTTATGGACCCAATGCTGATTCTCCTGGGTTCTTTGTGGATCTATTAAATACCTTAAGTCCGCTTTGTCAGCTTCCGATAGTGCTAGGTGGGGATTAGAATTTGCCATTCACTCCAGATCTGGATAAGGACGGTAAGCTAGTTAAGGGCTTATCCCTGCTCAGAGAGCTATTAGGGACTTGGTTGATAATCTGGGATTATGTGACCCATGGAGGGTCTTGAACCCTTCAGGCTGGGAATATACATTCTTATCAGAGGTCCACAAATCTAGATCATGGATAGATTATTTTTTGGTGAGTAGAGGATTAGTGTCAGGATTGGTGAACTGTAATATTACGCTGGGGATTTTCTCGGATCATTCCATGGTTCGTTGCTCCCTCAATTTGACCCCTAACACCCCAGACAGACGTCTTGGAAGTTGAATAATCAATTACTACGTTCCACAGAAACAAGGGAGTATGTTGGACGTCGAATTGAGCAGTATGAGATGGAGAATAGTCATTTATTCACTAGGGAGATTTATGGTGGTGTGCTCTAAAGTGTGTGTTGAGGAGAGTTTATTAAGCTGGCGGCGGAAAGAAAGAGGAACAGGGAAGAAAGGGTTAGATCTTTGTTGAACGAATTAGGATATAGAGAAGGATCTGTCAAAGATTCGCCAGAGAAGACTAGGAGCTACTAACTAAGTTGCGTCATGAGTATGAAGGGATCCTGGAGAGAGGCAGAATATGCGATTCTGAAAACCAAGGCCCTGTATCTGAACCAGGGAGAGAAAATCAGGTAGGCTTTTGGCCATGAGGTTAAGGGTGGTGGAGGCTTCTAGAATAATTCAGAGTATCACGCCTAGTGTTGATGGAACAGTTAAAACATCACCTATGGAAATAGTCAGGAATTTGAAGACTACTATAAGGTCTTATACAGCCCAATGACCCTAGGCCTAGTAAGCTAGAAGTAGAGGATTTCTTATCTGCCTGTAATCTCCCCAGGTATCAGAAGATCAAAGGAGAGATTTCATTTCCCATCTCTGAGGCGGAGATTCTGGAGGCAATTAAAACGCCCCCAATGATAGGGCTCCCGCCCGGATGGGTTCACACTAATTTTTATAAAGTTTTACACCTCGTTATGCCCGGGTTAAAGAGATTATTTCAGAGTATTTTGACCCTGGATAAAGTAGATGGTTATTTATTCAAGCCTTGATAGTGCTTATTCCAAAAGAAGGAAGGAGTTAGATAAAGTTACAAGTTATAGACCTATTTCCCTGATTAATTACGACATCAAGATTTTGGCAAAGATTCTAGCCTCTAGGTTGTCCAGGGTCATGCCCAGGCTAGTTCATCAGGATCAGGTTGGATTTATGAAAGGCAGGCTGGCGTCAGACCACCTCGTAAGTTGTCTCATGTCCTCTCCGTATCCAGGGACTGTAAATTCCCATGTGTGTTGATGTCAGTGGATCCGGAAGGCACATTGACAAGTGGACTGGAAGTTTCTAGCTATTACTATGGAAAAATTTGGTTTTCCAGCCCAGTTTATCAAATATGTTTTGCTTTATACAGGATCCAAAGGCCAGGATATATTGCAATGAGTATTCTCTGCAAGTTTTTGCTTCATTCTGGGACCAGGCAGGAGGTTGCCCTGTCGCCTCTTCTATTCAATTTGTATCTGGGCCTCTCCTCACCGAGTGAGATTAGATTCCAGGATTATGGGCATTAGAGTTGGGTCATTGGAGTTTAAAGTCTCAGCATATCACGGATGACATCTTGTTACATGTTGCTAAGCCAAATAGCTCAATCCGAGCGGTGCTGGAAATCATTGGAGTACAGCAGACTGTCTAATTACAGGATTAAGTGGGAAAACCCAAATCTTCCGCTGAATATGAGATGCTTAGGTTGGAGGTGTTGGAAATGGGTATGCAGTGGACTCCGCATATGCTGAAGTACCTGGGTATTTATCTGGCCAGATCGGATCAGAAATTAGTCAATCTAAACTTGAATGCTATTAGAAATATCATTAAGCAGGATCTGCAAAGGTGGAGCAGGCTGCGTTATCGCTCTGGGGCGGATTAGCATAGTTAAAATGAACATCTTGCCTAGGATTTTTATCCACTCAATATGCTTAATGTTTGCTACCCCTAAAGTGGTTTAGTGAACTGCACTCATTAATCTCTGACTTTATCTGGAAAGGAAAAGGCCCGTAGGGCTTATAGTAAGCTGGCGGCCCCAGGGAGAGAGCGGGTCTGAGACTTCCACATTCGGATTATACTACTGGGCAAGTAATCTATGTAAATATTTAAGATGGGTGGTTCCAGACAGCAAACTTGACTCTTTGCCCTATGTCCTAGTGGGTTAGATTAGAGATAGAGGTGATCAGGAAGCAGGATTGGATCCAGATCGCATTGCTCTATTCCACTCCCAAGGCTGCCCCTAGGTTGGTTACTAATCCAATAGTAAAATTTTGTGTATACATAGGCAGATTTGTAGTAAGCTCGGTTATATCCTGGATAGGACATGCATCAACCATTATGCCTAAATCGAATTTGAGGATTGGGGAAAATGATTTTGGGTAAATGGATTTCCCAGTTGGAAGGATTGCTAATTGAGGATCTAATGGAAGATAATCGTGTACTCCCAATTAGGGTGATCCTGGCAAAGTACAATATAGAAGTCAAGAAAGGTCTTTAAATTATACCAAATTGTTCATTTGTTGGCTAAGTGAGGATCAATCTCTGGGAGGGAAGTGTGGATGGGAAGTGGTTTGAGTCATTAAGCATGAAGTGGTGTGGAACCACATGCGGTTTCGAGTATACAAGAAATTTCTTTACCTAGTTCTTGTGGACTTGGACCACAAACCTAGATATTGGATTAAGTGTTTGGGGAGCAAGAGGGATTGGGAGGTTGTCTGGAAGCAGATGCACAGGTATGTCAGACAAGATAGGCTGAGGGTGATGCAGTTTCATTTCTTGAATAATTTATTCTGGACCCCTTCTAAGTTATTTAAGGTGGGTAGTAGGCTGGACCAATATTGTTTTGTTGTGTCAGACAGTGGGGACTTGTTTCATTTTTAAGGAGTGCCCACCGATAATGCAGTTGTGGATGCAGATTAAGCAGAGGGCAGACCCATTGTTGGGTATTGATCAGTACTTCACGCCTGATATATGTTTGATAGGGATTACTCTGGTATTAGGTTTAAGGAGCATAGATTTTACATGGCTCTGATTTCATGCTCGCTTAAAAGGTAGTCTTGCGACATTGGATGACTGACTCTCCAATTCGTTACACGGAATGGCTACAGGAGATGTTGTTCAATTTAAATATGGAGAAATTGGGTGCGGGAAGAGACAACAGGTCTCATATATATGAAAAGATTTGGGGCGTTTCAAGCCCTGTATCTTCTCTAGGTGTAGCCAGACCTAATAAAGCAGGAGGAGGATGATGATGGGTGAGCA
The DNA here is from genome assembly GCA_016271365.2 of Neoceratodus forsteri. NCBI lineage: Eukaryota > Metazoa > Chordata > Ceratodontiformes > Ceratodontidae > Neoceratodus > Neoceratodus forsteri. Next base: position 631,748,770 of record CM057455.1, on the reverse strand, counting down.
GATCTTCCTTAAGGGCATGATGTAGTGGGGGTGGGTCAGACTAGGGAGGGGTAGTTTTGTTAATGTGGAGGTGGGGAGAAAATTTGTGACTTGACTTGATTGTGTCATAGCTATGATAGAACAAGATGTGTTTGTTTTATTTCCTATGTGTAGTGTATCTGATATGAGATTTTGTCACAATAAAATTTTGAATTTCAAAAAAATATCTGGTACACTCCAAAAACTTTGTTTTCATGATACACAAGCTACCAGAATAGATTTCTGGTTTCTTTCGCCCTCATTGGGGTTATACACACTAAAGACAACCAGTAGCATCATCCAACCATGCGATAATTGAAGTTACAGTGTCTAGTCATAAAACAATGCATCAGGGTCCAGGGTAGTGGAGGTTAAATTTTGAACTGTTGGTCCTCTTGACTGTGGAACATGGCCTTGTTTCACTACTGAATGCAAGGAAATCTGTTAAGTGTTTATATGACACATCCCAAGAGTGGTGGGATGATACAAAAATGATATCAAAAATGATCTTCAATCAATAGGAAGAATAAATGGGAATCATAAAGCAGACACATACCAAGTCCACAGGAGCATTTCCAGGGCCTACTATCTCAAGTCACCCAGGGACAGACTAGTGCTCCCAGAACTAGCAAGGTGAGACAACACATGAATAACACAGAATATTGAAATCTCTAGAACAAGAAAGAAGGTTGAGGGTTGCAGGGTACTAAGGATTTTATGAACCCATACCAATTCTGTGCCTGCAAAGACAACAAAACATATGACACAAGTACAAGCCCACCATGGGACACTTCTAATACCAAGGCAGGCATGGTACAGGCCATTGACAGGCATATACACTCACTTTTTGCCCAGAAGAATCATCCAATGAACAACATAAATTATGGTTACAGAAAAGCACCTTACAACAGGTTCTGCAAGCAGTAATGTATTAATTTCCCCATTACACTCCTAGAGGTAAAAACAACTTTGGCACAAACAAAATTGGGCACGGCCCTGGAAAGGATGGGATCCCTTATGAGTTATACCATCTCAGTTTTAAGGTATTACTACAAGAATTTACAGAATTTTATAGGATATTTTAGAAACAGGGACTGTCCCAGACAGTATAACACCAGGGTTAGTTCTCTTCATGTATAAGAAAGGTGAAAGAGTGGATTTAATCAACTGCCCATTACATTATTAAATGCAGATTTTAAACTCCTCACTAAATTACTTTATAATAGACTATTGATATATGCCTCCTCATTAATCCATTCTTCACAAACTTGTACATTACTGGGATGGAAAATTACGGATGGGATTATTTTGCTCAGAGAAATCCTCTATAGGGTAGACACAGGGAACTTACAGGTTTAATCTTTAACCTTGACCAGGCAAAAGCATTTGATAAAATAAACCATGATTATCTCTGGGAATGTTGAGACAGGACAGGATTTTGCCCAGCTTTGTAAGCTGGATTCAGACCTGTTATGCTTCAGCAACTGCTCAGACATATTGTAATGGATGGTTGGGTCAGAAATGTAAAATTAAAAGGGGGTAAGACAGGGCTGCCCCATGAGCCAGCTTTATATATTTTTACCCTGGACCCATTAATTAGATGAGTTATTGATACTATAGACATCCAGGGGTCTCCTTTTCCAGTTCTGACCCTGAGATAAAGTGTATAGCATATGCAGATGATATCTGCTTCACAGTGGGGATATACCATCTGCTTTAAAACTAGGCCAAGTTTTACAGGATTTTATGCAGCACACATGTGCATAGGTTAATTTTAGGAAGTGTAAATGCATACCAATAAGGAAGGATCAAATATTAGAACTCCATGTTATAGGTATCCCAGTTGTGAGAGAGCCCTGTACCATTCTGGGCCTCACTTTGTGGTGGTGGTGACTTGACTCTTCTGAACTGGTCCTGTAAGCTTCAGATAGCATAAGGGAAAGTGGATACATGGAACAAATGGAGGTAATCTAAACTTAAAAGGGTACAAATGGTAAAACCTTTTGCTTCCCTTGTTTCTGTTTTAAGTACTATTTTTGCCACTTCCTCAATTGGAAACTAAAATGTACAGCTGTTTCTTTTCATGTATTTGGGAAGTAGACTAAACCCAATTAAAAGATGCCTCCTCTAAGAGACAGGAAGTGTGGAGGGTTGAAAATGATACAACCAATTGTATTTTTCTTTACTATGTTTGTTTACTGCAACCTAAAACCTATATTATCCCAGAGTATAAATTCTTTGCACCCTCGGTATTGGATTCTATAGCCAATATTTTTTTGATTTGGCCTATACACACAAATATACTGAGACAACAATCTCTGAAACACCTACCTGACACCTTTAGTGTTTTGGGAAAATAAAATTATGGGGCTAGCTAAAGAACACATAACAAAGTTCAGCAGGAACTGTATGGGTTTATCATTCAGAAATTTTTCCAAGAAACTGCACATTTTGACAATTATCCAGTACAGGATAGATTAATTATTTTCAATTGTTTAACCAGGAGTGGCACACTAAGCTGAAAGCTTGTTTACAGGTGCGACCTGGGACCACAGGGAAGTTAAGTGACTTGCTCATGGTCACACAGTATGCAGAGTGGGGGCTGTGGGATTCAAACCCAGTCTTCAGATCTGCAGCTCAGAGCCTTAAACCACTGTGCTATACTGCCTCCCCAAATTATGAGCAAAATGTTAGAATCCCCAGTATTCCATCTTATATGTGGGATGTATTATGGCTGTCCTTGCATGGGAGGCTGACTATTAAAAGAAATTTGAAGCATAAACAACTGGATGACAGATATTGTCCTAGAGATGCATGTTTAAACATGATGCAAAATATGGAGCATCTGTTCCTAGAATGCCCTTTATTCAGGGTTTTGGCAGACTCTTGACAAAACTGTTCTACATCACCCTTTTATAATTTAATGTTAGAGATATTATGCTTAGGTATTTTGCCTTTTATGGACAAAACATGACAGAACAACCTTGTGGCTATTTTAGTTTGTTTTAAGTTCCACATATTGTATGTCCACTGTAGGCTGACAATACAGCAATCTCACTACACATCGAGTGAGCAGTTTTTATGACTGAAAATACATTTAAAAACTGAAAAAACAAGAGTATACATTGGTTCCTTTCAAAGTATTTAAAAATGGTGGAGCATCATTGATTGCTTGCCTTAACAGGGAAGTAAAACAATAGATAGAGGGATGGTTTAATCTAATTAGGTCTCCACTAGTTTGGAGTACTAGTATGATGGGAATACACACACACACAAAAAAAAGAAAATGTTTTGGTCTGGGAGATGGGTTACTGGATTTAGGGTATTTAGTGTATATGTATGATGTAATACATATTTTTGTTTATGCTAGTAAAATTGTGTAAAGAGACACTATTAGGTATGTATCTTTGATCTTATGATAAAGAAAGAAGAATCTCCCTTTTTAGTAGGGTGGAGGAGGGTCAGTTTAATATTTTGTTTTTATGTAGGGGTCACATGTAAGTTGGAAGGCAGCCTTATGATTTTTGTTTTTCTTCCTCTCTCTTTTTCATGTTTTGCATGATGTATTACCATTTGTTTATATAGTCCTTTAAATTATGAACAATAAGAAATCCCCCTACTCCTGTTAAGTGGGGAAGGGTTTTGGAAACATTGGATTTGTTTAGTTTTGAATGTTCAGTATGAGGTAATGCTAAGCCATGGTTATATTGTTTATTTTCTGTATGATGATAATACAATTTGCATAATTTGTTTTAATTTATGAATAAAAATTCCCCTACTCTTTGCAGGGGTGCAGTCCCTCTGTGGAGGGTATGGCAGAGGCCAGTTCAGGTCAAACTCTAGAGCAGGTAGGAGGTGTTCCTGCAGCACTGCAAATGAATCCAAATAACTTGTGTTTGAACAAGGAAATAATTGAATCTGAGGAGGAAATGGTGTCAGCTGAAGAGACTGAGCCCAGACAGGATCGACCAATGGGACCAGGGATGTATGTTTCGATCCTGGAGTTACCATGGCAGACATCGAGAATGAGGAAACAAGACTACAGCAAGAACTGGAAGCTAAGAAAAGACAATTAATGGACATGATGATGGAAGCTCAAAAGGAATTTCAGACTACTAAACAGAAGTTAGAAGATGAGAAAAAAAAGAGATCAGCTGAGAGCCCACAGACAGCACCAGGTAAACGTGTGATCTTGCAACCTGTGGGTGATCTACTGATGCTCGAGTGCTACAATAGCTGAAATGGAGGAAAACAGATGTGCCTCTGGAGTCTCCAATAGTGATTTTTCATTGACTGGATTGTGGGCTCCTGAACAACTCTGCTGCAGGCTGGCTGGTTATTTTTAGAAGGCCAATGGATCCCACACCTGATATCCCAATACCAGGGTCCCCAAACTATAAGCACAACATAATCGTAGAAACGGAGGTCATATCATACCACCAATATTGGAAGAACCCAGGGATAAATGATGTGGCTGAGGCAGCTATTATTACTATGGGTGTGGTCCCATCACTGGAACTGCACCAGACACTGACTGAAGCATGATACAGCAGCAAGGAAAGCTGGTGAATCCTCCTATGGCAGCATCATCGAATCCACAAGTTGGTTCCACAGGAAGGCCGCCTGTCCAGTCTCACCAGGTAACTTATGATAAATTAGGGAATCTCAGTGCAGAGACTGTAGGGGGCAGTTGCCTGCCCAAGGGGTGTATGAACAACAGGAAGACTCAAGTAAAAAATGAATACCTAGTTATGCTAGCCTTTTTCGTCAGCCAGCAACAGCAGCTAAAAGAAGATTTGCTGTACGTATTAGACTTAAGGGTGGGATTAGTAAAATACAGGATAGGTTATTTGTGGGAAAACACTACTAATTGATTCTATGCACTTTACTAAAGCAGATGTATATGCTTTTATTCATACCCTGGGTGACAGTAATTATGATGTCAGTTTCTGTTCAGCTGCTTCACTGGAAAAATTCTGGAAACTTCATTATACACTAAAAGACTCCTCTAAATGGCAAGGTTTTATGCCATCCTTATTTCTAAACAGTCAGTAAAACAGTGACAATCCTTTTAGAAGAAATGAAGGTGTGCAGGTGAATGACATTATTTTCTGGCTAGAGAAATGAGCTGACATACAAGGCAACCCAAACCATGTCAAGGATGACAATTGATTTTGGACTGGGCTGGAAGTTCAGAGTTCAGCTCAAACATATTGATGAAGATTTTAAACATCTCCCCAACTCCTTCTTCCTAGGGAGAGATAGTGGCATACTTTTCTATCAGGTGCAAACAAAAGTTGTTATAGATGTGGATCCTAACACATTTAAACTCTGACTGTAATCAAGTTAGATGCTTCCAATGTGGGGAGCTTGAGCACACTGTACTTATGTAGAGTTCCACCAGTGTGTGACCTTTGTGGGGATGATGAGAACTCATTCCATTCCTGTCCCTGGGCAGCTCATAATTCAGAGGAACACTAGAACAAGAATTTTACAAAACAGAGCCAAAAGAACATATGGAGCAGATAGACCTTATCCTCGCCCCACCCCCACCGGACCGGAGCAGCATACCCGGAAGAACCAGCACAGTATTCCCAGGCAGTATAATCTGTTACCTTCAGAAGACTTTCTTTTATCTAAACATATTCATCTGAAACCAACGGTGGAGTCCACAAATGTGACCCTCCCATGGCCATTTCTGTAACACCACATATCTCTACAGACTCTAGCTCAAATACCAAAGTAATGGAGGATTTTCAAGAGGTTACTAGGGGTCATAAAGGGCCTAAAAGTTACAGCACATAGTATGATATTTTTCTTTTACAGGACACCAGGCTACATACCATAGGTGATGTGGAGAGGTTAAAACAACTTGATATTTGGGTGATTCCTCTTGGTCTATTTGGGAGGATTTGTGCAGTGGTGTGGGATTTGTTTTCTAGCCCAGGACTCAAGGTGCATAAATTAGTGGATGTCTTCCTGGGAGGGTTCTGATTTTGAATGTGGGTTTTGAAGGGCTTGTTTATAGGGTGATAAATATATATGGCCTACAGACAAAAGCACTGAGAGTGGAATTATTGAAATTGGTACAATCTTACTTATGTACAAACAAACAGATATTATTTGGTGGCAACTTTATTACTAGTTTGTTAGACTCTGACACAAAGGACAAAAGAAAAAACTTACAGCGATTTAGCGTTTTTGCGTAGTCTGATAATGCAAACTGAGTTGAAAGATGCTCATGCTACTTTTGTTAAGACACCTAACACACTTATTTTAGAGGACTTTTATCTATTTGTATTGATTTTTGGTTAGTTTCAAATATCAAACTCATTTCCTTTGCTGAGACTGTTTTGATGGAAACATGTAACTATGCCCTAATAGGAATTACCATTTCTACCACACCACTGAAGGTGGGAGGAAGAGAGGCATGGCTACTGAATTCTAGTCTTCTAGAAAGACAACAGACAGGATTCTCAAAGAACAGCAAAAATTCGTAGCTGTGCCAAAAAGCTTGCAGCACTGCAAAACACAGTTGCATGATATTCTTAAAGAAAATCCTGCAGCTGAGGAATTCTGCAAAAGACCGCAGCTGCGGAATCCTGCAAGTGCTGCGAATCAGCAGTTGTGGATCTGCAGCTGTGGAAATGACTGAGGAGGCACAGCAATAGTAAATCTATGTAGCTGAAGCAGCAGACTTTAACATTGCTGCCATAATATAAAGCTGACAGCACACACAGAGACCAGCAACCAGTCCTCAGCTGGGACCACATCAGTACCACAGGTACCAGCGATACCTTGGCACCACAGTGGCTGACTGTCCCTGCTGGTCGTCCCTCCTTGGGTGTTCCTATGGCTTGAAGGGGTAGCACTCACTGCTAGCTGGTCAGGCTATACTTCTTGTGGGGCTCTGTCATGGGCTGCACTGGGTCTAGTGGTTGTTGCCTGTTGCCATATCATGGCAATGTGTGCATTCAGTGCTGTAACATCACCCACTGCTATACTGTCTGAGATGCTATTACCTGTGGTACACCTCCGTCTTAATTGATTCCAATTGCTGGGGCACTACTGCAGTGTGTTGAGAGAGTTACACCTCATTCCACTGTGTGTATCATTCTTTCCTCAGCTGCGAAAAAAACTGGCTGTGAATAGCCTTTCAGAAGCTGTGCCTTACTTATCTCACACCTTTTTGTCCTGGGGAGCTTCCACAGCTGCACTTTTTCCACAGTCCATAGTGTTTTTCTGCAGCTCTGGAGGGTTTTGTAAATAGCACTTGAGCAAACTCCCTTTTTTCCATAGCTGAGGAAGTTTTGGGACTTAGGGAAGGTTTTGCACCTTCTGAAAGCTTTGAGAATCCTGCCCCACATATCTGTCAGGAGCTGCTTACTATATTAAAAGATGGGCCGTTCAATTTCTGTATGACTCTCCCTTAGTATGACTCTCCCTTAGAAGGAGGTAGCAAGTGATTTTTGGGAGGTAGCAAGTGATTTTGTTTTCTCAGAAGAAGCCAGAAGGGAAGGAAACATATTCATTTCAGTGCTTTACAGTAACTGGTAATTGCTATTTTGTTATTAAACTTAGATTGTGGGCTTTAGTAACACTGTAATTTATTTGCTGTCTTTACTTAGAATTGTTTTGGACTGTTGAAAATTTAAAACATAGTGGTGGTGTATTTCTTTGCTGTCTTTAATTGCTGCAAATTTAGTCTTGGCTTGTCTGACTTGCCCTGTAGTCTGGGTGAGGGAGCTAATTATCTGGCCTCTGACCTCAGCTATGTGATAACTGGAGGTGGGCTAAGTCAGAGTTGAGGTAGCAAGTGATTTTTGTTTTCTCAGAAGAAGCCAGAAGGGGAAGGAAACATATTAATTTCAGTGCTTTACAGTAAATGGTAATTGCTGTCTTTAATTGCTGCAATTTTCACCCCCTCCCTTCCCAACTCTTAATTATATGCCCTGTTAAATATGATTGACAGGAGCTAAACACAGGGATAGTAGGAGGTGTGGAGTAGGAGGGCATAAGGGAAGAAGCCCACCCTCAGCACGACAAGTGTTTTGACTCATTTATTTATTTATTTATTTTCTTTTTTAAAGGAAAGTATCTGAGGATCAGTGGCAGGATTTTTAGGACAATAAATTAATAAAAGGAACTAGAGAGCTTCAGTAACAGACAAGTAGTGGAATAGCAGTATAATTGCAGTATACTGTGGGGTGGTGCAATTCAGTAGCTGCAGGGCAGCCATATTCAAGCAGACCTTCTGGACACTGAGGTACTGCCCTATCTGTATGCATCTCTCTGGACTGTGGGATGAGGTAGCCAGATTCAGAGTGGAAGTAAACTGGTCAGGACTACCATCACCCCTATCCAGAGACCACCCAGTCCAATGTCACTGCCCTCAAAGGATGCCGAGAATGAGGAGCACTTGGATGACAGTGGGCTCAGGGCAGGTTAAGATGGTCAGGCAGAGGCACATCCCAGATTCTATTCCACTCAAAAACTCATATGCCACAATGGTAAATGGGGGCAACCAAATAGAGGTACCCAGAGAAGTGGAAGGAAAGGATGTGGAGGTTAGCCAAGGAGGTGACTTCAGCAGGGAGAGCAGTGGACCCCAGAGGATGAGGAAGAAAATCCTGGTGGGGACTCCATCATAAGAGGGATCCAGCTAGGAACACTGGAGGGAGGGGAGGACAGGAGGTGAGGTGCCTACCAGGTGCCATGGCACGGAGGGATGGAAGGAAGTTCCAGGGATCGCTGGGAAGGCAAGACGGGATGGTGAGCTGGATATCATTATCCACCTAGGTACTAATGACCTGGCAAATGGGGAGCCAAAGGAAGTTCAGGAAGAGTTTAGGAAATGGGGAGTAATCTCAAGCAAGTAGCTACTTCTGTCACCTTCTCAGAAGTACTACCTCCGAGAGGCATTGGAGAGCATAAGGGTGCATGCACCAGGAACTTTAACTCATGGTTGAAGAACTGGTGCTGTGAGGAAGGGTTTGGATTCATTGGTGACTGGGACCCACCTGGAGATGGAGGTTTGCTCAAGCCTGACAGCCTGCATCCATCCTGGAGTGGAATCAAGCACTCAATGATAAGTTTAAATGCTACATTGACAAGCATTTAAACCAACAAAGGGTAGCAGGCCAGCAAGGAGGGTACCTACTTGCTCACCCCCCACAGCTAGCATTGGAACCAGTGAACCGGAGGTGGATATCTCAACAAAGCAGTGTGCAAAAGATGGAGATTAGCGCCCAAGAGGGGCAAAAGTCAACAGAAGGGCAGACAGCAAAGAGAACCAGGAATAAAGGACAACCAGAGAAGGGCTGGAGTAGAACAGCTAAACAGTCTAGGGAGGTCAAATCATGGAAAGCCATGTATGCCAATGCCAGGAGCCTTAGCAAAAGATGGAAGATCTGGAGGCTGTCATAGTGCAGTCAGACCTGGACATTGTGGCCATCACAGAAACCTGGTGTAATGACAACCATGACTGGGAGATAGCCATTCCTGGCTACAACACATCTAGAAGAGACCGGGCAGGTAGGAAGGAGGAGGAGTGGCTCTGTAAGTGAAAATGACATAAGGGCCATAGAGATCCAGGAGGAACAAAATGGGGAGAGGTACTGTTGGTTAGCTGAAAGGAAAATGGGGCCAGCCATCCAGAAAGGTGTGGTCTATAGACCACCAGCCCAGGAGGAAGAAACAGATAGGGAATTGATGCTAGCCATCCAAAGGATGGCAGACAAAGGTGAGGTAGTACTGGTTGGAGACTTCAATATTCCAGATGTAGACTGGAGCATCCAAGCAGCAGCATCAACTCGGAGCAGATTTATCCGGGACTCCTTCAGGGTGCCTTCTCAACCAACTGGTCATGGAACCAACTCGGCAGAAGGCAGTACTGGACCTTGTGCTCACAAACAGGGACAGTGATGGGGGTAACAGTGGGGAGCACCTGGGGAACAGTGACCACCAGTCACTGTGGTTTGAAATCACAGAAGGAGCAGAACCAAACCACACAAAGACACATACCCTGGATTTTAGGGGGCAGACTTTGGGAAAATGGGGAGATACTTGAAAGAGGCATTAAGGGAATGGGCAGGAATCAGGGGTTGAGGAACAGTGGGCAGTAATTAAAATGGGGATTACAAGAGCAACAGAATTATGCATTAAGCAGGTTAGCAAGAGGAAAAGGAAGAGGAGGCCATTATGGTTTTCCAAAGAGGTAGCAAAGAAAGTGAAAGCCAAAAAGATTGCATTCAGGCAATACAAAAGACACAGGCAGAAGGATAGGAAGAAGTATGAGGAGAAGCAAAGGAGGTCAGTAAGGGAAGCCAAAGCTCAGACAGAAGAGCACATTACAAAATCAGTGGGTAGAGGGATACAATTTTACAGGTACATAAATGAAAAAGAAAGGCAAAGGGAGGGATAGTGAGACTGAAGGGGAGGATGGGGCAGCTGAGGATGACAACAGTAAAGCTGACATACTGAACTGGTATTTCTGCTCAGTCTATACTGAGGAAGAGGAGGGTAATGGGTCTGAAGGGAGTACAAGGTGAAAATGACGAGAAATGGACACAAGTCCCTTTACATGAGAAAGGGCCCTGAATGAACTGGAAGTTATAAGAGTTGATAAAGCAATGGGGCCAGATGGGGAGCACCCCAGGGTCCTTAAAGAACTCAGAGAGGTGGGGCTGAACCTCTGGCTATCCTGATTAGCCAATCACTGGAAACAGGGAGGTACCCAGAGACTGAGGACAGCAGATGTAGTCCCCTTTACAAAAGTGGAACAAAGAGGAAGTGGGAAAATACAGACTAGTCAGCATCACCTCGGTAGTGGGAAGATCATGGAAGCACTACTGAAGGAAAGAGATTGGCGAACATCTGGCTTGTCAATGGACTGCAGGATTCAAGGAAGCATGGTTTCACCAGGGGAGGTCATGTGAGACCAACTTTGTTGAATTTTTTGCTGGGCGACGAGGGAGGTGGATCAGGGAGGGCAGTGGACATGGTCTATCTGGACTTCAGCAAGGCCTTTGACACTGTGCCACATAGAAGACTAATACAAAACTAGGGAATATGGGTGTGGGCAGGACAATACTGTGGTGGGTAGGTAACTGGCTAGTCAGGGACACAGAGGGTAGTGGTAAATGGCTGTCACTCTACAGAAGGAAGAGTGACCAGTGGGTACCACAGGATCAGTGCCGAACCAGTCCTATTCAACATCTTCATCAGTGACATTGCACAGAACCTAGAAGGCAGAATTTCACTGTTCGCTGATGACACAAAGCTCTGTAACAGAGTAGACACACCAGAAGGTGTAGACAGAATGAGAAGGACCTGCAGAAACTTGAAGAATGGTCAGGGGTTTGGCAGTTGAAATTCAATGCAAAAGTGCAAGTTAATGCATATGGGGCACAAAAACTCTGGCACAATATATCAGTTGGGGGTTGAGGATATAGCATGCACTGAGCAGGAAAGGGATCTTGAGGTTATTATCTCTGATGACCTCATGGTAGGAAACAGTGTGACAAGGCATCAGGTAAAAAAAAATAGGATGCTGGGATGCATAGGCAGGGCATCACCAGCAGGAAAAAGGAGGTCATGATTCTGCTAACAAGACACTAGTGAGGCCCCACCTGGAGTACAGTGTACAGTTCTGAGATCTTACCTACGTGAGAAGATATAGAGGGTAGAGAAGGTTCAGAGGAGTTCAACAAAGATGGTACATGGATTGCATCACACGTCCTATGAGGACAGGTTGAAGGAATTGAATATGTACTCTCTGGAGGAGAGGAGGGAGAGGGGACATGATAGAGACATACATGTATCTTACAGGGATGAACAGGGTGCAAGAATACACTATTTTTAAGCAAAAAGATGTTCCAGGACTAGACAGCATGGGATGAAGTTGGAGGGAGGATGATTCAGAGGAAATGTGAGGAAGAATTTCTTCACAGAACGGGTGGTGGACAAGTGGAACACCTGACCTGAGGAAGTGGTGGGTGCTGAATCAATCACTGGATTTAAGAATTCATGGATAGACATAAAGGAATTCTGGAGGTCAGGGGTAAGGGGCAATAGAGTTCTAGGAAAACATAAACTGAAGTTACAAACTCAAATGGGCAGACTAGGTGGGCCATAGGCTCTTATCTGCCAACACTATGTATCTATGTAGAATGGTGGTCTGATACTCAGCAGTTAATCACTGCCTTCTTCAGACCGCAGCTATGGAACACAGTGTTAGCCAGGAGAAACAATATTTAAATCTTAGAACACAATTCCAACAGTTCTTAACTGAACAGATGGAAACAGGACAGGATAATAGGGAACAGTTAGGAACTGTTAAACATGAAATGTTTCAGCTACAATACAATAGACAAATTACTTTATAGTTAGAACAAAGGTTTGGAACACAAGGGTAGAAAAGCCCAGAACACTCCATTGGAAGATTTTTGTCAGAGGTAAGGCTAAACCAATTGATGGGAATTAGAAAACTGCTGGGGTTTCTATTTACAGGATACTGGTATTTTACAAGAAATGGGCAGGCAATTAACAGAACAACAGGAATCTGGCATCTCCTATCTGGAGTATTTTGAACAGGTGTTGAGAGCTGCACACGTTCCAAAATTGAGCCCAGCACAGGCTGATGGCCTCTTAGCCCCTTTAACTATGCAGAGATTGATGGAGGCTATTAAGTCACTCAGGAAGGAGACAGGACCTGGGTCTGATGGGTTACCTATTTAATTATATTTAAAGCTATTACAATTGATCCCACAAGGACTAGTCACAATATTTCAGGCCTTCTTCTCTGAAGTTAGGGCTGAATGACCAGATGTTTGAAGGCTTGCTTATTTTCTATACAAAAAGGGATAAGACTGATTTACAGAACTGGAGGCAAATTACTTCATTGAATATGGATTTAAAATTTTGCAAAGATTCTCTGCTTTTATGCTCAGGGTTCTAAACTCAATTATTCATCAGGCCCAGTTCTATGCTATTCCTAGAGATGGATTGGAGGCTCTGTTCTTACTTAGGACCATCATGGAACAAGCGCTCAAGGTAACTCTGATGGGTTTATGATGAATGTTGATCAGTCAAGAGCCTTGATAATGTCTCTCATGCATTTTGTGGGAGTGTTTAAAGATATATGAACTTCTGTCACGTTTTATTGACTGGATACAATTGTGCTATTACAAGGCCTTTGTTAAACATATGATAACAAATGAATAAGGCAAAAGTGCAAGATCAGGAAAAGAGTTCTTCAGGGATATCACCTAAGCCCCTTGTTGTACATTATCACAATGAATCAACTAGTCAGAATTTTAGTTTCTTCCCCTAATATTTTAGGTCTATGCCATCCATATGGATCTCTTGTGAAATGTATTGCATATGCAGATAACCTAATTCTTACAGTTACTGATGCTGAGTCAGTGAGAAAAGCAATTAACCTGGTACAGTCCCTATCAGCCATTGCAAGGTGGAAGATTTAAACTGTACAAGCAGAAGTAAATGTATACCTATAGCAGTAAGTCTGAAGACTCCAGTCTCAGTAGGTGGTGTTGTGGTAGATTTAGAACCCTGTAAAATTTTAGGGGTTTACTTTGGTAAGGGGAACATGTCTAGCTATAATTGGGCCCATTAAATTGGGAAGGGACAACAGCTCATGACAAAATGGAACAGGTGGCAAATGAATAAGACGAAAAGGGTATATATAATTAAAACTTTTTAGTACCTTTTATATATTTAAGCTATGTACCCTGGTCCAAAATGGCTAGAAACTAGATTATATTATGGTTTCTTCTCCTGTCTCTGGGAAGTAGGTTTAATCCAATTAAATGGGGTATTACATATCTGAATAGGAAAGATGGTGGTGGAGATGCTACATCCTGTATTTTTTGGGGATAATTTTTCTTTATGCTAACTTATTACCACTGATGCAGAACAGTATGGCATTGTGGGTGGTTTGGGTGGCCCCTGGTTGGTTGAGGTTATGCAGGATTGGAGGGATATGAATTTAGACATAAAACAAATACCTCAGAGACTTACCTGTAACCCTGTGTGGATGGATTGTTTCTGATAATTAAAAATGGAACATTTCACAGTCTCTGTTATTATCGACTCATTGGAAACTCTTATATAAACTAATAGTGGATATTATTTTGATGAACAGCTTTTCACAACCTATCAGTCTCTGAACAACAGGTGACAGTGCACCTCTTAAATTAGCCTAGAATCCCCAGAAAATGTGGGATGTGGTTTGGTTGGGGTTCTCAATAGAATTAATGTAAAATGTAATCAAAAACAGAAGGAGATGGCAGAACGATATTGTCCCAGGGAACACTGTCAGTTGGAGATTGAAACATTGGAGCTTCTTTATTTTTAATGAGCATATGTAATTACATTCTGGATGGAATTATCTCAGCAATGGTGATTAGATATGTGGCTGCACATGTCTTGATTTATATTGTTTAAAGGGTATTTCCAGTAGGGTGGGCCAATATGATACTGGTTCTTTGAGGGTATTAATGGTGTGTTTTGTTTACAGGCTATGGCAGGTGCACTGTAGATTAATGCTTTAGCTGCAAATAATCTCACAGAAAGAATTAATTCAACTGATTCTGACTGAGTTACAAGAATTGAAACACCTAGACTATAAGCTACTGCACAGGCAATGTGGCATGCACATTGAGATGCCTTTAAATGGCTGTTAATGATACAGTTTTATGGGTCTTACTTACTGAACTAGTTTTGGGTTCAGGGTGATATGTTCAGGAAGTAAGTGACACATTATTTCCTCTGTCCATTGTATAAGCTGTTAAAAGGAATCAAATGCAGTAATTATGTTATTTTACAGCATTTGCCAATTTAATTTTCTGGATATGAAGGTTGTTACACATTTCTTCTTATTTTGTAGTGCATATTGTAAAACTCATGTTTGTCATTTCCTTGTTACTGTATGATGGAACTGCTTAATTTTTCTTTTTAATTGACAAGGCTGATTTCTTGTTTTTTTTTCCATTATGTGACATGAAACATGTATTTACTTTGGTTAACCCTGGTTTCTACTTTTTAATAGAAAATTTCCCATACTCTTGGGGGTGGGGTGGGAGGAACTTATATGATATGTATTTATTAATGTGTATTTTCCTTTTCTTAATGAGTTACTGGTTTATGGTACTGTTTAGAATGCCTTAATGTTTCTAGAAAGGGATATATGTATGAATCTACTGGTTTACAGTTTTATGTTTTGAGTTATGTATTATGATTTGTTTTGAAGTGTTGAATAAAAATTTTGCTACTCTTTGGTGGGGGCACTGTTTCCATTGACAAGATGGAGGAGCCCAGCATTTTGCTGGCAACCACGGATGAAGGAGGGTCTGCAGTCCCGTGAACAAGGGGCAGCTGGGATTCACCCACAGGGTGGTCAGCAAATCACCCCAACTCAAGGAATTTGTGTGATAATCACATTGAGAGTTCTTATTTGGATGATGAAGATGAAGGAGATGAAATGTATGACACACCTGGGGAAGACGACTCATCAAGAGAAGCTAAAGTGCTTAGTGATGGAACTGGAAAATCACCGACCAAATCTGCACTGCAAAACAAAAAAATAAGAGGAGGAAAGAAAAGAAAGAGATTTAATCACTCACCTGATTTTTAAGGTATGACTAATACAAGCAAGCTGTTGGCCACTAAGAGTTCACAGGAATGATCAGATACAGACCACAGGACCGCACCCCAAACAACACACTAAGAGGATGAACTGCAAAAAAAATGGGTCACCAAAAAAGCCTTACAGAATGCAGGCTGGTCAGAAACAGAAACAAGGCCTGGATTCCAAACAATTCCAGGATGGAATGGGAAGAAAATACTCATACAGGGTTTGAAGCCATGAAATGATCAGGCAATGTTCCTGATCCTACAGGTACTTCATTAAATTCTAATGCCATTGTAAATTCCACTAATGTTGACTATCATAGTATTAATGGTGACACTATGGAACAAAATACGGCTGCCCCCCACCCCACAAGTGAGTAAGGTGCAGCTGGAGAAGAAAATGCAAATACCTCCTTTGCCAGTTTGTTCCATAAACCTGTGAAAATGTCTAGAGACACAGTTTCAGACAGATTTTTTATTGGTAAATGATTGCTCAAACAATCTTTGGGGTTCACCTCTGAAGTTTATGCCTAATACATGCACCGGGCAGGCCTCTTTCGACATCAGATTTGAACTCCAGCCTTTTAGAATGATTCTGGTGCAAATATGCAAACTTGAAAACAAATCATTTGTGGGCTGATTTTATTGTTATCCCTTACCAAACAATCCTTCAGAGTCATCATGATTTTATTCAGAAATAAGGTTGTGAACATTACCAATGTCCTTTTTTGACTGGAAAACATTGATCTACGCAAGGAGACCTGTATTAACACTAGACAATGAAGGCTTTTGGATGGATGGGTGGAAAATAAAGGTTAAATTGCACCAAGCAGTAAATGACATAGTGCATCTCCCAAATTGCTTCTTCTACATAGGGAGAGATAAAGGCTTTTGTTATACCCAGGCCAACCCAAGGTCTGTTTCAATTGCGGACCCACAGGCATATAAGCACCAGTTGTGACAAAATACAATACACCTGTTGTGGAGAAATGGGCACTCTAGTGTGCACTGTTTTAAGGACCCAAATGTAACTTATACATTGATACTAGACATAACTTCACTGACTGCCCTTGGTGGTGAAAAATAATGAAAAAGCAGACTTTGTAGTACAGAATGTCAATGTAAAACTGCAAACAATTCTCATAATGCTTGTTTCCAGAAACCCACTGCAACAGAAAATCATTCTGAACAAGAACAAGCTGCATAACATAATGATGCCTTTTACGGAGGCTGGTGACAGTAGCTCTGTAAATCAGGAGGATTCAGCACAAACTGCAGATGCTTTACAAGAGGCGATCCCCACCAGCAGTCAGTAAACAAAGAACTAGTTTTACAACAGTTAGGAAAAAGGGCAAAAAGAAAGACCTAATATAGAAAACAAGCAGAACAGCAAGACAATATTATAGACACAAGAAACAAATATGGGCCTTTGCAGTAGGATGACTTGAAGTAGATTTGAGGGAGATTCTGACACTGCCTTGATTCTATCCTCACAACAAGAGACAATGACTGGCCCTAACCAATTGATGATACTAGACCTAAAAGCCAAAGGGCACTGTGAGTTGCTGGAGCATCATGCAAAGTGAAATGACTTTTCCTTCTGGATCCTACTTCATACACTTCATGTAGCATCTTTGAATACTGACAGCTTACTTTCAGAAGAAAGGGCATGCCACTTTTTCGAACTTCCATAACATGAACTTAAAATGTTATTTTTCAAGATACAAGATTACATCATCTTTGTGATATAGAGGAAGCAAACAGAAATTGGATTTTTGGTCAGTGTTGTTGGTCACAGGGCAATGACAGTTTTCAAGGGTTGGGATTTGTTTTCTTACTGCTGTTAAGATACTGAGTCAGATTGATATTTTTACTGGCAGGGCCCTACTTTTAGATGTATGCATAAAAAACATGGACTTTAGGTTCATAAATGTCCATGCACCACAACTAAAGTTTCACAGGGTAGAGCTTTTAAAAAAATCAAGCCATTGCTCCTCACATCTAAGAATGTCATACTGGGGAAGATTTTAATTGTAGTATGCTTGACACTAATAGGTTTACAGACTTGTAAAACTTTTTGTGACACAAATTACCTTAGGACCATGATACATGACATGGATCTCAAGGATGTTTTTCAGGCCCAGCAGAATCCACCACCACATACCTACTCTTGTGGCAGATGATCCACCAGGATAGACTATTTCTTTATAACAGAGCAGTTACAAATTCAAAAATCTAAGTAGTCACTGTAACTTCCTTTGACCATCTATTAATGCTACTTAGCCTAGGAAATCATCAGAAACAACGAGGAGGGCCAGGGACCTGGAAATGTAACCTGAATTTGTTAGAGAACCCCCTGATAGTAGATGGTCTCAATCATGTACCGAGGCACAGCTCTGTGTTTTTTAATATGACAGCAGTGCAGACTGGTGGGAGGACACTAAAACAGACATTAATGACTATTTAAAACAGTGGGAGAATAAATGGAAATATACTACAGACAGGGAAAAAACACTTAGAGAGCAATTACAACAGCTAACTCAGACAGCCTGTGATGGAGTAAGAGATCTCTTATTTTAATAAAAAGATAAAAGAAGAAGTAGTAGTGCTATATGGAGAAATGAGCGGTTGAGAAAAAACAACAATATTGCACAAAAGGAAAAAAAGTAAAACTGCACCTCTAAACAACTGTGAATATATAAATGAACTAAAACAATATTTCTTAATTGAAAAGTAAAGCTGGAAATGATAGTTAGAGACAAAACAAATATCTTACAGATGATAGAAGAATTTGTTTCAAATGTATTTATGAGTGAACATCTTTCTCCAACACATCCAAAACTGGTTGGCAAAGTGCAATCTTTCTACTTTACCCTTGGAAGTGCATAATGCTTTGCTTACACCAATCACCACACAAAAGTTAGAGCAGCTGTTTTACTTTCTAAGTACAGGAACTACACTAGGTCTGACGGATTACCTCATGAAATATACAAATCAATTTTATAAAATTACAAACAGAATTGATGTTCGTCTATAATGACAGTTTGCAAAAGGGAGAATTACCAAAATCCATGAACACTGTATTACTTTTGCTTTTATACAAAACAGGTGAAAGGGGTGATCTTAGGAAATGAGATCCATTATGCTAATTAACACGATAGCAAAATGTTAATGAAAATTTTCTGTAGCAAGCTTTCCTTAGCATTGTAACATATAATACACCCAACTCAATTTAGTGGAGTAGCATTTCATAAAATGCATGGTACACTGATTCTCCTTAGGAAGATTTTCTTGGCTAAAGGTAATAATGAAGAAATAATGGGATAGATTATTAACACTGATCAAATGAAAGACTTTGATAGTATAGAATACACATATTTATGGGCAGTAATGACTGCATATGGATTCCCACCCTGTTTATTTTCTGGGTGCAAACCTGTTATAAAACACTAAGTGTAATTCCCAGCATTAATGGCTGGACAGATAACCATATACCAGTACTGAGAGGAGTTTGGCAGGGTTGTTTCCTTAGTCCTCTTCTTTACATCCTCACCATTGGCCCACTATTACACTATTTACTAACATACCAACATACTAAAATGCCAGCAGAATAGGCCTAACGGTCTTCGCTGCCTGCTTGTTGGTCAACTCCACCCTGGAGCTGACCTTGTTGCCCCTCACCTTCTCTGGCTTCTCCCTTCCCAGTTCCAGATATTCTGCTGCATTGGATTTTGCTTCCAGAACCCTTCCTTGTACCTGTCCCACCCTTCTGAACCCCTCCACTGTCTCTGCCTCCACAGCCCCTAGGCAGTGCATTCTATGGCTCCACCACCTCTCTCAGTGAAGTAGCACCTCCTCCTTTCTCCCCTGAATCTCCCCCACTCCAGCTTCCACCCATGCCTCTAGTGGCCCCCTCCTCCTTCTTCCTTCAAAGCACCCTGACTGTTCCTCCCTATTTACCCCTTCATGTACCTGAAGACCCTATCATGTCCCCGGTCCCTTCTCTCTTCCAATGTGTACATATTTAGCTCTTCGAGCCTCTCCTCATAGGTCCTGTCCCCAAGCCCCAAATCATTTTGGTTGCCCTCCTCTGGACCCTTTCCAGGAGTTTAATGTCCCTCTTTAAGTATGGCCTCCAAAACTGCATGGTACTTGAGGTGTGGCCTCACCAAGCAGTTTACAGAGGCTGATCACTTCCCTCCTTCTGGAGGTGATCCCCTAGCAATGCATCCCAGCATCCTGTTTGCCTTACCTGCCCTCCTACAAGTCTCCGAGTTGTTCATCTTGACATCCACCACCACCCCCAGGTCCCTCTCAGCCATCGAGACTTGTAGCATTCACCCCCCAGGGTGTACACTTGGCCCAGGTTTCTGGCCCCAGGTGCAGTACCTTGCATTTCCCTGCATTGAACCTCAGCTTCCACTTTGTAGACCATCTTTCCAGAGCTTCCAGGTCCCCTGTAGGCCACCTCCCTCCTCCCCATCCACCACCGCCCCAGTTTTGAGTCATCCGAAAGAGACTATCTCACTCCTGATCCCTGTCCTTATGTCAGAGACATAGGCATTGAACAGGTGGGGTCAAGGACTGATCCCTGTGGGACCCCACTAATGACCGTCCTTGGGGATGAGACTATCCCACCAACTTCGACCCTCTGGATCTGGTCCTGGAGCCAATTGCCTATCCATCTGATTATCTGGTTCCCACCCCATTTCTCCCAGCTTATCCAACAGACCCATGTGAGGAACAGAGTCAAATGCCTTGCTGAAGTCTAGAAAGGGGCGTCCACTGGTCTACCCAGGTCCAAGGCACTCATCACCCAGTCATAGAACTCCACAAGGTTTGTCTGACAGAATTTCCCAGGACAAATCCATGCTGTCTATCATCCAGGCACCCTGACTTTTCCAGGTCACCCCAGCTCTCCTTGACAATGTCCTCCATCACCTTGCCCACCTCTGATGTCAGGCTGACAGGCTCATACTTCCCTGCCACCTCCCTTGATCCCCCTTGTGGATAGGCACTATATGCGCCAACATCCAGTCCTGAGGCACCCACCTGTCCTCGGAGAGATGGTGAAAATCTCTGCCAGGGGTTTGGCCAGGACACCTGCAAGTTCCTTCAGCACTCTGGGATGTAATTTATCTGGCCCTGGTGCTTTCTCCATCTTGAGGGACCTGGGGTCTTCCCTCACTCTCTCTGCTCTGATTTTCACTTCAGCTACCTCTTCTCCTGCTTGGCTTCCCCTCCTGCCAGTGATGCCTCCCTCTCCCCAGACCGCTCTCAGTAAGGGTCCCCTCCTCAGTATCACTGTCTCCTCTCATGTATGATGCAGCACCCACATTTTCCTTGGTGAAAATGAGTGAAGTACTCATTTAGTACCTCATCCTGCTCCCCCGGTCTTGTGCCCATCTCTCCCTGTTATAATCCTGCTAATCTGCCCCATCACCCTTCATTTTTCCTCAATGTATCTAAAGAACCCTTGTTCCCTCCCCTAATTTCCCTGGCCAGGTTCTGCTCCTTCCTTGCCTTAGCCACCCTCACCACCCTAGTGGCCCTTCTAGCCATCAGCTTATACTCCCTCGATTCCTTTCACTCCTTGAGCACTTGAATTGCCTATAGGCTGCCTTCTTTCCCGCACCACCTCCTGGACCTCCCTGGTCCACCAGCAGGGTTATCGGGCCCCACCGCATTTTGTCTTACTCTTGCACAGGTGCTGGTAGCATCCTGCACCCCTCTCCTGATGATTTCCCACCTACTATCAGCGTCCATGTCTGACCCAATCCAATCCAAATGCTCTTAAGGATCCTTCCCATTTCCTTAAAATCCACCCCCCAGGTCAGTTATCTCCGTCTTTGTGCAGCCTTCTACCCTCCTAGGTCCAGGCAGAACCAGACCGTGGCATGGTCACTCCCCACCAATGGGTCCCTTACCTCCAGGCCCCCAATCTGGTCACTGTCTGCAGGACCACATCCAGTACCCACGCCTCCCTGGTCGGTTCCCCACCTGCTGAGTTAGAACGCCTTGAAAGACATCCAACAACTTCTGTTCCTTGGCCACCAAGGATGTCATAGTCTCCCAGTCTGTTCCTGGCATGTTTAAGTCCCACAACACCACCACCCTTCCCTGCCCAGTCTTCAGTGTCTCCCAACATCTGCCACCAGACTCTTCTCCAGCTCCTCTGCCAGTGCAGGGGGTCTATACATCACTCTTATTTTACTCTCTTGCCCCCCTCCTGTTATCAATGTGACCCAAATTGCCTCTACGGTTTCCTCCACCTCCTTTTACTCCCCTATTTAAATCAAAATATTTTAGAAGATTTATTGGTAGGATTCAATGACAGGAATATTTGCTCAATTGCATATGCAGATGATTTGGGGATCATTATAGGTGATGAACAATCTGAGATTGTTGCTAAACAGATTATGGCTAAATTTGAGACTGTTTCAAACTCAAGAATCAATATGGATAAGAGCTGTATAATTCCCATAGGATTAGGAGGATGTACCTTAACAAAGTTTTAGGTTTCCCAGTGGTACAAGACTATCATAAAATGTTAGGCATTTATTTTGAAGGTTCAGGCGCTCAAATGTACAACTGGAAGCTCAAACTGAAGGAAGGAAGTACTGTTGTTGCTAAATGGAACAAATGCAAAATGAGGAAAAAGAAGCTTATTTTTATAATTAAAACATTTCTGCTGCCGATTTTACCTTTTAAGCATCCTATCCTCAAAAAAAAAAAAAATAGAAACCACATTGTATAGCATTTTTAGTGTGTCTGGGGCAGCTGATTAAATCCACTGAAATGGGGAATCGCCTATTTATCAATAGCAGAAGGTGGCTTGGATATGATTCATCCTGTAGTTGTTTTAAATTGTCTTTTTGTATCAGAACATTATTCTCTTTTTTAAATGAGGACAAAATATGTGGACCTTGGGTTTGGGACAGTTTAGGTGATACAGCTCAGAACTGGAGACTGAACTTCCCACTCTCCAAACAAAAACACAACACAGGGCTCCTACCACATTTTGCAGAAATATTTAGCAAATTTACATTTTGGGGTATAACAAAGAAAAAACACTACAACATTAAAGAAGAATCATATACAAAATAATTCTAGACACACAGTTTATAGAACTACCATGGTACAAGGACAGACCACCACTGGAATTAAAAATTATATCAGACAGACTTATTAGCTGGTGAACCCCTATGTACAGGTATATGAGGGACTTTCTATGGCTCTGTGTGTTCACATAAAACTAGGAATCAAGAACAACATAAACCATAAGGATAAGAAGGAAAGACTGTGCCCGGGAGTAGTGCAGCATTTTTGAAACAAAATCACTCTTTTTGGCTTGCCTTATGCCGCTTTCCTCTGGCACTATTTAAACATAAAATGGACTAATATCCCTTTCCAAGTAGTTACTGCTGATGATTTTCTTAGATATTAGCCCTCAAAAGTGGAAAACATTTGACAGCAGTACTCTGCAAATAATTTTACTTTTATCACTCTTCAGTTATGGCAGGTAAGATGTGTATACTTTAAGACAGCAGCACAAAACTATTGAACAGGGCCCCGATATTCAAAAGAGTTGCTGCATCCATTAGGTTGTGCCAGCATAAGTCCGAAATCGCCCATTCTGAGATATTCAGCAGGAGGCAGTTGCACCCCAATCACGCTTGGAGCACAGAAGAATGATAGTGAATGTATGCACAACTGAAGGGGAGGAACCATGCATAAATGGTACAGTGCAATATTCAACAACATGCGCCTATGCGCAATAGGGAGCAAGTCCCCCACCTGTTGTAGCTCGTGCCGCCCTGATGGCAGCCACCTTCCTCCTTTATCTTCCTCCTGTCTGTGCCCATCTTCTTCTTGCACTCCTGCACCAGAGTGCTGGTGGCTGCCATGCATGTTCACTGCACGCCACTTCCTCCCATGCAGCAACTCGGGCCTGTGGTGTTCCCTGCCGTCCGCCGAGAAGTGGCTGCTGGTCCAGGTAGGCCTCAAACAGGCATCCATCTCGGCCTTGGTGAAATTAGGTCCTCCTCCCACCAATCTGTTCCTCCTCTCCCACAACTCGCTCGGCCATGATTCAGCCTGTGAGAATGAAAGTTGTTACCTGTGACTGTGCAGTCCCCTGCATGTCCCAAAATCCACAGTCCACACTCCCAAACAGCATGCAACTCAACAATAGACTGCAGTAACTGACTATGGCCAGGTCAGCCCAATGTCACACTTTTATAGTGCAGCCCATGCAAATGAGGGGAGGCGCAACTTTAAGTGGATGCAAATTACAGTGCTGCTGCCATTGAATGGCTGAGTAGCTGATTTGCATATGCTGCTGAATATCGCGTTGTGCGCTGTAATTGTATTGAATGTGCTGAGCAAGGCGCAGTTCTGTGACATGCACAGTACACACCTAACCCGCATGCCGGGTTGATGATGCAGCGCCTGCCATGCTGCTGACGTGCTGTGCATGGGAGGCAATGCAGAGCACAGCCACCATTGTGCCAGTGGCACTACAGCGATGTTCACCTATGTGGTGCTGTGGCACTGGGGCATCATAAGGCGCACTAAGGGCAACAGCACTGTAGGCGCTACTGGAGGTAGCCACAGGCAACAAATCGCTCTACGCATTGGGGTTCAAATCCGCTGTGCCTGTCCATGCGCCAGAGACCCTTGACCCTGTGCCCGACCTTTGCCCCCTAGGGCGCCATGTGTCAGGCATGGGCATCACTATCGCGCTGTTTGTGACAGCACGATAGGGAATGGCAGCGCCATGCAGCATCTGCACATGGTGGAACCATGCTGCAGGTGCCATTTGAACCTACTGAGCAAGAGAGATGGCTCAGAGGAGAGCTGCCCAGTGGAGCCAGATCAAAATGGCAAACCTGGTTGCCATTGTTGAGCCACTTTATGGCCCACTGTTTGGGGGAGGCACCCTTGGATAGGTCCAGGAGCCAGGTGTGGCAGGAGGTGACCAACGCCCTGGAGAGGCCACAGGAATGTGGCAGATGGTGGAGCAGTGCTGCCACAGGTATGGGGACCTGAGGCGGAGGGACCCAGACCTGCTTGCCTGCCTGTGGGGACATGCCAGGAGGGCATGGTGCCATGGCCAGGTAGGTGATGTCCATACACTTTTATCTTCCATATGGGTATCACGTTTGCATGTGTCCGGAACATGGGGGGACTGTCTGGTGTTGGCTGTGGTGGTGTCATCAGGGTGTGGGGTGGGAGGTCTGGCTGGGTGGGATTGCACACACATGGGGGCAGGGGACTTTGCTATGGGATTGTACTGATGTTCCTCTCTCCATATTTGCACCTTAGGGCCGAAGTGAGGCGGCTGGCGAGGCGGCAGCGCCAGCTGAAGGAACAGACCAATAGGAGGGTGAAGATCCACAGTGCCAGAGAGACCAGCTGGATGATGGTGAGTGCCTTACCTCCATGATTACTATTGCATGCTGTGTAACAGGACAGGCAGTGGGGCATGGCCACCATCCATTGACACCACTGCCATGCACACAACTTGTTACAGTCAGCACTGTCCAGTGGCACTGCTTGTCTGGGAGTGCATCAATGGTGTCCATGCGCGCACCGGGTACATGGCTGTGCCACTGCCTCGCACCACATAGCCATGTCACTAAACAGCCATGGTGGTGCTGTGCAGGACTTTGTCACTGGGTGTGTGCAGCGTCCACATGTCTGTGTGTACCTGGGTGGGCAGGTCTTGTGGGCAGGATCACTGTGGGTGGTCACACACCATCACAGAGGCATGACCCATGGCCGTATGCCATGCACAGTGGGTGGGCTGTATGGGGCTGTGCATTCACACCTATTGACTGTGCTCCTTGTCCTAGGTGTCCGCAAGCTGCAGGCTATCAGGGAGGTGCTGCAGGAAATACTCACTGTGGCTAGGGCATCACTGGACATCCTGCAGGGGTTTGAGCGGCTGGGTGTTCGGCAGAGACATGGAAGGCGGAGCAGCTGGAGCAGGAGTGGGGCTCCCACTGACCATATGTATGCTCTGATTTCCCCTACCCCCTGGACCCACCCTCACCCCTCCTTTCCTGTACCATTTGTTTCACCCTGCCCCTTACCCACCCCCACCTTGTTTGTGGCCCTCCCCACACATTTGTAAATAATTGTAAATAGTTTTGTTTGATGTGTTTGATTACAGATCTTTATATGAATACTGTGGTGGTCTCTGATTTGCAGCGGACTATAGGTGCTCAGCTGCAGTGGTGCATGGTGTCAGGGGTGGTGCAGTCATGGGTATGTATGTGTGTCCGTGGGGAAGTGACTATGGTGTGGGAGTAGCTATCAGTTAATGTCTGTGGTGTGTGTGTTGTTCCTGTGCACTGGATGACTGTGTGCAGTGGTCCATGGTGCATGCTCTGTGTCCATGGCGACCTGTCAGCCCATCCATGGCCTGTGCAGCTGACACACTTGCATGTCTGTGACCTGCACAGTCTGCTGGCATGTCAGTGGTGGCTGTCCATGCAGGGCAGACACTGTACCGTCACAATGCTGGGTTGCCTCCTGTCACTGGTGTGGTGCATGTCTGTCTCTGGTGACACTGTGGCCTCCGCTGTTGTTGTCCCACCTCCATGCTGTGGCTTGTGTGTGTGTGCAGAGGATGTGCACCACTGTCTGTGACTTGTGAAGGGTGGCTGCACTCCTGTGCCATGGAAGACTGCTGGCTGTGTGTACACGGTTTCCATGGGCCCACGCTGGGGCTTGGTTGCCCTTCCTGCGTCCCTGTGTTGGTGTGCCCTTGGTATGAGTGGGTGTTTGTCCATGCACTGTGTTGTATCCAGTGTGGTGCATGCTTCCATGCACCACTGTGGGTGTCTGCACTGGCTGTTGTGGGCAGTGCTGGGTTGGGGTGTGTCCTGGGAGGTGTGCAAGGTGCTCACCACTGGTGGTGGGGGTCCGGGCATGCTCTGTCATGTGTGGGGTACCTCATGTGCTGATGCATGTCGGTCTCTCAGCTGTACCTCAGGGGCTGTGCATGGTGGCTGTGTGTATGTCGCCTTTGCATTGCTGTGTGCTGCCACCCGCTGTTGGGTGCTCATGATGGGCTGCCTTGCATGGTTCTGTGGTGCACAGGGTTGCATTGTCACAGTGGGGGTGGTGGCATGCATGGGGGTATCCTGCACTGGTGGATGCTGCTCCTTTGCAGGGTGTCTGGGGTCATGGTGCAGGGTGTGCTCTGCATTGGGGGATGGTGTGGCACGGGGTGGTCGGCCCTCCTTGTGTGCCGGTCACAGCTGCCAGGGGTGTGATGGGGTACCATGGCCCAGCTGTGGGTTGGTTGCTTGTCTCCATGGACCAGTGGTTATTCCAGCCCTCCCCAGTTGAGCAGTACATGGGGTGTGGGGGATGATGTCTGTTCTGCTGTGAGTTCCTCTGCCCATCTGTGGCATGGGTTGTGAGCCCCTGCATCCCTGGTTGTGCTGTTGCATTGCTGCCCTGCTGCTGGGGGCATCCTGGTTGCACTATGGCGCCTCTGGACTGCTCAGCTGGGCATCCGTTGTTGCGCTATGGCGCATCAGATATGCTCAGCTTCCCTCCTTAGTTGCGCTATGGCGCAGGTGGTGTGATATTCATTCGTCGGCTGTAGGCGATCTTGGCCAGCTCAGTTTTTGAATATCGCGGCTCTTCCTCATGGGCGCAATGGACTTGTGCTTGTCTGCCATTAAGTACTTTTTGGGTGCAGTCTGAATATCTGGGCTATGTATTTTATGCAGTCCTAATAGCTGTACAGAGAATATGAAACCATGAAAGAAACATAGTTTGCCTGATCTTTATAAACTGTGTTGAGATGCACTTCTTGGTTAGACACAGGATGAAGGATCATTCATTTTGAAAATGTATAGTTTTTCTATTTTCTTTTTCTATTAACATGGAATAACTTCTGATTGCTTGTTAAGATTTCTTAGACTGTATGACCAAAATATCTCTTTCTTTTTGGGGATAATGAATAATTGGTTCTGGGATTTGTGTTTAAAGCTGTATATAAAAGCATATGTAGAGACGATATATAATGAACCATATCACAGCCCCTGATTTTGTAGGGGTGGGACAGGGTAACATGATGGAGGAATCTTATTTTCTTAGCTACGTAACTTCATTTTCAAGTATGTTTCAAGTCTTTAACATACTGCTAAGTATAATAAGAGTTTATATTATTTCCTCAGGTATGAATATAAAACTGTTTTCTTTACCTTATCTTTCTTTTCATACCTTCCATTTTTATGTATGCTTAAATAGTTTTATTTATTTATTCTGTATTTATTTCTATCTAGGATTATAATACCTTTGAGTGCAAGATGCTGTTTACAAATGTTCCACGTCAGTAGGTGAGGGTAACAGACGAAGGAATACTAAAAGATCTAAAATCTAAAATGACAAACGAACAGTTAAAATCCAGGAGAACTAACAGTGGTAGTCTAAATGACACAATAGTAATTCAAATCAAGGAAAATAATAGGTAAACACAGTAATTATACCAGCAATTAAAGAGAGTTGAGGTAAAGAGTAGTTATGGGGGAAGGGGTAGCAGTAGCAGCCTAGGCCTTATCAAGCTAAGCAATAGTCAAAGGGGGTTGTTGAAAAGGTAAACCAAAGGGGAGCAGAAATGGGGCACAGGAAAAGTTGGGAACTGAGGAGGGGTGAGGGTGGAGGCAGAGGAAGAGGAAGAGAGGTTGAGGCAGAAGAGAAAACAGAGAGGAGGGGAGGAAGTTGTGAGTCTAGGGGAGACGTTAGACAAAGGTTAAGATTTTGACAACGGAGGCAGTGACATATGCATGATAAGGGAGTCACTGAGGAAGCGGTCACAGGAACTGCTAGATGCCAGGTACTGTTTTTAGCAGGCACTTGAACTGGCCAAGTTTAGTGAAAAGATCTATCAAAATGCAAGAAATTGAACCAAAGGGGAGCTCTGCTTAGTAGTTGGTTGACAGATGAACAAGTGTGCTGAACTGCACGAAGGTGTCAGTAGTACTACAGACCCAGGAGGGAAGTAGGCCAAGCAGTGCTTTTTAAGCAAGTAAAGCAGGTTTGATGTTTAATCCTACTACTAAACTGTTGACAGCCAGTCTGTGCGTAAAGTTCACAGGTATGAGAAAGGTAGTGGAACCTATACAAGAAGCCTCGTGCCTTATTAAGTGTGACAGTTATCCCCTTGAAGTAAGGGGGAGGCAGAGCCATAAATAATGAGGCCATAGTCTATGATAGAGAAATGGAGCTATGGATAACCAGTTTGAGGGCTTCAGGAGTTAGATTATGCTTATGCTGATAGAGGAGCCAAATTTGTATATTACTGCTTTAGCTACATTCTCGATGTGCTGGGCAAAGGTGAGATGGTTATCCACGGTAACCCCTAGATATTTGAAATGCTCCACCAGATCAAATGGAACACTAAGTTGTTTTTTAATATTGAGGGCATGTGCATTAAACTTACTGCGAGAGGTGCTGAATATCCATAACCTTTGTTTTTTTGTAGTTTAATACCAGTTTCAGATCTAGAGCCATTTTCAACTTCCTCAAACCGAGTTGAAGGTGATATTTGAGAAGAGCAGGGTTACGTTGGCTTGAGAATATGACAGCATCATCTGCATACAAAATTAGTTTCTTTATATTAGTGATTATGTTTATTTCATTTTGTATCATATGATTTTAACATGTATGTTTTGTGCTATTTGATTTCAGTTATAATAAAAATTCCCTACATTTTCAAGAAATGCCATAGAATCTTTAACATCCACCTGAACAAGCAGATGGGACCTTGGCTTAAGTCTCACCTGAAAGATGGCACCTCAGGAGTGCAACACCACCCCTCATGCTGCACTACAATGTCAGTATTAAGTTTAACCCAAGTGACTGGATGGGGATAGAACCCCAAACCTTCTGATCTGTCCTCAGAAGCGGTGTGCAACCTGCTGAGCCACTGACACTGATCCTGGGTAGCAGGATGGGTCCTATGAGGAGAGAATGAACAGCTTCAATATGTATTTTTCCGAGTGTAGGAGGTATGGGGCATGATAAAAACATACACATTTCTACAGGGATTTAATAGGATAAACTACACTGAGTTGATCAAACATAGAAACATAGAATTTGATGTCTGATAAGGATTGCTTGGCCCATACAGTCTACCGATTTTCCTACCTACTGTAATACCATAGAGACTACTTGATCTCAACTTAGCCCTCACTTCCCTAACAAGCGAAGGTTCCCTTTCCTGTCTCATTTGCTCTTGAATCCTGTCACAGCTTTTGCCCATATCACCTCCACTGTAAGGATGTTCCAGAAATCCACCACTGTCTCTGTGAAGAAGAACTTCCTAACATTTCTCCAAGTGTACCCTCTGGCTCCATAGCATGCCCCTTGAGCATATTCTTTTCTGAAAATGCTTCCTTCTTGTACCTTATTTATACCCATGAGGTATTTGAAAGCCTCTATAATATCACTCCTTTTCCTGTAGTCTTCCAGGATGTACATATTGAAGTCCTGTGAGTCCTCTCTTACACGCCTGTGATGGTAGACCTTGCACTATAATAGTTGCCTCCTCTGACCGCTAACACTCTGTCTGTGTCCTGGAGATGTGGTCTCCAGAACTGGACACAGTACCAGGTGAGGTCTCACCAATGATTTATATAGTGGTATCACCACCTCCCTCTTCTGCTGGTGGTACGCTCCCCTTATGCACCCTAGCATCCCACTGGCTCTCCCACAGCCTTGTCACACTGTTTGGCTACTTTTACATCATCAGATATGATTATCTCCTTGGTCTCTTTCCTGTTTGGTGGTTGCCTATACCACTCACCGCATCCTGTACTCTGCCCCTGAGTTCCTATGCCTAAGTTCTTGATTTTACACTTCATTGCATTAAAACTTATTTGCCACTCTCTTGACTACTGCTCTAGCTTTCCTAGATATGTATTAATTTTTCTACCCACTTGGAGCATCTACCCAATTGTAGATTTTAGTGTCATCTGCAAAAGGGTTCTATGTGACAAGGCGACTGAATATCAGCGACTGGTCAAAAGGACACAAAACCACAAAGGAGACTGAAAACAGTATGTTATTTAATGCGGGGCTTTCCCCACCCCACCTCCTGGGGGCTTTTTCTCCCACACTCCATTTATTAAGATTCCTACCTGGGGGCTGCAACTCAGGGAAAGTGGTGAAATCAAGGTCGCCCACATTGTCGGTGCCATTGTGCAGTCACCCTATGTCCAGTCGCTGACATTCAGTCGCCCATATCACAGGCTACCCAAAAGGACACACCTTCTTATCTAGTCCCTCTGTAATATCCCTAATAAATACATTAAAGAAGACTGGTCCCACTACTGTTCCTTGTGGCACATCTCTGGTCATCCTCCTTCCTCAGAGTGGACACCACCCTCTAATGCCTGTCCCTCAACCACTTCCATACTCAGTTTACCACTTTGGCCCCACTCCAATGCTGCTCAGCTTGTTTTCTAGTCTCCTATGTGGAATGGTGTCAAGGCCTTACTAAAATCTAGGTAGGCCACATCCACCACTCCACCCCGGTCTATTTCCTGTCACCCTGTCAAAGAAATCTATCAGATTTGTTTGTCATGACCTCCCTGGTGAATCCATGCTGCCTCAAATCCTGTAAGCTGCTGGTAACAAGATATTCTACAATCTTTCCTTCAGCAGTGATTCCATTAATTTCCCCACCACCGAAGTCAAACTGACTGGCCTGTAATTTCCAGCTTCCTCCCTGCTATTTTTGTAAAATGGGACTACATCTGCTCTCCTCTAGTCCTCAGGAACCATTCCTGTCTCCAGTGGGTGGAACAGGGCTGTCAGAGATGCAGCCAGCACCTCTGAGCTCCTTCAATATCCTTGAATGTTTCCCATCTAGTCCCATTGCCTTGTCCACTTTCAGACTGGTGAGTTTCTTCAGGACTTTCTCCTCTGTAAATGAACTAGTGTCCACCTCCTTCCTTCAATGCTCCTGCCACTTAACTGTGGTCCATCACCTTCCCCTTCCTCTGTGAACACTGAACAATAATATTTGTTCTGGAAGCCTCTTTACCTGGTACCCTCCATACACTCCTCCCTGTCACTCCTTAGCCTTACAGTCCCTTCCTTGGGTTTCTCCTTTCATTTACATATCTAAAACATGTCTTGTCTCCTTCTTTACTGCCTCTACTATTTTCTCCTCTGTTTTGCCTTCACACTCTGACTGATTTCCTGCCTCCCTCTGCATCTCATGATACACCACCCATCCTCCTCTCTGTGTCTCCTTATACCTCCTGAATGCTGACTTTTGCCCATACCTTCCAGCCTCCTCTTCTGAGAACCATAGTGGTTTCCTTTTCCTCTTGCTTTCTTACTTGTGTGATGCAGAGGTTTGTTGCCTTTCCTATGGCCCTTTTAGTGTTGCCACTGTGCCTCCACTCCACCTGTTTCCTCCCCTGCCAAGGCACCCTGAAGCAGTCCCCATCTTTGTAAAATAAGCCTTCCTGAAGTCTAGGACCCTTGCCTTAGTGTGGTTCAAGTCTGGCTCAGTAGTTATAGTGGTTCCCAGGTTGCCACCCACCTTGACATCTGTAAAGCTGTCCTCATTGGTGAGTATCAGGTCCTATAGTGCTGTCTCATGACTGGACTATCTTACTAGTTGCCTGAGGACCCCCCTGCAGGAGTCCAGGATGTCTCTGCTCCTAGCTGAAGCTGCAGCTGGGCTGCTGCAATCCACATCTGACAGATTGAAGTCCCCCACCTGCAGCACTTCCACCCTGGTTGCCGTCTTTTGGATGGCTTTCACCAGTATCTTGTCCATCCCCCATGCTGGAGGTCTGTAGATTATGCCAGTGTGAATAGCGGTTCCACTTCCTGCCTCTTGTAACCCACATTGCCTCCACCCTTCCCTGTATTCCCTGTATCTCTGTAGCTACCTGCTGTCCCTCCAAGAGCCACTCCCCCACCTTTCTTACCCTAGCAGTCCTTCCTGAACAGAGCATTGCCTAGTATGGCTATATCCCAGTTCATGGTTCTCATTGCACCATGACTAGGTGATGGTAGGCAATGTCCAGCTCAGTCTCTGCTATGCTACACAAGGTCCAGGGTTTTATTTCCCAGACTTCGAGCATTTGTGCACATGGCCTTCCAAATTCTTCTATCACTCTTCTTGTCAGTCCCTCTTTTCCTATTGCATAATCTTCTTATCCCTTCTGCCTTCATTCTCACTTCTCCTCATTTCTACCACCAACTGGAACCACAGCAGCACCACAGGTACCAGCGATACCTTGGCACCACAGTGGCTGACTGTCTCTGCTAGTCATCCCTCCTTGGGTGTTCCTGTGGCCTGAGGAGTTACCACTCGCTGCTAGCTGGTCAGGCTATACTTCCCAGGGGCTCTTGTCAAGTGGCTGCACCTGGGTCTAGTGGTTGCCTGTTGCCATATCATGGCAATGTGTGCATTCAGTGCTGTAACATCAGCCACTGTTATACTGTCTGAGATGCTATTACCTGTGGTACACCTCCTTTAATTGAGTCCAATTGTTGGGGCACTACTGTAGTGTGTTGAAGGAGAGTTACACCTCATTCCACTGTGTGTAACATTCTTTCTCAGCTGCAGAAAAAACTGGCTGTGAATAGCCTTTCAGGAGCTGTGCCTTACTTATCTCACACCTTTTGTCCTGAGGACTTGCACAGCTGCACTTTTTCCACAGCCCATAGTGTTTTCTGGAGCTGTGGAGGGTTTTGTGAATAGCACTTGGAGCAAACTCCCTTTCTTTCCATAGCTGAGGAAGTTTTGGTGACTTAGGGAAGGTTTTGCACCTTCTGAAAGCTTTGAGAATCCTGCCCCACATATCTGTCGGGAACTGCTTACTATATTAAAAGATAGACAGTGCAGTTTCTGTATGACTCTCT
This sequence comes from Neoceratodus forsteri, assembly GCA_016271365.2. Classification (NCBI taxonomy): domain Eukaryota; kingdom Metazoa; phylum Chordata; order Ceratodontiformes; family Ceratodontidae; genus Neoceratodus; species Neoceratodus forsteri. The sequence continues at coordinate 631,715,188 of CM057455.1, read as the reverse complement.
CTTAGTATGACTGTCCCTTAGAAGGTAGCAAGTGATTTTTGGGAGATAGCAAGTGATTTTGTTTTCTCAGAAGAAGCCAGAAGGGAAGGAAACATATTCATTTCAGTGCTTTACAGTAACTTGTAATTGCTATTTTTGTTATTAAACTTAGATTGTGGGCTTTTGTGACACTGTAATTTCTTTGCTGTCTTTACTTAGAATTGTTTTGGGCTGTTGAAAATGTAAAACGTAGTGGTGGTGTATTTCTTTGCTGTCTTTAATTGCTGCAAATTTAGTCTTGGCTTGTCTGACTTGCCCTGTAGTCTGGGTGTGAGTGGTGCTAATTGTCTGGCCTCTGACCGAAGCATGTGATAAGTGGAGGTGGGCTTAGTCAGAGTTGAAGCAGCAAGTGATTTTTTGTTTTCTGTGAAGAAGCCAGAAGGGGAAGGAAACATATTCATTTCAGTGTATTACGGTAACAGGTAACTGATATTTTGTGATTAAACTTAGACTGTGGGATTTTAGTGACACTGTAATTTCTTTGCTGTCTTTACTTAGAATTGTTTTGGGCTGTTGAAAATTTAAAACTTAGTGGTGGTGTATTTCTTTGCTGTCTTTAATTGCTGCAAATTTTGCCCCTCCTCCCTTCCCCAACTCTTAATTATATGCCCTGTTAAATCTGATTGACAGAGCTAAACACAAGAGATAGTATGGAGTGTAGAGTAGGAGGGCATAAGGGAAGAAGCCCACCCTAGCACGACAAGTGTTTTGATTCATTTATTTATTTACTTTTTTAAAAGAAAAGTATCTGAGGATCAGTGGCAGGATTTTGGACAGTAAATTAATTAAAAGGAACTAGGAGGCTTCAGTAACAGCTAAGTAGTGGAATAGCAGTATAATTGCAGTATAATGTGAGGAGTGGTGCAATGCAGTAGCTGCAGGGCAGCCATATTCAAACAGACCTTCTGAAACTGAGGTGCTGCCCTATCTGCATCATCTCTAGACCGTGGGATGAGGTTGCCAGACTCAGAGCAGAAGTAAACTGGGTCAGAGTACTATCACCCTATCCAGAGTCCACACAGTCAATGCCGCTGCCTCAAAGGATGCAGAGAATGAAGAGCACTTGGATGACAGTGGGCTCAGATCGAGTTAAGATGGTCAGGCAGAGGCACATCCCAGATCCTGTTCCACTCAAGAACTCATATGCCACACTGGCAAATGGGGCAACCAAACAGAGGTACCCAGAGAAGTGGAAGGAAAGGATGTGGAGGTTAGCCAAGGAGGTGACCTCAGCAGGAGACCAGTGGACCCCAGGGAGGAGGAAGTGAATCCTGGTGGGGACTCCATCATAAGAGGGATCCAGCTAGGAACACAGGAGGGGGAGGGGAGGACAGGGAGGTGAGGTGCCACCAGGTGCCATGGCATGGAGGATAGAAGGAAGATCCTGGGGATCACTGGGAAGGCAAGACGGAGGGTGAGCTGGATGTCATTATCCACCTAGGTACTAATGACCTGGCAAATGGGGAGCCAAAGGAAGTTCAGGAAGAGTTTAGGAAATTGGGAGGAATCTCAAGCAAGTAGCTACTTCTGTCACCTTCTCAGAAGTACTACCTGAGAGGCATGGGAGAGCATAGGTGCATGCACCAGGAACTTTAACTCATGGTTGAAGAACTGGTGCTGTGAGGAAGGGTTTGGATTCATTGGTGACTGGGACCCACCTGGAGAGATGGAGGTTTGTTCAAGCCTGATGGCCTCCATCCTTCCTGGAGGGAATCCAACCACTCAATGATAAGTTTAAATGCTACATTGACAAGCATTTAAACTAGCTAAGGGGTGACAGGCCAGCAAGGAGGGTACCTACTTGCTCACCCCCAGAGCTAGCAGCGGAACCAGTGAACTGGAGGAGAGGATAGCTCAACAAAGCAGTGTGCAAATGATGGAGATTAGCACCCAAGAGGGTGGGTAGGCAGAAAAAATCAGCAGAAGGACAGACAGCAAGGAGAACCAGGGATAAAGGACAACCAGGGAAGGGGCTGGAGTAGAACAGCTAAACAGTCTAGGAGATCAAATCATGGAAGCCATATGTGCCAATGCCAGGAGCCTTAGCAACAAGATGGAAGATCTGGAGGCTGTCATGGTGCAGTCATACCTGACATTGTGGCCATCACAGAAACCTGGTGTAATGATAACCATGACTGGGAGATGGCAATTCCTGGCTACAACATATTCAGAGGAGACCGGGCAGGTAGGAAGGGAGGAGGAGTGGCAATGTATGTGAAAATGACATAAGGGCCACAGAGATCTAGGAGGAACAAAATGGGGAGAGAGACACTGCTGGTTAGCTGGAAAGGAAAATGGGGCCAGCCATCCACACAGGTGTGGTCTATAGACCACCAGCCCAGGAGGAAGAAACAGATAGGGAGCTGATGCTAGCCATACAAAGGATGGCAGACAAGGGTGAGGTAGTACTGGTTGGAGACTTCAATATTCCAGATGTGGACTGGAGCATCCCAGCAGCAGCATTAACTAGGGGCAGATTTATCCTGGACTCCTTCAGAGTGAATTCCTCAAGCAACTGGTCATGGAACCAACTCAGCAGAAGGCAATACTGGACCTTGTGCTCACAAACAGGGACAGTGTGATGGGGTAACAGTGGGGAGCACATGGGGAATAGTGACCACCAGTCACTGTGGTTTGAAATCACAGAAGGAGCGGAACCAAACCACACAAAAAGACGATCTTGGATTTTAGGGGGCAGACTTTGGGAAAATGGGAAGATACTTGAAAGAGGCATTAAGGGAATGGGTCAGGAATCAAGGGTTGAGGAACAGTGGCAGTATTTAAAATGGGGATTACAAGAGCAACAGAATTATGCATTAAGCAGGTTAGCAAGAGGAAAAGGAAGAGGAGGCCATTATGGTTTTACAAAGAGGTAGCAAAGAAAGTGAAAGCCAAAAAGATTGCATTCAGGCAATACAAAAGACACAGGCAGAAGAGGATAGGAGAAGTACCAGGAGAAGCAAAGGGAGGCAGGGAGGTCAGTAAGGGAGCCAAAGCTCAGACAGAACAGCACATTGCAAAATCAGTGGGTAGGGGACAAAACATTTACAGGCATAAGTGAAAAAGAAAGGCAAAGGAGGGAGGGATAGTGAGACTGAAGGGGAGATGGGAGCCACGTGGAGGATGGCAACAGTAAAGCTGACATACTGAATAAGTATTTCTGCTCAGTCTTTACTGAGGAAGAGGAGGGTAATGGGTCTGAAGGAGTACAAGGGTGAGAATGATGCAGAAATGGACACAAGTCCCTTTACATAAGAAAGGGTACTGAAGGAACTGGAAATAATAAGAGTTGATAAAGCAATGCAGCCAGATGGGGTGCACCCAGGTCCTTAAAGAACTCAGAGAGGTGGTGATGAACCTCTGGCTATCCTGTTTTGCCGATCACTGGAAACAGGGAGGCATGCAAAGACTGGAGGACAGCAGATGTAGTCCCCTTATACAAAAGTGGGAACAAAGAGGAAGGGAACTACAGACCAGTCAGCCTCACCTCGGTAGTGGGGAAGATCATGGAAGCACTACTGAAGGAGAGATTGGTGGAACATCTGGTTGTCAATGGACTGCAGGATTCAAGGCAGCATGGTTTCACCAGGGGAGGTCATGTCAGACCAACCTCATTGAATTTTTGACTGGGTGACTAGGGAGGTGGATCAGGGGAGGGCAGTGGACATGTCCTATCTGGACTTCAGCAGGCTTTTGGCACTGTGCCACATAGAAGACTATTACACAAACTAGGGAATATGGGTGTGGGCAGGACAGTGTGTGGGGGTAGGTAACTGGCTGGCAGGACACAGAGGTGGTGGTAATGGCTGTCACTCCACAGAGGGAAGAGTGACCAGTGGAGTACCACAGGGATCAGTGCTGGGACTCGTCCTATTCAACATCTTCATGAGTGACATTGTGCAGGACCTAGAAGGCAGAACTTCACTGTTCGCTGATGACACAAAGCTCTGTAACAGAGTAGACACACCAGAAGGTGTAGACAGAATGAGAAGGGACCTGCAGAAACATGAAGAATGGTCAGGGTTTGGTAGTTGAAATTCAATGCAAAGAAGTGCAAGTTAATGAATATGGGGCACAAAAACCGTGGCACAATATATCAGTTGGGGGTGAGGATATAGCATGCACCCAGCAGGAAAGGGATCTTGGGTTATTATCTCTGATGACCTCAGGTAGGAAACAGTGTGACAAGGCAGCAGGTAAAGCAAATAGGCTGCTGGGATGCATAGGAAGGCATCACCAGCAGGAAAAGGGAGGTCATGATTCCAATATACAAGACACTAGTGAGGCCCCACCTGGAGTACAGTGTACAGTTCTGGAGACTTACCTCACGTAAGGACATAGACAGGGTAGAGAAGGTTCAGAGGAGGGCAACAAAGATGGTACATGGATTGCCTCACAAGTCCTATGAGAACAGGTTAAAGGAATTGAATATGTACTTCCTGGAGGAGAGAAGAGGACAGAGGGGACATGATAGAGACATACAAGTATCTTACAGAGAGAAACAAGGTGCAAGAATACACTATTTTTAGCGAAAAAAATGTTCCAGGACTAGAGAGCATGGCTAAAGTTGGAGGAGGACAATTCAGAGGAAATGTGAGGAAGAATTTCTTCACAGAACGGTTGGTGGACAAGTGGAACACCTGGCCTGAGAAGTGGTGGGGGCTGAAACAATCATGGGATTTAGGAATGCATGGGATAGGCATAATGGAATTCTGGAGGTCAGGGTAAGGGGCAATAGAGTTCTAGGAAAACATAAACTGAAGTTACAAACTCAAATGGGCAGACTAGGTGGGCCTTAGGCTTTCATCTGCCAACTGTCTATGTATCTATGTAGAATGGTGGGCTGATACTCAGCAGTTGATCACCTCTTCTTCTGACTGCAGCTATGGAGCACAGTGTTAGCCAGAGAAACAATATCTTAAACCTTAGAACACAATCCCAACAGCTCTTAACTGAACAGATGGAAACAGGACAGGATAATAGGAAACAGTTAGAACTGTTAAACATGAAATGTTTCAGCTACAATACAATAGACAAATGACTTTATAGTTAAAACAAAGGTTTGGAACTCAAGGGTAGAAAGCCCAGACCACTCCATTGAAAGATTTTTGTGTCAGAGGTAGGCAAAACCAATTGATGGAAATTATAAAAACTGCTGGGGTTTCAATTACAGGGGATATGGGTATTTTACAGGAAATGGGCAGGCAATTAACAGAACAACAGGAATCTGGCATCTCCTATCTGGAGTATTTTGAACAGGTGTTGAGAGCTGCACACGTTCCAAATTGAGCCAACACAGGCTGATGGCCTCTTAGCTCCCTTAACTATGTCAAGATTGATGGAGGCTATTAAGTCACTCAGGAAGGAGACAGCACCTAGGTCTGATGGGTTACATATTGAATTCTATTTAAAGCTATTACAATTGATCCTACAAGAACTAGTCACAATATTTCAGTCCTTCTTCTCTGAGTTAGGTTGAATGGCCAGGTGTTTGAAGGCTTGCTTATTTTCTATACAAAAAGGGATAAAACTGATTTACAGAATGGAGACAAATTACTTTATTGAATATGGATTTTAAAATTTTTGCAAAGATTCTCTGCTTATGTATCTCAAGGGTTCTAAACTCAATTATTCATAAGGCCCAGTTCTATGCCATTCCTGGGAGATGGATTACGGAGGCCCTGTTCTTGCTTAGGACCATCATGGAACAAGGAGCTCAAGGTAACTCTGATGGGTTTATGATGAATGTTGATCAGTCAAGAGCCTTGATAATGTCTCTCATGCATTTTTTTGGAGTGTTTAAAGATGTATGAACTTCTGTCATTTTATTGACTGGATACAATTGTGCTGTCAAAGGCCTTTGTTAAACATTATGATAAAAATGAATATGGCAAAAGTGCAAGATCAGAAAAAGAGTTCATCACGGATATCACCTAAGCCCCTTGTTGTACATTATCACAATGAATCAACTAGTTAGAATTGTAGTTTCTTCCTCTAGTATTTTAGGTCTATGTCATCCAAATGGATCTCTGTGAAATGTATTGCATTGCAGATGACCTAATTTTACAGTTACTGATGCTGAGTCACAGAGAAAAGCAATTAACCTGGTACAGTCCCTATCAACCATTGCAGGGGGAAGATTTATACAAGCAAAGTAAATGTATACCTATAGCAGTAAGTCTGAAGACTCGGTTTCAGTAGGTGGGGTTGTGGTAGATTTAGAACCCTGTAAATTTTAGGGGTTTACTTTGGAAGAGGAACATGTTTAGCTATAATTGGGCCCATTAAATTTGGGAAGGACAACAGCTCATGACAAAATGGAACAGGTGGCAAATGAATTAGATGAAAAGGGTATATCTAATTAAAACTTTTTAGTACCTTTTTTACATATTTAAGCTATGTGTACCCTGGTCCAAAATGTCTAGAAACTTGATTATATTATTGTTTCTTTTCCTGTCTCTGGGGAAGTAGGTTGAATCCAATTAAATGGGGTATTACATGTCTGAATAGGAAAGATGGGTGGTGGAGATGCTACATCCTGTATTTTTTGGTGGATAATTTTTCTTTATGCTAACTTCTTACCACTGATCAGAACAGTATGGCATTGTGGGTGGTTTGGGTGGCCCTTGGTTGGTTGAGGTTATGCAGGATTAGAGGGATATGGAATTTAGACATAAAATCAAATGCCTCAGAGACTTAACCCTGTGTGATGGATTGTTTCAATAATTAAAAAAATGGAACATTTCACAGTGTCTTTTATTATCGACTCATTGGAAGCACTATATAAACATAATAGTGGAGATTATTTTGTAGAACAGCCTTTTCACAACCTATCAGTCTCTGAAAACAGGCGACAGTGCACCTCTTAAATTAGCCTAGAATCCCCAAAATGTGGGATGTGGTTTGGTTGGGGGTTCTCAATAGAATTATGTAAAAGGTAATCAAGAGATGGCAACGATATTGTCCCAGGGAACACTGTCAGTTGGAGATTGAAACTATGGAGCATCTTTATTTTTAATGTCCATATGTAATTACATTCTGGATGGAATTATCCCAGCAATGGTGATTGGATATGTGGCTGCACATGTCTTCTGTTATATTGTTTAAAGGGTATTTCCAGTAGGGTGGGCCAATATGATACTGGTTCTTTGAGGTTATTAATGGTGTGTTTTGTTTACAGGATATGGAGGTGCACTGTAGATTAGTGCTTTAGCTGCAAATTATCTCACAGAAAGAATTAATTCAACTGATTCTGACTGAGTTACAAGAATTGAAGCACCTACACTATAAGCTACTGCAAGGCAATTGTGGCATACACATTGGGATGCCTTTAAATGGCTGTGATAATGAGACAATTTTATGGATCTTACTTACTGAACTAGTTTTGGGTTCAGGGTGATATGTTCAGGAAGTGAGTGACAAATTATTCCCTCTGTCCATTGTATAAGATGTTAAAAGGAAGCAAATGTAATTATGTAATTTTACAGCATTTGCCAATTTAATTTTCTGGATATGAAGGTTGTTACACATTTCTTCTTATTTTGTAGTGCATATTGTAAAACTCATGTTTGTCATTTCCTTGTTACTGTATGATGGAACTGCTTAATTTTCTTTTAATTAACAAGGCTGATTTTCTTTTTTTTTCTTTATGTGACATGAAACATGTTTTACTTTGGTTAACCCTGGTTTCTACTTTTAATAGAAATTTCCCATACTCTTGGGGTGGGGTGGGAGGAACTTATATGATATGTATTTATTAATGTGTATTTTCCTTTTCTTAATGAGTTACTGGTTTATGGTACTGTTCAGTATGCCTTAATGTTTCTAGAAGGGATGTATGTATGAATCTACTGGTTTACGGTTTTATGTTTTGAGTTATGTATTATGATTTGTTTTGAAGTGTTGAATTAAAAATTCTGCTACTCTTTGGTATGGAACACTGTTTCCATTGACAGGCTGGAGGAGCCCAGCATTTTGCTGGCAACCACTGATGAAGGAGGAGGTCTGCAGTCCCTGAACAAGGGGCAGCTGGGATTCACCCACAGGGTGGTCAGCAAATCACCCCAACTCAAGGAATTTTGTGCATAATCACATGGAGAGTTCTGATTTGGATGATGAAGATGAAGGAGATGAAATGTATGACACACCTGGGGAAGACGACTCATCAAGAGAAGCTAAAATGCTTAGTGATGGAACTGGAAAAATCATCGACCAAATCCGCACTGCAAAACAAAAATAAGAGGAGGAAAGAAAAGAAAGAGATTTAATCACTCACCTGATATTTAAGGTACTGACTAATACATGCAAGCAGTTGGCCACTAAGAGTTCACAGGAATGATAGATACAGACCACAGGACTGCAACCCAAACAACACACTGAGAGGACGAACTGCAAAAAACTGGTCACCAAAAAGCCTTACAGAATGCAGGCTAGTCAGAAACAGAAACAGGGCCTGGATTCCAAACAATTCCAAGGAATAGGAAGAAAATACTCATACAGGGTTTGAAGCCATGAGATGATCAGGCAATGTTCCTGATCCTACAGGTACTTCATTAAATTCTAATGCCATTGTAAATTCCACTAATGTTGACTATCATAGCATTAATGGTGGCACTATGGAACAAAATACAGCTGCCTCCCCCACTCCCACCTACAAGTGAGCAAGGTGCAGCTGGAGAAGAAAATGCAAATACCTTCTTTGCCAGTTTGTTCCATCAACCTGTGAAACTGTCTAGAGACACAGTTTCAGACAGATTTTTATTGGTAAATGATTGCTCAAACAATCTTTGGGGTTCACTCCCTCTGAAGTTTATGCTCTAATACATGCCAGGGAGAGGCCTCTTTCAACAACAGTTTTTCAACTCCAGCCTTTTAGAAAGATTCTGGTGAAAATATGCAAACTTGAAAACAAATTATTTGTAGGCTGATTTTATTGTTATCCCTTACCAAACAATCCTTCAGAGTCATCATGATTTTATTCAGAAAATGAGTGTGTGAACATTACCAATGTCCTTTTTGACTGTAAAAACATTGTTCTGTGCAAGGAGACCCTGTATTAACACTAGATGATGAGGGCTTTTGGAAGGGTGGGTGGAAAATAAAGGTTAAATTGCACCAAGCAGTAAATGACATAGTGCATCTCCCAAATTGCTTCTACATAGGCAGAGATAAAGGCTTTTGTTATACCCAGGCCAACCCAAGGTCTGTTTCAAATGCGGACCCACAGGCATATAAGCACCAGCTGTGACAAAATACAATACACCTGTTGTGGAGAAATGGGACACCCTAGTGTGCACTGTTTTAAGGACCCAAATGTAACTTATGCATTGATACTGGACATAACTTCACTGACTTCCCTTGGGTGGTGAAAAATAATGAAGACGCAGACTTTGGAGTACTGGACATAAAATGTGCAAAAATTCTCATAATGCTTGTTTCCAGAAACCCACTGCAACAGAAAATCATTCTGAACAAGAACAAGCTGCATAACATAATGATGCCTTTACGGAGGCTGGTGACAGTAGCTCTGTAAATCAGGAGTATTCAGCACAAACTGCAGATGCTTTACAAGAGGCGATCCCCACCAGAAGTCAGTAAACAAGAACCAGTTTTACAACAGTTAGGAAAAAGAGGCAAAAGAAAGACCTAATATAGAAAAACAAGCAGAACAGCAAGACAATATTATAGACACAAGAAACAAATATGGGCCTTTGCAGTAGGATGACTCTGAAGTATATTTGAAGGGAGATTCTGACACTGCCTTGATTCTATCCTCAGAACAGAGACAAATGACTGCCCTTAACCAATGGATGATACTAGACCTAAAAGCCAAAGGGCACTGTGAGTTGCTGGAGCATCATGCAAAGTGAAATGACTTTTCCTTTTGGATCCTACTTCATATATCACTTATGTAGCATATTTGAATGCTAACAGCTTACTTTCAGAAAAAAGGCATGCCACCTTTTCGAACTTCCATAACACGATGTAAACGTTCTTTCAAGATACAAGATTACATCATTTTTGTGATATAGAAGAAGCAAACAGAAATTGGATTTTGGTCAGTGTTGTTGGTCAGGCAATGACAGTTTTCAAGGGTTAGGATTTGTTTTCTTACTGCTGTTAAGATATTGAGTCAGATTGATATTTTTTCTGGCAGGGCCCTACTTTTAGATGTATGCATAAAAAACATGGACTTTAGGTTCATAAATGTCCATGCACCACAACTAAAGTTTCACAGGGTAGAGCTTTTTGAAAAAAATCAAGCCATTGCTCCTCACATCTAAGAATGTCATACTGGGGAAGATTTTAATTGTAGTATGCTTGACACTAATAGGTTTACAGACTTGTAAAACTTTTTGTGACACAGATTACCTTAGGACCATGATACATGACATGGATCTCAAGGATGTTTTTCAGGCCCAGCAGAATCCACCACCACATACCTACTCTTGTGGCAGATGATCCACCAGGATAGACTATTTCTTTATAACAGAGCAGTTACAAATTCAAAAATCTAAAGTAGTCACTGTAGCTTCCTTTAACCATCGATTAATGCTACTTAGCCTAGAAATCATTGGAACAACGAGGAGGGCCAGGGACCTGGAAATGTAACCTGAATTTGTTAGAGAACCCTTGATAGTAGATGGTCTCAATCATGTACCGAGGCACAGCTCTGTGTTTTTTTTAATATGACAGCAGTGCAGACTGGTGGGAGGACACTAAAACAGACATCAATGACTGTTTAAAACAGTGGGGAGAATAAATGAGAAATATAATACAGACAGGGGAAAAACACTTAGAGAGCAATTACAACAGCTAACTCAGACAGTCTGTGATGGAGTAGAGAGATCTCTTATTTTAATAAAAAGATAAAAGAAGAAGTAGTAGTGCTACATGAGAAAATGTTGGAGAAACAACAACAGTATTGCACAAAAGGAAAAAAAGTAAAACTGCACCTCTAAACAACTGTGAATCTATAAATGAACTAAAAATATTTCTTACTTGAAAACTAAAGCTGGGAACATAGTTAGAGACAAAACAAATATCTTACAGATGATAGAAGAATTTGTTTCAATTGTATTTATGAGTGAACATCTTTCTCCAACATCCAAAACTGGTTAGGAAAGTGCAATCTTTCTACATTACCCTTGGAAGTGCATAATGCTTTGCTCACACCAATCACCACACAAAAGTTAAAGCAGCTATTTTTACTTTAAGTGCAGGAACTACACTAGGTCTGACGGATTACCTCATGAAATATACAAATTAATTTTTATAAAATTACAAACAGAATTGATGTTCGTCTATAATGACAGTTTGCAAAAGGAGAATTACCAAAATCCATGAACACTGGATTACTTTTGCTTTTATACAAAACAGGTGAAAGGGGTGATCTTAGGAAATGGAGATCCATTATGCTAATTAACACGGATAGCAAAATGTTAATGAAAATTTTCTGTAGCAAGCTTCCTTAGCATTGGAACATATAATACACCCAACTCAATTGAGTGGAGTAGCATTTCGAAAATGCATGGTGCACTGATTGTCCTTTGGAAGATCTTCTTGGCTAAAGGAAATAATGAAGAAATTATGGGCTATATTATTAACATTGATCAAATGAAAGACTTTGCTAGAATAGAATACACATATTTATGGGCAGTAATGACTGCATATGGATTCCCACCCTGTTTATTTTCTGGTGCAAACATGTTATAACACACCAAGTATAATTCCCAGCATTAATGGCTGGACAGGTAACCACATACCAGTAGGGAGAGAAGTTTGGCAGAGTTGTTTCTTAGTCCCTTTTTATATCCTCACCATTGACCCACTATTACACTATTTAAATAAAAATATTTTTAGAAGATTTATCGGTAGGATTTGATGACAGGAATATTTGCTGAATTGCATATGCAGATGTTAGGGAATATTATAGGTGATGAACAATCTGAGATTGTTGCTAAACAGATTATGGCTAAATTTGAGACTGTTTCAAACTCAAGAATCAATATGGATAAGAGCTATATAATTCTCATAGGATTAGGAAGATGTACCTTAACAAAAGTTTTAGGTTTCCCAATGGTACAAGGCTATCATAAATGTTAGGCATGTTATTTTGGAGGTCCAGACCTCAAATGTACAACTGGGATCTTAAACTGAAGGAAGGAAGTACTGCTGCTGCTAATGGAACAAATGGAAAATAGGGAAAATAAGCTTTTTTTATTATTAAAACATTTTCTGTTGCTTATTTTCTTCTACATCCTATCCCCAAAAAATTAGAAACCACATTGTATAGCATTTTTAGTGTGTCTCGGGCAGCTAATTAAATCCACTGAAATGGGGAATTGTCTATTTATCAGTAGCAGAAGTTGGCTTGAATATGATTCATCCTGTAGTTGTTTTAAATTGTCTTTTTGTATCAGAACATTGTTCCTCTTTTTTAAATGAGGACAAAATATGTGGACATTGGGTTTGGGACAGTTTAGGGATACTGCTCAGAACTGGGGACTGAACTCTCCACTCTCCAAACAAAACACATCACAGGGCTCCTACCACATTTTACAGAAATATTTAGCAAATTAACATTTTGGGGTATAACAAAGAAAGAACTCACACAACATTAAAGAAGAATCCTATACAAAATAATTTAGACACACAGTTTATAGAACTACCATGGTACAAGGACAGACCACCACAGGAATTAAGAATTATATCAGACAGATTTATTAGCTGGTGAACCCCTGTGTATATGAGGGACTTTCTATGGCTCTGTGTTCACCTAAAACTAGGAGTCAAGAACAACACAAACCATAAGGATAAGAAGGAAAGACTGTGCCCCAGGGGAGGGAGTGTGCACTTTTTGAAACAAAATCACTCTTTTGGCTTGCCCTTATGCTGCTTTTCCTTCTGGCACTATTTAAACATAAAATGTACTAATATCCCTTTCCAAGTAGTTACTGCTGATGATTTTCTTAGATATTAGCCCTCAAAAGTGGAAAACATTTGACAGCAGTACTCTGCAAATAATTTTACTTTGTATCACTATTCAGTTATGGCAGGCAAGATGTGCATTAACTTTAAGACAGCAGCACAAAACTATAGAACTATGTGTTTTGCAGTCCTAATAGCTGTACAGAGAATATGAAACCATGAAAAGAAACATAGTTTGCCTGATCTTTATAAATTGTGCTGAGACGCACTTCTTGGTTAGACACAGGATGAAGGATCATTCATTTTGAAAATTTATAGTTTTTTCTATTTTCTTTTCTATTAACATGGAATAACTTCTGATTGCTTGTTAAGATTTCTTAGACCGTATGACCAAAATATCTGTTTCTTTTGGGGGATAATGTATAATTGGTTCTGGGATTTGTGTTTAAAGCTGTATAGAAAAACGTATGTAAAGATGTATATATAATGAACTATACCACGGCCCTTTATTTTGTAGGGGTGGGACAGGGTAACATGATGGAAGAATTTTATTTTCTAGCTATGTAACTTCATTTCTGAATATGTTTCAAGTTTTTAACATACTGAGTTAACTATAATAAGAGTTTATATTGCTTCCAAGTATGAATATAAAACTTTTTTAACCTTATCTTTTTCATACCTTCCATTTTTTATGTATGCTTAAATAGTTTTATTTATTTATTTTGTATTTATTTCCATCTAGGATTATAATACCTTTGAGTGCAAGGAGCTCTTTTACAAAGGTTCCACGTCAGTAGGCGAGGTAACAGACAAAAGAATACTAAACAGATCTAAAATCTAAAATGACAAACGCACAATTTAAAATCCAGGAGAACTAACAGTGGTAGTCGAAATTATACAACAACAACTCAAATCAAGGAAAATAATAGGTAAACACAGTAATTATACCAGCAATTAAAAAGAGTTGAGGTAAAGAGAAGTTATTGGGGGTTATGGAGTAGCAGCCCTGGGCCTTGTCAAGCTAAGCAATAGTCAAAAGATGGGTAGTGTTGAAAAGTTAAACCAAAGGGGAGCTGAAATGGGGCACAGGAAAGTTGGGATGTGACATGAGAGCCGAGGGTGGAGGCAGAGGAAGAGGAACCAGAGGAAGAGGAAGAGAGGTTAAGGCAGAAGAGAAAACAGAGAGGAGGGAGGAAGTTGTGAGTCTAGGGGAGACATTAGACAAGGTTAATATTTTGACATCAGAGGCAGTGACATATGCATGATAAGGGGAATCACTGGAGGAAGCAGTCACAGGAACTGTTAGATACCAGGTACTGTTTTATCAGGCACTTGAACTGGCCAAGTTTAGGTGAAAAGATCCATCAAAATGCAAGGAATTGAACCAAATGGGAGCTCTGTAGTAGTTGGTTGACAGATGAACAAGTGTGCTTGGAACTGCACGAAGGTGTCAGTAGTGCGCAGACCCAGGAAGAAGTAGCCAAACAGCGCTTTTGGCAAGTAAGCAGGTTTGATATTTTTTTTTTTGAAATTCTAAATTTTTATTCATTTTAGCAAAAGGCAGTTATACAACAACCAAGAGTTAATAACAGTCAAGTACCTGAGTACTATATGCCTCTAACTATACATAGATTAACTAACTAAAATTCCCCCACCCTCCCTCCCACCCCCTGAGTGTGCCTGATTATATCCTCTGACGGGGAGAAGAGACCCTCTTCTATTAAAGCTGCTGATCTAACTACTGGATTAACAATCTCCCATTACAGGTATAAGGCATACAGCTTCCCCATTTCTTATTAAAACATGCCACGCTATTCCTAAACCAGCTATCAGACGCTCGGCTCTGAAGAAAAGAGATATATCTTTTAACCATTCACTATAGGAATACCAAGCTGGTCCAACCAGTGCTTCAGGACCAGTTTTGACAATGATGGCGATTAATGCCATCTGGTATCCACGTTCTTTGACCAAATGCCTTCATACTGTCCCAGAATACAGACCTCAGTTGTGAAAAGGTACTCTAACCCTAGACAGGGTTGAGTTTAGATCTAATTTCCTGCCAGAGGGAGGATACCTTCTCACAATACTTAAAAATATGCACCGTATTCCCCTTCTTCTCTGCCACACCTGGTACAAGTAGAGTCCGTGCTCTACCCAGCTTAGCCAGTCTCATGGCGGTATAGTACATGTTATTAAGTATATGCTATTGTATAAGTCTAAGTCAATCTTGAGAGTGATAAATGTACAGATCTTTCCAGATCCAGGCCCAGTCTAGGTTCACCTCTGGGAGTAAGGGTCGACAAATCGGGAACCAGGAAGAGGGCCGAAGCATATAGACACCATGAGGAGAGTGCATACTTTAGAAACTGAATGTGGCCCTAAGGAACTTTCCTGACTTGAGCCATTAAGGGTCTAAACAAGGATGGTCGAGGTGTGATCCCAAATAAGGTACTTATAATGTGCCTAATTTGGTACACCTTAAAGATCGGCCGCCTTGGGACGCCGAACTTGTCAAGGATGTCGGATGAAGAAAGGAGGTTGTCCTGAGAAAACAGGTCCTCAACATGTGCCTCTTGTAATTGGGGAGCCAATGAGACAATAAACATGACCCCCAATTTTAATGTTAGGGTTTGACATGATTGGTTGACCCATATCTGCCTTAAGGGTATCTTAAGATGTGAACAACACTGTGACAGGACTTTTAAGGAAGTGCCAATTATCAAGTCCTGAAACCTTACTGGCAATGAAGATTTTGATATCGTAATAAACCGTAGGTGAGATTGATGTTGTCAGATCTTAAAATATCATTTTCGATTTGGAGCCAGATAGGGGTGTATTCTGTGTTTTCCTGGGCAAGCCATCTCCCAATTTAGTTAGGTGACTCTGCCAATAGTATAAAAGGAAATTGGGAAGATGAAGTCCACCCTGTGCCTTAGGGACACTAAGTTTATAAAAGGCATGGTGGGATGTTTGCCTAAGCAGATGAATTTTGATATGATGGAGTGTAACCGTTTGAAAAAGGAGATCGGAAGCCATAAATTCAATAAATTTAAGGGTAGAAAAGACAGTATAGCGCAGTGGTCTAAGGCTCTGAGCTGCAAATCTAGTGACATCCAGCAGACCAGACCTGGGTTTGAATCCCACAGCTTCCACTTGCATACTGTGTGACCCTGAGCAAGTTACTTAACCTCTTTGTGCTCCCAGGTCGCTCCTGTAAAAAGCTTTCAGCTTAGTGTGCTATACCTGGTTAAACAACTAAATAATAAAAAAGGGGTAGAAAAGACAGGAGAGAATATTCATCTTAATTATATTTATTCGGCCCATAAAGAGGGGTAAGTTCTGCCACCTTGAAAGGTCCTGTTGAATGACCCCAATCAAGTCCTCAGATTGAGCTTCTGAACTAGAGTGGGTCCCTAGATACATAAATGCCCAAATACTTAAGTGATTGGGTGGACCATTTAATGCCTAAATGTACGAGTCAGATTTCAGGATAAAACCATTCAGAAGGAAAATTACGGTTTTGGAGATATTGAGCTTGTAATTGGATAGCTGACCATACTGAGTGACCACCTCCAGGACATGTTCCAGTGAGGTGACTGGGTGAGCCAAATGGAGAAGGATATTGTCCACATAGACGAGATTTTGAGATCATGTTTATGGATAGAGATGCCCCTGATTAGTGGGGTTTGTTTGATCTGTCGGAGCAGGCGTCTAAATAAATGTTAACAGGAAGAGTGAATGGGCAGCTCTGTCTGGTGCCCGTCGTATATAAGGGCAACCGGCGCAAAAAATCCCATACAGTAAATCTTGGCTGATGGGGAGGCATAAATGGACTGTATCATTACAATAAACTGAGAGGAAACCCCATTTCCCCAAGGTCAGCCATAAAAATTCCCAGTGCACCCTATCAAAAGCCTTTTGGCATCTACAGAGATTAACGCCATAGGGACTGAGACGACTGGGCTACCTGAAAAATATGCGGAGTGTCCCAAGGTGGTCAGCAGGGAGAATGGCTCACAATTAACCCCACCTGTTCGGGGCTTAGGAGTCTGAATCAGTGTGCTTTCATTTGGAGCGAGAGGACCTTTTGCCAGAATTTAATATCGTAGTTTAGAGAGAGATTGGCCTATAACTAGCTGGATCCAAGTGTGACTTATCTGGTTTGAGTAAAGAATAATTGTGGCATCCATGAGGTTGGATCTAACTTATCTAATGTAAACATGTAATTGTATAATTTAAGCAAAGGGGGCTAGTTCCTTAACAAATATTTTATAAAAGTTTGAAGGGTAACCATCTGGACCCTGTGCTTTGTCCAATGAAAGACCTTTGATGGCTTCTTCTATTTCAGAAATAGATATCAGAGCTGCTAGGAGGGCTTGACTAGGGCCATCAACGTTGGAAGATTGAGGACCTTAAGTAGGGCTCTATATCCTGAGGATTTGTGTTGGGAAGGCAATGCCCATATAGTGACCTATAAAATTGTTTGAAAATTTGTGCAATCTCCCCAGGTTCCATTTTAATAGAACCCTCTGTGGCCCTAATTGAGGGGATTAGTCATGAACTCTCAATCTGGCGAAGTCAGAGGTCAAGCAACTTACGGCTTTTTCACCTTGATCAGTGTATCTAGCCTTGGTTTTGACCAGAACATATTCAGCTTTATCCCTTATTAGTTCCGCATATTCATTATACAATGCTAATAACTCTCCTAGGGTGCCGGGAGGTGGTGGAGGATAGGAAATTTTCTTTTCCCTTAATCTGGGTTAGTAAAGATAAGGCCTTGGACTCTGGTGACTTTTCCTTCTGAAGCCATTTTAATAAATTCTCCCCGGTAGCACTTCAAAGAGCACCAGAGGAGGTCCCATCTCGAGACCGATCCCTCATTATTAACCATGAATGTAGCAATAAGCTCCCTAATATGAGAGACTAGCGCTTCGTCCTTCAGCAGCTGAGTGTTCAGCCTCCAGATGGTATCCCTCCTAATACAAGAGTCCAATGAAATGTCAATCCAGACCGTTGCATGGTCAGATATCACTATGGGTTCTATACCTGTCCGTGAAGACCAGGCATCAAGAGAACAACTAATTAGGAAGTAGTCTAATCTGACCAGGTCTGGTGGCACTTGAATGAAATGTGTAAGACTGACTCGTAGGGTTTAAGATACGCTATGGGTCGCCCTAGCCCTAACAAGGTTATTAAGTCTTTTAATGCATTCTGGGAGGGTGAGAGAGGTTTCAACAGTCTATTCATCCTGTCCAGATCTTGGGACGGGGAATGTTCCAATCCCACCCAAGATCAAAGGGACAGGAAGGAACATGGCGATTTTATTAGCCAGGTCCATCAAAAATCAGGATCCCCCCACGGCCATATATCAACCCAGGACCACTGTGCTGTTATTTAAAGTACCCTCAATACATATCTCCCAAGAGGATCAGTAGTTATGTTATCTGCCTGAAATGAAATGTGTCTTTTGATAAGAATGGCCACCCACAGCTTGCAGATGATGCTGCTGAAAACCTGGGAAATACCTTGTCTACATAAGCTTAGTGACTCCGTAGCTGCCAGATGGGTTTCTTGGAGCAGGATAATGTCTGCATTTAGCAATGAACAATGTTTAAGTACCTGTGCCCTTTTCAAGACATGCCTTACTCCTCTGACATTCCAAGTAATTATTTTGATGAATTTATTAACCATTTTCACAACAACACACTACAGGTAACAACCTCAAAAGATCCCAATGGTCCATATCAACCCCGTGAAGGTACACTCCAGACCCCCTGCCCCCATTACTTTAAACAAGCTAACCCAACTAAGTTTGACCCGTGGATTTGTCATATCCTGTGACAGAGCGTGCCTGAGCCTTTCAGCCCTGCTAATACGTATAAAATTCAGCAAGCATAACCAAATTCCCAATACCACAAGTATCCCACCCCTTACTCTTAATAACCCCCTAAACTATGTACAAAAGGCCTAACACCCCTAAACAGGTAAACTGCAGTCCGAGAAACTTTCTGTGTGATAGGTCAAACCCCATGGCATTTACTTCCACTATCTCAGTAGGAACAAACAAAGGTAAGATGTTCCCTTACGTAGTACACAAAAGGCTATAGCTGGACTCTGAGCTAGGGACCTATAAATTGAACGGCACCCGACAATGTAGGTGAACCAAACACCATATACCCCCCAAAAACAGTAGCTGTGCAGTGCTCCCAAGACACCTCAGAAGGAGCCCCCATCTATATTATGTGGCCTACCAAGGCTGAGACCTTGTTTGAAATGGGAGAATCAGCCTGTGACGCTATAAGTTGTAGACACCAACTTCCACTATATCGGAGAATGTGCTTCTCCTAAAAGCCCTTTGATACCTCCGTTAGAGTTGGGGATAACCAGGTCCCCCCCTTCTAGGCCTGGCTGAGGCACTGAGCTGTGAATCTCATCTAGCTGAGCCCATAACTCTGGTCATCCTCTCTAAAATGCAGGGTTAGGCAGGGTCAGCACGAGGGTTTAACACCCCACCATCACTGCGGCAAGCCTTTAAAGCCCATCCCAGGCCAGCAAGGTGAATAAAAGAGAACTGACCTGAGTGTCTGGGTAGCTGTCTGTTCGAGTGGATGGGGAAAGGTTAGGAGGATACCCACACTCGCACCATATCCCCTGGTAAACCGACTCCTCTAAAAGGGTTCCATATGACAAAGAGCGGCACGAGGTTCCCTCTAGGCGCGCTTACCCCGACCCCTGCCAGCACAGAGAATCAACCAAATACCCCAGGCCATCCCTGCACAACTCAGAACCATCCAGCCCACATATAAGTAAAAATTAAGTCCTTTATCCGTGGTTACAGATGCACAACAGACAGTTATGAGGAGGCTCATCCTTCCTTAAACAAGCTGGGTAACTTCAGGAAAGATCTGCAGTTGCCTGTTCTGGTGTGTCGAATGTGAACCAGGAGCCCTGAACTGAGGCAAGTTTGGCTTGGTACATCATTTGGAAAGGGATTCCAGCCACTATTAATTTCTTGACAGTAGCGTGGAAGGCGGCCTCTTCTGCCGGGTCTCCAGGGGTAGATCTTGTGTGATTCTTAGGGTAGCATTTTCCACATAATTTTCTGAAGCTCTTTAACCTTATTAATTATATGTTGCTTCGACAAATCTCAGGAACCTCACGATGACTGGCCTTGGGGAGCACCTGGAGGAGGTCACGGTCTGACAGAGCAGTGCGCCCGCTCAATTTGATAGTTGGCACTGAGTGGTAAGGGCCCCATGACTTTCTGAAAGAACTTCTGTAAGAAGGCCACGGTGTTGACACCCTCCTCATCCTCCGGTAGCCCTAGGATCAATATATTTTCCTTCTGCTCCTGTCCTCTAAATCCTCAGTTTTAAGCTGAAGCTTCTGTATCTGTTAGGCGCGGTTGTACAATTACAGGCTCTGTCTTCTCTCTCCACGTCTCTGTCGAGACCCTGCAGGCTCTACATTGCCCACCCTCCTTGTAAGGCCATTGAAATCATTACAGAGGACTTCAGCTCTGAGGCAATGTCAGCCAAAGTTTCCTTGAATGGCAAAATTTCCTGCATGAAGCAGGTCTTCTGTTAAGCGGGATCGCCGCTGGGGCTGGGATGCTGCTTTGCTAGCTGTGGCTCCCTGGGCCTTCTGCTTCTTAGACAGCTTCTCTGGTGAAGTTGGAGGAGTGTGCTTAGGGAGGGCCTGCTTCATTCCGGCCTCCATCTGACAAATGGGCTGATCACTTAATTTGTTCAAGCTCAGCCAGGCTATATCTCTCAAATGAGCTGAGAGATCTGGTTCACAGCCTTCGGGCTGTTAAACTAAAATATTAATTAAATGAGAGGCGAGGTGGCAGAGCTCCACTCTAGTGCTGCTATCGGGGGTATGCATCACGTGATCTCCAGGTTTGATATTTAATCCTACTACTAAGCTGTTACCAGCCAGTCTGTGCGTAAAGTTCACAGAGTATGACTCAGGTGGTCGGAACCTGTAAAGCTGCATACCTTAAGTGTGACAGTTATCCTTCAAGTGAGGAGGGGCGCAGAGCCATAAATAATGAGACCATAGTCTATGATAGAGAAAATGGAGCTATGGATAACCAGTTTGAGGGCTTCAGGAGTTAGATTATGCTTATGCCGATAGAAGCCAAATTTTTATGTTCACGGCCTTAGCTACATTCTCGATGTGCTGGGCAAAAGGTGAGATGTTTATCCACAGTAATCGCCAGATATTTGAAATGCTCCACCAGAACAAATGGAACACCAAGTTGGTTTTTAATATTGAGGGCATGTGCATTAAATTTAGTATGAGAGGTGCTGAATATCATAACCTTCATTTTTTGTAGTTTAATACCAGTCTCTGATCACAGAACCATTTTCAACTTCCTCAAAACTGAGTTGAAGGTGATATTCGAGAAGAGCAAGGAGTTACGTTGGCTTGAGAATATGACAGCATCATCTGCATACAAAATTAGTTTCTTTTATATTAGTGATTATGTTTATTTCATTTTGTCTCAGTGATTTTAACATGTATGTTTTGCGCTATTTGATTTCAAGTTATAATAAAAAATTCAATACACTTTTCAAGAAATGCCATAGAATCTTTAACATCCACCTGAACAAGCAGATGGGTCCTTGGTTTAAAGTCTCATCTGAAAGACGGCACCTCAGAGTGCAGCACCCCCATGCTGCACTACAGTGTCAGTATTAGGTTTAACCCAAGTGCCTGGAGGGATAGAACCCCAGCCTTCTGATCTTCTGGCCTCAGAAGCAAGTGTGCAACCTGCTGAGCCACTGACACTGATTCTGGGTTGGAGGGTAGGTCCTATGAGGAGAGAATGAACAGCTTCAATATGTATTCTTCAGAGTGCAGGAGGTATGGGGCATAATAAAAACATACACATTTCTACAGGGATTTAATAGGGTAGACTACACTGAGTTGATCAAACATAGAAACATAGAATTTTGATGCCTGATAAGGACTGCTTGGCCCTATACAGTCTACCGATTTTCCTACCTACTGTAATACCATAGAGACTACTTGATCTCTGGCTTAGCCCTCACTTCCCTAATGATGAAGGTTCCTTTTGCCTATCCTATTTGTCCTGAATCCTGTCACAGCTTTTGCTCATACCACCTCCACTGTAAGGATGTTCCAGAAATCCACCACTGTCTCTGTGAAGAAGAACTTCCTAACATTTCCTCCAAGTGTACCCCCTCTGGCTCCATAGCATGCCCCTTGAGCATATTCTTTTCTGAAAAATGCTTCCTTCTTGTACCTTATTTATACCCACAGAGGTATTTGAAAGTCTCTATAATATCACTCCAATTATTTAACCAGGTGAGACACACTAAGCCAAAAGCTTGTTTACAGGTGCAACCTAGGAGCACAGGAAGTTAAGTGACTTGCTCAGGGTCACACAGTATGCAAGTGGGGGCTGTGAGATTCAAACCCAGGTCTCCAGATTTGCAGCTCAGAGCCTTAAACCACTGCGCTATACCGCCTCCTAACTCCTTTTCCTGTATTCTTCCAGGATGTACATACTGAAGTCCCATAGTCTCTCTTCATATGGCTTCTGATGCAGACCCTGCACCATATTAGTTGCCCTCCTCTGGACTGCCAACACTCTTTCTGTGTCTTGGAGATTTGGTCTCCAGAAACTGGACACAGTACCTGCGTGAGGTCTCACCAATGATTTATACAGTGGTATCACCACCTCCCTCTTCTGCTGGCAGTACATTTCCCAATGCACCCTAGCATCCCACTGGCTCTCCCACAGCCTTGTCACACTGTTTGACTACTTTTAGGTAATCAGATATGATTATCTCCAGGTCTATTTCCTGTTTGGTGGTTGTCTGTACCACTCACCCCATCCTGTATCTGCTCCTGAGTTTCTATGCCCTAAGTTCTTGATTTTGCACTTCATTGCATTGAAACTTACTTGCCCTCTCTTGATTACTTCTCTAGCTATTCTAGATCTGTATTCATTTTTCTACCCACTTGGAGCATCTACCCAATTGTAGATTTTAGTGTCATCTGCAAAAGGGGTTCTATCGACAAAGGCGACTGAATGTCAGCGACTGGTCAAAAGGACACAAAACCACAAGGAGACTGAAAACAGTATGTTATTTAACGGGCTTACCCCACCCCACCTCCTGGGGGCTTTTTCTCCCACACTTCCATTTATTAAGATTCCTACCTGGGGGCTGCAACTCAGGGAAAGTGGTGAAATCAAGGTGGCCCACATTGTCGGTGCCATTGTACAGATCGCCTTATGACCAGTCGCTGACATTCAGTCGCCCATATCACAGGCTACCCAAAAGGGCACACCTTCTTATCTAGTCCCTCTGTAATATCTCTAATAAATACATTAAAGAAGACTGTCCCAGTACTGTTCCTTGTGGCACCTCTCTGGTCATCTTCCCTTCCTCAGAGTGGACACCACCCTCTAATGCCTAGCCCTCAACCACTTCCTTCCCCAGTTTACCACTTTTGGCCCCACTCCAATGCTGTCCAGCTTGTTTACTAGTCTCCTATGTGGAATGGTGTCAAGGCCTTACTAAAATCTAGGTAGGCCACATCCACCACTCCACCCTGGTCTATTTCCTTGTCACCCAGTCAAAGAAATCTATCAGATTTGTTTGTCATGACCTCCCTGGTGAATCCATGCTGCCTCAGATCCTGTAAGTTGCTGGTAACAAGATATTCCACAATCCTTTCCTTCGCCAGTGATTCCATTAATTTCCCCATCACCGAAGTCAAACTGACTGGCCTGTAATTTCCAGCTTCCTCCTGCTACTATTTTTGTAAAATGGGACTATATGCTCTCCTCCAGTCCTCAGGAACTATTTCTGTCTCCAGTGGGTGGTTGAACAGGGCTGTCAGAGATGCAGCCAGCACCTCTCTGAGCTCCTTCAATATCCTTGAATGTTTCCCATCTAGTCCCATTGCCTTGTCCACTTTCAGACTGGTGAGTTTCTTCAGGACTTTCTGCTCTGTAAATGAACTAATGTCCACCTCCTTCCTTCAATGCTCCTGCCACTTAACTGTGGTCCATCACCTTCCACTTCCTCTGTGAACACTGAACAATAGTATTTGTTCTGGATGCCTGCTTTAACTGGTACCCTCCACACACTCCTCCCTGTCACTCCTTAGCCTTACAGTCCCTTCCCTGGGTTTCTCCTTTCACTTAAATATCTAAAACATGTCTTGTCTCCTTTCTTTACTGCCTCTGCTATTTTCTCCTCTGTTTGTGCCTTCACTCTGACTATTTCCTGCCTCCCTCTGCATCTCATACCACCTCATCCTCTCTCTGTGTCTCCTTATACCTCCTGAATGCTGACTTTTTGCCCATACCTTCCAGCCTCCTCTTGGAGAACCATAGTGGGTTTCTTTTCCTCTTGCTTTTGCTTGCTTAGTGATGCAGAGGTTTGTTGTCTTTCCTATGGCCCTTTTAGTTTCTCCCACTGTGCATCCACTCCATCCATTTCCTCCCCCTGCCAAGGCATCCTGAGCATTCCCCATCTTTGTAAAATAAGCCTTCCTGAAGTCTAGGACCCTTGCCTTAGTGTGGTTCAAGTCTGGCTCAGTAGTTATAGTGGTTCCAGGTTGTCACCCACCTTGACATCTGCAAGCTGTCCCCATTGGTGAGTATCAGGTCCTAGAGTGCTCCCTCATGAGTGGACTATCTTACTAGTTGCCTGAGGAATGCCCGCTGCAGGGAGTCCAGGATGTCTAGGCTCTAGCTGAAGCTGCAGCTGGGTTGCTCCAATCCATATCCGACAGATTGAAGTCCCCACCTGCAGCACCTCCACCCTGGTTGCCGTCTTTGGATGGCTTTCACCAGTATCTTGTCCATCCCCATGCTGGAGGTCTGTAGATTATGCCAGTGTGAATAGCGGTTCCACTTCCTGCCTCTTGGGTACCCACATTGCCTCCACCCTTCCCTGTATTCCCTGTATCTCTGTAGTTTTATGCTGTCCCACTAAAGAAGCCACTCCCCCACCTTTCTTACCCCTTTCAGTCCTTTCTGAACAGAGCATAGTCTGGTATGACCATATCCAGTCATGGTTTCATTGCACCATGACTTGGTGATGGTGGTAATATCCAGCTCAGTGTCTGCCATGTACTCATGGTCCCAGATTTTATTTCCCAGACTCTGAGCATTTGTGCACATGGCCTTCAAATTCTTCTATCACCCTTCTTGTCAGTCCCTCTTTTTCCCTATTGCATACTCTTCTTATCCTTCTTCCTTCATTCCCACCTCTCCTCATTTCTACCATCCTGCTTTTCCTGCTATTAGAAACCTTGAGGTTTCCCTCCCTTAGGTTTTCCCTATTGACAACTTCATCTTGTGGGGTGGACAGCTCATGACTCCTTGCTTCCTTCTGCCACCCCTCTGGCTGAGTTTAAATGCTTGCCAATGTAGCATTTAAGCAGTCCACTGAGGACTGTGTTCCCCTCCCGTATGAATGCAGTCCATCTCCCTATACAGGCCTTTATCTCTCCAGGTGGGTCCACAGTCCCCTATAGCTGAAACCCTCCTCTCTACTCCTGTCCTTCAATCACTTGTTGAAAGTCTTGGTACAGAGTACCCTGTCCTCTCCTCTTTCATAGACAGGCAACACCTCAGAAAATGCCACTGATTAGGCTACCTGCCTAAGACCCTTCACCAATCCCCTGAATTTCTCCTGCACGCTCCTCCTTCATCCCTATCCAGGTCATTGGTCCCTAGGTGGTACAATGACATCCAGCTCTCCTTCCATCCTGCTGCCTAGCAATCTCCCAGATCCATTTCCTATACCTCTGAGCCATGGCACCATGTAGGCACCTTACCTCCCTCTTCCTCACTGTCCCACATCTATCCCCTACAATGGGTCTCCCACCAGGGTTGCTTCCTCCTCCTCCTCCTCTGGGTCCTCTGCCACACGCCTGTGCACCTCCCATCCGGAGGACCCCAACATCCTCTCTGGCCATGACTGTGGGTTCCTCCATGGGACAGTCCTGCACTGTCAGGTGGCATATGAATTGTGGTAGTGGTACCATCTGAGGGTGTTTCTCTGATCTACCACCCTCACCCTACCCAAGCCCACTGTAGTCCAACCATCCCTTCTCTTTGGTAATCTTTGAGGCAGCAGTGGCAGATTTGGTGGTCCCTGGGTGGGGAGGAGGCCTCAAATCCTGCCCAACTCATCCTGGAGATAAGCAACCTCCACCTTCAGCCCAGAGAGATGCATGTGGATGGGGCAGCAGTGCAATCACCAGAAAGTCTCCTGAAGACTGCCACCCCACAATCACTGCACTGCACCACTCCTAGCATAGCTATTGTTTACATTTCTGTTTTGGTTTTGCTCACTCTAGTCCCTTTTTCCTCTACCTTAGATGAGGTATTTGCTAGAACCCTTAATTCACCCTTACCCTAGATAGGGTGCTTCTCTAGTCTCAACTTTGCCAGCTTTTTTTTTTACTCCCTACCCTGTCTCCTCCTGTTACCTCCTGTCTCCTGCTTTTCTCCTTTACTCCCCCTGCCTACCTGTGACTAGCAGGTGTTCAGCCACTGGTAGCCTCATTGGGCTGACTCTGGTGGGCAGGTCTGCATCCTTGTCTCATGTCTCCTTAGTGTGCATTCCTTAGCCCAGGAGTCTGCTTGACATCTGAGCAGTGAAATGGAAAACACAGGACAAAGTATTCCTGTATGTGCCTTCAATTGGCCTATGTTCAGTGCTGTGGATGTGGCCTTGCTATAGATTGGATGGGGAGCAAGCCTAGTACTGAGCTCTTTGTTTTGAGCTCCTTAGCTCCTGTTTATAGAGTGCTCAATAAAATCAGCCAAAATTCTCTCCGGGAGGGGCTTCTGCCATGAGCCTTCTCCCTCCCAGCAGTGCAGTGAAGTCTGGTGTCCACTGTGTATCGGTGGTTTTTGAAGCCTTCAGTGACAACGGGCTCTTGCATGCACCTTCTGATTGAACTGTTTTGGAGTGCGTCCTCACTCCAGATTGGATGGGGAGTGAGCCTAGTAGTGAACTCTCTGTTTCAAGCTTCTTACCTCCTTTTATGGAGCGCTCCAAAAATCAGCCCAAATTTCCTCGGGGGTACTCCTGCTGTGAGCCTCTATTTCCCTAGTGAAGTCTGCTGAAGCTGAAGAATGCAGCAATTAGTAAATTGGTAAACACGGTCTCTACACACAGCTAGTGGTGGGCGGTGGAAAAATCTGCACATTAATATAATCAATGCTGGACTATAACAATGTTCAGAATACAAACCAACATTGTCAACAGGGTTACTAGAAACAAGATTGAGGCAGGGAGTAGTGAGGACTCTGGTGGTGAGCATTTTAACACAGAGCATCATGATGTTGTGCCATTACACAAGGGGGGCAGTGGGGGGTAGAAATTATCACCCAGTCAGCTTCACCTCAGTGGTCGCAAGGTAATGGAGGTTATAATTAAAGATAGGATTGTTAATTACCAAGTGGACAGAGAGCTGCAGGATGACAGACAGCATGGCTTCACAAATGGGAGGTCTTGCCATCAGACCTAATAGAGTTTTTCGATTGCATGACAGAGGTGGTAGATTAGGGAGGGGCAGTGGATGTGGCCTATCTGGACTTCTGTAATGCCTGTGACACTGTCCCTCACAGAAGGCTAGTAAATAATTTGGAAAGTTTAGGGTGGGCCTGAGAATAACTAGGTGGGTGGAAAACTGGTTAAAGGAATAAGCCAGAAGGTAATGGTAAATGGGGTGGACTCTAGGGAGAAGGGGGTGGCAGCGGGGTGCCCCAGGGGTTAGTACTGGGACCCCTGCTTTTAATATCTAAATCATCAATATAGCGGAGGGACTAGAAGGGGAGGTGTGCCTAATTGCAGATTATCGAAGATCTGCAATAGGGTGGAAGCCATGATGGAGGACCTGAAAATTCTGGAAAGGTAGTTGGAAACTTGACAGCTGAAATTCAGTGCCAAAAATGTACAGTATTGCACATGGGCATAACAAACCCCAAGCAGTTTACACTTTGAAAGTAATTAAGCCAACTGAGCAGGAGAGGGATCTGGGGATTATAATATCAAACAACCTAAATGTGGGTAACCATTGCAGCTGGGCAGTGGGCAAGGAAAATAGAATACTGTGTGCATAGGGAGGAGGATAACAAACAGGAGGGAGGTGCTGATGCCTCTTTATAAAACCATGGTGAGACCTCACCTGGAGTATGAGTCCAGTTCTGGAGACACCATCTATACAAGGACATAGATGGGATAGAAAGGGTTCAGAGAAGGGCAACCAAAATGGTTATCATTATGCAGGAAAGGACCTATGAGGAGAGTTGGGGAACTGGATCTGTACCCATTGGAGACTGGAAGGGAGAGGGGACATGATAGAAACTTTTAAGTATGTGAAAGTTAATAAAGGTGAGGAGGGAGTTTATTTACAAGGACAGAGGATACTAAATCTAGAGGCCATAGTCTAGGAATGGTAGGAGGAGATTTAAGGGCAATGTGTGAGGGGTTAGTTCACAGAGAGGGTGGTGTAGCCCTGGAACAAACTGCCTGAGGAGGTGGTGGGGCCAAATCAGTGCAGGGACTGCAGAGGGCAAGGGACAGATATAAGAGGTTGGCCAGTTGTGGGGAGGCCCATTGTCAAATGTCACGAGCAGAGGGGAAGAATACTGGATGGGCCAGAGGGTCCTTTTCTGCATTCAGATTTCTATAATTGTATAAGAAACTTGGATTCATAGAGCTGGATATTAAAAACTCATGATGCAAGCACAATTCTCACATTTTGCTCAGCTGGTGTCATGGCAAATGTGACTGTGCCAAAATATTGGTGGCTATTTTTAAACATTTTAATACATGTGTGACATTTTGCTCACCGTGTAGCAGAAAAATGATGCATGTGTCATTACTGTATTTTCACATATGCCCTTTTGGTGTGTAACTTACAACAGTCATCACATAAGTTAGATCACGTTTTATGTGATCTAACAGTCATATTACAAACAAGGAAAACCAGCATCTGGTTGCAGGTAAAAACATTTAAAACTTTTATTAAACAAAAATCACACAAGACCATGTATAACCTGAGGCAGTGCTTAAAAATACTTTTACAGAGGTGCAGTGATAGCGCCAGGTGATCCTACCTGTTTCACTTCTAGCTTTGTTGAGCATCACCATAACATGTAAGTGATCCCCTTTTAATCAGTGAATTTCTTAAAGATACTGTCAGGTCTGGTTGGGTTATATACTGTCTGGTGTGATTTTGTTTAATAAAGTTTAAAGTTTTTTTTACCTGCATTCTGATGGTTGGTTTTCCATGCTTGCTGGCACTGACCCAGAACCAGGCACAGGAGCTAGAGTGGAGCCATGGTTCCCACTTAGCTGCATCTAATAGTCATGTCACAAGTAATACAATCACACTACAAATGTTCCCCATCTCTTGAAAATTCATCCCATACTCTTTTCTGTTCAACAAACCAAGGTCAGTGAGACCACATCCTGCCATGCTACATCTCATGCTCACCCTCTTGCAGTAAATACCACCAACATCTGTTAGACATCTGCCTCCAACACACAAAAATACACAAACGTGGCAAACAGCTACCCCCTCTTGGCAGTAAACTATCATCCACACAAATGAAATCCAGTGTCCCTCTCCAGCTATTAAACATTTTGTGTAAGACCAAGTGACATCCAAAGGTTCCTCACCCAGCTACTCAACACCACCAAAGAATTACAACTCTAGTTAGAAACTCCTGAATTCCCAGATTCACACAGCTGTCGGACACTCTATGCAATGACTGCACAGAGACTCTTTGCCCAGCAAACCTTTTGATTCTTGCATGTCAACCAGTCTCAGCTACTGCTCATCCTATAAAATTTCAATCTACACCTCAACCCACCCATTCAGTTTTACCACACATGTACATGTAAGAGCAGAAAAAACTCATACCTGCTACTACAAAGACTGCTTTCTGCCAACCAAATTATATTCACTGCAGCTGCAACAATCACATGGGTGAAGCTAAAATTGACCCAGTATCATAGGTCCACCATCATTAGATAAAACCAGTTTCTTCTATTGTCCTGTGCATCTCTCCTCTCATAATGTGACAGACAAAACAAAACTAAAAAATACATTTAAATCAGGGGTGTCTCAATGAGCCATGTGCTATCCTCTGCCTTTATATAAGACCAATTAGGGTCTGCAGAGACAGTTTAGGCAGAGAAAATCTGGGCAGAATAGGTAGGCCAAACAGTCTTTTCTGCTGACCAGTTCTATGTTACTGTAAGATTTCAGTAGTGTATGTGTGGCTAGAGCATGGGACTGCAAGCAGCCAATAGACTGATTGCAGTCTGGGTTTAAAAAGAGCACATAAGTTTGTTCAGTCGTGAACTAATGGGACTAAACACTGTTGGGCTTGTAAGTAGGTTTCAGGACAGAATATTTGACAGGACTCTCAGCCCTGTCTAAAAATGCTCTGGCCCCAAATGCTAATCAAAGTACCAATAGTGCTAAAGGTGCCAAATGTGGTCTGTATAGTGTAAAATAAAAAATATAGTGGTGGTTACAAAAAGTTGAGTGATACTGCAGTATTTTTCCATCAACCGTGAAAAAAAATACTGCAAATTTACGATACTGCACTAAAAAAACATTAAATAAAATTTTTTTTCCACAGTATGCAGTAAATCCATGGTATTTTTTCACAGTTGATGGAAAATACTGTAATTGCAGTCAGCTTGTTTGTAACTACCATTGTATGAACTAAAATGTAATATACAGTACCTGGATTCAAGCCACTGACCACTTGTCTGTTTAGGGAACACACATTCAGTGTGACACCTAAGATTCAGGTAAAGGAATTGCAGTTCCTGTGGTGTAGATGTTAAATCATAACCTGTAAAACAGACATACAGGGATCTGACACAAGAGGTGTTTTAACTTCATGAATTGTTCTTTTAGATAAATTTACTTCTTATATAATTTATTGTTCCACTCTACACCAACATTGCTATTTAAATGAGTTTCCATCTTAACAAAACAAATTTGAAAGAAAATGTTTAAATGCCTGCCAGGATTTGAATGCTAATCTTTTGCCTCCAAAACAAACACACATTCAGTGTGCTACTGAGGTACAGAGTAAGTAAGCTGCAGATTCCATGGTTTAGAGGTATGTCACATCCTGCAAAACAGGTGACTGGAGATCTAATGTAAATCTATATAAACTATTTGATTTTAATAATTATTTTTGTGTTTTATTGATATATATCTGAAACATGTGTTTATATATTTGTGCAGCACCCAGAGCCTCCGGATTGGTTGTCTTTTAAATAAATTGTGCCTTGCCCTGCCTTGCCTAATCCCAGCAGGTGATATACCTTCATAAATTGTTGTTCATAACTAAGTGTTCTTCTCATATAATTTACTATTCCAACTTTACACCACCATAAATAGTTAATCAAGTGACTTTCTAGTTTACAAAACAATTGAAACAAATGTGTTAATCCATGCTAGGATATGAAATGCTGCCTTTGCTTGCTAAATAAACACACGTTCAGTGTGCCACTTGAGCTGCAGGTAAGCATGTTGTAGTTCCTATGTGTAGAAGGTATGTCACAACCTATAAAATAGGCAACTGGAGATCTAATCCCAGCAAGTGATTTACCTTCAGAAATTGTTGTTCTTAGCTAAATTTACTTCTCATATAGGTTACTAATCCAACTTCACACAACCATGAATCACCACTCAAGTGAGTTTCCATCATAAAAAAAAAAATTAAGTCCATGCCCAGATTTGAACTGTCTGTATCCATTTTGAACCACTGAATCTTTGCTGGCAAAGTAAATGCACTCATTCAGTTATCCACTGAGCTACAGGTAGGTGAGCTGCAGTTCCCATCATGTAAATGTGATGTCACATTATGCAAAACAGGGACTGGGGATGTAATCCCATAGGGTAATTACCTACACAGGTTGTTTTCTTAGCTAAATTTTCATATAATTTACAATTCCTTTACCAAACCAGCTAGAATCACAATTCAAGTGAGTTTCATCAGTAGTTGTATTGGTTCAAACTACTCAGAAGGTTATGGAGCAGAAAGCATGTGCAGTCTATCTACTTAAAGTCACAAGCAGATGAAAACATTAATGTTGTTAGAAAAGCTATGAGCAGATGCTGGTAGCCACCATCAACATGTTCATGTTAGAGAAAAGAATGATGAGAGGGGAAATTATCTCCATTTTCTGCATACTCAGGTGTATAAACAAGACCAAACAGAGATGATTGATCTGCTGTCCTGTGACAGGACACAGGAACACACACTGAAGCTCACATGGGGTAAATTCAGGTGTAATATTAGATACAGCATTACTGAGCTCTGAATGGTCAGAACATACTGTAGGTGGTATTGCACCAGCTAGAAGTTCTAAGGACAGAAGTACAAGGACATGCACACCAAGTAACTAAATAACAAAAAAGCAGTATCAATGTTTATCAAAATACTCAGTTTTATTCATGTACAGGAAAGAGAAATATGACATGAATTGCCTAACTTTGGGTCAGGAACATAACCCTTCATCTCAGGCTGTGGCTGCCTGGTACCTGCTGAGCATTTATACAGCAACCTAAAGGTACAATGACGTTGCACATAATTCAGCAGCATACAGGAAGCATGTAAGGCTTCAATATCAAGTATTTCCAAGTCCAGTAATAGAAATGAATGCATGAAACAGAAAATATCCCAGAACTAAATCAGTGTAATAAAAAGTGCAGAAGAGAATACCACTGGGGGAGGAAAGGTGTTTGTGAAAGACAGAATGAGGAAACAGCTGGGTACAAATTCTGATGCCCAACAATGGAAAACCAAAAGCTGCAATGAAAGAGGCATGCAGTGTAGAAAATTATCAGCAAGTGCTGTAGTTTAAAAAGTAAGGTGAAGGTCCAGTCAGTACCCAACTGTGAGAGATATTAAGAGGGCAAAAGAAGCAGAAACCAATATAGGTATAAAGTAAATGCGACACAAGATTACATCTAGAATAAATATGCAGAATATAAAATAGAAAGCAGGACATGGAGGAAGCTACAGCAGTAGATCTCAACTGAAAATGCCAAGAGAGAGGAGGCCAGTGGGCCCAGAAATTTATTTATTTAAAATTGGTGACAGGAAAAGGCACACTGAGGCTAAGGTCATTTCCAGGTGTGAAGTGGGGAAGGAGTAGAAACAAAATACATTACATAGCACAGATACAAGCTGAAGTTACAACAAGAGCAATCAAGGAACACAAATTAAGTACAAAGTAAGTGCAACATAAGCAATCAAGGTGCAGTATAAACAACAAAATAAGGTGTTTCACCACCCTATACAAGTGTACAGGAAAATGCATGAGAACAGTACAGTAGAGGAAAACAGGAGTGGGGTGTGGGGTGGGAGAAAAGAGTTTCAGCTGATACCTGCAGGAAAATATTATGTGTCTCAGAGGTGATCTGAAGCTAAAAACAAAGATATGAGTTTAGGAGACTTATAAAACAAACAATGACCATCCATATTACTCAAACATTGTTACACATAAACAGCAGTTATAGGGAAAAAAAGGTTATAAAATATAGTCAAATAATTTGCATCAAGACCCCCTGGTGCAAGTGGTATTGCTGTGGGCATGCTCAATATGAATTTCAAAGGGGAGGTGTTGGGAAGTTCTGCTGTAATGAACCAGACATGTTCCTGGATCTGCCTTTTTTTTAAATAAAGGAGACGTAGTCTTACTGAAATAAATTTTTGGACATGAGCATAACATGCAAATTGCAAAATATGTGTCACAGTTTATGAATTCCCTTATTCTGACTATATCTGTGTCATTCAGGGCGTTTACTGACTAAGGGCGTGATGCACCAATATTGCATGGGTATGTGACAAAATCACATACCCTGCCTGCCCACAACTGTGCATCCATGGACAGGTGTGCATGCATGCTTGCACAAAAGCCAGACATCTGTCCACGGCCCACCCCCGGCATGCACGATTCTGCAGGCGACCGGGGAGGAGTCCATCCTGGAAAGACATCAAATGGAATACCCCTGGGACATCTAGTGGATCCCTCATGGCACCATCTTATCCTGGTGCCACCACTGCTGTCCATTGCCAGACCTCATTCTGTCTGCAGCCCCTGCCATCTCAGTTGCCCAGTGGTTGGGGGCAGCTCTGAGAGCCCTGTACAATCCCCAGTGACTGGCAGCCTTTGTCTGTGGGGGCACAGTGAGTTATGGCAGGGGTCCCTCTGCCATAACCTGCACCCTGCTCCACACCTATGTGGCCAGCACCACGTGGGTTCATGCATACCATGTAATGCTGGCATGCCTCCAGAATGCCCCCCACCTGCCACTGGCACATTGCTGTCTGCACAGCAGGTGGATTAGTCACATAACCCCTGCATACCCATGTCATGACTGCCGCATGGCCACCGCTCTGAGGCATTCACACACATGATGCCAATGCACCCAGTATATGCTGGTGCATTGGCATTGTGCATAAGAACACTAAAACAGCAAATAATGGTCTTTAAAGTGTCTTAAAAATGTTGGCTCTTTTCCTTCTTTGCTAAAATTCTTTAGCCTATATCAACAAAAGGAAGCTGTTATGATCACTATGCATAATTTCCTCGGCTGTCCATTTTTCCACAGGTTAATCAAAATACATGTAAGTTTTAGAAGTATTGCTAGAAACATACAGTATGTTACAGTTTGGTGAATGGAAAAACAGGAAGTTCACTTGCAGAAGGTCATTAATGTGCCAAGGTAATAGGGGATTCAAACTTTGAATCTTCAGGTTCCCATTTCTATGATATAACTACTAGACTGCACCCGTTTTCATTGCATCTCCTGAGCTAAAGAATGAATATTGCTAATTTTCACTCTAGAGGCTGTCACAAATATTGTGCATCCTGTTTTGTTTCTTTGGAATGTCTAAGGCTATCCCTAGTTGTTCTAGGTATTCTTTACATAAATATCTCCTCTTATTGAGTAGATACCCTATTTTCCAAAATAAAAACAGTGAAGAAAAACAAGACCTATCTGATGCTGATCAGAATACTTAAACTCTTCTCATATATTTATTTTTCCTATTTTCAAAAACTCAGACCTGCTTAAATTAAAGTTATTTTGTAGTATAGCAACTTTAAAGATGCTCTTTTAAAAGTGATAGCTGAATATTTAATACTGGTCTCTGCATTGCATTTTCTGCTCCAGTTGTAGCCTGTTTCTTCTGAAAATTCATTTGACCTTAATGGACCTAAAAGTATGTTCTACAATTTTGACAAAGAAGCAGAGCAAAGTAAACTTTATTATTCTTCATTGTAATGGTGTGGGAATTACAGATGAACATGACTCAGATATAAGATGCAACCCACATGGTCAAGTGGGATGTTTATTAAATCTCAGCTTTCTTATTTAGATACCTTTTTCAGCATTCAGTTTTAAAGTGCAGAATGAAAAAAAAATAGATTACAACAGGAATAACAGAAATAAATAAACAAATCAATGTCTTTAATAGGAACCTTCTTCCACCACTGATCAGCAACTACTGATCTCCCATCTCCTGAGGCCTGTTCAGGTAGGTTATACCCTCCCACCTGATCAGGTGTTTCAGCATCATCACTTGAAAAATACATTCTTTTAATAACTGTTTATAGTAACTTTATACACACATTAGGACACTGAATAAGTACTTAAGTGCATTTTAGAATCACTAATTGTGAATAACATTCTGAACACAAGGTTTATTATGCAGCAGCACCTTTTCTTGTTTTCACCAGTATAAAGCTAGCCCACAAGGGGCCACTATTACCCTATAGTGTATGGTGGGAGCGTCCTTCTCCACCGAAATCCATCATTTCGAAACCTTGTAGTCACACACACTAGTGAGGTTAAGCAGTGCAACAGAATTATGTTTTCTACTGTACTGCGAACGTCACACTAATGATCCTCGAGCAGCATTTGACAGTTAGGGCTCACTCCATAGACAGGACACATGGCGAAAAGCAGCAAGTCGGCAGCAGTACTAATGTTTAGCCTTAAAACGTTCACAATGTAAAGTTCTTAAGCAGTTAAAATGTCAAAGCGTGAAAGCGTTCAAAATGTAAAGTTCTTTTTCCTTCAGTAACTGATTTTTTCCCCAAAAATGACGTTTCACCATACACTATAAAGAAAAGTGCATGAGGAACAGTTGGCAACAGGGCATCTTTCACCTCGTTGGCACTATGACAGCGGATTACCTCTCGAGCTGCACTCTCGAGGTAATCCGTCGTCATGGTGCCAACCTGGTGAAAGAACAGTCCCTGCTGTCAACTGTTCCCATGCACTATCCTATATAGTAGTCCACTGCCAGAAGGCAACAGTCTCTCCTCACAACCAGACCTCCAGAAGGATTCTGTTCTCAGTTTATCTGCTTCACCTAAGATAAATGATATTGAGACCATTTAAATTATTCCCTTTTGGTTCATAAGGGTTGTGTGTCATGAAGGAAAATGAAACCCCAAATACAAGAGGTTTTAATTACTTTCATTTGGGTAGCATACAAAGCAGCTAGTATATAAGCCTTTTAGTAGGCTGAGCTTCTTTTCTGTCAATTGTACAAGTTTAGGAAGCCAAGTCCTTCCTAGGTCTGGTCTAAATATGTTGAGGCTAAACATTAAACCCCCTTTTTAAACCAGGACACAGGAGTTTCAGCTTACATTAGTGCTAAAACGTCCTGTTGAGAGGAAGAAAGGCTGCTTTTATTTAAAACTAATCCATCGGCTGAACTTTGCAAGCTGTCGGTTTAGCTTCTCCTCAGAAGAGAGCAGATTTTAGAGAGCTATAGCTCTCTCTCTCTGAAGGGGTTAGCATTGCGATTTTGGGTGCATAACATCTCAAGGGAGCTGACAAGTGGTTCCTATCCTTTAGAATGAAATTAAAGAGGTGCTTTTTGTGCTGCACGAACATGCCTACCTTTCGCACAGCACAGTGGCTCTCGCGAATACTTGTGCAGCTGTTTCTTTGCCTACTCAGCTCTTGGGAACAATGCTTCTCCCAAACAACCACAGAAAAGTAAACCCTTATACAGGGTGCTTATTCTCTAATGAGAGGAGCTATTACACTGGCACATACTGGCTTGACTATATTTACTTAATAAACAAAGTAACATTTATTTATTTATTTATTAGCTTTTGGTAACCAGGTAAGTGCGCTAGGCAACAGACCTGCCTATTTTCAGGCCACGACCGGGAGAGCACAGGACATTGGTTACAATATGCAGAAATACACAGACATAATATAGGTGTACAGGAGCAAAACAAGATATACATTGGGTAGCACAGTAATAGTTACATAAGGGTACATTTTAGGCATAGATCATAATAAGGATGTAAATAAAGCAATTAGGGTAACCATAAGACAGCTGAGGACAGTAAAGACATCAAGGTTCATAGCCACCTAGACAAGCGTATTGCATGGGAGAACATTAGTGTAGTACTCAGGGTCAGACCCAACAGCCTGCAGTGGGACAAAGCAAATTAAGAGCATTTGCATTGGCCAGAGGCTAGAAGGTGGGTGAACAGCGAGTTTTTGAATTCTCGATGGGAGGCTGAAGTTTTCACCATAAGGGAGTGAGTTCCAGAATTTGGGAGCAAAATGAGGCAAATGCCTGTTCACCCATTTTGTCATGCAAGATCTAGTGGCGAGCATGGGGACAGAGGAAGACCTGAGGGTATGGGTGTGTGAGGCAGGAGTCAGGAGGTTGGCAAGATAGACAGGGCAGAGAGGTCTAGACAGGAGTCAATAAAGCAGCCCAGGGATTAGGCTCAAATATCCTTAGGTGACAGCCAATTTAAGCCAGCGTAAAGGAGACAATGATGGTAAGATGTGGGGCAGTTAAGGCGAATCTACAGATGTTGTTGTAGACAGTGTCCCATTTGTGGAGTGTAGCAGAGTTTGAAGCAAAGAGGAGGGCAGAGCATATTGGAGCTGGGGTAAGAGAATACCTCTCGCAACAGAAAGTCTAGCTGAAGGAGTGAGGTGGCACATGCGATAAGCTCCGCCAATTTAGCATCGACGTAATGGCACACACATTGACATGTTGAGACAGGTCAAGTGTGGGATCCAAGTGACCCCAAGGTACTTGAAGGACTCAGTGTTTGAGATGAGGAGCCATCAAGGCATTGAACCCGGAGCCTGTTCGCAGGGGCAGACAGTTTCTTAGAGGATCCGAATAGCATAGCACAGGTTTTTCTAGGTTCAGGACTTAGTGGTTGCTAGAGAGCCAGGTCTGTAGGAATTGGAAGTCATTAGTGAGAGTGGAGTTGATGGCAGCAACCGATTTTGACCCAGAGTAGAGAACAAGGTCATCTGCGTACATAAGAGTGCAGCTATGCCTGGACATGGTGGGAATATCATTTAGGAAGAGGGAGAGTAGAGGTCCAAGAGTGGATCCCTGGGGAACTCCATGGGAGATGTTTAGGGGGAGAAAGGGCCTTGTGAAATGTTACCGCCTGAGTCCGATTGTCAAGATAGCTATGGAACCAGGAGGGCTTGGTCAGATGCTCAATGGATTGGACCTTCTTTAGCATGAGAGGATGGTGTATCATGTCGAAGGCTTTAGACAGGTCGATAAAACGGCCCCATGAGTGAGGCCACGGTCCATATTATTTCTGATGTCATTTGTAAGTTATAAGTCCAGAGGTGGTACTGTGACCGGGCCAGAAACCATGTTGGCATGGGGTTTGAAGATTAAACATGTCAAGGTGAGCAGCAAGCTGGCGGTGGACTATTTTTCAAGCAGCTTACTGAGAGTGGGTAGAAGAGATATGAGGCGGTAGTTGGACATGAGTTTGACATCGCCCTTTTGTGTATAGGGATGGTTCTGGCAGTTTCCAGGTGGATGGGACAGTAGACGTATGAAACGAGAGGTTAAAAGCCAGGTGATAGGTCTGGTCAGCCAAGGTGCATACTGCTTAAGTATGCAGGATGGATGCCCTCAGGCCCTTGACCCCTGCGTGCGGAAGGGAGTTAAGTAGCTTGCGAACTTCAAGGTATGTGGTTGGAGCCAGAATGAAAGGGAGGGTGGGAGGGGGAGGGAGGAGAAGAGGACAGTCAGGTTGTGAGCTAGTTAGAGTAGCGATTGGTGGAGAAAAAAAGGGCATTGAAGGTGTTGGCAATGGTGTCATGGTTGGTGCAGTGAACTCCTTGAATGTTCACGTCAGCTGGATTCTGTTGCTTGTCGTTGCCGAGAATGTCCTTAATTTTGGACCAGTACCTGATGCTTGGTTGTAGAGGATGTTATTAGTAGGTTCCTATAGTAGGTGCTTTTGGCATCTGAATTTGTCTTTTGCAGTTGTTCACGTAATGCACGATAGTCTTCAAAGTCTGCGGAGGTGGAAGATCTTCCACTTGGACCAAAGTTTGTCCTAGATTTGAGAAGTTGAAGCAGGGGCGTGTTAGCTACTTGGTTACTTTCTCTGCCATCCTACGTGTGGTGACCGGGATGTGAAGGTTTTGAAGAGAGAGGAGGACGGAGTTGAAATATTCTGTGGCTATGTTAATGTCCTCTGTTTGGTAGAGAGAGGACCAGTCAACCTGGTTAAGGTCAGTTAAGAGTCCTCATGACTTAGGCAGGAGAGATTAGGAAAGGTTACAGTTTTAGCAGGAGGAGGAATGACAGTGTTCCAGACACAGTAGATGGGATAGTGGTCACTAATTGTGTCAGGTAGCACACGGTGAGGCAATATATTCCGTCCTGTTAGTAAATATCCAGTCAAGGAGGTGCTTTGCAGCACCTTCACGTGAGACCAGCAATGGGTTCATGTATGAGCTGGAATAGATTTGCCTTGCTAGCTAAGGAGGATAGTTTAGCTGAGTTTTCTCGGACCAGTCAAGGTTAAAATCGCCAAGGCGATAATGTCATTCTTGCCTGTAACTGAAGGCAGAAATCCTAGGAGTTCAATGATGCCTTGTGTAACATTTTTGGGGTATAAGTACAAAATATGGGTTCTTTACACCCCAAGAAGCAGTGAGGGTGGTTAGCAGTTTGGTGGGAGGGGTCCTGCAGAAGAGTAATGTTTAGGTGAGTTTTGAAGTAGAGGTAAGCCCACCTCCCTTTTAGTGCCAGGACGGTCCGTCACGAGCATGTTGTATCCAGGAAAGTGGCACTGAGAGTCAGGCACTGTGAGCTTAAGCCAGGTTTCTGTGATGGCGAGGGCGTCCGGGACGTTAGTATAGATCCAAGCCT
Source organism: Neoceratodus forsteri (assembly GCA_016271365.2). Lineage (NCBI taxonomy): Eukaryota > Metazoa > Chordata > Ceratodontiformes > Ceratodontidae > Neoceratodus > Neoceratodus forsteri. Next base: position 631,674,978 of record CM057455.1, on the reverse strand, counting down.
GGAGGTCAGGAGGTTGGCCATAAGGCTCTAGCATTCAGGTGGGTGAAAGTTAGTCCATCAGTTTTAGGAGAGTGGTGGCGGGGGCAAAGTTATGGTAGGATGCAGAGGAGGTTGATCTCAATGTCGCGGATAGTATAAGAGATAGGTTAGAAGCATAATGGGGTGATGAGGTATGCCCTGATAGAGATGCAGGGTGGCGGTTTCAGATGAAGGTGAAGGTATCTGACTATTGGGCTAATATGCTTGCTGATGAGAGCAGAGTGGGGTAGAGGTAGTGGAGTGGCAGTAGCAAGCATGTTGGAGTAGTAGAAGTCAAACTGAGTATAAGTATTGGCAGAAGCTGTTGATGTGTTCAAGCAGTAAAGCTCAAAGAGGTTAGGAAGGCAAAGTATTCCCATGAGGGCGCTAGGAGGGAGAAGGGACATTTTGACTAGAGAAAGGAGTGAGATAGAGAGGAAAGAGACAGCAGAGGGCTCCTTTAATATAAATCACCAAGTGAAAACAGCTACTAGAGAGCAGTAAAACGTGACAAGTGAGGTATTGGGAGCAAATTGCTCCAAACTTAATCAGGCTCCCTCTAGTGGCAAAACAATATAAGGAGCTAATGGAGAAGTTGGGTGTTAAAAAAAAAAAATAAATGATCAAGGTAGAAATTACCTGGCGTGTCGGTGCAGTGACTCTAAGCTTTTAAATACAGTTACAGGCAAATACAAATAGTTTTAGCTGGTTCGTTTTAAAAGTTTCAAAATCAGGCACAAAAGTAACAGTTCTGCTCTGTTTGAGCCTGGTCAGCAACTCGAGGTGCTACTCTGGCAGGGATTCATCGCTGAGCAGGGAGCTTGTGTCGTTCAGAAAAGGCCCAGATGGCCAGCGGTGGTGGCAGCAGCCTGGATCAAGGTAGAAATTACCTGGTGTGTCTCGGGTTCAGGGCTTCTGCGGGTCAGGGAGGGCTTGAGGCAGGACCGCGACCTCCGGTCTCCCTCGGGAGGGTGGTCTCTGGTGTGTCTTGGGTTCGGGGCTTCTGCGGGCAGGGAGGCTTCAGGACAGGCCCTCGCGACCTCCGGTCTCCTCAGGGAGGGTGGTCTCTGGTGTGTCTTGGGTTTGGGGATTCTGCGGGCAGGGAGGCTTCAGGGCAGGCCCTCGTGACCGCCCGGTTTCCGGGGAGGGTGGTCTCTGTGTGTCTCGGTCTGGGCTTCTGTGGGCAGGGAGGGCTTGAGGCAGGCCCTCGCGACCTCTGGTCTCCCTTGGGGGTGGTCTCTGGTGTGTCTCGGGTTCTGGGCTTCTGCGGGCAGGGAGGGCTTCAGGGCAGGCCCTCGTGACCTCTGGTCTCCTCGGGGAGGGGTGGTCTTCTGAAATACAGGAACCATCTTGATACAGGCTAGCTCTCATACAGAGAGCTTCTCTTCTTCTAGCAAGAGCTTCTAAAGGGGGCTCCCCCTGAAGGAAACACCAGTTAATTTAGCTAATACTGGTTATTCCAACAAGTAATATTTATATGTACCAACTTAGAAATAAGAGAAAAATAAGCAGGAAAAAGGCTTGGGGGACGGAATTTGTGTAAGGAGGTGGCCTGCCTCCAAACAGAAAAATACAAGGATAGCTGCATAAGAGAGAGACAAAGTTGGTTGCAACCAAAAAAAGAAGAAGAGGTACATTAATAAAATGACAGGCGCTGACCCTGTACATTAATAATAAAGATTTTCTTAAAATCACACCCCAAGTATTTTTTTCTCAGGTAGCTTTTATTCACCTAGCCAGATACCCTTCTTCTGAGGACCGCACAAACCAAATGACACTCTACCTGTTCTTCTACACATAGTTTCCCATATGGGGACCCAGCTAAAAAAAGAAAAGATTTAATCATGATGTATTATAAATGATTATTATAAACTATGTTTCAGATTGAAACATAAATATATACAACATGATGGCAGAAAAGGCCAATGGGCCCATCCAGTCTGCCCAACCTACCTAATACTTATTCAATAGCCTTAGCGATCATCCTGCTCCCTATTCCCCTACTGCTCCCCCCACAAGCCCATATCACACCTTCTACATGTCCAACTCCTGCTGAAATTCCCTCACTGTTTTTGTACAGATCACTTACTATGGCACTCAGTTCCACATGTCCACTCTCTTTTCATCTCCACACTCACTGGCATCAATCGGCAACCAATCCTGAATTTACCAACTACAGATGATGCCCTTCACTACTTTGTTAACAATTTTCTATCAGTGGCTAGTCTACATGCTCCTTTTCAGAAGCTGAGGATTCCGGCAGATGTACTTAATGGATTGGCCCTGAGCTTAAAAATTGATGGTCCAAATGGATATGGCCTGGGGTCTTTACAAGAACTCTGCTCTTACAGCTAACTGAGAGAAGTACAGAGACCTGAGGAACAAGTGCAAAGAGCACTAAGACCACCAAAAGCCTATACCTAATAAATATTCAGGTGAAAGCCCTGTCAGACCCCAAAAAGTCTGGCACCATATTAGCTCCCTGGTTAGAGGCAACCTTGCCTTCCAGTCAGCTTCATTATAACCAATAGCCAGAGTATAAATGACCGTTAAGATTGCAAATTATTTTAACTGCTACTTTACTGACCTAACAAGATATGAACCTAGCCCTTTCAGTCCCCATACCCACCCAACAATCTGAGGAAACTGGACACTCATCCCAAATTCCACCTGAGATTGGTCAAAAACTAAAGGTACTTGCCCTCCTGAGGTGGATAAAAGTTGATGTCTCCCAAAGGTCTTATGAAATAGAACCAAAGCTTCTAAAAATAGATACCACTGCTATCGCCCTTCCAGTAATCTGGCTACTAGATAAGTTCTTGAGTGAAGATTTAGGATGGAGGTTAGGATGCACTTCTTTATGGAGAGGGTGGTGGACAGTTGTAATATACTGCCACAGGAAGTTGTCTTGAAGATAGTGAGCACCTTCAGGAAAGGCTGGGATTGGCATAAGGAAACTATGGGACATGGTGGGGCAGATGGAAAGAAAGGAGGACTGGGGAGGGGGAAGGTCAATAGCATAAGCTGAGGACCCTGCAATATAAGCAGACTAGATAGACTGAATGGTCATTTTCTGCTGGCTTCTTCATGTCTGTATGTTTGTATATTCACAGACCCATAATATCAAACAGGCATATGTAATACTGTACTGGTGAACATGTTTAATAAACCAACAATTCCAAACATATCCCAAAGGTGATAAGTGCACTGAAATGAATCTATTCAAATTACTAACTTAGATCAATCAAGCACTTTAAATTGAATTAAAAAGTGGAGAGGGAGTTTTTAGATGGAAGAAAACTAAAGAAATGAATATTCAAGGAAGATAAATAACTACAATATGATGTAAGTAAATGTGAATCAAAGTCTCTTTCATTTTTAGAAGATGAACTCTACTGTAAAATCAATAATGTAGAGACTTCCTGAGTTGTCATATTAATGGGGATCTAGACAAAACACAAAATAGAAATACAGAAGTAAAAATATAACCTAATCAATATTTATGTAAATGAATAGAAGGACAACAGAAGAAAAAAGAATTTGCTGGCTAAACAGAAACCATAAATAATGCCCCATTCATTATTGAGTCCTATCAATGACAAGGCTCCAAGTTTGTAAATCAAGCAGCTCTCCACCTGGAGCAACTGCTTTAGACAACCTCCACATCTAGACTAATTGGGATATGGTCTATTCCCATAACTTTTAGACAACATGAGTCTCCATGATGTACATTGCACCAATGTTGCCCCTCAGGTGTATCACATTTGACTGAAGCAATGGAACATATATATCCATTATTTCAATTTTTCATTGAGCAAATTGCCCTACCAAAGTACAAGGTTGGGTATGTACAAAGTGCATAAACAATGTACTCTGTTCAGTGACTAATCAAATGGTGAATTTCATATATGGATTGATTAATAGAGTTGACAAAAATCTTACCCTGACTGTGATGTGGACATATGTGGCAATTGCAACAATGATGAAAGGCAAGGTGGCATGGTAAGAAAAAACAGAGATTGATTTCTATCTTTTTCTTGATAGTAACTCTAACTACACTGTAGTTGATACTTTCATTTACTATAAAGTCCCTTGGGTTGTGTCCTGTAGTGTTTCTTAGGGTAGAGTCAGCAGTGAGAACACCCTATGTTTCTTTAAAATGCCTACTACTTTAGGGGTTACTGTGTTGAAGAAAGTTATAAAAGTCCCTGACTGAAAACTGGATGGTTCTTTGGTTTGGGAATCAGTAGATCTGACCTTTGACAGAGGCAGCTTTACTTTGGGCAGCATCCAATGTATCCTGATCATAGCCCCATTCATAAAATTTGGATTGAAGTTTCCTAGCTTGTTGCTGATACAATATTTGTATCAGGACAGTTTCTTCAAATACGAATAAACTGCCCTTACACTATTGCTTTAATTAAAAGTTTTGGATGGGAACTATCTGCTTGTAACCGCTCACTGTCAGATGACTTTTCTAAGTCTGAGTTTCTATAAACCAATTGTGTAAACCTTTCAACTCAAGGTCTAAGCAATTCATGGTGGTTTTATGCATATACTGTACCTGTAAATTTCAGACCTCAGTCATTTGTATTAATGTACCCAAGAAAACTCATTGTTTATGATTCCATGCACCTCTGAATGACAACGATATTGCCTATGAAACACCGCAATAAATAATATGGGGCTGAATTGTTTGGCAATGTGGTCATAAATGGACATCTCTTCCCACCAACCCATCTAAAGGTTGGCACAGAAAGGCATCATTGACAACCCCATTATTTTGCCACATAGCTGTAAGAAAATTGCTTGTCAAACATAAAATAATTCATGTTTAAAATGTAATCCAAGCCATACAAATTCAGAATTTAGAATATGATCAGTATCTATCTTTTCCATAAAAAAACTCACTGTGTTAAGCCACAATTGATGTTGGATGCTTGTGTATAGTGAGCTTATGTCAATGTGTGAGCCATGAATAGTCAGCATCCCAAGTAAATCCACTAAAGACCTCCAGCACTGCCATTGTGTCCTCAGATGGGATGGTAAAGTCACCACTATACCTTGACAGAAACTATCTAAGAAATTGGTAGATGCTTAGTAAACAATCCATTAGTAGACACAATGGGATGACCAGATGGCAGATGGATGTCTCTGTGGACTTGGAAAAAGTGTAAAATGTACTGTAGAAAATGTGGGGTATTGCAGTTCAGGTACATATATTAATTCCTGGAAATTTGAGCAAGATTCAATTTGCAGAAATGATTCAATTTCTGAAAAATTTGGGTTAGATTGTCTTTAGTTTCTTATAATTCTTGGTGTTGTTCAGCTGACCTTGGGTTGAAATTTGTCCTTGTGTCTTGGAATGAAGCTTTGGTATAGATGGTCTTGTGCAAATACTGGCCTTTTGAGTGAATCAGCCAAGCCAAGGTCAGTTTAGGATCTATGTTCCATGGAGTTTGGAGCAGGGTATAGCTGATATATGTATTGTGTCTAGTTGTAAAGCATGAGTAGATGTGCTTTGGAGAAAACTGGCTCCTGGGGAGTGCACCTGATGTATATGTTGCCTCTTATTGCAAAGTGTTGGGTATATCATCTGGCTATAGCAAACTACTGTCTGGGTGAGCATATCCTCTTGCACATACCCTACTGGAATTAATGTTCATAAATCAGTTAAGAGGATCAAATGGAGATGTTATGAAACACAATGGTGAGTGGTGACAATCTGGAGAGGAGAGATCTATTAACATCCATAGACCTGAAAGATGCCTATCTTGAAATTCCCATCCCTCCCTCACACCATAATTTCTTAAGATGTTACATCCTTAACCTCCACTTCCAGTTCAAATGCCTTCCCTTTGGTCTTACTTGGCTCCATGGGTCTTCTCAAAAGTCATGGTGGCTGTAGCAACAAACCTATGAAGGGAGGGACTATATGTCACCTAGTACCTGGGCGATTGGCTAATTCACTAAAAGTGACACAGAAAACACAGGAAATACTCAGCTGATACAGTTGGACTGTAAACAGAACCAAGAGCAACCTCAATCCTCATCGACACTGGAACACCTGGAAACCTTGTTCATTATCAAGGAATAGTGCAACTCTCAAATGGCAGCATCCTCAGTCTAAAGTGACATTTTAATCTAGTCCTGTCCTGCAAATTCTTTATGATCTGGGATATGATGCAGCAACTAGGGCTTGTTGCCTCTGCATAGACCTCCACAGCTAGTCATGACTATACAGGGACCCCTACAAAGATTTCTTCTCAACAAATGGAACCACACTTCACTTAACTATCAAAGAAAAGTGTCATGCACCCTGTCCATAAAACAATCAATTCAGTGGTGGACATGAGATGTGATGTCAGACTAGAGACAGTCAACAAAGTGACAATGTCATACATGAACAAACAAGAGGAACAAGAGCAGAAAGATGACAAGAGGAGTATGAGTCTTTTTAACGTGCAGAGATTTACCTAATGAGTCCATCGGCAATCCATCTAGCAGTGGAACTAAACACACAAGCAGACTCGATCAGCAGGCAGACACTCAACCTAGGTGAATGACAGCTAGACCAACAAATATTCCAAATTATTCAGGCTTGATGCAGACCTTTTCAGCTAGACCTCATGGCACAAGAATAAACAAGCAGGTTACAGAGTTCTAGAGATACAAAGAGCAGGAAATGGCATGGGTATATGCCTAGTCTGCTGCATGGCAATCAAATGGGCATATGTCTTTTGATAGATCAGTGTGAATATAACATTATGCTTACAGAATGACCATTCTGATTCCACAGAATTTCATGAAATTTGCATGAAAATTTCGTTGAATTTTGCCAAAGTTTAAATTTCAGTTATTTTGCTCTCATTTTAAAAGTCCATCTGTGATGAACACTAAATTTGGGAAGTAGACAGTTGGAAATAGTTTAGATATATGTATCAAAAATCAGAATCATTGGTTGACAGGGGTGACCAAACATTTAGTCAAAATTAAAATTTCAGTTATTTCAATCTAATTTTAAAATTTCTTATCAAACTTTTCCACAGTTTCAGGATTTGGAAAAGTTACAGCATGGGTATGTACACCATGTTTTAAATCTCAAGCTTCAAAGGGGATGAGTTATAGGCAGCCAAACATTTTGCAAAATGGAGGTTTGTGTAATTTTAGTATAATCTTGACAGGATTCTTTGAAATGTTATAACATTTTAAAGGTATATAGATTATTACTACATTTCTATATTTACTTAGTTTCATATTTCTAGCTTAACATGTGACTGAGTTATAGCCTGCCAAACTTGTTGCCAAAATTTAAATTGCATTTATTTCCCTCTAATTTTAAAACAGCATATCCAAATTTAACCAGCTTTAAAACATTTGAACTACTATACCACACAGTCATTTCTGACAAAGTTCACATTCACAGCTTTAAATGGGACTGATTTAAAAGTAGTCACACTTTCACAACATTTTAAAATTACATTTTGCAAGAATGTCAACTGTGAATTTATAAACCCCACAGACTTTAAAACTGGAGAATGCAATGCTTTTACATTTGGCAAGTTCTTAGACCTTTCAAGGAGGATATGCGTGTCTACTTTATTAATTGATTGTTGCCAGAAACTGCAAAATAACATCTGTACTTAAGGTCAAATTCCATGAGTCTTTGTGAAAATTGTGGACAAGCAAGAACATTCAAGAAAATTGGAATTTGCTAATTTAACTCAGCATTATCTGGGGATTTTCATTAAAGCATTGGGGTATGACAGACAGGTAGTGCAGGAGGTTACAGGTTCAGGAGATAGATATGTAGTTTCACCAAGAAATGAACAGCTGAGCTGGGTAGCACACCAGTGGTAGACCCCCAGTTGGAGCAAGGAAGCACAAAGTGTCAACAATTCCAGCCTGAATGCAGGATACATAAGGATCACACCCAGTAAATTGATCATCCAGGAAGCCTGATGTACATGCAAGCTTGGGACTTGGAGGTACTCAGAAAGGTGTAGTGGGTGGGGAGTTAAAATCTGGAGCACCAGGAAGGAAGAATTCCAACTATTCCAACAGGATATTTTGATAGGACAAGGAATAGGTGACTCATGTTTTAAGTGATGTTGTCACTGTAAAGAACAAAGAGGATATCAATGGGATCAGTAGTTCTAGTGAGTCAATCTGGCTATGGTGGGGGGCAAAATAGTCCCAGAAAGTAACAACAGAACTGCAAAAGTTCAGTCCAGCTTATCAAATGAAATAGTGATACACACATTGTAAATGTTAAATTCCACAAAAGAATTCTGGATTCTTCATCCATATGCTAACATTAATATTTGAGAAAATGTTACAACATTTTTCCACTGTAAATTAAAAAATGCTAAAGCAATTTATCCAGTTGTGTTAGACACCAGGATACACTGACATCAGATATGCATGTCAAATATTAAGTCTATGTCTGCAAGAGTGGAGAAGTTGCAAACATCAAATTTATTTTCAGAGTTTTCACACAATTTTGAAAATATTTACATACTGTAGTTAAGGTTTGACCCCTGTAACTTAAAGTATCTAATCCAATCCTTACCACATTTAGAAAGATTCTATAACCATTACAGAAAGGTTATTCATGCTAATTTACATGTCTAGCTCCAAAGATGCCTGAGATGTATGTAGATAAAATTCTTCACGAAATATCCCAAAAAAAAAAATAAAATTACAGAATTTGAATACATATCATTTTAGAAAATATATCACAATGTCATGAAATTTGGTACATTATTAGAACACTTATAATCAAGTAATCATGCCAAATTTAATATCTTTGTATAACATGTGACTGATGCTTATGCAAATAAAAATATTTGTGAAATTTCCCACAAAATAAAAGGACAGACTTTGAGCACCTATAATATTGAAACAATACATCCTAATTTCATGATATTCGGCATGTCATTGAAACTCCTGGAAGAGAGTAAGCTTGCAAAGCACTTAGAGATCTAGCACACAAGACAGTTGAGATATGAGCAAATTACTATTTTTAATCCACAACATTCAGATGAAATTCTGTGAAATTTCATGGAATTTTGAGAATTTTATCAAACTTCAATGAATTCAGTAATTCCCTCATTCTGCACAGCTCTACTTTCTGACAATCTTCTTTGCAGTGTAAGTATTTCCAAAATCCAGCAGCACAGTTGTCCACATAGCTTCAGATTGGCCCCAACAGAACATGGCATACATCAGAAATACATATGCTGATAGACAAACCAATACACTACCAACACAACTGGATCTCTTGTCACAGGATCCAATTCTACTTCCAGCACTGTACATCCTCAGGTTCAGGACATGTCTACTAAGCGGGACAGACTGCTAGCATCAGGACCTTCACACAAGGTGGTGAATACAATGCTTCAGTCTTATAATCAACAAACCACACCTACAATATATGCTGGATCCATTTTCATTAGATGGTATGAATCAAATCCATCACTACACATACTTCTACACTTTACAGTTGTTGGAATTCCAAGAAGATGAATTTGAAAAAGACTGACCATAGCAACCCTTTGGGTACAAGCTACCTCAATAGGCACTGAGGAGGAAATCAATGGATCACTTCTTGGAGCACACCTACAGGTGCTAACTGTCTTGAAAACCACAGACAATATTAGACCCAGAAAGAAAACAATCATAGCACCATGGTAGCTGAATGTTGTATTCAACGTCTTAACCAGAATGACATTTGAGCCTCTAGATTCAGTCTCATCATATTTTTGGCACTCAAGATTGTATTTCTAATGGTCATTTGCTCACTCTGTAGAATGAGTGAACTACATGGTTAATCTTACAGTAAACCTTTCTGACATTTCACAAAGAGTAATTCTCAAAGTGTTACCTCCTTTTTGCCCAATGGAGTCCTCTCTCTTCCATCTGGACCAAGATATTTCACTTCCTTCCTTTGATCCATGACGAGTGACCCTCACAGGATGCTCTACTAATCTGAGATGTGATTAGGACTGTTAAGATTTATATAGCTAGAACAGTCTCTTCAGAATGTCTGAGAGACTATAGCTCTTGTTCCATAAACCTGAGGGAACCCCCAGCTTCAAAATCTACAGTACTATTGCCAAATGGCTGAAATCAGTCATTTCAAAGCTCTACAAAGCATCCACACTGCCTCTCCCCACCCAAATGAAGGTGCATTCCTGCACAGCAGTGTCAACCTCCTGGCCAGAAAGAAATTCAGCTTTGCCAGCCTGATGACTCAGCGGCAGTGCTACTGCTTGCAATGCTAATGAACCAGATTCGGGAATAAGCTCGGGTGGTCCAGGACTGGCTGGGAGGAGGATTGAACATTCTACAGACTGCTCTCTTCTCCTCTAGGGCTGAGGGTGGGAAGTCATTGGTGCCTGGAATCTGCATGGCAACCAGGTTTTCAGCAGCCAAGACTGTATCTGTTGGGAGGTGTGTCAAACTTTATGAGTGCCACTCTAACATCACTGCAGGACATGCCTCTAAGGGAAAACTGTAGAAAACTGGAGATTCAGCCTCCACAGGATGATGTCCAGTCCACAAAGTGAATCCTGTACTGCTGCTGGGCTCCCACTCCCATGCTGCCTACTAGTCTCCATCAGAGGAAGGGATCCACTGGTGGCCCCAAGCATGGAGGTAAGCTGGGTGTGTTTGGGAGTGGGGACAGTCACCTGGTGGGCATGCAGGGTGGAACATGATTGGACAGATGGCTGGTGGCTGTGGAGCCCATCAAAAAAAAAAATTCAGCCTCAATCGCAGACATCTGTTTCCCACACCTGGTCATCTGTGCACATGTTCTCTTGAAAATACAGACCCAATACCTGTGACTACGACAAAGCAAAATTTAGTTGTATGGTTCTACTGTTGATATTTAAGTCACTTCCTCATCACCCACTAAAGTTCTTCTGTCACTGCTACTTAGATCACTCACTTGTGATGACTTCAGAGTGCTTAAAGGTGCAATAAATAATGGAAGTTTACTCACATTGTAATGGTGATTGTAGAAGCATCTTTTACAGCACTCCATGTTTCACCTGACAATGAGGAACATGGCTTTTGATCTGTATGCATTTTGATCCAGTTGAATGTGATAGACTCATCACGATGTATTTCAAACCTTTATATTATGACAGAATAATTACCCATGTAGTCTCCTGTAGTTCTAATATATTTTTCTCTATTCATTAAGGTGTCGTTAAGTTCACAAGCACTGCCTTAAGGGTACTGATAATAAAGCCCATTGAATCATCCTTTACTTGACTGCTCTGGTTTTCTGCTTTATTCTATTATGCTTGTTTTCTTCTTAGATCCTAACTTGTTTCCAGGAGGAGTAGCTTTGTAAGTTTCATACCGAGGAAGCTCCAGCAGGAAGAAGGGCGGAGCCAGGATTGGATTCAAAGTTTCAGTCTGTGCATCAGCCTATAAGAAAGCACTTCTATAACCCACTTGTGATACTTTTGAGTGCTTTAAAATGTCTCCTCAATCACTTTACCAGTTGAGCAAATTTCCACTTTTGTGTTCCGGTGCCATCATAGTAGCTTCAGCCAGTTTTGTTCAATAAGAGTATGTCCCTTGATCCCATATCCTGACAACCACCCCGATGCCATACATAGCACTCTAGTTACATTGTACACATGTGCTGTCTATTACAGTGCTGATACAAGCTCCCTGGCCCTTCACCATGGGTTGCTGCAGTGTCTGACCATAATATATTCCTCCACAGGCTTGGGCTACTGCTACAGGCAGCAGAGTGCCTCAGCCAGGCATCCAGTCACCTTTTCCTGGGTGAACTCATGAGGGTGCAGTCAAACAAGTGAACACACTGCAACTGAGAAACCTCAGTAATGTGAAGCCAACCTAAAGGAAGGAATTTTGCTGCAAAAATTAGGAACAACTGAAGCAGTACATTTTATTGGACTGCTGTCATGTCAATATATTCAGTATTTCAAAATGTTGCTGAATTTTTCAAAATGAGCAAATAAACACTTTCATACAGTTGTATATCTAAGAGAAAAACATTTAATCACACTATATAATGTGGTGTCATATACAATGAGGAGTTAAATTCATGCCTTTGCTGCATTGTTAGGTGTGGGTCAGAGATGAGCTGCTCCAAACACGTAGAAAGGGATGACTTATCATGCTATACCACAGAATGCAATTATGAAAGGGATACCAGATGTTGTTTTTATGTAATTTTAAAACTGATTATAAAGTTTGTGCTTGTGTAATTCCATGTATAAAAGCAGCTACCCTGATGACTACCTGCTTGACAAGCAGAGCATATTAATATAAACACATTTCAGGGTACACAAAGAAAGCTACCGGTATGTTGGGATATGTAAGGCATGGTATTACTAACAAAGATAGGGTGGCGATATTGTCTCCATATAGATCACTGGTGAGGCCACTTCTGAAAAACTATGTCCAATTCAGGCACCACACCTAAGGAAGGACATAGATAGGTAGAGACAGTGTGACAAAGGGCCACAAAGATGGTTCATGGCCAGTAGGGCAGGGAATATGAAGAGAGACTGAGAGGTCTCATCATGTATTCTATGAAGGACATGAGGGCAAGCAGGCATGACAGATGCCTTTAAGCTCATAAGAGGGTTTTATTTATTTAGTTTTTGATTACTGGGTAAGTGCTCTGAGACAAAGAAATTTCCTATTTTCAGTCACGACCCTGGAGAGTCACAGACATAGGTAAAGCACATCACATCACAGTGGTTACTATTTCATAATACAGACTTGGGTCAAACACATGACAGTATAGACCAGGCATGGTGATACCTACTGTACATGACAAAATTAGACATTACACTAGGCTATCCATAGATACAGGGGAATACAATACAGTTTCAAGGAGATGAGACCATACAGTATAAGTAAATGAGAAACTATTCCAGACAGTCTCACTGTGGGAGACCTCAATCTACCCTTGCCTAATAGTGGGTGAGAGTAATAAGTGCCTGAATATGTACTGAAGGGATATGCAAAGGAAGCCTAATTAGTTGTTCTCCCCAGGGTTTAGTCGCAAGGTCAAACAAAGTGGAAATAACAAATTTGTTCAGATGGAGGATCAGTACATCCACCAAGGGGCATGTAATAGAACTAGGGGGCATTCATAAAAGGAGATTAGGAAGAATTATTAGGGGAGGTGGAAAAAACTTCCAGACAAGGTTGAGGAGGCAAAATCAACTACAGAACTGTGAAGAGAAAAGGATGCATACAAAGGATTGTCAGACAGGAAGATGAAGGTAGTACATGTAGATCTGATCAAAGGTGGACTCTAGAACATCTACAACTAAGGAATCTAACAGACTTTTTTTACTGATAAGGTATTTTTGCCAATCACTGTATGTTTCATCCCTTAGTCATAAGTAGCATAACAATTGTAATCACTAGATGTTAAATAGGCATCACGTTGATACAGTATGATTCACCACTTTAAAATAGAGACCCTGAAAATATTGATTAGCATGTTGTGTCATAACCAATCTTAGCAATGAGCACCACTGTACAGTACTTTGAGATATTACAGCATTGTATTGGGAACTATTGTCTTTTATTCATATTTACCCTGAGTCCTTCGTAGCTTTCAGAGGGCCATGCACACTGACTTTGAGAGTTGCATGATGTGATGTCAGTGGTTCCAGAACAGAGAACAGTGGTCATGAGGAACAGTGTAAGTGACACAGGAGTGATAAACCTGTGAAGACTGCTGGAAGGAACCAGTTCCTATGTATGGTGATGTAATGAACTATCATCATGGCTAAAACTGGCCTCTATGCCAGTAGGTCATAAGGATACTTTTATTTACTTCAGTAAGATATTTTTGCATTGACCTAAAATACACAGAAGAATACTGCAAACAGCATGGTTCCTCTACCTTGTATTAGGATTTCAGTTAATGTTAGACATGCTCAGACGAACAATGTCATGCATTATTTAAATCAATGCCTTTTACTTACCTAAATGTGGTTCCATTATTGTTAATTGCCAACTGATGTTTTCACAGTCAAACCTGCTAATGCATTGACAATGGTTACTTAAGGGAATATGCATATTTTGCAATCAAATTGCAATACTTTTGGAACTGCTCATGTTCATCAAATTGCTGAACAGGGCCCATCAACCTAGTATAGTAATTGCTTATGAGGCTGGTGATCTGGGGTTGAATACACTAGGAATAGTATGAGGTGGCTAGGGAAGGATGATTAAGCATCCCAGTATACACTTTCCTTCTCCATGGAGGGGGCTGCAATCTCTGCTACCATACTGCTGATTGGATGACCACTTGCAATTCTGCAGCTGGAGGGTGATATGTATAGTTCAAGTGCTTGGTCACATATATTGTAATGGTTGGTGTTGACTAAAAATTTGATTGAGCAGCAGATGACGTAAGGTGAATCATCAACACTTACACTCATTACCAGGAATAAGATGCTTTTTATTAAAATCATCTCTAATAAGTAGTAATTAATGCTTCAGACTGTTTTGGTTATTTGTGATTCTAATCAGTTCTTAGCTACAAGGGGCAATATTTTATATTTACAAACAGAATAAGTTAAATTCTGGAGCCGGCTAGAAGACACAAGAAAGAATGTCAATCCAAACTTAGAGTTAAACACAAACATTTAGTTCCATTAGAAAATCTAATCTAAGAACACATTGCAGCTATACTGTCAAATAACTGAATGAACATATTTACAGTTTCATGACCAGACAGCGACATTATCAGGTGTTTGTACTTTAAGTATTAATGCATTAAATGTTATGAATAAATACAAATTCAAACAGTTAAGGAAACATACATGTCTACCTCCTGAAAAGCAATGTTTTCAACACAGATCTTAGAGCTCCTCACTACCAGGCTGCTATAAACCTCAACCCCAAAATGTGGTTCATCATATCCATTCTGAGTCCAGAGTTCAGCTTACATCAGGGAGACATTATTGAGGTCATCTCATAGATACTGTATACAGATACTTAAAGTCAGAAGAAATCTTGTGGTCTATTAAGACTGCCATGTTCCTAGCTAGGCTCTCATTAGTCTAAGAACTGGCTAAGTCTTAAGCAGTTTAATCATACCCCATTCCACTTATACAAACCCTCATCCTCATTAGCCACTCTCCGTCATCCTCACTAGTCCTTTGCATCCATCACATTATCCTTGAACCGTGAAACTGTCTTTCCATTGACCAGCTCCTGGAAGATGGTTCCCTGTTTCATCATCCTTGCCTTTAATAAATACTTCCTCACATCCTTCTAAAATTTCTTCACTACCAGCTTATAGTTGTGGCCCCTTGTGATGGTCCCTTTGCTAAGCTTAAAGAGTTGCTGGCTGTCTTGTCTATCCTGTTTGTACCCTTCAGGTATTTTAATGTTTTAATCATACTCACTCCCTTTGCTGGCCTCTCAGCAGTGCATGTTATGGTTTACCAGTCTTTCCTCATCAGCTCTTTCCTGCTGGCCATGTATAATTTTGTAGTTCTCCTTTGGATTGAATCAAGGTAGTCTTTACCCTTTTCTAGCTATGGATTCCAGAAAAGTACACGATACTCCAGATGTGAACTTACCAAGGACCTACACATGTGTAGAATCAGTTCATTCTGTCTACTCTACCTGTGCATTCCAGTCTTAGAAATGTAGAGCATTTTGTTACCTCATAAAGGTGGTGCATAGTCAAAAATGTATTGCTACACATAGTAGGCCAACATTTCTTGACTTTACCACAAATTTGCACAATATTCCTTTTTCTAAAATGTTTTAAACATGTAACCCATTCAAGGATAAGCTCCTGACTCCCTCCCACCAACCATAACCTTTATAGTTAGTTCCCTGATACCAACACCCTCCAGCACCCACCTCCCACATTCCACACATTAAATACTTATAGATATCTCTTTATTCTATTATCCCTACCTGTGCCACATTAATAAAACACCATCCACCTCCTTTATAGCATGCCTGCCACGTGAGTCATATAAACCTCAGGGGCCCACTAACTTCCACCCTCTAACACCCATCCTTCCTACTTCCATCTTGTCCCCAATTATAAGGATTAATTGGAGTGTGACAGGTGAAAAAGGAAACTGTCCTGTGCTGGTATGACACCTCCACCTTGAGTGTCTGTTGTAGAATAAATAAATGATGATGACCTCATCTATAGTATCACCTGATTGGCTGACAATTGTCCAATGAGGTGTTACTATAAGTGAAGACATCATTATTCATTCATTCTTCAACAGGATACTAAAAGGAGTATGTCTCACTCCAGCACTGGATTGTTTACCTTTACAGGTTGAACTGCAATTTGTCCTTACATTTATGATTGGAGAGGCATCTATTGCCTCCTGGTCATAGTTTTTTTTCTTATTTGAAAGAGACTCCTCTCTGTACCCTGTTTACCACTGTGAGGCAATTGTACATCTCTATCATGTCTCCTCTCACCCATTTGTCTTCTAGTGTGTTCATGTTGATATCCCTCAGTCTCTCCTCATAGGGCTTCCTGAGCAACCCTGCATTATTTTAGTTGTCCCTCCTCTAGATGGCTTCCATCCTGTCTATGTCTTTTTTGAGGGTGTGGCCTCCAAATCTGGACACAGTACTCCATGTGGGGTCTCACCAGAGGAACAATACAATGGCAACATAACTTCCATATTCCTGCTGGAGATACCCCTCCCTATGCACCCCAGTATCCCCAAGCCCTACCCATGAAACATATAATTTAACAGCAGATAAGGACTGCTTGGCCAACCTAGTCTGCCCATATCCTACCTGATGGATACACTGCAGATTCTAGTTAATGAACAGCTTACTTCCTCCTACTCCACACTAGAATTGCCTTATGTCTGTCCCATGCATTAGTCAGATTCTCACTATTCCTGACTCAACAACCTCCTCAGGAGGCTGTTCCATGCATCCACAACTCTCTCTGTGAAAAATACATACTAACATTACCTCTGAGCCATCCACCTCCGACCCATTGCTTTGTCACACTGCTCTGCCACTTAGGGTCATCAGATATGATAAACCCAATTTCTCTTTCCAGTTTAACAATTGTCAGTACTTCCCCTATCCTATACTCAGCTCCAGTGTTTCTATGGTGTAGGTGAATGATTTTGTACATTCTTTCATTGAACTCCAACTGCCATGCTCTTGACCACTACACAAGTTTCTCAAGATCCCCAAAATCTCCCTCCCAGTGTCCATTCTGCTGCATATTTTATCATTTGCAAAAGGCATACCTTCAGTTCCAGTTCTTCTACAGTGTCCATTATGAAGACATTGAATAGGACCAGTCCCAGCACTGAACACTGTGGCACCCTGCTTGCCATGTTCCTATTGTTAGAGATAGTGCCATTTCAATAGTTCTTTGTTTCTTATTCATTAACCAGTGTTCATCAGTTTGGATCCCACACCTAGGCATCTCAGTGTCTTTGTCATCCTCTTGTGTGTAACAGTGTTGAAGGCCTTGCTAATGTCCATATAGGCCATATCAGCTCGCTCCCCAGATCTATTTCCTGGTCTCCCAATCAAAACAAAATCCATCAGATTTGTTTTGCATGACCTCCACCTGTGAATTGTTGCTGCCTATGGTCGTGCAACCTATTGGATTCAAGATACTGTACCAGCCTTTTCTTTAGAATGATTTACATTGATTTTCCACCACTGAAGTAAGACTGATCAGCCTATAGTGCTAGACACCTTCATGGTGCCACTCTTATATAGAGGACCATGTCAGCTCTTCTCTAGTCCTCAAGAACCATTCCTGTTTCCAGTGAGCTTTTGAATAAGACTGACAGTGGGGTAGCTAGCACCTACTTGAGTTCTTTTAGATCTCTTGGGTGTATCTTATCAGGCTCCATAGCATTGCTCACCTTCAGAGCTAATAGCCCTTACTGGACTCTTTCTTCTGAATATGGACTTGTGTCTACTTCCACCTATCCCCAGCTTTGCTTCTCCCTAGTAGTCGTCCTGCCTCCCTCCACTGTTAAGACTGGTAGAAGCACCTGTTTAGTATATCAGCTTTTCTTGCTCTTCTTCTGTACTGTCTCCCCATCCACTATTCTAATCCTAAGTTCCTAACTGTCCCTCCCTTGCTTTCCTCTTTTCACTAATGTATCTGAAGAAAGTCTTATCCCACTAGCTACCCTTTTGGTGAAACTGCAGCTATCAAAATCATGCACAATTGTACAGGTTTGCCAGTGGTGCTACTAGTGCTGCCCAGCTCCTAAACACCCATGGGTGCAACCTGTCTGGTCCCCATGGCGTATCCATCTTTAACCCTTTCAACACTTTGATCACCATTTACTCTGTAAAACTACACAATGCCATATTTGATTTCTGCCAGATCTGGTAGCTGCATTGTGGTTGTGTACTCCTTTATCAGCAGTAAAGATTGAGTAGAAGTATTAATTCAGAATATGACATTCTGCCTATCATTCTCCACCATTTCTATCCCTTTTGCATCCTTTCAATTCCCCTTTATTATTTCTCCTTTTCCTGAAATACCTGAAGGCATTATCATTCTCCCTCACCTATTCTGCTATCTTATCCTCCACCTCTGTTTTGTCCCTCTTTCCTGCCTTGCTGGCTTCTTTTATTTTGACAAGGTAGAGCTACTAGCTTGCAACTGTTGGCTGGACCTTATACAGTTTATTGGCTGCCTTCTTTGCCTTCACTGCTGCTCCAACCATCCTAGAAAACCAAATAGGCCTTTCATGCCTCTTCCTCTTGCGTATTTGCCCAATGACAACCTTTTGGATATAGCTAGAATCCTTCTCTCATATGTTGCACATTCTCTCTGTCCCTTATTGTTGATACCCTACTAGCTTCTCCTTCAGATCATCCTCCACCCTTTTAATGTCTACCCTCCAGCCTCCTAAAGTTCAGAGCCAACTTCCTTTGTGGTTTAGTTATACAGTATATTGAACCGCACTGTGTTGTGGTCACTTGAATCAAGCGGATACTTCATGGGTAACTATCTCAGTAGATCAGAACTTAGTTTAGTGTGATATTGTTTTCATCTGCTCCTCTAAATATTGGGTCAGGAATCATTTTTGAGGGTGTATGCCCATGGTTCCTTTCTGGTGCTCCATGCCACTGAAATTCTCAGTCTGCATCTCATATGTTAAAATCTTTACCAGTATGATTTTCCCTCCAGCTGCTGCCTACAGATCTATTTGTCTAGAGCCTTATCTCACTCTCCTATCTGACTATGGGGTCAGTAGAGTACTCCTATGCAGACAACCCTTTCCAGTGTGCTGTAATCTGCACCCACAGTGATTTCACTATGCCCCCAACCCATGTCTCCTTATCCTCGATCAGTCTGACACCTTCCCTAACATAAAAGTCACCCCTCCCTTTTCTTTGTCCTTCTTGAATAACACATGGACTGGGTCACAAGGTTCCAGTGAGTAATGGGATTCATATGTTTCTATCACAGCATTTATGTTTGGACTGCTATATGCTGCCATGGTCTAGATATCACTCATTTTTTCCCAAGGTTTCTGGAATCCTGCATGCCCTTCCCTTCTGCATCCTTTGCTCAGATTTAATCAAGTTATTCCTTTGATATACTTCTGTTCAAACTTTCCCACTATTTATTCTGGTTCTTCTTTTTTGGGGCATGTGACATTGATGATAGCCCATATGTTATGCCCAGATCCCTGAATGCCCCATTTGATCAGGACAGTGTTAACCAGCTCTCTTTGAATTAAACATACTCCTTGCCACTCTAGACTTAACTCCCCCTTCTAGTTTAACTGACTCAAGATAAAGGCCTCAATTCTCAGGCCCAGTATTGTTATCTTTTTCCTGTCAGATGAAGGTTATCTGGTTTAAATATGTATTTGTCTCACAAAAGCCACATCAGCCCCTAGGAAGCAAAATACATCTTTGGCACACCACTATTTCAAGCAATCAATTAAATGGACAATATTCAAATTCCTTGCCTCCCCATTTCAGAAATGTGAGAACAACTGAGGAGGTTACTATACCATTCAATCACTTGAGCCTGGGCTTCAATGCCCTAAAACTGTTTTAACTATTCTTATTGTTTTCTCTGACAGACTGTTCAACTCAGCATGGATAAGTATGTCTTGCATACTCCACTTCCCAAGTGCAATGCTTGGCATGTGGTTTTGAGCAGTGGTGAGGAACTCTCACTAACCTGAATAGTATTTAAACTGTGCATGCTAAAGCATCCTTTTTGGATGCTCAAATTTCTCATTGTGGAAGCATAGGAGCTGTTTTTCCTCTGTCCTACCCAAACCTTCCCACAGCTGTGCAGCTGCTCACATTGCATCTCTGTTGTTTATTTCTCTAGGCTGCTGCTCACTCCTCTTGCAACCCCTGTTGTGTTACAGTTTTATTCAGGTACCTCTTACCAGTTCTCCCTGTTAGTGTTGTCTTACTGGCTTCCTTCCTCTTCCATCCCCTTCCCTCTCATCTTTGCCATGGCTGTTGTCTGAACCTGGTTGTGTGTTCTTAATGTCCTTTGGTTTTCAGTGTTTTATTTGATACCACTTTTCTATTACAAGCAGACCCTCTCTCCTGATGGATAACATAAAATACGCTCACCCAGATGTTCTTCTTAGCTGTTGAACCATTTTTATAGGTGTCCTGTGCTGTTCATCCTGACATGGCTAGCAGTGTTTGCCCTGTATATTTGCTACCTCTTCCATTTCCTGATTCAGTTCTTTAATAGTTCCATGTTATACTTACATACTTTTGTTGAATCACTGGGCATTCACTCTTCAGCTGTCAACTAATTCCCACTTTTCCTTATGCATCAGGGGTTGCCCTTCTTATTCTTCCCCCTCTCCTTTTGGGCCTTCCTGGTATCATAGACCAGCAGGCCTAATGTAGTCCTGTTTTCAATGCCTGTTTCTAGAGTTTGGGGATCTTGCTGAGCTGGAATTCTTTTGGTCTTGCAGATCAACTCAGTGTCACCTCTTCTGATCCTCCCTGCCTAGTGTCTTGAGGGAAAGGATTTGCCAAAAAGGCTTCTTTAGTCATGTAGCTTGATTTGGCAGCAGCTTTGGCATCATATTTATTGCTCCTTGCTCGAAAGGGTGGACCATCTTCATGTGGGTTGTTTCATTCATGAAGATCAACTCAACAACTAGTCTAGAGGCCATCTTCTCTTCCCTTTCCTTTAATTCCTATTCTAGGATAGGGTCTCCACAGTGTTATGGCTTGGTGTTTTTGTACAGCATATGTTTGCACCTCAATTCAGAGTTGATGGGTGGGGTTCCTCTTTAAGATGGGAGGGTCCCCATTTCTATGTCTGAGCACTCAACAGCACCTCACAGCTTTATCCCATTAGATCGATAAAGTGAGAGCATTTCCTCTATACATCCCCTGTTTGGGTCAAATGTTGCAGCATCTTAGCCATCACAGTTTGCCATTAGCCTGGAGGATGATGACTAGATCTGTGCAGAATGTGAAATTCTGCCAAATGAATTCAGACAGGATTGCAATTTTGCTTCCAAAATGCTTTTGGAATTAATTTTTTCATTCCATGGAATTCAGAAGGCATTTCTATGTAAGCCATAGAATAATTTTTCACAATTCCTTAATGTTCCAGTTCAGAATGTTGCAATTCCACATCTAAATGAATTCCACAGAATTAGGCAATATTTCAAAATTCTGCTGAACTCCGAGAAGTGGGGTTTGAAAATTTCAGCACAGCTCCAAAGTGTTGATCTGTGTCAGTACAAGATGGTTTGTGTACTGTTTTATCTCAGAGCCTGGGATTCTTCTTGTAAGCAATTAAGGTTTTCTCTTTCAATCTGTTCTCTATCTGCCAGAAGTTTTATGCTGTTTTTTACTGTGTTGCTTTGTTACCATGAATTTTGTATGTACTTTGTGGAAAATACCACTCTGTTCATTTCCTTTCTGTTCAATTTGTGCAGAGCTTATTTACTTATCTGTTCTGCTCATAGTGAAGCATCACTGTCTGACCACCTGTTCCTGGCATCCCATTTTGAAACCTTTTAATTGTTTCTTTCTTCTCTTGTTGGTATGGCGTGTCTGTGCTGCAGTTTCAGTAGGGATGCTGTTAACTAGCCCTGCATTATGGCAACTCCTAACCATGCAGTATTTTGTTTCTGTTAGCATCTTTTCATTGTAGTATTGTACTAATCAGTCTGTTCTCAATCTTAATGTTCACATAAAGGAAAGGAACAAATCTCTGGTCACAGTATCTTACTATCCATACACTGGAAGCATTGACCAATGCTCGTTCTGTTTTCACTGGTTCTCTTCAAAACTACCTAAGACCCATTTGTGAGGGCATACCAGAAACACAGTCCTTCTCATATTTTGAATGCCCATATACAGTATAGTTGACTTCTGGCATATTTACTGACCAAAGAATGGAAAGAATCACAGATCACATTGTTGACATATGAAATTCTTATTTTAAGTATGATTACAAGAGACTGAGAACATTACACTAACAGTACATTGATTGCTCTTGTTGCTCTGAAATATTACCTATGGCAAGCAATATATGTTCTTACTCCACAGCAAAGACTTCTTCTGCTTCAGGAATTAAGAAAGAATGTAACAATTGTCTTACAGGATATACATCAAAAGGAGAACATTTTCTTTAACATAAAATGAGATTTCTGTGGAAAAACACACATTGGATACTTTGTACTGTGTAGATTTCAGTTTCAAGCAGGATTGGATAGCTTTACCCTCAGGGTAGAGGAAAGGAATTTGGCCTTCTGTTTATTTTAATTTTTCTGTGTTTTTGTTTCTTTCTTTTTTTTCCAGGATTTAAATATTAGATCATGACTTGAATAAAATAAAAAATCTCTTCTTTTCCTTTGTTTAGTAAATGACTGGTTTGTACACCATTATGATTTTTTTTTGTATTTTTTATCTCAGTAAAACTCTCAACTCTTCTTTAATAAGTGCCATGGGATCTTTAATCTCCACTTGCATATTAACCAGGGGTGGGCATAATGGACCTTAATTTACTGTAACATCATATAAGAGGAAGGCACCTTAACTGTGCAGTACCACCCTCATACTGCAGTATGATGTCACTTTTAGATACTATTACCCCAAATACCGGGCTAGAACCAATGACATTTTGGTCTTCTGGCTCCAAAGGCAAACATAGCTACCCACTTAACTATTGACACTACACTAGGGGCAGTCATTGTGGTAGAAATCTCTGAGGCGTGGACTACAAGCTGAAACTAGAACATCAGGAGTCAGGAGCAGTCCATGGTGGCTTCTTTCATTTATGGAAGAAGTGCCAGAGGATGTGATTTTATAGTACATGTCTGTGTTACATCCAGACTACATTTCTGTAACACTCTTCTTAGGTTTATCTGGAGGTCTTATATATTACTTGCTGCTGGTGCAGAACACGCAGCACAGCTGATGCTGGAATCCATCTGTTGGAGCATATACCAGTATTTGCTAAATGCACTGTTGCTTATTCAGCTGCATGTCACCTTCATGACAGGCTTATTGACTTAAAGGACCTGCACAGTTTAAAAAAAAATTGTCAATGATAATACTTTCTGGAATGTATGTAATAAACAAGTAAAAGAGTGGAAAAGATGACTTTATATGCATTTAGGAAGTCCAGTCAGTGCAATAATATTATAAGACAGTGTTTCCTCACTATAATAGACCAAATGGAGCCATAACATGAGTCTGTTATGACTTCCTGTTTGTCATATCGAGGGAGCGCATTTGGAGCCATCAATGTCTTGTTTACAAGTATAGTACTGCCTTCTCACATTTCTCTTCCCCTGACATCCTGCTTCTCAACCTTGCAACATTACAGGACAAGTTATTTAGATTTTTTTTTAACACAGGCCTCTGTCTTACTTTTTATTTTAAACCAGCTGAAGCAAGTCCTGTCTATTTTCTGTCTTCACCTTAGCTGCTCATGCTGACCACTCAGCTGCCTGCTCACATGGTCCCCAACATCCTCCCACTCAACCCTATAACATAACAGCATGAGATATTTAGTTTGTTTGACTTTTTTAGCACAGATCTCTGTCTTAATTTTTATTTTAAGCAACCAAATCCATCTGTTTTCTGTCTGTACCTCAGTCCTCCTACTGTCTGCCCGCTGGCTGACACTCACCTCCCCAATGCTTTCAGCAGTTTTACTGTACTTAGTTTATACTACTATTAATTATACATTGGCAAGAAAGAGTGCGGGCTCTGATTAGTCAGTCTGGGGCAGGACCCATGATGTTATCCCAACATAACATCAGGGTCTAATTCTTAGTTTGTGGCTGATTTTCAGGCTTATTAAGATAATTCCTGTACTCGTGCAGGAGTTTGCCTGCTACCTCGCTGGTCTGGGGCATTCTGTGTGGTAACTAGTAAATCGGAGCTGCCTACCTGCTGGAGCGCTAATCCTGGTGGGGCTCCAAGCAGGACTCGAGATTAACCTTCCTGCCTGTGTGTTTTGAAAGTGGCAGGGTGGCTAGCAGAATTGGTGAAGTCAGGGGTAATTTAAACTATTCTGGAGCTCTAGGGCACATCCACGAACTAAAGGAGCTTGGGCATCAATTTCAAAATCCCTCTTCCCAGTGCCTGATTGGACCCCTTCTGTACTGTGACACCATTGCCCAGGCTGCTAAATAGGCAGTTCACTGAGCCACGTGCCTCATAACTCCATCTTGGGACTGATCTACAGGGAGGTGAGGGTTACCCCTCTGCAGTAGGTGCCCCCCTCTGCGCACCGAGGTCTTCCTGTCTGTGGTGGGGTTGAGGTGCCGGCTTCACTGTTTGTTGCCAGGCAGATCTCCCTCACAATTCTTGTACTTGTGGCTGATGTTTTAGACTTATTAAGATAATTCCCCTGCACTCTTGCAGGAGTTTGCCTCTTACCTCGTGGGTCTGGGACATTCTGTGTGGTGACAAGTAAATTGGAAGCTGCCTACCTGCTAGAACACTAATCTGGTGGGGGTGCCAAGTGGGACTCAGATTTAACATTCCTACCTGTGTGTTTGAAAGTGGCAGGGCAGCTAGCAGGATTGGTGAAGTCGTGGATAATTTTCCTGCTTACCCACCCGTTCCTCCTCCCTTTAATACTCACTGACCGCTCCTCCTTAGCCCATGCCAGTCCTATTACCTCTCATTTGTACCTGCCCTGCATAGCCTAATTTATACTTGGAACTACTGAAGGAATAGGGTGATCCTGTTCTTGTGTACAACTGTGATAGTAAAATGTGTTTTCTACTGAAGGGATTAAGTTGAACTTATCTTGTGTGAAAATGTGGTTGTCTTGCACTATCCTGATCTGAAGTGTGAGTTGGGGTCTCCTGTATTTTTTTGTGGGGAGCAGTGTGGATATAGTTACTCTGGCCTGACCCTGGCTCTTTTACCCTGTGCCAGGCCAACTCTGTGGAGCATTGTAGGGTAAAAGCATGTCAACACTTGCGTAGCCCCAGTGGGTCCATTTTGCGGCAACCCTAAGTCCTTCTGTCTGGGGCTCCTGCTGTTTGGCCAGCTCTGTCCCACACCTGGTCCCCCCCTTTTTGTTTCTTTGGCTGGACACTGTCACATGACATGGGGATACTAAGCTCCTCAAGAGGGGCCATACCCTGCCCTCAACAGTTCCATTGCTCTTGGACAGCTCACCGTGCTATGCTTCCCTCTGTTATTTTCTGACTATGCTCCTCCCATGTAGAGCCCCTGGGTTATGCTGGAACAGCATGACATGTCTGACTTCACCTTCTCAAACCTAATTACTTGTGACAGGCAGCCCCTCTGGTCCATCTGCTATCTTGATCTTAGGAGTTTTTTTATCCTCTTATAATGGAAGGAGCTCTGGCCACAAGTCACGTGGCAGGGATGGCCTCCTGACTGAGGCATCTCCTATGGCTTTCACTTGGGACTCTAGACCTCTTGGGGGATATTGAGCTCAGTCCTGTCCCCATCAACCCTCCTTTCCATCTTCGGCTGGTCTAAATGCAAAGGGTTGAAAATAGCCCAACTCAATATCCTTAGTCTCCTGCCCAACTTGGCTGACCTTGTGTGGTCACTCTCCATAAGCCAGACATCCTGGGAATTACAGAAAGCTGGCTGAAGCAATCAACTCAGACTCTGTTTGCACGCTTCCTGGCTTTGACCTTGTTAGGCAGGACCGCCCGGAGAAAAAGTGGGGGATGGGTGGTACCCTGATCTACTACAGGAGCCACCTTAATCTAACGGTCTTGCCTGGGCAACAGTGTCCACAAGTCACCCTTTGAACAGCTGCACAGAGTTCTGTTACTCAGGAATACAAAAACGGTCCACATTGCCTGTACCTATAACCTCCCCTGGGGCATATCAGGGCTGTCCACCCTCCTTGGCATGGTTGGATCACTGGCTAGGAACAATGAGCTGATGATTCTGGGCAATCTTAACCTGAATTGGCTCGGAGGTATTGACAAGATGTAAAAGCCCCTGCTGTCTGGGCTCTCATTGTCCCAACTTATCTAGGAACCCACTAGGTGGTCCTCCGCTGGTGTTTGGGCTCTGTCCTCAACTGGGTCCTGTCCAATAGGCAGAGAGGATTAGCTCTTCTGGAATGCTCCCTGACACAATCTCCAACCACTCCCCTGTGTTCTGCGTTTGGAATTTCCCTCCTTGAAAATTCCACACAAAGTCATCAAATCGGGACTTCTACCAGTTCGACCTGGGGTCTTTCCATGATGATCTCAGGCTTACTGACTGGTCTGGGATTAGGAATGCCAGGACCCAGCCTCTGCAGTCAGACACATTGTCAGGGCCTTGAGGCACTGCAGGATGGGTGCACCCCTCTCATTAGACAGAGGGTAAGGGGGTCAGCTACCAAGTGGCTACACAGGAGCCTTCTTACTCTCATGAGGGTTAGGGATAAAGTGCAGGCCAATTTCAAGGTCACAATGGACCAGGCCATATTTCAACAGTATAGGAGGCTCTGGAGTGAGTGTAAGAAAGTGATTAGGGCTGCAAAGTGAATTCTGCAAAGCAGCTTTGCTGAATTTGGCAAAAGACCCCAGGACTTTCTGGAGAAACATATAAAACATAGTTAGTGGTTCCTCCAATGGTGAGGCCACTAATATGCTCATCAATAGTATAAGTTGTAACAATCTACTAACTATTGCCAACACATTTAACACTCACTTCTTGGACCTGTCTGGTTCACCTCCCTCTTCTCCTCAGTGGAGGTGATAACTGTGACCAGAGCCACGCTTCCCAAATGGCATCCACTTCCCGACCGTTATTCTATTTCCAGGCTATGACAGCACAAGAGATGAAGATTGCTCTCTGGTCTCTCTCCTTCTAAAGTGCTGGCCATGATGGCATGGAACCTAAGCTTCTCTGTCTTGGGGCCTCTCACATTTGCCTCCCAAGCGCCCATCTTCAACTCATCCCTAGCCTCTGGGGTCATACCTGACATATGGAAGGTGGCTAGGGTTGTCCCTCACTTAAACAGGCAACCCTAAGATTCTGGACAACTACCATCTGGTAGCCATTCTGTCTGCAGTCAGTAAACTCCTACAAAAGTTGTGGTGGGGCAACGCATGGAGTACATCCAGTCTCATGGGCTTCTGTCTCCTGAGCAGCATGGTTTTGTGAAGGGCACAGCACATCCTTGGCCTTTGTCACTGTCACACCTGGGATCAGAACTGCAATGGACCAGGGTAAACTCTCAGGTGCAATTTTCATCAGTCTCAGAAGCTTCACTGTAGTTGACCATGCCCAGCTCTGCACTCAGCTTGGGTAGTTTGGCTTGTTACCCCTGTACTGTGCTGGTTCTCTAACTACTTACTGGGCTGACAGAGCTGATCAAATACAACAATGTGCTTGGACACCACTGCTGTGTCCTCAGGTGTTCCCAAGGCTCAGTCCTGGGGCCCCAGCTCTTTCCATCTTTGTGAACAACTTACCTGCTACCTTCCCTCCAGGTCCATTCTATATGCAGATGACTTGGCCAACCTAGCCCATTCCCAGGACATTGGGGACATTAACCACCAGCTGAGCAAGGACTTTAGGAGTGTCCAAACTTGGATAACATCCACAAGCTGGTTCTCAACCTCAAAAAACCCAGGCCATGCTCTTCGGATCCCTGGCCAAGTTTAAGGCCTCCCTGCACCCTTGTATATTACTGGTCTTGATGAAGCCCCGGTCCTTATCACCAACTCCATCAAATACCTTGGAGTTACACTTGACCCTCAGCTTGACCTTGGACTCCATATCCTTAATGTCTGCAGAGCAGTTAACTGCAAACTGGGTCTAGCATATCATGCCAAGAGCAGTCTTACTCCGCAGCCTGCCTTGCACTGGCTAGAGGTGTGTTCCAACTGTCTCTCTGCTATGGATTTCTCCTGTTTGCCCTACATCCAAAACCCACCTCACCAGGTGGGCCTCCATCTATAACAGTATCTGCTGCTTTGTTCTTGCTGCCCCTCGACTCACCCACCACTGTGACCTGTACAATAAGCTTAACTGGCTTTCCCTGTCCAATTACATAAATTTTGTCCTGGGCTGCTTCATGGGCAGGTCCTTGGGACTGGCATTCCACCTGGTTTGGTGGAGTTCCTTGTGCCAGTGGCCCAACCCTTGTACTCCCTCAGATCCCTTGGCCCTGCTCTAAGGATTCCTGCCACATGCACTCAAATGGGGGACAGAGATTTTGCATCTTGTACCCCAGACTATGGAACTCCTTTGCAGCCCAGGTTCACACCTCCCCTCACAGGCTTGCCTCTGAACGTCCTTGTGGAGACATTTGAAGCTCTCATCAGTGTGTGGCTATCCCAAGCCTCCGTAATCTCACTTGGACCACTGCACTGAACATCTCTCCTAATGCACTGACTGTCTGCATGGATTCTGTCCTGCACTCAATTCAATTCATTGGGTGTTGGGTACTACTCTGTCGGTGCCCTTTTCTGGGGACTTATAGTATATATAATTCTGTATATAATGGACTCATAGTGTGTAATGACTTGTTTAGAATACACTGCTTACAGTCTTGGTGTTCCGATGTATTTGTAATGACCATTGTACCTGCTAACTATGTTATGCTTTCTGTTTTCTCTGACTCTGTAACTGCCTAAAGTGTATCTTGTTGTACCATGTCATATTTCCTGTACTCTCCTGGGTCGTAACTGAAAATAGGTAAATGTCTTGTCTAGTGTACCTACCTGGTTAACAAAAGCTAAATAAATAAATAAATCTAATCCCACCACACATATGACTGAAAGATATCAAAAATATCACTGCTCACAGCCCATTTGATGCACCACCCAGCAGCTTTCAAACAGCAGCACAAAGTGCCGCCATTGTAAATGGCTTCAGCTCCATCCCAGGACTTCACCCCCTCACAACTTCAGCACCCCCAAAACAGCAACTCCTACAAACTCAGGCATCCGCACAAAGGCAATACTGCAGCATGCAAACTAATTATTCACAACGTTTTTCCCTGAACTGAGTGGCTTCACTGAAGTGTGCAAATCATAACTGTTGATCATGCACACCAGTGACACTGATCAATTTAGCAGAAAAAAAGTACCATGAAAATGAAAGGTAATTTGTATCATGAATTAATATAGTTGCAAAGATGCTCCTTTCAGCCTACTCCTCCTGTACTCACTGTCACAACAGTATGATTCTCTCAGCACCTGCTGACTTTGGCACTAATGCTGGCTACATTCAGTAAGCAGCTCAGTGGCTGGAGTCAGATATGGTTGCACTGTTTAAATGAAAGTGCAAAGAAAAAAAATAAAGCCTACTACCACACTTCAACCCAAAAGTCAGAAAGTGAACACCCAGTTGTTGGTGATTGTGTTGTGTGGGGGTGTTACCAATGATTCAGCTGAGAATTGAGAGTCATAAGTAAATAAAAGAAAAGCTATGCATCTCAGCACATAGCATCATTCACACAGCACCACCACCATCTAATGGTAAAAAACCCAAAAACTGTGGACTGTTTTCCTATAGCTACACATGTTCATAGAAAAATCAAATAAAATTAAAAACATTTTTTTATTTTTCTTACAAACAAGCCATTGCATAAGAGGAATAATGCACTCCAGGGCATGTGTCATGCTGGGATAATGTCACTTCTCATGTGTTGGATGCACTCAGCCTGTGGCCTGTACTCAGCCAGCTGAGGCATGATAATATTCCAGCACAACACACACTCGGTTATGCACTGTTCCTTTATTTTATTGGTTTTACAATCAGCAGCCAGCAAGCGTACTTGCTGTATGTGGGGAGATGGGGAGATTGAGTGGCTGGGAGATGGGAGAGTGTATAGATAATGCAATACTGAAAACATCAGACTACAGTTGGGAGCCACTTAAACCATTTATTATAACTGGGAGTTCAGTACAACGAGGTTCAGTTTATTGAGGAGCACTGTATATGGTAAGGACTGCTACGTATGGAATTAAATGAATTCCCAAAGTTACTGTACCCTAGTAGTGAGGTAAAACTGTTGTTGTGCCATGTTGAATATGTCACTTCTAGGATGCAACAAGAAAAAAAAGCCTGTGCACTACACTTTTCCTTTCAAAATCACTGATTGCTCATTTTTTCTTGCCAGCTTCATCTGTTAACTGTACAGACAGGAACAGGTGATCAGTGCTGGTTTCATTAGTATTTTCAGTGTTATGCTGAGAAATGACTACAGCCAAAATGAAAACTGACATTTTCACTAAAAGACTGTTTTGTTAAAACAAATCTGGTCTATGTTCAAACCACCCACCACAAAAGTTAATATATAGTTCACTTGTTTTCCATTTCTTTTCAGGTTAATGTGTTTAGTAGATGCAACCAACTGAAATCAGTCCTGTTGTTCCTTGCTTATTAAAATTGAATCTGTCAAAATTATGATCTATGCGGTTCTCTGCATGTCTGGCTGGGATCCAGTTATTGTATATGAAGTCATGATGTAGGAATGGGACACAATGAAAGCTTCATAATTTTGAATTGAAAGAGTGCTGTTTAAACTGTTTTGAAACACTGTTGAGTGTTGTACAAAGTGGCCCTTATACTGTAAAAGACAATGTATAGGCCACACAACAATGCAGAGTTTTCTTCTTGAGATTGCCATGACAGCCAGAGACTTCTTGATCTTTGCTCTTGATGTCTATGAGTTGTCATGACAACCTCTTGAATTAAACATAGTGTTGCTGTACACTGTGACCCATCCATTATCCTGTATGTAAAA
The DNA here is from genome assembly GCA_016271365.2 of Neoceratodus forsteri. Classification (NCBI taxonomy): domain Eukaryota; kingdom Metazoa; phylum Chordata; order Ceratodontiformes; family Ceratodontidae; genus Neoceratodus; species Neoceratodus forsteri. The sequence continues at coordinate 631,643,738 of CM057455.1, read as the reverse complement.
TGTATGTTAGTTATGTTGTTTAATGCATTGTAATAAGTGCCATTTGTTGTATCTATTACACTTATCCCATGCTGAATGCTTTTGTATTGTACATGTATTTCATCAATTTAGGTTGGGCACTCCTGAAGCAAAGAAGAAAAAAAAAAAAAAACAAAGAACTGCTCAGTTAAGGCCCTAATTACCTGAAATATTTCTTGTCTTTATACATAGAAACAAACATAGACATTTATAGGAGAAAAAGGCCTCATGACCCACCTAGTCTACCCAGCCTTTCCTATGGCATGTTGTGAGTACCCTAGCAGTCACTTACTCCCCCTTCTCTCCAACTATTCTTTCCACCTGCCTTTACCAACCTCATACAGTATGTCTATCCTGCATATATTTAAATCCCACTACTAATTTGGCAAAATCACATTCCTTGATAACAGTGTCAGTGGCTCAGTAGGTAGCACACTTGCCTCTAAGGCCAGGAGATCAGAAAGCTGTGGGTTCTATCCTCACATCAGGCAGTTGGGTTAAATCCCAATAATGACACTGTAGTGCAGCATGAGGGGTGCTGCACTCCTGATGTACCCGTCTTTTCGATGACACATTAAACTGAGGTCCCATCTGCCTGTTCGAGTGGATGTTAAAGATCCCTTAGCACTTCTTGAAAAGAATAGGGGTGTTTTATTTATAATAATACATACAGGAAATCACATGAAACAATAAAGATGATACTTGATCCTCATAATAAACTACAGTGAAACTGAAAATGTAGAGGAAAAAAAAAAACATAAGCAAGGACACAAATTAAAAGGAAAAAATTCATAATTACCTAACAGTAATACTGCCTAAAAAAAAACACCAAAAAGGGGTTAGGGAGGAAGGTTAACTATCCAAGTTATTTATATTTAATAATGTAAGAAACCCCTCCACCAAAAATTTACTATATCAACGTTATACATTTGTTTATCTTTCAAATAAACTTTCAACAATTCATTAGTAACATAACAAAACCCTTCCACTGTACTCAATTTCTGATAAATTACCCATTGACATCGTAATTGCCATAAACAAAACCTTAAACATGCAAAAAAATTGATAACGTGTGTTTATCATATATCTGTAAGCAGGGTGGCACTATTCCAATAATTAAAGTCTCATAATTAATAAGAGATAACCAAGGCATATTCCATCTATTAGCAGCATATTTCCATATTGATTTAGAAAATGAACAATACAAGAAAAATGCTACATAGTTTCCTCTTGGTTTATACAATCAGAAAAGGACAATTCCTCTTCCCTAGCCTTATACTTAGCCATGCCCTCACATTTAAACGACCATACATGATGAGCCACTGGGTCTCCCACATCTGTATAGGGAGTCTGGGGTTATTTAATTGTTCTAAAATATTTTTAACACCTGCAGAGGGCAATTTTTAAAACATGGGTCAGTAGGATAGACTCTAGCCATTCTCATCCTATAAAGATTTTTCATATTGGAAGAAGAAATTTGTTCTTTTAACACCTGCCATTTATACAGCTTTTGTGTGGAAGGTTGGATATATGCTGGGAAATGAAGATGTGGATGAATTTTAGGAGCATAAGTTATCCAGGCCTGCAGATATAGCTCTGAGACTGCCTAATCCAAAACCTATCTCGACTAACTGAAAATAAAAACATTTCCTTAAATTAAGTGAAATAAACAATACATGACAAAAATAACTGGGTCCACCATACCCAACCCCCTTTGTCCTTAGCCAAATATGTATAACATCTTTTCACTGGATTCAGTCTATTCCCTATAGAAGTTGGAAACAACAACTATATATTCTGGCTTCATATTGAGTAGGTACCAGAAAGATTTGGGCAATATATTGTAAACAGGGTAAAATAAATTGTTTTAGAACCTGTATTCTTTTGAGTTTGGAAAATTTAAACTGCTTCCACTTAGCAATTTTCCCTCGACCTTTTACAAACTAAATCCCAGTTATCTACTGGCAAATTTTGTGTGAAAAGAACACCCAAAATAGTTATAGGTTCGATAGAGAAACAAATATTATTAACTAAAATAGGAAAATGAATAACAATCCCTATCAGAAGACTTTTGGATTTTGTGTGATTAAGCTAGCATTTGACAAAGAAGAGAAAGAGAAATTCTGTAAAAATTCCACTAACTGCTCCTGAGAATTAAAAAAAGGCAAACATCATCAGCAAAAGCCTGTACCAATAATTGATCATTTGATAAAGGTTTATGTACCCCTTCCCAGTGGGGAGGTTAGTTAAACACTTAACAAAGGCTCTAATGAAAAACATATAGCAAGGGTCAAAGGGCACCTATGATGCACCCAGTATTTATTTCTATTCCCTTTGTTATATGCTCCTTAACCACTGGATAGACTTTAGATGACTTATATAGAGCCTGAATCATCCCAACAAATGAAATCGGGATCCCAAGAAATTCCAGGACCCAAAATAAAAATCCCTGGTTAACCCTATCAAAAGCTTTCTCCAAATCAATTGATAACAAAAACCAGCCTTCCTTTCTAAAGATAAATATTCCATTACCTCTCTAATGATTATTAAAGGTGACTGGATATTCCTATCTGGGACTCCACAATACTGAAATGGAGAAATAACTTTACCAGCCAATAATCGTAACCTATTGTTCAACAATGAGGCAAATATTTTATAATCAGTGTTTAAAATAGTAATGGGCCTCCAATTCCTAAGGTGTCCTTTATCCCTGATTTAAATATATGAATCAATAGTCCTTCTGTAAAAAAATCTGGGAACTGAACTTTAGAGACAAAAATTGAAAAACTAAAGTAAACAAGCCGTAATGTCTGTTAGAAAAGATTTATAAAAGAATTCGGAAGGCCATCTAAACCTGGCATTACATTATCTTTTAATTTTTAATAACCATTTCAATTTCAAGGCAGGAGAAAGGAACTTCAATTTATCCCTCTCCTGGGCTTCTAAAAGGTCAGGAGGTACCCCTAAATAATGTGCAATCTCAAAAACAGAAGGTTCGAAATTGGTTTTAAACTATCAAAATGATCTTTAATAATAGAATTAATACCCCTGCATCCTCCACCTTAATCTGATTGCACATGAGATATTCCAAAGCTGTAGAATCCTTTAGTTTTTACATAATGCAAAGGGATCCCCAAAAACTGTTTTAGAAGAGTGATTAGTAAGGACTGCTTGCAAAGTTTGAGACCTATTATATTGATATAGTTTCATTTGATCTTTAATGTGTTGAATTTGATCTGAAAAATCATACATAGATGTATTGGCTAGGTAATCAGGTATTGCAATTGAGACCTTAACTTTAAATATGAAAGAAAATCAGAATTCCGTTTTCTTTTACCATATTTTGAAACCAAGAACAACAATCTTGCTTCATTTCCAACCACCAAATACCTAAATCAGAATACAAAAATGCTATTGATAGCATGGCCCTCAATATAAGGAAATTGAGTTTATTACCACAGCTTCTTTTCAAGATGAGGTATTTAGTTTCCATCTTGAAGATTTCCTCCCAACAGAGGGAAAGTGCCACTTCAACCAACAAGAGGTGATCTGAGAATTCCACAGGGACTATATTAAAATTTCCTATTTCTGTATTTTTGAAGGGAATAGATGATCGAGAACCAACTTTTCCTTAAAAAGTAAAATTAGAATCTAGTTTTACCGAGGAGTTACAATTAACCAAATCTCCTGTCTTGATAATTGATGCTAAACAGTTTGAGTCACAATAGAATTTTTGTTTACCCCACTTGATAGAGAGAGTACAATTAAAATCGCCTCCCCAAAATATAGTAAGGAAGAAATCAAAAAGGTTGAATTAGTTTCATGTACTCAGTTCGAAGAGCCTTTGTCTGGGGATTATAAATATTAATAAATCTACAAGCTCTGGAGTGCCATAGACCATCAATAATTAAAATTCTCCCGGAATCAATTCAATTAGTTTGAGTAACACAAAATGAAAAGAATTAAACAAAATACCTGTCCCATCTGCTCTGTCCCTTCCAAAGGACCAAAAGAAAGGCCCCAAGGCCAGTCCCTTTGAAGGAAAAAATTTGTTCTTGAGCAAACATCCAGGTTTCTTGGAGAAAACATATTCCCAAAGATTGGTCTCTAAGAGGCTGAAAAACAGCTAAGTCTTTTAGCAAAGTTAAGCAGACTGTGTGTATTAAGAGAGCCCCAAATAAACCTGGCCATGAAAGTAAAAAACAAAGGAAACACAACCTATTTTTCCTACTTTTCTTTTTTCTCCTTATAATCTTCTATAGGGGCACTCATACCACCTTGAAAGGATTTTGGGAGTCCAGTCTCCAAAATCCATCTCTGAATCCACCCAAGAGGTAAACAAAGCAGCATAAGAATTTGGAGATTCAAAAGATTCATTTTAGAAACAACCCCAGCCTTCACATGTCTATTTGACTGACGTGGAGGAAGGGAAGATAATCCTACACTGTCCCTAGTAGGTTGTTCTGGTTCTGTAGTGTCAGTGTAACAAACAGGATCTAGAAGATTTACCACTTCTGCTTCAATTTTGACAATACTAGCTGGAACTACTGAAGGGAAGGTGAAAGTAGGAGGAAGGGGGCAAGGGGCCTTGAACTGGGAAACCAAATCTAAGGATTCCTGCTGAAGAGGAGGAGCCATTTCCTTAGTCTCCACTTTTTGGAAACTGCATCCTGGGCCTGCTGAATGATTAAGTCTGTACTACCACAGGAGGCCTTATTTTTAGCGCCCAAGGGCAATCTTTAAAGGCATGGCCAAAATTCTCACATAAGTCACACTTCGTGGTGGTTCGCACACTGCATAGTGATATGACCCACTTCCCCACAATTATCACATCTCGCTGGTCACACACACTAGAAAGATGAGATTTAGCTCCACACTTATAAGCATGCCCTGGTTGCCCACTGTAAAACATACCCTCGATCTCTCCCCAACAAAAAGGCATTTGGAATATGCTCAATTCCGAATCCGTTTGTCTAAGCTTCACCCTATATTTCCACCCACCGGTCCAAAACTGCTCAGAGTCCAAAATAGGGTCTGATCACTTAGTATATCACATTTTGGGAAAGCCAATAAGTAATATCTTCCATGGACCCCTCATTCCTAAACATCACTGTGACATTTTGATTAAAGGCTTAGAAAGTGGAATTACCAAGAAGGGGTCCATACAGGGAAAATTTAACTTGCCCATAACGTTCCCAGAAAAGGTCTAAATTATAAGCTGAACGAAAATTAATGTCAAAATTATCTTCCCGGAAATATTTATAAATGCAAAAACATCTCTTGGTAAAAATTTCAATGAATCCTTAATTAAATAATCCCCACATAATGTCTATCGGGCCTGACATCCAGGCCACCTTTGTAACATATTCTCACTGCGTTCCATGAAGGTGCAGCTTCCTTCTAGATTTTGACAATAGTCCGGATAAGAGAGGTTTAGTTATAGGCTTCAAAGCCCCACACTCTCTTTTTGCGCTGAAGTCTGTGATCCTGAAGCCAAGTCCACCTTTGAAAAAGGTTGCACATTAGGTACAGATGTTTGTACCGCATAGCTGTAGCAGGAAAAGTAGAAGGGATACTCTGTAAATTAGTCTTTGGCCGCCACTCAGGAGTCTGAAGATTAAGTGAAGGATCCCAGGCTGAATCCAGGGTCCAAATCCTGATGGGATCTTCTCCCATCCATCTCCCTGTAATGCTTTCTGAGGGAGACCAGGAAGCATCATGTACACTAGAAACCCCATTTTCTTGATGTATTTGGACAGATTCTGAATTAGTCACACATTTTTAGACTGGGAAAACTCCTATGCAACAGCTGTAGACCCTTGCAGTAAAGGTGCATTGTGTTTAGGGGTAACCAGCGGAGAAAAACTAAATTCAGTCACTCCTTGTTGATCATTAACCTTTGTTTGATATGATATAAGATGGGCCTCAGTCTGTGCAGTGCCAGAAGGTGACTGCGGATGGAACACAAAACCCGATTCCTTTGACAAAGTTATAGCAGTTTGAAACTTTGAATCCACCTGTTTGCCTTTTCAAGCCACAGTAGGCCATTTGAAAGTTCAGAAAGAGCCAACCGGCTCACCGACATTAGCAGTCTCAAAGAGATGTGCCGGCTTTTGCTTTCGCTATTCTCAGTGATTAACCTGCCAGCTGCGCTCATTTCAGTTTTCCAAGCCTTGGAAGAAACAGTAATGCACTCACCCATGTTCTTTATAGGGAGCTGACGCGACTTCCTCATTCCTGCTGTCAATATTCGCTGGCAGCTTGTCAGACTGCTCCAGCTGAGATAGCGTGTGACATAGAGCTTTGCAAAACAAGTGGCGCAATATAGAAATTTCCACCATGGTTTCTTTGCCTTCCTCCGTAAATTAGAATTTCTTGCAGTTCTTAATAACTCTGTAGTAGACCTCTCTGGTATCAACAGCTCCGGTACCAATAGAGCTTCATGAAAACCTTGTCTCCTTCACCAACTGGCATTTTCAACATGGCATCAAAAAACATCCTCTGCTAGTAGTGAGGCTTCCCACTACTAGACACGCATCCACCTCCTCAGACAACTCTCCCAGAGTGGGCATCTCACACAGAGACGGCTGTCCACCCACACGCGAAACAGACAAATCCATAGCAGAAGAGGTAAGCTGAAAAGCAGGAGCTGGAACCTGGGGACAGAGCAACATTTCACCACCTCCACCAGGATCTGGAACAGCAGCCATCTTGCAGTCACCAGCAAATGGGTTCCCCTGCTTACAGGAAGCAAAGAGCAGAGGAATTTCCCAGTGCCCTGGCCAAATTTACCACCATTCACTAAATATACCACCAACAGCTTAATCTGGTTCAAGGTCAGTTGGCATTCATCTGCATCCTGCCCTGGGTCGTAACTGAAAATAGGCAAAATTTGTCTAGTGCACTTACCCGGCCAACAAAAATTAAATAAAATTATTTATTCTCTATTTCCACAGGCTTCTCTGTAGATGAATACTTCCAGAGATCCCTTTTGAATCTCTCTTCTGCCAGTTTCATAGATGTTTCCCTTGTCCCAGTGTTCATACTCATTATGAAGTGGTTCCTGCTTTGCACTCTGTTTATCCACGTAGAAACTTGTATGCTGGTCTCTTCTGACTTCCAGTGTGCACACATTGAGTTCTTCAAGCCTTTCCTTATAGGGTTTCCTTTACTATCCTTGAACCATCATGGTAGCCTTCCTTTGCACTGCCTCCACCCAATCTCTGTCCTTCCTCAAAGGCAGACTAACGAACTGTACTACGATACTGCAAGCGTGGCTACCAGGGATCTGTACAGGGCAGAATCACTTATTTTCTTCTGCTGTTAGTGTGCCTGCCTCATGCACCCTAGCATTCTCTTTGCTCTTCCTGCTGCCCTGCTACACTGAACTGACTGTTTAAGATTGTCTCAATCACCACTTCCAGATCACTCTCCTCGGCCATCTTTTTCCACCACACTCCCCATCCTTTATGCCATCTTTGAGTTCCTGGCCTGCATGACTTTGCAATTATTTTCATTAAATCACAGCTGCCAGACCTTGGACCATTTCTTCAGCCACTGCAGATTCTCCCTTACTATCTGTACATTCCCTTGCCATCCACTTTCCTACAGATTTTCATGTCAAAAACAAAGAGGCAGACCTTTCCCAGAATCCCTCCTCAATGCTGAATTATTGCCTCCCCAAGCTTCTGCAATCCCAACTGCAGCTGCTTCCGGTGAGGTCAAGAGTGCACAAGCAGTGAATTATTGCCTTCCCTGAGCTGCTGTAACCCTGACTACAGCTGCTGCCTGTTGAGTCAAGAAGGCACAAGCAGTATGAATTACTGCCTTCCCAGTACTGCAACCCTGACTACAGCTGCTGCATGGTGAGGTTAAGAGGGCACAAGCAGTACGTATCACTGCCTCCACCGAGCTGCTGCAACCCCAACTGCAGGTAAGATAGGGGCAGTTGCTCCAAGGCACTGTTGGCATCAGAGTGATGTGATGGATTTGAATTTCAGCATTTTGATGCCAAGCCTGTACTTTCAAAATTTAATTCTTTAGACTTTAATCTTGTTTGCTCCTGGTTTCTCCTGCCTATTTTTATATCGGCAGAGGAGTACTGATAGTTTTTATTCTTGATATTTCAGCTTTTTACTACAATTTTGCTAATATAAAGCTGTGCCTTAATGTGGTTATTGGGGTAAATCTGAAGTCCATCTAATGTACTCGATTTACAAAGAACGTTAAAAGAAAAAATCCGAAACCAGCAAACAAGGGTGAAGGTAACAGCTCTGATAGCTATACAAAAGTACATTCTGGCAGAACACTACCAGAGGTCCTTTTTGGAAGAAAACACCACAGGACAGACAGAAGAGATACAGAACAGTCAGGTACATTCAATATACCCCAGATGGAGTCACAGGTGTCCCCAGGCCCTTCCAGAATACACGATTTAAGGGATAAAACAGTAGGAGAGACAGAAGGAGGAGATGAAGGGCAAATAGGGTTGGAACCAGGAGGGCCCAACAAGGGAACAGAGGAGACTGTGGTTTTAATTTAAGCAAAATGACTATATCTCAGTTAGAAGTTGATACACTTAGACTAGGGTTATCATATTCAATAATGAAAGTTTTAGATAGGTTTCAATTGGAAGTGGATTTACAAAGATATTTTTAGGAACACCAGATTGCAAATACAATTTGCTGACATGGATATACAAAATCCAGAGAAAGCACTATTAAAATCATCAATGGAGTCAGGTCAACATATATATGCCACAGTTGGATGTAAACCATGCAGTGGAAACCTGTATTAGTACGGTTCAAAAGTAAATTAATGAGATGCTAGCGCGCTTTACTAGTCAGGATAGTAGAAAAGAAGCAACATCACTAAACAAGAGAGAGAATTTTGGACAACTTGGAACAGGGCTCTCATCTGGTGGTAAAACCAGCAGATACGGGAGGAGTTATAGTCCTGATGGACCTTGGTAAATACAGAAATATGTGTTTACATTTACTAAATGTTGAGGAGAATTATAAGAAACTTCCAGCTGACCCTACAGATGAGATTAAGTAGAAAATCAAAGACCTTTTGGAGGAATATGAATCTTTAGGATAGCTTTACCTATGGGAGATAGAGCTATTCACAAATGATCACCTTAGGATGCCAGTGTTTTATACTATACTGAAAATACACAGAAACCTTTTAGTCTTGCCAGGTGGACTTATTGTTTCAGGCATAGGATCTGTTTTGGAGCCTATTTTGAAATATGTTGATTTTCATATTCAGGCCATAGTGCAAAACACATTAACGTATATTAGAGACACAATGCATGTTCTCTGTTTGATTGAGGATATCAACACACAAGATTTATTAAATAGGCAGACCATTTTGTTACCACCAATATTAGGGACCTGTATACATTGATTCCCATATGTTTGGGGTACAGGCCCTGGGTGATTCTCAACACTAGGCCACAATGCCAAAGACCTTGTATGAATCTTATCATGGAATTAGCACAATTTGTCTTGCATCATAATTATTTTAAATTTGAAGACACATTTTACCAACTGAAAGGAACAGCAATGGGGAGTATGATGGCCGTAGGATACACTAATGCATATATGTACCAGTTTGAGACCAGGTTTATTTTATACATGCCAGAACAAGGCAATAGATTTCATAACAATGTTATCTTTTGGAGAAGATTTATTGACAAAATAATTATTTTGTGGCAAGGAAATGAGGAATCATTAGAAGATTTTCTAAATTACATTGACTCATGTGACCCTAATTTGGAATTTACAGCAGAATATAGCATGGAAAAAGTAAACTTTCTAGACATTACAATTATTAAGAAAGGCTCTAAATTGGAAACTAAGCCATATAGGAAAGTCACTGATCACAATACCACACTTCAAAATAGGGTTTTCATCTTAAACAGCTAAAAGATAGTATTCCTTACTCACAACTCTTTAGAAAAAAGCATAATTTCAGTAATTCAGAGGAGTATTTAATTGAACAAGAAATTACCATAAACAGGTTTAAACAGCAGGGATACAGCTCAAACCTACTTAAACAAATTAGAAATAAAGTGTTGCAAACCCCAGGGAAAGTTTAATAAGGGAGAAACTGCATGAAGTAAATTCTGTCAGTAAGGGTAAACTAATGTTCAGTACAGTACACTGTGATGAAATGCCTAGAGTGAGGCACATTATAACCAAACACTGGCATATTCTGCAAGAGTACCTGCAGACATCTAGAGTGTTCCCCAGCAAACCATTTGTCACTTCAAAAAAAAGCCCCTAGTATCAGGGACAGATTAGTGAAAACAGTTCACCAATATGAAAAACCAACACAAGGAGAGCTTTTATTAGGTCTGCTAAAGGAAGGAATGTATCCATGCAATAGGTGAGTAACATGGGTAACACCTCTAAAAGGAGGTCTTTAAACATCCTTACACTGGTAAGGAATACAAGATTAAACACCATATTGACTGTAACTCCTTAGGAGTTATATATGTATCACAGTGTCCCTGTGACCTTCTCTATGTTGGTCAAATGTCCAGGGAACTTAAAAGAGAATTTTAGAACATAAGAGCAGAATTAGACAAAAGGATGAAAACTCATCAGTATCCAGACATTTTACTGCCAGGGGCACACAGTGGTCCAGCTCAGATTTTGGGGTCTTGAACTATTACAGGAACCTGAGAGAGGCGGTAATTTTAAAACCATCTTGAATGAAGACAGACATGGTGGATATATGAAATAGGCACATCTTATAGTTTGTGGAGCTTGAATGAGGAAATTAACTGGCAGAGCATGCTGGTAGCATGTACAGACTTTGAATCAGTTTGAAATGCTAAATAAAAACCTTTTTCGATGGCCAGTTTTCCCCCATACACCTCTCTCTCTCCCCATAAATGTTTTGCAAATCTCACACATACACATAGTATATTAAAATAACACCCATTCTAGCATCCAGTGGTGCCTCAGGATGAGGTATAGACCTGTGAGAAATCTAGAAAACAATGCCACATTAAATGGTAGTGCAAATAGTTAGCTTTGGTTACCAGGCAGCCTAGATTGCCAGGTGATGACGTGGCTTGCCCCATGTCTGCTAACTATGGCAGTATGTCTCCATGCAGGTATAAGAGGGATGGGCTAGAACTAGACTCTTGCTGCCACACTAAAAGGAGGAGGAACACAGCACTTCCAACATGCTGAGTAAGCACTTGTTAAAACTTTTCATCTTGTGTACTCAAGCATTTGAATATGTTGAATAAGCATTTTGTGTAAACTAGGGTATGAGAATATGTAGTAAAAGAGTTGTATTTATATCTTAGGATGCATACTGTGGCCTGGGTCAAAAGAACAAACCTTGAGTTCTTCACAAAGACCGCTAGGGGTCCAGGTCGTGCACCATTTGGCACTGAAAGTTTAAAAATTATGCATTTAGCTTATGAATAAATTAGGATTCATTTTCTGTTTAAACACTGTGGTTAACAAGCAATTTGAATTTGTAAGAAAAGCAGCAGTGCTCACATACAAACATGAATAAGCTATCAAAATTCAGCTTGTTATCACTTTGTGACAAACTAATGAGAAGTGTATATCAAACATTGATAACATTATATGCATTTTAAAGAGCTTTTGCTTTCTGATGTTCATCTTAGATTTAAAGTTAGTAAGAAAAACAAGGTGGCAGATGAGAGAAAGTTTAAACCAAAAAAGTAGGTAGCCATTTGGCACATATCACTTGCAGTTGGGCTAGAAATTCATGTGTGTAACAACATCTGGCAATACATTTTTGAATGTAATTTAGATAAACCCTGATATCTCGTTGTGAGAATAATCAATCAATTTATTGTAAATATCATGACATGTTATATAGGTTTATTTTTGTATAGAACTGAGGAAGAAGCCACTAGATGGAGAAAGCGTGGGGCAGGATTGTCATGAAAACAGATTAAACAGACTTAAGCATCTATATGGATTTTGGTGTCTGTTTTTTATCTGAGTGGTTGCACCTGATAGCAGTTTACAGAGGTCTTCACACTGCAGCAACCCAGCTCCATGCATTAAGAACTTTTAAAGCAACAGGATTACCCTTGGATATGTTGTTTTGATTGGGTTTAGAAGTCCCACTCCACCACCACCTCCTTTTTGAGGCTCACTGATTTCATCCTCTCCAGTATGAATCAAGGCAACATCACCTCCACCATCTTTGTCGACCTAGCAAAAGCCTTCGACACTGTATCTCACCCCTCCTCCATTCCAAGCTTTCCTCGCTGGGCTTTCTAGGAGGCTGCCAGTTGGTTCCACTCCTATCTTGTAGGCATGACTCAGTCTATCAGGACTGGAAACTCCATCTCTTCTTCCCTCCCCATCTCAATTGGTGTACCCCAAGAATTGGTCCTTGGCCTGCTATTGTTCTCCATCTTCCTCAATGACCTGCCTGCTGCCTGCCCTCACACATCCATTCACATATATGCAGATGACACTTTCCTGTATGCATCCAACCCCCAACCTCTGATGTGACATTCAGATTTCAGGCGACTTCAATGATATCCAGCTCTGGTTTTGCTCAAATCAGTTTTTCCTGAATGCCAAGAAAACTGTTTCCATGACCTTTGACACAAGGCAGAGACTATCTCTGCTCCTTTCCCTCCTCATATTCCACACCCTGGATGGGACAAAGATGGAGGACTGCACCACCTTTAGATACCTTGGGGTCTGGCTTAACCAGCACCATAACTTTTCAGTACATATCGAGACCATCCATAAGAAGCTGCATCCCAAACTGGATGCCCGTGATCACAACCATGCATGTATGCCGCTGCGCTCACCATGCTATTGTACAGAAAATTATTCTCCTATTTTGACTACAGTGATGTAGTCACAGTGCCGCTCCCAAAACTTCCTTATCCAGACTGGACACACTTTTCCACTCTTTCTGCTATTTCACACTTGACTGCCTCCCAGTACCCACCACTGTGACCTTTACAAATCCTTGTGCCTCCCTCTCTCCAGGATAGGAGGCTGTCCCACTGCCCTATGCTCATGGCCAAGTACTGGACCCAGTCACTGCCTCGTACCTCTCCTCAGCCCTATTCTTTCCTCCCACCCCGTACTCCCTCAGGCATTATGACACTTGTTCCTTCACTGTCCCGTGAAAGTCCACCACAACAGCTCAAGCAGCCTTCTCATACTGCATGCCAAAACTATGGAATTCACTCCCTAGGCCGTTTCGTCATGCCTCCTCCACCTGCTACCTCAACTCCCTCCTCAAAGCCCACTTCTGCTCCTCATGCATGCACCTAACCCTCCCTTTTCCTAGGCCTGAGCACTTACAAACCATACCTGGCAAGGATGCCAGATCATGCTGACGGGTTGTATCTACTGGCTGTATTATATTAGACTCACTGATACACCAGTGATTGTATTATATCATAGTAATCTTGCTACTGTATTTACAGCATTGTATTATATTATCTGTTGTTTCTTTGTGTTAAACTAGGCTGTTCCTTTATTTTGTTGCTGTATATTCTATGTACTAGCTCCCATGCCCTCCCCAGAACATATCTGGAATCAAGCAGTTACCTGCTCAGCATGCCTTCCTGGTAAAACGTTTAAATAAATAAACAAATAAATGCCACAAATGAAAATATTACATAAGACCGGGTCTAAGAATCATCACTGGAGGACCATACTGGTGACATCCATAATCTCCAAGAATTCCCCTTTCAAGACAATACTCTGCAATTTCCCCCACCAATTTCTGTTCCTGTTTGGGGGATAGCAGATCCCCCCAGCAATGGGCTCCCTCTGCATAAGCATACCTGTTCTCCTGTTTTGAGAACTGATGGCCCCTCCTTCTCAGCCCTAATGAGCATGAGTGTAGAGTAAGAGATACCACAACTGAATGGAGGCAGTGTGCTGCCATGGCCAGTGCCATGGTAACAGCACAAGACAACTCAGCATTCAGTGCACTGAGTAGCAAGGGTGCTATAAAGTGATTAAAGTAGTTAAATTTAAAATATTGTATTTACCTTCTGATAGAGATGTGGACCACGACCCACACTCACAAACACAAATGTCGTGCATTGCTGAAGGCTAGCTATCTCACACAGCTAAGTAGCCCTTATAAATGCGAAAGTGTCCAGCCTTCTAACGCATGACCTGGTCATTTCTGATGGGTCCTGGCATGCTCCATCCTTTACTGCACTAGATAAATGAGGAGCATACTGCAGATGGATAATGCCGAGCAGTCAGATTTACTTTTACTAAACAGTCAGATCTTCTTATTTTGTTTTGTTACTGTTCATAAAACAGTCATGGTTTCCAGCTGTTTAAGGTAAAGGAAAAATGCCAACCAGACCAACAGTAAAACCTACTCTGAACTTGGGCATACAGGAGTATCAGAGTGGTGGTCACCACTGCTGTTTCTACAGACAGAAGGAAGCAAGGCATTGATAACTGTGTGAACCACATCCTGGTTTCTGGAAAGGTTCATGACCCAGTGATTGTTATCTCTTAAGGCACTGGTTTCCAAATCTTCTCACTCAATCAGGATGCAGCACTTTCCTACCTATTTTATAACGAAGGGTAACACAACTCATTTACAGGGTGGGCAGAAGGTCAATCATAAAATGTTCACAGGGGCACCAGGTGAAATGAGGCAAAAGAGTCTGATGCACTCCATCCACCACAGTGTGGATTCACCATTCTGTCAAAAACTCATAAGAAATAAATAGCTAACAGAAACAAATAAAATCAACCTTGTACTGTCTATACAAATCAATAACATAGACATATTTTCTCTTTATTTCTTCAAACAGATAAAATAAAACACATCTGTTCACAAAAGTAAATACATATCAGTGCCCATATACTGTATGCTGAACATTGTTTCTTATAATCTATTATAAAGCCAGTTTGAGATGAGCGAAGAGGGAGGCACAAAAACAATACCTACTACAAGCAAACCCTTGCTAGGATACATGAATGAAAACATAGTAAACGTTCAATGTAAAGGGACCCATTTGATTTCTTCATTATGCCATATTCAGCAATGAGTGAACCAAATCTCTCTATTCAGAAGGCCTTCCATAGCAATAATTTACACTCCTTGACTCCCCATCAAAGGGCTCCACTAAGTCAAGACCATAACATCTAAGAGATGTGACTTGGTGATTAGCAGCCCTGAAATGTCTTGACAGGCTCATGGCAGTCTTCCTCCTAATCAGGGATATGTGTTCAGAAATACATAGCCTAAATTCATGTTTTCTTTGTCCCATGTACAATTTATCAGTCACTTAATGATGTACAGTGCATTTGATGAACTGCATGTGATGCACTGTCAGATCTTATTTTTTCATCCCTGTGTGTTAGAAATATCAACAATGTTGTGTGTATTACTACATTGAGCACTGTATGGGTGTGGGACTCAAAGGAAAACCTGTCATCACTTTCCGCTCTGTCAGAAAACTAGACTGCATCAGGTATCCTTTAAAGTGTCATAGCACTTGACTACTATCATGAGTGTCTCCTGAAAGCCCTTTCTGCCTTGTCAGTTTTTCAAAATGTGCCAATTGCATTGGATAATGCCTTTGATATGGCCAAATATGATATCAAATGGTGTGTATGATGCTTTGCCTGATGATGGAATCCTGTCTTTCTCAGAAGGGTGTAGAATGTGAGTCCTGGGGACACTTGTGGCTATGTTTCTGGCTGTGTTGATAGTTCACGTGTCATACACCCTTTGATGAAACCTGTGATGTAGGCCCTCTGCTGCCTGTTCAAAATCTTGTCCACTTGTACAACTACCTCTGACTCTAAGAATTTGTCTATAAGGAATATTTCTCAGCAGATTGCAAGGATGTGAACTATGACATCTCAATATGATATTTTTATCTGTAGATTTCCGATGATGTTTACTCCCCAGCTTATTATTGTCTTTAAAATTTCTAAATACAAAATGGAATGGAACTTTAACTGTACTGGAGAATAAAGTGTATTTTTGAGTTATTGCTCTTCAAGTACTGGTGGAAGGAGAGTAACTCCTCCACTGTGCCCATCCATAGGAAAAACAAGTCATCAATATATCTTCAATACAACAATATTTTTCTCTGTACATGTTACTTTCATTGTCAATAAAGTCTGATTCAAGCTGATACATGTATAGATTCAAGAACGATTGATCCATGGTTGACCCTATCACTGTCCCTGAAGAGCTGTCAAAACAAAATTGTTTTCTTGTAAGACTAATGAGGCACGTTCTAGCAGGAATTCAGTCCTTGGATTCTCTTCTAGATTTCCAAGGTTCAGAATGTTACTCAACCCTTCAAGGCCTTCCTCCTTTAGGATCAAGTATAAAGCCTGACCACATCCATGGTGACCAGTAAAATATCCTGCACATTGTTTGTCTCATTATGCAGCTGTTCAAAATGTCCAGGGCATTTCTCAAGTCCTGCAGATAAGAAGGCATCATGATAACAAAGTCCTTAAGAAGTGGCCACATAAAAGGAATGGAGTTCCAGTGCAGACCTCAGTACTAAGATTATGGGTCTGCCTGGGGTGGGCTGTAGCTGGCTTGTGTATGTTTTGTAAGCTACAAAATACAGGAATATTTAAAAACTTGGATGTAGCCAGGCACCTCCACCTTGTTTATTTATTTATTTATTTTAATGTTTCACCAGGAGGGCACACTGAACAACAAGTTGCTCGTCTCCCACAGTGCCACCTGGGGGAGGGGTTACGTAAGGTTGTGAAGGATGATCAGTTACAATAGTTTGTGGGTAGTACAAACAACACAACTTGTAAGATTGTGCAACAGTTGGAACACAAGGTACAGTATTGTACAATAAACAGTAGTGGAACATTGGGTAAATTACAATACATGTCCAAAATCATGCAAAAGAACATATGAACGTACAAAACAGTAATAGTGATACAGAACCATTTAAAATGCATGAGTGTACCAGGAGCAGGCTCGAGGCAGTACACAAGTGCTTTTGAGATAACAAGGATGGGGTTGGGCTGTGCACACTGGTGACCCAGAAGGGCACATGGGGGGGCAAGAACTGAATATGAGGAGAAGGGGTAGCCATTTCCTGATTTCCCTTCAGGATGTTGAGAATCCTGCCAGGGGGGCCATGGTAGGAAAGCAGAAACTGGGGATTTAAAGAAGAAAGCAACACCACAGTGCTATTTTAAAAGATATTTAAAATAGTTATTTAATGCCACAAGGCCAAACAGGTTATACGTGATGAGTTTCAGAAGGGAGGTCCTTTATCAAAAGTATAAGTCAGAAGAATAAAACTTTGCACTTAAATAGACAGTATGACATCACACAATTACATCACAATTGGACAAGACCACATATAACCAGATTTCATTAGTAACATGAAGGAATGCCAATGCAGTTTCAGAGTTTCTTCACTTTTAAAGACACATACTAGAAAAGACCCCATACAATAAATATCATATAACAATACAGCATCATGCACTAAAGCCACAATAAATAAACATAAACCATCATTCCATGGTTATTCAGTGCCTTTAAAAAGGTTTTGAATCAAAAGGTGCATTAAGTCCACAGTAGTTTGTAGCTTTAAAGCTATAAATCCAAAAGCGTCCCTGCACAGTACTAGAGAGTGGCAATCTCCTCCTCTTGGTTTGCAGTTAACCTTATCCAAAATGTAGAATGAAAATGCATGTTCCCTTGGTTTTCAGCTTGGCAAACATGCAGTGCAGTTGCATATTTGATATTTTTGTTTGTATTGCACGTTGATGTTCCTTTACTCTTAACTTAAATTGTCTATTAGTTTTCCTATATATAAAAGCACTGCATTCACATGTTGCCAAGTAGATTATCCCTTCTGTATCACATATCACAAATTGTCTGATCTCAAACTCCTTCCCTATAGGTCTCAAAAGGTGGTGCCTTCAGTAATAAAAACAGGCACTGCAGTTTGTACATCTAAAATAACCCTTACCCCCGTCCAATCATGTTTTCTCCTTGCTTCCCTGATCAATATAGTAACTATGTACCAAATAACCATGTAGAAAACATTATTAAAGAAGGCTCAGTGGTGCTCAGGGTTTTAGGCTCGACGCCACACCTCGTCCCGGTGACCTGGGTTCGGGAGCGAGCCTGGGCGCCGGGGGTCAGCAGAGGAGAGGAAGGATTGAACATCTGGAGGACAGCTCTCCTTCCTTGGGGGATCAAGGACTGTTCCCAGCATTGCAGTGACTCCGGTGGAGACCGGGAGGTACTGCAACACTACAGGTCTTGGCTAGAGGGCTGTGGAGCCAAGACAAGATGTTCCCTGGCATCATTGTGCATTGGAGCTCCACCTGGGGAGCAGGGGTGAGGGTGAAACAAGGAAAATGGAAAACCCTCCACCTCCTGATAGGTGATGGAGGGTATGGAAGGTTGTTCCACCACGCCCAGAGTTGGGCCTTAATCTTGCCCCTGTGTGCTGCCATCCGCCACTCCACCAGACTGAATTATTAGATAGTGTGCCAGGGAGAAGTGTATCTGGCAGTCCTGCCTCAGGGAACTCTGAGCCAGGGGCCGGGTAGTAGCAGCGGCGGATGGAAGGGGTGAGAGGGCTTCAGATGGGTGGGACAAGGACCAGGACCCTGTGTGACCACTCCTGGAAAGAGTTCAGGTTTAGTGGAGCAAGAAAGAAAGATTAAAATAAAAGAAAACATTATTAAGACAACCTGAGTGTTTTGGAAAATGATGTGGGATCATAGAAATTGTTAAAAATCCCTCAGAATGTCCTACAGGAAGGTTGAAACAATTAAAGATTATTTTGTACACAATGCTTCTTAACTGATATTGTTACATATTTTTAAGCCCTTAGGGCCACTTTCTTTGAAAAGTCTGTCTGGTGGGCAAGCAAAACATTGGGGCTCTGAGATGGAGGCCAAAGCATGAATAAAATGAATTAATGCACTAGCCCAAAACTGTCTCTGTTTCACTAGTTGATTTATATCTCTTTCTGCTTTAAATGTATCCTATCCATTTAGATAACTCTTGGTGGACCTTTAAATTTCTTTTCCAGGATGTAACTGACTAGGATCTCAACTTTAAGTTTGTGTTGAGTTTAAGCTGCCAACCCTGGGCTGCCCCATCAGCACAGTGGTAGTTCTACTGCTCACACCACCAGCAACCTGGGTTAGGAATGAGCTCATGTCACTGGGTTAATGCGGGGAGGGAATTGAACATCCCAGAGGAAGTCCCTACTTCCCAAGTGAGGGAGGGAGGGAGGGTTCTCTGTACTTGCACTATTCTCCCTTGATGCAGGAAATGGTAGATCACAACCAGACTAGGTGGGAGGAGCTGAGCTGGCTGTGGGTGATGTGGCATTGGCATGTGTGCACCCTTGCAACCTTTGTATGCATGGCTCCTGTGGGATGGGACAGAAAAATGGAAAAAGGAAGGTGCCCTGTGCCTGATGATAAAGGTTCCTTTAGTACACTGCAAGGTCTCTGGCTGGGCCTCTAAGACTGCCACCTGATGAAACAAGAATTGTCAGCTGTTATAAACTCCCCACCTTATCCCTGCCTGGGGTGTAAACCAAAGTTGTATGGGGTGGCACCTCATGCAGAGCAGGTAAGGGGACAGATGGCCAGCCTTGAGCAACCTAAAGGAGATCAAGTACTGAGTGAAGGGAGTATAAACATAAGTTACAAAAAACTCTGCAAAACCATGATCCCCTTTCTAGCCTTTGTAGGTCCCTCTACATCTCACTAATCCCCTCCTCACTATGAAACCTACTGCAGAGCTTAGCATCATCTGAAAAAGACCCATCATTCCTGAATTCCATCTCCTGTATTGCTGATGAACATATTGAAAAGGTCAGGAGCTAGGACTGATCCTTGTGGTACCCCACTGGTGACATCCTTTTCTCAGATTTGACTGTTTACCAAAACCCTCTGCTGTCTCCCTTGTAACCAACTATCAGTGTCCTTTGCTGCACACAGATCTTCTAGCTTCTTCAGAAGCCTTCTGCAAGACATATAGTCAAAAGTCGTGTTTCTTCCCCATATGTCCTGGTGTTTGTTCTCCTGTCTCTTTAGTCCATACCATGTGTGTCTTAGAAGCTTCCTCCCACATGCTATTGTGGCTTCCATTCCTTCCAGAGCTTTACTCTTCACCTTTATCCCCACCAGTCCTAATCCTCACTTCCTGTTTGCTTTCCTGTTTGCCTTTAATGTTACTCTTTTGTTTCCTGCCTTCTACTGCAATGTTCATTTCCCAGACTCCTAGAGTTTAAGTTAGCCACTGTCTCAAAAAAGGCTCAGTGCCCCCTACCGTCCAACTTTTTATCCAATGAACTTCCCTCTGCTACAGCTCTCTTATTTTATTTTTCCTCATCCCCAAAAGGACCCTGCATATTTCCATTAGAAAGGAGTACCTGCTTGGCCACCCTTGGCTGGTCTGAATCTTTTCTTACCACTAGATACAGTCCCCCATCAGTTTACATGGTCAATGATGTAGCTAAAATGATATGCCCTGTCCGGCCATCTACTCTTCACTGCAGCAGAATTGCTTACTGTCTCATGTTCAAGTCTGACATTATCTGGGAAACAGCTTTCATGATCACTGCCCCATTGGTTTGGAAGGTTTTGTCACCCAACTTCTGTGGAACTCCTCTACAGAGGCCTTAAAGTAAGCTTTTAAGTCAAATCTATTTGAGTTACCTTACAGTAACTTTTTATAATCCTTTTTGCTATTTTATTCTGATATTATGAATTATTTAATCTGTTTTGCATTATTTATTTAAGCTTCACAAAATAGGTGGTTTGATACATTTTATTGGACCAACAAAGTTTTGTACCTATCATCTATTTTGTGCATCTTATTGTACAAGGACCAATATGCGACAGGCATTTTTCTATTTAAGATTGTGTGTATAGCACCCTAAGTCTCTGCGATCAGGTGCTAAAAAATAAACATACTTGCTTTGGGTGGTGCTAACGTTTGACTCACATGATATCTAGCCCACTAGAGCATGCTTCATTAACATTCTATTACGGTCATAAGTTATATGAGTGCTGTAGATTTCTCGGTTTCAAAGTTCACCACCATTTTTCTTGCAAGCCAAGTATTTTAAAATCTAAATTGAACAGATTAAACATTTGAGAAAACTGCTGAAGATGCATTAGACTGCATGTGTATGTCATCCAAATATAGAACATCTTGGTTGCCACAGTATCTAAATAAGGCAATGACTACCTATAAGCATTGGTGAAGACTACTGGATGGAAGACAGACCAAATGAAGAGCTGTGTACCAATAGTGCATATTCCTGGAAATGGAAGCAGGGTTCCTCTCTGTCAGATTGGTACATCAAGAGGGATGGGTCCAAATGTTTTAAGAGGGTAGCAGTTTTGTCACGGGTTAATACTGTCCACAGAAATAAGTAAATTGTTCCCTTCTAAAACTCAAATTAGGCAAAAACAGCTACAACTTGCTGGCCTAAGGGGACAGTGGGTTCTACTTTGCAGCATGGTTGGACATAGGTGCTAGATTTATAACATTTTTGGTGGGGCCCATGGGTCAAGGGGCAATAGAGCTCAAAAGTGCACACAGGGCCTTAGCTCCCAAACTGAAACTCGAACCCTCTCTTCATTGTAGTAAAGTTCCTTTGCTACACATTGAAAGAGCAGTTACCTTAAAGGCATGGGCAAAAGGACCTCAGTTTTAGCAGTCAGCAGATTTACATTGATCAGGACTACCCCACCCCCAGTGCACGAAGACAACAAGATAAACAAGTCCATGGAATTATCAAGCAATTATAGGAGAAGCAGGTGAAAGCCCAACTGCACTTCCCAGCAAAACTCCTCATTCATTAGGAAACATGAGCAGTCCTATTTGACAACTTGCTTCAAGCCAGTAAATTTATATCTAACCTTGAGATCAAGATAATCGATTTACTGGGTGATGTATACAAGAAAGACCTGCAGCAAATGACTTGATCAATGGTGGTGTGAGATAAGAGCACTCCAGGTTCCGAATGAATGTCAACAATGGAAGAAGTGACTGGACATCAGACACTGGTTCAAGGGGCTACTGAAACCAAGACCTGAGGAAGAACCTGAACAGTTGCAGAACTCATGTTTAATATGAACTTATTTCTTACACTCATTGCTTGTTTGATGCCTAAGTGTGTTACTGTTCATTTTGACTAGAGATATTCCTACTTCTGTGGAGTTGCTACTGCTTCACCTCACCCCTGCTTGGCAGAGAACTCCTTGAGTTCTGCTTAGCCATGACTGAACAGATGACTTCAGATAAAGAAACTCACAAACCATTAATGCAGCTACTCACATCTCAATAGACACATTAACTTCTCAATAAAAGATGCAGAGTGGAAGTGGCATTACTGAGTCACTGATATCCTTTTATGGTATTATTTAGAACATTAAAGTTTTTCAGCTTCTGTGTTTTGCACCAGAAAGCAATGTGTGGGGGCCTTATTCCAGGTATCTTATCCTGAGGGATCTTCACTATAACATGCCCTTGTGGATGGTATGAGGTGGTATATGTAAGGTAAGTGGATGTATGGAATGTATGGATCATTGGGCTGGGAAGCTAGGTATAAGGTCTCAGCTCCTAGCAGCCTAATTGCACACCTCAACCCCTGCCCTGAAACTGTATGGCTGGCTATGCTGGCAAGAAAACCTTTATGGAATAGGAAGTACCTCAAGGGGACAAAAGAGTTCAAGTTGGTATCTTTCAGTAAAGGATATATGCAAGAACAAGGGTCACAACATGAGGCTGGAGAGTCTGGCCCATTGGTGCTGAGGGTTGAGGCACTGGACACCACACCTCATACCACGTCAGTGACCTGAGTTCAGGAGCCAGCTCGGGTGCTGGGGGTCGGCAGGGAGGATTGGATTGAGCACCCATAGGGCTGCTCTCCCAGCCTGGGGAGAATATTGGGAGTAGGAAGCTCTGGCGGCCCCTGGTGGAGACCGGAGGGTGCCGCAGAGCACTGGGCTGCATGTGTAGTGTGGCTGATGCTGGCAGGTTGTTGTGCACCATCGCATCACGGAGTGCACACAGGGTGGTGGGGAAGCAATGCAGAACAAAGGCAACAGCTGGTTTGCAGGGGGTGGGAAGCAACGCAGAACAAAGGAAACAACCAGTTTGTGGGGTAGACGATGGCACCAGTCCCCATGCCCTTCACTGGTTTCTCCTTGACTTACCTTCCAGTTCCTCTCTCAGGGGCCTACCTGTAGTTGGAGTCTGCCTTGTAAGAGAGCCTGAAGAGGTGACAGGCTACCATTCCTGGGTGGGTGAAACCAGGAGTGCTGGCTGTGGGGGAGGAGGCTCAGTCCGAGATATCCATAGGCAGGCAGAATAAGGACTGGATGCCTGAGAGATGACCTCATGAGCCATGGCGGAGTGAAACAAATTAAAAAATATATATATGAGGCTGGGGGAGGAAGACTCAGGGAAACGTGAGGAAGTATTTTTTTCACAGAAAGGGTGGTAGATGCATGGAACAGCCTCCCAGAGGAGGATGTGGGGAAAAACAGTTGTTGAATTCAAGAATGCATAGCACATGCAGAAGGCAAAATTAGAGGTAGGAAGGAGGAGGTAGGTGGTAGATCAAATAGGATCTGGAGTTTATACAGTAGGTAGGGAAAAGAGCAGAAGAGGTGGGCCAGTCGGTCCCTATCTACCATCAAGTTTTATCTTTCTATGGAAGGGCTAGCAATATTTAGCAGAACTCAACTCTGAAACACATGGATGGCCATGTGGGCTGGGGTAGAATAAATGAAGAGTGTACCCTTGCACTTCCATTGCATGCATGAGGTGTAATTTGAACACACTGTGCCAGGTGTTGGACTGGGGATCTACTAAGCACCAACAGCTCTGGGTCTCACAGCCATGCACTTCTGGGGTAGAAATTCAGATCATGGGGGGACTTGGGGAGGAGTGGCTGTTGCTGATTGGGGTCATGTGCGCATCAGACATGTAATTTGTATTGCTGCCTCTCAGGGCTACTACAGAGAGGCAGTGGTCAGTGCTAAGCTAGAAGGAGAAAAGCTCATCTTCTCTGGGCACTGCTCACCAAAGGTAGTACTATTGTCAGTGCAATTTTGTTGACAGCACTGGGTTGAACAGGGACAGTGGCCACTCAACACGCACAACTTCCTTTTTTTTTCAATTCAAAGTTTATTAAGGTTTTCGTACAGAGAAAGGTTCCCAACATACACACATTTGAAATAATCTCTAGTAACTTAATAGTAATGGTACCTCTCTCCCCCATCCCTACCTCTCCCTCTCCACCTCCCTGTGCAAAGTGGGCTAATATGACATACCTGTTAGAGCACCATTCTCATCATTATAGAGAATAAAGAGTATAGAAGGGCCCCATATCTTGTAAATCTCTTTGATCTGCTGTGCAGATTAGCTATTTTCTTCTCCATTCTGAGATTCGATAGCAGTTCATTTAACCGCTCTGTATACTGTATGTGATGTCATCCTGATCTTTCCAATGTTTCAGCACTAGTTTCTTAACTGATATTGAGATTAATGCCATATAATATTTACGATTATGGACCGAAACACCAGAAAAATCACCTAGAAGGCAGATTTCTGCTGTAATCAAGTCATTCAAACCTAATAGAGGATACACCCTCTGTTGAATTAGAGACCACAAAGGGGCAATTTTATGGCATGACCAGAAAATGTGAAGTAAGGAACCTTCCTCTAGTGTACACCTTGTACAAAGGGAGATGACAATAAACCAAATTTGGCTAGCTTTTGTGAGAATAATACAAATTATGCAGGATGTTAAATTGCATTAACCATAGCCTATCTTGGAATACAAATTTGTGACAGTTGTGCCAAAAAGTTGACCAGTTTATAGCCAAGTCTGGAAAATAGGACAACCAGAAAACAGTGGGACCAAAACTATCTGGATGTAACCAGTCATATAAATACGTATAAAACTTGGACACTGCATGTGGGATCCTACTACAGAACCCAGATCTCTATAGGTGAAGACCTTCGTTGGTTGTAGTGGGGTCTCACCTATAACTTTCAAGAGGAGATATCTCACTTGAAACACCTTGAAAACCATGGAATTTTGGGTATTAAATTTAGTTATAAATTCTACAGAGGAAAGCCAGGTCTTGTCTTCTTTAACAAAGTGAGATATTGTACCATCACCCAGGTTACGTAACCAACTAGAGAGAGATCATTATGTTGTCTATCTTAAAGTTAGTGTTATTATATATTGTTTGGGATAGGTCCAGAATATGGTAATATTTCAGAAAAGAACATAACTGGGAATGTACCCTAAGAGAAATAGCTATCGGGAGGTTTTAATAGTTAAGGGAAGAGATTTTAACTTTGCATGTTAGAGATTAGATGGGGAAAGGCCAAGCACCCTTATTTGTGCAATTTCAGTCTTGAGCCAGATTGTAATATAAGTTGAGGAATCTTTAGGTTCTCATCAGACAGCCACTGGAGATATTTATTTGCATGACTGGCCCAGTAATAGAAACTGAGATGTGGAGGTGAAGGCCTCCCCAGACTTTTGGGGAAGCTAGTTTGTGATAAGCTGTTCTCAGTCATTTCCAGACCAGATGAATTCTGTAATAAGACCATGAACTTTCCTAAATCAAGAAAGAGGTAACCAGATATTCAACAAAAATAAGGGGTAGAAAAGCCAAGGAAAACCATTCATCTTAATCAAATTGATTTTACCCCACAGGGATATCGGAAGGTGGGACCATCGATTTAGGTCTTGAGTGATGGTGTTTATGAGAGAGTCCAAATTAACTGTTGAAGACGTTGAGGGTTAGTCACCAATTCAATTCCTAAATATCTGAGGGAGTCTGCTTTCCAGGAAGACCCAAAACCTGATATACTATTCTTAAAAAGTTATAATTGAGGGGAACACTACTGTTTTACTTTTGTTCAATTTGAAATTAGACATGATACTGAATTACCTAATTATGTCTAACAAGGATGGAATAGAGGTTTCTACGTAGGCTAATTGTAGAAGGAGATCATCTGCATAGGCAGAGACCTTGACTTCATATCCTTGACTGGTATACCCTGAATCCTCAATATACAGCTAACCTGTAGATCAGAGGCTCCAAGTAAAGATTAGAGAGCAGAGGAGACAAGGGACAACCCAGCCTTGTACCTGATAGTAAAGGAAATGTTCTGAAACTGCTTCATTCTCTGAAATGTTGGCAGATGGAATTTGTATAGGCAGTTATCCAATTCTGAAATAAAGTAGGGAACTTAAATGCAGTGAGAATATGAAATAAAAATTCAAATTGATCTATTGAAAGCCTCTCGGCATCCAGAGAGACCAAATCTGTGGGAAATTCACGTGCCTGGATGCTGAGAAGACATGAGAGAGGGTACATAGATAATCAGTAGAGCTCCTGCCTTTAATGAACCTACTTGCTCAGGACCTATTAGTCTGAAGGACATGGCTGATATGATCAGCCAAAAGGTTAGTCAGGATTTTAATGTCCTGATTAAGCAGTGAAATTGGGTGATAACTACTGACTTGTTCCAGACTTTTGTCCTGTTTTAGCAGGACAATCAGAGCTTCAAATAAGGTTTTATCTGATGCATTCCTGATAAGATATGTTGATATAATGGTAATAGTAGGGAATAAGCAGGTTAGCAAAATGCTTGTAGAAATTAGGACAGAAACCATCTGGTCCTGGGTGTTATCAAATGGAAGGTCCTTAATAACTTTCATAAGTTCTTCTTCTGAAAGTGGACCTACCAGAAATCTCTGCTGAGTTTCCCAAAAAGAAGGAAAATTAGACTTTCCAAGGTATTCATTGAGCTCAGCCTCTGAAGGCAGATTTGGCATTGGACCATAAAGGTGTCTGTAGAACTGACTAAATTCGGAGACAATCTCTTCAGGGAGATTTTCAGAGAACCATCAGTCTGTGACCGAATAGCAGTTATGAATCTTGAAGATTCTTGTTGCTTAATACGTAATGCAAGTAGGTGCCCAGCTTATTCGCCCTGATCCGTATATGATGCTTTAGCTTTTAGGATTGCATTTTCATCTCGTTCCCAAAGAAGATCTAAATATCTGTTTCTTAATTTAGCCAGATCTTGTCTAATTTGTACAGGTGTATGGGGAGAGGCTTATGTTCTATAGTACGATTTGGGAGAGAAGAAAGAGAAGCTGTTTTTCCTTTTTTTTATTAGTGGCCAGGACAATCAGAGACCTCTGATATATGCATTTAAAGCACACCACTCTATGTAGGGTCTAGTAGTTGAATTTTGATTTATATTAATAAAATGCGTATTTGGTCAGAAATATATTTGTACACTTCAGGGTCTTTCAGCTGTTGATTATTGAGTTTCCATTGACCCTCCTGGTTTCGGGAACGATGGGAAGGTGATCTGTCATGTAACTACTGAATAATCAGAGGGAGGCCCGGTGAATAGATGTGCCTAGTATCCCTGGGAGGAGGGTCTGGGAGATTAATAAGTAGTCAATCCTTGATGCAGTCCCATGTACCTGAGAAGTAAAGGAGTAACTCTTCTCAGAGGGATACAGAACATGCCAAACATCACAAATGTCTAGTTGATCTAACAACTCTCAAAGTGTTCTTTCAGTGGGGAAAGCCCTTTATGAGATGGCTCTGAGCGATCCATAGTTGGGTCAAGAATCAAGTTAAAATCCTCCAATAATTATCGGGAGGAAAGGTGAGGCATTAATACATTTATCAACTGCATGAAAAACTTTGAGAGTCCAGGTTAGGACCATATACACTACCCAGTAAGACCTCAGTCATGTGCAACGTACCCTAACAAACATATATCTGCCTTGCGGGTCTGTTATCATCTGAACAGGGAGGAATGGGATTGACCTATTTAGTAATATTATGACACCACGACTTTGAGTATTACCTTCTGTGGAGAAAACCTGTCCAGTCTGAAGTCTTCTCATTTGAATGGCTTCAAAATCTAATAGGTGAGTTTTCTGTAAAAGATAATTTCACCCTTCAATAGACTGATATGCTTCAATACTTTATACTGTTTGTTTTTTTGTCTAGCCCCTTAATGCTCCATGAGGCCAAATAGAGATCCCTAGCCATGATCCCAAGCAGAATCAACTGTAACATTGATGACTCCCACATTCTTTAGAGATAATAGTGGTGGGGAGTCACGTGATGTAAGTTCCGTGGTAGCAGCCTGGTCGAACTGCTCCAGCCTCCTACTCCAATATAAGCCTTTATTACACGTCTTTCAGAGGATCTACATCAAGAATTGACTTGGACTAATTTAGCTAAAGGTTTCTAGAATGTTGTACATGGAAATTAGGGACAGATGGAGGCAGAGATGAGAAGAATTCCACCTAAACATACCCTGCCTGACTCCAGCTAAAGGCCTTGATGAAAAAGCCAGGGTCTCCATACTCACAGGAGGCCCAGAAAGTGAAACTAACAGTCTGTAGAAGGAACCCCTGACATTGGCACAATTTCTAGCTGAATTCAAACCTTTTCACATGGAGCTTTGCTCGGTAACAGAGGAATTGAAGGCTGTAACCCAGGCATTAGAGGATCTATCTCATCGTACGGGGACACAGAAATTAAAGTCACCTCATTGGAGAAGCGAGGCTAAACAAGGACCGGAGATAGTGAACCTGAGGCAAAATAAATAAAATGGAGCTGAAAATCGAGGATCTGAGGGATGGAGCAGAAGGAACAACTTGATAATTATTGGTCTCCAAGAGAAAGAAGAGGGAGCAGATACAATTTGTTCATCCAGAAATTCCTACGAAAGATTGCAAGACCCACGCCCTTCGGAGAAAACTATACGATCGAGCGAGCCCACCAGACGTACGGCAATGCCTCCACCAGGGTCCCTACCGCGTATGTTGATTTTCTGGTTTCTGAACTTTCAGGAAAGATAGTTCGTACTGCCCAAAGTTAAGGAACTTAAAGAAGTGAAGTGAGGGGACCCCTTAAGAATCACACAAGATCTGCCGTTATTGGTGCATCAAAAGAGAGCCAAATATCACCAGATTGTAACTAAACTGATAGCCTCAAGTACCCACTTCAGAATGGGGTATCCTCGAGACTACAGGTGTTATTGTCTGGACAGTGGTCCAGTTTTGAGGATGCCCAGTCAGCGATTAAGGGGTTGTGGAAGCCTCCCAGATTTGTTCAAGCAAAGGTGAAGGAGGAGAGAATTATCAATCGTTTTAAACTGAAAAGAAATATAAAATAAGCAAACTAAGAATAGATAATGAGAAGAGTGAAAATAAAATTGTCAGCTTCCCAACATAAGCAGAGTCACAGGGCTACAGAAAAGTTTAAACTTGTTAATCCGTAATCAGCTCTGTCTCCTCGTATTCCCAGTGTGATACAGTTTTCCCAATTTGGTTACTTCGGATCTCGTACCGAGGATCCATTTCTTGTTTTGGGACCTAAAGGAATGCCGCTTTGGAAGCCGACTGAGCCTACTGGAACTGGAGAACCGAGAAAAGGTATTGATGGATAGGATCTCAGCACATCGAGTTGGACTGTAAATATGTGATAACAACCAAGGAAAATAGCTGAAGAGCATAACCCTCACCTCTTTTTAGATAACAGCAGTGGAAGGGGCTACAGATACCGTTAAGGCTTCTATTCCAGTAAACGGTTTCGCTTTTCCGATTGGCATTTGGAAGCAGTACTCTGACTGGGTTTAGTCTTTTATTGATTTTGTAGTGAGGAACCATCTTGCTGCTTGGGAAGTCTAGAAGGAGGCTTTGTGGAAACTACCCGGAGAGTCTGCCAGACTAGACAGTCGACTGGAGTCTGAATGAAAACCGTACTGAATTACCGAATCTCCTTGTTGTGAACATTTAAGTTACCTATTTAAATGGGACTGAGACTGTGTTGCACTTTAACCACAAGAGGGAGCTCCCACATCATTTTCTGTTTAGTCAACGAAAGTGATTTTGACAGTGTGGACTGAAGTGCAGGCCTGACCAGTTTTTTTTTTTCTTCGTAAATAGTATACCCAGATAAGGTTCAGGGAGTAACTGTGAACATAGGAAGTAGTGACCTGAAAGGCACATATATATGTTAAAGAGTATTTTTCTTTAACTTCCTCATATTTTTGGAGGGGGATAGACATTGGGGCTGTCCAGTATAAGCATGCCTCATCTAATGTTCATTGTAATCTGATACTAAGGGAGTTTTGTTTAAAACACTCACTGAATGGGGAAGGGGCTCTGCTATGTGGGGGTTTAAAGGATAGATTTGAAGTTAAAGAAGTTGATATCTGTACAAGTGGGGCAAAGAAGGAAAGGATCCCTTTAGACTGAGATCAGTTGATGTGGTTATTCATTTACCAACTAAGGTTTGATGTTTCACAGTTCACGGTTAAAGGACCTCCTTAGGTAAAATTACAGGGGAAACTGGGTCTCTTTTTCTTTGTTTTGAATTTTAGATTCAGGTATCTGGGGAGAGAGGAACACGTGTATGGCAAATATTAAAGGCTTTTACCGTTAGGAAGCTAGATATATATCAGTTGGGGGGGCTGAGGGAGATCAGGAGGAATGGAACTTGGAAATCATGGGCCATAAGGTTGTTTTGTTGGGGGAGGGATGGGAAAGACTCTACCTAAAATATATATGGCTGAATGTTGCATGTGTAACTGGGGATAAGGAATTAAATGGGGAATATATGGGGTCATAAGGGGAATAGAGATGAGGGAAGGGGATACAGAAGTGGTTAAAGGAAAAGCGCATGGGAAGATCTGTTCATCAGGTGGTGCTAAGGCAAAAGGAGAGGTGCTAGGATGCGAGTACTTGATGGTATTATACTGGGTACTTGGATAATGGGTAGCACATACGATTTTATCACTGAGAACATCAAAGGGCCAGGAAGAAATAAAGAGATATAAGGTGTTGAGACACTTGCAATTACAAAGGGCCAGATAATATGTTTGCAAGAAACACATTTACTTGAAAGGGAATCTAACGTGCTTAGGGCCAGTTTGTTGGTCAAGTATATACTGCTGAAGATAGTACAGCTAGTAGGGGGTGGCCATACTAATTACTAGGAATATTGCTTTCGTGTGTGAGAAAAAACTGGCAGATCCTGGAGGTCGCTAGCATAGTTATAATAGGTCTCTTAAATCAAACAAGGATAGTGTTAGGTAGGTGTATGGCCCAAACGGAGATTCACCCAGTTTTTCTATGGAATTATTAAGCTGCCTGTCCCCTGCTTTCACCTTCCTATATTGCTGGTGGAGACTGGAATTTACCATTTACTCCAGAAATGGATAAAGAAGGTAAACGAGGTAAGGGCCTTTCACCGCACAGAGAGCTATTAGAGACCTGTCTGACAATCTGGGTTCATGTGACCCATGGAGGTGTTATACCCTTCCTGTAGGGAGTATACATTCTTATCGGAAGTCCACAAATCCAGGTCTCATATTGATTATTTTTGATGAGCCAATGTATGCTTCCTGGACTAGTACACAGCAATATTATTCCAGGGATCATCTCGGATCATTCTATGGTTAGCTGCACCCTTTAATCTTGTTCCCAGTATTCCTAGACAGACCATCTGGAAATTAAACAACCAACTTCTCCATTCCACAGAGATTAGAGATTGTATAGTCCAGAGAATCGAACAATATGAGAAAGAGAACCACAATTCAACAGGTAGGGAGATATAGAATGGAGTGCACTGAAATGTGTATTAAGGGTGAACTTATTCAACTTGCAGCAGCTAGGAAGAAACAGAGAGAGTAGGGCCAGACAGTTGCTGACCCAGATCAGAGAAATAGAAAACACCCTCTCAAAGAGCACATCAGTAGATATTAGGGAAGAGTTAATCAGACTGTGGCATCAGTATGATGAGATTCTAGAGATAAAGCGAATATGCCATTGGTAAAATGAAAGCTTTATATTTAGATCAAGGCGAAAAGCAGGACATCTTCTTGCTATGTGTTTAAAAGCAACAGAAGCATCCAGGATTATCCAAAGTATCACCCCTGACAGATGGGTCTATTAAAACCTCCTTACGAAATAGTTAAAGAATTTGAAGAATATTATAAGGACTTATATAGCCCTATGACCTCCCGACCCAGTAGTGAAGAAGTAAGGGCATATCTTTCCTCTTGTAAGTTGCCTCTGGTACCAAAGGACCAGAAGGAATGCTTCCTTCCCATTTCAGAGACTGAAATCTTCAAGGCAATCCAGACGCCTCAATAGATAAAGCTCCGACCGGACGGTTTTTCACCAAATTTTATAAATGCTTTATGCAGCCAGTTAAGCCTCAGGGTTAAAAAGACTATTTCAGAGTATACTTCCTCTGACAAGGTTGATAATCATCTTTTGAATCCCTGATAGTGCTTATCCCAAAAGAAGGGAGAGAACCTGATAAGGTCTCAAATTATAGGCCTATATCATTAATCAACTATGATGTTAAAATCTTAGCAAAAATTTTAGCGGTCCTTTTAGCTAAGGTTATGCTTAGGTTAATCCATCAAAATCAGGTTGGATTTATGAATGGTAGAATGGCCTCAGACCACCTCCGCAAGTTGTCTCACTATCTTCTCAGCATCCAAGGATAGTTAATTTCCATGTGGATTGATGTCTGTGGATGCGGAGAAGGCATTTGACAGAGTGGACTGGAGGATTTGTCTTTGACTATGGAGAAATTTGGCATTCCGCTCTCTTTTATTAA
This sequence comes from Neoceratodus forsteri, assembly GCA_016271365.2. Taxonomy (NCBI): domain Eukaryota; kingdom Metazoa; phylum Chordata; order Ceratodontiformes; family Ceratodontidae; genus Neoceratodus; species Neoceratodus forsteri. Next base: position 631,611,024 of record CM057455.1, on the reverse strand, counting down.
TAGTGTGTTTTCTATACAGACACCCGTCTGCGAAAATATATTGCAATGGGGTATTCTCACAAGGTTTCTCTTATTCGAGCACCAAACAGGGATGCCCCTTATCACCCCTTTTGTTTAATTTATATTTAGAACCCCATCTGTTTAAAATCAGACAAGACCCTAGGGTTATGGGGATAAAGATTGGGTTGCAGGAGTTTAAGATTTCCGTATGCGGATGATATCTGCTCCATGTCATCCATCCTCCAACCTCAGTTCCGCTGTGCTCGAATTATTGCGATTATAGTAAGCTATCCAATTACAAAATTAACGTAGGCAAAACCCAGATATTTCCACTTAACATGAAGGTTTACAGGTCAGATGTGAGCGGTCATGGGCATGCAGTAGGCTCCACATACATTGAAGTACCTAGGAATTTTCTGGCAAGAACGGACTCTAAATTAGTGAAACTCAACCTGATGCTCTTAAGAACAAATATAAAGCAAGACCTTAATAGATGGGACAGACTTCCGCTCTCTCTGGGGAGGATTAATATAATCAAAATGAATATTTTACCTAGGATTATCATTCCTAAATATGCTTAATGTGTGGTTACCTTTAAAGTGGTACAAAGCAATACACTCAATTATTTCAGATTTTATTTGGAGAGGAAAACTCCTCGTAGAGCTTATCATAAGCTGGCCACCCCAGAGAGAGCTGGGTTAAGACTACCACATTTCAGATTATATTATTGGGCAGTAATGTCTGTAAATATTTACGATGGCTTGCCTTCCACTGAATCTGAGTCTTGCCCCACGTACCTTCTTGGGTTAAATTGGAAACAGAACTGATAAGGAAGTTGGTATAGACCCGAAGCTCTTCTGTACTCCACTCCAAGAACATTGCCCCTAAATTAGCAGTCACCCCAATAAGGGAGTCCTACGTATTCATACTCAGTTATGCGCTTTTGCATTATTCCTCAATACAGATAGACACCAGCCAGTATGTCACAACCCAATTTGAAGACTAGAGGAAGAATGATAAGAGAATCCTGGCTTCCCACTTGAAAGGCTTAAAGATTGAGGATATTGTACAGGGGACAGGTGTCTTCTAATTGCAGAGATACTAGCTAAATATAGTATGGGATCTAATCAGATTTTCAAGGTATATCAGTTCAAGCATCTACTTGAGCAATTCATAAACTTAGAAACAGGCATATGATGGGGATTGGTTTGAATCTCTGGCTCAGATGGTCTGGGAACCATCGCGGTCTCCAAAGTGTACGAGACACTGTTCGACCAGGCATACGTAGATATTGATAACAAACCCAGATTCTGGCTAGGTCAACTGGGGACCAAGAGAGAATTGGGATGAAATCTGGGCCACACATACCAATATGTTACCCAGTATAGGCTGCGGTTATGCAGTTTCACTTTTAAACAATCTGTTTTGGACCCCTTCTAAATTATACAAAATTGGACGCAGATCAGATCAGTCATGTTCTCGATGCCACCAGGCAGTTGGGATTTATACCATATTTTCTGGGAATGCCCACTGATAAAATGTTGTGGGACCAAATTAAACATAAAGCAGATCCATTGTTGGGCATTGAAAAGTATTTTACCCCAGAAGTCTGTCTGATAGGTGATTATACCTGTATCACAGTCAAAGCTCGAAGACATTATATGGCTTTGATTTCATCTTTGCTCAAGAAGGTGGTGCTAAAGCATTGACTGGATGACATCCCAATTACCTACACGGAATGGTTACAATAACTGCTATTTAACTTAAATATGGAAAATTTGGGGCCATGAGAAGGATAGCCTCTCAAAATATGAGCTGATATGGAGCTCCTTCCAAACACTTTACTTACTTCAATCCAAGCCGAGTACTGCAAGGTAACTTGATCCTGGTAAGAATACTGATGAACAGATCTCCTAAAGTATACTAGTAGGGGGAGGAGGAGGAAGACTGAGAGGGAAGGTAGGAAGATCATAGTGGGGAGAGAATAAATTAAATAATGTCTAATTTTTCTCTTACATTGTAACATGTACTATTTTGACCCATGTTTCTGTCGACATGCATTTTTCTTTGCTTTGTTAATGATAAAACTCAATAAACTTGAATTAAAAAAAAAGAGATAATAATGGTGTTCTGAGCAATTCCATCTCTGTGCCTTTTACCCACCGACCCCAACCCCTACTAATAATTTCTCTTACCCCATAACCCAAAAACATCAGAAGAAAGAAGCCAAATGTCCCACTGAAGAAGAACCCCCAGTTCCCTTATTGTCACGGACTGCACTATGTAGTACTCGCTTTGCTGCTCCCACCCTTCAGCCACCCTACATTGAAACCAATCCATTACCCTGATTAGAAAGCCAACTCAGCCAACCAAACAAAACAGAGGAAAGAAAAATAATGAAGGAACTCAAAATACAGCCCTTATTATGGTAATACTTCTACCATTTATCTATACCATAAACGGAAGGAGGTTTGACCTTAACATTAAGCTGCAAGCCATTGTAATTTATTGAAAAATATTATAAAGTGGTACCTTTCTTGAATATAGGTTGATACAAATAATATTGTAACCTAAAAGTATATTTTGAATGATAATTCTCACCCAAGCTAACACCAGGTACTGTCTAGGTTAGTTAATAATTGAAATGAAACCATGATTTACTCTGTTGCCAATTTGAGCTTACCCAGCAACCTGGTAAAACCCCTCCCCTTTACTTTTTCTTTTTCAGATATTTAACAAATTCAGATCCCTCAGGGAGAGACTAGTACTAAGAGTAATCCATAGAAACAAAGTGACACTACACCCCAAAAACAAGGTTTAGCTGCACCGTCTAGGCAACCGAACACATAACATTTGGAGAGGCCTTTAGACTGCTGCACAGATGTGCATTTTGAGAAGCCAAACAGTCAGTGGATATCTACTAGGTGAAAGAAAGTAGAATTAACAACTCAAACCAATTATTGTGGTGTTGAAATATGCCAGATCTTATGTTATGTCCTCAGTCTCCAGGAACACAGAGCTGTAGACCAAATCTTAAATTGCAGAAGTCCACTGTGAGACATTTCCAAAGAAGCCAAAGATCACAATTTTATACAGGCAAAGCTCTTGTCAGAGTATGCTCAGAAGAGGCACACTTCGATCAAGTGTCCCGAAAAGTTCATGGAAAGAGGACTTCAGATCTTCAGCACTGCATCAGGATCCTCGTATGATTGCCAGGAACCGGCTACTTGAAGTTGGAGTTTCACAGGATAGATCATCCGAAATTTAATCCCGCAGTGATGATTTTAGAAACTAGAGGTTGAAATGCTGTTCTCCTCGCTCTGACTGAAGCAGGAAGGTGTTGGGCTACTCGTATTTTTATCCCTTCTGACCAGACATCTTGCAGCTCTTTAACCTTTAGGAGGAAGTGCTGCAGCTCCAAGTAATTTAAAAGTGAAAGGTCAATGGTCTTGGCTGAGCTCCTGCTGGGGAATCAGGCAAGAGCTTGATGTGCTCACCCTATTACATATCTGGGCACAAAAGGAGAGGGACCTGCAATTTTCTTTACCAATTTCTGGACGAACAAGACAGTATCTAGACCTTCTTCATTTTCCGTAAGCCTGTGAAGACCACATTGTTCCTCCGACTGCGGCCCTCAAGGTCTTCTATTTTAAGTTCCATCTTAGTAATGTTTTGTCTTGTTGCAACTAGCTCTGTAATGACCCTGTCAGCTCTCTTTCCAGGGAGGTTATGTGCTTCTCCATCTGAGGTACGGATCATGAGATCTTCCATTGCTTGGGTCAGAGATTTAAATCCATGGATACTGAGCTCATTTCATCTCGGAATGGTTGGAATGCTTCCAAAACCTACGGAGAGAGTGGTTCTTGTTCCAGCATTGTAGTGTTCGAGCTCCATGGGTCGGGAGTAGGTGAGGCCCTAGGCTTTTTGGGCCTTCTGGTGTGACCGGTGGGTGTGCTGAGGGAAAGCTTGTGCATTTCTGCTTTCATAGAACAGAGTCTGAGTAATGGAAATAGCAGTAAAACAATTGCTTTCAGTCCCTCTGATGAAGTTTGCTGGCACTTCTAGTGGTAGAAAATAAGAAATTAGCTGGCTGGGTGGCTGGGCGTGAAAGGAGCTATTACTAGCTGCACTGCATCACGTGGTCCACCCACAGCTTTTATCTGGCTCCTGCAGCTGCTGACTCAGACAGTTGGTAGGTACTCAGTCCTCCTTCTCCAGGCTCTTGTTGCCATCAGCGCCACTCATGACTGACAGTAATACCTTTGATGGATGGACCTGATTGCTGCTGCTATCTCTGGTGTCACTGTCTTGACTGGCCTTTGACTGACAGCTGTCCATCTAAGGCACAATGCATTGTGGCTCCTGCACCCTCTCTGGCCACTCTGATAAGTCCGGTGACTGGCTGGGTCACTGTCTGTGGGTGGGTGATGGGTCATTTCATCTGCTCATCTCTTCTCTCACAACAATGAGTGAGTAAGAACTGGGTATGCCTACTATTCCTCCTCCACTGGACTGTCTATTCTGACTGACTAAAAGTGAAGGCAGCTCTGAACAGGACTGAAAGCAGTAAGCACTGCCTGCCAGCTGACCGTTGCCTCCTTCCCATCAACAGGCCATCACGAGATGACTAGTGAATGGCACCAAAATGCAGCAACCACCAACATCAATCATCATAGTGGGCAGGTGCAGGCACACTCACAATTTCAGAAAATCAGGACGTGGAAAGTCAGGTGAAGGAGGCCATGAGTTCCCCCAACACCATTAATGGTAATTGGTCTCCCAAGGTTTAAAAAAAGGAAATGAATTGGCAGCAGCAGATGCCATCAAATTGTGCTACTCCTCCCCATCCGTCACTCATCAGAGACCTGCTGCTGCTGGCCAGATCTGCCGACTGACACCGGCAATACAAAAGCAATATGCACTGGATTGGGAAATTTTAAATAAAGGGCCCCCAAAGGTGTGCTGTAACACTGGTGGGCTGGGCCTGCTTTCAATTTACTGATGGAGCCTGGGTCCCATGGGCCCGTATAACCTGGTGCCTATGTGGTTGGATTGGCTAGTGTGTGAGGATAGGTTTACTACAGGTTTATAGAGCCTAGGAAATATCTGGGTCTAAGTGTTCTAATCATAGAGAGTAGAATTCCACACAGAAAGTCTTTTTCAGACACATTGATTGATGACCTTCAAACCTAGTATTTGTCAGAATCCTGATGTCCATTTTGGCACTGAAAAGGATATATACTGAGCAGTTGTGTGCTTGTATTAGTTTTAGTTGTACTGATCCTATCTGGGAAAGGTCTGCAATAGAGTCTACAAGTGCTTTTCTCTTGAAATGAATGAAAGATAGATGCAACAGGACTATGTTGGGCATTAGGAAGGAAGGATTTGAACTTTATCAAGTAACTTCTGGATATATATTTGGATTCTTTCTGGAGATATGGATATAGATATGCAGATATTGTATATATTCTTTCGAGATGGATTTGAAACATTTCACCTACCTTGTTCATTAGGTAGGGACCCAAAAGCCATGTTGAAAATGTGGTGCAAGAATATTGAAAATGACAATGTTATGAGTAAAGGTTCAAAATGTATGAATACATTAAATGGACTTACCTTATTTTCTCATATCATACGTTGCCAGTTCTAGCAGCAAGATGTTGTTTTGATCAGATTGGATCAATGTCATGGGACTTGTTTAGGTGAGTCAGTGTGTGAGGTGGTTGGTGCTGAGTTGGGGAAGGACAGGTGGGGTGGGTGGGTTGGGTGTGGGTGTGGGAGTCTGATCAGTAAGGGACCATTTCTTCTATACATGTTTCTTAAAAAAGATCAATGAGGATGGTTTTCTTTGGTGGACCAAGGGGCAGTCGATGTTGCCTACCTTGACTTCAGCATATATTACACTTCTTATAAGCTGCATAAGATGGAGAAACTGATTCAAATACATGTATTAGATGTGGTTCTGTGGAGGGCACTGTATTACACTAATGTTGGGACTGGCTTCTGTCTGCCTTCTTTGGAATGAGATTAAAATTAGGGCAGATCTCCTGTTAAGCATTCAAGATTATTTTACCCTTGAAATTTGTTTGATGTGTGATCTGACTTCTATCTCATCTAAGGAACACAAATATCAAATTATGATGATCGCTATGTCAGTCAAAAGATTAGTTCTTTGACATTGGAAGGATCAACATAAACTGATCTACAGAATAGCTCAATGAATTGTTAACTAATCTGCACATAAAGAAGCTGATCAGTAGTATACAGCATAAGAGGCCTGCGACTTTCCTCCCTCAGACAGTAAGGACTCCTGACCCCCGATGGCTGGATTAGCCTGCTAGCTCCCTCCAGGAGCGGATTCCACGATCGCTAGTCGCAGAGAGGTACCAAACTACCTCCAACTGCTGAACTCCTTGTGAGGGGTTAGCCCTCGATGTGCTTACGCAAGGCCGACTGCCCCACCCACCCTGGGTCGCCACTATTATATAGGTGATGTCTTATGACATCACTTCCCTTTCATTTTGACTAAGTTCCCACTTTCCCATTTACAGGTTATTCCTGCTAGCCACTAGAGGTCACTGTGCTCTCTGCTGTTAGCATCTTGCCAGCTAACCCCATTCTATCCCTGTGTCTCTCTACCCACTTATCCCACTTTCTCCTCTATCTAACCACCCCTTTCTCCCTCCTCTCCTACCAACTGGCCCCACTATACTGCACCCATTGCTTCCACCCTGTAATTCCTGGGCTCTGAGACCCCCACTCCACACTAACCTATAGTCATTTTGGCCACTAGGAGTCGCTATTTAGCACCCCAGTTGTGGGCCCTCACAGTGCTGGTGGGCTGCTCCTGGACTGTGGATAACGACTCTACCCTGGGCAATCCCCTATTATCCCTGGTGAGTCTTGAACCTGGCACCTTGCACACCAGAGGCAGGGTCTCTACCACTGTACCAAAGTGGCACTAACACTTTGGCAGGCTGCATACCCTCTTCTCTCATTTCTTATTACCTGCCTGCAAACCTTCACTGAAAATGCCTGCTTACCTCCTACTGACTTGCTCTCTCCTCCTCCTCCTTAGGCCATCATCTGACCCTGGTGTCCCTACAACTCCACAGTTTCACCATTCTAGTGTTCCCACTTGCCCTCTTACTCTTCCCTCCTACTGGGTCTCAGCGCCGTCACCTTCCTCCTCTACTCTCCCTATGTGTTCTAGCCCACCTCACCCACCACCCTAGACACTACCCTGCTTCCCTTGCTCCCACTGGTGACTTATCGTTCTAGCCTTCCCAGCCAGTGCCCTCTGCCTACCCCTGCATTCTGAAACTCCCTACTCCTCCTATCTTACCCGTGCAAACTCACCTTCCACCACCCCTGTCCAGGGCTGTTCTTATCCTTCTACTCCTGACAGGAAATATAAATCCTAACCCTGGCCCTGCTCACAATAGCTAATCAGTCGAATCTCCTGGCTTCATGTTGTGTCTATGAACATCTGTAGCCTCCTTCAAAAATTCGACACACTCCAATGTTGGATTACAGTCCATAAACCTGACGTTATCTCTATAGTGGAAACCTGGCTGTCAGAATCTACCCTGACTCCTGGTCTCACCCCTGGCTAATCCTCTATCGGGAGGACCGTGCTGGTAGGCAGGGGTGGGGCTGTGCTATCTATATCAAAGACTCACCTGTAGGACTAGCCCTCCCAGCCCCTGTCCTTGACTTCAGAGCTCAGGCCCTAACCCTAAAACTAACCCCTGATCCCTCAAGGGGTCCCCCATCTGACTACAGCCTACATACCTCCAAAATATTAAGCGCAGGCACTGGCTCCACTTATTGATTATCTTACCTCCCTACCCCATTCCTCTGATCAACTCCTTGTGGGTGATCTAAATATTAACTGGCTTAGCCCTCATCCTCTGCTACCCGTGACACCTTTGCATCTGTTGACCTAACACAACTTGTTACCCAACCTACTAGAGTGAATCCTAGATTGGGCACAAGCACACTACTTGATGTGGTCCTCACAAACTGTCCTAACCAAATCTGCAATATCCAAGTCCTTCCTGACGGACTTAGTGACCTCCCTGTTCATTTCCTTTGTCAACCTCCTCTACCCAAATCCACAGCACAGTCCATGATTTGGTGGCGGCTAAGACCAGGAGGCTGAAAGGCCTTAAGCAACTCCTAGCCCAAACTCACTGGTCTCCCATACAATATGCCCCTGACATTGATATGGCTCTAACCTTTTTACCCAAACCGTTAACAAAGTCTGCAACATTTTGCACCACTAACTGCACTCCGGTCCAAAGTACGGCATGCCCCTGGGTTACACCCCCGTGCCAACTTCTAAAAACAGGGATAACCTATGGCACATTGCCACTGAAACTGGCCACTTGTTGACAGGCAGGCCTCATGCTGCTGCCCGAACAAATGTACCTGGGCCATCTGCAAGGCGAAGGCTGAACACTATCAAGCCTCACTCACCTCATCATGGGGAATTCCAGGACCTTCTGGGACAACATCAAACAACTGAATGGGGCACACGTCTCCACCCACCTCCCATATCAACATTGATTGCTCTATCTCCACAGACCCAGCCCACATTGCCAACCACCTCAACAAATCCTTCACTGACCTTATCCCTGTGCTCCCAAACAACTTCTTTGACCCTCCCAACCTGACCCTATTCTCACATGCCCTTGGTTCCACCTACACCGTGTTACTGCCAGTGAAGTCAGACCTTACCTACTCAAGGCCTTAAAGAGCAATACTATTGGCAGTGACTCCTCGATCCCAGTCTCCTCCATCAGGTTCTGGATCTGGTTATCTCACCGATCACCAGCCTCTTCAACAAATCTCTCTGCCTTGGGCAATTCCCTCTGCCTGGAAAATTGCCACAGTCACCCCATACACAAGGGTGGCAATAGGACTCTTTCTGGTAATTATCAGCCTATCTCTATCCTCTCTCTCTATCTCAAAGGCCTTAGAAAACATTGTGTCCTCCCAAATCTCGGAGTATCTAGACAAATACAGCATCCTCTGCCCTGAACAGCATGGTTTCTGAGCTGGCCACAGCACCAACACCGCCCTCCTTGAGTTTTCTAATTTTCTTCACTCCTCTCTGGACTCTGGCTCTATCAGGTGCAGTGTTTGTTGATTTATCAAAAGCCTTTGACACTGTCTCCCACCCCTCCTGCTGGATTCTCTTAGTCACACAAGCTTTGCCACTGGGCCTGTCTCCTTGCTCCAGCTACTTGTCTGCCCACTCACAATGTGTTAAAATTAATGGGACACTCTCCAGCACCTGTCCTATCCACTCTGGAATCTCGCAGGGCTCTATTCTTGGGCTCTTGCTCTTTCCTCTTTTCTCAACTCCCTGCCAGATGAATGTACTGGTAACATTTTACTTACGCAGATGATGCTGTTATCTTTGCCTCAGACTGTAACTCCATCTCCCTTCAAGACTCTTGCAATTATCTTACAATGACACAGAAGCCTGGTTCAAAGAGCATAGACTGTAATTAATCTTAAAAACTAAAACCATGCTCTTTGCCCACCCCAAAATAAAGCTAGTAATTATCCACTTCAGGTCCTTGCCAGTTCTAAACTCCCAATCAAGCAAGTCTACTCGTACAAGTACCTAGGGATAACCTTTGACCCTGCTCTCTCATTTCATGCCCACCTCTCTGCCCTTGCCTCAGCCTCCAGCATTCAGCTGGGTATCCTTACTGCCATAAAAACTGTCTCCCCTGACACCCTCCGACTCTGCAGTCACATCCTCTGTACTATCCCTAGTAGACTATGGCTTACCAGTTTATGGGGCCGCTGACCAGACCTCCTAAATAAGATCCACCTCACCTTAAATAAGGCATGTAGGCTAATAACCGGGCACCAAGACTAACCCATACCTGCCATCTATACACCCTGGCTAATCTGCTTGACCTAGATGAACGTCTCAGATACCAAACCTGCCTCCTAACTAAAAGACTCTCCTTGGTCTATCCCCACCAGGTTTGACTGCCTCTATCCACTGAGAAAACCTCTAGTGCATACCGAATCTCCTGCAAAACTGCACTGGTAGTACCGAGGGCAAGAACCTCCAAGGACAAAGGGCATACTCCTACAGAGCCCCTTCTTGGTATAACACCTCCCTACCAGTATCACTGATGCCTCCATGATCTCTCATTTCAAAACCACCCTTCAAAAACACCTACTCACTACATGCAGCTGTGGCTGCCTCTAAGTCTATTTTCAGCTCTTTTGATCTGACAAAGCTCCTGAGTGGCTTCTGCAACCTATTGCTTATCTCTACCTATGATGCTACTCTCCTCTCCGCATGCCTCTACAGTGATTTCTTCTGCTTAGTTCTGCCTCTGTTAGCATACCGCATAAATCATCCTGTACCTACTTGTAAACCGTCAATCCTGTAATGCTCATCTGTAACTGTTCAGACTACTCTGAACCAACTTGTGCTTTGCCAATTCCTGTAATATCAAATTGTATTCTGGCCTATGTCATCATGTTTCCATATCTTTTGTACATTGTTTTATTGTAAAATTTTGTTTGCACTGTTTTGTCCTCTCTGTGACAAGGTATTTTGTAAATGAGCTCTGGCTCAAAGGTTGTAAACTGATGTTCCAATAAATAAAATAAATAAATAAATAAGCATGGTGCATATAATAAAAAATGGTTAAAATTGCATACTCTACACACTTTGCCTTAAATACCATTGCTCCTTAATTCTCTAAATTATTTTTTTCTGTAGACTTAACTGCATAAAATTATGTATAATGTAAAGACACCTCAGTTTTTGTATATTGTCTCACCCTGGAACATCTTTTTTTGTACTATTATGATTATGTTTTCTATGCATAGATATGCACTCACCACATGGTAAACTGTTACTCTTAGTGGTTGTTTTATTGTTTTTTCTCCTTTTTGTAACTTTGAAATATTGAAATTAAAAGAAACTTAATTAAAAACAATCGATGTTCCATATTTCAGAAACTGCAAAAGATGTCGTTACAAATTTTTAATATCTTGAGATCCTGCCAGTCAGACCATGCATACAAATTTTAGGCTAGTTTGTTGACAGTTGCCAAAGTTATCAAGGTATAAAATTGGGATTAACATTAAACACCTAAAGAAACAGGAGTATTCCAAGGAAGGAGGTGGACACTAGTTCATTTTGGAGAAGTGAGTCCTGAAGGCACCTCACTAATCTGAAATAAGGAAAGCAGTGGTCCAGATTGGGTCCATCCAAGGGTATGATAAAGCTCAGAGAGGTACTGGCTGACCTCTCACAGTCCTGTTTAACAGATCATTGGAAATGGGAGTGGTTCTGGAAGACTGAGGAGGGAAGCAGTCCCACTTTACAAAAGTGGTAGCAGGAAGAGGCTGGCAATTATAAGTCAGTCAGCCTGACATATTAGGGGAGCTTAATGAAATCACTGCTGAAGGAAATGACTTTGGAATATCTGAATCCAATGGTTTACATGATCTGATGCAGCATGAATTCATCTGGATTGGGGAGTCATATTATATGAATCTGATAGACTTTTTGCTGGGTGACAAAGGTCCTAGATCATCATGGAGTGGTGGACCTGGCCTGCCTAGATTTCAGTAAGGCTTTTCAATACTATTCCACACAGGAGAATAGTAAGTGCTGTGTAGCTAGAGTTGGTCCAAAGGAGGTAAATGGGGTAAGAAATTTGTTAGAGGTAGGTGGCAGAGGGTGGTGGTAAATGGGGTTCACTCTGATAAAGTGAGGGTGACCAGTGGGTGCTTCCAGGAATCAGTGTTGGAACCAGTCCCTCTACAATGTTGTTGTAAGTTACATTGCAGCGGATCTGAAGGAAGGTCTGCCTCTTTGCAGATGACACCAAAATCTGCAAAGTGTGACAGTGTGTGTGTGTGTGTGTGTGTGTGTGTGTGTAAAGGATGAGCAGTGACATGAAAAATCTCAAGGAGTGATCAAGGGTATGGTAGCTGGGTTTCACTGTGAAAAGTGAAAATAATTCACTTGGGCACAGAAACCTATTGATGGAGTGTAAAATGGATCGTGTGGTACTGACAACCACCAAGCAGCAAAGATACATGGGATTAATTATATCTGATTACCTAAAAGTGGCCAAGCAGTGCAACAAGGGAGTTGTGTGGACTAGTGAGATGCTGGGGTGCATAGGAGTGGGTGTCACCAGCAGAAAGAGGGAAGTGGCGTTGCTTCTGCACAGATTACTGGTTAGACCTCAACTACAGTACTGTGTCCAGTTCTGGAGACCACATCTCTGGAATGGAGCTGGTAGAGTGGAGAGCAACTAAAATGGTGCAGAGCCTGCATCAAAACAGCTGTCAGAAGAGACTAAAGTTCCTAAATACAGTAGGTGCACCCTGGATGAGTGGAGGTGAGGGATATAGAGACCTTTATATACCCATGTGGTAAATAAGGTACAGCAGGGAAGTACTGTATTTTGAATAAAAAAGTACTCAAGACCAAGAGGACATGTTTTGAAGCTGGAGATGGTAGATGCAGGAGAGATGTGAGGAAGTACTTCTCACAGATAGAGTGGTGAATTCCTGGAACAGCCTTCCAGCAGGTGGTAGGGCAAAACAGTGGCAGGGTTCAAGAATGCATGGAATAGGCATAATAGAATCTTAGGGAAAGGAAGGGAGAGAAATAGCTGGAGATCAAGTAGGGTCTGTGGTGATACTGTAGGAAGGGTAAAATGAGTAGAATACATGAGCCAAGCAGTCTTTATCTGCCAGAAAATTTTATCTTACTATGTTCTTACTTGCGTAACTGTATAATAGTACATCCTTTAATTATACATAACAGTTCACACAGTGGTATATGTCTGTAAGAAGTATGTCATATGTTTTGACTAGTTGTGGATTGGGTGATTACACTGCATGTAAAGGATTCAGTCTGTAAACTAATTAGGCCACTACTTCAGCACTCAATGAAGAGTCTACTTGAACTGTGTAGCAATATCAGCAATTGTACAGTAGCCAGAAAACCTTTGTGTGTAATAGTGAGATATGTACCATTGTGTCTATTGTATCCCAGTAGTATAGTCAGAACATTAGCAACAAGTCACTGCAAATAGTGTAGCCAGTTATTGACATAAAATCCTGCCATAACTTTATCTACTGACTAATAAAAATCAGTGTTCTCGTTCAGCCAGTGTGGGAGGTACAGTAAGTCTTTTGATATGTGCATATTCTTCTTCTTCATGTCTAGCAAACTGTGTGTTTCTTAACACACAGCATATAAATTCTTGAGGTTCTTGACAGAAGTTGTCTGAATGTGCATTTTGTATCATTGCACTCTAGCCTACAATTTCTGTGCCTGAGCCAGGGTGTAATGACCAGAATTCACAGAATCACCATGGTGGAAAATGACTGCTTGAGTTTCAAAGTGCTTTTACTGTATGTCAGGATAATTGTACCTGCAGTGACATTTGTTATAGCTGTTTCAACTGTAACTCATTGAGACTCAAATTATTGAATAAGTATAAGGAGGTATTTTGCAGAACATATAACATTAATGTTCCTTTAGTCTGACTACCACATTTTCTACACTCCCAGCTAGACTGTGATTTCATGAACAGATGTATAAGTTTAACAGATGATTCATGCAGGAGATATAGTGACATCCTCAGCATGTCATTAATATGTTTTGTGGATAGTGCCACAAGAAAGACAGACATACCTATTCTAAATATTCACGTTGAAGTGACGTCTGAGATGTTATCCATTTCTAAAGAGTTAATGATAGTCAATATTTATTTTGTTTTATTTAATTCCATTTAACCAGCAAGGTGGACTGGATCAAAAAGATCCGGTTTCAGTCATATTTGTACCTCTACCTATACCTGTTTACTCAGTAGAGTCTTGTTGGATGTTGTCACCAAATGTACTTTGCGTACTGCATACAACACAAAAGTACATCATAATGGTTTAAGAGACTGCACAGTGATTCTTTGTTCCTGACTAGGAGTTATGCCTTTTTCAGGGTATCGCTAAGAAGTGTAGATATTTGAAGCACTTACTTTCACAACAAAGGATGGCAAACATATAGGAGTATTTGCATTGGGACAGTTCCATGTGATAACGGTGACTGCCTAATTTGATCGCCGTTATCGCCAAAGTCAGGTGGCGAAAACCTTTTGGCATTCTGACACCCTCGATGCATGGAACATGATGCCAGGGACTTAGATTTTTGCTTTCTGAGGGCCATGCCCCCACCCCATGAGGAGGTTTCACTTCCCGCACTCTCTAAAGGATTCTCAACTCCAGGGGTGCATATTGAGGGGGTGAAAGCATGAAAAAATGGCTCTGGCTGGGCACATAAAATCACACCAGCTCTTGGACCTGAACCTGGTACCTCACCCACCCCTGCCACAGGCCAACCCCTGATGCCATGGTGCAGCTCTGATAACCCACCACAGTGACACCCCCACATCAGCTCTGCCTCCTCCCAGCCCAAAGTCACTGTGCTTACTTCCACATGATGTACATATAGTGACATCCTGTCACCCAATTCGGTCCACCCCACATCCAGTCACCCTACCATCCCCATCACCATTTGGGATTTCACCTGAAGGCATCGCCGCTATGGACGGCGCCCTTCTCCATGCACCCACATCACAGGCTATCCACTGAAGCATTCCCATGGCAGTTGACTCGCATTGTTGTTAAATGCAGCCATTGTTGCTAGACTAAGTACTTTTTGATGGTGGTGAGCTTGTATCTTCTGTTGAAGTACAGTGTTTCTCAGCAGTTGAAGTAGATTTGAATTTACGTACACTGTTTCCTCTTCAGTTTTCATGACATATATGAAGTTGCATCAGACATGATCACTCAGTGATCAAATGAAACAAATGCATACAGTATGTGGTTGGCACAAGGAGCCTGATTCCAAAATGCATAGTGCAACCTCGGAGGTTCAAGTGTGAGTTGCACCATGCCTCAGCAGTGTCAGGGACCCTGCACCTATTCTAGGACAGACAGGATCCCTGGCATCTATGTTCGTGACTTGAGGCAGCTAGATGTTGTGCCATGGGAATGGCACAATGGACCTGAGCGCCACAGCTGTAGACCATGAGAAACAGCTCCCCCAAGCTCCCCCACTCCAAAACAAGCCCACAATCCCCTGGGGGCAATGGAGTGGGTAGGCAGTGTGGCACAGGCACATGGGGCACCCCAAAAATGTCCTGAGTGGCACCCAGACTTGTGGGGTGGGGGGCTGCACTGTGTTGGAGGGGTCCGTGGTCCACGACTGTCTGCATGTTGTGGAGCTGCGGGTGAGCATCCATCAGATTGCCAGGACAGATGCCCTTAGACCAGCTAATTGTTGGTCTAACCCTCAGAGTGTCACACTGGCACTTGAATCACATAAGGTTACGGCAGTCGCCTTTTCAGAATAGGACGAAGTTGCTGCCATAACTGCCTCTTCCACCATGTCATAAGGGCTGCCACTGGTTGACATCCACTTGGGTGCAGGCCACCCCCAACATGATACAGGCTACTTCCTGGAATGCCAATGGCTTAATGCATGTCATAAGGGCAACTTGCACCATTGGGTTTGGTGCAAGTCACCTTCAGCGAACATAACCTGTTTTGGAATCGGGCCCAAAGTCTACAGTCAACTGTACTCAATGATACATTTCTTCTCAACACTTATTTTGTTGAATGCAATTTTAATAATGTGCAAACTTCTAGACATCCTTAAACATATGAACATACAAACATATTAAGAAGCCAGAAGTATAATGTCATTTGTTCTATGTTGTCTTCATGTTGCAGGGTACACAGCTTGTTACTAACCCTGTACTTCCAATTAACCCATCCTTTCCATCTTCTAGCCCCATGAGCCTTACTTTCCTTAAGTCTATCCCAACATCTCTTGTAACTGTACATTTTCTTTAAATAGAAAATCTCTTCCATCAGTGCATTCCAACTAGCCACCTCTCTCAGTGAAGAAATGCTTTCAGCTTCCTTCTAAACCTCCTCCATCCATCTTAAGATTGTGACCCTCATATTTTGGTTGCCACTCAGCTTAAAGAGATCCTCCTTATCCACCCTATTCATTCTCTTCAAGTACTTGAAGGTCTCAATTCATGTCCCTCTTTCGCCTCCTCCTCAAGGGAGTACATATTTGGGGTCCACAACCGCTTCCTTAGATGCTGTCCTTCTGCTGGGCCATAATCATTTTAGTTGCCCTCCTCTGAACAGTCTCCAGCAGGTTAATGTCCTTTTAAGGTGTTACCATCAGTACTGTACTCCATACTCCAGATATGGTCTCACCAGTGATCTGTACAAGGGCAGTATAACTTTCTAGCCTACTGCTGATCCCCAATTGGACAGCCCAATATTTTATTAGCCCTTGCTACTGCTATCCTACACTGCAAGGAGTGCTTCCACTCACCAGTGATAATCAATCCCAGATCCTTCTACTCTTCTGTTACAGATACCTGTACTCATCAATGGTTGTGATCCATCCTGGTATTCTTGGTTCCAATGTCTGTAACTTTGCATTTATTTGCATTGCAGCCAATTGCTCATCAGGCCTTCAAGAATAAAAATAAATGAAAATGAAATGAAATGAAGTCACCAAGTCTCAGGCCACCACTCAATCTTTTCCAGGTCATTGTGCTGGTCCTGTATCCATTCGCTGTGTCCACCCTCCCACAGAGCTTGGTGTTGTTCTTGAATATGCACATTGTGCCCTTAATTCCATCCCCAATATCAATGATGAAGACATTGAACACCAGTCCCAACACGAGCCCAGCAGGATGCCATGTTAGATCTCTCTGGTGCTAGATAATTCTTCCCCACCACCACCATCTGGGTCCTGTTCCTCTGCCAGTTATCTGTGCATGTGATCATCTCCTCCCCAACCCCAAGATCTGCCAACTTCCTGATCAATGGAGGTCACGTGATGCAGAGGAGCTGAACAGCATTCTTTGGAGCTCCCGCTTCCCTCTTAATTAAGTTTTTCTTCACCTTAATTCCACTTTACTTACCTGAAGGTGGGCTGAGAAGTCTCTATTACTGCAGGACCCCAGAAGATCGCGACCGCGTCCCGACAGTGATTTAACGCTAATCGCGATGTCCGACACGACATGAAGGCGAGCGGGAGTTAAACATACTCCCAACTACACCTGAGAAGGCCTCAAAAAGGCAAGAAACACAAGTACTCCAGCCAGTTCTGCGCCTAGACAGCATTCCGTGGGGTTACTACCCTACACAGGGCACAGTCTTAACTGAAGAACGTTTTCTTGAAGAGATATCTCCATTTAAAGAAACCCTCCAGGAAATCACGAAAGAGATTAGATCTTTATGGTGGACTTCACGACCTCTTGTGGAGAGTCAGCGACTAGAAGCCAGAATAGTCTCAAATCGAGCAGTGGGAGCAGAAGATGGATCCTGAGATTGTTAAGTTAAGACAGCAGCTTCAAAAACTCCAGGCTAAGACTGAAGACCTGGAAGGAAGGAGCCGCGAAATAATGTGCTTATTTTAGGCCTTCCAGAATCTGAGGAGGGGTGACATCCTACTGTTCGTCCAGCAACTCCTTAACAAAATAGTAGGCCCTCACCTATCCACTAAAAATACATATTGAACGAGCCCACCGATCCCTCAAACCGAAACCGCCATCGGTGCACCCCCAGGCCCATCATCGAAGCTTTTGAGCTACCTGGAACATCAACACATCCTGGATAAAGTTAAGAAACTGGACTCTGTTCTCTGGGGAATAACCGGCTTAGAATCACCCAGGATCTTACTTACGAGGTCCGCCAGCGACGTGCAGCTTTCCACCAAGTTGTCAAAAGCTTATCGCGCTGGGAGACCCTTCAGGATGCTATGCCCAGCGAAGTTGCTGGTTCAAGTGGATGGCTCCTGGTGCACCTATTAGAAACCGGAGGAAGCTTCATGGCCTTAAGACCCTATTGCCGGACTTATTTAAATGACTTTTATGGCTTGGGACTGCTGGGTCTCTTTTCTGGCTGGTCCTTTATTTTAGTCTATTTTATACTTGAATTTTCCTAAATGATGTGGCCATTGTCTCTATTTGGTCCTTGCTACGGTGCTCTCCCCTTTTTTTTCTTTTCCTCTTTAAATTAAAAAGTCATGTAGTTACCTGGTGGTCTTTCTCCCTCGCGTGGTCTCCTGTTCGGGGATCCGTGCTGGTATAGGCCTCTGGGGGTAGTAGGCCGCTAGGCCTCTCTTTCCTGTTGTCGATCGTTGTCGTGTCTGGTCCTCCTCCTGTTCATTATTGGGTACCGCTGTGCAGGGGCGCTGTTTTGGGGACACTTTTGCGGTCGGACCGTTGAGTCCGTCAGCGGAGCTCCCCCATCTTCTTCCTCCTGCATTTCTGGATTGGCCCTGAGCAGCGTGTGTGATGGATGGAGGACTCTCCCTTGCCGTGATCTCTCCAGGGATCTTCTTCCTCTCCTTCGAGGTCTGGATTTACGACCTCCAGGTACTGTGATGCTTACTTCCTCAGGTCCGCCGGGTGGGGGGGAGGGAGCTCGTGCGGTTAGCTGCCTCGAACCCTGCTTTGTGACCTGCTTGGGAGTTTGTGGGTACCAGTAGTGGTTTCTTAGCTGGGCCCTTTTCAAGCATCAGGTTATGTTCACTACATGTTTTGACCTATTGGTTGT
Source organism: Neoceratodus forsteri (assembly GCA_016271365.2). Classification (NCBI taxonomy): domain Eukaryota; kingdom Metazoa; phylum Chordata; order Ceratodontiformes; family Ceratodontidae; genus Neoceratodus; species Neoceratodus forsteri. The sequence goes on along the minus strand of CM057455.1, from coordinate 631,592,361 downwards.
TATGTTCTATGGACACCTCTGTCTTTCAAGGTCCTTATGTGGTACCCGAGGGGCGGGGGTGGGGTTTGTTAATGTTTCTCCCTTTGTTTGTTTGGTTTGATGTTATTGGGTTGGCTGTTAGGGAGGTTAAGATAAACGGGGATACCTATTTCTCGCTGTTGAGAGGTAGTGGAAGGTTATGGTTTGGGGTGGGGACGGCCGCCATTAGTTATGTCTTTCTGATGTGTGGGCTTTTATGCCTCTTTCTTTCCAATTTATAATGTTGTGGTGTTTCCATGTTGTTTTTGGTGGATAACTGTTTTTGTTGGTTTCAGGGGTGGTTGTGTAGAGGCGGCCGGGGGTTTGTGAGGTGTCACCACTGATGGGTTCAAGTTGGGGTTTTCAGGCAGCTCTGTTTTATTATTTCATTGTTTACCGTAGATGGCCTCAAATTGTGTTAAACTTGCCAGCTGGAATGTAAGGGCATCAGGGATTCCAAGAAAAGCTCCGTATACTGTTTAACTGTTCCCTATTGGGGCTGATATCTTGTTCCTCCAGGAGACCTTATATTACAGTCGTGGATATTAAATTGCTACAGGTTAAGGGGTTTTGCCAAGTCTTTGTAGCGGTGCGTCCTCCGGACGCTTAAGGGTGGCAATTATGATTAAGAAAAATATATCTTTTATTCGGTGAAAAGTCACCCAAGACCCCGAGGGTCGGTACATTTTTGTACAGGGCCTCTTCCAGTTCCCCATAATTCTCGGTTCAATCTATGGCCCGTGGGAAGAGATGCTTGTTTTATTATGCATCTAATAGATAAATTAATTGGGTATTTGCCAATACCCTCATCTTGGGTGGGGACTGGAATATTGCCCCATCACAAGATTTAGATAAAACCTACAGACCGTTGAGGCCCCGACCCCTGCGCAGCTGACCCTGTGTAATCTAGGCGGAATGTTAGGTCTGGTGGATCCTTGAGGACTTCGTTTCCCTTAATAGGAGTTACACCTTTTTTCCCCGCTTCACAGTTCTTGGTCCAGGTTGGATTACTTTTTGGTAAGCACCTCTCTTATGGCACAGATCACCCAGGTAGGCATTGAACCTATCGTAATTTCTGACCATGCCTTAATATGGCTTTGGCTCAATCCCTGCTCTTCGGGCAGAGGGACACAATATGGAAACTAAATACTCAGATTTTGAAGGACGAGCACCTTCACACTCAGATTAAATCCTTAATCAAAGAATACCTGGATATTAACCAGGGGTCAGTCGCCCGTGTCGACATCCTTTGGTGTTCTTTAAAATGTTTTTTGAGAGGGAGCTCATCAAAATCTCCGCCAGGAGGAAGAAACTTAGGACTCAAAAGTTTCTTCTCCTAGCTGGTCAGATTAAGGCGCAGAGGACTCTCTTGCGTCCGATAGGTCCCTATCGGGATTGGAACACCTACAGAAACTTAAGAATGAATAAGGCGATTAATCGGGAAAAGACCGAATTTGCACTACTGAAATCTAAAGCCATCTACCTAGATCAGGGGAGAAGCCAAGTAGGCTTTTGGCTCTAAAACTTAGGGAAGTAGAAAATTCAAGGTTGGTCCCTGCTATCATGGCACAGAATGGCTCCATCAAGACGGGCCTAGAGACATCATTGAGGTCTTTAGATTATTCTACCAAAATCTTTATGAGGCTAGCCCAGTCCCTCCTTCTCTCTCTGCTATTGAGGCCCTCTTTAACCTAATCTCCCTACCCAGCCTTTCCGAGGATATCCTCTCTTTCGCTCCCTTTCCTGAATGAGATTGAGAAGTCATTCATAACCTTCTGTTAGATAAAGCCCTGGCCCTGATGGCTTACCTCCAACTTTTACAAGGCCTTTGCAAAGAATTGGTTCGATACTTCTGGACTTTTCAACTATCTTCTTGCCTTGGGCCCAATCGACCCTTCTCTGTTGGAAGCCATCATAATTTGATTCCTAAACGGATAAACCCTCTTAGACCTGTCTAAGTTTAGACCCATTTCACTGCTGAATTGTGACATCAAAATCTTGTCCAAATTTTTGCCTCAGTGATAGAGACAGGTCTGGCAATCACTTTTGAGCAGAGAGCAAGTAGGCTTGTGCAAGGCAAATCAGCTGCTGACCACATGAGAGTCCTCTCTTATGTTTTCCAAACAGCCAGACCTCTCAGATCCCCATGGCTCTGGTGGCTTTAGATGCCAAGAAGGCATTTGATCGGGTAACTGGACTTCTTTGGATCGTTTGACCAGATTTGGGTTCCTGAGTAAGTTTGTTCGGTGGATTAAGGCTCTGTACAAAGTTCCTCTGCTAAAATTTACTGTAATGGCATTTTTCATCCTGTATCTGGCTTTTTCTGGTACGCGTCAGGGCTGCCCCTCTCCTTACCTTTTCAACCTTTACCTGGAACTCCTACTCCTCAATCTTAAGACTGCCCCTGGGCTCCACGGAGTTCCAATCTCCGACAGACCTCCACATATCTGTTTTGCAGACTACATTTTATTACAACTGGCCTACCCGCCAATTCCCTCTGAGTGGCCCTAGATTTAATAGAGCAATTTAGTGGGTTTCCAACTACAAACTTAATCTGGCCAAATCAGAAATTTTTCCTCTTAATGTCCATACCTCCCATTCCAGTATGTCCACTTCGGTATGAAGTGGACATCATCTCACCTCAAATACTTTGGTATCTACTTGGCCCGTGACCCAAACCAGATCCGGAAATTAAACCTAGATGGTCTTATAGACAAAATTCACTTAGATTTGCAGAGATGGGGTAAGCTTCCATTCTCATTGGGGGCCTGAATCAATATTATTAAAATGAATATTTTGCCTCGTCTGTTTTACTCCCTAAGTCTCTTGGACATTTGGCTACCCAAATCTTTCTTTAAGAGGCTCCAGGCAATTTTGACTCATTTTATCTGGAATAACAAATCTCCCAGGTGTGCGTTTTATAAGCTCTGCCTTCCCAAAGATATGGGTGGCCTCCGTCTTCCAATTTTGAATATTATCATTGGACCAGTCACCTAGTTAAAGCTGGCAAGTGGTTGGGGAGTTGGGAGGATGAATCCTACCTTTATGGCTAAGTTTAGATTTAGACCTCATTAAGCAATGTAATACTGACCCTTGAGCCTGTTTTACTGCCGCTTTTCTTCTCTTCCCCGCCCCTCAAGATTCGGCAGTGGTTGTTTCCGTAGAGGTGCTGAACCAATTCTATGCTACTGCCAGAATCGATATACAAAGGACCCGGCAATCATATTACTTCTAAACCCCAATATTAAAATTGGTGCTAAAGTGTTACCTTTGCAGTGGCTGCCCAAATCCAGGGACTCTCAGTGCATGACCTATATGTGCAAGGAACCCCGGCTTAATCGATGACCTCCTTTTTGTATTAAAGATCCCTTCCCGCATGTTCTTTAAACTATACCAGTTGCAACACCTTGTCTATAAGTGAATTTGGCAATACTGTGTCTGTGTCGAGTTATTCAGCCCTTCCAAGGGTAGTTAAAGAACTTGCGCCCAGACCTCACGGGTATCTAAACTATATCTGCACCTTCTGAAGGCCATTTTTCCTGACCCTTGGCTGGCTTCAAATCCTGGTTCCATCCTCCCTGACCCTCCTTCACGTGGAACCAGGTTTGGCAGAGACTTGCACAAATACAATACACTGGACAAGAATAGGCTTATCCAATACTTTATAGTCAATAACATGTACATCACGCCTGTTAAAAAGTGAAATTCACGTGCTCTAGCTCCCCTACATGCCTTAGATGGTGGTAGACCCGGGTGATATACCTCACATTTTCTGGTACTGCTCCAAGTAACCCCTCTTTGGAAGGCTATTCGAGACAACTTAGACCCCATCTTAGGCCTACAGAATTTATTTACATTAGAGATTTGTATTCTGGGCATTTTCTGGAATCTCCGTCAGAGAGAGGAGATATCATATTGCTTTCTTATTTCCATGGCGGTTAAGCGATTAGTGCTTCGTCACTGGTCGGATAACCTAGAAATCTGCATGGACTGGCTTGAGGAATTGTCCCTGTGTTTTAAAATTGAGAACTGACTGCCAACTCCAGATGTTCTCCTTCATCCTTCCAGAAAAGATGGAGTAAACTTTATGCCCTATACCTACACTGATTGGTAGCTGTAGGTCTACTGATGCTTTTGTAGTCTGGGATCTCTTTCTCCATGGTCTCCCTGATGTACCCTTTCCTATACATGAATCATTTCTTGTTGTTACGCTTTTCTTTTCTTTGGACTAGTAGCTCAGATTGAACTCTAGCCCCTTTCTCAGGCTTGTAAGTTTCTTGCTCCCCTATCTTTTTACCTTCTGGGTTTCTCTTCTCTTTTTTTCTCTCAGTGGTGACACCCTCTTGGGGGATGGTGGGTTTGGGGGTTTCTTGTTTTTGTTTATCCCATGTTTTTTTCCATGTCTTGCACTATGCCTTGGACATTGTTACTGTTTTTTGTTCCATTTCTGTTCTCTGTATGGTTGTTGTTATTGTTATTGTTCTCTTGAAACTTAATAAAAATTTCAGAATTTCAAAAAAAAAAAAATCTTCCTGATCAACCTCTTAGGATTACAGAGTCAAAGTCCTTGGTGAAATCAGGTAAGAATGTCCACCTCTTGGCCCCTGTCTACTGTTTTAGTGACAAAGTCAAAGTAGTCTCAGATTCATTTCATATGACTTCCTTTCATAAACCCGTGCTGCCTTGTATCCTGGAGACCATGTTCTTTCTGATTCTAGCAACCATTCCTTAAGTATGGTCTCCATGAGCTTGCACATCCACAAATGAGGTCAGGACCGATGGTCAGTAACTGTCTGGTCATCCTGGGACCGTTCTATGGAGGGGCACCACATGTGCAATTCTCCAGTACTGCAGTATCATGTGTGACTTCAGTGAACTATTGAACAGGACCACTAGTGGCCATGCAGGTTCCTCTGCCAGTTCCCTCAGCACACTTTGTTGTTTGCCATCAGGGCCTGTAATTGCCCACCTTCAATGCTAGCAACCGTTCCTTCACTACATCCTCCTCTACCACTCTCATTCATGTTCTCTTCTCCCACCTCTTCTCCCTGTTAGGCACCAGTCCATCTTTCTCCCTGTTCAGTACCTCTGCTTTTCCTCATTCTCCTCCATCCTCTTGTCCTCTTTCTGAAGCATAGCAATCTTGTTTTCCTTGACCCTTTTTTTTGCATAGAGCACAAAAAGGCCTTTCTCCTTCTTAATTCCCCAGCTCTTCAGTTCCTTTGAGCCTTAGCAAATTGAACTACCTTATTTGCCTTCCTAGTTATCTTTAGATAATTCTCCTATCCTCCTCTCTTGTCTTTATAAATTTCCTATAGGCTAACCTTTGTCCATTACCACATGTGACCTCAGTACAGAAATAAGTGGGTGCTCTGATCCTTGAGTTCTTCCCCTTAAGCCTAATGCATTTTTTATGGTGACTATTATTCTTTCCTTAATAATGGACCACCTTTGGTCCACCCCATATCTGCTCTGAAGCCTGTAAGGTGCCTCCTTAAGACTTTGCACATCTTGCTGAAGTCCACCTTCCAAAAATCCAGGGCTTTGATCTTAGTGGGATGTTTTCCTTGCCCACATCCAACAAGAACCATACTGTGTGATGGTCACTTCCTCCAGGGCAACTCAACTGTTACTTCTTGTACATGCTCTTCACTTGTAAGAACTAGACCAAGGATTGTTTCCTCTCTCATGGGTTCTGTGATGCCATGAGCCAGGAACCAACTCTGCAATGCTTCTAGAATCACCTGACCCCTGGCACATGTTGAGGATGGTACACTCCAGTCCAACCTTGAACAGGTTGAAGTCTGCCACTATTACCACCTCTCCACTCTCTGCAGCTTTCAGTGTTTGTGAGGTCAATTCCTGTCTCTTTCTTCTTCCTGGTTGGATAGTCTGTAAACAACCCCAATCTCACCTACAGTATCTCCTTCTATTGAACCAACTGAACCCACAATGCTTTAGCCATTTCCTCCTCTGATTCCTCCCTCATGCATGTTATAGCCTCTCTGATATGAACCACCTCCTACCCTCTCCCTACCACCCTGTCCCTCCTGCATAATTTATATCCAGGGATCAGATGTCCCAGTCATGGTTTGGTGGCCTGCATCTCAGTGACTGCCCGGATGTCCACCCCTACTTTTGCTAATAGTGTCTGCAGGTCATCCATCTTTTCCCAAGATTTCATTCATTCAGAGACACCATCTTCCACCTAGAATATGTGCCTCCTTCCCTTCCTTCTTTCGTCCTGATTTATACCGTCTGTGTGCTACCCTCACTCCCCATTTAACTGCTCTGTTTGCTTCCAGCTCCTCCTCAGACCCATTCTACTTGTATGGGGAGGGCTGTTGATAGGCCTAGTTTGTCCCTGAGAGTAAACATTGAACTTCCTTCATCAATCAATGCAACATCTAGATGCAAACCTTGTGACCTGTGGATAAAGAAAGTATAAGCAACACACAGTGGGAACTGTGTCATTATAACATATTCTGTGTGTCTTTCATGAGCTAAAATTAAACAGAACATTTTCCAGTGATTTGTGAGTCTTCAAGGCTGTCACATTTCATCCATAATCTTTCAACAATTGTTCTGTGAACAAAGTATTAAAAGTCAACAATGTTTCCTACTGCACCCTTGACTCAGCTGCTCTCTGCCAGAAGTAGAGATGCAGTGAAATTTTATTTCACCAGTGAAATTCAGGTGAAATCACCAGTTTCGCCAGCAAAATATTCTGTATAATTATGGTCTCCCAGCAAATTTCACCACCCAGTTTCACCTTGAATTTCGCCTTGCACTTCTATAAGGTGCAATTAGGTGCAACTGGTTTTTCTCTGCTGGTGGTCACATGGTTGTGTCTAAACAGGCAGAAAGTGAGTGGTTTATTTCCTGTTCTACATGGCTGTAGAGGAAGCAGGCAGCATCTAGACTTGGAGTCAGAGCCCACCTCATGGACCTCAAAATGAAGCTTCTGCCACCATTTACCAAGGATTACAGGCCTAATCTTGGTGTTGCCACTGCTGAACATGCCCAGAAGTCCAGAAATGTTTCCAAAAATGTTCAAGTAAACTGAGACTGAAATCTGGTGTCAGTCATTCTGTTATATAGTTCACATCTACCACCAGGACCAAAATCTTCAGTTTTCTTTACCATTTGCAATGATTTTCAGGCCTGCTTGGTGCTGCCGCTGCCAAAGACATGATCCCAAAGTCCAGAAATGCTTCCCAAAAATGTTCAAGTAAATTGAGACCAGAATGTGGTGTCAGTCATGCTGTTATATGGTTTACATCCACCATTAGGACTGAAATCTGCTGTTTTCACCGCTTACAACAGTTTTCATGCCTAATCTTGCTGCTGTTGCTGCCGAACATGGTCCAGAAGTCCAGAAACGTTTCCCAAAAATGTTCAAGTAAATTGAGCCAGAAATCAGGTGTCATTCTTGCTGTTAAATGGTGTCCCTTCATGGACCTCAACTCCAGGAAGTGGCAGCTCCACTGCTACTATGCCCACTGCTCGAGAGAGAGAAAATGATTCCTCACACTCATCCTCCACTGACCCACTCAGCCCTCCCTCCTTCCTCCTGCCTCTATTGCACTGCTATCACTAACATTAAGCTTGACAAGGGAAGTCCCACCAACAGCTCTGGTATCTTTCTGGTGTTGGTGCCAACTTTAATGGGTGCTTGTTTTCAAGTGGGCGTGCTGGCCACTGGTGCCTATGTGACTACCCTTTTTTCCATGACAGCACATGCTTGGCACAGCTGAGTATCACCTGCAGTGTCATCAGCTGCATCAAGCATGAAAAAATCCCAAACTAGGGACTTTGCACCTCTAGATTTGACATGGCACTTGGACTTGGACAGTGGAGCCAAAGGTGTGGAAGTTTTTGCTTTTTGGGCCACATGCATGACTTCCACCATGCACTACGTTTTGGTAAGGGGTTACTGACTGTTATTGTAGGCTTGCTGATAGCCTCACCCACAGGATTAGCATCTAAATGGGCTACATCATCACCTTTCAGCTTTTTTCACTTCTGGCTCCCACAGAGGATCCAACACCTTGACATCATCTGTACTGAAACATATTATATCCTCCTCCACCTCCTTCCCTATCACTGTCTGCTTCCAGAGAAACGTTTCCTTCCTCTTGCATCTCCTCACTGTGAGGGGTGACTTTCTTGTCTCCTCTACAGGAGAAACAGATTGAAGCTGGACAGTATCACCCCCAGCACTATCAGCTCCACCTTGACCAAGAAAAACAGTCACAATGACAGTTTTTTCCACCTCCTCTCCTGGACTCCCTGCAGGCCTTCCTGTAGCTGCTTCACTGATGTGAGTGTCTCCCTATTCCCAGTATCATCTCCAACAAGCATGCTAGTTACAGACTGGGCAATAAAACTGAATCTCAGACTTGAAGCCACTTCTAACTTTGATTTTGCTGGCTAAGCTGCCACAGCAGCCCACAGAAGGCACTGATTTAGAAACAGGTTTGCTCACTGGAAGTTGAACTATAGTTCTACTTTTTCCAACAGACTTCTTTGAGCCACCTCCCACTCGGTCACCTTTCCCTGAACTGGAAAGTCTTAGCAGGCATATTTATATGCTTGTTCCATCTGCCTTCCTCCAGAAGTATATGATGATGTATTTCTATTGAATAAGTGTGATTTAACACCTGCAGAACTATCTGCAAAGGGCAAACAGAAATTAGAAGATGCAGCAGCACTGTAGTCCATACAACTACCTACAACTGCTACTGTATCCTGTTCTAGTGTTAATACACTATTTTATTTTTTCAATTACAAAAACACAAATTAAATAACATGGGTAACAGGAAGACAGAAATAAGATACTTTAAATACCAAACCAACAGAGAACACCACCACATCAAGCATGTGCAGTAACTCTGAACAAATAAGTAGTTCTTAATAAAATGTCAGTTTTTAAATGGAATGGTTATTACACAACTTATAATAACCAGGTAGATAAAGGTAGGTTCAAGCAAACTAATTTGTAAACCAACCACACAGAACACCTTCATGGTCACAATATGATCTAGGGTCCGGATAAGTGGTGCCTGGATATGGCAAGTACTGCAGTGTGTTAGTACTTTCTAAATACAATTTTGTCTTATAGATATATCAGATGGAAGGGACAACAAGATTTGAAATGAACAAACAAAGTCACCTCCAACAATATTGCAGTGACCACAACTCTCTTGAAAACTATGTAATTTTATATAGTCATGGGTCAGGTAGTTAACACCAGTGGTGTAACGGAGGAAAGCGTTAATATGGTAAGCAAATTAAACAGAAAACAGGAGCGCTGCAATGCAGAGGCCAGATCACAGTATTAAATTCTGTGAGCAATTCAACAATGCAGTGTACCTGGATGTGGACAAGTGTTCAATGCCCACAAATACTTCAATACAAAAATAAAGCAGAAAAGTGATTAAACAAAGGGAAACAAGAACAGAATTACTCAGACTGTGTAACTGTTTAGATAAAGTTACCCAAAAGGTCAATATGGAAGAAAAATATTACAAATAAGTAGCACACCAAAAAAATATTTAGACTTAAAAGAAAAAACAGAAACTCACTCACAACTTGTGGAAATCTGTCAAATATTAGGAACTAGCCTGCTCTGCTTTATCACCACACACACACACACACACACACACACACACACACACACACACACACACACACATGGTCCACCCTCCCCACTGAACTCTCTCATAGACACAGATAGAGAGAAACTGAAAACACTACCTATGTAACTGAAAACTAAGAAAACGTTCACTAGCAGCACTAGGAACATCATTTAGATTTTGGGAGCAATTAGCTCTCAAAATAACAAATACAGAGGTTTTTAAGTGTTTTTGGCTGTGATGCACCACACTGTACTGCTCTCTGACCACTTAATCTCCTTATAGACCCTAGCGGTGGGGTGAGCTCCACGCCACCGCGATTTTAATCCAAACTGGTTAGGGCTGGACAAAGCTGACCTAAAGACCAAAATCAAGGCCCCAAACCTAACCCAATTCATTGCCAATCCCACCAGACTTAACCACAAGTCTCAAAATCTCTCTTTACTGGATTGGGCTCTTACCTCCCACCCCCACAGGATCCTAAGCGCTGGCCTATTACCCAATTCCATAAGTAATCATCACATGATTTACTTGATCAGGAAAGTGCACGCCCCACTGCCCAACCCCTAAAACACTATATACCAGGTCCTACAACCCTCAACCTAGCATCTCTTGCTGGACCTAGGACACAAACTGGTCCTTTATCTCAAAAGCATCCTCCATTGACACCACTTTTGAGGTTTTCAAATCCCACTTCCTAAACGTCTGGGACAATCACGTCCCCTATGCAAGAAAGCGAGTTAGGCAAACACCTCCCATGGATCTCGGCAGATATAATCAAATTATGCCATGCAAGAGACCACGCCTGGAAAGCTTTAGAAGCTGGCACCCAGCAGCACTTACCACATACAGATCCCTTATGAAATACCTGCACAACTCCATCCGCCAAGCCAAAAACTACTTCCTCGGCTTTTAGCAAAACTTTAATCATCCAACGGACTTCTGGAAATCACTAAAATCCTTTTATCCCCCCACCCCACACTATCTGTCCAGGTCTCCCTCATCTCTGATCCCATCAATGTAGCTGAAACTTTAAACTCCCACTTCTCCAGCTGCGCAGAAAACTCCTGTCTTCCCTCCGCTATACTCCCCTCAACCCCCTTCTTCGCCATGCCCACTAAACCTGCCCACCCAGAACTGCCGTTCTCTTTCCATCCAGTAACCGAAGCAGAAGTCTTCCAATCTTTATGGGCTTTAAACCCTAACAAAGGGAAATGCCCGATGTCCATGGACGCCAAGATGCTCTTCCCATCCGCCTCAGTCATAGCTGCTCCTATAGCTGCCCTTTTAACCTCTCTTTCTCTGGGCAAGCTCCCTACTGCCTGGAAGCAGGCCACCATTATCCCACTGCCAAAAGGGCAATCCATCCTCCCCAGGAAACTACAGACCCATCTCCCTACTCCTATACTGGCCAAACTACAAGAACGATTGGTCATGTCCCAACTCACTCCTTACCTGGAATATTCCTCTTCTTCACTCCATTCCAATCTGGCTTCCATAAATCTCACTCCACCATCACATCCCTGTTACGTGTCACCGCCATATTCTCATGAGTATGGACAAAGGACACATCACCATGGCCATCTTTATCGACCTAGCAAAGGCTTTTGATACCATTTCCCACTCCTACTCCTCTGCAAACTCACTGTTGCAGGCTTTCTAAACCAGCCACAAATTGGTTCCAAGACTAGCTAGTGGGCAGGACCCAAACCGTCAAACTTGCCTCCACACCTCGACCCACTACCAGTCTCATCCAGCGTCCCCAAGGATCTGTCCTAGGTCCCTACTTTTCTCTGTTTTTCTAAACGATCTCCCGTCTATATGCAAACATTCATCTATCCAGATGTACCCGATGACACTGTCCTTTATGCTTCGGCTCTACAACATCTAGTGTAGCTACCCCCTCCAAGAAGATTTCTACACCATCCAGCACTGGTTTAGGGCCAACCAGTTATTCCTAAATTCTAAAAAACTGTATCCTAAACTTTGGTTCCCAAAAGACTCTCCCGTCAATCCCCTGCACCCTTTTTAAAACACTGGATGGGACCCCCTGGAGAACTGCACTAGCTACAGGTATTTAGGTGTTTGGCTTGACCAACACCTAGACTTCTCCTTCCACAATGAATCCTTGCACAAAGCTCCTCCCAAAGCTCGGTGCTCTATACCAAAACAAAAGCTGCCTCCCCACACAGACTAGGCAAGTTATTGTCCAAAAATGATTCTGCCTGTTCTAGACTATGGAGATATAGTATACACCACTGCCCCTGCATCCACCCTGGCCAGCCTTGACACCCCTGTTCCACTCTTTCTGTCGCTTTATCCTCGATTGCCCACACTCTACACACCACTGCAACCTTTACACCTCTCTAACCCTGCCATCCCTCCATGACCGTAGACAAACAAACTGTGCCAGGTTAGCAGCGAAATATTGGTCCCTCTCCCTCCCACCCTACCTGTCCTCTACCCCTCTCCCAACAACGTCCACGCGTACTCCTCAGGAGCACAGACCCTAGGCTGCTGCACGTTCCGTTCATGTGCACAAAAAAGGCAGGCCACTTTTAACTACTGAATCCCTCAAATCTGGAACGCTCCCTGCCCCATAAGACATGCCCCAACCTATACCAATGAAATCGCCTACTCCGAGGGCATTTCTCCTCCAGCTGCTCCTGTTTCAAGTAATTCAACCCTACACCTATCGTGAAAATAACTGCTCCCAAGTTGACCACCCTACAATTTTCTCTACACTATATATGTATTACCTCTGTCTGTAACCATTTTCACTAACAGTGGAAATACGATGCTTGTTGTCCTAATTTGACTATATATGAAAACACTTTTCTTGTAAATTGACATGTTTGTTAATTCATGCCTCGGCCCCCAAGTCACATCTGAATCGAGCATGTTGCTCAGTATGCCAACCTGGTAAAACTCAAATAAATAAATAAATAAACAGACAATATACTGTGCAGAAAACAGCCTGCACATGATATTTCAGCTATTTACCCACAACGCATTGAAAATTCACAGACGAAATTGAAAAGCATTGTTGAAATTTGGCAAAATTTTGCATTACACTAAATTAGCATCCCAGGTGACATTTTGTTACGCTTAGGCAAATGTTTTGCTTAATGCAAAATTACATGAAATATTTTGCTGCTAGGCAGAATTTTCCAATTTCACACAACTCTAACCAGAAGACTGTGGCAAAGCATCACACATGCATTCTTGCACACAATTAGAACCATTGTTAAGTCAGCAGTCCTTGAGATGTCCATGTAAAGTTCTTTTAAATATTTGGCTATATTGCTCATCAGGTTTGGCATTAATTAGAAAATTGACTTTTTATTTCCTGGGCTCTGATTGGCTGGCACCCTGCCCAGAGGGTACATTAACTTTCAATAGATGCCCAGGAAATAAAAGTACCAGCCCAAGTGCTCTATAGCCCACTGTAGTACAGTATCCTAGTGCCCACCTCACCTCCTAATTGGGTAAAACACCTCCTTTCCAATTCAAATCTGCCATTTTTTACCCTGCTTAGCGAGAGCTCCCCATTCATTCCTCAACACAGACAGTCTAACTGACTCTCTACTCAGTACCCAAAAAGAAACAGAAATAAAAATTTGTTCCTGCTCTTCTACTCGCTGATGGAGTGATAGAGCAAGCATGCCAGTTCCATACTATAGTCCTTCCCAATTGTACTATGCTCACGATCTCCAGCCTGTTAAAAAAAAGAAAAACCTTAGCAGCAACTGATTACTACAGCCCTTTCCATAGATATACAGAACAGCAGTACCTGTTGTGTCTACTAGCAGGGATGCTGTTGTCTGCACCTCCGATTTCGCATAACCGCTCCACTGAAGGGCCAGACAGGGCTGCTGTTGTTGTTGTTTGCTCTCGGTTACAGCATAATTGCTCCACCGAAAGGGGTCCTCTTCATACTCCCAGACCTCCAGGACAGGCAGCGACAAATTAAACATTAGCTGACTCCTGGTCCTCAGAGTAGGCAGCGAGGACCAGGAAACTGTTTAAAAGTAAAGTCCATAGCAGATCGAAACATACTTCCTGCTTAGTTCAGGGTCAAACAAGGTTTCAGGGTCAAACAAGGTCACGCTCTAACAGCTTCAAATTTCAAGGCTGACAAAAAAAAAAACTATTTACAAAATGCCTCAAAACGTTTGAATTATTACTTTTCTTACTGACTCCTGGGTTGGAAAACTTGTTCAAGAGGAGTTGCTGGGGAAGAGCAAAACTACAACAGAATGGCTCTATGAAAGGCAGAACAGGATATGAAATGCCACAGAAAGGAGGGACTACTTTATAACCAAAAATTACTTCACTTCATTCTTTTTATTTATCGTTGTTTTAATTTTTTAAAATCCCACATAAAAGTGCCACAGGTAGCCCATTTCTAAGTGCAATAATACCATTCAGGGTGGGCGGTATTGGGAAATATCAGACCTTCCAGGGCTATAAGGCCCTCCTTATTACGCCCCTGAGCGGTCCTTTATTTCCAATACCGCCCACCTTGTCGGTGTTATTGCTTACGTAATTTCCATCAATTGCATCAATTGATATCAGTGTCACAAATGGTTGCTGCTGCTTTTTAAGCATTGACTGATGAAATTGCTCACACTGTTTTAGTTTTGCATCAAACAGACAAGCTGTGCTCCTGAACAAGATAAATTACTGAACACATCACATGCTTTGGTCATTGAAATCTGTCCAATGATTATTACTCATGTACTCAGAATAGTAGTAAATAAAGTGACAAGATTCCAATTCTTGCCTCTTCAGGAATGCCTCTGTATAGCAGATTGTCACTCTGTCACATATTTTGAGTACAACATATGAAAGTAAGTCCCATAAGGTTTCTCCTCTAATGCACACAATTATATTTCCGCTTCCTCAACAGTGTAGGCAGACAATATATGTTTGTCATTCATGGTGTAAGCTGTAATAGGTTAGCCAAAAATAACAATATGTTTACCACCAAATGCAATATTGTCATCTTTGCCTACAATCTCTTGGAAATGCAAGTGGATGAAGACTAGTAACAGACAACAAACCATACTGATCTCATCAACTATCAGGAGTGCCATCTTATCACATGTGCATCATATCAAACTTGCCATTCCAAATGGCAGTTTGTGGCATTTACACGCTTTACATGCTCAACAACATAAATAAATGTTGTAGAGTTACTCCACCTATATTACATGCTGCAAGTCCATTTGGGGCAGTAACAACAGTAGACATTGCCACTGCAGAATGTTTTCTTATAGTTGCGCTGATTGCTTCAATAAGAAAACTCTTTCCTGTAGCAGCTGAATCACTAACAACCACCCACATAGTCCCATGTTCTTCACAAGAACATTCATTTTCACGATGCTCAATCCCATGAGGAAGAGCATGGGTGAGAACATCATAAAGTTTTGTTTTCATTAAATCACTGTTTTAGCTCATAAATGTCCACTTCTGGTTCAAGTGATTGTTGCATTGCTGCCTCAGTCTCAGACATCAGCACTACAGGGTCATTCATTTGGAGCATGGCACCAAGTGCAGCCTCTGCCTCAATATCACAAATTGTCTTGTGAATTTACTGGGATATCTTCATCCAATTTTTGTCTAGTTCTGTCAATCTACTGCTTCTGCAACTCTAATGTTTTAATGTACATATCAGATTTCTTAGATTTTAAGGTTTCATATGGAAGATTGACTTGTGTGTTTGTTTATTTAATTAATTGTTCAGTACATGCCATTAGAATACAAAACAGAAAAAGATACAAACATAAAAATGCAGATAAAAACATATACAGAAGTACAAAATACAATACAATTACATGAGCTCATCACTGCCAAGGTTAGCAGATCTATATACAAATCCATTATCCTTAGTGAATTAAATCCACAATCCTTGTAAATTGCATTAGTACAGGAACAATGCAAATTATAATGGCCTGCTAAGGAAAAAACACAATAGGCCATCTTATCCAGAAGAGGAGGTGACAGCTAATTTGGGAGATAGGTAATCCAAAACAGGGCTACTTATTTGTAATGATCTCAACAACACTACGGATAAAACTCCTCCTGCTCCGGCCTGCAGTTCCTTCTTATGTCAGTCTCTATCACTTTCACACTAGGAGGGAGACATGAGTCACGGCTGAAGTACTTTGTAAAAGCTCAGGTTTAGTATAATTAACTATTTTGACAGAGACTGTAATCTGTCTCCTGGACAGATAAGCAAGCATTCTTTTATATTTTAAATTTCTACTCAGGGGACCCATTTTATAAGCATAATAACACACAACGAGGTGTGGTTTATCGCCTGATAAAAGCACGCCTAGGGGTGTACTAAGGGATGAGGTTGTACGTAATGAAATGAGGAAGAGATTCGCAGAATTGCAATGTCTGTATATATGTACTGGGAACAGTAAGCGTTGCAGCAGCATAAAATAATAATTTAAAAATAAAATATCTGCTGCTGTACTGTCACACTTCTATCAAACTTGCAAGAACTGCAAAACAGTTTTTAGCTTAACGTTCTCTGTAGTGGAGCGAGTATGTCCTCACAGGCTGCCATACATAGATGCTGCTTGCTTTCTGCATCTCAACAGTGACAAAGGAGAAATTAGTTTAAAACTGATAGGTTTCTTAGAACTTTGGTAGAAGTGCAAGCATAGGACAACATTTTTTTCATTTTCATTTTATGTTGCTGCGGCGCTCACTGTTCATGAGTGGGTATCTAGTGATATGTGAATGCCATGGGAATGTTTCCGGTTGTTTGACTATGGTTGACATTGGGTACTAAGAGAGAAGAAGACAATGGGGTCAGGTTACACTAAGGAGGAGACGAGAAGATCGGTTAGACTTTATATGTGAAATTAAAAGAAAAGATTTCTGGAGAATTATGAGAAGCTGCTGGAGGTTGACAGAAAGTAGCAGGATAGCGCGAAGGATCGAGAGAGGTTAGCAGTGGCGCTTCAGTGAACTCTGGCAGCAAGTGTTTCTGTTTACGCTTTCAGAGGTCACTGATTTGTTGCTGTGGTGGGGCATAGTGGTGGGCAGTAGTCCCAGTTGGCTACTATATCATCTGATAAGGACATGGCTCAGATGATGTAGTAGCCAATCAGATAGTGGGATTTTCTAAGCCCATTGTATAAGAGTCAACTAATGTATCCATATGAATTTGCCACCCTAAAATAACCATATACCAATGTAAACTGATAAGGGCAAAGTCTTAATATATATCTAATTATTATAATTTATTGCAAATATGAGTGGCCACCAATTACACTCCAAAATGCCTATTGACCTTACTTGCAGCAATACAACTGGTCAAATTACGCCTTTCCATTTGCCCAATGGTTTCCAGTAGGCATGCACCATCATTTCTTAGTTCCTGCCCAGGAAAATGGAAGCAGCAGACCTAAACAGGTAAAATTAAGGCAGCAGCATCTCCAATAAGATAGCCTCAAATGGTTATACTACAGATTTACCATAATCACAATGTTTGAGCAAGCTCCTGGGAAGACAACACACTATCTAGAGGTATAAAGAGTCAATATGTTCAGACCCAATAATTAACACATATGAATATGACTACTTAAAAATGTCAACCAGTCTATTTTAGCTGTGCTGATTTAATTGCTCCTCATTACTGTCTGAGTTACCTGTCAAGAATCACTCATGTTTCCATGGCTTGATAAGACCAGTAGAGTAAATCAGTATTGCTCTCTTTTCTGGTGATTTGAAACAATGTTTACAATGTTAATCAGCCAAGGTGTGTGTCTTTTACAAGGCTGCCTTCAACACCTGTGACCTTGTAGATTCCTTTTGATGTGTCAGGCTTTGATCCAGATATGAAGTCTTACCATTGTGCAATGTCACTTATCATACAAGAGTCACTGAATTGTCAGTGACAAACAAAACATCGGAATTTGCCTGCCATCAACAGCAAAACAGGGCTATAATCATTAATGAATGCCTCACTTTCTTTACAGGGGAATCCATACACTCTCTTTGTAGATTTTGCTTTCAGTTGGTGTCTAATGGAAAAGGGCAACTCATTCAGGCATTCCATTGGATTCACTTCTTGGGGAATACAAATTGACACCATGTGTGCCACTTTCCAGCACTTTTAACATTTTAGCAACGAACTTTTAATAGATGTGTTGCTGAAACCTTCTAGAAATGTAAAACATACAGTAGAAGGTGACGACAGATAATGACTGAGTAGCACACCTAGTCTGCCCTTTTCCATACTAAATGCAATACTGCAGACTATAGTTGATCTGCAGCTTACCCTTTTCTTCCCTATTGTGAGAATACTCTTATGTCTATCCCATACATTCTTGAATTCCCCTACTGTTTTTGCCCACACCACTTCTGCAGGTAGGCTGCTCCGAGCATTCACTACTCTTTCTGTGAAAAGTACTTCTTCACATTGCCCCTTGGCCCACCCACCTCTAGCCTTATATCATGCCCCCGTGTTCTTGTACATCTTCTTTTCTGAAAGATGCTACCCTAATGTATGTTGTTTATACCCCTGAGGTACATGAATGTCTCTATCATACCCCTTTCTTGCCTCTCCTCAAAGAATATATTGAGGTCCTCTAGTCTTTCCTCATATGGCCGTTTGGTGAAGTTCTTGAACACTTTTGTTGCCCTTCTCTGGACTGCTTCTATTTTATCTATGCCCTTCTGGAGATGTGACCACCAGACTGGACACAGTACTCTAGATGAGATTACACTAGTGATCTCTACAGTGGCATAACCACCTCCTTTTTCTGCTGGTGATACCTCTCCATTTGCACCATAGTATCCCACTGGCTCTCACCAGAGGCTTCACACATTGTTTGGTTACCTTTAGATCATCAGATATGATTAATCCTAGGTCTCTTTCTTGATTCATGTCTGTCAATACCTCCCCCATCTTGTACTCCTCCCCTGTATTTCTATGCCATAAATGCATGGTTTGCACTTCTTTGCATTGAATCTTAGCTGTCACAATCTTTACCATTCCTCAAGCATGTTTAGGTCCTTTCTCATCCCCCAGAGTGTTGACACTGTTGTAGATCTTAGTGTTGTCCCAAAGAGGCATACTTTTCCTTCTAGCCCTCTGCAATGTCACTATGAAGACATTAAAGAGGATCTCCCCAGCATGGATGCATGTGGCACACTGCTGGTCACCCCTCTACTTGGATTGAATACCATTTATGACCACCCTCTATGTCCTGTCATTCAACCAGTTTCTGATCCAGTTTACCACCTTGGGCCCTCCAAGGTTGCACAACTTATTTATCAACCTCCTCTGTGGGACAGCATTGAAGGCCTTGCTGATGTCTAGGTAGGCCACATCCACCACCCCTCCCTGATGTACCTCCTGATCACCCAGTCAAAGAAATCTATCAGGTTTGTCTGACAAGACCTTCTCACTGTGAATCCATGCTGCCTCAGATCCTTTGCTCCACTGGAATCAAGAAATATCATAATCTTTTCCTTTAGCAGTGACTCCATTACTTTCCCCACCACCGAGGTCAGGCTGACTGGCCTGTAATTTGCAAGCTTCCTCCCTCTCCCACTTTTGCGGAGGGACTGCATTACCCTCCCCAAGTCCCTGGAACCACCCCTGTCTCTATAGATTTGCTGAATTTGGCTGTTAGTGGTGCTGCCAGCACCTCTCTAAGTTCTTTAATAATCTGACACATTCCATTCAGTCCCATAGCCTTGTCCCCTTTTTAGATTCTCATGTTTCTTTAGGATTCTTTCATCCAAAAATGCGATGATGTACCTCTCTCCCATTGGTGCCCTTATTGCCCAATAGTGATACTTCTCATTTCCCTTCTTTTGTAAATGCCGAACAAAATATTTGTTCAGGATTGCTGCTTTTCTTGGTCCCCTTGGCACACTCCAGTCCTCCCTTTTTAAGCTCACAATCCAATCCCTGGTTTCTTTCTTTCACTAATGTATCTGAAAAAGGTCTTGTCTCCTTTCTTAAATGCCTGGGCTATTTTTTCCTCCACTTGCACCTTTGCAATCCTGACTGCTTACCCGGCTCCCTCTGCTTTCCAGATACATTTCCCTGTCTTCCACCTGCTGTGTTTCCTTGTACCTTCTGAAAGGTAGCCTTGTCTTAGCCACAGTATATTTTAATGATCCGTGATGAGTCTTCAAACCAGGAAGTGTATAGCTGTGTGCTGAGTTGTTTGTTCTTTGTATTTCACCGTGGATTTTACTCTTTTTGGATCATTAAAATATACTGTGAACACAGTCATTCATGATTCTGGAGTCGGTGAGCCATTTAAAGAACTTTTAGTCTCAGTGAGACTTTGTTTACATGAGACTTGGTTACGTGCTGATTTTCTGTCTGCTTTCATTATTACTGTTTAAACCTGAGCATGACCTGCCTAGGTGCATCTCGATCTTTTTGCACTACATGTTTGTAGTAAACAAATTAGAAATTGCTTACAGTGACACTCAGAACTTTGATTATCCATCATGACAGAACTTCCTTCTATGAAGAACTCTTTATGCATCAGCACAAGTATAATAAATATTACACAAAGCACCCTTGTTTAACTGGATGCCATGTATGTGCAATAACTATACCAGATAATGCTAGGAACTCTTATACTTGGTCAACCCTGCCATCTACAATAATTGGCACTGCTTATGTTGCCACTATGACACTGCTGTACTGAATACATTCTGTGTACCTTCAAAATCTAGTAAAGAAATACTTGAAACACATCAGAAAAAATATGAGCCAAAACAAAATATATCAAAATAAATTAAGTACACCTTTGTTAACTTGCCTTGATTTGAATGCAGATCATTGATGAAACCACATGGAAAATAGAGACGATAAAGAACATATAAAAGCAGGTAAAGGACACAAGGACATAAACACGAAGAGAGAGATTTT
The DNA here is from genome assembly GCA_016271365.2 of Neoceratodus forsteri. NCBI lineage: Eukaryota > Metazoa > Chordata > Ceratodontiformes > Ceratodontidae > Neoceratodus > Neoceratodus forsteri. Next base: position 631,571,781 of record CM057455.1, on the reverse strand, counting down.
GGTCTAGATAATAAAACATTAACACAGAAACATACCATAGCAAGGTATGAGCAGATAAAGACATAGGCATTTGCACCAGCACAGGCACTGCTTGCACAAGCACAGGGAAGCATTCCAAAATACTGACTGAACTGCCCATAATGGAAACCTCACTGTGTGCTGCCACACAGCAGTTTGTGTTACAGTGCAGAGGCACACCAGGGACATATAGTAATGGAATGGCATCTCATTTCTATGTGTGCATTGTGACAATGGAAGCCTTTTGCTCTCACTAACAGTCTGCAGTACAGCTAGTTAACATGAGCAAAAGCAACTTTTAACAGAGTGCAAAGCCCTGGCCAAATCGCCTAATCCTCACTTAAGTCAGGTGATGACGAGAGCAAATTAGCCCTGTTATCCTCATCACACAAATTTAACTAGTCTCACTGGTGTCCACTGGCCCCCTCCGAACCTGATCCCTGAATCACATAGACATGATTGTCCCGGCAGCTAGCTTCCCATCGCCTTTCCTAATACCTGAATCACATAGATAGTTTGCTTACTTACCAGCAGCAGTAGATCTATGATAGACTCTTCTCAACCGAGTCACACCACTGGAAATGTATACCATTGGTGTCAGGACTACTCAGAAAAGTTTGCCTAGTTGGGGCCACCCACTCTGACATATGTCAGTAATGCCAGAAGCAAGCATAGGGGACTCCAAACTCAGCATGGACAAGAAGATCAAATCTACCCAGAATTTGTTATTTAGTTTTTGTTGACTGGGTAAGTGCACTAGACAAATTCTGCTATTTTCAGAGCGCGACCGGGGAAGGGGATGCAGATGAATGCCAACTGACTTTGAACCAGATTAAGCTATTGGTGGTATTTTTATTGAATGGGGGAAATTTGGCCAGTGCACTGGGAAATTCCCCTACTCTACTCCTGTGAGCAGGGGAACCCATTTTCCTGTGGGACCAAGATAGCGGCTGCTATGGACTCTGGTGGTGGAGGTTTTCATGAGCTGGCTGGGGGTGCAGGGAGCTTGCCTCTTCCTCTGTACCTAATCTCTATGAGGCTTCTGTTTCTGAGAAGATGGAAGTAGATTCTAAGACACCTGATGTGATTTAACCCTGCCGAACTCTGCTGATTTGATTGTTTCTTTGGTACATGACTCTTAGAATTCTAGTGCCTGTAGTGCTCTTTCTGAGTTGCCTAACCTTTCTGATCACCCAATGTTCAGTTTGGAATTACAATCCGGTCCTCTGTTTCGGAAGAGTTAGTTTCTGCTGGGCTTTGGCTGAGGAGGGGCCATGAGTCCCAATCTGAGGTGCATAGCTCTGCGAGAGTGGCTTATCTTTGGAGACTGGGTTACAGCCTCTGAAGGCTCTTCCTCCCTGATTCATGTTCTACTTTGCTTCCCACAGCACTTTGCAGTGCTGGTACTGATGCGCCTCCGCGCTAAGCTCTTTGTTTTTACCTGTCCGGACTGCTGTTCCTTCAATCTCACAGGAAAGCACTGATAAAGTTTTACCTACTACGAATTCTTGGACTGTTGTGGAATTGAGGGGTGTTCAAGAAGACCTTAAGTTCAGTGGTCAGGATTCACAGGATTTACCCGATGTTTCCATTTCTCGACCTTCTCCTTTACCTACAGAACCAGTGGCTAAAGTTTTTGAGGATGGTCCTGATTATGATAAGAATGTTTTAGTGACTGGTCACACAGTGGCTGAGCCTTGCAGGCTGCTGGGTGGGTTAAGCCCGGTCTTAGTCACCCTTGGGTGTCACCTGCTAGGCCGAGTGTTGATTCATCTGACCCTTTGGAACTCCCTCCTTCTTTGGACTTTTGTGATTTCCCAGTTTTATTTCCTGCTGCTAAATTTCAGCCTTTGCCTGTTTATCCTGCAGTAGTTTCTGCTTTCCATGGTACCCCCTGCAAATCCTATCCTGATTCTGTGCACATTTCTTCTGCCTGCCCCTGATCATTTAGCCCTCTCCCCTCATCCTACCTCAGGGGTCCTGGGCCTCAGGATGACTGTGGCCGGGCTCCTCTCGTAGATCTTATGCGGGTCTTTTCATGAACTCCCCGTATCTGCTAAACGTAGAAATGCAATGTGCATTAAATATAAAGGGGGTCTGGTTGTTTATCCTGACCATGTATATGTGGGTTGTACTCTCTTGAAGGACAGTATGGGCTTTTCAGTTCATGAGATTTATGCCTTAATACACACCTCCGGTGACCCCAACTTCAATGCCAGTTTTAAGACTGCTGGTGGCTTGGAATTATTTGGGAGTGTTACCAAGGGGTTCGTAATAATCCCAAGTGGAAGGCTTTGCTCATTATCCCTCTGACTAAACCAGTCTTCAGGACTATTACTGTGTTATTTAAAAATGAGGGGTTGCTATCTCAGATATTTTGTTCTGGTTAAGGACAAAATGCTCTATTCTAGGCCTTCCAGATCCTATTATGGATTCTGAAGATATTTGGGCTGGGGATGGCAGATTCTAGTTAAACTGCCTCAAGACAGGGGCAGTATCCAGCATCTGCCTAGCCGTTTCTATCTTGGACAAGATAGGACTTTATTTTTATGCAGGTCAACCTCGATCCTGCTTTAGGTGCGAAGCGCGCACCCACTTGAGCAATACCTGTGACAAGATGAAGTGCTCCCTTTGTGGGGTATTGATCATGTAGCTTTGCATGTCAGACTCGGTGATGTGCAGCCTTTGTGACAACCTTACTCGTACTTTTAAGGATTGTCCTTGGGCCTCTCACGATGCAGAAGGAGCAGTTTCTGAAGATAATGTTGAGGTTGACCCTCTACAGATCGAGACACTATCTGGCCCTGACCTTTCTACTTGCCCTTGCCCTCTGTCTTCTGACATGGCTTCCTCTCCTGTACCTTCCCTGTGGGGTCAGTTATCCCTTCTCCTGTATCTGCTGAATGCCTATTCAAAGGAGTTATGCTTTCGATGGAGTTACCCAGGTGTCAGTGGAAACCCTAGGATATCATCTCTCATGGACCAGATGTACTACCCTGTGACTCTAATATACTGCCAGGCCCTTCTTCACTCCCTTTTTCTCAGATGCCCCCCGACTGATGAATGGGAATTGCAAAAACTAAACCACTGACACGCAGCACTTCTCAGAAACTGAGTAAGAGTACTTGTGAAGGAGTGATACAGGCCTTACTATGTCCAACCGATTTCTTCCTCTTACTAAGCGAAAGCAATGGGAGGAAGAGGAGGCGGAATTCAGATTCCTACTCCCTGATTTTGTCCCAACCTGAATATGTAACTGACACTGATACTCCCCGGTTTCAAAGAAAGGTGGAGTTAAGAAAAAGAAAAGTCAAGCGCTCTATTGCTAAAACTGTGACAGCTGTGGTCTCTGATGTTCCGTTTGCTTCTGACACTTGACCATGGGGTGGTGCCTATCTGTGGGATCCTTGATCATTAATAGTATTAAAATCGGAAAAATATTAACCACTTTCTATCCTTGCAGGTCATCAATTGGATGTTTACCTGGTGCAGGATACTTGCCTGCATACCAACCGGAAACCTACCAGGCATCTAAGGATTGGTTATGGGGTTCTTCTTTTTGGTCCTTGGGTGAGGATTTGTGTTCAGGGTGGGATTTCTGATCTTGAAACCTGATTTGCATGTTTCTTGCCTTATTGATTTGGTTCCTGGGAGGCATGTATCTTAGATGCAAGACTTGGGACTCATGACATGCGTTTATTAATATTTACAATTTTCAGACTACATTTCAAAGAATTGCTTTACTACTGAAAGTACAACCTTACTTAGATACTACCAGATTTGTTTTTGGGGAAGACTTTAATTGTATCCTCCTCTCTTCAGATAAGACTGGCAGGACACCAAAAGCTATATTCTGATTCTAATTTTTAAACAAAATGTATATTCAGGCTAGGCTCAAAGACAGTGTGGCTGTTTTCTTAAGGTTGCCGAAGCATACATACTCTAGGGTCATTTGTCAACATGAACTGACTTCTGGTTTGCCTCTCATTGGGTCCGGTACAGTCTTTTCAGTTTTCCCAGTTGAAACCTCTGACCACAGATTAATTAAAACAGTTGTGGGGCGTCCTTTAAATAAACCTGGCTCCAATCCTGTTTGGAGGATGAATTCCACCTTATTATCAGATGGGGCTGCCTGGCTACCATTCAAGAGGATTGGATGCCAAATTTTCTGTTTACGAGTTATATGATAATTCCCTGTTTTGGTGGCAGGATACCAAGCAAGATTTAAAACTTTATGCGGTTCTTTGGCCAAGACAGCCACAAATAAAAAATATATCACCTATTTGCATTTTAGAGATAAGCTCAGTGACTTTTATTTCGGTCAGTTGAAAGTGGGGAAGACCTTGCTGAGGACATTCAGGCTGTTAAGGCAGAAATGTGTCAGTTTCAATATGAAACAGCCCATTCTCTTTTGGAACAAAGTTTGGTACACAGGGCAAATCACAGAATGTAAATCCTTATGATTGCTGTGCTAGATGGGTAGGGCCAGATATTCAAAACTTTGCCCGGCTAAATTAGCACTGCCTGGTGGGCAAACTTGCCGAGCACAAGCAAGCCATATTCAAAAGGAATAGCCTAGGGCAAACAGCTCTGAATATAGCATGGGAATGAGGCCGGGCAAACTGGGCTGGGAGTGCAGGGCAATCTTAGCCCTGGAATAAGACAGCTCTGAATATGGCAACAGGAAGTGCAAACCACAACAGCAACACAGTGCACAGCGATGTGAAGGTAGGTAGAGGATTGAACTGTGTGGCCAATGTGTGTGTGCCAGCAAATCGTGGACCCAGTACAGCTGCTGGCAGCGTATGTAAGTACGGTGTGCAAACTGGCATAATATTCCCTGAACTGTTTGCGCAGCACTAACATGTTTGCACAAGTTTAGTGCAGGGCTAAACCATTAGCCTGGTGCAAACATGTTTGCCCGGCGCTAACTTTGCTATATTCACAGGTGACATGCAAATGAGCCTACTTAGGTAGTCTGTAGGCAAACATCCAGATTAGCATCTCATTATGCCCTGATTTGCATGCAGTTTGCACCGGGCTAACTGTTTAGCCCTACGCTAAACTCGGCGCAAATGTGTTAAGCTGCACAAACAACTTGGGGAATATTATACAGTTTTGAACACTACTTCACATGCGCTGCTGCCTGCAGCTGTAATGGGACAACACAGCATAGGCACAGATGGTGGTGGTGCTGCATGCAACTGTCACACTGTAGGTCATGCTATAGTGCACAGCAGACACTACAGTAGCAAGGGGTCAGTAGTGTGTGGACACAGCAATACCTATGGTGTGTAGGGCAGTGATGATGACTGCACTATACACATTGAGAACCCAACCTGCAGATGTTTACCGACAGTGGACATTACTGTTACGCTGTTGTGTGACCCACAGATGCTGCACCTCTGGCATGGGATGCTCACAGTGACATATACTTGTCCGGCTTTGTGTGCTGTGGCAGTTGTACAGCTGTGTGGTATGTGATGGGGGGCATATATCATCCGAAAGGCACACTGGTGTTGGGGTATTCCCAATACTGGCCATGTGCACTGCATGATGTGTCCCAGCCTTGTGGCCACACCTGGTCAATGGCACAGCCTGGCCACCCATACACTCGCCAGTATAAGCGCAGTGGTTTAAGGCTCTGAGTTACAAATCTGGTGACATCCAGCACACCAAACCTCAGTTTGAATTCCACAGCTTCCACTTGCATGCTGTTTGACCCTGAGCAAGTCACTTAACTTCCCTGTGCTCCCAGGTCACACCTGTAAAAGCGTTCAGCTTAGTGTGTTACTCCTGGTTAAACAACTAAAAAACCACTCCCTCAACATCCTCCATGCCCACAGTGCTGCATGTCTGGGCTGGCATCTGTTGGTGTCCACAGAAGTGTGGTCCACAGGTGTGTGCTGTATGGCCCCATTGCCATGCTGTCCACTGGTGGCAGGGTCACCACTCTGCCTGGCATGGCTGGGACTGGTGGCAGATGATGGCATCATTGTGATGCCATCAGTTAACGCTTATGCTTCCTCTATGTTTGGCTTTGTCTGTGTGTCATATTTATTTGTTGGGGTTGCGCCAAAACCCACACAAACACCGTGCAAAGTCATAGTGTCATGCAAAGCTGATTGCCCAGGGTTAAGACGAGCTTTTCCTGAGTGGTAATGTGCACTGCGCTAAGTGTCAACGCTAAGTCACCAGAAACCACTTTGCGCGCGCTAATCACTGAATATAGCATTGCGCCTGTATTCATGTCAGTTTGCCTTGCATAAATTATGTTTTGCCGCGTAATGCAGTTTGCCCGGCTATCTGGCTTTTGAATATAGCAGACCCGCTAATCCCGGCTAAACCTGCACAAACGTTTTTACCCGACGCAAAGTTTTGAATATCTGGCCCATAGAGTCTAAATATATGGAAGCATTGAAAACTGATTCTGGACTGCTTGTGGACACTGAGGAGGGAACTGAGGGTATTGTTACTGATTTTGTGGAAACTTCATTTAGTGATGACTCCTCCTTTGGTTGGTTTGCTGATTTTCTAAGTCAATTGCATGTGCCTGAGTTATTAGAGGCTGATAAACAAAAACTGATTTTGCCCATTTCACATAAAGGAAGTTGTAGACATGATTGGTAAATTACATAATGGGTCCTTCCTGGTCCTGATGGTATACCTGGGAATTCTATAAAAAGCTGTAGGCCTTATCAGTAAATTTTGGTTCTCATTTTTAATGATGTTTTATCTGGTACTGTCACATTTCCTACAGCATTTGCTGACAGTCTTTTGATTTTTGCAAAAGGATAACAAAGTTGACCTCAGAAACTAGCATCCTATTAGTCTTCTGAATGTTGATTGGAAGAGTTTGTGTAAAATTTTGTGTAACCCGTTTGTCTTGGGTGTCTCATGATATTATCTCCCTTGGCAGACTTGTGCCAATCACCAGAGGGCATGGGAGATGTGGCTAGTTGTTACAGGAAGTTTTGATGGGCCTGGGACTTCAGGGTATCTGATTTCACTAGATCAGGCTAAGGCTTTTGATGAAGTGCTCATATTTTTTGTTCGGTACTAGAATATTATGGTATTCCTCTCATTTTTGTTAAGTGGCTATGGATTATTTATCAATATGCCTCTTCTCGAACCCTGGTGAATGGTAGACTGGGAGGTCAGTCTTTATTCAGAGAGGTGTTCACCAAAGGTGCCATTGAGCTCACTTCATATGTTTTTATTTGGACACTTTATTGAGAATATTGAATGTTGTACAGGACATTTCGCCTATGGTGGGAATAGGGCTAGTTCTTTTCCTGTTGCCTTTGCATACGCTGATACTACCATTTGGTTGCTGATCACGTCTCAGGTGAACATGCTATGAGAGTGGTGGATTCCTTTCTGTGATTTCTGGTTCTAGTATTAATAGGAAAAAGAGTAAAGTTCTGGGTATTCGTGTTCCTGGTGTTGTTCTGCATGAGATAGGCGGTATCCCTATATCAGATCCACCTATCAAAGTTTTGGAGTTTTGGTTTGGAGCCCTGATTCAGTTTTTTGAATTGGGACCTTGCCCTATCTCAGGTGGCTGAGGAAGTGGATAGATAGAAGAGTTACCCCATGACAAAAAAAGAAAAGGGTTTATATGTATGAAACTTTTATTTTGCCTTTATTCTTGAATGTTAGCCATCTTTATCCTTTGGCGGTAAAGTTGGGGGTAAAATGTACAGTGTGGCCTTTCAATTACTCAGGAATCCTGCTTCACCCTATTAAGAGACTCAATACTTACTGGTCTGTTAGTGAGGGTGGCCTAAATATGGTAAATCTTATGCTTTTCTTTTTACCATGTTTTTATATGCCAGTTTTGTGTCAATTTTACTGCAGAAACAGCTCCCTTGGGTTCCACTGTTCGGGATGGATGCCAATATTTTTGGAACAGATAGGCTACTCAGCAATTGGGTGTTTTTTTGAATATTCCACCAGATTTGTCTCCTTATCTTTTGGCGGTATGTAGGAAATTAAAACTTTGGCATATTACACCCCATTATCTTTTGCACAAAACTAGGAGAGCAGAATACGATCCTTTTACATTCTGTTTGCTTTACTACCCCTGCCTTGTTTCATTTATTTATTTATTCATTACAAATTGGGTTTACAACCTTTGAGTCAGAGACTCATTTACAAAGGCAGACGTCAAGACAGTTATTACAGTGCAGATTAAAACAGAGGATAACAATACAGGTGCAGTAAAGGAACGTTTAACATAGATACACTTGGGTTACATAATGTAGTAGTTTGTATGTTACTTAAGTTGCATAGTGTTACAAAATTATGATTTACACTCATGGATATATTATGTCCTCAGAGTAGACAGAGGTTACATCCCTGTTTGGACCTAGTAGGGAAGGAGTGGGTCTGGGGAGGGAGAGGCTGTCCAGTGGATGTTGTCGAGCCAGGGCAAGGCGGACGGGTACCACAGGTTACAACAGGGGGTTAGTTGCACCTACAACAGCGGGTATTAAAGATATGGTTCCAAGGGCTATTTTGAAGGAGCCAATTTTGGCAAGTTGGAGAGGCAGCTAGGAGGGAGTTGAACTAGGTGGGGGATCGGTAGAGGAAGGATCTCTGGGCAAGAGGTCTTGGTTCTGGGCACCTTGAAAGTGGCCTTAACAGAGCTATGGGTGGTGACAGACGATGACTGCTGTAGGGAGGTGGAGACCCGAGGGAGAGTCCTAGCTGTGATTTCTTAGCGAGAAGGCAGGTCTGGTAGAGCAGTCGCTCCTCAAAGTTTGGTGGTAGTATAGAGGAGGCAGGTGTGAGTGTGACTGGGTGCACTGGTCAGGAGCCTACAGGCCTTATTGATGGAGAGTTGGATTTTGGAGAAGGCAGTGTTGTCAGCTGCGGTATAGATGGGCAAGCCATGGTCCCACGAGAAAAACAGGAGAGGGATTAGCCCAGCCCCAGGCAACCTGAGGCAGGCAGTCCCTATGCTGGTATAGCAGGCCAATCCGGGAGTTAATGGCTGCTGACAGGGCATTAGTGTGGGTGTGGAAGGAGAGGGCAGTATCGAACGTGATGCCTAGGTACTTGTATGTGGTCACTTGTTCTAGAGGTGCAGAGTGCTGGGGATAATCAAGAGGGTGGTATTTTTAGCTTTATTTTGGTGGCAGGAGAAAGAGCATTGACTTGGTTTCTTTAGGTTAATGACCATTCTGTGGTCGCGAACCACCTTTCAGCTTGTTTGTAAGCTTGCTGGAGGGATAATTGGAGGAAGTGGGATTGGGATGTGAGGCAACGAGGACTGCATTGACGGCAAGAGGAGCATTTTACCAGTACGTGAGCTGGAGAGGGTGTTGAGGTAGAGACTAAAAAGTATTGGACCCAGGATGGAGCCTTGAGGGACCCCAGAGTGAATGGGAAGAGTGCTGAGAGGGAGCTGCTGATCTTGACATGCTGGGATCTAGCAGAGAGGTAGCTAGAGAACTAGGAAATAGGACCACCAGAGAAGCCAAGTTGGTGGAAGAGATGAGTAGAAGGGATGACAGAGAGAGTCAAAGGCCTTGGAGAGGTCAGTGAACACTGCTCCTGCAAGGCTGCCAGTCGAGGAGAGCATGCAGGTGTCGGGAGAATTCCAGGAGAGCCATGGTTGTACTATGTCTCAGGCGGAAACCGTGCTGTTCTGGGCACATAATGTCATACTTGGTTAGGTATTCAGAGAGCTGGATCATACCACTTTTCAAGGGCTTTAGAGAGTGGGGGAGGATGGAGGTCGGCAGGTAATTGTTTGGGGTGGACGGTCCCCACTCTTATGTATGGGTGTGATTTCAGCAGTTTTCCAAGCACTCGAGGAACAGACCCAGGCATAGAGACCGGTTTAGAAGGTCAGTCAGGGGGACTAGGACTTTGTCAAAGACCATCTGAAGGATCCTGGAGTCGAGGGGTCACTGCTGGGGTTATTGCTGCACAAGGCTTTTAGCAGGTGTGGCCTGGCTTCTTGGGGGATAGGGTGCACAGGTAAAATTGTAGGCGATGCAGGACAGGAGGGAGAGAGGTGGGGATTGGGTCAAAGAAGCTGCTGGGGAGGACTGAGCTTAGGTCAGAGAAGGCAGTGTTAAGGCAATCAGCTTTAAGGAATGGATCTGTGGTGGGAGTGCCATTGATGGAGAGCTGAGATGGTGGGGGAGTGGGACTTCCATTTAGCTCCTTCATATTATCTCAGAAGGTCTGAGCTGAACCCCAAGTGGAAGGTGGGTGGTCTGGTAGTGCTCTGCCTTGGCCCGCCTAATGGCCAAGTGCACTTTGCATTCTGCGTTGTAGACCTGTCTATCAGTTGCCTTTCAGACTCTACAGCAATGTGCCAGAGATTATCTCTGTTTTGAGTCTCTGGAGGAGGGGTGGGGTAATCCATGGGGCACTGAATTTTTGGAGCGGATCCTGGTGAGGGGTGAAAGGTCACAAGCCTTATAGAAGGCATTTGTGAAGTGGCCAAGAGCTGAGTCAATGTCAGGGTGCACTGGATAGAGGACCAGTCTAGCTGGGCTAGGTATTGTTTTAATTTTCTGAGGCCACAGGGCATAAACAGTGGTGTAGAGTGGCCTGGGACACTGGCTTCAGAGTGGAGGATGGCCAGAGACAGAGGACTGGGGAGTGATCGCTAAGAGAGTCTGGGAGGACAGTGACATCCCAGATTTTGTAGAGGCGGTTAGATATAACAACATCTAGGAGAGTGCTGGTGCCAGCAGAGTGGTTGAATCTGGGGCTGGGTGACTAACTGGGACATATCCAGGGCAGCAAAGGAGTCCTTTATATGGGAGGCAGTAGAAGCAAGCCAGTTAACATTGAGATCACCTAGGATGACTTGCTGCACTTTGTGAGGAGAGATGTGAGATAGTAGGACCATAGGTGGGGATCCAGATTTTTTTTTTTGCACAACAGGAAAATGATTGGATTTTCAAACTCCAGGCAACTAGTTCAAACATAGAAGTTGTCAGCAGATGTGGACCTTATGATCCATCAAGTCTGCTTGGTTCCTACCCACCTACTTAGCTGCCTACTTCAGTATCTCGTAATGCCTGCCATGCCCATGAAATCCGCACTATTTTTGCCCTCACCCCCTTCACCAGGCTATTCCACAGTTCAACAATGCTCTCCATGAAGAAGAATTTCCTCATATTGCTCCTGAACCTACCTCCATTGAGGCAAGAGGTCATCCCCTCTTGTCCTGCTCTAGTCTTTTACTTGAAAGAGGTTCAGCACCTGTACCTTGTTGTTGCCTTTAAGGTATTTAAATGCCTCTATCATGTCCCCTGATTCCTGTGCTGCTCTAGGGAGTATAGATTGAATTCATTGAGTCTGCCTTCATACGGCCTCTGGTGCAAGTCCTGCACCATCTTTGATTGCTCTTCTCTGCACCATCTCCAGCCTATCTGTGTCCTCCTGGTGTGGCCTACAAGAACTGCATGCAGTATTCCAGATGGGGTCTTACCAGGGATCGATACAGAGGCATAATCACTTCATGCTTCCTGCTTGTGATGCCCTTCCTACAGTTGAAGCTAGAGACTTGGTCGAATATTTCCAGATATTTCCCAACATTTCTTAGAGATTCTCTCTGCTGCCCTACCGTGCAACTACAGAAAGCAAGACATTTCACTAGAAATATCAAAGAAATTTCATGAAGTATCTGACCACGTCTTTGACTGTGACTGTATACATCCCAGGATGCCACTAGCTTTTGAAGTTGCCTTCTTGCATTGTTTGCTGACCTTGAGGTCATCTAATATGATCACCCCAGGACTCACTCTAGCTATGTAGCCACTAGCTGCTCCCCTCCCATCAAGTACAGTTTCCCTGGATTATGTTTTCCCAGGTACATGACTTTACATTTTTTGTGTTAATTTCAATTGCCAGATCCTTGATCATTCCTCCACCTTTCGGAGATCAGATCCCATGTTTTGTTGCCCCACTGGTGAGTCAACTGTGTTGCCGATTTTGGTGTCATCAGCAAACAGGCACACCTTTCCTCAGTCCATCAGCAATGTCACTAATAAATATGTTGAAGAGGATCAGCCCTAGAACCAAGCCCTGCAGAACCCCACTAGTCACCTTACCTTCCTCTGACAGAGTGCCATTTACTAATACCCTGTGTTCTCCCATTTAACCAGTTCCTGACCCAGCCTGTTACCTTAAGCCTGACTCACCTGTTCTCCAGTTTATTAGCTAGTCTCCTGTGCAGAACCAAGTCAAATGCCTTACTGAAGTCCAGGTAAACCACATCAACTGCCCTATCCTGATCCACTGTTCTGGTAACTCAGTCAAATAAATCTACCAGGTTTGTCTGGCAGGATCTCCCTGCTATCAAATCATGTTGCTATGTGTCATGCTGACCACTTTCCTTCAAAAAGTAACAATTCTTTCCTTCAGCAGGGAATCCCTCAGTTTTCCCACCACTGAATTTAGACTAACTGGACTGTAGTTTCCTGGCTATTGCTTGCTTCCACTCTTGTGGAGTGGCACTACTGTTGCCCTCTTCCAGTCCTCTGGAACCTCTCCACTCTCCAATGATTTGTTGAAAAACACTACTAAGGGGCTGCTAGTTCCTACCAAGATCCTTAAGTATTCTTGGGTGTATCCCATCTGGCCCCATAGCTTTATCCACCTTAAGATTGTTGATTTCGTCCAGTTCCCTTTCCTCTTTGAAGGGACTCATGTCTGTGCCTCAAGTGGAATATTATTTTTGTCTATTGTTGGACCACTACTGTCTGCTTCTTGTGTGAAGACTGAGTAGAAGTATTCATTGAGTGATTCTGCCTTCTCTCCCTCATATGTGTGGGCTGCCCATCCTTTTCATGATTCTAACAATGCCTCCCTTTGTCTTCCTTTTTTCTTGTATGTACCTGTAGAATGTTTTGTCACCCTTCTTCACTTCCTAAGCCATCCTCTCTCTGTCTGTGCGTTGTTATTTCTTATCACATTCCATGTCTCTTTTAGCTTTTCTTTAAATTATATTTTGTCAGCCTCTTTCCCTGACTCCTTATACTTCCTGAAGGCTTTACACTTTTCCCTTACCATGGTTGCCACCTCTCTGGAAAACCATAGTGGGTTTCTTATCTTTTATTCTTACTGATCTGGTGGGCACACTGTAAAGTGACTGTGGTTATTGCATCTTCAATCTTGTCCAACACTCCTCGATGCTCCTTTCTGTTGTGTTACGAAGATTGTCCCTCAGGTAGGCCTCCATTTTATGAAGTCTGCCCTCCTGAAGTCAAGAACCTTAAACTTAGAGTGTGTGGAATTCTCAGTCCTGTTTACCTTGAACCATACTGTGCAATGGTCATTGTTTCCCAGGTGGTTCCCCACTTCGATGCCCAGAACCCTATTGCTATTTGAGAACACCAGATCTAAGATCACATTTCCCCTTGTGAGTGTCTTCACTAGTTGACTTAGGCCTGCTTCCTGTAGTGTAACTAGGAGTTTCCTGCTTTTTCTGATACTGCTGTGCAGTAACTCCAATCAATGTCTGGTAGATTGAAGTCCCATACCAGCACCATATCCCTTTGTCTGACATCTGAAAGATGGTTCCTAGGTATCCTTGTCCCTGATTTCCTCCTGACTTGGGGGTCTATAGATTACTCCTACCAGGATGGATGTCTGACTTCTGGCCTTGATTGTAATCCATAGGTCCTCAGTTTCCCCTGTGCCACTTGGTTTCAGTAACACTTATGGTATATTTAACATATATATGTAACTACTCCTCCTTTTTCCCAGTCCTATCTCTCCTGAATAAGTTCTACCCTGGGATAGTCATCTCACAGTCATGATTGTTCGTGAACCATGTTTCATTAATGGCAACCCAGTCCAGTCCTACCTCTGCTATTGTGGCAGTGAGGTCTGGCATCTTGTTAACCAGACTAGGTGTATTGAGACATAAAGCTGTCCATTCCTGAAGTGCATCCCCATTTGTGATACCTCTTTTGGTTCTTGTTTCTCTTGTTACCTTTTTTGGCCATTGGCATTGACCATTGTCAGTTTCTGACAGGGCTGCATGCTTTCTGCCTTCTGCAACTGTTATCCAGGAGTGTCCTGTAGGATTGGAGGTAGCTGGTGGGGAGAGGCGACATACTCTATGTGTGCTACTTCTAGAGATACCGTCTTCTCCCCATCTGCTAATTAAATGCCTTAAGGACACATCAGATTTTTGGCACAGTCCCCAACCCCCTTCTTAGTCAGGAGGAGGCTGTTGGAATTGTAGAACTCCAGAAGTTGTCCCAGTTGCTGATGAAGCTATGCCTTGGTGTGGCACCAGTCTTTGAGCCATGCATTGAGTTCACCTATTTCCTTCTCTCTGATTGTCTGCCTATTTTCCCTTTTCCCAAACAGGCATGTTGAATTTGTGCAGGGCACAAGGGCCCAGGTCTATACAAATTTAGTTATATAAAATTGTTAATAACCACCTGTGTATATACAGTTGATTATGGCAAGGTGTGAAAGGCTTGCAGAAAATGTAATGGCCAATAGATGACTGAATGAGGCCAGCATATGAGTTATTATGGCTAGCTAGTCAAAGGCTGCAAGTGGCTAAGTAAATGAATGATACCACCATGTCAGTTAATATGCATGTATGTGTAAGACTTTAAAAGGTTAATGGTTAAAACTCTGTAAATGTAGAAAATAAAATAATTCAGAAAGTACAAAGCCAAGGTCTAACTTGGAATTACCCTACTCAACAGGAAAACACTGGGTACCAAAATATGCATTTTTAAAGGTTCAGCTGAAATAAGAACACAGCTGCTAGTAACTGTGGCTGGCTTTGACTACTGAAGTTCCTCATTTTGTGATTAAAAATATGTGTTACAAGGAATTGATATAAAAATAATGAGATATGTAATTTGGCCACTGTCTGGTTTCTGTATGTAAGCCAGTTATTTTTTTTAAAACAGCCACATCCCCTCGCATGTTTTCTGTATCCTAAAGCCAGTATTTTGATAAATATAAAATCCCTGATGACTTGTTTTTCCATTTAAGAATGACCGCATGTCTCAGCAAAGTGTCAAAAGTATCTTATGACCAAGGCATCTTACGCCAATGTATATTTGAACCCGAGTCTTATGACTTGTTACATGACATGTTGTCTGGTTTAAATCTGCTAAGGTAGTTTTGGGAAATTCCAGTTATGCCTTTTTAATGAAAAGAGGTTGGGTATAAATATCATGCCTAATTGTTAGGTCTACTGTCTCTCAGAGGAAAGAAGTTGGTGATATCTGACTGGCCATAGCACTTGGAGACCCAGAGGAAGTTGAGTATTATTCCATTTTCTCTGAAAAATCTGTAGCCCTGTAATGCAAATATTGCTAGCTGTTTAGATTGCATGTTAGAAACACCCCAATGAGATTGCCCTTTGGCTGTCTTATACTAAATTGTAACAGGAACTTCCAGGTAGTAGTGGGCTACCTGATGTTTAAAAATAATGTTAGTATGTATTCCCTTTTGTAAACTAGGATTACTAATCATGACAGGATGCATTCTTATTGTTAAGATAGGGTTGTTCTGGTTTCTTTTCAGGTATTGGATAAACAACAGTTAATCGGACCTTAGGTCTACAAATTATGCCAGAGTGTATCTCTTTTTGTGTGTTGGAACCATTCATCCTGTCAGGGTGTATTTTATTGTTACAATAGGATTTTTCAGGCTAATTTTATTAATACTATCATAATAAAGTACAACTAATCTGGCAAAGAAACAGTGTGTTGGCTTTATTGAATTACTGAGAATTACCAACCAGGAACCTGTATAATTGGGTCCATTTTACAAAATTGGTGAGCCTAGCCCATAGCTGGTTTGGTTTTAATTCTGTAATTTGGTAAACTATTTTTTTTGTTGTAATCTAGACAGGGTCTGTGCAGGTAAGGGTCATAACCTAACTGTGGGGCTGGGAAAAAGAGTTGAATAAACTCTGAGTGTTCAAGTTGACTTGAACTTACAGGTAAGATTATGGACAAGCTTAAGAAAAAGCTGGATAAATGCAAGTGTGTTCAGGAGTTAATTACATGTATGAAAGGGTCTGAAGCCCATGAAATTAGCTCAAGTGCATGTGGAAAAATGTTTACTGGAAAAGAGTCTGTCACACAAGGAGGGCACAAATGCCCTAGTGTTTGTGTCTGCTGGCTAGCAGGTCAGTGGAAAGAAGAAGTACAGGCTCTTACAGCTGCAAAGAAATTTATGGGAGCAGATTAGGAAATTAACTGGGAAAACCAGTTGCTCTCCTTTACTGCTCGATCTGCCTTAGCTACAGAGGCAACTGCAGCTCAAGCAATCTTAGACAATCAGTTCTTAGAGGAAGAGAGAAACGATTAACAAAATGTTTGGAAGAGGCACAAGGGCTATAAGATGCCTCTCACAACCAAAATCTCCTCTAAGTCCAGTGTAGATCACAAAAATGCCAACAGTGCATTTAGGGTTAGAAGCCCAGTTAGGAAGACATCAAGCAGTGGTGGCTGCTTATAGTGGTGTCCCTTAAAGAATGAAAATGACGATGGTGGTGATGTAAATTGGGGAAATAGACAATGCAGATTGGGAAGAGCATTGTCAAAATACCCTGATGACTGTGTAAATTCTAGACAAAGGCAGCTTGACCCAAGTACTTGTCACCCCGCCTGAAAATACACCCCACCCCTCAGCTCCAGTGGTCCTGTGCCACCACCTAGGAAGCTGCCACCTATGGCACCAGTGACCACTACGGTGCAGTTCTGTCAAGACCCCACTCCACCTCGGCCAGCAGATGCAGCCTTGGGGACCCTGATCCTCCTAGACCACCACCAGTGGTTACCACTGTCACAGAAGAGTGGCGGCTAAGCCCCAAGGATGTAGCAGCTTTAGGCAAAGAGTTGGGACCAATAAATGCAGGAGATGATCTGTCAGAGTTAAATGTAAAAATTCAAACTTTTCTCAGGACCCATGATGTACTAAGACCAATAGATACAAGAGATGTAATAGTGTATTGTTTGCATCCTTCTCTTAGACAGGCACTGCCAGGATACAGCAATGGAGGAAATGATTGGCAGTCTGCACATTTATTGCATGAAGTAATTTCTTTGGTAACAGGAGGAACTGTAGATTTCCGTCAGGCATTCACTCTGGCTACTCAGAAAAGGGGAGCCATGGGGAGCCAGGTGCTTTTGGGAGAGAGATTATTTTGTGTATATGGATTAGCTTTCCCAGCCTGTAGGGCAGGAGATCCAGGTGGGGAATTTAAACCCCAATATGAGAATGTTATGTTCAAAAGCGATTCCTAAGTGGCATGTTTCTAGAATTAGATCCCTCCTAGGGGCAACAGTAGATGAAACAACTACCTACCCTAGACTTGTAACCATGCTTAAACAAGCAGAAACAATGCTTAAAGCCAATTCCCTCACTAAAAGGGTCCAGTAGCAGCCTTGGAAGGGCCCCTCAGACCAACCCTAACCCACAGCAGACAATAGTCTGCTACAATTGCAAACAGCCAGGGCACATAAGCCCAGATGCCCTATCTGCAAACTCCATCCCAACAACCCTGCAACAATACCCTCCCAAGTGTACCATGCCCCTCCAGGTGCAGTTGCACCAGGTTTTGCTCAGCCATCCCAGTTTGAGCCTCAGTCATTGGAGGAATCACACCCACTAATGCTGAAGTTCTTAAGAAACTAAATGAAATGACCCAAATGATGCAAAGTTCTCTGCTGTGCAAGCTGTAAATGAGATTACTAACTCCACATAGGGATGTCTGGCCTCCCTTAAGCCGATAGTGAGGTTTTGGTGAGATGAGCTGGAACAGACCTATCATTCAAACTGCTGTAACAGGAGGCCTGCAGCGGCCATTCTTATTGATACAGGGAGCTTCCATGTCCATCATACACGCCTCACAACCTGAAACACACCCACTTGCAACAAATGAAGCTATTACGCTATCTGCTTTTCAAGGATCTGATGCTACAGAAATTAAGGCTAAGCCAGCTAACATAACTATAAATGGATGTACCTTTGATTTAGATGTACATTTAATGAATTTGTCTGATCACTATGTCATTTTAGGATCAAACTTTTTAAGGTCCACAGCAGCTGTTATTGATTATTCAAACAATCGCCTTTGGTTGCACACAGGTGGCAAGTCAGATAATGAGGTGGTTGTTGTCTCAGATGTGCATGCTATTTCTGCTTTTAAAAATCCAGAGGTTTTGCCCTCCCCAGCATGAGTCCCCCTTGTAAACCAGTTAATTAAAGAGCATGCAGAGTTTTCTCTAAAATAAACATGATTGTGGTTTGTTAAAACAAGAAGTTATAACTGGAAGGGCTCATGTGGCACAAAAGCAGTATAAGATTCCCGATGAGTGTAAAGCAGATGTAGACCTAATCATACAATCATTACTGCAGCAAGGGGTTCTGAGAGGTGTGAGTCCACTACAAATTCCCTGTTTGGCGGTACTTAAACCAGGTGGTGCCTATCGTCTTACTATTGATTACCGCGAGGCGAATGCTGTTACTCCAGCCTGTGCCCTATAGTACAAGAGACTGCATCACTGCTGTCCCACATCCCTCTCTCAGCCAAGGTTTTCAGCACACTGGACATTGCAAATGGTTTTTGGAGTGTGCCAATCCATAAGACTTCTCAGTACAAGTTTGTCTTTACTTGGGGCAATAAACAATTGACCTGGACCCGCTGCCCCAGGGCTTCTGTAATAACCCTACTGTGTTCCATAAAGAATGGCTACTATTCTGACCCATTTTTCCAAGCCCAAAGCTGTGTTACAATACGTTCATGATTTGTTGCTGGCTACTGAAACATAAAAGGAACATCTCAAGTTACTAGATGAATTGCTAGAGCTGCTGCAGGGCAGGGCTCAAAGTCAGTCGAAGAAGTGTCAGCTAGTAAGGAGGAGGTAACTTTCCTGGGCATCACCATCACTCCCAGTGGTAAGCAGCCAGATGCCGAGAAGGTAAGGACAATTCAGAGGCTTGATCTGCCTGTTTCAAAACAGCATTGCGTTCCTTCTTGGTTTAACCAGCTACCACAGAGAGTTATTCCTTTTATGCTGAACTAGCGAGACCATTCTACAGTCTGCTCAAAGCCTCCATGGATGATTGATGACATCAGACCACACTGGAGAGAGCGAACATACAGCTGCTGTTAGACAACTCAAGCAAGCAGTGGCGCTGCCACCTCCTGTACAGCCTAATCCAGCTTTGCCCTTTCATTTAGCAGTGTCTGCATCACCCACTGCCATCACTGCTGTTTTGTGTCAAGAACAACAGAACAAAGTCAGACCACTTGCCTATGCTTCAAGAGTGTTGACTGAAGTCAAAAAAAAGTTTTCAGCTTGTGAAAAGTATCTACTAGCAACATTTTGGGTAGTTAAACATTTTACTTATATTACTGGACAGCAAAGACTATTATTCACACTCTGCACACTCTGCTAATTACTTGTTAAAACCAGGAGAAACTGCTGTTTCCTCACAGAGACTGTCACAGTGGACTTTAAAGTTGTTGCAAAGAGACTTGGACATTACTCCCAAGAAAACAACTTTGTTACCTGCCAGTCTTCTCTACACTGGAGAGTCCGATGAATGCCCACTGACTTTCAGCCTCCCACCCATAAGCACCCCAATACCCTTGCAGAAAATTGGTATACTGATGGATCATCATATCATGTAAACGGTAGCCAATTACTGGGTTTGCAGTGGTCACACCACAGCAAACTCATTCTCACCTTGTACTCCACACTCTTCTCAGCACGCAGAGCTAGCAGCTGTTGCTTGTGCTTTAGAAAATGCAAAGCATTGCCCAGTTAATGTATATACAGACAGTGCCTATGTAGTAAATACTGTTGCCATGCTTCCATTATATATTGCAAACAAGTTTTTAGCTTCAAATGGAAAGTCTTTGTCTTATCTGTTTTTGTTACAGTATATAGTGCATCTGCTTAAAACTTTGCCCTACCAGTGGCTATCCTTAAGGTTAAAGGACACTGGTACCCCAAGCAGAAGGAAATCAAGCTGCCCACAATGCAGCCTAGGCTGCAACACAAAAGGTGCTCTATGGTGCCTTCCCTCTTCATTTGTACCAGCACCAATTATAGCATTAAATCCTGCAACCCCTCAGATCTTAAATCCTTACAGTTTACCTATGATCCTTACCAGATAGTGGTTAATTGGCAACAGCAACATGTCCCTTGCCCCTACTCTTTGGGCAAGCAAAACCTTATTAGGTGGGACTGACCCCTAATTCAGTCTTAATGTACCAACAAATGAACAGTCTTACCCTGTTGCTTGTGTTTCCCCTGACCTAGCAGATGAGGTATTTTACCTCTACCATGTCCACCAACAGGAGGGCTTTACTCGCTAGACACTACTTTAGAAAAGGTTAAAGGCGGTTATGTGGTGGCCCACCCTGCAACAAGATCTTAAAGATAAATGGCACACTGCCTCCCTTGTTTACAAACCAACCCTCCCACATCTCCAACAGAGCACTTTTGCAGTCAACAAAAGCACTGGATGGTCCTTGGGACCACATGCAAGTTGATTTTATCACCGGATTGCCTAGAACACCAGGTAACTACACTAATTGTTTAGTTGTTATTGTTGTCTTCTCAAAATGGGTAAAAGCATTTCTACCAAGAACAAAAGCTTACACAGCAACAGTATTGCTATACGAGCTATTTTTCCAGTGAAGGACTGCGCACGGTAATTTCCTCAGACAGAGGACCTGAGTTTACAAGAAAAATGCTTAAACAGTTGCAAACAATGTAGACATTAGTAGGAATTGCATGTGGCATTTTATCCACAGTCTTTGGAGTAGCAGAAAGAAATAGAACTTTAAAACAATGCTGACTAAATTCTGTGCTGATAAGCCCATGCAACGGACTAAAATGTTACCCTTATGTTTAATGGCTTTCTGCCTACACCTCATAGAACTACTGGTGTTAGCCCATATCAGGCTATGACTGGGAGGTTAATGAAACCTCAGGACACCTGCTGCTACCAACACGACCCCCCTCCTACAGGGAGCTGCAACTGAAAAGTGGGTAAAGCAAATGCAAGAGTATATTGTTGAGGTAAACAGATTTGTTGCTGTTAATATTGGCAAAACAAAGAAGCACATGAAAAGTATTTTGATAAAAGGTACATCCATTTGAATACCAAATTGGGGATGTTGTTATGGTTAAAGACTATGATAAAAGGAACACTGCTTTATACCTACATGGAAGGGCCTTTTCTGTAGTGAGACAAGGCCAGCCCTGCCGTATATCTAATTCAGTTGGCAGGCAAAAAAGCAGTCTGTGTTAAAATGGTATCATATCAATCAGCTGAAAAATGCACAGTAAATAACAGCAGGTACTAACCCTGATCTTTTCTTGTAAAACAGATTAAAACAACATACTGCGATCCAGATACAATGAGGGCAGTTAAAGGTTACCTGTCCTCCCCATCACTGCCACCATCCAGATACTTATACTGTGTCAGTGTTTGATTCTAGTCTATGAACAGAAAACAGTTTGGCTCCAGGGCCATGAAGTAGAGTGGAAAATGCAAACAAGATTGAAAGAATACAAAAGTTAGAATTAACCGATATAATGACTACATATATAAGGTGTGGTTCAAGCCAGAGCGATATGGGCCTATTCCAGTTGGAGGACAATTCACTATACCAATCAAAGACGCTAGAGGCAACATAGCAGCATGTACTCTTTATTGTTGTCCACCAAAGTGTGCTTATCATGGTAGAGCTGTTAATTCTGCATGGAAAACCGCAGGGGATGTAGTTATGAGGTGGCGGGGTCATATTATCAAAGAGTGTCAGTCGAGCACAAATTGCAAGCATATCTATGGCTTGTAAAAGTAAAAGATGTACAAAAAGATGACTATGGTTCATGGTGTGGTGCAAATACCAAGTGTCACTACCTGGATGGCAAGGAAGAGATGAGTATGTAGTGCAGGTGAAAATAATGCCCAAAGACCCATTGGGAATCCTGCACAACCTCATAAGTCTTGGGTTGAAGTAAACAATAAAACACAGGTTACCCTCACCCCACCCTCACTGAAGACATATTTCCAACCATAGCTGAGCACTCCTCTAATAATATATCCCAGAGTGTCCCCAGTTAACACCAGGGCCCCTAGCAGATTAACTGCTACCTTAATAACTGGAACCCTTATAAATAATGAACAATTTATGCATCTACCTGTTGTTTTAAATATTTAGCATTGGAATATGGCTGAATTTGGACACTGCACTCAAACTAATGTGTCCTTATTCTATAGCTCCCTAGTAATAGATGTAATAGCGGCCCACCATCAAGGGCCCAAGATAGAATAACAGGACAGGAAACTCTAGGAACATTTAAGTCCAGACGGCTTAGTGGTTTAGAGTTAGGAACAGTAGGAGGAATGGTGGAACAGCAACCAGCCTGCTTGGGTCAGGTATGTCCATCTGGAGTAGGGTAGATATAGACAGAATTAAAATCATATGAGATATTTTGAAACTAACCAGGCCCAAGTCATAGATAAAGCTGAGCTGCATGGAATTGAAGAATTGGCACAAGAACAGCGACTTACTGTCTTTAATATGCATGACATAGTGAGATTATTCGAGGCAACTAAGAAAAGATAAATGAGCTAGTTGAGGTTAATAACAAGGATGGATAGGAAAAGAGAATAGGAAGAGAAATCATTTGCACTGCATATGGTGGGTATGTACTACACCATAACCAAACTGCTAGAGGAGCTGGAGAGTGAAACCTCCCAGATCTCATTAAAGATAGGCATCTGGCCCAGTGGTATTGTCCCCAGTGTGTGTCCAAAGCAGGGAAGGTAAACTGGCAATGTGTGCAAGAGTGTAGTTCTGTCTCCCTGGCACCATTTGTAATTTGGGCTATGTGACCCCACAACCCAATTCAGGACAATGTTATGCACAAGGCTCCTGCACTGTGAGAGATGTCATGCATGTTTCTTTACAGTGACCCTTCCTTGTTTGACCCACAGACTGCAGTATTTAATAAAATAGCAGCTGTCCACTCAGTAGGTTATTTAGAAGGAGATGTGTGTAAAGAACGATTGGATTCCCCTCCTGCTAGTATATCTCCCTAACTTGCAAACTTGGGTTGCACCATTTATCATGCTGTGCTATTAAGGGATATAGATATCTATGCAGGTGTGATGTGTTTGATGTCACCGTCCCTGTATGTGGATATGAAAGTGAACAACCAGATGCTTTCTATAATCCAAATGCAACTGTCACCTACCCAGTTAAATTAACCAAATGTCGTAGACCCAAGGCTAAGGCAACATATAATGGACATGGTCAATACTGTGTAGTTACTAATCAAAAACCTTCTATATGGGCCCCTGTCATGTCCGATTCATATATCAATTTTTTCTTACCCCACCCAACATACTGTCATTATTCAAACCATTTAAAACCCATCCCTATTTTTAAGGAAGAAACCATCCAAAGTGACCCTGATCATAAGGAAATAGAAGAATATTTGCCCTACTTTAATGTGCCTATTGAAACCCTCACCTAAACCTTAAGGCCTTGCTGCAGAAAAGATGCCCACTTGGTAGAGTCTGGAAATCAGATGTATAATACAGAGCAAGTTATGAAAGATATGATTCACCAGGAAGATCTAAATTTAATGTTTACTGACAACAGGTTAGATTCAGCTTTTAAGGCTTTTGTTGTAATACAGGCAATTCTTATTGTGGTATTAATTATTATATGTTGTCTTAGAAGTACCCTTAAAGTCATAATAAGCAATTACATGATTTAAAAGTGGCTCAGATTATTCCCATGGCACACATGTCCAAGCTGTGAGAAATTATTTACATGATTAATTTCTTTAAGTAGATCAATATTATAAGTTAAGTAACGTACTAATACTTAATAGTATACTATAATGTCTATTAACCTGGTAGAAATAAGGTTCACATCTCTATAACTCTATATATGTGTGTGTGTGTGTATATATATATATATATATATATATATATATATATATATTACAGTAAAACTAATTTGTTAACACGTATTTTATTAGAAACCCATTAACCTATACTAACAGCTTAAGAACAAAATGTTTATTTAGGGTTTTTTAAAATCTTTACATTTATGTTAAATTTTTGCGAAGGTTCCAGGTCCCTCAGGGCCTCTTACCTTCAAGGTGGGGACTATTGAATTTGTGCAGGGCCCCAGGGCCTAGGCCTATGCAAGTTTAGTTATATAAAATTGTTGATAACCACCTGTATATATACAGTTGACCATGGAAAGGTGTAAAAGGCTTGCAGAAAATATAATGGCCTATAGATGCCTGAATGAGGCCAACATATGAGTTACTATGGCTAGCTAGTCAAAGGCTGCAAGTGGCTAAGTAAATGAATGATACCACCATGTCAGTTAATATGCATGTATGTGTAAGACTTTAAAAGTTTAATGATTAAAACTCTGTAAATGTAGAAAATAAAATAATTCAGAAAGCACAAAGCCAAGGTCTAACTTGGAATTATCCTGCTCAAGCAGGAAAACACTGGTACCAAAATATGCCTTTTTAAAGGTTACGGCCAAAATAAGAACACAGTTGCTAGTAACTGCGGCTGGCCTTGACTACTGAAGTTCCTCATTTTGTGATTAAAAATATGTGGTACAAGGAAATGATATAAAAATAATGAGATCGTAATTTGGCCACTGTCTGGTTTCTATCAGTAAGCCAGTTACTTTTAAAAAACAGCCATGTCCCTCACATGTTTTCTGTATCCTAAAGCCAGTATTTTTAATAAATATAAAATACCCTGATCACTTGTTTTCCATTTAAGAATGACCGTATGTCTCAGCAAAGTGTCAAAAGTATCTTATGACCAAGGCATCTTACGGCCAATGTATATTTAAACCCAAGTCTTATGACTTGTTACATGACATGTTGTCTGGTTTAAATCTGCTGAGGTAGTTTTGGGAAATTCCAGTTATGCCTTTTAATGAAAACAGGTTGTGTATAAATATCAGGCATAATTGTTAGGTCTACTGTCTCTCTGAGAGGAAAGAAGTCGGTGGTACCTGACTGGCCATAGTGTTGGAGACCCAGAGGAAGATGATTATTATTCCATTTTCTCTGAAAAATCTGTAGCCCTGTAATGCAAATATTACTAGCTCTTTAGATTGCATGTCAGAAACACCCCAATGGGATTGCCCCATTGGCTGTCTTATAACTAAATTGTAACAGGAACACCCAGGTAGTAGTGGGCAACCTGATGTTTAAAAATAATGTTAGTATGTATTCCTTTTGTAAACTAGGATTACTAATTATGACAGGATGCATTCTTATTGTTAAGATAGGGTTGTTCTGGTTTCTTTTCAGGTATTGGGTAAACAACAGTTAATTGGACCTTAGGTCTACAAAGTATTTATTTATTATTTATTTATTTAGTTTTTTGTTGACTGGGTAAGTGCACTAGACAAATCCTGTCTATTTTCAGGCACAACCCAGGGAGGGGATACAGATAAATTATGCCAGAGTGTATCTCTTTTTGTGTATTGGAACTATTCATCCTGTCAGGGTGTGTTTTTATTGTTACAATAGGATTTTCTGGCTAATTTTATTAATACTATCATAATAAAGTACAACTAATCTGGCAAAGAAATAGTGTGTTGGCTTTATTGAATTACTGAGAATTACCAAACAGGACAACAATCAAAATACAATGTACCCCAAGGTTCCTTTTTAAATGTTTAAGTTTTATGGAATATAAAGGGAGACAGGTAAGTGGGAAATATTAATTGTAAAAGAACCTGTCTCAAACCACAAACAACCAAAACTATTTTGAATCAGACATCAATTTATTATCCTAATATCATAAAAATTCCTTTCAGAGGATTTCCATCAAAGTTTCATTTCAAAAATCTCATTCTCAAGAGCTCCTTCAAATAAAATTCCAGTAACGTTTGAATAAAAATTCCTTCATCAGACTGTAGAGCTTATTCTGTAAATAAAATATACATAATAAATATCCTCTGTCACAGTATTATTTTATGGTCAATCGTAAATAGTATTAGTCTTTAGGTGCAAGGTGGAACTAACCTGCAAACTTCATATAAGTGGCTAATGGGGGTGGGGCAGCCGTCTAAACCTTTCCTCAATTCTGAGGTATCATAGTTTAATTTCTAAAAGAAAGCAAAGAAAAACTTTAAATAACCAGTCTTTATAATGTTCATAACAATAAGCTTCTTAAATATATAAAATATACCTGCAAAAGGCTCAAGTACTTTCGTTGTAACAATTATATTATGAGGTGTTTCCGAGGCTGCTCACGACAGATATCTTGTCCTAAAACCTATGCTTTATAAATCTTCTGGCAGCCTAAGGGTTAAGTCCTGAAAAGGAAGCATATTTTAAAAGGAAAGAATGGAACAACCGTGTTCTCAAATTTTTAAAATAAATCCCATAATATGTAATCTTGTTCCATAATAGTTTACCTTATGAGATGTCTCTCTGTTTTATGTTTAAGAATGAATATTACTCCAAAATGGGTTTCAAGCTAAATGCTGCCCAGTTTCAAACCGACAACTGCCTCGCCACCATCAAGCACACCATGCTGCTTTATCACTTCTCAGCACCTGTCTTCTGGTGCTTTGTGAGAAAAAGAAGGGCCAAGCCACTCAGGTTTGCGTAATCCGTGCTACTGTCCTGCTGACGTCAGACTGGGCAGCTTAGTCAAAACATGAAACTCTCCCATATTACATCAAGTGTAGAGTCCCCTGGATCTTTACCTCTATATTTAAACATTTTAGAAGGCAGAAATAGATGAAATTAAGTGATTCTTTAGGTGACTCAAGCACAACTGTGCAAACGAGCAGACTGAAGGGAAACATAATATTTCTACAAGATCATTATTTACATCATATTCTCAAAAGAATATTCACATATACAATTATAATTCTCACTGGCTAACGCTAAATCTCAACAAATTATATTATTCTAATGTGCTTATATCTAATTATAAATATTATAAACAGATGTTATACTTTCAACTGCATATTAAAGTGTAAAGCAATTCCAATAATTATTGAGCAATGCAGAGGGTAAAGCAAAATTGCATTTAAACTTAGGAATAATGACAATTCAAATATATTTCTGGATCACTTCTGAACATAAAAATTTATAACTTCTCAATCACATACTGACCAATTTAAGGTCTCATTTAAGCCATATTTCGGCAAATAAGTTTTTAATGTAAATATCCACCATGCTTCTCTTTTCAACAGAAGTCTTTCTAAATTACCACCTGTTGTTGATTCATGTATTTTTTCAATACCAACAAACTGAAGACTAGAAATTTGGTATTTCCTTTCAATAAAATGTCTTGCTGGGGTGATCCTAAGTCACCTCTTCTAATAGTATTTTATGTTCAGAAATCCTCATTTTAAGAGGTCGAGTGGTCTCTCCTATATAATACAATGCAATGGAATAATTGAACAATGGACCATGGAAGGATTAATAAATCTTACACCTCATATTCCACGTTTCTATTGTTTACCTAAAATACATAAAAGTCTTTATAATCCACCAGGTAGGCCAATCATTTCAGGCATTGGTTCTATAACAGAACCTTTATCAATTTATGTAGATTATTATTGTAATCATTTGGTATTTAATACATGGGCTCACTTAAAAGACAGTAAACGTTGTATACAAATATTAGAAGAAGTTAACAATATGAGAAAGGGAATGGATAATGACAATTTTGTATTAGTAACATTGGATGTCAGGAATCTCTATACTAGCATCCCACATGATGAGGGTCTGCAAGCCATGAATTATTTTCTATCATTAAGAAATGAGAACAAACCTGATAAAGATTTTTGTTATCTCTGATTAGAATAGTATTAAAAAATAATTACTTTTCATTTGAGGACAAAAATATTTACAGAAAACAGGAACTGCAATGGGGGCAACACTAGCCCCAACATATGCAAATTTGTATATGGCCTATTTTGAAAACTATATATTTGTTCGGATACTAATCCATATAAATAAATATTATCATCTATAAACATTTTATAGATGATATATCCATTATTTGGGAAGGAACATCACAAGAATTAGAATCATTTAAAGATTTGTTGGAAACCTCTAACAAAAACCTGGTCTTTACTATGACATATGATTTGATGAAATCACCTTTCTGGATTTAAAATCCTAAAAGGAAGGCAGATTATGTACAGATCTGTTTAGAAAAGTGATAACACAAAATACAGCATTACATAATAAAAGTTTTCACCCAAAGAAATTAAAGGATAATATACCATATAGTCAAATGTTACAAGTGAAAATAAATAGTATTTCTGAAAACTGTGATAAAAATCTGACAGATGTAACACAAAGATTTTTGTTAGAGGTTATGCCAAACACACTTTAGAAACAGCAAGAAAAAAGTAGATTTGATAGACAGAAACAGTCTTTTACAAAACAAGGTACACGGTTCAAGTCCCACACCTAAATTACAATGTCAACAAAATACTCAAAACTTTGGAGCAATTGAAAATATCATTTTATCTGATTGGAAAACATTACAAACTAATGATTTAGGATGTAAGATTTTTGAAAATAAACCATGGGTTACGGCATGTAGAACTACTACTATACGAAATAAAATTGCTAAAACTTAACATTGGAAAAGTAATACAGAAGGTGTTGGTTGGTTTAGAAGTGATATAAAGGTTTCTTTCCATGTGGTAATTGTGTGCATTGCAATAGTGGCAAGAAAACCAAGATTATTAAGAGCACTTGTGAAGAAAAAGTTTTTCAGATTAGCAGTTTTATTACTTGTAACACCAATTATGTAGTTTACTGTATAATATGTCCTTGTGTATTGTATTATATAGGAGAGACGACTGACCTCTTAAAATGAGGATTTCTGAACATAAAAGTACTATTAGAAGAGGTGACTTAAGATCACCCTAGCAAGACATTTTATTGAAAGGAAACACCAAATTTCTAGTCTTCTGTTTTTGGTATTGAAAAATACACAAATCAACAAGAGGTGGTAATTTAGAAAGACTTCTGTTGAAAAGAGAATCATGGTGGATATTTACATTAAAAAACTTATTTGCCAAAATATGGCTTAAATAGGACCTTAAATTGGTCAGTATATGATTGAGAAGTTATAAATTTTTACGTTCAGAAGTGATCCTGGAATATATTTGAATTGTCACTATTCCTAAGCTTAAATACAATTTTGCTTTACCCTCTGCATTGCTCAATAATTATTGGAATTGCTTTCACACTTTAATATGCAGTCTGGAAAGTATAACATCTGTTTATAATATTCATAATTAGATATAAGCACATTAGAATAATATAATTTGTTAAGATTTAGCGTTAGCCAGTGAGAATTATAATTGTATATGTGAACATTCTTTTGAGAATATGATGTAAATAATGATCTTGTAGAAATATTATGTTTCCCCTTCAGTCTGCTTGTTTTGCATAGTTGTGCTTGAGTCACCTAAAGAATCACTTAATTTGATCCATTTCTGCCTTCTAAAATGTTTAAATATAGAGGTAAAGATCCAGGGGACTCTACACTTGATGTAATATGAGAGAGTTTCATGTTTTAACCGAGCCACCCAGTCTGACATCAGCAGTGATGTAGCATGGATTACGTGCACATCTGAGTGGCTCGGCCTTCTTCGTTCCTCACAAAGCACCAGAAGACAGGTGCTGAGAAGTGATAAAATGCGTGGTGTGCTAATGGCAGCGAGGCAGTTGTCAGTTTGAAACCGGCAGCATTTAGCTTGAAACCCATTTTGGAGTAATATTCATTCTTAAACATAAAACAAGAGAGACATCTCATAAGGTAAACTATTATAGAACAAGATTACATATTATGGGATTTATTTTAAAAATTTGAGAATGTGGTAGTTCCATTCTTTCCTTTTAAAATATGCTTCCTTTCAGGACTTAATGGTTTCAGGAAACACCGCATAATATAATTGTTACAACAAAAGTACTTGAGCCTTTTGCAGGTATGGTATATTATATATATTTAAGAAGCTCTTTGTTATGAACTTTATAAAGACTGGTTATTTAAAGTTTTTTCTTTGCTGTCTTTTTAAAATTAAACTATGATACCTCAGAATTGAGGAACGGTTTAGAGCAGCTGCCCACCTCCATTAGCCACCATATGAAGTTTGCAGGTTAGTTCCACCTGCACTTAAACACTAATACTATTTACGATTGACCAGAAAATAATACTGTGACAAAGGATATTTATTATGGATATTTTTATTTACAGAATAAGCTCTACAGTCTGATGAAAGATTTTTTTATTCCAAAACATTACTGGAATTTTATTTGAAAGAGCTCTTGAGAATGAGATTTTTGAAAATGGAACTTTGATGGAAATCCTCTGAAATGAATTTTTATGATATTAGGACAATAAATTAATGTCTGATTCAAAATAGTTTTGGTTGTTTGTGGTTGAGACAGGTTCTTTTATATAAACAATTACCAAACAGAAACCTGTATAATTGGGTCCATTTTACAGACAGTTCCTCTGAGAAGACAATACTGGACAAAAGAGAAACCAAAACCTCCCCAATTTGGGCAGTAGCTTCTTAACCTCCTCTACCAGCCAGCAAGCAAGGTCATTTGTCCCTATTTGGACCAGGATGTTAGATCCTATACCTTCCATTTAAATTATGCTGACTATTTAGTCAGTGTCCTCAAGCTGAAGCTCCTGGGAAACATCTGACCTGTACTCCTCCCACTCATTTCTGTTCAGATGGGCATCAACACCACAAATCAAATAATAGTAGTGTTAACCCCTTTTCTATAACTAAGATGGTTTAGTATTGTATCTGTATTAATCTAAATTTTTTGTACATAGCATGGTATCTGTAGTAATCTATTTTTTTATCTTTTGAAGATGCAAAAATACTTCTGGGATTTATTTGCAACATGCATTTTGATATTTACCAGCAGGTATGAACTGTGATACCATATGAAATATCTAATTTTTAAAATATTTATTGTTAATTTTTGTTCTTTAATGTTAGTCTATTATTTAGCACTTGCAATTCATTACACTGCTGTCACTATTTGGGATTGCACATTTAATTCCTAGCTATTTATACAGCACTTTAGGTGGTGTCCACCACTCTTGATAAAGCCATTAGGTGAAACATTGAGTCTTGGGTGTGCACCCTCCTAACGTTAATAAAATCTATTGGTCTGTCCTCCATCTGCCAGGTTTCTTTCTCTTAATCTAAGTTCAACTCACCACTAACCTTCTCCTGACACTGACAGTTATATTCCCATCCACTCCCCAGTCAAGAATTCTTTTATTGTGATCTGATAGGCATTTGATGAGGGGTTCTTTTTTTTTTAGCTATTACGTATCATTTTTGTTAAAATTTCAGATAGAATACATTACATAGAGTGAATCAATGTGGACACCATAATGAGTAAACTACAACTTCATTCTATATTTCATTAGCATTAAATTTCAAGAACATACATTACTTCAAGTTCATCAGGTAAACACTGGCAACATACATGTATTTATTCTATTGCAGGGTAGTTAGTTACTTGGTTGGCATCAGATACACTAGATCTTACAATCCCTTAATATCATTACCTCTGCTGGTGGCAAGGAGGCCAATAATTTGCCCCAGCTTGTGGCAAAAAGCTCTTTCTGCCTTCCATTATGTAGGTCAAACACCCAGTGCCAAGACTTGCAGGGTCAGTGTTTTCCATTTCATCTGCATGGGTGTTACACAGCAGAACCAGGTGTTTAGGATGCATTGCTGAGAAATGGTCAGTAGGACCTGTATCCATCTGGGTCATGGCTCCCAACCTTGCTCCCAAAGACATAGTTCCAGATGGGGCCCTTCCCCAAGTCAGTGTAGTTTTGGAGCTGGTATATATGAGACCTTGAAGCAAAAGTTTTTAAAGACTAGCCACACCAAAGAAATCCCACTTCATTATTGTCTTTAGCTTCATAAACCAAGCAGAGATCCCCAGGCTATGCCTGATGTTTCATCCAAATGTGGGCTTCCACAGGGCAGAGGATTTGCATTTAAACAATACAATTACATCATAAACATATTGTAATAAAAGTTAAAATCACATCTGTACATGTATGCCTTTTAGGAATCCCTCAGATTAACAGTGTGACAGAATGCTCCTCTCCTCATCACTTCATAGTCTCCTAGTTTTTCATATATAAATTCTTATTCACATCATATTTAAGTGGAACTGTGCATAGATGATTAATAGTCATTATCAGACTGTTCCTGCTAGCTTGATATTTCTAGGTTGTGCAAATTAACACATTAGTTCATATTACATGTATTTCTTACAGTGCCAGTGCTTAATGCAATAAATTCAGTGTATTCTTATTACTCATCATAAAGTATGATATATATATATATATATATATATATATATATATATAGACACACACAATGGGGTGAGTGGTAAATGAGTGTGATAAATTATGTTATTTTCAACAGGGTGTGATAAATATAAGACCTGACATTTATCACACCACAGCCATGCAAAACTGCACAAAGCCATGCAAATGGTACATTTTGCAACAATAAGGCCCCATTGTATATATTGGATAGCAGTGGGCACTAGGTGATATGGAAATATGTTTCAGTCCTGTACAGTGACCTCTGGACCTTCACTTGTGGCTTCGCCACTGTGAGTATTCAGAGGTCGCTCTAAAGGAGTGAAGATATTTTCCATATCACACTCATGCCCATCATGTATCCCTATATATAGATATCATTGCATGGT
This sequence comes from Neoceratodus forsteri, assembly GCA_016271365.2. Classification (NCBI taxonomy): domain Eukaryota; kingdom Metazoa; phylum Chordata; order Ceratodontiformes; family Ceratodontidae; genus Neoceratodus; species Neoceratodus forsteri. The sequence continues at coordinate 631,538,968 of CM057455.1, read as the reverse complement.
AGCACCACTATAGTTAGGGTTTAGTAGGCACTCTAAGGTTAAATCTCATTTTTGCACTTTATTAACTTTGCAACCATTCAACAGATTTGCATGGCATTTTGCATGAGCAGTCCTGTGTGACTAATCTGTGGATTTGCCAAGTTTCATTTGGGACAGATTCATGGATTCTAAGTTCTGTATAGTGCAAAAAGTGAATTTTTGAGGATTCTTTCCTCGTTGATTTTACTGGGTTTTCTGTAAAGATGGCTGGCACCCAGACAGATTGGAATTTTGGTCTGAAATGTTCAGGGTAAAAAGGGTTGGCCTCAGTTGTGCCCTTTGCTTGTCTAGTGAAAACACTATTAATCCTTTCCTAGGTTATTCAGTTTTGAAAACAACACTTTGAAATAGCTGTAGTAAACAAAAAGATTATTTTTCTTATTGACAACATGCTTTTTCATGAGGGGAAAATCCTTTGTCGTTTGCCGCCATCTTGTTTTCTGTTTTCCTAAACATTAAAATTTGGAAAACCACATAAATAACATTCTGGAGACTGACCAACACATGTAGCTTATTAATCAGGACCCCTTAGCTGCATTCTGCACTTAACTATTGGGTAAATGCCTTTGAAATGTTGTTTTTAACATAATAAATCTTTTTGTGATTTGTGATGCAAAAGATTCTTTTTTGTATCACAAGTGACTAAAACGATTTTCTAATTTGCTGATATATTTTCCTGGTGTTTTGTGTCACCCTTCACCCTCTGATTGCCTTCACCATATTTTAGTTTTATATTTATATATTTGTGTTTTATATTTCTCCCTGGTATACAGTGGCTCCTTCACCATCCAATCACCACTCCCATGATTATTATTTATTATTTCTCAGGTATCTTGTGGCAACCCCACCCTCCCATTGCTGTCCCTGTAACATTTTCTTTTGTCCCTGGTGTCCAGTAGCATCCCCACTCTCACCTGTTGCTGTACCTGTAATAAAGAAAATGGTCCTTCATGTCCCTCACCAATATGCCCCACCCCATCCCACCCTTCCGATGAGAACCCACCTTCCCACACCCCCCATACCCTCACTCTCCTGAACAGGTCCCAGTGTAAAGATCCACTCTCCCATCGAAGACAAATTTTGCTGCTGGAACCACTAGCTGCTACATACAACATTAAGGTAAGTGCAGTTCAATGTATCTCAATGGGAGTTTTCAACTTTGCTGCATAACTTTGCCATTATTGCATATTTGGGCACTAAATTTTCAACATGGCCTTTCTGAGACATTTGCAACAGAAAAAACATTATAGTTTCACCTCTCTTGCCTCTTCACAAATCAGATGTGGGTGTGCCTGGGGGTTGCAAACCCTTATGCTCATCCCTTTCTCTTATAGTGTGCTCATCTCTGCTTAGTTACTGATGGAATGTGGTGAGCATTAGAGATGACAACCCCAAGGCACATGCCATACCTGATTTGGTAAAGATGCAAGAGTTGTAAACAGTAACAGTTTTCCTGTTGTTTCCTCGCAGGGTGGTGGGTTGTTAGGGTTGGAAACCCTAATGTCATATTTTCCTACTTTTGTCACTTTAACCCTAACTGGTGTATTAATGAAGTTTTTTTGCAAAGAAAATATATATAACATTTGTGGCATACCAAAGCAGTCAGGCTCAGTTCAAATATATAGATGTCCACCTGTCCAATTTTCATATAACAACAATTCATGTTCATCTGTAAAACATATATTCAAAAATATTATCTAAAGATCAACATTAGCCTAAGATGTATACTGTATTAGATATGTCTATGAAAAGCTTATAAAATACCTCATAATTTATCTTTTCATACAACAGGATAAAGTTCTCTATACAATTCTGTTGTCATATAAATCTGTATAAAGAAACAGTTCAATGAGAATCCATAGCTCAGACACTTCTCTCTCATTGTCTTTGTCATAAACTTTTTCATTTCTACTTAATACAGTAACCTGAAACGTTTTATGAAAACCCATTGCCCATACATTTCTCTCTCATTATTCTCAGTCACAAACATTATTCATTTCTACTTCTTATAATAGTCTGTATGAGAGAGCTACATTGCACCAAAGTTTATATCAGATTAATTTGTAGCTTAAAGGATGCATTTACATTTTAACATACCTTCTGTTTTTAAAATCAAAATTTCATTAATTTCGAGTTTCTGCTGATGCATGTATAGGAAAAAATAAACTGAAAACATGCAGCTTACTACATTAAGTGGAAATGAAAAAATGTTTATGACAAAAATAATGAGGGAGAAGTGTCTGAGCTATGGACTCTTACAAAATATGTTTTTAATACAGATTTATATGACAACAGAATTGTGCAGGAAACCTTATCCTGTTTTATGAACAGAGAAATAATAAAAGAAATGTTTTAAGATTTCAAACAAGTCCCAGCTGAGGCACTTACATCTTTCTCTCATCTGCTGTCATGTCTCTCATTAAATAAACATCATGCCCATGTGTGTGAAATAATGGATTTATCTGTGCAGCCACCAGTGTGCGCATCTGAGAAAGAGTAATGTGGTCAGGGACAGCCCAGTGTCCAGCTGCCTCTGTGGCACAGATGGTAGCACAATCAGAATGTTATTCTGGGCTGTCTGGGTTCAAGTCCCAGTTGAGGCACTTACTTCTTTCTCTCATCGGTTGGTATGCCTCTCATTAAATGCACATCACACCCATGTGTTTGAAATAACATATTTATTTGTGCAGCCACTGGTGCGTGTATCTAAGAAAAAGTAATGTGCTCAGGGACAGCCCAGTGTCCAACTGCCTGGGAAGTGCAGCCATTAGCGCAATCAGAATGGTATTCCAGGTGGCCTGGGCTCAAGTCCCAGCTGAGGCACTTACTTCTTCTCTCATCTGTTGATATGCCTCTCATTAAATGCAAATTGCACCATGTATTTGAAATACAGTGCATTCCGCTTTGTGTGCACAGCCACGGGACCAGACTAATTTGTGCACACAACCAAAATGCACTAAACTGAAAATCAAAGAAATAAGCACTGAGTTAAATGCGGTGGCATGAAAATCAATTTATTACACTTTATGGTACCGTATTAAGATAAAAAATAAACAGTAGGTTAAAATAATAGCATTATTTAAAATTTGCATTTGAGTGTTTCAGCACATTAAAAGCATTAAAAAGCATAAAACTCATTAAGAGCATTAAAGTTGTAAGAGCATTAAATTTCACTGAGTACATTACCACTCAGTCCCAGTAAGCTGTAGAAGTCTGTTGTTTGTGCTTGTCTTGCAGTTCACTTGCTTAGAGACTCAAGTTTTTTTCAAAGCTGTAGTACCAGTTGAAAATTGTTTGCTCCCTTGTGTCTACACAGTGCCTTATTTATCACATCATCATCCAGACTTCAGCAGTGGAAGGTGACAGTACCTCTGGCTCATCATCATTGTCCTCCTCGGCAGCCACACCTGACCCGAGCAATGTAGCACAGATGTCCTTGTCTGTCAGCTCACAGCTCGTGGGCTCCTCGCCATCCACCATGACAAACTCTTCAAAGTCGCTACTGTCATGCCTTCTGGTGGTTGTACAACTTCTAATTGAGCTGGATTGTCCTCCTCTGCTTCTTCAGAGCACTGTCTAATCCTCATCTTATTGAAACAGTTTTTATTGTTTCTGGTGATACGTCACCCCAGGCAGCATGAAGCAGATGTATGGCATCTAATAGCAAAATCGATTTGGCCACTGCATTAAAATTAAAATCATCATGTGATTCCATGCCCAGTAGGATTTTACTCACTATTCGGTGTCAGAAGTGCTGCTTTAAGTTCATTATAACACCCTGGTCCAAGGCTGTATGAGGGACGTATAATTCGAGGGAGGAAAAACACCTAGACATTCTGTAAGTTCATTTACCTGTGTGCAGGGCAGCTGTCAACAAGCATGGCAATTTTGTGGTGCTGCCGTCTCATTTTTATCCCTTATCCAGCAGTCAGATGCATCAAGTCACTTTCTGCTTGCTTATCAAGAACCCTTTTATACCCAATGGCATTTTGTGATTTCCACCATTAGCCAACCTGCAGTTGGGTCAAAGTTAAGGTTCATCTCTGCTGTCAAAGACATCACTTTTTGAAGCAGAATGTACCCTGAGAGAGGAACACCATGATCATGAGCTGCAGTGAACCACCTAAAAGTGCATCTTCAACGTGGATATCCTTTCCTTCCCATTTGTGCTTTCTATCCTTATTTGCTCCGGTACTCCATTCCTGTAGAATAGCCTCTCTTTTGTTTAAAATTCTCCCCACAGGATACATCAACACCAAAGTCTGCTGCAAGCTGTTTCCATGTTATTCCTGGGACAAGAGCCTGATCCAGCAATTTGATTTTTCTTTCAAGGCTCAGAACATGCAGTTTCAGTTTGCCCATGCTGACTTATGGACTGAGTGGACTGGTATCAGGTAGACAGTTAGAGCTCTAAACTTGCCGTGAAGTGTTAGATTTAACCTGGAGCAATTAACGAGGTGATAATTGAGGGTTTATTTGGGACAGCATAAGTGAATGGAGCACTAAGGAAATCAAGCATTAATTGCCTCATTTCACACCTCGCAGCATTTAATTAACAAATGCAGCTAAATTTGTGCACACAACTGAAATTGAGTGTGCACACACCAAATCATTTATCACAGAGAACTACAGTGAATGAATTGGGCCCCAGGTGATCTTGTGCACACAGTCGGGAAGTGCACACAACTGAAAAACACATAAGTGGAATGCTGTAATTTATTTATCTATGCAGCCACAGGTATGTGCATCTGAGAAAGAGTAATGTGCTCAGAGACAGCCAGTGTCAATCTGCCTCATTGACACAACTGGTAGCTTAATTGGAATGGTATTCCGGCAGCCTGGGTTCAAGTCCCAGCTGAGGCACTTACTTCTTTCTGTCATCTGTCGATATGTTTTAAGATTTGCATAGACATATTGAATATGTTTCTTAGACTATTGATTGTCTTTGAAACTTTTTTGAATATCTGTTTTACATGAATTGTTATTATATGAAAACTGGACATGTGGACATCCATATATTTGAACTGAGCTTGATAGCTTAAGTACTCCACCAATGACATACATATATATATATATATATATATATATATATATATATATATATATATATATATATATATATATATATATATATATATATATATATATATATATAATATAGGCTTAGTCGTGCCCTATAGTTAGGGTTGAGTAGGCACTTTAATGTTAAACCTCAATTTTGCACATTAATAACTTTGCAGCTGTTCAATGGATTTGAACGAAATTTGGAATGCTTGGTCTGGTATGGTAGATCAGTTGATTGACCAAGTTGCATTTTGGTCAGATGTCGGTTTCTGCACAGCAAATGCTAAAAAACATGTTTTCGCCTCTTTTGACACATTTTTGCCCATGGTGCTGCGACCACACCATGAGATCTTTTGTCTGAAATTTGGAATGTAGAAGAGGTTCAGTCAAGTAACAATTCACCATTGGATTGGTAAAAAATATTAATCCATTCCAAAATTATTAAATTTTTAATGTTCAGGTTCTGAGAGTGCTCAGTTCGCTCCAAGATTTATATGGTTATTTCTCAGGCAAAGATTGGGCTCAAGGTCAAGGATATTGAAGCTTGCAGACTAGGAACCTGGTTCACCAGAAAATTCCTTGTCTGTGAGCTGCCATCTTATTTTCAGTTTTTCCTCAAAACAAAATGTTGTACCTTTCTCCACGGGTGACTTTTAGACCAAATGTAGTGCGGGTTTTGTTGAGGGTGACCCCTCCACAAAGCCATACCTTTGGTTTGGCTCATTTTGTCAAAAATAGCTTTTAAAATTTACAAATTTTGACCATGACTTACTAACGAACCTAGTCTGCAAACTGTCACAATCCTAGTCCGCAACCTTGCAGTTAAGGATTTTGCTACCTCACAGACTAGTATTTTAAAAACTTTACCATTGCATTGTTAATGAACAGTTTGGTCTTTTTACTTGACATTTGCAGGGTATTGAGGGAATGTGCCCTACAGTTGTGAATTATGCTGATTAGGCGTTAGGGAATTAAATGGTTCGATAGATATGATATCACAAGTTGAGATTTTCCCCATAGGATAACATTGAGGCTCCCATTGCACTTTTCAGTACCCATAGCTCATAAATGATGACATACATGGATTCAGTCAATTTATGCCTTGTGGATGTCTCACTGTCACAATTACAACGTCAATTTATTTTTTAACTGTTTTGGTTTCCAATATATCGACAAATTAGTGTTACAAGGGTTCCTTGCACTATAGGGCTGCTTTATGGCTCTGTAGCTATGTGAGTAGGAGCACAGGGCCCAGAGGGCCATCACTCTACAGATGCATATCATTTTGCAGAAATGGGCAGCTAGCGTGCTCCCACCAACACATGCTATTTACTACTTATACTACACTTCTTCAAAAAGTAAGGACATTTATTACAAAAAACATCATTTAATGCATCAGTTAGGGTTAAAGCAAAACAAAAGTGAGAAATGAGACATTAGGGTTGAGCTCCCAACCCCCAACACCCTACACCCCTCCACAGACTGACAGGTGCCGGGTGTGCCATGCAGTCATGAGGCCAAACTCTCATACAATTCTCCTTTACTGTAGCATGTCAACCTGTTTACACATGGAACAGAGTGAGAGTTGGGCCATGACCCCATGGCACACACCGCACCTGTTAGTCTGTGGAGGAGGGGAGGAGGGTGTTGGGAGGTTAGGGCTCAACCCTAACATCTCATTTCCTCATTTTTGTTGCTTTAACCCTAACTGAAGCATTAAATGAAGTTTTTTGCAATTAATATACACTCTACTCATACACACACACACACACACACACACACACACACACACACACATACTGTATACATATTTGCAAAAACTGTGTTAATGCACCAGTTAGGTTCAACTCAATGCCACAAAAGTAGGAAATGTGGCATTAGGGTTTCCAACCCCACTCACCAAGCAGCAATAGGACAAGACCACACAAGCAACCACATACAGCCATCATCAGGTAAGACAAACAACAAGCAACTGTTTCCAGATGACACAAATGCAGTACCACTGATTTCCTACCTTTGTGGTTTGTATCTGTGGCTTATACAGCCACACCTGTGTTTTGTCTATAATAACGGTGTTCATGAGTACATGTGGCTGCAGAAGTGCAGACAGAAGGCACCATGGGGCCTACACCTCTGCAAACAGAGATATTCATGCACACTGCATGAGGTACATCACTAGATAGCATGATTCTCTAATGGATAGTTTTCTACATGCAGCGGTAAAACTGAAAAACTGGTACCCCATTGAAAATGTTGCTGCTCAAACCATGATGCCCACATTGCAGAAGCATGCCCTTGTGGAGTCAGTGTTTGTGTCTTACACCTGTATCCAAAGAGGTGCAGGCCCCAGGGCCTATGCTTCAACACACAGCAGCACTGTTTTTAAGCAAATTTTTATTGATTATTTTCCAAGAATAATGAATGAAATAACATAAAATATTACATATATTATGACATTTTCATACATATAATTTAAGTTCATAATTTATCTCATTGTGAACATTAAATATGGTTCACTACAAAATGTATCCTTAAACCCCACCCCAGGCTCACTTTCTGCACAGATTCCTGGTGGTTATAATTTAAGGAAAACATCACTTTAAAGGTCTTATACAACAAAAGGCAACCTATGCATTACACATTATTCATGGTTGTAGCATTGGGGAAAATTGCTATAATATCTCTCCATGTAGAATGTAAAATATTGTTAGGAGATTCCAAATGATCTTGTAGTCTTTCTATTAATAAACATTCCTTAACAGGGGTGGGGTGTCCTACCTGGACTTCAGGAAGGCATTTGAAACCATCTCCCAAAGGAGACTTGTAGGCAAGGTGAAAAGTTTGGGGATGGAAGCAAGCTCACTAGTTGGAAGGAACACTGGTTGGTGGGGAGGATTCAGATGGTCAAAGTTAATGAGGTGTACTTATAGGAGGAAAGAGTGACAAGTGGGGTTCCACAGGAGTCTGTGTTGGGATCCATACTGTTCAACATATATATTGGGGACATCATAGAGGGTCTGCATGGGAAGCCATGTCTGTTTGTGGATGACATGAAAATCTGTGGTAGCAGGGTGGATATGACAGAAGGGGTGGAGGATATGAGGGAGGACATGGCCAGGTTGAAGGAGTGAAACATAGAAACATAGACTTTGAAGGCAGATAAGGACCACTTGGCCCACCTAGTCTGCCCATTTTCCTACCTACAGGACAGGCCGCAGATCCTAGTTAACCAACAGCATATTTCTTCCTACTCCCAGGTCAGAAAGGTGGCAATTATGGTTCAATACAAAAAGTGCAAGATTATGCACATATGGCATAACAACCCAAAGGCAAAATACAAACTTGGGGAAGAGATTGAGGAGACAGAGCAGGAAAGAGACCTGGGGATTACCATCTTAGACAAACTGAAAGTCTGGGGTCAGTATAACAGGGCAGCAGGAAAGGCACCTAGTATGCTGACATGCATAGAAGGGGTTTCACAAGCAGGTGAAGGGTGGTGATCCAGCCGCTGTACAAACTATGGTCAGACCACACATGGAATATGGGTCCAGTTCTGGAGGCCATACCAGAAAGAGGACATGGACCGGCTGGAAAGGGTCAAGAAAAAGTGACCAAAATGGTGTGGGGGATGCAGGGAGGCCATATGAGGAGAGGTTGGGAAGCTGGACCTGTACTCACTGGAGGAGGATGAAAGGGATGTGGTGGAGACATTCAAATACTTGAATGGCATAAACAGGTGAGGGTAGACAGCACATTCAAACTGAGTAAAGAACAATCCCATGAGACGACATACTCTCAAAATGGAGGGGCAGGTTCTTCAGTGAGAGTGTGGTACAGCCATGAAATAGGCTGCCGGAGTGGGTTGTGGGGATGGATACAATAGAGAACTTCAAGAGGGCATGGGACCTGCACATGGGACTGGCGGGCAGAGTGCAGGCTGCAAAATAATGGAGGAAATCTTTCTGGGGGAAGGGTTCACACGGGTCATAATGTTGCACACTTAATAGCATACAGCATTATGGTGAACCCGGACCTGTGAGCTCCCAAGGAGGACCCCACCCAGAGTTGAGAATCTTTAGTGGGGGGTCCGAGGGTGCATACCCATAATGGGGGTGTGGGGCAAACCTCCCTGGAATAAAGACATATGCCTCATGGCATAAATCACACTGCACGATTTGCCTGCGGCAATATGTCTTGATGACATAATGACCCCATGCCAGAAGGGTTACGGGCATACTGGATGGACTTTGAGGTCCTAATCTGCTGACATCTTTCTATGATTCTATAATTATTAACCCATTTATTTACACAGAAACATAGAATTTGACAGCAGATAAGGACCGCTACTCACCTAGTCTGCCCATTTCCCTACCTAATGGATAAGCTGCAGATCCTAGTTAACCAACAGCCTATTTCCTCCTACCCACCACTAGAATTGCCTTATGTTTGTCTCATGCATTCTTGAATTCCTCCATTGTTTTGACTGTACGACCTCCTTAGGAAGGCTGTTCCATGTATCCACAACCCTCTCTGTGAAGAAATACTTCCTCACATTACCACTGAGCCGTCCCCCTCTATCTTCAAATTGTTCCCCTTGTTTTGCACATCTCTTTTCTGAAAGATGTTACCTCTTGGACTTTGTTGATTCCTTTGAGGTATTTGAAAGTTTCTATCATGTCCCCCTCTCCTCCTTTCCTTGAGGCTATACATCTTTAGTTCCTTTAGTCTCTTTAGTCTTTTTCATATGTCTTCTGATGCAGACCCTGTATCATTTGGTTGCCCTCCTCTGGACAGCCTCCGCCCGTCTATCTCTTTGTGGAGTTGGGGTCTCCAGAACTGTACACAGTACTCCAGATGTGGTCTTACCAACTGTCTGTACAGAGGGCCAACAACTTCCTGTTTTCTACTGGTGATACCTCTCCTATGCATCCAAGTATACCTCCAGCCCTCCTTACTGCCTTCTCACATTGCTGGCCCACCTTTAGGTTGTCTGATATGATTATCCCAGGTCCCTTTCCATTTTTGTTGTTGTCAGTATCTCACCCCCATTGTTCCCCTTGTTTTTGTTTCCCAGGTGCATTACTTTGCACTTCTTTGCATTGAATCTAAGCTGCCATACATTTGACCATTCCTCCAACCTTGCCAAGTCCCTTTTCATCCTTTCCACCCCACCTTGTGTATCAACCCTGTTGCAGATCTTTGTGTCATTCCATTCAGACAGATGGGTGATTCCATTCAGCTAAAATCACAAGATGCAACCAAATAATATTTTTCCTTGCTAAAATTTATTATTAAACATAACAAATACAGAATGGTGTATTAGCTAGTACAATATCAAAACAGATTTAATTAAAATGGGTTTAACAAATTGGATTGATTTATTACAATACAAAGAATTAATTTCATGGGAAGAATTTAAAACTCAATCTAGTTTACAGCAGCAAGCAAACACGTTTAGAGCTTGATACATAATTTTGAAAACGACTTATAACAAATATTTTGAATTCCCAAGAATTAAAAAAATAACATTCACTTCACAGATTTAGTTGTATTTCTGCAAATCTATAACAAAGGTACTGGTAGTATAGTAGCAGTGTCCTACAATAAGTTTTCTTTATCTTTAAAAATCAAATCAGCTGAATTTTGCTAGAGTAAATAAAAATGGGCAACATAATTAAATGTTCTAATGTAAGACCAGAACTGATGCCAAATTAGAATAAATGCAATTAAACTATATACTTACCCTAAAATAAATCAATACAATATAAAATAATTGACTAAGCATTTGTAACTCCATATAGACTGAACCAATTTACTCAGCAACAAAAATAGAATGCTGGCACAATTGCAATACCTAAGGAAAGATAGAGCATTATCATTTACTATGCAATTGTCCAAAAATTTTAGAATGGTGGACAAAAATACACTTGTAACTTGATAAAATTTTAGATAAAAGAATTCCCATGACACTCAGATATTTTTACTGAATTATTTTTATTCACTAGAGTTGGATAAGAAAGAACAAAAATCCTGGCTTTGGTCACAATGACCAAAAATACAGAAGCACTGTTGCCATTTTTTGTAACATGGACTCTGTGGCTTGTAAGCTTCAGCAGCCAGAGGTCAGTGTGTATGTCTTACAGCTGTGACTGCAGAAGGACAGGTGTGTCAAGGGTTTGTATGCCTTACAGTATGCATGATGACCTGATGGTACAGACGTGTCAGTCAAAACAAAGTCAAAACAGGGTTTTTGGTTCTGCAGACAAACTCTTGTAATTTGGGTACTGTGGATTCATATCTCTGGCTGCAGGGGCCTGTGCTTTTGCACACAGAAGCAGTGTTGTGATTGGAGTAACATGAATCTCTATCTGCAGCAACATGTGAGTGTGTATGTGTTGTGGTGTGCATGTGCAGATACAAATCCATGAAGGGTAGCACATCAGTGGTACTGCATTTGTGTCATCTGGAAACAGTTGCATGTTGTTTGTCTTACCTGATAATTGCTGCCTTTGGTTGCTTGTGTGGTCTTGTCCTTTTGCTGTTTGGTGTGTGTGGGGTGGGAAAGTTAGAGTTAGAAACTCTAATGCCACATTTCCTACTATTTGTGGCATTGAGTTGAAACCTAACAAGTTCATTACGCAGTTTTTTTGCAATGAATTTCCTTTCTTTTTGAAAGTGATTGAACTCAAAATACAATCTGAGAAAGTGAATAAACTCAAAATACAATAGTACTGTACTTTTGGCTACAGTAGCAGGAGCCAACAGGTCTGCAGCCACTGATCCACATTCACAGTGCAAGAAATACATAGCCATTTCTATAGCTGCAGACAGAAACAGTAAACATGTTTCACAATGACATCTCCTGCATCGCATCCTCTAAATGTTCATTATTTTCAGTTTTCAAGTTGTCTATAGCAGTTTGTGTTATTTATGTTAACATTTGTTTTCTCATAATTTAGTAAGTGTAATCAGTGTGTTATGTACAGTTTGTTATAGTTATCTGTATCACATAATATCACAGTAAATTATAAATGAGTGTGTTACAATACTGCTCAAATTCAGAGCGCCAAGGAATAGGGCACTGTAAAAGATTTGGCAGTCCAGAAAGTAGCAGTACTGGGGGTGGGCACCGCAGTCCATTTAAAAGACATAGCTTGAATAGACAGACAGACAGACACATTCATACATATATAGAAATTGGGACAGAATTCGGCTCATTGAACCCACCCTACAACATGCAGTTTAAACTCCAAAATAAACCTCGTATTTAAACTTCCCATTTTGTCAGCAGTTATCATTGTAGGAAACATAACTATCCATAATTTGTGACCCCCTCCACACACACACACAGACTGGAATAAACAGTAGTCTTGCTTTGCTCTCTGATCTATTAGTAATTAGAAAATGGGCAAAGACAATTCTCTCTTCTGATTGGCTGAGACACTTATTTTGGTGGGCATCCATCAGACAATAGATGCCCACCAAATAAAAAAGCCCCAGCCAAACCTTCCTGATAACCACCAAAGTATCCATGTGCCCAGCACCCTGCTTCCTCATTGGCTGAAGTGCTGGGCACAATTTCAAACTGTCGCCATTTTTTTATGCTTAGCGAGTGACAGAGACCAAGTGAGCCACCACACACACACGCAGGCTAATAGATAACCAAGTGTCAGACACAGTCCCCTGGCAAACTGTTTTTTATTTTTATTTAGCAACACCACATATTATGTCAGGCAGACTCCTGACAACATGCTCCTGCTCAAAGCCGCCAGCTACATCGCGGCTTCCCTACAGCTCCTCTCCACATGCCCACCTCACTGAGTATCAGATACAGCCCCTGACAAACAGTTTTTCCTAATTTATTCTCTTCAGCTGTCAAAATGTAAAGATAATTAACACACTCTCAAGTTTCAATTATGCTGTAGGGAAAAAACAAATGACTGTTTCTCCCAAACCACGTTCATTCACAGTGGAAGCACTCCTGACTGCTCTCAAGCTGCCTTTTTCACATGCTTGCACATAGCTGAATATAATGAGTAACTGTCACCCACTCAAACACAACAATAATGGAGAGCATTTTAAAATACTTTTAGAATGCTTACTTTTCTACTCACAGAAACTGTTTTACAGCTGACCATCACCACTGTTGATCATATCCTGATTGGTGCTGCTGCTAATGACCCATTCCTCGCCCTTGGTAATGTCCCGCTTCACACAGCTCCCAGTAAATAAATAAAAAGAAAGGCGAACCTCAACAGTAATTTAAAATAAAAATAAATTTAGTAGTCTGCGCTCCTTCCCGTTCCACCGTACTATACTCAGGTGTCACATCTGCTGGGCACAGCAGACTCACACCACAGTACAAAACTAGTGTCAGAAACAAATGCCTGTTTTATTCCTCTGATGTGTCAGAGAAACTGGGACTTGAATCACCAGTCATTTCAGTTAAATTAGGATGTGAACTCTGCATCTACAACTCTTGCAGTAATAAATGGCAAAGTCCACTTTTTTTACTGAGTAAATATGTATTTCATGAAGGGACTGGGGAGTAACTAGCCTTTAAAAATGTGTATGAATGTGTAAAGAGAACTCAAAAATTAAAACTACAGGTCAAGGGTCTGGGGTCACTTAGGCACCCAGAAAATGTTTTGAACTAGGTGTATTCTGATGCATTTTGAGGGTCATTTTAAACAGAATTTGCTATCCTGCAACCTCATTCATCATGCCCAGTGTGTTGCAGTATAGCCCCTTCCTAAGAGTCCCCAAAGTCTAGTATGTTGTCTGAACCAGTCTCCCCATAGCCCAGCCTCCTACTCCAGTGTGGACATGGGCAAGCAAGAGCAGGTTTGAGTCTGGCTTGAGCTTAGTACCTGGCTTGGCTCAGATCAAATTCCATAAGCACTTGAGTGCCAAGGTCAAGCTGACTAATTTGTTGCCAAAGTAAGCATTTTTGTCAGCCTGAGCAATTATTGTAGGGTCTGAAATGGTCAATTCCTATGCAGAGCAGCCTGCAGTAGCCAGGGCTTGGCTCATTTTTGGGTTATAGAGTCAAGCCAGACATCTGGCTAGCTCTAGGTAAAATATTCTTGGCCTGCCCACCTCTACTCCAGTCCAAGGTCCCTGGCCCACCCTGAGCCCCACAAGTTGCACTGTGCTCCCTCCCTAGAATCCAACCTTCCCTGCAGCACAGTTAATTGCATCCTAGCCTCTTCCCTAGTGTCTCCAGCCCTCCAGCACAGCATTTTACCTTTTTGCCAGACTAGCAAGTTGCCCCAAAGCATTTCAAAAGGCATAGGGATGAGAGGCAGACACCAAGCAGTGACTTCAAGAAAACAGAGATGTGGCTATTACACTGACTAGTCCTTACCTTGGCTGTTGCTATGTAAGATCCCAGCTCAGCTGTTGTTCTTGGTTGGTTGCAACTTGGTTCTTCTCTCTCCCAATAGCACAGGCAACAGCAACAGAGTTCCCACCACCATGACCCTAACACCACTTGATGACCCTCTAAACCAAATACTGCTGCACTGCAGCCATGTGACAGAGTACCACAAGGTGAGCAATATGAAATACAAGATGGTTGGCTGGCTTCACAACTACATGGGCAGTACAGTATGGTCCAGGTCTATTACAGATCATCCAAGCCATTGCCACTCAGTGGACTTCCCAATCCTCACAGCCACACAGTTTTCAGCACTGGTCTGTAATCAGGCAAAGAATTATGCTTTAGCATGACTAGTGACTGGCTGCAAGTGCTGACTCCACATGCTGAGTACTTTCACCCATACAGATACACCATCCCTAATCTATGATTGACTTGTGGGTGGGTGTGGCTTGTGGCCATGATAGGGTTGACTAGGATGGTTCATGCTGGCTGTCACCCAGGAGATCTGATGAGATCATCCTGACAGCACTGGCTAGAAGTTCAGCCATGAGTGCCCACCTCTAGTCCCTTGACATCAAAGTCAGCGCCACCTTTGGTCTTACTTGCTTAGGTATGGAAGCTAGACTGAAAATCTTGCAGATGCAAGTGCTATCAATAGTAGTCCATTGTGGACATTATTTAAGACTACAGTAGCATGAAACACTGCTCAAGTTGGATATTTTGTCCAAAACATAGAAACATAGACACAGAAACATAGAAACATTGACTTTGACAGCAGATAAGGACCGCTTGGCCCACTTAGTCTGCCCATTTCTACCTAGAGGATAAACTGCAAATCCTATTTAACCAACAACCTATTCCTTCCTACCCCCACAAAAATTGCCTAATGTCTGTCCCATGCATTCTTGAATTCTCCCAGTTTTAGACCCCACAACCTCCTCAGGAAGGCTGTTCCATGTGTCCACCACCCTCTCTGTGAAAAAAACACTTCCTCCATTGCCCCTGAGCCGTCCCCCTCTCTTCAAATTGTGTCCCTTGTTCTTGCATCTCTTTTTCTGAAAGGTGCTACCCTCTTGGACATTGTTGATTCCACTGAGGTACTTAAACATTTCATCATGTACCCCTCTCCTCCTTTCCTCAAGGATATACATATTAAGCTCCATTAGCTTCTCCTTGTATGGCTTCTCTTGCAGACTCTGCACATTTTAGTTGCCCTCCTCTGGGCTGCCTCTATCCTGTCCATGTCCTTGCGGAGGTGGGGTCTCCAGAACTGGACACAGAACTCCAGATGGGGTCTCACCAACTGTCTGTGAGGGGATAACAACTTCCTGTTTTCTGCTGGTGATGCCTTTCCTATACATCCCAGTATCCCCCAGCCATCCCTACTGCCTTCTCACATTGCTTGCCAATCTTAAGTTCATCTGATATGATTACCCCCAGGTCCCTTTCCATTTTTGTTGTTTTCTACCTCCTCCCACATTGTGTAATCTTCCCCTGGGCTTTTGTTTCCCAGGTGCATTACTTGCACTTCTTTGCATTGAATCCAAGCTGCCAGACTTCGCCATTCCTCCAACCTTGCCAAGTCCCTTCTCATCCTTCCCATCCCTCCTTGTATGTCAACCCTGTTGCAGATCTGTGTGTCATCTGCAAAGAGGCATACTTTTCCTTCTAGTCCCTCTGCAATGTCACTTATAAAGACATTAAAAGGACTGGACCCAGTACTGAACCCTGCAATACCACATTAGTAACCTCTCTTTCTTCAGAGTGGACTCCATTTACAATTGCCTTCTGTGTCCTGTTGTTCAGCCAATGTTTTACCCAGGCTACCACCCTGGGACCCACTCCAAGGCTGGTTAATTTGACTACTAATCTTTTGTGTGGGACTGTGTCAAATGCCTTGCTAAAGTCTAGGTAGGCCATGTCCACAGCCCTCCCTGGTCTAATACTTTGGTCACCCAGTCAAAGAAATCAATTAGATTCGTCTGACATGACCTTCCCACTGTGAACCCATGCTGCCTTGGGTCCTGTGCCCCACTGGCCTCTAGGTACTGAACAATTCTTTCCTTCAGAAGTGATTCCATCACTTTCCCTACCACAGAGGTCAAACTGACAGGTCTGTAATTTCCTGCCTCTGTCTTGCTCCCACTTTTGTGAAGGGGAATCACATCAGCCTTCTAACAGTCCTCAGATACCACACCATCCTCCCATGATTTGTTATGAACGGTAGTCAGTGGTGTCACTAGTTCTTTGCTTAATTCTTTTAGAATTCTGGGTGAATTCCATCTGGCCCCATTGCTTTGTCCACCTTCAGTTTTAGGAGTTCTTTCAGAACCCTTTCTTCTGAGAAAGGACTGGTATCAACTCCTATGCAGAGTGCTTCTGTTAATTGGATTAGGCGCCTCCCCACTTCATCTTTTGTGAGTACTGAACAGAAGCATTCATTAAGTATCCCTGCTTTTCACTGTCATTCTCTGCCCACCCACCATTCATTCTGTTCAGCCTCACTATCCCTCCCTTTGTCTTTCTGCTCTCCCTGATATACCTATAAAGGTTTTAGCCCTTCTTAACCGAGTTTGCTATCTTTTCCTAAGTTTGTGCCTTTGCTATTCTGACCACCCTCCCGATTCCTTCTGCCTTAACTGGTACAGTTCTCTGTCCTGCTCCTTCTGTGTTTCCTTATACTTCCTAAATGCTATCTTTCTCCCTAACCTTCACCGCCACTTCTTTTGAGAACCATAGTGGCTTTTCTTTCATTTTGATTTGATTTGCTTCACACAAAGACTTGTTGCCTCTATGATGGCAGTTTTGATATTTCCCATTGTTGCTCCACCCTCCTTCTAGCCTGTTTGCTAGTGCTTTTCTAAGGCACTCTCCCATCTTGCCAGAGTCAGCCCTCCTGAAGTCCAGAACCCTCACTTTTGTATGGCTTGACTCTGTAGCTGAGTTATCGTGAACCACACTGTTTGGTGGTCACTTGTTCCCAAATGGCTACCACTTCTAGATCTGAGATCCTCTCACTGTCCCCATTTGAGAGTACGAGGTTTAAGATTGCTCCCTCACAGGAGGTTCCAAAACTAGCTGTCTGAGGCATGACACCCACCCTGTCAGGTATTATTGTTGCTTAGAACATCATATCCTATGATATTATTGCACAGTGTGGTGCTATTTCATGCTTGCTGATACAGGATGATTGTAGAACAAACCTTTAATGTGCATCTTAAAAGAGAGCCCTGGTAAACTCAGGGTGGGCAGTATGCCTCAGACAGCTAGTTTTGGAACCTACTCATGAGGGAGCAATCTTAGACCTCAGACTCTAAAATGGGGGCAAAGGCAGTCATCATTGTGTAATGTCTTGGGATTTAGGATGATTTTCACTGCCTGACCACACAGTTTTACATGCTTTTACCGGAGTGTTTAATGGAACGACTGTTAATAGGAACTCCAACTGAATCTAAATCTAACATGTTTTAGTAGACTGGAATTGGCAGTATCAAAATTTGAAACACAAAGAGTCACATATTTCTTTAGTTTCTCGATGCTGCATACCGTACATGAAACTCCTTACCTACTGAACTGTGAAAAGGAAATAACACATCCTACAATAAAGGCAAAGTTCCAGAAGTCAAGGCTTGTGTGTACTACATGATGTTGTGGCTGCTAAAGAGCAGCATGTTGTAATCCTAGATGCTGAGCAATCATTTTCTACCCACTCCACTTCCCGCTTCCCCTTTTCTCTACCTGTTACTTAGTGATATGTTATGGACACCGCTCTATGCTGAGCTTTAAAAATTCAAAACACATATATGTGAAATGGTATCATAATAATAATGATTGATATGATTGATACAGCTTAATAAAGTGTGTATTGTTATAATTCATAATTTTATGCAATTATGTGCAATGTATTTTATGATATACTTATAGTCTATGTGTGTGATAGCATACATTGCATGCTCTTATGGATCTCCACTGTAAATGAGTATTTCCTTTAATCAATTGATTTCTCCCTGAATAAACTGAAATTGAAAATTTCACGAATAGAAACCATTCTTTCCACAGTGATCCAAGCACCATGCTCTGATGTTTTCTCTGTGTTCCACATCTTTTGAGTGATGAAAATCTGAGAGGTATCATTAATTAGTTCAAAAGAAGATATTCTCTATAGCTTTTCATGAGTTTACCAGGGCTCTCTTTAAGATGCACATTAAGGTTTGTTCCACAATCATCCTGCATCAGCAAGCATGAAATAGCACCACACTGTGCAATAATATCATAGGATATGATGATCTAAGCAAGCAATAATACCTGACAGGGTGGGCGGTATTGGGAAATACTGGACCGTCCAGGAGCTTAATGAGGCCTGACACCGCAGGTGGAGGGACTTATAGCCCTGGAAGGTCCAGTAACAGCATTGCCCATACCACCTACCCCATCAGGTATTATTGCATTTAGAAAAATGGGCCACTGTATTATGCATCTGTATCAAAAATTATTATGTTTAAAAGTTAAGACTCTTAGCTGTTTGGTTTAAATTGTAATAAAATAGTTTCCATGCCTGCAGTAGAATACTGTACCTTATTTTTACCTAGTGAGCTTTGTCCTACTCGGACTCTGCAGTTAAATGTTTTGAGCTTGTTGTCATGGTTACCGCCTCCCCACACACACAGATGCTTTTAATTTATTTTTTGAAATTTTTTTATTTATTCATTTATTATGTATCTTGTTTTTTCCAGTCCCCACTGCCTACTCTGAGGACCAGAATGGTATGTTATTCATGTGGAAAACTTTTGATCCCCACTGCATGCCTGAGGATTGTGGGCTGGAGTATAGCCGAGAGGTGAGAGGAACAAGGTGTGAATGAGCCTGATATGTCCACCAGACCAGACCTGACCTGAGTTTGATTCTCACAACCTCCACTTGCATACTGTGACTCTGAGCAAGTCACTTAACCACCCAGTGCTCCCAGGTCACCCCTGAAAACAGGCACAGACTAAAATAAAACATAGAAACATAGAATTTGATGGCAGATAAGGACCGCATGGCCTACCTAGTCTGCCCATTTCCCCACCTACAGGATAAGCTGCAGATCCTAGTTAACCAACAGCCTACTTCCTCCTACCCCACTACAATTGCCTTATGTCTGTCCGTGCATTCTTGAATTCCCCACTGTTTTGACTCTATGACCTCCTCAGGAAGGCTGTTCCACCTATCCACAACCCTCTTTGTAAAGAAATACTTCCTCACATTACCTCCGAGCTGTCCCCTCTATCTTTAAATTGTGCCATCTTGTTCTTGCATCTCTTTTTCTGAAAGATGCTACCCTTTTAGACTTTGTCGAGTCCCTTGAGGTATTTGAAAGTTTCTATCATGTCCCCCTCCTTTCCTCGAGGCTATACATCTTAAGCTCTTTAGTCTTTCTTCATATGTCTTCTGGTGCAGACCCTGCACCATTTTGATGCCCTACTCTGGACAGCCTCCAGCCTGTCTATGTCTTTGCAGAGATGGGGTCTCCAGAACTGTACACAGTACTCCAGATGTGGTCTTACCAACTGTCTGTACAGAGGGCCAACAACTTCCTGTTTTCTACTGGTGATGCCTCTCCCTATGCATCCCAATATCCCCCAGCCATCCTTACTGCCTTCTCACATTGCTGGCCCACTTTTAGGTCATCTGATATGACTACCCCAGGTTCCTTTCTATTTTTATTCTTGTCAGTATCTCACCCCCATTGTGTACTCTTCCTCTGGGTTTTGTTTTCCAGGTGCATTACTTTTGCACTTCTTTTGTGTTGAATCTAAGCTGTCATACATTTGACCATTCCTCCAACCTTGTCAAGTCCCTTTTCATCCTTTCTGCTCCACCTTGTGTATCAACCCTGTTGCAGATCTTTGTGTCAAAGAAATAAAAAATGAAAAATAACAGCTTTGTTGGGTTTTTTTGTTCAGTTTCCCAGTCCTTGCTGGCTGCCCAGAGGACCAGGACTGAGTGCTTACTGTTTTCTTTCTTTTTCCTTTCTGTTTTGCAAGTTCCTGGTCCTTACTGCCTGCCCTGATGACCAGGTGTGTGAAGAGGAGTGTTCTGTGGAGAGTGGGTGAACGGAGGGTTGTGTGCAGGTACCGAACTGGAGTGACCTAATAACTGCCATTGGATTAATAATACTACAGTTAACATTCATGGAACAGGTACTGTTGTGTCATAAATTTGATAATATTGAGGTTTATAGTTGCTTTTAATGTTAAATTTCTCACTCCTGTACCCTTGCCTGGTTTGTTTTCTGTCCACGCTTCTGTCTTGCTGGTTTTTCATTTTATTTGTTTTCAATTGGACTGAAATTCTAAAGCAGCCTAGATTTTGAGGATGGTGTAATTTTTTTTTTTTAAGATTATAATGGCAGTGGGGTTTTGGGCATGGTTGTGCTTGTGTCTCTTTCTGAGTATGATTGGGATGAGTCAGTCTGTCCTTTGGCTTAGTGAAGGAATAAAAATAGCAGCTGCTAAATGTCAAAATTATAACTGGTACAGGGATTCCAATCTAACTCTTAAGACATAGCAGGCTGGCCTTTTTATTTCCTGGTCATCTATTGAAAGTTAATGTACCTACATGGCAGGGGTACCATCCAATCAGAGACCAGAAATTAAAAGCCCATAATCTAAGATCCATTTGGAGCTAACAGTGGAGGCAGTCATTCAACAAAATAATGTTCATAAAAAGTCCCCAAATGAGCCACAGGGATACAAGACAGTGGATCCTATTCTTCAATCAATCTCAAAATGAAAAAGTAAAACTTCATAAAGTGGTTGTAATATCTACAGTAAACCAAGAATGCTCACTAAAATAATAATTACACATTTCCATGTTAACAGTAACAGGCCAGCTATAAGCAGCCTGACATATATAGCACTTCCATAGTTTTATTATCAAAAATCACCATGAACTGTAGATCTGTATCACCATGTTACTCAATCAAGAGGAAAATTAGCGATATACATGAGTTATACTGTAAGTGTATGCAGCTTCTTTAGTCTGGGACCATTAGAATTTATATAACCACAAGGCACTGGAGGCTTGAGAAAAACTAAATAATCAGGTATGTAACTCTCACAGATGGTACAGTATAACCAAAATATGGGCTGAACAAAATTTGGGGCACAACAGTTATCATGCTCCTGACCACACGATTATAATATACAACTGTCAAACTCAAAACAAGATGGAGAAGCCACTCATAGCCATATGCAAACACAACTCTTCTCAGGATGCTGCAGACCAAAGACAAGCAACTGCACCTTACATTCACCCAAAAGGGCACACCCTCAGAATTTCATCCTGTTCCAACCATTATATACTTAATAATCACTCATTTTCAAAATCTTTCATTACAGTGCCCCATATTGAACTACTTAACAAACTCCAAAAGACAGGTGTATACCAGGAACATACGCAGTCGGATCAGGAATGGTTATTGGGCAGAAGACAGAGATTAAGGGTCAATGGTGAGATGTCAGAATGGGAAAAAGTTACTAGTGGTGTGCCACATGCCTCTGTCATGGAACTCTTCTCTTTAACTTCTATATGTAGGGTCTGCGAAGGAATAAAAAGCTGTTCAACAAAGTTTGCAGATGATGCAAAAATAGGGAGATTACTGACATGGAAATTAGTATACAAAATCTGCAGAAGACATCAGTAAGTTAGCACACTGGACACAGAAATTAAAATGAATTACAACATAGACAAATGTGCAGTATTACATCTGGAGAACAGTAACACAAGAACCACATAAATAACAATGCCCTGAGATCCTTGATGGAAGAGAAAGATCTAGAATCATATCAGAAAACTTCATTATACAAACAGTGGAGTAGTTATTACAAAATGTGGCCAAGTCACAGGTTTCATTCTTAAAAATATAACAAGTAGGAGAAAAGAGTGATTCTACCAGACTACATCCACACACAATGCCCGTGAGCTGGAGACCAGGGAGAAAATGGTAAAACCTAGAAAACATAAATACAAAAAAAAAAAGGATTCTAGGGAAGGTATAACGGCATATGCTGAAGTTAGCAGGGATGAATTAAACAACCAATAAAAGAAAGGGTTGTTTCACTTATAGGGTTGTTTCTAGGTGGAATAGCTTAACAGAAGAAGTTGTATACAGTAAGAACTTGGGATCATTTAAGCTCTAAACTGGACAAATACATAAGAGAATAATATTGACAAGTCTAATTAGTGCAAACTAATAGGCAATTAGAAATGAAAACTGCCTTCTTGTATAGCTTAGTCGTCCAAGGGCACAGAGATGCAAACCTGGAGACCTGGGTTTGAATCATATCAGCCCCACGTCCATACTGTGTGACCCTGAGCAAGTCATTTAACTTCCCGTGTTCTCAGGTTGAACCTGGAAACAAGTTCTGATTTAGTGTGCCTTTCCTGATTAAACAATTCCTCTTCCTTCCCTTTCACTGTTAAACCTTATGTTCTTATGCAATGCAGAACTACTAATGTTTCCAATAAGTATGCATTATGTTTAACTCATAACTTTTTCAACTGTAAATAGCCATATAAATAACACAGTACAGTTTACAGAGTACAGAGACCAGTAGGTAGAATAATTCAGTTATAGTCACTCCTCACTGTCAGATGCTTTCCCAGCCTCAGCATGACTTTTTTTTGCATCACAAGTCCAGTATCAGCAGAATCTGTATATCACACATGTAAGAGAAGTAAGGACTGACCAGGATCTGCAAAATGAGTACATCTCTGTTTGCCCAGCTTTGCCTTTATGGAATAAAATTTTTGACACTTTTGAGTTGCAAAACTCAAGTCTAGAAAAATATATACTATAATTTGTCACCTGCCTGTGGTGAGGCCCCAACAACCTCCTGCCCACAGTCTAATTGTCACTGAGTGCTTGCACTCAGTGACAGTCAGTGACAGAATGTCATTACTGGGCTTCTTGCTCAGTGAGGTACAATTGGCCTTCAGATTGTAATCAGAACCTCCACATGTCGTAAGTCCTGAAGGTAGGTAAGCAAGAAAACTTAGCAGATCCTGTCCCTTGATTCCCTTGAGTAGTGTGATAAGGTGATGATTTGGGCTACTGGTTGCATTTTCCAAATGCTATAAAGTAGCTTGTAAAAGTTAATTCTCTCTCACCATCCTGAAGATAGTAGTCATGACTTTGTTTGCTATACACACACCTCCTTTGATTTTGTATTAATCCCATTGATTTTGGTCTCAGCAAGTGTCAATGTACTATTGTCACTGTCAATCTTGTGATGTAAACCTCTACCACTTGGAGAATCATTCTGAGTGCTCTTGCTTCCCATCTGGGACTGCTTCTTTCCTACCTGACCTTCCCACTGTTCCTGTGCCAGCCCACTCACCCACCTGTCAGCCAGCCTGACCTCCGACATTGAGAATCTCCAGCCACACACTCTCTGGCAGGCGCTCACCAAGTCCAAATCTGGCAAATTGGTGAATACAGCTGGTGGTGAGAAAAAATATATATTAATAGAAACACAGTCAAATTTGGCATGTTTATTATTGTAACATTTACAATCTGATTATTCCGTCCATCTCCTCTAAGAGGTGGAAACTGATGTCAGGAGCCATTTGACATTGTCACAGTGGCTATCAGCTAGCACACAGAGGGACAGAAGTTCCCCTGGCAATTGATATGTATGCATGTATTCTACATGTGCATTTTGGGCACATAGTTTAATTAGAAAACAAAGTCTGTATGACCTGCCTACCACAGCCCATTCAGCCAATAAGTATCTCATAACCTCCCACCTGCCTGCCTCCACTCTTAAACTGGGACCAGAAGAAATCATTTGAAAAAAAAATAAATCACACTGATATGCTTGGTGAAGTTTGACTGGTTATCTCTGGCAGTTAATATGTATGCTGTTATTCAGCTTACACATTTTGATCAACGTGTTTGGCATGCTTACCCCCATGCTCAGTCAGCCTACACTCTTAAATCAGGATCAAAATAAATTATAAAAAAAAGCTTGCACAAGTCCTGAGTTCCAGTGCAATAACCTAGACAGTACACCGACTAAGAGGAGGAGAAGAAGAGGGTGCAAATCTCACAGGGTGGGAGCATAGGAATTGTTTGAATTAAAAATAAAGCAAGATTATAATTTTAACAAATAGCCCCATAAAGCAATTATTCCTGGATTCATCTTGTGTGTTTTGGACACAGAGTGTAAAAAGTAACACAAAGTATATGAGGTGAGCTCCCCAAATCTGATATAGAGTACTGTGTCAAACCCTGACCTCCCCAATCATTATTCTATGATTAAACAAGAAAATATTCCTTCTGAGAATGCATTGTAGTCAACATGTTACAACACAGTAGTCCATGGGGCCGATTCCAGAATGGATACGCAAATGATGTTTTGCAACAAAAGAAATGGCGCAAGTAGAACTATGCGCCATGAGATCCGACAATTGGGATTCCAAAAGGCAGCCTGTGACATGTTGCAGGCTGCCTGCACTGAAGTGGCCCAATGCCCCAGTACACCATAAACCCCTGCAGACATGGCACAAGGAGTTTACTGCAGCAGTTGTGCAGCATAGTTGCTATTCCAGGACACTCACCAGAAGACAATGGTCCAAGTATAGTTAGACCAGCTATTACCTGGTCTAACTGCACTCTGCATCCACTGGGGTACACCAGTGTGCCATGTGCACCATACAACAACCACCCCATGAACCCACAGGTACCCCACTCATCCATCCTCTATTGTGAACTGCAGAGAACTGCCCTCTGTGGGCTGTTGGCACCCCAAGCCCCGATCCCAACAAGTGCCCTGCAGGTCTGATCATGCCCCCCATACTCTGGCCTCGATAATCTGACAATTGTCCCCACAGGGCTGATCTGTTCTCTGGTCCCAATCCTTGTGAAAGGTCTGCAGGGTTGATCATGTCCCCTCATCCTCAAGTCCCACTGTATTTATTACTAGCTGATCAATTAGAAACCCATGGTGCCAGTAATATCTGGTAGTCTAGTGTCCCACACACCCCAACTGGCAGTGCCAGTCCACCCCACCCAAACACCCATTACCCAGTCAGTGACTGCACATCCCACTTCCTCACCTCCATAGTCAGCTGCAGACTGAGCTCCCTTGAGTGCATACTACTGTATACAGTATGTGCTAAATGAATGACAGCTCATTCATTGAGTGTGTACTGTATACAGTGGTACGACTCAGAAGGAGCTCAGTCAGTGGCTGGCTGTGGAAGTGAGAGGGATGCCAGCCGCACTGGGTTCGGGTGTGGGGGAGAACTGGTGCTGCTAGGTGGGGACACTAGACTAGCAGGGATTACAAGCACAGTGGGTTTCTAATTAACAGTGAGCTGGCAAACGGGATCAGGGCTTGGTGACGGGGAGGAATATGATCAGCCCTGTGGGGCAATTCACAGGGATCGGGCTTGGGGACGGGGACATGATCAGCCCTGCAGAGACACGTGGTCAGATTATCGGGCATGGGATGAGTATATGATCAGGCCCTGTGGGGCAATTCATAGGGATTGGGGGCCTGTTCAGCCTTGGGCAACACCTAGGGATCAGGGCTCAGGGGTGGAGGGAGTTTCCAATAGTCCTGCAGGGTTTACAGATGGCTTCTGTGGCATCAGGGCTTGGAGGCTTGTGCCATGTTGGTGGGCATTACTGCAGCTTGTGCTTCCTGTTCAGGTGCACCATTGCTTCGTGCAACACTTGGGATGCTGCAAGTCACAGATATAGCTGCCAGAGACCTTGTCTGTTCTTGGAATTGGGCACAGGATCCCCGGTGTTTCAGCATTTGGTGCAAGTTGCAATTGTTGGTGACTTGTGCCACACCTTCTGGAATCAGGCCCATTGACTTTTCTTTAGCTGAAATTTGATCAGTCACAGATTTTGATTTATTCCAATGTGGTAGCCACTGGTTGACAAGACCTTAGCTGTCTAAATTCCCAGACCGCTTGTTTTTTTACAAAATGTCACTACAGGCAAAACACCTTCAAGATCTGATGGATTAATGATCTGCAGAATTACCAGAAATACACTGCATTTTTAAGGAGTTTGTGAAAATGTTCCTCCACAAACTTTGTGTGTGTGTAGGGGGCAGCTTGCCAAGTTTGCAACACTGAAACCAAGTCATTCTACTTACAAAAGGAGAAGACAAAAACCCTGACTGGGATTATTTTTCAAATTCGAGCAGCGTGAACAAAGGCGATCACCAGGAAAAGAAGGATAAGGGTACTACTTTCAACATCTGGAAAACAAGCAAAAAAGAGGCTGATATTGAAGAAATCGTTCAAAATCTTTCTTTGCAACTTTGTGTCCAGAGAGATGCACCATGCAGGCATTGCTGGGAATACAATCCAGGGAATTTTGTGGTTCTGTTTTGGTTTTGTTTGTTACCATATTTGTGAAGATCTTGGTTCCTCCATGCACGGACAGATCTTTTGCTGCTGAGCAAAAGAAAATTGTGAGAAAATGTTCTTCTCAAGAAATTTGATCAGGGCTCTGGAATATAAGAAACCAACAAGGATAATGACACTATTTAATTCAGATCTCTTAATTTCTGATAAATCAGTTTATTTTGTAATTCCAGAGCTCAAGGAGCAATGCTGTCGCAGAAAGCTGCTGAGCAGCCAAAACAGAACATGGAAGAGCTGCAGTCATTTGAAGGAAAGATAAATTCATTATATTGGGATGGCAAATTGGTAAATGGGGAGGGACACCACTAGACACCATGGAAATTGCAGCTCACTGCTGTCACTGAATTCTGCAGCATGAGTTCCAGCTGCAGCTGCAGAAGTCGAGAAAGTCACATTGTTCTCATACAGGAATGCAGGTGAAGGGCTCCTTCGCAAAGCTAAGCACCAGGGATTTTGAATGTCCAGAAAAGGAAATACAAACACCGAAAACAATGGAGCAGAACTCCCAGTGCATTTCGCAATCTTGCTGGTGCTTTTCAGGGTGAAGTTCTCTACCTTTACAGGTAACTTTTATACCATGTCAGTGACTACAGTTCCTCAATAAAAATTGAGACTATTCCCCCACTATACAAATAACACACAAACTCTCATGCTAATATAAATTGCTATCCTCAACAAAAAGCTGGTTAATTCATTAACTTTTAACCATTAAAACCCTTAATAGTATTCTAAATAAAGGAGCTCCAATTGACCAATTGCAGACTTGATAACCAAGCGTAATTATAGCATTATTTACTGATGCATTACTTTGAAGTCCAATTTGGTGTTCTCTAACAATTCGACACATAACAGTCATAGGGCAGGATTCTCAAAGCACTTGCATTTGGAGCATCACAGATGCCCCAGAGAAATGAGATGCGTTGAAGCAGCAACTGTGGTATTCACAGAAGATGCACCAAGGATGCCCCAGGCACATTACCTCTATGAATATCACAGTTGTGCATTGGCATAACTGCCTGGTTGGGCTGGAAATCCAATGGGGCAGTGCATCACATGATGTGCTGTGCCCATAGTTGCCATTCAGTGCCATCAACATGCAAATGGAACCATTAGGCATGCAAAGGCAATATGGGACCATTTGCATGTCATTATGGTCCCATTGCATGCCCCATGAAGGGATACACCCAACTGAATGTGTCAGGCGCCCAGCAAGGGCTTTGGTCCACATGCATAGCCCCATGTAGACAAGGAGAACCCTCCTGCCCTTCACCAGTGCAGCCGCATCCTGTGGACAGACCAGGAAGTATCCCTGATGGCCCAGTTTCCCTGCTCACATCCCTGGTTACATGCCACTCACTGTGGCAGAAGTCCAGTAGGTAATGCAGATCCTCCTCCTCCAGCCCAAATCCCCATTTTGAATGCCACCTCTGTGGCTGTACAATATTACTATCAGAACCCCACCCAACCCAATGTGAATGACAGAGTACAGAGCACACTGCAAGCCCATTGGTTGATAAGGTCCACCAATCGGCTTCAGGGTGTACAATAGCTGTCATTCACAGACAGCTATGTCAGTGGGAAGCCATGGAGATAAGAAGGTGGGTTGAGCTGCCTGCCGACAGTGGGACCATATTGGGATAGGGGAGCAGGGTGGATTGTGGGTGCCTGAGTGGGTGGGGGTGGCTGCTGGGCTACTGGGGGACTTGAGGAGTGCTGTAGGTGGTGCAATTGGATTGGATTGGGTGGGATTCTGTTATTACATTCCTATTGTCACAGTGAGCAGCATTCAAATGGGGATTCGGGCTGGGAGGGGGTTCTAATAGTAATACTGTACTGTTGCAGACAGCAGCATTCAAATGGGGATTTGGGCAGAGAGAGAGGGTTCTGCTATTGATTCTGTACCACGGCAGTGAGCAAGATGTAATGGGGATTCATGCATGGAGGGGAGAACATTAGACTGTCAGGTGGGCAGGCTGCCATGCTGCTTTCTGCAGTATAGCAGCCTGCCTGTGGGTGGCCACCCGCTTAAGTCTACTTGTTAACTTATCTTTGGAGGAACATCTATGGACTTTTCTCCGGGATGCATCTCCACGCTGGTTGTGAATGGGCTGCAAGACTATATGCATGGGCACGCCCTGCACAACCCCTCCAGATGCACCGCGATAACATTATGGTGGTGTGCAGCACATCTGCAATGCATTAGCTTATCAGCAATGCACTGGTGCATCTGTCCCCTTCCAGAATAGCACCAGTGCACAAGTTGGGCTGCACGGTGCATCTCAGATGCACTGGGAGCATCCCTTTGTGAATCCTGCCATAATGTATTTAGCTGAACTTGCTGCAATGGTACACAGATTTTCAAAAGTACCATTAATTTTGTAGCTTAGTGATGCTATGTCCAGTATTTGAAGCAGTCCATCATTAATAGATGTGGTTTAGTTGTCATGTATTCTTTGGAACGCTGAAATAAATCTTCAGATTGAATACTCATATAACAAGTTGGATCTGACATAATACTTCAGAATAAAATGGATGGGATTTTCGATCGTTTCCCCTCCCTCTCATGAAGTCAGCTACAACTTTTATATGAATAATCCATCTAATGTGATTTAATTCAGCGTTTCAAGAGATACAAGCTAAACCACATCTATTAAAGATGGATTGCTTGTGATATTGAGACAAGCATCTGTAAGCTGCAAACTGAATGGGACATTTTGAAAATCTGTGTACCATGGCAGCAAGCTCTGCTGAATACATTACAACTGTAGCATATTAATTTTTTAATCTCATTCTTTTCTCCTACTGACCCAGACCAGAATGAATCCACCATCACCTGCTGTTAACCCCCAACCCCATCCTAGAAGAGGATACTGCTAGAAAGGCCTTGACTTGGGACACGGGACATGGAACAGTCAGGTACAGAAGCTGGCCTGGACTGTAGTAATGATTAAGAGTGGGTATCAACCAGAACAGGGAGGTCAGAAAGGAATGTCCCTGGAGTGGACAACAAGCACTTGGGGCTGACTGTCTCTGACTCACTCTGTCACTGTACAGTATGGCATTGGAGTAAATTTTTCACTGTATGTTTACCATGCTGATCTGGGAATCTTTCCTGATGTCTTAGATGGGGCCTGGAACTTTGATTTCATTTGTTTAATAAAAGATTCTCTGTTTCTCAAGTGAGATTGAGGGTTAATTGGTGAGTGGTGGATAACAGTGTGAGTCTGCAGCTCTGACAGGAGTATGTCTGGTGTTAACCAGTAGGTGCCATGTTTTTATTTGTAGTTCCTGGTCAGTTACACACACTGGTAATTTCACAAATTGAGATACAAGTATTTTAAAGAGCAAAATGACCTATGTACTACTGTCCAGTTTGTGCATGCAGTAAATCCACTTCAAAACTCAGAATTTAAATAACTGATTGGTACAGTTTCCTTACAATGTAATTTCTGGTGCTTGCAGTGGTGAATGGCATCAGGCACCTCAACCATTGGCATATAAACAGAAACATTTAAAAATTATCCGAGTATTCAGTTGACACTATTGGAGTGAACCACATCCATAATTACAACACTGTGAAATCGGAGAGTGTGGCAGATTAGCAATAACTCCGTTTGGGTACATCATAAATACATACACTAGCTCTTTAAATTTGTATTCCTGATAGTTGAAGTGAAGCATTCCATTCTGCACACTGTGTATATTTTCCTGTCTTCTGGATTTTGTAACAGATATCAAAACTTCTATACCTAATTAACTTTTATATACTGTGTGCTAATAAGGTGCTTTAGAACACTTTAGATCCGTTATGGTCTCATAAGAGCACATGTTTTAATAATTTTTCTTAAAACTACTGTTTTCATAATCGTCTAGTGACCAATTAGCTAATGCATTGGACTGATAGCATATAGTGTGGAAATAAAAAAAGAAAACAATACAGAGGAAACACACGGAGCTAGTGATTTGACAGATTAAGCAAACCAGACAAGCCACTCACTATTGCTGCAAAGCTCGCGAAAACAAAAGTAATAGCAGTCAAACTCAACCTAATACACAGTTTGCAACATTTTAATGTCACTCCCTCCACCACCACCAGCACCCCAAGCACCACCACATCAAAATGCCTTGTCACAATTGGGACACTGCAATCACAGACAAATTGTTAAATAGTGGATACAATCCTGTATTGTTGGGTCAGAAGAAATTAGTGCTTTGAATATTATTTTGTGCATCGGCATATTAGGTCATCCTTCTTTTGAGCAGTGATACATTATGTCAGGCGCCAAAACTGGCAAACTGCTGTGAAGTTCAGTGAGTGCACAATGCCAAAACAAAGAGGTGCCTGTGCACTACAGCAGCTCCAACAACAACAAGCAGTGGAACATACTCTATGGGCTGATTTATACTAGCATTTTATGTGGGGGCTGCACCCCAGACCATCCCCACATGGGGCTTCAGCCCTGAATCCCCTTCCATAATATAATCAACTCTGAGAGGGGCTGACATTGGAAAGGGAGGTAACTTGGGAGGGACTATTGGAGGAGGGTAGACGAGAGACCATGGACCGCAGTCCCAGGGATGGGAGACACAAAAACTTAACACCCAAAAATGTACACCAATAAAAATATATGCATGCAACTAGTGAGCTCTGAACCCAGGTCCTCTGGCAATGGAGGAAGTGACTCAAGCCAGATTATCAAGGGTCCAGCTGGGAACTGCCTGACCCAACCACCTCCCTTACGCTTCTGCCCTATAGCTCCCTCTACCATTCACTTTGTTCCTCACTCACTATTCTTCTCCTTTCACTTTAGCTCATACCGCGCTCACCGTCCTGTTATATTAACACATCTGACAGGAGGTCAAATTGAGTCGCTCATATTGAGTTGCTCAATCTGACTCGGCCCATATCACTGGATACCTATGTATCTATGGTTCTGAGTTTCATGTGTTATGACACTGGGGACTTCAACATTTACCCTCCATTACTGGGTTCTATGTGATAATGGTGACATAATGGTTTCTGTCAGGACAAAACCACAATGCTGTCATTAACAAACTCCAATTTGATTTCAGCAGACTTCCCACCAGGTTCACATCCAAAAGACTTGTACTCAACTCTAAGAAAACTAAGTTCATGGTTTTCTCCAGCCCCCTGCAAACCCGTTGCCTTTAACCTCCTTCTACGACAACCTTGGTAACACCATTGAAAGAGTCAATGAATTCAAATACCTTGGCTTACTCCTGGATAGCCACCTCAATTTTGATGCTCACACTAGCCTCACAATCAAAACAGCCCACCAATGACTCGATATCCTCCACAGAACCAAGCATCTCCTTAACAGGGAATCCAAATCCTCTTAGTCTCCAGCTTTCTCCTTCCTGTCTTTGACTATGATTCACTTGTCTCCTCCCCCACCTCTCCTTCAAAGCTCTTACCACAATGCTATTCGCTTTGCCTCTGGTGTTCCTAAACACACCACTGTGACCTTTATAAGCTCACCAGTCGGCCCTCCCTTGAGGCCTGCCTCAACTGCAAGATGGCCACCTTCTTCTTCAAACTCTCCCATGGACTACTCCTTGATTGCCTCTTTTCTCTTCCAGACAGCTGCCACCACCAGGACCACTAGACTGTCCTCCACTCTCTCTTTCACTGTTCCTTTCTTCCGGACCACTCAAGGCCAGAAAACACTCTCTTTATGGTACCCAAGCTGTTCAACTCTCTCCTTCGAACTAAAACTCTGTCCCTCAACAAATGCCTTCAAACACAATATCAGGAGACATTTCTCCCACCTGCACCTGCTCACAGCCCTAATCTGGCCCCATTCTGCACTTTTTTCTGCTGATTCTCTGGCTATCCACCTCAGGCACTTACCCTCTTTTCTAGCACATGTAGTATTGTTAGTCCACCTATGCTAATTTCAGATTGCATTTAATTGTTTTTGTTTCCACTGTTATATTATATTTTGTTAAACCGTCACTGAATGCTTAATGTCACCTTGGCACCTTGCATTTGTTAATTCACCAAGGCTAGTTCATGGTTTGCCCTTTAGTCTATATTATACTAAATTTATGTACCATTTTATTAACCCTCACTGCTAGTTAAATGTTTAAGCCTATGTCATGTCTCTTGATTGTTGTATGTAACTGGACGCTTGTGTAAACAGGCAGCAATACTCACATGCCTTCCAGTATAACTAATAAAAATGAAATGAAATGAAAATGAATGGTGATCATGAAATAGCAATCACCATTTCAGTGATGCACACTTGCAGTGCATGGCAAGAGGGCACCCAAGATCTACTGCTGTTTTTTTAATCCGGGGTCTTTGGCCCCGGACCCCCATACTAAAGGATTCTCAACTCCAGGGGTGCATGTTGGGGTGTGTGTGTGTGAAATACTTAAACAAGCTGCCTGCAGGCAAAAAATCAACTCGCTGCACCAGACCGAACCCTGCACCTCCAAACTGACCACCCTTCCCACAATGCTAGTGGACTACCTCAGCAGCTGCCTGCCACAAGCCTTCCACATGCCTTTCCTCCCATTACCTCCCCCTGCACGTAATGCGTCGCGCATGTCGTCGCGTGCTGATACTACCTCACCCTCCCAGGTATCCACTGCTACCCTGCCAGGTAGCCCTGAATAAAGGTGCTGTAATTGAGTAGCTGTTTTTGTAAGCACTCGATTGCGGTTGCCATGTACACTGGATACCCCATAACAGCCAGTCCATGTCTGCACTCACTTACACTGTATAGAACCATGTTCGACTTTCACCTTCCCATTTCATTCACATCTTCCAGTACAGGCAATATTCAGTTTAAATGATATCCTATTATCCAGCACCAATACTATCTAGACAAAATATATATTGATACACATAACAGTTTTCTATCAAAACTACAACACTGAAACACTTGTCCATAATGAATTATATTATGTAATGCAGTGTTCTGTGCCTGAACAGTGCAAGAACTTATTTGGAGCCTCTCGTGTGTCAGAACAAAGTAATATGTGGCTTTGTTCAAAAGACCACATTTATTAAGTTTTCTTCTAGTGTACAAACAGATTATTAATGATACAGCATTTTTGTTTGCCAGGAGGCCCCTGACCAGGCACTCCATCAGCCGATTTTCTTGGCCCAACTTCAGACTCAGCAGTGCATTTCCTTGAATTGCCACCGCCCACAATGCTGCTCACGGTCCAACTCTCCAGTGCCGGCAAAGCCAGGAGGTCCCTGATCGGACACTCCATTCAGCCGATTTCCTCAGTCCAACTTCAGACTCGGTGGTGTGTTGAATTGCCATCACCCGCAACACTGCTCCATGGCCTGACTCTCCAGTGCCCAGAAAAGACAGGGAGGCCCCTGAAGGAAACCCCATCAGCCAATTTCCTCTTCCCAACTTCAGACTCAGTGGTATGGCTCCTTGAATTGCCACTGCCCACAACTCTGCTCCATGGCCTGACTCTCCAGTGTCCAGCAAAGCCAGGAGGCCTCTGACTGAGCAGTCCCATTGGCTGATTTCCTCAGCCCAATTTCAGACTCTGCAGTGCGGATCCTTGAATTGCCGCAGCCCTCAATGCTGCTCCATGTCCCAACTCTCCAGTGCCAAGCAAAGATATGGTTACAACTTGAATTTCTGGTGACACCAGGCTCCTCCTTGGTGATTGGTCCACCTCCTCAGTGGATTTTTCTAATTGGACTGCTGCCTCATTATGGACTTTGCAGTTTGCCAGAATTAATTCTTTTCTCTCATCTTAACCTGTTTTTTTTGGGAATTTCTCATGTACTGCAAGTGATTTAATGTTAAACTGTTTTTTGTAACTGCCTAGCTGCACTAGTGAAGGATAAAGTAAGTGTTTGTTAGCTAGTCAGGCAGGCAGGTAGGGTCCTTTTTCCTCACTGCTGCTTGACCTTCCTGCTCTTTTCTGCCCTAAAACCTCCACTAAAGGCCGTTGCTTTGGTTCCTTGCAATTCAGCTCCATGTGTTGTTCTTTTGCACTGAAATTATTTAGTAACTCCATTCTTTCCCTCCTCCTCACGTTTCTGGTGCTGACTCACCCCCAAGCCTGTTTCTGCTCCTCTGTCCTGATCTGCTCTGATCCTGCCTCCCTACTCACTAGCCCACCAGTCCCCTCTGTTTCTTTTGTCTACACCTGTCTCCTCCTAAGTATCTGCTGTCCCACATCCACTGATTAATCGGCAGGCTTTTAACTATGTGCTTTTTCTTCCCCTTTCTAGCCAGGAGGCCCCAAATTGGGCACTCCTATTGGCTGAATTCCTCAGCCCGACTTCAGACTTAGCAGCGGCTCCTTGAATCGCCACCACCACAATGCTGCTCCATGGCCTGACTCTCCAGTGCCCAGCAAAGGTTCCCACTGGCACTTTGGCGTGGTTCCCACTCTCCTCCCTCTGTGGCAGCTTAGATTTATAGTGTGATTCTGTCACATGACCCTGATGTGAATTTCTAAGTGTCCATTCTCTCACTTGCCTATTATACTGTCCACCACTTGACGCCAACTAATTCAATTAAATACTAACTGAACAGTGCTCTTTCCTCAAACTTACAACAACTTCAGCCTCATCTCTGTAGCTGGTGCACTCCTTGGCCTCTAGCTCACCCTCTCTTTGGGTAAGCCCGAGTAAGCCAAAGTTGCAACGTTTCTTGTCCCCACAACTTCACTGCCTCTACCCCCCAACATGAAGCCCCATCCTTCTCCTGATGGAAACTGCACTTGGGCTCCATCCTATTAACAGATTGCTGTGCCCCAGGTACTAGCCTATGACCAGGCTGCCCCTCCTGCACTCTACAGAAATTTGGAATCCGTGTGAGTTACTCCACCTTATCCTCAAATGGGAGAGTAACTTGCTTGGTCCCATCACCCTAGCCTTCCTCTAACACTGCATGCCGGCTACTTGGTTTCTCCTTATACTCACTCCATGCTCCCTTTCACCACAGATGATGGTTCTCACAATTGCTCCTGCTCTCCCTACTCCTCCTTGGAGGGGACACCGAACCTAACCCAGGACAAGTGAATGCCCCAATCACATCCATCAGTGGCAGCTGGACCAGCACCCTTGACTGCAAATTGCTCACATGAATGTTTGTAGTCTCCGCTAAAAGTCCCTGACCTCGAGGCCTGGGTCTCACTCCACAACCCTCACATCCTCTGCCTCAGAGGACCTGGCTGAAGCCCAGGCACCCTGACTTCCTGTTCCAACTTGCTGGATACACCCTGCTGAGCAGATGCAGGCCAGGTAAAAAAAAGGGAGGAGCTGCTGCCACGTTCATCAAAGAACCACTATCTGCCTCCCCATCTTTCGTTCCGATGATGGTTCCCCAGTGAATGGCTTACTAAGAAATAACACTTGGATCTACCAGAAACTCTATCTTGGTAGCTGCTACAACCCTCCTAGGGAATGCATCTGGGCTGCAAAGTCTGCTTACTGGTTAAGGGACTCTCTTTTCATCAGGGATACCATCATCCTTGGAGACATCAACATCAATTGGCAAAACGCACAAAACTAATTATGAGAACATGTTAAAGTGCATGACCTAGCTCAAATAATCACCCATCCAATACAACTCAACAAGCGTATCTCCTCCCACTGTCTCATTGATTGGGTTATCACCAATAGTGAGGACAAAATCCCCAGGCAGGCACCCTGTCCGAATCACTCAGTGCCCCCAACTATGTCATCTAGTCCTCCAAGACCCTCCGCACCCCAAGTACCTATCATTTTGCAACCTTAACTGCCCAACAAGTCCATCCTACTCTAGGTACATTAGCATGGAGAGTGTGGAGGTACATCAGCGTGGAAAGACACTGACCTCATTGCTAAAACCATGCAGGAAGCAGGAAAAACATCAATGACCTGGTACACATAGGGACTAACGATCTCACCAGCCGATCAGTTTTAGAGACCAAGGAACACCTGACCAGGCTGGGAGACAAACTATCATCCATTTTGTCCAGTATCTCCTTCGCTGATATCCTGCTGGTGGGGGGCAGATGGATGGAAGGTCAGAGAAGGGAGATAGGAGAGCTAAACATGTGGCTCAAGGGCTGGTGCCAGGAAAAGGACACACATTTGTAGGTAGCTGGCAACAGTTTTGGGAGTGAAACTCTTTAAATTCAGTGACCTGCATCTAACTAAGTAGGAGTCAGTGCATTGGTGCAGATGTTTGACGTCTTTGCAGAATATTTAAACTAGCAAATGGGGAGAGGTGTGCAGCACCGATACATCGAACAGGAAGAACCCCCAGTGAATGATCAAACAGGAGGTCGGCATGTTTGTAGTTCATTTGCATCACCAGGTAAGAAAAGGTCCGGCTGCCCATATGAGGCAGGGGAAAGCAGATATCACCTAAAACAACTAATGCAGCGAAATCTGGCTAATGGAAAATCATGTACACAATGCCTGCAGTCTGGGAAACAAGATCCCAGACCTGAGGCAACAATGACTGAGGCTAAACTGGACATAGCAGCCATTAGCAAGACATGGTTCACCAGTAATCACACTTGGGAGACTTCAGTACCTGGCTATGTACTGTTCAGAAGAGACCAAGGTGCAAAAAGGGGGAGGGCCTTTATGTCAATGAAAATATCAAAGCTGCAGAAATTCAGAATAAGCATAAGGAACCAGAAGAACTGTGAGTCACCGTGAAACAGGAAATTGGACAGCCATACAAATGGGTTGCCTACAGGCCTCCAGATGGTGGGGAGGACATGGACACATTACTGTTAGAAGATAAACAAAACATGACAGCTAAACGGGAGGTTTTGATAATGGAAGACTTCAACATGCCAGATACAGATTGGTCAATACCAGCAGGAACAGCCACCAGAACTAGGCACATAGTGGATTCTCTGCAAGGAGAGGGCCTCAAACAATTGGTTCAACAACCCACAAGAGACAGGGCTATCCTGGCTCTAGTACTGACTAATGGGGAAAGGATCACATATCTTCAGGTAGGTCGCCTGGTGGCTAGTAACCATCACATGGTATGGTTTAATTTGGCCACTAGAATTAAATAATCTAATTCCAAGGCAAAAATATGGGACTACAGAGGAGCTAACCTTGATAAGTTGGCCAACAGAGCTAAACTAGCCCTGACAAGAAGAAATACAGGTGAGGGGTACAGGCAAGTTGGCACGCATCAGGGAAGCAATACTTGAAGCAACATCCCATTGTGTAAGGGAGAAAGCAAGAGCAAAGAAGGAGGAAACCACTTTGGTTCTCAAAACAGTAGCAGAAAGGCCAGAGCCAAAAGGCTGGAGTTCAGGAAATATAAGGGAATGCAGTGAGACAAGATAGGAGGCATACCAAACTTCCCTAAGGGAAGGAGGGAGGGCAGTAAGGCAGGCAAAGGCCCAAACCAAGGAAACACTAGCACAAACTGTAAAAGAAGGGACAAGACTTTCTATAGATACATTAGTAAAGGAGAAAGTCCAGAGGGGTTATTGCTAAGATCAAAGGGATAAGGTGTGTGTGTGTGTATGTGTGTAGAGGAGGACCAAGGAAAAGCATCTATCCTAAATAGATACTTCTGCTCAGTATTTGTTGAGGAGAAGGTAAGGTAAGAAGGGCCCACAGCCCAGTACCATGGACACAGGGGGAGGGAGGCATGCACAAGTTCCTTCACAAAAGACAGGGTCCTACAAGGCCCGCTAAGCTCACGGTGGACAAGGCAATAGGACCTGATGGCATACATCCCAGGGTACTAAAGGAACTGAGGGTGGAACTAGCAGAGCCATTACCAGAACTGTTTAGTGAGTCTCTGAGCACAAGAGAGGTCCCAGAAGACTGGAGAAGGGCTAATGTGAACAGACAGATAGCAGGAGGAGGCAGGGAACTATAGACCAGTCAGTCTTACCTCAGTAGTGGGTAAGATTATAGAGGTACTCCTAAGGAAAGGATAGTGCAACAACTGGAATCCATAGGAGCACAGGATCCAAGACAGCATGGGTTTACAACAGAAAGGTCCTATCAAACTAATCTCATAGATTTCTTTGACTGGGTAACCAGAGTGGTGGACCAAGGGGTGCAGTAAATGTCAGCTACTTTAACTCCAGCAAAGCTTTGATACTGTTCCACATAGAAGATTGATTAATAAGCTGGGTAGGCTCGGGGTAGGTCAGAAGTTGGTCAACTGGGTGGCAAACTGGTTGGCAGACAGAAAACAGAGAGTGTTTAGTAAATGGTATACAGTCAGAAGATATGCAAGTCACAAGTGGGTACCTCAGGATCAGTCCTGGGGCCAGTCCTCTTCAATATCTTCATCAGTGACATTGCAGATTTACTGGAGGGTGGGTTTGCCTGTTTGCAGATGACACCAAGATCTGCAACAGAGTAGATGATCCATATGGGGTGGGCAGAATGAGAAGAGATCTGGAAAACTGGCAAAATGGTCTGAAGAGTGGCAGCTGGGTTTAACGCAAAGAAGTGCAAGATCATGCACATAGGGAAGAGAAACCCTGAAGCTACCTATAGGTTAAGAGGGAGTTGCTGGCAATCACAAGGGAAGAAGGAGACTTGGGCATCATCATCACAGATTACCTGGAATCATACACGCAGACCACTAAAGGAGTAGATAAGGCTAGATGGATGTTGGGGTGTATTAGTAGTGGTATCATAAGTTGTAAGAGGGAGGTAATAATCCCTGTTCACAAGATACTGGATGGGCCCCATCTGGAGTACTCCGTGCAGTACTGGAGGCCGCACCTGTACCAGGACATTAACAAAATGGGGCAGTCCAGAGAAGAGCAACCAAATGCTGCAGGGACTGCATCACAAAACTTATGAGGACAGATTAACAGAGCTCAATATGTATACGTAGAACAAAGGAGGGAGAGAGGTGAAGTGATTGAAACATTCAAACATCTTTTTTTTTTGTAGACTTCATCTCCACGTTGAGGAACTCTCTCAGGCATCCCTATTGCCCAAGTGCTCTACATCCTACCTGAAGCCCTCCTTCCATCTTGCTGCAACCAGGCAGACCTCCTGGGTCTGCAACCCCGAGGCAGGGCAGCCCTATCCTCCCAGGGTGCTCTGTCTCATAATATAATGTGCCCAGCCTAGGATGGAGGAGAGGTGGGGGTCTGGAGTGGCACATATGGGCAGAGTGCTGTCGCCCATCCCCTTCAGTATTTTTTTTTCACGATTAAGTTGCCCCAGGCTCGGACATACAATGACATCCTGCTCAGCATGTTGTACTCCCATGTGCACCCGAAAGACGCCCGCCACAGCACAATCCCCTCTGCATCTGCCTGCCGGGTAATGCAATTCTCCAGCTACCACCAGTGGTTACTACTACACTGGCTTGGGTGAGTCCCCCTCCCTGAGGAAGATGAGCAGGCCCTAGGACGCTCAATCCTTCCCTGTCCCCAGGACCCAATGACCCATGCTGGATTCCTGAACATGGGTGCTGGCGTGTGCAAGGTGTGGCGTCCAGTGCCTCAATCCTCAGTGCCACTGGGCCACATTCAAACATCTTAAGGGCATTAACAAGGTAAAAGTGTCTAACATGTTTCAATATAAGAAAATAGCAGAACTAGAGGACACAGCATGAGATTAGAGGGAGGCTTATTAAGGGGTAAAGTGGAGAAGTCCTTTTCATAGAAAGGGTGGTGGATGCATACTAGGATTCATTCTAGGACTATATAGATGTACAGAAGACTATGAGCCCTTAATTTTACATTTCCTGCAAGGCAGGCTTAAATCCCATCTGCAGTATCTAACAGGATTTAAAAGTTATGAAAGTATTTACTTCCACCAAATCCTAGGAAGATAGTTCCACAGTGGAATAATCCATTGTGTGAAATAACTTGTTCTTGTGTTGTTTTGGCTTGGTTAATGACAGCTGGTACCTGTGGCTTCTAAGTGAGATTTCTCTGTGAGAAATTACATGCCCAAGATCTAATAATAGAGTGTTATCCTTAGAGATGTTACACATCATAAGGATGTCCCTCTTGATCTCCTGAGTTCCAATGAGTATAAATTCAGATCCTTAATTCTGTTCTCATAACTAGCATTTTGAAAGAGACTGATCATTGTTATGATACACCTCTGAACCCTTCAGTTTTTTTCACATCTTTACATAAGGTGAGGTTCCACAGGAGAACAATAGTCCAGCAAAGGCCGGACATATGTTTATAAAAGTGGCATAATACAGCCACTGTTTCTAGAAGCAATTGATCTCTTTATATAAGTAATAATTCTATTAGTTTTCACTGCTAGTTCTGTACAATGAGTACCAAACTTTAGGTCTTTGGTAATGACTACACCAAAGTAATTTTCATTAGCCACTGGCTTTAAGAGTTTCCCTGCCAGAGTGTAATCATTACACTTCAGATGGATG
Source organism: Neoceratodus forsteri (assembly GCA_016271365.2). Lineage (NCBI taxonomy): Eukaryota > Metazoa > Chordata > Ceratodontiformes > Ceratodontidae > Neoceratodus > Neoceratodus forsteri. The sequence continues at coordinate 631,497,694 of CM057455.1, read as the reverse complement.
CATGGAATGGCCTACCTCAGGAAGTGGTGGATATGAATACAGTGCAGGGCTTCAAACAGGCATGGGATAGGGATAAGGAAGTAATACAGATGAGTGTGAATAAATAGGCCATTGACCGAGTAAAGGTCTATGGCACATTTATAAGGTAGAAAAATGGGCAGACTGGATGGGCCTTGCTTTGTCCTTATCTGCGTCAACTTCCATGTTTCTATATTTCTACAAGGACATAAAGGCCATCAAGTGGAGTGACCTATATGTCCTTACAGATGCTAACACTGTGGTTGACTACTTTATCAATGCTCTCCTTGACATTCAGATCCGACACTTCCTGTCACCACTAGGAGAGTCCGAGGTGGTTGCACATGGCTAACCCTGAACTCCTCGCACTCACAAAGAGAGAGACTGCAAGTGGGCTGCCAACAAACTTACCCTCTCCTACCCTGTGGAATGGGTTCTGCACCTACAAAACAAATGCAAACACTTGACTAGACCACTAAAGTGGGACTACCTCCTCAAGCTACAGAGGGAGAACTTTGGCAATCTGAGGAAATTCTGGGACTCCACAAGCTTCCTTCTGCATCCCAGCAACAACAATCACAACATACACCTAAATTCCTCTTGGGCCTAATGACTGACCCCAAGAAAGTGACTAAGGCACTCAGCTCCCAATTCCCCAACTTGTCAGTGCCATGCTCAGCTCCCTCCTAACAACACTACTCACTCTGGGTCTTACACCCTCCCCATCCCCACCTACCCCCTCCTCACCTCATCCCACCTGCCCACCCTCTGGCCCTAGTTCTTTGCTTTCCCCAAATGCCCCCTCTGCCCTCTTCTTACACTCTACCCCCTTCTATTTTAAGGCAATCTCCAGCTGCAACACCGGTAAACTTCTTCAGGGTTTACCCAACCAGGGCAGCCAAGGCACTGATGGCCTATGTACATTTTTTTCTAAAGCTGGTCTTCTCCGTGATCTCCAGGCCACTTACCTTTATAGTCAACCTTGTTGACCTCCTCTATGAACCATCATGGAAAACAGCCAAGGTGGTTCCTACCTTCAAAGTTGGGGACCCTCACTCCTCCAACAACTATCGCCTGTGTCTTTCCTCCCCACCTCAGTAAACTCCTTGAAAAGGTAGCCCACCACCAGCTATCCAACTATCTCAATATTATAACCTTCTATGCACCAACAACATGGTTTCACAAGCATCATAGCACCACCACTGCTCCTGATCCAGTTCACAAATCATATATCATAATATGATTGTGGCTGCACTACTTGTGCTGTCTTTGTGACCCATCTAAAGCTTTTGATATGGTCAGCCATGCCCTACTCCTCTCCAAACTGCAGTTGTTTGGCTGCTCATTGGAGACCACTAGATGGTTTCAGTGTTACCTCTCTAACCACTTCCAATCTGTTTGCATTGGCTCTGCCTCTTCCCCAGCCTTTTCATAACCACAGGAGTAACTCAAGGGTCCATCCTTATTCCCTCTTATTCTCTATCTTCTTCAACACCCTCCACTTAGAATTGCCTTAAATGCAACACCCTTCTATATGTGGATGACCTTGTATTATTCCATAGTAACAAATCCCTTCCCCCACATATAATCTGTCCTCACCCAGATCTACATTGCTGCCCACAGCTGGTTCACTTATAACCTGTTGTGGGTTAACACTAAAAAACAAAGGTCATTTTATTCGCTTCTAAAACCTTTCCAATCCAAAGCTCCTACTGATAACTCTCACTCTTATTTTAATGCCCGAGGCCCCTGAAAATGTCTCCTTTTAAATACCTGAGATTATGCTGGACTCTGCCCTCTCCTTTGCAGACCATGTTAATATTGTCATCAGCAGAATCAACCAGAAACTTGGGGTTTCTTACAGCATAAAACCATACCAGTCCAATGAGGCTCACCTGGCCATTGTCAGAGGTAACCTCCTTCCTATACTGGACTACTGTTCTCCCATCTACTCTTGAATCTCTGCCACCCTACAGAATAGGCTTTCATCTGCATACAACAGTATTCATCACTTTGGGTTATCTGCTCCCTACTCCACACATCATTGAGACCACTACCACTCTCTTGGCTGGGTCTCGCTACAAGACCACTTGAACTCACCATTGGGTGTTTGTAGACACCATCATCAGAAACAGCATTCTCTCACCCTCTCTCTAATCTCTGTAAATTCCCATTACCAATGTCCAGGTGCCTTAACTCCTCTGCTGTTCCCCCTCTTGAGGTGCCAAGAGCGATGACAAATACGGGTCAGAATGGGAATGCCTCTGTCTGTGGCAGCTCCTGTTTCTGGAATGGGTAGTCTGCACCCCAAGATCCTCCAACACCCACACTTACTTTAAACTAACCACTGTAACTATCCACCTAGATAGCATCCTCTGCCAACTCGCTGATCCTATCCTTATGTTGGCTAACTTCTCCAATCTTCCCTTCCTGCTGCTGTTTGGCTATCAATGCACTGCTCTTGTGCTAACTTATCATGGTATCTACTGGTGTACTTTTTTCCTGCTGTATTTATACCATAATCATTGCCAACTGTTGTACCTCTTTACCTGCCTAACCCTTATTTAAATGTATTCACTGTATTTTTGTTATGTATCCCTTGTATTATATTTTTTAATCTTGTAGCTCATGCCTACTTGGTCCAGGTCGTGTCTGAAAATGGTCCTTTGGATCAGTGCACCTACCTGGTTATCAAAATCATAAATAAATAAATAATACATCCACAGCTTTTATCAAAATTGCAATAGGTGTTCCTGGGTTAAAACTGTGACATGCATGAATGAGTATTCGAACAATATTTATTTAACAATTAAAATTATTAAAACTAGATGATTCATTTGTTACAAAATGTCCTACAATGCTGGTACTAGAATAGTTTTCTAATGATAGTCAGTGCTACAGTTTGGTATTATCTTACGTTTCTGTAGTACAGTTTGGTATTGTCCTACATTACTGTACTAGAGCATGTGAGTGATGAGAAAAGGCATTTACAGAATAGCAGAGAAAAACAGGAAATGCACTAATATTACTTCAATATAGTGATACATTAATTATTCCAAACTGAAAGTAGGTAGTCAGCATTTACAGTTTACATTTTCTGTATGCCTGAGAATGTGGAACAAGCATATATAGATTAGCTAAAGTATGTCACTAGCATATTATTTATTTATTGTTTACATTAAATTCCAAGCTAAAAACTTAGCAGACACAATATAATCCATAAATATTAATTGTGAATGATTCCATCATTTCTGGGCTTCAACAAGAGTAACTAAAAATCCCATACCTATGTGTTTAATGGGGTGTTTGTGTCTGTGTGTGTATGGGGATGGGATCCAAAACTGAGGTATTTGAAAATTTTAAATAAACATTAAACAAATGTGATATTTCATTTGTTATTCTTTTGTAGTGATGAAATCCACAAAATGCAATCCACTCTGTATCAGAGCTACTGCATGTAGTGCTGCTGTATGACTTGCAATGAAGATGTACCAGGTGAAAATAATGAAGCTAGAACAGCTCTGTCAACATTACGCTATCAAAATAGTGAAAGACAAACAGCTACATGAATAGTATAACACAGGTAGGAATAGCCCTATCCCTGTAGCTGTTTGCTATATGGAGGAAGAGGTAAGAGTGTCTGTTGGTTTGCCTGTTACTGAGCAGCTTCTGTGGTGCAGAGGGTAGTGCCACAGGTGGTGGAGGCAGCAGAACATTGGTGGACTGGGGTTTGATTCCTGATCCCAGAAGTTATGGTTGTTTGTTTTTTTCTCCGTGACTGTTTTTTTTTTTTTTTTGGGTTATCTCCCTCCGACCTATGGGGTTACTGTGTCTGCCTCCCAGTTGTCCTGCCAGGTTCCCCTTCAATCCTCAATGATCCCCTGAGGATTCTCCCTTCCCCAAGTTGCCTCCTTCTGAAGGTGATTAGATTTAGTTGGGGGATTGGGTGGCAAAGCCCTGCAAAACTTAATGTAAATGTTATTTGTTTTAAGCCTTGGTAGTGGTCAGTATGTCTGTGGACTACTAGCACTGGTTTTGTTTTTGCAGGTCATTGTTTAGGTAGGCCACTGTAATTGATAAAGTTGTTTTAGAAACAGAAAACAGAACGTGAAGGCAGAAGGGGCCTCCAGATCCATCTAGTCTGGCCATCGCTCTCCCAACTGCTCTTCAGTGTTATGATTCTTTTCTTACTTTTCCCAAGCGTTTGAATGTTCAAAACCATTTTTGCTTCCACCATTTCAGGTTTTAAGCAGTTCCATGCATCCATCATCAGCTCTGTAAAGAAGAACTTTCTTGTGTTGCCTTAAATTTGCCCCTCTAGTTCATGCTGTGACCTTTGGTGCTTGTGTAACTCTTGAAATGAAAAACATCTTGAACCTGTATCTTGTTTATTCCTTCAGGTATTTGAATGTTTCTATCATGTCTCCCCTATCTCTCCATTGTTCAAGGAATACATGCTGAGTTCTTGTAGTCACTTCTCATAGTTCATATCATGGAATCCCTGTATCATTTTTGTAGCTTTCCTCTGCACACTCTCAAGTTTGTCTATATACTTTTTTGAAGTGTGGTCTGCATAACTGTACACTGTTCTCTAGATGCTGTCTCATCAAAGATCTGTAAAGTGGCATAACAACCTCTCTTTTCTCCTAGTAATTTCCCTACCTATGCAGCCCAGCATTCCATTTGCTTTTAATGCTGCTTTCTTGCATTTTTGGACGTTTTCAGATCATGTGATATGATTACTCCCAGATCTCTTTCCTGCTTTCTTGATTCTAATTTGACTCCTCCTAGAAAGTATTCTCTATCTGGATTACTCTTCCCTAGGTGCATGCTTTTGCACTTTTAGCACTGAAATTCAGTTGCCATGTGTGTAACCAACTTTCTAGCTTTCTAAGGCAGCTCCTCATCCTTTCCACTCCACTGGGAGTGTCCACTATTGCATATCTTTGTGTCATCTGTGAAAAGACTCACTTTGTCTTCCAGACCCTCAGATATGTCGCTGATAAAAATATTGAATAGGATGGGGCCCAGTGCCAATCCCTGTGGCACACCACTAGTCACCTCTCCTTCTTCTGATAGGGAGCTGTTTACCACTACCCTCTGTGTCCTTCCTTTAGCCAACTCCCCATCCAGTCTACAACCTGTTGACCACCCCATGCTGCCCAGTTTATTTAATAACCTTCTGTGTGGAACCAAATCAAATCTTTGCTGAGATCTATGTTAACCACATTCGCAGAGTCACCCTGGTCCAGTACTTGGGTCACCAGGTTGAAGAAGTCAATAAGATTTGTCTGGCATGACCTCCCAGTGGTGAACCCATGCTGTCTTTGGTCTAATCTTACATTATCTTCAAGAAAGGATTCAGTTCTCTACTTGAGTAGGGCTTCCTTTGTTTTGCCCACAATTGAGGTGAGGGTAACTGTGTGTAGTTGCCAGCACTCTCCTTTCTACTGTTTTTGTGAAGTGGGACAACTGTGGCCTTCCTCCAGTCAACCGTTACCTCTCCACATTACAAAGATAGGTTGAATAGTCTGGTAAGGAGGGCTGCCAGTCCTCCATTAGCTCTCCAGTAATCTTGGATGAACATTGTCCAGTCCCATAGCCGTGTTCACTATGCACTTTTATAGTTCCTTCAGGACTCTTTCCTCTGTAAAAGGTTCCAAATCAATTCCGCTGCTTCTTGTACTTTTTTCTGGCATGGTGGTCCACTTCCTTCCCTTCTTTAGTGAAAATTGAGCAAAATATCCATTGAGGATTTCGCTTTTCTTTATCATCCTCCATATGCCCACCATCTTCCCTTGCCAGTCTGAGTATGCCTCCACTCTTCCTCCTTTTGTCGCTGATTTATCTGAAGACAGTTTTGTCTCCCTTTTGACCTCTCTAGCTATCCTCTCCTCCATTGCTGCTTCAGCCTCTCTGATTAGCTTGCCTTCTTCCTTTTGTTTCTTCTTGTATGCTTCCATGTTCTTTTCACAGCTGGCCTCCTTGCATTTTTGAAGGCAGTTCACTTTCCCATGACTTTGGTGGCCAAGTCCTTTGAAAACCAGAGGGGTTCCTTCTTTTGTTTGCTCACTAGTTGTATACATTGGCTAGAGATGTCCAGTAAAGCTGTTTTAAGAATGGTCCAGTACACATCTGCTCTCCCCAATTGAGTTATGTTGGCTAGGTTTCATGCGAGCTCTTTTTCATTTTAGCAAAATCTGCTAGCCTAAAGTCCCGGATTTTAGTTTTGGAGTGCTTGGTTCTTTTTCTGTTTTTATTTGGAACCATACTACGTGGTGGTTGATGGACCCAGGTGGTTCCCAACTTACGCCAGAGATGTTATCGCCATTGTTGAGTAACAGGTCAAGGACAGCATCCACCCTAGTGGGTTACTTCTGACCCAAGAGATGTAGAGTCTCAGGAAGTCTTTGTTCTTGAAGAGGCTGTTGCATGGGTGCTCCAGTAATATCAGGTGTTAAAATCACAGACCACTATCACTTCCCTTTAACACTCATTTTGTGTATGTTTCTAGGATCTCCTTGTCCCACTTTTTATTGATCGCTGGGGTTCTGTACATCGCCCATGTGGCCACTCCTCTATTTGAATTCATTGTAACCCAAAGTATTTTGGCTTCGGAGTGTGTGTCATGGGTCCTTGTAGCTTTATCCCTTCCTTTAAATATATTGCAACTCCACCACCTTTTTGCCAGATCTGTCTTTTTGAAAAGGCAGTATCCTGGAATAGTTACTTCCCAGTCATATTGTTCATGGAACCATGTCTCTGTGATGGCAACCCAGTTAGGATCTGCCTCTGTAATAATAGCATTCACAGTTCTTGACCACGGTATTGTGGTTTCTGTATCTTGACCTAGTTCCATGAAGACATGTTCCTGAATGGTACCTTGTAAGAGTCATACTCTCTGTGCAATTAAAAACAAATGTGCATCCATCAAGCTTCACTAAACAGACAGAAATGGTGGTGGTGGGGCTAGACAACAGGAAACTGTGGGTCACAGCTTCAATGCAGCCCACAGCAGAAGATCCAGCTGTGGCTGCAGAAGTCAAGAAAGTCCTCTGTTCTCATACAGAAACATGGGTGAAAGGCTCCTTCTCAGTAAGCTGGCAGCCTGGGTTTTGGGCAGCCCAATAAAGCAATTTCTGGCATTCCTTTTCAAAACAAACTCCAGAATGTAGCTAAAGGATCCTGTTTAGCTAGATTCAGGTGTTTGTTTCTTTCTAAAATTAAATATTGTTTTATGTATTTTAAATGTTTTTACTTTGAAGGAGAAAAGAATATGGCGGTATCAGGGTCACAAAATGCTTCTCAAAGTAAGAAGCAAGTGGTACAAAGCCAAAAATGGTCCTTGACATCACATTTTTCATTTCCCACCAGACTGTTATCAAAAACCTTACTGGGCATGCTCAGAAGGGAAAATAATAAACTTTAATGCCTTGTAACCTGGAGCCCTTTAGCATTTTTCTCACTAGACTTATCAAAGGCACTACCTTAGAACATGTCACTTGTCCATAGTGATGGGCAAGTGGCCCTAATTCACTCTGCAAGTGATTCACGAGTGCTCCGCAACACTAAGCGGAGTACTTTATATAACGGTACCAAGTCCATTGAAAACACTGACTTCTCAAGCATCTGCCTTCCACTTTGCCTCACTCGCCTTTGTTTTTAAGCTTCAAAGGTGAATTTTGCAGTGATTCATGGGATTTCAGGTCACATGGTCTCTAGATTATTCTGCACAGCCTCAGTCTGGGGTAGTGTGTAGGAAGCTGTAGGAGACAATCTGCTCTGAGAGCTCACTGCTATTCAAACCTTCAAAAGCTGTTAAAAGCCTTTTGAGTAATTTTTTGCTGAAACTTTAGTTCGATTATAGGAAACCCTCCTGTGCTCATATCATCGAGTGTTTATTGTTGTGTATGGATTTTGAATGTTAATGTACACATATCAGTCTGTGTACTGAGAGACAGTGGAAGTGTGCTCTGGGGAGGGGTGTATCTGTGGTGTAGGTAGATTAACTTGGAGAAAAGACAGTGCTTTCTGTTTGGTGATATTTTTCTTGTTTAACTGTGTTAATGTACACACAGTAATATTTTTAGTATTTCTTGCCATTTTATTGCTGATTGTTGTGGTGCAGCAGTGCATAATTTTAGTTTGTTTAAAATATGTGGTTATATTACTGAAGTTTTCAATTTGCTATGCATTACTTGTGTGTGTGTGAGGATGTGTGTGACGATGTCGTCAAATCAGACACCTTTTATTGTGCCACAAAATAATGTTAGCAATGTGAAGATGCTATCCACTGCAGCTGTGTGATTTTTGTACTTCTTTGTGGTATCTTTACTGGTACTAGTACTAGTGACTGTTACTGCCACAGTGCATAATTTTAGTTTGTTTAAAATATGCTGTTCTATTACTGAAGTTTTCAATTTGCTATGCATTACTTAGTGTGTGTGAGTATGTGTACGCGTGTCATCAAATCAGACACCTTTTATTGTGCCACCTAATAATTTCAGCAATGTGAAGCTGCTATCCACTGCAGCTGTGTGATTTTGTACTTCTTTGTGGTATCTTTACTGGTACTAGTACTAGTGACTGTTACTGCAGCAGTACAGTACACTGCCCCTCCCGCACGGCCCACCCCAACCGGTAAAGGTATTCTTTCCAGATTTGAATTTGATGGTGAGCACTGGTTAGGTGTTGTGCTTTGTGTCTACATCTCTTCAGTGCACAGCTAATCTTAATCTGCCTCAGCATTTAAGCTCTCTTTAGGGCCCCAATCTCCATCTCTAACTTAAGTCACAGTTGTTTCTTTGGCTTCCTTCAGAGTACTGGACAGGTTTGGTGCTTAATTCTGCATGAACATTGTAATCGCTAATATGTGTTTTTAAGTCAGGACCATCATCACAAGTCACTTGTGATACAAATCACATTCTTCATCATCACGGTCACAAATGCAGTCACAAATCATGATTCAAGATCATTCACATTACGAATCACAACATTAATTTTTTCTAGTTACTTAGATGTATTGTAAGCCTGTTTTGTAGTATCTCTCCAGGCTTCACCACCCCACCATTGTACTTCATTTATTACTGAGGCCCCTGCACCTAATTGGTACCTCCAGAGGTACACCGTAGAAAGTTAGCACTTAAGCATATGTTATACTGAACATATAGGGCTAAGGGCATCTACCGTACAAGAGTAGATGTCAGGAGATGAATACATATTGTTGTAATACACTTTGCTTGCTAATACATATATTCTTTATGTATTTTCTGTATTTTTTACTTGTAAGATGCCAAGGCATCTGTGTCCTTGGAATAATTATGATATGTAAGTCGGCATTGCCACCTTTTGGTGATGTGTACTACTACACTGAGTTATGTATGACTCTGTATAAGAACTCTTTTGTTCATAAACTGATGACTATACATAATTGCATAATGTTATCTTAGACCGTGGAGCCACCTCTAGTTTATCCAATAGGGCTCATCTCTGTAGCTACAAATGTTTCTATCTTACAGTAACCATAGTAATTATCATAGGTATATAATGTAATAACTAGTCTTATACCCGGAGACCTCAGGAGAGACCCCAAGAGACACAGAGAAACCTTGAGGTATAGGGAACGCTTAGCATTGGCTCCGGTTCGATTGGCAAGAACTGATTAGGGCAGCTGTGATTTATCCGCTTGGTAGTAATAAACTTGTTTATTACTCTTATGCAACGGTCTGTGATTACTTGCATTCCCAGTATTGCCAAGAACCTGAAAGTGAGGTTTAGACCTCTAACACATTGATACGTGTTTTTAAGTCTGGGAGTTTTAAGCTACAGCTCATCAGGGAAGTACAGCCATAGGTGGTAAGCATTCACGTTTCTTCATCATCACGGTCACAAATGCAGTCACAAATCACGATTCATGATCATTCATTTTACAAATCACAACATTAATTTTTTCTAGTTACTTGGATGTATTGTAAGCCTGTTTGTAGTATCTCTCAAGCTTCACCACCCAACCATTGTACTCATTGATACGTGTTTTTAAGTCTGGGAGTTTTAAGCTACAGCTCTTCGGGGCCCAGGGAAGTACAGCCATAGGCATTCATGTTTCTTCATCATCACGGCCACAAATGCAGTCACAAATCACAATTTACGATCACTTCATGAATCACAACATAAATTTTTTTAATAGTTACTTGGATGTATTGTAAGCCTGCTGGTCACTGTGCTGAACAGGGATGGGATCCACACCTGGGCCTGGGAAACAGGCACATTCTGCTCCAGAGGACCTGGTGCTGGACTTGGTGGTGGTTCAACTGCCTCAGAGTCAGGACAGGAGGCAGTGATGGTCCTGCTTCAGGGGGCACTCACAAGTTTTGAGTGGTCCAACAGGAATGGGCACCCATGCCCTCCACACATGCACATGGTACGATGCTTACCACTACCACACTCTTCCAGAGTTGCCCCGCCACAGACATTCCTCACCCTGGTCCATCTCTCCTACTGATCTCCCTCGGTCTGAGCAATCACTGCTCACACTGTCACACAACACACACACGCAGTCACACAGACACAGACAAAGAACTACTTATAAAGGTAAGAAAATAAAATTTACAGAAAGAACAAATTAAATAAATAAGAGTACAGAAAAGACAAGAACATTTAGCTTTTAAAAAGCTTTTGGGTGTAAATCAAAGTTTAAATCTCCTCCCGCTCTGATCTAAAAGTATCAGCATTCACAAAACACACTACTTCTCTGTCTGCACAGGAGAAAGTAAAAGTGTCTGCTTGTATGACTCTTTCTTCCTGCCTAGCTAAGAGCATGTGACTTACAGTACTGTAAGCCATGTGATGTGTGGAGGGGCTGCCAAATCTGAAACACCAAGTGGATCACTTAGAATCATAATGAGGAACACGAAGTCAATTAAAAACAATGACTTCACCTTACTTCACATTGCCATTCGCCTTCATCGCAAGTGGTAATGATACGCGGAGTGAGCACTTTGCATTGCTCTACCTTGTAGCAGAGTAACAAGGCAAAGTGCCCACTTCTCATTCACTTCACCAGCGGAATTTAAATTCATTGCATCTCTACTTGTCCCCTGCAATATTGGGGAAAATCCATTCCATGCAGGCTATAAGCAAGAGCAAAAAAGCCATGTTAAGTATAGGAATAAAGTTAGACTTTTACAAAATGACATCTGCAAATCTCAGAAACTGTACAAGCTCCCATCACAAAAATGTACACAATCAAGACCTTGCCTCCTAGACAGAGCCAAAGATATTAATTTACAAAGATAGAGGTTTAACATTGAACAGGCTACACAACCCTAACTACAAGTGCGCTACCATGACCCTTTAATATACAACAGTGGCGCTGTAGCACCACTATACTGTAGTTAGAGCTGAGTAGGCACTTAAATGTTAAACCCCAATTTGTGCAGTTTAATAACTTTGCAACAGTTCAATGGATTTGTATGACATTTTGTATGTGCTGTTTTGAGTGGCAAATATGTGGATGGATCAAGTTGTATTCTGGTTGGTGTGTGGATTCTGAGTTCTGGATAGTGCAAAAGTGAATTTTGGGGACTTTTTCCACATTGGTTTGCTGGGTTTTCTGTCAAGATGGCTAGCACCCAGATGGATTGGAATTTTGGTTTGAAATTTGCAGGTAGAAAGGGCTGACCCACAGATGTGACTTCTGCTTATTTGGTGAACAAAACATTAATCTGTTCCAAAGTTATTCAATTTTGCAAATAACATTTCAAATCAGCTGTATAAAATAAAAAAATTAAAGATTCTTTCTTCATATTGACATCATCCTTTATCATGAGGAGGAAAATCTTTTTTGTTTGCCGCCATCTTGTTTTCAGTTTTCCCTAAAATTTAAATTTGGAAAACCACAGAACAACATTCTGAGGTGACCAGCACATGTAGCTTTATTATGTGCCCCTTAGCTGCATTCCGCACTTAACTGTTGGAGAAATGCCTTTGAAATGTTTTTTTAACATTAAAATGTTTCTTCTTGATTCGTGATATGAAAAAAGTTTCTTTTTATATCTGAGTCATGAAGAAAGATCATTTTCATGAGGGAAATCCTTTTTATTTGCTGTCATCTTTTTCCTGTAAAGTGGAACCCCCATCTGCCTATTGCCAACCCCTTAATACTGTAAAGGATCTATTCCTGGTGTCTAATTGCACCTCCACCCTCTGACTACCCTCTCATATTTTTTATATTTATGTATTTATGTTTTATATGTCTCTCTGGTATCTAATGACTCACTTCACCATCAAATCGATGCACATGTAATTATTTATTTTCCTGGTGTCTAGTGGCACCCCACCCTCCAATCACCACCCCATAATTAGTATTTATTTCCCTGGTGTCTTGTAGTGCCCCACACCCTCCCACTGCTATCTCTGCAATGATTTTTGTTTTGTCCCCAGTGTCCTATAGCACCCTGACCCTCCAATTGTTGTCCCCCTAATATTTTCTTTTGTCGCTAGTGTCCAGTAGCAACCCCACCCATTCCTGTTGATGTACCTGTAATAAAGAAAATGGTCCTCAATTGCTTTTTGTTAAACCTGTAAAACCTCCCTGATCTGCCTCACCCCACCCCAACCTCTCTCAGTGTACCCATCACTCCACACCCCACACCCCCATACACCCTCATTTACCTGAACAGGTTCCATTGTGAAGATCCACTCTCCTTTGAAGATAGATCTTGCTGCTGGAACCATTGACTGCTACAGTACATGAGAAACTTAGGTAAGTGCAATGCAATGTATTTCAATTGGGTTTTTAACTTTTCTGAATAACTTTGCCATTTTTGCATATTTTGACAACAAAGTTTTATCGTGGCTTTTGAGATCCCCACCTCATGAGCAGTGTCAGTGGAATTACACAAATCCAGCCTGAAAGGTGATTTTGCTTTCGCTTAGTGAAATCAGTTTTTGGGTGGGATTTGAACAATTTCATCACTTTGCTCATGAGGTGGGGCCAAAGAAGGCTATGCTTGAAATTTGGGAACAAATATATAAATGGCAACGTTATGTGCACACATTGAAAGTTTTCTATGCTCACTCATAACTTTGGCAATTTTAAATATTTTGAAACAAATTTTCAACATAACCATCTTTTTACACCACCTCAAGAATGTGACAGCTATCATTTTTCAGACCATGGCTAAACTATCTTTCAAACCTGTGGAACACAATGGCATTATGGTGGTGCAGAATCACATTTTGGCAGGATTTCAAAATTTTCATTACAGGGTTCATAAAGTGGGGTAACAAGAAGGTTTTGCTGACAATTTAATTGGGTGTTTACTCACCTGGTAAAGGTGATTGTGTTGAGTTGACATTCATGGCACTCCAGACATTACCTCATGGGTTTTAGCCCACATGATAGGCTAGTGATGCACATGACTCTAGGATCAAATTTCTAGTATATTCAGGTCCCAGAAACCCCTGCTCTCCAGTTTGAATCTTCCATAGCCGAAATCCAGGTTAGTAAAATGCAAATACAAATGCAAGAAAAACACTCTACCCATTGTACATAATGATGCAAACTGAAACATAAGCTCATGTGGCCAATGGTCCCGCTTTTATTTTCCTATTATTTACAATCTAATCTTGACCCCTAATAGGTCGATCTGTTGAATTTCTCCACCCTGTGGCAGAGGCCACAGGGGAATATACCATACCCTCCTGAGGTATGTTTGGAAGAAAATTCAGGTCCTGGTCACTCTGAGTACTCTGTTGGGAGGGTCTTGGGTTCATGAATGTCAACCAACACAATCACCTTTACCAGGTGAGTAAACACCCATTGTGATTGGTTGGCTATCCATGGCACTCAGACATTACCTTATGGGTAGATAAGCAGTGGTATTGTACCATAGGGAGGGAAACAGAGTGGTCTATGAGTGAGAGGTGGATGTTTCTGCTAGGAGAATCTGTGTGGCAAAAGTGGGCTGTATGTTGTACAGGTGTTCAAGCCTATAGTGTCTGGCTGACGTATGGATGGAAGTCCATGTTGCCACTTTGCATATGTCTTCTGAAGACATGTTCGCCCTTTCTGCCCAGGAAGTAGCTACTGATCTAGTGGAATGGGCCTTGATACCCTCGAGGGTGTCATATGTTTTGCTAGATAAGCTTCCTGGATGGTCCTTTTGAGCCAGCCAACGATCTTGGTCTTGAGGCTGCCTTGCCTTTGTCTTTGTCCCCTTGTGACGATAAACAATCTTTCCATCTTACGAAGGGGCAGCGTCCTAGCTATGTAGATGGAGAGGTGATGCCAAAAATCCAGATGATGTGGGATTGGCTGTCCGCCCTGTTGTGTGTCTCCAGAAAAGGTAGGCAGCTCGATGGGCTGTTCCTATGGAGCGTTGTGGATACCTTTGGTTGGAAGGCTGGAACCGTCCGTAAGAGGACTCCTTTGAGGGGTGAAGATGGTTTAAGGTTCTTTGCAAGATAGTGCCTCTAGCTCTCCCATCCATCGAGCTGAGCAGATGGCGACAAGGAAGCAAGCCTTGAGGTGGACCAGAATAGGTCTACCTTGCAGAGTGGATCGAAGGGAGCTGAACTGAGGAGTCGAGCACCAGTGGGAGATCCCATAGTGTGTGATGGTTGGTCAGGTTCTGGGTAGAAGCACCTCCACTGCTTTTAGGAAGCATAGGGCATCGGGGTGCTCCAAGGCTGTATCCCCGATGGGACCCGTGGCCACCCCAATGGCTGAGAGTTGCACTCTGAGGGATGAGTGGGAAAGCCCCTTGTCTAGTTCCCATTGGAGAAATAACAGAATTATTGAAATGTCCATTTGCTCTGGGTTCTTACCGTGTTCTCGACACCACTTCATGAATATAGACCATTGTCTACTGTAGGTGGATGTGGTTGAGGCCCATTTAGATTGCAGTATCATTGAAATGACAGACTCATGGTAGCCTGCTCTCATCAGTCTCTTCCTTTCAGGAGCCAGGCCATGAGTTTCAGAGTCTGCAGGGCCGGGTGGAGCACTGGGCCCTGTGAGACCATATCTGCTCAGTAGCATAATCTGAGGCTGGCTAGTGTCATCTCGAGGACCGTGGCAAACCATGTTCTCCGTGGCCAGTAGGCGTCACTAGGATGATGGTACAGCGAGATGCCTGGATCTTGCTTAGTACCTGGGGAAGTAGGGGGAGGAAGGAACACATACCGCATGCTCCCAGGACAACAGTTGTGACAGGGCATTGGTTCCCTGGGACCGACCTTCCTGAACCGTGAAGAGAACACCTGGACCTGAGTGTTTCCATTGTGGCCATGAGGTCAATGGGCACTGGTCTCCATTCTTCTTGGATCATCTGGAATAGGTCGGGATGTAGCCGCCATTCCCCAGGTGACCTGTTGCCGGCTGACCCAGTCTGCTTGCACGTTGAGTCTGCCTGCTAGATGCACTGCGCTGAGATGGCTGAGGTTGGTCTGAGCCCAACTGATGACTGACGTTGCCTCCTCAGCATGGCTTTGCTCCTGGTGCCACCATGTTTTGCGGTGTACGCCACCGCTACCTGGTTGTCAGAGCATATAAGAACCGACTGGCCATAGATGAAGGATCTGAAGCCTCGAGGCGTGGGATACAGCCCTCATCTCTAGGATGTTGATGGATAATTTGGCTTCCATTGGTGTCCAAAGGCCTTGAGCTGTCAAGTCGCTCAAGCACACTCCTCACCTGGATAGGCTCACGTCCGTCTCTATTGTGGTCGGTAAGATGCCTCTAGTGGTACCTCTGGTGTGTCTCACTGATGGTGGTAGAGGGACTATGACCTTTAGGTTGTACTCGTCGGTGATCACCAAGTGAGAACGAAGTCTGGAGTGGTCGCATGTGCCATCTGGTCCAGGGTATGAGGCCTATGCAAGATGCCATGCACCCTAGCAACTGGGTTATGCATCCCATGGTTGTCTGATGACGGGATCTCATGTGATGAGCCAGTGCTATCAGATTGAGCACCCTTGTCTGAGACGGTTTTGCCCATCCCTGTGACATGTTGATTAGTGCCCTCAGATGTTTGATCTGTTAAGTGGGTACCAGCTGGCTTTGGCCCGGTTCACTACCCAGCCGTGTTCCTCGAGTGCGTGTAGGGCGGAACATGTGTCTTGGAGCACCTGCTCCTTGGACCATGCTCGAATGAGCCAGTCATCCAAGTAGGGTATGATATCCAGACCCTGCTCCAGGAGTCTGGCTATGACAACGATGGACACTTTGGTGAACACCATTGGCCCTAAGGTGAGCCCAAAGGGCAAGGCTTGGTACTGGTAGTGATGGCCTAAGATGTGGAACCTGAGGAATTGCTGGTGTTTTGGTATGATTGGGATGTGGAGGTATGCATCCTTCAAGTCTATGGATGTGAGGTAATCGCCTACCCAGACACTGCATAAGGTTGATCTTATGGTCTCCATTTTGAACTTGTGGCACACCACCTGTTCTTTGAGGTGTTTCTGGTCCAGAATGGGGCAAAGTTCTCCTGACTTTTGGGTACGAGGAAGAAAATGGAGTACACTCTAATTTCTGCTCGTGTGTGGATGGGCTATTGGCTCTGTTTTGTAGTAGCTGCAACAGTATATGTTGGACCTGATGCGGCTTGTCTTCCTTTTGGCAATGGGGAGGTTAGAAACCTGTGAGTGATGGGGGTGTGGGACAGCTCTATAGAGTACCCCTTGATACCACTTCTAGGACCCACCTGTCCGAGGTTGTGTTGAACCACTGGTGTTTGAACAGTGACAGTCTTTGTCACACGGGAGGTACAACCCCTGACCTTGAATGGTTCTAGGTCTGTAGTGATTGCTGTTCCCCTGTACCTCTCCCTCTTCCCAAATTTTTGGCCATGGGGTCTAAAGGAGGACAGTTGGTAAATGTGGGAATAGGGACTGCGGTAACTGTTGGATGTCCCTCTGCCTCAAAAGGAACTGTTCTGTGAGTGTGTGTCCTCAGAGGTTGGTATAGCCTGTTCCCCGAAACCTCTGCCTTGCTGAAGGAAGGTAGGTGTACTTGGCCTTGTTCTTAAGGAGGTCTCTACCCTCCTTTGTTTTAAAAATCCTGTAGGCCCTACCCAAAAACATGCTTTCCTTCATGGGTAAATTTTGTAATAGTGTCTTTATTCGTTGTCAGCGTCCCACAACTTCAGTCACAATGCTCTCCTGGCATGACTGGTAATGGCTGTGGCCTGGCGTGTAGTCACAGGGTGTCCACTGCCATGTCCGCCAAGTATTTTGCTGCATCTAGAGTGCACTCTAAAAGTTCTGTCTCTCTGGACTTAGGGTTTGATTGCTCTTGGAGCCCTCGAGCCAGCAGATTTGTGCACGAGCTGTGTAAATGGCCGTGGTGGAAGCTTTGTGGCAGTTCCTCAATCTCGAATGCCCTCTTTAGCATGTCCTCTACTTTTTTCCATTGGATCTTTTAGTGCTATTGTCCGGCATGGTAAGATTGTTTCTTCACTGAGGCTGCCACTTGGGGTCAATGGTTCGGCTTCACATCAGAAATCGGTCTTGTCCTCTTGAACTGGATACATCCTGTCCAGGTTCCTCCTATTTGACATTCTGCCTGGCTCTGTGGATTGCCACTCTTTGTTGAAGACATCCTTGATTGCTGGGCATACGGGAAATTCTCAGAGGTGGTCGCCTTCTGCTGGATCTTGGGGTCGAGTTAGGACTCTGGTTTACTTCACCTCAACATTGAACCCCATAGTGGCCTTGACAATTTTCATGAGGCCTGGTACCATGTCAAAGGAACACAATTTTGAAGTGAGAGATGGTACGGCTTGAGGTTCCATGTCCTCTTCGTCGGTGTCCACTCCATCCTCTTCCTCTAGGATATCCTTGTCTTCTCCGAGTCCAGTCGAGGATTGTCTGGTACTAGGTTTTGGAGTCTAGATGTTCCTCAGAGGGCCCCCACCTTGTCTGGTTCAGGAAGCGGTTCTGCTGTTCTATGCTGTGTAAGAGATTCGAGTTTCTCCATTATCTTCAGCATGAAATTCTGCTGGCTCTCCATCATCGCAACTGTGGCCTGTTGGTTTTGAATCAGGACTGAACTAGAGTCCATCCAAGTGGGACCGCTGGGCCCCAGATAGTTGGGACCCATGACCGAGTTTGCTCCAATGGTAACTCATCATCGTCAAGAAGACAGGTGGAGCAAAGAGGGCCCGGAGCTTGGGGCAAGAGGGTAGCGTTGCAAGAGGAACGCTTCTTGGCCTTGACCATCTGGTGAAAAAGAAGAAGGAAAAGGTATAAGTAGGGCTAGTGCAATGTGCTGTGGACAGCTTTGTGTCCCCTAGTAACCAATATAAATTGAGTAGTCTGGCACCTTGTTGTTGGGGGTGCCTGTGCTATTCCTTAGTGGAAAGACAGCCTGTGGGATCGCTGTGGGAGGGACCCCTCATGCATAGATGTACCAATCTGGTTGTCGCTATAGGGAGGGACTTCCAGTATAGTGGTAAGAACATAGGGGTCGCTGTGAGAGGGACCCAAGAGAGATTTAGGTGAAACTGAAATTGTCCAACCAAAAGGTCATTTGTAGAGGACCTGTGTGTAGAGTGGGAGAGCTGTAACTGGTGGTCTATATATGGAGGTCGCTATGTGAGGACCTCTATAAGAAATGCTAAGTAGCCTTGGGCTCATAAGAATTGGTATCTCTTTCCCCGATGGAGCATTTGAGCACCCCTTCTCTTTTTTAGCCCTTCTGCCCTGCAGTATCAAGAGAGTCTGAACTCCCATATTCAGATTGGGTGGAATTCTCCACCCCTTTTATAAAGCCCTGCGTCACGGGCTTCCCCAAGGTTGTCGTCAGTAACCCTCAATCCCCAGGATTTTGAGGTCCTCGACCATGTGGTCTAATTGCAGGGGTCTTCCTTGGCCTCGACATAATCCTCAAAGTGTGGTCGCAGTGCAGGAAGCTTCCTTAGCCACTGCCTGGTGGAGAGATAGGCCCAGCCACCAGTCCCCTATCCCTGTGGCTTGGCGAAAGGGGGCTTGAAAGTATGCCATGAGCCTGCAGTAATGCCGTGGGCTGCTGAGACCATAAGGAGGTCTCGAGCTAGCTGAGAGGCAGAACAGGAGCACTTACAGTGCATTTGAGAATCCTCCACTGGAGTGCAGCCCCTGAAGGTAGGAGGTTGCACACGAGCATCCGAAGCCGACCACGGCGGTGGGAGGCAGAGCGCTGTGGGGAGTGGTAGGCCAGAGGCCTAGAAGAGCGTGCCCCAAAAGGACAAAACCGGAGTTCTGGTGCATGGAGGGTGCTCCCGCAGCACGGAGCTGATCACTGATGCAAGCAGAGGGCCTTGGAAGAAGAGGCCAGGCGAGGCGGCGTGCTGCTCTAATAGCTACCTCGCGGTGCAGCAATGGGGCAGGATGTATACCACACGAGCAGTGTGCGCTTTCAATAACAGACACAACTTAGACTGGTAAGCCAGCAACTAGTCCTTTTTTTTTGACATTTAACCAACAGATTTGTAGCAGAATAGCGATAACAGCAGGCTAGTATACATACTGGTAAAACATGTGAAAGGAATCATGATAGCAGTAAATCGGAGACTGGAAAACCATGAGAAAAACCACAATGCAGAGAAGATACAGGCTAGAAGCCTGACTTAAAAGTTAGCAACACAACTGAAAATGCTATAGTATGCTAGCTCTACAGACCTAGATTCCCTGTTCCTGAATCAGGTGAATCCTGCAAAATTCAATCAAGTGAACTTAATAGATCTGACATATTTGAGCAAACTTAGAGCCACATAGCTGGCTTTGCTACCCTAGGCTATGGGTGCATTCTTTTACTGTTTTTGGAACACCAATATTTTCCAAATATCCATATATTCCTTTAGCAATTAGTTCAGAGGCCTACCTTTCTGTGTGGAGCAGACAGGGATCCTGGTGTGCTTGATGCCTTATCAGATGCACGATTTGAACTGTGGAGCAGGGGTTTCTGGGACCTGGATATACTAGAAATTTGATCCTAGAGTCATGTGCATCACTAGCTTATCAGGTGGGCTAAAACCCATGAGGTAATGTCTGGAGTGCCATGGATGGTCAACCAATCACAATCCTGTTTTACTACATTAGCTCAAACACTAACGTCATTCTTTGCAAAACAAAAAACTTTTGTTAATGCACTAGTTAGGATTAAAGTGAGAAAAGTAAAGAAATGTGATGTCAGGGTTTCAGTCCTAACACTTCACCCCACCCTGCAGGCAGCAACAGGAAAAACTATTAGAGTTTCAGCTCTCTTGCCCCTTACAAATCAGGCATGGGTGTGCCTTGGGGTTGTGAAGCCTAATGCTCACCACATTCCCATATACTGTGCTCATCTCAGCTTATGTAAGGATTGAATAGGATGAGCGTTAGGGTTGAGAACCCTAAGACACACTGCACCCTTATTTGAAAAGAGGCAAGAGAGGTGAAACTGTAATTTTTTCTGTTGCTGCCTGCTGGGTGGGTGGGTGTTAGAGTTAGAACCTATCACCACATTTCCTACTTTTGTCATTTTAACTCTCGCTTAGTGCATTAATGTTGTTGTTTTTTGCAAATAATTTATATATTATAGTGGTGCAGTAGTGCCACTTAAGTTGAGTTCATAGGCAGTTCAATGTTAACCCCTAATTCTGCACATTAATATCTTTACCCCATTTAACAAAATGAGCTGAAATTTCCTGGGTCTTGTCTAGGAGTCAAGGTCTTGATTGTGGAAATTTTTGTGATGGCAGCTTGTGTGGTTTCTGAGATCCACATAAGTCATTTTCTGTAAATGTCTAACTTTCTTCCTATACTTAACATTGGCTGTTTTGCTCTCCCATACAGCATACATGGAATGGATATTTTATCCCAAACTTGCACAAACATGTGTCATGCCCTAATGTAGTACCTTTGATAGCTCTGGTGAAAAATACTAAAGAGCTCCAGAGTTATCAGGCTTTAAAATTTAGTGGTTTCCACCTGCACATGTGCAGTAGTGTTGTTGAGATAACGTTCTGCTGTGAAAGTAAAATTTGATTCTATAAATGTGCATTTTGATTTTGTGCCACTTGCTTGGCAGGGCACCAAACATTTTTGTGTGTCATGCCAACTGCTATCTTGTTAATTTTTCCATGAACTAACAAACATGGAAAATACATAAAATGCTGGGATTTTTAAAAACATCAAAAACTAGCTAAATTTTAGCTGTTTAGCTAAATTCTGTTGTTTCTTTCTTAACATTATGGCCAAAAATTCACTTTTTGGGCTCCCAAAGTCCCATGTGCCTAGTTTAGTGAGAAGAGCGCTTCCCACATTCTCTGTATGACAACAGAGAGTTTCTGGACTTCTGCAGCTGCAGCTGAACTCGTGTTGCCAGCTGCAGTGTGAGCTGTGAGCTGCCATTTTCATGGAATTTGGTGGCACCTCCCACACTCCACTGCCATCCCTGGCAATGTGTGATGTTGACCTGATGTCAAGTGGCACCCCACACCCTTCAGATCACTGTCTCTTTAATAATATAAACTTTCCCTGGTGTCTAGTGGCACCCACCACCCGCCAATCACTGTCCCCCTATTAAATATTTCCTGGTGTCTAGTGGCACCTCCACCCACCGATCATCATCTCTGTAAATAAATAAATATATTCCTGGTGTCTGGAGGCAAACACCATCTGCTGATTGCTGTCCTGATTTTACTGGTGTCTTGTGGCAACCCCCACCCCCCACTTGTCATCCTCATTATCAAATTACATACCCTAGTGTCTAGTGGCACCTCACACCCACTGATCGCCATTCCTGATTTTTCCGGTGTCTAGTGGTATCCCCTTCCCACCAATCTCCATCCTTGTTATCAGTGTATATATTTCCTTGTGTCTAGTTTCACCACCCACCCTCCTATTTGAGGTACAACCTGAAATTAAGAAAATTATTTCTCAATGTCTTTGTTTGTTTTTCCAGACCTGTAAAAGAATAAAACTGTCTTTCTTCAATCAACCCCAGACCCCCACATCCCAGTCAGCACCCACCACTCCACATCCCCCTACAACACCCCTATACAGTCTTACTCACTGAACAGATACCAGGTTAGGGACACATCTCTGGTCGAAGATATGTCTTGTTGCTGGAACTGGCAACTGCAATAGGAGAAACTAAGGTAAATGTGGTTCAATGTATTTCAATGGGGGTTTCAGCTTTTATGCATAATTTAGATATTGTTTGACATTTTGACCCTGAATTTTCAACATGGCCTTTTGGTGACCCCTCCTCATTAACAATATGACTGTCATTATGCAACTCCCACCTGAAAGGTGATTTCTCAGTCCTTGACAAATTCACTTTTTGGGCAGGATTTAAAAACATTTTAATGTCTCTGTTCATGCAGTGGAGTCATAAAAGCTATGTTGAAAATGTTGTATCAAAATATGTAAAAATGAAAAGTTATGACTATTCATTGTGCAATATCGCTGAGTGCTCGCAACTGAAATTTCAAATATTTTGAATTACATTTTCAACATAACCTTCTTATTACCCCACTTCATTTATGTCACAGCTGTTGTGTTTCAATCCTGGCCAAAATGTCTTTTTACACCTGTGGCAAGGAATGGCATTGCAGTTGCACAGAATTACATTTTGCGGTGATTCAAAAATTTTCTGTACTGGGTACATGAGATGTGGTAATAAGATGGCTATGCTGACAATCTGAACACTGTTGTCCTTTAATTGGAAGCACAGGCCTGGAGGATCCTGTGCCTCCACAGCTACATACATATACAGTAAGCATCTATGGAGGGATTGAAGCGCAGGGCCCGGAGAGCCATGTGCCCCCACAACAAATAAGGATATAATTATATTGTCTCAAAAAGTAAGAAATAAATTGAAAAAACTTTGTTAATGCTCCAGTTAGGGTTAAAATGACAAAAGAATGGAAATGTGGCATTGGGGTTTCCAATCCTAACACCCCACCCCACCTTGCATACACCAACTGGTGTCGGGGGTGTGCCATGCTGTCATCAGCCCAATGCTCACTCTATTCTCCTCTACTGTACCCATCTCAGCTTATTTACTCATGGAACAGGGTGATCATTAGAGCTGATTACCCCAAGGAACACACCGATGAATGTTGGTGTGTGCAGGAATCAGGAGTTGAGGTGTTAGGTTGGAAACCCTGATGCCACATTCGCTACTTTTCACTTTCAGCAAACTATAGCATTAACAGAGTTTTGCAATATATATATATATATATATATATATATATATATATATATACTGTATATATCTATGTAACATACCTAAGCTGTCAGGCTCAGTTCAAATATATTGATGTTTACAAGTCCAATTTATATATAACAACAGTTCATGTTAATCTGTAAAACAGATTTTCAAAACAAATGTACCAAAGGCTAACAAAAGCCTAAGAAGTATATTAGATATGTCTAGACAGATCTTATAAAATACTTTTGTTATTTATCTGTTCATACAACAGGATAACATTTTCTGCACAATTCTGTTGTCATATAACTCTGTATAATGAAACATATTTTATAAGAACCCATAGCTCAGACACGTCTCCCTCATTGTCTTTGTCATAAACTTTTTCATTTCCACTTATTATGGTAACATGAAAGTTTAATGAAAACCTCTTGCACAAAACATTTCTCTCATTATGTTCAGTCACAAACAGTATTCATTTCTACTTCTTATAATAGTCTGCATGAGAGAGCTACATTGCACCAAAGTTTATATCAGAGTTAGTACATAGTTGAAAGAATGCATTTAAATTTTATTCAACATGCCTTCTGCATTTAAAATCAAAATTTTATTAATGCTGTGTTCCTGCTGATGCCTGTATAAAAACACAGAGAATACTGGATGGGCACTATGCACAACTGTGTTCTGCCACAGAGGTATTCTGATTCCCTCTGACCTCGAGAGTGAAGCTTGAGAGGTGATTGTGGATCAAAACCCTGAGGTGGCAGAACACACTGGTTGTGATAAAGTTGCTCATTCTGTATTTTTAAAGGTGTAGTATGGTATTATGTGAAATGTGTACACAGCAGTTCATTGGCTTTCAGAATGAAACTGACTTGGTGAGTCTATGGTGATTCCAGAATACTGTCATACCACAGAAGGGTACAATCACATTTCATGACCCATAAACTGTGGTACAACAGCATTTTGAAAGGGATGGAGTTTTATGCAGAACAATGCTCTACTATACACTATAAACTGAAAACATGTAGCTTACTACATTAAGTTGAAATGAAAAAATGTTTATGACAAAATAATGAGGGTTAAGTGTCTGAGATATGGAATCTTACAAAATACTTTTTTTATGTTGGCTTATGTGCATGTGCAAGACATCTTGTGGTAGTAGCACATTTCAGAGGTGTGTCAGTGTTGTATTGAATCCAGGGAAGCTTTAGTGGTGCGCCTCAGTCACCAACCAGTGAGCATGCTGCTGATGACAGCAGTTTCAAAGAGAGCCACGGAGTTGAAATTAATCTGCCGCTGCAATCATAGACAGGCTCTTCATTGCAGTGGCAGATGACACGCTCCATTATGTGCCTTTCCTGGTGAAACATTTCAATAAATATGGCGACTCCTGCCATCCACCACACAATCCCCAGAAAGGCGATCAGGTGCCCAATCCCCATGTCAGCATGGCGATATCAGGGTGCCCAATCCCCATGTCAGCATACCCCCCACATTAGGTGGCACACCATAACATGGCCACTCCTACCACCCGCCACCTACTCCCAAAAGCCAACATTGGGGTGCCCAATCCCTGTGTCGGCATCCCCCACTTAGTGTGTCTTTCCGATTAACAGTTTCCCCTTTAATTTCTGACACCGGATGTCCACTCCTATTGTCAGATGCATGCCCCCCATCTATATGCCTTGCCAACGTCGAGGTGCCCAATCCTGGTGATGGCATCCCTCTCTAATTGTGGTGCACTGGGAGCCCACCTCAATGTGCCTATTTTTTGTGGACCCTGTAAATGAAAGAAAACCTTCCCTTGCAGTCTTTTTTCCCTGAAAACAAGAAAGCGGTCCACCTGCTCTCTCCCTCATCCCCATCTCCCATCCCCCTCTCTGTGCACCCACCTCCCTCACCCCCTCACCCATACTTACCCTCCAAGGTCAGGAGCCATGATGTTCTCTGAACCGGGACACATCTGCACTTTTCTAAGCCAAACTGCAACTGAAGAAATGATGGTAAGCTTTATAATGGGAGGCAAGGGGATATCAACTAGGTTGATATCTCAACCATTTTTAATTTGGTTCCACATTTTCAACATGGGTTCTTGGGATCCCACCTCATGAATATATCACTGCCATTTAGTTTCTTGTTCCCAAAACGTGATTTCACAGTCACAGTGTGGAATCACCTTTGGTACCAATTAACGAAATGACAGTGCCACTGTTCATGAGGGAGGTCCCAAAAATCCCATGTTGCAAATTTGGTCAAATAAATTCAAAAATCACTGCATTGTGAGCGTGCATTGCAGTTTCTCACATGCTCGTAATTTCACCAATTTTTATATTTTCTCTCCAGATTTTCAGCATTGCCATTTGTTCACACATCCTTATGAACAGGATAGCTGTCATTGTTCACATCCTTCCTGAAACGTGTTTTCACACCTGTGGTGCAGAATGGCACGGTCACTGTGGATAATCATCTTTTGAACAGATTAACAAAATCACAGTGCCACTGTTCATGAGGAGAGGTTCAAAATGCCCATGTTGAAAATCTGGTGAAAAATCCAAAAATGATTGCATTTCAGGAGTGCATTGTGCAGTTTCTACGCATGTTCGTAATTTCACCAATTTTTCATAATTTTACTAAAGATTTTCAACATTGCCATTTTTCACACCACCTCATGAACAGTACAGCTGTCATTTTTGCATCATGCCAGAAATGTATTTTCACACCTGTGGCACCAAATGGAGCAGTCACTCTGTGCAAAACCACCTTTCAGGATCGGGCTGGCAGTATAGCCTAGAGGTTTGAGGAACGAGGTGTGAACGAGCTGATACATCCAGCAGACCAGACCTAAGTTTGATTCCACAACCTCCACTTGCATACTGTGTGACTCTGAGAAAGTCACTTAACTACCCAGTGCCCCCAGGTCAACCCTGAAAACAGGCACTTGTGCTTAGTGGGCCTTACCTGGTTACCAAGACTAATATAAAAAAAAAAGTTGAGTAACGAAATGATAGTGCCACTGTTCAGAGGTAGGGTCACAAAAATCCCATTTGAAAATTTGGAGCAAAAATACCAACAAACAACTGGGGCATTAGGGTTTCCACCATAATGCTCTACTCTGTAGAGACTGACATGCATCAGGGATGTGACATGGGATCGTCGGCCAAAATGCTCATGCCATTCCACTACCACCTTGCAGCCGGTGACAGGCATTGAGGTGTGCCTTGGGATCTTCAGCCTCAATGTTCACCCCATTCACCTATACTGCACCCATCTCAGCATATTTCCTTATCGAATGGGGTGAGTATAAGGCCCTGAAGACCCCAAGGCTTTGCAACACCTGTTAGTGTCTGGGTTAGGGTGAAGTAAAATAGCATGAGTGTTATGGCTACAACCTAAAGGCACACCCCAACGCCTGTCAGTCTCTGCATGTGGGTGGGGTAGGCATCAGTTCAACACTTCACTCCCATTCCTATTATCCATCCTCTCTAACTCCTGCACTACTAGCGCCAATGCCAGCAAGCCAACATCCGCACTGACAAATGCTTGTTTCAATACAGATTTATATGACTACAGGATTTGGCAGGAAACATTATCCTATTGTATAAACAGATAAATAGTAAGAGGTAGGTGTTTAGAATTGCATAGACATATCTAATATGCTTCTTAGGCTATGGATTGTCTTTGGTACACTTTTTTTGAATATCTGTTTTACAGATGAACATGAATTGTTAGTATATGAAAATTGGGCATGTGGACATCCTTGTATTTCAATGAAGCCTGACAGCTTAGGTATGGCACAAATGCTAGATAGATAGATAGATAGATAGATAGATAGATAGATAGATAGATAGATAGATAGATAGATAGATAGATAGATAAAGACATAGACATAGATATAGATATAGAAATAGATATATATAGATACAATATATATATATATATATATATAGAGAGAGAGAGAGAGACAGTGTGTGTGTGTGTGTGTGTGTGTGTGTGTGTGTGTGTGTGTGAGAGAGAGAGAGAGAGAGAGAGAGATGAATATATGTACTCATGGCATACTACATGATGGGTAGTAAGAATAAATGAAATGTATAGTGTTAAGCACAGTAACACATATAACAGGAGTTAATGTACTAATAAGTTTCCATGTCCTCTGAATATTCAAATAGCAATAACAGTCTGATAATGACTAGTAATCATCTGTATGCAGGCTCACCTAAATATGATGTGAGTAAGAATTTATACATGAAAACCTAGGAGCACTATGAAGTGGGGAGGAGTGGAGCATGCTATCACCCTTGAGGAATTGCTGAAGGGCATACATGTATAGATGTGATTTTATTTTTATTGCAATTTGTTTTTGATGTAAGCTACTTATGAATGCAGTTCCTCTACCCTGAGGAAGTCTAGGTTTGAACGAAACATGGGGCATGGTCTGGAGGTATGTCTGCCTGATTTATGGAAGCTAAATGAAAGAATTAACTGAGATTTTCTTGGTGTGTCTTGTCTTTGAACACTTTTTGCTCACAGCCTTTCTCCGCCACATCCTCCATGTCCATCAGCAGAGACAATGGTGTACATGCCAGCTCTCTGCCCAACAAGTTAGACTAGTCCAGTGCTACCAACCCCAAAAAGTTTCAGAAGGCTGCAATCCCAAACATTTGTACTTCTAGGTGCCAAGAGGTGTCTTGCACCTGCCACAAATTGGTGATATTGTGAGGTTGAATGTACACACTATGGAGAGTGGGCAGTACAATATTGCATTACAAAATATTGTTATTGCTAATGCAGTTAATGCATGGTTGATGCCTGAGATTAAGATACAGAATCATGCAATCCAAGTTTAGACAGATTATTTAATGGTGGTCATGTTCTGTGTAAATTATCTAACTTCCTGCTGTAATGCTCTTATGAAGTGATAAGGCTGTTAGTTATTCATACGCTTTTATCAAACAATATGACAGGTGTTATCAATAAAGTATCATTGATTATTATAATCTGATATGGAACTGTCAATTTTTAAGTACACACCATTTTTATGGTTTTGCAACAATTGTTTATCTTCCTCCCCTCAAAAAAAAAATATTTCATGCAACAATTTATTTTTTCAAATGCTGCACTCTTGACAATGATTTGCATGAATGAATTCAGCAGCTCAGCAACTTGGAATTAATTCAGAATATGTAGTAATCATTGAGGTTATTCTGACTATCCCATTTGAGCATTTTAATTAATGATTTTACAGAACAAGAAGACAGGTATACCAGCCAGGTGCAGTGCTAGCCATTGAAAGGATGTCAGGTACCACTGCATAACATAAATCATCCACTTAGCTAACACATTACCTAATTAAGAGCTAAAGTGTTGTTTTCCAAATTGCCTTCAGGAGGTGCTGGACACTAAAGGAGACACTAGAGCAGATGATAAATAGCTATTCTAGTGTTCATGGTTGAACATCCATTATATGGAGCTGTAATGAGCACTGCAGCCATCAGCCCTTTTAAAATTGATCAGAAAATGTACTTTAACACACACTCTTAACTCTGCATAACTACACTTGTGATCCGAATAATATCGTAGTATCATAGTAATGTGTCAGCAGAAAAGGATCATCCTGGCCCATCCAGTCTGCCCATCTCCCTCCCTACTTGTCACGGTGCATAAGGAGCCTATCCTCTGTCCTTTAACCAACCCCAAATGTCTATCCCATGCTCTCATGAATCCCGTCACCATTTCAGCACCTACCACATCCTCAGGCAATCTGTTCCAGGGTTCAGCCACCCTCTCAGTGAAATAACACCCCCATACATGACCTTTAAATCTTCCTCCTTCCAATCTTAAAGTATAACCTCCTGTTTTAACTCCGACTTTCCTTTTAAATAGACTTCCATCCCTCACTTTATTTATTCCCTTCATGTACTTGAATGCCTCTATCATGTCTCCTCTCTATCTTTTAAACTCCAGTGGATACAGATTTAATTCTCTCAATCTTGTCTCTTATCATTTCCTTGCATACCTTGCACCATCATTTTGCCCTTCTCTGAACCTTTTCTATTACATCTATGTTCTTTCTTAAATGAGGCCTCCAGAACTGTACCCCATACTTCAGGTGCAGTCTAACCATGGTCTTAAATAATGGCATCAGCACCTCCTCTTACTACCTGTTATGCCCTTCCTAGGCACACCATCATTCTATTAGCTTGCCAACCACCTTACTACATTGGTCACTTACCCTAAGGTTGTTTGATATTATAATCCCCGGACCCCTTTCCTCTTCTGCTTTCCCCATTGAGTGCCTTGGCCGATTGATTTTACACCCTATATGCATTACCAGCACTTCTTTGTATTGAACTGCCATGTTTCTGAGCACTTCTCTAGTGTGCTCAAATCCCTCCTCATGGCCTCAACCCCTCCTTACATGTCGACCCTATTCTTCAACTTTGCATCATCTGCAAACAGACACATTTTCCTTCAATTCCCTTTGCTATATCACTAATATATATGTTAAAGGATTGGTCCTAGTAAAGACCTTGAGGAACCTCTCTTGTAACCTTCCTTACCACAGAATGTACACCATTTACCACCACCCTCTGACTTCTATCCTTCAGCCAATTTTCCACCGTCTAGTTATTTTCTGTCCCACCCCAGGTTCTCTGTCTTATTACCAGCCTGTGGTGAGGTACAGAGTCAAAGGCTTAACTGAAGTCCAGGTAGACAACATCAACTGCCCCTACTTGATTAACCACCTTCATTACCCCATAAAAAATTCCATCAGATTTGATTGGCAGGATCTCCCAATAGTGAATCCATGTTGCTTTTCATCTAATAGTTTTGTTGTCCATTAAGTATTTTACCACTCATTCCTTTATTAGCACTTCCATCACCTTGCCAATCGCTAAAGTGAGGCTGACAGATCTGTAATTCCTGCCTCATCTTTGCAGCTTCTCATGTGCCCGGTACTACAGCTGCCATCCCCAGTCACTCAGAACACATCCTGTATCTAGGTACAAGTTAAATAGCTTCACTAAATGTCTTGCCAACTCATCCATCAAATCCTTAAGAACCCTTGGATGCAAACATCTGGCCCAGTTGCTTTGTTTACCTTTAATTTTTCAAATTCTTCCTTAACTCTTTCTTCACTTAATGAGTTGTGTCAACCCCACATTCTTCTCCTCCTTTCTTCTTTAACGCAGGTCTCTTTCCATCCCCTTCCACTCTGAATACAGAGTAAAAATAACTATTTAAATCCTCAGCTTCCTCAAGGTTCCCCTCAATCTTCATCCCCCAACTCATAATCCCCTGTCTTGACCTCCTCTTTCCCTCCACGTATCTAAACAATGTTTTATCTCCACATTTGACATGTTTAGAAATTCTCTCTTCTGTTTCTGCTTTTGCTCTCCTAATCAATTTCCTAGCTGTCTCAGTTTCTCCTTATAATTTACTCTGTCTGTCACACTCTGAGTTTTCTTATATCTTCTGAAAGTTATCCTTCTATCTCTTATTGCCCTTACAATCTCTCTATGAAACTAAAGAGACTGTTTTCTTTTCTTGTTTTTTCCTACTCACTATGCATAGTTCAGTTGCTTTTAATAATGCCTCCTTAGTACATTTCCACAATTCCTCTACATCCTCTGTCTGGTCACTGTATTTCATTTTCTCCTGGAAAATCTCCTCATTCTGTTGAAGTTTAACCTCCTGAAATCCACAACCTTCGTACTGGTCTTATTTTTATCTTCCCTATTTGCATCATGATGAATGTAGGTGTTGTGATCACTTGTACCTAGACAGTCTCCCCACAATAACCTCTACAACACATCCCCTTTGTGAGTACCACGTCTAAAATAAGCCCTTGTGGGTCTTAACCTAGCTGATGTAGAAATGATCCTGCAGTGCTTCAAGTATCTCCCTGCTGATGGCTGCTTTTGCCTTTGGGATTCCCATTCTACATCTAGCATATTAAGTTCCCCCAGTAGTACAAACTCCTCTTTGTTTGACACCCTTTGAATTACCTGCATCATTTGCCTGTCTAACTCCTACCCCTGATTTGGAGGCCTATATATCACTCCTATTCTTACTATGGCTCCAGATTTTTTTCTAATGTGACACACAGGAATTCTGTCTCATTTTACTCATCCTGTCCTTCAGTTGCTTTAATGGTCTCCTTGACATACTATATAATGCCACCCATCCCTCCTTTTTACCCACACTGTCCCTTCTGGACAGCCTGCATCCTGAAACACTAACTTCCCAGGAGTGATGCTCGGACCACCAGGTCTCTGTTATAGCCACAATATTGAGGCAGTCATCCACCATCATTGTTTCTAGGTCCACCATTTTATTTCCTGACTTCTGGCATTCACATACAGCCTTCTCCACCCTGACAGATTATGCTGACAGATAATACAAATCAAGGACCAATACAACTGGTTTTACAATTGTGTTTCTCAAATTGGGTAATAAGTTAATTTATTAATTACTTTTGATCTCTCTACAAGACTCTCAGTATCAGTCAATTCCTCTTCACCTCAACATTGACCTGGTTGGTGATTGCCTTACGATATTGCAATGTGGTTTTAGCACAGTCAGTCCATGTCATTGCCATCTTCAGCTCTTCTAATCTTCTTCTCAGGTTCTGACATCCCTTTCTTTCACCACACTCTTTTGTCACCAGTGCTTGCATTTTCAATGAATAAAACTCTGGCACACTTATTGTATTTCATTGTGTAAATTTATGCAACAGCACAGATTCTGCAAACACATTGTTTTTCCATCTGTTTTAATTGGACTGTCTGCCAATGAAACTCAGCATTGATATTGAACTTATTAAATATTAAACTTGAGCTGTGGTCTAGTGACTGGCAACTTAGATTTAATGCTAAAAAATGCAAAGTGATGACCAGGGAAAACAGAAGCAAAGAACTCAATACTTCCTAGATAGGCATCAACTTGAAGATACCAAGACTAAATGGGACTTAGGCATAATCATATCGGATGACCTTAAAGCAGGGAATTAATGTAAAAATTAGCATGAAAGCAAGAAGCATCCTTGGATGCATAGGCAGGGGAAAACTAGCAGGAAACAAGAAGTGAACATTCCACTCTATAGATCCCTGGTGAGGCCATACCTGGAGTATTGTGTACAGTTCTGGAGGCCCCACCTGAAGAAGGACATAGAGTGCTTGGAATCAATTCAGAGAAGGGCCACAATGATGATGTAGGGCCTCCATCATAAGCCACATGAGTCTAGACTCCAAGACCTAAACTTGTACTCCCTGGAACAGAGAAGAAACAGAGGGAATATGATAGAAATATTCAAATTCATCAAGGGTATAAACACTGTTCATGTAGACAAACTCTTCCATGCAAATGGAGAGGTGCATCCAAGAGGGCAAAAATTATGCCTTAGAGGGGAAGTCTCAGAGGCAATATCAGGCAGTACTTAGTTACGGAGAGGGTAATAGACACATGGAACAGCCTGCACCAGAGTGGTTGCAGCAAAGATGATAAATGCATTTAAACATGCATGGGACCGGCACTACAGTATAAACAAAAACAGCAAAATTTAGGGAGGAGGTTAGGTTCTTGGGCAGACTAAATGACCACTCTGTCCCCATTTGCCATCAGATTCTGATGTTCTTAATATATTTCAATTATTTTTCTTTTTTCTAATGTGGTTACTTGGAGGTAGCTTGTTACACTGAAGAGCACTGTCAAGATTTCTGTGTTGCATTTCACTGCTCGAGATCTTTGGATATCCCCCTTAACGTATCAAAAATTACTTCTTGCTAACAGTAGGTAGGCATTTTAACAGAAAGAAAAAGTCAAATTTCTTGATAGGATAGATAGATAGATAGATAGATAGATAGATAGATAGACAGACAGACAGACAGACAGACAGATAGATAGATAGAGACAGACAGATAAATAGATGTAACCAGCCATCGAAGAAAAAGTTCAAAAGAAATAAATACCAATTTACTGTGGAGACAAGTGCACAAACATCCATCAGAAAATCAGAGGTGTTACCAATGGGCCCTATGCATGAAAGGATGAAAAGTATGTGCCAGAGGTGCATATCCCACCTGCGTAGCTACAAGCCTCCTGACAAGTGTGCACATGCTGGTATGTACTATCATCGACCACCTGTCCATGGCCCTGCCCCTGCCCACAGGACCATGGAGGGTGGACGAGAGTGAGAAGAGGCCCAGGTGGACAGCCAATCGGATGCTTGTCCTGGGTCCCAGAGTGGATCCCCTGCTCCTTGGGAGTGCAGAAAGATGTGGGTCCAGATGCATGGACAGCACACTCAGACAACTGGGGAAAGCACAGTTGGTCCCATTGTCTAGTGGTCCTCCTCACCCGATACTCACCCCATGGCACCACACTTCACCTGGTGCACAGATGTACCCCCGTGTCAGAGCCCCCACCTGGTTCAGAATACAGATGGCACCCTCCCACATCATAGCCTTCTGCCTGGTTCCATAATACAGTTGGCACCCCCAACACCGCAGCCCCACCAGGTTCTGTAATACAGTTGGCACACACCCCACATCAGAGGCCCCAGCCCAGTCCTGTAATACAGGTGGCACCCACCACACACACATCTGTGCCTCTATTCGAGTCTGGTAAGATAGAACCCCTACCACATCTGTTCCCCAGCCCTGGTCCACATGTCAGTGATGTACCCCCACCCATATCCCTATCCTGGCAGAAGACCCTGTCCAGTATTGCACAGGTCAACACCCTGACCCCTGATACCAGCTCCCCACCCCTCATTGGTGGATAGTGTCCCCTCCACAGCACCAACAACACCACCCCATCCCTATACTTGCAGGTTGGTGCTGCAGTGATGGACAGTGAGTGGCACATCCCTCTGCATACCACCTCAGCCGCCTACCATCTAAATGATGCTGGGAGCATGCTGCCTATCTATAGGGTTCCATAGAATCATAGAAGGTTGACAGCAGAAAAGGACCATACCGCCCATCTAGTCTGCCCTTTTCCTCCTACACCTCCCCCTCCCTGTCAGCCCCCACCTTCCCATGATACTCTCGCCTCATATGCTTGTCCCATGCCCTCGTGAATCTTCCACTGATTTAGCCCTCACCACTGCATCTGGTTCCCTACCACTTCAGGTGTTTGCATAAATCATACATGAACAGGATAGGTCTCTGTGTGCATGCTGATAGGCACATATGGCAGTTGGGTGGCAGGCTGTGTGCAGCACTATGACCTCAGAATGGCATATAGCGTGGGCAGGCCTCTGTCACCCCCAATCACCCTGGCATGTAGCTGCCCATGTGGCCAGGGACTGGGATGTGCATCTGTGCTGAGAATACCACTGTACCTTCACTGCATGGCATTCATGCATACTATAGCTTATGTGCCTCAGATTTGTGGCATGTAGGCAACCCTGTTTTTGTGCATATGAACCATTATTAGTACAAATATTACTCTCTTAAGAAGAGGTACAGATTAAGAAGCACTAGGGCATTTGGGGAGCATGAGGCATTGTTCCATTTGAGGTATTTGTATAAATCAATGCATAGTTGCAACATTTGCACTATTATTGTAACAGTATCCATGACAGTCGGTTGAGAAATTCATTGTCGACTGACTATCGCTGGTACGTCTTTATATAAACCGGTTTAGCGGTCAGCATAAAGGCGATCACTGGACTGTGTTTTCTTCAGGGGCTTCACCCCCACACTCCCCCCTCTAACTGAACCAATCAACTCCAAGTCATGAATTGATTAGGAGAGGGTTGCAAGACCCTCAGAAAGCAGTGCGGGAAGTTCATGACTGACACTACAGTAACCTGTTGCTGTAGTGTCGGGTCACGGTAAAAATTGTCAACAGAGGTGCATACCATTGTAGCAACTTTAGTTTGCCAATGGATGCCTTTGCACTTCTCTGCATAGTAAACTATAGTATTTTAACATTTTGACAAGCAGAGATGATACCTTTGAAACTTTTTGCTTGATCTAAACGGTGTGTGTTAATCTTTTACTCTGTTCAGTAGTCTGGTAAAATTGAGGGTGGGGATTGGCAGCAACTAATATGGTGATACTGACTGCACACAGCTGTACATTATTCATCCCATGTATATTTATGAGGTTTGAGGAGCATAGAGCCAGTTCAAAACACTTTCTACTTCATTCCGTAAAATTACAAAAACAAAACAAAAACAAATTAACAGGGTAATGTTTTGTATACTAAATGATAGGCACCACCATGCTGTAAACCACACTTCTTGCTCCAAAATAAAATAAAAATGTCTGCCTGCTGCCTACTGCTCTCCAGTCAGAGAAAACAATGATCTGGCTATTTAGTTGAAGATAGAGAAATAAAAATAAGCAGCAGCTTATCACAAAGGCAAAAAGCTATTTCATGCACTTTTATCTGGAGGAAAAGAAAAATAGATTTGATCACTTCAAAGGTGCAGTTGTAAAACAAGATAACTACCCCAGAACATCTCCTCTCAATAATGTCAATATTAATGAGTACATCTTAAGACAAGATTGGAAACTTCTTCTACTTCATCCCACCAGTGATTAGTCACCAATCTAATACAAGCAAGTGTGTCTACACCCATGAAATTAATTAGGTATCTATGAGCAATCCATCTTTATATAGGGGATACAAATGTGGTGGCTTTATCAGTCTTGTCATCATCTGAGGGAAGCATTCTGAGATTGTACTCAGCCTCTGGAGTCTGACAAGTCACCTCTCAATCCCTCTTGTCTGAGCGGCGCGGGACTCTTCAAGTTTCTTCCAAGTATGATGAGGCTCCTGTCTGTCACTCTCACATAAAGGAGCCCCTGTGAAATTCCTGGCAAGTACAATGGGGCTACTGCCAGTTCCCTCACCACAGAGAACACTCTGAGGTTAAACTCAGCCTCCTAGTGGAGCAAGCCTATACAGGTCCTTCTCTTCTGAGAGGTATCTTCTAAGGTTCCATTGAATGCAGCTGGGATCCTGCTGGTTGTCCTTCTCTGATGGGTTCTTTCAAGTTGCTATTGAAACAACCTAACTGGGGATGCTAGATGCCTATGGTAGCTAGCTCCATTCTGTCACTTATAGATTATGGGTTCCTGTGTATGCAACTACTTTTCACACAATGATAAACAGAGTAAGCAAGCTCCAACAGGTAGACTGTGAATCCATGGGCAAAGTGATGTTGCAGGTGAGGGAGGGTGGCTAGTCCAATGAACATGAAAACAAAGTCCAGTACCTGCACTCTTGAAACAAGGAATCACACCAGTTTCTCCCAAAATCCAATGCTTTGTTGCAAAATCCTCCTTATCCATCCCCCATGAAGTAGTGGCCAGTGGTACATTCCAGGCACTGGTTGGTGAGGTGGATTTTGCAATAAAGCATCGGATTTTGGAAGAAACTGTGTGATTCCTTGTTCAAGAGTGCAGGTACTGGACTTCAGGTTCTTGATAAACAGAGTAAACCTGATCTGTAGTAAGTGTGCAGCTTGCACTTGGTGCAGATAACTGCACCTCAGTTGTATCCTTTAAGCACCTACTAACTGGCTACATTTATCCTGCAGAATTTAGCTCCAGACCTGTTTGGTAGCCAAAATGGCACTCGTGGATCTAACACCCCTGCTTTAACAAATTACTTCTGTACTGTCTCTGAGCAATACAGCACCAGGAATATGGCCAGGAATGCCCTTAAGCCTCTTTTGCAATGTACTCACCTAGGCAAGCAGTCTTTTGCTGTCAGGGGCAGCTAGCATGTTAAATGAACTGCCTGATACTCTGCTTAGTTTTCCCAAGAACAATCAGGTTAAGAGATCTTTGCAGGTGACCCCTCAGCCCAATGCAATTATAACCATTACATAACATAGAAACTTAGAAACATAGAATTTGATGGCAGATAAGGACCGCTTGCCCACCCATTCTGTCCATTTCCCTACCTAATGGATAAGCTGCAGATCCTAGTTAATCAACAGCCTACTTCTTCCTACCCCACCCCTAGAATTTCTTTTATGACTATCCCATGCATGCTTGAATTCCACCACTGTTTTTGACTCCACAACCTCCTCCAGAAGGCCATTCCTTGCATCCACAACCCTCTCTGTGAAAAACTACTTCCTTACATTACCTCCTGAGCCCACCCTCTATCTTCAAATTGTGCCCCTTGTTCTTGCACACCTCTTTTCTGAAAGATGCTATTCTCTTGGACTTTGTTGATTCCCTTGAGGTACTTGAAAGTTTCTATCATGTCCCCATCTCCCTCCTTTCCTCGGGCTATACATATTAAGCTCATAAGTCTCTCTTCATATGTCTTCTGGTGCAGACCCTGCACCATTTAGTGCCCTCTTCTGGACTGCCCATCCTGTTTATGTCTTTGCGAGATTGGGTCTCCAGAACTGCATGCAGTACTCAGATGGGGTCTTACCAGCTGTCTGTACAGAGGGATAACAACTTCCTGTTGTCTACTGGTGATGCCTCTCCCTATGCATCCCACTGCATGCAGTACTCAGATGGGGTTTCACCAGCTGTCTGTACAGAGGGATAACAACTTCCTGTTTTCTATTGGTGATACCTCTCCCTATGCATCCCAGTATCCCCTGGCCCTCCTTACTGCCCTCACACATTGATTGACCACCTTTAGGTCATCTGATATGACTACCACCAGGTCCCTTTCTATTTTTGTTGTTGTTAGTATCTCACCCCCATTGTGTACTCTTCCCTGGGTTTTGTTTCCCAGGTGCATTACCTTGCACTTCTTAGCATTGAATCTAAGCTGTCATACAGGTGACCATTCCTCCAACCTTGTCAAGTCCCTTCTCATCCTTTCCACCCCACCTTGTGTATCAACTCTGTTGCAGATCTTTTTATCATCTGCAAAGAAACATATTTTTCCTTCCAGTCCCTCTGCAATGCCACTTATAAAGACATTGAAGAGGACCAGTCTAGTATTGAACTCCTCATGTGCCCCAATAGTAACCCCCCTTTCTTCAGAGTGGACTCCATTTACTATTACTCTTTGTCTTGTTCTCCAGCCAATTCTTTACCCAGGCTACCATCTTGGAACCCACTCCCAAGCTGGCTAACTTGTATATTAATCTTTTGTGTGGGACTGTGTCAAATGCCTTGCTAAAGCCTAAGTAGGCCATGTCCACACCCCTCCCTGATCTACTACTTTGGTCACCCAGTCAAAGAAATCGATTAGATTCATCTAACATGACCTTCCCACTGTGAATCCATGCTGCCTTGGGTCCTGTGCCCTCTGACCTCTAGGTACTCGACAATTATTTCCTTCAGAAGTGATTCCATCATTTTCCCTATCACTGAGGTTAAACTAACAGGTCTGTAGTTGCCTGCTTCTGCCCTGCTCCCACTTTTGAGAAGTAGAATCACATCTGCCCTCCTCCAGTCCTCAGGTACCACCCCATCCTCCCATGATTTGTTAAAGAAGGTAGTCAGTGGTGTCACTAGTTCTAACCTTAGTATTTTAGAATTCTGGGATGAATCCATCAGGCCCCATTGCTCTGTCCACCTTCAGTTTTAAGAGTTCTTTCAGAACCCTTTCTTCTGTAAATGGGCTGGTATCAACTTCTGTATCCAGAGTGTTTCTATTGTTTGGTTTAGTTACCTCCCCTCTTCATTTGTGAGTACTGAGCAAAAATATTTGTTTAGTATCTCTGCCTTTTCACCGTCACCCTCTGCCCACCCCTTGCCCTTTATTAAGCCTCACTATCCCTCTGTTGGTCTTCCTTCATTCCCTGATGTACCTATAAAATTCTTATCCCCTTCTTAACTGTGTTGGCTATCTTTCCTCGGTTTGGGCCTTTGCTGTTCTGATTGTCTTCCCAGCTTCCTTTTGCTTTAACTGATAAAATTCTCTGTCCTGCTCCTTCTGTGATTCCTTGTACTTCCTGAATGTTTTCTTTTCTCCCTAACCTTTCCTGCACCTCCTTTGTGAACCATAGTGGTTTCTTACATCATTTTGTTTTGTTTATTTGCTTCACACAAAGCTTGTTGCCTCTGTGATGGCAATTTTGATTATTCCCCATTGTTCTTCCACTCCTCCTTCCTGCCCATTTGCTAGTGCATTCCTTAGACACTCACCCATTTTGGCAAAGGCAGCCATCCTGAAGTCCAGTACCTTTGACTTTGTATGTCTTGACTCGACTGCTGTGTTTATTATTTAACTGTTTTATTTGGTTTCTCTCTGTACATATCCTATGTCTTTTATACAATAATCTGTAGGGATTATTTACAAACTGTATGTAATAAATTTTTCTTAAGAGCATTGAGGTTGACTCAACTGCAGTTCCTCTGGAACTGCTTACTGTACTTAATCCTTTCTGTGACTATGTATTTGATGTAGAATCTTTTTAAATGAGCACCTGTGCTTAAAAGTAATCTTAAAAGTTCCCTATAAATAAGTAAATAAATAAAACAAAATATTGTGGGATTCCTTCTGGTCCTTCTTATCAGACAATGGAACACAAAGATTGACACCAGTTGTAACTGGGCTTCTATCAGACCCTCTCTGTAATGGGTCCTCCAAGTTGATTTGAACATGATGGAGGTCCTTTGGGTCCATTTGCATTTTGAGATTGCTGTTCTCTAGTATGACAGGGCACACTTGTAGA
Organism: Neoceratodus forsteri; assembly: GCA_016271365.2. NCBI lineage: Eukaryota > Metazoa > Chordata > Ceratodontiformes > Ceratodontidae > Neoceratodus > Neoceratodus forsteri. The sequence goes on along the minus strand of CM057455.1, from coordinate 631,457,879 downwards.
TGTGTACTTAGCCTCCCAAATGTGGCAGGCTTCCTGTCATACCTCTCTCATTGGAGGAGAACCTTTAAGTTGCCACTGAACTTGGAATGGCAACTGTCAGCTTCCTCATCTGGGTTGGGTAACTGAGATTGTTAATGAGTGCAGCCCGGGGCTCCTGCTGGCATCCATATCTGAGGGATATTTCAAATTGCCCGATGATGGTGGGAATTCTGCCTGGAACATTGCAATTCCACAGATCCTCTCAGTTTTCCTCACCTAACTCTGTTTAATTCCAGCAGACAGTTAGTAAAATAATGGTTTTCATTGTCAGGCTGATTCTCCATTTGTTTAAAATAGACACTCCCTTTCCTATGTCATCATGTCACATTTAGCAATATGACCAATTTAAGAAAACATTTATTTCACATTGATTGAATGTGTTTAAAACTACTGTATATTTTTTTGGGGGCTTCACTTGCCCCACAACAAGATGGCTTCTCAAATTTCCTCCTCTGCAGCCCTTTGAATAAAATAATTTGCCATCTCCTAATAACATGCAGTATCTCAAAACTTAGAGATCTGTATAGCTCGCATCACAGGGACTCAACCTGTACCTGTATTTTGTTGATATAAAGTTTAAATAAGCTGGAAATCACTGTGCTCTCTGACCCAGATTCTGTCTTCACCTCCTGTCTGCAGCAATGAAGATAAGGTGGGAAAGCTCTGATCAAAGTGGGAGCTCTCAAGCAAACGTTTCACAAACTCTTGCAACAGATGGTTGAACTGAAAGTTAAAATCTGCCCACACTGAGTGAACCCTCGCTAAAAGTAGCAACAGACTAACCAGTGTGGAAACAAAGGTTAAGATTCATGATTTGGATTTCTCTAACCTTAAGGTGCAAGTTAGGGAAAGGCTGGGACATGCACACATTACAGGCAAACTTGATGATCTGGAAAACCATGGCTGATGCAATAATCTGCAGTTTGTAGGTTTTCCAGAAGGGACTGATCTCAAAGATGCTGCTGGATTCCTTCAACACGTCCACTTGGCCCTGCTCGGTTGAAAGGCTACCACAAGTTCCTTACCAAGTGAGCTCTTCGCTCTCACTCCCCTGCAAAATGTCCATTTATTTATTTTATTTCTATTTATTGAAGTTTGGATGATACCTGTGAGTGGATGTTAGTTGAGAGGTTCCGCGTCAGATACATTAACACAAGAAGACACAATATAGTTACAGTAAATTACACATACAGGTACAGGGTGAGGTAGGTAGGGCATGGAGGGGCAGTGGGAGCTGGGATAGAAAGGTAGAGGAAAAGAAAGTGCAAAAGGGTAGGAGGTGGGAGGCAAGTGTTAGGGCAAAGGGGTGGGAGACAAGTGCTTGGGCAAAGGCTTAACTCTGGTGACCAAGAGTTGGAAGTGCTGAGGCAGAAAGTCCATGGCACATATTAGCCCATTTCCTGAGCTACATGACAAAGGAGGGAGTACTGAAGTGCCCATAGAAACTGGGGATCTTCATTGGCAAGACAACTATATTCATATATTTTAAGACTTTTCTAAAGAGCAGTTAGCCAAGCAAAAGCTTACAAGGAAGCCTGCCATGTTATGCATCATTTGGGGCTGCAATTTTTCTCCAGTACCTTGCTACCTTAAGGGTAGTACATAGTAAGGTGCCACTCCTGTTTATTTCACCAGATGCAGTGATGGATTTTCTACATAAATATTGGCCAAAGAAACTTGGTGAACCCCAGTACAGCACCTGTACAAACTTTTGGAAGCTCTTGAGGTGATGGACACCAGCACTCTCCCTAAAGTGGGAGACTCACAAGGCCACAACACGGTCCCTGAAGGCTGGTCACTGCCACCATGAAGCTATGGGAGAAACAATCAGTGACACAAGATAGTCTCTCTCTTCTTTTTCTGTCCAATCCCATAACAACAGCAGAGGAGAGGAGAGGAGTCTGAAGGGTTATCTGATAGGCTGGGAGCCATTTGGGATTAAATTAAGTTCACTCCCTGAAACTATTCTATCTGCATCCTTCCTCAACACCCCCTCCTCTGAGACATAGGAAAACAGTAGACAGCCCCTGCACATCCTCCTGGAGAGTTACTACTGAGTGTTCAGTCAACGGGCCTGCAAGGACCATTTTGGGTAGCAGTGGTAGGTGCTACAGTCCTACTTCCCAACTTAAACTCTTGGGAACAAAGAAAACAGTGCAGAGAGCTCAGATCTACTGACACCTGTTCCTCAGTCTTTATCACTGCCAGAGGGATGAAGAAGCAGCAAAGAATGTAAGTACTATGACTGCATCTGATCTGGGGTAACATTAGATGTGATAAGGGTGAGGGATAGAAGTCAACACTTGGCTGGTCATTTATGGCACCAGATTCAACATGTGCCCTTTGCTGCTTCCCCACCATGCTGTTTTCCTGCTAACCCTCTACTCATCCCTTCCCAGCACCTTCCCACAGCTTCTAGACTCATAGGATTAAAAATTATAAAACTGATCTTTCTTCTCATACCCCAGGTCCTCATGTTTTGCTTCCACACCAAATCAGTGCCTCATTTTATAAAATACAGTGACTCTGTGACAGGTTACCATTGTTTTGCCCTTTCCAGTACTCACATATGTCCCTGATGTCAGAACTTTGGACCTTGCACTACAGCAGCCCCCAGTAGTGGGGAAGAGACTTATAACAATGAGACTTTATGTGGTACCCACTGTCATGGTTGCACTACTCATTTTATTTATTTATTTATTTGTACACCAGAGGCTCATTTCCAAAGGTACCCCATCACATTGAGGACAAATACATAACAGACTCTTGGTTTACAGCATATGGGTTACATAGTTAGCAAGCACATGTGATAATAACAATTAAACAGATAAGCCAGTTTGGTTACAATGGCACATTCTTGCACGAAGGTAAGAGCAAGCAACAGGATAATAGCAGTTTAATCAGAAATGGGTGATGATTAAAAGAGGTGTGGTGTGGATGCGCCCAATGGAGCATTGTCAGGGCACAGAGTGTTGTGCCTCAATTATAGAACAGTCAGCCACGCTATATAAATAGTTGCCTTTGGAGTGTGGTTTTGAATTTGGAAATCGTGGGGCATCCGAGATGGGGCAGGGAGTGAGTTATACCAGGATGGAGCTCTATAGCAGAAGGACCTCTGTCCATGGGAAGTCCTAGATCTTGGTACCAGAAAGTGGCCTTGCAGGAGGTCCATGTACTGACCAAGAGTTGGGCTTGGTGGAGGAAGGCTGTCAGCCTGGGTGAGGATAGCCAGAGAAGAGATTTTTTGTTATTAGGCATGTTTGGTATCGTGAGCGTTCATCTAGATTCAGCAGTATTGCCATACCATAGAGCTGCCATGAATGCATGAGCCTAGGGGACCCAGTGATTAGCCTGCATGCCTTATTTAGGATGAGGTGAATTTTATTGAGGGGCGTGTCAGCAGCACCGACACTTGTGCAGGCTATAGTCAACAAGGGATAATATAGAGGATGTAAACATTAGACAGAGGGCAGCAGGGGGAGACAGTTTTATAGCAGTATAAGATACCTAGCCGCACATTGGTGGCTGAGGCAAGTGCATCAATGTGGGTGTGGTAGGTGAGGGCTGAGTCAAGGAGACCCCAAGATACTTGTAGGAGTGGACTTGCTCTGGCGGCTGTTTGGAGCAGGGGAGATATGGATGGGAAGTTGCTGGCTTTCTTTTGGGGTGGGCAAAGAGCATTGTTTTTGTTTTTGAGATTTATGACCAGTCTGTGCTTTTTAAACCAGGTTTCGCATCATTATAGGAAAGTTGTAGGGAGTCCTGGAGGGAGGTAGGGTTACGGTGGGTGGCAAGATGACGCCCATCTGCATACAGCAGAATTTTCACAGTGCATGCACTGGGCAGGGTGTTAAGGTAGAGTGAGAAGAGTAGGGGTCCTAGGATGGAGCCCTGAGGAACTCTCAGTGGATGGGACAAATTTTGGAAAGTGTCCCATTAATTCTGACACATTGGGAGGGGCAGATAGGTAGCTGGTGCACCAGGCGAGAGGCCCAGTAGAGAAGCCAGTGTGGCAGAGGGCATCCGCAGGAGGGTGGGAGACAGTGTTGAATGCCTTTGAGAGGTTGATGAACACTGCCCGGCTAGGAGCCAGAGTGCAGAGAGGAGTGTAGGAAAGTTGAAAATTCAACTAGTGCAGTGCTGGTACTGTGTCCTGCACAGAAACCATGCTGTTCAGGGCAGAGGATGTTGTGTTTGGTCAGGTATTCAGTGATTTGCGTGGCAACCAGCTGTTCTAGGGCTTTGGAGAGGGGTGGGAGTACGGAGATAGATGGTAGTTCCCGCCGAGGACCTGTCACCACCTTTGTGAATGGGAGTAACAATGGCAGTTTTCCATGCAGTTGGGAATAGCCCCAGGCAGAGGGATTTGTTGAGAAGGCTGGTGAGTGGGGCAAGGACCTGATCCAGTACCAGACGGGAATGCTGAGGCCCGGGAGTCGTCGCTGGAACTATTGCTTTTTAATGCTCGGACCAGGTGGGGTCTGGCTTTCTGGGCAGTTACCCTAGCAGGTAGAAGCTAGGGCATTGGAGGGCTGGGAAGGTAGGGAGGGTGGTGGGTCAAAGAAATTACTGGGAGGACAGAGCTAAGGTCTGTAAGGATGTGTTAAGGTAGTTTGCAATGTTTGCTGGGTCCGTATGGCTGGCCATCAATGGTGATCTAGTATGGGGGAGGGGTGTGTGCTCCCATTTAATTGTTGACATTATCCCAGAATGTTCAGGCACACCCCCAGGAGGAGGTGAGAGTGGCCTGGTAGTGGTCGGCCTAGTTTTTTCTGATGGCCCAAGTGCACTTATTCCACGCAGCATTGTAGGCCTGTCTGTCAGCCATCCAGCCTGTTTCTGTGGCAAGGTGCTATCGGTTATCTCTAAGCCTGAGCAATTTAATAGGGCAGGAGTAATCCAGGGCACATTATGTTTTTTTGTTCAGGCAGCTGTGAGGGTGTGAAGAGGTCACAGGCTTTGTTATAGGTTCAGGAAAAGCAAGGGCAGTATCTATGTCAGGAGCGTGGTGAATGGGGAACAGCTTTATTTGGGCAAGAAATTGCTTGAGGTTTTTTCAGCCCACCTGGTCTGAAATGCCAGCAGAGCATGTGCTGGCTAGAGTCAGGGCAAGGGTGTCACCCAGCGGAATAGGATAGGAAATGGTCACTGAGTGAGTCAGGAGGACTTGGATGTCCAGAATTCTTTTGTGGCAGTTGGTGATGATAACATCTAGGAGGTTGCTGGTACCTCTCTTAGGGTTTACTCTTGTGGGTTGGGAAATTGGTTGTGTCAGATCAATGGCGCGAAGGAGTCCTGGGTGGTGGAGGAGGTGGCTTGAGCCAGTTCACGTTAAGGTCCCCCACAAGGACTTGTTCTGCCCTGTGAGGAGGGTGGCAGATAATCAGTTAAGGATAATAGTGCGGGTTTTTGTTCCTTGGGGAATGTAGAACGAGAGATAAGGGGCCCCTGAAGGGTCCAGAGTAAGTTTAAGGGTAAGGGCCTGTGCCCCACTTTGCAAGGGCTGGAGCAGGGAGTAGGCCAGTGAGTGTATCCCTGGTATAGATTGCACAGCCACCCCCATGTTTGCTCACATGATCCTCCTGGTATAGGTGCAGCCAGGAGGGAGACAAAGGAGTCAGGTGGACTTTGATAGCCAGGTTTCCACCAGTGCAATGATGTCTGGTTTGTGCAGCATGACCCAGCATTGGAGGGTACTATATTTTCAATATGCTGCTATATATTCATGGAGGCAAACTCATACTGGGAACCCACCTGGTGGGCTGGTCTGGGTGGGTCCTGGGTTAGATGTATATTGCCTGTTAAAAGTAGAAGGAGGACCATGGCTCTGGCCAGGATGCGGTGATATGTTGCTTCCTACGGGTATGTGGGGATGGGGAGGGACCTTCAGGGAACAGGGGATGGGTAGGGTTTGCCAGGTTGGGAGGGCGTGAACGATTAGCCACCAAAGGGAGCCTGAGTAGGTGGTGGGGAGGTACCCAGGAGATGGGTGCTGTGGGCCAGTGCACATGGTCAGTGTGGGGTGAGTCGCGAACTATGTCTGGGAGATGTTGGTGCTGGTACAAGTGAGCCAGGGAGATGACTGGCTTGTGGGACGAGGGTACTAGAGGCGCATTTTTAGGAAGAGGTGGACTAACATAGCCTCTTTCCGTGGTAGTAGGGTAGAAAGGTAGAAGTATTTAGTTGTCTTCCAGAAAACGTGGCTACCACTTTGGATTAGTGGAACTAATGCCAAGCTTTCACAGTTTTTCTGCATTGTGAATGTGTTAATATTACAAAATCTGGAGTAGTTCTTGTCTAATAGAGGGGGCCATTAGCATTTTTTCTAGATCCCAGCATGTTATGTCACTCAACCACTGCACAGAGGTGCATCTCACAGCTGAACAGAGCTGCTTCATGGCAGTGCTGCCCCCTCCCCAGGCCTGCACAGTCATTCCTGTAGCTGCCAGATAGAGATGGGCTAAAGAAAAATTTCACTTGGTGAATTTTGCGGTTGAAATATTTTGAAATTCGAGCATTCAGCAAAATATTTTAAGGGAGCAAATGTGCCATTCTAATAGGAAATTCTGCCTGAAAACAATTACATTTCCCTGGTGGCTAGCAGTCACTCCCCACCCAATGACCATCCCACTCCAGGTGCATAATTAAAAAACAGGTTACCAACCATCTCCATCCCTGGTGGCTAGTGGGGCTCCTACCGCATTAACCGCCACATAGTAAATAATAAAAATAGCTCCTTGCTTGTGGTCCTCCCGCCCCACCCAACAACCCCAGTGTCCAGTACTACCTGACCCACCCATCAATTTCACCCATATATCATATTATCCCTGGTGGTCTATCTAGTAAACCCCTTCCTCCCTATCTTATTGATCCCTTTTTCCCAGTAAGTATTTTTTAAATATTCCCTAGTGGTCTAGTGATCCCCTCCCTCTATATCCCCAATAGACTCCTCCCATAATTTTTTACATGTTACCTGATGGTCTAGTGTCACCCGCCTCCCACACCAGCAGCTAGTGTCCCACCCGTTCCATCCCCATCCCGAAACAGAGCAGGCCACCAGCAGAGCCTCTACTCTCCTACATGGATGGTAGCCCACTGAGATATGAATGAATGAGTGTGTGCTGTGCATGCATGCATAAATTCATTCATATAAAAAGAACTAAATTAACCCTGGTTAGCGGTCCCTCCCCTGACCCCATGACCTGTCCACCGTGTTTTTTTTTTAATATTATTCCCTTGTGGTCTAGTGGCCCATTCCACCCTCAACCCAGAGTAGTGTCCCACCTCACTTCCCATCCCAAAACAGAGGACTCACTGCAGCACTCCACCTCTCCATGGCTGGCAGCCCACTGACATATGAATGCATGACACACACTCATTCATTCATATGTCAGTGGGCCGCCGGACATGAAGGAGAGTGGAGGGCTGTGCTATTTCAGGATGGGGGAGCAGGTGGGACACTAATTGCTGGGTTGGGGGCAGGATGGTCCATTAGACTCAGCAAAGCAAAAATCTCCAGCACCATTCATTGCAGTCTAGGTAATAGACCCACTACAAAATATCAAACAAGTTATTAAGTAGTACAAAGCAGCCAAAAAGCACTTGCAACCTTCTAAAATGAGAGCTCACAGTGAGATCCATCCACCTCCTACCGGTTTCACATCAGAGCACCATCAGGGATCAGGGTCTCACTATGAGCTCTCATTTTAGAAGGTTGTAGGTGCTTTTGGCTGCTTTCTTACTTATGAATGTGTTGAATAAAGCAAAATGTTATAACATTTTTAATAGCTTGTTTGATATTTTGTAAATGGGTCTATTTGCCTAGACTGCAGTGGGGTGGTGGTGGAGTGTTTTGTTGCTGGCTGTTGCTCTTACTAGCACAACTGGCCATTTGAAGTGGCTTTTTCATTGCTATGATCCACTAGACCACCAGGAAATAATATTAAAAAAAAAAAACACTGGTGGACAGGTCATGGGGTGGGGTGGGGGCGTTAAGTTCTGTTATATTTCTTTAGGATTGTATCTACCTGGGTCTGAGGACCTTTCAACTTATTTTCATGTTTTTCAGAACCTTTTAAAGAAGTCCTTCAGTTCCTTAGGTCCTTTTACTCATCTAAAAGTGTTGTATCCCTTCTTATTTTTTTTCTCTTCCTCATTTTATTCCTTCTCTTCACTTCTCTTTTCTCTCCTTTTCACAAGCAAAGGTGTTCTGGCTTTCTATCACCCAATAAAACAAAACAAAATAAAATACCACAAGGAGATAGGAATATTTCTAGCAATTGCACCTGATGTTATGTTTTTCCAATTACTAGCATAAAGAGCTGCCTTTGAGGAGTATTACATATCTGTGGAGCTGGTTCTTAACCTATATAATAATATGTCAAGACAGCTAGCCACAAGTCACTGAGGCTGAAATTTCAATGGCACAGTGTCTTACAGCTTCTTAGTAGTATTCCCATATCGAACTGTAAAACAGTCTTTATTCTTTTTCCCAGTAGCTAATATTCCATAACAAGAGGAAATAGGTGAGGGTTTTAAATTCCCTACCAGTCCTGTTCTTTTTTACTTCAAGTGCTCCTCTTTTAAAATCGGTATTAAACTTTAAACTATTAATTTTAACAACGTGATCTTGAACTCCCCATGTGACTGTTTTTGCCACAGTTCAATAATTTTATGGCAAATGCTCCTGGAGTTTTATTTTATTGTCCATACCACCTAACAGAGCCATTAATCCCAGATTGATTTTTCACAAATGCAACTTCTTCAAATCTTAGAATAAAATATTCATATGCACACACTTTTTCGTAGTTTCACCATTCTAAGGCTTAATTAATCAGTGCGGCTGTTGCTTTTTATTTTTATTTATTTATTTATTGAAATATTTCATGAGGAAGGCATGCTGAGCAACAAGTTGCTCATCTCCCAGTGTGACCTGAGGGTAGGGAACATGAGGATAGTTTACAGAGATTTGGTACATAATATAAATTTACAGTAGATTACATTCAAATAATTTGAGCAGACTGTACAAGAGTAATGAAATAGTGGGATGGTAACAGTTTTGAACTGGATAGATACTACACCAACACTTTTGGACTAGATAAATACAACAACACAAAGTAAAATTTAGGTATACACTAAATGACACATAACTGTTTAGCTAGAAAATGACTGAATAAATTGTTGTTGTTTGATCTAGGGAAGTTAGTGAGAGTAAACACAGGCAGAACAGTTAGGCTAAGGTATAACAGAAGTGCAAGTTAACTGTAAGTGCAGTAGAGATTAGGGTTAGCCATAACAGAAGTGCAAGTTAACTACAAGTGCATTAGAGATTGGGGGTCAGCCATAGCTAGGGTTATGTAAGGGAGAGAAGGAAGGTGAAAGAAGAGATAGGTATGTCGGTAGGCAGCAGTGTTAGGTAAATTACTTTTCTATTACTTTCTGTTTCTTTTGGAAACTTGTTCCAGGAAGCTCTGTGCAATCACTAGCAAGGATGGAGAAGTACTAGAACAAGTAATACACCTCAAGTTACAGTTACGTATTTCGTTCCATATAAAAACAATACAAAAGTAATAAAAACTATAACAGATTACATTTTTGTGAGTAACAGGTTAGTTACTAGTTACTTTCAAATAAATGTAATCAGTTACATTGCATATTACGTTTGTATTGAAAGATATAGTAATTGTAATTGTGAGGTGTGTTATTTGTTCTAGTGCTTCTCCATCCTGCTAGGAACACAGGCTTCTGAAACAAGATTCCCAAAATAATGAAGTAATAGAAAAAGATAACTTACCAACCTGGAAAACAGAGAAGTGGGGTGGTGTTGGAAGGGGATGGAATGAGGAGGCAAAGGAAGAGGTAGGAGGAGGAAAGGTCTGCTGATGCCTGACCCCTCCAGTATGTTGAGGACCCTGCCTGCATGAGGCAGGTGTCAAGCATGACAGGAAAGGGAGCAGGTTGTGGCAGCAAGAGGTAGAGTTCAATAGGAGGGAAGCAGGTTGTAGGCAGAGAGGGAGAATAGGCTTCAAAAGAACAGAGGAGAGGGTGAAGGTGAGAGAGAAGAGAGGCTGAATCCAGCCCTACAGGATGTGGAGAAGTGGAGGGAAGAGTTGGTTAATGGTGTAAGGATAGGGTAGGGACTGGCCCTTGGTACAACTTTAGATGCTAGAAATCGACCCCCGACCCCAAGGTGATTGCGAACATCTTTAACATGGCTTTTCAGACCTTAGTGCTGTCCTAGCCCATGAGTTTTTCAAAAACAGGGCCTACTCCCCACATATCTCAGCCCCACTGTCTAACCATCCCTCTTCTACTTCAGGAGGTAAGGCTGACTAAAGCTTGCCGCTATATTACTGCAGCTATCTCTAAATCTAGATCTAGTAGCGACACCAAGGACCTTAAGCTTCTGTTGCTCAACCTCAATGAGGTAATTCATCCATTAAAAAAATCCTAAACCTCTCTCTCAGCTGTGGAAAATTCCCAGACTTATGGAAAACAGCCACTGTGACACCTGTCCATAAAAGTGGGGATAAGATGAATCACTCAAATTATCGCCCCATCTCCATGCTGCCCCCACTCTCTAAGGCACTCAAGCACATCAAGGCTGATCAACTTACCAACCACTTGGATAAATACAATATACCTTGTCCACAACAACACAGTTTCCAGAAAGGTCACAGCACCACCACAGCCCTTCTTGAGTTCACTGGAGCTTTGCACAAATCCCTTGACAATGGCCTTCCCACAGGGGCCTTTTTAGTCGACCTCTCCAAGGCCTTGATACAGTACACCATGGACTACTAATTGACCAACTACTGAATGGCGGGCTATCACCTGACTCTTCTCTCTGGTTTAAAGCTACTTAGAAAACTGTTCATAGGGAGTAAAATTGCTGGCTCTTTCTGACACCCTGCCTGTTTGCTTGGGTGCCCCACAGGGATCCATACTGGGCCCTCCTTTTAGCCTTTTCTTAAACTCCCTCCCTTACTACTGCTCTGAGCAGATCATACTATATACCCAAGATGCTGCTGCATTCTCCAGTCACAAAGATCCTGCAACTCTGCAACACAACCTTCAACTTGGTTTCAGTTCTGTAGAGACATGGTTTCTTAATCATAAACTTGTCCTCAATGACAAGAAAACCAAACCTATGCTCTTCTGCAGCTCTCATAACCCACACAAGATACACAACTTGCATAACTCCACCACCCAGGGGAACACTCTAGATCAGGTGGGGTCCTTCAAATACTTAGGGATACAGCTTGACACTAATCTCTCCTATGGACCTTGCATAGATAATATAGCTAGAGCTGCTAATACATGGCTTAGTCTCCTCTACAAACACAGACAACACCTCACACCAGAAGCTTTGAAGGTTGCAGTCCTGAGCTCTGTAATCTCTGTAATAGACTATGGTCTCATCATTTTATGGCTGCCACAACCACAACCTATAGATGCCTCTCAATTGCCTTAAATAAGGCATGTCAGATCATCACTGGTGCTCACCGTCTCACCCACACATGTGACCTGTACACCCAGACCAGCTGGCTCCAACTATCAAACTGCATAAAGTTTCTCACCTGCTCCATGAAGAAAAAATCTACCTTGGCCTTGCACCTTCTGGGGTCTCAACTCTGTTACAACATCGAACAACAAACGCTGCCTTCGGAGATCCACCCTACAGCTACTGAAAGTCCTCCACTGTCACACTTCACAGGGACAACGCTCTTTGATTATCCAGCACCACTCTGGTTCAATGGCCTCAGCCCCACCATCTCTTCTGCCCCAACAGTTGGTATGTTTAAAACTAGGCTCTGGGACTATCTCACTATCAACAGCTCTTGTATGCCCAACTAACCTTGTTTCTCCACTTCCCTGCCTGCTCTAGTGGTTCCCCCTCCCTCCTCACTGGATTCTACCCTCCCATCTTGGTATACCCAATGCTGTACTTTCATCCTCCCCACCCTACCTACATTCCTTCTGCCCCCTCTACCCCTCCCTCTTCCCTCTCCCTATGACTCTGACACTTCTTATCTCTGGTCTGTTTTCTCTGACAAATGCTGCTTTCTGCCTTGTTTACAATGTTACCCTTGAACTGTATTAATCTGTAATCTGTTTGCAATGTCCACATTGTCGTAATGTCTGTCTTGATGTTCCCCATAATTTGTATGTCTCTGATGTGGGACCTTTGTAAAGAGCCTTGGCTCAAAGGTATTTGTAATCCTAGACTTGATAAATAAAAATAAAAGAAAAGAAATCACAATAAGAGAACAATGGAAGGTCTGAAGGAAGGAATTGGAGGAAGGAAGTGAAGGAATTCTGTTTTGTTAGGTGGGTGGGGGTGGATCTGCAGCAGGGCATTGCATGGGTACTGAAGAGGGGTAGGGTTTGTCAGGAGACTTGGAGGCGGGGAGTTAGGGAGGGTTGTAGTAGGAACAACTAGGTGCAAGGAAGTTTTAAAGGCACAGCTGATGGGGTAGTAGGAGGATGAGTGACGAATTTGAGGGAGGAGAAATTCCACATTTTGGGAGGCGGTGAGGGTAACCGAGTGGCCGATGAGGCTAGCTCTGCAGGGAACTTCCAGAGTATGAAAGTCGGATGATCTAAGGGAGTGAGAGGGAGTGGGTGATGTTATAAATTAGTGGGAGAGGTAGGAAGGGAGCTCACCCAGCCAGTGCTTGGAGATGAATTTAGTGCAGTGGGAGAGTCATCTGTTTGTAAGAGAGGGGAGGATTGAGCATGATAGAGATCACAGCGGTGGGGAGAGGGAGCATCAAGGGAAAAATGGCAGAAGAAACTGAAGAGGGTATCCAATCTGGCCAAGAAGGACTTGGAAGCAGCACCGTAGATTACATCACAGTAGTAGAAGATGGGCAGGATCATCTTCTGAACAAGTTCACGCCTAACCAAACAATGGATACAACTACAGTTCCTGAACAGGGCACCAAGCTTGGGGTGCAATTGTTTTGGATGGCATCAATATGTCTGAAGAAGTTAAGGTGTTGATCCTGCCACACTCCTAGGTACCTGAAGGAGGATGTGTCCTCCAGTAAAGTCCCATCAAGGGTGTGGAAAGTGGGCAGGGAGGAAGCTTTCTTGTTTAGGCAACTGCTCATGCAGTTTCTGTTTCTATAAATGCTGCCTTACAGAGCTGTCCTATAATTTTTGTGTAGTTGCTTCAACTTTATATCTTTAACTTCATGAGTGCAGTCTTGAGCCCACACATAACATTTCAAATTGTTGCAGCAAGTGTTGCTGCAATTATTCCTATGGTTTCAGTCTATAGTATCTCACAAAACTGCCTTAACACTCCGAAGGTTCCATAACACATTGTTCTCAAGCACATTTTCCACAACCTGCTACTCCTTCAAGCCCTGGTACAAAATAATTCTAGCCCTCATATCTTCAAACACCTTATGCTCAGCTAATCAGTACAGCAGTGTTCCTTTAGGCAAATGCTCATGCGGTTTCCACCTCTAGAGCTACTATCCACAGAGCTGTATTTTTACTAGTATGTATGTCAAACTTTCAATATTTTACTTATTGTTTCAGTCTTGAGCCCCTCATAGAGCAATTTGTTTTCTGTGCAAACATTTTTTTAACAGCAGTTACTCATGCAGCTTCAATCAGCTCCATTTCATCAAGCTGTCTTCACACTATAGGAGCTCCACAACATGCCATTGTACTAATAAACATTTCACAGAATATGATTCTTTCAATTGGAAATGCTTTGCCTGGAGTTGAACTAAGTAGCCAGCCACTCCCACTTACTGAGCTATATAAGCAGTTCCTCTCAGCCTCATTGTGAAGCATTTTTCTTTACAGTCAAAGGCTCTGTCAGTCTGTCCTCTGAGCTGGTTGGGCCTACCTGGCTGTCTGGGGCCTGTGCCCCCCCCCACTTTTCTGCACCTGCTTGCCTCAGCTGGGCTTATGTGTTTGTTTTCCTGCTTCTGGTTTGTATTTTGCCTTCAGCTCTGTGTGCTTCTGTTTTGTTTTCTGTGTTCATGTGTCTCTGGTTTTGCCTTTGGGAGGCTTTGTTTCTAAGCTCCTAGAATACTGCTACTCTGAGCTCATACTACTTGCTTTCAGTTACTAACTGCAGACACTGCTACTGTTTACTCAATTACTATTGTACCCATTGCTTGTGTTTTTACATTGTTGCTCACCACTCTCACACTGCTGCAGTGCAACTACAATCATTATCTGAGTGTTTGGCTCAACCAAAGCTACTCCATGTTACATACTTAATTGTTTTCACCTGCGTGAGTTTACTCTGACCCTAGCTATGCTGCTCATTCATGCTGTCATTCTACTTGCAGCTTCATTCCACTGCCTGGCTACACCTGCTTTCAGAGCAATGTGTCTCCATGTTTTATTGCAGTTTTGCAATTCAGTGTACTCCATACAGCTGTTGCTTCTATATTTATTCAATATGTTCTACTTTGAAGTCAGCCAAAAGCTTCCACTGAGGCTGTTAACCTAGCTTTAATATCTGCATGTGGTTCTTGGCCTTCCATCACTTCCTTGTTTGCCTTACTTAGGGACTAGAAGGTATTTGTGGAGTTGTGGCCCCATGTGGCTACTTATTTCTGTTCTAAATCCAGCCTTCATTGCTGAAAATCCTCATACTATTTGTCACCTTGATTTGGCTTTTAAATGTTGGCTGGCTTGTCCATTATTCAGTGCTGTTTCATTGCTACTACATTATGCAGACCTACGTGCAGGTCCACTTATTACTACTGTGTTTACTGACCTATGTACAGGTCCATGCTTGCTTACGTACTCATTGCTTATGCAACTCATTGCTTCATGCCTACTGCCATCCCTCAGCTCAACCTCTGGCATTCTGCTGCACTCAATTCTGCATTCGACCTGCACAGTCTCAGCACTCACTGCTCATTATGATCTCAGCACACCATTGCTCCATCAGCTCACCAGCTTCAGCTCTCAATCTACTTCTGGGGCATGCCACTCATTCTATATTGGGAAGGGTTCCTGCAGCTGATGGTCTCAATCTGCATTTAGTCCACATCATTGAGCATGTCCAACTTGGGGTGGGATCCTTCTCACCTGGCCCATAGCTGGGAAATGTCCTTACCCCAGGTTCGACTTTAGCTGCCTGTTATGTGACAGCAGGGCCTGATGTAGAATTTAAGACTAGTGATGAAGGGTGGTTACTACAATCTCCTTGGGGTCTAGTGTTCCACTATAACAGTTGCCCATTGGCTTTAGTGGATTCCATAGCAAGGCACCTTCACCGCATTCTCCCTATGACTGCCTCTGGTTCAGCTGGTTTGATTTTAGGGTGGGTAGACCAGGTGATTGTCTCAGCAGTCATTGCTCTCCTCTCCATCTTGGTTGCACGTATTGTTGCAGAGTTTTCTCACAAACTTCCATGTGGTCCTGTTAGAGGTTCGTGTGAGAGCCTTCCTCCAAATTGGAATATTTTCCACCTCCCTTAATTGGGTTTTCCAAATTGCGGCTGCAGGACCATCACTAAATAAAATATCCCAAGCCTGGAGGAAGGCGACCTAGGCCTTGGATCCCCAGAGATTTCCTCCTCATAGGGTTTTTCCTCTCCTCCATTGCCTCAGGTCATGACTGTTAATTAGCATAGTAGTGGTCCTAGTTTCTTTAGGTAGGTTCCGCTGTTGGATGGAGGTGGATGGTGCCCTGCCGTTCCCTCTCTCCTTAGAGGATCCCCTCTTTCTCAGTGCAAACCTGTTTCATGCTACATGAGTCCTGGGCATTTCATTATTTTATCAAACTGAGCATCTCATTATGTTATAAAACTGTCTATGCTTCTCTCTACTATATTTACAGTTACTGCCCCTACATCACAGTTACTGCTTGTTCATACAGTATGCTTCATGTCACCTCATTCTTTTGGGATGCTTTTACTACATTTCTTGTAGGGATTCTAAGGTACCTTTAGCAACAGGAATTGTTCCATAGTAGCTCTAGGCCTGGAACCCTCTCTGAGGGTTCCTTGCCTTTGTACCCCTACAAGTTGGTAATTCCTCTGGAATAGAGGGTGCAAATGGCCCAAACCAAATTAACACAGTTGCACAATCATAACACTATACTGGCTGCGTAGGACAGTGAATTATTACTATTTCTGGCTTCTCAGCTTGTCCAAAGCACTTAACATATCTCTGCATGGGATACACATATTCATTAACTCAAAAGTGGGGACTCTATATAATGTAACACTTTTGGTAGGATGAATTTCATATGATTTGTTCCCTGTACCACCAGACAACATGTAAAAAAACTTTTGGGGGATAGGGAGGAGGGGGTTCACTAGACCACCAGGGAATATTAAAAAATACATGCTGGGAAAAGGGGATCAATTGGGGATAGTGAGGTGGGGGTTCACTAGACCAACAGGGATGTGACTCCCGATGGTCTATTGGTGGTGCTTGACCTATCAGAATTTCCAGTGATGAGCATGGATCCTGAGGCCTTGGTTCTGACCTATAATAGGGCCATCACCAATGCCCTGGTTCTGTTGCTCCCATCCGTGTTCCTCTCTCCCTTAGCCTCGGTCCCCATGGTTTGATAGGGACTTGAGGGAGATCGCATGAACTTGGGCGAGGTTAGAGAGGTGTTGGTGGAAATCTGGCTCGGATGCCGACCACCTTAGACTGCTAGAACATTATCAACTCTACCAGTCAGCAGTTGCCCGTAAGAGGCATTATTCCTGTCCGGGAAATTGCTGCTACCCAGAACTGACCCGGCTCAGCTCTTTCGAACCATAGACAGACTGTGCAACCCAGCCTGTCTGCAGGTTTGTAGAGCTTTTTCACCAACACTCAGTGCGAGGAGCTCACTCGGTTCTTTGCAGATAAGGTGGAAGACATCAGGCGGAGACCTGCACAACATCTCTATGGGAGTGGCCATGGACCCGGCTGCAGTCACATGCCCTCCTACTCCCTGGGGTTTCTTCAAGAGGCTGGAATTGAGGATGTAATGAGGATTTATCCGTGGTATCCATACACATCCTGTAGCTTAGATCAGGCCCCAGCCTTGGTTGTGGGCTGTGGGGAGATTATCTTCCCGGTTCTGACGAGGATAGTCTGGTGCTCCTTAGACTCTGGTGAATATCCTTGCTCCCTGAAGGAAGCAGTGGTGACACCAGTGTTGAAGAAAGCTTCTTTGAACCCTGACTGCCTCAGTAACTACCGGCTATCTCAAACCTTCCCTTTGTTGGGAAGGTAATTGAAAAGTAGTAGCTACCTGTTAGACAATCATTTGACCATCCATAACATCTATTATCTCCTTCAATTGGGTTTTGAAAGAGGCACAGCACTGAGACTGCGCTGGTTGGGTGATCAATGATCTCCTGATGGTGAGAGACCAGAAAAAATGGTTCATTTTGGTCCTTTTGACCTGTTATCAGCATTTGACACTGTAGACCATGGGGTTCTGCTTGAGCACCTGAGAATCATCTGGGGCTTTCTGGGTTGGTTCTCAGATGGTTTACATCCTTCCTCACCGGTAGAACTCAGATGGTAGTATCGGAGTGTTTTCTTCCGATCCTGCCTCTCTGTCATGTGGGGTGCCCAGGGCTCAGTGCTGTCTCCCATGTTGTTTGCAGTGTACATGCTTCCTCTAATATCCAATACTATTAACACCAGATTATATTGAAAAAAGAAATAATTCTCATTGGTTTAACATATACATTTAAAACATGACGAAGTTTACGTCCAGAGAAGCTAATTAACACCAGTATGCCTTTAACTGAGGAGCCTCAGAAGGACAAAGGTTATCAAGAATTCTCTACAGCCAGAGGTTCTTGTCACATAAATTTAAAATGTCTCAGTATGCCAGAAAGCATTCTAGTGATAAAAAAACCTTGGGTGGCATTCTCTCTAATACATGTGAGATGAGCTTACAACTTACATTCCAATTGTCCTGGTAAATTAAAGAACAGATAATGAGAGACAAAATCCTGAAATTAGGTATAACTGCATAAACTTTCTGGTTTAAGGACTTACCACCTGATACCCTTTTAGCCACGATGGATGTAACCTCCTCTACACTAATATTCCACACACAGATGGCATTTCTGCCTCCCTCAAATACCTGCATGACAAAGAATTGGACCTAACATTGACCCTGGGTTGTGGGTAAACTCACACTAATTCATTCTGACACATAACAACTTCAGCTTCAATAGTAAACATTATGTTCAAACTATGGGAACAGCAATGGGAACCAGGATGGCTCCATAGTATGCTAATCTTTATAGCAAATTTGGAGGAGGATTTTCTAAGGCACTGTATACATAAACCACTCGCTTATTTCCGTTACATTGATGATTTGTTTATAATTTGGACAGAGGGCACTGACACACTTAAAGATTTTCATCGGAACTTAATAACCTCCACCCAACTATAAAGCTTTCCTAGAATATTCTGCCACAAGTGTACATTTTCTGATTTATCAAGGGTGGGTGATGCATCGTCGAAGCCGTTGGCGAGGGTTGGCGCCTATAATAAGGTATTATCTAAGCCATTGACTCCCTCGCACCTGTGTCCGTTATGACGAACCTCATACCTGAGGTCGCCCTGGTATGATGGCGATCTCAGGGAGATGAAAAGCTGGGTCAGAGATTAGAAGCACTGGAGGAAATCCCATCTGGGGCTGACAAACTGGTCCTGTGTACATTATTGTGCATATCAGGAGGCAATCAACCAAAAGAAGGCAATAATTTTTGTCAAGGGAGATTGCTGCGGGAGAAGCCGACCAGCCTCACTCTTCTGGACTGTTGATAGACTTCTTCATCCATCTTGTCTCCAGCCGGAAGAGCTTCCTCAAATGAGGATTGTGAGAATTTGCTTGTTTTTCTTGGACAGGTGTTTGCGATCCGGCAGGAGGTTTCCTCAGCCAGTAATATCATTGCTGTCAGTAGTCGTCAGTTGTTTCTGAGAGCACTCTCTGGTTGGGGAGAGTTTAGGCCAGTGGAGGATCATGAGGTCATTGAGATAGTGGCCAATCTGAAGTATACCTTTTGTGAACTGGATCCCGTGCCAACGCTTCTTGATGAGGTGCATTGACACTGTTGGCCGGTGTTTGCCCTGATTGTCCAGTGTTCCTTGAGTCAGGGTGTCTTTCCAGATGCCTTGAAGGAGGCTCTGGTGAGACCCCATTAAGAAAGCTTCTCTGGACCCGGAGATTAGGGCAAATTACCGTCCTATCTCCAATCTTCCATTCCTGGGAAAGGTTGTAGAGAAGGTGGTATCACTTCAGTTGGGAGAACATCTCATGACTCACGAGTTATATGATCCTTTCAGTCAGCTTTTCAGGCCAGACATAGCACTGAAACTGCATTAGTTCAGGTGCAAAATGACCTTCTCAGGGCTAGAGATCGGGGTGACAAGACAATTCTTGTTCTCTTGATCTCTCTTCAGCATTGATACTGTGGACCATTGTGTGTTGCTTTTCCGCCTGAGGGAGTTATGCGGACTCACTGGTATTGTTATCAAATGGTTTGAGTCATTCTTACTAACAGGAGGCAGCGGGTTGTGATGGGTAATTTCTCATCAGCACCCTGCCTCCTTCTAATGTGAAGTCCCTCAGGGTTCGGTATTGGCCCCAATGTTGTTCGCAGTATACATGCCCCCTGAAGGATCATTAGGAGGTATGGTTTGAGTTTTCATTGCTATGCCGATGATACTCAGCTATACCTATACTTTGCCCAGGAACATCAAATGCAGTGGATGTGCTGAATACCTGTCTGGCTGAGATAAATGACTGGATGTCTTCCAGCTGGCTGTGACTGAACCCCAATAAGACTGAGGTATTGGTAGTGGAGTCGAACAGAGCTCGTGATGGGATGGCCTCTGATTCTGCGACTGGCATTGTGCTAGGAGCAGTGTCATTGATAGCCTCCCCATGGGTGCGAAATCTTGGTGTGATCTTTGACAGGAACCTGTCCATGGAGGTCCAAATATCCTCCGTGGTTCGCTCCTGTTTTTTCCATCTTAGAAATATTGCCAGGATTAAGCCCCTTGTTCCGGCTCTGGACCTCCTACCTTGGTACATGCCTTGTTACCTCTAGGCTTGACTACTGTAATACACTCTATCTGGGGTCTCTGGAACTTCTCTTGCAGACTGCAGCTAGTGCAAAACGATGCTGCCTGGCTTTGACCGGGCAGAGTAAGTTTTGTCATATCCTCAGTATTGCGTGAATTGCACTGGCTGCCTGTCAGGTGGAGAGTTTTGTTCAAGGTGGGTTTCTCACCTATAAGACCCTACATGGACAGGGCCTGGTTATCTTTCTGATCTCCTGGTACCATACACCTCTATCCGAGATCTCCGCTTCTCTAGTGGGGCCTCCTCAAAGTTCGAGAGCAAGGTTAAAATCTGCAGGGATCATTAGTTTGGAGTTCTGCTCCGGCTTTCTGGAACTTATTGCCAGTTGTAGTGAGAGAGGCTCCCACTATAGAGGCCTTTAAGAGTCGTCTGAAGACTTTTTATTCATGCAGGCATTCGGTGACTGAGTTTTTATATATTTTATATTTGTATGATATTGTAATTGAAATGTATACAGTATGACACACTGTACAGTTTTTGTGTGGCCAGAGCCTTCGGGATTGGGTGTCTTTTAAATAAATTTGATTTTTTTTTTTTATACATTTCTGGATACCACTGTCACTATTAGGATGGAACCCTACATACCTGTCTTTACAGGAAACCAACAGACAGACAGAGATACTTACATAAGAAAAGTAATCACCGAGCCACACAGAAATCTGTCATATATAGTCAAACACTTGGTATCACCGCCTCTGTTCAAATGAGGAAGACAGAGACAGACATCTGGCGATGTTGAAAAACACCTTTATTGAGCAGGGACAGTCATCCAGAGAATTGACAGAGCAGTGGAACGTGCAACATATGTCCCAAAGAACAGCTACTGCAATATAAGGAACAGATGACTACCAAAAGAATACCCTTAGTAGTCGCATACCATCCTGACCTTGAACTCTCTCGTAAGATTATTAAGGATCTCCATCCAATAATTAGTAAGGATGACACCCTTAACTGTATTTTTCAAGAACTACCACTACTATCATTTAAAGCGACCACCTAATTTAGCCAACCTGATTATTAGGAGTCAACCTGAACTGGAACAGAATACCATGACATCATATGGTACACCACCCGTCATCAATGCACATGTAAGACATGTAACCTCATTTCCACTTCAGACTGTGTGGTTACATCACAAAACAGACTATTCAGGATACAGGGAATTATACATGTACATCAAGTAATGTGGTCTATTTTATCCAATGCAAGAAATGTCCTTGCACAAGTTATGTGGGGAGACAAGCCAACAACTCTGCACTAGAATGAATTCACACGGACATTCTATTAATCATAAGAAGATTGAGAAACCAGTAGCCCAGCACTTCTCCCAGGATGACCACTCAGTCTCAGATATGTCTGTGATGGTCATAAAAGGACATTTCAACAGTACACTACAGGTCGGGCTTCTGAAATTAGACTTATTTTACTTCTCAATATGGTGGCCATGGACTGAACATTGATGTTGGTTATATGACACATTATTCCATTTAAACTTACACAGACCATTACTTTAAAAGATGGACATAAATACTTTAGTTCTTCAGCTGGCCTTTGATTTTATAAGTTTATGGTTATCTACATGTTGACTTCTCACCTTAACACTGTGGTGAGTCGTTTGAGTGTGTGTCTGTATACTGATGTATGTATGTATGTGTGTGTTGTGTGTGGTTGGTATGTGTTGTATTTTTGTTTGTTATGGGTATGTGTGTATTTGTGTGTTTTGTTTGTTGTTTGTAGTGTGTGGTGGTGTGTGGATTGTGTTTATTATATTTGTTGTGTGTTGTGGTTGTGTGGGGTGTCAGGGGTGTGTGTGTGTTGGGGTGTGTGTGTGGTGTATGTACACACATATGAGTGGGGGGCGTGGCATGGGCAGGTGTTATGTGGCTAGGACACTTGGTTTTTCATAAGGTGTACATTTACTTCATTCTACTAGTTGTCAATGGTTGGATTACACACTGTCACATTTTCAAATCTGCTTATGTTAAGATGCATATCTCATTTACTTGGGGTTCATAAAAGTGTAATTCCTTTGGATTTTCATTTAGATTGCTTAGACTGATTCTGTGCATTTTGTTATACACGGACTCTGTGTTGAAATCTGCACTTATCAGGCTCATGGTCTCATTTTCTTGGGGTCCTTGACAAGTATTTTTATTTGGCACTACACTTACAAGTGATACTATCATGCATCACGTATATTTGTGTATGTTAATTTGAGGCTTGTTTTCAACTTGCAGTTATACCTAATTTCAGGATTTTGTCTCATTATCTGTTCTTTAATATACCAGGACAATTGGAATGTAAATTATAAGCTCATCTTACATGTATTGGAGAGAATGCCACCCCAAGGTTTTTTATCACTAGAATGCTTTCTTGGCATACTGAGACATTTTAAAATTTATGTGACAAGAACTCTCTGGCTGTAGAGAATTCTTGATAACCTTTGCCCTTCTGAGGCTCCTCAGTTAAAGGCATACTGGTGTTAATTAGCTTCTCTGACATAATCTTCTGTTATGTTTTAAATGTATATGTTAAACCAATAAGAACTATTTCAGTTTTCAATTTAATCTGGTGTTAATAGTATGGGATATTTGAAATAACTGCCACAAAGCTTCTGAAGAAGGACCTGGTTGGTTCAAAAGCTAGAGCACTTTGTTATTTTCTGTAACATCCATGTTGGTCCAATAAAGGTATCAAATCATTTGTTTCTGGATCTGTTCTTAAAAGGACCAATACAGCACCTACAACATTTTTACATTTTGCAGGTGAAATTCCACTGTTATTGGGTGGAAGTTTGCATTTCATGGGCAAAATTCAATTGTTTTTGGTTGGAATTTCGCATTTCACGTTAGCGAAAAAAATTTTGAAATTAGTTAATTTTACTAACTGTTTTGTGGGACAAATTAGTTATTGCTATTTTTTATTTTGTCAGTTTCCCCTTGTCTATTACCACATGAGGGATCAGTGAACTGCAGCTTCATCAGTAATCACTCTTCTCTGCTCCATATGAAAATTTTTTGTTGGCTGCCTCTGTCCGTGAGTCCCCATACTTTGGGGTCAGTGTGGGGATGTAGTCTGATATGGTACTCAACA
Source organism: Neoceratodus forsteri (assembly GCA_016271365.2). Classification (NCBI taxonomy): domain Eukaryota; kingdom Metazoa; phylum Chordata; order Ceratodontiformes; family Ceratodontidae; genus Neoceratodus; species Neoceratodus forsteri. The sequence continues at coordinate 631,434,647 of CM057455.1, read as the reverse complement.
ACACTTCCCTGCTGAGCACAATTACTGCTCTGAGTACTCCTTGGTCTTAACCCTTACAAATGAATGGACACCTCACCTCCAATAAGTATGCTCAGAAGGCTTATCTGTTTGCATAATTATTTCTCCTCATGTGTTTCATTTGGGATAATCCTTGTATATTTCAGACTGTTACACTGCACTAGGTTGTTAATATTTGTGATGTTAAAATGGTGTGTGGGCTGTGGAATTTTTCACCAAAGACCCTCATACCTTAGCACAGGCCCTCACCTTGAGCCATGATTTGTCACCCTCCCACCTCCCCACTCATAGTGAACTTCAATCTGTCTCTTTGATATACTGAGCACACAATGGGGAGGGTGGCTTGACTCATCGTTGATGATGTTGGGCAAACTGACTAACCATTCTGCCTTTCATAATCAGTGATGTAAGGATCTCAAATCTCTCCATCTGTGTGTACTGTCAGTCTATCAATGGGGCAGGTGTGAACATGACTCAGGTTAAGAGGAGAGAGCCAGCAGAGATATTTGGAAGAATAACAGCTACTTTGAATACCATTTCATTGGATGTGAAGTGATGGTCATACAGATCCCAATGAGTGCTATTTTTTCACTTTCTATTCCCTCCTTGGGAGTGGATGGAGGCATGAATAACATACACATCATGAAGCTGTGCATGTGGGTCACCGCACAATGCCGTTTAGTTGGTCATGGCACTGGCAGCTCTGTCCCTAACTGAGCTGATCCTGCCTTTGTGAGGTAGCAGTTAAGCAGCATGGCTGGCATGAATCCCACCCAGTGGAGAAAGGCATTCTGATTGACATTCCTCCAACCTTTCACTGGCCAGGCCAACAGCTTATTCCTAAACCTGGATCACCAGCGTATGCTATTGCACCGCTGAACTGGTCCAAGTGCTGCTGATACCACACTTATTTTGCACTCAAATCAAATGCTTATGACATAGACTAACAGCTAAGTTATTTTATTTTATTTTTACCTACTTAAAACTCAGTGAGATGGTCAGAACCTAATCCTAGTCCCACTTGTCCACTGCCCAGCAGCAGTCAACAAGCCTGAGTCACTGCCAGACTAGACTACTGTGACTGTCTCACATTTTACCACTTTGGGCTACCCCATGCAGTATAACTTCTTTACCAGCCTTCTGAATGGAACCGAGTCAAAGGCTGCTAAATTCCATGTACACCACGTCCACCGCCTCACTGTCATCCACAAAGTTTGTAATGCAGTCAAAAATTTGACAATATTTGTTTGCCATGACCTTCCTGCATGAACCCATGCTGTGTGAGGTCCTGCTGGCCACTAGCTTGAAATCCTATGATCCTTTATTTGAGTAGTGTCTCCATCAGTTTTCCACTATAGATGTGAGGCTTACTGGTCAGTAATTTGCCGACTCTTCCCTGCTGCCTGATTTGTGTAGTAGGACTACTGCTGCACTTTTCAGTCTTCACGCACTCACTGGGGAAGGTTAGAAGTTCTATTTTTTTTTTTTAATACATGACTCAATTTTAGTGCCTTTGCATTTTAGTGCAAAATAGGATTTTACAGACAGTCTGTATGGAGAGCTACAGTATGGAGGAAGAGAAAACTGAAAAGGAAGTGTGGTTAAATGGTTAGAGCACCTGTGGGAAATGGAAGATCACAGGTTTAAACTTCATCAGAGCCAAATGCTCACTCTATTAGCTTGGGCAAATTTGTTCCCATTCACCCAGCAGTAGAACTGCATAAAACTAGAAAAAACATGTTGCAAGACATCCGATGTTATTTTGGTAAATGAAATAATTAACCGTATTTGCTTATTTATTTTTATTTACCAGGAACTTTAGTAAACAGACAGCAACCTAAACTACTCTTATTCTTCTTTCCTTAGCAGGGTAGTTGGCTTTGTTGCAAGGTTGAGGATGGAGGAGAGAATGGGAGGACAGGAGGCAGGAGACGAGTGGGCTGATTGTCTCTAGCTCCTGCACACAGAAGGAGAGCAGTGGCACAGACAGAGGAAAGACTAGCACAGACAGTAAAGAAAGGAAACAAGACATTCTATAAATACATCAGTGACAGTAAGAAGTCTAAGAGTGGGATTGAAAGGCTCAAAGGGGAGAAAGACAGTGTGGAGGAGACCAGGAAAGGCAGCAATGCTGAAGAAGTACTTCTGTTCAGTATTCACTGTAGAAGAGGAGGGTCAAGACCACAACTTACACCACACACATGATGGAGGAGGTGAACGCCAGTTCATTTACAGAAAAAGGTCCTAGAGGAGCTCACTGAACTAAAGGTAGACAATGCAATGGGACCAGATGGCATACATCCTAGGATATTAAAAAACTACAGATGGAGCTGGCAGCTCTACTAGCAACCCTGTTCAGTGAGTCGCACAATAGTGGTGTGGTTCCAGAAGACTAGAGGAGGGCACATGGGTCCCTCTACACAAGAATGGAAGCAGGGAGAGGCAGGAAACTACAGGCCAGTCAGTCTCACCTCAGTGGTATGTAAGATCATGGAGGCAATACTTTAAGAAAGAATTGAGGAACACCTGAAGCCAGTGGAGCACAAGATCCAAGACAGCTTTGTTTCACTTAGTAAGGTCATGTCAAACAAATTTGATAGATTTTCTTGACTGGGTGAAGAAGGTGGTAGACCAGGGAGGCGGTGGATGTTGCTCTACCTCAATTTTAGCAAGGCCTTCAACACCATACCACATACTGTAGAAGACTGGTAAACAAGTTGGCCAGCCTGGAGGTGGGTCATAAAGTGGTGAACTGAGTTAGGAACTGGCTGGGAGATAGAAAGCAGAAGGTAGTGGTTAAGGGTATCAGTCTGAGGAAAGAGAAGTGACCAGTGTTCATAGGGGCCAGTCCTGGGGCCAGTCATTTTCAATGTCTTCATTGGTGACAGTGCGCTGCTATATGCTATCGCACTGTGGAGGAGTGAGAAGCAGGAGCTGATCTATACTGCATTTTCAGTTAGAAGGTTTGCTAGTATTGCCTGGATAGCTTTTCCAGGCCCATACTAACTAAAGATCAACCTTTCCAGTGTATCTTGTGCAGACATTTTTTACGTTCCTTTCTCCTGCTCTCCTCTTCTCTTTACAGCTGAATCAGAGTTTGGCCACTAGCAAAACACAGCAAGGAGAGAAAGGTGGCGTGCACCCCTCAGGGGTCTGGTGGGAGGGTGAATCAGCCTCTTCACAGAGTTGGAGTGTGAGAGGACAAAACCAAATTTCTTTGCCTGCCTTTGAGTTGCCAATCGACTATTTTATCCTTTTCATATACTGAGGAAAAATATCATAGAGGAAGAAAGCCTTTTGGTCAGGTTTATAGAAACATAGAAACATAGAATTTGATGGCAGATAAGGACCGCTTGGCCCACCCAGTCTGCCCATTTCCTACCTAATGGATAAGCTGCATATCCTAGTTAACCAGCAGCCTACTTCTTCCTACTCCCACCCCTAGAATTGCCTTATGACTGTCCATGCATGTTTGAATTCCACCCTGTTTTGACTCTACAACCTCCTCCAGAAGGCCGTTCCATGCCATCCAGCAACCTCTCTGGCGAAAAATGCTTCCTTACATTACCTCTGAGCTTGCTCCCCCTCTATCTTCAAATTGTGCCCCCTTGTTCTTGTACCTCTTTTTTGAAAGATGCTACCCTCTTGGACTTTGTTGATTCCTTGAGGCATTTGAAAGTTTCTATCATGTCCCCCTCTTCCTCCTTTCCTCGAGGCTAGCATATTAACTCCTTAAGTCTCTTCATATGTCTTCCCAGTGCAGACCCTGCGCCATTTTGATTGCCCTCCTCTGGACAGCTTCCACCTGTATGTCTTTCGCGATTGGGTCTCCAGAACCTGCATGAGTACTCAGATGGGGTCTGACCAGCTGTCTGTACAGAGGATTAATTTCTGTTTTCTACTGGTGATGCCTCTCCCTATACATCCCAGTATCCCCCAGCCCTCCTTGCTGCCCTCTCACATTGCTTGCCCACCACCTTTAGGTCATCTGATATGACTACCCCAAGGTCCCTTCCATTTTGTTGCTGTTAGTATCTCACCCCCATTGTGTACTCTTCCCTGGGTTTTGTTTCCCAGGTGCATTACCTTGCACTTCTTAGCATTGAATCTTAGCTGCCATACATTATACCATTCCTCTAACTTTGCAAGTCCTTCTCATTCTTTCCACCCCTTGTGCATCAACTCTGTTTGCAGATCTTTGTGTCATCTGCAAAGAGACATACTTTCTTCAAGTCCCTCTGCAGTATAAACATAAAGACATTGAAGAGGACGGTCTATCTTGAACCATGTGGTACCCACTAGTAATCCCCTTTCTTCAGGGTGGACTCCATTTACTATTACTCTCTGTGTCCTATTCTCCAGCCAATCTTTACCCAGGCTGTCATCTTGGGACCCACTCCCAGGCTGGCTAACTTGTATATTAATCTTTTGTGTGGGACTGTGTCAAATGCCTTGCTAAAGTCTAGGTAGGCCATGTCCACAGCCCCTCCGATCTACTACTTTGGTCACCCAGTCAAAGAAATCTATCAGATTCGTCTGGCATGACCTTCCCACTGTGAATCATGCTGCCTTGGGTTCTGTGCCCCTCTGGCCTCTAGATATTCGACAGTTCTTTCCTTCAGAAGTGTTCCATCATTTTCCCTATCACTGAGGTTAAACTAACAGGTCTGTAGTTTCCTGCTTCTGCCTTGCTCCCACTTTTAGAAGGGAATCACATCTGCCCTTCTCCAGTCCTCGGGTACCACCCATCCTTCCATGATTTGTTAAAGAGGGACAATCAGTGGTGTCACTAGTTCTACTCTTAGTTCTTTTTAGAATTCTGGGATGAATCCCATCAGGCCCCATTACTTTGTCTACCTTCAGTTTTAAGAGTTCTTTCAGAACCCTTTCTTCTGTAAATGGACTGGTATCAACTTCTGTATCCAGAGCGTTTCTACTGTTTGTTTAGGTACCTCCCCTCTTCATTTGTAAATACTGAGCAAAAATATTTGTTTAGTATCTCTGCCTTTCATGATCACCCTCTGCCCACCCTCCCTCCCTCCCCTTTATTAAGCCTCACTATCCCTCCATTGGTCTTCCTTCACTCCCTGATGTACCTATAAAAGGTTTATCCCTTCTTAACTGAGTTGGCTATCTTTTCCTCAGTTTGGACCTTTGCTGTTCTGACTGCCTTCCCCTTCCTTTTGCTTTAACTGATAAGTTCTCTGTCCTGCTTCTTCTGTGATTCCTTGTACTTCCGAATGCTTTCTTTTCTCTTGAACCTTCACTGCCACTTCCTTTGAGAACCATTGTGGTTTCTTACATTGTTTCATTTTGTTTATTTGCTTCACAAAATGGCTTGTTACCTCTGAGATGGCAATTTTTATTATTCCCCATTGTTCTTCCACCCTCCTTCTACCCATTTGCTAGTGCATTCCTTAGGCACTCACCTATTTTAGCAAAGTCAGCCCTCCTAAGTCCAGTACTTTTGCCTTTGTATGGCTTAACTCTTTTGCTGTGTTTATTGTGAACTATACTGTTCGATGGTCGCTAGTTCCCAGATGGCTACCCACTTCTACATCTGTGATCCTCTCTCCATCTCCATTTGAGAGAACCAGGTCTAAGATTGCTCCCTCTCAAGTGGGCTCCAATTTAGTTGTCTAAGGCATGCCCCTGTAGGGCATCTAGAATAACCTACCTCTTCAAAGTGGCTGTGCCTGTACTCCAGTTAACATCTGGTATATTCAGATCACCCATCAGCAATATCTCCCTTTTTCTGCCATTCTAAGTATACTTTCTATCATTTCCTTGTCCATTTCCTCCCCTGAGAAGGGAGTCTGTATCTAACCCGTGCGGATTGTGGTGTCATTGCCTGTCTCCAAATTTACCCACAGTGCTTCTTCTCCTCCCTGTTTACCCTTTTGTTCTGTTGCTTTGATTCCTTCCCTATGTAAAGAGCTACTCCTCCTCCTCCTCCTCTTTTACCCTTCCTGTCCCTCCTGTAGATAGTGTATCCTGGTATGTTTACGTCCCAGTCATGATTTTTGTGTACCATGTTTCTGTGACTGCCATGACATCCAGACGTTCCTCCTCCATCAAGGCCACTAATTCAGGAAGCTTGTTACTCAGACTATGGGCATTAGTACTCATTGCTCTCCATTTTTGATGGCTTTACCTTATGATAATTTATTTTTTCAATTTTAGGCATTTTAGGTGATCTGTGTTTCAGTGAATTAATCTGTTTCAGTGTTTCAGTGTGTAAGTGTTTGATTGTTTGTGGAATAGTTTTTTTTTAGTTTGTATCCCCATAGCTTCCTCATTTGTTTTGTTTTTCACTGGCCTTTTTAGACCAGTCCACATGACTGTGGAACTGGTGAAGGGCACATGCATTAGCGTTCTCCAGATTTCACTCTGCTTTTGGAGTGTTCAGCTGCTAAGAAGATGGAAGGTCTCTTTTTCACTATAGACTAAGTGTTGGGCTTAATTTTTATTTTAAGAGCTCCTTTTGGAACTGTTTTTGCTGCTTCTGTTGCTGCTTATTTTCTTTGTATGCAGTGACTTAACTTATTTTAAAATTTTACTTTTTTAGACAAACCCGTATTGTACCACTCTTTGTACTGTGGCCCAACCCTTATAGTTTTTGCCAGACGGTGGTAATAGTGAGCTATGAGGGTCAAAAAGGAGTGGGATTAATTTATCCTGAATTCTTAGCATTGCTTTTTACCTGCATCTGAACATGTGTAAGTAAACTTTTTGATTCAGGAACAGCTTGTTTATAATAAAAAAGTATATCTTTTAGTTTCCAGCACTAAAAAGCCTAAATAAGCCCACTTGAAAGTTGTCTTGCAGTCTTTCAGGATTTTCAGGTCTGATTTAGCCTAATCAGCCTAATTGTCTTAAATAAGTCTATTAAATTTGAATTCTATGAGGTACAACAGTTCATAATAGCATATAAAGTGGGTATGTTCGGGTATGTTGGGGATAGTTTAAATTAATATTTGTATATATATATATATATATATAGAGAGAGAGAGAGAGAGAGAGGAGAAGACAAGGCACTGTGGGTCACCCTGGAGACTGGAAATGGCTCACAATCTGCACAGAGGTTGTATACAGACTCCATCTCAGGGAGGAAATGGACAAGGAATGATAGAACGCATCCATGGGATGGCAGAGAAAGGGGAGATATTGCTGATGGGGGACCTGAATATGCCAGATGTTGGACTGGAGCACTTTGCTGCAGCCACATCCAAGTGAGCAGGGGCCATTCTCGATGCCCTACAGGGGGGCATGCCCTGAGACAGCTAGTTTTGGAACCCACTTGGAGAGAGCAATCTTAGACCTCTACCCTCAAATGGGGATGGAGAGGATTTCTGATCTTGAAGTGGGTAGCCATCTGGGAACAAGTGACACCAAACAGTGTGGTTCATGATAAACTAAGCTGTTGAGTCAAGTCACACAAAGTGAAGGTACTGGACTTCAGGAGGCTGATTTTGTCAAAATGGGAGAGTGCCTCATAAAAGCACTAGCAAAAGGCAAGAAGGTGGGGGTGGAGCAACAATAGGAAACATCAAAACTGCCATCACAGAGGCAAAAAGCCTTTGTGTGAAGCAAATAAACAAATCAAAATGAAAGAAAAAACACTATAGTTCTCAAAAGAAGTATGGCGGGAAGGTAGGGAGAAAAAGGATAGCATTCAGGAGTATAGAAAACACAGAAGGAACAGGACAGAGAACTGTACCAGTTAAAGCAGAGGAAGCAGGTAAGGCAGTCAGAATAGCAAGGCCCAACTGAGGAAAGATAGCCAACTCAGTTGAAAGGGGATAAAACCTTTATAGGTACATTGGAGCAAGAAAGACTAAGGCAAGGATACTGAGGCTGAACAAAGAGGAAGGTGGTTGGGCGAGATCAACAGTGAAAACAGGGATACCTGAACAGATACTCTGCTCAGTATTCACAATGGAAAAGTAGAGGAAATACCTAATCTGATCAATAGAAGCACTTTGGATGGGAGGATGATATTAGTCCTTTCACAGAAGAAATGGTTCTGAAAGAACTCTTAAAACTGAAGGTGGATAAAGCTAATGGGGCCTGATGGGATCTATCCCAGAATTCTAAAAGAACTAAGGAAGAACTAGTAACACCACTGACTACCCTCTTTAACAAATCATGGGAGGATGGGGTGGTACCGAGGACTGGAGGAGGGTGGATGTGATTCTTCACAGAAGTGGGAGCAAGACAGAGGCAGGAAACCAAGGACCTGTCAGTTTGATCTCAGTGGTAGGGAAAATGATGGAATCACTTCTGAAGGAAAGAATTGTTGAGTCACCTAGAGCAAGGGGGCACAGAACCCAAGGCAGCATGGATTCCACAGGAGAAAGGTCATGTCGACAAAGTCTAATTGATTTCTTTGACTGGGTGACAAAGCAGTAGACCAGGGAGGGGCTGGACATGTCACCTAGACTTTAGGAGGCATTTGATACAGTACCACAAAAGATTAACAAAAAAATTAGCCAGCCTGGGAGTGGGTCTCATGATGGTAGCCTGGAAACACTGGTTGGACAACAGGACATAACGGGTAATAGTAAAGGAGCCCACAGTGAAGAAAGGAGGTTACTAGTGGGGTACCGCTAGGGTTCAGTACTGGACTGGTCCTTTTAATGTCTTTATAAGTGACATTGAAGGGGACTGGAAGGAAAAGTGTCTCTTGCAGATGACTCAAAGATCTGCAACAGGGTTGATACACAAGGTGGGGTGGAAAGGATGAAAAGGGACTTGGCAAGGTTGGAGAAATGGTCAATGTATGCAGCTTAGATTCAATACAAAGAAGAGCAGAGTAATGCACCTGGAAAACAAAACCCAGGGGAAGAGTAGACAGTGGGGGGAATACTGACAACAACAAAATGGAAAGGGACCTGGGTGGTCACATCAGATGACCTAAAGGTGGACAAGCAATGTGAGAAGGCAGTAAGGAGGGCTAGGGGGTGCTGGGATGCATAGGGAGAGGCATCACCAGTAGAAAACAGGAAGTTGTTGGCCCTCTATACAGACAGTTGGTAAGACCACATCTGAAGTACTGTGCACAGTTCTGGAGACCCCATCTCCACAAAGACATAGACAGGGTGGACACTGTCCAGAAGAGTGCACCAAAATGATGCAGGGACTGCATCCAAGACATATGAAGAAAGACTAAAGGAACTAAAGATGTACAGCCTTGAGGAAAGGAGGGAGGGGACATGATAGAAACTTTCAAATACCTCAAGGGAATCAACAAAGTCCAGGGTAGCATCTTTCAGAAAAAGAGATGTGCAAAAACAAGGGGCACAATTTGAAGATAGAGTGTGGCTCAGAGGTAATGTGAGGAAGCATTTCTTCACAAAGAGAGTTGTAGATACATGGAACAGCCTTCCTGAGAAGGTCATAGAGTCAAAAACAGTGGGGTAATTCAAGAATGAATGCACAGACATAAGGCAACTGTAGTGGGGGGTAGCAGGAATAGGCAGTTGCTAACTAGGATCTGCAGCTTATCCATTAGGTAGGGAAATGGGCAGACTACGTGGGGCCATGCGGTCCTTATCTGCTGTCAAATTCTATGTTTCTATGTTTCTATATACTATTTACATACTGCCAAATTATTTCCTAACCAGCCTTATCCCTTGCAGCAGTATAGCACCATAGTATTTTTTTTTTTTTGCTCTCTGTGTCACATATATTCTAAATCTTTTTTCCCTTATGGTTTTAGTTATAACACTTTGCTGGACATATAAAGTTGCTGGTGAGAATTATAGGGCCATAAAGTGGAGGACATTTGAATATGGAGATTTAAAGGACCAATAGGACAAATGGGACTAATGGAACTAATGGACTAATGGATTTATAGAGGACTAAATAATCAAAGTATAAAAGAACGTGCAAGTCTCAAAACATTTTCCATCCAGAACTGTTCATTCTGGTGCCCATCTAATGCCTGTGCTTGTGCTTACTTGTACAAACTCCCAGATTCGGATCCTAATCCCTTGACACTAGTTGAGATGTGAGGTTGTGATTTTCCACTCTTACATGGATTTAATTACCCTACAGCATTCATCTTTGTGTTTGAAAGAATAAAAGGAGGAAAAAGGATGAAGAAGTGGTACTTACTAATAGAGGTATAAGAATAAGCAAACAAGAACTGTGGAAGAGAAGTGTAAGAACTGAAAGTAAAGTGAAGTGCAAATGAGATTCTGGCTTGTGGGTTGTGTGATACAGTATATTATTTTAGTTATAAGGGTGGTAAAGAGCCATAACCTTTTTTTATTGTCTTTGAAAATGAATATAAGAAGTGGTGAAAGTATTATCCCTGTTTATAAAGAAAAGGTCAAAGAGAGCAGACCTACAAAGGCTGTGTTTTCAGGGGAATTAGAAATTACTACATCAACACCTCTAGAAAAAAAAAGCCTATAAAAGGAAGCATAAGTGACAAAGAGGTAGATCACAGGATTAAGCCTTTAACTCTAGTGGAGAGCATGGTGAATATGTTGGCAATAGAGGATAACAATTCTATGAAAGACATCAGATAAATATGTACAAATAAGTGATCTTGCATGTAGTCAGTTGGACAATTTGAGAGAATAATGGAGAAATTAGCTCAAAGTGTATGTAGTACTTAGAAAATGTTATACTACAAAGAAGCCTCCACTTCAATTAGATAATTATTCATCTGAAAATTTAATGAATGATGGGACAGTAGGAGGTGATTGAAACCAGACAGAACAAAGAAAGTAAGCAGGCCAGGCAATCCACAACTAAAGGCAAAATACAAACAACAATTTCAGATTATTTTCAAATAAAGGAACAGTTAAAATCTAGGAATAAGTTTAGTTATGAAGATAAGGAAAGATAGAAAGGATGGTAAAGTACCAAAGAAAAGGATAATTCAAACAGAATATTGCAGGGAAAATAATTCAGAAGAAATAATTATAATTGAGGATTCAAAAGAAGTGACAAGTTAGACCCATTTAGTCCCTTAGATATCTCTGGGAATGCATTAACACAAGAGATATTAGACACTGTGGGTTTCTCAATTTTAGCAGGATCTCCAAACACTGTTTTCAGAATTTAGATAAGGATGTAGAAAGTATCAACTTGGAACTAGAATTTCTTATACAATGTCTGGATACACTGCTAAATATACCATCAAAGCTTTGGCCCATTTGATAATGGTGAATATAGTGTTGTTGGAGGCCTTGAATGACAACAGAGAAAAATTTAATAGATCCTTTAATATGATAGTGGAAAACATGGAAAGAATGGAAAATAAGATGAGTAATCTTGAAACTAAATTAAACAAAGGTAGAGTGCTTTTTCAACTTTACAGATGCCAGAAGTCTCCATAATGGGAACAGAGAGGAAATATTTAAAACAGAAGGGGAAAGGGGTTGTGGAAAGAAAAAGGAATAAAAAGAAAATTAAAAGTAAGGAACAACCTAAAAAGAATAAATTAAAGGATGAGGTACTTGAGTTGAAAACTGTTGCTGCCATATAGACCCAATAGTGGTCTTAAAGAATAAAGCTTTAAAGATCTCAGAGAACTTGGAAGAAAAGTTTATGAAAGGAGGATTGAAGAAAAATTAAGCCCAAAAAGTGAAGAGTATATTGGAAGTATGGAGGGAAAAAGGAGAGTCATCTAAAGAAGGGAAGAAAGTAATAGCATTAGAAGAGAAGGAAACATTTATTAGAATAACATCAATTTTTCAAAAAATTATGAAACAACAAAGACACTAAACGATCTTATGGAATATCTATTTAAAGCAGAATTGGGGTGAAAATAGAAACACAGGATATAATGATGGTAACAAGGGATACTTGGAAAAAGATCTGCCGGTTTATGTTCCATTAAAGGAAATGGAAATGGCAAAACAAATCTGGTTTAAACAGCATAATTTAGCCTCTCTTGGTCTTGAAGTTGCTGCACCGGTACTGTGGCAAACAATCATGTCACAATTCAGAAAGGAGCAAATGGTCCTAAAAGAAATCAATCAGGACCTTTTTCATATAGTTTTGGAGAATCTGAGTGAGACTTTTGAAAAAAAAGGCTGCAAATATAAAAGATTGAGAGAAAATAATTATATCATTATTTGGCGTACATAGAATGCATGGGAAAATGATGACATTTGAAATCATTTATAATAACCTTATTCTCTAGCCTGATGAATATAAAGATAACAAACAGACAAATAGAAGGGTGGAGAGAGTCTTCTTAAAGGGTCCAGACACTCAAATTAACATTAATGTCAATCAGAATATATTATTAAAGAACTGTTAGTTATCAGAGGTTGCCAAGAAAGAGGGCGGTTGGACCACAGTGGGCTCAGGAGGGTGAGGTGATGGAACAGAGGTGCATCCCTCAGTTGTACATCTCCACAATTCCTATGCCATTCTGGCAAAGTGTGGTTTCTCTATGGAGGCACCGCAGTGGAGACCAAGGAGAATGCTGGGAACCTCCACAAAGGAGACTCACAGGAGGGTGGCAGGGGACCCCTGGGAGAAGAAACAACTCCTGGTGGGGACTCCATTGTTAGGAAGGTAGAACTGGGAAGGAAGGGAGAGGAGGTAGGTGCTTGCCTGGCGCCTTGGCTTGGAGGGACAGGAGTAAATCCACAGGATTGCGGAGCAGCTGCACAGGGGAGGAGCTGGATGTCATTGTCCATCTAGGGACAAATGGCCTGGATAAGAAAGGGATTAGAAGTGCAGGAAGATTTTGGAATTGGGGAGGGCCTTTGAACAAGTGCACTGCAGTACCTTCTCCAGAGGTGCTGCCCATCTATGGCATAGGAGAGGCTAGGGTGTTCCACCATTGGATTCAATCAGTGGTTGAAAAACTGGTGTGGAGCTCAGGGATTGGCTTCACTGGGACTGGGGTCCAGCTGGAGTGATGCAAGCCTATACTGTGCATGATGGGCTGCATCTGTCAGGAGGGGAAGCAGGATCCTAGGTGATAGGTTGGCAGCATTTAAACTAGCCAGGGGAGGCACTGGAAAGAAGCAGGAAATCCTAGCCCCAAAAAAATCACAGTAGTAAGTGCAGCAAACACCAACATAGAGGTGTCAATAGGGAGAAGGGCAGGGGTAAATTGGGAAAGTGACAAAGGCAAAAGGACAGGGATGGGGAAAAAGGAGTAAGGCCATCAGGAAATGGAGGGTGTGAGTACCAATGCCCGTAGTCTGGGCAACAAGCTCCCTGAACTGGTGGCCTTGATGGAAGAGGATGCCTGGATATCGTAACAGTCACAGAAACTTGTACACAGAGAACCATGACTGGGATGTTAACATACCAGGGTACATAACCTACAGGAGAGACAGACAGGGAAGAGGGGAGGAGTAGCTCTCTATGTAAAGGAAGGGATACAAGCAACTGAACAAAAAAGTAAACTGGGAGGAGAGGAGGCACTGTGGGTCACCTTGGAGACTGGAAAGGGCACCACAATCCACATAGGGGTTGTGTACAGACCCCATGTCAGGGGGGAGGAATGGACAAGGATATGATAGAAGGCATTCTTAGAATGGCAGAGAAAGGGAGATACTGTTAATGGGAGACCTGAATATGCCAGATGGTAACTGGAGCACATTTGCTGCAGCCACATCCAAAAGCAGGGCCATTCTTGATGCCCTACAGGTGGCAGGCCTCAGACAGCTAGTTTGGAACCCACTCATGAGGGAGCAATCTTAGACCTCGTACTCTCAAGCGGGGCAGTGAGAGGATCTCAGATCTAGAGGTGGGTTGCCATCTGGGGAACAAGTGACCATCAAACAGTGTGGTTCACATTAAGCTCAGCTACAGGTCAAGCCATACAAAAGTGAGGGTACTTGGACTTTGGGAGGGCTGACTTTGGCAAGATGGAGGAGTGCCTCAGAAAGCACTAGCAAACAGGCTAGAAGAGGTGTGGAGCAACACTGGGGAATCATCAAAACTGCCATCACAGAGGCAACCAGCCTTTGTGTGAAGCAAAAACAAATCAAAATGAAAGAAAAAGCCACTATAGTTCTCAAAAGTGGTGGCTGTGAGAAGTCAGGAAGAAAAGATAGCATTCCGGAGGTATAAGGACACAGAAGAAGCAGGACAGAGCTGTACCAGTTAAGGCAGAAGGAAGCAGGGAGGAAAGTCAGAATAGCAAAGGTTCAAACTGAGGAAAAGTAGCCAACTCAGTTAAGAAGGGATAAAACCTTTTATAGGTACATCAGCGAGTGTAGAAAGACAAAGGGAGGGATAGTGAGGCTGAATAGAATGAATGGTGGTGGGCAGAGGGGACAATGAAAAAGCAGGGATACTGAACGAATATTTCTGCTCAGTATTCACAAAAGGAGGAGGTGCCTAATCCAATTTACAGAAGCACTCTTGATAGGGGATGGATCCCAGTCCTTTCACAGAAGAAAGGGTTCTGCAAGAACTCCTAAAACTGAAGGTGGACAAAGCAATAGATCATGATGGAATTATCCCAGAATTCTAAAGAATTAAGGGAGGAACTAGTGAAACCACTGGCTACTCTTTTAATAAATCATGGGAGGATGGTATGGTACCGAGGACTGGAGGAAAGGCTGATGTGATTCCCTTCAAAAAAGTGGGACAAGACAGAGGCAGGAAACTACAGACCTGTCAGTCTGACCTCTGTGGTAAGGAAAATGATGGAGTCACTTCTGAAGGAAAGAATAGTTGAGTATCTAGAGGCCAGTGGGCACAGGACCCAAGGCAGCATGGGTTCACAGTGGGAAGGTCATGTCAGATGAATCTAATAGATTTCTTTGACTGGGTGACCAAAGTAGTAGACCAGGGAGGGGCTGTGGACATGGCCTACCTAGACTTTAGGAAGGCATTTGACACAGTCCACACAAAGATTAATAGTCAAATTAACCAGCCTGGGAGAGGGTCCAAGGGTGGTAGTCTGGGTAAAACATTGGCTGCACAACAGGACACAGAAGGTAATTGTAAATGGAGTCCACTCTGAAGAAAGAGGGTTACTAGTGGGTACCGCTTTGTTCAGTATTGGTCCAATCCTTTTAATGTCTTCATCAGTGATGTTGCAGAGGGACTGGAAGGAAAAGTATGCCTTTTGCAGATGACACAAAGATCTGCAACAGGGTTGATACACAAGAGGCGTGGAAAGGATGAGAAGGGACTTGGCTAGGTTGGAGGAATGGTCAGAAGTATGGCAGCTAAGTTCAATGCAAAGAATGCAAAATAATGCACCAGGAAACAAGAACCTAGGGAACAATACACAATGGGGAGGTAGTAACAACAAAAAAAAAGAATGGGACCTGGGGTAATCATATCAGATGACCTTAAGGTTAGCAAGCAATGTGAGAATGCAGTGGGGAGGGCTGGGGTATACTGGGATGCATAGGGGAGGCATCAGCAGCAGAAAACAGGAAGTTGTTATCCTCTGTACAGACAGTTGGTGAGACCCCATCTAGAGTACTCGTCCAGTTCTGGAGACCCCATCTCCACAAGGACATAGACAGGATACAGGCAGTCAGAGGAGGCAACTAAAATGGTGCAGGGTCTGCAAGAGAAGCCGTGTGAGGAGAGACTAAAGGAGCTTAATATGTATACCCTTGAGGAAAGAAAGGAGAGGGGTAATATAAACTTTTAAGTACCTCAGTGGAATCAACAAAGTCCAAAAGGGTAGCATCTTTCAGAAAAAGAGCGTGCAAGAACAAGGGACACAATTTAAAGATAGAAGGGGCGGTTCAGGGGCAATGTGAGGAAGCATTATTTCACAGAGAGGGTAGTGGATGTATGGAACAGCCTTCCTGAGGAGGTTGTGGGGTATAAAACTGTGGGAGAATTCAAGAATGCATGGGACAGACATAAAGGCAATTCTTGTGGGGGTAGGAAGAAATAGGCTATTGGTTAACTAGGATCTGCGGCCTATCCTCTAAGTAGGAAATGAAGCAGACTAGATGGGCCAAGCGGTCCTTATCTGCCGTCAAAGTCTATGTTTCTATGTTTCTATTACATGTAGAAAGATTGGATAAGGCAGGGCTACTGCTGATGGATCTGGATAACTTGATTGGTTGGGGTGCAACTGAAAATCAGAATAATATCTGACTGAATGATGAGACTCTTGCATCTTCAGTTTCTAATAAAAGCAATCATTCCAGTTCTCAAGAATTAATCTGTTGTCTTGGTATATAGCAGGTTTAACTGGAAAAATGGCTGATAAACAGTGGCTCCAATTTGTTAATAATTTCAATATTGTATTATACTAGAAACCTGGACCAAGAAAATAGATTTGAATGGCTATGTAGCATTTCATTCACCATAATTAGAATAACACCTGTGTGAGGTATTCTGGTGGCTTAACCTCATATATAAAGATTAGAAAGAACATTTCAGCTATTGTTCAGCTTAGAATTAATATATATATATATATATATATATATATATATATATATATATATATATTATTGAATTAGGGAACCAACAATTTATTATTGTTAATGTTTTTACCACCAGCAAATGTTAGGAAGATAATAAAAATTGTGGAGTATTCTCTCTGCAGATCTGGAAATGATGGTAAAGATTTCCAGAATTTGTTATAATTATTGCAGGTGACTTCAACTCAAGGATAGCTAGATATGACAACTAAGTTTTTCAAGTTGAATTAAATTTGGATGATTGTAATAAAAGAATAGTATGGACAAGGTTTACAACTGCAAATGGACTAAGGTTACAGAATGTAATCAAAATGTTCCATTGATGGTTCTAAATGGTCGGTTGAAGGGTGATTTAGAGGAGGATCCCTTTTTACCATTGTGGACAAAGTGTAATAAATTATGTTCTATGAACACCAGAACATTGTGATATATTCAGGCCTTAAAAATAATGATGAGACCAGAAAGTGACCATGCCTGTATTGAACTGACATTAGAGCTAAAGAGGATGCAAGTTACAATGAAGTAGCCATGCCACAAGCTCAACTGGCAATAAGGGAAGAAAGGTCCTACTCATTCAAAGACAAATGATGAAATATTAAAAGAGATGTTTTTGTCATGGGGTGAGAATTTGATCCACCATTCAGGAATCATTTAGATGATGTGCATTTAATGGATCATTTACTAGTTCAACTTAATGGGGAGATAGCTGAGAAAATATATAAAGAAGATAACAGTGGTGAAAGGATAAAAAGTACATGGTATGACAAAACCTGTATACAGCAAAAAAAGTTAAATAATTTGATAAAATAGCCAAAAACATTTACCAGAGAACATTTTCAAAATTTGAATAAGGCCTGAAATCTTACCTTAAATTATTAAAAGTAAAAAAGTCAGAAGCATTAAAAACAGTGGGAAATGTTGATGACAATAATAGAGACAAAAGATAATAAAAGTTCTGGGAATTTGTTGCAATTGGAACTAATGTACATTTCTTCCCACAATACACGTGCCTAAAGATTTATGGGTAGAACATTTTCGATCAATATTTAATTATAAAGAAGGAAATGGACAGACTGTCAGGACAGAGGCTTTAATGGATATCCATTATGATCCATTAATTATTAGTGAACAAGAATTTAAAATTGCTTTGTTTAACTTAAAAAGTAATAAAGCCAAGGGTCCTTATTTAATCCCTCCTGAGATGTACAAACAATATGGTAATTTTGGATACGGTACTAACTTTATTTTCAATTGATGTTTGAAATTTAATTATACACCACTTATTGGATGGCTAATATTATTGTCCCTTTACACAGAAAGGTTCTGTATATGACCAAGTAATTTCAGACTCTATCAGTCTGCTGAGCATATCCTCTAAAGTTTTTGTGAGAGTTATGCTTGGCAGGCTGATCATATGGATCAAAAACATAACATTTATCACCATTTTAATCTGGTTTTAGAGAAGTCTTTTCCACAGTTGACAATGTTTTTCTTTAGGTTCATCTAATGGAGAAAATATATACATATGAAAGATGAAAATATATGTATTATTTATTGATTTCTCATGTGCATTTGATTCAGTAAATAGAAACATCTTATGGAAGATTCTGTATGAAAAACATCTACCATTGTCACTATTGTTTCCTTTTGATGGTTTGTATACTAACACTAGGAGAATGGTTAGATATTGAAAGAATGGTGAACTTACTGAATTTTTCTATCTCATAGATGGGTAAAGCAGGGTAGCCTGCTTGCTCTATGCCATTCAATATATGTATGTATATATATATATATATATATATATATATATATATATCTATATATATATATATATATATATATATATATATATATATATATATATATATATATATATATATTCTCTGTTGGAAAACAAATTGGAGAATAAACTGGACTGTCCAAATAAAAATTCAATGAGTGTGGGTTCATTGGCATATGCAGATGACATTATGTTATTATCACTCTCTAGATCAGGCTTAAAAAAAAAAAAAGATATTTTGATCCAAAAATGTTCTGGTTTGGAACTTAAGATAAATTTAGATAAAACCAAGGTCATGGTGTTGGGGAACGGTATAGGGATATACATAAATGCAAAATATATTGTAATCAGGAGCTAATTGAGGTGGTGCCTGAATATAATTATCTAGAGATAAAAAATTATTCTGAATGGTAAATGGACAAAACATTTAAAGGTGACAAAGTATAAAGGCCAAAGTAAGTGCAAAAGCTTTACTAAAATGTAATCATCAGTATGGGAAACACGGTTTTCCCAGCTCTAATTGTGGAAGAGGCCAAAATAAATCCAATTTTATAATATGGGGCTGAAGTATGGAGGCTAGCAAGACAATATTGAGAATTTGCTGGAAATTCTGTTATCCTATTACTACAAAGCACTTTTAAACATTCCAAGAGCTACGGCTAAAGCAATAGTTAGAGACAAAGTAGGAAAAGTCAAAATTAGTTTTATTAAAGAAAAGCGTTTGACAAATTATTGGATTAAAATATTAAATAATGAAGAAAATACTCTCCCACTCTATGCTTAAAGGAGAAAAATAACTGGTTTATGGCTGGGATTAAATCTAATTGGTTAAATTATTTGGTTAAGAACTTGGAAAAATATAAATGAGGGCACTTGTGGAATGATGCAACAGAAATATTACAACTGCTATACAGTTTAAGGAATTTATTAAAAGAAAAATGCTGATTGCCAGAGCACAAGATATTGAACAAAATTAAGAAACAAAGTGCGTGTATTGGTTCATGGAGATAAATTGCACCATGGCTTTGAGGAGTATTCATCACTCCCAATTACAAAGAGAACAATGCAAAGCCATTACTTGGGCAAGAATGGGTCTAATCACATCCAAATATTCATATTTTCATAGAACTGACAAGAAAGTTTCACATGAAAAAATAGATTGTCCATGTAAGAAAGGGTTCCAAGAGGATTTACAGCATATCACAGTAGGTAATTGTCCATTGTATGATAAAATCAGAAATGCATAACTTGCACAGACACGTTCTATATAAGCAAATGATTATTTTTTTAGTTTTTGTTGACCGGTAAGTGCACTACACTAGACAAATCCTGCCTATTTTCAGGCATGACCTGGGGAGGGGATACAGATGAATGCCAAATGACCTTGAGCCAGATTAAGCTGTTGGTGGTAATTTTAGTGAATGAGAAATTTGGCCAGGACACGGGAAGTTCCCCTACTGCATTGCTGTCAGTAGGGGAACTGCTAGCGTTAGTCTGCAGTATGGCAGACTGTGCACAACCTCTCATGGAGAAGGATGGTCTTTTCTTTTGAGTTCTGCAGGATCTAGCATGGATATTGCCATGTTTTCTGAGGATTCTTTGCCTCTCAGGGAAGAAATTGTATCTACAAAGTTTTGCTTGAAATTGTGAGAGACATGCAGGAGACTACTGGCGTTGATCCAGTATCGAGATTCCATTGGAAACTACTTGTTTTACTACAGTGCAGGTGCCTGATACTGTTCATTCAGGAATGAATTGTGCTGAGTCTAAGAAAGAAAGCTCAAAGTTGGCTGGGGCCAACCATAATATGTCACCAAATGTCTCAGAGGTTGCAGGGAAACGGCATTGTGAGAAAGTGGCTTCTTTATCACAGTCGACCTACTCTATACTCAGCATAGCAATGTGACAGCAGTTCGTACTGTCTCCTGTTGATGAGGACTATTTGAGTAATGACTGGTCAGCCGATAAACGCTTAGCGATTCCAGGTAGAAACGCACGATTCAGGACAGTGGACTCCTGACTTATCTTGGGGAAAGATTCAGTCGGCAGTACAGCCACAACAATGCATGCCACCAAGGACAAAAATCCTGAGCTCAGGTAATGACTCTGTGACTTCTAAAAGGGCACTATCTACTAATACTGTGCAGTTTGTGGGGATCGGGCTGCAGCCTTGCCTAGGCGAGCACTTCCTGGGAAGGAGAACAAAGCTCTAGACAGGGTCAGGCAGGTTTTAATCAGTCTGATTTTGGGGGCGATAATATGCAGCATTCCAGGCAGGTACCTATGTCAGAAATGTTTAAAATAAATTAGAACAGGCTCCAAGACGGAAAGCAGTCAGACTGCATTATAAAGGGTCTGATAGAACATCCTGATAGGAACTATGTTTCAAAACAGCCTTTAAGGGTTTGATGTGTTTTTCCTTCTGATATCTATGCCTTAATTCATGTTTCTGGCGAGGACTCTTTTGATATCACTTTAAGAGTAATGTTAATTTACAGAGTTTTGGGAAAAGTATTCTACTCTAAAATCCACTCCTTTATGGACTCCCTTTATGCAATTCCCTTACACATCCCCAGATTAGATACATTACTATTATGTTCAGGAATGAGAGAGTTAATGTCAGTGACATTTATCACTGACTCCAGAAACGCATGATATTTTAGGCCACCCTGAAGCTATTCTTGATATGGAGGGATATGGACTGGTGGATGGAAGTGTAAGGTGAAACTATTTCAGGTTCATTCTGATATTATTCATCTCCTAATAGTTTCTTTTTTGAAAAGATAGGGGTTTGTTTCTATGGGGACAGCCTTGAGCCTGTTATAAATGTGGGCAAAACCCATATTAGTAGTGCTTGTGACATGTTAAAGAGTTCGTTATGTGGGGATATGGGCATTGATGGATTTATGTGATAATATTTTTCAGTGTAATCTTTGTGATGACAAAGGTCATGCATTCCATCAATGCCTCTGGGCAAAATGGAATCGCTCTGAAGGCTGGGATCAGAATGATTTGTTAAACAGGGCCCAAGGCAAAAGGAGGATTCTACTTGTAGTTCTTCTACTGACTTGCAAGGGAAAGTACAGAGCAAAGAGGCTCTTTAGTTACAACTGAGCCTTCGGAGGAAGGAGTCACCATTGGTAGATAAACCTACCTCTAAGCTGCAGCACACTGGTAAGGATCCTATTGACATTTTTCTAAAAATAAATTGCCTCCTGCTACTGCAAAGCATTCTATGACTAAATCCATGCCACCTCCCTTTGAAACTGTGAAAGGCAGAAAGTTCACTAGGGCCTCTTCTTCGACAAGCGGTTGTAGGCCCAATCCCCACTGACAATATTTTGCATCTTTGCAAGATGATGTAGGTGAATCTGATTAGAATCAGACACATCTCATAGGTTGGAAATGGTTACTGAGGATGAGGACAGTAAGGCTACAGAACTGGCAAAGGAAAAAAGGAAAAGAGAAAAGCGAGTCTTAGTCAAAAGGAGGGTCTTAAATCTTATTAAATACTTATGGCTACTTTACAACTAGCTTCTTATAGTGTATGTAGTCTTAAAGCCTACAAAAACAGATTTCAGTATTGGCTTATTTGAATCTATTTAATGTAGATGTTATCTTTTTGCAGGAAACAAGACTGTCATCTATTTTGAGATAGATCAGCTAAAGATTGCTGGATTTGGGGTCCTTCCTATTGGACATTTGGGCTGGATTCTGCTGATGGGACAGGTATTTTGTTTAAGAATACTAAATTCTGAATTACTAAATTAGTTGATGTGAGGCCTGGGTGAGCTTTAGTTTTAGATTGTTCTTTGGGTGATTTCTCTTTTCACCTAATTAATGTATATATGTGCCCCAAACAAAGCTAGCTAGAATTGAATTATTTGAGGAATTAAAACCCTTTCTCTATACTACACAGCATATCATATGGGGTGGGATTTCAACTATATATTGACATTAAATATTCTGGGGATTCAACAAAAAAAATGTATTGTGATTCACATGCTTTAAAACAAATTATTTGGGATGCCGGTTTATTAGATGCATATAGATGTTTACACTCTCATTCTGGGGCTACTTATCATAGGTATATATATGCTGCATGTATAAACATGGTTTTTGTGTCCAAATATATTAAACCAATATCTAGCAGGGTTACACCCACAGAATTTTCAGATCATCAGATTTTATTGTGCGATTTTATCTGATATCCCGACTAGAATGTTATCCACTATACAGAGGTAGAGATTAAATACATCCTTTCTAGATTTGCCAGATTATTTTAATAATTTACCAGTATTTTTTGCAGCCAAACATTCCACCATATGTATGTTCAATAATATTTATGATTGGTGGTTAAATACTAAAACTGAGTTGAAGGCTTTATTTATCAGCTGGGGAAAGCAAAGAGCTAATTCCCATTATTTAAAGTATTTAAGTTATAGGAACCAGTTATATAAATTTATGTCCTTTCCCCAAGTGATCACACAAAATTTAAATGACAAATTGTTGAAATAAAACGACAGATGAAAATTTCTAATATGACAGGACTTAATATTTAGAAATGGAATTCAGATTTGGAACACAAAAACAACCTGCTTCTGACCCTTATAAAGCTTGTAAAGCAGGATTAGATAAAACTGTAATGACTAGCTTACGTAAACCTGATGGAGGAATAGTAGATTCAGATGCTGAAATGTTGCTGGTAGTGCAGCAATATGTCACAGATATGTTTGACATCAGAATTAATAATACAGATACTTTGCCAGATAATTTGTTGCACCACTATCTCAGGTGGAAGAGTCTATGAAACATCTTTTGATGAACCCTATTTCTTCACAAGAAGTTAAGGATGTAATCAAAAATTTAATCTAGGTACTTCCCAGGATTAGATGGTATTCCCAATGATTTCTACAAAAATGTGTGCATACATGAGTTATTTCTTACCTTGGTATTTAATTATGTGTTGACTTCCACTTCTCATTTTAAAGAGTTTAATACTTCTCTTCTAAGTTATATTTATAAAAAGGGATAAGAATTATTATCTAATTGGAGACCAATTAGTCTTCTTAATAGTGATTATAAAATGTTTAGCTGAAATTTTGCATAATCACTTCTAGTACAGGTGGCTGACTTCGTTAATTCATCCAGCTCAGACCTGTGCTATTCCCCATAGGAAAATTACCTCTTAAGGGAACTTTTTGAGGCTAGTAAAATGGGGCATTGTTCAGGTTTAGTGGTAGCTTTAGACCAGGCCAAAGTCTTTGATAAGGTTAAGCATCAGTATCTTTTTCATATAATGTTACAATATGGTATACCTAAACAGTTTGTGCAGTGGGTTGCTTTTCTTTATGATAAAGGTGACATAATTCCAATGGTTAATGGTCTTTTTGGAGCAGAAATTAGGCTTGGTAGAGGGGTCATGAAGGATTCCCTTTAAGCCCTCTGCTTTTGCTTTGTCTTAGATCCAGTTATTCAGCAAATTCAATGGGATCAGCATATAATTGGCCTTTCTCCTACACCCATGTTAGAAACTGAAAAATTACAGCTTATGCTGATTATGTGACTTTATTAATGAAGGATGTTACTTCTCTTACAAAGGCACTAAAAGTTTTAATTTTATGAGCAATTCTCTGGTGCACAGCTTAATATGGAGAAGAGTTTTGGTTTTTCTTAGATCCTACACAGACTGGTATTATGGATTGCATGGAATTTCATTTTCTGCTTCCCAAAAACATATTAGGTATCTGGTTTGGCCATGGAGATATGGCAACTTATAATTTGGAACAGCAGTTGTTCTCGGTGAAGTAAAATTAATGTTTGGAAATAATGGAAATTTTGAAAAAAAGCGTATTATGATAATTAAAAAATTATTACCGGTTTTTCTTTATTTAGCTTACCTTTATCCCCTCAGTTAATTTAGAAACAAAACTATACAGTTTATCTTTCAAATGGCGTGAAATAAAGGCTGAACCAGTGAAAGGGACATTACATACCTTCCAATCAAACAAGGGGTTAATATGGTAAATCCTTTGTTTTTTACCATTCAATTTTTGTTTTCTTCTTTAGTTTTTATGAGTTTGGCCCCTATGACATGACAAATCTGGACACAGTTTCTATGGAATCAATATTTCCAGAAATGGACTTTATTGCACCCTAAGATTTTGGCTTCAGATGGCCTTCCAAGTTATAGGATTTCATCTTTAAAGAAATTACAACAATGGAAAGTGCTGTTTCAAAATTACTTTCATTAGATAGGAAAACCTTTTATTCCCATATAGTTTATGAAGTGCAACAAATGTCACTTCTTTTTCCTGAGTGTATTCCTACTAGAATGACTTTTGTTTTATATAAACTGACAGATTTTACATTACCAGTACAGATCTGGAATATTGAATGGATTTCTGCCCTAGGGACACTAGGTGTTAGAGGAATCTGAAGTATAAACCACAGTCTGAAAGGTATTGCCTTAAGAACTCATGTATTAATATAGAGGAAAGCCAGTCACACTTTTATTTAGAATGTGCTGATAGTAAGTTATTTTGGAGTGAGGCAGCTATTAAATGGAATATGCCTTTTTGAATATGCTTTCATATAATACCTTAATTTTAGGAGATTATACAGGGGTTTGTAAAAAATTTCATAAAATTACATTGAATTTGTTTTGCATATATTCAGTAGTTTTTATGGCAAGCTAGGTATCAATAAGTCTTACAACATCAACAAGTTGTACATTCTATCATTATTTCTACAAATTGAGACAGGGTTGCTAAAGGTTAAAGAAAAAGATTCTCATAAGTTTTCTCAGAGAAACTGGTTCAATTTTGGAAATATTTTCCCTTTGATTGTTTTCTTTGTGTATGATTTACTATGTTCCATAATTTTCTTTTCTGTAAATATTGGATGTTATCATACCTTGTATGGTAATTGTTTTGATGAAATTTCAGTTTTATGTGATGTTATGTTTATTTTGCTCAATAAACTTCCCCTACTCTTTCGATAAGTGCCATGGGATCTTTAACATCCACCTGAACTACCACCAATCCAGGCAGATAGGACTTCGGTTTAACATCTCATCTGAAAGACAGCACCTCAGAGTGCAGCACCCTGTCATGCTGCACTACAGTTTCAGTACTGGGATATTAACCCAAGTGCCAGATGTGAGAACTGAACCCACAGCCCTCTGATCTCCCGGCCTCAGAGGCAAGTGTGCTACCTACTCAGCCACTGACACTGATGTGGTATTTACTTTATTACATCCAAGAACTTATGAGGAAGCTGAGAAGATTGCAAACTTTTTATGGCAGTTATTAAATAAAAAATGTGCAATATAAACTGGGGAGGGCAAGTGATATTTATTGTATATCAATAGTATTATTGTTTTTCTTTATTTTGTCAATTTTAAACTTTTATGAATATGTTTGTAATAGCTATGATATGTATTGTCATAACTGAACAGTAAAATTTGATGATGATGATGACATTGGAGGGCTGGAGGGAAAGGTTTGCCTCTTTAGAGATTACAAAGATCTGCAACAGGTTTAGACACTCCAGATGGGGTGGAGAGAATGAAGAAGGATCTAGAAAAGCTAGAGAAATGGTCCCAACTGGGGTTCAATGTAAAGAAGTGCAAAATAATGTACTAAGGTGCAGAAACCCTGAAGAGACAATATGATTTATTTATGTATGTATGTATGTATGTATGTATGTCCTTGGTAGCTGGGTAAGTGCACTGATCCAAAGGGCCATTTCAGGCATGACCCAGCACAGGATTGCAACATTGCAAGAAGCAACAATACATACATGGAAGGAAAGATACACACCCAAGCATGGGGTGGTGTGGAAAATAAGAAATAAATGTACTATTGAGACTGCACTGGATTTACAATTGCATTGGAGAGTATACAATAATTGTTAACAAATAGGCAAGATACAATGTGCCAGAAGAAACAGCCACAATTACATACACCAACAGCATGTGATATCATTCAAAATTCATAGACACTAGTCACTAATGATATGTAGGTACAAGACAGTCAGCACATTTCCATCATTACTAGGGCTTAAAGGATGAAAAAAGAGGCAAAACTATCCCTAGGTGGACCTGAACTACCAACAATTAGATTAAGGGCCACATGCACTACCCAATTGCTCCACAGAGTGCAGTTGCAGGCAGTCACCAGGGAGGAAAGATATCTGGGGATTATCATCTCAGATGACATGAAGGTGGCAAACAGTATACAAAGGCTATAGGGTGAGCCAGTAGCATGCTGGAGTGCACTGGAAGTGGTATCATGAGCAGAAGAAGGAAGTGGTGATACCACTATACAAAATGCTGGTGAGGCATCATCTAAATATTGTCTACAGTTCTGGAGGCCACATCTTCATAAAGACATAAAGTGGAGGCGGTTCAAAGAAGAGTGACTAAAATGGTACAGGGCATGAACCACAAGCCATATGAGGGATGATTAAGGAATGCAATATGTATTTGCTGGAGGAGCAGAGGGAAAGGGAGATATGATAAAGACCTTTAAGTGTCTTAAAGACATTAATAAGGTGCAGGTGGATAACATCTTCCAGTATAGGATGGATACAAGAACAAGGAGGAATGATATGAGATTCAAGGGGGCAGGAAAAGGGAAACATGAGGAAGTTCTTTACTGAAAGGGTGGTGAACACATGGAATAGCCTGCCACAAGAGTTAGTGGGAACAAGCACTGTCGAGAGGTTCAAGCAGGCTTGGTATAGACATAAAGGAACCCTAGAGGTGGGACAGAAAGGCTAAGGTGGTGACCAAACAGGGTTACCAGCTGCTATTACAGGTAGGGACAAATGGCAGACTTGATGGGCCTAGCGGACCATATCTGCTGTCAGTTTTCTATGTTTCTGTGTTTCTATGATAGCAGCTCATTTTCAGGCACAATCTGAAATAGCATACTATCCCCAAGTTTCTTTTGTTTGTTGTGCTTTCCTCTACTACCTCACCCATTCTGTACTCACTTTTGTTTTACCTCTATGTATAGCACCTGCCCTTCTTGGGATGTATGATTATGACTCCATCCTTACTATCCACCTGCCCCCATGCAGCTCACACATTCACACAGAGGTGGCTCAGGAGAAACCACCAGTGTTGTCACCTAACGAGTCACTCCAAGCAAAGCAAAGTGTGGCTTCACTGTGAAATGGAGTCTGAATGATACACTGAATTAGTTGTTTTTTTTTTGCAGTTAATCTTTTATTGAGTACACATGGTTTACATACAAAATGTTTTCCTTTTTTTCATACAATGTGATTAATTATAGCTGGTCAGTAACATGTTGATATCAGTGTGCAGAGTTTATACAGTATATATTACCTTAAATCTATGACATTCTAAATAGCAATCTGGTTTGATTGAGATCTGTATATGATATTGATCAAAATAACAGTGTGTAGCATATCCATAGTATCCTGACAGTCTAGGGAGAAAATGGATATCAGTCTATTACAACTTTTAATTAGTCCTAGTGCAGTTACCTGAATTTAGAAAGTCATGGCAGCTTGAGCAGATCCTAACTGCTAGGAGACTTGGCAAGGGTGGCTCTAACTTTGATAAATTGTAGGTACTGGGCCCATATTTTGTGAACTTGGTGGCCTGTGTTTGAGGAGAGGTGTGACATTCTCACATTAGTCACCAGAGTTTCCATGAATAGTAGCCGTTCTGGCAGACCAGGAACCTCAGCTGATCTCCACTTTCTGAGGATTAGACTTTTGCTTCTACTGTAGCTAGAAGAAGCCACTGCTTCATTGGATAATTGAGTTTAAGCATGTTTGTAGAGGTACCTAACATAATCACGTCTGGAGCCATTGGAATGGATTGTTCAAGTACTGTTGAGCAGTACTAGGTTACCTTCCTCCAGTAAGGTTATATAAGAGTACAGCTCCACATAATGTACTGTAGAACTGAACTCAGAGCATCACATCTCCAACATCTGTCATGAGTTAAAACACTCATTGTTCTTAACTGTGCTGGCATGCGGTACCATTAATGCAGTATTTTATTCTGTATCAGAAGGCTGCACTGATCCACACAGGCATTATGGGAAAAAGACCAGCAATGTGCCCAGTCTGGATCAGATATCTGTATGTTTAGTGATTGTTGCCATTTTCTTTGACAGAAGTAGTAGATTCAGGGGCCTCATCTCTTTGGGATTTTTGATTATGGGCAATTCTCTGGTGCACAGCCAGTCCTCTTGATACTTTTATCCATTTCCTGATAGGAGGCCTATTGATATGTGCAGAGGTTTGCTATACTACAGGTGGAACACGTGCACTCTGCCCTTGACCATTGGGTATAGAGATTTCTGATTTGAAGATATTTCTAAAAATCTGATTTTGGAAGGAGCACTTATGTTGTAGTTCTTAGAAAGATTCTGATCCACCCTGGTCAGGAGTTAGCAGATCTGCTATCCTATAAATGAGTTTGCTTTCCCAGTCTTTCCATGAAATGAGGCATTGTTCTATACACAAGAAAAAGTTGTTCCATAGGTAAGTATATATCCCAGGGCCAGATATTCAAAGGGTTGCGCCATCGCAATAGGGTTAACTCTAGCACAAGTCCGAAAATCGCCATTCTGCTATATTCAGCGGGGAGGCAGTTGCGCCACAAAAACATGCTGAGCAACAGCGCACGTAAAATGAAGGTACGCGCGCAACCAAAGGTGGCACCATGCATAAAGAGCGCAATGCGATATTGAAAGGTTGCGCAATGCGCAACAGCGGATCAGCTGGAAGGTGCACTCGATGGTGGAAATGAGCCAAAAAAAAGGCTCAAGGAAGAGGCGCAAGAACGCTAGCAGGGAAGCCACATGAGGCAGGGAGAGAGACAAGGCAAGAGGGACAAAGAGAGCAGGCCAGGAGATCCCAGGACAAAATAGGGGCAAGGGAAGTGTGGAGCCACAGACTACAGAGGCCAGTAGGTGTACCCGTGCAGTGGAGGTAGCAGTCAGGACAGCGGGGTAACAGAGCAACAACAGCCAGGGGAGCACAAGCCAGGGACATGGACAGTGCCAGCTTCCACATGGAAGCTGTAATGAGGGTGAGAAGGCATGCTGCAAGGGGCGTGGCCGTGAAGGGGCCCATCGGCAGTATGCCCCCAACAGGTAGCATTGTGCCCACATCAACTTTGAGCCGTACATGGATGTTGAGATTGTGGGCCAGTACCGCCTGAACAGAGCAATACTGAGGGGCTCTGTGAGCTGTGCAGTGATGTGATGCAGGCACCCTCATGACGGAGTCACGCTGTGTCAGTGGAGAAAAGGTAACAGCCTGCATGTGCCTGCTCGCCACCGGTACCTTCCAGAGGCCAACAGGGGACACCACAGGCATAACACAGTTGGCCACGTCACGCATCCTCACCCAATTCCTCAGCGCACTGCTGCCATATGCTGCGGAGTACATCCATTTCCCCAACAACGGCAGAGCGTACAACAAACATGCAGGAGTTCCACAGGGTAGCGTGTGCCTGGCGTGCTAGGGGTGATAGACTGCACCCATGTGGCTATTCGCATGCCACCTGGCCCGATGGGGCCGCATACCAAAACCGGAAGGGGTTCACCAGTGTCAACTGCCAGGTGGTGTGTGATGCTAGTGGGTGCATCATCAATGTCTGTGCCACACACCCTGGCAGAGCACATGATGTCTTCATATGGTACCAATCTGCACTGTGCCATCGATTCAAGAGTGGGGAAATCCCACAGGACATCTAGTGGGTGGTATGCATGTAGGGAGTGGAAGTTGGGGCAAGGGTGGGAAAGCCACAGGTGCCATGGCAGTGACACACAGGGCTATGGGAAGATGGACTTGAATATGATGCTTAACTCCACCATCTCCACACAGGTGACAGCGGATACCCACTCCGTCCTGGCTGCTCACACCTACTGGCGCCCATGACCCCATCGCAGCAATGCTATAATGAGGCACATGCCGCCACACGCAAACATCATTGAGCAGGTGTATGGGATGCTTAAGGCACGCCCAATGCCTCGACACCTCTGGCAGTGCCCTACAGTACAGCCCCTCAAAGGCCTGTGGGATATTCCTGGCATGTTGTATCCTGCACAACATGGCCAAAGACTGTGGGATAGCCGTGCAGGTCGAGCAGGAACAGCGATGGGGCGCCGGTGATGGTGAAGATGGGGATGAGCAGCCCCCTGTGGATGGTGGGAGCCCCGACTGATCCAGCAGGCCCAGCTGCACGGGACACCATCATGGAGGAGCATTTTGCACGACATAGGTAAGTCATGGGGCCATGTGCAACCAACACTGTCTAGGCGCAACCCGCAGGCACACAGGGTAACACACCAGGGGTGCATGACGTCAAGGGGATTGGAAGGGTCCATGCACATACACACCATCAGGGAGGGGTGAATAGTGACATGCTATGGAGACACACACACACACCAGGCACAAAGTGTACATGGGCAGGTGCACAGCAGAGCAGGAACAGACATGTGAAACACACAGATCCACGGACCACCCCACCACCTGTACTGTCCAAGTACGTGTGTCAGATGCTGGGCACCCTTGCACCTTGGTGTACAGTACAATGCAGGCATCATCATGCACACACACCTGTGGACAGCAGTCGGGTGGGTGTGCAGGTGGTCCATATGTCGGCGTGTTGGGCAGGGCACCCACCAGTTCACTGTCCACCATGGCACACTTGCACACAGGGCAGCACCAGACAGGGCCCACACTGGGAGACAGGTCAGTCAGGTAGCACTGTGCCACGCCACCTCAGATGCATGGGCGGCCCCGCCATGACTCAGCAGCACTGGCAGGCTGAGCAAGGGACACATGGGGGCACCAATGTACTACCAGGGTCCCACTGCGTGGCAGCGACCTTGTCCGCACAGGGGTCTGCAGCATGCCGAACATACCTGCACCAGGGTGCTCGGGATGCCCACAGTGGAACCCGGCGTCAACAGGCTGGGTGTTGCACAACACCAGGAATGGGAGTGGACAGCGTACTGCATGGGGTCACGCAGTACAGGGGCACCTGACTGTGTGCCCAATCGCGGCCACAACAGCGACCAATGCCTGGGTCTGCCTGTCAATGGTGGCGGTCACATCCATCCGCCTCTGGACCATCTCTGCAATGATCATTGCATTGTCCCTGCTGTGCCGCTCCACAGCCACACACAGTGCCTCCACGGATGATGCAACCCACATCTGCTGCTGTACTGATGCCGCAGCAGGTGGGTGTGCTCATCTAGCGGGTAGTCTGCCACTGACGCAACATGTTCCCCAGGGTATGGAAGGGCCTGATGCTCAACACCCCTTGAGGGTGGCGCTGTTCACCAGGACCAGGTATGGGCAAGTCAACAGGCGTGTGCATGTGCCAC
Organism: Neoceratodus forsteri; assembly: GCA_016271365.2. Lineage (NCBI taxonomy): Eukaryota > Metazoa > Chordata > Ceratodontiformes > Ceratodontidae > Neoceratodus > Neoceratodus forsteri. Next base: position 631,403,073 of record CM057455.1, on the reverse strand, counting down.
CACAAACCCTGTACCCCAGACCTGGTGGGTGACTACTGCTGCCTCCAATACTTGCCCAAGGACCAGTCGTCGACTCCTGTGGCCCCGCAACAGTGCCAGAGACCTCCACAGCCACAGTGCGCTTCCTGAACACCAGGCACTACCTGGGACTGACCTACCGTACTGCCACACGTTGGAACCGGCTAGGTCCAGGGAGCCGTGCTGTCCTGCCGTGTGTCCACAATGAGACACACATGTCACTGCCCATTGTGGTACTTGCATCATCAATGGTGCGAGTTCGTTACAACAGCCACAGTCACAGCGTGCTGGCATGCTTGCATGCCAGACTGCTGTGACACAGGATGAGCACCGCCCACTTGACTCACCGACATCGGAGATGGCAGCCAGGCATGCACACTGGTGCAATAAATGCCCGGCTGGCAGCAGAGGTGGATGGACCTCCTCCAACTCTGGCTGGATGTCCACACTGCATGGTCCCACCACCACCCTCCCCTGCAGATGCACAGGATCTGTTACAGAAAGTGAGAACATGTTAGTGCATATCATCAACCTCCCCACCACCATGACATACCGTGCAGTGATGGGCTTCCACCTGTCTGGAAGCCACCTCCTGGAATGCCCTTAATTGCACCGCGCTGCATGGATGCAGCCAGATGTTCCTCCACCGAGGTCAGCTGCACCACCTCTGGCTGGCCCCCACCTGTGGCAGTGTGTGCCGCCCTGAGGCTGCCACCTTCTCTTTCACCCATCTCCTGTCGGTCCCAATCTTCTTTCATTTCCTGCATGGAGCGCTGGTGGCTTCCGTGCAGGTTTATGGCGTGAGCTACCCCTCCCCATGCAGCAGCACGGGCCTGAGGGGTGCCCCGCCATCCACTAAGTAGTGGCTCTCATCCAGGTAGGCCTGGAAGAGTGCCTCTGTTTGGACTTCGTGAAGTTGGGCCTCCTCCTTGCCCACCATCATCCTCCTCACCCAGTTCTTGCTCGGCCATGTCGGTCTGAATGGGTGGAAGTGGACACCTGTCACTGTGCAATATACAGCATTATCCCATGACCATTGCCCAGAACATCACACAGCATGCAACTCACCTCTCACCTGCAGTAACCGACTCTGGCCAGCATCTTGTCCCACACATTTATAGCGCAATGCATGCAAATTAGTAGTGGAGCAACTTTAATGAGATGCAAATCGTGCCAATACGCCTTTGAATGGCTGATCAGATGATTTACATATGTCGGCTGAATATCGCTATTGCGCTTTATGACTCTGATTTGTGCCGCTGAGCCAATGGCACAGTTCTGTGACCTGCGTATAATACACCGCATTGCGCATGTCCAGGTAGCTGACGCAGGTGTCTGCCGTGCTGATGACATGCTGTGCACGATCAGCAATACAGGACGACCACTATTGTGCCAGTGGCGCCACTGGCGCTGGGCACCACATGCGCTGTGGCACACCTGCGCAATAGTACACTGTGGCACTGGCACACAGGTGACCGATCGTGCTGGACATGTAGACATCTGATGGCGCTGTGCGTGGCCTTGCGCCACAGACCCCATGATCTTATGCGGCCTTTGCCCCTGGCCTGTGCGTCTGGCATGTCTATGACTCTATCGTGCTGTTCGGTAACAGCGCGATGTGGACCGATGGTGCTATACGAACAGCACGATAGGGACTGATGGAGTTATATTGCACAACATTTCCACATGGGGTTACCGCGCCAGCCACATTGCCTACTATACAACTGCAGGGATGGCACGCAGGAGAGCTCCACAGTGGAGTGCTGGAGTTGGCCACCCTGGTGGCTGTGGTGGAGCCCACCATGGGTCACTGTTTTGGGAGAACCCTGCACATGGCCCACACCCATGTGTGGCAGCAGGTGGTGACAAATCTGGAGCAGGCCACTGGGCGGCAGAGGACTCCAGAGCAGTTCAGGCACGGTATGGTGACCTCCGCAGGAGGGCGGGAACTGCTGAAGTGCCTCAGGTCACGTGCCAGGAGGGCTTTGTACCTAGGCCAGGTGGGTGTGCTGTCCTATGCACCTGTATTGTCCGCATGGGTGACACTGTGTAATGTGACCTGCGCATGGGTGGGTTGGGCTATGGTTTGCTGTGAAGGTGTTTGCAGGTGTGTGCTGTATGGGTCTGGTTGTGTGGGCAGGCACACTCAATGGGGCAAGGGCTGTCTGCTTTGGGATCTCACTGATGTGTTTCTTTTCATTTGTCTCCCACAGGCGTGGAGGAGCGGAGGCGGGCCCGGCTGAGGCAAGGAATGGCGGTGCAGGGGTGGCTTGCAGAGGTGGCATAGGTGTTGGGCCACAGCAGCAGCAGCAGCTTGATGAGGGTGAGTGTCATTACATCATGGATGCTATTGCATGCTGGGGGGCACTGCCACCATCCATGGACAACACTACCATGCACGCAACAAGTGACACTCATCACTGTCTGAGTGGCACTGCATGTCTGTGTGTGTGTCACTGGTGGTCCATGCATGCACTGGGCACATGGCTGTGGCACTAGCATGCCACCATGTAGCCACGTCACTGGACAGCCTTGGTTGTGCTGTGATGGACATAGGCGGGTGTGTGTGATGGACATGGGCGGTGTGTGTGTGTGCAGTGGTACACATGGCTGTTGCTGCCTGGTTGGGCATGTCTTGTGCACAGTCACTGTGGGTGGGTGCAGTCCATCACAGGAGCGAGGCACTTGGCTGTATGCCATGCATGATGGGTGGGATTCAGGGATGTGGTCACATCCATTGACTCTGATCCCTTGTCCTAGGTATCCAGATCCTGCGATGAATGGAGCGGACACTGCAGCAGCTGACACAGGTGGCCATTGACTCTCTCGCCATCCTATTGGACCTTCAGCGGCATGGGTGTGGTGCAGGAGGAGGCCCCGGCCCAGCACCAGGTGGCAGGAGGGCTGGCAGGCGGTGACTGCCCATCACCTCACCCCACCTTCTCTCTCCTGGTTGTTCGCCCTGCCACTTACCCACCCTACCTTATACCCATACCCCCACCCTGCTGTGTAATATATATATATATATATATATATGTACATAGTTCTATTTGTTGTTCTTCTTATTCTTGTTTATTACATTTATATATTTTGATATGAATACTGTGGTGGTCTCTGATTTGCAGCTGGCTATAGGTGCTCAGTTGCAGTGGTGTGCATGGCATCTGGGGTGGTATGGTCATGGGTATGTGTGTGCGTGTGTGTGGGGTGGTGTCTCTGGTGTGGGTGTGGCTTTCAGTCAGTATTGCTGTGTCTGCCACCACTGCTGGGTGCTCATGGTGGGTTTGGCTTGTATGAGTTCTGTGGTACACGAGGTTGCAGTGTGCTGGGGGATGCGTAGAGTTCCTGCAGTGCTGGTCACTGCTCATGGGTGGTGTCTTGGGGTCACAGTGCAGGGTGTGCTGTGCACAAGGGGGCTGCTGTACACTGGGGTGGCCGCCCCTTTGTGTGGCAGTCTCATCTTGCCAGTGGATGTGCTGCGTAACACGGCCAGGATGTGCTGTGTTTGCTTGTCCCCATGGTCCTGTGGCTATTCCGTCCCTCCCCAGTTATGCTGTGCTTGGGGTGTGGGGGTACATTGTTGGTTCTGCAGTGTGTCATTGTGCCCATCTGTGGCATGGGTGGTGGGCCCCTGCCTACCTCCCTGGTTGTGCAGTTCCATTGCTCTGCTGCTGGGGGTCTCTCCTTGCTTATGGCACCTCTGGACTGCTCAGCTGGGATGCCTTTGTTGCACTATGGCGTATTGTCTCTGCTCAGCTTCCCTTCCTGGTTGCGCTATAGCGCAGGTTGTGTGATATTCAGGCGTTGGCTGGTTGCGCAATTTGGCTTGCTCCATGTTTGAATATCGTGTCTATTGTGCATGTCGCTAATTGACTTCTGCTTGCTCCTGCTGTTGCGCACTTTTGGGCGCAGTTTGAATATCCTCCCCAGGTCTTTAACAGGATTTAGTGACTAGTGCCATTCTTCTTCAGGTGGCATGTGTTGCTTTCAAAGTAAGCCAGTGCTGGTATTTTGGGGGATTGGATGCCATAGGTATACAGATGGGTGAGACCTGTCTAAAACAACCTATTCTATTTCTAACCAAGCTGGTGGATCTGGCCTTTGGGCCTCAATTACCTAGCATGTGTTCGCTGTTAAGAGAGTTTATGAGTAGTGCAAGAAATGCAGGAGATTCGACCTCCTCCTTCCAATGTGCCTCAACTTTACTCTGCTATATCTTGGGGAGAATTCTCCATAGAAACTTATCAATAACTAAGTTCAATTTTTGAAACCATTTTACCAGTAATTCCACTGGTAGATCAGCCAACAAGTAAAATACCTTGGGGCTGAGCATCATTTAATTGATGCTATTTTTTCTGTCAGTGAAAGATTTAAATGTCTCCGTCTGTCTACTTCTTTCTGGATGTTGTCTATCAGGGGTTAAAATTCAAAGGGACCAGGTGTGTCAGGTCCTGACTGATCTTAACTCCTAGATATTTTATTTCTTTTGGGGCCCTAGCTAGTCCCGTGTTTTGAATCATGTCAGGTGTGGGTCTATTTAGTGGGAGAATTTCAGACTTGCTTTTATTAGTGGGTAATCCTGAGAGCTGCAAAAACTTCCAGGATAGATAGTATGAGGAGAGTACTGGACTGAATATTGCTGGTAAGAATTAGACAGTTATCTGCATATATTTATGTGTGAAACTGAGTGTGCCCTACTTCAATCTTCACTATTTGGGTATGTGTTCTTATGGCTGCTACTAAAGGATCAATGGCGATTACGAATAACAGAGGGAAAGAGGACATCTCTGTCTGGTGCCTCTATACAACAAGAATGGTTGTGACAAAGTGTCTAAAGTCTATAGTAATAGTCACAGCTGGAGTAGGAAGTGTTGTCACAGTATGAATTAAAGTTATGTGGACCCTTAAGTGGTCTGAGCTGATTCTGCCTTTTATAAATCCTAATTGTGAGGGTGGATTATGGACAGCAGGACCTTCTCCAAATGGGAAGCAAGAATTTTGGCTAATATTTTTGCATCTGCATTTATTTAGAGTTAGGACTATAACTGGTATGTTGGAAGTGATCCTTGCCCTCCTTTGGCATGACCATAATGATAGTTGTATTGAGGGTGGCTGAGAGGATATTCAGATGACAGAATCCTGCAGCATTTGCAGCATTGCCTTAGAAGTATACTCCTTTAACAGCTGATAGAAATTGGCTGGGAAACCATCACTGCTCAGAGATTTAAAGTGGAGTCATAGTTTTGATAGCCTGCTGAAGTTCTCTTTCCATTATAGGGGCATCTAAGTCAGCTTTCTGGGACTCTGATAGTTTTGTAAGGCTAACTTTGATATAAAGGAGGAGAATTTGTTCAAATCAAAGGGTTTATGGAATTGATATAAGTCTTTGTAACGTTAGTTATTGCTGCATTTATGGAATCTGGAGTTGTCAGTAAATTCCTGGTAGGGTGTTTAAACTTAGCTATGTATCTCTCCACTTGTTGCTTGCGCTCTCGGTATGAGAGTAGCTTTCTAGCTTTATTCGATGTGCCCGGTATTTGTGTTTAATTCTGTGTGTCTGCAGGTCTGCTTTTACAGTGGCTAATATGTTAATCTGGATCCTTAGTGCTGTAATTTCAAAACTAAGTTTGGATTTTCAGTTGGCAGGGATCTTTTTGTAGAGTGTTTCTTTTGCTTAAGCTGTGCCACTATTTGCTTAGCATCTTTATCCCACTGATGTCAATGATGCATAGCAAAACTGATGATCTGGTCCCATATGGTGGCCTTAAATGCATCCCAAATCATAGCTGGGAGTGCAGTTCCCAGGGAATGTCAGAAAGAAATTCACAGCTTCTTTTTGAGCCATTGTTGGAACTCCTGATCCTGTGAGAGCAAAGAGTCCAGATGCCATGTAACTGATCTGGATATAAAGCGGTCAACAGATGCAGTCATCACTACAGGGCCATGGTCTGATATAAAGGGGGCAATCATGACATCTGAAACTATAGGAGTAAACCTAGTTGATGTAAACTAATAATTTAGTCTACTTGACATTGCACAGGTATTAGAGAAACAGATACTGAAAATTCCCTACTTGAGGGTGGGTTAGTCTCCAAATGTCGATCAGCTGGTGCAATTAAAGTAGTTCCTGAATGTATGTAAAGCCTCAACATGAGGTTCTGGGTTGCCATTTGACATATCCAGAAAATGGTCCAATGCTAAATTGAAGTTGCCCCTATTAAAATGTCAAGATTATCATAAGGCATGTCCATTATTTTCTGGGAAATAAGATTGAAAAATTCAGGCTTGTCTTCATTAGAGCATAAATGTTCCCTAATATTACGGACCCTTAGGTGTACAGAGTTTTATTAACACCCACCTCCCATCCTTATTCATGTTTTGCTCTATGGGCTTCCATTTTATAGTTTTGTGAAGCAGGATGGAGACCCCATGCTTAGTCTTCCTGAGTAATGCATGCTTTCCACCCCTCTACCCACTCCCTTACTAGTTTTGAACTTTGGCCTGATTAAGTTTGTTTCCTGCAGAAAATCAATTTGAGTTATTAGTTGTTTCAAATGGGATAATACCTTTTCCTCTTAATTGGTGAATTTAGCCCCCTCACATTCCAAGATGTAACTGTTACTGGTATGGGTATATCCATAGTGATTTTCCAGTAAGCAGAAATTGATACTCTAGGAAGACCAGGACAAAGAGGGTATGCTATTCCACCTGAGTATGTCACACCTCAGTTTAGATTTCTTTAAACCTTGGTCCCTAATCTTAGATTGTTTAACTCTACAAGATCTGCCCTTTTATGTAGTTCTAACCATATGTCTCTAACTTTCTCTTTTCTAGGAAGATAAGCACACAAATAGGAAAATAGGCTAGCATTGCAAAATACCATACCGTAAAGTACTTTCAATATTGAATAACAAAAAGAAATCATTGCTTGTATTAATGCTAGCAAAAATGCTAACATTGAATGGGCTATTATGAGGGAGAGAGAAAGCAGGCATTGGAGAAGAGTTTTCAGAATATTGTTTTGCAGTACTAGAGGGAAAGAAGGAGGAGGAGGTGAGAATTGGAGGCAAACTGATAGAAGTCTGGTTGAAACTGGGCGGGGAAGCTCTACTGGGGAATTACAACAGGGCAGAAGGGGAACTACTGTGCAGGAGGAAGAGAAGGAGCTGGGAGCGAGAGGTGGGGAGGAAGGAAGCAATCAGTAAGAGGGTGAAATCTTAATGCTGGGGACTCAATACTAAGTGGGGTCAGGTAGACTAGCAAAGGGAGAGGCATAGTTGCATTTGGATGGATGCCATGCTGAGAATGACAGTGGAAAGGGTAGGACAATCTGTTCTAAACTATGCTAGATGGAGAAGGAGAAACCTCATTTAATTATACATTTGGAGACAATCTGACTGAAAGGATGGTAGATATAGTCCAGAGGAGGTTTGAGAAACTAGGACAATTATGTGAGGATAAGAAGATCAGTAACTTTCTTAGAGATACTTCCAGTGCCCAGGGCAAGTACAGCAAGAAAGCTGAGAATAAGGATTTTAATGAATGGCTGAGAACCTGGTGTCATACTAAAGGGTATGGGCTGGTGGGGGTGGGGAGGACTTGGGAGGATAGTAGTCTCTATGCCAAGGACAGACTGCACTTACATACATACAAACATATGAAGAAGCCAGCTGAAGAAGGCCATTTGGTCTATCAAGTCTGCTTGTATTGCAGGGTCCACAGCTTGAGCCAATGTCCTGCCCTCTCTCCCCACTCCGCCCATCTTCCCTACCCATGACCCTTACTTTCCCCATGCCTATCCCAGCCTCTCTTAAAGCTTCCCACTGTCTTCAATGAGATAACCTCAACTAACAGTGCATTCCAAGTGTCCACCACCTCTATGTGAAGAAGTGCTTCCTGACCTCCCTTCTAAATCTCCAACCCTGCAGTTTAAGACTGTGCCCCCCAGTGTAATGGCTGCCACTCAGCTTAAAGAGACTCTCCTTATCAACCTTATTTATCCCTTCCAAGTACTTGAAGGTCTCAATCATGTCCCCTTTCTCTCTGTCTCTCTCTCTTTCTCTCGCTCTCCTCCTGTCTTCCATGGAGTACATGTTCAGTGCCCTCAACCTCTCTTTGCATGCTTCACCTTGCTGACACCACTATCATCTTTGCATCCCTCCTCTGGACCTTCTCCAGCAGATTAATGTCCTTTTGAGGAGTGGGTAAGAAGGAGACTACGGAGGAATACAGGTACTTCATGTTCCAGAACAGAAAGAGCTGTAAGGGCACGGAAACAGTAGGCAAGTAGGGAGAAAAAAAGGAAACAGAGAGAGAAAGAGTAAGCAAACAAAACAACAGTTGAGGGGCCCCAAATAAGACATGTTGGGAGTGGTGCAGTGCAGTGGCTGAGGCGGCAGCCTTCCAGGAGAAGTTCTGGAGGATGTGGTGTTGTCCCATCTGCAGGCACCTCTCAGAGGCTGAGGAGGAGGTTGCTCATCTCCAGGCTGATTTGGCCAAGATTCGAGAGACCTCCTTTCCCATTCAGGAATACCAGGGCCACCACTGCTGCTGCCTCAGAAGTTACCAAGAAAGAGGAGTGGTTGGACCACAGTGGGCTCAGTAAAGGTGAAGGTGGTGGAATGGATGTGCATCCCTCCAGTTGAACCTCTCCACAGTTCGTATACCATTCTGGCAGAGTGTGGTTCCTCTATGGAGGCACCCACAGTGGAGACCAAGGAAGATACTGGGAACATCCACAAAGAAGACCCACAGGAGGGTGGCATGGGACCCAACAGGGAAGGAAACAACTCCTGGTCGGGACTCAATTGTTAGGGGTAGAACTAGGGAAGGGGAGAGGAGGTAAGATGCCTGCCTGGCGCAATGGCTTGGAGGGACAGGAATGAATCCTTAGGATCACAGGAGCAGCTACACGGGAGGAGATGGACATCATTGTCCACCTAGGGACAAATGATCTGGCTGGGAAAGGGATCAGAGCAGGCGCAGGAGGAGTTTGTGGAGTTGGGAGGGGCCTTAGATAAGTAGCCTTGCGGTAACCTTCTCAGAGGTGCTGCCTGTCTATGATATGAGTGAGGCTAGGGTGCTATGCAAGATGGGATTCAATCAGTGGTTTAAAAACTGGTGCAGAGCTCAGAGTTTTGGCTTCACTGAGGACTGGGGGTCCACCTGGAGGGATACAGGCCTACACTGGTGCGATGGTCTACATCTGTCCTGGAGGAAACCAGGATCCTAGGTGACAGCTTTAAATGCTTCATTGGCAAGCATTTAAACAAGCCAAGGGAGCACTGAAAAGAAGCAAAGAAAACATAGCCCCCACAAAAAATCAGGGTAGTTAGTGCGGTAAGCACCAAGATACAGAAGTCAACATGGAGAAGGATGGGGTAAATCAAGAAAAAGCAAAGGCAGTAAGGACAGAGATGGTGCTAAAAGGGGTAAGGACATAAAAAATGGAACACAATGAGTACCAATGCCCATAGTCTAGGTAATAAGCTCCCTGAACCGGTGGCCTTGATGGAAGAGGGACGCCTGGATATCATGGCAGTCACAGAAACATGGTACACAGAGAACCATGACTGGGATGTCAACATACCAGGGTACACAATCTACAGGAGGGACAGGGAGGGTAGAAGAGGAGCAGGATTAGCTCTCTATGAAGGATGATATCAAAACAACAGAACTAAGGGGTAAACAGGGAGGAGAGGAGGCACTGTGGTTCACCCTGGAAGCCAGAAATGGCACCAATATTCGCATGGGGTTATATACAGACCACCCATCTCAGGGAGAAAATGGACAAGGAATGATAGAAGGCACTCTTTGGATGGCAGAGAAAGAAGAGATATTGTTGATGGGGAACTTAGTATGCCAGATGTTAATTGGAGCATCTTTGCTGCAGCCATATCCAAAAGCAGGATCATTCTGGATGCCGTACAGGGACATGCCTCAGATAGCTAGTGTTGGAAATGAGTCAGGAGGGAGCAATCTTAGACCTGGTACTCTCAAATGGGGGTGGAGAGAGGATTTCATATGTAGAAGTGGGTAGCCATCTGAGAACAAGTGACTACCAAACAGTGTGGTTCATGATATATACACAGCTGCAGAGCAAGCCATATAAAAGTGAGGGTACTGGACTTTAGGAAAGCTGACTTTGCCAAATGGGAGAGTACCTCTGAAAAGCTCTAGCAAACAGGCAAGAAGTGGGGTGGAGGAACAATGGGAAACATCAGAACTGTTTACACAAAAAAAAAGTTGATCAAACAAGGATGCCAACCTGAATAAAATGGGTAAATAAATACTAAACAAGAAGCAAGGTGCTTCAATTAATGAATATATAGATGAAATAATACCAGAGAAGGACCCTTGAAACTTATGATGACATATTTATACTTTTGAGCTACAAAAGAATAATCCAAAAGAAACAAAAAGTAAAACAATAAGATCAAAAGTGAAGCATTGAACAAGTGAGCTTTACTGACCTTATTAACACAAGATCATGATGAAGCAGTAAGTTAACTGCGAAAGCGTTGACTTAGATTTGGCTTTCCATAGGTGGAAGTAAATACTCAGAGTTGATAGATAATACAAAAATTTTTGGTTGTAAAACATACTCTGGTGAGTGGGTCTAATTTCTCAAATTCTGTTAGCAAGAAACATCAAACTGCAATCAGAGGGCAACAACCCTTTGTGTGAAACAAATAAACAAATTAAAACAAAGAAACAAGCACTTGTTAATGCGAATGTTGTCTTGCTGACATTGGCATCAGTAGCGCAGGAGTTGAACACATGCATAATAGGAATGGCAGTGATGTATGAAAGTGACATCAACCCCACTTCACCCTACAGAGACTGACAGGTACTGAGGTGTGCCTTTGAGCATTGGCCATAACATTCATGGCATTTCAGCTCACCCTACCCTGCAGTCGCAAAATAACACGTTGTGCCTTGGGGTCCTCAGGCCTCGCCCACCCCATTCGCCATAACGCTCATGAGCATTACCTCACCCTATCCTGTAGACACTGACAAGTGCTGAGGTGTGCCTTGGGTGTTCAGCTTTACAGTCACCCCATTTCATAAGGACATACACTGAGATGGGTGCAGCCTAGGAGAATGGGGTGAACTGTGGGACTGAAGAGTCCAAGGCACACCTTGATGCCTGTCAGTGGCTTGAGGGTGGGGGATGGTATGGTGTGAGCATGACAGCTGGCAATGCAAGGCACACCCCTGACACCTGTCGGTCTGTACAGGGTGGAATGTTATGGTTAGAAACCCTAATGCCCGGCTGTTTGTTAGCATTGCACTACAAATTTGCAACACAGCATTTTGTGACCCCACCTCATGAAAGTGTTTGGGACCTCTGGTAATGAATAGTGGCACTGCAATTTTATTAATGTGTCCGAACATTGATTTCTCACAGCGACCATGCCATTCTACCAGATGTGGGAAAACACCATTCAGGCAGGATGTAAAAATGACAGCTGTACCATTCATAGGTATTGTAAAGAGATGGCAGTGTTGAAAATCTTGAGTAAAAATATTAAACTGCTTGAATCTACAAGCATACATACAAAATGCACAATGTACACTCATAACACAGTCATTTATTAGAATTATTTCACCAAATTTTCAACATAGGCATTTTGGGACCTCTGCTCATGAACACTGTCACTATGATTTTCTTCATCTGTCCTGATCATTGATTTCGAGTGACCATGCCATTAAGCCAATTGTCCGAAAACAAATTTTATGCAGGATGTGAAAAATGACAGCTGTACTGTTCATAAGGCGGTGTGCAAAATTGACAATGTTGAAAATGCTGACTGAAAATATTACAAAATCTCGGGTTACGAGTGCACGTGAAACTGCACAACCCACGCTTGTAACATAGTCATTTTGTGGACTTTGTCACCAAATTTTCAACATAGCCATTTTAGGACCTCTACTCATGAACACTATCTCTGTGATTTTCTTAATCAGTCCCAAACTCTGATTTCCCACAACGACCACACTATTCAACACTGGTAGTACAAATACACATTTTGGACAGGATGTGTAAAATGACAGCTATATTATTCATAATGAGGTGTGGAAAAATGCCAATGTTGAAAATCTGGAGTGAAAATATTACAGATTTTGAAATTCGAGCGTGCATGGAAACTGCTCAATGACACTCATAAAACAGTCATTTTTGATTTTTCACAAATTTGCAACATAGTCTTTTTGAGACCACCTCATGAACAGTGGCACTGTCATTTCATTAATTGGTCTCAAAAGGTGATTCCACGCAGTGACCACAAAATGACCTTTCGGGACTGAATAATGCCATGACAGTGACTGAATTCATGAGGTGGGATCCCAATAACCCCATGTTGAAAATTTGGTGTTAAAATTCCAAAATGCCCAATATATGCACCAAAGTTGAAAACAATCTATGCCGTTCTACAGCTTACATGCATTTCTTCAGTTTGTGGTCTGCTTTGAAGAGCACAGATGTGTTCAGTCCACGAAGATCATCGCTGGGCTCTGGAGGTAAGTATGGGGTGAGGGCTGTGGGAGATTGTGTATGCAGTGGGCGGGGAGGGGCTGCAGACAGTGAGGGACTGTTTTCTTCTTTACAGAAACATAGAAACATAGAATTTGATGGCAGATAAGGACCCCTTTGCCGACCCAGTCTGCCCATTTCCCTACCTAATGGATAAGCTGCAGATCCTAGTTAACCAGCAGCCTACTTCTTTCTACCCCACCCCAAGAATTGCCTTATGACTCTCCCATGCATGCTTGAATTCAACCACTGTTCTTGACTCCACAACCTCCTCCAGAAGGCCGTTCCATGCATCCACAACCCTCTTTGTGAAAAATACTTCCTTACATTACCTCTGAGCTGCTCCCCTCTATCTTCAAATTATGCCCCTTGTTCTTGCACACCTCTTTTTGAAAGATGCTACCCTCTTTGACTTTGTTGATTCCTTGAGGTACTTGAAAGTTTCTATCATGTCCCCCTTCTCCCTCCTTTCCTCGAGGCTATACATTTTAAGCTCCTTTAGTCTCTTCAGTATGTCTTCTGGTGCAGACCCTGACCATTTTAGTTGCCCTCCTCTGGACAGCTTCCATCCTGTCTATGTCCTTGTGGAGATTGGGTCTCCAGAATTGCACGCATTACTCCAGATGGGGTCTCACAAGCTGTCTGTACAGAGGGATAACAACTTCCTGTTTTCTACTGGTGATGCCTCTCCTATGCATCAGTATCCCCAACCCTCCTTACTGCCCTCTCACATTGCTTGCCCACCTTTAAGTCATCTGATATGACTACCCCAGGTGCTTTTCTATTTTTGTTGTTGTTAATATTGCACCCCATTGTATACGCTTCCCTGGGTTTTGCTTCCCAGGTGCATTACCTCCTTCTTAGCATTGAATCTAAGCTGCCATCATTTGACCATTCCTCTAACCTTTCAAAGTCCCTTCTCATCCTTTCCACCCCACCTTGCATAAACTCCATTGCAGATCTTTGTGTCATCTGCAAAGAGACATACTTTTCCTTCCAGTCCCTCTGCAATGTCTTATAAGACATTGAGGACAGGTCTAATACTGAATCCTGTGATACCCCACTAGTAACCTCCCTTTCCTCAGAGTGGACTCCATTTACTATTACCCTCTGTTCCTATACTCCAGCCAATTCTTTACCCAGGCTATCATCTTGTGACCCACTCCCAGGCTGGCTAACTTGTATATTAATTTTTGTGTGGGACTGTGTCAAATGACTTGCTAAAGTCTAGGTAGACCATGTCCACAGCCCCTCCCTGATCTACTACTTTGGTCACCCAGTCAAAGAAATCTATTAATTCGTCTGGCATGACCTTCCCACTGTGAATCCATGCTGCCTTGGGTCCTGTGCCCTCTGGCCTCTAGGTACTTGACAATTCTTTCCTTCAGAAGTGATTCCATCATTTTCCCTATCACTGATGTTAAACTAACAGGTCTGTAGTTTCCTGCTTCTGCCTTGCTCCCACTTTTGTGAAGGTGAATCACATCTGCCCTCCTCCAGTCCTCAGGTACGACCCCATCCTCCCATGATTTGTTAAAGAGAGAAGTCAGTGGTGTCACTAGTTCTACCCTTAGTTCTTTCAGAATTCTGGGATGAATCCCATCAGACCCCATTGCTTTGTCCACCTTCAGTTTTAAGGTTCTTTCAGAACCCTTTCTTCTGTAATTGGTCTGGTATCAACTTCTGTATCCAGAGTGTTTCTATTGTTTGTTTTAGGTACCTCCCCTCTTCCTTTGTAAATACTGAGCAAAATATTTGTTTAGTATCTCTGCCTTTCACCGTCCCCATTTTCCCACCCCTCCCTTTATTAAGCCTCACTATCCCTCCCTTGGTCTTCCTCTGCTCCTTGTGTACCTAAAAGATTTTGTCCCCTTCTTAACTGAGTTGCTATCTTTTCTCAGTTCGGACCTTTGCTGTTCTGACTGCCTTCCCAGCTTTCTTTCTTAACTGATACAATTCTCTGTCCTGCCCCTCTGTGATTCCTTGTACTTTTGAATGCTTTCTTTTCTCCTGAACCTTCACTGCCACCTCCTTTGAGAACCATAGTGGTTTCTTACTTCATTTGTTTTGTTTATTTGCTTTACACAAGGCTTGTTACCTCTGTGATGGCAGTTTTATTATTCCTCATTGTTCTTCCACCCCTCCTTCTACCCATTTGCTAGTGCATTCCTTAGGCACTCACCCATTTTAACAAAGTCAGCCCTCCAGAAGTCAGTACTTTTGCCTTTGTATGACTTGACTCTTTTGCTATGTTTATTGTGAACCATACTGCTCGATGGTCGCTAGTTCCTGCATGGCAACCCACTTCAATCTGTGATCTCTCCATCTCCATTTGAGAGAACCAGGTCTAAGATTGCTCCATCTTGAGTAGGTTCCAATACTAGTTGTCTAAGGCATGCCCCTGTAGGGCATCTAGAATAACCCACTCTTAGAAGTGGCTGCTGCAACTGCAATCCAACATCTGGCATATTCAGATCACCCATCAGCAATATCTCCCTTTTCTGCCATTCTAAATATACTTTCTATCATTTCCTTGTCCATTCCCCCAAGAGGGGTCTGTACTCTAACCCTATGCGGATTGTGGTGCCATTATCTGTCTCCAAATTGGCCCACAGTGCTCTTATCCTCCTGTTTACCCTTTTGTTCTGTTGCTTTGATTCCTTCCCTTATGTGAGAGCTACTCCTCCTCCTCTTTTACCCTCCCTGTCCCTTCTGCAGATAGTGTACCCTGGTATGTTTACATCCCAGTCATGGTTCTGTGTATACCATGTTTCTGTGACTGCCAAGATATCCAGATGTTACTCATCCATCAAGACCACTAATTCAGGAAGCTTGTTACCCAGACTACGGGCATTGGTACTCATTGCTTTCCATTTTTTGATGGTTTACCTTCTGTAGCAGCATCCCCACTAACCTTTCTACCATGGTCTTTTCTCATTTAGTACCCTGTTTTGTGAGGGAGGCTGGGATTTCCTGCTGCTTATCAGTGCCTCCCCTTGACTCATTTAAAAGCTTGCCAATAAAGCATTTAAACAAATTGCCCAAAAGATTTTTCCCATCATGGACAGATGCAGACCATCCTGCCAGTACAGGGTTAAAAACAAGTCACCAACATCACAGGATGGTTTTCCATTTCACAGGTACTTTTGGCATGCTGTGGTGAGCTCCCAGTGTGCCACCTGCATGTTTTTGGAGTGGGGGAACTGGTGCCTATGGGAATTGGGCACCCATTGCACATACTGAGGCGGTCACCATGAGCCAAGGAGGATTTGGCACCCCTCAGCACAAAAGATATGGGGGAACATAACAGTGGGGATTGGCACCCTGTTGGTGAAATAAATTAGAGGGGCATGCAGACAGGGAATTGGGCACCCCATCAGCTTTATGAAAGACTGTGTGAGGTGGCAGCTGTCCCTCGGATTCCCTGTCCCCGCCACCACCATGTTGCTTACAGGGGACACCAACAGTAATTGGCTGCTGCAATCAGGGACCGCTTCATGGTGCTTCCTGATTGCAGCAGCTAAATTCTTTCAAGGTGATGGCACGTTTTCTCAACTGCTGTCATAGACAGCATGCTATGCCACTAGCGCCACAGAGCCCAGCCACAAAAAGCAGTGGTGCCATTGGCTGCAGCAGAACAACACATCCAAACCCACTTTTCAACTGAAGCAACCACAATATGTTGTCTGCACTGTGCTAAGACAACATACAAATCACTATGGTTCTCAAAAGAGGCGCGGGAAGGTTAGGGAAAAAGATAGCATTCAGAAATTATACGGAAACACAGAAGGAGCAGGACAGAGAACTGTACCACTTAAAGCAGAAGGAAGTGGGGAAGGCAGTCAGAATAGCATAAGCCTAACCAAGGAAAAGATAGCCAACTCAGTTAAGAAGAGGGATAAAATCTTTTATAGGTATATTAGGGAGTGAAGAAAGACCAAGGGAGGGATAATGAAGGCTTAATAAAGGGAGGTGGGTAGAGAGGGACAGTGAAACAGAGGATACTGAATGAATACTTCTGCTCAGTATTCACAAAAGAAGAGGAGGGAGGTATCTAATCTAATCAATAGAAGCACTTTAGGTAGGGGTTGATACCAGTCCATTCACAGAAGAAGGGTTGTGAAAGAACTCCTAAAACTGAAGGTGGACAAAGCAATGGGGCATGATGGGATTCACCCAGAATTCTAAAGAACGAAGGCTAGAACTAGTGACACCACTGACTACCCTTTTAACAAATTATGGGAGGATGGTGTTGTACCTAAGGACTGGAGGAGGGCATATATGATTCCCCTTCACAAAGTGGAAGCAAAAGCAGAGGCAGGAAACTACAGACATGTTAGCTTGACCTCAGTGATAGGAAAAATGATGGAATCACTTCTGAAAGAAAAATTGTTGAGTACCTAGAGACCAGCAGGGCACAGGACCCAATGCAGCATGGATTCACAGTGGAAAGGTCATGTCAGATGAATCTAATAGATTTCTTTGACTGGGTGACCAAAGTAGTATACCAGGGAGGGGCAGTAGACATGCCCTACCTAGACCTTAGCAAGGCATTTGACACAGTCCCACACAAAGACTAATAAATAAATTTACCAGCCTGGGAGTTGGTGCCGGGGTGGTAGCCTAAGTGAAAACATGGCTGGACAATAGGACACAGAGGGTAATAGTAAATGGAGTCTACTCCAAAGATAAGGAGGCTACTAGCAGGGTACCACAGGGTTCAGTACTTGGTCCAGTCCTTTTAATGTCTTTATAAGTGACATTGCAGAGGACTGGAAGGAAAAGCCTCTCTGCAGATGACACAAAGATCTGCAACAGGGTTGATATATAAAGGGAGTGGAAAGGATGAGAAGGGACTTAGCAAGGTTGGAGGAATGGTCAAAAGTATGGCAGCTTAGATTCAATGAAAAGAAGTGCAAAGTAATACACCTGGAAACAAAACCCTGGGAAGCATACACAATGGGAGGAATGGGAGGTATTATCAACAAAAATGGAAAGGATGTGGGGTAGTCATATCAGATGCCCTAAAGGTAAGCAACAATGTGAGAAGGCAGCAAGGTGGGCGGGAGATACTGGGATGCGTAGGGAGGCATCACCAGTAGAAAACAGGAAGTTGTTATCCCTCTGTACAGACAGTTGGTGAGACCCCATCTGGATTATCTGTACAGAGAGGAGGACAGGATAGAAACTTCAAGTACCTCAAGGGAATCAACAAAGTCCAAGAGAGTAGCATCTTTCAGAAAAAGGATGGGCAAGAACAAGGGGACAGAATTTGAATATAAAGGGGGACGGCTCAGGGGCAATGTGAGAAGTATTTTTCACAGGGAGGGTGGTGGATGCATGGCACAGCATTCCTGAGGAGGTTGTGGAGTCAAAAACAGTTGGGGAATTCAAGAATGCATGGAACAAACATAAGGCAATTCTGGTGGTGTGTAGGAAGAAGTAGGCTGTTTGTTAACTAGGATCTGCAGTTTATCTAATAGGTAGAGAAATGGGCAGACTAGGTGAGCCAAGCAATCCTTATCTGCCATCAAAGTCTATGTTTCTATGTTTCTATGTTTAAGTACTAAACTCCATACACTAAATGTAGCCTTACCAGTGACCTGTACAGGGGCAGTATAACCTTCTCCTACTACTGATCCCTCTAGATATGCATCCCCTTGAGTAAGGAGGGAAAGAAAGTTTAAAATGGGATTGAGGAGTACATCAAGGAAGTTGGGAATTTAAACTACAAATAGGGAGTGGTACGTGGGCAAGGGACATGCAGAGACCACAGGTTGGGAAGCCATATGAGCTACCCCAAAGGACAAAGGTCAAGAACTAGTGGCGATGCCAGTAAACAAGGGCAGAATGGGAAGGTGGTCATCTTAAATTCTAGGAGCCTTGGGAAGAAAACTGCAGAGCTACAAACTCTCATAGCTGAGGGGAGGTGGACATTGCAGCCATCCCTGAAACATGGGCCACCAGTACAATGACTGGGATCTGCCGATACCAAAGTACATGATATTTTGTAGGGATAGAGTGATTGGGAAAGGAGCGGGGTGGCACTGTATTTGAGGGAAGGATTGAAGTGTGTGTGGGAGGAAGGGAGGAGGATAGTATGGAGTTACTATGGATGCAAATCCAGGACTCCAAGAGTAGGACTCTCAGTATGGGAGTGGTTTACAGGCCGCCCTCTCAGACAGAGGAGTTAGACAGGGAACTAGAGTGACAGATCAGGAGGACCTGCCAGAAGGGTAGTGTGGTGATTGTGAGGGACTTCAACATGCTAGGAGTGGATTGGAGTACCCCAACAACCAGGAATAGAAGGGAGCAGGTACTGCTGAATGTCTTCTATGACATCTTCTTGATGCAAATGGTCAGTGAACTAACATGATTAGGAATACCCTTGACTTTGTGCTGGCAAATGGGGAGTTTGTGAGGAGCTTAGGGTGGACGAACTGCTGGCATGGAGTGACCACCACTCAGTATGGTTGACACTGGATAGGGTAAGGAAGTAATGGAATCTGGCACAAGGTTGCTGGACTTCAGGAGGGACAACTTTGGGAGGATGGGGAAGTGGTAAAAGGATACCTGGCCAGAATTCAGCCTAGTATGGGCACTAACCAGAGGTGGGAGCTCATAAAGCTGGGGATAGTGGAGGCAACCAGAACCTGCAGCAAGGCCAGAGCAAGAATGCTAGAGCAAAGAAACCTAGCTGGGTAAGAAAGAAGGTAATGGAAAAGGTAAGGATGAAAAAAGCTGCATTTAGGAGGTACAAAAACAGGGATGAGGGAGAACATGGAGGAATACCTGAAGGAATCAAAGGAAGTGACAAGGGCATTAGGCAGCCAAGGCATCTACAGAACTCAGGCCAGTGCAGGGCATTAAGAAGGGGAGAAGGACTTCTTCAAGTACATCAGGGAGAAAATGAATTGTAAGGACCATATAGTAAGGATTAGGAAGGAGGAAGTTGGATAGAAGTAAGGGTGATAAGGCAGAAGCACTAAACGATTATTTCTGCTCAGAATTTACTAAGGAGAGAGGGGTGATACCCAAATGGGAAGGAGGCAGAAACAGAGGTGGAGGGGTGACGGATGGGAAATCATGGAGGCAGGGTTCTGGAGGGTTTGAGGGCACTGAGGATGGACAAGGCACCAGGCCCAGATGGCATCCACCAGGGTACTAAAGAACTGGCTGAGGTCATGGTGGGACCTTTGACAGACCTATTTAATGCCTTACTACACTCAGGGTGTGTACCTCAGGACTGGATGATGGCTCATGTGGTGCCCTTCACAACAATGGCCCCAAGGATAAACCGAGGAACTACAGACTGGTGAGCCTCATATCCATCATGGTAAGCTGATAGAGACTATCCTGAAGGAGAGGCTGCTGGCCCTCCTGGAGGCCAGGGACTACAGGACATCAGACAGCATGGCTTTGTAAGTGGTAGATCCTGCCAAACCAATCTGATGGGTTCTATGACTGGGCAACTAGGCAATTGGATGAGGGCTATGCAGTGGATGTCCTGTGCCTGGACTTCAGTACGGCATTCAGTCAGATGCCACTTGGGAGGCTGGAAGTAAGTTAGAAGGCACAGGGGCAGGTGTAAAGCTGGTGAGATGGGTGAGGAACTGGCTCAGTGAACGCAGCAGAGGGTGGTGGTGGTGAGTTCTCATCCCCAAGAGCAGTGATGAGGTGGTGTTCCACAGGGCTCAGTGTTGGGACCAGTATTGTTTGGATATTCATTGCAGACATAATTTGGCATCAAGAGCAAGACCAGTCTGTTTGCTGATGACACCAAGATGGAGCAGCAGTGGACTACCTGGAGGGGCAGGGGTTGCGGATGATCTGGCAAAACTGAAACCTGGTCAGACACCTGGCAACTGGGGTTTAATGCCAAAAGTGCAAAGTGCTGCATTTGGGGTGAAAAACCCAAGGAGGAGTTACCAGCTCGGGAAAAGCAGCTAGCCAAGACAGAGGAGGAGAAGGATCTGGGGTTGTTCATTATGGGGTCAATAAACAACTCAGCACAATATAAGAAGGCAGCCACAAAGGCAAACAAGATGCTGGGTTGCATTGCAAGGGGTATGTCCTCAAGGAGGGTTGAAGTGATTCTGCCACTGTATAGATCCTTAGTTAGAACTCACCTTGAGTACTGCATGCAGTACTGACATCCATATCTGAAAAGGGACATTAAGTTACTGGAGGGTGCAGTACAGGGTGACAAAAGGCGATTAAGGGGCTGGGGACTTACTATATGAGAGGAGACTGAGGGAGCTGAACATGTACTCGCTGGAGGAGAGGAGGATAGGAGGATATGATTGAAACCCCAAGTACATGAAATTAATTTTATTTATGACTTTGTTAACTGGGTAGGTGAACTGATCCCAGGGACTGTTTTCAGGCATGACCCAGGCCATGTAAAGCGGCACAGAGTAGAAACATCAAAATAACAAGACCATAACAAGAGCAGGTAATACATGTGAAGGTTACAGTTGTTACATTTGGCAATACATGGTGGCAGTAGTTGAGGACAACAAATAACAAAGCAAAGTAAAGCTCATGGTGGAACAAACAAGACAGGTAAGGAGGGGCTGTTCAAAGTAAGGGAAGGGAGGATTCCGGGGCCATGATATGAGACTGGAGGAGGAAGGTTCAGGAGGAGATGAGGAGACACTTTTATGGAAAGGTGGTAGCTGGGTGGAATGCATTACTGGCAGAAGTGGCATCCAGTAGAACAGTGGACTGCTTCAGAAAGGGTTTGGATAGGGCAAGGTGGAGGGTCAAGGAGAGAAAGGGTGGCAGGGAGGTCATCTGCAGAATAAGGGGTGCATATATAGGATGTGCTCCTTCATTGACTTCTCAGTGGGCTGCAGGACATGGAGGAGAGTGAGCTGTGCTGGTGGCCTGCTCTGTTTTGGATTTTGGAGATAATGGTGGGACACTACCTGGTGGGATGGGGAGGGTGCTACAGGGTCACTACTCACTAGACCACCAGCGAATTAGTTGTAAAAATACAGTATCGGAGATGGATATTCAGGGATAGGGTCGGGGGTTTACAACCGCTAGACCATCACGTAAAAAAAAGTATGTATATTTTATAGTGGGGATAGGGATTACAGCGGCTGGGGTAGGGTTAACTACCACTACTAGGAAGATACTGGTGAGTGATCAGTAGGAGGAGGAACTCTAATCACTGGATTTGTTTATTAAAATACATGTCAGGTGGGCAGGGGTGGTCAGGACCACTAGCCTATTAAAGTCCACATCGGCGGGGTGGGTGATCGGAGAAGGAACCGCTAGCCATGGGAGGGGACAGCATTGATATTGGGTGGAAAGGGACCACTTGCCATGGGGGGTTAACGTGGCTGGAAGAGGCAGAAATGTGGCAAAATTTTTCCCAAACATTTGGAAGTTTTCTGATCCACCACAGGCAGAAGATAGGAAACTTCACTGAAAGTTGCCATATTTCATAAAAGTTCTGCTAAGGCAGAAATGACACCTTTCACACCCCTATCTCCCACAGATCGAGAGAGTGACCTGTGGTGTAGGGATGCAGGTGCTCCTTCAGGTAACCCAGACCAAGACCATGCAGAGCCTTATAGGCCAACAAACCTATTTTGAAGGAGATGCAGCAGGGCACCGACAGCCTGTGCAGTTCATGCAGCACCAGCATAGTATGACAGGACCTGGTGGCCCATCAAGCTGGGCTGCAGCATTCTGCAGCAACTGCAGGCACCACATCACACCCCCTCTGACCCTGAGGTTGAGTGCTTTATAGAAGTCTAGCCTCAAGGTAACAAATGCATGCACCAGTGTGGTCAGGTCATCAGGAGGGATAAAGGGATTTAATTTGGTGATTTTACACAGATGGTAAAAACAATTCCAGACAGCGACCAACACCTGAGCACCAAGTGTCAGCTCACTGTCAGAACAATGCCCAAATTCCTCACCTTGGTGGAGGCCCCAAGTTTAACTAAGCTAATTAGAAGCCCTAAGTCTATGTATGTGTCTGTCTGTCTATGGGGCCACTGATCAAATTGCCCTCCGTATGATTAAGTGACACTAGACAAAGCCTATTGACTTGTCACAGGCTGTGACAAGCACACCATACTTATGACCTCTACAATCTGTCTGATTGGCTAAACTTTGATGACAGGTTAAAATATCAGACCTGCCTGCTCACTAAAAGATTGCTTTTGGCCTATCCTCCTGGGGTCCTAAATCTCCTTCAAACTGTCGCCTCACAAAGATCCACTGGAGTTCATCTAAATATCCCATGCTGGTTCCGCACTGTAGGACCTCCCTTGGACAGCGTACCTTCTATTATAGGGCCTCCCTTTGGTTAAACTCCTACCAGCTGCCACCTCAACTATATCAAACTTAGCCCATTCAAAACTCTCCTAATAGAACACATCCTCTCTTCTAACTCTAATGATTGCTTCTAACCTTCCTCTTGCTTAACACGATTCCTTTTCTTTATCTCTCCCACCTCCTCCTCTCCCCGTCGCATTTATGCCATACACAGTGACTTCTCCTGGTCCTGCTTGGTCTGGCACTATTTACATTTTTCTATCATGTTCTTACTTTGTCTGATTATATACTTGTGTTTAACTGACCTTGGATAGTTTTTATCCTATATAACTGTTGTTTGTGTTATTTTGTACCATTTATGCTTCTCATTTTCCATATTATTTTTGTACCTCCTACGTGGGCCTTTGCAAAAGAACCTCTGACTCAAAGGTTTGTAAATCCAATTCTTTTAATATATAAATAAATAAATACAAATAAATCCTCTCCAGGGGCCTCCTCTCCCCTTAGACCTGGCTCATCCACCAGTACTTCAGTCTTCCTTGGGTTGAGCCCCAACCAGTTTGACGATGTCCATGTCCAGATCTCAGACAAACATTTGTTTAGCACATCAACCACATCAGATCTTCCCTTGTGAAAGACAAACAGAGTGAGTATCATCAGCATAGCAATGACATCCAGCAGACCAGACCTGGGTTTGAATCCCACAGCTTCACTTGCATACTGTGTGACCCTGAGCAAGTCCTTAACCTCCTTGTGCTCCCAGGTCGCTCCTGTAAAAAGCTTCCAGCTCAGTGTGCTATACCTGGTTAAACAATTAAATAAAAATAAAATGAAATCCCAGCCTATATCGTCTTATGACTTCACCCAGGGCAGCATATACACTGTGAATAACATGGAGAAGAGAACAGAAGAGCCTTGGTTTTAAGAAAGGTGCTATAAAATAAAGATTACCTTACCTTACCTTACCTACCTTGGTGCACTCCACAGAACAGGGCCATTGGGCTTGAGGAATGATTCCCAAAACCACTCTCTGGGCCCTATCCAGGAGCAAGGACTCAAACCAGCTGATGATCTTGCTGGTGAGTCCAACATCCTTCAACCTGTCCAACAACATCCCATGATCCACAGTGTCAAATGCTGGTGAGAGATTAAGGAGAATGAGAATCAATCACTATCCTCTATCCCTCGCCCTGAGGAAGTCATTCAACATACCTACTAATACGATCTCCATACTGTGCATAACCCTAAACCCAGACTGAATGGCTTTTAAATCTGGGAGTTAGTAAAGTGACTCCCAAGCTGTTCTACAACCACCTTCTCAAGAACCTTTCCTAGAAGGGAAGGTTCGAGATAGGATGATAATTTGCCAGAGGTTGGGGGTCCAAAAGATGTTTTGCTTTTCAACAGGGGTTTCACCACAGCCAATTTAAGAGGGTCTTGGAACCCCCTCAGTCACTAAGGAACACCGAAAAACTCAGCAAAAACAGAGCCCAGACATACAATGCAATCGAGTAATCATGTCAGGCCTGGGTCAAGGCTGCAGAAAGTTGATTTCAGCTTCATGATCACCCCACAGACTCCTCCTTCATCACTGGTCAGAACCCCGGTAGACTGAATGGTAAGGTAAGGTAAGGTAAAGTTTATTTCAAGTATGTATAAAATATAATTTGTTACATACAAAATATAAAATCCACATAAATATATTTTAGCATTCTCTGTTTCTCACTATATTTATATATATCATCTCAAATGACTTTAATCTAACAGATTTTCAGCATAGACAATTATCAGTTCCATAGAAACACTTAGCTTAATTAAATACTTCACTTTTTTTTTGCCACTCTGTATGCAAACTTCTAAGGCAAATATCTTGCTTAATTCATTACTGTTTAATACCTTCTTTATTTACTTATCCTTATTCAGGCCTACATGATTTTGGAAGGATTGCTCAATGTATAGTCTCCCTATATTACTAAGTATGTTACACTCTAAAATTAGATGGGCACTAGACACAGCAGCATTGTTACAACAAACACAGATATCTACCTGGTTAAAACCACTATACTTCTCTCCCCATCTGTCCAATTCTCCTACCCTTAATCTAGTAAGTGCTTTTCTATATTTCTCATTCTCATTTTAATAGATATTTCTCTATTCCAAAGTTGTTTTAATTTTGTTAAGTGGAGAACAGTTCCATGAGTCTTTTATCCTTCCAAAATCAATTTGAACCACTTGATCTTCTATTCTTTGCATTGCCATTTGTACAAATTTTGATATGTCCCTCATAGTACCTTCCAATCCCAAGACATGATTATAGGCTAATCCAGCTTTATTTAGTACTTGATTAAGTATACTAAACCAATTTGTGCACCATCCAGCATCACTTTTCTTTACATCCACCAACATTTGTATATCAGACTATCTTTATGTTTTGTTATAATTTTTTCCAGTATGTTATATTTCTTTTACTTGGATTGGTAGAGTTCATGTTTCTAATCTTGCACCAGCCCTGAGGCCCTCATTGGGAGACTGAAAAGATTTCTTAAATACTTATTTTGGACAATTTCCAAATTTTTTATAGTTACCCTAAACTCCCCTACCTCCAAAGCATACACAATTTGGGAATTAACTTTTGCTTTTAGACATCTATACTGAGCTATAAAGGAATTTCTTCCTATTTTTTTTTGTAAAATGCTTAATTCCATTCAAGGGCCCCAATTCTGAAGAATTGGCACAAATGTACAAATGCAACAATACCACCCGTGGTGACGTGACCCTGTACCCTATTCTAGAAGGGCAGGGTCATCACAATAAGTCCTGTGACTTGCAACATGCGGCCAGGTATTTTGACCCATGGGTACACCTGGCGAGCATGTCACAAGCTGCAACGCCGAGTCGTAGGTACCCCACCATGCCCAGCAAGCCATAGGGTGTCCTACAGTGCTGCCTACACCCCAAGCTCCTGAATCTCCCTCTGCAAGGTTCCTGCAGGGTGGTGCAGAACAACTCCCCACCTGTGCCCTGATCGAGTCACCAGCCGCAAATGTGACATATACCCTATAATGCCCTGGTAGTCTATAGCCCCGATCATTGTTAATTAAATAAATAGCACCCCATATCCCTGGTAGTCCAGTGCCCCCAATCATAGTTCATTAAATAAATAACACCCCCATATCCATGGTAGTCTGGTGCCCCAATCATTATAAATAATTAGATTGCACCCTATTGTCATTAGTAGTCTAGTGGCCTCCCAATCATTATAATGATAATAAATAGCAGCCCATTTTCCTGGTAGTCTAGTGGCCCCTACCCCCTGCCCAGCCATGCCAGACCACCCCCCACCATCCCAGCCAGCGACTGGCACAGCCCACCTCTCACCTCCATGGCCAGCTGCCGACTGAGTTCCGTAGGAGCACTTACTGAAAAGACAGGCTCAGATATTAATATCTGAGCACATCTTCTGTAAGTGCCCTACAGGACCCAGTTGGTGGCCTGGCTTGTGGAGGTGAGAGATGGACTGTTGCAGTCGTTGGCTGGGAATGGGTGGGGGTGCTGGGTGGTCTGGCACAGCTGGTGGGGGGGGCCACTAGATTACCAGGAAATGAGGGTGATATTTAATTTCATTTCACCAGACTACCAGGGACACGGGCAATCTAAATATTTACAATGATGGGGGGGCACTAGACTACCAGGGATATGGGGTGTTATTTATTTAATTAACAATGATTGGAGGAGCACTAGACTACCACGGCATTGCAGGGTATACGACGCATTTACAGCTGGTGACTGGTCAAGTACAGGTGGGAGGACTGTGTTGCCCTGTGGGGCACTCTTGCAGAGGGGGACCCGGGATGGGGGTGTGGGGAGCCCCAGTGCATTTGTACTGTAGGAATTGTGGACAACCAGTGTGGCCAGCCCTGTAGGGCTATTAATGTCAGACTCCACCAGGAAAAAGGACTGCTGAGTGACTGGACTTCTCTACTGGGACTAAAGAAGTAGAACTCTTGTACTTGGACCTTTAATTTAGGGTAAAAAAAAAATAAACAAAACAAAAAAAAGTGTGTTTTGTCTGAGTTAACTGAACTGAATGGTTATCTGAACAGTTATCTAGGTGTAAATCTCAGGTGATTGAAAGGACTTGATAGCTGTGAGGTTTAAATTACTTGTAGAAGATCTAGTAAGTATGGGAGTGGCTTAGCTAGAAGGAAGCTACATTTAAAAACTGCCTTAGAAAGATTCTGTTAGTAGCTTGGCAGAGGACACCAGGAGAAAGGACTGCTGCGTGACTGGACTTCTCTACTGGGACTATATTGCCCTCCTTTCCTCCCCTCCAAAGCCAGTTCTACTTTTATAGGCATAGGATTTGATTGACAACAGAAACTTCCTGTTTGGGAGCAGGAAGTGAGTGATCACAGAGCCACCAAAGATCCACCATCCTAGAAGTGCAAGAGTAGCTCTCCGGTCCCTCTGCTGCTGGATGTCTGCCTCTAAGCAAGCAAGGGGTCTACTGAGAAATATAGGATATTCTTGTCTCAGAACAGGACAATCAGGAGCTTAAAGGGCACACAGACAGAAAGTAAGGAGAGAGAGAAAAAATAGAAGAAAGAGTAAGGATTGCAAACAGTTAGGGACCAGAAATAAGACATGATGGGAGTGGTGCAGTGCAGTGGCTGTGGAGCAGCAGTCTTCTGGGAGATGTTCTGGAAGATGCAGTGTTGTCCCATCTGCAGGCACCTCTCTGGGCTGAGGGAAGGGTTGCTCATCTCCAGGCTGAGTTGGCCAGGATTTGTGGGACCTCCTCTTCCATCCAGGGACCACCAGTGCCACTGCCTTTGCTTCAGAGGTTGCCAAGAAGAGGGTGGTTGGACCACAGTGGGCTCAGGGAGTGTGAAGGTGGTGGAACAGAGGTGCATCCCTCCATTTGTACCTCCGTACAATTCCTATGCCATTCTGGCAAAGTGTGGTTCCTCTTTGGAGGCACCATGCAGTGGAGACCAGGGCGATGCTGGGAACCTCCACAAAGGAGACCCACAGGAGGGTGGCAGGGGACGCAGCAGGGAAGGAAACAACTCCTGATTGGGGACTCCATTGTTAGGAAGGTAGAACTGGGGAGAAAGGGAGGGGTAAGGTATCTGCCTGGCGCCATGGCTTGGAGGGACAGGGTGAATCCTCAGGATTGCAGGAGCAGCTGCACAGGGAGGCAGCTGGATGTCATTGTCCACCTAGTGACAAATGACCTAGCTAAGAAAGGGATTAAAGAAGTGCAGGAAGAGTTTTGGAATTGGGGAGGCTCTTAGGCAAGTAGCATGCACGGTAACCTTCTTGGAGGTGCTGCCCATCTATGGCGTAGGAGAGGCTAGGGTGTTCCACCATGGGATTCAATCAGTGGTTGAAAAACTGATGTGGAGCTCAGGGATTTGGCTTCACTGGGGACTGGGGGTCCAGCTGGAGTGATGCAAGCCTATACTGGCATGATGGGCTGCATCTGTCCAGGAGGGAACCATGATCCTAGGTGATAGGTCTAAATGCTTCATTGGCAAGCATTTAAACTAGCCAAGGGGAGGCACTGGAAAGGAGCAGGAAATCCTAGCCTACCCAAAAAATCAAGGTAATAAGTGCAGTAAACACCAACATAGAGGTGTCAATAGGGAGAAGGGCAGGGTAAATGGAGAAAATGACAAAGGCAAGAAGGACAGGGATGGGGCAAAAGGAGTAAGGCCATCAGGAAATGGATGGTAATGAGTACCAATGCCCATAGTCTGGGCAACAAGCTATCTGAGCTGGTGGCCTTCATGGAAGAGGATGCCTGGATTGCATGTGCAGTCCAGAAACATGGTACACAGAGAACCATGACTGGGATGTTAACATACCAGGGTACATAGCCTACAGGAGAGACAAGCAGGGAGAAGAGGGGAGGAGTAGCTCTCTATGTAAAGGAAGGGATAAAAGCAACTGAACAAAAGAGTAAACAGGGAGGAGAGGAGGCACTGTGGGTCACCTTGGAGACTGGAAAGGCACCACAATCCACACAGGGTTGTGTACAGACCCCATGTCAGGGGAGGGAATGGACAAGGATATGTTAGAAGGCATTATTAGAATGGCAGAGAAGGGGAGATACTGTTGATGGGAGACCTGAATATGCAGATGTTAACTGGAGCACATTCACTGCAGCCACATCCAAGAGCAGGGCCATTGTTGATGTCCTACAGGTGGCAGGCCTCAGACAGCTAGATTCAGAACCCACTCATGAGGAGCAATCTTAGACCTTGTACTCTCAAATGAGGGCAGTGAGAAGATCTCAGATCTAGAAGTGGGTTGCCATCTGGGAACAAGTGACCATCAAACAGTGTGGTTCACGTTAAACTCAGCTACAGAGTCAAGCCATACAAAAGTGAGGGTACTGGACTTTAGGAGGGCTGGCTTTGGCAAGATGGGAGAGTGCCTCAGAAAGCACTAGCAAACAGGCTAGAAGGAGGTGTGGAGCAACAATGAGGAATCATCAAAACTGCCATCACAGAGGCAACAAGCCTTTGTGTGAAGCAAATAAACAAATCAAAACGAAAGAAAAAGCCACTATGGTTCTCAAAAGAGGTGGCTGTGAAAGTCAGGAAGAAAAAGATAGCATTCCAGAAGTATAGGAAACACAGAAGGAGCAGGACAGAAAGCTGTACCAGTTAAGGCAGAAGGAAGCAGGAGGAAGTCAGAATAGCAAAGGCCCAAACTGAGGAAAAGATAGCCAAATCGGTTAAGAAGGGGATAAAACCTTTATAGATACATCAGCGACGTAGAAAGACAAAGGGAGGGATAGTAAGGCTGAATAGAATGAATGGTGGGTGGGCAGAGGAGACAGTGAAAAGCAGGGATACTGAATGAATATGTCTGCTCAGTATTCACAAAGAGAGGAAGTGCCTAATCCAATTAACAGAAGCACTCTTGATAGGGGGTCGATCCCAGTCCTTTCACAAAGAAAGGGTTCTGCAAGAACTCCTAAAACTGAAGGAGGACAAAGCAATGGGGCCTGATGGAATTCACCCCAGGATTCTAAAGAATTAAGGGGAACTAGTGAAACCACTGGCTACTCTTTTTAATAAATCATGGGAGGATGGTGTGGTATCTGAGGACTGGAGGAAGGCGGATGTGATTCCCCTTCACAAAAGTGGGACCAAGGCAGAGGCAGAAAACTACAGACCTGTCAGTCTGACTCTGTGGTAGGGAAAGTGATGGAGTCACTTCTGAAGGAAAGAATAGTTGAGTACCTAGAGGCCAGTGGGGCACAGGACCCAAGGCAGCATGGGTTCACAGTGGGAATGTCATGTCAGATGAATCTAATAGATTTCTTTGACTGGGTGACCAAAGTAGTAGACCAGGGAGGGCTGTGGACATGGCCTACATAGACTTTAGCAAGGCATTAGCGCAGTCCCACACAAAAGATTAATAGTCAAATTAACCAGCCCGGGTGGGTCCCAGGGTGGTAGCCTGGGTAAAACATTGGCTGCACAACAGGACACAGAAGTTAATTGTAAATGCGTCCACTCTGAAGAAAGAGGAGTTATTAGTGAGGTACCGCAGGGTTCAGTATTGGGTCCAGTCCTTTTAATGTCTTCATAAGTGACATTGCAGAGGGACTGGAAGGAAAAGTATGCCTCTTTGCAGATGACACAATGATCTGCAACAGGGTTGATACACAAGGAGGCATGGAAAGGATGAGTAGGGACTTGGCAAGGTTGGAGGAATGGTCAGAGTATGGCAGCTAGGATTCTATGCAAAGAAGTGCAAAATAATGCACCTGAGAAACAAGAACCGGGGAAGAATACACAATGGGGGAGGTAGTAACAACAACAAAAATGAAAGGGACCTGGGGATAATCATATCAGATGACCTTAAGGTTAGCAAGCAATGTGAGAAGGCAGTAGGGCGGCTGGGGGTATACTGGGATGTATAGGGAGAGGCATCAGCAGCAGAAAACAGGAAGTTGTTATCCTTCTGTACAGACAGTTGGTGAGACCCCATCTGGAGTACTCGTCCAGTTCTGGAGACCCCATCTCCATAAGGATGTAGACAGGATAGAGGCAGTCCAGAGGAGAGCAACTAAAATGGTGCAGGGTCTGCAAGAGAAGCCGTATGAGAAGAGACTAAGGAGCTTAATATGTATACCCTTGAGGAAAGAAGGAGAGGGACATGATAGAAACTTTTAAGTACCTCAGTGGAATCAACAAAGTCCACGAGGTAGCATCTTTCAGAAAAGAGATGTGCAAGAACAAGAGTACACAATTTAAAGATGGGGGCGGTTCAGGGGCAATGTGAGGAAGTATTATTTCACAGAGAGGTAGTGGATGCATGGAACAGCCTTTCTGTGGAGGTTGTAGGTCTAAAACTGTGGGAGAATTCAAGAATGCATGGGACAGACATAAGGCAATTCTTGTGGGGGTAGGAAGAAATAGGCTGTTGGTTAACTAGGATCTGTGGCCTATTCTGTAGGTAGGGAAATGGGCAGACTAGATGGGCCAAGTGGTCCTTATCTGCCATTAAAGACTATGTTTCTATGTTTCTATGTGGGGGTGGGCAGCCTGAGGGCACCCATGTATGCTGGGCATGAAGGGAGGGACACTGGGCACTGACTGCTGGATGGCTGATGCATCTACAGGACCTCGGGGCATCCATAAGTTATACAAGCTAAAGCTGGTGTAACTTACGTTGCTGATTCTCCTCTGGGGTTCTTGTAGAATCCCAACATTGGGGACTTGTTGCTGCCCTTCTGGAATGGGGCTAACTGCCGCCATAACCCCTTAGCACCATGTCACAGGGGTTGATGGCTAACTGGAAGCATAACTGCTGGTTGGCACAAGTGACCTGTGCCATGTCGCAGGACACTTTTGTAGAATCGCACGTCAAACTGCTGAGAGAGTTGCTACTTGAGCCATTCTACATGGCACAAGTGCTATTATGCTAGGTGTAACTATACTGGATTCGGGCCCTAGGTCTTTAATGCTTTTCATTTATTTTTCTATTTGTTTTTCCATTTTAAGTCTTCACTAAAATGACCCCCAGGTATGTAAACTCTTTAACTTCTTCACGCACTAGATTCCCAATTATCCATTTTGTTTATTTTGGACTTGCTTCCAAATACCACTATTTTGTTTTTCCTGGTTTCGTTTCATATGCAACTTATCTAATGATTTTATTATTGCTATAACAGCTCTTTTTAAGCCAAGCGGAGTTTGAGATATTACCACCGCATCATCTGCATATAACAATATTAGTATTCTAGTTTCCTCTATCTTTGATGCAAAAGTATCTACCTCTTCTAGGTCCCTCACAAATTTATCAATGTATAAATTAAATAGGGTTGGTGCCAAAATGTGCCTTGTTTCACCCCAAAGTTAAATTTTATTACTTCATTCATATCACCCTCCTTGTTATACCTTACAACAAATTTAATTTGTTGATGCAATATCTTAATAATATTCAATAGTTCTTTTCAAATTTGATATATTTTATTCAATTTTCAAAGATTCCAAAATACAAACAATGCATTAAACAATACAGCAGATGTAACATTAGTCTAATACATGTACATTACAATAGTTAGCTGACCCGTAACATTCCCCTTCCCCTCCCTCCACTGTCTCTTTCCCCTTTATCCTATCCCCAACCCCTCTTCCCAAGCCAGTCAACTGAGTATGATCCTGCAGGCCACATCCCTAACCCTATACAGGAAAGCAACTAGAAGGAAATATTACTACCTTCCCAAGCAGAAAGAAGGAGTAAGGGGAAAAGGAAAATTATGCCAGGGAATATTATTTAGTCTCCGTCTATAATAGACTGCACCCATACCTTACTTAAGGAAGAGAGATATGCATCAGCAATGTGATGAGCAATTGTCCATAAATCATGAAACTTCTCCCATTTAGCATTTAATTTAGACAAAGCATTTCTGTAACTAGCTATATTTTCTCTATTCTTAAATTATACAATAGCCCTGCAAGCCATTCCTGATAAGCAATGACAGTCTGATCTTCCAATGCTTTAGTACTAAGGCCTTAACCATGAGTGATATTAAATTAATATAATACCTCCTTTCTTTCACTGTAACTGTTGCGTAATCTCCCAATAAACAAATCTGTGGAGTAAATAAGTCCTGTAACCTAACAAGGGATCAGCTTTAGTCCTAATCTCAGACCATAGGGGAACCACAAAGGGCATTCCCAAAAATATGAAGCAGGGAGCCTTGTGCCTGACCACATCTAAAGCAGTCATCTTTTGGCAGTTTCCCATTTTCATAGCTTTACAGGGGTCAGATGCATAGTATGGATAATATAAAATTGTATCAACCTAAGTCTATCATTAGCGCTGTATAAGTATATACCTTTCCATATGTGCTCCCAGATAAAACGATTACTAGGGAATGTATCAGTCCAGTATTGAGTCGCAAGCTTCATTTTGGTAAATCTCTCCTGCAAAACAGCCACAAGACTGGAAACCGCATGTGGTACGCAAAGCAAGGGACTGAAATAATAGAAAAGCCTCCCTTCATTGTTATCCCACGGTTGGCCCCAAACCAGACAATGAGCAGATGTCTAATTTGATAAATATAAAAGCCCATTTGGATGAGAGGTGGAAATTCTCTAGTATTTCTTGTAATGACTTCAACTTCCCCAACTCAATTAGGTCACTAACCTTTGTATTTGAGGCAATCCCACTCATGTGATGAAAGGAGCTCTACACCAACCCTAAGATTAGGATTACCAAACAATGGTTGTGAGACATCTCCAGTATGCTTAATCCCCAAGTACCTACACATTTGGTTATGAACCTTAATCAACGTAAGAATAACCATGGACCCTATCTGTTTAGAAACTGTCTTGGGAAGTACATATCATAAGCTCTCAGGTGCCACTTTAGAATTTTTAATCATATTTCTCTCCATTTGCAACCATATGGAATTATACTCAGAGTTAGAATCTACAGGATTATTTGTCCACCTCATATATTTAGCCATATAGCTCATGAATAATAGTAATAAAAATTCAGAAGCTTCAGGCCTCCCAGGTCTTTCGGAACTCAGATGATTATAGGATTTTGTGGGGTTTATTTTGCCACAAAATTTCATAATCATGCTTTAAGCTTCGAAACAATGAAGAAGGAAGATATACTGTATGTTCAGCATATTCAGAGGATAAAAACTCTGGGTAGCACGTTCATTTTAATAACATTAACTCTCCCTTGAAGGATATATATGTATAGAGGAGACCATCTAATTAAGTCCTGCTGAATAGTTAATAGGTGATTATCTAAATTATATTTCTTCAGAAGGAAAATATTCAATAGTTATGAATCCATACCGAATTCTTTTAGGATTTCCATAAGATTATTCCATGGACAGAATTGAATGCAGACTTAATGTCAATAAAAGCAGTGTGTATCTTTCCCTCATAGATCCAACATACTTGTCCAGAATATATCTAAGAGTGAACATCTGGTCCACTGTGGACCTGTTTTCATAAACCTCTTGAAACCAGAAGAGAATATCATTAAACTCCATCCAGTGTTCTATCCTGTTCAAAATAAGTCTAGTAAATATGTTTTGGTTAATACTCAGTAAAGTTATTGGTCTGTAATTTTCTGGCATTGTCATATCCACTTTCTAAAGGTACTTATTACCCCTATAGTCCAGTTCTCAGGTATTCTCTTATCTTTTAGTATATTCTTATATCATTTTAATAATATTTCAACCCACCATTCTACATTTGTTTGATATAATTCTGCTCCAAGGTTGTCTATACCTGGGGCTTTATTCTTTTTCTGTTTTGTATTGCCAACACTATCTCCTCTTCAGTAAACTCCATCCAATTTGACTTTTCAGTGTTATCTATCTCTGTACCTATCTCTTGTTTATAGATAGTCTCTACTACTAAACATGGTCATAAAATAATATACAAATTTTTCTGGTGGGATAACTGCTGTTATATTATATCTTATATCCTCCATACCAAATGCCACTAATCTCCAAAAATCACTTCCATTGTTTTCCTGTATACCTATTTGCAGTTTGTTCCATAGCTCATAATTATAATTATCCTTTTAGTTTTTATCAGTACTTTCTATTCAGACTTTAATAATTTCAAGGCTTTTCAGTCTTCTACATTATTAATTTCACTGTTCTCCTACCAATTTGATTTATTAGCTTTTTCATTTTAATACATTCACCACATACCATTTAGCACTGAAAAGAGCCCTTCGAGTTTTACCATTTTTTTGCTGTTTCTCCAATTCTGTATATATTCTTTCTTCTAATGCCAGATATTCCAAAATCAAATTTTCCTTCTGATCTTGTTTTGTATCTAAATCTAATTTAGCCTGTAATGTTATCATGCAGCATTTTTCAGTTCCTCTATTTCTGATTGGTTTATATATTCTTTTAATTGTTCCTTATTTACTTTATTCCATTGTATTCTTTTACTTTTCTTTACTTTCATGTTCTGATCTATCCAATTTCTTCTATTTCCACCTTCTTTGACAATTGTAATTGGACATTCAAGGATGTCTATAATGGTCTATGATCACTATCCCAGTTCTCAACAATTTCTAAGCTACATATCTTTTGGTAGGAGTATACATCTACAATTATGTAGTCCAACAAACTCATACCGTTTTATAAAAAAGGTACACAAACCAGTTTGCCCCTACTGCCTCTCCCATTCACAATCCTCATATTCAATTTACATAATTCAGTTAAAATCTATTACCAGCTTTACTTTTCTTTTTATCATATGATTTCCTAATAGGTATTTCAAAGATATAGTCCAAATTCCAGTTATTACTCTTTACTCTTGTTTCTCCCCAACCTTAAATTATAATCCCCAGCAGCAATAATCATGGCACCTGGATACTGGGTCTGTAATTGTTCTAAAATCTCTACATATCTCACGTATGCAGTGTATAATGGGAGCAGTAGTGGCATCAGGTGGAAATACACATTGACCAGTAACCATTTCTTCTTATTTTCCCACACAAGTTCATTAACCAGAATGTTAAAGTTCTTATCATTCCAAATACATTTACATACTAGACCAGCTATCATCCTAACAAAGAACTACTTCCCCACTGGACGCCCATATAGACTTGTATTTTTAGCAGGAATCGCCATCCTTGATATCCTTCCAGGTTGCAACCCTTTAGAAATTTATCCAAGTTTCTTGTAATATAATTATATGCATTTCATTAAGGAACCTAAGTAATCCATTATCTTTACTTTTCCAGCAGTTCCTGCTATAGTCCAACTAAAATGTATAGTTTTTGTTTTCTATATCGCTTTTCTCCTGATCAAACTGTCATTCTATTTCTATTATTTCCCTGTCACATATTCCACATTCTTCTTCTGTTCCACTCAGATTCACACTCATGTAACTGTCCACCGTTTCCTCATTTTGAGTATCATCCAAAATTACACTACTATTTATTTTGGGCCCTTTTGCAGTCTACCTCTTATCACTCTCTTGTTTTCCACATCTGCTGTTAATACATGTTCACTCACTACTGGTTTCATGTAATGAGATATCCTTGGATGAATCTTACTCTTGTTTTTATCCTTTTCTTTATTTTCCTTTACAGGCCAATCTCCTTAATATTCCTCTCTTCTATAGTTGTATCTGCTTTTATTCCTGTCTCCTGGAATTGTTCTTTCATAAGCAGTAGCTGTTTCCTAACATTACTATTTTTACCACCATACAAATCCAGCCTCTTTCTTTACCTCCATGATACCTATAGATAGAATTTATATCATTCCATGGAAATCTTTTTCCCCAAATACCTTTGAATACATTGTATACAACCAGTTTTAAGTTATATAATTTTAATTTTTTGCTCGTGGTATACCTTTAAGGACCATTGTAGGTAGTCTTTCTACTTTCTCAATCTGTTTTCTCTTTCCTTTTTTTCTGTATTTAAAATATCTTCATCTTTTTGACATTCTTCCTTCTTCACTAAGACGTTGCTCTTTATTTTATATCCATTCAGCTCCTTATGTTTTTTTTGTTGTACCTTCTTTCTCAAACTCTTTATATTCCTCATTTCCACTTTCTCCTTTCTTTTTCCCTTCCTTGTCTTACTCTGATCCTGATTCTTCTCATTCCCTTTACTCCTCAGTGTCCTTTCTCTAAATTTTTCCTATTTCTAATTTGCTTTATTTCACTGTAAATTATGTACTAATTTCTCTATCTTCCCTTTTCTTTATTGCCAATTTCTGTCTTTGTAGCCTTTATATTTTACTTTTCATTATATTTCTTTCTATCTCTTTTCCATACTTTTTATCTTTTATCTCTTCAACAATAATATTCTTTTCACCCTCCACATTCTTTATCAATTTTCTTCTGTGCATTGTTGTAAAATTAATCAGCAGTTCATTATTTAGTAGAATCCCATTCTTTATTTCTTTTAACATTTCCAATAAAGGTGACTCTCTTGCTTCAGTTTCATTCAGTTTGGTAAGTAGAACAAGAGAAGCTGCCCAATGCTCACCCTCCAAGCAAGGTATGGGTTGGAACCTGAATTTTGCATCTACCCTGGAGGAATATCACTTGCCCTGTTTGCCAGTGTTTCTCACACTTTGTGCAGCAATCCAGAAGACTTCTAGGAACTACTGCCAAGAAATTAATGCTAGAACTG
Organism: Neoceratodus forsteri; assembly: GCA_016271365.2. NCBI lineage: Eukaryota > Metazoa > Chordata > Ceratodontiformes > Ceratodontidae > Neoceratodus > Neoceratodus forsteri. Next base: position 631,365,560 of record CM057455.1, on the reverse strand, counting down.
ACCTCTGCTTGACATGTTCTTGATTTCTCACTTGAAGTAATGTTTAGTCTGTTGTAGAGATTTCTTAAGAGTTGATTTAAGTTTTGAGAGAGGTCTTAAGGTACTCTTATTTTGCTATCTGCCCTGAATGCTGTGCCCTTCTCTTAGAGCTGTAAGTCTGTGGGCTGCAACCTTGACATTGGAGTCCCATTGAGCTGCTGCAGTGCTCCCCCAAAAAACTTGCTTCAGAACCTCCCTGCCTGTTCTTTTTGATGACTTTTCCATTAACAGATTATATCCTTTAGCCACTAGAGGGCCCAGTTATAAGCACACTTACCCAATCCAACACAATATAGTTCCTGTCTCATTTCACTTATCGTGTGGTCAGTCTATCACTATTCATCTCTTTGCCTCCCTCTTCTACTGATTGATACTGATTTTCCCATTTGCAGCTTATAGTCTTTTTGCCCACTAAAGGGGTTTTCCCCAAACCATTCCAAAGCTGCTCTACATCTCCTTACTCTCTACTACTCCTGGCGCTCTTCCTTTACTGTTCAGCTGCTATGGGTACCTACACTCCATTACTAAGTCTGCTCTCCTTCACCCTCTTGGTACAGACCTCACACAGACTGGAGCACCTTTCCTTCACATTAGGCACCTCATCCCCAGACTACCCCACAGTGACTCAGCCTCCCCCACCCTCGACACACCTGTGACCCCCAACACCCACACCCTGCCAACACCCCCTCCCTCTGCCTCCAAGGCCTGACCTGGACCCTGCTCTCCCTGCCATTCCCACCCTTTGCACTTTATCTAGCCCATGCACCCTGATTCTAAAGTCCTCAGCTGGGTGTCAACCAAGGTCTCCATTGCCACTGGCCACTAACCAGAATAATTACACTGCTATTATTATTATCTGGTAATGTACACCCAAACCCAGGACCTATTGCTTCCAGCCCTTCTAAACCCTGTACTGCAACTGACCTTCACTTTGTATCCTTAAACATTTGTAGTATCATAAAGAAATCTGCCCTCCAGTGCTGGGTTGTTCAACATCAGCCTGACATAATTCCACTGGTAGAGACTTGGCTCTCAAATCCACCCCTGACTCTGTTATCACTATCCTGGATATACCAACTACAGGGAAGACTGAGTAGGCAAACACGGTGGTGGTTGTGCACTACTGGTACAGGACTGTCTTATAGGTCAGGCACTCCCAGCTCTTAAACTTGATTATGGAGCCCAAGCCCTCACCTTAAATATCACACCTGACCCCACCTAAGCCCTGTCTTCTCATGGTCTCTCAATTTTCCCGAGGAATCAAAACCATGCAGTCCAGTCCTCATTGACCATCTCACATCTCTCCTTCACAAAGTGGAGCCAGTCATCCTAGGTGATCTCAATGTTAACTGGCTTGCCTCCACTGCCTCCCATATAAGGGACTCCTTTGCTGCCTGGATATTTCCCAGTTAGTCACCCAGCCCACCAGATTCAATCACTCTACTGGCACCAGCACTCTCTTAGATGTTGTTATATCTAACCACCCCTACAAAATCCTGGATGTCACTGTCCTCCCCAACTCTCTTAGTGATCACTCCCCAGTCCTCTATCTCTGGTCATCCTCCACTTCCAGGCCACTCTATGCCACCATTTGCCCCAGCAGCCTCAGAAAATTAAAACAATACCTAGCCCAGCTAGACTGGTCCCCTATCCAGTCCACCCCTGACACCGACTCAGCTCTTGACCACTTCACAAATGCCTTCAGTAAGGCTTGTGACCTTTTCATCCCCTCACCATGATCCACTCCAAAAATGCAATGCCCTATGGATCACCCACCCTCCTCCAGATACTCAAAACAGAGATAATCTCTGGCACATTGCTGTAGAATCTGGAAGGCATCTGACAGACAGGTCTACAATGCAGAATGCAATAAGTGCTCTTGGGCCATTAGGTGGGCCAAGGCAGAGCACCACCAGACCATCCTCACTTCCACTTGGGGTTCAGACCAGACCTTCTGGGATAATATGAAAGAGCTAAATGGGAAGTCCTACTCCCCCACCATCTCAGCTCTCTATCAATGGTACCCCCACCACAGATCCACTCCTCATAGCTGATTGCCTTAACACTGCCTTCTCTGACCTAAGCTCGGTCCTCCCCAGCAGCTTCTTGACCCAATCCCCACCTCTCTCCCTCTGGTCCTGCATCACCCACCATTCAACCTGCACATCCTGTCCCCCAATAATCCAGGCCGCACCTGCTGAAAGCCTTAGGCAGCAATAACTCCAGCAGTGACCCCTCGACTCCAGGATCCTCCGTATGGTCTTGGACAAAGTCCTAGTCCTCTTGACTGACCTTCTAAACTGGTCTCTATGCCTGGGTCAGTTCCCAAGTGCTTGGAAAACTGCTGAAATCACACCCATACATAAGAGTGGGGACCTATCCACCCCAACAATTACTGGCCCATCTCCATCCTCCCCCACTCTCTAAAGCCCTTGAAAAAGTGGTGTTGATCCAGCTCTGAATACCTAACCAAGTATGACATTATGTACCCAGAGCAGCACAGTTTCTGCCCAGGACACAGTACAACCATGGCTCTCCTGGAATTCTCCCAACACCTGCATGCTGCTCTTGACTCTGGCAGCCTTGCAGGAGCAGTGTTCATTGACTCTTCAAGGCCTTTGACACTATCTGTCATCCCTTCTACAAGACTCTCTCCACCAACTTGGCTTCTCTGGTGGTCCCATTTCCTAGTTCTCTAGCTACCTCTCTGCTAGATCCCAGTGTGTCAAGATCAGCGGCTCCCTCTCCAGCACCCTTCCCATTCATTCCGAGGTCCTCAGGGCTCCATCCTGGGTCCAATACTTTTTGTCTGTACCTCAACACCCTCCCAGCTCATGTACTGGTAAAATGCTCCTCTATGCCTGTAATGCAGTCCTCGTTGCCTCACATCCCAATCCACCTCCCTCCAATTATCCCTCTGGAAGCTTACAACCAAGCCAAAGTTGGTTCAGAGACTGCAGACTGGTCATTAACCTGAAAAAACCAAATCAATGGTCTTCTCCACCACCAAAATAAAGTGAAAAATACCCCCTCTTGATTATCCCCTGCACTCTGCACCTGCTAGAACAAGTGACTGCATACAAGTTCCTAGGCATCATGTTCGATACTGCCTTCTCCTTCAACACCCACATTAATGCTCTGTCAGCCACCATTAACTCTCAGATTGGCCTGCTATACCTACACAGGGACTGCCTGCCTCAGGTTGCCCTCAGGCTGGCCATCACCTCCTCCATCTTGTCCCTCGTGGAATATGGCTCGCCATCTATGCTGCAGCTGACAACACTGCCCTCTCCAAAATCCAACTCTCCATCAATAAGGCCTGTAGGCTCTGACGGGTGCTCCCAGCCAAACTCACTCCTGCCTTCTCTATACTACCACCATGGCCAGTACTCCAAGCCAAACCACACCTGCCTTCTCTATACTACCACCAATCTTCTCAAGTTTGAGTGACTGCTCTACCAGACCTGCCTTCTTGCTAAGAAATCTCTGCTAGGACTCTCCCCCTGGGGGTCTCCACCTCCTACAGCAGCCATCTTCATCCATCACCACCCTTAGCTCTGTTAAGGCCATTTTGAATGACCCAGAACCAAGACCTCTCTTGCCCAGAGATCCTTCCTCTACCAAACCCCCACCTGGTTCAATTCCTCCTAGCTGCATCTCCAACTTGCCAAAATTAGCTCCTTCAAAACAGCCCTTCGGAACCATATCTTTAATACCACTGTTGTATGTGCAACTAACCCCTGTTGTAACCTGTGGTTCCCACCTGCCTTGCCCCCTGGCTCGACATCATCCACTGGACAGCCTCTGCCTCCCCAGACCTACCCCTTCCCTACTAGGTTCAAACAGGGATGTAATCTACTGTCTTCTCTGATGACCTACTATTTCCATGAGTGTAACTCACAATTTTGTAACATTATGTAATCTAAGTGACATACAAGCTACTACATTATGTAACATACAGTAAGTGTATCTATGTTAAATGTTCCTTTTACTGCACTTGTAATGTTATCCTCTGTTTTAATCTGCACTGTAATAACTGTCTTGATGTCTGCCCCCTTGTGAGGTGTCTTTGTAAATGAGTCTCTGACTCAAAGGTTGTAAACCCGATTTGTAATGAATAAATAAATGAACAGATAAATGAATTCATTCTATTACTGTCCTACTCTTCCCTACCCCACATGTACATCTTCTAAGTTTTCTTCAGTTCAGTTCTGGAGTAGATGTGATATATCTGGAGAAAATATAGACGGAGGGTCTAGTTTAAGTCTTTGCACATATGGAGTAAGAAAGGCATCAAAATCACAGAGAAATGAAGCACTAGGGCATTGATGTGAGGCATCTCTAACATTGCTTTTAACATTTCCTTGCTCCAAATCTATATTTTGAATCTGATGCTTTCTTTCCTTTCCTAAATATACCTCAGACTGTTCGCATTATACTTCCTCACCTTTATCTGAGTCTGTTGCTCCTTTTGTTCTTTCTGTTCTAACTCTTCTTCATATCATACCTCCATTCTCTGTTTCAAGTATCCTTATAGATCTCATCAGTGGATGCTCATTCATACGTAACTGTCTACAATTTAATATATCCATTTTTGGGGAAGGAACTTATACAGGGAAGGATTGAGCGTTGAATTCTTAAGGTCTCCTTTTCCCCACAAGGTTTATTTGACTTCCTGGAGCTAGAATATAGCTAATAATTTTCTTCACTGTTTTCTTTACCATTCCTTCCAGACTTCTCTTTAATTTCTTTTCTGATTTTGTAACATATAGAATTTGCATTTATTCTTATTTTTGACAACCCAGTCATCATTATTTACTTTCCTTATATTCTATACTATCTAGGATGAGCAAAAGGAGAATAACACTAGCAGTATACAAAATGCTCTAGAAATAGTTTATAAAAGAAGTGGCTTATTCACCATGGAATAATAAAAGTCTAAAATAACCTTGTAGAAACTTCTTTGCTACTTTCAACCATTAAACATTCAAACTTCACACTTTCAGATGCCTAATCACTCTTACACAATTTCATTAAAATGTCAGCTGAGCGTTCTCGTTGGGCAAATTCTTAGTTTCCTTTGTGAAAGAACCCGTGAGCCCTTTCAAATTATAATTTTATACTTTAGTCCTTTTAGTTTTTCCTTTAGCTGTTTACTATGGGTTCACTTTATTTCTTCTTTTATTTATTCCTGGGTTATATATTTTACTTTTGTAATTTGTCTTATTCCCTTTATCTTCCGACTTTATCCCAATGGCAATGCAATTTAAAAATAAAAAATAAAACTTCTTTTCCAACAATATTACTTCTAAATAAAATGTATAACTGGAGCCTTTCCATGGATTCTCTTAAAAATATACATGGATCCCTATATCCAGATGGGTACTCTGCCCACTGGTCAGGTGCTCTCCCAGTTGTGCTCTTTACTTCTGTCCTGGGTGAGTTTAGCCACTGACAACATCTATAAATGGCATAAAAGATAAGGCCTCACTGCTAATTATATAAAATATTTAGAAAATCAAAAGAAACCAGGCAGAAAAGAAGGAGGTGCAAAAGACAGGCTTCTATGCTTCTAGTTATCTTCCAAACAGTTGTTTAAAATTTATTCACAGTATTTAAAGCACAGTCACAGAACTTCCACCTTCTACCAGTTTCTAGTTATTACAAGTAGCATGTCCCTGCTCTCTTAGAATTTCTGAATTCTGCTGCCAGCCAAAAACACTCTTGACTTGTTTCAAAACCGGTAATAGAGAAAAAGTGAACTATATGCCAATTCCGGCTTTTCAGTTCACTATTTCGTTATTGCACAAGCTCTTGCTTCAACGTCCGAAAGAACGCTGAGTTCAAGACTAAATCCACTACCCAAACATGTTTTAAATTAAATTACTACCCATATTTGCGTGATACATAGAAGCAGTATTAAGCTTGTATTGAGTATATCTAATCTGTCTGATATACGGTGACGTAATAGTGACAGCTAACATACCACCAATCAAAATATATTCTAACCCAGAATTTACCTAAGTTACATAGAAACATAGAAACATAGACTTTGTGGCAGATAAGGACCACTTGGCCCACCAGTCTGCCCATTTCCTACCTATTGGATAAGCTGCAGATTTTAGTTAACCAACAGCCTACTTCCTGCAACCCCCACTATTTGCCTTATGTCTGTCCCATGCATGTTTGAATTCCTCCACTGTTTTAGACCCCACAACCTCTTCAGGAAGGCGGTTCCATGCATCCACCACTCTCTCCGTGAAAAGAATTTCCTCACATTACCCAAGCCATCCCCCTCTAACTTTAAATTGTGCCCCTTGTTCTAACACATCTCTTTTCTGAAAGATGCTACCCTCCTGGACTTTGTTGATTCCCATGAGGTACTTAAAGTTTCTATCATGTCCCCCATCCCTTCTTTCATCAAGGGTATACATATTAAGCTCTCAGTCTCTGTTCGTATGGTTTCTGATGTAGACCCTGCACCATTTTAGTTGCCCTCCTCTGGACTGCTTCCATTCTGTCTATGTCCTTGCGTAGACAAGTTCTCCAAAACTGCACAGAGTACTCCAGATGGGGTCTCACCAACTGTCTGTACAGAGGATAACCACTTCCTTTTTCTACTTGTGATGCCCCTCCTATGCATCTCAGTATCCTCCTGCTCTCCTTACTGACTTCTCCATTGCTTACCCACCTTTAGGTCATCTGATATGACTACACCCAGACCCCTTTCCATTATTGTTGTCATTAGTACCTCACCTGCTATTGTGACTCTTCTCCTGGATTTTTATTTCCCAGGTGCATTACTTTGCACTTCTTTGCATTGAATCTAAGTTGCCATATGTCTGACCATTCCTCCAACCTTGCCAAGTCCCTTCTCATCCTTTCTACCCCCATTGTGTATCAACTCTGTTACAGATATTTGTGTCATCCGCAAAAGGCATACCTTTCTTTCCAGACCCTCTGCAATGTCACCTATAAAGATGTTAAGAGGACTGGACCCAGTACTGAGCCTGAGGTACTCACTAGTAACCCCTTTCTTCAGAATGTGTTCCATTCACTATTACCTTCTGTGTCCTGTTGTGCAGCCAGTTTGCTACCCAGGCTACCACCCTGGGACCCACTCCCAGGCTGGCTAACTTGATTATTAATCTTTGTGCGGGACTGTGTCAAATGCCTTGCTAAAGTTTAGGTAGGCCATATCCACAGCCCCCCTGGTCTATTACTTGGTCACCCAGTCAAAGAAATCAATTAGATTCATCTGACATGACCTTCCTGCTGTGAATCCATGCTGCTTTGGGTCCTGTGCCCCTGTCCTCTAGGTACTCAACAATTCTTTCTTTCAAAGTGATTCCATCATTTTCCCCACCACTGAGGTCAAACTAACAGGTCTGTAGTTTCCTGCTTCTGCCTTGCTCCCACTTTTGTGAAGGAGAATCACATCTGCCCTCCTCCAGTCCTCAGGTACCACCCATCTTCCCATGATTTGTTAAAAGTGTGGTTAGTGGTGTCACTAGGTCCTCCCTTAGATCTTTTAGGATTCCAGGGTGAATCCTGTCAGGCCCCATTGCTTTGTCCACCTTGAGTTTTAGGAGTTCTTTCAGTACTCTTTCTTCTGTAAATGGACTGGTGTCAACCCACTATCTACAGTGCTTCTATTGTTTGGTTTAGTAACGCCTCCTCTTCTTCTTTTGTGAATACGAGCAAAAGTATTCATTCAATATCTCAGCCTTTTCACTGTCTCCCTCTGCCCACCTCCCTCTCCTTTATTAATCTTCACTATCCTTCCCTTAACATTTCTATATCCTAATGTACCTATAAAGATTTATCCCCCTTCTTAAGTGAGTTGGCTATCTTTTCCTCATTTGGGCCTTTGCTTTTCTGACTGCCTTCCTCACTTCTTTCTGCTTTAATTGATACAGTTCCCTGTCGTGCTCTGTCTGTGATTCCTTATACTTTTGAATACAGCTTTTCTCCTTAACCTTCCCTGACACCTCTTTTGAGAGCCATAGTGGTTTTATTCTGCTTTGTTTTCTTTATTTGTTTCACACAAAGGCTTGTTGCCTCCATGATGGCAGTTTTGATTTTTCCCATTGTTCTTCCACCCTCCTTTCTGGCCATTTGCTAATGCATTCCTCAGGTATTCACCCATTATGCCAAAGTCAGCCCTTCTAAAGTCCAGTATCCTTGTCTTTGTATGGCTTGTCTCCATGGTTGTGTTTATTGTGAAGCACACTGTGCAGTGGTCACTTGTTCCCAGATGTCTACTAACTTCTAAGTTTGTGATCCTCTCTCCATTTGAGAGTACCAGGTCTAATATTGCTCCCTCCTGAGTGGGTTCCACCACTAGCTGTCTAAGGCATGCTCCCTGTAGGGCATCCAGAATGACCCTGCTCTTGGATGTGGCTGCAGTCCATGTCACCCAGTTAACATCTGGCATATTCAGGTCCCCCATCAACAGTATGTCCCTTTTTCAGCCATTTAAGAATGCTCTCTATCATTTTCTTGTCCATTTCCTCCCTTGAGATGGGGTCTGTATACAACCCCTGTACAGATTGTGATGCCCTTCCCTGTCTCCAAGGTGACCCAGAGTTCCTCTTGTCCTCCCTTTACTTTTTAGTTCTGTAGCTTTGATCCCTTCCCTTATGTAGAGCTACTCCAACTCCTCTTTACCCTCCCTGTCCCTTCTGTAGACTGTGTACCCTGGTATGTTGACATCCCAGTCATGGTTCTCCGTGTACCATGTTTCTGTGACTGCCACAATATCCAAGTGTTCCTCTTCCATCAGGGCTACTAGCTCTGGAAGCTTGTTTCCAAGACTATGGGCATTGGTACTCATTGCCCTCCATTTAATGTTGGATTTATCCTTTTTACCCCATCCCTGCTTTTATTGCCTTGTCCATTTTCTATTTGCCCCTGTCCTGCCCTCTGTCAAGCTTGGTACCTCAGTGTTTACCCTACTACCTGCCATGTGTTGTGGGGAGGCTTGAACTTTCCTGTTTCCTATCAGCACCTTCCCCTTGCTGGTTTAAAAGCTTGCCAAGGAAGCCTTTAAACCTGTCACCTAGAGCGTGTTTCCTTCCTAGACAGATGCAGACCATCATGCCAATATAGACCTTCATCTCTCCAAGTGGACCCCAGTCCCCAATGAAACCAAAGCCCTGTGCTCTGCACCAGTTTTCAACCATTCATTAAACTGCATGGTGTGCAGTACCTAGCTCACCCCTGCCATAGACTGGCAGCACCTCTGAGAAGGTTACCATGCTTGCTACCTGTCTGAGGCCCTCCCCATCTCCACAAATTCATACTGCACTGATCTCATGCCTAGCTAGGTCATCTGTCCTGGGGTGGACAATAATATTTAGTTCCTCTCCTGTGATGCTGCTTCTGCAATCCTGAGGATTCACTTCCTATCCCTCAAAGCCATGGCACCAGGCAGGCACCTTCCCTCTCCTCTCCCTTCCCCATGTCTACACCCTAACAACTGAGTCCCCTATCAGAGCTGTTTCTTTCCCCTATGGTGTCCTTGCCACTCTTTTGTGGGTCTCTCTTGTGGATGTCCCCAGCATTTTCTTGGTCTCCAATGAGGGTGTCATCATCGAGGAACCTTGATTTGCCAGGATGACATATGATTTGTGTAGAGGTGCAACTCAGGGGCTACACCTCTGTTTCACCACCTCACCTCCCGAACCTACTGTGGTCCATCTGCTCTTCACACATGGCAGCCTCTGAGGCAGTGGTTATGGAACTGGTGCTCTTTGGGTGGGGAGGCCTCCTTAGTCCTTGCCAGTTCAGCCTTGAGGTGGGTAACCTCCTCCCTCAGAGCTGACAATTGCCTGCAAATAGGGAGCAACGCAGGTTCCAGAATGTCTCCCGGAAAATTGCGCCTCACAGCCAGTGCATTGCACCACTCCCCACATGTCCCTCTTCTAATAATATACAATGAGTAATACATAATTTTTTTGTTTTCTTTTTTTTTTTTTTTTGCTTGTGTGTACTTACCCTGTATGCACTGTGCTGGTAATTAAGAATATGACAGTTCTGCTCCAAGACCTGTTAGGAAGTGATGTCAGAACCTTGGCTATAAAGGAAATGCCATGCCTGAGGTGGGCGGGGTGAGGGAAGGGTGGGTGGGTGAGGCCACAACCACTGGTGACTGTTAGAAACAATCAAATACACCACTGCTCCACCACCCTGGTGAGTACTGCCCTTCGTAGTAAGTCAACCACCACCACAATGTACTAGACCACTGCTCCTACACAAACCACTCTACTGAGTCCAGGGATAAAATGAACTCACTGTTCAGTCAGCAGGACACTTCTAATATATTGCACAAATATCCTTCCAAATCCTATGTGTCTAGCACAGAAATCAAGCAACTTCAGTTGTATTTAACCCTCTGGTTATAAAATTACTACACTTTAATGGAATCCTGCAATTCTTCATGCCAATAAGAAAATAATAAAACTTTCTGTAGAAAGTGTAGCTTACCTTCCTAGTCTCCTACAATATTATGTTTTACCAAGTTCCCAGTTCCTCAAATCGTTCTAGTTTGTTCTCTGCAGTATAGCAAGTTTCTTAGCTTCCAACAGGAGCAGGCAAGTCTTTAAAGAGTTTTATACAATGGTCAAAGAAGTGTTTTAGGAAAACCGTAAATACCTCGTTTAACTCCGACAAAAAAAGAGCACTTTAGCTTTGATTTAATTTAAAAGCTCTAACAATTTATCAATTTTGTCAGTTTTTTGGTTTTCACTATATGTTTTCCACACCTTACTTATTGCCATCACTATTATCTTTACTATACAAGCCTTTCAAGCTTTAGTCAGCTTTTCCTAAACTTTTCTCCTTTATTTTATAATTTTTTTATAGCTTTATAATTTTCCAAAGTCCAGAAGTCCAAAGCTCTTCATGGAGCACTCAGAGTGTGCCAGAATCCCCATCCTCCAACTCCACAGCTCCACAGCTCCACTGCACAGTTCTAGCTCTTCCGACTTCATAATTCCCCTGGCTCCATACTCCATGGCTCCACTCCACAGGTCCATGTGTCCACAGCTCCACAGCTCTTTGGTTCCTTAATTCCTTTGTTCCTCTCCCACACTCCAACAGAGACTTTTCCTCCCAATCCACCCAAAGGATTTTATTTTCAGCACCTGCTGCAGAGCTCCTCCACCATCTAGGACTTGCTATGGCTAGACAAGCTGCAAAACAGAAGGAAGAGGCCAGGAGACCAAGAAGACCACACAAGAAAGTCTGGCAAGCACTCCAAAGCGAAAATTGTTGTGTCAATGGTGGCATACTTTTCAAACCTTTCCAACAGCAATTTGGAGCACCTGCTCTACCTACTCCTCCTCAATAGGTACAGCATGAAGCAGCCATCTTGGTTTTAATGTTCAGAGCTATGTTAGACTGAATGCATCCACCCTGCTGAGGCCCAACCCTATTGGATGATGGCAATCTGACTGGAGAAATACCATCACTAGCAGAGGACACTCTGTCTGAGAAGAACCCTGCAAACTCCTCACATGTTTGAGCTGAAAATGTTCTAACAGGTACCAGACAGGCCGGATATAAAAGCCTGTCCATAACTCAAAAGAAGCTGAGCTTGTCAGTTCTTCCTAGCTACAATCATCCTGGATATAAAGTTGCCTTTTTATGGGTGATTGCATTCTGATACACATCATAATCAGCCATCAGAACCAGTCTGTCCTCCTGGGTCCTGGTTGTCCTTCAATGCCTCTTTAACCTCTGTCACCTGGTTTTCAACACCCTCAGCTCACCATCAAACCAAGGTGAGTCAAGATGCAAATCCAGTGGGCATACACAAGCCAGGGCCAGAAGATCCATGGCCCCATGACAGGCCTATTATAGGTTGCAACAGCCTCCTCCAGACCATCCACACTAACCTCCAAAACAGACAAAATGTCCAGTTCCACCAGTAGTCCCTCTGGCTGTAGCCCTTTTAAAGGATGGAACTGTACCATTTCAAAGGGAAGGACATTTTGGGGTGCTTCCAAACCTGACAATGCAGTGATCTGATCAAACAACTGGATCAATCTTGAGGGTGTTAATCTCAGCCCAGAGAAAACACCAGATTGAGTACATGTCTGAAGCTGTGGGTCCTGACCATGGTTTCAAGAGTTAGGCCAAGGGTCTCCATGTTAAACAGGAAGTCCCTGGCACCAGACAAAACCTTGTCATCCACCCATGTGTTGAATTTGCCAAGAACAAGCCATCTCAGAGTTTCAAAACCCTCTAGATGACAAAGGCCATCACCACTTGAAGGAAACTCCTGTCCCAACCATGTGGGACGGTAAAGCAGGAGGACCCTAAATCCACTCCAGGACCCCAATACACTGCCACAAACTCAAAAGAACAGGTGTCTCCCACTGGGTGTACAGTCAGGCCCAGCTCTGATCTAAAACAAATGACTATCCCCTCCCTGCATTCCTTTCTCAGGCAGTGAGCCTAGAGAAATTGGCCAGGACTGATGCCACCAACACAGGGTTGGAGGTGTCCCCAGACAGGTCCCCGTGATGCATGTCAGGTTGACTGATGCCACAAGATCATCCATTATGGTGGTCTTGTTTGCCATTGCACAACACTACCGAAGAGAATGAAAGGCAGAGGCTGATCCATCAGCTACCTGCCCCATGGTCGGAAGGTTACCTGGGAAGAGAGATAGGCACAGGGGCTCCTGTTCCATCTGCCTCCCCATCCCAGGGCATATCCTGGTCCCTACCACCCAAATTGGCCTCCCTTCAATTGTATCCTCATAAACTTCCCCTTCCACCCTTATCATAATAGCCAGCCTTCTACACCATTAATGAACTATGGCCAGAAGGGCTGGGTCATGGAAGGACACAAAGCCTTTAAGAGGGAAGGAGAATAACAAAGCACAGGGTCTGAACTAAGAAGTCCATAGCTAATACTCCTTAATAAATCTACTACTCTATTCAAAATTACACTTAATTTAAAATCCACAACCCACCCCAATAACCCATTCACACACACCACTCACTTCCACCACAGCACCTCACCCATGCCACCTTTACACTATAAATCACAAACACATACTGTAATCTTCACCCACCCTCAACCCTTTAAAACTATACCAAATATCATACCCAATAAAATCAAATCAGTTACAGGGTGTCCAAAGTCCAAGGAGCATCAATCAGTGCTTATAATATTGATTTTAGTCCCATAAAGTACGTTATAATCAGGAATCCATTCACCGGATACGAGATCCAAAACTGACCTTAAAGTGTTGGTCTACAGAGGGAAAATCAGTGCCCAGGGAACAGTTCCAGATATAACAATACAACAGTGCAATACAGTCTCTCACCAACCAGACTGCAACAGCTGAGGCACTCCAAGTTCTCAATCACATGACTGGCCCTTTCTGGCCATGTGCTCACCTCAAGCTTTAGAAAACTCCAAAATCTCCAGGGCTGCTCCACCAGATCATCAGCAACAGGAGATAAAACAACAAGAATACAGTTCAGTTTGACTCTAGAATTCCCATTTCTGATCACATTCAAGGCCATCTCATGGCCTTGTGTTCACTTCGAGCTTACTCCACAGAACAAATGACTCCTCTATCCTGCAGTGCTGGTCACATCTGAAGTCTTTCTCCATGGGCCCAATATGATAGCCTTCCTCCGTGGACCCAAACTTCAATGTTAGTACCACTGCAGACCACGCTGGTCAGACTCTATCCTCTCCCCAGGAAGCTTCCTGCAGCATGCATAACGAAAGACAGAATGCCAGAGCAATCCGCTCTCTCAGTCCTCTGGCTCTCTGCTACTCAGTGTCAAAACTGGCTGACCCCATTCACTGTACCTCGCCATCAGCCAAACTCCAAAACTCCATAGCCCTCCTTAGTCCTCTGGCCAGATGTCAACACCGCAGCACTGCTGAATCTCTGTCAACCGATCCTGCTCTTCACCTCCCAGGTGATGGTCACAGATTATCATTGCTTAGAACTGAAACTGCCTAATAAATAATAAAAGTAGCTTCAAACTCTATCTCACTGTTCCTCTCAATGTTGCTCCCTGCCTGAACCTCACCACTAACTAACTAGCACCAATACAAATTAAAATAAAATTAACATAAAACAAAATTTAAACTAACAGGAGGAAAAGCAAAAAGCAAGGAAAAAGGGAAGGATAAGGCAAGAAAATGGACCCTCTTGCAGGCTCCCAAAGCACAACCCAGTGTGGCCGCCATCTTCCAGGTCCTAGAACCCAAGATCACATTTATGTTGGATATCACATTGCAATATTTGCAGTGGTTACAACATTTGCATCTGAGGTTGGGCAGAGGAAGAAATCCATACTCTTTGCTTGGATTGTATGCTGTGTAGCACAGTGTCATTAATGTTACGTGCTCTATGAAAAGCAGAGTGGGTAGTTTTACTGTAACCTCTTTCAGTTTGGGTTTGATTCTCAGAATATCTCAATTTTTAAATATTTATTCTGAATAGCCTTTGCATTTGTAAAAATGTGGTAACAAATTTATACTTGTGCCCTCCCTACCAATTATGGCTTTGTTTGTAGGAAGGTTTCCGTAGGAATATTGTCTACTTCAGCCTTGCCTTTATAATGACCTCCAAGCCATATTTTCTGGTCTGAAAAGATGCCATAATAAATTTTCTGCTGTATCCACATAATCATTCTCTTCAGAACAGTTCCTCTTCATTTTCATGAAGTGTCACTTGGGAATGGTAACTATGGTGTGATGGGGTGACAGCTTCTAGCATGGAGTAAAGTGTTTCTGTCAATGGTTTTATGATATAGTGAAGTCTTCAGACTTCCATCTACCTTTCTCGTTATGCATATATCTAAGACAAAAATTCTTACCATGTCATGATTAATTGCAAACTTAAAACCAGGTCTGTACGATTCCAAATATTGTTTGAATTTCAATAATTCAGCTGGTGTCCCATGCAACACCATGATGCAGTCATCAATATAATGCCTCCAGAACTAAATTTTAGTTTTGTATGGATTGGTGTCTGCATAGATTACTAGTCTTCCCAGTAACCCATTGCAAGATTGGCATAGTTAGCAAAACTCATCCCCATCTGTGCTACTGGTCTGAAGATAAAGGAATCAATAAAACTAAAAAATTGCTCTCTAGCACAATCTAAGGCATCTCTATCAACAATTTTGTAAGGGGTCCCTCCCATCAGTTCTTTTCCCCAGCAAATATTCCAAGGCTTCTAAGCCATAATCACAAGGAATATTAGTTCTCTTCACATCCGTAGTTACCAACATCCCCCTTCTCCACACACACATATCCTCAGCTATTTTATAACCTTTTGTGTATACTTAAGATACAGTCTCAACTGTTCAACTAGCAATGTGATGTAATAATCTACATACTGACAAAGGATTCAGAGGGGACCCTTGTCACAAAATGATTAGCCTACGTTGGGGTCTTGCATGGTTTTGTGACTTTTAGTGAGAACATATGATAATGGCCAAAGTGGAGTACGTAAAATACCTTTTTTCCACTGATCCAACCCTTTTCAAAAGTGTTCTGAATTAAGATATCTACCTTATGTTTTTATTGTAAAGTGGAATCACTAGTGAGAGGTTTATATACCTGCCTGTCCAACAGTCATCTCTCCACCTCCTTGATGCAAGCACTGGTATCCATCACCACAACCCTCCCACCGTCAGTTGGTTTAAGTGTTATTGCTTGATTAATGCCTAAATTTACTATGACTTCCTTTTAGCTTTTGACAAGTTGTTAAAATAACTACACCTCCTTCCATAGATCATCACATGCCTTAAAGGAAGTAAGAACTGTGGGGTTCATTGGTGGCATAAATGTTGTTCTCCTACACGGTGTGGCCATTCCTAGCACATTTGTCTCATTTATTTGTTCATCATCTAGTTGTGAGTTTGAACTCCACCCCTAGCCCCTCCATCAGAGAGTCAGTATTCAAGGGTTGAAAAAAGCACCTCAGGTTTAGCAAACATACAAATTTAGTGAGCTCTATATTCATTTTACATTTATTAACCCTTGTCGAGGGTATACAACTCAACCCATTGTTTAATGCTTGTATTTAAATTTCTGTGAGGTTCAATTTAGACAAATTAATAACAATATTATCAGAAACATCTCCCAATGCATTGCTTGAGGTGGATTCAATGATCAATTATGGTACAGTAATATCAGTTCTTAAAACACTCAATTCAGTCACAGGGGAATTTGAAAAAAACATCACTATGTAAATTGTTATTGTGTGATGTTGCAGTCCCACTTTGTTCTATTACACCCTGTCCAGATGTAGCTGTATAAAAGTACCCTTGACTATTATTATTATAAAATAAGTCAAGTTGTTTTGATGGTACAGTCTCACTTTGCTGATTTAATTCAGTAACAAGGGAATCAATATCTTGGCAAAAATCAAGGTTCTGAAAAGTGCATTTTCCATACTCACTTGCCCCTCTGTTCTATTGCAACAGCATGAAATAAGTATCATCAGAAAACTGTGGTGCATCTCATTAAAAGGTGTATAGTCTGATGTAATGGGATTTAATATTGACTTTGTTGAAAATAAACTTGTTTCTGTTGTTGCTTCCTCTGTAACTGTAGCTGCCTTGTCCTCTCCCACCTTGACCCTCTCTGTCCCTCCTCATCCTCCTCTTACTGTTTCTTGTGTATTTGGGAGGCTTCTCTGAGGGGATGAGGGTGGTGAAGATGTGGTCAGGGGATGGTGACCCCTCCTCATCCTCTGAGAAAGCTGTTGATTGTGAGTCAGAGTCTACAAGGCTGACTACTGGGTACTGGTCAAAGAGAACGGCTTTGGGTATATGGGAAAATACAGCAATCTAGTTCCCATGAGGTATAATGTATTCCCTGAGAAAGATATCACAATTACCCTGGAGGTACAGGAAATCTGCCACAGCACTCTGGGAGCACAGATGCCATCATGGCGTACCTATCATGATGGGAAAATTCTCACAACAGGCAGACATCATATAGTGGTGGCCCAACAGTGCCTCCAGACTGGAAGAATGAGCTGCTAACTGTTGGTGCACACAATGCTGCAGGGTGTGGATGCTACAGTTGAGGAGGATAACTGCACAGGACCCAGGCCAGCATCTTCAGACCCTGTGCCACTCCACTGCATGGAACAGTTTGGGCTACACCAGGGCACCTTGAGCAAGTTGTGTAACCAGGTCAGGAACACTAAACAGCTCACCACTAACTGGTTCAGGGTTATGTCAGCAGAGACCAGGTAGTGTGTGCCCTGGCCTACTATGCCACAGGGCCCTTTCAGTGGGTTACAGGTGACAAGACATGGGTGAGCTAGTCTTCCATGTCACATACTCTGTGGAATGAGTCTGCTGGCACATGTGGGGAATACATCCATTCCTCATGGACCTGCTGGGCATAATGGGCAGTGCAGTAGGCATTCTATGAGTAGTATGTGTTCCAGAAGGTTTGGAGCACTATAGGACTGCACACATGTGTGCTAATCCTGGTGCTACATGTCAATGAGGAGGAATACAGGATCGAGAAAGGATTCCACAGCATGAATATACAGTTAGTTGTGGATGAGGAGGACACTTCATGAATGTCAGTGCCCTGCATGTACCCAGGCTTAATGCAAGATGCCTTCATTTTCATTTGTCATGGCTGAGGAGAGTACTGGTTGATAAAGGCTGCAGATCCGGTGTCTGATAGGCATATCAAAGACAAATGGAGGGGCAAAAATAATCAGAATGCAGTCTCTACTTCAAGTTAGTGATTATTTTCAGGCATTTCCTGTAGGCATTATCATCCTCTGTGTGTTGCCTATAACATAGTAGGCATCTTCAGGAGACTGTCAAAATGCTGACTGAAAATATGTAAAATGAATTACCTGCATCAAACTAGAGTTAAATGAATTCCAGTGTGTATAGTATGTTTTGCAGTCTGCAAACTACTTATAATGTGTTCAGTTTTCAAAAACTCATACAGTTACCAGCAACAGAATTTCTCACAGTGCTCATATCTATCTATCTATCTATCTATCTATCTATCTATCTATCTATCTATCTATCTATCTATCTGTCTATCTAAAATTAAATGTCACTGTTTAAACAATTATAACAGAAAACATGACCACTTTCAACAATTATTCCATGAATCACATAACTTACTAACACTCTCACCGAGTACAGAATAGTAAACTCTGGACAGAGTCCTTTACCCCTTTGCCATCTGATAAAAATGCTTGTACCTGACTACATGCAGCTCTTAGCTTAGTGCATAGGCACAATGGACATAGACTGTCCAGAAGAAAGGTAATACAGGGTATTTAATGACAATGTTAAAATGCATGCAAGGCCAATTTATGATTTAAAATTATTTAGGATAAGCACTTACAATAGTGGTATGGCTGCTCAGTTCCTTCAGGCTCTCAGGCATGTAAGACATTGTTGGCTAGAGCCTTGAATTTAAATCCTTTCATGCTCACTGCCATGGCTGTACATCAGCTGTGTCCTGCACGATGATGTTGACCCGATGTGTGTGTGCAGAAAACAGCACTAACAGGTTGCTAGGCAACCATACTCAAACCTAAGAGCTGAATATTGGTCTTCAGGTTCAGGGTCATGGTGGTGAGCACACTGACAGTTGATGATGGATTGGTGGGGATAGCACTTCAAATACAGAATCATAAAAACATAGGGGCACAGTCGTACCCTATAGTTGAGGTTGATACCCTGTTTAATGTTAAACCAGTATGGCGCAGTGGTTTAAGGCTCAGGCTGCAAATCTGGAGACCTGGGTTTTGAATCCCACAGCCCCCACTTGCATGCTGTGACCCTGAGCAAGTCACTTAACTTCCTCGTTTTCCCAGGTTGCACCTACAAACAAGCTTCAGCTTAGGTGTATCACCTGGTAAAATAATTGGTAAAAATGTTACACTTTATTAACTTGCAACCAATTAATGAGTTGCACAAAATTTGGTATCGCTATCCTGTGGTGTAGTTCTCTTGATGGGCAAGTTTCATTTCAGTCAGATGTACAGATTCTGAGCTCCAGATAGTCCAAAACCTTAAAAGTCACCATTTTTGCAGTTTTTCCTCATCGCCTTGTGTCTAGACATTGGGGAATTTTGGTGTGATTTGACTATGGTAGACACAGTTTGGGTAACTGAATTGCCATGGTTTGTTTAGTGAAAAATATTAATCTGTTGCGAAGGTATTCAATTTTAGGTTCCTATTGTTTTCAAAGGAAAGTGCACTGTCCAGAATAGAGGGATAACATTCTACAAAGGATTGACCTAGCGGAAAAGGATTCTTTCTCCTGAGACCTGTTCCTTTTGTGAGACAAAATCCTTTTTGTGAGCCACTGTCTTGTTTTTTTTAATTCCACCAACTAAAAACATGGAAAATACATAAAATGTTGTCATTTAAAAAAATCAGAACTTAGGTAAACAGGACTATTTAGCTAGATCCTGGTGTTTGTTTTTACAATTAGGGCCAGAAATATTTTTCTGGGCACCTGAAATCTTAGGTGCCCAGCTTAATAAGAGGGCCTTCTGCTGAATTCTTTGCATGAGAACAACAGATTTTATTTAGTTCTGTAGCTGCAGCTGAACTCCTGCTGCTGGCTGCAGTGTGAGTTGTGACCTCCGTTTTCCATGGTGTGTACTGGCACTCCTCACTCCTGATCACTGTCCCCATATATTCCCTGGTGTTAGGTGGCACCTCTCACCACCACCCTGTGATCGCTCTCCCCTTATGCATATGGTAGTTCTCTTTATATACACAGTAAGGTCAGAAAAGCACCCTTAGTTAGTGAAGCACAGAAATGGTTTATGTAAAAAAAAAAAACTGTGTGTTCCATTAATAACAGTGCAATATGAATCCACAAAGATCTGACCAGCACAATGCTGCTGATGTTTATGTGGATGCTATACTATTATTATTGTAATAAACAGGTTTTTACTTTAAACTGTTACTTTTTCAGCCCGTACTGTACTACATTGATTTTGCATAGCACCGTAACCTTTCCTGGTGCTCACAACTTTTCCTTCATTTCTTTATATAATCTAACACTGGGATGCCCACCACCAGTGTTGGATGCCATCCTCATTGTTTTATTTTAAGTGTCGACATTGGGGCCCAATCCTGTGTCGGCATTACATGCCCTCCAACAGTGTGGAGCACTGGGAGCCCAACCCCAGTGTCGCAAAATATATATTTGTTTCATCTCTGTAAAAGAAAACAGTCCATCTACATCTTTTTTTAACCTGACAAAAAGAAAATATTTCTCTTGTTGTCCCCGCCCATCCACCTCCCCATCCCAACCCTCCCACTGAGCACCAACCATTCCTTTCCCCTTAATCAATACTTACCACCAGAGGTCATAGGCTATCATATTCTGTGGACTGAGACATGTCTGCACTCTTCAAAGCCAAACCATGATCTGAGGAATCAAGGTCAGTGCCATATAATGTACTGTATTTCAATGGAGTTTTAAACTTATGTTCATAACTTTGTCATTTTTTTAATATTTTCACCAAAGTTTCAGCATGCCCTTTTGGGACCCCAGCTCATGAACATTGGCACTATCATTTCATTATTTGAGCCTGGAAGGTGATTTTGTGGTCACTGGAAAAAATCACCTTTTGGAACTGAATAATGAAATGTCACCACCAGTGTTTATGAGGTGGGGTACCTAAAGGCCATGTTGAAAATTTTGTGAAAAAATTCCTAACAATAGCTGAGTTATGAGAGTTCATTGAACGTTTTCTATGCACAAGCATAACTTTGGTAATTTTCAATATTTTGTCTCCAAATTTTCAACATAGTCATTTTGTACACCACCTTATGAACAGCACAGCTGCCATTTTCACATCCCTGTCTGAAACATGTTTTCATACCTGTGGTGTGGAATAGTGTTTTGGTATGGATTTGACAATTGTAAACTATGGGATTTATGAGTAGGGACTTAAGAAGACTATGTTGAAAATGTGGAGTCAAAATATGAAAACATGCCAAAGTTATGACCTTTTGTTGCAATTTCACTACAACCGCTAGTAACTTTTGATTTTTTTTTTGCATCATATATTTATTAAAATTTTACATAAGGACAAAAACAAGCAACAATTAAACATAGAACAATTAATACTAAACTAATAAATCTAAAAATATATACGGGTCAAATTCATTATAACAAAAACAAAGTTTGCAAAGTTACATAGTGTCTTATGCTTTCAATATATTTCATATCAATATATTGCACAGAGGTCCTTGTTCTGTCTATGGTCATCCCATTTCCTAGGACTGTGGATGTTGGTTCTCCCATACCTAGATGGGATCTCCTTGTCTTCCATCCATTCCAAACTATAGCAGGCCCTCCTCAGCAGTTGTGCTTCCCCAGAAGACAGTGAGTTCAGGAATGGTTCCCATGTGAAGAGGAACCTTTCTGTATTGCTATTAGCTACATAAGTTAGATGTTCAAGAATGAGTGTCTGGATGGCAGAGGTGCACCACTGTAGGACTGTTGGCTTATTTCAGAGACCCATGTATTCAGTATACAGTGTCTCATCAAACTTTTGAAAATTAAAATTTTTTGACCCTGATTTTCAACATAGCCTTCTTATCACCCCACCTCATGTCATGTTTCAAATCCTGGCCAAAACATGATTTCAGGCATTGCAGTTGTGCAGAATTACATTTTGGCCAGGATTCAAAATTATTTGTACTGGGTGCAAGAGGTGGAGTAATAAGGTCACTGTACTGACATTTTGGTCACTGTTGTCCTATAAATGGAAGAGCAGGGCCCTGAGGGCTCTGTGCTGCCACAGCTACATACATATACACATCTGCTGAATGGAGGGATGGGAGCTCAGGGTTCATGGGACCCTTCGCCTCCCACAGTAAAATAAGGATACTATCATATTATATCAAAAAGTAAGGAAATAAGTTGCAAAAACTTTGTTAATGCTCCAGTTAGTGTCAAAGTGACAAAAGATGGGAAATGAGGTGCTAGGGTTTCCCTAACACCCCACCTTCCCAAACATGGCAGGAGAGCAGGTGTGGGATGTGCCTTGGGCTTCTCAAGCCTATCGCTCACCTCATTCTCATGAAGTCTACACATCTGACCTTAGTTAGAGATGGAGTGGGATGAGTGTTAGGCTTGAGAAGCCCAAGCACCACACCTGTTCTCCTGCCTGGTTTGGGAGGGTGAAGTGTTAGGAAACCCTAACACCCTCATGTCTTAACTTCTCGTCACTAACCCTCAACTGAGCATTAACAAAGTTTATTGCAACTTATATATGTTATACCTACAGCAATCAGTTCTTTACAGAAAAGCCTTGCTGTGGCTGAATTTGTACATACATCTTATGAACAATACAACATTCAAGTATTAATTTATACAGCAAAAGTATCTAAATACTGAAAACATTGAAGTTATATCATGTAAAGTTTTCTATGTTATACTTTTATTCACACAACTTTTTGCCTAAAAGGTTATAAGTTGATCCTGACTGATCAGTCTAAATTTTAAACCAAACCTACCATAGTGTCTAATGTCAAAATTTACAAGGGCTTAAAATATCTATCAGATCTGCGTATAGCCACAAGATGTAAAGGCAGTGGAGGCAAAGATCAGACTTGGTATTAAGTTGAGTGGGTATGAATATACAAAGTGTTGAAATTTTGGATGCTACAGAAGTGGGAACAAATTTATAGTGTTATCTTGTGGGCAAGCTTGAAATAAAGAGGCTTGCACACTTTAAATGGGCAGGACCCATTGTCCCACACCAGGCCAATAAGGTGAGGCTCGGCAAAAATAAGGGAGGGTGAGAGGAGGGAGGCTAAGGAGGAAAAGAGGTGGTGCCAAGGCATCACAAAGAGAGTGGCATGAGAACAATGGGAAAGGGGATGAAGAATAAAGATTGGACAAAAGGAAAAGGGCATGTGGAAAGGAGCAATAAAAAGGGGCTGCATTCTAGGGAGAGGTCACAATATGCTCCATAAGGAATTTCACTTGTGGAAGCACGTTCAGCCTATGGTAAAGCCATTGGGCATTTGGATTGTATTGGAAGTTAAAGGATGGAGATTTAAGTTAAAGATTAAGTAAGGAAATAAGGCTGAAAGGAGATTTTGCTTGAATTGGAGGGACAACAATGGGAGGACAACAGGAATAACGGAGTAAGAAATAAACAGGGTGAGAGCCATGGAAAATGAAATGTAATGCTACTAATAGGCCTCTGAGACATGTTTAAGAGGATGGTGTTGAGGCATGGTGATATGGGCCACGGAGAACAGGGCAATGAGGCCGGAGGTAGTTGGGGTCACGAGACAGCATAGGGGCACGGCACTATGGCCATGGTGAGAGAGGAAGGAATTTATAGTCAGAGCTGTGGGAGAACATGAGGAAAAGACCTGCCAGCTATGCGAGGACAGAAGGAAAGAGATGTGTGTGTGGGGGCCTGCGGGTGTGCAGCCGAGATGGTGCAGCACCAGGGTGGAAGCACAGATGGCGAGTGAGGCACTAACAGCCACGATGGTCTGACCACCTGGTAGAAGCAGGAGTAAGGTGAAACTCAAAGGGGTGGAAAGCAAGCATTCGGCAGATGGAGGAGCAGAAACAAGCATGAAGGAAGGAGCGTTTTGGGAGCAGACAAAAGAAATAGGATGGGCGAAAAGAGGTCTGGCCTACCACATCAGGAGACTGGTTTGGGCTTGGGAGGACTCAGGCATGACTGGGAAGGCAGGAGTGATAAACAAGGGGCCCTTGGGGCAGGCTAAGAGGTGTTAAATGATGCTGGAGGGTGAGGAGAGAAGGGCAGACAATAAAATGGCGCCCGACCACATGGTGATGGTGTGTGATGTCATTGCCATGTGGGGGGAGGTTGAACAAGCTGAAAAGCATGGAGAAGGCGGATGGGACAAGGACTCAAGGCCTGACAATAGAGAAATGGGGCCGCAATTGAGTGCAGGAATGGAGGCACCGAGGTGCCGGGGGTGGAGAAGGGATTACTGGGATAAAACCGGAAGGAGGACAGGGGCAGAAGGAACAGAGCAAGGCAAGGATGCCAGAAGGGCATTTTACAAGGGAGAAGTGCCACTGGGAAGTGGAAGAAGAAGGAGGGATAGCGCTAGGCCCTCACCACGTGGGATGGTGTGTGACGTCATTGCCATGTGGGGCGTCAACAGCGAGGGAAGGTGAGCACAAGCAGCCCTGTGGTTAGGCAGTGCAGGAGGCAGAAATTAGACCAGCCAAACAGCAATGGACTTCAGGGCTTAGTCCTGGTCCTCAGCCTGGGAAGGCGCTGCATAAGGGGAGGGAACAGAGCAGGAACACAAAAAAAGGGGGAACTGCTCGGCCACCAGTCTGACAAATCAGTTGCAGGGGGATTGTGGAGAGGAGCCATCTCTACCAGGCCTATGACAAAGGGTCCGTGATGGAGACAGCAGCAGGGCACAGTGGAGGAAGGCCACCAGGGGTGGGACAGGACACAAAAAAAAGTGGGAGGGGACAATTACGGTACACGCAGCAAAAGGGACAAAGAAGGCTATGGATAATTGTGTTAATAGATGTGTTGTCATTATAGATATGAAAGAGAATGGCGCCAAGAAAAACAAAGCCAAACAAGGAGGAGGAGTGTTTCAAAGGTGATGGTTCAGTGGAGAAGGCAAATGACGTTTACTGGAGTGGCGAGCCAGAGGTTGTGGAGAAGGGTACAAAAGGAAAGGAAGATGGGAAGGCAAAGGAGGCAACTAAAGGGTGCCACCAGGTCACCACTAGGGGAGCACAGTACAGTGATACATGTGGTGGAGCCGAGCATCTTCCGAGAACCGAGACTGGAGCTGAGTCCGACAGTACCCTGGGGCCAGGGACATCAATGGAGCCAATGGTACCAATTTGCCAAACCTTTCCACCATTACCAGTGCTAAGCGCCAACCGCCACAGACAAGCTGTCCACAAGTACGGAATACAGAAGGAGGGCCATGCCCTTCACAGATGATTGTAACAGGTAATCAAGGGGTGTCGATGGACATCAGTATAAAAGAATATATTGCACAAATGTTAAAAACATGGAGAAAATGGGATGTCAGTTAGAAAAGGCCTCGGGGAAACAAAAAGGAGGAGGGATGAAGGAGGGAGGTCGACGGGGATAATCAGGGGTACAAGGAGGTAAGAACTCGGGGTGCGTCTAGCTGACCACATGCCTACAGCGGTGAAAGAAGATATGGAAAGGGAGTATGTAGATGTCTTTGCTTTGTAAATATGGATAGCATGGAAAAATATGAGGAAAAAGATAGCTTTGAAAAAGACATGGCAGCGGCAGTAGTGCTGCTAAAAAGGAAGATGAGGAAAAACTTGGAAAGGAAAAACATGGGACAGTTGGTCTCGGGCTTTATGTATTTCACAGCCATAGTAATCGAAGCTGGCAGACTTAGCCATACCCTTCTAACCTATTCCCTCATCATAAAAATGTATACAAAAGGGGGCATAGTTGGTTAGGTATGATGAAAAGTTTAGGAAGAGAATGGTGAATTTCAGGGATGCAAAATGGGATGCCAGGCACATAGACCTGTGGTTGGAAATTTACACAGGCCCAACAGACAAAGACACAGAAGGGGACAAAGAGTGGCAGCAGCAACAAAGGCATGCTGGGGACACAACAGAGCAGCTTATTCGTGGCGGTTGCCGTTTCCATCATGTATGTTCTAAGTGTGGGGTCACCACCAGCGGCCCGATGTAGATACAATTGGGAAAAGGGACGGGCAATCAGGACAACGTCCATCAGACAAACCTTTCGGAATGAACACAGTTCATTTCGGGGCAACAGTGGGGACAGGGAGCAGGGGTAGGGGAACAGGGGAAATGGCAAGGCTATCAGCCACAACATCAGGACACATAAGGAGATGAGGGGGTGGTGTACAGCTGGCACGGACTCCTATAAACATAGGAAGGATAGAAAAATGGTTGAGGGCATACCCGGATAAGGGTGCGGCAGAAACATTAAGGGAGGGTTTAAAAGGGTTTTAGTTTACGGTTCAAAGGGCAGAAGAAGCGGATGGTGGCAAATAACTTAAAATCGGTAAGAGGAAAGGAGGAGGTGTTGACTAAGAAAATTGGGGAGGAAATAAGGGCCGGGAGGTAGAAGGCCCTTTCGAGACACTGCCACTGGCCAGCGTGAGGTCTTTCTGCTGGGACTGGTCCCAAAAAAGCAGGAGGGGAATATAGGGTAATCACCACCTGTCTTACCAGAGGGGATTCAGTTAATGATGCCATAGGGAAAGAGGACAGCAGAGTCACGTCAGCCACACTGGAGGATGCAGTAAGACTGATTAGAACAAAACAGGAGGCATGGATGGCGAAAACAGACATAGAGTCAGCACCGCCTGTTACTGGTGAAACCGGAGGACTGGGACTTATTGGGTTTCAGGGTGGGAGAAAGTATTACTTCGATAAAGCCATGATGATGGGGTGTTCAATAGCATGTGCAACATTTGAGATGTTAAGCACCTGGTTGCAGTGGGTTTTCAGAACAGATTGGTGCAGGCGGTAGTGCACTACCTGGATGATTTCCTTTCATTGGGGAGGGTAAGTTAGAGACCCAAGACATGCTCAGGAAATTCCAGAGATTATGCCAGGAATTGGGGTTCCCTAGCCAAAGACAAGACGGAGGGGCCAAGTCACGTTATTGAGTTCTTGGGTCTAGAATTAGATGCAACAAAGGAATTGTTTAACTGCCTGAACAGAAGGTTAAGAAGCTGAAAGAGCTACTGAAGGCAGTAAGAAAGTGCAGGAGGGTGAGACTGCAACAGGCCTAGCAAGTGCTGGGCCATTTAAACTTGCATGTGAGCGCAATCACGCAGAGCATTATGTTTACGGCGTCTGGCATGGCTGGCTGAGGGGGCACAAACCCGCACTACTGGGTAGACATTAAAGGATGACTAGGAGGGACATGGGAGCAATTTCTACAAGAATATAACAGGTGCACATTCTGGCAGGAGGACTGGGTCTATAACATGGATTTGCAGTTATATACAGATGCGGCAGGAGGTATAGGGATGGGAGGCTGCCTCCAAGGAAAATGGTTCTCCAAACCGTGGCCACCGGGGATGGAAATGGGGGTGACAAAAGACATCACCTTTTGGAAATATTTCTGATATGGGTGGAGATGGTGGTATGGGGAGGACCTCAGCAATAGGCAAGTCACATTTTGGAGTGATAACAAAGCAGTTCTGAAAGTATTGAACAAAAGGGACAAAGTCTGACAGGGTCATGAGGGTTCTGAGCAGAATGGTGTGGGAGGTTGTCCCTGAATATGTCTTTCAGGGTGAAACACGTCAATGGAGTGGACAACATGATAGCTGATTGCCTCTACCAATTGCAGATGGACAAGTTCAGGACCTTTGCACCTGAAGCAGAGACAAAGCAGACTGCCATTCCAGATCACATATGGGAGATTCGATTGGGGAGCTGAGGCATTGTTCCACAACTCCTGGGCCCCTCGGACCCTGAGGCGTATGAAACCTCCTGGAGGCCTTTCAAATGTTCCCAGATGAGTATTATGGGCAGGCAAGTGGTCTGGTAACAGGGGAGCAATTGGCACAATTCATAGTCAAGGGTAGGAACCAGAGTAGTGCACTAAATCATGGGAGTGCATTTAGCAGCCATAGGGCAAATCTGCACATTAAGAGGTGGGAGGACCACAAAGACTAACCTCATCAGAAGAATGATGCAGGGTTGGATGAGGGAGCAGGAAGGAGGCAGGATAGCAGGAAGCCGATATCAGAAGGGCTGCTGGTCACCTATTAGGGGCTTTACAGCAGATCTGCAAGTCTGATAGGGAGACAATGGTATTTCATGAGTTATACCACCATGTACAGGGGACCTTCAGGTTGAACGAAATAGTGGGGCACAGCAAGAAGGCGGAGCAGGGGTTTACTGTGGGAAGACATGGGTGGCAGGAGGAGTCATAACAGTTAACCTGCGAGGATCCAAGACGGACCAGACAAAGCAGGGAGGAAGGTGTGTTTACGGGCAACAAAATAAAACCATTTGCATGGTGGACGCCCTGCTGCACCATGTGGCAGACCAAAAAACCAAGGTAAGGAAGAATATTTTTATACTGATGATGGCAGGCCAGTGTCTGGGTACCAGGTGACAGTGGTACTGGGCAAGGTGCTTCAGTTTCTTGGGAGCCAACAGGGGTTATTCTTCCCATTCATTTAGGATCAGGACAGCCTCTATGATGTCTGTACAGGGCATGGAGGCCGAAGAGATTAAGAGAGGGAAGATGGTTATTAGGATGCTATAAAAAATACATAAGAGAAGTACAATACTAAAATGTTTCTTTTTCTTCCCACAAGCAGGTACTAAAGGAAAGAAAAGGGGGAGGGGAGGAAGGAGGACATTGAACAAAGACTCATGCTTATGCTTTGATCAACCAGGTACAACCAAGAAGCTCGAGGCATGGATTTGCAGAAACTCATTGTGCACTGGGTGGAAAGATGGGCAACCCGGAGACAAGGGAAACAACTGTTCTTGGACATTGACATGATAAGGCTAGTGTGGAAAGACCCACGGGCATGAGATGGGCATAGCTGCTACCAGAACTGAGGGAAATCAGGAAGGACCATAAGCAACTGGACCTGATTGTGATACACCTTGGGGGCAATAAACTAGTCAATGGGGAGGCACTGACAAGCAGCAGAAAAATCCCAGCCTCTCCTACAAAACAGGGTACTAAATGAGAAAAAGACCAAGGTAGAACGGTCAGTGGGGGATGCTGCAACAGAAGGTAAGGCCATCAAAAAATGGAAAGCAATGAGTACCAATGCCGTAGTCTAGGTAACAAGCTTCCTGAATTAGTGGCCTTGATGGAGGAAGGAACATCTGGATATCGTGGCAGTCACAGAAACATGGTACACACAAAACCATGACTGGGACATAAACATACCAGGATACACTATCTACAGGAGGGACAGGGAGGGTAAAAGAGGAGGTAGTTCTTTACATAAGGGAAGGAATAAAAGCAACAGAACAAAAGGGTAAACAGGGAGGAGAAGAAGCACTGTGGGTAAATTTGGAGACAGGCATGGCACCACAATCCGCAAGGGGTTAATACGAACCCCCTCTCAGGGGAGGAAATGGACAAGGAAATGATAGAAAGTATACTTAGAATGGCATAAAAGGGAGATATTGCTGATGGGTGATCTGAATATGCCAGATGTTAACTGGGCGCAGTTGCAGCTGCCACCTGAAGAGTGCAGTTATTCTAGATGCCTACAGGGCATGCCTTAGACAGCTAGTACTGGAGCCCACCGAGAGGAGCAATATTAGACTTGATACTCTCAAATGGAGATGGAGATCACAGATGTAGAAGTGGGTAGCCATCTGAGACTAGCGACCATCGAACAGTATGGTTCACAATAAACACAGCAATAGAGTCAAGCCATACAAAGACAAAGTACTGGACTTTAGGAGGGCTGACTTTGCCAAAATGGGTGAGTGCCTAAGGAATGCACTAGCAAATGGGTGGGAAGGAGGGTGGAAGAACAATGGGGAATAATAAAAACTGCCATCACAGAGGTAACGAGCCTTTGTGTGAAGCAGATAAACAAAACAAAACGATGTAAGAAACCACTATGGTTCTCAAAGGAAGTGGCAGTGAAGGTTCAAGAGAAAAGAAAGCATTCAGGAAGTACAAGGAATGCCAGCAGGAGCAGGACAGAGAACTGTATCAGTTAAAGCAAAGGAGGCTGGGAAGGCAGTCAGAACAGCAAAGGCCCAAACTGAGGAAAAGATAGCCAACTCAGTTAAGAAGGGAATAAAACCTTTATAGGTACATCAGGAACAAAGGAAGACCAAGGGAGGGATAGTGAGGCTTAATAAAGGGAGGAGGGCGGGCAGAGGAGAATGTGAAAAGGCAGAGATACTAAACAAATATTTTGCTCATTATTTACAAAGGAAGAGGGGAGGATAAAACCAACAGTAGTAACACTCTGGATACAGAAGTTGATACCAGCCCATTTACAGAAGAAAGGGTTCTGAAAGAACACTTAAAACTGAAGGTGGACAAAGCAATGGGGCCTGATGGGATTCATCCCAGAATTCTAAAAGAACTAAGGTAGAACTAGTGACACCACTGACTACCCTCTTTAACAAATCATGGGAGGATGGGGTGGTACCGAGGACTGGAGGAGGGCAGATGTGATTCCCCTTCACAAAAGTGGGAGCAAGGCAGAAGCAGGAAACTATAGACCTGTTAGTTTAACCTCAGTGATAGGGAAAATGATGGAATCACTTCTAAAGGAAAGAATTGTCGAGTATCTAGAGGCCAGAGGGCACAAGACCCTAGACAGCATGGATTCACAGTGGGAAGGTCATGCCAGATGAATCTGATAGATTTCTTTGACTGGGTGACCAAAGTAGTAGATCAGGGAGGTGCTGTGGACATGGCCTACCTAGATTTTAACAAGGCATTTGACACAGTCCCACACAAAAGATTAATATATAAGTTAGCCAGCCTGGGAGTGGGTCCCAAGATGACAGCCTGGGTAAAGAATTGGCTGGAGAATAGAACACAGAGGTAATAGTAAATGGAGTCCACTCAGAAGAAAGGAGGGTTACTGCGGGGTACCGCAGGGTTCAGATAGGACCAGTCCTCTTCAATGTCTTTATAAGCGACATTGCAGAAGGACTGGAAGGAAAGAATGTCTCTTTGCAGATGACATCAAGATCTGCAACAGAGTTGATGCACAGGGTGGGGTGGAAAGGATGAGAAGGGACTTGGCAAGGTTAGAGGAATGGTCAAATGTATGGCAGCTTAGATTCAATGCAAGAAGTGCAAAGGTAATGCACCTGGGAAACAAAACCCAGGGAAGAGTACACAATGGGGGTGAGATACTAACAACAACAAAATGGAAAGGGACCTGGGGTAGTCATATCAGATGACCTAAAGGTGGGCAAGCAATGTGAGAGGCAGCAAGGAGGCTGGGGGATACTGGGATGCATAGGGAGGCATCACCAGTAGAAAACAGGAAGTTATTATCCCTCTGTACAGACAGCTGGTGAGACCCCATCTGAGTACTGTGTGCAGTTCTGGAGACCCAATCTCGCAAAGACATAGACAGGATGGAAGCTGTCCAGAGGAGGGCACTAAATGGTGCAGGGTCTGCACCGGAGGACATATGAAGAGAGACTTAAGGAGCTTAATATGTATAGCCTCGAGGAAAGGAGGAGAGGGGACATGATAGAAACTTTCAAGTACCTCAAGGGAATCAACAAAGTCCAAGAGGGTAGCATCTTTCAAAAAGAGGTGTGCAAGAACAAGAGGGCACAATTTGAAGATAGAGGGGGCGGCTCAGAGGTAATTTAAGGAAGTATTTTTCACAGAGAGGTTGTGGATGCATGGAATGGCCTTCGGAGGAAGGTTGTGGAGTCAAAATCAGTGGTGGAATTCAAGCATGCATGGGATAGTCATAAGGCAATTCTGGGGGTGGGGGTAGAAAGAAGTAGGCTGCTGGTTAACTAGGATCTGCAGCTTATCCAGTAGGTAGGAAATGGGCAGACTAGGTGGGCCAAGCGGTCCTTATCTGCCGTCAAATTCTATGTTTCTATGTTTCTAAGGCCCTGGTTGGGCATCTTTTATCAGATAGAGCATGACATTAAAGTAATCAAAACTTGGTGGCGGAGGTTGAGTTAGCATGGTCAGAAATCACCCTTGGAGGTTGTGGAGACAGGTAGAGAACCACAAGGGGCATAGACAGGGCTAGAAAATGTATGATGCAGGGTAGAGATAGTTCCAGAATATTGGGGAATGGTAATAAAGCATGGATTCACAGAAGAGGTGGATGAATACTACAGAGGGACGGAGTCCATTTGTCGGGGCTTGACTTGAGCCATGTTAAACGCCAAGATGTCAAGTGCATTTGAAGCATGGATGGCACAGTGATAAAAAAAGGAAACAAACAAGATTTGTTTCTTGGGGAAAGCCCACGTCCGCCATGAAGTGGGAGGTGGACTAATGGAAAAAGAAGCAAGGGCATGTGTGTACACCTGTGCCCTGGTGTAGGACATAAGAATAAGAGGTCAGGATACCCCCATGATGTACGTCGGGAGGAGGGAAAAAGAGTGAGAGAGCTGGCTATTAAATTAAAGAGAACAATAAGAAATGATGTAATGTATGCACATCAGTGGAGATGTAAGTTTATGGACAGATGATTGGGAATATCAAGAAAATGTAAAAGTGAATTGGTGAATTATCAAATCATATCAAATCAGTAAAATTATTGCCAAGACTGAGCAACCTCACATTACTAGTCCATGTCTTTATTTATGGGCTGGGTTCTGGGGACAAAGAGGCTTGCATACTTTAAATGGGCAGGACCCATTTCCCATGAGCCAATAAAGGTGAGGCTCAGCAAAAGGAGGGAGGACGAGAGGGAGGAGGGATAAGGAGAAAAAGGGTTGTGCCAAGTCATCACAAAGAGGAGTGGCATGAGAACAAAGGGAAAGGGGATGAAGAAAATGATTGGACAAAGGAAAAGGGGTGTGGAAAGGAGCAATAAAAGGGCTGCATTCCAGGGAGAGGTCACATTTGCTCCATAAGAATTTCCACACACGCACCACCCAAAGAAGCAAGGAAGCAGGGCACTGTGGAAGGTGGAGCACAGTGTGACACTGGGAAAGGAATCTCAGTAAGGAATATGGAGATTGCTGAAGTGGACAGCAAAGAGAAAAAGAAAGGAAAGGAAGAAGCAAGGAGCACGTGTGCGCCCGTGCCCCGGTGCAGGACATAAGAATAAGAGGCTAGGATACCCCCATGATGATGATCGGGGGGGAAAAGACTAAGAGAGCTGGCTATTAAATTAAAGAGAACAATAAGAAATGATGTAATGTATGCACATAAGTGGAGATGTAAGTTTATGGACAGATAATTGGGAATATCAAGAAAATGTAAAAGTGAATTGGTGAATTATCAAATCATATCAAATCAGTAAAATTATTGCCAAGACTGAGCAACCTCACATTACTAGTCCATGTCTTTATTTATGGGCTGGGTTCTGGGAAAAAGAGGCTTGCATACTTTAAATGGGCAGGACCCATTTCCCACGACCCAGGCCAATAAGGTGAGGCTCAGCAAAAGGAGGGGAGGATGAGAGGGGAGGGAGGGATAAAGAAAAAGGGGTTGTGCCAAGTCATCACAAAGAGGAGTGGCATGAGAACAAAGGGAAAGGGGATGAAGAAAATGATTGGACAAAAGGAAAAAGGGTGTGGAAAGGAGCAATAAAAGGGCTGCATTCCATTGAGAGGTCACAATTTGCTCCATAAGGAATTTCCCACCCACGCACCCACCCAAAGAAGCAAGGAAGCAGGGCACTGTGGAAGGTGGAGCACAGTGTGACACTGGGAAAGGAATCTCAGTAAGGAATATGGAGATTGCCAAGGTGGACGACAAGAGAAAAGAAAGGAAAGGAAAAGCAAGGGCACAGTGTGTACGCCCGTGCCCGGTGCAGGACATAAGAATAAGAGGCCAGGATACCCCCCATGATGTACGTCGGGGAGGAAAAGACTGAGAGAGCTGGCTATTAAATTAAAGAGAACAATAAGAAATGATGTAATGTATGCACATAAGTGGAGATGTAAGTTTATGGACAGATGATTGGGAATATCAAGAAAATGTAAAAGTGAATTGGTGAATTATCAAGTCATACCAAATCAGTAAAATTATTGCCAAGACTGAGCAACCTCACAGTACTAGTCCGTGTCTTTATTTATGGCTGGGTTCTGGGGACAATTGATAGTTATGCTATTTCTACCAACACACTTCCCAGTTAGTGTCCTTATTCATACCAATGTTCTCATTCAAAGCATCCATTTCATAGATACAGCACATTTCTGTAGACTCGTGATCTTGCTAAAGTCATTGCCTTTCATTGGGGGCAATGAACTCAAGCCCCAGAAGCATAAAGATACTTCAGTGTGCCCTGCTGTATTAATATGTTCCTCTTCTGGTGTTTGTGAATTGTGAATATTACTTCCATATTCTTGAATTTGCTTTTAATTCATCTTAATGTCTTGCCAAAGTAAATGCAATTAGAGGACACTGAAGAATATAAATTACCCCATGTGGACTCACATGTGATATGCTGTTTAATGGCATATTCTTTATTGGTAAGAGGATCTCTATAAATGGATGTTTTGCTTGTATATCCACATGTGGAGCAGCATCCACATGGAGCCATTCCTGGCTTGAGGGTCCAAGGAGTAGTTGTACTTTCATTCTCTTTTCCCTTGTGATGTTTTGTCTGTACAAATTTGTCCTTAACAGTGGCTACTTTTTAACTGCCATCAATGGAGGATCTTTGAAAATGTCCGCATTCTGTCGGTGGTCCTTAATGATGTGCCAGTGAGAACTGAAAATTATTTTATCTTGGTATTACGTTTTGTGGAGAACAATATTCTATTCTGTAACGTGTTCCACTTTCTATGTGTACCTTCTAAGGCCTGGTCTTGTGTGACTTTTTCTGTTTTCTGTTTGTTTAAGGCATGAATTTGTATTAACTTGATGTTGGATTATGTTTAATAATCTTAACAACAGGGTCATTTGTATGGGATTATGACCTCTAATGATTGTGGCTCTAAACAGAGTGGTATTTAAATTAATCACTGTGAGTTAGATTGATGGGTGGTTGTTGATCAAATGTCATAGGAGCCCTATATAAGTGGTGGTTTACTAACTAGGATTTTTTAGCCTCTGAAGAAATACTGTTGTAGGTTTGAAACATGTTAGGCATTTGTCTGCACTGATTGCCATTTTAATGTAATAAATTGAATTCTGCATGCAAATGCTGTGGAGTCCCTTTTGGATTGGTGTGTGCAGGGAACCTTAAATAGATTAGTCCCGGAGGAACCAGCCCTCTCAGGCAAAGATGCACAAAACAAGGCATCAACAGTATAAGGCAAAACACTGATTTATTGTGCTCAGCTTGAACAACCGTCAAGTTACCCCAGCACTTCAGCTTTACAGCCTTTGTCAGGGGCATGGCAAAGACAGGTACATCACTGTTTAAATAGCCCAGGTGTAGTGTCATTATAATCAAAGTGAGACAAATTAACAATTCATTTTACAAATGCAGAAAAATAATTATGCAAAAGTATACACAGTTATACAAAATCTAAACCTTAGCCTACTCTTTGCCTTCCAGTGACTCTTGCTCCTTCTCCATTTTCCATCCCAATCAGCTGCAGGTCAGTCTGCTTTCTCTTGCTGCCTGCCTTTTCTGGAAGCAGTGCTCTCATAGATATTCACCTATCTCCATCACTCTTTACCATCAAAGGCCTCCTCCATCTCCTTCCGGTTACCAATGCTCATGACCCTCCTTCTCCTCTGCCTCCCTCATGCCCCTACCCCTGCCCCCATTTTCCCCAACTCAAACTATTTTATAATGCTGCCACAAAATATCTTTTTGTTTTTTTCACTAGCACAAACTGATTACTATGTAATCTAAGTTTGCCCAATAATGGTACTTGTATTATATTGTTGAACTGATCTTTCTTTGTATCCCATGCATGTATTGTTGTACTGCTCTGATTTTTGTATCCAAAGACTATTATTTTCTTGTTTCCCAGGTTGCACCTGGAAATGAGCTTCTGCTCAGTGTGTCTTTCCAGTCACCAAATTTTAAATAAATAAATAACAAAATAAATAACTATATAAATAAATACAAAATATTCCTGTGTCAGTACTCACAGAGCAGAAACATTCATTGTACATTTTACATCTCATTTTATGCATTTTAATATATCATAGTTGTCCTGCAGTCTAGACTTTAAAGAGTAAGTGAAGAAGGAAGACAAAAAATGCCATGTGATCACTCAATCAACATTCAAAGCTCAGTGGTCAATCAGTGTTGCTGGGTTATCTGCACTCAGGCACAGAAAGGTGAAGGAGTGACACACCACAATGTCCCTGAAAATATGAAAAATGAATGAATACTCACCAAAATAACACATTTCCATATACTGTATCTCTTTGTCAAAAATGGCTTAAAGTTCCAATGATCATTAAGTCCTACTGGTAGAGTATAAGCACCAAAATAACAAACTTCCATTTATCTCTCTGTCAAAAATAGCTGAAGGTCTCACTGGTAATTAAGACCTACTGGTTTCACACTTTGTAGTCTATATATCCACTGGCTTTCTTTCCTGAGAAACAAGTTTACCCTGTCCCTCATGCCACCAACAATACGGGCCAGGAATGTGAGTACCCCAGCATGCCCTCGAGAAGGTCACCCACCCCTTTGAATTCCATTTGGAGCCATTCCACCTCCACTATAATGGCACAGAGCTGGGCATTATGTTCCATGCTGGCCTTTAGTAGGTCCTTCGCCATCCACCACATTTTTGAGAAAAGCATCCCGAGCAGGTGTGCAGTGGCACTATCCCTCCTGTATCACCCTGTCCTGTTCAATGGCAAGGGTTGCTTGCTACTTGATGGCATGCCAGTTTTGCTGGGTGACCCCACTGTTTGGTGCTGCCTGGCTGCTCAACACTGCTGTGTGTGTGTGTGGGGGTGTTGGTGTACATGGTGATATCTGTGTACCTGTTCTGTGGCATTGTAGTAGGGTCATTGGTTCAGGAGACAAATTGCAGGCAGACAACAAAATCAGTGCATAGAAAATGCCAGGATGGCATTTATCATTTTATTTTATACTTCATGGAATGATTCAAGTTCTTACAGAAGAGAAAAATTGTCATTAGTTCAGCTTCAAAGGATCAACTATTCTGCCAGCAGTACTCTGAGGTCTTATCCTCAGACTCACAGCTCCAGACTGACTCCTGGTCTAGTCTCTATCTCTTTTTAACACCCTAGTGGCAGACTTTTATACATGTAGGTGGGGGTTCGCCTGACCTAGCTATTATCTAATTTACAGAAATAAAACTATCTGGGTTAGTCTAGATTGCCTGGTAACCCACCTGTCTAACATACTACCCACATAGTTTATGACAACACCCTCTCTTTGTATGCAACACTGAGCTAGAATAGCCCAAATATACCTAATTGTATCATCATTAGGTTCATTAGGAATTAAGTCCCTCCCATTCTGGGTGACATCACTTCCTTACTTCTATAAAAGCAGCCATTTCTGGGGCTGTCAGCCCTATGGACAGTCCTGACTGCAGAACCAGGTAATGACTACCACTATTCTTTATGTATAAACCATAGGTATTCCTGAGATGGACAAGTGCATAGAAGAATAAGGGTGCACTCTATTTTCCTTCCCTTGTCAACTTCAGAATACCAGGTAGTAACTGAAAATAAACCAAAACAAAAGGAAGGGAAAATTGTTTAACCAGGAGAAGCACACTAAGCTGAAGCTTGTTTCCAGGTGCAACCTGTTTGCACAAGGAAGTTAAGTGACTTGCTCAGAGTCACACAGTATGCAAGTGGGGGGCTGTGATATTCAAACCTAGGTCTCTCAAGTTTGCAGCTCAGTGCCTTAACCACTGTGCCATACTGCTTCAAAAGGAACAATGTTCTCTTGTACTTTTCTTTCTGTGGGGCTTTATTTCTTTAGCCCTCACTTTGCTTATTCTAATTTTCTAATTCACAAGGGTTTTTGGTAAGCTCAGGATACTTCACCAACCCTAGTAACTTGCAACTTTATATGTTTCACAAGCGGTGGCTGAAATATCACCCCAATGGTAAACATTTCAATTCGCCCCATTTTGACTTTGTTTAATGAGCTGCATTCTGGCAAGCTGCCAGCTGCTCACTATTACAGGTACATTGCACATTAGAGCTAGGAGTTTAGGGTTTTACATGAACCCTGCCAAGCAACTGTTTTGGCTCTAATGGCTTTTCCATTTTTAGGGCACTGGCATATTATAAAGAAACATGTCCTGCATTCTTTACATACTCCCTGTCAGGAGATTTCCACATGCAGCACAACATGTGCCTTCATACAGAATCAGGGCATACTTTAATGCTAGCAGCTCAATAGAGCTGCTAAAGACTTTTCAGAGGCTTTCCTTTTGTATACTGGCTATTGGACAAGGAACAGAATGGAAAGGGCACAGATAATAAAGGGTTGCTACTCTTGTCCTTACAAGTGTTTGTGGCAGGATGCAAGGGTGTCCTCTTACCATGAAAGATTGCTATTTTGTGCAGGATAGTACAGGAAGGGATGTTTCAGCACTGTTAACAGTCAAGTTACAGTCAATATCATCCCTTTATACCTAGGCACTTTATTGCTTTGGGGGGTATTTATTAGAATAACTGGCCTCTACTCATCACAGGGAGCACCCTGTGACAGGCATCTGTGCTGATTACCCTGCCCATTCATTATGGTGTCTGTGCCCTCTCCTGCCATGGTTCATGCACTGGACTCTGGGACTATGGTTCTGGGGAGGTCGGGTACCCGAATTGGGTCAGTGACTGGCTGCTC
The DNA here is from genome assembly GCA_016271365.2 of Neoceratodus forsteri. Lineage (NCBI taxonomy): Eukaryota > Metazoa > Chordata > Ceratodontiformes > Ceratodontidae > Neoceratodus > Neoceratodus forsteri. The sequence continues at coordinate 631,327,086 of CM057455.1, read as the reverse complement.
TGTGCTGTTGAAATCTCACCTCTCACATGATGCGACAGCCCCCCTTTTCCTGAGATTTGCTCTCTGTACTGGCCTCACTGGCATGGGAGTATAGTTTGTGGGTGGAAGGGCTCAGTTATAGGTGGTAGGGTGTACCATTGTTGTACTTACCATCACACATCAGTATGGCACTTTCCTTGTAAGTGCTGTTCAGCAGGTCAACTGTGTGGACATTAGTCACCACCATCATGTTATACTAATCATCCTCATACACTGATGAGATTGGTAGATCTGCTACAGGGATAGAGAGAGTGCCACAGTCAGTGTCACCCTATCAGTACTGTGCCCCATGTGCAGATCTGTGCATATTCACCTATCACAGCATCCAAACTTTCCACCTCACCATATACAGTCATCTGGCTGATGTGTTCACCTCCATGTCCTCCACTGGTGTGAGCTGTGGTGGTGATGGTGGGCCTCAACCAGTGGCATTCTGTGTCTGCCATTCACTTGCCAGCTTCTTCTGGACTGCTTTCCTCAGGTCTCTCAACTTATGTTAATTGCCTTGAAGGACCTGTTTACCAGAGCGATTGCATTGATGGTGGTCTTGATGGATTTCAGATGTGGGCTTGGTGACCAGCTGTGCTCTGATGGATTCCTGCCCATACAACATGACATAGTTATTCTGGATCTCCAACACTGAAGTTCCTGTCACAGCAGCTCCTGGCACTGCTGATACAGACATAGACACCATTGTGTTGCAGTGGTGTCATGCAGGAGAGGGCTCCCCCATGGTGCCCAGACTACTCCCGTGTGCATTGGGACCCAACTGCTCCTGCTGCCAGCTGTCACTTTTGTGGTTGGGAGGCATTCCCAGGTGTTCCTAACTCTGGTCTGTCTGCTGTGCTCACCACTTACACCTGCCCCAGGCCCCTGGCCTCCCTTTAGATCTGGTGGCTCATATCTACTCTACTGTCTACTGCTGTGATGTGCCATGGCTGGCATTATTCTCCTCTATGCAATCAGTATTCAGCATTGGGTCATGGGCTTTCTTAAGGTCTGCATGGCCTCCTTGTCCTTCCCTGTGCACAGAATTGTGCATAATGAGAGGGTGAAGTGAGCAACTCAGTAGCAACTTTCCTCTCCATAGTACATGCAGTTCTGGGCTGCTCATTTTTCCCATGTAGTTGTGTGCCTGCTTTTTGTGGCACTATCATGAGTACAGGTGCTGTTCATTCATAGGGCCCATCCATTTTCTAAATGAACATTTTGTTATTAAGATAGCTTAGTATTCTTTGCAGGCATGCATTTTTGTTTTCAGCATTTTAGTTCAGCATTTTTTCTCTTAATATTATCCTTAATCAAAATTAAGAGTGAGGTGAATATTAATTTTGACTGAATTTTTTCCAGAGGATTTTTTAAGTAATTTGCTGCTTACTTGAACTGAAGCACAAACAAAATTCATTACTTTGCACTTGAATTTTAATTAAGTACTTAGGGATAATTCAATAATTAGGGATAATTAAGGATAATTAATGATTTTGGATTTTGAAATGCATTTGAAGGCATCCTTAATTTAAGATTAAGGGTATAGTCAAAATGCAGAGGTAAATTAATGGTAAACTAAGAAGTTTTAGAGCCTGTTGTGCAATAGTATATTATGTCAAAACTTTGGAGACAGTTTGCAGAGACCTTCTCAGCTGCAGTGAGCTAAACCAAATGGAATTTCTATTCATAGATGCCATACTGAACCTATGGCCATCAGCTTTGAATTAGCATCGTGATAAGTTCATGGTGTATTGTTTTATATTTTACAGTTCTGTAAGGTTTTCAATACATTGTTGGCTGATTGAGAACAAAGTTCTTTGCAAAATGCATTTGCTTCTTGTCCAGTTGTCAATTTTGTGCCAGTCAATAATTTCATGATCCTGCAACAGTTCTTGTTTTATTTTAGTATAGCTGTCTATGGACTACCACTACTGTTTGGTAAGCATGGACAGCACAATAAAACTAGTGTTTTGTACTGCATTTTATTGCTAATGACTATTAATACCAGTAAAACTGGTTAGCAGTAATTAACATTAACTCGAAATGACTACAAAACTGATTGCTTTCACATTGCTAAGGAATGCTAATTTTGTGGTCAAAATGCCATCCAAGTTCTAAAATACTGTTTATACAGCAGTCTGCTTTGGTGGGGATCAGGGTCCTTGCAATGAAAGGATAAGATCCACCCTACTGCAGTGTTACTGCCCAATCTGTTTGATAAACAATGACAGCAAAATTTACCCTAAAGTCCAGGCCCCAGGGATGACCCTGTCATGCCCCACCAGATACACCCACCCCATGTGGGTCTTATAAAGGTAGAGTTAGCTCAGATCACATTGTCTCCATTTTAAACATCATGCATATTGCCAGAATTTATCTACTCCAGCCACTGCTATAGTCATCGATTTAAAAAAGTCTTTGACTCAGTGGGTGGGCATTAACCCAGTTGGGGATTGGGTGTTAACATTTGATCCTAGGTCCAGGCATTCTACTCCTTCCTACTCCGAGGGTGTTAATCAACTTTATTCCATTATCCCATTTCCTCTCCATGGAGGCACCCACCAGGGATTCCTGTTATCCCCTTGTTGTTTCTGTTAGCAGTGAGGACTGTAGCAGCTGTCATCAGGCAAAATGCTCAGATCTAAGGCAACAAATTAATACTACTGCACTTGCTGGACCATCAGCCATTCACCATGCATTTTTTTTATAAGGTCTGTATGATGAAGGACTGATGCTCCTGTGGGTGCAGTACTATTACTGTTGCCTTGTGTCTTAATGGGTTTGGCTATACCCAGTATTTGCACCTGGTTCAGCACTGTAGAATGCACATCTTCCCTTAGTTGCCATACATGCTCAAATTTCTGGAGTCCACATTAGCCAGACTTGCCATGCTACTATGATGTACTGTATGTTGATGATCTACTTTTGGCACTCTGGGATGCAGAGTTCTTTACACAGACCCTTTTGGACCTGCAGACTCTGTTCTCTGGCTTGTTGGGCCTAAGGCTAAATCAGCACAAAACAGAGGTCTTCCACCTTAACCCAGCCTGCCAAGCCCTCTTCTTTGAGTCTAGAGATGTGTGAAATTGGCAAATTTCATTACCAAAATATTTCATAAAATGCTCCTTTCAAGGAAGAGAAAATTTGAAATTTTGCTTGCGAAATGGCAATAATAGCCTTTGCCAGTGCAATTTCTCTGCTTTTCCAGCAAAGTTCACATTTCATGGTAGAAATTCACATTTCTTACCCGCTAAATATTTCACGTAACAAGTGAATTTCTAGAAATATTTTGCTTGGTGAATTATCGATTTCACAGGAATTTTGCTGGTGAAATATAATTACACAACATCTCTATTTGAGTTGCTTAGACTCAGATGGTCACCTGCTGCAATTACCTACAGTATATGAGCATTCATATCATCTCAGTTATGTCCAAAATGTGTGAGGCTACTTTCTCCCCTGCTGACTGAGCTCAGGAGAACATTGGGCAGATAGAGATTACTTCAGGTTACAATGGCAATTAAAATAGCTGTCATCAAAATGAGCTCACGCTCAAGCTCTTTTATGTTTCTCATACCTCCTATACATATACCTCCCAGATGATTCACCCAGGTGGATACACTTTTAGATAAGCGTTATCTGGGAAGATGTCTTCCAGATACAGTCACAATACATGAGCAGCCTATTGATCTGTGGGTGGGTGGGTGGGTGGGTGGGGTCTTTCCTTCTAAGACCGCTTGAAAGGCAGAGTGAGAAACTTACCAGAGCAAGGGAGAAGGATTAAGACTTAGTTTTGCTAAGCAGATTTACTGTGTGGTGGTGTTTTTATTTTTTACTCACAGGGATTGCTACTGTTTGTTGCTAACATTTCATTGCTTTATTTTTTCTCTGATTCAAATTGTTGTTGCTGGTATACCTTCTTCTGCATTATTACAAGGTGTGCCTACAGGTGTGTGCTAACAGATTACTGCTGTAATCTTCTGATTCAAATTGTCTTTTGCAAGGTATATCTTCTGTTACTGCTTTATTTTTCTCTGGAGCAAAGTGTTTCTTACAGGGTATATCTTCTCTGAAATTATTACAGGTGGTACTTTACAGGTTTTACAGTTTTATCTAACATTAGGATAAGCTTTCAGGGTTACTGCATTTGTTGTTGACTGATTGTTTCTGCTCTTACCTCCTTGTTCTTTGTCCGTGGTTCTTCTTTTTAGGCAGGGAAGGGCCCAGCCACCCACCCCATCCCCAACCACCACCTACCTCCTTTTATAAGGGTACCACAGTTGTGACATTTCCTGTGGCAGAGCAGGAAGGGGCCGGATCAGTGGGGCCTCCACAAGTGATCTCATTTACAGGGGCACTAGTAATTTAACTTGTTATAACAAGTTAAACAAAGCACAATTAAACCATTACTTGCATTTGTTTCCTTTTTTTCCTTCTAATTACTCTGACTAGGTTAAAACCCAGCAACTTATTTGGAATGGATTTCATTAACTGCAGGTACTGTGGAACAATTTTCAGAAGGACAGTCTTACAGGATTTAGGACACTGTCCTACATGCTGGGCCTTTGGAGATCTTAGGTCTCAGCTCCGGGCAGCATGGGCAGAGATTGCACGCCTCAAATTTCATATTGAAGAGGAAATACATTATAAGAACCACCGCCATTTCCCCAGCATCCAACAGAAAACCTCGACCGCAGAGGGTAGTTGGTCCAGGAGGTTGGCAGGTGGTTAGGAGGAGCAAATCAGGTGCCCCATCACTCTCTGCTCTCAACACATTACCTCCAAAACCATATAAACACTACAAACAGGTATCTGCCTCTATCTCTGAAATCAAATAAAGAGGCAGAAGACATTGCAGAGCAGGACACTGCGGCACAGGAGCTAACACAACCATACTCACCCAAATCAGACCAAAACTAAACAAGCACAAAGGAAATCAAAAACTTCTGATCATAGGAGACTTCATGATTCGGGAGTTGATACCATCTCCAGCCGGGTAATGGTCAGATGTCTCCCAGGTACATCAGCATGGAGAGACACTGACCGCATTACTAAAACTGTTCACAAAGCAGGAGAAAACATTGATGTCCTAGTACACATAGGGACTAATGATCTCGCCAGCCGGTCAGTTGTGGAGACCAAGGAACACCTGACTAGGCTGGAGACAAACTATCATCTATTTGTCCGGCATCTCTTCTCTGAGATCCTGCCAGTCTGGGAGAAGGAGCAGATGGACGGAAGGTCAGAAAAGGGAGATAGGGGAGCTAAACACATGGCTCAAGGACTGGTGCCAGGAAAAAGGACACAGATTTGTAGGGAACTGGCAACAGTTCTGGGAGCGAAAGTTCTTTAATTTGATGGATTGCATCTGACTAAAGAGAGTCAGTGCATTGGGGCAGAAGTTTGACGTCTTTGCAGAATATTTAAACTAGCAAATGGGGAGAGAGGTGCAGTACCCCATCGTCGAATGGGAAGAACACCCTCCCCTCAGCTAGTGGTCAAACAGGAATTCAGCGTGTTTGCTGTTCATTTGCATCACCAGGTAAGAAAAGGTTTGCCTCCCATACGATGCACAGGGTAATGCCAAACTTCACCAACAACTAACACACCAAAATCTGGCCTATGGAAAATCATGTACACAAATGCTCACAGCCTGAAATAAGATCCCAGACCTGCAGGCAATAATGTCAGAGGCTAAACTGGACATAGTAGCAATTAGTGAGATGTGGTTTACCAGTAACCACACTTGGGAGACTTCAGTACCTGGCTATGTATTGTTCAGAAGAGACCGAGGTGCAAAAGGGGGAGGAGTGGCCCTGTATGTTAATGAAAATATCAAAGCTACAGAAATTCAGAATACACATAAGGAGCCAGAAGAACTGTGGGTCACCCTGGAAACAGGAAATGGGACAGCCATAAGAACTGGGGTTGTCTACAGGCCCCAGACCAGAGGAGGACATAGACACATTACTGTTAGAAGATATACAAAACATGACAGCTAAAGGGAGGTTCTGATAATGGGAGACTTCAACATGCCAGATACAGATTGGTCAATACCAGCAGGAACATCTGCCAGAACTAGACTCATAGTGGATTCCTGCAGGGGAGGGCCTCAAACAACTGGTACAGCAACCCACAAGAGACAGGGCTGTCCTAGATCTAGTACTGACTAACAAAGAAGGGATCACAGATCTCCAGGTAGAAAGGTCACCTGGGGGCCAGTGACCATCACATGGTATGGTTCAATTTGGCTACTACATCTAAATCATCCCATTCCAAGGCAAAAATATGGGACTTCAGAGGAGCTGACTTTGATAAGATGGCCAACAGAGTTAAGCTAGCCCTGGCAAAAGAAACACAGGTGAGGGGTACAGGCAAAGTGGGCAAGCATTAAGGATGCAATACTTGAAGCAACATCCCATTGTGTTAGACAGAAAAGGAAGTGCAAAGAAGAAGGAAACCACTTTGGTTCTCAAATACAGTAGCAGAAAGGTCAGAGCCAAAGGCTGGCCTTCAGGAAATATAAGGGAACACAGCGGGATGAAGATAGGAGGCATACCAAACTGCCCTAAGGGAAGCAGGTAAGGCAGTAAGGCAGGCAAAGTCCCAAACTGAGGAAACACTAGCACGAACAGTAAAAGAAGGTGACAAGACTTTCTATAGATACATTAGTGAAAGGAGAAAGTCCAGAGGGGATTGCTAAGCTTAATGGAGAAAGGGAGCATGTGAGGAGGAGGACCCTGTAAAGGCATCTATCCTAAATAGATACTTTTGCTCAGTATTTACTGAAGAGAAGGTAGGCAGGGCCCACAGCTCAGCATCAGGGACACAGGGGAGGAGGTGAGCACTACTCCCTTCACAAAAGAAAGGGTCATACAAGAGCTTGCTAAGCTCAGGTGGATAAGGCAATGGGACCTGATGGCATACATCCCAGGGTACTTAAGGAGCTAAAGGAGGAACTAGCAGAGCCATTAGCAGAATTGTTTAGTGAGTCTCTGATCACAGGAGAGGTCCCAGAAGACTGGAGAAGGGCTCATGTGATCCCACTCCACAAGAGTGGTAGCAGGAAGGAGGCAGGGAACTACAGACCAGTCAGTCTTACCTCAGTAGTGGGCAAGATTATGGAGGCTCTCCTTAAGAAAGGATAATGCAACACCTGGAATCCATAGGCACAGGATCCAAGACAGCATGGGTTTACAAAGGAAGGTCCTGTCAAACTAATCTCATAGATTTCTTTGACTGGGTAACCAGAGTGGTGGACCAAGGGGAGCAGTTGATGTCGCCTACCTTGACTTCAGCAAAGCTTTTGACACTGTTCCACATAGAAGATTAATAAATAAGCTAGGTAGGCTCGGGTGGGTCAGAAGTTGGTCAACTGGGTGGCAAACTGGTTGACTGAGAAAACAGAGAGTGGTGGTAAATGGTATACAGTCAGAAGAGATGCAAGTCACAAGTGGGTACCTCAGGGATCAGTCCTGGGCCAGTCCTATTCAACATCTTCATTAGTGACCTTGCAGATGGACTAGAGGGTAAGGCCTGTTTGTTTGCAGATGACACCAAGATCTGCAACAGAGTAGATGATCCAGATGGGGTGGGCAGAATGAGAAGAGATCTGGATAAACTAGCAGAATGGTCAGAAGAGTGGCAACTGGGATTTAATGCAAAAGTGCAAAATCATGCACATAGGAAGAAAACCTGAAGCCACTTATAGGCTGGGAGGGAGTTGCTAGCAGTCACAAAGGAAAAAGAGACTTGGGCATCATCATCACTGATGACCTAAAATCATCCAAGCAGACCTCTAAAGCAGTAGGTAAGGCTAGGGGGTGTTAGGGTGTATTAGTAGGGGTAGCACAAGTCGTAAGAGGGAGGTAATAATCCCTCTGTACAAGACATTGGTTAGGCCCCATCTGGAGTACTGCGTGCAGTATTGAGGCCACACCTTCACAAGGACATTAACCAAATTGAGGCAGTCCAGAGAAGGGCAACCAAATGGTGCAGGGACTGCAACATGAAGACATATGAGGACAGATTAACGGAGCTCAATATGTATACCCTTGAGCAAAGGAGGGAGAGGTGATATGATCGAGGCATTCAAACACCTTAAGGGCATAAACAAGGTGAAAGAGTCTAACATGTTTAAATATAAGAAAAATAGCAGGACAAGAGGACACAGCATGAGATTAGAGGAGGCCGATTAAGGGGAATGAGGAAATTATTTTCACAGAAAGGGTGGTAGATGCATGGAATGGCTTACCAAGAAGTGGTGGCTATGAATACAGTGCAGGGCTTCAAACAGGCATGGGATAGGCATAAAGGAGCAGTACAAATGACTATGAATAGATAGGTCACTGACAGAGCAAAGGCCAATGGCACATTTATAAGGTAGAAAATAAATGGGAAGACTGGATGGGCCTTGCGGTCCTTATCTGCAATCAACTTCTATGTTTCTATGTTTCTATGAAAAAAGGCTACATTTGTGTGTTCAGGGCCTCCCAAACTCTCAATTTTCAGACCCCTCACTGAAGAATTTCCACAGTGGCTCCATATGGAGAAAGCTCAAAACAAAGAACAAGGCCCATCCTTCTATTTTCAACCCCTCAAAGAGATAAAAATCTCCCCAATATCATGCCCACATTTCAATACTGGTACAAAATGCACAAATGGCTAGGCTAAACCCTAAATCAGTTACTTATGCACTGCCCCAGGGCAACTCACAGATTACAGTGGATAAGAAACCCTTACTATGTCCCACATGACCGGCAAAATCACCTGTCAATGTCAGTGGCTTAACAGGTTGCACACTCATCTCTGAGGCTGGAAGATTGAAAGGTTGTTGGTTGTAGCCCCACAACAGGCACTTGGGGTAAATCCCAATACTAATAGTTATGGGGAGGAGGGTGGGGCAGCTGCAAGTTGAGGGTTAGCTGCACAATTGGGAAGACTCGATGAACCGTGAGGCGGTTTCTGCTGACATTTTGTATGTTCATATGATACTGATTCTGCACTTATGAGGTGTTGTCTTTTGGATGAGATTTTAGACCAAGGACCCATCTGCCTGTTCTGGTGGTTGTGTAGGTGGATGTTAAAGATACTATGGCGCTTCTTAAAAGAGTAGGGATTTTTTCAAAACCAAAAACAAATATACAGTGATATCACATTACAAAATTAAGCAAACAGATTAAAAATAACAGAATCAATAAAACAAACAATATATGAAACCATACAAACGACAAATATCCCCACATTCCAGTGCATCAAGCCACCCAGTCAACACCCAACCATAACTGATGACCCACCATCACCACAAACTGTTTACATTCATATAGAAAAATAACTAATCCTGCTTGCACTTTATAAATTAAAGCTTCTAAAGTAAGATCCTGACCTGTAAAAATCTCTGACATCTAGTCTGCCAAATCACCCACTTTAGACATGCCAATATAACATATACCATACTTTTCTTCCATTTCAGCCAAGGAGGGTCATCTGAGCTATACCAATACTTTGTAAGTCATATATTGAAAACAAAGAACAGTCCAATATTTTGCTAATAAACTCCAAAATGGCTGAATAAAGGAACAGTCAAAAATAAATGCCATAATTCCTTTCAACTATTCCCCAACTACATTCTTTCCTCCACAGCCTTACTTATGTTTGGCTTGAACATTCAACCTGCCATGTCTGCAGAGCCATACAGTGTCTCTCATCTTTACTGGAATTCTCTTTTCAGTAGTAGCTGCAAGAAGATGAGTACAATCCACCTGTGAGCTACATTAAAGACATGATGTTCAAAAATTTGCATTTGCAATATTCAGTAACTTGATACAACTGTTTCCTTGACTGATCTTGTAAATTAAGTAGCGTAAGCGCTAAAGTTTAATATATTTTAGATATTTTTTTTATTTGGTTGTTTAACCAGGTGTAGCACACTAAGCTGAAAGCTTTTTACAGGAAGCGACCTGGGAGCACAAGGAGGTTAAGTGACTTGCTCAGGGTCACACAGTATGCAAGTGGAAGCTGTGGGATTCAAACCCATGTCTGGTCTGCTGGATGTCATGGATTGCAGCTCAGGAGCCTTAGACCACTGCGCTATACACCCTATATATATATATATATATACTATACTATACTATAATACTGAACATGCAGAGTAAGTGCATTAGCCTTCTGTATCCAACCTCCATACCCCAGAAAGTAAAATAATCTTCCTACCATATCTGTACTAGTGGCATCCACATACTGTTCTTTTGCACATTATTGGCAAAATATTAGTAGAAAAATAAATACTAAAGAAAAACACAATGGGTGAATCTTATTTAGACCCCTTCCAAAACTGGATGATAGGTATGACACCTCTTAACTAGATTCAGCTGGCTGCCCCACAATAACTGAAGAATAAGCCTAATAACTTTATCTGCATCTAAAAGGAGGTAGAAAAACATCGATGTATACAAAATATTGGAGCAATCAATATTTTAACAAACAAATCCTTTTTCTTCTTAGTCATGGAGCAAAACTTCCAAAGCAACACTTTAGCCTGGGCCACAGCAAATTTCTCATCCCGGTTACCTTGTAGCTACATTATCATGCCCAAAATTACACCCAGTAACTTCACATTCCCTTTCTGTACCAGAATATCAATATCCCCAGTACTGGGAACATTACCCAATGTCAGAACACTACAATGTTTTAATTCATACGGATACCCGTTACATTCACTACTCACCTCAAACACCTTCACAGCATTGAACCCAGAGGGCAAGTCTGCTACCACCAAGATCGATCATCTTCATACACCAATGTTTTCAAAAGTACCACACCATTCTTCATAACCACTGGAAGAATACGTCTCTGCTGTTCTATCAGTCTAAGCAAGGGATTCAAGCAAAATACATAACAATAGCAAACTAAGTGGACACCCTGCCACCTCCCCAATGAATGAACATAGGAATACCCATATGCTCATTAATCATAGGTATGATCTGAGCATCTTGATATATTAACTGCAGTAAAGCTACAAAGTCATCTGATATACCATAATGTCTTAACACCTCCAACAAATAAGCATGATGAACAGCATCAAAAGCTGTCTTTTGGTCCAAGGCCATAAAATAACCATCCAGCTGCATATTTATTTCCTGAGCTACCAGTTCCCTAATAGACAAAGATTATGGATAATAGACCACCCTGGAACCGCACATGCTTGTGTTCCCAAAAGTAACTGTTGTGCCACTAATGCCAAGCATTTAGTAATTACTTTAGTGAGAATTTTATAATTGGATGTCAACAAACTTAATGACCTCCAATTAGCAAGGTCAACAACCTCCCAGATTTATGTAAAACACCATGATACCCTGTGTCACACTAGACCCTAAATGGCCCACCTGTGATACAGCAGTAAAGACATCCAGTAACATAGGTGAAAGTTGCTCCTCGAACTGTTTATAAAAACATTGGGGATCCCTTCTATCCCTGGTGCCGTGTTCGCAGATAAAGACTGTATAGTATCCTAATTTCTGCCTCCTGAACAAGTTCACTCAAAATATTTACATCAGTCTGTGACAAGGTAGGAGTTTCTGAACCCATAAAAAGCCACCAGAAAAAGCAGTACTAGTGGACTGAAATTTTAACCATAAATGCTCCTGTACTATCAATTTCATAGTAGGCAGATCTGAATATCTATTACCATTCTGAACCATCAATTCCATCATAACTCTTTGTTGTATCCTATCCTTATTGATGTCAAAGGATTTACAGCATTTATTACCATAGTACCACATTTTGCTCCAACAATAAGGATTTCCCTCAATCACACTGAAATTCAACCATTGTCTGTTTCACATCCTGAATCTGGACCAACAAGTGGGGTATGGGAAAAAAAATTCTGCTGGCAGAATTTCCGCATAATCTGACTTTCACGTCTGCAAAGGTTCAGAAATCATTTTGCCACTTTTTCGGAAATTCTACCTAAAACCTTCAGAATAAATATAAAGACTGTGAGTTAATTTATTAAGCGGTAGAAAAAATCCACATAACTGATCATTGTCAGTGGCCAGTTCTGATGCTTTTTTCCTGCAGTTTAATTAATTAATCCACCTACCTGATTGTGGGTCTCAAACTTCCAGTAAATAAATAATAACAAAAATACGACTCCTCTCTGATGTCTAGTGCATCCCCTCACCCACAGATCACAGCCTACTGTAGGTCCCAAAAAAAAACATGATCCTGCTGTCTAATGCTCCCCACACATACATATGGGTCACAGGTCCCAAGTAAATAAACATGATCCCTGGTATGGTGTCTAGTGGTCCCCTCCCCACCCACCAATAAAGAGTCCTGATAAAGATAAAGAAAACACTCCAATTTCTAATTTTACCTGGTGTCCAGTGGTCCCGCACCCACCAATTGTGGTCCTCAAAAATGTTTTAATTCTCTGGTGTCTAGCAGACCCTCCCTATCCTAGATCCCTCAATCCGAGAAAGTAAAACAGGTGGTGCCTGGCAGTCCAGTACACTGATTCATCCCTCTCTGTTCCCCAGTGTTGTGGTGTGTGGTGGAACCCCATTTAGCCATTCCCAATCTGTGATCCCTTGTAAAGAAATTGTAAATAAAAAAAAAGTAAATCCCAAATATGCAAGACACCCAATTCCTGGTCTAGTGGACCCCCACCTCAACAGTTTGCCTGCCACCACCACTCCCCTGTCCTCTCCCTGGGTGGGCCACTGGAAGAGCCTCATCTCTCCTCCATGGCAGGCACACTGAACAGTCAGTGAATAAGGGTGTGTATGTGAGTGCTATGCATGTCATTCACTGACTGTTTAGTGGGCATGACCATGGAAGAGAAAGAGAGCTGCCAGTGGCCCACTCAGAGGTGAGGTTGAGAGCAGGATAGTGATTGCCAAACTGTCAGGGGTGGAAGTGTGGGGTCCACTAGACACCAGGGGAATTGGGTATGTTGCGTTCTTGGGTTACCTTTTAAAGGATCACACGATTCAGTGGACTGGACTGCCAGCTGTTTTAATCTTGGATTCAAGGGATCTGGGATAGGAAGGGGGTCCACTAAACACCTAGGAATTAAAATGTTTTTGGGGTGCCACAATTGGCTGGTGGGGGACCACTACACCAGAGAGGAATCAGAGTTTCATTTCTTTTTACCAGACTCACAGTCAGTGGGTGGGGGTGGAGTCAGGGGCTACTAGACACCAAAAAATGATTTTTTCATTGCTTGGGACCTCGATCTATGGGTGGGGGCCACTAGACACCAGGGAGGAACTGTAATTTCTTTTAATTTATTTATTGGGACCAATGATTGGTGGATCTGGGGGACACTAGATGACGTGGCTGTGTTACATTGTTACTACAACTGGAGGTCGGAGTGAAGTTTGTGAAATAATACACTAAACTGGGGATGGAATAATTTCCACAGTTTATATGCATTATTCCACAGTTACTGGAATTTTCTGCAGATCCAGGTGAAAATCACAGAAAATCCAGTTCTGCTTATGGCAAAAGTTCCAAAATTTCTCTGAAATTTCCAAAATGTCACAGAAGTTCCATGAAGCAGAATTCACAACTTTTGCCCACCCCTACTGACAAGTCAAGTCCAGGCTCCTACATTTGTGAAAGTAACCAAAGAAACCATGCCCATAAACTTAAGTAAACACTATATTTTGTCCCTGTCACATGCTGATATTCCTGAAGCAGAATCTGCTAGATATCCACTTTGTATCCTCTCCCATTCTCCAGGGTCATCATAGAGACATTGTACAGACTGCTGTGCATTCAACATATCTAAGATTTCCATTTCTACACTTTCATCCTGCAATAAAGAAACATTCATCCTCCGTAGTTCCTCCCATATTTCAAATGGTCTTCTAAATGTATCACTGCCTGTACTGCCACATGATCAAAGGTTTCAAGTGGCAGAATTGACTACCTTGTATCTTAGTGGACCTAGGGACAAACCAAAAATAAATTCTAGCAGAAAAAACACCTTTATGAAAGGTATGCATTGGTTGTTGCCCCCAAGATCATACACACTGCTAATCCAAATCTTTGAAGAACCTGCAGCAAGGCATTTATGTCACAATAGATCTTCTTCATTTTCCTACCCCAGTCTTGCTTAGACAGGCCACAGTTAAAACCCACACCTTATAAAATCAACCTAGACATATACAAATAGGGTTCCAATTGGTGTATTAATTTATTCCTCTAGCTTTACTTGGGAGTATGAATGGTAATCATTTGCACTAGCAAATCTGGTCTCAAGGCATCCACCACAAAAGCCCATTTAGGACACATCCACCACCCTTGTGACTTTTATGTCAGGCCTATAAAATAAAATCCCAACCCTTGAACACTTGTCCTCCCCAACAGACCATGACAAAGGACCCCACCTCCAATCCCTCTGACCCTGAGACACATCTGTAATAATGTGCCAGCCTCCTGTATCCTCTACAAAAATAACATCACTTTATGATTCATATAAAATGGAAAATGTAGCAAAACATTTTTACAGGCATGAATACTATTAACATTACAGGTAATAAGTTGTAGCGTATCCATAGTCAATAGTAAAGAGAAAGGAACATTAAAAACATCAGATTTCTAGTAGCAACATCACTTTTTCTTCTTTGTTTTCTTGGTTTATGTCCAACAGGCAGGTCTTATTCCATTGCTACGTCTACTAGAAAGAAGCTAAGGAGGAATTCTGTGTGGTTCATAGCTCAGTGCTTGTGCTACTACATAGAGCTGAATGACGGTATGCTTAGATACATAGGCCATACCAGTAAGTAAGACAATGCCTGCAAGGTATATGAGTTATGGAATTGTTAGTGCTTAGATACTTCAGCATAGATATGAACAAGTCAGTGATTGTTGTACATATGAACTGATTGGATAGGCATAGTGCTTATGTGTTTGAACCAATGAATAACTTGTTAGGACTTGATGTTTTGGCCTTTCTCTGTATCCCACCTTAGGAAGGATGCTTAGTTGCATAGGATTGAGACCCCCAAAGAGAAAGAAGTATGATCACAGGTACAATTATCTCCTTCAACTCCGGAGAGTGTGGCCAGTAGCATGCAGGAGAGAAAACCCCTGGGGAAACCTCTGAGGACTCATGGCTGCTGACCTGCCCATCCTTCTGGGCATACTAAAGGCTAGTAATCCTAAATAAACAAATATTACATTGTTGGCTAATCCAGAACAATACCCAGTTGATTAAAGATCTTGAATTTGATGGCAAGCTGGCAAACTGAGTCGTAGTTCTGAGGTTGATTTCCTGCGAGAAGATGGTAGCATATCCTGGTAGCAAATTCCCAGTTCAATAGACATCAGTGTTCGAGGAGAAGTTTGAATAAGGTAAAAGTGATCCTGAGTTGAGAGCATAAGTAATCGTGGAAGGTTAGTGTAGAACTGGTCAAAGAGCAATCCAGAGACGTGAAGACTTCCTGTCCGAGGAGGACCTATGACCAAAACAGCCAGTTTCTGCAAAACATAATGGAAGAATGTTGACCTATGTTCTGAGTTGCAAGTAATGAGCATAATGTCCTTGGTTGCACAATCAAGTAAGCTGGACATAGGCTGTGAGGCTGGAAGAGGGCAGAGCCATTGGAACCTTCAGGTCCTGAGTGGAGTGAAGCAGAGTATTGTAAGTTAGGCAATAGAAACTCGATGAAACCCATGAGCTCAGTCTGGTGCAGAGCAAGTTAAGTTGAATAGGCAGTAGGTCTGCTAGACCTCCAAGCCCCAAAGGGAGTGAATCAGGTACAGTAAGTAGACTATGGGTGTGATGGGCCTCAGGCCCAAGGGTGAAGCAGGTCATGTATGTAGGCAAAGCTACCAGGCCCCAAGGTGCAAAGCAGGTACAAAGAAGTAGGCAACAGAAGCTTGATGAACCTCTAGGCCCAGGAGGTGAAGCAGGCATGTGTCAGTAATAGACTGAAGCTCAACGGACCTCCAGCCCCATGGGGTGCAGGTCATTTGAGGTGTAATGAAGAGAAACCTGCATGCCCGGTGGCGGACAAATGCAGAGAACAGTAGAGAGTGGCAGACATCCCAGAGGCTGAGTCGAGGGGATGATGATAGTTATGAAGCAGAGATTGCTTAAACAAGAGTGGACCTGCACATAGGTCAGTAGTAGTAGTAAAATGGGCCTGCAATAAGTCTGCAACAAACATAGTAGCGCAGGGAGTAGCACAGAATAGATTGGGTATGGTACATGGCGAAGATCATGGAGGGTATGTCAATAAGCAGGTAAAGAGGCCTCCTGGTTGCTGAGCAAGATAGCTCTGTAGAGGTGGTAAAGATGTACATTTGAGCAAGAATCAGGATGAGGCGGCAAGCAGGAAGTGGAATGATAAGGTCAGGTATGACAAGAACCTGTACAAATGTCATTGTCTAATGGTCAAGGGATGGCAGAAGAAGTGGTGAAGAGGACTGAGTCAAATGAGTTGGTAACTCAACCAGCATCAATAAGCTCATATCACTGGAGCAGGCAAATGTCCAGACTGAAACCATGAGATAGGAATGGCACCATGGAATGGAGCTCGGCTGAGTGTTCTGGCAGTAAAATAGCGGCAGTAACCCTGAACAAACTGAGCAGCATGGCAAGCTATGACCAAGGGACTTGATTGTGGATGTCCTGATACATAGGCAAGATATGAGTCCACAATGGAACAAAGACTAATATCCTTGATGAGTGGAAGTAGGAATGAAGGATGCAGCAGAGCTCAGGGGATGGTCAGGCTGGAGTGCACAGCAGGTCAGGATGGAGGCAAGCAACCTGGAAGCCCCTAGGAGGGTAGGAAGAGCAGCTGGACCACACATAGGTCAGCCAGATGAAGGAGTAGAGAGTGGCAGCTAGGCCCTATGAAGGCTAACAGAATTGCAACCCTCATGCTGGGCAGCAAGGAGCAGTGAAAACTTGCCAGCTAGGCCTCCATGAAGGCTAGGTGATGGGGGATACCACAGGAGCGGATCACAAAGGAGGAAGCAATAAAGTGTGCTAAAATACAGAAGTGTGCATACAGCCGGCCGAGGTTAAGGTTCCAGCATTATACAAATAGAGACATCCAGGAAGTCCTGAGAGAAGTGGCAGCAGTGAGAAGCAAAGCTAAGCTGGAGTGGCACAGCCAACAGGCGCAAAGAATAAGCAAGCAGAATGGAGATAGCCAGTGGCAGCAGACACGATATGCCAGGCAGAATCGACAGGTGCAAAATCAGAATCCGATATCAGGCCAGGTGTAAGAGAGGTATGTGAAATGTCTAATCCAGGTATTGGGCAGAATGGTGGAAGATCAAGTATTGGGTACACTGGTTCCAATGAGGTGCTGTATGTTCTCTTTGAACCATTTCTTCTCAATGAATTTAAGTAGGGCAAGGATGTCTAGAACAAGGCCCATCATTAGAATGATACCTCATACCTGCTACACGTCTCACAAGTTACCAAGTAAACACTTGTTATGATGCTTGACGTCACCTGGTCTTAATGTTTTTAAAGCCATAAATATACAAAACAATCTGTAGGGTTGTTAAAGTTGTCAGAAGGTGTGTTACTGGACCATGTTGTGCACATGGTGCCTCCACAAGTCATTTATCCTATAGACTGTAGCTGTCAGTTGGCAAACTTCTAAGACTGAGAAGCAATCATGTTCTATGTGGTGCAGGCATCCAAGAGAGTGGTCTTGATGCTTGAAAACAGTCGAGCTGGACAGCTGAGGCAGTGGGACAGGCAGGTATACAATGCCACTCATGGGAGAATGAGTGACCAAAGCCGTGGCGCAAGTTTCAAAGGCAGGGACTGCAGGAGTGGCCTGGCATAGCAGGTGACAGCACCCAGCATGGAGCAGGGATGCGAAAGGCAGCATCTAGAATGGCAGGAACAGACTGGGTGCAGAGCTGTGATGTCCAGGAAGTGGAAATGCTAGAGATGTGGGCAGGCAGCATGGTACTGGAGCAGGAACGGCCACCCATGGAGACAGAGGAGCAGCAACATGCACGAGCAGAAAACAGCAGTGAGGTGATGAGGAGCAAAATGAAGCAGTGGAGGACTGAGGGTGGCTGGCAGCAGAGGAGATGAAAGAAAGAGCACCGTGAGGAAGCAGAGTCAAGGTATGGAGCATAGGAGAAAGAAATATAAGCAGGCACAAAGAGACAAAGGGGAAAAGCAAGGCAATGCCAAAAGGCAATGCAGCAGAAAGACAAATGGCAACAGGAGGAGAGGAGGGAGGGAGGAGGCACCAACCAGCTGCACTGACAAGGAGTGACTTGCTCTAAGCAGAGCAGTGATAACCTGAATACTAAGTAGGATATGGCAGAGGAGCTATTAGCCCACAGAACTACAGGCATATGCCTTGCCAGTATCAGACTCCCCATCAGTATCACTCTCATCTGTATTCTACAAAACAGTAAATTGATTCTGCATCCACCTTTTGGCAATAACTTGGTGGCTTAAGCAAAGGTTTAGAGTGTGTAACAATTTTAAAAGCACCTTCTGCTGGGGGCACTGGTGGTGGCATGTCTATAAGAGAGGAATCACTACTTTGGGAAGTGGATTTCCCAGGCTCCATCTGCCTAACCTCCACTCTCACAGCAAATTCCAAAACTGTAGATACAATAGATTCCACAGTGCCAAGTACATGTTCAGGAAGGACAACAACTGTCTCCTGAGGGAGGGTGGATGAAAAGGAGAACTAGCACAGTATCTGAAGCTGAACCAGGTACAGGCTCAGAACTTCCATGCTTATGCTGAAGTTTCTTTTTCTGTGCCAAGCCCACATAAACATCTTGCTCAGCATGTTCCACTTGATCCATGGTATTGTGAAGGCTCACTCACAGCTGCAGAATGTATGCCCCAAACCTTCACAGAGATTACACCTAAAAGGACATTGACCTCTTGGAATGGGTTCAGAGAAGGGCCACTCAGATGGTGCAGGGTCTGCATCAAGAATAGTATGGAATGAGACTCAGTAAATTAAACCTATACTCTCTAGATCGAAGAAATAGGGCGGACATGATAGAAACATTCAAATACATAGGGGAATCAGCACAGCCCAGACAGGAAACCTATTCAGGAAAACAAAACAATGCATACAAGGGGCACAGTCTGCACCTAGTGTGAGGCAGATTTAGAACCAATATAAAATACTTTTTCATAGACAGGGTGATAGAACCATGGAAAAGCCTGCTGTCAGAGGTGGTAGCATTGAAGACAGTGTGGGAATTCATACTAGCACTGAACAGACAAAGTGGGCACCTAAAGGGGTAATAAAAGAGAGGGGAGAATTGTTTTGCAGACTAGATGGATCTTGTAGTCCCCATCTGAAGGTACTTCTTATGTTCTCATGAGACTAGAACAATGCACACTTGGATATCCCAACAGACCACAGCGACTACACTTAATCTTATCACAGACATTACTTAATGTCCCTTATCCCCACAGCGATAAAGGCCTGGGCTGAGCAGTATTGAAAACCACTCCACGATCTCTCCCAAAAGAAACAGTTAAGTAAGTGCTGTACATGCCGCTAACTTGCTCCAGTGGAACTTTATATCACCATCCACCAGTCCAAATATGCTCCACATCCAGGATAGGCTCAGGATACCCATAAATGTTGCAATGCTGTTTTAATCAATATGTAATATCTGCAACATTTCTTGCCTCATTACGAAACAGTACCATAACTCTTTTAAAGGCAGGTCTCATAAGGAATTGCCACAAATGGTTTACTGGGGATGTCCTTCAAAGATTATACTTTTTCCAAAACCTTTCGAGGCCAGCAGAATACTTAAAGCTGACATCAAACAGAGTGTCCCTAGGCATATGGATTAAAACATATACAAATTTCATATGAAAAGAACTTCATGCTACAGTATCAACAAACAGTGGGAGGTGGCCACATGAAACTAACACTGGTGCCACCATGTAATCCTCACAAGATGAAAGCACAAATCGTACTAGCAGAACTGACTGCTAACAGACCTCATAAAATAGGTCAAGTCAAAAAGCATTTTATTACAAAAGTTTAAAAGAATAATCAAGCAGCACACTCACATAACACCACCTTTTGCATTACTCTAATGCTTTGTCAAAACATGGCTATCAACAAACTATTGCACAGCTATAAAGAACTCCTTAAAGAGACACAGCCCCAATCAAGCATAAAGCATATAAAGTGCATAATGTCACTAGCAGCAGCAGGTACTTGTTGGAACTGCACAAAAGGAAGAGACAACAGACAAGTGGTATCTGAGTAATGATGTAATTAATTACTGGTAAATGATAATAATACAGGCTTACAACCAACAGTGTAATCACTGGGAGAGCATCCAGTTTCCTTACCTACAGGCTGCAGTCCCTAGTCTAGTCTCAGAGAAGCTAAATGCTGCAAAGATTGTATACTCTGATATATTACTATAGAAACAGTTAAAGAAGATACATAAAATGTGTGTAATTGGCCAAAATAGGTGGCCTTAGTAACTGTCCTAAATAACATAAGAAGCTGCTTAGCTAGCAGAAGATAAAGCTAACAATAAGGTACTGTATAAGTCCAGGTTACTTGCAGTTATAGTGATGCACAAGCAGTAAAGATGGCACTGTTGCCTAACTTATGATTAGATAGTAAAAATATTATGGAAAGCCTCTCCCAGTGTTATAATATATTGTGAGAATATAGCGAAACATAATATGCATTGCAAAAGTACAGTAGAACTCAAATCCTGACACTTATGCTTATACGATAAGTGTCAGTGCCCTAAGTTTAATACATATACCTATACATGTGTTGCTGTCCATAAGGTGAGGTACAATCAGGGTGTTGGTTCATGGATAACAAGCCAAAAGACATGGTCAGATATTTCTTGAAATTTCTGTAGATATTTCTTGAGAAATCTCCTGCCTTCTGCATTTCCACAGTAGGGGCAACAGGGAGAAACTCTTTAGAAATGTTGTGAAATATCTGGAAATATCTGAGCATGCGGTGGCTACTACTGTAACTTCCTCTCTCAACAACTGCACTCAAGTGAATAAGTAATAAATATAGCATATTATCTAATGAAGATATATAAGTAAATAAATAAATAAACAAGCATAAATGGAGATACCACATGGACAATAAAATTAATAGCAATATACAGTAAATAACATAAATAATGGTATAATGGCACAGGTACTAAACCATTTCATATATCAGATTCCATATTTCATTTCTGCTTTAAAATGGAATCAAACTGAACACAGCACTCAATCCGTTATGTCCATGAGCATTGAGAGTATATTGTCACTTGCTTTCAACTTGTAAAAGTTTATTATCTAAATCCCCAAGAATATTCAAGAAACTTTATCTAGACCTTGAAATTGAAAAGTAATGTCCAGGTCCCTTTTGCATAGTGTATACTGCCAATGCATTAGTTTTGTCCTTATTAGCAGGGACACTGGTTTACGGGACTGAGAAAGGGCATATTTCATTTTGCACATTGTAATAAACGGTATTGTCACTGGTGTCTGCTAAGCCAAAATCTGGTTTTACCGGTGTTTGGTTTTGTGTACTTTATTTAACATTTTTAACTCTGCTAACATGCATCTTAGCAGTGTTGACCTCCACTATTACACATCCTTCCATCCTTGTGCCAATTTAAAGTTATTTTAGGTACAAGATATCATGGCAGCAGCAACACTACAGCCTCCATCCCTAAGGTGTGATGGAAGCAGCACTACAGCCCCATCCCTCAGGTGCGATGGCAGCACCAACAGCACTATGGCCCCATCCTCTGGTGTGATGGCAGTAGCAAGCAATACGACCTCCCTCCTAAGGTGTGACAGAAGCAGCACCGTGACCCCCATCCCTTAGGTGTGATGGCAGCAGTACTACGTTCACCATTGCTCAGGTGTGATGGCAGTATCAGCATTATAGCCCCATCCCTCAGGTGGGATGACAGCAGTACACATTCCCCATCCACCAATGATGATGACAGAAGCACTACAGCCCCCACCCCTTCAGTGTGATGGCAGTAGCAACAATGCAGTCCACATCCCTCAGGAGTGATGGCAGTAGTGACAGCACTATGATCCCCTTTCTTCAACACCTACACCCCACATGCACAAGTTACAAATGACTTAGTCTCTTTGCTTGTTAGAACTCAGCTGTGAATTAATCTGAACCATCACGCTAAGGTGCACTACCTCTGATTTTTCCTATCTATAATTTAACTGCCTGAATTGGATTTCTGCCTGTGACACTGCTGACCAGGTTTAGGGAACAGACTTGGGTGTTGGAGGGCCAGCTGGTGAGTGAAGGCCTAGTGTCCAACGACCACTCACCTTCTCCTGGGAGGGAGGGTGGGTTCATGGCTCAGCATTTGCTGGCCTCTGGTTGAGCCAGAGGCACAACATGTCAGCTCTCACTGCAGGAGGGAGCATGATGGATGCCGGCTTGTGCCTTGACATCATGTGGCCTGTCATGCTCCCAAGAAAATGGGAAAGCACCCGCTGACTAACCGAAGGGCGGCTGTTGATTCCTCCATAAGCTGGAAGCCCCAGACATTTGTCCATTCTGACCCTCCAATGCCCAGGATACACAGGAAGCTCTTTGGGGCAATTCTCCTCCCTGGCAGCCACCCACACGGTGAGGGCCCACCCAATGAAGGATTACTTTGGGTTACCTGGTAGCACAACAGTAAGGGACAGTGGATGGTGGTTAGGACACAGCAGTGGTGGGGGCCTTGGCAGGCCTGAAGGAGTGGATGGCCAGGGGGTAGGAGGAGCAAAAAAATCAAAACTGAATTTGCTTCTTTGAAATAAAGTGTCTTCACCACAAAAATCCACAAGTGATTAGTGGAGGACCTTCAAATGGATTCATGCATCTCCCAGACATGTGGATGCCTTTTATTTTTAACTTGTTGTCCATGAAAAGGGTGTCTCCCAGTTTTTATGTCTTTGTTCAGATGTGAATTGAGCACTACTCTGCCCACCAGCATCTTGCAGTCCTGGGGTCTTACCTTCTGTATGTCATTGACTGTGCTTTCAAAATCCACTGACCAAACATAAGTAACGCTTAAATACTTAACATTTGCTTTTTGTTGAAGCAGTCTATCAGAAAACTTTTGTTGTCACAAAGACTGAAACAGCAGGTGGGAGAAAAGGTGCAAATGATCCAATTCACTTAAATGGGGTGCTAACTATGAAGTCTTTTAATAAGTAGTAAGGCAGTTTTATCTTTGTGAACATACTTTCATTCAGACTACTTTTCATTCAAACAACTGAGGATTTTGGATGGCCCTGCTGATTATAAAGTTCAGTAAGCTAGTTGGTAACAGTGATCCTGCATTTAGCAATCTACAACCTAGATGCTTATATGCAAAGAATACAATAAAAAGCTGACTAAAATCTAAAAACAAACTTATAAAACACATAAAATGTATCTGCACATTTATCTTTACCTATACAGAAATCCTGCAGTCCAAGTAATACTCAGATAAATCACATGGTACCCTGACTACTATTCTATGATGTAGTAAACATATATTGATATTTTTTATATTCTTTGTAAAGCAGGTAAGGCCCACTAGGCAGAACTGTCTGTTTTCAGGAGTGACCTTGAAGCACTGGGAGGTTAAGTGACTTGCTTGGAGTCATACAGTATGCAAGTGGAGGTTGTGAAATCAAACCCAAGTCTGCTGGATGTACCCAGTTCAATCACAGTTTGTTGCTCTAACCACTAGGCATGGGTGGTTAAACTGAATGGCTGATTACAGTCAAGAAGTGGGGTGATTTTCTTACTGACTCTATATGCAGCAAAACAGAAAGAATGCAAAGCACAGCAACATCCATTTTAAGATGATGAAATCTGGTGACTCACTGGCGCTGTGGTAGTAATATTGCTTGCAATGTCAGCGACCCAGGGTCAAAGCGAGCTCAGGTTGCTGGAGGTCTGCCAGGGGAGTAGGATCGAGCACCTGGGGACTGCTCTCCTCCTCCAGGAGGGTGGGCTGCAGGTCCTGCTGCTTTACCACCACCTGTGTGGTCACGGGTGGTGGTGCAATGGTGCTGCAGAGTGATCAGGAGGGAGGATGCTAGCCAGGATCTGGAGCAGTGGCATGTTTCTTGTAACCTACCTCTTTGGATCTCCTCTAGTGTTGGGGCCCTCAGGGACAGAGACCAGAAAACCAGGAACAATCACCCCACATCGACCACTGGCAGAAAGGACCCAGGTGCCCCAGACTTCATAACCAGGGCTTTATGGGGACCCACTGGGCTGCCCGACACACACTAAGGGGTGTGGAGGGTAGCCTGGTCCCTTCCCTTCCCACCTGGGAGGGGTACAATCCAGGCAGGATAGGGGCAGGCCCACAGGAGCTCCTGGGGTGAAGCTATGGATACGCAGCCCAAGGATCTCTGAAAAGTAGAGACTGATGCTGTTAGAAGGGACATAGAAAAGAAAATAAAAAAATTGAAAAGATGTTGAAATCTTAGAGATTCTGTGCAGTGACATACAATTTCCGTGAGGCACCGGTACAAGAATTCAAAATCCATAAAACCAAGCAGGATTCTATGATTGTTACCAGTGTTACCAGTAAAAATGGAAAATCAGGGTCCCTGCTATTAGTTATACTTCTCAAATGTTCTGTAATTCAATTCTTAGAGGTCTCTTAGTTTTTCCCACATAGAAATGTTGGCACTCACAACTTGCAACATAACCAACATTTGTGGTAGAGCAGTTTATAAAATGCCTGTTCTCACACTTTTACCTGAAACAGGATGGTCAAAAAAGCACACGCTCTGTAAATGTGGACAAAAGAACAATCGTCACATTGAAAAGTTCCACCTGGAAGTTTTGTCATGTCTTTTCTTCTGATGTGGTAAAGGCTCCCTGTAACCAAATTTGCAATGTTCTGTCCTTTCTTGTACACCATGTGGGCAGGGGATTCGGGCTTCTTTTTCAAGTTTGGTATCCAAAGCCAAGATGTTTCAATTTTAAGCATGATTTCTCTGACCTAATAAGTCTGGGGTGTGACTTCAGTAACAAAAGTCTAACAGTCTTGATTGCTTGTCCTATTTGTTTTCACCAAGAGATCATTCCTATTCATTAAGTTTACTGTATTTTTAGCTTGTTCCACAATTATTCTATCATAACCTGTTGCATGAAGTCTATTGCACATATTCTCTGTACTATTCCCATACTGCTCATTCAGAGCCAGTATTCCTTTTAACCTCATAAAAATTGGCCTTTAGGTATATTTATGATGATGTTCCTGGATGGCAACTGTTAAAGACCAATAGTGCAGGAAGAAGACTAACTATTATTGGATGCTGGAATTGAGAACAAGGTCGGTATTAAAGAGGAGGAACTATTGAAACCAATAGACACACTGATTTTAAACTTATCAAATTATACACTTACTGAGACAGAAGTAAGTACTCCAGAATGGACTTAACCATGTACCTATCACCCATATGAAATGATTTGACATTATATTAGATCACACAAATTTACATGAAAGTTAGATCTGAAAGTTATATTTCATAAATATTCTGATAATATGAATGGGACCCCATATCAAGTGAATACTGAAGAAAATACAATGAACATAATGAATTTTTATAGACTTAAAAGGCCATCTACTTTTATTCCCTTAGCAGTCTAGCAGGTTTAGCCTTCCATGGAGCTTGTGAAAGAGACTTGCTTCATTTTATTGCACAGAATGAGAAACCAAGGATACAAAACTTCACTTCGGATGAATAGGAAGCATTGTGCAATTTGCAAAAAACAACAACATAGAAATAAGGCAGCAGACAAAGGTGGAGCAATTGCAACTCTTGATAAAGGTAAGTATGAACATGACATTTTAAGTCAATTGTCTAGCACAGTTTTACAAAAAATATCAGGTTACATGACAATGGATTTTAAGAGACATATTGATGTTTATTTGTATGGCGTTTTTGTTACTGGGGTTATCATGCAACAGATGTATAATATTTTAACCGCTGAACACCCAGTGAGGCAACTAAAGTATGGTCATCCCAAAATACATAAAAGCTTGGTTTATCCCCAGCTTGACCCATTGTGGCAACATAGAGTCTGTAATGGAACCATTTTCCCAAGTAGTGGATCAATACATTAAAGCACTAGACCCATTATGACCTGTTAATGTGATGGATACCACACATATTTACAAGCATCAGGAGAGTTACAAGTGAATAATGATGACATTTTGGTGATGCTAGATATAAGTACACTTTATACGAATATACGCCATTGAGGGGCAGAAGCTTTGAGAACAATGCTGCATGAAAACACTGGATATACAAATGCCTTTATGAATGGCTGCTGAACATCTCAGAGAAAATACTATTTTGTAACTGCTTTATTTTTAAAGATCAGGTCTACATACAGATGAAGGGCATGGCAATGGTGGCCTAATACACACCAAACTATGTCAATATTTATTTGGCTCATTGGGAAAGACAAACATGATGTCTTAAACTAATCCTTATAAAATATCTGCATCTTTATAGATGCTTTATTGATAACATCCTGTTGGTGTGGAGGGCCAACATCAGTCTTAGCCAGGTTTGTCCCATTTTGGAATCCATAAACAATAATTTAAAATTCACTCAAAATGCAAGAGGGCACCAGACTGAATTTTTGGATTTGCTAATAGAAAAAGATGGAAATGGGTTGTGAATACTAGCATATATAGAAACACTTCCCTTTAAAATATGCACTATTCACTTTTGACAGTTGCCATCAAGCACATGATCAAAATATTCCTAAAAGCCAATTATGAGGAGTTAAAAAGGAATACTAGTTTGCTTGAGCAGTATGAGAATAGCACAGATAATATGAGCAATAGATTTCATGTAAGAGGTTGTGATAGAATAGCTGTGGAACAAACTAAAAATACAGTAAGCTTAATGAATAGGAATGATCTCATGATAAAAGCAAACAGGACAAGCAATCAAGACATAGAAACATAGACTTTGATGGCAGATAAGGACCGCTCGGCCCACTTAGTCTGCCCACTTCCCTACCTACAGGATGGGCAGCAGATTCTAGTTAACCAACAGCCTATTTCTTCCTACCCCCACAAGAATTGCCTTTTATCTGTCTCATGCATTCTTGAATTCTCCCACAGTTTTAGACCCACAACCTCCTCAGGAAAACTGTTCCATGCCATCCCTACCCTCTCTGTGAAAAATACTTCCTCACATTACCATGGAACTGCCCCCCATCTTTAAATTGCATCCCCTTGTTCTTGCACATCTCTTTTCTGAAAGATGCTACCCTCTTGGACTTTGTTGATTCCACTGAGGTAGCTAAAGTTTCTATCATGTCCCCCTCTCCCTTCTTTCCTCAGGGTATACATATTAAGCTCCTTTAGTCTCTTCTCCATACGGCTTCTCTTGCAGACCCTGCACCATTTACTTGCCCTCCTCTGGACTGCCTCTATCCTGTCTATGTCCTTGCGGAGATGGGGTCTCCAGAACTTAATGCAGTACTCCAGATGGGGTCTCACCAACTGTCTGTACAGAGGATAACAACTTCCAGTTTTCTGCTGGCGATGCCTCTCCTATGCATCCCAGTATACCCCAAGCCCTCCCTACTGCCTTCTCACATTGCTTACTAACCTTAAGGTCATTGGATATAATTACCCCTAGGTCCCTTTCCTTTTTGTTGTTGTTACTACCTCCCCCATTGTGTAATCTTCCCTGGGTTCTTGTTTCCCAGGTGCATTATTTTGCACTTCTTTGCATTGAATCCTAGCTGTCATACTTCTGACCATTCCTCCAACCTTGCCAAGTTCCTTCTCATCCTTTCCGCCTCCTTGTGTATCAACCCTGTTGCAGATCTTTGTGTCATCTGCAAAGAGGCATACTTTTCCTTCAGTCCCTCTGCAATGTCACTTTTGAAGACATTAAAAGGACTGGACCCAGTAATGAACCCTGCAGTACCCCACTAGTAACCCCTCTTTCTTCAGAGTGGACTACATTTACTATTACCTTCTGTGTCCTGTTGTCCAGCCAATGTTTTACCCAGGCTACTACCCTGGGACCTCCCAGGCTGGTTGATTTGACTATTAATCTTTTGTGTGGGACTGTGTCAAATGCCTTGCTAAAGTCTAGTTAGGCCAAGTCCACAGCCCCTCCTGGTCTACTACTTGGTCACCCAGTCAAGAAATCTATTAGATTCATCTGACATGACCTTCCCGCTGTGAACCCATGCTGCCTTGGGTCCTGTGCCCCACTGGCCTCTAGGTACTCAACTATTCTTTCCTTCAAGTGACTTCATCACTTTCCCTACCACAGAGGTCAAACTGACAGGTCAGTAGTTTCCTGCCTCTGTTGTGGTCCCACTTTTGTGAAGGGGAATCACATCTGCCTTTCTCCAGTCCTCGGGTACCACACCATGCTTCCAGGATTTATTAAAAGGGTAGTCAGTGGTTTCATTAGTTCCCCCTTAATTCTTTTAGAATTCTGGGGTGAATTCCATCAGGCCCCATTGCTTTGTCCACCTTCAGTTTAGGGTTCTTGGGAACCCTTTCTTCTGTGAAAGGGCTGGGATCGACCCCATATCAACAGTGCTTCTGTTAATTGGATTAGGCACTTCCCCTCGTCTTTTGTGAATACTGAGCAGAAATATTCATTCAGTATCCCTGCTTTTCACTGTCCCCTCTGCCCACCACCATTCATTCTATTCAGCCTCACTAGCCCTCCTTTGTCTTTCTCGCTCTCTGATGTACCTATAAAGGGTTTATCCCCTTCTTAACTGAGGTTGGCTATCTTTTCCTCAGTTTGGGCCTTTGCTATTCTGACTTCCTCCTGCTTCCTTCTTCTGCCTTAACTGGTACAGCTCTCTGTCCTGATCCTTCTGTGTTTCCTTATACTTCCTGAATGCTATCTTTTCTCCTGACATTCCCAGCCACCTCTTTTGAGAACCATAGTGGCTTTTCTTTCATTTTGATTTGTTTGTTTGCTTCACACAAAGGCTTGTTGCCTCTGTGATAGCAGTTTGATGATTCCCCATTGTTGCTCCACCCTCCTTCTAGCCTGTTTGCTAGTGCTTTCTGAGGCACTCTCCCATCTTGCCAAAGTCAGCCCTCCTGAAGTCCAGTACCCTCACTTTGTATGGCTTGACTCTGTAGCTGAGTTTAATGTGAACCACACTGTTTGATGGTCACTTGTTCCCAGATGGCAACCCAGTTCTAGATCTGAGATCCTCTCACTGCCCCCATTTGAGAGTACAGGGTCTAAGATTGCTCCCTCATGAGTGGGTTCCAAAACTAGCTGTCTGAGGCCTGCCACCTGTAGGGCATTGAGAATGGCCCTGCTCTTGGATGTGGCAGCAGCAAATGTGCTCCAGTTAACATCTGGCATATTCAGGTCTCCCATCAACAGTATCTCCCTTTCTCTGCCATCCTAAGAATGCCTTCTATCATATCCTTGTCCATTCCCTCTCCCTGACATGGGGGTCTGTACACAACCACTGTTCGGATTGTGGTGCTCTTTCCAGTCTCCAAGGTGACCCACAGTGCCTCCTCTCCTCCTGTTTACTCTTTTGTTCAGTTGCTTTTATCCCTTCCTTTACATAGAGAGCTACTCTCCCCCTCTCCCCTGTCTGTCTCTCCTGTAGGTTATGTACCCTGGTATGTTAACATCCAGTCATGGTTCTCTGTGTACCATGTTTCTGTGACTGCTACGATATCCAGGCATCCCTCTTCCATCAAGGCCACCAGCTCAGGGAGCTTGTTGCCCAGACTATGGGCATTGGTACTCATTACCCTCCATTTACTGATGGCCTTACTCCTTTTGCCTCATCCTGTCCTTCTTGCCTTTGTCACTTCCCCATTTCCCTGCCCTTCTCCCTTTTGCCACCTATATGTTGGTGTTTACCGCACTTACTACCGTGATTTTTTTTGGGGGCTAGGTTTCCTGCTCCTTTCCTGTGCCTCCCCTTGGCTACTTTAAATGCTTGCCAATGAAGCATTTAAACCTATCACCTAGGTTTAGGTGTTTGAAGACTGTTTGAATTTTGTTACAGACTTCACACCCCAAGTTGTAAGGTCAGAGAAATCTTGCTTAAAAATTGAACATCTTAACTTTGGACCCCAAACTTGAAAAAGAAGCCCAGAGCCCCACCCCCACCCCCGCATGATGTACAAGAAAGGACAGAACATTGCAAATTTGGTTACAAGGAGCCTCTTTACCACACTGGAAGAACAGACATGACAGAAACTTCTAGCTATCTAGGTAAAACTTTTCAATGTGGCAATTGTTCTTTTGTCCACATGTACAGACAGATAACCTTTATGAACAACCTGTTTCAGGTAAAAGTGAGAAAAGACATTTTATAAACTGCTCTACCATAAATGTTGTTTATGTTGCAAGTTGTGTGTGCCAAAATTTCTATGTGGAAAAAGACACCCTGTAAGAAATGAACTGTAGAACATTTGAGAAGTATAACTAGTAAGAGACAAAACTAATACATTGGCAGTACACACTATGCAAAAGGGACCTGGACATACTTTTAAATTTCAAGGTCTACCTAAGTTTCCTTGAATATTTGGGGGTGGGGATTTAAATAATAAACATTTACAAGTTGAAAGCAAGGGGCAATATACACTCAGGGCTCATGGACATAAGGTATTGAATGCTATGTTCAGTTTAATTCCATTTTAAAGTAAAAATAAAATATGGATTCTGATATATTAAATGGTTTAATACCTGTGCCATTATAACATTATTTATGCTATTTATATTGCTATTAATTTTGTTGTCCATGTGGTATCTCTATTTATGCTTGTTTATTTATCTTCATTATGTAACCCACCTGTTTGGGCTTACCTGAAAGAAGGCCCATTTCCTGGGGTTTTGCTTCTTCTCCCATCTTTTTTGTCTGGGTGCCATTTTCCTGTCTTGCCCCCTGTTTCTTGGTCTCCTGCCAGCCCCCACAATGGTATTAGAGAAAGAGAGAGAGGCAACCGGGGGGGGGGCAAGGAAAGTTTAATTATAAGCGCCAGTTGTGCTGCAAGTAGGAGCTGCCTCATTAATATTAGTGAGCGTCATCCCATTGAGGTATCAGGAGGTCATGTCTTGCGCTAGGGTACAAAATAGGTAGCGCTAAGATAGGCTGGAGCAGAAATAAATGAATAAAAGAAATGGGTGCAAGAAATAGGAAGACTGCTAGTTCGTGGAAATTAATAAATAAAGTCCACAGACTGCAGCCAGGGCACAGAAGGCACTGCACTGGGGCTATGTGTGCTGCCTATGGGCTTAGAAAACAGCAGCAACTGGGAAAATGCTGAACAAATATGTTAATGAATACAGTCGCTACAATGGGTACAGGGTGGCTACAGCTGTGAGGATAGATTGAAATAAAAGCTAAGGGTTTGGTTGCATGAATGTTTTAAACCAGGGAACTGTGTAAATACTGGGACACTGTTTACTTCACCACCATGTTGAAGCAACCATGTGACACCAGCTAGCCAACCACCAAGCCAGGATTCTTGCCAGTGACTCTGGAACTGTGTGAAGGACTTGTGGGGCAAAACACCGGGAAGATCTAGGTGCCTTTTCTGCACCAATTAGGCATCAAGGAGCCTCATACATATTAGCTTTGCCTAGGACAGTGGTTTCAGCCAATGAGGAGTGAGGAAAAGGGCTCCCATAATGCCAGGACTGTTGAGTCTTGAGTCAGTTTGGGAGAGCTCCTCCAGAAGGGGGCTTTTACCCCTGGAGAGAGTGGGGCTTGGAAATGGGCCTGCCTGGGGCTGCCAGAAATTTGTCCCCAGGACAGAGTGTCTGCCCAGAGGAGAAAAAGAAGCTGGAGAGAAAAGAAAACTTTGTTAAAGCAGCAGCTTGTGAGAGAATGAGAAAAGCTGCAGGAAATGGACTTTATGTTGTTCTGAAGCTGCACCACATCGGTGATAGAATTGCAGCACGAATGGAAAAAAAGCTGCAGATTGCAAGGGAAGAGGCTCTGTCCTGATCCAGAGACAAAAGACAAAGTTTGGGCCTGGCCTGGAAAAGACCAAGGTTGTGTTCTCAGCCTGGAAAGAACAAATGTTGCATCTAAACTTGGTGAAAAATGGATTACAGAGAATGAGGAACAAGGAACATAAATGTGTTGAGATGAGGAAAGAAAGAGTAATCCTCTTTAAATTGGAGAATTGCTGAGCAACTGCACAATGAGAAAAGGGACTGTGTGCGCAGGGATGATGTGTGAGTCAACGAAAAGATGGCTATATTAATTATGAGAGACTGTGAAAGCAGAAGGATGGATAGGTGGTTTTCAGAGATTCGAGTACTTGTTGTCTGCTGCTTGAGATACAGCAAGAGAGAGAGAGATTGCTGTGGCTACACATCGTGGCAGGAAAGAGACAGAAGAGAAGTAATGGAAGAGAATGTGCTGAATGTTGCTGCTGGCATCCAGTGCCAGGTGGAAATTTGCTATTTCCCATCGAGTGGGGTTTGTTGCTGCAGGGGACCATGGGTCTTGTGCCAGTGCTAGTACACTCTGATCAGGAGCCAGGCCATGGGGCCTCCCGGTCTAGGTCCTCTGGTAGTAGGCCTTGCTCATGTGCTCTACAATGGAGCCTGTAATGGGCTGAAGGGGCAAGCTGCAAGATCTGCAAGCAAGATGGAAAGAGAGGAAGCTTCAGCCTTTGTGCCCCTATTCAAGCTTTGTGCCTGGTTCTGCCTGTGTTGTCATCCATCCCGGAACTTCGAGAACTGTGCCATCAAGGACTGATTCTGCAGAACCATAAGTAAATCACAGGAATTGCCCTGCACCTGGGGACTGTAAATAGTTGAGCAAGCATGTTAGGGCTGGAGGTAGAGCCAAGGAAAAGACATGTGTAAAGTTACTTAATTCAAGTAAGTGTGCCAGCTCAGGCTACCAGTGGCACCTCAGGCCTGCAACTAGAATCAGGGTACCCAGGTACCGAACTGTAGGAAATGGACCAGGACCTGCGGGTCAGGGTTTTGGGCAACAGTGGCAGTTAGCTAGATAGACAGTGATGATGGCTACATTGATTTAATCTTGGGATTGGAACTGGAAAGGAAATGTGATTTGGAAAATGCAAATTGAAATGCTTACTTGAACTCTATTCCACGTACCCTCAACCTGAACTCTTCCCTTGAAATAAACCTGGAGTTATTGTTTTGCAGCAGAAAATCGATCCAGATCCTGATTTTAGTGAGCCTGTGTATTGATGAAATGGAAACGAAAATGATGTAACTGAATGTGATTAGGTTTGAATCTTGGTAAGTCAATGCCTGTGGTAACTGTTGGGGAGGTGGGTTGGTACAACATTCTGGGGGTTGTACCACAGGTAAGCATACCCACTAAAAATGTACTCTGGGTGGAGCACTGCCATTTGTATTTTTAACTTTTGGGAAAGGACCTCTTTTAGGTCAACTTTGGGATCCAGGTCCCTAGCCCTTGAGTCGGACCTGCAAAGCAGGAGCAGTGGCCCTTTCCCAGACGGTGCCAGAGAGGGTTACAATTAGATAGTATGCTATATTTATTACATATTCACTTTAGGGCATGAGTGCAGTTGTTGAAGAGAGGTGTTACATTTGCTATTGACACTATGCACTTTATATGCTATATGTTTGACTGGGACTGTGTCTCTTTTAGTGAGTTTTTGTAAGTGTGCAATAGTTTATTGATAACCATGCCTTGTCAAAGCATCAGAGTGATATGAAACGTTGGTGGCACATGTGTGGATACTGCTGCTCTATATTTCTTTTAAACTTCTGCAATAAAATACTTTTAACTTGACCTATCATATGAGGTCTGTTACCAGCTCCTCACATTAGCT
The DNA here is from genome assembly GCA_016271365.2 of Neoceratodus forsteri. Classification (NCBI taxonomy): domain Eukaryota; kingdom Metazoa; phylum Chordata; order Ceratodontiformes; family Ceratodontidae; genus Neoceratodus; species Neoceratodus forsteri. The sequence goes on along the minus strand of CM057455.1, from coordinate 631,293,237 downwards.
CCCCACACAGGCGTAGTAACTAGTCAGGAAGGCCAAACTGCTTGTTCATGCATTGCGATTCGCTGCTTGGTCCTGACTAGCATCCACCCCTTCCTCCTGTACAGGGGCTCCACTGAAGACCCCTTAGAAAATAAGGCATCAGGACAGGTCCAATCCACTTCAAGCACTCTAATGTTGGTTAATAAGTCTGACCAGAAATCACTACTGAAGGCAACCTCAAAGCCTGAGGCGCCGCCCACACCTGTCCTGGTTGTAAAAGGAAACAGAGTCATTTACCTTTGATTGCAATGGTACAACAAGAGAGTCCGCATACAAGAGGTCACTGCAGCAACAGGAGTATCTCCGTGAAGTTAGAATTCCAGCCAGAGCTGTCTGGTGATCTAGACCAACCTGCTTGTAACAGTGCAGTTTGTATCCATGCAGGCATGGCCCTCTGGTACTCCTCCCACAGCTTTCCTCATCAATATCCATTTCAGCATCCTTCATTGTCTCAGACAGTGTTGACTCCTGTATCAAAGGCAGCTCTACAATCCTAGAACCACAATTTCCTGTTGCCAGCATCCCATTTGACACCATCTCTTCAACGGACCTCTCCACTGGAAATACAGCTGATACACTCAAAGGTTTCACCTGTGTCCACAATCAGCTGTATAATCAACTGAAACCTGTCTTAGGCCCACCTGATCACCACCAGTAAGTGCCATTCCTATTGGGGCTTCAGTGGAAGAAACTCCAGTTTGTACTGCATGCATAGTATCTGACACACACTCCACATTATGGGAATCATTAGTCTTTAACAAAGGTGTACATATAGTCACATCATGTAAGTCAACTGCACCAGCACCGCACTCAGTTTGTGCTGCAATCTGCAACTCCTGCAACTCCATGTTCATTACTCCTGATTGCTCACCTGAGCTAAACAAACAAGTTCCATCTGTATTTGTTGATGATGGTGTCGATGTTGTAAATCCTCCTCACAAAGCCATTCCAGTAAAGTAACCGATCCCTCTGGCAAATTTGAAACATTGATTTGCAATCCTTCCTGCTGTAGTAAACCTTCCAATTCCAGCACCATAGCTGATGCCTGATCTTCCCTTCCATTAGTTACCACTCCAGTATCTTCCACATGAGCAGGTGAACTCTCAGCATGAGTGGTCTCTGGCACTGCTGAGACAAAAAACACATCTGCTCCCAGTCTCAAACACATCCATACACTCAACAAGCAACTCAGAGTGGCCATCTTCAGAGACAGTCACAGCCCCTACAGGAGTAGTAGGAATTTCCCGTATCCTGACCAAATTTCTCCCATTCACTAAAATACCACCAACAGCTTAATCTGGTTCAATTTCAGTTGGTTACCCGTACTGAACAGATACATCTGTATTGCCCTGAAAAGGGACTTCTCGTCTCAGTGGGCTTACCAGTCAACAAAATTCAATAAATAAAAGGAATTATCACATTGGCTTGGAGGCCTTGGGTGTTCTATATTACCCTATAGATGTATCCTTCGTTCCATGAGTACTATAGAATGATGGATAATTAACTGAAAGCACATTCTGATCTATGAAATGTATTTATTGTAGTCTCAAGATTTGCCATTCCCAAGCTGCTATATTTATGTAAAAGCATCGATGAATGTCTTTATCACATGTCATTGTGTATATTGTATCCTTGCTGATATGCTGAAAAATAACAAAAACAAAGAATATTAAATAAAAAGAATTACTACAGTACAGGATATAATAGGAGGAGGAGTTTGATGGTGATGCTTTCAGACATTTCGAGATAGATTAGATATCTCCCAGGCAGATTTTTGTGGCAATATCTCCAGATATGTATCGCTGTGCAGAAGCTATTGAGCTTGGCCAGGAACTCAACCGCATCATTCTCCACTGTCTGCAATGGTTAATGCTCAGAAAGGGTGTAGCAGGAAAACAACAAAGAAATCAGAGGTACCATCCATGACCAGTCCCTTCTATCCAAGGTTAAATAGACTCGCTTCTAGGCACCCCAATTCAGAAGCAGGAGTGGGAGACCTGCTGTTTTTCTGCGATAAGACCTTCAAAGACACATGCATCAAATTAATTTATAACAAGCGTCTATACTCCTGGTACAGATTGCCAGCAGTAATGCAAAATGCATCTAACCCCTGAAGATACTTACTGCCATACAGTTTATAAAGTGGGGGTGGAACCTACTCAATGTAATAAGGTCTGCCCTCTTCCATAACCATTATTGAAAAACATTGCCTCTATGGTTCCTCCAAGTTAGCATGCACAGTTCCCTCCTCTTCTGTTCTTATATTGGGCATCTGAAGAAGCCCTTCACATTACCCCTGAGGGACATAAATGGCTCACCCTCCTTGGTATGCAAGCCAAGGGACTAATTCTCTGCTGCTGCACCTCTGAGATTCCAGCTTACTAAGAGGCTGTTGCCAGTTTGGCTCATAGTGCTTCCTTTGACCACCTAACACACTTGACCATCAGCATTATGAGGAGACAGTATGCCTGCTGGGATCCTCACCTGCAATACTTGTCCCTAGATTAGGAATTGGCTGACTGCCTAGACTGCAATGGTACCCGGTCAAGTGAGGCACTACCAGAATAGCACCGCACTGTACAGCACTAGTCTGGTAAGTGCTCACATGGACAATGAGTGGGGTTTTACAATGCTTGCTATAAGAGCTCTCCTGGTCACTGTCTGTGGTCCTATAAAGGACAAGGGCTGCAAGGAAAGGAGGCTGGCTGAGCTGCTCCTGTGGCATGGAGTGCTGAGGCATGCAGCAGCTCAGCCAGTGGCAATGGAGACCAGGTTCTAATCTTGGTCTCCCAAATTTTGCCAATATTGGGACTTAGTTTTCTTTTGTACCAGGGGCCGTGGAAACAGTATTCCATGGCCCGATGAATTTATCTTTCCCAGGATCCACTCCCCTTTGAGTAAGAATCCTACATATAGGGTTTGCATGGGACAGTGCCCCCTGTGTCGGGGTGCAGGCCAACCGCTATTGTTGTCGGCATCTTTGGACGCAGTGCTGGCTGCAGCTCCATCTCTATACTGTAAATGCATCAGTGGGAATCCAAGAATGGCTATGTTTTACTTATGTTCTTTTACCTGAGTTTGCTTAGTTGTTGTTCATAATAGTATTGTTCTTAGAGTTCTAGTAGCAATGGCTGTGCACCATTAGATTGATATTCAGGTATACCTTATTTGGTATACAGATACAGTAACTGGAACATGCACCTGAGTCTATTGTTATATCAATGACACTGCCTCTGAAAAACAAACAAGCTGAAAAGAACTGCACAACAGAGGTATTTTATTTATTTATGTATGTATTTATTTATTTATTTCTGTATTTATTTTTACATTGGGCCAGAACAGTTACAACCAGTGAAGCAGGTGTGTGTTTGGAGGAGGGACTGAAGCAGGCTTGCAGGAGGAGAAGAGCTTAGAAGGGATCTTGGCTGTAGGTTCAGTTAAGAAGAGCTGAAAAGAACTACACAGCTGAGGTGATTTATTTTATTTTTTCATTTCAAACTTGCAGGGATTGTGTAAGTGAATAACATACTAACATACTAAGTTGCCATCAGATTAGGCCCATTGCTCTACCTAGTCTGCTCGGGTTGAAGCCCACAGTTACGTTGCTGCCCCCTATGTTTTGTACCCTCCTTCCCTCTCCCACCCCCAAAGCATCACTGACATTCCCTGCCCTTTAACTTGCACCTTATGAACACCAAAGTGGCAGCAGAAAAGGCCACATGGTCTATCAAGTCTGCTGAGAGTGCAGTTAGCCCCTCATCTTGCAGCTGCCCTCCCACCCTCCCATCACTGTATTCCTGCCCTTACCATGTCCCACTGCCTCTTGAAGCTACCCACTGTCTTACAGGACACCAGCTCTTCTGGTAAGGTGTTCCACTTGTCCACCACCATCTCCATGAAAAGAGTCTCCTTGCCTCCTTTCTAAACCTACCCCACTCTAATCTCAGTCCATGCCCTCTTGTGTCCTTACCACTTCTCAGCTGTAAAATCCCTTCTGTGTTAGTCTTTTAAATCCAGTATTTAATGTCTCTATCATATCCCTTTATCCCTCCTTTCCTCTAATGAATACATCTTTAATTCCCCAGTCAGTCCTCATAGGGCTTATCCTCTAGTCCCTGTATCATCTTAGTGGCCCTGTATTGCACCCGCTCCAATAACCTATGTCCTTCTTCGGGAAGCGGCACGGAACTGCACATAGTACTCCAGGTGGGGCTTGACCAATGATCTTACAGAGGCAGTATAATCTCCTTCATTCTGGATGAGATCCCCTTACTATACATCCCAGCATTTTTTCAATTCAAAGTTTATTCACCACTTTTCCACATTACAGGAGGCAGTAATAAACATTTTGACTTGCGATTAAGTAAGACAAGTCATACTGCCCCTAACCCTTCCTCCCCTCCCTCCCGGCACAGCAGTCCATTCTAATACTGTTATCACCCACTAACTACCTTTACCAAGGATAAATAGGTTGGTAACCTCGACCACACATTATTTCATAGCCACCGTAATTAGAGTGTGAAGGGATCCCAGATAACCTTATACCTATGTACTCTGTTTTGAAGCTGGCAATAGCCTTCTCTGTACGTATATTTGCTAAAATCTCATTGATCCACTCCTGATATGTTGGACAGGTCCTTTCTTTCCAACGCCTAAGAATGATTTTTTGCTGAAAGCGCAACCATAGATATATGAAATCTCGGTTTTAACCTTTATGGAAGACAAATCCCCAACAGGCAAATATCCAGTGTAAAATAGTCCTGTAAACCCAATAAAGGATCCAGGTTGGCTTTTATAAGCTCCCATAATGAAGCTATCCGGGACAAGACCAAAATAGATGAAAAAGTGACCCTGTGTGCTGGGAACACTTATTGCACCTATCGGTATTGAGAAGGCCCCATTTCACCAGTTTAGTTGGGGTATAATACAAATTATGTAGGATGTGAAACTGCATGAGACGTAATCTATCTTGGGATACATATTTGTGGAATACATCCAGAGGAAGGGCCAGTTAAAAGTATATTGGGGAAAAATGAAACCCAAAAGTTAGTGGGGCCACTACCGCATCCAAACCACCATCAAAACAACACCTGATAAATCTTAGAGATCACACCTGAGGAGATGAGAAAAGGAGAGTTCAGATACCAATGCAAAGGCCGCTGGACGGGGTGGAGTGGACCCAAGAACCATGGTTAACAGGTGCCTCAATTGAAACACTTTAAAAACCTGAGACTCTGGAATTTGGAACTTGAAAATGAACTCAGGTAATGAGGCCAATCTCAGCCTTGTCCAAAAATGAGGATACTATCCCTTCTCCTAAATGAGGCAACCATAAATGGGAAATTTTTGTTTGTTTACGGTGAAAGCCAAGGAGTTCCAAATGGATTGAGCAAGATTTTTACTTTGATTATAACGCATGAAAGGAGCACAATTGCAGTGTACTCTTAGTGAGGTCATGATAGTGGGACATTTTAATATTCTGCAAATGAGAATTTTTAGATAAAGCATGGTCGAAGGATCCATGCTCATAGACTGGATAAAGTCTAATTCAATCTTGAGCCAAGCCGGGCTCATGTTACCCAGCCAGTCTTACCATCTCAGGTATTTAGCCAAATGACTAGCCCAGTAGTAGATGGGCAAGTAAAGAATCCCAGCTCCCCTCTTTTGGGTGCAGCTAGCTTGTGATATACCAACCTAGAGGTCTTATTAGACCATATAAACTTGATAAAAGTTTATGCTTTTCTGAAACCAAACTAAGGGGACAAATGAGTTAAGATGTGACAGAGGATAAAATAAGAGGAAATACATTCATCTTGATTATATTAATATGACCCCATAAAGATAGGAGTTTGTCCCATCTCTCTAGATCTTGGTGATCCCTGCAAGAGAGGATCCAGATTTTCTTTAAACCACAAGGAAGGATTACGTGTTAATTTTATACCTAAATACTTAATAGCCGGGTGACCAGCATAATCCAGAGAGATAATGTCAGTCTTAAAAACTTTATGGTTAAGAGGAAAAGGATGTCTTATTAGGATTTAACTTATAATTAAGAAACTACTAAATCTGTTAACCTCCCTTAACATGTTTGGGATAGATATTACCGGGTTAGCCAGATGTAAAGGAGGTCATCAGCGTATGCTGTTATTTTCTCTACCTCATTCCTAATGGAATACCTTGTATTCCTTCATTGTTGAGAATATGTTGAATAAGGGTTCCAGATAAAGACTGAAAAGTAGTGGAGAGGAGCATCCCTGCCTCATACCTGACTGCAACGTGAAAGATTTGGAGAAGGTCCCATTCCTTGAAATCCTAGCTGTAGGAGACGTTAAATTGCCCTGATCCAATCTATGAACATGGATGGGAATCCAAATGCCTTAAGGGCTTGAAATAGAAAAGTCCAATTAACCTGATCAAATGCCTTCTCAGCGTCCAGGAGACCAACCCCACAGGATATATGGCATCCCTGGACTCCTAAAACGTCTTGAGAAGGGTATGCAAGTGGTCTGAAGATGCATGTCCTCTCATAAATCCCACTTTAGACATATGCACCAGATCTGGGAGGACCAGGGTTAGTCTATCTACCAATATCTTCAAGAGAATTTTGACATCTTGATTCAGCAAAGATATTGGCCTGTAGCTCTGAACTAATTATGGGTCCTTGTCCGGTTTAGGTAACAAAACAATCAAAGCTTCAAACAAATGTGCATCTGCCATCTCTCCAGAAAAATGTGCAAATAGAGATGATGCAACACAGGTAATAATTGATCCCTGAAGACTTTATAAAATAAGGCAGAAAACCCTTCTGGACCCGGCACTTTACCCACAGGCAAGTCCTTTATAACAGCTACTATTTCTTGATGTGATAAAGGGAAGGTATAAATTTCTTTTGAGAGTTAGATAGTAGCGGAAGATGTGCTTCCCTGAGATACTCCTCCAGTTTTCAATGGGTGAGGACTATCCATATCCTATATAACTGCTCATAAAAGTAGCAAACTCCTGAACTATCTCTGAGGGGATACCTTCAGGGTCCCGTCTGACTGTGACCTTATTGGGGTATAAATCTTGCTGTCTCTTGTTGCTTTAGGCGTAAAGCCAGCAGGCACCCCTCTTTTCTCCTTGATCTGTAAAACTGGCCTTTGTGCGGATAATAGCCAGTTCTGCCTTTTCTTAACATTCCCAAGTATTTATCCTTATGTATTAATAGCTTCTGTGACTCCTCTTGAGAAATTTTATCTAGCTGTATATTTCTAATGCCCGTATCTGGGACAATAAGGACAACAACTCCATTTCCTGTGCCTTCTTCCTCTTTGTAGCTAGACTAATGAGAATGCCCTTATATAAGCCTTAAAGGCTCCCCATAAAATATCGGCCTTGCACTGTCTATTGGTTGGTGGAAAAGAAAAATCTATCTGCTCTTTCACCAATCCCCGATACTTTTCATCTTTTAGTAATTGTTTATTTAATTTCCATCTGGTCTCACTTTTGGGAATGTTAAGGAAAGCCAGATTACCCAGCAATAAGGAATGATCAATATTGGACCCGGTTGGATCGAGGTGGACAATACCCGGCAAGAGCTCATGAGAGACTTACAGGTAGTCAATGCGAGATTGCGTGCCATGTACTGGCGAACAATAAGTATATTCCTGATATTAGGATGTGTAACTCTCAGACATCGCACAACCCACACTGATCCATCATTTCCTTAAAGGCTCTATGCCAGGGGACATCCCCTTGACCCAATGCTTGATTTGTCAACATTAGGATCAGAGACCAAGTTAAAGTCTCCCCTAAGATAATTGGAATGGGGAGTATAGGAAGGATAGTAGAGATCAGTTTCATGAAAAAGAGGATCATCTGTGTTTGGTCCATAAATGCTACCTAGAACTAATGGCACGGCCCAAATAGTACCCTGAACTAAGACATATCTGCCATCTGCATCCTTAAACACTTGAGAAGGGACAAATGGAATGTCTCTATTAATCAGTATCATGACCCCACAACTATTGTTCTCCCTGAAGCATAAAAACCTGACCTATCTGTTGTCTCCAAAGTTGTAATACTTGGGAATCCACTAGGTGAGATTCTTGTAAAAATGATATTTGGGCACACAACAGACTCAGGTGTTTAAGTACCTGGTATTGTTTCAGTTTTTCCTAATCCCGTCACATTCCACGTGTAATATTAATATTCTGAGCCATCTATAATGTCAGGTATAAATCCAGATAAAACATCTATAAGTATACTGCAACCATGAACCAGGTGATTCTATTCCTGAAACTGCTGTTCAATCTTCCGCCCCAACCCTCCCTTATTAAGCCCCTGTCCCTCCCCACCCACCCAAGTATCCCTCAAACAATCCACAACTTCAGTAACCCCAGGACATTGTCAAAAACCACCACCAAACCCCCTCTTATCGCTAACAACGTTCAGCAATACTCTTTTCTACTCTTCCCCAGCCCCAAAAAACCGTCCCCAAACCCTACATTATTTATAATTCAATCCCCCTTTTGGAATATTAACAACAAGGAAGAGAGAGGACTCAACATTATTGCAGTACAGGCCATTGTATCCCTTGCCTATCCCTAATGAAAGCCATTGAAAGCAAGCCAGCATAGATAAGGCGTCACCACCAAACATAGCGACTTGCTAAGGCATGTGCCTTTCTAGATATGAAGAGGTACTCGTGGTGCGAGGTCAGGAAGCCAGCCACAGCAATACATAAAAATTCACCATGCGGGCAGTTATCTCAATAAGCTCTCAGCCCCATGGAGACAGGCCCCCATGCCTCTCCTTCAAATTGTTGCCTTGCACCAATAAACCCCCGCTATTCTCAGGCCTTAGTGACCGCTAATACATAATGCATGAAACACAAACTCCTTCCCTGCGTTGCAAATGCGTAACTACACACTGGTACTTTACAGGGAAAAGGACATCACAGGCGCTGTAATTAAATTCCCCAAAAGCCATAAACTTTTACCAGACCCAATCTTACAAAAACTCTTACAGGGGAGGGAGACTAAATATTACTGGGTTGGCTTTGTTTCTTCAAACACGAAAACTAACGAAATCTCTTAATTACATGAAACCCCAGACCAGGACAAAACAAACAATAATATGTATCCATAATTGGATCACTATGATAACAGAAGGGTCCCTTCTGCCCATAATCAGGCTTAGATGAGAGTCCAAGAATGTTTAACCGCATTCTTTCCAGAAGATTCCTTTACATGATTGCCCAGCCTTCTCAGATTGATTCTCGTCTTGTCAGGAAAGTCTAGAGGCCTTTCATGTGTCCCTAAAGAGATCTGGCAGGGATACTTTAAGCTATGGCGCTGCCTCGGGATCTTCATAGGTAGCCAGGAACCAGCCACCCTTACCTGTAGCCTGGCGGGTATCCCATACGAAATTTAAGTCCAGCAGCAATGACTTTTGAGACAACCGGATGAAATGCATGACGTTTCAAACGGACTGAACCGAATATCTTGTGCTATTCTAAGCTTAGCTTGCTCAACGAACTTCTTGGAGTTCTCTTACTTTGTACAGAAAATGTTGTTGCTCTAAAAATTTAAGAAATGACAAATTATAGGTTGGGCGTTGCTCCAGGAGGGGCTTCGGTCTTAATGACCTGTGGGCTTTCTCTATAATATATTTGGCCCCAAATGGGAAAGAGACTAGTGATCTTCTCCACAACTTCTGGGCAAAAGCAATGGTATTCTGGCCCTCCTCTCCTCCGGTAGCCCAAGGATCACTACATTATTTCTCCGGCTGCGACCTTGAGGTCTTCAGCTTAGCCTCAAATCTGGACAATTTCTGGCGCATAGCTGCCATCTCAGGCTCGAACCTTTCCACTTGCTTCTCTAAAGAAGATCCTGGTCGTGTTGTCTGAGGTAGCCAGAGTAATCTCTTCTATTTTTCTTCTGGTGACTTAATTTCTGATGCCATCTCCCTACTCATCTCGAAATGGTTTGAATTCTTCCAGAAATTTAGACAATGTGAGTGACTTCTGATCTGCACCTTGATTCAAAGCGTCTCCCTTCTCTGCTCCACTCGAGGCCTGGGATTTTTGGGGGCCTTTTCTGGTGTAACTGGGGTATGTTTCTGCTGTTGCTTTTTCATGTAGACATCCATTCTCTCTCAAAATCACCCTGCAAGGGCACAAAGTTATAGGGATCCAGAATAGCACAAATTAGTAGGTTTAGAGATCGAGAAAATATACCAGATAACAATTAGAAAGAGACAGGAAGCTGGAGCTGTGCAGAGGGGCGACTATCCGCTAGCTTGCATCACGTGGTCCCCAGCATTTTGTTGGCTTGTGCTGCAGCCCTCCTGCACTGGGCCAAGTTGTTCTTGTTCCCATAATGATTACTACTAAGTCTTTTCCTCTAAGGTACTTCCCAACTGTATCCCATTCAAGTGATAGTCCCTCCCTATTTCCTTACTCCAAAGTGCAGGACCTGAAACTTCTTTGCATTGACCCCAACTACCATGTATCCTGCTCCTGGACTTTAATCAAGTCCTCCTGCAGGTCTTTCCACCCTTCAATGTCATACACCACAGTTCCCATTTTGGTATAGTCTGCAAACAGACTGATCTTGCTCCAGATCCTGTGTAAAATATCTGCAATAAATATCCCAAACAATACCGGTCCCAATACAGATCCCTGTGGTACCAACTCGTCACCACTGTTGGTGTGAATTCCCCACTACACCCTTTGTTGCCTTCCTCTCCAACCAGTTTGTGACCCATGTTACCAATTTTGGCCCCACCCTCACATATTCCAGCCTCCCCAACCTCCCATGTGGTACTAAATCAAAGGCCTTGCTGAAGTCCAAGTACAGGACATTCACTGCATGGCCCTTGTCCAATTCCTGTGTCACCCATTCATAGTACTCCACAAGGTTGGTTTGGCGAGATCTTCCCACTACAAACCTGTGCTGCTTCTCATCTTGGGGCCCATTAACCTCCAGAAGGTGCACTAGTCTCTCTTTGAGGATGGACTCCATAGGCTTCCCCACTATTGATGTGAGGTTCACGGCCTATAGTTCCCAGTTCATCCTTTGGTCCACTTTCATGGTTGGGTACCACCACAGGCCATCCTCCAATCCTGTGGTACACATCCAGTGTCCAGGGAGGTGTTAAACAGGTCAGCCAGTGGCCTCGCAGAACCTCTCTAATTTCCTTAGCACCCTTGGATGTATGCCATCATGCCCCAGTGCTTTGTCCACGCTTAATGTCCTTAGCCCTTCCAGCACCCTGTCCTCTGTAATCGCTTACATCTGTTATCCTCCCCCTACCCCACCCATCCGTGAGAATCCCCCCTGGGTGAATACAGAAGTACTCATTAAGTGCCTTTGCCTTTGCTTCCCTTTCTCCACCACCCTCCATCCTTCTTTAGCCTCCCTAGCTGGTCCTTGTTTCTCTTTCTCTTTCTCTCTCAATGTATCAGAAGAAGTCTTTTCTCTAGTTTTGATGCCCTGTGCCAGTCTTAGCTTCTTGGATGCTTTGGCCACCCTGACCAATCTAGTAACCTCCCTGGACTTCCCTGTATACAACTCCTTATCCTCCTCCTCCTTCCTGATTTCCTGTATATTCCTGTATTTTCCAAATGCTGCCCTCTTGCCGTCACCCTTCAATGACCTCCTGTGTCAGCCAACTGAGCATCTTGCCCTACACTTCTTTCTTTTCTTCTTAGTACATGTTTTCATAGCCTCTTACAACTCTTCCTTTATAATCTCCCATTTCTGGTCTGCATCATATGCGGTTGCATGCCTGCCAGATGTCTGCTCAGAATCTCCCCATTTTTCCAAAGTCCCCTTGAAACTCAGCTACCCTTGCATTCGATCACTCTGTATCCTTCCCATCTTGAACTTAAACCACACTGAACAGCGGTCACTCCCAGCCAGTGGTTCCTTCACCTCAAGATTTCTAACTGACTCCTATTTTTCTAACCCAAGATCCAGAGTCCTCTGTAGATGAGTCAGCCCCAATACCAGCTGTGTAAGGAAGCTTTCCTGAAATGCTTCAAATAGGACTAGTTCTCTTGCACTCGAGATGGATGGTGTGTCCCATTCCACCCCTAGTAGATTAAATCCCCACCATCACTTTGTTCCCTCTCCTGCAGAGTCTCCTGATTTGATCCGCCAATTCCATATCCAGGTCACTCCCCTGATCAGATGGCATGTACACAACCCCCACACTCATGTGCCCTGTTCTTAGCATCCAGAAACTGCATCCATAGGGCTTCTGTCTCTTCCTTCTTCACGCACTTTATCCTTCCCTTACATAACTTGCCACCTCTCTCTCCTTACTCCTATCCTTTCTGTATATCTTAAACCCGGTACCATCATGTCCCAGTCCAGAGATGGGTCAGCCCATATTTCTGTGCCACTATGTCTACCCTCTCCACCACAGAAGCCTGAACCTCTGCTGCCTTATTCCCCAGGCTTCTTGCATTCAGTGAGACTACCCTCCAACCTGTGGTCTTTCCCTCCTGCCCCATTCCTTCCCCCTTTGTTTTCCCACTGTGCTCCCTTTCCACACCTTTCACTCATAGCTAGGTGAGCTTTCCAGACCCCCCTTTTGACTCCTCTCTCACCGCCAGTGGTTCCTTCTCCACCACTGCCTCCTCCTAGTTTAAATCTACCTTAGTTAATATATACCCTTCTAACACCTGCTTCAGTACCCCCTTCCTCCTTGTACTCAGGTGTAACCTGTCTCCTCGTGCCTTACCCTTGTATCTATCCCAACCACTTTTAAATCCCCCCACTCTGTTCAATGCCACCAGCTCTAGTGGCACTGCATTCCACAGTGCCACCACTATCTCCATAAAATAATGCCATCCACTTCTCCCTGAACCTCCCCCACACAATCCCAGGTCATGACCCCTTGTGAGAGCTCTCCTCCTTTAACTGCAACAGTTCAGCCATTGTTGTCCGATATTTCCCTTTGAATACTCAAAGATCTCTATCATATTCCCCTGTCCCTCCTCTCCTCCAGGGAATACAGATTTGATTTCTCCAGCCTCTCCTCATAGGGTCTGTCCCACAAACCATGAATCATCCCTGTCACCCTTCTCTGGACCTTTCCAGCAGATCAATGTCCTCCTCCGGTACATCCACAAAACTGCACACAGTACTCCAGGTGCGGACTAACCAAGCAGTTATGCAGAGGCAGTATGACCTCTCTCTTCCTCGATGTAATCCACCTGTCAATGCACCAGAGCATTTTGTTCACTTTTGCTGCTGCCCTCCTATACTGCTCCAAGTTATTCATTTTGGTGTCCACAACCACCCGAGATCCTTTTCTCCCTTGAGACTGTCAGTTTTCCCTTCAAGAAAGTAATCTTGCCGGGGTTCCTAGTACCCAAGTGGAGTATGATGCGCTTCTTGGCATTAAACCTCAACTGCCAAGTACACGGCCAGCTTTATATTGCCTCTAAATCCTCTGATGTGTTCTTCCTCCCTTCTTCTTGTCAACCTCAGCTGCCAGCTTGGAATCATCAACAAAAGACACAGTCTGCTCTGTACCCCTCCCTGATGTCTGCAATGTTTGCATTAAACAGGAGCGGGCCAACACTGACTCTTGTGGGACCCAATGATCCCTCTGGGTGAGGAGACCTCCCACAACTACCACACTCTGTGACCGATCTGTTAACCAGTTCTCAAGTCCATCCCACCATCTTGTTCCCCATCCCATGCTCCTCAGCTTCCCTATCAGTCTCCCGTGTAACACGGAGTTGAAACCTTGATGAAGTCCAGGTAAAGGACATCCACCAGACTTCCTAGGGCCAGAGCATTTGTCACCCAATCACAGAATTCCACTAAGTTGGTTTTATATTATCTACTCTGGATGAACCCGTGCCAGCAGTTGTCCTGAAGGCTATGCACCTCAAGGAACTCCACCATCCTTTCTTTCAGGATGGTCTCCATCAGTTTTCCCACCACTGACATCAGGCTGATTGGTCTGTAGTTACCTGGCTCTTCCTTGGAACCCCTTGTAGAGTGGTACACATGTACGGGTCCTCCAGTCCCTAGGCACCCATCCTGGACTGAAGGAGGAATTGAATAGGTCCACCAACAGTGCTATCTGGATATCCACCAGTTTTTCAACACCCTGAGATGGATCCCATCAGGCCTGGAGCCTTGTCTGTTTCTCAGGGACTCAGAGCCACCTTCAACCTTTCCAGCAGAATCACCCATCAGTAAGTGCCCCTCCCCACCTCATGGCTTTGACCCACCCCTGTTGGATTGTCCATCCTCCTCCCTTGTGAAGACTGAGAAGTACCCTTTGAGTACCTCAGCTTGATTCACAGCTTCCTCGCCCCCTCCTTTATTCAATCTGCTTATCTGACCCCTCCTTTCTTCTTTCCTGATATACATGAAACAAACCTTCTCCCCCTCCCTTATTTCCTGTGCCTTCACTCCTTCTACACCTGGCAGATCTCATTATCCTGCCCTGTCCTGAAAATTATGAGATACTCCTCCTTTTCTTTAACCCTTGGCCACTTATACCTCCTATTGGCAATTGTTTCTCCCTCACCCCTACTGCACTTCCCTTGTCCACCAGCTAGGCTTTCTAGCCTTCCATTGTGAGTGGACCCTTGTGTTAGTTTTTGTGGCTTCAAAATTGCTATCATTATTGCCTCCCATTTGCCCTCTGTATCTATTACAGCCAATCCCTTCAAATGTCCCCAACAACATCTGCCATTCTCTGAAAGTCCACCCCCTGACATCTACCACCATTGTCTTGCTGAAAGGCTTTGGATTAAGGTATTTTGTGTTCTGTTTTTGTGTATTGTTCTGTATTTCTTAGTAGCAAGAAAGGGGACTGGGTAGTTATGACCATTTTCCAGTATCTTTTTTATTTTTTATTTATTATTTTCCTCCCAACCGCCTGCCACTCGGTGCTTTTGACGGTCCTTGGGCCATGGACTTCATTCCTCAAATCGATCAACCTTCGATACCCAGTGGCTTTCCCCCATGGTGGGCTGCAGCACTCCCCTACATGCCGCAGTCTTCAGGATAGGTCAGAGGGCTGGTCTGAGGAGCTGATTGAAGCTGTGGTGGGCTTCAGTGGGCTGGCAGCTGTCCATTTTTTCCATTTTTCTGGGAGGCAGGCTCGTGCAATGACATCTGGCATCTGCCCCACCTCCTGTACATGCTAGTGCTGGTGGCTGTGTGACTCGGGCCTCCGTCAGGGTCGTGATGCTCAGGCACTTCCTCACCCTCCTCCCAGAGAAGGAGAGCAGTCCTTGGGATGCTCTATCTTCCTCAGCTTACACTCCAGCAACCTATGTCCATTTCTGAACCCAGATCGCTGGTGTTGCATCAAAATCCAGCCACTGCGCCCTAGGGGCTGGCCATTTTCCATCTTGTTGCTGGGCCAGGACAGTTACAACCTGTGAAGCAAGTGTCTGTTTGGAGGAGGGTCTGAAGCAGGCTTGCAGGAGGGTAGGACTTAAAGGGGTTCTTTGCTGTTGATTCAGTTAAGAACAGCTGAAAAGAACTACACAGCTGATTTGTTTTGTTTTTTGATTTCAAACTTGCAGGGTTTCTGTAAGTGAATAAGCAGAAGAGCTTTGGATTAGGAAATTTTGTGTTCTGTTTTTGTTACTTTTCTGTATTTCTTAGTAGTAAGGAAAGGGGACTGCTGTAGTAGGCAGACCATTTCCAGTATCTTGTTGCTGGGCCAGGACAGTTGCAACCTGTGAAGCAGTTGTGTATTTGGAAGAAGGGCTGAAGCAGGCTAACAGGAGAAGAAAGAGCTTAAAATGGGATCTTGGCTGCGGGTTCAGTTAACAAAGCTGAAAAGAACTACACAGCAGAGCCGATTTATTTTTTTTTCATTTCAGACTTGCTGGGTTTGTATAAGTGAATAAGTAGAAGGGCTTTGGATGGGGTATTTTGTGTTCTGTTTTTGTTTACTGTTCAGTCTTTCTTAGCAGCAAGGAAGGGATGGCTGTAGTTAGGATAATTTTCCAGTATCTTGTTGCAGGGCCAGGACAATTACTACCTAATGAAGCAGGTGTGTTTAGGAGGAGGCTGAAGGAGCTTGCAGGAGGAGAAGAGCTTAAAATGAGATATTGGCTGCGGGTTCAGTTAAGTACAGTAGAGCTGAAAAGAACTACACAGCAGATGTGATTTCTTTTTTTTTTTTCATTTCAAACTTGCATTGACTGTATAAGTCAATAGTTCTTAGAACTTTGTCCATGAGCCTCCTCAAATCCATGGAAAGATTTTGAACATCCTCCAAAAACTGAAATAATCTTGGGCCTCCCAAAGAAAAATAACATACTGTACTTTGAGCAGTACACCATGAATAAATTGTAACCCCTTTAGTACTTGGCTCACATTCAGTTCTTTCATTCAGTTCTTTGTCTTATACTGATGTGGAACCTTTGTAAAAGAGCTCCTGTGCTCAAAGGTGTTATCTGAATAACAAATAAATAAAACAAATGTTATTCAGTTTAATGTAACTTCCCCATAGGCCTCTTGCTCTGCTATTTTCATTCTTGAACCATTGTTACCCCTTGTTGCAGAACCTTCATAGGGTCAAGACTACTGTCTCTTTTCCTCTCTATATGAAATAGCCTTCCTACATAGAGTACTTTGCTCTCTCCCTCCTTCCCTGCTCTAAGCAACTTCTCTGGGATTACTTTTGCTCTTTCTGCTATTGCTCTTAGCACTTAGCTTAACCCTTGTATTTGGGCTGTTCTACCATCAGTCTACAAATTGATCAGTTACCAACACTCATTATTAGTTTATTCATATTTGTTTGCACTATTGTTCATTGTGTATTTCTTGATTGTTTTGCATTTACCTTTTGAAATGTATTCACTACCTACCTTCCCCGGTACACCTGAAATGAGCCTTGGCTCATTCACCTTCCTTTTCACCTATTAGTAAATAAATTCATAAAATTCATCTACTTTCAGTTTGCTTTATCTCTTCACACAGAATGCTTAAAACTCAAAATTGAAATACAGTACTTTTCCAGACTTGCTTGAGCCTCCCTGGAACAGGTTGGGGCCTCCCCAGGAGCTAGCCTCACCATTTGAGAACCCTGGTATAAGTGAATAACATACTAAGATCAGAAACTGCCAGCAGATCAGGCCCATTGGTCTATCTTGTCTGCTCAAGCTGCAGCCCATAGTTACATCCATTGACCCCTCCTTTTGTACCCTCCTTCCCTCTCTCACCCCCAGGCCAACCATTCCCTGCTCCTTTCACAGCACCTTATCCTTGTATCTGTCCCAACCACTTTAAATCCCCACTGTTCAGTGCCACTTAGCTCTACTGGCAGCACATTCCATGGTCACCACCCTCTCCATAAAGTAATGCTGTCTCACTTCTCCTGAACCTCCCCAACCAATGTCATCTCATGTCCCCCTTGTAGATCCTTTTCCTTTAACTGGAAGAAACCACCAGTGTTGACCCAGTTTTCATCTTCAAATACTTGAAGACCTCTATCATATCCCCATCCCTACTCTCATCCAGGAGTACATATTCAGTTCCTCCAGCCTCTCCTCATGGGCCTGTCCCCTACACCATGAATCATCATTGTCGCTCTTCTCTGAATCTTTTCCAGCAGATCAACATTCTTCCCTCAGGTATGGCCACAAAAACTGCACACAGTACTCCGGTGTGGTCTAACCAAGCAGTTGTACAGAGGTAGTATGACCTGCTTCCTCATTGGTGCTATCCCTGGCAATGCACCCAAGCATTTTGTTAGCTTTGCTGCTGCCTCGTGACACTGCTCTGAGTTATTCATTTTGCATCCACAACAACCCTAAGATCCTTTTCTCCCTTGGAGACCATCCTCTTTCCCTGCCAGAAGGTAATCTTACCCAGGGTTCCTAGTACCCAAGTGGAGTACGGTACACTTCTTGGTGTTAAACCTCAACTGTCAAGTAGTCGACCACCTTTTGACTGCCTCCAAATCCTCCTGTAGTGTACTTCCTCCTTTCTCCCTGTCAGCTTCAGTTCCTTGCTTTAAATCACCAGCAAAAAGACACAGTCTGCCCTTTACTCACACCTCGATGTCTGATGTATGTATTAAACAGGAGCGGCCCAACACTGACCATTGCAGGACCCCATTAATGACCACCCTGGGATAGGAGACCTCCCCAACTACCACACTGTGTGACCAATCTATTAACCAGTTTTCAGTTCATCCCACCATCTTGTCCCCACCACCATGCACCTCACTTCTCTATCAATCTACCATGTGACACAGTGTGAAGGCCTTGCTGAAGTCCAGGTAAAGGACATTCACCAGCCTTCCTTGGTCCAGAGCTTTTGTCACCCAAGCATAGAATTCCAGTAAGTTGAGTTGACTGATCTACCTTGGACAAACCAATGTTGGTGGTCATCCTGAAGGCCATGCACCTCTAGGAACTTCACCATCCTTTCTTTCAGGATGGTCTCCATCAGTTTTCCCACCACTGACATCAGGCTGACCAGTATGTAGTTATCTGATTCTTCCTTGGACCCCCTTGTGCAGTAGTATGACATGTGTCTTCCTCCAGTCTCTAGGCACCCATCTAGAGTGAAGGGAGGAATTAAATATGACTGCCAACAGTGCAGCCAGGACATCCACCAGTTCTTTCAACACCTAGGATGAATCTCATCTGGGCCCAGAGCCTTGTTGGTTCTCAGGGAACTGTGAGCCACCTCCACCCTTTCTGCGGAATCACCCCATCGATAAGTACCCATCCCCCACCCACACTGGCTTTGCTCCACCCCTGTGGAATTGGTCCCTCCTCCTCCTGCCTTGTGAAGACTGAGGAGAAGTACTCGTTGAGTATCTCAGCTTAATCCACAGCCTTCTCCACCCCTTTATTCAATCTGCTTATCTTACCCCTTTCTTCTTTCTCTGATATACACAAAAACCCTTCTCCCCTCCCTTGTCCCTGTGGCAACACGCAGCTCCTTTTCAGCCTTGGCTGATCTCATTACCCTGTGTACCATCCTGGAAATTCTGAAACACTCCTCCTTTTCCTTGACCTTCCTTGAGCTCTTATACCTCCTATAAGACAATGTATTCTCCCTCACCCCCTCCTGCACTTCCTAGGTCCACCAGCTAGACTTTCTAGCCATTGCATTCTTAGAGTGGACCCTTATGCAAGTATTTGTGGCCTCAAGAATTGTTCTCTTGATTGCCTCCCATTTGGGCTCAGTATCCATTACATGTCCAGTCCTCCAAATGTCCCCCAGTGACCTCTGCCATTCCCTGAAAGTCCACCCCTGACATCTACCACCATTGTCTTGCTGAAGGGCTTTGGATTAGAGTAAACATAGAAACATAGACTTTGATGGCAGATAAGGACCGCTTGGCCCATCTAGTCTGCCCATTTCACTACCTACAGGATAGGCCGTAGATCCTAGTTAACCAACAGCCTATTTCTTCCTATCCCCCACAAGAATTGCCTTATGTCTGTCCCATGCATTCTTGAATTCTCCCACAGTTTTAGACCCCACAACCTCCTCAGGAAGGCTGTTCCATGCATCCACTACCCTCTCTGTGAAATAATACTTCCTCACATTGCCCCTGAATCACCCTCCTTCTATCTTTAAATTGTGTCCCCTTGTTCTTGCAAGTCTCTTTTTCTGAAAGATGCTACCTCTTGGACTTTGTTGATTCCACTGAGGTACTTAAAGTTTCTATCATCCCCTCTCCCTTCTTTCCTCAAGGGTATACATATTAAGCTCCTTTAGTCTCTCCTCCTTCAGCTTCTCTTGCAGACCCTGCACCATTTTAGTTGCCCTCCTCTGGACTACCTCTATCTTGTCTATGTCCTTGCAGAGATGGGGTCTCCAGAACTGGACACAGTACTCAGATGGGGTCTCACCAACTGTCTGTACAGAGGATAACAACTTCCTGTTTTCTGCTGCTGATGCCTCTCCTATACATCCCAGTATCCCCCAGCCTCCCTACCTTCTCATTGCTTGCTAACCTTAAGGTCATCTGATATGATTATCCCAGGTCCCTTTCCTTTTTGTTGTTGTTACTACCTCCTCACCCATTGTGTATTCTTCCACCGTTCTTGTTTCCAAGGTGCATTATTTGCACTTCTTTGCATTGAATCCTAGCTGCCATACTTCTGACCATTCCTCCAACCTTGCCAAGTCCTTTTCATCCTTTCCACACCTTCTTGTGTATCAACCCTGTTGCAGATCTTTTGTGTCATCTGCAAAGGCATACTTTTCCTTCAGTCCCTCTGCAATGTCACTGATGAAGACATTAAAAGGACTGGACCCAATACTGAACCTCTGGTACCCACTAGTAACCTCTCTTTCTTCAGAGTGGACTCCATTTACAATTACCTTCTGTGTCCTGTTGTGCAGCCAATGTTTTACCCAACTGTTCTGTGTTCTGTTTTATTTACTGTTCTGTACTTCTTAGCATCAAGGAAGGGGACTGCTGTAGCTAGCAGACTATTTTTCCAGTATCTTGTTGCTGGGCCAGGACAGTTACAACATATGGAAGCAGGTGTGTGTTTGAAAGAGTGGTGGAAACAGGCTTGCAGGAGAAAAGAGCTTAAAGGGACCTTGGCTGTGGGTTCAGCTGAGAAGAGCTGAAAGAACTACACAACAGAGGTGATTCATTTTATTTTTTCATTTCAAACTTGCAAGATTTGTGTAAGTAAATAAGTATAAAGGCTTTGGGTAAGGGTATTTTGTATTCTGTTTTTGTTTACTGTTCTGTATTTCTGAGTAGTAAGGAAGGGGACTGCTGTAGTTAGCAGACCATTTTCCAGTATCTTGTTGCTGGGCCAGGACAGTTACTATACAACCTGCGAAACAGGTGTGTGCTTGGAGGAGGAGATGAAGGAGGCATTCAGGAGGAAGAGCATAAAAGGGAATCTTGGCTGTGGGTTCAGTTATGAAGACTGAAAGAACTACACAGCGGAGGTGATTTATTTTTTTCATTTCAAACTTGCAGGATTTGTGTAAGTAAATAAGCAGAAGGGCTTTGGATTAGGGTATTTTGTGTTCTATTTTTGTTATTTCTTAATAGCAAGGAAAGGGGACTGCTGTAGTTAGCAGACCATTTTCCAGTATCATATTGCTGGGCCAGGACAGTTACTGTACAACCTGTGAAGCAGGTGTGTGTTTGGAGGAGAGCTGAAGCAGGCTTGCAGAAGGAGAAGAGCTTAATGGAGGATAGTGGATGTGGGTTCAGTTAAGAAGAGATGAAAAGAACTACACAGCTGATGTAAATTATTTTATTTGTTTTATTTCAAACTTGTAGGGTTTGTGTAAGTGAATCTCTGATTGAAATTGTTTTAGCAGGGTATATTTTCTGTTAAATTGCTGTGCCAGTTGGCTTGCTTAAAGGAAGGAAAGCACTCACCATGGTGGTGGGTCAGAGCTGTAGCTGATTGTTTCTGGAGGGCTTGGGCTTGGTCCCAACCACCCTTCACCTCACGCCAAGTGCATCATTTCCTTTAAATCATGGGTTCTGACATTATTTCCCCAAAAGCAAAGCATCTACACCTGTAATATCCTTAACAGACCAACATGCTGTGATGGGGGTAAATGCATGCACTGCGCTGCGCACATTAACAGAAAGAAAAAAATAACAGGAAGGGAGGCGAGACATGTGGGGATTGGTCCAATGACCTGGCTGTTGGCAGCAGTATTCTGGGAAATGTTCTGGAGGCTGTGATACTGCCCTATTTGCAGGCACCTCTCTAGTCTGAAGGGAGTTGCCTATCTCCTGGTTGACCTGATGAGGATTCTGAAACCTCATCCCCACCCAGAGACCACCAGGGACACCACCACTGCTTCAGAGGTTACCAAGAAAGAGGAGTGGTTGGACCATGGTGGGCTCAGGGAGAGTGCGAGTGGGGAACAGAGGTGAATCCCTCCAGTGACCTCTCCACAATTCATATGCTATTCTGGCAGAGCAGGGTTCCTCAATCAATCAAGTCTTTATTTATCCAGGTAAACACCATTAAGCAGGATCATTTACAAGGTGGACCTGTGTAGAGGCAATCACAGTGGAGACCAAGGAGGATGCTGGAAACCTCCACAGTGGAGACCCACAGGAGTTTGGCATGGAACCCCACAGAGGAAGGAAACAACTCCTGGCAGGGAACTCAGTCATTATGGAGGTAGAACTGGGGAGGAGGGAGACAGGAATTAAGGTGCCTGTCCAGCACCACAGCTTGGAGGGACAGGAATTGAATCCTCAGGATTGTGGAAGCTGCTGCACTAGAGGGGAGCTGGACATCATTGTCCACCCTAGGAACATATGACCTGACTGGAAATGGAATAAAGCAATGCAGGAAGATGTTGTGGAATTCAGGAGGGGCATTAGACAAGTAACATGCATGGTAACCTTCTCGGAGGTGCTGCCTGTTTATGACATGGGTGAGGCTAGGGTACTCTGGAAAATGAGATTTAATTAATGGCTGAAAAACTGGTGCAGAGCTTAGGGTTTGGCTTCATTGGGGACTGGGGGTCCACCTGGGGATACAGGCCTATACTGGTGTGATGGTCTGCATATGTGTGAGGGAACCATGATCCTGGGTGATAGGTTGACATGCTTCATTGGCAAGCACTTAAACTAGCCAAGGGAAGGCACTGAATAGCAGCGAAAATCTCACTCCCCACAAAACTGGGTAGTTAGTGAGGTAAACACCAAGGTAGAGGTCAATAGGGAGCAGGACAGGGGTAAATGGAGAAAAGGCAAGGCAATAGGACAGGGATGGAACTAAAAGGGATAAAGCCATCAAAAATGGAGGCAATGAGTGCCAATGCCTGTAGTCTGGTAACAAGCTCCCTGATCTAGTGGCCTTGATGGGAGAGGAATGTCTGGATATTGTGGCAGTCACAGAAACATGGTACAAAAGAACCATGACTGGGATGTCAACATACCAGGAGTACACAATCTACAGGAGGGGCAGGGAGGGTAAAGAGGAGGAAGAGTAGCTCTCTATGTAAGGTAAGGGATGAAAGCAAGGAGACTAAACATAGAAACTTAGAAACGTAGAAGTTGATGGCAGATAAGGACCATAAGGCCCATCCAGTCTGCTGAATTTTTCTACCTTATGAATGTGCCATAGGCATTTACTCTGTCCATGGACTATTTATTCCTACTCATCTGTATTGCTCCTTATGCCTATCCCATGCCTGTTTGAAGCCCTACACTGTATTCATATCAACACTTCCTGAGGTAAGCAGGTTCCATGCATCTACTACCTTTCTGTGAAAAGAACTTCCTCACATTACCCTTAATCGGCCTCCCTCTAATCTCATGCGTGTCATCTTGTCCTGCTATTTTTCTAAAGGGCAATCAAGGAGGAGAGGAGGCACTGTGGAGTCACTCTGGAGACAAGAAATGGCACCACAATATGCATGGGGTTGTATATAGACCCCCATCCCAGGAGGCAATGGACAAGAAAAAAAGAAGGCATCCTTAGAATGGCAGAAAAAGTGGAGATATTGTTGATGGGGGACCTGAATATGCCAGATGTTAACTGAAGCACCTTGCTGTAACCCATCAAGAGAAGGGTCATTCTAGATGCCCTACAGGAGCAAACCTCTGATAGCTAGCATTGAACCCTCGGGAGGGAGGAATCTTAGACCTGGTACTCTCAAACAGGAATAAAGAGATCTCAAATTTAGAAGTGGGTAGCCATCTGGGAACAAGCGACCACTAAACAGTGTGGTTCACAATAGACAACCATAGAGTCAAGCCATACCAAAGTGATGGTAATGGACTTGGGAGGGCTGACTCTGGCAAAATGAGAGTGCCTCAGAAAAGCACTAGTAAATGGACAAGAAGGAGGGGTGGAGGAACAATGGGAAAACTAAAACTGCCATCACAGAGGCAACAAGCCTTTGTGTGAAGAAAATAAACAAAACAAAATGAAGAAAAAAACACTATGGTTCTCAAAAGATGTGGCAGGGAAGGTTGGGAGAAAAGACAGCATTCAGAAAGTATAAGGAAACACAGAAGGAGCAGGACTGAGAACTGTACTAGTTAAATCGACGGAAGCGGAAGGCAGTCAGAATAGAAAAGGTCCAGACCAAGGAAAGGATAGCCAACTCATTTAAGAAGGGGATAAAACATTTTACAGGTACATTAGGAGTGCAGAAAAGACCAAGAAAGGGATAGTGAGGCTTAATAAAGGGGAGTGGTGGGCAGAGGGTGACAGTGAAAAGCAGGGATATGAATAGAATGCTTCTGTTCAGTATTCACAAAAGAAGAGGAGGGAGGTACCTAAATGAAACAATAGAAGCACTCTGAATAGGGGGTTGATACCAGTCCATTCAAAGAAGAAAGTGTCCTGAAAAGAACTCTTAAAACTGAAGGTGGACAAATCAATTGTATAAGTCAGATTCAACCCAGAATTCTAAAAGAACTAAGAGGAGAACTAGTGACACCACTGACTACCCTTTTAACAAATTATGGGAGGATGGTGTGGTACCTGAGGACTGGAGGAGGGTGGATGTGATTCCTCTTTATAAAAGTGGCAGCAAGCAGAGGCGGAAAACTACACACCTATTAGTTTGACCTCAGTGGTAGGGAAAATGATGGAATCAATTCTGAAAGAAATAATTGTTGAGTACCTATAGACCAGTGGGGCACAGGACCCAAGGCAGCATTGATTCTCAGCAGGAAGGTCATGTCAGACAGATCTAATAGATTTCTTTGACTCGGTGACCAAAGTGGTAGACCAGGGAGGGGCAGTGGACATGGCCCACCTAGACTTTAGCAAGGCATTAGACACAGTCCCACACAAAAGATTAATGAACATTTTAGCCAGCCTGTGAGTGGGTCCCAGGGTGGTAGCCTGAAGTAAAATTGCTGGACAACAGGGATGCAGAGGGGTTATAAGCGACGGAGACCACTCTGAAGAAAGGGGGGTTACTAGTGGGGTATCACAGGGTTCAGTACTGGGACCAGTCCTTTTAATATCTTCACAGGTGCCATTGTGGAGGAACTGGAAGCAAAAGTATGCCTATTTGCAGACAACACAAAAGATCTGCAACAGGGTTGATACACAAGAGGGTTGGAAAGGATGAGAGGGACTTGGTAAAGGTGGAGTAATGGTCAAAAGTATGGCAGCTTAGATTCAGTGCAAAGATGAAATAATTCACCTCGGAAACAAAACCCAGGAAAAGAGTACACAATTTGGAGGGGGTACTGACAACAGCAAAAATGGAAAGGGCCTTTGGGTCATCATATCAGAGGGTATAAAGGTTGGCAAGCAACATGAAAAGGCGATGAGGAGGGCTGGGGGATACTGGGATACATAGGAAGCATCACCAGTAGAAAACAAGAAGTTGTTATCCCTCTGTACAGACAGTTGGTGAGACCTCATCTGAGTGCTTCATGCAGTTCTGGAGACCCCATTCCTGCAAGGATATAGACAGGATGGAGACAGTCCAGAGAAGGGCAACTAAAGTGGTGCAGGGTCTGCGCCCAGAAGCCATATGAAGAGAATCTAAAGGAGCTTGATATGTATACCGTTGAGGAAAAGAAGGAGAGGCAGAGCATGATAGAAATTTTCAAGTAATGTACCTAAAGAGAATCAACAAAGTCCAAGAGGGTAGCATCTTTCAGAAAATAAGATGTGGAAGAACAAGGGCACAATTTGAAGACAGAGGTGGGACAGCCCAGAGGCAAAATGAGGAAGTATTTTTTCACAGAGAGAGTGGTAGATGCATGGAACAGCCTTCCTGAAGAGGTTGTGGACTCAAAATAGGTGGAAATTCAAGAATGCATGATGAGACATAAAGGCAATTCTAGGTGGGAGTAGGAGAAAAGTAGGCTGTTGGTTAACTAGGATCTGCAGCTTACCTAATATGTAGGAAATGGGGGCAGACTGGGTGGGCCAAGTGGTCTTCATCTGCCATCAAAGTGTATATCTGTATTTTATGTAAAATGGTAATAATAAGTGCATACTGAAAATGGAAAATAGAGTGAATCAATGTTTTGACCATAGATCTTTTCAGGATATTATCTAACAGAGAAAAAAGCAAAGTTAGCGGAGGTGTAAGTAGAAATAAGGGATATAGATATATAGAAAATAAGGAAGCTCTAGGAGAAAAAGTGATAATGGACAAGCTAAGAACAGAAGCTGGAAAAAGGGAAAAAAGTGATGATGGTATGAAAAGGCATACAGTAGTAGTAAATGAGCTGAGTCCTCGTGTGAAGACTAATTATCAGGGCTTAGATGAAGGGTGCAAGGTGGCAAGTATCAGGGAAGGAGATAGAGACTTTTATAGAAAATGATGTGCCCAGAGCACACATAGCTGGAATGTCCATGTGAGCATGCCACACATACACACTCACTGGATGAAGTGTGTGTAGACATGCCCACACAAGCAAATATATATGCAAGTAAAGATACAAGGTGGGGTGGAGGTAAAACAGACTACAATGATAGTCCACAAGGTGGCTGAAAGATTTTAGTAAAATATAAGTCTTTCATTTAATCTAGAGGCCTGCTGGGAACCTAGGTGGATGATCGGCTTGGGTTCCATGTGTTTTCTTTGGTCAGCATCCTAGAAACCCTACTGAAGGACAAAAGCACAAAGATCACTGACATTATGGTCCCTGTAGGTAAAATAGGATACCTGGGTTTATCAATGTCTTCATTTCTGACTGCCTTGTAATGTTCTCATAAATAGTCAACCAGGCATCTACCAGTTCTCCAATGTAGATAGCTGCACACTTCCTACAAAGAATACAATATGTCACATTGCTGGAAGTGCATGAGAACTCCTTGAGGATGTGAAGCACACCTGTCAGACCTTGAATTTCAGTGACACTAGAAATAAATTTGAATGCATAACAGTGAGCTCTGTTTCTGATATGCCTTCTCTTCACAGGACTGTCACTAAGGACTTCCCTATTCTGTAAACTGACCTTAATATTGGAGCTTCCTTTATGGAGGCAGCAATGATTCTTACTGCAGATCCGCATCATGGAATCTTCTGCTGAAGCAGCCTACATACTTCTTGCAATTCCTCCTACTAGGTACCAAAGCTTGCAACAGAACTCACTGTTATAAGTGCAGATTTATTTCTGGTGTCGTTAGCCTGACCGCTAGCATCCTGAACACCATAGATAAAGGCCACCTAATAGGTGCAGTCTTTATAGACCTCACCAAAACTTTTGATTTGATAAGTCACCAGCTACTAATTGAAAATTAGAATCTCTGGGACTAGATGACTCTTCCCTAAGGTGGTTCTCAGACTATCTGGAAGGAAGGTCACTGTGCACGTGGGGTGTCCAATAAAGTCCAGAAAGCAGTCAGGATCCAATACTTGAAATTTATTAGAAGCAGAAAAAATAAAATGAACTTAAAGCGGAACTTGTACATAACTTTAAAAAAAAACATAAGGCACAGGAAAACATATCTTTAACAAGAAATAAAAATTCCTGCCAAAAGGCATCTAGAATCTGGCTAGGCATCTGGTAGGTTTGCCTTCCTACCACACACTGACTAAACACTCACATTCACTCTGCTTTTATACAAGTGGAGAAGCACATGACCTAGTTAACTCCTCCCTGAACTTGCATCATAAAAGGGACAACCAGGGCCGCTCAGTCCTATAAGGAGTTGGACTGAGAGGAGCTGGAAGCACCTTACAAGAGAGTTGTAAGTCTAAAGCATTTCTGGATCACAATAGGAGACTTTAGTCCTTTTAAATTAAACATTTTCATCTTTCTCCTTTTTACTGTGGCATGCTTTGCCTTTTCTCTTTTAAAAGTACTAGTTTAACCTTTTATTTCAGAAATAAGCGAACACCACTTTTCAAGTGAATTCTCAGTTACAATTCTTATATAGACCATAATTCTGAGCTTCTTATACAAAAACTAGCAAAAAGGCTGTTAACTTGTATAATTCACCAAATAATGAAAGCATACATAACAAACTCTTTTTAGGCGTCTTAGCACTTTTCCAGCGATCACCAACGATTGCACAGTCGAACGTCACACATTCATCAGGAGAAAATTAATCAAACAGCTTGTACTGCAAGCACAGAACATTCTAAACATTGGGGCTTTATTATTTAATGAAAATGAGCTGGAATTAAGGAAAGGGACAGTAAGACTGCTCAAGGTGGCCAAGCTTGAGTGGGGAATGACAGAGAAGGAGCGATAGTAAAAGGAAGAGATTAGAAGAGCAGGAGACTGTTGCAACAGATTTTTAATATTTTAGCCCACAATGTTCTCAAATTACCTCAAAACATAGGCAGGTAGTTACATATGCTTTGTATCCATGTGAGCATATCAATGTTGAGGGAGTTCCACGACCTACCACATTCCTTCCACTCAAGATGAAAACTAGTAGTTCTCACTACTTGCAATAGCTTGTAGATCTCTTCTGTAAAACAAAAAAGAGATGGAGCTTAGCCACCCACTCCCAAAGCTCCACCTCGGGGCCCTTTAAGATTCTCTTTTCTTAATTACAATGCATTCTCAAATACAAATATATTCATTCCCGAGGTCTACATTTGATTCTAACATTCTGTCTGCTCCAAAGCGAGACATGAAGTCAACATTACTATTAGCGGTCCCAGCTCTATGATTAACAGAGAATTTATATGGTTGCAATGTTAGATACCATCTCATAACCCTTGGATTGCTATCCTTCATGTTATGTATCCATCTTAATGGATTATGATCTGTCCATTCTGTAAATTGAGTTCCCCATAAATAATATCGATTAGGGACTCTATGGCCCATTTGAGTGCCAAACACGCCTTTTCTATTGTGGAGTACTTGGTTTCCTGACATGTAATACGGCTAATGTACCAGTACAGGATGTTCTTCTCCATGGTGGATTTGAGATAACACAGCCCCAATCCAACATTAGAAGCATCCGTCTGTAACAAAAATGGTTTATCAAAATCAGGACTTTTAACACTGGGAAGAACAAAGTATTGCTTTTATGGCAAGAAATGATTCTTCACATTCTGAATTCAGATTACTTTTGAGGTTTGTTCTTTTTGGTCAATTCAATTAGAGGGCTAGCTAAAGTAGCAAACTGAGGCACAAAACGTCTATAGTAGCCTGCTAGGCCTAAAATGAGCAGCAGATGATTTTTGTGAGGGGCGAGGACACTTGGCTATGGCGTCCACCTTCCCTACCTCTGGTTTACCTGCCCATTACCAATTATAAATCCCAAATACAGGCTTCCTCCATAGCAAAGGAACATTTGTTGGGGTTGATGGTGAGGCCAGCTTGTTTTATAGTCCTTACAACAGCAGTAAGTTGTTTAACATGTTCTTCCCATGTTGGACTAAAAATGATTACGTCATCTAAATAAGCTGCGCTATATCAACGTGAGGTCTCAGGAGTTTATCCATCAACCTTTGAAAACTAGCTGGGGCTCCGTGAAGTCCAAATGGCATCATTGTGAACTGAAAAACCCCAAAGGGTGCAAAAGCAGTTTTCTCTTTTGATGCTTCTCAAGCGGAATTTGCCAGTATCCTTTAGTTAAATCAAGTATACTAACATATCTACGCTTGCCCAAGTTGATCAATGATGTCATCTATGGGGCATTGCATATCCATCAAACTTTGATATTGCATTGAGTTTTGGAAGTCTAGACAGATTCTTATCCCTCCCTCTTTTTTAGGGACAAGGACCATAGGAAACACCATTCAGTATTAGCTTCTTCTATAATACCCATTTCTTTCATTCTTTCTATCTCTGTGATGACTTCTTGTTTTAATTTCTCAGGAATCTGATAGGGCTTTACTCTAATGGGTGTGTTTTGAAATGTATGGATCTGATGACATATTTCCGTAGTTTTCCTGGGACTGTTGTAAAAGTATCATGAAACTGACTTAGAACATGGGCTAGTTCTTGTTTTGACTGTCTAATAAAGAAGGGTTTATAGTCAAATCTTTAGACAATTGTTCTCTTTCCAGTCTATCATATGCCAGCTCCATCTCATTGTCCAATGGGTTTGGAACATACATACATGACTTCAGTAGGCCTATCATGCCATCTTTTCAATAAATTGGCATGGTACACTTTGATTTTTGTTTTCTGTCTGGTACTTCCACCAAATACGTAGTGGGGCTAATTTGTTTCTGTATCATAGGCCCTTGCCATTTCATAGTTAACTTATTTTCAGTGGATGGAAGCAACAATAAGACCACGGTCCCCAGAGCTAAAGTGTTTTCACCCACCCCATGTCATATCTTTTTTCTGATAGTCTTGCTTGATTTGATTCTGTTCTTAGCAACTTGAGTATACTTTGCTATTTTTACGTGGCTGCGTAACATAGTCAAGGGTAGTAGGATTTTTCCAGTTGGTAATATCCTCCCACTGTCCTTAACTTCGTCTAGGGAGACCTCTAGGATTCCTACCATATAATAGTTCAAATGGTGAGAATCCAGTCGATGCTTAATTACCTCACGATACGAAAAAAGTAACAGTGGCAGATATAGGTCCCAGTGTTTGCCCTCATCTTCACATACTTTTGTACCATCTTCTTCAGTGTTTTTGTTGAAATGCTCAACCAAGCCATCAGTCTGGGGATGGTATGGAGATGTGTAGACAGCTTCTACCCCCAGAGCTTGGTAGAGACATTTCAAATGGCTGAACAGAAATTGGTTCCCCTATCCGTTAAAATAACTTTTGGTATGCCCACTCTGCTAAATACCTTGAGCAACTCCTCTGCTATTTTATCCGCTGTTATTGTGCATAGAGGAATAGCCTCAGGATATTTTGTAGCATAGTCACACAACACAAGGGCAAACCTGTTGCCTTTAGTACTTTTGGGAGAGGTCCTATAATATCCATGGCCAATCTTTCAAAGGCATAGCAACCAATGGTAAAGGCTGAAGAGGAACTTTGTCCTTTCTTATAACGGCGCCACCCTTTCGCACTGGCTGCAACTTTTGCAATATTCAGCCACTTGATCATGAATGCCAGGCCAAAAGAATCTATATAGTAACCTTTTTAAGGTCCTATCCCTTCCTGCATGTCCCCACATGGTACATCCTGTGCCAAGAATATTAACTGTTCTCTATACTGACTAGGAACCACCAGTTGATCTACCATTTCCCCTGTCTTTGGTTTTGACAAACTCTATACAACTTATCCTGTTGCAACTCATACATTGGAGGTGTACCTTCCACTCCATCAGCAATAACCTGGGAAAACAAAGGGGTTTGTGTAGGGTCATTCTTTTGGTCACTGATAAAAGAGTCCGACTTAACAGTTTTACCATGGCATCATCACAACCTAAGTCCTTTGTTTTATTCCATGTCCATTTATCTAGTTTCTTTTGTTTTTTGATTTAACAGTTTTTCCAGGAGCATCAAATAAGGTATCATCAAAGGAAACAGTTCACTGTCCATTTGTTCCTGAGGCGCTTGAGATCGTGTAGCCACAGCAGATATGGAAGAAGAAGCAGTCAATAAATTGTTAAATACAGGAAAGTCATGTCCCAATATCACAGGTACAGGTAGTCTAGGAACCACGCCTATCTTCAGATGATGTGCCATGTCTGATGCAGTAATAGTAGCTTCCTGTACAGGATAGAAATGAGTGTCCCCATGAACACAAGTCATCCCAGTTTTCTCCAGTGTTTCTTTATAAGAGCACCATTGAGTAAATCAGCATGTACCAGGGTTTGCTTACTTCCTGAATCAATCAATGCCATCGCATCCTGTCCTCCAACATTAACAGACACAGTATATTGCCCCCAGTTTGCTAAGGCCAGATGAGAAGGATCAGATTTTTCTTGGGGCAGAATCTAGTGATGTGTCCTTGATCTGACACTTGTTCTCATACTTTTCTTTCCTCTTTCATCTTAGTAGAAGGACTAGTGGGTGGATGTTTTATTAATACTTGGAAGTATTTGTCCCATGAGACCCTTCCTGATGATGTGGGCGAGCTGTAATATAATCTTCAGCTAAAATGATAGCTTTTCTACTGTGTCAGGTCGGTGTTCTCTTACCCACATTTGAACCTCATAAGGTAGTATTTTTACAAATTGTTCTAACACAACTGACTCGACCACTTGATGTATGGTATGAGTTGTAGGTTTACCCATTTTATGCATAAGTCTTGCAATCGAGCACAAGCTTCTTGTGGGGACTCAACAGTATGATATTTAAATGCTGAAACCTTTGACGATAAGTCTCTGTACAGATGTCATACCTTTTAATATTGCTTGTTTAACATGATCATAGTTGGTAACATTTCCAGATTCTACATGACTATAAGCTAGCTGAGCCTTGCCTGTGAGATATGGGGCTAAACGAATAACCCACTGATCCTAGGCCACCCACAAGCTGTTGCCACTCTTTCAAATGTTGTAATGTATGCTTCCAATATGATCACTGTCCATTAGTCTGGAATTTTAATGTCCTTTGGGCTCCCACTAGGTAAAATAGGCCTAGTAGTTCCAATAGCCTGAATAGCCTTAAGAGTCTCCACCCACCTGGTCTCATTTTGTAGACGGCTCTCTCTCTGCTTCTCCAGATCGAGCTGTCTCACACATAACCATCTCAAGCAAATCATGTACTTGGAAGGAGGTTCCTCCTCCTCCTCCTGTTTGACATCTTCACCCCAATAGCTTCTTACACTGCCTTTGGTTTACCAGTCTCTTTCCTTCTGACATCACCCAATCCAGCTACTAGGGATAGTTGAAATTTGTCCACCATGGTTCTGGTCCATGTACCTTCTGGTGCAGACATTTATGCTTTCTCCATCTTCTTCTGCTCTTCCATAATGACTCTGGACAATATCCACAAAAAAGGTGGCTCTCCTTCCCTTTGTGATATCCCCACTTCTGATACCAAATGTGCACGTGGGTGTCCAATAAAGTCCAGAAAGCAGTCAGGATCCAATACTTCGAAATTTATTAGAAGCAGAAAAAATAAAATGAACTTGAAGTGGAACTTGTACATAACTTTCAAAAAAACATAAAGGAGCAGAAATCATATCTTTAACAAGAAATAAAATTCCTGCCAAAAGGCACTAGAATCTGGCTAGGCATCTGGTAGGTTTGCCTTCCTACCACACACTGACTAAACACTTCACATTCACTCTGCTTTTATACAAGTGGAGAAGCACATGACCTAGTTAACTCCTCCTGAACTTGCATCATAAAAGCGTGACAACCAGGGCCGTTCAGTCCTATAAGGAGTTGGACTGAGAGGAGCTGGAAGCACCTTACAAGAGGTTGTAAGTCTAAAACATTTCTGGATCACAATAGGAGACTTTAGTCCTTTTAAATTAAACATTTTCATCTTTCTCCTTTTACTGTGGCATGCTTTGCCTTTTCTCTTTTAAAAGTACTAGTTTAACCTTTTATTTCAGAAATAAACAAACACCACTTTTCAAGTGAATTCTCAGTTACAATTCTTATATAGACCATAATTCTGAGCTTCTTATACTAAAAACTAGCAAAAAGGCTGTTAACTTGTATAATTCACCAAATAATGAAAGCATATAACAAACTCTTTTTGAGCGTCTTCGCACATTCGCATGATCGCATGATCGCATAGTCGAACGTAGTACATTCGCAGGAAAATTAATCAAACAGCTTGTACTGCAAGCACAGAACATTCTAAACATTGGGGCTTTATTATTTAAAAAACGAGCTGGAATTAAGGAAAGGGATAGTAAGACTGCTCAGAGGTGGCCAAGCTTGAGTAGGGGAATGACAGAGAGGAGCGATAGTAAAGGAAGAATTAGAAGAGCAGGAGACTGTTGCAACAGATTTTTTAATATTTTAGCCCACAATGTTCTCAAATTACCTCCAAAACATAGGCAGGTAGTTACATATGCGCTGTATCCATGTGAGCATATCAATGTTTGGGGGGTTCCACAAACCCTACCACAGTCACAAATTGTAAAATGGTGTAATGCATTTCTCTGACTAGTGGCCCATCATGATGGGGTCCCACAAGACTCCATCCTTGGACCACTATTCTTTTCATCATTTATAAATGACCTCCCTCTGTACACTGGTGGAGTTAAAGTTACTCTATATGCAGATGATGCAGTACTTTATAGAACTGCCCCAAATGCAACTCATATAAGTGAACAACTAGTTAAAGACCTCTTGTCTCTCGAAGACTGACTTCAAGGGTTATGTTATTTGGTCCAAGGAGCCTTGGTACCGACCGCACCAAAACTTTATGTCAGTCTCTTTGATAGTACAAGGGTAGAGTTGATCAACTCCTTCAAGTACCTGGGGTCTATCTTGATGAAGATGGTACATACAAGACCTATCTCAGTCACCTAACTAAAACTATTAATCAGAAGATGGGCCTAATGTACCATCTGAGCTCATTCCTTACCTCTGGATCCCACCTAGAAATTGCTCAAAGTACCCTCATTCCTACCCTGCTCCATGGGGCTAATGTACTACACTCTATCAGGTGTATACCTCCAGATGCTGAGAACTCTCTACCATAGGTTTGGTAGGTTTGCCAACTCAGCCAGGCCACATGACCACCAATGTACAGTGCTGAAATCCCTACACTGGCCGTCACTCAAGGGGAGCCTGACCTACCCCTCCTTATGTCTCACCCACAAATTAATACAGGATAACACCCCCAGCCTAAAAATCTGCTACAACCCAAACATTGCAAAGAACCTAAGGTCCTCTGAACACCAGCTACTTCAGGTACCCAGACTCAGAACCTCTTGTGGAGCTTGATCCTTATTTTCCTCCATTCCCTTCCATGTGGAATGGGCTCCCATGCAGCATGCAGGCATCTACTTCCCTGTGGAGTTTCAAAAGAGCTCAAATTTCATCTGCTGCACTCGATCCACTGTTTCTGGAATAAATGACAGTGGTTCAATTTAATCTCCTAGGCCTTGACATAGGTGATTATGAATTGTATAAATTAGACTTGTCTTGTTACTCTGGAATTATGTGATGTCCCAAATGCATACTTATCCCCTTCTGCAGTGAAAAGTACTATGATGCTTTTCTCCCCCCTTTTCTGTTAAATACCCATGCACTTACGATATGCTCCTAATGAGCTGAAGAATTTTATCTCCATCTTGATAAAATTGTGAACTATGTTGACTAATAATGCTGTCTTCCTCTGTATGATGTATCTATTGTTGCTTTCTAAATGTTACTGTATAAATCACTGCTTATGTATCTGTATTTAACCCGGGTCACCCCTGAAAAAGTTACCATCTGGTCTCAGTGGACCTACCGGTTACCAAAATTAAATAAATAAATAAATTCAGGTTCCACAGGTATTTTTGCACATCACAAGGAGCTCTCATTCATTTCCAGTAATGTGAGATACTATATTATTTGCAGTAATCTGTAGCTATCTGTGTCGTAGAAACTGGCAGATGTCTGGATGTAGGGTTATCACCTGTCCCGATTTTCGCAGGACAGTCCAGATTTGGCAGCTGTGTCCTGCAAAAAACATGAAAATACTAAATGTCCTGATTTTATAGTAGAAAAGTGTTTCTAACTTTCCACTAAATGTTGCAGAAAATTACAATACTTTAATTAAAACACCTTAAAATAATAAGAAACAATAGAAGCAACTAGGAAACTACTGCACTTAGCCTAATTCTGATTACATAGAGAAAACAAGTCTGTTGCATCGGGTTGAGGTCACGTACTGTCCTGCGAAAAAATCATGTTTCAGTAAGAATGTCCCACTTTGGGCTTCTAAAAGGTGGTAACCCTATCTGGATGACCAGTTCAGAGAACATTACAGGGCAGTCAGAAATGGAAATACAGATAGTCTTATTTTCTACTAAAATGTTTTAGCCACTTTTTGGTTTACAATGGCAGTTTGTCCTTTGCCTCCATCATATCGTAGCTTTGCTTACATGTGCGTAATTACAATTGCATGTGTGGTATGCTTGCAGAAATTCCAACCAGTGCCTTTGTGTGTTTGAGTGGGCATACTCACATGAACATTCCAGCTTTGTCTGCACATCATTATCTACAGATGTCTTTGTCTCCTCCAACATTTGTCACCTTTCGGTCATTTTACTATGTCCTGTTAATTAGTCCCCACTTGAGTAGCTTCAGCTCATTCACTCCTACTATGCCTTTTCCTACCCATCATCACCTTTTGTTTTCCAGCTTCTAGTCTTAGCTTGCCTATTATCAAGTTTTCTCCTAGATCCTCCACCTATTTTATTTCCTCACATATGTATATCCCTTATTCCCCTTACATTTCTACAGATTTAGTTTAGTTGCTGTATTGGTCCTGGTAAGAACAGATCCAGAAGCAAATGGTTTGATACCTTTATTGGACCAATGTAGATGTTACAAAAGAATACAGTGCCTAAGCTTTCAGACCAATCAAGTCTTTCCTCAAGTTTATAGCGTGATTTGAAAATCACATGCTATTAACTCCCAAATCATACATAAAAAACATAAATAATTCTCATTGGTTTTAAAATACTCATTTAAACCATAACTGAAGTTTAAATCAGAGAACCAGATTTCACCAGTTTGCATTTAGCTGAGAAGCCTTCAAGGTCAAATGTCACCAGAAAAGATAAGAACCCTTCAGGCAGAAAGCTTCACTAAAATAAATTCTAAATGTCTCAGTGTGTTTTGTGAATGCTGTCATAATGAAAGCAAGACCTTTGGATTCAATACTCACTTAAGTACATTTAAAATGTGATATTATTGTTATTGTAAGTTTAAAGCAAACAAAATAACTACATAACAGAAATGTTCTATACATGGCATTAAGAGAGTTTAAAGTAAAGTTTACTTAGTGTTAGCAACTGTTTCATACATGTATACAGCACAAAACCTATCTGGAGACAATTCCCAACTATACACTCAACTAGTTACTATAGTCCATAAAACTTAAGACCTTGTTGTTCCTGTGTTCTGGAATTTTGGGCACACTTATTACTGGAATGTCCATTTGATAAGGATTTTTACATACCCTAGTAGCAGAATGGTAAAACCATTATTTTTCCATGCCACTTATAGTTGGTATTAGGACTATATTCACAGTCTTAGCAGGCATATAATCGAGTACCCTACAGTGGATATTCACTGCCTGCAAGTTATATTTATGACAGGCATGACATGCCTGGACTCTCCAGAAGAAAGATAACACACTCCATAAGGTAATTAAACTTATTACTATTTAAAAAGCAGTAGACCAGGAGAGGCTGTGGACATGGCCTACCTAGATTTTAGCAATACACTTGACACATTCCCACACAAAAGGTTAATAAACAAATTAGCCAGTCTTGGAGTGGGTCCTAGGGTGGTAGCCTGGGTAAAACACTGGTTGGACAACAGAGCACAGCGGGTAATAGTAAATGGAGTCCACGGTGAAGAAAGGAGGGTTACTAGTGGGGTACCACAGGGTTCAGTACTGGGGCGTTCCTTTTTAATGTCTTTATAAGTGACATTGCAAAGGTACTGGAAGGAAAGTATGTCTCTTTGCAGATGACACAAAGATCTGCAACAGGGTTGATACGTAAGGTGGGGTGGAAAGGATAAAAAGGACTTGGAAAGGTTGGAGGAATGGTCAAATGGCAGCTTAGATTCAATGCAAAGGAGTGCAAAGTAATGTACCTGGGAAACAAAAAACCAGGGAAGAGTACACAATGGGGAGTGAGATACTGCAACAACAAAATGGAAAGGTACCTGGGGGTAGTCATATCGGACAACCTAAAGGTGGGCCAGCAATGTGAGAAGGCAGTAAGGAGGGCTGGGGGGATACTGGGATGCATGGGAGAGCATCACCAGTAAAAACAGAAATTGTTGGCCCTCTGTACAGACAGTTGGTAAGACCACATCTGAGTACTGTGTACAGTTCTGGAGACCCCATCTCCATAAAGACATAGACAGGGTGCAGGCTGTCCAGAGGAGGCAACCAAAATGATGCAGGGTCTGCATCAGAAGACATATGAAAAAAACTAAAGGAACTAAAGATGTATAGCCTCGAGGAAAGGAGGAGGGAGACATGATAGAAACTTTCAAATACCTCAAGGGACTCAACAAGTCCAAGAGGTAGCGTCTTTCAGAAAAGAGATGTGCAAAAACAAGGGCACAATTTGCAGATAGAGGGGACAGCTCAGCGGTAATGTGAGGAAGTATTTCTTCACAAAGAGGGTTTTGGATACATGGAACAGCCTTCCTGAGGAGGGTGTAGAGTTAAAAACAGTGGGGAATTCAAGAATGCATGGGACAGACATAAGGCAATTCTAGTGGGGGTAGGAGGAAGCAGGCTGTTGGTTAACTAGGACCTGCAGCTTATCTGTTAGGTAGGAAATGGGCAGACTAGGTGGGCCAAGCAGTCCTTATCAGCCATCAAATTCTATGTTTCTATGTTTCTATTTATTTGGCTGAACAAAGGAGGTTACAAAGTAGACAAGTGATCAAATTATGGGCATAGTGTACATGGCTAAGACTTGGCTATGAAGTTCGATGATATGAAGCATATTGTTGTATTTCATTATTTTTCCTTTCCTTTCTCTTTCCCTCTCACTCTTGATGCTCCTTTTCAATTCTTTGTATACAGACATATGATTGTTTCTTTGGATATGAGGTAATGAGAGCATTTTAATATCCTGTTGTATTATTTCTTTTTCCTTTTGCTGGGAATTTTGAAGGTGCAGGTCTTTAAGATATATTCAGTCTATATAATTTGCTCTGTACCATTCAATATTTGCTTTCTCAATAAAATTCCGCTCTGAGGGCAGTAGGCACTGTTTGCCCATTTCCTGGATGGAGAAGCCCAGTGTGGAGAACAACGACAATGCACTGTATGCTGTAAAGTTGTCTACCCTCCCAGACAAAATTCCCCAGCAGGACAATGTTATGGCTATAAAAATCAATGTCATGTTATCTGAATCTGTTATGCTGCATACAGACAAAGTGGATATCAAAGCTACTGAAGAATAATTGGAGACAGAGGTGAAGGCTTTAAGGAGATATTTCATTTCTCTAATGGCTGATGATGAGGAATGGTATATCAAAGGAATGAATTACTACAGAAAAAGAAGCAGGGTGTGCCTTTCTAATGCACTGTTAGATGCGTGCGATGCTGCACTAGACCATTCACCTGTGGCCAACCTGGAGTGCAAAGGGACCCTGTGCCCAATTTTAGAAAACACAGGATCCTAGCACAATCCCTGGGTGTGCTGTAAGCCACCAGCTGTGCCAGAAGTGGTGTATCAGGGAGACTGCAATGCCAAGTGACAGGCTCTGCAACAGCACCGATAGTGATGGTGATATGCTGGCCAGTCACCCTGGTGGTTGTCCAGAGGATGACCTGGCCTGTGTGGTGGTGGGATGGGTCTGGCTGGGGTGAAAGCTGCCCCAAAGGGTGATGGCAGAGTCAGTGTGAGTCCTTGAGGGGCAATGCACCAGTGTTACCATGGGGGGTTGCAGGCTCTCACCTGTCATGGACCACCAACTCTCCAGTGGTCAATAGGTGTTGCAGGTTGTCTGTGTGCCTACCCCAGGGGCACAAGACAACCCCCACCCAGTGAGGGCTTCCAGCAGTGGTATTGGGCCACTTAGACCAGCTAAAGTCTTAATCTAATGGCAGGTTCTCTGTCCCAATTGGTGAGGTCTCCAAAATCCCAAATGGGAGGATATGGCATCCCTGCCCAGGCACAAGCCTTCTTCAGCCATGGTACACCAATGTGATAAGCAGAAGGATGGCACAAGCCTGGTTTATGCAGGTTGTCCCCCTGTGGCACAGGCTGCGTTAGAAAATTGGGACTTGCACAAGGTGTGGTACAAGGAGCTCCTTGTGCCATTTCTCCTTGATGCAAACCTCTTGCACCAATCCCAATCCTTTGAAAATCAAGCCCACTGAGTAAACTAGAGTTATGTACTAAAGAGAAAGCTGCATAGAATGGACTCAAGAAGGATGGGATTTCTTCTTCTTCACAACGCCTTTTTCTGGGTCAGGATCAGAGGTCTGTTTCTATGCTGGGCAACTCAGGGCCTGCTGTAAATGTTGTGCCCAGAATAACCTTGGCAGTGACTGTACCAGCTCCACTGTGGGGTCTGCAGAGAGTTTGGTGATGTCAGCTGTACATGCAGAAACATAAGTGCCCTTGAGTGCATCAATCTCTGTGAAGAAAAGGAGCATACATACATCATTTCCCTAGGATGTGCATAACAGAGATGACAATCTGGATCAAGGGAATTTCCTTAAGAGAACCCAGCATTTGAACACCTCTGTTAATATATCTCAACTAAAGGTGGACAAAGTGGCCAAAATTCACTCTGCAAAGTGATTCACGGAGTAATGCGGAATCTACGATGGAATCCACAACCCAAAGCAGAGTACTTTGCGTCAAATGAGGAATGCAAAGCCATTTAAACCAATGACTTTGCATTACTCACGATTCTCCCAACCATTTCTAAGTCAATTTTAATATGAAGTACATAGAAATCAATATACTTAGCATCATTTCACCTTGTTATTGTGCTCCAAGGCAAATTTTGCAGTGATTCATGGGATTCAGATCACATGGGCTCTAGATAGTTCTGCACAGCCTCAGTTATGTGTAGTGTGTGTGTAGTGGTAGGATAGAGACAGTTTCCTCTGAAAGGTCTGTGATTCAAATCCTAAAAGCTG
The DNA here is from genome assembly GCA_016271365.2 of Neoceratodus forsteri. NCBI lineage: Eukaryota > Metazoa > Chordata > Ceratodontiformes > Ceratodontidae > Neoceratodus > Neoceratodus forsteri. The sequence continues at coordinate 631,252,636 of CM057455.1, read as the reverse complement.
TTAAAAACCTTTTTGAGCCATTTTATTTTGCTCAAAATTTAGTACATCAATTGTAGGAAACCCTCATGTGCTCATATCAGTGTTTATTGTTTGTGTTTGGATTTTGAATGTTAATTTAGAACATTCAGTCTGTGGTACTGACAGACACTTGAAGTGTCCTTTGGGAAGGGAAAATCTGTGGTGGAGGTAGGTTAAAACTGGGAGAAAAAGGCAGTCTTTTGTTTTGGTTATATTTTTTTTTGTATACCTTTGTTAATGTACACACAGTAATATTTTAAGTAATTCTTGAAATATTTTTTGCCGATTGTTGTGGTGCAGCAGTGCACAATTTCAGTTTGTTTAAAATATTTGGTTATATTACTGAAGTTTTCAATTTGCTACCCATTACTTGTAGTGTGTGTGTGTGTTTGTGTGTGTGTGTGCGTGTGACGCGTGCCATCAAATCAGACACATTTTATTGTGCCACAGAGTAACTGCAGCAGTGTGAACCTGTTATCCACTGCACCTGCATGATTTTGTACTGCTTTGTGGTATCTTGGTTTTGGATTGTTACTGTAGTGTACTGCACCCCTGCCCCAAACTGACAAAAGGTATTCTATTCCAGATTGGATTGTGACTTGTGAGCACTGGTTAAGGTGTTGTTGTGACTTTGCATCTGCATCTCTTCTTGATTGTGCAGTGCAGTTTTAATCTGTCTGTACTTTTGCATCTGTTACTGCCCAGTCTCCATCTGCAAGCCACAGTTGTTTTTTTGGCTTCACATCCACCGGCCCAGACTGAAAGTTCAGAAATCGAAATTTGTTCAGAATTTTCTTGGTGATCCCTCAAAATGCCTGCAAACAGACGTGCAAGCAAAAGCTGTTTCTAGCCATGGCACTGCTGCCAGTAGCAAGATTGCTCATGGGCATGGTAGTATACAGAAATGCATAGCTGATGTCAATAAAGGATTTCTCCATCAATGTTTTTACAGTGCAATCTGTAGTGTCTCTCATAGTTGGAAGAGATTATGTTTTCCAGCTGGTGGTGCTACTGCAGCTTCTGCTGGCATGAGTATTGCTGCCTCAAGTTCCACGTCCAGTTCTGACCAGTTAACTGTTTCAAAATATAGTTGAGTCTAAAGCTGTGACTGACAGTGTGGATGATGTCATACTTCCATTAACATCCCCATGATAGCTGAACATGATTCTGATCCTGTCACATTTCTGCCAGCTGTTGAGGTCATGTCTTTGCCATCCAATGATTCAAAGTGTGGCGAAAAATATCGGGTGATGATGATGATGATGATGATGCTGTGGTTAGAACATGTTCTCCACATGTCAGCATCCAAGCTAAAATAGTGGATGTGAATGCTCTTGATGAATATGATAATGATGTCAGTGACCCCTGTTGGGAACCAGAGAAAAGAAAGTCAAGGTGGATGTGTCTGAGTCTGTTGGCGTTAATCCCACTCAAAATAGTTGTGATTTAGCGGTTCCTGTTGATAATAAAAGATGACCAATAATAATCATAGGTAGTTATGGTGGTCAGTTGAACCATGTGTCCAGCCTGAAACATTATGTAGCACACCCCACTTCAGGGGTTAAAAGAATGTAGTCCAATAACAGCACCAGGGACATGTTAAATGTAGGAGATCAAAACCTTGTTTGGGATTTTTTATGTCAAGATAGCAAATGATGAGTCAGTTGCAATCTACCAACTTGCAATGCATGTGTGAGTTGAGTCATCTGGGCATGGGAGGGCAGCATACATCTTAAGAACAGGCGCATGGCACTGTGGGCCCAGCACCAGATGGCAGCTAATGCCATAGTGGGGTTCACCCTGTGATCAACCTCACTGAGCATGTTATCCCTTCCATGAGTGTAAGACAAAGTAGGAATGTCTGCAGTGATGAAATAACACCAGAGGATTACTACAAGCACGATAAGGGGAGGATTATAATTTGAAAGCTTGTCAAGTGGTGGTCAGTGTAGCCGTGGTAGTGGCCAATGCAGTATATCTAGTGCAAGTGGTACATCAACCCCTGTATGTAAAATTTGGAAAATAACTACATTTGTGGACTTGTCACCTGTGCCTCTCTTCATCACACATCCACCACCACCCCGACCATTCTCAGGCAAGAACCCTATCACACCCATACAAAACGTGTAAGTCAGGAACATTGAGAGGTTTTTGCCCATACCTCCTGCCTGCCTGGAAACATGTGACCACACTGTGTGAAGCGTGATGTGTGTGTGGCTGCATGTGAATTCTCACTCTGCCTTTAAGTGGAATAAGGTGGAGTGCACAATGTAAAGTCATAATTATAATGCGAAGTGGCAAAGTAAGGGTACAAAATGGGCACTTTGTGTAGTGGAACACTAGCATGAGTGTCCACTTTATGAGCAAATTTACTTCGCTGCATCTCTAATCTTGCACCCATGGAAGCCTTGCTAATGCCGATGACCCAAGTTTGGGAACAGACTTAGGAGTTGGAAGGCCGGCCAGGGAGGAGAGTCAAGTGTCCAGGGACTGCTCTCCTCCTCTGGGGGAAGGGAATCAAGTGTATGGCACATAGAGTGACCCCTAGCACCCAGAAGTGCTTCAGTGTCTGGCACCAGCATAGTTGGAGGCAGGGATGGATATCAACCTTCAAGCCATTACATCATTGCATGTCCCACCTCCTGGGGAATTTTCACAGAATATCTCAGGAAGCAGGATGATGGCTGTCCCATGCTTCTGCTCCTGTCCACCACTCACTGCACAATCAGGACGTATCCCATCTTACATGGGGGATGGGTCCCCTTCCGTAGTCCCACACTATGGGTAAGCCAGGCGTAATCGGGATGGAAGCATCCTGAGGTCATATCCTTCATCTGTTGGGTGTTAGGGTCCTCCTCCCGCAGCTTCTCTCTTTGGGGCAATCAGAGTGTACCCTGGTGGGTTGTCTGCGGTGTGGTGGTGGTGGGACATTAGTATACAGGGATGATGCCAGCCCAGGGCAAAAAGCAAAATTAAAAAATAAAAACACCAGGAAGGCAGCCACCATATGGTTCTACTCAATTCTAAAAGGGGTCAGATGTGGAGAGGGCAGAACACCACAGTCGAATATGAGTGGAATCTGTACCTGGCCTGACAGAGGGTAGAGGGGACAGACTTTGCTCAAGTGTGTCAAGAGGAAGGAGAAACCACATGTGGTGTTGCACATAGGCACAAATGACTTGAGAACAGTACAGTCAATTTAGTAAAAGGGAGATGAGGAGCCCTAGGAAGTTGTGTATAGAGGTAGAGTTTGGTGGCCTTCTCAAAGTGCTCCCGGTACCCAGGGCAAGCAAAGTGAGGAAGAAAAGGATAGTGGAGTTCAACTCTTGGCTGGGTGAGTGGTGTCACACCCATAGGTTTGGGCTGGTGGGAAATGGGGGAACACTTGGAATAACAGTGACCTGTTGCGAAAGACAGATTGTATCTAAGTAGGGCATGTCAAGGAGTCTTGAGAGCAAGCTGAGAGTAAATAGCATCCAGGGTGCATTTAAACTAGGTACAGGGGAGGCAAGTGTGCAGCAGGTATGAGGGTCACTAGAAAGAGTCGAATGAGCTGACCCGCCATGATAATGAGGGATGGGCCCAGGGAGGCAACAGAGGAGGTCAGGATGAGGGGAACAGGTTAGGGTAAGGAGATGTACTAGGTGGAGGTGGTCTCCCTGAATACAAGAAGCCTGGGGAATAAAACCGCTGAGTTACAGGCTTTTGGTCAGCAGGATGGTGGACATTGTGGTCATCATGGAGACTTGTGCCATCCAATACCAGGACTGGGATCTGGTGATCTGGGGTATAGGTTATATAGAAAGAACAGGGGGAGGTGGGGGTGGCAATTTACATTAGAAGGGATTACATGTACAAGGTATGATGGGGAAGGAGGGTAGGACAGAGGTTTTATGGATGTAGTTCCTTGACTATAAAGGTAGGACGCTGAGGATGGGGGTAAGACCACCAGCTCAGACAGAGGAACTGGACAGGGCATTAGTGGAGTGGATTAGAAGGGTATGCAGGAAAGGGAATGCAGTGATCATGAAGGACTTCAATCTACCTGGGTGGATTGAGGTACCCCAAACACCTTGAGCGCAATGGAGCAGGTGCTACTGGATGCATTCCACAATAGCTTCCTGACCCAGATAGTCAGTGGGCCAACTAGGATAGGAAACACTCTGTACCTAGTGCTAACTAACAGGGTGGATGTAAGGGATCTGAGGTGGATGACCCACTAGCTTGGAGTGACCACCAATCAGTGTGGTTCATGCTCAGCATGGGTAGGAGACTGTAGGTGCAGGGAACAAGGGTGGTTGATTTGGGTGGGCAGACTTTAGAAAGATGGGAAATTCTGGAAAGGCCTCGGAAGGGATGAGGCTGGATATGGATGCAAATCGAGTGGAATATTATCAAACTTTGGCTGAGGAAGGCTACTGAATCATGCACCATGACCCTGAGCAAGAAGAATAGGGCTTAGAAGCCAAGCTGGATAAACAGAGAGTACTGGATGGTGTAAGGGATAAAAAAAACTTTTCTGAGGTTCAAAAGTCCAGGAGGGTAAGGACAGGAAACTGTATCGAAAAACACAAGGAGGTTACCAGGCTGGACAGGGCCAAGGCTTTCAGGAGCTTAGGCTGGCTCAGGGCACGAGGGAAGGGAGAAGGGTTTTCAGATATATAAGGAGAAAAGGAGCAGTAGGGACCAGATAGTGAGGATTAAGAAGGAAGGGGGTAGGTGCAGAAGGGGCTGAACTGGCAGAAGCACTAAATGAGTACTTCTGCTCCGTGTTCACAAAGAAGAGGTAGGACAACTATGTCAGTGGATGGGAATGTGGGCATGGGAAGGAATGACTGATGTGGCAATTACGGTGGGCAGGGTACTGGAGGGCATGAATGCACTATGGGTGGATAAGGTGCCGGGTCCAGATGCATTCACCCCAGGGTGCTGAAAGAGCTGGCAGAGGTTTTGGCTGGGCCATTGGCAGACATGTTCAATCCCTCCCTGGACTTGGGTTCGTACCACAAGATTGGAGGATGGCTCATGTGGTGCCCCTCCAAAAGAGTGGCCCAAAGGATGAACCAGGCAATTACAGACCTTCAAGCCTCACATCCATTGTTGAAAACTTATGGAGGTGATCCTGAAAGATAGACTGGTGTTCTTTTAAGAATAATGGACTCCAGGATGATCAGCAGCATGGGTTTATCACAGGAAGATCCTGCCAGACCAACCTACTAGAGTAGTGTGACTGGGTAATGGGGAGCTGGATAAAGGCCATGCAGTGGATGTCGTGTATTTTGACTACAGCAAGACCTTTAATTCAGTGCCTCATGGGTGGCTGGGGTGGGAGTTGGAACATGTAGGTACAGGAACAAAGATGGTAAACTGGATCACAAGCTGGCTGAAAGGGACGCAGCAAAGGGTGGTGGTGATGGGGTACTTTCTTCCCTAGGGCAGTGATGACGAGGTGCCTGCAAGGCTCAGTGCTGGGTCCGGTGTTGTTTGGATTATTCATATCAGATGTCTCATATGCCATTAGGAGCAAGATCAGTCTATTCACAGATGACACCAAGATAGGGGCAGAGGTAGATGAGATTGAGGGTGGCAGGCTACAGGATGACTTGGTCAAACTGGAGAGTGGTTGGAGAAGTGGCAATTGGGCTCAATGCAAAGAGTGCAGGGTTATGCACTTCAGAGCAAAGAACCCAGGGAGGGATACCAGTTGGGAAGAGGGTTCAGATAGGGGTCACGAGGAGGAGAAGGACCTAGGGGCGATCGTAGCAGGGAACATGAACAACTCAGCTCAGTGTAGGAAAACAGCAGCTAAGGCCAACAAGATGCTGGACTGTATTGTGGAGGAATATCTTCCAGGTAGAAGGATGTGATCCTGCCATTGTACAGGGCACTGTTCAGGCCACATTTGGAGTACTGTGTGAAGTACTGGCATCCCTTTCTGAGGAAGGATATCAGATTGCTGAGGGATGCAGCACAAGGTAACAAAGATGATCCAGGGGCTGGAGGGCAAATCCTACGAGGACAGACTGACTGAGTTGAATATGTACACCTTGGATGAGAGGAGGGATCGGGATATAATTGAGACTTTCAAATACATGAGGGGATAAACAAAATGAGCATGGAAGAGATATTTAAACTGAGGAGGAAAAGGGACATGAGAGGACACAGTCTATGATTAGAGGGAAGATTTCAGAGAGACATAAGGAGCATTATTTCATGGAAAAAGTTGTGAACAATGGAACACTCTACCCAAGGATGTGGTAAACTGTAGGATGGTGGGCAGTTTAAAAGTGCAAGGGACAGGGTGCATGAGAAGGGTAAAGTTGAGGGGGAGGAGGGGGCAGCTGCAATATAAAGGTGCTAGCACATGCACTTGAGCATAGAAACATAGAATCTGATGGCAGATAAGGACGGCTTGACCCACCTAGTCTGCCCATTTCCTTACCTAATGGATAAGTTGCAGATCCTAGTAAACCAACAGCCTACTTCCTCCTACCCCCACTAGATTTTTCTTATGTCTGTCCCATGCATTCTTAAATTCTCCACTGTTTTTGACTTTATGACCTCCTCAGGAAGGCTGTTCCATGCATCTACAACTCTTTCTGTGAAGAAATACTTCCTCACATTACCTCTAGGCTGTCCCCCTCTATCTTCAAATTGTGCCCGTTGTTCTTGCACATCTCATTTTCTGAAAGATGCTACCATCTTGAACTTTGTTTATTCCCTTAAGGTATTTGAAAGTTTCTATCATGCCCCCCTTTCCTCGAGGCTATACATCTTAAGCTCCTTTAGTCTTTCTTCATATATCTTCTGGTGCAGACCCTGCACCATTTGGTTACTCATCTCTGGACAGCCTCCACCCTGTCTATGTCTTTGCAGAGATGGGGTCTCAGAACGGCACTCAGTACTCTAGATGTGGTCTAACCAACTGTCTGTACAGAGGCCAACAACCTCCTGTTTTCTACTGGTGATGCCTCTCCTATGCATCCAGTATCACCCACCCTTCTTACTGCCTTCTCACATTGTTGGCCCACCTTTAGGTCATCTGATATGACTACCTCCAGGTCCCTTTCCATTTTTTGTTGTCAGTATCTTACCCCCATTGTGTGCTCTTTCCTTGGGTTTTGTTTCCCAGGTACATTACTTTACACTTCTTTGCATTGAATCTAAGCTGCCATACATTTGACCATTCTTCCAACCTTACCAGGCTTGATAGACAACAAGGCCTGTTTCTGCTGGTAGTTTCAATGTTCATATGTACTTCACTTGTACCTCTCCCTCAAGGCCAGTCAACTGAACCCAGAACACTGGATAATGTGAAGGCAGAAGGGGTGCCTATCCTCCAGGGGTCAGGATACTGTCTCTGAGTCCCCAGACCCATTTGAACTGATGGAACTTGAATTGCCACACCAACTTCCTACTGTTCAGCAGCTCCAGGAGCAGCTGGCTGCCTTGATGAACAGATGGCTGCATTGGATGAACAGCATGATGCCCCCCTCCAGAAGGTATGGCAATTGTTACAAGAAGAAAGAAACAGAAATCACAATGGAAGTTGGCTAATGCAGATCCTCCTCCATTGACCCTGGAATATAAATTTGAGCTGTTATGAGGCAGCAAGGAAGGTGGTGATCCTGAAGAGGAATTGAACTTTGACACTTCCACCACTGAGTCCTCTCAAAAATCGCTTTCTTCAGGAGAGAAGGTGATGGTGGTGAGGGCTGCATGAGGAAGAAAATAGAGGATTAGATCACCTCATGTCCCAAAATTAGAAGAGGATTTATACTAAGGTTCACATTAAGAAGCTATAAGTGTCAAGAAGGCAATTTGTCCTTGACTCTTCCATTGGAAAGATTGTAATTTATTGCCAGTTAAAATATAGTTATCTAACCTCTTTTTGAATTATACTTTTTCTTGTTTATATTATCTCACATGGTAACATATTCACAGTGTTACAATTCTTTGTGTGTAATAATGCTTTCTTTTAGTGCTGTTAAATTTCTGCCCTTGTGTTTACAGTGAATGTCATCTTGCTTCAGTACTGTTATTTTTGAAGTCTAGACTCCTCTCACACAGTAACATTGGGTCATATATCAATTGATAAAGCATAGATTTCTAAGTCTCCTTCTTATGATTACCCTTTGCTTCCATGTATTGTAAACTTACACCTCAAACCCGGAATACAAATTTGCCTCCTTAAATCCTTGTAGTAGCAACTCGGCAAAAGGAGAGTAGCCAACTTTTTAAGGTTGAGTAGCCCATTTAATGTTAAACCCACTTTTGTACCTTAATATCTTTAGTGTTCTTTGATAAAATAGCTCAAAACTTGGCATGCATGGTCAGGTTGCCTGAATCCCAAGACAAGAACATTTTGTGGTGGCTTCTTGTACAGTTTTTGAGATACAGAGTGCCAAATATAAATAAATAATAACACGTTTAGTTTCCTATACTTAACACTGAGTATTTGTTGCTTTTACCTACAGCCTAGATTGCATGAATTTTATCATGAAATTTTCAGGGTTGAAGAGGCCCATGTCAAAGGTGTGCCTTTGGAAGGTTTAGTGAAAAAATGCTATATCATTTTAAAGTTATAACAGTTTTTGAGTTAACATTCTGGTGCAACTGGCAAAAAAAAAACTATCATGAAAGGTGAAAAAAAATATTGCAAAGGGAAAAAAACATTGTGAGTTGCTAATTGCATGATTTACTTGTCATGGGGAAAAACAGTCAAGATGGCCTACCATTTCTTTTTACTGTTTACACTTATAAACAGCAAAAATACATACAAATTATGTCTTTAAAAACACAAAGCAGGTAAACAAAACCCATTTAGCTAGATTCTGGTGTCTGATTTTTAAAGTTGGCAGAAATACGATTATCTGGGCACCACAAATCCAGGGTGCCATGCTTCGTGAAAGAGTCATTTACCAGCATTTTATGTATGAGAACAGCAGGTCTTTCTTGACTTCTGCAGCTGCAGCTAGAACTTGTGCTGCCTGCTGCAGTGAATGCAGTGAACTGCCTTTTTCATAGTGTCTAGTGGCACACCCACATTCAATTGCTATCTCTGTAATTATTTAATCTTTCCATGGTGTCTAGTGGCACCACCCACCCTCGATCACCATCCCCTAATTATTTGATCTTTCACTGTTGTCTAGTGGAATCACCCAACCTCTGACCACTGCACCATTATTGTTTATATTTTCCTGGTGTCTAGTGGCACTCCCCACCCACTTTTCAATTGCTGTCTCCATTATTGTTTATATTTTCATTAATTTTCTGCATTTCCATGCTGTCTAGTGGTGCCCCACCTCTGATCACCATCACTGTACTGAAATAAAGAAATGGCCCCCAAATAATTTTTTAACCTGAAAAAGAAAACTGTCCCTCGATGATCTGACCCTCCCATCTCCAACACAGCAGTCACCACCCTAAACCACCCAACACATGTCACACACCTCTCCCACCTGTACAGGTCACTGGAGAAGATCCACTCACCAACTGAAGACATGTCTTGGTACTGGAACCATCGACTGCAATATCAGAAACTAAGGTAAGTGAGGTTCAATGAATTTCTTTTTGTTTGTTTTTGCTTCCCCAGGATCTCGGCTGCTTCGGTTTGGGGGCTTCTACCCCTCTGACTCTTCTGCCTGTTCCCAATGTACCAGAATCCCAGCATCATAGTGTTCGATGCCTTGGGTGTGTGCGTGTATGTGTATTTTTGCCCCCTATTTTATCCCATCCATGAGGAGCACTGGCATGAAGGACTTTCATGTCAGACTTATAGCATGCAGATGTAGGCCATAATCAAATGCCAACAACACCCTCCCTCCCCAACTCCGATGAGCTGTGCCCCTACTGCCCATGCTTCCATGGGTTGTAGTGCTGCAGGCATGTTCTCTGCCCAGTAACCCACCCCACCCTGGAGGAGGAAAGCATCCATTGGGATGCTCAATCCTCCCCAGCTGACCCCCAAAAACCAGGCTAGTTTCTGGACCCAGGTCACGCGCATAGCACAAGGTGTGGCATCCAGTGCCTCAGCCCTCAGCAACACCAGCCTGGTGCAGTTCAATGCATTTCAATAGAGTTTTCATCTTTCAAGCATAACTTTGCCATATTTTGCATATTTTGAACCCAAATTTCAACATAGATTTTTTTCGCCCCACCTCATGATCACTGGTGGTGGAATTATGCAAGTCCAGCCCCAAAGGTGATTTAATGGTTGCTGACAAAATCACCTTTGGGCTGGATTTGAACATTTTCGCTGCCATTGTTCCTAAGGTGGGGTCATAAGAAGGCTATATGGATAAATGTGGGTCAAAATATGTACAAAATGGCAAAGTTATAAGACTATACATTTACATTTAATACAGTCAATCAAACTTAGGTAATTTAAAATATTTTGACCACAGATTTTCAACAAAGCCATTTTTACACCACCTCATGAATATGACAGTCGTAATTTTTCATATCCAGGCCAAAATGTGTTTCACACCTGAGATGTGGAATGATGTTTGATGCTGCAGAATGACATTTTGGAGGAGATTTGAAAATATTCACTACTGGGTTCATGAGGTAGGGAAATAAGGCTATGCAGTTTGGCAGAAATGAAAGTGCAGGGCCCAGAGAGACCTGCGCTTCCACAGCAACATACATGTACGCATCTATGGAGAGATGAGACTGCAGGGTGAGGAGGGCCCTGAGCTCCCACAGGCAAATAATAAAACACTTATACTAGCTCAAAAAGTAAGGACATTCTTTGTTCAAAGCTGTGTTAATGCACCAGTTAAGGTAACTTAATGCCACAAAAGTTAGGAAATGTGGTGGTAGGGTTTCAACCCTAACACCCCACCACTCTAACAGCAAAAGGAAAAAAATAGGTTTGGGTCTCCTCGGAGACTTGGCAAATCAGTGGTGGGTCTTTCTTGGTGTTGTCAACCCTAAGGCCCACCTATCCCCCAGCCCTAGCTTGCAATCTGAAGTACTAAGTACAGCTCCAAGTAACTGCCTCATTATGATAGACTCTTGACAAGTAGAGAAGTATATCCGCTACAGGTTGCCAGCACAATTTTTGTATCTTTCTCCACAAAGGCGGTGGGCCCTGTGTGAAGGAAGAAGATCAGGTATGATGTTGTTTGCTCTGGGAATGGGGTTGGAATATGAGTTGACAACCCCCAAGGAAAACCCCTACAGATTGCCAAGACTCGGAGAACACAAAAGCACAATGTTTTTTCCTTTTGCTGCTTGGGGTGTGGGGTGGGGCATTAGGGTTCTAAACCCTAACACCACATTTCCTACTTATGTGGCATTAAGTTACCTTTAAACTGGGCATTAACACAGGTTTTTTTGCAAATAATCTATCATCTATCTATCTACAGTATTCTATCTATCTGTCTATCGATCTCTCTGTAGATATAAATATTGCTATAACTATAGCTATAGCTCTAGATATAGACATAGATATATACATTTTTACAGGAAACAAAGACATTTTCTTTGTTTGATATTTCTCAGGCCCAAAAGGAATGCGTATTGGGACTTCATTTTTTATAATTTAAATTTTATTGAGTATTCAATATATGTCACACATAACAAGACATGAAATCTACACTGGTTAAAATTAGGAAACAAACATCAATAAGTCAGTTATGCTTCTTGCCGAGTATAACCCATTCATTACAGACTAGAAGCATACCACAGTGAAACAACACTTCATTTATTTTATATATGTATCTGTAGAAATGCTGACTTCAACTTCTGTTTATCTGTACCTTACAAGACAGCTTGAGCTATTCCACTCTGTAACTGTCTCACCCAGAGCAACCCACTCCTGCCTTTGTGATGCTCTTGCTAATGAAGAGGTGCTGGTTTCAAGCTAGAGGGTGGAAACTTGCAGTACTTGAGCTGAGGAATGAGCCCCATATCTCCTGCAACTGTTGAGGCCTATTTTGTGCATTGAGCACCACCCTTTTGAAACTGGCTGCTTTGTCCACTTCCTCTAGCCATTCTTGTGTGCTGGGGATTTGGCTTCCTCCAGTATCTCAGTTGAATTCTCTGAGCTGTTATGAGAGCCCTGAGAGGCTAGCACTAGCACCTGTGGAATTGGTGAGATTCCCCTTGGAGAATATCTTGTCCTATTCCTAGCATCAACAAGGGTTGTTAGACTTATCTTGTGGCCTAGGATGGCTCCACAAGTTTTCTATCTCCTGCCAGTAATCTCTGATGCACTTACAGTTCCATAATTTATGGAATGAGTTCCCAGGCCATCAGTTGTGTAGGCATTGGTGCCATCTATGCATTATTTTCAATTCTGTAAACCTGTTTTTTCCCTGATTGATGAATGCAGGTCCCTCCACCCTCTGTCCCAGAAATCACTGGTGACTTCTATTTGGAGTTCTTCTGACCACCTGTGCCTGGTTCTAACTGACTCATCTGGGTCAGAGTCCACCAAGTAAGCATATATGTCACTACCTCTGGCATGCCTGCCCCTTAGGCCATAGGAGGAGTCTAATAGATTAGATTCATGTCCAGTCAGTTTCTGCCCTAATAGCCCCTGTATGGCATGTTGAAACTGCAATATCTCCAGTGCTGCTGATTGGGGGTGCCATATTTAACCCTGAACTGTTGGAAACTCATAAAAGTGATAGTAACATCATCCATGATTTCCGAGATAAGATTGAATCCCCATGGTCTTTCTCAAGTTTTGTATTTTGTAGTTTCTCTCCCTATAAAAGGCCAGGGTTATCCAATAGGAAAGCACTTTGACTTCTCAGGTGCCCACTTCACAAGCTGCATTGTTTTGTGAAAAATTTAAAGTGAGTTTGTGCTTGTGGGGAGAAGAATTATATGCTTGAGAGGGCAAGGAAGAGCACTGCTACTGCGAGTGCTCTGCCTGCTACCTTACCTCACATAGTGCCCACTTACTGGGTCCATTGCCTTGGGCCCATAGTTCTGTGCTAGCCAACTGTATTAGTGTGTGTGCCATAATGCAGAGGTAGAAGTCGGTTAGTTTGAGGCCCCTTACAGATGTCTCCCTTCAGTTTCCCACAATCAGTCCTCTTGGGGCTCCATTCCAGAAGAAAGACCTGATTTTAGATTGTGTGAGGTCTATTAGCTTCTTGTTGATGTGAATGGGGAGGTTGTCTAAAACATACCATATTTCAGGTGCAGCCATCATCTTGAAGGCCTGTGCTTTACCCCAATGAGAGACATGCAGCAGTCTCCATCTCTGACAGTCTTTATCTCTCTCCTCAAGTAACAGGATCAGGTTGATTCTTCCCAGGTGAGAGCTGTCCCACTGGAATTTAATGCCCAGGTATTCACGGTCCTCTGTATTGGCTGCAGGCCCCAGGGGTAGCCAATCAATTTTCCCAACTCTTTATTGGATATGAGGAACTGGGATTTGGAGGTATTTAGTTTATAGCCAGATATGACTATATTGCTCAATGGTGGCCTGGAGGCATAAAATGGATTTCACTGGATCCGTGATAAGTAGTAGCATCATAACCTCTCACTGCCTAAACACCTACCTTCTTGGCTTGTTTTCAGCTGGTTGCTACTACTATCAAACCACAAAATGATGTCTCAAACTGCAGCCTCCTACCTCACCCAGGCCCCAGCTGGCAGTTCTCATGGTTGCAGAGTTTGCTCACAACCTTTCAATCTTGTGGTTGCAGAGTTTGCTCGCAACCTTTCAAGGTCTTCCTTCTCATCAATATACAGCTGCTGGCTTTCACCCAGCCTCCCCATCAAAACCTACTACCTAATCTATGACCACTGGCTTTGCATGACCTCCTCCTGTCTAGCACTTTATGTTGATTCATGCTCCCATTAATAAATTGGAGGCATGCCAACCATATCCATTACCATTTCTGGCTCAGGGCTCACCCTGTAAGCTGACATTCTCATTCTGCACTCACGAAGTCCACGTCTTGAGCATGTGAACCTGGGGCAGGGTCCTTCTCATCTGGCCCATAGTGGAATGTCCTCTCTCCAGATGGAGCTTTAGTGCAGCATATATGGTGCACCTCTTGATGCAGAAATTAAGGCTCAGCTGCCAAGGGTGGAGCACTTACAGCTCAAGGGTGCTTCTCTGACTATGGCTTTGCCGTGGCAACTTCAAGACCTATTCTTCTGTGACTGCTCCAGGTTCACCTGGTTTGTTTTAGCTGGTAGGCTTTCTGAGTGCCTCAGTGGTCATTGCTCTCCTCTTCCTGTCTTGAGGGGTCTGCTCTTACCACAGAGTATCCATTGCTGCAGGGCCTCTCACAACCCCTCATAGTGTTCCCATTAGAGGATCGTGAGGGCTGTCCACCAGAGTGGAATTTTCCTCCCTTTGATTGGGTTTCTAAATAGCAGCAGCAGACCTATCATTAAATAAACTACCCCTAGCCTTTAGGAAGGTGACCTAGGCCTTGGAGGTTTCCTCCTGTTAAAATGTGTTTTTCTCTCCTCCATCCCCAGGGTCATAATATGTATTTAGTTGTTTATAGTATATTCTCCTGTTTCCTAAGGTAGGTTTCCGCTGTTGATTGGAGATGGATGGTGGCTCTGCTCACTATTCTTTCTATCCTTAGGATGTCCCCTGATGTCATCAGTGCATCCATTTTATCAGTACAATTCTTACAACCTGTGCATCTTATTTGTGTTTCATTAAGCTGTCTGTTGATGTTAATCTGCTTCTCTACCTCATAGTCAATGATTACTGCCCAGTATTCTTTTGGAGCTCCTTCCTAAAGTTCCTTTAGCCAAGGAATCTTTCCCACAGCACCTCTAGGGTGAAACCCTCTTCGAGAGTTCCTTGCCTTCAGTACTCCTACAGGGTTGTAATTCCCCATGGAATACAGAGTGAGAATGGCCAAAACAGTTATCACAGTTGTACAAGCAAAACACTACTCTGGTTGCATAGGCTCATTGAATTGAAAGGCTATGCCTGTAGTTCAATGGGACGAGCAACCAGCCACACCCTTCCTCAGCTATATAAGCAGTTCCTCCCAGCCTCCTTCTGAAGCACTTTTTCTTTGCCCCACCATCCTCCCTCCTCCTCCAGCAGCACACTCTTTCCTTGTAGAGTTCCTTCCTAAGGTACCTTTACCCAAGGGACTCTTTCTCATGGCACCTCTCGGGTGGAACCTTCTTTGAGGTTCCTTGCTTTCTGTATCCCTACAGGGTGGTAATTCCCCATGGAATAGAGAGTACAAATGGCCAAACATTCATCACAGTTGCACAAGCATAACACTATTCTGGTTGTGTAGGCCCATTGAACCATATACTATTGGATTGTGCAGTTTGCCATCCAACCCAAACGATGGTGATATTGAATATTTCTCTTTTGGAGGACACACTTTTTAATACTGCCATAGGAAATTATTTTCTACAGTATCTAGACATACGGTACTACTAGGTATGATGACCCCATGCAATGGTTTGAAGATACTAAAGGTGGATCTTCAAGATTTATTTCAAAAATTTGGGAAGTAAGAAAACAAGCATTTGTCAATGCCAAATGTTGTCATGCTGGCATTGGCAGTGGCAGTGGTGGAGCTAGAGACACTTAGCACTGTGATTTTGTTAATGTGTCCCAAAGGTGATTTTTCACAGTGAGCATGCCATTGTGCACCACAGTTGTAGAAATGTGTCTTGGGCAGGCTGTGAGAAATGGTAGCTGGACTGTTGACAGGAGGTGTGCACAAATGACAGTGGTGAAAATGTGGCATTAAAATATTGCAGATTTATGAAGTTACAGTATGTGGAAGCTGTAACGCATTTTGCAACACAGTCATTTTATGGACTTTCGCACCAAATTTTCAACATAGGCAGTTTAGAACCTCTGTTCATAAACAGTGTCACCGTCTGCTTCCTCAAACTGTCCCAAAAACTGATTTCGCTATAGCGACCGTGCAATTCTGTGCGGACATGCAAAAACACATTTCAGCCAGCTATACTGTTCATAAGGAGGTGTGAAAACTGCCAATGATGAACAGCTGGAGTGAAACTATTACAAATTCACACAAGGGGAAAGGGGAAATTGTTTAACCAGGAAAGGCACACTTGTTCCAGGTGCGACCTGGGAGCAAAGGAAGTTAAATGACTTGCTCAGGGTCACACAGTATGCAAGTGGAAGCTGTGGGATTCAAACCCAGGGCTGGTCTGCTGGATGTCACCAGATTTGCAGCTCAGAGCCTTAGACCACTGCGCTATACTGCCTCCTCAAGTCATGAGCATGCATGCAAACTCGCCATCCACACTCGTAAAACACTAATTTCATTGACTTTCGTCCCCAGATTTTCAATATAGGCATTTTAGGACATCTGCTAATGAACAGTGTCACTGTCATTTTAGTAATGTGTCTCGAACATGGAATTTCCACTAGGACAGCTATTCTACACTGGAACTGCAAAAATAGATTTTGGTCAGTATGTGAAAAATGACAGCTGTACTGTTCATTAGGAGGTGCAGAACAATGGCACTGTTGAAAATATGGAGTGAAAATATTATAAGTTTGAGAACTTATGAGTGTGCGTGCAAACTGCGCAACGCACACTCGTAACACAAGTCATTTTATGGAGTATTGTCACCAAATTTCCATCACAGGCATTTTAGGACCCCTGCTCATGAACAGTGTCACTGTCATTTTCGTAATGTGTCCCAAACACTAATTTCCCACAGCAAACCACGCTATTCTGCTCCGGAGTACGGAAACACATTTTGGTCAAGATGTGAAAAATGACAGCTATATGGTTCACAAGAAGGTGTGGTAAAATGCCAATGGTGAGAATGTGGCATGAAAATATTGCTAATTGCTAACTTATGAGCGCATGCATAGCAACTGCACAACGCACCCTCGTAAAACAGTAATTTTTGATTTTCCCACCAAATTTGCAACATAGGCTTTTTGAGAGGCCCCTCATGAACAGTGGCCCTATCATTTTGTTACTCAGTCCCAAAAGGTGATTCTCGCGCAGTGACTGTAAAATCACCTTCGGGACCGAATAATGCCATGACAGTGACAGAATCCATGAGGAGAGGTCCCAAAACTCCATGTTGAAAATTTGGTACCAAAATCCAGAAACCCTGAGATATGCACCAAAGTTGAAAAACCCTGTTTGTTCCCATTATACAGCTTACCGGCATTTCTTCAGTTCGCGGTCAGCTTTGAAGAGTGCTGATGTGATCCGGTCCACCAAAGATTGTCTCATGCCTCCAGAGGTAAGTGTGGGGTGGGGGTGTGGGGAGGCAGGTGCGCAGCAGGTGTGTGGGTGGGGCAGGAGACTATGAGGGACAGTTTTCGATTTACCAGTAAAATATAAACATCGTGGGGCAGTTTTTCTTTTAAGGAGTTTGTCAAGCTGTGGTGAGCTCTCAGTGTGCCACCTAACTGTTTGGGGGTTCTGTAGCTGACAGGGATTGGGCATCCTCATCAGCACACAACACAAGGGGTGAGGAATTTATGCCAATGGGGACTGGGCACCCGCGTCAGCTCACACAGAAAGCAGGGGCAGAGCAGAGTTGGTCACCCCTCAGCATTTAACAATGGGAGGGTTTGTTATGCTGACAGAGAGTGGACTCCCTTCGGCACACAAGGAAAGTGGGGGTGACAGCAGGGGGATTGGGCACCCCCTCAGTATATATTCAAATGGGGTGCTTTTAAGCCGATGGGGGAGGGCTCCCTGGCCTGCACATACATAGGGCAGGGTAAACCAACAGGGGATTGGGCACACCCAAAGTTGACAGTTTGGTGGCCAGTATGTACATATTATTCATAATGTGTGTGAGCACTTCAAGGGAAGGTCCGCTGATATCTGACGAGCTTTGCTCAGATTGCAGTAGACCTTTTCTTAGATATGCTCACCACATTATGTATGCATGGTGTGGTGCTAGCATGCAGGCTGACTGGGGAATGAGGGACACACCTATTGATGCTTGCCCCTGCATTCGCTCAACAGCGGCCCCACCAGCCAAATCCCTCACTGTTGCAATATGTTGGTGTGCAAGCACACCAACACAAAAGAGGGATGGATATTTTCATTATCTGAGTCTTAGATATCATTTCTACAAATTAATTGCTAATTCTGCAGGATATGATGGTCAATATTTGACTTGATATGAAAGTATTAAAATGAAGTGCAAATTCTTCAGGATAACAAAGCTGCACCCTTGTCTGCAGAGCAAAGATTTGGCATGTATAAACTGTTTATGGGATCTCATTAGTGCCAGCAAAACTGCACGGATAAAACTGTTTTAACTGAACTTCAATATGAGACAGATGTGTTGGCTTCCACTCCAAAGAAGGTACTATATACTGTTTAAATGTTTGTGGAAAGTTTTTCTGGAACAGAAGCTGTAACAGAATCCACTTTGGCAAGATTTTGTTTTGCACTCTGCATGCTTTCCTCTGTTAAATCAAGATGGGACATTTAACTCCCTTAATTATGAAAACATTCAGCAAGTAGCTGCAGATTTAAAATCTAATTCAGCCTGGGTGTTTGATGGACTCCCAAATTAATTTTACAGTGTCATCTAAGATTATGTTTCAGAGTTATGAGGGACTAATTTTCAGTGCAGTCTTGATTGTGATATTATGTCCCCATTTGTTAAAGTGATACTAATACTTCTGTTTCAGAACAAGGCAGAGAAATGAGTATTGAAGCACTAGAGGCCTATTAGTCTGTTAGGCACAGACTTCAAAATGTTATCTAACCTTTATGTAAGAGGTTGCCCATAGTGATTCCAAAACTTATTAAGTCACTACAGACATGGTCTAGCCAAAGTAGGTCCATCTGGCATTATTAGTAGTGGCTCAACAGGTTGCACACATCTCTGGGTCCAGAAGATCAGAAGGCTGTGGGTTCAGCCCCACACCAGGAGCATGGAGTTAATCTTAATACTGACACTGTAGTACTGTACAGCATGAGAGGCATGTTGTACTGCTCAGGTGCAGTCTTTCAGATGACCATGCATGTGATATTTCCTCTTTCTGAGGAGACTCCTGTTTTTGACTGAACTCCCATTCTCCCTCCCAGGAAACAAAATCCCTGCTTAAGTAAAATTCTATCCAAAATATCCATTCATGTTTTTGGTAGATAAAGACACATAAAAGTAAATTCATGATGAACAATGTAAGTGATAACTTTGTACAACTAGTTGTTTATTCTTTTAAGTGCTTATTCGTGACAAAATGTAATACTTTAAATGTTTTTAAATGCTTTTTTCTTATTTGTTTGACATCATTTAAGGACAAACTCATGATGTTATTGCATCTCCCTACTACAGGCCAATCTCCCTACTAATTTGATCCAAGTCCCCTCTTAAGCAAGTTGGACATATCACATGTATGGATGACATGTTAAACTGAGGTCACATCTGCCTGTTCTGATAGTTCAGATAAACATTAAAGATCCCATGCTACTTTTCAAAAGAGTAGGGGTATTTTTGATTAAAATAGTATCAACAAAAATACAGTGTGCAGAATACAAACCTAAACAAAACAAACACATACCATTACCAAGAACCAAACATTCTATATCATATTGTCCTACACACTCAGTGAACTAGATGTAAAACGAATTATATAAGTATACACAAAGAGATGAGATAAATAAAAACAGAGGCCATGTTCACCAGCTAAATTATGCTCAAGAAGACTTCTCCCATGTCTAACCAATCACATCCTTTTCATAGTTTCCTACACATAGGGTTTGACAAATAAACGTGTTCACGTAACCTAACCAATAATAATTCATTCCTTGCTCTATCAATCACTGTCTCTAAAGGTATCTTCTTATTCTGCAATACATATTTACAGTGGATTTGCCACATAATCCACTTAATACATGCAAAAGTACTAGAAGAGTATTGGGTGCCCATGATAGCCATTCATCGGTTATGTTTCCATAAAATAAAGTGCAATATGTCATATAATATAACTCTAAAACTTCTCATTTTGAAGCAGTCAGTATCCAAAAGGAGTGAATATAAGAACATGTAAAAAATAATATGTTCCATTGTCTCAGTTTCATGATTGCAAGCTGGTCTGTGGCATCCTCTGTCCTCAATGCTTTTATGTTTAGGTTCATAGGAAGTACCTCAAGTCAAGTGCCAAGAATGGCCATGTCAGACTTGTATTTAATGAGTAAAGTTCTCTTAGCTTCTCCCATTAAAATATTCAATCTGTTCTTAAAAGAAATCAGATCAGAAGCTTCCACCACCTCTTTGGGTGGGGCATTGCAACATCAACAACCTGCTGAGAAAACCCGTTACCTCTCTTTCTAGTCCTATACACTTCACCCCTTAATTGCATACCATGGGCCCATGATACTTGATCTATAGTTTGCTCTCTAACTAGAGCCACAGATTACCAAAGAGGCACTTCCTTTATATATACAGTGAAGCACACCAGGGTGAAGCACAGTGTCACAGGTTTTGCATGACAGAAGAGATTAACTCCCATTGAAACTGCTTGTAGATACAGGAACCTTGACTTCATAACAGTAAAAACAGGGGTTGTTGCTCAAACTGTTTGGGAGCTCACTAGACATGGCACTTTGACCTAACCAGATCTTCTGCTTTGGTGGGGATCATTAAATGTCATGATTTCTGTATCTATGTATGTTACCAGTGTACAGATTTCTTGTTTTTATTATGTTTCAGTAAGCTGCCCTTATTTGCACCCCATTACAGTCCTGAGTAGAGATGTGGCAAAATTAAATTCCACCTCGAAGTGAACACAGAGTGGTCACTTCACATTATCATAACTCTCGTGAAGTGGCCATTGAAAAGTGCTCATCTAGTTTGTTATTATGACTTATGTTGTTATTCCACATTAATGTGAAGTAAGACGGAATGAGAACAATATAGACACTTTATGCAGCCCACCTCATTAACACGTGGCTTACAGTACTGTAAGTCACATGCTTTTAGCCAGGCAGGAAGGAAGTGAGTCATACAAGCAGATACTTTCACTTTCTCATTTGGAGAAATAGAGAGAAGCATTTTGTGCAGGAGAGAAGAGATAGTTAACAGGTATCTTTCTTGAGCAAATTCCAAAAGCCAAAGTTTTTAAAAGCTAATTCTTTAGTTTTTTTTACTGTATTGTCAGTTCTTTTGGTGACCAATTTCTTTGTTTTATAACTTTTGTTTTGTGTGTGTGCGTGTGTGTGTGTGTGGTGTGTGTGTGGCAATAAGCCAGCCTGGTAGTCTAGTTGTCCCCTTGAACTGTAATATAATAAATAAAGGAGCCCCCATATCCTGGTAGTCTAGAGGCCCCCCTGAACTGTAGCATAATAAAGAAAGAGGCCCCCATATCCCTGCTAGTCTAACGGCCCCTCCGATCTGTATCATACAAGAATAGATCCCGTATCCCTGGTAGTCTAGTGCCCCAAACTGTAAATTAATAATAAAGAGATTCCAGTTTCCCTGGTAGTCTAGTGGCCACCCATCCCCCACCCAGCTGTGCCAGCTCACCCAGCACCCCCACCCATCCCCAGCCAGTGACTGGCACAGCTCACCCTCTCACCTCCATGGCCAGCCACCAACTGAGTGTAGCATTAGTGCGTCTGTGCAGTAGCGCCATTGCACCTAGTCGGTGGCTGGCTGGGGTGAGGGTGAGCTGTTATGGTTGGGGCTGGGGAAAGGTGAGGGTGATGAGTGGGCTGGCACATGTAGGTGGGGGGCCACTAGGCTATCAGGGAAATGGGTATCTATTGTTTTATTAATTTACAGTTGGGGGCACTAGACTACTAAGAGATATGGGAATCTATTCTTGAATTATACACAGATTGGGGCTGCTAGACTACCGGGCTAAGGGCTCTCTTTCTTTATTATGTTACAGTTTGGGGCCACTAGACTACCAGGGAAATGGGGGAGATATTCTTTTATTTAACTCTGTTCAGGGGCACTAGACTACCAGGGATACTGGGGAGATATTCTTTATTTAACTCTGTCCAGGGGGGCACTAGACTACCAGGGCAGGTAACATGCTGCATTTGTGGTGGGTGACCCGGAGGTCGGGGCACAGGTGAGGGGTGCACTTGCAATCTCGGGCAGCAGGTTGCAAAATGCTGACCAGGTATGCCATCTGTGTGACGAAGCTAGCTGCATGTCGCAAGTTCACAGGTATTTGTTACTGTGACCCTGCCCCTCTAGAGTAGGGACAGGGTTATTGTCACATAGGGTGGCGAAGTTGTGTTCTGTGGCAACTTGCACCACCCTTCTAGAATTGGTCCCTATGTGCTCACAATCACAAAACAAAATGCAACTGTCTTGTGTCCAAAAAATTCCCAAGTGCTGAGGAAGTGAAATGGGAGTGTTACACCACATGCAAAGAACCCAATAAATTATTGGGCAGTCAATCATGAGTGCAGTGTTCATACAGAGTCCTCAGAATTTTCTGCATTCCCAAAATGCATCTGCCTTGTGTCCAGAAAATTCCCACATGACAAGGAAGTGAAATTGGAGTGTTACAACACATGCAAAGTACCCCAGAATGTGTTGCACAGTCACTCATGTCATGCATGCTGCGATCACACAGAGGCCCTAAATTTTTCTGCTTCTTCAAAATGCAACTGTCTTGTGGCCAGAAAATTCCCAAGGCTGAGGAAGTGAAATGGAGAGCTACACCACATGCAAAGCCCCCAAGAATATATTGTGCAGTCACTCATGCATGCAGTGATCACACACAGTCCCAGAATTTTCTGCTTCCTCAAAATGCAACTGTCTTGTGTCCAGAAAATTTGCAAGTGCTGAGAAATGAAATGGGAGTGTAACACCACCTGCAAAGTCCCCAGAATGTATTGTGCAGTCACTCAAGCATGCAGTGGTTACAAGAGTCCTCTGTAATTTTTCTGCATCACCAAAATGCAAAAGCCTTGTGTCCAGAAAATTCCCAAGTGCTGAGGAAGTGAAATGGGAGCATTACACCACATGCAGAGCCTCCAGAGTGTATTGCGCAGTCACCATGTCATGCATACAGTGGTCATACAGAATCCATAGAATTTTTGTGCATTGCCAAAGTGCAACTGTTTTGTGTCCAGCAACTTCCCAAGTGCTGAGGAAGTGAAATGAGAGAGCTATACCACATGCAAAGTACCCAGAGTGTATTGCACAGTCATTCATGCAGCAGTAGTCACACAGAGTCCCTAGAAGTTTTCTGCATTACCAAAATTCAACTGTCTTTTGTCCAGGAAATTTCAAGTGCTGAGGAAGTGAAATGGGAGAGTTTCACCACATGCAAAGTCTTCCAGAATGTATTGTGTAGTCACTAATGCACGCAGTGGTCACATAAGAGTTCACAGAATTTTCTATGTCCCCAATATGCAACTCTCTTGTGTCCAGAAAATTCTCAAGTTCTGTGGAAGTTAAATGGGAGTGTTATACCATATGCAAAGTCTCTCAGAATGTATTGCGAGTAACTCATGCATGCTGTGGTCACACAGAGTTCCCAGAATGTCTCCACATCCCCAAAATGAAACTGTCTTGTGTCCAGAAAATTCCCAAGTGCTGAGGAAGAGAAATCAGAGAGTTACACAGCAAGCATATTCCCCAGAATGTATTGTGCACTCACTCATGCATGCAGTGATCACACACAATCCTGAGAATTTTCTGCTTCCTCAAAATGAAACTGTCTTGTGTCCAGAAAACTCCCAAGTGCTGAGGAAGTAAAATGGGAGTGCTGCACCCCATGCAAAGTCTCCTAGAATGTATTGTGCAGTCAATAATGCATGCAGTGGTCAAACAGAATGTCCCCAGAAGTTTTTGATTCACTAAAATGAAACTGTAGTTGTGTCCAGAAAATTACAAAGTGCTAAGGAAGTGAAATGGGAGGTTAAACAGCATGCATAGTCCCCAGAATGTATTGTGCAATCAATAATTCATTAAAGGGTCACACAGTGTCCCCAGAAGTTTTCTGAATTGCCAAAATGCAACTGCCTTGTGCCCAGAAAATTCCAAGGTGCTGCAGAAGTGAAATGGGAGCATTACACCTCATACAAAGTCACTCAGAATGTATTGGGCAGTCACTCATGTCATGCATGCAGCGTCACACAGAGTACCTATAATTTTTCTGCTTCCTCAAAATGTAACTGTCTTGTGTCCAGAAGCTTTCTAAGTGCTGAGGAAGTGAAATGGGAGTGCTACACACATGTAAACTCCCCAGAATGTATTGTGAAGTCCCTCAAGCATGCAGTAATCACACACAGTCCTCAGAATATTTCTGCTTCCTCAAAATGCAACTGTTTTGTGTCCAGAAAATTCCTGAGTGCTCAGGAAGTGAAATAGGAGTGTTACACCACTTGAAAAGACCCCAGACTGTATTTCACAGTCACTCATGCATGCAGTGGTCACACACAGTCCTCAGAATATTTCTGCATTGCCAAAATGCAACAGTCTTGTGTCCAGAAAATTCCCAAGTGCTGAGAAAGTGAAATGGGAGCATTATACAACATGCAAAGTCCCCAGAATGTATTGTGTAGTCACTAATGCATGTGGTGGTCACACAGAGTTCCCTAGAAGTTTTATACATCACCAAATGCAACTGTCTTTTGTCCAGGAAAATTTCCAAGTGTTGAGGAAGTGAAATGGGAGAGTTACACCTCAAGCAAAGTCCCCAGAATGTATTTCACAGTCACTCATGTGCATAGTGGCCACACAGAGTCCCCAGAATTTTTCTGCATCCCCAATATGCAACTCTCTTGTGTCTAGAAACTTCCCAAGTGCTGAGGAAGTGAAATGGAGTGCTACACCAAATGCAAAAACCCTAGAATGTATTGTGCAGTCACTCATGCATGCAGTGATCACACGGTCCCAGAATTGTTCTGCTTCCTCATAATGCAACTGTCTTATGTCCAGACAATTTTCTAGTGCTGAGGAAGTAAAGTAGGAGTTACACAACATGCAAAGTCCCGAGAATGCATTGTGCAGTCACTAATGCATGCAGTGGTCAGAGAGAGTCCACAGAATTTTCTTCATTGCCACAGTGCAACTGCCTGTGTCCAGAAAATTCCAAAGTGCTGAGGAAGTGAAATGGGAGAGTTACACAGCATGAATAGTCCCCAGAATGTATTGTGCAATCACTCATTCATGCAGTTGTCACACAGAGTCAATAGAATCTTTCTGCATCTTGAAAATGCAACTGTCATGTGTCCAGAAACTTCCCAAGTGCTGAGGAAATGAAATGGGAGTGATACACCACATGCAAAGCCCCCAGAATGTATTGTGCTCTCACTCATGCACGCAGTGATGACACACAATCCCCAGAATTTTTCTGCTTCAGGAAAATGCAACTGCCCTGTGTCCAGAAACTTCCCAAGTGCTGAGAAATGAAATAGGAGTGCTACACTACATGCAAAGTCCCCAGAATGTATTGTGCAGTCACTCATGCATGCAGTGATCACACACAGTCCCAAATTTTTCTGATTCCTCAAAATGGAACTGTCTTACGTACAGAGAAATCCCAAGTGTTGAGGAAGTGAAATGGGAATGTTGCACCACTTGCAAGAACCCCACGAATGTGTTGAGCAGTCACTCATGTGTGCAGTGGTTGCACAGATTCCCCAGAATTTGTCTGCATCACCAAAAATGTAACAGTCTTGTGTCCTGAAAATTACCAAGTGCTGAGGAAGCAAAATAGGAGTGCTGCACCACATTCCAAGGTCTCCAGAATGTATTGTGCAGTTAATAATACATGCAGTGGTCAAACAGAGAGTCCCAAGTTTTCTGTATCACCAAAATGAAACTGTGTTGTGTCCAGAAAATTACAAAGTGCTGAAGAAGTGAAATGGGAGAGTTACACAGCATGCATAGTCCCCAGAATGTGTTGTACAATCAATCATTCATGCAGTGGTTACACAGTGTCCCAGAAGTTTTCTTAATTGCCAAAATGCAGCTGTCTTGTGCCCAGAAAATTCCAAAGTGCTGCAGAAATTAAATGGCAGCGATACACCTCATGCAAAGTCACTCAGAAGGTATTGTGCAGTCACTCATATCATACATGCAGTGGTCACACAGAGTCCTAGAATTTTTCTGCTTCCTCAAAATGCAACTGTCTTGTTTCTAGAAAATTCCCAAGTGCTGCAGAGGTGAAATGGGAGTGCTATAGCACTTGCAAAGTCCCAGAATGTATTGTGCAGTCACTCATGCATGCAGTGATCACACAGAGTCCCCGAAGTTTTCTGCTAATCAAAATGAAACTGCATTGTGTCCAGAAAATTCCCAACTGGTGAGAAAGTAAAATGGGAGAGCTACACCATTTGTATCGTCCCTCAGAATGAATTGCACAATCACTAATGCATGCAGTGGTCACACAGATTTTCCCCAAGTTTTCTGCATCACCAAAATGAAACTGTCATGTGTCCAGAAAATTCAAAGTGCTGAGGATGTGAAATGGAGAGATTACAACATACATAGTCCCCAGAATGTATTGAGCAATCACTAGTTCATGCAGTGGTCACACAGAGTCCATAGAATTTTTTGCATCATGAAAATGCAACTGTCTTTTGTCCCAAAACTTCCCAAGTGCTGAGGAAGAGAAATGGAGTGCTACCACATTCAAAGATCCCCAGAATGTATTGTGCAGTTAATAATGCATGCAGTGGTCAAACAGAGAGTCCCCAGAAGTTTTCTGTATCACCAAAATGAAACTGTGTTGTGTCCAGAAAATTACAAAGTGCTGAAGAAGTGAAATGGGAGAGTTACACAGCATGCATAGTCCCCAGAATGTATTGTACAATCAATCATTCATGCAGTGGTTAACAGTGTCCCCAGAAGTTTTCTGCTAATCAAAATGAAACTGCATTGTGTCCAGAAAATTCCCAACTGGTGAGAAAGTAAAATGGAGAGCTACACCATTTGTAAAGTCCTCAGAATGAATTGCACAATCACTAATGCATGCAGTGGTCACACAGATTTTCCCCAGAAGTTTTCTGCATCACCAAAATGAAACTGTCTTGTGTCCAAAAATTCCAAAGTGTTGAGGAAGTGAAATGAGAGAGTTACACAACATGCATAGACCCCAGAATGTATTGAGCAATCACTCATTCATGCAGTGGTCACACAGAGTCCATAGAATTGTTTTGCATCATGAAAATGCAACTGTCTTTTGTCCAGAAACTTCCCAAGTGCTGAGAGAAATGGAAGTGCTACACCACATACAAAGATCCCCAGAATGTATTGTGTAGTCACTCATGCATGCATGATCACCACGGAGTCCTGAAGTTTTCTGCTAATCTAAAAGAAACTGCATTGTGTCCAGAAAATTCCCAAGTGCTGAAGAATTGAAATGGGAGTGTTATACCATGCAAAGTCCCAGAATGTATTGCACAGTCACTGATATGAACAGCGGTCTCACAGAGTCCCAGAATTTATCAGCATCACCAAAATGCAACAGTCTTGTGTCCAGAACATTCCTGAGTGCTGAGAAAGAGAAATGGGAGTATTACACCACATGTTAATACCCCAAAAATATATTGGCTGTCACTCATGCATGCAGTGTTCATACAGAGTGCTCAAAATTTTTCTGCATTGTTAACAAAATGCAACTGTCTTGTGTCCAAAAATTCCAAAGTGCTGCAGAAGTAAAATGGAGCTTTTCACCACATGCAAAGTACCCATGATGTACTGCACTGAACCTCCTCATGCACAGTGGTCACACAAGTACCCAGAATTTTCTGCATTGCCAAAATGCAACAGTCTTGTGTCCAGAAAATTCTCAAGTGCTGAGGAAGTAAATGGAGAGCTACACCTCATGCAAAGTCTCCCAGAATGTATTTTGCAGTCAATAATTCATGCAGTGGTCACACAGAGAGTCCCCAGAAGTTTCTGCATCACCAAATGAAACTGTCTTGTGTCCAGAAAATACAAAGTGCTGTAGAAGTGAAATGGGATAGCTACACAGCACGCATAGTCCCAGAATGTATTGTGCAAACAATCATTCGTAGTGGTCACACAGTGTACCTATAATTTTTCTGCATCACCAAAAAGCAACTGCCATGTGTCCAGAAAATTCCAGAGTGTTGAGGAAGTAAAATGGGGAGCATTACACCACAAGTAAAGCCCCAGAATGTTTATTGCAGTCACTAAAGCACACAATGGTCACACAGAGAGACCCCACAAGTTTCTGCATCATCAAAATGCAACTGTCTTGGGCCCAGAAAATTACCAACTACTGTGAAAGTGAAATGGGATCATTACACAGGATACTAAGTCCCTCAGAATGTATTGTGCAGTCACTTATGTCATGCATGCACTGGTCACACTGAGTCCCAAGAATTTTTCTGCATCACCAAAATGCAACTGTCTTGTGCCCAGAAAATTCCAGAGTGTTGAGGAAGTAAAATGGAGCATTACACCACAAGTAAAGCCCCCAGAATGTTTTGTGCAGTCACTAAAGCACACAATGGTCACACAGAGAGACCCAGAAGTTTCTGCATCATCAAAATGCAACTGTCTTGGGCAGAAAATTACCAACTACTGTGAAAGTGAAATGGGATCATTACACAGGATACTAAGTCCCTCAGAATGTATTGTGCAGTCACTTATGTCATGCATGCACTGGTCACACTGAGTCCCAAGAATTTTTCTGCATCACCAAAATGCAACTGTCTTGTGCCCAGAAAATTCCCAAGTTGCAGAAGTGAAATGGGAATTACTACACCACATACAAGGTCCCCCAGAATGTATTGTGCAGTCACTTATGCATGCAGTGATCACACACAGTCCCCAAATTTTCTGAATCCATAATATACAACTGTCTAGTGTCCAGAAAGTTCCCAAGTACTGCAGAAGTGAAATTTGAGAGTTATACCATACGAACACCAAATAGAATGTATTGTGCATGCAGTCATGCATGCAGTAGTCACACAGAGTTCCCAGAAATGTTATGCATCCCCAAAATTCAACTGTCTTGTGTCAGAAAATTCCTAAGTGCTGAGGAAGTGAAATGGGTGAGTTACACAGCCTGCATAGTCCCACAGAATGTATTGTGCAATCATTCATTCATGCAGTGGTCACACAGTGTCCATAGAATTTTTCTGCATCACAAAATACAACAGTCCTCTATCCAGAAATTTCCAATTCCTGAGGAAGTGAAATGGGAGTGCTACACGACATGCAAAGTCCCCAGAATGTATTGTGCAATTTTTCATGCACGCAGAGATCACACACAGGCCCAGAATTTTTCTCCATTGCCAAAATGCAACAGGCTTGTGTCCAGAAAATTCCCAACTGCAGAGAAAGTAAAATGGGAGAGCTACACCATAAGCAAAGTCCCCAGAATGAATTATGTAGTCACTAATGCATGCAGCGGTCACACACATATTCCCCAGAAGTTTTCTGCATCACCAAAAATGAAACTGTCATGTGTCCAGAAAATTCCAAAGTGCTGAGGATGTGAAATGGGAGAGTTACACAACATACATAGTCCCCCAGAATGTATTGAGCAATCACTAGTTCATGCAGTGGTCACACAGAGTCCATAGAATTTTTTGCATCATGAAAATGCAACTGACTTTTGTCCCAAAACTTCCCAAGTGCTGAGGAAGAGAAATGGGAGTGCTACACCGCATTCAAAATCCCCAGAATGTATTAGGCAGTCACTCATGCATGCTGCAATCACACACAGTCCCCAGAAGTTTTCTGCTAATCAAAATGAAACTACCTTGTGTCCAGAAAATTACCAAGTGCTGAAGTATTGAAATGGGAGTGTTACACCACATGCAAAGTCCCCAGAATGTATTGCACAGTCACTGATATGAGCAGTGGTCTCACAGAGTCCCCAGAATTTATCAGCATCACCAAAATGCAACAGGCTTGTGTCCAGAACATTCCCAAATGCTGAGGAGAAAAATGGGAGCATTACACCATGTTAATTCCCCAAAATGTATTGCGCTGTCACTCATGCATGCAGTGTTCACACAGAGAGTCCTCAGAATTTTTCTGCATTGTTAACAAAATGCAACTGTCTTGTGTCCAGAAAGTTCACAAGTTCTGCAGAAGTAAATGGGAGCTTTTCACCACATGCAAAGTCCCCTAGAATGTACTGCACAGACACTCATGCGTACAGTGGTCACACAGAGTACCCAGAATTTTTCTGCATTGCCAAACTGCAACAGCCTTGTGTCCAGAAAATTACCAAGTGCTGAGGAAGTAAAATGGGTGCTACACCACATGCAGTCTCCCAGAATGTACTATAAAGTCAATAATGCATGCAATGGTCACAGAGAGTCCCCAGAAGTTTTCTGCATCACCAAAATGAAACTGTCTTGTGTCCAGAAAATTACAAAGTGCTGAGGAAGAGAAATGGGATAGTTTCACAGCATGTATAGTCCCACAGAAAGTATTGTGCAATCAGTCATTCATTTACTGGTCACACAGTGTACCCATATTTTTCTGCATCACCAAAAGCAACTGCCTCGTGTCCAGAAAATTCTCAAGTGCTGAGGAAGTAAAATGGGAGCATTACACCACAAGTAAAGTCCCCAGAATGTTTTGTGCCATCACTAAAGCACACAATGGTCACACAGAGACCCAGAAGTTTCTGCATCATCAAAATGCAACTGTCTTGTTTCAGAAATACCTAAGTGCTGAGGAAGTGAAATGGGAGAATTACACAGCCTGCATAGTCCCCAGAATGTATTGTGTAATCACTCATTCATGCAGTGGTCACACAGAGTCCATAGAATTTTTCTGCATCACCAAAATGCAGCTGTCCTGTATCCAGAAACTTCCCAATTCCTGAGGAAGTGAAATGGGAGTGCTACACAACATGCAAAGTACCCCAGAATGTATTGTGCAGTTTTCATGCATGCAGTGATCACACATAGTCCCAGAATTTTTCTCCATAGCCAAAATGCAACAGGCTTGTGTCAGAAAATTCCCAACTGCTGAGAAAGTAAAATGGGAGAACTACAATATAAGCAAAGTCCCAGAATGAATTACGCAGTCACTAATGCATGCAGTGGTCACACAGATATTCCCCAAGTTTTCTGCATCACCAAAATGAAACTGTCTTGTGTCTAAAAAATTCCAAAGTGCTGAGGACATGAAATGGGAGAGTTACACAACATACATAGTCCCCCAGAATGTATTGAGCAATCACTAGTTCATGCAGTGGTCACATAGAGTCCATAGAATTTTTTGCATCATGAAAATACAACTGTCTTTGTCCCGAAACTTCCCAAGTGCTGAGGAAGAGAAATGGGAGTGCTACACCACATTCAAAAGATCCCAGAATGTATTGTGCTGTCACTCATGCATGCAGTGATCTTTCACCATCCCAGAAGTTTCTGCTCATCAAAATGAAACTGCCTTGTGTCCAGAAAATTACCAAGTGCTGAAGAATTGAAATAGAGTGTTACACCACATGCAAGTCCCCCAGAATGTATTGCACAGTCACTGATATGAGCAGTGGTCTCACAGAGTCCCCAGAATTTATCAGCATCACCAAAATGCAACAGGCTTGTGTCCAGAACATTCCCAAGTGCTGAGGAATAGAAATGGGGACATTATACCACATGTTAATTCCCCAAAATTTATTGTGCTGTCACTCATGCATGCAGTGTTCACGCAGGAGTCCTCAGAATTTTCTGCATTGTTAACAAAATGCAACTGTCTTGTGTCCAGAAAGTTCACAAGGGCTGCAGAAGTAAAATGGGAGTTTTCACCACATGCAAAGTCCCTAGAATGTACTGCACAGACACTCATGCATAAGTGGTCACACAGAGTACCCAGAATTTTCTGCATTGCCAAAATGCAACAGTCTTGTGCAGAACATTCCCAAGTGCTGAGGAAGAGAAATGGGAGCATTGCACCACATTACACTTCCCAAATTTATTTGCACTGTCACCTGCATGCAATGTCTACACAGAGAGTCCCAGAACTTTTTGTATCATAACAAAATGCAACTGTCTTGTGTCCAGAAAATTCTCAAGTACTGCAGAAGTAAAATGGGAGCTTTTCACCACTTGCAAAGTATCCTAGAATGTACCACAGACACTCATGCTTACACTGGTCACTCAGTACCCAGCATTTTTCTGCATGAACAAAATGCAACAGTCTTGTGTCCAGAAAATTACAAAGTGCTGAGGAAGTGAAATGGGATAGTTACACAGCGTGCATAGTTCCCCAGAATGTATTGTGCAATCAATCATTCATGTAGTGGTCACAAAGGTGTAACCATAATTTTTCTGCATCGCCAAAATGCAACTGTCTTCTGCCAAGAAAATTCAAGTGCTGAGGAAGTAAAATGAAACATTGCACTACATGTAAAGTCACCCAGAATCTATAGTGCAGTCAATAATGCATGCAGTGGTCACACAGAGAGTCCTCAGAACTTTTTGCATTGCCAAAATGCAACTGTTTTGTGCCCAGAGAATTCCCAAGAGCTGCAGAAGCGAAATGGGAGCATTACACCTCATGCAAAGTCCCTCAGAATGTATTGATCAGTCACTTATGAGCACAGTGGTCACACAGAGTCCACAGAATTTTTCTGCATTGCTAAAATACAACAGTCTTTGGTCCAGAAAATTCCCAAGTGCTGAGGGAAGTAAAATGGGAGCATTATACCACATGTAAAGTCCCCAGAATGTATTGATCAGTCACTTATGAGCACAGTGGTCACACAGAGTCCACAGAATTTTTCTGCATTGATAAAATGCAACAGTCTTTGGTCAGAAAATTCCCAAGTGCTGAGGAAGTAAAATGGGAGCATTATACCACAAGTAAAGTCCCCAGAATGGTTTTATGCTGTCACTAAAGCACACAATGGTCACACAGAGAGACCCCAGAAGTTTCTGCATCATCAAAATGCAAACTGTCTTGTGCCCAGAAAATTACCAACTGCTGTGAAAGTGAAATGGGAGCATTACACCGGATGCAAAGTCCGACAGACTGTATTGAGCAGTCACTTATGTCATGGCATGCACGTCACACAGACTCCTAGAATGTTTCAGCTTCCTCAAAATGCAACTGTCTAGTGTACAGGACATTTCCAAGGGATGAGAGTAAAATGGGAGTGCTACACCACATGCAAAGTCCCCAGAATGTATTGTGCAGTCACTCATGCATGCAGTGATCACACACAGTTCAGAATTTTTTGCTTCCTCACAATGCAACTATCTTGTTTGCAGAAAATTACCTAGTGCTGAGGAAGTGAACTAGTAGCATTCCACCACATGCAAAGTCCCCAGAATGTATTGTGCAGTCATAATGCATGCAGTGGTCACACAGAGAGTCCCCAGAAGTTTCTGCATTGCCAAAATGCAACTGTCTTGTGTTCAGAAAATGTACAAGTGCGAGGAACGAAAATGGGAGTGTTACACCACATGCAAAGTCACTCAGAATGTATTGACAGTCAATCATGTGTGCAGCGGTCACACTGAGCCCCAGGGAATTTGCTGCATCCCCAATATGGAAATGTCTTGTGTCCAGAAAATTCCATGTGCTGCAGAAGTGAAATTCTAAGAGTTACACCACCTGCAACGTTAATTAGAATGTACTGTGCAAGCACTTATGCATGCAGTTGTCACAGAGAGTTCCACAGAATTTTTTGCATCCCTAAAATACAACTGTCTTGTGCCCAGAAAATTCCTCAAGTGCTGAGGAAGTGAAATGGGAGAGTTGCACAGCATGCATAGTGCCCAGAATGTATCTGCAATGACTGATTCATGCAGTGGTCAGACAGAGTCCATAGAAGTTTGCTGCATCATGAAAATGCAACCGTCTTGTGTCAATTAACTTCCAAGTGCTGAGGAAGAGAAATAGGAGTGCTACACCATGCAAAGTCCTAGAATGTATTGTGCAGTCACTTATGCGCACTGGTCACACACAGTCTGCAAGAATTTTCTGCTCCTCAAAATGCAACTGCCTTGTGTCCAGATAATTCCCAAGTGCTGATGAATTGAAATGGGAGTGACAGACCACATGCAAAGTTCCCCAGCATGTATTTCACAATCACTGATGTACGCAGTGGTCTCACAGAATCCCAGAAAGTTTCTGCATCACCAAAATGCAACTGTCTTGTGTCCAGAAAATTCCCAAGTGCTAAGGAAGTGAAATAGGAGCATTACACCACATGCAAGTCCCCAGAATATATTGCACAGTCACACATGCATGCATTGGTCACAGAGACAGTCCCGCCATAATTTTTCTGCATCATTAAAAATGCAACTGCCTTGTGTCCAGAAAATTCCCAAGTGCTGCAGAAGTAACATGGAAACTTTTCACCACATATGAAGTCCCTAGAATGTATTGCACAGTCACTCATGTGCACAGTGGTCATGCAGAGTCCCCAGAATATTTCTTCATCACCAAAATGCAATTTTATTGTGTCCAGAACATTCCCAAGTGCTAAGGAAGTGAAATGGGAACATTACACCACATGCAAAGTCCCCAAAATGTATTACACTGTCAATCACAGCTGAGCAGTGGTCACACAAGTCCTTGAAATTTTCTGCATCCCCAAAATGCAAATGTCTTGTGTCAGAAAATTCCCAAGTGCTGAGGGAGTGAAATGGAGCATTACACCACAGGCAAAGTCCACAGAATGTATTGGACAGTCACTCAAGTGATGCATGCAGTGGTCACACAGAGTCCCCAGAATTTTCTGCATCACCAAAATGCAATGGTCTTGTGTCAAAAAATACCCAAATGCTGAGGAACTGATATGGAAGCATTACACCACATGCAAAGTTCTCAGAATATATTGCGCTGTCACTAATGCCCTGTGGTCTCACAGAAGTCCCCAGTTGTATGCATTGCCAAAATGCAACTTTCCTGTGTACAGAAAATTCCCAATTGCTGAGGAAGTGAAAAGTGAGTGTTACACCACAAGCATAGTCCCCAGAGTGTACTGCACAGTCACTCATGTGTGCAGTGTACACACAGAGTCCCCAGAATTTTGTTGCAATACCAAAATGCAACTTTCTTATGTCCAGAACATTCCCAAGTGCTGAGGAAGTGAAATGAGAGCATTACACAACATGCAGGAGTCCCCAAAATGCATACTCTCTCACTCATGACAAGCAGTGGTCACAGAAGCCACATATAACATACAAAGAATTGTAGCAAACCACGTTCCCGCCCCTACCCAACTAAGTCTGAACAGGGCGTTACCCAAGATCCTGCTAAAATCACTGAAGCCCTCAATGAAACTTTCTCAGACCTCTCACATATCCTCCGCATAACCTCTTCACCCCCAAACCCCCTCTACTCCTCTTATGGCGAGTACAGTCCTCCTCCCCTTCGGTTCCATTACATCACCTGCTCCTTAGCCAAGCATTACATCTCCAAAGCAATCGCTACACTCGCTTCCTTAGCGAAACCCTGGACCTAAAACTCATAAGGCTTACCCTTGATATCACCAAACCCATCTCACACAAATCCTAAACCTCTCGCTTTGCCTTGGCCAATTCCCACTACCTGGAAAAAGCCGTGATCTCCCCTATCTTAAAGGCGGTGATCCACCCCTCCCTGGGAATTATAGACCAATCTCTATACTCCTCCTCTCTCCAAAGCCCTGGAAAAATAGTCTCAGACCAGCTTACTGAGCATCTAACAAAACACAACCTGCTCAGCAAGGAACAGCATGGGTTCAGAGCTGGCCACAGCACCATCACGGCTCTCGCTGAGCTCACAATGTTCATCCATAGACGCTCGACCAGGGTCACTAGCAGGGGCTATCTTTATAAAGCAACTAAGGCCTTCGAGCACGGTCAGCCACGAATTACTCCTTTCAAGTCCTGCCGCAACTAAATGTAGTCTCCGGAGGCCGCTGCCTGGCTAAGGACTACCTCACAGAACGCGCGCAGCAAGTAAGAATAAACTCCACCATTCTCACTCCTAAGCCTGTTCACTCCGGTGTTCCACAGGGGTCAATCTTAGGCCCACTGCTTTTCCTCTCTTCCTTAATTCTCTCCCCAAAAGCCTGCAGTGGTCATCTCTTACTTTATGCTGATGGCCGGTTCTCTACAAACACCCCAACCGTGCACGCACTCCAGCAAACCTCCAGGAATACTTCAGGGAGCTGAAAAATTGGTTCACTGACCACCCGGCTGATCATTAATTATTCCAACCAAGGCCATGACCTTTGCTCACTGCCAAAGCCCGCACAGCCAGATGGCTCTTCACATTTCCAGCAGCGGATGGTTCCTGTAGAACACGTCAATCACTTCAAATACCTGGGGTCAACCTGGATACCTCCCTCTCCTACCACAGACATGTCGCCTCCTCTCAGCAGCAATCAACTCCGAGGTGGCTACTCTACAGAATCAAAAACAGTCTGCCCGTACATGCCATGCAGATAGCTGTCACATCCTCCATCCTCTCCCTAATCGATTACGGGTTGTAATCTACGGCACTGCTGATAACTCCACCCTAAGCTGCATAACCACTAAGCTAAACAAAGCATCATACCTTGTCTCAGGATGTGACAACTCACCACACCTCGACCTATACAAACTGACTGGCTGGCTTAATTTCCATCAAAGGCTCAAGTACCACACCTGCATTGTAGCAAAAAAGATCCACCTCCAACTAGCGCCAGCCGCCCTTCACCACATCATCAAACCGGCCCCTCTCAGGCGTATTACCAGACTCACGGCTACCACATCCTTCGTGGTTCCCCATGTCGAACATCCCTTGTAAGAGAGATCCTCCGCTACCGTGCCCCCAATTGGCTAAACACTCTTCCGCCCCTCCTCTCCCAATCCGCAGCATCCATCTCTTCAAAGCAGGCCTAAAAACCTTCCTATTGGGTGAGCTCAAAATGTGAATCTCGTTGGCCTACCTGTCTTCTCCCTACCCACACACCCACACAGGGGCCCCTCAGGCCTATCTAAACCCCCATGCTCAACCCAGGGTCGCAGGTATGTCTCCTACCTGCCCAAACCAGAAAAAGTCTCTCTGCCATCATACCGACAATTAATTCAGGGAATACCACTTGTTTATTATGTATTGAAAGTTGCCTTCCATTGCCTTTACTGTCATATGTCTCTCCACCCTCTGTAACCACCGGAGAGCTAATGTTACTAAAATGTGATTGTACATAAATCTGTAAATAATTTGTGCTTGTATATAATTTGCCTGTTCCGTCTGTCTTCCCCAACTCGTGTTCCCCCTCCACCCTCTGTAACCGACGTGGAGCCTTTGCAAAAGAGTCTTTGACTCAAGGTTTGTAATTCAATTTACAGTAAAATAAATAAATAAAATAAAAATAATTTTCTGCATCCCCAAAATGCAAATGTCTTGTGTCCTGAAAATTCCCAAGTGCTGAGGAAGTAAAATGGGAGTGTTTACCACATGCAAAGTCCCCAGAATGTATTGCATGGTCACTCATGTCATAAGTTCAGTGGTGACACAGAGTCCCCAGAATGTTTCTGCATCACCAAAATGCAACGTTCTTGAGTTCATAAAATACACAAGATATGAGGAAGTGAAAAGTGAGTGTTACACCACAAGCAAAGTCCTCTAGAGTGTACTGCACAGTCATTTATGTGCAGTGGTCATGCAAGTCCCCAGAATGTTGCTGCAATACCAAAATGCAACTGTCCAGTGTCCAGAAAATTCCCAAGTGCTGAGGAAGTAAAATGGGAGATTTACACCACATGCAAAGTCCCCAGAATGTATTGCACAGTCACTCATGTGAGCAGTTTTCACACAGAGCCCCAGGATTTTACTGCATACCAAATGCAACTGTCTTGTGCACAGAAAGTTCCATGTGTTGAGGAAGTGACATGAAAGCACTATACCATGGAAACTCCCAGAATGTATTAGCAAGATCATTCATGTCATGCATGCAGTGGTCACACAGAGCTCTAGAAGGTTTCTGCTCCTCTCAAAATGCAACTGTCTTGTGTCCAGAACATACCCAAATACTGAGAATGAAATGAGAGTGTTACACCAGATGCAAAGTCCCTAGAATGTATTGTACAGTCACTCATGCGTGCAGTGGTCCACAGAAAAAACAGAATTTTTCTGCTTCGCCAAAAATGCAATGATCTTGTGTCTAGAAAATTCTCATGTGCTGAGGAAGTGAAATGGAGTGCTACAGCACATGCAAAAGTCCCCAGAATGCATTGTGCAGACACTCATGCATGCAGTGATAAGACACCTTTCTCAGAATATTTCTGTTTCCTCAAAATGCAACTGTCTTGTGTCCCGAGAAAGTCCCAAGTGCTGATGAAGTGAAATGGAGTGTTATATCACTTAGCAAAGTCCCTATATTGTATTGAACAGCCACTCATGCATGCAGTGGTCACACATAGTACCAGAATTTTTTCTGCATTGCCAAAATGCAACAGACTTGTCATCGAAAATTTCCACTTTCTGAGGAAGTAAGTGAGGAGCATGTCTCACAATGCAAAGTCCCCAGACTGTAATGTGCAGTCACTAATGCATGCAGTGGTCACACAGAGAGTCCTCAAAAGTTTTCTTTATCACCAAAATGAAACTGTCTTGAGCCCAGAAAATTCCCAAGTTCTGCAGAAGTGAAATGGGAGTGCTACACCACATGCAACGTTCCCCAGAATGTAATGTACAGTCACTTATGCATGCAGTGATCACACACATCCCCGAATTTTTCTGAATCCACAATATGCAACTGTCTAGTGTTCAGAAAATTTCCAAGTACTGCAGAAGTGAAATTTGAGAGTTATACCACATGCAACGATCAATTAGAATGTATTGTGCATGCAGTTATGCATGCAGTAGTCAATAGAGTTCCCAGAAATGCTATGCATCTCCAAAATGCAACTGTCTTGTGTCCATA
Source organism: Neoceratodus forsteri (assembly GCA_016271365.2). Lineage (NCBI taxonomy): Eukaryota > Metazoa > Chordata > Ceratodontiformes > Ceratodontidae > Neoceratodus > Neoceratodus forsteri. The sequence continues at coordinate 631,213,872 of CM057455.1, read as the reverse complement.
AAATTCCTAAGTGCTGAGAAAATGAAATGGGAGAGTTACACAGCCTGCATAGTCCTTCAGAATGTATTGTGTAATCACTCATTCATGCAGTGGTCACACAGACTCCATAAATTTTTCTGCATCACCACAATGCAACTGTCCTGTATTCAGAAAATTCCCAAGTGCTGAGGAAGTAAAATGGAAATTTACCCTGCAAGCAAAGTCTTCCAGAGAGTACTGTAGCTTTTATATTCATATGATTTAGCTTTATAGGTCAATATTAGTTACAAACACATTGTGTTTTAGACCAAAATGAGGTTTAGGCTGGAATATTGGGACACACTTCTTTATCCCCTATTACAGGTAGGTATAGCCAATCATAACAATGCTTAATTTCAGGGTGACGTATGGTGTACATTCCATGCATGTGTAGAAAAGCAGATATTTGTATGTTTACTTTTCTGCAAGCTCTGTCAATCAGATACATATGATGTTCTGCTTGCCAGACCCTATGCTCTGTAATATCAGAAAAAATGATAATACAGGCAGGCAACATACTCATAATAGAAGCAAGGTCCAATTTTGCTTCTGTGACTAAATCTACCCAGCGTTTTGTGCCCAAATCATTGCCTCCGAGATGAATTAGCAGTATGTCAGGATGAGGCTGAGTTTCTCAACAGTCTGTGCATAGTTGGCATAAGATGTTCCATCTCATGCCATTCTCACCTAAACCATCTTCATAGCAATCTCGGAGCTGCAGGTCCCTCCTCAAATTACTATTAACAGCATACTAGCTGCTCGTCTCACTTAAACTGCTTCCAACTATCCACAAAGTCCTTTTTGCAGTTTTCTGCCATTCTAAGTTTTAACACTCAGAACTGTACAGAGAGCTAGAAAGAAAGTCAGTGTTCACCCGCAGTGACCAGGCAGTACTGAAATATAACTGATATTTTCCTCCTTATTTGTGCTAGCTTGTGCGGATGAGACATAACACACAAATCAAAAATAAACATTCCTCGCTGCTGTGGCTTCATTAACCAATCTAAGTGATGCAGTCACTATTACTAGACTTCTGTTCCAGCTAAAATCTGCAAACATTGAGAAGTGGGAAAATGCATCTTTTTATAGCAGTTTTAAACAATTACAACAGCAGGAAACATGTCTGATTGGTTACATCTTGTTATGGGTCCACGGTAGCTTCTTATCTCCCCTATTTGCAGCTGTATCTGTACAAGTTACTAAAATGCTATCTGACTTTAAACTGTTTTTTTCTAAATAATACAGCATGTTAGATAATACTAGTAACATAATCAAATTCAGCATTGAAAATGTTTTTTGATTAATAGTATTGTACTGGTAGCATTTTTTTTTATCATACTATAAAATGATTTATAAAATATTCTGTGCCTACAGTTATGCAAGTGTTTGTATCAGTTAGAATTAAGATGACGCTGTTGACTTTCTTCTTCAGTGTTGTCCGCCTCTGATTGGTTGTCTGACATGGCCTGCCACAAATCTTGCATTACATTAGTAGGACCACCTGTCAACAAACACTCTAAATCTGATTTGATAATGAATGTATTTGCCATTCCCAAGTTCTAAATTTGCGACAGTTTCAATGCACGAAAGTAATTTTATGTACACTTTCCTGACTGCGTCAGTATTTTGCGATTGCTGTCGAATGCACGACAGTAAATTTGCAAAAGTGTCGAACTCACAGTACTTTACACCATACTGTCGGATGGCACGACAGTACACCTTTGGACACTGTTGAATGCAAGTACAATTTGCGACACTTTTCGCATCGACAATAATTTCTAAAAGTGTCTATGTGCCACAATTTTCACCCTTTATGGAAAAATACCTAATTTTCAATAATAAACACATGTATGTCCTGTGTGGTATTTCAAACTCAGTAGTACTGCAAATCTTGAACATTTTCAAAATTACGTGAGCTGCATGCGTGACTTGAGCAACACACAGTTGTTAAACAGTCATTAGTAGGAATTTTTCCACCACATTTTCAACATAGCCATTTTAAGACCTCTTGCTGATGCACAGTGTCACTGTGATTTTCTTTATGTGTCCCAAACATTGATTCTCGCACACTCAACTGTGCCATTGTGCGCTTACATGGGTGAAAAAGACATTTTGGGCAAGATGTGAAAAATGACAGCTGTACTGCTCATAATGACATGTGGTAAAATGACAATGTTGAAAATCTGAGGAAAATATTATTGAAAACCAAACTTACGGAAGTCTGAGGGAAGCATGCAATGCTGGCTCATAAACAGTCATTTTAGGAATTTTTCATCAATTTCAACATAGTCATTTTAGGACCCTGCTCATGAACAGTGTCATTGTGATTTTCTTAATGTGTCCCATACAGTGATTTCACACACCGACTGCACCATTCTAGCGCTACATGGTCAGAAACATATTTTGGGCAACGATGTAAAAAATTACAGATGTACTGCTCATAAGGAGGTGCTGTAAATGACAATGTTGAAAATCTGGAGAAAATATTGAAAATCTGCAAACTTACGATCGTGTATAGGAAGCGTAGCAATTCAGGCTCCATAAAACAGTCATTTTTGAATTTTTTCACCAAATTTTCAACATAGTCATTTTAAGACCTTTGCTCATGAACAGTGTCACTGTGATTTTCTTGATGTCTCCCCATATAGTGATTTCGCACACCGACTGCGCCATGGTACGCTACATGGATGGAAACACGTTTTGGGCGAGATGTGAAAAATGACAGCTATACTGCTCATAAGGAGATGTGGTAAAATGACAATTTTGAAAATCTGGAGTGAAAATATTGAAAATCCGCAAACTTACGAGCATGCATAGGAAGCGTGCAACGCAGGATCGTAAAACAGTCATTTTTAGGAATTTTGTCACCAAATTTTCAACAGAGTAATTTTAAGACCTCTGCTCATGAACAGTTTCACTATGATTTTCTTAATGTGTCCCATACAGTGATTTCACAGACCGACTGCACCATTGTGCGCTACATGGCCGGAAACACGTTTTGGCCAACATGTGAAAAATGACAGCTGTACTGCTCATAAGGAGGTGTAGTAAAAGACAATGTTGAAAGTTGGACTGGAAATATTGATAATGCTCAAACATATGAGTGTGTGTAACAACTGCACTACGCACATTCATAAAACAGTAATCTTAAGTAGTTTTTGAACCAAATTTTTAAGATACTTAACTCACAATTATGTCAATGCACACTGTAATAAGAAATGTACAGAGGCGTATTCTAATACTGTTTTTTGTCTCTGTCTTTCCTACAGGTGCCTGATACTTCTCTAAGATTACTTACTGCTACTGTGAACCATTATAGCAAAACATGCCAACTAAATACAGACATAGATGTATAGCAAAACGAGAGAGGTTTAATACTACTGCACTGTTGTATAAGGGCGACAAAAAAAAATAAAGTTACATCAGAAAATGAACATGCACAGACCTTTACTGCAACGGTGAGCCCAACAGGAACTCACTGCACAGCAAAGGCAAATGCTTTAACAGCAAAGAAAAAAGGTGTACCTCTACAAAAGTTGTGTAGATCTCTGAGATGAAACACAGCTATTGTGAGTGAAACCATCAACAAACCTCCAAAACAATGCCATAGACTCACACCAGCTGATTTGCAACTGAGAAAGAAAAAGTATTTCCGATCACTAGCAAATAAAGCTAAGATCAAAAGACTTATAGCTGCTGTGATTATACATAGCCGCCAAAAGACTAAGAGTCATCTATCTCTGATGAAGTTGTGTCTCAAAGTGCGCACTTTCATCAACACACAGTGTTTGTACTGCAGCACTTGTGGCTTAAGATGTCCCATGTGCTTGAACACCAGGAAAATTGTTCTATGCTATTAAAAAGGCTACAACTGTATCCTTCTTGACTGTCGACAACTTCTGTGACATTTTCACAGGTCAGTGAAGCACACACAGCACTCAGAGGCATATTTTTGGGAAGACTCTTATTATTCCCTGAAAAAAGAACACAAGATAACCATTGATGAGTACGGCAAACTAGTAAATGTCCTCAGTATCTGTGATGACAATGCAGTGGATACAGATGATGACTGTGATTCAACCACAGGCTTCAATAAATGACACTGTCTGGCATGGGCATGTGATGATACCTGCAACCATAGACAATTGTCATTTAAAAAAGTTGAACAGTTTGTCAACCTATTTGTGATAACAGATCGCAAAGACAGACATAAACTTCAACACAATTGACTATTGTGAAATTCATCCACATATTGGACTCATGGACTCACTCACTAGCATGTCTTGATAGTGGTGTTTGAGATAGTATTTTTCAACATGCGGATGCTTGAGGCATCACACAGGCATTCGAAACTTTGTATACAGAGTATATGAGCACGGCTAGCTGTACATCAGTACACTTGCTTAAATGAGTTATTACAGTCAGGTGATATGCAAGGTGCATCACATTTCTCAAAAACTGCAACACATAACTTCTGTACCAGACACAACACTTGCTCAGTGTAACACTTCTGCAGAAACATCTGTTTCAGTGTTAGACAGTGACATACTGGAGACACTATGGTAAAGAAATTGCTAAGTTTGAGCTGGCAAAGTCTCAAGTTTGACTCTGTATGTCTCTATGCAACCCGTTTGTACTACACAAAAACAAACAGTCACAGTCAATCTAGAAACCTTGTCACCATATAATGACATAGTACCCATCTTTCAGCATTCTGCTGCTGAAATCTGACTTTCATGTACAAGACACCATTGTGTTATGTAAACACGTTTCTCAAACTAAAGTTCAACATTTTGCCAGCAAGGTCACTGCTGTATAATATGGAGGCAGATGTTACACCAACTGAGATTTCAACATTAAATATGTTTGAACGCATTCTAATTCAGACAATGAAACCATTCCAAACCATTCTACATCTGAACGCAAAGACACGAAACATTCCACAAAAAGAGCTTGTTAGATCTCTAAAGGGTTCCATGATGTATCTACCACTTCCTCTACAGGAAAATGTGGAAGTAATCTCAACAGAAAATAGTTTGGTGATTCTTGTTAATGGTGTTCCAACAAAGGCCATGGTCATCTGGCAAGATGCTGTCAATGTGCAAAAGGTTAAGCTTGCTCTGACTTATTTAAAGAGTAATAATCCTTTTATACAGACCTTGACATAGATCAGATGGGTCAGTCTCTGTCCAACATGATCTATTAGAAAAAGTAAACCAATCATTGAGAAGGTCAGTGGACAGACAAGTGACAATGTGTGAATAGTATGATTCACCACCATCATATGCAGAGATCCAGGAGACAACATTGATCTCTATCAGTGAAGCGGTGAGTGGAGAGCCCTGTCAGCATTTGGGAGGCAACACTAGAAGCACGCTGCTTCCAGACCTATTTCAAAAGGGTCAGGTGGACGCCGATGAGAGAGAAGTGCATTGTACAAGGTGCTGAGTATCCGCGCTACCCGTGGTGCTCAGCAACATGGCAAATTCAGACGAACGTCACAGTTACCTGTTCCATCTCCTCTGGGAGAGTGAACTTAGATTCTGTTCTAGCGTCTATAGCACATACTATTCGGTTCAACAAGTCCACTAGATGGAATAACAGCTGCTCAATTTCTAGAGAAATTAAAGCAGAAAGATGAAAATGTGAAAGTGAATCTGTCTTCCATACTTTCAAGTCTTCATGGTACCAAAGAATATTGGTATCGCAGACACTCTGACGTGATGACAATGCTGCGAGAGTATGGTGCAGCCACATGGTTTGTCACACTCAGTTGTGCTGAATATGCCTGGGACAAGCTCATTGAACTGTTGAAGTGGGCCAATTCTGATGTTGATGGCATTTCATCAATGACTGTCAGAGAAATGTGTTCACTTGATCCTGTGCCTGTCACAAGATTTTTACAAGCGGTTCCATGACATTCTGACTTTCATCTTGTCAAAGGACAACCCACCCTAGGGTACTGTAGAACATTACTTTGGAGGACAGAATATCAAGCATGGGGTGCCCTCATCCATCCATATGTTATTGTGGATCAAGGATGCTCCAATGCATTGGTGTACATGAAACAGCAGAAGCTGCTAGCATTCATCAAGAAATATATCACTTGTCACATTCCAGACAAGTATGAGAGTCTACACTATGGAAGTTGGTACAAGAGTTCCAGCGATATATTTGTGCAAAATACTGCCGGCGAGTAGTGAAGAACAAATCTAATTGGTACACACGATGTCGCTTTGTATTTCCTAGACGAGTTTGTCAGGATGGTGCCATGAATGACCCAGACTCAGCAATGTGACACCACTTGAAGGCTAAATCAACCAAGTGGGTATACGAGTTACCCAGAGATGAGAAAGAGGTGTACATCAATGACTACAACCCAACTCGTCTCCTAATGTGGCAAGCAAACATAGATGTTCAGTTTGTGGCTGATAACTCACTGGCCCTGGTCTGCACGGCCACTGTACATAACCAAACATGAGCAGACTAGCTTGCAAGACCTTTGGGAAGATATTGCCAGTTCAAGCAGAAGCCTGACATCTCAGCTCTGGTCATTGGGCTTGAAGACCTTTCACAAAGAGAATGTGGAGCTTATGAAGCCAGTGACCATTTAATGGGTAACACATCTGTACGGGAAGTCTGATGTCCGTTTCTCGTTGTAAACTACAAAGAGAAAGCTAACGGTACTGATTCCTCATGCCGTAAATTGAGGAGCTCATCTGTCAATAGACCTTCTTCAAAACGTGTCTTGAAGAATAACCTGATAGACACATACTACCCCCGTAGACACAATGATATGAATGATATGTGTCTCTTTCAGGTGGCTAAGTGGTATGACTACAAGGCAGATGTATCACCTGACTCAACATGCCAGATTTACAAGGTGAATGGAGTAGATGGCTGTCTCGTAAAGAGACACAAGCCATGGCTCATAGACCACTGTAAATTGCATCTAGGAACATCAGAGAGAGAGATACATTACTACTGCCTCCTATTCCTATTTAGACCCTGGAGGAGTGAGTCTGAATTAAAAGGTGACTGTGACACATTCGAAGAACAGTTCAATCTCAGTTATGAGACTTTTACAACTCAATACTCAGAGACATACATACAGAGACTAGAGGCTGAGAAAGAACAGCTTGAGAAGGCAGAGAAACAGCTTCAGGAAGACACTCCTGTTAGTTCACAAGACAACCTTGATCCAGAATAACAAGCTATTCTAGGTGAACCTCTGCCCTTAAATGCCCCAGAACTGTTAATGTCAGAAATTGAGACAGCCATGGAACATAGCACACATCATTGTCAGCCAGCTGACTTGAGAGAAAGACTAAATCAGCTGCAGCATACAGTTCACCTCAAGTAGTTGAAGCTGTCCAATGGCCTACAACATGAAACAAAACAATGTGACTGTCGTGACTATAAGCCACTACTGATGTTTGTTAGTGGTTCAGCTGGCACAGGAAAGAGTTTCCTTATTGAAGCCATCACTGCTGAAGTAAGGAGCTTGACAGGGTCTCTAATGTCTGCTGCTGTAACAGCTTCCACAGGACTAGCAGCATACAACATTGGTGGAGTTACATTACACCATTTCTTTATGTTGCCAGTGGAACATGGGAGAACTGGAGAGTATCATAAACTGTCATTTGAGGTTGCATCTCAGCTCCGTTCCATGTTCACAAAGATGAAGGTACTCATCATTGATGAAATCAGCATGGTCTCCAATGTCATGCTTGCCTGTATTCATCTACATCTACAGCAGATCTTAGGTACTGATGATGGAGTGCCATTTGGTGGTAAAGTATTGTTGTGTTGGGAGACTTCTCAGCTTGCACCAGTCAATGCAGAGCATGTCTTTACAACCTAACTGCCAAACAAGCTAAGAATATCCTCGGCTGCATTGCAGGCTATAACATATGGGAATTATTTTCCTATGTTGAGTTGTCTGAGAACATGCGCCAAAATGGTGATCTAGCTTACAAATCACTTTTAGATGAAGCTCGTACAGGTTCTCTATCACCTGAACATGTTAGCATGTTAAACAATCGTAGAATCACAGTACATACTGCATGCATAGAAACAGCATGTAATGTCTTCAGCAATGTATAGTCTACAGGGACACACATGGTGTGTCTTATGCCACGACTAAAGAAATGCACTGAATTCAACAATCTAATGCTGCAGAGAGAAAACCAAAGATTGTACTCTGCATGCTGTTGATAGCAATAGATGGCATTATTCTTAGTTGAACCTATAGCAAAGATGACTGAATGACTAAGTGAACTCAAGTCAGATGTTTCATGCACAGCTGGCCTAGAAGCTGTTCTCACAGTTTGTAAGAATGCACGTATCATGCTGCGACGTAATCTGGATGTAGAATGAGACATGGTAAATGGTGCCATGGGAAACATCACTGACTTCATCTATAATGTCCAGAAGACATATATCGAGACACTTGTAGTTCACTTTGACAACATGGAACACTCTGTACACATAGAACGCACCTGTGTAAAATTCCAGGTCTTTAAGGATATCTATGTGAACAGGAAACAATTTCCATTATGGTTGCATATGCTGTATCCATTCACAAATCTCAGGGCTTGAGTTTGGATTCAGCAATGGTGGACATAGGTGCAGACATTTTCAAGGATGGCATGAGCTACGTGGCACTTTCACGGGTCCGCAGTCTTTCTGGGTTACACATTATTACTCTAGCACCTCAGAAAATATGAGCTGACAAGCGATGTATTCTTGAGTACAACAGGTTACGTACTCTACATCAGCCACAAATGTCTTTAATACCACTGCCTACATATTTGGCTGTCTCACACAATTCAGTCACATCTACAGGTAAGAACAAACAACGACAAGCTTCCAGAAGTGATTCAACTCAAAAGAGTTCAACAAAGGTCACAACTTCGAGTAAACATTCACAGCCAGCAATTCGTCAGAAATCAGTTGGTAGCTGCTGTACCACTTTCGGCAACAGCACTAGAGTGAACTATCTAACTCAGCTATGCAAGTTTACACATCCACACTTTTGCGTGGCAATATCTGCTTAAAAGACAGTACCCATCAAATGCTGAAGCATATTCTCAACATGACTTGTGACCACTCTAACATGTACACTCACTAACACCACTACGACAGGTGTTAGTACATATGATGGATGTAGTACATTTGCTGCTGACATACAGCAAGACACTACTGAGTTTATGATGGCTGTCATAAACAACCTGGATGAAGACGGCTTTTAATGCGGCACTACTCACAGTAACATATGTAACTAAATATGTATGTGTTTCATGTGGCCATTCACAGCGTGAAACCACAGAAGACTTGCTGTGGATTACTCTCTTTGTCCCTCAAACCAAAAGTGTCAAATTTCGACAGCTATTCACCAATGCTCAATGTGGGTGTGCGTGTGCAAGATGTGGAGGCAGATGCACTCAGTCCATACATATCAGGAGTTCATCTCAATATCTGTTGCTTATCTTGCACAGGTTTGACTCCAACGGACTCAGAGTTGAAACTCCTATCACAGATTACACAGCTGGTAGAATACTCTTCAACCAATCAGTGTTTGACACTCACAGTATAATCAATCACCATGGCCAATCCATGCATTCTGGCCATTACACCTGTTTACTAAGGTACAGAAGTGGATGGGTAGAGTGTGACGACTCTACAAGCAGTTTTGAACAGAGACTGCCACGACACTTAAAAAATGCATATCTTCTAATATTGAAGAATTATGATGACCTTCATATTTCAGAAAAATAAGACAGAACATGTGGAGGTTTTAGTAACTACTTTATGACACAAACATTCATAGGTCGGTACAATTGTTTCAATCTACGACTCTGAATAAACCATGCATTTTCAACAAATGCTATTCTGACAGAGTCATTCCATGCACTATGACATCTAAGATCTTGTGTGGATTGGTGACTACATGGAATTGTTGTAGTGGTCTAAATCAATGGCGCCCAACAATATTCACAGCTCAGAGAAACCATGTTACATGTCTATCAAAGATTGTACATCTGAAAACAGAGGTCTTACTGCTGTCCCCTTCTGTACATATCTTTAATTGTTAATGTATCATACTCATACACAACAAATTGCTATCAGTTTTCAACTGTTACTCTTTTGCAAATAAGGATAAGTTCTCATATCATCATAAATAACTGAGCAACACTTCTACCATTCACCAAACATTGCACTCTGTCACAAGTTGTCTATCAACACTTGCATTTGTCTATTGACTCTTGACATGTAGACAACATCATTCGCTCACCATGCAACAGTGTAGAACTATCCCGCCTTAATTTGTAATACTAATACTGTACATATGTAAAAATAACTACCTTTATTATAATGCAAGAAGCTGAATTATACAACTGTAAATACCAAACGATTGCATCATATAATTGACTGACTTTGATATGTCTTTGTAATTACTTGTACATAATATTAACATTTTTATTCACCTTGACATTGTTAGTAGCTACTTTCATAGTTGTACTAAAAGTATTAGTCTAACACTAAAGTACGAATGAATGTTTAACATATTATACAGCACTACACTAATTTCATCTAATTAACCATTACTTTGTGAAAAAAGCATACCATGCACAGTTTTTAAATTGACAAGTTAAGAATTTACATAGAAGCTAATGTAAGAAATGAAAAAATGTAATTTGTTCCTGTAAGAATATTCTATTTTTTTGTACTTGTCATATAAGTAATTCTAACCTATGTAAAAAATTTTGACAATTGTAAATCAGACACTATTACTGATCACAACACACTGCATACCTGTTCCTGACAATATTTATGATCGCCTCAATTGAGGGGTCAGGTGGAAATTTTCCATTTTCGACTAGTCAGTGACATATCATTAAATCACAGTAATCAAATGTCAATGAAGTAACATTTTTTTATTTTCTATTACTTTAACACTTAGCATATGGTTTTTCACCCACCCCAGGAACATCCACATTAGCAGTCACACAATAACAACTAAACACTTCTGTATCATGTGTGTAATCACTGTTTTCAAGCTACTGACATACCTTTATTAGCATAGCACACAAGTAATGGATGACACAGAATTAGGACATGCAACTACTTAAAATTACTCAATATTGTTAACAAGAAGTCTCTTCAAGTTCATTATCAAATATATAATGAAGAGCACACAGGTTCACCTTGAGTATCACAAGTTCAGGAGCAATGTCAGAAAGCACTTCTTAACACAAAGAGTAGTAAACACTCTAACATCACTGTAAACACAAAACACCTAATTAAAGACAGTTTACCACCTAGTAAAGAACCAGGTATATGCATACAAGGCAGATAACAACCCCACCAGCAAAACATGGGACAACACTGCAGAGATAGCAAACACCTAACCTCAAGATGTGTAACGTAAAACAATCACAATAAATATAACAAATTACCTTCTTATGCTACCTTTTTTCTATACTATATTATAATATCACATACTTGCTCCAATTCATATAATCCAGTCTCTATAAATGTGACACATTTACATATATTCCAAGCAATGATTACACACATACAAGGATTGTATTAGGAGACTGATTTTGTAAAAAAAATACAGTCTTAATTCGGCTTTTTTCAATTTATCCAATTGGCAATAAATATTTTTAAATCATAACCACCTGTCTCTTTACTTAAATAACATAACAACATTAGAACATAAGTGTTGCTATATCATCTTGATTACTATATTACTGTTTGTTATATTTTAGTAATATTCAAAAAAATTTGAGTGGGTGTCTATACAGTGTAGCTGTGTTTTCTTGTAGGGATGTACAATGGGGAGAGAGAGAAAGGGTGGGTAAACAAGTTTGAGGGAGCCAATGTATACAAGACCAGTGTGTGTGCAACATATTAAGTTATAGACTACTACTACAACCCCCTCTCCTCACACAGAAACAATATGAGGTGCTGTGCTGTAATGACTACTGCTTATGCATGACAGTAATTATAAATGGCTTATCCACCAATGAGAATTATTTCCTTGCCTGTTAATCAATCAAGCATCTTAACTCACTTAAAACAAAGGCTGCTGGGAGTAACATTTCACCAGAAAACCCACTTGAGGGTTAAACATCTCCTACAACTCTGGCATCACTGGGTAGACCACGTATTTTAAGTGGGAATGCACTGTAAAAGAAGTGAGGTTGTGATCTTAATATCTAGAACAACTCCTTTCCAACTACTCACACAACTAATGAAGTCTGAAGGCGAGATATGTCATTATTAAGGACCTCCTTGACAAAAGTGAGATAGTAATGTCAACGAAGAAGGGCCGTGACCAAGAATATCCACATTCCTTTGTGGAACTAATGTACACCGTGGCCCAAACAGCAATTAAAGAGATCCAGGAGACTCTAAACTTAAGATCCATGGACAATGTTGAATTTGGACACTAACAATTAAATCTTTTTTTTTCCCTGTCCTCCTGCACATAATACAGCACAGTGCCCTGGAGGGATTCAAAGTGGGTACTTCAACCCTAACATTCAATTTTCTAACTTTTCTCACTGTGGTACACCCCTAACTAATGTACTAAACAGCTCTATGGGTCTTGATTCTGTATTCAAAGTCTCAGGCAAATCCGTTGAATGTTTGCAAACTTATAAACTGTCAAAATATTCATTGAACATGTAAATGCTTCCTCAACCCTAACTACGTAACGGTGTATTTCAAATCACTGTTAAAAGTACTTAACCAAAGTACTGTCAAACTCACAAAACTGTAACAAATGTTTGCAAAACCTTTTGCAAATTGTGACAGTACTTTTATAGCCTGTGGGAAAATGTCATCAAGTCTTTGACACCCTGATCCAAAAGAACGCTTTGGTGCTTTGTCCTATCATTTAGACGAAACCCTGCCGACCTGTCACAGATGTGCCTTGCAGTGTTGTGTTGCATATTGTGGTCATCGGCCCTAAGTGTCACCCCATCACATGTGGAAACAAGCTGAAGAATAGGAGAATGGGGTGACAGTTAGGACCATTGACCCCAATGCACACCCTGATTCCACGTTGGGGGGGTGGGCTGAAGGGGTGCAAAGGGGGTTTCAACCCTAACATAAAATTCCCTCACTTTTGTCGCTGTAGAACAACCCTTACTAATGCATTAAACAGAGGTTTTTTGCCTCTAATGTCCATCTTTTTGAGAATGATAATGAGAAATAGTGAATGTAATGCGGCAGCAGGAGGGGCCCTGCAGGCCCTGCGCTCCCGCCACGTGATGTATTGTCACATAGTAACATTGTGCCCACAATCATAAATCATTATGCGCATGGTGACACAAAGCAAAACAGAAATAGAAACACTACTTTAGACAAAAATGTTAAAAACAACACAAACACAACTGCAAATGAAAACCAAACAGTAACACACATCCTGGCATAAGACGTGAACTGTAAGTGAAGCGGGCATGGAACCACAGCTAGAAGCTAATGGTAACAGTAATGTAGCGCTGACTGTTTTCCCAGAGCTACATAGAGAAAGACAGTAAGTACAAAAAATGTATGCTAAATAATGAGTGTCGGAACACAAAAATAAGGACTTGTAATATTAAATTGCTTATATCTCACTAACCGTATGACACAGAAACATTTTTTAAAACTCATATGTATTATCACTTTCCTGGCTACTTTTTTACTTAGCCCCTAAGAGGGGGCTAAGAAATTGTTCAACAAAAAGTACATTTCTTGCACCATTTTCAAGATACGGGCCCTGAAAGGCACAAGAAATGCCGTAATGTTATCCTATGGCAAAAAAACAGAAGTTCGGAATGCCATAACTTTGCCTCCCTGTAATATTTTTCAGCAAACCACTGAAAGGCACATCTTTGTCATGTTGGCTGTGTTCCCTACAAATTTCAGCCCAAAAGACCAAACCGTTATTTTGCAGCAGGACGCTAAACAATTGCTGCAATGCATTGTACGCCATAATGTTATCCTATGGGAAAAAGCATCAACTTTGGAGTACCATTACTTTGCCACCATGTAATAGACTTTCAACAAAACACTGAAAGGCACATCTGTGAGATGCCTGCTGCGTTCCCTCTAAATTTCAGCCAAAAACTCCAAACCGTTGTTTTGCAGTGGAGTGCCAAACAATTTCTGTCATTTTCCCACAGACTACAAAAGTACTGTCGCAATTTGCAAAAGCTGTAATAGTAAATTGCTTATACCTCACTAACCGTATGACTCAGAAATAAAATTTGAAAGTCATATGTTTTATCACTTTCCTGGCTAGTTTTGTACTTAGCCCCCATTAGGGGGCTAAGAAATTTTTTGATAAAAATCCTTAACTTCATACATATACATACATAACTCTCACCCCATGACATGTGTAAAGCAGCAGCAAGTATAGGAGAATGGGGTGGAGTTAGGACGATCAATCCCAATGTGCACCCCAATGCTGGTTGGGGGTGGGCAGAGCGGTCCAAGGGGTTTTCAACCCTAACACTGAATTTCCTCACTTTTGTGGCTGTGGATAGACCCTAACTAATGCATTAAATGGAGTTTTTGCCTCTAATTTCCCTTCTTTTTGAGAATGATAATGAGAAATAGTGAATGTAATGCAGTGGTGGGAGTGCGGGTCCCGGAAGGCCCCGCACTCTCACCGCCGCATTATATGGCGGGAGCGCAGGGCCTGGACTGTCTCAGAATCAGGAAGACATGCTGTCTTGTGGCATAGTAACAGGAACAGCAATGCAAACAGAAGTGCCAACAGTGGCACACATGGTAACGCAAGCGCGAATGCGAACAGAAAGGATAATGCACACGGTGGCGTAGACGGGAACGGTCTGCCACGTGATTTGTTGTCACATAGTAACATGGTGCCTGCAAACTGAAATGTCAATGGGCATGGTGATGCAAAGTAAAACACAAAGCGAAACAGTACTGTAGACACAAATGGCAAAAAATAACAGAAACACAAGCGCAAATGAAAACGCAAAGGATAACACACATAGTGGCGTAGACGTCAACGGTAAGTGAAACAGGTACAGAACCGCAAGTGTAAAGGGCAAAGGTAACAGTAATGTAAGGGCACATGCTGGTTTTCCCCAAAAGTTGCATAGAGAAAGACAGTGACTACAAAGAATGTATGCATAATAATGGGTATCGGAGCTGAAAATGAGGACTTGGAATACTAAATAGGTCATATCTCAGGAACCGTACGATGTAGAAAAAAAATTTAAAAGTCATATGATTTATGACTGTCCTGGCTAGTTTTAAGGGGGCTAAGTGTTTTTCTGACGAAAAGTCTGTATCTCGCACCGTTTCCGAGATACGGGCCCTGAAAGGCGCCGCAAATGCCGTAATGTTATCCTATGGGAAAAAAAGAGAAGTTCAGAGTGCCATAACATTGCCTCCTGTAATATTTTTCACCAAACCACTGAAAGGCACATCTGTGGGCTGTTGGCTGTCTTCCCTCAAATTTCAGGAAAAAGACCAAACCGTTATTTTGCAGCAGGGTGCCAAAGGATTCCTATGTCGTGAACTGTAATGTTATCCTTGGAAAAACCATCAACTTTGGAGTGCTGTCACTTTGCCGCCGTGTAATATTTTTCAATACAACACTGAAAGGCACATCTGTGAGATGTTGGCTGCGTTCCCTTCAAATTTCACCCCAAAACTCCCAACCGTTCTTTTGCAGCGGAGTGCCAAAGAATTACTGTTATTTTGGGCATAGTGTCGCAAAGTAGTGTCGCAATTTGCAAAAGCTTTCACAAAAATTTGTGACACTTTCGTGAGTGCGACATTACTTTGCAAAAGTACTTTTTCCAGAAATCTGAAAAACATATTTCTGGGGTGTTTTACACCAAAATAAAGACATGGCTAGCATCCTCAGGGCCCGACTAGGTGAATACAAAAAGAATTAGGTTGCTAGAGGGTCTCAATTTTAAATGCCAAGCACTTTTCTGATCACTAACTGAAAACAAGATGGCAGATTTGCGACAGTAACAGGGCCATTTGAAACAGTAAAAAGTGCAATTGCAACACTGTCGAACTTTTTGTTAACTTTTCCTATTGACTTATAATGGCAAATTGTTTTTTGAATAACTTTTGAACCGTTTAATATTTTTTCACAAAATCTTTGAAAGGCACATCGGGGACCCCAGCCGCATGTTCCCTGAAGATTTCAGGCAGGTCGCGCAAACCGTGCGACCTGTAGGCGCGACAGCAGAATTCCAGAAAAAGTGTAAATGCACACACAGATCACACTTAATAACTCCGCAGCCGTATATCTGACTGGTACAAAACTTGGCAGATCCCAAGACCTATGGTTCTTGATCATGTTTTCCAAATTTCAGGTAAATCTGTCAAACAGTTGCAAAGTTATTAAGGTGCAAAATTTTGGGTTTAACATAGAAATGACTCCTCAACCCTAACTATGGTAGCACTACCGTGCTACCATAATATATATAGATATATGGTTGTGTATTTTGTAGGTGATGATGAGGGGGGTTGAACTTGACACGGACATGTACTCATGCTATTGTTCTGCATCACACAGGTGACTCCAAACTGTTGCTGTGCACATTCCGGTGCTCAATGAGAATTTTTTTGCACTTAAATGGAAATGGATAACTCTCAAGCACATGAAGGTAAGTATTTCTTTTTTTGGGGGGGGTGGGAGAATCATATTTTCAGTTTTGTCTGTAATGGTTTCTTATTTTTTACTTCTTCACATATTTCATCAGCATCTTTCTGAAGTCCAGTTGTTAATGATGGTCATGGTCATCGAATGAAACGACTTCTGCGTGTTGCAGGTGTGCCCAAGCTCGGGTCGGGGGAAGGGTGTGCCTGATGTTGAAGAACTTTTTGGGATAAGGCCACTTTGACAGAACAACAAAGTATCGCAAATTTTCCTAAAAGTAGAAATGAATGACTTCTTAAAAGTTACAACTTCATTGTTATGTGTCCCTCCCTGGTTCTCAAATCTCAATCCCTATTGTCAAGTTACATTTCAGAGACACATCTTGTCAACTACTAAGACAACCTGTTGTGTGCAATATTTGCAGCAGTCTTTACAAAGCAATGAAACGGATGAAATAAAATCTTCATACTTACCAGAATGGATTTCACAAGTACATTACATCGGTTCCTCTCTGTACAGTAAAGCTACAGCGTCTCTCCCAACGAGTAATAGCGATGGAGCCTGTTTTTATTCTCCTGTAAAAGAAACAAAAGAAGTGTACTGTATGTGTTCCAGAAAACAAATTAGACAACTTAAGGAAGTGAGGCAGCATAACAAACATGAGTGCACATACTCACTTTATGGTTTAAATATTAAGAAGATGGTGGTGGTGGTGCACTGGTGGACTGGTGGTCCTTTGGGGGCAGACAGACTCATGGTGGCAGACTTGCATAACATCAGTTCCGGTAGTGGTGGTGGTGGTCCATGGGGGGGCAGACAGACTCATGGTGGCAGCAGAGTTGGATAACATCAGTCCCAGTGGTGGTGGTGGTCCGTGGGAGGCAGACAGACTCTTGGTGGCAGACTTGCATAACATCAGTCCCAGTGGTGGTGGTGGTCCGTGGGGGGCAGACAGACTCTTGGTGGCAGACTTGCATAACAGCAGACCCGGTGGTGGTGGTGGTCAGTGGAGGGGCAGATAGACCCATGGTGGCAGCAGAGTTGGATAACATCAGTCCCGGTGGTGGTGATGGTCCAACCATGGGGGGCAGACAGACTCTTGGTGGCAGACTTGTATAACATCAGTCATGGTGGTGGTGGTGGTCCGCGGGGGGCAGACAGACTCATGGTGGCAGCAGAGTTGGATAACATCAGTCCCGGTGGTGGTGGTGGTCCGACCGGTGGTGGGGGGGCAGACAGACTCTTTGTGGCAGACTTGCATAATATCAGTCCCAGTGGTGGTGGTGGTGGTGGTCCATGGGGGCAGACAGACTCTTGGTGGCAGCAGACATGGATAACATCAGTCCCGGTGGTGGTGGTGGTCTGTGGGAGGCAGACAGATTCATAGTGACAGCAGACTTGGATAACATCAGTCCCGATGGTGGTGGTCTGGGGTGGTGGGGGGGCACACCACCTTTTAAATACTGCAGTTAAAACCTGCCAACATTAACCACATCATCATCCTCATAAATAAAACTGCCCTCACAGTCATCGATGTCTGAAGTCTGACCACTGGGAAATTCTTTCTCCATTGTGTCATCATCTAAGCCAGTGATGGGCCGTTTCAGGCAGCCACTGCCAGTGCCACCAGGATGCTCCATTTCCACATCAGCAAGACCACTATGATTAGGCCGGGATATTAATTCTGAGGTTGCAGTCTGTGCTGGTATGTGCCTCTCATTCATTTTAACGAATGTTAGCAAACTAACATTTGCAGGAGACAGGTTTATCTGACAATCCCTGACTGTTCCACCTGCTGAGCTGAATACCCTCTCAACACTTACACTGGAGGGTGGGCATGTGAGGTACTTCAGTGCCACTGCAGTCAGCTCTGGCCATTTACTGACCTTTCCACTCCAGTACAAAAAAGGATCTTCACTTATTGTCAGATGCCTGTTTTCAGACAAATATGACTCAATGATTCTCTGTGCCGCACTAAGTCCAATTGTTGATGCATCAGCCTGTTCTCCGGAATCATTGATTTCACAAATACTCACTTGGGACAAAGCCTCCCAAAGTAGGTTGATGCCAACCACTTTGGATGACAGACCACCAGGAACTACAGTCCCCTTACCCTTGTGTGATATGCTTGCTGGTCCTCCAGCTACACCTTCAGTTGAATTATGCTGCTGAGGTTTGCAAACCTTGGCATATGACTTCTGTGCCCCATGAACCAAGCGAACCAGTTGACCACTGATATTTTTCACCTGTTCAGGCCCTCCCTCCAGTACTGATGCAATTCCATGTTTGTATTGTGGGTCCAGTATTGTTGCCATGGCAAAGTTGTCACTACGCTGAATGCTCACAATGTGACGATTCTGGTCGAATACTGTCAGCATGTGTTGCAGCAACATACTGCTACCACCATCTCCAGCAACATCAAGGCTATGCTGTACATTCACCAATGTCTGTCTCAGCACCCACAGCAGTGGAATTGATTGGCTAATGGAGGCAGAGTCACCATTCACTGTCTGTGTGGCATGTTCAAAAGGCTGCAAAATTATTATTACAGAGTCCATGAGGCACCACTGTTCAGTCATCATAGACATGGAGGCCCCAGAACTGTCACGGCCAGTGTGCATAGCAAGATATTCTGAGATGGCTTTGTATTGTTCATACAACCTCTCTGCCATGTATAACGTGGAGTTCCATCGGGTGACAAGTTCCAGCTTCAAGCGGTGCTGAGGCAGGCTGTTTTGTATCTGCAACTGCCACAGTTGGTCACGGGCCTTTCCAGATCTTGAAAAATGAGAGCAGATACATCGTGGAATGGTCAGCATTTGCTTTATGTCAGGGTGCTGCAGAAACTCCTGAACCACAAGATTTAAACAGTGGGCCATGCATGGAACATGAAAAAAAACACCATTCGTGATTCATTTCACCACATTTGACCCATTTTCACTTTCTATGAACCCAGCTCTCAGAGACAGAGGGTTTAGTCATCTGTCAGTTTCAGTCAGTACCATGTCCAACATGTTCTCACCAGTGTGTGAACAAGTCACACTGCGCATAGCAATTGTTGCATGCTGGCAAATTCCAGGAAGATTGCTACCACAACAATCCACCTTCCTGCATTGATTATTCACACTACCAGCATCACAAACAACCCCTGGCACCTGCGCCCAATGTGCAGTTATGCACAGATATGAACTCTCCGCTGTTTTGCCACTTGTCCACATATCTCTACTGAAATGGATGAATGGAGATGAGGAATATTGAAGGGCATGTTTTCCTGAGTCTGAGACAGTGCGGAACAACTCGGGAACAGCACAGGTAGAAAAGTATGTCCTGGATGGGACTTTCTGTTTTGGACAGGCACAGGCAACAAACCGCCAGAACCCAGAATTCTCAACAAAGGAGAAGGGCAAAAGATCGATTGCCAGCATTTCCGCTACAGCAGCATTAAGTTCACGTTGCACTGTATGATTGGGGGGATACTTCAGCTTATGTACAAAAACACTTTGTGATGTGGTCTGACTTAAACGTTTTACATGGTGTGTATTGTTAGTCACAAATGGTTGTGCTCTGTGATGAATGGCATTAGCAGGGGGTGGAGTGTGGACATTTGATGAAGACAGTTGCACAGGTGATGATGACAAACCCAGAAATGATGTTATTTTTCCAGATTTGCCAACTGGGGTTGATGTACCGCTTGCACTAGACATACTGAATTCACCACCACCACCACCACTGCAAAAACTGCTACTCTCACCAGCACTGGACAACATTTCAAAGTCATTATGGTCCTCCACCTCATCATGACTGTAGTAATCCTCTGCTCTTATTACCACACTACTGCACACGTTTAATTTCCTACTGGGCTTAACAGTCATGGAAGGGGATAACATGCTAGCTATGGTTGCCCGGTGATATGGGTGAATGTCCCAGTCTGGTATTAGCTACCAGCTCGTGCTGGGTCCACAGAGCCAAGTGCCTATTCTTAAGATGCATATGCTGTCCTCCTGTCCCAAGATGGCTCCCCTTTTTACCTCGACTCACACGCACATGGAAAACCTGGCAGACTGCAACTGAATCATCATTTGCATCTTGAACAAAAAAATCCCAAACAAGGGAGTGTGATGCTCTGCTTTTAACATGTCCATGATGATGTGGCTTATTTAAGTCTGTTATTTTAAGCACTGAAGTGGGGGGGGGAGCATGTGATGTTTCTGGCACTGCACACCTGGACTTCAACTGACCACCACAACTACCTATCATATTGATCACTGGGTCATCATCATCATCATCTTCATCCACTAAAACCGGTAAATCACAAGTTTTTACAGGAGGGGGGATTCCTGCAAACAGATTCAGACACAGACACTTTTAATTTCTTTTTCCCTGGTTTCAGACTGGGGTCAATTACATCATCATCATATTCATCAATGTCACTGTCACACACATCCACATCTTCTGCTTGGGATGCTAACATGTGGACTGCATGTTGCAACAACAGCAGCATTATCATCATCAGCATCATCACATCCATCATTAGCATCTACACCACCATCACCTGATACTTTTTCTCCACACTGTGAATCACTGCATGGAAAATACGTGACATTAAGTGCCACGGTGGATGGAATATCACATTGTATGCTTTCGTTGACAAGATCATCAGAATCAGGTTCAGTTAATGGGATGTTACTGGGAAGTATGACATCATCTATGCTGTCACTCACTTGCACTGCTTCACACTCAATATGTTTGGATACGGTACACTGGTCGGAATTAGAACTTGACGCAACAATGCTAATACTACCTCCACCACCACTAACACCACTAACAGTAACACCACCGGCTGGGAAAACATCATCTCCTCCAACTATCAGTGAAGCTACTAATTGGGCTGTAAAAAACATTGCAGGAGAAATACCTTTCCTCACATCAGCAATGCACTTCTCCGTCTGCATACTACTACCACGCCCACAGACCCTCTTACTGCCATTATTGCCATGGCCAGAAACAGCTTTACTTGCACGTCTCTTTGCAGGCATTTTGGTGGATCAACCACAACTATTATTACCAAATTCAGATTTTGATACGTTCACTTTCTGACTGGAGGGACGCTGGCTGGATGTGAAGCAAAATAAACAACTGTGGCTTCAGCAACAGATAAAAGACTACTGTGTTGTGATACTGTCACAGAATTAAAACAACTTCAGTAACCAGTGGTGCTGATGGGGTCACAAAAACAATCCAGTCTGGTAAAAAAATACCTTTTCAACGAGGGGGTGGTGGGGCACTGAATGCAGACAGTGCTGATTTTTACGGCACTACAAGCAGCAAAACTAAGAACAGAGAACATGATCGCAATACAAAATCAGGCAGCTGCAGTGGATAGCAGGTTCACACTGCTGCGCTTAGTTGCACTTACACTAATCTGTGTCACAAATTTTAAAAGGTGTATTATATTTGATATACACAACACTGCACGCACAACACAGAACACTTTGTGTACAATGCTGAACGAGGAATGCGATGCAAATGCAAAAGTTCAGTGTACTGCCATGTAATGTCAATTTGTAATTTAAACAACCTGACCTTATGAAACGCTGCACCACATTCACACAACAATCAGCAAGAAAATGTGTACTATTACTGATAATTGTACTATGTGTACAGTAACACAGTCAGTTATATAACAAAACTATAACCAAAACACAAAGAAATCACTAGTTCTCCAACTTAAATCTACCTACACACAGATACGCCCCTTCCCCACACAGCACACTTCACTGCCTTTCACCTCACACATTCAATGTTGTAAATTTACATTCAAAATCCACACACAAATAAAAATGCTCAATGATGTGAGCACAGGAGGGTTTCCTACAATCGATGAACTACAGTTGGATCCCCCTCAAAAAAATGCTTTTTGAACAGCTTTTTAAAAGATTCCTACAGACAGCTATCAGAGCACACTGTCTCCTACTCCTTCCTACTCATACTACCCCGAACTGAGGCTGTGCAGATCAATATAGAGCCCATGTGACCTGAACTCCCATGAATCACTGCAAAATCTGCCTTCAGAGCTCAAAAACAAGGTGAAGTGAGGCTAACTGAACTGCCACCAATGTACTTCACCTTAAAATTGAAAGAGTAGTAAACAGTGGAGGTGGAGTAACGTGAAGTCGCTGTTTTCAATGCACTTCGCGTTCCTTATTATAATGCGAAGTACTCCACTTCGCATTGTGGAGCACTCCGTGAATCCACCTGTGCTCCGCAAAATGCTTCGCAGAGCGGATTGAGCCCACTTCGACCACCACTATTTATCAGTAGGAATTGATGATAGAAATATTTTTTCAATTGTGTATGCAGATGATTTAGGGATAATAATAGCTGATGAACAATCTGGGATTTTTGCCAAACAGATTATTACAGAATCTGAGACTATTTCAAGGTCACAAATAAACATGGTTAAAAGTTATATCATTCCCATAGGTCAAGGGGGATGTACCTCAACAAAATTTCTAGGTTTCCCAGTGGTACAAGGCTATCATAAGATGTTAGGCATTTATTTTGGAGCTCCAGACCCTCAAATGTACAATTGGGAACTTATACTGAAAGAAGGGAGTGCTGCAGTCACTTAATGGAATAAATGGAAAATGGGGAAAAAGAAATGTATCTTCATGATTAAAACTTTCATGTTGCCCATATTCACCTTTCTAAGTATTATCCCCCCCAAAGAAATTAGAAACCATATAATATAGCATTTTTTTCAGTGTGTCTGGGGCAGCAGATTAAGTCCCCTGAAAAGAGGGAGTGCCTTTTTATGAATAGTAGAAGGTGGTTTGGATATGATTAATCCCATAGTTTTTTTGAATTGTCTTTTTCTATATCAGAACATTGTTCCTCTTTTACTGAATGAGGACAACATATGGGGACCTTGGGTTTGGGATAGTTTAGGAAATATTGCTCAGAACCGGGACCTGAACTCCCCACTCCCCAAACAAAAACATATGACTGGGCTTTTACCACATTTTAAAGAAGTATTTAGCAAAATAAAATGTCGGGGTATTACAAAAAAAGAACTTACACATCATAAAAGGAGAATTCTATATAAAAGAATACTGGGCATGCATTTTATAGAATTACCATGGTACAAAGACAGGCCACCACAGGAATTAAAAATTATATCTGACAAACTTATTAGTCAGAAAACCCCTGTGTATATGTAGGATTTTCTATGGCTCTGTGTTCACTTGAAACTAGGAGTCAAGAATAATATGAAACATAAGGATAAAAGGGAAAGATTGTGTCCCAGAGGAGGGGAGTGTGCAGCAATTTACAAAACAATGGAACATATATTTTTAGACTGCCTTTGTGCTGTTTGTTTCTGGCACTATTTAAACACAAAATGGACTCATAGCCCTTTTCAAGTGGTTACTGCTGATATGATTTTCTTAGGTATTGTTCCTCAAAAGTGGAAAAATTGTGACAGCAGTACTCTACAAATAAGTTTACTTTGTATTCAGTTATGGCAGGCAAGATGTGCATTAGCTTTCAGGCAGCAGAACAAAACAATGGCACATGTATTTCATGCAGTCACACAAGCTATACAGAGAATACAAAACAATGAGAAGAAGCATAGTTTGCCTGAACTCTATAAATTGTGGTGGAGAAACACTTCTTGGTTAGACACAGGATAAAGGTCCCCCCTTATAAAATTCACAGTTGCTTCTATTTTTTTCTTTTATCAGTATAGAATGAATACTAAATTGCATATCATGATTTATTGGACTATATGGTAGCGATACCTATTTCTCTGTTTCTGTGTTTTTATGATTATGTATGATCTGTTTTATATGATTTCTAACAGGTCTTGCGTGTAGAGTTATAAAAAAAAACTTTTCACCCACCATTTTTTTTTGTGAGGGAGGGGGGGAATAGGTAGATGATAGAGGAGTTTCATTTCAAGCCATATTACATTTTTTTCTCCAGAATATGTTTCAAGTATCCTATACTTGTATTTACAGTAATTGGTGCTTATGTTTGTTTTTTTTTTTTTACCAGTATTAACTTAGTACTGTCCTTTTTCTTTTTCTTTCCATCCTTTGTGTATGATTGAAATATTTATTTTCCTTTATACTGTTGATTATGTTTCATCCATTTTGTACCATGTGATTTCAACATGTATTATTTCTACTATTGATTTCCAGTTACAAAAAAAAATGCTACTACTCTTTTCGAGAAGTGCCATGGATCTTTAACTTCCACCTGAACTATCACCAGAACAGGCAGATGGGACCACGATTTAATGTCTCATCCAAAAGACAGCACATCGGGAGTGCAGCAGCCCCCTCATACTGCACTGTGGTGTCAGTATTGGAATTTAACCCAAGTGCCTGGTGTGGGTCCTCTGCTTGCCCTAGGGGACATATTTATTGCATAGATTGCAAGTGACCGAACTAAACCTAACTCTAATGTCTCAAAATATAACACTGCAACTTTAACAAGCTATAACTCTACCAGTCTTTAGAGTTAAGGGACCTCTATATATCCAAACAAGGGTCTCAATGTGCACTACAATAGTAACACATAATACCACTGGAAAAACTCATGGGGTAGGCATGCCACCCCAAAATCACCTCAAAAATTTACAATGGTGCCAAATCCACAATTTAAGTCTGCTAATCATCAAGAATGCTCCAAATATGCATTCCCTCTTGGACTTCAACCATACCAAGTTACAGGAAAATTCAACAGACATTGACCGCGTTATGCCTACAAAACCACAAAGGAGTAATTTGTGGAAGTGAGGTTGTGGCATTCGTGTTGCCAAATTATTCTCTGCCACATCTATGACATCCATGCAGGTGGGTGCTTGGGAAGCGACAACAAGAGGATCGGTCTGAGCAGTAGCAACATCTCTGGCTCAGGAACAGTTTCATTTTGACCCAACTTCACCTTGGTGTACCCCAAGGAGAAGTTACAGGTGAAGCTGTAAGGCAGAGTTACCAATGGCAAATTTCCTAATAAATAAAAAAACTTCTTGAAATGACCCACAGAGGCAAATTTGACATCTTTGCCTTAACTTCACCTGCAAATTTAAACTTTGCAACACTTCTACTGGTGACCACTTAGGGCCTGCAGAATAATGCTAGGCAGGGAACCTAGTGGCATACTTGCTGGGCCTACAGTAGCAGTCTTTTTCTGCCAACTAATCATACGTTTCCATGTTTCTATGTAAGGAACACTAATACTGACATTGCACAGGGAATCTCCACCTCTACCAAATGATAGTTTAGGCTCTGTTAAATTTGTGGGAAAAAGCAATGGGAAGGGAGGGACCTATTACTGAAAAATGCTACAGTAGCAGCCACAGACACTGCCAGATATTTCCCGGAATTTCTGTGATATTTCCAGAAATATCTCCTGCTTTCTGCATTTCCACTGTAGGGGCAGCAGAGAGAAACTCTTCAGAAATTTTGTGAAATATCTGGAAATAACTGGCAAAGTCTCTGGCTACTACTGTATGCATCAATGCAAGACAGCTGGGCAAGAAAATGCCTGAAATGCATGTGCTTGTTGCAGAGGATAAACTTGACCTCATGTTTGTCACATAGATGAGGACAAACCTGAACTATGAGTGGGGCATGTCAATACCTGGTAATACCTTGTTTAGAAAGGGCAGTACAGAGTTAGCCTAGTGGCACAGAGGGCTGAGGTGCCTTACCTCTTATCATGCCAGTGACCTGACTTTGGGAATGAGCTTGGGCTGCTGGGCATTGACCAAGAAAGGAGATGATCAAGCAACCAATGGACTGATCTCATCTCCTGGGGGAAAGGCTTTGCCGACATGGCACTTGACTGCCCCCAGGTGTAGACCAGGAGGTAGTGATGGCAGCCCGAGTGACACACTAAGGGAGGGCTGTCGTCCTTGGGTGTGCACATGCCTCCATATGTGCACACTTCCATGCCACTATGTTGAGGGAATCTAGGGGAGAAAAGATGAAAATGGGTTATCACAGGCTAAGTGAAGCCCTGCCCACCAGCCTCCACCCTGGGCCATCGCTGATTTGCCCAGCCCAGATCTGGATTGTGTTCCTTGGTGAGGGGAGGATGGCCCCTTCCCTTCCCAGCCCCACCATTTTTGGGAATCCATGAAGGATTACGGGGCTCAGTGGACTGAGGAGATGAGTGACAGGTGAGAGTGTGAGGGGACAAGGCTGCCTGTGATGACCCACCGGAAAAAGAATCTATACAGAGAAAAGTAAGAAAGGACAGTACAAAGGGCAATGGAAGTGGGGTAGCATTATAGGAGAAGGAAGGAATTAAGACCAAAGAACTAGATAATCTGGGTGTCTGAGTGGATTAGAGACTCTGAAGGAACCAGCAGTCATGTGGAAGGGGAAGAAAATTGAGATAGAATGGTTTATAGATCATCAAACAAAGGCCAAGGGGTAGCCAGAAAACTAGGGGAAACCCTGAGGAATGTAGCTAACTTGATGAAAATACTAATGTAGGGAACTATAGCATGCCTTACGTAATCATGAGGGTCCCAATCAGGGTGAGTATGAAGCATTACTAGTACATCTGGGTCAGAACCCAACAAGTGATGGAGCCATGCTCACCAATAGTAAGGGGATCCAAAATATGATAGTTCAGAAACCACTTCTTCAAAATGTCAAAATGCAAAGTAAAGCACACTGGGGAAAAGAACCTGAGGGTGTGATACTCAATAGATGGTGGTACCAAAATGCACATTATTCAATGGGATAAATCGAAATGCCCAACCCCTGCAATCTGATTGGTTGGCTGTCACCTTTTTAGCATTATAAATCCTTCAGTGTACCCACTGGAAAAGGTACCAGCCACCAGTCAGCCACAGCAGAAACCCCAACAGAAATCACTCTGATTGCCACAAATGCTTAAACACCATCAATCTTCCCACTCTAAACCCGCATTCTCTACATCCTACCAAAAAGCAACGGAAACACTGCCAGAATCCGTACAATAACCCCAAACAGTCTTTTATCCAAAGTACTTTGCCTGTAACCACTTCCTCACAGTTCACCTTTTTCACTTTCCACTGTTGGCTCTGCTCCAGTCACACGTTCCCCAAATCATCACAGCTCGCAAAGTCACTGAATGCTTCTGTGAGTAAATCAATCTATTGATGTCCTCTATTAAAAAAAATCCTTCAACTCACAATAATTAAAAAAAAATAACACTTCAACAAAGCACCTGGAAACAGGCTGTTATGAACAGCAGCCAGTACTCCGTTCAGATGTAGCCCACATGCTAAACTATTACTCCTCACTACACACTGCAGCCTAAAATAACACATCGGGAACAAAAATGACAAATGCTCTACCTGTCAACACTTACTGCATACTGATTTTGTCCACTGTAGCCCCTCACTAAGCTAAAACAATCTCCAGATTCAGTGCCACCTATATTATTACAGGATAGGGCTGACTTGATCTTCCCTCTTAAGTTTATATTCTGCCTATCAACAGAGAACTATTTTTTCCCACGCAACAATTAATAAATATAAAAAAAAAGATTTAAAATAAAAAAAAAAAAAACCTTTATTTCTCTTTTTTCCAAACACTGAAGGGGAGCATTGTATAATAGCAATATACCCCTCCAGGGAGTGGGTATATGGGTGGATTTACCACTTCTGGTGTGGTTAAGTCACTCGGCTGTGCCTCATGGCAGAACCACAATAGGCATGGTAAATCCACCCATATACCCACTCCCTATCATGTTATATTGCTTAAGTGGAGACTTAAGAACTTGGGGTTATAATATCAGCTAAACTGAAATGCAAGGCACACTGCATGGCTGCATGGGAAGGCAAATAGGCTGCTAGGGTGCATAGCAAAGTGAGAGACTGGGCATACAGCAAAATTATGAGATGGAAAAAAATGTGTTTATTATTAGAGAAAAATACAAATGCTGAACATGGCTGAAAAGCTAGGCTAATACCCCTGCATATGAATTCATGGCTAGTGAATCTACCTCAGGGGACAGAATTGGTCAACAGAACCTATGCTTTTAAATGCCCCTTAATTACATCTAATTAGTCTTATTGTGCAACAAACAAATTTACATATAGCAATCAGTCTTTCAGAAAAAAATTGCTAAAATAACAAAGCCTTAATACACCATGATGTATATGTTGAAACTTTTATATGCTAATTACAGCAAGCACTACAGGGATCTGAAATGCATGCTACACGTCCCATTATAAGGAGCCCCTTAAGTCAAAATCAATAAAAAAAAAAGTAGGAGCTTTTAGAAATAACAGACCAATGATTAGCTAACTGATTGTAAAGGTTAAAATAACATTGAGAACATCTCTACATGATTGAATTCTGAAATTGTTATAAAAGTTCTAGTTCAAATGGTTATTCCTTAATAAGATATCTCATCCCCCCAAAAAAAACACCTAGTAGTTACTCCATGGTGGTAGTAATATAAATAGCTAAAATATATGGTTTAAAAAGAATGTAGTGATTGCACTGCAAGAATCATAAATGTATGCAGCTCCTCACATCATATTCAATTATAGAGCAAAAACGCATGCCACAATTAGATTTATGGATCACTGGTAGACTTTTATTTATTTTATTTATTCAGTACTAGGATTATAACATACCTTTGAACCACGGGTTCTGGTTCTGCATCAATATAACAATAGAGATGTAACACAGCAATATTAAACAGAGACCCACAGTGGGGAATAACAAAATTAAATGTTGCATAGCAGCAATAATTAGGCAATAAAAAGCATTAAGGATAAAAAGAGGGATTGACACAAAAGGGTAAGGAATGGGAAGGGAAAGATGTCATAGGGCATTTGGGGTCTTGAATGAGACTTTCTCATAAGTGCTGTGGGAGTGGAAGAAATGTTGGTGGGGCCCGGGGGCAAGATGGCAGGAGAGGCAGGAAGATAGGGTGAGGAAAGAGATGGTGGAGGTCACAAGCAAGAGAAGATAGGTAAGGAGTGTAGGTAAGGTGTGCTCTGCATGTAGGGGTATACTCTGCACATCCCAGGCTGAATATCAGGATGTGCCACATATGCATGGGCACACCCCCTGCATCTGTGTCACATACATTACCAATGCACCCAGGCGCATAGGGAGTTGTGCCGTGCACCTTGCGCCTTTGAATATCGTGCTGTGGTGCATTGGGGGGTTGCGCATGGTGCCAATAATGAGAGAAACACCATTAGTCTAGTTTCATAGAGGGACAAATCTGAGGTATACCTTAACCACAAGTCATTATATTGATGTAAATAAGAAAAGGAAAATATCTGAAGAAATGGGCTTTTATTGCTGTAGGCGGTGTAATATTTGTTGTTACACTGAAACATGGGAAACGTCCTAAATATCCTAAAATATCCTAACTATCCTAAAACTAAACACAAATTTATGTTTCTTGGTTACTTGGACTGATAGACCACATTTATAATATATGCTGCATGGAGCCAATGTGGCATGTTATATGTAGGACGTACTGATTGTCCTTTAAAATGTCATATCCAATAGAAACATAGACTTTGATGGCAGATAATGACCACTTGGCCCACACAGTCTGCCTATTTCCCTATCTATTGAATAAGCTGCAGAACCTATTCAACCTACAGCCTACTTCCTCCTAC
The DNA here is from genome assembly GCA_016271365.2 of Neoceratodus forsteri. Classification (NCBI taxonomy): domain Eukaryota; kingdom Metazoa; phylum Chordata; order Ceratodontiformes; family Ceratodontidae; genus Neoceratodus; species Neoceratodus forsteri. The sequence goes on along the minus strand of CM057455.1, from coordinate 631,183,546 downwards.
CCTCCAATATAATTGCTTTATGCCTTTCCCATGCATTTTTGAATATCCCCACTGTTTTTGACCCCACAACCTCCTCAGGCAGGCCATTCCATACATCCACCACACTCTGTGAAAACATACTTCCTCATGTCGCCCCTGAGCATCCCCCCTCCATCTTCAGATTGTGCCCCTTTGTTCTTGCACACCTCTTTTTCTGAATGTTGCTACCCTCTAGGACTTTGTTGATTTCCTTTAGGTACTTGAAAGTTTCTATCATGTCCCCCTTCTCCCTCCTTTCCCCGATGGTATACAAACTAAGCTTTTTTAGTCTCTCTTCATATGGTTTCTGGTCCAGACCCTGCACCATTTTAGTTGCCCTCCTCCGGGTTGCCTCCATTCTTTCTTTGTCCTTGCAGAGATGGGGTCTCCAGGACTGCATGCAGTGCTCCAGATGGGGTCTCACTAACAGTCTGGACAGAGGGATGACAACTTCCTGTTTTCTACTTGTAATGCCTCTCCCTATGCATCCCAGTATCCCCCCAGCCCTCCTTACTGCCTTCTCACATTGCCTGTCTACCTTTAGGTCATCTGATATGACAACCTCCAGGTCCCTTTCCATGTTTGTTGTTGTTAGTACCTTCCCCCACTGTGCACTCATCCCCTGGGTTTTTGTTCCCCAGGTACATTACTTTGCACTTCTTTGCATTGAATCTAAGCTGCCATACTTTTGACCATTCCTCTAACCTTGCCAAGTTCCTTCTCATCCTTTCCACCCCCCCCCCCGGGTATCAACCCTGTTGAAGATCTTTGTGTCATCTGCAAAGAGTCATACTTTCCTTCCAGTCCCTCTGCAATGTCACTTATAAAGACATTAAAGAGGACCAGCGAAACCTGCGGTACCCTGCTAGTAACCCCCCTTTCTTCAGAGTGGACTCCGTTTACTATTACCATCTGTATCCTGTTATCCAGACAATTTTTTATCCAGTCTACCAACCTGGGACATACTCCCAGACTGGCTAACTTGTTTATTAATCTTTTGTGTGGTACTGTGTCAAATGCCTTGCTAAAGTCTAGGAAGGCCAAATCCACAGCCTCTCCCTGGTCTACTGCTTTGGTCACTCAGTCAAAGAAATCTATTAGATTCATCTGGCATGACTTTCCCACTGTGAATCCATGCTGCCTTGAATCCTGTGCCCTGCTGGCCTCTAGGTACTCAACTATTCTTTCTTGCAGAAGTGATTCCATCATTTTCCCTACCACTGGGGTCATACTAACAGGTCTGTAGTTTCCTGCCTCTGCCTTTCTCCCACTATTGTGAAGGGGAATCACATCCACCCTCCTCCAGTGCTCAGGTGCCACGCCCTTCTCCCATGATTTGTTAAAAAGGTTAGTCAGTGGTGTCACTAGTTCTCCCCTTAGTTATTTTAGAATTCTGGGGTGAATCCCATCAGGCCTCATTGCTTTGTCCACCATAGGCATTAGGAGTTCTTTCAGGACCTTTCATCTGTGAATGGACTGGTATCAACCCCCTTATCCAGAGTGCTTCTATTGTTTGGTTTAGGTATGTATCCCTCCTCTTCTTTTGTGAATACTGAATACAAGTATTTGTTTAGTATCTCTGCCTTTTCACTGTCTCCGTCTGCCCACCCCCCCCTTTATTAAGCCTCTTTATCCCTCCCTTGGTCTTTTTTTGCTCGCTAATGTACCTATAAAATGTTTTATCCCACTTCCTGAGTTGGCTATCTTTCCCTCAGTTTGGGCCTTTGCTATTCTGACTGCCTTTCCCCGCTTCCTTCTGCTTAAACTGGTACAGTTCTCTGTCCTGCTCCTTCTGTGATTCCTTATACTTTCTGAATGCTATCTTTTTTTCCCTAGCCTTCACGGCCACCTCTTTTGAGAACCATAGTGTTTTTTTCCTTCATTTTGTTTTGTTTATTTGCTTCACACAAAGGCTTGTTGCCTCTGTGATGGCAGTTTTGATTTTCCCCTATTGTTCCTCCACCCCTCCTTCCTGCCCTTTTGCTAGTGCATCCCTTAGGCACTCTCCCATTCTGCCAAAGTAAGCCCTCCGAAAGTCCAGTACCCTTGCTTTTGTTTGGCTTGATTCTATGGCTGTGTTTATTGTGAACCACACTGTCTGGTGGTCACTTGTTGCTAGATGACTACTCACTTCTAAATCCCAGATCCTCTCACCATCCCCATTTGAGAGTACCAGGTATAAGACTGCTCCTTCCTGTGTGGGTTCCAATGCTAGCTACCTAAGGCATCTCCCCTGTAGGGCATCAAGAATGACTATGCTCCTGGATGTGGCTGCAGCAAATGTGCTCCAGTTAACATCTGGCACATTCAGGTTCCCCATCAACAATATCACCCTTTTTTCTGCCATTCTAAGGATGCCTTCTATCATTTTTTTGTTAATTTCCTCCCCCTGAGATGGGGGTCTGTATACAACCCCTGTGCGGATTGCGATGTCATTTCCTGTCTCCAAGGAGACCCACAGTGCCTCCTCTCCTCCCTGTTTACCATTTAGTTCCATTGCTTTGATCCCTTCCCTTATGTAGTGAGCTACTCTTCCTCCTAGTTTACCCTCCCTGTCTCTCCTGTAGGTTGTGCATCCCAGAATGTTGACATCCCAGTCACGGTTCTCTGTAGACTAGGTTTCTGTGACTGCCGTGATATTCAGGCCTCACTCTTCTATTAAGGACACTAGTTCAGAAACCTTGTTACCCAGACTATGGGCATTGGTACTCAACACCCTCCATGTTTTGATGGCCTTACCCCTTTTAGCCCTATCCCTTTACTTACTGACTTTGCCTTTTTCTCCATTTATACCTGCCTTGCCCCCATTGACCTCTCTACCTTGGTGTTAATTTCATGAACTACCCTGTTTCGTGGTGGGAGGCTAGGAATTTCCTGCTCCTTTTCAGTGCCTCCCCCTTGGCTAGTTTAAAAGCTTGCCAATGAAGCATTTAAAATTATCACCTAGGATCATGTGTCCCCTCCCAGACACATGCAGACTATCATGCCAGTACAGGCCTGTATCCCTCCAGATGGACCCCCAGTCCCCAATGAAGCCAAAACACTGTGATCCACACCAGTTTTTCAAGCATTCATTGAATCCCAGGGTGCGGAGTGCCCTAACTTCAACCATGCCATAGACAGGCAGCACCTCTGAGAAGGTAACCATGTGTGCTACTTGTCTAAAGCCCCTTCCCAACTCCACAAACTTCTCGTGAACAGCTCTGCTCCCAGTCCAGCTAGGTCATTTGTCCCTAGGTGGACAATGACATCCAGCTCCCTCTCCTGTGCAGCTGATCCCTTGATTCTGAGGATTCACTTTCTGTCCCTCCATGCCATGGTGCCAGGCAGGCATCTTATCTCCCTCTCCCCTCCTTTCCCAGTGCTACCCTCCTAATGACTGAGTCCCTCACCAGGAGTTGTTTCCTTCCTTTGCAGGATCCTATGCCACCCTCCTGTGGGCCTCCTTTGTGGAGATTCCCAGCATCCTCCTTGGTCTCCACTGTGGGTGCCTCCATAGAGGAGCAATGCTCCATGAGAAAGGCATATGAATTGTGAAGAGGTACAGCTGGAGGGATGCACCTCTGTTCCACCACTCTCACCCTCCCTGAACCCACCATAGTCCAACCACTTCTTCTTCTTGGCAACTTCTGAGGTAGTGGCTCTGGTGGTCCCTGGGTGGGGGAGGAGATTTCCTAATCCTCTGCCAGGTTCTGGGTGGGGGAGGTTTCTCTATTTCTTGCTAGGATGACCTGGAGATGGACAACATCCTCCCTCAGAGCAGAGCGGTGTCTGCAAATAGGGCAGCATCACAGCCTCCAGAATGTTTCCCGGAAGACTGCCGCCCCACAGTCAGTGCATTGCACCACTCCCCACATGTCTCTCTCTCCCTCCCTGTTGAAACTGTCATTTTTTTGGTTTGTTTTTTGCTATTAGGGAACCTCACTTCCCCTCAGTAGCATAACCCTTTTCCTAGGAACTATGTACTAGGAACTCCCAAATTTTTTTTTAATAATAGTAAGCACAAGAAGATATCCTCCCAGATTATGCAACACTGCCTAGCTGCCTTCTGTAGCACACCCCACCCTGTTTTGTGTCTGAACAGGAAGATGTCACACCTTCCTGCCTAACCCCATAAAGCTAGCTTAGCCTGGGTAGGGTGGGAATGGGGGAGGGGATGGTTTGGGCAATCCACCTCTTCTGTGCTGTGAGGACAATCAGAGCAATCCAGTTTGAACCTTCTGAAGCTTTGTCTGGCACTCACACAACTTGAGTGATGACAGAAATAAAAGAACATACCAGAGAAAACTTAAATGTTTGTTGCAAAAAGTCACCAACATACTATCAAGCTACACATAAGGCACCAGACTCACAGAAAAAAAAAAGAATCAGCAGTATTTTATTCCCTCTGTATGTAAAGTAGCAATCTAAAAAAAAAGATCAGCAGTATTGCAACCTCCTTCTAGTTTCAAACAAGCAAAAACCAGTGTTAAATTAAAAGTAAGGCCCACTTCCTTCAGAATTTGAGCAAGATTGTGCCTTATAATAATCCAACAACATGTTAGAGCCATTTTAAATGGTAAAATGGATAACACTTGGGGTGCTCATTTTAAAGCTGGAGGTAATAGTTTTCAAAGAGGCTTGAGGTTTCGATCCCTGGATTATGTGCATCCATTACCACAGGTAGGGGATACAACTAAAATATTATTACAGCGTGAAACAAGGTGGATATCTGTACTAGGAGCATGTATACTGAGTGATTTGAATTAACAGATAGACTTTAAACCTTTCAGTGCTCTAGATAGTTCTGCAGTAGAATTACCTACTATAAGGATGGCTGCGCTTGTGTTCATATTCTTCATTCTTTGTACCCTTTACTGGGCAAAGACCATTTCTGTAACAACCACAGATCACTGTCCAATATTATGCTGGATTCATAGTCCATCTGTACATACCAATATGGCTACTACTGACCTCACCAGCCAGTATCTCCCTAGCTCCCCTGACACCCTAAACTACTCTTTCCCTTGATATCCATGGAAAAGCGTCCTTTTGGCCAGCACTCACCTGAAACACATGTCATCTCCAGTAATGCTCACAATCATTTCTGACCTAAATCCACAAGAAAACGTAGCCTATCATCCCTCCTTATATGACTGCTTATTGTCCTCCAGCTGCTTATCTTGGGGTTGATTCATCCCTACTCATGGCCGGCAGAAGAGGAGGGAGCTCCCCTTGGTGACTGGAAGAACACATTCTCATTCGTTCACCTAAACATCCAAAGCCTAAAAGCAAAATGGGATGTCTTTGAGGTGAGGGTGCTCGATAATCATTTTAATTTTATTGCTATCACAGAAACCTGGCTTTCTAATAAAGTACCCAACCAACTGATCATTCTACAGGGGTATGGTATATACAGGGATGACAGGTCAGATCACGGGGGTTGTCTACTTTATGCCAAATCTCACTTCAATGTTAGCAGTTGCAAATTCACCACTGACTCCCTTAACTGTGAATTCCTACCCCTACAACTACCCTTAGGAGAGGAGAAAACTCAGTAGCCCTGAGTCAATACATAGGGGTGTTAGACCAGCCTTTTAGCAATGTTCAGCATCTGTATTTTTTTCTAACAAATACAAGTTTTTTACATCTCACACTTTTGGTGTGTGCCCAGTTTCTCTCTTTGCTTGCTATATCATTTTTTACTGGAGCACCTTCAAGGAGGATGATGTGCACTTCATTCCTTCTCTATACTGCTAGGGTGTGTAGGTAGTGGTACTGCCAGCAGAAACCAAAAGGTGAACCTTCACTGTACAGATCATTGGTGAGACCACACCTTGGATACTGTGCAAGGTTTCACAGTCCATACATGTGAAAGGTCTATAAAATGGAAGAGGCAGTACAGCATGTGGTTACTAAGATGATCCAGGGTATACTGTCAGTGACTTATGAGGAGAGGCTGCAAGACCTTAACATGTACAGCCTCAAGATTAGGATGGAGAGGGGAAGGGAGGGGGGATATAATAGAAACTTGCCAGTACCTGCATGGGATAAATCAAGCAGATTACAAGGTCATATTTGCCTTAATCATGAACACAGGTATGAAGGTAAACTCAATGAAACTGAAGGAAGATTCAAGAAAGATGTCCACAAACACTTTTTCACTGAAAAAGTGGTTGAGAAGTTGAAAAAAAACTACCCAAGGAGTGGTGATGGCTAAATTAGTGGGGAGGTTAATGATGGCAGGGATGAAGGTTAGGTACTCAGCCCAGAAAGAGCATAGCCAAGGTTTCTGTGCAAATCTCTCACTTTTTATTCAAAGCCACATGTAAAACTGCAGTAAAAGTGCAAAGTACAGTTCAATGCAACTAGCAGAGTGGACCCGATGAAGACCAGCATTTCCCACCTTGCACTCCTGATGCTTTGTCAAGGTTGTGTGGCCCCTTAGAGTATGATTCTTAAACAAGCATTTGTCAATGTCGAATGTTCACTTGCAGGTATTTGCAGTGGTGTTTGGCATGTATGGTGCTTTACCCTAATGCCCTGTGCGATTGCTGGTATTTGCACAATAAAATTTCAGCATGACCTGTTTGTTACCCCCATTGTGCGCTACATAGGCGGAAACACGTTTTGGGCAGGATGTGAAAAATGACAGCTGTACTGCTCATAAGGAAGTGTGGTAAAATGGCAATGTTGAAAATCTGGAGTGGAAATATTGAAAATTCGCAAGCGTCTGAGCGTGCGCAGAACTGCACAGCACGCTAAATCAAACAATCATTTTGGAATTTTTCTGGGTACCAACATAGCCATTTAAGACCTCTGCTAATGAACTGTGTCACTGTGATTTTCTTAATGCATCCCATACATTGATTTACTTTTACCGACTCTGCGCCATTATGCTCGCTACATAGAAGCGGAAACACATTTTGGCAGGATATGAAAATGACAGCTATTACTGCTCATAAGGAGGTGTGGTAAAATGGCAATGTTGAAAATCTGGAGTGCAAATATTGAAAATTCGCGAACTTACGAGCCTGCTTAGGAACTGCATAATGCCAGCTAAATAAAACAGTCATTTTGGAATTTTTGCACCAAATTTTTCAACATAGGGTTTTGAGGCCTTCTCATGAATGATGTCACTGTCATGGCGTTATTCAGGCCGAAGTGATTTCATGCAGTGACTGAGAAATCACCCTTGCCCGAATCTTACGCCATGACAGTGACATCACTCATGAGAAGGGGTCCCAAAACCCTATGTTGAAAATTTGGTGCAAAAATTCCAAAATGCCTGAGATATGCATAAAGTTGAAACCCCCTATCTAGCCCATTATACAGCTTACCGCATTTCTCAGTTTGAGGTTGACTTTGAAGAGTGCAGACATGTTCCCGGTCCACCAAAGATGCGTCTCGCCGAGCTCCAGAGGTAAGTATGGGGTGGGGGGTGGGGAGGCAGGGTGCACAGTGGGTGGTGCGGGTTGTGGAGGGGGGCAGGGAGACTGTGACCATTTTACTTTAAGGTTTTTTTTTTTTTGTCTGATTTACATGGGATGTTTGCCATGCTGGAGTGGGCTCCCAGTGTGGCACAAGGATGGCTGGGGCTGAGGCCGATGGGGATTGGGCACCCCGTCGGCAATCAACGGGGGATGTTTGCCACGCTGGAGTGGGCTCCCAGCGTGGCAGCAAGGATTTGGGGGGCCATGTGATGCGGGTGGCGGACGTGTAAGCCTGTATGACAGCAGCAGTGGTTTTCTTTGAAGCGAAGACCACCACTGTCATACACAGCTCCCGTACCCATTGGTGCAGGACCACCATGCCTGCTCAACTGAGCAGTGGATTTAATTGGAGAGGCACACCTCCAAAGTGTGCTACTCTCCCAAAACGTTCCTTGTGCATGCGCACAAGTGAGCGTAAAAAGCAGGCTCTTAAAGACACATCTACTATTTCCCAGTGATGAGGTGAACACAAATCTATCAGTGATATTTTAAAGATGCAGAAAAAGGAACATTTTATAAACATCTAGAAGGTTACTTAAACCAATACATTCATTATTCTGTTCCTAAACTCCATTTTGATAGATATATCTCTGATACCTTTTGAAAGGAACTAAAGTTTACAGTACTTAATTTCACTGGGGTCCTCAGGACTAAAGGCATCATGAGTAATTCTTCACTTGCATTTAAATATATGTATTGCAGGAGGTTCATTTTGAAAGACCCAGTGATACAAAACACAGATCATAAAATACATAGAATACATTTTAAGCTAGTTCTTAACACAGTCTGATATACGTTTTACAGACTGTTTCATTCACTGTGGAACTAGAATCTCAGTACTTTTTTATACCAGTACATATATTATTCTATTCTTAAACTACATTTTGATAGAAATACTGTATATCAGAATGAAAGGAACTAAAAACTGCAATGCTTAACCTTGCTAGGGTCCTCAGGACTGATGGTATGGATTCATTCCTAACTTGTATTTAAATACAAATGTTACAGACTAGTTCATGATAAAGAACCCATTCATTCATTACCCTGGGATACTTGATCTTAAAGTGCAGAAAATAATTTTATATTAGTTCCCAACACAATCTGATAAATATTTTAAAGACTGTTTAATTTAATATGGGACTAGGGTCTCAGACTTGCTCATGCTCGAATCCCCCATTTTAATAATTCATTCAAATTATCTTTACAGTGAATCTCACGTGGGAAACCCCAAAAATATATATGAACCTAAACATACTCTGTAATAGCTGTGCTGACTCAATTTGATCATTTAGTCCTGAACAGCTTAGTATTCCCAAATAGTAGATCCAAGACACTTTTTTTAATGCCAGTTTTTTATCAGGATCCCCTTCCCTCCCCTGGGTCCCATGATGACCCTCTCATGCCATAAAAAGTGGGTTCATGGAGTTCCTTATTTTCCATCCTCACAAAGGGGGCCATTCTCCAAGGGGTGGGGAGTATGCACCACATGTGCGTATCTCACCCGCATAGCCCTGCACCCATGGAATAATGCGCAGTTGCTGTATTCACGTCCCCCAGCCACCAGGTGGCCCCTTCAATGACCCCACCCTCCTGGCACATTGGTGCATGGGGGCTGTCCAGTGAACATGGGTGGGAATCCAATGGGATGCTTGGACCCAGTCTGCCACTGGATCCCTTGCACTGCATGGCTCCATGGCTGCAGGGATGGTTAGTGGATCTGCACACACTAATACCGGGCGAGTGCCCAGGTGGCTTCCTCCTGCCCTCACAGTATTCCAGGTTGGCAGGGGTGTCATGTCAGTGAGGCCCTATAGTGTGTGCTGCTTCTGGTGGCATACTGTCAGGGGGGGTGCACAGTGGCTATGGCTGCCCCAGGAACATGTAGCCTGCACCCCCCTCACCCGGTATTCCATGCTTTCATGAACTGCACAGCATGCAGGCATGCCCCTGCACTGCCCCCTGACCACCCTCATGCAGAGCTCACTGACTGGCTGGGGGATCTAGTACATAACAACCCTGTGCCTCTGTGGAGAATGGGGTGCAGGGGACACAGCAGCTGCAGAGTGTCTACGCACTTCAGATACACAGTACTTAGCCACTCCACACCTTGGAGAATTGATCCCAATATGTACAGAAATGGTGGCTTTATTGTTTCCTTCCTCTGCTGACCTCATATGATTGCCCACCCTTTCTTTTAGATTTCTTTTTGTGTATCCTACATAGTAGGCACCGCACTCAGAGTTAGCCAAATAAAGTACATTAATTGTGTCAAAAACAGTTAATGAAGTCCTTAGTATGAACCACCTCTCCATTTTTTGGATTGATAACATTTCTAGTAAATGTCATCACCGAGCAATATTTACATCTGCCTCTTTTTGGGAGCCTGAGGGTAGGGGCAGAATACCAAAATTATTTTTTTGCACACAGAGTTGTGGACTATGAACCAGAATATCATATAGAGTTCTGGTCCTCCTACATACAAATCTAGGAAAGTTCTTAATGCGCTCTCTCAACTTTGTTCCTCCCTTAAAATTCCACAATTACCACAAATAATGTTCTTAATTACTCTTGCTTCATTTGAGTGGGTGGTTACTAAATTAAGGTGCTTAACATTATGGTCATGTCTCTCATTTACAGTCAACAATCCTTCCCTTGGCATAATGCCTACCTCCCTCTTAGCATTTTTGACAACTTCAGTACCATAACCTCTCTGAAGAAACCTGTTTTGAAGATCTATTGCTACCCTCTGGTTGTCACTTACCTGGAAGCAGTTCCTTTTGATTCACATGAACTGCCCCTTGGGAATGTTTATTATGGTGTGGTGGGTGAAAACTGCTACCATGCAGAGAAGTATTTTGATCAGCGGGTTTCCTATATAGGATGGTGTCTGTACCCCCATCCCATCCTTTCTCGACTATAACATTTAGGAAAGGAATTTCATGTTTACTCCAGCTGATCAAAAATTTGAATTGAAGCTCTGGGGTTTTAAACAGTAATTTCGGTGGCGTTTCCTAACAAACAATGAGGTTTTCTTGGGAGTCTTTTGCTTCTATTTTTCCACAGTGAGTGCAGAACCTGTGTTATTCTGTTTTCTATGATATTTGTTTTGCACTAGCTGAGTTTTTCTGTGCACACAGGAACCTGTGTTTCTCTCACAGTGGGTAAGGGGCTTATACATGTTTTCAAAGCTTTTTTCTTGGATTTTGACAATGCACTTTGCATAGTTCTTTCTGTGTGAAATCCTACTTTGCTCAGTGAAAACTACATAGAAGTTGCACTTCGCCAGCAACTTTGCTAAATAGTGTCACAATGCAAAGGTTTTGCTTAGTGAAGAAGCTGCTTTGCTACATGAAGAACTTCACTAAGTTGCTCATTGCACTTTCAGAAGTTTGAAATCTTTGTGAAGTATTTCATGAAGTGAAGTTTCCTGACTTTGCACATCTCTGAAACAGACCCATGGAATAAGGCAGAGGCCCAGGCAGCTCATATGCATAGTATGTGTTCACATTAGGTAGCTCCACAGCTAACATGTACCTCTCACATTACACAAAAGGGGTTCTACTAGGTTAGACTTAATCTAACAACAGTGGTCTAAGGTGGACATGAACTGTTCCCCTTGCAAGTATTATTCACAGTAAACTAAACTGTTCTCAGTGAACTAAAGAATGGTAACTTGCTGTGCTGAGGGAGGGAGCAGGGGCCAGTCAGGCTCCAGAGAACATCCAAGGGCTGGGATTTATAAAAGCTGTCAGTGCCTGCTGAATGTTACCTTGCAAGCTTCCTGATTTAGTGGCGTTGCCCCTCTGAGGAATGCTCAAGTCAGGAACAGGAACTGGACTGAGAGGGCAGAGATTAAATCTACTTTTTCAGGGCTTTGGCCTAGCAGTCTTCCACTGTGGTCCAGAGCCAATGGTACAGACCACAAGGGTGACACATTTGGGGCAACAGCATGGAGCGGAAGGTGGCAGGAGATGCTGTACCCCAACTATGAACCCCAGATGTTATATCTATTTATATATTGCAAAAATATGAACTTCCAATGAAGAATAAATACTCGGCATCAATACAGCTGAAAAAAGTAAATATAGAAGTGGGTAATTGTTTAAAGTTCTTAAGTAGTGTACAAACAGGAGTTGGTAATTTGTATTGCAGTTTCATATACTTCACATTAATATTGTGTTTGGTAATGTGATAGGTGAGATATATTGGCACTGAAGTGTTGTTTTTTTTAAGTGTTTAATAATTGTTACGGTATATTTAAATCATTCAAGGACAGTCATTTGTATCAAGGCTAAGGCTGCAGAAGAGATGGGTAGTAGGTAAAGGGTAGGCCACAATTTAATATAGCAGCAACACCCTTAATAGGCTAGCTGTATAATAGGTATAACAATTAACAAAACGGGAATCGGCTGAATAACCATAGTGTGAGGATGACTGGACTATGGGTAGGGAAGATGTGGGGGGAAGAGGAGCACTTACAGACATCAGGATACTGGGAAAAGGGTAATGTGCTGTAGTGGTTGTGGGGTTGCTGTATTCCTGGGGACAATCTGTGTAAAAGGGGAATGTCCAGTGTACAGGAACCAGAGACAATTAATGAAAAGTAATGAACAATTAATGGTAGAAGTACAGCAGCTCAGATGGGAGTGGGGGAGGCTGTAACAGAGTGTACAAGAAGCTGGGAAGGGGAAATGAAGACAGATGGGTATTATTCATGGAAGATAATTTGGCAGGCAGTGCATGAGATTAGGAAGGATTATCCAAGCTCCAGTGGTTACACTATCTCAGAGGGGAGCCAGGGAGCCAAGAAACAGGGAATGGCAAGTAGTAAGGAGGAAAGGTGGCACTGTGGGAGATGGAACAGTAGGGAACATTTTCAAAGTGGTTTCCTTATGGAATAGATTTCACTCATTGTCTGGAAGTGAGAATAAGGTAACATGTGTTGGGGAAAGAAATTGGAATAAGGCAAATGGGTTGGAGGAAATAGCACAGGAGAAGGGGGTAGGACAATACAAAGTAGAACACCATGTCAGATTGCATTACCTCAGAGGATGCCATGGAAATGGAGCAGCTAGACTATTTTGGGCTTGGGAAAAATGGAAGTGGTGGGCTCTGGAAGATGGGGAGTTGATGGGATGCACATTCCTCAATCAGGACCACTACAAAATTCCTACAACACTCTGGCAGGGTAGAACAGCCAGTTGGAGGCAACCATGGTGATGGCCAGGGAGGATTAGTGGGCTGTCCATAGTGGAGACCCCAAGGAGGGTGGGAGAGAACCCTATAGAATAAGGAAGTTGCTTCTTGTGAGGGACTAAATTGTCAGGGGGATAAATTTGGGAATCAGAATGAGGGCGGAGAGGGAGGTCAGCTGCCTACGCAGCGACATGGACCAGAGGGATGGGAAACATATCTAAAGGATTGCTAGAGCAGCAGGAAGGAGCGGAGGGTTGGATGTCATTGTCCACCAGGGGACACATGACCTGACATGGCACAGGGCTTGAATAGTGCAGGGAGATTTTAGAGAACTGTGGAGTGCTCTTAGACAGGTTGCAAGCTCAGGAGCTTTTGCTGAGTTGTTGCCTTTCTATAACAGGAGAAAGGAGAGAGTTCTGTGCTTGAAGATCATCAATTCATGACTGAAAGAATGGTGCAGAGAGAAGAGGTTCTGTTACATTGGGGACAGGGTCTCACCTGGCTGGATGGATGCCTATACAGGGGTGATGGCCTGCATCCATATGAGAGGGGTACCACAGTTCTAATGAATGGTTTAAATGTTACTTTAATCTGCATTTCAACTAGCTGATGGGGGCAGTGGAAGGAACAGGGGAGGCAGAAACTGCCACCCCCACTGGCTGAAGTGGAAAATAAGGAGATTCTGAGGGGAGAGAACACCCCCAGGTTAAAAACTAATAAAGAAGTCATGGTGATAGTAATGGAGAGGGAGGAGAACAGTAGCATTAAAAGGAGGAAGGAAGGAGTGGGGACAAGAAGAAAAAAGGGGGTAACTAGGACAGTGCTAGCAAAATCTGGAAAGCCATGTTTGGAAATGCTAAAAGTCTATGAAATATGATTCCAGATCTAGAGACCACAGTGGCAGGGGCCAGCCTGGATATATTTGCCATTACCAAGTCATGGTGAACTGAAAACCATGACTGAGACATGGTCATACCAGACTGCACTTTCTTCAGAAAGGACAGGGTGGGAAGGAAAGGAAGGAGCGTGATGCTTTATGTGAAGGAAATAAAAAAAAAAACAATAAAGTTACAGAGAATACAGGAGGAGACTGAGGTACTGTGAGTCACCCTGGAAAGGAGGAACAAAGCAACTATTCACACTGGTGCGATCTACAGACCTCAAGCACAGGAGGAGGAGTTAGATTAGGTACTGGTAGAAGACATTGGCAAGGTTGCAGAAAAGGGGGAGATGCTGCTGGTGTGGGAATTCAACCTGCCACATGTAGATTAGAGCCTCCCAGCGGGGCTTTAGTTAGAAGCAGGAACATCCTGGACTCTCTGTAGGATCCAGTCCTCAGGCAACTAGCCAGTGAACACAATTCTGATGGGGCAATGCTGGACCTGGTACTCACTATCAGGGACAGTGTTGCAGACGTCAAGGTGGGAGACCATCTAGTGTCCAGTGATCACCGTACAGTGAGGTTCAATATAAGGATGGCTGCAAAATTGAACCACACAAGGGTGAGAGTCCTGGGCTTCAGAAGGACAGATTTTATAAAGATAGGTGAATGCCTCATGGATAAACTGTCATTAGAGAAAAAAAATAGGTGGGGTAGAAGAACAGTGGGTGAAACTAAAAGAGGGCATAGTAAAGGCAACTAACCTATGCATCAAACAAATGAGTAAGACTAAGAGGAAAAAAAAAGACTGCTATGGTTCTCGAAAGTGGTAGCTGAAAAGGTAAAGGCTAAAAGGTTAGCATTCAGAAGATTCAATGAAATGCAGGAGGAGGATAAGGAGGTGTAGCAGGAGAAACAGAGAAAAGTATGGAAAGCAGTAAGGAAAATGAAGATGCAAACTGAAGAGAAAATAGCGCAAGCAGTAACAAAAGGGGGCAAGACATTTATTAGGTATGTAAGTGAAAAGAAGAAGATCAGGGGAGGGATTATAAGGTTAAGAATGGATGAGGAATATAGTGTAGAGGGGGAGCAGGAAAAGGCAGACATCTTGAACAAATACTTTTGTTCAGTGTTGACAGTGGAGGGAGATGGGGATGGGCCATAAATCAAAATAACAGGATCTCTGAAAGAAGAGAGGTGGACACTAGTCCTTTTTCAGAGGACAGAGTCCCAAAGGGACTCACTAATCTGAAAGTGGACAAAGAGATGAGACCAGATAGAGTACATACTAGGGTACTGAGTGAGCTCAGAGAGGTGCTGACTGTACCTTTGAAAGTACTATTCATATGAACATATGAAGAAGCCTGCAGAATAAGGCCATTTGGTCTATCTAGTCTGCTTGTATTGAGGGGTCCATAGATTGAGCTACTGATCCTGCCCCACTCCCCATTCCTCCAGTCCTGTCCATCTGCCATACCCCTTACCCTTACCTTCCCCTTATGTCTATCCCAGCCTGTCTTGAAGCTGCCCACTGTCTTCAACAGGACCACTTCTTCTGGTGGCACATTCCATCTGACCATCACCCTCTCTGTGAAGAAGTGCTTCCTATTTTCCCTCCTAAACCTTCTACCCTCCAGCTTAAGACTATGCCCCCTCATGTTATGGTTGTCTCTTAGCCTAAAAAGACCCCTCTTGTCCACCTTATTTATCCCCTTCAAGTACTCAAAAGTCCCTTCTCTCCCTTCTTTCCTCCAGGGAGTACTTGTTCAGTGCCTTCAATCTCTCCTCATATGTTTTACCCTGCTGACCCACAGTCATCGTTGTTGCCATCCTCTGGACTGTCTCCAGCAGACTAATGTCCTCTTGTGGTGTGGGCACCAGTACCATACTCCATACTCTATATGTGGCCTGAGCAGTGACCCGTAGAAGGGCAGTATAACTCTTGCCTACTGCTGAATCACCTAGCTATGTGTCCCAGTATCTTACTTGCCCTTGCTGCTGCCTTCTTGTACTACATAGTCTGATTCAGGTTGCTAGTGATCATCACTGCCAGATCCTTCTCCTCTTCAATTGCAGAAACCCTGAACCCTACCAGGTAGTACTCCCTAAAGATATTCTTGGCTGCAACGTGCAAAACTTTGCATTTCTTGGCATTGAAGCCAAGCTTCTAGATCCTGGACCACCTCTCAAGTTTTTGCAGATTGTCCTGCAAGTCCCGTATTCCTCTGGTGGTATCCTTCTATGGAGCTTGTTGTCATCTGTGATGAGGCATAATTTGCCCTTAATGCCATCCCTAATGTCACTGATGAAGACATTGAATAACACTGGTCCCAACACCTAGCCTTTCAGACCCCGTTGGTAACCTTCCTGGTGCTAGAAAACTTTCCCACCACTACCACCCTCTGGGTCCTGTTCCTCAGCTAGTTTTCTACCCATCTGGTCATCTTCTCCCCAGCACTGAGATCCACCGACTTCCTGATCAACGTCTTGTAGGGTACAGAGTCAAAAGTCTTACCGAAGTCCAGATAAAAGATGTCTACAAATTGGCCCCTGTCTACTGGCTTTGTGACCCAGTCAAAGAAGTTGATTAGATTCTTTTGACATGATCTCCCTTCCATAAACCCATACCGCCTTGCATACTGGAGAACATTCTCCTCTAGGTACTCATCCACTCTTTCCTGAAGTATGGCATACATGAGCTTGCAAACGATTGAGGTCAGACAGATCAGTCTGTAATTCCATCAGCCATTCTTGGGACCACTCTTGTGGAGGTGCACCACGTGTGCCATTCTCCAGTTCTGTGACACCATGCAAAACTCCAGTGAACTATTGAACAAACCCACCAGTGGCCCTGTAAGCTCTTCTGTGAGATCCCTCAATACCCCTGGGTGTATTCCATCCGGACCTGCTGATTTTTCCAGCTTCAATGCTAGCAGTCCCTTCTTCATTCTGTCCTCCTATATCACTACATCCATGCTCACCTCCCTCCACTCCACTTCTCCCCACTGTAAGCACCAGTCCATCTTTCTCCTTGATGAAGACAAAACAGAAAAATTAATTAAGTACCTCTGCTTTTCTCCTGTTCTCCTCAACCCACTCTTCCCCATTCTGAATCCAAACAAACCCATCCTTCTTGTCTTGCATATATTGTGAAAAAAGGCCTTCTCCTTTTTTATAATTCCCTTAGCTATCTAAAGTTCCTTCAGTGTCTTAGCCCACCGTATTATCCTACTGGTCACACTAGGCAGTATTAGGTAATTCTCCCTATCCACCTCTCTCTTGGACTTTCTGAATATCTTATAGACTAGCCTCTTTTCCCTTTCTGACTGGGTGACTGCAGTACTGAACCAACTAAGTGCTTTGGCTCTTGAGTTCTTCTGCTTAGTCTAATCCACTCCTTTGTGGTGACCCTCAGTCCCTTCTTAAGGATGGACTGCTTTTGGTCCAGCTCCATATCTTCTCTGATGCCCATCAGGTGCTTCCTTAACACCTCACCCATCCTCGTGAAGTTTTCTCTCTTGAAATCCAGTATTTTGGTCTTAGTGGGGATGTTTTCCCTGCCCATGTCCATCCAGAACCATACTGTGCTATGGTCACTTCCACCCAGGGGCTCCTTGTCATTCTTATATGTGCCCCCATTCATGAACACCAGATAAACAGTTCACTTGAAACAGTTGTGATTCCGGAGGGCTGGAGGAGGGCAGATATAGTCCCACTTCATGAAAGTGGTAGCATGGAGGAGGTAGGCAATTACAGACCAATCAGCCTCTCATCGGTGGTGGGAAAGTTAACAGAGTCACTGCTGACAGAGAAGATAGTGGAACATCTTGGATTAAATGGTTATAAGACCCAAGACAGCATGAATTTATGGGTGGGAAGTCATGTCTAAGAAATCTGATAGATTTCTTTGATTTGGTGACCAAGGAATTAGATCGGAGTGGATCAGGGGTGTGGTGTACCTAGACTTAAGTAAGGCATTCGACATAGTTCCATACAGAAGACTATGAAGACATACAGAAGACTGCTAAGCAAGCTGAGAAACCTAGGAGTGGGTCAAAAGGTGGTAAACTGGATAAGAAATTGGTTTAGAGATAGGTGGCAGAGGGTGGTGGTAAACAGAGTCCACTCTGAGAAGGGGAAGGTGACCTGTAGGGTGCCTCAGGGATCGGTACTTGCACTGGTCCTCTTTAATGTCTTTATAAGTGGCATTGCAGAGGATCTGGATGGGAAGGTATGCCATTTCCATGCAACACGAAAGTCTGCAATAGGGTGGATACTCTGGGGGGGTGAGATGGAAAGGAAGAGCAGAGACCTGAGAACATTTGAGGAGTGATCACAAGTATAGCAGATGGATTTTAATATAAAAAAGTGCAAAATAATGCACTTGGGCACAAAACACAGGGGCAGAGTATAAAATGGGTGGAGTGTTATTGATGACCACCAAGCAGGCAAAATACCTTGGGGTAATAATCTCTAATGACTTAAAGGTGGCCATGCAGCACAGTACAGCAGTTGGGAGGACTAGTGGGATGCTGAAGTGCATAAGGAGAGGTATCACCAGCAGAAAGATGGAGCTGGTGATGCCTCTGTATAGATCACTGGTAAGACCTCACTTAGAATACTGTGTATAGTTCTGGAGACCACATCTACAAAAGGATACAGATAAAGTGAAGGTGGTCTAGATGACAGCAAGTAAAATAGTGCTTGGCCCACATTACAAGTCCTATGAGGTGAGACTAAAGGAACTCAATATATACACCCTGAAAGGCAGAAGGGAGGGGATATATGTTAGAAACCTTTAAATAGCTCATGGGGTAAATAAAGTAAGGAAGGAGATATTTTTCAGAAAAAAATTCACATAAACATGCTGTGAAGCTGGAGTGGGTTAGGTTCAGAAGAGATGTGAGAAAGTACTTCTTCACAGAAGGGGTAGCAGATTTTTGGAATAGCCTACCAGCTGAGGTGGTGGGGTGAAAACAGTGGGGGAAGGGTTCAAGACTGAATGGGATATGCATAAGGGGATCCTAATGAAAAGAAATGGGAGAAGCGAAAATAAACCAGAGATTAAATATGGTCTTCTGCGATATTGTAGGTAGGAGAAAAAAGGGCAGACAGGTTGGATGATGTGGTCCTTATCAGTCAACAAATTCTATGTTTCAATGTAACTAACAACAGTAATCTAAGCTGGACAGGTACTATTAACATTGCAGATTACATTTTAGTGCATACCATGTACAGATGAAATCCCATAGTCATTGTATTAACAGTGCATTAGGGTAGTTTTCTGCAGTTTTAGTAGTGCAGCAGAGCTTTGCACATATTCTCAGCAAGTACAAAAGAGACAGATTTATTAGGCCATAATAACAGTAAGCATGCCTTTAACCATAGAGAAAAGAAACAAAGAACAGTATTCTGTAGGAGGGGGAAAAATATTTTAAGTAATCTCCTTTATCAATAACAGCATAAATTCAAAATACTGTCAAAGGACAACAAATGTAAAACTTGCCAATAGTAGTACATAGTAAATATATTTTATCAAATGACAGCACTGTAATTGGTATACACCAAGAAATGCTACACTAGCAATATTATGTACCATATGTTGCCCTTACAATAGCAATGTTATGTACTATATAAAACAAAGATCCTCTGTGTGCAAGCACTGAGGCAATGGTTACCCCAAAGGGCATTTGGCCAGGAAGCTAAGTTTCAAAGAAATACTAAATCACACATGCCCCCACAATGCAAAGCATCATGGGCTACATATGCAAATCACCACAGAATATTGTGCTGGTTCAACTTCATTCCACTGTGGTGTCAAACAGATGAGGCATACTGATGAGTCCTGGTAGGATGAAACACATGTCTATGTCTTATGTTGGCACCCTTTGCAAACTGTGTGAGAGGCCTTTTGGCACCATTCATTTCTGTTTAAAGGGACACTGTCAACCTGTATTTCATCATATTATTTCTAGTTGAAACCCCACATTTTATGATTGTTTAACCTCTCTAAAATTCATTGATGCTGCTGTTTGTTTTGTCTGTAGCCTTGCTTAGCAGAACTGAAATACATGGCAATGTATATTTATAAACAATCTTGTTTTTGTTTACAGTCATGGTCCTGTTCTTACTGCTTATGTCCTGAGCACTAGAAACACACACAGACAGTGCAGTCACTCATAAGACAGTAGCCTCCTAATCTCCCAATGCATCATGAGGGGCTAGACTGTTTTGTGGGTGTTCCCAAGTACAGGAAAGATGCATCTGGAGTTGATCAAGGAATGTAAAACAAACCTGTTTTGGTGTGA
The DNA here is from genome assembly GCA_016271365.2 of Neoceratodus forsteri. Taxonomy (NCBI): domain Eukaryota; kingdom Metazoa; phylum Chordata; order Ceratodontiformes; family Ceratodontidae; genus Neoceratodus; species Neoceratodus forsteri. Next base: position 631,163,672 of record CM057455.1, on the reverse strand, counting down.
TAACACCAGTATGTTGGAAAGTCTGTTTTTTACTTTTTTAAAGAAAATAAGAGTCAGAATCAAACTAGCAGCTATATCAACTATCTTTACATAATTTTGACAATCATAAAATATGTTTTTTAAACTAGGGACACTTTGAGACCTAGGGGGGTTGACAGTGTCCCTTCAAAGTTGAACCAGCATAATATTCTGTGGTGATTTGCATATGCAGCCCATAATGTTTTGCATTGTGGGGGCATGTGTGATTTTGTATTTCTTATGTACTATATGTTGCCCTAACATTTTCTGAAATGTGACTGAAATCCCTATATATAGCTGAAACACAGTTACAAAACTATCAAAGACTTTTCTTTTAATCCAGATATGTGTCTACTGTAGGACTGCTTTACAGATTCGTTCATGGGGCAGTTTTTGCCTAGTGGTTAGAGCATAGAGTAAGGGAAGAGAAGTGGTCCATAGGCATCTTGTGTTTGGCTTTGAGTTTGAGACCATTAATTTGGTTCAGCTTTGAAAATTTAGATTCACCATGTCTGTTCCCAATACAGTTACTATCATGGGAAAAGTAGACTGCAAATGGGGTTGGGGGGGGGAAGAAAAGCTTTGATGATAGCAGTCGATATTAATTGCTATAACTTACTTGTGGTAGATTTTGTTGGCATGCATCTACTGTGGATTAATGCTTCTGGTGTTGTATCAGAATCTGCAAATCTCTAAGACCACCACAGCTCACTGTAATCTACAGCATTACTTACAATTCATTGCTTACCGCGATATATATACTGCTCTGTAGTCTCTACTTTACATCCCTATACTCCTCTGGAGTTTGACTCCATTGATCTTCACATTATACAGTACCTCCAAAAAATAAATAAATAAAAATATAAACGTTTTTCATCAAAAATATAAAATAAAAGGAAAGGAAAAGAACATGTATTAAATGTAGGTCATTACATTGCCTGTAATGGATCTCCTTTAACTGGTATCAGATCCTTTGTTCTTGGTGGCACACCTGATCATATTCAACTTGTTGGTGTTGACAATATAAATGTTGTTTTAGGAGTCATCAGGAGGAGGAGTTGTGCTGCTACTGCAGGGAGTGGCAATACGGACTGTGATGCCAGTGACAGTGGAAGAAGTCCAAAGAGAGTTGACACCAGAAGGTGAAGGAGTTGGAAAAGTAGTAGATGTCAATTGCGATATATAGTCAAGGACTTAAACAGATATTTGCAGCTATTCACAATACTTCTAAATATATTTTCCCTGGTGGCTCGTTAGTGGCATTGAAGGCAGCAAGGAATTTCTCTAGAAATATTGCATAAGTTTCATGGAATATCTGTCCATGTCTTTGACTACAATTGTAGAAATAATCAAATGAATTGTTAGAGATTATGTTTGGTAAGCTGAGTTTAAGAAAGTGAAGAATTCCAAATTCTCTGTATCTAGCCTTTATGTGAAGTCAGCAGAAGAGGAGGAGGAGGAGGCGGCATGCAACTTAAAGCTTGTGAATACACATTCTTGATAGTTTCTTCATGATGTTTTTGCTGCTCTACCATAAGTGTATGCAACAGTTTCTGTTGGATATATTCTACTGTGCGCATCCAGGGAGAGATGAACACATCTTTATATCTGGGATCCAGTACTGCTGTGATACCAAATTGTTTGTCCAATTTAATGCTGTCAAACCTGCATGTAAATTGTGTCAGAAAACTGTCCAAGATCCACAGAGCTACTCCTGCCAGTAATTGACAAAAACTGCATGAAGATCAGTTTTTCAAAGTGTATTCACTATTTTATGTCAAAATAACAAAATATTGGTTACTGAGTACCTTTGACCTCTCTCAGTGCACATTCAGGCACAGCGCTTCGGCACCAGACCCATCTTCTGAATTTCTGGTGCTTATGGTCTCTCCCAGGAGGTCTACAGTGCACAACCCCTGAAACTGAGGTGGATTCCATTGGGAGGATAGAAGGCATCCACACTTCAGTATGTGATGTGAGGGGCTGAAGGCTGGCCAGTTGGCAAGTCAGGACAATAAGGCAGCACCATCATCCTGCTTGATCTGGGTATTACCACTTGTTTCTCCTGTCCTCATTGGAAGCAGGCATTAAGGCACCTTGTTCACATGGGCACACACTTGCCTGATTGTGCACAGCATTAGCTGGTTTCCTCCCCCCACCACCACAAACTGTGCTAACTGCACTACTACCTGTGGTTATCAAGATGGCAGTATTGCAGAGGAACTTGCTGCCCTCCCTATCTTGAGGAAGAGAGCATGCTCATTCCTTTTCCCCCCAGCCAGCCCTACTGTTTCAGGCTCATTGCAGAGCCTTGGTCACCAGTGTCATCTCTGCCACTTCTTGAATGAGTATTACATCCTGCTGCTACTGTTGTGATGACTCAGATGAAATAGTGGTTTCACCATCTCCTCTAGTGACTGATAAGAGCTCTTCTGTAACTTTCTGATGTGCAGTATGCAAGAAAGAAGGCATTGTCACTCATAAACCACAGTGATGCAAAATGAGAAAAATGTGAATTGTGACATGGGGAGGAGGAGGATGATGATGAAGAGGGTGTGTTATTTCAGAAGCAAGACATGAGACATGATGTCTCTGGAACTGTCCTCACTTGGAAAAGCTGGAGGAAAGCAGTTTAATGCAGGCATATAATGACTCGGGTAGCATACATTATTTTTATAATAAACTCAGCACATATGTAGGTGTGTACACTGGGTCTCACTCTAACTTTTTGTTGTTGGACCCTTTGTGAAGCAGTACCTGTCTGCTACAAAAGGACACATCAGTTGGCTAAGGCTATGAACCATTCATCTTAACTCTTCCCATACCTAACATGACCTGTCCTTCTCTGCTTCTGTTGGTGCATATGACCTGAGTGGGGACTGAAACAGGACATGGCTGTTAGGATGTTACCATACTCACATTTGAAATCATTGGCCAGAGCTTAAAATCCTGCCCTCCCCTTCCTGCTCCTGTCAGACTCCTACCTGACCTCTCCTACTTTGGTCCCCTCATGGTGTCAGTTTATGTCCCAACTATTGCTATTCTGAACTGTTTCAACCTGCCATTATCAGTTTAATTGGGCGTTGGTGCTGCTCATGGCTTCAGCTTCTATCAGCCAATGTTATTTTGCCCTTGTACCATGTTCTATTGTATACTGGTTGCACTTTATTCTTTTTTTGAAATGCTTAAATGTTACTGTGTAGGAAACATAGAAACATAGATTTTGTCAGCAGAAATGGACCTCTAGGACCATCTAGTCTGCCCCTTGTCCCTGGCTATTTCATCACCAATGACCAAGTTGTTAATGGGTGTCACTCCTTCCCCCATTCTTCTACCCAATATGCCCCTGTATCTATCCCACACATGCTTCATGCTCCCTACAGACTTTACCCCCACTATCTCCTCTGGCAGGCTGTTCCAGTCATCCACCACCCTTGCTGTGAAAAAGTATTTCCACAAATCTCTCCTAAACGTTCACCCTCTTAGCTTCATTGCATGCCCCTTTGATCTAGTGCCTTCTTTTCTCTGAAATAGACCCTCCACTTTCACCTTGCTCAGTCCTGTGAGGTACTTGTAGGTTTCAATCATGTCCCTTTTTGCTGTCTTTTCTTTCAGGGAGTACATGCTTGAGTTCCTGCAGCCCTTCCTCCAAATGCTTTTCATGAACCCCCCATCACCATTTTGGTTGCCCTCCTCTGTACCACCTCCACCCTTTCAATGTCCTTGTGGATGTGCAGTCTCTAGAACTGGGCACATTAGTCCTGGTGGACCTCACTAGTGAACAGTACCACAGCAGCTCTGCCTCCCTCCACCTGCTAGAAATCCTTCTCCCAATGCACCCTAGCATGCTGCTATTTATTTATTTGGTATTTGGAAAAGACCTTTGAGTGCAAGCTCTTTTACAAAGGTTCCGAGTCAGGTTAACAAAAAAAATCAGAAGATGAGTTACAGTATTCAAACACCTTGAAGAATAACAATTGGTTGCAATATTACAGTAATTTATCACTAGACAAGTACAGTTCATGACACAGTAATGAAACATATACAGTATTTACAATTCTTAGTGTGTATCTCTGGTTTTGTGGGTTTGATTATGCAACAGTGAGTGAGATAGTAAGCAGTGGTGAGAGAACATGGGGGAAGCAGCCTCAGGATAGGGCCTTGTTGAGATATAAAGTTGAGAATGTGGCTGTTGGGTGAGGGGGGAGGGATACCAGGGGGCACCATGGTGGAGAAGTGCTAGACTAAGGGCAAAGGTGTGGGCATGGGATGGTAGGATGCTGGAGTTGAAAAGGGCTCAAAGGTCAAAATGTGAGAAATATGAATGGACATGTGCCGGAGGAGTATGGGAATCTGTTACGGCAGGTGGAAAACTAGCAGATCATATGGGAGAGGTGCTACTGTCCTCCTATAGTGCAACTTCTTCTTACATGTTTGTCATGCTACCCGGCTACCTTGAGGTCCTCAGATGTGATGACCCCTAGGTGTCTGTCTTGCTTGGTGAACGTAAGTTCCACTCTCTTCTTGTTATACACAACCCCTGGTTTCTGCAGTCCTAGGTGTATAAGCTTGCACTTTTTGGAAAGGCTGCCACTGAACTGGAGGAAGAAAACACTCTCAAAGGGTTGTACCATTTGTTTTCTCTTTTTTATTGCAGCAACTGTGCTTAAAGTGCTTCAATGTGAAGGGGATGGACTGAGTATTGTGTGGGACTGTGTGTGTGGGACTAGGGGAGGATGAAGGATGCCGACAGAGAGAGGCAGAGGGTGGGAGTGAACAAATAGAAGTACCCAATGGACCACTTGACTTTGACAGGCCAATAGGGCCATGGATCTCTGACAGTACATAAGCAGCCATTTTGGTAGTTCACGCTCCACTAGAAGTCTGCCACTGAGCAGGAGAAGGTGAACACTCTAGGAGGAGGAAGTACCATTTGTTTTCTCTTTTTTTATTGTAACAACTGTGCTTAAATAACTTCAATGTGAAGGGGAATGACTGAGTATTGTGTGGGGTTGTGTTTGTGGGACTAGGGCAGGAGGGAGGATGCCGACAGTGAGAGGCAGAGCGTGGGAGTGAACAAAGAGAAGGCCCAACAGCCCACCTGACTCTGACAGGCCTATAGGACAGCAGAGCACCATGTTTTTTATCCAGTGGGGCTATTCGCCCTTTACTTGAGTGAACCCAAAGTGTTAGTGCCATGAAGCAGGAGTGTGGCATCTGATTAAGTGGTGTCTGCAGGGTGTCCACTTGGAGGACCACAGGCCCTGCTGGGCAGGGTCAACAGTAGGAAGGAGCATTGGGAAGAAAAAAAAACAATATATTTAAAATGGCAGAAGAAGAAATGTGATACAGAGAGGATGTGGAGACCAGAGAACTAGGGTAGACAGATGAACTGGGGAGAAGACTGGAGGGGTCAGGATGACTGGAGTAGTAGATTGAGGGGAGGTTAGGAGGTTGGTCAACTACAATGGATGTGGGGCAGCCATTTTCTTGGGGACCATATGGAGGGAAGGAGGCTGTCCAGTGTGTAGTCAGATTGGCCAGCTTATGCAGGAAATAGGAAGGTTGTGATGGGAGCTAGGGGGAGTAGGAATGACAGAGGTGGGTGATGGGGGGCTATGAAGACAAGGAGGGCTCCTCCACATACTACATTGGGCAGTCAGAGGTCAGAATGGGGAGGGCAGAAAAAGGGTCCAGGAGCATCAACTCCTCAAGACCAGGGTGCACCAGGTTGGGAATTTGAAAAGTGGTAGGGAATGGGGGAAGATGGAGAATGGATAGTGGGCAGGATGAGGGAAGGCAGAGGCAGGACAAGGTAACAGGTGAAAGCTTGGGCAGGGGGATGGGGACTCAGAATACATTCTCAGTGCTGGCTAGTGGGGGAGCAGAAGGATGGGGACAGCATAGAACAAATGAAAGGGAAGGGAAAAACGAGGGAGAGGGCAGTGAACAAGTTAAGGGGAATGGCAGTAGGGGAGAAAGTGGGGGAGGCAGGGAAGTACGGGTGTTGTTAAGGCACTACTAACAAGAAGGAGCAGAGGGGAAAATACAATGGGGGTAGAGGATGAACATAAGAATAGGCCAGGGGGGCAATTCAGTGGAGGGGAAGGATTTTGGGCTAGGTAGGAAACATGAAAGGGTTGGAGGGGGGAAGATCAGAAGAGGAGGTACAGCCGGTGAGAAACAGGGAGATGAGGGAGCAGGAGACTGGGGAGGGGGCACTTTAATTCAGGGGCCCGAGGCAGGGCACAACATGGGGTTAGGGCAGGCATTAGGGGAAAGGGCAGTCATTCTGGTTAATTAAATTCTGAAAGGAATGAGTTGGGGAGGTAAGAAAGCAAGGAAAAGCCATGCCTGGGTGGACTGTATGTCAGTTATGAAGACAGGGAGGGTGGGTCAGATCATTCAGAAATGTGTGTAGAAGGGAGGGGATAAACATCACATTATGGTGCACCTAGGTACAAACATCCTGGTAGGGGGAGTAGGGTGGAGGAGGTGCAAGAGAGAGTAAGAGTAAGAGTAAGGAAAGTCTCTTTAAGCTGAGTGGCAATGTGAAGGAAAAAATACAGTGACAATATGTAGAAATAGCAGTACCTAGAGTATGAAACTTAAGACAAGCATTTCCCTGAAGTCATGTGAGCATTTCTTGCTTTTTATGTAACGAAACTTAGAAGTAACTTGCCCAATCAGAGTTATACACAAACAGAAATTATGCCAGCACACTGCAGCAAAATGTAACCAATAGAAAATGACAAGCAGCAGTGTATATAAGCTGTGTGCAACTGTGACTAAGTGAGTTTGTTGTGTTGTTCTGAACTCTGCTGATGCCAGAGACAATGAAGTCCCATATACATATGTATTAAACTTTCTTGTTACTGCATGCAGTATTCCTGAGCCTGATTTTAAACTAAAGTATAAGAAGGATATATTTTTTCCACAACAATTTTGGCGTAGTCGGCAGGATCGGCACGGACTGGACCCGGAGTAGTCCCGGTCGGGGACAAAGTCCCAAGACTTCTGGTAAAAGTACCAAAAAAGAGAGGGAAATCTGCCTCCAGTATCAAACTACGGCGAGCGGAGCCAGAGTGGAACCGTCCCTGATCGTGGAGGATTTTCTTCAGATCCAGACGGCGCCTATCAATTGTAAGTATCTGCCCTTAAGTTACTGCATGTAGTAAAGAGAAGAGAAAAGTTTAGTAGTATCTGATATCAGAATAGTTTGAGCTTGAAAAAAGTGGCAAAAGTAACTATTAGTCTGAGCCTGAAAAAGTGGCAAAAGTGACTAGGCGCCGTAAAATAGGTTCGGTTAAAAGTAGCCAAGGGAGTTTGAGTCTGCCCTAAAAGAAGTAATATTGGAGATTGGGGGGGCCAAAGAGCCTTTAGGTAGGCTGAGCACCCTCACATGAAAGAAACGAGGTAGATAGGGTAAGTCAAAAGTAACTCCCAAAGTTTGAAACCGACCAAGTGAAACTGTGAGAGTAATACACATACAGAGCTGGGAGAGGAACTATGGGTACAAGTCAAAGTAAAAAACCAGGGAACGAGGTAATATGTGCTGGTCCAGTGAAATGTATGCTAGAAAAATATGGGCAGAGTTCAGTTTTGGAGGTGGGACGTTGTCATACCCTGACAAGAGGCTTATTTCCATTAATGGGGACATTTAGTATAGACATGTTAAAGGAAGTGAGAATCATTCTAGGAGAAAAAAAAAAAGCCAAAGATTGATTGGACAAGGTTTTGCAGATGGAAAAGAGAGGCAGAACATAGGCAGGAGGGGGAAGCCATTATCAATTAAGACCCTGACAGGTGGTAGCACAAATGCCTCTAATACAGTATCCCAACCCGAATGTGGCAGCAGCGGCACAGACTCCCTATATAGGGGTAAACAGACCATGAAATCCAGATGAGCTTCGGGAGGCTCTAAAGGACATTCCTAAGCCACAAGATAATATTGCAGTGTTCGTGGCCCTGAGACAAAAATTCAAAAAGGTAACAGATTGGCCCCGAATAAAGAACACCAAGCAAGGACCACATGAGTCAGTGCAGGAGTACAAGAAGAGACTTGAGACCGTGTTTAAACAGTACTCTGGAAATGACAGAGGCAATCCGGCATACGAGCACCAGCTTGCAATGGTGTTCTGCTCAGGACTGAGAGAGCAAATAAGAACTGGGGTCACGACAGTGTGTATAGGTTGGGAAATGAAGACAATGGCAGAAATCATGCCTTTTGCTGAGCATGCTGAGAGACAGCAGCGTGAGACCAAAGAGAAAACCAAGGAGAAGTTAAAAAAGGCCCAGTTAATGTACTTTGAGGGAGGAGGCAAGGGAGGAAGAGGAAGAGGATGAGGACGCGGGGCACAGGGAAGACCCCAGCAGAGAGAAGGAGCAGAGCGGGGTAACTACGAAAATTATACCTGTTATACTTGTGGAGGTCGAGGCCACATAGCACGTAGCTGCCCGAATAACCAAGGACAACCAGCCCAACCATATCCACCACCCCCTCCTCCCTAGCGAGCCCGTGATTATGACCAACAACAGGATCAACAGTGGGAAGATGACAGCTAGCAATTAGTGGAACAGCATCAGATATTTCTGACTGCCTCGCAGCACCATAGCGATGAACCAAAAATGACACTGATAGTAAATGACGAAAAACTTTCTTTCCTTATAGACATGGGTGCCTCAATGTCTGTGATCAGAGACACTGACATAAAACTAAGATCGACAGAGAAGACTATTGAGACTGTGGGAGCCTCAGGGGTTGTAATGCATGAAAAATTAACCCAGCCACTGGAAGTAAAATGTAAGGAAGCGGTCATACAGCATACTTTTCTGTATAGCGGATTCTGCCCTGTAAACCTCATGGGAAGGGACCTGTTGGCCAAACTCAATGCCCACATAATCTGTACAAAAGGAGGGTTAGAGTTTAAGTCTCAAGTAGCCGGGTTGTGTTCCTTAGCTACCATGGGTAGTAGTGATTGGCTATACTGCTGGGAGTTGACAGTAGAAGCAGAGAAGGAGTGGCTGTTGGGCTTGGCAGAGGCTATTACACACAACCTGCAGGTGCATATGGACCTGCATTGCACTACACACTACTCAATAGGGGCAAGAGATAGCGAGTATGAGTGTGGGGAATGGGGAAGGCAGCCAGTGGAGCAGACCCTAAACATCTCTGAAATATATGTGGCTAAAGATCACTGCGCAGCAGCAGTGGGGCTCAGCCAAGAACAACAGAAAGTGTTCCAGGTCCCAGGGTCATACCCACACATATCACTGGCTAGGGACCCCTCTATTCCCTTGAAGGATTTGGGGCCATGGATAGAATGTGTAAGGCAAATGGATGACTGGGTGTGTGAAGGAGACAAATGGACATCAGAAAAAGGAAGGTGTACAAAATATGAAATTAAAAAGAGGGTAACAGTGCAAGTAGAAGAGAGGGAAGTGAAAGTAGAAAGAGAGAAGATGAGTGAGGAGAAGGAGCAACAATCAGAGACACTAGATTGGGTCGAGGAAGTACCCACATATCTGTGGGCGACATCAAAATATGATGTAGGGTTAATAAAAAATGCGCAGCCCCTGTCAGTGAAACCAAAGTCCTCCTTTAGGCCACATAAGCACCAATACCCATTGGGAAAAGAAGCAGAGGAAGGCATAGCACCAGTCCATGCGGCACTGGCCTTTGTAATTTGTGCTTGCTACAAGTATGTACTGTTAGAGCCAATGATGGTTTTCACAGTTCAGGCTGCTTCTAGGAGAAAAGCAGCGGCTGATTAAGTAACATTAGATAAGCAACATTTAGAGAAAGAAAATAAACTACTGTGGATGTTCGCACAGTAGGTGTGACTACAGACGGGATGATTTGAAAATCCTCCCCCCATGTTGCCTATCTGTGTAGTTTCAAATTTTTTATCAATTTCAAGTTCCCTTGCCTCCTATAGAGGCTGAAACATTTGATCCCAAACCCAGGTACTGGGGACCTCCACCAGATGGATCTCAACCTAGTACCTAGTACTGTTACAGATTTTTTGTTTTGTTTTTAAACTGCAAACCAGAGCTCTGGGAAAAGACTTGGTTTGGCAGGTTACTAAAATGGCCAAAAGAAAACCTTTGAAAGGGTTAATAGCTGCAGCATTTGAAAATTATCATGAAGGTCCTGCAGTCGGTTTTCTCAATCGGACCAGTGTATCAGAAAAGAAGAAGGAAAATTCCTTGGTAAGTCTAAATTTTTTTATTATTTGAAGTTTTTTTAATGTCTGTCTGTTTTATTTCTGTAATACATATACTAAACAAGGTAATGCTCCATCTCTCTTGTGCGTATTTTCCAGTGTATATCTGTGTTCTGTAACTGTGTTCTGTTGTCAAGGTTGCGAGATAGGATTGGCTGCCTTCGGTGCACAACACGTTACAATAAAAAAAAAGAAGAAGCTTTTTGCCTCATATCTGACTGTTTTAATTGGTTTTATTTTTAATAAAACATTTGTGCTGCCTAGATAGGGTCAGTAAAGAACTTTTGTATGTAGTTGTTGGTTGAAGCAGGTAGTGTTGAAGGTAAAGAGATATGACGTCATAGATTGCAATGTGCAGAAAGATTTGTAGTTTGCAAGCAATGTGCCAAGCCACTGCTAGGTAAAAATGTAATGTGTTAACAGCTATGAATGGCTTTATCATACTACTAGTTAAAACCAGAAACTTTTTGCAAAATGGCAGAGTGCCATATTTTGGCTATGCGCCAAAAGGTGTAACCATGTTATACTAGATGTGTTCACTTACAGATGGTATGTTGTGCTGTATTTTAAAGGAGTTGAAGGTGTTTAAAAAGTGTTTTGTTCTAAAAGATTTGGCATGGAGATATGTATAAATGTGTTGGACAGGCAGGAGGCAGTACATATATCTAAAACACGTACAGTTTTCTAATGAAACTATGGGCATTACCTCAGCAAATTGGTGTCAAATAATGGCAGTCTTATTTTCTGTTAAGCATTTCTTTTTGTGTATGTGTACTGTCTTGGCCAGCAGTTTTATTGTGTGCTCTATTATTATTTAAAGATATTTTAATATCAGTAGTGTTCAAGGACAGTACAAAAATAACTGGGTTTAAATGACCCTTGCATGCACACTGTGACCTTTTGCACATTATTTGACCTTCTTGTGTTTTAACATTTTATGTTACTACCAGTTCAAACTTGATGTGTATTCCATACCTAAAGCACAACTTTCCACACAAAATGTATGTTTTCATGATAGCACACCAAGAGTGAACCATGTAATTTGACTTTTTATTGCAAAACTAGTATTCTAAGTAAATAGGAACATGACTGTGGACAGGTAATAGATCTGGACTGCAAACCCCGACCGGACATTACTAATGTGCAGTTTTTTGTGGATGGGTCGGCCCAAAGAGATGATAAAGAAAGCCCCTTAGTGGGATATGCTGTGTGCACACAAAATAGTCTTGTGAAAGGTGCCAAGTTGGCTCCACGAACGTCGGCCCAAGCAGCCGAATTAATTGCATTGACTAGAGCCTGCATACTTGCAGAGGGGAAGGCTGTTAATATTTATACTGACAGTCACTACGCATTCGGGGTAGCACATGATTTTGGTACCTTGTGGAAGCACAGGGGATTTACGACAGCAGCAGGAAAACCCATTGCGCATGCGAACCTGGTAAAGGACTTATTGAATGCTATACAAAAACCAAAGCAAATTGCTATTATTATGTCAAGCCCACACGCCTAATACAGACTTTTGTGTCATTGGGTAATGCGAGGCAAGATGCAGCTGCAAAAGAAGCAGCCCTCTGGTGGTGTTTCAAAATTCTTAATGTTGTCTGTTACTACTAACCAACTTAATTTATTTTCAGCCAAGGATGTTGTTACGTTGCAACAGTCGGCCAGTGCAAAGGAGAAATGAAACTGGAAAGCAAACTGTAAATATGATGTTAACACTAAAAGTATGGATAGCCCCGATGGTGAGGTTTTGGCTCGCAAGTAGTTTCCTTTTGCTTAAGTTGGCCCATGGGGCCAATCATGTCTCAAAAGTGGAATGGTAGACCTTGTAAATAAATACTGGTGTGTTGTAGGATTCACTGTATGTGCTGAAGAATTTTGTAAGAGATGTATCATAAGTATGCAAAATAATATCGGCAGAGGACTCCAAGTAACCCCCTCTGCCCACCCTTCTCCTACAGGACCTTTTGAGCACCTAATGATGGATTTTATTGAGTTAAATCCATGTGAAGGGTACAAATATTGTCTAGTAATTGTAGATATGTTTTTAAAATGGGTAGAGGCCTTCCCGGCTAGAAAAGCCACAGCATGCACAATGGCAAAGGCACTAATAAGGGAAATCATTCCCCGGTGGGGTATCCCCACCAGGCTCTCCAGTGATAATGGGTCGCATTTCTCAAACTAAGTAATTAAAACCCTGTGCAAAGCACTGCAAATAAATCTGAGAATGCATTGTGCATACCACCCCCAATCGGGAGAAGCTGTGGAAAGGGCAAACCAGACCCTTAAAGTAAAATTGACCAAAATCATAGCAGAAACTGGTCTTAGCTGGGTAAAGGTGCTACCTCTGGCACTTATGAGCATGAGAGGGAGGCCTACGCACATGGGATTGTCACCACATGAGATTTTAATGGGAAGGCCTCTCAGAATGACAAATGTTCCATTTCCCCAAAATAGAATGACGTTGCATGGTATAGACAATGAAATGATTGCCTATTGTTTATCCCTTAATGCTGTCTTGAGATCTCTATCCTAGGGTTAAAGCAGCTTTATCTATACCCTTGAGGGCCCACTCCATCAAAACAAGCCAGGAAATGTCGCTGGTGAAGGACTTTCGGAGAAAAAAGTGCTGTGCTCCGAGGTAGAGAGGACCGTTCCAAGTGCTACTTACGACAGCCACAACGGTCAAGATCGGTGAAAGAGAAACATGGATCCATGCTTCCCATTGCCGGTTGATGACGGCTCCTGAGGAAAAATGAAGAAAAAGACTGTTTTACAAATTGCAGGGGTGGCATGTGTGGTGGGAACCACCGTGGTCTTTCTGACTTTAATGACTCTTAAAACAGACCACAAGACTGTGAGATATAGCCGTAGCCTTGAACCCCTGCATGCTACTAATACTTGGTGGACTTTAATGAAATTGTATGCTAATAATGCAAATCAGTCAGATTGTTATGCGTGCACATACTCCCCATTTTCTGCAGCTATTGGGCTACACCTAAAACCAAAACCCCAGTAATGGCCCCTTTGCTCACCAACCAGGAAATAAATGCACAACTGCCATTTTATAATGATATATTGTAGAGTTGATACAGAGTATCAAAAGGGGGGAGTGTGAAGGAAAAAATACAGTGACAATATGTAGAAATAGCAGTACCTAGAGTATGAAACTTAAGACAAGCATTTCCCTGAAGTCATGTGAGCATTTTTTGCTTTTTATGTAACGAAACTTAGGAGTAACTTGCCCAATCAGAGTTATACACAAACAGAAATTATGCCAGCACACTGCAGCAAAATGTAACCAATAGAAAATGACAAGCAACAGTGTATATAAGCTGTGTGCAACTGTTACTAAGTGAGTTTGTTGTGTTGTTCTGAACTCTGCTGATGCCAGAGACAATGAACTCCCATATGCATACGTATTAAACTTTCTTGTTACTGCATGCAGTATTCCTGAGCCTGATTTTAAACTAAAGTATAAGAAGGATATATTTTTTCAACGACAGCAACCATAACACAAGGGGTACAGTCTTAAGCTGGAGGGTGGGAGGTTTAGGAAGGAGGTCAGGAAGCACTTCTTCACAGTGAGGGTGGTGGACACTTGGAATGCGCTGTCGAAAGAGGTCATCTTTCTGAAGACAGTGGGCAGCTTTAAGAGAGGCTGGGATAGGCATAGGGGGAAGAAAAGGATCATGGTTAGAGAGGATGGGAGGAGTGGGACAGGCAGGAGGGCAGGGACATTAGCACAAGCTGTGAACCCTGCAATACGAGAAGACTTGATAGACCAAATGGCCTTCTTCTGTTGGCTTCTTTGTATGTTTGCATGTATGTAAGAGAGGTTAAAGGAGGTTGGAAGAATCTGCACTGAGGTGGGTAGATTGGTGGCATTCTCGGAGGTTCTCCTAGTATCTAGGGCAAGCTCCACTAGGAAACAGAAAACTGAGGAGTTTAACAATTGGCTGGGGAGGTGAAACATCATGGGGGGTATGGGGTAGTAGGAAGTTGGGGTGTGACATAGGATAAGAAAGAACTCTATGAACTGGATAGGCTGCACCTGAGCAAGGAGGGCACAAGGACTTTGAAACAAAGGCTAGAATATTACATTACTACTAAAATAACTTTTAACTGAGGGGGGGCAGAGGGAGACTGCAAAGTGAAGTCACCAATCAGGAGAAATCGGAAGGCTTCTCCCCCCTCCCAGAAAGGCCATGGCGAGGGAGAGAGAGCAATCTATCAAGAAGTGGAATAAGGGGGGAGACTGGGAAAGGAGAGGCAGGGGACATGGTGGAAAGTAGTATCCTTAAATGCCAGGAGCTTAGCAAACAAGGTAGCATAATTCACGTTATAATGATGGCTGAAGAAAAGGTAGATATTGCAGCCATCACAGAAACCTGGCCACTCAATACCATGACTGGGATCTCATCCCTGGATACAGGGTGTACCACAAAGACAGGGAGGGGGCAAGAAGGGGTAGCAATTTATGTGAGGGATAGGATATTATGTACCAGGGACTAGGGAGAAGAGGGGAAACCAGAAGTCATATGGGTACAGCTCCAAAACTCCAAAGATAGGAATGTTCAGCTAGGGGTGGTATACAGGCCACCCTCATAGAACAAGAAAAATGACAGGAAGTTGGGAGAGCAAATCAGGAGGGTCAGTGGCAGAGGGAGTATGGTCATAGTGGGTGACTTCAATGTGCTTTGGAATGATTGGAGAAGACTACCACAAATACGAGGGAAAAGGTACTGCTGGAGGCTATCCAAGACAGCTACCTAGTGCAGGGGGTGACATAGCCCACCAGAGAGGGTAACATACTGGATCTTGTGTTAACAAATGAGGACCAAGTCCAGGATATAGTAATACAGGACCTTCTAGCAGGCAGTGATAACCACACAGTGTGGTCCTTCCTTCACATGGGGAGAGAGTCAGCCAGGACCAGTCCAAGAGTGGTAGACTTCAGGAAGACAAATTTTGCAAAGATGGGCAGCATCCAAGGGGGCATCTTGCTGAAATTTTCCCAGGGATGGATGCAGAACAGAAATGGTCTATCATAAAGAAGAGTCTGACATAGGCCACTAACATGTGCACCAAGTCACAGAGTAAGTAGTCTGGGTTTAAAAAACCTAGCTGTCTCAGCAAGGAAGTGGAAGGGAAAGTGAGGGAGAAGAGAGTGGCCTTCAACAGGTACAAGAAATCTGAGCAGGGGGAGGACAAGGAGGAGTACTCAAAGAAATCTAGGGAAGTGAGAAGAGCAGTCAGGACAGCAAAAGCGGCAAGGGAGCTGAGACTGGCTTAGGAGATCAGAGTGGGGAGAAAGGATTTCTTCAAGTACATAAGAGAGAAGAGAAGCTATAGGGGTGAGATTGTCAGGATCAAGAGGGAGGGGGCATCCAACACAGAAAGACAACACTTTCAGAACAGTTGGGTGCTAGGTAAAAGTCAATAAAAGAGCAAGAAAGAAAACCAGCACTCCAGATATCAGCATAATTTTTTTTTTACTGGCATCAAAGTGTAAAAACACCATTTACAAATAAGAGTGAAATAAGCAGCCTAACCCAGTAAGAGGGAAGGGGGCAGGACAGAAAACTGGGAAGACCAGGTGGAGGGACTCAATGAGTACTTCTGCTTGGTGTTCACTAAAGAAAAAGACAGGCCAATATCACAAGGAAAAGAAGGGATGGACGGGGAGTGGCAGAGGTAACAGACAGAATCATCCAGGAGGATAGGGTTCTAAAAGGTCTTAAAGCCTTGCATGTGGACAGGGCCCCAGGACCTGATGGAGTACATCCAAGAGTCCTGAAGGAGTTGGCAGAGGTCTTGGCAGGCCCACTGGCAGACCTATTCAACACCTCATTGGAGACAGGGAGTGTGCCCATGGATTGGAGGATGGCTCACTTGGTACTCCTCCAAAAGCATGGTCCCAGGGATGAACCAGGTAATTATAGGCTGGTAAACTTGACTTCCATCATGAGGAAACTAATGGAGACCATTCTAAGGGAATGATTCATAATCTTCCTGGATAGTAATGGACTCCAGGATGAAAAACAACAGGGGTTTGTCTCTGGAAGCTCATGCCAGACTCACCCAATTGACTTCTTTGACTGGGTCACATGCGTGGTTGATGGCGGCCATGGCATTGATGTCCTGTATCTGGACTTCAGCAAGGCCTTCGACTTGGTGCCACACGGAAGGTTTTTGGGCAAGTTGAGAAACCTGGAGGCAAGGAAGAAACAAGTGGGGTGGATTAGGAGCTGGCTGCAGAGGGTAATTGTAAGGGGAAGACCTCCAAGCCAAGACCTCTGACTAGTGGGGTACCATAGGCTTCAGTGCTAGGCCCCGTTTTATTCAACATCTTTATCAAGGACATTGCAGAAGGGATCAAGAGTAAGACCAGCCTGTTCACCGATGACATAAAGATATGTGCTGTAGTGGACAATGAGGAAGGGAGACAAGAACTCGGAGAGGATCTACCAAAACTCTAGCACTGGTCAGGTGTGTGACAGTTAGAGTTTAATGCTAAGAAGTGCATGGTCATGCAACTCGCAGACAGAAACACCAGGACCAGCTGTTGGCTGGGTAGGAGTGCACGTATCAATTCTGGAGGAAGAGAAGGACCTAGGGATACTAGTCACAGGGGACATGAGGACATCAGCACAGTGCCAGAGGGCAGCAGCAAGAGCCAGTCAGATGCTGGGGTGCATAACCAGGAGTATCATATCAAGTAGAGAGGAGGTTATACTGCCATTGTACGGATCAATGGTGAGGCTGCACTTGGAGTACTGTGTGCAGTATTGGTGCCTTTACCTAAATAAAGATGTAAGATTACTGGAGGGGGTGCAGAGTAGGGTAACAAAGATGATCCTAGGTCTAGCAGATAAACCCTGTGAGGAAATATTGTGGGAGCTCAACATGTAGTCCCTGGAGAATTGAAGGGAGAGGGGTGACATGATAAAGACCTTCAAATATTTAAAGGGCATAAACAGGGTCAAAGCAGGAGGATTGTTCTACTTAAAGGGAGGGAGAGTCATGAGGGGCACAGTCTGAAGCTGGAAGGGGTTAGATTCATGAGGGAGATTCATGGAGAGGGTGGTGCTGTGTGGAATGCACTACCAGAGGAGTTATTCTCACTAAAGAGAGTGAACAGTTTTAAAAGGTGATGAGATTGAGTCAAAGGGAGGGTAAGTACAGATAGGAACAAAGGGGGGGTCATCTGGGGGTGAGAATGATAGAAAGGGACTGAGGGAAGGCAGCTGCAGGAAAAGTAAACTACGAGCTGCACAGTCAGGCAGACTTGATAGACCTCTGGGCCTTTTTCTGCCAGTGCTTTGGTATGTTTGTATGTTCGTATGAAACCCAGCTGCCACCCCTAGACCATTCCTTTAGTTATTTCAGATCTGTTTGTATTCTCTCCACCCTTCCTGAGTGCCAAATCTATTGCAAATCTTTGGATCTTCCAAAAGAAATACACCTTACCCTCAATCTCCTCTGCAATGTTGCTTATGAAAACATTGAAAGGGACTGATCCCAGCATCAAACCCTGTGGCCCTCCATTAGTCACTCTGCTATCACTTGACTGGCTATCATTCACCACCAGCCTTTGCCTTCTTTCTATTAACAAGCTTTATACCCAGCTTGTCACTTTCTCCCCCACCTCCAGGCTGCTTAGTTTCTTAACAAACCTTCTGTGTGACACAGTGTTGAAAGCTTTACGGGAGTCCAGTTATGCCATGTCCACTGCTCTCCCTTGATCCACTATCCAGGTAACCCAGTCCAAAAATGTTGAGATTAGTTTGACATGACCTTCTCCCGTGAAACCATTCTGCCAGTGGTCCTGCAGCCCCTTTGTTTCCAGGTGCTCCATGAGCCCCTACTTCAGTAGTGTCTCTATTAACTTCCCCACCACTGATGTGAGACTAACTGGCCTGTATTTGCTAGCATACTCCTAACTTTCATTTTGCAGAGGGTCCACATTGGCCCTCCTCTGGAGCTTTTATAATATAGTGGTCACCCGGGGCAACAGACTAAGGAAGGAGAATGGGGTAGAGGGGGAAGGCTAGGACCCTGGATGGACAGTAGGGCCTATGGTTATATAGGGAACTTGGGCACACTGGATGCACTATTGGTCTTTGTCTGCCATCATTGTCTATGTTTCTATGTTTCTCCCATCTCCACTGAGGTGCTAAAGTGCACTGCTAGAAGTGCAGCCAGCATTGTGCCCAGTTCATTTAGGACCTCAGGATAAATCCCATCCAGTCCCTTCACCTTATTTTCCTTTAAGGCTTCCAATTCCTTTCAGACACTCTCCACTGAGAATGGACCTTTGTCCTCTTTCCCCTCTCCCTGTTTCTTCCTGCAGCATGCTGGAGCACCCCCTCCCCATGAAGATTGAGGAGAAGTAATATTTTAGTATTTCTGCTTTCTCTTGATCTTCCTATGCACAATCCCTCACTTCCCTCTTGATTCTCACTATCCTTCCCCTTGTCTTCCTCTTTTCCTCCACATAACTGAAGAAGGTTTTGTCCCTTTTTTTGACCTCCTTAGCTATCCTCTCCTCTATTAGTGCTTTGCCTGCCCTCACTTTCCTTCTTGCCTCCCTTTGTTTTGCCAGATATATCTCCCTGTCTTCATCCTTCTGGGTCTCCATATGCTTTCTAAATGCTGTTTTCTTCTCCTTCACTGCTCTTGCCACCTCCTTGGAGAGCCATAGTGGACTCATCCTCCTCATTCCCTTGTTCACTTCCTTCAAATGGCATGCTATTGTCTGGGCTATACCTTCACTGAGCCTCCACTCCACCTCTGCATTTCCCCAAAGGCATTTTCTGAGGCAGTTTCCCATTTTTTTAGAAATCTGCCTTTTTGAAATCGAGAACCCTTGCCTTAGTGCTTTCCCCCCGTCTTTTCTGTATGCCAATCCACACAGCATAGTGATCACACAGGGAAATGATAGAAAGTATACTTAGAATGGCAGAAAAAGGGGGGATATTGCTGATGGGTGATCTGAATATGCCAGATGTTAACTGGAGTGCAGTTGCAGCTGCCACTTCGAAGAGTGCAGTTATTCTAGATGCCTTACAGGGGGCATGCCTTAGACAACTAGTACTGGAGCCCACTCGAGAGGGAGCAATATTAGACTTGATTCTCTCAAATGGAGATGGAGAGAGGATTATAGATGGAAGTGGGTAGCCATCTGGGAACTAGCGACCATCGAACAGTATGGTTCACAATAAACACAGCAATAGAGTCAAGCCATACAAAGACAAAAGTACTGGACTTTAGGAGGGCTGACTTTGCCAAATGGGTGAGTGTCTAAGGAATGCACTAGCAAATGGGCAGGAAGGAGGGTGGAAGAACAATGGGGAATAATAAAACTGCCATCACAGAGGTAACGAGCCTTTGTGTGAAGCAAATAAACAAAACAAGATGATGTAAGAAACCACTATGGTTCTCAAAGGAAGTGCAGTGAAGGTTCAAGAGAAAAGAAAGCATTCAGGAAGTACAAGGAATCACAGAAGGAACAGGACAGAGAACTGTATCAGTTAAAGCAAAAGGAGGCTGGGAAGGCAGTCAGAACAGCAAAGGCCCAAACCGAGGAAAAGATAGCCAACTCAGTTAAGAAGGGGATAAAACCTTTATAGGTACATCAGGGAGCAAAGGAAGAACAAGGAGGGATAGTGAGGCTTAATAAAGGGGAGGATGGTGGGCAGAGGGAGACTGTGAAAAGGCAGAGATACTAAACAAATATTTTTGCTCAGTATTTACAAATGAAGAGGGGGAGGTACATAAAACAAACAGTAGTAACACTCTGGATACAGAAGTTGATACCAGCCCATTTACAGAAGAAAGGGTTCTGAAAGAACTCTTAAAACTGAAGGTGGACAAAGCAATGGGACCTGATGGGATTCACCCCAGAATTCTACAAGAACTAAGGGTAGAACTAGTGACACCACTGACTACCCTTTTTAACAAATCATGGGAGGATGGGGTGGTACCCGACGACTGGAGGAGGGCAGATGTGATTCTCCTTCACAAAAGTGGGAGCAAGGCAGAAGCAGGAAACTACAGACCTGTTAGTTTAACCTCAGTGATAGGGAAAATGATGGAATCACTTCTGAAGGAAAGAATTGTCGAGTATCTAGAGGTCAGAGGGGCACAGGACCCTAGGCAGCATGGATTCACAGCGGAAGGTCATGCCAGACAAATCTGATAGATTTCTTTGACTGGGTGACCAAAGTAGTAGATCAGAGAGGGGCTGTGGACATGGTCTACCTAGACTTTAGCAAGGCATTTGACACAGTCCCACACAAAAGATTAATATACAAGTTAGCCAGCCTGGGAGTGGGTCCCAAGATGACAGCCTGGGTAAAGAATTGGCTGGAGAATAGGACACAGATAGTAATAGTAAATGGAGTCCACTCAGAAGAAAGGAGGGTTACTAGTGGGGTACCATGAGGGTTCAGTATTAGGACTGGTCCTCTTCAATGTCTTTATAAGCGACATCTGGAAGGACTGGAAGAAAAGTATGTCTCTTTGCAGATGACACTAAGATCTGCAACAGAGTTGATGCACAGGGTGGGGTGGAAAGGATGAGAAGGACTTGGCAAGGTTAGAGGAATGGTCAAATGTATGGCAGCTTAGATTCAATGTTAAGAAGTGCAAGGTAATGCACCTGGGAAACAAAACCCAGGGAAGAGTACACAATGGGGGTGAGATACTAACAACAACAAAATGGAAAGGCACCTGGGGTAGTCATATCAGATGACCTAAAGGTGGGCAAGCAATGTGAGAGGGCAGCAAGGAGGGTTGGGGGTTACTGGGATGCATGGGAGAGACATCACCAGTAGAAAACAGGAAGTTATTATCCTCTGTACAGACAGCTGGTGAGACCCCATCTGAGTACTGTGTGCAGTTCTGGAGACCCAATCTCCGCAAAAGACATAGACAGGATGGAAGCTGTCCAGAGGAGGGCAACTAAAATGGTGCAGAGTCTGCACCGAAGACATATGAAGAGAGACTTAAGGAGCTTAATATGTATAGCCTCGAGGAAAGGAGGGAGAGGGGGCATGATAGAAACTTTCAAGTACCTCAAGGGAATCAACAAAGTCCAAGAGGGTAGCATCTTTCAAAAAGAGGTGTGCAAGAACAAGAGGCACAATTTGAAGATAGAGGCGGCTCAGAGGTAATTTAAGGAAGTATTTTTCACAGAGAGGTTGTGGATGCATGGAGCAGCCGTCCGAGGAGGTGTGGAGTCAAAATCAGTGGTGGAATTCAAGCATGCATGGGACAGTCATAAGGCAATTCTAGGGTGTGGGGTAAGAAGAAGTAGGCTGCTGGTTAACTAGGATCTGCAGCTTATCCAGTAGGTAGGGAAATGGGCAGACTGGGTGGGCCAAGCGGTCCTTATCTGCCGTCAAATTCTATATTTCTATGTTTCTATCACTTGTATCCAGTGGACTACCCACTGTGATGTCAATTATGCTGTCTCTGTTTATAAGTAACAGGTCCAGCACTGCCCCTTCTTTGTGGGTTCCCAAATCAGTTGCCTGAGAAATGCCTATTGAATGGAGTCGAGGATGGCCCTGCCTTTTGATGAAGCTGCAGCAAGAATGCCCCACTCTACATCCGACAGATTAAAGTCCCCAATTATCAAAATTCCCCCTTGCTGGCTATTCTACCAGGGTTCTGCCTAAATCATCCCCCTCTGTCAGAGGACTGTAGACCACCCCTGTGCAGATAACAGCCCCCAACCCCATCTCTACGCTGACCCATAGCACTGTCAGTCTTTTGTTCTCCCCCGTTGCCCTTATATCTCAGTGGCCTTATATACTCCTTCACATATAAAACAACCCCCCAACCTTTCTTCCATGACCTGTCCTTCTGGAATGTGGTGTAGCCTGGAATCCTCACTTTACTGTTGTGGTTGTCCATGCACCATGCTTCTATTACAGCCTCCAGATCCAGGTCTGCCTCTACAGTGGTTGCCTCATGGTCAGGAATTTTGTTTCTCAGACTCCTTGTATTGCCACACATGGCTCTCCATTTTCTTCATCCCTCACTCTTTCTAACCTACCTCCCCTTCCTGCTTCCTCCCCGTGTGCCCTTTGTTATCCCCTATTATGAGTTATTGTATCCCCTTTTCCTTTTTCTCTGGGTTGCACCTGGAAATGAACCTTGGCTCATTGTATCTTTCCTGCTTTACAGTTTTCAAGTAAATAAATAAATAATGCCTATGGTTTCCAAAATATGGGTAGACTTCACAAACCCCGAATGATCTTTATAACACACTGATGACAATATGCTTTCATCAGATTCATGGTGTCATCTTTAAAATATTCACACTCTTCAGAGGATCATTTTTTTTTTAGGTACAGTGGACTGACAGTGCTGATGGGGCTGGGTGGCAGAGGTGGTAAGACTGGAGGCTACTTTTGAAGTAATTAGACGGCAAATTTGAGATGATATATGTTGTTCATCCACCATGGAATAATATGCTTTTTGATAGCATTAGGCAGTGCAGCAGATATAATATATGAGAAGATAATATAGTATCAAAAAAGTGCTATGTCATCATGTGGGCTGAAAACAAGGGGACATAACATAAGGCTGGAGGGAGGGAGGCTTAGGGGAAATGCTAGGTAGCATTTTTCTCACAGAGAGGGTGGTGAATAGATGAATCAGCCTGCCAGCAGAGGTGGTGGAGGCGAAAACAGTACAGGGGTTCAAAAGTCCATGGGATAAGCATAAAGGCACCTTGCTGTACAGCAGTGTGGGGGAAGGCAGTCCAGATAGGAGTAGGGATTACCAAACCAAGTAGGGAAATGAGCAGACTTGGTGGGCTGTATGGTCCTTATCTGCCAAGAGATTCTATGTTTCTATGTAAAACAAAACAAAAAGGAAATATTAAATGCACGCTTACATTGGAAACTAGAGTTAGAATCAATGTTTTGATGGTAGCTCTTCTTTGGGAATTATCTAAAAGAAAAAAAAATTAAGTTAGTCTGAGGATACAGCATAATCTAACACAGCATGATACTGTATGAATTATGAAAAGATAATATAATATAGAAGGGAGGTTATGCTGCCATTGTATTGCTCACTGATGAGGCCCCACTTGGAGTAATGTGTCCAGATCTGGAGGCTACACCTCCACAAGGACATTGAAAGTGTGTAAGTGGTACAGTGGAGGGCAACCAAAATGGTGAGGGGGCTGCACAGAGAGCCATATAAGCAGAAGCTGCAGAAACTCAATATGTACTCCCTGGAAGACAGTAGAGCAACAGGGGACATGACTGAAACCTACAAGTAACTCACAAGATTGAGCAAGGTACAAGTGGAATATCTATTTTAGAGAGAGAAAAACACTAGAATAAGTGGGCATGCAATGAAGCCAAGGGGGGAAGTTGTGTGGAAATACTTCTTAAGAGAAAGGGTGGTGGATGACTGGAACAGAGGAGGTAGTAGGGCAAAGACTGTTGGAATCTTCAAACATGCACGGGATGTGCATAGGGGCATGTTAGATAGAGCAACAGGGGTGGGAGGGACACCTATGACCAACTAGGGAGAGTGGTAGTGGAACAGGCAGGAACAAGGAAGGGGAAGTTGTTTAACCAGGAAAGGCACACTAAGCCGAAGCGTGTTTCTAGGTACAACCTAGGAGCACAAGGAAGTTAAGTGACTTGCTCAGGATCACACAGTATGCAAGCGGGGGCATACTGGATGGGCCTAAAGGTCATTTTCTGATTACATAATCTGTTTATATTGTAAAATGAGCTAAGTGGAATAACAATGCACAATTCTGTGATGATTTTAAAAGATTGCAGATCAAAAATCACTATATTTTACATAAAAAGAGTTATTTTAGTAGCCACTCCCATGGAGAGCTGACAATGACACTGAGATTTGTTCAGTATGATGAGATCGATATCTCCAGCATTACTGGTTGGCTGTTTCAAACAATATGGCTTGCCAACAGCTTGGACATGCTTAGTGTATGCTCCCTGTAAAAGTACTAAACCATGACACTGTAGTATTGAAGTGCCTTAGGGAAACAGAGATTCTTCAGTCATAATTCACTAGTGTCCAAAATGCCTGATTTCGGTCTGTTCACTGAATGCACATTAACTATCAGCTAATTTTTAGAGTAACAACTAAACAGACTGTGTGCTTGCTACTGCTCACTATTGCTAACAAAAGCTTCTAAATACTGGCAAACTGTTGGAATATAGTAAGCAAGCCCTAGTTGCAGTCAAAAATAGCAGTTATCCAGGAGACAAACAAATAGCTGCACACAGGGTTTGCTAGTGAAGTATAATAGCATAGCTTCCTGAAGAAGGGGCAGTGTGCCCCAAAGTACCGGAGCCTTGCACTGAGTGTCATTTGTATTGTTATAGTTCTTTTTTCATATTACTGAAGTTAAGGTTTTATACTTTTCTAGCAGATCCTGAGCACAGTTGTTTGTTTCTCAACCTATTTTTATCCCAGAGAATTAAACTAGGATACTCAGGTTTGAATCCTGCAAATCACTTAAACTCCTAACATGCCTCTGTGTTCTTTGCAAAAAATGACAGCAACATTATCTTCCATCTCTCTCCTAGATTATGGAATGCTTTGGGATTAAATAGGTTTGAGAAGTGCTGTATACAATCAAGTGCTCAATTTACAGTTGCAACATAGGTAACCAGAAATTGTGGTGAAAGCTTCCTTTCCATTATATCCATATACTGGACTATCCACAACTGGCTCACTGGTGAAAAGCAATCCCCTACAACTAAGCCATGATGCAAATTAGAGTTGCCAGATGTTAATGGGCGCAAATGTTATTTGTACCAATTAACACCTGCATTGTGACACTCATGCCCTCTGCTGGATATCACAGCTTAATTTGAATGGTCATGTGCAACTCACAGATGACCATGGCAGAGGCATTACTTCCTATGTTTTTCCTCACCCACAACCAATATCTAACTGCTCACATGTGGACTGATTTAATTTCAAGGCATACCCTGGCTCTCATAGTGGTCCTGTGGCATGTCCTTGGCATTCATTGACTCCCGCCTACCTAGCCAATTCACCCATGCATACCTATGTTGTCCTGGTCTCTCACTGATCTTCACCCCCTGCTGGCTCATTGTGGCTGAATTGTTCATTAGGGATACTGAACTGTTTTTAACAGTTCTACACTTGGGTGTTGATAGTGATTCAACTGCAGCTTACAACTGTCATCATGGTCTATGGATGGTCCTTTCATAGCAACTCCTACCCCTTCCCTGCAAGGTTGCAATGCAGTTCTTGTAAAACCAGTAATAGGATGCAACCCTCCTCTGAATTACTTAGGTGTTTCAATGAAAGGACTACCACAAAATAGTTGTTGCAGTGATTTATTGATAGTCACCTATGACTGTGAATCAGGTCTCAGATTTCTTCTTTACTAAACAAATTGGGCCTGAGTCTAGTACAGTTACGCCTGGCGCAACACCACTTGTGTCATGTAGAATGGCGCATGTAGCAACTTATGCCAGCAGTTGCGACATGCGCGATTCTACAAAGTGGTCTGTGACATGGCACAGGCCACTTGCTCCAAACAGCAGTTACACTCCCAGTTGAGCCATAAACCCCCCTGCGACATGGTGCTAGGGGGTTTATGGCAGCAGTTGTGCCCCATTCCAGAAGGGCAGCAACAAATTCCCCAATGTCAGGATTCTACAAGAACCCCTGGAGGAGAACCGGCAATGTAAGTTACACCAGCTTTTAGCTGGTATAACTTATGGATGCCCCAGGGGTCATGTACACCCATCAGCTGTCCAGCAGTCAGTGCACAGTTTCTCTCCCCCATGCCAAGCATACCCCTGTGGGTGCCCCACAGGGCTGTCTACCCCCTGCCCCTGAGTCCGTCATTAATAGACCCACAGGGCTGGACACACCAACTGCCCCCGATTCCTACAGTAAATGCCCCACAGGGCTGCGTACACCCCCATCCCCTGAATCCCCCTCTGCAAAGTGCCCTGCAGGGTGGAGCAGACAACTCCCCCACCTGTGCCCCGACCCCGAGTTGCCAGCTGCAAATGTGGCATATACCCAGCGATGCCCTGGTAGTCTAGTGCCACCCCCAATCATTGTTAATTAAATAATTGCACCCCCGTATCCCTGGTGGTCTAGTCCTCCCCCAATTAATATCTGAGCGTGTCTTTACAGTAAGCGCACCTAAGGAACTCAGTCGGCATCTGGCCATGGAGGTGAGAGGTGGGCTGTGCCAATCACCAGCTGGGAACAGGTGGGGGGGGTGCTGGGTAGTCTGGCATGGGGGCCACTAGACTACCAGGGAAGGAGGGTGCTATTTATTTTCATTACAATGATCGGGGTGGGCAATAGACCACCAGAGATATGGGAGTGCTATTTATTTAATTAACAATGATTGAGGGGCACTAGACTACCAGGGCATCATAGGGTATATGCCACATTTTTGGCTGACAACATGAGGTCAGGGCATGGGTAGGGGAGTTGACTGCGCCACCCTGTGGGGCACTTTGCAGAGGGGGATTCAGGGGATGGGGGTGTGGGAAGCTCTGTGGGTCTCTATCTTCCCACTTCAGGGGGCTGGAGGTGTAGGCAGCCCTGTGGGTCACCTATGGCTTGCTGGGCATGGTGGGGGCACCTATGACCTGCATTGCGGCTTGTGACATGCTTGCCAGGTGTGCCCGAGGTTTGGCGTACCTGGCTGCATGTCTCAAGTCGCAGGACTTAGCTGTAATGACCCTATCCCTTTTAGAATAGGGTGCAGGGTCAATGTCGCAGTTGCAGGTGATGCAAGTCACGTTTGGCTGTGACTTGTGCCACCCTTCTAGAATCAGGGCCATTATCTGTTTGACCAAGTGTAATCCATTCCCTGCTGCCACATATAGTTATCCAATTGCTACAGCAAAACCGCTGTCCCCACATGCTTGGAAAAGACCCTGACAGCACCTTTTAGTAATACATAAGCATGTTGTTTTCTTCATCTGCTGCCTCAGACATCTTTCTCTGAAAGAGCAAATCATCCTTTTCTGTTTAGCATCACTGTTAACTAAACAGGAAAGCCACTGAGATACAATGCACAGCCAGAGACTTTCTATGAGAACAATGCTCTCCTACCTGCTCTATTTTTCACTTTGCAGAAGTGCAACACCAAAGAGGAAGCTGCAATACCACATGCTTGGATGGCTGAAATTTAACACTGAGGATGAAGACTACAATGTGCTTATGTATTGATAGCTTTATTTATTATTTTTTCTCCTTCCCATCCCTGAATGGCTGTCCCCCATATGCAATGTCCAACCAGACCCGTCACCCACAATCCCTGGGACCTACTCACTTGCCTCTGTATAGAGTTCCACAGTTTGCCCCCCTGTGGTGGAGCTCCCTGAGGTTCCCCAAGCCTCCGGAGAGTTTAGCCTGGATGTGGAGAGGCAGGAAGCCCAGTAGGTGGTACAGGACCTGTGGAGGGGAGATGTCACTTCATAATGCCCAGCCTGCAGTATTTTCCTCTGTTTTCTCCCCTCCTCTGTGTGCTTCATGGGTGTGGACTGCCAGTGACATGAACTCATGTCTCAGTCAGGGGGTGCCCACCCTCCCTTCATGACTCTGCTTGCGCTGCCACCTTTGTTCATGAAGGCGGCAGAAGTGCTGCAAAGCACACAGCCATCCATCTCTAGAGGAAGAGAGCATCCTCTGAGATAGTCAATCCTCCTCCCCACAGCCAGCCCCAATGAGGAGAGATCAACCCTGATCCCTGGTCACCAGTGTTTTGAAAGGCAGTGTTACCACTGCAGCTATGGGGTGACATCATACCTTCTTAATTAAAATAAGAGGTCTTTGTTTTTGGTTTATTTTTTTTTTTTTTCTACAAGAAAAACAATCCTAACAATGTTGAAACATTTGGTACTTTTTACAGAGGCAAAAAAGGGTTTTGATGTAACAGAATTATATTATTTATGTCAAATGTCATACTGAATTACTCTAAAAAGGCAAAGACGCTCTACTTTCTTGATTTCCGCTTTGTCAAAAGAACCATTTGTTTTAGCAATTAAAACATGTTGGAAATGTGGTTGTATATAACAACTTTAAGAGTAACATTTTATTTTTGTGGATATGTTGCTGCTTTAAAAAGGTCAAATAATGTCAGATAATGTAATACCCATTAGTTGTAGGTACTGAGAAATATGGGGTCATTATAGGCTATAAAGCAAATTATTTAAAATCAATGCTACTGTGTTTGGTGGAAGCACTTTATTATGTTCTGTATGGAAGAAATATTACACAAAGAGCATTAAGAAAAATGTTCTTGTCAAATCTGTATTAAACATTAATTGAATTTTAAACATGATGATGTAACTAAATCAAACTGAAACTGGTAATGAGCTTTAAGACCCCTTTCTTCAATGGACAATGAGAAAAAATGATGTGAAATTTACTAGTAGGATTTTAATCTGTTGTATATTAAATCCGATACAATTCAATATTCTTTGCTGCATACCTTAGTCCTACGAGGTTACGCAAGTGCAAGTCTTTCCTGAGTCCTAATTGCCCTAGATGTGAGAACTCTTATGCAAATGTAAAGTATATGCTAATCGACTGCCAGTCTGACAAACATTTGGAGAAAGGTTATAGCATATATGAACATGGTATTAAGATCTCAGATATATTTTGAGCCAGTACTGCTGCTCTTGGGCATATGTACTGTACTCGGAATGGGATTTAAAAAGGGAAAGAAATATTTTTAATGCTAGGATTGTTAAATGCAATGAGATGTTTGAATGAATATTGAAAAGTCCAAGAATGTCATACTTACATTTTTATGGTAACCACTTTAGAAAAAATACATTGCACCACAAAATGTATTGGATTTGTTTGAGAAACTCTAGGGTCCATGAGAGTCTAGTTTACCTTAGTGAAAAGGGCCACAGATGAAATGCTCCTTAGCACACACAACAGTAGCGCACACAGCGAAATCCCTAGGCCTCAACAAACACCCCAAAGTGGAATGCAGAATGAGCATACAGTATAACATGGTCTCTTAGTTAAAAATGGTTATTGCTTAAAAATAGATTTTTTTAAGTTTAAACACTTTTATTTTAAACAAATCTTGTTTAAAGCACATTTAAAGGACATTTTTAGTCATGTGGTGTGAGCATTGCAATCCGAGGAGCATGTTCTCCGTCTTTTCCGAAATATGACTGATCAGTGTGCAATGTAATTCATTTTGAGCTTTCAAAAGTTTTAATTGTTTAATGTATGGTAATGATATATGTTTTATTTAGAATAAAAAGAGTATGCTGTTACTGTGTTTATTATAAAGTTGCAAAGCAAACATTTATGCCCTGTGGTTAACTGTTCTGCTGTATGTTTGCTTGGAAAAAAATCTCTGTGACTATGAACAAGAAGTTATTTTAGAAGAAAATGTGTATTAGTATTTCTGTTTATTATGAACTGATAGAGGTGAACCTGGTGCTTAAGTTTCTTTGGAAGGTGAAAGAGAACTGATATTAAGTGACTGGTCTGTGTGTGTGTGTGTGTGTATGTGTGCCTGTAAAATGGCTTTAACAGAAAAAAGAAGTTGAAACATTATGCATGCCTTAATCTTACTTCTGTCTCATTTTTAAGAAAGGGCGGTGGTTTTAGCAGTTCAATAGGTATTAGGAAATACAACTTGACCAGAGGAGGCAAGGAATCAAAGATACCATGGCAATTAATGTTGCATAACAACTGCCTATAGGCCAAATTTTAAAACAGCCCTTAGAACAATGTAAGTGGCATCATTCTAGGGCTGCAGCAAACTCTGGGAGTGTCAGGGACCCTGTGCCCAATTTTATGAAAGAGTGGTCCCTGCAACAAAGACCCAGAAGTTGCTGGAGCCACTGGCTTGCACCAAATATTTGGTGCACCTGCAGGCACTGACAGAGGGATCTGGCCTCCCCCCACTCAGTGCAACACTAGATGGGCTTTGACGGTGGTGGGGTGACTATGCATGCCAGGAAGGGCCTGGGTAGAAGCAGCATGGGAGGTGCCCTATGCAGCATCAGAGAGATGGCAGATTAGCAGGGTGGTGATGTGGCACCCAGCAGTGGTACCTTTTCCAATGCGAGGTTATCGATCAGCTCCCAGTCAATGGAGGACTGGCAGGGAGGAAAAGTGTCCTGACCTCAGGTGGACACAGCCTTGGCACTTGCCCTAGAGGTGCCATGATCCTCAGCCCTATAGGTGGGAGGCAGCCTGGCATGTGGGGGGGGGAGGCTGGGTACCAGGGGACTGTTGCAGTGTGTGGAGAACATTCCCCTCCATCACTGATAGCCCTTACCCTGCAGCTACTGCTTCCCAGCTAAAGGGTTTTGAATTGTGGCACCTCTGGGGAAGATGCCAGGACTGTTCCCACCCAGGGCCAGGTCACTTTCCCTCCCTGCCAACTTACCATGGACCGCAAGCTGATTGTCCACATGGAATTGGAAAAGACACCACTGTCAGGTGCCACATCACCATCCTGCTAGATCACAATCTACCTGACACCCCCTAGGGTACCCCATACTGCTTCTGCCCCCAGCCCCCTACCTTCAGGTCCCCCCATCACCACAGTGTCTATCAGTTATGCAAGTTCATTAGACCCCCTCCTAGCTGGTCTAAGCAGAGCCCCCTACTGTGTCCACAGTGGGGCTTCCAAAATTACAAATAAGAGGATGGTGCAGCCCTGCCATAGTGCAAGCCCCCTTGCAATCTGATTCAAGGATGCTTCTGTCACAAGGGAGGTGCAGGGTGGCTTGTTTGCAAAGCATCCCAATTTTGATGCAGCCTTTGTTTAAAAATTGGCATTGCCACAAAGACTGATGTGAAGTACAACTTGCGTCATACACATTTGGTGCTGGCACCTTGCATCAGATATAATCTTTTTAACATTGGGCTCTATAGTTCCCTACAATACTTGATTAAAATACAATTGAAGTTATATTAAAAAGAAGTCATTAAAAAAAAGACGACACACAGGCAACCCGGGTTCGGGAACAGACTCTGGACTCCGGGGGCTGGCAGAGGAAGGAGAGGATTGAGCATCCATAGGACTGCTCTCCTCTCCTGGGGTGGGTTGTGGGTCGACGTCATGCTGCAGAGGCCTCTGGTGGAGACCAGGAGCTCTGCAGATGCACATAGAAGGAAACAGCAGAAAAGCTGAAAATCCGCTTTGTGCCCAACCGGATGACAGTTGTCGGTCCACCGCTGACGCTGATGCCCTGAAGGAGACCATTCACCTCAACAGCACCCTGGGGTCAAGTATGTGTGCTGGGTGCCCCCCCCGGTGCCTTCCCCCTCAGAAGAGAGGAACCTGCCCAGCAAAGGGTTATGTCCGAGTTACCCCAGGGACGGTTGCGATTTGTGGTTGGATGTCTCAGGAAGTGACAGGTGGAATGGATGGGACCTAGGCAAACCAAAGGAGTGGTGGGTCATGAGGCTAGAAGGGGAGAAAAGAAATAAGACAAAAAAAAACAGACCAGATTTCATCATGATACCCATTTTCAACTGAGACTGACCCAATAGAGTTCAAACTCCAAGAAGATAACTCACTTAGGGCCAGATATTCAAAACCTTGCCTCAGGGCAAAGTTAGCACTGCCTGGCGGGCAAATTTAGCCCGGAGCAGAAAGCAAGCAATATTCAAAAGGAATAGCCTGGTGCAAAACCAGCTGAATATAGCAAACAAAAGAAGCCTGGTAAGCAGGACTAGGAGCACAGGGTAAACATTGCCTGGGAATTAGGACAGCACTGACTATAGCACCGTGGCAGGCAGTGCAAACACCCAGTGGAACACAGTGCAAAGGGGAGTCAGCCTGCCCTGGGACACATGCAATGAAATAGAGCCTAGAACAGGGTCCCAGGTGCAGACCGTAGTGCAGAATCCAGGAAATGACACACAGGCATGTGAATGGCAAGCAACCACCAGGACTCATGCATCAGAACCAAGGAGCAGTACACATGAGGCAAATGCCCCAGCACCCAAGAATGACACAGGACACAGTAAACTGTAAGAACATGAATGTAATAAGCAACAGAAGAATGGCAGTGTAACAGTACACACAAGAGAGCAGAGGCCAAATGAAAAAAAAAAAACAACAAACATAACCAATCCATGAACAACAACTGGATGAACCAAGAACAAAACTAACAAGGACAACTGTATAATCCCTACAAATGCAAAGCAACCCCTCCCCCCACCTCAGAACAATACGACTAAGAGGGCTAGCATGGAAAGGACTACAACAAAGATATCAAAGAAAAATATATGTACATATCTACAATATCTACAGCATGATAATGGGGATAAAGGGGAGATGGACACAAACAGGGGTAATGGAACAGAGGCCATGGATAAACAGCAGTCCACAAAGGGGTGGGGGGATAGACATTAGGGACAGGGTGAAGATCATGGCTGGACAAGGGATGGATCTGGCAGACATGCCTCCAGGATAGCTTCCACCTTCCTGGTCTCTGAAATCAGGACTACCTGTTATTCAATGAGTGTGTGCCTCTGCCAGACAATGAGCCACAGGAGATCATCCATGCCCTCTGACTCCTTTGGTCTGGTTGCCCACAGAGATGATTGGAGTAGACCTGCAAGAGGAAAGGGGAGCTGGTGAGGATGGGAGACAGGCCAGGAGGCATACTGCAGCCACAGGTGGCAATACAGGGATGGACAGCATGTCCCAACAGCCATGCCTAAGTGGTGGCGAGGAACCCAATGGCAGGCACAAATAGCAGGTGCCCAAAGGGCAGGCCTTGTAGACACAAACCCCATCCCAATACCCAATACACATGGCTACGTCAGGCCCAGACAGTACCATGGCAAAGTGTATACCACCCGGCCCAGCACTGCACACAGTGATACAGTGAAGGCACACAGGTGGTCCCCAGGATAGCAGTGGGTGAGGTCCACACAACAACACGCACATGGGTGACCACGCATCGGGACAGGCTGCCCACAGACAGATAGCAATGTACGAGAAAGCGGAGTGTAACAGCAAACAACAGGAGTGCAGGAGCAGCACACTGCAGGCATGGTGGGTGGACAATGGCCAGCCCAAGTCATGGCACAGCCCACCTGCAGGTGACACATGCCCAAAGGGTGCACACACCTGCAGGGGTGCACTGACAGCTGCTGCCACACATGGCCCATGGACAGCAATGTGTGTAGTCGCCTGCAGCCAGAATACCCACACAGCAGGTGGCCAGCCGATCATGGCCAGCACTTAACATGGAGAGCATGACAATGACAGTCATGCATGCCGACACTACCACATATCATCCCTGCCACAGGGCACAGCAACCAGACAACCACACAACAGCAGCACCATGGGACAGTGTTGCGTAAAGCAGCACAAAGCCGCAGTAGCAATGGTATGAAGCCCATGGTGGCCAAACATCCAGCACAGACAACGGCATCCCAGTGAAAATACAACACAATACAGAGGCACAGCAGAAATTAAGAAAGAGATGTACTCATGCAGCAGGCCCCTGTCCTCAGAGCTACTCTCCTTTGCCTGCTGCTGCATGATCAGCACCCTTGGGCTGCCTCTGGATGTGGCCAGGGACAGCTTCTGGCCCCATCTCCCTGTGTTGGGCTGCATGGTCCACTCTACAATAGACAGATGAAACAGCAGCATTAGTGCAATGCACAGCATGAACTGTGAGTGCCACAGCAAGATACACGCCTACCACCATGACACTGTACATGCAGGGCAGCCCAGGGATAGTGATAGCATGCAGAGAACACCCACACAGTGGACCCCATGACCCATGGAGTATTCACGAGGCATACAGAGCATGTAGGCATGTAGGCACAGTGGTGCAACTGTGCAGGATGCATGTGCACAGTGTCTGGAGGCACACAGCTGGGTAAGCAGTCTGGTGCCCATGCGACAGCACCCCAGCACCACACTGGTGAAAGCTGCAGGACGGTCTTGTAGCATGTTCTGCTGCCCACAACAGCCACACCCACCACCTACACACCATGGCCATGTTTTGGGGCTATGCATGGCATGACTGCAGTGTCCTCAGACACAGCATACACCACACATGCACCTCCACCACCGTATTGGCCACTTGGTACATGTGGCAGATATGCCCCCCAGATCACTGTGCCCTCCCAATGTGCCTTACAATCAGCGCCACATGTGACCCACCACCCTGCACACCATCACACCTGTGCACACACCAGTGCACACACCAGTGCACACACACACACACACACACAGACACACACACTCACACACAGGCACATCCACACAGGCACACACATACACACACACACAAACACAGGCACACACACAAAGGCACATACATGCACACTCAGGCACACCACGACACATGCTGCAGATGTGAGCATCATGCACAGGCACTTACCTGGCACTGGCACAGTGCCCTTATGCACCATGGATCTGTACACCTCCAGCTTGCCCCTCTAGTGGTGGCGCAGGTCTGTGTACCTGTGACAGCACTTTTCTCCATCCCTCTGGATGCCCGTCCGCTCCATTAGCCACCTGGCAATGGACGCCCATGCCTAACATCATGGGAAGTAACCCTTCCTGAGTTCCCCAAAGAGCCATCAGTGTCTCTGCTGCACAAGCTGCACCAGGTTGGCTGACTCCACCTCTCCCCAGTGCCTGTCCCTGTGCACCACAGCACATTGCCTCCATCCCCCCAGCATTGCTCAAGCACCACTGGTACCCTGCCAACCGTTGTACTGCACAGCCTGTTCCACACCCTGGTCCCTCCAGCAAGCAGTGCAGTAGAGCCACGCTATCACATGTTGTAGCGCGGCACTACTCGGAAGTGTGTGCGCTATGCATGTGTGACCCTGGAGCCACAATGCCATGCATGCGTGGAGTGCCGTGCTGTGTGGGCTAGCACGGCGCTTTGCCATGCCATGCTAAACTGGGGAGCTAGCATGTCACAGGGGACACATGTGCATGTGTGGTGGTTGCACTATGCTACATAGCGCTGCACTACCAGGACAGCACGGTGCTGGACATCACATAGCCTGGTGCTAACATCTGCATGGAGCTGAGTGGATTGCCCAGCACTATTCAGGCCCATATTCAACCGGCACATGCAAATGAGGGCACTTGTGTATGCATGGTGCAAACACTGTGATTAACATATCATTATCCAATGATTTGCATGAGTAACAGGCTGGATTGCCCAGCTGGGCTATAAAAGGGCAAGCAGTGCTCCACCGGTGTTGTGTTGTGGGATTGCAGCACACAGCAGAAGCTGCAGACAAACAGGTGCAACAGACAGAGCCATGTCACAGGAGACAGAGCAGCAAGAGGCAGGTCTGTATAGCAGCTGGAGGCCTGGTGGAAGGGCACTGGTGCATCACAAGGCTGGGGCATACACACTGTGCACCAGCAGTCTGCAATTGTACAGGCCAGGGATAGGGCTGCTGATTGCAGGCCCACAGGCCATCGCAGTGCTGTGTAATCATGCACAATACCATTGGGCCGACTGTCCAGCCCATGCACCTGCGACAGCAGAGCCATGCAGGCACCGGCTGCACACTGTGGGTGCCAGTCACTGGGCTGGGGGGCCCCACTGTGGCCTGTAGGTATGCCTCGCAACAGTGAATCACCAACATGGGGTACATGGACCCTCATTTGTCACCCTGAATGTGGGACATGGAGGGTCGCAGACCCTCAGATGTTGGTACATAGCTGCAGCCCAGGGGTCACAGGGTCAGAACTGTGGGGATCCCATTGTGGCATTGGCAGCATCAACAGGGCTGACAGTATAGCCTCGAGGTTAGAGGAATGAGGTGTGAACAAGCTTGATGCATCCAGCAGACCAGACCTGAGTCTGATTCTCACAACCTCCACTTGCATACTGTGTGACTCTGAGCAAGTCACTTAACCACCCAGTGCTCCCAGGTAGCCCCTGAAAACAGAACGTGTACCTAGTGGGCCTTACCCGGTTACCAAAGACTAAAATAAGAAAAAAAATGTGGGCAGTGCCTGGTAGCATGCTATTGTATGTGTACCATCTGTAGTGTACACACCCTGAGCACAGTGCACATATCCCCTAGAGGGCCAATGGGGGCATGGTACATGCCAGGTGGTGAGCATTGGGACATCCATCATCCCGGGGAAAACATGACTGGCATGGGTGCTGGCAGTTCCCATGTGGGTCCAGTGTGTGCAGTCTGTACGCGGTGTATGCCATCAGTCGTGCAGTGGCACTGTGCACACAGGGGTGGCCACAGTACACTGTGGCTGTGTGCACTGTACATGCACATGCTGGCCTGTGCCATCACCATGCCACTACCAGGTGGGCAGTGTAGCTGTTGGGGGTGACATGCACATACTGTTCCACGTGTGCATGCACCACAGGCCTGCCACAGCTGGTGGCACATTTCCCTCTACATCTCACTCATAGGTACTATAGCATGAATTGAATGCGTACAGGCACATCACTTTCACAGGATGAGCTGAGGATGATGGTACATGGTGTGAAGGAGAGGGAACAAGTGCTGTAGCAGCACAAGGAGATGAATGCAGTGGTGCGCCAGGCATGGGATGAGGGGACAGTAGGGGTGAACGCTGTCAGCGACCGTGGCAGGTCGACAGATGCAATGCACAAGCACTGGAGTGACCTGCAGCACTGGACAAAGGAGGAGGAGGCACAGCAGCTCCATGATAGACTACAGACTGGAGGTAGCCTCAATCCACACAACAGTGGCAGTAGGACCCACTCATGGCTGTGGTGGCATCCACACTTCTCTCAGTGTCCGTTGCCAGTGTGCCAGGTGGCAGGTGAGAGACACCTCCCACACCACCTAGGACAGGTCTGTATCCATGTGTGTGCACCCTGCATGATGTCACTGCACAGGTTCTGGGTGTTGGTATTGGCGTCGTACCTGGGATGCACTGTGGGGTGCACTGCTGTGCACACTGTACACATGGGGCATGTTTGCATGCGAACAGTGAATGGCAAGGCTGCCACCACAGCTGACAGGCTGGGGCACTTGTACTGTGGTGTGGGTGTGTGTATGTGGCCATGGTCTATGACTGGGGCTGCTGTGTGAGGTGTGCATGTCTGTGGCAGGTGGCACGTATCCTAGGGTGTGCATGTACTGGTGGTAGTGAGGCACACTGTGCAGGTACCGGTCAGTGACCCTGTCCCATCTTCTTCCACAGTGGTGTGTGCAGGGCCTGCAGCATGCCAGGACAAGGCTGGGATGGCTGCAATGGGACCAGAGGCAGAGGAGGAGGACAACCTGCCTTTGACTTTGGGACTAAGTGCCAGTTGTGGACCCTTGGCCATACACCATGTGTGGCACTCACTTGGACATGGGGTACACCTGCCGGGGGGCTCCAATGGTGGAGGTGACCTGGACTTCAGTGCATTCTGGAGGATGACCAGGTTGAGGATCTCGGTGGTGGGCAAGTGATCCTGCTGACAGTCACCAGTGACATGGAGTCTAATGTGTCAGAGGGGAATTACATCCTGCCTTTGGAGAACCCTGTGGAGGGGGCACAGGGGTAGGGCAGGGTGCAGACTGCAACACAGGTGCCAGGGGGTGGATTGCCATGCCAGCATGTGTGTACCCATGCAGCCAGTGGTTGGCCTTGTGGTGGCCATGTGTGCTCCACTGGACATGCGGTGCCCTCCATGGGTAGGGGTGCAGGCCCAGCAGAGGTCACAGCTCACCACCAGTGGCCTGCAGCAGCAGAACATTCTGCCAGTGTAAAGGCATCCCCATCATGGTGAGCTGCAGGCACCAGCACCAGCTGCCATTGAGGGTGCCGTGGCTGTGGAGTCGGATGCCCTGGGGGCTCACTCTCTGCTCCAGGCTGCACTCACATCCCAGCAGGAGGCCCAGCTGGACCTGCATGGCCTGTGGCGGGAGCTCAGGTATAAGCTCTCACAGATGCGGAAGTCGGTGTGCCTCGGTTTCGCACAGGTGGAACAGTGGGCTGAGGACAGGTTGGGCCACATGGTTGTCACACTGGACCATGGCTTTGCTGGGCTAATGACCACAGTGGTCAACCTCACCACAGTGCTGCCCAGGGTGCATGGTGGGCAGCAGGTGGAGCAAGGGGGTCAGCGAACCCATGGCACAGGGGACCACAGATGGGCCACTCGTAGCCTCAGGACTGACACTGGCATGGGCAGTCTGTCCTCCCAGCCTCATCGTGGTCCTCTCCTACTGTGTACTCAGCTCAAAGCACCCCTGCTCTGTGTCCTGCATGTGTGGTATGCATGGTGTGCGTGGTGGTAGTCACCAGAGATAGGCATGGCCACCATGCACATGTGCACTGTTGACACTCACACATGCACACTAGCACTCCCACACACCTGCACACACTTGAACTCACACTGTCACAAGCACACACACACACACACACACACACACACACCTTCACTTGCACATTCTCACATGCACAGCCATGGTGTCCCTTCCCACACTGCTGCCACACATCAGGCATGGCCCACATCACATTACTATGGCTGTGTGTCGTCATCACATGTGTGTCCTGCACAACCCACCCATCACACTGTCCTCATGCATGCATTCAGTGCCACTGTGTTGTGCACATGCTTTGTTGGTTGTCAGCACTATTGTAGTTGCCTGTACATATTAAACTGTTTACCATTGTACTGTATCTTGTTGCTGTGCTGTCTGTGCTCACCCTCTGGCCTATGACAGTGTCCTGATGATGGTGGCCCTGTGCGCCAGGGCCCTGCGGACCATGCAAGGATCCCTCCTCTCAAGTTGCTCCACTATCCCCCTGACCACTGGTTCTGTGTCACTGTCGGCCAGTCCCTCAGGTTCAGGTGCCTGTGTCCCATGGTTCATTGCCATGTTGAGCAGCATACAAC
The DNA here is from genome assembly GCA_016271365.2 of Neoceratodus forsteri. Classification (NCBI taxonomy): domain Eukaryota; kingdom Metazoa; phylum Chordata; order Ceratodontiformes; family Ceratodontidae; genus Neoceratodus; species Neoceratodus forsteri. The sequence continues at coordinate 631,124,545 of CM057455.1, read as the reverse complement.
AGGCTAGAAAGATACGGAATACCTTCTGAGGCCTATACTGTAGGGGACCACCTGATGTGTCTAGGCATCAGAAGTGCATCTTCTGTAAGCCAAACACCCTCTCTATGATGTTTCTGGTGGTGGCACGTGCCTCATTGTACATCTCTTCGGCCACTGTGGTCAGCTTGGGTACCGGTGTCAGCAGTCAGGGTCACAGGTAATAGGTGCTGTTCCCTATTGAGAGATGTGCACCTGTTAGTGATGTTCTGCTGTCTGCCCATTGCTGTCTTGCATCACCTTTGTTTCTCTCCCAGACCCCTTCCTTGACTTCCTTTGCCTATCCCCACCCCTGCTGTGGTGTGTGTGTGTGTGTGTGTGTGTGTGCCTTGTTTGCTGCTACTCACCGACTAGGTGCCCACTGGGTATCCTGACCTCCTCGTATGCCTGGCACAGCAGGGACTGGTGCCAGATGAAGGTGTCATGGGAACTGCCAGGGTACTATGCATAGCCACTGCTGATGCGACCAGTCGCATCGCACACCACCTGGCAATTAATGGAGTGGTACCCCTTCCTGTTGACATACACCTCACTTCCATTGCCAGGTGGCGCATGGATGGGGACATGGATGCAGTCAATGGCACCAAGTGCTGCTGGTAGGTGAACAACTTGATGGAATTGCTGCATGGTTTCTCTGCACTCTGCTGCTGTGCTGGGGAATACTATGAACTCTCCAGCATGTGACAGGAAAGCTTCAAGGAAGTGGGTCAGGAGGCATGAAGTGGCAGACTGCGATACGCCGATGGTGTCCCCCGTTGGTCGTTGGAACATCCCTGTGGCTAGGAAGCACATTGCTGCTGTCACCTTCTCCTCTACTGTCATGGCATGGCTGCATCTGGTGTTGGGGTGCAGCTTCTCTTGCAGGAGTTCACACAGCTGCCGCAACATACCCCTGTTCATCCTGTACCGGCTAATGATGTGCTCATCTGGCAGGGTCTCAAAGGAGACCCTGGACTGGTACCACCACCTGTTTGCAGCATACCGTCTCCTTGGCCTCCGTTGTGACCCATGTTGGGCCTGCTCCTTCTCCTACTCCTCCACTACTGCTGCCATCAGTGGCAGCATCACTGCTATCAGCACTGCAGCCATTTCTACTTCCTAGTGTGGTCACTCCCCCTCAGTGGTTTGCCCTGGGTTAAGACCAGCCTTTTATAGGCAGTAGCTAGCGCTGCACTACATGTGTCCTAGAGTGGTGCTATGGCTTTGCATATCCCATAGCGCATGTATGCAGGCCAACCCCCCCTCGCTTTGCCCCTTGCATGCATTATCGTTTTTCCCCCACACAATTGTGGTTAGCACATGCTAACTGGTCCTTTGAATATCGCAGCTCCATGCTAGACCTGTGCTACTGCCATGCTTTTGGTTTGCACGCTGTGTTACATTTTGAATATCTGCCCCATAATCTTTTAAAAGCCTAGCAGTAATGATCCACCTGAAAAATTAAGCCTTTGCCCCTTAAGCAGACATAAGTGGGTGGCTCACTAGTCTCAACCCTTCTCAACACCATGGATTCACAACATAAATACATGTAGCAAAGTAAAATAATGCTCTTTTTATCATTCAAAAATGATAGACACAAAGTACTTGACTCTGCCAGGGTGAAATGTTGGATTATAATTGTAAACATTCATTTGTGCTTTTTTTCCCTTCATAAATGAATCCTCTATCGGAGACCAGAGTAAAAAAATTGCATAGCAAAAAATTACCCTCTTAAAATGAGAACAAAATCCAAAATTAAACATTTTATATTTGGAATTGCTGAATAGTTTGATACCTTTTATTGGGATCTACGATGCCAATTCAACAACATTTTTGTTGACTGGCATCTCAGCGATGGGATTTATGTTGACTGCAAGTCGCAGTACACATAAATCCTGTATGTCTCCTGGTTCTGTTTTTCTATATGGGGGCTTTTCCCCCAAACAGCTAGTAATATGGATTATTAATTCCAGTCAGAGCTGATTCAGGGAAGGGGTGCAGGACCGACAGACAGTGTGCCCATGTCTTGGGGGCACCAACACAGCGACCTGTAGGCAAAGTGTCAATTTTGCTGACAGCGAGGTATGTCACTGTGTTGGTGTCGCCATCAGGTCAGCATACCCTTTTATTGAACCAACATATGTCTTATACAAAAATGAAATTGTACACAAGTTTTTGAGGTGCTTTAGATCCATTTATCGGGTATCTGTCAGTAGGATTTCTGTAAACAGCAGTTCGTATATGTCCATCATTAATGATTCTGACTCTGGTATCCAGGAAAGTTATGCTGGTGGTGGAACATTCAATGGTGAGTTTTATAGAAAGGTGAAAGCTGTTGAAATTCTGATGGAATGTTTTAACCCTTGCAGGGCCGCAGACCGGTATATCAGTCCAGAACTCCAATACGTTCTAATTCTGTCGGCAGTCTAAGGGTTAAGTAAGTTCATAGGTGTGTACGAGTTCGAGGGACGAACCCATAGTTGAACTCGCCATCATATCTATTGATGGAAACGATGTTTCTTGTCTCCCATAAACAAATATAATTCATATTTGAATGAGTCAATACTCCTACTTAAAACTATATGTTGTGGCAAAGAGTTCCACATAATTGGAACTCTTTGGGTTATGAATTGTTTCCAATGTGTGATTTTACAGGTTTCAGCTTGCAGTTTAAGATTATGTGACCTAGTACTTTTAATTGAGGTATATTTTGTTAAACAATTTGTTTCTAAAAGTAAATCTTCATTGCAAGATTTGTAGGCCCAACACATGTCCCCCCCTTTGAAACCTATATTCCTGAAAAAATAGTCCCAAACTTCTAAGTCTATTCCCTTAGTCTAGGTGTGCTACCTTAGTTACAGACTTAGTCATTCTATGCTGTATTGATTAATAGGTTTTCAAATCACTTGTTGTGGTAGGTGTACAAAAAGGGGCACCATACTCCATATGTGATCTCACCAAGGATGTATACAGTGGTATCAGGACCTTGGCTTCTCGACTTTCTATATTCTTCAGGATACATCTAACTTTTCCGTGACATTTTTTTGCAATGACATTTGTATGCTGATCAAATTTCAATTTATTTGTGATGGTCACCCCTAGATCCTTTTCTGAAGTTATTATTTCAAGTTTTATACCATTAATATAGTAATTCACAAGGGGGTTATTAGTTCCAAGAAGCATTACTTTGCATTTTGCAATGTTAAAGTTTAATTTATGGTCTGTGGCCCACGAATAAAGATTATTTAGATTATTCTGTAGTAAGTCAACAGATCTAGCATCATTTACAATTCCACCAAGTTTACTGTCATCTGCATATTTCTGTAATCAGATACCATTTGTTACTTGCATATCTGAGATCATGATGTTAAATAATATCGGTCCCAATACTGACCCCTGTGGAACTCCACTACTAACAATACCCCAATCCGATTTGGTTCCTCTTAAGACTACCCTTTGTCTTCTATTATCCAGTCAAGAGTATATCCATCAATCAGAGTATAGCAAATTTTTGAAGCTGTTCAAGCAATCACTTATGCGAAACTGTGTCAAATCCTTCTCATAATCCAGGAACCTTCCTCTAAGGCCTTACTAATTGGTTCAAAAAAATTTATTAAATTGCTAGTACATGATCTTCCCTGAGTAAAGCCATGTTGTGTAATATCAATATTTCCTGTGTTTTGAAGGGATTGATGAATTCTGTGTTGGAGTAGCCATTCCATTATTTTACCAATACCAAGGTTAGGCTAATGGGCCTATAATTACTGGCCTTATTTTTAGTTCCTTTTTTATAAACTGGGGTGACATTAGCTATTTTCCAGTCTTCAAAAACTGTTCCTTCTTTTAAAGATGTATTAAAAAGCAGAGTTAATATACCTACTAATTCTGTACTTAGTTTTTCATTATGAATATGGAAGGAAAACCATCATAACCAGCAGAGCATGATGGCTTAGTATTATTTATAACTCTAAATATATCTTCATTCATAAAATAATTTATCAGTTCTTCTGAATGTAAAATATTTATATTGAAACTCTCTTTATTTTTGAAAATACTTAGGAAGTATTTATTGAATTCAGTAGCCATTTATTTACTGTTTGTAATAAACCTATCCTGAATCAGGAGTGGTCCTGCACCAGACTTGGTTCCTTTCAGGGAACCAATATAATTATAAAACGTGTTTCTTGTTATTTCTATAGTCACTTGCTAATTTTAATTCTGAAATCCTTTTAGCTTGTTTAATCTGGTTTTTAGTAGTTTTGGCAAGGCGCTTAAACCTTAACCACGCTTCATTCGTGGGACACTTTTCATACTTATTAAAGGCTTTTTCCTTTTTCCTAATACTCTTTTTAATATTATTATTCCACCAAATAGGTATTCTCTGCTTCCCATTATTATATTTGTTTCTATAGGGCACCCAAGTCTTTATACATTAATTTAGTTTTTGTTTGATATTTTTTTACATATTATCAGAACTTAAACCTTCAAGATCTTTTTGCCAGTTCCATTTCCTTAGGTACTGCTTGATTGATTTGTAGTTAGCTTTATAAAAGTTGGCGACTGTTGTATTTCCAGCTGTTTGTATCTTGGTTGCAAAACATTTCCAGCTACTAACTGAATGATCACCATCACCCAGAGGCTCAATTATTTGTGGAGTAGAGTAATGTTTAATATTTGTAATTATAAGATCTAATATATTTTCCTTCCTTGGAGGTTTTCTTCTGTTAATTGTTCAAGATCATTATGCAAAATAAACTGAACTAACCTAAGCTCATTTCTACTGTGAGCCCTAAGAGTAGGCCAAGCTATGCCCGGAAGATTAAATTCTCCAAACAAGATGAAATCTGAATTAATGTTAATTCCATCCAAAATTGAAAATAACACATTATTTGCCTCGATATTGAGACCCGGCACTCAATAGCCAACCCCAATTATAAGTGAATGTGGCAGGGAGGTAATCTGTACCACTATTATTTCACTATAATTTTGATTGTATTAATTTAATTCACAATATTGAAAATTATTTTTTATATGTAGTGCCACACCTCTACCCTTTTTAGTATTATGATTTTTAAGTACTACAGAGTATCCTGGTATGTCAGTAGCCTAGTCTCCATCAGTAAACCGGGTCTCAGTCACAGCACATATGTCAACTTCATTTTCAATTAGTTTATGAGTTAACTCTCCTAACTTATTGTTAAGGCTTCTGGCGTTAACTAAAAAGGTATTTATTTTGTGTATGCAAATGAAGAATATATCAGATATATCTATGGTAGACTAATGGTTTATAGGAGCTGTATTTAAGAAAATGTTATTCTAGACTGGTCATGAAAAAGATTGACATATGGAGGTGTCATTTTTGTAGCAATAATTGTCTCCTGATCTGTAAACAGGGCCTGCCTTTAAAAGTGAAGTTATTGTGTGTCAGAATAATATTTTTTAAGGTACTGTTAATGAATTCTAGAAAGCTTTTGTGGATGTGCTATCCTCTAAAAATCTTTGACATTCTGATATGCCATCTTTATGTGGAATGTTAGTGTAGAGGTCTTTTTTTTCAAATTATTTAACCAAGAGAGACACACTAAGCTGAAAGCTTGTTTACAGGTGTGATCTGGGAGCACAGGGAAGTTAAGTGACTTGCTCAGGGTCACACATTATGAACGTGGGGGCTGTGGGATTCAAACCCACGTCTCCAGATTTGCAGTTCAAAGCCCTAAACCACTGCACTATACTGCTTCCCTATGGGGTATTAATATCAAATGTTGCTAGGATGGTGCTTTAATTTTCTGAAAAAAAAAATCCATGTTGTCCTGGATGAAACTGGTGGTAGCTATCACTAATGATTTGCAAGTGGATTCTATGATTCCTGTAATGTTCGCAGTGAGAGTGTTATTCCAGATATGATGGGATGACTTGGGTTTCCAGGATTGTGTATGTTAGGTAGAATTTAGACTATTCCTGAAGTTGATTTGTTCAAAATAAGTTTGTTAAGCAGTTCTTGTATGTTGTTCTTTAAAGATTTGATGAGTTGTTTAAGTTTATCTGTATACTGCATTTTACAGTGGGGTCCTCTGTGCATTCTCTGTAGTACATTGTGCCTGACAGTTGCTTGTGTGCCTCTTTGATAAAGTCCTCTACATTCCTCACAAATACAGTTCAACCTTTGGTAACTTTTTTATGATGATGTTGTAGTTGAGTTTCAGTGTTTGTATTGTCTTCTTTTCCAATGCTGTGATATAAAAGAGTTTCTACTGTTTGCTTATGACCTGGAAATTTATTATTTTATGCAAGCAAACAATGTAGGCACCTAATTCGGGGTTGCATCCACACTGATGGTAAAAGTCATCTTAAGTATTCCTCAATTTCTTCACTAAATCTGACTTCATCACGTTTCTTTGTGGGACACAAAGTTAAGCCCTTCAGTAATGTAAATGTTTCAGCTGGGAAAAGCTCTTTATTTAATAGGTTGATTAGTGATTGTTGTTGCATCATCCTGTTCCACATTATTGGTGTTGTTGTCTATTTCATTCGGGGGAGTCACAGTATTAACATAGCCCCTTTCTTATAGCTGAAGTTTTTTTTTTTTTTACTTTTGTGATAGGACAACTTTGAGAGCTTTTTGATAATGTGGTTGTAGATCAGCATTTAATTTAGGTAAAACACAGTTGTTTTCTTGGAAGGTGCAGAAGAGTTCAGAAATTTTAAGTGAAGATTTATACATCAAATATTATGAATTGGGTGATTCATTTTTTCCCAAATATCCTTTGACACAACTGTTATGCATACCCTGAATTGTATATAGTTCACAGTAGGTTGTTGCTCTCAAGTCCATTATGTATAATGTTCTGTTTTTGCATGCATTTAGGAAGTAGATCTTGCTGTCATGTTTAGTTTCCCTTTTCTTCATGTTGCATAGTTATTATTTCAGATGGCAAATTATGGTATCTTCCATTTCTCAGTAAGAATAGATTTCAGTTATATTGGTTCTTTGAAAACAGAAGTCACTGGATAGTTTGATGTCTTCCATTGGACCAAAATATATCATGTACAAAGATGGCATAGTACTCAAGCTTTTGGGGCCCAACAGGTCCATTCAGCAGGTGCAATAACAATTTGAGCAGATGAAGCTGACATTATATTACAGTGTGTGGCATTGTTTTACAATAATTTGTGACAGGATAACAGGAAGAGTTGAAAGTTAGGGTGGGTGGACAATGGCTAGGAACAGGTATACACTGTAGCTGTTAGAAGATGCTTTGCAAAAATTGCTAATAGCTTTCAAGAGATAATATATTCTTCTTCAGGTCCAGACCTGAAGAAGAGAGTAGTATCTCTCAAAAGCAAGTCTCAGAAATAATTTTGTTAGTCCAATAAAAGGTATCACCTGCAACATATTTTTTTTTTCCTTCTTCTTCTGCATTGTTGACTGGACTAACACAAATGCCACATTCCTTTTTCAACCACAAGTGTGTCATAAATCCAAAGTCCCAACTGAGCCTGTTACATTTTGTGTTATTTTGTTTCCCATGCCCTTTCTTCTGTGTGTTTTTAAAGTTGCTTTTTAGCATTGGGACAGACAGGTCTGAGAGGGAGTAGTCTGGTTAGGAAAAGTGATGTCCTACTGGTGTGCTGATAACCACATTTATTAGTGTGTGCTGGTGATGGTTCATCCTGGCTTGCAGTGTTTGCCTTGTTCCTTTTAAAGTATCCATTTGTGCACTTTTTGTGCTGATTTAGGAAAATCACATTGCCTGATTGACACTTGTAGGTTCCATTTATTTTTATTGTGCTGTTCTGTCCAGTTTATAGGCGGTAGTACAGCACACTGGATTAAGACTGAACTGCAGATCTGGAGACCTGAGTTTGAGTCCCACAGTTGCTTAGGTGCATACTGTGTGATCATGAGCAAGTCACTTAACTTCCTTGTGCTCCCAGGTCACACCTGGAAACATGCTACTCCTGGTTAAACAATGTTCCCTTTCCCTGTTTATATGGTGGTCTGGGTCATTTATGTGTACAGGTCTTGCATCTTATATTATTGCATGGAGTCGTTCCTCTTAATTCATGGCTAGTTTGATATTCTTGGCATTTACTGTAATTTATTAGGTTACATAGGTTGGGGGATGCTTGTAGGCAATGACAGGTGGATTAGGGAAAATGTCTCTGTTTTTCATCTTCAGTCAGCATGGGTTGTAGTTCTTCAATCATTTGCTGTAGGGTGTTAGCATTGGGCTGTATGTGACATATTGTTGCTATTACTGAGACATGGTATACTGGGAACCATGACTGGGATGTAGCTATACAAGGTTATAGTATATTCAAAAAAGACAGGGAGGTTAAAAAGGGAGACTGGATAGGTCTTTACTTCAGGGAGGGTATAAAAGCAACTGAGGTAGAGGAATTGCAGAGGTGGGTGCAGACCCTGTGGGTCAGCCTAGGTACAGGAAATGGCTTCGCTATTCACATGGGAGTGATCTATAGAACTCCAGCACAAGGGGAAGCCATCCATAAGATTGTGGCTAATGGGAAGTTCTGATAATAAATGACTTTAATCTACCAGATGTCAATTGTAGCACTCCAGCTGTAGCCACAGCCTAGAACAGGGACATGCTGGATGCCCTGCAAGGAGCTTGCCTCAGGAAGCTAGTGGTAGATCCCACCTGTGAGGGTGCAATTTTGGACCTGGTACTCACCAATGGGGACACACTTCTAGATGTCATGGTGGAGGCACCTGGGGTCCAGTGACCATCACATGGTGTGGTTCAAAATAGGAGCAGTGGCAGAGTCAAGCCACACAAAAGTGAGGTTCCTGGACTTTAGGAGGGCAGACTTTGCAACATTGGTGATATGCCTCAGAAAGGCCCTAGCAGGGAGGGAGGACTCGGGGTTGAGGAACAGTAGGCCCATCTGAAAGGAATCATAGTAGAGGCAACAAACCTTTGCATTAGGCAAATTCATTTATTTATTGAGATTTATTGGGGGAAGAGGGGGAGGTGGGGAGTGGAAGGGGTGAGAGGCATATATATAGGTAGGCAGAGAATGGGGTGGATGGAAGGAGGATGGAAAGAAGGAGGGGAAAGAAGAGGGAGAAGGTGAGTTGTCTGCTGGGGCCTGACCCCTCCAGTATGCTGAGAACCCTGCCTGCACAAGACAGAGGTAGAACATGACAAGAGGGAAGCAGATTGTAGGCAGTGAGGGGAAGTAGGCTTCATGAAGGCCAGAAGAGAAGGTGTCAAAGAAGTAAAACCAAGTCCCAGCCCTTCAGGATGCAGAGAAACCCTGCAAGGGGTCTGGGATGGCAGGAGAATTGGAGGGGAGAGTTGGGTTGGGGGTGTATGGTGTGGGTAGGGACAAGCCCTTGGTGTAACTTTGGATGATTGAGAATCATGTTAACAGAGCAAGGGGAGGCCTGTGGGGAGGGAATAGTGAGGAATGGAAGGAGTGCTGATATTTAGGGGGGAGGGAGATGAAGGTACAAAAGGGGCAGAGAGTGGGTACTGAAAGGGGGTAGGGTTTTTCAGGGGCTTAGAGGAGGGAATTAGGGAGGTTCATAGCAGGAACAGCTAGGAGCAAGGTAGTTTTTGAGGGCAGAGCTGATGGAGTAGTTGGAGGACTAGTGACGAATTTGAGGGGTGAGGGAATGCCACACTTTTGGGAGGCAGTGAGAGTAGCCAGATTGGCCGATGAGGGTGGCTTTGCGGGAGACTATTAGAACAGGAGTCAGTCGATCTAAGGGAGTGAGAGGGAGGGGGGTGTTATAAATGAGGAGGAGAAGTAGGAAGGGAGTTCCCCAATCCAGTGCTTGAAGGTGAATTTAGCACAGTGGGAGAGTTGCCTATTTGTAAGAGAGAGGAAGGATAGGGCATGATAAAGATTGCAGTGGTGGGTGCAAGAGGGAGCACCAAGGGGAAAAGTGGCAGAAGGAATTGAAGAGGGTATCCAGTCAGGCCATGGAGGACACTGGAGCAGCACCATAGACTACATCACTGTAGTCAAAAATGGGCAGGATAATCTTCTAGACTAGTTCCTGCCTAGATGTAGGATGGATGAAGCTATGGTTCCTGAACAGGGCACAAAGCTTGTGGCACAATTGTTTTCTGGATGGTGTCAATATGTCCAGAGAAGTTTAGATGTTGGTCCAGCCAAACACCTAGGTACCCGAAGGAGGACGTGTCCTCAAATAAAGTCCCATCGAGGGTGTGGAAAGTGGGCAGGGAGGAGAGCACAGAGAGTCTTTGCCTTGTACCAGAGGTCATGGAGATAGTCTTCTTGGCAGATAAACTTGAGGAATGGTCAAGAGTGTGGCAGCTAAGATTCAGTGCAAAAAGAAATGGAAAAATCATGCACTTGGGGCACAGGAACCAAGGGGAGACTTATATGATGAGGAGGGAGATTCTGACAGCAACCAAACAGGAGAGTGATCTGGGTCTAATCATATCAGATGATCAAAAGCTGGCCAGGCAATTTGCCAAAGCTGTGGGGAAAGCCAGTGGGTACTGGGGTGAATAGGGAGAGGTATCACCAGCAGAAGAAAGGAAGTGGTGATGCCTCTATATAAATCATTACTGAGACCTCATCTGGAGTATTGTGTCCAGTTCTGTAGGCCACATCTATGTAAAGATATAGACAAGATGAAGGAAGTTCAGATAGGGCAACAAAAATAGTGCAGGGCCTGCACCAAAAGTCATATGTGGAGAGACTGGAGGACCTCAATTTGTACACCCTGGAGGAGAGAAGAGAGATGGGGATATGATGTATACCTTCAAATATCTCAGTGGCATAAATAGGGTGCAAGAGGTTAACAGCTTTCAGGAAAAGAGATGTTCTAGAATAAGTGGTCCTGACATGAGGCTGGAAGAGGGTAGACTAAGGGGTAATGTGAGGAAGTATTTCTTCACAGAAAAGGTGGAGGATGCATGGAACTGTCTCCCAGCAGAGGTGGTAGGGGCAAATTTGGTAGAGGAGTTAAAAAATGTGAGGTATTTGCATGGGGGTACACTAGCGATAGGTAGGATAACAAAGCCAAAGATTAAGTAGGATCTTTGGTTTTTGCAGCAGGTTGAGAAAATGGGTAAACTAGGTGGGCCTGGTGGTCCTTATCTGCCATTGAATTATATGTATTTATGTATCTATGACAACTATGGGTGGGCAATCAGTTTGACTTTTTTGCCTGTATCACAGAACATTTTTTTAAGGCATGTGCATAGCACATTTCATTGCTCTGTCCACTTGTTTTGGGGAGTGGATCTACTAGATGAAGGAATCATGGAAAGAGTTGGGCAGCTGTTTCTTATCTAATCTGAGCAGATCTGGTGATATTGAATTGCCTGATGGTAGACCACTGACATTTTTTCTGTGTGCCTTGGGTGAAAGCTGAAATTATGCAGATATTAGTGTCTGACAGTGTGTTTTCTGTAAACAGTAGATCTTACTTCGAGATGGCTCTTGCAGTAGATAATTACATATAGGACTGATGTCAGCAAGTGGCAGGACCCCATGGAAAAATTTCTAGCTAGCAGTCCCTGGAGAGGGACTGCCCCCACATCAAGTGACCAGCGTCAGGAGATATCGGTATAAAGGGGCAGTTCTTGATGCCCGCCTTCCAATTCTTTCCCACCGTTAGCCCATGCAGCGCCTCTCAGAAAAGTTCTTCACTCGTCAGCCTCCCTTCGTCGGTTTTAACGAGTATTTTTGCTTTTTTGCTTCAATCGTCAGTACATCCGTCAGTATATGTTGACCCCTACACCCTCCGAGCACAAAAATAAGTGCAACTCTTGTGGCGCCCAACTCTCGCACAAGGACGGCCATTCCATGTGCCTGTTCTGTCTAGGCTCCGATCACTCAGTCGAGAAGTGCCAGAACTGCCTCAGTTTTAACAAGGCCACCCAGAAAAGGCGGCAGCAGTCCCTGGATGCCCACGTTCTGAAGAAAAAGATGAGCTCCATGGAGAAGGAACTCAAAAAACTGCGGCAGGTGTCCACTTCCCCTGAAGGCCATCGGAAGAAAAAAGACAAGGAGAGGCACCGGGACAAGGGCTCCTCCACCGCGACTCCCTCGGGAGTCGCCGTGCTTCAGGTAATGTTCCCTTCGGGGGACCGCTCCTCGACGGCCTCCTCAGAGGCTTCTGAGGCAGCGGTGGCCTGTCCGTCTGGCTCATGCTCGGGCCTTTCGGGTGCCCCCAGGCTATCGGAGGCCTCCGCCTTCGTATGGCCACAGCTTCATGGCCTACTGGTGTGGGCGGCTTCAGTAAGCCGGACGTTGGCTTCTCCGACGTCCGCGCAGAGAAGGTTGGTAAGTCGCATTACACTTCGGGGTGGTGCGGGGCCCCTCTTCTGTCTGACCAGGCTTCTCCTCCATCAAGGTCTGCCTCTGGCTATGGGTCCTGTAAGTTGGACACCCGGCTCCTCAGGCACCTGCCCGGATCTTGTTGAAAAACGGTTCGTCCAACGTCCGTTCAGCGAAATAGCCAATGCCAGACCCCCACGTCTGTCATTCCTGGCTCCCCACAGACTTCGCTGCTCTCCGGGGACACTGAGTCTCCCCAGCCCAATCCAAGGGATTTTTACCATCCATCCCCAGGTGACACTGGGGTTCCACCTCCACCAGACCGCCCACCTGTGGGTCTGCCGAATCTGACGTTGGTTCCCCGGATGCCAGCTCCGACGCCGGTACCTCCGACACCGGGACCTCTGACACTGGCCCCAACACTGGTTTTACAAATTCCAGCTGACATCCCGCTCCCAGATGTTGCCCCGATGCTGAGCCCTCCGCCCTCTGGGCCTTCCACCATGGACTCACCCGTGAGACCGGGCCGTCTGCTCCAGCAGCTCCTCCAGCTTCGCGGTACCCTCCATCCTATCCGATGCCATCGTATCTGGGACCACAGTATCCGGCGCCACAGTACCCGATACCGGTCTTCCCAATGCCGCAGTACCTGGTGCCACAATACTTGATGCCTGGTTTTCCGCTGCCGGGTTTTGGATACTCTCTGTATGGATATAGTCCATACCCTTATCTCCCTCCTCCTCCTCCTCCTCCTCCATCACCCCCTCAGCCACCAGTGGATTTGCAGGAGACTCTGGCCTCCTGGTGGGCTGAGGCCAAGGCTCAGCTCACCAGAGAGGTGGAGAGCTGCCTACCAATGATGGTGCCAGTCCTGGTTCCCTTACATCCATGGAGGCACACTCCCTCACCACCCCCGGACACCAGGGCTAATCCCTCTGGGTCCAGAGAGAGGCAGGACATGCTTCATCGAAGGCTTCCCAAGAGGTCCGTTCCTCCCCCTGGTCGGGAAAGGGAGTCTTTTCTTCTTCTTCCTCCCTCCCCTCTGACTCCTCGACTCTTCCGAAGGCTGTTTGAAAGGGACGACGAGCCATGCTCTCCGACAAAGCCCAGGCCAAGGACTCCTCCGAAGTCACCTCCGGAAGATCTTTCCTTTACGGAGTTGCTACACAAAATCCAGAATGTACATCAGTGGCAATCTTTATAACCGGACCCTCAGCAGATCAAACTTGCCGAGCATCTGGATCTGCCCGTGACAGCTCCTACCTTGGTGCCACCCTAGATCGAGCCTCATGCTGACCTTGTTACCACCATTTGAAAACAGCCATTGGCTCTAGCCCCACTTCCAAGGAAGTCAAACAGGCTATACCAGGCTCCCGAGGGTGCTGACTTTTTAGATTCTCACCCTCGTGCTGACTCAGTCATGATTAGCGCCGCTCACGGCTGGTCGGCTAACCCAAAACACCTTAACTCGTCACCACTGGCAAAGAATCCTGCCTACTGGACCAGTATGGTAAGAAGATTTTTGCTTCTTCCATGCGGGGGATCAGGGCCCTAAACTATGACGGTCATATGGGGGATTACCAGAAGGCCATTCTTACTCAGGTGGAAGCCAAATTGGACTCCCTGCCGGACTCTCAGGTCAAGCAGGAGTTGGCTGATCTTGTCCGCTCTACAGGTTCAACCAGTCGACACAAGTTTCATGTGACCTACAATGCAGTGGACACTGCCGGATGGAGCTCAGCTTTCACCGTAGGCTTACATCATCATGCTTGGCTCCATGTGTCAGGGTTGGTCCCAGAAGTGTAGTCACTATCCAGGAAGCACCCTCCTGGGAGTCAGTGCTTTTCGGTGGCGATGTCAAGGATATCATCACCGATTTGCAGGAGAAGGGAATGGCACTAAAGTCCGTTGACTCCATGTACCATCCCCACCAGCCGCAGTGCCATCCCTTTCGCAGACAGAATCGGCCCAAGGCGAAACCTCAGGGAAAGCAGGCCACAAAACTTTGGGCCCCCACAGCTGCTAAGCCCTCCCCACCCAAAAAGGCAGTGGGTGCTTCAGCTGCAGCGCTGCCCCACACCACCTGACTCCACTCCCCTCCCACAGCCTCCGGACTCCCCAGGGGAACTGGTAGGAGGGAGGTTTTCCCTCCACCTTCCAGACTGGGAGAGAACAACATCAGATTCTTGGGTGCTCCAGCTGATCGCAGAAGGACACTCAATAGAGTTTCTACAGAAACTGCCTCGCCACCCCCCCAAAAGTCGTCGTATTCACGGGAACATCTTCTCTTGGTCCAGGAAGAGATTTCAGCTCTGTTACTGAAAGAAGCTGTAGAATCCATCCATCTTCATCTTCAAGGGACGGGTTACTATTCCCACTGCTTCCTGGTCCCAAAGAAGACAGGAGATCTAAGACCCATTATAGATCTCAGTTCCCTGAATCCTTTTGTGGAATACAAAAGGTTCAGAATGCTCTCTTTGCAGAGCCTTCTGCCCCTCCTCTGTTCGGGACAATGGCTGTGCGCTCTGGATATGCAGGATGCTTACCTGCACATTTCCATTCACCCATCTCACTGCAAATATCTTCATTTTGCATTCCAGGGGGACCACTACCAGGGCACTTCCTTTTGGCCTATCCTCATCTCCCTGAGTATTTACCAAATGCCTTGTGGTGGTGGTGGCCTACCTGCCTACTCAGGGGGTGCAGGTTTTCCCATACCTGGATGATTGGTTCCTGGCGGCCTCGTCCATGGAGAAACTCCTGCACTGCTCCCTCTTACCCAGCAGGTTTTTGCCTGCCTGGGTATTACCATCCACCATTCCCATCTCAGAGGCTACAGTTTATAGGGGCAATTTTAGACATGACCATTGGCAGGGCCTTCCTGCCACCGGACTGAGTGTCCACCCTCCAGACTCAAGTAAGTTTGTTGTCCGGCCACAGGCGGGTCAGTGTAAGATTGGTCCTTCGCCTACTCGGGCTCATGGCGGCTGCTATCCTGACAGTCCCTCATGCTCAGCTCCACATGAGAGTATCTCATTGGACACTCCACTCCCAATGGGATCAGTTGGTGGACGACTTAGATCACCCAGTTCTAGTCTCCTCACCGATGCTCCGAGACTTGCAATGGTGGATGGTTCGAGAGAACCTGCTTCGGGGAGTTACTTTCTTTCTTCCTCCACCCTCCCAGACTCTAACCACAGATGCCTCAGATGAAGGTTGGGGAGCCCATCTCAGTCTCCATTGGACCCAGGGCTCTTGGTCCAAGCTCGAACAGACACTCCACATCAATGTGCTCGAGCTTCGGGCAGTTTTGTATGCTCTCCAAGCCCTTCACCTCTATATTCTTCCCGGCCACCTAGCCATCCAGACAGACAATATGTGCATGGTTTGGTACATCAACAAACAGGGGGGACTCGATTCTACCCTCTTTGCAGGGAAGCAATGAAGGTTTGGGATTGGGCAACACAACACGACTTTCACCTCACAGCAATTCATGTTCCGGGAATCGACAACACCTTGGCAGACAAGCTAAGTTGCTCGTCCGCTCTGGCTCACAAGTGGGAACTGGACCAGGGGGTCCTAGAAGGTATCTTCTGACACTGGGGAACACCACAGGTCAACCTGTTCGCTTCTCCTCTAAACGCAAAGCTTCCCGACTACTGCTCGCTCATTCCAGAGTGAGGCGTTTTCTGGAGAGACGCTTTGTCTCTAGACTGGAAGGACAGATTTGTCTATGCCTTTCCCCAATTCCCCTTATTCCAAGAGTCTTGCAGAAACTAGTTTCAGAAGGAGCACGAATGATTCTGATTACTCCTTTCTGGCCCAGGCAAGTTTGGTTCTCTCTTCTACAAAATACTCAGAGGAGCATCCTCTTCCTCTTCCTCTATCATGAGCTTTGCTGACTCAGGATCAGTGGACTCTGGTCCATCCAGGTCTCAAGTCACTTCAGCTTCATGCATAGCTCCTGCAGACTTAGCCCAAACTCGCTTTGGGGTTTCTCCCCAAGTGGTGGAGATTTTGGTGCAGGCCCGAAAACCCTCTACTAGATCTACTTACGCCATGAAGTGGAAAAGGTTCACTATCTGGGCTGCTTCAAAAGATGTGGAACCCTTTTCCTGTTTGGCTGGGCTACTGCTAGAGTACCTACACCATCTCTTTGACCTGGGTCTTAGTCACTCTTCTCTGAAAGTCCACATGGTGGCCATCTCGGCCTATCATGTTCCCTTTGCAGACAAGACATTTGCTCAGCTGGAGGTCTCTAAGACTTTCCTTAGAGGGATCCTCCATCTGAGACCTCCTATATGTACTTCTGCCCCTCCTTGGGATTTGAACTTTGTTCTCGAGAAACTTACTCTGCCTCCTTTTGAACCGGCAGCTTCTGCAGACTTGAAGTTCCTTTCATGGAAGACTCTCTTCCTGTTGGCCATTACTTCCGTTTGGAGAATTTTCCAAGCTCCAAGCCCTGATGTGTAAAATTCCATACTTGATTTTTCACAAGGAATATGTAGTTCTGCGTACTAACCCTAAGTTTCTCCCTAAGGTGGTAGCAGAGTCTACTCTGAACCAGTCCATAGAGTTACCCACATTCTTTACGCGGTACTCCAATCAAGGGGAGTATTTACTCCATACTATGGACGTTCGCCGGATTCTGAGATACTACACTAACAGGACAAAAGATCTCAGGAAGACCGATCAATTGTTTGTCTCTTTTGCTCCAAAAAGGGAAGGCAACGCTGTTTCAAAACAATGCCTATCTAAATGGTTGGCTCATTGTATCACTTTCTGTTATGACAAGTACAACAAAACTCTGCCGATCAAGTAAGAGGCCACTCCACCAGGGGAGTCCCTGTCTCAGCAGCTTGTTTCAAGAATGTGTCAGTGGCAGACATCTGTGCTGCCACCACCTGGACCTCTGTCCATACCTTTACAAAACACTACAGTTTGGATATTGCCTCTCGCCTTAGAGCAGGCTTCAGGCTGGCTGTCCTGCAAGGCCTCCTATCTTAAGGCTTGAACAGCCAGAGGTTCTACTTGGAGTAGATTTTCTCCTCCCCAGTGCTTCTCCTTGTTCCAGACTGCTTGGGACTCAGTTCTATATGTAATTACCTACTGCAAGAGCCCTCTTGAAGTAAGATAGTACAGTTACATAAGAACTTACCATAACAGTAGATCTTCGAGAGAGGCTCTTGCAGTAGGTAATACCTTCCCACCCTCCATCCCTCTAAGCTTTTTCAGCTCCTTTTCCATTGAGGGAAATATCCACTCCTCTCTTGTCCGGCCTCTTTTGGCCTGTGGTGGGAAAGAACTGGAAGACGACTGTCAGGGACTGCCCCTTTATACCGATGTCTCCTGATGCTGGACGCCTGACATGGGGACGGTCCCTCGTCAGGTACTGCTAGCTATAAATTTTTTTGTGGGGTCCTGCCACCTGCAGACGTCAGTCCTATATGTAATTACCTACTGCAAGAGCCTCTCTCGAAGATCTACTGTTATGGTAAGTTCTTATGTAACTGTACTTTTGTATATGTCCATCATGGTATCCCATAATATGGGTGAAACAAAAATGGCATCTGTAATTACAGTGATGGAAAAAACAGTGAGTGCAAAAGAGCAACAGGTAAAAATGGCAGGCAAATTGGAAAGATGACCAGCAGCTTTCTCCCCCTCCCCAAGTTTTGCCCCAAGGGAGGTGCGGGGTGATCAAAACCCCCCACATGGGGGGTGCAGGGTTTTGCCCCCCACTAAAATGCAAAACAGTCTTAGCGTCCTTTCTGCCATATTCGTATATTCTTGGTTCCTCTTTTCTTCCTCACTATTTCTGACTCACCATTTTTGTTCCCCCCATATCACATAGAACCATCCATTATTAGTGATTCTGACTGGTATCCATGAAATTTATTCTGGTGGTGGAGTGAGTATTCAGTGGTGAGTTTTATAGAGGGTTGTTGAAATCCTGATGGAACTTTTTAAGGGAGTGTTCACCTTCTGCCCAGATTAGGAATATTTAATTGATGCTGACCAGGCCTGGCTCCTAGTTACTGTATTGTTTATGATATACTGGGAGAGTCTAGTAGTACAGCTTGTGCACTTTGTAATATCAAATTGATAATGTCTTCTGCTTCCTATTGTAACTACTCATTTCCCCTTATTGGGTATTTGTAATGTTCTTACTGTCTGGTTGTTAATTGTACTATAGCTTCCTTATCTTCTTGTACCCCATTCCCCCAGGATGCATCTGTAATCGAGCAGCATGTCTGCTCAGTATGCCCTTCCTGATTAAACTTTTAAATAAATAAATAATGTAAGGTAGACTAATGGTTTGTAGGAGTGGTGTTTAAGAACATCTTCTTCTAGACTGGCCATAAAAAGATTGGCATACTGTGGAATCATGTTGTGTGCCCATTGCTGTCCCCATGATCAGTTAATAGTGCCTGCCATTGAGTGCAAAGCTGTTGTGTGTCACTGATTTTATTAAGGTGCTTATGGTATTTGAAATGTCTCTTGTTGATGTGCTATCCTGTAAAAATCTCCAAGACGCTGATATGCCATATTCTTGTGGGCTATTAGTGTATCCATTGTTGTTATTATAGCACTGGGTGGTAATGCTTGTGGTAGCTGTCCAGTCAGCTTCAGTTTCCTGAGAAAATCTGTGGTGTCCTGAATGAAACTGCTAGTAGTTGTCACTAGTGGTTTTAAAGTGGATTCTCTAAGTCCTGAAATATTCTCTGTGAATGTACCAATTCCAGGTTTGTGTTTGTGTATCTTAGCATGCAGAATGTTCCTGGGGTTTCCTTGTTTGGAATTAGTTTATTTAGCTGTTCTTGGATGTTGTTCACTAGGGATTTGATAGATAAATGATAGATAGATAGATAGATAGGTAGATAGATAGATAGATAGATAGATAGATAGATAGATAGATAGATAGATTTTTATTTGTGTAGCACCCTTCCAGTTCTCAAAGTGATTAAAAATTTTAAAATAGGCATATAGTTGCCATATTCAACACAAAAATTATACAGTAAATAAAAAAACTCACAGACTCAAATAGCTAAACTATAATCCCATTAATAATTTTACACTGTGTCAATCCCCTGTCTAAATGACCAGTAAATTTAAGTTGCTATGTATATTTTATAGAGGGAGCCTCTGTGAGTTCTCTTTAGAAAATTATGTTTTAAACAGGCTAAATTATCTGCTCATGGGGCAAGATGATTAACTTAATAAGATGTTTAAAAAGTAATTCTTATATTTTTTTTTATTTGAGTACCATAAACAAGTTAATAAAACATAGCTTAAGAATATTTTAAATGTCTTGGCAGGATATTATATCTTATTTCCAATTTCTTCTTTAAGTCTTATTTCAAGATAGCAATTAAGTACAATGGATCTATAATCAAGGAATTTATGTGGCACTAACATGAATAGTGCTATGCCTCCTGGACCTAGTGTGTCCAAATGGGATGGGGCCATATTCAATGGGCCCCTTGTATAACATGATTACAGTAAGGAAATCACTACATACACTGAAATGTGGGAAACCTCTTGCGTACAGTGTGCAGTAGTATATTTCAAGGATTTTGGCAGCACTATTTTCTTCTTCCAAAACTCTACTCTTATTAATAAGTACAGTTGTGTGGGACCCCTTGTTAGCACTGGTTATAGTCAATGGTAGGACACCCATGCACCTCCTACTTGAATATATTAAGTCTCCCTAGTAATCTGGTGATATATCCCTCTGCCCCCGATCCCCATTTGAAATTCATGACTCCTTCCTGGAAGTCTAGTAGTAATCCCACCTGCCCTAATCCCTGCTGAAATTCATAATTACTCCTTGGTGGTTAAATTGTTCCTCACCCTGATCCCTCTTGATATAGATGGATTCTTTGTGGTAGTCCCATGGTATCAACCATCCATCCTGATCAACGTTGAAATACATACATTCTCCCTACTATTCAAGTGGCACCCCCTCCTTCCCTGATCCTATTATACAACTGTGCAATCCTCCCACCCCTCCTATGCCAACCCACTCAACTTCAATTACCCCCCACCCACATTTGGCATTGGCTCACTTGAGAAACTCCAATCCTAGACTATATTTAGAGTACTGCCTGGTGATCAGTACATACCATCCTTTTACTATGTTGACTGGCTGCTGGCTAAGTGAAAGGAACTAAGAACATGCTTATTTTTTTAGAAAGTACTGTATGTGCACACTCCATTCATGTACCTCTGATGGTGGTCAACCAAGATATTCTAGTGGCTTGTGAGAGGATGCATTTCAAAGGGGATAGGGGGCAGAGGTGGGGAGAGGAAGGTCTGTTATTTTCATCAGACAATGCTCTGCCCAAAAGTCCTGGATGTACCATTTCTAGGTGAGTCAGTGTGGGGGGGGATAGGATGTTCTTGAGTGAGTGGGCCAAGGAGAGGATGGGGGTTATAAGCATGTAAAATATTAACTATAAACTGAGAAAAGAAAATGAGGAATAGAAGGAAGTACAGGCATCTGTCACCCAATGTGGTGTGACTGCATATTTGGATTAGAAACAAAATGAGATAGACAGACTGAAAGTGCTCTTGGAATGTGTAACCTGTGATTAGTATGATCTTGAGCAGCAATGCACAGAACATAAAGAAGCCAAGCATATGCAACATGATCAGTTGCAAGCATTACCTAAGGAGGGCAAGACTGATCTCTCCAAATGTCATCAACAGTACAGGAGATTGCAATGACAAGTTTTAAATGACAAAGGTTAGGGACACAAATGGAAATATTAGCATATAAGATCACCTTAACCTTTAACTTTACTTTCTCTATTTTTGGCTGCAGTCCACATTTTTGTGATACTATCATTCCTGTCTTATGTAATTATCAATCTTATCTAAACTTGGAATTGATCACCCAAAGTTTGGAAACCTCTTAATGCTCTGACTTTTCTCTCTCTTGCCACACACACACACACACATATGCACACATGCTCACATGCACACACACACGTAGTATATGCTGCTTCAGAAGTGCAGAGAACAGCTTTGACTTTTAGTGCTGTGTGATGGAGTATAAACAAATACCATGAATTGCAAGTTATGTCATTCTGTGCTTTACAAATGCTCAGATGTTAGACCACAGTATATGGGTAAATTTGAACTGTTAATTTGTCCTTGTTTTCTTTTCATTTCTCTCTGTTCATAACAGTGATGCTTTATAAATGTTGAAGGTTAAAGTGCTGCATGTTTTAAAATGTTATCTTATTCAGTTACTGAGAGAAAGAGCAGTCAAGTCAGTATGTGGAACAGAGACTGAAATATTTATAGCCATTCCTTATATACGTGTTTTGCAGAAACAATAACTTCATGATGACATTGATGATTTTGATAGTAGCGCTATGTGACATCTGGGTTTGAATATTTGTGCCATATCATACTTTGTACCTGGGATCATGTAGTCCCTTGAATCAGGATAATCTCTTTCCCCTCCTCCCCAACACACATGAGTGTGTCTTTCTCTGGCAGGCTGTTGTCCAGAGATCATAAGCAACAGTTGGGGAAAGGATTACATCTTTTCCACTAGTCAGCTTTTGCTACCTGAAAGGAAGGAAAAAAAAGAAGGGTTTTCTATTATAGATATTTTGCAAATGCCTAATTAAAGGAAACAATGCAGTTTCTGCAAATTTAGAGGGGATGTTCTCGGTATTGAATGCATTGCCAGCCCCCCCCCAAAACACACACACATATTGTCAATTTGGCAAGCAAAGATGTTATGTTAGAATGGATAGAAATACTGAGACTAAAAGAAATACATTAAATGAAATAAAGTGGAATTAAAAAAACTAACAAACTATAACATATTACAGATACCCATCAGTTAAGGGGGTGTGCAGTTGGGGGATGAAGTAAGCCATAAATATATCACAGTGGTGCTCTTATGTTCCTGCTCATTTAATTCAGCATCCTTCAATGTAACAAACAGAAAGCTATAACAAACATGTGCTATGCCTCCCATTCTGCTCGTTATAGTGAGGGAGTACTGTACTTCTTTCAGTTTCAGTATTGCTCATGCTCAACTCACTGATGAGTGACTTCTAGTATAGCATCAAGAACTACAGTAAGGGAGAGAAAAGTAGAAGACTGAAGCAGCACTAAACTCAAAAGAGTCAGGTAATGAACTGAATGTAGTTAGCCCCAAACTATTAGCAAGTCAGTTAATCTCCCAGTACTGTGAGCCACATAGCTGTGGAAATACAGTGTTCCCTCACTATTACATATCTAATTACTATCACAATCATGGTCATAAAAAGAGAGAAATAGAGATGCCCATTTTGTGACTGAACAAGATTTGGATTGGGAAGAGCACCTCTCTTGCTCTTTTTCCAACCATGACTGTGATAGTGGATAGTGAATTTGAACTGTTAAGTTTTCTTTCTTTTCCTTTTGTTTCTCTCTGTTCATAACAGTGATGCTTTATAAATGTTCAAGTTGCTGTTGTACATTTATAGTATAGTCAGGAGCCATGGGAACCATTCGTCATAACCTGGAATTCAGTATAACAAGGTTCATAATAGCAAGGGGGCACTGTATTACTGTGTGTGAAACAGACTTATAAAGTTCAGGAATGGCTCAGTTGGTGAAATGGGTTTGTGATGGAATCTGCCATTTTGGACACCACACACCATCAACCTTCAGAATCCTACATTCTCCACAAAAGAGAATGGCAATAGATCAATTGCCAGCATTTTAGAGGTTGCTGCATTTAGTTCCCATGCAATAGCATGACTGGATGGTATTTGGAATGATGCCCAAACATTCTACGTAGTGTATTGTAGGCTGCACCTTTTGGGGTGTTTGGATACCAAACAGCTGGACTTTGTGCATTGGCAGCATTGCTGCTGGGGTAGCATTTGACTCCCCAGAAGGGGGGTCATGGATGCTGCACAGATGAATTAAGCAATTTGTGGTGTTTTACTGACTAGGGTTGATTTGCTTTAGTGAATCTGGCTGCTACTATTCAGGCTACCACTGCTACTATGGCCACTACTAGGCAATCACACCAAATCCTCTTCCTTATCTCTGTAGTATTCATTTGTGGTCAACTCTAATTCCACCAGGACTGTATACATGTTATTTTAGGATCTCTTGCACAATGAAGATGATAATGGAGAAGGCCCCCCTGCACTGGCTTCCCTTTGGTGCTAAGTCCAGTGTAACAGGTGTCCTAACATAAGGTGTGTGTGTGTGTTGCCCACCAGTACCTAAATGTTACCCCTTTTTCCCATGGCTAACATGAGCTTGACACGGCTGGCAGGTAGCCACTGTTTTGTCAGCTGGGTCCAGTATGTAAAAATCCCGAAGTAGGGATTTTGTAGCCTTTGTTTTTGTTTGTTGGTGGACCTGGTACTGGGACATGGGAGGGATGGTAATGGGTGTTTTTGAGATTATTTTTGTATGTTACAATAGGTGACTCATGCTGTGTTATTGGCTCAACAGTGCTAATAGGAACAACAGCAGGAAAATATGGGGGGGCTTGGTAATTCATTGAAATAATCAAGGTGTATAGAGCACCACAGGTTTAGTAGCATAACCTGTATTTTTATTTTATTGTCAGGTTCCCATAGAAGGTCCATATTATCATCCTTATCCACACCTAGGCTGATGACCTTCTCCTCAGATCCATCCTCCTTTTCCTTCTCATCTTCTCTACGGTCTCTTTCTTTCTCGTCATCCTTGCATGCAACAGTAAGATCTTCCTCATCAGAATGTGAGTCATGGATCCACTCATCAACTTCCTTGATAGGAAATGGGAACCTATCATCCTGATTAGGATAACCACCAACATCAACCGCAGCCACAGGGACAACACCCTTCTGAACCACATAACCTATACTCTTCTTGGCAAAATCATTACTGCCAGCAACGTGGACTTCAGCATCTCTTTCTGGGATTTTCAATATTTAGATTTTTGAACACTGCAGTTAAACTAAATACCGGCAACAGCAGAGATATTACAATTCCTTACTAGAGAAGTGTGGTTTAAATAACACAACAGTTTACTGAGCTAAGTATAGCTTTAGTAAAAACACCACAAAAATAAGATTTTTTTTTTACACAAATGATACATGACAGGATTAAGAAGACATGCAAGGCTGGAGTAATTATAAAAAAGTTACTGTATCTATTACAGTAAAACTGTAACTTTGATAACTACTATAAACAAAAGAACTACAATTAACATAGTATCACCAGATTGACAAAAATAATTCACTAAAATATGCAGTACTATTCTACAGAAATAAAGCAACAAACTACAGACAACTAATAACCAAAAAAAAAACAGAAAAGAGCAGATGATACAAAGATCTGCAACAGAGTTGATGTACAAGGTGGGGTGGAAAGGATGAGAAGGGACTTGACAAGGTTAGAGGAATGGTCAAATGTATGGCAGCTTAGAATCAATGCTAAGAAGTGCAAGGTAATGCACCTGGGAAACAAAAAGCCAGGGGAAGAGTACACAATGGGGGGTGAGATACTAACAACAACAAAAATGGAAAGGGACCTGGGGGTAGTCATATCAGATGACCTAAAGGTGGGCAAGCAATGTGAGAGGGCAGCAAGGAGGGCTGGGGTGATACTGGGATGCATAGGGAGAGGCATCACCAGTAGAAAACAGGAAGTTATTATCCCTTTGTACAGACAGCTGGTGAGACCCCATCTGGAGTATTGCATGCAGTTCTGGAGACCCAGTCTCCGCAAAGACATAGACAGAATGGAAGCTGTCCAGAGGAGGGCAACTAAAATGGTGCAGGGTCTGCACCGGAAGACATATGAAGAGAGACTTAAGGAGCTTAATATGTCTAGCCTCGAGGAAAGGAGGGAGAGGGGGGACATGATAGAAACTTCCTAGTACCTCAAGGGAATCTACAAAGTCCAAGAGGGTAGCATCTTTCAAAAAAAGAGGTGTGCAAGAACAAGAGGCACAATTTGAAGATAGAGGGGAAGTGGCTCAGAGGTGATTTAAGGAAGTATTTTTTCACAGAGAGGGTTGTGGATGCATGGAATGGCCTTCCGGAGGAGGTTGTGGAGTCAAAAACAGTGGTGGAATTCAAGCATGCATGGGACAGTCATAAGGCAATTCTAGGGTGTGGGGTAGGAAAAAGTAGAATGCTGGTTAACTAGGATCTGCAGCTTATCCATTAGGTAGGGAAATGGGCAGACTGGGTGGGCCAAGCGGTCCTTATCTGCCATCAAATTCTATGTTTCTATGTTTCTATGAAACATTGAGGAAACCAAGACTGGTGCTCACAGATAGGTCTGCTTTGTTTTCTGCTAGCTCCCCTCCCCCACACAGCATTGCTTCACTATACAAAATAAATCCACTTTATAGACAAACAATTCCATTACTTTATAGTAAATAAAGATGAAGCACTTCCACATGGAATTGTTAATCTAGCTGCACAATTCAGTTTAGTTCAGTTCAGTTTATTTTGAAGGGATTACAACCATTGAGCAAGTTCATTTGCAAGGTGGTCCCTTAAACACAGAGCAACAATAACAATACAGTGAACATACAATACATAAATTACAATAACAAAATACTGTGAGTATACAGTAAGACACATACAGTATGGCATGGGTTAATACATTGTAGGTTTATGCTTGATGGAGTGACTAAATAAGAGATAAAAAAAAGAGTGTGAACTTTAATAGCATCAGTCAGTATCAGATGCAGCTGGTCACCAGCAGAAGTGCACAAAAAGATAATTGCAAAACAAGTTTTATAATTCAGGCAGAAAGGTGGAGAAAGAGAAGGGTAGGGGCTAGGAATAGTTCATGGAGTTAGAGTTAAAGGCATTGGCAGGTGTTGTGAGTAATTTTTTCAATGAGTGACTTTAATGCGCCTAGAAGAGGTAATACGTTTTGGAGTCTGAGCGTAGATTGGAGGGTGTTCCAGGCAATGGGAAGAACATAATTCATGGCAGCCTTGATTGCTTGAGTGTGAATTTTGGGTACTTCCGATAAGATATAAGGGCATTTTCTTAGTGCATATGGACTACTTGTATGATGGAGGATAGAATAGATGTAGTGGGGCAGCCTACTTATGAGTGCTTTGTATGTCCAGATGTAAATGTGGTTAAGTCTCCTGGTTGCCAGAGAGGTCCAACTCACATCCTTTTACAGTGTACAATGGTGTGTTTTGGCTGAGGCATTAGTAATGAAGCGAATGGCCCTGTGGTAAACAGTGTCAAGCTTATGAAGATTGGTGATTGAGCAATTATTTTACTTTTATTTATTTATTAGAACAGTATCAGAATTATAATCCTTGGGAGTCAGAGACTCTTTTACAAAGGCTCCAGATCAGAGACGGATAAAACTATACAAACAATATCTAGAGAATATACTTCACTTAAGGTAACAAAACCAATAAAAGATAAAATACAACAATAAAAGACAAAATACAATATTAGTAGGCAGGGTACAGGCAAACACAAAAAGTAGACATTAGGTGCATATAATGGAGAAGACCACCTAGAATCAGAGGTGGTCCTGTCCAGGCAGGTAGTCTGGCAGGACAGGTGTCCGTTGTCAGAGAAGGAGGAGTAGGAATAGGGAGGGGAGGTAGTGGGGGGGGCTAGCCAGTTTAGGGGCAGTTACAGGTACAGGTGGTAAAGATATGGTCACAAAGGAGGGATTTGAAACATTTGAGTTTGGGTTCCTGGGTGATAGAGCAGACAAGGGAGTTTAGCCAGGTGGGGGATCTATAAGAGAAGGAACGCTGACATTGGGCAGTTCTGAAATGTGGGACTAGTAGTGTAGGTTTGGACAAGCTGTGGGTGGCCACTGTAGTAGGTGCTGGATGAATGAGAGGGATAAGGCCGGGAGCGGCAAGGCACTGGATATCTTCCTGGTAAAATCATATATAATGTCTGCATAATCCAATAGTGGTGGAAAGGCGGCTTGAACCAGCCTTATTCTTGATGGATGAGAGAAGAGAGATTTGTTTCTAAAAAAGAAACCTAGACTCTGCTTCAATTTTTTGGACATTGACTTGATGTGGGGGGGGGGAGTAAAATATTGGTGGGAATCAAGTAGAATCCTTAAGTATTTGAAAGTATCCATAACTTCTAATTTTTTGTCTAAGAGTGTCGTGTTGGGTATAGTAGTGCTAATATGGAACAAGTCTAAAGAAGACTTGGGTGGATGGAAAAAACATTGCCTCCATTTTTTTGGCATTTAGCAACAATTTTGATGAAATTAGCTTATGCTGGAGCTGGTTAAAGTCTGCTTGGAGAGCTGAGCAAGCTTGAGCAGCAGAGTGTTTTGAGACATAGAGTACCAAATCATTGGCAAATAAATGGATATTGAAGTCAGTGATGTGGTTGTTAAAATTATTGAAGTAAATGCAAAAAAGCAGGAGTCATAATATGGAGTCCTATGGGGCATCCCTTTGTAGAGGAAGTAAGAATGAAAGGGTGCCATTTATTTTTATTTGTTGTTGCCTGTCCCCTAGCTAACTGGCAAACCAGTTGGTCAAAGAGTTAAGACATCCCATTTGTTTGAGGCTGTCAATGAGGAGTAAGTGGTCCACTGTATCAAAGGCTTTACTCAGGTCCAAGAATACAGCCTCTGTAACAAGCTTATTGTCCATGGCCTCTAGCCAGTTGCTGATTACTTTTGATAGCACAGAGGTTGTACTATGGAGGGGTCTGAATCCAGATTGTAATGGGTTTATCAACTGGTGCTTATCTAGAAAGGCCCTGACTTGAATGCTGATCACTTTTTCTAATAGTTTAGATAGAATTGGCAGAATTAAAATAGGCCTATAGTTATTTAGGTCAGTGGGGTCCCCTGATTTAAATAGAGTTAATAAATGGGCTAACTTCCAAATGCAAGATACAGAGCACTGGACTAGTGAGAGATTAAATAGATGGGTTATCAGAGCTGCAAGGTAATGATAGCCTAATTTTAGGAAGAGGGGATTGAAAATGTCTGCCCCGGCCCCCTTTGAAGTGTCTAGATTGATCAGTTGGTCTTTAACCTGTTTATAAGTAATGTCAGAAAAGCTGAAAGGAGCATGTCACGGTGGGCTATCTGGTCTGGCTGTCTGAAGAATTGATGGCCTTAGAGTAGCTGTCTGGGAGGAGCCAAAGACGAGGCCTGCAGTTGCAAAGTGCTCATTGAGTTTGTCAGTTATAGGGGTTTTGCCAGTTTTGTGGGTTCCATTTAAAATTATCTTATTTAGTAAAGCTGGTGGTGCCTTGCTGCCTTCCACTGATTTGAAGGTATGCCAGATTTTAGTTGGATTCCCATTTGCTGTTTCAAGCATGTTTAAATAGTATGACTCCATTGTGTTTCTGACCAGCTTAGTGCAGGCATTGCAGCATTGTCTTAAAGCAGACCAGTCTTGTAGGGATTTGGTCCATCTTGCAATTGCCCATAGCTGGTCCCTTTTTAGCAATGCTTTTTTGATATCCCCATTGAACCATGGGCAGGAAGCTTTTTTTACTCTGTGGTTGACCATGGGAGCATGCTTATTTATGATGCCAGTGAGGATGGAGTTAAAAGTGGAGAATGCTTCATTGATAGTAGGGGCTAGATATAAGTTTTGTCAGTTAGTGTCTCTTAGATCAGCCAAATAGTTTTCTGGAGTAAGCCTCCTGAAGGATCTCCTGGTAACAAATTTGCAAGTGCTAAGATGCTTAACTAATTTGTTGACACAGACAACAGTGTTGTGATTGCTTAGATCATTGTGCAGGGCAGCTTTGCGGGATATCTTGCGGGGTCTGTTTGTCAAAACTATGTTGAAGAGGGATCAAGGGAGTTGTTTTTTAAGGCTCAGCCTAGTGATACCTGTGATGATCAATGCCAATCCCATTTCATCACATAGGCATTTTAGAGGAGTTGATTTAGTACTGGCACAAGACACTCTAGACACTTTTAGGAGAGTTTTTGGTTCAAAATACTATGCATTTAAGTGCTTTTAAAACATTTTTGGGCACAGAAATTCAGAGACAGACTTGACTGCAAATTTCTTTTCACAAGACTACTCTGTTTTCAGCCTACATAAGGCATAGAGCTCATTTCAGTACCACGTGACCTCTGATCTCATAGGACATTGCAAACATCCCCTGTGGACCCCATTTGAGAGGCGAAATTATCAAATCTGCCATTTACAAACTAAGCACTGTACTGCAAATTAAAAATTCACAGGGAAGATTAAATTCACAAACTGAGTTGAATTCATGAATTAGTTTGTGGAGCAAAGTTTCATAACTTTGCATACCACTAATTATGAACTAGGAATCTTAAGGAATCTGTGAGGCAACTTAGTAATATTTGAATATTTTACATAATTTTAGTTGGATTTCATATATTTCTTGTTTTTATCATCTCCTTGTTTGTCCTTAACAGATACAGTTTGTATGGAAACAGGATCATTGTGCTTTAAACATATTCTTTTCCTACTGTAGAGGTTTGTAGAATGATAAATTCTGCAATTGTAAATCTGGTTCATGGACTTTTGCAAGAAATTCCACCAAGAAATAAACCACTGAAATTTTATATAAACTGCTTCTTTTTCTTGCTACAATTGAACTAAACTGAAATTCTTCAGTGTTTTTTTTACATATAAAATGGAATAGGCACCATGGTAAATGGTAGAATGTTCCAATCTTTTATACAGAAGAAATTATATTGAATTCTATGAATTCATCATGGCAAAAATCATGAATCTACAGAATTCATGCAGAAGCAGGATTTTCTAATTTGCCCAGCAATATCCTGCTGCATTTCTACACATGATGTATTAATCCATATTTCCACGGAACCAGTTTAATTTCTAAACAGAAGACTATGGCAACCTTTTCATGGAAACCATGGAAACAGATTAAAGCAATAGCGCATGTTATGATGAACATTTTTAGCAATGCTTTTTCATTGTACTTTAGATTGCCCTTTACCTCCTGTCATGTACAGTACTGTTCTTTCCTTATTTTGAGTCTTCTATAGCACTTTTTTACATTTGAAATAGTAGATAGAGAAAATGGGCAGACTGGATGGGCCTAGCAGTCCTTATCTGCTGTCAGTTTCTATGTTTCTAACTTTGTGTGACAAGGATCCTATTGTTTAAGCAGATGCTCACAGTAAAAAGGAAAGAGGGGAAGATAAATATCTAAATAATAAAAAATGAAGCCCCAACACCTGCAACAGTATGATTATTTTCTTTTTATTACTTCCACTACTGCAACAATGTTTCGTGGCATTCACCACTTCCTTAGGAACAGCAGTAATTCAACAAATGTGACTTGCCGCTAACTGGAAAGGCAATTTCTATTTTGTTATTAAACAGTTACACAGCTTGTAAGGCATCCTTGGTTAAGCTCAGCACCTGGGACATAGAGTAATTGTCATCTCTGTGAGGTTAACAGTAGTATGCAAATGCTTCCTAGGACCATTCAACTTCCTGCTGTTAGAAGTCTGCTTCTGAAAATGTTGTCCATGCACCTTTATAGCCGTACTTCACAAACTGGACATAACTAAGTTGGAGTTTTGAAAAATTGAAAGTATAGCTACTTGTATGTTCTAGCTTTGACAATTGGACCCAGGGGCAATTTGATCTTATGTCCAAAGTTTCACACTAGATAAATTTATCTAAATATGAGTTTTGAAGACTCAGGCCCTATGTAACCTGCTCTATCATTTACATCTACAGTATGTCTAGAATTTTTGTTATCAAAAACTAAATATAAAGTACCATAAAAAGCTTGAAATGTTGCATATACTGTATGTCTAACTTTTTGAAAATACCTTCAACAAGCTAGATCCTGGTCTAGACATAAAAGGACAGTTTTGTCATGGTGTAACTAGGAATTACATACATTTTATGACCTTTGACAAACCCACTATAGGAGTTGTGTCCATTTTATGTCTTTTGAAAATCACACCCATTTTATGTAACCTGTAAGAGGGACATACTGAAATAAACAGCCATGTTACATGTGAATAAGGAGGGATGCATCTCTGGTGTGCTGCCATGGGTTTCAAATCGTCTTCCAAATTCAGGTCCACTGTGGGCCTCAGGTTACACTAGTCCAACCCTGGGTGCACTGAGCTATGAGAAAATGTATTTCCAAATCTATCCAGGGGGAATAATAAATGGGGAATACACATGCCAATATATAACTATAGGTATGAACAGGTAATCCACAGTAAACCAATATTCAAATCTTTGTCTGTCCCTGGTTAAAAAAAAATCTGTGGTATATTAAGCTGGGTCCTTTACTATGCATGCAAACACATCTCTGTCCATGCAAAGAAACAGGTTCATTAAAAAAGACAGTACTCCATTGCCTTT
The DNA here is from genome assembly GCA_016271365.2 of Neoceratodus forsteri. Taxonomy (NCBI): domain Eukaryota; kingdom Metazoa; phylum Chordata; order Ceratodontiformes; family Ceratodontidae; genus Neoceratodus; species Neoceratodus forsteri. The sequence continues at coordinate 631,092,903 of CM057455.1, read as the reverse complement.
ATAAATAGACTTATCCTTTCAGTTGAAATGCAAACAGTGGTGCAATCATAAACTGAATTTTTTTAGAGACCCAAGTTTAAACAAATATTTTTAAGTATAAAATCAAAGAACTGTAAAACCACAATGTGTGTAAATCCATAAACATTATGAGGGATATAGTGTAGTTAAGTAGATTTGTCTATGCAAGGCTGTTCTGGTGACCATGAAGCCCCAAACCTAGGGTCACCACCTTTGGATGAGGTAAAAACCGGATGTTAAACCACACCCCAAACTCTGCATCTGGCTCCACCCCTTTTATGACTGAAGAGTATATCGCTCCTCCTCCAAAGACATTTGTAATGTTGGAATGGACATTAGTAGTGACAGAAAATAATTTTTATATTGTTATTTATTTGATTTATTTATTCAGTTATTTATTTTTATTCTTAGGCAACCAGGTTAACTCCCATAGGCAACATAGCCCATTTTACAGGTGTGACCCAGGAGCACAGGAAGGTTAAGTGACTTGCTCAGGGTCACACAGTATGTAAGTGGAGACTGTGGGAATCAAACTCAGGTCTGGTGAATGTGGTAATCTCATCCACAGCTTATTGCTCAGCCCTCTGTTAAACACTCTCCCAATTTCCTTTCCATGACAGTCATGTATTCTGATGCTTTGACACATTTTTGATAATTATTGGTGCTTGTGGTACTCTTAATACTGCACTGTGTTCCCCTTTACCTCAGCAGCTACTACTGTTTCTTTTCATATTTCTAAGACATTCCACAATTTCAGACACACCATTCCATGCTGTTTATCTGAATGACCTGTAAAAGTGTAGCTAATATCATGGAATGTTCAGGTAATACAGAAAATAAGAGCAAATGTAGTGATAAAATCATTAAAAGTTAGACTATTACTTTAACAAAAATTGGTCTAAAACATACCAGAATACAGGACAAACAAAAAGAAACACATGAGAGCACATAAAGGTGTAAAGCTGTTTCCTGTCATAGCAGTAAAAGACCATACTTAAAATTCAGAATGGAAAAGATTAGGTTAATTTACTGCTAATGATCTTAATGGCCATACTTTACACCTCCCAGACAGACTGGTCTTACAAACAAAGGCAGGTCTGAATGACTGTGCTGTCAGAACTTCTTTGTAACCTGTGCAGGTTGCAATGCAGCCAAAACAGTGAAGGATTTGATACATCAGTTTTAAAAGTATATGAGCACTCAAAATGGCCCAGAAACCAGACTGCATTTAATCAAAACTGGATGACCAGATAAGGACCCTAAAAACTGGATTATCTGGTCAAAAACCGAATAGGTGGCAACCCTATCCAAAACATCCATCCTTAACCCACTAATGGTGCTGCTAGAGGTCCACAAGCTATTATGTGGAGTAACACTGTAATTTAAACCCAAAACCTTCCTTTGTGCAGGATGATGACTCAGAGAAGCACAAATAATGTGAGTGTGCTTTGTGGGCTGCTTTAACCCATAGAGAATCCTTTGTGAATGAAAGGCTTTGCAACAGTGTGAAGGTTTAATCAAAACTCATTAGAGTTACATTTATAGTTATAACATGGTATTTCTTTGATATGTGACATAGCCAAACTCTATGTGAGAAGTTATGTAAATGTCAACTACATTGCAAACATGTTATCCTGAGAATCATGATTTTAAGTAGCTTTCTGGGGACAATTCAACCAATGGGAGAGCAGTCTGACAATGCAAGAGAACGTCAGACTGGAACCATGCAGCATTCTAACTGAGCATTCTAATCAGATTTTAAGGTCAAATAGTTAGATTACTGACTATAAAACCAGGGGAATATCACAGGTTGAAAGCACACCAAAGTGTGACCTTGGGCACGTCAATTAACCTCTCAGTGCACCTGTCCACCTAGCTGTGAAATTGGGAAGAAGCAGGACCACAATTGAAGAAAGATGCTGCATTTTGGTTGGGCAATACTGGGTAAATAAATGGCAAAAATAAATACAAGAAATATACTTACACATTATAGCTCCCAAAAGCATTCCATTGAAAAGCATCTGACTGGAAAACATGAGATTCTGAGGGACAAAGATTGCAGATGAGATTATGATGTCACAGAGCAGATTATTGCTAGGAAACAGTCAGCAGTGTACAAGTCTTGGGCACTGACTGGAATAGAGATGACCAAAGAGCTGTGCCCATTGCACTCCCCCTCCACATGCACACACACAGTGGATTGATTCTTTTTGCGGGCAAAGCCCTCAGAGCCCACCTTCCCACTCTTATCATTGCTGTATTACTATTATTACAAACACCTACCAATAGAAAGTGATGTTGAGGAGACATTGAAGTCTCATCAGGAATGATGCTGTATGATCATTATCCATGAGACTCTCAGCCACCATATCGACCGTCACTCAGAAACTGCAGCTGGTCCCTCATGGTATATACTGGAAACACAGTGGGATACTTTCAGGATTGACACTGCCACTGGTACCTGTACTTCTGATCCAGCTGCTGCACCTCTACCATGGTATGGAGGGATCTAGACCCCAGCTGTAGCAGGTAGCTGTAGCTGTGCTGTGTGTCAGGCAGATGACTGCTCATGGTTCTGAACGAGTATACCCAGAGCTCATTTTGCTCCCTGTTTCACCCAACAGTGTGATGCAGGCTGTGTGTCAGGGTAAGGGGCTTCTGTGAAAACAAGGTCCATCCCACTGAGGAGTAGGTCATCTGGACAGGCAGGCAAACCACCCAAAGAACAGCAGATGCCTGTAGATTCTGGTCCAGATTCACAGGAACTTGTGTATTTGTGCACCCTACCATTAATCCATATGTTTTTCATGTGGGTTTTGGGGTTATAAGGGGCCAGTGGAATACAAATCCTAAAAATTTCTGATTATATGACAGCCAACATTTCTGCTAGCTAGTCCATTCTTAATGCACTGCTCCTGTGCAGAATGCATGCAAATAACCACAGCAGTCCAGTTGCTCTGCTGCTACCACATTTGATATTGCCGTAGGCAGTATATAGTTCAGAGCTAATTCCGAATGCCACTATCCACCATCAGATGGGTTTTGGCTGCCAGGAGAAGGATGATTACTACTGAAAATACCACAGTTATGGATGCAGCCCAAAGCGGTCTCCATACCTCCCCTGGTGAACAGCCCCAAACCAAATCTTTTGCTAATGTATGACATGTCACATGGATATTTTTTTTAACATAAACAACAGAGGTTGAGGAGCATGTTATTCTCTGTTGAATTCTTTTCATCTCATTTCTGAACTTGTTTGAAATTTCCTATAATTTGTATGTATGTCCACACTGGCACACTTGCCAAAAGGTAAATGCCTATGTGGTGCCAGTCCAATATTGAATCCACTCTCCTGTATTTTAGGGGGTTTAAGGTACAATCAGTGTCTTGTCAGTTCAGGCTGCCCTTCCTTTATATAGGGAATATTTGTTATCTTGGGTCACTCAAAGATATACGACAGTTTACAGTAAAAAGAAGAAAGGACGGACAAAACCAGTTGTATCAAGATTCTTTTTCTTTTATTATTTTTCTTTTCACAACTTAGGGCTACGTTGGAATGTGTAGGGCCAGCCAGAATATTGTAATCCAGCATTCTAGTTCAGCAGGGTGGTCAGCCAACATCTCACTCCCATTCTTGGATATGAAGAGACTGGTAAGGTTTTTGAACTTAAATCGAAAGTCATATAGGTAAAGAAAGCATTTTATGGGGCCAAAGGCTCTCCTCCTTGCTGCTGTTTCTTGGGCAAAGTCCTGCTATAGTGAGATTTGGGCCCCTTGTTATCGAAGTTCCCTCAAGTCCCTCACAGCATGAAGGATTCGTTCCTTCATGGAATAACAAAGTAGGTAGGCCACAACCGGTCTGGGGGGCATCTACTGATTTGCTGGGGTGAGTAGAAACCCGATGTGCACTCTCAAAATCAACAGGGCCTCTCCAGCATTCTCCTAGCATAAGCAGGAAGTTGTTATTGAGAAATCTTTCCATCGACTGTCCCTCAGCCCCCTCAGGGAGGCAGATGATCTGCTAGTTATTGTGGTGGCCTCAGTTCTCCTGATCCTCGGCTCTGTTCAAGAGGGCCGCCAAACGTTCTTCATGCTGGTGCAGCTGTTGCCAAAGTTGTTGTTGCTGTAATTCACAAGCCTCCACCCTTTGCTCTGAGACATTCATGCAATCTTGTAATTGTTGAACCTCTGTAACTGTGCCTGATAAAGAGAGACTTATGTCATCCACCCTTAGGAGAACTGCTTCTAGTATTTTTGTGATGTACTGCAATGATTCACTCACTGATGCTGGTTGAGGAGTGGGAGGGCTAGCTGGGCTTGCAGATAAGGTTGCCATCAGAGGATCCATGGCTGCAGATTGTGCAGAGTTTTAGAAGCCAGAACCACTTCAGTGTCTGCTCTGTAGTTAATGGTGATCGATTAGAGGTCAGGAGCGGTAGTGTTCTAGGGGGCCTGTGCAGCCTAGCAAGGCCAGAGGTACCGCAGCTAATGGCGTTGCAGAAAACCACAAATCATGCTGAAATCCATTGAAAAGTGCACTGTCCAGTGAGTGGAATGTTACCCATGCATCAAGCTATAGTGAGGGGGTTATAACTCCACGGGATTGCGACGTCCAAGCTCAGATGGTCCACGATCAGAACGGAGCTCTCAAATTAAGCTGTCATCATGTCGGTGGCTAAATCACGCCCCTGCCCACTGGGTATGTAATCTGTGAGTGGTCTTGGGTGGTGACTTTTACACTGTAATGTGGTACTGTATTATGGTTTGTGGTCTTCCTGTACAGCTTACATTTCAATATGTTCCTTTCTTTGTATATCTCAAGGTCCAGATATGCTATGTTCAATCCCCTATATTCTTCTTCCAAGTTGTGTAACAGGGTGTGCTTTGAAACAACTGAGAAGCTGCAAGGGATATACTATATTGGACTAGATATCTGCAACAAATCTCTCTCTTGCTTACATCTGAGGGAAGTTTTCCTTACTTTACATTCTTACATTGGTATTGCTTTGTGTTTAATTATTTTAGTTTTTAATTCAGGAAGGGGGTTTTCAAAACTGATTATCTTGTCAGCATCTTCAGAAGGGTTGAAATGACTGCATATTTGATTTTTCTTTGTGGCTAACTGGACTGTCTGCTAGTATTCTGTGACAGTTTGCATCAAATTACTTTTAAACAGTTTACAAATCAGTTACTGGACGTTAATTGAATTACTATAAATGGCAGTACTCATCAGGGTGGTGGAGCAGTGGTGTATTTGATTGTCTCTAACAGTCACCAGTGGTTGTGGACTACACACCCACCCTTCCCCACCCCCCACCACCACAGGTGTGACGTTTCCTTTATAGCCAATGTTCTGACATCACTTCGTCAACAGGTCTTGGGGCAGAACTGTCATATTCTTAATAACCCAGGACAGTGCATAAAGGGTAAGTACACCCCACAAAAAAGAAGAAAAAGAAAAAGAAAAAAAACAATAAATATATATATTACATATTGTATATTATAAGGGGGAGGGACATGTGGGAAGTGGTGCAATGCACTGGCTGTGGGGCAGCAGTTTTACAGGAGACATTCTGGAAACTGCATTGCTGTCCTATTTGCAGGCAACTGTCAGCTCTAAGGGAGGAGGTTGCCCACCTCCAGGCTGAACTGGCAAGGACTAAGGAGGCCTCCCCCACCCAAAGAGCACCACTGCCACAACCACTGCCTCAGAGGCTGCCAAGTAAGAAGAGCCATTGGACAACAGTGGGTTCTGGGAGGGTGCGGGTGGTGGAACAGAGATGAAGCCTCCTAGTTGTACCTCTACACAAACCATATGCCAGTCTGGCAGAGCAAGGTTCCTCTATGATGGCACCCTCAGTGGAGACCAAGAAGAATGCTGAGGACATCCACAAGACAGACCCACAGAAGGGTGGCAAGGGACACCACAGGGGAAGGAAACAGCTTCTGATAGGGGACTCCATTGTTAGAGGGGTAGACCTGGGGAAGGAACAGGAGAGGGAAGTAAGGTGCCTGCCTAGTGCCATGGCTTGGAGGGACAAGAAGCGAATCTTCAGGACTGGAGAAGCAGCATCACAGGACAGGGAACTAGATATCATTGTCCACCTTGGGACAAATGACCTAGCTAGGCATGGGATCAGTGCAGTGCAGGATAAAATTGTGGAGTTGGGGAGGGGCCTCAAGCAGGTAGCAAGTACGGTTACCTTCTCAGAGGTGCTGCCAGTCCATAGCAGGCGTGAGGCTAAGGTACTACACACCATGCAGTTTAATGAATGGTTGCAAAACTGGTGCAGAGCACAGGGCTTTGGCTTCATTGGGGACTGGGGGTTCACCTGGAAAGATGAAGGTCTATACTGGCATGATGGTCTGCATCTGTCCACAAAGGGAACCAAGATTCTAAGTGACAGGTTTAAATACTTCCTTGACAAGCTATTAAACTAGCCATGGGGGGAGGTGCTAATAAGAGGCAGGAACTTTCAAGCCTCCCCCCACAAAACATGACAGGTAGTAAAGTAAACACTGAGGTACAGTGCTCAACAGAGGGCAGGAAAGGGGTAAATGGGAAAATAGACTAGGGCAAAAAGAGCGGGGATGGGGGAAAAAAGGAAAGAAGCCAACATTAAATGGAGGGCAATGAGTACCAATGCCCATAGTCTGGGAAACAAGCTTCCTGAGCTAGTAGCTTTGATGGAAGATGAACAATTGGATATTGTGGCAATCACAGAAACATGGTACATGGAGAACCATGACTGGGTTGTCAACATAGTCCACAGAAGGGACAGGGAGGGGAAAAGAGGAGGTGGACTAGCTCTATACATAAGGGAAGGGATCAAATCTACAGAACTAAAAAGTAAAGGGGGAGGCAAGAGGCACTCTGGGTAACCTTGGAGACAGGGAATGGCATCATAATCTGCACAGGGGTTATATACAGACCCCCGTCTCAAGGGGAGGAAATGGACAAGAAAATGATAGAGGACATTCTCAAAATGTCTGAAAAAGGGGAGATACTGTTGATGGGGGACCTGAATATGCCAGATGTTAACTGGAAGATGTGTACTGCAGCCACATCCAAGAGCAGGGTCATTCTCGATTCCCTGCAGGGGGCAGGCCTTAGACAGCTAGTGTTGAAACCCACTTGGGAGGGAGCAATACTAGACCTGGTACTCTCAAATGGAGAGAGGATCACAAATTTAGAAGTCAGTAGACATCTGGGAACAAGGGACTACTGCACAGTGTGCTTCACAATAAACACAACCATGGAGATGAGCCATACAAAAACAAGCATACTGGACTTTAGAAGGGCTGACTTTTACAAAATGGGTGAATACCTGAGGAATACACTAGCAAATGGCCAAAAAGGAGGGATGGAAGAACAGTGGAGAAAAATCAAAACTGCCATCATAGAGGCAACAAGCCGTTGTGTGAAACAGATAAAGAAAACAAAGCAGAGTAAAAAAACACTATGGTTCTCAAAAGAGGTGGCAGGGAAGGTTAATAAGAAAAAGGCTGCATTCAAAAAGCATAAGGAATCACAGAAGGAGCACAACAGGGAACTGTATCAATTAAAGCAGAAAGAAGTGGGGAAGGCAGACAGAATAGCAAAAGCCCAAACCAAGGAAAAAATAGCCAATTCAGTTAAGAAGGGGGATAAAACCTTTTATAGGTACATTAGGGAGCATAGAAAGGTTAAGGGAGGAATAATGAAGATTAATAAGGGAGAGGGAAGGTGGGCAGAGGGAGACAGTGAAAAGGCAGAGTTACTGAATGAATACTTTTGCTCAGTATTCGCAAAAGAAGATGAGGAGGAGTTACCTAAACCAGACAATAGAAGCACTCTGGGTAGGGGGTTGACATCAGTCCATTTACAGGAGAACCAGTCCTGAAAGAACTCCTAAAACTCAAGGTGGACAAAGCAATGGGGCCTGACAGGATTCACCTCAGAATCCTAAAACAACTAAGGGAGGACCTAGTGACACCATTGACCACACTTATTAACAAATCATGGGAGGATGGGGTGGTACCTGAGGACTGGAGGAGGGCAGATGTGATTCCCCTTCACAAAAGTGGGAGCAAGGCAGAAGCAGGAAACTACAGACCTGTAAGTTTGACCTCAGTGGTTGGGAAAACGATGGAATCACTTCTGAAAGAAAGAATTGTTGAGTACCTAGAGGCCAATGGGGCAGATGACCAAAAGCAGCATGAATTTACAGCAGGAAGGTCATGTCAGATGAATCTAATAGATTTCTCTGACTCGGTGACCAAAGTAATAGACCAGGGAGGGGCTGTGGATATGGCCTACCTAGACTTTAGCAAGGCATTTGACACAGCCCCGCACAGAAGATTGATAATCAAATTAGCCAGCCTGGGAGTGGGTCCCAGGGTGGTAGCCTGGGTAGTAAACTGGTGTACAACAGGACACAGAAGGTAATAGTGAATGGAACACATTCCGAAGAAAGGGGGGTCACTAGTGGAGTACCTCAGGGCTCAGTACTAGGTCCAGTCCTCTTTAACATCTTTATAGGTGACATTGCAGAGGGTCTGGAGGGAAAGGTATGCCTCTTTGCAGATGACACAAAGATCTGTAACAGAGTTGATACACAAGGGGGGGTAGAAAGGATGAGAAGGGACATGGCAAGGTTGGAGGAATGGTCAGACATATGGCAACTTAGAGTCAATGCAAACAAGTGCAAAGTAATGCACCTGGGAAACAAAAACTAAGGAGAAGAGTACACAATAGCAGGGGAGGTACTAACAACAACAAAAATGGAAAGGGACCTGGGGTAGTCATATCAGATGATCTAAAGGTGGGTAAGCAATGTGAAAAGTCAGTAAGGAGAGGCAGGGGGATAATGGGATGCATAGGATGGGGCATCACAAGTAGAAAAAGGGAAGTGGTTATCCCTCTGTACAGACAGTTGGTGAGACCCCATCTGGAGTACTGTGTGCAGTTTTGGAGACCTCATCTACGCAAGGACATAGGCAGGATGGAAGCAGTCCAGAGGAGGGCAACTAAAATGGTGCAGGGTCTGCATCAGAAACTATATGAAGAGAGACTGAGAGAGCTTAATATGTATACCCTTGATAAAAGGAGGGACGGGGGGACATGATAGAAATGTTCAAGTACCTCAAGGGAATCAACAAAGTCCAGAAGCGTAGCATCTTTCAGAAAAAGAGATGTGTAAGAACAAGGGGGAACAATTTAAAGATAGAGGGGGGACGGTTCAGGGTAATGTGAGGAAATTTTTTTTCATGGAGAGAGTGGTCAACGCATAGAACCACCTTCCTGGAGAGGTTGAGGGTCTAAAACAGTGCAGGAATTCAAACACGCATGGGACAAACATAAGGCAATTATAGTGGGGGGTGGCAGGAAGTAGGCTGTTGGTTAACTAAAATCTACAGCTTATCCAGTAGGTAGGGACATGGGCAGACTGGGTGGGTCAAGTGGTCCTTATCTGCCATCAAAGTCTATGTTTCTATGTTCATGACAATTTAAAGATGTGTGTTATGGGTGCTGAGATATGTATGAATAGAGAGTAGGTCAGTTTCATTTACTCTCCAGAACATTATTTATTCATCAATGTAACATCTATAGCAAACAATATTGCTCTTCAATAGGTTTATGGCTGAATCCATAGTGAAGGTGGACTCAAACCTTTACCTATATAAATTATTATAGGCCTGGGTGATAGTAGACCCTACAGCTGGCCCATGAATTTGTTCATAATGTATGTTCTCGTATCCAAATACATTTCTTTTTAGTACCAACTCTGCTAAGTCAACCAAGAACTCAGATGGGGTGGGTGTGGGGAGGTCAGAAACTACAGTACAAGTCACATTAAACCTTTCAATGAGTTGATTTAGCATTTCTAACTGAGTTGCATAAGTGTTGCTGGATCCATCACAATGCCTTTCACAAACTGTTTCTGAAGAGTTAACACTCAATTTTGGATTGCATTGTGTCTGGACTGCAGATGCATTCCAACTGAGTTGCAAATACATTTCATAAACATTGCTCTTGAGCTGGCTAATCACAGAAAAACAATGCAATTTGAGTTTCCAGTGCATTGTCAACTATAAAAAACAATGCAAAACCAATTCATTGGTAGGGCAGTTTAATGTGACTTGTACTGTAGGTGATAAGAATTAGAGAATAACATTCTCCTCAACCTCTGCAGTATATCTGATCAAATGTCCATGTGACATGTCATGTATCTTCAAAACTAGGCTGTCAGAGCATAAATATGCAATTAAGATAAACAATTAAACATCAATGCCAGACATTTTAATTTGCAAAAACACCCAGAAACCTCATAAAGCTTCTTTGGGATAAATAGGGTTGATATGCCCAAGTGTGGTAGAAATTGGGAACACCATTTATAAGAAAAAGTTATATTGGACACAGAGTGTTGGCTCCTTGAATGTGAAAATAGGTTTTAATGAAGCGATACACTGGGCCCAATTCTATGAGTCACCACCATACATAGTGGATCTGGCCCTCCTTATGAAATGATCTCCCTTATAAAGACTGTTCTAATGGATGTTACTATAGCATATTATAGTTCTAAATTACCAATACCCCATTCCCCAGGGTCCAGTTCTCAGCCCTACATAGAATTTGACGGCAGATAAGGACCGCTTGGCCCACCCAGTCTGCCCATTTCCCTACCTACTGGATAAGCTGCAGATCCTAGTTTACCAGCAGCCTTACTTCTTCCTACCCCCACCCCCCAGAATTGCCTTATGACTATCCCATGCATGCTTGAATTCCACCACTGATTTTGACTCCACAACCTCCTCCGGAAGGCCATTCCATGCATCCACAACCCTCTCTGTGAAAAAATACTTCCTTAAATTACCTCTGAGCCCCCCCTCTATCTTCAAATTGTGCCTTCTTGTTCTTGCACACCTCTTTTTTTGAAAGATGCTACCCTCTTGGACTTTGTTGATTCCCTTGAGGTACTTGAAAGTTTCTATCATGTCCCCCTCTCCCTCCTTTCCTCGAGGCTATACATATTAAGCTCCTTAAGTCTCTCTTCATATGTCTTCCGGTGCAGACCCTGCACCATTTTAGTTGCCCTCCTCTGGACAGCTTCCATCCTGTCTATGTCTTTGCGGAGATTGGGTCTCCAGAACTGCACGCAGTACTCCAGATGGGGCCTCACCAGCTGTCTGTACAGACGGATAATAACTTCCTGTTTTCTACTGGTGATGCCTCTCCCTATGCATCCCAGTATCCCCCCAGCCCTCCTTGCTGCCTTCTCACATTGCTTGCCCACCTTTAGGTCATCTGATATGACTACCCCCAGGTCCCTTTCCATTTTTGTTGTTGTTAGTATCTCACCCCCCATTGTGTACTCTTCATCTGGATTTTTGTTTCCCAGGTGCATTACCTTGCACTTCTTAGCATTGAATCTAAGCTGCCATACATTTGACCATTCCTCTAACCTTGCCAAGTCCCTTCTCATCCTTTCCACCCCACCCTGTGCATCAACTCTGTTGCAGATCTTTGTGTCATCTGCAAAGAGACATACTTTTCCTTCCAGTCCTTCTGCAATGTCACTTATAAAGACATTGAAGAGGACTGGTCCTAATACTGAACCCTGCGGCACCCCACTAGTAACCCTCCTTTCTTCTGAGTGGACTCCATTTACTATTACTCTCTGTGTCCTATTCTCCAGCCAATTCTTTACCCAGGCTGTCATCTTGGGACCCACTCCCAGGCTGGCTAACTTATATATTAATCTTTTGTGTGGGACTGTGTCAAATGCCTTGCTAAAGTCTAGGTAGGCCATGTCACAGCCCCTCCTGATCTACTACTTTGATCACCCAGTCAAAGAAATCTATCAGATTCGTCTGGCATGACCTTCCATGTGAATCCATGCTGCCTAGGGTCCTGTGCCCCTCTGGCAGCTAGATACTCGACAATTCTTTCCTTTAGAAGTGATTCCATCATTTTCCCTATCACTGAGGTTAAACTAACAGGTCTATAGTTTCCTGCTTCTGCCTTGCTCCCACTTTTGTGAAGGGGAATCACATCTGCCCTCCTCCAGTCCTCGGGTACCACCCCATCCTCCCATGATTTGTTAAAGAGGGTAGTCAGTGGTGTCACTAGTTCTACCCTTAGTTCTTTTAGAATTCTGGGATGAATCCCATCAGGCCCCATTGCTTTGTCCACCTTCAGTTTTAAGAGTTCTTTCAGAACCCTTTCTTCTGTAAATGGGCTGGTATCAACTTCTGTATCCAGAGTGTTACTACTGTTTGTTTTATGTACCTCCCCCTCTTCCTTTGTAAATACTGAGCAAAAATATTTGTTTAGTATCTCTGCCTTTTCGCAGTCTCCCTCTGCCCACCCTCCCTCCCTTTATTAAGCCTCACTATCCCTCCCTTGGTCTTCCTTTGCTCCCTGATGTACCTATAAAAGGTTTTATCCCCCTTCTTAACTGAGTTGGCTATCTTTCCTCGGTTTGGGCCTTTGCTGTTCTGACTGCCTTCCCAGCCTCCTTTTGTTTTAACTGATACAGTTCTCTGTCCTGCTCCTGCTGCGATTCCTTGTACTTCCTGAATGCTTTCTTTTCTCTTGAACCTTCTCTGCCACTTCCTTTGAGAACCATAGTGGTTTCTTACATCGTCTTGTTTTGTTTATTTGCTTCACACAAGGCCGTTACCTCTGTGATGGCAGTTTTATTATTCCCCATTGTTCTTCCACCCCTCCTTCCGCCCATTTGCTAGTGCATTCTTAGGCACTCACCCATTTTAGCAAAGTCAGCCCTCCTAAAGTCCAGTACTTTTGTCTTTGTATGCCTTGACTCTATTGCTGTGTTTATTGTGAACCATACTGTTAGGTGGTCGCTAGTTCCCAGATGGCTACCCACTTCACATCTGTGATCCTCTCTCCATCTCCATTTGAGAGTATCAAGTCTAATATTGCTCCCTCTCGAGTGGGCTCCAGTACTAGTTGTCTAAGGCATGCCCCTGTGGGCATCTAGAATAACTGCACTCTTCGAAGTGGCAGTTGCAACTGCACTCCAGTTAACATCTGGCATATTCAGATCACCCATCAGCAATATCTCTCCTTTTTCTACCATTCTAAGTATACTTTCTATCATTTCCTTGTCCATTTCCTCCCCCTGAGAAGGGGGTCTGTATACAACCCCTGTGCGGATTGTGGTGCCATTGCCTGCCTCCAAATTTACCCACAGTGCTTCTTCTCCTCCCTATTTACCCTTTTGTTCTGTTGCTTTTATTCCTTCCCTTATGTAAAGAACTACTCCTCCCCTCTTTTACCCTCCCTGTCCCTCCTGTAGATAGTGTATCCTGGTATGTTTACGTCCCAGTCATGGTTTTGTGTGTACCATGTTTCTGTGACTGCCACGATATCCAGATGTTCCTCCTCCATCAAGGCCACTAATTCAGGAAGCTTGTTACCTAGACTACGGGCATTGGTACTCATTGCTCTCCATTTTTTGATGGCCTTACCTTCTGTTGCAGCATCCCCCACTTACCGTTCTACCTTGGTCTTTTTCTCATTTAGTACCCTGTTTTGTAGGGAGAGGCTGGGATTTTTCTGCTGCTTGTCAGTGCCTCCCCTGCCTTCTACACTATAAAGTTTATGTTTTCTTGTAATTAAATTACTATTCAAATTGCTGTGGGTTATCCAACTTAACATGCTTTACTGAAATTTGTAAGAGGACATTAACCACAATGTGAGAACCAAATATTCATATGAGGGAAGTACAAAACATGTCCACCACTGTATCTTCAGATATATAAATAACAAATTACAGCTCACAAGACAAATACAGTATGTAAACTAGCAACTAGGATAACCTACCCAATTAAAACAATAAAGCCTTCTCATACATCCCCTTAATATCTCCCTTCCCCCAATACAAGCGCCCCCCCCATCCATGCAGGCACCAATAAAAAGAAATATACCCCATAAAACCTAACTAGATAGGACAAAACTTTTTTACAATAAATATCTTAAGATTAACAGCATCTGTCTAATAGTCATTAACAATAGAAAAGGGGAAAAAGAACCAAAACTCAGTCTATCTTCCAGACAAAAAATGAGAAAAAAGTCTCCCAGCAAGCCTGAAACGTATGTAATACACAACTGGCACTAGCAATTGCTCTTTCAGCATTCAATGGATTCCTGAGCCCATTTAACCCTGGAAGGCAAATGATCATGCTTCCAATACCTCAATAATAACAACTTAATCACCCTGTAATTAAGGCCATATAAGATTTGTCTCTTGCCAAAATATTTTATTTATTTATTTATTGTGATCGCAGATTAATACCTTTGAGAACAAGCTCATCACATAGGTTCCATGTCAGGGTAGAAAAGGAAAAGACAGAGATGCAAATTACAGCACTACAGCAACAAATTCTAAAAAAGATATATAAATATAACAATTAAGAAAGTTTATATATATATGAAAATAATCATAAACAGAAAAAAAAGGCAAAATCATTTTACAAAGTATGCCCTTATTGTCAAAAGTAACAGGGTGAGATAGTATGAACCACAATCCAGGAAGAATTCTCAGGAAGTACTGGCATTAGTGACAGAAACCAGACAGGAGGAAGATACTCCAAGAAGGAGAGCGGTGGACAAAAGCTCTCTCACCTAAATAAGGTATGGCATCTGTGAATTTTAAAAATCATGCTTTCCAAGTTTCTGGTGCAGCAATTGGTTTCAAAGGAGAGAAGCATCTGTACACCAGACGGCAACAGGCTGAGACTAGCTTTTCTGGCCAACAGAAATGTTTGGAACCTGAGTCTTCCAGAGAACTGGAGCCAGTTTGCCTGTTCATTCAAGTCACACGTATGTGTGAGCCACCCAGACCCAGTAACAAGTCGGCAGACTTTGTTTAAGGCCACTTTAATGCGACAGAGTGCTGTTTCTGAGGTAGAACCATAAATTACAAGACCATAGTCAATAAGCGACACTGCTGAACTAAGGATAGCAAGATTTGGAGCTTCAAGACTCAGGCTTTATTGATGTCTTTACAGTAGACTAAGGGATACATTGATAGCCTTGGCAGTATTGTCTATATGTTCTGCATATGACATAGTGCTGTCAAGCGTGACCCCCAGGTATTTAAAGTGCTGCACTTGATCCAAGGGAGTACCTTCCACATCAGTGATGGTAATGGGGTGGAAACGATGCCTATTAAGGGAGCTGGAGAATATCATTGCTTTAGTTTTTTTTTAGTAGTTCATGATGAGTTTTTGCTCCATGGTAGCTGGGCTCCACAGGGGATGTAGCGCTAAAAAGGAAAAAAAAAAACAGCTTGTGGATAGGTGACAGCACCTGCATTCATCTGACCACACTCCACCGCCGGTTGCACTCCTTACCTGTGCTGAGCCCAGACTGGCCCGAATTTCAGATAGAGTGCCCTGGGTGGATAGGGTGGCCCTACCTCAGGGGGCTCAGAGCTGGGGAGATAGCTGGGCTGGTGCCAGGATCAGGAGGCATCTCAGACACAGAGGTAGAGTAGGGGGCAATGCAGGATGCCCCAGAGAGTTTCACAAGCCAGGAGAAAAAATAGAGTTAAAAAAAACAGTACAAAATACTGGCTATGACCAAACAAGGGAGCAACTAGGTCCTTAATTGAAGTCCAAAAGCCAGAAACATGAGGCCAAGTCTGAATCATGTGAAGTAAAGTACCCTCATCTTGGGAGCACCTAGGGCAATTGTGACCAGGAAGGCTGCCCATTCTAAATAATCTAGAAGGAGTAAAGTAAAGATTATGTAGAATATTAAACTGAAGCAAGCGTAATCTAACTTGCTTCACAAAGGTATAGAAATTTTTTCCAAATTGCTGACCATGTCTGGGTCAAATAATGTAAGTTCAAAGCCTGATGCTAATAAAGAGTTGTTGGAGCCCAAACCCAACTACTCAGTTCTTAATAAACCATGGAAATTGGTCTCTTCTGAGAAACTACGGTAGTCAAATGTATAAATAAGGAATCTGCTTGCTGGTGCCAAGGTGGGGTCCCTAAAATATTGAACAAGCAATGCCTAATTTGGACGTATTTCAAAAAAATAATGTGCTGGGAGATGAAATTTAGCTCCAAATTCTGTGAAGGATAAAAGCTTATCATTTACAACTAAGTTAGCAAGAGAAAATATCTCAGTGTTCTCCCACTGTTGTTGCGTGACTATTTGTTTATCAATCAGGACATTTAAGTTAAGAAAAAAAGGCTGACCAACAATGTTATGAATAGGATAGCCAGAAATTGTGGAATAACTGTGAGTGGGCTTCAACAGACCAACCAATAGGAGTATTTTAACGTACTTTAGGTAACTTAGCAAAATGGGATAACAGCAAAGAGTTAAACAAGGAAACAATGATTATTAGCCAGTGCGGACTCTGGAGCCATTCTGGAGTGTATGCCACAGTATCATTGAATGAACCCCATTGGAAGTATTTGGAACCCTGAAGAACAAAACAATAATTTAATAGATGAGAGCGTTGAAGCCCTCCCTTATTTCTGGGCCTACAAAGTTTACTGATACTCGACGGGAGGATGATGCTGGACAAGGGTTCTCCCTAACCAAAGAAACCATATTGATTAAATATTTGCAAACCATTTTTTAGGTAAAGACAAATTTAACATATGCAGGGGATGTAATAAGAGGGGAAAAATCACCATTTTGATAATAAAAACCCTGCCCCACAATGATAGTGGTTAAAGCTTACCATCTCTGGAGGTCTAACTCCATGGTCCAAGTTTAGTTTTTTTAAAGTTGTAAAAACCCTGGAAAGCTTGATCCCCAAATAAGACAGAGACTGCAATTTCCATTTAAGACTGAGAGTGGACACTTCTGATTTAGAACCAGTGGCGGAAGAGGGGCAGTCACCCCTCCTTGCTGCCCCAGAGTGAGTAGTGGCACCCCGCCACCATCCTTATACACTGTTTGGTGCCCATTGTGGAGCCTGTGATTGACTGAATGCCCCCCGGCTCCCAAATGATCCCAAACCTGGCTCCACCACTGTTTAGAACATGTAGATGATAAGGAAAAGATAATTGTTTTATGAAAGTTTAATTTATATCCTGAAAGAGATCCATATTCTGAAAGTAAACCGAAAACTGCAGGTAGGGAAGAACACCAGTCTGAGATGTGAAGTAACACATCATCTGCAAACATTGAGAGTTTATACTTTCTGGCACCCACCAGTATATCTCTAATCTGAGGGGACAAAATTATTTCCCTAGCTATGGGTTCTATATATAATTTAAATGACACTGGAAAGAGGGGCATCCTTGATGTCTGCCCCGCTTCAATCAAAACATCTCAGAAAGTTCTCCATTACAAATAATTCTGACCATGTGGGTAGCATGAAGGATTTTATGCACTCTACAAAATCTGTGAGTAAGCCGAATCTAGGGAGAAAATCAAACAAATACAGCCAGGCCACCTGATCGAAAGCTTTCTCCGCATCCAGGAAGACCAGCACAACATTTAAGCCAGCCTGCCTGGACGCGGAGAAAAGATGAAAAATTTTTCGAAAGTGGTCACTGGAGTGGCTTCTAGAGATGAAGCTTGCCTGTGCAGGCCTTTCAGAACAGACCAAACCGCTTTGAATTGAGAAGCCAAGATAGTTGCAAGGGGCTTAATATCCACAATTAAGAGTGAAATTGGCATGATAATCGTCTGGTATAGTAAAATCCTTCCCAGGTTTAGGGAGAGCAAAACTATTCTGGATTCAAAAAATGCAGTTTCCTTGATGTCAGATGTAAACAAATGGTTATACAAATGAGCAAGTATGGGGACAATTACTCCTTAAACGTTTTATAAAATAATGGCACAAACCCATCCAGTCCTGGGGCCTTGCCTGGCTTAAGGGCCTCCATCATTGTCAAATCCTCTGTTTCCATAATGGAACCAAGAAGAGTATGTTTTTGAGTGTCAGAGAGAGTAGGTAGTTCCACATCCCTTAAAAAATGTTTCATTTTCTGCTGAAAAGCAGAGTCCGTCTCTGGCACCTGATAAAGGGCTTGATAGAAATTTTTGAATATCTTTGCCAATTGTGGGGGATCTGAAACAATATGACCTGAGGCGGGGTGAACCGGAGTGGTCACCCATCTTGCTACAACCCTCTGCTTAAGACAGAGTGCAAGAAGTTTGTCCACCTTTTCCCCCTGTCCTATGTAAGTGGCTCATATTTTAGCTGCCATATAGGTCACTTTGTCCATAAGGTGGGCAACATACTGAGCTTTCAATGTACCTAATTCCAACAAATTATTTTCCTTAGAAGTTTTAGAAAGAGAATTTTCTAGCAGTTTAATTTTAGATAACCATTCTTCCACCTGTACAAACACTTTCTTTTTTTAATTGTTGCTAATCATATCAACTCCCACCTCCATATAGCTTTAAAGGACCTCCTTATCACATCCTTTGCAAATACAGAATAAATGTTTTCTTTGATACAGCAGATTATACATTTTCTCATGTGTTCCACCAGTGTGGGATCAGATAACAACTGTGAATTAAGGTACTAAATGTCAGAACAAGGAGGCTGCTGCAACAAAGTTAGCTGCAAGCTTATGAACACAATTAGGCCTGTTGGTGGTGCTCATGCCTCTATATAAGGAGTCCAAGGACTTTAGTGGTGCGCCATTACAGTTATAGAATTAATATGTAGAACAAAACAATGTTCTTTTTATGTGCACTCATGGCCCATAAAGAAGAAACCAGTCCACGTTTCTTTCTTTTTTTTATCATGTAATATTTTATTTTCTAACTTTTAACATATTGCTTGCATAATACGCAGAAGCAAATATACAATGAGATTCAATCCCTGACAAACAAAAGAGAGATAGCTAATATTACTGCCACCTTAAGGGATACAACCAAAATACAAGGTAGCACTAAACTACATCAATACTTATCAGAGTCCAAGTCTCAACTGGCCTTCAGGAAGGCATATACTATGAGTAAAACAGACTGGTTGCAATAAACTTTAATTAGACACAGAAATTTGTAAGGATAAGAATTCAAGAAGAACATTACATTGAAGCACAGGCCTCTCATTTACTTGATGACTATATACCAAATAGGTGGTCATGATTAGTCTATACCCAGTAGTCCCCCAATAGAGTATGTGAATTGTCAAAAGGTCAGGATTGAAGGAGGAAAAGAGGGAAAAGAGCTAAAAATAAAAGGAGGGATTAGGAGCATGGCAGGAGTTATATGAAGGAGAAGGGGATACCTCATGTTTGGCATACCACTCTAGGGTCGGTATACTATAAAGTAATAGGAGAATTTTGTAGTGGGATCCACGTTCCTTTCTTAAAGCCTTTTGGCTGATTTTATTCTGAGAATACATAAATGCTTTTATTTGATAATTTCCCAAGCATTTTTTAATGTCTGTGCCCAAAAACTTGTTGAATGGTAACTACATTCCAAAATTATCTAGCACATAAATAAACATAGCCTGACTGAATATGTAGTTTGTTCAATAGCAGATGAATCAAAACCCCCAAATAATGAGTACTTATCTGGGCTGTACCCCACCAAATCACTGCTGTGAACTTCAAGCAAACTTCAGAGTTAAATACTCAGTCCTCCTTCCTGGCTCAATTGCCTATTCCAATGGAGGAAAAAGAGTTCTAAATGGCTAGAGAAAAATTCTGAATGGCTTGTAATGGCTCCATTCATAGTGGCTCAATTGCTTAATACAATGCTGCCAGTTCCCCTATGTAACGGCTTTTTTCTCTTATTTCAAACAACTTAAATGCCTCCGGGTACTCTGTGCAAATGAATAGTGTTCACTCTATATGCTGAAATCTCAAGCAGCCATAACTAATGCACTTCTGTGGGCCTTCTTCATCTCCGAGTGCTAACACCGACCTGCTCCACCTGGATCCTTCTCCTTCAGGTGTTTAGCATGTACTGACATGCTGACATTTCGGAGTAAAGTGTTACTCCATCCTCAGAGCTATTGGAGAATTGAACCAGTCCACCTTTCATCTTTCAAGTGTGCAAGTCATTCATTGACCTATTGACCTTCTTATATGAATTCCTGACATGGCTCTTCACCATGTATTTTATACTCAAATCTCCAGAAGGGGCTCTCAACATTACACAGAGGAAAGTTCCAGAAGTGGCTGAAACAAGCGAACAAGATAAGAAAAGTGTCCTTCTCCATACTGCGGACCAAGAAGCCAAACAGAAATTGCTAGTCACTCCTCCGAATTCCAATCCCCAGAGTGGCTCTTTAACTCAAAATAGCCCCCACTTACAGTAACTATTGTTCATTCAAACATATGAATAAAAGCAGCCAATGTAATGGATAAGTTCACAGAATGTCAAAAGGCAAGATCTCAAATTCAGCTTGATCTTCGACTGAAAGAAAAAAATACTGGACATCTTACATCTAAGAAACCCTCCTTTTTATCATGATGGAAGCTCAGTCGGTTTTGTTGAAGAGATCAGGTAGAATCTGTAACAGCTCCTTAAGAGCCTGCGAGGTGGATTTGAATCTGAAAGTGCATTTATTTATTTAAAAGTTTTACCAGGAGGCACACTGAGCACTAGTGCTGGATTCCAGTGCATCCTGGGGCAAGGGAAATGGACAATAAACAATGTACAGTAGTGCATCAAGACTTACAATGAGCTTACAGGGATAACATAGTACAAGAATTAACAGGATATACAAGATATACAGAATACAATGTACAACAGAGCATCTATCAAAACTATGAGCATACAGGGGTACTAGAAAAAAGCAGACATGGTAGTTGTAGAAGTGCATGGCATCATGAGGAGTGGTGAGTAGAGCAGACAATAAGACAATTTGGTCGGGACCAATGCCAATGCTTGACTGACTGTATGCACTTTAGCAGACACACCTGGCCACTTTTTAGCAACAGGCAAAAAATCATCATGAAGTGAGCATTGAAGGGTACTGAGGTGCTGCAAAATTAACCACAGGCACATGTCAATGTGAAATGGGCATTAATGAGGGTACTGAAGTGCACAGACATGGGCATGTGCCAGATGTCTATAGGTAGGGGGTTCCCTAGTTTGGGCATCCGGGGTCTGAAGGATGCTTGACTAATCGAGGAGGAGATATGCGATAAGGCCAAGGTGCATATGCCTGAGTTCCTGATAGAGTGAACAGGAGGGGTCAGGACAGCCAGCACCAAGGCAAGATATGGGGCAAGACTGGGACCAGTATTTGGCCGTGAGCTTGGCACAGTGGGACTGTCAGTGGTCCTGGAGCGAGGGAAGAGCAAGAGTCTGGTAGAGCACACAGTGGTGAGTGGAGGATAAGCTATCCAGTGTGAAATGGCAGAAAGAATGGAAAAGGGAGTCCAATCTGGCTAGGATGGACTTGGGAGTGGCACTGTAGACTACATCACCGTAGTCGAATACAAGGAGAATCATTTTCTGTACGAGTGCACATTGGGCTGGCAGTGGGATGCAACCACAATTCTGGTAGAGGGTACCCAGTTTAGGGTGGAGCATTTTGTGGATGGCATCAACATGTACAAAAAAGTCGAGGTGCTGGTCAAGCCATACCCCCAAGATGTCTAAAGGAGGTGCAGTCCTCCAGAGTTGTTCTGTCCATGGTGTGGAAGGAGGGGGTGGTGGGGAGCCAAGAGAATCTCTACCGCATGCCAGTGGTCAAGGAGACTGTTTTCTTGGCATTAAGAAAAAGCTGGTTTGCACAGAAGCAGAGCTAGACATCATTAGTCTGGTCACAACATTAGCCGATGACGGGCCAGATGCATACAAAACTGTGTGGTCTGTATATGTGTGAATGGATGTGTATGGGCATACATAGGGCAGGTCATTTAGGAATATGGAGAATAGGAACGGCCCTAGAACAGAGCATTGGGGGACCCCTGAGGTTACTGGAAGAGAGGTTGAGATAGAACCTCCAATTCTAACAGCCTGGGATCTACTGACCAGGTAAGAGCAGTACCAGCTGGTGACCATGGTAAAGAGCCAAGCACTGGAGAGCTTATCAAGGAGAACAGTATGGAAGACTGTGTTGAATGCCTTCGCCAGGTCAACAAAAACAGTTGTGGTGATGTGGCCCTTGTCCATGCCGTTGAGGATGGAGTCTGTAAGCCTTAGAAGTGAGGTAGCAGTGGAGTGAGACTTCCTGAAACTAGACTGGTAGGGTGAGAAGAAGGAGGAGTTGAGAAAGGAGAAGAGTTGGGAGAGGACTATGTGCTCCTGCAGCTTTGCCATAATGAGAAGGAGGGAAAAAAGGTGATAGTACCGGGGCTGAGGTGTTGCCACCCTTATGGAGCTGGATTACTATTGCATGCTTCCAATCCTTGGGGATGGATGCTAGGGAGAAAGAGAGGTATAAAAGTGCAGCTGGGGGGCAGCAATGGCAAGGGCAGCAAGGTGAAGCATCTTTGAATCCAGCCCTGATGGACATTTGCATTTGTTTGGGTTTAGGGAGAGCAAGGTGTGATAGACTTCTGACGAGGTGACCTGATGGAAGGAGAAGGAGGGAGCAGCAGGAGGAAGCTGAGAAGGGTGGCTGGGGGGGATGAGTTGGGCTGGAAAGGAGGGATAGTAGAGAGCAGTACTGAGGAGCAGCTGGTAAAGAAAGAATTGAATTCCAAGGCAAGTGCATGCTGGTCAGTTACGACAGACCGGCTATTTTTAGCGTCGGGTTGGGAGGCTTTGAGGGTGGGGGAAAAGGGATTTAACCACCTTCCAAAATTTTGATGGCTGATTTACAGTAAGCTTGACTGGAAGGTGGCTTTGAAGTAAATTGCTTTAGCCAACCTGATTTGTCTAGTCCAGATGTTGCGTATGGTGTGGTATTTATTTTGGTCATCAAGGGAGCAGAAGGCTTTGAAAGACTTCTATGCCTGGTCTCTGTCTCTGGAAGGGACAGGATGTCAGTGGAGATCTAGGGCAAGTGAATACCCCTCACCCGTGTTCATCTGAGTGGAGCATGGAGATCCCTTGCAGCTAAGAATTTGAGCTTGAAATATTTCCAAGCTGAGACAATAGTGGTTGCCATGGGGATAAAGGACCTGTGGCTGTTAGGTCTCTTAGGACCGAGGCTAGGTCTAGGGATTTGTAAGATCTTGTGAGAATGGTTCTGGGGGGGGGGCTTTGGGCCTCAATATTTTACTGACAGAGTTCAACTGTGGGGGCGTAAGTATACTGACTAAGGTGTACTGGAGGAAGGACGAGATGTACATTGCTATGCCACCGCCATATTTATTTATTTACTTATTAAATTTTGTTGACCATTGGGCCTAGAAGTCCCTTTTTCAGGGGCAATGAGGGGGGAGGATACAGATGATAACCAACTGAAATTGAACCATATTAAGCTGCTGGTGGTATTTTTAGTGAAAGGAGGGACATTTGGTCAGGACACTGGCGAAATTTCCTTACTCTCCTGTAGGGGTCCTCTTTGTCAGTTTGACCATGGATCCTGGCATTCGTCCACTAGAGGTGCAAGGAGGAGGAAGTGCTAATGCTCTATAGGCTGACTGGAGTTCTGAGGTCTTACCTGATGTAGACTGTTCTGCAGTTTTCGCTCCTATTTTGAAATCTGTTTAATTGGATGCTGCTGTTTCAGGCATTCTGAAACCATCTTTGGAGAGTGTCCTTCCTTCCCCTTCGCTGGATTTAGCTGGTGGTGATTCTCTTGATTCTGCTCTGAGTCATTCTGAAGATGAGAAGAAGAGAAAATGGCATGATTTAAGCCCTAAGGTGGGTTTTTCTAAGAAGAGTATGTTGGATATTGCTGCTCCCTATTCTGTTTCCTCTGCTGGTTCTCCTTGACTGGATTCTTCTCCCATGCCCCTCACTTCTGTCTCTGCTGTTTGATCGCCTGAGATGGCACTCAAAAAGGCTGGTTGGATCTTGCGGGATGAGACTTGGGTTCCTGACCCTGCGATTCCTTTACCCAGTTCGCCGGTGCTTGATTCTCGCTCATTGCTGTCCCATTCTCCTGATTGTTCTGGACTTCCTGATTCAGCGGACATACAACATGCACTGCCATTTTCTTCAGTTGCATCTCAGGATGCAGTTTGGAGTTCGGCTTCACCACCATTGACTGCTGTTTTGGGAGCTTTACCGAGCGTGGGTACAGAAACCTGCAACTTATCTTCTGCTCAGTCTGGGAGTGCTTCAGGTGTTTCCGCACAGTGCGATCAGCCTGTGCCTCCTAAAGGTATGCCTCTTCCTTTAGACTCTAACACTGGGGATGTGGGCCACTCTGTTCCTCCCCCTACTTGGGCTAGTTATGCTAGTCTTTTTCTCAAGCCTGAGGAGGATGTCCGCCACAGGTTTGCGGCTCGTATCTCCTATAAAGGGGAATTAGACTTTCTTCCGGACCATCATTATGTTGGGAAGGTGTTGCTATTGACTCTTTACAGTTTTCTCCTTCAGAAGTGTATGCACTGATTCATGCTGCTGGTGACCACATCTTTGATGTCAGTTTTCGAAATGCTGGGTTACTGGATAAAGTTTGGGCCGCTTACTATGAGGTTAAGGCTGCTCCTGAATGGGCCAACTTTATAGCTATTCCAATTACTCATTCTACGGCCAAACTGGTCACAGTTTTGCTTAGAACTGAGGGGGTGAATATGCTTGATATCATCTATTGGCTGGAGAAGAGACGTATGGTGAATGGGGTTCCACGGGCTATTATTGATGACAATGGTTTTGGACTGGTGGCTGGAAGTTTGCTGTTGAGCTCCGGTATACTGAGGATGGTGTCCAACACCTGCCCAATTGCTTCTACATCAGCCGTGACCATGGGATTTTGTTTTATCAGGACAACCCTGGGCTTGCTATCACTGTGGCTTGACTTCTCACCTTAACTCTGATTGTGATACATAGAAACATAGAAACATAGAATTTGACGGCAGATAAGGACCGCTTGGCCCACCCAGTCTGCCCATTTCCCTACCTACTGGATAAGCTGCAGATCCTAGTTAAACAGCAGCCTACTTCTTCCTACCCCCACCCCCCAGAACTGCCTTATGACTATCCCACGCATGCTTGAATTCCACCACTGATTTTGACTCCACAACCACCTTCAGAAGGCCGTTCCATGCATCCACAACCCTCTCTGTGAAAAAATACTTCCTTAAATTACCTCTGAGCCGCCCCCCATCTTCAAATTGTGTCCTCTTGTTCTTGCACACCTCTTTTTTTGAAAGATGCCACCCTCTTGGACTTTGTTGATTCCCTTGAGGTACTTGAAAGTTTCTATCATGTCCCCCTTCTCCCTCCTTTCCTCGAGGCTATACATATTAAGCTCCTTAAGTCTCTCTTCATATGTCTTCCGGTGCAGACCCTGCACCATTTTAGTTGCCCTCCTCTGGACAGCTTCCATCCTGTCTATGTCTTTGCGGAGATTAGGTCTCCAGAACTGCACACAGTACTCCAGATGGGGTCTCACCAGCTGTCTGTACAGAGGGATAATAACTTCCTGTTTTCTACTGGTGATGCCTCTCCCTATGCATCCCAGTATCCCCCCAGCCCTCCTTGCTGCCCTCTCACAATGCTTGCCCATCTTTAGGTCATCTGATATGTCTACCCTCAGGTCCCTCTCCATTTTTGTTGTTGTTAGTATCTCACCCCCCATTATGTACTCTTCCCCTGGGTTTTTGTTTCCCAAGTGCATTACCTTGCACTTCGTAGCATTGAATCTAAGCTGCCATAAATTTGACCATTCCTCTAACCTTGCCAAGTCCCTTCTCATCCTTTCCACCCACCTGTGCATCAACTCTGTTGCAGATCTTAGTGTCATCTGCAAAGAGACATACTTTTCCTTCCAGTCCTTCTGCAATGTCGCTATAAAGACATTGAAGAGGACCAGTCTAATCTGAACCTACGGTGCCCCACTAGTAACCCTCCTTTCTTCTGAGTGGACTCCATTTACTATTACTCTCTGTGTCCTATTCTCCAGCCAATTCTTTACCCAGGCTGTCATCTTGGGACCCACACCCAGGCTGGCTAACTGTATATTAATCTTTTGTGGGACTGTGTCAAATGCCTTGCTAAAGTCTAGGTAGGCCATGTCCACAGCCCCTCCTGATCTACTACTTTGGTCACCCAGTCAAAGAAATCTATCAGATTCATCTGGCATGACCTTCCGCTGTGAATCCATGCTGCCTAGGGTCCTGTGCCCTCTGGCCTCTAGATACTCGACAATTCTTTCCTTTAGAAGTGATTCCATCATTTTCCCTATCACTGAGGTTAAACTAACAGGTCTATAGTTTCCTGCTTCTGCCTTGCTCCGCTTTTGTGAAGAGAATCACTTCTGCCCTCCTCAGTCCTCAGGTACCACCCATCCTCCATGATTTGTTAAAAGGGTAGTCAGTGGTGTCACTAGTTCTACCCTTAGTTCTTTTAGAATTCTGGGATGAATCCGTCAGAGCCCCATTGCTTTGTCACCTTCAGTTTTAGAGTTCTTTCAGAACCCTTTCTTCTGTAAATGGGCCGGTATCAACTTCTGTATCCAGCGTGTTACTACTGTTTGTTTTATGTACCTCCCCCTCTTCCTTTGTAAATACTGAGAAAAAATATTTGTTTAGTATCGCTGCCTTTTCACAGTCTCCCTCTACCCACCCTCGCACCCCTTTATTAAGCCTCACTATCCCTCCCTTGGTCTTCCTTCGCTCCCTGATGTACCTATAAAAGGTTTTATCCCCCTTCTTAACTGAGTTGGCTATCTTTTCCTCGGTTTGGGCCTTTGCTGTTCTGACTGCCTTCCCTTCCTTTTGCTTTAACTCAGTACAGTTCTCTGTCCTGCTCCTTCTGCGATTCCTTGTACTTCCTGAATGCTTTCGTTTTCTCTTGAACCTTCACTGCCACTTCCTTTGAGAACCATAGTGGTTTCTTACATCGTCTTGTTTTGTTTATTTGCTTCACACAAGGCTCGTTACCTCTGTGATGGCAGTTTTATTATTGCCCATTGTTCTTCCACCCTCCTTCCTGCCCATTTGCTAGTGCATTCCTTAGGCACTCACCCATTTAGCAAAGTCAGCCCTCCTAAAGTCCAGTACTTTTGTCTTTGTAGCTTGGACTCTACTGCTGTGTTTATTGTGAACCATACTGTTCGATGGTCGCCAGTTCCCAGATGGCTACCCACTTCCATCTGTAATCTCTCTCCATCTCCATTTGAGAAAATCAAGTCTAATATTGCTCCCTCTCGAGTGGGCTCCAGTACTAGTTGTCTAAGGCATGCCCCCTGTAGGGCATCTAGAATAACTGCACTCTTTGAAGTGGCAGCTGCAACTGCACTCCAGTTAACATCCTGCATATTCAGATCACCCATCAGCAATATCTCCCCTTTTTCTGCCATTCTAAGTATACTTTCTATCATTTCCCTGTGATCAGCTGAAGTGCTCCATTTGCGGAGTTATTGGGCATTCGGCCACAACCTGCACTGTTCCCCTCTCCTGTAATCTTTGTGAGTCCTTGGAGCATGTTTTTTCCTCCTTCCCTTGGGCTGCCCATAATTTGACTGATTTTGTTGAACATGATTTCTACTTAAATAAATCTTTTCATAGCTGCCACTCTGGTCAGGCACGATCAACTGATCCTTCCCCACCAGCTAAAGATTTGGATGGTCCTAGAAGGCACCCTCCTGACCCAAAGGTGAGTCTGTTTACTGATGTTTCCCACTCTGTTGATCCTGTGTCCTCTCCCAGCTTGCTAGCCCCTCTGGAACCAATGGGTCTGCCCCCCTCCTCCCTTGCCCGATCCTGTTTTGACCATCTCTCCTCCTTTAGTTGTGGTTCCCAAGGGGTTCCAGTTGGTTCAAAGGAAGAGGGTATCTATGAAAGATAGTACTCCTGCTGTGCCTCTGGTGGTGGTTCCTGTCTCCAATCAATATGACCCTTTACAGAGTTGGGGTGATTTGATGCACACTGCGGACTCTGATGGGACCACTAAGTCTGCCCCTAGTGCAGTGACTGTGAGTCCTTCTACTCCTGACCCTGTCCTGGAGGCTGCCATGGTTAAAAGGGTGACTTACTCACACAAGAAAAAGTTATCCTAATTCTTTTTCTTTCGTTCATGGGGTTTTCTACACTTAGTATTGCTAGTCTCAATGTAAACAGTATTCATTCAGATTTCAAGAGGAAGGCAACTTATGCGATTCTACATTTACTCCCCTATTCTATTTTTTTGTGACAGGATACAAGAATTTATTCTCCTCAGGATGTGGCTCCTGTGGCTTCTTCTGATTGGCATTTTTCAGACTCTCTGTGATCACTGGGTTTAGACCCTTGTTCTGGGTTGGGTTTTTGTTTTACAGCTACTGACTTTACATTACAAAAAGTTGTAGAAATTGAGTTGGGTCGGGCTACGTTTGATATTTTTATGGGTACTGTTTATTATAGGATTATTAATATTTATGCCAACCAAGAGAAAGCTGCCCATTTTGATTTGTTTAGAAAGGTTTTGCCTTTTCTTTTTGCTAGTAGGGTTGTGTTATGGGGGAGGGGGGATTTCAACACACCTTTGGATGTTAAATCTAAAGGGAAGACTTATTGTGACTCAAATGAATTATGACATGTGATTTCTTCTGCTGGGCTGGTAGCTGTTTTTTGGTCCCAATCTGTTTTTACTTTTTTTAAGGGGCCTTTACTTACTCGCATCGATCATTGGTTGGTCTCTAAGGCTTTGCATGTTCAATCTGTTGCTCCATTTCCTGTGGAAATGTCTGATAATACTGTAGTTGCTATTCATGTTTCTTTGTCCCCCTTTTTGACCCACGGAAATGGTCTGTGGAAATTTAATTTTGGGTTGTTGCAGAATTCCCTTTTTCTTTCACAGCTTAAGGACATGGTGGGAGATAGATAATCGGCGCTTTTTC
Source organism: Neoceratodus forsteri (assembly GCA_016271365.2). NCBI lineage: Eukaryota > Metazoa > Chordata > Ceratodontiformes > Ceratodontidae > Neoceratodus > Neoceratodus forsteri. Next base: position 631,064,047 of record CM057455.1, on the reverse strand, counting down.
TTTATGAATCCCTGACTGATTGGTGGACTGACACAAAGTTGTGCCTTGTTGATTTTTGTAAATGCTTTTCTCAGTTTTTGGCTGATTCTGCACGTCGTGAATATTTTTTGCTGCAAGATAAGTTTTATGCTCTAGTCTCCTGTCCCTCAGGGGTGGGACCAGATGACTTGGCTTCTCTTAAACAGAAATTGATGCAGCTACATCATGATCATTTGTGTTCTTTGGAAATGGAACAGAAATTCAGCACACAAGGAAAGAGCATGGTGGTTAACTCATTTGAAGATTATAGGCAACGATTGTGCACGAAACAGATGGGGGAGCTTCGGGATTCTGCTGGTAGATTGGTCTCTGGCTCCCAGGCTCTCCTCTCTGTACTTGAAACTTCCATTCGTGCTCAGTTTGGTACTTCTTTTGGGGTTTGGGACAATTTGCTCTCTCTTTTTCAGGCAGCTGATCTTCCCAAATTAACTGTCCCTGATAAAGATGCTTTGTGCATGGATTTTTCTCTTGAGGAGCTGGAGGTGGTGATTTATGCATTGAAGGATAAGATGGCTCCTGGTGCGGATGGCTCGCCCACTGAATTTTATAAAATGCTTTTGCCTCTTATGCCTCAAAGTTTACTTTCTGTGTTTAATGCCTTTCTGCAGGAGGATAGGATCACAGAGTCCATGAATGAAGGCACTATGATATTTTTGTTTAAAAAGGGGTTTAGGTCAGACATGTCTAATTGGATACCGATCACTTTACTTAATTACTTAATACTGATTTTAAGATTTTTTCCAAATCATTGGGTAACCGGCTATGTTTGGTGCTGGATGGTTTATTGCCTCCCTCTCAATTTTCCTCAATTCCTGGTCATTCCATTCAGGATGCTTTATTGTTGGTTAGGGAATTGTTCATGCAGGGCTTTTCTTTGGGTTTTGTCTGGTTATCTGTTCAGTTTTGATTTGGCTAAGGCATTTGACCACTTGGCACTGGAATTCATTTGGTTGACTCTTCAGGAATTTGATTTCCCTTGCCAATTTGTTAATTGGCTCTGGATGTGTTACTTCCTAGCGTATGTGAAACCTTCTGTTAATGAATGGGTTGGGTGCATGTGCTATATTTGTCGAGGGGTTCATCAAGGTTGTCCCCTTAGCCCTCTTTTGTTTGTTTTGGCTTGAGATCCGATTATTCAAATTCGTTATCGATTCCCTCTTCTTCTGGGTATTTCTTGTCCTGTTTGGGATGTGTTTCAAACTGTTGTCTATATAGATGATTTTTGTGTTGTGGTCCCTGATGTTGAGCGAGGGGTTTTGCTTTGTGCAGTTCTGTCATCTTGACTTCGTTGTACGGGTTCCCAGATACATTTCAAAAAGAGTGTGTGTTTTAATTTGAATGGCAATTGTCTGTCTGAGAGGGAAATTGGAGGTGTTCAGGTTTCTACCTCTCCGCTAAAAATTTTGAGGATATACTTCGGTGCTGAGTTCCTGGCTGTATGTAACTGGGAATTCTGTATTGCTGGGGGAAGGCTCGAGTAGGTCGCTGGATGGCTTTGCAGATGGGTAAGAAGAAGCAAGTTTATTTAATTAAGACTTTTCTGTTGCCTTTATTTTTGTATGTTAGTCATGTTTTTACCTTGCCTAAATCCTTGGTTACACCAGTTTTTAGTGTTTTTTCATGTTTCTGGGGTAGTAGACTCAACCCTATTCCCAGAAACATTTTATATTTACCTATTGCAGCTGGTGGAGTCAGTATGATTAATCCTTTGGTATTTTTTTTCTCGATTTTACTTTTTACTAATTTTAAACCACTCCTTGGCTCCACAGATGAACCTTGGGCTGCTTGGGTCCTGACTGGCATTAATGAGATTTGGTTTGAATGGGAACAGTGGGTGTTCCTCCATAAAAATAAAAGATGTTATGCATTGTTGCCTGATTGGGGTGGCACGTTTGATTTGATTTGCCACTGGGTTGTTTCCTTTTCAGATTTTCGTAGTATGTCACGTAAAATGTTATATTTTACTATTCTGGATGGTAATTTTCCTACTGATCCTTTTGACACTTTGTCTTTACCTAACAGAACTGTATCAGAGATAGGTTGTTGAATCCCAGAATTCCATCTTCTATGTGGGATATTACATGGTTGGGTGTTCACGGCCGTATTAATACCTGAGTTAACCACAAGCACAAATAGCTTTTGGATAGATTTTGTTTCCATCCTACTTGTTCAATGCATATTGAATCAGTTGAGCATTTATATTTTGAGTGCTCTTTTATACAGGAATTCTGGGATATTTGGGCTGTTTTGGGAAAAGTTACCCTTGGTCCCATTAGTCTGCTAGATAGCTTTTTATTGGGTATTTTCCCTCTTTTGGGGCTGCTTATTGCCAGAGTACATTGAATGTTATTTCCATGTTTATTTTGTTTTGGGTTTGGCAGATTAGGTGTGGGTTTCTTTTTCAGCAAAAACAGGATACTCCATTGCAATTGTTTTTTCTTATTAAAGATCGGATTTTTTGTTTACGGGAACATGAATTTAAGACACTGAAACAGGGAATTTGGGAACGTCACTGGAAACATATTTCATGAATGTATTTGAGATTTTTTTACTTTTTGTATGATGTTTTATTTACTGTTTATTCCTCATTGATGTATTTTTGATTTTGTATTATTGTTGTGGTTTATGTTTAAATTTTTTGCTTTTAATAAAAATTCCCTTACTCTTTTTGATAAGTGCCATGGGATCTTTAACATCCACCTGAACTACCACCAATCCAGGCAGATGGGATCTCAGTTTAACGTCTCATCCAAAAGACAGCACTACCTTTTTCTGCCTGGGTGGTCATGACGAATAACAGAGTAGCCAGGGATGGAGACTTTGGGGTCCTTGTTATGGGGCTTAAGCCAGGCTTCTGAAATAATCAGAATGTCAGGCCTTAGGGAAGAGACAGTTGGCTGCAGCAAATTTTTGTGCAGAAGGCTACAGATATTTAGGTGCATTAGTTTGAGGTCCCATGGGAGTAATAGTGTTCAGTTCAGTTTTATGTTTTGTATGTACTGTATATAAAATATTTTGTCATATACAGAAATTGATTAAAAAGCTTTAAACAGCATATAATAACACATCATTATTTATCTATCATATACATCATAAAATCTGATTATAACTTCCACTTTAATTTCCTATCTTTTGTGTAAAACTTGCCAGAACAAAAATGTATTCTGTGCTTACACAGTTTAAAATTGAAGTTATTTTCTCTGGATTATTCATCTCTTCCAAATTATTAAAGTGCTGGAAGATATACAAACTTTTCTCTTGTGCAAAAGTTTTACAATCACACAGTAAATGTTTACTAGACATCATCTCCTCCTTACAGCCTCCACAGATTATTGGGTACACATTACTCTTCCTGTCACACCAGCTAGAAAAGATTCCAACTCTTAGTCTAGCTAATGCCTCTTTTTGTTTTACAAACTCACATTTAGTAGATATTTTTCCATTTCAAATTGGGTCTTAATAAACTTTAGCGGGTTCTTTACCCAAGAATCTCTCACCTTACTAAAATCCATGCTTTTTGCCTTGTCCTCTACTCACTGTTTAGCTTCATTTGTGAATCTAACTGGGTTTACCCTCTATCTATAAATATAATTATATTCTAAACCATTTTTGTTTAATTCTTGGTTTAGTATTCCCAGCCAGGTCCACATTCTTTTCTCTTCTCAAGTCTTTGCATCTACCCAACATTTTTTAACTAAACTTCCTTCCATAGCTGTTACCATTTCTTTGCCAATATAGAAGTGATTTCTTCAGTGTTCTAGAATAAATTGGTACGGTTCCGGTTTCTATTCATGACCCTCCTGCCAAAGCATACCTGGGTAGACCCAATAGGTCCCTTAAGTAATATTTCTGAATTACTTCAAGTTCTTTTAATTTTTGGTTGTGGGCTATACCCCATACTTCTGCACCATAAAACATTTGTGCCTCGACCTTCATCCTTAGGCATCTATTTTGTGCCAAAAAGGAGTTAGCAGCTATGGAATTTGAAAAGTGTCTAATACCATTGAAAGCCTTCCTGCCTTGTTACGTACCAGTTCTCCATGGTCTCTCCATTTTAGGCTATAGCTAAAAATAACCACTAGATAGCAAAAGCTACTTACTTCTTCAATTAATAAATTACCAATCTTCGAGTGTGTCAAACTTATATCTTTGCTTTTTCCAAATGTCATAATTGTAGTATTTTCTTGATTTACTACCATGTCTAATTTCCCAAATATCTCTATAAATGCAGCAATGGCCCTCTATAGGCCAATTTTGGTCTGGAACAACAATATTGCATCATCCACATATAATAACAATTGAACACCGTCCTCATTTATTCTGAGTGGGAATGTGTCTACCCGCTTTAGCTCTTCTACCAGTACCTCAATATAGAGGTTAAACAAAGTGAGAGCCAAAATGCACTCCTGTTTTACTCCAGTATTTACCTTGATTGAGTCTGTCAAATTTCCCTCCTTATTATATTTGATTAAGATCACACTGTCTTTATGTAGTAATTTTGTAATCTCATGGAGCTTACCATTTATACCTTTAGATTCTAGAATAGCCCAAAGTGTTTCACAGTTAACCGAATCAAAGTCTGCTTTGATGACTACAAATGTTTTATATATTGTTTCTTTTATGATTACATATTTCTCAACAATGTGTCTTGATACAAAAATCTGATCCACTGTGGACCTATCAATTTGAAAGTCAGCTTGTATTTCAGATATGATTTTATTGGTTTTCATCCAATAATTTATTCTTGTTAATATCATCCATGAGAATATTTTTTGATTGATATTTAACAGCGCAATCGGCCTACATTTCTCTGTTTTCCCCATGTGACCCTTTTTATATTTAGGGACTACTATTCCCTCTTGCCAGCCATCAGATAACTTCATATATTTTACTGTTTTACTATAGAGGCAAAGTAGAAGCTCTGCCCAACAGTTCAGATTACTGTGATGCAATTCAGCACCTATATTATCTGTACCTGGTGCTCCGTTTTTCTTTTGAGATTCTATTGCATTTATAATTTCTTCTTTTGTAAAATCTAACAAGCCATTTTCATTGTTTTTATTTACTATTACTTCTAATATTTGAGTCCTTTCTTTATAAAAAAAAAAGTTTCTCATAGTATTTAAACCAGTCTTCTGGTGATATTACTGCCAGAATATTAGTTCTAGTATTTTTGGTACCCTGAGCCACTATTTTCCAGAAAGTCTCACCATCTGTCTTCTTAATAGAATATTGTAACATATTCCGAAGTTCCTCCTGATATTGTTTTTTTCTTTATCCTTATCAGATCTTTATATTAAATTTTTAGTTTTTTTTTAATGCCTTGCAGGATTCTATATTATTATTTTTAACTATACCCCTATCCACCCTTTGGATTAGCCTCCTTTTTTGCAACATTCATTATCAAACCATTCTTTTTCATAGATATTTCTATTTTTATGTTTTCTTGATCATTGTTTTATCAGCTCCTTTAGAATCTTTAGTTTGATTGTTCAGTATGAGTTAAGCAGTTTGTTCATCTTATCACTTATTCCAAAATCTTCCAAAAAGCCCTCTCGTTTTAACAAACATTTTTGTTTCATAGATTCCATTTCTTTTGACTTAATAGAGTTTCTTAAAATTCTTGGCTTTCTTTTTGCCGCTTTATTCCTTTGCTGTTTCTAATTTCCATAGTTCTGTCTATCCAAGTACTCTTTGTCTTATTTTCTATATACAGAATATCATGTCACTTTCTATCCCTATTTGAATTGGTCTGTGATCACTATCCCAGATTTCCATTACTTCCATCTTATATATTTTACTATATGAATATATATCTACAATTCCATAATCTAGTACACTCAGCCCCTGTTTATAGACAAAAGTGCACCTTCCCTGTGTCACCATGGCATTTTCCATTTAAAGTACACATATTTAACATATTCATTATTTGTAATAATCTTTTCCCAGCCTTATTTTTCTTTCTGTTCATAGAATTTCTTAAGGAGATTGAGAAAATGTCATCTAAATACCAGTGTGTAGATTTTTCTTCTATTTCTGTCCCCACCCTAGCATTACAGTCACCTGTAATCAAGAACAGTTTACCTATATATTTGTCCTGGAGTTCTTCCAATATATTGACCAATACATTGAAGCATACATTTAAGAGATGTGCCTTGGTGTCTGGTGGCAAATAGGCATTTATCAAAAAACCTTTAAGTAGTTTTGAGTTTCTCCAGATTTTTTCTTTGTGAGTCAATTCAACTCTTCCAACTCTTCAGTCACCATCTCACATTCTTCCATTTCTTTGAACTCATCCCCATTCCCTTCTGGATACACCGAGTCCAGATCTATTAGAACAATGCTCTGTGTATCTTCTTCTAATACCATACTATTATTTATTCTTAAACCTCTCTGTTGTCTTCCTCTAATCATTTTTCCAAAGGTCTCTTCCTAGACAAGACATGATCTATCACTATTTCCACTAGTTTTACATACTCGGAAATTTTCTGCTGGCTTTTTTTTTCTCCCATCTTTGGTAAATTTACTTTCTGTTTTAAAGGGTCTTTCTGTACTTGGCTATATTGAGCATCCTTCCTATGAGGAATAGAAACAACTGTATTTATTCCCCATTCCTTTAATTGTTCTTTAACTGCATGGATTTGTTTCCTTGCGTTCTTGTTTTTTAGGACAAGACAAATCCACCCCTTTTCTCTTCCCCCATAGCATCTGTATGATGATCCAAAGTCATTCTATTTAATTTTATTTCCCAAGATACCTTTACAGACATTATAAACAGCCAATTTTAATGTGATATAGTTTTAATTTTTTGCTTTAGGTATGCTTCTAAGAAAAATTGTTGGTAATATTTCCCCATTTTCTATTTGCAAATATTTTTTCTTCTTTATGTCATATTCATGTTCTTCTAGCTTGTATTTTCCAGTTTTCTCATTACTTCTTTCTTTTTGTTGTTCTATAGTTTCCTCTGTGAGTCTATATTTCCTAATCTGACCATCTTAAATTACAGTAAAACCCCATTTATCTGAACCCTTGAAATCCAAATCTCTCTGTTAACTGAATCTCACATTTGTCCCCCCCCCACACACTGTAGTCTAAAAGAAATGTGCTTTCTCATTCCTTAGTCTGATGCTATTGCCGATTAGTGGTTAATTAGTGGCTGAGTGGATAATAACTAAAATGTGCTGCAGCTGTTAACAAGCCACTAGTTGGTACTTTACAGCTTGTGGTAAGCCTCAGGTTAGCTCCCCACATTGTGCCCAGATGACAAAATGCAAGCGTTCAGTCCTGGACATTAGCCCAAAGCTACAGATCATAGACTGCCTAGAGAGGGGTTAAAAAGTTGTTGAAGTTGCTCTGCAGTTTGGTCTCAGTAACACAACTGTCTATGATGTAAAAAAAGCAAAATAAAAGATATGAGACTTCACTACTACAATGGACTGCAGCATTTCACATGAGAAATGCAAAACCATGCACTCATGTAGAGACAATGCACTGGGCAAAGCAGTATTTTTGTGGTTTGTCCAAAACTGATCAAAAGGGACCCCTATATCAGGTACAATCCTAAAAGACAAAGCTCTTTTCTTTCAAGGACAGCTCAGTGCCGATTATCACTTCTCTGCCAGAGAGAGGTGGTTGGACTGATTTAAAAATCAACATGGGATCAGGCAGCTTGCAATCACTGGTGAAATTATGTCCAGCTGTTTAGAGAGCATTTATCCCTTTTGGCAGAAACTTAGGATGATAATGCAAACAGAGGGCATATTACTTGATGCACTTTAAAATGCCGATGAGACTGGCATTTACTGGAGACTTTTGCCTGAAAAAATCATTAGCGTCTTCTGCTAAAAAAATGCCCCGGTTTTAAAAAAAACAAAGAGAGATTTATACTGCTTGCAAACTCCAATGCATCAGGCTATCACAAATTTCCTCTCCTAATCATTGAGAAATCACAGTCGCAGAGATGTTTCAAGCACATTAACATGTCTTCCCTCCTTCCCTGTATTGAGCACAGCAAAGTGCATGGATGAATTCTGAAATTTTCAAAGACTGGTTTTTCACTAACTTTATTCCATCAGTCAGGATTAATCATCATGGTCTAGGATTGCCTCTGAAAGCTATTTTGCTGTTGGACAATGCTGGACACATCCCAGTGCAAAGACTCTCCATACAGAAGATGGTGCAATACGGTGTGAATTTTTGCCTTCAAACACCACTGCTACCATTCAACCAATGGACCAAGGAATTCTGGCCACTGTGAAAAGAATCTACAGAAGCAAACTCCTAACTAACGCTCTGTATGAGGAGAATGATGATAAATCTCTCATTTAAATTATAAAATAAAACACTGTTAAAGATTCCCTAATTATGCTTTCAAAGTCCTTGCAGGATGTGAAGCAGGAGACCCTTGCAAAATGTTGGCAGAAATCTCAACTTATTGACATGCTTCTTGCAACAACTTCCGACGATGCTGAGTACATTCTCGCCGATGTTGATCAAATGACAGAAGTTATGAAAGTGCTACATTCAGCTGCAGAGCACCTTGTTCTGAGGAGGGAGATGGTTACAGAATGAACAGAGGTGGACGATGCAGATGCTGGATATGAAGAAATGACAGATTCTGACACTCTGTCAATTGTTAAAAATGAGCCAGTGGAGCCTACTGAAGATGACGAGGATGAAGCTGAGACCTCATACAGAAAAAATGTACCCACTGATGCTGAAGCCACTGATTGTTTCCAGAAATGTATTGACTGGCTCAAGACACAATCAGGTGCAAATGCTGTTCAGCTTTTACTTCTGTGGCAGCTGCAGTTAAAGGCAGTTCGACTGTGGCTCGACAAACAAAAGCAAACCAATCTACAAGACTTCTTTGCCACTATCTAGCTGTATGGTACAGTCTGGGACTGAATTCTTTTTAAGATGCAGTAATGTACAGTACAGTATTTAACATTGCAGTTGTATTTTAATTGCACTATACTTCCATGTATTTTTGTACATAAAAACATATAAAAATGTAAGAAAAGCTAACTGCAATGTCCATGGTGTCTTCTATGATTTTTTTCATTGCTCCCATGTATGTGAAACCCCATTTATCCAAACATTTTCTGTGTCCCCAGACACATTTGGATAAATGAGATTTTACTGTATTTGAATTGTCTTAATTTGTTCACTATCAACTTTTTCTCTATCTTTAACTACCTGATTTTTTCCTAAGGTAGGTTCTCTCTTTTTGAGGCTTGATTTCCACTTGACCTCCTTCTTCCCTCTAATGTTAATTGCTGTCTCTTCTTATTTTGTAATTTTCTATTCTGTTGGTGGTCAAGTACTAATGCTTGGGTTTCTTCTACTTCTTTCCTTCCTATTTCTTTAGCAATTTCCCTGATTCTTTCTTTATTACTTTTATCTAATCCCACTTTGTTATCTTTACTAAGGCTTTTTTTGACTTGATTTATATTTTCTATCAAAATGTTCTCTTTTTTCTTGTTTATTTGTGTGCTTACTAGTGTAGTAAAGTTAATCAGAAGTTCATTATTCGGCATTATTCCATTCCTGATTTCATTTAATAGATCAACAATCTTCCTATTTGTCTCTAATTGTAAACTACCCTACAGCTCTGAAGACAAGGAACTTTAATCCTGTACTATGTGTGGGATATCCGGTGGAAATTCCGATGGTGGGTCTAACTTAGATCTTAGAATGTAAGGTGTTAAAAGGCCTCAAGTTCTCCTAAAATGCATCTACTATGACATTGACGGGAAGCATCTTTCATAGACTTTTCTTCCTCATCTAGTTTAACTTTTCCTCCCCTACACTATGATATTCTTTCTCTATAGTTTCAGGTTCCATCAGGCTTACCTTGGTATTTCCATTTCCTTCTTCAACACTATTAACTGCCTCACTAATCAATTCATTAGGACTTAGAAGTCCTTCCTGTAACTCTTTTTTCCTTTTCTAACAATCTGATCTGTTTCATAATCAGATGTTCTATTTGTGTAGACCTTATCCCCAGTGATACGCTGATTGGAAAGGAACAAAGGGGAGTAAAGGGAGCACTCTCAATCCTGAGTACCTTCTTTTTTCCTACCAAGTGCAGGTGGCTCCCTGGGGTCAAAATATAATTAGTAATTTTCTTTTCAGTTTTATTCATCATTCCTTCTGTATTTCTGTTTACCAAGGTATTTTTCCTTTTATAGCAAATGGGGTTTGCTGCCCTTTTCCTTTTTGCAGCTCTTGTAACCATTTATTTTCTTCCATGATTAACTATTTAAACCACTGTTATCTTTTCAAAATCAGAATCTAAGAATATAACAATATAATAGTATAACAGTCTCTCCTCATATATAATTCACAATAGACAATTAAAGTCCACATCAAGTCTCAAATGTCTTCTTAAGATATAGATTCCCAAGTCAGGATTTGTTCTTTTTACCCCAGTCCTTCATTCATTCATCCAAGCCTCTTTAGCATTTATTCCTACCGTCTCCTCAGCCAAGGCACAGTCACAGGACAATTATAGCAAAAGTCTTTCAAATTTGGGTAGAGGCCATGGCGAAAAGCAGACTAATAGTATCAGCACACAATATCTGGTTTCTGAAAAAAAAAGGTGTATTGTTTTCCCCTTTTTCCCAAATGGGCACACTTCAGGAGATAAATCCTAGAACACCTCTTACTCTTGGTGCACAATATGGTTTCATATATTTTCCTGGGATATCCCAAATAAACCATATAAATGAAGAATAGAGATATGTAGTATCATCTCTACAATCCCCATTCCAACATTTATATAAAAATTAGTGCCTCAGGCCTTTAATTTATACTTCATTTACACTATATTCTAAGAGTTCACACTAGTTAATAAAAATAGCCAAATACTTATATTTACTATTTAAAATCTTCTGAAATCTAAAACAAAATATCTCGGGTTATTTAGACTTACTCAGAAACTAGTTTTTGTAGCCAAAAAGGTATATCCCAAAGAAGAAAATTGACTTACTTAAGGAAGTGCATTTTGGAGCATAAACAAGAAAAGAAAAATCATGCAGAAACGTGTAGAAGCCTGGTGGAATAACTTCTTTTTTTTAAAAGCCCACCAAGTAAAACAATATGTTGCTTCTCAATATATCTGCTCAGCAAACACACTCTGCATGCATACAGCTTCCAGGCAGTCTGATTCTGTTTCAACCCACGCCAGGCATGCGCACTTATAGCACTACTCACATGGTGTAAGAGAGTCAATCAGATAGCTGGACGTTTGCATTGGCGTGAATCTTACAAAAAATAAAATAAACTCTTTCAAACTTTAAAAGAAAAATTTATAATTTCTTACAGAAGATTTACAAAAACATTGCCAACACCATTCATTCTCTTGATTCTCAGCACTCAGAGAAATTGGGGAGGAACAGTGCCAAACAAAAAACCCCAGGAGGTGAGTAACACAAATGAAAATAAATATTGCTAAAACTAAAAATTCTCCAAAACGTTATAAACAAAACTACCTGTTTAGGCCAAATAAAGCAAACTTCATAACCAAGAACTGGTGTGTGCTTCTCGAGGCCATGACCTCAGTGTTTTCCTAAACTTCAGCATTTAATCCATGCACAGCGGTCAACATTCAGTACTCAGTCCTCTGCAGCTGACCCTTTCTCCAGTGTTTTCCAACTTTTCATGGGTCACAAAAACATGCAGACAATGACAGATGGTGGCAACTTTTCCCCAGTTTAGGCCTTCCTGAAGGGCCCCTCAATCAATCCGTGGTCCACTCACCACCGGTGTCACCAGATATGCGAGCCCGACCTTCCTCCTGCAGGGACAAAGAACACCAGGGAGCACAAATGCAAGACCAAGGAGGCACAAGAAAGTCCAGTAAGGTTCACTATAGTTACAAAACCAGTGGCATACCTTTTCGAAAGAAAAGTCAGGCTTTTAGTGAACCCTGCTATTACGACTACTCCACAGCTCATGCAGCATGCAGCCTCCTCTCCCTCTCCCTCTCTCTCTCTCAGAACTTATTTTCCAGGTGATCCCTTCTGTACTCACTCCAACCCTGTTGGTCCAATAAAAGTGGGTGGTGATTGGCCTGGGATTTGGTTTAACCTCCCTGGAAAGTAGAAGTATTAATGTCACAATGAGCACTTGAGTCAGAGTAACTTCTAATCAGGCTGGATATAACATTTTATGTTTAATCTTAGTGGGCCAGAGTTTAGATTATACACTTCTATATGTGTCTCTCTCCTGGCGCACCTTATATGTTAGATCGGGCACCATTTAATCTTCTTTCCCTCCTACATCAATTCCTCAATTATTTTGGCAATCTTAAGGATATGATCATGATTCAGGTAACTCAACACTTTAAAAATTATCGGACTAGGTGGTTCCTTGATTGCTGGCTTGAACCATAGCTATAGGTGAGCACATTCAATGATGTACAGTAGCTGGGACCAATGGGAGAGGGACTGGCAATTTTGCAGCAAAGTTCTTGGATGAATTCAAGTTGTATTCGGTCCCTCTTCCCTCTCCAGAAGTCCAAGGAAAACCAAAATATTGTGTTGTGATCTCCCCTTGAGGTCATCTATCTCATTTACAAGTTTGAATACTGTTCTATGGAGAGTAATCCATTCCGGCTCCAACATAGATAACTTATCTTCTGTGGAAGATACTCAGGCTTCCACATCTGAAACTCGCTGGGTCAATTCTTTGACCGCTGGTTTAAGGTCTTTGAAGTCATCAATTAGAGATAGCACAGCTGATTACATTTTTTGTAATTTCACAAAAACCTGGTCTGTTGGATCCATAGCATTAAGATCTGTAGGAGGTGTGGGTGGAGAATTGTTTTGATGCAGTCATTAGGCTTCTAAGGCCTTGCTGCTTTCCTGTTCTCCATCTGAATCCTCACGCTGCAAAAAGGATTCAGGGGGTTGTCGATCCATTTTTTCAGCAGCCACCAATTCAGTAAGTAATAGGAACCTGTTAGCAATGCAGTGGAAATATTTCCAAGGCAGGAGGTTGTAAAAAGATAAGTTTTATTACTGGGTCCTGACAGAGCTCCATGGAGATGCTTTCACTCGTAGCCTAGCATCACATGACTCCCATTGCTGTGGGTTATCAATGTATACATTTTGTTATTTGGATGCTTGCATAGTAACCTTTTACTTCACATTTTTTTATGTTGGAACTACTGGGCAACTTGCCATTTGTCTCAGATCGCCTATTTGAGGATAGCTCATTTGGGACCTAACCTCCAACCTAAGTTAATCTGTTCAGATATTACTTTATGATATATATGACTGGCTTTACAAGAAGTATTAGAAATGTGCTGTGCAAAAAAGTATACAACGTAAATTTTAATTACAGTGCTGAGATACAGTGAGGCATTGCTGATTATGATTGACTGGAGGTCATCTTGAATTTCTTGTGAGGCATGCAGCATGTACATTTTGTATACTGCGTTGAAATGTGAGTGATGTCATCATGCCACTCATGTCACTTACATATGTATATCTCTAAGTGATGTGCCATGTAACTGTGTGGTGCTACTAAAGGAGCAACATGGAGATGCCGATCAGTTAGTCTGCATGCTGGTTGTGAGGAATCCACATCCATGAGGATCTGTTGCTGTATATTTGCAGTAAACTTATGAATTACAGCATTTGCTAGTGAGTGAAAACTGTGAAGCAAACCTACGAATATAAGCTGTATTGTTAATAATGTGAGAAAAACAATGTACACTGATATGATATTTTAGGACCACTGCCTTGAAAAAGCTGCTAAATATGCAAGCCATAAAACTTGACAAGGTGTGGGTTATGGCCTGATAACAGCACACCCCAGGTGCATTATGAGGCATGAGGCACTTGTGCCAAGTGCCTTTAGCACCTGGGAAGTGCTCTTTTCAGGCCATAACCCACACCTCAGAGTGTCTTATTGCACTTATAAAATGGGCCCCCCAAGTAACTATTTATGAAAAAAAGCAATAAAAAATGGAAAAACAATTTAAAACCTGAAGCTTTAATACCTAAAGGAGTAAAAATAATCCCCCTATTGAGATGATTTGTGAACTGTTTGATGGGCATAATAAGGCACACACCCCCAGACACACACAGATGCACACACGCATGCATGCACGCATACACACAGCAGTTAGTGAGCAGGCAATTGTGTCCCATATGGGCTGAAGTATTTAATGTGATATTGCTTGGTGCCCCTCCCCCAAGATACCCAAAAGATTTCTTTGTATCCTTTTAGTTTTTTTTTTGGTTAATCTTTGTCTGCTTCATTCAGTTTATTGGGTTATTTGCATTAAAAGGCTGACTTGACTGAGAGTGAGCATGTCCCTTAGCAGCCACCATAGATAGTGGCTGCCTTCGTCACACTTCTTCAAACCTTAACCGTCACTGAGAAAAAACAATTGGAACTTCTGGTTTCTTGCATCTTGTTCATGTTGCAGACAAGATGGGGCAATGGACTTCAAAGATGGCAGAAAGGGTCACTGTATGCTGGGGAGACTGTGGAGCAGTTGGGGTGAGAGCTGGACTTGGAAGGTACTTTTTTTTTCTTTCTCTACTGATGTAACCACTTTCCCGGTTCTGTCAGATGCTACTTGGGAAAACTGCAGCAGGAGAGCAGTGGCACACAATGATTTCACTGTGTGCTATGTCTTGCTTTGCACATGTAGTACTGATTGTGAAGTTATGTCCTGATAAGAACACAGCTGACAGAGGCTGTCAGACAATCAGGATTGGGGAAGTTTTCTGCCCATTTTATTATGGCAGTGAAACTTTGTTGTTACAAAGTAGCCACACATGAGATAATAATGTAGGAATAATGATTGCAAAGGTTTAACTATATTCTGATTGTGTTTGCAATATTCTTGAACTTTAACTGAAGTCCACTAGAGGACAACATGTGGACTGTGTCTAGGAGGATGGGTGGCCTGCAACATTAATGAAAAAAACAAACAACAAATGAAACGTGGCCACTGTCTCATATAAAAACAATGGGGGGAGGATTAAGCATCCCAGAGGATGATCTACTTCACAGGGAGGGCTCACCAACTCTGTTGCACTACCATCACCAAGGTGACCACAGATGGCAGTGCACTCAGAGCTGGTGCACAAGGACAGTGTTGATGGGCTTTAACACACGCTTCCCATCATTAGTGTGTGTGTGTGTGTGTGTGTGTGTGTGTGTGTGTGTGCGTGCACCCCTGATATCACTGTCAGCATGCTTGAGAAGGGGAAAGATAAAATGGGAAAAAAAACAGGATGCTGCATCATGGGAATCAGACAATATGCTCTAAAGTTAAAAACTCCTTCAATGTTTACAGAGTTCGTATTGCAGCAAAAAACACAATAATAGCATGCTGAGAGAGCCGCAAGAAAACCCAGCACTGTGGACAGAATCTGCTGTGCATTTTTGAGGGTGAAGAGTTCACCCAGTGACGATTTTACATAGCCAACACTTGTGGAATGCAGAAAAATGTAAACTGTCTGTGCTTAAGAAATATAAATAAGTAGTCACATGGGGGCTTGAAAAAGTGCAGCAAAAGTGAACAAAGTTCTGTTTTAGTGTGAAATGCTGAAATTTGCTGCTAATGACAGTTACATAAAAAAAAAGAAATAAACATTAAAACAAAGATTATGGCACAGCAAATGCAGCTCTGCTATAGGACAATAGATACCTGTTGGCAAAATATGTGTGGTAGACTCAAACATAATGCTCAGACTCAACAGGTTAAATTTTAAAGTGAAACTATCATCAGTAGTGGGCTGGAGGGAAACTCAGATTCATTTATTCTCCCAGCCAGTGTCAAAAAAAGTCTAACAACTCGCAATCAATACAAGTATAAAAGAATATGGTAAAAGAGCATACAAAACAGCATGACCACATCTAGCATGACAGTATGGAGCAAAGTCAAATTTCTCATTCGGTCCAGGCCAGGAGAGAGCACCCAGGTGATAAATACAGAATGCTTCTCTCCTGGTCAGAGCCTGCTCTAAATTACCTGCCTCCCCGGCCATATTGTAACTCTTGCTATACCTAGAAACATGGGTGTATGGCATTTTTGCTTTTTACAGCATGCGCTGACAATGCATAATCTAAGTTAACACTAGTAATGGCTCTCATCTGCTGCCCACCCATATCTTCTAGTTTCCACTTTGCTTTACCAACACAATAACTTCTACAGCTACAGGTAATTTGGTACATGACAGAAATGGTATTACAGTTTGCACATTTTTACGTTTGCTTGCGCGCATGCGCAAGGAACGTTTTGGGAAAGTAGCATACTTGGAGGTGTGCCTCTCCCATCCAATGCACTGCTCCCTTGAGCAGGCGTGGTGGTCCTGCACCAATGGGTGCAGGAGCTCAGTATGACAGTGGTGTTCCTCTGCTTCAAAGGAAAGCACCGCTGCCATACTGAGCACCGCCGTCACGACGTCCCCCCTCACGTCACGCGCTGCCCCCCGTGCATCACGCCACCCCCCCACAGCTTTTGCAAACTTTGTTTGCGATGAAGTACTCAATCCCCGTCAGCTCCACGGCCCCAAACCATCCTGCTGCCATGCTGAGGCCCACCCCAGCATGGCAAGCTTCTTTTGTTTTGCGGCAGGGTGCCCAATCCCCGCCGGCTCCTCGCCCCTCCCCGCAGATAGCCTGCCGACGGGGTGCCTAATCCCCCGTTGGCCTCGCCCCCAGTCATCTTGTGCCACGCTGGGAGCCCACCCCAGTGTGGCAAACGATCCACGTCGTCTTTTTTTTAACACCTGTAAAATAAAAGCGGTCCCACAGCGCATCTCCAGCCCCCAACCTGCACCCACCACTGCACACCAGCCTCCCCACACCCCCACCCATACCTCCAGACTCTGGCGCGCGATCTTCAGTGGACCGGGAACACGTCTGCACTCTTCAGAGGCGACCGCGAACTGAGGAAATGCCAGCAAGCTGTATAATGGGCTAGATAGGGGGGTTTCAACTTTATTGCATATCTCAGTCATTTTTTGGAATTTTTGCACCAAATTTTCAACATGGGGTTTTTGGGATCCCTTCTCATGAATGATGTCACTGTCATGGCATTATTCAGGCCCGAAGGGTGATTTCACAGGCACTGCACAGTCACTGCATGAAATCACCCTTTAGCCTGGAATAATGCCATGTCAGTGACATCATTCATGAGAAAGGTCCAAAACAATGTTGATAAATCAAAAAAAAATGACTGTATGAAATGCGTTGCGCGGTTCCTCATGAGCTCGTAAGTTAATGAATTTTCAATATTTTCTCTCCAGATTTTCAATATTGCCATTTCATCACCCCTTCTTATGAGTTGTATAGCTGTCATTTTTCACATCTCACCCAAAATGTGTTTCCGCCCATGTAGCGCACAATGGCACAGTCGGTGTGCGAAATCAATGTATGGAACACATTAAGAAAATCACAGTGACACTGTTCATGAGCAGAGGTCTTAAAATGGCTATGTTGAAAATTTGGTGAAAAAATTCCTAAAAATGACTGTTTTATGACCGTGCATTGCGCAGTTCCTATGCAATCTCATACGTTTGCGAATTTTCAATATTTGCACTCCATATTTTCAACATTGCCATTTTACCACACCTCCTCATGAGCAGTACAGCTGCCATTTTTCACATCCTGCCCAAAATGTGTTTCTGCCCATGTAGCACACAATGGCGCAGTCGGTGTGCGAACTCAATGTATGGGACACATTAAGAAAATCACGGTGACACTGATCATGAGCATAGGTCTTAAAATGGCTGTGCTGAAAATTTGGTGAAAAAATTCCTAAAAATGACTGTTTTATGAGTCTGCGTTGCGCAGTTCCTACACGCTCGTAAGTTTGCGAATTTTCAATATTTTTACTCCAGATTTTCAAAATTGTCATTTTACCACAACTCCTTATGAGCACTGCAGCTGTCATTTTTCACATCTTGCCCAAAATGTGTTTACGCCCATGTTGCGCACAATGGCACAGTCGGTGTGCGAACTCAGTGTATGGGACACATTAAGAAAATCATAGTGTCACTGTTCATGAGCAGATGTCTTAAAATGGCTGTGCTGAAAATTTGGTGAAAAAATTCCTAAAAAATGACTGTTTTATGAGTCTGCATTGTGCAGTTCCTACGCATGCTCGTAAGTTTGAGAATTTCCAATATTTTCACTCCAGATTTTCAACATTGCCATTTTACCACACCTCCTTATGAGCAGTACAGCTGTCATTTTTTGATTCCTGCCAAAAATGTCTTTCCGCCCATGTAGTGCACAATGGCGCAGTCGGTGTGCGAAATCAATGTATGGGACACAGTAAGAAAATCACAGTGACACTGTTCATTAGCAGAGGTTTTAAAATGGCAATGTTGAAAATTTGGTGAAAAAATTCCTAAAAATGACTGTTTTACGAGCGTGCATTGCACAGTTTCCACGCACGCTCATAGGTTTGCAAATTTTCAATATTTCCACTCCAGATTTTCAACATTGGCATTTTACCACACTTCCTTATGAGCAGTACAGCTGTCATTTTTCACATCCTGCCCAAAACGTGTTTCCGCCTATGTAGCGCACAATGGGGTTAACAAAAAGGTCATGCTGACAATTTATTGTGCAAATACCAGCAATCGCACAGGGCATTAGGGTACAGCACCATACATGCCAAACGCCACTGCAAATACCTGCAAGTGAACGTTCAGCATTGACAAATGCTTGTTTGATGTTGTGATCTCCATTTTTTAGGTTAGCAAAGGAATTATTTTTTTCAATAACAGTATTTACATTGATTACTTTAACAGGTGCCAGTGGTCATGGCAGGCAACCTTTAATTTTATTAGGGGGATATAGACTGTAAACTATGAGTTGGTTTAACACCTAAATTATGTCCTTCTTGTAAACCATTCTTGGAGTTTGTTTGGTATCAATATCTAACATTTCTATTTTCAAAATGCATCAATTCTTATTTTTTTCTGTTCTACATAACCCACAGAAATGTAGAGAAAGGTGTGCACAGAAAACAGCTGTTCCTGAGCAGAGCAGCCTGCTCAAATGTCAACTAATACAAAAAGAAGCTCGGCACTCATGGTTTGAAAAAGTATTTCAGCAAATGCTGGTTTATTTGGCAAGATGCCTAATGAAAAAGCCAGTAGCCCCTAGAACCTTAGCCCTTCAGCAGGCCTTCAAATGGGGGCTTAACTGAAAACATTGACAAATCATGTGTCCTTTTAAACAAGTGCAATTGAAGTAATATACACTGCTACAACAAGGTGATTCAAATTATGCAAAATGATAAAGAAAAACAGAAAATCTGTCTTTTAAACAACAATGTGACTCCACATTGATTTTATACATAGTAAGAAGGTAATTTCATAGACTCATACCTAGTAAATGGCCTGTTTATAATTCCAGTGTGGCAAAACATGTCAATGGAGCTAATAAAACAAGAATACAAAAAGAAATACATATTTCATATTTATAAATTATTATCTAGTATCTCTGGCTGGAATATAATCAACTAAGCACTCAAAATGTTCCTTAAAGTGATACTGTCAAGTCCCTTAGGCCTAAAAGTGTCCCTTGTTTTAAAAACACATTTTATAATTGCCAACATTCTGTAAAGATTGCTGATACCACTGGTAGTTTGATTCAGATTCTTATTTTCTTTTAAACAGTGAAAAACAGGCTGCCCGCCATACTGGTGTTACCACACAAAAACAGGTTGGTTTACATTTCTTGATCAGCTCTCACTGCATCTTTCAAGGACTTGGGGACACCCATAATGCAATCTAGCTGCTCATGATGCAATGGGAGTTTAGGAGGCCACTGCCTCATGAGTGACTGAGCTGTTTGAGGGTGCTTTAAATGTTCAGGAGGTATTCAATAAGAATAGATTCAGGATTGTAAACAAAAATGTGTTTATAAATATACATTAACATGCATTTCAGCTCTATTTAACAAGGAGATAAACAAAACAAGCAGCAATATCAATGAGTTTTAGAAAAAGTAAGCAATCATAAAATGTGGATTTTTGACTAGAAATAATATAATGCAAAACAGGTTGACAGTGTCCCTTTAAATGTATAACACTATTTATAGAGAGGAAGGTCAAGTTAAAGTGCTAAAGGTCAAATGCATCAAATTATTTGATTAGGAAATTAGTTTGAGAAACTTACTATAACAACCAAACTGTGCCACAAGTTACCTTAACAGTCTTCCAAGATTTCTACTTAATCTATAGATAGAAATAAAATCTATAAGTGGAAATTACTTATGAAAAAGCCCTGCTCTTTAGATAAAATTTATATTAGAGCAGGGGAGAAAATGAGGGAAAAATAGTTGCTTTTGGGAAAAAGGGGGAGGTCCTGTGCTGGCAGCATTACAGGACTGTAACCAAATTTCTTAACAGAAATTTATAAAGATTCAAAAAAACTCTTTTTGAAGGAAAAAACAATATGCCTATGAATTCATAGGACAAATAGTGATTAAAACATTATTGCTTCATATATGTATTTAAATCATATTATCACTCTAACTCTCAGGGATTAACTATACATTTGAGCCTATTTTGAGAACAGAAAAAATGGTATTCATCTGGGTATTCTATCAGGATTAAGAGAGACATACAAGTTCATTTGGAAAAGTGTATGTAAATAATCTGGATATTTCTGCCATTAGAAATAGTCCTTCCACTAGTCCAGTTTAGGTAATGGACTAAATCTGTACTCCATGGGCTTTATTCCATTATACCTCTCTTATGGCAATTTTCAGAAGTAGGTTTTAGGGATAGTCATATATGAAAGAAAAACAGAAAAGTAGAACATAAGTTAGTTTTCTACAAATATGGAGAGAATGTCAGTATCGATTTTGTTTCTATTTGGGCCAGGACATTTGTCCTAATCCCACCTCTTGGATGCCTCTCCACATGCTCCAAAACAAGGAACTGTAAACAATCAGGTTTACTGTCATGGAATTCAAGATAGTCATAGCCAATGACATTATATACATTGCCATTTATAATGGCACAGAAGTGCTCTTGTATACAAATCTTAACAGGCCTTGTTGTCATTCCTATATAGTAACAGGGGAATTTGCACCGACATATATAAATTACAAACAGTGCTGTACATGTTACAAACTTATTTAGTTCAAAGGTTCTACCATCTTTGGAAAATGTTTTTCCAGTTTTAGCATGTTGACAAATGTTACACCATCCACATTAATACAGTCCATTTGGTTTATTACTTAACCAGTTCTTATTTTGCTTTGGTTGTGTTGGTATGTAATGATTTTCAATTATTCTGTCTCCTACGTTTTTCACTTTAGAAAAAGATACAGTACTCTTGGTTTACCATGAATATGTGTTTCCAATATTAGGACTGTTAAAAGCAGGGGACAAAAGTTGTGTTCTGATCCCCCAATTCATCCTGCCACAAGGCTAAATTCGGTGACAAATGTCACTATGTTTTGTTTCTGGGAATTTTTCTCGTTTGGAAAAGATCCATATTTTGTTTGTCTTTCTTTGATGTCAATAAATCATGTCTGTGTAGTGTTTTCACTTTCTTCAATGCTGTATCTCACATTTCCCTAGTATAGCCTCTCTTTTGCAACATAATAATCAAATCTGTGGCTTGTGTCCGGAAATCTAGTTCATCTGTGCAGTTATGTTTTAGCCTTAAAAATATCCCATAAGCTATTGAGGATATCAATTTTTTAAGGTATGCACTAGTGGCATGCAAGATAATGTTTGCAGCTGTTTCTTTTCTTGCCTCTTTGGTTTTAATTGGTTCTCCAACTGAACCTATCAGTTCTAGATCAAGACATTTTATATCGGTTTTGTTCATTTGATATGTAAAATGAAGGCCCAGGTCATTATTATTAATGTAATCAATAATGTCTGTAATTAGATTTTCATCTTTCTTCCAAACTATGATAATGTCATCAATAAAACAATAATAGGCCATAATGTGCTCAGCAAATGGGTTTCAGTTACCATCCTTGATATACTTTTCCTCAAAAAATTCCCTGAACAAGTTTGTGTATGAAGGGGCAAGTGCAGCACCCATAGCTGTTCCTCAGACTTGTAAAACAAACTCCCCTTTGAAAGTAAAATAATTATGGGATAATGCAAAGTGTGTAATTTGATTTTCATCTTTATTCCAAACTATGATAATGTCATCAATAAAACAATAATAGGCCATAATGTGCTCAGCAAATGAGTTTCATTTAACATCCTTGATATACTTTTCCTCAAAAAAAAATTCCACAAACAAGTTTGCATATGAGAGGTCAAATGCCGCCGCCATAGCTGTCCCTCAGACTTGTAAAACATACTCCCCATTGAAAGTAAAATAATTATGGGATAATGAGAAATCAATTGCCCATATGATGAAATGTGTTGAAGTACATAACTGATCCTGAAAAAAATGATCTTTTGCTGTTATATCTAAATCATGTCTTATTGATAAGGTATTAACATCAATAGTGAGCCAACAATTCTCAACATCCCAAACCTTTCCATTAAGTTTATCCAATAAGTCCATACTATCTCTGAAAGGAATCTAGGCGAAACACTCTAGGTTGTAATAGGCTAGCAATGAAACTACCCAAGTTGTGTGTTACTGATGCTACACCAGACACAATGGGTCTGCCTGAAGTGTCTTTGGGATTTCTGTGAACTTTGGGCAGAATATAGAAGGTCAGAACTATTGGAAAGTCTGTCCTTATATTCTCTGCCTCAGTCCTGGTAAGCCTTCTACATTTCAAACCCCAATCAATGAATTCACATAATTTTGCTTGAAACCAGACAGTGGGGTTATTTTTTTTATTTTCTATAACTAGTTTGACCATTAAGCAGTTCTAGGAATTGTGCTACATAGCTTTGCTCCTCCATTAAAACAATGTCCCCTCCCTTATCTGCTTTCTTGAAAATTACTCCTTTCAGATTTTCCAGATCTTTCAATGCCTTATATCCATCCACTTTAAGATTTTTTTGGATAGTGGAAATGCACATCAGAAAATATTTTTGAGATCTCATTTAATAAACATTATTTAAATACCATGATAGCTGGATCAGATATCTGGGGGCAAAAAACAGACTTAGGTTTAAACCTAGACAAGTCTGCGGCTTGTATTTGTGAAATTTTACTTCTGTTGCCAGATTCCACTTCTTCAAGAAGAGCAGAAACATCAATATCAATGTCAATCACATTCTGATTCCAATTTGATGTCTCCCATTCATTTTCAGTGTTTACTGAAAGGTCCAAGTCCACATCTATGTTAGAATTGGGGGGGGGGGTGAGTTCAGATGGTCAACACTTTCTTGAGCTACTGAGACAACCATTTCTCTTTCTCTATGCTCCTGTTGCTTTCCAAAAAAGTACTTAAGTTTTAATTTTCTGATGAATTTGCATATACTGAATTAATTCTATATATATTGTATCAAGTCTGGTTTTAAACTAGTTGGGCCAGAGGTGGGGAACAAATGATAAACCTTTTAAGAGTACTGAGATTTGAAGTTCATTTAGTTCAATATTTGTAAGGTTAATTATTTATTTACCTTTTATTTGTCCTCCTACTTGTCCTTGTTCCTTAATAATCTCTGGTTGGTTCCTTGATCTCCTTCTACCTCTGTGCCCCCGTGTGTGTTTTTGGAATAGCTCCTTTTTGTTTTTTTGTCCCCTGTGCCCTCCTCTGGTCTTCCTTTGGATGCTCTTGCTCTAAAAATACCTATCGGGATCCCAATGGAGCTTGATGAAGCAGCATCTGACATTACCTCTAGGTTTCCTGACTCGCGTCCTTCCTCTTGTATGATTTCTCAAGTATTCTCTTGAAAAGTAACACTTTTTGTATGGCTGCTATTGCTTTGATCACATTTCTGATTTTTATTCCAAAATCTTCTTCTTGTCCTTGAGTGCCCTCTGCTCCCCAAATGATCACTCCTCTCCCAAACAAAAACTTCTTTTTTATTATAGTCCCCAAAGTCTCTTGTAATCTTTGTATGTTTCTTGGCAGTCAAGTCTGTCTTATGCTTATTGATCTTTTTAAAATAAAATTTGTTGAAATTCTCAAAGTCCTTTTTACCTTTATACTTAGTGAGTTTTACTAGGGTTGAGCAAATTTCTTTATTCACCTTTTCTGTCTGGCATGCATCTCTCCATATAAGTGCTTTGATCCAGCTCACAGTACAGATTGTGGCTGCTTCCTCCCAGTCTTTTTTCAATTGTTCATCCTCAAATCCAGTGCTGGGGGCTTTATCAATTCTAAGCCCTCATGGAGTAATACTGAGTTCAAGGTATTTCTGATGAGTTATCTTACTATAAGTTAAGCTCTTTAACTCAAAGTTTTTCTAGTTGCTGGAATAACTCATGTAGTGTAGGATTTTACAGTGTCCTGTTTGCTATCAGTATCTAACATTTCTATTTTCAAAATGCTCCAGTTCTTTTTTTCTGTTCTACATAACCCACCCCTGCTGAAAAAGTGATTCTAAAACTGAGTCAGGTATTAACCAAATATATAGTTTCCTTAGTTTTTGGGACTGGCAACCACATTAAAGGTTTAAGAAGCTCAGACTTGGATAAAATACTGAGATGTTATCACATTCTGTACACAGTTTTCTTAAATTTTGTGAGGATGCTCCTAGTGTGTGGCTAAAATCAGAATGAAACTGTTATAGTACCAGTGGATTCCCCTAGAAATGGCTGCTTAATAGCATGACATTCATTTATGTTAATTCCATTTTCCTATTTTGTCTTCATTCAATCATTTTAACATTTTTGAAGGGGATCTTGGTATAATCATTTGTCTGAATCATGATTAACCTGACCACCAACAAGAAGGTGATGATGCCCCCATCAGTCAGGTAACTACATTTTAAATTTTAAGGCAAGACAATTTTATTTATACAGTGCACTATACCAAATGCACAGGGTACTTTACATACACACATCAGAAAAAATCAATAAATAGAGAATATTCCATGGGGTGGTGTGTATTATGAGAATTTAATGTACACCTGAGGGGTGGGATACTACATAAACCCCGACAGCAAAGCTTGAAAGGTTTATAAAAGCATCCCACCCCAAGGGTGTACATTAAATTTGATTATACAATGGCAAGAACAAGTCTTGGTCTCTGATTGGTCAGTGTGAGCCTGAAACATTGATGTTATAAGAACGTAACATCACTGTAAGAAGTCCAGGAACACACTTGACCATCTCACATGATGAAACTCTGTTATAATCACTAAACACAGGTGTACCCACCTGGTCTGCCCCACATGCTGTCACTGATAGTTCAAGCTTCTGAGTTGCACCTTAAGTGTTGCGGTCACACAACCACCCACTGTGGTTTAAGTATGTTTTTTAAACTTTTTTTTCTTTATAACCGATCTATTGTATAACAGCAATAATGCACTTATCTGGTGTTGGACGCACTCAGCCTGCGGCCTCATGCCCACCCACGTAAGGTGTGATGTTATCCCAGCATGACACACACCCTGTCATACATTATTGCTTAAGTAATGCACACTACTCTGTGCCCTTTTTTTTTTATAATTTCTGGGGAGCAATTATTTTCCAATTGGACTTCTGTGAGTTTGTTGTCATTAAATAGGAAAGCTTTGTATAACTTAAGTAACTTTTTATTTAATTTATGTTTTTTTTTTTCAGCAATAACAGGAACAGTAAATTGTGAACTGAAGTAGAAGCATACGAACATAGGAATCTGTCAGCAGAAACAGGCCTCATGGTCTATCAAGGCTGTTTAAATGTGCAGCTAGCACATTGACATTGCAGCTGCCCCCCTTCCCCTCACTGTTACAACCCCTTCTCACTCTGTCCCATCCCTTTTAAAACTGTCCACCTGCTGAGGGATGATGCACTTGGACGTCTTACCTTGTGCTGCACTGGTGATCCAGGTTCAGGAATGACCTCAGGTCATGAGGGTACCAACATGGGAGGGGAAGGGTGGGAGCAGGATTAAGCAATTGCTCTCCTCTCCCAGGTAGGTGGTTCTCCTCTACCAAGTGGGGGGTCATCCACTCGTACTCCCACCATCACTGAATGGAGGTTTGTTGATGAGTGCAGGCATTACTGGGAGACCCGTAGGGTGAGGCATCCCACAAGACGTGTGTGCGAGTGCCTCCACACACTTATATCATGTCAGGGATGTGCAGGAGTGGAATGGGAGAAAACTCAGAAAAATCCAGAAACTACTCATTAAAACTGCTTGCCTTCTTACAGTATATCACCTCCTCGGGCAGAGTGTTTCATTTAGCCACAACCCACTCCATGAATAAATGTATCCTCATCTTCCTCCTATATCTTCCCCCCTCCAATCTGAGACCATGTCCTATCATGTCCATCCCCCTCCTCAACTTAGAAACCCCTTCTGTACTTGTCTTGCTTATCCCATTCAATAACTTAATTGTCTTGATCATATCCCCCAATCTCTCCTCTCCTCCATGGTGTACTTATTTAACACACTCAGCCTGTCCTCATAGGATTTATTCTCCAATCTCTCAATCATCCCAGTTGCTCTATGCTGTACCCCCTCCAATAATCTGATATCCCTCTTCAGGAATGGATGCCAGTACTGCACTCAGTACTCCAAGTGTGAACTGATTGTAAAGAGGCAGGATCACCTCCTTTGTTCTGGATGAAATTCCTCTTGCAATACACCCCAGTATCTTGTTGGCTTTAGTTGCTGCCTTTCTGCACTGAGCTGAGTTGTTCATATTCCCCATGATAACCACATCTAGATCTTTTTCATCCTCAGTGGTACCTAACTGAATCACTCCCAACTGATAGCTCCTCCCCGGGTTCCTTGCTCTAAATTGCAGAACCTTGCACTGCTTCACATTGAAACCCAACTGCTACATTTCTGACCACTCCTATAGTTTAGTCAGGCCATCTTGTAGCCCCTGCCACCCTACCATGTAATCCACCACTTCCCCCATCTTGCTATCATCAGAAAATAGACTGATCTTACTCCAGATGCCAAGTGAGATATCTGCTATGAATATCCCAAACAGCATAGGGCCCAGTACTAAGCCCTGTGGAACCCTGCTTGATACAGCCCTTTGGAGTGAGAGTTCCCCCCAACACCCATTGCTGCATCCCCTTCAGCCAGATCACAATTTACAATCCAGTTTACCATGTTTGTCCCCACTCCCACATATTCCACCTTTTCCCCAACCACCCATGAGGCACAGAATCAAAGGCATTGCTGAAGTCCAAATTTAGGAAATCCACCAAATGGCCCTTATCCAGTTCCCTCGTCACCCAGCCATAATACTCAACTAGGTTAGTCTGGCAGGATCTTCCTGAGAAGAACCTATGTTGCTGATCATCCTGGAGTCCATTGTCTTCCAAAAAGGTCACTAGCCCCTCTTTCAGGATTGTCTCCATTAGTTTTCCTATGATTGATGTGAGGCTTACTGGTCTGTAATTGCCTGGTTCATCCTTTGGGCCACTTTTGTGGATGAGCACCACATGAGCCATCCTCCAATCTTGTGGTATGCATCCTGTGTTCAGAGAAGTATTGAACAGGTCCACCTGGCAGCCCCGCCAAGACCTCAGCCAGCTCTTTCAGCACTCTGAGGTGAATGCCATCTGGCCCAGGGGCCTTATCCACCCTCAATGACATCAGTACCTCCAGCACCCTGCCTTCTGTAATTACTTCATCTGTCATCCCCTCCCTCCTGCCTACCTTCCCCATCCCCTGAGGTAGCTTCCCACCCTTCTCCTTCATGAACACAGAACAGAAGTACTCATTTAGTGCTTCTGCCTACTCTGCCTCTCTCCCTTCCCTCGTCATTCCTAATCCTCACTATCCAGTCCTTGCAGCTCCTTCTCCCCCTTATGTACCTGAAGAAATATTTTTTTCCTGTCCTTGATGCCCTATGCTAGCCTCAGCTATCTAGAAGCCTTGGCTGCCCTGACTAGTTTAGTTAACTCCTTGGACTTCTTCAAATACATTTCCCTGTCCTTCCCCTCCTCCCGGATTTCTTAAACCTCCTAAATGCTGCTTTTTTTGCCCTCACCCCTTCTATGACCTCCTGATTCCACCAGCTGGGCTTCGTAGCCCTTCCACTCTTGCTTTATGTTCTGGTGCATGACCCTGTATCCTCCATCAGTCCTAATTTGATAATTTTCCCATTTTTGGTTAGCATCCAAGAGTGGATTAATTCCTGCCAGGTATCTTTCCCAAATTTCCCCCATCTTGTCAAAGTCAGCATGTCTGAAGTCAACCACCCTGGTTCCTGTACTTACAGCTACCTTGCCCATTCTGAGCGTGAACCACACTGAGTGGTGGTCACTCCCAGCCAGTGGGTCATCCACCCCCAGCTCCCTTACAGTCTCCCAGTTAGACAGTACTAGGTCCAGAGTTTTATCCAACCGAGCCAACTTGATAACCATCTGTGTCAGGAAGCTATCCTGGAATGCTTCCAAGAGCAATTGCTCCCTTGCACCTGAGGAGGTCGGGGTGCTCCAGTCCAATCCCGGTAGATTGAAGTCCCCCATGACCACGGTGTTTCCCTTCCCGGAGACCCTCCTAATCTGCTTCACTAGCTCCGTGTCCAAGTCCTCTGCCTGAGCTGGTGGCCTGTACACCACTCTCATCTTCAGTGTCCTACTTTTTGAATCCTGGAATTGCAACCATAATGCCTCTGTTCTACTCTCCCCCCCTCTTCCCTTGCACACCTTATCTTCTCCCTTACATAAATTGCCACCCCTCCCCCCTTCCCCTTGCTCCTGTCCTTTTCTATATATCCCATACCCCAAGATCATCAAATCCTCGTCTTGGTATTGGGTGGCCCAAGTCTACATGATGGCAGCAATGTCCACCATCCCCACTGCCAAGACAGCCTGTAACTAGGCTATTTTGTTCCCCAGGCTTCTTGCATTTAGGGAGACAACCCTCTAACTAGTTCCCTTTCCTTCCCTTCCTTAATCCATGTCTCCCAATCCTTAACACTCCCTGTGAATCTACCTTGGTACCATCCCTGCTAGCTTGTGGGGTAATGTCATTCAGCTCCCCTCTCCAGTAGCCCTGTGTACCTGCTGCATACTCGCCTCCCCCTACACCTAGTTTAAATCTACCTTAGTTGCTATGTACTTCCCCAGCCTCTGTTTCAAAAAACCTTCCCCACTTACTCAGATGTAATCTGTCCTCTGCGAATAGGTCACTGTCATCCTAGATGTTACCTCAGCCTCCCACAAGCCCATACCCTTTGGTTTGACATCAAGCTCCCAGCCAAGAGTTGAACTCCTCTATCCTTCCTTTCCTCGCCATGCTTGCCCTAGGTACTGGGAGAACTTCCAAGAAGGCCAATGATCTCTCTGCCTCCTCATATAACTTCCCCAGTCCCTTGAACTTCTCCCTTATCAACATGACCGTATTACTCCCCAAGTCATTTGTACCCAAGTGCACCACTACATGTGGTTTCTCTCTTCCTCTTCTTACACACTTGAGAATAGTCTGTCCCACCCTACCCGCTGTTAATCCAGGTACTGATTCCACCCATATTCAACTATGCTGCTTCTCTTTACTTCCCCATCTGACACCTTTAAGGATTGAGTCCCCAAGCACTAGGACTCCACCTCACTTCTCACATGCTATGCCACCGCCCCTGCTTGCTGAACTATCCCTTCTGTTATTCCCACTGCCTCAACCCTAGTTCCACCCCTTCCCCTATTTCCCCCAACCCCAATCCTCTCCTAGCATTGTCACCCTCCTTCCCTTCCTTGCTGGGCCCATTCTTTCCTCCTGCCTCCACTGCATTACCCCCCCACTCCCCCTTTACCCCTATCACTTTTCCATTTATTACCCCTACCACTGTCCCTCTCTTCTGTCTGACTGTTGCGCCCAGAGATTTCACTACTCCCTTTTCCTCCTGCTTCCTCCTGGAGAGCCCCTCCCTCATTATCCACCATTGAAGCCAACACTGCAAACTTATTACCTGACCCTGTACCTCTGCTGTTTGCTTCTCCCCTCGTGCTATCCCAAGTTTCCCCCTTACTGTTTCTAAAATGATTTACCCTATTCCCTACACCCTTTCTTTCCACTGGTTCTGTACCCCTGGATCACTGAGGAGGTGGCCCTCCTGTTCCATTGATAAATACCCACTGCCCCAATCCTTGCTAACTCCCATGACAAATGGGACACCCTCCTAGCCTCCATAATGTGCCCATCCAGACAGCAGCCCCACAACCATTGTAATTTTCTATTCTGCCATCCTGGTTTGTCTGCAGTCCTTCTGCCCCCGTACCAGACCCCTATACCCTGATGCCAGCCCCTCACCTGCAACCCTGTTCCACCCCTACTGCCACCTTCACTGGCATGCCACATTTTTGTTCTATCAGCCTATATTGCTTCCTTCAGCAACCCTTTCTACATCCCACACACAAGTCCTCTCCTATTATGTATCAAGTTCTACTTTCTTCTTCGGATCACATAATACAGTCTATCTTGTAATTGTCTAAAGGAAAATTAGAACTATGAAATCAGTTCATTATAAGATAAACAACAGATCATAAAAGTTACCTCAACCAGCTCTCAGTCAAATCCTTCCATTTTTATGTACCAAGTTCTACTTCCCTCTTCTGATCACATAATACGGCCTAGCTTGTAATTGCTTAAAGAAATTATAGAATATAAAATCACCTGGTTATAAGATAAACAATAGAATATAGAAAGTCACTTCAAAAAGTCAAAAATTTTTTTTTCCCCCGATACTCCCCTCCTGTGCCCCCCCCAAAAAAAATTCCTCCGAATTGTCTCTATAAAGCCATGTGGTTACAAGGTAAAACAAAAGACATGTCAAAAAGTAAAATTTTCTCTGTTTCTCACCCTCCTGTGTCTGATGTAAATTCCTCCCAGTGGTCAATTCCCTTTCTGTAAGAAACTCCCCTCCTCTTCCTCCTCTTGTAGGAGCTCAGAAAGCCTATTTAATTAATGGAGAAGGTGGGGGTGCCCTCTCTGTTTAAATCCTTTCTCCTGGCAGTGTCTAGCAGCCCTCTCTGTTTAAATCCTCTCTCTTTCTAGCAGTTTCTAGCAGCCCACTGTGTTTAAATTCTCTCTCCTTCTGGCATTTTCTAGCAGCACACTCTGTAATCAATAAAAAAAAAATTACAAGTTTAAGTTGCATTGTGTCGCTCTCTGTTTTGTGCTTTGTATTAATGTTATCTTGTTTCTCAGTGAATGTGCTTCTGTCTGTCAGAACTCGGATCTTGAAGCAGGAAGTAATTTTGCTTTTTTTCTTTCATTTCTGTTAGACCAGATTACTAGAAAAACCTTATTCTTGCATTGAAATAACTTGTGGGAAGGCTTGTTGTACCGATTGATTTGTGCTTTCACTTTCAGAAAGTGGGAGTGTTATTTGAAGAGATTGGTTTTTACAACGAGAAAGTCAGTGTCCTGCTAAACTGCATTAGTGAGAAATTCTTATTCTTACCTTAAATTCACTTTAGGGAAGGTTTGTGCTACCAACTGACTTGTGCTTTCATTTTTGGAAAGTTGGAGTGTTTTCTGAGGAGACAGGTTTCTTAAAAAGGAAAAGCTGTGTGGCTCACACTCAATGCAGGCAGTGTGAGCATGAGTAAACCCATAGAAAACATTGCTCCCCGGTTATGATTTATACAACAATGCCACAAAGTAAATAATACAAAATAAATAAGTTCAGTCAATGACAAATCCAAAAAATGGAGGTACTACTAAATCAAGTATCATTGCTAAAAGCTTGGTCAAACAAATAGCTTTTTAATCCCCTTTTAAACACCCTTTACTAAGGTAGAACTCCTTAGATGAAAAGGCAAGGAGCTACAAAAAATCAGGGTCACCACTGAGAGTGCTCTATCCTCTGATTGCTTTAGGAAAAATCTCTGGACAACCAAAAATAATTTCTTGGTGGAGCAAAGAGAGCAGCTGGGAGTATACCAAAGTAAGCAATCTTTCAGATAGGTAGGACCCGATCCATTAAGGTCTTTGTATTTTAATAAAGCAATCTTGAAGGTGGTGTGCCACCTAATTGGAAGCCAGTGAGCTGCTACAGCTTAGATGAGATGTGATCCCTATACAAAACTCCTGATACCAACCTGCTTGCACCTTTCTGAACCAGCTGTATGAGTGGCCCTGACTCTTCAGTTAGCTCTAGTAAACAGCATTTGTAGGGTGTTGAAGTAGGGAAACACCAGGGCAACAGTTATCATAACATGGTATGGTTCAGGGTAAAAAGGACTGTAGACTCCACACACTCCAAAATGAAGGTCCTTGACTTCAGGAGGGCAGACCTCACAAACATGAAGGCCTGCCTAAGAGACAACCTTAGTAACTCCACAGAAGGAAACATTGAGGAATATTGGACAAGGTTGAAAGATACAGTAACTATGGTCACATCACAGTGTGCCTGTCAGGTCAGTAAGAACAAAGAAGGAAAACCCCACTATGGTTTCCCAAGGAGGTGGCAACCATGGTTATAGAAAAGCATATAACCTTCAGAAAGTACAAGGAGTCAGAGAATGAGGCAAACAAACAGAATATAAACAGAAACTAAAAGAGACAGGGAAAGTGATAAGAAATACAAAGGCTCAAACAGAGGTTAGGATAGCTCAGGAAGTAAAAAAAGGATAACAAAACCTCCTACAGGAACGTATGTGAAAAAAGGAAGACCATAGAGGGCATTGTTAGAATCACAAAAATAGATGGACAAACCACAGTGGAACATGGGGAGAAGGCAGATACACTCAGTGTGTACTTCTGCTAAGTCTTCACATGTGAAGCACATGGTAACGGACCAACAATAGGCATAAAGAAGTGTTCGACTGAAAGAATGGACATGGGTCCCTTTTCACAGAGGAAAGACTCCTGGAAGAAACAGACAAGTTAAACGTAAATAAAGCTATGGTGCAAGATGGGATACACACGAGAATACTGTAAGGACTAGGAAGGGAACTGACAGTCCCCTTAGCAGTGCTCTTCAACAAGTCATTAGGGAGCAGGGTGGTGCCAGAGGATTGGAAGAGTTCAACAGTAGTACCACTCCACAAGAGTGGAAGCAAGGAACAGCCAGGGAACTACTGTGCGGTTAGTCTAGCATCAGTCATGGGAAAACTGATGGAGTCCCTGCTGAAGGAAAGAATCATAGTTTTTTTGGAGCAAACTGGTCAGCTCGACAAAA
The DNA here is from genome assembly GCA_016271365.2 of Neoceratodus forsteri. Classification (NCBI taxonomy): domain Eukaryota; kingdom Metazoa; phylum Chordata; order Ceratodontiformes; family Ceratodontidae; genus Neoceratodus; species Neoceratodus forsteri. The sequence goes on along the minus strand of CM057455.1, from coordinate 631,030,839 downwards.
ATCAACATGGTTTCATGGCAGGGAGGTCCTGCCAGACAAACCTGGTTGATTTTTTTCAAATGGATCACCAAAACATTGGATCAGGGTGGGGCAGTGGATGTGGTTTGCCTGGTCTCCAGCAAAACTTTTGACTCTGTTCCACACAGGAGACTAGTCAAAAAACTGGAGAACATGGGAATTGGGCCCTAGGTTACAAACTGGGTCAGAAACCAGTTACATGGGAAAACTCAGAGAACATTAATAAATGTCAGTCTGTCTGTGGAGGGGAGGGTGACTAGCAGGGTCCCACAGGGCTCAGTTCTGGGACCGATCCCTTTAACATATTCATCAGCGACATTGCGGATGAACTGGAGGGAAAGGTGTGCCTATTTACAGATGACACCAAAATCAGCAACAGGGTAGACACAACAGAGGGACAGCAAAACTCTCCTCCACAGCAACGGAGTGCTGAAATCTACACAGCAGACCCTCCCCAGGAACAAAGGAGGTCATGAGGGGTTCAACAAGCTCTCCCCCACAGCAACGGAGCACCGAAATCTGCACAGGTACCGAGCCTTACACAGGGAGCAGCTCGCCTGATCGTGACCATTGCTGCAAGTGCAGGCATTTCAAAACCAGCTTCTTGGCGCCTTTTTTCCCTTGACACATATAAATCTATCAGCGCACTAATGGAGATAGTTTATTTTATTTCAGCACTTCTGAATTGGGACTCTGCTTTCTTAGCATGTTACTTTAATTCAAGAGGGACTCTGCTTCTTTAGAATGTTACTTTAATTCAAGACTACAGCTTTATTAATCTACTTAATTGCAGACGCAGACTGCAGCTTAAAGTCTCAAATTAATTACAGACAATCCTGTTGTGCTAATGTAATTATTGCAAGCTTTAACAGAAGAGGAATTTTGAATTTAGCCCATCTCAGATACACTGCCCTGAAATCCTGATACAGCCCAGCCCCCCTCAGTGAAACTCCCCTCCTCCTTTCCTATATAACAACCTCTCTCTCTCTCTCTCTCTCCTTCCTCCACAGCAGACCCCCCCAGAACAAAGGAGGTCATGAGGGCTTCAGCAAGCTCTCCTCCACAACAACGGAGCACCAAAATCTGCACAGGTACTGAGCCTTACACAGGGAGCAGCTCGCCTGATCACGACTGTTGCTGCAAGCGCAGGCATTCAGTTTGCCTCGCTGAACGCTATGCGTTTGGCTCCCCACTGCTCCCACCACCACCCTTGGTTGGCATTCACATATATAGGTACATTTCAGATCACATGATTAGGAAATTAACCTATCAGTCAGCTTTCCCACTTGCAGCTTATATTTTCCCACCACTAGATGTCCCTTTACATTTCATGCTCCTGACCTTACTTCATATTGCAATGACAAAGCTCTCTAGTCCAACCATGCTCCTACGTACCCTCATTACTGTCCCTCTTCTGCTCCCACTATCATCCCAACCTCTATCTCCAAACGCTGCTAAGTGGAGCATAACCACCATACCCTGTCCTCATGCAGCCTGGTACTCCCCACCTTGCCCCCCCATGCTACACATGAACAACCAACCTTTACAAGCAAAGGCAAAAAAACAGTCGACATAACCCCCCCCGACTACACCACATACAGAAGCATGAACTTCAGCATCTTCTCCCTCCCCCAGCCATAGATGTCATCTCCCACGGCAAGTGACCCTCTGGAGCCCCTCCTTCTCTTGCCAACCACCTACCATATCCACACCACAGCGCATCTCCCCCCTTCCCTACTGTCTCCTCCTATCAGCCCCCATACCCTAAAACTTTCAATACCTACCATGGGGTACCTGCAGAAAATATGCCAAAGACCAATTACTCGAGCAAGTAGCAGTTGACTCAGGTCACTCGTACTTCTTCTGCTCCTGATGGCAATGTCCACCCCAACCCAGGCCCACAGAATGTTCCACTGTCGTACCCATCACCAGTCAATGGGCTGCGCATTGCCTCTATCAACATCTGCAGCCATCAAAAGAAATGGGTCTCCTTTCAGGGATGGGTACTCCAACATCACCCTGATATCATAGCACTGAGTGAAACCTGGCTCTCCCCCTCTGTCACTGACTCGGCAGTAAGCCTCTCTGGATATCTCCTCTTTTGTTCTGACTGGGTGGGTAAGCAAGGGGGAGGCTGCACTCACTACCTCAAGGACTCACTTTCAGGCCACCTACTTCCTCTGCCCCAACTAACATCCATGGCTCAGGCCCTCACCCTAAAATTAACTCTAGGTAAGTCAACCTCCCCTCTCCTCCTCACTACTGCCTACATCCCTCCCCAAGATGAGAAGCAAGCCTTCCAAGCCATCCTGTCCTGTCTCTCTACTCTCCTCCCACAGCATTAAAAAATACTCATGGGGGACTTCAACATAAATTGGTTGGCCAAGCCAGCGGCCCCGTTCATTAATGAGGCTGCTGCCCTCGATCTCACGCAGGTAGTCATAACCCCAACCCGGGTTAACATCCGCATGGGGACATCCTTTCTACTAGACCTAGTATTCAAAAACTGCACCCACAAAATAACCAGCACCCTAGTCCTCCCTGACGCACTAAGTGACCACTCTCCAGTACTCTGCAACTGGTCTTGTACTCCCCTCAAAACCCCACCTAAAATTACCTCACAACGCAAACTTGGGACTGGTAAGCTAGCACAACTCAAGACCCACCTCAGAGACTGGGACTGGACACAGCTAGCAAACACCCTTGACCCAGATCATGCTCTTGATCTATTTATCACCACATTCAATGCTGTCTGTGACAAGTTCCCCCCCTCACCAAAACTATGTCCAAAGGTAACCATACCCCTTGGTTCTCGGACCACCTCCTAGGACTACTATGACAGCGAGACGCCCTATGGCACCTAGATAATGAGACCCAATGGCCTCCAGACGAGCAACGGTATAGGGAGGCCAGAAACAAGTATACTCGGGCCATACGCACCGCCAAAGCAGACTATTACAAAGCCACCTTAACCTCTACCTGGGGCACTGGGCGCAAGTTTTGGAATTATATTAAGGAACTCTGTGGCAAAGCCCCAAATCTGCTACCAGACCAAATGCTAATAGACAGAAACCTCTCCATGGACCCCATCAGTATAGCCTCTGCCCTAAACTCTGCCTTCACTGATCTCAACCATGTCCTTCCCCCCCCAAATTCTTTGATCCCCCACCTGCCCAAATCTACCCCCATCCTCCCCTTGCTCCTCCCTTCTATCTATGTGTCCTTACCCCGGAGGCAGCCAAGCCCTACCTTACCAATGCCATTAGCCACTATCACTATAGTCATGATTCCCTGAACCTGAGACTGCTCCACCTAACCCTCCTGGAAGTCCTAGCCCCGCTCACCCACATTCTCAACCACTCCATCTGTCATGGGAAGTTCCCATCCCACTGGAAATTGGCCTCCATCACACCCATCCATAAAAGTGGGGACCACACATCCACTAACAACTACCGCCCCATCTCCATTCTACCCCACCATCTAAAGCACAAGAGCACATAGTAGCCGATCAACTTACTGACCACCTTACAAAATATAACCTTCTATGCAACCAGCATCACGGCTTCTGAAATGGTCATTGTATCACCACTACCACCCTCCTTGAATTTACCTCCCATGTTCACTCAGCCTTGAACCATGGCCACCTCACAGGTGCCATCTTTGTGGACCTCTCTAAGGCATTTGATACAGTCAACCATGCCCTCTTACTGAACACTCTGGCCTACAGTGGCTTCTCCAATGATGCCATGAACAGGTTCACCAGCTATCTCTCCGATAGAACACAGCTGGTCAAGGTAGGCACAGTCCTGTTTCCTAGCCTCCCAATCCACTCCAGTGTCCCACAGGGCTCCATACTTGGCCCCTTGCTATTCAGTCTATACCTAAACTCCCTCCCATTGGCCTGCCCCAGCAGTCTGCTCCTATATGCGGATGATGCCGTCCTGTTCGCCTCTGACCCGGCCACCCTTAAACTTCACCTAACTCCCTAACACTCTTTACATAAAATTGGACAATGGTTCACCACCCAGCGTCTAATAATTAACTACAATAACTCAAAAGTCATGATCTTCTTCCATTCCCAGAACCCACTCAAGAGCCTCTGCCCCCAAATTCTCACTGCTAATCAAACCCCCCCTAGAACAAGTAAGCACCTTTAAATATCTAGGGATCACACTAGATCCAGCCCTCAACTTTAATCAACATATCCTGCACCTATCAACTCCCCTTAGCTCTAGACTAGGTGTACTTTATTGGTATAAACACTGCCTCACCCCTGAAGCACTACAACATACCATAAACTCCTCTATCCTCTCTCTGCTAGACTACAATATCCTCATCTACAGTGCCACACCCTCCACAGCCCTCAATAGACTCTGGCTTGTGCTTAACAAAGCCTGCCATCTCATCTTTGGATGTGATCGCTTCACACACACCTGCTCCCTCTACAGTACCACAAACTGGCTAAACTTAGACAACAGAATCAGGTATCACACCTGTCTAATGACCAAAAAGATAATCCTAGGCCTCACCCTTCCTGCCCTTGACAAAATTATCCTCCCAACATCTCCTGGCAGAACCACCCGTAGCTCGAACAAACCGTTGCTATGGGTACCCCGTTGTCGGACTTCCCAATTCCAGCAAACCTTCAGTTACAAAGCTCCTTCCTGGACAAACTTGCTCCCAGGCCTAATAACTGATGAAACTAGGCTTAGCCCTTTCAAAGCCAGGCTAAGGAAACACCGACAGGCCTCTAACCTATGTGACTGCAATTGACCCCCCCCATGACCAAGAACAACTTTAAGTGTCCAAGCTGATCTCCAAAAACTGGAGGAGTGGTCCAGGACCTGGCAATTGAAATTCAATGCCAAAAAATGCAAGGTCATGCACCTGGGAAAGCGTAACCCAGAGAAACTGTACTCAATGGGAGGGGAGGAGCTGGTGGCTACCAAGCAGGAGCGAGACCAAGGGGTGATCATATCAGATGACCTCAATATCAGTAGACAATGTGAAAAGGCAGCATTAAAGACTAGTGGTATCCTGGGATGCATAGGGAAGGGCATCACAAGCAGAAGGCATGAAATAATCATGGCCCTGTACTGGTCCCTGGTCAGGCCTCACCTGGAGTATTATGTCAAATTCTGGAGGCAACACCTCAGGAAGGACATAGATAGGCTGGAGATGGTACAGAGAAGAGCAACAAAGATGGTGCAGGGCTTGCATCAGAAACCGTACAAGGCAAGACTGGATGATCTCAAATTATACTCCCTAGGACAACGCAGGAATCATGGGGACATGATAGAAACATTCAGATACCTTAAAGGAAACAACAGGGTGCATGTGCAAAACCTCTTTCAGGTAACAGACTACAGCAAGACTAGAGGACACAACCTTTGACTTAAGGGAGGAAAATTCAGAAGCAATATGAGGAAATTCTTCTTCACAGAGCATGTTGTGGAACCATGGAATAGCCTGTTGCAGAGGGTGTGGGAGTCAAAACAGTGGAATAATTCAAACGGGCATGTGTCAGACACTGTGGCATACACAAGCAGGCAGCTATGTGTGGGGGGGGGGAGTGGGAAGCCAATGGCAGACTTGATGAATCGTACAGTCCCCATCTGCCAAAAATCTCTACGGTTCTATGTTTCTAAGCAGTCTTCCAGCCTCAAGGTCACAAAAGCATGCACCAGGGTCACCAGGTCCTCTTAAAAAGAAAGGGTTTAATCTGGGAGATATTCAATAACTGGAAAAATCTACTACAGACTACTGCTGACAATCGATGTAGTGTTAGTCTAGAGTCGACAATAATTCCAAGATTCTTCACCCTAACCACAGCTGCCAGAAGGGTGCCATTCCGAAATGGTAAATAGGCAGCAACAAAACTTGCAGCCAACCATCGTAGACCTGGTTCCACCACCACTAACTCCATCTTGGTCAGACTGAGATGCAGGCAGCTGGAGGTCATCCAGTCAGAAATTTCATTAAGGCATTACTGCTGCACAAGGACTGCTTCCCACTCATCAGATATAAAACACAAGTACAGCTCAATATCATCTGCATAGCAGTGAAAACTCACTTTGTACCATCTGATGGCTCATCATAGTGGTAGTATATACACTGGAACAACATAGGGGACAGAATCAAACCAGAGAAACCCCACAGCAGATTGCAGCTATGTGTCACAAGTAAGTACCCATCATGATCGTCTGTGCTGCCATCTTCCAAAAAGGAAGGACTCAAACTTTTTCAAGATTGTTCCAGCGATGCTCAATCAGAATCCTATGGTTGACAGTGTCAGGTGTTGAGGGCAGGTCCAGGAGAATGAGAAATGACCCCCCCCCGTCACCAACAGAAAGTCATCAAACACCTTGACAGGCATGGTCTCTGTACAGTGCCAAGGCCTAAAACATGACTGGAAAAGCTCATAGATCTCATACCTCTCAAGATGAGCCTCCAGCTGCATGGCCACCACCTTCCTTATAATCTTCCCTAACAAAGGTAGGTTTGATTGTAGGGGGAAGGGTGCTTGAGGAGGGATAACATGTTAGGATATAGGTAAGTTTAACTGACTAGGCCTTATCATGTCAGATACGGCTTTCATATTTACTATGCCTTACAGATTTATGGCCACAGCTTTCCATATAATTGTACAATTAGATGTCACTACTTGTATGTGGGGGAAGCTGTAGATTCATCGTATGTATTATAATGTTTTTGTGTGTTATGTGAAAATGTTCAATAAAGTATATTAAATTGAAAAAAAAAGATGGTTTGAAACAGGCTAGTAGTTAGCCAGTACATCCAGGTCCAGTGATTGTGTCTTCAAGAGGGGTCTCATCACAGCTTTTTTTTTTTCTCAGAGCTGAGAGGAAAACACCCTCTAAAAGGGAGCACCAAATGATGCTAGCAAACAGGGCCTCACAGCAGTCCAACAACAGTTGCCTAGGTCAAGGATTCAAAGTACTGTAGGAGGGATGCAGCATCACAATTACCTCAAGGATCTCCTCCATAATAACTGGGTGGAACTCACTCCAAACCCATGGGTTGCTAATGTGCCTCTTATCTGTACCACTGCTGGCCCATGAAAGGTTACCTATAGAGATCTCAGCTCAAATGGAGGACACTCTGACCAGAAAGAAAGACACAAACTCCACACACTTTTCTTGTGATAACATGCCTCCAGACTGTAGTCAGGGAGGAAAATTTAACCTATCCACAGTGCAGAAAATATGAGCACACCTATTGCATCCTGTAGCTACTATAATCCATGACAGGAAATCTGCCTTTTTCAGGGTTATAGCCATCTGATAATATGTATAATGTGACTTCAGAGCCATCCTATCTTCCAGTGAGTGGTTACCCTTCCAGGAATGCTCCATCCTCTGCCCAGTCACCTTCAACTGCTTTAACCTCCCTTTATACCATATTAGTTTGCGACAGGAGGTCAATAGGCAGACACAGATTGCTGCAATGAAGTCATTGCACCAATCCATGCCAATATGAGCTTTAGTTCCATCACATTCTCTTTCTTACATGGAAGCAACTCTCTGGTTTTGTATTTTATATATTGTGCTGTGGCCCATACAAGACTCACAGGAGACCATTGAGGAGCATATCAGTTAGGAAAAGGTCACACCTCTCCTGTTTTCATTCAATGTTAAAATGGTTTAGCAAGCTCAATCCTTGCTAATACTCAGAGATTTTATCACATTTCTTATACTTTTTACTTAAATTTTGCAGGGTTCTCCTCATGTCTGGCCAACATTTTAATCAGTTATATATACCAGTGCTTCCCCAAACAAAGCAGCATGAAAGCCTGCAATTTATTTAAGTTAATTATACAGTATTTTCTTACTTTGTCTTCAACCTGTCATCTTAACATTTTAAAGGAGTTATTGGTTTCATCATTTGGCTGAATAACAGTTTGAATAAGAGGGGAAGGAAACAACTCCTGGTGCGGGACTCCATTGTTAGGAAGGTAGAACTGGGGGAGGAAGGGGAGAGGGAGGTAAGGTGCCTGCCTGGCGCCATGGCTTGGAGATACAGGGAGCGAATCCTCAGGATCGCCGGAGCAGCTGCACAGGGGAGGGAGCTGGATGTCATTGTCCACCTAGGGACAAATGACCTGGCTAAGAAAGGGATCAGAGCAGTGCAAGAAGCATTTGTGGAGATGCAGAGGGGCCTTAGACAAATAGCACACACGGTAACCTTCTTGGAGGTGCTGCCTGTCTATGGCACAGGTGAGGCTAGGGTGCTCCACACCATGGGATTAAATCAGTGGTTGAAAAACTGGTGCAGAGCTCAGGGATTTGGCTTCATTGGAGACTGGGGGTCCACCTGGAGGGATGCAGGCCTATACTGGCATGATGGTCTGCATCTGTCCAGGAGGGGAACCAGGATCCTACTGTAGGTGATAGGGTTAAATACTTCATTGACAAATATTTAAACTAGCAAAGGGGGGAGGCACTGGAAAGGAGCAAGGAAATCCTAGCCCCCCCCAAAAATATCAGGGTACTAAGTGAGGTAGACACCAACATAGAGATATCAATAGGGAGAAGCGCAGGGGTAAATGGAGAAAGTGACAAATGCAATAAGGACAGGGATGGGGCAAAAAGTGGTAAGGCCATCAAGAAATGGAGGGTAATGAGTACCAATGCCAGTAGTCAGGGCAACAAGCTCCCTGAACTGGTGGCCTTGATGGAAGAGGGATGCCTGGATATTGTAGCAGTCACAGAAACATGGTACACAGAGAACCATGACTGGGATGTTAACATACCAGGGTATACAACCTACAGGAGAGACAGGGAGGGCAGAAGAGGGGGAGAACTAGCTGTCTATGTAAGGGAAGGGATAAAAGCAACTGAACAAAAGAGTAAACAGGGAGGAGAGGAGGCACTATCGGTCACCTTAGAGACTGGAAATGGCACCACAATCCGCACAGGGGTTGTATATAGACCCTCATGTCAGGGGGAAGGAATGGACAAGGATATGATAGAAGGCATACTTAGGATGGCAGAGAAAGGGGAGATACTGTTGATGGGGGACCTTAACATGCCAGATGTTAACTGGAGCACCTTTACGCAGCCACATCCAAAAGCAGGGCCATTCTTGATGCCCTTCAGGTGGCATGCCTCAAACAGCTAGTTTTGGAACCCACTCATGAGGGAGCAATCTTAGACCTCGTACTCTCAAATGGGGACAGTGAGAGGATCTCAGATCTACAAGTGGGTAGCCATTTGGGAGCAAGTGACCACCAAACAGTGTGGTTCACGATAAACTCTGCTACAGAGTCAAGCCATACAAAAGTGAGGGTTCTGGACTTCAGGATGGCTGACTTTGGCAGAAGGGAGAGTGCCTTAGAAAAGCACTAGCAAACAGGCTAGAAGGAGGGGTGGAGCAACAATGGCAAATATCAAAACTGCCATCACAGAGGCAACAAGCCTTTGTGTGAAGCAAATAAACAAATCAAAACAAAAGAAAAGCCACTGTGGTTCTCAAAAGAGGTGGCAGTGAAGGTTAGGGAGAAAAAGATAGCATTTAGGAAGTATAAGGAAACACAGAAGGAGCAGGATAGAGAACTGTACCAGTTAAGGCAGAAGGAAGCAGGGAGGGTAGTCAGAATAGCAAAGACACAAACTGAGGAAAAGATAGTTAACTTGGTTAAGAAGGGGGATAAATCCTTTTATAGGTATATCAGGGAGTGTAGAAAGACAAAGGGAGGGATAGTGAGGCTGAATAGAATGGATGGATGGTGGGCAGAGAGTGACAGTGATAAAGCAGGGATACTGAACGAATACTTCTGTTCAGTATTCACAAAAGAGGAAGTGGGGGAGGTGCCTAATCCAATTAACAGAAGCACTCTGGAAAGGGGGATTGATCCCAGTCCTTTCACAGAAGAAAGGGTTCTGAAAGAACTCCTAAAACTGAAGGTGGACAAAGCAATGGGGCCAGATGGAATTCACTCCAGAATTCTAAAAGAATTAAGCAGAGAACTAGTGACACCACTGACTATGCTTTTTAACAAATCATGGGAGGATGGTGTGGTACCTGAGAACTGGAAGAAAGCCGATGTGATTCCCCTTCACAAAAGTGGGACCAAGACAGAGGCAGGAAACTACAGACCTGTCAGTTTGACCTCAGTGGTAGGTAAAGTGATGGAATCACTTCTGAAGGAAAGAATTGTTGAGTACCTAGAGGCCAGTGGGGCACAGGACCCAAAGCAGCCTGGGTTCACAGCGGGAAGGTCATGTCAGACAAATCTAATTGATTTCTTTGACTGGGTGACCAAAGTAGTAGACCAGGGAGGGGCTGTGGACATGGCCTACCTAGACTTTAGCAAGGCAATTGACACAGTCCCACACAAAAGATTAGTAGTCAAATTAACCAGCCTGGGAGTGGGTCCCAAGGTGGTAGCCTGGGTAAAACACTGGCTGAACAACAGGACACAGAAGGTAATTGTAAATGAGTCCACTCTGAAGAAAGAGGTTACTAGTGGGTATCGCAGGGTTCAGTACTGGGTCCAATCCTTTTAATGTCTTTATAAGTGATATTGCAGAGGGACTGGAAGGAAAAGTATGCCTCTTTGCAGATGACACAAAGATCTGCAACAGGGTTGATACACAAGGAGGTGTGGAAAGGATGAGAAGGGATTTGGAAAGGTTGGAGGAATGGTCAGAAGTATGGCTGCTTGGATTCAATGCAAAGAAGTGCAAAGTAATGCACCTGGGAAACAAAAACCCAAGGGAAGATTACACAATGGGGGGCAGGTAGTAACAACAACAAAAATGGAAAGAGATCTAGGGGTAATCATATCAGATGACCTTAAGGTTGGCAAGCAATGTGAGAAGGCGGAAGGGAGGACTGGGGGGATACTGGGATGTATAGGGAGAGGTATCACCAGCAGAAAACAGGAAGTTGTTATCCCCTGTACAGACAGTTGATGAGACCCCATCTGGAGTACTGCGTCCAGTTCTGGAGACCCCATCTCCACAAGGACATAGACAGGATGGAGGCAGTTCAGAGGAGGACAACTAAAATGGTGCAGGGTCTGCAAGAGAAGCCATACGAGGAGAGACTAAAGGAGCTTAATATGTATACCCTTGAGGAAAGGAGGGAGAGGGGGGGCATGATAGAAACATTTAAGTACCTCAGTGGAATCAACAAAGTCCAAGAGGGTAGCATCTTTCAGAAAACGAGACATGCAAGAACAAGGGGACACAATTTGAAGATAGAGGGGGGATGGCTCAGGGGCAATGTGAGGAAGTATTTTTTCACAGAGAGGGTGGTGGATGCATGGAACAGCCTTCCTGAGGAGGTTGTGGGGTCTAAAACTGTGGGAGAATTCAAGAATGCATGGGACAGACATAAGGCAATTTTTGTGGGGGGTAGGAAGAAATAGGTTGTTGGTTAAATAGGATCTGCAGCTTATCCTCTAGGTAGGGAAATGGGCAGACTAGGTGGGCCAAGTGGTCCTTATCTGCCATCAAAGTCTATGTTTCTATGTTTCTATGTCTGACCACTGACAACAAGGTGACCCCTTCATCAGTCACGTACCTACACTTTAAATTTTTTCATGAAATATGGGCTCAGGTCCCACTGCTTTCTCACTGTCTTATGTGGAAACCACTCTCTGCTTTCATTTTTAGGGCTGTGGGTGGAGCCTACAGCCATTTTGTGAGAGCTTTTTAGCTCTGAAAATGGTCTATCTCACAACTTCTTCCATTGGACTTTTGGAAGTATTCTTCCGAAAACCGAAATGGAGCTGAGAGACCTCTGCCACGATCTGCATATGGAATAACAGTCACACTATTTTGGCTGTTACTTCCGCATTCGATACATGCACTGTGCATGTGTACGAGTCGCACGCATGCACGGAGTTGTGCGCATGTGCAGTGCTGCGGTGCTGGCATTTTGCGAATGGCACAATGTTATCCTCTATTTTGTGCCCCCCCGCCCAAGTTTTTCCCCAAATCATGATGTTATATCGCAACACTGGGAGCCCTCACCAATGTGCGAAATGTGGTTTTATCTGTAAAACAGAAAACAGTCCCTCATCATGTTTTTGTCCTGGTGCTCCCTGTCCATGGATGCCAGACATCAGGATACCCAATCCCCCATGTTGGCATTCATGTGACACACTGAGAGCCCACCCCAGTATACCTAAATGCTTACTTGTCCTGTAGATTAGAAAACGGTCCCTCGTCAGTTTGTTTCCCCTGAAAAACTGAAAAAGGTCCCTCATCGTCACTGTGGTCCCCTTCCCCCCTTCCAACCCTCCCACTGAGCACCTACCTCCTCACACCCCACCCTTACCCCATACTTACCTCCAGAGCTCGGCGCTGTCATCTTCTCTGGACTGGGACACATCTGCACTCTGCAAAGCCCAACCACGAACTGAAGAATTAAAGGTAAGCATGCTATTCAGCCATTCAATGGGATTTTCAAGTTATGCTCATATCTCAGCCATTTTTTGGAATTTTTGCCCCCAATTATCAACATGGGGTTCTTGGGACCCCTCCTCATGAAAACTGTCACTGTCATTTTGTTACTCGGCCGGAAAGGTGATTTCGCGGTCACTGCGTGGAATCACCTTTTGGGACCAATTCATGAAATGGCAGTGCCACTATTCATGAGGTGGAGTCCCAAAAAAGCCCATGTTGCAAATTTGGTGAAAAAATTCCAAAATATGACTGTGTTATGAGTGTGCGCTGTGCAGTTTCTACACCTGCTCCTAACGTCACTAATTTTTTATATTTTTACTTCACATTTGTAACATACCCATTTTTGTATCCCTCCTTCACAATTGTACAGCTGTTATTTTCCACAACCTGCCCAAACCATGTTTACACCCCTGTGACGCAGAATAGCCTTTCAGGACAATTGAACAAAATGTCACTGACACTGTTCATGAGGAGGGATCCAGAAAAGACCATGTTGAATATTTAGTGCAACACCTCCAACATATGGTCAAGTTATACCTGGGCGTTGAATAATTTCTACGGACATGTATAACTTTCTTCACTTGGTAGCGCTTCACAGCCCTATCAGCTCTGGCCAGAATTTGTTTATATAGTGTGCTGTGGCCTATGAGAGGCTCATGGGGGACCAGTTTTCCTAAATTTTGTATAGGTGCTTCCAAAATCGGAATGAAACAGTTATAGAATGAGTGCTCATCACCCAAAGAAAAGTAGCTTGAGAGCCTGCAATTCATTGAAGTTAATTTCATTTTACTTTGTCTTCATTCAGATATTTTAACATTTTAAAATGGTACTTGGCCTCATCATTCTAGTGATCAAGATGCCTGAACACCAGTGATAGGATGACCCCCTCACCAGTCAGGTACCTAAATTTTAGCATGCCAGGACGAACTAAGGTCCCATCACTTTCTTTCTTTTTTATGAGGAAACAACTTTCTGCCTTCTCTTTTTATATAAGGTGCTTTGCCCCAGATAAGATGCTTATAGGTGACCATTTAGGAGCTGACTAATTAGAAGAAAGCCATACCTCTCCTGTTTTTAAATCCATGTTAAAGGCTTAAGAAATTGAAACCTGGCTAATACACAGATATTATATCACATTTCGTATACATTTTTTTTTCTTAAATTTTGCAGGGGTGCTCCTGGAATGTGGCCAGATTTGGAATTAAACAATTATAGTAACATAGAAACAGGGTATCTGGCAAAAGACTGACCCCTTTTTAGGCTTATCAGATATTTTTGCCCCTGAAGTGTGCCTTCTGGGTGATTACGCCACGATTCTAGTGACCATCAGGCGATACCATATGGCGTTGATATCCCTTTCTGTTAAGAAGATTATTCTCCGTCATTGGAAAGACAGTCTGGACATCTCATATTCCGAATGTCTGAAGGAGCTACTTGCCAACCTCAAAATGGAAAAGACAGTGGCTAGTCTCAATAATAGAATGGATAGATATAAAAGGATATGGGAACCTCTTCACACACTGTTTACTCTTTAATATATAAGGTTAGGATGTTAGGAACAGAGTCTGTGTAATATATGGTTGGAGTAGACTGTGCTGAAATGGGAGGGAGAGATTTGTTAGGGGGTGGGGGTTGGGGACTAGGGCCGGGATAGGGATGGGACAGTTCCAAGGTATATAGGATTGTACTGTCTCTGATGCATCATATGATACAGATGATGTACACTGGACCTGTTCTCTGTAGTTTAAAACCAATAAACTTTGATTTGGAAAAAAAGAAACAGAAATTGTCTGCAGATACGGACTGCCGGGCGCATCCAGTTTGCCAGCTAACCCTACCCTTGCTTGCGGCCTCTGACCCTACTTAATCAGTGGCTTTCTCCTCTCCTCTCCTTCTCCTTCCCCTTCCCACCCTTAGGGTTCCATTATGTCTATCCCATGCATTTTTAAATCCCTCCACTGTGCTTACCCACACCACCACCTCCTGTGGCAGACCATTGCATGTGTCCACCATCCTTTCCATGAAGAAAAACTTCCTCACATTACACCTCCATTTGCCTTCCTCCAATTTCATATTATGCACCCTCGTTCCTATAGTCCTCCTATACTGGAAGATATCACCCCCCCACACCTTGTTTATGGCATTAAGGTACTTGAATGTTTCTATCATATCAACACGATCCCTCCTCTCCTCCAGCGAGTACATGCTGAGGTCCCTTAATCTCTCCACATAAATTTTCTGGTATAAGCCCTGTACCGTCTTTGTTACCTTTCTTCGGACCACCTCTAACCAGTCAATGACCTTATGAAGATGCAGCCTCCAGTACTGCGCACAGTACTCCAGGTGAGGCCTCACCAGTGTTTTGTACAATGGCATCATCACCTCCCTATTTCTGCTAGTAAGAACTCTGCTTATGCACCCCAGCATGCCACTGGCCCTCCCTGGAGCTTTTGTAGTCTGCTTAGACACGTTCAGGTCATCTGAAATGGCAACCCCCAGATCCCTTTCTTCCTTGGTGATTGTCAACACCCCCCCTTCCTGTAGCTCTCTAAGGTCCCTCAACTCAGGTGCATAATTTTGCACTTCTTTGAACTGAACCTAAGCTGTCATACCTCAGACCATTTTTAAGCTTCCCCAGGTCTCTCCTTATTTTTTCCACCCCATCTGGTGTAACTACCCTGTTGTAGATCTCCGTGTCATCTGCAAACAGGCAGACCTTTCCCTCAAGCCCTTCTGCAATGTCACTAATGAAGACATTAAACAGGACTGGCCCCAGGACTGATCCCTGAGGTACTGGTCACTCCCCTTTCCCCAGATTAAATCCCATAAACCACCACCCTCTGCCTCCTGTCTGTTAACCAGTTCCTAATCCAGTTTACCACCTTGTAACCCATGCCCAGGTTACCCATCTTGTTAACCAGCCTTTTTATCTGGGATGGTGTCGAAGGCCTTGCTGAAATCGAGGTAGGTGACATCCACTGCTCCCCCTTGATTTACCTCTTTTGTCACCCAGTCAAAATAATCAATCAGATTCATTTGACTTGACTTTCCTGATGTGAAACCATGTTGCCTTGGATCCTGGGCACCTTTTGATTCCAGGTGTCCCACTATTCTTTCTTTGAGCAGTGCTTCCATGACCTTGCCACAACTTTTTTATTTATTTATTTACTGTAAATTCGGAATTACAAACCTTTGCGTCAATGACTCTTTTGCAAAGGCTCCACGTCGGTTACAGAGGGTGGAGGGGGGAACACGAGTTGGGGAAGACAGACGGAACAAGGAAAATTATATACAAGCAAAAATTATATACAGATTTATGTACAATCACATTTTTTAGTAACATTAGCTCTCCAGTGGTTACAGAGGGTGGAGAGACATATGACAGTAAAGGCAAATGGAAGGCAACTTACAATGCATAATAAAAAAGTAGAATTACTGAATTCATTGTTGGCATGATAGCAGAGAGACTTTTTTGTCTGGTTGGGGCAAGTAGGAGACATCCCTGCGACCACTAGGTTGAGCATGGGGGGGGGGGTTTAAATAGGCCTGAGGGGCCCCTGTGTAGGTGTGTGGGGGAGGGGAGAGGAAACAGGTAGGCCAAAGTAGCATTCACATTTAGAGCCATCCAATAGGAATGTTTTTAGGCCTACTTTGAAGAGTTGGATGCTGCGGGATTGGGAGAGGGAAGGCAGAAGAGTGTTTAGCCAATTGGGGGCACGGTAGCGGAGGGATCTCTGCACAAGGGATGTTCGACATGGGGGAACCACGAAGGATGTGGTAGCTGTGAGTCTGGTAATACGCCTGAGAGGGGCCGGTTTGATGATGGGGTGAAGGGTGGTTGGCGCTAGCTGGAGGTGGATCTTTTTGCTAGAATGCAGGTGTGGTACTTGAGTCTTTGATGGAAATTAGCCAGCCAGTCAGTTTGTATAGGTTGCAGGTGTGGGTGAGTCTGTCACAACCCCGAGACAAGGGTATGCTTTGTTTAGCTCAGTGGTTATGCAGCTTAGGGTGGAGTTATCAGCAGTGCAGTAGTTACAATCATGTCGATTAGGAGAGGGATGGAGGATGTGACAGCTATCTGCATGGCATGTGCGGCAGACTGTTTTGGATTCTGTAGAGGGTACCCACCTCAAGTTGATTGCTGCCGAGAGGAGGCGTACATGTCTGTGGTAGGAGAGGGAGGTATCCAGGGTGACCCCCAGGTATTTGAAGTGATTGACGTGCTCCAGTAGGGAACCATCTGTGTTGGAAATGTGAAGAGCCATCTGGCTGTGCGGGCTTTGGCGATGAGCAAAGGTCATGGCCTTGGTTTGGAATAATTAATGATCAGCCGGTGGTCAGCAAACCAACTTTCCAGCTCCCTGAAGAATTCCTGGAGGGTGTGCTGGAGTGCGGATGGTTGGGGGTGTTTCCAGTAGAGAACCGCGTCATCAGCATAGAGTAAGAGATGACCGCAGCAGGCTTTGGGGAGAGAATTAAGGAAGAGAGAAAAAAGCAGTGGGCCTAAGATTGACCCCTGCGGAACACGGAGTGAACAGGCTGGGGTGCAGATGGTGGGTTTATTCTACTCCTGCTGAAGCGTTCTGTGAGGAAGTCCTTAGCCAGGCAGAGGCCTCGGAGACTACATTTAGTTGCGGCAGGACTTGAAGGAGTAATTCATGGCTGACCGTGTCGAAGGCCTTAGTTAAGTCTATAAAGATAGCCCCTGCAAGTGACCCTTGGGCGAGCCCCTCGTGGATGAACGTTGTGAGCAGAGCGAGAGCCGTGATGGTGCTGTGGCCAGCTCTGAGCCCATGCTGTTCCTTGCTGAGTATGGTGTGTTTTGTTAGATGCTCACTAAGCTAGTCTGAGACTATTTTTTCCAGGGCTTTGGAGAGAGGAGGGAGTATAGAGATTGGTCTATAATTCCCGGGGAAGGTGGGATCACCGCTCTTTAAGATAGGGGTGATCACAGCTTTTCTCCAGGTAGTGGGGAATTGGCCGAGGCAAAGCAACAGGTTTAGGATTTGTGTGAGATGGGGTATGGTGACATCAAGGGTAAGCCTTATGAGTTTTAGGTCCAGGGAGTCGTTGCTGAAGCAAGTGTTAGCGATTGCTTTGGAGATGTAGCGTTTGGCTAAGGAGCAGGGGATGGTATGGAACCGGAAAGGGGGAGGGAGGTCTGTACTCACCATAAGAGGAGTAGAGGGGGGTTTGGGAGGGTGGAAGAAGTTAGGCAGGAGGATATGTGAGAGGTCTGAGGAAGTTTCATTGAGGGCTTCAGTGATTTTAGCAGAATCTTGGGTAACGTCTCCGTTCAGACTGAGTTGGGTAGGGGTGGGGGAACGTGATTTGCCACTGATTTCTTGTACATTACTCCAGAACTTTCTCCTGTCTCCCCAGGAGGAGGAGAGGGTGTGCTGATAGTAATCAGCATTGCCTGCCATGTGGCCCAGGTGCATTTATTTCAGGTCTCCCTATAGAGTCGTCTGTCCTGGGTGCGTTGGGAGTCTATGGCCCTGTGCCAGAGGTTGTCCCTGTGTTGCATGAGTTTTAGGGGGGAGGGTGTTATCCATGGCATAGACCTGGTTTTCACGACCTGCCTAGTGAGGGGAGCATATATATCGCAGGCTTTGTTAAAGGTAGCTATAAAGTGGGTGAGAGCGGCATCAACTGATTGTGCGTTATATAAAGGAAGCCAGTTACTATTGGCTAGGTATTCTTTGAGGTTATTAATGCCTCCTTTTTTGAGTTTTCGGTGCTATGTGGTTTTGGGTGGTGCAGAGGGCAGTTTGCCCGACCACCAGCAGATAACCGGGGAGTGGTCACTGATAGAGTCAGGGAGCACTGAGGCCTGGGTAATATTTTTTGGCCTGTTGGTTAAAATGAGATCTAATAGTGAGGATGTCCCGGTTCTTGTGTCGCACCTTGTTGGGGATGTGATAATTTGGGTGAGACCCATAGCCTGGGCAGCATCTCTGAAGACGGAGGAGGATGGGGATGCCCAGTCGATGTTGAAGTCACCCATTAATATGGTTTCATTAGTATTTGGGAGGTGTGAGACAGCATGAAGGATGGATTCAAATGCAGGTTTCTGGTTTCTCAGGGGATATAGGCTGAGATGATGATGATTGTTTGAGCCCAATCTAATTTTGACTGCGAGCCTGGGCCCCATGTTCGGGGGGGGGGGTGTCAACGATGGTGGCGCAGAGTGTTGATTTAATGAATATTGCGCAGCCTCCACCTCGCTTACTGGATCTATCCGTCCTAAAGAGGTTATAGTTGCTTAGGGAAACAGCATCATTGGGGATTTTATTTGATAGCCATGTTTCAGAGAGGGTTAGAATGTCTGGGGCATGTTGGGCAATCCAGCTCTGTAGTAGGGTGTGTTTTTTGGGAAGGCTACAACTATTAAGTGATGCTAGCAGTAGTCTTCCCTGTGGTTTGTTTGGGGAGGTTTTTGTTGATGGGGGACCGGGGTTGGGGTGAATGTTTCCAGAAAGGAGGAGTAGAAGGAATATGCGTCACAGCAGGGAGAGCCTGGAGAGCTTAAGAGACTCATGCTGAGAGCGCAATGGTGAATGTTTTATTATTTTGTTGTGGGTGGGGACTGGTAAGCTAGAGATGTCGCCGGGAAGAAGGGAGGGAGCAATGGGGGGAAGTAGCACCATGTTTTTGTAGCTGGAAGGGGGCTGGGTTGTATGTTGGGGAAAAGCTGTGGTACAGTGTTTACCCAGTTGAAGTGAGGGTGTGAACAAGGGTATAGGCAAGAAAAGGTAAGTTAGTACTATTGGGCATTGGCTTGCAGCATTGGGGTGACTGTGCCAGCAACTATCAGAGAAAGCTAAGGGAACAGGGTTGGTGGTGGAGTCATGGGGCGGAGGAGCCACTGGGGGGGTTGATGAGCAAGGAGAGTGAGCCTGCTGGTCATTAGCATTGTAAATAGGATGTAATACATAGTGGGTCTAACCAAGCGAGAATGTGAGAGAGCTGCCTCTAGGGCTGGATCTTTATAACCTGCAGCTGGAAAAGTGGGCTGATAGGTTTATTTTGCTTGTCACCTGACCTACTACGGGGTATATATTCAGGAGCCGAGCAAGGGTGGTGGTGGGGGCGGTGGGGAGCCAAACGCATAGCGTTCGGCGGGGCTTTAACTGTTGAAATCCGTTTTTCAGTTCCCTAATGCAGCTTTTCACATCTGAAGTAACACAATAAAGTGTTGAAATCCGCTTTTGAGTTCGCTGCAGACTAGCTCTTTTTTTTTCACAACAGAGGCTGCGTTTGGCTGAGGAGACGAGCGGCAAGGCTGTGACCAGGCAGCCGTTGGAAAAGGCACCAAAGACAGGTGAGCTGATAAATTACCTGGGTCGGCTGGGCTTCTGGGCAGGGAGGGCTTCAAGACTGGCCCTCATGACCTCCTTTCTCCACGGGGGAGGGGGGGTGTTCTGGGGAGAGAAAGAGGGCGAGAATTCGGTTTAAGTAGGCAGAAAGGGAAGGTATTAGACTGAGATTGGCTGGTGCGAGATGTAATTGCAGCTGGAGAATGCTGCAGGGATCAGGGGTCTGCGAGCGCCTGGCCTCGAGAACTCAGAGGCTCTGCACAGCAAGTACCTGACCAATTTCCCACTGCAAGTCCCTAGTGCACTTAACTCCCCAGGTCCCATGTAGTTAGCAAGCAAACAGTCCTCCGGAGCCCTTATTGGGTTTCCCCGAGTCACCTAATTACAACAGGGTCCTGTTGCAGTCCCACACAATCCCCCTGGTTTCCGTACAATGTTGCACCTTAGTTTAAATTATTTCAAGTCCCGTAGGAAAAAATGCAGCTTTTTACCTCTGGATTAATTAACAGGCTTGACAAACACTGATAAAAGAATATGTAGCTTTTTACATCTGTGTTAGCAAAACAGGCTTATCAGAAACTGTTGAAATCCGTTTTTCAGTTCCCTAATGCAGCTTTTCATATCTGAATTAACACAATAAAGAGCTGAAATCCACTTTTGAGTTCCCTGCAGACTAGCTCTTTTTTTTCACAACAGAGGCTGCGTTTGGCTGAGGAGATGAGCGGCAAGGCTGTGACCAGGCAGCCGTTGGAAAAGGCGCCAAAGACAGGTGAGCTGATAAATTACCTGGGTCGGCTGGGCTTCTGGGCAGGGAGGGCTTCAAGACTGGCCCTCGAGACTTCCTTTCTCCATGGGGGGGTGGTGTTCTGGGTTGGCTGGGCTTCTGGGCAGGGAGGGCTTCAAGACTGCCCCTCGAGACCTCCTTTCTCCACGGTGGAGGGGGGTGGTGTTCTGGGTTGGCTTGACTTCTGGGCAGGGAGGGCTTCAAGACTGGCCCCGCGAACTCCTTTCTCGACAGGAGAGGGGGGTGGTGTTCTGGGTCGGCTGGGCTTCTGGGCAGGGAGGGCTTCAAGACTGGCCCTCGCAACCTTATTTCTCCACGTGGGAGGGGGGTGGTGTTCTGGGTCGGCTGGGCTTCTGGGCAGGGAGGGCTTCAAGACTGGCCCTCACGACATCCTTTCTCCACAGGGGGGGTGGTGTTCTGGGTCGGCTGGGCTTCTGGGCAGGGAGGGCTTCAAGACTGGCCCTCGCGACCTCCTTTCTCCATGGGGGAGGGGGGTGGTGTTCGGGGTCGGCTGGGCTTCTGGGCAGGGAGGGCTTCAAGACTGGCCTTCACGACCTTCTTTCTCCACGGGGGAGGGGGGTGGTGTTCTGGGTTGGCTGGGCTTCTGGGCAGGGAGGGCTTCAAGACTGGCCCTCACGACATCCTTCCTCCACAGGGGAGGGGGGTGGTGTTCTGGGTCGGCTGGGCTTCTGGGCAGGAGGCTTCAAGACTGGCCCTCGCGACCTCCTTTCTCCGCAGGGGGTGGTGTTCTGGGTCGGCTGGGCTCTGGGCTGGGAGGGCTTCAAGACTGGCCCTCGCGACCTCCCTTTCTCCCTCGGGGAGGGGTGGTGTTCTGGGTCAGCTTGGCTTCTGGGCAGGAGGGCTTCAAGACTGGCCTCGCGACCTCCCTTTCTCCACACAGGGGGGTGGTGTTCTGGGTCGGCTGGGCTTCTGGGCAGGGAGGGCTTCAAGACTGGCCCTCGCGACCTCCTTTCTCCACGGGGGAAGGGGGTGGTGTTCTGAGGAGATTCTGACTGGCCTCTAGTTCCCTGCCTCCTCCCTGCTCCCACTTTTGTGTAGAGGGACTACATGTGCCCTTCTCCATTTGTCTGGAATCTCTCCTGTGTTGAGTGATTCTGTAAACATGACTGCCGGAGGCACTGCCAGTTCCCTCTGCAGCTCCCTCAATATCCTCAGGTGTATGCCATCTGGCCCCTTTGCTTTGTCCACCTTCAGTTTTGTGAGCTTCTCTAGGACTCTGTCCACTGTGAATGCACTGGTGTCCACCCCCCCAATATCTGTTGCCCAACTGTGGTCCCTCATCCTGACCCTCTCCCTCTTCAGTGAATACTGAACAGAGGTGTTTATTCAGTATTTCCACTTTTTCTCGATCTCCCTCCTTACATTCTCCATTATCCACTTTGAGCCTTACAATCCCCCCCGGCTTTTCTTCTTGCATTGATATACCTATAGAATGTCTTGTCTCCCTTCTTCACCATCTGTGCTAATCTCTCCTCAGTCTACTCATTTGTGCTCCTAACAGCCTTCTCCACTTCTCTTAAACACTCTAGGCGCATCTCCTTATCATCCTCCCTTTGAGTATCCTTATATTACCTGAAGCCCACCCTTTTAACCCTTACTTTGTCTGCCACCTCTTTTGAGAACTATAGTGGCTTCCTCCTTCTCTTGCCTTTGGCTACCAACCTGATGCATTGATTCACCAGTTCCATTATGGCTCCTTTTATTTGCCACACAACCAGATTGAAGCAATTGTCCTCTGCAACTAACCTTTATAAAATGAATTTAGGGTACTTTAGAGTGAGTTTTTTGATGTTTTAATTATGTCTTTTATCATAAGAATTCAAATACAATTTAATAATTTTTCTTTATTTATATATAACTGATCCTGATGAAGCAGTATGTCTAACTGCAAAACATTGATGTCATTTAGAAAATAAAATTACTTTTCAACAAAAATACTTGCAAATTATTAAAACACATATCCGGTGAGTGGGTCTCATTTACTTCAATCTGGTTGTGTTTCACTGAGATAATTGGAGCTAGATCCCTCTCAGTAATCTCGTCTTACTCTTACAAACACCTGGTGGGCCAACCTGCCACCCTGTGGTTTCCTTTTAGTTGCCCTCACTGGTCCTCAACCATCTTTCTTACCTCCCTCTTCACCAGGGCTTCTTTGATAAATCTCCCCACTTCAGTGAAGTCCGCCCTTCTGAAATCTAAATTCTTTGCCTTTGTGTGATCTGGCTGAGTCCCTGTCCCAATGCTAAACTGCACTGTGTGGTGGTTGCCAGACGTTATTTGTCCTTCTCTCTGGACTTCCGTGATTCTGTCCCCATTGATCAATACTAGGTCCAGAATCACCCTGTCTCTGGTGGGATCAAGCACTACCTGGGTAAGACCTGTCCCCTGAAGGGAATCTAGGATGCCTCTGCTTCAGGTTGAAGCAACTGCCTGAGGGGTCCAAGCCACATCTGGCATATTGAAATCTCCCAGCAGCAGAATTTCACCTTTAGTTGTCATCTTGTGTATTTCATCCACCAGATCCCTGTCCACTTCCTCCCCCTGTGCTGGAGGCCTATAGATCATCTCTCTGCATATTGCTGTGCCATTGCCAGGTTCAAGGGTGACCCACAGTGCCTCAGCCTCCCCCTGTCTACCCTTCACCACTGTCACCTTTTAGCCCTCTCTGACATAAAGGGCCACCCCCCCTCAACAACTTTTCTACACCCCCGTCCATCCTGAGCAGAGCATAACCTGGTACATTTATGTCCCATCCATGATTTGCAGAATACCATGTCTCTGTTATTGCTGCTATGGCCAGGTACACCTCCACTAACAAAGCCTCCAGGTCTGAGATTTTATTTTCCAGGCTGCGAGCATTAGTTATCATGGGATTGCATGTTCTGCAGCATATCCTTCCTCTGCTCCTGTTTTTGCACTCCTGCTTATTTCCCCCATCCCAGTTATCTTTCTTATGTAGCCTTGATTTCTCTGCTTCAGGTGTCCCTGTCATCAGCTCATTTTCCTGCAGCTCAGTTCTGGTTTCATTACCTTCTGGCGGTGGGCTGCCTGAGTTTCCATTCTGCTGTTGGCCCAGTCTGGCTAGTTTAAAAGCTCATCAACAATGCATTAAAACTGTCCATTGAGGACTGTTTTCCCCTTCCTGGACAGATGCAGTCCATCACCACTATACAGGGCCCCATCATTCCATGTGGGTCCCCAGTTCCTAGTAAAAGCATACCCCTTTTCACTGCACCAGCCCTTCAACCATGTGTTGAAGCTTCTGATACAGGGATTCCCCCCTCCCCACACCATGGAATGGCATCATACCAAAAATGTCACAGAGCTCTCTACCTTCCCCAGGCACCCTCCCAACTATTATATTACCAGTTCTAAATACACCCCAAAACAAAGCAGCATGTAAGCCTGCAACTGTTAATTCCATTTCCTTACTTTGTCTTCATTCAATCATTTTATCAGTTTAAATGGGTTCTTGGTTTCATCATTAGGATGAATATCAAGTTAGCCTGACCAGCGACAACGAGACCCCCCTCAATGGTCAGGTACCTACACATAAAAGTTATGCAATATGAGCTGAGATCTCACCACCTTCTCTTTACCTTCTGTGTAAACCACTCACTGGCTTTATCTTTTATATAGCATGCTCTGGCATATAAGAGGCTCACAGAGACCACTGAGAAACTTACTTATCAGGAGAAGGCTACGCTCCTCCTGTTTCTAATGCAATGTTAAAGGTTTAGCCATCTCATCTCTGGCTAATGCACTGGAAATGTATCACCTTTCTTACACATTTG
The DNA here is from genome assembly GCA_016271365.2 of Neoceratodus forsteri. Taxonomy (NCBI): domain Eukaryota; kingdom Metazoa; phylum Chordata; order Ceratodontiformes; family Ceratodontidae; genus Neoceratodus; species Neoceratodus forsteri. The sequence goes on along the minus strand of CM057455.1, from coordinate 631,006,466 downwards.
TCTTAAATTTTTCAGGATTGCTCCTGGTATGTGGACAAAATGAAGATCAAACAGTAATAGCACCAGTTCTCCCCCACACCAAAAAAAAAAGTAGATTGAAAGTCTGCAATTATTTTAAGTTAATTACATTTCATTATTTTGTATTCATTTTATCATTTTCATATTTTAAAGGGGTGCTTGGTCTTATCATGCAGCTAAATCATGATTAGCTTGACCACCTATGACAAGGTAACCCGTTTGATCAGACACGTAGATACACTTCAAACATTATCATGTCAATATGAGCTGAGGTCTCACCGCTTTCTGTCTTTCTTATGTGGGAACCACTCACTGGCTTCATCTTTTATAGAGTGTGCTCTGGCCCATATGAGGCTCACAGGTGGCACTTGAGGAGCTGACTAATTAGGAAAAGGCCACAGCTCTCCTTTTTTAAATGCAATGTTAAAGGTTTCATAAACTCAACGATGGCTAATGCACAGAGATTTCATCACATTTCTTATATGACTTTTAGGGACGTTGTGCATGGGTGGCAGTGATGACAGCCACTTGCCTGCAAAGGTGTACATGTATCTGTACTTTTGTGGTGAAGAACTGTGTCTACACTTTCATCCTGTTTTTTTATGATGGTGATTTCAAGGAAATTTATCAGATTCAAATAAAAGTTACAAAAATTACAAATTCCTGTTACTAAATTCAAAGTAGTATATAAAATCATCCGGATACATTTTGTTTCTTCACTACACCAAAAACACACCATCAACGTACCTTTCCCACAGTTCTACAGGAGTGCAGAAAGGATTAGTTGATTGATAATATATGACCTGCTGCTTACATAGCCCTTGCATCAAATTAGCCAAATCTTTGGAGAAAGTGGCCTCCAGATCTGTTATACTGATATAGAGGTACATATTGCATAAAAAAGAAAAGCAGTTATAGTCCAAGACAAATTTAGATAGCTCTATGGGGAATTATATAGATGCTTAGCCTCATTCCTCCTTTGATTCAAATAATGCAGCAGTGCCGATAGTGCAGATTCATGGGGAATACTATTGGGAAGGCTGTAAGGGATTGGTCAGCTCATTGGCCTTCTCAGAAGTCCTGCCAGTGCATTGTGCTAGCATGGCCAAGCAACTCAGGGTAAAGGATTTTAACCTCTGGCTAAGGCAGTGGTGTGGGGAGGAGGGCTTCACATGTCTGGGAGACTGAGGAGATACATGGGTGGATGAACAACTATACGCAAGGGACAGACTACACATAAGTGATGCAGGAGCTAGATTACTAAGTGTAAAACTACAGGGGTACATTGACAAGAGGCTGGGGGTTGACTGGAATTTAAACTAGACAGGGGTGGTGCAACAGTAGGCAGGTAGAGGAAACTTGACCTAGTGGGGACAACCCAGGCTGCACTCTCCCAGTGAGAGAGACAAGGGACAGCATGAGGAAAGAGTACTATAAAGGTAGGGGGGTTGGACAGGAATTCTAGCCAATGTCTGGAGCCTAGGGAATAAAATGCCACACTTGGAGGTGGTGGTGGGGATGGATGATCCGAACTTAATTGCAGTAACAGAAACATGGTGTACAGAGGGCCATAGCTGGGAGGTGAAACTACAACTGTACAATCTTTTTAGGAGGGATAAATGGAGTAAAAAAGGGGAGGAGAAGCACTGTATGTGCATAAGGGGATAGTTGCAGTGGAAGGTAGGTAGGAGAAGGGATCCACTGAGATCCTTAGGGTTACATTTGGGGGTAAGGAGGGTAAGCAATAAGGATAGGGGTGGTCTACAGACCAACTCATTGGGGTGAGTAAGAGGATTGGGAATTGGCTAAGGATATACAGGAAAAGGCCAGGAATGGAGAAATCCTAGTGGCGGGAGACCTGAACCTACCCGATGTTGACTGGCAAAATTCCATTGGCCACAACAGAAAAGAGCAGGTGCTTATTGGAATCCCTGCAAGATGCACTCCTAAGCCAGCTATTTAAAGAATCTACTAGTGGAAGGCTACACTAGAATGTAATTTTAACAAATGGGGACAGATTAGGGGAGACTGAGGTTGGGGAAAACTTGGGGGACAGTGATCACCAGATAGTTAGGTTCTTCATCCAAGCAGGGGCAGATTTAGGCAGTTCAACCACCAGGGTGCTTGACTTCAGGAGGGCACATTTTGAGAAGATGAGGACATCTTATGGAGGGAACTTGCGAGGTTCTAAGAGCTGGAGCAGGTAGAGCAGCTGTGGGAAGCAATTAAGGGCAGAATTCTCAAGGCCACGGAGCAATGCATCCAGAGAATTGGCAAACGCAAAAGTTGAAGAAAACCACTGTGGTTCATGGCAGGGGACAGGGAGGCTGTTGAGAAGAAGAGAAAGGCCTTTAAGGAATACAAAAGGTCAGAGGGGATAGCAGAAAAGGAGGTCTATAAGGATAAACTTCAGGAAGCGTGGAGAACAAATAGGAAGGCAAAAGCAAGCACGGAGGAGAGAATAGCTAGGGAGGTGAAAAGGAGTGACAAAAGATTCTATGGGTATGTGAATGACAAGGGGAAAAACAGGCAAGGGATTTAAAGACTTAGGGGGAGGGGGGGAAATAGCTGTTGGAGAAGAGGAGAAGGCAACACTCCCACATGAATACTTCACGTACATTTTCAAGACTGAGAAGGATGGAAAAGGGCCTGTATTGAATAAAAAGGGGAGGGAGGGCAAGGAGGCAGACACAAGTCCCTTCACAGAGGCGAGGATGTTGGAGGAGATAGGAAAAATAAAAATGGACAAGGCTATGGGACCTGAACAGGTACTCCCAAGGGTACTTTTAAGAGCTAAAGGTGGATCTGGCAGGACCTCTGGCAAAGCTGTTTAATCTATCCCTGGAATCGGGGAGGGTCCTGGGAGACTGGAAAAAGGCAGAGGTGGTACCGATATACAAGGGAAGGGAAAAAGGATGAGCCTGGCTACTACCGCCCAGTCAGTCTCACCTCGGTTGTAGGCAAGTTGATGGAAACTCTCATAAAGAAGAGACTGGTAGGGTACCTAGAGGAGGGGGGGTCTGAATGATGACAACCAACATAGGTTGACAGGTGGTGGATCTTGTCAGACCAACCTGATCAAATTATTATAGGTGGTTAGAGAGGTATATGATCAGGAGTGAGTGGTGGATGTGGACTATCAGGATTTCAGGAAGGCATTCAACTCCATTCCACATAGAAGGTTGCTAAGCAAATTAAACAGTCTGGATGTGGGAGCTAGGCTTACAAAGTGGGCGTAGGATTGTCTGGGTGGAGGACTCATAGAGTGGTGCTCAATGGGAAGCACTCCATGGAACTAGGGGTGAAGAGTGGGGTACCACAGGGGTCAGTATTAAGGCCAAGACCCCTAGAATTCTGTGGCCGCAGAATTTTGTGCAGAACTTGCAACATACCACAGAACTTCAGTGCCGCAAAATTCGCTGTTCTTGGGGATTCTTTATTAATATTTCCATTTATCCATAGAACCTAGTTTCCTTCCCCTCTTTTTATATCCAAAATCCCTCTATGCTCAGAATGTGATGTTATTAATGCTATAACATCTTACATTAGCTGATGAAATGGCTGCATTCTGCCACAGCAATGAATTGTCACTTATCTACCATAGCTCCCACTGCCAGATGCGATGGCACAGCACATCCAGCACAGTGATATTTTCTCAGCCTGCACTACAGCCTAATACAATTTTCAGTCTTACATTATTACGCTAGGGCCAGCTTAAACAAAACATTGACAACATCATAGACCTGTTAAGTCCATACCTTACTTCCTACAAACTTATTTTTGCCTTTAAAGTATAGAGACATTATCTGAAATGAATAACTGGTCAAATTAATTAATCTGTCATTTTTAAGAATAATAAAGTCATTATGCCCAGAAGAGTGGAATATAATAATGTGTAGACCTGTTGAAAGAATAGACCTGTTAAATAAATAATTGTGCTATACGCATTTTTGCCAGGGTTATTGATTACATATTGTCACTGGTTGATAGAATCAGCTAAAAGTTATGGAGAAATGTTGTTTGCAGGGCTAGCTGTTGGGCCAGAGGGTAGCATGTTGTGTTCTCATGCCAGCAGGTCAGATTCCGAGATGAACTCTAGAAGCTGGCTGGGCAGCACAAGGACTGGGGGAAAACATCACTGCTCTGAGACTGGGAAGGTATGACACAGTATTTGGTCATATGGGGGACACATTGTGATGAGCTGGATATCTTTATCTTACAGTGGATTCACATGCATGTCATGGCCTGATAGTGTTACAAAGTGTGTCAGGGGAAGCAGGTTGGCATGAAAAATGAGTTTTCCAATAGGTCCTTTATTCTGTTTATTCCATTTCCAAAGGGACCCATATGAATGAGGATACAATTTCATGGAAATTTAAATATATCTACTGTATATATACAAACACACACATATAGACTGACACATACTGTCTCTCTCACTATACACACACACACACACACACACACACACACACACACACACACACATTTTATGTATGTCATAGATTACATATAAATATATAAGTGATACACAGTGGGGACCTCATGAGAGGTATCGATAGCATGAGTATAGAAATACCTTATTTATCATAAAATATCTCCTTTGTGTATTTCATTTATGCAATAGGCTAGGACCTTAAGGGATAGATATTTTTTTTTGCTTTTTTAGGCATAACATTATTTCTATAAGTCTGTTTATTTTCTGAACTAGTGTTACTGTGTTTTCCCCCATCCTGATTATTATAACCACTGTCATTAAAGTGAAGTCAGGATGACAAGTAGACACTGTGATGTGGTAGTTTGTTAGTGCCGCAGAACTTCTGCAGAAATTACAAGCTACTGCCACTGTGGCAAATGGTAGTCTTACCGCAGAACTTGGTCCCAATGTGTCGCAGAAAAGTAGGGGCCTTGATTAGGGCCCATACTGTTTAATGTGTACGTGAGGGACTTAGTGGAGGGTCTAAATGGAAAGGCATGTTTGTTCATGGATGACATGAAAATTTATAACAGGTTGGATGCTCCAGAGGGTGTGGGGAGGATGAGACAGGATCTAGCCAGGCTGGAGGAGTGGGCAGAAAGGTGGCAATTGCAATTCAATGCAAAAAAAGTGCAAAATAATGTACATAGGGCAGAGTAACCCAATGCCACTTACTGCCTCGGTGGGGAAATCACTGTAGGTCCTAGAACAAGAAAAGGACCTGGGGATTTGGATCATGGACACATTAAAGGCTAGAAGTCTATGTGGATGAGCAGCTGGGAAAGTAACAAGAGTGATGGCATGCATTGGGAGAGGCTTCACTAGTAGTAGGAGGGAGGTGATTGTGCCACTATACAAAACGTTGGTCAGACCACACCTGGAGTGTGGAGTACAATTCTGGAGGCCCCATTTGCAGGGTGACAAGGATAGACTGGTAAGGGTACAGAGAAGGGCAATCAAGATGATCCAGGGGATACAGGGGAGACCATATGGGGAGCGACTGGAAGAGCTAGGGCTTTATACTCTGGAAATAAAAGGGGATGGGGGGACATGGTGGAAACCTTCAAATACATGAACGGAAAAAATAAGTTTAAGGGAGATACCATCTTCAGACTGAGTGAAAACAAAACCACCAGAGGTCATTCATTTAAGCAGGAGGGGGACAGATTTAAGAGGGACGTGAGGGGGTGTTATTTCTCAGAGAGGGTTGCATAACCATGGAACAGGTTGCTGGAGTGAATGATGGAGGTGAATACAGTGGAGAAATCAAAAAGAGTAAGGGATAACTACATGGGACTAGGAAGGGGAGGGGAGAGAGGGCAGAGGGGTGGGAGGTAAAAGCGAGGTGGGGACTTTCTAGGGCAGATTCGGTGGGCCAAATGATCCTTTTCTCCAAGCACAATTCTATGATTCTATGATTCTAATCAACATATGTAAGTATTCTATATTGAGGTTTATCAAGAAGGAAGACTTCTTGATGTGAATATAGTATCCTGGAGGATATTAAAGTTATCCCCGCTGTCCCCTAACATATGATCTAAAGAAAGCACAACTGGTTTTACAAATTTATTCACACCATTTAGGTAAAAAGTGGTTCAGTCAGTGAACCCACCCCAGAGTTAATACAGTAGGTCTATGGGGGAAGGAGGGCATCAAAACACTTTTGTGGACCTTTGGAAATATATAAATAGTAGCCCAAATTGGGTGGTCCAAAGTTAAGAAATCCCTGGTCTGCTCAACATCGTTAAGAAATTCCTGGTCTGATTATTTAAATAAAGAAACCAGAATTCCTCTTTGGAAAGATAATGGAGTTATTTGTTCTCAGACTTATAGACAATCACATCCACTCTTTATAAGATACTGTTTCAATTCAGAATTAAAAGCCCAGGGATTTGCAGTATTGAAAGAAACTGCTGGGACCTCATTTGGCCAAAGAGGAGCCCTGTGAGAGAATGATTGCTGTCTGAGTGCTGTTCTTTAAAATGGAACACTGAGCTGACACTGCACTTTTCCTCTAGTATCATACTTGGTGCTGGTTGCTGTAAAAATTTCAGATATACGGAGGGGAGTTTGGTCAAGCAGAACCTTCTTCCCAAGGAGGCACGTTTGAACTTAATTCTGTTTCCAAGGGTAAACCAACTGGTTTGTACATACAGTGCGCAAGAGTGAGTATATAGGTCCATACCTAGGGTAAGCCTGCACGCCTTGCTTAGGGCTATAAATACACATTTAAGTGCTGTGTCAGTGGCTGCGCCATAGACCACCAGTCCATAATCTATAGTAGATAGTATTGAAGTGGAGACAGAGAGAGATGGAGAGAAGTAGGTGGGAGGTTTTTCCTGTGCCAATATAGAACTCCAAGTTTGGTATTAACGGCCTTCACCACCGTGTCAATATATTGCGCAGGGAGAGGGTGTTATCAATTGTGACCCCCCCCCAAGTACTTGAAGGAATGCACCTGTTCTAGTGGGACCATCTTGTTGTTAGAGATATACAAAGTGGGATATCTCCTTTTAAGCTGAGGGCTAGAAAGAAGCATAGTTTTTGTTTTTTTATAATTAAGTGATATCTTTTGTGATCTGAACCAGTCCTCTACCTGGTAGAAAGTAGACTGCAGCTCACTCTGTAGACTCGATGTGAGAGATGCTGCTGAGAATGACAGCGTCATCTGCATCCCCTCTATTTGGAATAACCTTCCTACCCACCACTACGTCCCCCCCCTCTTACCCTACTATTAAACAACTTCCCAGGGAAACTTTTGCTCCCTCCTTCTTTTGCTCCTAGAAACTGTTTGCTTGACTGTTGTATTTGTGCTGTTCTACCAGGAGTGTAATTTGTCAATTGTTACCTCTCATTATTTGTTCATTGTTCCTATTTGTTTGCACTATTGCATTGCTTGACTGATTTGCAATTACCTTTTGAATTGTATTCAATCCCTAACCTTCCCCAGGTTCCCTCTTTCAAGCTGAGACCCTGACTGGGCGCATGCTCCTCTCCAGCAGCCGTGGCTGGGGAAGTCAGCCAGCCATCGCTGCATCTCCTGCTCACCTCCGGTGAAGCCGCATCAGGCTGAGCCCCTGACCAGGCGCACGCTCCTCTCCAACAGCCATGGCTGGGGAAGCCAGCCGGCCATCACTGCATTTTTTGCCCGCCTCCAGTGAAGCCACATCAGGTACGCTCTCCATTAAGACCTGGACCAGCCACCAGGTTTCTGATTGGCCTTTCCACACACTACTCACTCCTCATTAGATGTCACTCACTCTGGTTATGTGCCCATTGGCTGCATGGTATTTTTCATACCTTCCTTGGATTGTTGGCATCTGAAACTGCCCAGCTTTATTGAAATTATAAACTTTAAATGAGATTTACTGTTTCCAAGCCAATATTTTATTGTTAGCAGTATTATTTAGGCTAGGATTTTACTGCTACTTAAATTATTTGACTGCATTTTGTTGGTAACCAAGCTAGCAGCAACTTCTGGTTCCTTTGGAGCAGGGGACACTGATCTGCTTGATATTTTTCTCCCTCCCAGGCTACCATTAAATACAGGTCTGCTCTGCAAACCTTGGTTCTCCTGCCTTCTTATTAGTAATACTAGCCTTGGTGAGTTCCCCAACATTTGCTGATAGAGGAGCACAGCATATCAGCTTGCTCTGCATGGGCTAGCATTATATTGTGCAGCCTGTTAATTTCTCTGCTCTCCACTCCCCTAGTACACAGCTTTTATTACTCGCTGAGGGTCTGATTGTGTCCTGGTTTCATACTCGGTAGATAACATCTAATCCCTTTTTTAAACATTGTCACCCTTCTCCTGGAAGTATGGCATTCATTATTGCTATGCTTGAGTTCCTCCATCACAGAATACACTATCCTCCACTACATTATGCTGTACCTCAACCTAATCCAGTCTTGGACCCCCAAATTATATCTTATCCTACCCTTGCTCAATGTATCTCTCACTTTTCATTACCCCCCCCCATCGTACCCAAGCCTTGTGTTCTTCTCACTTTCCCCTCCTGTTTTCCTCACCTCCGACCATGAGAGTACTCTCCCCTTTATGTTAAATCAACAACTCAACATTAATGCCTCCAGCTCCAAAAAGACACCATTGACAAGGTTTTCTGAAAGGTCCCAGAGGAAAAAAGTGGTCGCTCTTCTGTTCAGTTCCTTAAAGAAAATGCTGATGCTGCTCCTTCTATGTTCAGGTAATGCTGAACTAAATCCTGGCCCACCCTCGCAACTTTCCTCCCCGTCAGAGTTTGCAGTTGCCCCGGGCCTTAAAATGATGTTGGTCAATATTCTGAGCCTGACCAAAAAATTTGTCTAACTACAAGCCTGGGCTGTGCATACTAATCCAGATCTTATCATTATTACTGAATCATGGCTCAAAAAGACTAACTCTGACCAACAAATTACCCTTACTGGTTATAGACTATTCCGAGCTGACAAGGAACGTCAGGGTGGGGGTGTAGTAATTTATTCAAAACTCAAGTACATAGTCTCAGATATCAGCTGCAAATCGTTAGCAAAGGAATTTGAGGTAGTTTCTCTGAAGCGCCACCTTCCCTCTTCCGAATGCATCAATATAATTGGGGGCTACAGGCCTCCGTCTGATGGCTCAGAAATCTTAATCACGCTCAGATCATTAATCTCCACTGCTAATACAGAAACATTTTTCTTAGGAGATCTCAGTATTGACTCACTTACATCAAAATCTCACTGCCTTAAATCTCTTTGTGATGAGCTTGGCCTTGTGCAATTAGTTAGTGCATCTACAAGGACTAATGCCATTAACTCAGACAAAAGCTCCCTTCTAGACATTATCTTATCCACTCATCCCCACAAAATCTCCCACTCAGCAGTATTCCACAATGATATGAGTGACCATGGGATTGTAGTATGCATAAGAGCGCAAACTAAGACCCGCCAGCAGTCCACATTTATAACTAAACGTTCCTTTCGAAAATTCAATACAGCAAATTTCCTCTTAAACCTAGGGGAAATCAGATGGCAGGATCTGTACCTTGCCAAAAATGTTGATGAGGTTATCTCTGTCCTCAATGATAACCTTGCCACACTGATAGATAAGCATGCCCCCCTAATCAAAGTCAGGGTGCATAAAAATTCTCACCCCTGGTTCACCCCAGGACTCAAGGCAGCCCTTACTAACAGGGACAAGCTCTGGGCCCAAGCTAGGCATTCCAAGAGCCATGCAGATTGGCAGGCCTTTAGAGCAGCCAGGAATGCCTGTGTAAAAAGTGTTTGCACCGCCAAAGCCAACTATTACATCTCGTCCCTCAAACGGGCAAACGGGGATTCACGCAAAATTTGGAGGACACTCAAATCCATTGAAGGGCGGCCCACTGCCCCCTCCGCTCCTACCAAGATATATGCAAATGGTAGGACTGTGGAAATTAATTCTCAAATTCTAGAAGAGCTCATTCCCATTTTGTTACAGCCAGTCTGACGTTCGACTGCTCACACTATGCCAACTACTTTATGAGACAGTCTGGCTCTGCCCCTTCCACCCACACCTCATCCTGCCCTTTCATCTGTGCTTGTGTAACTATAAAGAAGTTGAAGACTCACTTATTAAACTTGATATACGGAAAAGTGCAGGGGATGATGGCTTGAACCTTTCTTTCTCAGACTAGCTTATGCCCACCTTATAGCTCCAATTCTTCATATCTTTAACCTCTCTATTACTTCTGCTCTAGTGCTGACCTGTTGGAAATCTGCCCACATCCTTCCCCTTTTCAAATTGGGGACTCATGCAATCTTGACAACTACAGACCCATGTCCATGTTGCCCATCTTCTCTAAAATCTTCAAAAAATTGGTCTATAACCAACTAAAGCTTCAAATCGAAACCTTTTCACTCCTTAATCCAGCCCAATCTGGTTTCTGAGCAAATCACAGCAGTATCATGGCTTTGGTGAAAGTAAGAAATTATTGGGTCTCTGTCAGCGATGCTAAGCTAGTTACTGGTGCTGTTTTCTTGTACCTAAGCAAAGCATTTGATACTGCTGATCCCAACCTTCTAGTCTCTTGCTTTCCCAACGTAGGTGCTAGTCCATCCACCACTAAGTGGTTCACTAGTTACCTATCAGGGAGAACACAGAAAGTCAAAGCAGATGGCCTATTCTTTGCCCCCCTTCCATTGTCAGAGGAATCCCACAATTCTCCATTCTAGGCCCGATCCTGTTCTCTCTGTACATAAACTACCTTGACTCCAATATAACAAGCTCCAACCTGCACTTCTTTGCAGACAATACTGTTCTGTATACTTCTGGATCTACGGTATCGCAGGTCAGGGATGTTTTACAAGCTGATTTTGCTCAGCTTGAAAATAATCTGATAAAAGTCAAGCTGCTCCTTAATGCTAAGAAAATGAAAGTAATGATTTTCACTCACTGTACTGTTCCTGGTCACCCCCCCCCGCCCCACCAAATTAATTTATTGTTAGTGCACTAGGTGAATCTCTGGAAGTCGTCCCTAAATTTATATACTTGGGTATCTTGCTAGATAATAAGCTCTCATTTAATGATCACATTGATAAACTAACCAGGATGCTTAAAGCTAGACTAGGATTCTTTTATAGAAATAGGTCTCTATTCCCACTTGAGACACGAACAAGGCTCGTTCAGGCCACATTCCTTCCCCTACTCGATTCCGGTGATGTAATTTACAATACAGATTCAGTTTCAAACCTAAGCAAGCTTGACGTCCTTTATCACTGTGCATTACAATTCATTATCAGCTGCCCCTACCGTACTCACCACTGTGATTTACATACAGCTGTTGGTTGGACATCTCTCACCACTAGATGCCTACTTCAAGCAGGTATTTGGACCCTTAAGTTGCTCTTACAGAAACTACCATGCTACCTAACATCATTAATCAGCATCTCCCACAGTGCATATTACCTTAGGAAAACTGACTATGTCTTGCTCGATGTTCCTAGGACTCTTACTTCATTTGGCAAACGTGCAATTTCGTATGCCCTCCCAGCTATGTGGAACCAACTCCAATCCCTACTAAAGCTAACAAACATTGTCTCAGTCAACTTTTTCGGAGTGCTAATTGCATCTGAAATAAAAGATATTTGTAATTGCCACTAAGCACCCTTTTATCCCTATGTGTGCTTCTTGTCTATTGGAGCTATTGCCACTGCCATACTGAGACCTTTATCCCTCAACCTACTTTACCCCTTATTAATATTCCCCTCCCTACCTACCCTCACCATTATTATTGATTCCTTCTTCTAGTACTTCACCACTTTTTTATTTATCTATTGCATCTCACAGCGATAAAGTGATTAACCACATCTGATATTGTTTGCCCCGAATCTGCTCATATATCTGTAACCTAGTATCTGGCTATGAATTATCTGATTAGAGCTTTATGTGCATTCTGTATAATTGGTTATCAAAGTGTTATACTGTTGGTTATCAAAGTGTTATACTGTATAATGTACCATTGTATGCATATTAACTTCAGGTCCTCCTCGTGAATGAGCTTGCTCAATGGAGTCTTCCTGCAATAAACTTGAGCTTGAACTAAACCAGAAATGAGTTTTGGTTCAGTGCACCTTTCGTGGTTGTTGAACTGTAAATTAATACATAAATTCACCTACTACTATACTCTTTCAGTTTGCCTCATCTATTCAGACAAAATATGTGAAACTCAAAATTCAACTATAGTACTCTTTCAGGCTTGCTTGAGCCTTCACTGGAACAGGCTAGGGCCTCCCCAGGGAGGCAGGCCTCTCCATTTGAGAAACCCTGGTCTATACTGAATGAGGAACTAGTAGACTTCCTGGAGGGACATAGGTTACAAGATATCAAGAAACATAGGTATACGAGATTGAGGTCTTGCCAGATGAATCTTAGCTACTTCTTCAACCTAGAGACTAGGGCAGCCAATAAGGTACAGACAGTCAGTATATTATACTAGGATTTTATCAAGGCCTTCGATTCAGTCTCACATAGGATATGGATTAAGAAACTAATGAACATAGTGGTGGAGAAAAAAACTGATGCCTTGAGAAGAGAAATGGCTGTGGGAAAGTACACAAAGGGTAATGGTGATTGGAAAGTGTTCAGAGGTAAGGGAAGTAACACAAAGAGTACTTCAGAGGTGGGTATTTCTCCCAATTAGTCATGGGTGAAAGTGTTTTTTGTGCCTTCTACCTGTGGCAGCTCGGAAAAGTTCCATGAAAGTTTTTGGCAAAATCCCCCCAAAAATAAGTCCTGCTGACTAGTGGACCTCCTCCCAACCACCCCACATGAAAACAACATATCGCTGGTGACTAGTGGTCCCTCCCCCCACCGGATCAACCGCCCGATTTAAAAAAAAAATGTCCCTGGTTTTCAATAGCGATTGCTCCCTCCATCCCCTTCCCAACAGTGTTCACAGTCCAACAAATGCCCTAGTGGCTAGTGGTCCCTCCACCCAGTCACCCCTAAAGTGTACAGTAACACCCCCCCATCCCTATCTCCATTGGCACTGTTTAAAAAAAATCCCTGATTGTCTAGAGGATTCAGTCAATCCCCCCAATCTGACCAGGTCTAGGGCTCCCCACTCCTACTCCCCCATTCTCACCCACATCATAAACCCCAGTGGGCAAACCAGCACACCCCTCCTCTCTCCTCCATGACAAGCCCGCCCACTGAGATGTCAATAAATGAGCACGTTGCAGTACAAAAATGCCCTTATTCATTGACAGCTCAGTGGGCTTGCCGGCTGTGGCAGAGAGATGAAATCTGTGCCAGTCTGCCTGCTGGGGTTTATGATGGGGGTGTAAACAGGGTGGTGAGACACTTGCTGGGGTGGGTGGTGTGGGGCACAAGACTACCACTGAACACAAATGGATTTGGGGACTGGGGATCAGAGATGGGGAAGGGTTTGATTGAAACCATTAGATCACCAGGGATTTTTTTTAAACAGTGCTGATGGAGATTGGAATGGGGGGCTGTTACTGTATACTTCAAGGGGTGACTGGGTGGAGGGGTAGGACCACTAGCCACCAGGGCATTTGTCAGTCTGTGGGCACTGTTGGGCAGGGGCTGGAGGGATGAATCCCTACTGAAAACCAGGGGGATTTTTTTTAAAGTCGGGCAGGTGATCCAGTGGTGGGAGGGACCACTAGCCACCAGGACTGTGTTGGTTACATGTGGGGCAGGAGGGGGGAAGGATCACTAGACACCAGGGATTATTTCTGGCAAATGGGTTGGGTGGCAGTCGTAGGTAGAATTTCTTCAAAAGTCAGACTTTTGCTTGAATTCCACATGTGGAAGGTTTTTTGCACACATACCTAGTCCCAGCTCTTTTCAATGTGTTTATTTGAAATACTTGGGAAGCTATTATGGGCAATATCTGCTTCTTCTCAGATGACACAATGATCTGTGCATGGCTGGACACAAAGTAAGGGATAGCAGAATTCAAGGAGGAAATGGGCAAGTTGAAGAACTGGCCAACCATCAATCTGGCAGCTGGGCCTCAGTGCTAAAAAAATATAAATACCCACAGCAAAAATGCTTTCATTTGTTTCTAATTTCTAAGCTAAGTGATGCCAGGTCTGTATCATACAGAATGGAGCATCATAGATACATCTCTGGGAAAACTGAAGGAATATAGTATTCTGCCATATGAGAATTATACTAGGAGTTATGCTATGAAATGACAGATGTACGGAAGGTATTATACCCATATGAGTACATCTTCCAGCATGCTAGAATAGATCACCATCATTTTAATAAGTGGGTATCCAAATTATTTTTAAAGCTCTCAATATTATTTGAATTAACTACATAATTTGGAAATGAATTCCATAGTGGAATAATTCTCTGTGTAAAGAAAAAGCTTCTATTTTCAGTTTTAGGATAGGTTTGGGGAAGTTGAAACTTATGACTTCTAAGATTGCACAGTCTAGAGATGAATGCCATGCCCAGTTCAATCATTAGTTCCTCATCTGTAGATATTTTATACATTAATAACAAATCCCCCCTTGTTCTACGTTGCTCCAATGTATACATATTTAGCTCTCTCAACCTTTGTTCATAGTTCTTATTTTGCATTCTGTCAACTGTTTTTGTGATTTGTCTTTGAACTCCCTCCAGTCTCTTCACATCCTTCCTCAGATATGGACTCCACAACTGTAAGCAATAATCCAAGTGGGGTCTAACATAAGCCCTGTACAACGGCAATATGCAGTCTCTATTTCTAGATACAAATGATTTTTTTGATGCAACCTATTATCCTATTTGTTTTGTTGACCAATTGACCACAGTGTTTTCCAAAGTTTAGATCAGAAGATATAATTATTTTGAGGTATTTTTCTTCTTTAACTGTATTAAATGTCATACCATTTAGCATGTACTGATGATTTCTGTTGGTTTCACCAAGGTGCATAACTATGCATTTTTTTGTATTAAATGACATGTCATTTTTATGTGCACATTCTTCAAATAATTTTAGGTTGTGTGCTATGTTATTTATATCGTCGTCAGATTTAACTTTAGATATTATTTTAGTACCATCTGCAGATTTTATAGCACAGTTTAATAGATTTGAAATCATATCAAAAACAGATATATTGAACAAGACCCACCCCAGAACCGATCCCTGTGGCACACCACTGATCATATATCCCACAGATGATTGGTGCCCCTAATGCAAACAGTTTGCCTGCGTTTGTTCAACTATTCATCTACCCATTTAACCAAAATGTTGTTTATCTCTAATTTGTACATTTTGTGGATTAATGTTTTATGAGGCACTTTATCAAATGCTTTCGAGAGATCAAGGTAAATAATGTCTACTGGTATTTTTTTATATATATTAGATTACTTACAGTTTCATAAAATACTAAATTGAGTGTAAGACACTTGAGGAACCCTTCTTAAATATGGGTGACCACTGCTGATTTCCAGTCATTTGGGATAGAGCCAGTGGATAAGGACAGATTGAACATTTTGTAAAGTGGATCAATTAACCAATTTGACATCATCTTAATCAATCTAGGGAGCGATGAGTCTGGTCCAGGTGATTTATTGATATTTAACTTGTCTAACTATGTTTTGATTTCAGTTTTTGTTATTTCTAGCATATCTTCAACTGATGTATTACGTTTTTCAGCTGGGTTTATGTTTAAAGAGCTGGTTTTGTTGTACACTGAACAAATATGAAATATGTATTTAGTTCTTCAGCAATTTCATGGGGATTATCAGCTTCCAGGGGGCCAATTTTGAGGGGACCAATAGATTTTGGGGTTTGTTTTTTGTTGTTGACATAAGAGTAAAAACTCTTACCCTCATCTTTTATATGGGTTATTTGAATTCAATTTTTTTCCTTTTGGATTTTATTTTATTTTTACATTCCTTAAAATTACTTTATATTTATGTCTGTTGTAAGTACTGTTATCTCTGGCTAATATTCCGTATGCTCTTGTTTTGCTAGCTATTAGTTTAGAAATGGTAGGTGTCAGCCAAATGAGTATTTTATCTTAGTTATTGTATATGATTTTATTGTGAATGTGTTTGGTTTCTAATTCAAAAATTTTGTTTTTAATACATTATTTTTTTTTATTCATTTATTTATTTATTTGAGATTGGGATTAATACCTTTGAGTCATGGACTCAAAAGGTTCCAGGTCGATGAGAACAAAGATATTATAAACAACATGTACTTAAAATATGGTTTCAGAATACAATGCAGTTCAATTGATTAACAAGAAGTAAACATAAGTGCTTAGGATAATGGTGAAACCTGGAACCCTGGACACAACATAGCAGAGTTTGTATACAAAGCAAAAATTTGGAAAGCTGTCATAATTCATAATTCATTTTTATCAGGTAGTGTAGGGTCATTCGGGAGTTCATTGTGCCACTTGGGATCTCAGTATGAGAGGGATCTCTGTGCTTGAGTTGTTCACTTGAACTGTGTTACCAGTCCCTTCTTAACAGCAATCTGGGTCATAATCATGGGGTGAACAGTTTGGAATAGGGTGGCAGTTGAGGTTGGGGAATGCCCCAATAGAGACTTCTTGACAATTAGGCATGTTTACTATTTAATTCTAAGGGCAGAGGGAGCCAGCCTGTCCTTTGACAGAGGGCACAAGTATGTGTCTGATGATCAGCCCCTAGAACCAGTTGACAGGCTTTGTTAAGAATGGTTTTAACCCTACAGAGGGAAGGGTCAGAGCCAGCACCATAGATGATGAGACCATAGTCTAATGTGGATAGGACTGAGCATGCAGTGACCAATTTCAGGGCCTCTGGTGTCATGGCATGTTAGGTGCCAATAGAGGATGCCAAGCTTCATATTGGCAGTCTTCACAATGTGGTCAATATGAGTTCCAAATGTGAGGGCACCATCTAGGTGAATCCTGAGATATTTGAAAGTGTTGGCTTGTTCCACCATACATATCCATAATTCTTCAGGATCAGTGGAACCATTGTCCCATTTCCAGTTGTGAAGTGCCTCCATGATTTCATTGACTTTGGCTAAATTATAATTCTTGAAATTGTCTTACCAACTATTTTCTGGGGAATAAGTTTAATGGTAAATATTATTGTCATATGGTCTGGGTTTATTAGGAGGTCTTTTGTGGCAATATTATGAATTTTGTCAGGTGTGTTGGTAAGAAGTAAGTCCAAAATGTTGGTATTTCTGGTGGGTTCAGAAAGTAACTGATGAAGGCCATTAGACTTGTACATTTTCAAGAAATGTACTTTCTTGTAGGTTCCTAGTTGTACCTTCAACACAATTTATTCCAGGAAGATTGAAATCTCCCAGCAAAATGATATCTTTATTCATTTTATCAGTGATATATTTTAATATAGTCTGGTGGGTCAGAATATCGGTGTCAGGGGGTCTATAAGATACACTAACTGTTAATTTTTTTTTTGCTTATTGCTTATGATTTCTACCCATATAGTTTCAATAGTATTGTCTGACAAATCCTTTATTGGTTTATATGTGATTGTCATGTTCTCTTTATGAATAGGGCTACCTCCCCCCAACCTTTTTTTGTTTTTCTATTTTTGTGGTGTTATAGCCTTTTATTTTTGTATTCCAATTTGAGGTTTCTCCCCACCATGTTTCAGTTACTGCAGCTATATCGATATTGTCTCTTGTGACTATTAATTCAAGTTCATCCAATTTGACATGATGTACACTCCTTGCATTAGTGAGTAAAAATGTAAATCCCTCATTGATGTTGTTTGAGTGTAATTGTTTAGTATTATGTTTAACCGAATGTTTGTCCACCCTAATATCTAATCTGTCCCCTTGCCCCTTGGAATCTAGTTTTTTACCGCAATGTGTTTTTATGGTGTTTCATGAAAGATGCATCCTAAAAGTCTAGACTCTAGAGCCATGTTTGCTTAAATGTAGTCCATCATACCCGTATAGGTTGGGTCTATTTTCAAACAATTCCCAGGTCTTGATACATTCGATGTTTTCAAGGCACCATCTTCATAGTCAGTTATTGTATGATTTAATATTTTTTTGTTTCTTGTTACTCGGCCTTGGTACTGGTAAGACTTCTGAAATAATTGGTACCACATTCAAGTCCTGGAACATCCTAGTAGCCTGTTTCATGTCTTTGACAGTAGTTTCAACCTTGTGCCTCCGAAAGTCATTTGTTCCTTCATGCAGAATTGCTGTTTTGGGGTTTATGATTTTTTAAAAATTCTTGGCAGCACAGTGGATATGTCATTAATGGTTGCCCCACTATACCTGCAGCTTGCTGATTTCTCCTTATTCTCCCTAGTTGAATATATTTCAGTAAATTTGGTCATAGAGTCCCGTAGTATGAATATTCATTACAGCAATGGATCAATTGTAATGTCTGTATTTGTACACTTGTTTATGTTCAAGTCTGATACGCTATTACTTTGTACTGATAACTGAATTTCAGGGTTTGTTTCCATAGTGTTGTCCAATAATAGTGGGAGCTGGGTAGTACTGGTCAGATCTGGGATAACAGGTTGAGGTTCATCAGGAATTTGTAACAGTGGGTCAAAACTGTTGTAGAGTGGTAACATAAATTTTTCAGCCTTTCTTCCCTTTTTCCCCCTTAGGTCTGTATTTACCCTGCATTTATTCTTTTTATTGATAAGGACATTGACATGAAAGCTGGATCTCTGTCTCTTGGTCTGCATCTGCTCCTGCTAATTATTGAAAGCTGACATCATAATCAACTGCTTAGAAAATAACATTGGAAACAGAAACTCAAGACAACAGTACAAAATTGGGGTATGGTACTGGAAAACACCACAGAGGAAAAGGACCAAGGGGATCATTATATCAGAAAGTCTAAAAAACACACTGCAACAGAGCTGTGGGTCAGGCAAACAGGATGCTAAGAGGCACAGGAGGAACCGTAGAATCTGGGAGTTGATTCTCCATTTGCACAGGTCACTGGTGCAACCACATCTGCAAAACTGCACAATGTACTAGAAACAACATCTGAGCAAATAATAAGACTTACTAGGGGCAGTACAGCACAGGGCAACCAAGATGATCACAGGGTAGGGAACAAGACATACAAAGTGAAGCTTCGGGACTTAAACATATACACCTCTGAGAAAAGGAGGAAAAGAGGAGAGATAATTGGGACATGCAAGTGCCTACATGGGATAAACATGCCAGACACCAAGGTGCTTTCTCCTTGAGCTGAAATATAAGGAAAAGAGGGAATTCATGTAAACTCACAAAGAGAGACTCCAGAGGGCTATCCTTCAGCACCTCTTCACACAAACAGTGTTGGATGTGTAGAACAAACTGCAGAAGGCAGGGATACTGACCAATTTAGTGAGTGGCTTGAAGCAAGGTTTGGACAGGCATATGAGATTAGTTAGAAAAGAGGTGGCTGACATAAAGTGAGGATGACCACTATGACCAGTACAGAGTAGCTATGTAGGGTGGGCAGATTGAATGGGCTGATGGGCCTTTTTCAGCTTTCATTGTCTATGTATCTAGATATCTCTTGAAGGGCAATGTTGGGTCATTGTTAAGTGAATAATCTGTCTCCATGATAGTAATTTAGGAGTAGATTGCAATTTTTCCAAACCAAGCCACTCTTCAGCAATATGACTATAAAACTTTGATATAGTGCCCAGCTCTAAAATAATATTTTTTTAATTTTTATTTTAGTTTGTGTTGACTGGGTAAGTGCACTAGACAAATCCTGCCTATTTTCACGTGCGACCCAGGGGAAGAGGATATAGATGAATGCCAACTGACCTTGAACCAGATTAAGCTGTTGGTGGTATTTTTAGTGAATGAGGGAAATTTGTCCATGACACCAGGGAAATTCCCCTACTCTTGCCAGTAGGGGGACCCTGTTGCTGTGCGTTATGGTCATTCTGACCCTAACCTTGGAGGAGGAAGGTTTGCTGCAGAGGGCTATGATGGCCCAGAGTTCAGAAGAACAGGGTTTTTTGTTGCAGGAGGGATCCACTGAGGTGGCAGCTGGGATGCACCCGATGGGTGGCCAGCATATCACCCGAGTCAGCGGTCCCTTGGAAGTTTCTGAAGTGCAGCCTTTAAGTTTGGCTGAGAAGAGGTATTGTTTGGAGGAGGAACTCATCAGAGTGAGTGAGTTAATTATGCAGGGGAATCAGACAGCGGACCCAGAGGAAGACCGGAAGAGGAAACGTTCTATGACATCGCCGGGAGCCTTGGAGATGGCAGGGCCGAGTAAGCTGCATGTGGCTGTTGAGTGGCCAGTTTCTGAGAGTTGTCCAGAATCTCCAGCTTGGGGGGATCTCACTGATGCCTCCTGGTCCCTGGAATGAGCTCTGCAGGATGCTGGATGGATCCCTGTGTCGGGAGATGCGTGGAAGCTGGCTGGAGAAGTCACATCTATGCCTATTGCTTCAGATGCTCAGATAAGTACTGCTAACACTGTTAGGGATGTTTCTTCTCTATCTCACCCAGTCTTGTGTAATGAGTCCCCTAGTCCTCAGTCTGCTCCTCGGTCTGCCCTTCCCTTAGCCGGTACGCCTGGTGGGGGGGCTGAAAATCCAGCTCTTGATACAACAGAAGTGCAGCAGCTGGTTCCTGACCGCTCTGAAAAGCCTACTTATGCTAGCCATTTTCGGTAGCCTTTGGAACTGGCTATATGGCGGAATGCCATTCGTCTGCACTATGTGGGCCCCAGAGATAATCCCCCTGATCGATTTAATATTGGGAAAACACTTTTGAAACGTAGTATGGGATTCTCACCCTCTAAAGTTTATGCTCTAATTCATGTCCCTGGGGAGTTTATTTTTGGCATTAGTTTTTGTACCTCTGCGCTATTGGAGATCTTTTGGAGCCAATATTTAAATCTGAAGACTAATCCTTTATGGTCTGACTTTATTGTTTTGCCTTTATCTTAACAGCCCTTTCGGGTTATCACCGTTCTGTTTAGGAATGAAGAGGTTAATGTGGTTGATATTGTGAACTGGCTAAATAAGAGATGTGACATTCAGGGTAATCCTGTTCCTATCCTGGACGCTGAGGGCTTCTGGAATGGGGGATGGAAATTTCGGGTGAAACTGCATTCTACAGATTCTGATTTAATACATTTACCTAATTGTTTTTTCCTAGGTAGGGATAAGGGCTTCCTTTTTTACCCAGGTCAACCCAGAGTCTGCTTCAAATGTGGGTCTAGGACTCACATTAGCACCTCATGCGATGTGCTTAAGTGTTCTCACTGTGGGGAAACTTGTCACCCTAGTGCACGTTGTTTTCAGACTTCCAGATGTAATCTTTGTGATCAGCTAGGACATGCTTTTGAGACTTGTCCTCTGGATGCTAAAAACACACCTGAAGCAGATTTTGGGGTTCAGGACCATTACATTCAGTTGGCTGTGCGGCAAAGCCTTTCTTCTGTGGGAAGGATAGATCCTAGTGTCCCTGAGGCTGGGCTTACATTGGCTGGGAAACCTCTGCCTGAGGAGCCTGCCTTGGTTTCTGCTGATATTGATTTAAATGATGTTGCGGCGCCCGTGGCACCTGAGCTGGAAGTTATGGGGGCTGCTGGTCCTGCCCCCGCTTTCGGTTCCAGTCCCCTCTGATGAAGGGTTTACCACTGTTAGTGGTAAAAAAGGGAAGGTGCTGAAAGGGAAAAGTAAAATGGCTAAGAAATCCACTGTCTGTGTCTCGACGCCTCCTATAGCTGACCCTAATATTTATGAAGTTTTGATGGAGGATTTAGAGGTGGTGTCAGATTTGGTCCAGTCTTCTGTGGCCACTTCTCAGCCTGACCCTCTGGAGCCTCTAAGGGACCATTTGGAACCTAGGCCACAGGATTGTAAAAGTGGAAGGGTGACTCTGGCCTCCAGCAAAGTGAAGTGGTATATTCTTTCTGTAAATTATGGCTCCATTTCACTTTCCGGTGGCATCCTTGAATGCGAATAGCATTAAGACTCCTGCTAAGCGTAAACGCACTTTTTCTCAATTTGTGCATGAGAATTTAGATTGTGTCTTTTTTCAAGATGTTTGTTTACATTCTCCTGAGGAATTACTGGCTGCTACCACTGGTTGGGTATAGGGGGACTGTTTTTGGTCACAAGGGAAGGATTTATGTAGTGGGGTTGGGATTTGTTTCTATATGTCACATGTTCAAATGATTCATCATGTGGAAATTATGGAAGGCAGAGCCTCAGTTCTGGATATTAAATGGGGTTCCATGCCTTTGCGTTTATTGAATGATTATGCACCACAAACTAAATTTGATAGGGTGACCCTTTTTAAATCACTTTATCCTTTTTTGTGCACTTCTTCTATGGTAATTTTGGGAGGTGATTTTAACTGTTCTTTACCCTCCCAGGTATCTCCAGCCTACGGTAAGAAGATTTACTGTGGTGTGGCTTGTTTGGCTCAACTACTTGCAGATGTTGGTTTAGTTGATGCTTTTGGGCCTACTGTTGATGTGTCTGGAAACACGTATTTTTGTGGTCCCCGAGCAACCTGGATTGATTATTTTTTTCTTTCCTCAGGGGTTACTGTACAGTCCAAATGTTTACAAGAGGTGGCTACGTCTGACCATAAGCTACTTAAATTAATCTTGTGTGAAGTGCCAGAAGTCCAGAGGGAACCAGGCCTGTGGAAGTTAAATACTGCCTTACTAGCTATCCCTAGTGTGGCTGAAGGGTTTCATTCTCTCTCTTGCTAGCACATCAGTCTGTGTTTTTTTTGTATGATGACTTAAATTCTTGGTGGGGGGATACCAAAAATGAAGTCAGGACTTACTTTAAGGTAATAGGTAGAATTAATGGGAGGCTTCGGCATGATGAGCTTCGTTATCTACGGGGTCAACTTCATTTCTGGTCCACTCTCTGATAGCATCTTGGGTCTGACTGTCTTGACAGGATTAAGGAGTTGAAGGTGGAGTTGGTACGGTTACGGTTACAGGTTTTGCAGGATATGGAGCAGAAGCATAAGTATGGGATTTCTGGTAAAAAGTGAGATACCTTACCTTTTGAATCTATGAGGCTTTTTAAGGAATCTCGTAGTATGCTGTATTTGAATACTCCAGGGGGTGGGAGAGTATCGACTACTAAAGGCATTTTGGATACTATCCATGCTTATGCTTCTGACTCTTTTAGGAGTAGATCCCTGGCAGAGGCCTCTATGTGTGATTGGTTATCCTGTAGGATGTTGCCTGTTTTGGGGCCTGAATTTCAGCATACTTCGGTTGAACCCATTTCATTGGAAGAATTAAAATCTTTTATTTGGTCCCTGAAAGCAGGCACTACTCCAGGTTCTGATGGGCTACCTCATGAGGTCTATAAGGTACTTTGGGAAGTGTTAGGGGTGGAATTTTGTGAGGTCTTGAATGCAGGCTTGCAAACTGGTAATCTCCCTGAGAGTATGTTGCAGGGTGTTTTGTTGTTGATTTAGAAAACTAAAGGAGAGAGGGGGGATTTGAATAATTAGAGGCCTTTGTCTCTGCTAAATACTGATTATAAAATTCTGATGAAGGTATTATGTACTCGTTTACGGGGGATTTTGGATTCTTTGTTACATCTTTCACAGTTTAGTGGGGTACCACAAAGGAGGATTCAGGATGCCCTGATTCTTCTCAGAGAGATTCTGTATAAGGGAACTTTCAGGGAAATCTTTGGTCATCTGGTCTGTCTTGATCAAGTGAAGGCTTTTGATCAGGTAGAATATGTGTACCTCTGCGACACCTGGCGGAGCTATGATTTTTCTTTAAAATTTATAGGATGGTTGCAGACATGCTATAAAGGTATTACTTTATTACCGAGTGTGAATGATTGGTTGGGAAGGAAGGTTAGGGTATAAAGGGGTGTTAGGTAAGGGCGTCCTCTTAGCCCCTTATTTTATGTTCTTTCCTTAGACCTCTTCTTCCATGCCTTAAATAAGACAGATGACATTATAGGACTGTCAGTGGGTTGTGCAGATCCACAGATTGTTTCTATAGCATATGCAGATGATTTGGTCCTGGTGTTGTCGGATAGGGCTTCGGCTGTACCAGCGCAGCTGTTATTAAAGACTTTTTCTGAAATATCTGGCTCCTCCATCAATAAGCTTAAGAGTGGGATCCTACCATTGGGGTACGATGCTGCTGATGAGGCTTTGATTTGGGATATGCCTATTGATCTTTGGTATCAGAGGATTCTTGGGTTTTTTTCTGGAGGTATTGATGCTCATAGGTACAATTGGGAAAGACAGTTGTTGGAGGCACATGACAGAGAGGCTCTCTGGAATAAAGGCCGAATGACAAAAGCCAAATGGATTTACCTTCTTAAGACCTTTTTATTGCCTTATTTTTTATTTGTAGTGGCAGCTTAACCCCCTTCTTTAGAAACTTCTCTCTCTATAGTGTGTTTTTTCTTTGTTTATGGGGAAGTAGGTTGAACCCAGTACAGAGGGGTATAACATATTTGCCTGTTAGTGAGGGAGGTCTAGGGATGTTGAATCCAGTGGTATTTCTTCATAGTATTTTTCTTTTTTATAATTTAATTCCATTGCTTAAAGGGGAAAGTAAGATCTGGACCCTGTGGGTGGCTGATGGTATTGGTCTATTTTTGGAGCAATGGGACTCTGATACCTTTTTATCACATCAGGTCAAGCTGAGCACTATGGCTAGCCACTTTCAGGGGATGTTTCGGAAATTAAAGTCCTGGCATATTGTTAAACAATCTCTTTCTCTTTAATCGCGGAAGCAATTTTACTGTTGTATAATACAGGATTTTTTTTATGCAGCTCCATGATTTTGGAATTTGTCCAATTCTGATCAACATTCCAAACTGCAATTATTGGTTAGCAAAAAGTTCCCTAAGTATATGTGGGATTTTTTATAGCTTTGTCTACACAAACGGTTGGGGGTGAAGGGTAATATGAAGCATAGGGAACTCTTGGAGAGGTTCTGTCCCGGGGAGAAGACTTGTGCAGGAGTAGTTGAAACATTGCAACATTTTTGACTGTCCCTTTACTGTGTCTTTCTGGTCTTACTTCCATGCTACCTGGCCACTGAACCCTTTCCAGGGTCATCCATCTGAGCTCTGGACAGAGGGGGTTCTTCCTGGCTCATGGGTCATTTATGATTCTGTTACAATTCATCTTTTGATGGGGTACATAGGCTTTCAGCTGTGGCAGGCTCGGTGAAGCCTTATGCATCAGAAGCAATTGAAAACTGAAACTCAGGTATTATTTACTATTAGAAAGGCAGTACTCAGCTGGAGAAGGCTGGAAAAGGGGAAAGTGCGTCCAGAACTTTATAAACTTTGGTGGAGGAAAATGAATTGGCTTGACACAGGGTAGGGGTTTGTTTCGGAGCCTCCCCCCCCTTCATTTTTTTTTTATTTCTCTTTTATTGTAAAGGTTTTTTGGGCCTCTATGTTGTTTTTAGGAGGTCATTGCCATGTGTACTAACTTTTATTATAAGGTCCATGAGTTTATACATTTTGTTTTTAGGCTTTTTCAACTCTGCGTGGAGGGCAGTGATTCTTTTTCATATTGTAATTATTTTTCAGGTTCTAAGTATTTTTTTGGGAAGATAAATTGTACTGTTAGTGATTGTTTTTTTATACTGAGATGTTTTGAACTGTCTGTTTTCCTGTTTTCTTGCATATGAATTCTTTTTCTCTTGTGGAGGGGAGGGGGGGTTTAATATTTTTTATGAAGTTCAGGACTGGGGAATGGATTTTTGTATTGAAGGTATGCTGTAATACTTCTCTTTGTTTATTTTTGTTGGTATTCTGATTTTGTGAGCTGTAACACATTTATGTATGCATTGTTCTTTCAAGTGTTAATAAAAAATTCCCCTACTCTTTTCGATAAGTGCCATGGGATCTTTAACATCCACCTGAATTACCACCAATCCAGGCAGATGGGACCTCGGTTTAACATCTCATCCGAAAGACGGCACCTCAGAAGTGCAGCACCCCTCTCATGCTGCACTACAGTGTCAGTACTGGGCTATTAACCCAAGTGCCAGATGTGGGAACTGAACCCACAGCCCTCTGATCTCCCAGCCTCAGAGGCTGTAAGTCTCTCTCTCACGTGCATGCTGGAAAAGAGTATGTATTGGTTTCAAACGTGGCATACATTTAAAAAAACCTTTTCAGATCTGATCATGTGTATTGACTTGCAGCATTGAAAACAAATTATCTTCTGTTGCAGAGTAAATTGGAGAATCCAAAGATAAACATGGAGTCCTTTCTATGATAGCATGCTGTACCGTAATTGGTGTAAAACCTTTGGCAGAGTCTGTGTTTAATCCTATTGCAGATTGATTAATGTAAAGATTTGTGTATCCATGCCATCTCTCCTTTAGAAAAGAAATACTTAAGATTCAGGGTTATGGCAAATTTGCCAAAGACAGTAATAGTATTAAAGGTGGTAATGGTATTTTGAACAGAGTCCCTTGTTTAGCAATCTGATTTCATCTGTTGAGAGTTGATAACTGGGTAGTCTTCTAACTCTACCTGTTATTAATATTTTTACCAATAATCATTGTAGCTTTGAAAAACAATGCCTGCCTCTGTCCTATTTCTTCTTCCTGCCTGTCCTTGGGGATTTTATATCAGGTGGAACCTTGTTCAGTTAGGCTTCTCCATAAGCTGGTGATCAAGAGAATGTAACACAGCCACAAAAATAAATCAGGTAAAGACTTTTGACTAGATTTTCCAAATTCTTTGTGAAGACATGGGGCCTGATTCTTAAAAGCTTTGAGAGTGGTGCAAGGTGCCTGTGCCAAAATAAATGGCGCAAGTGACACCTTGTGTCAAATATTACCCCTGGAGCTATTCTGAAAGGCAGCCTGCATCAACCGCAGGCTGCCTGCCCCAAACAGGGCCTGAGCCACCCATGCACCCACAAATGGGCTGTGACACAGTGCAAGGGGGCATGTGGCAGATGCAAGCTGCCACAGCCCCCTAATTGGGATTCTCATAACTCTCCTAGTGGGTGAATTTCTAAGTACACTTAGACCAGCCAGGGCTGGTCTAAGGGTACTTAAAAAAATCCCCTCTGGGATAGTTGGCTGGTGTGCTATGCATCAGCAAGGTCCCTGGCATTGGTGTTCTAGTGTCCCCTATTGTCCCCTTATGTATTTTCATTTAACTACCCTCTCCCAGTCCCAATGCGCCATTAATTCTTCTGAATCAACCACCCACTTCCCGATCCCTGATGTACCCACTGTGTGGCTACAGTCCATTTCTCTGGTGATCTAGTGGTCCACCCACCCCAGTAGATAGTACTCACCTCCTGCCCCCCATCCCAAAGAGAACTGGGTACTGGCACAGTACTCCTTTCACCTCTGCTGCCGGCTGATGAATGAACTGTCAGTGAGTTCCTACTGTAACAGTAGGAGATCACTGACAGTTCCTTTGGCAGCCAGCAGCAGAGGCGAGAAATGTGCTGTGCCAGTACCCGGTTCTGTTTGGGATGGGGGCAGGGTATGGGTACTACCTACTGGAGTGGGGGGGCACTAGATCACCAGGGAAAATGAACTGTAGCCATACAGCGGGTGCATCAGGGATTGGGAATCGGGTTGTTGATTCAAAAGTATTAACATGATATCGGGGTTCGGGGAGGGGGTTGTTGAATACGATGAATTAAGAACATCAGGGTTCGGGAAGGGTTTGGTGCATTGAAATACTTCAGGGGTTATCGGGAATCTGGGATGGGGTTGGTGACAATTGTTTCTGGTGACATCGGGTATTGGTGGGGGGTCTGTTAGCCAACAGGGACTGGCTAGAGTGGCACATAGCCACCCCTCAACTTGTGGCACACCCTTAGGATGTGCCTTCTGTTTGGTGCATAGCCAAGGTCACTGCAAGATGTGGGACTTTTCCACCACGACCCTGCCCAATAGAGAATTGGGTGCAGGGTCCCTGGTGTACAAGGCTTTGATGCAAGCTGCCTTTGGGGGCAGCTTGCATCAGTCTAGGGGGTCTTTGAGAATTGACCCCATGGTATCCTATTTTGAGTTGCACCTGTATCAAAAGAAATGTGCCAACATGTTTGAGAGCTATTTTAAAATGTTTTGATGAATTTTATACAATTTAAAGAATCAGTGCAATGAACATTTTTTGGGAAATAAGTGTCATAAATACAATGTTTAAAATGGTCCCTGACAATTTACCTTAACCAATACTTTCTTAAGCTTTCTTTTTGACTGTTTTGTTCTTCTCTCACATCCTACTCTACACACACCCTTGCCAGGATTGCCAGATGTAATCAGAGTGCATCACGGTCATTTTGCGATCACCTGATAGACCTATGATGCGTTTCTGTTTGACCATAATGCAAAGTTTTGTTATTATTCATATAGCCGTGCACATTCACAATCACTGCCACCATCATATAGTGCAAGGAACAGGGCTACTTTTGTTTCCTAGTGAAGCTGCAACTCTAGTAGTTCTCATTGCGTCTTGACTTCTCGAGTTTCTGATTCTCAGAGTGGAAAGTCTACTTACTGCATGAACTGCAATGTAAGCTGGCAAGAGATATGCATGGGGGAGCCAACCCTATTAAAATACCCTCCACATTTTTTCATTTCAATTTACTGTAAGGAAAATCTTGAATTATTCTGCTCTGCACTTTTGCCTTGCCTGTACTATGACTGCTGTCACTTTCCACCTGCCAACCTTGATTAGGCCCATTCCATTCCACCATGCCACCACACACACAGTAACTTGACACTGACACTGTGGGTTGTGTCAGATTGGTGAATGACTGACACTGACTTGAGGCTGGCTAATAATGATTTTGTTGTTCCAGTCCTGATGCCAGTGGTTCATTTAATTGTGCTGCTTGTCCCACAGAATCTCCAATGTGTCTATGCCCTGCCTCTGACTCTGTGTGCGTGTGCGTGTGTGTGTGTGTGTGTGTGTGTGTGTGTGTGTGTGTGTGAGTAACTTGTCTTTCTGGACCTTCCTGACTCTCAATCACTTTTTCTGTGCTGGGGTTGTGGAAGCCATGGAGTCAGCAACTCAGCATGCAGAGAGGGAAGGAGGGATTGACTGGCAGGGGGACTCAGGAGGCAGAAACAGATTGAACTGTTTGCAAGATTAAAAACATGTTTACATACTAGTAGTTATGTTATGAATGAAAAAGAATGTAAAATTGTGCAGGTTCGCGCACGTTAGCCTACGATCGTTGCACCACAGTGCATTGTGGGAAACCTCTGCCCGAAAACAAACATGGAGGGTGTTAGTTTTTTCATGCAAATTAATAGGACATTTTTAATATAACTAACATTTAAACACTAATTTCTAAACACGCCCTTTGCAAAACTAGTAACCGGGAGTCATGCTGGCATATATAGTCAGGTTGTGAAGAACTTTTTTCCCCCCATACTGTTCATTGCACTGCTGCTTTAGACTTTACTATTTTATGAAAAATGATGGATACTTCATGTATTGATGCATGCACATCACTTTTTTGATGGAAGTGAAAGTCAACATGTCACAGTCTTTGGTGATTGCAAAAGAAAGTTGCACCATCATCTTTTAGGTAGCTTAACTATGTGTTGTCAGTTGGTAATTGCAATAGAAAGCAAAACCAAGACCTCTCACTTCACAATTTCTTGAACTTGTATTCGACAATACACCTTTACTGAAGCTGAACAAGTGTCAGTTAAAGGTTTAGAAAGTCGACTCAAGACACTTTAAGAACTGCTTTTGTCTTTTCCTCAAATGGTTTTCTCCAACTACACGGCATATCAAGGAAGCTTCAAAATTTAGATTTGTCAAGTGCTTTACCATAGTAATCGCATCAGTCTTAGAAGTCAGTGTCAAACTTGAGTAAAGGTATGTTATCACACTTAACTGGTTAATTGACAGTACAACAGATTTACATGCCGTGATTCCTAGTAGAAAACTTGCATGAGGTCTTCACACATGTAACAATACAGAACAAGTTGGATACTGGCAGCTTGCTGTGCATTTACAATATTGTAATATACACAGATTTAGGAATGAGAAATTGTTTTGTTGCAGGAGGTACTGCATTGGTACCACATCACCTGTTATCAATTGTGAACAGATTCCTAATGTTTATAATAATACTTAAAAGTCTGTATGTGCAAATTGACAACATTTACAATACAAACTAAGACTACTATGCCTCTTGTTACTGAACTCAGCGAAGGCCTTGACAATAGTATAGCACAGTTTAAATCTCACAATAATTGGTGGAATATTAATATATAAATGAAGCAATCTTATCCTTCCATTAATAAAATGATACGAGATATTTTTTTGTATTCTTTGGTAACTAGGTAAGACCCACTAGGTATAAGTGCCTGCATTCAGGGGCAACCAAGGAGCACTGATGCGGTTAAGTGACATGCATAGAGTCCCACAGTATGAAAGCAGAGGTTGTAGGAATCAATCCAAGTTCTACTGGATGTACAAAGCTCATTCACAGCTTGTCAGTCTAACCTCTAGGCTATACTGCCAGATTTCTAAGAAACTTTACCTTCAGGCCTAGTGACACAGAGGGCAGAGACATCTATTTTGTCTCATCTGCCACCATACTGGCAACCCGGGTTTGATGACAGACTCAGTTCACCAGGGGCTGGCCGAGAAGAGGAGGATTAAGCATTCAGAGGATGGCTCTCCTTCTATGGGGTGGGAGGGCTGTGGGTCCCAGAAACTGTCTGGCCCCTAGCTGAGGCCTGGGGATCAGTAGCCAGCTTTGGCACAATGGGGCCTGGAGGGTTGGCGGTCATCGACGTCCCATGCATAGTAGCGTGTGAGAGACATCTAGACAACATTGCATGTCCCTCCATGAGTAAATTAGACATATAGGCTGGTCACAGCATGGAGGAAACTGACCCTCTGCAGGCTCCACAGTGGAATGCAGGACCACTTTCCCACACCAGATCCATAATGTTGGCAGGTGACCCCTGCCATTGGACCCCATCACAGGTGTTAAACTTTGGGGGAAACTATCTGGATACAGTTCTTCAGTGGTGAGGACCTCCCCCATTGGCACACCACCATGGGGGTAAACTGTGGGGGAAGACTGCATGAGGTAAGTATCCGGACATTAGCGATGGGGCTGGGGGGGCTTGATGGAGTATAAGGCTGTGCCTGGTAAAAACAAATTAATGGCAAAAGAAACTTTAGTCCAGTATTATTATGCACAGTTCTGTTGCTTGTTGATATGCTTCCATACAGGGAAACTAAAACAAAGCAACAGAATGACTTGCATACTAAATGCTGTATAAATACCCAAAGCAAAATAATTCTTTAATTTGTTTTTAATTTCTAAGCCAAGTTAAATGATGTTTGTAGCATACAAGATGTGTGGCATAAATGAAGTGAATTCTTAAGGAGCAACATACTAACTGGGAAAACTAGGAGAAGCTTGATATTTGGACAACAGAGAATGCAGAATATTTTCTGTATTTATACTCCATTTATTCTTTATTTATAAGTGCTTTTACATGAAAACTGAATCTCTGTCACTTGGCCTACCTCTGCTCCTACTGATTGTCAAGAAGTGACATCTGCTTATGGCATAACGACTGCTTATGGAACATATTATTAGGAAATGAAAAGCATAAGATTATGAGATTATGTCACTTGTAGACAAATATCAGGAGCAGAAAAAAGTCCAGGGGCCTGATGGCAACTCGCATCAATCACTAGTGCACTAGGGACCCTGCACTTGATTCACTATTGGGAAGGGTCTTGGTGGCAAAGTTTCAAGGCTTATGGCAACCATGGTCCTGCATCAAACAAACGGCACATCTGAAAGGTGTACCACAAACAATGGGGAGGCCCTATGCCAATAGTATCATGGACAGTAGTACCTGGTGGCTAATGCTCCCTTGGCACGGGGTCATAACAGCGCAAAGAAAAGAGCTCTGACAATGAATGCCTGAAGAACATTTGTGAGTGGCAGAATAAGGTCAGGGAACACCGCCAACCTCACAAAACATCACACGGTCCACAAGTGAATAGGACTTCTGTATTTTATGTGGGGTCTTCGCCCCCTGCACACCCCGATATAGGGAGCTTTGCCCCCCCCCCACTCTCTGGAATTAATATAACTAACTGCACGAGGGTGTTTTGGGATGGGTAGAAACTCGGAAGGGCGAAAAACTTGTTAAAAAAAATAAATTGCCTGCAAAAATCAGACACAGCAAGAGACCGGGTGAAGATTGAACCACGATCCCAGGTCTCCACTGGCACTGTGTGGTGGTGCTTTAGCCACTCTAACATGAGAGTGACTCGGCAAGGCACCAGATCACACAGACATTTCTCACTTTCATTCTTCCTGCACAGAACAACAGTGGTAGAGGTCATTCCCTACCGCTATTATACCCCTGTTGCTGTGAATGCTTTAGCAGTCATGACAGCATGGTAATTGATTCGCTCTTTTTTTTGCGTTGTTCTGACTAGGTGCCATGCCTCCTAAGAACAGATCACATTGTCAGGAAAACAGTATCACATCCCTGGTGGTCTAGTGGACCCCCCAGATCTGCTCTCTGATCTGCCCTTATAATGAAGTGTATTCATCCCTGGTGGTCTAGCACCCCCCAAGCCCTGATCCACGATCTGCCCATATACTGTAAATAATTATAGCCCTGGTGGTCGAGCAGACCCCCCCACCCTGATCCCCTGTTAGTATGATAATTATATTCTTGGTGTTTTAATGGCCCCCCTGCCCCGCTTCCCTTCTAGTAACAGACAAACATTCTTAGAGGTCCAATGAACACCCCTCCCTATCCCCAAGCAGTCATATAATAGAAAGGGAGGCAGCATAGCGCAGTGGTTTAAGGCTCTGAACTGCAAATCTGGTGACATCCAGCAGACCAGACCTGGGTTTGAATTTCACAGCTTGCACTTGCATACTGCGTGACCCTGAGCAAGTCACTTAACTTCCCTGTGCTCCCAGGTTGCACCTGTAAAAAAGCTTTCAGCTTAGTGTGCTATTCCTGGTTAAACAACTAAAAAAAGAAATATATATATATTTCACTGGTAGTAAAGTGGACCCCCTTCCCCCAACTCTGACAGGTAGTGCCCTACCACCCCACTCACCCCATCCCATCTCAGAGCCAGTGACTGGCACAGCCCACTGCACCCCATCTTGACCAGCCACCAACTAAACTCTCAAGGAGCATGTACTGCATACAGTGTGTGCTCATTGATTAACAGCTCTGTCAGTCAGTGAGCATGTAGTGTATACAGCACATGCTCCTTGGCAGTTCAGTCAGCAGCTGACCATAGTGGTGTGTGGAGGGCTGTGCCAGTTGCCGTCTTGGGAATGGGATGGGGGAGCGGGGTAGTGGGGCACTGCCTACCGGGGTGGGGGTCCACTAGATCACCAGGAAAAAATATGTATTTCTATTACATGGGCTGCTTGGGAACAGGGAGAGGGGGTTCACTAGACCACCAGGAATGTATGTCTGTTACTAAAAGGGGAATAGAGTTGGGGGGGCAGTTAACTCACCAGAGATATAATTATCATACTAGCAGGGGATCAGTGTGGGGGTTTAACTAGACCACCAGGGTTATAGTTATTTACAGAACAGCGGATCAGGGTGTGGGGGCAGGTCTGCTAGACCACCAAGGATGACAATCATTTACATTATATTGGCAACTCTGGGATCAGGGCTGGGGGGGTCTGCTAAACCACCAAGGATATAATTATTTATAGAACAGGGGATGGAGCGGGGGGGGGCACTAAACCACCAGGGATATAATTATTTACACAACAGAGGATCGGGGTGGGGTGAGGAGGTCTGCATGACCACAGGGGTATACTATTGTGAATTACAGGGGATTGGGATGGGGGGGTCTGCTAGACCACCAGTGATGTACTTATGTTAGAAACAGGGAATCTGGGCTGGGGAGGGGTGATCAGAGCACACTGGAGCAGGGTTTGAAACCTCCAAGAGGACACACATCTAAGTACCCTTAGACCAGCCCAGGCTGGTCTAAAGGTACGTAGAATTTTGCCCTCTGGGAGGGTTTCATAAACCCAATTTCAGGGATATGGCAGCTTGCCACTGCTGCAAGTCCCCCAGCACCATGCTGTAGCTCATTTTGTGCTGCAAGGATGGTGCAGTCCCCCTTGATGCACACAGGTTGTGTTTGTGAATTGCTTGTGATGCACATCCCTTGCTCCATTCAGGGGGGCTTTGTGAATCAGGCCCCAAGTAACTTCTTATTCTGGTTTTCATGTTCTAGTCAAGCTTACAAGTAGTTATCCATGGAGGATAAATATATTAAATAAAAACAAAATTATGTCTATAGTAAACTATAATTATACTATTTTTCTAAATTGTCCCTATTGCTTTGAGGGCTTATTATGAAGATAGAAAATTATTGTATTTTACATTCCACCTTTCCTACACAATATATTAGAAAGTGCATAAATAAAATAATGATAGACAACTATATACTGTACAACAAAATTGTGATGTTATCAATTGGTATACTAATGTCAAACATCACAAGAGTAAAATTTGAGTGGTTTACAATGTCACAGGAGCACAAAAATACAACACAGGCCATTGGCACTTTCATAAGGTAGAAAAAGAAATGGGCAGACTGGATGGGCCTTGCTGTCCTTATCTGCCATCAACTTCTATGTTTCTTTGTTTCTATGTTTACAGTTGTTCTTCTGTTCTTACTGCATCAATATGTGTCTCACAATTTAAGAATATGGCCCAATGGAAAGGTTTTTCTCAGTTATACGGCAGGATGAGGTGCTGCTAATTAGAGACTTCTTCATGCCACACATGAGTGGTGGTGTACCAGTAGTAGTGATTCCAAGAAACCAGACTCATGCAAAGACCTACAGAATGCATTCATGACACAGAAGGTGAAGAGGCACAAAATGGAGCTAGGCTGACCATCCTGATTTATTATCACAGATGCAGTATTGGAGAGGTTAAAGTAAGGAAACCCCTAGAAACCAATAATCAATGGACCATGTGGTTCAAAATAAATCTACTGTCAGAAAGCAAGCACTCCAAAACTAAGGATTCAGACTTCAGTAAGATGAGTTTTGGTTGAATGAGGGAACTGTTGGGGGTAGCAATGAGTGCAGATAATAAACTGTGGATTGATTAATCATGTCTTGTTTGAAACCATGAGTCTCTGTCAGAAAACAGCAGGAAAAAACAGGAGAGAAGGAAACCAATCTGGTAAATAACAAGCATTTGTCAATGCTGAATGTTGGCTTGCTGGTATTGGCATTGGTAGTGTAGGAGTTAGAGAGATGCATAATAGGAATGGCAGTGAAGTACTGAAGTAACACCAACCCCCAACCCCACCCTGCAGAGACTGACAGGCATTGGGGGTGTGCCTTTGGGTAGTCAGCCATAATGCTCACACCATTCCACCTCACCCCACCCTGCAGACACCGACAGGTGTTGCAGTGTGCCATGTGGTCTTTGGTCCTTACTCTCACTCCATTCCATAAGAAAATAAGCTGAGATGGGTGCAGTACAGGAGAATGGGGTGAACTTTAGGGTTGAAGACCCCAATGCACACCTCAATGCCTGTCACTTGCTGCAGGGTGGGGGTGAGAATGGAATGGCATGAACATTAAGGCCGATGACTCTAAGTCACATCCCCGATGCCTGTCAGTCTGTACCGGGTGGGTGTTACAGTTGGAAACCCTAACACCCTTGCTGTTTGTACGTATTTTCACTTCAAATTTTCAACATGGGCTTTTTGGGACCCCACCTCATGAACAGTGGCACTGTCATTTCATTAGTCAATCTAGAAAGGTGATTTCACACAGTGACTGCTCCATTCGGCACCACAGGTGCCACTGGAGTGAAAACACATTTTGAGCAGGATGTTAAAAATGACAGCTGTACTGTTCATGAGGAAGTGTGAAAAATGGCAATGCTGAAAATCTGGAGTGAAAATTTGAAAAATTGGCGATGTTACGAGTGTGCATAGAAACTGAGCAATGCACGCTCATAACTCAGTAATTATTTGGAATGTTTTCACCAAATGTTCAACATGGTCTTTTTTGGACCTCTCTTCATGAACAGTGGCACTTTGATTTCATTAATCTGTCCCAAAAGTTGATTTTGCACAGCAACCGGGCCATTCTGCACAACAGGTGCAAAAACACATTTCGAGCAGTATGTGAAAAATTATATCTGTACTGTTCATAAAGGGGTGTGGAAAAATGACAATGTTGGAAATTTGGAGTGAAAATATTAAAAATTGATGAAGTTAGGAGCATGCATAGAAACTGTGCACCTGTGCCTGGTTGAAACATAGACATAGACTTTAATGGCAGATAAGGACTGCTTGGCCCACCCAGTCTGCCCATTTCCCTACCTACTGGATATGCTGCAGATCCTAGTTAACCAACAGCCTACTACCCGGTTGGGGGGGAGGGGGGAGCTGCTGCTTCAATGACGAAACTATCCCTGATTGCAGAGGCAGATTTCTTTCAAATGCGGCTCTCGCACTGAAACTGCCATCACCAGCAACTTCCCGGTTGATTGATGGCCAAGGATGTGCCCATTAAAGCATCTGCTGCATTGGTCACAACACGGACGCACCTCTGCAATGCTGTACTATCTCAATATGTTTCTTGTTCACTGCATGTGCAAGCAAACATAAAAATGGAGGAGAAGGCAGTGAGAGTAAAAAGGAAAGTCTTCAAAACCTACAACACAACCAGACAGATGGAAATATGGAAGTATACCAGACCAACATGAGATGCCAACAAGAGTGCTAGAAGGGCAAAGTTATAAGCAGAAGTGACAATACTAGAATGGTTTTAGAAGGGGCATATGGTGATTTTCTACTATATTCAAGAGCAGTGCAAATCCAAGTGGCAGAGTTAGACTGAAGAAGGGGGAAGGATGGGTGCAGAAGAATAATGGTGAAGTAGAAATACTACATTAGTATTTCTATTTGGTATTCAAAGTGGACTACAAGATTTCACTATCTGAATGTGGTCTCAGTTCTGGTACGGCAGGGGTAGGTCATATTTAAATTGGAACTGATAACTGAATAAAGTACAATGAGGGGTTGTAACACTCTGAAGATGTTCAAATCAAGGGGACTGTACAGAATGCACCAAGCAGAGCTGACAGAAATGTGGCATGAACTGATTACATGACAGGCAGACCTCTTCAATTGTTCAGTGGAAATAGTAGTGGTGCCAGTGGATTTAAGGGCAGCTAATGTTGTACCCCTGTACAAGAGAAGGAACAGGGATAAACTGTGGAAATATAGACCAGTATGTATGATGTCGACAGTTGGCAAAATACTTGAAGTTATCACTACGGAGTAGATGGTGGAGTTTCTTTATGCTAATCAATGACAAGACAAAAAAATACCAAGGATGTACCTTGGGGAGGTATAACATAGGCTCTGTGCAGAAAAGGCTAGCAGTCCCTCCATCCCCGATCCCCTGATAAAACATTACAAAAGTTCCATCCCCGGTGGTATAGTGGTCCCCCTCCCCGATCTCCAATGTCATCTGTTATAATAACATTTAATAAGGGCGTCACGTGATGCAACGGACTGTGTAGCAGCTCTTGGCTTAAGCTGCCACTACCAAAAGCCTTTATTTTAGTAAAATTTGCCTAAAAAAGGGGCTTATACTACTGTATAGGCGGCTGCTCATCTTCTACCTCTACCAAGAAAGTGTTTGCTGAGAATGGAAGCTGAAATGAGGTTGGCGCTAACCTGACATACCCTGCCTGTCTCCCCAGAGAAGTCTGGAAAATGATCCAAGGCCCAGCCGATGGGCAGTGGCAAGCATTCAACTACTACAGCTTCTCAAGTGCCGGCTGTGGAAACTACTCCCCTCACTTTGGAACTCCTTCGGGCAGAGTTACAACCTTTTCGGGAGAATCTCAAAGCTATAGCAACAGAGATTAAGCATTTGTCCGGAGCACTGGAGGACTTGTCTACAGGGGTCTCCGATTCGGAATCCCAGATTGTTTCCTTGGAGAATAAGGTGGGCCGCACGGATGAGGCCATAGTGGAGAGTTGGCAACGCATTAAGAAACTGGAACATAAAGTTGAAGATTTAGAGGGCAGAAGTTGTAGAAATAATGTGGTGGTTTTGGGTATTCCAGAAAAAGAGGAGGGCAATAATGCAGTGCTGTTGCCCAGAAGCTGTTCGAACGAATCGTGGGCCCCTCTCCTTTTGGAGCCTCTTACACATTGAAAAGGGCTCAGCGTGCACTGCACCCGATTCCCATGCCTGGACAGCAACCCCAACCCCTGTTGATTAAGCTTCTTAATTTTCAGGAGAAGCAATTCTTGTTACCAAAGATAAAGGAGCTGGAACAAGTTCTTTGGGAAGGCAAGAAAATTTGGGTAACTCAGGATCTCTCGACCATGGTGCGCCAGAGAAGGGCGCTTTTTCACCCCATCGTAACCAAGCTTATAGTCGCAGGAATAAAATTCCAAATGGGGTATCCTGCCCATTTTCAGTGTTAATTTCAGGGATATGGACATCCTTTGAGGAGGTTGAGCCAGCTAAGAAAGCACTGCAGAAGGAACATCCTGATCTTTTTAAGCTGACCTGAAGTCAAAGGAGAGCTATTACTGCCTCAGCGAGAAGCACTACGGACTGGGAAAGTCATGGCAATAAGGAGCATGAAGGACTGAACTTTTTGCTTTTCCAAATTTGTTGCCGTTATCCTTAAGATTTGTTGCCTGGTTTTCTTCCTATATTAAGATCAGTAGTTGCTAAAATCTGTTTATCGAGTTTGGAAGTTTCAGGGGGAAACTTTTTCAATTAAGATGGACACTGGGGATAATTATGGCTCTATTCCTTTGGGTGGGTGGTGGTGTTGTAGTTAAGAGCCATTATCCGGGCAGGGATGTACCCTTATTGTTGGAGTTGGAAGGGGGTGCGGATAGGCTGCGCTGTGAACCTGGGGTTCACAGTAAGTCTATGGTGGTACCCCGTAATTGGCTAGGGACATACTATTGGGGGAATTTCAGAGGCTGTTCCTTATTTCAGTGGAAA
The DNA here is from genome assembly GCA_016271365.2 of Neoceratodus forsteri. Classification (NCBI taxonomy): domain Eukaryota; kingdom Metazoa; phylum Chordata; order Ceratodontiformes; family Ceratodontidae; genus Neoceratodus; species Neoceratodus forsteri. The sequence goes on along the minus strand of CM057455.1, from coordinate 630,967,514 downwards.
TGTATTAAGGATCTAGCCCACGAGCTGGGCATTTAGATATCCTAGCCTTGGCTACTAGGTACTCATTCTACTTCATTATTCTGATAACATTACACAGGGTAGAGAATGGACTTGCCGGGTAATTTGAAAATGGCTTCACAGTGCAGCCCCCCACTCTTCCGTTGTTAGCATTTTTGAGACTCGGAGGTAGCAGTGTTTTGTTAATATTTGGGGTAGCACCCCCTGTTTTTTCTACGGGATTTGAAGTTTCTTGGGGTTTTGCTTCATTTAACAGGGCATAACCGCCTTATCAGGCTTTGTGGTGGCGGGAGGGGAAAGGCCAGAAACTGCAGCAGAATCAGCTGTACCGTGGAACAATGATAGAAAGGGAGAAACTGTAAGGATTTTCAGATCATTTTACTGGTTTATTGGTTGCAAGGGGACTTTATGAGGGAACGAGGGTGGGAGGGTGGGAAGTTTTCCACTAGGTCCTTAATTCTATTGTTAAGATCGGATAGTGTCAACCCAGGTACCGCTTTGGTGCGGATTACAGAAAGCACCAGGTTTCTTGAATTGTTATAATGGTTAGCAGGGTAAATGTCGCGACGTGGAATATCAGAGGGGGCAGAAATAAAAAGAAGCAATGCCAAGTCTTACACCATTTAAAGTTAGTAAAGGTAGATATTGCGTATGTTCAGTAAACACATCTATTGGACTCAGAGGCCTCTCAACTCTGGAAAATGCAATTTGGTCAGTTTTTTAGTGCAAAGGGTTCCTTTAATAGTAGTGGGGTGATGATCCTTATACACAGGAAAATTCCCTTTAATACAATTAAGGTGGTTAAAGACCCAGGGGGCAGGTACGATCTCGTGCATGGTTTACTTTACAATAAAGAAGTAATCCTTGGCAGTATTTATGGCCCTAACAGGGATACCCCCAAATTTTTTACTCATCTTGCCTTGGTCTTACAGGCATTTATCTCAATTCCCATGATTATCGGGGGTGATTTCAATTTAGTACTTGACCGGGTTATGGACTGGTCTAGTCCTCAGAAAGCCAGTTTCTCTCCAGCCCAATGGGCTTTCAGGGAATTTCTCGACCAGCTTGGATTGTGTGACATTTGGCAGGTGCTGCACCCCCAAGAGAGGAAATATACCTTTGTTTCTTTGGTACATTCCTCTTCTTCAAGGATAGATTGCTTGTTTTTGTCCCATTCCTTTCTTCCGGCCTCACTTGACTCTTCGATCATCCCTGGAGTTCCTTCAGATCACGCCATTGTTTCCTGTTGGATAACGATGGTCTCGCTTCCGAACAGGACCCCCAGAAAGAAACTAAATGACTTATTGCTGAAGGACAACTCTCTTACAAAGCAGATACAGGAGTAGATAGACATTTTTATCATTCCAATAAAGTATCCTCGAGTAGGCCAGATCTACTTTGAGGCGCCTTCAAGGCGTATACCAGGGGAATTTTAATTAGCCTGGCTACATATAGGAAAAAGGCTGCCAATGCCAAACTGTCCCAGTTGCTTGCCCAGATTAAAACCTTAGAAGATAACCCTTCCCTTCCAAATGCAAAAACTCATCGGCAGGAGTTAATTAAATTGAGGGCTGCATATACGGAACTCCTCCAGGAAAAGACGGATTATTATATATTAAAAACTCAGGCATCATATGCTGACCACGGGGAAAAGGCAGGCCGGCTTTTAGCCCTCAGGGTGAAGCAAATGGAAACTGCCTGTTACATTACCTCCATACGGTCTTTGAAGAATAATTCCCTTAAAACTCCCCCCCGGAGATTATAAATGAATTTACCGATTATTATACAGAGTTGTATGGCCCCATGCCCACTCCTCCAACTGTTCAATAGATTCAGGATTTCTTGCAGGAATCGCATTTTCCCCAACTTTCCAGGGAGTAGCAGGATGCTTTGGTGGCCACAATAACTTCAGAAGAACTCTCCACTGTCATTAAAGCTATACCAATTAACAAAACGCCAGGCCCGATGGATACTCCGCCTTATTTTACAAAAAGTTCCTAGCTCAACTAATGCCCATGCTTCTTTCCCTGTACACACATATCTTATCTGGCGCGGATTCTGATTCCTCTTTATTTGAGGCGCTAATCATTTTGATTCCCAAACCGGGTAAACCGTTAAACTGTGTGTCTAACTACCGCCTGATCTCATTGATTAACCAGGACATTCAGATCCTGTCTAAGCTCTTAGTGAACCAGTTGGCAAGGGTACTGGATTGCTTGATAGGATCAGAACAAGCGGGGTTTCTGAAGGGGAGGTCCTTGGCGGATCACTTGAGAACTCTTTCGCATGTCTTCTCGGTGTCCAGGGATGCACCCTACCACTCTGTCTTGATATCCCTGGACACCGAGAAGGCATTTGACAAGGTACACTGGGATTATCTTTTTCAAGGTTTAGAGAATTTTGGTTTCCCTCCACTTTTTATTAATTGGATACGTGCATTATACAGATCCCCCTCAGCTCAGGTCTCAGGAGATGGAGTTATCTCTCAAAGGTTTAACTCCACACTGGTACCAGGCAGGGATGTCCCCTGTCGCCATTATTATTTAATTTGTATCTTGAACCATTAATTAGAGGGGTGCAAAACTGTCCAAATATTCAAGAGATCCCCATTTTTCCCTGCAAAGTTAAGGTGTCCGCTTACGCGGATGATCTTCTCCTGCAATTAGCCAACCCAAGCAGCTCTATTCCGTACATGTTGGATATTATTGCTTCTTTTAGGTGTGTTGCTAATTATAAGCTTAATATTAGTAAAACTACGGTATTGCCTCTAAATCATAAATCTTTTAAATCCGATATTGAGGCCTATGGGCTGAAGTGGCAACAGGGCTCACTCCGATATTTGGGAGTTGACCTTGCCCGTAGCAGTAATCAAGTGATCAGGTTAAACTTAGATACTCTGGTGAGTAAGGTGTCTCAAGATTTAAATAGGTGGGCTTCTCTCCCCATTTCGTTGTAGGGGAGAATAAACCTTATCAAGATAAACGTATTCCCCCGTTTATTATATCCTTTGACTATGCTTAATGTTTGGCTTCCAATATCCTGGTTTAAAAAATTGCGATCCCTGTTCATTAAATTTTTGTGGTCCAATAAATCTCCTTGAATAGCCTACCGCACTTCGGTGGCCCCAAAGGACAAAGGAGGCATGAGACTGCCAAATGTACTTTTATATTTTTGGGCTGCTCATATTAACAAATATATGAGATGAGCATCTTACGGAGTTCTAGGTAAGGCCCCAGTGTGGTTGCAGATAGAATTAGAGCTCATACGTTCATTTGGTTTAAATCCCATGGCTTTACCACATATTGGGGAGAGTCTCTTGCTGGTAAAACTTAAAAACTTGGTAATTTACACTTCACTTAAAATCCATACACAGGTCTGTAGATTTCTCAAATACAATCACTTCAAGGATCTTAATCAACCTATTGTAGGTAATCTTAATCTTAAAATTGGGGGCAAACCGATTGCACCATATTGGCTCTCAGTACCCATTGACTGGGAAGTTTCCAATCTAATAAACGAGGGACATGGGTGGATGTCTACTCAAGAAATTGCAGACAAGATGGGTATTTCCAACAGACGTATTTTTCAGGTTATTCAACTTAAGCACGCTTTAACAAGCTTCTTTGGTCACTCACCTTGTATAGGCCAGCCTATACCCTTCCATAAGGAACTTACTCTAATTAGAGGTGGCCCCAGGGTGATAGCTAAGATTTATAATTTATTGGTTGGTTGGAAAATACCTGAGGGTTGTGGACCTATGGATCTGTGGGGATCCCTTTTCCCTGAGAAGGCAATCGAGTGGTCGTCCATCTGGAATACCGCCCATAAATTTTTATAAGCAAAACATGTTAAAGCTGATGCAATTCTTTATATTACGCAACGCTTACTACACACCCTGTAAATTGATGAAGAGGGGGCTCAAGGTTTCCAATAGTTGTGTGAGATGTCATCAGAAGGAGGGTAATTTAGTCCATATCTTCTGGGACTGTCCGAAGGTGGCCCCACTGTGGGGGAAGATCAAGCAATCCGTAGATCCCCTTTTAGGCCTGTGGGAACTATTTACTCCCCAAATTTGCCTCCTCGGTGATCTATCAGAAGTTAGAGTTAATAATTGGAAATACCACATTATGCTTATTGCGATGTCTGTAAAGAAGTTGGTGTTAAGACATTGGCTCGATCAGCAGGAAATTTCCTATGAGGAATGGCTGGCTGAAATTTTAGCTAACCTGCGTAACTAGAAAACTATTGCTAATCTGAACAATACAATGTCTAACTTTAGTAAGATTTGGGACCCTCTGTATACTCTCTATTCTCTGCAGGGTTAATTAAAAGGATACAGGTGTAATTCAATTAGAGGAATAATACTGTTAGAACAGATCTTAGCAGGGTAAGAGGTTTTAGGTATTGTTCTCCTAGTAGATGCGGATACGGGGGGAGGTGGGAGGGAGGGAAGGGGTTTAATGGGGGGAAGGCAGATTCATGTGTATATGACTGTGTATGAAAATGATTTGTCTGTTTGTACATCTGCCTGTGTATTATTGTGAGTATAATGATTAATAAATTTTAAATAAAAAAAATAACATTTAATAAAGCCCCCTTCCCTGGTGATCTAGTGGGCCTCCTCCCCAATCCCTGATGTCGCCTGCTATAATAATATTTCATAAAGCCTCCTTCGCTGGTGATCTAGTGGCCCCCCCAAGATCCCTGATATTGTCTGTTATAATAACAGTTAATAAAGCTTCCTTCATAGTGACCTAGTAGCCCCCTTTCCCTGATCCCCAATATCACCTAATAAAATAACACAATAAAGCCCCCTTCCCTAGTGGTCTAATGCACCCTCCTGATTCTTGATGTTGCCCATTATAATAACATTTCATAAAGCCCCTTCCCTTGAGGTCTAGTGACCCCCCTCCCCAATCCCTGATGTTGTTAATTATAATTACATTTAATAAAGTCCCCTTCTATGGTGGTCAAGTAGCCCCCTCACCCTAGCAGGTAGTGCCCACCAGCCCACTCCCTCCATCCCAAAAAGGAGCTGATTACTGGCACAGCCCTCCTCTCACCTACCCGGCTAGTCACTGACTGAATGGTCACTGAGCCTGTATGAGCACATACAATATACAGTGCACACTCAATGACTGTTCAATTGGTGGCCGGCCGTGATGAGGGAGTGGGGTTGTGGGCACTATCTGCTGTGGTGGGAGTGGGGACTAATACACCACCAAGGAAGGAGGCTTTATTAAATGTTATAATGGGTGAGATCGGGGATCGAGGAAGGGAGCCACTAGGCCACTAGGAAAGGGGACTTTATTTAGTGTTATTATAATGGTCAATTTTGGGGATTGGGGAAGGAGGCCACTAAATCACCAGGGCTATGTACTTGGTAATGGGAGATCAGGGCTTGGGAGAAGGGACCATGGCACATTGCTGCAAGTTGCTATACCCTCCCAGAGGGATAAGTCTATGGGTACTTATAAATTCTCCCTGTGGGAGAGTTTAGTGAATCCCACTTTCCAGGATATGGCAGCCTGCATCTGTCACAAGCCACGTAGCATCATGCAGCAGCCCATTTTGTGGCACTAGGCTTGTGCAAGTCCCCTTTGAAGCATGCAGCTTGCATTTGATGCAGGGTGATTTTGTGAATAGCTCAGGGAACATTCTTTGATGCAAGATGATGCTTGCACCATTTATGTTTGCTGCAGGCACCTTGTATTAATCAATGGGCTTTGAGAATTGAGCACTTGGACTTTATCCTACATTGGGGCATAATTAAGAAATTGGAGGACCTGGGGTGGGGTACTGGATTAAAGGCCAGGCCAGGAACTGACTGGGTGGGAGAAAAGAGAATAGTTTTGAATGGGGTATTCTTGGAGGTAATGGAAGTCATGAGTGGGGTTCCCCATGCCCACTACATTTCAGCTTCATTAGCTGCAATGTCAGTGAAAGAAGCAAATGGAAGATATACCTGTTTTGAGATGATACAAACATATGTGGTAGATTTAACAGTGATGATGTGGTCAAGGCATTGCTAACATAAGAAGCACCTAGTGGACAAGGAGTGGAGGGAGTACCAGATTAAGATGAATTAGGCCAAGAAAGTAGTGAGGAGCAAAAAGGCAAACACTGAGCAGTACACTGAAAAGTAGATTAAGGGAAGGGAAAAAGACTTCTTCCAACACATCAGAGAAAAAAGGAAGATAGGGGGATAGTAAGGCTGACACAGTGAGCGTGAATAGAGAAAGGCGGGCAGAAGGCAGCTGTTTTGAACAACTCATTTTCTTGGTTTTCATGGTGGAAGATGGCAAACCTCTACCAGAAACTAGAATTATTGCAGCATTAAGGGAGATTCAGAAAAAGAAGATAACAGATCTCAGTAGAAAGAGTAGGACTAGGGACTGCTGCCCTGAAATTAGATAAGCACCAGAACCTCATGGGATGCACCAAGGGTGCTCAGATAACTGGCATCAAAACTGGCTGTTCTTCTGGCAGGGAAATTTAGTATCCCACCAAAGAGCATGATGGTTCCACTGGATTGAAGGACAGAAGACATGGTTCTACTCAACAAGGGAGAGGACAGAGAGGCTCCACCAGATTACAGATATGTCAGCCCTACCTCAATAGTTCATAAGCTGGTGGAGGTACTAATCAAGGAGGACTTGGAGACCTACCTGGAAAGCAATATTTTTCAGGATAGTACATGGCATACATTTGTGGCAGGAAGGACTTGTTAGACCAACCTGATTTTAGTCTTGGACTGGGTTACAAGGGTAGTAGATTCAGGAAAGGTAGTATATCTACTCTACATTTAGAGCTACAGCTGCATTCAGTTTCAAAGCACTGTCAGCTGCATTGGCAAAGCCAGATAATGTGTCAGAGATGTGAAAGCCAGCCAGGCTCTTGTGAGAGGATTGACAGCTTTTGTTAGTGATCAAGGGCTGTGAACTATGCCAGCAGTAGCTCCAGTGCTGAAATCATCCAATCAGGTGGTAACTGTTGTGGTGGGCACAGCTTGTGACAGGTGTAGCTTTCAGACACCAACCACATTCAGTTACAAAGGACTGCCAGCTGTTTTGGTGGAGCCAGATGATGTGTCAGAGAGGAAAGAACCAGTCAGGCTCTAGTAAGAGGATTTTCAGCTGTATGTTTGTAGTCTGAGACTGTGAACTTTGCCAGAATTAGCCCCTGTGCTCAAATCCTCCAATCCAATTAAGAGGTTGCTGTTTTGGTGGGTGGGGCTTGTGACTACTTAAGGGGTCTTTCCCTAGCAGTTCTCCACTGCAGTTCAGGAAGACTCCACCCCTGCTTTGCTTTAGAGGTGGCATTTGGGTTTTGAGGATGGAAATACTAAAGCTACATTTCCCTACTTTTGATGCTGTAGCCTCAACCCTAAATGCTACATTAATGCAGGTGTTTGCAAAGAATTTCCTTAATTTTAGAGATAATATAATGGTATCCTTATTTTCCTGTTGGAGTGCAGGACCATCTGGGCCCTGCACTCCAATGCATCTGTTCTTCCTGAGGTAGTGTAATTGTATCTTTATTTGTCTGATGGAGTGCAGGGCACTTTGGGCCCTGTGCGCCCATCCTTCCATAGATGCATATATGTATATCTTTATGGGGAAGGACAGGGCCCTCCGGGCCCTGTGCTTCCATTTGTAGGACAACAGCAACCAAATTGTCAACATAGCCTTTGTACTACCCCACCTCATCAACATGATAGTAAAAATTGTGAAATCCCGACCAAAACATCATTCTGTGATGGAGCACGAAGATACATTTTAGGCAAGATCTGAAAAATTACAGCTTTCACATTTGTGAGGTGGTATAAAGAAATGGCTATGTTAATAATTTGGGGTTCAAATATTGAAAATTACCAAAGTTATGAGTGGGCATAGTGAAAAGTCAACTGTGCAGAACTTTTCTATTTTAGCATATTTTGACCCCAAATTTTCAACATACCCTTCTTATGGCCCCGCCTCTTAATTAACTATGGTGAACATTTTGAAATCCAGCTCAAAATGTAATTTGCCAACCAACTATGAAATCACCTTTTGGGCAGGATTTGTGAAATGACACCAACATTATTCATGAGGGGGGTCTCAAAAAGGGCATGGTGAAAATATAGTGTCATAATATGCAAAAATGGCAATGTTATGCACCAAAGTTGAAAACCCCATTGAAATACATTTAACTGCATATACTTTACTTTCTCATATACTGTAGTAGACAGCATTTCCAGCAGCAGTAAGACATGTCTCTAATCAGAAAGTAGATCTTTACTGTGGCACCTGTTCAGGTGAGTGAGGGGCTGTAGTGGGTGTGGTGGTGTGGGAAGGTGGGTGCTGAGTGGGAGGTGGGGGGGATCAGATCAGCGAGGGACCTTTTTTTTATAGGTGCAAAAAAAAGACATTGATGGTCCATTCTCTTTATTACATAGGAAAAAATAAGTAAGAGAGAGAGTGCAGGGTGCCACTAGACAAAAGGGAAATAATGCTCATATGGGGGATGGCAATCAGAGGGCAGTGGGTGCCACTAGACACCAGGGAAAAATCAGATATCTCAAGGGAGATGTGGATCAGAGGGAGGGGGATGTCATTAGACACCAGGAAAATAATATAAAGAAAGGGGATGGGATCGGAGAGCAGGGGGTGCCACTAGACACCAAGATCCAGAAGCAAATGGTTTGATACCTATTATTGGACCAACATAGAATTTAAAAAAATTAAACAATGTCTAAACTTTGGAACAATCCAAGTCCTTCCTCAGAGACTTATGACACTTGTTCAGAGAGTCACAATCTATTAACACCCAGATCATACAGAAAAAAAAAAACAGAAAACATTCTCATTGGTAAAAAGTACAAATTTCAAAAAATCACAAATTTAAATGGAATGAATAGCATCCCTTTAACTTGCTATTACTGAGAATTGTTTCAAGGTCAAATCCATAGATAAGCTGAACACTCAAGCAGGCAAAGTATGTAACTGAAATCATTAATGAATGTGTTTGTTAGGAGAATACATTCAAAATTAAAAGCAAGACATTTAGATTTAATACCACAAATGTCCAAGTTAAAACTTGATAATATAGTATGATAAAAAAATGGTATAACAGAAAGATATGTATGGTAATAAGAGGGGAATAAGAAAAATGTACCTTGCATGATCAACTGTTTAAAACATTCATACAGAATTAAACTTATCTGGATATATTTTCTAAACTATACTCTCAACCAGTAAACACAGTCCATAAACATTAAAACCTATTGTATTTCAACAATATTTTTAACAAGATAATATCAATTGTCAGTATTCTTGCCAAATAAAAAAATAATAAAAGAATAAAACTCTCAAGGACCACCTAGAAAGTGAGTTCATGCATCTTAAAATGTTCAAAGTTCAATGAGTCAGTAAATAATCAATTAACTATATGTGCAGAAACAGTCTTAAGAATCTGTATAAAACCCCATGGAATTAACCCCCTCCTCAGGAAAAGATAAATAGAAAAGACGTGTATATTCACTATGCATGTGAGCTAAGAGTCCTAATATCCTGCAGCATAATTATGACATGTACCCGAATATAAGCCTACCTAAATACGTAAGCACAACCCCAACCCTTCCCCACACACACAACACCCTCCCCATTAAAAAACACCATCCTACAACCCCCAAAAAACACAGTAGGGAAAGCAGTTTTCCCTTACAAAAAATAACCCTTTTTCGCCACTCATGGTACCATAAAAAGAATCTTTTTTTGTATCACGCAGTCCAAAAAAGGATTTATAAACATCAAAAAACAATATTTGAAGGGCATTCCTGGAACAGCTAAGTGCAGAATGCAGCTAAGGGGGTCCCAGTAAGCAAACTACATGTCTTGGTAGCTCCCCACAATCTCAGTTATGTGGTTTTCAATTTTAAATTATTTGGAAATACATAAAACAAGATAGCGGCCAAACAAAAAAGGATTTCCCTGAAATGAAAAAGGATGACATCAGTATGAACAAGGAATTCTTTTTTTGTTTCATACAGCTATTTTGAGGTGTTAACTGAGCATACTTAGAAAAAATTTACAAAAATTTTTAAAATTAAATAACTTTTAAATGGACTAATACTTTTTCACCAAAAGGCATATCCGTGGGTCAGCTCTTTCTAGCTTAAAAGTTCAAATCAAAATTACAAACCTTCTAGGTGGTAGATAAACTAAAAAAAAACCCATTCAAGCCAATGGAAAAAAAACTACAAAAGTTCACTTGTTTTACTATCCAGATCTTGGAAACCGCACATCCAACCAGACTGAAATTTGAAACATCCAGAGATAATCCACAGGAGACCCCACATGCAGTATTTCAGGCAACTCCGTTGAATAGTTATGAAGATATTGAAGTGCAAAATGTAAGGTTTAACATAGAAACCTCAGTTCAACCCTAAATATAGTGGTGCAACTATAATAGGCATGATTATGATTTGATGATTTGTCTAATTATGACCTTTCTTTGGTTATAACTTAAGTGGAGTGATTGTAATGATGTCTTTTTTCCTTTTTCTGCCGTTGCACTTTTTGTACTGCATCTTTTTAGCTTTGTAGTAACAAACTCATTCATTAAATAAACTACACTTGAAACACCTTGCTTAAATCTGATTTAGGTGTTTGTCAATACAATTAGGGAGGGTTGCAGACTAGTACTTTAACAGGGGAAGGCCTTATTATTAGGTGTGTGGCTGACTGATTAAGAGGGAAGCCTTGAAGGGGAGAACATGGAGTTTAATATGAGTGAAATATTAAGTGATTGTAGAGACTGTGCAGGGATGCTTCCCTAAGTCATGTTATTGAGGCTAGGTCATTGCTAAATTTGTAGAGGATTATCAGAACTTCAACTTCAGTTATGGACAGCACATGAGGAAATACTAGAACTGAGCAGAAAGCTTAGTTAGGATTCTGAAAAGGTACCCTAGTACCCCCTTTCTGAAGAGGCCCATCTGTGAGGAATATAGGGGTGTAGTTGGAAGGGAGAGTAAGAGGAGAGTAGAAAAGGGATTAATAAATACAAGACTGAGTCCCACAACAGTAACAGCTAACCCAATAAGGTATGCTTACAGGACTCGGGGGGGATCAGTTAGTGAAATTCAATAACAGGACTGGAGTGTTGGAAATGTATCAAATGGGAACAAGTGAAATAATGAGTGGGATAAAACAGTAATCATAGTAGGGAATTCAATAATAAGGATTTTGAAAAATGTGATGAACAGTGATATGTCATCATTAACTGAAGTCAAGTATTTGCTTGGTACATCAGCCCCAAGGGATATGGCCAACATAAAGAAATTTCTTGACAGTATTAGAGAAGTGCCACATGTCATAATTTTCTTGGGAACTAACCACTTGGCAAATCATCATCTGGGTTATACAAAGTAAAGTTTCAGAAGGTAGGAAAATGGATTAATTGGAATAGAGGCCACATATACTTTTTCTGCGGTGTTGCAGGTATGGGACAAAGAAGGAGAAAGAGTGAGGCAGAATTAAGTAGAGAAAGTTTATTCCTGGTTGAGAGATCTGGATAGGGACAAGGGTTATGGATTTGTGGATGATTGGGAATAACTCGGGGATAGAAGGTTTTTTTGAAGAGAAAAAGTATTCATTTCACAAAAGAGGGTGTTAGTGAACTGGGGCAGTGACTAGATGTCTAAACCAAACCAAACAATAGAAACACTCTGGATAAGGGGGTCTATACCAGTCCATTCACAGAAGAAAGGGTTCTGAAAGAACTTTTAAAACTAAAGGTGGACAAAGCAACGGGGCTTGATGGGATTCACCCAAGAATTCTATAAGAACTAAGGGTAGAACTAGTGACACCACTGACTACCCTCTTTAACAAATCATGGGAGAATGGTGTGGTACCTGAGGACTGGAAGAGGGTGGATGTGATTCCATTTCACAAAAGTGGGAGCAAGGCAGAGGCAAGAAACTACAGACCTGTTAGTTTGATCTCAGTGTTAGAGAAAATGATGGAATCATTTCTGAAGGAAAGAATTGTTGAGTACCTAGAGGCCAATGGGGAACAGGATCCAAGACAGCATGGATTCACAGCAGGAAGGTTATGTCAAATGAGTCTAATAGATTTTGTTGAGTGGGTGACCAAAGTAATAGACCAGGAAGGGGCTATGGACATGGCCTTCCTAGACTTTAGCAAGGCATTTTACACAGTCCCACATAAAAGATTAATGTAATAATAATAATAATCTTTATTTCTATTGCGCCTTTCTGAAATCAAGGTGCATTACAGTAAAATAACATCATATTAAAACATCATAAAAACATTAAAATGAACAATCAAATCAACAGTTTCAGTCCATGTCGGTGCCATCTCCAAATGCCTTTTTCTACAAAAAGGACTTCAGTCTTTTTTAAAACCCCCCACCGTCATGCAATCTCTAATCCAATGGGGTGGAGAATTCCAGAGGGTCAGTGCCGCGAACATAAAAGCTCGGGCCCCAGAAGATTTTAAAACTACCCTTGGAATCTCTAGCAAACCCTTGTTGGCTGAGCAAAGCATTCGCTCCAGAAGGTAAGGAACCAGAAGATCTTTCAGGTGGTCAGGGCCCAACCTGTGTAGGGCTTTATATGTCAGTAAACTGACTTTAAAGGTGATCTGCCACTGAACCAGCAGCCAGTGCAGATCCTGCAGCACCGGTGTAATGTGGGAGGAACGAGGAATCCTCATTAACAACTGGACTGCTGAGCTCTGGACTAGCTGTAAGCGGTGGATATCAACCCCAGGAAGCCCAAAGTAAAGGAAGTTACAGTAGTCCAAATGCGAGGTCACAAATTCGTGGATCAGCATAGGTAGGTCGTCAGACAGAACAAGGTGCTTGATCCTAGTGATGTTCTTCAGATTGTAAACGTATACCTTAACAACCGCCGACACCTGCGCACGCAATGTCAGCCGATCGTCAAGGATCACCTCTAGGTCATGCACCTGTTCGGAGACAGGGAGCTCAACATCCCCCAAAACTAAACCTGAGGGATGGTTTGCTCCCCACCCCCCAATCCGGTGGCCGGGATCCACAACCATCACCTCTGTCTTCCCAGAATTCAACTTCAACCAGCTGGACCTCATCCAACCCTGGATCTCGCCGAGACAGTTGTTAAACATCGAGAGTGCTCCATTCTGGTCAGGTGCAAAAGACAGGTAGAGCTGGGTATCATTGGCATAGCAATGAAACTCCATATTACAATATACAATATGCAAGTTAGCCAGCCTTGGAGTGGGTCCCAAGGTGGTAGTCTGGTTAAAAAAATTGGCTGGACAACAGGACACAGACATTAATGGTAAATGGAGTCCACACTGAGGAAAGGGGGATTACTAGTGGAATACCACAGGGTTCAGTACTGGGACCTGTCCTCTTTAATGTCTTTATAAGTGACATTGCAGAGGGACTAGGAGGAAAGGAATGTCTTTTTGAAGATAACATAAAGATCTGCAACATGGTCAATACAGAAGGTGGGGTGGAAAGGATGAGAAGGGACTTGGCAAGGTTGGAAGAATGGTCAAATGTATGGCAGCTTAGATTCAACACAAAGAAGTGCAAAGTAATGCACTTGGGAAACAAAATCCCAGGGGAAGAGTACACAGTGGGGGGTGAAATACTAACAACAACAAAAATTAGAAGGGACCTGGTGGTAGTCATATCCAGTGACCTAAAGGTGGGCCAGCAATGTGAGAATTCAGTAAGGGGGGCTGGTGGAATACTGTGATGCATAGAGAGAGGCATCACCAGTAGAAAACAAGAAGTTATTATCCCTCTGTACAGACAGTTGGTGAAACCCCATCTGGAGTACTGTGCGTAGTTCTGGAGATGACAATTCTGGAAGGACATAGACAGGATGGAGGCTGTCCAGAGGTGAGCAACAAAATGGTGCATGGTCTGCACCAGAAGACATATGAAGAGAGATTAAAGGAACTTAACATGTATACCCCCAAGGAAAGGAGGGAGAGGAGGGACATGATAGAAAATTTCAAGTACCTCAAGGGAATCAACAAAGTCCATGAGGGTAGCATCTTTCAGAAAAAGAGATGTGCAAGAACAAGGGGGCAAAATTTGAAGCTAGAGGGGGGACAGCTCAGATATAAAGTGAGGAAGTATTTTTTCATGGACAGGGTTGTGGATACATGGAACGGCCTTCCTGAGAAAGTGGTGGAATCAAAAACAGTGGAGGAATTCAAGAATGCATGGGACGGACATATGGCAATTCTAGTGGGAGGCAGGAGGAAGTAGGCTGTTGGTTAACTAGGATCTGCTGCTTATCCATTAGGTAGGGAAATGGGCAGATTAGGTGGGCCAAGCAGTCCTTATCTGTCATCAAATTCTGTTTCTATGTCTGCATGGACAGTCTTTTAAACTGAAGGGGAGTAGACAAAGCTGGAGGCATTTTTGTAGGTGGTAGATACAGGGTGACTAAGAGAGGCTAAAAAGCGTCAGGGGAAATTATTAATAGTGGGAGTGTAGGACTGGATAATAGGAGTGAATTTAAAGGGATTGATGCTAAATTGACTGGAGAGGTATTCAAAAGCAAAAAGAAGAGAGCAGATAGGAAGAGAGAAAATATGAGGTGGGTTTGGGATTTGGTTTGCTTTAACACCAGGAGTTTGAAATAGAAACTTAGTGAGCTACAAGGATTAATTGAAGAATCAAATTCAGTTTTAATCCTGATCACAGAGATGAGGGCTGTTGGCAACAACAGCCAGGAAATAGTCATCCCAGGGTAGTACTTACTTAGGAAAGATAGGGGCATTGGGGTACAGGGAGGCATAGCTCTATACATTAAGGATGAAATATAGGTGATTGAATACTCATCTATGAAAAACGGGGGGAGTGGAGGGATAGTGGAATCTATCTGGGTGCAGCTGATTCCATCTGTTGGGAAAAGAGAGAGTTAGAGTATATATGGTTTACTGACCACCAGAGCAGGGTGAAGAAGAGAACAGAAAACTGGCTGAAGAAAATAGAAAGGGAGCGGAAAAGGGTATAGTGTTAGCTGTGCACATAAATCTGTCAGATATGGAATGGAATGTTCCATCAGGTAAGAGCACTAGGATTCAGTATGCAGATATTACAAAAATTGGTGCTGTTGAAAATAATGAAAGATCCATTAAAAACTTCCAAAATCAACTTAAAGAATTGGAGGTATGGGAGCACAAGCATAAGTTGATGTTTAACGAAAGTAAGTGTAAAGTAATCCACTTTGGATCCAATAACACCAAAGCACAGTACACAATAAATAACAAAGTAGTATCTAGTACTGTAAAGGAAAAATACTTGCATGTACTAATTACTACTAATCTGAGCATCGATGCACATATTAGAGAAGCAATTAAGAAAGCTAGTAAGATTATGGGTAGTATCCTCAGAAATATAAAGAGTAGAAGTAAAGAAGTGTTGTTGCCCCTGTATAGGTCACTGGTTAGACCTGTTCTAGAATATGGTACCCGCCTACTATCCCCCGGAATATTGGTTGTATCAAGTTGGTGGAGAAAAAAAGTTAAAATAGTTAAAAACAAAAGCTACTTAGGTTGCATGATTTGAGCCTCTATTCACTAGTTTATAGAAAGAATAGAGGGGACCTATGCTTTGTTTACAAGGCTTTTCATAATGAATTACACTGGGAAGCCACAGGTCTTATGAAGAAACAAAACATAGGCAGAGCAACATGAGCTCAGGATTTGCAATTAAATGGAGAGATGTATAAAACAACAAGGAGGGGCTTATGGTTTAGCCAGAGACTTGTCAAATTATGGAACATAATTCCAAAAAAAGTGGTGGAAGCACCTAGTTTGGCTTCCCTTAAGATTAGGTTAGATGGGGTCACGTGCTGCGCCCGAGCTAGACAGATGCAGGACTGTGGAGCTCCATTCACCCAGGAAAAAAATCTAGTAATAACCCCCTTATTTTTTGGTCATCCGAGATCTGTTATACACTTACGAATGCCTTTGGGTCTGAAGATGCCGAATCCGTCGGAGGAGGATAATACAAGTGCGGCTAAGAAAAAATATAAGCTCTCTGCATCACTGCTAAGTGAGTCATCTGTCGGGTTCATGATGGAGCCAGTTGTGGAGAGGGAATCTACCCCCAGCCTAGTAGCTCTGGAACTGGCTGAAATCAAGGCCTTTATGGGATTTGAACCAAATAACGGTGCAGTTAATGGGGGTAAGAGTCTCTGTGGAGGCACTGGATTTCCAGACAGAGAAAATGGAGAAGACAGTTAGTCAGCTGGAGGATTGGGCCTCCCCAGGAGAAAGACGTATAGGGCATCTAGAGAAGGACACTCGAGCAGTATGGGAAAAACTGGACAACTTAAAATCTAGGAGCAGACGTAGTACTGTCCTGCTGTTTGGGTTGCCAGAAAAGGCTGAGGGGGACAATATAATTAAATTTTTGTAGAATAAACTTCCAGTCTGGCTCATGTGGGAGCCAGGGACTGTGGTAGAAATCAGAAGGGATCATCAGGTTCCCACAGGCCCCCTGTTGAACGACAGCTTAACCCGGCCGCTGCCTGTGGTATTCAAGCTGCTCCATTTTCTAGCTTGCCAGCAGATATTGAGGGACTCTAGGGAGGTTAATGATATTCATTTTAATGGGGCGAGGTTGTAATTTCAGCAAGATTTCCCCCAGCAGGTGCTACAGTGCAGGACGGCCTTCGATAAGGTGCGAGATGTGGTCCAGGTGAAGAATCTGACAGCCTACTTGGTTCCCCCAGCTACCCTAAAGTTGGTATCCCAGAAAGGCACTTACTTCTTTTCCACACTGGGAGAAGCTGAAGAATTTCTGCACCAGTTTAAAGTTGCTGTTGGACCCTTGGAAAAGAGGCAGCCGAGGCGGGACTCGAGTGCTGGAGCAGCAGCGAGGGGGAAGGAGAACGATCACTGATGGGATCAACAAGAGGCATCGATGAGGAACACCAGGTCTCAGTCAACCCAGCCAATGGACCAGGATGATGACTCACTGGATTGAATTGATGACAGTGGCATGCTGAGGTTTCTTCTCTGAGCCTTGGTTCAGTTCCTTCTTCAGGTATGGGCAGTTGCCATTTTATTTACCTGACAGTTTGATACTGTTTAACGGATTGAGGTGGGGGGGCTTGTATGATGGGGTGTATGTGCATGGTGGGGGTAGGCTGATTGACTCAAGGATTTCCAGTGATGCGCCCCAGGGGGTCAAGATGATTGGAGGAATCCATGGGATCTCATTGGGGGAAGGGGAATGATCGGGAGTGGAAGATGGTTAGAGGGTATTTAGTGGGCTTGCTTGCAGAGTGGTGAATTGGGAGGGATGCGGCCCAGTAGGGTATCTGATTAGGGACTCATTTATGGCCATGAGGGGTTCAATGGTGTGTGGGGGATTGGTGCTGTGTAGGGCTTTGGTGATTGCTAGTACAGGGTTGCTTATTGGCATGATTATAGAGGACTGAGGGGACAAGAGATGGGGTGGGATTAGAAGGAAGGAAGGGGGCTAGGTGGAAGATGGCTCTCTCACATATGTTTTAGTGTAAATTTTCTTGAACCCAAGGAGTATGACAATTCGGGAGGTCCTAATAGCTTCCACAGGTAACTGAGCTGAGAGGCTGATTGTTGCCCTTCCGTACTCCACATTGGTGCATAGGCAGAGGGCCTCTTAAAGCATCCTCAGGCATGGTCAGCCCCTGGGAGGATCATATAGGGCATGTGTTCAGGAATGGCAGGATGCTGTGGACTTCATGGACTGGGGGGTGGATTTTTGTGTGGTCATGTCCACTCCATCTGCTGACAATACTTGGAAACTCCTGGGGCAAGGCTATTCATGGGCAGCTTGGGAAATGGGGGGAAGTGTGTAGGGAGAGGCAATGTGGATGTACAAAGGGGTATACACAGTTAGATTTAGTGCATGGGGGAGTATCCAGTGGGATAGTAGCAAGGGAGCCTAGAGGGAAGAAGGGGATGAATAACAATCCTCTCATGCAAGTTTAGATAGATTTTAAAAGTATTGGGGAGGACAGTTCTGAGGGTCCCAACGGGTTTATTAGCAGGATGTGGGGTGAGTTTGTGGGATAGCGAGGTTGCAGTCTGTTTTTTCTGTTTTTCTTTTATTCCAGGCAGGAGTGGATGGGTGCCGCAGGACAGCTGAAGATACTCACCACCCGGACAACTTCAAAAAGAATAGTGTGGCTTGTGAATCCAGATTGATCGGCATCACTCTGAGCTATGGACTGCGGTGGGTTGGGTTCCTTGCACAAGATTTTGACATTGTGAATTTCTGTGTACATCTTGTGGAACTTTATTGCATTGTTATTAGGGCCTGTTGAGGGTTCGGGGTAGGTGCGGAAGAAGGGGAATGTTGGAGGGCTAGAGGGTGTGCCAGGACTTATTCCTATTTGTGGGAGTAACTGGTGGATGTGGGGTGGAAGGAAGGAATTTAAGTAAGGGGTTCAAGGGTGAGGAGCGCATGGCTCAGAAAGTACCTGGGAAGAGTATTCTGGTGGAGGGGGGCAGCTGTATTCCTCTATGGTTTGTATATAGTTATCTGAGTGGGGGGGTTGTTTGGTTATTCATTCTTTACTGTTTGGGTATCTCTACGCTAGGAAGTGGGTAATGCCAAGTCTCTGGAGTGGAGCGGCAGGGGGGAAGACCTGGGAGGGAGGGGGTGGTAGAGTATGTTAGGATGGCGGTGTATCACTTTGAGTCCTGGAATGTGAGGGGGTTGAATGGGCCCATCAAGAGGAGGAGAGTTCTGGGGCATATCAGATGTTTAGGTGGGCAAATTATCTTTTTGCAAGAATCCCATCTCCTCAGCAAAGATGTGGTACAGATACAAAAGGCTTGACAAGGTAATGTGTTTGCAGCCTCTTACTCAGCAAAAGAAGTGGGGGTATTGATTTTAATTGCTCGAAGTCAAAATTGGACCACAAAGTCAGTGTCTTGGGACCCTCAGGGGTGGTGGTTACTATTGAAGGGTATATTGGATGGGCAGCTATATACTTTAGTTTCAGTGTATGCACCTAATGAAGATGGCTCCTCCTTCTTCAATAGTCTGTCCCAGGTGGCACAGGAGAAGAGTGAGGGTCAGGTGAAAGTGGAGGGGGGACTTTAATGAAGTCCTACATCCATGGTGTGATTGTAGTGGAGAGCCCACCCACCCTGCTACCCTGGGCTTGAAAGCCTTGGTATGATTGATGGAGGATAGAGAGCTTAGGGATGTATGGCGATTATATTATATGAAAGGGAAGGATTATTCATTTTATTCATCTGTCCATCAGTTTTATAGTCAAATTGATCTGTGGTTGGTGTCGCAGGTGCTCCTGCAGGGGTCACAGCAGTGTACCATTGAACCTATTGTGATTTCAGATCATGCACCATTGGTATGGACCTGCACTGGCGCTCAGGACACTGACAAGGCAAACAATTGGTGCTGTAACGTCAGCTTTTTTAAGGAACCCTCCTTCCGTGATTGGCTTCAGAGGAAGGTGTCAGAGTACATGCAGGTTAATCACACAGGGGAAGTCTCATCTCAGTGGGTGTGGGAGGGATTGAAGGCATTTATCCATGGTAGATTGATAGCCAACTCTTCTGCCAAGAAAAAGGAGAGAGAGCGAAACAGCTGAAGGCCCTTTCAGCCCAACTTTCCTTCTTGGAAGATCATCATGAGGCAGGAGAGACAAGGCCAACACAAGTAAGGTAGCTGAGGGAGACACATTTTCAGATTAATGTCCTGACCTCTAAGCAAGCGGAGCTAGGTTTGTATCATATCTACCAGACATTTTGGGATGGGGGAGAAAAGGTGGGTGCCTTTTGGCATACAGGCTTAAAAAGATGGAAGCGGAAAGGGTGATCCCAGGAGTCAAAGGGCCCCACAGTCTTACTCTGGAGTCAGGTGAGATTAACAAAGAATTTGTATTCTTCTGTATCCTCGGGCAATGGGGAGACCAAAGTGCAGGGATTTCTGGACTCTGTGAGGTTACCCAATCTGTTTGCGACCCAGAGGGAAACTTTGGAGAAGCTGATATCAGAGCAGGAGGTGAGAGCTGTGTTAGGACAACTTCAAGTAGGGAGGATCCCGGGCCCAGATGGCTTCCCAGTAGAATTCTACAGAGTGGTACAGGATCAGGTTCTTCCATTGTTCACAATGGTATTGGATGATGCCTGGAGGGAGGGAGGGGCATCTTCCTCAGACTATGTATGATGCTGTTATAATTGTTCTGCCCCAAAACGGCAAGGATCCCCCTCCTTTGCACCAACTATGGGCCAGTGTCACTTTTGAATGTGGACTACAAGGTATTGGTGAGAGTTTTGGTGAATCGGGTTACTCCCCTGCTGTCCTGGCTAGTACACCTGGACCAAGTTGGGTTTGTGGGAGGAAGGGATGGAGCAGATCACCTGTGACATCTGGTGGACCTCTTTGGGGTGGCCCCATTGATCCCCACAGTTCCAGCTGTGGTGTGGTTGGATACAGAAAAAGCCTTTGACTCAATCGTGTGGTCATACTTGTTTGCAGTTCTAGAGAAGTTTGGTTTTGGACCAAGTTTTATACGATAGGTGCAGCTTATTTATAAAAACCCCAGGGCATCAGTCTTGACAAATGGCAGGCTATCTCCAGCATTTGACCTGTCACGGGGAACTTGTCAGGGATGCCCCCTTTCCCCAGATCTCTTTATACTGGTGATTGAGCTTCTGGCTCAGAAAATCTGAGACTCGGAAGAAATTGTGGCAGTACAGGTTGGGTCAAGAGTTTACAAAACTATGCTGTTTGCAGATGACATCTTGCTCACACTTGTTGATACAGCTACCTCTCTTCCCCACTTAACTCATTCGTTAGAGCAGTTTTTAGGAGCTATCAGGTCTTGGTAATAATTGGTCAAGGACCTGTATTGTCTCAATAGGTTGACCCACTTCTGGTCTTCCCCAGTTATGGGGATGCTTCAATTGGATAGAAGGCCCAATAACTTACTTGGGGATACAGATCTCTTTGAAGCTGATGAACTGGCCTACTCTTCATTTTATTCCCCTTCTGGAGTCCCTGAGAGGGGATGTGGCCAGATGGTGCCACTTACGTTTATCTCTATTGGGTAAGGTTCAGGCTGTGCGCATGATGTTTGGGCTGAAACTATTGTACATTCTCTGTTACCTCCCACTGAAAGTCCCTGATTTCCTGGTAGAAGCAGCTGGTTAAGGTTTTATCTTGATTTTACTTTGAAGTGAAAAAGCCCAGGATAGCCAAGGCTTGACTAATGGCACCGTATAGTAAGGCTGGGTTTGCGGCACCATGGTTTAAGGGTTATTATCTGGAGGTGGGACTTTGACAGATCTGGCTGTGGTTGCATGGGGAAAGGTTTAAGGACCAGATTAGGTGGCTCAGACTTGAACAGGACTGGTAGGCTCCACATCCCCTGGAAGGCTGTTTACTGGGCACCAAGCTATCCTTTCTGAGACTGACCACCACAGATTATTTAGTTTATATTTGAAGCCAAGTTAAGAGGCTTTTGGCTCCCCAATAGGTGGTGCCATTATCACTTTGGCACCTGTGGGGGAACCCAGGGGTTTCCATTGGAGGTCAGACCCTTTTTTGGGAGACATGGGGGGCCTGTTAAGGGTGGGGGACCTTTTTCCAGAAGGGAAGGATTCTTCCAGACCCTTCCGGGATCTCTAGGAGCAGACAAACCTGTCGAAAGAGGGTAATTGGAAATGTCTCCAAATGTGGCATTTGGTATGTAACTTAGGGAGGGATTTTACTAAAAAGGGGGTTAAGGGAGGATGGAAGGTGATATCTGGGAAGGATGTCAGGATGCAGAACCCCCAGACTCATCTGAGGGTGAGGATGATATACTGCAATCTTCATGATTGCACAGACCAAACATTTTAGGTATTCAACAGAAATGGGAGGGCTTCCTGGGAAACAGCTTTGGGATGAGGAGTTGGGGGAGATATGATAGAATGCTTATGGTCAGGTTAGGGACTTGGGTGGGAAACGGATGCATCTCAAGTCACTCTTGTCATGATAGAGAACTCCTGAGGTCTTGTTTGATATGAGGCACCTCTCACACTTGAATTGTTGGCATTGCAATGGCCAAGGGTATCTCTGCTTCATAGATTATGGAAATGTCTGGTCTTAAGGAGGTGGTGGCAGAGGATTCGGGGGATAATAGGTACTGTTTTTATTTATTTAGCTTTTGTTAACTGGGTAGGTACACTAGACAATACATTTGCCTATTTTCAGGTATGACCCGAGAGGGTAAGGAAATTCAAGTTAAAGGACATTGGACAACACAGGTACTGAAACAATCAGTTTACAGAGTCAGAGCACACATTACACGATCAAGTGATTACTCACAGTATGACTTATGCATTAAGAACCAAGCAGTCCAGTGCATAACATTAGAGGTACAATAAATACTATTATATATACAACTGCAGGACCCCCAGAAGGAGGACCCCTCAGTGCAGATTATGTACAACTGTTTACGAAGACATATCCCGTGAGATGCTTCTCTTTTGATTCTAGGGAACACCAGTGTGTCGGGCACCTTAAACAGTTATCACAAAGCTTGGTTTCTCACTGCCATCACTAAGGCCAAGAGGTTGATTCTTCGTAGGTGTCGGAAACTGGACACTCCCTCCTTGGATGAGTGGTATAAGTGTATGCTAAAGGTAGTGGGCTTTGAAAGATTGTCGTATATTACAAGGCGCAAACCTGATAAGTTTTTGAAGGTATGGGGATCCTTCTTGGAATTCATGCAGGTCTCCATCCCACAAGGGAGGACTTGTATCCCTCACTGTTCACATTCCAGGAGAACCGATAACTTTCAAGATAATTGGTAACTAGGCATGAAGGGACATGTCTCCAAAGAGGTGGAGGTTGTGGTTTTCAAGACCCTGTATCTCATTCTCCTCGAGCTCTGAACTGTCCTTCTAGACTCTGGAGACTGGCTTACAGGTATATAGTTGGATCAGACTGGTTCTGGTAAGCTCCTAGGGTTAGTTAACGGGGGTGGGGTGTGAGGGCAAGGGGATTTGGTGATCTGTAAGGTTTTTCTTCTTTTGTATGGTGCTTTAGACTGTATCTCCATGGAGTTTACTCCAAATAGGTATGTTTAGTGAGTACAGACTGTTGTGTTTTTAAAGGTTTTATGTAAATATTAAATTTCAATGAAATACTGATAAACAAAAAGATTAGGTTAGATGACTGCATGGGAGAAAAGATAAGGGATTACTACCACTGATAAGTAACAAGTCTGGCATAGCTCTAGTAGCCACTAGACTTGAAATAACAACCTATGAACCTATTCAGGGAATCATAGATACTGTACAGGACTGTGTATTGGTCCAGATGGCCAAAGGAAGGCATGACACCATACTGGATTTATTTCTTACCAATTCTGACATAGTTGGGAGAATGATGATCAAGGAACCTGTTGGATCCAGCGATCATAATAATGTATGGGTGGAACTATAGGGAAGGAATATTGCCCTTCCTCTAAATCATTGATCACTGACTTCAAGAAAGTGGATTTGGTGAAAATTAGTGTACTAGTTAGTGAAAAGTTGACAGATATGAACCAGATAGAGGTGGTAGAGGAACAATAGCACAGGTTCAAAGGTGCATTCCTTGAAGCGATTCAGACATGTGCAGAAAGTGTAACATAAAGGAACAAATACAAACAGAGATATAGATTTCAAAGCAAGTGAGGGAAGCTATGAGGGCAAAAAGAGTAACCTTCCATAAGTACAAAAGAGCAAAAGGGAAGAAGTCACGGCAGCAATAGCAGGCTAAATTCAAAGAAGTAATGGTGGTGGATAGGAAGGCAAAGGCAGATACTGAACTGAGTATTGCTGATAGAGTGAAAGATGGGGAAATGGTATTGTTTAGACACATTAGTTGTAAGAAGAAAACAAGGGTGGAAGTTATTTTGTTGAGGGAGGGAGGGAGGTAATGGAGGATGATGAGCAGAATGTGTGTGTTCTTAACAGTTACTTCTGCTCAGTATTTATATTGGAGAACATTGGTCTTCTGCCAGAGAGCAGCATAAAGGGTGATGTAAGGTGGCATTAAAATAGGAGTGGAGTACATATTTCTGTAGGCAAGATTTAGAAAAAAGACTAGACTCTCAAAGTAGACAAGGATCCAGGCATGGATGGTCTTCATGTTTGAGTGCTTAAGGAACTGACCACATTAGTGCCACTATCCTTAACCTGAATATTTAATAATTCATTGCAATCAGAAGTGGTACAGACAGATTTGAGGTCTATTGATATTGTGCGACTTCGGAAAGGGGGTGACAGGTAGAAACCAGGCAACTATAGTCCGGTCAGCCATATGTCCATAGTAGGTAAGCTGATGGCGACTATGTTGAAGGAAAGTTGATGGCCTATCTGAAGAAACACAGACTCCAAGATGAAAAACAGCATGGCTTTCCATTAGGGATGTCATGTCAGGCTAACATGATAATGTTTTTCGATTAAGCCACCAGAGCAATGGACAAGGCAGGCAGTAAATCTGTTTTACTTTGACTTTAGAATATCAGTGAAACAAAGGTTTCTGGGAAACCCAGGTCCCATCATGTGATCCTGTAGCTCAGTGGTTGGAGCACTGGGACAGTATTATGGAGGCCTTAGTTCAATTCCTAATAGGTCACATTATTTCTTTCTCACTTAAAATTGTTATTTGAAATTGCTTAGCAGTGGCAACAAAAACATCTAATTGCCATCTTCCTTACTCCTAGTTGCAGGATATGCACTGCAAGAGAAAAGAAGTGTGTCCAGGAACCCCAGGTCCAATGATGTGAGCTTGTAGCTCAGAGATTAGAGCTCTGTGATGATATTTCAGATGCCTGGATTCAATTCAGAGTAGGTCACATTATTTCTTTGTCACTGCAATTTGTGACTTTGACTTTAGTAAAGCTTTTGATTCAGTACCTCACAGGAGGCTGCTGAAGAAGATGGAAGATTTGGGAGTTGATTGGGGTTTAGTTATGTTTATTGGAAACTGGGTACAAGAAAGGACACAGAGAGTAGTTTTATATGAGGCTAAATCAGGGTATACAGTAGTCACAAATGGAGTACCTCAGGGCTCTAACCTGGGAACTATCCTGTTTAATATGGATATTAAAACAGTGGAGTTAGTATCTGAGGTAAACAGTGTCTATTCATTGAAGACACATAGATGTCTGTAAGGTTAGATCATGAGGGGGAGTGTTGGAGTGCCAAAACGTTCTAAAAATACTAGAGGAATTAACTGAGGTATGGCAGTTCTGGTTTAATGCCAAGAAATGTTATGCAGACACAGTTTTCACACTAGAAACTGGATAGAATGACTTAAACTGACCAGTACATCAGAAGAGAGAGATTTAGTGGTCATACGGTATATAGTGTCTACCTTATAACAAATCAGTGCAACTAAACATGCAGTAAGGCTTCAAGGATTCTAGGTTACATTGGGATTTTGATAGCAGAAGTAAGGTAATTCTATGAAGAACAGTTGGGGGACTTCAATATGTATTTACTAGAGACCAGATGGCAGAGGGGAACATGATTCAAACATATAAGTTTCTTTAGTGCATGAAAAAGATAAACACTGTGCATATATTTGTAAGAAATATGGATGCAATCACTAGAGGTTATGACTGTAGGCTGTTGGGTGGTAAATTGAAGAAAAAATTCGAAGTAGCCTGCCGGTGCAGAGGTAACACTACTGCTTGCAATATCAATCACCCAGGTTCAGAAGTGAGCCAGGGTGTTGGAGGGCCTGCCAGAGGGAGGAGGATTGAGTGTCCTATGGACTGCTCTCCTTCTATGGGGGTGGGTGGGGAAGCCGCCGTTGCCCGTATGACCCTTAGCAGATGCTGGGGGTCTGGCAAGCTGGAACTCACTGTTTTGAGAGGTGTGACAGATGCATGGCATTCTTATGCCTTGGCATCATTGCACATCATGCATCTCCCACAATAAACATTGCAAAAATGCTGGAGGTGTACAAGGCTGCCTGCCTCACCCCAAATCTGCACAAGTGACCCATGCTGCCACATCACCAGACACCAGATGTGGCATCTGAGGGGGTAAGTGGGGAGCCCTTGAGGTCACCCCCAGAGGGTGTGTCCCAGAGATTGATGAAGTATGAGTGGGGGTAGGACTGAAGAGGAAAGCTGTTCCCACTCTTCCAAAATTGAGGACGCTCTACTTTACAGAAAGAGGGGTGGATCCTTGGAACAGTCTACCAGCAGAAGTGATGGAGGCAGCAACCATTAGGTTAATGCATGGCTGGAATAGGTTGTCACAGAGGACAAGATCAGGAAGCATAGGTAAACCAGGAGCAGTTACAAAATTTGCAAGTAGTGTTTTATTATTATTAATAACAATAAAATAAAAAATGGGGGAAAATGTACTAGATGGTTCTCAATAAAGAGAACAGAAACAAAAGTCGCTCACTTGAGTCTCTCTAAATCTAAAACTGGAAAACCAAAATACTGCTCTCTTTATAAGATCTCTTTTTCTGGATATTTAATTTTGCATCCTGTTTTTCAGAAAATGTAACAAACATTGTAAATGTATTTCCTGTGAAAAGTATATCCAGGCTCCATAGGTTCAACATACTGGAATATTCTGTCTGATGATGTCTCCGCTTGACAGTTCTCTTAACACTTGTGGAGGTCAACATGTTTCTCTTACATCTTGCTGTCTTTTCTAATAAACTCAAATAGCTATCTGAAATATTTCAACAATATTAATACATACATTTGAAAATCAAGGGATCCCACTTTCACATATGTATTTTAACCACAGATAAGCAAACAGGGTGGGGAGAAAGAATAGAAACAGCAAGGAAGGCTGGCTTCATGGTACCAGGTGATAGGGATTTGCCTGGGATGCTGGTGACCTGGGTTCATGCCCAATCCCTGGATGACAAGAGCAGAGGTCAGCAGGGAGGGCTAGGAGCATCCAAGGGATGCTCTCCTCCCTGGGGGTAGAGAGTCAGAGCCAGCACCGCTCTTGAGTGACACCTAGTGACAGGCTATAGTGACACAGTTTGCAGCATGGGTGACCACACGCCACATGTGCAATTGGCCAGGACACTGCATGCATGTGGTTCAGGTGGGCAAGGAGAAAAAGTGGGGAAAAATTACCTCCAGGCCATCTGAATGACGGTGTCCACCCTCCTGTTTGCTGAAATAGCCAAGTGGAGTCCATGCTGTGCCCTCACCACCTCCCAGTGAGGACTGGAATGCCTTAAGGCAAGTCTTTCCTCCCAGTCTTGACCACGGGAGGGGGGTCCCCTGGTGAAGGGATATGTTGGGTCAACTGGGGACCTCATTATGAGAGGCAGTGGACAGTGACAGTAGGTATTTGGCGGTGGGTTGGAGCTCGGCCTACTGAAGGATTGGTCAGCTAAGAGGGTCGCAGGGGGTAAATAGATAATACAAAAAAAGAAACAGCAAGTAAAGAAAAGGAAACAGCAGGGGGATGCATGAGATGATCAGATTGGCCAGATCCTAGGTACCACAAGGAAAATTTGATTGCGCAATCAAATAAGCAAGAGTGAGACAAGTGACAGAAATAGAAAAGATGGAACAGCTGCTTTTAATTCTCTCTATAGAACAAATGGAACAGGGACTTAATCCATCCCTATCACATAGGGCAAAGGAACAAAAATGTCAAAATCTGGGTCATGGGGATAGTCTGAAGGTATGACAGAAGGCAAGGGAAACCCCCACTAGGACAATAGGTAAGTGAGATGAGGTCATTTTAGTAAGGGAAGATTAGGTTGGTCATTGGTCTCATTCTGCTCTCAGATTGAGATTGACTGTACTTCAACTCTAGAAAAGTATTTGACTTGCTGATACACAGGAGACTGCTGATGTAGTTAGAGGATTTTGAGGTTGGGGAAGATATTTTAAAATGGGTGGGAAAATGATTGGGGTGTGGCAACAGAGGGTTTTGATAAACAGGATCATCCCTGGAGATATAGTGATCACGAGCTGAGAGTCGCAGGGATCAGTTTTGAGATCTGACTCATTCAACATGTTTTCAAGCAGCATAGGAGAAGATATATAGGGCAAGATGTGCCTCTTTGCCTCTTTGCAGGTGGCACAAAGCTGTTTTTTTGTTTGTTTTTTAGCTTTCTGGTCCCAGTCTCCTTTTCCTGCTAACTGACAATGGGGATACATATGTTTTTTTTTTTGGTACAGATTTTCTTCCCTAACCTCCCTCCCCCTGGGGCACCAGCACACGGCTGTGTCAGAATGTGGAGGTACGCTTCTCCCCCCATGGTTCCAGCTCAGCCCCTTCCACCTCCTGATATTTTGCCACACCTTCTGTGCCTACGCAACCCACCAGACCTCCACCTGGTGGGAGCAGAACTATGGGGGGAGGCATCAACCCACCCTCACCACCCTCAGGAGAGCTACCTGTCAGCATGCTCAATCCTGCTCCACCCTCCCACCCATGCCGCCACCTCGAGGACCTGAGGTCATTTCCAAACATGGGTTGCCAGCGTAGGGCAAGATAAGGCATCCAGGGCCTCAACCCTCTGTGCCACCGGACCGGCAACACAAAGCTTTGTAGCAGGCTGTAGTGGGAAGAGGGACTGAGGGAATTGCAAAGTAAACTGATATGATCAGAGAGGTGATATAAAAATTGGCAGATGAGATTCAGTGCCAGTAAGTTCTAGGTGACACACATAGGGAAATGGAATCCTAAAGCAGAATACTTGATTGGGTGGGGGCAGGTTGCCCATTACTTCAGAAGAATAGAAGCTGGTGATCATCATTTGTGACTGCCTCAAACAAACCAATCAGTGCAATAAGGATTACAGCAAGACAACCAGCCTGTTGGAGTGCGGTGGGAGAAGTTTTGATTGTGGAAGGAGGGAGGCGATATTGTCACTGCCTAGATCAGTGATGAAGCCCAGGTTGAACTGTGAGAATGCTTCTCTCCTGGCCAGAACCTACTTCAAATTACTCCTCCCAGCCCTTCTGTCACTCTTTCAATTCCCATAAACGTGTTTATGCTCCATTAGATTTCTGCTTTTCAGAATGTGTGTTGCCAGTGCATAATCTACAATAAAATGACATTAGTAATGTTTGATCTCTGCTGACCCATTTTAGCTATAGTGTCTTCTTTGTTTTACTAACATAATGATTTCTGCAGCTATGAAGAACTTGGTGTACCACAGCAGTGGTGTAACAGTTTATAAATGTGTATGTAGTTCTGATTTCAGTTTCTTGGATTAATAAAGGAATTAACTTTTTCAATAACCTGGCAGTATTTACAGATTACGTCAACAGCAAGCATGGGTCAGGGCAAGCAACCAAGACTGTTTTTTGGGGTAGGCTGTAAACTGTGGGTTACTTTGTCACGTAACTATGTTCATTATGCTCATCTTGATTTTTGTTTTACTTGTACACTCTGTATTTTTGGTGCTTGTGTCAATTACTAATTTATTTATTTATTTATTTATTGTAATCTCAGATTAACACCTTTGAGAACAAACTCATTACATAGGTTCCACATCAGAATTACATTAACAGTGATTAAAAAAGAAAAAAAATATATACGGATACAATAGAGCTGTAAGTGCAGGCTAATAACAAGTATGGGACTAAGTATTAATATAAACATAAACAGACTAAGTCAGCAGGTCATTTTAAGTACCACAAGTTTGTGAGATGGTTAAGGAAGTTTAAGGAAGAGAGGACAATTGAGACTGGGGGTGCCAGTAGGGCAAAGAGAGGTACTGCAGCAGACTGAGTCATCAGGATGAAGGGCTATGTTCAGAGGTTACAGCAGCCCAGGGTGGCCAACACCCACTCAAGAAGTGGGGAAACATCATCCCAGGAAGGCCATGCCAAAGCTTTTTTTTTTCTTTGGGGGTGGGGCTGAAGGCAGATGGGAGTGGATAATAGGAGACAAGAGGGGATGGTGGGGAAGAGGGGAATTTGATGGTGGGAAGAAGGAAGGAAGGAAGGAAGGAAGAGATAGATTGCATTAAGGCACACAGTGAAGGGAAGTAACAAGTGCAGGATTTAAGAGGCCATGTGATCATGAGTGAGAGCTGCATAGGGACATGGGAGAACAGCACTGAGGGGCTAAGGCAAGCAGTCACAGATAGCGTTAACACTGAGATGTTTTCAGAGCTCACATGTGAAGGGGCCTAATGCTGTTATCAAGGAGATGGCAGGAGGAAGATTATTAATCCAGGTGGGAGCACAGCAGGCAAAAGCTCTTTGACCAAGAGAGGTGTGACACCTAGAAATGTTAAAGACCGTGCTATCTGAGCTTCTGGTGGAATGGCTGTTATCACAGAGAGTAAGGAGCTTCTGTACACCCTTTATCATGAGGCCCAGACTCACTTTTTTGGCCAAAAGGCACGCTTGGAACCTGAGACTATCTGTGAACTGGAGCCAGTTTGCCTGGTCATATAGGTCATATGTGTGTGTAAGCCATGGGGAACCAGTTAGGAGTTGACAGGCTTTATTTAGGGTGAGCTTTATACGGTGAAGGGCTATGTCCATAGCTGAGCCATAGACTACGTTGCCATAATCAACAAGAGAGACCACTGAACTCTGGATAGCAATATTTAAGGCCTCTGGATTAAGACTTTGCTTGTGCCTATGAAGCAGACCAACACGGATGTTCCCAGCCTTTGCAACTTTTTCAGTGTGGTAGGCATATGACATAGTGCTGTCTATTGTGATCCCCAAAAGTTTGAAATGTTAGACGAGTTCCAATGTAGACCCAGATTCATTTGTTATGTTGAGTGGATGTGAACCATGCCTACTCTGGGGACTGGAAAACAACAATTAGCAAGTGATTTGTATATTGTTTATACCCAAGCTACTGTAACCAGCCTATCTTGATATTTTCGCATATCTCCTGTACTTCACATGTCAATTGTACATTGCAGTCCATACTTTTTTCTGTACTTTAAATGTCAACTGTACATTACAACCATACTTTGTCTGTATTATACCTCCTTGTTCCCTGTGCCCCAGGTCACACCTGGAAATGAGCATCGGCTCAGTGTGCCCCTCCAGATCTCTAACTTTCAAATAAATAAAATAAAAATAAATGTAAGTTAGGTCCCTGCCTGTAAACCATTCTTGTGGTTTGTGTGGTAAAAGTACCTACTTCTTTTCTGTTTTCAAAATGCTAACATCCTTCATGATTTTCTGTTCTACACATAACCCACCCCTGCTGAAAATTTGCTCACAAGGTTGAGTAATATTTTAGCCAAATATGTAGCCTCTTTACCTTTTGGAACTAACAACAATGCCCTAGTGGTCAACAGCACCTGTTTTATTTCTGTATTGATGGTATGCATTCCAGGTCTCTGTTCCTAGAGTTCCCACCTGATCCTGTGGGCAGGCAGCTAGAGGGCCTACAGCCTACACTGATCCCCTCCAGGCGGTGCTATGCAATGCCAGGTCGATGAGAAACAAGACCACAATTATAGCAGACTTGATTTATTCAGTTGACCTGGCATAAATCACGGAGAGCTGGCTGGGGGGACAATGCAGGGCCAGTGTTGGAGGCATTGGTCCTGCCCGGGTACTCTGTGGTACACTGCCTGAGAGAGGATTGCAGGAATGAGGGAGTAGTCATCTGTTTTAGATCCAACTTGAATGTTTCTGTACATCCAGTGGGTTCTACCTCTTCATTTGAATGTGTGGTAGTGCATGGGGGTCCAGATGCTGGTTGCTGAATTCTCCTGGTATACTGTCCTCCACTGTTGGGTGGAGACTTTCTGGAGGAGGTGATGGGACTTCATCACAGACAAGGTGTTGGAGTCACCCAGATGGCTTATTCTGGGGAATTTGAACCCCTGGGTTGATGATGAATCCTTGTAGTCTGGTTTTTGACTTCCTCATGCTGATGACATTGCTGGGCCTTGAGCAGGCAGTTTCATCTCTGACCCACCACAATGGCCACAACTTGGACTTGCTATTCTCATTGGGTCTCAGGGTCACTGACGTAAAAAAAATTGATTGGGTTGTTTGGTCAGATCACTCTACAGTAAAGTTCTCATTTGCAGCTCCCCCCCCCCCGATGGTCCCTCCCCTGTTGAGATTATCAGCTACTGCCCATTAAGGGGATTTTCCCCAGAGGGACTGATGGTGGTGGTTGATTTTTTCGGTGTTAGTGTTGTTAGTGAAGTTGGCTTGGATGAGTCAGTAGTGGCTTATAACAAGGCTGTCTCCAAGGCAGTTGATGCCTCTGCACCAGTCCATATATGAAATCAGTCTTCTTGCCTGAGACCCCCATGCTATGATGGGGCTCTTAATGTAATGAAGACCATGGATCAGAGGTTGGAGCATTGCTGGCATAGGACTCGGCTAGAGGAGGATAGACTGGCTTTAAGAAATCACTATGCTAATTATCAAAGGGCAACTGACTGTAAGAAGGCAGAGTTCCTGTGCAGGGGGATTGCTTCAGGGAAAAACAGACCAGCTCAGCTCATTCACACTATGGACAGGCTTCTTCATCTTGTTTGTCTGCATATGAAAAGATCTTTTTCAGTAGCACTTTGTGAAGAGTTTGCTCTGCTTTTCTCTGACAGGGTTTCCTCTATTCAGGCCAAGATCTTGGCAATAGGATATCCTCTATTTAGACCGGAATCTCACCAGTGGATCTGGATCAGACCCACAGGGTGGAGTCTGGGTGGAGCAGGGGCACTACTAGTGCCTGGTCAGAGTTTCAGCCAGTGGGGCTGGCTGAGGTCTCCAAGGTGATTTTAAAGTTGTGGCCCACTTATAGTTAACTGGACCCTGGCCCAATGCATCTCCTAGAGGGCTGCATTGAGGTTATTGGTCCAGTGTTCACCAGTATATCCAGGTGCTCACTTTCAGATGGGGTCTTCTCCAATGCTTTAATGAAGGTGCTGTTGAAGCCCCTTCTGTATAAAAAACATATC
Organism: Neoceratodus forsteri; assembly: GCA_016271365.2. Lineage (NCBI taxonomy): Eukaryota > Metazoa > Chordata > Ceratodontiformes > Ceratodontidae > Neoceratodus > Neoceratodus forsteri. Next base: position 630,934,573 of record CM057455.1, on the reverse strand, counting down.
TCAGCCCCAACTTTCTGGAAATTATAGACCAATCTCCAACCTCCCTTTTCTAGGGAAGGTTGTTGAGAGGATAGTAGTTCTGCAGCTTGAGGAACACCTGGAGACCTGAGACATCTACAAGCCATTCCGGCCTGGGTTTAGGATGAGACACAGCATAGAAATGGCACTAGTCCAGGTGCATAACAACCTCCTCATGGCAAGAGATCGAGGGGAATGGTCAATTCTCATTCTCCTTGATCTGTCATCAGCATTTGACACCATGGACCACATCATGTTTTTGGATTGCCTTAGAGAGTATTGTGGACTCACAAGTATTGTCATCAACTAATTTGAGTCATTTTTCTCAGATAGGAGGCAGAGGGTAGTGATAGGGAATTTATTCTCCTCCCAGATGCCTCTGACCTATTTAGTTCCTCAGGATTCAATCCTATCATCATTGTTCTTGGTATACGTGCTGCTCTTGAAAAGATTAATCAGATAGCACAGTCTGGGTTTTCACTGCTATGCAGATGATACCCATCTGTACATGTCTTTTGCACCAGGGACAACTGGTGCTGTCAAAGTGCTGAATAAATGTCTTACTGAGATCCAGGATTGGATGAACTCTAACTGGCTGAGACTTAACCCGCACAAGGTGGAGGTTCTAGTGATTGAGTCAGGTCATGGGCATGATGGGGACACCTCCAGGATGACAACAGGTTTGATCCTGGGGTCGACACCATTGATGGCATCCTCTAGGGTGAGAAATAAGATCCTTGATGACAAGCTGACTTTTGAAGCACAAGTGTCGGCTATGATCAAAAGTGGCTTTTACCATTTGAGGAACATCACCTGGAGTAAACCCCTAATTCCACCTGAAGACCTACCACCACTGGTGCATACCTTTGTGACATCTGAACTCAATTACTGTAATGATCTGTACCTCTGGGTCAGTGGAAGTAACCTCTGTCAGTTGCAGCTAGTGCAGAATGTAGTGGCCAGGCTGCTGACAGGACTACCATAGTCCTGTCATGGGACCGCAGTCCTGTATGGTCTGCACTGACTGCCGGTCTGGCAGCGAGTTCTCTTCAAGGTGGGTTTGCTCACCTATAAGGCCCTATTTGGATCGAGCCCTGGCTACCTGTCAGACCTCCTTACTCTGGCCATCCTGGTTTTCTCCCTTCATTCCTCCACCCAGGGCCTCCTGGTGGTTCCAAGGACCAGGCTAAAAACCTTAGGTGATCACTCATTTGGAGTAGCTGGCCAGGTACTCTGGAATTCACTGAGAAAATCTTTGAGGTGGGCCCCTACGGTGGAGGAGTTTAGGCTGCCTAAAGACTCATCTGTTTAATTTAGCCTATCCTGCAAATACTTTTTAGTATGATCTCTATAAATTGTTATAATAATTTTATATCGCTGTTGCTTATTTTAATTGGAATATTTTAATTACTCCTTTAAATATGTTCCTTATAGTATGGCACCCAGAGCCCCTGTGATTGGGTGCCTAACTAAATAATGTATTACTTACTTACATACTATAACTTCTTAATGAGGATCTAAGATTGTCTTAAACATCCTGTCTAATGTAGTTTTATTATACCAGTAGGTATTGACTTTTAGGGATGTTGTTCATGGTGTGCCATTGATGACAGTTGCATGCCTGCCAAAGTGTATTTTTATCAGTATTTTTTGTGGTAAAGAACTGTGTCTATACTTTTATCCTTTTTATTATAATGATTTAAACAAAAATTATCAGATTCAAATAAATGTTACCAGAAATGTTGACATTCCTATTACTGGCTTCCAAGGATTGTATAAAATCATGCAGGGCCATTCTGTTTCCATGCCACACCATGAAAACATTATTAATGTACCTCTTCCACTGTTGTATTTGCGTATAGAATGGATTTGTTTATTGATTGTTTGTGACCTGCTACTTCTACAGGCCTAAAGTCAAATTAGACAAACCCAGGGCAAAAATTACCCTGGAGCTGTTCCTCTGATCTGGAAGTACATATTGCTTAAAAAAGAAAAGCAGTTACATTCCAAGATGAACATAGATAGCTACATGGGAAATGACATAGGAAGTTTAGTGTCAGGTCTCCTTTGAGTTAAATAATTTGAGAGTGCCAATAGACCAGATTCTTGTGGAATCACCTTATATAAGGATTCCACATTGAGAGCTACCAAGAAGGAAGATTCTCTGATGTGGATACAGTATACTGGAGGATATTAAGAATACCCCAGTGTCCCTCACATAAGATCTGATGGAAAAACAAATGGTTTCAAGAAGTGATACACATACTGTAGGTAGAAAATGGCATGGTCAGTGAACCCACCCTAGAATTATTATGATTGGTCTACAGAGGGAATCACAAGACATTTGTGGACCCTTGGAAGGATATAGTAGGCATAATTAAGGGGACCACAGTTAAGAAATCACAGGTCTGCTCTGTAATAATTTTGAATTCAAAAATCTTTTAAATAAAGGAATCAATATTCCTATTGGGATAGATAATGGAGACTATACTGAGGGAAGGACTAGTGGACTCCACAAAAACATTAGTTCATTAAGGGAGGGTCTTGCCAGATGAATCTTATCTACTTCTTCAACTGGGTGACCAGGGCAGCCAGTAAGGGATAGACAGTCAATATAGTATACAAGTATTTAATTCAGTGTCACACAGGAGGCTAGTCAAGAAGCTAAAAAATTTAGTGGTGGAGGAAAAACTGATGACTTGGATGGAGAAATGGTTTCTGGGAAGAACACAAAATGTATTCGTTAATGGGAAGTTTTCAGCATTAAGGAAAGTAACAGATGGAATACCTCAGTGGTAAGAGCATGGCCTGACCCTTTTAAATTGGTTCATTTGCAGCATATGAGAAGGTACTAAGGGCAATATCTGTCTCTTCTCAGATGACACAAATATCTGGACATAAAGAAAGAGATAGTGGAACTCAAGGAAGATATGAACAGGTTGTAGTGCTGGTCAAGGATCTGGCATCTGGACTTCAATGCTAAAAAATGTAACTACCCAAAACAGAAAAGCATTCCCTTTTTTTAGATGCTAAAATAAATATGTATAGCATACAGGATGTGTTGTATAAATAAAACATACCCTTAAAGAGCATGATACAGGACATATTTCGAAAAACTGTGAAAAACCTTTCTGTCACCATTTTCTTTCAAGTTTGCAATAAGTTACTTCCCATAAAGAGAATAGGGGAGACAATAATGTATGTATCACTCCCAATTTACTCAACTTAATGAGATTACAGAACAATACATGGACTTAGTACAGAAGGAAATATGAAACGAAATTATGTGCCTCCACTGGGATTTGAATCCTTAGCCCTCAGCATTATTTGCTGTTCTCTAACCTCTGAGCTATGGAGGAACTCAGAAGTTAGCAGACTCAGACATCCCTTTTCAGGCCCACACATTCCTTTCTAAGTATTGCGTAAGCCAGCAACTAGGCATGTCAGAGACACTAATCAACTTTCTCAGTGAAGTAAGCCACTGCGAGGCAAATGCACTGAGAAAGTTTGTATGGTACTAAGATATGAGAATATAAAGTTAAAAATCATATGGAAAAGGCACTCGATTCCTTTTATAAGAGAATGTTACATTTACCAGTAAGTATTCCAGGCTGCAGTGTTAGGTTGAAATTAGGACAACCATCTATTCAAGTAATTGCAACATGGAGATCTTGAATTACTGGGATTTGCTCCAAAATTCCTTAGTGCTTACCAAGCTTGTTTAACTAAGAAAATGAACCTCTTTTTGTACAGGGGATGTACCATGCCATGGGTTATGTCTGTAAAGAAAAACACGTTGGATACTATAGAAAGAAGTCATTTATGGAAATGGGCAGTGGATAAGATTACAATAGCATCAGCCTATAGCCTTAATTTAAAAATGTTATTAATGGATATCAATTGGCATAATGCATTTTTCAGACATAAGCAAAATCACTTTCTTCCTATTTTACCTCAATTAATGGCTTTCTCCTTGCTGAAAATGTATGTTAGGATTATTACTAACCATCAGATCTTGAAGTCATTACTTCTTTTTGTTTTGGTACTTTCCCTAGTACAATCCTAGACAAAAGATATGAGAAATCATCTGACAAATATTTTTTCAGGGTTATGCGCATGTGGATATAGTCAACAAGAGGACCTTGTTCATGTACTCCTTATCTGTCCTTTTTATACAAAACCAAGGATAAAATGTATTCGGCAATTTCTGAAAAAAATCAAAGAATTGATAGATGTACTTTGACAATGATTCATTTTACTGTGGAAAGTAAGGATGTAATTTTAAGACTGGGACATTTTCTAATTGAGTAGTGGTTGGTATGTAATTGGTAAGACCCCACCTGAAGTACTGTGTCCAGTTTTGGAGACCATATTTCAGGAAAGACATAGAGTGGTGGTCCAGAGGAGGGCTACCACGATGGTACATGGTCTGCACCAAAAGCCCTATGAGGAGAGGCTAAAGGAGCTCAATATGTACACCCTGAAGGAGAGGAGGGAGAAGGGAGATATGACTGAGACCTTTAAATACATTATGGGGTGAATAAGGTACAGGTGGGAGGTATGTTTTGGAGGAAAAGGTGCTTTAGAACAAGGGTTCATAACATGAAGCCGGGGGGGCTAGTTCAGGAGAGATGTGAGGAAATGCTTCTTCTCAGAAAGGGTGGTAGTGGGGGCAAAAACAGTGGTGGTATTTAAAAATGCCTGGGAGAGGTGCAAGAGAATCATAAGTCTAAAAGAAGGGGGTGGAGGAGACAGTGCTATAGGCCAAGGAGGTTCTGCAGCAAAAGCAATCACAGTATCAATGGGCAGACTGGATGGGCCAAGTGGCCCTAATCTACTGTCAGTTTATATATTTCTATGTAATGGATATTCTTAAGTTTAAGAGGGGAAAAAGGAAAATCATCTTTGTAAGTAAGTGATTGTCATATATATTGTATTTTGTATTTATATAACTTATGTGCAATAATCTTGATTTCATTTTTGAAATGTTTAGTGCCATGATTAACGAAGAATAAACTTTTTATCTCCCTTCCTCTCTTTATTCTTTATTTACAGTATAAGGACATTTACATGCAAACTGGATCTCACTGTCTCTTGGGCTACATCTGTTCCTGCTGATTATTGAAACGTGACATAATCATTTGCTTATTACAGATGCAGCAAAGTTTTACTTTGCAGGTGAATTTTCGATGAAGTCACCATATTCATCTCCATGGATCACTTAACAAAGTTAACCCATTTAATGAAAAATTTGCCATTTGTAACTTTATCTTGTCTTTTTTTTTTTTTAGTGGAAATTGCACCTAAGAAAAACAAAGCACAGAGAAGTTAGAAATGGCAAACATCAGTCCCATTCCCTGGTGTCTAGTGGCCTCCCCGCCGATCACTGGCCCCAATGTATAAAATAAATTATTTTTTTAATGAAATCACCGATGTCTAGTGTTCCCCCCCTGCCGATTGCCAGCCCCAAGTGAAAATCCCTGGTGTTGAGTGTGCGTCCCCCCCCCCCCACTGATAGTCGATTGCTGCAAAATATTAATTAAATTCCTGGGTCTTGAATCTCAAAGGGGGTTTCGATCAGTGCAAGCTGTGACAAATGGCTGCTTGTGCCAAAGCCAGGTGTTTCAGGGACCCCATGCCCAATTTACTAACTGGCAGGGTCCCGGTGGCAATGTTCCTTGGAGTGCAGCAATCCTAGCTTTGCGCCAAACAGACAGCACATCTTAAGGGTATGCAGCAAGCTGTGGGGCTGTCATGTGCTGCTCCAGCAGTCCCTAGTAGCTTGTGGCCCCCACCCCAATCCTCCACATCCCCATAAATAAGATAGTACTCCCACCGGTGATCTAGTTGACCCCTGATGTCCTATGGCATATGTTATTTACAAACCTCCCGATCCTTGTCGATATCCCACAAAATAAAATACAACCCCTCCCAATCCCAGTTGTTCCATGATATACAGTCTGTTATTTAAAAACCTCTCCCTGATCCCTGATGTCCCGGAACATATGCATTTAAATAAAACCCCTTCCCAATCCCCAATGTCCCCAAACATATGTTAGAATTCCCCTGGTGGTCAAGTAGACTCCCCTGCCCAATCCCCTATGTCCCTAATATGCCAGTTAACATTCACTGGTCATGTAGCACCTTTCCCCAACCATGATCACTCATTTTGACATACAGAATCATTAACATAGAAACATAGAAACACAGACTTTGACGGCAGATAAGGACCGCTAGGCCCATCTAGTCTGCCCATTTCCCTACCTACAGGATAGGCCGCAGATCCTAGTTAACCAACAGCCTATATCTTCCTGCCCCCCACAAGAATTGCCTTATGTCTGTCCCATGCATTTTTGAATTCTCCCACAGTTTTAGACCCCACAACTTCCTCAGGAAGGCTGTTCCATGCATCCACTACCCTCTCTGTGAAATAATACTTCCTCACATTGCCCCTGAACCGCCCTCCTTCTATCTTTAAATTGTGTCCCCGTGTTCTTGCAAGTCTCTTTTTCTGAAAGATGCTACCCTCTTGGACTTTGTTGATTCCCTTGAGGTACTTGAAAGTTTCTATCATGTCCCCCCTCTCCCTTCTTTCCTCAAGGGTATACATATTAAGCTCCTTTAGTCTCTCCTCATACGGCTTCTCTTGCAGACCCTGCACCATTTTAGTTGCCCTCCTCTGGACTGCCTCTATCCTGTCTATGTCCTTGAGGAGATGGGGTCTCCAGAACTGGACACAGTATTCCAGATGGGGTCTCAATAACTGTCTGTACAGAGGGATAACAACTTCCTGTTTTCTGCTGCTGATGCCTCTCCCTATACATCCCAGTATACCCCCAGCCCTCCCTACTGCCTTCTCACATTGCTTGCTAACCTTAAGGTCATCTGATATGATCACCCCAGGTCCTTTTCCTGTTTTGTTGTTGTTACTACCTCCCCACCCATTGTGTATTCTTCCCTGGGTTCTTGTTTCCCAGGTGCATTATTTTGCACTTTTTTGCATTGAATCCTAGCTGCCATACGTCTGACCATTCCTCCAACCTTGCCAAGTCCCTTTTCATCCTTTCCACACCTCCTTGTGTATCAACCCTGTTGCAGATCTTTGTGTCATCTGCAAAAAGGCATACTTTTCCTTCCAGTCCCTCTGCAATGCCACTGATGAAGACATTAAAAAGGACTGAACCCAATACTGAACCCTGCAGTACCCCACTAGTAACTGCTCTTTCTTCAGAGTGGACTCCATTTACAATTACCTTCTGTGTCCTGTTGTCCAGCCAATGTTTTACTGGCTACCACCCTGGGACCCACTCCCAGGCTGGTTAATTTGACTAATAATCTTTTGTGTGGGACTGTGTCAAATGCCTTGCTAAAGTCTAGGTAGGCCATGTCCACAGCCCCTCCCTGGTCTACTACTTTGGTCATCCAGTCAAAGAAATCTATTAGATTCGTCTGACATGACCTTCCTACTGTGAACCCATGCTGCCTTGGATCCCGTGCTCCACTGACCTCTAGGTACTCAACTATTCTTTCCTTCAGAAGTGACTCCATCACTTTCCCTACCACAGAGGTCAAACTGACAGGTCTGTAGTTTCCTGCCTCTGTCTTGGTCCCACTTTTGTGAAGGGGAATCACATCTGCCTTCCTCCAGTCCTCGGGTACCACACCATCCTCCCATGATTTATTAAAAAGAGTAGCCAGTGGTTTCACTAGTTCCCCCCTTAATTCTTTTAGAATTCTGGGGTGAATTCCATCAGGCCCCATTGCTTTGTCCACCTTCAGTTTTAGGAGTTCTTGCAGAACCCTTTCTTCTGTGAAAGGACTGGGATCGACCCCCCTATCAAGAGTGCTTCTGTTAATTGGATTAGGCACTTCCCTCCTCTTTTGTGAATACTGAGCAGAAATATTCGTTCAGTATTCCTGCTTTACACTGTCCCTTCTGCCCACCCACGTTCATTCTATTCAGCCTCACTATCCTCCCTTTGTCTTTCTACGCTGCTGATGTACCTATAAAAGGTTTTATCCCCTTCTTAACTGAGTTGGCTATCTTTTCCTCAGTTTGGGCTTTTGCTATTCTGACTTCCTCCTGCTTCTTTCTGCCTTAACTGGTACAGCTCTCTGTCCTGCTCCTTCTGTGTTTCCTTATACTTCTGGAATGCTATCTTTCTTTCCTGACTTTCACAGCCACCTCTTGAGAACCATAGTGGCTTTTTCTTTCGCTTTGATTTGTATATTTGCTTCACACAAAGGCTTGTTGCCTCTGTGATGGCAGTTTTGATAATTCCCCATTGTTGCTCCGCACCTCCTTCTCTGAGCCTGTTTGCTAGTGCTTTCTGAGGCACTTCCCATCTTGCCAAAGTCAGCCCTCCTAAAGTCCAGTACCCTCACTTTTGTATGGCTTGACTCTGTAGCTGAGTTTAACGTGAACCACACTGTTTGATGGTCACTTGTCCCCAGATGGCAACCCACTTCTAGATCTGAGATCCTCTCACTGCCCCCATTTGAGAGTACGTGGTCTAAGATTGCTCCCTCATGAGTGGGTTCTGAAACTAGCTGTCTAATGCCTGCCACCTGTAGGGCATCAAGAATGGCCCTGCTCTTGGATGTGGCTGCAGCAAATGTGCTCCAGTTAACATCTGGCATATTCAGGTCTCCCATCAACAGTATCTCCTTTCTCTGCCATTCTAAGAATGCCTTCCATCATATCCTTGTCCATTCCTTCCCTGACATGGGGGTCTGTACACAACCCTGTGTGGATTGTGGTGCCCTTTCCAGTCTCCAAGGTGACCCACAGTGCCTCCTCTCCTCCCTGTTTACTCTTTGTTCAGTTGCTTTTATCCCTTTCTTTACATAGAGAGCTACTCCTCCCTCTTCTCCCTGCCTGTCTCTCCTGTAGGTTATGTACCCTGGTATGTTAACATCCCAGTCATGGTTCTCTGTACCATGTTTCTGTGACTGCTATGATATCCAGGCATCCTCTTCCATTAAGGCCACCAGCTCAGGGGCTTGTTGCCCAGACTACTGGGCATTGGTACTCATTACCCTCCATTTCCTGATGGCCTTACTCCTTTTGCCCCATCCCTGTCCTTCTTGCCTTTGTCACTTTCTCCATTTACCCCTGCCTTCTCCCTATCGACACTTCCATGTTGGTGTTTGCCACACTTACTACCGTGATTGTTTGGGGGGCTAGGATTTTCCTGCTCCTTTCCAGTGCATCCTCCCTTGGTTAGTTTAAAAGCTTGCCAATGAAGCATTTAAACCTATCACCTAGGATCCTGGTTCCCCTCCCGGACAGATGCAGCCCATCATACCAGTATAGGCTTGCATCACTCCAGGTGGACCCCCAGTCCCCAATGAAGCCAAATCCCTGAGCTCCACACCAGTTTTTCAACCACTGATTGAATCCCATGGTACGGAACACCCTAGCCTCTCCTATGCCATAGATGGGTAGCACCACATTGGTGGTCTAGTGAACCTCCACCCCCTACCCCGACTGTCAATGTCCCATCACCCCACTCCTTCCACATCTACATACTTTTCCAGCATCTGGCACAGCCTACCGCTGACCACCACAGCCAACCACCAACTCAGGTCTCAATGAACACTGTACCATATTCAATATACTCCCATTGATTGACTGCTCACTGTCACTCAGTGGGCATGGACTGAATACAGTACAGTGCTTATTGAAAGCTTAGCTGGTGACGGGCCATTGTGGTGAGCAGCAGGCTGTGCCAATCGTTGGCACAGTCTGGGGATGGGGGGAGTGCGGTGGTGGGACACTGACAGCCGGGGTGGGGGTCCACTAGACCACTAATGATGTAGAATGTCATAATGTGTGACTGGGGTTGTGGGGGGAGAAGGCACTACATCATCAGGGAATGTTAACTGATAATTGCATATTAGGGACATGGGGGATTGGGGAGAGGGGCCCACTAGACCACAGGGGGAATTCTAACATATGTTCTGGGATATTTGGCATGCCGGAGGGCTTTTAAGTGACATACTGTATTTCATGGGGCAATGAATATTGGGAGAGAGGTTGTTTTTAAATATCAGATTAGATTGGACATTGGAGATTGAGGAGTTTTTTTTTTAAATAACATAATGGGACAGCTGCAATCAGGGAGAGGTTGGATTTAAATATCATATTTCATGGGACATCAGGGATAGGGGAGGGTTTTTTAAATTACATACTGTATTTTACGGGACAACTTGGATCGGGGAGGATTTTTTAAAATAACGTACTGTATTTCATGGGACATTGGGGATCATGGAGGGGTTGCATTTAAATATCTGATTTCATGGGACATTGGGATAGAGTGTTTTTTTTTTAAATAACATACTTTATATCATGGGACAACAGGGATCAGGGAGAATTTCATTTAAATATCATATTTTATGGGACATTGGGGATCGGGGAGTGGGACTGCTATACTACCAATGGGGGATGGGTTATCTTTGCAATATAGGAGCGCATCAGGGATTAGGGAGGGGAGACCGTGGCACTTTGCCACAAACAGGCAACTCTCTCAGGGGAGAATTTTCTAAGTACCCTTAGACAAGCCCTGGCAATTGGCAATTGGTGATTGGTTGGGGGGGACTACTAAACACCAGGGAACTACATTGGGGGCTGACGATCATCGGGGGGGACCACTAGACATCTGGGATTTAATTGAAAAACAATAATTTATTTATATTTTACATCTATCAGCAATTGGCGGGGCAAGGGGCAGCACCCACTAGACACCAGGGAAGTTTTTGCCATGCAGTGTGAAACTTCACCCTTGAAGTTCCACACTTAGCATTCAGTCTGTGCTCCATGAATTGTGCGAGTTGCATGAATTGCACTTCGTGGATTGCACAACATTTACAAATTAATTTGCAGTGCAAATTTGGCAGACTTCACCCATCACTGATGCTTATTACATAATTTTGGGAAAAGGATCCCAAGTGTGCAGTGTGGAATTAGGGGATGGTGTTGGATGACATCATGAAGAAAAACAACCTAGGAGACATGATATCGGAGAGCTTAAAAACAACAGTGCACTGTAACAAAGCTGTGGGTAAGGCAAACAGGATGCTAAATTTGTTTCTCCGAAGTTGGACAGACCCAAATTTGTATTTGGGAAGTTCAATGAGGTTGATGACTATAAGCTGTTGTGTACTTTACCTAATACATACAGCAACTGTGGAGGTGGACTTGATGGCCACTTTCTTAAGCTGGCTATGCGGTTTATATTTAAACCTTTATGCTATCTTTTTAATCTCTCCTTGGAATCCTGCCAGCTTCCCTCAACCTGGAAACTGGCAAGGGTAGTGCCAATTCTCAAGAAAGCTCATGCGGGGGACATGGTTTAGCCACCAACGTGATGGCAGCCTAAAATCTTGAGCTTGCTCTGGGCTGGGTGATATTAGAGCTCTGGTGTTCAGACGCCCCGGGTTATTACAATCCCCAACTACTGAATTTGATGGGGTAACATCCCCTTACCTGCCGACACTTACAGGAATCAAAATTAGATGCAGTTTTGTGGCAGTGGAAAGCATCGGTTCCCGGACATTGCTTTGCACACTAGGTCGTGCAGGCCCCACCACAGCAATTGCGAATAGAACTGCTGGAGCATCGGACCCTCCCGATTGCACCTCTAGCATATGCTGACTGCAGAAACCCTTTTCCCTCACTGTCATTCTCTGGACTGGGAAAATCATGGCTTCACAAGGTGAAAATAGCCAGGCAGTCTCACTAACCCTCCCACCTGCACAGATACGTTCAGTTGATGAGTCCCTACAATATATTACGTGTATGTTGGAGACAGAGCTAAACTGAGTGGAAGATATCAGCACCACTTTATCAGGCACCATGGCTGATGTTAGGAATCTACAGGACCACATGAAAGTCTCTGAACAAAGGGTGAAAACTTGTGAACAGCAACAATCTAAGCTACTACAGTGCCTACAGATACGATAGGAGAAAATTGAAGTGTTATGGGACAGCATAGAGGACAAAGAAAACCGAGCCAGACGGAGTAATCTGTGCATAATAAGGATACCAGAAGGGGCAGAGGGACATAACATGAAGAGATTTTTGAATGAGACCTTGCCCATATTGCTGGGAGATAGATGGAGGAGAAATATGGACATGGAAAGGGTGCATAGAATATCTGCCAGAAGGGACAGGAATTCCTCCATGCCCAGGCCAATAATTGCATACTTTTTACACTATACCACAAAAGAAAAAATCCTCAGGGCTGCTAGAGACTTAGGAGAAGTGAGATAGCAGGGAACCCCTGTATCATTCTATCGGGGCTTCGCTTATGAAACTGCAAAGAAAAAAAATGAGCTTTTAGCTCTCTCAAAAAATTCCTGTAACAATGTAATTTTCACTTCAAATTCAGGGGTCTCAACAGTTTACTTGTAGCTAAAGATGGCAGGGAATTGCTGGCAAACCACCCGCTAGACATAGAAAGATGGCTTGCTAAATTCTGGCCTGAACTACCCATCCTGACTACATTTCCCTGAAAGCTTTGGGAGCCGAATACTCTGAAGGGGAACCATTTTGAAGGGTACAAGAATCAGGACAACAATAAAGTGGGTGGACATGCAGCATCAAAAATCGGTCCCCCAGTAACTATGGGCAAATCTGAATTTACTCAACTGTACCCTGCCATAGCTCCACAGTCTCTATTTAAAGATAACACTGCTATGCCTCCATGGTTGTCAACCCCCTCTTCCAGACAATGACAGCAGTCGAGAAGTGGGAACCAATCGACACAGGACTTTTTTTATGACAGCCCCCCCGCTAAAGTCTCTCGGGAAGACAGAACCCCTCCTTCTCATAGTGCTCAGTCCCACTCAACTGACTCCCAAGATATGGAATGGGCAGATATCTCGGAAGCCTTGCTGGCAGAGGCAGTGGACGCTATGACTCCTGTTAGACCTGGGCTGATCTCCTATGCAGCAGCTGTGGCCAAGGACAGTTCTGAGACTGCACCCTCTCCCACAATGAGTAATGAGTGGACTGAGGACCTTCCTGGCTGAAAATTTTGAACTGTCTTGGTTTGGGCTGCATTTTGTCAGCCATTTCAAATGTAAGTTGTGTTTCTGGATTTGTTATGCCCTTTATTGAGCCAATACCCTGCTAAGGCTTGGGTGGCATTTTTTCTAAATCATAGATGCATGGTGTAACCTCTCTAGTTCCCCAAATAGCTTGATAAGGGGCACAGAGAACCAGTTCCATACAGAGAGTGCATAGCTCCCAAACCCTCTTCAGTTACTGCTGTCAGAGGCAACAGACGGTGCATATGGTCGTTACAGAGATAATGGAGTTAAGGTGTGGTAGTAGCCTTCTCCATCGGGTTACAACACCCTGAGGTCTATAAGGGGCCTCTACCTTGCTGGAAAGATGGTTCCCCCTTTTCCTCACCCCTTTTCCCCTTAATTCCCACCCATCCTATTTCCCTCAACACCCCTCATGGTTCCCCCTCCCTTTTTCTCTTCCCCTGTGGGTCGGATGCCCGACCTTGGGTATATTATCGGCCCAGAGCTCCTAAACTCAGTTGGTTGTAAACACCTCCTACTTATCAGGTTTTGAGAGCTAGTGTAGCTGAGGCTAACAGTACAAGTTAGCCTCTTTCACCTATAGCCTCGATCCTACAGCACTATTGCACAGTGTTATTTTATAGTCTAGTAATGTTTATTATAAGAACTAATTCTTGTGTTTGGGGCAGAGATTCCAGTTGTCTGCTCTCAGGTTAAATTACATCTAGCTTCTATTGATTGAGTGTGTTCATAATATTGTTCTGTGTTTGTTCTGTTGCAGCTAATCCTCCAAGGTGTGTATATCTTTTCTTCCTCCTGAGTTTCTCTTTATTCTCATCTGGCAGCCCCAGGTTGACACTCTAGTTTTCAAAGTGTTGTTAGGGTGGTGAGATCCTTCCCTGATTGCCAATTCTACTTTTTGGGTAAGTACACACTTTTCATTTCAAGAGCCCATTACGTGCCCCTCAACAGTCATGGACAGCCCTACTCGCTCCCCAACTGTATTGGTATCATGGAATATCAACGGTTTGAATCACCCTATCAAACGAACCAAGGTACTTCAACACCTTCGGTCTCTGCATATGGACATTGCCCTGCATCAAGAAACTCATCTTCTGAGGAGGGCTGTCCCTTGGTTGAAGAAATCCTGGTTGGGTACTGTTTGTGCCAGTTCGGCTTCTTCCAAGATGAGAGGGGTTGCCATACTGATCTGACACTCTTCTCTCTGGTTCCTGGTTTAATCTATGCATGATTAGCATGGCAGATGGGCGATCATTAAGCTATCCTTCTCAGAAGGGATACTGATTCTCTGCAACCTGTATGCTCCTAATACTGATCATACAAATTTATTTCTCTCAATCAGTCAGGCCATTTCCTCCCTTTCTTGGGAAGGCGGGGCAATCCCCATCATAGTAGGAGGAGACTGCAATTTGGTTTCAGATGTCTTTGTGGACAAATTGAAGCCTACTCCTCAGGCCTGATCCAAAGCAAGCTTGGCTCTTCATGAGCTGCAAGAGGAATGAGGATTAGCAGATGTGTGGTGCAGAGACAATCCTTTCGGATGGGATTATACTTTCTACTCCCCAGTACACTCTACCCACAGTCGCATAGACTTCTTCTTAGCCAACATGGTAGTGGCCCAAAATATTCTCAATACTGAAATTGGGAATATTATTATTTCTGACCATGCCACAGTACTAGCCTCTTATACAGTAGGTGGGCAATCCAAAACGGGTACCTGCTGGAGATGCAGCCAGCTGCTTTTAAAAGATCCAGAATTTCATAAAGTAATTTCCCAAGCTGTGAAGGACTATTTTGCCATCAATGCACAATGTGGTGTCCCTGTGGGTACGGTTTTGGAAGCCTTCAAGGCTGTCCTCAGAGGCTGTATAATCACCTTCTCGGCCGCTAAGAACAAAGCACACAAAGCTAACCTGGCTCAGTGGCAAACAAACCTTACTACACTAGAGTCTCATTTTAAATCTTCTCATGCCTCTAGCCAGGATAATTCCCTTATTCGACTCATTGTGGGTCTTAAGTACCAAATTAATGCCACCCTGCATCAAAAGGCCGAGTGGTTATTAATACGGTCTAAACACGCATATTGGGATGGAAGTGAAAAGAGCAGCAGATTGTTAACCCTCCGACTTCAGAAGCAACAAGCTTCCTCTCAAATACATGCCCTTCATAATTTTTCTGGTAAGACTGTACATAATCCACAGGACATAAACGACACTATGATGGCTTTTTATCAAGCTCTATATAGGTCACAGTCTGACCTTTCTTTGCCTAACTTAAAGCAAGAGATGGATAAATTCTTCCATCAGTTCGACATACTGGGACTTACCCCCTTGCAAGTGACCACCTTAGATTCCCCGATGACCTCAGAGTTACATCATGCCCTATTCCAAATGGCCAAATGTAAGGCCCCTGGCCCAGATGGCATGACAGTCAAGTTATACCAAGCACTGGTGGAGGACATATCACAGCTACTGCTCCTTGTTCTCCAAGAAGCCTACACAGCTGGTTAATTTCCCCCATCTGTGAGAGAAGCCCTCATTACCCTCCTACTGAAAAAATCTAACAACCCTCTAGACTGTGCAAACTATCTCCTGTCTCCCTGCTTCCCATGGATACTAAAATCTTGGCCAAGATTCTAGCCACTAGGATGCTGGAGGTGTTACCATCTATCATCCATCCAGCTCAAGTCAGCTTTATGAAAGGTAAATCTGGCTCACATAAGACAAGACTTCTACTTAATCTAAAATGGATAGCCTCCCATTCTTCCTGTCCCATGACAGCACTAGCAATAGACTTCACTAAAGCCTTCGACTCCACTGAATGGCATTATCTACAACAGGTCTTAAGGTTATATGGCTTTAGCCCTACTTTTTGTCAGTGGGTATCCACACTATACGGCTCCCCGATGGCTAGAATCCTGACCAACACTACTATTTCCACATCTTTTTCCTTGCATAGAGGCACCAGGCAGGGCTGCCCCATCCCTCCTTCTCTTCTTAGTGGCCTTGGACCCTCTTATACGGGCCTTTATTGAACCAAATGATATCACTGACATTGAATATGCTGGGAAATCCTATCTAGTAGCTGCATATGCCAATGATCTACTACTAACCCTCTCTCAGCTGAAGCAAGCATTATGGCATGTTCTACCCCTTCTGCAGACCTTCTCAACTCTCTCGGGCCTTTGTGCGAATCAGAAGAAGACACTCCTGGCCCCTTTGAACATAGCTTGCACAAGAAGTTGCCTACAAGGAACAGAGCTCTTATGGGCTATATAGGGCTTTTCCTATCTTGGTATAACCATTCCTTTTAAATGGTCAGATCTGGAGCCAGCCAGTTTCTCATCACTTCTGACTCAATTATCTGTGAAGAAAGAGAGATGGTAGAAAATCCAGTTATCTCTGCTTGGGAAGATGGCTGCAATTCATATGCTCTTCCTGCCATGAGTCATGTATCTTTTTAAAAATCTCCCAATATGCCTTTCCTCCAAACTCTTTGCCTCCTTGGAAACCCAGGTGTCTTGCTTCCTGTGGGAAGGGAAATCTCCCAGGTGGAGCAAGCACAAACTAAGAGCACACTGGTCCAAGGGGGGACTGGGATCCCCCTGGTTTCAAGGATACCACCTGTCTTGCACAGCTGCTACTGCCACTAAGTAGTTTGTTCCTAGCCCATTAACCCTCCCACCCTGAGTACAGCTGGAAACTGATCTGGCAGCAGATACTGATTTGCATTTTCTGCTACACCCTCAGAGCCAGAACCAGCGCACCCTGGCTCCATTATTGGTTGAGACCAAATGGGCATGGCACTCACTTGTGATCATGTCTCACACCCTCCATGCTGACCAAGCCCCCTCCATGGCTCTATACCCCTTTGTGGCATAATAAGGATTTAGTAATTGATGATACCCCCTAGTACTGGTCCACGTAGGAAGCCCAGGGCATGTTACAAACAGGATCTTTGCATCTCTGGCTCCTCGGTTTTGATGTCCTTCGAATAAATACAACACAAATTCCATCTCCCAAGTAGCGATTTTTGGAGATTCCTCTAGCTACACAGTGCTGTACAAGCTGACAGACCCCGTATATGCCCCGACCCTAAATGGAATTGGCTGGCCCATAGACATAAAACCCCCTCATCTGGAGACCTCATTGGACACTTTTATAAGACATGGCGAGATTCTCAAGTAGACCCCTCAACCACATGCCGATTGAAATGAATGTCTGTACTGAATGCCTGAATGCAAGTAAAAACAATATGCAACACTTCTATGGTTATAGAAACTCACTGAGGAAAACCAATAAGGGTTTGTGTACACTAACAGTAGAAGGTAACACAGTAGATAATCCAAAGCAAATGGCTGATATATTTTCTTACATATTTTGGTACGGTCTTCTCTCAAAAGACTAAAATGAGCAATCTAGCAAATCCAATGGCCTCTACCTGTATACATGTAACAGAAAGTAGTATTATTCATAAAATAAAGAACCTACAAAATACCTTCTCTGCTGGACCTGATGGCATATCAAACACCATGTTGAAGTTGCTATCCCCAGAAATAATCACCCCATTGCAACTGGTATTTAGTAAATCCATGGAGATGGGGCCCTCTGGACTGGTTGATGGAGAGTGTGGTGCCAGTCCACAAGAATGGAGATCAAGCAAATTGTATGAACTACCACCCGATTAACTTGACGTCGGTGCCAGGTAAAATACTGAAGCACTATTAAAGGATGAAATTAACTCTCATCTTATAAATAGTAAACAGATGGACCTGGAGCAACATGGGTTGAGTGTGTGTTACGAATCTGCTCTGTTTCTATGAGAAAATATCTGCTGCCCTGATAGAGGGAAACCAGTTGATTGTATATACTGTATGTGAATTTTGCAAAGGCATTTGACAAAGTCTCCCACTCTGAAATCGTAAGTAGCTTAATATACACAGGGCTTAAAACAGGAGTAATTAGGTAGACACAAGCATGGTTGATGGGTAGGATCCAGAGGCTGAGTGTGAATGGATATTACTTCTCCACAGTGGTAGGTTCTGGGACCTGTGCTCTTTAGGGTATTTATAGCTAGAATGGGTAAAGAAGTAACTAACTGGTTGAGCAGATATGCAGATGAGAGAAAACTGTCAGTAATTTCCTTAGAGGAGGGTGACATGGAATCAATACAAAGGGATCTTGATAAAATAAGTAACTGGGCCACTCAGAGAGGTATGAGCTTCAACACAGAGAAATACTGGGTTATACATTTGGGTAAACACAACAAAATGATAGGTTATACTCTAAGTGGTAAACTGTTAAGACATTCAGAAGAAGAAAGGGATTTGGGTATAATAATCGATAATAAGTTAATGTACAGAACACAATATACAAACCAGGTAGGCAAAGCTAATAAATTACTGTGGGTATTGAAAAAGAACTTCAAAAGTAGGAGTAGAGAGGTCATTATGCCACTGTAAAGGGCATACGTGAGACCACTACTGGACTATGGAAGCCAGGTGTAGGGACCAATTTCAAGGGGAGGAGCGGATATGGTGGAAGGGGTGCAGAGGCAGGCCACGAAGATGATTTATGACTTAAGATACAGGTCTTATGAGGTGAGACTTCGGGAACTGAACCTCAGGTACCTGGAGACAAGAAGAATAAGGGGGATCTCTTAATGTGTTATGATATCATGCAGGATAATTACTTACTGAGTGAACTAAATTTAGAATTTAAAAATAATTAGGTCAACACTAGGAGGCATCCATTACAACTGCAATAACAGACCTTTAACACAAATAAAAGGAAGGCATTCTACACACTGAGGATGGTGACCCCCTGGAATGGGTTGCCCCTGGAAATAATTTTAAGTAATAATAAACAAATATTCCAACAATGATTGGATAGACACATTATGAGTGGCAACACTGTTCAGTATTATGGGTAATGTAGACAGGAGCATCTAAAGAGCTCTTAGCCTCCTTAGCTCCTAAACACTTTAGTATGAACCTTAGTATTGTTACTGCATTTTGATTATGCTTCTAGTATTTATCTTAATCTTTGAAGTAAAGCACTACATACATTGATGGTAGTTTATAACATCTGTAATTTTGTCTTACAGTAGCCTTGTGTACTCGACATTGTGTTTTATATTCTATGCTGGGTTGGCTGGCTCCTGTCCCAAGAATGGAATATTTTTTATGGTTGTATTATTTTTAAATGTATTTTTCTCAAATCTTTGTTTCCATTGTCCAGTCTTGTAAAAACCCTAGGCTATTCTTCCAAGTCCTCATTCCTCAAATGTTATTTTGCTAGACCCAGTGTTATCTAAACTCAAAACTGGGTCTCGTGCTTCTTCTGTAGCTGTCCCTCGATACTGAAATTTATTACCCTTAGATACTGGAATTTATTACTCTTAGCTGTTCGACAGGTTACATCTATATTTGATTTTAAAGTGAAATTGAAGCAACATTTATTGATAAAATATTTATGTAATTGTTTTCTGTGCTTCTGATATTATGTACTAGTTTTGTATGATTTTTGTACTTGTATCTATTGTCTCGGGTCTGGCTGGAAGAAGGGTCTTTGGTCCAGTGCTCTTACCCGGTTAACAAATTAAATAAATAAATACATAAATAAGGAGAAGCAGTAGAATTTGGGAGGTGTTCCTCCCATTTTGCACATCACTGGTGTGAACAAATCTGGAATACAGTACAGGGTACTGGAGTCCACACCTGAGGAAAGACTGAAACAAACTGAAGGCAGTACAGCACTGGGCAACCAAGATGACTGAAACATATAAGTACCTGACCAGGATAAACAGGCCGGACACCAATATACTTTTCTTCTTGAGCTCAAATAGAGGGTGAGGGGGAACTTATGTAAACTCACAGCAAGGCAATTCAGTAGGGACATCTGTAAGCACATTTTCACTGAAGAAGTGGACAAGTACAACAAAGTTTGGTAGGCAGTGGCAGAGACCAAATTAATGAGCAGCATTAAGCAGGGATGGGACAGATACATGGGATTAGTTAGAAACAGGTGGCAGAAATAATGGGGGATGGCCGCTAAAATCATCACAGAGTAGTTAGGTAAGATGGGTAGATTAGATGGGCCAATGGGCCTTTTACTGGCTTCATAGTCTATGTAGCTATGTACCTCTTGAACAGTAGTGCTGGGTAATGGCAAGTGCAGGGTAGAATATATTGCTATTTAGATGTCTTTTCAGCTCCTCTGTATGCATAGATTTATCCATGACTATGACACTGCCCTCCGCCCTTGCCTGGCGCCTTGCTAGTAATATTAGGATTAGATTGCAATTTTTCTAAACCAAGCAACACTTCAGCAGTAAGATTGTAAAACTTTGGTTCAGTGTCCTGCTCCAAAAAATATGTAAGTCCCTCTCATGTGCAAGGAGGGTAACATTATCTGTTGATTTCATATGTAGCATACATTGAAACTGACTTTTGCTGATCTGAGCCTGTGTATTAATGTACAACATTATAAAATAATTATCTTTTGTTGCAGACTAAATTGGAAAATCCAAAGGAAAAATAAAGTCCTTTCTGTGATAGCATTCTGTAAAACCATTGGCAGAATCTATTGTTTAATGCTATTGCATTCTGATTGATGTAATAGTTTGTGTATCCATGTCGCACATCTCACCTGTTGAAAATAAACACTTAAGATTCAGGGTTTTGGCAAATTTGTCAAAGACAATGGCTGCTGTGCATGAATGTGGCAGTGATGGTATGCATAAAAGGTGCGTACCCTGCCCACGTAGCTGTGCAACTATGGACAAGTGCACACATGCCTATACGCATGATCGGTGCCCACATGTCCACAGCTCCAGCTGCAGAACTCTGTAGGGTGGCTGGGGTGGTGTTGGGGACCTAGGCAGGCATCCAATTGGATGCCCATCCTGGGTACAGAAATAGATCAAATGTGTCTGTAGGCATCGGTCCGGGTCATGAATAGCACCTGGACCCAAGCAGCCATGCCCCAGTGAACAGCCTTCCCCAGTGACAGACCCCCTGCCCAACAGTACAGTGGGCCCATGATCTGGTGTCCACCTGACATAGCCCCCACCCCAGTGGCACCAACACCCTCCTGTCCCCAAACATGTGGCCGGTACCACAGCACTTACCCAGTCAGATGCCCCTGCCCTCCCCATCTGCCTCATGGGCTGGGGCAGCATGGAGGTTGAATCCTGGTCCCATCACGACCAGGGGGTGATGTCCATGGGGGTGGGCAGTGGGTTATGGAAGGGTCTGCACTGGTGTAACCTCTACCATACTGTGCCCACCAGGCATGCAGTACATTGCAGCTTTGTGCATGCCACTTAGTGCAGGGAAGCTCCGGCATGTCCCCCACCACCCCTGGCGCATTGCTGTCCATGCATCTGGGGTATCAGATGTATAACAGCTACATGCCCCTTTTGTGAATGCCACATGGTTCCCTCTCTGTGGCATTAGCATGTATGATGCCAACGTGCCCGGTTTCTGTGGGCATGTGGGTATCGTGCATATCACCCAATATTAGTATTGAAGGTGTTAAGGGTGTTTGTTGGAACAAAGCAGAGTCCCTTGTTTAGTAATATGATTTCATCTGCTGAGAGTCAATACCTGGATAGGTTTATAACATTGGTTGTTATTAACAGTGATCACTGAAACTTTAAAAAAAGATGCCTGGCTCTGTCCTGTTTTTTTTTGCCTGCCTGTCCTTTTGGGTACTGAGGCAAGTAGAATCTTGGGTCTGATTCTAGAAGGTTGACATAGGGTTTGCACCAAGCCCTGTGTCATCCACATTGTTTGGCACAACTGCACCAATGCCCTTTGGTGGCAATGCAGCCAGATTCAAGAAGGGCTGGTTCATTTGCAACTTTTTCCACAGTTTACAGCAGCTTGTACCAGAGGTTTGGCACAAGCCCCATACAACTGATCCCCATTGGACACAAAGTTATACCAGGGTGGAACTGGTTGGTAGCCAGTGAAGATAACGAGTGAGGAATGCCGATGCATCAGAATGGCGATGGAACCACAAGCGTGACACATTTGCAATTCCGATTCCCCATTCCAGAGTTGTGCCCCTCTCAGAGTAATAATGTTTAGTAAGGGTGTTGTGGGGCCAAAGCCCCTCATTGCTGGGGATGTGACAAAGCCCCACAAGAAAATACTTTTAAAACTGGTCATGATCTGGGTTTCGCCGTTATCATATGTCGCCATTCCTCACTGGCTATTATGACATGAAGCCAACTTGTCTAACTTGCTGCATCTGGTACACCCAATACAGACTTGCATTTGGTGCCAAATGTCTACTGCAAGTTCCTGCACTGCACGTTTAGTGCATCAGGAACTTGCGGCAGACGCAATCCATTAGTGAATTGGGCCCCTTGTCTGACTAGGCTTCTGCATACATCAGTGATCAAGACAATGCAACACATAGCCACAGATATGAATCAAGTAAAGGCATTTTACTAGATTGTAAAAGTCTTTGTGATGAAATATACCCTATTTTTAGTTGCACTTGTATCAAAAGAAATGTACAAAAATGTCTGAGAGAAATTTGAAATGTGTTGATGCACTTGATACGACTGTACCTACTTTATGAGAAATGGTGGATACTTCTTGTATTGAGTCATGCTTCACTTTTTGATGCAAGTGAAAACTAAAGTATCACAAGTTGTGGTGACTGCACCAGAGTGTTAGACCACCACTTTTCAGGTGGATTGACTATCTGTTGATAGTTGTTCCCTTGTACTAGAAAAGTGGCACAAAACCAGACCTCTCTCACCTTTCATATTTTATGAACTTGTATTAGAAATATACCTTCACTGAACCTGAACTAGTGACAGTTAGTGATTTGGAAAGTCTACTTAAGACTTGCTGATTAGTGCTTTTAGCTTTTCCTAAAAGGTTTACCCAGATGCACATGTCCAATCCAAGAAGCATCAAATTTTACATTTTTCAAATGATGAAAAACATATCTGTCCTAGAAGACAATGTCAGATTTGGATGAAGGTATGTTATCACACTTGACTGAGTAATTCAGAATACAACAGGAAATTTACAGACTGTGTCTCCTAATAGAAAACCTGCCTGAAGTCTTCCCACGTGTAACAATACCCAGTAAGTTGGATACTGGCAGCTTGCTGTGTGCTTAGAAGTGTTGTAATATCCAAAGATTAAAAACATGATAATTGTTTTACTGCAGGAGGTATGGGTACCACACTGCTTGTTATCAGACGTGAACTGATTCCTAATATTTACAGTAATACTTAAATGTTTATCTATGCAAATTGACAACATTTCCAGTACAAACTAAGATGGCTATGCCCTCTGTTACTAAACTGATGGAAGGCCTAAAAAATAGTGTAGTGCAGTTTGAATCTCAAAGTGACTAGTGAAATATTAATATTTAAATATGCAAGCCTTCTGTTAATAAAGTGATACTCCATTTCTATGAACCTGTAACCAATCCATTGTTATTATACATCAGTCTGGTGTTTGCTGATATGTTTGACAATGTATCTGTGAAGGGGAAATACAGAAAACATCAGAATGACTTGCACATTAAATGCTGTATAAACACCACTAGGAAAAAATGCTTTCATTTGTTTTTAAATTCTAAGCCATGTTAAATAACATTTGAGGCATACAGGATGTGTGGTATAAATGAAGTACATTTTTAAGGAGCATAATGCATCAAACTGGTAAAATCGTGAAAACGCTAACATTTAGACCTCAGGTATTTAAATTAATTTCTGTATTTACCCTCTCTTTATTAGTTATTAGTAAGTGCTGTTACATGAAAACTGGATCTCTGTCTCTTGGTCTACATCTGCTCTTTGTGATTGTCAAGAATTGAAATAATAATCATCTGCTTAAGTGCACCTCTGCTCCTCTGCTGGGCAATCAGCCTTCTCCTATCAACTTCCCTCACTCTGGAACCACCTCCCTCCTTCCTCTACCTCTCCTCATCTCCTGACTCCGTCAGGTACCAGTCGAAACTTCAGTCCCTACTCAACTGTTCCTGTTACCCTTTCTCCTGATACTGCCACAGCCCCACCTTACCATCCTGGTCAACAGATGGCTGGGTCCCCATTCCTACCTTGGATAACTTCCATGCCTCTACAATTTCTCTTTCATTTATGAGGTCAGGCAATAACTTACCCTTCAAATTATTCCCCAGAGTCAACATTATTCTTATTCACCAAGGACTGCTTCCTCTTCTGGATATGCACTTGTTAGGTATTCCAATTGTACTGTATTCTCTGCACAGCCATAATTTTGTATTTTATTCTCTTTTACTAATTTTTTGATTGAATGTTGTCCACTGTTTTGCTACTACATATATGCTTCTATCTTTCTACTGTTCACCACCCTTGGAACATGCCTGGAAATGAGCCTTGGCTCACTGTGCCTCTCCTGGTTGCCAGTTTTCAAATATATAAATGAAAAGAAAGAAAGAAAGAAAGAAAGAAAGAAAGAAAGAAAGAAAGAAAGAAAGAAAGACATGCATACAATATGATGCAACTAGTGGGTACTGAAGAAATTATTATGAGCTGAAAAGCAGGAGATTATGATGTCACTTGCAGACAAACAGCAGGGGCAGAAAAATAGCAACTAACATTGTGTTCTCATGATTAAATGAAGATTGCAAACAATTATTCATGAAGAATAAATATATTAAGTAAATGAAAATTTGTATTCTGTAAATTATACCACTTTTCAAAATTGTCCCTATAGTTTTGAGGGCTTATTATTTTTATTTTTGTTTCAATTATTTAACCAGGAGTGGTACACGAAGCTGAAAGCTTGTTTACAGGTACAACCTGGGAGCACAGGAAAGTTAAGTGACTTGCTTAGGATCACACAGTATGCAAGTGGGGGCTGTGGGATTCAAACTCAGGTCTCCAGATTTGCAGCTCAGAGCCTTAAACCACTGTGCTATACTGCCTCCCAAAATTTTAAGAAAATATTAAGAAAACTATTAAGAAAATAGAATATCATTTTATTTCTCATACTGTACCACCTTTCCCGTATAATATATTACATAGCTCTTAAACTGAATAATTATAGACAACTATATACCATCACTCTCCCTTCCCTTAACACTAGGACAGAAATGCAGCTGAATGGCCCCATCACCAGTGGCTCCTCCAGCAGTGGCAAGACAGGCTGATTCATCACTCTTTCTCCCCTCACCACCAGGCCAGAAATGCTGCTGAATGGACCCTTCACCAGCACCTCCTTCAGTGGTGGCAAGACAGGCTACTGCATCACTCTCCCTCCCTTTACCACTGGGACAAAACGTTGCCGAATGGACCCTCCACCAGTGGATCCTCCAGCGGCAGCAAGACAGGTAAAGATTCCTCTCCAGACTGTGTTTTTAACTATTAACTGTGTTTTGTGTTAGTGGATGTGTGCAGATAGGTTCTTTGTTCAGCCCGGAACCTATCACATGGCTTCTTTGCTCATTTTGTGCCTGAACCTTAAGACTCCTATTGCTTGTGCTGTACTGCTAGCCTATACTCAGCCATTGTTCAGTGATATTTTGCAAGTTGATTTTACCTGTTCATGGCCTTGTTTGCTCCTGTTCACCTTCTAGGGCCATGTTCTGTGCATGCACAGTGCCCCCCCATTGCAGGCGCTTACTCTCGCCTTGACCCCAGACCCCACTATTCTTTCTTTGTTAACCTTTAAATCCGTTCAGCTCACTTTACCTTTTTTCTCCAGGCTGCTGCATCGCTCTCCATCCCCTCACCACCATGACAGAATTGTGGCCTAATGGCCCCTCCAGCAGCAGTTTCTCTAGCGGTGGCAAGACAGGTGGAAGTTCTCCTCTGGCTGCTGCTATCTCTGGACTGTGTTTTTAACTGTTAACTGTGTTTTGTGTCAGTGGAGGTGCGCAGATAGGTTCTTTTTTCAGCTAGGCAATTACCACATGGCTCCTTTGCTTGCTTTGTGCCTGTACTTTAAGACACCTATCACTTGTGCTGTACTGCTAGCTTATACTCAGCCATTATTCAGTGATATGTTGTACGTTGACTGTACCTGTTCATTACCTTGTTTGCTCCTGTCCACCTTCTAGGGCCATGTTCTGTGCATGCACAGTGGCCCCTCTCTTGCAGGCTCTTACTCCCACCTTGACCCCAGACCCCATTGTTCTCTCTTGTTAACCTGTTAATCCCTTCAGCTCACTTTACCTTGTTACCCCAGTCTGCTGCATCACTCTCCCTTCCCTCACCACTGGGACAGAAATGTGGCCGCTGCCCCTCTACCAGTGGCTCCTCCAGCGTCAGCAAGACAGGTAGAATTGGGGGTTTAAGAGATTCTCCTCTGGCTGCTGATATCTCAGTACTGTGTTAGCCCATCGCCACTACCGTTTTGACTACCTCACCCACCCTGCCTCAGCAATAGCTTTATAGGTAGTCTAGTTCACATGCTCATGTCATTAGACTCACCACACCTGAAACTATCACATGTGTTTACCATTTGCAGGTTATTTTTTTCAGCCACAAGGAGCCACTGTTGTGCACACATCCTCCTCCTAAATACCTAGCTTCTCTCACCACAGGTTACATTTTGTAACCACTAGGAGTCACTGATGTGCACACATTATCCTCTCAGATACCTAGTATAATTACTACTCACTACAAATCACTACTTAAGACTCTAAAAACCTCGGGTTCAGGGGGACCCAATGGGATTCACCCCAGGCTGCTGAAGGATGTGGCCCCAGCCCTGGTCAGACCCTTAACCTGGCTTGTCAACTGCTCTTTGAAGGAGGGTGCAGTCCCTGAGCAGTGGAAACAGGTCCATGTGGTCAAAATCCACAAAGGCAGCCACTGGGAGTCTATTGGCAACTACAGACCAATCTCCCTGCTCTGCATCCTGTCAAAAATCCAGGAAAAGCTGATCTATGGACAACTCCATCACCACTTGGAGGTCCATAAAATCCTGGCACCTTCCCAGCACGGCTTCAGAATTGGGCATGGGACTGATACTGCACTGACTAAATTTGCAACAGACATACTCTGAGACCTGGACAACAAGGGTACCCCTACTAGCGTGGTCTTTGTAGACCTTTTCCAAGGCCTTTGACCTGGTTCACCACAATCTTCTACTAGATAAGCTGAGCAACATAGGCCTAGACTGCCATGCTCTAAAGTGGTTCAAAAGTTACTTGACCGGCCTCATGCAGAGGGTAAAGTGAAAGGATGCCATCTTGGTACCACTTCCACTAAAAGAGGCGGTGCCTCAAGGGTCGATACTCAGCCCCCTTCTCTTCTCCCTGTTCACTAATGAACTATCTGACCACTGTGGCAGGAGCTCTGTTGTCCAGCATGCAGATGATGCTGTCATCTACCATTCCACTGTCAATTTGGGAAACCTTAGCCCCTTACTCCAACATGACCTCTGGTCACTTGAGCATTGGTTCATTGAGAAAAAGAATGGTCCTCAATACAGACAAAACTAAGGAAATGTTGTTTGATCCTAGAGCTCTTGGTCAGGATAGAAAACAATACCTACAACATACCTCCGCATCTGGTAACTGCCTAGAAGTAGTCCCCTCCCTGAAATACCTCGGTTTTACCCTGGACCAGGGTCTCACCCTGAAGAACCATGTGGACCTAGTCACCAAAACCTTACATGGGAAACTAGACACCCTCTACCGACTGAAAGACAGCTTGTTCCCAAAGTCAGGATCTCTGTCGCTACCAGCGTCCTCCTCCCGACACTCACATATGCCACCCAGTCATGCAATGATTGGGGAAGCTGGAGAGGAACAGTTTCAGGTACTTTACAATAAGGTGGCTCGCTTTGCCTCCCAGAACAACCCTAGGGATCACCACTGTGATTCCCTATCCTTTTTAAACTGGCCCTTACTGGATGCTCCAGTTCCCTCTGCTCGGCCCAGCCTCTCAGGGCTCATTGCTCTAAAGACCAATCCCCTGCTCCTCCGCACAACAGGCTGTACTATACTAGCCATCCCCAGGGTTAGAACCAAGGCAGTCAGTATGTCTTTTGCTCACACTGCTCCCACCCTGTGGAACCTACTCCCTCCCAGGGTGCAGGAAGCTCCCTCTATCAAAACCTTCCGTACTAGGCTTAAGGCCCACCTGGCGGAAGCCAGTACTTGCTGTTGCACTGGCTCCTCATAGGACCCCACTGATACATGACTAACCAGGTCCTATCCTACTCTAGTTTTAAACTTTAACAATATGTACTATTTTATCACTGTTGATCAACCTATTTATTCCATTTGTACTGTTATGTTCCTGTATTGCCATCATAACTGTATTGCTGTGATACCTGTAACCTGAATTAATGCTGTCACACTGTTTCATTCTCTTGAGCTATGTAATCACGGGTCGCCATTGAAAAAGGGACCTCCGGGGCTCAGTGGGCTTACCCAGTTACCAGAATTTAATAAATAATAATTAATTCCAGACATTTCTAACTGTGCTCCTGTCCCAGACTTCAATAACTACCCTCCTGCCCTTTCTTAGTGTATTCCCCATCTCTCCTTCTCTGGTTTTGAACCATTAACCTTTACACCAGAAGCAGTGACCCTAACCTCTGGGCTATCCCAGAAGTACAGTTTCATCTCACCGTCCAACCCTCTAATCACCCCCTTCTCTTCCTCTTTTGTCCTTCAGCCCCTTGCAGTCTGCCTTTGATGTAGCTGGGCCTGCAGGTGCATACCATGCTTACTCTCCTCCATTCAGGCTACAAAAATGTAAAAGTCTACAACCTTATGCTCACTGCCCCCCCCCCCACCAGTATTTCCCCTTCCCCCAAAATTAACTGCTGTCTCATCTGCTGGCAAAATGCATATCACCTTCCCCCAGCTATCCTCCTCTTTCTTCACTCTTTGCTATACTCTCCCCTATTCATCTATTCCCAATCCCCCCTTCCCCCAAACACTGCATCTTCCCTCCTTGCTGGCTACACCATCGTCTGCAGTTCCCCAATCTTTCCTTCTCCTTCAGCACCCTACCCCTCCCTCCATGTCCCTCTTTACCTGTAACAGACTACTCCTCTTGGCCCTTAAACAGAGATCTCACCCCTCTGGCCTTCTTAAGAACCCCCCAATATCTTGCTCCTTGCCTTTTACTACTCCTCCTTGCAGGAGACATTAAAACAAACCCATAACTTGATAGCCTGGCCTCTAGTCCTCCCCCGATAAGCGGCCTGGGCATCTACCACATAAATGCCAGGAGTCTCTTGCTCAAGTTGGACCATATTAAGACCTGGATAACCCAATGCTTTACAGATATCCTCTGTGTCTCTGAAACATGGCTATCTGCCAAAGTCCCAGTCTCATCGGTAACAATCCCTGGCTACTCTTTATTCTGCCAGGACAGAGGAAAACATGGTGGTGGGGTTGCCACCTATTTTCGTAAGTCCCTGCATGCCTCCATTGTCCTCCAAGAGGTCATCCCCAAATCACACGTGCTCCTACTTACCAAGCTGGTGCTCCACTCATCCTCTCCCATCTTTATTGCAGTATGCTACTTCTCTCCTAAAGCTAATCCTGCATCTATTGTCTACAGCTTAGCCACCCTTATCTCTTCCACTGCATCTGGAGAACTCCTAATCCTGAGGGATTTTAATCTCAACTGACTTGCCCCCCATGCCAGAACAGTCAACCAGGAGATTGAGGCCCTTAACCTAACACAACTTATCTCAGATACTACCAGACTCAATCACCATTCCACCAATAAGTCACTGCTAGATTGAATCCTAGCTTCTCATCACCAAAAATTCTCTTCAGCTGGTACTCTCCCAAATGCCATTAGTGGCCAATGTATCACAACTGCCATAGGGAATTCCATCCCCCCTGCCCTACCCAAATACATGTGGTTCAGACCCCTAAGGTCCTGGAACCAGCAGGCTCTCCTGGCTGACCTATACTTGGCTGATTGGTCTGGTGTTTTCACTGCACCTGATATTGAGTCTGTACTAGCTGCCTTTAGCTCTACCTTCCTGAACATATGGAACTACCACATCACGCCCAAAAGGCTGTGGCTGCAATGCAGGCACCTTCCCCGGATCTCTCCCAATCTGGTGAGACTCTTTAAATCCATAAATCACACCTGGAGAGTTTATAAAGCCTCCTCCAATGCCTCTGACCTCCAGACATATAGATGACTAAGGAATGCCTGCACCAAGGCAGCGTGTACCGCCAAAGTAAGTTTTTTTCAAATTGCATCTCGAAGACTGCTGCCCTTCCCCAACAGCATTCTGGAAGACTCTCCATTCCCTGAAAAGTTATTTTTCTCACTTCATCCCACCCCCCGTCCACCCAAAGTGCTGACAATGACGATCCCGGATCTGCTGCATCTTCCATAAGTCACTTCTTCACCACCTGCACTCTCCCCCGGGACAACACCCTTCCCTTTGCTCCCCTCCTTGGACCAATCAACTCCCCTTGCAACCCCCTGGATCTAGTTACACTTTCCCCCAATTACCCATTCAAAAGTACTCGTGCTATGAAATCCCTAACCTTCTCTAAGCAGAGTTCTGATGGACTCAATCCTGACCTCTTGAAAATCTCTGCCCCTGCCATAGTCCCACCCATCACTTACCTTTTCAACCTTTCTCTCTCTCTCTACCAGCACCCTACCTAAGGCATGGAAACTAACCAAAATGATCCCTCTTCATAAAGAGGGTGATCTCTCCATGCCAGGCAAATATAGGCCCATCTCCCTCCTCTCCTAGCTCTCAAAAATTCTAGAATCTCTTATCTCCGTAAGACTGAATTCCTTCCTGACCACCAATGACATCTGGACTCCCTATCAATCCGGCTTTTGGGAACCTCCACTCCACTTCCTCATCCTGTCTTCATTTAACTAATCATATTCACACAGCCATGGACAAAGGCCATCTGACACTAACTATTTTTGTCGACTTAACCAAGACCTTTGATTGTGTTGCCCACAGTATCCTCCTGAATGATCTATCCTCCATCAGTGTCTTGCTCTCTACCACTGACTAGTTCAAGGCTTATCTCTTGGACAGATTCCAGTACATGCATCTGGATGACACCAAATCCCACCTCCCCATCCAGGCTGGTGTACTGCAGGGGTTGATCCTTGGACCCATACTCTTCTCCATATTCGTAAATAACCTTCCATCTGTTAGCTCTGCATCACATGTCTAAATGTACACAAACAACATGGTGATCTTCACATCTGGTCCCTCATTAGCGCAAATCAAGCCCATCCTCCAAGCCGACTTTGAAAATGCTGTGATGGTTCGATGCCAAATCACTCGAATGTAATACCAAGAAAATGGTCGAAATAGCATTTGACTCTCCCCAGAAACCATACAATTTGCCTTCCCCTCCCTCCTTCTATGCCCTAGACAGCTCTCAAATCGAGGGTGTTGACCATTGTAAATATCTGGGTGTATGACTGGACCCCAAACTTCACTTCTCAGTCCACTCTGATGCACTATACAAGTCCTGCCCTAAATTAGTCATGTTGTGCAGACACAAGGACAGTCGCTCAATCCCCACCAGGATGGAAATCATCTCTGAGCTCTTCCTCCCATCTTTCAACTATGCTGATGTGGTATACAGCTCAGGTCCTCAATCATCCCTTGCAAAGCTCAATCCTGCCTCCACTACCAATCTGTATCCCTTTCCCTGTTTGTAAACTGACACCTCGTGCACTGTGTCTCCTTCATCACTAAGTATTGGTTCAAAATCATTCCCTTCTACCTCTCTTTGCTGATATCTCCTGGCCCCAATTCTGGTTACTCACTGCACACTCATGATCACCACTCCTTTGCTCTATCCTAGCCTCACTCACTCTCTGGTAAACTAGCCTTTGCTTATCAGCTCCCAGCCCTCTGGAACAACCTACCTTTCTAAGAATGCAGTCTGCCAACTGCAGCTTCCCTCAAAAAGTACTTTAGACTTCTTCTCCTCCTCCCATTCATGCTCCCTCTTCCCCTCCTCCTCACCTGAATCTGAATTTCCCCTGGCCTCCTGCCACTATCCTTTGCTGCTCTGTTTACCTTGTGCATTGCTCCATGTGTTATGAATGCCCACCACTAATAGTATATATTATTTATTGCTGTACTAGTTTCACTCTACTAGGCTCAAAATGCCTATCCTTTCATCAACTCATGTATTTATTTATTGCTGTATTAACTACATTTTGTATCTGATGTAATGTATAATTTAATTGTTTTGTTACCTACTGCTGCTGTTTATCATCTTGTATAATTGCATACTATGTCCTTATTGCCTGCCCCAGGTCACACCTGGAAACAAGCCTATGCTCTGCATGCCTTTCCTGGTTATCATCTTTTAAATAAATAAAATAAAAAAATATATATTGTGCAATGAAACAGTGCTGTTATCAAGAGGTATAGTGATATCACACACCACAAGAGTGAAGTTTGAGTGGTTTATTATGTTACAAGAGGGCAAAAATGAATCACATGTCTGTTAACAGTTCTTCATTTCTTACTGTAACTTAATAAGGGGACCAACATGTGTCTCCAAATTTGAGAATAAGACCCAGTGTGAAGGGTATCTTCACCTCTAGGGCAAGGTGAGCTGCTGCTAAATGGGAACTTCAATATGCCATACACAGAGAATAGTGCACCAGTAGCAGTGTGTGTGACAATCCAGAAGCTGATTGAGTCCTACTCTGGTACAGAAGGTGGAATAGCACATGAGGGATGGAGGATGGCCATCCTGAATTTGGTTCTCTCAAATACAATAAAGATAGCAATAGAGAGGTCAAAGTATGGAAGCCCATGGAAACAAATAATCACCTGACCATGTTGTTCAAAATAAATCCAATGCCAGAAAGCACAACCTCCAAAATGAAGGATTTATACTTCAGAAAGTTTAATTTTGGTAGAATGAGGGAACTCATGGGGGCAGCACTGAGTGTGGATAGTAAACAGGGATTGCTTATATGGGAGTTTGAAGCAGTAAGTCTCTGCATCAGGACAGTAGCAGAAAACAGGGGACGAAGGCAACCAATCTGGTAAAGAAAGATGGTGGTGGATGCAGGAAGGGAAAAAAGAAGGCCTTCAAAAACATACAATACCAACCAGGCAGATGAAAACAGGGAACAGTACCAGACCAACATGATCAATTAAAACAAGAGGGCTAACAGGGCAAATCTGAAAGCAAAACTGAGAATGATGGAACAGTTGCGGAAGGGGAATATGGTGTTCTGCTGCTATATACAGGAGAATTGTAACTCCAAGGAGATAGTTAGACTGATGAAGGGGGGAAACTAAGGGGAGGAATATAAGCGTAAAGCCAAAATACAACATCAGTATTTCTGCTTGGCATTCATGATAGAGTACAAGTGGTCAGTATCTGAATATGGCCTCAATGCCAATAGGGCAGGGTGGGTCAAATTTAAAATGGAACTGATAACTGAGGAAAGGGCACTGAGGGGTCTTAACACTCAGAAGACTAACACATCAAGGTGATCATACAGGATGCACCTATGAGAGCTGAAAGAAATGTAGCATAGAAACATAGACTTTGACGGCAGATAAGGATCACTTGGCCTACCTAGTCTGCCCATTTCCCTACCTACAGGATAAGCCAAAGATCCTAGTTAACCAACAGCCTATTTCTTCCTAACCCCCCACAATAATTGCCTTATGTCTGTCCCATGTATTCTGGAATTATTCCACAGTTTTAGACCCCACAACCTCCTCAGGAAGGCTGTTCTATGCATCCACTACCCTCTCTGTGAAAAAATACTTCCTTTCATTACCCCTGAACCACCCCACCATCTTTAAATTGTGTCCCCTTGTTCTTGCATGTCCCTTTTTCTGAAAGATGCTACCCTCTTGGACTTTGTTGATTCCACTGAGGTACTTAAGTGTTTCTATCATATCCCCCCTCTCCCTTCTTTCCTCAAGGGTATACATATTAAGTTCTTTTGGTCTCTCCTCATACGGCTTCTCTTGCAGACCCTGCACCATTCTAGTTGCCCTCCTCTGGACTGCCTCTATCCTGTCTATGTCCTTGAAGAGATGGGGTCTCCAGAACGGGACGCAGTACTCCAGATGGGGTCTCACCAACTGTCTGTACTGAGGGATAACAACTTCCTGCTTTCTGCCGGTGATGCTTCTCCCTATGCATCCCAGTATACCCCCAGCTCTCCCTACTGCCTTGTCACATTGCTTGCTAACCTTAATGTCATCTGATATGATTACCCCACAGGTCCCTTTCCTTATTTGTTTTTGTTACTACCCCCCCCACCTGTGTAATCTTCCCCTGGGTTTTTGTTTCCCATGTGCATTATTCTGCACTTCTTTGCATTGAATCCTAGCTGCCATACTTCCGACCATTCCTCCAACCTTGCCAAGTCCCTTCTCATCCTTTCCATGCCTCCTTGTGTATCAAACCTGTTGTAGATCTTTGTGTCATCTGCAAAGAGGCATATTTTTCCTTCCAGTCCCTCTGCAATGTCACTTATAAAGACATTAAAAAGGACTGGACCCAGTACTGAACCCTGCAGTACCCCACTAGTAACCCCTCTTTCTTCAGAGTGGACTCCATTTACAATTACCTTATGTGTTCTGTTGTCCAGCCAATGTTTTACCCAGGCTACCTCCCTGGGACCCACTCGCAGGCTGGTTAATTTGACTATTAATCTTTTGTGTGGGACTGTGTCAAATGCCTTGCTAAAGTCTAGGTAGGCCATGTCCACAGCCCCTCCCTGGTCTACTACTTTGGTTACCAAATCAAAGAAATCAATTATATTCATCTGACATTACCTTCCCACTGTAAACCCATGCTGCCTTGGGTCCTGTGCCCCACTGTCCTCTAGGTACTCAACAATTCTTTCCTTCAGAAGTGATTCCATCACTTTCCCTAGCACAGTGGTCAAACTGACAGATCTGTAATTTCCTGCATCTGTCCTAGTCCCACTTTTGTGAAGTGGAATCACATCTGCCTTCCTCCAGTCCTCGGGTACCACACCATCCTCCCATGATTTGTTAAAAAGGGTAGTCAGTGGTTTCACTAGTTCTCCCCTTAATTCTTTTAGAATTCTGTGGTGAATTCCATCAGGCCCCATTGCTTTGTCCACCTTCAGTTTTAGGAGTTCTTTCAGATCCCTTTCTTCTGTGAAAGGACTGGGATCGACCCCCTATCCAGAATGCTTCTGTTAATTGGATTAAGCACCTCTCCCTCCTCTTTTGTGAATACTGAGCAGAAATATTCATTCAGTATCCCTGCTTTTTCACTATCCCCCTCTGCCCACCCACCATTCATTCTGTTCAGCCTCACTGTCCCTCCGTTTGTCTTTCTATGCTTCCTGATGTACCTATAAAAGGTTTTATCCCCCTTCTTAACCGAGTTGGCTATCCTTTCCTCAATTTGGGCCTTTGCTATTCTGACTTCCCTCCCTACTTCCTTCTGCCTTAACTGGAACAGTTCTCTGTCCTGCTCCTTCTGTGTTTCCTTATACTTCCTGAATGCTATCTTTTTCTCCATGACTTTCCCCACCATCTCTTTTGAGAACCATAGTGGATTTTTCTTTTATTTTGATTTGTTTATTTGCTTCACACAAAGGCTTGTTGCCTCTGTGATGGCAGTTTTGATGATTCCCCATTGTTGCTCCACCCCTACTTCTAGCCTGTTTGCTAGTGCTTTTCTGAGGCACTCTCCCATCTTGCCAAAGTCAGCCCATCTGAAGTCTAGTACCCTCACTTTTGTGTGGCTTGGCTCTGTAGCTGAGTTTAACATGAACCACACTGTTTGATGGTCACTTGTTCCCAGATGGCAACCCACTTCTAGATCTAAGATCCTCTCACTGTCCCCATTTGAGAGTACTAGGTCTAAGATTGCTCCCTCATGAGTGGGTTCTGAAACTAGCATGAGCTTGCTACATTATTAGCGTCCTCTCTAATTGTTCACTGCAAACAGTAGTGGTGCCAGTGGATGGAGGGGAAGCTAATGTAGTACCCTGCTACAAGATTGGGAATGGGAATAATCCAGCTAACTATAGACCCATCAGTCTAATATCTTTAGTAGGGATAAAATCTTAAGCCGTTACTTAAGAGTAGATGATAGAATTTCTTGATAACAGTCAACTGCAGGACAAAAAGCAACATGGGATCACATTGGAAAGATCATGTCACACACACATGGTTAACTTATTTAACTGGGTCACAGTGGTGTTGGACAATTGAGATAATGTGGATGTACTGTGCCTGGACATTACCAAAGCCTTAAACAGTGTCCTATAATGGAGCATAATTAAGAAACTGGAGGACCTGAGGTGGGGGTACAGGATTGCAGGATGGGTCAGTAACTGACTAGGTGGGGGAACACAACTGGAAATTCTTGCTGTTATTGGAAGTCACCAGTGAGGTTCTATTCACCCATTACATTTCAACTTTTTTTACCTAAAACATCAGGGAAAAAATTAAATATAAGATTAACCTATTTTTAGACGACTCACAAAGCTGTGGTAGGGTGGACAGTGATGACAGGGCACAGCATTGCAAACTACAAGAAATGCCAAGTGGACAAGGTGTGGAAGGAATGCCAGAGTTAGATGAAGGAAGCCAAGAAGGTAGTCATGGGCAAAAAGGTGGACACTGAGTAGTGAATTGCAAAAGAGGTTAAGGGAGGGAAGAATGACTTCTTCTAATACATTGGGGAAAAAAGAAAGATGGTTAGTGATTATTAGCCTATATAGATGTTTTTTGTAATATTTTGTAACTTATTTGTATTATTGTATGTTTTGTATTTTTTCTTTTCTTTTTTTAATCCATGTTACATGTGTAACGTTGTAACAATTTAGTTTAATTTTAAACAGGTAAGCCTTGTAAATTGGATTTTTGGAATCCTAATGGCTGTATCACTGTATAAATACAATTTTGCCATACCATACTATACCATACCATGGGGCATAGTAAGGCTGGTAAAGGAGAGTGTAATAGGCAAAGATGGACAGAAGGCAGTTGTTTTGAACAACTAATCTGCATAGTTTTAATGGAGGAGAATGGTAAGCCTCTATCAGAAAGTGAAATTAGTGCAGCATCAATGGTGATATAGGAAATAAGGAGGATAGAGATTTCAGTAGAAAGAATAAGAAAAGGAACTGTTTCCCTGAAATTAGAAAAGTGTCCAGGACCAGATGGGATGGAGCCATGGGTGCTCAGGGAAATGGCATCATGACTGACTGATCCACTGGCAGGGCTATTCAATATCCTGCTAAGGACCGGGTGGTTCCATGGGATTGAAGGACAGAAGAAACTGTTCTTCTCAGCAAGGGAGATGGTAGAGAGGATCCAGGAAATTATAAAACCATCATCCCTACTTCCATTGTAGGTAAACTGATGGAGTCACTAGTCAGGAAGGATCTAGTGGCCTATCTAGAAAGCAGTGTGCACTAGGAGAGTAATGAGCATATGTTTGTTGCAGGAAGGTCTTGTCAGACCATCCAAATAGTATTATTTGACTAGGTTACAAGAGCAGTAGATAAGGAGTAGGCAGCAGATCTGCTCTACATGTTAAGGGACTGTCAGCTATTTTGGTGATTCCAGGTGATGTACCAGTGTGGGGAGAACCAGTCGGACTCTTGTATGAGGATTTCCAGCACTATGTTTGTGCCCCCAGACTATGCATTTTTCCAGCAATAGCACCAGTGCCCAAACCCATAAATCCAGAGAAAACTTTCTGGTGTGTGCAGACTGGTGAGACTTTTAAGCACCAGTTGCATTCAGCTTAAAAGGACAATCAGCTGTTTTGGTGGAGCTGGGTAACATGTCAGAGTGGGAAGAACCAGTCAGGCTCTTGTGAGAGGGTTTCCAGCTCAGTTTTTTTGCTGCCAGACTATGAAGTTTGCCAGCATTAGCCCAGTGCCCAAACCTTAAAATCAAGAGGTACAATAGCTGTCTGGTGGGCAGCGATGGTGACCACCAGTTAAGGGGCCTTTCTTTGCAGTCCTCCACTGCAGTGCAGAGTCAAAGGGCTAAAGCATACGAGCATTAAACTGAGGATGTCAGCATGGGGTGGTAGTCAGCATGAAATGCTGCCTGAGTATGACCCCCTCATATCATTTATCTATATCTGTTGGCTTAATGTTATTCAAATGTGTTAGGGAATAAAGTTAATACAAATGTGTATTAACATAGCTGTGTTGATGGTCAGAGAGGTACAACTTATTTGTCTCTGTTGTATAGACATGTTGTCAAAACTGTTTGTATGAATAGAATAATGAAATGTATAATGTATTATCTGTGATATTGGTAATTATGACTCAATGGTTTGTACGATTATGCACCTTCTTGGGTTATAACTTAAGTAGAGTTGCATCAAAATTAAATTTTCCCAGAAAAAGTCTGGTGAAATCGCAAATTTTGCCATGTGAAACATTTCACAAAATTTGTGGATTTTGCTGATGAATTTCACAGGTGTGAAATGCAAAATTCCGCCAGTGAAATCATGAATTCTACCTGCAAAATACAAAATTCCACACGAGAACAGTGGAATTTCACCTGAGAGTGGTGAACTTCCAACACACGTGAGTGAAATTGCTCATTGTGCATGTACAATTCACAATTTTGCCAGCAGAATTTCTCATTTCACATCCATTAAATATTTTGACACACACAAATTTCTCAAAATATTTTGTGTAACAAAATTTGCAGATTTTGCACATCTCTAAACTGAAGTAAAGTGATTATAATGATAGCTTTTTGCTTTCCTAATATTGCACTTTTAGTACTTTATACGTCTTTTTATCTTTTTAATACCAAATGTGTTGATCAAATAAACTTACCTTGAAACACATTACTTAAATCTGTTTGGGTGTTTGATAATAGAGTTAATTATTATTAAATTGTAAGTAGTAGGCTGCAACAATCTGGGTTAGAACTGTAATTCGAAATATGTGTAGGGTATCGTGTTTAACTAGGAGGGTAGCAACAAATTATTTGGGACTGGACTTTAGCTTAAAGTAAATGTATAGTACTGTGTTTAACTGGCAGGGCAGTAACATTTTGTGTGGTATGACTTTATTGGTAACACTTTATTTTAAGTGTCACTAATTACAATGTAACTTCTGTATAACTATACGTGGATGCATTGTATCTACAGAGCAGTTACATGTTACTACTATGTAGCTGTTAATTAGTTTCTCAATTGCATGTTGTGTACTTACACAATCTGCATTAAGAAATAATAACATGTTCCACTACTACTGTCTCTCTTTTGGCACAACTTAATTCTTTCTGACAAGTGTAACTAGACATTTAATAGCTGTTGTAAAGCGAAACAGAAAATATATTGTGCAACTACCACTGTATCTCTTCTGGCATTATGTAATGTATTATTACAAGGGCAACTACACATGTAATAGTTATTACATATTGCAACAGCAAATCTATTGTGTAACTACTATATACTACTTTTGGCATTATTAAATTTGTTCATACAAATGTAAGTTTGTTTCTATGTTTCTATGTTCAACACATGGTTGAAGGGCTGGTGCAGTGAAAAGGGGTATGCTTTTACTGGGGACTGGGGACCCACATGGAATGATGGGGCCCTGTATGGTAGTGATGGACTGCATCTGTCCAGGAAGGGGAAAACAGTCCTCAATGGACAGTTTTAATGTATTGTTGATGAGCTTTTAAACTAGCCAGATTGGGCCAACAGGAGAATGGAAACTCAGGCAGCCCACCGCCAGGAGGTAATGAAACCAGAACTGAGTTGCAGGAAAATGAGCTGATGACAGGGACACCTGAAGCAGAGGAATCAAGGCTACATAAGAAAGATAACTGGGATGGGGGAAATAAGCAGGAGTGCAAAACAGGAGGAGAGGAAGGATATGCTGCAGAACATGCAATCCCATGATAACTAATGCTCGCAGCCTGGAAAATAAAATCTCAGACCTGGAGGCATTTACAAATGGAAGTTATTATCCCTCTGTACAGACAGCTGGTGAGACCCCATCTGGAATACTGTGTGCAGTTCTGGAGACCCAATCTCCACAAAGACATAGACAGGATGGAAGCTGTCCAGAGGAGGGCAACTAAAATGGTGCAGGGTCTGCACCGGAAGACATATGAAGAGAGACTTAAGGAGCTTAATATGTATAGCCTCGAGGAAAGGAGGGAGAGGGGGGACATGATAGAAACTTTCAAGTACCTCAAGGGAATCAACAAAGTCCAAGAGGGTAGCATCTTTCAAAAAAAGAGGTGTGCAAGAACAAGAGGCACAATTTGAAGATAGAGGGGGAGGCTCAGAGGTAATTTAAGGAAGTATTTTTTCACAGAGAGGGTTGTGGATGCATGGAACGGCCTTCCGGAGGAGGTTGTGGAGTCAAAATCAGTGGTGGAATTCAAGCATGCATGGGATAGTCATAAGGCAATTCTGGGGGGTTGGGGTAGGAAGAAGTAGGCTGCTGGTTAACTAGGATCTGCAGCTTATCCAGTAGGTAGGGAAATGGGCAGACTGGGTGGGCCAAGCGGTCCTTATCTGCCATCAAATTCTATGTTTCTATGATTCTATGTAACTACATATCAATAAATATTCTGTGCACTCTTTCAACAGTCTATTTCTATCTGACATTTATTTAGAATGTAATCACTTAGAAAAACTTAGTGTAATCAGAATGGTAACTAAAATATGATTACAATGTAACTTCAGTTTGCTACACTTAAATGCACTGATTGGCAACTCTTTAAATGATGTTCCATGTCTGTATTCCAGATTGTCATGAACTTACAGGTTAATAAACATGCAGTGTAATATTGAGAATTGATATATAACTGTACACAAAAATATTTCATTTGCATAATTACTAATTGATGATGGTGAGTTTATTTGTTTGACTTTTTTAAGTCATTACAATTTTTTTTACGAAAATGTCCAATAAAACAACATTACAACAATTTTGATATAGTATAAATATTGCAACCATAAGAGTATAATTTTCATATCCCTATCCAGAAAAAAAATGTTTAATTCTACTTTCCTCGTATCCTTATTTAAAAATTCTGCACAGTGTAAATTAATCTTAATACCACTGTTGATCTTATACTCTAATATTCTCTAATATCGTATACCCTTATGTCTGCTTCAATATACCCAAACTGAGGAGCCATCTGCACCACTGAAATTACACTAGAGAAATTCCCTAAAAAAAGTATAGGGGACCCAATAAACACATATATATTACCATTAGTCATCTATTACTTTTTGAGGCTTAACTTGCAATGAAAATACTTATTGTAATACCTTAGCTCCCTTTATATGGGGGTGCAAGTATGCTTAAAAGGGTTAATTCAATGGTGAATTGAAATCCCCAGTTGAATCAGACCAGATAGACCCCTTAATTAGTCTCTCCTGGGCAGGCTTCCCAGAGAGGCTTCAATTAGTTCTTTCAAAGATCCTAAGCCATCTACTTTTAGGAAATCAAATATCTCGTAATTCTAGCAACATGGGCATGGGGGAAACTATGTGTCTGGTCCCAGTCTGCACAAATCACTCCAATAACATTGTTTAGACCCAGAATGTCTAGATTTAGCATATCGCTGTTGGCAGCCTTTAGTATCCATCAAAGCTGCCTCACCTGCTCTAGGCAAACCTAATGCATAATCTATGTGCACTTAAACTAGCCCTGTAAGGTCAACCTTTGCAGCAAACAATGAGAGTAATTAAGCAAATTACTTAACAAGCATATATAAAATAATAATCACTTTCCTAGGATAATAACCTGTTCACAGTCAAATTCTACATTTTTATAACTTCATTACTAAATACTAGGTTCCCCAATACAAATCTAGGAAAATATACAGACAATTCATATTCAAAGAATATAAAACCAAGTCAAGTACCTTAACACAGTCTCAGCTCATTAAATTGTCCCAGATAAATTCTGAGCACATTAAAGAGTTTGACTGCATTCAATATCAAAAATAGGTACAGCGTTTATAAGATCCCTCCCAAAAGTTCTAAAGTCATACTTAGTGAGCTGTTAGGAATTAATGCATTTCAGACAGTCTTTTAGCAAAGATCTGTTTTAAAATTAGCAATTATGCCATGATTAAACATACAACAAAAGCAGGAGCACATGCTTTTGTCAAACATCCCAAATCCAAGCAAACATACCTTGTGAGTTTGTTTCAATAATAAATAGCACTGTACAAAACTCCTGTCTGACACTTACTCACAAAAGGCTTCCAAAAGTTATAAGCATTTTCCTTTGGTGCTCAGCAGTGTTTACAGACCTGTTCCTTTCCTCCTCCTAGGAGCAGCTGAAACCTCTCATCTGTTAACGACCACCAAATCTGACTAGCTGGTCTGCCTCTTCGATCAAAATCAAAAGTTTATCACTCAATGAGCAGCTTCCTCTTTCTTTCTCAAGCTTCTGTTTTCAAGGTCTGTTAAAAACTCTATCCATCCTCCATTCCTGGGTTCTCTGTGCATACAATAAGTATCACCCAAACCTGTACAGAAACACAAAGGTAGAATAGCTC
This sequence comes from Neoceratodus forsteri, assembly GCA_016271365.2. Taxonomy (NCBI): domain Eukaryota; kingdom Metazoa; phylum Chordata; order Ceratodontiformes; family Ceratodontidae; genus Neoceratodus; species Neoceratodus forsteri. The sequence continues at coordinate 630,892,017 of CM057455.1, read as the reverse complement.
TATTTGAGTGCAGTAAAATGGGATCCAAATATCAACTTCCTATTCCATATCCCCCAGGCAAAGTTCACATTCCTTTTAAAACTTGAAATAAGGCACAACAGCACACGAGCAGTGTAGGCAAGCCTATAATCTCATCACATGGAACCAAGTTCACAGGCTTCACTCTGCTTTCCAGCATATACTGTGACTCTGAATTCATCCTTACTACCCACTCTAGGAAGGTCCTTATTGAAGAGGTAAGAGTGCCTGTTCTTTATACAGCAGTCACAGTGGCAAACAAGCAGAGACTCTGAGTAAATAAATATTAAGCACAGAAACAACGTCAAACTCAGAGTGAGTCTGTGGAGCAAAGCAGCAGCGTGGCTGCATTAACCCATTTAAATGTTTTTAAAGCAGTCAGCTACTAGATTAGCATATATCAAAACTGACAAAAGGTAGTGGCATTTAAGTCTTCAAACAGAGTTTAACAGCATTAAATGCTGGTCATAATCCATGCTCTTATAAATAGAAGCTGAGATCTTTTCCAACAAACTCTGCGACGGAAAAAAATATAATGGACTGCAACACTACCCACTGTAATTGCTGTTAGAATAAATACAATTTGGAAGACTTAGAACAGAGGATATGTATAAACAATTGAAGATTCAATGTGGTGTGGAGTGGAGCAGCAGTGCTGCCATTTTGCTGCTCCCTAATTACGAATTGGCATTGTAACAATATTGTGGGTAAGAAATAATGGTATTGTTTTCACAGTTAATGTTTGGGTAACATGTATTTGCAAGTGCACACACTTACATTTACCAAATGTCGGTCTGTATCTGTGATGTAAATTCTCAGTCAGAAATCATGCCCTCATGAATTTACTGCTTACTAAACATGCAATGTAATAGTAAACCCTATTCACATAAGTGGCATGGAATCTGTTAAATGAGCATACCCAGTCTTGTTGATAAAGAGTAGCCATCCATTCAGATGGACTGTCCACCAGCAGACTGGATATTGCACTGTGTGTGCAGTGCAGAACTGTGGGATATGGCTGGTCCTCCCAGTACTTCTGTTTTCCATGAAGGGGAGCTATTGGTCTTCTCATGCTCATCACCATGCTTCCAGCCCTCATGATATAGTCAGAAGGCTGAAGTAGCTTGGTGTGAAGGATGGTGCCATGGCCGCCATCCTGTTCAGCCAGTGGGAAGGGTATGTGATGGCTAAGGAAGGGTCCCTGCCTATGTATCTAGGGATCTACAATACCAGATTGACAAACATTTTGTAAACCGATGTTACAGTAAAACCTTTATGTCGACCACATTTGCGGTCAGCATAGAGGTGCTCAATGTCTACCATGTTTTCTTCGGAATGCTTCGTGCTATGCACCCCCCCCCCAATTAAAATAATCAACTCCGAATCAGAGCTGATTAGGAGAGGATGTGTAAGACCCCCAGAAAACAGTGCCAGGGTCCAGCGCCAACACTACAGCGATCTGGTGCTGTTGTCACTGTAGTGCCAGTCGCTGTTGACATGTTAATGTCGAAGATGTATACATGTATCCAGTGCTACCCACCACTACTCCACATAGCAGATCAAGGATAAAGCATGGCATGTAGCCCTGCCTCATCCCAGCCACTTACCTGGGCAGCAGCAGGACTGGGGAGTGCATGCAGAAGAGGTGTTGGTCAATGCCACAGAAGCAGCACATTTCTTAGTAACTATAGCACTGTTAAAAGCCAATAAGTACTTATGTAAATGACTGATTTGTATTGCAAAAGTAAACAATGTAGTTGTATGGCAGTTAACAATATTAGATTGCATGTTTATTAAACAGTATGTTCATGAGGGAATGATTTCTGAAGGAGAACATACATTAGAACTACAACATTGACATTTGATCAATGTAAGAGTACAGTAGTTACAAGCAATTGCAGTGTAGTCATAACTTAGTTACCCTTCTCACACATTAAGTGTCAGTTTCTGTGTACATACTTTGCAAATATAAGTTAGTTACCCATTAACTGTGGAAACAATGGCACAGAAATAGCACATTTCTTAGTAACTACATCACTGTTATAAACCAATAAGTAATTATGTAAATGAATGATTTACATAGTATAGGTAAACAATGTACAGTACAACCCCATATATCTGACTCCCATAAATTGAACCTCCTTATCTAACATACTGGCTATTTGTCACCCAATGTTTCCTTTGAAACTGATTGTTGCTGATCTCACCTTGTTAGCAGTTGATTACAGCTACCTGTGTGCACAATGGGAACAATTAACAGCTGTTACAGCATGTAATTATTTGGCTAATTACAGTACATAGTTGCAGAACTCTGCTGTCTCTGTCTCTAACTCTATTTCAAGCCCACTCCCACCGTGAATCACCTCATGGAAAGAGCTGGGGCTGAATCATTCAGGACCCTACAGAAGCTACACATCCTCCCAGAGTCTACAGCCAATCGACAGTGAGGATTCATGGATGTGGAAAAGCCCACTGAACTCAAAAGTCTCACTCCTCTTCCAGCTGCTTCTCGTCATCGGATGCTGCTGCAGTCTGCAAAAACTTGTGAGGGCTACCTTCTGCTTCTCGAGCCCACCCCACCACAGAACACCTCACTGAGCCATCCTTACAACCCTAATGCAGTATGCACACTTCCTGATTGCACATTTGTGCAGCGGAGACTCTGTGTGCCTGTACTTAAAGTCCTCCTTTAGCTTTATGGTGCCATAGGAGCCCTACCAGCCTCTGGAACCCCACCTGAACACACTGCTCTACAGGACATTATGACTGCAACCACTTCTGACCCTAAGCAGAACACAGAGAAAATAGTGAAAAGAGCAAAAAGTAAAGTTACTAAACATGGTCGCTGTTCTCAGTGACACATGGTTGCAGTTTACATGAATGAAAGGGATCATATGAGCCATGTTGCAGTCTTCAGCAGGGACTCTGAATTAATGAATGTGCTTTACATTATTTCACTTCAGTTCCAGCTGCAGCAAGGGTTGGTGGTGGTGGGGGGTGATCTTAGACTAGCACTACTAGGTAGAGAATCACAGTCCCATTGAAATCTATGTAACCCCATTTATACAAACTTTCGATTATCCAGACTGATTGAATGTCCCCCAAGGAGGACAGATAAATGAGGTTGCACTGTAGTTGTATAGCAATTAACAATTAGATTGCATGTTTACTTTTTATTTAGTTTTTTTTTTTGCTTTTTGGGTCACACAGTATACAAGTGGTGGCACTGGGATGCAAACCCTGTTCTCTAGGTTTGTAGCTCAATGCTCTTAACCAATACACTATACTGCAATACGTTCACGAGGGAACAATTGCTGAAGGATAACATACATCAGAACTTCAGAACTGACATTTGATCAGTGTAAGTGTGGTTACCAGCAATTGCAGTGTAGTCATATCATAGTTACCCTTCTTCTTTCACTTTAAGTGTTAGTTTCTGCATACTTACTTTGCAGTTACATGTTGTTAGGCATTAACTGTAGAAGCAATGCCACAGAAGGAGCACATTCATTAGTACCTACAGCACTGTAACAAACTAATAAATAATTATGCAACTGAATGATTTTTATTGTATAAGTAAACAATTTAGTTGAATAGCAGTTAACAATATTAGACTGCATGTTTGTTTATTTTTATTGGCCACACAGTATATAAGTGGTGGCCTTTGAATTTAAACCCAGTTCTTCAGGTTTGCAGCTCTGCACTCTTAAACACTACACTATACCGTAATAAGTTTATGAGGGAGTGATTTATGAAGGATAACATACATCAGAACTACAGATTGGCATTTTTTTTGTCACACTTTTTTTTTACAAGTTGTGGCTCTCTGTTTCAAGCCCAGTTCAAACAGGTTTGCAGCTCAGTGATCTTAACCACTATGCCATACTGCAGTAAGTTCATGTGAGAATGGGTTCTGAAGGATAACATGCATCAGAAATACAGCATTGACATTTGATTAGTGAAAAGTGTAGTTACCTGCAGTTACAGTGTAGTCATAACATAGCGAGGGGTAGGAAGAAGTAGGCTACTGGTTAACTAGAATCTGCAGCTTATCCATCAGGTAGGGAAATGGGCAGACTGGGCGGTCCTTATCTGAAGTCAAATTCTATGTTTCTATGTTTCTACTTTCTTCTAAAACTTCTGACTACACCGTGAGGGCTGGGGGTGCAGCGGAAACACAGGCAGATCAGTAGGCCCCTTTAATGCAAATAGCAGCACTGGGAGGACTAACCATATCTCACAATTCCCCACTCCACAGAGAGTGCAGTAAGCAGTCTGCTGATGAAGGGGACGTCTGCTTGGATGTAAGTTATTCTCTTTCCATTTTACAAAACAAATTAACATTTATGCCACCATGCAATCTGCTTCGGTGTTTGAAGATGCAGGTCATTATAAATTGATGCAAAATTCACCTTGTCCACAATTTAATAACTGTACCACAGCAGAGAGAGAGGCCATTGAAAATTAGACCAGTAATAAATATATCGTCATTAACGAGGCTGACAAAGATGGAGAAGTTGTTATTATGGACTCTGTAAAATATGAAGAGAAATTATGAGACAGTTAAACAACAAGGAATTTTACATACCTTTGTCCTAAGATCCTGTTAACAAAGATAAAATGGACATTGATGCTTACTTATATGAGATGTATGTTTCTGCTTGGTACACCCCTTCAGGTTGACACCCCAATGGCGAAACAGGAAGAAAGACCATTAAGGCGACATTCGTGATGATGGTCCTTTTTTCCATGTTTTGCCTTCCCCCAGTGTTCTGCCCCCTCCCCATACCAACTCTGACCTGGAGTTGGAATCTTAAAGTCTGGGGGGTGCAGGGGGCAGAGCCCCCCCATGGGTGGGGTAGGGGGTGCAGCCTTCCACAGAAAATACTTTTGAAAGAGGTGGCACAATACCTGTATTGGTATTGTGCTGATGTTGTAGGGGAGGTCGGCATTTTCACTGTCGACCTCCCTTGGTGCTTCTGTTTCTGCTCATATTTCAAAGCAAACTTATGAATATCTTACTGTTAATCATCCTATTGGGGCTGTAATATACAGATTGCTTAAGGTACATACAAATTTATATGACCCTCTAGCACATCCAATAGTATCCTACATAGGGTCTCTCACCAAGCCACTTGCCCAATATGTGGACAAGCAGATACAAATTTTGTCCCAATAGCAACCAGCTATATCCATGATACCACCCCACATTCTATAAACTTTAGAGGACCTTTATGTCCATCCACAGTGGTGGTTGGTTACCCTAGATGCCATCGCCTTATAAACAAATATCCCCCATCAGGAGGGTTTGGAAGCACTTAGGGAAACCTTATATGAATTTATGAAATATAGTCATACACAGATATAATTTATCCTTACTCTATCTGAAAAAGTGTGGCCTTATACTGTCTTCCTGTTTTCACACCAGTTCTATCTGAAGACAAAAGGCATTGCAACGTCAGTTCATTTTCACCCATGTATTTGAATCTTTATTTAGCCCATTGGTAAAGGAAATATGTAGACTCTGCAGAGCAAAACCCATACCTAGACAAAATAGATCTACTGTATATAGGGGATACTTGGATGATTTCCTTATGGTGTGGATGGGCACAAGAGAGGAGCTTGGGAGATTTGATACGTATCTTGAATCAACTAACATGAATTTAAAATTTAACATTACTGCAAGCCAGACTGCTATTTCTTTTTAGATTTACATATTGCAAAAGCTAGGAAAGAGGATAGTGGGTTTAGTACCAGTCTGCATTGCAAGCAGACAGACACAAACTCAATATTACAATATACTAGCTGTTATCCTAGACATGTAGCTTAGAACATACTGGTTGGACAGTTTATTAGTCTTAAAAGTAATTATTTCTCTACACAGGAATATGACAGAGACACAATTAAAATAATAAGCATATTTGTGAGCGGGGGGGGGGAGTATAAAAACATGCATTGATAATGCTGTCACCAAAGAGAACAATCTATTAATAATATTAATAATAAATGTATTTTGCATAATCGCCTTTAGGACCATCAAGGCACTTTATAAAATGATAAAAACAATCATATTAAAATAGTGAGCATAAAGATAGAATAAATAGCATAATGATAAAATAAGTAACAAGTGATCAGAATTATATGGTGCCATCATAAGCGTGACTCCATAAGAAGGTTTTCAATGCCTGTTTAAACCTCTCCACAGTCATGCACTCCTGCAGCTGATGGGGTAGAGAATTCCAAAGGGTTGGGGTCATGTGCATAAATGCATGGGCCCCAGAAGATTTCAGAGGCAGTCTTGGAATCTCTAGCAACCTCTTGTCAGCTGAATGCAACTGTCACAATGGATGGTAAGGGGCAAGAAGCTCTTTCAAGTAGTTGGGGCCCAGTCCATGTAGGGCTTTGTAAGTCAGTAAACCAACTTTAAAGGTGATCCACCACCTAATTGGCAGCCAGTGCAGATCACACAGCACAGGAGTAATATGGGATACTTGAGAAACCTCAGTTAACAGTCATGCTGCTGCATTCTGCATGAGCTGCAGGCAGTGGATTTCAACCCCAGAAAGCCCTAAGTACAGGGAGTCAGGATAATCAAGTTGCGAAGTCACAAAAGCATGGACCAATGTAGGCAAGTCCCCGGATGGAACCAGGTGCTTAATCATGGAGATGTTCCTAAGATGATAAAAGGAAGACTTGATGGCCGACACTTGAGATTGTGAAGTCAGCCTGTCGTTAAGCACTACCCCTAGGTTTCACAACCATTCAGAGGATAGGATCTGACTGAGAGACCCTGAGAAAAAGTTCAGAGGGCTGCTCAGCCCTAAACCCCTCTATCCAGTGATCCAGGTCCACTACCATCACCTCCGTCTTTCCGGCATTCAACTTTAACCAGCTTAAGTTCATCCAGTCCTGGATTTCAGCGAGGTAGTATTAAGTACCGAGACAGCTCTATCCTGGTCAGTGGTGAAAGACAGGTAGAGCTGGGTATCATCAGCATAGCAGTGAAACCTCAGCACACACTGTCTTACAATGTCTCCAAGAGGCTGCATATACACTGCAAACAACATGGGGGACAGGACTGAACCCTGAGGGACCCCACATGGGAGGGAGAAAGGGTCCAAGGAAAAAATCCCAGACACCACTCTCTGACTCCTGCCAGTGAGGAAAGATGTAAACCACCTAAGGACCATATCTGACAGTCCACAGATGGACCACAGATGTAAAAGCAGCACCCCATGGTCTACAGTGTCAAAAGCTGAGGAGAGATCAAGGAGCACCAAGTTAGAATGGTTTCTCCAATTTCTCACCATTAGGAGATCATTAAGCACCCAAACCAGCCCTGTCTCAGTACTATGCCTCTTTCAAAAACCAGACTGGAGAGGTTTGTAGATGTTATGGATGGTCAAGTGGTCATCCAGCTATACCGCTACTACTTTCTCAATCACCTTTCCTATAAAGGGAAGGTTTGAGATTGGTCTGTAGTTGGAAAGAGAATATGGGTCCAAAGAAGCTTTCTTTAGGAGGGTAATTACCACCGCCTCCTTCAGGGAGCTTGGAAACTCACCAGATTCCAAGGAGCACCAGACTATCTGAGCCAGGACCGGGCTGATCATACCCTAACAACCCATAATCAAAGAAGTTTGGCCTGGATCCAAACTACAGCATGTATGATGCATACCTGGGACAATCTGCATGGCATCCATGAGCTTGGGCAGGGCAAAGGTACTCCAGAAAGGCCAAGGTGAGGTGACCAAGCACCGATTATCACCAACTCCCATAGAGTGAGCTGAATGTACTTCCAACCTGATGTTGGCCACCTTATCCACAAAGAAGCGAACAAGCTCATCGCACTATACTTGCAAAAAAGGTCTTCAGAGCTGCAGACAGGTTGGGTTGGTCAACCTGTCAACAGTTCAGAGGAGCTTGACTAGTCAATTCTGAGCAGCAGCAATCTCCCTGTACAGGAATTCTGCCTTCTTAGGGGAGATCGTTGATTGGTAAATCTTATAATGTTCAACCAAATGAAGGTGGTCAGCAATCAGGGTGGATTTTCACCAATGCCATTCTAACCTATGTCCTACTCACTGCAACTCCCTCAAAGGCTCATCAAACCAAGGGGCCCAAGGGTGAAGGGGGAGAGGATGAACACGGATGGGAGCAATCAAGTCCAGAGCTACCGAGATGGCCTTATTATAGGCCACCACTAAAGTCTCTGGACTCAAGCTGGTCACAGGAAACTCAGAGAGGTCAATCACTGCTGCTAGACCTTCAGGACTCACTTCCCATAAAGGGCAGTAACTGACCATCTCCACAGGGCAGACCTCAGAAGGGAGTGCAAAAGTTGAACCTCATGGTATAGTGATCAGAACAACCAACCGGTTCCACCTCCAGGTCAGAGGCCTCAATCCCCAGGAGAAAAACCAGATCAAGAGAGTGACCATGTTTATGGGTGGCAGAGGCACAGTAACAACCTGTGTACGGCCCATAGATGCCATAAGCTGCAGGAAGTGTTGTCCAAACTGTGAGAGATCGTCGTTGACCCAGGCATTGAAGTCTCTGGGTACCTTTAACCTAGGAGACTTCAATGCCATGTCAGTGACGAAGTCCGCTACTTTCTGCAGGAATCGCATCTCATCCCCAGGTGGACAGTAGACGAGAGCTAAACTGCAACCTACACCAGCCACCATTGTACACTCAAATGATTCGACTTTCTCAACTGGTACATTTGTGAGGCCCAATTTGTTCTTAAAACAGACCGCAACCCCCCCCATGTATCACCGAGTACCCGGTCTGATTTACAGCATCCAAAATAGGGCCAGCATTTTCGTCCAACCAGGTCTCCGTGATGCAAGCCAGATCAGTTGTTTCAATAAGATCTGCAATAATTGTAGTCTTATTTTTAATAGATCTGGCATTGCATAGCACCTCTCGATTTGGATGGACTTCAAGGGTTACCCCTGCTGCTTGCCTGCCACAAGAGGCAGTGCCCTTGGGTATGGAGACTAATTAAACAGCAACCCATTCCAGTCTTCATTTCACCCCAGGGCATCTTCTAGGCCTGACCAGATTGATGTGAGAGGTGCGTTCATTCATACTCCAGTGTCCACACTATTCATGGCAGAGCTGTTGAATTCTGCAAGTAACGGTAAGAGATGTACCAGTAACAACTGCTGCATGAATTTTGCAACTACCTTTACACCTCAATCTTTCAGAGTAGTTGAAATTATTAAAAAACACTGGCATATCTTACAAACGGATCCTAAGCTGAAAGAATGCACTTTAGAAATGCCAAGCGCTACATACAGAAGGAGATACAATTTAGCAGGTTATGTAGTAAAAAGTCATTATATACAGAGACAATGTCCATTATGTGCATGTACACCTTTACCCCATGGCAATTGTGAATGTGGTACTTGTAGGTTTTGTAACTATATTTCCATGGGGACTACATGTCACAATGCACATAATGGTAAACTTTATAAAATCAATACATTCATTAACTACCACATAGAAAATGTTGTTTACATGGCTACTTGTTCCTGTAAATGTTTCTATGTGGGTAATACCACTAGAAAATTCAAACCCTGAACAGGGGAACATTTAAGAGACATTGGAAAGCACAAGAGTAGTAATGCCCTTGCAGTACATATTATAGAAAACTGTCCACAGCACATGTTTACTTCTCAAGGTTTGAAAAAAAATTCTCCACCTATTAGAGGTGGGGATGTAGATATGTTGTTACTGAGATGTGAGAGCATTTGTAAATATAAGCTTGGATGTACCAGTGGTTATGGTTTAAATGATAAATTTCAACTGACACCCTTTCTCTGCGTCCATATGTATTATAGGGGTGCAGTAGCACCACTATGGTTGTATTGGCACATCTATGTTAAATTCATAATTTTGTACCTTACTATCTTTGGCATTTTTGATGAAATAGCCCACAATGTGGTATGTGTGGTCATTCTGTCAGTTTCTCAAGATGTAAAAAGTTTTGCGAGGGCATCTTGTATGGTTTTTGAAATATGGAGTGGTAATGAACGGAAAAAAACAACACTTTTTCCAATTGGTTAATATGATATTTTTTGCCCTCATCTACAGCTGAGATGGAAGGAAATTTTATCTTGAAATGTTCAGGGATGATGGGGTCTGTGCAAAGGGTGTGCCTTTGGACAGTGTGGTGAGAAGACATCTCACCATTTCTGAATTATAATAGTTTTTGTGATAGCCGCTAGACAGGCAGTTAGATGAAAACTGTTCAAGCTCTTAATTGTTCAGTTTGTGCTCAAAGAAATATTGTGTGTTCTGTTCACCATTTTGTTTTTGTTTTCTTTTAAAAATTAATTTCTTAAACAATCCTACTTGGTAAGGAATGACTATGACCTGCATTTAGGTCTCAGTCACATACTTAGTCAAAATCTGGCTTCATAACAAGGTAAAGTAGAGGCTGCTGTTTGCATTTATGCTAAAACTGCATTTATGAAAATAATATAAATGCAGTTTCATAGTTTTTGAAAAATGTAAACATCAGCCTTTCACTTTCAAAAGACAGCCTTGGTTTCTCCCTAAGATGGCTGCCAAGTCTGTTAAGTGATGAGTCATGATGACATCATCTGAGCCAAAGACAGAGACCCACATGTATATCTATAGTGCTTACTAGTTCTTCTTTCCCTCTTTGTTTTGAATTGTTGTATAAGAATGATCAACACCATGTATTAACGTGTGGATTATTTTGATCAGTATACATGTATGTATGCATGCATGTATGATTTTGTTCATTTAGTTTACTTTAACTTGTGGAAAATGTTTTGCAATCCAGCTGACTTTTTTCTTGGCAAACTGCATTACAGTACAACACTTCAGTTACAGTATCTGATGATCTAGTGGTTATGAGATGCACTGAATTTAGTTTTTTGTTAGCCAGGAGAGACACACTAAGCTGAAATCATGTTTACAGGTGTGGTCTGGGAGCACAAGGAAGTATAATGACTTGCTCAGGGTCACAAAGCAAAGTACTGGTCTGGTTCAGTTCCAAAGCCCATGCTCTCTTGTTAATCCACAAATAAGGCTTTCTTTTTCCATGTGAACCCCCTGCACATAGCCTGCCTTCTGTTGAACACCCCACCATCCATACTCTGTCCTTAGTACTGCCTGGTGCTGCATATGTGCTTATGGTCTCATGAAGAGAATTATCATACCTCAGATTGTAATCTTGTACCTCAGAGAGTTGTGCACACCTGTACCAATATGCATCGTCAACTGGCACTGTGAAAAAATGCCTCCCAAATCACTCTCCAGTCCACATTCTCAGTGTTTGACTTCTGCTCCCAGAGTAAACATTGAGTGGATCACCACCCTTCTGCACAGTGATGGTAGTATGTACAGTTCCCCTGTTGTGTTTTGTCCCACCTCATTAACCAACAACTAGGTCTTCCTGGAGGGCCAAGCAATAAGCATCATGCCCCATCAGAAAAACTGCTGTTCATGCCCTCATAAGGGCTGCACTTAGAATGGGTAATGATATTATTAGCAGGAGAGGCATACTAATACATAGATACATAGATACATGGACAGTGTCGGCAGCTAAGGGCCTATGGCCCACCTAGTCTGCCCATTTGAGCTTGTAAGTTCAGTTTGTTTTCCTAGAAGTCTGTTTCCCCTTACCCCTGCCCTCTAGAATTCCTTTATGTCTATCCCATGCATTCTTAAATCCCTTAAATACGTTAAGCAAATCCACCCAACTTCCATTATCAGTCTACTCCTTTACCTGTGATCTGCAGAGCCCTGCAGGACAGTTCTCAGCAATTCTTCTCCAGTACTTTTCTGTGCTCTACTCCACAATGTGAGTTTTCTTCTGGCTACCACCCTTTCAAATCTTGAATGAGCTATACACAACTCCCTCAATACTGTCCTTACAAATGTCAACACCCCCAACCCACCTGATGGTAATCTCCCTACACTGAATTCAAGTAACAGTTTAGGTGCAGTCCTGCCACTCTGAGTATTTGTCATTGCTGGCTACTCTCATCCACAGTCAGGTAGTGATCACGATGTTGGCACCCCCACATTTCAGATCTCACAGTGATCTGCTCAACGTTCCCCTTCATGTCTTCAACTAACCTGAATATAGCTATACCCTGCTGGAATGGCATCTTCAGTCCCTCTCTGGCATTCATTCTTCTCACTTGCACCTCACACCAAAAACTGGTGAGTTCACTACCCTTCTGCATCATGAATGTGGTTAGTAGTCTCCCATGTTATTTTTACATATTAATAATAAACATGATCTTCTGGTAAGCCAAGCTGATAGCTGCATTGCACAAGTGGAAAATAGGCTTTTCTAGTCATGTAAGATCTAAGCCACCTATGATTAGGCACTATTAAATGATGTGCATAATGATGTGCACACCTATAATTTAGCAGTGCCTAATCAAAGGTAGCCTAGATCTTATGAGGATAGGAAAGCCTATCATTCCCCTTGTGCCCTGTTGCTATCAGCCTGACTTACTGGAAAGATATGTTTATATTTGATATGTCAGAATACAACTGGGACTCTACTACTTGCATTCATGATGCAGAAGGGTGATGAGCTCACCAGTTTTCAGTGTGAGAAGGAATAGTGAAGAATGAATACCAGAGGGGGACTGAGAAGGCCACTCTTGCAAGGTACTGCAATATTCAGAGAAGGGGGAAGACAGGGGAGAGAAATATGAGCAGATTACTGTGAGAAATAAGATGTGGGCTGCCAGCACCTTGATCACTACCTGACCCCGTTGTCCTGGCCAACATTCCCCTTCCCATAAAACCAGTTCATGTAGTTGTCCAAAGCTGTGTGTGGATATTAATGTATGAAATGGCTGCCACTACATGCTTAGTCACTTCACTACCAGTCTAGTATTGCTTGTAAAGCACTTTGGGATACAATGTATATGAAAACCACTATATAAATGCTGATTCTTCTTATTATTATTATTTCCCATGGAAAAAGAAGACAAGACAAGCATATATTTGAGTTTCAAGAAAGTATGAACTCTAACATTGGACTGAACAAGAACTTTACTACAAAAAAGTGGCGGCTCTAGGGGGTGGTGAAGGGTGTGGCTGCAGCCCCCCCCACACACACACACATAGTAATATACTTGCTTGCTGCTGCTGCATTTCACTTTGTTGAAGAAGTCTGATTTATTGATTGTACAAATGTTTACATTCAAACTATGGATTACATTTGTAGGTTCTGTCAAAAACGTACTAGGAAAGAGTAACAGCAAAAAATATAAAGGTTTAATAAAAATGTTAAAAAGTGCATATTAAGCATCCACACAACCCCAGCACTCCCACTGTAGCATCTTGTATCCACCATAACCACTAGACCACCAGGTTATTCAAGATTTGTAATGCACCGTGGTTTGCCACAGAGAAAGTTGGTTGGATTAAAACACAATTTTAGCATGTTAAATTAGACAAAATGAACAGAACCATAGCCTAACATGTGTATTATACAAAATAATGAACATGGTCTTGACCTTTTGGGTGAAACAATTCTTTACAAAGGGAAAAAATAACTAGTCAGCACTATAGAGAGCCATATATCTTTCTGACTTTGGCTCAAATGATGTCATCAAATAACACATTTGGCGGCCATTTTAGGAAGCAGGTAAGACAGTTTTTTTTTAAATTAGAAGGCTGATTTTACAATATTGAAATGCGCTGGAACTACATTTAGGTAAATTATATATATATATAGTTTTAGCCTTAATGAATACAGCAGCCTTTCCTTTGTCACCTACGGAGTCAGAGTTTTGAATAGTTTGTTGTCAAAATGTTGTTTAGGTATCCTTTAAGGATCAATCAATCAGAAAATAACCATACATAGTTCTTTACTGTTTAAACTTTACTGTTCAAACTGTAAAGACTGTCCATGACAGTCTGAACTGTCATTGCTCCCTGGTCTCTAGTTGCACCCCTACACACTGATTTCCATTCCCTGAAGAATATAATATACAGTATATTACTTGGTACTCTAGTGGTTCCCCTTCCCTTTCTCCAATACCATGAACTTTCTCCATCACTATCCCCAATGTTTTTCCTTATATTCCCTGGTGATCTAATGGTTCCTCTCACCTCCCAGTTCTCCGATCACTATCATCAATATTTTTTTATAATATTCCATTAGTCCAGTGGTCCTCCTCTCATTCCCTCTTCTACGATCTCTATCCCCATATAAAAAAAATTAATTGGTAGTCCAGTGGTCCCTCCACCTTCCCCCAGTTGCCATCCCCATATAAAAAAAGTGTATTTGTAGTCCAGTTGTCCCTCTGCCCACCTGTTCTCCAGTCACCATTACCCTATGTTATATCCCTCATGTACAGTGGCCCCCCACCCTCCAATTGCCACATATTGAAAAAAATAAAAACATTGATGTCCAGTGACACTCTCTACCAGCTGATTACTCTTCTCCATTTCCCTTTTGTCTAGTGGCATCCCCACCCTCCCACTGTAGCCAAAACCTGAAATAAAAAAAAAGATCCCTCAATGTTTTTTTTAAAACCTGCAAAAACAAAATAAAAACAGTCCGTCGATGATCAGCCCTCCCACCCTCACCTCCCACTCAGCATCCACCACTCCACACACCCCAGTATGCCCCAGTACACCCCCACATACCCACTCACCTACACAGGTCCCAGGTTTGAGACCCAATCTCTGATTGAAGACACATCTTGCTGCTGGAACCATGGATTCTATTATGAGAAACTAAGGTAAATGTGGTTCAATGTATTTTAATGGGGGGGTTTAACTTTTATGCATAACTTAGACATTTTTTGAGATTTTGACCCCAAATTTTCAGCATGCCCTTTTGGGGACCCCACCTCATGAACAATGTGACTATCACTACACAACTCCTGCCTTAAGAGTGATTTCACAGACATTCTGTAAATTTACCATTTGGGCAGGATCTGAACATTTTCCTGCCCTCGTTCATGAGGTTGGGTCATGATAAGGTTATGTTGAAAACGTGGGGTCAGAACATAAAACAATGGCAACATTATGACCAATCATTGCAATTTTGCTGCACACGCTCATAACTTTGGACATTTTAAATATTTTGACCTGAGATTTTCAACATAGCCTTCTTATTACCTCACCTCATGTATGTCACATATCTCATTTTTCAAATCCTTGCCAAAATGTCTGTTTGCACCTGTGGTATGGAAAGGTGTTGCAGTTGTGCAGAATTATGTTTTGGTGGGATTCAACAATGTTGTATACCAGGTACATGAGGTGGGGTAACAAGATTGCTATGCTGAAAATTTGGTCACTACTGACCTATAAATGGAAGAGAAGGGCCTGGAGGGCCCTGTGCTTCTATAGCTACATTCATATATGCATCTATGGAGGGATGGGAGTGCAGGGCCCAGAGGGTCTTGCACTCACACAGGCAAATAAGGATACAGTTATACCATCTGAAAAAGTAAATAAAAAAATAGCAAAAAACATTGTTAATGCTCTTGTTAGTTTTAAAGCCACAAACTAGGGAAATGTGGAGTTAGGATTTTCAACACTAACACCACACCCCCACCATGGATGCACAGACAGGCATCAGGGGTGTTTCTTGGGGTCATCAGACCTACGCTTACCCCATTCTCCTATACTGTACCCATATCATATTATTTACTTGTGAAATGGGGTGAGTGTTAGGGCTAATGACCCTAATGCACACTCCCAATGGCAGTTTGTGTGTGCATGCTGGGAGTGGGGTGTTAGGATTGGAAACCCTAGTGAGACATTTCCCTACTTTTGTTGCTTTAATCATAACTAGAGCATTAATGATGTGTTTTTGTTTTCAGTTTTTATAGAGAGATATATACAAAGTGCTTATTTTTAATGCCTGTATTTTATGTATGGTCCTGATATCTAAGTCATTAATGTTGAATCTTGGGACTATTTTATAGTTCAATGTTATCCTATTTTTATAAGCATTTTTATGTTCCCCCTCCTCACTTCTCTCACCCCGTCCATTTTCCTTATGTCTCCCTCTCCATTTTTAATGTTTCACTGCTGTATGTACAGTATCTTAAATAAGTGTGTTTACTGAAAATATGAGAGCTTGTTAAAGTATTTATTAATTTATATATGTAGTGGTCATGTGGATCTCTTGGGGGGGCTTTACAGTAATTTGTATGTTGTACCATATTTGTATTTTGTGTGTGTGTATATCTTTAAATGCTCACCTGAAAGGTGTAATAGTTAACAGCTTCCCCTTTACACTTTAAGAAAGAGCATGAGTGATGCTCGAAAACATTTGGCAGTGTGGTATTGGGAGTGCTGCTACAGAATCTTAAAACCTTTTAATAAAGTGCCTAGAATCAGTGAAGCCAGGGTGGTTTTGCTTACCCTTGTGTTACCTTAGCATGGTCTTTTTTTTACTTTTGCCTGTAGTAAGCTACATTCAGGGCTTGGTTAGTCTCTCAGATTCCCACCACTGAGCTTTCTGGACATCACTAAGGGAAGTCAAGTGTTTAACTGATGCATTGGTCTCAAGGGAAGAAGACAGGTATCATAGGTATCATAGGTTATACAGAGCAAAAAAAGACCATGGTCTATAAAGCTTGCCAGTATTAATTATATCCTACTATGCACTTATGTTTCAAATAGGCATCCAAGTAATTTTTAAAAGTATCAATTTTTTCACATGATACTATTTCCACAGGTAAACTATTCCAGATTTTACAAACTCTTATTGTAAACCAACTACTTCTTTTTTTAGTTTTGCACTGTTCAACTTTTAATTGCAGTGGATGTGCCCTAGTTAAGTAAATGTTTTCCCTTAATTCAAGTCCTAATAACTCCCACAGGTTGTCTTCATGTATTGCCTTAAATACTAGACATAAGTCACCCCTTATTCTGCGATACTCCGAAGTATACAACCCAAGTTTTTCAAGTCTAGCTTGGTAATCCAAATTTCTGACCTCATAAATTTTTTTAGTTGCTCTCTATTGTATTCTCTCCATTGATTTCATAGTGCCTTTGTCCCCAGGTGCCCAAAACTGGGCACAATAATCCAAATGGGGCCTCACCAATGATGAGTATAATGGGAGCAAGACATCACTACTTTTACTGCTGATATGTTTATTTATGCAGTGAAAAACACCATCTGTCTTCTTTATAACAGCATGGCAATGGAGTTGAGAGCTGAGATCATTGGACATTCTGATACCAAGATCACACTCATCACTAACCGATTTTAGGGTTTTTCCATCAAGAAGGTATTTGGATTGAATGTTTTTTCTTCCAAGGTGCATTACAATGCATTTTTCTGTATTAAAGGGCAATTTCTTCAGGGTGGCCCACTCGTGGAACTCATTTAGGGCATACTGGAGAGTATTTATATCACCAGTATTTATAATGGGGTAACCTATACGTGAATCATCAGCAAACTTTGTTAACCAAACATCAGTCATGGTTTTTAATGATGCTATATATAAATTGAACAAACACGGGCCCAGAACCAAATCTTGTGGTACACCACTAGTCGTTATATCCCAATCTGAGAAAAAGCCCTTAATACACACTCTCTGAGTATGGCCTTTGAGCCATGATTCCACCCATCTCGATATATTTCCCCTATGCCAAGATTTATCATGTCCTTGATAAGCTGACCATGAGGAACCTTATCGAAGGCCTTGGAGAAATCCAGAAAAATGACATCCACCGCCTCACCCCTGTCCAATGCCCCACTCACTCCATTATAGAAGTTCAACAGGTTAGTCTGGCATGATGTGGCCTTAACAAAACCATGCTGAGTAGGATCATGTTCTATTTTCTTACATAGACGTTCCTTTACAAATCCTTCTAACATTTTGCCCAAAGTAGATGTCAAACTAATGGGTCTGTAGTTTGACACTTCCTGCCTGGAGCCTTTTTTAAAGATTGGGACCACAGTCGCCCGTCTCCAGACATCAATAACCTGGCTTTCTTGTATGGATTTGTTAAATAAAGCAGTAACAGGACCAGAAAGAGGGATTGCTAGTTTTCTAAGGATGCAGGGATGTAGACCATCTGGCCCTGCTGACTTGTAAGGGTCCAAATTTTGAAGCAGTTTTTGTACAGTACTGACATCTATTGCAAAATATCCACTCAAGATATGGTCATTGTGTTTCTTTCTAGATTCAGTTTTGGTGTTAAAAAATAATGAAAATTGCTTGTTGCACATAGTAGCCATATGTGACTTGTCCAATACTAAGTATCCAGAAATATTTTTTAGCGAGCCAGTAGAGGGAGTGCCACCTCTTTTGTTATTAATATATTTATAGAAAGATTTATAATTATCCCCCACATTACTAGCCAGTCGTACCTTGAAATCCCTTTTAGCCTTTCTAATGCTATATTTAGCCACCTTTAACTGAAATTTAAAGGTTTCCCAACTTTGCTTGGTCCCACATGACTTAGCTCTTTTGTAAGCTCTGTTTTTATATTTAATAAGTCTCTTGACAGATTCATTCATCCATGGCCTTTTCAATTTAGTTTTGTCAGTTTTTTTAATAAGTGGAATATATTTATTAGAAAGTAAAGTTAACTTACTAATCAGAATTTGCCAAATTTCAGGAAGTGAATGATCTAAAAAAGAATATTACCAGTCTCAGGATGCCAAATCCATTGTCATGCCCTGAAAGTTTGCTTTTTTAAAGTTATAAAGTGTTGTAATACCATGGTCCTGTCCTAAATTTTCTCTAAAAGTAAAATACACAAGAGAATGATCACTGGAGCCCAATGGATGAAGCACTGAGCAATTTGAGATTTGGTTTCCCATGTTATGTAATACTAGATCTAGTATGTTATTACCCCTGGTACTAGTGTTGACTATTTGTTCCATATTTGCCAATAGAAATAATTGCAAATATTTGTTTTCCATGGGGGATAGAGTATACATATTCTTCCAGTTTATACCAGGGAGATTAAAATCACCCACCAATAGGGTATTATTTGTGGAAGATATCTTCTCTACAAAGTCTAACAGTTGAATATTATCATCGTGTATAATTGCTGGAGACCTGTAAACTACTCCCATATTAATACACGGTGCTGAGATGGGGAATATTTTGACCCATAGTGCCTCAATAGTGGGCCACTGTATGAATTCAATATTCTCTACATTAATAAGACTTGATACATACAATGCCACCTTGTAGAACTTCTGTCTTCATGAAACAGAGTGAAACCTGGAATATTTTTGTCCCATGGGTCATCATCGTGTGCCACCAAGTTTCTGTGACAGCACAAATGTGAATATTCAGTTGTTCCAATAATAAGATAAATTCGTCGATCTTATTCCCAAGGCTTCTTGCATTAATAACTAAGCAATTCCATTCAGGAGGGGCTAGAGGAATATTACTATTACAATTGGTATTTTGGGGCAGAATATTATCCCCCCCCATCTAATAGTTTAAACAATAGTCAATCTGCTGTCTTAGTCTGGTAGCAAAAATGCACTTGCCTTGTCTATTTAAATGCATACCATCCCTTGCAAAAAGATTTTGATTTAGAAAACCTGTCCAATTTTCTAAAAAGGAAAACCTCTCCATTATACACCATCTTTTAAACCAGCTATTTAAAGTCATTATGTCCCTTTGTTTATCAATACTTGCCCTGGGTATAGGTAGTAGCCCTGAAATAATCAGCTTCTCCCCTTGACTTTTTATAGAGTTCCCAATTTCTTCAAAATCCCTCTGAATTTGTAATAAAGATCTTTTGCCAAGATCATTTATTCCTGCATGAATCAGGGTTAGAGGGGAACTGGTATGTTCTTGCAGCCCTGGGAACATATCTTTTATGTTGTTTATACCTGCTCCAGGAAGAGTACTAACAGTAGTATATAAATTGCAATTTTTACATAAGATATGATCAGTGTACCGGATGTTGGAATCACCGATCACTAAAACGTCACTAGGAAGATTTGCTCTTCTTGAAGCCTGGGATCTAGGTACATTTTGTGTTTGGAGGGGTTTCTCAGGTTCTACAAAGTGGATTGCATTCTTATCAGGTGCATTCACAGGTGGTAATGGGTGAGGTGACTCAGGGGTATGTAGAAGCTCAGGGGAAATGTCAGTGCTTTGTGTAACTATAATAGGGGAGAGATCCACTGTTGGTAATACCTCATTAAAAGCTACAGCACCAGGTGTAAGTAAACAAGAGTCTGTTCATTAAACTGTGAAATCTATTTTCAGTATGGACATTGCAGCTACCCCTATATCCCATCTGCCTTTTTTCCCTTTAAACTTTTGTACAATACACCATTCATGTTCATCCTGTTTGGCTTTAGTTGTGCTCTGTTGTACTGAGTCATTTACTAAACTATCCACTACAGAATCAATATGCTCCTCCAAGTTATTGATTTCAGCCTGAGTTTGTAAGCGATTTTGCAGTACATCTATTTCAGCCCTCAAGATGTTGATAATAGAACAGTTATCACAGACAGGTTAAACAAATTGCTTGACACAGCAAGGGAGGTGCCACATGTCATACTTCTCTTGAGGACTAGCAGCTTGGCAAATCACAGTGTGGATGTTGCAACATCCCTTATCAGAAGACTGGGAAAGGTACTAACGAGGAAAGCGTCCTCATTGTCTTTCTCTAAGGTGTTGCTGGTATTGAACAGAGAAGGAGGAAGAGTGAGGCCAGATTAAATAGAGGCATTTAATTTCTGGTTAAGAGCTTGGTGTAGGGAGGAGGATTATGGATTGGGGACTGAGGAGGATTCTGGGATAGAAAACTGTTTAAGAAAAAAATGTCCTTCATCTCACTGGAGAAGGTCTTAGAGCATTTGGGCAGAAAGTAGACATCTACATGGACAGTTTTTTAAACTGAAGAAAGGTATCTGAAGCTGGAGGCATCCTATTAGGTGGTAGATATAGGGTGACTACAGTAGGGGCTACCTGGGTTTCACAAAGGGATAAGGGGAAGTTAGTAGTGGGAGTGTGGGATTAGGTAACATGAGGAGTTTAGATAACAAGATTAGTGAGCTGCAAGTATTAGTTGCAGAGTCAAATTTAGATTTAGTCACCATCATAAAGACATGAAATGGTGTCAACAATGGTTGAGATTTAGTCATCTCAGAGTACTACTTACTTAGAAGAAATGGGGCACCAGGAGAGGGGTAGTCCTACACAGTAAATATGGAATATAAATGATGGAATATTCATCTATAAGAAAAAGAGGAGGGATAATGGAGTCTATCTGGGTGCAATTGATGACATCTGTTGGGAAGAGAGTTAGATTATATGTTGTATGCAGACCACCAGGGCAGGATGTAGAAGGGGACAGAGAACCAGGGAACTGACTGAATAAATCAGAAAGGGAGCTGAACAGGATATGTTGTTAGTTGGGGGCCTAAATCTGCCAGATATAAATTGTGATATTCCAGCAGCTAAGAGTAATAGGAGTCGGGAAATGATGAATACTGTCCAGGACTGTCTGTTGGTACTGATAGTCAAAGATTATACAAAGTGTCATGCCATACTGAATTTAGTTCTCACCAATTCAGAAATAGTAAAGGGAGTAACAGTCAGCTAGCCTCATGGATCCAGTGATCATAATACTGCATGGGTGGAAGTATTCAGAAGGATTATTTACCCTCACTCTAAAAATATTGGTCATTGACTTCAAGTGAGTGGATTTTGGGAAACTGAAGGTATTAGTTAGTGAAAGGTTGGGTGACATGAACCAGACTGAGTGGGTGCAGGAACAGTGGAGCTGGTTCAAAGGTGGATTCCTTGAAGTGATAGAGGAATGTGCAAAAAAGGTTGTATAAAGCAACAAACACAAGATAATGTACAGACAAGGGATGGCAAGGCAATTTTATTTATAGAGTACCCATTCCTGAAGGCTCAGGATGCTTCACAATGAATACAGTAATAATACTTTGTAACAATATAACAGCAGACAATGAGCAATTAAAACATAAATGTCAGCAATTTTTAAAACAATCAGGGAAACGCTTCACCGAAGTGATATGTTTTTAAATTAGTCTTAAGGGCCCCTATAGTGCAAGCAGATCTAATATGTTGTGGCAAAACATTTTGAAAAGTAGCACCACAACACAAAATGCTCTGTTCCCAGATCAGTGCAGCATGGATACAGGGACAGACAGCAGCCCACATTGGAAGAGCTGAGGAAGAAAACTGAGAGACTGCAAACTACAAAATTTGTAAGAAATCTGGTCCCAAACTGTCTAGAGCGAGGAATGTTATCTAGCATATCCTGAAGGTTTTGCACCACCGCATAGGCAGCCAGTGTAGCACATACAGAATCAGCATGATGTTATCCCTACAAGAAAACCCCACAATCATCTAGGCTGTAGCAATGTGGATTGGCTGCAGGCATTGCAAGAAAACTAGATATCCCAAGTTAAAAAGCACTGCTACAGGCAAGACTAAAGATGACAAAGGCATGAACTATCATCACCAGGTCAGCAGGGGCTAGATGAGATTTAATCCTGGTGACATTACAGAGCTGGTAAAAACCAACTAGATCCACAGCCAACACCTGTTGATTGAGTGTCAACTTGTAGTCAGATGACCCCAAGATTCTTAACTGCATCTGCTGCTCTGAATGGTAGACTGCCCAAAAAAGGAAGTAAAGTTGGTCCACTCATCATCACTGTGCCTGCCTGCCAAGCCCAACAATCATGACCTCTGTCTTACCCAGGTTGAGACATAGTTAGAGGCCATCCAGTCATTTATTTCAGTCAGTCATCTCTCCAGCACAGAAACTGTATCACACCCACAAGGAGTACCAGACAGGTAAATCTGAGAATCATCTGTATAGCAGTGAAATACAATGCAATAACAACTAGTGATCTCATCCAATGGCAACATACACACTGTAATCAGCACAAAAGCAAGGATCAAGCTTTGTGTAACACCACAGGACAGCACCAAGACCCTGGAAATAAAGCTTTCCAGGCCAACCCACTGGATTCTCCCAGTTAAGTAGGACTTAAAACAGCTCATTACAGTGCCATTGAGTCCCACATATTCTCTCAAGCAATCCAAAAGCACACCATGGCAACCAGTGTTGAATGCTAATGATCGATCTATCAGGACCAAGATGGTACAAAGGCTCTGATCCCTTACCATGATGAGATCATTCATAACACTGATGAGTGCAGTCTTTGTGCTGTGGAGAGAATGAAAACCCAACTAGAGAGATTCATAGATGTCAAACTTCTCAAGGCATCCCACAAGTTGCTCAACCACCAACTTCTCAATAATCTTTCCCAAAAAGGGGGAGATTAGAGACAGGTCATCAATTCACCTTCACATTGGGGTCAAAGGAAGTTTTTTTTAAGAAGGGGCCTCACAAACAGCCCCTTTAAAAACAGACGGGAAAACACACTCCCTCAAGAAGCATCCAACGATCTGGGAAATAATTGGTCCCACAACCTCCCAGCAATATGAAAGTATTCAGGTAGGACCTGGATCCAGCAAACATCTGGCAGGATGCAAACCTGTAATCATCCTGAGCACTTCTTCCTCCAAAATCCAGCAAACCTCAAAACTGTTAAGTTATACAGACCGTAACAGTATGATTGTTATAGTCTGTATAACTTAACAGTTTTGAGGTCTGCTGAGTTATGTTTCAGTATGATCCCATGTTATTTGGAATTATCACTTGCCCCTCTTTGTATTCACAATATCATTTGTAGGTACAGTATTTTGTAGTAAAATACTATGAATTGGTTGACATTACCAACAGAAATACAAACGTAAACACACCCTGTGGTCTGCCACCTCACTCACTTACTTGCCCAGATGTCACCCCCTATGCCGCCTTCCATGCACCTTCTGCTCCTGGTCCCCTCCTAGTGAGCAGTTTCACCACCACCCCAGCCATCCTGGCTCCTCTTGTGTTGCACAGGGTGGGGGGGCAGATCTCTGTGGCTATTTCCACAGATTTGCCAACTATTTGGCACAGTTGTCGGCTTGCAGCAAACCCAGGGAGTTTGGCACTGAAATCCTGATTTTTCTGAAATCGGTTTCAGGGTCCCTGGTGCATCTGGAGTTTGCCACAGCCCTGGAATGGCACAACTTGTGTCACTCTAAGGGCTCTTTGAAAATTGAGCCCATGGACTTCAGGATGAAAAACAGCATGGCACTGTGTCAGGGAAGTCATGTCACATTTTCCTAACAATGTTTTTTGGCTGGGTCACCAGAACAATTGACAAGGGCATGCAGTAGATCTGCTTTATTTTGACTTTAGTAATGCCTTCAATTCAGTACCTCACAGGAGGATGCTGAATATGATGGAGGATTTGGGAATTGATTCGGGTTTAGTTAAGTAAATTGGAAATTGATTAAATGAAAGGAAACAGAGATAAATTGTAAATGGGAATAAATAAGGGTTCAGAGTGCTCACAAGCAGAATACTACAGCATCAAATGTGGGACCTGTCCTGTTTAATAGGTGCATTAGTGACATTGGAGTTGTTATCCAAAGAAACTTGTGTCTTTTCACTGATGGCACAAAGCTGTGTGTAAGGGTAGATTATATGGAGGGGGCCAGGAGCTCCAAAGACCTAAAAATACTCCAGATATGAACAAAGGTATGGCAGTTAAGGTTTAATGTCATGAAATGTTGTTATGCACTTAGCTAGATATAATCTTAAACATCCATATTAACTATCTAGACCAAATAGCTCTGCTAGTGGTGCCGCTATCACTTCACAAAGTTCTTTTAGTATTCTGGGGTGGATACTATCTGGCACAATAGCTCAATTTTAAGCATACAGAAAGATGGTTCAATGAATACAAACTAATAATGAATTACAAAAAGACGAAGATAATTCTTTTCTCCAGTCCTGAAAACTGGCATAGATACCACTCGCTCTCCATCACCAACAACACAGGATCACCCCTGGAGGAAGTCCAGCATTTCAAGTATCTGGGGTTAACGGTTGACAGTACTCTGTCATTTTCCCAACACATTGATAACGTTGCTAAGGCCATCAACACCTGTATTGGGCAGTGTAAGAGAGAGCAAGTTAAAAAACCATCCCCCCCCCTCGTTTTTTTTTTAAATTTTTTTTGAATACTGAAGGTATTCGGAAGGACTTCAAGATGTACAGTGTGTCCTGTTGTGTGTTGTGTTCGTTGGGCTGGCCACCCACAATCTTTTTTGTTTATGTCTTTTGTTGTGTGTGACCCCCCCCCCTTGTGTACATCGCGGATCTCCTTCCAAATGCTAGCAGCGTTAATCCTTGGAAACCATGTGAGGTAGAAATTGATTTAGAATAAAAAAAATTATAGTTTATAAGTCTCCATTTGATTTGTTTAATTTCCTCATTGGAAGGCAGGCGTTGCGACAGTGCGGAGCGTTTTTAAGAAGTCTGCTCAAATGCTCGCACTATCGCAGAGTAGGAAAAGGCTCTGGAAGTAATGTTTAATTTAGTAAATCTGTCCGTCTGCATTACAAACAGAATGGACGAAAGAAAACACACTGCAGTGAAGTAAAGCCTTTCCTTTTTATGGGAGATGCGGAAAAGTTCAGACCGCTGCTGTTTAAACTCCCGCTGGGCTCTGCCTTTGCCATTTAAGTGGCGGTCTTTAGAAAATTAATTATGCCGCCTGAAAAGTACTGGTTTTGGGCTATAATCTTATTTGTAAGTGATTTCATTTAGTTAAAAATAAATTCTCCTTTCAGGACACAGAAGGAGTTCACCCTTAGAAAGCGCTATTAAAAGAGGGTGTTGGTAATGCGAGTAAACTTTGTTTGTGTGGTATGTGTGTCCCTGCTACTTGCTTAAACACTCGCATTACCAACACCAATAAGAAGAAACATTTTGGCTGTGCTGAAAAGGAACTAAGTGAAACTTGGCTTACCTTTGAATGAAACTTAAAGAATGTGGAAAAAAGGTACTTTTTATTTTTTTATGAAGTTTCTGTGTAGCCAAAACACTGCAGTTTTGGATGCTTCCTGCCACACTATTACTTATGAACCGGCCGGCTCCAGTTCCCCTATTTTTATCCCTTTCCAAGAGGAACTTCCCTTTTGGAAAAATTAAAATGTTAAAACAACTCATAAATTCATTAAAACCAAGTTTTGGATACTAAAGTGTTTATGGAATGTTCATTTATCTTTAAATAAAATAAAATACTTTAATTTTGGAAAAGATTGAATGGTTAAAACTTTAGAGGTGGAGCAATGAAGTCACAAGTCTAAAGGGACTACTATTTAAGTAAAACTGCCTAGGAAGCTAGCAGTGTAAGGGAGGGTGTGAAGCTGTCAACACCCAGTTCTGAGATAGTCAGTACTACCTCTGATATGTAAACTATGGACTTTATGGCTTGGTTTATTATTTTGTCATTTCCAGTCCGCTCTAGGTAATAAATTTTTAAGTTTATTCTGTTAATTTTGTCCAAGCATTTTTGTTTATCCCACACCATTTTACATTTGGTGTCAGAAGTGGGATGCGGGTTCGAGGACGACCTGTTGGTGGATCTGAGGGCAGATTCTGAGTGTATGCAGTTGGACAAGGCAGGAGAGTGGACTATCCCAGCTACAAGGTCATTTATATTAGCCACACGGTTGCCTTTATTGTCTGGGCTGGAGCCGACGGTTCGAAGAAAAGTGGCTAAGGTGACAATGGAGGGAGACGCTTTGAATATGGAAATGGATAAGGATACAAAGGCTATTGAGAAGGGTGCACAAGCAGCTGAACCAAAGAAAGAAGCGCCACCAGAGAGTCCCCATGAGTTATTACGATGGTTGTGCTTGAGACAGACAGAACTGGAACGAGAAAGGGAGAGAGACAGAGTTGAAAGAGAGAGAGATCGGGCAGAGAATGCTGCTAGATGGACTGATACCCTACATGCTATTCAGGTACTCGGTTCCACAAGGTCTCCTTCAACACCCCTGGTGGGCCAAAAAGACATAAGGTTAGTCTAAATGACCGAGTCAGATGATATAGAAGCCTATCTTTTAACATTTGAAAGAGTAGCCGTTGCTTGTGCCTGGCCTAGAGACCAGTGGGTGGTCAGGCTGGCTCCATATTTAACTGGGAAGGCACAATTAGCCTACAGTCATACAGACCTTGCCCACATAAATGACTATGATTATGTTAACCATGCCATTTTAAAAAGATATGACATAAGTCCCGAAACTTATAGACAGCGTTTTAGAACATATAAATTCCAAACAACAGATACCCCTCAAGATCTGTATACACATCTGAAAGATTTATGTCATAAATGGTTACAACCTAACACAAGAACAGTGGTACAGATTATAGAGAGCATTGTTTTGGAACAATTCCTCCGGGTCTTACCCCAAGATGTGTAGTTATGGGTTAAGGAACATCGCCCTGAAACCTCAGAGACCGCCATAAGGCTAGCAGAAGATCACCTGACTGCTAGACCACAACACCCTAAAACTTTTATGAACTCTAGAGGCCAGACTACTACAATAAAACCTAGTGGCGATGTGAGATCATTTAGTCCTCCTATGTCACAACCTAGTGGTAACATTGGGAATAAGAACTACAATAGACCAAGTAAAGGTTTCAATCACGATATAATATGCTATGAATGTAAAACCAAGGGCCATATTGCTCAGTTCTGTCCAAGAAAAAAGGTTGAATCAATTCATCTAGTCCTTGCTAATTGGGGCCATTATGTTACCACTGTAAAGATTGGAGGAAGGACAGTTTCTGGCCTAGTAGACTCTGGCAGTAAACAGACACTGATTCACGCTTCGTTGGTGGATAAGCCAAAATTAGGAGAAACAACCACCGGGGTTAAATGCATCCATGGAGATATTCACTGGTACCCTTTGAAAGAAATGGACATACAAATAAATGGGATTATGCATAAAATGAAAGTAGGCATAGTACTTCTCTTGCCTGTGCCAGTTATAATTGGACAAGATTACCCTTTCTTTGACTCTTTGTTATCTATGAATATTGCAGCTGCTATACAGGAGAAAAAATGCAAGAGATAGAACTGGGACATATTTCCTTTGAGGAGGAGGTATTTGGAACCATTGGCAAGAGTAGAAAAGCAAATCACAAAGACAGAAGGATAAAAGGCTTGGAACCAAAAGACACTGGACTAGAGACATTAACAGAAAACTACATGTTACCTAATAGAGAGTTTATAAGTGTACAGAAAGCTGATAAAACACTAATCCTTTCTTTTCACAGGTAGTGTCAACAATACCTACTGAATCTCATCAACCATATTTTGTTATTAAGGATGAATTATTGTACAGGGTAGGTACAAATTCTATACAGGGAGGTGGTAGAACAACTATTGGTCCCTGTCTCTTCCGAGAAAGATGACTATCCTTGCTCATGACCCTCCTATGGCAGGTCATCTGTAAGGACCGAACATTACAACGCTTGTTAACCGGTTTTATTGGCCGAGAATACATGAACAGGTGGCTCAATACTGTAAAAGTTGTCCTGAGTGTCAACAGGTTGCAGCAGTAGGCCAAAAGGATAAAGTACCCCTGTTACCAATGCCTTTGGTTAACAATGCATTTGAAAGGGTTGCAATGGATATTATAGGCCTATTGCCGTAAGTACAAAAGGAATCGCTTCATATTAGTGGTGGTAGATTATGCTACAAAATATCCTGAAGCGATACCCCTTTGTACTGCCACCGCCACCCGGATAGCAGAGGAATTAGTAAAAATTTTTAGCTGTATGGGGATTCCAAAAGCCATCCTAACTGATAGAGGCACTAATTTTTGTTCAGAGTTGTTACAAAAATTGTACCAAGCTTTAGGCATTAAAGCGGTTTTTACTACTCCCTACCATCCACAAACAGATGGGTTAGTTGAGCGATTCAACCAAACTCTGAAAAGAATGCTCAGGAAATACGTGACAGAGGAAGGTAATAATGGGACATTTACCTACCCTATTTGATGTTTGCATATAGGGAGGTACCACAGGCCTCAACGGGGTTCTCTCCTTTCGAGTTATTGTATGGACATAACCCAAGAGGTCCATTGAACATTATTAAGGAAGAGTGGGAAGACAGGAAGGGGAAACATAAGATAGAACCTTTAGAATATTGGCAACAACTAAGACAAAGGTTAATAACCTATGTAAAGAAAGCACATCAAAACAGTTTACAACAACAAACTAAACAAAAAGAATACTATGACAAAGGAACAAAGTCCAAAGAATTTATTGCAGGTGACAAGGTTCTACTTTTATTACCCTCCTCTGAGAATAAGTTACTTATGAAATGGCAAGGGCCATATCAGATAGTAGAACGTAAGGGCACAGTAACTTATTTGGTGGCCTGTCCTGAAAGGAAAAATAAATATAAAGTGTATCATGTCAATTTACTAAAACCCTGGGTGGACCGAACTTCTCCCTCCTGTAACTATGTCTGCCCTGAAGCATCTGAATTTGAATCTGAATTAGACATAGCTTATAAAAGGCTAGAAGGTTCGAGTAACCTCTCAGAGGTACAAATTAACCCACATTTAAATACCCAACAAACATACACTTTACAAAGTATGTTAGAGCCTTATAGAACACTATTTACAAGTTTACCCGGAAAGGTTACACATGCTGTACATCATATTATGGTATCTGAAGACACCCCTATTAGGCAAAAAGCATACAGAATTCCAGAGAGATTAAGGGAAGAAGTAGTGCAGGAAATCAAAAAGATGCAGGACCTGGGGATTATAGAACCATCACATAGTGAATGGACTTTTCCTATGGTGATAGTGGAAAAAAAAGAAGGTGGAATCAGGCTTTGTTTAGATTCGACGCTTAAATGCCATATCAAAATTTGATTGTTACCCAATGCCCAGTATTGATGATATTATAGACCGCTTGGGGCAGCCTGCTATATCAGCACCTTAGACTTAACAAAGGATACGGCAGATTCCACTAGATCCAAAGGATAAAGAAAAAACAGCCTTCAGTACACCGATTGGCCTATACCACTTCACAGTAATGCCATTTGGCCTGCATGGGGCTCCCGCTACATTCCAACGGGTAATGGATAATATTCTGCAACCACATACAAAGTATAGTGCGGCTTACCTAGATGATGTTGTGGTTTTTAGTCCCTCATGGGAAGAACATCTACAGCATCTCCAGGCTATATTATGTACCCTGTCAGAAGCTGGGTTGACACTAAATCCCCCTAAATGTTCATTGGCAATGTAGGAAACAAGGTATCTAGGTTTCCAAATTGGTAATGGGCTGGTAAAACTGGAAATTACAAAGATAGAAGCAATGGCCATACCCCAACCAAGAACAAAACAGATGTAAGATCCTTTTAGGACTAGTTGGCTACTACAGACGATTCATTCCTGATTGTTCCACAATAGCAGGACCTCTAACTGACCTCTTAAAGAAATGTAAGCCAGACAAGGTAAACTGGACACCTGAATGTGAAGAAGCATTCAGCAAACTAAAGGCTCAGGTATGTTCTTCACCAGTCCTACACTCTCCTGACTTTAACCAACCATTTATAGTACAAACAGATGCATCTAACTGTGGTATAGGGGCGGTACTTACTCAAATAATACAGGGAGAAGAGCATCCAGTCATATTTATGTCGAAAGTTACATGGAGAGAAAACATTATTCAGTTATTGAAAAGGAATGTCTAGCAATCAAATGGTCAATAGAAGCTTTACGCTTTATTTATGGGTAGGGAATTGAGTTATGGGTAGACCACAACCCTTTATGTTGGCTTCACGTGATGAAAGATAAAAACCTCGTATAATGCGATGGTACTCTAGCAATGCAACCCTACAGGTTTTCGATAAAATATAGAAAAGGATCAGAGCATAAGAATGCAGACTTTCTATCTAGATATGGAGCAGAAACTGTACCTACCTATCTTCAGGCCTCGGGTAAAAGAAAGATAGTGATTATTAAAAGAAATAAGTATAATGAAAGTATCTGTAATAGACAGTTTATTTTTTGGTAGTTTATTTTTTTTTAGGGACCCCGAGGTAGAGCCTTGGTGAGGTGGGCTATGGCTCCATCTCTTAGTAGAGATCTGAAGACAGGTACAGTAGTAGCTCTTGTAAACCAAATGTAATTTGTTTGGTTTTGGGTGGGGAGGAATGTAAGAGAGAGCAAGTTAAAAACCATCCCTCTCGTTTTTTTTTTTTTTTGAATACTGAAGGTATTCGGAAGGACTTTGAGATGTACAGTGTGTCCTGTTGTGTGTTGTGTTCGTTGGGCTGGCCACCCACAATCTTTTTTGTTTATGTCTTTTGTTGTGTGTGACCCCCCCCCCTTTGTGTACATCGCGGATCTCCTTCCAAATGCTAGCAGCGTTAATCCTTGGAAGCCATGTGGGAGACAGAAATTGATTTAGAATAAAAAAAATTATAGTTTATAAGTCTCCATTTGATTTGTTTAATTTCCTCGTTGGAAGGCAGGCGTTGCGACAGTGTGGAGCGTTTTTAAGAAGTCTGCTCAAACGCTCACACTATCGCAGAGTAGGAAAAGGCTCTGGAAGTAATGTTTAATTTAGTAAATCTATCCGTCTGCATTACAAACAGAACGGACGAAAGAAAACACACTGCAGTGAAGTAAAGCCTTTCCTTTTTATGGGAGATGCAGAAAAGTTCAGACTGCTGCTGTTTAAACTCCCGCTGGGCTCTGCCTTTGCCATTTAAGTGGCGGTCTTTAGAAAATTAATTATGCCACCTGAAAAGTACTGGTTTTGGGCTATAATCTTATTTGTAAGTGATTTCATTTAGTTAAAAATAAATTCTCCTTTCAGGACACAGAAGGAGTTCACCCTTAGAAAGCGCTTATTAAAAGAGGGTGTTGGTAATGCGAGTAAACTTTGTTTGTGTGGTATGTGTCCCTGCTACTTGCTTAAACACCTGATTACCAACACCAATAAGAAGAAACATTTTGGCTGTGCTGAAAAGGAACTAAGTGAAACTTGGCTTACCTTTGAATGAAACTTAAAATGTGGAAAAAGGTAGCCTTTTATTTTTTTTATGAAGTTTCTGTGTAGCCAAAACGCTGCAGTTTTGGATGCTTCCTGCCACACTATTACTTATGAACCAGCCGGCCCCAGTTCCCCTATTTTTATCCCTTTCCAAGAGGAACTTCCCTTTTGAAAAAATTAAAATGTTAAAACAACTCATAAATTCATTAAAACCAAGTTTTGGATACTAAATTGTTTATGGAATGTTAATTTATCTTTAAATAAAATACTTTAATTTTGGAAAAGATTGAATGGCTAAAACTTTAGAGGTGGAGCAATGAAGTCACATGTCTAAAGAGACTACTATTTTAAGTAAAACTGCCTAGGAAGCTAGCAGTGTAAGGGAGGGTGTGAAGCTGTCAACACCCAGTCCTGAGATAGCTAGTACTACCTCTGATACATAAACTATGGACTTTATGGCTTGGTTTATTATTTTGTCGTTTCCAGTCCGCTCTAGGTAATAAATTTTTAAGTTTATTCTGCTAATTTTGTCCGAGCATTTTTGTTTATCCCACACCATTTCACAGGCAGCTTTACCGGCACAAGCACTGCCTAACCCCAAATGCTCGTAACCTTGCAAGTCAGAGCTCAGTTGTCTCCCTCATTGATTACAGCCTAGTAATCCATGAGTCTGCCACTGATACAGCCCTGCATCATTTCAAAATGGCTCTCAATAAAGCCTATCATCTTATCACTGGGTTCTCTTGGCAAACCCATCCTTGCGACCTTTATGCCCATGCTAATATGCTCAAATTCAATGCCAGGCTTAAGTACCAAACCTGTCTGATTGCAAAAAAGTAAACCTTGGTATGATGCCCCTGGGGTCCATAAGCTTCTCACCCTGTATGAAAACCTTCACCGGACTGGAAGCTCTGGGAACATAGTCTTCAACCCCTCCACCCCGGTGGCAGACTTCTGTAGCCCAGAGATCCTTTGCTAACTGAGCTCCGCTCTGGTTTAACTCACTCTGATCTGTTATTTCCACATCACCTACTCTGGGCTCATTTAAATGCAAGCTCAGGCAGCTGTTACTGGCCTATGCCATCTCTGACTGTTTTTCCTAACCAATCATGTAGAATGTCCAGCACTTGTGATTGTTGTCTGCTTGTCAGCCCAGCCCTGACCACAACACTTTCCCCTCCTTGTTCACCACTCCATCACTCCCTCTCATACTTTCCTTCTGCCTCTCCTCCCCTTTCTCACTCATCTCTCCCCCCCTTCACCTCTCCTCCCCTTCTCTGATGAAGCCTCCTGGGCTGATCAGTCTTGTCTCTGCCTTAATCATTTCTCCCACCCTCCCCTCTGCTTTGCCTTCCCCTCAGCCTTCTCATCCCTGCCTCTTTCTCACCCTTTCCCTCCTTACTCTCTGCTCCCAAGCAAAGCACTTTCCCCTCCTTACTACAACCTCCTCACTCCTCCCCAATCCTTCCCTCTCACCTGCCTCTCCTCACCTCTCCCATAACTCCCTCCTTTCACCCCTGCTCTCCTTACTCCCACCTACCAGTTGTGAATTCTGCATGAATCTGATTCTCCCACCCTCCCTGCAACCTTGCCTCTACTCTCCTGTCCCTTCCCCATCCCCTTCTCACACTCACCTCCCTTACTTTCCACTAAGCCTCCAGGGCGGTTATGCCTTTTCACTGACTACCAGTCTTGAATCTGCTTGAATCCAGTTCTCCCACCTTCCCCTCAACCATGCCTCTGCTCTACTGTCCCTTCCCCACCCTCTTTTCACACTCATCCCCATTACTTTCCACTAAGCATCCAGCTGGTTATGCCTTGCCACTGCTCTCCTCCATTCCTCCCATCCCCCCCTGCTCAATTTGGCTCAATGGTGGCTTTCTCTCCTCCTTTCTTCTCTGGATCTCCATCTGTTTCCCTGTCTGACTACAAATCCCCTTGAATGGCATATTTACAATTTATGCTGGCCTGTGTACTATCTATTACCACACCCTTGGTTCTGTAGTTATGGAGACTGCCATTGCACAGTGTTGATTCATGTATTTTTGTTGACCCTTTGCTCCTGTTTTATTCTGTACTGTTAATACTATGTTATCATCTTTTGTCTTGACATGGAACCTATTAAAAGAGCTTTCAGCTCACTGGTTATCCAAAAATGATAAATAAATAAATAATTAAATCATCTTTGTACTCAATAGTGGATATGGGAATTACATAAGAACATAAGAAAAGTGTCAGATGGGGACCGTGTGGTCCACCTAGTCCGCCCAAGGTGGCTAACCCCCTCAATTAATTTTTTTTTCTAAGTTGCTCACATTGCCTGTCCCATGCAAGTTTGAATTCCCTTACTGTCTTTGGTTCCACCACTTCTGGTAGTAGGCTATTGCATGGGTGTATCACCCCCTCTGTGAAAAAGGACTTTCTAGAGTCACTTTTAAACTTGCCTCCTACCAGACTCAAGTTGTGCCCTCTTGTACATGAAGCCCTATTTTTCTGTAAGAGGTTTTCTTTCTGAGTTGTGTTAAATTCTTTGATGTACTTAAATGTTTCTATAATGTCACCCCTCTTACTTCTGTGTTCCAGAGAGAATAAATTAAATTCTTTTAGCCTTGTCTCATATGGGGTACTTTGCCACTTTCAAGTGATTGATTAAATAGCTCTGCTAGCGGTGCCGCTATCACTTCACAAAGTTATTTTAGTATTCTGGGGTGGATACCATCTGGCCCCATAGCTTTATCCACACTAGGTTTGCTTAGCTCCTCTAAGACCCTCTCTTTTGTGAGCTAATCTGGCTAGTACGTCAGGAGAGATTTAGGTGTTGTTAGTAGTGACTACCTTAAAATATAAGTCAGTATAATAAAGCATACAGTACTGTTTCAAGGATGCAGGGTTACTCTTTGAACACTCAGTTGATGGACCTGAATATGTATCTGCTGCAGCCTAGATTAGAGAGGGGGATATGATTGAAACATATATGTTTCCTAGGGGCATAAATAAGGTAAACAGTATACATTCACATATACACATACCATACTTTTTCTGTCCGTCCCATGCGTCCAAGCAATCCAACCCCCCCCTTCAAAGTGATCTCACAGTGGTCACAGCCTGGTTCCAAGCCAACGATCTAAAACTAAACATAAAAAAAAAACAAAACATAGTCATGACCTTTGGATTCAAACAAAACTTCACCAGGCTTCCCAACCTCCCAGTCTTCTTCTCTGCTGCCAACACCCCTCTAGACAATGTCCCCAACTACAAGTACCTAGGGGTCTGGTTCGATCCCTCTCTCAACTTGTCTTCCCACTTTAGTGCTGTGCACGCCAAACTGCACCGTTAACTTGAGCTACTTTACGGCCATAAAGCCAGTCTCTCCCTCCCTGTAAGATGTGATCTTATGATTAAATGGATCCTCACAGTTTTTGACTATGGGGGCATAGTTTACAGTGCTGCCCCAGCCACCCCCTTGCCAAACTTGATGTCCTGTTTCATGCCTTCTGTAGGTTCACCTCTAACTCCCCCTCCTTAACTCACCACTGTGACCTATACACTTCCATTTCTCTCCAATCCTTCACTCAGAAACGTTTCTCACACTGTTTCACCTTCATCACTAAATACTGGTTTGGAACCCTTCCACCCTAACTCGCCTCCCTCCTTAATCCAGCTAGCACCCCACCCTACAACTCACAGTCAAACTGCGCCAGCACCTTTTCCTTCCCACATGTACGCACATCAGCTGGCAAACTTTCTTTCTCCTATAGATTTATTCTACTCTCAAGTGCCTGCTCAAACCAACCCCTACTACTTGCTGTATCTTCTCCCCTTCCTAGTACTCACTTACCGCTGCTTCTTTGTCCCCCTCTCCACTTGCTGTAATTTGTTGTATATAATTCATTGTATATAATCAATGTAAATATTGTTTTGAATATACGACATTTTTTCAATGTATAAAGCATTCTTTTTTATTATGTAAAATTCCTACATTTTGTAAAAACTTTACTATCATTATTTTATTGTCAATCGCTATATTATATTCCTCTGTACCCCCTCTCCTTGGTCGCACCTGGAAACAAGTTTCTGTGCCTTTCCCAGTTACCAACTTTTAAATAAATAAATAAAACAGTGGGGACATATTTGTAAGAAATAAGAAAGCAGCCACAAGGTCATGACTGGGGGTCGGTGTGTTGTAAATTTAAGAAATATGGAGGTAGTTCCACTTTACAGAGAGAGATGGGCAGATCCTTGGAACAATCAGCCAGCAGAAGTAGTGGGGACAGCAACCATTAATGGGTTTATGCAATGTTGAGATGGGACAAAGGGACAAATATGCCAAAATATTGGAGTCCATCCATCATTGCTATCAATGACCACACACTGTGGATGGTTCCCAGGATAGAGCAGGCAAGTAATTATAAGTTAGGGATACTATATTGACTGCCACCCACAAGAAGCATAGGAGCAACAATTCCAAGAAATACAGTCAAACATGTTACTGTATGTTGATTTTGTTCAGCCTATCAAGGTACATGCTGTATAAATAAAATGGAACAATTTTATTTCAAAAATGTAAGTTTATCACTTTGCAAAGTTCAGATATGTTGAGACAGAAGGAACCTATAATTTAGCTCTGTTTGATCCCAGCAGTAGACCACACATGCAAGCATATTATTAATTGCTTTTCAAGATGTTTCCATACTGACTCAGCACAGATCATTTGGCACAGCAGTAGACACGTTTTATATGTTTTCAGAATACGTAATACATTGGTTTGCAACATTAATACTGTAGGACATAATTCTTAGGCATAAATTAAGTCTGACTTAAGAGACTTTGTAATATGGTGTGGGCCCCATATTCATACACTTAGGCCCAGAAGCAAAGCCTGCAGATTTGCACTTGCTAGTTTGTACATGGGCATGATAGGGCTGTATCAAAAGCCTTGTGTCAGAATGCATTGATGGGCCACTCTCTTGTGACCTGGACACTATAAGGCCCCATGCCAATGTTCTGATCCGGCCTTGAAGGTGTTTAGCTCTGTAAAGTGGACTGGCTGACATGTCCCAATATGTGTCACCTTTCTGGCCAATTGTCCTGCACTTGATTGACTTTCATGATTTCATGTACCAGAGAAGTAAATTAGGTGCGTCTTCTAGACACAACTCCATGCCACTACCCCCATAGTTCACATCACTTCTCCTCCATAGCAGTAATTACTGTCCATAAAGAAAACAACCCTCTGAAGAGTATACAGTCTTTCCCATTTATGAGCTACAGTCACAACCATGCTGATTCCCTCCCTATAGAATATAATGCCCCTCTTCTAGTCAGCAATAACACTCACAGTATGCCATTATGATGGTGATTGAATGTTGACACAGCAATTACAGCACTGCATCAATGGCAACAGTGAAAGGGGTGATCTTGATTTTAAATCACCCCTCACTCCTGTCGCCCTTTGTCCCCACACAGTTTTTACCCCATCTGGGGCATACCACCCCAGAGGTTATATTTAGTTTTGGGTGGTGTGTGGGGGGGGGAGTGAAGCTCCCTTCCAAAAATGACTGTTTCCTGGGAGGGCGTTTTGATGCTTGAACTCCCAGAAAACATAATTACTGGCTCTGTAATGCCAGGTGGCATATTGGTGATGCCATGATCGGCATTGGCAAGATCTTTATTGTTATAATATCAGTGAACCAACCTTCACATATCCTAATTAGCCACTCACATCATCCTGATCAATAACAGGCTCCCCAAATATCTAGTCCAAAAGCTTAACCCTATCCTAGTACTGATTCACATGGTAACCCGCTATCTCTGATCTACAAGTGTTCCCCACCTATTTTCACTGTACCCCAAAAACCTACTTGCTGCTGCTTCCTGTTCCAAAACATCCCTGGTATCTATAAGGAATTGCAATGTTCAGAAGATATGTCATTTGTACTCTGTTTGTCCTTGCTACTGAACAAAAACATAAATGAGGCAATATGGTCTAGTAGCTAGAGTACCCGTTTGAGAACCAGGAGATTACAGATCCAAGCTGCAATAGAGCCAAAATTCCCACTGTATTGCTAAGTGTTGGTTAAAGCGATTTACCAAGTTTTGATATATGAACGCATATACTGCAAGGTGACTGCATGTAGCACTGATTCACAATGTATTTTGATAGATGCATAGCCTATTTTAGTAAATCAAATCAGGTTTTCACCCTCCCAAACCAGGAAGTGTAATTTTGTCTATTGAAGCCTGTATTTGGTGACCTTTGACACTCATTACCTTTGCAATGTCACCACAGGGAGTCTGGCTCTGCAATTAAAATTAGTTTTTGGTCACAGCAATTCTGTCTTGATAACAGAGCTCTTGGTTGCAGCATGCAGCACGACAATAGCAATGTCAAACAGTTCATTTTCAGGGTCCGATGATGAAAGCATTATGTTGTCCTGCACTAACAGTGATCTTTCAGACACTGACATAGTGCCACAATTTGACAGCCACTGCATAGTAGATCCCCATAGGGATGACCCTATGGCAGCAGCGAGAATGGTGTGGGCAGTAGCTCAGGCAGTCACAGCAGTAGTCCCGATCCATTCTAGTACAGCAGCGAGAGCAGACTTAGCAACATGGACTGTTAATACTATATTTTGCTACTTAGTGCTACGGTTTGGTTCCTGTCATTACTGTCATTTTACTGTGCAAAATTGAGGTATGGTGTGTGTTCTGTTACTCCCAGCATCGATGTGCCCACACAAATGCTAGTGATAGTACCCTGGGTTTTTATATTTCTTTTTTTTGGGGGGGGGGTTGCTTTCCCTATGCTAACAAGTTGTTGGCCACTCCAGCTTGACACTGAGAGCACGGCTCAATCTGGTGGCATTGCTTGAGTAGGATAAATGGCTCACAGTTTTTCCAAATCCAATTTGTCCAAATTCCTCACCTGGTACTAGTAAGTAGTGACCTCCCGCCAATTGATTTATCAGTCACTCACTCTGATGGAGCACAGGGTGGAAATTTCAAGTAGGCACCTTGTACCCCAACCACTCCAAACCCCTCAGCTGCACACATACACTTAGAAAAATGCTGCAGCATAGAACTTTTATTATCTGTAAATTATTTATACTGTTTGGGTCTGTCTTTGCCCTAGTGCCAACTGGTCTATGCTATAGCTTTCTTCTCTGTGTATGTGTGTGTTTGGAGGTGGGGGGCCTGCTTGTTCTTTCCCCTTTAAAGGTATCAGTGATTGAGTAACATGTTAAAGTCACCGGTTCCCCTGTTTATGGCATGTTATAAATTTAAAACTACAAATTATTGCACCAGCTTTGTGTTACCTCTAAGCTCTCAGGAACTATACAGACTGCAACTGTCATTAGCATCTACATAAGCATCTGTAATACCATCCGGGCATTGGCTTGTTGCCGCTACATGTGTGCCTCCAGGTGCATTATGAATTGAGCAAAAAATACACAGTACAGTTGGTGATTGTCCCCCAACCCCAAGGTGAAAAATTACACTGACAATACCCTTCTCACGGAGAAGGAGACCGCATTTATGTTTAGATAGCCTAAGTACTGTTTGATTGGTCCACATCAAAAAGGGACCTGTCCTTGTAGCAGGTACTCAAGCGTTAGACTGTATTTGAACCACCCTTCCTCACTTATGTCACCTACTTCATTACCACTTCTGTCTGTGTCAAGCTGTTTGTGTTTTCCCATTTTTTCCATTACAGTGGATCTCTGATGCACATGCATAAAGTGTAAAGCAAATACAATAGATGCTGCACTGTACTGTCTCCCATGCCTTTCTGATGTCATGGTGCATTGTGTAGACTCTCTGCATTCATTGCTGTGTGGCCCATATTTTGGTTCAGATCATTATTTCCTAAGTATGCTGAACTGACTAGCACACTTTGCAATATAACACCATAGAAGCTGTACATTGGTACCACAGTGTTGGGAGAGGATGGCAACTTCAGTCTCTTCTTTTGCTGATGCTCCGGAGCACATACGGTGATGCTATAATCCTAATTATAAATAATGACTGTATGTTAAAATGTTAAAAAACTAAGTGTTTTTAATTTTGAGATACACGCTAAACTATGTACAGTATAACTATGTACGGTATGTAACTGATTTTATTGCATTCATTTATTAACTTAACAAGGAGCTGGCAAGCTGGAGAAAGAATTCAGTGTGCCATGTCCCTTTATTCAAGCACATCTAAGCATACTTTGGTGATCAGTGTTATGGTGCTTGCATGAGAACATCAGATGAGCCCAAGAAATCACAGGAGCACAAGAAAAAATATAGACTGTCTATAATGATGGTGACAATCAGAAATGCAATAGCAAAGACAGTTTACTGAAGCAATCACACTGGAAGCAGCACTTGCCAAAAATACACAGTTTATTGAACTGTTCTCCTGGGATTGGACTGTGCAGTTCAGTGCTTATACTCTTGCTGCACATTACAATTCTGAAATGTTGAAAAAGTCATCCATTTAACACAGACCTCTATGTACCAATACTGAAAAGCTTACTTAAATTTATAGATGTGCCCAGTTCAAAAGTTATCCTTTTGTGTCCCAATATGCTACAGATTACAGCGCAACTCAGTTAAAAAAAA
The DNA here is from genome assembly GCA_016271365.2 of Neoceratodus forsteri. Classification (NCBI taxonomy): domain Eukaryota; kingdom Metazoa; phylum Chordata; order Ceratodontiformes; family Ceratodontidae; genus Neoceratodus; species Neoceratodus forsteri. The sequence continues at coordinate 630,851,449 of CM057455.1, read as the reverse complement.
TGTTTTTATACAGACTTGTTATAATTATGTACTTGCAGCACTTATTAAAACTGCAACACTGTACTCAAGCAATGTAGATTGTGATTTTCCTAGAACCGATGGACCTAGGACACAGAGCTTAGTCAGATGAGTAAAATTGAAAATCAGGAGAAATCACCACTTCTGCAATCCCAAAAGCAAGTATAACAGCTGCCAATATAACAAACAGTTTCAGTCATCAGTGCTGTAATTTTTGCCAGTTCAGTTTTGGATCTGCACTCATTAAGGCTGGGTCCAGGAAAGATGAATGAACAAGCAGTGAGAAAGGTGCAGTGGGAACACCTTCCTTGTGCTGATGTCACTCATGCATGTGGGTGCACTGCTCATGCGTGAACTTCAAACAAAGAAAAAAACATGCATAGAAAACTGTGGCATAAAAATATTAAAAAACTAAGCATCTGAATATATTTAATACTTAACTTCAGGGCATCTGAGCTTTGCATCACTCAGTGAAGGGAAGGTGATCTGCAAACATGACATCGGGGAAGTTGGTAAATCACTTTAACTTCCCAGTGATCTAGTCTTCCCAAGTGAAGAAACATATATAAACAGGATCCCACTGAAAGTAAGATATTGCATCTAAGCTGGACTATAGTGGGTAAATAGAAAAAAATATGATATCAAGGAATGTGAGGAATTCAGATATCTCCATGCCATATCAGGAAAATGACAGCCCAGCCCACTGCAGCATCCTGATGGCTCTGTACTTGCAATCAACATGTCAATAGAGTAGATGGTCCAGGTTTGCTCATGTCAAAAAAGGTGTAAAGCCTATGATTTTGAGCCACTCTCTTCCAACATTTGCCATTGGAAAAGTATAAAATCTATTTGCTTTTTTCATGAAATGTTTTGAATTTTCAGGAGGACATGGAAATAAGGACATAGAGGAAGATGACTATGAGCTCATCATTTTATTTATTTATTGTTATTTATTGAAAAGTATTACCAGAAAAGCACACTGAACAACTGAGTTGCTCATCTCTCTGAGCATCCTGGGGGAAAGGGAAGTGGAGAGCAGTAGAGACATACATACACATTACTAAATAAACAGGAAACATGTAATACATAGTATTTCATAGCAGGGCAAAATAACTAACAGTTTGTCTAATACATGGTAGCTACATAGCAGGTACAATGACTAGCACTACATACATATATATATATATATATACATATATATATATATATATATATGTGTGTGTGTGTGTGTGTGCATTGTAAGCAGGAGGTGAAATTTACCATGACTGCATGCAATCACTAATTTGAGTGCAATTTGTTGCTGTAAGCTGGCAGCAGAAGGTGCGATGGGGATGGGAAAAACAAAATAACCAAACACTAATAACAGTGTAAGGGCAGAGCCAACACATCTTGTTGCAATCATATGTTAGCGTAGACTAAGAGCAGGTACAATTTGAAGAGTAGAAATTATGCAGAGCTGAGGAGAGTGAGAAGGGGAAGAGGAAGATTGCCAACAGGAGCTTGGAGGAAGGGACTATCAGCTATGCTTTCAGAAAAGGAGGGGCAGAATTCAGCTTAAAAGCATTGCGCTGCTATGCAGGTACGCTGAACCATTTTATAATCTGTGGCTCAACATAGCTAGTGCTTGTAACATCTGCAAGACTTTTATACGTTATCTGCAGTCAGAATTGTTTGTGCCTAAGTTCCACTTCTGACACTTTGAACTGCATCCTGTTGAACTGTGCTTGTTGAAAGCTCCCAGACATTACAGCCTCTACATTGCCGACAGGTGCTTGGAGCAGGGGAATCTCTGCTATGTTTTTAGAAGAGGAGGGCAGAATTCAGCTTAAAAGCATCACACTGCTGCTATGCGAGCACAGCCGCGCAAGCATGAGTGATGTGAGCACCACTCAGAAGGGAAAATGCACTGTAACTGAGTATACTATTTACTTGAGTTATTTCATCATAATGGCCTTTCTTAATATCATGATTTTAGCTTTGTGCTGCAGTGTTCTTAATATGTGCATTTTACATGACACATATAGGGAGCCTTCATGTTTTGGGGGTTTGTTTTATCCTGAAATGATGCAAGAATTTTCAGTCCATAAAGGAAATGTTTATATTACTTCTAATCTTTTGCCTAACGATTGTTATAATAGCTTTATTAAAGTTTTTGTAATTAGAAGGCCAGTTTTTCTTGCATCCCTCCAGAGAATTAATATTGCAAGGAGTGTTTTAATGATGCAAAACAGGATTTGTATGTTTAAAATGAGATGAATATTGAAAATGTTCCTTATTTATTGTCTACTGACTTGTGGTGATGTACATCCTAACCCAGGTCCCCCTTTAATTAATGGTTATGACACGGATGCACCAAATTATTGAGATTTGAATATTGTATATTTTAATGTAAGAAGTCTGATGAATTTTGTTGCTATTAGGGACTGGGTTGAGGAATGTAAACCTGGTATTGTTATCATTATGGAAACTTGGCTGAACAATAGAATCTCTGAAAAATCAATTGGGTTAGCTAATTATCAGACATTTAGGAAGGATATGAACAAAAAAGGGGGAGGAGTTGCAATCTACATTGAGACCAATCTAATAACTAGGAAAATTGTATGCCCTAGTCTGGATTGTGGTATAGAAATCCTGACTATGGGGATCACTGTGCCATAAAAAAGCAACCCTTTCTTCTTATGGGAATTTATAAACCTCCTAAGGTTGAAGTAGGGGTCTTCCATACTCTATTAGAATTTTTGTTGAAGTATAAATACTCCCATGAGTTGTTACTTGCTGGTGCTTTCAATGTGAATTGGAGAAATATTGACACAAGTCACCCTCTAATTGATTTGCAAGTTGATTTGGGATTGACCCAGCTGATATTGGAACCTACCAGACTTAACCACCGAGAGCATAAGAAATCACCTATTTTGGATCTTATGTTCACTAATTCTCCCCAGAATCATACATCATATGGGGTATTGTCTGAATAATTTTCTGATCACCAGTTGATTTATGCTACCAGAATTAATATTATTGCACCTAAATTAAGTTATAAGGTGTTTTGGAGAAATTTCAAAAGATTTGATTATTTATTATTTATGTTGGATTTGGAGAATGGCCAGTGATCTAGGTTGGATTTGATTCCTTCTGCAATGGATGCTTGGAATTTTTTTATAACAGAGATTCAAAATATTTGTGATAAGCATGTATCATTGAGATCTAGGAAATCAAAATGTAGGGGAAATACATGGTTTAATAGTGACCTGTTTAAAGCTAGGAAAGATAGAGCTAAAAAGTGGGATATTGCTAGGAGAACTGTGAGGGATACTGTTTGATCTGTATACAGACAAGCCAGAAATTTTTATACATCTAGGGTTAGGCTAGCAAAACAGGATCATGTTAGACTTAAGTTAGGTAATAATCATAAACATGATGTAAGATCCTTCTGGACGACTATATCTGATTTAACAAGAAGAGGAAACTGAAGTGGTGCTTAGGAGGGAACTTGTGGACATCTAATACACATTTAAATAAGGTGGGTTCTTTTGTACATACTAAGGATGCCCAGTCAGATTGTACATCAACTGGGAAGGATAATCCATCTGGGCAGGAGGCTTCTGGGGTCTTTAGTTTCATCATACTTCACCTGAAGAAGTGAAGACTGAATTGTTGAGGTTGAATATTTCTAAGGCACATGGGCTCAATGAGATTCCATCTAGACTGCTTAAGTATGCTGCCTCTTGTATAGCTGAATCACTGTCCCTCATTTTTAATTTATCCTGTAATTGTAGTGAGTTTCCAGAGGGATGAAAGGTAGCCAGAGTAAAGCCTATCTTTAAGGGTGGGGACTGGAATGAGCTGGGCAATTACAAGCCCAGCTCGCTCCTGTCACAGATTTCAAAGATCTTTGAGAAAATTATTTCTGTTTAATTCAGAGAATATTTGGATTTAAATGGTAGAATGTCTATTTACCGGTCTGGTTTTAGGTCCCAACACAGTACTAATACTGCATTGGTTAACGTGGTTAGTGATCTGCAGCAGAGCCTGGACAGGAGACAAATGGTTGGAGCTTTATTCATAGATCTTTCTAAAGCTTTTGATGCTTTAAACCACCGGGTGCCCCTGTCCAGGCTCAGCCAGAATGGTTTATCTATCCAAGTTGTTTATTGTTTTTTGTCTTATTTAAATAAGAGAAAACAATTTGTGGAGATTGGGTTCTTTAGGTCTAACTTAGTCGATATGTCAAATGGTGTCCCACAAGGGTAAATTTTGGGACCATTGTTATTTAATATTTATATTAACAATCTTAGTTTTGACCTTGCAGATATAGGGTACCATCTTTATGCCAGTGATACAATTATATATGCCGAGGGTCCAAACTTGGGTTTGATTAGACCTAAGCTCCAGATGGCCTTTGATCAGGTACAGGAATTTTTTCAAAAAGCATCTCTTAGTATTAAATTCCAAAAAGACCCAGGTTGTTATATTTAGGATTAAGCAGTCCAAAGAACAGAATTTAGGTCTAAATATAACAACTTTGGATGGCACTATTATAACATAAGGGGATAATTATAAGTATTTGGGCCTTTGGTTACATTGCAATCTGTTCTGGTCCCTTCATATAAATAATATGATAGTGGGATTAAATAGGAAATTGGGGTCTCTCTATAGGTTTAAAATATATATGTCAAGGGATGACCGTTTAAATGTTGCAAACTCTCTATTAATGCCTATATTAGACTATGGGTATCTCCTTTATAGTGGAGCCTCTGGCTTTTTATTGGATAGGGTGGATTTGATGTTTCATAGGATGGCTCACTTTGAACTGGAGGTCCTTTATAGAACTGTCTTTTGTTTAACAGCCTGGTTGGTTTAGACCCTCTGAGTGTAGGAGTCTTCATCTCCTTAAATTTATGTTCCACATTTGGAAAAAAGGGGTCCCAATTTATATCTCTCAGTTATTTCTTCCTAGAAGTATGAAATATAATCTTAGGGCTGCCCAGAGGTTACATTATTAAACCCCCAGATGTAATTTGAATGTTGGCAAGTCCTTGGTTCCTTTCAGAGGGATGACCTTATGTAATAAAATCCTTGTGTGTCTAAGGGAAGTGAATCAGATAATCTATTTTTCTGATCTGAATAAATGGTACCTGGGATGGGCCAGTAGTCAATTTAGTTGTAATCAATGTCCTATGTATTAACCTTGATTGCTTATAGATATTGCTCCTTGTTGTATATTGTATATTTTTATACTGCAATTTAATAAAGTGCATTGTTATGTTCTTTGAAACTGATGTTTGTTTGTCTTTTGATACTGGGACTTCATTGTAAATGAGCTACACTCAATTGAATGTTTCCCTTATTCTTATGAATAAAAAAGATTTACTACTACTACTACTGCTGCTCGGAGTATCTGATTTGTTGAGGAAGGAAATGCCAAAGTTTAGGGAAACTGTGAGAAAAATCAGCCTGTCCTACAGAGGTAGAATGGTGAGGGATTGCCATCATGCAAGAGTCACTTGATCTAAGTGAGTGAGGGGGAAGGGAGCTTGATAGAGAGGAATAGAGGTAGGAAGGGAGAGAACCAAACCAAAATTTAGAGATTGGTTTTGCAGTGTGGGAGTGACGTCTGTCAGTAAGTGAAGGGAAAGCAAGGGAATGGTAAAGGTCACAGTGATTAGTTATGTGGGTGGAGTCCAGGGCAAAGAGGCAGAAGGAGTTGAAAAGGGTGTAAAATCTGGTTAAGGAAGATATTAAAGCAGCAGTATAGACTACATCACAGTAGTCAAAAATAGGTAGAATCATCTTCTGGATGATTTCACACCTTGCTGGTAGATGTATGCTTCTACAGTTCCTGAATAGGTGGCCAAGCTTGGGACATAATTATTTCAGGATGGCGTCCACATGCCCAAAAAAGTTGAGGTGTTGATCAAGCCAAACCCCAAGATATCTGAAAGAGGAGGTGTCCTTGAGAGTAGTCCCATCAAGAGTGTGGAAAATGGGCAGAGAGGGTAGCCTAGAGAGTCTCTGCCTCATGCCAAAGGTCATGGAGATGGTCTTCTTGGTGTTAAGAATGAGTTGATGTGAGCTATGCCAATTCTGAACTTTGTCAAAGTCAAGCTGGAATACGGTTGCTACATCTGAAAGAGATTTGCCAGAGGCAAACAGCACAACACAATCCGAGTACATGTGGATGGAGGATGATGTGCAGATCGAAAGGTAGGTCATTAAGGAAAATAGAGAATAGGAGTGGACCAAGCACTGAGCCCTGTGGCACCCCAGTGTTAATCAGAAGAGGAGGGGAGGGAATTTCGAGTCAGCAGTTTTCACTGATTGGATTTGATCAACAAGGTAAGCTTTGAACCAGTTTGTGGCCAAGTCAGATAGTCCAGCTGACATGAGGTTTTCTAGGACTAGGGAATGGGAGACCGTGTCAGAAGCCTTGGCAAAGTTGATGAAGATGGCAGAAGTGATTAGGTCACTGTCCATCCCTGAGAGGATGGAATCCATGACCCTAAGTAAGGAGGTTGTGGAGGAGTGATCTTTCCAGAACCCAGATTGGAAAGGAGTGATAAAGCAGGATACAGAGATACAAGTTGAGCTGGGTAAGAACCAAATGTTCCTGTAGTTTTGCAAGGATAGGAAGGAAAGATATACTGTAGAGTGCTAGTTCCCTGGTGAGGAAGGGTCACAACCCCTTGGTAGGAGAAGGACAATGGCATATTTCCAGGCCATTGATACAGTAGCAGTGGAGAAGTATGGGTTTAAAATCCCAAGCAGCAAAAAGAGATCGCCAGAGCAGATAGGTATAGGAGTTTGGGGGTATAAACCATTCTTCAAGCTGCCTTTTATGGTGTTAAGTGCAAGAAGAGCATCCAGAGTACCAACAGGGTAGACCCTAGGGAAAGAGAAACACTAAGAGGGAATGAGAACACATTGGGTAGATATAGTGGGGGAAGGGGTTGGCAGGAGAGGTAGGAGGGAGGACAGGAGGGCAGAGGCACAAGAGATAAAAATGGAATTAAATTCCTTTGCTACAGTAAGATAATCAGATATAAGAGAGTTGTTTATTGTGAGAAATGGGGTGGGTGATTTTGAAAGGGGGTAGAGAAGGGCATGAGCTACCTTTCAGAATTTAGATGGGTTGTTTATATTTGTTTGGAAGGTAGACCAGAAGTATTCAGTCTTGGCCAATCATATAGCTTTGGTACAAGAGTTCCTCAGGGAACGGTAGACTTGAAAGTTACTTGACAGCTTGGTAGCTTTGTGAGTCTTCCATGCTTGGCCACATGCCCTTTGGCAGGCCAATAGCTCAGGGGTGACCCAGGAAAGATAGTTTCCCTGACCCGGGAACACCTGACGTGGGCATGGTAGTTCCATGTGCTCTGGAATTTATCTTTAAAGTAATCCAGAGCTTCATCAACAGTGTTTGCTGCAGAGATAGGAGTCCAAGCTGTGAGAACCAGATCATGGATGGGGGGGGCTAGATCCAGGGATTTATATGAACAGGTTCATACACCACACCAGGCACTTGGGTTAAATCCCAGTACTGGCACTGCGGTGCAGCATGAGGGGGGTGCTGCACTCCTGAGGTGCTGTCTTTTGGATGAGACTTTAAAATGAGGTCCCTTCTGCCTATTCTGGTGGTAGTTCAGGTGGATGTTAAAGATCTCATGGTACTTCTCAAAAAGAGAAGGGGGATTTTTTATTTAAATTTCAAGAAAATCATAATACTTTACAAGAATAACAGAAAGCAAGATATTAAAGCAAAATAAGTATTAATACATACATCACCTTCCGGAAATATTAACATATTCTAAATAGTAATAGAAAACAAAAAAAAAAAACCTTATACTAAAACAAATTATTTAATAATACATTCAACTCATACAACCCCCTTCCCCACCCCTATGAGTAGGGGAATGTTGTATTTATACCTTCAAAAAAGAATAAAACAATACATGTTGCAAATCACATGACAAACTGGTAAAAAACATCAATAACAAAAGAAAGAAATGCCATGAGAATGGAAATAAAAAAACTTTTAAAATCATGCAGTATTCAGTACACACTGTAAAAATATCAAAAGAAAACCCCTCTGCAGTAAATCAAAGCATTTCATATATATCATACACTGAGGAAAATATACACCTGCTACCATCCCTGTATCCCCCCCAAAAGGAAAGAGTAGGGGAAAAAACAAATCAACATAAAAACAGTGAAAAAAGACAATATTTTCACCAAGCAAATATATACATATATTTACCAATCTTATCCTTTGCTTTCTGAATCAGTTTATCCCAATTATAATACCCCATATCACCTTGGCCAAAATATACCCCAAGGATTTTACAAAGAGTTTCGAGGCAGTATAACTCAGGGGTTTAAGGCTCTGAGCTGTAAATCTGGTGACATCCAGCAGACCATACCTGGATTTAAATCCCACAGCTTCCACTTGCATACTGTGTGACCCTGAGCAAGTCACTTATCTTCCCTGTGCTCCCAGGTTGCACTTGTAAAAAAGCTTTCAGCTTAGTGTGTCTCACCTGGTTAAACAACTAAATAAAAAAAAAATATTACAGCATACAATCCCAGCAGTCATATTACTGACAAAACCAACCAAAATGGAGAAGAAAAACAAATATGCAGTACATCTTACTGTCTTTTCCCTAGCCTCCAAAAATAGGGGATGGTGAATTCTAACCTGCAGAAAGTCAGAAAATAAAAATTATGAAATTTGTGGACCAACCCAAAACAAAAGGGTAAACTAAACTCATAAATTATAACTTAAATCAGAATCAGGGTACTCCTGTCCCATTACAAGGATACTAAAAAAAGCTTGTGACAGAGATATCCAAAAAAACAAGCAAAAGGGGAAAAACAAATAATACTTCACATGAACCCACCCCCATCCCCTCTAGCTTTTGTTCCACTGACCCCCCCATCAGCAGAGGAGACTGATCTGGATACCAGAACTACAATGCATCATACTGAGGAATGCTCAGAGGACTAATCGAAAGAACACCAGTATGGCAGCCAACATACCCATCATAACAGCCAATCACAGTTGTTCCACCAAGTTCTCAACTTGTGTAATGGGACAGTAGTGAGTTCCTGCCTTTTGAAACTTTGTAATGCAGCATTACTAGACCACAATAACTGATCTGGAGGCACAAAGGTATTCTGTAAGGTTAACTTATACCTATTAATCCTGATATAGGCAGTATTTGAAAAACAAAAAAAAAACTCCACATGGTACCCTTATCGTATGAGCCCCAGGAAGGTGGCAAACAACTGACTGTAAAAACAAGATTTCAGCATCCAAATTCCCAAATGGGGACCCTTCCCATTGTATTCATACTATATCTCAAAAGGACTTTGTGCATGGGCAAGAGAAATACGGATGCTCCATCATTTCAAAAGTATTGGGACAGGACTCTACTCTTGGGGAGAAGTGTTACAAGTGATCCTTGAGTTTCAAATTGGTTTTCGAATTCAATTTACCATGGGAACAGAGCCAGAGTACTGTACATCTCACATGTGTTTTGGGGTATGAAATAAACTCAACATATTTTTAATAGTAGACAGCTCATAGAAACATAGAATTTGATGGCAGACAAGGATCGCTTGGCCCACCTAGTCTGCCCATTTTCCTACCTAACAGATAAGCTGCAGATCCTAGTTAACCAACAGCTTACTCCCTCTTACCCGCCCCTAGGACTGCCTTACGCCTGTCCCATGCATTCTTGAATTCCCCACTGTTCTTGACTCCATGACCTCCTCGGGAGGCTGTTCACGCACATCCACAACCCTCTCAGTGAAAAAATACTTCCTCACATTACCCTGAGCTGTCCCCTCTATCTTCAAATTGTGCCCTTGTTCTTGCACATCTCTTTTTCTGGAAGATGCTACCTCTTGGACTTTAATTCCTTGAGGTACTTGAAAGTTTCTATCGTGTCCCCTCTCTCCCTTCTTTCCTCAAGAGTATTCATATTAAGCTCCTTTAGTCTTTCTTCGTATGTCTTCTGGTGCAGGCCCTGCACCATTTTGGTTGCCCTCCTTTGGACAACCTCCACTCTGTCTATGTCTTTGTGGAGATGGGGTCTCCAGAACTGCACACAGTACTCCAAATGGGGTCTCACCAACTGTCTATACAGAGGGATAACAACTTCCTGTTTTCTACTATTGATGTCTCTTCCTATGCATCCCAGTATCCCTCCAGCCTTCCTTACTGCCTTCTCACATTGCTTGCCCACCTTTAGGTCATCTGATATAATTACCCCCAGGTCCCTTTCTATTTTTTACTGTTGTCAGTATCTCACCCCCCATTGTGTACGCTTCCCCTGGGTTTTTGTTTCCCATGTGCATTACCTTGCACTTCTTTGCATTGAATCTGAGCTGCCACACATTTGACCATTCCTCCAACCTTGCCAAGTCCCTTCTCATCCTTTCCACTCCATCTTGTGTATCAACCCTGTTGCAGATCTTTGTGTCATCTGCAAAGAGACATACTTTTCCTTCCAGTTCCTCTGCAATGTCACTTATAAAGACATTAAAAAGGACAGGTCCCAGTACTGAACCCTGCGGTACCCCGCTAGTAACCCTCCTTTCTTCACTGTGTACTCCATTTACTACTACCCTTTGCATTTTGTTGTCTAGCCAATTTTTTATCCAGGCTACCACCTTGGGACCAATTCCAAGGCTGGCTATCTTGTGTATTAATCTTTTGTGTGGGACTGTATCAAATACCTTGCTAAAATCTAGGTAGGCCATGTCCACAGCCCCTCCCTGGTCTGCTACTTTGGTCACCCAGTCAAAGAAATCTATTAGATTCATCTGACATGACCTTCCCATCGTTAATTCATGCTGCCTTGGGTCCTGTGCCCCACTGGCCTCTAGGTACTCAACAATTCTTTCCTTCAGAAGTGATTCCATCATTTTCCCTTCCACTGAGGTCAAACTAACTGGTCTGTAGTTTCCTGCCTCTGTGCTGCTCCCACTTTTGTGAAGAGGAATCACATCTGCCCTCCTCCAGTCCTTGGGTACCACCCCATCCTCCCATGATTTGTTAAAGAGAGTAGTCAGCAATGTCACTAGCTCTACCTTAGTTCTTTAGAATTCTTGGGTGAATCCCATCAGCCCCATTGCTTTGTCCACCTTCAATTTTATTAGTTCTTTCAGAACCCTTCTTCTGTAAATGAACTGGTATCGACCCCGCCTTCAGAATTTTCTTTGTTTGGTCTCGTAACTCCTCCTCTTCCTTTCTGAATACTGAGCAGAAATATTCATTCAGTATCCCTGCTTTTCACTGTCACCCTCACCCACATTCCTCCCTTTATTAGCTTCAGTATCCCTCCTTTGTCTTTCTTCGCTCCCTAATGTACCTATAAAAGGTCTTATCCCCCTTCTTAACAGAATTAGCTATCCTTTCCTCGGTTTGGGCCTTTGCTATTCTGACTGCCTTCCCAGCCTCTTTCTGCTTTAATTGATAAAGTTCTCTGTCCTGCTCCTTCTGTGTTTCCTTATATTTCCTGAATGCTGTCCTTTTCTCCTTAACCTTCCCTGCCACCTCTTTTGTGAACCATAGCGGTTTTTTCCTTCATTGTGTTTTATTGATTTGCTTTCCACAAAGGCTTGTTGCCTCTGTGATGGCTGTTTTGATCACTCCCCATTGTTCCTCCACCTCTCCTTCTTGCCTGTTTGCTAGTGCTTTTCTGAGGCACTCTCTCATTTTCCCAAAGTCAGCCCTCCTAAAGTCTAGTACTCTTGCTTTTGTATGGCTTGATTGTATGGCTATGTTTATCGTGAACCACACTGTTTGGTGGTCGCTTGTTCCCAGATGGCTACCAACTTCTAAATCTGAGATTCTTTCTCCATCCCCATTTGAAAGTACTAGGTCTAAGATTGCTCCCTCCAAGTGGGTTCCGATACTAGCTGTCTGAGGCATGCCCCCTATAGGGCATCAAGAATGACCCTGCTCTTGGATGTGCCTGCAGCAAAGGTGCTCTAGTTAACATCTGGCATATTCAGGTCCCCCATCAACAATATCTCCCCTTTTCTGCCATTCTAAGAAAGCCTTCTATCAATTCCTTGTCCATTCCCTCCCCCTGAGATGAGGGTCTGTATACAACCCCCATGCGGACTGTGGTGCCATTTTCTGTCTCCAGGGTGACCCAAAGTGCCTCATCTGCTCCCTGTTTACTCTTTAGTTCTGTTGCTTTGATCAATTCTTTTGCATAGAGAGCTACTCCTCCTCCTCTTTTACCATCCCTGTCCCTCCTGTAGATTGTGTATCCTGGTATGTTGACATCCCAGTCATGATTCTCTGTGTACCATGTTTCTGTGACTGCCACAATATCCAGGCAACCTCTTCCATCAAGGCCACTAGTTCAGGGAGCTTGTTACACAGACTATGGGCATTGGTACTCATCACCTCTCACTTTTGATAGCCTTACCCTTTAGCCCCATTTCTGTCCTTACTGTCTTTGCCTTTTTACATTTAAATCTGTTCTGCTCCCTAATAACTTCTGTACCTTGGTGTTTACCTCACTAATCACCATGTTTTGTGGGAGGCTCTGGATTTCCTGCTTCTTTTCAGTGCCTCCCCTTGGCTAGTTTAAATGCTTGCCAATGAAGTATTTAAACCTCTCACCTAGGATTCTGGTTCCCCCCGGACAGATGCAGACCATCGCACCAGTATAGGTCTGCATCCCTCCAGGTGGCTCCCCAGTCCCCAATGAAGCCAAAACCCTGAGCTCCACACCAGTTTTTCTACCACACATTGAATTCCCTGGTGAGAAGTGCCCTAGCATCTCCCTTGCCATAGACAGGCAGCACCTCTGAGAAGGTTACCGTATGCGCTACTTGTCTAAGGCCCTTCCCAACTCTACAAACTCCTCTTGCACTGCTCTGATCCCATTCCTAGCCAGGTCATTTGTCCCTAGGTGGACAATGACATCCAGCTCCCTCCCTCATGTAATGGTTTCTCACTAAAATGTGGTTATACCAAGAAAAACTGGGATAAGAGAAGACCATATGCAGTGGCGTCTCCCAGGATGAAACACATTTTTATCACACTCTGCAGTATGCTGTAGCAGACCTACTGAATAAAGCAATGTAATTTCAATGGTAATTAGCCCCCTTTGTCAAGCAGGAAACTGTGGCTTTCACTTTATCCTGGCAGTGTCACATTTTCCTGAATGACAAAGGGGACTCATTACCATTGAAATTTCATTGCTTTATTCAGTAGTATTCAGCAGAGTGCTGCAAAATGCCACATATTTGCTTTTCATCCTGGGGGATGCTACTGTAGCTCCCTTCTTGTTGACTGGAGCAATGCCTGCTACTTAATTGCCCAAACCTTCAATTTACTCATGCACCATTGAAAATAATAAGGGAGACCAACCATTGTTTAAGTATGGCCTTATCTGTTCCCCAATTGTCTAACCATGGCTGGACTTGTTCCAAACACCAAATGACCCAAGGTTTATCTGTATTTTGTAACAGAAGTTTAAGATTAGCATAAATAAACACAGAAAAGAAAAAAAGGATTCGGGGAACCATGCTGAGCCCTCCTCTCTTGATAGGGAGTACAGGATGCCCCTCTTTACTGGGTTCAACCTACTACCCCAAATGCACTGAAAAGAGATACTGTTGATGGCCATCTCCAGCTGCATCAGGAGTGGAAAACCCACTCAAATGTAAAAACATGCTTAATAAAAAGATTTTAACCATATAAACCCATGTTTGTCTTGACATTCTGCAAGCATTCCGTTTGCCAGTCTTACCATTTGCTTTCTGAATCAGTTTATCCCAATTATAATACCCCATATCATCTGGGCCAAAATATACCCCAAGGATTTTACACAGAGTTTAGGACAAGGGGATCCCCATAATGTCTTGAGCAGATCCAGCATATTGCCCAACTAACAGAATCTAACTCTTCATGTAACTGATTTGTGCCCCTGTACAAGAAGAGAAGTTTGTAAATATATGTGCTGTATTATAACAAGAGGCTACATTTACCAGCATTAAGCATAAATCATATACATATACTACAGCCTTAATTTCAGTATCTGCTGTGGAAACTGAAAACCCCCATATATCCTCTGCTCTATACAACTGCCTAAGTAAAGAATCCAACACAATAACATAAAGGGCCAGGCTCAGAGGGCACCCTGTCACACTCCCCTTTCCACCCAACAGGTACGTACAACCCACCCATCAACATAAGGTGCCACTACTGCTGCTTTATAGCAAGCCTGCACAGCTTGGATCCACAAAGCTGGAAATCCCATTTTCTCCTAACATTTCCATAAATAAAAAAGACACTCTATTGAAAACCTTTGTCTGATTGAGGCTAACTAGGTACCCCATAAGTTATTCTGAATACCCCCATTCATTAATTCTCTTAGAACAAGTAACCCATTAGTTATCCTTATTTATTTATTTATTTATTTAGTTTTTGTTGACCGGGTAAGTGTACTAGACAAATCCTGCCTATTTCCAGGCACAACCCAGGGGAGGGGGATACAGATGAATGCCAATTGACCTTGAACCAGATTAAGCTGTTGGTGGTACTTTTTTTTTTTTAGTGGCATACTGCATAATTGTGCTGGATGCATAACATCTTCCAGAACCTTAGTCAACCTATTATGCAGCAGTTTTGTAAACATGCTACTGTCTGAATTTAACAAGATGATAGATCGCCAATTGGATAGACTCATCCTATCTCCTTCTTTATAAAGCAACATTACCAGACCCATATTCATACTGTCTGCCAGGCAGTGTTGAAAAAAACAATAGTTAAATACCTGAAGTAATTCTTTCTTCAATATAGGCAAAAAAGCCTGATATAGTTCTTTGGGTAAGCCATCACACCCTGGGGCCTTCCCCAGATGCAAAGTCTTAATTACCCTGCAGAATTCCTCCTCCATAAATTGACCAATTAGCTCCATCTTCAGGAAGTCTAGTAACTGTGCCATGTCTGCTTTATCCAACTAACCTGAAATTCTATCCTCCTGCTCTTCCACATCTTTCAGAAACAATTGTTGGATAAAACTATTCACTTCAGAGCAAATCTCACAACTGCCCCTCAGAATTTTCCCACAAGACCTAGTAAGCTGAGAAATACCCCTTTTCCTCCTCTGTGTGGTACAACTATCAACAGTGTTGGGTAAGTTGCCTTTTCTATCACTTTCTATTACTTTTGGAAACCTGTTTCAGAAAGCTCTGTGCAGTCACTAGCAAGGATGGATGTTGCCGGGTGGGTTCTACAGGTAGACAATAAATGTACTCAAAGGCAACAATTCAGGTGCAACCCACTGGTTGCTTAGTGGGATGTTTATTTTTTTCATAAACAACTTAGCACAAATAAAGAAAATAATTACAGAAAACAAACAAAAACAAAATAATAAACAAATCAATGGCAATCCAATAGCGTTATTAAGCTCACTCTCTGAAACTTCCCTCCAGCTAGGTCAGAAGGAACTGACCCTATCTAACTTGATACTAGGAAAGGTAGGGTTTAAATACCACCTCCTTAGTCAGGTGACCAAGTATTCTTTCCAACAGTACAATATATTTATTATGTTCTCAAAATTGGTTTAAACAGTAAATACATCATTTATACATTCAAGAAACCCCTAAACATTTTTATATAACAAAAATAATCTCTTTTACCACAGTTTGTACAACAAACAGGAATTCTGCAGGTGATTTGACAGTTTGACTTGCTTAAAAGTGAGCCACTAGGGGCCACTGATCCCCTATAGTGACCCTTATCAATCCTGCAGGAACTGCTAGCAGACAGACCTCCTCTTTTGTTTTCTAGCAACAGACAATAAACTTTCATTTTTAAAGCATTACCTTCTTCAGATAAAATCTAGTCTTTCATATTTTAATTGCTCTCCTGCTGTAGACTGCCTAAATAATCCCCACCTCTATTTTAAACCAGGCACATAAAATGTTTTTGTTCTTTAACAACTAAAAGCTGTGTTTCTAAGAAGGTTATCAAGAATCAGGGCCATGTCTTACCCTGACAAGCCATCTGGTAACCTTCCAGACTTAATGATAAGAACTACTGTAGTATTGCCCTGAAATTCAGAGGAACAGAAGAACAGTTCTCTTTAGAGGAAAGAAAAACTCAGGACAGGCTGTTTTTGTTCAAATTCCAGTTAAAGAGAGCTAAATGGGTTAGTTCTAAGGGGAACAGTCAAGCTGTCAGCTGAAATTAACAAGCCGACGGCTGACACTTTTACTTTCAGCAAGTTGTTTTTATTTTCAGCTGAAAATGACTCTCCTGGGACATAGGAGAGCTTTAAAATGCCAGCATGTATGTCAGAAGCTTAGTCTCCTTTTGAGAGGCTGTTTTCCAAGGTAAAAAGAAAGCTTAAAAATAGACTGAAAAAGCGAATGCTATTCGATGGTGCGCATGATCACGAAGGTTTCGCGATCGTGCGACCAATTGCACTGTACCTGAACAAGCGCTCACTTTCTCAACCCCATCAGAATGCTCACAAAGAGGGTGTTTCCTACAGAATGCTGGCTTTTCCTTTGACTTACACCAAAGATTTCGCTATCAGCACATCCAATACCATCAAGGAGGCTTTTCATGTATTTAACACACAAAGGAGAAAGGTGTGGTGTGTTAAAGTTTATTTTTAATTTCAAAACAGCTTATCTGTCACACCACTACTACTCTCAGGTAGCTTAGGGAGTACCAAGCAGACTAGGGACTTTGAAAACAAGAGGAAACAAACAGAAAGGATAAGAAAGGGGGTAGAAGGGATCTTGTAAGGAGGAGGCCTTCCTCCATACAGAACAATAGGGATAGCAATTACCAGTGAAACAATAGTGGTTGCAACCAGAAGTTTATAGGGAGAAAAAAGAAGGTTCCAAGTCTCAGTGGCAGGGTCTAACGCTGTCACAATGGAGAAGTACTGGAAAAAGTAATACACCTTACAGGTACAATTACTTATGACTTTTTATACAAAATAAATACTTAACTGTAACTGATTACATTTATTTGAAAGTAACTAGTAACTAACTTATTACTTTCAAAAATTTAATCTTTTATAGTTATTTTTTTTGTATTGTTTTTGTATAAAAAGAAATAAGTACCTATAATTGCAAGATGTTTTACTTTTTCTAGTAATTCTCCATCCTTGCTAGTGACTGCACAGAGCTTCCTGGAACAAGTTTCCAAGCATAATAGAAAGTAATAGAAAAAGTAACTCACCCAACACTATCAAAGGGATTTGTTTGGGATTGCTGCCCATGTGTACCAAATTCTTGCTCAATTTCGAGTTTTTTCATGCGGTCATATTGTATCTGAACCATAGCCTCCTTAACCTCTGTAATCAGTGCTAGCACTGTAGAATCCCCATTAAGTCTAGATTGAAGTAAGTATGACAATTCCTGTTGCTGCGTGTATTTATCTTTATTAATTTTCCCATTCATCTGACTCATTTTCTGAAAATAGGTTTGTATGTCTAGTTTACTATCCTCCCACCACTGAACTTTATCATCAAATAAAAAATAAACAGATTTACATGCTGAAAACCTTCCTGAATCTGTGAGATGTCTAATAAGGACAAGTTAAGTTTCCAATAGCCAGGACCTTTACTTTTGGCCGTTGTATTGGCAATAGCTACTGACAGTAAGCCAAGATCAGAAGTAGCTACTGGGGTAACTGTAGCCATCTGGACTTCCAAAGTTGGGTAAGAAACCAGTAATCAATATGGGAAGAAGATAGTGCCCTAAAGTAAGTATGCTGGGCATGCCATCTGGCATCACTAAAAACATCGACCAACCTGGTGTGATCTAAAACATGGTTCAGGAAATTCACAACACAATACACTTTAGATGTAAGACCACTTTTATCCCCCTTACACCAACTAATATTGAAATTGCCTACTAATAATATGAACCTTGCTGTATATAAATATGGCATAATTAATTTCTCTTTTTTTTGTTAATCCTTCTTTTTCTCCTACCTTGGCTCCCAGTCTGCCTTATTTGTCTGCACATCTGAGTCATCCAGCCACCGACTGGTACAGCCTGGCCCCTATGGACCCTTGCTTTCTACCCCTTGGCTTACCCCCCACGGTGGGGTGGTGGAGAGCCCCCTACTCTCCTGCCAAGACTGGATCCAGTGTACAGTGATGCCCTCTGAGCTGGGTGCCCAATAGGATGGCCATCAAGCAGCCATGACTATTCATCATTTTCCTTGTTCTGTCCCTTGCATGAGTGGTGGCATGCAATGATGCCAATGGAAGAAGGGCGCACGTGTCCGCATGTGCTCCTTTCCCGGTGCCATGCCCCAACTCAGCCTCTGTAATACACTGTGCCAGCACACCACCCCAAGCCTCCTCTAGGGGCTGAAAGTGCACTGACAACTTGAATCCCCCAACCCGGAGAGGGAGAGCAGTCTTTCGGATGCTCAATCCCTCCCTTCCCCTCCGGTACTGACCCCTGGTGACCCAAGACCACTTTCGAACCCAGGTCGCTGGCATGGAGTGAGGTGAGGTGTCCAGTGCCTCAAACCTCAGTGCCACCAGGCTGGCATATAATTAATTTCAAAAGGACAATACGGTCAGTTTTAAATTAAGGGGCATAAATATTAAGTAGGAGGAACTCCAGCGAATTGATGGTGACATCAAGTAATAATGCCCTCCCCAGGGAAATATTGACCATGTGAGACACCTTAATAGAAGGGTACGAAAAATAGATCCCTAATCTACAACAGGTTTCAGTACCCATCAACCAATAACTAGGTCCCCATAGCCAACTTTTCGAAGATATCTGTATCTCTTCTAGAGAATGCAATTTCGTATCTTGAAAAAAAGTAGCATCATAAGAAAAACTGGCAAATAAACCAAAAGCAGCAAGATGTCTCTTCTCAGACTTAATAATATTAGTATTTAAACTAGCCACCACCAAATAATATACCACAGATGTGGAGGCAGCAGTAGTCAGATCAGGAAAGTTCTATTGCTTTTTCATAACCCCATCCGAACCCCCACAGTACATTGCTTTTTCCTTTTCTTATTATCCTTCCTGGGAAGTTCTATATTTTGTTCAGGGTCTGACAGAACTTCCCTTTAGGATGAGGGCTAGGAGGCAACATTTGAGTTTCCCTCCGCTTCAGAGGGCAATTCCTGAAGGACTGTGAATTTGTTCCCTAAAGGAAGACTGTCCGTGGATTCATCCCCGGAAGTCATGGACTGATGTTGCTTTCCTTTGATGGGAATGATCTGAAAACCTGCCAGATCAGGCACTGAAACCAAACCCTTATCCCCAGGAGGGGTACTAGGAGGAGGTGGGGGTGGGGATGGAGGCATCTCAGTACCAGGCTGAGTGGAAGCAGCAGTCTGCTCTGTAGCAAAGATAACCCTTGATCCACCAGAGGGAAATCTCGCGGGGTTAACCTTTCTCTGAGAAGGTGGAGGCCCAGAAGAAGTCCTGCCCCCTGATAAGTCCTGAGCTGCTCTGGCAGCTTTAAAAATATGAAGATCCTGTATTCCATAATCTGCATCTTCAGTATTATGAGAAGCAGATGGACAATCACTGAAAGTATGCCCTAAGGTATCACATAGGGAATATTTTAGGGAATTGGTGCAGTGGTATCCTGCATGCCCCGTTTACTGCACTGAAAACATTTAATGGCATCACAGTTCATACTGATATGCTGAACAGAATCATATTTGTAACAGCATCTCGGCTGACTGGGGTTAAAAATAAACCCCTTGTCCCTGCTGACATAGAAACAATTAGGGAAGTGTATCAGATCTTTCTCTCCTATGTACAGCTTTATCCAGATCCTCCACCCCCCCATTCCAAAAACCTTCATAATCCAGGATTGGCTCCAGTGTCCCCTGGATCTCACAATGTTTTTCCAACCAAAAAAGAATGTCCTGGATGTTAACCCCTTCATTTCAGAACCACACAGTGATAAAATAAAGAGATTGTTTGGTTAAGGGGATCACCTGGAATGGGACCCACAGTGAATTCATTTTCATAACCAAATGTTTAGTCCAGACTTGTTCCAGAAGGCAGGCATGCGAAAACTGAGGTCAAAAGAGTGCTCTCCAGGAGCATGAATGAGTGCAAATACATCAGAGGATGTAAATCACAATGACTGCTTAATGAGCATTCTGCCCACATAGTTCCTACCTGGGGGATCCTCCAACCCTTGAGATATTGAATGTGTACTGCATTTCACCTCTTTGCCAGTTCCACTGGCTTCTTAAAGAGGCTGGCATATGTAGCAGCAGGTGCTGCTCTGCCGTCTGCTTTGGCAGCTCCAATACCCCTGCCATCAACCTCTGCTCCTGATCCCCTTCTCCCGTAAGAGGTAATGAACCCGAAACAGTAGGAATATCATCCTGAGCTACTGAAGCAGTGTCCACCTTATTGTAGACATCCCTAGGCTGGGCATCATAAAAAACATCCTAAGTGGAAAACAAAGGTGAAAAAGAAATCATGCCTGATTTATCTGCCTTGTCCATCTGAGTCTCTCTGCTCTAGGACAAGGATAAAAACAGGCAGAATTGTCTAGACATCCTTTCCCAGTCAACAAAAGCTGTCTATGTATCTATGTAAATAAAAAAAATAAATAAATATGATGATGTGAGGAACCTTAGGCCTATGTATTTTCCTAAACAAATAGATCATGAGGTGATCACTTAAGGCATCTGAAAGTAGGCCTGACTGAATGACTCTATGTGGGTGGGAGGTGAGGGTCCAGTTGGTCAGGGAGTATTTATTTGTTTTGGTATTCAGACATGTAGGCTCTTGTATAAGTAGTGAAAGGTTATGAGCCACAATATCATTTCATACTTTAAGTAGGGGTCAGCCAGCCAGTTTAAGTTGAAGTCTTTTGTAATATATAGCTCACCAGAAGAAGAGTGGGAAATAATGGTAGTAATGAGGTCAGTCGCAGTGGAGGTAGGGAGGCCAGGGTGACAGTTGACACCAGTAATGAAGATAATGATAGAGAAAGGGATGGATATCCTTAGAAGCAGCACCTCATTGACAGCAGGGAGGAAAGTAGATAGGATTGCAGTGTATTGTATTGTGGAGGAAATGTACATAGCTACCCCACCTTCCCTACCTGTGCAATCTTGATGGGAGATGATGTAACCTGGGATAGATAGTGTGTCATTTGCCATTTTGTTATTGACCCAGGATTCAGTAATGATGAGGATGTCCAAGGAAAGTGATGCAGTGAGAGGTTGCAGTAAGTCGACTTTCAGTGACAAGCTATGTATATTAACTCATTGCCTCCTAGAATACACCGGTAGATGGCAGCAAATGTACTGTGGTGTGTCCCAGAACAACTACAGACGTCACCTACAGACTTCTTGTGTGCCCTATTAATGTCTGGAGACATCACTTACATGTTTTAATATTTCTTGCCAGTCAAAATTTATTAGAATTGACTGCATAACACCATTAGAAAGGTAATATTGTGCTTAACAACTTTGCCACTGACACTTTATGTGTATCATGTTCACTTTAGGAGTTATTCACATTTGTTTATGACACGGTGTGTATGGCAGATGTTTTGTCCATCAAGAACCACTTAAGCACTTTGAAGAAAACACACATTCTTGGTATCTCTGCCAGTATAAAATAAAAACCAAACTGAGCACGACTGATTGCATAGCATTGTTGGAAAGGCGATTTTGTGCAGAACAACTTTGCCTGTGATACATTGTGTGTATCATGTATACTTTAGGAGTTATATGCATTTGTTTATGGTATGGTGTGTATGGTTCAGATTCATCCCTTAAACCTCACGAACGCCCCTTGACTAAAATGGGGGAAAAATTATGTTTAATACTACAGAAGTAGCTGGGTTTTTGTTTACAAACAAATCATTAAAACTACTTCTATTGTTTAGATGCTTAATTTAGTGATGATATGTTATGTATTTCCCAACAAAAAAGGGCTTATGGTACATTTTGTAGTGGAAAAAAATATTTATTTTGCTGTTTTGACCAGCATAGAACAAAAACTAAATTACCTATTATTACTTGCATACTACCGTTGGGAAGGTAATTTTATGCTGAACAAGTTTGCCACTCATACTTTGTGTCTAGCACTTACGGTTTTTGTGCTATTAGCATTTGCTTGCAGCGTGCTGATCATGGCATGATTTTGCTTAGAAAGGCCCAGGATTCACCATTAACTGTATACAGGAGACAAGTGCTACAACTTCAGAGACCTTCTGTGGAGGCAACCAATGAGTTAAGACGAAAAGCTTAAGACCTTTTGGGAGGTCATGGGAGTTGTAGGTGGGGTGGCCAAAGTTAGTGTTAGTGATATCAGTGTGATTGGAGGGGTGTGACCCAGGGCTGGAGTTGATATCTCCAATGAATAGGAGAAGAAATGTAATGATGAGGTAATGCAGTTTAGAGCTCTTTTCAGCCACAGATGTGTGGGTGTTCAGCTTGATTCTGGAGCCCAGCCATAGCAGGAGGTTCACCATGCCCGATCAGGGGCTGGCAGAGCCTGAGAAAAGGTAGGAGGAACAGATTAATTTAAGTGAAAGGCAAGGGGTGGCGAATGCAAGAGCAGGGAGGGATTCAGAAGGGGGAAATGCTCAGGTTTCAGGTAGATGGGGGGAAGAGCAGAAGGAGAGGGGGGGAGAGAGAGAGAGAAAGAAAACAGGCACCAGATTTGTGCTGAAAAGCTCAAAATTAAAAACAGTCCAGGGGATGGAATTTAAAGGAGAGGGGAGAGAGAGAGAAACAACCGGGCACTGGCACTGATGTAGATGAACTAAGAAACAGTCTACAATTTCTTACACTCCTTAACTAAAATTAATTCATAGTACAGAAAAACAGTGAAAACATTTCAGAAAAACAGTCTGATAGCAGTAAAAATTATTTCCTCCCAAATAGTAGTTGTACACTTAAGGGACAGAGGGAAATTTGGAGCAAGCAGCAGAAGTTGGACCCTGTGCAGGCATTTGTAGAGATAAAAGGCACCAAGATTTGAAATTATGCTTCAGAGAGTAGCTGTTTACCTTTGTAAGGTGTGGACAGTTGACTTGATTTAGGAGCCAAGCCACAGCAGGAGGGTCACCGTGCCCAGTCAGGGGCTGGCAGAGTCTTTGTTTCAGCCATGGATGTGTGGGTGATCAGCTTGATTCAGGAGCCGAGCTGCAGCAAGAGGTTCACCACACCCATTTAGGGGCTAGCAGAGCCATTGTTTCAGCAATCGAGGTGTGGGCAGTTGGCTTGATTCAGGATCTAAGCCACAGCAGGAGGTTCACCATGCCCAATCAGGGGCTGGCATCCCCTCTCTATCAGCAGTAATAACTCTTTCCTGTAGATCTCCCATGTGTTACTATCTAAATTCACGTTGAATAACACTACTGTTCTGTGCTTGGATAATATGACACTTACTGTACATTGATATGGGTAAAACAGGAGTTCAAACATGTTCACATGACTCTGCATAAATCGAACAGAACCACATTTCACTGATCTGATTATCCAACACAAGACCAGGCACCATGTTTAAGCACCTCAGAGTTCTCACTATGTACTGTATAGCTAATTTATAGATGGCTCAACTTTCTAAACAAAAATGATAAACATTGTTAACTTGCACTTTCTTTGCTGGTCTTTTTTAATTATTCTGTGATTATGTTTACCCCCAATGCAAGCCATTTTCTCTTCTTTCTTCATTTTTCCATCTATGGAAAGATCATTCATTTTATTTATTTTTGTCTTTGATAACCAAGTGAGCAAACTGATCCAGATGACCATTTTCAGTTGCGACCCGGGCCATCAGGGTGGCAAAAACAACAAACATCAATAGAATGCAGAGATAACATTAGAACAAAACAGGACTGCTGAAAACACTTAGCAACATAGTTAACATAATGCTATCTAGACTATTTCTAATAAAACATAATGTTGGGAGTCCTTTCAATAGTGCAACGAACCAATCCCCAAACCAAATTTATACTAATATAAAGTCACACTCAACAGGATGTCCAAAGTTAGATCCAGAAGAAGCACTGGGTTACATTTAAAGCAGCAGTAGACTTTAATGGTGACAACTTTAATGTACAGTATGAAGTACTTTCTTATTTTATTTTAGATTGCTCCTTATCTCATATTTTGTGATGTAACAGAAGGCACTAGAAACCAATGTTTTTCCTCATTTTAGCACACTGTGTTGTTCCCAACCCTTCCCTTATCAGTAGTGATGCCGATGATCTGTAGTGAACCTTATAGCACCAGTGTTTAAAATGTGGGAAATCTCTCCCCTTCTGTTCTGCTATGGAGTTCCAAGAGACAGCTGTTACACAGTACAGAGCAGATGATTGTGGTGACTGTGAAATTCTCTACCTTCTTCCTTCTACTACAGTGTCTGGAGTTTTATTCTGGTAAACAACATCATGCAGTGAAGAGGCAATTGTGGTGATTATCAACTCCTGCATTCCTTCTCTCTTCCTATTGTCTCCAGTATTTATAATGTGGAAAATCTCTAATTTCTAGGTGTGACACTCATGAGTACAGAGAGAGAGAGAGAGAGAGAGAGAGAGCAAAGACTGAGAGGGATTTTGGGGCCAAGATGTTTGCTCCATTTATATTTTATTGACTCAGCTAACTCACACTGGAGATAGGTCAGGAGGAAGTCAGTAGAGGTGATAAGCATTCTTTAACATTTATTTAGCATTCATTTAATGTCTCAGCTTACTATAACAGGGCTTGGTGGAGTGATGTTGGCTCCATTTCTTTTCAATTCATCTCACTCACACACTGGGGACAGTGCAGGAAGGAGGTAGAGGTGATAAACCAGTCTAAATGGGATTAATGGGAACAGCAGCAACATAACTCATGGGATTAGTAAGGATTCATGGAACAGCATCATCCCAGTTAAACAGCTCTCCCATTTCTATTCAGCAGCAACATTACCATTAGGAATACACAGCCACTTAATTGGCTCCTGGTGCAATGTCCCAATAAAGCAGATTTCCTGATTATCTGCATCCCAATTAAGTGGCTTCTACTGTATATGTATCTGTTTTAATGTGCATTATGTCTATATGGAACCGAGAACTAGTATTGTTTTTTTGGTGAGTGTTAAATAAATTCACTCAATCTTGGACCTTGTGCACTGAATTTTCTTTTTGTCTATTAATCAGTATTGTGTCTCTGGGGCATGTGCAATAGCACCTTAAGACAATGTGTTACCCACTCTGCAAAAAAAAATTGGTTATCCCCATGTTTTTATTAGTATGCTCAACTGTCCTTCATGTGACAGGGATGGATAAAACCCTGGCCCATTTGTTATGCCAAGCAAGTTAAAAGCAAGGATCTATTTTGTCCTTTCATTTTCTGTCACTTGTCTGTCTCTTGCCTGTCTGATTGCATGATCACATTTTCATTGTGGTACCTAGGAATTGGCCACTCCAGTGGTCCCACAATTCCCCCCATCATCTCCCATCCTGCACTTGCTGTTTCTATTATTTCTTTCTCTACTTGCTTCTCTGTTGTTAAAATACATGTGAATCTTTACTTGAAATTGATCCCTTTGTTTGCAAATGCATATACTTGTTGAAATGAATGCAGAATGCTATTTGGGTTTGTTAGAAGTGATGTCAATCTGGAAAACAGGGGGTTAACCTTGGAATGTATTTTGACCTCTACATGCTCGTTTACAGAAGCTTATGTTTTATTGCACCTGCAGGCTGTTCTCAGGAAAGTAATTGTCAAATGTTTTAATATGTTTTGTGAAGAACAGAAGATTAGTTGAGACTCAATAGATGTAGAATTTAACTGTCAAGAAAAGACGTCTTACAAAAAAAGGAGCAGTGATTTGTTTGGTGTTTGAGAGAGATTAAAATTTTAAAGAGAGACTCTCAGATGAAGTATGTTTGTGTTTGTGCTGCCTGTATAAAGATCTATCCTATCTAATTTTTATTTTTGTTTATTTTATTGTTGTTAATAATAAAATTGCTACTTCTGAATTTTATGACTTTTCCTGGTTTGCCTATGCTTCCTGACCTTTGCCTCTTAGATAATTCAATGCCCATTGTTTAACATCACCTTTCTTTGCTTTATTTTTATTGACTGTGTTTTTTCCCTCCTCCTCCTCTGGAAAGGGCCCCCAACGTCTCACCCCAGCTCACCTTTGCCATCAGTCACCCACTCCTTGACACCCTCCACCCAGTGTTCCTCCCTGGCTTACTCCCAAGATGGGGTCTTTGTGTCCTCCGCTTCCCCAGTGATCCTTCATCTTGATTTCTAGGGAATAGCCTCAGTTCAGCTGCATGGCAGGAATGGAGCAAAAAGAGTGGCATCCTGCATGCTCTGGTACTTTTTCATTTTCTCCCTGCCTACAGGACTTTGTACATGTCCATGTGGAGGCATGCGCACATGACAGCTGAAGCCATCATCCCCCATCCTTGATCCAAAGGAGCATACTGCACCTCCCTGTGTGGTCACACAGGGGGTGGTACAGCAGAACCAGCCATACACTCTATCTTCCCAAGGTGGGGGATGTTCATGCAGATGCTCTGTTCATCTTCCCCCGGCCAGTCCTCTGATGACCCAGGCACATTCCTGAACCCAGATAGCTAGCATCACAGGCAGTAGTGCTACTACTGCACTGGTGGGCATGACCCATTACTTTTCTTTTTTAAATTCAGATATTTATGCTCCCTAAGTCCTGGATGGGGCTTCAGCCCTCAGGAGGAGGGACAATCTGTCGGGTCCCCTTGCACCAAACTCACTGACCCCAGAGATTCCCCCATGGTGGGGCTGGGGAGGTGGTGCCACCTCCCTGGAGACCCAATCCAGAAACTGGGTTCAGCCCTTGGCATGGTGGATCATCATGGAGCCCTGCCAGGCTCCTTTTCCTTCCTGTTTCTCCTCTCATCCCTCCCTACCAATGTAACTGTCATTGCACACCTCCCAAGCTGTGTTCCCCTCCAGTCACCACTTGAGGGCAATCAGTGAGCTGGATGATGTGGGACCCCTCCCCTGAGAGAGGAGAGCAGTCCTCTGGATGCTCAATTCCCTCTCCCCCCACCGTCCCCAGTGGCCCAGGCTCATTTCCAAACCCAGGTCACAGGTGTGGAGTGAGGTGTGATGTCCAGCGCCTCAATCCTCAGCACCACCAGGCTGACTGCCATCACTTTTTATTGATTAGAATGAACTAGCATGAAACAGACACTGCCCCTTGACCTTTTGGAGAAACTTAGAACAGTGCTGCAAACATGAAGATAGCTATCAGAAAAGGAGTCCTCCTTCTAGTATTGGAAAAGTAAATAACTGTTAAAGCATATTCAAAATAGAGAAAGAGTGGATCTTAATAGATAAAAGATAGAAATTGACAATCTAAAACAGGATGAAAATGTATAGTCCATAATTTTCACTGTAACATTCATTTGTGCTTTAAGTCACACTTTGTGGGACAGAAATGCACCTGTTCCCACAGCAGCAAATATATTTACTAAACATTCACTACAAATGCCACCAACAGCTTAATCTGGTTCAAGGTCAGTTGGCATTCATCTGTATCCCCCTCCCCCTGGATGGTGCCTGAAAATAGGCAGAATTTGTCTAGTGCACTTACCCATTCAACAAAAACGATATATATATATATATATATATGGGATATACAATGGTGAGCTGTCAGATAAATGATTTATTCATAAGTGCTGTTTGACCTCGGGTAACTTCAATGAGTGGCATAAGCCAATGCAGTGAGGTGTCCGGTCAAACAGTACAAGTGTAGATAAATCATTTATCTTGACAGCTCATTGTATATTTCATTTATGCAATAGGGATGCTTCTTATCTGAAAAGGAACATCTGGTTTTGACTGTTTATCTTCTTTTTTAAATGATAATTTCTGGGACTTTCTGGGACTTTTGGTTAACTTTCCTGGTGTATGTCCGCCTAGCTGGGTGGTTGCTATTAAATGAAACACCACTCATTTTGTAGAGAACTTCTTGCTGAACAAATGTCATGGTGACAGTATCATGCTACCTTTTTTGTTTTAAAGTTATTCGCATTTGTTTGATGAAAAAGTGAAACAAAAATTTAATTTTATGCTGTTTTTTTGCTAATTATAAAAAAACTAAAAGGTATTTATTAATGAAACACCACTCATTTTGTAGATATTTTCATGCTGAACATTTTTTGTGCTCATAGTACCATGCTATCATTTTTAGTTTTAAAGTGATTCACATTTGTTTGTCGAAAAAGTGAAAAGAAAATTGAATTTTATGCTGTTTTTTGCTAATTATGAAAAAACTAAAAGGTATCTCTGAATAAAACACCACTCATTTTGTAGATATTTTTATGCTGAACATTTTTCGTGCTCACAGTACCATGTTATCATTTTCATTTTAAAGTTATTTATATTTGTTTGTATGAAAAGTGAAAAGAAAATAGGATTTTTGCTGTTTTTGCTAATTATAAAAAATCAAAAGGTATCTATAAATGAAACCCCACTCATTTTGTAGATATTTTTGTCCAGAACATTTTCGTGCTCACAGTACTATGCTATCATTTTTCTTTTAAGTTATTCATTTGTTTGTCAAAAGTGAACAAAAAGCTTTGATTGATAGTTTGCATTTATCCCACATATGTGGGATAAATCTAGGGTGGTTAGATTTACTCCACATATGTGGAAATAAATGGATTTATTCAATGGCTTTTGGTCTCACACCTATTGCATCTGTATTATATGTATTTTTTTTTTCAGCTTAGCCTACAGAAAGTGTTATGATTTTTCATAACCCACTTACTCACTTGGAACATCAATATACCACTATTAAGGCATATTTTTTATTTACAATGTGGCATGGTTGGTTAATCACTACATACCCAGTGGAAGACCATATTTATAGTACATTCCACTACATAAACACAGCTAGTTTAAATATATATATATATAGCAACAATCAGTCCAAATAAAGCAGACCATTGCACAATTTCTGAAAGCTGAAGAATATGTATTTAAAGGTGAGCACTTACAGTGGCATCCAGCAATGAGTAATGATTAGAGCTGTGTGAAATGTACACACGTACAGTACCCTTAATGAAAAAAATTAAAAGGTTCATGACTCATCTTGCATGGTTTGTAAGGATATCATAAGAAACTGTAATTACTGCCAAAATTCAGTAGTTTGCTTGATTGGTACAGATTTTTTCTTCAATGAAGAAATATAAGTATATTGCAAATACACACAAGGGGCCCAGTTCTAAGAAGTATGATACAACTCTCTGGTGGATGCAAGTTGTGACATATGCCACTGTGCTGGAGACCCTGCACCAGATTCCAGAACAGGCAGGGATCCCAGCAAATATGACCTGCAACTTGCGGTGCCTCCACCAGGAAGGGGACACCTGACCTGGGTGCCACAAGCCACTGACATTTTTTATTTTATTTTTATTTATTTAGTTTTTGTTGACCGGGTAAGTGCACTAAACAAATCATGCCTATTTTCAGGCACAACCTCGGGAAGGGGGATACAGGTGAATGCCAACTGACCTTGAACCAGATTAAGCCATTGGTGGTATTTTTAGTGAATGAGGGAAATTTGTCCAGGACACTGGGGAAATTCCCCTACTCATCGGTAGGGGGATCCTTTGGCCATTGAAGGATGGCTGAGTCAGTTGCTGTGATGCTGACTGAGGAAACAGATGTACAGCATGTTGAGGAGCCTGTCTCCTCCTCGGCTACAAAGCTGTTTGAGATGGATGCTCTTGCTGATCCTGCTGTGTCTGTGTAAATTAAGGAGGCTGCCTGTTCGACAGCTTTGTCTGTTTTGGATCCTATGGATTGCCCTGTTGAGTCTTCTGCATTGCCTACTGTTGAGTCCTCTGATGTTGAGCTGTAGAAGCTGTTGCAGTTAGAAGAACAACAGTATTTACAGAAAAAAAGAAACTTCTGGAGCGGTTTCATTCTAAATGCTCGGTGACTGCGGCGGTGACTCCAGGACTTGTTGTTGACACTGTACAGCCTGTTTCTATGGTCATTGACCAGAAGGAGGTTCAGACTGAGCCGAGCATAGTCTTTCACCACTCAGGACAGGATAAAGCTGCCACTACGGTTTTCTCTTTCAACGCTGCTCCAGACAAACCCCACATGGAGCGAATAATTCGTAAAGGGTGCCCCAGCAAACTCATCTGGGCTGATGTTCCTGTTCTGGAAGGGGATCCCTGGACCACTGAAGACTCCCTAAAGGCTGCAGGCTGGGTACACTCCCTCAATACTAGGATTTGGATTTCGAGCTTTGCGCCCATTAAAATATCGGGAGTTATGCTATCACTCTCTTCTCCTGTATGTACTAAACCTGAGACTGTAAGTACTACACCTGAGACTGTAGATGATACTTTGACTGTTGTGATTTCCTTGCCTGCCCCTGTGCAGGAACCTCCTCCAGCAATGGATGGTTTGCAGCATTCTCCTGTCCACTTGCCCTCAGATTTAGAACTTACTCAAACTCCTGTTTTACGACCACTTAGTACACCAAGGGCTAGTTCTCCCCTACATGATGTGGAGGTGGCTGCACTTAGTGACATTTCTGATTTTTCTTATATTCCCAGAAATATTCCTACTGCTTTGAGAAATTGTCCGCCGGTCTCCCATGACATGGATTTGCAGCCCTCTGCCCTCCTGCCTCTCCTAAAACCCCTCGGCTTTTTGCCTCCCTTTTTCATAATGCTGTTCCTTTGGCTAAACGCCATAATGCTGTCCATTTCATATATAAGGGGGCCTAGATACCTTTCCTGATAGGGTTTGTGTGGGCCTTACATTACTGAAAAACAGTTTACATTTTAATGATTCTGAATTGTATGCCCTAATTCATGTGTCAGGAGAGGATGTATTTGATGTTAGCTTTAAACTGGGGAGTGGCCTTGATAAGTTCTGGGCATGTTATCATTAGGTGAAGACCACCCCTTTGTGGGCCCCCTTTGAGGTTCTTCCTCTGACCAGGCCTGCTCACAAAACCATTACAGTTCTTTTTCAAAATGAAGGTGTCAGTGATACCGATTTGCTGTTTTGGCTTAAACAATGCTGTACTGTAACTTGTCATCCAGAAGCCATATTTGACTCTGAGGGAATATGGACTGGTGGGTGGAGAATTAGGGTGATTTTGCACTCAGAGGGTGGGGGTTTCCACCATTTGCCTAATTTTTTTTCTAGGTAGAGATAGTGGCATTCTGTTTTATCCTGGTCAGCCCATGACTTGTTATAAATTTGGGCTTCCAGGTCTCATTAGTAGTGCTTGTGAACCGATTAAATGTTCCCTTTGTCACAAGACTGGTCATCTTAGTAGTCAATGTTCCAACTTGGTTCATTGTAACCTTTGTGGAAAAGAAGGACATGTTTATGTGGCCTCTCCTGAGGCTGCTCATAGGTAGTCCTCTTCTGCTGATGGGGAGGAGCAACGTCTCCTAGTCACATTAGCCCAGAGGGAATTTAATAAAGCATCTACACAACAGTTGGCAGAGGATGTTTCTCCTTCCAGGTTGCCTGTTCCTACTGCCCCAGATCCTCCACCCCCTAATGTGTCTGAGGCTTGTCCTGCTCCTGTTCTGCAGGAGACTTCTTCTCCTCCTCCACTTGTAGAGTCACCAGAGCACTCCCTTGTTTTGCAAGTTGATTCAGTGCCCACTAGTATTACTGAGGTTCTACCTGGCTCCATGCCCCCCTCATAAAGTTGAGGGACCTCCTGAGAGGAGAATGTTGACCAGGAAAAGGTCTACTAGGGCTCTACCTACCCCTAAGATGCCTAAAACTTCACTGCATGATTCCTCCAATAGATTTTCAGTTTTTTTGGATGCTGATCACTCCAACACTGATTCGGTGTGTTCTTCTGCAGATTCTCTCCTACCCAAAGATTTTTCTGATCTGTTGATACCTGATGAGAGCGAATCCCCCTTACAGCCCTCCCATCGGAAAGGGAAGCCCAGAAAGAAACAGCGTTGCTTAAGTCTCCCCTGATTTTTTTTTAAATGTCCTTTTCCCCTCCATTCTTAATTTTGATGACTAACATCAATAGTATTAAGAATGATGTTAAACGGAGTGTGGTGTTTGAATTCCTACATTAACCTCCTGGAGTCTTTCTTTTACAAGATACTAGGCTTCACACTACTCTAGAACTTACTATTTCCACTAAAGCATGGCTCTTGGGGATTTCCTTTTGGTCGATTGGCCCAGAAAACTTGCATGGGGGTTGGAATCCTTTTTCACCATCTTCGGCCTACTATTGTTTGGGTGCTGGACCTTGTACCTAGTAGGGTACCGTTACTCAACTTCATTTTGGGCAATGTCCTTTGTCGACTCAATAATACTTATGCATCTCAAACTAAAGCAGAGCATACACTTCTTTTTTAATAAATAAGTCCCTTTCTGCACACTGCTCATTATGTCATTTGGGGTGGTAATTTTAATTGCGGATTGAGTAAATGGGATCGGAGTTCAGTTACTACGACGTAAAAGATTTTTGGTGACATGACTGCATTGAATAAGGCTGTGCGTGATGCTCGTCTTAAAGATGCAGTTTTTTCTCATACTGGTGTGCTAGGGCAAACTTTTTTTAAAGGGGCATTATCTACTCGTATTGATTTTCTGTTCCTGACCATTTCTTTGTTACTCCAGACTGTTTCAGTGGAACCAACTGCCTATTCTGACCATAGGCTTTTGACGGTTTCCTTGGGCAAAGCTATTGCTCCTATGGGACCTGGATACTGGAGATTAAATTCCAGTCTTTTGAAGCAAGCTGACTTTTTACAGCTCATCTCCACTTTTTTGACCTGTCGGAAATCTTTGTTTCCCTTATATGATGATCCAGTTGTTTGGTGGTTGGAAACCAAATCAGACCTGTGATCCCTACTCATTTCCCACAGCAGACACTTTCAGAAGGGAACATATTTTTTGTATTTACAGGACAGGAAACAGCTTCAACACTTGTATTCCCTCTCTCAACTTACCCGACATGATTTCTCATCTCAGATTGCTCATTTTCAGAAGAAGATGATGCAATTTCATTTGAATTTGTCTGTAGATCTTCAGTCATGACAGCACTATAGTACACAGGGACCATTTGCTACCACTTGTCCCTTACTTAGCTGTCAGGAGAAGGTTCTAGCTAAAACTATTTCTGCTCTTTATGACCGCAGGGAGTGGTCCACACTGAGCAGGGTAGTGTTCTGCGCATAGCATTTGCCTATGCTGCTTCTTTGTTTACTGCCTGACCAGTTGAGCCTCCAGATTTTGTTTACTTTTTTGATAAAATTCAGGTTCCCCAGGCACCACAAGATCAGCTCTTAGGCTTGATGGCTCCTTTTCAGGCTCAGAAAGTTGCTACTGCCATCCAATCTTTATCTAAAGGTAAAGCCCCTGGTCTGGATGCCCTCACCTCTAACCTTTACCATATTTTACATGGTGAACTTTTGGAAGAACTTACTTCAGTTTCTAATTCTATTTTACATACTCAAACTGTACCTTTTGACATGTATACAGGGATCCTCATCTTTATTTTTAAGAATAAGTGTGATAAATTGGATCTCTCTAATTGGAGGCCTATTAGCCTATTAAATAATGATTTTAAAATTCTTTCCAAGCTTTTGAACGCTAGGTTGCTAACAGTGGCAAAGTTTTTGATTTCCCCGCACAATCTTGTACTGTGCCTGGGAACTCAATAATGGACCAACTACTTTTATTACGGGATCTATTTTTTCACGATTCTGTTTCTCCATTGTATGGTTATGTTCTTTCCCTAGATCAGTGGCAAGCCTTTGATAATGTGGTGCCTGTCTTTTTATGGCGTGTGCTACGTCATTATGGTATCCCTGCCAGTTTTATAGAATGGTTGCAGGCCCTTTATCGTACTGCTACTGTTCACCCCTGTATTAATGGATTTCTAGGCCTTCATGTTCATATTAAAAAAGGTGTTCTACAAGGGTGTCCGATCAGTCCCCTTTTATATGTATTTAGTATAGATCCTTTATTAAGGCTTCTTAATTCCACACCTAGTAGTGTTCCGATTCAGATGTCACATTTTATGGTTCCTTATACTGTCTTGGCCTATGCGGATGATGTGGTTCTTCTGGTTGGGAATACCCAGTCTGCTGCCATGGTGCTGACTGTCTGTACCACTTACGGTACATTCTCAGGTACCAGTTTGAACCTGTCTAAAAATATTGGGAAGCCCCTGGGTGGTCAGGTTGTTCCCACCGGTGACATAGCTGGTCTTCCTTTTACATTAGGTTCTTTAAAGATTTTGGGTATTGAATATGGGTCATCCCAAATGGATACTGAAAACAGGGACAAGAAATTATTGCTTGGTACACAAATGGTTCAACACTGGCATAAGACCAAAATGAGTTACTGCAAACGTGTTTATTTGATTAAGACTTACCTGGTGCCTCTTTTTCTGTTTCTTAGTTCTGTTTTTCCTGTCCCCAAGTCAAGGGAGGTTAAACTGTATAGCCTCTTATTTCAGTCCTTCTGGGGGAGTTGTCTTAATCCCATTAAGAAGAATATATTGTATTTACCCTGCAATCAAGGTGGCCAACAAATGATTAACCCTGTGTTATTTTTTTTTCTGTCAGTTTTTGCATGCTAATTTGAAACCTTTGTTTGTTTCTCCTGATAAATACTGGTGTGTTTTTTTCGTTCACACCATATCACCTTGGTTTGTTGCTTGGGATCTGGATCATTTACAACAAATTAGGCAGGTAGCCACTTCTCCATTGTTATCTACGTGAGGTCTTTGTCAAGCTTCGTTCCTGGGGGATCACTGGTAGACTTGTGATTTCAAAAACTAAAACAGTTGTATGCATTTGTTATGGAGAATCATTTTAGTGAGTTGGAAATCTTTCCAAAATGTCCGGTGGCCTATAGGGAGGCCTTATTGACTTTTTTAAATGAAAAGAGATTCCCACAAAAATTTAAAGACCATCACTGGCTTAACTGTCATGAAAAACTAAATGTAAAAGCTAATCAAAAGCATAAACAGGTGGAGGAATGAATCTGCTCTAGACTTCAGTGTATTAATCCACCAGAAACCCTTCTGCACTTGTATTTTACTTGTACTTATATTGTTGATTCTGGAAATTCCTTTATGACAAGTCTCGTCTTTCTTTTTTTCTACACCTTACGTATCCTGTGCTCATTTATGGCAGTTATCCTAGTAACTGGGATATTTGGGATACAAGTACATTGACTACAATTTTTGCTGTTATCAAATGGTTTGTCTGGCATTCTAGATGTTTGTTCACTCTCCAACAGCATGAACTTTCCTATTATGATATGTATGGTAATATTTTCAAGTCTCTACAGGATGTTTACCTTTATGAATCCAAAAGTCTCAGCAGGGTACATTTGCAGGATATTTGGTGGAATTTGCCCTGGATTACTGACAATGACTTTTCAGTTACTTGAGGACCTTTGTCATAGCTTGTCCTTTTCTTTTTTTTTTGTATGAGTTTCTTATGGTTACTAAGGGAACAGCTTGTTTTTTTTCTATGTGTGATTTTGAGTTTTGTATTGTATGATTTCTTTAATAATGTCTTCCCCTACACTTTTTGATAAGTGCCATGAAATCTTTAACATCCACCTGTACTACCACCAATCCAGGCAGATGGGACCTCGGTTTAACGTCTCATCCTAAAGACGGCACCTCAGAAGTACAGCACCCCTCTCATGCTGCACTGCAGCATCAGTATTGGGATATTAACCCAAGTGCCAGATGTGGGAACTGAACCCACAGCCCTCTGATCTCTTGGCCTCAGAGGCGAGTGTGCTACCTACTGAGCCACTGACAATGACATGCCGAATGACAGGGAGCAGCTACTCCCCCAGCCCCAAGCTACAAAACATTTCTACAAGCCCTGGTGGGCCATGGGGGGGTGTTGGCAGCAGTACACTTTTACTGAGGGTTTGGCATTACCACATCATGGTACCGGGAGCCTGTTGGTGGAATCCCAGTTTTGCCGGGGCTTGGAGGGCCACTATGTGGTGGGAGGGTCGATGTGTCACAGCAGTGTGTGGGTCAGGTCCATGCGGGGGGGCATCTGGCTGTTGGGCATGGTGAAATCCTGTTATGCCAGCGCATAGCTGGTCTAACCCCGCAGTGCCAGAGGGCCTCCTGGAATGATGTTGTGGGGTTATGGCAGCTGTCTTTTTGGAATAGGGCACTGATGCTGCTGTAAGCCCCCCTTCTGCCATGCCATATGGGCCTTGGGTGGTGTAGGTACCCCTGGGCGCAGGCAGCCTATGCCATGGTGCATGCTGCCTCTTGGAATCCTGGCAGGTGGAAACCATGGCACAATGTGTTACTTACGCCATATATGTTGGTGCAAGTCCCACTGTACCACTGTGTATGTGTCTTAGAATTGGGCCCAAGGTTTTTGCAAGACCACAATATAAGTTTTAACACTAGACAAAAATTTTGCAAGCTTGAAATGTAGTGTGATACAAAATAATTATACTTTCATGTTTATTGGCAAGTGTAAACTTCAGGAGCTGGATTTTCAAAGTTCCAAGACTACCGCAAGCTCCTGGTGTGACAATCATTTGGTGCACGGGGCTTGTGGCATTCTCCCAGCCTATGATCAGAATTTTTATCCTGTGTGCCGATTGCTGCATGTTAGACCAGCTTTTTGCTGGTCTGGTTTGTGTCAATTCTGGGTACCATTTTTATGGGACTTTCACAAAATATTTTATGCAAACTGTCATAAAGTGGGAAAACTGTCATAACTCTACCCACTGTACTAAAATTGGGCACAGCTGAGGCAAAGGTGTTTGGCACCACTGCACCAAACAATGGGTATGACACAAGGCTTATTTCAAGCCCTGCATCAACATTTGAAAATCTGGCCTTGAATGTTTTCTTGCACATGTGTATATAGAATGTTTGTAAGAACAGAGTAAGAAAAAAATCCTGTGTTTACGCTAGTCAAGAAACATTCAAATGTAAAACATAGTGTTTAATGATGAATGGTACCTTGTAAGAATTGTGCAGGGAGCAATGCTCTACTCTGTATGCATATAGGTAACAACACATGTCTTCATAGTGCTTGCATAACTCTTTTGGTACAATCTGAGCTCTTAAAATCTGCATGCACCTTGGTAAACACAATTTAAAAATGCACTATTAGGAACTATTCAACTAATATTACATATTTTTCTTAGATTTCTCCTTTCTA
This sequence comes from Neoceratodus forsteri, assembly GCA_016271365.2. Lineage (NCBI taxonomy): Eukaryota > Metazoa > Chordata > Ceratodontiformes > Ceratodontidae > Neoceratodus > Neoceratodus forsteri. The sequence continues at coordinate 630,814,245 of CM057455.1, read as the reverse complement.
TAATTAATGAGGCAATTTTTATGAAATCAGTGGGCCCGATTCACAAAGCCAAGGGAATGACTCAAAGTGCTTGTGCCAAAGAGCTCATTGCATGCCACCTTTCATTATTTCTGATTCAGGAATACAGACTGTGCTACTTAGGGGACCAGCAGCACCAGCCAGACTTGTGCGGTTCTTGCAAGACCCACACTGCTATGCCATGATAGATGGGGTCTTGTGGTGGGACAGCACTGCAGTATCCCTCCAAATGTGATTCAGAAAGCCCTCCACTGGGTACATGGTTAAAGACAGTTAGACCAGCCCCAGCCCATGCACCACCCCTGGAGCCATCACTGGATGGAAGTGGAATCTGTACCTTGAGTTGCCTCTGCTCTCCCATGGTATCCTACACCCCCAAAGCATATGGAGACATCTGTGGAGTGGTACCCTCAGGCCTCCCTGAGTGCCAGGCATGAAGTTGTGCCCCCCGATGTGGATTACACTGTCCCAATGGTGGCCATGCACTGTCCCTGTTCAGGTCTGTTGCCACACCCCCCCACATCTCAACCAGACCCAATCACCATCTCCCCTGTTCTGGCCCCCATGACCCCACCAGCCTCTATGGTGTCTGGCTGGCAGGTCTCTGTCCATTGGCACTGCTGATGCCCAACTGCCTGCAGCTTTTGACATCCCCTCTGGTGCACCTTGACTTTGCCACATGAGGTGGTTGCTGCAAACTGTGGGATTTTGCTGCTGGACCCCCTCATGATAGCGAATCAGTGTGTAGCATCCCTGGTACTTCAGAGATCGATGCAAGCTGCTCTTTGCTGCAGCTTATGTTGCTTCAAGGGTTGCTTTGTGAATTCAGCCCAGGGTCTTAATCCCTTACAGTTTATCTACCCATGTTTCTTACTCTTGAATTCATATCACTCTATAGCTACACTTATTTATTGATTCTTTTAAATTTTGGTGATTGGGTGGGCCCACTGAGATGCAGTTGTCCCCTTTTCAGGGGTGACCGGGGGAATAGTGGCATGCCATACTTTGACAAAATGATATAATTAAATTTAAGACATAGAAAATACATTTTACAGAGGTAATACAAGACAGATTCAGCTATACAGTACTAGTTATTATAACATTTGTTTGACAGAGTAGTGGTCCAGGGTAGCCAGAAAGATATACAATATATACATATGCACACAAGCTTCAATGGCAGGGAAGCATATTTACATATTAACACAGATTCCATTTGGAGTAGAGAATTGGGATGGCAGAGGTGAGAGCATCTTAATTAGTCATGGCAATGCCTGTGATGCCATAAGCAGAATACAGTATTATGACATTAGGTGTATGCTAATATTGATGTGGAGACCACTCTAAAAGTTATAAGTGCGGTCTTGTGTATTTAAATCAAAAGTACTGGGAGCAGAATGAATAAATATCCTTTTAAAAATGAAGAAATATGTACAAAATTGTAAAGATCATTGCCTGCATATCTGTTTATGTGCCTTTTACAACATGTTTAAACAGCACAGTGTCTGTGGCTCAACAGGTTGAATGCCCTCTTCTACAGCCAGACGGTTGTAGGTTCTAGCATGTAAAACTAATACTATAGTATAGTAACCCCTGTTCCTGTACTTCGTGTCTTCCACTTGCACCACTGCCCTTACACAACCCTTGTGTATCTTATGATTTTGGCAAAGAACGCTTCCTGCATGAAGCAAGGAATTTCTCTTATATTAATTTTTCAATCAAGGAAAATGTCACAATCCTTACATGTTCCTGGCATACAATTTTTGCATAAAACTGTATGTAACATCTTGCATGTAGCTTCCGTATGCCAGTACATATCTTGTATGTTTACCACTCAAAATACTTACAAAGTTCTTACCTTATGATTTATTTATTTTGGTAAGGGGGTTGCTTATATCAGTTATATGTGGAAGTTTTTTTTTCAGCATCACAATTTTTTTCAAAGTGTGCAAAATTTAAAAAAATGGAAAATGCAGACTATCCATGGAAAAATGTTTCAAGTTTCATGGGCTTCATAAAAAAACAATTACATTATCTGATAAACATCAATATTGGTTTACTGTATTTCCCCTTAGTCAAACAACTTAACATATAAGTGAAAGTGACAATTTAATGATAATTTTTAGTAAAACTCAAGAAACTTTTCACAGTGAGTATTTTAAACATTCTTCTAATTGAGTGTAGCTAGTGGCCAACAGGACAGATAGTGCACTGAGAGAGCTTCACATCTCCTGCTGGATGATTGATTGTTTGATTTTTAACTTCTTGAAAGGACTTTGTGTGTAAGAATATTTATACCCTTTGATGGAATACTCCTTAACTGGTCATGGTGGTGGGATTTTTGGATCTCAGTGAGACATGGAGAAGCCCTGATCTGCAACCAGTCAGGATCCCAGAAAAGACAAGGCACAGTGTGGTGAGGCCAAGTCATCCAACATACAGTAGAGGTAACCAAAGCAGTTAAACAACTTGACAAGTTTGTACACAAGCTCAATAAAAAGGTGTAGTCTTTTAACACTAAGGTGATCACTGTTGAAAAAAAACTTGGGGTCATCACTTCAGGTGCTTCACAAGCTAAAACATCAGCAGAAAAGTATATGACACCCTCAGCAGGGGTAATCCATGAAAACAAGATCTTGCATATGTTCCTGGTGCAGAATGACAAGAGGCAGACACGCATAAGACTCTTTGTTGTGCCAGAGTGATGTTTATAGTCTGGTTACATTTGTGGTTCACTTGTTAAAATCCTTGTTGAACAATGAAGTGCAGTCAATAATTAATAAAGTGTACAGAATTACACATTGAATGCAGTCCTCTGATGCAGGCACTGCTCATTCCCTTCTAATTATTACAGTTGTGGTAAATGTTCATGACTCACTTCCCACAGCATCTAAAGCAAAAGGGGATCTCATGCTAACAGATGGAGCCAGAGTCATTTTCCTTCCCAGATCTATCTTATTCCAGCTATCAAAGATGTAAATCATTTGCTTCTGTTTGGAATGACCTCTGACAACTGGAAATTTCTCACACTTTTTTTCTCCTGGATAACTTGTTACTGGTATACTCAATGACATTTTTTCTGTTTAATGACTCTAATGAAGTGGGTAAATGGGTCACAGAAATCAAAGAGGATTTCAACCAGCCCTGAGAATCCTCAGACTCAGATGAGTCGTGAGATGGACTGAAACGTATAATTAGCCTACCTGGGCATCCCTGATATTTCAAGGGTGTTTGCAAATACAAATATTTGTAATTCTTGAGAGATACTTCTGTTTAATGACTCAGCAAGTACAGTGAGTACTTAGATTTTGTAAAAAGGTTGTCTTTTTGCTGTATAAGGCTATGTTTTTTCTTCAAAATCTTTTAGGTCACTCACTGCATGGCACTGAGCACAAGCTCGGCTTCACAACATGGCTGCATCTGTGTGGTCACATTCTGTTAAAAGCAATCTGTTGCTGACATAACCTTTTGCATGAAGCCTTCACCCTTGTGATGTACATCTGTTCTAAATCCATCACACTGGGACTAAGGGAGCAAAAAGTAAATTTTATCTGTTTTGTATAATAATTCCTAGATGTTTGGGCTTCAGTGTTTTGTGGTGGGTTGCAAATTGCAGCATTTTTTGTTTCTTATTCCTATGTGAGCAAGAGAAAAGTTTAATTTTTGCATCATATTAAAAGTACTATTTTATTTCTACCAATTGAATCTGTCTGGTGAGATAGATCCACAATTTATTAAAGGGACACTGTCAACCTGATTTGCATCTTGTTATTTCTAGTGAAAAAAAGACACATTTTATGATTGCTTACTTTCTCAAACATTCGTTGAGGTTGCTGGTTGTTTTATCTGCTTCATTTTTTATTAGAACTGTAATACATGGTATTGGTGTAGTTATACCCTACCTTGTTTTGTTTCAAATCCTTGATCAACTCTTTCTGCATACTTCCTGAACATGACAAACACCCCCAAACAGTGCAGCCACTATTGATGCAACGATCACTTCTCCTCCCACTGTATCTTGAATGTCCAGACTGTGTTGGGTGCTGCCATGTTCAGGAAAGATGTGGTGGATATTGATCAAGGAATGTAAACAAACACATGTTTGTGTGATAACACCCGTATGGAAGTCAGTCTGTTTTATTACTTTTAAAAAGGAAAAAGGAATCAGAATCAAATGACCAGCAACATCAGCAACCTTTACAAATATTGAGTAATCACAAAATGTGTTGTTTAAACTTGGGACAGTTTGAGGCCTAAGTGGCTGACAATGTTCATTCAACATGAGGTCAGGTTGGGGTAGTTTTCTCATGCATGCTCTCTACTGTTGGGCATCTTATTGCATTCTGACAATTACATGGGCTATTGAAGGTCAGAATAGACATTTAAGGAGTGTTTGCACTCAGGACAATGTTCAGGTCTCAAGATCAAGTCCACGGTCTTGCTGCAAGGGCCAGTGGTCAAACATTATTGGGACATTAAATTTTTATAACTAGTGAAGTACCCTCAAATGTTGTATCTCCAGATGACAAGATTAGTTCTCAAGTGTAAAAATCATGAGCTCAATTCTCGAAGCCCTTAGACTGATGCAAGGTGCCTACATCAAACATCTGTGCTGCAATTGGCAGCTTGCATCAAAAGATGCAGCATTTCCAATTCTGAAACATGGACTGCATCAGAATGGGGAGCTGCTGCACCAAAGCAGGTCTGTTGCCTCCCTTACATCAGGGTGCTCCAGGTCACAAGGGGACTTGCACCATGGTGGGGCTGCAATAACCCCTTTTCAGGATTCTAACAGCCCTGCCATAGATGCAACAAAGGACACCACTTAGACCAGCCAGGAGGAGGTCCAAGTGGTTTGTGCCACTGGGAGTGGATCTGAAAGTGGGCTGCCAGCCAGAGAATGGGGAGGAGAGGTGTGAGTGGGGGAGTCAAGGAGACAGCCAGTTATTAGAAGGCATGATGACACCCATTGAGGTGCACCTGCCATGTACTGTATGTACAGTGTAGGTCTAGTACTGTACATACAGTAGTTCAGCTTCAGCCCTGGTGGTCTAGCAGCCCCCCAATCTCCCCCAAATAATGTAAAAATGATTCCATGATGGTCTAGTGCCCTACATCTCCCCAATACAATATAACATGATTTGTTACTACTCAGTGGACACTCCCAATCCCCACTCTCCCCCAGACATAACAACAAATAGTCCCTGGTAGTCTAGCAGACCCTCCCTGATCACCAATCTCCCCACCTAAGACCATGTATGTTACATACTGCACCTGGTGGTCTAATGACCCCCCCAACCCAGCTGGCATTGCCCCACCATCCTGCTCCCCCCTCATCCTGAGCAGGTGACCTGCACAGCCCTCTTCTCACCACCATGTCTGGACATGGACTGAGCTGTCAATGAGCCTGTACTGTATACAGTATGAGCTCACTGAATGACCGCTCACTCTGAGCTGTCAATCACTGTCAATGAGTGTGTACTGTATATAATATGGGCTTGATGAAAGCTCGGTTGGTGGCCAACCATGAGTGAGTGAGGAAAAAGTGCTGTGCTGATCACTAACTGAACAGAGTGGAGAGGATGGTGGAAGAATGCTCCTGGGTGGTGGGTCACTGAACCATCAGGTATGTAACATACATGGTTTTGGGGACAGGAAAATCGGGGATCGGGGGTATCCACTAGACTACCAGGAAATCATTTTACAATGACTGGGGGAGGTGGGGTGCTAGACCACCAGATAATTATTTTTATGTCATGTGGATGAGATCGGGGGGCCGCTAAACCACCAGGGCTGATAACTGAACTACTGTATCTACAATAGTAGACCTACACTGTACATATAGTACACGGCAGGAGCACTTTGACAGGTGCCATCATGCCTGCTGATGAATGCATGTCTGTGTGACTCCCCCACTCCCACATCCCATGCCACACATGCCCCTGGCCCCATCCTGGAGGGTTGATTCTTCCCCTCAACATCCTAGCCCTTTCAGTTTTTTGCCAGGTGTGGGGGCTGGGCCGGATCCAGCATTGTCCACAGGTGCGCCATCTATCTGGTGCAGCTAAGGACCTGCGGCAAACACAGGGAGTTTGTTGCTGGGATACTATTTTTTATAGAATTGGGCACATTGTCCCTGGTGCACCCAGGGTTTGCTGCAGCCCTAGACTGCAGCAAACTGCAGTGATCTAAAGGCTTTTTGAGAATCAGGCCCCTATTGTCTCCATAAATTCTTATGTCTTGGAACCAAGGAAATGCTCAGGAATATTACTGATAATGCAACAAAAGCAAAGTTTAATAAAACAAAGCCTCAAATTTCTGACGCAACAATTGTTTTGATCAGGTCTTGTAGCACTATATCTAGATATAGCAGTTCAAGTGGCTGAGTAGTGGAATTGAACATTTGACTCTCAAGCTAGAAGAATGGAAGGTCATGAGTTCAAATATCACACCAAGAGCTTGGGATAATAATCAATACTGACATTATTTATTTATTGAAATTTGAATACCAGGTTGGCACATTGGGCCCACAAAGGTCCCTTTTCAGGGGCGACCAGGTAAACCAGAAGCAATACAGTACATACAGTCAGGTGATACAGGATTATGAGAAGTAGACAAGATAATGAGGATAACAGTAGAGGCAATTATGCAAATCGTAGACCATAAGTGCAACACTTGAAAGATTTAAGGACTTAAGGCATGATTTAATGTAGGTTAAGGTGAGAAGAGAGGGAGGATGGGTGTTGTGATTACGATCGGGGGGTGATTATCCTATACTCTCGCAGTGGCATGAGCTTGTCCCAAGTAAATGGGACTTAAGCCTAGTGCGAAAGATTGGTAGCAAGGGGGCTTCCTGTACAAGAGGTGGGAGAGTGTTCCACAGTTTAGGGGCTGTGATTACAAGGAAGGTGATGCACTTTTACATGCCATACTTTGGATAATATGCTGAACTGCTGTCCCATCTACCCAGCTCTAGTGTCTTCCCAGGTGGAAGTTAACAGTTTACTGACACTTATTGCAAGAGTAGGAGCATTTTATGAAAAGAAAATTGTGTAACTAGCAGTCACACCAAGGTAGAGTAATATTAAGAGCATCACAACCTTAAACCTGTTTTATAGTGGACATTTGGTATACAATTTATGCTGTTTGTACAGTACTGCTTACTGTAACAAATGTATTTAAGAAATGGCAAAAGAAAATTGAGAAATTTCATTGGGTAAAACACGTCACACAACCATGCATTGATTTTGCTTAGAAAATGAGTAGGGAGATTTCCAGGCCTCTGATTGGCTGAATCCCTTTCCAAGGGGTGCATTTATGTGCCAAAAGAGACAAGGAAATAATAAGTGCCAGCCTGCCCTGCTTCAGCACTAAACTGGGATTGCTGTGCCAGTCTGCATTTCAAAATACAGTAGCCACCATTTTTCCCTTCACTAACTGAGATGAATGAATGACTCGGTACACCCTTACCATTGCAATTGAATGCAGTACAGTATAACTAAAACAAACTTACTAACTGTAGCTCAAACCATATATTTTCTCTTATTTTCCATTAATCTTGAACTGTTAAGTGCGGTGTTTACTTCCCGCCAGTAGTCGCGCCGGCCTCTTCCAGTCACTGAACCACTTTACTGCCACAAGCTGGCAGCATGTCTCCATCTGCAGGAGATGATTTAAAAAAATACCAACACTCTTATACTGCAGCCGGTGCTACAGTATTATGATCGCTCTTCCCATACTCCACCAACAGGATGAATTGCACTCACTCTTACCCCAAGTCTGAAATATTTAACTAGAAAACAGTTATATGCCCTTATACTAGAAACCTGTTTTACAGAACCATTAGGGTGCCCTGAGTGACTTCCAGATTTAGCCCAGGAATCCATGAAACAACTTCTAGATTTCAGGCTTTCAGTTAACGTATAAGACATAATTTGGCTCAGCTGCCATGGACAGCTATGTGTCTGTAATGCCCATAAACACAAAGGCCCAGATATTCAGACTGCATCGGACAGTGGTGCAAGCCTGGGTGCAGTGCAACTGGGATGCACCGGGGCCAGAACCAGGTGATATTCAATGGTGATGCATCATGGTGCAGCACTGTTGAATATGGCATGGACTGCACATGGCACAGTGGCACTGCGCCGGCGCAAGCCACAGATAGGGAGCATGGGGATGCACCAACACAAGTGCAGTTGTGCTAGGTGCATCACCCATGATATTAAGTGGGGGACATGCAAATAAGGCCATAATATATGCAAGGCACAAATGGGGACATTTGCATGTCATTATGGCCCCATTTGCATGCCTTATGCAGGACAGCCCGGCGACTTGCGCCTGAAGCCCTGCACAGCATGACTTGTGCAGTGGGAATTCTGAGGCATACCCCACCCCATAGCCGCGATCATGGTAGATGTACAACAAAATAATCCCTGGTAGTCTGGTGGTCCCCATGTCCCTCCCAATTCCCCAATGCCCTGATAATTGTACAATAAGACTGTCCATGGTGGTCTGGTGGTCCACCCTCCCTTCTGATTCCCTGATACCCCAATAAATGTAACTGAAGACCTTCTGTGGTAGTCCAGTGCCCCCCCGCCCATCATCATGTTTGCAGTTCTTCTCAATATAATAAATCCCTGGTGATCCAGTGGCACCACCCACCCCTCCCCCCACACAGAACCCCTTGTCCACCCCACTCCCCCCATCATCAGTGGGTGGCAGCAACCCACCCGCATACCAACCAGCCGGCCACCAAATGATGGGGGAGGAAGCGGGGCTGACAAGGGGTTCTGAGGGGTGGGGATGCCACTGGATCACCAGAGATTTATTATACAGAGATGTACCACAATCACGGCAACAGGTGGGGGGCATTACACTAGACTACCAGGGATTTAATTAAATGTCAGATACCAGCGATCGGGTACAAGGGAGGGAGGGGGGTTCCATTAGACTACCAGGGATTTATCTAAACGTCCAATACTGGTGATCGGGGACAAGGGCAGGAGGGGGTACCACTAGACTGCCAGGGCATGTTTTATTTTACATTTACCACGATCACAGAAATGGGCAGGGGGGGTTCCACTGGACTACCAAGGATGTAAATATACTTCAGATACCCACGATCGAGGGCATGGGAGGAGGGGTGCTACCAGACCACCAGGGTTATGATGGTGCTTTGAGATGGTGTGCTGGGTGGGTGGGAGGGTGGGTGGCCCCCATGGCTGGCAGCTGCTGTGTTACACCATGCAATACAGCAGCCCACCAGTGGGTGTCCAGGATTTGTTCCCACTCTTCACTGGCTCAACTTTGAGCCCCCCTATGTGGTGCAATGAAGAGTTGTGCCAGCATATGCGCCGCACATCCTGGGATGAATATTGGGATGTGCCACATATGCATGGGCATGCTCCCTGCATCTGCACTGCATACAATTACATTGTGCCCCAGTGCATAGGGATTTGTACTGTGCTTGGCAGCCTTTCCAATATGCAGCTGGGGGGCAATCCCTTTGAATATCCAGGCCAAAGTATATAAGAACATTACTGCCTCAGAGATACTTGCAATGGTATCCTGAAGACACAATGTACATGTACTTTTGTTTCTAGAGTGTCCCTACATTAAATCTTTTTTGGTTTAAATTATCAATGATATGTAAAAGCCCAAATCCAGAACAAATAGTTTGATACCTTTTATTGGACCAACAAGGATGTTACAAAATGAACAAAGAACTTTAGCTTTCAGACCAACAAGTCCCCCTTCAGAAACCTAATGAGAGTTATATTGAAAATCCCATATTATTAATACTTAGAACATGCAGAAAAAGACAGAATTCATTTTCATTGGTTTAAAACAGGCCTTCAGAAATAATTAAAGTGACATTGGAGAGCTTGACTATCTAAAGAGTGATATCAGCTGAACAAAACTTAAAGGTCAAAGGTGTTTAAAGATAACAGCAGGCAGAGAGTTACCATGTATCAGTCTAATGGATAAAAAAAAGAACTTAAGATTCTCTGCTCACTAAATTACATGTCAAGTTAAGGAAACCTCTCAAAGACACATATTTCACATGTGAGGCCATAGCACATCACTCTGCTCAGACTAGAACCTTTGATAATAAGATGACTCTCAACAAAACAACTGCATGCTAAAATGTATCATATAACTAAGTAAAAAAAATTATAAAAAATGAGCCCCAAAATTGCAACATCAGAAATTATGTTTACATAGCATACAGAATGATGACAATGATGTATACCCAAAGTGAGTAAGTGTATCACACTGATGAAAGTGCAGCTGACTGGAGATATATTCCCAACATACTCTCAACAAACTGTTATGTTAAGACTTTGTTGTAACAAGATTTATACATGATAATATCAATTATCAGTGTAAGTGCCACATTTAAAAAAAAAATGCTAGTCAGGGACCCCCAAGAAATTGAGACTATGCAGCCTGATGTGTACAGATTTCAAGAAGTTGTTTGCGTATAATCGAAATGATACATATGTAGAAACAATCCAAGGAATCTAAACAAAAATTTTTAGGAATTGCCCCCCCCCCGGGAGAAAGCAACTACTTAAAATGAAATATATGTACATGAATCATAATAACCATTAATTGCACCAATCACTACAATAGTTACCCAAAAAAGAATGACATGTCATGAAGCACCAATTAAATGAGACAAGTGTCCTAATAAGTACAGAGTGTAAAAACATTACAATATATACTCAAATTACAGAACTAGCAGAAATAAGTAAATATCCACTATGATATGATCCACAATCCTAGCCACAATGACAACATAATGTCATGTACCTGAACACAAGATTACCTCAATATCTCCACAATATTCACATCCTCTATACCCACATAACCACTCATCTCAAATACCCATATTATAAATTCAATGTGCCACACTTCTACCCTCACAAAAAGCCCAGAGTTTCAGAGTGTAACATATGACAAATTTATACATGGAATATATGCTCGAAATTGTGTAATGTTTCATGCTAGAACACTAAGGATAACTTTTGTAGTTATAAAATTTCAAATATGGCAGTTTTGTTTGCTGTTTAATGCTATAGCAGCATTATCATACACAAGAAGATTTTTGAGCATAATTTTGTAGGATGTCACCAAAAAAAATAGATACAAATAAATTGTGAAAAAGTAAGCCAGACCTTAAGTATAAACAAAATGAATGAACTCTGTAAATTTTGTTCATGGGTTGTAAGATACAGTAGTTATATGACTGTTATCAATTATTTTTTATACCTTTCTGTTTTCCTGCTACTAAATATGCATTTGTATTTCATTTCAAATGTAAAAGGGAAAATAAATTGGTGATGGTTCAAGTAAAGTTACTGCTGTTTAATTTCTTTTGATTTATGAATTATATGTTTTTTGTACTGTAGTTGATTTTAATAAAAAATCCTCATATCATATGATTTTGATTGCCCAAATGTGTATAACATATGTTTATGTTTATTGTGATAAAATAGCTATTGACCCAAAGCTCATTTCCAATGGTGTCCCTTAGACTGCTTCACAGGTAAGCATTAACACATTGCAGGGTGAGCACCAAGCTAAACTGATGCACACGCTAGGTGTGTTATAAGGCATAAGGCAACAGGCTGAGTGCTTTTCAACCACCCAAGAGGTGATTTGATATAGCTCAATGCTTATCCTAAAAACGTTTCATTGCACTTATAACATGGATTTTTTTAATTGTGTTTAAAAAATTAAATAAATAATCTGAAATATATAAAATATTCTTTGCAAAAAAACTGTATTAATGCACCAATTAAGTTTCAGATTAAAGTGACAAAAGTAGGGAAATGTGGTGTTAGGGTTTCCAACCCTAACATCTCACCCCCACCCTTCAAGTAGAATAGGAAAACACATTGGGCTGGATATTCAAACTGCGCCATTCTGACGCACAAGCGCTTGCGATGCGCAAAATAGTTGTGCAGGGGTGTGGCCGGGGTGATATTCAAAGGAGTTGCACTATTGAGCAACTCCTTTGAATATCACCCCCCAGCCACAGCCACTGTGCATGGTGCAGTGGAACTTGCGCCACCGCAAGTTGTCAGAGTGGAGCATTCAACTTGCGGTGGCGCAAGTACCATTGTGCCATGCTCAAAATCCCGATATTCAAAAGGTGACATGCAAATGGGGCCATAATTCATGCAAGGCGCAGGGGGGGCCATTTGCATCTGATTATGGAGCCATTTGCATGCCATTAGCATGTAGGTGCGCCGATCCCCGAGGACTTGTGCCTGGCACCCTGCCAGGCAGCAGTCGTTGGGGACCGACACCCCCTGCAGCCCGATTGCAGGCTGCATTAGTTAAAAAACAACCCCCCCAATACATCCCTGGTGGTCCAGTGGACCAAGAAGCCTGATCGCGGGCTGAATCACTTTAAAATACAACCCCCTCTCCTCCCGAACATAGCCCTGGTGGTCCAGTGGACTGAAACTCCCGTTCACGGGATGTAGGCACAGTAAATACCCCCAACACATCCCTGGTGCCTAGTGTTCCCCACCCACCACCCATGAAGCCCCACCACACTCCCCGACAGCGGTGGCGCAGCATCCACCGCCTACCACCCGCCACCCGTGGACCCAGCTGCCCGGTAGGGCTGCATGCCAGTGGTGAGAGCAGAGCCAATGGGCGTGCAGCCCGCCACATAAAGACAGTCCAGTTTTGTGAATCTTTCACAAAACTGGAGCTATCTTATACGTATGGGCTGCCGCCCATTAGCTCTTGCTCTGCCAGCGCAGCCCACCAGGCAGTGATCGGTGGCATGGCACAGGCGGGAATGAGATACTACTCAACTGCCAGGGGAGGCGGGGTGGTGAAACTGTGAGTGAGCAGAAGACACCAAACACCAAGAGATGAGCCAGAAACAGCCTACATACATCCTTGATCGAGAATTTGATCACTAATAATTCCTGCCCATCCTGCGAGGCGGGTTTCAGTCTATGTTCCAGGAGGGGTTGTATTTAAAGTGATACAGCCAGCGATCAGAATTCTTGGTCCAATGGACCACCAGGGATGTATTGGGGTTGTTTGAAACTAATGCAGCCCGCGGTCAGGCTGGTGGGGGGCATTTCTGCTGTTGCCCGCGATCGGGCCAGTGGGGGGTGGTGGTGGGTATTTTCACTCTTTCGTCCATGATCGGGCTGCAGGGGGGGCACAGGGAGTGGGTTGGGGGTCAGCCACAGGTGGCAGCTGTTGTGTTGTGCCCTGCAATGCAGCAGCTCACCAGTGGGTGGCCCTTGACTTGAGACTTTTTTGTTTGGCTCAAAGCTGTGCAGGCGCAGGTTGGGGGTTGCGCCTGCACAACTCTGCACAGCCCGGCTGAATATTGGGCTGTGCAGTTTATGCATGGTTCCTCCCCCTCCAGTTCAGCATGCATTCATTTGCATTGCGCTGTTGCTCAGCATGTTTTCTGTGGCGCAACTGCCTCCTGCTGAATATCGCAGAATGGAGCAAGTTTGGACTTGAGCAGGTGCAACCCTATTGCGCATGGCTCAACCCTTTGGAATATCTGGCCCATTATGTTTTTTGCTGTGCTAAGTTTTGCACATCAGGGCTGGGGTCTTCCTTGGGGTTATCAACCCTAATGATCGCTCCTATCTGATCAGCAAATAAGCCCAGATGTGCAGACTACAGTATATGAAATTGGATTAGTGGTAGGGTTGATAACCCCATGGAAGACCCAAGCACTGATTTGCCAAGATGCAGAACAGCTAAAGCCATAATGTCTTTTTTTTTCCCTTTTGCTGTTTGGAAGGTGGGGGTGGGGTGTTAAGATCTGAAACCCTAACACCACTCTTCCTATTTTTGTCACTTTAATCTGAACCCTAACTGGTGCATTAACGCAGTTTTTTTGCAAAACATTTCCTTACTTTTTGAGATAATGTAGTGTAATCATGTCCTCACTCAGCCATGTCCCTTCAGTGCCTTTTTAGACACACCCATCTGCCTAGGGAAGTGCAGAGCCAAAGGGTCCTAAGCTTCCATCCCTTCATAGATTGACAGATTCATCTAGCTGGGAAGTGTAGGTCCCTCTGGTACCAGCATTTCCATGCCTCTAGAAAAACAATTAGTGTACTTGGTTGTAATCATGTTTTTCTTGTGAGGCTTAGTTCAAAGGGAACTATATACTAAGTGTCCCTCTTAACTGCCAGCACTTGATTATATATGAGCAAAAATATGTCTTTCATTTTTTTACCCATTCATCAATCAACTTTTGTCAGTTTGCTCTGAAATTTGCCATGGTTGTACTGAAAGGCTAGATACTGTATATCTTTGGTACATTTTTTATGAGGATTGGACTTTCATCATAGATTTGACTCCATGGTGAAAACAGGAGCTAATTTTGGGGTGTAGTACATACCCCATGATTGTTTCAGGGGATTATGTTTTAGTGTTGCATTACTCATTGACACCTTTTTTTGATATATGCATTGTTCCTTAACTCCAATTATTGGCATCCTTATGACTTGTTAAAGTTGCAATCTTATCTTATGAGAATTTTAATTTTTTTTTTTTACTTTTTATGTTTTTTTAATATGGCACTTAATTTTTTTTAGGGGGATGTTATGTGTACATGCTGTAGAAGTCAGTAAGACTTTTCTTTTAATATATAGATTGTTTCCTAACTGCAAATAGTGATGGAGTTATGGCCTGTTAAAGTTGAAATGAGAAAAAAAGTCCATTTTTGGTTTTCGTATGAATAAATCTTTTTTTATTAGAACAACATAATCTCATGAAAAAAGATTCCTTCATATGAAAAACGAATGTGAAAACAACTAAGTCCACAAATTCTTTTTTCATAAGAAGGAATCTTTTTGTGAGATGGTGTCATTCTCACAAAAAAGATGCCTTTGTATAACAAAAAGAATACAAAAAAAACAAAGTCAAAATTCTTTTTTGTATGAAGGAATCTGTTTTTCATTAAATTGCGTTAGTCTCACAAAAAAAATTTGTTGATATGAAAAAAGAATGTGAAAAAGAACTTCTAAGTCCAAATTCTTTTTTTATATGAAGGCAATATTGTTTCATATGGCCCTATTCTTGTTTCATATGGCCATGAGTGAAAAGAAAATTGTCTTAAAAAAAAATGAGTTAAAAACACATTTCTGGGACACTTAACCAAAAACCAACTGCAGAATCCACCTATTGGGTTCCCAATTAGCAAGATACATGTACTGACGTGTTTCCATGATATGATTTTATTGGTTTCCAAACATTTTTATTTTGAAATAAAAAAAAAAAACAGAAACAAGATGACAGTCATAAAAAACTAATTTTTTTTTTCACAAAAAAATATTACCACAATATGAAACAGAATCCTTTTTTGTATGTCCCAAATTCATATTTTTCATATGAAACAGCTATGCAAAAGAACATACTGAGCACGGTCAGCACTGAAATTTCAAATCCTTGTAATTCTAAAATGCATTAATATTTGTTCACAAAACCAATGAAAGACACCACTCCGGGCCAAGCCTTTGAACCCTAAAAAACTTTTGACCAGAATTCTAAACTTTCTTGGTGCTGGGTGATGACAAACAAACAGCAAAAGATCCCAACTGTGTTCACTTTTTTCACTATCTAGATCTAGGAATCTGTACATCCAACCAGAATAAAATTTCAAACATCAAGAGGCATTGCCTCTGAGATGATGCAGGCAAAATTTTGTGCAAGTCTATTGAACAATGGCACAGCTATTAAAGTGCAAATATAGAGGTTTAACAATAAACAGCCTACTCAACCCTATCAATATTCGGAAGCATTCTGGATGAATGGATTTGGTACATTGCATAACAATACAAAACAAGCATTTGTCAATGCCGAATGTTTGCTTACTGGCATTGGCAGTGGTAGTGTAGAAGTTACAGAGCTGCGTAATAGGAATGGCAGTGAAGTATTGAACTGAAGCCAACCCCACCACCACCCTGCAGAGAGTGACAGGCATTGGGGTGTGCATTTGGGTCGTCAGGCATATGACTACGCCATTTCACCACACCCCACTCTGCAGAGACTGACAAGTGTGACGTGTTCCTTGGGGTCTTTGGCCCTTATGCGCACCCCATTTCATTAGGAAATATGGTGAGATGGGTGCGATATAGGAGAATGGGGTGAAGTTTGGGTCCGAAGAGCCCAAGGCATACCTCGATGCCTCTCAGTGACTGCATGGTGTGGAATGGTACGAGCATCACAGGCAAGAATCCAAAGTCACACCCCTGATTCCTGTCATTCTCTATAGGGTTGGGCAATTTAGTTGAAAAGCCTAATACCTCAAGCATTCGTTGGTATTTTAACTCCAAATTTTCAACATATTTGGTTTGTGACCCCACCTCATGAACAGGGGGAATATCAGTTTGGTAGCAGCTGCTTATGCACAGTGACTACGGGTTTAGCACCACAGGTGCAAAAATATTCCCAACAGGCTGTAAAAATGACAGCTGTACTCTTTCATGGGGAGGTGTAAAAATGGCTATGTTGCAAATGTGTAGTAAAAATATTTAAAAAAAGGTGAAGTCACGAGCGTACATAGAAACTGTGCAACGCACACCCATTATATAAGTAGGTTGGGGATATTTTATATCAGATTGTCAACTCAGGCATTTTGTTTCCTCCGATAATGAACAGTGTCACTGTGATTTTCTTTATCTGTGCCGAACAATGATTTCCCACAGTGACCACGCATCTCTGCACTGAAAGTGTGAAAACACACTTCGGCCATGTTGTGAAAAATGGCAGCTGTACTGTTTATCAGGAAGTGTGGAAAAATGCCACTAGTGAAAATCTGGACTGAAAATATTACAAAGTCACGAACTAATGAGGGTGCGTGGAAACTGCACAATGCTCTCTCATAACACAGTCATTTTATGGACTTTTGTCACCAAATTTTCAACATAGCCAATTTAAGACCTCTGCTCATGAACAGTGTAACTGTGATTTTCTTAATCTGTCCTAAACATTGCTTTCACACACCAACAGCACCATTGTGCGCTACATGTGCAATAACACATTTTGGGAGACAAATGAAAAATTGCAGCTGGACTGTTCATAAGGAAGCTTAACAAAATGGACATGTTGAAAATCTAGAGTGAAAATATTAAATTTACAAACTTACGAGCATGCATAGGAACTGTGCAACGGACGCTTGTAAAAGTCATTTTTAAGCATTTTTTCACCAAGTTTTCAACATAGCCATTTTAAGACCTCTGCTCGTGACCAGTGTCACTATGGTTCTATTAATGTGTCCCATACATTGAGTTTGCACCGACTATGCCTATGCGCTACATGGGCGGAAACACGCTTGGGCAGGATGTGAAAATGACAGCTGTACTGCTCATAAGGAGGTGTGGAAAAATGGCAATGTTGGAAATCTGAGTGGAAATATTGAAAATTTGCAAACCTCTGACGTGCATAGAGACTGTACAGCGCCTCATAAAACAGTCATTTTAGGAATTCTGTCACCAATTTTTCAACATTGCCATTTAAGATCTCTGCTCATGAACAGTGACACTGTGATTTTCTTAATGTGTCCCATACACTGAGTTCGCTAGCGACTGCGCCATTGTGCGCTACATGAAGTGGGCATACATTTTGGGTGAGATGTGAAAATGACAGCTGTACTACTCATAAGAAGGAGTGGAAAAATGGCAATGTTGAAAATCTGGGTGGAAATTTTGAAAATTAGCAAACCTATGGCGTCGTAGGAACTTCGCATAACATACCTTCATCAAAACAGTCATTTATAAGAATTTTTTCACAAATTTTCAACATAGCCATTTCAAGACCTCTGCTCATGAACAGTGTCACTGTGATTTTCTTAATTTGTCCGTGTATTGATTTACTTTTGCCGACTCGCCATTCTGCGCTACAGGGGTGAAACACATTTTGGGTGAGATGTGAAAATGACAGCTGTACTACTCATAAGACAGTGTGGTGAAATGGCAATGTTGAAATCTGGAGTGAAAATATTGAAATTCCTCGAACTACGAGCCTCGTAGAAGACTGCTCTGCGCTAGTTAAACAGTCATTTTGGAATTTTGGCATCAAATTTTCAACATGGGGTTTTGGGCCCCCTTCTCATGAATGATTTCACTGTCATTGCAGTATTCGGTCGAAGGGTGATTTCGCAGTCACTGCACAGTCACTGCGCGAAATCACAACACGAGCCCGAATAACGCCAAGGACAGTGACATCATTCATGAGAAAAGTCCCCAAAACCCCATGTTGAAAATTGGTAAAATCCAAAATGCCTGAGATATGCAATAAAGTTGAACCCTCCTATCTAGCCCATTATACAGCTTACGGCATTTCCTCAGTTCGCGGTCGTCTTTGAAGAGTGCAGGCGTGTTCGGTCCACGAAGATCGTCGTGCCAGACTCCGGAGGAAGTATGGGGTGAGGGGGTGTGGGAGGCTGGGTGCACAGTGGGTGGGTGCGGGATGTGGGAGGGCTCAGGAAGCGCGCCCGTGGGACAGTTTTGTTTACAGGAAAAAAAAAAATGACGTCGCGGGACCGCTTGCCGCGCTGGTGGGCTCCAAGCGTGGCACAGACTGGGAGGACGTTCAGCCGGCGGGGATTGGGCACCCCATCGGCAAAAAAATTAAAAAATCAACGCGGACCATTTGCCACGCTGGGGTGGGCTCTCAGTGTGGCACAAGGACTTTGGGGGAGGGGTCGCGTTCAGCGATGGGGAGTTTGGCACCCCGTCGGCAACATGATGGATTGCCACGCTGGGGTGGGCTCCCAGTGTGGCATCAACTACTGGGGGACCCGAGGGCAGTGCAGCTGAGCCCGGCCAGAGTTGGGCACCCCGTCGGCTCTGCATGCGTCTTGGGGCGCGCGCCGCCCTGCGGCTGGGGGGAGCTGCTCGTGAGCAGCTTCTTCGCTGCTCACTCAAGCATAGCTCCCTTTCACTGAGGAGGTTACTGCATTTGGAGCGTGTCATAGACAGCTCCAAAATGCATTGGCTTACAGGCTGCTGCCAGCACAGTGCCTGAATTGGAGGAGGAGGTGACACACCTCTGAAATCTCTGATGAAGGCACTATGTTTCTTGCACATGCGTGCAAGCAAATATAATTAAATGAAGAAATTGATTGGGTCCCAGTTTCATAGGTTGGTCTTTCTGACCAGCTGTTGTTGTTTCCCAATGGCCCTTCCCTAATTTAGCTAACCGCCTTTACTACCAAGTGTCAGTTTTGCAGTTTTTGACTGTACCTTTCCTCCCACCCTTTTGTTTTATACCCCTTTCCTTCCACCTCCCTTGTCCTATCCCATCCCTTATTTCCCTGTCCACCTCATGGTCATACAATAATCTATAATTTATTTAGTTTAGTTATTATTTTTTATTCTGGACTCTATGGGCTAGTGCTCTGGTAGCTGTGGTCGCCATGTGAGCAGGCCCATTTTTTTTGGTCTCATCCCCAGCACCACAGTATGGCACAGGCACACTATACCTTTTCATTATTTCTTATATGGTTATCTGTTGAAATCTATTTACTACTGAAGAAATTGTTGTACATTGCTACTCAGTGAAACATGTATTGATTGGAGCCTTTTCAACTAAGCTGGGGGTCACATCCATCTGAAGAAGGCACACAGATTTAATACTGCATGTTTATGGTTGAGCACTAGTGATGTCCTCACATCACTAAAATCTGCACATCACCATGATAACATGGTCACGTCCCTGTGTGGAGCTTTAAATAACAGATCATGGAGATGCCAAACAGCTATGCCTGAACGGCATTTTGTGGAAGGTTCCATGATACTTTAGCAGTGTCCCTGCTGGTACATTTTCTAAGAACTGTGAACTTGAGAGTTAAACACTTACATGCTGATTCTAGCTGAAAATAACATGTATTTAAGCTTACACTTGTTATGGTGAAAAAAAGAATGCTATGAATGTTGTTTATACTGTATATATATATTTACTTTTAGGACCACAACCTCAATAAAGCTGAAATAGCATGCAATGAAACATTGGTTGATGGCTGTGCCCAGTGATGAATTTCAATATGAAGTATACCTGATGCTGAAGAAATTTATTTGATGTCTGCTTGTCTATTTTTATTGAACACTGAAGGTTCCCTGTCCATGAGCACACCACACAAACTGATCAAGGAGGCTGGTTGGTTTAGTTTCAGTAATAACAATTTTTACCAATTTTACTGCAGGCTTAGTCTGAGGGATTGCAATGAAGGAAATCCATAGGAGATCTATTTCAGCTTGTGGTATTTATGATAGAATCTTTCCAGTAGGACTGGAGTTTTGAAACAGATATCAAACTGAGTGTCATCCTAGGTGTGGATAGGAGCATAGATGTCTGTGGCAAAAATGTCCGTGGACTCTCAATAATTTGTGTGTCACAAAAATTCTGTCTGGGGAATCTTCTAAACCTCCCCTGCACTTGAAATGTACAACATTCTCCTCCTCACTGGTTCACCCATGTTTGCAAAAAGACCTGCCGTCCAGAATTCATTCATTCATTCATTCATTCATTCATTCATTCATTCACTTGGAGAGTACCCTTCAGCACTGGTACCCATTTACAAATGTTCCAAGTCAAATGTTGTTACAAACAAAACAATAATCAATTCCAGTGGAATATAGTCAAGACAGATGCAACATATTTTAGATATATAGATTAATTTAAATATACAGTAGCAAAACAGTGTGAAGTTTCAGCATAACTAATGCAAGTTCATAGATTATTGGAAGCAAGTAGACTTAGAACTGGAAGAGAGGGCTGTGTGCAGTGCTCTTTTAAAATGGGCAATATTTGAGATGCTTAGTAGGGATTCATGCAACTCATTCATCCAGCCTATTCCCCTAACAGCAAAGGAGCCCTTAGCTAGTTTGGTTCTCCAGAGAGGCAGTTCTAGCCCATACATTGTCCTGCTTCTAGTATTATATAGATATCTAACAGGGTTGAAGCAGTTTCTTATGGCCAGAAGTGTGAGGCCCAACAACAGTGCATTTTTGAAAGTAGACAGGTTTGGTGTTTTAATCTACCATACAGAGATAGTTGATTGGTGAGGAAGTACATGGTGCAACTTTGAATGAGACTGTCAGCCCCCAGTTTAAAGCAAAAGTCATTAGCGCATATCACCTTGACCCTGTTTAATACAGTGTCACATGCAGCAGCATACACAGGGAGGCCATAGTCAGTGAGAGACAGGACAGTACTAGCAACATCAAGAAGCCTCGATTCAGCTGAATGTTTGAGGCAGTGCCAATACAGGGTGCCCAGCCTTCTATTTGCCATGGTAACAATGTTGTCCACATGCAGGGCAAATGATACGATATCATCCAGTATAACATCAAAGTACTTAAAGGTTTCTACATGTTCAAGACATTGCCTCTTGCCTTCCACATCCTTGATGGGACCATCTTGGAGGACACCTCCTCATTTAGATATCTGGGAGTTTGGCTGGACCAGCACCTCAACTTCTTTGTGTATATCGATGCTATCCTGAAGAAACTGCTCCCCAAGCTTGGTGCTCTATACAGGAATCGTAGTTGCATCCCATTGACTGGGAGGTGTGAAATTGTCCAGAAGATGATACGTCCCATCTTTGACTAATGTGACATAGTCTATGGTGCTGCTCTCAAATCTTCCTTGACCTAGTTGGACACTCTCTTTAACTCCTTCTGCCACTTTGCTATCGACTCTCATTCCCGCTTCCACCACTGTGAACTCTATCGCTCTCTAACCTTCCTTCCACTATCTCACAGATGCATCTCTCCCTGTTTCAAATTAACCTCCAAATTCTGGTTTGGGGGCTTCCCTCCTATCTCTCATCCTCTCTCACCACTCCACTTCCCCCCACCCACTCTCTCAGATCAAATGACGCCTGCACCTTGACAGTCCCTCTCCACTCCACCCTCACCAGTCAGACTGGTTTTGCCCATCGTTTCTCTAAAATCTGGAATTCCCTCCTCCCTGAAATATGACACTCCTCCTCCAACTATTCCCTTACCTCTGCCCTACACAATTCCCTTTCCCTCAGCTGGTCCTGCTTTAACCCACCTTAATACCTATCCCCAGTCTCTGCCTTCCTACCATGACCCCCCCCCCAAGCAGGGTTCTCAACATCCTTTTTTTTTTTTCAATCTTGTTTTAATCTCCTTACATTCTGAAACTCTCTCAGGCTACCTCTTCTTGCCAGCTTCTCTACCACCAACCTGGTCCCCTGCCTCTTCACAGGGTATGCTGTCCCTCTTCTGTCCTCCAACCAAGGAACCCCCCCAGCTCTGAGCCACCTGGGGCAGGGCCACCACTCCTACCAGTGGTTTATCTTTAATATAGTGCCAGCTGGTGAGGAGGAGGGGAGAGAGGTGGAGGCAAGTTCCGGTGATGGCATGTGGTGGTGGCCCAGAGAGGAGCCATCGCCTATCCAGGTATAAGGGGGTTTTCTCTCTTGTGTGCCCCTGAGCACAGCATGCAATGGCATCAGCACACAGTTGCCCATAGACACCTGCCACGCTAGTGCCCCGATTCCTATTCCTGTGCTAGTAGTACCCCCAGTCTCCACCGAGGGTCTCTACTGTGCCAGGAAGACCCCAGATCCCTCCCAGGGAGAGGAGAGCTGTCCCTTGGATGCTCAATCCAGCTCCCTCCCTTGCTGACCCCCAGTACCTGGACTCGCTCCCAAACCAGGGTTGCTGGCATGGCGCAACATGTGGCGTCCAGTGCCTCAACCCTCAGCACCACCGGGTTGGCTGGTTCTCAACATCCTGAAGGGGGAAATCAGGAAATTGCTACCCCTTCTCCTCATATTCAGTTCTTGCCTCTTCCCCCTCTCTTCTCCACCTGCCCTTCTCAGTCACCAGTGTGCACAACCTAACCCCATCCTTTTTACTCCAACAGCACTTGCGTACTACCTCGAGCCTGCTCCTGGTTCACTCATACACTATAAATGGTTCTATCGCATTATTACTGTTTTGTACATTTATATGTTCTTTCATATGATTTTGGACATGTATTGTAATTTATCCAATGTTCCACTACTGTTTATTGTACAATACCTTGTGTTCCACCTGTTGCACAACCTTACAATGTTACATTGTTTGTTCTATCCACATACTATTGTAACTGATCAACCTTCACAACCCTATGTAACACCTCCATCCAGGTTGCACCATGAGACAAGCAACTTGTTTTTCAGTGTGCCCTCCTGGTGAAACATTTCAATAAATAAATAAATAAATGACCAGTGGGGGATCTTTTATTTCAATTGTGGGCATGAGAAGAGCATTTTATTTCCGTTATAGTTCAGTACCAATTTGTTGACAGTGAACCTTTTTTTCCAGAGACTCAAAGTTGGCCTGGAGGCCAACAGAGATTTTGCATTGTCTATTTCTGGAGAATATGACAGCATTATCTGCATATAATTGTACACTTGCAGACTAGCACACCTCAGATAGATTATAAATAGACAGTCCAAATAAGAGGGGGTCAAGTATTGAACCCTGGGGCACTCCTTATGCCCTAGAGGAAGCCACCACATTTTGCATGCTTGTATCAGTTGGAGAGGTAACTTTGAAATCAAGCTACTGTGTCCAGAGAAATGCCTAGAGAGAAGAGCTTGTCAAGCAGTAGCTTCTGATAGACTAAGTGGACAACCTTAGTCAGATCAATATAGAGGGTTCCAACCATGTCTCTGCTGTCGAGGGCCTGATGCAGGTAGCTAGTAAATTCAACTAGGACAGTGTTGATACTATGCATGTTTCTGAACCCATACTGTTGTGGACACTGGATGATGTATTTTTCCAGGTAGATGACCAGCTGGTCAAAAATGATTCTCTCCATGGCCTTAGACAGCGGATACAGAATGGAAACTGGTCTATAGTCAAACAGATTAGAATGGTTGCTATTTTTGAAAACCAGCATGACTAGCTTGGTTTTCCATACCCAAGGAGAAAATTTTAATATTTTGGTTTCAGTAATAAACAATATTGTTACTATTTTTACAGTGGGCTTAGTCTGAGGGACTGCAATGAAGGAAATCCATAGGGGACATATTTTAGCAGGTGGTATTTATGCCAGAATCTTGCCAGGAGGATTGGAATTTTGAAACAGGTATTGAACTTGGTGTCCACTATCTCCTCTGACTACATCCTCTGTCATGGATGAACCAGGTGAAGTGGTCCCTGATTTTGAACTCAGTTATGGGAATCAGGGGACATGTTTATCAGTATCATTGTTAAGAGTCACTATTAGCATTTTAAATATATGCAGTCTGGTTTCTTCATAAGTAAGGCCCTGAATTCCTTAGGTTTTAGAGACTTGGGTGGTATGCTTTTCCATAGCTACATTTTAGCCTACTTGATCACTCAATATATGTTGTGTTAGCCTGAAATCATTAAATTGTTTGGCATGTGTTGTATTTCTTCTGTGGATAGTATTTCCTTTTCACTGTTTTGTGCTAGATGTTCTTTCACAATTGCTCCCTTCCTGGTTGGGGGATACATTCTCCTCTGTGTCACGCTGTGCATGGGACTCCAGTGGGTTTCTGATGATTTTAAAGCTGAATTTGACTTCTGTTGCAGGAACTGTGGATACATTTAAAGTAATAGGAGCAGACTGTCACTGGAATCTTGTCCCCATTCAAAGTGTATTGTCACTTGGTTTAACTGTTTCCACCTTTTCTGCTACAGTATTTAACAGACTTTGTATATTTTTTTTTTGTCTTATCTATTTATGTTCCTCCCTCTGGCACCCCTGCTGGACACTCCTTCAGAGTGCCAATGCCCACTACACCACCACCTCAACCCCACACCACCATCTCCCAACCCTGTCTTGCAACCTTACCAGGGTAACCCAATTTTTCCCTATGTCGGGAGGGTCCATCTCCTTCAAGGGGGAAGCACTGGGAGGTACAACAATGTATCCTTGGAGGCCGCCACAGAGTCAATCTGGACTGTCCAGGGCTTTGTGGCAGTGTGGTCCAGGTGCTCATCATCTGTTTGGCAGAGGGCCCATTTTCACATTTTCTTGGTCTGCCCCACACAGTAGACTGCGTAAGGATGGCATCCTGAGGTAGGGATGTACAGGGGGACCGTGTTGAAGCTTCACACACCCAAGCATGTCCCCAATCCACCTCTAGGAGCCCAGGCTCAACCAAGCCCCCTGGAAGGGTAGTGTCCAATGGACTCTTGTAAATCACCTCCCTGCCTGTCTCCACCCATGGTACCAGGACTCAGGGCATGAACCTGGGTCAGCAGTGTGCCAAGCAAACCCCTTCACTCGGTGCCATGGACCTGGCCTGACTTTCTAATAATAATGACATTATCTTTTTTCACTATCAGTAGAAACTTTGCTATGTGATGTTTTCTGCACTACAGTCTTACCCGCCATGTTGTTTGCCCCGTCAGCTGCATTGGGCATGGCAGCTGGCTTGGATGATACTGTATCACTGATTGTAACTACAGCTGTATTATCAGTTTTGATGGCCCTTCCTGACAGCGACTCCATTCTGGGTCATGGTTTGGATGACCAGTGCTTACTACATGGAATCATCTCCATCCAGTCCTCAGAAGGGTTTTGTCCACATTCCATTCTTCTCCTTGCTCATTTTGATGACATTTTTCACATTGCTGCTCACTGCATCCTCTTCTCAGTCAGAGGTAGCAACCTGCCTCCAATTTGGAATAACCACTCTTCCAAGGATTTTGTGCTGACTAAAGAGGCTGACTGAGTCCATTTAGCGGTAAGCTGCTCTTGATTCTCTGAGATGCTGAATCAGTCTTTTGTGAATTAGATAAGTCCAAGGGAGTAGCTTCTGAAATATCAGTATTTTTTTTCTTTTATTTCATCATAGAGAGTTTTTCTTTCAATTATATGTCCTCTCTTCTTCCTCTACCATTACCAGAAGCACCCTTTTCATTTCATCCAGTTCTCTCCTGAGAATTTGTTCCTCAGCCAACCATTTCTCTGCAGACGCTAAGTCCATCTTAAAATCTTCTTCACTTCATGCCACTTTGTCCCTTCCAGGATTACTCAAAACCTGAGCTGGCTGGACCTCTGTGAATATGTGGGAGGAAAGGTGGCCTTCTTCTCTGCCACTGAAGCCTGTGCTGCACTCTTCCTTCTGAGATTTCCATACTATCCAGATTGACAGAATGGCTCCCCTACTGAAAATTAGGCAAGGATCCCCTGTGTTGTGGACAACATGCTGCTTATCATTAAAACTGGCCAGTGTAACCCACCCCATGATACACCTTGATACACCTTTATGTGAACTGACACAGCTCAGTGAGCCTTTCCTGGACACAAGTTACAAATAATCATTACTGCTAAATCCCATTGAATAATAATGAATATTACTGTAATATAGCTAGATATAACAATTTTTACTGTATCTCTGGCTGCCACTATATGAGCTGTGTCCTTGAAATTTTAAAACCCAATGAACAGTTCTTACAAATTAGGTATTGCACTTGCCTATATCTGTCAGCAGTCCAGCAATACAGTATCCTTAACTTAGTCTGCTCTACACTGATACTATTGTAATCTCCCTCCAATTGACATGAAGGGGTTAATAGATCTAAATTACAACAACGAACTGCAAAATAAGTGCAGTTTATTGAAGCTTACGAATGGCATTTCAGATCTAGGGCTTTGATGATGCTTTGCTTCTTCAAGGGGAGGGGGATGGAGTCAAGCACTATTTACAGTATGTGGCTGTCAAGTGCAATTTATTGAAAAATACAAATAGCATTTAAAATCCCTGGCACTTTGATGTTGCTCTGCTTCTTCATGGGGGGGAGATGGAGTCAAGCACTGTTGATGTCACTGTCACTTTAACATTCACTTGTGTTTAAAATGGGGGAATTATGTTTTTTGACTACATTTATTTTACAGCTTTTTGGTGTGCGCTGTTCCAGTTGTGATTCTCTGTAGTCTGTAGCCAATAAACAGCAGGACTCTCCTCTGTCATGAGCATGTGTTATATGTAAGTGTACTTTTCTAATATTTCCAACTTCTCTGCACTCTGAAACTGTGTTGCTCTATACTCAAGAAATTAGTAACTGTCAATGATGTTGAAATACTCTTTTTCTTTCTGTTGTTCGTGTGAACAACTTAAATGCCCAGGGGTATAAAATCTGTGATTTTTAATAACTCTGGAGGTACAGGCACTAGGCTGAGGAGGGTGGCATCCAAACCCCAAGGTGCTCCATAGATTGCAACAGCACTTTCCCAAGATGTGATAAGTTTTCCAGTGTGTTGCAGGCAGCCTGCATGCCTCAGCTCCATATTCTCTTCAAGGGATTTCTTTCCCAGACTGTGAGAGGGGCCTCCTCAAGAGATCTACCATGACAGCTCTCCAGCACCTGAGTACAGTCCTTTAAAAGATGTTCCAGCCTGCAGGCACATTTTCTAGAGAGTGGAATTGCAGTAAATTATATTAATAATGGCCTTGTAGTTCCCCCCTCTATTTCAAGATTTGTATTATTTCTGCTGCTAACACAATGTCATGGTGCAAGACCCACACAATGTCATAGTGCAAGACCCAGTCTGTTGTTTGACCTAGAGCACAGTGTGCTAGTTGTATTATTGCTGCTGAAGAACTGTGTATTCTCCATAACATTGCAAACACACACTGTTATTAATCGTCTGCCCATGTCCTATAGCAGTTAGCCTTTATTTATATTATTGATATTGTACTTTGTGTCCAGAATATCAGAAATTATTGGCAAAACAAAAAAAAATAGTTGCAACCAAGGGAGCAGGTAATTTGGTAAATTTATTACCTACAATAGCAGAAGCAATTGTTTGAACAGATAGCCTTAGCAAACCCCAGCTCTTGGAGCACAATACAGCTCTTCTTCAGGAAATTAATTGTTATTGCTAGTGGACTGCATGTCCCTTACAACTGTGAAAAGAGAGTGATATTGACTGTGTTGTGACAGAATGGCACAAGCAAGGCAAAGCAATTTTATTTTTATGGTTCCACATTCCAGGGACTCAGAACAATGTACAATAAAATATATTATAAATACAGAAGAGAATTACTTAAAATAGATGTATAAACAATAATAAAAAAAAATAGTCAGTGCTAAAAACATGTTACAATAAGTAATGCTTAAGTCCTTTCTTAAGAGTCTCTACAGAGGGTAAACTCCTGAGATGGGATGGAAGGGAGTTGCAGAAAGATGTGACTATGATCTAGAAAGCGCTATCATCTGATTGCTCTAAATAAGATCTTAGGTCAGCCCACACCATCTTTTCGGTGGAGCAGAGAGAGAGTGGCCAGTAGTGTACCAGACCAAGATATCTTTATAATAGCTGGGACCCAAACTGTGCAGGACTTTATTAACAGTGCAATCTTAATGGTTGTGCACCACCTAATGGGTAGCCACTGCAAATGTGGCAGAACATGTGTGATATGCTCTTAATAGAAAGCTCCCATAATCAGCTTGACAACAGCATTTTGCACCCACTAGAGGCAATGCACCAGCCCTGCAGATAGTCATAGGTGCACATCATTGCAGTAGTCCATTCTTGAGGCAACCAAGTAATGAACCAAGGTTGCCAGAACCTCTTGCACCAGACAGGGATTAACCTGAAGATGTTCTGCAATCAGAAAAATCCACTGCAGGCTATGGCTCACACATGATGTTCTAGTGTCAGTCATGAGCAGAGATGTGAATTTTGTAATTTGCTGGCAAAGTTGGTACAAATCCATGATATTCACATTTTCAAAAACATTTGTGAATTCCACAGCTGAACTGGCAACTTTGTCAGTGGATTTAAAAAAAAAACTGAAAATCATCCCCCCAACCACTGTGCTATGAAACCCCTCCTTCACCCAAGAACATAAAAAAAAATTAAACACCCCATTTCCACCCCCTTCTGGTACCCACTTTCCTCCTCAGCTCCACTGCCCCCGGTGAACATCACACTGCTGCTTTCCTTTAACAAAATGTAATCCCTTGCTCCCATCCAGCATGCTAAATACACTTCCTCCACCTACTCCCACTCAAGTGCCACTGTCTTTAATACTTAGTTCTAGTCTGTCACCCAACCCCCCCTCTGGTCTTCACCACACTCCTGCCCCCATCAGCACTCATAAAATATAACCTGCAAATAAAGAAAGTGTTCCCCCAGTGGGAAGCATCTCAGGCTAAGAGACTCCTGGCAGTCTACTGCCATGTAGAACCCATATTGGCCTCACTGCAGATCTGGTGCAGTCCTGAGACTGCCTTGAGCATCTCCCCCACAGAAACTGTCAGAAATTCACTCCAAACCATTGGAGTATGCCAGTACTTATCAACTCCATAACTACTGGCCCATGATAGGCCACTTAGAATGATCATGGCGCTAATAGAAGGCACCCCGTCCAGAAAGAAATTTCCAAACTCCTTGCACATTCTAGAGATAAAGCTCCATTGTTCTGCAAGCAGGCAGGCATAATGAAGTAACCTGTCTACAGTGCTGAAGAGCTAAGCCTATGTGTTTCTACCTAAGGCCACATACCATGACAAGAATACTGCCCTTTTCAGGGTCAATGCCTTCTGATAGTCCTTGTAATGAGATCTCAGAGCCAGTCTGTCCTTCACTGAGCTAGACCTCCTCCAGGAATGTTCCAAGCACCACCCTATCAACTTCCTCCACCTCAGCTCATCATCTTACCATAGCAAGCTGTGATGTGAAATGAGTGGGCAGACATGGTTGGTGCAAAGGAGTTATGCACCAGCAAAATTACTATTTTATAGCTATCAGTGGTGGATGCTGTATCATCTTACACACCAACACCATGCCTGGGATATTCAATCACTCCAGAAGCTTCTGGGGCTACAGAATTTATTTTGGGTGTAAATGGATCATCTCTGCAGGTTAGGAAATTGAATATGGGGTCCCAATAGGAACTGCACAGAATGGTTGTCTAATCACCCCACAGGACCCTCACTGATGTCCCAGATATTCAGCCCACTTGAGAAGATGAGCCCAAGATGTGGCCATGTTCATGGATAACAAAGGTAAACACCTATGTAAGGCCCAACGAATTCAGTAACTGGACGAGCTGCTGAGCAAAATGTGAATTTTCATTGTTGACCCATTCATTGAAATACCCCCACCCACCCACTATTAGGTAAGGGTTATCAGTGGCAGAAAACACACAGTTGTGCACTCATCCAGAGTTTAGCAAGTGCATACTCGACTCAGAGACCAAGATGACACAGGGGAATTACACCCCAGTACATTAGGACTGTTTGTGCCACACTCTCGAATGGTTAATACATTTGTTGGCTTTTCACTTTAACTTCTACTTGGTTTCAATTCCCTGTTTTATCTTTATCCAATGAGAGGTCAATAATGAAATTCACAAACTCCCATAGGAACTCCAGTCCCTACCCTATGGGGTGTTACACTAAGAGAATCCTACACCTCACACCTGCATTGCTCTTTATAACCACACATTCAAATAACTCCATCTCTTTCCATTGGTAAACTGCTGGTCTTCAGCAGAATCTAAAACAGATTACCATCCTTTCCCCTGTACACTCCCACTTTAGGCAGTGACCCACTAAGTACCCAGCCAGGGTTGATGCCTGTAGGTCAAGCCCAGAGTAATCTCCAAGCAAGCTGTCAGTGAGACATACCAGTCCAGACTCCTAGAGGACTCATCGGTGAAATCTGGTATTACTGCAGTTTGATTCCTTAAGTATCTGGTATTGTACAAAAGACCTTAAAGGGGAGGATCTGTATGTCATCTGCTCTCAATTCCCACTGGCTTCATGGGGACCAGGTTAAAACACAGTGGACCCATCTTTGCTATTCTTCCTGATCCAAGGAATCTAAGTCATCTTAACACTCCTGATTGGACTCTCTCTCTGACACATTCGTTAATTCTAAAGGAATACATAATAAACCAGAAAATGTGATATTCATGACCACTCAGTCATATTGCAAATACTAAACATCTCAAGAAGGCTGCATAAATATTCAAATTATGTATAATCCCCCACTTGTGTCCACACTGGGGGAGAGAGATTCTAACAAAATTAAATTCCACTAAACTAAGTTAGCTAGTTAGGACTAAATACATAACAAACACAACTTATTCATCACATTAACTTTAGACTAATATACCTAAGACACATGAAAATATATTTAAAGTGCTTGCTTTTAGTATTATATTATGAAACTGTGCAATATCATTTAAACTTAGATTTTTCCTGCTAAAAGTCTTATTTAAACTAAGCAACAACCCAACAAAAAAAATTACATAATATTTATTAAACAAAAACAGACCTCATTTAAGTACAGTCACAAAGTATGCACTGCTCGCAAAGTCATTATTCATACTGATACCAGTAAAAATGGGTGCACCTTCCCAGGACAACTCATAGAGAAAAAGCACTTTCTGTAATCCAGAAAAAATGGTCAGCACTCCAGACATACTTACAGTACTCTTTTATTTCATGTGCAAGTGCATCACAGCAGTTAGCAAAAAGCAAATAGCAGCAGCAGTAAATTAAATGTTGGGTAATCCACAAATTTACTCAGATCCATAGCAGTCTAGAAGACGGCAATTTAAAAAAACATATTGTACCCACGACTCGACACTGAGAACCGAAACGCCAGCACAGAACCATTTATGTTTCAGAGTAACAAACTACGCTTTCATCAGAACATGTGTCGAATTGGCAAGTAAAGTATGTTTTTTAAAATTGCTGTCTGTTTACTACTGCTGCTATTTGCTTTTTGTTAACTGCTGTCTACTACATAAATAAAATACTGTCGTCGCCTGGAGTGCTGACCATTTAGACCTCATTTAAGTCCCACAGACATTAAATATGGACATACGAAAATTGCCAGCAGAAAAAGAACTTATGGCCTACCAAGTCTGCTTGATTATGCAGCTAGCAGCCCTTATTCTGCAACTGCCCCTCTCTCCTTTGACCCTCCTCCCTTGACCCTCCCTCTTGCCCTGTGCCATCCGCTTTTGAAGTCGTCCACTGTTCTACTGGATACCACCTCTGCCGGTAACGCATTCTACCTGGCCACTACCCTCTCCATAAAAAAGTGTCTTCTCATCTCCCTACTGAACCTTCCCCCCTCCAGTCTCATATCATGGCCTCTGGTGTCCCTCCCATCCATTAGTTTGAAAAGCTCCTCCGTACAAGACTTGTTTATTCCTTTCATGTACTTTAAGGTTTCAATCATATCTCCCCTCTCCCTCCTCTCTTACAGTGAGTACATGTTCAATTACCTCAGCCCACTCTTGTAAGGTAAGTCTCCCAGACCATTGATCATCTTTGTTGCCCTGCGCTGCATCTCCTCCAGTAGCTTAATGTCCCTCTTTGGGTACGGGTGCCAGTACTGCATGCAGTACTCCAGGTGTGGCCTAACCAGCGATCTATACAATGGCAGGATCACCTGCCCCCTCCTTGAGGATATACCCCCAGAAATGCAACCCAGCATCCTTTTGGCCTTTGCAGCTGCTTTTCAACATTGTGCTGAGTTGTTCATTGCTCCCGTAATGAGCACCCCCAGATCCTTCTACTCCTCAGTCACAGCTAACTGCTCAACCCCCAGATGGTAGCTCCTCTTAGGGTTTTTAGCCCCAAAATGCAGCACCTTGCATTTTCTGGCATTGACCCACAGCTGCCAGGCATCCGACCAGGTCTCCAGTTTTAACAGATCCTCCTGCAAACCCTTGCCAACCCCATCGGTCATCCACCACTGCTCCCATCATGATGTCATCAGCAAACAGACTGATTTTGCTCTTTATGCCCACCAAAGTGTCTGCAATGAATATACTAAACAACACAGGTCTCAACGCTAAGCTCTGCAGAACTCCGCTCATCACTGCCCTTGGGGATGATAGCTCCCCACCCACCACTACTCTCTGCTGCCTTCCACGTGTTCAGTTCACTACCCAGCTCACTATCTTTGCACCCACCCCTGTACCTTGTAGCTAACTTCCTAGTCTCCCATGTGGCACAGAGTCGAATGCCTTACTGAATTCCAGGTACAGGACATCCACTGCATGGCCCTTGTCCAGTTGTCTAGTTACCCGATCATAGTATTTTACCAGCTTGGTCTGACAGGATCTGTTAGTGACAAAGCCATGATTTCTACTGTCCTGAAGCCCATTGGCTTCCAGATGGAAAACCAGCCTCTTCTTCAGGATTGTCTCCATCAGTTTATCCACAATGGATGTGTTGCTCACTGGTCTATAATTCCCCGGTTCATCCTTAGGGCCTGTCTTATGGAGAGGTACCTCATGAGCCATCCTTCAGTCCTGAGGTACACACCCTGAATCCAATGTGGCATTGAATAGGTCTGCAAAAGGCCCCAATAGGACCTCTGCCAGTTCCTTCAGTACCCTGGGATGAACACCATCTGGCCTTGGTGCCTTGTCCATCCTCAGTGCCCTCCAGCCCTCCAGCACCCTGCCCTCTGTGATTTCCCTGTCTGTCACACCCTCTCCCTCCATTCCTGACCTCAAACCCCATTGGGTACCCCCCTTTTCTTTAATAAGTACAGAGCAGAAGTAGTCATTTAGCTCTTCTTCCTTTTCAGCCCCCACTTCCACCCATCCCCCTTCCCTCTTAACCCTTACTATATTGTCCTTACAGCTCTTCTTCTCCCTGATGTACCTGAAGAATTCCTTTACCCCCTTCTTATTACCCTGTGCTAGCCTGTGTTCCTTTGATGCTTTTGCTGCCCTTACTGTCCCTTTTCCATGGCTCCTTTGCTCACCCAGCTAGGTTTATTTGAGCTAGCCTTTTTACTATTGGCCTTGTTGCAGTTTTTAGTTGTTTTCACTACCCCCAGCTTTATGAGCTCCCACCTCTGGTTAGTGTCCATACTAGATTAAATTTAGCCCATGTACTCTTTTACTATTTCCCCCATCCTTTCAAAGCTGGCCCTCTTGAAATACAACATCCTTGTGTCCGATACTACTCTTTCCTTATCTATATTCAAAGTGAACCATACTGAGTGGTGGTTGCTCCCCGCAAGTGGTTCTTCCACTCTCAGTTCCCTTACAAACTCCCCATTTGCCAGCACTAGGTCACGGCTGTTCCCTAACCTAGTTGGTTCGCTGACCATCTGCATCAAGAAGTTGTCCTGGAATGTGTCCCGCAATACCGTCTCCCTTCTAGTCTTTGTGACTGGGGTACTCCAATCCATTCTTGGCAGGTTGAAGTCCCCCAAGATCACCACACTCCCCTGATTTGTCCTGCTAGTTTCTGTCTAATTCTTCTGTCTGGGAGGGCTACCTGTACACCACTCCCACCCTGAGACTCCTATACCTTGAGACCTGGATTTGCATCCATAGTGACTCCATGCTGCCATCCTTCCCCATCTCCCATACACACTTCAGTTCTTCCCTCACATATAGCATCACCCCCCCTTTTCCCTTTATTCTATTCCCTGCAGAAGAGCCTGTACCCTGGTATCATCAGGTCCCAGACATGGTAATGGGTGGCCCATGTTTTGGTAATGGCCACCATGTCCACCTCCCCTTCCTCCATGAGGATCTGGAGTTCCGCAATTTTACTCCCCAGGCTTCTAGCATTCAAGGTGACCACCTTCCACACCCTTCCCTCTCCCCCCTCCTTCCATCCCATTCTAACATCCTCCCTAGTACTTGCCCTTAATTCCTTGTCTCTGTAATGATGGGTAAGCTCATATGTCTGCCCATCCTGTGGCCTCTGCTTCCCATAGAAACATAGACTTTGACAGCAGATAAGAACCGCTTGGCCCACCCAGTCTGCCCACATCCCTACCCACTGGATAAACTGCAGATCCTAGTTAATGAACAGCCTACTTCCTGCTGCCCCCCCACTAGAATTGCTTTATGCCTCCTGCCCATTTGCCACTCCACTGCTCCTAGTTTAAATACCCAGCGTCTTCTATATAATCACTTATCCCCTATTTCAACACTCTCTTGCCCTCCTCGCTTAAGTGCAGTCTATCCTTCTAGTAAAGACTACTGTCTGCCCAGGTCCCTCTCTACCCCCACA
Organism: Neoceratodus forsteri; assembly: GCA_016271365.2. Taxonomy (NCBI): domain Eukaryota; kingdom Metazoa; phylum Chordata; order Ceratodontiformes; family Ceratodontidae; genus Neoceratodus; species Neoceratodus forsteri. The sequence goes on along the minus strand of CM057455.1, from coordinate 630,779,209 downwards.
CTAGCCCATACCCTTTACCCAGACACCAAGTTCCTAGCCATTTATTAAATTCCACTATTTTCCATTTTCTTACAGTGCACACTCTGGGAAGAGGAAGTATCTCTGAGAAAGTTACTGATCTTCCTGCCCCCCTCACATATTGGTCCTAGTTCCTCAGACCTCCTCTGAGCTACATCTACTTTCCCATCAGCAAGGTTGTTTGTCCCCAAAAGCAAAATTATATGAGGTTTCTCCCTACCCCTTCTAGCATACTTCAGAACAGATTTTCACAGCCTTTCCACTGTCATTCCTGGCATGGCCTCCACCCATATGAAGCTATGCCTCTCCCCCTTGCTACCCCAACTGACTCCTTTTTGTATTGAGTCCCCCAGCACTAAGATCACACCCTGTTTTTCAACCACTCACTCCCCTTCCTCCCCTCCCCTTCCCCTGACACCTCTTCTTCCTCCTGCACATTAGTTCCCCTTCCACCCCTGTTACAAATCCCTCATCAGTACTCACCCCAACCACTTTCATCCTGACTACCATCAGTTATACCTCCCAGCATATACCCTTTCTCTTCTTCCTTTCCCTTCAGGGCTGCGAATGGATTTTCCAAAGACCCTTCTCCTAGACCTACTTCTACCTCCCTCATACTAGCCCATGCCACCTTCTGATTCCCTGTCCATCACCCCTTCCCTTCCTCCTTTCAAACCGCTTCTCCTCCTTTCCACTTTTTTCTGCCTTACAACCTCAGTTCCCCCAACTCATTGATCCTCAGACTGGGTCTCCCTGACTCAGAGTCCCCTCCTGTAACATTTTCCTTCTCCTCCCCCCTGTCTGCTTAAGTTGCCCTCCCTCCTCAGCTCTCCACCTATCTCCTCTCAATGCTGGACCATAGCCCACCTCAGTTAGTCATGCCTGCCTCAGCTCCTCCTGCAGACCCATGCTCTCTTTTTTAAGTTTCTCTGTTTGGTTGCACACTAAATATACCCCCACTCTCCACGCAATTTTAAGAAAGACTGGCACTCCACCGTTGTTGCAGCCAGATATATAGATAATAAGGGGACCACAGCATCTGCATTCTCAAGCTGACCAGGGCCACTGCCCCAGCTTCCAGCCATGTCCCTCACTGTCCCCGTGTACGCCAACCCCCCCCCACACATGCACACTCATGGGGGCACTGGCCCTTGGACCACAGAACCCCCCACCTGCTTGCCCCTGCTGCACCCCATGCTCAGGATAATGTGGTGGGCTACTGAAAATTGCCCTCACATGCAAACACACACACACACACCCTCATGGCACCACCCCCCAACCCCTACCTCCCATCAGACTGGGGATATGGCACGGCTGGCAGCACATCCCACCTCTCACCTCCATGGCCGCTAGCCATGCAGACGTCCACAGGGGAGTGTGTAGTCAACACACCTCCCACCATGTAAGGGATCCACTGAGGGATCCTGGATGGGCATCACATTGGATGCCCGCCCAGCTGTGCAGACCCACCCATGGACACCCTGTATAGACCTGCGCATGACCTGTGTGCCTGGGGTGGGGCTGCGGACAGGTGACCGGCAGTCATGAATGCTGCAGGTGCAGAGCTCCACAGGAGGGATATGTGCCTTTGGCCTGTAATTCCTGCCCACTGGAACATAGGCCCCATTGTAACCTTGATCTCAGTAAATGAAAAGGAAACTATTAAAAAAGGCTAGAGAGAAAAAGTTCTTGTTTTTTTTAATTTATTTAATTCCTGAATTCTATTACCTTTGAGCTGAAAGCTCATTTACAAAGGATCCGTGTCATATGTGGGGCCTTTGATGTTTTTGTTACTTATAAATGAATTGCCATCTTTTTGTGGTGAGGCAAAGCACACATTGTACGTGGATGTTGAGGTACTGTACAGGTCCAACAATGACACTGACTCCCTTAATAAATTGCTGATCAGAGACCTCCAGCAGCTGGAGGGATGGCTGTACATTAACAGACTGTTCCTAGCAAACAAAAACTAAGGCTATGATATTTGGCCCTAAACATCTTGGAACAGACAGGTCAAAAAACTGGCACTCTCACTTTCTAATGGATTGAGGGTTGCAGTAGTTGCATCCCTAAGGTACTTAGGAATTACCTTTGACCTGGATTGCACCTTCAAGGCTCACATTGACCTGCTCACTAAGTCACTGAACCAGAAGTTAGGACTATTATATCGCCTCGGTCCATATCTTACACATGACTCCCAGCTCAAGGTTGCACAAGGTACCATTCTACCCACCCTATTCTATGGTTCCCCTGTACTGCTCACAATTACAAACACTGAGATGCATAAGCTCAGAACCCTATACCATAGAATTTGCAGGTTCGCAGCAGGCACCCCCTCCAGAGCATATCATTGTCAGATCCTCCAATCACTCACATGGCCCACCTTGGAAGCCGGACTAAAATACTTATCTCTCTGCCTAACATACAAGCTCAGGCTGGCCAGTGCCCCCACTGACTCTTACAGAGTTGTTGACAACAAAACAGACCAGCAGAACACTAAGATCCTCAAATAGACAGCTCCTTATGGTACCCAGAGCGAAGTCTGAACAAGGGTCCCAGGCCTTCTCAGCCTTCATCCCTCCCATCTGGAACACGCTTCCAACAAATCTACAGGACTGTAACTCTCTAGAGGGTGTTAAAAGGGGACTTAGGTCCCACTTGCTGGAGCTAAACCAATGCACTTGTCATCGCTGATACCTCATCCCTGTACCTCTTAACTCAAATAAATCAATCAGGGATTGGTTGTACTTCACAAATGTAAAATGTATTTAAGTGTATAAACAGTGAGTGGTTGTATTCACAAAGGTACTTAAGTGTATTAACAAGTAAAGTGTCGCTTATTGTTAAATGTTGTACCTTTACAGTACCCTGTAATTATGTATAATACTGTCTCTGTATCTCTGCAATTGTTATATTTTTGCTGTATCTGTAATTAATTCTGATTGCCCCTGAAAAAGGGGCCACTACTGGACTCAGTGGGCCTACCCGGTTACTAAAATTAAATAAATAAATAAAAAATATGTTAGTACAAGGGATTCAAAATCTCTTATTATCCTGATTTTTCTAGACTTACCCAAAGACAGTGTCACCACCTGCTAAATTTCAAGTGTGCCTTATTTGAGCATGGTGCATAAGTAATCCACCTTCAGTCAGCAGAACTCTGAATTTTCTATGAGGACCAAGTTTATTATTTCACAGAAGAGAATGCCATTCAGGGGCACGATTCTCAAAAGGTGAAAAGCACAGTGCACAAATTTGCACTGCACTTTGTGTTTACACAGGTGTTTAAGGTTGCTATTCTCAGTTGGATAACGTACCTGCACTGTCCAACTGATAATAGGGCCAGGTTGAGTCAGCATTAACCCGATTAGTGCTAGCGGTAACTCCAGTAGCACTGCCCCAACTGGGAACCAGGAGTGTGACCCAACAATAGATAGCACCAGTGAGCTATTTCCAGTTCACAAAGGAAGCCATGTAAATGATCCCATTGGGCATTTGAAGGTGCTATGTGGCCATCTGCATGACCATTATGGGCCCATTTACACGGGCTATGCCGGAGCTTAGTGCACCTCCTCAGCCCCTGCCTCATATGCAGCCCTGTGTCCCTGGTGCCTAGCAGTCCCTCCTCCCAATTGATGCTTGGCTGATAGAAACATATATGTTTCCCTGGTGCCTAGTGATCCCACCCTCCACCCGATGCCTGCCAGATGTTAAATACATTCTCCCTCTGGTGTACAGTGGTCCATCCCCCCACTCAGTCCCTCACCCAATGTATAAAACATTATCCATGGTCTCCAGCGGTCCCTCTCACAACCCATACCTATGCCCAACGTTAAATATATTTTTTCATGGTGTCCATTTATCCCTCCCCACAACCTGATCCCTGGTCCAATGTATAAAACATTGTCTCTGGTGCCCATGGTTCCCGACTCTCACCCCCAACCACGCCTGATGTAGGCATACTTCACCTTAGTGTCCAGTGGTCCCACCTCCCCACCCAATTCCCTGCTCGATTAAGAAAAGACTATGTACCGTGATGTTTAGTGGAGCCTTTCCTCATCAGAGCCTCATCCCTGGATTGACAAGCCCCTCCACACTGCAACTGCAGGACCACTACTGCTGCCTCTGATGTCCCCATCATATAAGCCATATAAGTCATAGCTGTAACATAAGAGCCCCCAATGAACACAGCCTCTGCCCCATTCCTGTACAGCGATCTTTGCCTCCCCAGTCCATCCCTCATTGGTGGTTAATGGCCCCCATCCCTCCTGCAGCACTGACAACCCACCCCCCAGTTCTCCCTTACTTGAATGTCAGTGCTGCAGTGCCCCGACAGTGAGTGACGAAGCCCTCCACACACCACCTCGGCCACCTGCCATCTGACTGAAGGTTGGAGCATGCTGTTTAGTTATAGGGCACTAAATAAGCGGTGTACTACCAGCTTCAATCAGATGGTGGGTGGCTGAGGTGGTATGTGGAGGGCTGTGTCTCTTGCCATCGGGGCACCACAGCACTAAAATTGAGGTAAGGGAGATCGGGGTTTCTGGTTGTTGCTGCAACGGGGGGGGCCACCAACCATCATCAAGGGATGGGTGGGGGGGGCCAAAATTACTGTATGAGAAAGAGGTCAGGTTGTGTTTTTTAAGGGGGTACTTGTATGACAGCTATGACTTATGTGACTTTTATGGCTTATATGATGGGAACATCCCTGATGACAGTGGTGGACCAGTGATCACCGTGGGGGGGTGCTTGGCAAACTGAAAACGGGGATCTGATGAGGAAAGGGTCCATTAGACACCAGGGTAGATTGTCTTTTCTTAATTGGGCAGTTTGTTGGGTGGGGGAGGGACCACTAGACACAGGATGAAGTATGCTTACATCGGGCATCGGTGCGGGTCGGGGGAGGGACCTCTGCACCTTGGTCAACCTTTTATACATCAGGCAAGGGATCAGGTGGGGGTGGGACCACTACACACCAGGGAAAAGATCTCCTGTATATCAACCGGGCATCAGGTGGGGGGAGGGACCACCAGACACCAGGGACTATTGTGTTGAGGGTCAGGTGGAGGGGTCTACACAGCACCTCTGCCAACCACTAGGGTTCCACAGATTAAGGCAAGGTCATGATCAGCAGTATTTGGCCACACAAGAGGACTGTGCAAAAGGCCCTTACCTGTCGAAAATGCTATGTGAAATGGACTGCGCTCATATTCAGGTCCCTTCCCACTCATTTGCATTGCACCTCCTCCACTCTTTGGCCAAGCAAAAACTTAGTTTGAGCGTACAAACTTGGCTTCTGTGAATACAACTCAGTGCAAAATCCAGTTTGCTCACACAAACCCAGGTTTGCACCCAGGCTAAGATTTGAGAATCGGGGAACCAAAGTGCAAGTATAGTGGCTCAGCCAAAGGAAGTTTGTTTTGGTATACAAGTATAAAATAAAGTGGGTGTACCTTACCAGAGGTAGTCCAAACAATCAAAACACATTTACCAGAGGCAAAAGACGGTCAGCACTCCACCAATCAGTTCAAAGCCATTACTTTAATCAATTCTGTTGTTCAAAAATCCATCATGGCATGTATCAAAGCAGCAGGTAGATATAGGCTGAAATATCACATCATTACAGAGGTCCATAAGCAGTTCAAATAGCAGATTCACGGAGTCACGTGATGCAAGCTCCGTGAGTGCAGCCTGATCGATCAGCTGCAGCCTCCTACCTCATTAAAACCCACAATTTTATATAATTCAGAAGACTAACGATCTCAATTCATCTCGATGGACTCCACTAAGGTCTCCGATAAACCCGGGAGCTGAACTGGGTGCAAATGGAAGCCAAAATGAGGAAGACTACACCCAAACATACTCCGCCAGTTTCTCCTGTGAAGGCCCTGCCGAAAAAAGCGAGGGTGTCCATGTGCACTGGAGGCCCGGAAGGCGAGAGCACTAATCAAGAGAACGAACCCCTGACTCTGGCACAATTCCTCGCTGAGTTCAAGCCCTTCCGCACTGAATTGTGTATGGTGACTGAGGAATTAAAAGCTGTAACTTTAGCTTTGGAGGATCTGTCCCGTCGTACCGGGGACACAGAAGTGAAAGTCTCCTCGCTAGAAAAAAGAATGGCCAAACAAGAGCCGGAGATTATAAACCTGAGACAGAAATTAAATCGGATGGAGACAAAGATTGAAGACTTGGAAGGACGGAGTAGAAGGAATAATTTGGTTATTATCGGTCTCCCTGAGAGAGAGGAGGGAACGGATACGATTCTTTTCGTCCAGAATTTCTTCAAGGAAACAGTAGGCCCCACGCCCTTCGGAGATAAGTTTACAATAGAACGGGCTCATCGGGCACTGCGTGCGATGTCACCGTCTGGGTCCCCTCCGCGTACCTTAATTGTGCATTTCCTGAATTTTCAAGAGCGACAATTTGTTTTCACAAAAGCAAAGGAACTTAAGGAGGTGAAATGGAAGGGGGTCCCAATAAGGATTACGCAGGATTTACCTTTGACGGTGCGCCAAAGAAGAGCGGAGTACCATCCAATTGTCTCTAAATTAATACCTGGCGGGTATTCATTTTAGAATGGTTTACCCGGCTAAACTGCAAGTTTCTCTGTCTGGTCAGTGGTCTACTTTTGAGGATGCCCTGACCGCGAAGAAAGGGTTATCGGCAGCCCTCCCAGATCTTTTCAAATAACTTTAAGAGCTTTAAGGTGGTGATGGGAGGCTAACCGCCGGACAGTATTCTTTAATTATTGGCTACCACCTCAAAAATAGGGATCGTGATTTCCCTTTAAAATAATCATCATCGATACAACTCTTTTTTTCTCTGGTAGAAGTAGTGTGGTAGCAGTTTGTATTTTGGCAGTTTGTGTTGCTGGGAAAGTTCTCCATGGGGAAGCATTACTAAGTTTGGATCCTGGGGAGCGCATGCAGGACGGCTGGTGAATAAGAAAGATCCTGATGCAGGGGAGAACACCTAATTGAAGCTGGGAATATGAATTTTGGCTTGATAGGTGCAGCGGGGCCTGATCAGAGTGGTTACGCTACAGAATCTAGTAATGCTCCCGGGGTTTGTTTTTGAAGCTCCCAGTTTCTGAATTGTGGATGGCACTTTTTCTGTTTCTCGGACCTCTGTTGCATGGGGGACTGCTGGTGCCACTCGTTGTGCCGTAATTAAAATAGTGCACCCGGTTGGAAGCTCGAGTAGAGGTCCTCGTACAAAGTGTCCAGTGTCTGGGCAATTTAAATCTTCAACTGGAGACTAGTTGAAGCTGGGAGAGTATGCACTAGCTGGTGTCTGGACTAAGAGACTGGCTCTCATTGCATTACATTATTTTACTTGAATCCTCTGCTATGAAGGCTCCTGCTCAGCGTTTATTTGGAACTGCATGTACCATGGGCTTTAACCGCTAGAGGGAGCCCTCTTGACATTAATATTTTGTTGCTATTAGTTTTGTTTTCAGTACTGTGAGGCTTAACAGTACAGAGTGAATTTAATAGGAATTTTAGTTGTTTTCTTCTAAATTACTGTTTTTGGGATTATTGTAAGGGGTAACTCCCGAGCTAGGCTTTGGGGCAAATGGAGGAAATTAAGAGAGAGGGAGCATGGTTAATTGGAGGAGGGAGAGGAGTCCCAAATTTGAGTGGCTTAGGATGTTGACTCCAGCTCAGTTAGGATAGGTTTAAAGGTACTTTTGGTAAGGATTATTGGGGGAGCGGGTTTCTTAATGTAGGATTACTTGTTTATGTTTTTTCTTTTCTGTATGCTTTTGGGGGTGGTTTAGCAGGCATATAGTGGGTTATTAGGAGGGTTGTTTAGAGTAGGTTAGGTACTTAAGGGTTTCGTTAAGGGGGAGGCTGGAGGGAAGGATCAGAGTGAAGGGAGCTGTGGATATCATGGGCCAGAAGGTGGATTTGAGGGATGGGTGGGGAGGGGCATAGGGTGGGTTGGGAACAGGGAGGGAGGTTGATGGTTTTTCTAGGTATAGGTGTGTGGAACTGGATAGTTGTTGGGAGGGCTTTCAAGGAGAGGCAGGGATTGGAATGGAGGGTTAGTAGTAGCGGGTTAGAGGGTAAAGGTATTGGAAGATCTGTTCACCCAATAGACTCAGAAGGGTGTGGGAATGAGGTGATAGATAATGAGGTTCGATGGTCTTACAAGGACTACTTAGAGAATGGGTAGTATATATGAATTTTTCACGTGGAATGTCAAAGGAGCCAGGCAGAAAATAAAGAGATACAAAATCTTGAAGCATTTACAACTACAAGGGGGACAGATAATATGTTTGCAAGAAACACATCTACTTGAAAAGGAGCTGAACATGTTTAGATGTCAGTTCATTGGTCAGGTATATGGGGCTGGAAATAGTACAGCTAGTAGGGAGGCGCTGTTAATTCACAGGAGCATTGCTTTTGTGTGTGAGACACAAATAGTGGATCCGGCAGGCCGCTATATAATTGTAATAGGGCTTTTAAATCAGACAAGATTAGTACTGGGTAGTGTATATGGCCCCAATGCAGATACCCCGGGGTTTTTTGTGGATTTATTAAAAGTTCTGGCTCCGTTTCATCACCTTCCAATACTGCTGGGCGGTGATTGGAACTTACCATTTACTCCAGATTTAGATAAAGATAGTAAGCGAAATAAGGGTTTATCTCCAGCTCAGAGAGCCATTAGGGACCTGTCGGATAATCTGGGATTATGTGACCCATGGCGGGTGCTGTTTCCTTCATGCAGGGAATATACATTTTCATCAGAAGTCCATAAGTCCAGATCCCAGATTGATTATTTTTTTATGAGTCAGGGTCTGCTTTCCGGACTGGCACATAGTAATATTATTCCGGGGATTTTCTCGGATCATTCTATGGTCAGTTGCTCCCTTAATTTGGCCCCTAATACTCCCAGACAGACTATCTGGAAGTTAAATAATCAACTGCTCCGTTCAACGGAGATAAAGGAATATATTGGTCGTAGGATTGAACAGTATGAGAGTGAGAACCGACATTTAACAAATAGAGGTGACATAGTGTGGACTGCACTAAAGTGTGTGTTAAGGGGGGAGTTTATCCAGCTGGCAGTTGCAAGGAAGAAGAAGAGAGAGGATAGGGCCAGGCACTTGTTGGTACAAATTAGAGATATAGAGAGGGCTTTGTCAAGGAATACACCGGAGGAGACCAGGGAGCAGTTAGTTAAATTGCGTCATGAATATGAGGGGATTTTGGGGGAAAAAGCAGAATATGCACTTAATAAAACAAAGGCGTTATATTTGGATCAGGGCGAGAAATCAGGTAGGCTCTTGGCTATGCGGTTGAGGGCTGCGGAGGCATCCAGAATTGTCCAAAGTATTACGTCTCGGACAGATGGGTCCGTTAAAACCTCACCTATTGAAATTGTCAGGGAATTTGAAGCATATTATAAGGCTTTATACAGCCCTATGACCCCTAGACCCAGGACGGAAGAGGTTGAGGACTATCTTTCCTCTTGTAAATTGCCCCAGGTTACAGAGGATCAGAGGAGGGAGCTCTCACTACCCATCTTGGATGCGGAGATTTTGGATGCAATCCGAATGCTCTCAAGTGATAAGGCACCGGGCCCAGACGGCATTTCGCCAAATTTTTATAAATGTTTTGCGACTCTGTTATGTCCTGGTCTACAAAGATTATTTCAGAGTATACTGACTTTGGACGCAGTAGATGGTTATCTATTTGAGGCTCTGATAGTGCTTATTCCAAAAGAAGGGAAGGAGTTAGATAAAGTTACAAGTTATAGGCCTATCTCCTTGATTAATTACGATATTAAAATTTTGGCGAAGATTTTGGCGACTCAGCTGTCTAAGGTCATGCCCAAATTAATCCATAATGACCAAGTTGGGTTTATGAATGGCAGGCTGGCTTCAGACCATCTCTGCAAATTATCTCACATCTTCTCTGTGTCCAGGGACAGCAAACTTCCATGTGGTTTGATGTCGGTGGGCATGGAAAACTTTGAACAGAGTGGACTGCAGGTTTTATCCATCACTATGGAGAAATTTGGCTTCCTTCAGTTTATTAATCAGGTGTTACGCTATATAAGGATCCAAGAGCCAAAATATATTGTAACGGTAGTATTTCTACAAGTTTTCCCTTCACTCTGGTACTAGGCAAGGCTGTCCCCTATCACCTCTTTTATTTAATCTATACTTAGAGCCTCTCCTTACTAAATTAGATTAGACCCAGGGTTACGGGTATAAAATTGGGTGAGGAGCTTAAAATTTCTGCATATGCTGACGACATTTTGTTACATGTCACCCAACCACGTGGCTCAATTCCGGTAGTGATGGGTATTATTGAAGAATATAGCAGATTGTCAAATTATAAGATTAATGTGGAGAAAACCCAGATATTTCCGCTTAATATGAGAGTATACAAGTCTGAGGTGATGGATATGGGTATGCAGCGGACCCCGCATACTTTGAAGTATTTGGGTATTTATTTGGTGAGAACTGACTCAAAACTAACGAAACTTAATCTGGACACCACTAGAAACATTATCAAGCAGGATTTAAAGAGGTGGGTCAGTTTTCCGCTCTCTCTCTGGGGGAGGATTAATATAGTCAAAATGAACATCCTACCCAGGATTTTTTATCCACTCAATATGCTTAATGTATTGTTGCCCTAAAATGGTTTAAAGAGTTACACTCGCTTATTTCAGATTTTATTTGGAGGGAAAATGCCCGTGAACCTATTTCAAATTGGCAGCTCCCAGGGAAGGCGGGGCTGAGATTACCACATTTTGGCTTATATTACTGGGCAAGTAATCTTTGTAAGTATTTGAGATGGCTAGTACCCACCAGTAAATTTGAGTCTTTGCCTTATGTTCCCTCATGGGTTAGATTGGAAAATAGGCGATAAAGAGAGGGATAGATCCGATAGCATTGCTTTACTCCACACCTAAGACACTGCTTCCTAAGTTGGCTGCTACCCCAATAGTGAAGTCCCTGCGTATTCACAGGCAGTTAAGTGTTAAGCTAGGTTACATCCCGAATAGGGACAAGCATCAACCGGTCTGTCATAATCCCAACTTGAGGATTGGGGGGAAAATGATATCTGTAGGCTGGCTTCCCTAGCTTAAAGGATCACGGATAGAGGATTTTATGTGGGACGATCGTGTCCTGCCAATAAAGGAATTATTTGTTAAGTATGATATAGATCATAAGCAGATCTTCAAGTTATATCAGATTACTCATTTATTGGAGCAGGTGAGGACCAAACTCAGAGATGGTACAAGCAGGCGTTGGTTTGAATCACTGGATCAGATGGTATGGGAACCACATGCGGTCTCCAGAATATATAAGATACTGTTTGAGCAAGTCCATGTGGACCTTGATCATAAGCCTAGATATTGGATTAGCCACTTGGGGGAGCAAGAGAGGGACTGGGATAGTGTTTGGAGTCATGTGTATAGATATGTTAAACAAGACCGGCTGAGGGTGATGCAGTTTCACTTTCTGAACAATTTATATTGGACCCCTTCCAAGCTACATAAAATTGGCCGTAGATCTGACCAAAGCTGTTTCAGGTGCTGTCAGGCAGTAGGGGATCTGTATCACATTTTTTGGGAGTGCCCATCGATAAAACAGTTGTGGGCTCAAATTAAACAGAAGGTAGACCCAATGTTGGGCATTGACCAGTATTTTACCCCGGAAATCTGTCTGATAGGGGATTATTCTGGCATCAAGTTTAAGGATCGTAGATTTTATATGGCTCTGATTTCATGCTCGCTTAAAAAGGTAGTATTAAGATACTGGATGAAGGACATCTCAATTACTTATGTGGAGTGGTTACAGGAGATGTTATTTAATTTGAATATGGAGAAATTAGGTGCGGGAAGAAGAAATAGGCTTCAAACATATGAAAGGATATGGAGCCGCTTTCAGACGCTATACCTTCTCCAATCGAGACCGAACTTAGGAATGTAGTATAAGAGAGGAATTAGGGTGAAGCGGATCTTCCTTTAGGGTCTTAGTTTTAAGGCGGGGTTGGATAGGTAGGTAGTGGAGGGAGGGAGTAGGGCGGGGGTGAGGGAGGGAGAAAATAGCTTGATTTACTTATTTTATGTTAACTGTTATGCAAGAACAAAATGTTTCTGTTATGCATGTTGTGCTTGGTGTGTGGATAATCACAATAAAATTTCGAATTTTAAAAAAAAAAATAGCAGATTCACTAGGCCACAGATCTGAAAGACGCCCAGTCATGCACCAGCTAACACAGTCATTAACAGTTCAACATCTCACACTGATCTCATCATCAGAACATGTGGCTTAGCACTTATATCTCCCTCCATTTAAAGTGACAGTAACCCTAAATCACTCTCCACTTAAAGTGACAGTAACCTTATACATAAGTGCATGTGCAGTTAATAACATTTATGACTCTATAGACATACAACCCTAATAAATATACAGCTCTAATAAATATATCAGTCTTTTGATAAGATAACATTGAACAAACACTCCGAAAAACTATTACACATATACAAACGGCAAACATTTCATAAGAGAAAATCAATTTCTTGGACCTATTAATATTCAAACAAGGTACAAGTTTACAGTGTAAAATGTACAGGAAGCCCACTGCAAAAAACACAGTATTACAGGTCTTTCAGGTTATTGAACAAAACAGACTACTTGTCAGTAGTGCCTCCAAGTCTGGTACCAAAATGATACATTCACTCTCTCCAGAGAAATTGCTGTAGCAGTGGCGGGGGGGAATTCAACGGCCATAGCCACAAGGATTGGGAGGGTCACACCCACGGCAGGAAAGGCAAGATGCATCCACGGCTGAACAGTTGGGCCACACAAGCAGCCAGTGAGACCAGCAGCAGAAGCCGCAAAGAGAATGGGACCAGAGCCAAACAGCAAGACCAGCAGCAGGAGCAGCAAGGGGAAGGGGATGGGAACCAATCAATGAGACTAGAGGCAGCAGCTTGAAGGGGACCAGAGCCAATCTGAGGAGCGCTCCATGAAGAGCACCAAATTCAACTTTTTTCTCCCGTCCACCCACACCAAACCACCTCCATATTAAATAGGGTCTGAAAACATGCTCAGCAGGGATCTACCAATAAGAAGCAAGAGTGGGAAGAGTATTAAGGAGTGGAACTGACGAGTGCTTCAGTGTCAGTGGGTGTGGAATTCATCAAAAATTAGATACTGTATCTATGCTTTGAAAATGCAGTTCTTTAGTTGAAAAGTGCATCTCTGTTAGGCAGCTGTATGATGCAATTGTTGGTTGGCTTTGTTTCATTTTTTGGGGCAAACTATGGTAGGACCTAGATACCATAGGTGTAATTTAATTTTGATATGCTCTAATTGTAAAAGGGGGTTATAGGACTTTTAAAAGGAGGCTGCTCTGTAGGTTTTAACAACTCTCTTTGGGATACAGAGAGTAAGGAGTTACAGTATAACTGCGGTAAGGACAGATAGGACTGTTAAAAGGAGGCTGCTCTCTAGGTTTTGACAGCTCTAAGGGGGAAACGGAGGGTTAGGATTTTAAAGAAAACTGCTCAATCATGTTAAATTTCTTGCATGAGGGAAGTGAATTGGGGACTGGAAGGAACATGTTTAGGAATAGTAGAGGGGGGAAGGGAGAGGATGGGGAGTGGGGGAGGGATCCTTAAGTGGGGATGATGGGGGCTTGCTGGTGGGTGAATAAAGAAATGGGAAGGGTGGTGGGCAAGGGTGTAGACAGGCATACTCACTGTACACATTTGTGTACTGTTTTGTTGAGTGCCTGTCAAAAGCCATAGCCACTCTCTTAATATTATCATTCTAATCTGTAGTATTTGGGTTAGTGTAGGCCACTGAGAAGTGTCAAAAACATGTATAACCTCTTTAGAGAGTAGAAGAATCAAATGACAACAATCTGACTTGTTTGGAAGGGGGTGCCATTTGGAAAGGATGTGTACATTGTTTTAATGGGGGGGGTGTAACTGTTGTAGATTGTGTACAAAATGGAAATTTCTGGCTATATTGTAGCATATTGTCAGTATGCTCATCTTTCCCCTATAAGAGTACTTTTTTCTCACACTAGGTCATCTTGGGTAGAGATGCAGAGAAATTAAATTCCACCTGCAAAGTGAACGCAAAGTGGCCACGTCACGTTATCATAGTGCTATGTGAAGTAGCCATTGAAAAGTGTTCATTTTGTTTTGTAATTGTGACTTTGCATTGTTATTCTGCCTTAAAATGAAGTAAGGCGGAATGGCAACAGTATAGACACTTTAGGCAGCACCCCCCTACACATCACATGGCTGACAGTACTGTAAGTCACATGCTTTAGCTAGGCAAGAAGAGAGTCATACAAACAGATACCTTCAACTTCTCCTTTGCAGAGGTAGAAAGAGGAAGCATTTTGTGTAGGAGAGGAGAGTTCGTTATTAGTTTCTTTCTTAAGCAAATTGTAAAAACCTAAAAGCTTTTTAAAAGTTAATTCTTTAGGGTTTTTTCCTACTGTTTTGTCAGTTCTTTTTGGTGACCGATTTCTTTGTTTTGTAAGTTTTGTTTTGTGTATGACTGTGTGTGTGAGTGTGTGCGTGAGTGTGTGTGAAGTCATGTTGGAGAGGGAAGGAGTGTTTTTTTGTGTGATGGACCAGGGTCAGTATGTGACCCATGACTGGAGGGGAGTGCGCATGTGTGGGGGTCATAGCCAGGTGGTGTTGGACTGCCCAAGACTCTGGTCTTGCCTCTCCCCATCCAGAAGTAGCAGCACTGCCAATGCCACCGCCACATCCACCAAGTCCACCACCACCACCACCAGTAGCAGCTGCAGGAGCACCACCTCCACAGCAGCAGGTGGAGCTCCAGTTGCATGACCATGCTGCCCGCACTACATCTGCCCCACTTGTGCCTGGTCTCCCCCATAGCTCCACAGTTTGACAGTTTTTCAACTGTGTCAGGGGGACAGAAGCCTTGTAGTGTGTCTGCTTTGTGGTGTGCAGGTGCACCGTGGCCCCCGGGGGACACATCTTGGGACTGGGGCTAGGACACACATATGCTGAACCACTACAAGGTGGAATGGCAGGCTGCCACCAAACAGGCCAGGCCTCCATCTGCTGGCCCTTCTGTGGCAGCGGCAGAGTGTGCTGCTGTTGTGTGTCACTGCAGCAGGAATAGGGCCACAGCAGCAGCTGCTCCACAACTACCCCCACCACTGCCACTAGCACCACCCTCACCACCACCACTACTTGGTTTCCCCCTCACACCAGTGGACACCACAATTCCTGCAACTCAGGCAGGCATAGCACTTTTGTGGGCTGCGGTGGAGGAAAATAATGAGAGAGTGTGTGCTGTCCAGCAGCAGGTGGAGCAGATCGAGCAACACCAGCTACAGATTGTGTGTTGATGCTACATCTGCTGCTGGAACAACAGGGGATCCCCCATTTGCTCTTTTTTTCAGCACCCCCCCATGCTGTAGCATTTTGTGTTTTGTTTATGTTTAATAAGAGACAGAAGGAAGGCCACAGTATTAGTTTAAAGGGAAGCAGTCAGCAACAGGAGGTCCTGCCCCCTGCAAGGCTTACCCTCCAGTTAAGCCTTTTAAGTATGTTGCGGCATTTTTCTTTCACTGCAACATACTTTATTTTAATAAAGAAAAGTCAGCGACACAATGGGGGCTCCATTATGTGTAAAGGTGCAATGGCGACACACCATACACTTCAATACAAAAGTACTGAAGCGCATGGTGTTTTGTGCAACACCTCTCTTTATAACAGAACTCATAGAGTCACCATACTTCTGAGTGGCTGACTTTTCTTTGTCTTCTAAACTGCCGGAAGATTTAGAGCATAGGTTTTTAGGACAAGATATCATGTTGGTGGCAGCCTAAGGGTTAAAATAAAGTATGCTGTGGCATGAGAAAAACACTGCAACATGCTTAAAAGCTAACAGAGGATAAACCTTGCAGAAATAATCCTCTGTTGTATTTCTCTTCATATACATACCCATACCTACATACATGCTCCTTATTGCCCTGTTATTATAATCCAGTGCCTCAGTAATGTGTACTTTCTGTTGTGGAGTGGTTGTGTAAAAGCTGGTGTGAGCAGTGCAAGTAGGATGCGCTAAATTGCATGTCTGCAGTCAGTGTTGCTTCATGTGTGTGTGTGTGTTTGACATCAGACATTGTGCAGCTTCTTGCAAACATATATTGCTGACTTGTTGCAGTGTTTATGGTATAAAGAATAGTGATAATAACATATATTTTATTGTCACCATCATAATCAGTGGATTAAGTGATACGATATTTTTTCAGAGGTGTCTGGCCAGAGTGCACCTTAGTCACATACTGCACATATGACTTTTAAGAGAGCATGTGTTTTTTGTGCAATGATCTCTGCAAAGTCATGTGTGCACTGTGTGTGACTGATGTGCACAGTGACCCGATACCTCTGAAAAAATATCATATCACTTACTACGCTGGTGCTGATGGTACAAATAAAATATACATCATATATGTTTTCTTATCTTTATTCTTGACATACTGCAACAAGTCACACCATATATATGTTTGCATGAAGCTGGACAATATCTGCACACACAGGAATGAACACTAACAGCACACATGCAGTTTAGCACAACATACCTGCACTGCTCAGTCATGCTTTTTGTGAAACACTTCAAATCATGAGTCCCGACACAAAGTAAACATTACTGATGTTCCAGAAATATTTCTTTTTTGAAATAGACATTAAAGCAGCAGTGCAACAATCTGGTGAAAATTTTGACCTATACGTTTTTATGCTATTTTATATTGCCACTTTACTTACCTCCTGACTAGTATGATACCATTCTTTCCAGTATTTGAGTCTGCTTTAATACTTTTTACATGTCTGAAATAATAAAAGGAGAACTCCTTTCAATATGGTGTGGACCAGGCCTTCATCAGTATTTTTTATTGTTTTTCTCCATCAGTTGTTATATATTACTTCTGTTGTAAAATTAACAATTATGCAGCAGGCAGTGTTTTCTGACCTCACAGAACACTATTTATTCAAAAACAGCTGCAAATACTGATGAAAACCTGGTTACAGCCATATTAAAAGGCATGCTCCTTTCTTTTTTCAGGCATGAGAAAAAGTAGTAAAGCAGACACAAATTGTGAAAAGAAGGGTATCATACAAGTCAAGACATAACTAGTGGCTGGCAATGTAAAATGGCATAAACAAGTATAGGTCAAATTTTTCACCACATTGTTGCACTGCTCCTTTAATTTATAAGTTAAATATGACATTATGTGCTCACAATCACAATACACAAAATGCAACTGTCTATTGTCCAGAAAATTCCCAAGTGCTGAGGAAGTGAAATGGGAGTGTTACACCACATGCAAAGTCCCCCAGAATGTATTGCACAGTCACTCATGTGTGCAGTGGTCACACAGAGTCCCCAGAATTTTTCTGCATCCCCAACATGCATCTGTCTTGTGTCCAGAAAATTCCCAAGTGCTGAGGAAGCGAAATGGGAGCATTACACCACAGGCAAAGTCCCCCAGAATGTATTGTGACAATTGCACAGTCACTCATGCATGCAGTGATCACACAGAGTCCCCAGAATTTTTCTGCATTGCCAAAATGCAACTGTCTTGTGTCCAGAACATTCCCAAGTGCTGAGGAAGTGAAATGGGAGCATTACACCACATGCAAAGTCTCCCAGAATGTATTGTGCTGCTTGCGCAGTCACTCATGCACGTAGCGGTCACACAGAGTCCCCAGAATTTTTCTGCATCCCCAAAATGCAACTGTCTTGTGTCAAGAATATTCCCAAGTGCTGAGGAAGTGAAATGAGAGTGTTACACCACATGCAAAGTCTCAGAATGTAGTATGCAGCCACTCATGCGTGCAGTAGTCACACAGAGTCCCCAGAATTTTTCTGCATCCCCAAAATGCAACTGTCTTATGTTCAGAAAATTCTCAAGTGCTGAGGAAGTGAAATGGGAGCATTACACCACATGCAGAGTCCCCCAGAATGTATTGCGCAGTCACTCATGCATGCAGTGGTCACACAGAGTCCCCAGAATGTTTCTCTTGTGTCCAGAAAGTTTACATACTCTGTGATGATGATGTCATGATGCACAGTGTTTGGCCAAATCTTGTGAAGGAGGGATAACATGACATGAATCCATTCAGTGTTCCATCAGAAATGATGACCATGAGAGAACTGTTGCTGGTCCAAAGTGTGCTGCGATTCCAGCAAATGTGATGCGATCACCTGAACCAGATGGAAGGGTGCCTTTTGTGTGTATACTAATAGTAGCCCTGGTGAGTTGCCATATATATATATATATATATATATATATATATATATATATATATATATATGTATTTTCTAGGTAGAGGGGTTGACATATATAGACATGTACTCATTATATTGTTCTGTATCACAGGTCACATACTGCTGCTCTTGGTATGCACATTCCAGTGCTAAATGAGAAATGTTGGCATTGAAACTGGAAATTGAATACTCTCAAATCAATGAAGGTAAGTATTTTTTTTTTTATTTGGGGGGCATATTTGCAAGTAGGTCTCATTAATGGTTTATTATTTGGTTACTTCTTCACGGATTTCATCTGCATCCTTCTCCAGTCTGGTAATGATGGTCATTGTCATCGACTGAAATGACTTCTGCATGTTGCATGTGGGGGGGGGGCTGATGTTGAAGAAGTTATTTGGATCAGGCAACTATGACACAACAAAGCATCTGGAAGTGTTCTAAAAAGAGAAATGAAGGACTTATTGCAACTTGATTACAGCAGTAAGACATTATGTGTAAGCTGTGGCTGTTCCACCAGTATCTGGATTAACACAGATAGCAAGCTGTCCCACACTGCAATCATCAGATCACAACTTAATTTAGTACCAGGCTGTGTAACAAATACACTGTGTCAGTGTTCCTGTGTCTCAACTCAAGTTACATTTCAAAACCACATCTTGTCAAGCAACACAACCTGGGTCCAACTTTTTCAGCACTGTCATGGCTGCACAGCTGCAAATTTGGAATACAGTGCATATTATGTTGCAGAAATATATTTTGTGACATATGTGTCACCTACTTTATGAATCTTTAGTCGGATTTGTTGCACTCTTATGAAAAAAAAGGAACAGATGAAATAAAATTGATATACTTACCAGTATTGATTAGAAATGGATATTCCATAGGTTCTTGTAGACAGTATTGCTGCTGTACCATTGATACAGACCTTCAGTGAAGGACAGTCGTTTGTTGTTAACCTGTAAAAAAAACAAAATAAGTTGACCATATGTGTTTGACCATTGCAGCTGAGAAATGCAACAGAAAACAAAACACACAGCTAAAGGAAGTTGAATAGCATAAAAAACATTAGTACACATATCCACTTTATAGTTTTAATAGTAAAAAGCCTTGTGCCTGTGGCTGATGGATGTGGTCTCCTCTTCGACTCCCTCTGCCTTGGCATGATCAATGTAATAGAAAAACATTATCACAATGACACTGCTGGTGGGTACTGGTGGTCATAGCTGTGGCACATGATGACATTCCCTCTCACATCTTCCTGCATCTGGTGGTGGTGGAAGTGGAGAACAGCGGTCCTATGGTGGTGGTAGTCCGAGGGGACACATGGTCACATTTCCTATGGTGGCAGTGGAGAACAGCGGTCTTATGGTGGTGGTAGTCCGAGGGGACACATGGTCACATTCCCTATGATGGCAGTGGTGATCAGCGGTCTTATGGTAGTGGTAGTCTGGGAGGACACACGGTCACATTCCCTATGGTGGCAGTGGAGAACATTGGTCTTATGGTGGTGGTAGTTTGGGGGCCAGGATATACTGTGCTCTGTGTTATAAACGTGATGACATGACATATGGAATTTGAGTCAGTATGAGTGTGATAGTGATTTAACTCTGAAAAAGAGAACATGTATCATATCAGACATGTGACAGCCTTTTAACCACTTAAGTTAAAATCTGCCAACATTAACCTCATCATCATCATTCATCATCGTCCTCAGAAATAAAGCTGCCCTCACAGTCTTCTATGTCTGAATTCGGACCACAGGGAAATTCTTTCTCCATTGTGTTATCATCTCTGTCAGTGGTAGGCCACTTCATGCTATCACTGTCACCAAGATGGTCCTTTTCTTCAACATCAGCAAAACCATGAGTATGCCGGGGTATGAATACTGAGGTTGCAGTCTGAGCTGGTATGTGCCTCTCATTCATTTTTATGAATGTCAGCAAACTGACATTTGCATGAGAGAGAGGTTTGTACAACGATCCCGAGCTATTGCACCTGCTGAGCTGAATACCCTCTCGACACTCACACTGGAGGGTGGGCATGTCAGGTACTTCAGTGCCACAGCGGTCAGCTCTGGCCATTCACTGACCTTTTCTCTTCAGTATAAAAGATGATCATCAATGACTGACAGATGCCTGTTTTCAGACACATATGACTCAACCATTCGCTGTGCTGCTGTAAGTTCAGTGGTTGCTGCATCATCCGCTTCTCCGGAATCATTGATGTCACAAATCCCCACTTGCGACAAAGCCTCCCAAAGTGGGTTAATGCCAGCCGCTTTTAATGACAGACCACCTGGAACTGCAGTCCCCTTCCCCTTACAGGATATGCTTGATACTACTCCTCCAGGTTCACCTTCAGCCTGATTATGCTGCTCAGGGTTCCTGACCTTGGAATGTGACTACTGTGCCCCATGAACCAAGCACACCAGTTGCCCACTGACATTTTTTACCTGTTCAGGCCCACCCTCCAATACTGAGGCAATTCCACATTTGTATCATGGGTCCAGCATTGTTGCTATTGCAAAGTTGTCACTACACCGAATGCTCAAGATGTGATGATTCTGGTCTAACACTGTCAGCACGTGTTTTAGCAACACACCGTCTCCAGTAACATCAAGACTATGCTGTACATTCACTAATATCTGCCTCAGCACCCACAATAGTAGAATTGATTATCTAATGGTGGCCGACTCACCACTCACTGCTTGTGTGGCATGTTCAAAAGGCCTCAAGATTCTTATTACAGAGTCCATGAGGCGCCACTGTTCGGTCATCATAGACATGGAGGCCCCAGAATTGTCACTGCTAGTGTGCATGACAAGATATTCCGAGAAGGCTTTGTACTGTTCATACAACCTCTCTGCCACGTATGAAGTGGAGTTCCACCGTGTGACAATTTCCAGCTTCAATCGCTGCTCCGGGAGGCTGTTTCGGATCTTCACCTGCTGAAGTTGGTCACGGGCCTTTGCAGAGTGTGAAAAGTGAGAACAGATATGGTGTGCAACTTTCAGCATTTCCTTTATATCAGTGTGCTGCAGTAACTCCTGCACCACAAGATTTAAATAGTGGGCCATGCATGTAACCAGAAAAAAGCCACTGTTCATGATGCATTTCACCACATTTGACCCATTGTCACTTGCTATGAACCCAGCTCTCAGGGACAGGGGGTTCAGCCACTTGTCAGTTTCAGTCAGTACCACATCTAATATGTTTTCACCAGTGTGTGTACAGGTCACATTGTGCATAGCAATCATTGCATGCTGTCGAATTCATGGAAGATTGCTACTACGACACTCCACCTTACTACATTGATTATTCATGCTACCAACAGCACAAACAACCCCCAGCACCTGCGCCCAGTGTACAGTTATACACAAGTATGAACTCCATGCTGGTTTGCCACTTGTCCATATATCCATACTTAAATGGATGAATGGAGAGGGGGAATGTTGAAGGGCATGTCTTACTGAGTCGGACACAGTACGGTACAACTCGGGGGGCAGCACGGGTTGAAAAGTATGTCCTGGTTGGGACTTTCCATATTGGAGAAGCACATGTAGCAAACCGCAGGAACCCAGAATTCTCCACAAAGGAGAAGGTCAAAAGATCAATTGCTAGCATTTCAGCTACAGCAGCATTAAGTTCACATGACACTGTATGATTGGGTGGGTACTTCAGCTTATGCACAATAACACTCTGTAATATGGGCTGACTTACACATTTTACACAGGGTGTGATGACAAATGGTTCTGCTCTGCAAATGGCAGGGGGTGGAGTGTGGGCATGTGATGAAGATGGTTGCACAGGTGATGACAAACCCAGAAAAGCAGTTATTTTCCCAGTTTTACCAATAGGGGTTAATGTACCACTTGCATTAGACATACTGCATTGACCACCACCACCACCAAAACTGCTGCTCTTGCCACCACTGGACAAGACATCAAAATCATTCTGCTCTTCCACCTCATCATACCTGTAGTAATCTTCTGCTGTTATTTCATCAGTAGTGCAAGCATTTAATTTTCTACTTGATGCTACAGTCATGGAAGGGGATAACATGCTCATTATGGTTGATGATGAGGGTGAACACCCCGCTATGGCACAGGTATTAGCTGCCATCTTGTGTTAAGTCCACAGTGCCATGTGCCTGTTCTTAAGATGTGCATGCTGTCCCCCTGTGCCCAGATGGCTCCCCTTTTTACCTCGACTTACACGCACCTGGCAAACCTGGCAGATTGCAACCGACTCATCATTTGCATCTTCCACAAAAAAATCCCAAACAAGGGATTTTGATGCTCTAGTTTTAACATGCCCCCCCCCCCTTATGCTGCTCATTGGACTTTGTTTTTTTAAGCCATAAAGTGGGGGGTCTGCTACATGATTTTGCAGGCAGGACACACTTGGACTGCAACTGACCACCATGACTACCTACTGTATCATTATTACTGTGTCATCATCAACTGAAACTGGTCTTTCACAACTTTTTATGGGGGGGGATGCAAACAGACTCAGACACGGCCACCTCGAGTTTCTTTTTCTCTGGTTCCCAACAGGGGTAACTGACATCATCATCATATTCATCAACAACATCCACATCTTCTGCTTGGATGCTGACATATGTACTGCATGTTGCAACCACAGCAACATCATCATCATCAGCACCAACATCACACAAAATGTTTTCACCACACTGTGAATCACTGCATGGCAAATGCATGACCTGAACCATGGTGGAAGAAATGTCACTTTGTGTGCTATAGTTGACATGATGATCAGAATCCTCATGTTCAGTTACTGGGATGTTACTGGGGAGTATAACATCATCTACACTGTCACTCACTGCCACTGCTTCACACTCCATTAAATCTTTGGACACGGTAGACTGGTCAAAACTGGAACTTGAGGCAGTAATACTCATACCACCACCAGCAACTGCACTAACACCACCAGCTGAGAGAACATCATCTCCTCCAACTATGAGTGAAGCTACTGCTTGCACTGTAAAAAACATTAAAGGAGAAATACCTTTCCTCACATCAGCAATGCACTTCTACGACTGCATACTACTACCACAGCCATAGACAATCTTACCACTGGCAGCGGTGCTATGGCAAGAAACAGCTTTGCTTGCACATCTCTTTGCGTGCATTTTGGGGGATCAACAGGAATATTGTAAACAAATTCAGATTTTGGAATGTTCATTCTGGATGGGGGTTGGGGCTGGGGGTGGGGTGACACTGGATGTGAAGCCAAAAAAACTATTGTGGCTTCAACAACAGATACAGATGCAAAGTCACAAGTTCAACAACACCTTAACTAAACAGTGGTGTTCTCAAGTCACAAACAATCCAATCTGGAAAAGAATACCTTTTGCCAGTGGGGGGGGGGGACTGACTGCAGATTACTGCAGTGCAAAATCAAGAAAATATACCACAATGGCAGTACAAAATCACACAGCTACAGTGCAAGGCAGGTTCACACTGCTGTGCCTGCAATTACACTCTGGCACAATAAAAGGTGTATTATTTGATGTCACGTCACACACTGCACACACACTCACACAGAATTTGTCTATAAGTAATGTGTGCCAAATTTAAAACTTCAGTAATATACGAAGTATTTTAAACAACTTCAGTGCTGCACCAGGTCCCTCCAGATGACAACCCACACAATCAGCAAAAAAATGTCAACAATTACTGAAAATATTACTGTGTGTACAATAGCACAGTCAGTTATACTAGAAAAATAAAACTAAAAAACAAAGAACTCCCTATTTCTCCAAATTTAATCTAGCTATACCAGTTATGCCTCTCCCCCAAAGCACACTTCCACTGTCTCTCAGTACGCAGACTGAATGTTGTACATTAACATTCAAAATCCACACACAAACAATAAACGCTCGATGATATGAGCACAGGGGGGTTTCTTAAAATCGATGAACTAAAGTTTCAGCAAAAAAATTATTCAAAAATACTTTTTTAACAGCTTTTAGAAGGTTTGAATCACAGATAAATCTCAGACCAGACTGTCTCTTACAGCTTCCTACATACACAACCCCGAACTGACGCTGTGCAG
This sequence comes from Neoceratodus forsteri, assembly GCA_016271365.2. Lineage (NCBI taxonomy): Eukaryota > Metazoa > Chordata > Ceratodontiformes > Ceratodontidae > Neoceratodus > Neoceratodus forsteri. The sequence goes on along the minus strand of CM057455.1, from coordinate 630,754,813 downwards.
AACAATTTAAAGCCCATGTGACCTGAAATCCCCATGAATCACTGCAAAATTCACCTTTGGAGCCTTAAAACAAGGCGAAGTGAGGTGAAGTGCATTGTTCTCAATGTACTTTGCCTCAAGATTTGGTGGAGTAGTGGTTTGGGTAGGCTGAGTATTGCAAAGTCATTGTCTTCAATGGACTTCGTGTTACCTATCATGATACGAAGTACTCCGCTTCGCGTTGCGGAGCACTCCACAAATCTGCCTTCACTCCGCGAATCACTCTGCATAGCGAATTGAGGCCACTTCAACCATCTCTAATCTTAGGCTGCATTTAGAGATGTTACAAGTATCTAACACATCTTTGTTTCCTTTTTCTAACATTTTAATTTGTCCTTTATTTGAGTCTAAAGGTCAGTTGTTTCTCTTTTTTGCTGTGGCTGTAGTTAGAGAGGTTTGTAGGGCTACAATGTGGGTGGTTTGTAGGTTGTTGCTTCATGTGTTATTCAGGTGGTTGTTACACATGTTAACAGTGATGTAATAATGTATAGATACCAGGGTCATAGTTGTAATAGTTAGTGAATGGGTTTTTAATCATAATGTAAAAAGCTGGGTAGTTTCATAAGCAGTGATAATTACTATCAGATGTGGGGAATATCTGATGGTTTGTATTTTTTTTTCAGTTAATGATATTTATTGCAGATCACACAACAGACCATTACAGTACAGGGTTATGAGAATTATCTGATTTTGTTATACACAATACAGTGTATTACAGTCAATTGCAGTTATGTATATGTTCCAAAAAACTCTTAGCCATTGACATTATAATGTGTTATACTCAAGCAAAAGTGGTAACATTTACCCTTTTAAGCAGCCGGGTTCAGCTAGATGTTCATGATATGGGTGGTATAGATTATGTGAATGCCCAGTTTTGGTTTAGTTTGCATAATGGGGAGGTAATGCAGGGGGGACCACATACTGTATAAATAAATTATGAATGTATAAATTTATTCTGAACCTACTTGGTTCTTGTTCAACCATGTATCCGCAAATTGTAACCACTATATGTTCACATGTCTCTCCCTATTTTGTAAACGACCATATTGTATAAGCTTGTCTGTATTGTTTGTCCTCACTGTGACGAGGTACCTTTGTAAATGAGCCTCTGGCTCAAAGGTTTTAAACTGATGTTTCAATAAATAAATAAATACTGTAGTATTGCTGTAATTTCCCCGTAGTCAGATAGGACATACGGGAGAATTAGGCTACCTGTTGGATAGCTTGTTGCCACTCAAGTATTCAAAGTATATCAGTGGTACACCATTTCAACAGGATCAGACACTTTGCTTCAACTCCACATTGAATACATCCACTTATGGAGGGATCCATGAGGCTGGTGTGTGTGTGTGGGGGGGAGTACCCAAAAGCATTGATTAAGGGGCGGGTGACATAGATGGGCCTACCACCATTTTGCAGGAGGCTAGGATCTCTTTCCAGAATATTTGTAGCCTTGGACATGACAACAAGATATGGTGGAGGTCTCCACAATGTGAATTACATCTCCAAGAGGAATTATGAGACAGGAGGCCCATTCTATGTATTTTAATCGGGGTTCTATATGTATCATGCAAAATCTTATTTTGAATGAGCAGGCTTCTGATGTCCACACATGGTCCGTGGACAGCTTTCCAGGAGTTGTCCCACTCTAACTGGGAAATATCTATACCCAAGGCTCTTGCCCAATATTTTCTTAAGGATTGCATTTGATCAGGGATACTATTATGGAGCTGTGAGTAGTGTAGACTTGCTCTCCCTCTAGTTTTAGGTAGCCATGCTTGTAGCTGTATTGTTGGTTCCCGTGTCCCTTTTAATAGGGGTTGTTTTAGTAGAGGGGATACAGCACTTCATAGTTGCAGGAACTTCTAAAAATCATCTTTCCCTAGACTAAATTTAGATTGTAGATTAGTAAAGGAGTCCGTAGTTCAGGTGTCATGGAGGAAAATATCCTTAAAATGGCTTATTCCACTTTTCAGCCATTTATCCCCATGCACAGTGTCACCATCTATGAGTAACCTTGGGTTATCCCAAATGGGGAGCCATCTGAGGGGTGTGAGACAGAATCCTGTGTGTTTGAATAGCCAACCCCATGCAAATTTAGACCCCATGACGATATTTCATTGTTGAAGGTGGTGAGGGAGGAAGGAGTACAAATAGGCCAGTCGGGGCATAAGGGGGCATAGATGGTTTTCAATGGTGTGCCATATTGGTCAGAGATCCAAGATGGGCATGAACCACTGGCCTGTTTGTTCCCCCAGGAAAGCTGAGTGATATCTCTGGAACCAGGGGAATTTTCTACTCTCCCTTGGATCAATGAGAACAGAGTTTTACTAAGCTGAGAAAGGGTGTGTTACCTTCCCAAAGGAAGGAACCCATCAGTTTGTCCAGCTTAGCAAATCAGCTAGGTGGGAGTTTGATAGGGAGATGTGAGAGATGCTGAAAGATTCTAGGGGCAGACATCATTTTAATTGCTGCATTCTTACCTGCTAAAAAGAGCTACAATTTTTTCCATCTGCCCAAATCTACTGTTAGATTTTTGTAGTAGAGGAGTAAAGTTTAAGGTAGGGATTTTCATGAGGACTCAGGATAGATGGAGGCCAAGATATCGTATTGACCAGGGGGATGATTTCAGACCCACTAATTCAAAGGGGGCAGATGCACAGTGTTTATTTAAGAATTAGACTTCAGTTTCCCTTGGTTCAGGTTGAGACCAGAAATCTAGGAAAATTCCTGTAGAAGTGCTTGATGGTGTAGTAGACCTTTATGAGCCTCCAAGAGGAAGACTAAAATATCATCTGCGTGCATGCTGGTATGGATGTCATGGCCTTTAATAGAAATCCATTTCATATTCTGATGATTATGAATGGCTAATGCCAATGGTTCTACAGCCAGAACGAATACCATCAGGGAAAAGAGGCAACCTTGTCTGCTGCCTTTTTGAAGACAGAAAGGCAGGAATAGAATGAAATTTGTCTGAACATGTGTTGGAGAACTTTTAGCAGATACCCTCTCTCCAGAGAGTTGAAGGCCTTTTTGAAGTCTACGGTCACTGCAGCTGCAGGGGTGGGACGGCTGTTTTCCACTGATATAAGGGAGATTAAAGATCTGAGGTGGTCAGATGCTAACCAGCATATAAGGAAGACTGTCTGGGCTGGGCAGACCAATGTGGAAAGGATGCCTACCAGTCGGAGTGACAAGGCCTTGGCAAGAGACTTGGCATCAGTGTTAATCAATGAAACTGGCCAGTAGCTAGCGGGTAAGTGTGGGTTCATCTCTTCTTTGGATATGATTGTAATAAATGCCTCTGCAAGTGTTTGGGGGAAGGTTTTGTTTGAGTGCATCTCTGTAAAAACCGTATGAAGGTGTGGGCTGATTATTCAGTCCAAATGGACATAGAGGTCCACAACAATACTGTCCCCCCACAAGAGATTAGTTCTTGTTCAAGGAATTGATTGCAGTGCAAATTTCAGTGGCAGAAAATCTGGATTCTAGAGCAGCCCTATTTTTGGGCTGATAGTTGGGGAATGGCCAGGGCTGAGAAAGGCATCTATTTGATTGTTGTGGGGCACGCATGATGAACTGTAGAGAGTCTGATAAAATTGTGACCATTATTTTATTTATGTCTGCTGGACCGTGATGAGGTACCTCCACTCCATGTCCTTTAGCATGGAAATGTGTCATGCTGCTTGCTGCTTCATGAGGCACTATGCAAGGAGCTGACTCGACTTTTCCCTAGCCTCTCAGTATTTTTGTCTCGTGCAAATCAATGCTAGTTCTGCCTTCCTAGTTAGTAGGAAGTTTATCTGGAGCCGTGCCCCATTGGCTTTGACTAGAAGGCCAGCCTGCGGTACACAGATTTAGCTCTTTTATGTTCTTTGTCTTTCCTTGCAAGATCATGCTCCAAGTATGTCAGTTGTTTTCCCTTTCTCATCTTCGCCTGGCTGCATAACCCATAATGCTGCCCCTGATCACCACCTTATAGGTTTCCCACAATGTGGCATGTGAAACATCCTGCTTGTCATTTTCTTTAAAGATTTGGGTGGTTTCCTTCATGAGCCACTCACAGAATGTCTTGTCTTTCAGGAGCGGGGGACCCAGTCTCCACTGAGATGATCTGGGGGTTTCTGGACCCATATCAGTAGGGCTGACACTGGACCATGGTCTGAGATGACCAGGTTTTCTGTGTTGCATGTGACTATTTTTGGAGTTATATGAGGATAGCCCAGTAGTAGATCCTATTTGCTGGCAGAGCCAAACCTAAGGGATATATATGTATAACCTTTGGCGGACAGGTTCAGGGATCTCCAAAGATCTGATAGCATGTGTTTCTGTAGCATCTGCTTAAATGCTTTTGCTACCCTTGGGTGAGTTTCTGTGCATTGGGAAGACCTGTCTTCCATGTTGGAAGCATGGTGTTAAAGTCCCCTCCTATTAAGCAAGTGACCATGTTAGAGGAGAAATCTTGATAGTGTTGGGAAAAGGTATGGAAAAACCCTGGTGAATTGGAGTTAGGCCCATACACTGAGTTTAGGACTAGGGGTCCCTGTGGGGTACAGACCTGTACTGACATCCATCGGCCTCAACATCATGCTCCTGCTTTAGGATAATCCAGTTGAGTGATTTATGTAGTAAAATGGATACTCCTGTTTTGGAGGATGAAGCACATCTGTGAGCTTCCAGGCCTATCCATTCTTGACACAGTTTAGCCACTTCCAGGGGAGCAAGTTTTGTCTTTTGTAAGAAGACTATGTTGGTTCTTAGCCTCTTAAGGTGTGAGAGAACCTGCTTCCTTTTGATGGGGGAGTTAAGTCCTCTCACATTCCAAATAACACATTTCAGGTCAGCTATAGGGTATCTATAGTTTATTAACACTATAGAGGATCTGGAATTAGGAGTCTGTTTCTCAGTGCAGCCTAACTGTAGCCTAGTAGGAGTGAAATGATGTTGAGGTGCCACAGGGAGGGTTTGATCAGCATACCCAGTTAACTGAATTAAGCCCCATGGTTGGCTTATTTTAGTACAAATAGTCTGCATCTATGAGGTTGTACTAGCCAGTATTAATAATTAATATACAACTTAAAACTATTACTGTTATTCATAATGACATTCATCTGATAAACCAGAACAGTAGTATAAATAAAGACATTTAAACATATGCAACTGTTCAACAGGATATTCCATAACAGTTTTAAGCAAAAGGTTGTGATTCCCATAGGGCCAGCTGCCAGCTGTCTGCTAAAGGTCCAGGGTATCCTTCCCAGACAAAAAAATCATCACCTGTTGAGTGTAGTTTGCAGGGGTTTGGAAAAAGAGCAATAATGCTGTTGTCAACTTAAACTGACAAAATGGCGGGGGAGTAGATTCAGTAAAGCAGCAGGGGGTAGCCCTCTTGCCAGCAGTGATAAACATACTGGCTGAGTTTAATTCTATACTCCAACTGAGCAGTCATTACTATCTGTATTGGAGCTGCTAGCATATCTGATTGGGCATCTATGAGGGGAGCCCAACGACATGCCTCCTAGTTTTCTTGGGCATAAAATATAGGGGAAGGAAGTTTGAAAAACTTGATAACGAGGGGTTGGGTGAGTACGGGAGAACAGGTACACTGTAACAAAATTGTAGAGTGCAGAGAGGCTTATTGTAATGTGGTATTCTGGGATAATCTTAAAAATGCACCTCTCTGTTCAGAATATTTTCCTCATGTAGCCCTCTGAAAAGCTAAGGAAAGGAGCAATGATAGTTAGATTTACCAGAAAAATAAAATAATGTGATAGAATAAAAGGAAATGGACATTGTATTAGAGGAGAGGGCTTGGGGTTTGATAGATTTTTTTTTAATGTAATCAATTAGTCTTTCCCTTTATAAAACTACTGAGGTGTTTTAAGAAAGAGCTTTTGGTTGTAAATGAAATCCTGAGCTTTTTCAAAAGTTCATAATGGCTGCGTTATTTGTTAAATTACTGGGTGCCCTGTGGAATGTATGCACTTGGGGGATATTTTTAGAGAAGGGCTGTGAATAAACTAATTTTAGAAAAGAGAAGAGTTTCAATGTGACATTCAACTCAAGGCTGATACCAATTTCCGGGGTTATTTTCTCTCTGATAAAAAGTGAGGGTGACTAGTGGAGCTCAAATATTGCCAATTTAAGTGTTAGTTTACCAGTAGCTGTCCCTCTCTGCCTAAAATTGCTCAGAGCTTTATTTATATTTTATATCTCAATCCGTTTTTCAGTGTATGGCATACCCCCTGCACTCTAGCTGCAGGAGTCCACAGCACATGCTTATTAACCCCTTGTGGGTCTCCTTCACTGAGTGCAGTAAAAGCACAACAGACATTGACCAGCTAGCCCATTAAAACTTAATTATTAACATTAAACATTTAATTTAGGTTTTATAAACTCAGATCCTGGATTCTCTGTACACAATACCTCTTCATTTTTAAACATTTTTGACATACTACAGGTATCACTACAGAAACCACATGATATTCTCACTATGTAGTATGGGAGGGCTTAAGGGTAGTGGAACTTGGTTTATTTGAAGCCATCTGTCATTCTGTCTGTCTGTGCTGAAACAGAAAGCTTGGGGAACACTATTCAAAACCTGGAATATTTTTTTTTCTTAGCTTAGTGCTCAATTTTCATTAACTCTAGTGCCCTTTCTTTTTTTTTCAAATTTAATAAGCTTTATTATGTTTTTACTTTTACATATTGTAAACAAAACAATTTTGTACAAGAGTTAAGAAGCAGTAAGGCACATGACAGATCCTGTATATTCTCATACTTCTATGGAAATCAAAAATGAAGTATTTTGAGACAAAATACGTATGTTTTTCCTTAAACAATGATTACACCTATACTTTATCATAAATATCAGATGATGTTTGAAACCTTTTCAATTATAACATCCAAAATGTAAAATAAAAAACAAAGAATACCCCCCTACTACCCACCCCTTCCCACCCATTTCGTCACTATGAATTAGTAATAAACAAAAAATATAAAAATCTGCTTCTTGTGTTATAATAAACAATGATATAGGTATTTATCGTAACCTCTACAGAGCTCAAATTAATACAATAATACAGTCAGTACTGTAATCTTGAGACCAATTAAATGGACAATAGAGTATGCAAGGGGGCCCATATCTGCTGGTATTTATTACTACATTTGGAAATGCTTGCCAGAAGGTGTTCTGCTTGTAAAGCGAAAAGCATTTCTTGAAGCCATTCTATATATGTAGGGATTTGTTGATCTAACCAGTGACGTAATATTATTTTTTTAGCACAAAGGGATATCAAAGTCATGTTTTTCCATTGGTTCCCTAATGGAACATCCCTTGAGTCTCCAATAATACAAATTTCTGGTTGAAAAGCATTTTGGAGTCCCAGAAGGGGATCATGTCTAGAACAGATACATTCCCAGAAGGGGGATACTTTAGTACATTCCCAAAGAATGTGGAGCAACTTACCCCGTTGACACCCACATCTGGTACACATATCCAACTGGAGTTTCACCATTTTTTTAAGTTTTACAGGCGTGTAATATAGGTCTTATAAAACACAAAACTGAAGTAACCTGTAACGGTCCCACCTGACATCCTTATACAATCTGTTCCAGATTTGCATCCAGTGACGGAGGACCATAGTTGATGGGGGAATAGTCTTGTCCCATACATAATGAGGGGTATCATTTAAGTCCCCATATTGAGCATGAAGCTCTTTATAATAAAAAGTGATATAATGAGAGGTAGACCTCGTTGAAATTGTACTTAGGACTGGTCCAATCATATATTAATCCCAGAGACCGTTACCAAGGTGCTGTATTAAAGCTTTTGAAATTTGGATGTATTTAAAACCAAAAGAGGTTGGTAAATTGTATTTTACTCTTATATCTGAGAAGGAAAGCAATTTATAGTTCTCTGTTAGGTCTATCACTTTTCCCCCACACCATATGGCCAAAAGGATTGCTTAATAACTTTACCTCCAATTCTAAAATTGGGATTACCCAGAATGGGTTGGGAGGGGTCTTTCTCCAGTGAATTGCCTATGGTCTTATTAAGTTGCATGTGAGTTCAGAGAGACGCCATGATGGGTGTGGATTTCAGCTGATTGGGGACCTTGTTAAGGGGAAGATAAAGTAGTACCTTTAGTTCTACACCCATTAATGCACAAAGTGAGTTATCTATTTGGAGCCACAATGGGGAGTAAGGGTAAGAACCAGGATCTGATGTAGGCCTCAGCCAATGTGAAACACCGAGCAGTTAATCAAGAAATAATAAAGGTAAATATTGGGAACCTGTAGCCCTCCTCATTCTTTGGATCTCTGTAATTTAGAGATTGCCCTATGGGGGGTATTTTTCCAAATGAATTTGGAGATAATACCATGGACCTGGTTAAACCAAGATTTAGGGAGAAATCGTTTAAGCATTTGAAGGGGGTATAACAGTCGAGGCAGGATATTCATTTTAACTATATTAATATGTCCCTAAAGGGAAATGGGGAGCAAAGCCCAGCTGTTCAAATCTGTCCTCATCTGTGTAATTAACTGGTCCAGATTATATTGTTTCATTTTGGAATGAGATTGAGATAGGTATATGCCCAGATATTTTATTCTATCTCTTACCCAAGAGAGCCCAAGATGTTGAATATTCACTTTTAGGGTCTGATTATTTAAGGGCATTACCTCTGTTTTAGTCAAATTCAATTTTTAGTTGGATACTCTATCAAAATCCTGAATGATGCTTAGGGCAGCAGGTATGAATTTAGATGGGTGGGTAATATGAAGCATAATATCATCGGCATACACCGATAATTTGTATTGGGAATGGTTGATTGGAATACCAGAAATTAGTGTAGAGTTGTTAATCTTCCTAATAAGAGGTTTTAAATATAAATTAAACAAATATGGAGAGAAGGGACATACTTGTCGTGTACCCTGTTGCAGTAAAAAAGATAGGGAAAGAACTCCATTACACAGTATACGAGCAGATGGTTGTAAATAGAGGATTTTTATCCACTGTATAAATTTTGTCAGAGTACGATATCGTGGAAGTAGATTAAACAGGTAGTCCCAGGACACCTGATCGAAGGCTTTTTCTACATCCAAGGACACCAAAACCATTGGAATATGGGAGTCTCTGGATACAGAAATAAGATGAGAAAGTTTGAGCAGATGATCCACTGATAAGCGTCCAGCCATAAAGCCTACCTGTTCATGACTTAATAGAGTCTGCCAGGCCTGAGCCATCCTATTAGCAAGTATTTTTGCTAGAATCTTCAGGTTTACATTTATTAGTGATATGGGGCAGTAATTTGGTAACATTGTTGGGTCCTTGCCCGGTTTAGGGAGCACCACAATAGTAGCAGCAGTGAGACTGTGATCCCAGAGGCCTTGCATATAAATGTAATTATAAGTGTTATGCAATATTGTACCTAGCTGAGTTTTGAAAGTTTTGAAAAATTTGATGTATAACCATCAGGGCCCGGCGCTTTGTCTAGTGGTAGTGCATGAATGGCCTCATAAACCTCTGTTAAAGTTAATGGGGCTTGAAGAATGGCTATTTGAGGTTGGGACAGATATGGAAGATCTGTTTTCTGGAGAAAATTATCTAGATCAAAACTATTAAAAGGTAAAGGAGAACGTGAGTAAAGAGATTGATAATATAATTTAAAACAGGAGGCAATGTCTCTGGGGGAAGTATGGATATTGCCAGCAGCATCTCAAATAGTTGATACAATTCTATCAGCTGTTTGTGCTCTGAGCCGTAGTGTTAATAGCTTCCCAGCCTTGTCCCCTTGATCAAAGTAGGTGACTTTTGATCTAAAAAGGAGATGTTCAGTTTTGTCACTAAGAAGAATATTATACCGAAAACGCAGACTTTCTAATTTTTCGAATTCCGTTATATTGGAACAGGAGGACAAGGATTTTTCTAAGGTTCTGATTTGCTGTAATAATACAGAAGTTTCTTGAGAGATTTTTTTTCTCCTGATGGAGGCCAGATGGATAATCTCTACTCTTAGTGAACATTTCAAGGCTTCCCATAACACATCAAGTTTTGGCATGGAGAAAGCATTCTCCTCATAGAATTTCTCTATAAAGTTTTGCAAGTGTTCTACCAATTGCTGGGATTTCAGTAAGTAAGGGTTGAATCTCCAAATCTTATCATAGCCCATTGAAGCAGGTAGGGACCACTGTAAAAGAGTTGGGTGATGATCAGAGATCACTTTAGCTAAATGAGTGCACGTTTGAACCCTGGCTAGATGCTCAGTCTCCAACAAAAAATAATCAATCCATGAGAATGTGTTGTGTGGCAGGGAATGAAACAAGTACTCTCTTGCTGAGGGAAAAAGGGCCCTCCTCTAGGGCCCTTTGTAATAGCCCTGTATATAACTTGTATGCTGCTGCAAACTATAGCTATTGCAAAATAACAGCTTTGACTTGTAAATGTGAACCTGTTCAGCTTCAAGGGGCTGACTATAGGGTTCCTTCATGCCTCTAGGAAAATGTCAGCTCCCCAGGCTTGATAACCTTTAGGCAGACAGTTTATGCCACAATCACTGTTTTGGGCCTTTTTTCTTGGGTGTACAGGGATCCTCTGTGCCCGACAATGTGAGCACTGGAAGGGGGTCTCAGCTGCCTCATCGGTCCATGATCTGGTATCCCAAGATAGAGTACAGCTGTCCCCAATTTCTATCAAAGCTCCAGTAAGTCTGTTGGGAGGTTCATCTTGCACTGTGAAGGGAGCATATCTGTTGGAGCCTGCCAATGTGGTTAAGCCCAGTGTTGAGTCAGGGAAGCCTGTACTCTTGCTACGGGATCAGCATTTCTCAAGATGTGGTTCCCTTTTCATTGCACCCAGAATCTTTGTCACCCCCGATTTTTCTTGAATGTTTGCCAGGCAGAGTCTGTTGCTGCATTCCCTTTATTGTCGTATTCAGGCATGTTGGGATGCGGGTTTGGTTTAGGGGAGGCAGATGGTGTTCTTGTATCCATGTGGTCCTCTGAGGTTGATGTATGGAGTCTGTTCTTAATAAAGTGCTCCAAGGACTCTGGGTCGTGAAACGAGTGTTGTACACAATTTGTTGAAACATTCAGCGTGACAGGGTACCTCATGGAGTATTGATATCCCATGTGGGCTAGCTGCTTCTTCACTGCTGTGAAGGCCCATCTACGGCTTGATAATTCCTCTGAAAAGTTCTGAAAATAGCTGGGTCATATGGCCCTGCCAGATCAAAGGGCCCCTCTCACAGGCAAGATGAAGTATATTGTCCCTGACAGGGAAACAGAGCAGTTTTGCAGGGATTGACTGAGGAGGTTGCCCCGGCCTGGGCCTTGGGGCCAGACCTCTATGCACCCTCTTTATTTCTATAGGTGATCAGTCTGAGACATTGAGAATTATAGGGATCACCGATTGAAGAAATCTAGTAGTGTCAGGGATTTCACATCCCTCTTGGAATCCCACAATACGTATGTTGTTGTTCCTCCACAAACAGTTCTCCAGATCATTAATTTTGTCCATTAAATAGTTAATTTTAGCCTGCTGCTTCCCTACTTGTGCCTTCATTATGGCTGGGGTTCCTTCCATATCTTTCAGTCTGTTTTCCACCTTTGAGATTCTGGAATTCATGTACTGTATTGTATTTCTTTTTTAGTTTCTGCAGTGGTTTCTTTTAGCTCGGCTGTGTCTGCAAGGACCCTGGCAATCACAGTAGCCAAGTGATTCAAGCCTATGTCTGGTGATTTTTTTGTGCTCATTTTTGAGTCACAAACAACAAAAGGATCGATGCTCTTTAGTGGGTGCCAGGCCCAAATCTGGTAAATTATTTTCTCTGAAATCACTGGCCAGCTAGCCATAATTTTGGTATCTTTCAGGAGGTAATTGTCTGCCCTGGTAGATGCTGCTGCATGTGGCTACTGATGTTTTCCCCCTCTGTAGAATTTTTCAGGATTTCATTGACAGTTTTGCTGCTACAATAATTAAGCTGCCATCTTCAATGAATAAATGAATGAGATCTTTATTTGTAAAAGCACCATTCTAAAACCAAGGTGCTATACATAGATCAAACAAAAAATAACAATTTAAAAGCACACATAACCATCAGAATATTAAAATCCATAAAACTTCAGCACCATGAATATCAACTTCAATAAAATCTTGCATGGTGGTTGGCCACACCCCCATCTGATGTTTTTTATAATGGAAAAATGTTATGTAATAGGCGTGGACAGAAAAAACATTGTATAAAAAGAATAATACATGAGAATATATCCCTTATGGGTCTGTAATACCATTGGGGGATTCCATGGCATCATAAACCTTGAGAGTGGAGCTCTCGAGGTTTATGACTTTGTGTAATCCCTCAGTGGTGTTAAAGCCCCATAACAGATAGATTCTAATATACTGAGTTTTGTAATACATGGGAATCTTTCTGTGACTGCCATTTTCAATCCTTTTTTCATTTTTAATTTTACTCATTGCTGCAGCACATATTCTTTCACTCTCACTCACACATTATGACAGTTAAATGGCAATGATATCCATCACTTGGCAATAGGAAGTTATGGGCACTGTTCGAACACAACTGAGTGAATGCACCTTTAAAGACAGTTCAGAACTTTTATACCATCAATCTGATTGATCTGACATCAGATTGATGCTATTATGACTTTGATCCTTGGAGTCCAGCCATATTACACATTTTGATGCAGCAATCATTTCCATTGGAAAATGATCACCCCATGTATTGCAGATCTGTTTATCCTAGCGACTATGGCCCAGATATTCAAAGGGGTTGCACCTGGTGCAACAGAGTTGCTCAGGTGCAACCCCACATTGCACCCTGGTGGGTTACTGAAAAGGCTGCCTGGCACAGCTCAACTCCGATGCGGAAACAATGTAAATGTGTGCGGCGCAGATGTAGGGGGCGTGCCCATGCATATGCGGCACATCCCGATATTCAGCCCAGGATGTGCTGCACATATGACAGTGCACCCCTGCATTGCGCCATATAGGGGAGCTCAAAGTTAAGCCCGTGAAACAGCGGAACATCTCCCGGCCATCCACAGGTAGGCAGCTGTATTGCAGGGTGCAACACAGCAGCCGCTAGCTGTGGGTGGTCACCTGCCCACCTAGAACACTGTCATGAAGCATCCACAGAACCCTGATAGTCTAGTGGTACCTCCCTCCCTCCCGTGTCCCCAATCAGTGGTAAATGCAGATATCTGTAAGCCCTGGTAGTCTAGTGGTACCCCCTCCCTCCCTCCTCCCATGTCCCCGATCGGTGGTAAATGCAGATATGCGACTGCACACTGTAGAGTGGGTTAACTATCTTATAAAATGGCAAAATAGTTTTTTAGGGGGAGTAAAAGTGCAGGTGTGCAGTTGTGCTCTGATATACGCATGGTCATGTGATGGAATTCAACAAATCATCAGACATAATTTTTCCTACAAACTTTATAAATATATATATATTTATGTAAATATATATATATATATATAGTAAATTTGTCATCACAGATTTAAACATATAGTAAACTCATCATACATTAACCACATCTCTCTGTTACCCACTCACCTGTTGTCATGACTTCCTGCCTTTCATTTTACTCATACCTCCCATTGGTGCAGTATCCCTATTCCTTGCTGCTCCCCTGTAATTATAACACTCACATTCAGTATGCCATAAAAAAGAGAAGCATGCATATTTATTGTTCCCCTATTTATCACTAATGCTATACACACACACAATACAATACAATTAGCTTTTAATTTTTTTTTAACACTCACACTGTTTGGAACCCAATCACCTGCCTGTCAGCACCACCCTCACATGGCAGCCCATCTCCAACATGTGTAGCTTCTTATCGTCACCATTTTTTACTGTTGCTTACTGAAGTCTGCACTTGGACAGCAACTCCATCTTTTACCAGCTGCTCCATCTCTACAGAATGTCTTCATCTCTCACATCTGCACTGACTCCTCGAGTCCTACTAGTCTTTTTAAATATGCACTTGTACACCAAACTGTCTGAGATACTGACAGAGGCAAGAAAATTTAAATTTCAGCCAACACTCATCCCCACAGCAACGGTAACTGCAAATAACAGATTGCTCACAATCTTTACCTTATTTTAATTACAGAACTACAATTCTCAAACCACAGCTTGTCTGTCCTCATGAATAGTGATTCCCTACCTACTACTTTCAATTTAACACACTGCTCCCACTCCCCACCCACCCACCCCCATCCAGCAGTACTGCTCAACTATTAGCTACTACTACACTATGCCTTTCCTACAACATGATGTCAAAAATTGTACTTTTTTCCTTGAAGCCTGACATGCAGACTCATCTTTCTTCATTGCCACCACCTCACTACATACACATGTTATGCAGTTCTTTCCCCAACCTATCCATGCTACTATCCCCCACCCCACATCCTAGCTTCCAATGCCAGCTGTCTGCTTTCTCCTCACTGTATCCAACAAGTATTCTCCTCCAGATCTTCTCTCCACAGCACAGCAGATGGCCACAAAAAATTTAAAACATTTTTTAATTAAATGACATCAACTCCCACTTGTCTAACCCCCAACCACATCCACACAGTACCACTGCTGAAAACAAAAGGCCAGATCAACCAAATAATACAATAAGGATTAGTTTAATGAAAAAAAAAAGAAACACAAACGTAATGTACAGTATGAAGCAGCAACCTGGCTTCTTTACTAAGTGAAAGCTAGTGCTGCCATGTTTTTAAAACTGTTCAACCCTCCCACACAGAATATTGGAGCCAATGAAGTGGAACACTGAAATCAAAGGAACTTAGTGCCCCAGGCAACCTACTGTGAACAGTGTACAGACAAATGGCACACCACAGAAATCTTCTCTATTTTATAAAAGGAAAAAAAAAACAGTAAAATGAAATATAAAAGAAATAAAAGCTATACTAAAAAATCAGATCCATACTGCACAAGTTGAATATGCAATGGGTAACTTTAAAAAAAAAAAATTATCTGCATTTGAACAGTTTGACTTCATATACCTCACTTATGGCTTATGCCACTCCTAAGGTTACCATAGGTCAAACTGCTCTTGTCCAGATAAATCATTTATTTAGATTGTCCCCATTGCACATTCAATTTATGCAGCAGGGACCTGAATTTTTAGAGTAGTTTTTATTTCTTTTATATTTCATTTAACTGTTTTTTTTTCTTTTTAGGAAATAGCATTTTTGAGGTTTTGTGAGGATCTCCAAATGGAACCACATTGAATGTTAGTCACCATGACATAGAGGCTTTATACAGTAATGTCACACATGATGGTGGTCTGGCAGCCCTACTCGTTTGGCTTGAAACTGCACTACTTACAGCCTGTCTTTGTGGATTTTCTGTGTACCTTGTCAAAATTTGTATTAAGAAAGAATACTTTTGTATTCTAGGACCAATACTTTTTACAAGTGAAAGGCATGATGATGGGGGCGACCTTTATCTTGGCCTATGGGAAAAAGATGTTACATAGATACATAGATACATAGACAGTGTTGGCAGATAAGGGCCTATGGCCCACCCAGTCTGCTCATTTGAGCTTGTAAGTTCAGTTTATGTTTTCCTAGAAGTCTGTTGCCCCTTACCCCTGACCTCCAGAATTCATTTATGTCTATCCCATGCATTCTTAAATCCCGTGATTGTTTCAGCCCCCACCACTTCCTCTGGCAGGGTGTTCCACTTGTCCACCTCCCGCTCTGTGAAGAAATTCTTCCTCATGTTTCCTCTGAATCGTCCTCCCTCCAACTTCATCCCATGCCATCTAGTCCTGGAACATCTTTTTTGCTTAAAAATAGTGTATTCCTGCACCCTGTTCCTCCCTGTAAGATACTTGTATGTCTCTATCATATCCCATCTGTCCCTCCTCTCCTCCAGGGAGTACATGTTCAGTTCCTTTTACCTGTCCTCATAGGACTTGTGATGCAATCCATGCACCATCTTTGTTGCCCTCCTCTGAACCTTCTTTACCCTGTCTACGTCCTTACATAGGTAAGGTCTCCAGAACTGTACACTGTACTCCAGGTGGGGTCTCACTAGTGTCTTGTATAGTGGAATCATGACCTCCCTTTTCCTGCTGGTGATGCCCCTGCCTATGCATCCCAGCATCCTATTTGCTTTACCTGCTGCCTTGTCACACTGTTTCCCTACCTTGAGGTCATCAGAGATGATAACCCTAAGATCCCTTTCCTGCTTGGTGCATGCTATATCCTCACCCCCCAACTGATATATTGTGCCAGGGTTTTTGTGTCCCATATGCATATTCTTGCACTTCTTTGCATTGAATTTCAACTGCCAAACCCTTGACCATTCTTCAAGTTTCTGCAGGTCCCTTCTCATTCTGTCTATACTCTCTGGTGTCTACTCTGTTACAAAGCTTTGTGTCATTAGCGAACAGTGAAATTCTGCCTTCTAGATCCTGCAAAATGTCACTGATGAAGATGTTGAATAGGACCGGTCCCAGCACTGATCCCTGTGGTACCCCACTGGTCACTCTTCCCTCTGTGGAGTGACAGCCATTTACCACCACCCTCTGTGTCCTGCCACCCAGCCAGTTACCTACCCACCCACTACTATCCTGCCCACCCATATTCCCCAGTTTGTGTAATAGTCTTCTATGTGGCACAGTGTCAAAGGCCTTGCTGAAGTCCAGATAGGCCATGTCACTGCCCTCCCCCAATCTACCTCCTAGTCACCCAGTAAAAAATTCAACGAGGTTGGTCTGACATGACCTCCCCTGGTGAAACCATGCTGCCTTGGGTCCTGTAGTCCATTGACAACCAGATGTTCCACCAATCTCTCCTTCAGTAGTGCTTCCATGATCTTCCCCACTACCGAGGTGAGGCTGACTGGTCTGTAGTTCCCGCTTCCTCTTTGTTCCCACTTTTGTATAAGGGGACTACATCTCGCTATCCTCCAGTCTTTGGGTACCTCCCCTGTTTCCAGTGATTGGCTAAACAGGATAGTCAGAGGTTCAGCCACCACTTCGCTTAGTTCTTTAAGGATCCTGGGGTGCACCCCATCTGGAACCATTGCTTTATCAACTCTTATTACTTCCAGTTCCTTCAGGACCCTTTCTCGTGTAAAGGGACTTGTGTCCATTTCTGCACCATTCTCACCCTTGTACTTCCTTCAGACCCATTACCCTCCTCTTCCTCAGTAAAGACTGAGCAGAAATAACTGTTCAATATGTCAGCTTTACTGTTGTCATCTTCACAGGAATTTATCCTCCCCTTCAGTCTCACTCTCCCTTCCTTTGACTTTCTTTTTCACTTATGTACCTGTAAAAGGTTTTGTCCCCTCTACCCACTGATTTTGCAATGTGTTCTTCTGTCTGAGCTTTGGCTTCCCTTACTAACCTCCCTGCCTCCCTTTGCTTCTCCTGGTACTTCTCCCTATCCCCTTCTGCCTGTGTCTTTTTGTATTGCCTGAATGCAATCTTTTTGGCTTTCGCTTTCTTTGCAACCTCTTTGGAAAACCATAATGGTCTCCTCTTTTATTTAGCCTCTTTTATTTAGCCCTCCAGCCCCTTTGTTATATATGATACGGACAGAAATCCATATTATGAGCTACTGTATCTTTGGCATAGGTACATAGATGATGCATTGGTAGTGTGGCATGGGTGAGGTGTCTAAACTGCTGGAACTTGTGAAGTACCTTGAGATGTCCAACCCAAACTTAAAATTCTCAGTTTGCTACAGTCATGACAATGTTCAATTTTTGTATTTGAACATCCCCAAGACTGATAATGGTGCTATCCTTAGTGATTTATATCAAACACTGACAGATATAAATAGTCTTTTACATCCCAGCAGTTTCCATCCATGGCACACCATCAACAACATCCTAAGTCACAATTTAAGTGAGTTAAGAGAAATTGCACCGAGACAGAGACTTACATGAGGAGGAGTAATGAATTATAGCATACATTTTTAGCACTTGGCTATAATCATTCTGTTATTAGTAAAGTTCAGGATATAGTACAAAGCATCCCAAGACAGGATCTTTAGAGATATAAACAGAAAGATACTAACCCCCTGAGTGAAATGACTTTTATCACACAGTAGAGCGCAAACAGCAGCATAGTTAGGAAGTGCCTTGAAAAATATTGGCATATACAGTAGGAGCCACTTAAATGGGATGCCCTGGTGGTGACCCTTTCAGCTCAATTAAGTGACCATCCCATATATCAGAAGTGTATGTGACTAATGCTGTACTGTTCATATACACCACCAACATACAATCTCCAATATACCCCCACATTTACACAGCTTACCTGACCTCCTGTAGGTCTTCTGTGAGGAGCACTGCTGTTTTGCACAAAATGAACAGATCGGGCAGAGAGGAAAAACATTTCATATTGTACTGCACTTAGCATCGGACTCCATAAGGGAAGTGAGAGAGAGAGAGAGAGAGACAAGCCCCAGGTAGCTCCTTTGCAGGTGTCGTTAATTGTCTCTCTCTCTCTGCAAGTAATCTACGTGTGTGACAGGAGGTCACAAGGGTTACTTGGAGAGCAGCACAGGAGGTTGCCAGGGTTACTTGAGAAGCAGCTATGGAGGTTGCCCAACATGCAGCAAAGTGTGACTCACTCTCTCTGTTTGCCCGCCGCATGGTAAAGGACTCGCTTTCTGTCTGAACAGAACTGAACAGTTTCAACAGGTAGAGCAGTGCTATTTATGGGAGATAGATTTCTAAAAATTGTTGAGCACTGTGTGAGTAAATTGCCAAGTGCTGTCTGAGCAAGTGACAGAGAGAGTCGAGCAGGTGGCATATATGTTAACAGGCTCAAATTAGCACATACTCGCCTGCTTGTTAAGGTGTTATGACACCAACATTGAATGAATGGGACTGAATGGGAGTGATAATGGTTGGCTCACTGAGGTGCTGGAGGGCTAAATTGTCACATATATCTGGTGTCCCTGTCCCAATTAAAAGGAGTGCACCTCCACTTGAAATACATGGCCATTTAATCGATTCTGGGAGGGACATCCCAATAAAGCAGACATCCCAATTATCTGTGTCCTGATTAAGTGGCTTGTACTGCACTTACTACTGTGTGAACACTGACAGGGGCACACCTCTCAACCTCCTGCCTCATAAATCAGGGACAAGGCTTAAAAAAATCAGGGACAAAGGACCAAAATCAGGGACACATCTTCAAAATTGGTGATATCCACTCAGGAAGCTGGCAGAATAAGTGGCTTAGTGTAAAATGTATTTTCTAAGGAAGAACAAGTCTGTAACTTTAATGTTTGACATTATTTTGTCCTAACAGCCCCCACTGTTTGGTCGGGGAAACACAATTTTTAGGAGGGACAGAGTAAAATTTTGAGGCAAAATCAGGGACTTCCCTGAAAATCAGGGACAGTTGAGAGGTATGGACAGGGGTAACTCAGAATCCCCCAGAATTATGTACAGGAGTGAACTAAATTTGAGGGACATGTTGGTACACAGCTTTTTGCCAGTAGAGAAGGCAGGCAGGAGAGCAGGAGTGGGGTGTGCCTTGGGCTTCTCAAGCCTAACACTCACCCGATTTCATTTGAAAATAAGATCGGACGTGTAGACTTTATGAGAATGGGGTGAATTTAAGGCTTGAGAAGCCAAGGCAGATCCCACACCTGCTCTCCTGCCTGGTTTGGGAGGGTGGGGTGTTAGGGAAACCCTAACACCTCATTTCCCAACTTTTGTCACTTTGATCCTATCTGGAGCATTAATTTATTTTTTTGCAACTTATTTCCTTACATGTTGATATAGTATAATAGAATACTTATTTTACTGTGGGAGCTCAGGGTCCTTCAGACCCTGCACGCCCATCCCTCAATACAGTAGATGCACATATGTATGTAGCTGTGGAAGCACAGGATCCTCCATGCCCTGTGCTTCCATTTATAGGACAGCAGTGACCAAATTGTCAGCATAGCCATCTTATTACCCCATCTCATGTAGGCAGTACAGAAAATGATTGAATCCCAGCCAAAAAGTAATTCTGCACAATTGCAACGCCATTCCGTGCATAGATGCGAAAACACATATTGGGCAGGATATGAAAAATGACAGATGTGACAAACATGAGCTTGGGTAATAAGAAGGTGATGTTGAAAATCTGAGGTCAAAATATTTAAAAATTCCAAAGTTATAAGTGGGCGTAGCGAAATTGCAACAAATGGTCATAACTTTGGCATTTTTTCATATTTTGACCATTTTTTTAATTTTTATTTTGTTCCCTGATCCCCACACAGGGCTCAGCTCCTGATCCCACCACCTACTATGCCCAGGCTTACTCCCTGCTGTGGGGCCACTAGAGTGGACGCCCTCCCCAGGGTGAATGGTAGCTTGCCCTGACTTACCCCCAGGGTGGGGCCACAGGAGTGTGGCCCCACCCAGTGGAAATGGTAAGCAGTGGAGGTGGCAAAGAAGAACTTCATGCTTTGGGGCCAGCATTTTTGTATGCTGTATCAGGGCAGGGATGTGCAATGATGGCCAGAGTCTGCACAACCCCCCTGCCAATACAGTGCTGGCACTGTGGCTCCCCCAGCTTCTGATAAGGGTTCATAACTTGCCGGATACTCAACCCCCACCCCCAACCCCCAGAGAAGATGAGCAGTCCCTGGAATGTTCAGTCCTTCTCCTCCGGATGGACCTTGGATGTCCTGATTCCATTCCCAAACCAGGGTTGTTTGTGTTACAGATGGATGCCCTGCCTCTGTGCTGATGGGCTGGTCTCTTGACCCCAAATTTGTAACATTGTCTTCTTATGATCCAGCCTCGTAGTCCCCATAGGTGAAAATGTTGAAATCCGTGCCAAAATGCCATTCCACGCAACAGGTGTGAAAACACATTTCAGACAGAATGTGAAAAATGACAGCTGTACTGTTCATGAGGTGGTATGAAAAAATGGCTGTGTTGAAAATATGGAGTCAAAATATAGAAAATTACCAAAGTCATGCATGTGCATAGAACAATATCAACAAATACTTATAACTCAGCCATTTCTAGGATTTTTTTCAACAGATTTGCAACATGGCATTTTTAGGACCCAACCTCATGAACACTTCTGGTGAAATTTCATTATTCGGTCCCAAAAGGTGATTTCATACAGTGACTGTGAAAACACCATCTGTTGCCTGATAAATGAAATGAGACTGCCAGTGTTCCAGAGGCAGGGTTACAAACAGGCCATGTTGAAAATTTGGTGAAAAAAATTCCTAAAAAATGGCAAAGTTATGAACATACATTCAAAATACCATTGAAATAATTGAAATACATTATACGGCAGTTACCTTTTTTCTTCAGTTAATGGTTCAGCTTTGGAGAGTGCAGATGTTTTTCAGTCCACAGAAGATGACATCATTCGACATCAGTTGGTAAGTATAGGGTAAGGGGGTGTGGGAAAGTGGGTGCTCAGTGGGAAAGTCAGTATGGGGGATGGTGTCAGTGACAGTTATGAGGGACCATTTTCTTTTTTACAGGTTAAAAAAACACTTCATGGGACAGTTTTCCTATTGCAGGTACCAATAACATTAATAAACAACCTAGGAACACTGACGGTGTGCTCCTCAGGATCCCACACTGCTGGGGGGCCTCTAAATGCTGACATGGGGATTGGGCCCACAAAGTCTTCAGACTTTGCATATCTCAATCAACTATATTCAGAAACTACCCAAATAGCAGATAAAGGGTCAGTAATAATTCTAGGGGACTTTAATCTCCCATCTATTAACTGGGATACTCTTTCTGGACTTAATCAGTATGACTTACAGTTAATCTCAACCATCACTGATCTTGGCCTTACCCAACAAGTCAGAGAACCCACACGTGGGAATAATATTCTGGACCTAGTATTGACTAACATGAAGGCCTCCTTGTCTAATTTGTGGGTGTTAGACCCCCTGGGCAATAGCGGCCATATGACAATCCAATTTTCGATTCTTCTGGCTCATAAAAATTCTATTAATAATTGTACGATTAAACAATATGAGAAGACAAATTTCTCAAAAATTAATGAACATCTTATAGCTATACCATGGGATTCATTACTTTCATTTCTTAAAATTAATGATGCATGGAGCATCTTCAAAGAAACTGTAGACAATCTAGAGAAAAATCATGTACCAGAAAGAAAGAAGTACAACAATAAAGGCAAGGTTCCCGCCTGGTACAACAATAATATTAAAAAACTCAGTACTCACAAATGAAAATTATTTACATCTTTAAAAAAGTGCCAACCTGAACAAGTAGAGGGAAAACTTATCAAGTATAAGAAAGCACTCAATGATCTAAAAACATCAATTATCCTGGCCAAAAGGAACCTAGAATTTAGAATCGCTCATACTAAGGATTCATATAAAAGTCTTCATTCATATTTAAATAACAAAAAGGGAGACACAAATAAAATAGGTCCATTAATCATTGACAACACAACCATTCTTTCAGATAAGGTTACTGCAATTGAGTTTAATAAATATTTTTGCTCTGTCTTCGAACAGGATAAGGAACCCATATCATATGCCAATGTTAGTACATCTCCTAGCTATACTGTCACCACTTCCGATACCCTGAAACTTTTAAAAACCTTGACGTTAACAACAAGCCCAGGCCCTGACAATATCACCCCCAAATTTCTTATGGGAACATATAATAACATCGCTATTCCACTTACCATTATCTTTAACAAATCTCTTAGAGAGTCTAATGTCCCTCTAGACTGGAAAACAGCCATTGTTGCACCAATTTTTAAAAAAGGGACGCACCATAAGGCTGAAAATTACAGACCTATCAGCCTTACTTCCATTCCATGCAAACTATTAGAAAAGCATATTAAATATCTAATTGAAGAAGAAATGCTGGCACTAAAACTAAACAATGTCACACAACACGGATTTAAATCCGGGTATTCCTGTACAACAAACCTGTTATCCTTTTACAACTTAGTTAGCAGTTATCTCGATTTAAATATACCAGTGGATGTTATTCTGCTTGACTATAGTAAGGCATTTGGCAAGGTCTCACATTCCATATTAATGAATAAACTAGTAGCGTTAGGTTTTCTAAATGTATTGTGTCTTGGGTTAATAGCTGGCTCTATAAAAGAACCCAAACTGTCAGGGTTAATGGGGAATTATCGGACGAAAAATCTGTGTCAAGTGGAGTCCCTCAGGGCTCAGTGTTGAGTCCCACTCTGTTCAGCATTTTCATCAGTGACCTTACTATTTCATCACAGAATACCTTATCTAAATTTGCGGATGATACTAAATTAGGAGGACCTGTTGATAACGAAACCAACAGGAGTACTCTAATAAATGATCTCAAAAAAATTGAATCCTGGGCGGTAACTAATAAGATGTCATTTAATGTGTCCAAATGTTCTGTGTTACACATTGGTAAAAAAAATCCAAACAAACATACCATCTTAATAATATTATACTTAGGGAATCATTTGTCGAAAAAGACCTGGGTATACTGGTCGATAATAGGTTGTCTTTTTCAAATCACTTTAACAAGGTTGCTAATCATGCCAATGCCCTCCTACATAGGATTAATAACACTTTCATCCTCAAAACTGAGGAATGCATAATGACTATATAAAACCCATGTCAGACCCCACTTAGACTATGGTTCATCCTTGTGGAGTCCCTATTTAGCTAAAGACATCACAAAAATAGAAAAAGTTCAAAGAAGGGCCACTAAAATCATACCTTATCTTTCTCGTTTCAATTATGAAACTAGGCTCCATAAAGTAAAGCTGTATTCACCCGAATTTAGAAGACTAAGGGGAGACCTCCTTCAGTTATTTAAAATCTTACAATCTGCTACATTAATGGGTTCATGCGGATTATCTTTTACATCCAGAAAAATAGTAGCTAGATTACACAACAAACAAATTGAAATTGAGAAAACAAGAACAAACAGAAGACAGCAGTTTTTTACTGTTAGAGCACCAAAAATTTGGAACTCTCTGCCACAGGAAATTGTTGACTGCCAGAATATTAACACATTTAAGCTCAAACTTGATAAATGGCTTCTGGACAGAATATAATCTACCAATGATCCACACTGTGTGGAGGACATCCTCGATGGGCTTCGGCCTTCTTTTGTCCAAACTACCAAGTACCAAGTACCAAGTCAGCTACAGTTTATAAAACAATGAGCTGCAGGAGAGCGGGGGCATCTGACACTTAGGCTGGGCATCTCAGTGTCAGATTATAATAATATAAATAAAAAACAGAGAACAACATAAAAATAAGAGGGAGAGCAATTGGAGAGTGGGGGCTGCCACTAGACATCAGGAATATATCTATCTGTTTAATTTGAGGGGATGAGGTGTGCCACTACACAACAGGCCAAGAGGGCTCACAGGTCACACTGCAGCTAGCAGCATGAGCTGTGGCTGCAGAAGTCAAGAAAATCTGCAGTTCTCATACAGAGAATGCAGGGAAAACACTCCTCTCACTAAGCTGGGATTTCAGGTGCCCAGAAAAAGTATTTCTGGCTCCAGTTTTAAAAAACAAACACCAGAATATAGCAAAATAGGGCCCGTTTAGCTGAGCTCTGGTGTCTGATTTGTAACATGACAACATTTTTATATATTTTCCATACTTTTTAGTTTGAGGAAAAAATCAACAGGATAGCGGCTTGCTAAAAATGAATTTTTCCTCACAAAAAAGGAACATCCCTTGTGAAGAATAATCCTTTTCTGTAAGACCAAATCCTTTTTTGAACTTTCTCCCTCTGTCCTGGACAGTGATGTTCCCATTAAAAACAATGGGAAATTAAAAATTGAATAAGTTTGCAACAGATTAATATTTTTTCTTCAAAGCATATCAGTTCTGTTACCCAAGCTGTTTCTACCATAAAGAATCACACCAAAATCCAACATCATCTGGCTGCAAGGGCATAATAAAAAACTGAAAAAAAATGGCAACTTTTAAGGTTTTTGCACTATCTGTATCTCAGAATCTGTACATCCAACCGGAGCGAAACTTGTCAAGAGATCTACCCCATGGAAAAGTGCATGCCAAATCCATTGATAGTTGCAAAGTTATTAAAGTGTAAAATTTGAGGTTTAACATTAAGCATGCTACTCAACTCTAACTGTAGGGGCATGACTGCATCTATATATATATATATATATATATATATATATATACTGTATATATATATCTATTATAGTAGCACAGTAGTGCCACTGTAGTTAGGGTTGAGGAGCCATTTACATGTTAAACCCACAATTTTGCACCTTAATAACTTTGTCACCATTTGACAGATTTGCCTGAAATTTGGAATTCATGATCAAGACCCATACACTTTGGGATCTGCCAAGTTTCGTACTGGTTGCATATACAGCTGCGGAGTTATTAAGCGTGATCTGCGCTCGCATTTACGCTTTTCTGGAATTTTACTGTCATCTCTACAGGTTGCACAGTTTGCGCGACCAGTCTGAAATCCTCAAGGAATGTGCGGCCAGGGTCCACAATGTGCCTTTTAAAGATTTCATGAAAAAATATTAAATGGTTCAAAAGTTATTCAAAAAACAAGTTCCCATTATAAGTCAATGGGAAAAGTTAACAAAAAGTTTGACAGTGTCGCAAATGCAGTTTTTACTTTCACAAATAGCCCTTTTACTGTCGCAAAGCCACCATTTTGTTTTCAGTTAGTGATCAGAAAAATGGTTGGCATTTAAAATTGGGACCCTCTAGCAACCTAATTCTTTTTGTATTCACCTAGTCGGACCCTGAGGATGCTAGCCATGTCTTTATTATTGGGTAAAACACCCCAGAAATATGTTTTTCCAATTTCTGGAAAAAGTACTTTCGCAAAGTACTGTTGCACTTGCAACAGTGTCGAATGAATTTGAGAAAGCTTTCGAAAACTTCGACAGTACTTTTCTAGGCTGTGGGAAAATTACAGCAATTCTTTGGCACCCTGCTGCAAAAGAACAGTTTGGTGTTTCAGCCTGAAAATTAGAAAGAACACAGCAGACATCACACAGATGTGCCTTTCAGTGTTTTGTTGAAAAAATATTACATGGCGGCAATGTTACGGCACTCCAAAGTTGATGCTTTTTCCCCATAGGATAACATTACTGCATCCGATGTATTACAGGAATTATTTGGTGCCCTGCTGCAAAATAATGGTTTTGGTCTTTTGGGCTGAACTTTGGAAGAAACACAGCCAATATCCCACACATGTGCCTTTTTGTGGTTTGGTGAACAAATATTACAGGGAGCCAAAGTTATGGCACTCCGAACTTCTCTTTTTTTCCCCATAGGATAACATTACGGCATTCGCTGCGCCTTTCATAGCACGTAACTCAGAAACGGTGCGAGATACAGACATTTCATCAGAAAAATACTTAGCGCCAGGAAAGTCATAAATCATATGACTTTTACATTTTTTTCTATGTCTTACGGTTCCTGAGATATAAGCAATTTAGTATTCCAAATCCTCATTTTCTGCTCCGAGAACCATTATTATCCATGCATTCTTTGTACTCACTGTCTTTCTCTAAGCAGCTTTTGGAGAAAACCAGCCTGTACGTTTACATTACTGTTACCATTACCATTTCCACTTGCGGTTCCATTTCCGTTTCACTTAACGTTCATGTCTACGCCACCATGTGCGTTTCCCTTTGCGTTTTCATTTGCACTTGCTTTTGCATTGTTTTTAACATTTCTGTCTACACTACTGTTTCTCTTTCTGTTTCGCTTTGCATCACCATGCGCATTACCATTTGTGTTTGTGGGCACAATGTTACTATGTGACAAGACATCACGTGGCAGGGGTGCAGTGCCCGAAGGGCCCCGCGCTTCCGCCACTGCATTATATTCACTATTTCTCATTATCATTCTCAAAAAGAAGGGAAATTAGAGGCCAAAAAAATCCATTTAATGCATTAGTTAGGGTTGTTCCACACCAAAAAAAGTGAGGAAATTTGGTGTTAGGGTTGAAAGCCCCCTTTGGACCTCCCCGCCCACACCCCCAACTGGCATTGGGGTGCGCATTAGGTTTGTCAGTCCTAACTCTCACCCCATTCTCCTACACCTCTGCTTCTTTACACATGTGATGGGCTGAGAGTTATGGCCGACAACCCTAATGCGCACCCTGATGCCAGTTGGGGCTGTGGGCGGGGGGTCCAAGGGGGGCTTTCAACCCTAACACTAAATTTCCTCACTTTTGTTGGTGTGGAACAACTCTAAGTAATGAATTAAATGGAGTTTTTTGCCTCTAATATATATATATATATATCTATATCTATATATATCTATATATATATATATATATATATACTGCACCAGTATAGTTAGGGTTGCATGGCCACTTCTATGTTAAACCCCAAATTTTGCACTTTAATAACTTTACCACCATACAACAGATTTGCCTGCAATTTAGCATGTGTGGTCTGGTACCATAGATCTCTGGATATGGCAAGTTGCATTACAGTCAGATAAGCTGTTGTGGAACTGTGGAGCAGCCAAACACACAGAAAAAAGGGAGGTTGCGCGTTTCTTTGCTCATGGCTATACCCCCAACATTTGTCCATTTGGTCTGAAATCTTCAGAGAAGATGCAGCCTGGGTCACTGATGTGCCTTTCAAAGATTTGGTAAAAAAATATTAAACCATTCAAAAGTTTTTCGAAAAACAAGTTTCCAAGACGGCCCGGTGGCGCTGAGGGTTGAGGCACTGGATGCCACACCTTGCACCATGCCGGCGACCCGGGTTAGGATATGGACTCGGGTTGCTGGGGGTCAGCTAGGGGAAGAACGATTGAGCATCCCAAAGGACACTCTCCTCCTTCGGGGAGGGTTACCAGGGGTGCATAATGCACCAGATATCCATTAATGTCGGTGGAAGTACCGACTCTTGGGGGCATTGGCGGCTTCTGTACATAGGAGTCTGGGAGGGGAGGATGCTGTTAGGCACTTGGCAGGTGTGCTTAAGCATGATCCTGCCCAAGCCAGCATTCTCAGGGGTGGGAGGGGAAACCACAAGAAAAATGGAAACTACCCTCGCCGTTCTTAGATGACGGCTGCTCCAGCCACCCAGTCCAAAATTTATGGGCAGACCCCACTGTGCAAGCTGCTCCATGGAGGTGAGAGGGAGGTAGGAGTCACCAAGATCAATCTAGGGGCAGACACAGGGTTGAGAGAGAGTGGGTGGCATGAGCTAAGCCTTAAGGAGTGGAATGTCGAGGTGATAAGGTGGATAAAAAGTAATTTCAGAAAAAAGTTTCCCATTATAGTCAAAGGAAAAAAAATATATGTGTCTCTCGAAAGCTGCCACCAGCTTTTGCAAATGTCCTATTTGCAAAAGCAATGGTCACCATTTTGTTTCGGTTAGTGGCAGCTAAAATGGCTGCCATTTTAAAAATAATGTCCCTAGGTAAACACAGATTGTTGTGTTTACTTAATCGGGGGCCGAGGAACACACTGAGGCATCAGATTTTTAATCTGATCCCCCAAAATGCTTTTTTCAGAATCAACCCCCCCCCCCACTGTCAGAATTTTCAAAAGAAATAGATGTGGCACTTTTGCTTTTGTGAAAGTGTCAAGCTGCCTGCAGTATTCTACCGTGTAAAAAAACCCAAAAACTAAATCCTTTTGTGGCTTCTTTTGGGACAAAGTAATGGTCCCACCATGTTCCTCTGTCCCCCATTAGGTAAACACAAGCATTTACCTAACAAAATGAGGAAAACCAGCTGGGGACGCAATGTCTTTCTTATTCAATGCAGACTCCTGAATCGAAATTTTCGATGCTGGATCCTACATCAAATTCCTATTCTGTGCACAGTACGCTAATTGCTCCAACATCAGGGTGCCTAATCCCTGTGTTGGAATCATGTCTCCCCTCACCCCCAAAACTCATGGCACACTGGGAGCCCACCTCAATGTGCACAAAACATTTTTTTTAAAGAACACTTGCCGATGGGGGTGCCCAATCCCCCTGTCAGCAGCATGTCCCCCCCAACCCATCATGTGGTAAACTGGGATCCCATTCCAGTGTTCCAGTTATTTTTTTTATCAACCTGCTGACAGGGGTATCCAATCCCCCTGTTGGCAGTTTGTCCCCCCCTAAAAACTCATGTGGCACACTGGGAGAACACCTTAGTGTGCCCAAAGATTTCTTTTTCTGTGTCTGTAACACAAGAAAATCATCCATTCCCATCTTTTATTCACTATAAAAAAGAAAACTGTCCATCATCATATCCCCAGTCCCCCTCCCACTGAGCACCCACCTCCCTGCACCCCACCTCACCCATACTTACCCTCTGAAGGTCAGGAATAGCAATCTTCTCAGGATCGGAGACACGTCTGTACTCTGTAAAACCAAACTACAAAATGAAGAATTGAAGGTAAGCCATATAATGGGAGTCAATGGGGGGAGGGGGTTCAACTTAGGTTAATATCGCAGCCATTTTGGGGAATTTGGGCCCCAAATTTTCAACATGGTGTTATTGGGATCCCACCTTGAGAACACTGGCACTGTCATTTCATTTCTCAGTCCTGCAAGGTGATTTCATGGTCACTGCATGGAATCACTTTTTGGGACCAATTCACAAAATGATGGTGCCACTGTTCATGACGTGGGGTCCTAAAAAGCTCATGTTGAAAATCTTGTGAAAAAATCAAAAAAATTACCACGTTACGAGTGTGTGTTGTGCAGTTTCAATGCATGCTTGTAAATGTGCAATTTCTTTTATATTTTCACTCCAGATTTTCAATATTGACATTTTGTCACACCTCCTCATGAACAGTTTGGCTGTCATTTTACACATCCTGCCCAGAACATATTTTCCCACCTGTGGTACAGAATGGTGAGGTCGCTGTGTGAAATCAACTTTCAGGATGGATTTACAAAATCACAGTGCCAGTGTTCATGAGGAGAGCTCCCACAAAAAACAAACTAAAAATTCTGAGAAACAAAACCCAAAAAATGATCATGTTATGAGTGTGCATTGCACAGTTTCAATGCACACTAGTAAATTCAAAAATTTTTAATATTTTCACTCCAGATTTTCAACATTGACATCTTGTCATACCTCCTAATGAATGGTACAGCTGTCATTTTTTGCAGTTTTCAGTGTTACAGGATACCACTTACTATTTACATTAAACGCTCTCAAAATGAAGGGAAATGCATTGCAAAAATATTCCATAAATGCATCAGTTAGGGTTGATTGTACACCGACAAAGTCTTGAAATTCGGTGTTAGGGTTGCCAGGACCTACCACTCCACTCCCACCCCACCCCCCACCCTCCACACCCCAACAGGAGTTGGCATGGGTGTTGGGGTCATCGGGCCTAACTCTCATCCCATTCTTCCATACTGTACCACCTCAGCTTGTTTACAAATGAAATAGTGTGAGAGTTAGGGTGACAATCCCAACGCACATGCTGATACTTGTTGGTGTGTGGAGGGTGGGGGGTGGGAGTGGGGGGATAGGAGCTAGCAACCCTAACACCAAATTTGTCGATGTACAATTAACCCTAACTGATGCATTAATGGAGTGTTTTGCAATAAATATATATGTATATATATCTTCTTTGCATTCAGTTAGGGTTGTTTCCACACCGACAAAAGTGTGGAAATTCCATGTTAGGGTTACCACCCCACCCCACACACACACATGCATGCAAGCAAGGGAAGGGCAAAAGCAAGATAACCAACCAGAGACAAGCAGGATCAGTTGAAAAAAGTTACATACAATTCTGTAAACATTCCACAAGACACAGGCATCATCACAGTCCACAAACTGTATGAGTTCTGCAGCCATCATAGTGACTTGGGGATACAGACACATGCTGGGCAATCATGGGTAATGGCTCACAGTAAGCATTTTTGCATTACAAACATTAATAACAAGATTTTAGCAGATGCCCATATTTCAATAGTTAACAGCTGATGAAACACACAGTATGTTATCCACACATAGAGTATTAGAAATGACAGTTTCTGTGAGCCTAGCAAAAGTCATTGAATGTTTGCATTTTTTTCTGATACAGAGATTCAGTCCTAATAACAAACAGTGATAATAATAAAGTAATTTTTTGTAGCATAGTTTATAAGTAAGATGTAAAAGTAACAGTTAAAGCATGCAAAGGCAATCATAACATACTGTTAATGAATATTTCCAGGTACTGCAGCAGCATAACAACATGTGATGATGGTAGTTTTCCATCTGAGCAGTATCTCCGAACTACTGTGTATGTGTAAGGTCTATCTGTCCTGCTACCACACGGCTATGTGGTAGCAGTGATACTTGCAGTGACCCAATTGTTGAATTATGACACATATAAATCAATATTTTGAAAATGTGTACAGAATAAGTGTCATTGTATTAAGAAGATATGCCAGTAGTAATGTGTCATCATACTGTGCTGGCAGTATAGAGTCGATTATACTGTACTTGTTTTTTCATTATATAGCGTTATGTGAAATCAGTACAGTGTTGTGAATATTGTGCTTACAGATGTGCCAGAGTGGTATAGTGTCTTACAGTGTTGCATGTGTCTTGTACATGTTGTGTGTGGGGGGTAGGGGAATGCAGAGTTAGGGTTTTGAGGAGGGGGCGTGGGTAGTGGGGTGGTAACCCTACCATGTAATTTCCACACTTTGACAGTGAGGACACAACCCTAACTGATGCATTAATGGAGTTTTTGCAAAGAATGTCCTTTCTTTTTTAAAAACTGTAATATAAATAGTAAATGGTATGTGTAGGTGGAAGCGCGGGGTCCTTTGGGCTTCGCACTCCCACTAAACTGCCCATTTCTGCATAATGATATGTGTCTGTGGGAGAATGGGCCCTCCGGGCCCTGCAAACCCACTTACACATAAGTATGGAGCTATACAGGAGCACTATAAGACAAGGAGCCCTTGTAACACTAATTTGTCCATAGCTCAAGAATGGTAGCAGCTAGAAAAAAATTAAAGTGTGGTTGTAATCCTGAGAGTAAGTAGTTCTCACAACATATGTGCGGTGACTACTAACTCTGAGGGCACAATAGTGGCCTACTCACATGAAATGAGCATTTGGAATGGTAATTCCCAAATATCTCAGGAACCGTACAAGGTAGAAAAAAATTAAAATGTCATGGTTTTCATGGCTTTCCAACCTACTTCTGGACTTAGTCAAAAAGTCTGTATCTCAAACCATTTTCACAATACAGGCCCCAAAAGGTGTCACGGGTCCTGCAATGTTATCCTATAGGAACATTTCTAAACTTTGGAATACTGTAACTATGGCACCATTCAATGTTTCTGTACCAAACCACCAAAAGGCACACCTGTGGGACTAGGGCTTGCCACCCTGCAAATTTCAGGCTAATAGTGAAATCCACGTCGTGATAATGAAGTGACAGAGAAAGCAACTACCACAATGTTATCCTATGGGAACATTTCTGAACTTTTGAATGCTGTAACTGTGGGCCTGTTGAATATATTCATGCCAAACCACTGAAAGGCACATCTGTGGCACTAGGGCTTGTCATCCTGATAATATCAGGCCAATAGCACAATCCATCTTGCCACAATCAAGTGACAAAGAATACAATAAATAGCAAAATGTGTTTGTGCAGTGTTGCCGCAATCACTTTAATGTTTTCACGATTCTCCTATGTCTATAATGAGAATGTTATGATGCATAGAAAAATGTTGCCGCAGTTACTTTTTACAGTGAGCGCAATTGTTTGTGTGACAACAAAAATGTTGCTGCGATCAAAAAAGAGAAACATTTTAAAACACATATTTCTAGACCAGCTGGTGAAAAACTAATGCCAGGGACATGTTCCTCGGGGCCCAATTAGGTAAACACAACTGTTGGTGTTTACTAAACTGCAGAATTTTTAAAATGACAGCATTTTTTCTCTCTTGCTAACTGAAAACAAGATGGCGGCAGCATGACAACATTTTTGGGCAAGCTCAACAACAAAATGTGATCGCAAATGTTTTTGCAGGGCCCATATACATTTTTCTATAGGCTATAATGTGACATGAAAAAATGGAACAACTTTTGAATGGAGCAATATTTTTTCACCAAATCTTCAAAAGGCACCAGTGCAACCCAGGACATACATGTTGAACCCACTCAAAAGCATTTTTCAGTCCATTATGCCTGGACAAAGAATTTGCAGCAATGGGGAAATTTCACTTTTTGAGTGCACTACAGTTCCACAACCATACATCCAACCAAAACAAAAAAATTCCAGATTCAGAGATCTATGATAGATATTTCAACATTCCACATTTCAGACAAATCAGACAAATGGTTCAAAAGTTATTAAAGAGCAAAATTTGAGGTTTAACATAGAAATGGCTGTGAAACTATACACACACACATATAGATATATATATATATATATATATATATATATATATATATATATATATATATATATATATATATTTATAGTGGCATGGTGGTCTCACTATAGTTAGGGTTGCCCTGTCACTTCTATGTTAAACCCAACATTTTGCAGTTTAACCTTGCAACCATTCTACTGATTTGCCTGACATTTTGCATGTGCCATCTGGTACCATAGATCTTTAGATCTGGTAAGATTCGTTACAGTTGAATATGCAGTTGCAGAGCTGTGGAGTGCCACAATATGTAGAAATTTACCATTTAGGTGCAAATTATTTGCTCGTCTGTAAGTCTGAAATGGTTTGGGTGTCTGGTCTGAAATTGTTAGGGTATCTGGTATCTGGTGTCTGAGTCACTGATGTGCCTTTTAATGGTTTGGTGAAAAATATTAGTCTAATCAAAAGTTATTAAAGTTTAAAGTTTCCCATTATAACCCATGGGAAAAATTAGATGTGCCGTATGGAAGCAGGTTTTACTGCCATGAAAGCACTTTTTAGTGCCTCAAATGGTATCAGTATCATGCTGTTGCCATCTTGTTTTCAGTTAGTGACAGGGGAACCACACTGTAATTCAAAAAATACTGACCCATGGTAAACACCAACAGTTCTGTTTACCTAATTGAGGCCCAAGGAACAGAATTCTAGCCTTAGTTTTTAAAAATAGTTTCTGGGAATGTGGTTTTCAACATCAGCCATTGGTAGTGTCACAATTTGCTGCACTATTTTTGCAAAATTCCTACAAATTGCTGCAGTTTTCGCACAACTAATGGCATTGTCTGAAAACTGCCAAAAATTGCTGTATTGTTTCATGAAAACTGCTGCAAATGTCAGCACTATTTTACTTAAAAAAACAACACATCGGCCACTGTTAAAAATCTAAATCTTTCCCAGCCTTTTTTTAAAAAAAATAATAATGCCAGAATCAGGTTCCTTGCTCCCCGTTTAGGTAAGCACCTTTTGGTGTTTACCTTTTAAAATTATATTTTATCCTTTTATTGCCTCCAAGGGGGATAAGGCATGTTATAATTAAAAAAAAGTTTCTACTGACATTGGGGTGCCAAATCCTTGTGTTAGCAGACCAGCCCAACCCCACCTGCCTGTGTGGCAAACTGGTAGCCCACTCCCCAGTGTTCCAAAATATTTATTTGTGCAAAAAAACCTTTTAATTTTTTTCCAACTTTGAGTGCCCAATCCCCATGTTGGCACTAGTCCCCCCAAGGTGGGACACTGGAAAGCCCACTCCCAGTGTTCCCAGTTATCCCCCAGTACTGTGGGAAAATGGGTAGCTCACCCCCTGTGTCCCAAAATATTAATTTGTATGTCCTTGTAAAAAAGAAAATAGTCCCTCGTTGTCTCCCTGTCCCCCAATTTTTTATTTTTCCCAGAATCGGGGGCCCAATTCCCTTGCTGACAATGTTAGCCCACCCCCACACAGCACTTTGGGACACTAGGCAGACCACTCACAGTGTTCCCAAATATGTTTTAAAGATTTTACTGCCAAGAAGAAAACTGTCCCCCGAAGTCTTTTCTGTTTTTCATAAAAAAGAAAATGGCCCCTTTTGTCTCCCCATCCCCCTCCCCCATCCTGACCCCCCAATAATCAACCCATCACCCCATCCCCCCTTGCCCTATACTTACCACCAGAGATCATCTTCTGTCATCTTCTCTGGACCGGGACATATTTGCATTCTTCAAAGCAGAACTGTGAACTGAAGAATGAAGGTAAGTGCCGTACAATGTCGCCAATGGTGTTTTGAACTTATGTTGATATCTCAGCCATTTTATGGTATTTGTGTCCCAATTTTCAACATGGGCTTTTTGGGACCCCACCTGGACAAAAATTCCCCAAAACGCCCATGTTACATGCGGTCATTGAAATTTTTCAATGCACGCACGTAACTTTCGCAACTTTAAATATTTTCACTCCAAATTTTCAACATTGCCATTTTTTTCACACCCACCTCATGAAGAGTACAGCTGTCATTTTTCACATCCTGCCCAAAACATGTTTTCACACCTGTGGTGCGGAATGGTCCAGTCGCTGTGCAAAATCACCTTTCAGGACCCAGTAACAGAATGTCAGTGCCAGTGTTCATGAGGTGGGGTTCCAAAAAGCCCATATTGAAAATTTGGTGGAAAAAATTCCTAAACATGCCTGACTTATGTGCGTTATTCTATGCATGCGCATACCTTTGGAACTTTTTAGTCTTTTGATGCTATGTTTTCATCACAGCGATTTTTTCACACAACCTCATGAACAGCGGTGCAGGATGGCATTGCAGTTGAGCATAATAATGTTTTGCCTTGCATTTCACAATTTCTCTATACCAGTGTACATGAGGTGGGGTAATAAGATGGCTATGCTGAGAATTTGATCACTGTTATTAAACACAACAGTGCAGGGCTGAGAGGGCACTGTGCTTCCACACCTACTTACATATGTGCATCTATGAAGGGAATGGAGTGCAAAGTCTTATGAACCCTGTGCTCCCACAGTAAATAAGGACACTATTATACCATCTCAAAAAGTAAGGAAATTCATTGCAAAAAACTATGTTAATGCATCAGTTAGGGTTCCTATTACACAACAAATGTATGGAATTTGGTGTTAGGGTTCTGAACCCTATGACCCCCCCATCACCCACCCTCCACATACTAACAGGCATTGGGGTGTGACTTAGGGTTGGCAGGCCTAACTCTCACCCCATTATCCTATACTGTACCATCTCAGCTTCCTTACACATGGAATGGGGTTAGAGTTTGGCCCAATGATGCCAAGGCACATCCCAACACCTGTTGGTATGTGGAGGGTGGGTGGTAGGGAGGTAGGGCTAAACCCCTAACACCAAATTTCCATACTTTTGTTGCTGTAATAGGAACCCTAACTGACGATTAATGGTGTTTTTGCAATACATGAATATATATATATATATATATATATATATATATATATATATATATATATATATATATATATATACACACACACTTTGCTAAAAACTGCATTAATGCAACATTTAGGGTTCAGGCTAAGCGAAAGAACCCTAAAGCTCACCCAATTAGGTGTGCATGTTTCTGGAGTGTATAGAATGTGGTGAGCTTTAGGGTTAACAAGCCCAAGAAAGAGTGCACCCCAGATGTTTTTTAAGAGTGGGGTGGGGTTTTAGGTTTGGAAACCCTAAAACCACATTTCCCTATTTTTTTCACTTTAGCCTGAACCCTAAATATTGCATTAATGCATTTTTTGCAAGGATTTTCCTTACTTTTTGAGATAGTATAATCCTATTCTTATTTGCCTGTTGGAGTGCAAGGCACTCTTGGCCCTGCACTCCCATCCATCCATACATTTTGAGATACTGTAATCATATTCTTATTTGCCTGTGGGAGCACAGGGCCCTCTAGGCTCAGCATTTCTGTCTGTAGTACAATAGCAATCAAATTGTCAGAATAGCCTTTTTATCACCTCATGTCATGTACACAATACCAAAAATGTTCAAATTCCCACCAAAACATGATTCGGCACCATCACAATGTCATTTCACACCACAGATGTCAAGAGACAGGTTAGGCAGGATTTGAAAAATTGCAGCTGTCACGTTCATGAGGTGGTGTAAAAAAATGCCTACTTTGAGAATTTGTGGTAAAAAAATGTACAATTATAAAATATATGAGCGAGCACAACAACATTTCAATGGATGCACATAACTTTGCCATTTTTACATATTTGCCCCTAAACTTTTAACAATGCCTTCTTATGACTCCGCGTCATGAACAAGGGTGGTGAAAATGTTCAAATCCCACCAGAATGGTAATTTTGCAAGTGACCATGAAACTGCCTTGTGGGTCAGATTTGTGGAACTCCACTAACATTGTTCATGTGGTAGGGGCTGTAAAAGGCAATGTTGAAAATTTGGTGTCAAAATATGAAAAATGAAGCTGACCAGTAGGTGCTGAGGGCTGAGGGCTGAGGCGCTGAACGCCTTACCTCATGTCACACCGGCAACCCAGGTTCGGAAATGAGTTGCAGTTGTCAGAGAGCCAGCGGGGGGGAGAAAGGGAGCAGGATCAAGCAACTAGCTCTCCTCTCCCAGGGAGGACTCTGTTGCCTGTCACAGTTCCACTGCCCCTAGGTGGATGTCTATGGGCAGTGTAGGTGACCAGGCAGCAAAAAGAGTGGAAGGGTGTCCCAGTACTGTGGTGTGCATGTGTCTCCACACACACACTCAGCTGGGCAATGGGCTGGGAGAAAATTGGGGTAAAACAAATGTGCAAAAAATGTAAATTAAAAAAATTTGCAAAAATGGCCAAGTTATGCATCAAATTTGAAAAACCCCTTTAAATTGCATTGAACTGCATTTATCTTCATTTCTCATAGTGGATTCCAGCAGTGAGATGTATCTTTGATCAGAGAGCAGGTCCTTACCCTGCACCCTTTTCAGGTGAGTGACAGTGTCTGGGGGTGGGTGGGGAGGTGTGAGGTGGTGGGAACTCAGTGGGAGGTCGAGGTGTGTGAGGTCCAATTGGTGAAAGACTACTTTCTTTTTTACAAATTTTGTCTAAAAAAAAGACATAGAGGGACTGTTTTCTTTTTTACATTGAGGACAGTGATTGGAGGGCAGGAGGTGCCACAAGACACCAGGAAAGAAAATATTTAAATAGGGGTGGCAATCTGAGGGTGGGGGTACCAGTAAACACCAGAGAAATACAAAATGCAATATGGGAGCAGGATTGGAGAGTGGGGGGGTGCCACTACACACCAGGGATACATCAATTCATTGAAGGGACAGCATCAGAGGTTGGGTGGTACCACTTGACACAAGGGAAATATAAAATTCAGTATAGGAATGGGATCAGAGGATGGATATGCCACTAGACACCAGGGAAACATCAATTCATTGCGGGAATGACATTGGAGTGTGTGGGTGCCACTAGACACCAGGGAAATATAATTTAAGTATGTAAATGGGATCGGAGTGTGGGTGGATACAGCTAGACACCAGCAAAATATAATTTAAATATGGAAGTGGGAGAAGAGGGGTGGTGCCACTAGTCACCCAGGAAACAGTGGCTCAATGCTCTCACTGCAGCCCAGAGCATGAGTTCTAGCTATGGCTGCAGAAGTAAAGAAAGTCCCACTGTAGCTGGCCCATTGGTGCAGCAGTTGGATTTCTGCTTGTGATGCCAGTGACCAGGGTTCAGGAACAGACCTCTGTCATCAGAAGCCTGGTTGGTGGAGAAGGATGGAGCACCCCAAGGACTGCTTTCCTTCTTCGGGGAGAAGGTGGGGAGAATATCTGGTGCTTGATGGATCCCTGGCAGAGGCCAGGGGTACCACAGCAACTGACATCAGAGTACTTCAGTAGGTGGGGCAGATGCAGGACATCATTGCATGTCCCAGCCCCCAAGAAAAAACAGAAAAATCACTTCACTGCTGGCCACCATTGATGAAGCCCGCCTCAGGTTTGATGAGCCTCCAGACCAGCCCTCCGCCCTAGTCCCATTGTTGCAGCACTGTTGTGGAGTCGGTGCCACAACCCCAACCCAAGGGGGGCAAGCCAGGGGGTATAAGAGGGTCACGGTCCAATGTGGAGGTGGAAACTAAGGTCCGTGACCAGACTGAGGTGATGGGCAGCTTGCAGTAGGGTGCAAAAAGTGTAATAAATAAAAAAAAAGTCCCACTGTTCTCATACAGAGAACACAAGTCAACATCTCCACTTGCTAAGCTGGCACCCTGGATTTTGTGGAGCCCAGAAAATGCAGCTATGGTAACATCTTAAAGAAACAAACACAAGAATCTAGCTTAATGGGTCCTGTTTAGCTAGGTTCAGGTGTTTGTTTTTAAATACATAATTTGATTATACTTTTGGCATTTCTAAGTCAGAAAAACTAAAAAGAAAATGGTGACCATCCTGACTGTTTATTTTTCAACACAACAAGTAAATAATTTAAATTAACACTTCAAAAATGTTTATGTACCTTTTGCGATTTGTTTTTTACCTTTCATATTTGTTTTTACCTGTCATAATAGTTTTTTTTTTACTATTCATAACAAATTTTATCTTTAAAAATTTTATAACTTTAAAACAGGACAATATTTTTTTTACCAAACCTTCCAAAGGCACAACCTTGGCATTGGCCTCTTCTACTCTGAAAATTTTTCTAGGCTGTAGATGAGAGCAAAAAATTCCCAATCTTACGTATAGGAAACCGAATGTGCTTTATTTTTTTGGTTTTTGCCACTCTGTACTTCGAAAACTGCATAAGATGTTGTCACAAATCTTTCCATTGCTTGAGAGTCTGCCAGCCTGACCATGCATGCCTAAACTTGTACTATTTCAGCCAAGAATGCAAAAGTTATTACAGTATGGTGCAAAAAATGAGGTTTGTCATTAAACAGGCTACTCAGCCATAACTATTGGGGTGTAACTGCACCCCTATAATATACACATATCTATCTATCTATCTATCTATCTATCTATCTATCTATCTAATTATCTATATTTTTTGCAAAACACTGCATTGATGTAACATTTAGGGTTCAGGCAAAAGTGAAAAAGTAGGGAACTGTGGTTTTAGGGTTTACAACCCTAAAACTTCACCCCCAACCATATAAAGAGATCAGGGCTGCAGTTTTCCTTAGGGTTGTCAACTCTAAAGCTCACCCCATTCTATACACTCCAGAGACATACACACCTAATGGGGTGAGCTTTAGAGTTGACAATCCCAAGGAAAACTGCACACCTGATTTCTTTTAAGGGTGGGGGTTGAGTTGTTGGGTTGCAAACCCAAAAACTATTTTTCCCTCCTTTTTTCACTTTAGTCTGAAACCTAAATGTTGCATTAACTCAGTTTTTTTTCAAAAAATGTCAATACTTTTTGAGATAGTATAATTGTATCCTTTTTTGCCTGTGGGACCTGGCTCTGCACTCCCTTCTCTCCACAGATGCATATATGTACTGTATGTTGATTTACATGTATGTATATGTATGTGTGTATGTGTGGTTGCTGTAGATGTGCAGGACCCCTTTCTAGCCATATTTACAGAATTTTACCACCATGTTGTTCATTAGATGAGGTGTCAAAAAGGCAATTTTCTAAATCTGGTGTAAAAATATGTAAATATGGCAAAGTTATTCATCAAAATTGAAAACCCAATGAAGTACATTGAACAACACTTATAGTACCTTACTTTCTCATATAGCAGTTGGTGTTTCCAGTAGCAAGACATGTCTTTCATTGGAGAGCAGATCCTTACCCAGGGAACTGTTCAGGTGAGTGAGGGTTGTGGGGGGTGTAGGGGTTTCAGGGTGGTGGGTGCTGAGTGGGAGGTCAGGGTAGGTGGGTTGGACTGATGAGAGATGGTTTTCCTTTTTACAGGTTTTAAGAAAAAAGAAATCAAGGGACAGTTTTTCTTTATTTCATAAAAGACAGAGATCAGATGCATGGGGGTGGAACTAGGCACTGGGGAAATAAAAAATCTGAATGGGGACATCAATCGGATGGTATGGGGTGCCACTAGACACCAGACAACAATTAAATAATGATGGGGACAAGGCTCAGAGGATGGCAGTGCCACTGGACACCAGGGAAAGATTTCATAATTACAGGGATGGTGATTGGTGGATGGGGGTGCCACTAAACACCAGGAAACAATGAAATAATTAAGGGGATGGTGATCGGAGGGTGGGAGGTGTCACTAGACACCAGGGAAAGATTACATAAATATGAGAAAGGTGATTAATAGGAAAATGTGTGTATGATATTTTTGTTCATAGAAATTGTTTCTTACTGGAAGCAAGTCATGAAATAGGATTTAAAGAGCCGGTATTTATTTCACACACCCTAACATGTAAATTATAAATCTTGTTATACTTTGGCTGTGTGTGGTGTTTTTATTCCATATTTTTACTGTTTAATATTACTTTAATTACTGTACTGCAGCTTTTATTATTTATTTATTATTAGATCATTGGTTTACAGACCTTTGAGTCATAGACTCATTTACAAAGGCACCTCATCAAGAGAGCAATACATCACAGCAAACAAACGGTACAGTACATAACACTTAGATTAAAAAAGCAACCAGCGTTACAGGCATTCATTAGTGGCACACGCTTGGTAATAGGTAGATCACAGTAGTCATAATATGGGCTCATGAGTACCACATCAGGTAGCAACCAGAGATATTTTATTACATTAGTCAGCAGATGTTGCATGAGACCCCAGGTATATAAAGCAAAAGTAGACAGAGCAGACCCAGCTTGGGGTGAAGGTAAGGGGCAGGTGGGGGATTATGTGCAGTTGCAGCGGCTATTGCTTGTCAGATTGCTTCTGAGGGAGACCTTGAAAGGACCAAGCTTAGTGGAGTCAGCTATATTGGCTGGGAGGGAATTGAACCAGGAGGTAGCCTGACAGCAAAAGGATCTCTGGGCCATAGAGGTCCTTACTCTGGGGACAATAAGGGAGGTTTTGACAGGGCTGCAGGTGGAGACTGAGGGGGAGGCACGCTGCAGGGAGGTGGCATCCCAAGGGGGGGAGAGCCCTAGCAGGGTCTTTTTTACAAGAAGGCAGGTTTGGAAGCAGAGTCTTTCTTCAAGGTTGAGCAAGTTGGTGGTGGAGTACAGCTGGCACGTACTGTATGGGTGAGCATATGGGCTCCCAACATTAGTCTGCAGG
The DNA here is from genome assembly GCA_016271365.2 of Neoceratodus forsteri. Lineage (NCBI taxonomy): Eukaryota > Metazoa > Chordata > Ceratodontiformes > Ceratodontidae > Neoceratodus > Neoceratodus forsteri. The sequence goes on along the minus strand of CM057455.1, from coordinate 630,712,699 downwards.
CCTTGTTTATAGAGAGCTGGATTCTTGCAAGTGCAGTGTTGTTGGCTGCAGCATAGGTGGGCAGCTCACAGTCGATTAGTGGCAGGACAGAGGAGGTGATTGCCAATCTGAGGGCCTCTTGTGGTAGGCAGTTCCTATGGTGGTATAACAGTCCAGTCCTGACATTGGTGGCAGCAGAAAGGGCATTGACATGGGAATGGAAGGAGAGTGCCGAATCAAAGGTAATGCCCAGATACTTGTAGGAGGAAACCTGCTCAATGGGATTTAGTGTGCTAGGCAGTATCATGAGAGGGGCACCACTGGCTTTGCTTTGGCGATGTGAGAAGAGCATAGCTTTGGTCTTTTTTAAGTTCAGGACTAACCTTTGTGATGTGAACCAATGCTCAGCTCAATCAAAAGCTTGTTGGATGGTGGCCTGGAGTGTGTTAGGGTTGGGGTCAGTGGCGAAGAGCACAGCGTCATATACATAGAGGAGGATCTTACTTAGGCAGGCCAAGGGGAGGGAGTTGAGGTAGAGACTGAAGAGGAGAGGGCATAAAATGGTGCCCTGGGGAACCCCAGAGCAGACAGGTCGTGTGTCAGATAGGGTGCTATTGATTTTTACACACTGAGTTCTGGCAGAGAGGTAGCTGGTGAACCACGCAAGGGGGCTGGGGGAGAAACCAAGGCATCTGAGGGAGTCAAGCAGGAGAGGATGGCAAACCGTGTCAAAGGCCTTGGAGAAGTCAATGAACATGGCACCGGCAGGACTTCTGGCATCAAGAGCAGAGTGCAGGAAGTTGGAGAATTCAAGTAGTGCAGTTGTGGTGCTGTGACCTGCACAAAAGCCATGCTGTTCAGGGCACAGGATATTGTGCATGGCCAGGTATTCAGCAAGCTGGTTGGCAACTACAGTACTTTTTCAAGGGCCTTAGAGAGTGGGGGAAGGATGGAGATAGGTTGATAGTTACCAGGGGTAGCACGATCACCATTCTTTAGGATGTGAGTGATGATGGCAGTTTCCCATGTGCTGGGGAACTGCCCCAGGCACAGAGAGTGGTTGAGCAGCTCAGTAAGTGGGACCAGGATAGCATCCAACATCAGACGAAGTAGCCTAGTGCCCAGTAGGTCGGTGCCAGGGTTGTTACTACTAACGGCTTTTTGCAGAAGGGGTCTAGCCTCCAACAGGGAGATGGTACTTAGGTAGAAAGGAGGTCTGTGGAGAGTGGGTAGGGGTGCTACTGGGATGGGGTCAAAGAAGTTACTGGGCAGGACTGAACTCAGGTCTGAGAAAGTGCGGTTTGGGCAGTCTGCAATGCCAAGGGGATCAGAGCAGACAGTTCCATTAAAGGCGAGTTGAGAGGGGGTTGGGAGCAGTATTTCCCATTCAGCTCCCTTACATTATCCCAAAAATTTCTAGCCGACCCCCAGGAGGAGACAAAAGCTGATTGGTAGTACTGGGCTTTGGTCTGTCGAATGGCCCAAGTACACTTTTTGCGCTCAGCGTTATATGCTTGCCTATTAGCTGGCTTGCCAGATTCCATGGCAATGTGCCATAGATTGTCTCTCATTTTAAGTTTGTGAAGGAGGGAGGGGGTAACACAGGGCATGTTTTGCTTTTTGGTGTGATTTCTAGTGAAGGGGGCATAGAGGTCACTGGCTGTGTTAAAAGTGCGATTGAAAAAATCCAATGCCTCATCTATGGATGGTGCAAGCCTGATTGTGGACCAATCCAGTTGTGAGAGGTACAGTTTAAGGCAACGCAGGCCGCCTGGGAGTAGGCGACATCGCTGGGTGGTTTGTCGTGCAGGTTTGCTGTTGGCAAGAGAATACAACCGGGGAGTGGTCACCAAGTGAGTTGGGAAGTACACTAATATCAAGCACCCTCTGAGGACAGTTGGTAATGGTGATATCCAGGAGGGTGCTGGAGCCAGTAGATGGGTTGAATCTAGTTGGGGGTGGTGACAAGCTGGGACATGTCAAGGGTGGCAAAGATATCTCTGGTTTGGGAAGCCATGGCAGGAAGCCAGTTGATATTCAGGTCACCAACAATTATCTGGGCCATTTTGGGTGGTAGGCCAGAGAGGTAGTCAGCAAGTGCCTGAATGGCAAGGTCTTGCTTTCTGGGGGTAATATAGGCAACGGTGAGAAAAAGTGGGCCCTTACCAGGGTTGGGGGAGATTTTTAGTGTGAGGGCGTGTGCCCCATTATCAAGCTTGAGTGGTGGAAGTGAATGTCCGAGGAGGAAGTCACGCATATAGTCAGCACAACCATCTCCACGCTTACCCACCCACTCTTCCCTGAAAAGGGTGTAACCAGGAAGGGAGATGAAGGAGTCAGGGGTAGATCTAGATAAGCAGGTTTCGATGAGTGCAACATTGTCTGGTTGGTGCTGAGTAACCCAGCATTGGAATGCAGCAGCCTTCTTAAGGAGGCTGCAAATATTCATTAAAGCTATGTGGAATCCTTGAGCCTGGGCAGGCTTGTTCATAAGGTTGGGCATGGGGCCAGGGTTTGGGTGAATGTTGCCTGATAGAAGCAACAGGAGGGTGATTAGGCACACCAAAGCGTGGTAGTGATTGTGGCATCTCCCCTTGCAACTGGACATGGGGCTGGGTGCTGGGGTGCAAGGGGTGGGTAGAGTACGAAGGGTGGGAAAGGCATTGAGAAGAAGAGACCAAGGTATGAGTGGGAAGTAAGAGGTAGCAGGGTGGAAGTGTGGGGGGGTACCGACGGTGGGAGGTGATTGAGCGTCGGGGGAGGGTCTGGTAGAGGTGTTGCAGCTTTTCCAATGATTGCTGATCGGTACACTGAGAAAAGCTGTTACAGTCACCAAACCAGGAGTGACATATTTATTTATTTATTCATTCATTCATTCATTTATTTATTTACATACTAACATGCTAATTGCCAGCAGATTAGGCCTTATGGTCTATCGAGTCTGCTCGAACCTCAGATCCTTAGTTGGGTGCTGAGGCCCTCCTCCCCCCCTGTGTTCCAGAAACCCATATCATCCATCCCCACCCCCCTGGGCCAGGCCATCATCTGATACATCTGATTTCTGTGTCTGTCCCACCATCTCTTGAAGCCCTCCACTGTGGATCTCTGACCAGCTAGCCAGGCAGCACATTATTTATTTATTTATTTATTTTTTTCAGAGTACCCCTTTGAGCTACAAGCTCATTTTCAAAGGCTCCATCTCAACAGAAATTGTACAGTCATCAAAGCATAGCAAGGGAAACTGGAAAAATTACAAACTATCAAACAGGAGAAGCAGAGAAATATGTACAGAGTTTACAATGATTGCAAGTCATTGCCACAAGACAGTGCTTTGTCAATGCCATACAAGGATCAGAACAGAGCTATACACAGTATTTACATTGTTAGCAAGCTTTTTCAGTCCAGTCTTGTATTGCACAAGGCCTCTGTTGTACATGTTAACCAGAAGGCTGTATATTGGCAGGGTAAACTCAGTATTAAGTGCTGTTACTAATAGGTGATATAACCAGTAGGGGAGGCAGAAAGGTGGATAGCAGCAAAAGAGCCTTGTCAAGGAAGGGGAGAGTGGATGGGGGGAGTGCAGGGGGGTGGTGATTGTGGGAATCACCCCTACTGTCACCCTGGGCAGTTGCTGTGTCTTTCTGAGTTAAGGAGTCTGAGAAGTTCTCTCTTGAACTGTGCAATATTGTTTAAACAATAATGCACAACAGGGTGTGTGTTGTGCTGGGATAACGTCACGCCTAGGGTGATTAAGCACGAGGCCGCAGGCCGAGTGCGACTAATCACCCCAGAAGTGATGTTATCCCAGCACAACACACACCCTGGAGCCCATTATTGCTATTATACAATGGCTCACTTATATTGAAAAAACCAAAAAAAGATAAAACAGCATTTTTAAATAGATTTTCACTCTATTTCTTAATGTGGAGATATACCAAGGAAACAAATAGTTATGTTTTGGCCAGTAGGTGGTGCTGCTGGTAAAGATTGGCTGTGTATGTGCAAATGCCACCTCCCCCACAATACACACAGACACACACACACACACACTTTCCTTTTCCTGTTCGCAGGGACAGGTGTTCTAGTTTGTGGCCAATGCTTTTGATCGGGAGTGGGAGAAACGTGGTTTTTTGAACACTACTAAGTGAGTAATCTCATGCCCTTTTTTGTTATGCTGATCGCTATTATGATCGATGTAAACTGAAAAAAAGGTGTTCGTTGATTCAGCCCCACCTACACTGGGACTGTTAAAATATGTTTCACTTTGTTTTTTTTTTCATTTTCAGTCAGGAAATAGTAGTGGGAATGACCGTGACGAAAAGCAGAGGGCGCGATGGTATTTGAAAATCTTGTGCTGCAGTGGAAAAGGATAGAATCACTGTCTGAGATGACAGCTTTCTTTAAAAACAAACATTTATCTGCTTGGTGACATACTGTTTCGTGCGGTTGTCGCCAGTGTTTGTGGTCATGGATGGTGGCAGTGGCAAGTAAGCAGCTCCCGGTTACGTATTTTGAAGAGAGTTGCCTAGTAAGAATTGAAGTGGCTGCAGAGCTGGTGGAAGTTAGCTGTGTGGAGTGATTCTCCATACATTCCTGGGGTCTTCTGTGTACTGGGACTAGAGCCATGATGTTGTGCTGGGATAACATCACGGCTCCAGTCCTAGAAGGACCAATCAGAGTCCAAGATTCTTTTATGCCATTGTATAATTATGTTTAGCACATACACTGGCACTTGGTTTAACCATCTGGGTACTCGGACAGCAAATAACTGACAGGCCGAGCTGGTTTTCCAAAAGCATACTGTGAGGGCCTGCCTGGCCATGCTTCTTGTATAGGGATGAGTAAAATGCCTAAACTATTCTACATGTAATATTACATGAATTTTGGCCACTTTGCGTAGTTTTTTGTCGTGGCATAATGCGAAATGTCACCTGCAGAAAGGTGAAATTTAGAATACGGAAAGTGAACTTTTGCCTCAGAAGGCAAAATTTCTCCTCTATAGGAAGAATGCACCTTTATATGTGAAATTTCACCTTCCAAGGTGAAATTTCACCTTTCCAAGGCAAAATTTCACCTTAGGGAAAACAGGTGAAAATGGCCGAAATTCATGTAGCGTTATGTGGTGTGAAAACGGCCACTTTGCCGCAATTTTATTGGCAACTTTTAAATTCACTGCATTTCTATTCTTGTGGTGCATAGGTATTTTGAGGGGCAGAAAAGAGTTTGTACAGATGGGGTGAGGCCATGTTGGGACTTTTTCCTCATGAGGCATGCCTGATATCTGATTTTTTTGGCCAGCGGGAGTCAGCCTGTGCTGGCATAAAGATCACAGGTGTGAGTGTATTTGTCTGTGTCTAACACAAACTGGCAGGCCTATATATGTACAGGTAATTTACATATTATGCATTGCGCTCTGTCTCCTGAGCTCAAGCGGCTGACATAGGAAATCTGAATCACGATAACAGCATTATTTCAGCTGAAAGGAATGTGTATCACTGTCATAATAAACATGCACAGTAATGCATGATTCATTCAGATCTGAATCTAACAAACTGCAAATCAAGAAAGCCTTGCAACTCACCCCATATATCAATCTACAGAGGCACAATGAAAAGCAGAGGTGCATAGGAAATACATTTATTTAATAAATATGCCCATACATCATAAATATTCAAAAAAAATGCTGATAATGTGCCACCCCACAGTCTACTACAAATAGCCTGATAGCATTTCATTCCTTCTTGTGGAGCTTTATCATGGGCTAATATGCACAGTTCAAAATAGCACTTAAATGGAGATGATGAGATGACATCATATTGATGTGCCCTTGCCCTCATTAAGATAAACAATTTAATTAATAGACTAATATAAAAGTCAATTATCAAATGAATAAATACCAAATCACCAATACCACCTCATTAAAATTCACCCAATAGCTCCAGACCACTATAGTCTTATTCACTCTAATGTCCCGTGAGTCACATATACCAATAGGTAGCAAAATGTCTAATAACAAGTTTATGAATAATCTGGATTCATTTGTGACTTAGATACTCCAGTATGGAACCTGAGATTAGTTCATTGAATATTGTCGCTATATATTGTTTGGGTCTGGCAGTATAGCCTAGAGGTTAGAGTAATGAGATGTGAATGAGCTTGATATATCCAGCAGACCAGGGTTTGATTCCCCACAATCTCCATTCACATGCTGTGTGACTCTAAGCAAATCATTTAACCTCCTCAGTGCTCCCAGGTCACCCCTGAAAACAGGCACTTGTGCCCAGTGGACCTTACCTGGTTATCAAAGACTAAAATAAAATAAATACCATAATACTGTGCTGTACCAGCACAGTCTCCACAAGGTTTTCATAGTCTGTCTGTATTCAAAAAGTCTGGTCTTTAAATGAAGCCTGTGTAATTTCTATTCAATATATTAGGAACTTCTAAATTAATCTCCATTCATGTGCTGGGCTCTTTATGGTCATCAATGAGACAGTCTGAGCATCAGATGAAATTATATTCATAAGATGATTCCCCCACAGTGATACTCAAATAAATGTTCCCATTTCTAAAGAGAAATTAAAAACAAAAGTGTACTCTATTATAAACAGAATCATGAGAAGAGATTACATACAATAGCAAACACATAAGGATTCAAATATTTACACAGAGTAAGTGACATAAATTGCCCCATCCAGTATCATCTTTAGTAAAATATCATTATTGAGCTCCATTCATTAGAATAGGGGCCAAGGGGAGGAAAGCATTTATTCATATATATATATATATATATATATATATATATATATAAAACACACAGGGGCAGAACTAAACAGATACAGCCACTGAAATTTGTGAGTGTGGTCTCGATAGGCAAGTCTCCTTCTGTCTGACCCTTCATATGTTTATTTTTATGTAGTGGTCAAGGATATATCTGGACTGCACCAACTTAATAAGGATATCGTGTGTCAACAGCAATGGGAATACAGCAAACACCATCACAGCGACATTTTTGGCAGTTCGTTATGATGGTCCGTGAGGTTCCTGATGATGCTGCCGAACCAAGTCCGACTCGGAGTTGATAATATTAAGTGCAGGGGTGCGGGTGGCAGAGCCCCCCACATGGGGGGGTGGGGGGTAAAGCCCCCCACCAAAAACACACTTTTCTCCAGAGACTGCACAACAACACTTGGTGGTGTTGTGCTGTTGCTGTACTGAAGGTTGACAAATTCTATGTCGCCTCGGCATATCTTCACTGTCCTTCTATCTACCATTAAGGGTGTGCTAATACCAACCAACAAAACTGTAGTAGGCTGGGAAAGGTGCAGAGAAGATTTTTGATGATTTTTTGTTAATACATATTTTTTATTTGGCTGACTGCTGGTGGTACTAGGCACAGAAATCTGTCTTATTATTTGCTTTTGAGTTTGAGCCTGTCAGTGAGTCAGTGAGCGAAAAGTGAAGTTGGCTACAGGGAGGATGAGACACTATGGACCAGATTTTTAAAACAAGGGGCAGTGCCCATGTCAATGCTTGAGGACACACCACACAGCAGCATAGGTGCATCATGTCATACTGCCACAACTGCACCAGATTTTCTAATATCAGATGTAGTTATACCAGTTGGACCTGCTTTACAGCAGCTTTTGGCAAAGATTCACAGCATCAGAAAATAGAATCAATCACCAAACGTTATACCCATATCAGTAAATTATGACTGCTAGCAAGCACTCATTGTGTTTAGAATGACAGTTTCCATCTGCACTCTTCCTCAGAGCTAGCACTATGTTGATAGAATTAATAAATAGTAAATACTTTGGTAATTACTTACTAATCTTAATCACAAGATTGCAGAAAATGATAACTTCTAACTCTTAATATTAAATTACCTTTTATCAGACTTACAGTTTATCAACCAAAAGCATTGGCTCATTAGACAGTGACTTGATTATCTATATTTAACAAATTCAGAAGGGTTCATAAGTAATGATTTCTCTCTAGTGTACTCAGGTTACTTCATTAGAAATCTCACTTCTTATAAACATGTAACTCAAAGTAGAAATTAAAAAAGTATACGGCAGTTTCAATGACTTGTTTTATACCTTCATTACTGAAAAGTTATCACTAGCATTACAGACATTGCAACTGGTTGTCAACAGCGTTCAGAAAGTTTCATTTTTTAGGGTTCCAGTCTGAATAAGTAGGGTGGAAATATGGAAAGTTTATGCTTTTTACTAGAAACATTAAAACCTATAACAACATATACACTTGAAGGTATGTAGTCTCTATGTTGTTCAGTACTCAGAAAACACAATGGTGGGTCCCCTAGAAAGAGGGCTATGGTACCAATATGTGTTCCTTGCATTTCTATTCTAATTATGGGAGTAGAGGGGGATAATTGTCCTTTAACTGGACTTCACCCACCCCTTAGCTTGTATGTGCCTTAGTATGTTATGTCTTGATGATTGTCCTATGTAGTCTACAGGCACCTCCATTAAATCCATGGTGTCTGCATGCCCCTGACTTGGGCCTCCCAGAGTCTGTAAACCATTTCCCTCATCTTGTACCATTTACCTCCTGGCTCAGCAACTGATACATTTTTCTTTCCTTTCTTGGACCCTGAATGTCAAATACTCCATTTCAGCTATCTTGCCAATAACTGCTTTTCAGTCTTGCATGGTCAGGGGCTCACTTTGCAGCCACTTGCATGTTATAGCTTTTCGAACCACTGAAGAACATATATGACAAAGATATATGGCTTCCTTTACTTTTATATGTTGTAGTTTGTGACCTAATATGAGTCTGACACAGGTCAGTTGGTCCCTCAGACTAAAAATCTCCTGTATTGTCTTGGTCAACTCCTTCCAGTATGGTTCAAGGGCCTGATGAGTACAAAAAAAAATGTAGCTATGAGTACCCCGGAATTACCCTCATTGTCTCCAGTAAGTTCCCATAGTGGCCTGGTCCCACATTACTGTAATAACTGGGGTGATTAAGTATCTTGTTTTCACCTTCCAGGTTAATTCCTGTCGTCTTGGGTAGGAGGATGTGTGGAAGGCAAAAAAATAAATAAATAAATAAGATGCACTTATACCTGGTGGAGGGAACCAGACATAATACTTTACAAAGTGTTATTTCTGACTCCCTCTTCTAGCTATGAATGTGTTTTCTACCTTTAGTTTGTATCCCTTGGTTTGCCACCTAGAAGCACATCACAGTTAAAATCTTTAGCATGAGTGTTTAAGGACCAGTATACAGGATGTAAGGAATTAAGTTTTCCATACCTGTTCCAGTTCTTTGCTTCTGAGTTCAAAGTATGCCTCCATCTGCCATTTATCTAAAAGGAAGGATGCAGCTGATGCCATGTCATGTGCCAAAAGCTGATAAGTCTTTTATTACTTTTTTTTGCACTTGTTAGTTCCTTGTACTTCTATACACCTGTATATATAATGTACTTCTATACACCTGTATATCTACTGTATTTACTTCATTGTATGTCATAGGTAGTTCATTGTACGTCCCATGTATTCCATTGTCACTGGATCCCCACCCAGGAATAACTGAGACCACTACTTATTCACTTTTGGATGCTCTCTGGCATACTTATTAAAGGCACAATTCATATTCATCAATTTACATCAGTCAAAATTCTAACAATTATTGTGTACAGTTTTGGACATAACAGTCACAAGTTGCTTCTAGAACATAACAGTCTTGTCTTCCATCTTGGGGTTATTCCCCTGTTCTCTTCTTCTTCCATGGTTGCTTCTTGGGGTCCAGACACCATGATCCGGCCCCCCCATTTCCATCTCCATAACCGGGTACCACACTTATCTGGACCACACCCCCCCCACACCAGGTGTGGACATGGCAATCCACCCTCTAGTTCTATATCCTCCCTCCCCTGTTACTCCCACGCCTGGGTTCTTTTGTCCCCAGCCCATGGTACCTGAACCCTTCCTTCCTCTACCTGCCCCCTTTTTCCCCTTGCTTCCAACCCATTCTCCTCCCTTGTCCCTGTCATCCCACCATTTCTTAACCACCCAGCGGGACTCCAACTAGCCCCCCGGGTTCTGGCCACCCCTCTTCAGGCCCCCTCTTGAGCATGCCAGGCCCAACTATGAGAACACGTCACCTTGTACCTTGACCTACCAGTACCTCTCACCATGCCCCTTTCCTCTTTCTTGCAGGGAAGATGGGTGGGGAATTCTACAGCAAGAAAGAGGGCTTACTGTGGGTTGCATGCCCTTAAGTAGCCCCTAAGGACCCAATATCAGGACCCCTTCTGGGCCCTCCCCTTAGCCAATGGCCAGTGAGCCCAGGGTTGGTCATATGACCCTGCCTATGAGGTCATAGTCCCTCCCCCTTTAACTGTCCTCAGTCCCCCCTCCCCACCTTCCCCTATGTAATCCTTTCTGGCTGTGTCCCAGGACAATCTGGCCTGCCCTTTAGTGGCAAAGCTCTTTGTCCCTGGATCCCCACCCAGGAATAACTGAGACCACTACTTATTCACTTTTGGATGCTCACTGGCGTATTTATTAAAGGCACAATTCATATTCTTCAATTTACATCAGTCAAAATACTAACAATTATTGTGTACAGTTTTGGACATAACAGTCCCAAGTTGCTTCTAGGACATAACAGTCCTGTCTTCCCTCTTGGTGTTCTTCCCCTGTTCTCTTCTTCTTCCATGGTTGCTTCTTGGGGTCCAGACACTATGATCTGGCACCCCCATTTCCATCTCCATAACCGGGTACCACACTTACCCAGACCACTCCCCCCCACAGGTGTGGACACTGCGATCCACCCCTTAGTTCTATATCCCTCCCTCTCCCCATTACTCCCACACCTGGGTTCTGTTGACCACAGCCCTCGGTACCTGCTCCCTTCCCCCCTCTGCCTGCCACCCCTTTTTTCCCCTTGCTCCCAACCCCTTCCACTGACCCATCTCCAGCTTGCAATGGAAGATGGGGCTCCCCCCCTTGCGAGTTAACCTCTAAGGCCCTTCTTGTTAAGCTTCCCTATCAGCTCGTCAAAAGGCCGGAGGAACAGACCCATGCTGAATTCCGTCAAGTGAACTCCATCCATCCTGTAGATGGCCTCCTGGTCAAATGAGAGGTCCCTATGCTGGATGTGCAGCCCCCCATCTTGATCACTGCCCTGGCCACCTTCCTGTTCAGGTACTTCCTCGCCACCTCTATCGCTTTTGGCCCTTTGTCCCCCCTCCATACCCTCCGGGATGTAATCTCAGACCATCCGATGACCACCCTCAGCCACCAGCTCTTTACCTTCTCCAAATCTGCAATCATGTCCTTCATCAAGGACCTCCCATAGCATCGGCCCCAAGTAATTGCCTCCAAAATGCACAATGATTCAATCTGGTGTGGCCCAAAGCACCCGAAGTTCCTTCAGCAAGGGGAGTAGCTGCGGCCACCTCATGCCTCTCAAGCCCCTCCACCACACCCTGGTGTGATCTGCTCCAGGACGAAGCTGAGTCCCTACCCTTGTGGTGGCCGCAAACCTTTCTGCCTAATAGTCGAATGAGTGACCCAAGATCCAGATCTGCCTCTTGGAACCTGCTGAGGGAAGAGAAAAAGGTGACACCCATTCACCACTGTCAACACCTCAAATATCTTTTATAACAGTTTGATGTCTATCTGCCCGCCTGCTTGACCTCCTTTTCCCCTGCCGCCCTCGCAGGCACTGTTGCTGCACCAATCCTGAAGAGGGCGTAGTGAAGTCACAGGGATCCTCCCCCATGAATGCCAATGCCTTTTTCAGTACTGCCCCTACTTGGAAGCCTATCACTGGTAACCTGTCCCCTTGTATGAACCAGGTGCCTGGCCAGTGGCACCGCCTCCTGCTGTATTCCATCATGGCCTGGACCGCGCATACCCCCACCCCTGACTGCTTGCCTATTTCTATGGTGGTGCCTTTACCCATCTGGTCTGTTTTTGATCTCTGCAGCCATTTGATCACTTTTTCTGCCTCCATTCTAACGTCTTCTTCTTGCAAACACTTTGAGGTCACCCTTTTATTGGGCACCACCACTTTCTTCACCCTGAACACCCCCCTCACCATCACCACGAATATGGCCCTAAACAGACATGCCTCATTCACCGAATGGCAAATGTTATCTAGTGCTTTTACCACCTTTCTGAGCAGTGCTCCCATAATGGGTCCATTCCCATCCTGTCTTCTGTCCTGACCCCTCTGCCAGCCTGCCACCATCTGCTGGATGGCCCGGCTGGCTGCCAAGTCCGCCCAACCCTGATCCCTGCATATCCAGCTAATCCCAGCCAGCTGGACCACCATGGTGGTGTGGGCCAGTTCGTCCTCCCATTTTTAACCATGTATCTGATGACCTGCTCCTCCTGCATGGGGTCCACCACGTCTCAGCCCATCTTGAGCCGGAAGGTTTGAAAACTTTCCCAGACACTGTCGTAGGCCTTCAAGGTGTTGGCCAACCATGACCCCCTGTAGACAGCCCTGGTCTTCTCTCTCTCCAGTCTCCCACAGCTATCCCAGGACCCTGGTCTGGGTAGGTGCAGTGTGTGGTGCCAACTCCCAGAACCGTTCTATCTGCAAACAAGAAAGACAATCAGCCACCTCATTCTTTGCCCCTTAGATGTGCCATGCTTTAAAGGACAGGTTCAAATGCAGTCCCAGCAGCACCATGTGCCTTAATATCCATCCCACTGACTCCTTGCGCCCACTCTCTCTGTTGAGTACCTCCACCATCCCTTTGTTATCGCACCAGAATGTGATGCACTGTCCCACCATCCTGTCACCCCATATTTCTAATGCCACCCAGATTGGGAATATCTCCAGGAATGTGATGTCCTTGGTCTACTCCCACTCCTGTCATTGGGCCAGCCACGCCTCCTAGACCCACTCGCCCTGAAAGTAGGCCCCCATTCCCTACCCTCTGGCTGCATCTGTGTACAGCTCCAGGTCCACATTGGAGGCCCAGTCCTACTGCCAGAACATCACCCCATTGTATGACTCCAGGAACATCTCCAACACCTGCAAGTCATCCTTCACACCCCTACTGATGTCCACCCAATGGAGGGATTGTTTTGCCCTCCCTGTGGCTCTCCCCAACCTCCTTGTGAAAGTCCTGCCTAGGCTTATGGCCTTGCAGGCAAAATTAAGGTGCCCCAGTAGCTGTTGTACCTGTACCAGTGGCACCCTACTCCTCCCCCTTACCAAGGCTAATAAACCTTTTAAACGTGATACTTTGTCCCCCGGCAGCTGGAAACACTCTTGTTTGGTGTCCACTTCGATCCCCAGGAACTCCAGCCTGCGGGCTTGGCCTTCCATCTTACCTGCTGCCAGGGCAATCCCGATGGTCCCGCACATGTCCCAAAATCAGCCAGCATCCCTTGGGTTTCCACCTGGCTGGCCTCGACCAACAGGGAGTCATCCAGGTAGTGAACCACCCACTTGTGCCCATAGCTGCACCCAAGCACCCATTCAATCCATGAACTGAATGCCACAAATGTGGAGCATGCCACCAAGTAACCCATGGGCATTGCCTTATCAAAGTACAGGCCACCTTCAAACTGGAAACCTAGGAGGTCCCAGTCAGCTGGGTGGACCAGAAGAAGCCAGAATGCAGATTCAATGTCCATCTTTGCCAGCCAGGCCCCTCCTGCCACCAGGATCAATTCCACAGCCTGATCCAGTGAGGCATAAGAAACCATGCTTAATGATCCCAGAATCCCCCCATTCACTGACCCCTCATCTGGATAGGATAGGTGATGTATGAGTTGAAACTCAACCGCTTACTTGTTGGGTACTACCCCCAGGGGCAACACCAGGAACTGCTCACAAGGGGGTTTGGGCAAGGGCCCTTCCACCCTCCCTCCTCCAACTTCTTTCAGACTCTTACCCTGGACTATGTCCTTTTTTCCCCTCATGGAACCCAAGTTCTTAGCCCACATTGCCACCCTCTTACCCACAAAAAACAGTGGGAAACCCCTTGTAAACCCCGATCTCAGTAGCTCAGCCCCAGCTTTGTTGGGGTAATCCTTTGTCCAGGCCTCCACTATTCACCACTTAATGGGGGTGTGGGTGAGGCCGTAGCCCCACCTGCCTTCCCTGTTTCCCGCACTATCTCCAGCTGTAGCAGGCATTGTACCCCCTTCCCATGTCCCCCCATCCCCAAAACATGCCCCCCTGCCAGCCTGAAAGGGCTTCTCTGGTGCTGCCCCACTGCCTGCCCTACATTGTCACCCCCATGCCTGCATGTCGTTGCTGGGTGTGACCCCCCACATCTCAAGCAGACGTGCTTGAACCTGTGGCTAGGCCATGTGCACGATGCCCTGTTAAATACCCAGCATGCCTTTGCACCCAGGACCAGCCCTGTCCCCTTCCCCTGCTCTGCTGCCTGGCACAACACTGGGCCAGACAGAGTCCTTACACATAGCTGTGAATGAGAGCAGTCCCACCTCAGGTCACCTTTAGCTACCATCCTCCTGCAGAAGGTCTCATCGTACTTGAGCCAGCTGAAACCCAGCCTCACCTTATATGCGTCCCTAATGATCGCCATATAAGTCAGGAGCGGGATTGCCAGATCCGGTTGTTTCTCCAACACCAGAGTGCTGTAGATCAGAAAACCCATCTGACAGGTGTCCAAGCTCTTCCCTTTGAACCTGGCCACCTCAGCCTTATGCACCAGCAACATCAGTGCCACTACCATCTCTGACTTGCCTACTGATCCCCCTGTGCTCATACTTTTTTGCCGTCTCTTCATCTACCAGACCGAAGATGTCGATGTACTCCCTTTTCCATATTTTGTCCTTAATCGAGGATGGCGTGTAGTCACCCAGCATGAAACCTGGTGGTCCATTGTACGGTTTCTGCCCTCCCCCCCCAGGGCACCAGCCCCATCCTTGTCTGGTTGGGCCTCTCCATTTATGGCCTGCAGGGCCTTCTCCATTTTTGCTACCCCATCCGCCCCCATGTCCCCCAATACACCCACAATATACTCTTTCAAACTAGTCTCATTGTTCATGTCCACCTCATCCTTACCATTGTCTGGCTGTGGCTCTGCCAGCACTGGAATGAGTTTGTTCCCCCCCCCCCGGGTGCCATCGGTGGACTGGGTCCCTCCCTCCATGGTCTCTTATTGGGCTTCCCGGCCCTGGCCGTCTTGCCCTGCTCCTTGTATTTTTTCTGGGCCTCCTCCTCTGCTTCCCTTTTCTTTGCTGCCTCCATCAAATCCGTCATCTGGGTCATCAGCTTCGCAGCCTTCACCATCATGGTCGCGCTGGATACTGGTGTTCTCTTAGGCACCATTCCCGATCTTGCATGCCTAGTCTGCAGGGTAAAAAGCATCAAATGATCACTTGTCCCTCTGACCTGCCATTCGTCTCCCTTAGCACTAGCACCCCCTTGGACCCAGTCACCACTGCCTCCCCTGCCGTACCCAGGGACCCCCCCATTGCCTGCAGGGCAGAGCTCCTTGGACCGCATACCATACGTGGATCCACTGTTCTGAGCATGCACCATGGAGCACATGCCTCCTGGCGGACAAATCCAAAAATAGCATGCTCACCTTTATGTTACTTCACACTGGAATTCACCTTTCTTCTAATGGGTGCCGCTAGGCTGTGGAAAAACACATACACTCCCATGATACTAGTGCACACCAGCTTGCTGGGCTGTGTGCCCTGGCCTGCAGCCCCGCCTGCACGGCCTGTGTGTGCCTCCTTGCCATGTGCACATCCTGCAGCTGCCATCCACTGCAATTGTTGATCTCAGGCCTATCCATGCCCCTGTCCCCTGTTGCGGGGGAAGCCCGAGCCACTACAGCCACCATGGGATCACTCCCTATGACTGCTCCCGCAGGCACTGTTCTGGAGTGTTTCCACCCTGGTAGCTCTCCTACCACCCCCCTGTTCCATCCCTTGACCCTCTTAGCTGCCTTCCATGTGTTTGGGCCTTCACAGCTCCCCCCCCTTGTAGTCTGACCTCCTGGCTGACTGGCCTGTTGCGAGGTCACAGACCCCGTTCTTTTGTTTAAAATTAAGAAAACCCCAGCTCAGGTGGACTCCATTCTTTTGCTTAAAATTAGGAAGCACCAGCTAAGGCCATGTTGATTGCAGGCCCTTGAAGGGGTTCTCCCACCACGCTGTTAGGCCGCAGCAGTCCCAATTCCTCTCTGCATGTCCTGGCCTGACACTTCCTGTCCCTCATGCTGCCACCCCTGTCCTGTGGCTGGGCAACAGGGAAAAACAATGTTTCCTCTAGGCCTCCTGTCCCTATCTGCCATGATCCCAAACTGACACCCACGCCATGCGCTGGCCTCAGTAAAACCCCCGGTTTTGATTCTCGGCCACCTGGTTCAATCATCCCTTGCCCAAGATGGCACCGTGCCATGCGGTCAGGCCTGCCCCCCCATAAAGTCCCTGGTCTGCCTCTAGGCCTCCTCGTCCCTCCAGGCCACTATCTCGATTGGCACTGTGCCATACTGTTGGACCTACATGAGCCCGGATCTGCTTCTAGACCTCCTGGCCCACCCCTGTCTCCACCAAGATAGTACTGCACCAAGCTGATGGGTCTCCACCAGCCCACAACCTGCATCTAGGCCTCATGGCATACTGCCACCCTACTGCTACATCACAGCGCTCAGCTCAGCTGGATCATCTCTTGGCCCCACTTGCGCCTCCCTCATCAATCACACCATGCGGTGTCCTGTACTGCCCCCCAACCCAGCAAACTCACACTTCGTGCTGCGCCTGCTCCTCTGGTGGGCCTAGCCATCCCAGCACCACACTGCCCCAGCCAAACAATGCCAGTCTGCGGTGTCACCGAATGCCCTGCCACCCGCACCCATATTCTGGTGTTCAGTCTATTCCACGCCACATGACCCAGGCATGCTGGCCTACTGTTGCCATTGTGACCCTCACAGTCATGCTCCCAGCAACCAGACCCTCACCCAGAGAGCCGCTGGAGCCTCCATGCTTCCAGAACTGCAGGGCTTTGCTCTTGTGGCAAAAAATGCTCAAACTCTGATTCTTCTTTTTTATTTAAAAAAAAAAAACAAGGCTGTCCTGGTGGCGCTGAGGGTTGAGGCGCTGGTCGCCACACCTCGCGCCACGCTGGCGACCCATGTTCGGGAACGGGCATGGGTTGCCGTGGGTCGGTGGGGAGGAAATGGATTGAGCATCCAAGGGACTGCTCTCCATCTCTGGGGAGGGGGGATTTGGGCGGTCAGGGCTTGCCTGACCCCTTGCGGAGGCTGGGGGGTCAACAGCCACTCAGCTGCAAGCTTGGGGGGCAGATCATGGCAGACGCTTGATTGGGGAATGCACGGGAGCATGCGTGCACCCAGTCGCTGGCATCATTGCACGCCATGACCCGCCGGGAGGAAAACAGCGTAAAAGCGAACCCGGCAGCACAAAGTTGTTCCCCCGTGGCACCATTCCTGGAAGGGCGCCTCCCTGGCATGGATCCATTGGGGTGGGTCGAGTCGCTCCCCACCACCCTGCCACAAAAGGTAAGTCATGGGGTGCATAAGGGAAGGGGTCTGATGTCCGGGGATGGTGCTGGAGGGAACAACGGAGGGTGGGGGTCATAGCCGGAGCTCTGGAGGAGAGAAAATAATACCCCCTTAAAAAAACAAGGCATGAATTCACACAGTCTCACACATAACAAGCCAATACCACCACCTGTGGGCCTGGGCCCAGCAGCTACCTGCTACCTCCATGCTGCAGCCCCTCTGCAGCCACTATGCCAGCTGCCCCCACTCCCTTGCCCCAGTACCATGGCCCCCAGACTTGGTCCCAGCAGCCCACCACTGCCTGCTCACACTTCCAGTTCTTCACCATCCTGCTGCTATGCAGGCCAGCTGCATTGCAATTCAAACAGGAACAACAACGAATCATAATAACTTAACCACTGCCCTTCAATGACTATCTCAGCTTAGCCACAGTATCCCTCAGCTGTGTAGGGATCCACATGTCATAAATATTATTGACTGCTACAAAAAACATTTACAACCACCCACATCTTTTGAGCAAACACAAACTCCAGCCTGGGAGCCTCACCATGGATCTAGGCCCCCAGACCTCATTGTCTTACCTTCTATGCCAAGTGATGTGCTGTAGTTCAAGGAGAGTTGAATTCTACAGCAAGAAAGAGGGCTTACTGTGAGTTGCATTCCCTTAAGTAGCCCCTAAGGACCCAAGATCAGGACCCCTTCTCGCCCCTTCCCTTAGCAAATGGCCAGCAAGCCCAAGGTTGGTCATATGACCCTGCCTATGAGGTCATAGCCCCTTCCCCTTTACCTGTCCTCAGTCCCCCCTCCCCCTTCCCCTATGTAATCCTTCCTGGCTGGGTCCTAGGGTAATCTGTCCTGCCCTTTAGTGGCAAGCCTCTTTGGCCTATGTATTTCTTTATCTATTGTATTTCCTACACTGGACATTTGTGAAAACGGGCATTTTTGCTCACATACCTTCCAGTATACAAATAAAATTGAATGATTGATTGAAATCTGAGAGATGATCCCTTCTGTTGTAACATGTGTTTGTGTAATAAATGTTATCCTAACCCCTTCCTGTTCTTGTGTCTGTCTCTGTTCTTTTTTGCAATTGCTGACTAAAATATACCCTAATTTGAAAATAACAGAACCTGTCAGCTGTCCACCACTGAAATTTCGTTCTTCATTCCTCAAATGGTTTCACTATATTGCCCTGTAGGCATTGTTCTAGATAGCAGAAACCAGTATTAGTCTGCCTCCTGTACCAAAGATTGACACTCTTGTAGGAAAGGTTGTATCCTGAGCCATCATCTGAAGCACCATTGTTGCAGTTGAACCCTCTGATCTTTCAGAAACTTTTCCCAGGCTTTCTAGGTAACACATAGAGCCAGAAGCCAGTCGGGGAAGGAAACAGATTCATTTCAGTGCTTTACAGTAACTGTTCATTGATATTTTTGTTTTAAACTTAGATTGTGGACTTTTAATGACACTGTAATTTCATTGCTATCTTTTCTTATAATTTCATTGCTTTCTTTACTTAGAATTGCTTTTGGGCTGTTGAAAGTGTAAAACCTAGATTGGTGTGCTTGTAGTGGTGGTGTATTCCTTTGCTGTCTTTAATTGCTGCAAATTTAGTATTGGCTTGTCTGGCATGCCCTGTAGTTTGGGTGAGGGGTGCTAATTGTCTGACCTCTGACCTCAACTACATGATAACTGAAGGTGGGGCTTAGTCAGAGTTGAAGTAGCAAGTGATTTTTGTTTTCTCAGAAGAAGTCAGAAGCCAGAAGGAGAAGGAAACAGATTCATTTCAGTGCTTTACAGTAACTGTTCATTGCTATTTTTGTTTTGAACTTAGATTGTGGGATTTTAGTGACACTGTAATTTCATTGCTGTCTTTATTTAGAATTGTTTTTGGACTGTTGAAAATTTAAAACCTAGTTTGATGTGCTTGTAGTGGTGGTGTATTCCTTTGAGGTCTTTAATTGCTGCAAATTTTAGGCCCCCCACTTCTCCCCTGCCCCCCACTCTTAATTATATGCCCTGTTAAATATGATTGACAGGAGCTAAGCACAGGGGATAGTAGGGGTTGTTGAGTAGGAGGGGCATAAGTGGGAAGAAGCCCACCCTCGGCACTACAAGTATTTTGACTCATTTTTTATTTATTTTTTCCTTTTTTAAAGAAAAGTATCTGAGGATCAGTGGCAGGATTTTTAGGACAGTAAATTAATAAAAAGGGAACTAGGAGAGCTTCAGTAACAGACAAGTACTAGAATAGCAGTGTAAGTGCAGTATAATGTGGGGAGTGGTGCAATGCAGTGACTGCAGGACAGCCATATTCGGACAGACCTCCTGGACACTGAGGTGCTACCCTATCTGCATGCATCTCTCTGGACTGCAGAATGAGGTAACCAGACTCAGAGCAGAAGTATACTGGGTCAGGAGAATATCACTCCTATCCAGAGACCACCCAGTCCAATGCTGCTGCATCAAAGGATGCCGAGAATGAGGAGCATTTGGATGACAGTGGGCTCAGAAGGGTTAGGGCGGTCAGGCAGAGGCACATCCCAAATCCTATTCCACTCAATACCTCATATGCCACACTGGCAAATGGGGAAAACCAAATAGAGGTACCCAGATAAGTGGAGGTTAGACAAGGAGGTGACCTCAGTGGGGAGAGCAGTGGACCCCAGAGGAGAAGGAGGAAGTGAATCCTGGTGGTGGACTCCATCATAAGGGGGATCCAGCTAAGAACACAGGAGGGGGGGACAGTAAGGTGAGGTGCCTACCAGGTGCCACAGCATGGAGGGATGAGAGGAAGATCCTGGGCATCGCTGGGAAGGCAAGATGGGATAGTGAGCTGGATGTAATTATCCACC
Organism: Neoceratodus forsteri; assembly: GCA_016271365.2. NCBI lineage: Eukaryota > Metazoa > Chordata > Ceratodontiformes > Ceratodontidae > Neoceratodus > Neoceratodus forsteri. The sequence goes on along the minus strand of CM057455.1, from coordinate 630,692,356 downwards.
TAGGTACTAATGACCTAGCAAATGGGGAGCCAAAGGAAGTTCAGGAAGAGTTTAGGAAATTGGGGAGATTGTCTCAAGCAAGTAGCTACTTCTGTCACCTTCTCAGAAGTACTACCTGTGATATGCATGGGAAAGCATAGGGGTGCATGCACCAGGAACTTTAACTCTTGGTTTAAGAACTGGTGCTGTGAGGAAGGGTTTGGATTCATTGGTGACTGGAGACCCACCTGGAGTGACGGAGGCTTGTTCAAGCCTGATGGCCTGCATCCATTCTGGAGGGGAATCCAAGCACTCAATGATAAGTTTAAATGCTACATGGACAAGCATTTAAACTATCCGGGGGGGGGTGGCAGGCCAGCAAGGAGGGTACCTAATTACCCACCTTCCCATAACTAACAGTGGAACCAGTGACCCAGAGGAGTGGATATCTCTACAAAGCAGTGTGCAAAAGATGGGGATAAGCACCCGAGAGGTGGATAGGCAGAAAAGGGGAGAAATTCAACAGAAGGGCAGACAGCAGGGAGAACCAGGGGGTGAAGGACAACTAGGGAAGGGGCTGGAGTAGAACAGTTAAACAGTCTAGGGAGGTCAAATCATGGAAAGCCATGTGTGCCAATGACAGGAGCCTTAGCAACAAGATGGAGGATATGGAGGTTGTCATGGTGCAGTCAGACCTGGACACTATGGCCATCACAGGAACCTGGTATAATGATAACCATGACTGGGAGATGGCCATACCTAGATACAACATATTCAGAACAGACAGGGCAGGTAGGAAGGGAGGAGGAGTGGCACTTTATGTGAAAAATGACATAAGGACCACAGCTATCCAGGAGGAACAAAATGGGGGAGAGATACTGTGGGTTAAGCTGGAAAGGAAAATGGGGCCAGTCATCCACACAGGTGTGGTCTAAAGACCACCAGCCCAGGAGGAAGAAACAGATAGGGAGCTGATGCTAGCCATCCAAAGGATGGCAGACAAGTGTGAGGTAGTGCTGGTTGGAGACCTCAGTATTCCAGACATGGACTGGAGCATCCCAGCAGCAGCATCAACTAGGAGCAGATTTATCCAGGACTCCCATTAAGGTGCCTTCCTCAAGCAACTGGTCATGGAACCAACTCAGCAGAAGGCAATACTGGACTGTGTGCTCACAAACGGGGACAGTGTGATGGGGTAACAGTGGGGGAGCACCTAGGGAACAGTGACCACATGTCATTGTGGTTTGAAAGCACAGAAAGAGCAGAACCAAACCACACAAAAACAAGTATCCTGGATTTTAGGGTGGCAGACTTTGGGAAAATGGGGATATGCTTGAAATTGGGCAGGAACTAGGGATTGAGGAAAAGTGGGCAGTATTTAAAATTGGGATTACAAGAGCAACAGAATTATGCATTAAGTAGGTTAGCAAGGGGAAAAGGAAGAGGAGGTCATTATGGTTTTAAAGGATGTAGCGGAGAAAGTGAAAGCCAAAAAGATTACATTCAGGCAATACAAAAATACAAAGGTAGAAGGGGATAGGGAGAAGTACCAGGAGAAGCAAAGGAAGGCAGGGAGGTCAGTAAGGGAAACCAAAGCTCAGACAGAAGAGCACATCGCAAAATCAGTGGGTAGAAGGGACAAAACCTTTTACAGGTACATAAGTGAAAAAAGAAAGGCAAAGGGAGGGATAGTGAGAATGAAGGGGGAGGATGGGGGCCGCATAAAAGATGACAACAGTAAAGCTGGCATATTGAACATGTATATCTGCTCAGTCTTTACTGAGGAAGAGGAGGGTAATGGGTCTGAAGGGAGTACAAGGGGTGGGAATGGTGCAGAAATGGACAACAGTCCCTTTACATGAGAAAGGTCCTGAAGAAACTGGAAGTAATAAGAGTTGATAAAGCAATGGGGCCAGATGGGGTGCACCCCAGGGTCCTTAAAGAACTAAGAGAGGTGGTGGCTGAACCTCTGGCAATCCTGTTTAGCCAATCACTGGAAACAGGGGAGGTACCCAAAGACTGGAGGACAGCAGATGTAGTCCCCTTATACAAAAGTGGGAACAAAGAAGAAGCGGGGAACTACAGACCAGTCAGCCTCACCTAGTGGGGAAGATCATCAAAGCACTACTGAAGGAGAGATTGGTGGAACCTTTGGTTGTCAATGGACTACAGGATCCAAGACAGCATGGTTTCACCAGGGGGAGGTCATGTTAGACCATCCCCGTTGAATTTTTTGACTGGGTGACCAGGGAGGTGGATCAGGGGAGGGCAGTGGACATGGCCTATCTGGACTTTGGCAAGGCCTTTGACACTGTGTCACATAGAAGACTATTACACAAACCAGGGAATATGGGTGTGGGCAGGACAGTAGTGTGATGGGTAGGTAACTGGCTGGGCTGCAGGACACAGATGGTGGTGGTAAATGGCTGTCACTCCACAGAGGGAAGAGTGGCCAGTGGGGTCCCACAAGCATCAGTGCTGGGACTGGTCCTATTCAACATCTTCATCAGTGAAACTGTGCAGGACCTAGAAGGCAGAATTTCCCTGTTTGATGATGACACAAAGCTCTAACAGAGTAGACACACCAGAGGGTGTAGACAGAATGAGAAGGGACCTGGAGAAACTTGAAGCATGGTCAAGGGTTTGGCAGTTGAAATTCAATGCAAAGAAGTGCAATATAATGCATATGGGGCACAAAAACCCTGGCACAATATAACAGTTGGGGGTGAGGATATTGCATGCACCAAGCAGGAAAGAGGTATTGGGGTTATCATCTCCGATAACCTCAAGGTAGGGAAACAGTGTGACCAAGCAGCAGGTAAAGCAAAACAGATGCTGGGATGCATAGGCAGGGGTATCACCAGCAGGAAAAAGGAGGTCATAATTCCACTATACAAGACACTAGAGAGGCCCCACCTGAAGTACAGTGTACAGTTCTGGAGACCTTACCTACGGAAAGACATAGACAGGGTAGAGAAGTTTCAGAGGAGCGCAACAAAGATGGTACATGAATTGCATCACAAGTCCTATGAGGACAGGTTGAAGGAATTGAATATGTACTCCCTGGAGGAGAGGAGGGAGAGAAGGGATATGATGGAGATATACTAGTATCTTAGAGGGAGGAATAGGGTGCAGGAATACACTATTTTTAAGCGAAAAAGAGGTTCCAGGACTAGGGGGCATGGGATGAAGTTGGAGGGAGGATGATTCAGAGGAATTGTGAGGAAGAAATTATTCACGGAACGGGTGGTGGACAAGTGGAACACCCTGCCAGAGGAAGTGGTGGGGGCTGAAACAATCATGGGATTTAAGAATGCATGGGATAGACATAAAGGAATTCTGGAGGTCAGGTGTACGGGGCAACAGACTTCTAGGAAAACATAAAGTGAACTTACAAGCTCAGATGGGCAAACTGGGTGGGCCATAGGACCTTATCTACCGACACTGTCTATGTATCTATCTATCTATAAGAGGGATTCAGCATGCCTTGACCAGGCCACGGACCCCTCAATGTCTGGAACCTAAACAGTTTTTCAGAAATCCTCTATACTGCAAGGGATTCAGCGTGCCTTGACCAGGCCACAGACCCCTCAATTTCTGGAACCTAAACAGTTTTTCAGGAATCCTCTATACTGCAAGGGATTCAGCGTGCCTTGACCAGGCCACGGACCCTTCAATTTCTGGAACCTAAACAGTTTTTCAGAAATCCTCTATACTGCAAGGTACTAGCCCTGACTTTTGGATTTTGGTACCAGTGGAAGCTGACTTTTGCTGAACACATCTCTAACTACTGTATCTCCCTCTGTCTCTCTAGTTGAATTTGTGTGCCAGGGTTTAATAATTTGTTTAATCCTTACAGTCATTTTAAGTTCTGAGTTGATATTAGAAGTGAATTGTGAGCCTTGACTGTGTAAATCCTTCTGCTGTCTGGCCTGCACTCTGTCTCCTCCCAACGCCCAAACAGTGTGCTGTGCTCTCTGACCCTGCCCACTTCTATTATTCTCTTTGTTCTGATTTAAAAAGCCTCCTCTTCCAGCCTTTAAAAATCCTGTTTTTCTACTTTATTTCAGGGATCCAGCATGCCTTGACCAGGCCACGGACCCCACAATTTCTGGAACCTAAACAGTTTTTCAGAAATCCTCTATACTGCAAAGTACTAGCCCTGACTTTCGGATTTTGGTACCAGTGGAAGCTGATTTTTTTTCACCCCCCCTTCCCCTCTTACAAGGCTTGTTAAATACACCTGAACCACTCCCCCTTCTGTGCACCTTTCTCCAATTGGCCATCTTGCCATACACAAATTTAAAGCTAAAGAACACCTTCTAGAGTGTGTTACTGCCCCAGAGAACTACATCTCTAACTGCCCCTTGCCTCACCATTCCCTCCTCTGCCCCTTCATAAGGCAAACCAAACTAATTCCCTACTACTACTTTCCATTGTCCTCACTCTGTGTTGGAAAGATGAAGCTGGCACTACCTATATTATGCACCATCTCCCTAACTACTGCGCTGGTATTGACCGACTTCTGTGCGACAGTGCTGGCCTGCGATCAACAGCGCCTCTCCTTCCTCTCATTCTCCCCCCTCTCCTGTCTCACCCCTCTTCACTCACCACTAGGGATAAGTCCACCCTGGGGTACATCTCTCTCATCCTACTCACTAAAGGAGAACACTGCCTCCTTGGCCACTACCTGGTTAACATCTCCTCGTCTCCTTCTATTCCCTCCTGCCCATACATTCTCCTACTATCACTACTCTCCCTTGCTGGGGACATTGAATGCAACCCTGGCCCAACAAACTCCCATATCACCCCCACCTCCAGCATCTGGACAAATGCCCCTGGTCTTAAAATCGCACATATCAATGTCTGCAGCCTTCCATCTAAATTCACTGACCTTGAGGCTTGGATTGAGCTACACAAGCCCCATATTCTAGGACTCACTGAAACATGGCTAAAGCCACACCACACCGAAAACACCTTCAAAATACCTGGCTACTCTTACCTATGCCTTGACAGGCCAGGCAGGAAAAAAGGTGGCGATGTGGCCCTGCTCCTAAGGGAACCCCTCTCAGCTAGCATTGTCCTACACTCCAACCCTTCCTCACCTACTGAATGGCTACTCTCCGAATTAACCCTGGGATCCTGCAGGGAACTCTATATTGGCTGCTGCTACAACCCTCCCATGAATGGAACCATTGGACTCACCAGCCTCCTCCAAGGCCTGAGGTCTCTAACTCCCCATAGGGAATCTATCCTTCTCGGCGACTTTAATCTAAACTGGCTGAGCTGCCACCAGCCTGGCTATGTATCCCTGTTAAAGCAACACAACCTGGTGCAGGTGATCACTCTTCCCACCAGACTTAATCCATGCTCAGCCACCATGACTCTACTAGACTCGATCCTCATAAACAGGGAGGACCTAACATTACACGCTGGCACCATGGCTGACTCTGTAAGTGATCATTCACTGACCTATCTCCTCTGGTCTTCCAAACTAAAGCGCCCCCCACCCAAATACCTATCTCTAAGAAATTTCAGCTGTCCAGTCTCCACAAATCTCCTCGAGAAGGCCCAGTCCTTGGACTGGTTCACTCTTTTTTCCCTTTCCAATGTAGCCATGGCAGTTTCCACATTTACTCAGACTCTACTAACACTCCAGGACCGCTTTTTCCCTGTCACTTCCAGATGGGTCAGAGGCGGGTGCTCGCGCTGGGTCTCTAAAGACCTCCTAACCCTTATGATGGCAAGAGACCATGCCTGGTTCACTTTCAAAGCAACCCCCTCTCCTGCCCTCTGGGATGCTTACAGGCACATGAGGAACAAATGTAAACAACAGGCAAAATTTTTGAAACAGACTCACTTCCGCAACCTGCAAAAGGCCAACTTTGGAGACCATAGAAAATTCTGGGACTCAATCAGCTCCCTCTTAAACCCCCGCTCCAGCTACGCTGCACTACATCTCAACTCCCAGGATGGGCTGCTGACTGACCCTCACGATGTGGCCAGTGTCTTCAACTATAAGTTCACCAACTTATCCATGTACCTAAATAAGCTGCCAACTGCCCAACCTCAAAGCCCTGCCCTAATATCTGACACACTGCCATCATCCTCCAGCCTTGCCACTCACCTGCAAATACCCTCATTCTATGTTAAAGCCCTCTCCATACATGATACAGTGAAGCTACTCAAACATCTACCTAACCACGGCTCCTCCGGATCTGATGGCCTATCTCCAGTCTTTCTTAAGCTGATCTCTTCAGCAATTGCCAAGCCACTCACCTTCATCTTTAACCTTGTCCTTTCCACCTCCTCCATGCCTGACCCATGGAAGATAGCTAAGGTTATCCCCATTCTTAAATCCAGTGATCCCAAATCCTCTGTCAATTACCATCCAATATCCATCCTCCCTCATCTCAGTAAACTACTCGAGAGAGCAGTCCACAATCAACTCACTGAGTACATAAGCAAATACACCCTCTTATGCAACCAACAGCATGGCTTTCACAAGAATCATACCACCGCCACTGCCCTCGCTCTACTGACCGACCACATCCTCTCTAACATGGATAATGGTAAAGCCACCAGGGCTGTCTTCATCAACCTATCAAAGGCTTTTGACATGGTTAACCATGCTCTCCTTACCTCCAAGCTTAGCCTCCTTGGTTGTTCTCAGAAAGTCACAAGCTGGTTCACTAGCTACCTTACTGATCACTCATAATTCGTGTGTACTGGTCAAACCTGCTCCCCCACCCTGCCTGTTTCTGTGGGGGTCCCTCAAGTCTCAATCCTGGATCCCCTCCTTTTCTCCTTATTCGTTGATGCACTTCCTTTCAACTGCCTCAACTGTAACTCTGTCCTGTATGCCGATGACCTTGTCCTCTTCCACAGTGACAAATCCATGGCCGTAATTTCCTCAGTTCTCTCACACAACTATGCTGCAGCCCACAGCTGGTTCTCAAAAAACCTCCTCTTAGTAAATGCCAAAAAAACTAAATCCATGCTGTTTGGATCTAAGCCCTTCCTGGCCAAAACTAAAAGCCACGCTCCCTTACGTATTCTCACCCCAGATGGTACAGCCCTGGAGGACGTCAACACCCACAAATACTTAGGAGTAGTGCTCGACCCCTCCCCACCTTCACTGAGCATGCAAATTCTCCTGTCAGAAGGTTCCATCAAAAGGTAGGTGCCGCCTATAGATTCAGGCAATACCTTACCCCTGAAGCTAGACTAGCCATTGTCCAGGGTAATCTTCTCCCTATTCTTGACTACTGCTCCCCTATTTATGCCAGGATCTCAGCTACTGCTATGGCTAAACTCTCCACTGCCTACAACAGCACCTCCTGCTTTGCTTTATTGGCCCTTTCTCCACCCACCACTGTACCCTCTATAATACCCTTGGATGGCTACCGCTGCAAGGTCGTTTTGACCTAGCCCTCTGCTGCATGTTGGACAATGTCATCCGCACGGCTCCAGAATCCCCCCTAACTACCCTTCTGAAAACCCAAACACTCCTCCACAACCTACGCTCAAATGGTACACCCCGTCTAGCTGTTCCTAGGGTATCCAACAACATGGGTAGCAGAGCTTGGTGTGAGGCTGCCCCCTTGCAGTGGAACAAACTACCGACTGAACTCCGTTCCATTGACACACACTCCAGTTTCAAGTCCCACCTTAAAGTCTGGTTCCTTGAAAACTCATCCTGCCGATGCTCCCAGGGGTCTCACACCAACCCACACTAGTCAACTCCCCAGCCCAGGGGTTACCCACCTACCCACACTAGTCAACTCTCTTGCCTACAACTGTTATACTGCATTTTTCACAGTAATATTTGACATCCTTGCCTGTACGTATTGGATATACATTTTTTTACTGAGTATTCTGTGCATCACTTGCTCACTGGATGATGCAGTCTCACATTGTACACTGTGCCTATGATTTGTTTGTTTGTACCAAGTCTTCTCATGTCTGATATTAAAACCTTGTATTCACTGTTCTCAAATGGACCTATGCATCAAACCTGTATATTGTGTCTACTATTGTTGCTTGTATCAAATCTGTTTCATGTGTATTACTGTTACCTTGTACTCCACTGTCACCCTGCGACATGTGTTATGGCCCGGGTCATGTCTGAAAACAGTCCCTGGGATCAGTGCACTCACCCGGTTATCAAAGTCATAAATAAATAAAATGTGTGTGGCTTGGATCCTTTATCTGTAGTGTCATGGAATAGGGACATAAGTGGGATCTCCTTCATTGATAAAAGTTCTATTTTATTCCACTGTGCTTGATATTCTGGATTCCCCTATAACATGGACATCTTCACCTGTGCAGCTATCCTGTATTCCTGTAAGGAGAGGGAGAGCAGTTCAGGACACAGCTGTGATGGAGCCAAAACTACAATGAAGCCAAAAATGAAAAAAAGAAGGTGTTCATATCGATGTCCAGGATATACAAAACAAGACCAAAGTTCGGTCATGATGAAAGTGTTTTTTATCATTGCAAAAATCACTAAAACACCTCACTAGGTCAATGCATCTACAAAGCTAGCCCCCCGCCAAAGCAAGATCAACGTTTCATGTCCTTCACTGATGCTTCATCAAGATAACTGATAAATAAAACAGTAGCAAATTTGTAGCTCAGTGGTTGTAACGTGTTTTAGGTCCACCAATATAAAACTATTATATTATGGTCATAGTTTCATTGATAAAAACACACACAACAACCACTTAGCCTATTAATACCCATACAATACTTAAAGTGATATCCCACCCTTTATATGGCAACTATTAAACTATGTAGAAGTGCAGCCCCCCTCCAAAAAAAATACACACTGCCTAAAATAACATTAATACTTGAAGCACCTAATTAATAATGTAATATTCTTATAACTATATGCACAATGCAATGTATACATGCTAACACCTGAATCTAATAGACAGACAGGAGAAGCAAAATAAATGTTTTTTTTTTATAAAAGTTCTTAAGGTTGTAAAATATGTTTCAAAGTTTGTTTTTTTTAAATGTTTTTTAAAAAGTTCTTTTTGGTATGATAAAGTCATCTGGCATAAATCCATATCCCAACATGGATTTCATCATTCCTCTCCATTTTTTCAGAAAGGGGGCTACAGTAACTGGAAATATTCATTTAATCCCGGTGGATAATATGCTCTCAATCTGCTGTATAATGCCAGTAGGTCTCCCCATACATCAAAGTATAAGAAGATAACATAAGAAGTAGCCAGCAGATGGGGATCATGTGATCCATATAGTCTACCCAAACATTTCTACCCCCCCTCACTGTTTTATTACCCTTTCAGGTGCCTGCAATGCTTGTCCCATACTAGTTTGAATTCTGGTACTGTCTTCGATGCTACCACCTCTGAAGTCAGACTGTTCCATGGTTCTATCACTCTCTGTGTGAAAAAGTATTTCCTTATATTGGTTCTAAATGTGCCTCCCACTAGGCGCAGGTTGTGCCCCCTTGTATGCATTGTTTTGTTTTCCTGGAATAGGTTTCCTGTCTGGGCTCTGTTGATTCCCTTTATGTATTTGAATGTTTCTCTCATGTCCCTCCTATTTCTTCTTTGCTCTAGAGAGTATCAGTTTAATTCATTGAGTCTTGTATCATACTGTTCTTGATGCAGACCCTGCACCATCTTATTGGCCCTTCTCTGAACCCTTTCTAAGTGGTCAATGTCCTTTTTTAGGTGGGGCCTCCAGAACTGCATGCAGTAGTCCAGGTGCTGCCTGATCAAGAACCTGTACAGTGGGATAATTACTTCACGCTTCCTACTCATAATCCATCTACCTATGCAGACAAGGATGCTGGTGGTTTTCTGTGCTGCTTTTTCACATTGCTTCCCCACATTTAGATCATCAGTAACAACTACTCTGAGGTCACATTCCATCTTTGATTCTTCTAATTGATGCCCATTCAGTATGTACGCCTTTCTTGGGTTATGTTTATCCTTGTGCATCGCCTTACTTTTCTTGGCATTAAATTTTACTGCCATATTCTTTTTTTTTTTTACTTTCTTTTTTATCCTCCTACCTTCCCTCCGGAGCCCCTCCTTCCGTCTCTGCTCATGTTCCCCCTGGGTCACCTACTTAGGGATCTGCCCCTAGAGTGCCTCCTCCTCCTCTCCTTCGCACAGTGGGATCTGTCTTTGTAGGTGGCCCCCGGGTGGTACTGGAGCAGACTTCATCTAGGCTGCCGGAGGGGTGTTTTCCGCTTTCCTTCCCTTGGGACCCAGTCCCCCAGAGACATTGTGCGCTTAGGACGTACGTCCCGAGTGGTGACGTGCTGATGCACGTCAGCCCTCATGCGCCGCGATGTCCCCCCTTCCTGACTCCGAGAAGCAAAGCCGCCTCCATCCCTTCCTTCAGTCGGTGCTTCCACCAGCTACGGAAGGGATGCAGAACGCAGAGCATTCTTGGTTACCCACCCCGAGGGAGGAGAGCATCCGCTGGGATGCTCGATCCTCCCTCCCCCCGCCGACCCCCAGCTGCCCGAGTCCATTCCCGAACCCGGGCCAGCGGCGTAGCGTGAGGTGTGGTGTCCAGCGCCTCAACCCTCAGCACCACCGGGCCGGCTACTGCCATATTCTTGACCACTCTTCTAATTTCTTGAGATCGGCTTCCATCCCAGAGGCATCTTCATCTGTGTCTACCCTGTTGCAGAGTTTTGTATCATCTGCCAGCAGGCAGACCTTCCCCTTATGTCCATCAGCAAAGTCACTGTTGAATATGTTGAAAAGGATTGGGCCAAGTACTGAACCCTGTGGAATGCTGCTGGTTGCTCTGCCCTTCACTGATAATGCCACATTAACCAGGACTCTCTGTGACCCATCCTGAAGCCAGTTCTTAATCTAGCTGACTATTTTATGGCCTATGCCTGTGTGCTCTAGTTTGTTGGCTAATCTCCTGTGGTGAACAGTGCCAAAAGTGTTGCTAAAATCTAAGTAAATCATGTACACTGCACCACCTTGGTCCACTTTTCTGGTTACCAAATCAAAGAAGTCCCCCATATTTGGTAGACATGAGCTCCCAGCCATGAACACGTGCTGCTTTGGGTCAAGCCTTTTGTGACACTGTCATCTACTGCAGTGACTCCCAACCAAGTGTCATCTCCGACAAACTGCAGGCCTGTCTCTCATCTCTCGAGGTCTGGTTCTCCTCTAACTCTCTAAAGCTGAACGAAGACAAAACTAAGGCCATCCTATTTGGGACTAGATGCCTGGGCACTGATAGAAGTGAGTTACTCCAGCTCAACACAGCCAAAGGGAAGAGAGTAGAGGTCATTGACAAGTTCAAATACCTCGGGGTCCTCCTTGACCAGGAACTGACCTATAAACCACACATAGACTCCATAACTCGGTCTATCCACCAAAGGCTTGGTCTCCACTTTTGACTGGGCAACTCCCTCTCCAGTGAAGCATGACGAGCCATTGCCAATTGCAGCCTCCACCCCTCCATCCTGTACAGTGCCCCCCTGTTACAGTTCCTCTGAGAGATGGAATTCAACAAGCTATCCATGCTGTATAACTGAGTGGTTCGCTCTGCAACTAACTCCTACCTTCGGAAGCACCACTGTGAGGCCCTCGTGGACCTAAACTGGCCCACCCTATGGCACAAACTGGCATACTATGCTGCCTGCCCTTTAAATTCTCCTCCCTAGGCCCTCCTCCTCACCTTCATGGGCTGCTCACTCCAAAAGTCCAGAGCCGAACCCTGTGATCCTCTGCAAGTCACCCCCTTGATATCCCCCGCGTTCATACAAACCTAGGCAAGCGCTTCTTCCAATATGCTGCCTCCTACCTATGGAATAGCCTTCTAGAAAGTCTGGTTGAGAAGCCTACTCTCCCTGTGTTTAAGTCAGGCCTCAAAGTGTATCTCCTCAAACTCAGCCTCTGTGGTTGTAACCGCTAGCCCCTAGACCGGGACTTTCTCCCTTGCTACCTCTGTCTTAACCTCAACTACTCCCCCCAAGAACCCCGTATGAAATGATGCATATGTACTGATTACCTGTCTTAATACCTGTGAACCGTGTAAAACCTAATGACTGTGTGCTAAACGTCTGATTTCTAATATGTATCTGCTGAAACTACTGTATATTGGTACCAATGTCTGTTTTCTCTGTAACTAATTCTGGGTCGCCCCTGAAAAAGGGACCTCTGGTCTCAGTGGGTTTACCCGGTTACCAAAATCTAAATAAATAAATTTTGTTTTCCCTTAGGTAGACTACTATACTCTCAATAAGTAATGCTTCCATAATTTTACCCACCACTGAGGTTAAGCTGACAGGGCAATAGTACCCTGGTTCTTCCCTACTTCCACTCTTGTGCAAGGGCACCACTGTTGCCCATTTGCAGTCATCTGGTGCTATACCGCTTTCTAGCAACTTACTGAACAGTTAGCAGGTGGAATAGCAATCTTCCCTGAGTTCTTTCAGGACCCTCAGGTCAATACCATCTGGACCCATTGCCTTATCCACTTCCAACTTACCCAGCTCCTCTAGGACACTATGTTTTGTGAAGGGGCTCATGCTGGATATATTATCATTTTGCCCAGTGCCACTTGACATAGGCCCTTTGCCGCTGTGTTCTATAGTGAAGACTGAGCTGAAGAGGCCGCTGTCTTCTACAGTGAAGACTGAGCTGAAGAAGTCATTCAGTACCTCTACCTTATCTTTATCCCTCTCCACCAGCTGACCCTGCTTTGATGCTAGATGGACTATTCCCCCTTATATTCTTCCTCTTCTCTCTTACGTAGCAATAAAAAGTTTTATCACCCTTCTTTACCACCTGTGCTATTCTCTCCTCTGTCTGTACTTTGGCAAGCCTAATTGCCTTCCCCACCTCTTTAAGTTTATTTCTGTATTCCTCCGTCACTGTCCATCTTTGTTTCTTTGCATTGCTTGAATACTCATTTCTTTTCCTTAATTTTAGCTGCTACCTCCATAGTAAACCAGAGTGGGTTCCTCATCTTCTTGGATTTGCTGATACAGTATGTTTTGGGCAGTCCTACGTTACTGTTGTTAGAGCATGTTTCAAGGTTTTCCAGCATTCTTCTGCATCTCCCTTGGTACCGGTTTGTAGTATGGAGTTGATCTAGGATTTCATTTCAGGGAAGTCTGCTTTCCTGAAGTCGATTACTTTGATTTTTGTGTGGCATCTGACTTCTGTTCTGTTAACTGTTATCCATACTGACCTGGGATTGCTGGATCCTAAGTGGCTTCCTATGTGAACACCTGAGATACTATAACTATTGGAGAGTACCAGGTCTAGGATTGATGTCTCTCTATTGAGAGAGTCCACTAGCTAAGTTAATCCCACCTCTCACAGTGCAAGGAGGAATTCCTTGCTCCTCTCAGAGGATGCCATGTATGAGGATCAATTCACACCAGGCAGACTTGAAGTCCCCAACTAGAAGTAGCTCGTCCTTGTCAGCCACTGTCAGGAAGGCTTCCAGGAGCTCCTTGTTAGTGTCAATGTCTTGGGATGGGGGTCTGTAGGCAACCCCTATCCAGAAAGGGGCTTTTTCTCCAGCTCCTAGGGTAATTCATAGGGCCTCAGCATTACAGTATTTGTCTTGGAGGTCTGTTGCACTGATACCCTCCCTTATGTATATAGCCACCCCTCCCTTTTTCCCTTCCCAATCCCTCCTAAGGAGCATACAGCCAGGTATCGTAACATCCCATCTGTGGTATGCAGTGAACCAGATTTCTGTAATCGCTACCCAATCCAATTATGATTCCGCTATCATGGATGTGAGTTCAGGGATCTTGTTTGAGAGGCTCTGAGCATTGATAAATATAGCCTTCCATGCCTGATTGCTCTGGCCTGCTGTACGATTACCCTGTGTGTGTTTTGTACTATCCGTGCTCCTGTGGTTCCTTTTGCGTTTGTTGACATTCCTGTCCTTCCTGGTCTGTGTTTCTGTCAGATTTAGTAAAAGGTGCATATTCTGGACGTGAACTGCTTGATGTCGGGGAAGAGTCACCTGGCGACCCCTGCAATGCTGGTGGCACTTTTGCCTCCTCTCTGTTCACTAGTTTAACTGACTGGCATGGACATCAAACTTTTGGCCTCAGTTGGTTAAACTAATATTGTCCAGATCCCCTCCCACCTTTTCATTAGGGTAACTTTTTCTAGTCCCAGGAATGTAAGAGAGTGTTCAGAACCTGTCTGTGACACATGTACAAAGTGTTTCCCATTTTTTTGTGTCTGATACATCTTGCATATTCTAGTATCCTTTCTTTGAACTTCTTCAAAGTTTTTCCAACATAATATTTAACACAAACACATGTAGCCAGATACACAATCGCCTCTGTGTTGCAGTTACATACGAACATATGAAGAAGCCAGCAGCAGAAGGCCATTTGATCTATCAAGTCTGCTTGTATTGCAGGGTCCACTGCTTGAACTAATGTCCCTGTCTTCCCTCCCACTCCTACCATCCTCCCTACCCATGGCCCTTACTCCATCCATGCCTATCCCAGCCTCTCCTAAAGCTGCCCACTGTCTTCAATGAGATTACCTCATCTGGCAGTGCATTCCAAGTGTCCACCACCCTCTCTGTGAAGAACTGCTTCCTGACCTCCCTCCTAAACCTCCCACCCTCCAGCTTAAGACTGTGCCCCCTAGTGTTATGTTTGCCATTCAGCTAAAAGAGACTCTCCTTATCAACCTTATTTATCCCTTTCAATTAATTAAAGATTTTACCTGTGTTATACTACTATTCGATAGCATGAATTCCTTGCCCACTTTCACATACTTGCATGCAGCACAGTTTTCACATCGGAAGTTCCCTACAGGTCTGTCACTCATCTTGTTCTTGTTTACTCCCGCTAGACTGTGTGTCAATAAGTCTGACAGATTCTTGACCCATCTGTAGGTGACCCTAGGACCTCTGGAAATTATGTCTGTTAGTTTCTGCTCTACCTCCAGGATATGCCATTTTTTTTCTAAGTACTGCTTTCACTGCTGATGCCTGTGAGCTGAATATTGTGACAAGATAAGGGCCATTATAGTTATTTTTTTTAACTTTATTCTGCCCCTTCATCATGCTACCCCTTCCATCAGCCTTACTTTACTCAATGCGTCTTCTAAATTATAGTAGGAGTAGCCTCTATCCACAAATCCTTGTATTAGCTGTTTTGCCTTCTGTTCAAAATCTTGTTTGTCATTACAATTACTTTTAATCCTAATAAGCTGACCTACTTGAATGTTATGAGTCATGTTTTGGGCGACAACAATCTGAGTGTAAATTAGCATTGCAATCAGTTGGTTTTTGGTACAAATCCGTTTTCAAACCACCATCATTACAGTTTGAAATAACAATATCCAAAAAAAAGAACTTGGTCCTTACTGTCTATGACTGAAAATCTCAGATTTTCATTTGTACTTCACATATACTGAACAAATCCATCCAGTTCTTGTCTTGTTCCTTCCCATATTATAAATATGTCATCAGTGAATCTTTTAAAAATATCTAACTTGTCCATAAATGCAGTCTGTTCAGTATCATTGTTGTACCTTTCTTCCCAATGGGCAATATATAAATTAACATAATTGGGGGCCATAGCTGCCCCCTTTGACATCCCCTTTATCTGATGGTATATCTCACACATAAATAGGACAACATTTATTGTCAGTACCATTCCCATAAGATTTAAAAGAAATTCAATTTGGGGGCAATCTGGGAGATTTTGATGGATCCACGGCTGATGTAGAGCTCTGTAATTCAAATTTGCTTTTGGAGCTGAAATTTGATGAATGGCTTTACGAGAGCAAAAACACTAAGGGAAGCTGCCGAAAGTGAAGTAACTTCCACTGAAAAATTTCTTTCCCCACATCAAGGGAAGACAACTCTGATATGGAGGGGGGGGGGTAACAGCTGCTACCTGTCCCAAATGAGTAATGGCCTCCCCTGCTATAGGACCCCTTGACGCGGGCACGAAATCAAAACAATTTTCAAAGTCATCACTGCAGTCTATCCAAAATGTGATTCTAGAATTTAAAGAAGAAATGCAAACCTCGTTAATTAAGGTGAATTCTTCTCTTGGGAACTTTATGAATTGCTGTCAGCAAATTGAGGAGAAAATATCAGCAATGGAGAAATGGGTGGAAGCTGCTGAAAAATCCAACGAAAAGCATTCTGCTCCAGTCCTTATCACAGAGAGTGCTGCTAATGTGGCTCTTCATGAGTAGCTTGCAAAAATGAATAAATTGGAGAAGATAGAAAATACGCTTTTGCTGAAAAACCTGCATCTTATCAGCCTTTTGGGTTATAGTGCTGCTTCGGGGCTGCAGGAACATATAGAAAAGCTGTTAAGCAATATCTTTTCATTCGAACAGTCTCTGGTTCATGAATCATTTTTTTGACCGCAACCTAAGGTCAGTCAACAGGGACTAAATGCAGTTGTGTGCTATGTCATATGTACTTTCTCTTCTATTGCTGAAAGTAATAAAGTCCTGAGTCTTGCTAGACAATGAAGGGGAGTTCTTTATAAGAGTACTAAACTGCATCTATACCCTGACTTCTTCATGATTACTCAGCATCAGTGAAAGAGGTTTCCGAGTATTAAATCTGAATTCACTTGAGGCTGGGATATCTGCCGTACTACAAGTGCCTGCTAAACTAAAAATAACTTCCCAAGGAAAAGTTCATTTTTGTATCAGTGTTGACAAGGCAAAGGAATTTTATTGAAGAATGTTGCACTCCCTGCTGATATAGCTTCTGCTTTGCAAGAGGAGACAGATGAGACAGAATATATGCCAGTGGGTTCATGAATTAACCAAGAAGATTGGATTGGACATTTCTTCAGTTTAAAAATCTTTGAATATTTTTTTGGGGGGGGCATGGCTTGACCGCCATAGAAATGGCAGCATAATTCTTGGGCTCCTCTTCACTGAGAAAGAACAGCGGTGAGTCGGTCTAATCCCGGGATGTAATCAGTCTTTTGTTGAGAGATACGTGTTGGGGGAACTGCCCTTAATTGGTCGGTGTGTTTTCTGAAAGTGAGCTGTACCATTAAAATGCTTAAATCACCGGCGACTTGAGAAAGACACGGCTCAATTAGGCCAGAGAAGTCATAGGCCAAAACCTCAGGATTGAAGGTGCATTTGCCCCACGTAACCTGCAGATGGAGGCCTTACCAGCACCTGTGCCAGCCCAATCAACCCCAAAGAAGGTGGCGACTGAGACTATTTCACCCACACTCTCCCCAATACCAGCTGCTACTGTGCAAACACCTTCTGTGACTGAATCACTAACAAATATCACCTGAATGTTGGAGGCGATTTTGCTATGAGTTGATACCATCAACACCACGCTTACAAGCACCACAGCGGAGGTATGTGTGATGCAGGGTCGGCTAAATGTTGCAGAACAAAAAGTGGAATCTCTGGAGCTACAACAGGCTAAACTAACACAGAAAGTACGGATGCAAGGCCTACAACTGGAAATGCTACTTGCCAGAGTGGAATACCAGGAACACAGCAGGAGGCGCAATAACCTCCGCATTATTGGAGTCCCTGAGGGCGCTGAGGGAACTTCCATGGAAAAGTTTCTCATCGAGTCCTTGCCTAAAATGTTGGGGGAATGCTGGAGATGCCCAGCTGAAATTGAAAGAGCCCATCAGAAAGTGGGAAGGAAAGAGAAACAGGAACTAGCTCCAAGGCCAATTGTGGCTTACTTTCTGAGATACTCTACAAAAGAACGTATTTTAAGTGCAGCTTGAGATCTGGGTGAAATAAGATGGCAAGGGGTGGTGATTTCGATATATAGAGACTTTGCACAAGAAACTGCGAATAAGTGCAGAGCTTTTGGCCCGATCAAGAAGGTGTTGTCAGCTCACAAATTTCAGTACAGATTTAAAGGCCTTACCAGACTGCTGGTGTCCAAAGAAGGGAGGGAAATGCTAGCAGAGTCACCGGAAGCGATTGAACAATGGGCCTCTAAGTACTGGCCCAATCTCCCCCTACAAACTACATCCCCCAGGAAGCTATGGGAACCCTCGGATATCAGAACTAGGAACCGAAATCATCAACTACGGAACCCAGAGGACAGGACTGAGAAAGGACCAGGTCCTTGGACTGATCAGCCCCCCCAGAAAGAGATCTGTCCACACAAATGATAGACCTGTACCTACATCAGCTGCTGACTCAAATCTGCCATTTCTTCCTCCCAGAAACAATATCCTGGTTCCAAGACAGCGACAGTGCTCCAGGAGCGGGCAACAGCTTTCCCCGGACCTGCAGAGAACAGCCCCACCAGCGAAAATGCCTAGAGATGAGCCTCTCATACTTGGCTCTGACTGTCTTGTGGATGAATCTGAATTCTCGATCTCTGAACAAGGGAACTGTATGGACTGAGCTGATATTCTGGAATCTTCCTTGCTGGAGGTGGTGGACATCTCTAATCGGCTTAAACCAGGGATAAAATCGTATGCGGCATCTGTAGCTTCTGAAGAGGTCCCAGCTTCTGGAGAATGATCCCAGATGATTAACGGCTTGGGGAAGAAGCTTGGTTCTTGGACTGATCTTGTCTGCATGGACTACAGTTCTAATATCCTTCTGCATGTTGTAGCTAACAGTTGGTTTAATAGTAATGTAGGAATTTAGTATATTTTCCACTGCTTGTGATGGTTAAAATGCTCTGAAATATAGGACCCAGGTGGGGAAAACTTCCCCACTCCCCTCCCAGGTTCCCCCCACTTGCTTTCCTTACCTACCCCTCCCCCCATCACTACCTTCTAATTTGGATAGCTGGGTGTACAACCAAGGTTAAAGTGGATGAAACTTCAGTGTGTTTTTGGCACCTTAGGGTGCATAGCACTGCATGGGCAAGAGTTATGGGGGCCTGGCCAGTATGTTACGATTAGGGTAGTTCCCTATCACCTCCTCCCCCATTTCACTGAGTTAGTAATCCCCCCCCTCCTTCCCTCTTTATATTTGCTTTAGCTTGTCCTCCCCCTGGGATTATACTTTCTCCGAGGAATGTTCCTCAGTTGAGAGGGCTAAAACCCAGAGGAGTTGTGACTCACATTGATAACCCCTAGGCACAGATGCAAGTGAAGCTGAGGATACGGCTTTTTGTCTATCCTCTTGCTGGGAACGTCTTTAGCAGTTATCAGTGAACTGCAGGTTGATCATTACATAGAGTAGTTAAGTCAGTCATATATAGGTGTTTCGCTCTTATTAGAGCAGTACTTAGTGTTAGGCAGATTAGTTATTATTGTTCACACATACACTTCCTGTGGCTACTGTTGTTAAGCCAAAAACTCTCTTGTGTGTGTAGGCATAGCATCTGTTAGCTCTCGGATCATAAGGTACAGTAGATTCCTCAAGTGGTAGCTGTCAGAAGGCTGCCAAGGTCCACTCCGGTAGAATATCACGGAGCAAGCCTGTCGTTTCTGATATACGGCTGTGATGCCTCCAGCTACTATGCGAAGTCTGCGTCTCGTTTCATGGAACGTAAAGGGTTTAAACCAGCCTATTAAAAGAACCAAAGTGTTACAATATCTTCGTTCCTTGCACACAGACATAGCTCTCCTGCAGGAGACACATCACCTTTATAAATTAACTCCTTGGCTCAAGAAATTGTGGGTCGGTACTGTGTTTGCTAGCTCTGCATCTACTAAAACAAGGGGGGGGTAACTATTTTAATTCAGAAGGCAAGCAATTGGGTAATGGAAGAGTCCCGTGTGGACAAACAAGGGAGGTGGGCAATAGTTAAATTAAGAACTGGCTCGGATAGTCTGATAGTGTGCAATCTGTTTGCTCCAAATACAGACCAAGCGGATTTTTTTTCCAAATTTAAGCCAGGCTATTGCTGGATTAACACAGTCAGACTCCACTATTCCCTTGATTATAGGAGGGGATTTAAACATAGTTCCTGATATATTATTGGATAAATCCCAGCCCACCCCTCAGACGCACATGAAGGCACATGCTGCACTCCAAGAGATGATAGCAGAATGGGGCTCGGTTGACGTTTGGAGGCATGACTACCCCTCTGGCCATGATTACACGTACTACTCCTCCCCGCATGACACCCATAGTCGAATAGACTATTGTTTAGCTAACCAGTTAGCCTTGAGTACTATCACAAATACTGATGTAGGCAGTATACTTATTTCAGACCACATGCCAGTGTCGTGCACCTACACTGCCCCTGGGAACTTTAATAGGGGTACAAGATGGAGGTGCAACCCCTTGTTAGTCTGTGACCCTGAATTCCAAAAAAGAATGTGGGAAGTATCTCAGGAGTACTTTACTTTTAACAAGGTGGGGGAAGTATCAGCGAGTATGATCTGTGAGGCTTTTAAAGCCACTCTGAGAGGGCATATCATTGTCTTTGCTTCAAAGAAGAACAAAACCCAGAAAAAAGAGCTAGAGATGCTACAAGCAGAACTTGCTAACTTAGAGGGCCATTTTAAGGCATCCCAGACCGCTACTGCAACATGTAGGGACCCCTCTTTGATAAGACATATAGTGGGACTCAAATTTTGAATAAACTGACTACTACAGCATAAGGCTGAATGGACCTGGCTTAGGGTGAAGCATCGGTATTGGGAAGGGGGTGACAAAGAGGGGAGGCTCCTTGCCTATCAGTTAAGAAAACTGCAAGCATCCACAAGGATCCATGCTCTACATACTCCTACGGGCTCAGTGGTTAGTGACTCGAAGGGGATTAATGAGACCATGAAAAACTACTATCAGACAATATATCAATCCAAATCCATATATACGAAGGAACAGTTTGCACATAAGCTGCGTCAGTTCTGTCAGGGGTTTGCACTGCCCTCACTAACCCAAGAGCAAATTGATCTGATAGACCATCCTACAGTAGAGAAAGAAGTGCGGCAAGCGCTATTCCATATGGCCAAAGGGAAAGCCCCTGGATGGAATGATTGTTGAATTATATCAAGCTCTAGACCAAGAAACTACAAACCCTCTGCTGCTTGCACTGCAATGTGCCCACTCTACAGGCTCTCTTCCCACTACAATGAATGCGGCTTTAATTACAGTCCTACCTAAAATTCTGATGACCCCCTGAACTGCGCTAACTTCTACCCCATATCACTATTGCCAGTGAATATGAAGATTCTGGCTAAAATATTGGCTACTAGATTGCAAAATATTCTCGACTCAATTATTCACCTATCTCAAGTTGGCTTCATGCCTGGGAAAGTAGGCTCTGACAACACTAGATTGTTGCTGAATCTGAAGTGGATGGCAAGCAGAGCAAAAATTCATATGGCTGCCTTAGCTGTAGATTTTGCAAAGGCCTTTGATTCGGTAGAATGGAATTACCTCCATGAGGTTCTTCGTATGTATGGATTTGGTCCCCAATTCTGCTCGTGGGTTTCGACTCTGTATAACTCCCCCAAAGCAAAGATCCTTACTAATTCTACTATCTCTCCCTCCTTCACACTTTATAGGGGTACACGCCAAGGCTGTCCCCTATCCCACTTATTTTTTCTAATTGCTTTGGATCCCCTAATCCGTGCAATCAACAATAAGAAGAAGTTATCAGGCATATCAGTGCAGGGTAGGGAGTATAGTGTGGCTTCCTATGTGGATGACTTATTGCTTACTCTGTCTCATCCTCAAGAGTCACTACCACTAGCCCTCTCAGTTCTTACAAATTTTGCAGTGCTATCAGGACTACAGGTGAATCAACAGAAGACTGTACTTGCCCCGTTGAACCCACTCTGTCTACCAGAATACCTTCGTGGCACAGAACTAAAATGGGCCCCACAAGGGTTTTCATATCTGGGAATTTACATACCTTCTAACTGGGTAAATTTCGAATCTGCTAATTTTTCCCCCTTGCAAAAAGCAATTAAGTGTAGAAATGGAGAGATGGAACAATATGCATTTGTCTTTGATGGGTAGAGTGGCTTCAGTGCATATGTTACTACTCCCAAGGGTACTGTATTTATTCAATAATCTCCCAATACTGCTGTCCCCAAAACTTTTTGATACCCTTGAAAGAATGGTTCCTCGCTAGTGTGGGAAAAAAAGGCACATAGGTGGGGGAAAAACAAACTTAGGGTGCACTGTACTAGGGGAGGCCTTGAGGCCCCTTGGTTTCTGAATTATCATCTGGCATGCACTGAGGCACAAGTAACAAAATGGTTTGTACCACCTAACACATCCTGGCCAGTGTGGGTTGGCCTCGAAAGAGACCTGGCAGGTCCCATTTCACTTAGATCCCTGTTGAGCTTTGGTGGATCTGCAGGAAAGGGCCTTTTCCAGATCATATGTCATTCCCGATATGCCTGGCATCGCATTATGATTCTGTCAAATACCCCTAAGAATGCTTAGACACCACCCCTGGCCTATGCAGAGTTGTGGCGTAACAGCCTTATAACATTAGAGGGACAACCCCTTAATTGGTCTACCTGGGAGACAAAGGGAATACGTTATGTGAGGGATCTTATGATGCCTGGTTCAAATACATTATTATCCTTTGACCAGCTGAAAAAGAAATTTAGCCTTCCAAATACTGACTTTTGGTGGTATCTTCAAATACTCAGCCTTATATATGCCCTCTCCTCTCAGATACGAACAGATGACAAGTGGAAGTGGCTTTCCAACCTACATAAGGAAAAGTCCTCCCGGGGGCGAATAGGTAAATTCTATGCTATAGGCAGAGACTCCTTACCAGATGCTACCGAACACTGTAGAACTCGATGGGAGCTAGAGATGGGAATAGCAATACCGAGCTCCACATTGGCTGGGTGCCTTCAAAACATGCATAGGTTATATAAGGATGCTAAGAGTCAATTAATACAGTTAAAAATCTTGTTGGGATGGTATAGAACCCCAGCCATTTCAAGTACGGCAAGATTATTGCCACACTCGGACTGTTGGAGATGCCAGCAACCGGGAGCCCACCTTTTTCACATAATGTGGGAATGCCCACAACTTTCTGACTTCTGGAGGGCAGTTCGGTGAGATTGCTGCTTAGTGTTAGGCATAAGGGACCTCCAGCTTGATCCCAAATTGCTGCTGGGGGACATGTCTAGTCTTCTTACACTCCCAAATGCATTAATAGAGTGGGTCATGGTAGCTCTACTAGAGGCTAAGCGGCTTCTTCTAATGCAGTGGAGACAAGTCAATAGTCCATGTATAAGACAATGGCATGCAGCTATAGCTAAATTGGCACTATTGGAAAGGTAGACCTATGCTCACCGAGGCCAACTGGTTCACTTACATAAGAATTGGGACTCTTGTCTTAACTCGCCACAATGCAGACCCCCCCCCCGCTGAGAAACTCTATTCGTACTAGTCATTAGAAGTGCTGTATTAGATGATCCAGCTGTCTAACATGAATGAGTAGATATAGTTTAAGGAGGTTAGGTTATATTTATGTGAATGTATGTGAAGCGAATATAGGTGCTTAGCCTGTGTTTATGTATTGTACAATGTATGAATATGGACCTTGAAGATCTTGTAACATGCATGAGAGAGGAATGAACATGGAAGTATAAGACAATGCTAAAATATTTCAATAAATTCTTCTATAGAAACATAGAATTTGATGGCAGATAAGGACCGCTTGACCCACCCAGTCTGCCCATTTCCCTACCTAATGGATAAGCTGCAGATCCTAGTTAACCAGTAGCCTACTTCTTTCTACCCCCAACCCCTAGAATTGCCTTAGGACTGTCCCATGCATGCTTAAATTCAACCACCGTTTTTGACTCCACAAGCTCCTCCGGAAGGCCGTTCTATGCATCCACAACCCTCTCTGTGAAAAAAATACTTCCTTACATTACCTCTGAGCCACCCCCCATCTTCAAATTGTGCCCCCTTGTTCTTGCACACCTCTTTTTTTGAAAGATGCTACCCTCTTCAAAAATAATCTTTGAATATTATTAATTTATATTCCAGTTTAAAGGTGTTTTGGTTCAGAGAATAACTGTTTATTAAGTGAACTTATAAGTGGTTGCAAAAGTTTTGAGCATACAGTGTTTTGAGATTAATTTACATGAACTTCTATAAAAAAAATTACTTATGGTTTTTGACCCCTCAAAAATAAGAAAAAATGTATACTTTTTAGAAATACTTAAGTGTAAAACTTTAAAATGAATTATTATGTTTACTGTCCTTATTGAAAATGGAAATGACAATATCTCTCTGAATAAAAATAAAGTATAAAAAAAAAGAAATTCAATAAACCCATTGCTACAGTATATGTTGTATATTCACTTAACATATATCTGAGGGCTCTGAGACCACCCTGATGTGGAATGTTAGTATATAAAGATTGGATGTCTAATGCACCTAGCATCCAGTCTAGTTGTGTTTCCATGTTCTCTAAAATATCTAAAATGTGGGTAGTATCCTTAGATAAGTCCTAGTGGATTCTGTGATTTCTTTGATTTGTTTATCAATAAACTGTGCAAGCGGCTCAGTCAGGGAGCCAATAATTGAGACAATCGGTCTTATGGGGGGATCCTCAAGATTTTTATGAATTATTGGTAAGCCATATATGGCTGTCCTGACCAGTGTCTGCAGAGTAAAAAAATCACAGACTTCATTCCCAGTGGTACCTGGTAACATGACCTCATTTAGATACACATCAGTTTGTTTTTTATACATATCAGTAGGATCATATGTCATCATTTCATAAAAATAGGTGTCTGATAACTGTTGTATCATGGTGTTTATATATTTAACTTTTTTTCATCATCACAATAGTGACACCCTTGCCAGCGGGCTTTACAGTGATGGATTCCTGTTGTTGTAGCTTTTTTCAAAGCCTCCTGTTCTTCTTTAGTCAAGTTCTTGTGTCCTCTCCAGATGGGCTTTTTACAAATTTTTTTAACATCCTTCTCACGGTCTCTTAAGAACACTTGTACTGCAGTATTCATCGCTAGAATGAATGATGACTTCTTTTTCCACTTTACCTGCTGCATCTCATTTTCTACCATGTCTTCATATTCTCCTATATTCAAACCAGTTGTGGTTTCATTTTCCTGATAGTCCTGATCATTATGATACATTATGTGCAAGTTCAATTTACATGCTAGGCAGTTAAAATCAACCACTTTATCAAACTCTTTTATGGGGCATGTAGGGAAAAATGAGAGACCTTGATTTACAATGTTAATTTCAGGCTCTGTTAACTCTTGATTTGAAATATTCACTACCAGAGTTTTTATACTGTTAATAGTATTACTTGCCATTACTTGCCCCTCCTCCTGTATCCCTCTCCCCTGTATCTGGTACTCTGATATCGATTGTCTCTCATTTGGTGTTGTTGTTGCCATCATCCATCTTACTGCTTTCCCTTTCCCTTTCCCATTCCCCCTGGTTCCCCTCTTTATCTTTTATCTTTGAACCTTGTGAAATGAGGACTCCATTTGGGTATTGTTTGGGGAAGAATAAGTAGGTTTGGGAAGATTTTTCCTCCTCCAATGTTATCTGCCTCTCTTTCTCAGCTCTGGGTTAAGGTACTAGCATTTCATGGTTTGGTGGTGGTATAGCCATAAATTCCATATTGTGGGGACTGGTGTGTTGTATTGTCAGGACCTGTATTTAGCTGTTGTTGCCTGTTGGATCCCCAGTAGTTGTTTGTTGGACCCATAAAAAAAATGCTACTGATTACTCAGGTTTGGCCAGTTTGTCATCTCTATATTATCTTCAGATTTTGAACCTGAGGCACTGGTGTACGTGTCTGCTTCTGGTCTTTTTTTCCTAAAATGTACCTTATCTGTGTTTTGTTTTTGCCCCAGTCAAAACTATTTCCTAATTCATAGTCCCTACAGTCTCTCAAATTTTCTTAGTTTAAATCTTTTAATTCTATCATCTTGCCTTTCTAAGGTGCTTTTCAGTTTCTCTTGACACATTTTAATATCTGAATGTGTATCAAACCAATAAAATTGTGCTTCGTTTCCACTGAGCTCTTTCTTATTTTCCAGTTTCTTAACTGCTGCACCTCTCAATATGATGTCAATCAGACCTGCTCTTGACTTCAGTAAATTGATTTGCTAGTCCTTTAGAAACTTTTGTCTATTGAGTCCAAAGGTTGGTTGTTTCATGAACTGCAACTCCCTCGGTAATCTGTTAACTTTTAAATAAGCTTCAAGGGTAACTCGTTGCCAAAATAACTACCTGTTTTTTAATGTGGTTCTCTCAGGTGCTACCAGGTGCCACGGCATGGAGGGATGGAAGGAAGATACTGGGGATCACTGGGAAGGCAAGACAGGAGGGTGAGCTGGATGTCATTATCCACCTAGGTACTAATGACTTGGCAAATGGGGAGCCAAAGGAAGTTCAGGAAGAGTTTAGGAAACTGGGGAGGGGTCTCAAGCAAGTAGCTACTTCTGTCACTTTCTCAGAAGTACTACCTGTGAGAGGCAAGGGAGAGCATAGAGTGCATGCACCAGGAACTTTAACTCATGGTTGAAGAACTGGTGCTGTGAGGAAGGGTTTGGATTCATTGGTGACTGAGGACCCATCTGGAGGGATGGAGGTTTATTCAAGCCTGACGGCCTGCATCCATCCTGGAGGGAATCCAAGCACTCATGATAAGTTTAAATGCTACATTGACAAGCATTTAAACTAGCAAAGGGTGGCAGGCCAGCAAGGATGGTACCTACTTGCTCACCCCCACAGCTAGTAATGGAACCAGGAACCAGAGGAGTGGCTATCTCTGCAAAGCAGTGCAAAAGATGGAGATTAGTGTCCAAAAGGTGGATAAGCAGAAAAGGGCCAATTCAGCAGAAGGGCAGACAGCAAGGAGAACCAGGGATAAATGACAACTGAGGAATGGGCTGGAGTAGAACAGTGAAGCAGTCTAGGAGGTCAAATCATGGAAAGCCATGTGTGCAAATGCCAGGAGCCTTAGCAAACAAGATGGAAGATCTGGAGGCTGTCATGGTACAGTCAGACCGGGACATTGTGGCCATCACTGAAACCTGGTGTAATGATAACCATGACTGGGGAGATGGCCATACCTGGCTACAACATATTCCAGAAGAGACAGAGCAGGCAGGAAGGGAGGAGGGTGGCACTGTATGTGAAAAATGACATAAGGGCCACACACGGATCCAGGAGGAACAAAATGGGGGAGAGATACTGTGGGTTAAGCTGGAAAGGAAAATGGGCAGCCATCGCACAGGTGTGGTCTATAGACCACCAGCCCAGGAGGAAGAAACAGATAGGGAGTTGATGCTAGCCATCCAAAGGATGGCAGACAAGGTGAGGTAAGTACTGGTTGGAGACTTCAATATACCAGACGTGGACTGGAGCATCCCAGCAGCAGCATCAACTAGGAGCAGATTTATCCTGGACTCTTCAGGGTGCCTTCCTCACAACTGGTCATGGAACCAACTCGGCAGAAGGCAATACTGGACCTTGTGCTCACAAACAGGGACAGTGTGATGGGGGTAACAGTGGGGAGCACCTGGGAACAGTGACCACCAGTCATTGTGGTTTGAAATCACAGAAAGAGCAGAACCAAACCACACAAAAACATGTATCCTGGATTTTAGGGGCAGACTTTGGGAAAATGGGAGATGCTTGAAAGAGGCATTAAGGGGAATGGGACAGGAATCGGGGTTGAGGAACAGTGGGCAGGTATTTAAAATGGGGATTATAAGAACAACAGAATTATGCATTAAGCAGGTTAGCAAGAGGAAAAGAAAGAGGAGACCATTATGGTTTTCCAAAGAGATAGCAAAAGAAAGTGAAAGCCAAAAGATTGCATTCAGGGCAATACAAAAAGACACAGGCAGAAGGGGATAGGGAGAAGTACCAGGAGAAACAAAGGGAGGCAGGGAAGTCAGTAAGGGAAGCCAAAGCTCAGACAGAAGAACACATTGCAAAATCAGTGGTTAAAGGGGACAAAACATTTTACAGGTACATAAGTGAAAAAAGAAGGACAAAGGGAGGGATAGTGAGACTGAAGGGGGAGGATGGGAGCCGCGTGGAGGATGACAACAGTAAAGCTGACATATTGAACAGGTATTTCTGCCCAGTCTTTACTAAGGAAGAGGGGGGTAATGGGTCTGAAGGGAGTACAAGGGGTGAGAATGGTGCAGAAATGGACACAAGTCCCTTTACACGAGAAAGGGTCCTGAAGGAACTGGAAGTAATAAGAGCTGATAAAGCAATGGGGCCAGATGGGGTGCACCCAGGGTCCTAAAGAACTAAGAGAGGTGGTGGCTGAACCTCTGGCTATCCTGTTCAGCCAGTCACTGGAAACAGGGAGGTACCCAAAGACTGGAGGACAGCAGATGTAGTCCCTTATACAAAAGTGGGAACAAAGAGAAGCAGGGAACTACAGACCAGTCAGCCTCACCTCGGTAGTGGGAAAGATCATGGAAGCACTACTGAAGGGAGATTGGTGGAACATCTGTTGTCAATGGACTACAGGACCCAAGGCAGCATGGTTTCACCAGGGGAGGTCATGTCAGACCAACCTCATTGAATTTTTGACTGGGTGATTAGGGAGGTGGATCAGGGAGGCAGTGGACATGGCCTATCTGGACTTCAGCAAGGCCTTTGACACTGTGCCACATAGAAGACTATTACACAAACTGGGGAATATGGGTGTGGGCAGGACAGTAGTGTGGTGGGTGGGTAACTGGCTGGGTGGCAGGACACAGAGGGTGGTGGTAAATGGCTGTCACTCCACAGAGGAAGAGAGTGACCAGTGGGGTACCACAGGGATCAGTGCTGGGACCGGTCCTATTCAACATCTTCATCAGTGACATTGCACAGGATCTAGAAGGCAGAATTTCACTGTTCGCTGATGACACAAAGCTCTGTAACAGAGTAGACACACCAGAGGGGTGTAGACAGAATGAGAAGGGACCGCAGAAACTTGAAGAATGGTCAAGGGTTTGGCAGTTGAAATTCAATGCAAAGAAGTGCAAGATAATGCATATGGGGCACAAAAACCCTGGCACAATATATCAGTTGGGGGTGAGGATATGGCATGCACCAAGCAGGAAAGGGATCTTGGGGTTGTCATCTCTGATGACCCCAAGGTAGGAAACAGTGTGACAAGGCATCAGGTAAAGCAAATAGGATGCTGGGATGTATAGGCAGGGCATCACCAGCAGGAAAAGGAGGTCATAATTCAGCTATACAAGACACTAGTGAGGCCCCACCTGGAGTACAGTGTACAGTTCTGGAGACCATACCTACGTAAGGACATAGACAGGGTAGAGAAGGTTCAGAGGAGGGCAACAAAGATTGTGCATGGGTTGCATCACAAGTCCCTATGAAGACAGGTTGAAGGAACTGAACATGTACTCCCTGGAGGAGAGGAGGGAGAGAGGGGATATGATAGAGACATACAAGTATCTTACAGGGAGGAACAGGGTGCAGGAAAACACTATTTTAAGCGAGAAAGATGTTTCAGGACTAGAGGGCATGGGATGAAGTTGGAGGAGGGCGATTCAGAGGAAACATGAGAAGAATTTCTTCACAGAACGGTGGTGGACAAGTGGAACACCTTGCCAGAGGAAGTGGTGGGGAGCTGGAAACAATCACGGGATTTAAGAATGCATGGATAGACATAAAGGAATTCTAGAGGTCAGGGGTAAGGGAAATAGACTTCTAAGAAAACAAACTGAACTTACAAGCTCAAATGGGCAGACTAGGTGGGCCATAGGTCCTTATCTGCCGACACTGTCTATGTATCTATGTATCTATGTATCTATGTAACATATGCTTATTTTACTTAAATTGATATATCTCCTTCTCTTATTTGATCATCAGCGTTATTTTCTGTTTAGCCATACAGGTTACTTTTGTTATTCATTGCTGTATCTAATCTTCTAAGCCAAGGGTTCATTGCAAAGAGCAAACAAGATATGGGACAAGAGACACTCCTTTCACATCTCTTTGCCCGGGGAGAAACTGTGAAGAGGTGGTCATTTGCCTTGACATATGTTTGGGGTATAGGATATTGCATCTATATATATCAAAGAAAGATGGGGAAAAACCAAAACTGGGCCAGGGCCCTATACAAATAATTCCAGTCAACCTATTCAAATGTGTTTTGAACATCAATACTCATTATTATAGCAAGCTGTTTGGAGAGATTCAGATGATCAGTTAAGTGTACTGTTCGCGTAACACTCTGGGGCCTGTCTACCTGACACAAATCCTGACTGATCTAGTCCTACTAACCTCAGAATCACTCCCTGCATTCTTTTATTTAAGATTCCTGTCAGGAACTTACAGTCAACATTTAAAATGAATAGGGGGTAGTAGGAGGGGAATAATGATGAGTCATTGATGGGTTTGAGGATAACAGAGATCACTGCATAGTTCTAGGAAGGGACCAGCAACCATCCCTCTACAACAGCCTCTCTGTATATATATTTCTAGGCAGAAGTACCATATCCTCTTTAAATTTCTTATAACATTCTGCAGGATACCTGTCTGTTTTAGGGCATTTACTTGTCTTACTATTGGCTATTGCAGCAAGAATTTCATCCAAAGAAACTGATGCAGTATGCATCTCAATTTGTTCTTTATTGAGCTTGGGTAAGTTTAGACTTCTTATATATATGTCAGTAAGGTACTGATTCTGTCCCTGTTTTCCCTGGTACAGATGTGTGTTGTAATATTGAAATGCCTCTGCAAGTTTTGCAGTTTCTGTTTCTAGTCTCTGAGTTTGTGACTTTTAGATGTGTGCTGTTGCTCTCTGAGCCCGAAGTCTACAGTCTTATAGTCTAAGGGCTCTAGGTCCTTCATCATAATACAGTTATGTAAGGTATTTTTTATTCAGCCTTATATTGAAATAGTTTATTTAGCTGTACCAGTTCTTTCCCTCTCTGTCTATTTAGTTTCATCTGCTGCTGGTTCTCAAAGTCCTGAATACTAGATTCTAGTTACAGCTGTACATAGAAACAGAATTTGATGGCAGACAAATACTGCTTGGCCCATCCACTCTGCCCATTTTCCCTATCTACATTATTAGCAGGGACCAGTGTTTTCTACAATTCTGCAGTTGTAGCAACTGCCATAGAAAGATGGTTTTGCTACAGAAACAAGCCTCTGCTGCAGAAACAGCATTTTGTAGTGCAGGAAAAATGGTCATCACCACTGAAAACCCTAACTAAATGACAAAAATGATAGTCAGCAAGCTTAAAATTGCATTAGTGTTAGTTGCTAACAGCTCTGTTATATATCCATCCCCCCTGGGTTGCAGTAGTGAGTGGAGCCACCCCTTTCCAATCTAATGGCATTCAGCCCTGAAGTATCGTGACCACTATGACCTTCTTCAAACACTGAGGGAACGTCAAGAAGTATACTTCATCACAAAGAAAGGTGGTTCTTTCTGCCAAGTTCAGAACTGTGGAATGCAAAAGTGTTAGTAGTTATTGCAGATAAAAAATTGGAGGCTTTCTGCACATTTGTCTAATGTAAAATGGTCCAGCTACTCTCTAGTCTCACAGTAAATCCTTACAGACTGGGAGAAAAGACAATATGGAAACCAAGTGACATTCACACAAATGACACCAATGGTGTTAAACTGCATGAGCAGGAGGAAGCAACTAGAGCAGTGTTAAAGCACAAACTATCACCACCAGGCTTCAAGCAAGTGGGTAGGAGGGAACCATTGGAGCAGCACTGTTATGCAACCAGGCAGTACTGGTCTGCAAGCAACTGGACATGCAGGGGCAGAAATTCTCAGGTGCATAGCTGTGGAAAACAAGTACTGGGTAGGTGGGAGGGAGCCATGGGACAACAAAACAGACTGCAGTAAAAAAAAATAATAACTCTTCCATTCCCCAATTCTCGACACCCAAACCATATCATGATGACAGAACTGATTTGCATTGCCTTGCCTGTGCATCTGCCAAACTGCCCCAGGCTGCCTTTTTCTGAGCATTCTTTCTGGGTAACTAGATTTTATTTTGGGGCTCATTCGAGTTGCCAGAGAATGTAAAGCCCATCACAGAATTACTCCAGTATCATCACAGAATTGCTCGTAGTCTGACCGTAGCAAGCATGAGGTCCTGCCACAGAATGTAAATCCAATTAGCAGCAGTAAACACAGGGCCCTGATTATTACCACACACTGTTCTTGATCTACAGCTCTTCCTCCTTCCCTTTTCCTGTTAACTTTGATTCATTTGTACCTAACCCATGCATTCTTGAACTGTGCCACCCTTTTTGTTCCCACCATCTCTGCTGGAAGGCTGTTCCAGGAATCCACGACTCTTTCTGTGAAAAGTACTTCATCACATCTCTCCTGAATCTAGCCCCCTCTACCTTCATAACATGTCCCCTTGTTATTGGGCACCATTTATTCTGAAAACTATTTCCCTCCTGTACCTTATTTACCCTCATAAGGAATTTAGAGGTCTCTATCATATCCTCTGTCACCCTCCTCTCTTCCAGGGTGTACATATTGATGACCTTTAGTCTCTCCTCATAGGCCTTTTTATGCAGATCCTGTGCCATTTTAGTTGGCTTCTTCTGGACTAAATATACAAGATGTGGTCTCCAGAACTGGATACAGTACTCTAGTTGGGTCTTGCCAGCAGTCTAAACAGAAGCAGCACTGCCTCCATCTTTTTGCTGGTGATATCCCTCCCTGTGCACCCCAGCATCCCACTAGGCCTCACAACTGCCTTGTTGCTCTGCCTGCCTGCCTTAGGTCATCTGATAGGATAACCTCAAGTCTCTTTTCTACTTGGTAGTCGTCAATACCACTTCACCAGTTTTGTACTCTACCCCTGGGTTTCTGTGCTCTAAGTGCATTATTTTGTGTTTTTTTGCATTGAAACCCGCTGCCATACCCTTAACCATGCCTCTAGTGTTTCTCAGGTCTCTGTTCATCCTTTCTACACCATCTATAGTGTCCACCCTATTGAACATTCTGGTGTCATCTGCAAAGTGGCAAACCTTCCCTTCCCACTCCTCAGCAATTTACAAATTGTACTGAGAAAAAAATTATGTGATCCACTAGGAACTGAACCAGGCCCCCAGAATATCATCTTGGTGCTCTAACCATTGAGCTATGGACTCACATGGTTAGACAGACTCTTCCTGGTAGCACTTACTTTCTTAGTTATTGCAAATCTAATGGTCATGTCAGTTGTTAATATTTTGCAATACATAAGAAGAAAGTATGCCTGGAAGAGTCATGCCAACTCATGTGGTGCATAACTCAATGGTTAGAGAACCAGTATGGTTTTTGTGGGCCTGTTTCAGTGCCATCAGGTCACATAATTTCTTTTCTCACTACAATTTCAGACCCAATTGCTAGCAGAGTTAAAATACTGTACCAAAAACTTCAAATGGTTTGCTCCTCTGCAATGTCACTTATAAAGACATAAAAAAGACATAGAAAAGGATGGGTCCCAGGAGTGATCCCCAAGGTACCATGCTGGTCACCATCCCTTACTCGGAGTGAACTCTGTTTTTATTTTTATTTTTTTTATTTTTTAGTCCTTGGTAACTGGGTGTTTACCACCACCTTCTTTCTCTTATCTCCTAACCAATTTCTTTTCCAGTTAACCATCTTTGGGCCCACTTCTAAGCTACCCAACTTACTTGCTAGTCTCATATTTGGAACAGTGTTGAAAGGCTTACTGAAATCTTAGTAGGCCACATCCACTGCTCTACCCTGATCTAAATTCTTTGTCACCCAAAAAATCTGTCAGATTCCTTAGTCACAACCTCTCCCTGTGAACAGATGCTGCCACAGGTCTTTTAACCTGCTGGATTCGAGATAATCCACAATCCTTCACTTCAGTAGTGATTTCATGAACTTTCCCACCACCAATGTCAGGCAGACTGGCCAATAATTGCCAACCTCCTCCCTGCTACCACTTTTCTGAAGTGGGATTACACCCTCCATCCTCCCATCCCCCAGAACCACTCGTGCTTCCAGTGAGCTGTTAAATAGGACTGTCAGAGCTCTAGCCAGTACCTCCCTGAGCTCCCTCAATGCCCTTGGAGGCACCACATATGGCCCCATTGCTTAATCCACTTTCAGATTAGCACGTTCCTGCAGGGCTCTCTCCTCTAAAAAAAAAAACTAGTATCCACCTTTCTCCCTCCAAAGCTCCTGTTACGTTTTGTGGCCCCTTCCCTTCTCCTTCCTCTGTGAACACTTAGCAAAAGTATTTGTTCTAGATGTTGCATTTTCCTAGATCCCTCTGCACAGTCACTCCCTTGCCTTTTTTATACTTAGAATCCTACCCCTGGTCTTCCTCTTTTCACTTACATACCTAAAAAATGTTGTGCCCCCTTTAGTTACCTTCTAGGCTATTCTCTCTTCAGTTTGCACCTTTGTGCTCCTTACTGTTTTCCCTGTTTCACTGTTTCCCCTGATACAGCTCCCTGTCCTCCTCCCTCTGCATTTCCATACACATTCTGAGTGCTACCCTTTCAGCCTTAACCTTTTCAGGCACCTCTTTCAGAAACCATAGCACTCTCTTTTTCCTTTTGCTTTTGCTCGATTGTTTGACACAGAGTTCTGTTGTCTTTACTATGCTCCCTTTTAGCTTTGCCATCTGTTCCTCCACCCCTATCCCACTCAGGCCACCCCCTCCCTGACAGGTCATCCCATTTTTCTTCCCAGCTGCAATAGTTGTCAGTTTCCCACATAATGTGGCATTAACAGTATGCTATTGGATACCTGCAGCAATATTGTGGGAGTTATTTTGCTACTGCCTGTTGTATAATAGACAGAACTTGCTCCTGGACCTCCCTATCCTTACGGAAGGGTGTATTCATCTTCTGCAATGAAAATTTATTTTGAGGGAACAGATACACCTGCAGTGTGAGGGGAGCATGGTCCTAAAGTCCTATTTGGCCAATCATGCAGTTATGTAACTTAGAGCATGCATCCTGTGGAAGTAAAAAGTAATCCAATCTAGAATAGATTTTACTGTATGTGCAGCCGAGTAGAAAGTGAAACCCTTTGTGGAACCATATAAATGTCTCCATGCATTGCTGAGGCCAAGTTTCACTATGAGTGCAATTACCTTTTTGTTATTTGGTGTTTCTTACACAGGATTCTTGCTGTGCAATGTTTCTAGGGTATCATGGTCAGATTCAGGTCTTCTCCACGTATTAATAAACCTTCTGTCTTTTCCGCAATACATAGATACACAGAAATTTTCAGCCCATCTAGTCTGCCCATTTTTTCCTACCTTTACTTTTACTTATGTTGGAGGCTGTAGCAATCAAAGATAATTAGTGTCTAAAGCAGGGAAAGGCGCTAGCTGGTGGTGTGTATATTGACACTAGTGTGAGGTTTTGTCAATTGTATATGACCTTTAAAATAACACATCTTCCTGCCTTGTCTATGACAGCTTCTATTTTTTCACTTACTACTCTATTTGAGCTAAAATCACCACACCTCCTCTGCAATAGCTTGATATGAGCAAGCGTGTACTAGTAATAGCCTTTGGTGAGCTTGCAATGCTCTGCCTCTGTTAAGTGAGTCTCTCGTAGCAGTATGAGCTGTTATCTATCATTGGTGAATATATTCATTTTATGGGGTGAGTCCTCACATTTACCTTAGGTATAAGTAACTATCTTTAAAATGGGATTAGCCAGTAAAAAGTCAAGGGTTCTAGTATAGACTTGGTCCCCCTCCTCCCTCCTCCCTCCCTCTCACTTGAGACTTACTTGAGAAGCAGAGCTATGTCTCTTTCTTAACAATTTATACCAAACCATAGCCAATTGGCTATCCTTATAAAACATAGAAACAGTAAAATGCTTGCAATGTAGGGGAATACTTATAAATATTCCTTGAGCCCTTCTGGGGCTGTCTTTTATTTCCATCTGGCACTCAGAGAGGGCATAGTAATGGTACTGTACTGTATCCACTGTGAAAGCAGACAACTACTTGATCTACTCCACTTCAAAGAGTTCAGAGAAAAAGTACAAAAGAAGCAGATGAAAAAGTCACAGCCAGGTCATCAGTCTCACAAAATCTCTGCAAACACCCTCCCGAAACTAGTTAGAACAATGCAATGTGATCAATTCTGGTCCTCCCATGTTCATTATTTTAAAATACCCTGAGAGTGGGTTGTCATACCTTTTCAAGTCCCCACCTCCACTGTACAATATATATATATATATGAGATCTACTATCCCATGCTATGAAGTTTCATTGTTTCCCTGAGGCACCTTGATAGGAGGATTTTTTGGATTTCATGTTTTGCTCAAACTAAGGCTTGTTAGCGCTAACTGGTTATAGCAATATAATTATTGTATGTAATTGTATGTATTTTGTCATGTTACATATTATGACGTTTGTATTTATTGTAATTGTTGTAACTTTATTTCTGTTTAACTAATGGTCACCATTTTAAATGAGTTTTACTCAATGGCCTAACCCACTAATAAAATGAAATGAAAAAATGAAGGAGGAGAGGTCTAGTGGCACCACATGTATATAACATCATAGTGACATAGATTCAGCAGGATGAGGTGATAGCGACTCCACCAGCTAAACAAAGGTCACTGTCTCCTTTGAGTGGCCTCTATTCCCAACACAAGGTGGTTAACAGAGACTTTACTATAGAGGAACAAGTGGTATGCTTACATTCTGGCTTGCCCTTGTCATTGATCTGTTTTATCTGTCACATCTGCATCTATTTTGAGATGCCAAGGGAATGGCTGTAGGAGAGGGCTGAGGCCTTGAGCAGGCAGCCTGAGAAAGTGAGTCCTGGACCCTCCACCCTGCTATTGGGAGTTGGATTCGTGCAGCCCCCACAGGCCCCCCACATTCAACCCACCTCCACAGCCCCAAGGGTTTACCATACTTAGTGGACTGTATCAGCATCTAAGTCAAAGGATTGCCTTTACTCTTCCTCACCTCAGGTCACCCCTTTCAGTCCAGCATGGGCCAGAGTGAAAGATTTAATAATAATGCATCAGGGTTTTAAATCTCAGGATACACATAGGTCTAAGAGACTTAGTGCTGTGCAGCTCACCAGACAGTGGCACATACTGTATACTGCTTGATCATAATTACTGTTGCTTAGCTGACTCCATCTTACACAGCAAAAATATACAGTGAGCTCCTCTCCTCTCCCCATAACTTTCTGTATTACTTCAGCATTTGTTGTTGCCAACCCATCGTTTACCTCCCGATTCATTTGTTTAACTTTAGAGTTCAGTATCCTCTTATTGGAGCATGGGGATCTGCAGAAGTATCATAGATTCGGCCGGAGTAGATACATGGCTGGTAGGAGTGCAGTCGACCTCATGGTTCCAGCACCATGCAGGTAAAGTGAACTAGCACACATATGACTGGTTTCATTCTAGTTCTAAGGTTGGGTAGTTAAGCAATCCAGGATACAGAAAAAGAAAGCGAGGCAGGTGGGGGAATGCAATTAATTTCCTGGTGCCTACAATTAAGAGATCAGGCAATTTACAAACATTTAATGGCCTAGCCTCATCCAGGAAAGTGTAACATCTAACTTAAAATCAGTACATTAGGTTCCCCTCAGATGTGTGTGGTATCCAGACGTCTCCTCAAGGATTTGCCCTGGAACTGCTGTAGAAGTGATTGGCTCTCTTTCAAGGTATGTAGTGAGGCTCTCTTCCCTGTCACCTTAATTTGATATCTACACATTGTCTGCCATTTGCCTCATGGTGCTCTGGTAGTGTCTGATTGGGGCTGAACTCAGGTTTCCAAGGGCACTGCAGGATCCTATAGAGCCTGTCTCGCTTCCTGGGGATTCTGATAATGCTTAATCCCATTTTTCCAGAAGAATCTAATAAAAGCAGGGTTAGGGGACTGATATTTTATTTACATAGATACAAAGACACTGTCAGCAGATAAGGGCCTATGGCCCACCCAGACTTCCCATTTGAGTGTGTAAGTTCACTTTATGTTTTTCTAGAAGTCTGTTGCCCCTTACCCCTGACCTCCATAATTCCCTTATGTCTATCACCTGCATTCTTAAATCCCGTGATCGTTTCAGCCCCCACCACTTCCTCTGACAGGGTGTTCCACCCACCACCCTTTCTGTGAAGAAATTCTTCCACATTTCCTCAGAATCACCCTCCTTCCAACTTCATCCCATGCCCTGTAGTCCTGGAACATCTTTTCGCTGGAAAATAGTGTATTCTTGCACCCTGTTCCTCTCTGTAAGGTAACTGTATGTCTATATCATATCCTTCTCTCCCTCTTTCCTCCAGGGAGTACATATTCAAGTCCTTCAGCCTGTCCTCATAGGACTTGTGATGCAATCCCTGTACCATCTTTGTCACCCTCCTCTGAACCTTCTCTACCCTGTCTATGTCCTTACGTAGATAAAGTCTCCAGAACTGTACACTGTACTCTAGGTGGGGCCTCACTAGTGTCTTGTATAGTGGAATTATGACCTCTCTTTTCATGTTGGTGATTCTCCTGCCTATTCATCCCAGCATCCTATTCAGCTTTGCCTGCTGCCTTGTCACACTGTTTTCCTACCTTGAGGTCATCAGAGATAATAACCCCAACGTCCCTTTCCTGCTTGATGCATGCTATATCCTCACCCCCCAACTGATATGTTGTTCTAGGATTTTTGTGTCCCATATGCATTATCTTGCACTTCTTTGCATTGAATTTCAACTGCCAAACCCTTGACCATTCTTCCAGCTTCTACAGGTCACTCGTGATCCTGTTTACACCCTATGGCATATCCACTCTGTTACAGAGCTTTGTGTCATCAGTGAACAGGGAAATGCTGCCTTCTAGGTCCTGCACAATGCCACTGGTAAAATCGTTGAATAGGACTGGTCCCAACACTGATCCCTGTGGTACCCCACTGGTCACTTTTTCCTCTGTGGAGAGACAGCCATTTACCACCACCCTCTGTGTCCTGCCACTCAGCCAATTACCTACCCACTGTACTACTGTCCTGCCCACTCCCATATTCTCCAGTTTGTTTAATAGCCTTCTATGTGGTACAGTGTCAATGGCCTTGCTGAAGTCCAGATAGGCCATGTCCACTGCCCTCCTGTGATCCAACTCCCTTGTCACCCAGTCGAAAAATTAAATGAGGTTGGTCTGGCATGACCTCCCACTGTTGCTGTCTTGTGTTCTGTAGTCTGTTGGCAACCAGATGTTCCACCAATCTCTCCTTCAGCTGTGCTTCCATGATCTTCTCCACTACTAAGGTCAGGCTGACAGATCTGTAGTTCCCACTTCCTCTTTGTTCCTGCTTTTGTATAAGGAGACTACATCTGCTGTCCTCCAGTCTTTGGGTTTTCCCCCCTGTTTCCAGTGATTTGGTTAAACAGGATTGCCAGAGAAGTTCAGCCACCACCTCTTTTAGTTCCTTTAGGACCCTGGTTGCACCCCATCTGGCCTCATTGCTTTATTGACTCTTAGTCCTTCCAGTTCTTTTGGACCCTTTCCATGTAAAGGGACTTATGTCCATTTCTGTGCTGTTTCCACATCTTGTACTCCTTTAGGCCCATTACCTTTTGTTTTCTTCAGTAAGACTGAGCAGAAATATCTGTTCAAGTACTGCATGTCAACTTTACTTTTGTCATCCTCTCATGGACCCCATCCTCCCCTTTCAGTCTCTCTATCCTTCCCTTTGCCCTTCTTTTTCCCTTATGTACCTGTAAAAGGTTTTGTCCCCTCTACCTACTGATTTTGCATTGCACTCTTCTGTCTGAACTTTGGCTTCCCTTACTGAACTCCCTGCCTCTCTTTGCTTCTCCTGGTACTTCACTCTGTCCCCTTCTGACTGTGTCTTTTTGTATTGCCTGAATGCAATCTTTTTGGCTTTCACTTTCTCAGCTACCTCCTTGGAAAACCATAATGGCCTCCTCTCCCACTTGCTAACCTGCTTAATGCATAATTCTGTTGCTCTTGTGATCCCTGTTTTAAATATTGCCCACTGTTCCTCCACCTCTAATTCACTCCCCATTCCCATTAGTGCCTCTTTCAAGCATCTCCTCATTTCCCTAAACTCTGCCCTCCTAAAATCTAGGATACGTGTTTTTGTGTGGTTTGGTTCTGCTCCTTCTGTAATTTCAAACCACAGTGACCGGTGGTCACTGTTCCCCAGTACTCCCCACTGTTACTACTATCACACTGTCCCATTTGTGAGCATGAGGTCCAATATTGACTTCTGCTGAGTTGGATCTATGATCAGTTGCTTGATGAAGACACCTTGAGAGAGGCCAGGATAAAACCCTCCCACCAAGCCGCCCTAGGAACCTCCTGAGCTGGGTCACTTCCCTTGCCTCACAGGCCCACTCGCCGGCAGTCCTAACCCGCTTGCGGCTAGCACCTCCAGCCGCTCTGCCACCCTCCAGCAAGCCGGCCTAGAGTCCCTTCTGAGCCAGGTCACTGCCCTTGCCT
The DNA here is from genome assembly GCA_016271365.2 of Neoceratodus forsteri. Lineage (NCBI taxonomy): Eukaryota > Metazoa > Chordata > Ceratodontiformes > Ceratodontidae > Neoceratodus > Neoceratodus forsteri. Next base: position 630,652,054 of record CM057455.1, on the reverse strand, counting down.
CACGGGCCTGTGCGTCAGTCCAACCCGGCTTGTGGCACAGCACCTCCAGCTGCTCTGCCACCCTCCACTAAGCCACCCTAGGACCTCCCTGGGCAGGATAGGGCTGCCTGTCTCATTAGGGGCTGCTTTGAGCTACCGCCATTGGCTGTTGCTCACAGCAGTGCACCCTGATTAGACCCTGCCTTCTCTTGTACTTCTGTGATTGGTCTGCTGTTCTCTTCGAACTTGGGGCTGCTGCGCCAATTGAAAACCAGTGGCAACGGCCAAAATTTTGCTGTACTGCCACCTGGTCTTGGTTAAAATTATCTTAAACTACCTGTATTAGAACCGATTCCGAAGAAACTGTATAGTTTTTGTTAAAATAGGAGCACTTTTCTGTGTGTGAGTGCCGATCCGGGAAACTGTATAGCATTAGTGATTTAGCAGCCCTCTCTGTGAACTTGCATTTTCTCCCATCTCTCTCTCTCCTCCCTGATTTCCCAGGCCTGAACCAGCCCCCTCCTACTGTCTTCACCCCCCTTGACCAATTTTCCCATAGTCTTCCTGTCTGCTACTACCCCCACCCCCCATGGGTGCCAAGCTAGGGCACTCCATTGTAGCTGTAATTTACTCCGCTCCTTGCTGCTGCCTTTGACCCCCCCTCTGGCACCTCTGATTCTTCTAGCTGCCATCTCCGGCGGTTTTCAGCATCCCACCCTCGATTAAACTTCTTTTGTTTTCTTTGTGTCTCTCTCCCCTTCCACAGCTAATCCCCTATTTCTGTTTCTCCTTTCCTCAGGTCGCTGCCCTTGCCTCACGGGCCCATGCACCAGCAGTCTGACCCGCTTGCAGCATAGCACCTCCAGCCACTCCGCCACCCTCCACCAAGCCGCCCTAGGAACCTCCTGAGCTGGGTAAGGCTGCCTGTCTCACTAGGGCTGCTCTGAGCTGCCGCCATTGGCCGTTGCTCACAGCAGTGCACCCTGATTGGACCCTGCCCTCTCTTGTACTACTGTGATTGGCCTGCTGTCATCTTTGGACTTGGGGCTGCTGCTGCACCATTGAAACCAGTGGCAATGTCAAAATTTTACACACCCTCCCTCACCCTCAGCCTTAATTAAATAGGTGATTCCCTGCCCCCTGTTTTACTCCTCCCCTTACCTCACCTATTGCTTTCAGTGTCTAGCCTCTTTGGCATTCCTGTCACTCTCTCCCCTTTCACTCCTGTACTCTTTACATAGTGCCTTTACCAGCTGTCTCTGTTACTTAACATTTTTAATGCCTCTTTGCCTTCCCACAGCCTCTTGCATGCCTAGTCCTCTTTACCCCGCCGTGCTTCCATCTTGCTGGCCTTGCCTGCTGTGTCTTTCTCTCAATGTCTCCCTCCTGTCCAGCTCCCTGCATCTCTCCTCCTACTCCACCTATTCACCTATAACATGTATCCCTGGCACTCTGTATCCCTTCCTCCTCCTCCTTCCAGGCTCCTCTTCCCTCTCCTCCATCCCCCGAGTACCTGCATCCCTTTGGTCCGAATATCTACCAACTCACACACACACACACTCTTGGTGCTTCCTCTCGATCTCTGGTACCCTCCTTGGGCACTGCCAATCACTAAGATTTGGCCTTTCTCCCTAATGGCCGTTAAACTCTCCTGTCCATCGCTACTGCTGCCACACTTTGCCCCTGCCTCCACCCTTTTATATGCCCTGGGGAATCTCAGCTGTCACCTGGCCCAAAGAATAGGTGCCAGTCATGGGTTTTCACACCTGTACTCTTAAGTTATACTTTTCTCCTGCTATTGTCTGGTAGCAGTTCATCTAATCCTAGCCCAGCCCCTCCTTAGGAACAACTTGGAACAATCAAGCAGGATCCCTCTCAATCATCTCACTTAGCAGATGTTAGTCTCCTTCGCATAGTCTCGTCAGCCTTCAGACTTTTGCCTTGCCAGCATGGCCTGGACATTCTAGCAGTTGTTGAAACCTGGCTTTCACCTTGGTCCTCGACCATGCTATCACCCTCCCTGGGTACAATGTTTTCTGCATGTCATTACAACTGAAAGAGGTGGCGGCTGTGCTCTGTACCTCAAGGGACACTATCCGGGGTCACTACTATTATGCTATACCCCCTAAAGCACCATGAGCGCAGATTCTTCCTATCAAGATCCTCCTTGGTGCTCACAACAAAGCAATCACAGTTGTCTGATCTACATTCCCACCAAAGGAGCAAGAAATGGGCTTAACACAGTCCTGACTTTTATCAAATCCTCTCACTTACTCTCAAACCGTCCTCCTCAAGCGACTTTAATATTAACTGGTCTGCTTGGATACCGGGGCATATAGGGACTCCATAGTGGCAGCAAGCCTTACTCAGATGGTTAGCTCCCCAACAGGACAAATTATAAAACTGGTACCAGCACCTCCTGGATCAGGATCCTAACCAGCCACCCTACCAGGATCACTAACACCGCTGTCCTTCCTGACACACTTAGTTGACCACTCCCTGTCAACTGCTTCTGGTCCAAGAATTCATCAAGCCCCCAAAACTATTATAGCAGAGTCCTACCTAGAGACAAGCTGCCTGATCTAAAGACCTTCCTTCATCAACAGGATTGGTACCCAATCCTCACAGCAACTAATGTGAACTTTGCCCTTTATCACTTCATCAGAATCTTTAATCAAGTCTGCAACTATGCCACCCTCAAAAAGTGCAAGGCCAAAGCCCTTTGTAACCCTGGCTCACCGTGACCCTGACTTAGGTGACTAAAGCTCGGGACCAGCCAATGGGAGGATGCGAGAGCACTGGAGGCAAATTGATATCACTAACTATAAATCCGTATGAAACAACTCCCATTTCCCTACCTAATGGATAGCTACAGATCCTAGTTAACCCAGCAGCCTACTTCTTTCAACCCCCACCCCTAGAATTGCTTTATGACTGTCCGGTGCATGCTTGAATTTCACCACTGTTTTTTGACTCACAACCTTCCGGAAGGCTGTTTCTATGCTTCCACAACCCTCTGTGGAAAAAATACTTCTTACATAACCTCTGAGCTGCCCCCCCATCTTCAAATTGTGCCCACTTGTTCTTGCACACCTCTTTTTTGAAGATGACCCCTCTGGACTTTGTTGATTCCCTTGAGGTGCCAAAGTTTCTGTCCCCACTCCCTCACTCCTTTAGGCTATACATATTAAACTCCTTAGTCTCTCTTCATGTCTTCTGGTGCAGACCTGCACCATTTTAATTGTCTTCTCTGGACAGCTTCCATCCTGTCTATGTTTCCTGCGGAGATTGGGTTTCCAGAACTGCACTCAGTACTCAGATGGAGTCTCACCAGTTGTCTGTATAGAGGATAACAACTTCCTGTTTCTACTAGTGATGCCTCTCTTATGCATCCCAGTATCCCCCAGCCCTCCTTGTTGGTTCTCTCTCATTGCTTGCTCACCTTTAGGTCATCTGATATGACTACCTCCAGGTCCCTTTCCATTTTTTTTTGTTTTTATCTCACTCTCCCATTGTGTACTCTTTCCCTTGGTTTTTGTTTCAGGTGCATTACCTGCACTTCTTAGCATTGAATCTAAGATGCTCTGCCATTTGACCATTCCTCTAAACTTGCCAAGTCCCTTCTCATCCTTTCCACCCCACCTTGTGCATCAACTCTTGTTGCAGATCTTTGTTCATCTGCAAAGAGACATACTTTTCCTTCCAGTCCTCTGCAATGTCGCTTATAAAGACATTGAAGATGACCAGTCCTAATACTGAACCCTCGGTTTGCCCACTGTTAACCCCCTTTCTCAGAGTGGACTCCATTTACTATTTTTCTCTGTGTCCTATTATCCAGCCAATTCTTTACCTAGGCTGTCATCTTGGGACCCACCCCAGGATGTGTTAGCCTAGTATTAATCTTTTGTGTGGGACTGTGTCAAATGCCTTTCAAAGTCTAGGTAGGCCATGTCCAGACCTCCTTGATCTACTACTTTGGTCGCCGTCAAAGAAATCTATTAGATTCATCTGGCATGGCCTTCCCACTGTGAATCCATGCTGCCTTGGGTCCTGTGCCCCTCTGGCCTCTAGGTACTTGACAATTTTTTCCTTCAGAAGTGATTCCATCATTTTCCTATCACTGAGGTTAAACTAACAGGTCTGTAGTTTTCTGCTTCTGCCCTGCTCCCACTTTTGTGAAGGAATCACACTGCTCTCCTCACCTGTCTCAGGTACCACCCATCCTCCCATGATTTGTTAAAGAGGGTAGTCAGTGGTGTCACTAGTTCTACCTTTAGTTCTTTTAGAATTCTGGGATGAATCCCATCAGACTCCATTGTTTTGTCCAGCTTCAATTTTAAAGTTCTTTCCAGAACCCTTTCTTCTATAAATGGGCTAATTATCAACTTCTGTATTCAGGTGTTTCTATTATTGTTTGTTTTGGGTACCTCCCCTCTTCATTTTGTAAATACTGAGCAAAATATTTGTTTAGTGTCTCTGCCTTTCACAGTCACCCTCTGCCCCCCCTTTATTAAGCCTCACTCTCCATCCCTTTGGACTTTCTTCACTCCCTGATGTACCTATAAAAGGTTTATCCCCTTCTTAACTGAGTTAGCTATCTTTTCTCGTGTTCAGGCCTTTGTTGTTCTGACTGCCTTCCCAGCTTCCTTTTGCTTTAACTGATACAATTCTCTGTTCTTTCTTCTGTGATTCCTTGTACTTCCTGAATGCTTTCTTTTCTCTTGAACCTTCACTGCCAACTCCTTTGAGAACCATAGTGGTTTTCTTACATCATTTTGTTTAGTTGTTGCTTTCACTAAAGCTTATTTACCTCTGTGATGGCAGTTTTGTTGTTTCTCATTGTTCTTCTCATGGGGAGCCAAAGGAAGTTCAGGAAGAGTTTAGGAAACTGGGGAGGGTCTCAAGCAAGTAGCTACTTCTGTCACTTTCTCAGAAGTACTACCTGTGAGAGGCAAGGAGACATAGGAGTGCATGCACCAGGAACTTTAACTCATGGTTGAAGAACTGGTGCTGTGAGGAAGGGTTTGGATTCATTGGTGACTGAGGACCCATCTGGAGGGATGGAGGTTTATTCAAGCCTGACTGACCTGCATCCATCCTGGAGGGGAATCCAAGCACTCAATGATAAGTTTAAATGCTACATTGACAAACATTTAAACTAGCAAAGGGGTGGCAGGCCAGCAAGGATGGTACCTACTTGCTCACCCCCACAGCTAGTAATGGAACCAGGAACCAGAGGAGTGGCTATCTCTGCAAAGCAGTGCAAAAGATGGAGATTAGTGTCCAAAAGGTGGATAAGCAGAAAAGGGCACAATTCAGCAGAAGGGCAGACAGCAAGGAGAACCAGGGATAAATGACAACCGAGGAATGGGCTGGAGTAGAACAGTGAAACAGTCTAGGAGGCTCAAATCATGGAAAGCCATGTGTGCAAAATGCCAGGAGCCTTAGCAACAAGATGGAAGATCTGGAGGCTGTCATGGTACAGTCAGACGGGGACATTGTGGCCATCACTGAAACCTGGTGTAATGATAACCATGACTGAGGAGATGGCCATACCTGGCTACAAATATATTCAGAGAAGAGACAGAGCAGGCAGGAAGGGAGGAGGAGTGGCACTGTATGTGAAAAATGACATAAGGGCCACAATGGATCCAGGAGGAACAAAATGGGGGGAGAGATACTGTGGGGTTAAGCTGGAAAGGAAAAATGGGGCCAGCCATCCGCACAGGTGTGGTCTATAGACCACCAGCCCAGAGGAAGAAACAGATAGGGAGCTGATGCTAGCCATCCAAAGGATGGCAGACAAAGGTGAGGTAGTACTGGTTGGGAGACTTCAATATACCAGACGTGGACTGGAGCATCCCAGCAGCAGCATCAACTAGGAACAGATTTATCCTGGACTCCTTCAAGGTGCCTTCCTCAAGCAACTGGTCATGGAACCAACTCGGCAGAAGGCAATACTGGACCTTGTGCTCACAAACAGGGACAGTGTGATGGGGGTAACAGTGGGGAGCACCCGGGCAACAGTGACCACCCAGTCATTGTGGTTTGAAATCACAGAAAGAGCAGAACCAAACCACACAAAAACATGTATCCTGGATTTTAGGGGCAGACTTTGGGAAAATGGGGAGATGCTTGAAAAGAGGCATTAAGGGGAATGGGACAGGAATCAGGGGTTGAGGAACAGTGGGCAGTATTTAAAATGGGGATTATAAGAACAACAGAATTATGCATTAAGCAGGTTAGCAAGAGGAAAAGAAAGAGGGAGACCATTATGGTTTTCCAAAGAGATAGCAAAAGAAAGTGAAAGCCAAAAGATTGCATCTCAGGGCAATACAAAAAGACACAGGCAGAAGGGGAAGGGAGAAGTACCAGGAGAAACAAAGGGAGGCAGTGAAGTCAGTAAGGGAAGCCAAAGCTCAGACAGAAGAACACATTGCAAAATCAGTGGTTAAAGGGGACAAAACATTTTACAGGTACATAAGTGAAAAAGAAGGACAAAGGAGGGATAGTGAGACTGAAGGGGAGGATGGGAGCCGCGTGGAGGATGACAACAGTAAACCTGACATAATGACAGGTATTTCTGGTCTTCACCAGAAGAGAGAGGTAGGGTCTGAAAGTACAAAGGGTGAAAGAATGTTACAGAAACCGTTCAAGTCCCTGAGAAAAAGAGGTCAGGAACAAATCTAAAAACTAATAAAGCAAGGCCCAGATGGGGTGAGGGTCATAAAGAACAAAGAGGTGGTGGCTGAACCTCTGGCTATCCTGTTCAGCCAGTCACTGGAAACAGGGAGGTGCCCAAAGACTGGAGGACAGCAGATGTAGTCCCCTTATACAAAAGTGGGAACAAAGGGAAGCAGGGAACTACAGACCAGTCAGCCTCACCTCGGTAGTGGGAAAGATCATGGAAGCACTACTGAAGGAGATTGGTGGAACATCTGTTGTCAATGGACTACAGGACCCAAGGCAGCATGGTTTCACCAGGGGAGGTCATGTCAGACCAACCTCATTGAATTTTTGACTGGGTGATTAGGGAGGTGGATCAGGGGGCAGTGGACATGGCCTATCGGACTTCAGCAAGGCCTTTGACACTGTGCCACATAGAAGACTATTACACAAACTGGGGAATATGGGTGTGGGCAGGACAGTAGTGTGGTGGTGAGGTAACTGGCTGGGTGGCAGGACACAGAGGGTGGTGGTAAATGGCTGTCACTCCACAGAGGAAGAGAGTGACCAGTGGGGTACCACAGGGATCAGTGCTGGGACCGGTCCTATTCAACATCTTCATCAGTGACATTGCACAGGATCTAGAAGGCAGAATTTCACTGTTAACGCTGATGACACAAAGCTCTGTAACAGAGTAGACACACCAGAGGGTGTAGACAGAATGAGAAGGGACCTGCAGAAACTTGAAGAATGGTCAAGGGTTTGGCAGTTGAAATTCAATGCAAAGAAGTGCAAGATAATGCATATGGGGCACAAAACCCTGGCACAATATATCAGTTGGGGGTGAGGATATGGCATGCACCAAGCAGGAAAGGGATCTTGGGGTTGTCATCTCTGATGACCCAAGGTAGAGAAACAGTGTGACAAGGCATCAGGTAAAGCAAATAGGATGCTGGGATGTATAGGCAGGGCATCACCAGCAGGAAAGGGAGGTCATAATTCAGCTATACAAGACACTAGTGAGGCCCCACCTGGAGTACAGTGTACAGTTCTGGAGACCATACCACGTAAGGACACAGACAGGGTAGAGAAGGTTCAGAGGAGGGCAACAAAGATTGTGCATGGGTTGCATCACAAGTCCCATGAAGACAGGTTGAAGGAACTGAACATGTACTCCCTGGAGGAGAGGAGGAGAGAGGGGATATGATGAGAGACATACAAGTATCTTACAGGGAGGAACAGGGTGCAGGAAAACACTATTTTAGCGAGAAAGATGTTTCAGGACTAAGGGCATGGGATGAAGTTGGAGGAGGACGATTCAGAGGAAACATGAGAAGAATTTCTTCACGAACGGTGGTGGACAAGTGGAACACCTTGCCAGAGGAAGTGGTGGGAGCTGAAACAATCACGGGATTTAAGAATGCATGGGATAGACATAAAGGAATTCTAGAGGTCAGGGGTAAGGGGAAATAGACTTCTAAGAAAACAAACTGAACTTACAAGCTCAAATGGGCAGACTAGGTGGGCCATAGGTCCTTATCTGCCGACACTGTCTATGTATCTATGTATCTATGTATCTATGTAACATATGCTTATTTTACTTAAATTGATATATCTCCTTCTCTTATTTGATCATCAGCGTTATTTTCTGTTTAGCCATACAGGTTACTTTTGTTATTCATTGCTGTATCTAATCTTCTAAGCCAAGGGTTCATTGCAAAGAGCAAACAAGATATGGGACAAGGACACTCCTTTCACATCTCTTTGCCCGGGGAGAAACTGTGAAGAGGTGGTCATTTGCCTTGACATATGTTTGGGGTATAGGATATTGCATCTATATATATCAAAGAAGATGGGGAAAAAACAAAACTGGGGCCAGGGCCCTATACAAATAATTCAGTCAACCTATTCAAATGTGTTTTGAACATCAATACTCATTATTATAGCAAGCTGTTTGAGAGATTCAGATGATCAGTTATACTGTTCACAGAATACCTGGGGCCTGTCTACCTGACACAAATCCTGACTGATCTAGTCCTACTAACCTCAGAATCACTCCCTGCATTCTTTTATTTAAGATTCCTGTCAGAACTTACAGTCAACATTTAAAATGAATAGGGGTAGTAGGAGGAATAATGATGAGTCATTGATGGGTTTGAGGATAACAGAGATCACTGCATAGTTCTAGGAAGGGACCAGCAACCATCCCTCTACAACAGCCTCTCTGTATATATATTTCTAGGCAGAAGTACCATATCCTCTTTAAATTTCTTATAACATTCTGCAGGATACCTGTCTGTTTTAGGGCATTTACTTGTCTTACTATTGGCTATTGCAGCAAGAATTTCATCCAAAGAAACTGATGCAGTATGCATCTCAATTTGTTCTTTATTGAGCTTGGGTAAGTTTAGACTTCTTATATATATGTCAGTAAGGTACTGATTCTGTCCCTGTTTTCCCTGGTACAGATGTGTGTTGTAATATTGAAATGCCTCTGCAAGTTTTGCAGTTTCTGTTTCCCTAGTCTCTGAGTTTGGTTGGACTTTTGCGATGTGTGCTGTTGCTCTCTGAGCCCGAAGTCTACAGTCTTATAGTCTAAGGGCTCTAGGTCCTTCATCATAATACAGTTATGTAAGGTATTTTTTATTCAGCCTTATATTGAAATAGTTTATTTAGCTGTACCAGTTCTTTCCCTCTCTGTCTATTTAGTTTCATCTGCTGCTGGTTCTCAAAGTCCTGAATACTAGATTCTAGTTACAGCTGTACATAGAAACAGAATTTGATGGCAGACAAATACTGCTTGGCCCATCCACTCTGCCCATTTCCCTATCTACATTATTAGCAGGGACCAGTGTTTTCTACAATTCTGCAGTTGTAGCAACTGCCATAGAAAAGATGGTTTTGCTACAGAAACAAGCCTCTGCTGCAGAAACAGCATTTGTAGTGCAGGAAAATGGTCATCACCACTGAAAACCCTAACTAAATGACAAAATGATAGTCAACAAGCTTAAAATTGCATTAGTGTTAGTTGCTAACAGCTCTGTTATATATCCATCCCCCTGGGTTGCAGTAGTGAGTGGAGCCACCCTTTCCAATCTAATGGCATTCAGCCCTGAAGTATCGTGACCACTATGACCTTCTTCAAACACTGAGGGAACGTCAAGAAGTATACTTCATCACAAAGAAAGGTGGTTCTTTCTGCCAAGTTCAGAACTGTGGAATGCAAAAGTGTTAGTAGTTATTGCAGATAAAAAATGGGAGGCTTTCTGCACATTTGTCTAATGTAAAATGGTCCAGCTACTCTCTAGTCTCACAGTAAATCCTTACAGACTGGGAGAAAAGACAATATGGAAACCAAGTGACATTCACACAAATGACACCAATGGTGTTAAACTGCATGAGCAGGAGGAAGCAACTAGAGCAGTGTTAAAGCACAAACTATCACCACCAGGCTTCAAGCAAGTGGGTAGGAGGGAACCATTGGAGCAGCACTGTTATGCAACCAGGCAGTACTGGTCTGCAAGCAACTGGACATGCAGGGGCAGAAATTCTCAGGTGCATAGCTGTGGAAAACAAGTACTGGGTAGGTGGGAGGGAGCCATGGGACAACAAAACAGACTGCAGTAAAAAAAAATAATAACTCTTCCATTCCCCAATTCTCGACACCCAAACCATATCATGATGACAGAACTGATTTGCATTGCCTTGCCTGTGCATCTGCCAAACTGCCCCAGGCTGCCTTTTTCTGAGCATTCTTTCTGGGTAACTAGATTTTATTTTGGGGCTCATTCGAGTTGCCAGAGAATGTAAAGCCCATCTCAGAATTACTCAGTATCATCACAGAATTGCTCGTGGTCTGACCGTAGCAAACATGAGGTCCTGCCACAGAATGTAAATCCAATTAGCAGCAGTAAACACAGGGCCCTGATTATTACCACACACTGTTCTTGATCTACAGCTCTTCCTCCTTCCCTTTTCCTGTTAACTTTGATTCATTTGTACCTAACCCATGCATTCTTGAACTGTGCCACCCTTTTTGTTCCCACCATCTCTGCTGGAAGGCTGTTCCAGGAATCCACGACTCTTTCTGTGAAAAGTACTTCATCACATCTCTCCTGAATCTAGCCCCCTCTACCTTCATAACATGTCCCCTTGTTATTGGGCACCATTTATTCTGAAAACTATTTCCTCCTGTACCTTATTTACCCTCATAAGGAATTTAGAGGTCTCTATCATATCCTCTGTCACCCTCCTCTCTTCCAGGGTGTACATATTGATGACCTTTAGTCTCTCCTCATAGGCCTTTTATGCAGATCCTGTGCCATTTTAGTTGGCTTCTTCTGGACTAAATATACAAGATGTGGTCTCCAGAACTGGATACAGTACTCTAGTTGGGTCTTGCCAGCAGTCTAAACAGAAGCAGCACTGCCTCCATCTTTTTGCTGGTGATATCCCTCCCTGTGCACCCCAGCATCCCACTAGGCCTCACAACTGCCTTGTTGCTCTGCCTGCCTGCCTTTAGGTCATCTGATAGGATAACCCCAAGGTCTCTTTTCTACTTGGTAGTCGTCAATACCACTTCACCAGTTTTGTACTCTACCCCTGGGTTTCTGTGCTCTAAGTGCATTATTTTGTGTTTTTTTGCATTGAAACCCGCTGCCATACCCTTAACCATGCCTCTAGTGTTTCTCAGGTCTCTGTTCATCCTTTCTACACCATCTATAGTGTCCACCCTATTGAACATTCTGGTGTCATCTGCAAAGTGGCAAACCTCCCTTCCCACTCCTCAGCAATTTACAAATTGTACTGAGAAAAAAAATTATGTGATCCACTAGGAACTGAACCAGGCCCCCAGAATATCATCTTGGTGCTCTAACCATTGAGCTATGGACTCACATGGTTAGACAGACTCTTCCTGGTAGCACTTACTTTCTTAGTTATTGCAAATCTAATGGTCATGTCAGTTGTTAATATTTGCAATACATAAGAAAGAAAGTATGCCTGGGAAGAGTCATGCCAACCATGTGAGCGCATAACTCAATGGTTAGAGAACCAGTATGGTTTTTTGAGGGCCTGTTTCAGTTACCGGCGGGTCACATAATTTCTTTCTCACTACAATTGTGACCCAATTGCTAGCAGAGATAAAATACTGTACCAAAAACTTCAAATGGTTTGCTCCTCTGCAATGTCACTTATAAAGACATAAAAAAGACATAGAAAAGGATGGGTCCCAGGAGTGATCCCCAAGGTACCATGCTGGTCACCATCCCTTACTCGGAGTGAACTCTGTTTTTATTTTTATTTTTTATTTTTAGTCCTTGGTAACTGGGTGTTTACCACCACCTTCTTTCTCTTATCTCTAACCAATTTCTTTTCCAGTTAACCATCTTTGGGGCCCTCTAAGCTACCAACTTACTTGCTAGTCTCATATTTGGAACAGTGTTGAAAGGCTTACTGAAATCTTAGTAGGCCACATCCACTGCTCTACCCTGATCTAAATTCTTTGTCACCCAAAAAATCTGTCAGATTCCTTAGTCACAACCTCTCCCTGTGAACAGATGCTGCCACAGGTCTTTTAACCTGCTGGATTCGAGATAATCCACAATCCTTCACTTCAGTAGTGATTTCATGAACTTTCCCACCACCAATGTCAGGCAGACTGGCCAATAATTGCCAACCTCCTCCCTGCTACCACTTTTCTGAAGTGGGATTACACCCTCCATCCTCCCATCCCCCAGAACCACTCGTGCTTCCAGTGAGCTGTTAAATAGGACTGTCAGAGCTCTAGCCAGTACCTCCCTGAGCTCCCTCAATGCCCTTGGAGGCACCACATATGGCCCCATTGCTTAATCCACTTTCAGATTAGCACGTTCCTGCAGGGCTCTCTCCTCTAAAAAAAAAACTAGTATCCACCTTTCTCCCTCCAAAGCTCCTGTTACGTTTTGTGGCCCCTTCCCTTCTCCTTCCTCTGTGAACACTTAGCAAAAGTATTTGTTCTAGATGTTGCATTTTCCTAGATCCTCTGCACAGTCACTCCCTTGCCTTTTTATACTTAGAATCCTACCCCTGGTCTTCCTCTTTTCACTTACATACCTAAAAATGTTGTGCCCCTTTAGTTACCTTCTAGGCTATTCTCTCTTCAGTTTGCACCTTTGTGCTCCTTACTGTTTTCCCTGTTTCACTGTTTCCCTGATGCAGCTCCCTGTCCCTCCTCCTCTGCATTTCCATACACATTCTAGGTGCTGCCCTTTCAGCCTTAACCTTTTTCAGGCACCTCTTCTCCAGGGAAACCATAGCACTCTCTTTTCCTTTACTGCTTTTGCTCGATTGTTTGACACAGAGTTCTGTTGTCTTTACTATGCTCCTTTTAGCTTTGCCATCTGTTCCTCCACCCCTATCCCACTCAGGCCACCCCCTCCCTGACAGGTCATCCCATTTTTCTTCCCAGCTGCAATAGTTGTCAGTTTCCCACATAATGTGGCATTAACAGTATGCTATTGGATACCTGCAGCAATATTGTGGGAGTTATTTTACTGCACTGCCTGTTGTATAATAGACAGAACTTGCTCCTGGACCTCCCTATCCTTACGGAAGGGTGTATTCATCTTCTGCAATGAAAATTTATTTTGAGGGAACAGATACACCTGCAGTGTGAGGGGAGCATGGTCCTAAAGTCCTATTTGGCCAATCATGCAGTTATGTAACTTAGAGCATGCATCCTGTGGAAGTAAAAAGTAATCCAATCTAGAATAGATTTTACTGTATGTGCAGCCGAGTAGAAAGTGAAACCCTTTGTGGAACCATATAAATGTCTCCATGCATTGCTGAGGCCAAGTTTCACTATGAGTGCAATTACCTTTTTGTTATTTGGTGTTTCTTACACAGGATTCTTGCTGTGCAATGTTTCTAGGGTATCATGGTCAGATTCAGGTCTTCTCCACGTATTAATAAACCTTCTGTCTTTTCCGCAATACATAGATACACAGAAATTTTCAGCCATCTAGTCTGCCCATTTTTCCTACCTTTACTTTTACTTATAGTTGGAGGCTGTAGCAATCAAAGATAATTAGTGTCTAAAGCAGGGAAAGGCTAGCTGGTGGTGTGTATATTGACACTAGTGTGAGGTTTTGTCAATTGTATATGACCTTTAAAATAACACATCTTCCTGCCTTGTCTATGACAGCTTCTATTTTTTCACTTACTACTCTATTTGAGCTAAAATCACCACACACCTCCTCTGCAATAGCTTGATATGAGCAAGCGTGTACTAGGTAATAGCCAAATTTGGTGAGCTTGCAATGCTCTGCCTCTGTTAAGTGAGTCTCTCGTAGCAGTATGAGCTGTTATCTATCATTGGTGAATATATTCATTTTATGGGGTGAGTCCTCACATTTACCTTACAGTATAAGTAACTATCTTTAAAATGGGATTAGCCATGGTAAAAAGTCAAGGGTTCTAGTATAGACTTGGTCCCCCTCCTCCCTCCTCCCTCCCTCACTTGAGACTTACTTGAGAAGCAGAGCTATGTCTCTTTCTTAACAATTTATACCAAACCATAGCCAACTGGGCTATCCTTATAAAACATAGAAACAGTAAAATGCTTGCAATGTAGGGGAATACTTATAAATATTCCTTGAGCCCTTCTGGGGCTGTCTTTTATTTCCATCTGGCACTCAGAGAGGGCATAGTAATGGTACTGTACTGTATCCACTGTGAAAGCAGACAACTACTTGATCTACTCCACTTCAAAGAGTTCAGAGAAAAAGTACAAAAGAAGCAGATGAAAAGTCACAGCCAGGTCATCAGTCTCACAAAATCTCTCAAACACCCTCCGAAACTAGTTAGAACAATGCAATGTGATCAATTCTGGTCCTCCATGTTCATTATTTTAAAATACCCTGAGGTGGGTTGTCATACCTTTTCAAGTCCCCACCTCCACTGTACAATATATATATATATATGAGATCTACTATCCCATGCTATGAAGTTTCATTGTTTCCCTGAGGCACCTTGATAGGAGGATTTTTTGGATTTCATGTTTTGCTCAAACTAAGGCTTGTTGCGGCTAACTGGTTATAGCAATATAATTATTGTATGTAATTGTATGTATTTTGTCATGTTACATATTGTACGTTTGTATTTATTGTAATTGTTGTAACTTTATTTCTGTTTAACCAATGGTCACCATTTTAAATGAGTTTTACTCAATGGCCTAACCCACTTAATAAAATGAAATGAAAAAAAATGAAGGAGGAGAGGTCTAAGTGGCACCACATGTATATAACATCATAGTGACATAGATTCAGCAGGATGAGGGTGATAGCGACTCCACCAGCTAAACAAAGGTCACTGTCTCCTTTGAGAGTGGCCTCTATTCCCCAACACAAGGTGGTTAACAGAGACTTTTACTATAGAGGAACAAGTGGTATGCTTACATTCTGGCTTGCCCTTGTCATTGATCTGTTTTTATCTGTCACATCTGCATCTATTTTGAGATGCCAAGGGAATGGCTGTAGGAGAGGGCTGAGGCCTTGAGCAGGCAGCCTGAGAAAGTGAGTCCTGGACCCTCCACCCTGCTATTGGGAGTTGGATTCGTGCAGCCCCCACAGGCCCCCACATTCAACCCACCTCCACAGCCCAAGGGTTTACCATACTTAGTGGACTGTATCAGCATCTAAGTCAAAGGATTGCCTTTACTCTTCCTCACCTCAGGTCACCTTTCAGTCCAGCATGGGCCAGAGTGAAAGATTTAATAATAATGCATCAGGGTTTTAAATCTCAGGATACACATAGGTCTAAGAGACTTAGTGCTGTGCAGCTCACCAGACAGTGGCACATACTGTATACTGCTTGATCATAATTACTGTTGCTTAGCTGACTCCATCTTACACAGCAAAAATATACAGTGAGCTCCTCTCCCTCTCCCCCATAACTTTCTGTATTACTTCAGCATTTGTTATTGCCCAACCCATCGTTTACCTCCCACGATTCATTTGTTTAACTTTAGAGTTCAGTATCCTCTTATTGGAGGCATGGGGATCTGCAGAAGTATCATAGATTCGCCGGAGTAGATACATGGCTGGTAGGAGTGCAGTCGACCTCATGGTTCCAGCACCATGCAGGTAAAGTGAACTAGCACACACATATGACTGGTTTCATTCTAGTTCTAAGGTTGGGTAGTTAAGCAATCCAGGATACAGAAAAAGAAGACGAAGGCAGGTGGGGGGAATGCAATTAATTTCCCTGGTGCCTACAATTAAGAGATCAGGCAATTTACAAACATTTAATGGCCTAGCCTCATCCAGGAAAGTGTAACATCTAACTTAAAATCAGTACATTAGGTTCCCCTCAGATGTGTGTGGTATCCAGACGTCTCCTCAAGGATTTGCCCTGGAACTGCTGTAGAAGTGATTGGCTCTCTTTCAAGGTATGTAGTGAGGCTCTCTTCCCTGTCACCTTAATTTGATATCTACACATTGTCTGCCATTTGCCTCATGGTGCTCTGGTAGTGTCTGATTGGGGCTGAACTCAGGTTTCCAAGGGCACTGCAGGATCCTATAGAGCCTGTCTCGCTTCCTGGGGATTCTGATAATGCTTAATCCCATTTTTCCAGAAGAATCTAATAAAAGCAGGGTTAGGGGACTGATATTTTATTTACATAGATACAAAGACACTGTCAGCAGATAAGGGCCTATGGCCCACCCAGACTTCCCATTTGAGTGTGTAAGTTCACTTTATGTTTTTCTAGAAGTCTGTTGCCCCTTACCCCTGACCTCCATAATTCCCTTATGTCTATCACCTGCATTCTTAAATCCCGTGATCGTTTCAGCCCCCACCACTTCCTCTGACAGGGTGTTCCACCCACCACCCTTTCTGTGAAGAAATTCTTCCTCACATTTCCTCAGAATCACCCTCCTTCCAACTTCATCCCATGCCCTGTAGTCCTGGAACATCTTTTCGCTGGAAAATAGTGTATTCTTGCACCCTGTTCCTCTCTGTAAGGTAACTGTATGTCTATATCATATCCCTTCTCTCCCTACTTTCCTCCAGGGAGTACATATTCAAGTCCTTCAGCCTGTCCTCATAGGACTTGTGATGCAATCCCTGTACCATCTTTGTCACCCTCCTCTGAACCTTCTCTACCCTGTCTATGTCCTTACGTAGATAAAGTCTCCAGAACTGTACACTGTACTCTAGGTGGGGCCTCACTAGTGTCTTGTATAGTGGAATTATGACCTCTCTTTTCATGTTGGTGATTCTCCTGCCTATTCATCCCAGCATCCTATTCGCTTTGCCTGCTGCCTTGTCACACTGTTTTCCTACCTTGAGGTCATCAGAGATAATAACCCCAAAGTCCCTTTCCTGCTTGATGCATGCTATATCCTCACCCCCCAACTGATATGTTGTTCTAGGATTTTTGTGTCCCATATGCATTATCTTGCACTTCTTTGCATTGAATTTCAACTGCAAACCCTTGACCATTCTTCCAGCTTCTACAGGTCACTCGTGATCCTGTTTACACCTATGGCATATCCACTCTGTTACAGAGCTTTGTGTCATCAGTGAACAGGGAAATGCTGCCTTCTAGGTCCTGCACAATGCCACTGGTAAAATCGTTGAATAGGACTGGTCCCAACACTGATCCTGTGGTACCCCACTGGTCACTTTTCCTCTGTGGAGAGACAGCCATTTACCACCACCCTCTGTGTCCTGCCACTCAGCCAATACCTACCCACTGTACTACTGTCCTGCCCACTCCCATATTCTCCAGTTTGTTTAATAGCCTTCTGTGTGGTACAGTGTCAATGGCCTTGCTGAAGTCCAGATAGCCATGTCCACTGCCCTCCTGTGATCCAACTCCCTTGTCACCCAGTCGAAAAATTAAATGAGGTTGGTCTGGCATGACCTCCCACTGTTGCTGTCTTGTGTTCTGTAGTCTGTTGGCAACCAGATGTTCCACCAATCTCTCCTTCAGCTGTGCTTCCATGATCTTCTCCACTACTAAGGTCAGGCTGACAGATCTGTAGTTCCCCACTTCCTCTTTGTTCCTGCTTTTGTATAAGGAGACTACATCTGCTGTCCTCCAGTCTTTGGGTACCTCCCCTGTTTCCAGTGATTGGTTAAACAGGATTGCCAGAGGTTCAGCCACCACCTCTTTTAGTTCCTTTAGGACCCTGGTGTGCACCCCATCTGGCCTCATTGCTTTATTGACTCTTAGTCCTTCCAGTTCTTTTAGGACCCTTTCCCATGTAAAGGGACTTATGTCCATTTCTGTGCTGTTTCCACATCTTGTACTCCCTTCAGGCCCATTACCCCTTTTGTTCTTCAGTAAAGACTGAGCAGAAATATCTGTTCAGTACTGCATGTCAGCTTTACTTTTGTCATCCTCTACGTGGACCCCATCCTCCCCTTTCAGTCTCTCTATCCTTCCCTTTGCCCTTCTTTTTCTCACTTATGTACCTGTAAAAGGTTTTGTCCCCTCTACCTACTGATTTTGCATTGCACTCTTCTGTCTGAACTTTGGCTTCCCTTACTGAACTCCCTGCCTCTCTTTGCTTCTCCTGGTACTTCACTCTGTCCCTTCTGACTGTGTCTTTTTGTATTGCCTGAATGCAATCTTTTTGGCTTTCACTTTCTCAGCTACCTCCTTGGAAAACCATAATGGCCTCCTCTCCACTTGCTAACCTGCTTAATGCATAATTCTGTTGCTCTTGTGATCCCTGTTTTAAATATTGCCACTGTTCCTCCACCTCTAATTCACTCCCCATTCCCATTAGTGCCTCTTTCAAGCATCTCCTCATTTCCCTAAACTCTGCCCTCCTAAAATCTAGGATACGTGTTTTTGTGTGGTTTGGTTCTGCTCCTTCTGTAATTTCAAACCACAGTGACCGGTGGTCACTGTTCCCCAGGTACTCCCCCACTGTTACTACTATCACACTGTCCCCATTTGTGAGCATGAGGTCCAATATTGACTTCTGCTGAGTTGGATCTATGATCAGTTGCTTGATGAAGACACCTTGAAGAGAGCCAGGATAAAACCCTCCACCAAGCCGCCCTAGGAACCTCCTGAGCTGGGTCACTTCCCTTGCCTCACAGGCCCACTCGCCGGCAGTCTAACCCGCTTGCGGCACAGCACCTCCAGCCGCTCTGCCACCCTCCAGCAAGCCGGCCTAGGAGTCCTTCTGAGCCAGGTCACTGCCCTTGCCTCACGGGCCCACGCGTCAGTCCAACCCGGCTTGTGGCACAGCACCTCCAGCTGCTCTGCCACCCTCCATAAGCCACCCTAAGACCTCCCTGGGCAAGGTAGGCTGCCTGTCTCATTAGGGGCTGCTTGAGCTACCGCCATTGGCTGTTGCTCACAGCAGTGCACCCTGATTAGACCCTGCCTTCTCTTGTACTTCTGTGATTGGTCTGCTGTTCTCTTGAACTTGGGGCTGCTCATAGTTGAAACCAGTGGCAACGGCCAAAATTTTGCTGTACGGCCACCTGGTCTTGGTTAAAATTATCTTAAACTACCTGTATTAGAACCGATTCCGAAGAAACTGTATAGTTTTTGTTAAAATAGGAGCACTTTTCTGTGTGTGAGTGCCGAATCCGAGGAAACTGTATAGCATTAGTGATTTAGCAGCCCTCTCTGTGAACTTGCATTTTCTCCTATCTCTCTCTTTCTCTCCCTCCCCTGATTTCCCAGGCCTGAACCAGCCCCCCTCCTACTGTCTTCACCCCCTTGACCAATTTTCCCATAGTCTTCCCTGTCTGCTACTACCCCCACCCCCCCATGGTGCCAAGCTAGGGCACTCCTTTGTAGCTGTAATTTACTCCGCTCCTTGCTGCTGCCTTTGACCCCCACCTCTCGCACCTCTGATTCTTCTAGCTGCCATCTCCGGCGGTTTCAGCATCCCACCCCTCGATTAAACTTCTTTTGTTTTCTTTGTGTCTTCTCTCTCCCCTTCCACAGCTAATCCCCTATTTCTGTTTCTCCTTTCCTCAGGTCGCTGCCCTTGCCTCACGGGCCCATGCACCAGCAGTCTGACCCGCTTGCAGCACAGCACCTCCAGCCACTCCGCCACCCTCCACCAAGCCGCCCTAGGAACCTCCTGAGCTGGGTAAGGCTGCCTGTCTCACTAGGGCTGCTCTGAGCTGCCGCCATTGGCCGTTGCTCACAGCAGTGCACCCTGATTGGACCCTGCCCTCTCTTGTACTACTGTGATTGGCCTGCTGTCATCTTTGGACTTGAGGGCTGCTGCTGCCATTGAGAAACCAGTGGCAGTGGCAAAATCTTCACACCCCCCCACCCCCAGCCTTAATTAAATAGGTGATTCCCATGCCCCCTGTTTTACTCCTCCCCTTACACTCACCCTATTGCTTTCAGTGTCTGGCCCCTCCCCTTTGGCATTCTCTCTCAACTTTCTCCCACCCTTTCCTCCTGTACTCGGTTACATAGTTGCCGCTACCACCTGTCCCTCTGTTACTTAACGTTTTTTAATGACACTTTCCCCTCTTTCTCCCACAGCCTCTTGCATGCCTAGTCCCTCTTTACCCCTTCGTGCTTCCATCTTACTGTTACCTACTGTGTCTTTCTCTCAATGTCTCCCTCCTGTCCAGCTCCCTGCATCTGCTCTCCTCCTACTCCACCTATTCACCTATAACATGTATCCCACCGGCACTCTGTATCCCTTCCTCCTCCTCCTCAGACGCTCCCTCTTCCCTCTCCTCCATCCCCCAGTACCTGCATCCTTCAGTCCCGAATATCTACCAACTCACACACACACAACACTTAGGTACCTTCCTCTCAGATCTCATGTAGCCTCCTTGGGCACTGCCAATCACTAAGAATTGGCCCTTTCTCCCTAATGGCCGTTGGGAACTCTCCCTGTCCATCGCTACTGCGGCCACACTTTGCCCCTGCCTCCACCCTTTTATATGCCCTGGGGAATCTCAATGTCACCTGGCCCAAAAAGAATAGGTGCCAGTCATGGGTATTTCACACCTGTACTCTTAAGCTTATACTTCTTCTCCTGCTATTGTCTGGTAACATTCATCCTAATCCTGGCCCAGCACCCTCCTTAGGAACAACTCAGAAAAATCAAGCAGGATCCCTCTCAATCATCTCACTTAACGTATGTAGTCTCCTTCGCAAACTCGACGCCCTTCAGACTTTTGCTTGCCAGCATAGCCCGGACATTCTAGCAGTTGTAGAAACCTGGCTCTCACCTTTGGTCCCCGACCATGCTATCACCCTCCTTGGGTACAATGTTTTCCGGCATGATCAAACAACTGAAAGAGGTGGCGGCTGTGCTCTGTACCTCAAGGACACTATCCGGGGTCACTACATTAAGCTATACCCCCTAAAGCACCATAGCGCAGATTCTTCCTATCAAGATCCTCCTTGGTGCTCACAACAAAGCAATCACAGTTGTCACAATCTACATTCCACCAAAGGAGCAAGGAAATGGGCTTAACACAGTCCTGAACTTTATCAAATCCCTCTCACCTAACTCTGAAACCGTCCTCCTCAGCAACTTTAATATTAACTGGTCTGCTGTGGATACCGGGGCATATAGGGACTCCATAGTGGCAGCAAACCTTACTCAGATGGTTAGCTCCCCAACCAGGACAAATTATAAAACTGGTACCAGCACCCTACTGGATAGGATCCTAACCAGCCACCCCACCAGGATCACTAACACCGCTGTCCTTCCTGACACACTTAGTGACCACTCCCCTGTCAACTGCTTCTGGTCCAAGAAATTCATCAAGCCCCCCCTAAAACTATTACAAGCAGAGTCCTACCTAGAGACAAGCTACCCTATCTAAAGACCTTCCTTCATCAACAGGATTGGTACCCAATCCCTACAGCAACTAATGTGAACACCGCCCTTTATCACTTCATCAGAATCTTTAATCAAGTCTGCAACCTATACGCACCCCTCAAAAAGTGCAAGGCCAAAGCCCTTTGTAACCCCTGGCTCACCAGTGACCTACTTAGGTGACTAAAAGCTCGGGACCACCAATGGGAGGATGCCAGAAGCACTGGGAGGCAAATTGATATCACTAACTATAAATCCGTATGAAACAACTGCCCATTTCCCTACCTAATGGATAAGCTACAGATCCTAGTTAACCAGCAGCCTACTTCTTCCAACCCCCACCCCCTAGAATTGCCTTATGACTGTCCCATGCATGCTTGAATTCCACCACTGTTTTTGACTCCACAACCTCCTCCGGAAGGCCGTTTCATGCTTCCACAACCCTCTCTGTGAAAAAATACTTCCTTACATAACCTCTGAGCTGCCCCCCCATCTTCAAATTGTGCCCACTTGTTCTTGCACACCTCTTTTTTGAAAGATGACACCCTCTTGGACTTTGTTGATTCCCTTGAGGTACTTGAAAGTTTCTATCATGTCCCCCCACTCCCTCCTTTCCTTTAGGCTATACATATTAAGCTCCTTAAGTCTCTCTTCATATGTCTTCTGGTGCAGACCCTGCACCATTTTAATAGCTCTCCTCTGGACAGCTTCCATCCTGTCTATGTCTTTGCGGAGATTGGGTCTCCAGAACTGCACTCAGTACTCCAGATGGAGTCTCACCAGTTGTCTGTATAGAGGGATAACAACTTCCTGTTTTCTACTAGTGATGCCTCTCCTTATGCATCCCAGTATCCCCCCAGCCCTCCTTATTGCCCTCTCACATTGCTTGCTCACCTTTAGGTCATCTGATATGACTACCTCCAGGTCCCTTTCCATTTTTTTTGTTGTTCTTATCTCACCTCCCCATTGTGTACTCTTCCCCTGGGTTTTTGTTTCCCAGGTGCATTACCTTGCACTTCTTAGCATTGAATCTAAGATGTCATACATTTGACCATTCCTCTAAACTTGCCAAGTCCCTTCTCATCCTTTCCACCCCACCTTGTGCATCAACTCTGTTGCAGATCTTTGTGTCATCTGCAAAGAGACATACTTTTCCTTCAATCCCTCTGCAATGTATGCATACTAAGACATTGAAGATGACCAGTCTAATCTGAACCCTGAGGTGCCCACTAGTAACCCCCCTTTCTTCAGAGTGGACTCCATTTACTATTATTCTCTGTGTCCTATTATCCAGCCAATTCTTTACCTAGGCTATCATCTTGGGACCCCTCCCAGGATGGCTAACATTTAATCTTTGTGTGGGACTGTGTCAAATGCCTTGCTAAAGTCTAGGTAGGCCATGTCCAGCCCTCCTTGATCTACTACTTTGGTCACCCAGTCAAAGAAATCTATTAGATTCATCTGGCATGACCTTCCCACTGTGAATCCATGCTGCCTTGGGTCCTGTGCCCCTCTGGCCTCTAGGTACTTGACAATTCTTTCCTTCAGAAGTGATTCCATCATTTTCCTATCACTGAGGTTAAACTAACAGGTCTGTAGTTTTCTGCTTCTGCCCTACTCCCACTTTTGTGAAGGAATCACATCTGCCCTCCTCCAGTCTCAGGTACCACCCATCCTCCCATGATTTGTTAAAGAGGGTAGTCAGTGGTGTCACTAGTTCTACCTTAGTTCTTTTAGAATTCTGGGATGAATCCCATCAGGCTCCATTGCTTTGTCCAGCTTCAATTTTAAAAGTTCTTTCAGAACCCTTTCTTCTATAAATGGGCTGGTATCAACTTCTGTATTCAGAGTGTTTCTATTGTTTGTTTTAGGTACCTCCCCCTCTTCATTTGTAAATACTGAGCAAAAATATTTGTTTAGTGTCTCTGCCTTTTCACAGTCACCCTCTGCCCCCCCCCCCCCTTTATTAAGCCTCACTATCCATCCCTTGGGCTTTCTTCACTCCCTGATGTACCTATAAAAGGTTTTATCCCCCTTCTTAACTGAGTTAGCTATCTTTTCCTCGGTTCGGGCCTTTGCTGTTCTGACTGCCTTCCCAGCTTCCTTTTGCTTTAACTGATACAATTCTCTGTCCTGTTCCTTCTGTGATTCCTTGTACTTCCTGAATGCTTTCTTTTTCTCTTGAACCTTCACTGCCAACTCCTTTGAGAACCATAGTGGTTTCTTACATCATTTTGTTTAGTTTATTTGCTTCACACAAAAGCTTATTACCTCTGTGATGGCAGTTTTGTTATTCCCATTGTTCTTCCACCCTCCTTCCTGCCCATTTGTGGAGTGCATTCCTTAGGCACTCACCCATTTCAGCAAAGTCAGCCCTCCTAAAGTCCAATACTTTTGCCTTTGTATGGCTTGACTCTATTGCTGTGTTTATTGTGAACCATACTGTTCGATGGTCGCTAGTTCCCAGATGGCTACCCCCTTCTATATCTATGATCCTCTCTCCATCTCCATTTGAGAGAACCAGGTCTAAGATTGCTCTCTCTCGAGTGGGTTCCAATACTTGTTTTCTAAGGCGTGCCCCCTGTAGGGCATCTAGAATAACTCCACTCTTCAAAGTGGATTCTGCAACTGCACTCCAGTTAACATCTGGCATATTCAGATCACCTATCAGCAATATCTCACCTTTTTCTGCCATTCTAAGTATACTTTCTATCATTTCCTTGTCCATTTCCTCCCCATGAGATGGGGGTCTCTATACAACCCCTGTGTGGATTGTGGTGCCACTGCCTGTCTCCAAATTGACCCACAGTGCTTCTTCGCCCACTGTTTACCCTTTTGTTCTGTTGCCTTGATTCCTTCCCTAATGTAAAGAGCTACTCCTCCTCATCCTTTTTTACCCTCCCTGTCCCTTCTGTAGATAGTGTATCCTGGTATGTTTACATCCCATTTATGGTTCTGTGTGTACCATGTTTCTGTGACTGCCATGATATCCAGATGTTCCTCCTCCATTAAGACCACTAATTCAGGAAGCTTGTTTCCCAGACTACGGGCATTGGTACTCATTGCTCTCCATTTTTTGATGGCTTTACCTTCTGTGGCAGCATCCTCCACTGACATTTCTACCTTGGCCTTTTTCTCATTTAGTACCCTGTTTTGTAGGGGGAGGTTGGGATTTTCCTGCTGCTTATCAGTGCTTCCCCCCTTAACTAGTTTAAAAACTTGCCAATGAAGCATTTAAACCGATTGCCCAAAAGACTTGTTCCCTTCCTGAACAGATGTAGACCATCCTGCCGGTATAGGCTTGTGTCCCTCCAGGTGGAAGCCCAGTCCCCAATGAAGCCAAACCCCTGTGCTCCACACCATTTTTTCAATCATTCATTAAACTGCATGATGCGAAGTACCCTTGCCTCACCCATGCCATTGACAGGCAGCACCTCTAAGAAGGATACTATGTGTGCTACTTGTCTTAGGCCCCTCCCCAACTCTACAAAGTCCTCCTGCACTGCACTAATCTCATGATGAGCCAAGTCATGTGTCCCTAGGTGGACAATGATGTCCAGCTCAGACTCTCATGCAGCTGTTCTCATGATCCTGAGGATGTGCTTCCTGTCCCTCCAAGCCGTGGCACCAGGCAGGCAGGCACCTTACTTCAGTTTTCTCTGCTCCCCCCAGTTCTATCCCCCTAATAATTGAGTCCCTCACCAGGAGCTGCTTCCTTTTCCTTTGGTGTCCTCTGCCTCCTTCCTGTGGGCCTCCCTTGTGATAGTTGTCCTCAACCTTCTCAGTCTCCTCTGTGGGTGCATCCATAAGGGAACTATGCTCCCCCAGAATAGTGTATGGATTGTGGAGTGGAACAACTGACTGGGTGTGCCTCTGTTCCACCATCCTCACCCTCCCTGGGAATACTGTGGTCCAACTGCTGTGCTTTCTTCACAACCTCTGAGGTAGTGGTGGTGGCTCTGGTGCTCCCTGGATGGGGGAGGTTCTCTTACTACTGTCCAGTGTGGCCTGGGGGACGGTTCCCTTACTACTGTCCAGTGTGGCCTGAAGATGGGCAACTTCCTCCCTCAGGGCAGAGAGTTGTCTGCAAATAGGACAACATCAAACCCTCCAGAAAGACTCCCAGAAGACTGCTGCCCCACAGCCATTACATTGCACTACTCCCCACATGTCTGCCTACCTTCCTTTGTGTGTGTGTGTGTGTGTGTGTGTGTGTGTGTGTGTGTGTGTGTGTGATTGGTTTGTTATATAGAAATATATATATTATACGATGGGTATGCTTATATTGTCAGTGCAGTGTGCTAAAGAGGATATGACAGTGATACGCACCTTGCACTCTTGAGGAAATGATGTCAGAACCCCAGGTATAAAGGAACTATTTCCAGGGATGGGTGGGGTGAGGGGTGGGCAGTGTTTGGGCCTAAACTGTGCCCTCACAAAACAATCAGCTAAAAGCTCTGACCCACCGCTGCGATAAGTGCCTTCCTGTCAGTAAGATGCCCTACACAACAATTTGACAGAGAAAATACCCTGCTAATCAAACATAGAAAAATCCAGACATCCAAGTCAGACACAAGTAAACCTCCCCAGCCCCAAAACAGCCTGGTGATTTGTGCTCTGAAAGCAGTCAGCCCCAAAACAAGTCAGCTGTGCACAAGGACAGATACAGTAAACAGTATTCAGTCCCTCTGGGTTTAAACTCTTCCTGCACTGAAAATCTTAACAATTGTAACAAAAGTAAAGCAATGTCCACCTCCCTCTGTTGATTGAAAGACTGTCTTTCCTGATAATTCTAAGTTCCTTTATTTCACCTTTCAGTTAGAAGTAGCCTCCACCTGAAGAATATCTTCTACAAACCAAAGACAATTGTAAATTGTAAGGTTCACCTCCTTCTGTTGTGAGCACAACTCGCTTTCTTACAAATCGTAAGTCCAGTATTGCAGCTTTCAGCCAGAAGTAGCTTCACCTGAAGAATATTAGCTCTCACCCAATTCAGTGGATTGGTTCAAAAGCTATTTAGACAACTGGTACCAAAGAGTGAAAATTGCGGACATACTCTCAGACCCAAGACCAGTCTGGTCCGTGTCCCACAGGGCTCAATCCTGGGCCCCTTCTTTTCAGACTTTTCTTAAACTCACTGCCAGAGTCCCATCCTGAACAACTCCTACTCTATGTGGATGATGCTGTCATCTTGGCCTCCCACCATGACCCAGTATATCTTCAAGGAAACCTCCAGCGGGCCTTCTCAGCAGTCAAAAACTGGTTCTCTAAACACAAACTGATCCTTAACCAGAAAAAAACAAAGACCATGATTTTCTGCAGCACCCACAACAAATTCAAACAATGTCAACTCTCCATTAAAACCAAGCAAAGAATCTCCCTTGAACAAGTCCATACCTTTAAATACCTTGGCCTCACCCTTCACTCAAATCTCTCCTCTGTTCCTCAAATCAATAATCTGGCAAAGGTAGCCAGCACCAAGCTGGGCCTACTGTTCTGACATAGGAAACATCTAACCCCTGAAGCTTTGTCTGTCGGCGTCCAGAGCTCCATCATCAGCATCATTGACTATGGCCTCATTATCTATGGATCTGCCACAACTTCCTCTCTCAAATGAGTTTTAACTTCCCTCAAACAAGCCTGCTGACTCGTTACTGGTTCCCACCGTCTCACCCACACCTGTGACCTCTACTCCAAAACAGGGCGGCTGCAACTGAATAACTGAATCAAATACCAAACCTGCATCACAGCTAAGAAAATCCTATTGGACAAGGCACCACATGGAGTCAGCACCCTCCTTAAACCCAGAATCAACATTGTCAACTCCTGGAGCACTAAGCCCCAAATCCTGCAAATCCCCCACTGCCACACATCCCAAGGCCAAAAGTAATTTTCTTACAGGGCTCCGAGTTGGATTAACAATCTCTCTGGTGACATCTCCTCTTCAGCATCACTTGTTGTGTTCAAAACTAAGCTCTGTCTCTCTCTTATAGGCACCAACACCTGTGGTTGCACCAAATAACAAACATTGGCCCCTACACTGCCTCTGACCACCCCTGGGGTCTTTTCTGTTCTCTCTACTTGCACTTACAGTACCTGTCCACAGCCACTTCCAATGCACTTACCCCATGTCTGTTGTGACAAAGCCCCTCAGCTGCCTCACTCTGCCCTCCCGTGTATGCCATCCCCTTCCTTAACCCTGTTCCCCTCTTGTCTTCTTCCTCCTAGTGTCTTTGTGTAATGCCTCACCCTAATTTCCTATTGACAACCTAAGTTACTATCTGTTATCCTGTACCGTGCAACTACTCTGTAACCATGTAACCAGTTTGATGCCAATTGTCTGTACTACTGACGTGGAACCTTTGTAAAAGAGCCTTGGCTCAAAGGTCATTTTGTAATCCTAGATTCAAATAAATAAATAAAATCTTTTCCTGGTTGATGCTGCTGTTGTGAGGCTCCAGTCCTCGTCTGGAATATTGAAATCTCCAACCAGCACCACCTCACTCTTGTCTGCCATCCTTTGGATGGCTAGCATCAACTCCCAATCTGTTTCTTCCTCCTGGCTGGTGGTCTGTAGACCACCTCTGTATGGATGGCTGACCCAATTTTCCTCTCCAGCTTGACCCATAGTATCTCTCCCCCATTTTGTTCCTCCTGGATCTCTGTGGCCTTTATGCCATCTTTCACCTAAAGTGCCACTCCTCCTCCCTTCCTGCCTGCCCTGTCTCTTCTGAATATAATGTAGCCAGGTATGGCCATCTCCCAGTTGTGGTTATCATTACACCAGGTCTCTGTGATGGCCACAATGTCCAGGTCTGACTGCACCATGGCAGCCTCCAGATCCTCTATCTTGTTGCTAAGGCTCCTGGCATTTGCACACATGGCTTTCCATGATGTGAACTCCCTGAACTGTTTAGCTGTTCTAATCCAGCCCCTTCCCTGGTTGTCCTTTATCCCTGCTTCTCTCTGCTGTCTGCCCTTCTGTTGAATTTTGCCCCCTTTCTGCCTGTCCACCCCTTTGGTGCTTATCTCTATCTTTTGCACACTGCATTGTAGAGATATACCCTCCTCCTCTTCACTGGTTCCACTGTTAACTATGGGATAGGCAATTAGGTACCCTCCTTGCTGGAATGCCACCCCCCCTTGGCTAGTTTAAATGCTTGTCCATGTAGCATTTAAACTTATCATTGAGTGCTTGGATTCCCTCCACTGCTCATTTGATATCCATACATTGATGTCTCTTCTTTTGGTTCTCAGGGATAGTCTTGATCAATGTAGGTGTCAGCGTAACTCAGTTGGTAGCACATCCTTCTCTGGACCAGAAGGTAATGGGTTCTCATCCCACACTGGAATTGAACTTGCACCTAAAATACTGGCATCCAAGTGCAGTATTAGGGGATGCTGTACTGCTGGGGTGTGCCGTCCTTTGGATGAGATGTTAAACTGAGGTCCCTTCTACCCATCCTGGTGTTGTCCTGGTGGGTGTCCAGGTGGAAGTAAAAGAACCCTGGGCACTCTTCACAAAGAGTAGGGGACATTCCCGGTGTCCTGACCAACATCCCCCCTCCCATAAACTGGTTCATGCAATCATCCAGGTTGTGTGTGGGTGTTGATGTGCGATATGGCCACCACTAAACATTAAGTCACTTCACTACCAGTCTAGCATTGCTTGTAAAAGCACTTTGGGATCCACTGTGTATGAAAAGTGCTATATAAATGCTGATTCTTCTTCTTCTTCTTCTTCTTCTTAAGTTGGAAACCCATTGTGTTTAAATTTTCCTTTTCTGCCAGGCCATGCATAGCACTTCTTCCTTTGTTTGGAAGGTAGAAATAGTCATTAAGATTGATTGTGTTCTGGTGTTTGGGTTGATAGGCATGGGGAGTAAAACCCACTGTGCCTCCTCTATGCAGATATCCATGGTGGGTGGAAGAGCCAGCGTGTCTCAAAGTAGGTTGACTAGGTAGTTACACCTGTGGCCTACTTCTGAACCCTCTGGTAGCCTGTGAAGTGGAAGTTATCTCAGTGGGGTATCACATTTAGATCTATGCATTTGTCTTGAAGAGCCTCATTGTATCAAAACAGAGAGTTGATGATACTTCCTAGTTGTATGGCTCTGTCCTCTACCGTGGCAATGCGTTCCTCCCCCTTCTCCATCCTTCTCTTGAGCCTATCGAATCTGTCACTTAAATTGCAAAATTCAAGTTGATTTTCTCTCCTGGATGCTTTTATTTTTCTCATCAGCAGTTCAAAACAATTCAGTTTAAATTTCTGTCCCTCATAATCTGTGTTATAACTGTGTACCTTAGAAGTGCCTTAAGGAATGCTGTGGCTCTGGTGTTCACACTCACCCTCAATCTCTCTCCATCCCAGCACTGTTGTCTCTTAGGGACCTGGAATGGGTCTGTCTCTATTCACCCTCAGATCCTGATGGCATTTTGCTAGTTTTGTTTTTTTAAGTAGATGGTGAAGTTAATAGCTTCAAGAATAAAATCAGTTCTTCTCTCAGGGTGCTACTTGAGTCATGATGTCACAGGAAGTCCCTGAGGGTTGTCTTTATGGTCTCATCTTCTTTTACTTGTAGCTCAACTGTCTTGGCAGAAAGCCAGGTACAGTGCCGACATTCCCATCCTTCAGATTGGACATTAAACTGAGGCCCTGTCTGCCATTTCTGGTGGTTGTTCAGGTGGATATTAATGATCCACACAACACAAGAATGGACAGCTCTGAGTAAGAATTTAGTTTAAATAACACCATAAGATCACTATACCTAACATGCTGCAACCTTTTCTTATGTTTAATTAATGCTGTCAATAGTCTTACTTAATATTAGGATCAGAATATGTTTGCTAGAGTCTTTACCCTTCTCTCCTTTCATGCCCTTCATAGTATAACTAGTGAAGATGTCTCCTCCGTCATGTACTGTAGCTTGGGGTCTGGCTGCATGACCACCTTGATTTTTCTGTTCATGTATATGCTATCCACAAGAAGATCCACACCAAACCTTGAGTGCTATACAGAAATAAGAGAAGCAGTTTGCTTCCTGCCTGCAGAGAAATTCTTACTAAGATGATTCTCCCAATTTTCAACTATGGGAGGCATTGTTTATAGTGCTGCTCTAAATTCCACTTTAGCTACACTAAGCCCCACCTTTCACTCCTTCTGTCATTTTGCCCCTGACAAATCCCCATGTATACACCATTGTACTCTGTACATTCCCCGCATCCTCACCCTTACCCTCACTTCTCTTGATGCCATAAGCCTTACACCAATGCTTCCTCTGTCTCCAAATATTTTTTTGGCTCTCTCTCTCCCCTTGTATCTTGCTTCTCCTTCACTTTATCCTCTTTTTCCTTTTATTCCCTTCCCAATAAAAAAACAAATGATTCCCTACATCAACATCTCATGGCTAGTGCCTTCTGTGATTGTTTCTTATAATCCACTCCAGGCATACTACCTTCAAACATCCACCTCATTGCCTCAGTTCCTCCTCCTCTCCTATCCCCATTACTGGGTGTAGGATGAATCTGTCTCCTCTTCCTTTTCATCCCCCTATTCCTCCTCCATTGCTATTTCCCATCTACCACATACCCAACACAATGCCTTCCCTATTTCTCCCCTCCTACCTCTCTCTCTCTCTCTCCCATACCACCCCTCACCACCATTCTTCTTTCTCTTTTCCCACTAACCCACTCCTAACAACTTGACTTGCACTGTATAATTAACTCGCAACACAGTTCCTTGACAATGACTTTGGCTGCTATTATTGTAACCTTACTTGTCTTTTTTTTTTTGTAAGTTCCATTGTAATGATCATGTTATGTTTTGTACCTTATTGTCCTTTTAGAAAATGGGCTTTTTGTTTCCTGTGCTCTGATTGGCTGGTACTCCTGCCAGGGGAGTACATTAACTTTCAATAGATGCCCAGGAAATAAAAAGTGCCAGTCCAAGTGCCCCTTTACCCAGTCAAGTACCATAGTGCCCACCCTGCTTGTTCACTGGTTGAAAGCATCCCCACTGAATTCGAAATTGCTGCCATGTTTTTCTCTAGCTTAGCGAGAGAAACTGCCCCCAACAATCCCTGGTTCAGTGCCACGTATGTCAGGAAACTACATATTAAACTCCACTGGACTTAGTTCTCCCTTTATTTTTTCCTTTTTTTTTATTCACTGCCCTCTTGTCTCATGCCCTGTGATTGTCAATAGCGGGAGTCACAGACAGCTGACTGCGCTCTCATTTGTCCCTTCTTCAACTGTCACTCTCTCACTCCTGAAATTGAACCTGCCTGTAAGTTGTTGTGGTAGTACACATTGTCCAGACAGTGACATGAAGTAGCTCTCCTTTCCTTGCTGTCACACTCCCCTCCCGAGAGAAAAGCACAGAGTGAGTAATCCCAAGCACACATTGTTTGTTTTTCAACAGTATGTTCCATTGTCTCCCAATGGTGAGATCAGCGATGTTGCTGACTGATCCACCATGGCACCTCCAGACATCGTGCTGTAGCCAGTTGAAGTAACTGTTCCTTTTCAAATGTGTGCAGTTAACTTCTTGACTGCAAGCACCCAAACTGCCGGAGCCTGGCACAATCCTGGCTTTAGTTACTGAAGGCACTCTTCTCCATATAGCATCTTAAAAAAATCACAGATCTTTTTTGTCCCTACAAAATGACAGCATATTTCTCGGTCATTTCTCATAGCCCCTACGTCTTGCTATTCCCGCCTCTCACTTGCTGCTTTCTCTGCTCGCAAAAAAATAGAAAGGGTAGAAAACATAGTGGATTCACCTTTTTTTATTACAAAAATAGATGTTGTACCTTCTTTTCTGTCCTTGCATCATTTCCTTGCTTATAAGCAATGCACAGTAGAATGGGGGGTGACAGGCCAATACCATAAAATTAAAACAGATAACAGCATGTAGGTCTTAGTGTGTGCTGGGGAGGGAAAGTATAGAAAACTTTTTTTTAGTAAACTATTTTTTTTTTTCAGTGCCCATTTTCTAAGCACAATAATACCCTCCAAGGTGGGTGGCATTGGGAAATATCAGACCTTCCAGAGGCTATAAGGCCCTCCATTTATGGCGTCGGACCTCATTCTGCCCCTGGGTAGTCTGGTATTTCCCACTACCGCCCACCCTGTCGGGTATTATTGCTTACATTGCCTTGACGTGGCACCTTTCTAAAAGAGCCCTCAGCTCAAAGGTGTCATCCGAAATAGAAATAAATAAAATAAATAAATAAAAATGATTGTTCTAGCTCTGTAGCTCACCCTCAAATGAAATCTACTGCTGGCCAAGCCACCTTCTCATTCCTTTTCCTTAAACTAAGGTGCTCCCTTCCCACTTCCATTCACTCTGCACTTTCCTTTCCTGATCTGAAATCCCTTCTCCTTGAATTCTCTGTTCCCTCCTGCAGTTGTGTCTGATACTGGGGTTGACTCTTATTTATCTGCAACACACCTAACACTGACACCAACACTGCCCTTCTCCCCTAGCATCAGTCATTTCTCCCTGTTCTTTATTTTGTTTTGTTTCTTACAATTTAATATTCTTTTGCCCATTCTACAGTTTACTGAATGGAAATTTACTGTTTGGCAATTTATTCTGTGTGTGTGCTTGAATTTGTATATTTTGATATACTTATTTCCATTTTATTGTCTTATTTTTGTGTTGCTTGCATGCATGTGTAAAAACACATTGCGTCAGCCTCCTGCAAAGTGAGTTGTGGAGGCGTGTCAGTGTTGTGCTGAATGGCAGCAGTCCGTTCTAGGGCTGGTCTCTGTGGCAGCCAATAGAAGAGTATGCTGTCGATCACAGCAGTTAATGAGCATGCCACATGCGTAAGGAAATTCAGCCACATCACCACACAATCAGCTGTTTTGGTGTATTACAAGCTACCAAGACAGCTGATTGCATGGTGTCCCCATGGTGACGGCTTGTCCATCGGCCTCTCACAGTCCCCACAAAGCCGACGGAAAGCTGCCTCACACTGTTCAGTGTGCCTTCCTGGAGAAACATTCAATAAAAAAAATTAAAAAAGTGACAGCGTGCCCAATCCCCCTGCCAGCATGACCCCCTCCCCAGTTCATTTGCCTACAGGGTAGCCCAATCCCTGTTGGCATAATGCACCTCCCTCATTTGTTGTTTACTGAGGGGTGCCCAATCCCCCCCTAGGCTCATGCATACCCCCCAGCACACTGTATGGCTGACAGGGCTGCCCAATCCCCTGTTGGCTCCATTGCCCCCCCAAACAAAGTTCCATCTGCATGCTGGGAGCCCACCCCAGCATGACAAAAGTCTCTTTGGCCAATGGGGGTACCCGATCCCCCATCGGCTCCACTGTCCCCCCAAACAAACTGCCTGGTGCCACATTGGGAGCCCTCCCCAGCATGGTAAAGTCCCCCTTTGTCTTTGTAAAAAAAAAAAAAAGACCTAGAAGAGATAAACGGTCCCTCGTTGATTCTCTTGCCCCCTTCCCAACCCACACCCACCCTCTGCATACTTCACCTCCCCACAACCCCACCTCACCCCACACTTACCTCCGGAGCCCAGCGCGATGATCTTTGGTGGACCAGGAACATGTCTGCACTCTTCAAAGCTGACCGCGAACTGTAGAAATGGTGGTAAGCTGTATAATGGCATACATGTTTTGTTTTTTTCAACTTTGGTGCATATCTTGGCCATTTTTGGGAATTTTTTCACCAAATTTTCGACATGGGGTTCTTGGGACCCCACCTCATGAACTCAGTCACTGTAATTTTGTTATTAAATCCCGAAAAGTGATTTCACACTTACTGCATGGAACCACATTTTAGGACCAATTAATGAAATGACAGCATCACATTTCATGAGGTAGGCCCCCAAAAACTCTATGTTGAAAATTTGGTGAAAAATTTCCCAAAAATGACTGTTTTTCGAGTGTGCATTGTGTAGTTCCTATGCATGCTCGTAACTTCGAGCATTTTTAATATTTTCACTCCAGATTTTCAACATTGCCATTTTACCACACTTGCTTATGAACAGTACAGGGGTCATTTTTCACATCTTGCCCAAAATGTGTTTTTGCATATGTAGCACACAATGGCACAGTCGGTGTGCGAAATCAATGTTTGGGACAGATTAAGAAATTCACAGTGACACTGTTCATGAGGTAGGCCCACGAAAGCCCTATGTTAAAAATTTAGTGAAAAAATTCCCCAAAATAGCTGTTTTAAGAGTGTGCATTGTGCAGTTCCTATGCACACTCATAACTTTGAGCATTTTTAATATTTTCACTCCAGATTTTTAACACTGCCATTTTACCACACCTCCTTATGAACAGTACAGCTGTCATTTTTCACACCTTGCCTGAAATGTGTTTTCACACATGTAGCGCAAAGTGGCGCAATCGGTGTGCGAAATCAATGTTTGGGACAGATTAAGAAAATCACAGTGACACTGTTCATGAGCAGAGGTCTTAAACTGGTATGTTGAAGATTTGGTGACAAACGTGTTATGAGCGTGCATTGTGCAATATCCATGCACCCTCATAAGTTTACGAAATCGTAATATTTTCAGTCCAGATTTTCAACATTGACATTTTTCCTCACCTCCTTATGAACAGTACAGCTGTCATTTTTCACACCCTGGCGAAATGTGTTTCGCACTTCCGGCGCAGAATAGCATGGTTGCTGTGGGAAATCAGTGTTCGTGACAGATTAAGAAAATCACAGTGACACTGTTCATGAGCGGAGGTGCCAAAATGCCTATGTTGAAAATCTGCTGTAAAATATACACAAACTAATTACATTATGGGTGTGCGTTGCACAGTTTCTATGCACACTCGTGACTTCACCAGTTTTTTTTATATTTTCACTCCAGATTTTCAACATTGCCATTTTTCACACCTCTTCATGAACAGTGCAGGCGTCATTTTTCACATCCTGTTCGAAATGTGTTTTTGCACCTTTGGTGCCAACTGGCGCAGTCACTGTGCAAATCCCCTTTTGGCTAAAAAACTGATAGTGTCACTGTTTATGTGGTGGGGTCACAAAAAGCCCATGTTGAAAACTTGGAGTAAAAATATCAAGAAACACCCAGGGTGTTAGGGTTTTCGACCATAATTATCTACCCTGTAGGGACTGACAGGTGTCAGGGGTGTGATTTGGGAGTGTCGACAGTAATGCTCATGCCATTCCACCTCTACCCTGCAGCCAGTGGTAGGCATTGAGGTGTGCCTTGGACCCCTTGGCCCCAGAGTTCACCCCATTCTCCTATGCTGCACCCATTTCAGAGTATTTCCTTATGGAATGAGGTGAGTGTAAAGCCCAAACACTCCAAAGCAACACCTCAACACTTGTAAGTGTCTGCAGGGTAGGGTGAGGTGAAATGCTGTGACTGTTATGGCTGACGACCATAAGGCACACCCCAATGGCTGTCCATCTCTGCAGGGTGGGGGTGGAACTGGCGTCAGTTCAATACTTCACTGCAATTCCTATACTACATCTAACTCCTGCACTTCCACTGCTAATGACAGCAAGCAACACTTGTCATTAACAAATGCTTGTTAACATTGTACTTTTATATCTGTTCTCTTCTCCTCTCTCTCTCTCTCTCCTCCCTCCCCACAGGACTCATCTGGAAACAAACTCATACCAGTTAAATATAACCTTCCTGGTAAAACTGTTTAAATCAATCAATCAGTCAATCAATCAATCTATAAATCAATAAGTAAATAACTAACTAAATGAATAATTCAATTCAATTCAAATTTATTTATAAAGAGTCTTTCAGAGCCAAGGTGCTGTACAAAGATAATTAAAATTAATAAAATCCAGACATTTGAAAAACAGCCATAACTAAGAAGAGTAAGACAAAGAAAAAAGATATGTCTTTAGAGCAATTTTGAAATTATCAACAGTTGGACATTCTCTTAACCAACGAGGTAGAGAATTCCACAGGGTTGGTGCAGAAAAAGCAAAGGCATGAGATCCCGATAACTTCAATCGAACCCTGGGAATCTCCAGCAATCCCTCACTGGTGGAATGGAGAGGATGGAGGGGGCGATAGGGAATCCACAACCAATACCTCAGTCTTATCCGGATTGAGTCTCAACCAGCTCGAACTCATCCAAAGTCTGATCTCATCAAGGCAATTATTATGTACAGAGAGTGCATCACCCTGATGGGGGAGAAAGGATAAATAAATAAATAACCACCTTTTTTGGAAACTCTAAAAAGAAATGAAACCATAAACACTATCTATTCTGCAGTAATAAGCGTAAAACTCTAAGCCTATGTCCATGTCTTAGATGGGCAGATCAGTCATCCTCATATTTAAGCTGAAGTAACACAGAATCTTTTACCTTATAATTTTATTCTGGGTGCCTGTTTGGCACTTGTACTGCATTTCTAAGGTCACTGACAGCCTGTGGAACATTGGTGAGCAACCTACTGATACAGCTTCCTGCAATTTTGAACTTGTTTTTGTAAAAACTGTAAAATCACTTTCAGTAGCACAGTTTTGGCACAAGTACTCACCTGCTTTCTCTGGCGGCAGTGCATGATATCCTCTCTGTCAAATAACAGGAGCTCTAAGGTGCTGTACTGACAGGCCTTAAATAGGTACAGTGACTGCCTCACAAGCTGCGCTGGACAGATCTCAGTGTGTCAATGATGTCATAATGCACTATGTCACAGTTGAAGCCATGCCTCTGCAGGGCTCTATCCACCTATTGCAGGCCAGCAGCTAAAGAAAACCACCGGGGGGGGCAGGAGGCATTCACTGAAAAAGTAATTTCTTCAATTCACAATTACTAGGTACTGTCAGTATAAACCTTGTATTTAAACTCAGTAAAGGAGAGCCTTAATAACTAGGAGTGTGACTAACTCCATAGATTCCCACTAGAGCTTCATACAAAACACAATTCACCCTTCTAAACTATACTAAATGGGGCACAGCTGGAAATTTCAAACAGACATGGGAGCACAAAAATGAATACTGTCAGAACTTAAATGGCAGCTACTATTGGTGTGGGACTAAGGAACACAGAGCAAATGAAACACAAAGATGGAATAAGACACTGAGAAAATTATTAGTATGGTGATAGAACAGAGAAAATATGAAATATACACCGAGTAAATTGAGGTATATGATTAATGAACATGATATTTATTAAAATGAAGTACATGATTCCTGATAGAACAGATAAAGATAGCAGATAAAATAATGACAGGAACCAATAACACATAGAAGATACATTTGAGACCCACAGAATGAGTTGCTGATATGTGGCAGAGATTTGGCACACTGCGAATGCATCCTCCATCTGAAATACAAATATGTCATTTAATAAACTATATATAAAGACGTAAAATCACACATATCCTCATAATGCAAAGCATCATGGGAAGTGTATGTACATCACCATGAAAGAATTTAGACTGATTCTGCTTTAAGCAGGGGTATATGGTGCCAAATAGCTTCTGAAACAAGATGCAAAGGCTGAAAATAGAAATTACAGGTACTTGTTTTGTCCTATAAAAGACTCATCAGTGTGCTTCATCTTTAACAGCCCAGGGGAAGGATGAACCAGTCATATTTTGGTTTCATTGATTTGGATCATGCTGAGCCTGAAATGTGACAGCACTCTAACATAGAATCATAGACAGTGATGGCAGAAAAAGACCAATGGTCCATTCAGTCTACCTGAGTTCCCTATTTAGCCCTGGCACCTGTTGTTCTCCCAGGATCCTAGCCCTCTTGATTCTCCCCTATTATCCTCATAAGTTTTGCTGCCCCGAGCGACCACTATACTCTTCATTCTGTCTCAGTTGTGCTCAAAATCACCAATGGTTTTCACTTCCACCATTTCATCTGTCAGATTGTTCAACAGCTCCATCGCTCTTTTCTGTAAAACAGTACTTTCTTACATCCCTCCTGAACCTCCTTCCTTCTACTTTGCACTCATGGGTTCATGTCTGTGAGCTAGAAATCAAGCTAAATAGTTCCCTGCAGTTCACCTTGTTAATCCCTTTTAAGAACTTAAAGGTCTGTATCATATCTCCCCTCTCCCTTTGAGTCTCCAGTGAGTACATGTTCGTTGCCATGAGGCGCTCCTTATAGGACCTGCCCTGCTTGCCCTGAGTCATTTTTGTTACACTGCACTGCACCGTCTCCAGCTATCACTGTCCAAAGACAACAAACCTCAGCACAAAAACACTGAGGCAAGGGTTACTGAAAAAGGGCATTGGCAATAAAGCCGGGATTTCAGGAAATGTCAAATCACACATCTTTGCAGATAGGGGGACACACAAGAAGAGGAGAAGGAGTTAAAAGGACTGGGTAAAGCCCATGATTCTTGTAAGGAGAAGGGGCAGGGGGAAGAAAGTGCCAGAGAGAAGAAAGAAGGGAGCATAAGTAATGGAAAGAAGTATGAGAAGAGTAGGAACAACAGAAGAATTCTGATTTGAGAAGTGAGGGGAAGAAGCAGAAGGGGAGCAAGGACATGATACAAATACTGAAGATGAACATTAAGAATAACAGGAACTTGAAGGCCTATAGCCAATTACATCAATGGTAGCGTTAATGAGTGTGATACTAAGGAGTGAAGGCTATCACAGAAAGAGATGACAAAATTACAAAAGAGACTGAAAGAGAAAAACAGTAGAGCAACATTCTCAGGCAGGAAAATCTAAAGCCAAGGACCCCTCCAGCTCCCGCATTATGATCAGCCCCATAGCATTGTACCACCTTTTTTTGCTGCTCTGCCTACCCATCATCAGCCTTGTCATTTCACAATGGTGTATGAAAGACATTAATTTAAAGTGGACACCCAAGGCTCGATTCTCAAAGAGGGCTTAGATCGATGCAAGCTGTGGCAAACAGCAGCTTTCATCAAAGCCAGTGTGCCAGAGACCATGCACCAGATTCTGGTACAGGAAGGGTCCAGGCACCTAGGTCCCCACACTTGTGGTAACCTCTCCTGTATGATAAACACATAGCACATGCAAGGGGTTTGCAGCAGGCTCTGTGAGGCAAAGGTTAGTGGTCCCCAATCCCCAATCCGCTGATAAAATAAATGGACTCCCTTCTCTGGTGTCTAGTGGACCCCCCCTCCCCAATCCCCAATTCTTCATGCAAATACAAATAATAAAAAAAAAACTTCCCTGGTGGTCTAGTGGATCCCACTCCCTGGTTCCCGATTTTGTACGCAGATATAAATAATAAAAAAGAACCTTCCCTGGTGGTCTAGTGGACCACCTTACCTGATCCCTGATGTTGCCCATAAATATAAATAATAAAAAACCTTCCCTGGTGGTCTAGTGGACCCCCTTCCCAGCATGTAGTGCCCACTACCTTTTCTCCCCCATCCCAGAACAGAGCCAGTGACTGGCATAACTCTCCTCTCACCTCTGTGGCTGGCAGCTGACTGAACTGTCATTGAGTGCATACTGTATAGTGTACTCACTCATGGATTGACATCTGTCAGTCTATGAACGTGTTTACTATACAGTACGTGCTCAGTGACAGTTCAGTTGGTGGCCAGCAGTGGAGGTGAGAGGATGACTGCGTCAGTTGTCTTCTCTGTTTCGAGAGGGGGGAAGGGGCTAGTGAATACTACCTGCTGGGGTTGGGGGTCCATTAGATAACCAGGGAAGGGTTTTTTTATCATTTACATTTACAGGCTGCATCAGGGATCAGGGAAAGGGGGTCCACTAAACCACCAGGGAAGGGGTTTTATATTATTTATATTTACGGGCAACATCGGGGATTGGGGAGGTGATGCACAAGACCACCAAGGAGTTTACATTAAACATAATGGGGGATCAGGGCTGGGGAGTGGGGACCACAGCATATTGCTGCAAATTGCTCAACTGTTCTAGATGAACATATTGTAAGTACTCTTAGACCAGCCAGGGCTGGTCTAACGGTACTTAGAAATTTGTCCTCTGTGACAGCTTTGAGAATCATGATATAGGGGATGTGGCAACTTGCATCTGCCGCATGCCCCTTAGCACCATGTTCCATCCAATTTAGTGTTGCAAGACTAGTGCAAGCCCCCTTTGGAGCATACAGGCACTGTTTAATGCAGGCTTCTTTTTAGAATAGCTCAGGGTGCATTGTTTGACTCAAGATGCCACTTGCATAATTTATGTTTGATGCAGGCATCTTGTATCATTCTAAGGGCTTTGAGAATCAGGCCCCCTGTGTGTCCTATACAACCCACTCCAGTCCACTATAACTAAAAAAGAAAATGATCTTCTGCATTGTGGGAGTATTTTATATATGACACCACAAATCTACAGAAATGATTTTGTAATCAGTGTAGTAGAAATAACAATTGGTGCCAGTCTGTATGAACTTCTAAAATCAATGTTCTCTTTCATCACTTCAGACCGGAATATGGCATCTCCCTAACAACTATGTCCATCTCCCTAACAACTATATCCACACTCAGTTCAGATTGGCAAGCAATAGGGTATGCCTGAAATGGCAATTAGTGATAAAGGATGGTTTGTTCAAATAATTACGATAAGTTACCATGGTGGTCACAGCAACCAGCTACTGAATTTCAGGTGCCAGCACCACTTCACAAACAGTCTAACCACCACCATTTAGAGTCCAGCCCAGCATACACATCAGCATCAG
Organism: Neoceratodus forsteri; assembly: GCA_016271365.2. NCBI lineage: Eukaryota > Metazoa > Chordata > Ceratodontiformes > Ceratodontidae > Neoceratodus > Neoceratodus forsteri. The sequence goes on along the minus strand of CM057455.1, from coordinate 630,610,978 downwards.
GGTTGATGAATTTGTTTCAACTAAACAAACTACACTGCCAAATTCATTACTTGCCTGCATTAAACTGCCACCGGCTAATCCAAGATATATAGAAATCAGAAAACACATTGGGGAGATAAAGGCCTTTGATATTCAGTCATTCTATACTATAGAAAACTCTGACTTTTGAAGACTCATACATGAAGTTAATCCTAAATACAAAATTACATCTGGCTTTATGATTTTTTGGCATGTTCTCCCCAGTATGTATGAAGTTGTATGCACACAAATGATGGCATTTCTAATACTGTAATGCAGAGCAGGTTATATGCATTTCAAATAGTGACATCTGGAGCATTATTTCACATCAGAGTTTATTACATCTCAGTGAGCATTGGGTGATTCCATATCAAGCAGTATCTCCATTCCCATCCCACTACTACAAGCCACTGTAGTAGCTATATATCTAAACAGACAGACTGACAGAGATACATTTCCGGAAAACCCTTACATAATGTTTCAGTCATGGAGGGTAGGCACAGTGGAGAAAATATGTTGCAGTTTATCTGATCACTGCTAGACATATTGATATGCTTTCATTATTTGATTGTGGACATCTTTTATCATTGGCAATGGTTGTTATATACTGATGGCAATGGATGATGGGGATTTTTGTAATGCACATTATTTTGCACATACACTAAAAGTAATGGTGAGTCATGTGCTTGATAAACATGCAAAGTTAGAAGAAAAACTTGATGTTATATGGGACATCTCTAAATATATATTTCATTCACTCAAATACATTGAGCTCTTCCACCATTACCAGCAGAAGCACAATACCCCTCTGCATTGATCAATTAAAACTGTTAGCAAATGGTGGAACTCCATCTTTAATATGGTGAGGAGACTCGTGAAATAGAAATCTCTTTCTAGTCTATAAAAATCAAGAACGTGGCCTGTGGAGGACATTTGTCAGGAGTCCAGAGGTGTTTTCTGCCAAACTTTGTTCTGGTTCTGCACACATATAAACAAGCCACCAAAGATTTCAGTGCAGAATCACTGACTCTTAGCATGGTCATTCCCATGATGAGTCTATGAATAAATTTCACACACACACACACACACACACACACTTCACAATCCTCTACAGAAGCCCAATGAAGCAAGGCTAATTCTGTTGGTGGTAGTTTTGGCAGTTTGGTGGAGATAGTGATGATGACAGAGATGATGATAGTAGATGAGGTGACACTACTAGTTCACTTGAGACATTGCAGCAGCAACAGGAGTCAATACTCATTAAAGATGTGGCAGGGATGTTTGTTACACTACTTGAAGATCAGTTTGAATGCATGAGGTTGTATGTGCAATTTGGAATGGCAACATGACTGGATCCAAGATACAACAACATGTTAATTTCCCCTGAACACATTGACTATATCATAAAATGTCATATCTATCTATCTATCTATCTATCTATCCATCTATCTATCTATCTATCTATCTATCTATCTATCTATATATTACAGTGGCATGGTAGTGCCACTATAATTATGGTTGAGTACCCCATTTAAGGTTAATTGTCAAATATTGCACCTTAATAACTTTGCAATCGTATGACAGATTTGCCTGGAATTTGGAATGCACGGTCTGGTGCCATAGATCTCTTGATCTGGCAAGTTGCATTACAGTCAGATGTACGGTTGCAGAGCTATAGTGTGCCAAACAACACATAAATTACTGATTTTTGCATGTTTCTTTGCTCATGCCTACAGCCCACATGATTTGTGTAATCAGTCTGAAAACATCTGGGAACATGCAGCCATGGTGCCTTTCGAAGATTTTATGAAAAAATATCAAACGGTTCTAAAGTTATTTAAAAAAAAACCTGACTCCCATTATAGTCTACGGGAAAAGTTAACAAACTATGCGCCACTGAGGGAAATGCAGTTTTACTGTCACAAATTACCCTTTTACTTTTGTGATTCAGCCATTTGTTTTTCAGTTGGTGGTCAGAAAAATGCTTAGTATTTAAATTTGGGACCCTCTAGGGACACAATTCTTGTTGTGTTCACCTAGTTGAGTCCTGAGGATGCTAGTCATGTCTTTTGTGGGGGTAAAACATCCCAGAAATATGTTTTTAAAATTTTTGTAAAAGTAGTGTCACAAAGTACTTTCACAAATGCAACACTTTTGTGATTTTTTTTTTTTTGTGACAGTGTCGTGATTTGCGAAAGTACTTTGAGACACTATGGCCAAAACAACAGGAAATCTTTACCACACTGCTGCATAACAACAGTTTGGTCTTTTGGGCTGCAATTTACAGGGAAGAAAGCCAACATCACATAGATGTGCCTTTTGGTGGTTTAGTGCCAAAATATAGCAGGGCTGCAAAGTAACAGTAGTCCGAAGTTGATGATTTCCCCCATAGGATAACATTATGGCGTCCACCAGGCCTTTTGGGTCTCGTATCTCGAAAACAGTTCAAGATACGGACTTTTTGTCACAAAATTCTTAGTCCCTCACTAGGAGGCTAAGTGCAAAACTAGCCTGGAAAGTCCATTAATAATATGAGATTTGAATTTTTTTTCTAAGTCGTACGATTCCCGAGATATAACAATTTAGTATTCCAAGTGCTTATTTTCCTGACCAAGGGCCACTATTATGCCCACATTCTTTGTATTCACTTTGCTTCTGGATGCACCTTTTTTGAACACAAAGCATGTGCATTTGTGTTACCGTTACCGTTAGCGTTTGCGGTTATGTTCCTGCTAGCATTTCTGTTACTGTTAGCTTTAGTGTTTCCGTTTGCATCACCGTGTGCATTACCATTTGTGTTTGTGCTTTTGTTTGCACTACAGTTTGCATTACTGTTTCTTGTTGTGTCACCATTGGCTTATCGTTTGCATTTGCATTACCGTTTGCATTTCTGTTAGCATTTCTGTTTGCATCACTGTGTGCATTTGCTTTTCCATTTGCATTACCTTTACTGTTTGCATTTTCATTACCATTTGCATTACCATTTCCATTTGCGTTTCCGTTGCCATTAGCATTTGCATTGGCACTTGCATTTCTGTTGTCGCTTGTGTTACTGTTTCCTTGTGCATTGCCATTGCCATTGCCGTTACCATTTGCATTTGTGTTTCTGTTTGCGTTACCATTACCATTTGCATTTCTGTTACCATTTGAGTTAACATTTATGTTTGCATTCATGTTTGCACTTGCTTTTCCATTACCGTTTGCGTTATCGTTTTCATTTGCGTCACCATGTGCATTACCATTTGCGTTTGTATTTGCACTTGCATTTGTGTTTCTGTTTGCACTACCATTACTGTTTGCATTTTTCTTGCCATTTGCGTTACCATCTGTGTTTAGTTTCATGTTTGCACTTACGTTTCCATTACCATTTGAGTTACCATTTCCATTTGGTTTTGCACTTGCGTTTGCATTACTATTTGCGTTACAGTTTCTTTTCACGTCACCATTGGCATTACCATTTCTGCTTGTGTTTGAGTTACCATTACTGTTTGCATTTTCATTACCATTTGCTCAGCCATTTGCATGTGCATTTCCGTTACTGTTACTGTTCACGTTACTGTTACTGTTACCATTTGTTTTTCCATTACCGTTCTCATTTGCATTTCCGTTTGTGTCACCATGTGCATTACCATTTGCGTTTGCATTTTTGCTTGTGTTTGTGTTTCCATTTGCATCACTGTTTCCTTTGGCATCACCATTGCTGTTATCGTTTACCTTTCCATTTGTGTTACTATTACCGTTTGAATTTTCATTACCATTTGTGTTACCATTTGCATTTCTATTACCATTAGCATTTGCACTTGCGTTTCTGTTGTTGCTTGTATTACTGTTTCCATTTGCGTGACAGTTGCCATTACCGTTTGCATTTGTGTATGTGTTACCATTTGCATTTCTGTTACCATTTGAGTTACCATTAGTGTTTGTGTTTATGTTTGTGCTTGCATTTCCATTACCATTTGCGCTATTGTTTCTATTTGCATCACCATGTGCATTACCATTTGAGCTTCTGTTTGTGTTACCATTAGCATTGCTGTTTCATTTTGCATCACCATTGGCGTTACCATTTGCGTTAACATTACCAATACCATTTGCATTTCCAGTACTGTTTTCATTAGCGTTTCGTTTCATCACCGTGTGTGTTACCATTTGTGTTTGTATTTGTGCTTGCATTTGTGTTTCCATTTGCGTTACCATTATCATTTGCATTTTCATCGCAGTTTGTGTTACCATCTGTGTTTGTGTTCACATTTGTGCTTGCGTTTGCTTACCATTTGTGTAACTGTTTCCTTTCGTGCCACCACTGGTGTTACCATTTCTGCTTGCATTTGTGTTACTGTTACTGTTACTGTTTCCATTTTTGTTACCGTTTGCGTTACCATTTGCTTATGCATTTCCATTACTGTTGCTGTTCTCATTACTGTTACTGTTACCGTTAGCATTGGCATTAATGTTAGTGTTAACATTCCCATTAGGATTACCATTACCATTGCCGTTAGCATTACTGTTAATGTTACTATTACTGTTAGGGTTATTACGCACAAATAGAAAGCATGGTGGGAGTGTGGGACCCTCCAACACCACATACCAGTCACTATTTATAGTGCACATTCTCAAAAAATTGGGAAATTCATGGAAAAAAAAAATCATTTTAATGCATCAGTTAGGGTTATTCCATAGCAACAAAAGTGAGAAAATTTAGTGTTAGGGTTGGCACCCCTTGCAGCCCATGCCCACCCCACCCCCACCAGCAGGCATCGGGGTGTGTGTTGGGGTCATTGGGCCTAACTCTTACCCCAGTCTCCTATATTGCACCATCTCAGCTTATTAACACATGGAATGGGGTGAGAGTTAAGGCTGATTACCCCAATGAACACGATGATGCTTGTTGGAGGGGTTGGGGTGGTTGTGGGTTGCAAGGGGTGCCAACCCTAACACTGAATTTCCTCACTTTTGTTGCTGTGGAACAACCCTAACTGATGCACTACATGGAGTTTTTTTTCCATGAATATATATATATATATATATATATATCATCTCCTCCTATATCATAGCGGACATAGTGAAGGGAGTTAGGAGCAAGATTTATTTATTTAGTTTTTGTTAACTGGGTAAGTGCACTAGCCAGAAATTGACTATTTTCATGCACAACCCAGGAGGATACAACAAAAAATAAAGACAGGTAATATTTCATGAGTACAGAACAATTACATATAGGACTGATCAAACAGTTCAATGACAGAATGTTGCAACCAGTCAAAACAACACTGCATAAAGCAAGTATTCATAAAAGGTTACATGTAGAGTAGGTAGAAACAGTTTGTAGAAGGATAACATTCAGCTGGATATACATTTCATGATGTAATAATGAAAGAGGGAGTCAGTGCAGGAAGAAACAGTGAACAGCAAGCACAGTACAACAGGGTAAGTAATTTAAGATTAATATGAGCAATTAAGGACTTTCAAAGCGAGATGGGGCAAGGAATAATCAACAGGGATGATAGGGATTGGGGTGAGTAAGGTGGTTGATAGTAGCGTGGGGAGTAAGGTGGCACATTGTAGGATTGGAGGTACGTGAAGGTGTGATGAAATCTAGTGGGGTCAAAGCAATTGCATAGGTCTGCAAGAGATAGATAGGGGCATACCTCCCTTTTGAAGCAGAGATGGGATCTTTACTGCCAAAGTGTAAGAGGAAGGGAGTTCCATAGCTGGGGCAACATAATGGAAAGCTCCAGTTCCTCTGGATGTGTGACAGCTTGTACATTAATTAAAGACTTATCAGCTGATCACATCCCATAAGAGGAGGTTTGGGGAACAAACAACACTGCAAGTGAGGAGGGAGTTTGTTGTCTGATTACAAAATTAATAAGGGAGCCTAGAGAGTATTGCCTGCAGGCAGAGGCATAGAGCCATTTCAGGTCTCTGTAAAGTTGACAATGGTGCTTGAGATGAGGAGACAAGGAGGCATACTGACATATAATATTAAATGTAATGTCCAATTTATGGAGAGTAGTTTTATGAGCAGCAGCAAAAATGGAAGCACTGTATGTGCGGGCTGGGAGCAGGCTACTTCTGGTGAGTGTCAGCTTCACAAAGGGAGTCAGCATGCAGCTGGTCTTGTAGGCAACACCCAGTTTAGCATTCACAGCTTTACTAATAGACTGTATATGAAGACTGAAATCCAGGGATTAGTCAAAGAGAACTCCCAGGTACTTAAAAGACATTACACACTCAATTTGTGTGCTTTCTAAATCGCATACCATCAGTGACATATGACAAGCCTTGAGTTTAGGGGCCAGAGCCTAGTAGCATAGCTTTAATTTTCTTTGCATTTTGTACAGCTTATGGGCATTCCGCCAGTTTTGTACATTTTTGAAGTCAGAGGAAAGGGATGCATTTATGCTGACAATATTAGCAGAGCTGGAATAGAAGACAAGATCATCTTCATAGAGAATGGATGAACAGCATTGAAAAACATCAGTAATATTGTTAATAAAAAGTGAGAAAAGAAGGAGACCCAGGATAGGGCCCTGAGATGCCCCAAAGTTAATGATAGTACTGTCAGATAGGGAGGAGTTAATTTCACAGTTTGGGTCCTGTTTGACAGATAGCTACTAAACCAGTCAACAGGGAATATGAATCACTTAGTACAGTGTAGAAAAGCAGTGGCAAAGGCAACAACAGGGGGTGAAAAGCTCAGATATCAGAGAGTGGAGAGAAGCAGGAGATGATCAACAAGATCAAAGGCCTTTGTAAGGTCAATAAAAAACACCCCATTAATAGTCCAGCATCCATGTTGGAAAGCATATCTGTTGTGAGTATGAGTACAGCCGTTGATGTACTATGACCTTTTCTGAAACCATGCTAGGTATCAGAGAGAAGGTTGTACCTGGTTATGTAGTCAATAGTTTAGCAAGTGACAAGTTTCTCTAGAATTATGCTTAGGACATAAATAATGGCTATTGGTCTGTAGTTGGTGATTTCTTTAGAGTTATATTTTTTGAAAATAGGCATTATGCAAGCAATTTTTCAGAGGTCTGGGACTACACTGAAAGAGAGAGACAATGTGCATATTTTAGCCAATGGAGAAGCAATGAGAGAAGCAGCAAGCTTCAGAAGCTGAGGTTCTAGTGAGTCTGAGCCAAAACTAGTGTTATCAGAGATAGATTTCAAGAGTTTCAGGACCTCTAAGCTTGAGATGGCCTTAAACTACAATGGTGGGGTGTTATGTAGCTTGTAAGAAGGAGAGCAGGGGCTGTCCAACCGGTGAGTAGGTGAGGACTGCGAGTGTGTTTTGGTAGATAGGAAGAAGGAGGTAAACTGGGACAGATCAGAGAATATTTGATTGAAATAAGTTTCTGTGGTGTTAGATGAGCTTGTTCATTGATGATTCCAAATTAGATATGGTGGTGGACAGTGAGGAAGGGAAGAGAGTATTGCAGGAGGATCAGGAAAGACTTGGACAGTGGTCAAACACATAGCAGTTGAGTTTCAGTGCTAGGAAGTGCAGTGTACTACATTTTGAGGACAGAAAAACCTAGTACAATTACCACTTGGGGACAGGAGCAGTTATCCATCTCTGAGGGGGAAAAGGATCTGGGTTTGGTGATCACAGGGAATATGAATCACTCAGTACAGTGTAGAAAAGCAGTGACAAAGGCAAACAGAATGCTGGGGTGCATTGCCAGGAGATTACTTCTAGGAGGGAAGAGTTTATTCTGCCACTGTACAAATCATTGGTAAGTCCACACTTGGAATACTGTGTGCAGTTCTGCTGCCCATACTTAAGGAGGGATGTCAGGTGAAGGGAGTTACAAAATGATCCAGGGAATAGGGGGTAAGCCCTATGGGGAGAGACTTAGAGAGCTCAACATGAACTCCCTGGAGGATAAAAGGGACAGAGGTGATATGATCAAGTCCATTAAGTACTTGAAGGGCATTAACAAAGGTGGTACTGAGGATATATTTAAATTGAAGAGGAAAGAGACAACAAGGGGACATAGCCTGAAACAGGTGGGAGGAAGATACAGGAGGGAGATGGGGAAGCCTTACTTCACAGAGAGAGAGTGGTGATGGCTTGGAACATGCTGCCTGAGGAGGGGATCTCATTGTAGTCAGTGGGGAGCTTTAAGAAGGTTTGTGATAGGTTCATGGGCAAGGTACAAACAGTAAGAGAATTGACCAGGGTGGTGAAGTCATGGAAGGAAAATGTGGCAGGAGGAAGGGAAAAGGGATGGGAGTAGCAGTTGTCTGAACTGTGAGCTGTGCTTTTGAGCAGACATGATAAATCTTAAGGCCTAAATTTGCTGGCAATCTCATATGTTTATTTGTTCATATAAATAAACTGTTGTGCACAATTATGCTGGATCAACAAATATAGCTTGAGGTTGGACTTGCAATTTGGATTGGCAACATGCCTGGATCCAAAGTATAATGATATGTTAATTTCCCCTGAACACATGTACTATATCATAAATAAGCTGTTATGCACAATTATGCTAGAGCAGCAAATATAGCTTGAAGAAACCATAAAGGATGCACATATGCAACATTCTAGTTATGCTGCTGTTTCTCTTTCATAGTTATCTCATTGTACCAGTGTCAGGTATGAACTAGAAGATATTGAAGATTTGGGCAGTGATGATCCTGTGACAGCCAAGGATATTTGGGAGCTTCTGCATACTGAATGGTGGTGCCCTTAAGATATTTTAGAGTGCAACTCAAATTTATTACCTGAGTACATGATGCAGGTATTTCTAGAAGTTCCATTTTATAGAAGAAAGTAGTGATCAAATCAAATGCTGACAAGGCTAAGCGGCAATTTTGCCACCACTGGCTATCATGGCTTAATTTTCTTAGAAACTTGTCAACACTGGTCACTTATAAAATATATTTACAGTAAATACAACTGGGGATGTTGCATTACCATAGCACTCAAGGCTAGAGCCAAAGTATCTTGAATTCTTAACTTACAATAACCAAACATTTACATATCAACTTTTTACTATCCATTTCATTATTCCCATATCCAATCAGTGACATCTTCTACTATTCCATGTACAGCACATTGCAGGGACAAGTCTACACAGACTTCACAGCCTGGCTCATCACACTCAACAGAATTGACAGCACAAGAACTACTTGAATGGACATCCAGGGGAGAAGATGGGGGGAAGGGGGGACAACTGTCCAGTGCGCAGTGGCTCAGGGGTGCCAAAAAGGGGGCTCATAAGGGGACCTGTAACAGGGGGTGTGAGGCTAAGGGGAGCCCACTCCTAAAGGTGAGTCCTGGGCCCAGGAATTTCTATTGGCACCCTTGTGGACATCACCAGTATAAGTCCTCCTCCTGATAACACAATGACAACTTTCATGTTATCAACAGTTAGTTCAATATAATCATGTGTGTCACTCACACGACATCATTATCAGACAAATAAGACCCATAATCTCACAACACCCATAATGAATGGAAAAGTGGTAGAATGACTAACTGCCCATGCACAAGTGCAGAGTTCTTTAATCTGACCTCATGTTGTCAACTGGCTGCAAGTTTAGTTTCAATGCAGCTGACCCAACTTCCTTCAAATTAAATTCTATTAACATAACATAACTTAAAACTATAAGGGGGGGAAACAATAAACACAAAATCAAACAACATCTCTTTCCATGGATAATGCAATATTTATTAAGGACAATAACATAACCATAATAACTTTGCATTTGTATTATGTTTTTGATCCATAATTATTTTAGGTACATATTATTATGTAGTTTAAAATGTAAGGGCAAAAAAGAATACAGTAACTGCCATGAAGAAAAAGTGTAGAATTAAGGAGGTATGAGCCATGAGCTCAAAAATAAATAGACACTATTTTAATGTATAGTAGAACATTGTTACTGTAAGAAATTCATCTTTTCCTATCGTTATTAATACCATCGATGTGACGTACCATTGTTGTTAACCCATTGATGGTACATCACATCAATAGTATAACAAAATGGAACTGACACACTCAGCCGTCCGCTAGGCAGCATGGGCAGCCACGCAATGCAATCACCATTTGAACTCTATGAATGAACTGACACTTCACATAGGTTACATAATACAAAGGCCAGCAGCTACTTTTCCTGAGCAAGAAGCACAAAACTTTCAAAGTGGATTTCTCTCCCCTCCCCATTGCCACTCATACGGAAACTCTGATATAAGTCCTTTACTTTCTCCCTGTAATGCCTGTCTGTTAGTCCTTTTTTTTTATCCAGTACTTGCCTCTTAAATAAGTCATCATATTTTTGTATTCTCTCCCCTGTCTGTTTCTCACAGTTCTGAATGCCACAGCTCTGAACCATACTGCATTTCCTATCTATCCACAGCACAACCATAGAAAATGTTTTACGGCTTAACTGATTAGATGTAGCATGTCACATGATCCATGCCTATGGTCGTAACTATTGTGACTTTTGTTTCCTTTTTTGAACAGTTTTTACTGTTATTTGTTCATAATAAAAATCTGTACCATTTTTAAGAGGCTGTCTGGTATTTAAATAAAGGATTTTTTTTTTTTGTACCGAGTCAAGGTAGTGTGTAGTGTGGCTGTTATCAGTATAAGGTAAGAAAAGGACTGCCACTATTTATTGTATAAAATAAATGGAAACTTAGCATGAGTCATCAGTTAGCCACGATGCCCATACACTATAAAAAGACAATGTATGGGCATCAGTGATCAACCACACTATGCTAACATCTCATGGTTCCCTTGGCAACTGTGGTAAACCTCTCGAGCTGCACTCTCAAGGTTTACCTAAGTTGCCAAGGGGACCACTTGATGCTAGCATAGTGTGGTTAATCACCAATGCCCATACATTATCCTCTATATAATGTATGGGTAGCCCTTATTACCCACTGAAATCAAACAGATTACAACCTTGTAATTCTACTGTTGTGATGTCAGAACCTTATAAACCTATCTCATCTATGTCATAACAGTGGGTTTAGAAAACAGAATGCCAGTGTTATTTAGTATTCTACACACCCAGAATGTGATTGTTAGTCTCAGTATAGTATTCAAATAACATTCCAGTCATCTTAGTTTATTGTTACAGAGTCTAGCAATCTCTATGTCGTCTGATAGAGATTTTAACTCTGGTGCTATTTCACCCTGCTGTCATTCAGTCAGTGTATCCTAATAAATTGTTTTCCTACACAATCATGTGGCTGTATTGCAGATTCATTAATAAGGTAAGGCTAAATTACTTGTGTTCGCGGGGGGTAACTTCTCATGTCGAGTCCCATACACTGTAAATGACAATGCCTGATGTACAGGTGATAACCATGGTGTAATCATCTCTCGTGGTTACTAGGGCAACTGTAAACCTCTTGAGCTGTGCTCTTGAGGTTTACTGATGCCCTAGTAACCACTCAAGGTGATTATACCATGGTTATCACATGTACATCAGGCATTATCCTCTATATTATAGCTAAGCAGTGGGCCATTGTGGTCCTAGTGGGCTGCAAACTGTGTCACACTACCACAAACACATCAATAACTAACAGTGGAATGCAAACACCACCTGCCACAAGTACGCTATAGTAGTTAATAATCATTAAAGACCTTATGGATTCTTTGCTCTCTGTTTGTAGCCTGTTTTACCCTAAGCCAATCAGTGCCCTGGGAGCTGAAGTGGTTTTGTCTTAATTATGGAAGTTAATTCAAATTAATAGGGCCCAACTCAAAGACAAACTGACAATGTCAATGGTATGTTTTTCTCACCTTTAGCTACAGGTAGGTCCTATATTAATTTAAACATTTTCATCAGCGTTATGACTATGATGAAGGACACTGTTCATAAAGATGCAACAACTGCCATGGTTAGATATTTCCAGATATTTCTCAATATTTGATAAAGGATGTGATTTATCCAAAACGCATCAAGCTGCTGGCATGCTAAATAAAATATTTTTTAACTTGGAGACCTGTGCCCTTGTTACTGAGGTTGGTGTATGCTCAACTTCTTGGTTTTGTATGTCTATTTTTGGTTTGATGCACAACTTGCCTTGTGCATACTCTAAGCTCGAATTTTTCAATATTTCTAAAGAGATTCAGTCTGGTGGCACTACAGTGGTATGACAGGCAGGCAGGACATCTAGCTAGCGAGACAGTTATCACAGATAAATAAGAAACTATCTTTCCATGTTTTTTGCTGCAACTGTAAATGTTCCCTTTAACAATGAAGTGGGTCAGTGTATGAAAATATAGTGTTGTATCATTCCTTTTTAATTTTCGGAGACCATATAATATGACAAAAACTCATTCCATGGCCTGTATCAAGCTAAATCAGTGCACCAAGGGCATTTTATCTCTACGTATGCCCTGTCATGCAATATTTTTTACTTCAAAGGCTCTTTCTCCAGAGTACTACTTTCTTCTGTGATCTTAATTAATAGGTTCAAAAGGAAATGGAACCAACAGAAATCTCCCGTGTGTGTTCTTAATTATGTAGTTCTCCCAACTGACTTCCTGTACAACTTCAATACAGTTTAAAATCTTTTCGTTTGGCAATGTAACTAAAAAAAATGGCCTAAATATGACTAAATCATCTGAATTTCAAAAAAGCATGCATTGTATTGTATATCAAAATTAGTCATATTACATAAAATTGGGGCACCTTGGCTTTATTCAGCTTTGCTATTCCTATCTGTGTTTTGACCTTTGCCATTCAGTATCTGACTTTGGTGTAATGCTTGTAGAGTTTCAGTGACAGAAAACTGAATTACAAAATGGTTCAATTACAAGCAGATCATTGCACCAAAATAAACTCATAAAAAAGCAAGCAACTGAAGTTAGTATCTTCATATTAATCATTCTTGCTGTTTATTCCTGGCATAAAGCTATAATATTTTTTTATTGGTAGTTACTGTTTAGATCTCATTATGTGCACATGCTCTTTATTCTCAGTGACAAGAATGTCCTTTAGTAATATTGATTAGGATTAAGGAATTTGGGGATGCCGAGGGTCATGACTGTATTCAATAGCAATTACGAATACAAGGAACTAAAAACAAAAAATACTTCAGGCTTTAGAAGACGTAGTTCATATCAGTTTATTTATGGCTTATATATAATCCATGTCAGGGATCCCTTGTTCAACAGTCAGAGTAATTTGTGTAACTAAAAACATCTATTTACAGTATATTGTACCTGTGAAAGCAATTAATCATTAAAATGCATGCATAACAGAAAACTACAAATGGACTCCTTTAAAATCTCTACAGTGTGGTTAAAGGGAGCATTCTTAGGCATCAATTTAGTTTCAACAGATTACACACTGTCCAACTGCATTATTACTCTCAACCATACATGGACTTCATTCTCAAAATGAATTCTACCAAAAGTGAACAGCAGGATGCAACTTTTCAAAACTATTATCCAAAGTGCATGGAAAGCAGTTATGTACACTTCTTACAACACGGGCAAATGCAGCAAAGCCATGTAAAGTGCAATAATGGCCCTGCTAGGCTTTTAAGTTAAAAATACAATAGTTCAAAGTAATCTGGAGTACTATCTTACATTATCTATGTTTTGATGCTATCTACTTTCAAGGTGTTTATAGCTCAGCAATTTCTCTCTTGTAAATAAACCATTCCTACCTATTTTAGTAGGGAGCATTTTAACAAAAAACTCTGAAAATGGATGCTGGTATCACTGTTATACCCAATCAATTGTTATTTATTGGAATAATTCTGACACATTTTGAAAACATTTCTTGCCACCCCCCCCCCACACACACACACTCCTAAGAGCCACTTTAGTGGCTCACTTTTCATAGCCATCTATTAGACATGAAAGGACCATTGAGGTTAAATGTTCTGAGATTTAAAATGAGTATTGCATTTTTGTTTTTTAAATTGTAGTTATTATTCCTGAATTGCATTTAATTAATTTGGGGTGCAATAACAATAATTTTAACTAACTGGGCATTTCACCTTTTTTCAGTGTTCTTGGAGACTGGCAGGGATTTGGGTGGCTGGATGGACTTTGAGGTCTTTTTACACTAACACTCTCTATACTTTAATATTTTAAAGACTGAAGTGCTGATGAAAACTAGAAAATGACAAGGTTGTCCTTAATGGAATGCCATTAGAACATTCTGATACAGAAGCCAATATCATACCAAGTTTTGACTGTTATGTGTTCTAGAATAAGGACCATGATCCACATAGGATGGAGGTAAGATGGCAACTAACCTAACTAAAGGAAGTTCCTCTATGTTACCATTCTAAGATGTTGCATAGCTTACTAGATATGCTGGCTTGGTTACATTGTCACGTACATTATCACTACATATTCACTGTTGATCAGAGGAGTGCAACTGATAGTTTCTAGGGCTGTGTTTGATGCTGCTCAGTAAGAGGGTTAGACACACTAAACACTTGCATTTGGGAAAAAAACAGCCTACCTGGAATGGAGCTCAGTGAGGTAACAGAGAGCTGAAGTTAGCAACAGAGACCAACAGGGAGTAGGGCTAGTGCCACATTGCAATTGCCTCCCAACTGCCCCTCCACCCTTCGACCCTTAGCCAGTTTCTTTCTTTTATACTAGTGAGATTACGGCTGCACTGAACTGACAAGCCAAGCTCTTCAGAACTGTGGACAGACTGTGCAGTCCGGCTGTCTGTAGTTACAGAGAGCATTGTCACAGGAGAAATGTGACAAATTCACTCACTTCTTTGCAGATAAGATTGTTGACATCAGGTCAGAGATTGGCCAGACCCGCTTCAGCAGGAGTGATGGTGATCGGTGGGAGTTTGCATCACCTCAAGCTATTTGGTGAGCTTCTGGCCAGGTGGCAATCTTGAATGTCATGATGGGCATCCAGAATATGCAGCTGACTTACTGTGGTTTGGATCCAGGCTCTACATATCTCCTTGTGGGATGTGTGGATGTCATTGGCCTGGTCCTAGCTGAGATAGTTCAGTGTTCTTTACAGACCATGGAGTTTCCTCAAGAAACCTTCTCTTGACCTGGACTGTCTTGCCAACTACAGGCTGGTCTCTAACCTTCCCTTTGTGGGGAAGGTTATTGAGAAGGTGGTCATGCTGCAGCTGGAGGACCATCTTGCCATCAATGACATCTATGATTCCTTCCAGTTGGGATTTAGGAAGAGGCACAGTACTGAGACTGCCCTTGTTCGGGTGCTCAGCGACCTCCTTATAGTGAGAGATTGGAGGAGTTGGTCCATCTTAGTCCTCCTAGATCTTTCCACAGCATTTGACATTGTGGACCATGGGATATTGCTGGAGTGCCTGCAGTTGATCTGTGGACTGTTGGGTACAGTCCTGAGAAGGTTTCAATCCTTCCTCACTGGCAGGTTTTAGAGACTGGTGCCAGGAATTTTTTTCCTCTGACCTATTTTCCTTCTGCTGCATTATTACAGGGTGTGCCCCCAGGTGTGTGCTTACAGATTACTGCTATAATCTTCTGATTCAAATTGTCTTTTGCAAGGAATATCTTCTGTTACTGCTTTATTTTTCTCTGTAGCAAAGTGTTTCTTACAAAGTATATCTTCTGTGAAATTATTACAGGTGGTGCTTTACAGTTTTTCAGTTTTATATATCATTAGGATGAGCTTTCAGGGCTACTGCATGTGTTGCTGGCTGATTGTTTCTGTTCTTACAGTACCTCCTTGTTTCTTTTGTCAGTGGCTCTTCTTTTTCAGCAGGGGAAGGGCCCAGCCACCCACCGGCATCCCCAATGACCCCACACTACACTCCTTTTGTAGGGTAGCACAGTCATGACATTTCCTGTAGCAAAACAGGAAGGGGGCACATCAGAGGGGTATCCACACAGTGACCTCATTTACAGGGGCACTAGTAATTTAACTTGTTATAAAATGTTAAACAAAAACAAACAAACAAAACACAAAATCAAACCTTTGCTTTCATTTCCGTCCTTCTAATTACACTGACCAGGTTATAAACACAACAACATATCTGGAATGGATATCATTAACTGCAGGTACTGCAGAACACTTTTCAGAAGGACAGTTTTACAGGATTTAGGAGACTGTCCTACATGCTGGGCCATTGGAGATCAAAGGGCTCAGATTCAGGCAGCATGGGCAGAGATTTCATGCCTCAAACTGCATATTCAAGAGGAAATATATTATAAGAACTGCCCGCCATTTCCACAACATCCAACAGAAGCACCTTGACTGGAGAGGGTAGTTGGTCCAGGAGGTTGGCAAGTGATTACAAGGGGCAAATCGAGTGCCCTATCACTCATTGCTCTCCAACATATCACCTTCACAAACCATATAAAAACTACAAATACTGTAAGTATCTTCCTGAAGCTCCAAAATAAAACAAAGGGGCAAAGGACACTGCAGAGCAGGACACCACAGCACAGGAGCTAGCACAACAAAACTTGCCCAAAACAGGAACCAAAACAAACAAAAAAAAAAGCAAAAAGGAAATCTAAAAAACTTCTGATCATAGGAGACTCCATGATTCGGGAAGTTGATACCTATCTCCAGCCAGGGGTAATGGTCAGATATTTCCGAGGTACATCAGCATGGAGAGACACTGACTGCATTGCTAATACTGTTCAGGAAGCAGGAGAAAACATTGACATCCTGGTACACATAGGGACTAACGATCTCACCAGTCAGTCAGTTGTGGAGACCAAGGAACACATGACCAGGCTGGGTGACAAACTATGATCCAGTTCATCTGACATCTCCTTCTCTGAGATCCTGTCAGCCTGGGAGATGGGTGCAGATGGATGGACGGTCAGAGAAGGGGAGATGGGGAGTTCAACTTGTGCCTCAAGAGCTGGTGCCAGGAAAAAGCACACAAATTTGTAGGGAACTGGCAGTTGTTTTGGGAGCAAAAGTTCTTTAAATTTGATGGACTGCATCTGACTAAGGAGGAAGTCAGTGATTGGGGCAGAAGTTTGAGATTTTTGCAGAATATTTAAACTAGCAAATGGGGAGAGGGGTGCAGCACCCCATACGTTGAATGGGAAGAACATCCTTTCCCCTCAGCTAGTGGTCAAACAGGAGTTCAGCATGTTTGTAGTTCCTTTGCATCACACGGTAAGGAAAAAGGTCCATCTCCCCATATGATGCACAGGGGAAATGCCAGACCTCACCCAACAACTAACACACCAAAATCTGTCCAATGGAAAATCATGTACACAAATGCTTGCAGTCTGGGAAATAAGATCCTAGACCTGCAAGCAATAATGACAGAGACTAAACTGGACATAGTAGCCATTAACAAGACATGGTTTACCAGTAACCACAATTGGGAGACTTCAGTGCCTGGCTATGTACTATTCAGAAGAGACCGAGGTGCAAAAAGTGGGAAGGGGGTGGAGTGGACCTTTATGTCAATGAAAATATCAAAGCTACAGCAATTCAGAATACACATAAGGAGCCAGAAGAACTGTGGGTCACCCTGTAAACAGGAAATGGGACAGCCATTCAAAATGGGGTTGTCTACAGGCTCCAGACCAGGGGGAGGACATAGACACATTACTGTTAGAAGATATACAAAACATGACAGCTAAAGGGGAGGTTCTGATAATGGGAGACTTCAGCACGCCAGATACAGATTGGTCATTACCAGCAGGAACATCTTCCAGAACATGGTGGATTCCCTGCAGGGGGAGGGCCTCAAACAACTGGATCAACAACCCACAAGAGACAGGGCTATCCTAGATCTAGTACTGACTAACAGGAAAAAAATCACAGATCTACAGGTAGAAGGTTACCTGGGGGCCAGAGACCATCACATTGTATGATTCAGTTTGGCCACTGGAACTAAATCATCCCATTCCAAGGCAAATATATGGGACTTCAGAGAAACTGACTTTGATAAGATGGCCAACAGAGTTAACCTAGCCCTGGCAAAAAGAAATACAGGTGAGAGGCTACAGGAAAAGTGGGCAAGCATTAAGGATGCAATACTTGAAACAACATCCCATTGTGTTAAAGAGAAAAGGAAGTGCAAAAGAAGAAGGAAACCACTTTGGTTCTCAAAAACAGTAGCAGAAAAGGTCAGAGCCAAAAGGCTGGCCTTCAGGAAATATAAGAGAATGCAGCAGGATGAATATAGGGAGGCATACCAAACTTCCTTAAGAGAAGCTGGGAAGGAAGGAGGCAGGCAAAGGCCCAAACTGAGGAAACACTAGAACAAACAGTAAAAGAAGGGGACAAGACTTTCTATAGATACATTAGTGAAAGAAGAAAGTCCAGAGGGGCATTGCTAAGATCAAAGGGGATAAGGGGGCATGTGAGGAGGAGGACCAAGTAAAAGCATCTATCCTATATAGATACTTCTGCTCAGTATTAACTGAAAAGAAGGTAGGGCAAGGCCCACAGTTCAGCACCATGGACATGGGGGGGAGGTGTGCACTAGTCCCTTCACAAAAGAAAGGGTACTACAAGAGCTCAATAAGCTCAGGGTGGAAAAGGCAATGGGACCTGATGGCATATATCCCAGGGTACTAAAGGAGCTAAGAGTGGAACTAGCAGATCCATTAGCAGAACTGTTTAGTAAGTCTCTCAGCACAGTAGAGGTCCAAGAAGACTGGAAAAGGGCTAATGTGATCCCACTCCACAATAGTGGTATCAGGGAGGAAGCAGGGAACTACAGACCAGTCAGTCTTACCTCAGTAGTGGGCAAGATTATAGAGGCACTCCTTAGGGGAAAGGATAGTGCAACACCTGGAATCCATAGGAGCACAGGATCCAAGACAGCATGGGTTTACAAAAGGAAGGTCCTGTTAAACTAATCTCATAGATTTCTTTAACTGGGTAACCAGAGTGGTGGACCAAGGGGGGAGCAGCTGATATCACCTACCTTTACTTCAGCAAAGCTTTTGATACTGTTCCACATAGTAGATTGATTAATAAGCTGGGTAGGCTTGGGGTGGTGAGAAGTTGGTTAACTGGGTGGAGAACTAGTTGACTGGGCAGAAAACAGAGAGTGGTGGTAAATGGTATACAGTCAGAAGAGATGCAAGTCACAAGTTGGGTTCCTCAGGGATCAGTCCTGGGGCAGTCCTTTTCAATATCTTCATCAGTGAAATTGTAGATGGACAGGAGGGAAAGGTTTGTCTGTTTGCAGATGACAGCAATATCTGCAACAGAGTAGATGATACAGATTGGGTGGGCAGAATGAGAAGAGATCTGGATAAACTGGAAAAATTGTCAGAAAAGTGGCAACTGGGGTTTACTGCAAAGAAGTGCAAGATCATGCACATAGGGAAGAGAAACCCTGAAGCCACCTATAGACTGGGAGGGGAGTTGATGGCAGTTACAAGGGAAGAAAGAGACTTTGGCATCAACATCACCAGTGACCTTAAATCTTTCAAGCAGACTACTAAAGCAGTAGGTAAGGCTTGGGGGATATTGGGGTGTATTAGTAGG
Source organism: Neoceratodus forsteri (assembly GCA_016271365.2). Taxonomy (NCBI): domain Eukaryota; kingdom Metazoa; phylum Chordata; order Ceratodontiformes; family Ceratodontidae; genus Neoceratodus; species Neoceratodus forsteri. The sequence goes on along the minus strand of CM057455.1, from coordinate 630,591,533 downwards.
GGTATCACAAGTCGGAAGAGGGAGGTAATAATCCCTCTTTACAAGACAATGGTTAGGCCCCATCTAGATTACTGCATGCAGTACTGGAGGCCACACTTTCACAAGGACATTAACCAGATTGAGGCAGTCCAGAAAAGGGCAACCAAAATGGTGCAGGGACTGCATCAGAAAACATATGAAGACAGATTAACGGAGCTCAATATGTATACCCTAGAGCAAAGGAGAGAGAGAGGTGATATGCTCGAATCATTCAAACACCTTAGGGGCATTAACAAGGTGAAAGAGTCTATGATGTTTCAATATAAGAACAATAGCAGGACAAGAGGACACAACATGAGATTAGAGGGATGCCTATTAAGGGGTAATGTGAGGAAGTTTTTTTTCAGAGAAAGGGTGGTGGATGCATGGAATGGCCTACCTCAGAAAGTGGTGGATATGAATACAGTGCAAGGCTTCAAACAGGCATGGGATAGGCATAAGGGAGCAATAAAGATGAGTATGAATAGATAGGCCATTGCCAGAGCAAAGGCCGATGGCACATTCATAAGGTAGAAAAAGAAATAGGCATACTTGATGTGCCTTGTGGTCCTTATCTACCGTCAGCTTGTATGTTTCTATGTTACACCACATGCAAAGTCCCCCAGAATGTACTGCACAGTCACTCATGCATGCAGTGGTCATACAGAGTCCCCAGAATTTTTCTGCATCCCCAAAATGTAACTTTCTTGTGTCCAGAAAGTTTACATTCTCTGAGATGATTTCATGATCACAGCATCTTGCCATACCGTGTGAAGGAGGGATAACATGACATGAATACTTTCAGTGTTCCGTCAGAAATGATGACTGTGAGAGAACTGTTGGTGGTCCAAAGTGTGCTGCTATTCCAGCGAATGTGATGGAAGGGTGCACTTTGTGTGAACACTAATAGTAGCCTTGGTGAGTTTATATACATACATATATACAGTATATATACATACATATATACAGTATATATATATATATATATATATATATATATGTATTTTCTATGTGGGGTGTTGACATATATAAACATGCACTCCTTAGTATTGTTTTGTATCACAGGTCACATACTCTTGGTGTGCACATTCCAGTGCTTGATGAGAAATTTTGGTGTTGACATTGGAAATGGAATACTCTCAAGCCAATGAAGGTATTTTTTGGGGGGTTGGGAGCATATTTGCTAGTAGGTCTCATTAATAATGGTCTATTATTTGGTTACTTCTTCACACATTTCATCTGCATCCTTCTCCAGTCTAGTAATGATGGTCATGGTCATGGTCATGGTCATCGATTGAAACGACTTCTGTGTGTTGCATGTCTGCCCCAGCCGGGGGGGGGCATGATGTTGAAGAAGTTCTTTGGATAAGGCAGCTATGACACAACAAAGTATCTGGAAGTTGCCTAAAAAAAGAAATGAAGGACTTATTACAACTTGATTGCAGCAGTAAGACATTATGTTTAAGCCGTGGCTGTTCCACCATGGATATCTGCATTAACACAGATAGCAAGCTGTCCCACTGCAATCATCAGATCAAAATTTAATTTAGTACCAGACTGTGTAACAAATACACTGTGTCAGTATCCCTGTGTCTCAACTCAAGTTACATTTCAAAACCACGTCTTGTCAAGTAACACAACCTGGGTCCAATTTTTTCAACACTGTCTTGGCTGCACAGCTGCAAATTTGGAATACAGTACATGATATGTTGCAGAAATATTTTTTGTGACATCCATGTCACCTAATTTATGAATTCTCTGTCGGATTTGTTACACTCTTATGAAAAAAGAAACAGATGAAATAAAATTTATATACTTACCAGTATGGATTGGAAATGGATATCCCATCGGTTCCTGTAGACAGTACTGCTGCTGTACCAATGATGCAGACCTTCAGTGAAGGAGAATCATTTGTTGCTAACCTGTAAAAAAACAAAATAAGTTGACTATATGTGTTTGACCATTGCAGTTCAGAAAAGCAACTCAAAATGAATCATACAGCTAAAGGAAGTTGAACGGCATGAAAAACATAAGTACTCATTCTCACTTTATAGTTTTAATAGTAAAAAGCCTTGTGCCTTTGGCTGATGGATGTGGTCTTCTGTTTGACTCCCTCTGCCTTGGCATGGTCAATGTAATGGAAAAACATTGTCATAATGACACTGGTGGTGGGTGGTGGTTATCATAGCTGCAGCACATGATGACATTTTCTCTCACATCTTCCTGCATCTGGGTGGCAGTGGTGATTTTAACAGAGGTCTTAAGGTTTTGGTGCTCCACGGTGACACACGGTAACATTCCCTATGGTGGCAGTGTAGAACAGTGGTCTTACGATGGTGGTAGTTCAGAGGCCAGGATATACTGTGTTCCTTGTTATAAATGTGATGAAGTGACATATGGAATTTGAGTCACTATGAGTGGGACAGTGATTTAACTTTATGAAAAAGAGAACATGTATCATACAAGACATGTGACAGCCTTTTGACCACTTAAGTTAAAACCTGGCAACATTAATCTCATCATCATTCCTCATCATCCTCAGAAAGAAAGCTGCCCTTGCAGTCTTCTATGTCTGAATTCTGACCACATGGAAATTCTTTCTCATTTGTGTTATCATCTACATCAGTAGTAGGCCACTTCATGCTGTCACTGCCACCAGGATGGTCCCTTTCTTCAACATCAGCAAAACCATGAGTATGCCTGGGTACCAAGATGGTGGCGGTGTATGAGCTGCCTGAGGTCTGAGTTCTGGGATCTAAGCTTAATTTTCATTTTACTTTATTTGTTTAATTGTAACTTTGTTTTTTTTGGTTTGTTTTAAGTTAGTTTTTAGTTTAGCTAGGGCTGTTAGTGAGTTATATAGTGTTCCCTAGTGAATTACGGGTTAATAGTTAGTTTTTCATCTGTTCTCCTTTGCCATTTGGGAGCTTTACATGATTTCAGTTGGTTTGTTATGGCAGCTCACTTTTGCCATATGTGAGTCTCGCTGTTTCAGCTGTTTTTGTGATGGCTGTACTCCCTCATCAGGGAACATGGACCACCTGACTAAGAGGGAGGGGACCGACGATGTGAGCGAATGAGCACTTTAAAAGGCTTTGAGGAATTCTCGTATGTGCACTTTAAAATAAAATCAAACATCTTATGGAATCAGGTATGCTCTCCTCTGCTTTTTGATATGTGCTAAAGGTTAAGTTATTGAAAAAGAGGTGAGGCAAGTGCTGGCATCTTGCGTTATCATTCACATTAACTGTTTTTAGCCAGGCACCGCCACTTCCGAGGTGCAGCATACTTTTCATGTTACAGACTTTTGTGGGTCGTGTCAAGAGGTCTGCCCCTGAGGGATTGTAGCTTTGTGTTGCCATTGGTTGGGTGCCAGGGCCTATGATTTAGTGTACTTGGAGGGGGGGCCTCCCCTTAGGTTCTAGTTTTCACTTCCCAGCCTGCTGCTGTGTTGGGGATTCCTTGAGCTGTGATCTGAATATCCTCAGGACTACAGTTTAACCTGAGGCCTGTTCTGGGCAGTTGAGGTTTGTCTTTTTTGTTAAACTGATTGGATTGACTTGGGTTTGATTTCTCACTATGCTGGACCTGGACTGACATTTTACTATAGTTCGCTCTTTTATATTTACAATATTTTAAGGGACACTTTAGATTTTATTGATTTGAATTTTTTTTACTGTCTGCTTGTCTCTCAAACTCTTGGTGAGAGCAGAGCCTGGGACTGGGAAGCCTTGGCATTGTTGGCCGGGGGAGGTGGGAGCTTCCCTGGACTATTCATTAAACATTTGGAATTACTTGCTTGATTTGCTGCAGAGGACTGCCAGATTATTTATATTGACATTAATTAAGGGTCTTATAATGCGGGGAGTTCTGGAAGGTTTTTAGAAGCAAGTCTAATCATAGGATTTAGGTCTGAATCGTTCAGATGCTTGATTTATCTGGTAATTATTGGGAGTTTATGTTGTGTGATAATAATTGTGTTTGAAATGTGTTGGGAGGGTTTTGAGATGGTCAGGCATTATTCTCCCACCATTCTCAGGGAGTCATGCCCTTTTGGCTGTCCCCCATTGCCAGCTGAGGTGAATAAGAGATGTCGAGCATTGGGGATAGTCAGAAGTCAATCAAAAAACGGGCAATCTGGGCATGGTGGGAGAATGGAGAGAGGTGGATGGATTGAGGTTGTTGGGACTAGGAGATGCCCTGGGCCAAAATAGGGTCAGGAAAGGGGGGTGTCCTGCCTGGTTCCCATAGCCAAGGGCTTCACAAATAGTGGGCAGATTTTGGGATCTTCCTTGTTGACCCATTCAAATCGGGCAGCGTTTTGCAATGTCAGATAGACTAGAAACAAAAAGGCTATTTTAGCTGATCTTGTTGGAACATCTGATCTGGCATGCACATCACCAAGACCTGGCTTAATGAGAATGCAGGCCCTGTTTTGGCATCTGCTGTTCCATCCGGGTTCTCAGTGATACACCACCCGAGATTTGATCATAGGGATGGAGGTGTAGCTACTGTGTTTAAAACAGAGCTGGACCTTGTGGATGTGCCAGTGAGGTGCACTTGATCCTTTGAGTGTATCCTAGGAGCAGATGTAGGGTTAAGGACATTCCTTATCTACCATCCAGCCAGTGATGGGGGAGAATTCCTGAAGGAATTTGCGGATTTCATTGTCGATGTTGCCTTGGAGTCACCCAGATGGTTAATTCTGGGTGACTTCAATGCCTGGGTTGACGATGAACTCTCACAGTTTGGAAATAATCTCCTCCAGCTTATGACTATGCTGGGCCTTACACAGGTGGTTACCTCTGCTACCCATATTGGGAGTCACTCTTTGCATCTTGTATTCCTCCTGGGGATGGAGATCATGGATCTGGGGGTGGAATCAGTCAGTTAATCAGACCATCACACCATAAGGTTAAGTTTCAGGGCACCCCCAAGTAGGCCTGCCCCTACAGAGATGGTCCAGTACTGCCCTTTAAGGGGAGTTACCCCATAAGGCCTATCAGCGGTGCTTGATCTATCGGGTTTATTGAGTGAATGCATGAGTACAGATGATCTTGTACTGGCTTATAATAAGGTGATGAGAGACACTCTGGACTCAACAGTTCCTGTTCGTGTTCACCTATTCACTCTGCCCCCAAGGACCCCTTGGTTTGATGGGTTCTTGAAGGAGCTGAGGAGGGTGGGTCTAAGGCTAGAGATAGCGTGGAGGAAATCTGGCCTTGATGCTGACAGGCTTAGATTTATGGAACATTATAAGGTATATCAATCCTCAATCACCCATAAGAAGGCAAAATTCCTGTCTGGGGAGATTGCTGATGCATGGTATTGCCCAGTTCTGCACTTTTGGACTGTGGACAGACTGTGCAATCCAGTCTGTCTTCAGTCTGGAAGAGGTTTTTCACAAATAAAGTGTGATGAGCTTGCTCGATTTTTTGCAGATAAAGGTTGCCAGCACCAGTTCGCAGAACGGCCCAACTCCCTCTATGAGGGATTGTGGAGATCGGCAGGAGGTTGTGTGCACCCATTCTGCCTGGTCTGACTTCTGCTGGCCAGAATTCTCGGGCATTGTGAGGATTGTCCAGACCTTGTGACCAACCAGCTGTAGTTTGGATATGTGCCATACGCTGTTATTGGTACGTTGTGTAGATGTCATCTGCCCAATCCTTGCTGAAATTGTCCGGTGTTCCTTTGAAAAGGGGTTTTTCCCTGATCCCCTCAAGAAGGCAGTCATTCAACCACTCCTTAAAAAACGTTCCTTGGATCCAGATTGTCTAGCAAACTACAGACCTGTCTCTAATCTTTGTGTGTAAGGTTATTGAAAAGGTTGTTGCGTTACAGCTGGATGACCATTTTAAAACCCACAGAGTCTTTGATGCACTAAAATCTGAGTTTAGGAAGAGACATAACACAGAGACTACCCTTGTTTGGGTGTTAAATGATCTTCTAATTGTGAGAGATCGAAAGGATCATACTGTCTTAGTCCTTCTTGATCTCTCTGCGGCATTTGACACTGTAGACCATGGTCTGCTTTTGGACTGCCTGTTGTATTTCTGTGGACTGCCTGCTACAGTCCTAAGCTGGTTTCGATCCTTCCTCATGGGCAGGTCACAGAGGGTTGTCACTGGAATTTATTCCTCTGATGCCCTCCCCCTGTCCTGTAGGGTGCTGCAGGAATCCATATTGGCATCCACATTGTTTTCAGTGTACATGCTGCCATTGGGAGATATTATTAGACAATACAGTTTGATTTTTCACTGTTATGCAGATGATACCCAACTGTATATGTCCTTTATGCCCGGACAGGATGATGCGGTCTCTGTGCTTAACAACCGTCTAACTGAGATCAAGAATTGGATGTGCACTAGCTGGCTGAGGTGTTGGTTGTGGACCAGGGTCATCCGGAGGTGGATCTTGGGGCTGGGCATCCTTCGGGTTAATGGCTTGATGGATCCAGCTCATGACCTCAGACCAGGTGCGTAACCTGTGTGTTATTTTTGATAGCAGTTTGACCATGAAATCTCAGGTGTCTGCTGTCAGTAAATCTTCCTTTTACCATCTAAGGAATATCACCCAGGTGAAACACCTGGTTACCCTGTCTGACCTTCCTACACTGTTCCACGTCTTTGTAACCACCCGCCTTGATTACTGCAATGCCCTCTACCTAGGGCTTCTGGGGGTTGATATCCGCTGCTTGCAGCTGCTGCAGAATGTGGCAGCCAAGCTTTTGACTGGTACATCTACAGTAGGACTAGTCATATTATGCCTGTGCTGCTTGAACTGCACTGGCTGCCGGTACAGTAGCAGATCACCTTTAAGGTCGGTTTGCTGACCTATGAAGCCCTACATGAGCATGGACCCCAATATCTGCAAGAGCTCCTTATTCCCTACTGGCCCCACTGCTCACTCTGACCCTCCAATGAGGGATTGCTAGAAATTTCCCAGAATTTGTTTAAAAACATCTGGGGCATGTGCTTTTTCTTATGCTGCACCCACCCTGTGGAATTCTCTACCTCGTTGGTTAAGAGAATGCCTGACCATCATGAGTTTTAAATCTGAACTTAAAACGTATTTGTTTTATCAAACTTTCTCTGTATGTTTCTAAATTTTTATTATTATTTTTGTTTATATTGTATTTTATTGTACAGTACCTTGATAATTTGAAAGGTGTTTAAGAAATAAATTTTACCTCATCTTATGAATACTGAGTTTGCAGTCTGAGCTGGTATGTGCCTCTCATTCATTTTTATGAATGTCAGCAAACTGACATTTGCAGGAGAGAGGTTTGAATGACGATCCTAAGCTATTGCATTTGCTGAGCTGAATACCCTCTCGACATTCACACTGGAGGGTGGGCATGTCAGGTACTTCAGTGCCACAGCAGTCAGCTCTGGCCATTCACTGACCTTTCCAGTCCAGTATAAAAGGGGATCATCAGTGATTGACAGATGCCTGTTTTCAGACACATATGACTCAACCATTCACTGTACTGCTCTAAGTTCAGTGGTTGATGCATCATCCGTTTCTCCGGAATCATTTATATCACAAATTCCCACTTGGGACAAAGCCTCCTAAAGTGGGTTAACGCCAGCCACTTTTGATGACAGACCACCTGGAACTGCAGTCCTCTTCCCCTTACAGGATATTCTTGATACTACTTCTCCAGGTTCACTTTCATCCTGATTATGCTGCTCAGGTTTCCTGACTTTGGCATGTGACTTCTGTGCCCCATGAACCAAGCGCGCACCAGTTGCCCACTGACATTTTTTTACCTGTTCAGGCACACCCTCCAATACTAAGGCAATTACACGTTTGTATCATAGGTCCAGCATTGTTGCTATTGCAAAGTTGTCACTACGCTGAATGCTCAAGATGTGATGGTCGAATACTGTCAGCATGTGTTTCAACAACACACTGCTAGCAGTGTCTCCGGCAACATCAAGGCTATGCTGTACATCTATCAATGTCTGCCTCAGCACCCGCTGGAGTGGAATTGATTGGCTAATGGAGGCAGACTCACCACTCACTGCCTGTGTAGCATGTTCAAAAGTCCTCAAGATTCTTATTACAGAGTCCATGAGGCACTACTGTTCAGTCATCATAGACATGAAGGCCCTGGAATTGTCATGGCTAGTGTGCATGACAAGATATTCTGAGATGACTTTGTACTGTTCATACAATCTCTCCACCATGTATAAAGTGGAGTTCCACTGGATGACAACTTTCAGCTTCAAGCAGTGCTGCGTGAGGCTGTTTTGGATCTGCAACTGCCAAAGTTGGTCATGGGCCTTTGCAGAGCGTGAAAAGTGAGAACAGATGTGGCGTGCAACTGTCAGCATTTACTTTCTATCAGGGTGCTGCAGAAACTCCTGCATCACAAGATTTAAACAGTGGGCCATGCTGTTTTGCCACTTGTCCACATATCCATACTTAAATGGATGGCTGGAGAGGAGGAATGTTGAAGGGCATGTTGTACTGAGTCAGACACAGTAAGGTGCAGCTCAGGGACAGCAAGGATCAAAAAGTATGTCCTGGATAGGACATTCCATTTTGGACAGGCACGTGCAGCAAACTGCAGGAACCCAGAATTCTCCCCAAAGGAGAAGGGCAAAAGATCAATTGCCAGCATTTCAGCTACAGCAGCATTACGTTCACGTGACACTGTATGACTGGGTGGGTACTTCAGCTTTTGCACAAAAAAACTCTGTAATGTTGGCTGACTTAAATGTTTTATGGAGGGTGTGATGACAAATGGTTCTGCTCTGTGAATGGCAGGGGGTGGAGTGTGGACATGTGATGAAGACAGTTGCACAGGTGATGACAAACCCAGAAATGCAGTTATTTTCCTAGATTTATCAACAGGGGTTGATGTACCACTTGCACTAGACATACTGCATTGACCACCACCACCACCAAAACAGCTACTCTCACCACCAGTGGACACGACTTCAAAATCATTCTGCTCTTCCACCTCATCATGCCTGTAGTAATCGTCTGCTGTTATTTCATCACTACTGCAAGCATTTAATTTTCTACTTGATGCAATATTCCTGAAAGGGGATAACATGCTCATTATGGTTGATGACGAGGGTGAACGCTCAACTGTGGTACAGGTATTAGCTGCCATCTTGTGCTGAGTCCACAGTGCCATGTGTCTATTCTTAAGATGTGTATGCTGTCTCCCTGTGCCTAGATGGCTCCCCCTTTTTACCTCAACTCAAACGCACCTGGCAAACCTGGCAGATTGCAACTGACTCATTATTTGCATCTTCCACAAAAACATCCCAAACAAGGGATTTTGATGCTCTAGTTTTAACATATCCTCCCTGATGCTGCTTATTGGACTCCGTTTTTTTAAGCCATGAAGTGGGGGTGGGGGGGCTACATGATTTTTCAGGCAGGACACACTTGGACTGCAACTGACCACCGCGACTACTTATCATTATTACTGGGTCATCATCATCAACTGAAACTGGTAAATCACAACTTTTTATGGGAGGGGAGAATGAAAACAGACCCAGACACGGCCACCTTGAGTTTCTTTTTCTTCAGTTCCCAACAGGGGTCACTGACAACATCATCATATTCATCAACATTATCCACATCTTCTGCTTGGATGCTGGCATATAGACTGCATGTTGCAACCACAGCAACATCAGCAGCAGCAGCACCAGCATCACCCAAACATGTTTCACCACACTGTGAATCACTGTATGGCAAATGCATGATCTGAACTGTGGTGGAAGAAATGTCACTTTGTGTGCTATCGTTAACATGATGATCAGAATCCTCATGTTCAGTTACTGGAATGTTACTGGGGAGTATGACAACATGTACACTGTCACTCACTGTCACTGCTTCACACTCCACTATATTTTTGGACACAGTTAACTGGTCAGAAGTGGAACTCGAGGCAGCAATTCTCATACTACCACCAGCAACTGCACTAACACCACCAGCTGGGACAACATCATCTCCTCCAACTATGAGTGAAGCTACTGATTGTGCTGTAAAAAACATTGAAGGAGAAATACCTTTCCTCACATCAGCAATGCACCCCTGTGACTGCATACTACTACCACGCCTACAGACAATCTTATCACTGGCAGTAGTGCCATGGTGAGAAACAGCTTTGCTTGCATGTCTCTTTGTGGGCATTTTGGGAGATCAAGAGGAATATTAAAAACAAATTTAGATTTTGGAACATTGACTTTGGGTGGGGGCCGGTGGGGGTGATGCTGGATGTGAAGCCAAAAAAACAACTGTGGCTGCAACAAGAGATACAGACACAAAGTCACAACAAGTTCAACAACACCTTAACAAATCAGTGGTGTTCTCAAGTCACAAATGATCCAATCTGGAATAGAATACCTTTTGCTGTTGGGGGGGGCACTGACTACAGATTACTGCAGTACAAAATCAAGAAAAGATACCACAATGGCAGTACAAAATCACGCAGCTGCAGCGGATAGCAGGTTCACACTGCTGCACCTGCAATTACACTGCGGCACAATAAAAGGTGTATTATTTGATGTCACATCATGCACCACTCGCGCTCCACACACACACACACACACACACACACACAGACACACACAGAATTTGTCTACAAGTAATGCATAGCAAATTTAAAACTTCAGTAATATACAATGTATTTTAAACAACCTCACTGCTTCACCAGGTTGTTCCAGACCACAACACACACAATTAGCAAAAACATTTCAACAATTACTGAAAATATTACTGTGTGTACATTAACACAGTCAGTTATACAAGAAACATTTAAGCAAAAACCAAAAAACTCCCTATTTTTCCAATTTAAATCTACCTGCACCTGATACGCCCCTCCACCAAAGAACACTTCCACTGTCTCTCAGTACACAGACTGAATGTTGTACATTAACATTCAAAATCTACATACAAACAATAAATGCTCAATTATATGAGCACAGGAGGGTTTCCTAAAATCAATGAACTAATGTTTCAGCCAAAAAAAAAAAGACTAAAAAATACGTTTTTAACAGCTTTTAGAAGATTTGAATCACAGAGAGCTCTCAGAGCAGACTGCTTCCTACAGCTTCCTACACACACTACCATGAACTGAGGCTGTGCAGAAAAATCTAGAGCCCATGTGACCTGAAATCCAATGAATCACTGCAAAATTCACCTTTGGAGCTTAAAAACAAGGCATAGTGAGGTGAAGTACATTGTTTTCAATGTACTTTGCCTTAAATTTTGATGGAGTAGTGGCTAGGGAAGGCGGAGTAATGAGAAGTCATTGTCATCAATGGACTTTGTGTTACCCATTATAATGCAAAGCAGTCCGCTTCATATTGCGACCACTCCGCGAATCTTCCTTCACTTCGTGAATCACTCCATGGAGTGAAGTGAGGCCACTTCACCCATCTTGGATGTACTCTTTAGCTCAAATTCACCTCTATCAGTCAGAATGGATTTTGGGTCCATCCTATTGGTCATTTGGGGCTAATAGGGCAGATGGGGTTGCAATATTATTTAATTCCTTTTCATTTACACTAATAAAACTTGTTAATTTAATTCCAGGGTGGCTGTTATTCGTACATGGCTTATGGATGAATACAGCATTCAGATTTATTACAGTTTATGGACCCCAGACTAAGGCTGAAAGGGTTTCACTCCTCTCAGTGTTCAACCATACATAATGACCTCTTCCAATATTATACAAAAGACTTTAATTATGAATTGCCTAAACCGGGAGGCAGGGGATGGAAGGGAAAAAATTCCTGCTGTGACTCCAATGCATTAAAAACATGCATTGGAATAGGAGACCTGTTAAATTGTGTAGAATATCAATAAAAGGACAACACCGCACCTTTCAGAGAGTGAAATTAACCTCTTATATTGACAATTTTTTAATCTCAGAAAATCTGCCCCCCCATGGAAGAGACTAGACCTCTGGAATTTTCAGACCACCTTTTAATATTATTAAGGTTACCAGACTCTCCCTCTCAAAATTATAAAGAAATATAGGTGGAAGTTAAACTCCTCAGTTCTTTCCAACTTTGACTGTCCAGAGGAAAATCTCACAGCTCTTAAGTGCAAGAGCTTCTGTAAGTGATGTATATGATGATATGGGAGTGGGCTGACACTAAAGAGGATATCTCTAGATGGCTCAAATGTTTTGGGAAACACCAGGAGAAGGAAATATTATTTAAATATCTACAGCTAAGAAATCACTTGCAATACTTATGTACTATTGAGTCTACTACCAGATACAGTTACTCTTCTCAGATTGAGAAAATAAAACTAGAAATGAAAGAGTACCAATATGATAGGGCTAAGACTCTTTGGGCAGAACTACAGTATGGTACTCAGAAATCCCCTTAGGAGACCCTTTAGAAGCCTTTAAGGCAAGAAAAGAGAATATGGCCCTTCAAAGTCTACTCAATGACCAAGACAGAACAGCAGAAAATGATGAAGGAATACGCCCCATTATCTCAAAACATATACATTCATATGCTACAAGTAGTGACCCCCCACATATCTAGGATACATGCTTGTTTTCAAATAGTACATACACCCCCTCCACCAGACTCTGACCAAACTCTTACTCTCCCCATCTCAAGTACAGAAATTGAAAAACCATAAAAACATTAAAAACAGGAACTTCTCTTGGACTTGATGGCCTACCAAATGCGTTTTATATACTATTTGCAAAAAAAATAGCAGTTTGTTTAGAAAGGGTCTTTTCTTTCTTTTTTCAATCCAATAAAATCTCTTCATATTTTTCACAAGGTTTATTAGTGTCTCTATATAAGTCAGAAGACAGACAGAAGATGACCAGTTAGAGACCAATAACAATACTAAATTCTGAATTGAAAATATTATCTCAACTCCTAAATACCAGACTAAGGAAAATAGCAGGAAAGATGATCCATCCAGCCTAATTGTGTGGCCTACCAGATCTGAAGATCCAAAATGCCCTGTCTATTTTAAGAGATGTGGTAGGATTTTACTCCTCTAAGAAAAAAGAGGGAGTAATTATTGCTTTAGACCAATTTAAAGCTTTTGATAGGGTTTCCAGGACATTTTTGTTTTAAACCTTGGACCAGTATGGGATCCCCCACAATTTTATTAAATGGATTAAACTTCTTTATTCCAGGGCAGAAGTCCTTCCAGTTATTAAATGACAGATAATGTGCAGCATATACACTAGAACTAGAGTCAGGCAAGGCTGTCCTTTAAGCCCATAATTGTATGTATGTGTATATCTATCTATTTATATATATATATATATATATATATATATATACACACCTTAGTTCCCTTATTAGGAAAATACTTAATTCCCCTAGATTCCAAGGGATCACAGGGACCAGCAAGATGGACACCATCAAAATTCAGGCATATGATGATGACATATGCCTGATTCTTATTGGTTACTTACAAATGCCTGGAGTATTATCTATATTTCAAGAATATTTGGAAATATCCAATTCCAATCTGAATATTAGTAAGAGTAGAGGTTTATTTATAGGCCCCCTGCAACATGGTATAACAGAAATTGCTGGAATAAACATCTCTTCGGAACCACTGAAAATTCTAGGGATCACTTTTGTACCACAAAAATGACCCATATGAAAACTGGGATATGGCTTTAAAAATAGCAGAAAATAAGGTATTCAGATGGAAAATTTGGAAACTGTCTAAACTTAAATGGGTTTCTATTGTTAAAAAGATTATTATACCATGCTTTTCTATATATTGCCATGATCTAGCCCCTTCCAACTCTTTTAGAGATAAGACTATATGCATGTTATTTTTCAGATGCTCTGGGGAGCAGACTAAACCTGGTGAAAAGGTGTTACACACATATATAACAATAGCACAAGAGGGTTTAGGAATGATAGACCCCATAACATTTTTTCAGGCACTATTCATAACTCAAAACATAAAACCAGTTCTAAATATTACTAACCTTTTACACCACCTATGGTTGCAGAATAATCTGTTGGACTACCTGAATAAGTGGGGAGAGTCCCCCTCCACCCTAAAATAACATTAAAATTACAAATATCTGTTTTTTTTTAACCTGTTGCTCAGAAACTTTTTAAACGGGAACTCACAGAAGCAGTGGTGAATCAAAATACTGGGCCCCAGTTATATAATTTTTTGCTAACAAAGCTTTACCCTTTGAACCCAGAATTTAAAAAAATGTCTAACCCACCAGAATAAACTGGTATTGAGGTGACTAAACAATAATAGAATTCCTACACAGAGGTGGGAAATATTATGGCTCTCAGTCTATGGCAAATTGAATGTAAGCGGCAGTAGTAAACACAAGGCATAGGAAGAAAGATACTGCCTTATAATAAATGACAGGCAACAGAAGAATTGATACAACACTTCCTGTTTGAGTGTTCCTTTGTTAAGCCCTTATGGAGATTCATTGCTGATAGGTGGGGTTCTATATAATAAAGGATGAAAGCCTAAAGGCAATCGCCGTTATCGTGAAGTCAAAGTGCTGAAAATGTTTTTCAGCACTCTGACACCCTACTGCATAGAAAAATGGCACCGAGGACTTCATTTTTTAATGTTTTCTATGGGGGGCTCTGCCCACCCCCACATGCTCCTACTAAAGGATTCTCAACTCAGGGGGGTGCATGTCGGGGGGAGTGAAATCATTAAAAAAGGTTTGGGCCAGGTGCAACAAAAATGCATCAGTGCCTGGACCAAAACCCAGTACCTTGCAGACTGACACTGGCAACCCACCCACCATGCTATGGGATCAGCTCAGCAACCCAGTGCGGCACCACCCCTCACATCCCTTCCCACACCCCTGCCCGCATACGTATAGCGGCATCTTGTCTCTATACTTGCCCATCCCCCCATCAGACGACCCTACCATCCGGTAGCCATCCCTGCAATGAACTGGGGAAGGGGTCATCATTATTGTAGGTGACCTTCACCCAGCGCCAATATCACAGGATACCATAGGTGGGGACTAAAATGGCTCCAGAATCTGACTGATGAAATATTAGTGTTAGGGAACCACTCCCTGTTATATAGTAAATATCACCCTGAATCCCTCTAGGTATTTTTCTGCTGCCTGAAGTTTTATTTATGGCAAGCAAGGTATCAGTAGGCAATACGACAAAAGATTATGTTATATGACACCTTTTCCATCTTAGTGGAACAAGCAATGCATGAAGTGTACAGAAAGGATAAAACCTTTTTTACCTCTGATAAAATATGGAAATGGTGGATAGGTTCATCTATATTTATCAAATATAAGTAAGATCCATTTCCCAAAACATTGCTGGTGAGACAAGGCACCAAAGTGGGATAATATGGAAAAAGGGGATTAATAGAGGTATGATCTTGAGGGAAGCTGGGGATAGGGAGATGGTAAAAACAAATAAGAGATTGAGGAATATTGTTTTTTTGATTCGTAGAGATGTTATGTAATATGATAGTTTCAATATAATGTACTGGAACTATTGTTCCTCTTTGCTTATATAATTGTGGAGTTATTTTTCTTTTGTATTTTGCATTTGTATTTTTTTGTTGTATTATTGTATCACTAGATGTGTTCTTTTTGAGTTGTTATGATGTGATATCAATAAAAAATTCCCCTACTTTTTTTGAGAAGTGCCATGGAATCTTTATCATCCACCTGGACTAACATCAGAACAGGCAGTTGGGACCTCGGTTTAATGTCTCATCCAAAAGACGGCACCTCAGGAGTGCAGCACCCCACTCATGCTGAAGTACAGCATCAGTATTTAACACAAGTGCCAGGTGTGGGGATAGAACCTGCAGCGTTCTGACCTCCTGGCATCAGAGGTGAGTGTGCTGAATCAGAGTCCATTTCAGCATCAATGCCCCCCCCCCCCCCATTGTAAAACCCCATACTTATTCTGCAGGGTTATAACCTCAGGAAAAGCCTCTGGTTTTTGTTTTGATTTCTCTTTTCCTTTCCCCACTGTGTGAAAGGCAGTCTCTTCAGGATTGTGTGGGGGTGGCAGTGCCTCAGTAGAGGTTGCCACTACCTCTTGATATTGAAGTAGATCTTGATGATCTTGAGGCAGTATAGTGAAGTGGTTTAAGGCTCTGAGCTGCAAATCTGGTGATATCCAGAAGAGCAGACCTGGGTTTGAATCTCACAGCTTCCACTTGCATTCTGTGTAACCCTGAGCAAGTCACCTAACTTCCCTGTGCTCCCAGGTCGCTCCTGTAAAAAAAGCTTTGAGCTTAGTGTGCTACTCCTGGGTTAAACAACTAAAAAAAAAGTTGCGAATCCTGTGGTATGGACCTCTTCTCTTGAGGGGGAGGCACATTTTTCTGTGCAGTATTGCCCACTTGTTGTTGTTTGAGTTCTGTGGAGACATGAAGGGGTGGGTTTGGCACCCTGCCGGGATACCCAGGTAGTAGGAACAGAGTGTTTGGCTGCTTTATAAATGTAGTAATCTTGCACACCATAGTCAGCATCTGTAGTGCTGTGGGCTGCCCACTGACAGTCAGTGAAGGAATGTCCTTCTTCATCACAAAGATTGCATTTTAGGGGTTGTCTGCAATGATAAAAAATGCTCTCCATTTCTCCACATTTGGCAGCAGTTATGACATGTAATATTCTGCAAAGCAGCTTATGACATGTCCCAGGCTGCTTGCACCAAAGTGGACTTGTGCCACCAGTTACACCATAAACCGTCTGTGACATGGCGCTAGGGGGGTTTAAAGCAGTAGTTGTGCCCTATTCTGGAAGGGCAACCTCCAAGTCCCTGATTTGCTATTCTGAAACACCCCCAGAGGACATCCATCAAAGTACAGTTACACCAACAAATAGCTGGTGTAAGTGTACTTTCCATCCACCAGGGGTTGCGCCAATGTGCCGCAAGCCCTGATTCCCCAGTATGTGCAACCTCCTATCCCCAGCCCCAAACCAGTAATAAAAGCCCAGCAGGGTTATCAAAACCCACCTGCCCCTGATCCCCCTATTATGTTTAAAAAATGCCCTGCAGGACTATGAGATCCCCCCCGCCCTCATCCTCCAAAATTATGTACACCAAATCCCTGCAGGGCTAGCACCTCTACTTCCAGATTCCTGGAATTGTGATATGCAATAAAAAATAATTAACAAAGCCCCCGATCTCCCTGGTAGTCTAATGACCCCTCACCCAGCAGTACCAGTCCACCCAGCACCCCTCCACCCATCCCCAGCCAGTGACTGGCACAGCCCACCTCTCACCACTACTGACAGCCACAGATTGAGCTCCCTATGAGTGCTTACTACTGTAAACTGTACATGCTCAATGGTTGAGCTGTCATTCATTGAGCACATACTTTTACAGTAGTACCTTTGCTTTTAATTCTGGGAACAGGCATGGAAGGGGGTGTGCTAGCCCTGCTGGTCATAGGACATGTGTTCAGGGCATCGGATATGGAAGGGGTACTAGCCCAGTGGAGTGTCTTGTTTGCAGATTTGGGGCATTGGTGGGGGTTTGGGGTCCACTGGCCCTGTGGGACTATACAGTGTGGGGGGTCAAACTTGTGCCCTGCACTTTGGCTAGCCGCAGGCTTACAGTCAACTATTCCAGTATGCCCTCCATTTGGCATACTGGTACGGTTATTGCAAGTCATGGTACTTAGCTAGAGGGACCCTGCCTGTTACAGAATTGGGTGCAGGGTCCCTGGCACAACTGTGTTTAGTACAAGTCACAATTGGCGGCAACTTGTGCCTTCATTCTAGAATCAGGCCTTTTGTGTGCATTTAGTTATTCCATAAGTTCTGCTCAGCTGCCTTGTTGAGCCACACTTATAACAATGGCATGGCTGACCATGGTAAAATATGAAGCCCTTGTCATGTCCCAAATAAAAATAATTTGGTAGATGTTGTAGTTCTGTCAAAGGCTGGTGCAATTTTACCTTGATGCATCACCCCCCATTCCAAAAGCCTTCAGTGTCAAGGATAGGCTCTGGTGTTCCCTGTACTTCACAATGCTTTTCCAACCAATAAATTATGTTGGTGATGTTTACCCCTTCATTCCTGAAGAGAACAGCAATTACTTTAAAATTCTGCTTAGTCAGTGGTATTGCTTGGAACAATGCCCAAAGCAGTTTGGTCTTTAATACAGCATACTGTATCCAGAATCTATCTAGGATTTCTGGAAATCTAAAACTAATATCAAAGGTGTTCTCCCCCGGTGTGTGTATAAATAATACACCTCTGCTGGGGAGAACCCTAGAGACTGTTTCAAAAGGACCTTGTCGACATAGAATCTGTTGGGCAACTTTTCCATGCACCCCATATAGTAGAGGTGAATTGCATTTCGTCTGTTTGTCAGTTCCACAGGTTTGTGGAGAAGACTGGCATGAGTAGGTGCCTCTGTTGTTTTTTAGATAGGTTCTGTTGAAGTTTCAGGGGTTTCTACCCAGATGTCTGCCCCATGATTCCCTGCCTGTTCTTGCCCAGGAAGGCTCATTGGAGCATCAAAAAACTCTTCTGTTACAGGTGTGACCAAAGGAGAGAAGTTTATTTTACTTGTGTCCGAGTCCCCCAGTCATGTGATGTCAACAGTTAGATTTATAGTGACTCCTTCCTCCAGTCTTTCTTCGCTGCACACCACACTTGTTCCAGGTAATGTAATTTCCAGGTCTGGGATCCATAACCCAGGTACTGACTGGACCCACTTGCCCCTTTAAGTGCTGTTTCAGGTGACCAGGGGGAGTTTTCCTGTGCAGAAACATTGCTTCTGTTTTTGCAGTCACTCTCCAACATACATCCGGGTCTGGAGTCGTGGCTTGGAAGAAAAATAATTCGGAGAGTTTTCCGTCATTTGTCCTGCTGACACTTTATCTGTGTGTTTTCTTTTCTTTGCTTCCTCAAATTTGGATGTCACTTCTTATACCACTGACTTCACAGCTAATATTTGCTGTTGCAGGAATATACAGTTTGCTTCCAATTCCTTCTGTAAGTGATCCTCTTCCAGTTCCATAACCTGTTCAAAATCATTTTGCATGGGTTGTTGTTCCATTGATTCTGGTGCTTCATATTCTGGCTGGCGGACACAGTACTTTTCTTGACATGGTTAGACGCAGCTCCTGCTACAGCTATACAATCTTGTCCACCTCAGTCATCCTCCAGAGGTGCTCACAAGAAATGAAACCCCCTGCCACAAGAGTAGGGGAATTTTTATTGAGAAGAACAAAACATCTCAAAGCAAAAAGAACAAGCATAACATAAGAATCCAAAAGAAATCACAAAAAAACAGAAAACAAACCATTAATACATATTAATCAAAAGGAAAACAATTAAAAATCATAAACCCACTCCAAAAACCCCTGTGTCACATCCCCTTATCTTTTTTCCCATGAAAGAATAACAGAAAAAGAAAAGAAAACCCCACCCCAAAGGAAACTCCAGCCAGCATCTCCAAAGGATACCCAAGAAACATTTCTTCATAGTATTTGATATAGCCTAGCATCCATAATTGCTTGTTCCTTCACTTTATGGTTAAAAATCAGTTTCAATTTGTTTAATCAGCATACAAACAGACGTGTCTACATATTGCAATGAAAACTTGCATCTGGTTTGCCATAAATAATACTTAATAAATGCAAAAATCAAAGTTAAAATACTAGAATTATATCTGGGAAACAGGCCTGTATAATCTCCCAAAATAAAAATACCATAGGTAATATGATGAACAGGCCTCCTTGCCATCTAGTAGCCAGTGAGTTCCAAAGATCCAGTGCATAAACACAAGAGAAGAAAAAATGCTCCAGGGTCTCCTCCTGCCCTACACATTGTGGCCGAAGACATTGCCTTTCCAGTAATGGTTTATGTTTCAAATTGCCCCTCACCCCCAGCCTGCCATGACAACACAGTCACTGAACATCCCACAGATGTACAGAGAGTCTTCCATTAGTCAAAGTTTGCAAAGCAAATCTTAATTTTGTAGGGACACAATGTGGAAATTCAACCTGAGTCACAAAATTCCGTGACATAATCCCAGATTAGAGAGTTTTTCTATGCAAAGTCTGGATACGCAATTTGGTAATCCCCATAAACTAAGCTTCCTGATTGCTGGCATAGCAAACTCTGGAACCAAGATGGAGGCTGTGAGCTGAGAAACTTGAGATACCCATTGCTGCATAAATGGGGTAAATAACACTATCGTCCAAACCTCCCAGGGATGGCCAGTGTGAACAGTCACAAAAACAAAATTACATTTTAAAAAGAAAAAAAGTTAAAAAAAAACACTGGATGAATCATGCTGTGACCTCCCTACTTTGATTTCAAATATGTAAATTCCCTTTTCACTGGGTTTAAGCGACTACCCCACACCATCTGAAAAAAAAACAACTCAATAATCTAGTTTCCAGTTGCAAAAGAACTGGAATATATATATAAAATGGGAAAGTAAAAATTTCTTAATAATCAGAACCCGTTTTTGTTTGGATAAAGACCAAGATTTCCATCATTAGACCTTAGTTTCTCCCTGCCATAACTTCTCTTCCCAATTGAGAAAGGCTAAATCTCCAGATCAAAAAAAAAAACATTACACCTTAATGGGTTTGTCAGAAATCTGCAATGGACCTATAACATCAGGAAAAACCCCATGACCTATAGAAACACCAATACTCTTAGTGAAATTAACTGTCACCACAGTTACTTCTGCATAGTCTGCTAAAACCTGTAAAGTCCTAACCACAGACTTTTGGTCTTTTACTGTAAGACAAATATCATCTGCATAGACTGCCAGTTTCTCTGGTTCAATAGCAACATCAAGTGAAATACCACATATTCCCTGATCTTGTATAATTGATCTAACAATAGGATCCAGCACAAAGCTTTATAGTAAAGGACTAAGGGGGCACCCCTGTCTTACACCCCTTAGGAATGATAAACCATGAGACCATTAATTGTCGGGAAAATTACTGCATCTTCATACAGAAACTATAACCAGATCCTAAATCTGCTAGGAATCCCATAGTCCAGTAACGTTTTGTATAAAAAGTCATGGGAGACTTTATCAAAAGCTTTCTCTTGATCTAGTGCTATTAAATAACCACTGCGTCTATCTTGCCTACCAAACTCACAAATATTCCTAAGGAAAAGCAAATCCTGTTGAATGTTCCTGTGAGGAATAGAACAGGTTTGAATGGGAAAAAAATCACAGTTTCAGCAACTGTTTGCAGTCTATGACACAAAATTGTGGCTAGAATTTTGCAGTCCATATTCAGAAGACTAATAGGCCTCCAGTTACTGAAATCATAGTTCTGCCCTTTTTATATAAAAAAAATAACAACCGCATTTGAAAAAGATGCAGGAAAAACCCCAGTCCCTAAAATTTCATTATAGAGATTACATAAAATCTCTCTCATGTCATCTAAAAAATGCCTATAAAATTCATTTGTTAAACCATCCCTTAAAAAAAAAAAATCCCTTCCACGTGAAATCCCAACCTTAAGGTACATTATGGCCTCCCTGACCTCTACAACAGAGACGGGCCGATCCAAATTCCATTTGAGGCTCTCTGGGGTAACAGGTACCGAAAAATGTGCAACATCCTCCCACCTTTTAGTCGTGGTAAAATGGTCCCCATGTTGTGACTGCAGCAATCTCCAACATTTCTATGTCTGAAAACTTAACCTGTGCCATGTCATCCCATAAACCCTCCATCAGTTTAGTATCCAAACCTTGTTTGCAGGCAGAAAAAGGATCTGCATATGGCATTTTCTGCATGACAAATATCATTTCAGCCTGTAAAGAAGCCATTCCATCATATTGGTAAGCTTCATGAGGTCCTTCAATGTGCAAATTTGCTCCTGAAACCTGGTGTCTGAAACATCAGCAAAGGGAAAAAGCTTATAATACTGATTCCTATTCTCCAAATATCTGATATAGTCATCATTACACTTGGTCTTCCCTAAACCCATAAAAAAGGAACGTAACTCAGTCTTAGTGTCCTCCCACCATGTAGGCCAATCCTTATAATCACTCCGCCACTGATTTTCTAAAAGAGTAGAATTCAACTTCCATCAATTAGGTACTAAAGGAAATCAAGGAGGGACAGAGGAAAGCCCTACTTGACACTAAGACCTCATGGTCTGAAACTGCAGAAAATGTAAAAAAAAGGAATTAGGAACTAAATATCTAGAAAGAAAAAAATAATCAATCCTAGAGCTAAAGACACTCCTAGAATAAGTAAAACCTGAATCAGAAGACAGTGCCCTATAACCATCCTTCAACGATGAAGTACTCAAAATACCCATTAAGGCATGGGTGTCACAATAGATATTTTTCTGTACTTGATCCTTCACCTTATGATACAAACTACAATTAAATTCCCCCCCCAATAACATGCCAACAGGTGTAAAGATATGGGTGCACCTCATTAAAAAGGTCAATTCGGGCAGAATTAATTTGGGGAGCATAGATATTAATCAGCTGAAGGGAAAAACCCTTATAGAAGCAGTCCAAAATCAAAACCCTCCCAGGAACTAAATCCACCACTCTCACCACCTGAAACTGCATGTTACCAAATAGAATCCCCAAACCATCAGCCATATCTAAACCAAAGGACCAAAAAGAAGGCCCAGAAAGTTTTTCTAGCTTGTGACACATCCTGCAAGGTATTGAATCTAGTTTCCTTAAGAAAGTAAATATCAGTTGCCAAAGACTTGCAATAATGTAAACAAGCCCACCTCTTCCTGTAGTGTTTCATACTACAGGCATTAAGAGAAAATAACTGCAATATGGACATTTACTGGGAGTCAGGCAACCCTGTCCTTTCTCCTTTTCTGTCCACTCTTTTTCTTGATAACCAAAACCTCTGAACCACCTCTTCCTCCCATTCCATTTCGGAAAATACTCCAGAAATAGAAGATACATCAGATTCAGAACCCTGTTCAGGATCCTGCAGAACAGAAAAAGCGGTTTGGGTAGGAAGCCCAGCAGGGCTTTGTTGTCTCCTGCTGGACAATCTGGAAACCCTTTTAGGATGTGGGGTCTGGAACTCCAAAACAGAAGGGGGGGCATAGCCTGTGGATCAGGCAGTGTGGTGGCAAAGCTATCCTGAACTAAGACCTGCAGAGCTGTAGAAATGTCAGACTGGGGAGTGGGGGTAGTAGCTTCAGGAGATACATAACTGGTTTCAGAGGTGGTAGGCCCAGTTTGGGGTGGGGCCCTGCTAGAAAATCCCGGCCTATACCTTTCCAGTGCATGGTTTATCAAATCTTCTTTATCCAATCAACCCTGTTTGCTTTGTCCAGCCCAGGGACACTGATGATAGGCATGACCCTGTTCATCACATAGATTACACCAGAAAACATTTTGACAAGTCCCACTGTCATGGTCAAAATCCCCACAAAGAACACATTTCACTTTATCACAAGCATAACTAAGATGCCTCCTGCTCCCACATTTGTAGCAGGCCTTTGACTGACCCAGGTAAAAGCAAACCCCCCCTGTCTTTGCCCAAAAATAAACTGTTTGGGACATGCTGTACCTCATTACCAATGATATACAGTTTGACCTTAAACTTCCAACTACCTGTCCAGATACCTTCATCATCAATAATAGGGACTGGGGGCCCCAGAACAGTACATTTTTGTTCCAGGCAAAACAGAATATCCCCCACATCCACCGCTTCATTCTGAAACATGATATTAATTGTTTTAAACAATGGCTTAGTAAGAGGGATAGCCTAGAAAGGAGACTACAAAGGAATAGTCTTACAACTTTCATATTTTGCCCCAAATTTATCCAGGCTAGCAAATGATTTAAAACTAATATCAAAGGTATCCTCCCTCCTCACATTGATTAGGGCATATACATCAGAAGCCAAAAAGTTCATTGAGTCCTTCAACAGATTCCTAGCCACATACAGTCTGTTAGGATGCTCTTGTAAGCCTCCCCTATATCGCAGATGAACATCACTGTGCCTAGGTGCCTGCTCCAAAATATTCTAGCGAAATAAGTCTGAGAACCTGGGACCAGTCTTTCGGTGATCCCTGCATGGAGAATGGACAGGGGAATCAGGAGCAGAACCTTGGCCTAAATCAGTTGTAATGTCAGCGTTAACAGAAAAGTTATCTTGTTTCCCAACTCCTCCTCCTGATTCAGATAAATTATGTACTTACTCCACAACACCAGTAGAAACCTCCGAAACAGCCACAGGAGTAGAAAATGAGACCCATTCAGAACTTGGTACCCACTGTCCATTCAAGCAGACCCAGCCAGGCATCCAAAAGAGCTTGTTCCTTTGACCATTGAGTGTCAGTGTGTGCCGTGTCAATTGCACCGCATTTCCGCATACTTTCACCCTCAACGTCATTGCTCCAGCAAACACTTGTCGGCTTCTTCACCGCAGTCCGCTGAGGCACAGCTGAGACACTATCCACCTCCTCAGAAGCCACTTCTAGGGATAATTTCAGGACCTTCAAAACAGGAGAAGAAATAGCAGCTTCATCCTCTGTCATCCCTGCTGCGTGGGTAGCCCCCTGCACATCACAGTTGCTCAAATCCATAGAAAAGGTAGCCAATGCATCCCCACAGAGCTCAGAAACCAAGGTTGGGGATGAAACCTTGGTCCACTGTCCACCTAATACTGCCTCCTCCTTCAGTGTCCCAACACCGTCTGCCATCCAGCTGAGCAATACAGCACCCCCTATCGATGAGTAGGGGAATTTCCCCTGTGTCCTGGCCAAATTTCCCCCATTCATTAAAAATTCCACCAGCAGCTTAATCTGGTTCAATGTCATTTGGCATCCATCTGTATCCCACTCCCCCAGGACAATGCTAAAAATAGGCAGGCTTTTCCAGTCCTCCTTTCCTTTTTTATCACGGCACTGTTTTTTGTCTGTCACTGTGGACCCGACAGGGGCTATGACCCCACCTTGTACGGGTGCATCCTGCAGTCCATCAGGGCCATCATGGGTCCTGCTGGGTCCCGGCATTTTCCTCCTCTTTTCTCCCCTTGTGCTCACGCACCGTGCTATGGGCACAGCAGTCATCTCCTCCTCTGCAGAGGCAGCCAAGCACCCCAAGCATGAGTGAACCCTTCTAGCTGTACTGATGCACATAGTACATAACTCCCAGCCCAAGGAAGGAGAGCAGTGACTCTCAATCCTTACCTCCCCAGCCAGACCCTGAGTGACCTGAATCCATTCCCAAACCCAGGTCATCGGCATGGCATGAGGTCTGGCATCCAGCACTTCAGCCCTCAGCGCCACGGGGCCAGATTAGTCCTCCTTTCCTGGTCAACAAAAACTAACTAAATAAATCTCCGCAGTTTTTGTTACATACTGCGTCAGTCTTTTCCTAGTTTTTATATTCTTTTTTCCTCCATAAATCCACTTTTCTTTTTCCACATATAATTAATAAACTGGTTTGAAAGAAATAACATTTGAGAGGGTATTTCAGCTCTGCTCCTTTGGGAGGTTGAAGGCTGTTGGTCCTCTGTGTCATCATCAACCTGACACGCCCTTTTCCTAAGATATTTGACATTTGTAAATCACAATCTGTGATACCCATGACACAGGTCATCAAGTTCAACAGTTACTGTATGTTCTTGAATATGTCATCAAGTCTGATACTTGGGTCATCACACAATTATCTCCTACGTGGACACTATTCAGTTTTGAACCAACTGGTCGATGTCAAAGGTATTATTATTATTATGTCAGATTTGTTCTTGCTGTTGTGAATTATGCATGTCTTTTCTACAGAACGGCGACTTGTCCACCTGAATTTAAGTGCTTTTAGTGCTACAGGATGCTTGCCAACCATGCTATCTCAAATCCTGAAAAAAGAAATAAAAATGATTTATTTTGCTTTTTCCAGAATTATTGTCTTCTAAAACAAAACAACCATTTCAATATTCATTGATAGAATAATAATTTGATAAAAATATCTTTATATATCCCCATCTACAATCTATTTGATTTCCAAAAATATAGGGTCAAAATTGTGACTTTATGATTATGTTACTGTTGACTTCATGAACCTCTAGATTATATTCATATGATAAAAACATAAAAAAAAAACATTTTTATTGATACCCAATTTGCATTATGTTTAGTCACATACTTAGATTTATTACATGACAAGTTATCCCTATCCCTTCGTCATTGCCGTTCAGTTCCTATGAAAATTGAGTACAATATGACCCTGTACTAAACAGAAGCTACCTTTAACAAATGGCGAACATGTAAATTCCAAATTGCTATGATACAAACTTTTCAAAAATCATAGTCTTGAAAATCACCTAGAGGATGGGATGGTTTCCCTATCTAGTCCATGGACTATTGGGGTTGGAATTCTGGAATCAACAAATGAGGCTGAGGGTCAAACAAGTGGTCATAGTGATTCAGACTCTGTAGTTGGATATGAGTGGCCGGGGTCCAGCAATGAACAGACAAACCCTAGCAGCAATCCTTAACCTACAGCCTGTCTGAGCACCCTGACAGCAAGAGGTAAATGGAGTGCATGATTTTTAAAACACTTCAATACACTTCTATATGGAATTGCAATGCAAGTGCTATTACACATCTGACAGTGTTTTTCAAACCCAGACTTTGTCCCTTTAATACAAATTGCACAATTAAGAACTTGTACAAAAAGCTTTGAGTATTCCAAGTGTGAAATCCAAAAGCAAAGCAAGTTACCTAGTGAAGATATTGCAGATGTGTGACACAAAGTCACATTGTGCACATGACACACATGGTGCAGTCATGGACCAGTCTATGCTCTATCCCAGGTGGGTGATGGAATTGTAGACAAGAGAAAAATGTCCAACATGATGATTTGGGTAACTTCTTCCATGTCTGCTCCATCATGAACCCTCAGCAGTGCAGTGTGCACATGCACTGCCCATCCCCTAATGGACAATTAATTATGCAATATAGCAGAACCAGGGGTCTGATTAACATTCTGTGTTAATCAAGGAAGTAGCATGGCATGAGGTGCATACATGCACACTGTGACATCTGACAGTCATAAACAATGTCTGTTTACCTGGCTGATTAACAATTATTGGAAAAGATGTTAGACATAACAATAACAAAGTGATAATTGAAACCACTGTCACATTTAAGGAGTACTGTCAAGCAATATGTGTGTGCATGCATAGTAGGCATATCATAACTTTCTTTTAAGTAACCAGTTTTCAAGTAATTATGTAGTGATGCATGCACAAACGTTATATGATACAGCACATATTTGTTTCAGTATTTTTTAGATGTTCTTAGATGTTTTTAAAGGTTATTTAGAGTGTTAGTGTCTCAAAACTTTACTAATATAGGATTGTGTTATTTGGTGCTGTTTGTGTGTGTGTGTGTCTTATTTCCTTTTTTTTTAATTAAGGAGTTAAAGGAGATTTCTGTAATGATTGTTTAGTTGTAATATGTTGTCTTCTGTTTTGTTATACGGTATAACTTAAGTTGTTTGTTATTTGTTTTTTTGAAGAAAAGTCAATAAAAAGATAAAAAAAGCAATGTAAGTAAAATACTTATTTAGTTGTTATTTACCAGGTAGAGTGTGCTAGCCATAGAAATGATTATTTTCAGGCATGACCCGAGAGGTTACAAGGTAGTGAAACAATACAACAGTGTTATACAGTAGGAATACAAGACAGTGGTATTGTCATTGAGGTACATAACACCAGGCGATAAGATAGACAATAACAGGCATATATGTCAAGTGCAGGTACAATTCATAATATAAATCAAGGATAGCTATAACATCACAAAGCAGGTAAATACAGCAAGTGCAATTTATCTAAAACATAAATCAGGAATAACCAGTAAGGAGGTGGGGACAGGATAGAGAGGTGAGGAATGATTAAGTGGCTAGTAATAGACTTGCAGAGGCATAGGTGAAAAAACAGTGGGAGAACTGAGATAGCCTAGGAGGGACCTAACTTAAGAAAATGGATTGTTCATAGTCCATTTGCATGGGGCTGAAAAGGGAGTTATGTCAGGGGAGACAGGGAGTGAGATACAGGGGATATATGGGGGACTGGTGGGAATAAGTCAGTCAGTTGGGGGTAGTAGCCTAGTTTGAGGGTATAGACAAGCAAATGAGGAAAATAGTGAAGGTTAAGGCAGAGGAAGGAGAGGCTAAAAATAGGATAGAGGGAGAGGAAGCAGTGAGGAGGGTGGCAGGGAGGCAAGACACCAGGGGGATGTGTCTAGACTATGGAGAATTAAGGCACATGCATTGGTTGGAGGCGATAAGGTGGCTGGGCAGTGCTTTTTTAAAGGCTGCATGAGAGAGAGAGCTTGGTGAATAGCTAGAGGGAGGGTGTTCCAAGACTGGGGGTCTTGATGGGCAAATGCGCAGGGACCTTTGGTTGTGTTACATTTTGGGACTTACATGAGAGATTTGTTGGCTAAGTGAAAGCCAGAGGTGGATTTAAGTGGAACTGGCAAGTCAACTAAAGTTTTGGGATTCTGAGATCTTATAATGGTATCAACAAGGGAGCTAAGAGGATATTGTCTCATGGTGAAAGGTGAAAGCCAGTTCAGATGAGCATAGAGGTGGCAGTGGTGTGTAAGCTGGCTTGAGGCTGAGGCATAGTGCCAGATATTGTTGTATGTGAATTCCCAGTGGTGGAGGGTTGACTTAGGTATGGTAGACTAAATCATGACTCCATAAGTCAGGGTGTGCAGGAGTATGCTACAAGCAATGGCCAGTCTAGCCACTTGAGTAAGTACATGGCTTGCTGGTAGGCCAAAACAAGCTTGGACTTGACAGATTGGCATGTGATCTGTATGTGCTGATTGAAATTAAGGGATTGGTCCAATGTTACCCCAAGGTACCTAAATGATGTCAGCATGCCAACTGGTGATCCATTTGAGCAGAAAATTCTGAAATTGTCCTGACAGGACTTAAGTTTCAAGTTTGTCCCAAATAGCATGGCTTGTATTTTGGTCTCATTCAGAACAAGCCTATGATTTACTGTAGGAGCCAAGTTTGAATATTTTGAAAGCCAGTGGAGAGTCACGGGTTAATTTCGGATACATTTTTGGAACGAGCATAGAGGACTATATTGTCAGCGTAGAGGAGGGAGGAGGTGGAAGTAAAATTATCTGTGATGTTATTTATGAATATTGAAAATAGGATTGGTCCCATAATGGACCCTTGGGGTACCTCAACGTTTACAGTGGCCTGGTCTGAGAAGTGTCTGAGAAGTGTGAATTGAACTTTACAACTTGTGTTCTGTTTGATAGGTAACTGCTGAACCATGTAACAACATTGGGTGCAAATCCCATGGTTGAGGGTATTAAGGAGAAGGTCGTGGTTTACCAGATCGAAGGCTTTTGTCATATCTATAAACACAGCTCTGGTGAGAAAACCCAAGTCCATGGCAGAAAGAGTTTCCATGATGAGGTTAAGTAGGGCAGTTGAGGTGCTGTGGCCTTTGTGGAATCCATGCTGTGCAGACATGAGGAGGTCATTGTTGAGGAGGAATTAGATAGCTTGAGTGGTGACTAGTTTCTCAAGAATTTTACTGAGAATTGACAAGATGGCAATAGGTTTGTAGTTTGCAGCGTCTTTGGAATCACCTCTTTTGAAGACAGGAGTTACTCTGACTATTTTCCAGATGTCCAGATGTCAGGGACATGACTTTGACATAAGGAGCGGGTGAAGATTTTTGCTAGTGGAGCTGCTATGAGCAGGGCAGCAATCTTCAGGAGCCTGGGTTTGATATTGTCAGAGCTGGTGGCTATGCAGTCAGAGATGGAGCTAAGTAGTTTCAAAACCTCCAAACGAGTGATGGCCTTGAAGTGGAATGAGGGGACTGTGGTATCATAGCTAGAAGAAGCTGAAAATCTGATGTGTTGCATCACCTGGAAGGAGGAAGTGTATTTACAGTAGTTAGGGCAGAGAATTGGTTGTTAAAAAAAGTTAGCAATGGTCTGTGGGTTGTTGCAGTGACTTACATTTAGAATCATTTCATTGGGTGTCATGAAGTAGTTGGTGCCCATAAAGGTTTTAATGTGAGACCAGAATTGTTGGGGGTCTCCTGAGGCATTGACTAGCAGATTTCTATAGTAGGAGCTTTTAGCATGTCTTATAGCCTTTTTGCATGTACACCGCTGTGCTCTGTAGAAGTGTTAATTAGTCAGTTTGAAGACTGCACGATTTAAAACAGCTCCAGCTTTTGTCTCTCTTCTTTATCTTGGTGATGATGTTCTTTTTTAACCACCTTGTTTGTTTGCCTTTGACTCAAAGTGTTATAAGTGGGAGTGTTGATCGTGAAGTTCCATAAATTTTACAAGGAAAAAAGGGCAGTCTGCACATTAGGTGCATTGAATAGAATGGTCCAGTTGACACTGGACAGATCACACAGAAAGTTTTCTTGATCAAATTTGGCATAATTGCGAAATGTGATAAGTCAAGGTTATGGTGCAGGGGCAGTGTCTGTGCTCCATGTGCAAAAAATAGGTGAGTAGTCTGTAATGGTGTCAGTGAGTGTGCTGGCAGCTGAGATGTGTTCTGTGTGATTTGCTAGTACTCAGTCTATAAGAGTGCTGGAGTTGGATTGAGGAGCAATCCTGGTGGGTTCAGAGATTAGATGAAGTAAGTTGTGGTTTTGAATCTTTGAGAGTTTTTACCAGATAGTGTAGAAATGTGGTTTATGAACTCATCTAAATCAGTTAGGTCACTGTTTGAGGGGTTATAAGCTCAGACTATATGTAACTCTTTTCCCCCTGAGGATAAGCAGGGCATGTAGGGATTCACAGTGTGGCAGGGAAGTTGTGTTAATGGCAGTGAGGTGAAGGTGTTTTTTGAAATATTTGGCTACCCCGCTGCCTCTTTTGGTAGGTGGTCTATCCCTTCTGAGTAGGTCACAGGAGTTTAGGGTACAAAATGAGTCCAGATTGGAGGGCTTGAGCCAGGTTTCCAACAGACAGTGTATGTCCGGTTTGTATAGGTTCACCCATATGTCAAGTTCATGCAAGATTGTGCTCAAGGCTTCTAATATTATGATTTGTGATAAGAAGGCCTTTTGTGTTTCCTATCAATGTATCAGTATGAGAGAGATGATTTATGGAGCCCAGATTTCTCTCGATATTACTGGAGAGTAGGAGTGCTAATAGTAGGATATACCATAGTTTCCAGTGGATAAATAGGGTGACGGTGAGTTTCCGAAGCAGGCATTTTTTAGGGTCATACAGTGCTAGGTAGATAAAGCCTTTGTTAATTAGGATGGGGGTGAGGTCATGTGATGTAGAAGAGAGTATGAGCATGTTAGAGCAATGGAAGTCATTTAAGGGCAGCGAATAAGAAGAATAACCTGTGGCACTGGTGGTAGATGGTATGTTGATAGTAGAGAAAAGGATCATTAGACAGAGTTGCATCAACGACAGAGGCTTTAGATGACTCATGGTTAAAGACAGTCATCGCAAAAGCAGTGAAGTGACTTGACTAAGATTATTGGGCTTATGGTAGGTACTTGACCTGTGGGTGTGTCTAGAAACCTGATTCAAGTTAGCTGGTTTTCAGATATTGAAGGTCCTGAATGATATTAGCCCATAGCGGTTGGATCCTATAATGGACCAATGGAGAATTGAACACTTAGTCACCTGATCCTCCTGTGCCTATATAAAGAAATGTCCACCCAGGGCGGGTGAGATGGGGGGAGGGTGGGGAGCTGGTGCACAGCACCGATGGGAACAAGAACCGGACCCTCGGAGTGGTTCGAAGTTTCTGTCCCTCTTTTGGTGCTTGCTTGGTGGTGTCTCTTTGCCCAGATCCACCAGCGTGGGTCAGGCTAGGGCAGGTGTCTTTTTCTGAAGTGCCTTTTTGGGTGGAGCGCAGCCCGACATGCAGATCAGATGGTAACTGCATCTCTCATCCTGGGGAAGGTCTTGTTGTAGTAGTGGGGTCTCAGTCCACCTGAAATAGAAGAGGCAGCGGCAGTCCAATGGCCCAGAAGGGCTTGGCGCTCAGAGAGTTGGGGAGAGAGGGAGGGAGATTAAGTACAGGAGTGCTATGGGAGTGATTCGGGGAGAACAATAGCTTAGGGCATTAGCTGTGGGAGAGAGGCATAGCTTAGGATAGCCAGAGAGGGAAGGAGAGCTCAGGGACAGGGATAGATCAGATTTAACATTAGAAGCAGGGTAAATTAGTAGACTAAGGCAACAGAAGGGATGTAATTCACTTATACACTCTAAACAGTAAAACTGTGTAACTTCATAGACTAAGGCAGGAAAAGAACTGTAAATCACTGATAAACTCTAATAGTGAAATTTTGAAGATTAATTGTAAGATAGCAGTAATTCACTTATAAATTCTTATGCTTATAAGGCTACAGTTAGAGAGTACAGGGGTTGTTCTAAGTATTAAGCATAAAAAAATCACTGTTTAAAAACTAGCGCTATGCAGACCGTAACCCTGTAAATCACAGAAAAATTAATGCTATACCAACATTAACACAGTAAATCCAAATTCAGTTAAAAAAAACTTCTGAAAATTGCAGTTTGAAATGAGATATGGTCCGACTGGGAGCTGTATAAGGCCTTAGACAGCAGAGCCTAGTTTCTGCCAATCCAGATAAGGCAACTGGGAGTCCTGGCCAATCAGCAGCAAGGCACCAACAATATAAACAGTTCTTTGTTTGCTAGCTGAGGTGGCCTGGCACTTTCAGTGTACCTGGGGAGTTCTGGCATCTGCAACCAAACCCTCAAACTAGCTCGAGTTTGCTGTCCCTCTTTTGGTGCTTTCTTGATGGTGTGTCTTTGCCCAGATCCACCAGCGAGGGTTGGGCTAGGGCAGGCATCTTTTCCTGAAGCAGTTTTTTGGGTGGAGCATGGCCTGACCTGTAGATCAAGCTGTAACTGTGTCTCTCATCCTGGGGAAGGTCTTGCTGTAGGAGCGGGATCCCAGGTCCACCTAAAGAGGACGAGGCAGCAGCAGTCCAATGGCCCAGAAAGGCTCAGCACTCAGAGAGTCTGGGAAGTTTTGGCATCTGCAACCGAACCCTCAGAGTGGCTTGAGGTTGCTGTCTCTCTTTTGGTGCTTGTTGGTGCTTGCTTGGTGGTGTCTCTTTGTCCAGATCTATTAGTGTGGGTCGGGCTAGGGCAGCCATCTTTTCCTGAAGTGTTTTTTTTGGGTGGAGCGTGGCATGACCTGTAGATCAGGTGGTGACTGCGTCTCTCATCCCAGGGAAGGTCTTGCTGTAATAAACATGTTTATTACTTTATCTGTAAAGAACCACCTATGACTTCTCTGAAGCCAGAAACATCAGGCACCAAGTAGGCGAGGACCAGGACCAAACTGGCTGCCAATAGGATAGCACACCTCAAGAAGCCATTTGAACTTCAAATTAGACAAGCAACTTGAGAGAAGGGCCACAGGGGAGAAGAAGCTGCAGCACTGGCCCCACTACTGCACTACATCAGGTGGTTACAATAGACAATAAAGCAATGTATCTGCTGTGCAAGCATGCAAAGAGACTGTCCCCACTAGAGAAACAAATATGGCATGCATCGATAGATGTGTATTGGCCATTTGGTGCAGCACTGATAGCCTAAACCAGCAGATGTTGACCCTGAAGAAGTCAAATACTGGTCCTAGTGATGGTGGTCAGGGCAGTGCTGCTAAATAGTAAGAAAAGAAAAACCACCACTTCCAACACTTTTCATTATTGTAAATAGTTTTTGTTTTCTGCTGTGTTTCAACAGTTTTTTTAACTATTTCAGTTGGATGATGGTTTTTCCACTTTAGAGTTGTTCCTGTGTGTATGTATGTATTTTACATATTACTGTTTTTGTATGTTGAATATATTTCTTTTAAAAAAAAGCCAGTGTTTCTCATTATTGTGAATTTTCTTCTTGTGGTTTGAGGACAGGGTTGTCATGATCACAATGGGGGTGATTGGAATACTGGGACGATACACAATTGAAAAAAAGTAGGGAATCAATACTCACCATGACAGAGTATACAAATTTAAAATACAATTACAGCAAAAATGAGCAAAGGTGTTTGCATTTTATAATATGGCACTAACTGTTATTATATGTGAAGTGTGTCTTGTGACAACGGTATATTAGTTTGTGCCTTTGTTTTGAAGTAGTCAAATGTATCAGTAATTTAGAGTGCAATGATTATGCAGACATTTTCGTGCACAAAATTAAGTTTTCTAAGTACTTATTAATTGTGGAACCTACACAGTTATCAAAGTAAGTGACATTGTTGTGAAGAATAATATAATACAAGGAGGCATAACACAATGATTTCAGTTCATGATATCAATAGCTTCTAATCAATTGTAGTCTTCCTGTGCTTAACTGATGTCTACTGTATGAGTTCCAAAAGGAACTGCAAACTTAAACAAATATAATAGTGTGCTTGAAGAGTGACACATGTAATGCTCTAAGCAATTAGCAAAACTAATTGACTATTTGAAAAACAAATACACAAACAAATTACATTGCAGTGATTACACATTTAAACAGATGTCATATATGAAGAGGTTAAAATTTGCAATTATATTGCAACATAAAAAAACAATACTCACCTGAGTGTACTGAAGGAAAACATTTAAACATAAACAATACAAAGTATGATTACTTACCTTTGTACTTCTGAATGAAGTCCCAGGAGAGGTTTGTGACTGTCATCATATGTACATTAGTATTGGAAAAAAAATATATGATAGAAAAAAAGGAACATGGTGTTTAACTGTGAAAATAGTGAAAAATCACTTTGTCATACAGTGTTATATGATATTAATTATTTTCCAACTTCTGTCTTGTGTCCTTGGGCCAGAAAACAGTTTTACATTTCTGCCATTCCCACATGCATGACTTGTTTCTCATGTAAGGGTCATGCCTTGCTCCAATTCCCAATTAATGTGGTTAGCTTCATGTAAAGTGAAACATCATCATCATGCCACAGTTGGAAGTTACTTGGTGTTTTACTTTATTTATTTATTTATTAGTTTTTGTTGACCGGGTAAGTGCACTAGCAAATCCTGCCTATTTTCAGGCACGACCTGGGGAAGGGGGATGCAGATGAATGCCCACTGACCTTGAACCAGTTTAAGCTGTTGGTGGTATTTTTAGTGAATGAGGGAAGTTTGACCAAGACACTGGGGAAATTCCCCTACTCTGCTGCTGCATCGCTGCCAGTAGGGGGACAGGCCATTGCCAAGATGGCCACTCTGAGTGGGACGCCAAAGGAGGAAGATGTCTGCTTAGTGGGAGAGTTGGCCTCTGCTCCCACTGTTGGCAATAAGGAGGCCGTTTCATATAGCACTGTGGATATTGACTCGGATATGGAATTTCACGATGTAGCTGTTTATTGGGAGGATTCGGTCAAGTTTGCGAATAAACAAGAAGAAAAGTTTTCTATGTTGGTTAAAACTGAAACACAAGAACACGGATTTATGGAGAAATGGACTGAGCCCATTCCGGGAACTGAAAACCTGGCTACACACCTGAAGTGTTTTAATGTTCTCCCTGACAGCAGCGTGGTTGCTACTGCCTAAACCTTAACTGAGCTAGCTCCCTCGGGAGGCTGCGTGGAGTGCGGTGAGTCTTTAAAGCCTATTTTTGACAATGCAGGTCTTGCTAATGGTGTGTTGAATAATGAAGACAACGTTTCTACTCTTAAAAGCGAGAGCTCGCTGCATGCAGGTATTTTACCTTTGAATGAACAAACTCCGCGACTATTGGTAGCAGGGGAGAGGCAAGAGATTTGCTCACCAGACAGCTTTTGGAAGCATCAAGCAGCCACAAAGTCCCTATCGGTGACACTTCAGCAGGATAAACTCTGTGTTGACAGCTGCAATGCTATCCCTGTCAAACTCTCGGCTGTAACTAAAGAAACCGAAGGCCCCGTAGGGCGCATTCACATACCACACAGACTCGCTCCCACACCAGGTGCTTTAAATGCAGTACTTGCTCCTACACAGGCTGGCAGTAAAATCGCATATCCTAGTGAGTGCCTACAGCCTGATAAATCATTGGATAAATTACAAAACAAGAGTTCTTCGATGGTAAAGCAACAAACACTACATCAAGGGTTGCCTACAACTGCATTTCCTCAGAATGAGTCAGCACCATTAAGTAAATCGGCTGGGTTTGTTCTGAAAAACCCTATTAATGTGGAATTCCAAGTTCAGTCTGAAGTTATTTATCAATCTTCGGCTATCTCCCAAACTGGTGTTACTGAATTTTTCTTCCCTAATAAGACTATACTACATCAAACAAATCCTGAAACCACACAACCAGTTGTGTCAGGACCTCCTTCTTTAAATGATGAAAGGACTCAGGAATCCTGGTCTCCAGGTAAAGCTCTTAGAGGGTCTGGCTGGAAGCAGGCTTTAACAGGCGTCTGGAAGCCTGATCCAGCTTGGGACACAGATTTTTCTCTTTCACAGCACTCCCCAGAGTGGAAACCAGATTCTCAGTGGAAAGATTTAACAGAAGGTCTAAATGGAAAAAAAAACTTATCTGAGGCATTAAGACTCCCCCCTACTGTTATGGGTTCGGAGGTACAAGCTTTCCTACCCTCCTCTCCAGACCCAGACTTAGCCATGCCTCTTCAGGAGCATATTCCCCCTTTACAAAAACTCTCTTTATCGAAACCTCCTCAACAGAAGCCACTTATGTCATAATTATTTTCAAATTCAAAGAGGGAAGCAGCACCTCGATGGAACGTTGTTCGGATATGCTACAAAGGGGGTTTGGAAGACAGGTCGGACAGATACTATGTGGGGAAAACCCTGCTGAAAGATTCTCTACATTTCACTCCTAAAGATGTATATGCTTTTATTAATATCTCTGGGGAAGATAATTTCAATATAAGTTTCCAGACACCGCATGCGTTGGACTTATTTTGGGATACGTATGGTCAGGTGAAGTTTTCTCCCACATGGACCCATTTTTTGGTTATACCTTTATCGAAGCCTCTAATAAAATACGTTACAGTCATGTTTAGGAACGAGGGGGTCCATGTGTAAGATATCGCCTTTTGGTTATCTCAGAAATGTGAGGTTTTGAGCGATCCTGAACCCATCTTAGATTCCGAACAATTTTGGATGGGGGCTGGAAGTACAAAATTAAATTGAGACAATCTGAGTCAGGGGTAGAGCATATTCCTAATTCGTTTCTGTTAGGAAGAGATAGGGGTGTGTGTTTTTATGGCGGACAACCTCATGCTTGCTACAAATGTGGGGCTAGGATGCATCTCTCTCTATTGTTTGCCTTCAGCCATGTTGTGACAATTGCGGGAAAGTAGGGCATTTAACTATGCATTGTAATAATCAGTCTAGATGTGATCTCTGCAAACAATACGGCCACGTGTTCCGAGAATGCCCTTGGGCCGCTTAAAACAAAACATCTTGCATAAACTCAGATCTCCTAATTCAGAAGGCTCAGGATGCTGCAGGCTCCTTCCCCCCGTCTTTCCAAGCACCTCGTCCACCACCTCCCTCCTCCAATAAAAAGGAAGAGTCTCCTGGCACGGATCTTTCCACTTGCAGGTCCTTAAAGGAATCTGACAAGGTTGCACAAACAACTGATTCAGGCTCTGTGGAAGTTAAAAAACCTTGCATGGGTCCACCTGACCCTTTGGAATTTCCTCCAGTGTGCTACACTGAGGTAGCTGCAGATGTTGCTGGAGAAGAATCTAAGGTTTCGGTCCCATGGTCAACTTTGCCCAAATGTAGATCATCTAGAAATTTACATCCTAAAACTCCTCCTTCTGCTCCTATTATAGAAACAAGCAATTCTTATGCTGCCCTGTTTACCCAACGGGGGGGACACAGAGATGGAGTTGGGAGATTCAGACTCTCAAAAATCCTCCTTATCCACCCGGTCACAACCGGTGGATAATTATAAAGAGAAGAAAAGGAAAAAAAGAAAAAATAGAGAGTCTGTTTACATCTCTATAAGCAATAATGAGGTTGTCCTGGGGCTCTTTACATACCCATAGTCTGCTAAATACTGCTAAAAGGCAAGCCCTTTTTCATTATATACACAAGCGGCATATATCTGTGTGTTTTTTACAGGAAACCTGGATGCACTCTGTAGACCAGCTATCTACCTTCAAACGGGATTGGGTTTGGGGACCTTCCTTTTGGTCCTTTGGAATGGACACAGAAGATGGCATAGTCATTTTATTTACCTCATTCTCCTTTAAGTTGCATAATTTAATTGACCTTAGGCAGAGTACTGATATTAGATGGGAAATGGCATGATACGTGCTATCGCTTCATCAATATTTATAACCCTCAAACAAAAGCTGGCAGAGTAACCTGTCTAAAAGCTATTCAACCTTTCTTGGTGACATCAGTTAAGGTGCTATGGGGTGGAGATTTTAACTGCACAATCATTGACTCACCTAAACAAAAAAAGAAAATATATTGTGATTCACATGCACTGGCCAACATTATTAAATTAGCTTGTTTACTTAATTGTATTTCTTTTTTTTCTCATGGACCTAGATATTCCTTTACAAAAGGAAACATTTTTTCCTTAATAGATTATATGCTAGTCTCCCCTTCTATGCAAGTTAATTCTTTCAAAATGATTCCTTGTGAATTCTCGGATCTTTCTTTTCTATTATGTAATTTTCAGTTGTCAGGTCTCCCCGAGCATAGGCAGGTTAGGTGAAAGCTTAATAACTCCACACTAGACTTACCTTACATACAGTCTGGGGTGAAATATATCTTAAAAGCTAGATTTTCAGTGGCCTTCCTGTATTCTGATTTAGGGGACTGGTGGATAGAGACCAAGACAGATTTACGCAATTGGTTTAAAAAACAAGGGGTAAGGACAAAAAATCATAATTTTTTAAAATATTTGTCCCTTAGGCAACAACTTCAGAAACTTATAACAATAGCATATACCTCTCGATTTGATTATTCTGATCAAATTACTTAACTAAAAGAGAATATGAGGGTTTTTCAGTATAACAGAGCAAAGACCCTACAAGCTATTCTCACTAACGGTATAAAAAATTCCCCTATAGGGGATCCCTTTGAGGTTTGCAAAAATTTGAGGGATTCCTTGAATATTGACTCACTAAAGAAGCCTGATGACTCAATAGCCGTCACGGTTGTACAGCTAAGAGAATTAATTATAGATCATTTTCGGTCTTTGGAACCTCC
Source organism: Neoceratodus forsteri (assembly GCA_016271365.2). Classification (NCBI taxonomy): domain Eukaryota; kingdom Metazoa; phylum Chordata; order Ceratodontiformes; family Ceratodontidae; genus Neoceratodus; species Neoceratodus forsteri. The sequence goes on along the minus strand of CM057455.1, from coordinate 630,552,402 downwards.
CTTTCCAATTTCTGATACTTCAATGCTTTCATATTTAAGTGCTATTAGTGTTCCTTCCAAGTTAACAGAAGCTTCTAAATTACTGGATCCCAATTTCTCAAAAGGAAATCTTATATGTAATAGGGAAATTAAAATTATATATCTCACCAGGAATGGATGGTCTTTCTAATAATTTGTATAATTTTTTTTCGGTTGAGCTGAGTCAATGCCTGTTTATCTTATTTCAGTATTTTATTAAGAATACTGTGATTTTTCCCTCTTTTTCCGAAGGGTTGTTAATTTTCTTATTTAAATCTGGGGATAGGCAAAACATTAAGAACTGGTGGCCTATCACCCTTCTAAATTCAGATTATAAAATTTTCACCAGCATTTTGAACAGTAGGTTAAAAAACTACGCTAGATGGGTGATTTTCCCCTACCAATTTAGTGGGATACCAGATAGACGGATTCAATCAACACTAATGGTTATACGTGATGTCATTGAACACCTCTCTGATGCTGGCGTCACAAATTGTATGGTTGTTGCTGATTTAGAAAAAGGTTTAGACAGAGTACATCTACCTTTTATGTTTTTAATTCTATAACATTATGGAGTTCCATTGCAAATAGTTAATTTAATTAAGATGCTATAAGAATATAATGCTGTGTTCCCATTTTTGAAAGGCTGTACGGCTGAAAGTTTTTGTCTACATACAGGAGTGTGTCAGGGTTGTCCCCTCAGCCCTCTTCTCAATATTTTCTCATTAGATCCGCTATTTCAGAACTTAATTACTACCCAGCAATGGATTGGAATTTCGGATAACCTATCTAAGGATCACCAACTCTTAGTACAGGCCTATGCAGACAATTTAATATTATACTTTTCTGATCAGTCTTCTGTGCATATTTTTTTAAAAGCTTTTGACGCCTTTTCAAAAGTTTCTAACGCTAAACTGAATTTGCATAAAACAAAAGGGTTATTTATTGGAGCAACAGGTTCAGCTGAGGTGATGCAGGAGTATATCCACTTTTCTAGAATCCCCCTTAAAATTTTGGGTATTCAGTTCAGTCCTCAAAACATGCCATTTGAAGATTGGGAATCGGCTCTTCAGGTGGTGGAAAATAAGGTGAATAGATGGAAACAGTGGAAACTGTCAAAACTGAAATGCATACATGTGATTAAACAGTTCCTCCTACCCTGTGTGCAGTACATAGCCATGATTTTCCCACTCCCGGTTCATTTAGAAACTAGAATGTACTGTCTATTTTTTCAAATACTTTGGGGTAACCAATTAAATCCGGTAAAGAGATGTTATACTTATTTAAATATAAAAATAGGAGGACTTGGGATGGTGGACCCAGTGGTTTTTGTACATTCTTTATTTATTATGTGTTCAGTCAAAAGTGGTTTAGGTTCAGAAACAGGGATTGGGGAAAAATGGATCTCCAGGTCACTGGGCAAATACTTTAGGAATTGGCACATTTTGGCCCTGAAATGGAACCCTCACATTCATCTCCCACAGTATTTTCGGCCAGCTGCACAAAAATTGTACAGATGGAAAATAAAGAAAGAGACAATCTTGAGCAATAATATGAAGGGATTTTACCAATTAATGATGGCAAACTTACTCCCCCAAGAGCCGAGTTTCAAGAATTGTCCTTCTGCCCTCAATCCTAAAGTATTGGCCCAGTTAAATAATCTCAGATTGCCTCAATCACAGTGGGAAACACAGTGGCTAATTTTTTATGGTCGCCTGAACGTTCGGGGGAACGCTAAATATAAGGCCATAGAGGAAAGGAAGTGTCCTTATTTGGACTGCATAAATATTTGAAGAGTCAACGGAACATTTTTTTCTCAAGTGTTCTTATGCTAAGGGTTTGTGGGCCTATTTGGCGACATTATGGGGTTTCAATTGGCTTAATTTTCTATCATATGATGTTCTGATCTTAGGATGTTATCCAGTAAGCCTTTCTTATTTTCATGAGGGGACATTGTCATTATTTCTTGGTTGCTTACGATACTATTTATGGCAAGCTAGGTGCCAATGGGTTATATATCAAAGAAAAATGCCTTATATTTGTCTTAGTGTTTTGGTTTCAAATGAACTCTCAAAAACTTATTCCCAGGATGCACAAAGGGTAGCTCCTGCTAAACTCCTGAAATGGTGGAAAGGGTTTCTTCATTTTATAAAGTTCAAGTAATGTATGGTTTCTCTTGAAGTTATTTTATTTATTTGTATGATTCTTTGTTTATTTCATATATTCACCCACTTTGCCTTGTTTTCTACATTGTTTAATCTGACAAGTTGATTGTGTTGTTTTGTTATGTTTATTACTTCAATAAAAACTCCCCTACTCTTTTCGATAAGTGACATGGGATCTTTAACATCCACCTGAACTACCACCAATCCAGGCAGATGGGACCTCAGTTTTTAACGTCTCATCCGAAAGATGGCACCTCAGAAGAGCAGCACCCCTCTCATGCTGCACTACAGTGTCAGTACTGGGATATTAACCCAAGTGCCAGATGTGGGAACTGAACCTACAGCCCTCTGATCTCCCGGCCTCAGAGGAGAGTGTGCTACCTACTGAGCCACTGACATTGAATTAAAGTGGGACAATTAGCACTAAGGTCTCCACACTTCTGGCACTATATGACAAAAGGGAATAGTAAAAGAGCAGCTGACGCCTTTGGGAAAATGTTGGAAAATATAATATTTAGACACAATTAAGCTTGCATTCCATGTATCTTCTATAGAACTCCCCTCTCCATTATAAGAAAGAACTTCACCCATTCTGTATCCCATTCCAAAGGACAGCTCTTGGTCAAAGATCCTTCTCCTACCGTGCCACACTTTGGCTTAATGAGATCCCAGCTAACACTTTAAATGTTGCTAACCCTAGAACCTTCAAAGCCTAACTTAAGCAGTTTTTATTGCAAAACAATGTCTGTGAGTGCTAAGCTGTTCAAAGAAGGTGTCCAGGGCCTGCACCAATCCAGCCTGCAAGCAATTACTCATGGATTCACTCACACAGTCCACCTCTCCCCACTCTCTACCCCTGCTCCCCAGACTCTGGCACCTCATTCTCCATAGCTCTTATTCCATTTGTAGCTGCACTCTCTCATCTTTTATCCATTGCCCATCTATCTCAGTCTCTCCCCCTCCCCTCACCTTGTCACACCTCCCCTTTTCTCTATCAGTCTCCGCTCTCATGATACCACCCCTTCCCCACTTGGTCTCTCCCTTCTTCCCCATCTCCCACCTTCACTCCTCTCTCTCCCTCTCTCTAACCACCTTCTCCCACCTTACAACACACTCTCACATGCACCATCCCCAACTCCAAACAGAGGTTCATCTTCTCAGAAGAAGCCAGAAGGTGAAGGAAGGAAACATATTCAATTCAGTGCTTTAGAGTAACTGATAATTGGTATTTTTCTTTTAAACTTAGATTGTAGGCTTGTAGTGACACTATACTTTCTTTCTGTGTTGTCTTTACTTATAATTGTTTTTGGGCTGTTGAAAATTTAAAACATAGTGGTGGTGTAATTCTGTGCTGTCTTTAATTGCTGCAAATTTTATCTTGGCTTGTCTGACTGTCCTGTAGCTGGGTGAAGGGTGTTAACTGTCTGGCCTCTGACCTCAGCTACGTGATAACTGGAGGTGGGGCTTAGTCACAGTTAAAGCAGCAAACAGAGGTTCATCTTCTCAGAAGAAGCCAGAAGGTGAAGGAAGGAAACATATTCAATTCAGTGCTTTAGAGTAACTGGTAATTGGTATTTTTCTTTTAAACTTAGATTGTAGGCTTGTAGTGACACTATACTTTCTTTCTGTGTTGTCTTTACTTATAATTGTTTTTGGGCTGTTGAAAATTTAAAACATAGTGGTGGTGTAATTCTGTGCTGTCTTTAATTGCTGCAAATTTTATCTTGGCTTATCTGACTGTCCTGTAGCTGGGTGAAGGGTGTTAATTGTCTGGCCTCTGACCTCAGCTACGTGATAACTGGAGGTGGGGCTTAGTCACAGTTAAAGCAGCAAACAGAGGTTTATCTTCTCAGAAGAAGCCAGAAGGTGAAGGAAGGAAACATATTCAATTCAGTGCTTTAGAGTAACTGGTAATTGGTATTTTTCTTTTAAACTTAGATTGTAGGCTTGTAGTGACACTATACTTTCTTTCTGTGTTGTCTTTACTTATAATTGTTTTTGGGCTGTTGAAAATTTAAAACATAGTGGTGGTGTAATTCTGTGCTGTCTTTAATTGCTGCAATTTTCGCCCCCACCCCTTCCCCAACTCTTAATTATATGCCTCTGATAAATCTGATTGACAGGAGCTAAACACAGGGTATAGTAAGAGGTGTGAAGTAGGAGGGGCACAAGGGGGAAGAAGACCACCCTCAGCATGACAAGTGTTTTGACTCATTTATTTATTTATTGGTTTCTTTTTCCTTAAAAAAAATATATATCTGACAATCAGTTACAGGATTTTTAGTACTGTAAATAAATAAAAAGAGAACTAAGAGAGCTTCAGTAGCAGAGAAGTAGTGGAATTGCAGTATAATGTGGAGAGTGGTGCAATGCAGTGGCTGTGGGGCAGCCATATTCAGGCAGACCTTCTGGACACTGAGGTGCTGCCCTATCTGCATGCATCTCTCTGGACTGTGGGATGAGGTAGCCAGACTCAGAGCGGAAGTAAACTGGGTCAGGAGTACCATCACCCCTATCAAGGGACCACCCAGTCCAATGCAGCTGCCTCAAAGGATGCAGAGAACGAGGAGCACTTGGATGACAGTGGGCTCAGGGAGGGTTAGAGCAGTCAGGCAGAGGCACATCCCAGATCCTATTCCTCTCAAGAACTCATATGCCACACTGGCAAATGAGGACAACCAAATAGAGGTACCCAGGAAGTGGAAGGAAAGGATGTGGAGGTTAGGCAAGGAGGTGACCTCAGTGGGAAAGCAGTGGACCCCAGAAGAGGAGAGTGAATCCTGGTGGGGACTCCATCAAAGAGGATCCAGCTAGGAACACAGGAGGGGAGGACAGGGAGGTGAGGTGCCTACCAGGTGCCACGGCATGGAGAGATGGAAGGAAGATACTGGGGATCACTGGGAAGGCAAGACGGAGGGTGAGCTGGATGTCATTATCCACCTAGGTACTAATGACTTGGCAAATGGGGAGCCAAAGGAAGTTCAGGAAGAGGTTAGGAAACTGGGAGGGGTCTCAAGCAAGTAGCTACTTCTGTCACTTTCTCAGAAGTACTACCTGTGAAGAGGCAAGGAGAGCATAGAAGTGCATGCACCAGGAACTTTAACTCATGGTTGAAAAACTGATGCTGTGAGGAAGGGTTTGGATTCATTGGTGACTGGGGACCCACCTGGAGGATGGAGGTTTGTTCATGCCTGACGACTGCATCCATCCTGGAGAGGAATCAAGCACTCAATGATAAGTTTAAATGCTACATTGACAAGCATTTAAACTAGCAAAGGGGTGAGCCAGCAAGGATGGTACCTACTTGCTCTCCCCACAGCTAGTAGTGGAACCAGTGAACCAGAGGAGTGGCTATCTCTGCAAAGCAGTGTGCAAAAGATGGAGATTAGTGTCCAAAAGGTGGATAAGCAGAAAAGGGGCAAAATTCAGCAGAAGGGCTAACAGCAAGGAGAACCAGGGATAAATGACAACCAAGGAAGGGGCTGGAGTAGAACAGTGAAGCAGTCTAGGGAGGTCAAATCATGGAAAGCCATGTGTGCAAATGCCAGGAGCCTTAGCAACAAGATGGAAGATCTGGAGGCTGTCATGGTACAGTCAGACCTGGACATTGTGGCCATCACTGAAACCTGGTGAATGATAACCATGACTGGGAGATGGCCATACCTGGCTACAACATATTCAGAAGAGACAGAGCAGGCAGGAATGGAGGAGGAGTGGCACTGTATGAAAAATGACATAAGGGCCACACGGATCCAGGAGGAACAAAATGGGGAGAGATACTGTGGGTTAAGCTGGAAAGGAAAATGGGCCAGCCATCCGCACAGGTGTGGTCTATAGACCACCAGCCCAGGAGGAAGAAACAGATAGGGAGTTGATGCTAGCCATCCAAAGGATGGCAGACAAGGGTGAGTAGTACTGGTTGGAGACTTCAATATACCAGGACGTGGACTGGAGCATCCCAGCAGCAGCATCAACTAGGAGCGATTTATCCTGGACTCCTTCAGGGTGCCTTCCTCAAGCAACTGGTCATGGAACCAACTCGGCAGAAGGCAATACTGGACCTTGTGCTCACAAACAGGGACAGTGTGATGGGGTAACAATGGGGAGCACCTGGGTAACAGTGACCACCAGTCATTGTGGTTTGAAATCACAGAAAGAGCAGAACCAAACCACACAAAAACACGTATCCTGGATTTTAGGGGCGAGACTTTGGGAAAATGGGAGATGCTTGAAAGAGGCATTAAGGAATGGGACAGGAATCAGGGCTGAGGAACAGTGGGCAGTATTTAAAATGGGATTATAAGAACAACAGAATTATGCATTAAGCAGGTTAGCAAGAGGAAAAGGAAGAGGAGACCATTATGGTTTTCCAAAGAGGTAGCAAAGAAAGAAAGCAAAAGATTGCATTCAGGCAATACAAAAGACACAGGCAGAAGGGATAGGGAGAAGTACCAGGAGAAACAAAGGGAGGCAGGGAAGTCAGTAAGGGAAGCCAAAGCTCAGACAGAAGAACACATTGCAAAATCAGTGGGTAAAGGGGACAAAACCTTTTACAGGTACATAAGTGAAAAAAGAAAGACAAAGGGAGGGATAGTGAGACTGAAGGGGGAGGATGGGAGCCGCGTGGAGGATGACAACAATAAAGCTGACATATTGAACAGGTATTTCTGCTCAGTCTTTACTAAGGAAGAGGGGGGTAATGGGTCTGAAGGGAGTACAAGGGGTGAGAATGGTGCAGAAATGGACACAAGTCCCTTTACACGAGAAAGGGTACTGAAGGAACTGGAAGTAATAAGAGCTGATAAAGCAATGGGGCCAGATGGGGTGACCCAGGGTCCTTAAAGAACTAAGAGAGGTGGTGGCTGAACCTCTGGCTATCCTGTTCAGCCAATCACTGGAAACAGGGAGGTACCCAAAGACTGGAGGACAGCAGATGTAGTCCCTTATACAAAAGTGGGAACAAAGAGGAAGCAGGGAACTACAGACCAGTCAGCCTCACCTCGGTAGTGGGAAAGATCATGGAAGCACTACTGAAGGAGAGATTGGTGGAACATCTGGTTGTCAATGGACTACAGGACCCAAGGCAGCATGGTTTCACCAGGGGAGGTCATGTCAGACCAACCTCATTGAATTTTTTGACTGGGTGACTAGGGAGGTGGATCAGGGGAGGGCAGTGGACATGGCCTATCTGGACTTCAGCAAGGCCTTTGACACTGTGCCACATAGAAGACTATTACACAAACTGGGGAATATGGGTGTGGGCAGGACAGTAGTGTTGGGGGTAGGTAACTGGCTGGGTGGCAGGGCACAGAGGGTGGTGGTAAATGGCTGTCACTCCACAGAGGGAAGAGTAACCAGTGGGGTACCACAGGGATCAGTGCTGGGACCGGTCCTATTCAACATCTTCATCAGTGACATTGCACAGGATCTAGAAGGCAGAATTTCACTGTTCGCTGATGACACAAAGCTCTGTAACAGAGTAGACACACCAGAGGGTGTAGACAGAATGAGAAGGACCTGCAGAAACTTGAAGAATGGTCAAGGGTTTGGCAGTTGAAATATCAAAGAAAGTGCAAGATAATGCATATAGGGCACACAAACCCTGGCACAATATATCAGTTGGGGTGAGGATATAGCATGCACCAAGCAGGAAAGGGATCTTGGGGTTGTCATCTCTGATGACCTCAAGGTAGGGAAACAGTGTGACAAGGCATCAGGTAAAGCAAATAGGATGCTGGGATGTATAGGCAGGGGCATCACCAGCAGGAAAAGGGAGGTCATAATTTCGCTATACAAGACAGTAGTGAGGCCCCACCTGGAGTACAGTGTACAATTCTGGAGACCATACCTACGTAAGGACATAGACAGGGTAGAGAAGGTTCAGAGGAGGGCAACAAAGATGGTGCATGGGTTGCATCACAAGTCCTATGAAGACAGGTTGAAGGAACTGAACATGTACTCCCTGGAGGAGAGAAGGGAGAGAGGGGATATGATAGAGACATACAAGTATCTTACAGGGAGGAACAGGGTGCAGGAAAACACTATTTTTAAGCGAAAAAGATGTTTCAGGACTAGAGGGCATAGGATGAAGTTGGAGGAGGACGATTCAGAGGAAACATGAGAAAGAATTTCTTCACAGAACGGGTGGTGGACAAGTGGAACACCCTGCCAAAGGAAGTGGTGGGGGCTGAAACAATCACGGGTTTTAAGAATGCATGGGATAGACATAAAGGAATTCTAGAGGGCAGGGGTAAGGGGAAACAGACTTCTAGGAAAACAAACTGAACTTACAAGCTCAAATGGGCAGACTAGGTGGGCCATAGGCCCTTATCTGCCAACACTGTCTATGTATCTATGTATCTATGTATCCAAAGCTGTAATGCAATGTGACAATGGGGCTTACCACTAAAAGGAAGGCCAGGTTGTCTAATGACCCCTGCCAGGAAGAAGCACAGGAAGGGAGGGGTGGGGAGAGGAAGGAGGAACAGGTAGTAGAGAGGGTGGGGCTTGGTGACATTACCACAGGACAGTGTAAATGACAGGAGGCCAGAGCCCCCAGGGATTGGCTGGGGGTGAGCCTCAGGGGTCCTGACCAAGGGTCCTGTAGGGGTATATTAGGCCAGGACTCAGGCAGGACTACTTCTTTTGCTGGAATTTTTTTTCATACTGCAGAACTCAGCACATCGTTGGCAAGCAGGTAATGGGGAGCTAGTGAGTGCACATGTTACACATGAGACTTCTAGGCCTAGTAGGCCATGTGGTGCATGGTGAGTAGCATGGTGGTTTGGTTTTGGTTTATATCATGGTGTTTTAAAACTTTTGGTTCATATTATGGTGTTTAAAAAAAAGTATGGAAAGAAGAAAGGAAGTGTTTTTCTCATCACTGTGCACTTTTGAATAATGTCAATTAGTTATAAAAAGATAGTTGTGAATGCAGAGCTCGGTGGGCTTTTCTGTGCTAGTACAGGCAGTAGCAGTTTTCCACTAAAATGTTTAAAATGGTGGTCAATGGTTGTAACCTTAGAGCTAGCATGGGCAGCAAACAGGAGAAGTGGCTGCTCTGTATGGCGTTTTCATTGTGGTGGTTTTCTGCTGCTGAAGGGGCCAAGCACATGGTGCAGTTTGTTGGTATAGGGCTGGTGCTTCTGGTTGTTGTCAGGAGTTGTTTAGGCTAAAAAAAAAGCTGGGACAGCATGCATGCTTGAGGGGAGGCACGGTCATCCATTTTTAATGGCAGAGAGCCATGGGGATTGTCGCTTGTTTGCACATGAAAAAAAAAAAAGAAATGAGTAATGCAGCAGAGCCTGAGCTGCAAACAAGCTCATGGTGGATGGTGTGGTCACCCATTTTATTGGGGGAGCAGATCTTGTTGGTGTAATGGCAGAGAGCCATGGCGAGTTCTGGTTTGGTTGCTTTGTGGGTAAAGTCGCAGCCAGATTGGAAAAATGGGTGCAAATGGTGGCGATTTGTTTGACTGGTTAAAACATAAAAAAAAAATCACAAAGCAGGGCCAAGGTGGCATGCGTGGGGAGCAGCTAGGCCTTGGAACCACATGGCATGGTGCGAGCTGGTATGGTGTGTTGCTTTCCTTTTGCACAGGGATCCCCAGATGGAGGGCTATTGCAGTGGACAAGCGAGAAGAAAATTGGGCAAATTGAGCTCCCCCCTTTTTAGGTTTTTGGCCATTTTGCCAGCAAACGGAGGCAGTGGCATGCTGGAGAGCTTTCATGGGGAAGGCCTAGAAAGGTAATTCAGGCTGCTGCAGTTATGCACCCATTGGGGGGAGAGGTCTGCTGATAGCAGCAGAAGAAAGTGGCGGCCACAGAGAGGCACTGTGATGCTTCGGCTAGTGAGGTAGAGTGTGGGGTCTGGTGAGGAAGGACTGGCGGGGCAAGGTTTTTCAATCACTTGGGCCATGTGGCATCCTCAGGAACTATGGGGGGTCACCAAGAGGATGGCCCCGGATAGGTCCAGGTCTTCAGAGGGCCTAATGATATTGGGAGAGTGAACGGCAGGCTGGATGGTGGATTTGGGGAATCAGCAGGCCATGATTTGGGCCGTTTTTATTTCTTGGAGTTGGGGGAGAAAAAAAAAAAGCAGCAGCACCTGAAAGGAAACTGTGGCTGCCAGTGGGTTGTGAGGAAAATGGAATGCTTGCAGAGTATGTGTGTGGGGGAGAACCTTATACCACAAGACCAGGAAGGGGGATAGCAGCACTGAGAGGTGCAAAAAGCTGGGACAGACACAGAGCACAGCAGGTGCCTTTTTTCTAGCTGTTCCAGTTTGGCAGGACAGAAGCAGTATGTCAGGGGGAAGGGCAGGGGATGCTTTTTGTAGTTTTTTCAGACCTGTTTTAAGATAACAGATGGATTGGCTGCTTTTCTTTGTATGATGGGGTTGTGTTCGGTGATGGTTGGTAACCGAAAAGAAAGGTGTCATTGCTGGCCTATGAGCTGGATCTGTAGTCAAACTGATGTTTCTGCAAATGACTGGACTATTCAAAATATTTTTTTAAGATTGCTCTGAGAGATGGACGGCGGGCACACCATGCAGTGTTACCTGGGATAATACATATGGTTGAGCAGTGGCAGATGCCCCAGCCTGGTAGGGCCCTGCAGGCAGTTGGGGGCCCAGTTTCCCAGGTATGGGGTACATATTATGCATGAAGGCAGTGAGGATGTTGACAAGCAACAGGCACAGGAAACATGATGGGATGATTGGCCTGGTCCGAAGGGGCCCGGGGCCAGCCCACGGGGGGACTCTTGGAACGAGGGTGGCCTCAAAGGGCCTTGGTGCTCGGGGAAAAAAGGGGTGATTTTCTTATTTGGTATGCACAGCTGAATAATTGTTCCCCTCACTTGCCTGTAATGACATAGGAACCACCATGGCACCTAAGTGATCCCAACTGTCCAGCGAAACATTGATGCAGGAAGCATCCAAGTTGATGGGGCAGATGTCAGAGTTGGTGGTGGCAGCGAAGCAGAGGGAGGGGGAAGAGGAGATCTTGAGAAAGCGGAAGGGTCAAGAAGATTGCCAGGGCAGGGGAACAGGGGGAAAGAGGCCCAGATGAGAGGCACCGTATTCTGCACCCATCCCGGGGCCCCTGCCCACACAGGGGCCAGATGATGGGAGCCTGGATTGGGGTAAGAACGATGTGGACCTCTCGGATGAGAACAGTCTAAAGGAATAACTAGAGGGGTTGCTGGGGAACATGGGGGATGCAGGGATCAAGAAAATGGAATGGGCTGTACAGGCATTGAAGGGTAAAGGGACTGGGGTGGACAAGGGGAAGGGGGCCAAGATGGTAGTCCAGAAATTGTACTAGATGCCTCCTGGCTGCTCGGTCAGGGACCACATCCTGAGGCCAATCAAAGAAAAAATCTGGAAGGGGGAGTATGTTGACATCTTCTGGCTCATGGACAAGGAAATGGCTATGAAGTATGAACAGAAGGAGTTGGTGGGGAAGTCTGAAATGGTGGTGGCCCTGGCAGTGGTAGGCCACAAGACAGAGGAAGTGAAGTACAAGGGGAAGACCATTGAAAACTGGCATGGGGACTTCATCATATACAGCGCATTGTTGCTGGAGAAGTAGCCGGAGCTCTCCATCTCTATACTGACGTACATGTCCATTATCAGGGACACATACAAGGCCAAGGTTGGGTAGGGGTGGCTCAAGTATAATGAAGCATTCCGGAAGAGGATGGCAGCAGAGGAGTATCTGAGATGGAACTGCACCCACTCGAAGTTGTGGGTAAGGACCCTCTCTGGGGAAGAAGGCGGGGCTGGGGGTAAGCAGGCAAGGAAGGCCACACCTGCTGCAGGATCCAGGACATGTTGCGGTTACAACAAGGCCATCTGCACATGAGGCAACTGTAAGTTCTGACATGCTTGTTCCAAGTGCAGGGGGTTGCACTCAGTCTCCAGCTGTCGGCAAGGGGGGGACAAGGGCAGGCAGAATGGGGACAGTACCAGGAGCAGTCCTTTTAGAGTGCCCGGGGGGCAGGGCAGGGGCCAGGGGTGGCCAGATGGGGCAGCACTATGCCCCCGGAGGATGGCACTAACGGGGTGCCCAGCATGGGGTGTTGGGGTTACGTGCTGGTGTACACTCCCATCTCCCTGACAGTAGTGGAGGACTGGACCACAGACTATCCAGGAGGTTCCTCATACAAACTGTTGAAGACCCGGGAAGCCTAGCCAGATTTGAATTTACAACTGGACTATAATCTGGTTTGACTTTTTCCTCATTCCTTACTGTTTTGGCCAGAGCAGGGCAGTGAGAGTGCCTAAAGTTTAGATCTGGACAGTGAAAAAGACTAAGACTTATATTATTTAAACGTTTCTTTTCCCTAACATATTTGTATTGTATTGTTTGGGAAATATAATTGTTTTATCATTTAAACGTATTTTCCCTAACATATCTGAGAGGTAGTGTTTGTCTTTTGGGGAGGTGAGACCTCCCTAAATAGAGATAAATATAGGTCTTGGACTATTTCTTGCTGCTGCTTCGAAGCTGTTGCATCTTGCTTTAAATAGTTTTGTTTTACTTTAGGGGTTGGGGTTGGTATTTGTTATATGGTTATATATTATTTTGGTTTGGGTTATTTATTATTTTAGGAAAATGGGTTGGCCTGGGTTGACAGTTAGGCAGTATTCCCCTTCCAGGCTGAGGGATCTTTGTCATTTTTGCTGTCCCCCTTTATCTCCAGAGGGGTACAGACTGTGTAGGGGTTTGGGAATAGCTAGGAGGGTTAGGGCAGGAACTTGGCCTGTTGGAGGAATGGGGAGGAGTGAGCGTATTGGGATTGTGGGGACAAGGAGATGCCCTGGGGCGAAATGGGTCCAGGAAAGGGGTCCTCCCTTTCTGGTTCCCATACCCAAGGGCTCTGCTTATTGCAGACAAGAAAATCGGTCTCCTTCAGCTGCTCATCGAACTCGGGCAGTGTTATGCAATGCAAGGTGTATTAAAAACAAGACCACCATAATTGGGGATCTTGTTAGTTTGGCTGACCTGGCTTGCATCACCGAGACCTGGTTGGATGGAAATGCAGGCCCAATTTTGGCTTCAGCGATTCCACCCGGGTACTCTGTGATACATCACCCGAGGATCGATCGTAGGGGCGGGGATGTGGCCCTATGTTTTAAATCAGAACTGAACCCGAGGGAAATTCCAGTGGGAGCCATCAACTCCTTTGAATATATCATGGGCGAGGGTGTGGGGTGCAGGATTCTTCTCATCTACCATCCACCAGGAGATGGGAATATTTTCCTGCTGGAAGTTACGGACTTCATTGCTGACCTAACATTGGGATCCCATAGATGGCTGATCCTTGGGGATTTCAATGTGTGGGTCAACAATGAACTCTCACAGCTTGGACAGGACTTCCTCCAGCTAATTAGCTCATTGGGCCTTACCAGGTTGTTTCCTCCTCGACCCACATTGGTGGTCCTTCATTGGACTTGGTGTTTCTCCTGGGGACGGAGATATCCGACTTGGTGGTGGAACCAGTTGGATGGTCAGACCATCATATGATCAGCTTCAGTTTTGAGGCCCCCCCCTAAGAGGCCTGCCCCTATGGAGATGGTCCAGTACCGCTTTTTGAGGGGTGTATCCCCAGATGGTCTGATGGCAGTACTGGACCTATCAGGCATGCCGAGGGACTGCATGGTTCCAGGGGATCTTGTATTTGCCTATAATAAGGCAGTGATAGAGGCCCTGGATTCCATTGCTCCTGTCCGTGTTCATCCATTCTTCCTTTGCCTTAGGTCCCTTTGCTTTGATGGGGACCTGAGGGAGTTGAGGAGAGTGGGACGAAGGCTAGAGAGGCGATGGTGGCAGTCTTGTCTGGTATGTGACAGGCTTAGTTTGACGGACCATTATTTGGTCTATCAGTCAACAATTTCCCATAAGAAGGCAGAATTCCTGTCCAGGGAAATTGCTGCCACTTGGAATCGACCAGCACAGCTTTTCCGGACTGTGGACAGACTGTGCAATCCACTCTGTCTTCAGCCCAGAAATGCTTTTTCACAAGTGCAATGTGAGGAGTTTGCTTGATTCTTCATAGATAAGGTTGCCACAATCAGGTCTCATATCCACCTGACCCTTTCTCTAGGGAATAGCAGTGGTCAGCAGGAGATGTCGGACTCCTGGTTTCAGTAGTGCAACTTTGCTCAGCCTACAATCAATGATATTGAGATGGTTATCCAGACTTTACATCCTACCAACTGTAGTTTGGATCTGGGCCCCATGCGCTTGCTTGTTGGCTGCATTGATGTCATCAGCCCAGTCCTTGTTGAGATAGTCTGGTTATCCTTGGAGAGGAGAGTTTTTCCAACCTCCCTTAAGGAGGCTGATTTTCGGCCTCTCCTTAAAAGCTTTCCTTGGATCCCGACTGTATAGCACTACAGGCCAGTGTCTAACCTTCCCTTTTTGGTTAAGGTTATTGAGAAGGTGGTGGCATTGCAACTGGAAGACCATTTGACCTGCCACAATATCTATGATTCTCTCCAGTCCGGTTTCAGGAAGAGACATAGTACTGAGACGGCTCTTGTTCGGGTACTAAATGACCTCCTGATAGCGAGAGATTGAAGAGCCTGTTCCATCTTGGTTCTTCTTGGTTTCTCTGCAGCATTTGATACTGTGGACCATGGTGTGCTGTTGGATCACCTGCAGTTTATCTGTGGACTTTCAGGGGTTGTCCTCAGATGGTTTCAAACTTACCTCATGGGTAGGATTCAGAGAGTGGTGTCAGGGGTTTGTACCACGGCTCCATTCTCCCTGCCCTGTGGGGTTCCACAGGGATCCATCTTAGCGCCCATGTTGTTTGCAGTGTATATGCTACCATTGGGAGCAATTATTAGATGGTATGGCTTGAGTTTTCACTGCTATGCAGATGACACTCAGCTATACATGTCTTTTGTCCTGGAACAAGAAGATGATGTCTCAGTGCTCAGCAGCTGTCTGACTGAAATTCAGGCCTGGATGAATGTGAGCTGGCTAAGGTTGAGCCCTGAAAAAAACGAGGTGTTGGTCATGAACCCAGATCTTCGTGAGGCAGGTATGTTGGCAGGTTCACCCTCGGGTCTATGGCTCGGAGGTGTTCAGCTAGCTACCTCAGACCAGGTGCGGAACCTGGGCATTATGTTTGATGACCGCTTGACCCTGAAATCACAGGTGTCAGCAGTTGTTAAAACTTCTTTTTACCATCTAAGAAATATCGCCTGGGTGAAACATTTGGTTCCTCCCGAAGATCTTCCAACATTGGTTCACACCTTCATTTCCTCCCATCTTGACTACTGCAATGCCCTTTACCTAAGGCTGCCAGGGGTTGATATCCGCCGCTTGCAGCTGGTGCAGAGCGCAGCAGCCAGGCTATTGACTAGTGCATCAAGAACCAGTCATATGACGCCTGTGCTCCGCAGTCTGCACTGGCTGCCTATGCAGTGGCGGATCACCTTTAAGGTTGCTTTGCTAACCTATAAGGCCCTACATGAACAGGGACTGAGTTACTTGAAAGATCTCTTTTGTCCCTACTGTCCCCTCTTTTCTCTCCAATCCTCTGATGAGAGATTGCTAGAGGTTCCCAGGGTACGTTTGCAAACATCTGGAGCAAGGGTGTTTAATTTTGCTGCCCCGACCCTCTGGCACTCTTTACCTCATCGGGTTCGAGACTGCCTAACCGTCCGGAGTTTTAAAATAGCTTTGAAAACCTTTCTCTTCAGCCAGGCATTTATTGATTGAGGTTTAGTCTGATTCCCTATGCTGCTATTATATTGCTGCCTGTTGGAATTATATAGTTGTTAGAATAATTTATTTTGTTTTATGTACTTATTGTGCAGGTGCCTTGGTTTCAGAAAGATGTCTTTTTATAAATAAAATTGATTTGATTTGATTTGATTTGATATGGAGGTAGCTGTTCTGCTCAGGATGGGTTTCTGGGCAGGTTTTCCACCGGGTTTTCAAGGGGGGGCGGGCATGGATGTGGGCCAAAAATCTAGGGTCGGTAAAGGGGAATGAGGGTATAGTGGGGATCAGGATAGTGAAGGAAATCAGGGCGGGCAGGGTGGAGGGCCAATTAGGAGCCCCCCATGTGAGAATTTCTGAGTTTCCTCTTTGGGTATTGTCCCCAAGAAGGCAGCAGGGGAATTCTGCTTGATCCATCACTTATCATATCCCAAGGGCTCTTTGGTGAAAGAGGGCATACCTGATCAGCTTAGGGCGGTGTCGTACACCTCAATAGAATGGGAAGTGGTGCTGATCAGGGCTCTCGATGGGGCATGGCTGGTGAAGATGGACATAGAGTCAGTGTTCCGACTCTTACTGGTCCAGCCCGAGGATTGGGACCTATTGGGTTTTCAATTCTGGGGGGACATGTATTTTGACAAAGCCATGCTCATGGGCTGCTCAGTGGCATGTTCTACCTTTGAGGCATTCAGCACTTGGGTAAAATGGGTGTTCAGAGTCAGATATGGGCATAGGAGGATAGTGCTCTACCTGGATGATTTCCTCCTCATCAGGGAATCCAGAGTTGAGGCACAGGGGATGTTGGAGGACTTTAAGGCAATGTGCCTGTGGATCAGGATACGCTGGTGCAGGGCAAGATAGACAGCCCTGCCCAGAAGCTGAAATTTATGGGCATAGAGGTGGACACAGAGGGGGTCTGTTTCCATCTTCCCAGGGACAAGGTGGTGCACCAAAAAGGCCTACTAGACCAGGTTACGGGGAGGTGGAGGGTGCCACTGGTAGAAATCCAACAGCTACTGGGGCACCTTAATTTTGCCTGCAAGGCCATCAGCTCGGGCAGGGCATTCACAATGAGACTGAGAAGGGCCACAGGGAAGGCTAGGCTGCCACACCACTGGGTGGACATGTCAAGAGGAGTGCAGAAGGACTTCCAGGTATGGGAGGAGTTCCTCGACAGTAACAACAAGGTGTCATTTTGGCAGGAAGACTGGGAATAGAACTCAGACCTGGAGCTCTTCACGGATGCTTCAGGTGCCCTGGGGATGGGGGCGTACTTTCAAGGGGAATGGATGTTAGAACCCTGGCTGGCATTGTGGGAAAAAGGGGGAGTATTGAATGATATCATGTTCCTAGAGATCTTCCTGATATGGGTGGCACTAGAAGTGTGGGGCTACAGGAGGTAGGGGAAGCGCATCTTGTTTTGGTGTGATAACAAAGGGATGGTGGAGGTCATTAATAGGCAAGGAGGGAGAACCGAGGTGGAGGGCAAGCTGCTTTGGTGCCTGGTTTTGTTGGGGCTACAAATTAATGTATCGTTCAAAGCACAGCACATTGAGGGATTGAGGAATGATGTGGCTGACTATCTCATATCTACAGCTCGATAGGTTTCTGGAGCTGAGGCCTCAGGCAGTGCCACACAGAACCAGGGTCCCGAACCAGTTATGGGAGGCTGGCGGGACACAGCTAGGGCACTGTAATGGGGTTCCTGGTCAGTAAACACTTCCAAGGCCTCTGAAGCAGGGTGGATGAGGTTCCAGGATTTCAGGAAGAAGTATGGGTGGGACAGGGATGAACCAGCCTGGGAAGAACAGATAAGGAGGTTTGTGGTGGAGCAATGGGAAGAAGGACTGGCCCACACCACAATGGTCATGCACTTAGCTGGCATTAGCTGGGTATGCCAGGACAGGGGCTGGCCAGACATTGGGGCCAACAGGACAATAAAATGTATGATATCGGGTTGGCAGAGGGGCCAGGGGATCAGGGCAGATAGAAGGTACCTCATAAGAGGACAGTTGTTGGAAAAAGAGTTAGGGGCAACCAAGAGGGTGTGCACCTCGGTTCAAGAGGGGGCGCTGTTCTGGGCCATGATCGTGGTCATGGCAGCAGGGGCATTCCAGGTGGGGGAACTAGTGGCTCCATGAAAGGCAGCTGCAGAGCAGGCCTTGCAGCCCAAGGACGTCCTGTGGGGATGCGACAGGGTAGTCATTACACTTGCCAGGTCTAAAATGGACCAGAGGGGGAGGGGACCCAAGTGTCACAGGAAAGGCAACCGCAGTCCACCTGCTGTGCCATGAACACACTGGAGGTATACAGAATTACTCAAGGAAAGACTGGGGGTGCTTTATTCCAACATGGAGATAGCTCCTCTGTTATGGGTTCCCAGGTGGGGGAAGTCCTCAAGAGGCCCTGGCATTCATCGGGGAAGACACAAGGGAATTTACCCCACATTCATTTTGGATTGGTGCAACCACAGAGGCAGCAGAACAAGGGGCTGCAGTGGCAGAAGTAAAGAAGGTGGGGCACTGGAAGTCCATTTGCTATATGAAGTATGTCAGGTCTTAAACACAGCAACTCACATTGTTATTTTGTTTCTCCATGGCAGGTTCCAAGAGAAGAATCTGGATAGTGGAGCATTCTTTCATATATTGGGCTGAAAGGTTTGTGGTTGCCACCTCCAGGGGAGCAGAGCTGTGATATAATACAAAACATACCAAGGTACTGTGGAGAGGCATTAGGGGGATGAGGTGGGCGCAGCTCATACCTTTGATGGAGGAGTTAAATTTGCAATGGGGCACATTGGATTGCCTCATTATACACCTGAGGGGCAATAATTTGGGGGTCTACCATGGGAGGCATTGGGGCAGAACATCATGGGGGACATAGAAAGGCTGAGAGGGTGGTGGCCGAAGGTGACAATCGGCTGGTCCGACATCACCTACCGGAGGGTTTGGAGGGAAGTGAAGGATGTCTGGTTGATCGAGAAACTCAGAAAATGCATGACTAGAAGGGTGGCAAGGTCAGTAATCGAAATGGAGGGGGTTGCACCTGTAGCACAAGGATATTTCCTACAACCAGCTTGCAGTGTACTTGTCTGACATGGTCCACCAGTCGGAATTTGGGATGTGCCTGTTCCTAAGGCCTATTGGGGAGCTAGTGAGCAAGATAGCCAGTAGAGGGTTGAGGTACTCGCCCGCAAAGGGGGAGCTCTTCCATTCATCACAAGCTGGAGGAAAGGCAGTGGAAGAAAGAAAAGAGGGAGCAGGGGGGAGGAAGAGGGGAGGGGTAGGATACACAGGCTATGGACAACAAACCCAGATGTGGTAGTAAAGAAGGGAGGGGGATAGGTCCAGGTGCCAGATTCAGAAGTGTCTGGGCCTGGGGGGCAAAAGCCTGGGTAGATGGAACTGACCTGGTTCAATTGTGGAGGAGGGGGATAGATTCACAGTGTCTGGGCCCCGAAAACCAAGATGGAAGAATGATCAAAGGAAGGAAAGAGGCAGAACCAGGAAGTTTTGAAAGAATGTTATGTGTAAAATTGTGAAGTCATAAATCTGGTGGATGTAAATATAGTCCTTGTGCCAAAATAAACATTGCCAACAAGCATCCAAAAAACAATTGGTGTAGCATCCCTCATTCCTGGGAGGGGTTCAGGAGAAAATGGTGCTTGCCACTAAAAGGCAGGCCAGGTTGTCTAATGACCCCCACAAGGAAGAAGCACAGAAGGTGAGGGTTGGGGGGAGAGGAAGGGGGGAGGAACAGGTAGTAGAGAGGGGATGGGTTTTGGTGATGTCACCCTCAGGTAGAGTGTAAAATGCCAGGGGAGACCAGAGCCCTCAGGGATTAGCTGGGGGAGGAACCCCATTGGGTCCTGACCAGGGGTCCTGTAGGGGTATATTAGGCCAGAACTCAGGCAGGATGACCTCTTTTGCTGGAATTTTCCCACCCTCCCACCCTTATTAAGGAAGGTGCTGGGGTCATGGTTGGCACAAAAGGCAATGGTGGAGGGCAGGTTGAGTGCCCTTGGCAGAGGGCTGGTTTTCTGCTGCAGGGAGGCAGCCACAAGCCAGAGGACTAGGTCAGATTCCACTTGGAGAGGGGCAGTGAGGCCCCCTTGGAAGCGGGAAGAAAGAAAAGGGGGAGCAGGGGGGAAAGGAAGGGGGGTAGGATACACGGGTTGGGGACAGTGAACCCAGACATGGTGGTAAAGTGGGAAGGGGGATAGGTCCAGAAGCTGGATTCAGAAGTGTCTAGGCCTGGAGGGCAAATGCCCGGGTAGGTGGTACCGGCCTGGTTCTGGTGTGGAGAAGGAGGCTGGATTCACATTGTCCAGGCCCTGAAAACCAAGATGGAAGAAAAACCAGAGGAAGGACAGAGGCCGGAACCAGGAGGGTTTTGAAAGAATGTTATGTGTAAAACTGTGAAGTCATAAAACTGGTTGATGTAAATATATTCCTTGCATCAAAGTAAATATTACCAACGAGTATCCAAAAATAAAATTTGTGTAGTGTCCATCATTCCTGGGAGGGGGTTCCGGGGACAATGCTCTTTCTGGGCTGCTCTATCCCTGCACTCCATTCACTAACCACCCTCTCCCTATCTTACATTTTCCTCTCTCTCATATACTTCCTTAAGCCATACAACACTTAGTATTAAACCCTTAATGAAACTCATAAGAAACTCTTAGCTGTTTTCTATGTTTTTTTTTACTTCCTGTACTGATAATTCAGCTATGTCAGTATTTGTACTGTGAATTCTATTATGTACTGATATTTCAACTATGTCTCTATTTGTACTGTGAATTCAATTTTGTCAGTATTTGTACTGTTTAATGGATGTGGACCATTTGTAAAAAAGTTCTTATTCAAAGGTTGATTCCAAAATTCCAATTAATAAATACATTTATTAGTAAAGAAATTCCCACAAAAATAAGATCTTTATTCCTTAAAGTTCATCTGCCTCTGTAGTTTATCCTGTATTTGAAATTATAATGCAGTATTGTGATATCACAGTCTGTTGCCATGGTAATAACTGCAATGTCAAAAGCAAAGTATTATGATATCAGGTTGGGAAGAATTAATAGGAACTGATGAACCCTCAAGGAACATCTTTCCTGTTTTGATGCATATGACCTCAGTAAGAAATAATGGGGATAAAAATACAGATCTAATTAGAAAAACAGGATGCTTTGAGTCCAAATATTCAGTTTCTCAAAGTTCTTCTCAAGGCATTAGCGACTCTTTAAAGGGAAACAGTCAGGCAATGGGCCACATACTCAAGTGTTATGCTTGTAGTCCAAATGTACACTTTTTTGCACAAAAATTGTTTGGTTTAACTACTAACTAATACTGACTTGCTGTTTCCACAGACTACGTTTGCTTAGTTCTAGGCTAACATTTTCTGTTACTAGTACAAACATCACATAATCTGATGCAGCTGACATCACAGCAGTAGGCTATGCAGCAGTGGGACATTTATGAGCATGCAAATTCAACGTACTGTATGTTAGAGATTTTATATAATCTGTTACTGTATAAACAGTTCTGCTTTTCTCCAGGGGATTAGTACATGCAGTACTTTCTGTCTGCTATAGTCAGCCCAGTGGGGACATTGGGAGTAGAAAACGAAAAAAAAAATCACATCTGATAAAAACTCTAACATGCAGTGTAGGCTCATAATCGTCCCACTGCTGCCTGTGCTCAGACGTTAGCTGTGGATGATTCAGGAATATTTGTTGGTTGGTACCACTAAAAGACGATGTCATATCAGACTCCGATTGAACAAACGTAATCTGTATTCTTTCAAGTCAGTTTCAGTCAGTAAGCAAATAAGTATGTGTCTGCACACACAGGGCAGATTGGGACAACCAGCCAAGCACTTTAGTCTGGGTCCCTTATTTATTTATTAAAAGTTGAATAAAATACAGGATAGGTTTTATGAGAAACAAGTCTCATTTACAGAACATCCTAAGTCATTTAAAACACTAGATACGTAAAGTGACATAAATGACACTAATTATAAAAAATAGGTAAAAAAAGCAACAATGAGGTGGCTACCTGAAGACTCCACCAGTGCCCTGACATAATTCGAGAAAGTGGAATGAAGACAGTCTGGCTACTTGGTGAATCAACTGAAATAAAGACCTGAGTTTTAGGTCTGGTTAAAAATAACATTTAATATCCATGCAGGTGCTGTTTGTCTGTATTTTTTATCATGGATATTAAATGTATTTTTAACCACACCTAACGCTCAGGTCTTTATTTCGGTCAGTTCACTAAGTAGCCAGACTTCCTTCCTCCCATTACTAAAAATAGGTTTAAAGACTCCCTGTAACAACAATTTGAAATCACAGATAACAAATACATGAACAGATCTGAGTAATATCAATTGTAGTAAGTACATGTGGATTGTTTCGGAAAAAAAACTCTTTTAAGTCATGTTTGAAAATATAGAGAGATGGAGAGTTCTTAAATGAGGGGGCAGTTAGTTCCTTGAAAATGAAGCATCATATTATAAGCAATCTTTTCTAAAGAGGGTTTGAAACTTTTGCAGAGAAAGGCTGCATTGAGACACATCCCTAAGACTATATTTGTAGGTAGTACTGTAAACCTGTTGGATTAATAGGTTGGAATCTGTTTATTTATGGTTTTGTAAATTAGGGATGACCAATGAAGAATGTGTCTAGAGGCATCTCTTGGTGCTGGCTGTTTCCCTTTAGCTATTCCCTTTTATCACATAGTGCCAGAATCATGGGGACCCTGGTGCTGATTGTTCAACTTTAAATAAAACACCAAGTAAACCATCAATCATGACATGATTTCCTTTTGATTTTCCCATAATAATTGCCATACACTGTCTAGAAAATTACAGCTCACATGTCACAATTTGAAGTTTGGACCTAGTAATATATCAAGTATTTACAGGTCATTGTATAGTTTAGTAGACCTAAACAAAAAGCAATAACATTTCATGAAAAGAAGTAAGAATTTTATTTACCTGTTAGTTAGAGATGTGAAGTCTGACTCTGTCCTGGATATGGTCATCATCATCATTATCAATATGAATCATCCACAAGAGATTCATAACTTTTAAGCCATGTTTATATCACATTCCTTCCTCTGATGGATTCTGCTGATGCAACATGTTCAATATCAATACAATGATCACATAGTTCTTGCTTTCTAAGTGTGTGCACTGCTTTATGAAACTTTGAGCATTGACAATGACACAGGGTGTTGTTCAGACTGATCTTTCTTCTACAGAGTATTTGAACTATTTGTACAAAGCTCACTGCATATGGCCAAATTTCAGTCCTCCCTTTTGTCACACTCTGTATGCTTACTTTGTCAGAGCCTGTGCTGCTTTTATGAAACTTTGAACTTTGACAGTGGCACAGGGTGGCATGCAAACTGACTTTTCTTCTATGGGGTGTTTGAACTATTTGTACTATGCTCACAGCATATGGCCACATTAAAATCCTCCCTTTTGTCACACTCTATACATCTACTTTGTCAGTGTTTGAGCTGCTTTTATTAACCTTTAAGCAGTGATAGTGCCACAAGGTGTTGTTCAGAATGATCCTTCTTCTACAGATCAATGTGAATGTGAATATGAATGTAATGTGTTCATTATGCTTTGTCCTTGCTAACATAAAAATAGTAGTTATATATACATATATGCTGGCACTGGGGACTTGATAGTAATGGGATTCAGTGAATAAATGAGTGAGATTTAATGAAACAAAAATGGTGCTCACAGCACTATACACAGTATGACTGACAAACATGGTGAGCTGTTGATACTTTGTGCAGTTAGAAAAAATTAAAGTTGTGGTGGTGGTGCTGGTGCTGGTGGCAGTGATGGTGCTCTTAGTGGTGGCAGTAGTGGTGGTGGTGAAAGCATTAAGTTCTCATATAAACATAAGTCCTTCTGATGTATATTCACCATCAGAAGACATACCCGAACCCTAATCTGGACTCACTTCCTCATTTGTATCTTCCTCATCATTATTAGGAAAACCAGTGCCACCAGCAGAGCACTGAGGTGGAATGAAATGTTTGTTCATTTTTATGTATGTCAGCCTCTCTACATTGGAGTCAGACAAGCAGGTGCAATGGTCAGATACAATGGCATCTGTGGCACTAAACACCCTTTCTGATGTTACTCTGGAACAAGGGCATGTTAACAATTCCAATGCAACTGAAGCCAAAGCGGGCTACACTGCCACCTTATGTTGCCAGTATGCCACCAAAGGGCCCTCGTCCACACCAACCTGCTCTGTATCATCCATACTGGCAGTGAACATATTTTCAGTTGACATCTGTAGTTGGCTGCTTTATTTGGGTTGCTGATGGGCACAAACTCCTAGTCATTTAAGTACAGACTACAATCGACCGGACGATGTGAAAGATAAAGGGGGGACTTTGAGGCCTCTGATGGTGCTGCATATAACTGTAATTGACTCTTTTTCTAATTTGTATTCTCATCTGTCTTCAGCATGTTGTTGTGGACCTTTTCACACAGTTTCAGTACAGCAATCCACATCAGCACTGCCCACGGACAGAAATGCTGCAATACCATGCTTATATTGTGGATCAAGTAAAGTGGCCATCATGTATGAATCACAGTGACTGATATAACAAGACACATTCATCACTGTTTAAAAGGTCAGTCATGAGATTAATAAGGTCAACCAACCTCATCTGCAGCTGCATCAAATTGCTCACAGACATTAAACAATGCTTGCTTCAATACCCAGAGCAAGGGTATTACTTGACTAAGAAAAGCATTTTCAGCACTGACAGCCTGACTGGCATGCTCAAATGGATGCAGTATCTGAATCGTGCTGTTCATTATCCTCCAATAAGATTTTTGTAAGGGATATGGCCTTTTGAGTCACTTGGGTCATGGAATTGCATTACAACATTGTTGATGGGCTTATAGTGTTTAAAAGGTGGTCCAGCATGTATTTTGTTGAGTTCCAGCTGGTGGGAACATCCTGTTTTAAACAGTGTTGAGGAACACCATAGGACTGCTGGAGAACACTGAGGTCAGATCAGGCCTTTAATGGTCTGCTGAAGTGGCCGCAGATTGTATGGCTGATAGACAATATGCTATCCACTGCCTTATGTTTCAGAAACTCATGCACAATTAAGTTCAGAGCACGTACAAAACAAGGTATGCAATTAAATCCACCATCATTGATGACTTTGACAACATTGGCATCATTATCACTGGCATTAAAAGATGTTACCAGACCATGTGGTTTTAGCCATTGATCAATGGCTCAGGCTCTGTGTCAGAGTCAGTAGCTCCGCTGGTTGCACACTTGCTTCTGAGGCCAGAAGATCAAAAGGTTGTGGTTTCTAGCCCCACACCAGGCACTTGGGGTAAATTCCAGTACTGACACTGTAGTGCATCATAAGTGGGATGCTGCACTCCTGAGGTGCTGTCCTTTAGATGAAACATTAAACCAAGGTCTGATCTGCCAGTTCTGGTGGTTGTTCAGGTGGACGTTAAAGATCCCATGGCACTTCTCAAAAATAGTAGGGACATTTTTATTGAGAAATTGGGTGGAGTAGGGGAGTTTATTAAAGAAAAATCAAACTAATAAACAAAACAAATTCATGATTCCAACAAGTCAAACATCTTAAATGAATACAGGATATTGCAAGGGGAAAAAAAACAAACAAAAAAAAAAATACATAAAGTCTTTTGTTCACAGAATCACAGACATTTGATGGCAGAAAAGGACCACACTGGCCCATCTAGTCTGCCCTTATATCCACCCCTGCCCCCCCTCCTCCTTTACTGACTCTTAATTTTCCACCCTCCTCCCAACCTCAGATGTCTATCCCATGCCCTCTTGAAACACCCCACCATATCGGATCCCACCACCTCCTCCAGTAGCCTGTTCCAGGCCTCCACCACCCTCTCTGTGAAGAACTTCCCCCTCACATTGCCCCTCTCTTTTACTCTTTACAATCTGAGGCAATGCCCCCTTGTTTTAGCTCCCTCCTTCCTCCTTAACAAGTTCCCCTCCTTTGCCTTATTGATCCCCTTCAAATACTTACAGGTTTCAATCATATCCCCCCTCTCCCTTCTAGTGTCTGGTGGGTATAGATTCAGCTCCCTCTTCCTCTGTTCATATGGTTTTCCCCACATCCCATGCACCATCTTGGTTGCTGTTCGCTGAACCCTCTCTATCCCCTCAATGTCCCTACAGAGGTGTGGTCTCCAAAACTGTGCCCCGTACTCCAGGTGCAGCCTCACCATGGTATTGCACAGTGGCCTTAGCACCTCCCTCCTTCTGCTAGTTATGTTCCTCCCAATGCAGGCCATCATACCTTTTGCCTTTCCTGCCACCTTGCTGCACTGGTTCCCCACCTTAAAACTGCTCAATATGATAATACCCAGATCCCTCTCCTGCTCTGTTTCCTTGATTTCCTCCCCCACAAGGGTGTAAACTGCTGTAATGTTTTTCTGCCCGAGGTGCATCACCGCACACTTTTTTGCACTGAATTTTAGTTGCCAGGTTTCTGACCACCTCTCCAGTTTCTCCAGGTCTTGCCTCATGGCCTCTACTCCCACTTGGGTGTCATCCCCATTGCAGATTTTGGTATCATACATGAATAGGCACACCCTACCTTTTAGTCCTTCTGCTAGATTGCTGATGTAAATGTTAAAAAGTAGGGGTCCCAGTACTGACCTTTGAGGCACCCCACTCATCATCCCCTTTACCCTGGAATGTACCCCATTTACCGCCACTGCTTGGCTCCTTCCCATCAAACAGTTTTACACCCACCTAGTTACCTTCTGGACCACCCCTAAGCTCTCCAGCTTATTTGCTAGCCTTCTGTACAGGTTGGT
Organism: Neoceratodus forsteri; assembly: GCA_016271365.2. Taxonomy (NCBI): domain Eukaryota; kingdom Metazoa; phylum Chordata; order Ceratodontiformes; family Ceratodontidae; genus Neoceratodus; species Neoceratodus forsteri. The sequence continues at coordinate 630,525,612 of CM057455.1, read as the reverse complement.
GTCGAAGGCTTTACTGAAGTCCAGATAGGCCACGTCCACCACCCCTCCCTGGTCCACTACCTGCATCATCCAATTGAAAAACTCTATCAGGTTTGTCTGGCATGACTTCCAACTTGTGAAGACAGGCTGCCTTTCATACTGCATACCACTGGCCACCAGGTAGTCTACCACCCTTCCTTTTATTAGCATCTCTATTTACTTTCCTACCACTGAGGTGAGACTGACAGGGTCGTAGTTTTTGGCCACCTCCTTGATTCCCCACTTATGTAGTGGAACGACTTCCGCCCTCTTACAGTCCCCCAGCACCCACTCTGTATCCATGGACAAGTTAAACAGTCTGGTCAAAGGTGCTGCCAGCTCCTCCCTCAACTCATGGAGTACTCTTAGGTGCAAGCCATCTGGCCCCATTGCCTTCTCCACTTTTAACCTGACAAATTTCTCCCTTACTCTATTGTAAACATTCTTGAATCCACTCTTCTACTATCCCCTCCCTTCCCCACTAGCTCTGGCCCTCTACCCTCACCCTTTTTTGTGAAGACCAAACAGAAGTAGCTATTTAGCACCTCTTTATTTTTGAAGTCCCCCTCATTTTATTCCTCCCTCCCCACACAATCTCACTATTCCCTGCTTCACCTTCCTTCTTTCCCCCACATATCTAAAAAAGGATTTTTTTCCCATCTCAGCCTGCTTTGCTATTTTCTCCTCAGTGACTGCTTTAGCTCTCCTTATCTTCTGCCCTGCCTCCCTCCTCTTCTCTCTATATTCCTCACTATCCTCCTGCCTTTTTGTCATCTTATTCTTCCTGAATACCCTTTTCCTCTCCCTGACCACCCCCTGCCACCTCCCTTGTGAACCACAGAGGTCTCCTCCTTCTTCTATTCTTCCTAACCTTCTTCATGCAAATTTCAGCGGCTTTAATCCCTAGAGAAATAAAGATGTTGTTCATATAATCAGGGGATCTGAATCTGTTATCCGTAGCATATTTCTCCAATTTCTAACCAAAAAATCCTTGTTGTGTGCTTTGCTTCTGCATGGAATGTACATCAGAGTTCATATGTTATTTTGCAAAGTAAGGCAGCATTAGAGGTTTGCTCCTGTTGTAAGGAGTATAAACATCTCATTTGCCAAATATGCCATTTGATAACCGAAAATAGAACATGCAGAGTACTCTTGTTCCACTCAGTCCATAATCCTGTATACTTTCCATATATCAACACTTCATAATTCACAAAAGTAAATTGTTTTTCCAACCATTCCTTAGGAATAAACTTCCAGATGCCAGAAATATAAGAAGCGGAGAAAAATAAGTTTTCCCTAGTTTCCATCTGTTGTAAACATAAATCTGTTATATAGTCTGTCTTTTATTGCTTGTGTTTGTGGTTTGCTTTTATATTTAACTTTTCATGGCAACATAGCTAATGGGTGCCCACATGTTTGGGAGTACCCTAGACTCCACTAATAGTTCCATTAATTATGATTTTGTGGGGTTGGGGGGCAGGTACTAAATGTGACTTCCTGGAAATTGGTATCTAGTATCTGTCTATAGTGACTGGTGACCTTCCAAGTCTTAATTTTAAGACAGTTTCTCTGTTGTAGGGGGTGCTAGTGTTTAAACCTTTAGTAGTTTCAAAGTTCAGATATCCCAGTTTCTAAACCTTGTTTGACAGTAAAAAAAAAACAGTAGAGAGATCCAGCATCTGTTTGTATTTATTAGTAATGGTTTTAGATTTGTGATGAAAACTATACTGTAAAAAAAAAAAAAAAACTATAGTGTTGACATATATAGTCCTCCTTATTTTAATTAGAGATATGTTATATTTCTTTTGACTGTTCCCCCAAAAAACCTGGAAAAGTCACTAAGCAAAGATAATTCAAATGATTTTGGTGGTGGAAAAATGCAACTAATGAATAAAAATATGAGAATTAAGTTTAAATAAGGTAAATATGTATTTTTCTTGCCAAATTGCCACCTATTCCATTTCTCTAATACAGTTTTTTCCTGTGTTATTTTTGATTCCCTGTTGAATATGTCAAGCTAGTCTGTGCCAAACTGGATTATCAAAATTCAGATACTGTAGGTTCCTTTGAAATTTTTTACTCCTGCAATAGATCTTAAAGTTGCATTTTTGTTCCCTATGTCCTTTCCAATACATTTATCTAGGTTCAAAGAAGCCTCTGAAAACATTCCATATTGAAAGACAAAGAACCTCTGTGTGCAAACACCGAGGCAAGGGTTACCCCCAAAGGGCATTTGGCTGGGAAGCCAAGTTTCAATAAAATACAAAATCACACATGCCCCCACAATGCAAAGCATCATGGGCTACATATGCAAATCACCACAGAATGTTATGCTGGTCCAACTTAAAGCAGAATTGCATGGTGCCGAAAGGCCTCTCACACAGTTTGCAAAGGGTGCTAACAGAAGACATAGTGGGTTCACCACAATATATCCAAGGCACACTGCCTTAAGGGTAGCTGGTCCATTCCACTGGGGTGTCAAACAGATGAGGCATACTGATGAGTCCTGGTAGGACGAAACACATGTCTATGTCTTCTGTTAGCACCCTTTGCAAACTGTGTGAGAGGCCTTTCGGCACCATGCAATTCTGCTTCAAGTTGGACCAGCATAACATTCTGTGGTGATATGCATATGTAGCCCATGATGCTTTGCATTGTGGGGGCATGTGTGATTTTGTATTCCATATTGTTTACAAAACTGCAATGCTTATATTGTTGACAGTTCATCTTCTACTAAAACACAGATATCATCGATGTGTGCTAAAGTCTTATGTGGTATAATTCCTTCTTCATTTTGCAGGGACTTTAATAATGGAGAATAATTCATCTCTCTTAAAAAAAGGGTCCAGACAGATTACATATAAAAGGGGACTCAGAGTGTAGCCTTGTCTCACTCCACTTTGTACATATTTCCACACCATCCATTAACCACTGTGGATACTGTGGCTATTTTATACATGCATTTTATCCAAGTAATAAACTTGTATGATATTCCATATTTATGAAAGACATCCCATAAATATGTGTGAGTTACAGAATCAACAGCTTGTCCTTGTCCAAGTGATAATAAAAACACGTGATCCATTCATTATTCCATCTCTCGCTATAATGTCTCTAAGAAGAATTAAATGGTCAGTGATGCTTTTTTTCTGGGATAGAGCAAGATTGTTCTAATGTAATCAAATGTTTTGCCACTCATAAAAGTTGTGCATTAAGTATTTTTGTAAGAAGTTTAAAGTCAGTATTTAAAAGACATATTGGTCTTCAATTCTTTAGCTATCTTTTATCACCTTTTTTGAAAATATAGATCAGTAGTCCTTCCATCATGTTCAACGGTATAGATTTGGAATTAAGCATATAAGAAAAAACTATTCCCAATTCATCTAAAATTTCTGGTGCTATAAATTTATACAGTTCTCCTGTGAGACTATCTTTTTCAGGAGCATTGTCATTTTTTTTAAAAAAGAAGAGTGCTGTTGCTACTTCTTCTGGGGTAATGTGTATATTCATACCATCTGTGATCTCGGTGAGGCAGGATGGGATAGAGAACATACAAAAATCTGTTATTTTTTCTGTAACACTGTACTTCTCGCTTAAACTAGTTCCTGGGCATATCTCACAACTATATTTAATATCTGTTTTGTTTCTTTATAAGTTTGATTTGGTCTAATAATCTATGCAAAAATTTTTTTTGTATCCTGTTAAAACAGCTGTCATATGGGCATACTTTTCCAGATTTCCCTTGAGTTTCGAATAGCTGTTTCAAGCCATCAGCCTGTTCATAGTGAAACAAAAACATTTCCTGTTTACCTGTCCTTATTTGTTGTGAGTAATCATGATGTGTCTCTTGGGAGAGAGAAACTAATTCTTGTAGCTGCTATCGGTTATGGAGGTAGTGAAGATATATGGTATTTCTATTTAATCTGTTAAGATTTTTAAGTAGAATACATAGTTCCAAGTTTGTGTCCTCCCACCATAATGCTGGGTTGTCATACAGTATTAAAAAATATTTTCTTGCTTTCATGTCATATGTTATATTTTAAGCAATCTCACTTTTTAAAAGCAATGATGAATTAAACTTCCATGTGCCTGGTTCATTAGATGGAATTATTACACTCCCTAATTGCAAAACTAATACATTGTGATTCAAATATTCAACTGCCTCAGTGTGGACTCTCAGTATTGTTAACCCTTTTGTAACAAAGAGAAAATCAATTCTGGTGAAAAGCTTTCCTTTATGAAAGGTGGGGTCAGACCTGCCTGTGGCTGAATGGTTTGTAATTTTTATCAAATCAGATAAGTATATGCCAGCCCGGTGATGCTCAGATTTGAGGCACTGGATGTCACAACTCACATCATGCTGGTGACCCAGGTTTGGGTACAAGATCGGGTTGCTGGGGGTCAGCTGGGGGGGAGGGAGAGAAGAAGATTGAGCAGCTGGCAGGCAGCTCTCCTCCCTGGGGAGGGATGTAGGTTTCCCTGGCAATTGGCTGCCATCCAATGGAGGCTAGGTGGCAGTGCCATGCCAGAGGGAAAAACTGGTAGAAGGCCAGGAGGGCAGAAGAGGCTGTCACTGGAGCCGCAGTGTGCATTCACACCTCCATGTGCATGGGCAACCACATTCTAGTGCCTCGGGTATAAGTGGAGAAAATGGCAAAAATCAGGGGCTGCAGCTGGATGAAGCCCCCAGGTCAGCTCTGGTGGTCCACTGGGGCATGAGAGGGAGGGTGTCTCGAATGATCACAGCAGTCCGGTATGTTCAGCCGACATGGGATGCCGCCTGCCAGCAGAGTATAAACAATGGATGGAAAAAAAAATTAGATAAGTAGGAAATGTCACAAAACATTATTTGGGGGAGGTGGTTGATTTGTTTCCCTCTATCCTGTAGGGATAAGTCACAATTAAAATCTCCACCAAGTATAATATATTTTGCAGAGAATAAATAGGGTTGTATCAAGTTTAAATAGTTCAATTATTTCAGCCTTAGTTTGCATAGCATATACAGTATGTTAATAAAACTGAATACTATATTTTTAATTCTTGTGTCTAAAATAAGAACTCTCCTTGGTACCAGATCAATAAGTCTTAAAACAGCCAGCCCAGTGGCGCTGAGGGTTGAGGTGCTGGACACCACATCTTGCACCACGCCAATGACCTGAGTACAGGAGTGAGCTTGGGAGTCGGAGGTAGGCAGGGGAGGGAGAAGGATAGAGCAGCTGCTGGGCTGCTTTCCTCCTCTGGGTGTGAGAGCATGGGTTATCTAGTGCTCTGGCAACCCCTGGTGGAGATCAAGATGCATCATGAGACACTGGGCTGCATGCAAGGAGTGTGACTGATGCAGGCAAGGTTGCCGTGTGCCACAGCATCAGACATGCACCATTCACGGATTCACGGGGGGGGACTTAAGGGTTACATTCAGAAATGCCCCTCCAGCCTGGATAGGCAATGGCCCAGCCAGTGCCATTGCCAAATGCCCAATGCTGGTTCCCAGCCACTGCCTCTTTGGTCTCCCTGGGTTGTAGTCCCCTGACCCGGGGAACTGTAATGAACTTGAAGATGGCGGGGGAACACAGTGGGTGGTAAAGCTACATGGTGAGTGCAGTGGCCTGAGAGAGTTCCAGGCTGGAGGGTCAGAAATAGAATCATGAAAAAAAAAGTCTTAAAACATGTACTTCTAGTGTATGGAAAAGTATACCCACACCTGAGCAGGTGTCCAGTCCAATGGACCAATAGGATGGACCTACATGTCATGATTGTGTTGCTCCAGTCAATTCAGGTACTGTATGGAGTCTAGTATCCTGTATAAAATACAGTACAGGGTAGTGTGTGGATGGGGCAGGACCTGGGATAATAACGATCTATATTCAGGGGATAGGTTGAACTTGAGTGGGGAGGGGAAGAGGGTATTAAAGCAGAAGTTAGAGGGGCATGAAGTGGCAAAGGTGGATTTAAACAAGATGGTGGAGTGGTGAGTGGACAGCTGATAGGCAGGGATCCCAAAGAGAGGAGCAAAATGAGCTTACCCCCCAAGCTAGCAGTGCAGGAACAGAAAAAGGCAGCTCCAGAGTCAGTGTGCCTGGTCCAAACAAATTATGGAGCAACAAAAAAGGGATGGCAGCACTCGCATTATATGTGCAAACTTCCAGTTTTAATAACAATATAAAAGTTCTGTATGACAAAGCATGGGGTACTCATACAAAAAAGCAAACAATCCAACCGGTTTCACTCGTTAAAGCCTCCTCAGGGATTGGTGCCGTGATGCACCCTAGTGCCTCTTAAATATTTCAAATCCTTAAAGTGACAGTGTAAAAAATCTAAACACCATAGATGTGTAAAAACAGGACGTTTTAAGGTGAAAAGGGGAGGGAAGAGTTAGAAGGAAGGGGAAGGGAAAAGGGGGTAGGTAGGTTGGGGAAGGGAAAAAGGGGAAGGGGAAGGGGGTTCAGGAAAGGGAAAAGGAAAGGAAGGTTAAAAAAGTGAAACACTGGTGAGCATAAAATAATCATGTCAGGATGAACTGGCTAATATTATATCTTAATGTAAATATAGGTTTTTCATACCATTATGTTTATACCATTATATTATTTACTGATACTAGCCAAAAAGATCAAAGAACTGACATGGAACTACAACTCACAGTGCAATAATTATTGTTGGACTGTATAAGAGGGATCAACTACCATGTATAAATACCCTCAAATTACATTGATATTTCCTAACATTAAGTTCATTGTGAAAAAGAATCCTTTCTAATGCTTCCTAACTCCTCATGTTATAATTTTATAATAAATTGTACAGCATGTGGAGATCACGTGATGCAGAGTGCTGAGTTGTTGCTCCTCCGCTAAACTCCTGCCTCCCGAATACAAAATTGTCATTTATTATCCTTAAATTTCATCTAACTCCTCTGCCTAAGAGTTTTTCTTGTCTCTGAACAGTGTGTGCTCCTGTTTTGGGTTTCGGTGTGGTGAATGGAGGCTTACATGAAGAAAGCCCTGCAGAAACATACCCCCCCCGCCACCCCTGAGAAGGCCTCAAAGAAATCCCGAGCCTCGAGTGGCCCAGACAAACCAGAACCTGCGTGTCAAGCTGGGGACCAAGAACCCCTAACACTTAATCAATTCTTAGAGGAATTTAAACCATTCTGGGAAGAGATGAAAGATATGGCAAATGACCTGAAATCCCTCTCCAGAAAGATAGAGGAAGTCTCCACGACAGTGTCGGACAACACTGCCCGAATATTTTCGATCAAGAGAAAATTGGAAAGCCTGGATCCTGAGCTCCTACTAACAAAACAAAGGTTGTCTCGAATAGAAGCAAAACTCGAGGATCTGGAAGGCCGCAGTCGGAGAAATAATGTGGTAATCCTCGGGCTCTCTGAAGGGGAAGAAGGCCAGAACACCGTAGTCTTTATCCAGAAGTTGGTAGAAAAAGTCGCTGGTCCCTCTCCTTTTGGTCCAAATTGTATAATAGAATGGGCTCACCGATCTTTGCGATCAAAACCCCCACCCGATACACCTCCTCTCCCCATCATTTGCTGCTTTCTGAACTATCTGGAAAGGCAGCATTTCCTACAGAAAGTCAAAGCCCTGCAAGAAGTCAGATGGGAGAAGGTGAAGCTGAGAGTTGCTCAGGATATCCCTGGTTCGGTTCGACTGAAATGGAAAGCCTTCCACCCGATTGTATCCAAGATTATAGCGACGGGATTAAAGTTCAGGATGGGGTACCCAGCGAAATTGCAAGTCTCTGTAAATGGCTCATGGCTCAATTTCGAGAATCCTGATGCTGCGTTACTAAACCTTAAGTCGGCATTGCCAGACCTGTTTCGCACGACCTGAGAGGGCCTCCTGATCTTCGGGGCTCACTGGGAACTTCAGATCGAACCGTTGTTTGGATCTTTGTGTGGACAGTGCTCTTTCTAGAGACGGATTTCACTTGACTTAATGCTCTCTAATAGATCTGGACTACTAGTAGAGGCTCAACTTTACTTTTAACAGGCCCTGGCCTGTTGGTGGGAATAGTGTTGCAGGGAGAGTCCTGGGGGGGTTCCTGCAGGATTTGTTTGGACTGCATCTGATATAATATCGCTTGCTTAGTATCCGGGGGGGCACACAGGGCTAGGTCTTGGGTTATGCCTCCTGTTTAGTCTTTACAGGATGGGAATTCAGATTTCGAGTGATTCTGGGTTTTCAGGGCGCCTTTGACTGGTGGGCTGGATCAGGTTATGTTCACAAGAGGGCGCGGCTCACCCATTTAATGCAAGTCCGGTCATCCAGCCTTGAGAGGGACTGCTTTCATTTACCAAGTCATCCTGGTTTTGTAGAGGAGGCTTCTCGGAGCTAGGGGTTTGCAACCCCTAGGCAGTTACTCCCAAGGTTTCCCATCTCTGTATTTTGTTTCACTTCTCATCCGGTCTGTTTTTTCATGTTTTTTTCTCGATGATGGGCTCACCCCTCCATGTTAATTTTCACTCTGGTTCTGGTTCACGAGGTAGTTCCCTATGGGGAACAAACATTTTTCAACTCCCTCCCAAGGCTCGAATGTCATTTTTTCACATTCACATTTATGGCATCTAGTTCCATTTCTCTCTCTCATTCATTAGTGGATTCACCAGCAGATGTTTGCAGGCCCTGGAAGCCCGAGACCGCTCATTGACACTAAGCCCTCATTAATGCAGCTTATTGACTGCCTTGTATTTCGAGCTATGAGGGTGATCATTTGCAGGGGATACATTCGGAGGGCGGGGAGGATAAGATCCAGTGCTGTGCTAAGCGTTGCTTGGCGACAGTGTGGGCGGCTGGGAGGGGGAAGGTTACGTGTTCTTGTTGGGGGTGGGGTGTACTAGAGGGTTTAAATTGGGGCTTCTTGTGGGGGGGGTTGGGGTGGTGAGAGGGCCTTACAGCAGCAATGGGGGTTAGATTATTTGTGTTACACACCCTGAGTGCAAGGCTGAATCTAGTACCCTTCAAAGCCTTAAGTAGATCGCTAAGGAGGTGACTTTTGCAACGTGGAACGTCAAGGGGATCAGGAAAAAATCTAAACAATACCAGGTTCTCAAACACTTAAGTCTTTTACATACTCAGGTTACTTTCCTACAGGAATCACACCTACTAGAAACAGAAGCCTCACAAGTGAGAAGGCAACAAGTGGGGATGGTGTATGAGGCTCAAGGCTCCTCAAACAGCTGTGGAGTTATGATCATTATTAACAGGGGAATTCCCTTTGTCCCAACTCATACTATCAGGGATCCCGAGGGTAGGTTCGTTTTAGTTATAAGTACTGTCTGGTCAATACCTCTGCTATTGGGCAGTATATATGGTCCCAATGCTGATGACCCCGCTTACTTCATGAGACTCATAAATGTAATCCTGCCTTTCCTTCCCATAAGGATTATCCTGGGGGGTGACTTTAACCAAGTTGCAGATTCAAATCTTGACAGGTCGGGAGGCACATCGGGGGGGATCTCCCCAGGTCAGAGGGCTTTTAGAGAATTATTGGATCAATGCGGGCTCTGTGATGTCTGGCGTGTCCTAAATCCTGATTCCAAGGAGTTCACATTCAGGTCTTTGGCACATGGTTCACAGTCCCGTATTGACTACATATTCATTTCTCAGACTCTTCTGCCCGGGGTTAGGTCCTCATCGATACAGCCTGGCCCTGTCTCTGATCACTCTTTAGTGCTGTGTGATCTCTCAATTCAAGATGTGTCAAAGAGAGAAACACAATGGAAGCTTAATGATCAATTGCTTAAAGATTCTAATTATTGCAATACCATAAGGGAGCACATTGAGGCCTTTTTCCTATCCAACCCTTTAAATAGTGCAAAACCAGATATTATATGGGGGGCCTTCAAGGCTTACATGAGAGGAGTTCTCATTGGCCTCTCGGTGGCTAGGAAAAGAGTTAGGGAGAGAGAATTACTGTCCTTGTTATCCCAAATTCAGGCTCTGGAATCCAATGTCTCGGTTAACTCCTCGGAGGAGGACAAGGTGAGGCTCCTAAGGTTGAAAGACAAATACTTAGAACTACTCCGGGAAAAGGCGGAGTTAGCTATCATACACACTAAAGCTAGTTATACTGACCAAGGTGAGAAAGCAGGGTGCCTTTTGGCACTTCGCATCAAACAACAAGAATCAGCAAGATTTATCCCTTCAGTCAAGGCTTCTGTAGATGGGTTCCTGAAAACATCTCCCACGGAGATAGTTCAAGAGTTCACAGCATACTACAAATTGCTTTACAGGGACATGGAGCACCCTCCCAGCCCAGTAAGTGTGGAGAAGTACCTGACGGACTCACATCTACCCTCCCTCCCAGTACATTACATAGCCTCTCTGGTCTTTCCCATAACTCAGGGGGAAATCTCTGAGGTTATTAGTGGTTTACCCTCGGATAAATCTCCTGGACCTGATGGATTTTCCTCCCTTTTCTATAAAACATTTCAGGAACTTCTATTGCCAATATTTGATAGTTTATTTCAGCACATCTTATCCAGGACAGAGGTTGACTGCCACCTCTTTGAAGCCTTGATAGTGCTCCTCCCTAAGCCAGAAAAAGACCCTGAGGTCATCCAGAGCTACAGGCCTATATCCCTCTTAAATCAGGATATCAAGATCCTCTCAAAGATTTTAGCTAACAGGTTATCCGTGGTGCTCCCCGAGTTAATAGGAATGAATCAGGTAGGTTTCATGAAAGGAAGCTCTTCAGCGGATCATTTTACGTACATTATCCCATGTCTTCTCAGCTTCCAGAGATGCTGACTTCCCTGCAGGTTTGGTTTCTTTGGACGCCGAGAAGGCGTTTGACCGGGTGAATTGGAGTTTCCTCTTCAAGGTATTGAGCGCCTTTAATTTTCCTCCGGTATTCATTTCTTGGGTTGCTGCATTATATAAATCCCCTATAGTAAGAATCTCAGCTAATGGGCCTTCTCAAACTACTTCTCACTTCATTCAGGCACTAGCCAGGGTTGCCCCCTATCGCCTCTCTTATTTAACCTATATCTGGAACCCCTCATCCAAAACATTCTTCAAAATATCTCTATACAAGGTATCAGAGTTGTGCGTCATGAGATTAAACTCACTGCATACGCAGATGATCTGCTGATATATCTCTCCCATCCAGTTTCTTCAATACCACCCTTACTTAATGAAATAGCTAGGTTCAGTGTGCTATCCAACTACAAGCTGAATGCTAGTAAATCCTTATTTTTCCCATTAAACCACAAGGTATTTAAGGATGACATTTACCCCCCTAGGTTTGGGTTGGACTCCTAGAGTAATTAAATATCTGGGCATAAAGCTATCCCGCAACCCCTTAAGGTGGGTCAAAGATAATCTGGATTCTCTCTCATAGGTTATCATGCATGACCTCGACAGATGGTCTAAACTTCCTATATCATTATGGGGCAGGATTAACATTATTAAGATGAATGTATTTCCTAGAATTTATTACCCCTTATCCCTTCTCAATTTTTTTATCCCCATGCACTGGTTTAAGAAACTGCACAGTATATTTGCCAGATTTATCTGGGCAGATAAACATCCTTGGTTGGCCTATCATAAACTAGCTGCCCCAAAATCTGAGGGGGGGGCTGAAGATTCCCCATATGGCACTATACTACTGGGCCAGTCATCTAGCAAATTGTCTGAGATGGATCTCCCCAGGCCCTGAAACGGTACAACCAATGTGGCTTAAGATTGAGTTAGACACAATTAAATCTAAACTCCTGGATCCCTCAAACTTATTTTACCTCAAGTTGTCTCATGTAAAGATGGCCAACTGCACCACAATAAGTACCTCTTTAAGACTTTATACACAGTTATGTTTATTTCTTCATTATTCCCCTCAGACTGACTTAGCTCAGTCTATTTGGAACTCCCCATCTTTCACTCTTAGTGGAAGGTGGATTCCTTCTAACTGGTTGCCTCAACTAGGCGATGGAAAACTGCTTTCCCTGGTAGATGGGGAGGGCACTGGTTGTCCTCACATGGAATTATTGACAAGTTTCTTACTCCAGACTCATCTCATTTTAAAGTTATGCAGTTAAGACACCTTCTCACTGTAGCCCTGGGGAGTTCTCCCCCTTCCCAGAAGGTATTAGCTCTGATTCCTGAAATCTCCCAATTGTCCGGATCTTCAGCCATAGTATCCAAGTTATACAGGTTGCTGTAGTATAAAAAATACGGGGACACCTTTGGACCTACTAGTTTCTGGAACTCACTCCTCCCTCAATACCAGTTGGACTGGCAATCCCTATGGAGATCCTGTCATAAGTATGTTTCCCAAGATAGGCTGCATCTCATGCAATACCACATTCTACATAACATGTATTGTACCCCTACCAAATTAAAAAAATGAGGCTTTTCGAACTCTAGTACATGTAATAAGTGCCTGCAAGAAGAGGGTACTCTCTTGCATATGTTCTGGTCCTGCTCCAAAGTTTCTTCCTTATGGAATTCAATTAAGATGTCCCTTGACCCCCTACTGGGCCTATAGGAGTATTTCACTCCAGAGGTGTGTCTTCTAGGGGACATGTCCCTGGTCAGTGCTAGAACTAGGAAATACCATATTTCTATGGTTGCGCTCTCAGTGAAGAAACTTATACTACATCATTGGAAAGAACAATCGGCTCCTTCCTTCCAGGACTGGTTACATGAAATCACTGCTAACCTTCGAACAGAGAAAGCAATTGCAAGTCTTCATAACAGACCAGAAGCATACAGCAGGATATGGGATTCCCTTCATTCTCTACTCTTGTTACCTCACTGAAGTTATATCACACTCTGGTTTTACCCATACGTACCATTGAATCACGCACTGCACGTTAGGATGATCAAATTTTGTTGCTGCTGTAAGGGGGGATGGGGTTGGTGGGGTGGGCTGGGCAGTTCTTACTGTTCAAGAGCTATGTCACATCTCAACTTGCTGTAACTGCCCTTTATAATGGAAATGTATTAATAAAGCTTAAATTGTAAAAAAAAAAAAAATTGTACAGCATTGCTCAGATTTAAGCTATTCTGGCAGCAATAAATACAAGGATAAAAGACACATATAAATGCAAGTACATATACAGTATATATGTATGCATATGGCTCAGAGATGCAACCACCCTGGTTCTGATCTGAGCAACTTGCATCCAGGGTGGAATTACTTTCTAGATGTCTTTAAGAATGGTGACAAATCAAAGGCATCATTCAGGCCCGGGGGTTTTAGGGCACCCAACTCATAGATCCAAAGGGCCTCCTTCTTTAATAACTTGGTGTCCATGTCCCCACCCCCCTTGGGCCCAAATGTGTCCTTTTTATTCCACAAAATGTTAACTTGTGCTCAGATCCAGAATCAATAATGTGTTTATCACGGACATTTTTATGTACACAGCACCTTATGTCACTGAGATGACTACTCACTCTCTTCTTCAATTTCCAACACGTTTTCCCCACATAAAATGCACTGCATGTACAGGTTGCTAAATAAATTACATTTACTGATGAACAGTTGATAAACTGTCTAACTTCATAGTTTGTATCAGCATTTACAGATGTAAAATGTGACCTCTTAGGACAAATTTTCCAAAACTTGCAGTGACCACAAGAAAAAAGGCCTTTTGGTTGTTGGACTAACCAGTTTTGGTTTATTTTAACTACAGGCTGTAGAGCGTGGACCAAGAGGTCCCCTAAATTCCTTCCCCTTTTATATACCTGTTATGGGTATATCTCAGTTTCCCTAATTAGTGCTGGTTCTGCCCTTAGTGTATGCCAGTTTTCTATAATTCTCTTTACCTCCCCAGAAACTGAACTATAAGTGGTCACAAACTTCATAGTTTCATTAATTTGAGAGTATTTATACATGTAGTTAATCCATCTTGTACAGTCCAACAATAATTATTGCACTGTAAGTTGTAGTTCCATGTCAGTTTTTTGATCTTTCTGGCTATTATCAGTAAATAATATAATGGTATAAATATATTGGTATGAAAAAACAATATTTACATTAAGATATAATATTAGCCAGTTCATCCTGACATGAGTATGTTATGCTCACTAGTGTTTCACTTTTTTATCCTTCCTTTCCCCAACCCTCTCCCCCTAATTCCTTTCCGCAACCTACCTACCTCCTTTTTCCCCTTTCCCTTCCTTCCCCTTCCCCCCACCTTTTCACCTTAAAATGCGCTATTTTTACACAACTATATTGTTTAGATTTTTTACACTGTCACTTTATAGATTTGAACTATTCAAGAGTCACTAGTGTGCATCACTGCAACACTCCCTGAGGAGGTTCTAACAAGGGGAAATGGGTCAGATTGTTTGCTTCTTGGTGTGAGTACCCCATGCTTTGTCATACAGAACTTTGATATTGTTATTAAAACTGGAAATTTTGCATATATAAGGTGAGTGGTGCTGTCCTTTTTCTGTTGCTCCCCAAGCTAGCAGGGAAGGATTCAGGAAAGATGCACAGGGGGGAATAGGAGGGAGGAGAAGCAAGGAGGGGAAGGGAAGGGAACAGGATGAAGGGTGGTCTCACTGAATGCAAGAAGCTTAGGTAACAAGTCAGCTGAGTTACAGGCGCTCTTGGCAGTGGGGAGGGTGGATATTGCGGCCATCATAGAAACGTGGGCCAACGAGTACTGACACTGGGATATGATGATCCCAGGGTATAGGATATTCTGGAGGGATAGGGTGGGGGGGCATGGTAATCTATGTGCAAGAGGGGATAAGGTGCATTAGGGATGAGGATGAGAAAGGCAGGATAGATGCCCTATGGATGCAGTTCCAGGACTCAAAGAAAAGGACACTGAGGATGGGGGTAGTGTACAGACCACCAGCACACATGGAGGACCTGGATAGAGAGTTAGCTGATCTGATTAGAAGGGTATGTAGGAAGGGGAACACAGTGGTGCTGGGGGACTTCAATCTACCAGCAGTGGATTGGAGCACCCCGACAACCATGAGTGCAAAGGAACAAGTCATATTAGATGCAGTTCTGGACAGCTTCCTGGTGCAGTTGGTCCGTGAAAAGACTAAGGAAGGAAGAACTCTGGACCTGGTATTATCAAATGGAGAGACTCTAAGGGATCTGGAGGTGGAGGTGGAGGACCCTCTTGCTGGGAGTGACCACCACATGGTATGGTTCATGCTCAATATGGGAAGGGAACAAGGGGATGCAGGAACCAGGGTGATTGATTTCAAGGGGGTGGACTTTAAAATGATGGGGGAGATTGTGGGTAGGCACCTGGTGAGTATTCAGCTTAACATGGATGCTTGTCAGAAGTGGGAGATTATTAAAATAGGGCTGGTGGAGGCTACTGGGACATGTGCAAAGACACGTAGCAAGAGGAGCAGGGCAAAGAATCCCAGTTGATTAACCCAGGAGGTGATGGAGGAGATGAGGGCACAGAGAAAAGCATTTCAGGGACTCAAGAAATCAGGAGCGGAAGGAGACAAAGAGGAGTATATGAAGAGGTACAGGGAGGTAAGCAGGCTGGTCAGTGTGGCCAAGGCATTGAGAGAGCTGAGGCTGGCACAAGGTATTAAGGATGGTGAAAATTACTTCTTCAGCTACATTAGAAAAAGATGGAAGAAGAAGAAGAAGGACCAGATTGTGAGGATTAAGAAGGACAGGGGTGGGTAGAGAAGGAAGGGGATCAGGCAGAGACACTAAATGAGTACTTCTGTTCTGTGTTCACAAAGGAGAAAGGGGGGAAGATACCTCCAGGAAGGAGAGGGGTGGGCAGGGGAGGGGATGGGGTGACTGACTGATACAAGGATTACTGAGGCCAGGGTTCTGGAGGGTTTAAGGGCATTGAGGGTGGACAATGCACCGTATCCAGATGTCATTCACCCTAGGGTGCTAAAAGAACTGGCGGCGATCCTGTCAGGGCCACTGGCTGATCTGTTCAGTACCTCCTTAGACACAGGATGTGTACTAGAAGACTGGAGGATGGCCCATGTGGTGCCCATTCACAAAAGTGGCCCTAGGGATGAGCCGGGGAACTACAGACAAGCCTCACATCGATTGTGGGAAAGCTCATGGAGACAATCGTGAAGGAGGGATTGGTGGCATTTTTGGAGGACAATGGACTCTAGGAATTTCAGCAACATGGGTTTGTCTCAGGAAGATCATACCAGACAAACTTAGTTGAGTACTACAACTGGGTGACCAGGGAACAGGACAAGGGCCATGCGGTGAATGTCCTGTATTTGTATTGCAGCAAGGCCTTTGATTCGGTGTCACATGGGAGGCTGGGGGGGGGGAGCTGGAGGATACCGGGGTGGGAACAAAAATGGTCAACTAGATCACTAATTGGCTGAAGGGAAGGCAGCAGAGGATGATAGTGGGGGGGAGAGCTCTCATCACCAAGGGATGTGATGAGCGGAGTGCCACAGGGATCGGTACTGGGACCGGTGCTGTTTGGGATATTTATAGCAGATATCTCACACGGAATCTGGAGTAAGATCAGTCTGTTCACAGACAATACTAAAATGGGAGCTGTGGTACATGATGTAGATGGGTGGTAGGGGCTGCAGGATGACCTGACCAAACTACAGGAATGGTCCAAAACATGGCAGCTGGGATTCAACACAGAAGTGCAAAGTACTGCACTTTGGAACTAGGAACCAGGGGATGAGCTATCAGCTGGAAGGGGTTCAGTTGGAAAGCACAGAGGAGGAGAAAGATCTTGGTGTGATTATAATGGGGAATATGAACAACTCAGCACAGTGCAGAAAGGTGGCAGCAAAGGCCAACAAGATGCTGGGGTGAATAGCGAGAGGTATATCTTCCATGAATATGGAGGGATCCTTCCCATGTACAGGTCACAGGTCAGATCACACCTGGAATACTGTATGCAGTACTGGTGCCCATTTCAGAAGAAAGACATATTATTAGAAGGAGTACAATGCAGGGCAACAAAGATGACCCAGGGTCTGGAGGGTATGTCCTATGAGGATAGGCTGGGTGAGACGATCTTGTATTCACTGGAGAAGAGGAGGGATAGGGGGATATAATTGAAACTTTTAAATAATTAAAGGGGATTAACAAAACTGACACAGAGAGGATCCTCCAGATTAAAAGTGGGAGGGACATGAGAGGGCATAAACTGAGACTGGGGGGGAGATTCAGGAGGGAAATAAGGAGACACTTTTTCACTAAATGGGTGGTGGATAACTGGAATGCCCTGCCTGAGGAGGTGGTAGCCTGTAGTACAGAGGATTTTAAGCGGGGCAGGACAGAGTGAGGGAGG
This sequence comes from Neoceratodus forsteri, assembly GCA_016271365.2. NCBI lineage: Eukaryota > Metazoa > Chordata > Ceratodontiformes > Ceratodontidae > Neoceratodus > Neoceratodus forsteri. Next base: position 630,508,358 of record CM057455.1, on the reverse strand, counting down.
GTAATTAAGAAGAGTGGGAGGGAGGGTGGGGCAGCTGGTAAGTTGAATCGAAGTAGACCTGATAGACTATTAGGGCCTGTTTCTGCTGGCATTTTCATATGTTCGTATGTTCATATACTCCTGGCTTCTGTGAAATTAAAGAAGAATGGACTACCTGATGCCAGCCCGATGGCGCAGCAGTTGGATTTCCACTTGCAACACTGATGACCTGGGTTCAGGAACAGACTCAGGAGTCAGAGGGCCAGCCAGGGGCAGAAGGATTGAGCATCCTAGGGATGGCTCTCCTTCTCCAGGGGGCTCTGAATCTGGCTCAAGACTGACCTTGAGTGGAGGCCAGGGGCCAACAGCGACCAGTGCAGATGTTGTGGAGGATATGCTGGACATCAGCGCATGACAAGCACCCTGAGTCATTGTATGCCATGCCCCCCTGTGGTCTCTCACTGGAAAAAATCCTTGTGGTCCCCCTTCATGATGCTCTGCTCCGCCAGCCCTGATCACCACTGCTGTATTTACCATCAACCTAATACTGGTATCAGTGACAGTGGAGCCCAGCCCCATGCCTTACCATGCCAGTGGGTGCTTCCTGCTGCCACCCTTGTACCAGCATCATGGGGGTCCCTTGTTTGCCCAAGTAACCCCGCCCAGTGGGGCAAGCCAGGGGGTATCACTGTTAGGGGATCCCGGTGGTGAAGAGGGGGTCAGGTGAGAAGTGGGGGCTAAGTCCCGGACAACCATGATGAAAAGCATACTAAATAAATCAAAAATAAAAAAAAGAAAGGACTACATTATTTTTCCTGAAGCTCTTTATACTATTAACATAAATAGCATAAACAAACAAGGATGGCTCCATAATATAAAGTTAAAAGGCAGTGTATTCATCTATGGGGATTTTTTTGTTTTCCGTCTAGTCAACCCTTTAGATTTCAACGTGGCCTTTGATTTAGCTTTTGTTTTTTCAGTAAGCTTATTGGAAGTGCCAGGAGCATCACCCTCAGGGTCAAATTCTGGGTCTGGGTGTGAATACCACATGGAGGAATTATCTGAGTCATCATCAGATCCTTCTGAAACATTTTATAGGGACTCAAATCTATTTCTGAGTGAGACCCAGTTTTTTTATGCCAATTTAGGGATTGGTTGAGTCCAGTTCTGACAGCCTTTGGGTGACCATACTCTTTTTGTCATTAGTCTTAGTCAGTTAGGAGGAATGGTGCTGGCATGCCTTTTGGGTCAATAGAAATGGAAGCCTCTGGAGTAGAGATATCAATGTGCATCTCAATATGAGCGTCCATGGTAGTGTTAGTGGAAGGCTCCTCAGTTGTTTCTGTTGGTGGAGTGGGTGGGATTTCTGCCTCGTCATGTCCTCTTTTGTCAGGTTGTCTGGGAGGGCTGGTAGTCTGGTTTGGGATGGTAGTCTGGTTTGGGGTTGTAGATGTAGCTAAGGCATGTTGTCCAAGACCAATAAGCAATCTTTGTTCTTCACTCTCTTCTTGATCTGCTTGATTGTGTGTGCCCAAGGGCATTTCTGATAAAAATGTCCCTTTACATCACAGAGATTACATAGTATCTCATTTATACAGTGTCCACTTGTATGCCCAAATTCATTACAATAAGTGCAACCTAGTTTATCACAAATGCTGCTCAAAGGACTAGTTTACCCACATTTGTAGCAAGCTTTGGGTTATCCTGCACATAACAACACACCTTTGTCCCACCCTAAATAACAGCTATTAGGGAGGTGCTGTAGTCCTGTGTCAGTTGATCTCAACAGCACTTAAATTTTCCACCCTCCAGTCCAAATATGTCCACTGTCAAATATTGTCTCGAGATAACCTAACACAGTGCACTTCTGTTTTAACCAATACAATAAATCAGTAACACTGACCCGCTCATTCCTGAATAAAACAGTAATAGTTTTCAGAGCCAGATTAGTTAATGGAATTGCCTTGAAAAAGAGTCCACTGTGGAGAGTTCTAGTCCACTTGCAGATTTAAAGCTTCTTTCCAAAGTGTTTCTCATGAGACATGAATCAATGCATACATTTTCTTGAAAAAAAATTTCATTCATCATTTTAAAAGTTCCTTGCCAACAAATACTCGATCAGGTGCTTGATCTATGCCACCTTTATATAGCAACCTGACAGCGTTGTGTCTTTTTGGTGGAGAAATCAGGGTGTGACATAAGAAAGCATAAGGCCTAGGGTTGGTTTGGTTAATGTTTCATAAGGGTGCTGTATGAGGGTGACCAGGGGTATTATTTGTGGGGTTGTTTGCCCTCTTTTGCAAATCAGATTGTTTATCAGCCCTTGCATCAGTTTCTGTAACTTGACATGAGTTTTCTTGTGGAAATGCTTCAGGAAGAAGCGAAAAATTCTCTAATGGATTAATGTTTAAAATCGGGTTTTGGGTTAACAATAGCTCTGTGGGAATATGTAAGGGAGAATTATGTTCAGAGGTAATTGGCTTGATTCTTGAAGGTTGAAGCTGGGCTTTCACAAGCCCTACATCAACCCCTGGGCTGCCCCAAACCCTTTGTTGCACAGTGCCCTCGATTCTGGTAGGTTGCGTGCCTTTTCGACATGTTACCCTTTTAACAGTGGCTTGCCACATTCTTGACATAAACTCTGTAAAAAGGTCAGCAAAGTTACAGCAGCAACAGCTGGTCTAACTCATCGCATGTGGTGCTAGGGGAGTGAGAATCCCGATTGCTGCCTGGGGAATGCCACAAGCCACATGTGCTGTGCATTTGGTGCACCACTAGGTTGTGGCATTCAAAACCATTTGAGAATCAAGCCCAATGTCTTTATCAGGTATATCAGAAGTAATTTCAGCCCTTTTCTGAGATAACACAGTATTTGTTATATCAATACCAGTGTCTTTTGTACTTTTGATGTTGCAGTCCTCCTGTTCTGGCATCTGTATCGGTGAAGATCCAGAGACCCATGCTCCTATCTGAGAGGATCATTCCCATCCAGCTGCAATAAGTGCTGATTTCACAGTCCATTCTTGATCTTGTGTAAAAGAAAGGGGAGTTCATCTTAGGCCAAGCTGTTCACTACTTGTGTGTGCCATTCCTGACAAAACTCCACCTGTAGAAGTTTCACAAAGTTCAGCAGGTACAGCCTCTGTTTTTTTAAAGCTGCATTTCGTTATCAACTCTTCTGTGTTTCCTCTGGTTTGTGGTTTGACAGTGTCAGCTAACGATGGCATTCTGGCAGCATTTTCATTTGATGCAAGTGAGTCACAGGCTGTCAAATGAGCCTGTGTGTCAGTTGCATTTCGGCATTCCTTTTGAATTTCAGAAATAGCTTGCCGCAATTCCATCTGTTGTTTCCTTAGTTGTGCTACTTCTTGAATTAATCTGGTGTACCTTACATCGTGAGTCTCCATATTCAGTGGAGCATTAATGACAAAAGGTTTATTTTTTTCTGCCTCTATCTGCAGTGTTCTCCATTCCAGAAGTTGTTTTCTTAACAGTATCGCTTTTTGCAATATCTCATTGTACAATAGAGCTCTGTTCCGAAGTGAACATCAGAATATCATGATTAAGGTTGGTCTCTGGAGTTGTCGAGGAAGGGGAGGAGACCCCTTCCCCAGCCTCCATCATGTCCATCCTCTCTGAGTTCACCAGGAATGGCCATAACCAATGACAGCCATAGGTTCCCACTGCTGGAAGAGTAGGGAATTTCCCAGTGTCCTGGATAAATTTCCCCCATTCACTAAAAATACCACCAACAGCTTAATCTGGTTTAATTTCAGTTGATTACCATCTGCATTATCCCTGGGTCATCCCTGAAAAATGGACTGCTAGTCTCAATGGGCCTACTTGGTCAACAACATTGAATACATAAATAACTAAATAAATAAATAAAAATATAACTGTTCTAATATTTTGGCTGCTTTGTGGGAACTGTGCATGCTCTGTATGCTCAATGTAGCATACTAATAAATGCCACCACTACCACCATTTACTGTTCTTAAATGGCAGTCATTGGATGGATATGGTGGTGTTGCATAAACACCAGGGATGTGTGTCCAGTGTGCAGTAAGACACACATAAAACTCACTATGGATCCAGGACCACTGGTCCTTATATTTGTAGTCAGATGTACAGGGCTGACAGAGTGACATAAAGCATAGGAAACAGTGCAGCAATGGGTGTTGTACAGCTCAGACACTTCTTTCATGGAATAATACATACAGCTAGGTACTTGGTATTTTGGTACAGCTTTTCCCATTTGCTGTAAGATCGCTGAATACTCCACAAAAGAATAAGGAAGAAAATTGGTCACAAACATTTGTGACACTGCTGCATTTAACTGTCTGCTGACAGGCTGATTATGGTGGTACTTTGAATACTTGATCAATGCCGCTTTAATGTTGGATTGTTTCAGAGTTACAACCTGCTTAACAACTATAAGTTTGGTGTGGCTAACTCAAATTTTATTTATTTATTTGAATTTTTGTAACCGGGTAAGTCCACTGAGACCATGCAGTCCCTTTTTCAGTGATGACCCGGGTAAATGACAGGAGTTGGTGACACGTTACTCTGTTGATAGCATTCAGAAAAGGGTGATGCAGATGAAGCAAAGGATGTTGAGCTACTAAAAACTTTGGCTCACTTGGGTGTAGAAGTCATATTTGGGGGAAAAGCATCTCTTCATGTTCTAAGTACACTCCTATGGGAACAAAGTGGTTTGGAACATTTGATGACTGCTATTTATGCTGCTGCCAGTGGATGGTATGCTTGGATTGCAGATGTGAACATATACCTGTTGTTTCTAGGTCTGAACCTGGTTTACCCCTGTTAATTTTAGATTTGCATACCTGGCAAATTGTTGTGCTTTTATCAGTCTCTTCAACTACAAAAAGTCCCACACTAAAGATTTGCCCATTTGATGGGGTTTCTTGGATGGGGAAGCAGACACTTGATTGGGGGTGGACTTGCACCTGCTTCTGCTGCTGCACCTTTTGTTGCTGCCATTTTGGCAGAATACTAGCATCAATAATATCTGGTATTGGTTGGTGATCAATCAATTCTGTTATGATGGGCATTGGACATATTTAAAAAATCAGGGCAGTAGTAGGGATAACCTTAACTGGAACATGGGGAGGATGGTAATCAGGGTCTGTAACAGGATCATCATCTCACCACCAATCTCCTTGACACTAACACTGTCACTTTCACAGTGTGGCAGGTGCTCTGTATTCCTGTCCTAAAAATCCATCACCTCTACTCATTCATCAACAATAATACTTGATTCATTAACACCATTGTCATCACCACCAGCACTTAGATCAACCACCTTGCCTGCATGCACTTCATCCTCCATATTAGAATAAGTGCTACTACTGGCACACTGAGATTCTATATCAAATCCGATTACCTCCTGAGACTACAAATCCTCTGTGACTTGAGCAGTAATGCTGCCAGATCAAGTGCAGACTTATATTATCTCTCCCTGTCACAGAACTGTGCTGCTGCTGCATCATTATCATTACCTTTTTTATTTTTATTACCACTGCTGATATTACCTTTTGATCCAAACAATGAACTAATGCTGATGCCATCCTTAGATATACCACAAGAAGAAGTCTGGCCCTGCAATGACAGTTTTACAACTGAACTGCTACTTCCAGAACCCACTATATTGCTGCTACCAGAACCTACTGTGTTGATGCTGGCAGAACCATCTGCACCACAATACCCACAACCAAGTACACCAGGAGTACTAGAAGTATAAAGCATGAGTCCAACATTACACAACGTCCCCCATGTCTACTACCAGGTTTCTTCCCACTTACCACCTTTGCAATTTGGTGATTACAAATTTTCAAAGAAAAAATTTATTATTTTAGTTAATTTAATGTATCAGATTTACATGTTGTTGTAGAAGGATACAAGACAACTATTTTAGCAGTTTGACAGTATTTCTATGAAGGCAATATCAAAACTGATGTTTTAAATGCTAGTTTGAATGCAGAAACTGCAGACAGAATACAGTAGCAGATCTTGCCACTTCAGCAAATTCTCAAGTACTGCACTGAGCAGTAGAAGAAGCAGACACTTGACAGAGAGAGGGGATGGGGTTGCTATAGCAACTAACCTTTTTGACACATAGACTCCCACCTCAAGTGACAGCATTGCTTGTGGAATTTTTTTTTTGTGTTCCGTGGAAAATGTTGGTGAACTGCGGACTTTTGGGACATACAGCAGAATTTTTGACACAATTACAGTCAATTTTAGTTTGGAATTTTACCATATAAAATGTAATTTTGGACAAAAGGGACAGTATCACTAAAGAAAGAGAGAGGAACTGTAAAATACAGCACTTTTCCAATTCAGTTATTTCCTAAATTAATGGAATCACATGACTACGTAGTGTAGATATTGGAATATAGTTCCATGAATTGCACCTGTGGATGGCAGTTTTTTCTTTAACAATTACTTTCTGCAGTTCATTACATATTTTCTGGAGTACACTTTTTTAATCCGCAAATTAGGTGAGAATTCTGTGGAAAGTGAGAATTTTGCCAAAGATGAATCTCTGGTAGAATTTTATGAAAATCATGGAATTCCACAACTGTTTTGCTGAATCGAAATCAACAATTTTCATTCACCCCTAGTTGCCACAGCTATTATATAGAGTTTTAACCCAGAGGTTAAAAGACTCCATGATAGCATAATATTCCAAAACAGAAAACAAATTAGAATGGGGTACTGTATCAGAGGCTTTCACTTGGCCTAGCAACAGAAGGAATCCCTCAATATTTCTATTCTCATTCAACTCCATAACTTGTTTCAGAATATAAAGATTGTCATTTTTTTTTATTTTAGATTTTGTTGACTGGGAAAGAAGGATTTGGCAATTTTGACTATTTTCAGCCTTATCCGGGGAGTGGGGTTGGGGGGTGGAGATACAGATGCAAATTGACATATTGATTATTTTCAGCCTCATCAGGATGGGGAATGAAAATACAGACGCAAACTGATATATTGAATTGGGTTAAGCTGCTGATTGTACTTTTGGTGAATGAAGAAATTTAGCCAGGACAGTGGGGAAATTCCCCTACTTTCTAGTGGGGGTACTCTAGCAGTCCGGCGTCCTGCCATGCTGGCCGCACTGGCGATGCTTGAGAACATGGAGGTGCTGGAAGCAGTGGAGCAAGCCTTCTCCTCTGTTTCAGTATTGTTAGAGGCTAAGAAAGTTACTGAAGTAGAGCTGTCAGTTTTGAAATTACCAGATGTGGACGTACCACTGCCTACTCCTACTATGATTCCAGCACTGCCATCTGTTGTGACTGAAGAGACACTGCTAGTTGCAGAAGCTCATTTGCAGCAAGCACTGGATTTCTGCAGATGCCACCTGTTGAGTTTGTTGGACAATGAATGAAAGGTGTTCACCCAGAAAAAGAATCAACTTCTGACCGCTACATTTCATGTCCACAACAGGTGAGACTGACCCATGTACGAGGAGCTCTGAGTTTGTTACTCCTGCTCTTATGAAGTCTGGAGCAGTTGTTACAGTGAATCACCTGGATCTAGGCATCTTGTCCATACATGTAGAAGGAGTGGAAAATGTGGGATCTGGGGGTACCATTATTCATTCTGAAACTGTTTCCTATTCCAACGCACCAGTGCCCACTGTTTTTTTGACATTACCAGACACTTCCCTTGCTCTATCTGCCAGTGCTGATCTGGAGACTTCTCTATTACTTAATTCTGGGAGAACAAAGGATTCTGTCCCATCGAAGAGCAAGTCTTCTGCCAACATTGTTTCTGCTCCTTCTCAATCTGCTGCTCCAAATAATTCCATGTGAACTGCTTCTACCTAGAGATGCAGCAAATTTAAAATCCACCTGCGAAGTGAACGCGAAGTGGCCACTTCACATTGGCACTTCGCGATGCGGAGTGCCCCATAGGAAAGGCTCACTTCACCTTGTTATTATTACTTCGCATTGTCATTCCACCTTAAACACAAAATAAGGTGGAGTGACAACAATATTGGCAGCATCCCACCCACACAGTCACCAGAATTAATGTGCATCCCCAGAGCGCTACTGTCTTGTGGACAGAAAACACCCCTGTGATGATGAAGTGAAATGAGAGTGTAACAAGTAATGAAAAGTCTCCCAGAATTAATGGCGCACTCAGTTATGTGTGCAGTGGTCAGGTCACACACAGAGTCACCAGAATTAATGTGCATCCCCAAAATGCTACTGTCTTGTGTCTAGAAGATTCTCCAGTGCTGACGAAGTGAAATGAGAGCGTAACAAAAAATGCAGTCTGAGAGAATTAATGGTGCCATGCAAATGCACAGACAGATTAAGATTGTGCTGCACACTCAAGGGATGCATACAAAAAGGCACAACAACACCTAACCAGTGCTCACAAGTGACAAATCCAAATCTGGAAAGGAATAAATTTTGCCAGTTGGGGGATTAGTGCATGGCAGTAACAATCCATTACCAGTAAAGATACCACAAAGCAGTATACAAAATTCATCCAGGTGCGGTGGATTGCAGGTTCACACTGCTGCAATTACTCTGTAACACAATAAAAGGTGTCTGATTTAATGGCACATATCACACACACACACTCACACGCACACTGAAGTAATGTGTAGCAAATTGAAAAAGTTTAGTAATATAACAAAATGTTTTAAACAAATTGTACACTGCTGCACCACAACAATCAGCAAAAAAGTCAAGACTTACTGAAAATATTACTGAGTGTACATTAACAGTTATACAAGAAAAATATAATCAAAACAGAAAGACTGCCTTTTTCTCGCAGTTAATCTACCTACACCGCAAATATGTCCCACCCCCAAAGCACACTTCACAGTACACAGACTGACTGTTCTAAATTAACATTCAAAATCCACACACAACAATAAACACTCGATGATATAAGCACAGAAGAGTTTCCTACAATCGATGTACTAAATTTTGAGCAAAAAATATTACTCAAAAAGGCATTTTAAACAGCTTTTAGAGGTTTTGAGTCGCAGAGCTCTGAGAACAAATTGTCTCCAGCTACCACTGCACACACACTACCCAGGCCAGAACTGAGGCTGTGTTGAACAATCTGGAGCCCAAATTCCCATGAACAACTGCAGAATTTCATTTGGAGCTCAATTACAGGGCAAAGTGAGGTGAATTACATTGATTTCAATATACTTCACCTTAAAATTGGTGGAGAAGTGGTTTGGGGAAGGAGGAATAATGCAAAGTCATTGGTTTCAGTGGACTTCACGTTCCCAGTCATTATGAAGTGAAGTACTCTGCTTCACATTGTGGAGTTCTCCATGAATTCCGCGTTACTCAGTGAATCACTTCATGGAGCAAATTGGGACCATTTCACCCACCACTACTTACAGTACTGTAACTCACATGCTGTACAGGAAGGAACGTGAATGCCTATGGCTGTACTTCCCCGATGAGCTATAGCACAAAACTCCCAGACTTAAAAATGTTTATTAATGAGTACAATGGTGGAGTGGTGAAGCCTAGAGAGATACTACAAAACATGCTTACAATACATCCAAGTAACCAGTAAAAAATTCATGTTGTGATTCGTGACGTGATCGTGAATCATGATTTGTGACTGCATTTGTGACCGTGATGATGAAGAATGTGATTTGTATCATGAGTGACTCATGATAATGGTCCTGACTTAAAAACACATATTAATGAGTACGATGTTCATGCAGAGTTATGCACCACACCTGTCCAGTACTCTGAAGGGAAGCCAAAGAAACAACTGTGACTTAAGTTGTAGATGGAGATTGGGCCCTAAAGAGATGCAAATGCACAGACAGATTAAGATTGTACTGTGCACTGAAGAGATGCAGAAGCAAAGGCACAACACCTAACCAGTTCTCACCATCACAAATTCAAATCTGGAAAAGAATACCTTTGCCAGTTGGGGCAGGCTGCGGGGGTTGGGGGGCAGTGTAATGCACTGCTCCAGTAACATTCACTAGTACTAGCACCAGTAAAGATACCACAAAGAAGTACAAAAGTCACACAGCTGCAGTGGATAGCAGGTTCACATTGCTGAAATTATTATGTGGCACAATAAAAGGTGTCTGATTTGATGACACACGTCACACACATACTCACACACACACTAAGTAATGCGTAGCAAATTGAAAACTTCGGTAATATAACCACATATTTTAAGCAAACTAAAATTATGCACTGCTGCACCACAACAATCAGCAAACAAATGGCAAGAATTATTGAAAATATTACTGTGTGTACATTAACACAGTCATACAAGAAAAATATCACCAAAACAGAAAGCAGTCTTTTTCTTCTAGTTAATCTACCTTCACCACAGATACGCCCCTCCCCCAAAGCACACTTCCACTGTCTCTCAGTACACAGCCTGAATGTTGCACATTAACATTCAAAATCCACACACAAACAGTAAACACTCAATGATATGAGCACAGGAGGGTTTCCTACAATCGATGAACTAAAGTTTCAGCAAAATAATGACTCAGAAAGACTTTTTTAGCAGCTTTCAGAAGATTTGAATCACAGAGAGCTCTCAAAGCAGACTGTCTCCTACAGCTTCCTACACACACTACCCCAAACTGAGGCTGTGCAGAACAATCTAGAGCCCATGTGACCCGAAATCCCATGAATCACTGCACAATTCGCCTTTGGAGCTTAAAAACAAGGTGAAGTGAGATGAAGTACATTGTTTTCAATGTATTTTGCCTTAAAATCGGTGGAGTAGTGGTTTGGGAAGGCAGAGTAATGCAAAGATCATTGTTTTCAATGGACTTTGCATTACCGATATATCTTGATACTCCGCTTCGCGTTGCGGAGCACTCCGCGAATTCGCCTTCACTCCACGAATCACTTTGCTTTGCAAATTGGAGCCACTTCACCCATCTCTTCTATCCATAATATGTTGCTGAAATGGTCTGCTGAGGAATCACTGCTTGCTGCCAGCAGGATGAGGGCAACTGATGAGGTCTCCTTGTGGATTCTAGTTGTTATTCTGGCTCTGCTAGTCAGTCTCCTTCGACTTTTGCAAGCTATCCTTTTCACTCAGGATTGACTACTCCAGCTTTGGGTCTGTGTCTGGCTAACTCTACAGCTGCCCTTTCGGATGCAGCTCTAAGCTGCTCCTCTTAAGGGATACCCCTGTCTTTCCAGTAATCCTGGGTGAGGAAACTTTATTCACAGAACTTCATTCTTTTTCTACTCCTCCTTCTGAATGACCTACTGTCATGGAAAATAATTTTAGAATGTCTGCTTTGTTCTCTGCTTCTAGAGATCCTGTCCAATGCAGGAATGTGGTTAGACTCTGCTTCCATGGGTTTTAGACTTCCTCCCTGATAGGGTGTATGTTATTAAGAAGTCAGTTGGTTAAGCGGCTTCTGACCTATACACTGTCATGCATATACATGGGGAGGAAACTTTTGATATTAGTTTTTGCACTACTACCAGACAGGTTCTGGTTTAAATACAAAAAGATTAAGGAGTCCCCATTATGGCTTCCATTTGTAGCTATCCCTCTCTCGAAACCCACTATTAAAACAGTCACCTTATTATTTCAGTATGAGTGTGTGAAAGTCTGACATTCTTTATTGGGCCAAGAAGCGATGTGAGGTTTTAGATACTCCCACACCATCATTGACAGCGAAGAGGTCTGGACAGGTAGTTGTTAAAGGTTAAACTTCATCAGTCTGCTACTGGTATAAGTCATCTTCCTGGGAGCTTTTATATTGGCAGAGATAAGGTAATCTGCTTTTATCCAGGACAGCCCAAAACCTGTCACAAGTGCGGCTCTCGCACTCATCTCAGTTCCACATGTAATGCAGCCCGGTGTAATAGCTGCCTGGAATGTGGTCATACTTCATGTTCTTGCCATAACCTATTTAAGGATAATCTCTGTGAGGAACAGGACCATTCTTTCCCTCAGTGTCCTTGGTCCTCGCATATTTGGACTGACAGTATTAATCAATATGCTGTCATGGCCTGGGAACAAATTCAGGAAGATCACAGGGATCAGGCTCTGGCTTTGTCTAAAGATCTTTCCCACGATACCCAGCCTGGCCCACCTTCTCTGCCAATGTCAGAGATTTTTTGTGCCTAAAATCAAGAAGCAGATAATATGTCTCCTGTCTCCTTTTCAGAGTCTTTGGTTCAGGAGGTATTGCTGCTTCAGTCTTTTGCTGCTTCCAGTGAGTCCACTGCTACCATGCCTCCCCCCCTCACCGGCCCCACCATTGGATGCAGTTTTCATTCCAGCCCCTGCCAAGAAACATGGATGTCAGTCTAAAGGGAAGTCTAAATCTTCCACTCCATCTGCTTTCCCCCTAAGTAATGAATTAATTGCATTGGCCTCTCCCACACAATGGTAGGATACAGAGGATGAAGGGGGAGGATCTGCTACCTCTGTAACATCCTCTCTTAGGGAAGGCCCTTCTCATTCTGAGTAACTGACAAACCTGCAATTGGCTAAATGAGTCTGGCACAGGACTCACTCTTAGTCAAATAAAGGCGGGGGTTTACCTACTTCATTCATTGTTTTCCCAGCAGCGCTTTTCTTGTTTGACTAAATGTAAACAGTATGAAATCATACAAGAAGAGGTTATTAACTTTTTCAGTTCTGCTTTCTCTTCCTGGTGATATCATTTGTTTGCAGGACACATGGATGAAAACTTCATGTGAGCTATGTGCAGTTCAAAAAGCATGGTTTCAAGGTCCTTCCTTTTGGTCCTAAGGGCTAGATTTTTGTCATGATGTTGGCATCCTTTTCACAGGTTTTAACTTCAAGGTGAACAGATTGCTTGACCTTTCCCCTAGGAGGGCATTCTGCATTACTCTTGGATTTACTACTTGGCACACTTTCCTTACGGGTAATAAATGTATATGCTCCCCAATCCAAATGTTTAAAGAGTCCAGCTATTTAGAACTATTCAATCCTTTCTTTACACTTCTCAGTTGTGACTTTTGAAGGAGATTTTAATTGTGGGTTAATATGAACAAATGGGGTGGTAAGATATCAAAGGTTTATTGTTATTCTGCTTTCCTAAAATATACATTTACGTTGGTGCTGTTGCAAGATAGCCAGCTGGTATTGCATAGGACCACTAATGCTACCTTTATGAAAGGCTCCTTAACAATGCAAATAAATTTATTTCTGTCCATGTGATTTAAGGTATCACAGTCCTGTTCTCCCTGTTGAAACTGTTGCCCATTTGGCTCGTCTCTGTTGTACTGTGGGGTCCTCTCCTGTCCCTGGAAACAGACACTGTAGACTTAATAACAAATTATTAAATGACCCCATAATTTGGGAATGTTTGTTGTCAGAGCTTTTTACCTACTGATTAGTTCTCTGTGTAGATCAGGAATTTGAACTTTGGTGGGAGGACTCCAGGTGAGTATTTCAAATCTGTTTTCAAAAGGAAGCACATTTTCTCAGCATTACAAGATATTTACATTACTTAAATGTAAGGTGCAAATTGCAGAAGCTTATTTCCCTAATGTCTGCTTCTGGTAGGGATTTTACCTCTGAGATTAATTCTCTCAAATCTCAGATGCTCACATATCAGTATGACAAGGCTAAAACCTTGGAAAGGGAAACAAAATCCAGTACTCAAGGGTGTAAACAATCCCTGGACGCATACAAGGTATGTGCATCTCGACTGTAGACCAGGCACATGTGAGCTCTGTGTCCTTCTGTTACTGCCACACCCACTGAAGATTTGCAAACATCATGGACTCGGTGCATGCTCATGTTCAACATAAATTTGGCACATGTCATTCTCCCTGTATTGAATCCTTATCAGCTTTCACCTTTGATATCCCTTCCTTGCCTACCAGCGTTAAAATTTTGTTGAAACAACTGATACAACTTTTGGAAGTGGTTACACTATAAAGGGATTGCCCAACAACATTGCTTCAAGCACTGATGGCCTTACCCCTGAATACTATAGATCTTTTATTGATTATTTTAGCCCCTATGTTATGAGTACTCTTCACTCAAATATTGGTTATGGGTAACCTACTCTCCTCATTGAGGGAGGCATTACTATTTTTTTTTGTACAAAAAAGGGGACAGGACATTAATGGATAATTGTAGACTGCTGTGCCTACAAAATACCAGTTATAAGATTTTTGCTAATCTATTTGCTCAACAATTGGCTATAGCTGCTGATAACTTAATCTCCCAGTCTCAGTTTTGTGCAGTCCCTACACGTCAGATTACTGACAATGTAATATTAGTACGGGAATTATTTGAAAAGGGTTCTCATGGTCATTGCCATGGGTACATTCTTTCTATCAATCAAGAACATGTGTTTGACTGGGTTAATTTACACTATCAATTTGAGGTATTCTACCTGTATGGTATTCCTCCCCTCTTTGTTTCCTGGATACGGTTGCTGTACTCTGCCACCCGACTGATCCCCTATGTTATTTCCTCTCTTGGGTGCCCATTCTTCATAAACAGGGTGCAAGACAGGGATGCCCCTTGAGCCCTTTTTCATATGTCTTCACCATAGACCTTTTACTTAGGCTTTTACAGTATGCTTCCTCTATGTGGTAATCGAATGACAGTTGATATTTGTGAATTTATAGTACTGGCGTATGCTGACAATATAATTGTCCTGGTACAAAATTTGGAATCTGGATCCCAGGTTAATTCTATATTGTGTGATTTTTCTGGTATGACAGGTTGTAAAATTAACTATGCTAAGACTGTGGCTGTGATGATTGGCATTATTTCAAGGCCATTTCATTCACATATCACTGGGATTCCCATTAGGACTGACCCAGTGAAGCTTTTAGGAATCTATTTTAATCACCAAGATGTAGTCTCCTTTAATTGAGGGAAATGCCTAAAGAAGGCAGAGGTCAATTTGGCAATTTGGAAATACAGGAATCCACTTACAGAAATATAAGTGTTCTGTGTACATGCAGAATGCATGCTATATGCTTAACTATGCAATGTTTGCGTGCAGTTTGCCTACACAAAGTGAACCTAAATGAACCAGGTCTAAAAAGCAAATCAGGTTCGCATGCTGCAAGATTGACATGTGTGTAGCAGGTAAGCTGGTGTGAACATCTTCTAAAAATCACATCAGGTTCACGTATTGCATGCTTGACATTAGAGCAGCATTTAAGCTGGGGTAAACATCATTTAAAAATCACATCAGGTTCACATGTTGCATGCTTGCCATGTGTGCAGCAACTAATCTGGTGTAAATTTCATCTAAAAACATCATTTTCTATTGCTCATACTACTGCTAGCAATTAGTGTTAGTGGCTCAGTAGGTAGCACACTCACCTCTGAGGCCGGGAGATCAGAGGGCTGTGGGTTCAGTTCCCACATCTGGCAATTGGGTTAATATCCCAGTACTGACACTGTAGTGCAGCATGGAAGGGGTGCTGCACTTCTGAGGTGCTGTCTTTCAGATGAGATGTTAAACTGAGGTCCCATCTGCCTGGACTGGTGGTAGTTCAGGTGGTTGTTAAAGATCCCATGGCAGTTATCGAAAAGAGTAGGGGAATTTCCCTGGTGCCCTGGCCAAATTTCCCTCATTCACTAAAAATACCATCAACAGTTTAATCTGGTTCAAGGTCAGTTGGCATTCATCTGTATCCCCCTCCCCCGGGTCATGCCTGAAAATAGGCAGGATTTGACTAGTGCACTTATCCGGTCAACAAACGCTAAATAAATAAATAAAATAAAGTTTAGAGCCATTAAAATACATTTTTTCATTGATTTCCTATTAAAATTAGGTAAACTCATTAATTCTGATCCTTTTGCAAGCTGTTTAAAGGCTTTTGATTTTTGTCATTAAATTGCCATTAATTTGCAATGTATTGTTTGCTTACTGCATTAAATGCTTAGGATATAGTCAGTCAACATGTCCTATTCCAGATGTGCGAAGAGAGGCCTCTGTGTTGTGAAGTCTGACCTTTTTGTTTTGGGCCATGCAAATTCCCTTCTGCATGTTTAGTGCTACAAAATTATTTCTCCATGACTGTTTCAGCTCACTTATTTCCCTTTGTCATTAGGTATGGTGCATATAGACTATGGCCATGCTCAGCATTCTTTGTACTAAGTAGGGTCTTGGAAGCATGCATCACTCCTCATGTTTTATCACTGAAATAAGGGACATGGTCCCTCAAAATGAGGAACAATGAGGGATACTATCCCTCACAATGATCTGGACACAACACAAAACATTGAGATACAGTACCTCAGAACACAGTGGAAACCATTGTATAGAAACATAGAATTTGATGGCAGATAAGAACCGCTTGGCCCACCTAGTCTGCTCATTTTCCTACCTGATGGATAAGCTGCAGCTTAACTAACAGCCTACTTCCTCCTACCCCCCCTCACTAGGACTGCCTTATGTCTGTCCCATGCATTCTTGAATTCCCCCACTGTTCTTGACTCAGGAAGGCTATTCCATGCACCCACAACTCTCTCTGTGAAAAAATACTTCCTCACATTACCTCTGAGCCATCCCCCTATCTTCAAATTGTGCCCCCTTGTTCTTATTTACTTGTACCAATATTAGCATCTGAGATAGAATTTCTACCATAAAGCAGGGGTGCCATTCAGGTAGTGCAATAATAGCATTAAATTAGGATTTAATCTTTTGCACAATAAGTGCCCCCACTGGCTTGTGTGTGCTCACACTGCAGGTGCACTCCTGATTTAACTTTGCCTGAATTGTGTTGTCCACTCTCCACCTATTAGCAGTGGTACCATCACATGTAATGTGGAGAAGCTCCAGCCAAGCATGAGCACATGAGTCACACCAAGTACAACACTGTCTTTATCATTACAGAGTAGGCAGGCTTCACACTACAGCTTGGAGGAGTCTGTGAACACTGAAATCTCAATAGTAGTGTTATGGAGGTATATTTTTGTTGGTCTACTCTTAGTGAGTCTCTGTCTCCCCAGGTGGCTAAACAGGCAGACACATAGAAACATAAAATTTGATGGCAGATAAGGACCATTTGCCCCACCTAGTCTGCCCATTTCTCTACCTAATGGATAAGCTGCAGATCCTAGTTAACCAACAGCCTACTTCCTCCTACTCCCATTAGAATTGCCTTATGTCTGTCCCATACATTCGTGAATTCCCCCTCTGTTTTTAACTCCATGACCTCCTAAGGAAGGCTGTTCCATGTATCCACAACCCTCTCCATGAAAAAATACTTCTTCACATTCCCTCTGAGCTATCTCCCCTCTGTCTTCAAATTGTGCCCCCTTGTTCTTGCACATCACTTTTCCTTGAAAGATGCTACCCTCTTGGACTTGGTTGATTCCCTTGAGGTACTGGAAAGTTTCTATCATGTCCACCCCTCCCTCCTTTCATTGAGGGTATACATATTAAGCTCCTTTAGTCTCTATTTGTATGTCTTTTGCTGCAGACTCTGTACCATTTTAGTTGCCCTCATCTCAACAGCCTCTATCCTGTCTGTGTCATTACAGAGATGGGGTCTCCAGAACTGCATGCAGTACTCCAGATGGGGTCTCACCAACTGTGTGTACAGAGGGATAATAACTTCTTGTTTTCTACTGATGATGCCTCTCCCTATGTATCCCAGTATCCACCCAGGAGGGCAGAGGGTGAGCTAGACAATAACTCAAGGCTAGGATAACTACTTACTCTACTAGCTTCGTCTCACAAAATAAAAATGCATATGCCCCCTGCAGCAGCAAGCTAGGCTTAGCAGCAGTGGTGACATCAGTGTGGATGGCCTTCAAAGGCCTTGATCAGTGCAGTGTGGCAGCAGCCAAGCAAGAGGCAAGCAACACAGGTTGGATGGATTTGGTTGGTGAGGGGACTTAGTAGTGGACCACGCTGGGGACTTTGGATGGTCGATTCTAGTATCCAACTTCTTGCAGAAGAATGGCGGAGGAGCAGACTGAAAACTAGGCTGGTGGCACGCAGAGCCAGGCCACAGGGTCTGACCATATGGCCAGGTAAGTAAAGGTAAATATTTTTTTTACAGGGGGATTGTGCCTTTGGGTGGTTTCAAGGCCCATAATGAATGGATAATGAAAGAAATGGAGTTGGGAAGAGAAATCGGGACAAACTTGTTTTTGGAAGGGGATTCAGAACTTCAGCCAGGAAAAAAATTTGTTAGTAACTAGGTGGGTTTAAAATGAAATCTGATTCACTGATCTAGAGTATAGACAGATATATCTTATAAATTCATTTTTTTTCTGATTTGCACACCACTTTTCAGTCACAACACATACGCTTCACCTTTTAGAGACATTCCAGACATTCTAGAGCTTGCCATCAAGGGGCTAACTAGTACCTACCATTCTTTGGTTGTTGGATCCCCAGCTGAAATCTGAAATGATGTCTCTGCCTTAAAGTCTAAATTTACAGGAGAACCTCTGTGTGAGCAGTATGCTTTCCATGAGGGATGGATTAGGAGCGGAGCAGTTTTCAGTGGTAAAATGATGGCTGGCCCTTATATTCAGGGACAGTTGAGTGGTATGGTATGCAGAGACTATTGGAGTCCCACTATAGTCAGGCTTATGCACCTCCCTCCCAGTGAAGCTGACCTCCATATCCCCACGATCAGGCACATTATAATATATAGCAAGGTAAACTGCACGGGCATGCACCATTGAAATGAATTTTTTTTTTGTTATTGCTATTTTATACATTGTTGATGAAGAGTTGGAGATTAATGAAGGCCAATGCTTGACTAACAAGGGCATTGTTAGTAGAACAGTGACCTTCATTATTCTCCAACGCACCATCAAATTGTAAAAAATAGTAATAAACATTAAATTCATTCATTTCAAGGGAGTACACCCCAGCACTCTGACCCATTGACATCATCTCTTTAAGACTCCTGCCTCCTGTCCTACTATCCTGAGTCTAGACTGTGCCAGCACTTCTCCTGTTTGCTAATTTCACCTAAGTGACTCATATCAGCTGTGAGAGGGTGGGTGTGGAGTTGCTTTGCAACACAGCAGGAGGAGGGGCAGCCCACAGGTTTAAAGATCGCGCTGCTACAGCTTCGTGTTCATGTAGGCTTCTGGTAGTAAGAACTGCTATAAGCAAGAGCTGCATGAATATTTGTGCTGCGTTTTATTACATATCCTACTATCCTGAGTCTAGACTGTGCCAGTGCTTCTCCTGTTTGCTAATTTTACCTAAGTGACTCATATCAGCTGTGAGAGGGTGGGTGTGGAGTTGCTTTGCAATGCAGCAGGAGGAGGGGCAGCCAACAGGTTTGGAGAGGAACACTTGATTTTTACTGAACTGGAAGCCTGAATATTATGTTTGGGGTAAGAGATTAGTTCAGTATAAAACTAGTCTTCTCTCCTTTAGATTTTAAAGTGAACTCAGGTATTAAACTAAGTTTAAAATGTTTAAGTCAGGTTCTGATTTTTAAATTTAAACCCATAAAATGTGTGTTCTTAATATTTGGGTGCATTGGTTTGCTTTATGTTTGATACTATGTCCTGTCTTTTTAAGTGAAGCCAAAGAACAGAATATCGAGGACCTAGCCTCAAAAACATGTCTAAGGCACCAATGGAGGGAAATGCAGGAGGACAAATTGTCTCCAAATAGATTAAAAATACATAATTCTTTCTCTTTGGTAAGGGAATCTGTTTTTAGTGTTGGGCCTTTTAAATTACCAATGCACATTAAACATTTAGACAAACAAACAAATATATATTTGATCCTGATAATTGAAGGGGATATAGAAATAAATCCTGGGCCGCTTCCCCCTCTTCCTGTAAATTAATATATGATAATGCTAGAAGCTTGAAAAATAAAATAGATATGCTGAGGGTTTGGGAGGCCATAGAAAATCCAAATATTATAGCTTTAACTGAAACTTGGTTGACCCCAACAATTAGATATGAGGAACTTGAGTTACAAGGGTGTGAGTTGTACAGAAGAGATAGGGAGGGAAAGGGGGGTTGTTATTATACCTTAAATGGGATTTTGGACAAGTAAATGTTTTATTTATGTGCAAACTAGGTTTGATTGAATGTATTCTCCTGAAAGTTAAATATGTGAATTTAGTTTTAGGGTTCATTTACTCCCCCCAAAGGTTAAAACTACAGATTTTGGTAAATTGACCCATTTGTTGTATTCACATTCTTATGGTTCTGAATTGTTGTTAGTGGGTGATTTCAGTGCTGCATAGAATAAGCCGAGGGGAAATGCTTTGCGGAATAGCTTTGCCTTATTAAATTTAAACCAGAATGTTGCCCTTACTACTAGGAAAACTTCCTTTGTGAGTGACGGGAACATTTTGGATCTTCTGTTTACCTCTGAGGGAATCTGGGTAACATCTATAGCTGTAAAACAACCTATATTTGGGGACCATTGTTCTATTGATTGTGGATGGTCTTAAAAAAAATCATCAGATTAATAGTCAAATAACGTTGTGAAATATGAGAAAATATAATAAAGAGGCATTTTTGTATAAATTGAGGAAAGTTAAATGGGACAGATTGTTTTTAATACCTGAACTGGACTGGGCTATAGAAGAATTTACTTTTTTGTTCATACAGGCATGTAATGAAATTGCCCTGTCAAAGTTAAAACAAATAGAGAAATAAATGTTCCCTAGATTACAGATAAAATAAAACACAATATTCGGTATAAAAATAGGTTATGGAGAAGAGCAAACAAAACTTTGGAAACAAATGACTGGGAGAAATTTAAAAAAGAATGAAATTTACTTAAACGTAATATTAGACTAGCAAAAAAAAATATTACATGACTAAGGTTGAACAATGCATCGAGCCGAAAAAGTATTGGCATTTGATTCAATCTTTTCAGCACCCAGTTGTAAATAAGCAACCTATTCAAATTAGGGAAAATTATATATTGTTGTCATCTTCAGACTCAGCAGAGAGACTAAATACCTACTTTATTACTCTCCCAGATATCCACATTCCTCATGGATGTCCTGAGGGAAATGGAGCAAGGGAACAACAACGCAGTTTGGGGAAAAAATTTAGATTTAGAGGAATTACCTGTAGAGAGGTAAAGGAAGATTTAAGAAAACTTAGAGTAAATAAAGCCCCTGCATTGGATATGATAGAAAACAGATTTTTAAAAGATTCTCTAGAGGTTACAGCTCCAATATTAACCAAACTTTTTTAATTGGAGCCTATTAAATAGAAGTTTCCCAACTATGTGGAAACGAGCAAAGGTTATCCCGATACATAAAGGTGGCTCTAAGGGAGAACCAACAAATTATAGACCTATTTTGTTGTTGTCTGTGGTATTGAAGGTCTTGGAGAGATTATTTCAAAAGCAGCTGAGTAACTTTCTGGAAAAGAATTTTCTCCTGTCCAGCTATCAGTCAGGTTTCCAAAGGGACCATTCCACGGACACCGCACTCGCCGATTTGGTTGACATCATAGCCTCCAAATTAAATTAAGGTGAACTGGTGGGTGCGGTGTTCATGGATCTCTCCAAGGTCTTCGACACCATCGATCACAATATTTTATATGAAAGAATGTTGAGCTTGGGGATTGATAATGAAACCCTTCCTTGGTTTCAGTCGTACCTAACAAATAGGGAGCAGCAGGTTCAGTTCAGAGATGTTCTCTCAAATTCAGGGTTTATTAAAAGAAGAGTCCCTCAAGGTTTGATTTTGGGCCCTTTACTGTTTATAATGTATGGAAATGATACTCCTAAAGTAGTAAATTATTTGGCTTTAAGAATGTATGCAGATGATACTGTTTTGTTGACAAGTGGGAAAACCTTACAGGAGGTGGAACAACATCTTCAAAGAGATTTTAGTATTCTGGAAACCTGGTTGAGGAGGTCAAAGCTGGTACTAAATAATAAAAACAAAACAAATACTATGATATTTACATCTAAAGGGAATGAAACTTTAAATTTATATCAACTGTTTATAAAAACATATAGTAATTAAACAATGACACAGGCTGAATCTTATAAATACCTGGGGGTTTGTATGGACCAAAACTTAAAATCTGATGTTCATATTAAGGAATTGATACATAAAACAAATAATAAGTTGGGTGCTTCCCGAAGGGCTAGGTATTGTATGAATCCGAAAGTGAGAGGGGATGTTATAAAGCAATTAATTATACCATGTATTGATTATGGTAGCCATATATATGACATGGCAAATAATTCTGAATTAAAATTGGTAAGAGTGTTATATAACAGTTTGGCTAGATTTATATTAAACTGTGATAGACATATGCACCATTGCAATATGTACTCTTTATTACAATGGCCCCTTTTAGAACAGAAAAGGGATCTAAAATGGATTAAATTAACTCACAGTGTGGTTCATAAACAATCCCCTGGGTGTCTAGTTGAAAATCTGTTAAATGTTACCCATGGACACCAATATAAACTTAGAAGAACTGAGGGGAAGTCCTTTGTTATACCTAAATTAATGAATAAATATGGAAAAATGACTTTTGGCTATAAAGTGGCTCATTTATGGGCTCCTATTGAGGTAGGAAAGCAGAAAATACAAAAACGTAAGTATTTTAAGGATGTGATTGGATATGATTTGAAAATGAAGTAGTAGTAATAGTAGTAGTATTAGTAGTAAAAATTTTATTCAATTGACAAGCAAGAGAATAGGAAACTCAACTGAGACAAGTTCATTTCCAGTGAGGTCCTTAGTGCAGACATTCATGTTGACATCATCATCAGAAGTGTATATGTAATGGCTAGAGTCTTTGATTTGACTATTTGTGGGTACAAATGTGTATTTTGTTCATGTTTAAGACAGATATAGATGTATTTTAAATTATGTGTTAATGTCTATTGATGTAAGTCTTATGTTATTGTATTTAAATATCGAATGGAATTTTGATACAGGTCCATCTTGAAAATGGGATTCCTTCCCAATGATGTGTTACTACTAATACCTGTTTAAAAATAAACTTTTCTACTTTAACTCCCTAGTACTCAGGTAAGAGACTCATGGCATAGCTATACTTGATGGGTTGTCTGTAGCAGCATGGCAGCACCTGCTACAGTGTGTGTGCTTGGGGGGGGGACTGGCCAAATGGGTGGGGTGACAAGATATTGCTACTTTTGTGTTTGCCTCTTAATGTCTGTTTGTGTGGAAGCTTTCAAAACAAAGGAGAGAAAACAGTAGGAGTATAGGCCAGGCTGACTTTTAAATGTTTGGATTTTATTAATTTTAATATGTTGTACAGCGCCTTGGCTTTGAAAGGTGCTATATAAATAAAATTGAATTGAATTGAGACAGAAATAATTAAGTAGTTTTGTGGGTAAGTATGTGTGTGTGTGTTGCGGGTGAGAAGAACCATATGCATTTCCATTAGTACATGTGCTACAGTTCAGCTGTGCAGTTGAGATTGGGGGGACAAGAAAACTAAAAAAAATATGAGTGGCTATAAGCATGCCGCATGCGTGCAGATGTATGCAGATTTGTATTGAAGTACTGCACACGTGAGCCATATGTTTGCAGGCAGTATAGCTAAGTGCTTAAAGGCACTAAACTGCAAACCAGGAGACTTGGTGATCTGAAGACCTGGGTTTGAATCTCATCCACCCCCGCTTGTATATGGTGTGATCCTGAGAAAGTCATTCAACTTTTATGTGTGCAGTTATCAGTGACCACTTGCTTTTTGAATGCATGCCACATGCACACGGTCTGTTCCAATTTAAGATAAAAAGCATGCTTTCCTCACTTGCTTGCTGCATGCATGCCACATGCATGCAATCGGTTCAAATTTAACATTTAAGTCATGCTTGCAGCATGCATATCACATGGGTAGTTTTATGTGTGCAGCATGAAAACATTTCATGTAATTATTTCTGTAAGGGTCTGGCTAAACTGCGAAGAGTATTTTTAATCAAAACATTATTGCTTCCCTGCTTAATGTACCTTAGTTTTGTTTTTCCTCCCCTTCCTCTTTTGAAACAAGGCTCTTGAGTCTTTTTTTTCAGGGGCTCTGGGGCTGATTATTGAACCCCATTAAAAGGGATGTTACATATCAATCTAGAAACAAAGGATTTCTCCACATGGTGAACACCTACTGTGTTTTATTTGAACATCTTTTTTCACAGACATTTTGTTCTTGTTCTTCACGGAGCCTCCTATAGTTGGGTTACTTTAGCGGATGACTGGCTCTGCCTTTCATGACCTTTTGGAATACCCATGGTGCAAAGCCCCCAGGGTATGAATATTTTCATGCAGTTCCCTTGTATATGAAATTTTCTTTGTGGAAATTGCTTTTGTGGCACCTGTCTTTTGATACCTGCACTAAGTTTCAGAGGAAGGCATTGTACCTTTATATTCTTGAGTTTAACCATACACCCCCTATTGAATTGAAATTGGGCCTGTCTGACAAGGCTGAATTGGCAGTTTTTGAACTTACCAATAAAGCAATCCCACACTGTACATGGGATGTTCTCTGGCTTAGTATGCATGATAAATTGGTGGGCAAAGACTCATTAAAACATAAGTCATTGTCAGAAAGAGTGTGTCCAAGGCACACTAGTGCTGGGGTTCTTGAGACACAATCTTATTTTTTATTCGAATGCCATATAAGTTGTTCCTTTTTAAAACACATACTGTAGATACCATATGCATTTTCCTAATTATTCAATAGTTACCTATGAAATTGTTGTATTGGGTTTACCTGTATATCCACCACTGTGGACTTTTTTTTGGGGCAATGGACTTTGCAGGGCTCTTTTGCCCTCTGTAAATATTATTTGTGGCAAACACACCATGCTTTGATGATTAAGCAAAAGAAAATTCCACCTGCAACTATTGTGAACATGGTTCATAACTGTCTTAAAAAGCTTTATTGGAAGGATAAATTGTCTTTCTCCATTTCTTTGTTTCATAACCTGTGGTCTGGTTTTCATACTGTCCTTTCTTAGAGCTGTTACTGCTTGCACTGTTGTGATTTATGTTGTATAACTATATGCTTATATTGCTTGACATCTTCTGCTAATAAAATTCCTCTACTCTTTTTGGTAGGGCGTGCTGGTGGTTTCCTGTTTGTGTGAGTCTGGATTTTGGAGGAGGTGGCAGCATGGCTGCCTGGGTGGAGTAGTCTGCTTCTCTGTCCACCCAGAGTACATTGTCTCTCCAGGGAAGGAAGATAATGGGCTCTGAAAGCTGGTCAGTAGAAATGGCTCTGCAAAATGCAGGCTGGGAGAGAGATAAGTGTCTCTCCATTAGTGGTGGGCGAAGTGGCTGAAATTCACTCTGTGAAGTGATTCGCAGAGTAATGCAACACGAAGGGAAGTACTTCACGTTATAATGGGAAAGGTGATGTCCATTGAAAACAATGACTTTGCTTTTTTCCACCTTCACCAAGCCACTTCTCCACCAATTTTAAGTTGAAGGACATTGAAATCAATGTACTATACCTTACTTCGCCTTGTTCTTGAGCTCCAAAGGAGAATTTTGCAGTGCTTTATGGGATTGCAGGTCACATGGACTCTAGATTGTTCTGCACAGCCTCAGTTCTGTGTAGTGTGTGTGTAGTGGAAGATGGAGACAGTTTCCTCTCAGAGCTCTGCAACTCAAATCCTCTAAAAGCTGTTAAAAAAGTATTTTTGAGCCATTCTTTTTGCTCACAATTTACTACATCGAGTATAGGAAACCCTCCTGTGCTCATATTATCGAGTGTTTATTGTTTGTGTGTGGATTTTGAATGTTAATTTAGAACAGTCAGTCTGTGTACTGTGAAGTGTGCTTTGGGGGAGGGGCATCTCTGTGGTGTAGGTAGATTAACTGGGAGAAAAAGGCAGTCTTTTCTGTTTTGGTTATATTTTTCTTGTATAACAGTGTTAATGTACGCACAGTAATATTTTCAGTAATTCTTGAATTTTTTTTCTGATTTTTGTGATGCAGCAGTGTATAATTTCAGTTTGTTTAAAACATTTGGTTATATTACTAAAGGTTTTCAATTTGCTATGCATTACTTGTAGTGTGTGAGAGTGTGTGTGATGCATGCCATTAAATAAGACACCTGTTATTGTGCCACAGAGTAACTGCAGCAGTGTGAACCTGCTATCCACCGCACCTGCATGAATTTTTTTGTACTGCTTTGCGATATTTTAATGGTAGTGGACTGTCTGTTACTGCTGTGCACCCCCCCAAACCAGCAAAAGGTATTTTTTTCCAGATTTGGATTTGTAACTTATGAGCACTGGTTGGGTGGTGTTGTGCCTTTGCATCTACATCTTGAGTGCACAGCACAATCTTAATTTGTCTGTGCATTTGTAGTACACCATTAATTCTGGGAGACTTTGCATTTCTTCTTACGCTCTCATTTCACTTTGTCAGCACTGGGGAATTTTCTGGGCATAAGACAGTAGCATTTTTGGGATGCTCATTAATTCTGGTGATTGTGTGTGACCACTGCACACATAACAGAGTGCACCATTAATTCTGGGAGACTGCATTTTTTGTTACCCTCTCATTTCACTTTGTCAGCAGTAGGTTATTTTCTGGACACAAGACAGCAGCATTTTAGGGAATGAAATTAATTTTGGTGACTGTGTGTGACTACTGCACACATGACAGACTGCACCATTAATTCTGAGAGACTTCACATGTCTTGTTATGCTCTCAGTAGCATTTTAGGGATGCATATTAATGTTGGTGACTGTGTGTGACTACTGAATGCATGACATATGTGTGCACTATTAATTTTGGGAGACTTTGCATTTCTTGTGCTCCCATTACACTTCATCAGTACTGGGGAGTTTTCTGGACACAAGACATGAGCATTTTGGAGATGCACATTAATTTTGGTGACTGTGTGTGTGAAGGGCTGACAAATATTGGTGTCACTTCACCTTACTTCGAGTTAAGGCAGAATGATAAGACAAAGTAATAATTACTAGGAGAAGTGAGCCTTTTGCATTGGCCACAGAGTGACAACATGAAGTGCCCACTTTGTGGGCACTTTGCTGGTGGAATTTAAATTCATTACATCTCTATTTGTGATACAGGTCATTGCCATCAGGGAACAACAGCTGTAGGCATTTGTGTTCTTATCCAGCATGTGAGTTACAGTACTGTAAGCCATGTGATGTGTGGGGGCCCAGGGGCTGCCAATATTGTTGTCACTCTACCTTACTTCAGGTTAAGGTGGAATGACAGTGAGAAGTCACAATCACAATAATGATGGAAGTGAGCATTTCATGCTGTCCACTCTGTGTAGCGAAGTGACAATGCAAAGTACCCACTTTGTGTGCACTTCACTGGCGGAATTTAAATTTGCTGCATCTCTAAGATGGGAGACGTTGCAAGTCTTGTTACAGTCTCATTTCACTTGGTCAGCACTGGGGAATTTTCTGGACACAAGACAGTAGCATTTTGGGGATGAACATTAATTCTGGTGACTATGTCCGACCACTGCCCAGATGACTAAGTGTGCCATTAATTCTGGAAGACTTTGCATTTCTTGTTATGCTCTCATTTCACTTCATCAGCACTGGGGAATTTTCTGGAGACAAGACGACATTAGTATTTTGGGGATGCACATTAATTTTAGTGACTGTGTGTATGGGGGGGCTGCCAATATTGTTGTCACTCTGCCTTACTTCGCATTAAGGCGGAATGAAGATGCAAAGTAATAATAACAAGGTGAAGTGGGCATTTCATGCTGGCCACTCTTCGAAGTGGAGTGACAACACAAAGAGCCCACTTTGGGTTCACTTTGCCAGTGAAATTTAAATTTGTTGCATCTCCACTCTCTGTGGATGTCTCTAGGTCTGGTACATGCATGGGACTGGGGAAAAGACATGTCCGTGGGAGCAAGTGAAAATGCTCATACATGTAAAAACTTTATGGAGGGTTTTACTCAGAATCAGCCAAGCCCATCTGGCATGCAAGCACCTTCTTTTGAATTGAAAGTGCTAGTTACATTTCATTTCACAGTGGGGACAGACACTAAATAATTTAAAATGGCTGATGTAGGCAAAGCGACTGTTTATGAAGTCTCCACTTGTTCTGACATAGTTCTGCTAGGACTTACCAGAGTACCTGCAGATATCTGGAAAGTAAATGAGTCTGCATCCCTTGTACACATCTACAGCTTAATTATGCAACCACAAAACTCATGAACTGAGATAGCCACTTCACAAAATATCGTAGTTATGAGTTCTGTTACTGATCAAGTGGTTGGAATTGGGTCTTGTCTTGGTTAAGATCTGCCCACTGGTAGAAAACAAACCATTCAGCATACTAATAGTTCAGGACAGAGGAGAGAGGTTCCTCACCACCCTGATACACAAAGAAGGTATACTGACTGTATCAGGTCCACCACAGAACCTGCAAAATGATGAAATGTGGTTCACATAAAACACAGACAGGGTTTGGAAGAAGTTCCTGACCATAGATATGTGGCGAGATCTTTATTAAAAGACAGATTAAAATTTATAGCCACAAAGACAGATGCCTTCATTAGTATGCCTGGTGACCCAGTATATGATGCCTGTTTTAAAACTGCAGCTAACATGGAAAAATTCTTGGTTAAATATAATCAAGTTAAGAATAGCCCTCTTTGGTCACCCATCATAGTTATACCACTCACGAAATATAAGATAAAAAATATCACAGTATTCTTTGAAAATGAAGGAGTAAGCATTCTGGGCATCCTTTGTTGGCTGGAGCAGAAATGCAATGTAATGGGCATGCTTGACCTCCTTATGGACATGGAGAATTTATTAACTAATGGGTGACCAATCAGGTGAAACTGTTAGAAAGTGACGCTGGAATAAAACATCTATCCAACCATTTCTACATGGGAAAGGACAGAGGTGCCCTCTTTTATACTGGCCAAGCAAAAGCTTGACATCATTGTAGGGCACAGAATAAGTGGCATACCCTATATGTGACACAGTAAACTGTGATTTGTTTTAAGGCTTGAGACACACAAGTGAAAATGGCACAAATAAAATTAGATGCAATATATGTGACAAGGAGGAACACTTATACAGGGTGTGCCCATTGTCCTCACATAATCAGGGAGATTAAATGGATCAAGCTTAGCAGGACTTATGTTAATATGGTCCAAAACATGCTAGGAGATCTACCACTATGCAAGGACCAGTGTGCCTCAGCCAAAGTTTCATCTTGGTAACCTAGTTCAAGATGGAGAATGTCCCAGCACCTCCAGAACAGGTGGGGAAGCAGTGCATCCACCCTGCCCTGTGTATTTATTTACAGTGACTGTAGACTCTGTAGTGCCTGGAGAAGCTTCTGAGGTGCATAATACTCCTCCCTCAACAGAAGCAATGGACACTGCTGATATGATTCCAGCAACTTCTGAAATGGCATGAGAAGCTGTAGCTCAACTCTCACAAGACATGCCCCTCCATCTTCTCATGAAACAGTACTGTTTAAAATAGTAACTATGCAAAGGAAAAAAATATCTTCCTAGAACTAAAATGTCCAGATGGGCATCAGTGGAGATGGAAACTAAATATGAATTCTTGGCATCTGATATAAATTGGGGTGACCCAGATGAAGAGTCTGACAAATACCTATTCCTTTGTCATAATAGGAGACCTCCTCTGGTGCAGAGGAGTCTACTCATGTTGCAGGAGTACCACAAAAAAATAAAGAGTTTATGTCTGACCAGTAGCAAGAAGAGGGGAGGAAAACAGACATGATGTTTTTTGTTTTGTTGATCATTTTTTTCCTAATGTGTAGTGCCAGTTCACAGGGCTTTTCTATCATCTCTCTGAATCTCGATAGCATTTGAAGCATGTGGAAATGGATCACTACAATATAGGTGTTGCAGAGCTTTGGAATTGACAATGTTTTTTTCTCTAATACACAAGAAGAAATATTATAATGGAGATCAACAGGGTCAAGAAAACTTGGTTGTGTGGGCCAACATATTTGTCTCTTGGAGATAAAACATTCACAGGTGAAAGAATCCTTTTTTCAAATTACAGTGTTAAAGTAGTTAAACTCGCAGATTTAGTTCCAGGAAGGGTGTTAATTTTTTTATATATTGTATAACAGATTGGAATTATGGTTAAATAATTTGCATTGTCCTCAAACCAAGGATGATTCAGAGGACTTATTTAAAGAAATAAGGCCCTTTCTTTACACAACAAAGAGTATGGTGTTGGGTGGTGATTTTTATTGCCCGTATCTTCCTGAATGCAAAAAGAGAGGTGATAGAAATGTATATTGTGACTCAAATTATTTCACTCAAATGATAAGTTCCGCTCTGTTAATTGATGTTGCTGTGACTTCTTCCTCAACAGCATTGTTTAAAGGAGCATTCTCTTCAAGAATTGATTTTCTGTTTTTATCACCCTGGCTAAAGTGTCATTCATTCCATACCATCCCAACTAAAACTTCAGGCCATGTAAATATTGAAGTTCAGTCTGGTTCAGAATCGGTCCCTCATGCAAAACCACCAATGTAGTGATTTAGCAATTTGCTACTGCCTGACTCATGAATTTTATGAAAAATTAGTAATTTTCACTAGGATAAAACTTCCACCATTTAATGAATTGAACTGATTATTACCTTGAATGATGGGAAGTTGAAAAATAAATTTAAAAAACCTGTGTGTTACACTCCCCAAAAAGCTGTACATTCAGGTTATTTGAGCTACAGTATCTAGATTTGAGGCATCAACTTCAAGGTGCTCTCTCTGTCTGTTGTTATGAAACAAGATTATTCAGAACAAATCTGTTTTCTAAAAAATATAATGAGTAAAGTTCATCATCACACACTTACGTTCCTACTTCAGGAACAAACGTTTGGCACAAATGGCAGAACAACTCAGATAAACCAATTTGAAGATTGTCAAGCGTGAGACTGAATAAAATTGTCATTTCTGGTTTCAGAGACAGCACAGGTGTTGTAAGAGAGGAACTAGTGGTCTTTGCTAATACTGTGGATGAATATGTCCTTCAGACATAGGGGATGGGTGTACCAGTGTCTCAGGCGTGGGGTCCTTTTCTAACAAATCTACATCTGCCAACCCTTCCTGATAACATTATTAGAAATGTGATTTAACCCATCAATGATTTCTGAAGTGCTTGATGCAATTGGGCCACTCTCTAGTAATACAATTCCTGGCAGTGATGGCCTCACAGGTAAGTAAAAGATTCTTATAGAGCCATTAGTTCCTGTTTTAGTAGTAAAATGACATTTTGGAACATCAGTTATCAGGATCCTCATTTATAGAAGGCATTTTGATACTTTGCATATTTGTTTATTTATTTAAAATTTGATAACTGGGAAGGCACCATGAGCAGAAGTTAATTTCCAGGTGCGACCAAGGGGAAGGGGTATAAGGGTGAGAAAGATGTATTACAGAATTGGCGGCCTTTAAGTCTGTTAAATGCTGACCTTAAAATGTTATTAAAAATAGGGTGTAAGAGGATAGCAGCAGCAGCTTCGGGGATTATTCTGCCTTTACAAACATATGCCACAAAGGGAAGAAAGAACCAAGGCAATTCAATTTAATTGTGGAAATTGGTAGAACAAAGGAGGCAGGGTAATATGAAATACCTTCTCAAGGATTTGGCGCAGGTGAAGGCTTTTGATAGGGTCAATCATGAGTTTTTCTTCACATTTCTGTTGAAGTATGGTACACAGCAAGAATCTACTAAATGCTTTTGGCATCTGTATCTGACAGGAACAGTGTTTGCTGCCAGTAATGGGATTAAAAGGCCAGAGTGCAATATAAAGACAGGGGTATGTCAAAGCCTCTACCTGTTCATACTAGATAACCTCCGAATAGCCATAGATCAGGATACTGGTATATGAGGGACTGACACTCCACTAAGGGAATTAAGAATGAAATCCTCTGCATTTGCAGATGATGTATGTTTATCAATAAAGGATGCAGAATTGGATGGAAAGCAGTAGAACTGTTTGGGAAGTCTAGTTACATTTCTGGGGCCTGTTTAAACTTGCAAAAAAGTAAAGACAAGTTTCTGCATTACCATGAATTTATGGGGAACCAGTCAGTCAGAGGTTCAATTTCAATTTACTGTTCAACTTATAAGTCATTACAATATAAACAAGCATTTTTCAATGCCGAATGTTGATTGCATTGGTCCATTGAGCTTGCTCACTGTCCCTGTGTCACTTGCTCATTCTTTTTCTCCCTGTGCAGCAGACTGCTCTTTTGTACTGGGCTTCTGCCTGCGTTGGCATGTTTTTCTGCCCGCAAAGAAATCTGCAGCTGTCTGACAGAGCTCCGTTGAGGTGGGTCCCTCCTCCTCTCTCACTCACTCATTCTGTTTCTGCTAGCACTGCAGGCTGCCCTTTTGTACTGGGATCCTTCCACTGTTGGTGGCTTTTTCTGCCCACAAAGAAATCTCCAACAGTCCTGACACAGATTCCGTTGAGCTAGCTCACTCCCTCCTCTCACTCGCTCATTCCATTTCTGCTGGCGCTGCAGGCTAGCCTTTTGTACTGGGCTCATGCCTGCTTTGCCACCTTTTTCTGTCCACAAAGAAATCCTCAGCTCTTCCGACAGAGCTCTGTTGAGGTAGCTCACTCTGCCTGTCTTACTCACTCATTCTGTTTCCCCTGGTGCTGCAGGATGCCATTTTGTAGTGGACTCCTGCCTCTGTTGGCACCTTTTTCTACCCAGAAAGAAATCTGCAGCTGTCTCGACAGAGCTCCGTTGAGCTAGCTCACTCCCCCTCTCTCACTCATTCATTCTCTTCCTCCTGCTGCTGCAGGCTGCCCTTTTGTACTGGGCCCCTGCATGCATTGCTGCCTTTTTCTGCCTACAAAGAAATCCGCAGCAGTCCCAACAGAGCTCCGTTAAGCTCACTCACTTCCCCTCTCTCAGTTGCTCATTCTGTTTCTCCCACTGCTGCAGGCTGCCCTTTTGTATTGGACCCCTGTGTGCACTGCTGTCTTTTCCTGCCAACAAAGAAATCTGCAGCAGTCCCAACAGTGCTCCATTGAGCTCACTCACTCCCCCTCCCTCACTCGCTCGTTCTATGTCTCCCGGTGCTGCAGGCTGCCCTTTTGTACTGGGATCCTGCCTAAATTGCTGCCTTTTCCTGCCCAGAAAGAAATCTACAGCAGTATCGACAGAGCTCTGTTGAGCTCGGTCACTCCCCCTTCTCTCAGTCGCTCAATCCTAATCTGTCCCAAACACTGATTTCTGACAGTGACTGCGTTTTTCTGAGCCAGAAACGGGGAAACACATTTAGGTCAGAATGTGAAAAATGACAGCTGTACTGTTCATAAGGAGATGGGAACAAATGCCAGTGTTGGTAATCTGGCATGAAAATATTACTAATTTGTGAACTTACAAGGGTGCATGGAAACTGCACAACACACGCTCGTAACACAGTCATTTTATGGGAGTTTCATCACAAAATTTTCAACATAGGCATTTTAGTACCTCTGCTCATGAACAGTGTCAGTGTGATTTTTTTAATGTGTCCCGAGCACTGATTTCCCACAACAACTGCACTATTGTGCAGGAAGAGTGAAAACACATTTTGGCCAGTATGTAAAAAATGACAGCTGCACTGTTCATATGGAGGTGTGGAAAAATGGCAATGCTGAAACTCTGGCGTGAAAATATTACTAATTTACAAACTTACAAGGGTGCGTGGAAACTGCGCAATGCACATTCATAACACACTCATTTTATGGACTTCCATTACCAAATTTTCAACATAGGCATTTAAGCACCTCTGCTAATGAACAGTGTCACTGTCATTTTCATAATGTGTCCCGAACACTGATTTCCCACAGCGACCATGCTATTCTGTGCCAGAACTGTGAAAACACATTTCGGCCAGGATGTGAAAATCGACAGCTGTACTGTTCATAAGGAGGTGCAGAGAAATGGCAATGTTGAAAATCAGGAGTGAAAATATTAATTCATGAAGTTACGAGCGTGCATGCAAACTGTGCAACACACGCTCGTAACAGTCATTTTATGGAGCATCGTGACCAAATTTTAGATATAGTCATTTTAGGACCTCTGCTCATCAACAGTGTCACTGTCATTTTCTTAATCTGTCCCAAACACTGATTTCCTACAGCAACTGCACTATTCTGTGCTGTAAGTGTGAAAACACATTTTTGCCAGGATGTGAAAAATGACAGCTATACTGTTCACAAGGAGGTCTGAAATAATGCCAATGTTGAAAATCTTGGATGAGAATATTGCAGATTCACAAAGTTACAAGCATGCGTAGTAACTGTACAACACATGCTCATAAAACAGTCATTTTTGGGATTTTTCCCACCAAATTTGCAACACAGAGTTATTGAGAGCCCACCTCATGAACACTGGCACTGTCATTTCATTAAATACGTCCCAAAAGGAGATTCCACCCAGTGACCGCAACATCACCTTTTGGGGCCGAATAATGCCATGACAGTGCCAGAATTCATGAGGAGGGATCCCCAAAACCCCGTGTTGAAAATATGGTGCCCAAATTCCAAAAAATGCCTGAGATATGCACCAAAGTTGAAGAAACCCTATTTATTCCATTATACAGCTTACTGGCATTTCCTCAGTTCGCAGTCGGCTTTGAAGAGTGCAGATGTGTTCACGGTCCACGTATGATGGTCGCAATGGACTCCGGAGGTAAGCATGGGGTGAGGGAGAGGATATGGGAGGCAGGGTGCACAGTGGGTGGGGTGGGCTGTGGGAGGGCAGGGAAACTGCTGAGGGACTGTTTACTTTTCCATAGGCGAAAAAACAAAACATCGCAGGACCATTTTTGTTTTTACAAGAGCATGTGGCATGCTGGGGTGGGCTCCCAGCATGCCAACAGAGTCTTTTTTTGGGGGGCAGCTGTAGCTGAAGGAGGATTGGGCACCCCTGTCAGCACACAACAAAAAGGGGAAGGGGTTACTTTATGCTGACGGGGATTGGGCACCCCCATTGGCACACAAAAAAAGCAGGGGGGTGACATTATGCCAATGGGGAATGGGCTCCCCAGTCAGCAACATCAACCTTGGGGCACTGAAGCCAATGGGGATTGGGGCCCACATTGACAAACAAACACGGTGGGGGGGCACATGCTGCCAAGGGGAATTGGACATCCCCTCAGCGGGGTATATTGTTTAGGAACACGCAGCAAGCTGCCGTGTTCACAAACAATATCACTGTAATAAGGTCCTGCCCAGCAATGACAGGTCACTTCCTCATTGCAGCAAAAGGCTTACGCTGCAATGGTGAGGTGCCCCTGATTGCAGCAGCTGAAACCCTACAAGGTTGTGGCACACTGGCTGAACTAGTGTCAGCAGCAGCATGCCACGGCATTGGGGAAAGCGGGCCAAGCCTTTAAAAGCTGTGGGGGCATTGGCCACAACAGTGCTACGCCTCCAAAGCCTGCTTCTGGAAAGCTGCCGCAATATGTTTCTTGCGCATGCGCGCAATCAACATAATGAAAGTAAAACAAATATGCGCATGTTAAACAGAACCATGAAGTTACAACGCCTACTTACTGGAAAGCAGGTGAAATTGTTATATCCTTGTTTAAAAATATTAAGTTCTCCATGTAACCGATTCTTTGTAGACTAAATATACAGGTTGCGGCCAAAGCAAAATTATATTTGTATATAATTTCCCTAATAAAGTCTCATGCAATCTCTCCACTCATATTCAGCTTTAAGTAATGTAACAAGCATAAAGTTTCCCAATACTAGGCACATCTGAAGGTATGCATAAACATGGTCGCTGGGCTGGGCGTGTCGTTTGTCGGCTGCTTCTGTAGCCTAATGTTTTATTTTGATTTTAGTCATTTTAGTCATCTTTTATCTATTAGTTTATTGTTATATTTCAACAGATTTCTTGAACTTACTCGCTTGTTTATATCGCCTGCCTGTTTCTCTCAACTGACTTGTCTGGTGGCTTAACTATCTGCATTTAACTTTTCCTACCTTGCTAGGTATTTCTCCCAAGTTGGAGTTGGAGCTAGAGTTTGAGTAAAGTGTGGCAGCTGCAGTTTTCTAAAGTCCAAGAATGGTAGCGAGGTAACTGTCAGTTACTGCTTGATAGTGTGCACTGGGGCTGTCCTGTCTTTCCCCGTAGCTGTTCCTGCACATTCGGTCTGCTGGGCCACTGCATTCTTTTGCTCTTCTGAACTCACTGGGTTCATCATAGTGGGATGCTCTTATTTGAATCCCCAGCTGTGGATCTATTGCTGCTAATGTTGTGATTCCCTGCATGGCTAAGATAGTCGACGAAGTTCTTGGGAGAATACATTATTTTGGAGCCGGAATAGCAGGAATAGTGGAGAAGGGAACCTGGATTCCTTAAATAGAAGATTTGGGATTATCTGTTATGGATTATATTTGTTAATCATATATTCACCAGGATCAGTGGGTAGACGAAGCCTAGATCGATTCAGAGCAGTCGGAGCTGATGCCCTGGTCCCACAGGTGGACGACTGCGGTGTGCAGCTGAAAGGAGGTCCTGTTCCTATTTTGTTGGGTAGCTGGAGATTCAGGCCGGTGTTCCCTTAGGTTCCCCCATGGGGCCTGTGAGTAAGTGGACCTGGGCAGGGCCTGTAGCAGTGGCCATGGGCCTGTGGTTTGTTCTCCCTGTGTGATTTGTAGGGGCCAGCTCCAGCTCCAGAGCTCGAAGTGGATTATCTTGGACCCAGCTCCTTCAAACATGGTTATACTTACCCATACGTTTCACTGATAATCTGGTTGTAGGCAGTGAGAGTGCCTTTTGTCTTTATTTTAGTACAGTGAGAGTGCACCTTATTAATAAAATACTTGGACATATTTCCAGCAACCCCCCCCCCCCATAGTGAGAGTATTTTGGGGTTGGGGAAATTATTGTGACTTTTCATTCACTGGTCTCCTCTGGTGGTGTGAGGACCATTGGGGGCTGCAATTCTCGAGATTCTTGGTACTTCAACTTGCATGAGTTTTGCAATTTTAGTTATGATTGAAGTTTTTTTGACTGGTGACACTTAGTCCTTTGAATAACTTCAACTTGCTGGCCTGGACTGAAAGACTACGGCATTTTATTATTATTTATTATTAAGTCCAAATATTGTTTTTGGGGTTGGGTTTAGAGTTTTGTTTGTTGTATACATTGTTTTTAAAGTTTTTGATAATTTATTTTGTTATAGATTTTGTTTAATACCCCCCCCCAGTGAGAGTAAGGGATTTAATTTTATTTAAGTATTGTTAATTTTAACTTGAGCAATGAATATATTTAGTTGAACTAGATGATTAGGGTAGTTGTGTTATTTCATTTATTTTTATTCTTTGCAGATTGGCATTGTTTTATTGTGGTCTTCAAAATGTGCTGGAAGCCTGCCCCCACGGTCGTGCGCTATTCATCCTCCGCCCTTTGCCCCCTCCGCCCTTTGCGCTCTCCACCCCTTTATCTCCCCCCATTGAAGTTTACAACTTACCAGCGCTGCAGAGCACTGGGTATTGCTCACCAGGGGGGAGGGGGGTTGGCAGGCATGAACGGTGGAGGATGAATGAACGGGGCCACCGCATCAGGGTTGTAAGGTTCAGAAGACATCCTGGGGCAAACCGGGACCCAGATCGTGGTCCACCATGTCTGGTTTCCATACCCAAGGGTACTACCAGTTTTGGTGGTCAGGTTGTTTGAACAGCCTTGGAAGCTCATCCAACTCGAGCTATGCTATGCAATGCTAGGTCCATTAAAAACAAGACTGCAATTATTGCAGATCTTGTGGGAACAGCGAACCTGACTTGTATCACCGAGACCTGGCTGGACGAGAACTCTGGCCCCATATTGGAGGCTACAACTCTGGCTGGGTACTCTGTGATTCACTGCTCGAGACTGGATCACGGGGGGGGGTTGCGGTCTGTTTCAAGACCAAACTGGGCCTCACAAGTGTACCAGTTGGGGACACTGAGTCATTTGAGTGTACTGTGGTAGCAGGTGAAAGCTGTAGGATTGCCCTCATCTACCGTCCATCCGGGAATGAGAAGCGGTTCCTTCAGGAAGTGGCGGACTTTGTGATCGACATGGCACTCAGGCTGATGGTCCTGGGTGACTTTAATGCCTGGGTTGAAGACGAATTCTCGCAATTTGGACAGCACTTCCTCCAGTTGATGACATCTCTGGGCCTTACACAGATTGTTATCACTGCTACCAATAAACATGGTCACACTCTTAACCTAGTCTTCCTCTTAGGGATCGAAGTCTCTGGTTAGGGTGTGGAACCAGTGAGATGGTCTGATCATTGCACCATGGGGCTCAGTTTCCATACCCCCTTCATAGGACTAGCCCTGTGGAGATGGTCAGGTAGCACCTTTTACGAGATGTAAGCTCCGAAGGCCTGGAGGCCTGGCAGCAGCACTTGACCTATCAGGTCTTCCATTGGCAAACAATAACCCAGAGGCCCTAGTGATGGCCTATACAGTAGTAGCACTGAATTTGTCAAGCAATTTTGTGACATTCTCTATTTATTCTTCACAAAATTTAGGGAAAACAAAATCCTCTAAAATACTTTTTGTTATGCATTCAGAAAGAGGCCAGTTCCTATTACAGTACTTCAGTGCCATCTGGTAGATTTTCAACTACACTGTCAGATGAGACAACTCTCTCGGGTGTAGCAGTGAACACACTAACAAACAAAACAAAATCCCTAGCTAAAGATTTCACAATTCTCAGTAGGGATTTTTAAAAATCCTTTGACTAATTCGGTGCTACTACTATAATAAGGCCATTTCTGTGGCCCTGGATGTCATTGCTCCTGTCCGAGTTCAACCTCTCCCCCTTCACACTCAGTCCCCTTGGTTTGATGGGACTTTGAGGAAGATGCGGTGAGTAGGACGAAGGTTAGAGCATTGCTGGTGGAAATCCACCCTGGATGCTGACCACCTTAGATTGATGGACCATTATCAAGCCTATCAATCTGCTATCACCCATAAGAAGGCAGAGTTCCTGTCCGGGGAGATTGAGGCCACTCAGAATTGACCACCTCAGCTTTTTCGAACTGTGGACAGACTGTGCGACCCAGCCTGTCTACAGGTTTGAAAAGCCTTTTCGCAAATCGAGTGCGATGAGCTTGCTCAATTCTTTGTGACTAAGGTGGCTGACATCAGGGCAGCACTCCAAGCAGCACACTCAATGGGTGTTGCTTTTGATAGGCGCTTGGTCGCTGCTCCTCAGATTTCCTGGAGTTCCTTTTTACTGGCCGGAGTTCATGGATGTCATGCGGATTACCCAGGGTATGCACCATACATGCTGTAGTTTGGACCCAGGACCAACTACCCTGATTATGGGTTGTAGTGACATCATTGTCCGGTCCAAGTAAGGATAGTCTGGTGCTCCTTGGAAACAGGTGAGTTTCCTAGCTTCCTGAAGGAGGAGGCGGTAACACCGCTCCTGAAGAAAGTTTCTTTGGACCTAGACTGCCATGCAAACTACAGACCAATCTCAAACCTCCCTTTCATAGGGAAGGTGTTTGAGAAAGTAGTGGCCATACAACTGGAGAACCATTTAACCATCCATGACATCTATGAACCTCTCCAGTCTGGTTTTCGAAAGAGGCACAGTACTGAGAGGGTGCATTTTCAGGTGCTCAATGATCTCCTGATGGCAAGAAATCAGAAAAACTGTTCCATCCTGGTTCTTCTAGATCTATCATCAGCATTTGCCACTGTGGGCCATGGGGTTCTGCTCTGTTGGCTGAGGTTCATCTGTGGCCTGTCAGGTGCGGTCATCAGGTGGTTTACATCTTTCATCGCTGGAAATACTCAGAGGGTGGTGTCGGAGATTTTTTCCTTTGACCCAGTCCCTCTGTCATGTGGGGTCCCTCAGGGATCAATGTTATCCTCCATGCTATTCAGTGTACATGCTACCCCTTGGAGACATTGTAAGAAGGTATGGGCTGAGGTTTCACTGCCATGCTGATGATACCCAGCTCTTCCTTTCTTTTGCACCTGACCAGGATAGAGCTCTCTCAGTTTTCAACAACTTCTTTGCAGAAATCCAGGACTGGATCAATTTGAGCTGGTTGAGGTTGAACTTGGAAAAGACTGAGGTGCTGATCGTGGACCCGGGGTGCCAGATAGGGGGGTTGGGTGTAGGTTTGCCTTTCGGATTTTTTCAAGGGGGCTTGTCACTCCCAACCTCTAAATGGGTGCGAAACCTGGGGGTAATTTTTGGATGAATGGCTGACACAACATTCACAGTGTTGGCCATCATCAAATCCTCTTTTTATCATCTGAGGAATATCTCCAGGGTTTAGCACCTTGTTCCATCTGGCGATCTTCCTACATTGGTGCTCGCCTTTTTGTCCTTGTGTCTGGATTGTTGCAACTCCCTGTATCTAGGGCTACCTGGGGTGGTTATCCACCACTTGCAGCTGGTGCAGAACATGGCGGCCTGGTTATTGATAGGAACCCCTCAGTCCTGTCATATTTCCCCAGTGCTGTTTGGACTGCACTGGCTGCCTGAACAGTGGAGGATCATCTATAAAGTCAGACTCTTGACTTATAAAGCCCTACATGGACATGACCTGGACTACCTGAAAGAGCTTCTGGTTCCTAACCACTCATGGTGATTGCGCCGCTTGGCTGAAGAGGGGTTTCTAGAGGTTCAAAGGGGGTCTTTAAAATCTTCTGGGGCCCTGGCATTTATACATGCGGCCCCTACCCTTCGAAATTTTCTACCTTGTCAGTTACAGAAGTGTGACCATGGAAGGATTTCAACAGGCACTTAAAACTCACTTATGGCACCAAGCATATGGTGATTGATTTAATCTCAGGTCTTGCATTGAGTGTGGCAGTGTTGTTAAGTGCTTACAGAGGATGAGGATGCTGTAGATCAACATTCGCTCAGGCAGCTGGGGAGGTGAGCTACCAGTCACAATGTGATGTGTAATGGGAAATAGAGTGTGGGAAAGTGTGCCGATGTGCCATACTGTAGTAAGAAAGCAGTTTACTGGCCCAGTAGTTTCAACTTATGATTCTGTTTTCTGGTACAAGTAGGGCAACTACTGATGGCAAGAGACTACTGAGAGGAGAGTTTGCCAGAAACTCCATCTCTTCTTCTGGAGGTGGGGGTGGGGATAGTAGAAGAGAATGGATCTGTAACATCTGAGTGGGGGAGGGGCAACAGGAGATGGAAGAGCACACAAAGGGATGGGCTATTTTACCCCCAAAAGTTTTTTTCTTGACTTTGTATTGTTTTGAAACTTAATTAAAATTTGCACACATGCCCATTTTCTAAGTGCAATAATATCCTCAGTGGTGGGTGGTATAGACAATACCAGACCTTCCAGGGATGATTAGTCCCTCTGCCTGTGGAGTCTGGCCTCATTACACCCCTGGGTACTGCACAATACCTCCTACCCTGCCAGGTATTATTGCATACTAAGTTATACTAAGAGGCTAGGGTGTTCCACACCATGGGATTCAATCAGTGGTTGAAAAACTGGTGTGGAGCGCAGGGATTTGGCTCATTGGGGACTGGGGTCCACCTGAGTGATGCTGCAAGCCCATACTGGCATGATGCTGCATTTGTCTGGGAGGAGAACCAGGATCCTGGTGATAGTTTAAATGCTTCATTGGCAAGCTTTTAAACTAGCCAAGGGAGAGCACTGGAAA
This sequence comes from Neoceratodus forsteri, assembly GCA_016271365.2. Classification (NCBI taxonomy): domain Eukaryota; kingdom Metazoa; phylum Chordata; order Ceratodontiformes; family Ceratodontidae; genus Neoceratodus; species Neoceratodus forsteri. The sequence goes on along the minus strand of CM057455.1, from coordinate 630,466,797 downwards.
GGAAAGGAAAATCCTAGCCCTCCCAAATAATCATGGTAGTAAGTGGCAAACACCAACATAGAGGTGTCGATAGGGAGAAGAGCAGGGTAAATGGAGAAAGTGACAAAGGCAAGAAGGACAGGGATGGGACAAAAGGAGCAAGGCCATCAGGAAATGGAGGGTAATGAGTACCAATGCCCGTAGTCTGGGCAACAAGCTCCCTGAGCTGATGGCCTTAATGGAAGAGGGATGCCTGATATCATAGCAGTCACAGAAACATGGTACACAGAGAACCGTGACTGGGATGTTAACATACACAGGAACATAACCTACAGGAGAGACAGGCAGGGGAGAAGAGGGGAAGGAGTAGCTCTCTATGTAAAGGAAGGGATAAAAGCAACTGAACAAAAGAGTAAACAGGGAGGAGAGGAGGCACTGTGGGTCACCTTGGAGACTGGAAAGGGCACCACAATCCGCACAGAGGTTGTGTACAGACCCCCATGTCAGGGGGAAGGAATGGACAAGGATATGATAGAAGGCATTCTTAGAATGGCAGAGAAAGGGGAGATACTGTTGATGGGAGACCTGAATATGCCAGATGTTAACTGGAGCAAATTTGCTGCAGCCACATCCAAGACAGGGCCATTCTTGATGCCCTACAGGTGGCAGGCGCATTAGACAAGCTAGTTTCGAACCCACTCATGAGGGAGCAATCTTAGACCTCAGACTTCAAACGGGGGCAGTGAGAGGATCTCAGATCTAGAAGTGGGCCATCTGGGGACAAGTGACCATCAAACAGTGTGGTTCACATTAAACTCAGCTACAGAGTCAAGCATCACAAAAGTGAGGGTACTGGACTTTAGGAGGGCTGACTTTGGCAAGATGGGAGAGTGCCTCAGAAAAGCACTAGCAAACAGGCTAGAAGGAGGTGTGGAGCAACAATGGGAATTATCAAAACTGCCATCACAGAGGCAACAAGCCTTTTGTGAAGCAAATAAACAAATCAAATGAAAGAAAAGCCACTATGGTTCTCAAAAGAGGTGGCTGTGAAAGTCAGGAAGAAAAGATTGCATTCGGAAGTATAAAGAAACACAGAAGGAGCAGGACAGAGAGCTGTACCAGTTAAGGCAGAAGGAAGCAGGAGGGAAGTCAGAATAGCTAAGGCCCAAACTGAGGAAAAGATAGCCAACTCAGTTGAAGGGGATAAAACCTTTTATAGGTACATCATGGCGTGAAAGACAAAGGGAGGATAGTGAGGCTAAATAGAATGAATGGTAGGTGGGCAGAGGGGACAGTGAAAAGCAGGAATACTGAACGAATATTTCTGCTCAGTATTCACAAAAGAGAGGGAAGTGCCTAATCCAATTAACAGAAGCATTCTTGATAGGGGTCGATCCCAGTCCTTTCACAGAAGAAAGGGTTCTGCAAGAACTCCTAAAACTGAAGGTGGACAAAGCAATGGGTCCTGATGGAATTCACCCAGAATTCTAAAAGAATTAAGGGAGGAACTAGTGAAACCACTGGCTACTCTTTTAATAAATCATGGGAGGATGGTGTATACCCGAGGACTGGAGGAAGGCGGATGTGATTCCCCTTCACAAAAGTGGGTCCAAGACAGAGGCAGGAAACTACAGACCTGTCAGTCTGACCTCTGTGGTAGGGAAAGTGATGGAGTCACTTCTGAAGCAAAGAACAGTCGAGTACCTAGAGGCCAGTGGAGCACAGGACCCAAGGCAGCATGGGTTCACAGCGGGAAGGTCATGTCAGACGAATCTAATAGATTTCTTTGACTGGGTGACCAAAGTAGTAGACCAGGGAGGGGCTGTGGACATAGCCTACCTAGACTTTAGCAAGGCATTTGACACAGTCCCACATAAAAGATTAATAGTCAAATTAACCAGCCTGGGAGTGGGACCTAGGGTGGTAGCCTGGGTAAAACATTGGCTGGACAACAGGACACAGAAGGTAATTGTAAATGGAGTCCACTCTGAAGAAAGGGATGTTACTAAGTGGGGTACCACAGGGTTCCGTGTTAGGTTCAGTCCTTTTTAATGTCTTCATCAGTGACATTGCAGAGGGACTGGAAGGAAAATTATGCCTTTTGCAGATGACACAAAGATCTGCAACAGGGTTGATACACAAGGAGGCGGGAAAGGATGAAAAGGGACTTGCAAGGTTGTAGGAATGGTCAGAAGTATGGCAGCTAGGATTCAATGCAAAGAAGTGCAAAATAATGCACCTGGGAAACAAGAACCCAGGGGAAGAATACACAATGGGTGGGGAGGTAGTAACAACAACAAAAAAGGAAAGGGACCTGGGGGTAATCATATCAGATGACCTCAAGGTTAGCAAGCAATGTGAGAAGGCAGTAGGGAGGGCTGGGAGTATACTGGGATGTGTAGGGAGAGGCATCATCAGCAGAAAACAGGAAGTTGTTATCCCTCTGTACAGACAGTTGGTGAGACCCCATCTGGAGTACTGTGCCAGGTTCTGGAGACCCCATCTCCGCAAGGACATAGACAGGATAGAGGCAGTCCAGAGGAGGACAACTAAAATGGTGCAGGGTCTGCAAGAGAAGCCGTATGAGGAGAGACTAAAGGAGCTTAATATGTATACCCTTGAGGAAAGAAGGGAGAGGTGGGACATGATAGAAACTTTTAAGTACCTCAGTGGAATCAACAAAGTCCAAGAGGGTAGCATCTTTCAGAAAAAGAGACTTGCAAGAACAAGAGGACACAATTTAAAGATAGAAGGAGGGCGGTTCAGGGGCAATGTGAGGAAGTATTATTTCACAGAGAGGGTAGTGGATGCATGGAACAGCCTTCCGGAGGAGGTTGTGGGGTCTAAAACTGTGGGAGAATTCAAGAATGCATGGGACAGACATAAGGCAATTCTTGTGGGGGGTAGGAAGAAATAGGCTGTTGGTTAACTAGGATCTGCGGCCTATCCTGTAGGTAGGGAAATGGGCAGACTAGATAGGCCTAGCGGTCCTTATCTGCCGTCAAAGTCTATGTTTCTATGTTTCTATATAATAGGAAGGGGGTGGTAACGTGCTGCTATGAAGGGATACTATACTTAGGAGAAGCGAGAGAAATAAAACCATTACTTTAGAGACAAAGTTATGGTACCTTTCAGCCTCACCACTGAGAACCCACCCTCGTGCCTGAATGTATTGAAAATAACATAAAAATATTACAATAAGGATACTGTACCATCAGTAAGATACAGAACCTGACAGCTTGCAGCAAGTAGATGGTCAAGTATAGCTAAAATCTCAGCATAGCCCTACACATCAGAGCAAATGATGGCTGAGTTAAACAGATAAAACATAAGGGGACTACAAGGCCCTGAACATGTGCAGATAAGGATTTAAATTAGATCTATTGTTAGTACAGGACAAATAAGCAAGGACAGCTGTGAGTTTGATTTGAAAGAGTGAAGGACCTACACCTTTATCCAGAAACTTTTCTAGTTTCACATACTAGTATTTTAAGCTCTACATCCTTTTCAAAATAAACATACAGAGAACTTGAAAGCTAATAAGATACAAATGGTAAATAAATGGGGCAATTATGTGCTGTATTATGAGAAAAGGCAACACACAGTGTAAAGACTAGACAAACCAACAACAGAAGTTGGGGTGGAAAGAGAAGGGATAGACTCTGTTCCTTCTCAGACAGACGGGGATAATCTCTGTGTTATAAAATATGCCATGACTCTTTCCAGCCTTCCATTAAATAATGGCAATTTCTGTCTCAATTTAACACATTTTGTTTGCCTTATTTTACACAGTACAGGTCATTATCATTTCTGAAATATATTTTTGTGTTACATTATATCCCCCCCCACACACACACCCACACACACACACACCCTACATATTTTACAGAAAATAATAGAAAAAGCACAGTTGCTTAAAGCCTCTGCCTCTACAGAACTTGTTGACCAAGACCTTTGCCACTATTACACTAGCATTTTCTTTTCTCTTCACTAATTTCTTTCATGAATGTGCAAAATGGGTTTAGCAGGACTACTGCATACTGTTCTGAGTGGCTGCAGTTTGCAAACCTGTGCATGAAAAAGTGCACCCTGTGCATGGTCGAGGGGGGCTGTATAGAGGTGTTTGGGTGCAGAAGGCGCCCTGGGATGTGATGGGGTTTGGAAAGATGCCAGATGTGTTTACTACCTATCCCCAGGGTTCCCATGAGACCAAGTGGGCAGGTAGCTAAAAGGGATGCACTGTTCAACAATCCCCTGAGGGTGGTGCTATGCAATGCCAGGTGGATCAGTAATAAGACTGCAGTTATTGCAGATATGATTTCGTTGGTCGACCTGTCTTGCATTATGGAAACCTGGTTGAGGGACAATGCTGGGCCAGTGTTAGAGGCTGCTGTCCCTCCTGGGTATTCCATTGTGCACTGCCCCAAAGTGGAATGCAGGGGCGGAGGAGTGGCTATTTGTTTAAGAGCTGAGCTAGGCTTTCCCATGCACCCAGTGAGAACACCAGGTTTTTTGAATGTGTGGCCATTCATGGGGTCCGGGTGCAGGTTGCTGGATTCTCTTGATTTACTGTCCTCCTGGGAAGGCTGGAGAGTTCCTGCAGGAAGTGGGTGACTTTGTGGCCAGTGAAACATTGGAGTCCTCCAGATTTTTGATTCTGGGGGATTTCAATGTTTGGGCCAACGATGAGTCATCTAGGTTGGGTTATCACTTCCTCTAGATGATGACATCTCTGAGCCTGTTGCAAGCAGTTACTACCATGACCCACCAGGGTGGCCACATGCTGGACCTGGTCTTCTTGCTTGGGCTTGAGACTGACAATCTCAGAACTGATCGGGTAATTTGGTCTGATCACTGCATGGTGGAGTTCTTGCTCAGGGCCCCCTCTGAGATACCTCCCCCTACAGATATGGTGAGCTACTGCCCGTTGAGGGGTTTGACCCTGGAGGTTTTTTTGGTGGAGATAAATCTATCTAGTGTGGACAGTGCATGCAGGGGAGGTGTGGGTGAGGCAGTTGCTGCCTATAATATGTCAATGACTGAAGCACTCGACTCCCTTGCACTGGTCCATGTACTACCCAGATCTTCTCTCTTGAGGTCCCCATGATTTGATGGGGAGCTCAAGGCATTGAAGATCAAGGGTCAGAGATTGGAGCACTGCTGGGGGAGGACTGTGTTGGAGGCGGACAAACTGGCCCTGCGTACATGCTATAGTGTGCACCGGGGGCAATCAACAATAAGAAGGCAGTGTTCCTGTCCAGGGAGATTGTTGCTGGTAGAAACTGACCAGCTATACTTTTTTGGACTGTGGACAACATATAACATCCAGCCTGTCTACAGGCAAAAAAGCAGTTTCTGAGGCCTTGTGTAATGAGTTTGCTAGGTTTTTCTCAGACAGGGTGTCTGCCATCAGGCAGGTAATTCCACCAGTGAGCCGTGTTAGGGCTAATAGTGGTCACCTGGATTGTGGACAAACACTATGCCTGGTTGGGGGGAGTTTAAACCAGTGGAGGTGGCTGATGTCATTGAGCTGACCTCAAAACTGAAGCACACATATTGTGAGAGGGACCTGGTGCTGATGTGTTTCTTAATGGGATGTGTTGACACTGTTCACCTTGACTGTCTGGTGCTTCTTGTTGGAGGGAGTCTTTCCAGATGCCTTGAAGGAGACACTGGTGAGGTCCCTTCTGAAGAAGTCATCATTGGACCCTGACATCAAGTCAAATTATCAACAGGTCTCCAACCTTCCATTTTTGGGAAAGGTTGTGGAGAAGATTGTGTCGCAACAGTTGGGAGAACATCTTGTGGAATTTGAGATCTATGAGCTGCTCCAGTCTGGTTTTCATGCAGGACATTCAACAGAAACCACATTAGTTCGGGTGCACAATGATCTCCTCAGGACGAGGGATCAAGATGAGGAGACAGTTCTCATTCTACTCAATCTCTCTTCAGCTTTTGACATGGTGGACCATCGTGTGTTACTCAACCACCTGAGGGACTTCTGTGGACTCACCAGCACTGTCATCTGCTGGTCTGAGTCCTTTTTGACAAACAGAAGACAGACGGTGGTGATGAGGAATTTTTCCTCTTCCCCGAGCCTCCTGTCTTGTGGGGTACCACAGGGTTTGGTCTTATCACCTATGCTGTTTGCCATGTATATGCTGCCCCTGGGTGAGATCATTAGGAAATACAGCTTGGGGTTTCATTGTTATGCCGATGATACTCAGCTGTACTTATCCTTTGCCCCTGGGACTTCCAATGCAGTGGAAGTATTAAACAACTGTTTGACAGAGATCAACGACTGGATGGCCTCTAGCTGGTTGTGACTGAACCTAGATAAGATGGAGGTACTGGTGGTGGAGTTGAACAGGATGCATGAGAGGATGGCCTCTGGGGCAGATACTGGACTAGTTCTAGGGTCTGTCCCATTGATGGCCTCCTCTAAGGTGCGTAATCTTGGCGTGATGTTAGATAGCAGTTTGACAATGGAACATCAAGTGTCATCCATTGTCAGGGTTAGTTTTTTCCATCTGAGAAACATTGCCAGGATTAAGCACCTTATTCTGTCCCTGGACCTCCCCACCTTGGTGCATACATTTGTAACATCTAGGCTTGACTACTGTAATGCGCTCTACCTCAGAGTCTACGGAGGCACCCTCTGTCGACTACAGCTTGTGCAGAATGCAGCTGCCAGGTTGTTGACTGGACCGTCAAAATACTGTCATGTCACCCCAGTGCTCTGGGAATTGCACTGGCTACTGATGCGATGGAGGGTGCTTTTTAAGGTGGGCTTGCTCACCTATAAGACCCTACATGGACTGGACCCTTGCTACCTGATGGACCTTCTTACACCCGCTGCCTTGGTCCGCCCCCTGTGATCCTCCTTGAGACTCCTCCTGGCGATTCCCAGGATGATGCTGAGAATGGCTGGCAATAGAGCTTTTAGTATCGCCAGCCCTGTTCTGTGGAATTCACTTCCACTATTGGTGAGGGAGGCCCTATCAGTGGAGGCATTTAAAGTCCACCTTAAGTGTTATCCGTTTAGCCAGGCTTTCTCAGGTGTTGTATGAGAACATAGGATATCAGTCCCTTTTTAAATGAGGGTGATTATTTATATGCTGGGTACTGCTTTTTTGATATGTGATTATTTATTGTATGGTGATATATATATATGTATTTTTTTAATTAAAATTTTTGTGTGTGGTATGGTGCCCAGAGCATCTGGGATTGGGCACCAGAAAAATAAAATGTGCCTTGTCTTGCCAAGAGAAAACTGTCTATTGCCTGAAGGTGAAAGCTAAGAGATGGTGGAATTTATTTTTCTTGGTCTCTCTATCAGTATCTCTTTACAATGCAATGTTTGAAATGATAAACATACCTGTGTCTGTGAAGACATACACAGAGGAAAAAATATAGCTGCATAGAAGTTTCATTGGACACAAAACTATTCAAACTAACTTGATTGGTTGGTTAGCTGGGTGGGTATTTGTTTTTTGTACCGCAGTCCCCATTTTGATCCTTTAGTGAAGTTTGCCTTTGTTGTTTGTTTATGCAATAATCCACAATAGGGTGTATGTTATGTTGGGATTTTCCCATGTCTGGTGTGGTTTGGTCACAGAGGCCACAGGTCAAGTGACCAAATCCATACCAGAAGTGGGTAAATCCCAGCATAACCTACACACTGGAGTGGATTATTGTTATTATACAATTGGTTGGAAGAAATGGTTTAAGAAAATGCATTTTTAAAAAGTTATAGTTTAAAAAAGCAGTTTTTTATTCATTTGTTGTGTAAATATCCTTCCTCTGTATTTATGTAAAACTAGGTAGAATAGAGTTGATGGAGATGACTTAACCTCCCTAAGACCTATAAAGACATAATTGTTCTGTATTTTTTTTTATTATTTTAAATGTCACTTGTTATAAAAGAAAAGTTAGCAGCAGCACAGGAGCTTTGGAAATGCAGTTTGACTTGGGTAAGCAGGAATAACAGTTATGAGAAATGCCAGTTTACTGACCCCTTCCCTTCCACTCAGCAACAGCAACAGAAGGCAAGCTCCACACCTGAGTGCATGCTGTGCACCACTAGTGGGTCTCATCCTCCTTCAGCAAAAATGCAGCAGCATTTTCGGTAGAGTTACTGTAAGGTTGGTGGGAATAGATGGACACTCAGAAGTCAGGTTTGGCAAATCAAAAATAATATTTATTTACATACAGCAAAATAAGCGGACTGGATATGACAAAATAAAGGAAAACAAAAATAGCTAAGTAAAATCACAGTTAACTTCACTGTTTGCTAATAACTTAAGCTCTAGATAATGACTAGAGTCACTCAGGCTGGGTGAAAATCCCACCTGGACTATAAGGACTAAAGGTAGTTGCAGACCTTATTACCTGGATCAGCACAGTACTGATCCCCATACAGATCTGATGTGTGCACTAGGTTGGACTCCTTTTATTTATTTATTTTTTTTGTTGATGCAGATGACACAGCTGTATACTGCAGTGACCCTCAGCCTAGTGTTATCTCTGCAAAAGTACAGGTCTTTCTCTCAATAATTGAGGCCTGGTGGTTTACCTCTATCTCTCTAGTGTTGAATGAAACCAAAACCAAGGCTGTCCTATTTAGGACCAGGTGTCTGGAAGCAGACAGGCAAAACCTACTTCAGCTCCACATAGCTCTCGGGATGTGAGTCTAAGTAGTAGATCAAATATCTTGGTGTCTACTTAGACCAAGAAATGTCCTACAAGCCGCACATAGACTACATAGCTAAGACCATGCACCAGAAGCTTAGCCTACTCTACAGGCTAGGAAACTCCCTAACTGATGATGTTCGATAAGGCATAGCCAATAGCACGCTACTTCCCACCCTCCTCTATGGTGCTCCTCTCCTACATTTTCTCAAGGAGAGTGAACAACAAAAGTTATCTGTCCTATACAATAGGATTGTGTGCTTTGCCATCTGCTCCCCTCCTTGGAGGCATCACTGTGAGGTCCTTGTCGACCTCAACTGGTCCTCAATAGGGCACAAACTGCCCTATCCCTTGTTATGTCTGACCTACAAATTCACTAATATGGGCCCTCCCCATAATTTGCAGGGCGTTCTAAAACCCAAGGTTCACCATCGGGATCTGTGGTCATTGGTTGGCTGCCCTCTTGACATCCCTCATGTGCACACCAATCTAGGAAAGAGATCCTTTGGGTACTTGGCATCCTACCTCTGGAGTTCTCTCCCAGAGTCTCTAACCGGCTGCTCCATCCTTCAAGGATTTAAGTCCGCCCTAAAGTTTACTTGATGGGGCTGTGTCTTTGTGGCTGCTACCATTAATCCCCAGCTACCAAGCCCAAAAATCCTTTCACATGCAATAGTTAAGAGCCAGAAGATCCAGCTCCCCAGCTGGCTTGACACTGTGGAATACTGTCCTTATAGTACTAGAACTTATAGGCTGTCTCCCTATTATGTGACTAATTTGTTTTTCTATAGTACCCTAGAAATGAATCCTAAGTCAATTGCTGTCGCGTCTGTTATCTCTGTCCCCAAATGTATATTATGATTTTCTGAACCAGATTATGTAATTGTATATGAACCTATAATCAGTGTATGTAATTAACTCCGGGTTGCCCTAAAAAAGGGACCTTTGGTCTCAGTGGGCTCACCTAGTTACCAAAATGCAATAAATAAATAAATATACTTTATTGAATTTTAAGCAGTCCATAGTACAGAATGTTATAATGACATAAGTAAGCTGCATATACTTACAATACATACACAAACAAGACAAACCCTCCCCCAACCACCCTCCCACCCATCCACCACCTTAGCCCCCCCGTCCCTCCCTCCTCCCTTTGTGCCAGTGCCTGGAGTCATCAAAATAAATAGGGAGGGTGCAGGGTATTGGTAGATAAAATATAATAATTTACGGTTTCCACAATGATAAGAGAGTGTAAAGGGGTTCCCAAGTTGTCTGGAAAATTTGGAACCTATTATACATATGGACTATGTGTTTCTCAAGTTGGATAGCAGTCACTGTTTCACAGTACCATTCCATCATGAGGGGGACAGAGTCCTCTATTCAATGCCTCAACATGGTCAGTTTAGCTGTGGCAGCTATCAAAGCCAGATGGGCTTTCCTTATTCTGAGGGTTCCAGAAGGGAATATGTTTAAAAGACAATTCTCGGGGTTAAAAAGAGGTTCAAGGCCCAACAGTGGATCAAGCACCTGTTTGATAGAGTTCCAAAAAATGTGGGACTTTGGACAGCTCCATAATAAATGATATAACATTCCAGGGCTTCCCCACACCGAGAACATAAAGGAGAAGGACGCTTGCCCATCTTATAAAGTTTGGTTGGGGTATAGTAAAGATTGTGCATAGTGTTAAACTGAATAAGCTGAAGTCTGTCCTGTTTAACAAATTTATAAATTGAATGCCAGACCTTCTTCCAGACTACCACTTCGGTGGGAAGAGACAATTCCTGAACCCAGTACTAACAAATACCAGAAGGGAGGTGGGAGTTCAAAGATTGGAGGTGTTTGTATACCTTGGAAATTGCATGTGATTGATCAGCCACCTTGAAAAGTGAGGATAATTCTTTTCTGGGTGGGGAGGGCCAAGGTTTCCATCCCAGAAATGAAAGGATGGCCTTCTTAATTTGTACAAAATTGAAGAAATCTCTGCTGGGAACTTGCAGTTGAGGTTGAAATGAAGAAAAGGGAATTATTGCATCACCCACCAGGAATATAGAAAGAGTACATGCTTTCAGGGGGGTCCAGAAGGAGGATAGAATTGGACGGTTGCCTATCTGGAAGAGAGGGTTTTTTAAAATAGGCTGTTCATAAGACCCTCATCAGTTCACCAAGAGATGGACTTAAATTTGATGCAGGGCCTTTAGTGACGAACCAATCAGGGAATTTCTTTAAGGTCAGGGGATTGGGGAGGGGGATGGGTATGCCAGAGATGGAAGGGAGCAGTGAAATTTATTTGCTAGGGACCTTTCGATTTCAAGCCATAAGTGGGTATACCTCTGGAACTCCTGTGGGACTGACCTAGTTATCCAGAGTGCTAACTTGCTAATATGTTGGGCTCCATAATGGGTGAAGAATGGTGGGAGCGCTAGGCCACCTTGTAATTTGGGGGCAGTGAGCTTATTATAGTCCCTGTGAACTCCTTTTTTCTTCCACAGAAAATCATTAAAGGTGCTTTGGAGCTGTGTGAACCAGATTTTAGGAAAGTAGAAGCCCAGTATACACATTGGGTACAATAGTCGGGGAAGCACATTTATTTTGATAATGCTAATCCACCCCCAAAGGGAAAGAGGAATAGCATTCCATCTGTCTAGGACCAATTTAAAGGAGTGGAACAATTTAGTGACATTTTCTTTGATCATGGCAGAGGGACTTTTAGAAACTTTAATACCCAGAGATATCAGTAATCTAGGCTCCCAAGACAGACTCAGATCACTCAGGTCAGCTTGGACATTTCGGTTGTTCAAGGGGAGAATTTTGGATTTGCAAAGATTTAATTTGTAATAAGATACTGCAGATAAGGCACTTATTTCAGCTAAGAGTATGGGAATAGTAATTTGTGGATTTTCCAAGTGTAAAAGCAAGTCATCCGCATAAGCTGAGTGGGTATAATGTTTGCCTTCCACTTGGATACCCATCAGAGCAGGAGAGTTAATTAGTCTATTGATCAAGGATTCCTAGTAAAAGTTAAATAACGGGGGAAGTGGACAGCCTTGCTGGGTGCCACGTTAGAGAGGAAAGGGATTAGAAAGACTTGCACCAGATCCATGCTGTAGGGGAGGTATACAGAATTTGGCTCCATTTAACAAAGTCAGAAGGAATACCAAAATGATGAAGGGAAGCAAAGAGGAACTCCCAGGAGACCCAATCAAATGCCTTTTTGGTGTCAAGGGAAACCAAGGCCATTGGCTTATCAGACTCCCTGGACACTGAGATGAAATAAAGCAGTTTCCTCATGTGGTGTGCCGATAACCTTCCTAACATAAAGCCCACTTGTTCATGGCTGATAATCTCCCCCATAACCAGGGCGAGACAGTTTTCCACGATTTTGGATAGGACTTTTACCCTGGTGTTTAACAGTGATATAGGAGGTCTTTCCCTGGTTTTGGAAGAAGAGTAAATAGGGCCTCTAAGAAAGAGTGGTCTTTCACTCCTTCCTCAAACCAGAAATTGAAAATGTCCGCTAAGAGGGGATCCAGTTGAGAGAAACAGGACTTGTATAAATTATTGGAGAGGCCATCCAGGCCAAGAGCCTTGTCTAAGGGTAACTGTTTGATTGCCTGCTGTACTTCACTAAGCCTAATCCAGGAGCCCAAGGATACAGTAGAGGTAGGAGATAGCCTGGGGAGATTGGCAGAGTTTAAATATGGGGTAATAGCATGTGCTGGATGCTGTATCCACTGAGTAAAAATTCTGGAAATACTTCCTGAAAAAGAAGCTATTTCCTTGGAGTCGGTGATTACAGCTTCCCTTGTGAAGGATGGAGACTGGGTATAAACCTTGTGGTTTCCACTTGCTATAACCTGAGTGCCAAAAGTTTGCCAGCCCTTTCCCAAGATTCTAAGTACTTTAATTTAGTGTGATGCGAGGCAAGTTCTGCCTTCTGTGCCATGAGCTCAGAATACTGTGATTGCAAACGGTGTAGGTTGGCCCAGTCTGAGGTGCTGGAAGACTGACTCAGAAAGTGTTCCAAGCAGTTGATCTCAGTAACTAGTGAATCTAGCTGGTCCCAGGCTTTACGGGTCCAGGTTGCTGCTAAACGTATAAATTCACCTTGCAGATTTCACTTGAGGGCAGTCCAAATTGTATCTATCCTCTCTACTGGGCCCATACTATTCTCTTGGAAAGAGGTGATAAAATCTTGGGTATGAGCAAGGAATGCAGGGGATTGTAAAAGCTTTAGATGCCAGATAGACTCTCATTTGATCCCAGGCCCCAACAGGTAGGAAATACTGATGGGGGATTGATCTGACAAGATTCCAGCATGTATTGTAGCAGTCAGAATACATGGGAGGCCAAAGGAGCTAATAAGAAAGTAGTCAATTTGGGAGAACATGCTATGTGAGGGGGAGAAATTGGTATATTATCTTTCTTTGGGGTTTAGAATACACCAGGCATCAATAGTCCCTGTGCCCTTAATGAGATACCTTAGGGCTCGCTGAGCTGGGGTTAATCCCATTTGTCTGCAGTCTGATCTATCCAGGTTAGTCTGGGGTACCAAGTTCCAGTCTTCTCCCAAAATTGTTAATTTAGGAGGATCCGAGATGAGCAGGGTTAGCAACTGGGCAAAAATATTTGAGCAGAGTCCATATTTGGACAATTAACGGAGCCTAACAGGACAGGGTTGGATTCTAAGGTACAATGGAGAATAATATAGTGTCCATCTGAGCCCCAGCATTCCTGAACCAACTTAAAGGGAATTGTTTTAGCAATTAATATTGCAACCCCTCCCCTCCTTGTGGAGGATCCAGAGCCGAAAACTTGCCCCACCCAATTTCTCCTGACAAATGAAACATCTTTCCTCCGAAGGTGCGTCTCATGTAAGTAGACTATTGCTGCTTTAAGATGTTGAAGATGATGCAAAATTGTCAACCTCTTACATCTGTCTTGTGCCCCTTTTATGTTCCAACTGATAAAAGTGTAAGGGCCTCCCATTTAACTAAGGAGAAAGTGGGCTTGAGGTTCTATAGACAGAGGCCTCCATCTATTCCCAGAGAAAATCATCACTAAATGGGGGATTACACTAGTGCAGCACTTAATTCCCCCCACCCTCCCAATGTATATGGTACAGAGTTAAATTACATTGGTAACAGAACACCCTGTCCCACACCCCACCCCTCTCCCTTCCCCACAAAAGTCCTAAACATGAGTAACAATAAAAGACACAAAACTCTAAGCTATCTTACCCCATTTCTAACTAACTGCACTACCTTTAGTACACCATCAGGTGATGTTTACGATGCTGAATACAGAAAGTCCACTCATAACCACTCCGCACCCACCCCCACAAACAATTTGAATTGAACAGTGTTATAACCTTAAACAAGTGATAGGCAAACTTTGCTGTAAACAACAAATATCCTGAAGTAACTAATTTCCTACTGTAAACACCACATCTGCTTAAAGCTAAATGAGTGAAGCACCCTATAATTGGGGCAATCCATCAGCATATCCTATGGGTGCTAATCCTGCAGGGTACGCTTAATTCAAAAGGAAAAGAGTGGTAGTCCACGTCAACAGTCTCAAAATTAGTTATAATCTGGATAGTTATAATTAAACAGAACCAAGCAGGCCACAGTAATTCATCAAAATATCTCTAGTTTCTCTATTTAGAGATTGGGGAAAAATTATTGGAGAAAGTAGCAAAAGTAATCAAAAGATTCCTCTGTTAGGGAAAAATAATAGAGGAAAACTGGTCCATTCATAGCTCCAATGAAGGTAAAAGAAAACCATATTGTGGCTGCGTGAGGGATTTACCACCCTTGGTAAAGGTGTAGGAGCAGTATCAGTCTTGCAAAGCCTGTTCCCTAGTACCAGGTAATTGGAGTTGGGCCCAATAATTGTTAACCACTTTAACAACAGAGCAAGTACTTGCGGTAAGATGCCTTCCTGGTAGTGGTGCCCCTGAATCAATAGCACAAAAAATCAGCACTCCAAATACATTTCAGGGCCACCCGAAGTGACAGATAGCTCACCTGGGCTGGGAGCAACATCTAGAGATGTCCATGTACTCACTGTGCCCTTAGAAAGAAAAACTCCCTACTGACTCTGCGAGGGGCTTCACTTAAACAGATCGGGTAGTAGGGTCCTTAGTTCAGTTATAGCTTGCTCCAGAGCTTCAGACGAGACCCACTTCTCAGCATGCTTCACTTGCAACATGGCTGGTACCTGACTCTAAATGGTTTCCCAGCCACTATCAACTTAGACACTGTGGGATGAAACTCTTGTCTCTCAGCCTGAATAGTCTGTGGCAGGTCCTGAGTTTTCCATATTTTATGTCCCTCCTATAACAGATCCTGAATCTCTAATTTTTGCTAAGACGTGCTGCTTGTCTTGAAAATGTAATAATTTAAAGATCAGGGCTGAGGAGGAGCACCAGCCGGTGGGGAGGGCATAAAGAGCTATGGGCCCTCTCAATAACATATGTGCTGCCATTTGGTGATGGCCCAGCAATTTTGTCATAAAATGTTTGGAGAAACAGGATAGGCGCAGTGCCTTCTTCTTTCTCAGGTAAGCCCAGAATCAGCAAGTTGTTGCGCTGACTGAGCCCCTCCAGATCCTCTAATTTGTCTTCAAGTTTCTTTAGCCTGCTTTTCATGTTGGTAGTGTTCTGATCAGCTCTCCCTTGCCATTTCTTCATGGAGATAATTCGTGCTTCCGAGTCCTTTGAAAGCGAATCCACTGAGGAATGGAACCGCTACAGATCTACCGATATTGCAGACATGGTCTCCTGTAAAGGCTTCATTTTTTTGAGGAACCGTTCCTCGGAGAGTGCTGCATGGCTAGATGGGTTCCTGGACAAGCTGGAGGCCTGTTGCTTAGGCCTCTTTGCAGCCTTGTCTTTTTCTGGCATGGCAGGAGGTGAGTGGTGCGGAGGAGCCTTTTTCATGTCTATTTCCATAATCCAGGCACCGATTCTGGTACTGCAGTGTTTCTTCAGGTAAGAGTGCTATTTCAGCTTCAGTTGAAACTGTCATGGGTGAAGCGAGGAGTGATGGAGACATGCTGTTCTCCCTCAGATAGTCATCATGTGACAGTTGGATGCCTTTTATACCCAAAGTGAATCATGTGACCACATCAGGCTCCACTCACTTACAGAAATACAGCTTATTTCTTTTAAACAACCATTTTATTTATATCCAAATTCTATAAATAAAAGAGAACTCAGATATCTTTTGACTGGGTGGTAATGTTCATAATAAAACTTTCTCTAAACAAATAGGTTGTAAGCTTCAGATGCAGGCTCCTCCCACAGAGTTATCCAGTGTATAAATGGTGGCAAGACAGGGCCGGCCAGTGCTTAGTAGGACGCTGGAAGACTCTTGGGCAGGACCCTACAAACAGAAACCTCAAGGTAGGATGCATATAACTTTATACAGTTTCATATCACCTTTCTAGTTTCATGTGATAGACACATAGAAGTTGATAGCAGATAAGGACCACAAGGCCAATCCAGTCTGCCCATTTCTTTTTCTACCTTATAAAAGTGCCATCGGCCTTTGCTATGTCAATGGCCTATCTATTCATACTCATCTGTATTGCTCCCTTATGCCAATCCCATGCCTGTTTGAAGCCCTGTACTGTATTCATATCCACCACTTCCTGAGGTAGGCCATTCCATGCATGCACCACCCTTTCTGTGAAAAATAACTTCCTCATATTACCCCTTAATCGGCCTCCCTCTAATCTCATGCTGTACCTTTTTAGCATGTGAACAGCAGGTTGTAGTACGACTACTGTTTACTTTTATTCGGTGTGGGCCTTCTAGGCCCAAACATGTTGTAGGTCCAAACATAATGCATTTTCTGGCATTCCTTAATTTATTTTCCCTTTTTTATTCTGGTGTATAAAGAATACATAAGTAAACACACACAAAGGGGAAGGTTTCATCTCTATACAGAGAGGTACAGCAGTGACACCTTCTGGTATTCTCAGTTTCTGGCTGAAATGTGAGTCCGTGGTCAAATTGTTCTCTCCGTTGTATTTTAACTTGCTGTACCACAATTACAAGGTCAGAGAGAAACCAACAAACTGGAGCACAGGGTTTTCTACCAGGACATAAGTGTTTGTTTCAAAGATCCTAACTGACTATGAAGGGGAAAAATACTATTTTGTATACATTTCTCACTTCATCTCTTCTTAGCACCTTATGAGAAGCATAACTTTAATTGAAGGTGTGTCTTTCCCAAGTGCAAATATAACAGTGATTTCAGGGTAAAAACAAAATAAGGTGCTCCGTTTTTCATGATGCTTTCTTAGGCAAGGGGGGGGAGGCAATCCTGAGGACACCTGAAACAAAGGGATAGTAAAGAAAGTACTTTTGCAGGTGGCCTGAATGCAAATGGTGAAATACAGTGATTAGAAAAAAGGTATATGAAGGAGAAGAGAAGAGAAGAGATACTGCTGCAGCAGACTTTAAGGAAGAAAAAAGGGTCTCTCAGGATGCAAGGCACACTGTGACAGTTATAAATAAACATAGGCATGCCTATGGTGCAATGGACTGTGAAGCCAGTGGCCAGTCACCATAATGCAGGAGGAAGTGGGCATAAGGGGAGACAGAGGTCACCAGAAAGGAGGCAGAGAGCAGTTGACACTGACCATTCAGGAATTTGTGATTTAAACTTTTTTTTGCACTGTTTCAGTAGGTGGTTTACTTTTTTGATAGATAGGGAGCATTCACTGGAGAAACAAAATAGTGGGCAAAATGTCTGTAACATTTTGGGCAATCAAACTTATTTCGGTTTTGACTTCTACTTTTGTGAAGATGCTAACTGGGTCTTTTTGCATGAGTTATGCAGGGTTATACTCATGCTGAAAAGACCCAGTTAGTCAATCAGAATCCTTAATATGTTTCCTTGCTCATGCGCAAGAAACATTTTGTTTCAGAGAATGGCATTTCACAGGTGTGTCATGGACTAGCCCAATACAGAGCAATCTACATTGGGCTCATCCATGACAGACTAATGACCATGCAAGCAGAGCATGATCATGGTCACAGTTTAATGGGCATAAACTTTGTTTACTTGAAAGAACTGAATTGCTCCAATGAGAGAGTGCTTTCGGTGGTTTCATTTGCATAATGCCAGCCAAGAGGCAGCTAAAGCACAGGACCAACATTTGGCATATTACACACTGACAATCCTCTCTCAGTCCCTCCCTACTGATGTTTTCTGGTGCACGACAGGACAAACACTTAGAGCTAAAGAGTATCCCCAATCCGGCTCTGCCAGGTAATTGAGCTAAGAGATCTGCAAAGTCCTGTAGAACGATCGATATCTAAAAAGATTTCAAATAAGTTTTCAAATCAAGACAACACTAGGCTTGCTGCTGTGCTCTTCCCTAACTCTTCTCACTGACCAAGGTTGAGACAGGCAGTTGGGCTGAAGATGGGCTTGCGAGGTGGAGCAGGGGTTTAATTTCTTGGGATACTAATGGTGCACCTGAGCAGTATCCAGTTCCTAGTGGATGGCAGCACTGGATAAAGGAGTACTTTGGGAGAAAGCATGATCATAACCAAGAGACTGCAAAGTGCAACCGACTTTCCCACTGCCTGCACAGACACAGAAATTGACCCAGTAGCTGAACAACAAGTACACTCCAAACCTGGACTCCTAGTTATTTGCAGCAGTAGCACCTACAGAATACAGTCTGGAACTGCCCCTCTCAGAGCTCATCTTCATGGGAACAGAGACAAGCAGCCAAAGTCTGAAAATGGGTTGCCTGTGAGAAGGGGCCGCAATGTTAAAAATGACCGACTTCGAGATGAGCAGGTGATTCACTGTGACTGATCAACCAGGGAGTATTTGCTAAGGGTAAACTTGTTTAATGCTGAAATGTGGGAAGTGCTATCCAAGTGGGCTGAGTCCTGCAGTCCTATTGCTTCCAAGAAGGACTCCTGCATTCCTTGCATTCTTTCCCAATGAACATCATTCTGGACTTACTCCACAGTCACCTCCACTCACACTGCACTAATTATTCCTTGTTAGAGCTAGATAGTAAAGAGAGAGAGAGATATGATAGAAGTCATTCTTAGAATGGCAGAGAAAGGGGAGATACTGTTGATGGGAGACCTGAATATGCCAGATGTTAACTGGAGCACATTTGCTGCAGCCACATCCAAGAGCAGGCCATTCTTGATGCCCTACAGATGGCAGGCATTAGACAGCTAGTTTCAGAACCCACTCGTGAGGGAGCAATCTTAGACCTCGTGCTCTCAGGCGAGGCAGTGAGAGGATCTCTGATCTAGAAGTGGTTGCCATCTGGGGACAAGTGACCATCAAACAATGTGGTTCACATTAAACTCAGCTACAGACTCAAGCCATACAAAAGTGAGGGTACTGGACTTTAGGAGGGCTGACTTTGCAAGATGGAGAGTGCCTCAGAAAAGCACTAGCAAACAGGCTAGAAGGAGGTGTGGAGCAACAATGGGAAATCATCAAAACTGCCATAACAGAGGCAACAAGCCTTTGTGTGAAGCAAATAAACAAATCAAAATGAAAGAAAAAGCCACTGTGGTTCTCAAAAGAGGTGGCTGTGAAAGTCAGGAAGAAAAAGATAGCATTCCGGAAGTATAAGGAAACACAGAAGGAGCAGGACAGAGAGCTGTACCAGATAAGGCAGAAGGAAGCAGGGAGGGAAGTCAGAATAGCAAAGGCCCAAACTGAGGAAAAGATCACCAACTCAGTTAAGAAGGGGGATAAAACCTTTTACAGGTACATCAGCGAGCGTAGAAAGACAAAGGGAGGGATAGTGAGGCTGAATAGAATGAACGGTGGGTGGGCAGAGGGGGACAGTGAAAAAGCAGGGATACTGAATGAATATTTCTGATCAGTATTCACAAAAGAGGAGGGGGAAGTGTCTAATCCAATTAACAGAAGCACTCTTGATAGGGGGGTCAATCCCAGTCCTTTCACAGAAGAAAGGGTTCTGCAAGAACTCCTAAAACTGAAGGTGGACAAAGCAATGAGTCCTGATGGAATTCACTCCAGAATTCTGAGAGAATTAACGGAGGAACTAGTGAAACCACTGGCTACTCTTTTTAATAAATCATGGGAGGATGGTGTGGTACCCGAGGACTAGAGGAAGGTGGATGTGATTCCCCTTCACAAAAGTGGGACCAAGACAGAGGCAGGAAACTACAGACCTGTCAGTCTTACCTCTGTGGTAGGGAAAGTGATGAAGTCACTTCTGAAGGAAAAAATAGTTGAGTACCTAGAGGTCAGTGGAGCACAGGACCCAAGGCAGCATGGGTTCACAGCGGGAAGGTCATGTCAGACGAATCTAATAGATTTCTTTGACTGGGTGACCAAAGTAGTAGACCAGGGAGGGCTGTGGACATGGCCTACCTAGAATTTAGCAAGGCATTTGACACAGTCCCACGAAAGATTAATAGTCAAATTAACCAGCCTGGGAGTGGGTCCCAGGGTGGTAGCCTGGTAAAACATTGGCTGCACAACAGGACGAAGGTAATTGTGAATGGAGTCCACTCTGAAGAAAGAGGGTTACTAGTGGGCACCGCAGGGTTCAGATTGGGTCCAGTCCTTTTTAATGTCTTCATCAGTGACATTGCAGAGGGACTGGAAGGAAAAGTATGCCTTTTGCAGATGACACAAAGATCTGCAACAGGGTTGATACACAAGGAGGCGTGGAAAGGATGAAAAGGGACTTGGCAAGGTTGTAGGAATGGTCAGAAGTATGGCAGCTAGGATTCAATGCAAAGAAGTGCAAAATAATGCATCTGGGAAACAAGAACCCAGGGAAGAATACACAATGGGTGGGGAAGTAGTAACAACAGCAAAAAAGGAAAGGGACCTGGGGGTAATCATATCAGATGACCTTAAGGTTAGCAATCAATGTGAGAAGGCAGTAGGGAGGGCTAGGGGTATACTGGGATGTATAGGGAGAGGCATCAGCAGCAGAAAACAGGAAGTTGTTATCCCTCTGTACAGACAGTTGGTGAGACCCCATCTGGAGTACTGTGTCCAGTTCTGGAGACCTCATCTCCGCAAGGACATAGACAGGATAGAGGCAGTCCAGAGGAGGACAACTAAAATGGTGCAGGGTCTGCAAGAGAAGCCGTATGAGGAGAGACTAAAGGAGCTTAATATGTATACCCTTGAGGAAAGAAGGGAGAGGGAGACATGATAGAAACTTTTAAGTACCTCAGTGGAATCAATAAAGTCCAAGAGGGTAGCATCTTTCAGAAAAGAGACTTACAAGAACAAGGGACACAATTTAAAGACAGAAGGAGGGCGGTTCAGGGGCAATGTGAGGAAGTATTATTTCACAGAGAGGGTAGTGGATGCATGGAACAGCCTTCCTGAGGAGGTTGTGGGGTCTAAAACTGTGGGAGATTTCAAGAATTCAAGGGACAGACATAGGGCAATTCTTGTGGGGGTTAGGAAGAAATAGGCTGTTGGTTAACTAGGATCTGTGGCCTATCCTGTAGGTAGGGAAATGGGCAGACTAGATGGGCCTAGCAGTCCTTATCTGCCGCCAAAGTCTATGTTTCTATGAGAGAGAGAGAGAGCAAAACAGGATTTGGTAAAAGCTACAGTTTTGCTCTCAAAGTCACCATGCTTTTGCAACAGTACATCATACTGTTCCAGTGATCTGGTCACACAGAGGTACTGTACATTCCTTTCATCATGTCCTCCCCATCTCATTATTTTACCCCCCCTCCCTCATTCTCTTCCCACAGTGCTAGGAGATGGTGTGATTTTATTCTTTAGGGAAGAGTGCCTAAACTCTACTTGCTGCTATCACCCACATTGTCACCATCTCCTTCACATATTTAAATAATGCCCAGTTGAGCATTTTAAATGCAGTGTGATGCAGCTTTAATTGAAGGCAATTGCTGCTTCCCACTAGTACTGGCTCCCAGACTAGCACTGAAATCCCTGCTCTGCTTCCCACTAGTACCCACCTCAGACTAGAACTGAAATCCCCAAAGGAGTACTTGTAGGTGTGGCTCAATTGAGGAAGTAGTACATTTGTAAGTTCATCTCTGTCTACTACCACTGCCTCTCTTGCTTCACAGCTAGGGTTGCCACCTGTCAGGTTTTTACCTGGTGATCAGGTTTTCAGGGTCCCTATCAGGTAATCCGGTTTTGCTCTGTGCTGGTCAGGTTTTTGAGCCATTTTGAGTGCTCACACACCTTTGAAACAGATTTTGTTGTATCATGCATTGTTTCAGCTGCATGTCCAGGTTACAAACAAGTTCTGTTGCCAGTATAGCCCTTTGTTTGTGAAAGCAGTCAAACTGTGAGGTGTAAAGTATAGCCATTAACACCATTAGCACTTACTTAACCTAATCATTTCCACTGCATCTTAAAGTGGCATAGCAGCAAAGCTGCCCCCACATTTTGTAACAGTAACAGAGCCAGTTGTCTTCCACTTTCATTTGCTAGTAAACATTTTCATATCTGTAAGAGTTTTCTTTTATCTCTGTATGTTTATCTGGTAAACCAATGCCAATAAATAAATACATAAGTAAATAAATAATTAGGAAGACTCTAGTAAAGTAACTTTAACAGGTACAGTACAGTATCTTAACATTTGTGTTGAACTGTTGCTTTAAGCCTTGTCTTTTATTGATATGACAAATGGCTTTTTAGGATGAGCAATGCATGATGAGTCATGAAAAGGGGTGGGGCTAGAGGTGGAGCTTAGGATCTGGTTTTTGCTTCATTCAAAGGTGGCAACCCTATTCACAGCCCCTCAGAGCAATTACATCTGCAGCAGGAGCAGTGGTTTGGGTAACCAGAGGAAAGGGCACCTAAACTGTCCTTCACCTCCCAATTAGTTCCTCTCCACTCCTATCCTGCACTGAGAATGCAGCAGCCAAATCTCTGTATGGTCTGGGAGTACAAAGTGCTGTCTCTGACACTGTCACTTTCTGTGCAGTCATTTGCTCTAGTTTTTTTTTTTTTTTCTGCAGAGGCTGTCTGCATATATGAGAATCATGATTAACAGCACATCATAACATTTAGTGATATATATTATCACAATTCCTATTTTTTATGAGACAACAGAACAAGTTTTTTGGTAATTTGATACACATCCCTTAAATAGGTAGACGGGGATATAGTGTCACAGACAGCATTGCCGACAGAACAACAAACCCTTTTCACTGTACTACAATCACAATTTTTGATATGTGCCCAGTTTCTGATGTAACATTTACACTGAAGTGAAAGTTCTTCTGGCCCCAAGGTAAATGTGTACCACAATAAACTATAGTATTAAAATGTGAAGAATTCCAGCCTAGAGATGACCCTGCAACAAGTGCCAAATCATAAATGTATTCATTTTAATGTTTAATAATTTACAGTATTTGCAAACACTAAGCTTTAGAAGATGGCAAATTCTGAAGCAAAGCAAGTCAAAACAGCACTGTCATCAAACATTTGCATGTGTTAAAATGCAGTTTCATTCAGGTTGTTAATCATGAAAAACACAAAGGCACATGATGGTGCCCTGAGAACCCCCACCTCTATCTTTTAAAAACAGAGCTCTGCAAAGCTCCAAGAGTCCAACTTTTCAAACCTTAAACAGCAAACCTGTAGAAGTTCTACAAGTTTGGTTTGGTTTGACTAGGTTTGCTACCCCCAAAAAACAAAAAGAAAACAATTGTCAAAATTTTTTTAATTTAGTTAAGCATGCATAAGATTTGTAAGCCTGTTCATGATTTAATTCAAAAACACCACCACCAACACCATACAGTAATTCAGTATGCCAGACTGAAAGTGATTCATATGCTGGGTGTTGTCCAGACTGTGGAATGCTAGGAAGTGAGACTTGATTGGGCATTTACAGGAGAAATGAAATGCCTCTGTTATCAGAGGCAGTACACTTGACTATGGTGCCAAAAAAAGTTACGTCATGAACTACAATCCATGGATTTGGGGGCTATTAGCAGTCAAAAGCTAACAAGCCAAGGGCTACACATAGGACCAACAACAGCAAGTTGTGCTTCCATGACAGTGACCTGGGTTCAGAAACAGACTCTGGGGTGTGTGCGAGGAGTCAACCAGTCAGAAAAATAGTGCTGTCAGAAGTCAGAAAAAAAGCAGCTTGTCTCGGGACTAGAGATGGGAGAAGTGGCCTCAATTCAGTCCACCGAGTGATTCGCAGAGTTAAGGCAGACTCACGTAGTGCTCCACAACATGAAGCAGAGTACTTTGTAGTATAATGGGTAACGCAAAGTCCATTGAAGACAATGACTTCACATTACTCCACCTTCCCAAACCACTACTTCACCAAATTTTAAGGCGAAGTACATTGAGAACAATATAATTCACCTCACTTTGCCTTGTTTTTAAGCTCCAAAGGTGAATTTTGCAGTGATTCATGGGATTTCAGGTCACATGGGCTCTAGATTGTTCTTCACAGCCTCAATTTGGGGTAGTGTGTGTAGGAAGCTGTAGGAGACAGTCTGCTTTGAGAGCTCTCTATGATTCAAATCTTCTGAAAGCTGCTAAAAAAGTATTTTTTAGTCATTATTCTGCTGAAACTTTAGTTCATCGATTGTAGGAAACCCTTCTGTGCTCATATCCTTGAGTGTTTACTGTTTGTGTGTGGATTTTGAATGTTAATGCACAACATTCAGTCTGTGTACTGAGAGACAGTGGAAGTGTGCTTTGGGGAAGGGATGTATCTGGTGTTGGCAGATTTAAGTTGGAGAAATAGGGCGTTCTTTGTTTTTTGGTTATATTTTTCTTGTATAACTAACTGTGTTAATGTACACACAGTAATATTTTCAGTAATTGTTGACATTTATTTGCTGACTGTGTGTGTTGTGGTCTGGAGGGACCTGGTGCAGCAGTGAGGTTGTTTAAAATATGTTTTATTACTGAAGTTTAAAATTTGGTACACATTACTTATAGACAAATTCTGTGTGTGTGTGTGTGTGTGTGTGTAAGTGTGTGTGCGGTGCATGACGTGACATCAAATAATACACCTTTTATTGTGCCACAGTGTAATTGCAGGTGCAGTAGTGTGAACCTGCTTTCCACTGCAGCTATGTGATTTTCTACTGCCATTGTGTTATATTTCCTTGATTTTGCACTGCAGTAATCTACAGTCAGTGCCCCCCAACCCCCGCTGGCAAAAGGTATTCTTTGCCAGATTGGATTGTTTGTGACTTGAGAACACCACTGGTTAGTTAAGGTGTTATTGAACTTGTTGTGACTTTGAGTCTGTATCTTTTGTTAAAGCCAGAGTTGTTTTCTTGGTTTTACATCCAGTGTCACCCCCCAGGCCTGCACCCAGAGTGAATGTTCCAAAATCTAAATTTGTTTAGAATATTCCTATTGATCCCACAAAATGCCACAAAGAGATGTGCAAGCAAAGCTGTTTCTCACCATGGCACTGCTGCCAGTGGTAAGATTTTCTGTGGGCATGGCAGTAGTATACAGTCACAAAAGAAGTGCATTGTTGATATGAGGAAAGGTATTTCTCCTTCAATGTTTTTTAAAGCACAATCGGTAGCTTCACTCATAGTTGAAGGAGATGATGTTGTCCCAGCTGGTGGTGTTAGTGCAGTTACTGGTCATGGTATAAATATTGCTGCCTCAAGTTCCATTTCTGACCAGTTTACTGTGTCCAGAATTATAGTGGAGTGTGAAGCAGTGGCAGTGAGTGACAGTGCAGATGATGTCATACTCCCCAGTAACAGCTCAGTAACTGAAAATGAGGATTCTGATCATCATGCCAACCATAGCACACAAAGTGATATTTCTTCCACCGCAGTTCAGGTCATGCATTTGCCATGCGGTGATTCACAGTATGGTGAAAAAAGTTTGGGTGATGGTGGTGCTGCTGATGATGATGTTGCTGTGGTTGCAACATGCAGTCCATATGCCAGCATCTAAGCAGAAGATGTGGATGAAGTTGATGAATATGATGATGATGCCAGTGACACCTGTTGGGGACCGGAGAAGAAGAAACTCAGGGTGGCTGTGTCTGTGTCTGTTTGCATTCCCCCCAATAAAAAGTTGTGATTTACTAGTTTCAGTTGATGATGATGACCCAGTAATAATGATAGGTAGTCATGGTAGTCAGTTGCAGTCCAAGTGTGTCCTGCCTGAAAAATCATGCAGCACACCCCCCACTTCATGGCTTAAAAAAATGGAGTCCAATAAGCAGCATCAGGGGGGACATGTTAAAACTAGAGCATCAAAATCCCTTGTTTGGGATTTTTTTGTGGAAGATGAAAATGACGAGTCAGTTGCAATCTGCCAGGTTTGCCAGGTGCGTGTGAGTCAAGGTAAAAAAGGGGAGCTATCTGGGCACAGGGGGACAGCATACACATCTTGAGCATTCAGCGTAGTGACAACTTTGCAATAGCAACAATGCTGGACCAATGATACAAACGTGGAATTGCCTCAGTATTAGAAGACGGGCCTGAACAGGTAAACAATGTCAGTGGGCAACTGGTGCGCTTGATTCATGGGTCACGGAAGTCACATGCCAATGTGAGGAAACCTGAGCAGCAAAATCAAGCTGAAGGTGAACCTGGAGGAGTAATATTAAGCATATCCTGTAAAGAGACGGGGACTGCAGTTCCAGGTGGTCAGTCATCAAAAGCGGCTGGCATTAACCCACTTTGGGAGGCTTTCTCCCAAGTGGGGATTTGTGACATAAATGATTCCGGAGAACAGGATGATGCATCAACCACTGTACTTAGTGTGGCACAGAGAATGATTGAATCATATTTGTCTGAAAACAGGCATCTGTCAATAACTGATATTCCTCTTTTGTACTGGAGCAGAAATGGTCAGTGAATGGCTAGAGCTGACTGCAGTGGCACTGAAGTACCTGACATGCTCACCCTCCAGTATGAGTGTTGAGAGGGTATTCAGCTCAGCAGGTGCAATAGCTTGGGATCGTTATACAAACCTCTCTCCTGCAAATGTCAGTTTGCTCTCATTCATAAAAATGAATGAGAGGCACATACCAGCTGAGATTGAAACCTCAGTATTCGTACTCCGGCATACTCATGGTTTTGCTGATGTTGAAGAAAGGGACCGTTCTGGTTGCAGTGACAGCATGAAGTGGCCTACCACAGACGTAGATGATAACACAATGGAAAAAGAATTTCCCTGTTGTCAGAATTCAGACATAGACGACTGTGAGGGCAGCTTTCTTTCTGAGGATGATGATGATGAATAATGATGAGGTTAATGTTGGCAGGTTTTAACTTAAGTGGCAAATAGGCTGTCACATGTCTTGTATGATACATGTTCTCTTTTTCATAAAGGTAAACCACTGTCCCACCCATAGTGGCTCAAATTACATATGTCACTGCATCACATTTATAACACAGATCACAGTATATCCTGGCCCCCGAACTATCACCACCATAAGACCGCTGTTCTCCACTGCCACCAAAGGGAATGTGACCATGTGTCCCCTCAAACCTCCATGGCCATAAGTCCGCTGTTCACCGCTGCCACCATAGGAGATATGACCGTGTGTGTCCCTGGATTGCCACAACCATAAGACCGCTGTCCGGCACTGCCAGCACCACCAGATGCAGGAAGACGTGAGAGGGATTGTTATCATGTGCTGTAGCTG
Source organism: Neoceratodus forsteri (assembly GCA_016271365.2). NCBI lineage: Eukaryota > Metazoa > Chordata > Ceratodontiformes > Ceratodontidae > Neoceratodus > Neoceratodus forsteri. The sequence goes on along the minus strand of CM057455.1, from coordinate 630,439,497 downwards.
TGACCACCACCTCCCACCACCAGTGTCATTGTAACAATATTTTTTAAATTACATTGACCATTCCAAGGCAGAGGGATTCAAATAGGAGACCACATTCATCAGCCACATGCACAAGGCTTCTTACTATTAAAACTAAAAAGTGATTATGCGTACTAATGTTCTTCATGCTATTCAACTTCCTTTAGCTGTGTGTTTTGTTTTGTGTTGCTTTTCTGAGCTGCAATGGTCAAACACATACGGTCAACTTATTTGTTTTTTTTTTTACAGGTTAACAACAAATGACTCTCCTTTGCTGAAGGTCTGTATAAATGGTACAGCAGCAGTATTGTCTGCAGGAACCTATGGGATATCCATTTCCAATCCGTACTGGTAAGTATATCAATTTTATTTCATTTGTTCCTTTTTTTTTTCATAAGAGTGTAACAAATCTGACTGAGGATTCATAAACTAGGTGACATATGCATCACAAAAAATATTTCTGCAACATATCATGCACTGTATTCAAAATTTGCAGCTGTGCAGCCATGGCAATGTTGAAAAAGTTGGACCCAGGTTGTGTTACTTGACAAGATGTGGTTTTGAAATGTAACTTGAGTTGAGACTCAGGGACACTGACACAGTGTATTTGTTACACAGCCTTGTACTAAATTAAACTGTGATCTGATGATTGCAGTGGGACAGCTTGCTATCTGTGTTAATCCAGATACCTGTAGTAGAACAGCTACGGATTAAACATAATGTCTTACTGCTGTAATCAAGTTGTAATAAGTCCATCATTTCTTTTTATAGGAAACTTCCAAATGCTTTGTTGTGTCATAGTTGCCTTATCCAAAGAACTTCTTCACATCATACCCCCCCCCCCGGGCTTGGGAAGACATGCAACATGCAGAAGTCATTTCAATCGATGATCATGACCATCATTACCAGACTGAGAAGGATGAAGATGAAATCTATTTAGAAGTAACCAGATAATAAACCATTATTGAGACCAACATGCAAATATGCCCACCCCCCCAAAAAAACACTTACCTTCATTGGCTTGAAAGTATTCCACTTCCAATTTCAACACTAAAGTTTCTCATCAAGCACTGGAATGTGAATACCAACAGCAACAGTATGTGATCTGTGATACAAAACAATACAATGAGTACATGTCTATATATGACAACACCCCACATACAAAATACATATATATATATATATATATATATATATATATATATATATATATATCTCAACTCACCAAGGCTACTAATAGAGCACACACAAAGGGCACTGTTCCATCCAGTTGAGGTGATCACATTGCATCTGTGGGAATTGCAGGACACTTTGGACCAGCAACAGTTCTCTCATGGTCATCATTTCTGATGGAACACTGAATGGATTCATGTCATGTTATCCCTCCTTCACACAATTTGGCAAGACATTGTGCATCATGACATCATCATCATCACAGAGTATGTAAACTTTATGAGCACAAGAGAGCTGCATTTTGGGGACGGAAAAAATTCTGGGGTGACTTCACAATACATTCTGGGGAACTTTGCATGTGGTATAATGCTCCCATTTCACTTCCTCAGCACTTGGGAATTTTTTGGACACAAGACAGATGCATTTTGGGGATGCAGAACAATTCTGGGGACTCTGTGTGACCACTGCATGCATGAGTGATGGTGCAATGCATTTTGGGGGATTTTGCATGTGGTGTAATGCTCCCATTTCACTTCCTCAACACTTGGAAATGTTCTGGACAAAAGACAGTTGCATTTTGGGAATGCAGAAAAATTCTGAGGACTCCGTGTGAACACTGCCCACATAGGTGACTGCGCAATACATTCTGGGGGATTTTGCATCTGGTGTAACACTCCCATTTCATCTAGTCAGCATTTGGGAATTTTCTGGACACAAGGCAGTTGCATTTTGGTGATGCAGAAACATTCTGGGGACTCTGTGTGACCACTGCACGCATGACATGAGTGACTGCACAATACATTCTGGGGACTTTGCATGTGGTAATAATATTCTGTGGTGATTTGCATATGCAGTCCATGATGCTTTGCATTATGGGGGCATGTGTGATTTTGTATTTCTTTGAAACTTGGCTTCCCGGCCAATGCCCTTTGGGTAACCATTGCCTCGGTGCTTGCACACAGAGGTTCTTTGTCTTTTAACTTGTTTTTTGTTTTAATTGGGTTCACCACAACATAACCCAGATAGACCATCTTAGGGTAGCTGGTTCATTCCACTAGGGTGTCAAACAGATGAGGCATACTGATGAGTCCTGGTAGGATGAAACACGTGTCTGTCTTCTGTTGGCACCCTTTGCAAACTGTGTGAAAGGTCTTTCGGCACCATGCATTTTTGCTTAAAGTTGAACCAGCATAATATTATGTGGTGATTTGCATATGCAGTCCATGATGCTTTGAATTATGGGGGCATGTGTGATTTTATATGTCACCTATATCCCTTCTTAGTTGTAAATCATAGAGTTTTAATGATTTAAACCTGTCTTGGTAAGGTAGCATTGTAACTCTGGGAATTAATTTGATTGTTCTTCTTTGGATGCTTTCAATTACTTTTTATCCTTACTTAGGTAGGGGGCCCAAAAAGAAACTGCACTATCAGAGTGTGGTCTGATAAAGGATTTATATAGTGGGATAATAAAAGTTTCACATCTAGTCGTGTGTTTGTGGACTAGTTCTATTTTACTGATTGTTCATAAATATTTTATTCAGTTTTAATGCTTGTAATTTTATGTTGAAGTTGTTTTAAATGGTATGTAAGGCACCTTGGTATTTGAAAGGCACCATATAAATAAACATGATTTGATTTGATTTGATTTTGATTTGTCAAAATGCACCCATTTCATTTCCTCAGCACTTGGAAATTTCTGGAAATGAGAAAGTTGCATTTTGGCAATGCAGAAAAATTCTGGGGACTCTGTGTGATCACTGCTCGCATGAGTGACAGCGCAATACATTTTGGGGGACTTTGTATGGGGTGTAATGCAACCATTTCACTTCCTCAGCACTTGGGAATGTTCTGGACACAATACAGTTGCATGTTGGTGATGCAGAAAAATTCTGAGGACTCTGTGTGACCACTGCATGCATGGGTGACTGCACAATACATTCTGGGGGACTTTGCATGTGGTGTAACACTCCCATTTCACTTCCTCAGATCTTGGGAATTTTCTGTACACAAGACAGTTGCATTTTGGTGATGCAGAAAAATTCTGAGGATTCTGTGTGGCCTCTGCAAACATGACATGTGTGACTGCGCAATACATTCTGGGGTCATTGTATGTGGTGTAATGCTCCCATTTCATTCCTCAGCACTTGGAAATTTTCTGGACACAAGACAGTTGCATTCTGGTAATGCAGAAATATTATGGGTACTCCATGTGACCACTATGCACATGAGTGACTGCACAATACATTTTGGGGGACTTTACATGTGGTCTAACACTACCATTTCACTTCCTCAGCTCTTGGGAATTTTCTGGACACAAGACAGTTGCATTTTGGTGATGCAGAAAATTTCTGGGGACTCTGTGTGACCACTGCGTGATGAGTGACAGCACAATACATTTTAATAGGACTTTGCATGTGGTGTAATGCTCCCATTTCACTTCCTCAGATCCTGAAAATTTTCTGGACACAAGACAGTTGCATTTTGCTTATGCAGAAAAATTCTGGGGGCTCTTTGTAACCACTGCACGCATGACATGAGTGACTGTGCATTACATTCTGGGGACTTTGCATGTGGTGTAATGCTCCCATTTCACTTCCTCAGCACTTGGGAATTTACTGGACATAAGACAGTAGCATTTTGGCAATGCAGAAAAATTAAGGGGACTCTGTGTGACCACTGCTTGCCTGAGTGACTGCGCAATACATTCTGAGGGACTTCACATGTGGTGTAACGCTCCCATTTCACTTCCACAGCATTTGGGAATTTTCTGGACACAAGAGAGTTGCATATTGAGGATGCAGAACATTTCTGAGGAATCTGTGTGACCACTGCACACATGAGTGATTGAGCTATACATTCTGGGGGACTTTGTATGTGGTGTAAAGCTCCCATTTTAGTTCCTCAGCACTTTAGAATTTTCTGGATACAAGACAATTGCATTTTTTTAACGATGCAGAAACATTCTGGGGACTCTCTGTGTGACCACTGCATACATTAGTGACTGCACAATACATTCTGGGGGACTGTGCATGTGGTGTAATGCTCCCATTTCACTTCTCAGCTATTGGAAATATTCTGGACACAAGACCATTGCATTTTGGTGATGCAGAAAAATTCTGGGGACTCTGTGTGACCACTGCAAGCTTGACAAGAGTGACTGCACAATACATTCTGGGGACTTTACATGTGGTGTAATGCTCCCATTTCACTTCCTCACCACTTGGAAATTTTCTGGACACAAGACAGTTGCATTTTGGTGATGTAGAAAAATTATGGGCACTCTGTGTGACCACTGTGCACGTGAATGACTGCTCAATACATTCTGGGGTAACATGTTGTGTAACACTGCCAGTTCACTTCCTCGGCACTTCGTAATTTTCTGGACACAACACAGTTGCATTTTAGTGATGCAGAAACATTCAGGGAACTCTCTGTGTGGCCTCACTGCACTCATCAGTGACTGTGCAATGCATTATGGTTGTGTAACACTCCCTTTTCACCTAGTCAGCACTTGGAAATTTTCTGGACAAAAGATGGTTGCATTTTGGCAATGCAGAAAACTTCTGGGACTCTCTGTGTGACCACTACACACATGAGTTACTGTGCAATTCATTCTGTGGGACTTTGCATGTGGTATAACACTTCCATTTCACTTCCTCAGCAGTTGGTTATTTTCTGGACACAAGACCGTTGCATTTTGGTGATGCAGAAAAATTCTGGGGACTCTGTGTGACCACTGCACACATGACATGAGTGACTGCACAATACATTCTGGGGACTTTGAATGTGGTATAATGCACCCATTTCATTTCCTCAGCACTTGGAAATTTCTGGAAATGAGAAAGTTGCATTTTGGCTATGCAAAACAATTATGGGGACTCTGTGTGACCACTGCACGCATGAGTGACAGTGGAATACATTTTGGGGGACTTTGTATGTGGTGTAATGCAACAATTTCACTTCCTCAGCACTTGGGAATGGTCTGGACACAAGACAGTTGCATGTTGATGATGCAGAAAAATTCTGAGGACTCTGTGTGACCACTGCACGCATGACATGAGTGACTGTGCAATACATTCTGGGGACTTTGCATGTGGCGAATTGCTCCCATTTCACTTCCTCACCACTTGGGAATTTTCTGGACAGAAGACAGTTGCATTTTGGTGATGTAGAAAAATTATGGGTACTCTGTGTGACCACTGTGTGCATGAGTGACTGCACAACACATTCTTGGGGACTTTACATGTGGTATAACACTACCATTTCACTTTCTCAGCACTTGGGAATTTTCTGGACACAACACAATTGCATTTTGGGGATGCAGAAAAATTCATTTATTCTCTGTGTGACCACACTTCACGCAGTAGTGACTGTGCAAAACATTCTGGTTGACTTTGCATGTGGTGTAACACTCTCATTTCACTTCATTAGCACTTGGGAATTTTCTGGACACAAGGCAGTTGCATTTAAGTGATGCAGAAGAATTCTGGGCACTCTGTGTGACCACTGCATGGATGAGTGACAGCACAATACATTTTAGAAGGACTTTGCATGTGCTGTAATGCTCGCATTTCACTTCCTCAGATCCTGGGACTTTTCTGGACACAAGACAGTTGCATTTTGCTTATGCAGTAAAATTCTGCGGGCTCAGTGTGATGACTGCACGCATGACATGAGTGACTGCACAATACATTCTGGGGACTTTGCATGTGGTGTAATGCTCCCATTTCACTTATTCAGATCTTGGGAATATTCTGGACATGAGACAGTTGCATTTTGGTGATGCGGAAAAGTTCTGAGGACTCTGTGTGACCTCTGCATGCATGACATGAGTGGCTGTGCAATACATTCTGAGGACTTTGCCTGTGGTGTAATGCTCCAATTTTACTTCCTCAGCAATTGGGAATTTACTGGACAAAGGACAGTAGCATTTTGGCAATGCACAACAATTATGGGGACTCTGTGTGACCACTGCTTGCCTGAGTGACTGCCCAATACATTAGAGGGACTTGGCATGTGGTGTAACACTTCAGTTTCACTTCTGCTGCAGTTGAGAATTTTCTGGACACAAACAGTTGCATATTGAGGATGCAGAAAATCTCTGGGGACTCTGTGTGACCACTGCATGCAATACACCAACTACTGAATGCTGGGCTATCACCTGACTCTTCTCTCTGGTTTAAAAGCTACTTAGAAAACCGGTCACAGAGAATAAAAATTGTGGACGCTCTTTCTAACACCCTGCCTGTTTGCTCGGGTGTCCCATAGGGATCCATACTGGGACCCCTCCTTTTTAGCCTTTTCTTAAACTCCCTCCCTTACCACTGCTCTGAGCAGATCATACTATATGCCGATGATGCTGTTGTATTCTCCACTTCCAGAGATCCTGCAACTCTTCAACACAACCTTCAACTTGGTTTCAGTTCTGTAGAGACATGGTTTCTTAATCATAAACTGGTCCTCAATGACAAGAAAATCAAATCTATGCTCTTCTGCAGCTCTCATAACCCACACAAGCTACACCACTTGGCTATCTCCACCACCCAGGGGAACACTCTAGATCAGGTGGTGTCCTTCAAATACTTAGGGATACAGCTTGACCCTAATCTCTCCTATGGACTTCATGTAGATAATGTAGCTAGAGCTGCTAATACACAGCTTGGCCTCCTCTACAAACACAGACCACACCTCACGCCAGAAGCTTTGAAGGTTGCAGTCCTGAGCTCTGTGATCTCTGTAATAGACTATGGTCTCATCATTTATGGCACGGCCACAACCACAACCCTAAGATGCCTCTCAACTGCCTTAAATAAAGCATGTCAGCTCATCACTGGTGCTCACCCGCCTCACCCACACATGTGACCTGCACACTCAGTCCGGCTGGCTCCAACTATCAAACCATATAAAGTTTCTCACCTGCTCCATGGTCAAAAAAAATCTACCTTGGCCTTGCACCTTCTGGGGTCTCAACTCTGTTACAACACCGAATTAACAAATGGTGCCTTAGAAGATCCACGCTACAGCTACTGAAAGTCCCCCACTGTCACACTTCACAGGGACAATGCTCTTTTGCTTATCGAGCACCACTCTGGTTCAATGGCCTCAGCCCAACCATCTCCTCTGCCCCAACTATTGGTATGTTTAAAACTAGGCTCCGGGACTATCTCACTACCAACAGCTCCTGTGACTGCCCAACTTAACCTTGTTTCTCCATTTCCCTTTCTGCTCTAGTTGTCCCCCCACTGGATTCTACCCTCACATCTTGGTATACCCAATGCTGCACTTTTCATCCTCTTGCCACCCTTTCCACATTCCTTCTACCCCCCTACCCTCTTCCCTCTCCCTATGGCTCTGGCACTTCTTATCTGTTGTCTGTTTTCTCTGACAAATGCCACTGGCTGCCTTGTTACAATGCTACCGTTGAACTGTATTAATCTATACTCTGTTTGCAATGTCCACATTGTTGTAATGCCTATCTTGATGTTCCCCATAATTTGTATTTCTCTGACATGGAACCTTTGTAAAAGAGCCATGGCTCAAAGGTATTTGTAATCCTAGACTTGATAAATAAATAAATAAATAAATAAATAAATAGTGACTGCGCAATACATTCTGGGGGACTGTGCATGTGGTGTAACGCTCCCATTTCACTTCCTCAGCACTTGAAAATATTATGGACACAAGACCATTGCATTTTGGTGATGCAGAAAAATTCTGGAGACTCTGTGTGACCACTGCAGGCATGACATGAGTGACTACGCAATATTTTCTGGGGACTTTGCATATGGTGTAATGCTCCCATTTCACTTCCTCACCACTTGAGAATTTTCTGGACACAATACAGTTGCATTTTGGCAATGCAGAAAACTTCTGGGGACCCTTCATGTGACCACTGTGTGCATTAGTGACTGCATAATACATTCTGTGGGACTTTGCATGTGGTGTAGCACTCCCATTTCAGTTCCTCAGCACTTGAGAAGTTTCTGGACAGAAAACAGTTGCATTGTGAGGAAGTTGAAAAATTCTGGGGACAATGTGTGAACACTACGTACATGAGTGACTGTGCAATACATTTTGTGCAACTTTGCAAGTGGTGTAACACTCCAATTTCACTTCCTCAGCACTTGGGAATTTTCTGGACACAAGACAGGTGCATTTTAGTGATGCAGAAATATTCTGAGGACTCTCAATGTGACCACTGCATGCATCAGTGACTGCAGAATACATCCTGGTTGACTTTGCATATGGTGTAACACTCCCATTTCACTTCATCAGCACTTGGGAAATTTCTGGACACAATGCAGTTGCATTTTGCTGATCTTGAAACATTTTGGGGAATCTGTGACCACTGTATAAATATGTGATTGTGTAAAACATTCTGGGGGACTATGCATGCTGTGTTAACCTACCATTTCACATCCTCAGCACTTGGGAATTTTCTGGACACAAACAGTTGCATTTCAGGGATGCAAACAAATTCTTGGAACTCTGTGTGACCACTGCATGCATGAGGGACTGCACAATACATTCTGAGGGATTTTGAATGTGGTCTAATGCTCCCATTTCACTTCTGCAGCACTTGGTAATTTTCTGGACTCAATACAGTTGCATTTTGGTGATGTAGAAAACTTCTGGAGACCCTCTGTGTGACCACTATGCACATTAGTGATTGCAGAATACATTCTTGGGCACTTTGCATGTGGAGTAACACTCCCATTTCACTTCCTCAGCACTTGGGACGTTTCTGGACACAAGACAGTTGCATTTTGAGGAAGCAGAAAAATTCTGGGAACTGTGTGTGATCACTGAATGTAGGAATGACTTCACAATACGTTCTGGGGACTTTGCATGTGGTGTAACACTCCCATTTCACTTCCTCAGTACTTGGGAATTTACTAGCCACCAGACAGTTGCATTTTGAGGAAGCAGAAAAATTCTGGTTACTGTGTGTGATAACTGTGTGCATGAGTGACTGCACAATACATTCTGAGGGACTATGCATGTGGAGAAATGCTCTCATTTTACTTCCTCAGCACTTGGAAATTTTATGGCACAAGACAGTTGCATTTTGAGGAAGCAGAAATATTCTGAGGAATGTGTGTGATCACTGTGTGCATGAATGATGGCACAATACATTCTGGGGGTCTTTGCATGAGGTGCAGCACTCCCATTTCACTTCCTCAGCATTTGGGAAGTTTCTGGACACAAGACAGATGCATTTTGGTGATGCAAAAAAAATTCTGATGACTCTGGGTGACTGCTGCGTGCATGAGTGACTGCACAATACATTTTAGGGGGACTTTGCATATGGTGTAACACTCCCATTTCACTTAATCTGATCGTGGAAATTTTCTGAACAAAAGACAGTTGCATTTTGCTAATGCAGAAACATTCTGGGGGCTCTGCGTGACCACTGCACACATGACATGAGTGACTCTGCAATACATTCTGGGGACTTTGCATGTGGTGTAATGCTCTCATTTCACTTTCTCTGATCTTGGGAATAGTCTGGACACAAGACAGTTGCATTTTGGTGATGCAGAAAAATGTTGGGGACTCTGTGTGTCCTCTGCGTGCATGCCATGAGTCAATGCGCAATACATTCTGCAGACTTTGCATGTAGTGTAATGCTTCCATTTTTCTTCTTCAGCATTTGGCAATTTACTAGACACAGGACAGTAACATTTTGGTGTTGCAGAAAGATTCTGGGGACTCAGTCCGGCAACTGCACACATGAATGACAGTGTAATACACTCTGGGGTACCTTGCCTTTGGTGTATCACTCCCATTTCACTTCCTCAGCACTTGGGAATTTTTTGAACACATGACAGTTGCATTTTAGCAAAACAGGAAACTTCTGGGAACTCTTCTTGTGACCACTGCATGCATTAGTGTGTGCATAATACCTTCTGGGGGACTTTGCATGTGGTGTAATGCTCCCATTTCACTTCCTCATCATTTGTGTATTTTCTGGACACAAGCCATTGCATTTTGTTGATGCAGAAAAATTCTGGGGACTGTGTGTGACCACTGCATGCATGACATTAGTGACTGCACAATACATTCTGTCAATTCTGCATGTGGTGTAATGCTCCCATTTCACTTCCTCAGCACTTGGGAATTCTCTGGACATAAGATGGCTGCATTTTGGTGATGCAGAAAAATAATGCAGACTCTGTGTGACCACTGCTCACATTAGTAACATTGCAATACGGGGGGAGGGTTTTTTTTTTTTTTATTATCCTTTCTCCGTTTTTCATGTGATGGTCTATGTCCAGGCTATACTGAATCTCTGTATCATGTTCAGGTGATATTTACCAATCTGATGTAATAACAGTTGGAAACCAATAAAAAGAGAATTTAAAAAAAAATTGCAATACATTTTGAGGGACTTTGCATGTGGTGTAACGCTCCCATTTCACTTCCGCAGCACTTGTGAATTTTCTGGACCCTAGACAGTTGCATAATGTGGATGCTGTGCATTTCTGGGGACTCTGTGTGACCACTGCATGCATTAGTGATTGTGCAAAACATTCTGGGAGACTTTGAAAGTGGTGTAACACTCCCATGTCACTTCCTCAGCACTTGGAAATATTATGGACTCAAGACCATTGCATTTTGATGATGCAGAAAAATTCTGGGGACTCTGTGTAACCACTGCATGCATGACATGACTGACTGCGCAATACCTTGTTGGGACTTGCATGTGTTGTAATGCTCCCATTTCACTTCCTCAACACTTGGGAACTTTCTGTACAGACGACGGTTGCAATTTATTGATGTAAAAAAATTAAGGGGACTCTTTGTGTGACCGCTGCACACATCAGTGACTGTGCCATACATTCTGGTTGAGTTTGCATGTGGTGTAACACTCTCATTTCACTTCATCAGCACTTGGGAATTTTCTGGACACAAGGCAATTGTGTTTTGGTGATGCAGAAAAATTCTGGGGACTCTGTGTGCCACTGCATGAATGAGTGATTGTGCAATACATTCTGGGGGACTATGCATGCTGTGTAACTCTCCAATTTCACATGCTCAGCACTTTGTAATTTTCTGGACACAAGACAGTTGAATTTTGGCAATGCAGAAAACTTCTGGGGACTCTCTGTGTGACCACTGCATGCATTTGTGACTGCATAATACATTCTGTTGGACTTTGCATGTGGTGTAATGCTCCCAGTTCACTTCCTCAGATCTTGGGAATATTATGGACACAAGATAGTTGCATTTTGGTGATGCAGAAAAATTCTGGAGACTCCATGTGTCCTCTGCATGCATGACATGAGTGACAGTGCAATACATTCTGCAGACTTTGCATGTACTGTAACACTCACATTTTACTTCCTCAGCACTTGGGAAGTTACTAGACACAACACAGTAACATTTTGATGATGCTGAAAAATTATGGTGACTCTGTGTGACCACGGCTTTCCTGAATAACTGCAAAATATATAATGAGGGACTTTGCATGTGGTGTAATGTTCCCATTTCACTTCTGCAGCACTTGGGAATGTTCTGGACACTAGACAGTTGCATATGGAGAATACAGAAAAGTTCTGGGGACTCAATCTGACCACTGCACACATTAATAACGGTGTAATACATTCTGGAGTACATTGCATGTGGTGTATTAGCAAAGCAGGAAACTGCTGTGAACTCTTCTTCTGACCACTGCATACATTAATGAATGTGCATTACCTTCTGGGGGACTTTGCATGTGGTGTAACGCTCCCATTTCACTTCCTCAGCATTTTTGTATTTTCTGGACACAAGACCATTGCATTTTGTTGATGCAGAAAAATTCTGGGGACTGTGTGTGACCACTGCATGCATGACATGAGTGACTGCACAATGCATTCTGTTGATTTTGCATGTGGTGTAATGCTCCCATTTCACTTCCTCAGCACTTGGGAATTCTCTGGACACAAGACAGTTGATTTTGGTAATGCAGAAAAATTATGGGGACTCTGTGTGACCACTGATCACATGAGTGACAGTGCAATACATTTTGGAGGAGTTTGCATGTGGTGTAATGATCCCATTTCACTTAATCTGAACTTGGAATTTTTCTGGACACAAGACAGTTACATTATGCAGATGCAGAAACATTCTGGGGGCTCTGTGTGACCACTGCATGCATTAGTAACTACACAATACATTTTGCAGGACTTTGCAGGTGATTTAATACTCCCATTTCCCTTCCTCAGGACTTGGGAATTTTCTGGACAAAGGCAGAAGCATTTTGGCAAAGCAGAAATATTCTGGGTACTATGTGTGACCACTGCACGCATGAGTGACTGTGCAATACATTCTGAGCAACTTTTCAAGTGGTGTAACACTCCCATTTCACTTCTGCAGCACTTGGGAATTTTCTGGACACAAGACAGGTGCATTGTGGTGATGCAGAAATATTCTAGGGACTCTCTGTGTGACCACTGCACACATCAGTGACTGTGGAATACATTCTGGTTGACTTTGCATATGGTGTGACACTCCCATTTCTCTTCTTCAGCACTTGGGAATCTTCTGGACACAATGCAGTTGCATTTTTCTGATATAGAAAAATTATGGGGACTTTGTGACCACTGTATGAATGTGTGATTGCGCAATACATTCTGGGGACTATGCAAGCTGTATAACTCTTCCATTTCACATCCTCCGCAGTTGGGAATTTTCTGGTAATAAGACAGTTGCATTTCAGGGATGCAAACAATTTCTTGGTACTCTGTGTGACCACTGCATGCATGAGGAACTGCACAATACATTTTGAGGGACTTTGAATGTGGTGTAATGCTCCCATTTCCCTTCTCCAGTACTTGGGAATTTTCTGGACACAAGGCAGTTGCATGCCGGTGATGCAGAAAACTTCTGATGACCCTCTGTGTGACCACTGTATGCATTAATGGCTGCATAATACATTCTGGGGGACTTTGCATGTTGTGTAGCACTCCCATCTCACTTCCTCAGCTCTTGGGAAGTTTCTAGACAGAAGACCTTTGCATTCTGAGGAAGTAGAAAAATTCTGGGGACTGTGTGATCACTGCATGCATGGGTGACTTCACAATACATTCTGTGGGACGTTGCATGTGATGTAACACTCCCATTTCACTTCCTCAGAATGAGGAAATTTACTGGACACAACACAGTTGCATTTTGAGGAAGCAGAAAAATTCTTGGGACTGTGTGTGATAACTGTGTGCATGAGTGACTGCACAATTCATTCTGGGGGACTATGCATGTGGTGAAATGCTCCCATTTTACTTCCTCAGCACTTGGAAATTTTTTGGACAAAACACAGTTGAATTTTGAGGAAGCAGAAAAATCCTGGAGACTGTGTGTGATCACTGCATGCTTGAGTGACTGCACAATACATTCTGGGGGACTTTGCATGAGGTGTAGCACTCCCATCTCACTTCCTCAGCATTTGGGAAGTTTCTGGACACAAGACAGTTGCATTTTGGTGATGCAGAAAAATTCTGGGGACTCTGTGTGATCGCTGCGTGCATGAGTGACAGCACAATACATTTTAGGGGGACTTTGCATATGGTGTAACTCTCCCATTTCACTTAATCTGACCTTGGAAATTTTCTGGTCACAAGACAGTTGCATTTTGCTGGTGCAAAAACATTCCGGGGGCTCTGGGTGACCACTGCACATCACATGATTGACTGTGAAATACATTCTGGGGACTTTGCATGTGGTGTAATGATCCCATTTCAATTTCTCAGCTCTTGGGAATATTCCATGCACATGACAGTTGGATTTTGATGATGCAGAAAAGTTCTGGGGACTCTGTGTGTCCTTTGCATGCTTCACATGAGTCAATGCACAGTACATTCAGCGGACTTTGCATGGAGTGTAATGCTTCCATTTTACTTCTTCAGCACTTGTGAATTTACTATAAACAAGACAGTAACATTTTGGTGAGGCAGAAAAATTATGGTGACTCTGTGTGACCACGGCTTTCTTGAATGACTGCCCAATATATTATGAGGGACTTTGCATGTGGTGTAATGCTCCCATTTCACTTCATCAGCACTTGGGAATATTCTGGTCACGAGACCGTTGCATATTGGGAATACAGAAACATTCTGGGGACTCAGTCTGACCACTGCACAAATGAACGATGGTGTAATACACTCTGTGGTACTTTACAAGTGGTGTATCACTCCCATTTCACTTCCTCAGCACTTGGGTTTTTTTTGTACACATGATAGGTGCATGGTAGCAAAGCAGAAAACTTCTGAAGAGTCTTCTTGTGACCACTGCATGCATTAGTGAGTGTGCAATACCTTCTGGGGGACTTTGCATGTGGTGTAACACTCTCATTTCACTTCTTCAGCATTTGTGTATTTTCTGGACACAAGCCATTGCATTTTGTTGATGCAGAAAAATACTGGGGACTGTGTGTGATCATTGCACATATGACATGAGTGACTGCACAATACATTCTGTCAATTCTGCATGTGGTGTAATGCTCCCATTTCACTTCTTCAGCACTTGAGAATTCTTTGGACACAAGAAAGTTGCATTTTGGTGATGCAGAAAAATTATAGGGCCTCTGTGTGACCACTGCTTTCCTGAATGACTGCACAATAAATTATGAGGGACTCTGCATGTGGTGTAACACTCCCATTTCACTTCCACAGCACTTGGAAATATTCTGGATGCTAGACAATTGGATATTGGGAATATAGAAACATTCTGGGGACTCAGTCTGACCACTGCGCACATGAATGATAGTGTAGTACACTCTGTGGTACTTTGCATGCGGTGTATTGCTCCCATTTCATTTCCTCAGCACTTGATAATTTTTTGAACACATGACAGTTTCAGTTTAGCAAAGCAGAAAACTTCTGGGGACTCTTCTTGTGACCACTGAATACATTAATGAGTGTGCAATACCTTCTTGGGGACTTTGCATGTGGTGTAACACTCCAATTTCACTTCCTCAGCATTTGTGTATTTTCTGGACACAAGCCATTGCATTTTGTTAATGCAGAAAAATTCTGGGGACTATGTGTGACGACTGCATGCATGACGGTAGTGACTGCACAATACATTCTGTTGATTTTGCATGTGGTGTAATGCTCCCATCTCACTGCCTCAGCACTTGAGAATTCTCTTTACACAAGACAGTTGCATTTTGGTGATGCAGAAAAGTTCTGGGGACTCTGTATGTCCTCTGCATGCATCACATGAGTCAATGCGCAATACATTCAGTGGACTTTGCATGTAGTATAAGGCTTCCATTTTACTTCTTCAGCACTTTTGAATTTACTAGAAACAAGACAGTAACATTTGGGTGATGCATAAAAATTATGGCGACTCTGTGTGACCACTGCTTTCCTGAATGACTGCCCAATATATTATGAGGGACTTTGCATGTGGTGTAACGCTCCCATTTGACTTCATCAGCACTTGGGAATGTTATGGTCACTAGACCATTGCATATTGGGAATACAGAAACATTCTGGGGACTCAGTCTGACCACTGCACAAATGAATGATGGTGAAATACACTCTTTGGTACTTTACATGTGGTGTATCACTCCCATTTCACTTCCTCAGCACTTGGGAGTTTTTTTGTACACATGACAGTTGCATGGTAGCAAAGCAGAAAACTTCTGGGTAGTCTTCTTGTGACAACTGCATGCATTAGTGAGTGTGCAATACCTTCTGGGGGACTTTGCATGTAGTGAAATGCTCTAATTTCACTTCTTCAGCATTTGTGTATTTTCTGGACACAAGCCATTGCATTTTGTTAATGCAGAAATATACTCGGGACTGTGTGTGATCATTGCACGTGTGACATGAGTGACTGCACAATACATTATGTTGGTTTTGCATGTGGTGAAATGCACCCATTTCACTTCCTCAGCACTTGAGAATTCTCTGGACACAAGACAGTAGCATTTTGGTAATGCAGAAAAATTATGGGGACTCTGTGTGACCACTGCTCACATGAGTGACAGTGCAATACATTTTGGGGGACTTTGTATGTGGTGTAATGCTCCCATTTCATTTCCTCATCACTTGGGAATTTTATGGACACAAGACAGTTGCATTTTAATGATGCAGAAACATTCTGGGGACTCTGTGTGACCACTGCGTGCATAAGTGATAGCACAATACATTTTAGGGTGACTTTGCATGTGGCGTAACACTCCCATTTCACTTAATCTGACCTTGGAAATGTTCTGGGCACAAGACAGTTGCATTTTGCTGATGCAGAAACATTCTGGAGGCTCTGTGTGACCACTGCATGCATTAGTAACTACATGATACATTCTGGGAACTTTGCAGGTGATTTAATACTCCCATTTCCCTTCCTCATCACTTGGGAATTTTCTGGACAAAGGCAGATGCATTTTGGCAATGCAGTAAAATTCTGGGAATAATGTGTGACCACTGCGTGTGTGAGTAATTGTGCAATACATTTTGAGCAACTTTGCAAGTGGTGTAACACTCCAATTTCGCTTCCTCAGCACTTGGAAATTTTCTGGACACAAGACAGGTGCATTTTAGTGAAGCAGAAATATTCTGCGGACTCTCAGTGTGACCACTGCACGCATCAGTGACTGCAGAATACATCCTGGTTGACATTGCATATGGTGTAACACTCCCATTTCACTTCATCAGCACTTGGGAATTTTCTGGACACAAAGCAGTTGCATTTTGCTGATCTTGAAAAAGTCTGGGTAATCTGTGACGACTGTATGAATATGTGATTGTGTAATGCATTCTGGGGGACTATGCATGTTGAGTAAACCTACCATTTCACATCCTCAGCACCTAGGAATTTTATGGACACAAACAGTTGCATTTCAGGGATGCAAACAAATTATTGGAACTCTGTGTGACCACTGCATGCATGAGGGACTGCACAATACATTCTGAGGGA
Source organism: Neoceratodus forsteri (assembly GCA_016271365.2). NCBI lineage: Eukaryota > Metazoa > Chordata > Ceratodontiformes > Ceratodontidae > Neoceratodus > Neoceratodus forsteri. The sequence continues at coordinate 630,422,397 of CM057455.1, read as the reverse complement.
CTTTGAATGTGGTATAATGCTCCCATTTCACTTCTGCAGCACTTGGGAATTTTCTGGACACAAGTCAGTTGCATTTTGGCGATGTAGAAATCTTCTGGGGACACTCTGTGTGACCACTGTGTGCGTTAGTGACTGCATAATACATTCTGGGGGACTTTGCATGTGGAGTAGCACTCCCATTTCACTTCCCCAGCACTTGGGAAGTTTCTGGACACAAGACAGTTGCATTGTGAGGAAGCATAAAAATTCTGGGGACTGTGTGTGATCACTGCTTGCAAGAGTGACTTCACAATACATTCTGTGGGACTTTGCATGTGGTGTAACACTCCCACTTCACTTCCTCAGCATGAGGAAATTTACTGGACATGACAGTTGCATTTTGAGGAAGCAGAACAATTCTGGGGACTGTGTGTGATAACTGTGTGCATGAGTGACTGCACAATGCATTCTGGGGGACTATGCATGAGGTGAAATTCTCCCATTTTTACTTCCTCAGCACTTGGAAATTTTTTGGACAAAAGACAGTTGAATTTTGAGGAAGCAGAAAAATCCTGGGGACTGTGTGTGATGACTGCGTGGATGAGTAACTGCACAATACTTTCTGGGGACTTTGCATGAGGTGTAGCACTCCCATTTCCCTTCCTCAGCATTTGGGAAGTTTCTGGACACAAGACAGTTGCATTTTGGTGATGCAGAAAAATTCTGGGGAATCTGTGTGACCGCTGTGTGCATGAGTGACAGCACAATACATTTTAGGCGGACTTTGCATATGGTGTAACTCTCTCATTTCACTTAATTTGACCTTGGAGATTTTCTGGACACAAAACAGTTGCATTTTGCTGATGCAGAACCATTCTGGGAGTTTTGGGTGACCACTGCAGATGACATGATTGACTGTGCAATACATTCTGGGGACTTTGCATGTGGTGTAATGCTCCCATTTCAGTTTCTCAGCTCTTGGGAATATTCTGGTCACTAGACCGTTGCATATTTGGAATACAGAAACATTCTGGGGACTCAGTCTGACCACTGCATAAATGAATGATGGTATAATACACTCTGTGGTACTTTACACTTGATGCATCACTCCCATTTCACTTCCTCAGCACTTGGGAATTTTTTGTACACATGACAGTTGCATGCTAGCAAAGTAGAAAACTTCTGGATAGTCTTCTTGTGACAACTGCATACATTAGTGAGTGTGCAATACCTTCTGGGGGACTTTGCATGTAGTGTAACGCTCTAATTTCACTTCTTCAGCATTTGTGTATTTTCTGAACACAAGCCATTGCATTTTGTTAATGCAGAAAAATACTGGGGACTGTGTGTGATCATTGAACGCATGACATGAGTGACTGCACAATACATTATATAATTTTTGCATGTCGTGAAATGCTCCCATTTCACTTCCTCAGCACTTGGAAATTCTCTGGACACAAGAAAGTTGCATATTGGTGATGCAGAAAAATGATAAGGCCTCTGTGCGACCACTGCTTTCCTGAATGACTGCGCAATAAATTATGAGGAACTTTGCATGTGGTGTAATGCTCCCATTTCACTTCCACAGCACTTGGGAATATTCTGGACACTAGACAGTTGCATATTGGGAATACAGAAAAATTTTAGGTACTCAGTCTGACCACTGCGCAGATGAATGATGGTGTAGTACACTCTGTGGTACTTTGCAAGTGGTGTATCAATCCCATTTCATTTCCTCAGCACTTGGTAATTTTTTGAACACATGACAGTTTCAGTTTAGCAAAGCAGAAAACTTCTGGGGACTCTTCTTGTGACCACTGCATGCATTAATGAGTATGCAGTACCTTCTTGGGGACTTTGCATGTGGTGTAACACTCCCATTTCACTTCCTCAGCATTTGTGTATTTTCCAGACACAAGCCATTGCATTTTGTTGATGCAGAAAAATTCTGGCGACTATGTGTGACCACTGCATGCATGACGGTAGTGACTGCACAATACATTCTGTTGATTTTGCATGTGGTGTAATGCTCCCATTTCACTTCATCAGCACTTGAGAATTCTCTGGACACAAGACAGTAGCATTTTGGTAATGCAGAAAAATTATGGTGACTATGTGTGACCACTGCTCACATGAGTGACAGTGCAATACATTTTGGGGGACTTTGCATGTGGTGTAATGCTCCCATTTCATTTCCTCATCACTTGGGAATTTTATGGACACAAGACAGTTGCATTTTGATGATGCAGAAAAATTCTGGGGACTCTGTGTGACCACTGTGTGCATAAGTGATAGCACAATACATTTTAGGGGGACTTTGCGTGTGGTGTAACACTCCCATTTCATTTAATCTGACCTTGGTAATGTTCTGGGCACAAGACCGTTGCATTTTGCTGATGCAGAAACATTCTGGAGGCTCTGTGTGACCACTGCATGCATTAGTAATTACACGATACATTCCGGGGAACTTTGCAGGTGATTTAATACTCCCATTTCCCTTCCTCATCACTTGGGAATTTTCTGGACAAAGGCAGATGCATTTTGGCAATGCAGTAAAATTCTGGGAATAATGTGTGACCACTGCGTGTGTGAGTAATTGTGCAATACATTTTGAGCAACTTTGCAAGTGATGTAATACTCCCATTTCACTTCCTCAGCACTTGGGAATTTTCTGGACACAAGACAGGTGCATTTTAGTGATGCAGAAATATTCTGCGGACTCTCAATGTGACCACTGCATGCATCAGAGACTGCGGAATACATCCTGGTTGACTTTGCATATGGTGTAGCACTCCCATTTCACTTCATCAGCACATAGGAATTTTCTGGACACAATGCAGTTGCATTTTGCTGATCTTGAAAAATTCTGGGGAATCTGTGACCACTGTATGAATATGTGATTGTGTAATACATTCTGTGGGACTATGCATGTTGTGTAAACCTACCATTTCACATCCTCAGCACCTGGGAATTTTCTGGATACAAACAGTTGCATTTCAGGGATGCAAACAAATTCTTGGAACTCTGTGTGACCACTGCATGCATGAGGGACTGCACAATACATTCTGAGGGACTTTGAATGTGGTATAATGCTCCCATTTCACTTCTGCAGCACTTGGGAATTTTCTGGACACAAGACAGTTGCATTTTGGCGATGTACAAAACTTCTGTGGACACTCTGTGTGACCACTGTGTGCATTAGTGACTGCATAATACATTCTGGAGGACTTTGCATATGGAGTAGCACTCCCATTTCACTTTCTCAGCACTAGAGAAGTTTCTGGACAAAAGACAGTTGCATTGTGAGGAAGCAGAAAAGTTCTGGGGACTGTGTGTGATCACTGCATGCAAGAGTGACTTCACAATACATTCTGGGGGACTTTGCATGTGGTGTAACACTCCCATTTCACTTCCTCAGTACTTGGGAATCTACTGGCCACAAGACAGTTGCATTTTGAGGAAGCAAAAAAATGCTGGGGACTGCGTGTGATAACTGTGTGCATGAGTGACTGCACTATACACTCTGAGGGACTATGCACGTGGAGAAATGCTCTCATTTTACTTCCTCAGCACTTGGAAATTTTCTGGCACAAGACAGTTGCATTTTGAGGAAGCAGAAATATTCTGGGGAATGTGTTTGATCACTGTGTGCATGAATTATGGCACAATGCATTCTGGAGGTCTTTGCATGAGGTGTAGTACTCCCATTTCACTTCCTTAGCATTTGGGAAGTTTCTGGACACAAGACAGTTGCATTTTGGTGATGCAGAAAAATTCTGATGACTCTGTGTGACCGCTGCATGCATGAGTGACAGCACAATACATTTTAGGGGGACTTTGCATATGGTGTAACGATCACATCTCACTTTATCTGACCTTGGAAATTTTCTGGACAAAAGACAGTTGCATTTTGCTGATGCAGAAACATTCTGGGGGCTCTGTGTGACCACTGCACACATGACATGAGTGACTGTGCAATACATTCTGGGGACTTTGCATGTGGTGTAATGCTCCCATTTCACCTTCTCTGATCGTGGGAATATTCTGGACACAAAACCGTTGCATTTGGTGATGCAGAAAAATTCTGGGGACTCTGTGTGTCCTCTGCATGCATGACATGAGTCAATGCGCAATACATTCTGCAGACTTTGCATGTAGTGTAACGTTTCCATTTTAATACTTCAGCACTTGGTAATTTACTAGACACAACACAGTAACTTTTTGGTGATGCAGAAAAATGCTGGGGACTGTGTCTGACCACTGCATGCATGACATTAGTGACTGGCACAATACATTCTGTTGATTTTGCATGTGGTGTAATGCTCCCATGTCACTTCCTCAGCACTTGGGAATTCTCTGGACACAAACTTTTGCATTTTGGAGATTCAGAAAAATAATGTGGACTCTGTGTGACCACTGCTCACATTAGTGACATTGCAATACATTTTGAGGGACTTTGCATGTGGTGTAACACTCCCATTTCATTTCCGCAGCACTTGTGAATTTTCTGGACTCTAGACAGTTGCATATTGGGGATGATGTACATTTCTGGGGACTCTGTGTGACTACTGCATGCATTGGTGATTGTGTAATATATTCTGGGAGACTTTGCATGTGGTGTAACACACCCATTTCACTTCCTCAGCACTTGGAAATATTCTGGACTCAAGACCATTACATTTTGGTGATGCAGAAAAATTCTGGGGGCTCTGTGTGACCACTGCATGCATGACATGAGTGACTGCACAATACATTGTTGGGACTTTGCATGTTTTGTAATGCTCCCTTTTCACTTCAACAGCACTTGGGAACTTTCTGGACAGAAGATGCTTGCATTTTGGAGATGTAAAAAAATTCAGGGGACTCTTTGTGTGACCACTGCACACATCAGTGACTGTGCAATACATTCTGGTTGACTTTGCATGTGGTGCAACACTCTCATTTCACTTTATCAGCACTTGGAATTTTCTGGACACAAGGCAGTTGCATTTTGGTGATGCAGAAAAATTCTGGGGACTCTGCCACTGCATGAGTGATTGTGCAATACATTCTGGGGGACTATGCGTGCTGTGTAACTGTCCCATTTCACATGCTCAGCACTTTGTAATTTTCTGGACACAAGACAGTTGCATTTTGGCAATGCAGAAAACTTCTGGGGACTCTCTGTGTGACCACTGCATGCATTTGTGACTGCACAATACATTCTGTTGGACTTTGCATGTGGTGTAATGCTCCCAGTTCAATTCCTCAGCACTTTGATATTTTCTGGACACAAGACTGTTTTATTTTGGGGATGAAGAAATATTCTGGGAACTCTGTGTGATAACTGCATGCATGAGTGACTGTGCAATGCATTCTGGTCAACTTTGCAAGTGGTGTAACACTCCCAATTCACTTTCTCAGCTCTTAAGAATTTTCAAGACACAAGACAGTTGCATTTTGGTGATGAAGAAAAATTCTGGGAACTCTGTGTGACCACTGTGTCCATGAGTGACAGCACAATACATTTTAGGGGGACTTTGCATATGGTGTAACACTCCCATTTCACTTAATCTGACCTGGAAATTTTCTGGACACAAGATAGTTGCATTCTGCTGATGCAGAAACGTTCTGGGGGCTCTGTGTGACCACTGCACGCATGACATGAGTGACTGTGCAAAAAATTCTGGGGACTCTATGTGTCCTCTGCATGCATGACATGAGTGACAGTGCAATACATTCTGTGGACTTTGCATGTAGTGTAATGCTCTCATTTTACTTCCTCAGCACTTGGGAATTTACTAGACACAACACAGTAACATTTTGGGGGATGCTGAAAAATTATGGTGACTCCGTGTGACCACGGCTTTCCTGAATGACTGCAAAATATATTATGAGGAGCTTTGCATGTGGTGTACTGTTCCCATTTCACTTCTGCAGCACTTGGTAATATTCTGGACACTAGACAATTGCATATTGGGAATACAGAAAAGTTCTGGGGACTCAGTCTGACCACTGTGCACATGAATGATGGTGTAATACACCCTGGGATACTTTGCATGTGGTGTATCGCTCCCATTTCACTTCCTCAGCACTTGGGAATTTTTTGAACACATGACAGTTGCATTTTAGCAAAGCAGGAAACTTCTGTGAACTCTTCTTCTGACCACTGCAAGCATTAATGAGTGTGCATTACCTTCTGGGGGGACTTTCCATGTAGTGTAATGCTCCCATTTCACTTCCTCAGCATTTGTGTATTTTCTGGACACAAGACCATTGCATTTTGTTGATGCAGAACAATTCTATGGACTGTGTGTGACCACTGCACACATAACATGAGTGACTGCACAATATATTCTGTTGATTTTGCATGTGGTATAATGCTCCCATTTCACTTCCTCAGCACTTGGGAATTCTCTGGACACAAGACAGTTGATTTTGGTAATGCATAAAAATTATGGGGACTCTGTGTGACCACTGATCACATGAGAGACAGTGCAATACATTTTGGAGGAGTTTGCATGTGGTGTAATGCTCCCATTTCACTTACTTTGACCTTGGAATTTTTCTGGACACAAGACAGTTGCATTTTGTAGATGCAGAAACATTCTGGGGGCTATGTGTGACCACTGCATGCATTAGTAACTACACAATACATTCTGCAGGACTTTGCAGGTGATTTAATACTCCCATTTACCTTCCTCAGCACTTGGGAATTTTCTGGACAAAGGCAGAAGCATTTTGGCAATGCAGAAATATTCTGGGTACTATTTGTGACCACTGCACACTTAAGTGACTGTGCAATACATTCTGAGCAACTCTGCAAGTAGTGTAACACTCCCATTTCACTTCCTCAGCACTTGGGAATTTTCTAGACACAAGACAGGTGCATTGTAGTTATGCAGAAATATTCTATGGAATCTCTGTGTGACCACTGTGCACATCAGTGACTGTGGAATACATTCTGGTTGACTTTGCATATGGTGTGACACTCCCATTTCACTTCTTCACCACTTGGGAATTTTCTGGACACAATGCAGTTGCATTTTGCTGATATAGAAAAATTATGGGGACTCTGTGACCACTATATGATACATTCTGGGGACTATGCATGCTGTGTAACTCTCCCATTTCACATCCTCAGCAGTTGGGAATTTTCTGCTCATAAGACAGTTGCATTTCAGGGATGCAGACAAATTCTTGGAACTCTGTGTGACCACTGCGTGCATGAGGAACTGCGCAATACATTCTGAGGGACTTTGAATGTGGTGTAATGCTCCTATTTCACTTCTCCAGCACTTGGGAATTTTCTGGACACAAGACAGTTGCATGTTGGCGATACAGAAAACTTCTGGGGACCCTCTGTGTGACCACTGTGTGCATTAGTGACTGCATAATCCATTCTGGAGGACTTTGCATGTGGAGTAGCACTCCCATTTCACTTCCTCAGCTCTTGGGAAGTTTCTGGACAAAAGACAGTTGCATTCAGAAGAAGTAGAAAAATTCTGGGGACTGATTGTGATCACTGCATGCTTGAGTGACTTCACAATACATTCTGGGGGACTTTGCATGTGGTGTAACACTCCCATTTCACTTCCTCAGTACTAGGAAATTTACTGGACACAAGACAGTTGCATTTTGAGGAAGCAGAAATATTCTGGTGACTGTATGTGATAACTGTGTGTATGAGTAACTGCACAATACATTCTGGGGGACTATGCATGTGATGAAATGCTCCCATTTTACTTCCTCAGCACTTGGAAATTTTCTGGACACAAGACAGTTGCATTTTGAGGAAGCAGAAAAATTCTGGGTAATGTGTGTGTGATCACTGTGTGCATGAGTGACTGCACAATACATTCTGGGGGACTTTGCAAGTGGTGTAACACTCCCATTTCACTTCCTCAGCATTTGAGAAGTTTCTGGACACAAGACAGTTGCATTTTGAGGAAAAAGAAAAAATTCTGGGGACTATGTGTGACCAGTGCATGAATTAGTGATTGCACAATACATTCTGGGGGACTATGCATAATCTGTAACTCTCCCATTTCACTTCCTCAGTACTTGGGATTTCCTGGACTTAAGAAAGATGTATTTTGGGGATGCAGAAAAATTCTGAGAACTCTGTGTTTCCACTGCATGCAAGAGAGACTGCACAATACATTATGAAGGACCTTGCATGTGATGTAATGCTCCAATTTCACTTCCTCAGCACCTGGAAATTTTCTAGACATAAGACAGTTCCATTTTGCTGATTCAGAAATCTTCTGGGGACTCTCTGTTTGATGACTGCAAGCATTAGTGACTACAAATACATTCTCGGGACTTTGCATGTGATGTAATGCTCCCATTTCAATTCCTCAACACTTGGGAACTTTCTGGACACAAATCTGTTGCATTTTTATGAAACAGAAAATCTCTGGGGACTGTGTGTGATCACTTCATGCATGAGTGACTGCACAATACAATTTGGGGGACTTTGCAAGAGGTGAAGCTCTCCCATTTCATTTCCTCAGCACTTGTGACATTTCTGGACACAAGACAGTTGCATTTTGGTGATGCAGAAACATTCTGGGGACTCTTTATGTGACCACTGCATGCATTAGTGACTGCACAATACATTCTGGGGGACTTTTCATGGGTTTAATGCTCCCATTTTATTTCCTCAGCACTTGATAATTTTCTGGACACAAGCTTGTTGCATTTTGGTGATGCAGATAATTTCTGGGGACTCTGTGTGACCACTGTGTGCATGATTGGCTGTGCAATACTTTCTGGGGGACTTAGCAAGTGGTGTAACACTCCCATTTCAGTTCCTCAGCACTTGGAAATTTTCAGGACACTAGACAGTTGTATTTTGATGAAAGAAAAACATTCTAGGGACTGTGTGTGATCACCTTGTGCATGAGTGACTGCACAGTACATTCTGGGGGCTTTGCATGAGGTGTAGCTCTCCCATTTTACTTCCTCAGCTCTTGGGAAAATTCTGGATACAAGACAGTTGCATTTTGGTGATGCAGAAAATTTCTGGGGACTTGTGACAACTATGCACATGAGTGACTGTGCAATACTTTCTGGGGGACTTTGCAAGTTGTGTAACACTCCCATTTCAGTTCCTCAGCACTTGGGAATTTTCTGGATACAAGACAGTTGCATTTTGATGAATCAGTAATGTTCTAGGGACTGTGTGATCTCTTCATGCATGAGTGACTGCACAATACATTCTGGGGGACTTTATATGAGGTATAGCTCTCCCATTTCACTTCCTCAGCACTTGGGAATTTTCTGGACACAAGACAATTGCATTCTGGTGATATGGAAAACTTCAGGGGACTCTCTGTGTGACTACTGCATGCATTAGTGACTGCACAGTACATTCTAGGGGACTTTGCATGTAGAGTAATGCTCCCAATTTACTTCCTCAGCACTTGGGAATTTTTCTGGACACAGGACTGTTGCATTTTGGTGATGCAGATAAATTCTGGGGAGTCTGTGTGACCACTGTGCACATGAGTGACTGCACAATACATTCTGGGTTACTTTACATGTGGTGTAACACTACCTTTTCACTTCCTCAGCACTTGCGAATTTTCTGGACACAAGACAGTTGTATTTTGATTAAGCAGAAAAATTCTGAGGACTGTGAGTGATCACTGCCTGCATGAGTGACTGCACAACACATTCTGTGGGACTTTGTAAGTGGTGTGACACTCTAGTTTCACTTTCTCAGCACTTGGGAATTTTCTGGACACTAGACAGTTGCATTTTGAGGAAGCAGAAAAATTCTGGAGACTCTGTGTGATCACTGTGTACATGAGATACTGCACAATACATTCTGGGGGACTTTTTATGTGGTGTAGCACTCCCATTTCACTTCCTCAGCACTTGGGAAGTTTCTGGACACAAGACTGTTGCATTTTGAAGAAGCAGAAAACTTCTGGGGACTGTTTGTGATCACTGGGTGCATGATTGACTGCACAATACATTCTGGGGGACTTTTCATGTGGTGTAGCATTCCCATTTCACTACATCAGCCCTTGGGAAGTTTCTGGACACTGGACAGTTGCATTTTGGCGATACAGAAAAATTCTATGTGTGACCACTCCATGAATGAGTGATTGCACAATACATTCTTTAGGACTATGCATAATGCATAAATCTCCCATTTCACTTCTTCAGCACTTGGGAACTTTCTGTATACAATACAGTTGCATTTTGTGAATGCAGAAAAATTCTGGGAACTCTGTGTGACCACTGCACGTATGAGTGACTGTGTAATACATTCCAGGGGACTTTGCAAGTGGTGTAACACTCTCATTTCACTACCTCAGCACTTGGGAATTTTCTGGATACAAGACCATTGCATTTTGGTGATGCAGAAATATTCTCGGGGCTCTGTGTGACTACTTCACGCATGACATTATTGACTGTCCAATACATTCTGGGGACAATGGCATGCGTTGCAATGCTACCATTTCACTTCCTCAGCACTTGGAAATTTTCTGGACAGAAGACATTTGCATTTTGGTGATGCATAAAAATTATGAGGACTATGTGTGACCACAGCATGCATTAGCGACTGCACAATACATTCTGGGGGACTTTGCATGTGGTGTAACACTCACATTTCAGTTCCTCAGCAATTGGGTATTTTCTGGACATGAGACCGTTGCATTTTGGTGATGCAGAAAAATTCTTGGGGCTCTGTGTGACCACTGCATGCAGGACATGAGTGACTGTCCAGTACATTCTGGGGACTTTGCATGTGGTGTAATGCTCCCATTTCACTTCCTCAGTACTTGGATATTTTCTGGACAGAAGACATTTGCATTTTGGTGATGCAGAAAAATTATGGAGACTCTGTGTGACCACTGTGTACATGAGTGACTGCTCAAAGCATTCTGGGGGACTTTGCAAGTGGTGTTAATACTCCCATTTCACCTCCTCAAATATTGGGAATTTTATGAATACAAGACAGTTGCATTTTGGTGAGGCAGAAGAATTATGGGGACTCTGTGTGACTGCTGCATGAATGAGTGACTGTGCAAAACATTTTGGGGGACTTCAAATGTGGTGTAACACTCCCATTTCACTTCCTCATATCTTCCGTATTTTCTGCACACAAGATCGTTGCATTCTGGTGATGCAGAAACATTCTGGGGACTCTGTGTGACCACTGCATGCATGACATGAGTGACTGTGCAATACATTCTGGGGACATTGCATGTGGTATAATGTTCCCATTTCACTTCCTCAGTACTTTGGAATTTTCTGGACACAAGACATTTGCATTTTGGTGGTCCCTGAAAAAAGTATGAGGACTCTGTGTGACCATTGCTTGCATGAGTGACAGTGCAATACATTCTGGGGGACTTTGCGTGCCATGTAACTCTCCCATTTCACTTCTGCAGAACTTGAGAATTTTCCGGACACAAGACAGTTGCATATGGGGGATGCAGAATATTTCTGTGGACTCTGTGTGACCACTGTGCTCATGAGTGATGTTATAATACATTGTGGGGGACTTTTAATGTGGTTCAGAGCTCCCATTTTACTTTCTCATCACTTGGGAATTTTCTGGACACAAAACAGTTGCATTTTGGTAATGCAGAAAACTTCAGTGGACTCTCTGCTACCACTGCTTGCATCAGTGACTGTGTAATACATTCTGGGGGGACTTTGCATGTGGTGTAATGCTCCCATTTCACTTCCTCAGCACTTGATAATTTTCTCGACACAAAACCATTACATTTTGGTGATGCAGAAAAATTCTGGGGACTCTTTGTGACCACTGCGCAGATGAGTGACTGCGCAATACATTCTGGGGGACTTTGCATGTGGTGTAACACCTCCATTTCACTTCCTCAGCACTTGGGAATTTTCTGGATGCAAGACAGATGCATTTTGGTGATGCAGAAAAATTCTGGAGACTATGTGTGACCACTGCATGCATTCATGACTGCACGATTCATTCTGGCTGACTTTGCAAGTGATGTAACGCTCCCATTTCACTTCATCAGCACTTTAAAATTTTCTGGACACAATGGGCAGGATTCTGAAAGCTTTCAGAAGGTGCAAAACCTTCCCTAAGTCCCCAAAACTTCCTCAGCTATGGAAAAAAAGTGGATTTTGCTCCAAGTGCTATTCACAAAACCCTCCGCAGCTTCAGGAAAAAACACTATGGACTGTGGAAAAAAGTGCAGCTGCAGAAATCCCTCAGGACAAAAAGGTGTGAGATAAGTAAGGCACAACTCCTGAAAGGCTGTTCACAGTCAGTTTTTTCCACAAGTGAGGAAAGAATGTTACACAGAGTGGAATGAGGTGTAACCCTCCCTCAGCACACTGCAGTAGTGCCTCAGCAATTGTAATCAATTATGGTGGAGGTGTACCACAGGTAATAGCATCTCGGACAGTATGTCAGTGGCTGATGTTACAGCACTGAAAGCACACATTGCCATGATATGGCAACAGGCAATAACCACTAGACCCAGTGCAGCCCATGACAGAGCCCCACAAGCAGTAGAACCTGACCAGCCAGCAGTGAGTGCTACCCCTGCAGGCCACAGGAACACCCCAGGGAGGGATGACCAGCAGGGACAGTCAACCACTGTGGTGTCAAGGTATTGCTGATAACTGTGGTGCTGCTGTGGTCCCAGTTGGGGACTGGTTGCTTGTATCTTTGAATGCTGTCAACTTCATTTTATGGCAGCAATGTTAAAGTCTGCTGCTTCAGCTTCATAGATTTACTATTGCTGTGCTTCCTCAGTCATTCCCACAGCGGCAGATCTGCAGCTGTGGATTTGCAGCACATGTGGGATTTCTGCAGCTGCAGGACTTTTTTGTAGAATTCCTTCAGCTGTGGGATTTTCTTTAAGAATAGCATGCAACTGCATGTCTGCACTGCTGCAAGCTTTTTTTCCTGCAGCTATGGAATGTTTGCTGTTCTTTGAGAATCCTGCCCAAGACTGTTGCATTTTGAAGACGCAGAAAAATTCCGGGGACTGTATGTGATCACTGCGTGCATGAGTGACTGCACAATACATTCTGAGGGACTTTGCATGTGGTGCAGCATTCCCATTTCACCTCCTCAGCACTTGGGACATTTCTGGACACAAAACAGTTGCATTTTGGAATGCAGAGAAATTCTGTGGACTCTGTGTGACCACTGCATGAATTAGTGATTGCACAATACATTCTGGGGTGCTATGAATGTTGTGTAACTCACCTATTTCACTTCCTCAGCACTTGGGAATTTTCTGGACAGAAAACTAATGCATTTTGGTGATGTAGAAAAATTCTGAGGACTCTGTGTGACCACTGTGTGTATTAGTGACTGCACAATACATTCTGGGGGACTTTGCATGTGATATAATGCTCCCATTTTACCTGCTCAGCATTTGGGAATTTTCTGAATGCAAGACTGTTGCATTTTGGTGATGCAGAAAAATTCTGGGGACTCTGTGTGACCACTGCATGCATGAGTGACTGCTCAACACATTCTGGTGGACTGTACAAGTGATATAACATTCTTATTTTACTTCCTCAACATTTGGGAATTTTCTGGACACAAAATAGTTGCATTTTGAGGAAACAGAAAAATTCTGGGGACGGTGTGTTATCACTGCCTGCATGAGTGACTGCACAATACATTCTGGGGGACTTTGCATGGGATGTAGCACTTCCATTTCACTTCCTCAGCACTTGTGAAGTTTCTGGACACAAGACAGTTGCATTTTGACAAAGCAGAAAAATTCAGTGGACTCTGTGTGACCACGGCATGAATGAGTGATTGCACAATACATTCTGGGGGACTTTGCATGCAGTGTAACACTCCCATTTCACTTCCTCAGCACCTGAGAATTCTCTGTGCACAAGACAGTTGCATTTTGGGGATGCAGAACATTCTGGGAACTCTGTGAGACCACTGCGAGCATTAGTGACTGCACAATATGTTCTGGGGACTTTACATGTGGTGTAATGCTCCTATTTTACTTCTTCGCCACTTGAGAATTTTCTGGACACAAAACTGTTGCATTTTGGAGATGCTGAAAAATTCTGGGGACTCTGTGTGACCACTGCGCACATGAGTGGTGGCTCAGTACATTCTGGGTGATGTTCCAAGTGGTGTAACACTAGCATTTCACTTCCTCAGCACTTGGGAATTTTCTGGACACAAGACAGTTTCATTTTGGTGATGCAAACAACTTTTTGGGACTCTCTGTGTGACCACTGCATACATTCATGACAGCACAATACATTCTGGGTGACTTTGCAAGTGGTGTAACACTCCCATTTCACTTCCTCAGCACTTGGGAATTTTCTGGACACAAGACTGTTGCATTTTTGCAATGCAGAAAATTTCTGGGCACTCTGTAACAACTGAGTGCATGAGAGACTGTACAATACATTCAGGGGGCTTTGCAAGTGGAGTAACACTCCAATTTCACTTCCACAGCACTTGGGAATTTTCTGTACACAAGATCATTGCATCTTGAGGAAACAGAAAAATTCTGGGGACTGTGTGTGATCACCAGTCCATGCATGAGTGACTGCACAATACATTTTGGGGGACTTTGCATGTAGTGTTTCACTTCCATTTCACTTCCTCAGAACTTGAGAAGATTCATGACACAAGACAGTTTCATTTTGGGATGCAGAAAACTTCTGAGGACTCTCTGTGTGACCACTGCATTCATTAGTGACTGCACATTACATTCTGGGGGACTTTGCATGTGGTGTAATGCTCCCATTTTACTTTCTCAGAACTTGAGAACTCTCTGGACACAAGACAGTTGCATTTTGGTGATGCAGAACAATTCTGTTTTTTCTGTGTGACCACTGCATGCATGACATGAATGACTGTGCAATACATTCTCGGGGGCTTTCCATGTGGTGTAATGCTTTCATGTCACTTCCTCAGGACTTTCGAATTGCCTGTGCACAAGACAGTTGCATTTTGGCGATGCAGAAAAATTCTGGGGCTCTGTGTGACCACTGCTTGCATGAGTGACTGCGTAATACATTCTGGGGGACTTTGCATGTGGTGTAACACTCCAATTTCACTTCCACAGCACTTGGGAATTTTCTGTACACAAGATCATTGCATTTTGAGGAAACAGAAAAATTCTGGGGATTGTTTGTGATCACCACTCCATGCATGAGTGACTGCACAATACATTTTGGGGGACTTTGCATGTACTGTTTCACTTCCATTTCACTTCCTCAGAACTTGAGAAGATTCCGGACACAAGACAGTTTCATTTTGGGATGCAGAAAACTTCTGAGGACTCTCTGTGTGACCACTGCATGCATTAGTGGTTGCACATTACATTCTGGGGGACTTTACATGTAGTGTAATGCTCCCATTTTACTTCCTCAGAACTTGAGAATTCTATGGACACAAGACAGTTGCATTTTGAGGAAACATAAAAATTCTGGGGAATATGTGTTATCATTGCATGCATGAGTGACTGCACAATGCATTCTGAAGGACTTAGCATGTGCTGTAGCACTCCCATTTCACTTCCTCAGCACTTGGAAATTTTCTGGACACAAGACCGTTGCATTTTGGTGATGCAGAACAATTCTGTTTTTTCTGCGTGACCACTGCATGCATGACATGAATGACTGTGCAATACATTCTCGGGGGCTTTCCATGTGGTGTAATGCTTCCATGTCACTTCCTCAGGACTTGGGAATTTTCTGTGCACAAGAGAGTTGCATTTTGGCGATACAGAAAAATTCTGGGGACTCTGTGTGACCACTGAACGCATGACATGAGTAACTGTACAATACATTCCAGGGACTTTGCATGTAGTGTAATGCTCTCATTTCACTTCCTCAGCACTTGGGAATGTTCTGGACAAAAGACAGTTGCATTTTGGTGTTGTAGAAAAATTCTGGGGAATCTGTGTGATGACTGCATGCATCGGTGACTGTGCAATGTATTCTGGGGGACTTTGCATGTGGTGTAACCCTCCCATTTTACTTCCTCAGCACTTGGAAATATTCTGGACACAAGACATTTGCATTTTGGGGATGCAGAAAAATTACGAGGACTTTGTGTGACCACTGCTCACATGAGTGACAGAGTAATACATTTTTGGGACTTTGCATGAGGTGCAATGCTCCTATTTCACTTCCTTAGCACTTGGGAATGTTCTGGACACAAGAAAGTTGCATTTTGATATTGCAACAAAATTCTGTGGACTCTGTGTGTCCACTGCGCTCATGAGTGACTGTGCAGTACCCTCTGGGGGACTTTGCTTGTGGTGTAACATTCACTTTTCACTTCCTCAGCAATTGGGAATTTTATGTACACAAGACAGTTGCATTTTGGCAATGCATAAAACTTCTGGGGACACTCTGTGTGACCACAGTGGGG
Organism: Neoceratodus forsteri; assembly: GCA_016271365.2. NCBI lineage: Eukaryota > Metazoa > Chordata > Ceratodontiformes > Ceratodontidae > Neoceratodus > Neoceratodus forsteri. The sequence continues at coordinate 630,406,055 of CM057455.1, read as the reverse complement.
ATTAGTGACTGCACAATACATTCTCAGGAACTTTGCATGTGGTGTAATGCTTCCATTTCAGTTCTTCAGAACTTGGGTATTTTTTGGACACAAGACCATTGCGTTTTGGTGATGCAGAAAAATTCTGGGGACTCTGTGTGAAAACTGTACGCATCACATGAGTGACTGTATAATACATTCTGTGGACTTTGCATGTGGTGTGATGCTCCCATTTCACTTCCTCAGCACTTGGGATTGTTCTGGACACAAGAAAGTTGCATTTTGGTAATGCAGAAATATTCTGGGGACTCTCTGTTACCACTGTGTGCATGGGTGACTGTGCAATACATTCTGGGGGACTTTGCATGAAGTGTAACACTCCCATTTCACTTCCTCAGATTTTGGGAATTTTCTTGATACAAGACAGTTGCATTTTGGTGAGACAGAAAAATTCTGGGGACTTTGTGTGACCATTGCATGAATGAGTGACTGTGCAATACATTTTTGGGGGCTTTACATGTGGTGTAGCACTCCCATTTTACTTCCTCATCTCTTGTGTATTTTCTGGACACAAGACCTTTTGCCTTTTGGTGATGCAGAAACATTCTGGGGACTCTGTTTGTCCACTGCACACATGACGTGAGTGACCGCACAATACATTCTGGGGACTTTGCATGTGGTGTAATGCTCCCATTTCACTTCCTCAGCACTTAGGAATTTTCTGGACACAAGACATTTGCATTTTGGTGATGCAGAAAAATTATGGGGACTCTGTGTGACCACTGCTCTCATGAGTGACAGCGCAATACATTTTGGGTGACATATTGATGCAGAAAACTTCTGGGTACTCTGTGTGATCACTGTGCACATGAGTGACTGCACAATACATTCTGGGGGACTTTGCATGTGGTGTAACACTCCCACTTCACTTGCTCTGATCTTGGGAATATTCTGGATACAAGACAGTTGCTTTTCAGTGAGGCAGAAAAACTCTGGGACTCTGTGTGACCACTGCATGAATGAGTGACTGTGCAATACATTTTGGGGGAGTTTGCATGTGGTGTAATGCTCCCATTTCACTTCCTCAGCAATTGGGAATGTTCTGGAGACAAGACAGTTATATTTTGGTGATGCAGAAAAAATCTGGGGACTCTGTGTAATGACTTCATTCAAGGGTGACTGCGCAATATATTCTGGGGGACTTTGCATGTGGTGTAACACTCCCATTTTGCTTCCTCAGATCTTGGAATTTTTTTGACCCAAGACAGTTGCATTTTGGTGATGCAGAAAAATTCTAGGGTCTCTGTGTGACAGCTGCATGAATGAGTGACTGCGCAATACATTTTGGGGACTTTGCATGTGGTGTAAGACTCCCATTTCAATACCTCAGATTTTGGGAATTTTCTGGACACAATTCACTTGCATTTTAGGGATGCAGAAAAATTCTGGGGACTCTGTGTGACCACTGCACATATGACATAAGTGACTGCACAATGTATTCTGTAGACTTTTCATGTGGTGTAATGCTCCCATTTTAGTTCTTTAGCACATGGGAATTTTCTGGACACAAGACAGTATCATTTTGGCAATGCAGAACAATTATGGGGTCTCTCTGTGACCGCTGCATGAATGACTGTGCAATGCATTCTTTGGGACCTTGCACATGGTGTAATCCTCCCATTTCACTTCTGCAGCACTTGAAAATTTTCTGGACACAAGACAGTTGCTTATTGGGGATGCAAAAAATTCTGTGTACTCCTTGTGACCACTGCGGACATGATTGACTGTGCAATACATACTGGGGGACTTTGCATCTGGTGTAAAACTCCAATTTTACTTCCTCAGCAATTTTTTGGCATCATTGAAAAATGCATGACATGAATGACTGCGCAATACATTCTGGGGACTTTCCATGTGGTATAGTGCTTTCAGGTCACTTCCTCAGGACATGGGAATTTTCTGTGCACAAGACAGTTGCATTTTGGTAATACAGAAAAACTCTGGGGCTCTGTGTGACCACTGCTCGCATGAATGACTGCGCAATACATTCTGGGGGACTTTGCATGTGGTGTAAATCTCCCATTTTACTTCCTAAGCACTTGGGAATTTTCTGGACACTGGACAGTTGCATTTTGGTATTGCAGCAACATTCTGGGGACTCTGTGTGACCACTGCACATGAGTGACTGTGCAATACACTCTGGGGGAATTTGCTTGTGATGTAACACTCACTTTTCACTTCCTCGTATCTTGCGTATTTTCTGGATGCAAGAACATTGCATTTTGGTGATGCAGAAACATTCTGGGGACTCTGTGTCACCACTGAACGCATAACATGAGTGACCGTGCAATACATTCCCGGGACTTTGCATGTGGCAAAACACTCCCATTTCACTTCCTCAGCACTTGGGAATTTTCTGTACACAGGACATTTGCATTTTGGGGATGCAGAAAAATTACGTGGACTTTGTGTGACCACTGATTGCATGAGTGACAGTGTAATACATTTTGGGGGACTCAGCATGTTATGTAATGCTATCATTTCACTTCCTCAGCACTTGGGAATGTTCTGGACACAAGAAAGTTGCATTTTGGTATTGCAACAAAATTCTGGGGACTCTGTGTGTACACTGCACACATGAGTGACTGTGCAGTACACTCTGGGGGACTATGCTTGTGGTGTAACACTCATTTTTTACTTCCTCAGCAATTGGGAATTTTCTGTACACAAAAAAGTTGCATTTTGGCAATGCATACAACTTCTGGGGACTCTCTGTGAGACCACAATGGGCATTAGTGACTGCGCAATACATTCTCGAGAACTTTGCATGTGGTGTAATGCTTCCATGTCAGTTACTCAGCATTTGGGTATTTTTTGGACACAAGACCATTGCATTTTGGTGATGCAGAAAAATTCTGAGGACTCTGTGTGACCACAGCATGCATCACTTGAGTGACTGTCCAATACATTCTGTGGACTTTGCCTGTGGTGTAATGCTCCCATTTCACTTCCTCAGCACTTGGGAATGTTCTGGACACAACAAAGTTGCATTTTGGTGATGCAGAAATATTCTGGGGACTCTGTGTGACCACTGTGCACGTGAGTGACTGTGCAATACATTCTAGGGGACTTCATTTGTGGTGAAAAGTTTCATTTTACTTCTGCAGCACTTGGGAATTTTCTGGACCCAAGGCAGTTGCATTTTTTAATGATGCACAAAAATTATGGCGGGACTCTCTGTGTGACCAATGTATGCATGTGTGACTATGAAATATATTCTGGGGGACTTTGCATGTGGTGTAATGCTCCTATTTCACTTCCTTAGCACTTGGGAATTTTCTGGACACAAGACAGTTGCATTTTGGTGATGCAGAAACGTTCTGAGGAGTCTGTGAGACCACTGAGTTCATCAGTGACTGTGTAAAACATTCTGGGGGACTTTGCATGTGGTCTATCACTCCCATTTCAATTCATCAACACTTGGGAATTATTTGGACACAAGGCAGTTGCATTTTGAGGAGCAGAAAAATTCTGCGGACTGTGTGTGACCAGTGCATGCATAAGTGACTGCACAAAACATTCTAGGGACTTTGCATGTGGTGTAGCACTCCTATTTCTCTTCCTCAGCACTTGGGAAGTTAATTGACACAAGACAGTTGCATTTTCATGATGCAGCAAACTTCTATGGACTCTGTCTGACCACTGCATGAATCAGTCATTGCACGATACATTCTGGGCACTATGCATGCTGTGTAACTCTCCCATTTCACTTCCTCAGCACTTGGGAATTTTCTGGGCACAAGACAATTGTATTTTAGGGATGCAAAAAATTCTGTGGAACTCTGCGTGAACACTGCATGCATAATTGCCTGCACAGTACATTCTAATAAATGTTGCAGGTGGTGTACCTCTTAAATTTCACTTCTGCAGCACATGGGAATTATCTGGACACAAAACAGTTCCATATTGGGGATGCAGCAAAATTCTGCGGCTCTGTTTGACCACTGCGCACATGATTGACTGTCCAATACATTCTGAGTGACTTTGCATGTGGTGTAACACTCCCATTTTCCTTCCTCAGCACTTGTACATTTTCTGAACACAAGACAGTTGCATTTTGGCAATGCAGAAAACTTTTGGGGACTCTCTGTGTGACCACTTCATGCATTAGTGACTACACAATACATTCTGGGGGACTTTGCATGTGGTGTAATGCTACTAGTTCACTTCCTCAGCACCAGGGAATTTTCTTCAAACAAGATAGTTGCATTTTGAGGAAGCAGAAAAATTCTCCTAACTGTGAGTGATCACTGCATGCATGGGTGACTGCACAATACATTCTGGGGGACTTTACATGTGGTGTAGCACTCCCATTTCACTTCCTCAGCCCTTGGAAATTTTCTGTACACTAGACAGTTGCATTTTGAGGAAGCAGAAACATTCTAGGGAGTCTGTGTGACCAGTGCATGCATGACATAAGTGATTGCGCAATACATTCTGAGGGACTTTGCATCCGGTGTAATCCTCCCATTTCACTTTCACAGCAGTTGGTAATTTTCTGGGCACAAGACAGTTGCATTTTGATGATGCAGAAACTTCTGGGGTGTCTCTGTGTGACCATTGTGTGCTTTAGTGAAAGCATAAAACATTCTGGTGTACTTTACATGTGGTATAATGCTCCCATTTTACTTCCTCAGCACTTGGGAATTTTCTGGACTAAAGACTGTTGCATTTTATCAATGCAGAAAAATTCTGAGGACTCTGTGTGACCACTGTGCTCATAAATGACTGATCAATACATTCTGGTGTACTTTACATGTGGTATAATGCTCCCATTTTACTTCCTCAGCACTTGGGAATTTTCTGGACCAAAGACTGTTGCATTTTATCAATGCAGAAAAATTCTGTGGACTCTGTGTGACCACTATGCTCATAAGTGACTGATCAATACATTCTGGGGGACTTTACATGTGGTATAATGCTCCCATTTTACTTCCTCAGCACTTGGGAATTTTCTGGACCAAAGACTGTTGCATTTTATCAATGCAGAAAAATTCTGTGGACTCTGTGTACCACTGTGCTCATAAGTGACTGATCAATACATTCTGAGGGACTTGGCATGAGGTGTAATGCTCCCATTTCACTTCTGCAGCTCTTGGGAATTCTCTGGGCACAAAACAGTTGCATTTTGGCAATGCAGAAAACTTCTGGGGACTCTCTGTGTGACCACTGCATGCATTATTGACTGCACTATAGATTCTGGGTGACTTTACATGTGGTGTAATGCTCTCATTTTACTTCCTCAGCACTTCGGAATTTTCTGAACAAAAGGCAGTTGCATTTTGCCGATGCAGAAAAATTATGGGTACACTTTGTGACCACTACATGAATGATTGATTGCACAATACATTCTGGGGGACTATGCATGCTGTGTAACTATCCCATTTCTCTTCCTCAGCACTTTGTAACTTTCTGGACACAAGACTGTTGCATTTTGTCTGTGCAGAAAAATGCTGGGTACTTTGAGTGACCACTGTACGCATGACTGTCTGTGCGTTACGTTCTAGGATACTTTGTAAGTGGTGAAAGCTCCCATTTTACTTCTGCAGCATTTGGGAATTTTCTGGACACAAGACAGTTGCATTTTGTTAACAGTGCAAAAAAGTTCTGGGGACTCTCTGTTTGAACACTGCATACATGAGTGACAGCGCAATAAATTTAGGGGAAATTAACGTGTGGTGCAATGCTCCCATTTCTCTTCCTCAGCACTTGGGAATGTTCTGGACACAAGACTGCAGCATTTTGGCAGTGCAGAAAAATTCTGGGTACTCTGTCTGACCACTGTACAAATGAGTGTCTGTTTAGTACATTCTAGGGGACTTTGCATGTGGTGAAAAACTCCCATTTTACTTCTGCAGCCCTTGTGAACATTCTGGACACAAGACAGTTGCATTTTGTTAACAATGCAGATAAATTCTGAGGACTCTCTGTGTGAACACTGTATGCATGAGTGACAACGCAATACATTTTTGGGGAACTAACATGTGGTATAATGCTCCCATTTCTATTCCTCAGCACTTGGGAATGTTCTGGACACAAGCCTATTGCATTTTGGTGATGCTGATAAATTCTGGGGACTCTGTGAGACCACTGCTCATATCAGTGACTGTGCAATACATTCTGGGGGACTTTGCATGTGGTGTAACACTCCCATTTCAATTCTTCAGCACTTGGTAATTTTCTGGACACAAGACAGTTTCATTTTGATTAGCAGAAAACTTCTGGGGATGGTGAGTGATCAATGCATGCATGAGTTACTGCACAATACATTCTGGGGATCTTTGAATGTGGTGTAGCACTCCAATTTCTCTTCCTCAGCACTTGGGAAGTTTCGGGACAAAAGACAGTTGCATTTTCATGATGCAAAAAAATTCTATGGACTCTGTATGACCACTGCATGAACTAGTGATTGCTCAAAGCATTCTGGGGGACTATATATGTTGTGTAACTCCCATTTCACGTCCTCAGCACTTTGGAATTTTCTGGACACAAGACAGTTTCATTTTGGTGATGCAGAAAACTTCTGGGGAATATTTGTGTGACCACTGCATGCATTAGTGACTGTGTAATTCATTCTGAGGACTTTGCTTATGGTGTAGCTCTCCCATTTTACTTTCTCAGCATTTGGGAATTTTCTGGACACAAGCCTGTTACATTTTGGCAATGGAGAAAAATTCTGGGGACTGTGTGTGATCACTGCATGCACGTAAAACTGCACAATACATTCTGGGGGACTTTGCATGTCATGTAGCACTCCCATTTCACTTCCTCAGGAATTGGGAAGTTTCTGGATACAGGACAGTTGCATTTTGGTGATGCAGAAAAAGTCTATGGACTCTGTGTGACCACTGCATGAATGAGTGATTACACAATACATTCTGGGGACTATGCAAGCTGTATAACTCTCCCATTTCACTTCCTCAGCACTTAGAAATTTTCTGGACACAAGACAGTTGCATTTTGGGGATGCATAATATTTCTGGGAACTCTGCGTGACTACTGCATGCATGACTGCATGCACAATACATTCTAATTGACGTTGCATGTGGTATAACTCTCAAATTTCACTTCTGCAGTACTTGGGAATTTTCTGGACACTAGACAATTGCATATTGTGGATTCAGAAAAATTCTGGGGACTGTGTGTGATCACTGCATGCACGTAAAACTGCACAATACATTCTGGGGGACTTTGCATGTCATGTAGCACTCCCATTTCACTTCCTCAGGAATTGGGAAGTTTCTGGATACAGGACAGTTGCATTTTGGTGATGCAGAAAAAGTCTATGGACTCTGTGTGACCACTGCATGAATGAGTGATTACACAATACATTCTGGGGACTATGCAAGCTGTATAACTCTCCCATTTCACTTCCTCAGCACTTAGAAATTTTCTGGACACAAGACAGTTGCATTTTGGGGATGCATAATATTTCTGGGAACTCTGCGTGACTACTGCATGCATGACTGCATGCACAATACATTCTAATTGACGTTGCATGTGGTATAACTCTCAAATTTCACTTCTGCAGTACTTGGGAATTTTCTGGACACTAGACAATTGCATATTGTGGATTCAGAAAAATTCTGGGGACTGTGTGTGATCACTGCATGCATAAGTGACTGCACAATACATTTTGGGGGACTTTGCATGTAGTGTTTCACTTCCATTTCACTTCCTCAGAACTTGAGAAGATTCCAGACACATGACAGTTTCATTTTGGGATGCAGAAAACTTCTGAGGACTCTCTGTGTGACCACTGCATGCATTAGTGACTGCACATTACATTCTGGGGGACTTTGCATGTGGTGAAAAACTCCCATTTTACTTCCTCAGAAAGTGGGAATTCTCTGGACACAAGTCTGTTGCATTTTGGCAATGCAGAAAAATTCTGGGTACTATGTGTGACCACTGCATGCATGAGTGGCTGTTCAATACATTATGGGGGACTTTGCAAGTGATATAACACTCCCATTTCACTTCATCAGCACTTGGGAATTTTATGGACACAAGACAGTTGCATTTTGAGGAAACAGAAATATTCTTGGGAAGGTGTGTTATCACAGCGTGCATGAGTGTCTGCACAATGCATTCTGGGGGACTTTGCATGTGCTGTAGCACTCCCATTTCACTTCTTCAGCACATGAGAATTTTCTGGACACAAGACCGTTGCATTTTGGTGATGCAGAAAAATTCTGTTTTTTCTGTGTGACCACTGCACGCATGAGTGACTGTACAATACATTCTGGGGGACTTTGCATCTGGTGTAACACTCCCATTTCACTTCCTCAGTATTTGGGAATTTTCTGGACACAAGAGAGTTGCATTTTGAGGAAGCAGAAACCTTCTAGGGACTCTCTGTGACCGCTGCATGCATGACATGAATGATTACGCAATACATTCTGGGGTGTTCCATGTGGTATAATGCTTTCATGTCACTTCCTCAGGACATGGGAACTTTCTGTGCACAAGACAGTTGTATTTTGGCGATGCAGAAAAACTCTGGGGCTCTGTGTGACCACTGTTCACATGAGTGACTGTGCAATACATTCTGGGGGACTTTGCATGTGGTGTTAATCTCCCATTTTACTTCCTCAGCACTTGGGAATTTTCTGGACACTGGACAGTTGCATTTTGGTATTGCAGCAACATTCTGGGGACTCTATGTGACCACTGCGCATGAGTGACTGTGCAGTACTCTCTGGAAGACTTTGCTTGCAGGGTAAATCTCCCATTTTACTTCCTCAGCACTTGGGAATTTTCTGAATACAGGACAGTTGCATTGTGGTGATGCAGAAAAATTCTATGGAGTCTGTGTGACCACTGCATGAATGAGTGATTACACAATACATTCTGAAGGACTATGCAGGCTGTGTAACTCTCCCATTTCATTTTCTCAGCACTTAGGAATTTTATGGACACAAGACAGTTGCATTTTGGAGATGCATAGCATTTCTGGGAACTCTGCGTGACTACTGCATGCATAACTGCATGCACAATACATTCTAATTGACGTTGCATGTGGTATAACTCTCAAATTTCACTTCTGCAGTACTTGGAAATTTTCTGAACACTAGACAGTTGCATATTGTGGATTCAGAAAAATTCTGGGGACTGTGTGTGATCACTGCATGCATAAGTGACTGTACATTACATTCTGGGGAACGTTGCATGTGGTGTAGCACTCCCATTTCACTTCTGCAGAACTTGGGAATTTTCTGGGCTCAAGACAGTTTCATTTTGGTGATAAAGAAAACTTTTGAGGACTCTCTGTGTGACCACTGCATGCATTAGTGACTGCACATTACAGTCTGGGGGACTTTGCATGTGATGACATGCTCCCACTTTACTTCCTCAGAAAGTGGAAATTCTCTGGACACAAGTCTGTTGCATTTTGGCAATGCAGAAAAATTCTGGGTACTATGTGTGACCACTGCATGCATGAGTGGCTGTTCAATACAATATAGGGGACTTTGCAAGTGATATAACACTCCCATTTCACTTCATCAGCACTTGGGACTTTTCTGGACACAAGACAGTTGCATTTTGAGGAAACAGAAATATTCTGAGAAAGGTGTCTTATCACTGCATGCATGAGTGTCTGCACAATGCATTCTGGGGGACTTTGCATGTGCTGTAGCACTCCCATTTCACTTCCTCAGCACATGAGAATTTTCTAGACACAAGATCATTGCATTTTGGCGAAGCAGAAAAATTCTGTTTTTTCTGTGTGACCACTGCACGCATGAGTGACTGTACAATACATTCTAGGGGACTTTGCATCTGGTGTAACACTCTCATTTCACTTCCTCAGTATTTGGGTATGTTCTGGACACAAGACAGTTGCATTTTGAGGAAGCAGAAACCTTCTAGGAGCTCTGTGTGACCACTGCATGCATGACATGAATGACTGCGCAATACATTCTGGGGAGTTTCCATGTGGTATAGTGCTTTCATGTCACTTCCTCAGCACATGGGAACTTTCTGTGCACAAGACAGTTGCATTTTGGTAATGCAGTAAAACTCTGGGGCTCTGTGTGAAAACTGCTCGCATGAGTGACTGTGCAATACATTCTGGGGGACTTTGCATGTGGTGTAAATCTCCCATTTTACTTCCTCAGCACTTGGGAATTTTCTGGACACTGGACAGTTGCATTTTGGTATTGCAGCAACATTCTGGGGACTCTGCATGACCACTGCACATAAATGACTGTGCAGTACACTCTAGAGGACTTTGCTTGTGGTGTAACACTCACTTTTCACTTCCTCATATCTTGTGTATTTTATGAACTCAAGAACGTTGCATTTTGGTGATGCAGAAACATTCTGGGGACTCTGTGTCACCACTGAACGCATGACATGAGTGACCATGCAATACATTCTGGGGACTTTGCATGTGGTAAAACACTCCCATTTTACTTCCTCAGCACTTGGGAATTTTCAGGACACAAGACATTTGCATTTTGGGGATGCAGAAAAATTATTTTTTATTTTATTTATTTATTTTACTGTAAATTCGGAATTACAAACCTTTGAGTCAAAGACTCTTTTGCAAAGGCTCCACGTCGGTTACAGAGGGTGGAGGGGGGAACACGAGTTGGGGGAAGACAGACGGAACAGGCAAATTATATACAAGCACAAATTATTTACAGATTTATGTACAATCACATTTTAGTAACATTAGCTCTCCGGTGGTTACAGAGGGTGGAGAGACATATGACAGTAAAGGCAATGGAAGGCAACTTTCAATACATAATAAACAAGTGGTATTCCTGAATTAATTGTCGGTATGATGGCAGAGAGACTTTTTCTCTGGTTTGGGCAGGTAGGAGACATACCTCGACCCCTGGGTTGAGCATGGGGTTTAGATAGGCCTGAGGGGCCCCTGTGTGGGTGTGGGGAGAGAAGACAGGTAGGCCAACGTAGCATTCACATTTTGAGCTACCCAATAGGAAGGTTTTTAGGCCTGCTTTGAAGAGATGGATGCTGCGGGATTGGGAGAAGGAAGGCGGAAGAGTGTTTAGCCAATTGGGGGCACAGTAGCGGAGGGATCTCTGTGCAAGGGATGTTCGACATGGGGGAACCACGAAGGATGTGGTAGCCGTGAGTCTGGTAATACGCCTGAGAGGGGCCGGTTTGATGATGTGGTGAAGGGCGGTTGGCGCTAGCTGGAGGTGGATCTTTTTTGCTACAATGCAGGTGTGGTACTTGAGCCTTTGATGGAAATTAAGCCAGCCAGTCAGTTTGTATAGGTCGCAGGTGTGGGTGAGTCTGTCACAACCTGAGACAAGGTATCATGCTTTGTTTAGCTTAGTGGTTATGCAGCTTAGGGTGGAGTTATCAGCAGTGCCGTAGATTACAATCCCGTAATCGATTAGGAGAGGATGGGGATGTGACAGCTATCTGCATGGCATGTACGGGCAGACTGTTTTGATTCTGTAGAGGTACCTCTCGAGTTGATTGCTGCTGAGAGGAGGCGACATGTCTGTGGTAGGAGAGGAGGTATCCAGGTTGACCCCAGGTATTTGAAGTGATTGACGTGCTCCAGCAGAACCATCCGCGTTGGAAATGTGAAGAGCCATCTGGCTGTGCGGGCTTTGGCAGTGAGCAAAGGTCATGGCCTTGGTTTTGGAATAATTAATGATCAGCCGGTGGTCAGTGAACCAATTTTCCAGCTCCCTGAAGTATTCCTGGAGGGTTTGCTGGAGTGCGCGACGGTTAGGTGTGTGCAGAGAACCGGCCATCAGCATAAAGTAAGAGATGACCACTGCAGGCTTTGGGGAGAGAATTAAGGAAGAGGAAAAGCAGTGGGCCTAAGATTGACCCTGTGGAACACCGGAGTGAACAGGCTTGGAGTGAGATGGTGGAGTTTATCTCACACTTGCTGCGAGCGTTCTGTGAGGTAGTCCTTTAGCCAGGCAGCGGCCTCGGAGACTACATTTAGTTGCGGCAGGACTTGAAGGAGTAATTCGTGGCTGACCGTGTCGAAGGCCTTAGTTAAGTCTATAAAGATAGCCCCTGCTAGTGACCCTTGGTCGAGCGCCTCATGGATGAACATTGTGAGCTCAGCGAGAGCCGTGATGGTGCTGTGGCCAGCTCTGAACCCATGCTGTTCCTTGCTGAGCAGGTTGTGTTTTGTTAGATGCTCAGTAAGCTGGTCTGAGACTATTTTTTCCAGGGCTTTGGAGAGAGGAGGGAGTATAGAGATTGGTCTATAATTCCCAGGGAGGGTGGGATCACCGCTCTTTAAGATAGGGGAGATCACGGCTTTTTTCCAGGTAGTGGGAATTGGCCAAGGCAAAGCGAGAGGTTTAGGATTTGTGAGATGGGTTATGGTGATATCAAGGGTAAGCCTTATGAGTTTTAGGTCCAGGAGCCGTTGCTGAAGCGAGTGTTAGCGATTGCTTTGGAGATGTAATGCTTGGCTAAGGAGCAGGTGATGGTACGGAACCGGAAAGGGGAAGGGAGGACTGTACTCGCCATAAGAGGAGTAGAGGGGGTTTGGGGGTGAAGAGGTTATGCGGGAGGATATGTGAGAGGTCTGAGAAAGTTTCATTGAGGGCTTCAGTGATTTTAGCAGGATCTTGGGTAACGTCCCCGTTCAGACTTAGTTGGGTAGGGGCGGGGGAACGTGGTTTGCCACTAATTTCTTGTATGTTATATGTGGACTTTGTGTGACCACTGCTTGCATGAGTGAGAGAGTAATACATTTTGGGGGACTCTGCATGTTGTGTAATGCTCTCATTTCACTTCCTCAGCACTTGGGAATGTTCTGGACATAAGAAAGTTGCATTTTGGTATTGCAACAAAATTCTGGGGACTCTGTGTGTACACTGCACACATGAGTGACTGTGCAGTACACTTTGGGGGACTATGCTTGCGGTGTAACACTCACTTTTCACTTCCTCAGCAATTGGGAATTTTCTGTACACAGGAAAGTTGCATTTTGGCAATGCATACAACTGGGGACTCTCTGTGAGACCACAGTGGGCATTAGTGACAGCGCAATATATTCTTGAGAACTTTGCATGTGGTGTAATGCTTCCATATCAGTTCCTCAGCATTTGGGTATTTTTTGGACACAAGACCATTGCATTTTGGTGATGCAGAAAAATTCTGGGGACTCTGTGTGACCACTGCATGCATCACTTGAGTGACTGTCCAATACATTCTGTGGACTTTGCCTGTGGTGTAATGCTCCCATTTCACTACCTCAGCACTTGGGAATTTTCTGGACACAAGACATTTGCATTTTGGGGATGCAGAAAAATTTCAAGGACTTTGTGTGACCACTGCTCGCATGATTGACAGTGTAATACATTTTGGGGGACTTTGCATGTGGTGTAATGCTCCCATTTCACTTCCTTAGCACTTGGGAATGTTCTGGACACAATAAAATTGCATTTTGGTGATGAAGAAATATTCTGGGGACTCTGCATGACCACTGTGCACATGAGTGACTGTGCAATACATTCTAGGGGACTTCATATGTGGTGAAAAGTTTCCATGTTACTTCTGCAGCACTTGGGAATTTTCTGGACACAAGGCAGTTGCATTTTTTTAATGATGCAGAAAAATTATGGCGGGACTGTCTCTGTGACCAATGCATGCATGTGTGACTGTGCAATATATTCTGGGGGACTTCGCATGTGGTGTAATGCTCCTATTTCACTTCCTTAGCACTTGGGAATTTTCTGGACACAAGACAGTTGCATTTTGGTGATGCAGAAACTTTCTGGGGATTCTGTGAGACCACTGCGTACATCAGTGATTGTGAAATACATGCTGGGGAACTTTGCATGTGGTCTGTCACTCCCATTTCAATTCATCAGCACTTGGGAATTATCTGGACACAAGGCAGTTGCATTTTGAGGAGCAGAAAAATTCTGCAGACTGTGTGTGACCAGTGCGTGCATAAGTGACTGCACAATACATTCTAGGGACTTTGCATGTGGTGTAGCACTCCTATTTCTCTTCCTCAGCACTTGGGAAGTTAATTGACACAAGACGGTTGCATTTTCATGATGCAGCAAACTTCTATGGACTCTGTCTGACCACTGCATGAATCAGTCATTGCACGATACATTCTGGGCACTATGCATGCTGTGCAACTCTCCCATTTCACTTCCTCAGCACTTGGGAATTTTCTGGGCACAAGACAGTTGTATTTTAGGGATGCAAAAAATTCTGTGGAACTCTGCGTGACAACTGCATGCATAAGTGCTTGCACAGTACATTCTAATTAACGTTGCAGGTGGTGTAACTCTTAAATTTCACTTCTGCAGCACATGGGAATTTTCTGGACACAAGACATTTCCATATTGGGGATGCAGCAAAATTCTGGGGCTCAGTGTGACCGCTGCACACATGATTGACTGTCCAATACATTCTGAGTGACTTTGCATGTGGTGTAACACTCCCATTTTCGTTCCTCGGCACTTGTACATTTTCTGAACACAAGACAGTTGCATTTTGGCAATGCAGAAAACTTCTGGGGACTCTCTGTGTGACCACTGCATGCATTAGTGACTGCACAATACATTCTGGGGGACTTTGCATGTGGTGGAATGCTACTAGTTCACTTCCTCAGCACTAGGTAATTTTCTGCAAACAAGATAGTTGCATTGTGAGGAAGCAGAAAAATTCTCGGAACTGTGTGTGATCACTGCATGCATGAGTGACTGCACAATACATTCTGGGGGACTTTGCATGTGGTGTAGCACTCCCATTTTACTTCCTCATCCCTTGGAAATGTTCTGTACACTAGACAGTTGCATTTTGAGGAAGCTGAAACATTCTAGGGAGTCTGTGTGACCGGTGCATGCATGACATAAGTGACTGCTCAATACAGTCTGTCGGACTTTGCATCCGGTGTAATGCTCCCATTTCACTTTCACAGCAGTTGGTAATTTTCTGGGCACAAGACAGTTGCATTTTGATGATGCAGAAACTTCTGGGGTCTCTCTGTGTGACCATTGTGTGCTTTAGTGACAGCATAAAACCATTCTGGGGGACTTTACTTGTGGTATAATGCTCCCATTTTACTTCCTCAGCACTTGGGAATTTTCTGGACCAAAGACTGTTGCATTTTATCAATGCAGAAAAATTCTGTGGACTCTGTGTGACCACTGTGCTCATAAGTGACTGATCAATACATTCTGGGGGACTTTACATGTGGTATAATGCTCCCATTTTACTTCCTCAGCACTTGGGAATTTTCTGGACCAAAGACTGTTGTATTTTAGCAATGCAGAAAAATTCTGTGGACTCTGTGTGACCACTGTGCTCATAAGTGACTGATCAATACATTCTGAGGACTTTGCATGAGGTGTAATGCCCCATTTGCTTCTGCAGCTCTTGGGAATTCTCTGGCATAAAACAGTTGCATTTTGGCAATGCAAAAAAGTTCTGGGGACTCTCTGTGTGACCACTGCATGCATTATTGACTGCACTATAGATTCTGGGTGACTTTACATGTAGTGCAATGCTCTCATTTTACTTCCTCAGCACTTCGGAATTTTCTTGGCAGAAGACAGTTGCATTTTGGCGATGCAGAAAAATTATGGTTACACTTTGTGACCACTACATGAATGATTGATTGCACAATACATTCTGGGGAACTATGCACGCTGTGTAACTATCCCATTTCACTTCCTCAGCACTTTGTAATTTTCTGGACACACGACTGTTGCATTTTGTCTATGCAGAAAAATGCTGGGTACTTTGAGTGACCAGTGTAAGCATGAGTGTCTGTGCGGTACATTCTAGGATACTTTGCAAGTGGTGAAAAGCTCCCATTTTACTTCTGCAGTACTTGAGAATTTTCTGGACACAAGACAGTTGCATTTTGTTAGCAATGCAAAAAAGTTCTGGGACTCTCTGTGTGAACATTGCATGCATGAGTGACAGTGCAATAAATTTGGGGGAAATTAACATGTGGTGCAATGCTCCCATTTCTCTTCCTCAGCACTTGGGAATGTTCTGCACACAAGACTGTTGCATTTTGGCAATGCAGAAAAATTCTGGGTACTCTGTGTGACCACCATATGCATGAGTGTCTGTGCAGTACATTCTAGGGGACTTTGCATGTGGTGAAAAACTCCCATTTTACTTCTGCAGCCCTTGTGAACTTTCTGGACACAAGACAGTTGCATTTTGTTAACAATGCAGAAAAATTCTGAGGACTCCCTGCGTGAACACTGCATGCATGAGTGACAGCACAATAAATTTTTGGGGAATTAACATGTGGTATAATGTCCCATTTCTATTCCTCAGCACTTGGGAATGTTCTGGACACAAGCCTGTTGCATTTGGTGATGCTGATAAATTCTGGGGACTCTGTGAGACCACTGCTCATATCAGTGACTGTGCAATACATTCTGGGGGACTTGCATGTGGTGTAACACTCCCATTTCAATTCTTCAGCACTTGGTAATTTTCTGACACAAGGCAGTTTCATTTTGATGAGCAGAAACTTCTGGGGATGGTGGAGATCACTGCATGCATGAGTGACAGCACAATACATTCTGGGATCTTTAGAATGGTGTAGCACTCCCATTTCTCTTCCTCAGCACTTGGGAAGTTTGGGACAAAAGACAGTTGTATTTTCATGATGCAAAAAATTCTATGGACTCTATGTGACCACTGCATGAACTAGTGATTGCTCAATACATTCTGGGGGACTATGTATGTTGTGTAACTCTCCCATTTCATGTCCTCAGCACTTGGAATTTTTTAGACACAGACAGTTTCATTTTGGTGATGCAGAAAACTTCTGGGAATATCTGTGTGACCACTGCATGCATTAGTGACTCACGTAATTCATTCTGGGACTTTGCTTATATTGTAGTTCTCCCATTTTACTTTCTCAGCAGTTGGGAATTTTCTGGACACAAGCCTGTTGCATTTTGGCTATGGAGAAAAATTCTGGGGACTATGTGTGATCACTGCATGCATGAAAAACTGCACAATACATTCTGGGGTACTTTGCATGTTGTGTAGCACTCCCATTTCACTTCCTCAGGAATTGGGAAGTTTCTGGATACAGGACAGCTGCATTTTGGTGATGCAGAAAAATTCTATGGACTCTGTGTGACCACTGCATGAATGAGTGATTACACAATACATTCTGGGGGACTATGCAGGCTGTGTAATTCTCCCATTTCACTTCCTCAACACTTAGGTATTTCTGGAAACAAGACAGTTGCATTTGATGATGCAGAAACTTCTGGGGTCTCTGTGTGACCATTGTGTGCTTTAGTGATGGCACAAAACATTCTGGGGGACTTTACTTGTGGTGTAATGCTCCCATTTTACTTCCTCAGCACTTGAGAATTTTCTGGACACGAGGCAGTTGCTTTTTGGTGATGCAGAAAAAAATATGGGTACACTGTGTGACCAGTAAATGAATGACTGATTGCACAATACTTTCTGTGGGACTATACATGCTGTGAAACTATCCCATTTCTCTTCCTCAGCACTTTGTAATTTTCTGGACACAAGACAGTTTCATTTTGGTGATGCAGAAAACTTCTGGGGACTCTCTGTGTGACCATTGCATGCATTATTGACTTTATAGTACATTCTGGGAGACTGCATGTGGTGTAGCACTCCCATTTTACTTCCTCAGCACTTGGTAATTTTCTGGACACAAGGCTGTTGCAGTTTGGCAATGCAGAAAAATTCTGGGTACTCTGTGTGACCACTGTACGCATGAGTGTCTGTGCAGTACATTCTAGGGGACTTGCATGTGGTGAAAAGCTCCCATTTTACTCTGCAGAACTTGTAGAACTTTCTGGACACAAGACAGTTGCATTTGTTAACAATGCAGAAAAATTCTGAGGACTCTCTGTGTGAACACTGCATGCATGAGTGACAGCGCAATACATTTTGGGGAATTAACATGGTGTAATGCTCCCATTTTCTCCCTCAGCATTTGGGAATGTTCTGGACACAAGCCTGTTGCATTTTGGTGATGCTGATAAATTCTGGGGACTCTGTGAGACCACTGCTCATATCAGTGACTGTGCAATACATTCTGGGGGACTTTGCATGTGGTGTAACACTCCCATTTCAATACTTCAGCACTTGGTAATTTTCTGGACACAAGGTAGTTTCATTTTGATTAGCAGAAAACTTCTGGGGACTGTGTGATTGCAGCATGCATGAGTGACTACCCAATACATTCTGGGATTTTTAGATGCGGTGTAGCACTCACATTTCTCTTCCTCAGCACTTGGGAAGTTTTGGGACAAAAGTCAGTTGCATTTCATGATGCAAAAAATTCTATGGACTCTTAGTATGACCACTGCATGAACTAGTGATTGCTCAATACATTCTGGGGACTATGTATGTTGTGTAACTCTCCCATTTCACATCCTCAGCACTTTGGAATTTTCTGGACACATGACAGTTTCATTTTTGGTGATGCAGAAAACTTCTGGGGAATATGTGTGTGACCGCTGCATGCATTAGTGACTACATAATTCATTCTGGGGACTTTGCTTATGGTGTAGCTCTCCCTATTTACTTTCTCTGCAGTTGGGAATTTTCTGGACACAAACCTGTGCATTTGGCAATGGAGAAAAATTCTGGGGCCTGTGTGTGATCTCTGCGTGCATGAAAAATTGCACAATACATTCTGGGGGACTTTGCATGTCGTGTAGCACTCCCATTTCACTTCCTCAGGAATTGGGAAATTTCTGGATAGAGGACTGTTGTATTTTGGTGATGCAGAAAAATTCTATGGACACTGTGTGACCACTGCATGAATGAATGATTGCACAATACATTCTGTGGGACTATGCAGGCTGTGTAACTCACCCATTTCACTTCCTCAGCACTTAGGAATTTTCTGGACACAAGACAGTTGAATTTTGGGGATGCATAACATTTCTGGGAACTCTGTGTGACTACTGCATGCATGACTGCATGCACAATACATTCTATTTGGTGTTGCATGTGGTATAACTCTCAAATTTCACTTCTGCAGTACTTGGGAACTTTCTGGACACTAGACAGTTGCATATTATGGATTCAGAAAAATTCTGGGGACTGTGTGTGATCACTGCATGCATAAGTGACTGCACAATACATTCTGGGGGACCTTGCATGTGGTGTAGCACTCCCATTTCACTTCTGCAGAACTTGGGAATTTTCTGGGCACAAGACAGTTGCATTTTGGTGATGCAGAAAAATTCTTGGGACTCAGTGTGACCAGTGCATGCATGACATAAGTGACTGCACAATACATTCTGAGGGACTTAGTATCCTGTGTAATGATCCCATTTCACTTTCACAGTAGTTGGTAATTTTCTGGGCCCAAGACAGTTGCATTTTGATGATGCA
This sequence comes from Neoceratodus forsteri, assembly GCA_016271365.2. Lineage (NCBI taxonomy): Eukaryota > Metazoa > Chordata > Ceratodontiformes > Ceratodontidae > Neoceratodus > Neoceratodus forsteri. The sequence goes on along the minus strand of CM057455.1, from coordinate 630,386,669 downwards.
GAAACTTCTGGGGTCTCACTGTGTGACCATTGTGTGCTTTAGTGACTGCACAAAACATTCTGGGGGCTTTACTTGTGGTGTAATGCTCCCATTTTACTTCCTCAACACTCTGGAATTTTTGGGCACAAGACAGTTGCATTTTGGTGATGCAGAAAATTCTTGGGACTCAGTGTGACCAGTGCATGCATGACATAAGTGACTGCACAATACATTCTGAGGGACTTAGCATCCTGTGTAATGATCCCATTTCACTTTCACAGTAGTTGGTAATTTTCTGGGCCCAAGACAGTTGCATTTTGATGATGCAGAAACTTCTGGGGGTCTCTCTGTGTGACCATTGTGTGCTTTAGTGACTGCAATAAACATTCTGGGGCTTTACTTGTGGTGTAATGCTCCCCATTTTACTTCCTCAACACTCGGAATTTTCTGGACACATGGCAGTTGCTTTTTGGTGATGCAGAAAAATTATAGAGTACACTATATGACCACTACATGAATGATTGTTTGCACAATACATTCTGAGGGGACTATCGTGCTGTGTAGCTATCCCATTTCACTTCACAGCGCACTTTAGAATTTCTGGACCCAAGACAGTTTCATTTTAGTGATGCAGAAATTCCTGAGGGACTCTCTGTGTGACCACTGCATGAATTATTGACTGCAAAATACATTCTGGGAGACTTTGCATGAGGTGTAGCTCTCCCATTTTACTTCCTCAGCACTTGAGAATTTTCTGGACACAAGACTGTTGCATTTTGGCAATGCAGAAAAATTCTGGGTACTCTGTGTGACCACTGTATGCATGAGTGTCTGTGCAGTACATTCATGGGTACTTTGCATGTGGTGAAAAGCTCCCATTTTACTTCTGCAGCACTTTGGAATTTTTTGGACACAAGACAGTTGCATTTTGTTAACAATGCAGAAAAATTTTGAGCACTCTGTATGAACACTGCATGCATGAGTGACAGCGCAATATATTTTTGGGGTATTAACATGTGGTGTAATACTCCCATTTCTCTTCTCAGCACTCAGGAATGTTCTGGACACAAGACTGTTGCATTTTGGTGATGCTGATAAATTCTGGGACTCTGTGAGACCGCTGTTCATATCAGTGACTGTGCAATACATTCGGGGACTTGATGCATGGTATAACACTCCCATTTCAATTCTTCAGCACTTGGGAATTTTCTGGACACAATGCAGTTTCTTTTAGATTAGCAGAAAACTTCAAAGCGGACCCGTGGTGATCAATGCATGCATGAGTGACTACACAATACATTCTGGGGATCTTTGTATGTGGTGTAGCACTTCCATTCTCTTCCTCAGCACTTGGGAAGTTTCTGGACAAAAGACAGTTGCATTTTCATGATGCAAAACAATTCATGGACTCTGTGTGACCACTGCATGAATGAGTGATTGCTCAATACATTCTGGGGTCTATGCATGTTGTGTAACTCTCATTTCACTTCCTCAACACTTTGGAATTTTGGACACAAGACAGTTTCATTTTGGTGATGCAGAAACTTGGGGAAAATCTGGTGTGTGACCACTGCATGCATTAGTGATTATGCAATTCATTCTGAGGACCTTTACAAATGGTGTAGCTCCATTTTACTTTCTCACCAGTTGGGAATTTTCTGGACACAATGCAGTTTCATTTTGATTAGCAGAAAACTTAGGGACACTGTGTAACCACTACTGAATGATTGATTGTACAATACATTCTGAGGGACTATGCATGCTGTGTAACTCTCCATTTCACTTCTTCAGCACTTTGTAATTTTCTGGACACACACAGTTTCATTTTGGTGATACAGAAAACTTCTGGGGACTCTCTGTTTGACCACTGCATGCATTATTAACTGCACAATACATTCTGGGGATCTTTTGAATGTGGTGTAGCACTCCCATTTCTCTTCCTCAGCACATGGGAAGTTTTGGGACAAAAGACAGTTGCATTTTCATGATGCAAAAATTCCTATGGACTCTGTGTGACCACCGCATGAACTAGTGATTGCTCATCACATTCTGGGGACTATGTATGTTGTAACCTCCATTTCACATCCTCAGCACTTTGGAATTTTCTGGACACATGACAGTTTCATTTTGGTGATGCAGAAAACTTTGGGGGAAAATCTAGTGACCACTGCATGCATTAGTGATTGTGCAATTCATTCTGAGGACGATACAAATGGTGTAGCTCTCCCATTTTACTTTCTCTCACCAGTTGGGAATTTTCTGGACACAATGCAGTTTCATTTGATTAGCAGAAAACTTCTGGGGACTCTGTGTGATCACTGTACAGCATGAGTGACTGCACAATACATTCTGGGACTTGCAAGTGCTATAGCACCCCATTTCACCTCTGCAGCACTTGGGAATTTTCTAGAAACAAGACAGTTGCATTTGAGGAAGCAGAAAAATTCTAGGGACTCTGTGTGACCACTGCATGTATGATATGATGGTGACTGCACAATACCTTCTGAGTGACTTTGCATGAGATGTATCGCTGCCATTTAATTTCTGCAGCACTTTGGAATTTTCTGGGCACAAGACAGCTGCATTTTGGCAATTAAGAAAACTTGGGACACTGTGTAACCACTGCATGAATGATTGATTGTACAACAACATTCTGGGGACTATGCATGCTGTGTAACTCTCCCATTTACCTTCTTCAGCACTTTGTAATTTTCTGGACACAACACAGTTTCATTTTGGTGATACAGAAAACTTCTGGGACTCTCTGTTTGACCACTGCATGTATTATTAACTGCACAATACATTCTGGGAGACCTTGAATGTGGTGCAGCACTCCTATTTTGCTTCCCTCAGCACTTGGTAATTTTCCAGGACACACAAGACTGTTACATTTTTGGTGATGCAGACAAATTTGGGGAATCTGTGCAACCACTGCACACATGAGTGACTGCTCAACACATTCGTGGGGTCTTGCAAGTGGTGCAACATTCCCATTTCACTTCCTCAACACTTGGGATTTCTCTGTACGTAAGACAGTTCCATTTTGAGGAATCAGAAAAATTTTGGGACTGTGTGTGATCACTGCATGCATGAGTGACTGCACAATACATTCTGGGGACTTTGCATGTAGTGTAAAGCACTCTATTTCATTTCCTCAGCACTTGGGAAGTTTCTGGACACAGGGCAGTTGCATTTTCCTGAAGCAGAAAAATTTGGGATTGTGTGTCATCACTGCGTGCATGAGTGAGAGCACACATTCTGGGGGCTTTTGCATGGTGTATCACTCCCCATTTCATTTCCTCAGCACTTGGGAAGTTTCTGGACACATGACAGTTGCATTTTTCAAGATGCAGAAAGATTCTATTGACTCTAGTGTGACAACTGCATGAATGAGTGATTGCACAATACATTCTGGAGACTATTCATGCTGTGTAATCCTCTCATTTCACTTCCTCAGCACTTTGGAATTTTCTGGACACAAGCAGTTGCACTGTGGCAATGAGAAAATTCTAGTGGACTCTCTCTGACCTGCATGCATTAGTGACTGCACAATGCATTCTCAGGGACTTTGCATGTTGTGTAGCACTCCTACTTTACTTCCTCAGCACTAGAAAATTGTCTGGACATAAGACAGTTGCATTATGAGGAAGCAGAACAATCTGGGGACCGTGTGTGATCACTGCATGCATGGTGACAGCACAATACATTCTAGGGTTTTTGGCATTTGGTGTAGCACTCCATTTCACTTCCTCAGCACTCTGGGAAGTTTCTAGACACAAAGAGTTGCATATGGAGATGCAGAAAATTCTGGGGACTCTGTGTGGCCACTATGCACATGAGTGACTGTGAAATACATTCTGGGGACTTTGCTTGAGGTGTAACTCTCCCATTTCACTTCCTCAACACCTTGAAATTTTCCTGGACAAAAGACAGTTGCATTTTGGTGATGTATAAAACTTCTGGGAACTCTTGGTGACCACCACATGCATTAGTGACTACACAATACATTCTGGGGACTTTGCATGTTGTATAATGTTCCCATTTCACTTTCTCAGCACTTGGGAATTTTCTGGACACAAGACTGTTGCATTTTGGCAATGCAGAAATATTCTGAGGACTGTGTGTGACCACTGCATGCATGAGTGACTGTGAAATACAGTCTGGGGTCTTTCAAGTGGTGTAACACTCCTATTTCACTTCCTGAGCACTCAAAATTTTCTGACACAAAACAGTTGCATTTTGAGGAAGCAGAAATATTCTGAGGACTGTGTGTGATTACGATGTCTTCTCTGCCATGAAAAATTCCTGAGTCTCACTTCGCGGAAGTATTCCTCCATGGCAGAGAAGACATCACAGACAGGGAAGAAATCACAAACAGTAAAACTACTATGGATAAGAAAAAGAAACCATATGAGTTTACTCCATCAAGTGGCCGTAACAAGAAACTGGACAAATATATTAATTGCTTTCGACAGAGAGTTACTGGTGAGATTCTTAATAGGCAGAAACAGGCCCGCTACAACCTCTCCATTGAACAGAGGGCTATACAAACACTAAAATCAAACCATAACATTGTCATAAAAAGCTGATAAAGGCTCGGCATTGGTGATATTGAATCGAAGATTACATTACGGAAGCCAACCGCAGCTAAGTGACCTTACTTACTACAAAGTACTGGAAGTGACCCAACTACAGAATATAAAAGAGAACTACAAAAGTTAATTAAAAATATTTCCAGAGCATGTCCAAGACAAACTAAAGGACCTAGTCCCCAGTGAACCTAAGCTAGGGACATTCTACATGCTTCAAAAATACATAAGCCTGGTAATCCTGGTAGACCCATAGTCTCTGGTAATGGCACCCTGACGAGAGGATATCAGGATTTGTAGAAGCTTATTTTCAAACCGCTGGTTATACAAAGGGATAGTTACATCAAGGACACTACTCACTTCCTACATAAACTTTCTGGTTTTAAGGACTTACCACCTGATACCCTTTTAGCCACGATGGATGTAACCTCCCTACACTAATATTCCACACACAGATGGCATTTCAGCCTGCCTCAAATATCTGCATGACAAAGAATTGGACCCCAACATTGACCCTGGAGTTGTGGGTAAACTCACTGAATTCATTCTGACACATAACAACTTCAGCTTTAATGGTAAACATTATGTTCAAACTATAGGAACTGCAATGGGAACCAGGATGGCTCCACAGTATGCTAATCTTTTATAGCGAATTTGGAGGAGGATTTTCTAAGGCACTGTACACATAAACCACTGGCTTATTTCTGCTACATTGATGATTTGTTTATAATTTGACAGAGGGCACTGACATATTAAAGATTTTCACCAAGAACTTAATAACCTCCACCCAACTATAAAGCTTTCCTAGAATATTCCTCAAGTGTACATTTTCTGGATACCACTGTCACTATTAAGGATGGTACCTTACATACCTGTCTTTACAGGAAACCAACAGACAGACAGAGATACTTACACAAGAAAAGTAATCACCCGAGCCACACAAAGAAATCTGTTATATATAGTCAAGCACTCGCATCACCGCCTCTGTTCAAATGAGGAAGACAGAGACACACATCTGGCGATGTTGAAAACACCTTATTGAGCAGGGACACTCATCCAGGGAAATTGACAGAGCAGTGGAACGTGCAACACAGGTCCCAAGAGAACAGCTGCTGCAATATAAGGAATGGATGACTACCAGCAGAATACCCTTAGTAGTCACATACCATCCTGACCTTGAACTCCCACGAAGATTACTAGGATCTCCATCCAATAATTAGTGAGGATGAAACCTTAACTGTATTTTCAAGAACTGCCACTACTATCTTTAAACAACCACCTAATTTAGCCAACCTGATTATTAGGAGTCAACTTGAACCGAACAGAATACCATGACATCATATGGTACACGACCCTGTCATCAACGCACATGTAAGACATGTAACCTCATTTCCACTTCAGACTGTGTGGTTACATCACAAAACAGACTATTCAGGATACAGGGGAATTATACATGTACATCAAGTAATGTGGTCTACTTTATCCAATGCAAGAAATGTCCTCGCACAGGTTATGTGGGGGAGACAAGCCAACAACTCCGCACTAGAATGAATTCACACAGACATTCTATTAATCACAAGATGATTGAGAAACCAGTAGCCCAGCACTTCTCCCAGGATGACCACTCAATCTCAGATATGTCTGTGATGGTCTTAAAAGGACATTTCAACAGTACACAACAGAGACGGGCTTCGAAATTAGACTTATTTTACTTCTCAATATGGTGGCAGATGGATTGAATATTGATGTTGGGTACATGACACATTATTCCACTTAAACTTACACAGACCTTTACTTTAAAAGATGGACATGAACAGTTTAGTTCTTCAACGGCCTTTGATTTTGTAAGTTTATGGTTATCTCATTGTTGATTTTCACCTTAACACTGTGGTGAGTGCTTGAGTGTGTGTGTGTGTGTGTGTGTATACTGATGTATGTATGTATGTGTGTTTGGTGTGTTTGGTGTGTATTTTTGTGTGTTGTGGTAGGTGTGTATGTGTGTTTGTTGTGCGTGGTGTGGTGTGGTGTGTGTGGAATGTGTTTGCTATATTTGTTGTGTGGGTGTGCAGGTGTGTGTGTGTGGGGTGGTGTGGTGTATGTACACACATATGTGTGGGTGGAGCGTGGCATGGGGCAGTTGTTATGTGGCTAGAACACTTAATTTTCACATAGTGTGCATTTATTTCCTTCTATTAGTTGTCAGTGGTGGATTTCACACTGTCACATCTTTAACTGCTCATATTAAGATGCATATCTCATTTACTTGGGGGTTCATTAAAGGTGTAATTCCTTTGGGTTTTCATTTAGATTGCTTAGACTGATTCTGTGCATTTTTGTTATACACAGAATCTGTGTTGAAATCTGCATTTATCAGGCTTATGGTCTCGTTTTCTTGGGGGTCATTGTCAAGTTTTGTTTTTTTTTTTTGCACTTACACTTACAAGTGATACTTTCATGCATCGTGTTTATATGTGTAGGTTAATTTGAGGCTTGATTTCAACTTGCAGTTATACCTAATTTCAGGATTTTGTCTCTCATTATCTGTCCTTTAATATACAGGACAATTGGAATGTAAGTTGTAAGCTCATCTTACATGTATTAGAGAGAATGCCACCCAAGGTTTTTTTATACTAGAATGCTTTCTTGGCATACTGAGACATTTTAAAATTTATGTGACAAGAACTCTTTGGCTGTAGAGAATTCTTGATAACCTTTGCCCTTCTGAGGTCCTCAGATAAAGGCATACTGGTGTTAATTAGCTTCTCTGACGTAATCTTCTATTATGTTTTAAATGTATATGTTAAACCAATGAGAATTATTTCTGCTTTTTCTATATAACCTGGTGTTAATAGTATGGGATACTTGAAAAAACTGCCACAAAGCTTCTGAAGAAGGACCTGGTTGGTTCGAAAGCTAAAGCACTTTGTTCTTTTCTGTAACATCCATGTTGGTCCAATAAAAGGTATCAAATCATTTGTTTCTGGCTCTGTTTTTAAAAGGACCAATACAGCACCTACAACATTTTTCTACTCTTCTTGGAGAATTATAATCAAATGATCATGCATTCACTTCGCTCAACCAATCAGTGATCAATGCTACATTCATAATGACAAATAAAAAAAAGACTTATTTTAGCATTCTTTTCTGTTCTTTACTTTAAATTTTAGTAACTAATTTCATAAGCAGAATTACCCACTTCTGGGATTGCATTATGCTGAATTTATGCACTTCATTGGTACAGTATTTGAAGGCATTCTGCTATACCTAATGCATCCCAATGTACCTAGAACATGCAGTTGTTCAGCACAATGCATAGCATTTTGGAATCTATGCTTAAATAGAGGATTGTGAAATTGCTTGAGGACAATGGACTCCAGGACAGTTGGAAGTAAGGATTTGTACAGGAAAAATCCTGCCAAACATATCTAGTTGACTTCTTCAATGGGGTAACAAGGTCACTGGATAAGGGCAATGCAGTAGACGTCTTCTACTGGAATTTCAGCAAGACCTTTGACCCAGTATCCCACAGAAGGTTAATCAGTAAGTTGAGGGACCCAGGAGCATGTGAGAAGCTGATGAGGTAGGTTGAGTCATGGTTACATGATAGACAGCAGACAGTGTTAGTTGGTGGAGAACTTTCCTAACCCAGAACCATAACCAGAGAGGTCTCACAAGGCTCAGTACTTGGACCAGTACTGTTTAACGTTTTCATTGCAGACATATTAGTGGGGATAAAAAGTAAGATCACTCTCTTTGTTGATGACACAAAGATCTATATGGAAGTAGATAGTGAAATGGATGTCAAGATTCTCCAGGAGGACTTGCTATTTTAGAGAGATGGTCAGACACATGTCAGCTAGGATTCAACACAAACAAAGTGCAAAGTTGTGCACCACGGAGCCAGAAATTATGGGAATAGCTACTGATTAGGTGGGGTGAAGCTATTACCCACTATGGAGGAATGGGATATGGGTGTACTGGTATCTGGAGAAATTAACCACTCTGTGCAGTGCAGGAGGGCAGCAGCAAAGGTGAACAAAATTCTTGGGTGCATTACAAGGGGTATCACATCCAGATGGGTGGAGGCCATTCTGCCCCTGTACATGTCCGTGGTGAGACTGCACCTGGAGTACTGTGTGCAATGCTGTCAACTGTATTTAAAAAGGGACATCAAGCTGCTGGAGGGAGTTCAAAGTAGAGTAACAAAAATGATCCAGGGGCTGTGGGAGATGCCTTATGAGGAGAGACTGAGGGAGCTCAACATGTATTCTCTGCAGGATAGAAGAGAGAGGAGAGACATGACTGAGACTTTCAAGTACTTAAAACACAGTAATATGGTTAGCACTGAGGGTTTGTTTAGGCTGAAAAGTGGGAGAGAAACCAAAGGACACAGCCTGAAGCTGGAGGATGGAAGATTCAGAAGGGAAATAAGAAGGCACTATCTCATGGAAAGTGTGGTGACAGGATGAAATGCACTGTCTGAGGAATTGGTAGCATTAAAGACAGCTGGTAGGCTCAAGAGGGGCTGGGACAGTGTCAAGGGGATGGTAAGGGTGAAATGGGAAAGGGGAGGGAGCAGCAGCAGTTTGCTAAACTGAGTGCTGTACAATTGATCTGACTTGATAGACTGTAAGGCCTTTTTCTGAGGGCAAGTTTGCACGTTCATATGTAAAATTTTGGCTATGTCAACTCACAATGTGGAAAGTATAAACTATTGCCATCTTTTTTGGAATTACTGTATACAAATACAAAACAGGGATGCCATATTTTAAGAACCATCAAACCATGTTCACAGAACTTTAAAAGGTCTATAAATCAATGTAATCTTTCAGAAAATGATTTGAGCATCACTGTAGATCCAGCTTAGATAGTTGATCACTTTTATATAAATTGCTTTCTTAAGTCATAAAAGGATTTCCCAACTGTCTAAAATTGATTTAAGAGGACTGACTAATTGTTATTAAAGCATAAATTCATTGTTGTAAGTCTTGTAATGATCTGCCAGCATTTCACACTTAACAGTTTGCATAAATCTCTGGTAAATAATTTTAAAGGATCAGTTGGTGACTGGTATAATATCAAATCTGTATAATCTGTAATACTAAAATAGGGCTTCAAAATTGTTTGTTAGGTCACACAATGACCTGCTGGTAGTTTGCCTAAATGTGAGCAGCTTGCTTTTAAGTTAAAAATATAGAGTTGGATTTTCAGTCATGATGCTGTAAGCACACATCCTTATTTTGGGCTATACCTGCAGCGTCATAAATGTAGCAAAATGTGTGAATGCTTTTTTCAAATGTTGTGACACATGTACAGCAATTCTAAAAGATTTACAGTAATTTTCTTTTTTATTTTAGTCTTTGGTAACCGGGTAAGGCCCACTAGGCACAAGTGTCTGTTTTCAGGGGTGACCTGGGAGCACGTTGCATTTAAGTGACTTGCTCAGAGTTATACAGTATGCAAGTGGAGGTTGTGAGAATCAAACTCAGGTCTGGTCTGCTGGATGTACCAAGCTCGTTCACACCTCATTCTACTAACCTCTAGGCTATACTGCCAGCCCAAATAACTGCACATGCATCAAATACTGGTGCATGCATCATGGTATGGTTACCATTTTGCTGCAAGTGGTGGCAGATGTGGACAATTGTAAGAATAACATTGGCAGACTGAGGCAGACACAAGACTGTTGAACCACAAATCCTCAAAGCATGGCTGCAAATTCAGCCCACAGACACTACAGTAGTCTACTATGAAAATAATCAAGATTGTATGGCTAACCAATCCATTTCATTAACAATCTATAACTTATACCTTAATCTGCTTCTAAACAAGTGAGAAATGTCTAATATATCTAGATCAATTTGAGATCATGTTAACATAATACTGCAATCAGCATGTATTTGTGTATGATTTGAGAACTAGCAAATACTGTAGGTATTCCATTCTGCAAAATTATAAAATGAGCATTTATTTTACTGTGCTGTATCAATTTACCCCAGGAAACACGATTCCATACCTCATTGGGCCACCCTGCCATCTCTTTGATGCAAATCTCAAAAATGAAATAATTCAAACTGAATGTGATCTTTGGTCAATTGTTACCTACTGTAGTGAGCTTAAAAGTATTTCATGATTGCCAGTCATTTCCCATTTAATGATAACCGTGGTGTTAGTGAGAACTGAAGGACTGATCTCAATGGGAACTGAAGTACTCAACATATTTATAGGCCATATATAGAGCAAGACTCATCAATAAAGCACACTTATACACTGCAGTATTAAGTAACAGTAGAACTGAAGAAGACCACCACTTCTGGGGGAGAGGTCAAGTCACTCTCATTCTTCTTCACTTCAGGGCTCTTTTTGAGTGATGGCTACCAACTGTGTCAAATTGTGTATGATTTTGTGATGCAAGCTAGTCTGCAAGAACCTGAACAGAGACAGCACAGATGTTTCACTTTGACATGATCTAAAAGTCAAATCCTAGCCTTTAACAGTGAAGGGCTTAAGAGACTCAACCACTAGGTCACCTAGCTCCTTGTGTTTCCTTTTAATTTGACAGTGATTTAAAAATAATGTGATGTAAATTGAACTTTACTAAACTGGCGCATAGAAAATAAATAACACACATACTCACACACAGACACACTGAAAAGGCAGTTTCTGTGCTCTGACTAGGACGCCTTTCAGTTTGCCTGCCATGTTTATGTAGTCAGAGCTTATTCTTCTAGGAGGTTTTGGACAGAAGCACCAATTCTGATGATGCTGCTGACTGTAACCATGAAAAGTGTTCTCTTGTCATTACTGCCACTTCCTGGGGAAAGCCTGGCAGTTAGCAGCAGGCAAGTTCACATGTAGTAACAAAGTGGGATACACATACTATTAGAGTACAGGAGGACAAAGAGGAGGAAGATAATAACCAGTTAAGGGTTACTATGCTCACCAGTAGACTAATTAATTTAATTTACTTTAGCTAACACTTTTGACAAGGATGATTCACTAAGGCAAAATAAATAAACAAATAATCGCAAATTTCCTGGTGCATCTGGGGCGGGGGGGCCTTACTAAATATTTGAAAAAAAAATTGCTTACATTCTCAACATATAATTACTGGCTAGCTGTAATAATATACAGAAACAAGACCCAGATACAATACAGTACATGTTTGTGACTCCACAACCATGTATTATAAGTCATGTGTTTTGAAGGTCTCTGTCTCTGTCTCATTCACAGCTGAATTCTTTCTTTTTTTACTTTTACTTTCGGTTTGTGCTGGCCCCTGCACTACACATCATTGGGAATCACCTGGACATCTGTCTCCCTCTTATCTGCCCTTGGTGTTCTCCCATGGAGTCTTGGCTGCTCCCCCCAGGCAGGGATGAGGTGGGCCTCGTACACCTGAGTCTTTCCTGTTCTCATCAGGACACCGGGAAGGCAGAGGTTGGGGATCTGTGCCAGTGCTCTGTCTTCTCAGAGTGCAGGGAGCTGTTTTTTTATGTTCCGTGGATGTGCAATGCACCATGACATCAAGGCTAGATCACCATCTGTCGTGCCTCCCCTCCTGTGAATGGCTGTTGCTTGCTATTCCTCTCTCCTCAGTCAGAGGTCAGTTATGCACCAAGCCTCATCCCCACTCCCTCCCCAGAGAAGGTGAGCAGTCTGTGGATGCTAAAGCCCCCTCTTCCTAGCCCACCCTCCGACTTCATGGGCATGTTCCCAAACCCGGGTCATCAGTGTAGCGAGCGGTAGCACTTCCACTGTGTCAGCGGGCCAGTACTCAGCTGAATTCTTTCCCTGGCAGTTTGTCTCTATGTCAATTTCTCTGTCTCTCATTGCTGCAAACAGTTCACATACCAGTGATGCCACTGCTCCACAAACTCTGGTCCCTATTCCTTTGTTGGTTTTCTAGGCAGAGAAAAAAACTATCTGTTGCATTTTAATGAAATCATATCAGGTTGATCCTGTCATGTATTTGTGTGTCTGCAGATGAAAACACATTCATACTCATTAATTTCTTAAATGTAATACTGTTGGCAGCAGAAGTAAAACAAAGAGTGAGCACAAACCTAAGTTCATCAGCAGATACACAAAGTAGGATCATTCAGATTTTTTGTTAAAATAATATGAAATCTGAAAACAAAACAAGAATTTCAAACATAAGTAGTGTTTTATTTGCTAAAATACAACATCCACTGTTTGGAGAAAAAAAAGGTGCAACATCTGAAAAAACAGTACACTCCCTCAGAGTGTGTAATGACTCGTTAAACTCAGTCATGGAGTTTATCTATCATTACACTCCTTGGGTGTGTACAAACAAGTCACACTAAATCACTTACAATAAATATTATATATGATACCAAAACAGTAAATACATAGGCACAGCACATAGCAAAAATAGTTCTGGTGGGATCTAATGAGGAGGCAATCTAATAGCCATTACAACTAGATATGAGCAGCCACACCAAATTAAGAGGGGTACATGAGGGGTAGCATAGCAAGGAGGGAGAGATGGGTAGGGAAAAGGAGCAGGTAGAGGGGGTGTTGGACCACAGTTAGGTACTTTAGCTACAGACACAAACAAATGAAGTAAAATTACAAAGTTAAGCTTTTAGACAATAGGGCAGAGGAGGAGGGGGTTAGACCAAATATGTGGAAGCCTATTGGAAAAAGTAATGTGCCCAGTAGATGTTTAAGGGCAAGGGATATAGGAAGAGGAGGTGAGATGCAGCTATGAAGAGAGAGAAGAAGAGGGGTAAAATAAAAATTGAGTTGAAGATGGTAGGCAGAGAACCAAGTAAAGAATTTGAGATGAGGGACATGCAATGAAAGAGATATGTATTATCTAGTGAGGGAAGGGAGAAGTTAACATGTATAAGGCAGTAAAAAGTACAGGGATAACAGTCAATGGAAAAGTAGCAGAATGGACTGAAGAGAGTTCCTGTCTATCCTGGGTAGAATTAAGGCAGCATTATTATGCTCATCCCCACAGTCAAAGGGAGAGTATCCTTTTCGTAATGCTCTCATGCTAGACTGGGACAGGAAAGTTCTGATAAAGTGGCCAATTTCCTGGAGATTGTTTTTTTGTATGTATGGTATCTATGTTACGTAATAAATCAAGATTATAATCTAGACACTTCCAGATACTGTACTTAAAGCCCCATGAAGAGTCATCAAGGGTTATCAAGAACAGGGGTGACAGGATTTAAGCCAACTGCTATACAGTGCCAAAGGTCATGGAGACTATACTTTGCTGTTGAGAGAATTTGTTGGCACTCCCCCTTTTCTGGATGTTGTAAAACTGCACTGGAGCTGGGCTTTTAAACTGAGAAGAGGAGGACCACTGGTAAATTGCAGTGTGTCATTCATATGCAAACAGTGGAAGCCAGTGAGAAGATGCACTATATGTATGGATATATTGGAAAAATATCAAATAAATTAAACTGAAATTAATTGGGATTTCCTGTGATATATTGCAATGTCTCTAGATAGTCAGCATCATGACACTGGCTACCACTGTGTGGATGTTCAAGAAGACAACAGAAATGTTGTATATACCTGAGCCAATTGACAGTAGCAAATAGAAAAATCTGCTTTTAAAACTGAGTGCTTGAGGTGCTATTACATTACAATATTAGTTTATATATCCATTTAATTAACAAAGGTGTCAAATTCAATGTCCCTGGCTAGCAACTTCAGGAATATACAATTGCCATAAAATATAAGCTGCCGGTGGCAGTTTTATACAATATTGCCAGCAGAAAAACAAATTACTCATATCTCATAATTGTACATTATACCAATCAATTACTTCTTACATCTTTGACTAGGAATTGAGGGTCCTTAATACATAGGAAAGAGGGTTTGTAGGACACTAACAAGCTTGTCAATGTTTTACATGGTGCTTATTTTATTTAGTTCAACATATTAATATAACCATAAGAAAGGCTCCCTGAGATAATCTCATTTTGTGGTATATCCTGGGAAAAGAGGCAGGTTAAAAGTTCTTTGATGGTTTTATTGAGTTGCTTGTACAATTCTGTGATTTCTTTGGGTCAAGTTCAATGGGATGTCTAGTATTTCATTGTGGATAAGCAGATCATTGCTGCTGCTTGGAAATGAAGGTGTGTACTTCTGTGTAAATGGTCTGTAGGGTTATTCACATACAAATGTAGCCTTCACAGTCATTCCATTGGACCCAGTCCCGGATACTGTCTTTTATTAAAGATAGTGTTGAAAAAGGAGTGCTGGGGTGGGAATGCTGATGAGGGATGTGTAATTTATTTTTACAATTATCTTGCAATATGGGCTAATATGTGGGAGCTGGTGCAGATAACAGCCAACTGGTAACAGAGTCAGTGAGAGATGGTGGGCACTTGCTAGTAACAGTTCTACTGTACATTGTTCCCTGAACCCCCCCCCCCTCCGGAATGATGGACGTCACAACTTCTTCCTTTTTTGATTGCTTGTTGACAAGGTTTATTTTGGCACAAAGAATATTTACAACACCCTTGTTAATATTTCAGTTTTCCATACAAAAACAGTTCAATCCAGATTTCTTGGTTCCAGCCTCTTCCTTCTTCTGGTTGTTCATCCATCTTGCTTTCCGAGTCAGGACACTGTGAATCCGGCCCCCTCTTCCACACCAGAACCAGGCCGGCACCACCTACCAGGGCCTTCACCCTCCAGGCCAGGATACTTCTGAATCCAGTGCCTGGACCTATCCTCTTCACCACTTTTACACCATGTCTGGGTTCCTTGTCCCCAGCCCATGTACCCTACCCCCTCTCCCTTTCCCTTCCCCCTCCGCTCCTCCTTTTCTTCTTCCACTGCCCCTCCTCCATCTTGTGATGGATGTAGGTCCCCATCCCTTGCAGGCTAGTACCTCAGATCTTTCCTGGCTATTTCTCTCACTAGCTTCCCAAATGGCCTCAGGAATAGGCATATGCCGAATTCCGACAGGTGCACCCCATCAGACCTGTATACTGCCAGCTGATCAAAGGAAATGTCCTTGTGCTGCAGGTGTACACCCCCATTTCAATTGCCACCCTTGCTACTCTCCTATTCAGAAATTTTCTCGCCTTCTCAATCAGCCGGATGTCCTTAGCCCCCCTCCAGACCCGTCGGCAAGTGATATTGGATCAGACGATTGCCACTCTTAGCCACCACTCTTTAATCTGTTCTAAATCCCCTAGGATATTCCTTCCCAGCTCCCCCCATGGCAGGCCCCCTAAATCATTGCTCCCCAAATGGATGATCACACAGTCTGGTGTGCCCCATTGGACCATGAGCTCATCCAACAGTGGCAAGAGCTGTGCCCATCTCATGCCCCTAATGCCCTTCCATAGCACCCTTGTGTGTTCCATGTTGTAACGCAATTCTGCTCCTCTGGAAGTGGCCACTGCAAACCTTTCTGCCCAATAGATGAAAGAGTGACTCACTATCCAAATCTTCCCTTTGGAACCTGTCATGAAAACAAAAGAAACATTATGAGTTGCTGTTACATATACCTGACATATCTCTTGTAGCAGCCAGACTTCCAGCACCCCACCTTCTTTACCTCTTCCACTGCAGCCCCATTTTCTGCTGCCTCCATGGCTACCCCAATTCAAAAGGAATGTGGGGTGAATTTGCCTGGGTCCTCCCCAATGAAAGCCAGTGCCCTCTTGTGCACTGCCCCAACCTGAAAACCAGTGACTGGGGAACCATCCCCATTCCCGAAAAAGGCCCCCCAGGCCTCCCTCGTTGGCTCACATATGCCTCCAGTGCCCCCACGGCACAACTGGTAGACTTTGGCTGCCTCACCAATGACACTTTTGTCCCCTTTCACTTTTGGTCAGTTTTGGACCTGGCCAGGTGAATGACTACTCCATCCTGCCTCCACCATATGTCTTTGTGTTGCAATGCTTGCACCCCAGCCAATTTTTATGGGGCCATCACTTCCTCAACCTGGAAGGCCCCCACTGCCATGACCGCAAAAATGGCTCAGAACAGGACTGCTTCCTTGGCTAAGGAACACACCTGATGCATTGCTCCCAGGACCTCTGCCAGCAACCACCCCCTTATGGGGCACTTCCCATCCGACCTGGTTATCTGCCCCCTCTGCCAGCCTACAACCATCCTTTTATGTCCTGCTTGGCTGCTACATTGGGCCAACTCCTGTCCTGGCATACCCAACTGATGCCAGCCAGTTGCACTACCACTGTGGTGTGTGATAGCCCTTACTCCCATTTTTCTACTATATACCTCCTTACCTGCTCATCCTGGACTGGCTCATCCCTGCCCCACCCATGCTTTCCTCTGAATTCCTGAAATCTTGCCCACCCCAATTTGTAGCCTTCAACATGTTAGCTGACCAGAAACTCCATTACAGTGCCCTGGCTGTGTCCCTCCAGCCTCCCTTAACTGGTTCGGGACCCTGGTCATGTGTGGCACTGCCTGTGGCTTCAGCTCCTGAAACCTTCTGAGCTGCAAACGGGAAAGACTGTCAGCCACCTCATTCTTCAGACCCTCAATATGTTGTACTCTAAAAGATAGATTCAGCTGCAGCCCCAATAATACCATGCAACTGAGTAGCCTGCCCACTGTTTCTGTCCTCCCCTTCCTTGGCTATTAATCACATCCACTTCCCGTTTGTTGTCACACCAGAACATAATGCATTTTCCCTTCATTCTAGAGCCCCATACTTCCATAGCCACCCATATCGTGAATATCTCCAGAAATGTGATGTCCTTCAACACCCCCCACACTTTCCACTGCTCTGGCCACACCTCCCACATCCAGTCTCCCTGGAAGTATGCCCCCATCACTAGGACGCCTAAGGCATCTGTGAATAACTGCAAATCTGTACTCCACTCCCACTCATCCTGCCAGAATGTCACCCCATCATTGCTGTTGAGGGAAGTCCTCCCATACCTGGAAGAACTCCCCGCACTCCTTTTGGCACATCTATCCAGTGGCGCGGCAGCTTCACCTTCCCCGTGGCCCTTCCCAGTCTTCTTGTAAATGCCCTGCCTGGGCCGATAGCCTTGCAGGCAAAATTAAGGTACCCAGTAGTTGTTGTATTTGTACCAGTGGCATCCTTCTCCTCCCAGTCACGTGGGCCTGTAGGCCCTTGAGGCACACCACTTTGTTCCTGGGGAGCCTGAAACAACCCCCTTCTGTGTCCACCTCTATGCCCAAGAACTCTAGGCTCCAGGTGGTGCCCTCAGTTTTGCCCTGTGCCAGCGGTATCCCTATCCACTGACACATCTCCTCAAAATCCCACAGCACCATCCGTGCCTCTTTCCTTGATTCCCTGATGAGGAGGAAATCATCCAAGTAGTGTACTACTCTCCTATGCCCATACCTGGCCCTGAATACCCATTGTTCCCAGGTGCTGAATGCCTCAAAAGTGGAACATGCCACTGAGCACCCCACTGGCATAGCTTTGTCAAAATAGATGCCCCCTTGGAATTGGAAACCCAATAGGTCCCAATCCACTGATCTGATGTGCAAGACTCGATGTCCTTTTTCACCAACCACACCCCTTCTATTCCCCTGATGAGTGTTATTTATTTATTTATTAAATTTTGGTGACTGGGTAGGCTCACTGAGCCATGGAGGTCCCTTTTCAGGGGCGACCCGCGGGATTACATGGTAAAATAGGACATACAGTGGGAGTACAATAAATATGTCGGAGCAACTGATACACATCGTAGCTTTAACATGATTTGTAACAGAGTTAAGATTTACAGATATTTAAATACAGGGAATGCTCAAACTTTCAGTGAAGTGAACTGGCATAGGGCATTCGGCAATTAGAGAACCCTGGTGGGCATAAAAAGGTGCATTAAGTAGGTGAGACCAGCTTATTGTAGATAGAGGCATATGCTTGTATAGGAGAGACATGGGGAGATTTCAGGTACCATGGCAGTGGCAAGTGGTGACAGCAAGCAAGTGGGACTTGAGCCTAGTGCAGAATGTTTTGATTGAGGGGGCATCCTGCATCCGAGGTGGATGGTTGTTCCACAGGGATGTGGCAACGTAGGAAAAGGACTTGCCCCCTGCCTTGGTCTTAACTCTGGGAACCTCAAGAAGAGTTTTGCTGGAGATCCGGAGGTTATGGGGGTTTAGCTTGGTGGTAATCAGTCCTGAGAGACTAGGTGGGGTGGTGGAGCCAATTAGCTTGTATGCTAGGCAAAGTAGAGGGTACTGGAGGCCAGCTTCAAAAGAAGGCCAGTTGATAAGTGCTAGAGTGTTGCAGTGGTGACTTCTGGACTGGGACTGTGTGGCAGAGCGAACCACCTTGTTATATAAGACCTGTAGTCTACTGAACCCAAGCTTCGCCATGACCTGAATGACAGGGGCTGTGTAGGTCAGCGTGGGGAGGAGTATGCAAGAGGCAATAGCAATCCAAGCTTCAAGAATCAACTGGTCTTTGAGGTGGTAGAGGGTGCCAAGTTTCCCATGTATGGTTTTGGTAACTTGGTCGACATGGTCCTTTAGTGTGAACCCTTGGTACAGGGTGAGGCCTAACTATTTTAGGGAGGCTATCACCTCTGTGCGGTACTTGGCCCTAGAGGTGAGTTGTAGGAGTTGTGTTCTGTCTTTGCCAAGGGATCTTGGTCCGAACAACATGGCCTTGGTTTTAGCATTATTCAGAACCATTCTGTTCTCTGTTAACCAGTGCTCCAGTGACAGGAGGTCTTCTTGGAGGAGGGGGCAGAGGGCCGCCAGGTTGTCCGCCTGTTCAAAGGAGGCATATGACACTGCCCTCACGTGGTCTGCTATGCCCTCATTCACTGATGAGCCTTCAGGGTAAGACAGGTGGTGAATCAGGTGGAATTCTCCTTCTGCCTTCTTGGGTATGATTCCCAATGGGGAAACTCAGAAATGTGCACATGGGGGGGGCACCAGTGGCCCCTCCACCCGGCCCGCCTTGATTTCCTTTATAATCTTGGTCCCCACTGTGTTCTCCTTCCCCTTCACTGACCCGAGATTCTTAGCCCACATCCCCGCCCACCCTCCTAGAAACCTCAGTGGGAAACCCATCTGAAAACCTTTCCTGAGCAGCTCCCCTGCTGCCTTAATCGGGTAGTCCATGGTCATTCCTCTACCGCTGCCAGTGAAATGGGTGTACGTTCCAGGGTGTACCCCCACTGCCCTCCCCTTGGCTCTTCCTTAATGCCAGCCATTGGATGCAAAGTGCTGTCCCCAGTGGCTGCCCCTGTCCCCTGCCCTGCCCTGCCCACCCTGGGCCCCCCGAAAGGACTGGTCCTGAATATGTCACCCGCTCATACCCCCTCTTTTGCCACCTTGTTGGTAGCTGGAGGCCGGGTGTAACCCTCTGCATTTTGAACAGGCATGCCTGAACTTACAGCCATTCCATGTGCAGCTGGCCTTGTTGAAGCCCCAGCAGGTCTTAGCCCCACTACCGGGTGGGTTCTTCCTAGCATGATCGCCCCCAGTCCCACCCACCATCCCAGAGAGGGTCCTCACCCACAACTCAGAGTGGGAACACTCCCATCTCAGATCCCTTTTTGCTGCCATTCTCTTACAAAAAACCTCATCATGTTCGAGCCACCTGTAACCTACCTTCACCTTGTACGTGTCCCTGATGATGGACATGTAAGTCAGTAAAGGGATGGCTAGTTCAGGCTGCTTTTCCAGTACTAAAGCACTGTAAATGATGAAACCCCCTTGCCAGTTATTGATGGTCTTTCCTTTATACCTTGCCTCCTTGGCCTTATGCCCTATTACTGCTGGAGCCACTGTCATCTTCGACTTCCCCACTGACTCCTTCTGTTCATATTTCTTGGCAGTGTCCTCATCCACTAGCCTAAAAATGTCCACGTATTCCCTCTTCCAAATTTTTTCTTTAATTGAGGCTGGAACATGATCATCCACCAAGCAGCCCGGGGGACCATCATACAAATTCTTGCCAGCTGACTTGCTGCCACCCCCCACATTGTCTGTCCATACCCCTTTGCTTTTTAATGCCTGCATAGCCTGCTCCATCCTCTCAATCCCTGTGTCCCCCATACTGCCCAGTAGCCCCTCCAAATACTCTTTCAACCCATTCTCATTCATGAGATCCACATCAATCTTACCACTGTCCGGGATCTCTTTGTCCGGCTCTGGTGCAGGCAGAGGTGCTGGGATGGGTTGGGGGGGTGGCATCTCCTGCCTAGGCCTTTCTCCCCCTCTTCCCTTGCATGGGCACTCCTCACGCTCCTTCTGCTTTTTCTGTGCTTCTTCCTCTGCCTCTCTCTGCTTTGCTGCTGCCATAAGCTCTGTCATCTGCCTCATCAATTTTGCTGCCTCCTGCATCATCTTTTCACTGGATATCGGGGTTTGCTTGGGTGCCATTATTGTACCTTTGGTCACTGCATGTAGGTGGGTGAGAAATAAATGTTCAGACATGTTCCCCAAATTTCCCTGCAGTCAAGGTGGTAGGGCCTCCAAGTGCCCATCTCCTGTCCTCCCTGCCCCCTTTTGTTCTATGTTTTTTTTTTAATAGTTCCCCAAAGGCCACTTTGGCCTTGTGGACCCCCACTTTCCGGGGCAGCAGCACCTTTAATTCTCTTCCCCTCCCCTTTTTTTCTGAGCCCTATTAGTCAGCTTACATGACCTGCTCTGAGCCAGCCCGTATGCAAATGGAGGCCATGAAAATCCCCAAGATCTGGTCTGTTGGAGGCCCCATGCTCACCCATGGCTCCCCACTCCCACCTCCAGGCCATACTGCCAAGCCCTCATGCCCTTTTGGCTCGGGGCTATCCTCCCAGCAGGCCACTTGCTGTTTTTGCCCTGGTGCACCGCTGTTGTAGCATTGGAAGGCAGCCCTTCATAGGGCCTGCCATGCCCCCTTCCAGCCAGCCAAAATGGCCTCCCTTTCATGCTCTCCCTCTCACCCGCACCAGGCCCTGCCAACACTCTTCCAAACTGCGCAGTAAAGAAAATTATTTTCCCCTCCAGCAACTGCAGCAGCCATTTTGTCCTCATCTGTGCAGGCTGCATTTAAAACCCCTCATGTCCTGGCCCACAGACTGCAATTACTAACCCATCACCCCCATGTTCACGAGAGAGTAGTTCCCCCAATGTGGCTGTGCCATCCTCTTCTTTCTCTTGTTTTTTGTGTTTCAAAAGCATTGCCCCAATCCAGGCTATAGCCTGCTTCACCATCTGACCCAATCGGCTGCACGCCTGCTCCGCTTGCCTGCTCCTGTGGGCCAAACTCGCCCACGGTCAGAGAAGTCTTGCCCACAGCCCCTGTGGTCACCAAAACCTTTTGCGCCACCTAAATCCATTGCCTCCCATGGCTGCAGCACCCCTCCTGAGCAAACCACCAACCCCAACACACAGCAAGAGCTGCTCTCAACTCCTGATCATGGCATTACCATTGAAAGTCCCCCACAACAAAAATGCCCCTATGGCTCAGCATTTTTTTTTTGAGAGAGGAGCAAAAGTGCCACTGTCATCCAACTGCTTTCCCCATGCCAGCTATTCTACTCTCTATCCCCCTGTGAGGCAAAAAAAACCCATGCTCTGCCTTGGCTGCCCCTGCCATGTGGCCTCCCAAGGCCTAGATGCCTACTACCAGACATCGCCTTCCCCATCTGCCACACTGGCCCCTTTCCAGCAAACCACCATTTTTCCACACAGAACAACTACCACATGCACAGGATAACCCAAGCTCCAGCTTTTTCCCCTTACCATGCTGGGAGAATGGAGCGATACCACATGCGAGCAATTGAGAACACCACCAGAGCCACAGCATGTCCCTGTTGCAGGCCGCATTTTCTTTTCCTCCCTCTTGCAACACAATGTTGAACAAGTGGGGAAAACCACAATATTACCACGGAGCATACTGCCCTCAGCTGGCCTTCCTTAAAAAATGCCACATTAATGAAACGCTTCAATTTAAACACCACCAGCCTTTGTTTTCACTATTTTTTATTTTATTTTTTATATGTATACCTTTTGAATAGCATTGCATTCAACAGCAAAAATTACCAGGCTCCCTTGAAAACAACTGGGTATTCAGCATGCCCATGTCTCTCTGCTTGCCCCCAAGCTTTAGCAGATTTTAAACACATGCTAAACAAAGCCAATCACAATGACTCTGCAGCCATCAGCCACATTCCACGAATAAATGCATCCCTTTGCACCCATGTTTCAGGCCCAGGCCTACCTCTCATCTCAAAACTCAGTGCTACCACAACATAAAAGTCCCTTGCTCTCATTCAGGCTCACCCAAACCACACTTCAAACTAAATTAGTGAGCATCACAAATTACATGTTATCCTATCTTATGCTATGCTTCCTATTAACTTTAAGCAATGAGAGGCAAACACACAAGACTGCCTTGAGCCCATCTACCTGAGCCACATGGCCTACATGCCTAGTAGCTTTTATGTGCCTTACCTGCTGCTTGCCAATGATATGCTGAGTTCTAGTCATAAAATCCCAGCAGTAGAGGTTGTCCTGCAGATGTCCTGGACTGATATACTGCCCCAGGACCCCTGATCAAGATCCCTGAGGTTCCGACCCCCAGCCATTCCCTGGGTCTCTGGCTTGCCTTGTCATATTGCCCTCCCACCTGTCTTGGTGATGTCACTAGCCCTGCCCCTTCTATCTGATCCTTCCCTCCCCCTCCCCCTTCCCCCACCCCTTCCTCGTTTCATGCTCATTCCTGGCAGGGGCCATTAGACAACCTGGCCTGCCTTTTATTGACAAGCCCTATTGTATTGTGTTTGCAAGCACAAACCAGGATGGTGGATCACATTGTGCTGTACTCACAACAGGAAAAATCACCCTCACCCAACAAAGTGGCCAGTGACTGAGAATCAGACAGTAGTGCAGGGTTACAAATTTGTGACTACAGACTTTTGGAAGGCAATAAGACTTTTTTCCATGTATATTTTATGCTGCTACTCAGCTTCTCATCATTTCTCCTTTTTCAAAACACAGCTTTATTTTATGCATTATCTTCAAATAACAGTCAACAAGAATTTTGTCATACAACTACATAAAACAGGTTAAACATGACCCAGAAACAGTAAAAACACATGCAAAGTCATCTATAGCAAAAAGAAAGGGACATTACCGTACACAAAGTTGATATATCCAGATAAGGTCGATGACAGTAAAGATGCAGTCCATGACCTGACAGAAAAAAACTTAATGGGAAGAATCCAAACATATAAGGAAAAAAGTATGGATGTCCATACACATTGAGCCTGTGTTTCCATTGAGGGGTTGAGATACCAGCATATGGATCTTGAGAGCGAAGCTCGAAAGGTCCATGCTGCTATATATCAACCCTGAGATGGAAACACAAAGCGAGTTGCGTATGGGTGCCCATACTTTATTTGTTATAGTATGTGATCCCCGCTCCAAAGTTTTAAATATACTGCTGATAACATTTTTCTTTTTTTTTTTTCTTTACTTGTATGTTCGCTGTTCTTTGTTGGTTTTTAAGGTACCAAAAGTGACCCAGGAGCTGTGAAGGAGTTCAATTGTTAGGTCCTGATCCTGCGGAAGTGATTCAGGACAGTGTTTGTCTCCATTCCTGCTGCAGTTTTGAAGGGAGGGAGACTGCCTGATGGACAATAAAGTACGGAAGTGTTTTTTTTCCATGCCTTCCTGCCATGCTATTTCATTGGGATGACAATAATTCAGGAGGGTTGAAGGAGGACAGGGTTTGTCTCCATTTGTACTGCACTTTCTAAGGGAAGGAGTCTTTGATTATTGAGTGTGGATGGCAGCATTTTTCCCTTGTGTTCATGGAGTGGATTTATTGATTCAAGATGGTGTGTGGAGCCCTGAGCAATGTTTATCTGAGAGAGAGAGAGAGAGAGAGAGAGAGAGCACAAGCTGGCTTCACAGGTGGCTGACAGTGCAAGTCAGTTTCAGAGGCACTGCTTTTGTTGATACTCCACAGATCCACATACTGAAGGTCTTTACAAACTAACCAGAAAAAAGAACTGTGAAGTAACTGTGGTTTGGAGCACGGAACTGACAATGGCAGTCTGTGTCCAAACCATCTGGGTGAACTGCTCACTAATTGACACTGTCATGTCTGCTTTTCTTGAACAGGTCTCTTTGCTACAATTAGGAGATGAGGAGCTGAATGCTTCATAAATATTATTGAGAGAATTCACACAATAACTTTTAGAATGTGCACATCAACTTTTAGAACATGCACAACAACTTTTAGAATGTGCACACAAACATTTTGGCAGCTATTGATTTTCATGGATAATAAGTTCAAACCATATACTATAGTGAGAATTAGGCATGTGCATAAGAGTGTCATGCACAAGTACCTTTAAGCAGGCATCATACTCATATAAATTTCACACATGTATCATTGCTCAAGGAAAGCTTCCCCTTCTGAGATACAAAGCTGCATTAATTCTCTCTGTACTTCAAATTTCTCAAACTGTTTTACTCCAAGAGGTTACCAGTGGTATAATATCTGACAAGAAACACAGTGTGATTCCCTTCAATGCAACAAGTACTACAATGTTCAGTAACCCTGTGAATTGTTTGTTTTTGAGTGGTGTCTCTGGTAATCCCAAAACTATTATGGCAAAGAAAGGTACAGGAGAAATCAGAGCTTTTTAACTTTTGGCCCTCTCTCTATCTCTTCAACCCATGACAATAAGCCCCCATTCTGCAGCAGCTCAAAAAATGTAGTGTTGCATGCCCTCCCCACAATGTACACACCTGTATGCATCATCCAGTGTTGCTCTGAAATGTTTCTTTATCATGGGGGTTCTGAAAAAGTGAACTCGTATGTTCCACAAAAACTCTCTCCAGGTTGAAGAGGATACCTGCTTCTGACATCAGTGAACTGCTAACTCTATCACCCAGCTAACTTCACCTAGTACACTCGGGAGCCACTGGAGGTGTAGTGCCTGAAAGTACTGGTATCATCATCTTGACAGCTGTTGGCAAATAGTTCTCTGTGGTATTTCAGTCCTGATTTTTGTGACAGGGTTCCTAGGATTGTTCAGAAGCATTTGTATATTCCTGCAGCATGATTTACTAATTTTTGTGACAGAATGCAGTCCTGCCATTGTCTGAAATATTATGTGATGTCTCAAAGACTTTATATAATGAGTGTAGAGTAGGGGTATCAGGATAAACAAGGACAGGAGAAGAAGGACACAAGCACTATGGAAAAATGAAATTTGAAATCAAAATCACTAGGAACACAAACTTCTGTGGAACTATATACTTTATAGTATGCAGCAGCATGATGCAAGTTCTGTAGAAAATCATCGGCCATGAATTCAAAGAATTCCAGAGCCTTAGTTATAAATATTACAGTATTTCTGTGTTTCTGCCAGTGCCATTTGACACTCCCATGATGAGCACAGAACCATTCAGTGTTTCTAACAGACTTGTGAAGTCACTCTGAAAATCAGTGCAGGAGCAGTCTCATCAGTCCACAGGAGGGGATGCTGTGGTTGCACAACTGAGCACCACCTCTTCCAGGGCTGAAATGTGATGCAAGCAACAGGGATGTACCAGTTCAGATGCACAGCCATTTGGCCATTGTGAAGCCTTAACAATATGATTTTAGATCAACAATATATGTTCCTAAAATTGGTAAACTGTTTGCTCTGAATTGCTTTGTTAAGATGAGACTGCACAGAGTGCCTTTTTTGTATATTGTGCTTATGAATTATATTTATCTATTTTTTTAAATTAATAATTAAAGAATTCCAGTGACTCTCACCTCTGTTAACCAGCCTGTGCAAAACAGTTCTTGGTTTCCTGTGCCCTCCCTCACCATGACATTTGCCACACAGTCCATGGTGTCCTTTGGCCTCCTCCCTCACCCTGCCCCAAACCATGCCTGCCTGTCATCAAGTGATAGCTTATTTCATTAACCTGCCCCAAGGCATGCAGTCCCAGGCATTCAGTGAAACCCCTTTCCCCATTCAGATGGTGGTTAGCACAGCCCAACATCTTACCTCCATTGCTGTCCTCCACTGGAATTTAATTATTGTGAAACTGAGACATCATAAAGTAGACACATGTTGTGTATTTTTAATTAAACTGCTTTCATCATTGAGTCAGAGCTGCCCCAAGGTCAGCTGCCTCAGGGCCAGTACAACTTTGAAGGCAGTAATCTGGAGAACATTGTGTGTCTACCATCTGGTATAATTAAGTGATAACATTCTGTTGCTTGGAGTATACGAAGCAATAACTTGCTTCTGTGGATGATTAAACGCTGAGGCGAAGCCGATGCATTTAATCATTCACAGAAACAGGTTATTGTGAGTATACTCCAAGCAACTGAATGTTATTACTTAATTATATAACTAGACATGGCAGTAGAGAATAGCATAAATGTATTCACAGGCTGAAACAAGTGCTGTAAAGTTAAGTATTTTTGTGTTGAAAAAGTGAAGCGGGATTCCAGGCATGCGCATTAGCAGAGGTGTTAATGCACATGCTTGCAATCGCGGTTCAGTTTTTGGACACAAAAATACATAATGTTACAGCACTCGTTTCAGGCTGTGAGTACATTTATGCTATTCTGTGGGGTAATATCTATGAAGAATGACGGTTTATTGGTATTTCATCAAAAAATGTGTCACTTGTTCAGGAACGAGTTTTTCCTTGGCTACGTGCTGTTGCAATGAGCGTGGGTTGGTGCACTTTGCAATGGTGGGAGAGAAAGTTTAGAACTTTACAGCACTTGTTTTAGGGTAGGAGAACAGTTGTGGTATTCTGTGGTGCCCAGTGTATGAGAAAGAATGCTTTTGTTGTATTAAAAATGTGTAACTCATTCGCAGAGTTTTCTCTTGGCTGCACCCTGGTGTAGTGTGTGAATGTGGTACTCTGAGGTTTGCGACAGTGGACTGAAAATGTTTTTCTTATATCGGGGCATGGTTACTGTTTCATTAAACGACTGTGGGTGGGGTTACTGTTTCATTAACTGACTGTGGGTGGAGTTATTTTTTCATTACAAGACTGTGGGCGGGGTTTCAGTGAATAAATGACTCTGGGGACATGGTTTGCAGTTTGTGAGAGAATAACTTGCAGTTGTTCTCTTTTGTGATTGGCTGTGACCAGAAACCTGGCGTATAATAGAATTTAGATGGCAGCCAGAAGTACAGTCATATGATGTTATTGTGCAGATGCCATCTAATGATGGTGAAGTCAAGAATAAGGGTTTTCTATGGCAGCAGAGGTCATCTTCCCATGTCACAAGATGTAAAGGGAAGGGGTTTGTGTTAAAACCAGCATTTTTATTTATTCATTTTTCAGCACTGGGGATGGGTTTCAGAATCATTGTGTACAGAACATTGCTATTAATTACATTACTTTATTGTCTCTGAAAGTGTTTTGGCTGTTTTTATCATCTCCCTTAAAGCTTAGTGATTAATCTTTCAGTTACCCAGTTGGTCAATTAATTAAAAGTCTTAAGGATGGGTCCAGGTCACAGAATCCAAACACCAATCTCAAATCAATAAACAGACCTTTATTAAAGTTAATTTGGGTAAAACACACAAGGAAAAAAAAGCACCTTAATGTAACACCTTGAATGCAGAGTCAGCATCATCAAGCCTGCTTTACTTTCCCTGTTCTGGTGGTTTTTCAGACTAAGAAAAATGATATCCTGTAGTTGCTCTGTAATGTAAGTTACTGAGTTTGCTTATCTGTCATCTTATGTATATTCTGTCATCTAATAGTACTGTAAATACATACAGTTAATACTATTAAATAAAATCATAGTTTTTCAGCCAGACATAAAGAGTGACATGCATGTCTTTTTACATGTTGTATGTTATGATGATGATGCACTTATAAAGGAGCCACTGGGCCAGTTTTCTTTCTTCAATAAAACTGAAACTGATTAAAATTTTACACAAACACCAGGCATCTTAAGCAGGATGAAAACGGAAGGCCTGACCTTCAAAAAGGTTAGATTTAGATGCAAGTGCATAACTGCCTGCATCTGCCCAATTCTGTCCTTTGCCATCCCCGACGATTTTCAAAGAGCCTCATCTGTTTGCACAACAATATCATGACTTCCATCATTCTGCATCACAATATGATGAAAAATCCTCAGGTAGGTAACAGCACTAGAGCTTTCACTGACTACTTCGGTGACATAGTTTCAGGAATGGACATGGGTCTCTTGGGGCTGGTTGGGGATGGAGAGAGCACCTTTAGATAACTGACCTCCTCTGGGAAGGGGGATTTCATCCTTTAGTCTTTGCCTGCCACCAGGTAGAGACAGATTAGCAATGCAGCAGATGCACTTGTTGGGGAGGTCTCCAAAAGATTCCTATGTGCCAACACAAAAACACAGTTGCATCACTGCATGCCAGCAACCCTCACAGTGGAAGGAAAATAGTATGGAAACACCCTGATCAGCAGAATGATGTCAAGCCCTCTGTAGTAGTACATCATTGGATTGTCACCCACCTCTACTTTTGATCTTGACTCTGTCAGTAAAGTTGCATTCCCCATGGGCAATGCCATGGAGGAAAAAGAGGCTGAGGTAAGTACCAAGGAAAAGCAGGTGGTGAGGCTTAGTGTACTGGTCAGATGGCGGTAGGTCAGAATTGAATGGTTAAACAATAGTTAAAAAAACACAAAATATAGGGTTTGCATCATTTTATTGAAATGTGGAATATGATCAGACAGATAAAAACAGTCAAATAGATGGTCTACTGATACAGATGGCAATCCAGCTTTGAAAATAAGGGTGGGCAGAGCTGATATGGATCTATTTGAATATCCTGCTTAAATACTTTTTACAACTTGCTTTGAGTCTACTCTACAGTATGTCCAAATAGAGGGGGAAATACTCAGCTGAATTAAATGAAGTTTACTGAAATCCAGCAGGGAAGAAATGTGGGAGCACTAATCAGCAGCAACTTCAAGTGGGAGAAGTAGTGAGATACAGCCAATAAAATCAAGGCATGCATAAGAGAAACTTTGTAAGTAAACCTATGGATTTTATAATGCTAAACACAGATCTGTTGGAAGACATGAGTATAAGAACTGATTGGTGACACTCATTGTAGGGTTAATTACAGCATTCAAGTATTTAAAACAGTCTAGCCGGCCTGGTGGCATTGAGGGTTGAGGCGCTGGACACCACACCTCACATTACGCCAGCAACCTGAGTTCGGGAGTGGAGTCAGGGCACCGGGGTTCAGCAGGGGTAAGGAGAGCATTGAGTATCAGAGTATTGCTTTCCTCTCCTCTCCTGAGATGAGTTACAGGGGAATCCCCACTTTGTGGTAACTCCCAGTGGAGATCGGGAACACTACATCCAAGCATGGACTTGAAGGGGGCGAGACGGTGGACATCTGCAGGAGGGGGTGGGAGCACACCCTCCATGCTCTGATGTCATTGCACATCTGCACCTTGGGGAAAACACAGCTAAGGAGGAAAAATCCCGACTGCCAGGGGGCCGATGGTGGACCCAAGTGACTGGCACCACATGCCCACCACCAGTCCCGACCTGATTTGACTCTCCATGATCCCCTCCCCTGTAATGGCCTTCGATTGGAATGGGATCCAGCACGGATTCCTTGGCTGGGAAGGGATTCCGGCTGGGTGGAAAAAGGGCTGATCAAGTGGGTCTTGCCCAAGAGAGTCCCTGGTATCCGGCAGCTGGAGTGAAAAATACTTGACAAAAAAAAAAAGTATTTAAAAACAAAACAAGTGGTAAACACTTGAAACAGACTGCAGGACCATGTTGTACTGTATCAGCTGATACTGTAATAATGTTCAAGTTTAGACCTGACAAATGATGTTTAGTAGAACCAAATTATTTCCTTTCCTCAGAAGCTTCAAGTTTGAAGCTATAATAATTCCCAAGTCCCCATCCTCCTCCACATTCAATAACGTAACGTTTGCCTTGCAAAGTCACTTGCTGTTTCTAACCCCTTGGCTCATTTTGCCTGACATTTTGTCACCCTGAACTGTATTTGCCATTTCTTCAACTAACAACCAAGTAATATGAAAACCTGCCATAATGTCTCATAGTCCTCCTATCAGCTGATCACTTTTCCTAGATTTCTATTACCTTCGAGCTTCACCAGCTGACTCCTACTTTACTGCTACATATCAAGATAACAGAGGGAGTGCCGGTCAATGGCAAGGCATTCTTCAGATACATAAATGAGAAAAGAAAACACAGAGGGCAAAGAAGGTCTGGCAAAGGATTACAAATGTGGTAGTTGACTTGGGTAAATCAAATGTCTGAATAAGTAATTCAGTTCAGTTTTTACAAAGGCAAAGGACGATCAACTGTTAGATTGTGGAGGGGCATATTTCCATTGACAGGGTACTGAAAGATCTTAGGGCACAGAAAGTTGGCACATCATAAGGCCCAAACAGGTTGTACCCCAGGGTAGGTACTAGCTGCTCACTGCATCCATGGGAAATGGTTTGTTTCTATAATGATTCTAGAAGAGCCCACAGAAATCAGCATCGACTTCTATAATAGAGGATGTGGGTCTGACTGTGTTTTTCAAGAAAACAACACCATTTCATGTAGTAGCTATTCCAGTTCTTTTATTATTTCAAACCTTAGTGTTTTGCCTCCTTATAGGCTTTTTTTCAAGGGGATTTAATTCAGTTTTTCTCTAATAAGTTATTAAAATCTTTAATGAGTACAATATACACACAAAAAACATTTTCAGAATACACACTGCTTAGCCGTTAGTGATGTCAAGTTGTGTACCTTAACACTGTGGTTAATTTTCACAAGGTACAATTTTTTAAATATTCCTATGGCATCTCTTTATTCCTAAATAAAATAAACAGATTCATTTAAACTTGTAATTCAAAATAATTCTCATTTGTCTCCCATGAACCTCTGATTCAATGGGCCTACTCAACCAGAGTAGTGTTAAGCTTGTGCAACTGTAACAACTGCTTTGCCATTAGCACTCTCTATTCCATGGGTAATTATCACCCTGTAGGCGTACTGATGGCAAGGAGCTCTCAAAGAAGTTTGCACCCCTCGAGGTGCCACGGAAAAGATCCCCTTGGCTCAAGGTACCTTAGAAAGGAATCCCCCAAAGAAAGAGGTGTGCCGCTTGAGAAGAAGAGAAGGATGGTGGGGCAAAGAAAAAGAGCTTCAGAAGGAGGCTGGTTGGAACTGCTTATATAGTCCAGGAAGGGGGCATGGCTGATTGCTTACCCCATTGAACTACAGGCATAGCCTTTCAATTCAATGGGCCTATGCAACCAGAGTAGTGTTACACTTCTGAAACTGTGATAACCGTTTGGCCATTTGCACTCTCTATTCCACAGGGAATTACAACCCTGTAGGGATACCAAACTGAAGGAACCCTTGAAGAGGGTTCCACCCCTATAGGTACTGCAGGAAAGAGTCCCTTGTTTAAAAGTACCTTAGGAAGGAGCCCCAAAAAGAACATTGATCAGTGAGCACTGACTATGAGGTACAGAAGCAGCTTGACAGCAACAAGACAACATGATGAAACACAAATGAGAAGCACTGCTTGTCAGGATTGCACTGATAAAATGGATTGCACTGCTAATATCAGGGAGCTTCCTAAGAAGAGAGGGAATGGCGAGTAGGGACACCATCCATCTCCATCCAACAGTGGAAACCACCTAAGGAAACTAGGGAATACACTATAAACAACTAAGTACATATTAAGATCTTTGGCATGGAGGAGAGGAAAAACACCCTTTTAAAATGAGGAAACCTCTTGGGAACCAAGTCCTAGGTTGCATTTCCTCCAGGAAAGGGGTAGTTTATTTAGTGACAACTGCAATGCTGCAATTTAAAAAGCAAATCAAAGGAGATGAAATACTCCAAAATTGTGGAAAGCTCTCATGATCCCTCTACTGGTAACACCATGAAGGGTTGCAAGAGGCCTCTGTAACAACGGGTATTTTGAAATGACAGCAGTCTCCCAAGGTGGGAAGAGGAGAGAGACAACCACTGAGGCACTCAGCTGGCCTACCGAATAAAATAAACAGGTTGAACCAGAGGCAGTCATAGGAAGATTATCTCTCTAAGGTGCAACTGCAATGCCATAACCAAAGAGTGTTCTTGGGCTATAAGGGCTCCTCCCTTTGGCAGCTGAAGTCTTAATTTCTTCATCAAGATGTGCACCATATAACTGTAATGTAAAGCTCTGCCCAGAGTGAGTACATTCCCACTGTGGGCCAGGTGAGAAGGACCCCACCCCGAGGTTCACATACTCATGATGTGGACTTCATGAGTGCAGAGCAAGGCCGTCAGCTTACAGGGTGAGCCCTGAATGAAGAAAGGTAATGGACATAGTTGGCAAGCCTCTGATTTATGAATGAAAGTGTAAATCAATTTTGAATGCTAGATAGGAATAGGCTGGGCAAAGCTAGTGGCTGTAGATTAGGTAGCAAATTATTGATGAATAGGCTGGGTGAAGTTAGCGGCTGTATCTATTGATATGGAGGCAGACCTTGAAAGGTTGCAAGCGAACTCTGCAACCATGAGATTGAAAGGTTGCGAGTGAACTCTGCAACCATGAGAACTACCAGGGTGGTGTCTGGGTGAGTTAGGAGGCTGCAGTCTGAGCCAGCATTGGTAGTTTGATAGTAGTAACAACCAACGGAAAATAAGCCAAACAATTCCATTATGGAAATTAAATTGATGGTGACATAGAATGTATGTGTTTAGGCAGACACCCTTTCCAGTCTAGAGAGGCTGTGATGCCAGTGATTAAATCAATGAGGTTTAGCAGATAGGATATATGCAGCAGGATTTGCAACAGCATTTGCAACAGCTGTAAATGGGCAGCAGCATAGGTAAGCATGATGCATCACATATGAGATAAGCTGAATTACATATATGCTTGGCCAACCAGTTCTATAAGGGAGCAAATCATAGTTTACATAAAAGCATTTGACACTATGGTATTAGCATGAATAGTGAATTGATATGATTGGCATGAATACCTTAAATGCCATTAAGGTGGAAATAGGTTATTCCAGTAAGAAGCATGCAGCGCAGTAATGGAATGCAGTGAACATTTGAAGGCCATGTAGGCTGTGAGGTTAATGTTTTTTACATGGATAACTGAAAGCTGTTTAGGCAAAAAGCAGGGCAAAATCATACAGCTTACATAAAGCATGCTCCTGCTACTCAGAGTCACTATGCCCCACCATGACATTACAGTCACCCGCCATGGGAATAACAGGAAGCCATAGCTGAGCACCATGAGACCAAACAGCACTGTAATGTTGATAGGGTTGGAATCCCCAAAACAGAGGTGCTTTTACTGGCAAGATCCTAGTTAAGGACACAGTCAGAACAGTGCAAGAAGCTGGGGCAGTAGAGCAACAAAGACTGCAGCAGAGCTACAGAACAGGGAGTGGCAGTTAACTTTGCAGAGTTAGCCTGTACCAGGTACAAACAATTAAGCTGGAAGCACAGGAGACAGCAGAGAACAGCAATGGGAGCTGAAACATACAGTAACAATTGTAGGAAAACTGAAGATTGTTAGGCAGGAAAGCAGTAGGCTGAGCTGAAGTATACAGATAATGCAGTGAACTGAGGGCTTGTAAAATCTGGTGAGTAAATGAAGCTGACAGCACAGGCACAGGGCAGCTTAAGGTAAGGAAACAACAATATGTAACCTGAAGCACAGATAAACAATGTCTCAAATAGTGTCAGTGGCTCAGTAGGTAGCACACTCGCCTCTGAGGACGGGAGATCAGAGGTCTGTGGGTTCAGTTCCCACATCTGGCACTTGGGTTAATATCCCAAAACTGACACTGTAGTGCAGCATGAGAGGGGTCTGCACTTCTGAGGTGCCGTATTTTGGATGAGACTTTAAACCGAGGTTCCATCTGCCTGGATTGGTGGTAGTTCAGGCGGATGTTAAAGATCCCATGGCACTTATCGAAAAGAGTAGGGGAATTGTTTAGTGCAGAAACCAAAAAACATCAATACAGGGTGCTCATATTAAACAAAAAAATAATAAAATGAAAACACCAATCAATCAATCAATCAATCAATCAAATCTTTATTTATCCAGGCGATCACCATTGAGCAAGCTCATTTACAAGGTGGACCTGCTGTGGTCAAGGACAAATATACATACAATTATACAATAAGGTGCAGTATACAAAATGAGAATCAGGATACAAAAAAACAATCTTACAGCAACATGTTATGTGCAATAGATACATTCCAATTGTTCACAGAGAACCTACATGTGTTACATAACATTATTGCAGTATTTACATCCTTCATATACATAGAAGTTGAGGTATCATGTTTATTATTGCCTACATGGAAGGGTACAATAATTTTCATTTCAGCCCTCAGTAACTGTTTATGGGCTTGGGTGAGGGTCCCAGTTTACAGATGGACCCACAGTGAAGACTATATCTCCTGCTTCAGAGGTAGCAGGAGAGTAGACAAAGAGGTGCCAAGGTGCCGAGGGCCAGTATGGCAGCTGGTTAGTGACTAGTTAAATGGGGAAAGATAGAACTAGGTTCATGCCTGAGTGTGGTGGAACCAGAGAGGGAACCATCTGCAGGACTGCTAGTGACTGTGGAAACACTTACAGTTTTCGGTGAATGCTTTGTCATAAATAGTCCTAAAAAGGGCAATACTGACAGGAGAACTAAGTCTCAACGATCTTTGTATCTTATTCCAGAGTGTGGGCAGCGCGTGGCTTATGGCAGCCCTACCAAAATGGTTACTGATCCTGGGGATTTTCAAAGAAATCAGTGAATGGCTTCGTAGGTCATAGTTATTCACTGGATTTAAGGGGAGACAGGCAACAATGTAATCTGGGAGCTTGTTGGCGAGGGCTCGAAGTGTCCAGAGGGCTGCATTTCTACACCGTCTGTATTGCAGAGAAGGCCACACTACTGCTGAATATAGAGAGCAATGATGTGTGGAGGATGGGAGATCGGTTATGAATCTTAAGGCTCTATGGTACAGGACATCCAGTTTTGCAAGGTGTGAGATGGAGCATTGGCTATAGATAATGTCAGTGTAGTCGATTAATGAGAGGAATGTAGATTGAATAAGCTGTCTTTCAGCATCTGTAGTAAGGAGGTGTTTAATTCTGAAAAAGAGGCCAAGCCTCTGCCTAAGTTTTTTCATCAGGACTTCTGTGTGCTCCAAAAAGGAGAGTTTCTTGTCAAGCCATATGCCCAGATATTTGAATTTAGGTACAAATTCAAGCTTTTCGCCTAGTAAGGTGGTTATGGGAGGAAATGTACCAGTGGCAGCAGTGTAGGCCCCAGTGCTATGCGATGAAAAGGTCATGGCCTTGTTTTTTTTTTGCATTTAGTAGTAGTTTTAATGGAGAAGCTGGTTCTGCAGTGTATTGAATTCCTTTTGTAATTCTGAGCACGCGGCTCTAGGAGAATCATGGCTTAGATAGAGCACCGTATCATCAGCAAACAGGTGTATACTAGCTTCCTTGATTCCCAAATCCAAGTTGTTAATGTAGATGACAAACAGTAGAGGGCCCAGTATGGATCCCTGTGGGACTCCTCTTTTTATTGGTTTGAGTGGAGAGAGTTCACCTTCAGCCTTGATTTGTTGCTGCCTGTCGGAGAGGTTGTCCTGGAACCAATCCAATGAGATTGAGTCCATGCCTATGGATTTTAGGGTGGAGAGAAGTAGGCAGTGGTTGATGGTATCGAAGGCCTTGCTGAGATCTAGAAACACCTCACAAACACATTTTTTATTGTCAAGGTCCCATTGCCAGTCATTAGTGACTTTGGCCAGTGCCGTAATAGTGCTATGCTTTGCTCTAAAGCTGGACTGCATAGGATTAAGCAATGAGGAGTCGTCTAGGGATGATCTCAACTGTATATCCTCAATTTTTTCCATCATTTTCTAAAGTATTGGTAAAAGAGACATTGGCCTAAAATTGTTTAGGTCACTTGGGTCTCCTGCTTTAAATAGTGGGATGACATGAGCAGTTTTCCATTCTGCGGGGCAGGAGCCTTGGGCTAGGGATAAGTTGAATTGGTGTGATATAGGTGGGGCAAGTATATGGTATGCAATTTTCAGAAAGTATGGGTCGAAGGAGTCAGCTCCTGCGCTTTTTCTAATATCTAGCTGTAGCAGAAGGTCTTCAACTTCCTTAATGGTAGTTGGGGAAAAGGAGAAGATCATATCTTTATTACTTGGTTCAGGCAGCTGAGCTTTCAGCTGTGGACGTAGACTGCTTACTGGTGCATTATCAAATGCCATGCCTGCAGTGCCAAAGTGGTTGTTGAAGGCTTGAAGAATTTCAGATTTGTTAGTGATAGTTGCATCGTCAATGGTAATTTTGGAAGGTAGTACAGTACCTGGTGAATGTCCAGACAGTTCCTTTATGGTAGACCAAAATTTGGCAGGGCTATTGGATGCAGATATCAATTCATTTTGATAAAAGTTGGCCTTGGCCTCTCTGACGAATTTCGTGCAGGCATTCCTAGCTGTCCTAAAGAGACACCAGTCTGCTTCGGCATGCGATTTCCGGGCCTTTTTCCATAGTTGGTCTCTTTTGAGTAAAGCTTTCTTCAGGTCCGGTGAGAACCACCGGCAGGTTCTGGTTTTTATTGGAGTTTTGGTCAATGGAGCATGTTTATTTAGGGCACTGGCTATGATTTTGTGGAGCAGATCATAGGCATCATTTACCGATTTAGCCAGATAGAAACTCTGCCAGAGTAGTGAGTTTTTTAGATTGTTGAAGTAAGCCAGAGGGTCAAAGTTCTGTCTAGATCTTCTGGTAGAGAACTTTGATATAGTTAGTGGCTTAGTGATCATTCTTATGCCAGCTATAAGGCAGTGGTCACTAACATCCGCTGGAAGGATACCGGCATGAGAAAAGTAGTGTGGTTTATTGACAAGGAGGACATCCAGGAGGGTGCTTCTCACTGGGTTTTTATTGTTAATGTGAGTTGGTTCAGGTATAAGTTTGAAGAACCCATGGGAGTCACAAAATTGTTTTAGGGGTAGCGATCCGTTAGATAACCAGTCGTAGTTAAGGTCGCCTAGTACAATTGTTTCCAGAGGTGTCTCATCCATTTGTGATGATAGATGTGTCATGAGCTGTGGTCCTGCTGCTGGTGGTCTATAGCAGCCTATTATTCGTAGTGCCACAGTTTGGGATAGTTCAACCCTAAGAGTCAGGCATTCGAAACCCCAGCAATGGAAGTAGCATCTAATACAGATACTGTGAATTTATTTTTAACATAAATGGCTACTCCTGCCCCCCCGGTCTTTCTGTCTGTGCTACATAAAACATAAACATCTCTGTAAAAATATCAAACAAGAATAAACAGAAAATTGCACAAAATAATAAACAGACCATATTAAATCCAGTATACATGCTTCCAGTATTCGTGAAATAAAGAAACTGAAAAATGACGGGATTCAAAGTCCTTTTGTGTCCGTAAAGCCGATTCAATATGACTTAACACCACCGAGGGTAAAGTATAAGTATACTGTATGGAAAAAGAACATCTCACCTGCCAGAGATAGAACTTGATGCAAGCAAATATCACATTAAGAGTACTGGGATGAAAATGGGAAAAATAACCTGAATAGTCCCCCAAAACCAAGCATTCATAGGTAACCTGACATGCCATCCCCCACCCCCACTTAACAGACAAAGTGGACCAAAACTGTACAGTATATGAACAAGTATGAAAAAAATGAATCAGCGTTTCTTCCATGCCCACACATTTGAAATGAATACAGTTCCGTTCTGCATGAGCCTTATGTTTCAAATTCCCCTTAACCCCTAACCTCCCATGACAGCTCAACCATGTTACATCCCACATCCGACCAGGAATCCTCCCATCCGTCAGAACTTTTATGGCTAAATGTATTTTCGTAGGGAAACACCTGGGAAAGTCAACCCAAACTAAAAACTTCATAGACATTATACTCTGATACAGGCCCTTCCGGGAAAGCCGATAAACCTCACTTTTAGCCACACTCCACATACAAAGTTTAGCAGCCACTACCAGCAGAAAGGAAGGCACTTTATAATTAGATTTCACGATAGGCGCTTCAGTAGACCATCGCAGCAGAAAATCTTGAAGCGAAAGCAGAGTCCAGGCATCCCAAGGATAAGAGTGATATAATGACACCTCTTTAAATGTAGCTTTAATAAAGAAAGAAAAATAAAAAACAACCAGATTAATCATACCAAGACCACCCGCCTTAATTGGAAGATATGTGAAATCACGCTTAACCAGGTTCAATCGGCTTCCCCACAACTTTTGAAAAAAACTACTGTATGAATGGGTTTCATGTTGCCTAGGTAAAGGAAAAACAAACTAAAGTAAAGAAACAGAGGGAGTAAACATTTTTTTGATTATTAAAACATGTTTTTGCTTAGAAAAAGACCAGGTTTTCCATAATTGTACCTTTGTTTCACCCAAAAAATACGAGGTTGCCAATTAAGACCATTCAAATCTCCCTTCCCCAAAAAACAACCTAAAAGCTTAATAGGTCCCGTAGAGATGGTTATCCGCCCAATCATGGGATCAACCCCCCCAAAAAATACCAGCACTTTTTTCATATTTCACTGACGTTCCTGATAGTAGACCAAACTGAGCCACAACATGCAGTGCAACAAGGCCTGCAGTTGCATTGCGAAGCAGAAAACACATGTCATCTGCATAGACCGCCAAGATCTGTGGTGGAACCTCTGGAGATGGAGATAATCCCTGAATGTGAGGATGATGAAGAAGTTCCCAAACCAAAGAGTCCAAAACAAAAGTATATAATAAAGGACTAAGTGGACAGCCCTGGCGCACTCCCCTACAAAAATCAGTCCCCTCCCCAAACAATCTATTAAGAAGGGGAACATTTTGGGCTTTACTATATAAAAGTGCCACCCAGGTTCTTAGTTTATTGGAAAACCCATACTGCCATAGAACATCAAATAAAAAACCCATGTGCCACCTTATCAAAGGCTTGGGCCTGGTCCAAGGAAAGTAAATAACCAGAAAGTTTCCCCAACTGGCCAAGCTCACACACATTCCTTAGCAGGGTCAAATTTTGATGGATATGTCTACCCGGAATTGAACATGTTTGGACGGGATGTACTAAGGAAGAAGCAACATGTTGGAGCTGATGGCACAAAATAGCTGAGAAAATCTTATAATCTATATTCAATAAACAGATCGACCTCCAATTTTCAATTCAGCGTTTAACCCCTTTTTTAAATAAGAAAATAGTTAAGGCATCCGTGAATCCAGGAGGCAGCTATGAAGATTCTAGAATCTCATTAAAAACAGAAGACAGGATGGCACTGATATCATCTATCATGAATTTGTATAATTCATTAATTAAGCCATCTGGGCCAGGTGAGATCCCAGACTTTAAATGAGCAACTTCTGACCGAACCTCGTCCAGGGGAAATGGGCCTATCTAAAAAAAGGGAATCAACGGAAGAAATATTAGGCTGTTGAAAAGAAAACAAATCCCCCCATTTAGTAGTGGGCTAGAAAGCCCTACCATGTTGACTCTGCAAGAAAACCCGGACTATGTGTAACATGTCAATATCTGCTGTGTGCAGTACTCCCCTGTGATCATAGAGGCCATCCATAAGTTTTTTTTTCCAAGGCTTGCTTGCAAGCTGAAAAAGGGTCCGAACTCGGTGAAGATTTAAGCCCATAAGACAACTCATCATGAATTTTACAAGCCTTCCCATAATGATAATTCCTCATGCTTTGTGATACCACAGCTGGTTGATCTTGTATCCGAACATCGGAACCCCGAGGAAAGTGACATTAATTTATAAAACTGTGCTCTTTGTTTTAGATACGCAAGATAATCCGCTGACTGAGTACTATGATGATATGCCTTGGAGGTCATTCTAAACTCAAGTTTAGTATCCATCCACCAATCACCCCAAGAATCGTACATCCCAGCTACAGAACGCCTTCTGTCCAATGCCTGAAATAAACACAACTGAAACTGCTCGGTAGTTAAAACAACTGGATTCATCTTCCATCGAGCCAGCAAAGCAGGAAAAGATGGTGGAATTATAGTCAGTGAAAATCTTGCAGTCAATAATAAATGGTCCAAAAATTCACAAGGGGTATAAAAAAAAATGAAATGTAGTAAATATCTGGAAGTAAAAACAAAATCAATCCATGTCACAAAACTGCCATGTTTATAAGTGGACCCTGAATAGGAATAAAGTGCTCTATAAGCATCCATCAAGGAGGCCGTCTGAATTAGTTTAAACAAAGCATGGGAATCACAATATACCTTACATTGCATTTGATCTTTAAATCTCACATCCAGACCACAGTTGAAATCACCCCCCAAAATTATGTGTCTGGGGTAAAAAGGTACTGCTGAATTTCCCCAAATAAAGCAATCCTGGCTGATTTAACCTGGGGAGCATACATGTTGATAATACGAAGGAAAAAACCTCAGCAGACACAGTCAAGGAGCAACACCCACCCAGGAGCTATGTCTACCAAACCAGTTACCTGAACAAAGGGATGGCAAAATAATATCCCTACCCCGTCTGCTGCACCCGGACCAAAGGACCAAAAAGAAGGTCCAGAATGCCACAATTTCCTGGTATAATTTATTTCCATAAGGGTAGAAAGACATGTCTCCTGCAGTAAAATGATATCTGCAGATAAGGATTTACAAAAATGTAAAAGCCCAAGATGCTTTTTAGAATTCTTGATACTACAAGAATTCAAGAAAACCACCGTTAAAGAAGCCAGAGAGCAGGACTAAGGCTTGTCCTTTTTACACTTCCTTCCCGACTTCTTCTTGTACTCCAGCAATTCAGAATCCCTTTCATCATCACACTCCATACCAGACAAAACCCCAGAAGCAACTGATAGGTCAGATTCAGAGTCCCCATCTGCATCTTGCAGAACCTGAAAAGTGTTATGCATGGGAGTAATAGGTGGTACTACAACCTTTTTAGCATGAGACCGAGTCACATGTCTCGGGTGAGGTGCCTGAAACTCAGGAGCTGGAGGGGGCTAGAATGGGCACAATGGGAGGAGAGAGCCCTGGACCCTCTGGTGGTTGTGCAACATTGGAGGGCGCACTAGAGGGGCAAGATACCACTCAATCAAGAGGAGTTGAAGCTGGAGGATCCGGACCATGGGGATTAGGGTTGGGGGGGGCCGTCTCCTCAGTGTATGGCCTAAACCGGTCCTGAGCATCTGAGATCAAGGTCTCCTTATCAAGGGCCCCTGAATTATTTTGGCCAGCACATGGACACTGGTGGTAAGCATGCCCTGGGTATCACAGAGATTGCAGCGAAAAACATTTTGGCAAGTACCACTGTCATGATCTAGTTCTCCACACAAAGCACATTTGATTTTATCACAAGCACTACTGAGATGGTGTGGGCTTCCACATTTATAACATGCCTTGGGTTGGCCTGGGTAAAAGAAGACACCTTGATCCCTCCCTAAGAAAAAACTATTTGGAACATGCTGAACCAAATCCCCCACAATATGCAGTTTTACCTTGAACTTCCAACTGCCTGTCCAAATACCCTCCCCATCAATGACTGCTTCAGGAGGCTCTAATACAGTGCATTTACTCTCCAACCAATACATAATGTCCCCCACATTTACCCTTCATTCCGGAACATGACTTGCACAGTTTTAAACAGTGTTTTTGTGATGGGGATAGCCCAGAATGGAGTCCATAAGGGAGTAGCTTTCAGCGAATCATACTTCTGCCAGAATTTATCTAGGCCCACAAACAATTTGAAACTAGCATCAAAAGTTTCTTTCCCCCTGAATGTTAATTAGGGTATAAATGTCTGAGGCCTGAAAATTCATGGAGCCTTTAAGTAGCCTGCGGGCCACAAACAATCGGTCAGGCTGCTCCTGAAGACCCCCCCATGTACCTGAGACAGACAGCTTTCCATTTGGGGGCCTGTTCCAGGCGATTGTTCCTAAAGAGGTCCAAAAAGTGGGGACCTGTGTTAAATCGCTCTCTTCTAAGAGAAGAAGGGGGGGAAACATTTGGTGTCCAAGTAGAAGCCCCCAGATCAACCCCTGAAACAAAAGTTTGTAAAGGCTCACCAACCAGAGCATCAGCTGCCACAACCTGTGGCTCCAAGGGCTGTACCCCCACTGAAGACTCTGTAACAGCCATGTCCCCTGTCGAAAAAGAAATCCACTCAGAATCAGGAATCCATCTGCCATCCTGCCTCATCCTGCCTGCATCCAGCAGGGCCGTTTCTTTGCTCCAGTCCCTTGCTGGAAAGGTGCCTGATGCTGACAGTAACTTCTGTGTTGCAGCTCTCTCCTCCCCAGATTCAGAAGGCAGTACTGTAGCCTCAGTTGTAAGCGAACCTGCCACCACTGCGAGAGGTTGTTTGGTGCGCATCTCACATGCCTGCACTGTCTTGGAGCCATCAGCTACCCCAGACTGGTCAGATGAAAAAAAACTCCTCGGTCCTGCTCCTCGTCGAATCCTCAGCCACCAACTCTCTCGTTGCGTGGTACGCACACCGCACACATCTCCTGGAGGCTCCCCAAGTGCTCCGTTGAAAACGCTCTCCATACTGGTCTCTGCCTCTGCCAGCTGTACTATAGCAATTCTCCTGCCCTCAGCAGGTAAGACGTCCATCGTCTTGTCAAACTGCACTCCAACTGCTGAAACGCCGAACAGTCAACAGGTCCCCCTACCGCCAGCATGCAGTAGGGGAAGTTCCCTGGTGTCCTGGCCAAATTTCCCTCATTCACTAACAATACCACCAACAGCTTAATCTGGTTCAAGGTCAGTTGGCATTCATCTGTATCCCCTTCCCCCGGGTCATGCCTGAAAATAGGCAGGATTTGTCTAGTGCACTTACCCGGTCCACAAAAACTAAATAAATAAATAAATAAATAAATGTATACACAGGGCACTAGAAAACTAGAAAGTCCGAAAGAAACAAACAAAGCAAACACAAGTATAGGACCAGGAAGGAAACAAGCACACAAGGAAGCACAGAGCAGCTGGAGGCAAGCAATACAAATGAAAAGCAGAAGAACACAAAAAAACAGAAGTCCAGAACAAACCAAGCAGAGCACAAAGTAAAGCAACGCGGGGGGGGGGGACAAGCCCCAGTAGGCCCCAAGGGTGAAGACAGACTGAAAGCCTCCAGCCAGCAAA
Organism: Neoceratodus forsteri; assembly: GCA_016271365.2. Classification (NCBI taxonomy): domain Eukaryota; kingdom Metazoa; phylum Chordata; order Ceratodontiformes; family Ceratodontidae; genus Neoceratodus; species Neoceratodus forsteri. The sequence goes on along the minus strand of CM057455.1, from coordinate 630,342,992 downwards.
GAAAAAGTGCTTCAGAAGGAGACTGGGAGGAATTGCTTATATAGCTCAGGAAGGAGGCATGGCTGGTTGCTCACCCCACTGAACTACAGGCATAGCCTTTCAATTGAATAAACTAATGCACTTTTATTTAAAAAGGGTATTTATGTGTTTCCACCCTGTGACTACAAACACAGACTATATCTCTTTGAATATTTGCTATAAATATGTATATTAGTTTTCTTCTCTCAGTGCAGATACTAATATTACATGATTACAGGTTAATAAATGTGATTTGATGCTTACTATTTTTATTCTAATTCATTTAATTTTAAACATAACTGTTATGCCTTGACCCAGCCTGTACAATATAAAACTCATTCACCATTTCTATTCATTTAATTTGCAAAATTATTATGTGCCTGATGACAGTCATTTTTTACTGCCTTTTTCCTGTATGTGAGCCATAAAACATAAATACCTCAGTCACTGTAGCTATTTCTTGCTGCTCATGGTGCTGTAGCACCTGTTTGCATTTACTGTGCAGACTGTGTCAGCTATGCTGTTCACTAGAAAATTGGAAGACAAAGGAAATGTTTCAGCATTTTATGAAAATGGTTTCCATAACAGTATTCAAAAACTCTTCAATCTGCTTTGTTAAAACATGTTTCTTACCTTAGCTTTTAGCTCATGGCATCTTGCTCAGAGAACACTGTTCATACTGCAAGCCCTCTTGTACCTGCTTGATAACTCTTCATGCAGTGTCCATGTCATGACATTACAATGATGTTATATTGGGTCACACTGTGACACCGACGTCGGTTGCTAAGCAATCGTGTATATTGGGTTTATAGATAAAAAAGATCCAAGGAAATAAACTAACAGGCAAAAAATAAACATGGTATGTTGAGCTAAATGTCTTTCAAGTGCATTTATTAAACATACAATACATAATTTTACCTTTATGTAGAATTTTGAAATGATCTTGATTTTACATTCATTTTTATAAATACATGTTTTTCAGTTAATAGAATATACCACAAATGCTACATCCCTTTCTTATACTATATGACAAAAAAGCAGGGAGAATCCTTTCCACATACCTCCTGGGAAACAGCAATGTTGCCCTAATTTGTTGTATTTTGTTTTTTAGTGCTAACAATCTTTATTAAAAAAAAACTGGGAAGAGGAAGTAATACATTTTATGACTTTGTGGTGATTTGTACTTTATTCTTTACAAAAAAAAACAACATTTTAAATAATACATCCCATAAAATGTACAGTCCATTTGTATATCTTCATTGAGCTATTTTCTCCTCTGCAGTGACCCCTGCCTGCACCGCACCCTTTCTGGTCTAGCAATATGCCATCCAAATTGTTACCATATTAATTCCTGTATGTGGATCCAGGACCTTTAAGTCATATATCCTTTTAATTTCAACCTTGTCCAAAACATCTGTATAATTTCCTCTCCATAGAGATTTATGCTGCACCTGTAGTCCCCAAAACCTGAGAGCTGCCCCCAGTGGCCTGCCTTCTTGAAATGCATAGCTACTGGTGATGTTATCTCCTGCTTTCTTGTGTCTCCTTTATGCTCTTGTGCTCAAACTTTAAGAGCCCTGCTGGTTTGTTCTGCATATATTACATCACATGGACACTGTTTATATATATATATATATATATATATATATATATATATACTGTATATATGTATATATACACATATATAAAATATCCTGCATGTTATAGTAGTCAATATTCTGTCTCATGGCATCTTCTTTACCAGGGTATGGGTTCTTGAAACTTTTTTTCTACTAGTATGCCCATAGACAGAGCATCATCCACATGGAAGAATTCCAGGCTGCAGGAGTCCTAGCAGTAACTGTCTACTGGTGTCTTTTTCTCTCAAGAATTGTAAATGAACCAATCTGTCCTTAATAATTGGTACACATTTGGCTACCATTATAGGTCCATTTGTAAATGCAAGAATGCCGCGTCCCCCCCCCCTCATAGTATATGTCAGTGTTCATTAATGATTATGCAAATTTCACAAAACTTGTCATTATATTTAGTGACAAGTACCAAGTGGCTTGTCTGGTCTGTTGTCTCCTTGCCAGAAGTTCCTCCCCAGTTTTGTTTTCTATTCTGTGCTCTACAAAATAAATCTAGGGAGAAATGTCTAGAAAGAAGAGGCCCCACAGACAAAACAAACTGCTTGGTACTTGCCAACAAATATAACCACAAGTCTGGTAAGATACACAGAGTCACAAATGAACACTGGCATATACAGTACCATCAGACAAGGAACCTGACATTATTGCATTTAGAAATAGACCTATAGTAGCAGCCAAGAGTGCACTGAATGTTCTGGACAGACTGGTTCATTTCCAATTCCTGCAAGAGAAAGACACCAGTGCACAGTTACTGTTAGGGCTCCTGCAGCCTGGAATGTTTTCATGTGGCAGATACTCTGTTTGTGGGCATTCTAGTAGAAAAGAAATGTTAAGCACCAGCACATTGGCAAAGAATATGCTGTAACTGACTATAACATGCAGAGCATTATACATGTATCACAGTGCTCATGAGACCAACTATATGTAGGTCAAACCTGCAGGGCCCTTAAGGTTAGCATGAAAGAGCATAAGGGATACATAAGAATGCAGTAGGTAACATCACCAGTAGCTATGAATTTCAAGCAGGCAGACAACCATGGGGCAGCTCTCAGGTTTTTGGTGCTAAAGGTAGTGCATAAACCTCAATGGAGAGGAAATTAAACAAACAATTTAGATAGGTTTGAAATTATATAGATTAATGACTTAAAATTCCTTGATCGACTATAGGAATGAATAAGGAAAATAAATGTATGGCATACTGGTAGATGGGAAATGGTGGTGTTCAGGTAGGGAGTCATCACAGATGAGTGAATACATCAATGAAGATACACAAATTGACTCTACATTTTATGAAGATGTATTATTTGATATATTATTTGGTGTAAAGGGTGTATTACAAATAATCACAAGCCATAAATTAATTAACCCACCTCCGCCTTTTTCCCCAGTTCCTTGAAAAGCAACTCTGCTCTTGAGCATGTACTTTCATAAATAAGAAGTTTCAACTGTTACAATTTACTAGAGAATATCTCTTTTTCATTTTCAATGTTCGTTTCTAAGATTACAGAACATCTTGTTGGTCCATCTAAAAAGTCTGTAAAGAAAACATCTGAAAACATTTGCCTATCCCCTGTTAACCTCACAGTGCCTTTTTTATGACATTATAGTGCTCATCATGACAACAGACTATGATATCACAAACAGCAATAATATGGTTAGCAGAAGAAAGTCAGATACAGTTTGAAAGACTCACTGAAATAACTGCTGTATTATTGGTGATATTGAGTTGCCCAACAGTAGGGAAAGTAGAAAAAATAAATAACTAGAAAACAAGTAAGTTAAAATGTAATTGGTAGAAATCTAGTGTTTTCTAGCTTTATATTATAATAGAGAGTTACTTTTTAATAATGATCATTAGAATTAAAGAAAACACATCAAATTGTGGCCAAATTGCTGTTCCCAGGACAGAAGTGGAAATGTCCTCCTCTCCCTTTTTTGTCATATACAATTAAAAAGGGATGTAGCATTTGTGGTATATCCTATTAAGAGAAAAACATGTATTTATGAAAATTATTGTAAAATCAAGATTTATCAAAATGGTAGAGAAACAAAGAAGGAATTATGTATTATATATTAATCAATGCACTCAAAAGCAACTCAGATCAAGACACCATGTGTATTTCATGCTTGCTCATACATACTGTACACCTTGCGAATTGCAATCTCATTGGTATCTGGAAACCTGACATTTATGGTTGTTTAGCAACCAATGTCAGTGTCACAGTGTAAGTCAGCATAATGACAGCGTGACATCATCACACTTACACTATAATACACGCTGCACTAAGAGTTGATGAGCAGGTACAAGAAGGCTTGCAGTACATACAGCATTTTCTTTTAACAAGATGCTATGAGCTACAAACTAAGGTTAAAAACCTTTTTTAACAAAGGAGATTGAAGAGTTGTTGAGTACTCTCATGGAAACCATTTCAATAAAATGTTGAAACACTGCCCCTGTCTTCCCATTTTCTAGTGAATACATTAGCAGACACAGTCTGCACAGTAACTGCAAGCAGACACCACACTATCATGGGCAGTCAGAAATAACTGCAGCAACTGAGGTATTTACATTGTATGTTTTGCAAACAAGATCAAGGCAGTAAAAAATGATGACTGTTACCAGGCACATGCTAGTTGTGCAGACAAAATTAATTCAAATGGTGAATTAGTTTTATAGTGCATAGTGGAGTGTTGTTCTGTATAGAATTCCATCCCTTTCAAAATGCTGCTATACCACAGTTACAAGATCATGGAATGTGATTCTACCCTACTGTGGTATAACAGCATTCTAGAACCTCTAGAAATTGCATGAGTCAGTTTCATTTTGAAAGCAAAAGAACTTACAAAACAGATTTCACACAGTACTATACACTATAAAAAATACAGGATGAGCAACTCTATGCACAACCAGTGTGTTTTGCCACCTCAAGGTTCTGATTCCCATGGACCTCTCGAGCTTCACTCTCGAGGTCAGAGGGAATCATAACCCCTCTGTGGCAGAACACACTGGTTCTGCATAGTTGCCCATCCAGAATTCTCTTTATGTCCTGCCGAGACAGGGCCAGCACACAACAGTTAGGTTTAAAATTAAATCTATTAGATTAAAAACAGTGAGCAATAAATGACATTTATTATCTGGTAATGCTATAACATTAATATCATCATCAAGTGAAGAACTGGAAAATAATCATGTTCATATTAATATTAAATTTTAAAAGAGAAAGAGTTGTGTTTGTTGTCACAGTGTGGTAGCACATAGATGCAGCTAAATAAAAGCACATGGGTTTATTCAATCAGGAGTTAATGGGATATAAATTTACAATTTACCATAAACTCCTCAATCCTCTCCCTACTAGACTACGGCATCTTAATCTACTAGACTACAGCAACTTAATCTACAGTGCTGCACCATCCACAACCCTAAACAGACTTTGACTCGTGCTTAAGAAAGCATGTCGTCTCATCCTTGGATGTGATCGTTTTACTCACTCCTGCTCCCTATACAGCAGCACAAACTGGCTAAACCTTAATAACCGAATTAGGTACCACACCTACCTTATGACCAAAAAGGCATTACTAGGCTTCACCCCTCCTACCCTTGGCCAAATTATCCTCCCAACACCTCCAGGCAAAACAACCCATAGCTCAAACAAGCAGCTGCTATGGGTACCCCACGACCAGACTTCCCAATTCCAGTGTACTTTCAATTACAGAGTCCCTACCTGGACTAACGCCCTCCCAAGTCATATAACAAACGAATTAAGGATTGGCCCCTATAAATCCAAGCTAAGGAAATACCTCCAGGCCTCAAACCAATGTGACTGCCTTGACACCTGACTGTCCTATACCTCCTTCAATCTAACAACTGTTGTATTCCCAGTACCAACTAGCACCTATGAAACTATATGACTATCAGCCTCTACAGAGCCCTCTGTAAACTTCTGGCTGTGCTATAGAAATGAAAAGTGAAACTGCTGTTAGCTAACCGCTGAACAACTATGTAACCTCTTTGACTGTTAATTTTGTAATGTCCTGTAATCTGTGTTTTTAAGTACTGTCCCTGTACCTTTTATGTATGATGTGGAACCTTTGTAAATGAGTCGCTGACTCAAAGGTCTTTCTGAATACAACAATAAAGTAAAAAAAAAAATATATGGAATTATTTTGAATTATCAATTTAAATGATTCTGTTTATTTTCTATTAGTATAAAGAGATACCATAAGAATATTTAAAATATTGTAAGTTGTCGTATCTATTTATCGATGTGTTAGCATCACTGAACATGCAGAATGAATTGAAGGTTTTACTTTAACTACATAGTTTGTTTAAAACTACCAACACAGTTTTTTATTACCCAAGAATGACATAATATGCTGTCTTAATGTGGCAGACAGAATTTTCACTGGGAAAAAGATGCATTTTTTATGAGGCAGCTGTCTCAATCAGCTGATGGTGTACTCCTCATGATGTAGTCATTCAAGTCACTCCGTGAATGACATCTATGTGTATTACAGCTTGTCTGAGATTGGAGAGAGAACAAAGCAGTGTTTCAGTGTGAAAGAGCCGCATAACTTCAATTAATTTAAAATTCATGGGCTATGTGACTAAGAAAAAGTCACAGTTTCTTGTTTAACATCACCATTTTATTACAAGCATTACTAAACCTTGGATTAAATAAAAATAGATGAAGCATTACCATTGATCTTTAAGTAAGACACATTCAATAATTCATTCTCATATACTACAGTAACCCACTTTTGATTGATAAGATTCAAACCTTTGCACAGTGCAGCAACATTTCAAATGCTGTCTGTTTAAAGGCATTGCACAGGCAAACTTCTTATTTTAAACTCAATTCTCATTTATATGGGAAACGATCATGGTAACCATACATCCACTCATTGCCACAATTAAAGTGACCCCACTGATTAAAAGAAAACAATCTTTTATGTCACTGTTACTCAGCTCTAATTCCATCCGTCCCACTTACAGCTAGGATAGAATACAACAGCCTCTGATAAAATCCTGCACCATCACCAAATCAGCTCTAAATAATTTATATATTTCTATTTTTTTATTTTATTTATTTGATAGCTGCGTAGGTGAACTGGTCCAAGGAACCATTTTCAGGTACCAGCTAGGCCATCTAGATGGCACATACAGTACAATAGAAACAACATACAAGCCGAGGTGTACATAATGTGCAGTCAAGTATAGTAAATAACAATTCATACAGACAGAAACCAAAACAGCCAAACAATGAATGCATTTGGCAGGGCATCTGAGTAGGAACCCAAGCAGGTATAGTGAATAATCAAACAAATAGGGAGGATGACTTTGACTAACAAGCAGTAGACTAGCTCAAATACAAATAGACAATGAGTCTATTAACTAAATAGGTTGCTTCAATATATGAGTAGCAGATAGATCCAGGTATAGGAAATTTACCCATTCTGTTTATAGAAGGGGCACTTACAAACTGTGGTGGTTAAGAGGGCATTTTTGAAATGCATTTTGAAGATTGGGGAAGTGCCCAGTGAGAGAAGCATGGCTGTTAAACAATTCCAGAGCCCAGGGGCAGCAAGGGAGAAGGCTGTCTGACCCGTCTCAGTTGCAGTCATGGGATGACCATCATGGGATGACCAAAGAGACATTGAGAGGAGGACCTAAGTTCCAGTACTCCAGTCTTAATACTAAAGAGTCTTGATAGATGGGAGTTCACACTATCTAGAAGGGACTTCTTCAATAAGGGTACCCATAAGGTAGTTATGGTGGGCCTGCCAAGACAGCCAAAAAAGCATCATGTATAGGGAGTAGAGGTGGGTGTTGTATAGGGCCAGTGAAACAAAAATGCTTATACTGTAAAAGGTAGTATTGAGTCAAGCAAGGTTACAATTTGAGGTCTGAGTAAAAATAGGAGAGCAGTAATCCAGGAGGAGTAGAAGTGTTCCCTGAGCAATTGCCAGCCACATCACAGGCGTCAGGTCATACTTTATCTAGAAACAAACTCCTAGTTTCTGGCCCAGAGACTTTACAACTTGTCTAATGTGATCTGCAAAGGTTATGAAGGGATCAAGAATGACTTCCAGATATTTGACAGTTGTAACATGATCAAGATAAGACCCATCTGCAGCCAAAATGTTCATAGTAGAGGACATAGTAGGCCACAAAGCTTCTGAAGAAGGACCTGGTTGGTTCGAAAGCTAGAGCACTTTGTTCTTTTCTGTAACATCCATGTTGGTCCAATAAAAGGTATCAAATCATTTGTTTCTGGATCCATAGTAGAGGAGGTATTTTGCCCCAAAGTGCTTTTGGCGAGCATTGGTTTAGACCCCAAAAACATTGCCTTTGTTTTGTTGGCATTAATGAGTAGTCTGTTTCAGGCAAACCACTTTTGGAGAGCCCCAAACTCCCTGGTGAAGGAGAGGGGTTGATTCATTGGGCTCATGTCACTCCTGTAAAGAATAAGATCACCCACATACATTAGCATGTGGTAATCCGTACCATCCCTGAAGAGGTGAAGAGGGAGAACAGGATAGGCTGCAGGATAGAACCTTGAGGAACTCCAATATAATCCCCAGGGTGCTGGAGGTAGCCACCTTCAGTACAGACCATTTGAGATCTCCTATTGAAGTAGTTTTTGAACCAAGCCAAGGTTGCTCTTGAGAAATGATAAGAGTGAAGCTAATAGAGCAGGATGTTATGATCAACTAAGTCAAATGCCTTAAACAAGTCCACAAAGATAGCACCAGCAAGCTTCATTTGAGCTCTTTAAGACATGGTCAGTGAAACCATTTGACACAGTCCCACACAAAAGATTAATAAACAAATTAGCCAGCCTGGGAGTGGGTCCTTGGGTGGTAGCCTGGGTAAAACACTGGCTAGACAACAGGACACAGAGGGCAATAGTAAATGGAGTCTACAGTGAAGAAAGGAGGGTTAGTAGTGGGGTACCGCAGGGTTCAGTACTGAGGGCGGTCCTTTTTAATGTTGTTATAAGTGACATTGCAGATGGACTGGAAGGGAAAGTATGTCTCTTTGCAGATGACACAAAGATCTGCAACAGGGTTGATACACAAGGTGGAGTGGAAAGGAAGAACAGGGACTTGGCAAGGTTGGAGGAATGGTCAAATGTATGGCAGTTTAGATTCAATGCAAAAAAGTGCAAAGTAATGCACCTGGGAAACAAAAACCCAGGGGAAGAGTACACAATGGGGGGTGAGAAACTGTCAACAACAAAATGGAAAGGGACCTGGGGGTAGTCATATCAGATGACATAAAGGTGGGCCAGCAATGTGAGAAGGCAGTAAGGAGGGCTGGGGGATTACTGGGATGCATAAGGAGAGGCATCACCAGTAGAAAACAGGAAGTTGTTGTCCCTTTGTATAGACAGTTGGTAAGCCCACATCTGGAGTACTGTGTACAGTTCTGGAGACCCCATCTCCGCAAAGATATAGACAGGGTGGAGGCTGTCCAGAGGAGGGCAACCAAAATGATGCAGGGTCTGCATCAGAAGACATATGAAGAAAGATTAAAGGAACTAAAGATGTATAGCCTTGAGGAAAGGAGGGAGAGGGGGGGACATGATAGAAACTTTCAATTATCTCAAGGGAATCAACAAAGTCCAAGAGGGTAGCATCTTTCAGAAAAAGAGATGTGCAAAAACAGGGGGGCACAATTTGAAGATAGAGGGGGGATGGCTCAGCGGTAATGTGAGGAAGTATTTCTTTACAGAGAGGGTTGTGGATACATGGAACAGCCTTCCTAAGGAGGACGTAGAGTCAAAATTATTGGGGGAATTCAAGAATGCATGGGACAGACATAAGGCAATTCTAGTGTGGGTTAAGATGAAGTAGGCAGTTGGTTAACTAGGATCAGCAGCTTATCCATTAGGTAGGAAAATGGGCAGACTAGGTGAGCCAAGTGGTCCTTATATGCCGTCAAATTCTATGTTTCTATGTTTCTAAACAGGCTAATGCACTGGCAGTGCTGTGGCCCTTTCTAAAGCTGTGATTTTGGGTGGAGAGCAAACTGTATTTTGAGACGTGCTCATAGATTTGCAGGAAGACTTTTTTTTTCCAGAAATTACATGGGAAAGGATGAACACTGGTTCATAGTTTTCTAGAAGCTTAGTGTCATCTGATGATAAATACATACACCAAAAGTGTATAATAAAAGGAAATAAGATTACAATATTAGAATGTGGTTTCTATATAGAACTAGTATAGTATATTAATGTGATAGTGCACAAAGTTTAAACATCAGTCATGGCTGTGTAAAGCCAATGGAGTAATGTGTGCATGCCAGATATATACAACAAAAGATTTTATAAAACTAAAGGTATTGGCTCCACAATAATAAAAATATGCAATAATCTACAAAAGACAGAATATTGCAAAATAAATTGGCTAAAACCACATGGTTAAACAAGATTTATCCATTTTTTTCCACTACAGTCATTAAGCTAAATAGTATGCGATATACTGGTGGCAGCATTTGGTCTCAGTCTATGATGAGAGAGATCTAAACAATCTGACAATGAATTCACTGATGTTTCCGGATAAGGATATTGACAAGATTTCAAATGTTGTCTTTTTAAAAAGTCTTTGCAGAGACAAGCTTCTTCTTATTTTAAAATCAGTTCTGCTTTAAATGGTGAAAAAACAGGGTAACCATACAGCTAGTCATACCTACTGTTAAAGTGACTCCATTGATTACAACAAAAAAGTTTATGTCACTACCGATTGACTTGAATCCCATCAGATCCACTTAGGGCTGATAAGGAATAGAGCAGCCTGTGAGGAAACTCTTCACAATCACCAAAGCAGCTCTTAATAATTAATAATTTTGTGACAATAAATATGTACACCAACTCTGTGTAATGAAAGGTGGAGAGGCTATAATATACAAATGAGCTTTCAAAATAGAATTAGTATAGAGTATTAAAGTGGTAGTGTACAGAGTTAAAATGTCAGTCATGACTCTGTGTGAAGCCAGTAGATTGGAACATGCCTGCCAGATATTTAAAACAAAATACTTCATAAAAATAAAGGTATCAGATGTGTAGAGCTGGGAAGCATCTGTGAATTTTGAATTCAAAGAAATTTCATGAAATGCAGCAAATTTTGCAGTACTTTCTGAAATTCTGACTTTCATTAAATCTGAATTTTCAAAATGTGCTTGGAAAATGTTCACCTCATTCTGTGAACTTTTCTGGCTGAATTGCTGAATAATACACATGAACAGTGGTGTGACAGTTCTGAGGAATTTCATTCAATAGTTTAAAACATCATTCCACAGTACATGCAATCATTCCACAGTTTAATGTTTAGTTCTGTGGAATTTCTTTCCACAGTATAATACAATAATTGACAATTCATACATTCATGTCCCAGTTCAGTGACTCACTGAACTGTGGAATGAATGCAAGAATTTTAGATTAATATATCAGAGATTAGTTCTGCAGAATTTCTTTTTTCAGTTTAATGCATTACATTTGTGCTGGCACCAGACTATTAACCAGATTATTTATTTATTTATTTAAGAGATTTACCAGGAAAGCATGCTGAGCAGAGTACCGCTCGATTCCAGATGCGCCCTGGGGTTTTGGGGTTACAGTGTAAACATGATACAATCTGGACACAACATACAGTGGAACATGATACAGTCAGAAACAACATACATAGGTATAATAGTATACATAATGTGCATGGAAACAATTGAGGGTAGGCAGATTATAGTACAGCATACAGTTTTTACAAGGTAGCAGATCAAACAGTGGAGAGACCAGTCTTGATTCTAACACTGGGCGGGTATTGAAGTGAGGGTGTGTTTAGGGGGGTTACAGGAGCAGGTGGTAGAGAAGTGCTCTTTGAGAAGGGCATTTAGTTGGGGAGTGCTTGTGGAGTGTCTAATATCAGCTCCCAGGGAATTCCATAATTTGGGCAACCTGAAGCTGAAAGCTCCCTGGCTGGACCGGGTGGATCTATGTGGGATATGCAGGAGCCTGGCGTCGATGTTCACGGGTGCGTGGATGGTAGGAGTAGGGCAGTTAGGGAGGATGACAGGTAGGAAGGGAGTAGCTGTGACCAGAACTTGGCCGCGGTTCTAGCGCAGTGAAGCGATCTTCTGTTGTGTAGAGAGGTGAGGTTCAGGGATTGGTAGAGGACACAGTGGTGGGTGTTGGGAGGGCGGTCCAGCGAAAAATGGCAGAAGGAGTTAAATAGGAGATTTAGCCTTGCTAGGGAGGTTTGAGGGGCCGCGCAGTAGACAGTATCACCATAGCCAATAATAGGGAGGATCATTTTTTGTACTATTTCTTGCCTGGTTGGCAGGGGTAAGCAATTTTTATTCTGGTAGAGGGCTCCCAACATGGGGTTCAGTTTTTTGAGTATAGCTTCAGTGTGTGCAGAGAAGTCAAGGTGTTGATCTAACCAGACACCTAGATAATGATAGGAGGTGCAGGCCTCCAATGGGGAACTGTCCAGAGTGTGGAACGTAGGTGGTGCAGTAAGCTGTGTGAGTTTGGGCCGCAAGCCAAAGGTGAGGGAGACATTTTTTTTTGAATTTAGGACTAGTTGGTTTGAAATGAGCCAAAGTTGGACGGAGTTGAGGTCCTTCTGTAGGCAGGCTGTCACTGCACTGGAGGATGGGCCGGAGGCGAACAACACCGTATCGTCAGCGTACATGTGGATGGCCATATTTGGGCAGGCTGCAGACAGGTCATTCAGAAATATAGAGAACAATAGTGGGCTGAGAACAGACCCTTGGGGGACTCCGCTGGTGACTGGGAGTAGGGTGGATGTAGCCGAGCCAATGCGGACAGATTGGGACCTGTTGGACAGGTATGAGTGGAACCAGTTATTTGCAGTTCCCGACAGTCCGGATAGAGCAAGTTTTGCCAGCAACAATGGGTGGGAGACGGTGTCGAAAGCTTTCACCAGATCAATAAATATAGCAGCTGTTAATTCCCCTTTGTCTATACCCGTGAGGATGGCGTTTGTGAGCCGGAGGAGGGAGGTGGTGGTGGAGTAATTCTTCCTGAAACCAGCCTGGTAAGGGGTGATGAAAGATATAGTCTCAAGATAGTGGTGGAGTTGGGAGAGGACCAGACATTCTTGAAGTTTGGCCAGGATGGGGAGCAGGGATATAGGGCAGTAGTTGGAAGGTGAGGAGAGGTCCCCTCCTTTAGGAAAGGGAATGACTGTGGCTTGCTTCCATTTGTTGGGGACTGTTCTGAGTTTAAATGACAGGTTGAAAAGCAGGGTAAGTGGGTGAGTTATGGCTGGTGCTGAGAGCAGGAGCATTTTGGAGTCAAGGCCAGAGGGACATTTGCCTTTGTCTGGGTTGAGAGACAGCAATAAATTTAGCACCTGAGCTGATGATACAGGGCTTAGGGAGAAAGAAGCTGTGGAGGGTACGATAGGGGGAGAAGTGGGCGGGGGATAGGGAATGGCAGAGAGAAGGGATGATGCAGCAGTGGAGAAGTAAGAATTGAATGCGGAGGTGACCATGCTGGGATCTGTTATAAGTTTCGCTGCAATGTTAAGTGAGGGGGTAGGGGGTTAGGCTGGCGGGGAGAGAAGGGATTTTATTGACTTCCAGAATTGAGCTGGGTGACCAAAATTGTTATTCAAGGCAGTTTTGAAATAGTTTGATTTGGCTTGCCTTATGAGCCTTGTGCAGGCATTTCGTAGTGACCGGTAGTGTTGCTGGGCCATATGACTACCTGAGGTCTTGAAAGATTTCCAGGCGTGGTCTCTGGCTTTTAGTTGTTGCATAAGGTTTGTTGTTACCCAAGGTAAATGGGATCCTCTTAGTCAGGATCACCTGAGTGGAGCATGGCTGTCCCAGATGGTGAGGAAATTTGTGGAAAAGAATTGCAAGGCCTCATCCATGGAGGAGGCCTTTGGGATGAAAGACCAGTCAATGTTGGTGAGGTCGTTTAGGAGCGCAGGCAGATCGAGGGACTTATAAACTCTAGTGAGAAGTGTCCGGGGAGGGGGAGCAATGGGTCTGAAGATTTTGTGCACCATGTAGATCATATGGTGGTCACTAAGGGAGTCGGGTAGAAGGCCAGCGTGAATGATCCGATGGGGGTGGGTGGTAAGCGCCCAGTCCAGGAGTGTGTGCTTGTTTGATTTATGGTTTAGGCGAGTTGGTTCAACTATTTGCTGGGACAAATTTAAGGCATTTATGTGGTGCCAAGATTTGGAGGCCCCATTGCCTAGCCAATTTTGATTGAAATCCCCAAGTATGTGAAGTTCATCACCCTCCATAAGGGACCTCAGGGTGCTGAGATGGTCAAGGATGCTACCCAATGGAGTTTCTGGTGGGCAGTAAGACCCAGCTATAAAAATTGGGATGGACTGAGCCAGTGAGATTTTGATTAGGAGGGAATTTATAGGTAGTAAGGGGGCCGGCAAGGTGATTAAGGAAAATTGAAGAGTAGAGGAGATGTACATGGCAGTTCCTTCACCCTTCTTTTTACCCTGTCTATCCTGGTGGACTAGGGCAAAACCAGGTATAGAGAATTCGACATCCTGATTGTGAGGTTTTAGCCAGGATTATGCAAAAGTTCTATTGAGATCTGTATGCCTCCACAGATACCTTGCCAAGTGACAGCATAAACACCTTTTTGGGCAAACTCTTCATACCCAAGATTGCTCCTACTGATTGCTGAGCACTGGACAAGCCCATCACACAACTTCAAATAAAGCAGGCCATCCAAACACTCAGCAGGGAAAAGGACTCAGGATCTGATGGGTTCTCCATTGACTTTTATCACCTAATTCAAAATGAAGTCACTCCCCTGATCCCAGAGGTGTTTCAGACATCCCAACAGGTTGGGGCTCTGCCACCTTCCCTAGAGGAGGTTGTCATTACCTACTACAAAAGGAAGGTAAACATCCCAATGATACAGGCATTTACGGACCCATTTCCCTCATCAACGCAGATGTCAAAATTCTGGCAAACATATTGGCTACCAGGCTGGAAATAATTCTACAGGGGTTGGTACATCCCACCCACACAGGGTTCATTAAAGGCCAGCAAAGCTCAGATCACCTCCACAACCTGCTTAGTCTCATGGCATGTGTTCACCATTCCCTTGCCCCAGCAGTGACCATAGCAGTTAACTTCCAAAATTCATTTGATTCCATTTAATGGCCCTACCTTTTCTGCACCCTGGAATGTATGGGCCTTGGTCCAGAATTATTCAGATGGATAAATGGATCCAAACTATACTGATCCCCTATGGCCAGTGTTCTCACCAACAATCTATGTTTGTCACCATTTCAGTTATTCTGTGGCACCTGTCAGGGATGTCCTCTCTCCTGCCACTTATTTGTTATGGCCATAGAGCCTCTGACCATCGCATTCTGTCAACATTCCTCTATTACAGGGATAGTTTGTGGCTGACAGGAATATCACGTGTTGCTGTATGCAGATAACTTGCCCATCCTACAGAATGACAGGCAAGCCACCCTTGCCCCATTGCTCAACCTTCTGCATGAAATTTTGCAGGTCTCTGGCTTATGGGTCAATAATAAAAAGACAAAAGCCTTCCCACTTCACTCACTGGCCGCCTCTGAACTCTACATAGTGAAAGGATACCAATGGATCCAAAGGGCATCACCTACCTGGTCATCAAGCTCCACCCTAACCCTAACACGATGATCCAGCTTAATCAAGCTCCCATGCTAGAGTCCGTTCAAATACAGGTGACTCATTGGAAGTTGCTTAACATGTCCTTTATGGGTAAGATATAGGAATTCAATATGATGCTAGCACCACACATCATGGATCTCTCGTTTTATATG
The DNA here is from genome assembly GCA_016271365.2 of Neoceratodus forsteri. Classification (NCBI taxonomy): domain Eukaryota; kingdom Metazoa; phylum Chordata; order Ceratodontiformes; family Ceratodontidae; genus Neoceratodus; species Neoceratodus forsteri. Next base: position 630,327,522 of record CM057455.1, on the reverse strand, counting down.
CCTATTGCCCTGCCACAGAAATGGTTCCAGAATGTTGATAGAATGTTTGGTGACTTCATCTGGGAGGGGAAAACAACCCATTTCAGCACAGAGAAGCTCTGAAGCCATTGGACTAGAGCTGGATGGGGCCTCCTGTGGTTTTATGGATACCACATTGTGTACATAAATGCTCAAACTATGCTATGGTTCACTCCTGCATCTGCTTCCTCCCCATTATGGTTGCAGCAGGAGCAGGGCCTATTCATTACCTCACTGGTGGACTGGTGGTTGTCTTGCTATACTGCCTGAGGCCTAAATTAATCCAATATTACCCCACAGTGTTGTTCTCCAAAAAGACATGGGTGATGATGTGTACATAACTGAAAAGAGATCCTATATCCCCACAACTGGAACCATTGTACTAGAATGATTCCTTAGGCATGTACTGCAAGCCTCTGTATTGGCCTACATGGGCCCTGAGGGGCATACAGTATCCATAGAGCAGGGCGACCATAATTGAGCACTTACAAAAATGGTCACTCAGTTACAGTTCCTGTGCTCAGGGCTACCTGGTAGGGTAGTGACAGGAAACCTGGGTGGGCGAGGTAGGGCAACAGGATGTACACTCGTATAAGTGCATGCAGGGGGGGAAGGGGAGGTGTGTGGGAGCAGGTGTGGCAGGTAGCTGCTGAACTGTTCTGCTACTGTGGTGGGGAGGGTGGTCAGTTGGGAGGTGAAGGTTACAGGGTTTGGGTCCGGCATGGGATGTTTTTTGCCAGCAGGCAGCTTTTTATTTTTTTAAATATTTCACTGCCCCCCCAATATGCACCTCCCTGGAGTTGAGAATCTTTAATTAGGGGGTATGGGGGGGCAAAGCCCCCTGCATTAAAATAAAGTCCATGGATCTCAGGCGCCCTCTTCCAGTTCACCAAAAGTGTGCAATTTTGGCTATGTACACTCCCGGTAATGGTGATCTCTATTCTGCAATTGCTGTTATCACATAGAACTGGGGCATACGTTCAGTCAAGGACCTCCTTACCCAGATGCCAGGCATGTAGAGGCATTTACCATGCTACAAGCTACATTTGGCATACCCAAACAGGACTTCTGGAAGTACCTCGCGATCCAAAGTATGGTAGCTATGAGGCTCCAGAAAATGCAGGGAGCGGGTACTCAACTGACAGTTTCCCTTGTAGAAGACAAGCTTTTAAAATCCATGGGTTGGGTTAGCCATATCTATGCTAACTTGTGCGATGTGCACCCTGATGTATCTCTCCGTTCAAAGTCCAAATGAGAGTAGGGGATTATTGATACAAATCCCTGATGACCAGTGGACTGCATGCCTATTCTATGCTCATCAATCATGCCATGACAGCTATAGTCACCTCATACAAAATAAAGTTCTTCTGTGATGGTACCATACCCCAGCAGCTCTACACCAGATGGGCCTTCTCTCTCATGACAGATGCTGGCACTGCTCACAATCTGGGGCACACCTTTCACGTATACTATGGTCCTGTTTTGATATACAAGACTTTTAGGTGGAGATCATGAAATTCTGCTCCAAGCTATGGGGACAGAGTTATGGCAGGGATTTTCCATTCTAGCTGTTAGGTATAGAACATCCTTATCAACCCTAAAACTCACCTGTGATGCACTGGGTATTAGTAGTAAGCATGGTTTCCAAATAGTTACTTCTAGGCAGGTGGACAACTGCTGAAGTCCCATCATTTGCAGAATGGCTCACAGCAATGTTCCTTTCACATAAAAATATGGTAATTTAGATCAATAACACCAAATCTGGGGGACATATCTCATCTCAGACGTGTGCACCCACCTAACCTCCTAGTCAGTTTTACTTCAGTGATGCACTCCATTGGGTAACCCAGGTAGTGGGAGGTGGGCAATGCTGGCATAGGCCATGGTAAGAAGTTCTCACACTGTGATGCAAACTGTTTTTCTGTATTGAATCACTGACATGTTTCATGGGCAGACCCCAGGCCATACATTATGGGTGGTTGTTATAACTTCCCTGGAGCCCATTATTTTGTTCTACTCCACATAGAAACATAGAATTTGATGGCAGATAAGGACTGCTTGGCCCACCCCGCTTCCCATTTCCCTACCTAATGGATAAGCTGCAGATCCTAGCTAACCAACAGCCTGCTTCTTCCAACCTCCACCCCCTAGAATTGCCTTATGTTTGTCCCATGCATTCTTGAATTTCTCTACAGTTTTTGACTCCACAACCTCCTCAGGAAGGCTGTTCCATGCATCCACAACCCTCTCCATGAAAAAATACTTCCTTACATTACCGCTGAGCTGTCCCCCCTCTAGCTTCAAATTGTGACCCCTTGTTCTTGCACTCCTTTTTTTCTGAAAGATGTTATCCTCTTGGACTTTGTTTATTCCCTTGAGGTATTTGAAAGTTTATATCATGTCCCCCCTCTCCCTCCTCTCCTCAAGGCTATAAATATTAAGATCTGCAAGTCTCTCTTGGTACGCCTTCTGGTGCAGACCCTGCACCATTTTAGTTGCCCTCCTCTGGACTTCCTCAATCCTGTCTATGTCTTTGCGGAGATTGGGTCTCGAGAAATGCACACAGTACTCCAGATGTGGTCTCACCAGCTGACTGTACAAAGGGATAACAACTTCCTGTTTTCTACTGGTGATGTCTCTCCCTATGCATCCCAGTATCCCACCAGCCCTACTTACTGCCCTCTCACATTGCTTGCTCACCTGTAGGCCATCTGATATGACTACTCCCAGGTCCCTTTCCATTTTTGTTGTTGTTAGTATCTCACCCCCCATTGTGTACTCTTCCCCTGGTTATCTGTTTCCCAGGTGCATTACTTTGCACTTCTTAGCACTGAATCTAAGCTGCCATATATTGGACCATTCCTCCAACCTTGCCAAGTCCCTTCTCATCCTTTCCACCCCATCTTGTGTATCAACTCTGTTGCAGATCTTTGTGTCGTCTGCAAAGGGTATGCTTTCCTTCCAGTCCTCTGCAATGTCGCTTATAAAGACATTGAACAGGACCAGTCCAGTACTGAACCCTGCTGTATCCACTAGTAACTCCCTTTCTTCAGAGTGGACTCATTTTACTATTACCCTCTGTGTCTGTTCTTCAGCCAATTTTTACCAAGGCTACCATGGTGGGACCCACCCAGGCTGGCCAACTTGTATATAATCTTTTGTGTGGGACTGTGTCAAATGCCTTGCTAAAGTCTAGGTAGCCATGTCTACAGCCCTCACTGATCTACTACTTTGGTCTCCCAGTCAAAGAAATCAATTAGATTAGTCAGGCATGACCTTTCTGCTATGAATCCATGCTGTCTCGGGTCCTGTGCTCCTGTTCTCTAGGTACTCAACAATTCTTTCCTTCAGAGTGATCCCAATCACTGAGGTTAAACTAACAGGTCTGTAGTTTCCTGCTTCTGTCCTGCTCCGACTTTTGTGAAATGGAATCACATCTGCCCTCCTCCAGTCTTCAGGTACCACCCCATCCTTACATGATTTATTAAAGTTGAGTTCTAATGTTTCTCTTTGTAATTTTCCTTTTTCCTGATGGAGTTCACAATGTGCATTCTGATTGTGGTTGTGATTTGATCTGTCAGCTAAAGTTGTTTTTCAATAAAAAGTTTAACTGATAAAAGTACATTAGTCTGAAATAAATACATTTTTTCTGCTGTTCTTACATGGAATTTTCACAAAAGTTGCCAAAGTGCATTCCAAAAGTTTGTGGAAGCTAAATTCCATCTTTTGTGTAAATTCCACTGGCACAATTTTATTTAGCACAACCCTACAGTCACACAGTAATTAAAATATGCATCAATCTGTATAAGTCACAATATTGCAAAACAAATAAGCTAAAGGGTACAGCCAAACAAGCATTTATTTTCCCACTCCAATCGATTGTTAGGGTAAATAGCATGTCTTCATCTGGTGGCCACATCTGGCCCCCCTTTGATGAGAGAAATCTGAACCATCTGACAGTGCGATCACTGATGTTTCTGGCTAAGAATATTGGCAATTAGCATAATGTCTGTAATGTAACAGTAAATTATTAATTTATTAGCTCCACTCCAAAACTGGTCAGAAAAGAAGTATTATTAAGGCAAACTGTGTTTTGCATAACTCTGACAAGCAAATTAAGTTGAAAGGGGCCAGGAGCTGTTGCCATCTGAAACCTTAATGTCACATGTATGAGATGTGTTCTGTTAGAACCTGTCATCCCTACTTCTTTCATAAAGTGCAGTGGATACCATGTGTATAGTGGGTTATTATACACATAAGGGGCTCAATTTTCAAAGGGCAAACTATGGCCCTGTCCACACTAGGGATTTTTAAAACATTACTGGCACCCTGTAATGTTTTAAAATCAGGAAACACAGTTCGCATCCACACTGGTAACGTTATTGAACTGTGTTTCAAAACCGTGTTTAAACCCTGATAAAATCAGGGTTTTAGCATGGTTTTGAAAACGTTGTAAGACAAAAATGTTACATGTTACCAGTGTGTACGGGTGGCTGATCCATGTTCCCTGCTGAAGATTTCATCATGCATAATGGGACATAGGTCATCCTCTTGCATGACCTGCTGGGCAGAGTGTGGAAAGTGTGTTTGAACACGCTTTCATTACAGGAAATGCGGATGGGAAAATAACCTTGTTAAAACACTGTTCCCGCATGTGTGGACACAACACCATGGTAAGCAAGATAACGGTTTTAAAACCGTTACCAGAATTTTATCACAAGTTTGGACAGGGCCTATGATGCAAGGTGCCTGCACCAAATCAGGATGATGGAAATGGCACCTTGCATCATATTCAGAATAGGAGTGAGTACACACAGGATCTCTGGTGGTCTGAGAATAGCTGCTAGCTTATAACATGAAAAAAAGGAACACTCAGCACTCATGGAACAAAATATAGGTAGCTCAGTGCAAATTTATTGTCTGCAAGATGCCCAGACAGCACCCTACAGCCCCAGAGCTTCAACCCTAAACAAAGTCTTCCTCAAGGTGCTGTCCAGGCATCTTGCCACAATAAATTTGCACTCAGCTAGCTGAATTTTGTTCCACAAGTGTTGAGTGTTCTTTCACATGTTGCATCAAAGTTTGTGGTGATCCGAATTTCTAAACACCAGCTAATGCAAAATCGGGATGCCAGGTGTCCAGCCTGCCCTGCACCACCCTGGAAGCAAAAGTGCTCCTGTGCCAGGTCACAATGGGGCTTGTGCACAGTGAGGCTGCACCATCCCCTTTTTTGGGAGTTTGCAAGCCACACCATGGATGGAATAAGGGTCTCCACTTAGACGAGCCAGAAGATACTCTAAGTGGACTTGTGCTAGTGCCAGACATTGTGGCAATTGAGGGGGTTGTGAAAGTGGGGGTCTGAGGGCAGAAGGGGCATGGGGTGCCCTATGCCTGTGGCTGATAACATTTTTGAAAGTTGATGTTTAGGTTTGCTATGTGTGTGGATATACAGAATAGTAAACAGTGTTGTGTACAGTAACTATGGTGACCATATATGTGTCTGTTGGGTGGTTGGACAATCACTGCATTTTGCAAGCTGATATTGTCTGCATGTGATATTGGTAGCTTACAATCATCAAACCTGATGGAAACTATACCAATGAGGTGTTGTGGTGACAGCAGGCATGATGGGGAGTGCAGTGGCATGTGGTAGACTGTTTCTTTATTTCAGCCACAGACAGTGACTGGGAGTGGGTGTTCCACTAGACACCAGGGAGATATAATGTCATCACGGGACAGTGATCAGCAGGTGGGGTGCCACTAGACACCAGGGAAATATCCAGTAACTATAGGGATGGCAATCACAGGATGGAGAGTTCCACTAAACACCAGAGCATTGATCAGTAACTATGGGAATGGCAATCTGCAGGTGGTGAGGTACCACTAGACACCAGGGAAATTTTTATTTTATAATGGGGACAGTGATTGGTAAATGGGGGTGCCACTAGACATCATGGACATATTTTATTCAGGGGTGGAAGTCAGCAGATGGGGTGACACTAGACACCAGAGCTATGACAGTTCGAACTGTCTTGGACTTTTACTGTTCACAGACTTTTCAATTCGAACAGTAAAATTTTCCAATCGACTGATCTTTACCTAAGCGTAGTGACGGCCGATATGATCTTTTCCCCAGAAAGACATACTTGCCCCAAAAATTTGTAAATAATAATCCACAGTGGAACTACGTATGTGACTGAGATCTAAATACAGGTCTTGTTCATTCCTTACCAAGTAGTATTTCTTTAGAAATCCATTTTTAAAATGGAAAAAAAAGATGGCAGACAGCACAAACAGTATTTCTCAGAGCACGAACAGTAAATCCATAACAATTAATAGTTTGAACAGTTTTCATTCACTTGCCACTGTAATTAAAAAATGGCAAAATACAGTTTATTGTCATCAAACCATGCAAAGGCATATCCTTGTCACAGATGCCATCATTCCAGAAAATTTCAGGAAAAAAATAATTCTGTCTGTGCTGTAGACGAGGGCAAAAAAATGTCATGTTAAGAATTGGAAAAAAGGTTTTTTCTGATTTTTACCTCTTCATATCTCAAAAACCTTACAAGATGCCATCACAAGACTTTTCACATTTTGAGACACTAGTAGAATGACCAAGCATGCCAAATTCTGGGCTATTTCCTCAAAGAATGCCAAAGTTATTAAGGTGCAAAATTCTGGATTTAACATACAGTACAGGAGTCGGTACCACCCTAATGATATGGGCATGACTGTGCCCCTATAATATATATAATAGAGATAAACCTGTAGGCATATGTTTCCAGATGGAGGAGTTGGAGTCCGAATGGTAATGGGGAGTATTGAATGAATACTCTGGGACCTTCTGTGAAGTTCCAGTTAGCTCATCAGTGGACAGTAGGGATCTGGGTTTGGACTATGCCCCAGTGGTAGGGTAAGTAGTCAGACTATAGTTTTCCAGAACTTGAATGGGTCTGTGCCATTATAGGAGAGCATTTAATGAAATACTCTGGGATTACACAATTTCTCCAGTTAAGGACAGTGCACGACAGTGTCTGTGTTCTGCTGGGATAACATCACTCCTCAGGTGGTTGGGCATGGGGCTGTAGGCCGAGTGTATTCAATGCCAAAAAAGTGACGTTATCTCAGCAGGGCACACACCATGGAGTGCATTATTCCCTCTATGCAAAGGCTTGTTTCTAACAATAACACAAAAAGACATTTAAACATTTTTTTTGAATATGTTTTCAACATGTAGGAATGCTGAGGAGAAAAAGTAGTGCTGGTTAATTTGGCCACTAGGTGGAGTTCCTTTGGTTATTGTGGCTCTCATGCCTCAAACGGACACACATCTCTGTCTGTCTAAATACATTCTGTCAGAGACAGTGTTCTGTCTTCCTGTTACTTCTCTAATGTTCTCTAATCTTGTTCTCCACCCCACCCCATCCCCCACTTGCAAGATCTCTGTGTTTATATACAGCCTGGAAGCTAAATATTTGACCACATGCCTTCTCTCACCTTGGACCTCCTGCAACAATCATTTTTATGTGTTCGGTTCCTCTTGTACAGTTGGCTGCTTGTTTGTACCAGAGGAAGAACGTCAACTAGTGGTCATTGTTCTGTTTCTGCTGCCATTCGATGTGCTGACTGCAGTTTGACTCAGCGTGATTCCATGCTCTGCTGCTCACTCATGGTTGTGTCATACCAGTAAGTCACCCATGCACTCAATGTGGTGGTTCGAGAGCTGGCACTGTGAGGCTAAGAGGAGACCGAGTGTGGAGCCATGAAGTCATGACAGCTTTACCATTTCTGAGTGAAAGGGACTGGTAGTTTGTGAAGGTGGTGGGGAGTGCTTCAGTCATATGATTTTTGTAGTTTTTGATATTAAGAATGCTGGGTTTGCCGGCAGTTAAAGAAACAAATTTTCACTGAGAGGGCATCTGACAGTACAGGTGGGAAATGATGTGAAGCAGATCACAAAAAACTGATTTCAATTTGCTAATTTTTTTATTTAAAGAAAGCTAAAGTGACAACACTGATCTGTTGAATGTGTGTGGGCTATGGGACTGATTTGTGATACGTTTTCTGTTGTGAAAAGAAGGGATTTATATTTTTAAAATGTTGTCTAGTACTGACAAACTGTTCCGTGTCCATACCAGGTGTGGGCAACTTGGACATGGAATGTGTAGTGATTTCTTTAACAGTTGATGTAGACATTTGTGTGCTGGTACTTGATTTGTGATGTTGTTCTGGGATAACATTACAGGTCACGGTCTCAGCCAACCAATCAGATTTCAGGATTCTTTCTTGCCATTGTATGATTGTGTTTACCTCATTTGTCATTCTGTGGTGGGAACCTGAATCTCCAGCTGTGATCCAGTTTTCCAGTTACCTACCAAAATAAAAATGCTATCTTGGTGCACCTGCTCATTCACCAATGTCATACCTGGTCTTTTTTTTATCTTCCTACAAATGTCAGTGTGTCAATGCACCACACATATATCTTTACCTACCTTCAAGCACTCCTTGTCTGCACTGCCACATTTTTCTCTAGATGTCAGTGTTACAAATTTGACCAAGGTTCCACCCACACCAGACAAGGAGAATTGGATGCTCACTCTACAAGTCCTCCTGTCAGTCCTAGGACTGAAGCCCAGGCTGCCTGTATTGCAGGTGATGCCCACCACTGCACCATTGAACTAGCCTCCAAATTATTTATTTCAATGTCATTATCTTATTCCTTCATTAATGGAAAAATGTTTGAGATTTGTAGCTCTTTGTAACAAAATGCTGCATATCCCAATAACTGTATGTGTAAAAACATTTTTTAACTGCCTCCTCATTGATTACTGTTGACTACTGTTCTTATCTTGAGATAAGTTTTCCTTGTGACTGTATTTATTTATTGCATAATCTACTTCTGTTTATTTAGGCTTATCTGTTTATCAAATTGGGACACTTCTATTAACTATCCTGTCAATTTTCCAAGTTCAAGTGAATACAGCCCTAGGTTATCTATCCATTGCTGATAAGTTAAGTTCTACATCCCAGGTATTATGCTGGTAAATCTCTGTTGCACTACTGCTGGGTGATTTTATCTTTTCAATAATGAGAAGTTCAGTCCTCTATTCAGTATTCCAGCTGTGGCCACTCTGTTCAGTATTCTGGCTGTGGCCAGATCAATGTTTTATACAGATTCATCTTAACATCTTTGTGTCTGCCTTTGATACCTCTCAACCTACAGTAAACCCTCACATTCCATTTGTATTCTTTGTTTTACTTTTATATTTTAATTTTATATGCATACTGTGTACTTAATCAGTAATCCTGATGTGTTATATAGTTAATCAATTACCTTCATACCAATATATAAATTACAGACAGAAAGAAAAAAAGTAAATTAATTACATTCAAATTACAGCATAGATAAGTCCTAATGAAGGGTCTGGCTTGTGGCCAAAGTCACTGCCACCCAGAGGCAACCCATCACCCAGCCATGGTGTGTGACCTCCACTTGCGTTTTAATGACACTTTTATCTGTATACTTAACCAGGTATAAGTGCCAGTCTTGAGGTTTTCAAATGTGATCCTCCAAGTCTTTTAATGGTAAAATAATTGCCCTGACTAGCTGATTAAAAACAAAATTGTTTTGCTCTGGTGTATTGATTTAAAGTGCACATGTAACATGTTTGTTTACTCCTACATCAATTGTCCTGAGCAAAACAAATGGCTGCCATGACACAGCAGTAAACCTATTTCTCAAATTTGAGATATATGGTATAGTCTACGATTAAACATCTTATGCTTCTGTCAAGTGATGAATGTGACTCACTTACTCTGTTAAACTCTTAATTTTGTGAAGTGAAACAGTGGTCAGCATGTTTTTAGCCAAGTCACTGGATCAGCCTATGATGAATGTCTTCATATTAAGTTGTGTTCCATTATGTCACTCAATTTCTTGCGAGAACTGTTTCCTACACTATATGACCTTTACCTGCAATATTGCTATTAGTATCATAATTTACCACAAGACTTCAGCACCGAGCTGAGGAAATTATGAGAGTGCAGTATGGTATTTCCTTTAAAGGATTGCTATCTTACAATCCTTTCACAGGTAAAGGTTGTGAAAGCAAGGTGGAGTAGGAACTGCTGGATGGAGACTGAAATGTTTGCAAGTGTGGTTAAGAGCATAAGATGAATGAACATTTTGTTGTAAATTGTTTCTAATTAAATAATGTATAACATTACCAATATTCAGAAAATATGAATAATAGTTTGATAAGACATTTTAAACAATCATATCATTTTTAGTGTCAACATATACAAACAGTATCAACAAAGATAATTATTAATGAGGGACTTTTAGCTTTCAATTAAAAAAAAATAAGTTGAGGTTCAAGAGCTGGCAGAGCAAGATGGCACACTTCGGTTATGCAAGCTCCTGTGGAGCACATAATCTTAAACAGTAAATTAGCATGTAAAACCCAGTTAACTATTGATTCTCACCAGTATCGACCTTCTGATGTTCCACAGCAATGAATAAGGTGGCAAGGAGGCAAATAAATCTGAATTCTGAGCTGATATAAGTGCCTGGTGACCAGCAGTCGCACCACGAACCATGCGCCTGCTCGTAGACAGCCACTGAATATGAAAACCGCACCATGCCTTAACTTAAAAATTTTGTTGGATGAGATGCCAGCAATGCTTGCAAATCTTCAGGCTGAAGTTAAAGTGAGTTTTACAAACCTAACAGCACAAATGACCCACCTATTAACTATTACAACAGATATGTCAGAAATGATGGCAGCCCATGACTTCTGACTAGATGAAGTCAGGTGATGGGTGGGGAGCTGCTGAACATCAATTGGGAATTAAATTAATTGAAAGCTGCTGTTGAGGATCTTAAAGCAAAATCAGTCATCCGGAAAGTAGGTTAAGAAGATCCAGCTTGTTACTAACCTAACTTCTGGAGGGGATTGATAAGGGTAACCCCGAGAATGAAATACACACATTATTAGTAAATCACTTAAGTTACATCCTGAAGTCCAACATTATGAAGTAAAAAGAGCACACTGTACTGGCCCCAAGCAGAAGCTGGGAGACAAAATGAGGCATCTTCTAATAAAATACCTCCCTTACACCATTAAGGAGATCCTCTATGAGCAACCAGCATGTATGATATTTGAAGGGAACTGAGTTTCCATCTTTCAGAACTTTAACCATGTCCTGCAGCTGAAATGACAGCAGTTCAATGGAGTTAAGGCTCAGATGTACCTAAGCAATTGGGAATTCACCCTTTTAAACCCATTCCAAATGAGGATATCCTGTTCTGGGAGGCTGGTGAGATGTTTTACAGACCTAGCTGTGGCAGAATGGTTTGTGAAGGAGGAGGATGTTACAGTAGAAGGGAGATAGCAGATCTAGAGCATGGCACCAACACAAAGATGAGGTACTGTAAATTCTACTTATCACCCTGCCTTGGGACCCCCCCCCTTTCATAGGTAGTGTGCCTGACAGTCCCTTAGTCTGACAACTGCTCACAAGGGATAACATCCAATGGACTACGAAACTGCATTCTACTCAACCCTGTCTATCCACAAAGTGCTGCACTTGGTGGAATACACAAAACTTGCCTGCTACATTAACATGGGAGAGAGTGGGATCATTGGATGTAGGTTGTCTTGGGCAATTAGGCTGTACTACGGGGGAGCATGGAAAACCTTCCAGGTGAGTCTTGGGGGTTAGAAGCATCAGATCAGCCTGCCCATGGAGTGCGCTCCACTTTCTCCTCTACTGCAAGCTGCATCTAAAGGTTTTTTTCTTTCCTTCTGAGATGATGGTCAGAGGGTAATCTTGTGTGTGCCTGATTAACTGTGTGGACTGAAAGCTTAACACCATCTAAATATTGTTCCATTTACTATGTTCTATCCACCTCCTCATGGGTCAATGCACAGGTGTCTTATTAAAATGGCACCTGACCTTCTCAACTGCATCTAGGAATACAGATAGCAGTGAGGGGCAATGCAGAAACTTCCCTAACAACCGTACAATTGTGCAAAGGCCTGAACTGCAGACAGACCCACAAAGATTTAAAAATGTACACTCTTATTGTACCGGATTAATGCTGCAGGTAGGTCTAAAATTCTGAGAACTATGTTATCAGAAGCAGGGATATGCAATAAGCTGCAGTTCCCGAGACATCCCCTGACAGTGTCTAGGGGTGCAGGTAATGACAGAGGGGCCGATTCTAAGATGACTGGCTTAACTTGCCCACAGTTATGAGTTATGCCAGTCGCACCTATGCCAAGGACCCTACACCACATTCTAAGAGCAGCAGGACTCGGCACTTGTGCCATGCAGGATATGCCATGCTTTGGAGGTAGCCCATGCATGGTATATCACAGCTGCATGGCACATTTTGCAGCGAGCCACAGGTGGTCTCCCCAAAGATCCCCACTCTGGACCACCGCAGCACACATCAGGGGCATGAGGGGCCAGGACAGATGGCACAGGCATCTGGGGAGTACTACTGAAATGGACCCTTGGGGTCCCTCACAATCAGGGGTTTGGGGCGGAGGTGTTCATATGGGGACCAGGGGAACAGCATGGCACTGTTGCCACAGTGCTGCATGGCTGCATCTGACAGTGCCAGCTGTCAGATGCCACTTAAACAGCTCGAGCAATGGAAGTTGCCTACAACATTGCGTGTCTCAGAATGGCAATTGCAGTTGTGACAGTGGCCTTCCTGGAATTGGGCTAAGTTGCTGTCACAACCTGCTGTTGCACCAGGCATTGCATGCTGTGGTGTAAAGTAGTGTCATATCTTGCAATTGTCATAGCCCTCAAACACCATGGCATACGTGGCCTCTTGGAATAGCACATGGTGTCGCATAGCTTATGTCTCAGGATACGCCATGGAGATTGGTGTATCCCACCTTATGTCAGCATAGCCCATCTTGGAATCAGGGCCTGGGGCATTTGTTTGGATTACCATCACCTCAGAAATTCTCATTTAAGCCGAGGAGCTTTTGGTTAGAAATTGCCTGATCTTGAAGCGTTAAGCATAATGGGGTCCAAGATGTTTACAGGGACATTTGCTGATTCTAACATCTATTGTTAATACCAGAGTTAGTCACTGATCATAAACTGCTGATTTAACAAAACAGATTCTAGGGGGCTGCATACTGACAAGGCAGGTGGTTGCTACTCCGCTAGATTTGAACATCACCTCTTACTGTTGATATTTTTACTTTTTAATGGTTTTAACTGTTATATATCTGTTCACTATGTTACCAACTGCCATTTCCAAATTAAGAGAAGTTGGCCAGTTAAAGACAGGACTGGCTACCGAATGGAGGGTGGACTGAATGTTTATTGGTTTGTTATTATGTTCACACTGTTTAATGTTGTTAGTGGATTTGGGAGGGAGAGTGGGAGTTGTGGGTGTGGGGAAAGGGAGTATTTGAATAGGAAAACTATGAAGTTTCACAACTATGGTCATCTCTCAGGTATAGTATACTGCAGAAATTGTCCAGCTTCTGCTGCTTGATTAGTCCTGCACTGACTGAGTTTCATAGACAATCTATAATTAAACCACAACATGGCTGATCAGCTGAATGTTACCATATGGAATGCAAACTGTTTGAAAAATGTAATTAAAAGGAAAAAAAGCCCAAAAATATGTTTAAAAAGTTGAAATCAGATATAGTGCTACTACAGTAGACCCGCATGAAGGCAAAACCAGGAACTGCTTGGGAGGAACTTGGGTGGCTGCTTTTTATAGTGCAAAAGCAAGAGGGATTGGGAATCTTGTTGCCACAAGGATTTAAAGGGGCAGTGATTGATCAACTATTGGACCCAGGTGGCATTATGCTTTGGCCCAGTTGAAGCTTCACTTTGGGTGACTGATGGCAGTGGAGTCAATCTACTGTCCTAATATTCAAGGCCAAGGCTTCTACCAAAGGATTGCACTAGACATGGCCCATTCACAGACCCTTGGCTCCTGGGGGGATTTTAACTGTATCAGGAACACTATCTTAGACTGAACAAATCCAACCCTGGTCCACCATTCCATGAAAGCTAAAGCCTTGGGAGACATGCAGAGCACATACTCCCCCATATATACACTTGGAGACATAACAATCCATCTAGCAGGGAATGTAGCTGTGTTGCTCATGAAGCAAGGGAAAAGACCATGCTGAAAATTTGTGTGTGTGTGTGTGTGCGCGCGCATGTGTATGTGGGGAGGGGTAAAATCTTTCTTGTTATCCGAGGGTCATGACCAAATTGAGCTCTAAATATTTAAACCCTTGCACATTCTGTACTGCAACACCACTAGTTTCCAGTATGGAAGGTCATCCTAAACTTGTACAGTCTTTCAGCAGATTAAAATAGCTTTGCTTTTGTTTCTGACACATTTAAAAATATGTTTACTACCCTTCAATGATTACCGCAATACACTTGCAATTTACTTTGAAGTTCTTTTGAAGTAGATTCCAAGTCAAGGATGATTATATCATCAGAGTAAGTAATTATATTCAGTTTTTCACAACTGGCATGTAATGTATTAGTAAATATACAGAATACCATTTATTTTTTATTTATTCATTTATTTTTATTTATTAAGATCTTGGATTACATCTATGAGCAGACGTTCTTTTACATACATTCCACATCAGGCAGAGGATATATACAGAGGTGGTAAACAATGTATTAAAACAATAACTGTACTGGCATTGTACAGTGTATGCCAGGCCAAAACATACAAGCAAAGGGAAGTAAATGAGCTGAGAGGCCTTGTCACAAAATAGACTTGAGATAGAGGAAGGGAGGGATAGGCAGAGAGGGGAAAGAGGGAAAGTAGAGATGCAGCCAGAGGCCATTGTCATAAGGTAGCAGAGAGGGGTGGTAGGTTGAGAGGGGTGGGGGAAGCAGTGAGGGGGAGTGATGAGTAGTAGGTAGAAAGAGCCAGAGGAGGGTGGAGGGCCGTCAGGGGGAAGTACAAGCAGGGTGGGATGGAAACAGAGGATGAAGGGAAAGAGTGAAGAGAGGAAGGTAAAAAAATGGGAGGGTGTCTGGGCAAATTGCGGGGGGGGGGTAAGAGGAGTACAAGGAAAAGAGAAGACTCAAACCGAGCTCTGAGTCACACTTTCTTGCATTCTGTTGTGATGTTACAGGGCAGGGGTCTGCAACCTTTCCAGGACTGGAAGCCATGTACCAGATAACCATAAAATGTCCAATCTCAAAAGAGCCACAAAAAATATTTTTAGATATGGTCCTAATTATAATACATAACTATGTGACCTATGTTCTACAAACATATCATTGTATTAACAAATGTAAGTTATTTTGTTGAAAAACAACACAGACTACTAGAAGATGTATTTATATTTTTTTATAAGAATAAATAATTTTTCTGTGCAAATGCATAAACCGCTGGTTATCAAACAAATCTCTCTTCCAAAATACAGATAGTACTGTTCAATCACCACTTTTCTTTGCAAATGCATAAACTGCTGGTTATAAAAAACACAGACAGTACTGTTCAGTCACCACTTTTTCTGTGTCACCAATTTTCTGTCCAAATGCATAAACTACTGGTTATTAAAAAAAAATTCCTCTTTCCAAAACACAAACAATATTTATTGTTTAACAGATTGCTCTCAAATTAATGAGATTTCTGCCCTTCAAAGCCTTTGCTCAATTTTTTCAACATTTGGCTTAGAGTTGGTCAGTTTTAATCAAGTACAAACATGCAATTGTCCATCACTGAACCGAGAGAAGAATTTGTTTTAATATAATTCATATGTGAGAAGACTTGTTCATAAAGTTAGGTTGACCCAAAACCTAAAAACATGCAAACAGCAAGTCTCTTCATGGTCTTGAAATTATCTGGGATTACCATCCATACTTGGAAGATGAGCCTATCAGTCTTTGGAAGCTGTCCGTCTATGCACACTTCTGTGCTACTGCTAGTTCTGCCCTCCTTTGCTCCAGATTTTCTAGCTGTGCATTTAGGTCTCTAAATTTTACCAGTCAAATGTGGGACTCTTCAAATTCAGCTACTTCCATCTCTAAGTCAGCAATGGAGAAGTTAAAATGGTCCAGATGCATTTCACTAAGATTTGATTGATGCAGATGTGTCATAAATCTGAAGGTGTTTATGTATTTTCTAAGATCATTTACTCTCATGCTGAAATTTTGATCAGTCCGCTGTTGGCTTAATCAAGTACTGCAATGTTCATTGTGAACTTGTGTTCTCCTGTTTCATTGTCTATTTTAAATTTACAAATGTATTCAAAATGATGCAGTCTCCCTCTTGTTGGTCATTCTGGAACACTTTCACTGTTGAAGTGTTGTCATCATTAGGTCAGAATATTGTGAGTCCAACTGTTCCAGAAGTTGTTTGAACTGCTGATGGTTCGGAGCCCTGGCAAGAATTGTATTTACAATTTTAACAACAAGTGCCATCACATCTGCCATCTCCTTTCTCTTTTCCAAAGGACTGGGCGCACAGTGACTCATGATGGAGAATACAATGAAAAATAATAATTGGGCATTGGTGTTTCTCCTCGAGTAGTCTTAAAAGTCCCTTGTGACATGCTGTCATGCTGGGAGCTCCATCAGTGCAAATACTCAAAATTTTATCAAGGGCCAGGTTCTCCTTCTGGAAATACTCACAGACAGCACTGAATATGTCCATTCCTCTGGTTTGTAGCTTCATGAGACAAATGGTCACTAGTTCCTCCTTTATTCCTGACCCACAAACAAAACACACCATTATTGCAAGTTGTGCTGTCTCCTTGATGTCTGTGGATTCATTAAGTGCCAATGAAAAGTAAGAAGATGACCCAATATCTTTTACAATCTGAGAATCCACATCCTGATCATTTTGTGTGCACGATCCTTCATAGTCTTTGCTGACATTGGCAAATCCTGAATCTAGTAAATCATTTTTTTCCTTTTCCCTTAAGTCAGTAAAACAAAAATGGAACCATTTCCAGAAATGCATCTTTCACAAATTCTCCATTTGTGAAAGGCTTGCCTGCAGGAGCCACCTACAGTGCTCCAATGTAGCTGGCTATTGTCAAATGACTGGCAGATGATGACCAAGCTATCAGCACAGTTTGCTTCTTCTCCAGTTTCTTTTCCAGCTCTTCAAAAGCCTTCCTTTCTGCCTGTCCTTTAGGTTTTTGCTTGCAAATGATGCATGTTTTGTCATGAAGTGATGCTGTATATTTAACGTCTTGTTTGCAGTAAGAAATTATCTACAAATGATGCAGAATGGCAGTCTCTTTCTACCAGAACCATAACTCCCACCACGTGACAAACTGTACTAAAATTGTTCTACTGCTATGCACTTTATTGCAGCTGTTTATGTCTGTATGCTCTGGGCCTTGTTGCATTCTTCCCCGTATATCATACTTGTCTTGCTGTCCTCCCCTGCGTTCTGATTGTATCATATTGTTTTGGCACTCATAACTGTATGTATGGCTGTACCACAGTTGAATTCTCTGTTTATGTCCTGTATTGCCATAACACTGCTGTACAATTGTTAAATGCTGTTCCTTAATCAATCATATTTTGAGATCATGCATTACTATACCTCATAAGCTCTGCGATGAAATGTATTATCACCATGTGACTTATGTCGCCATGTCTGTAACCCTCCCGAGTCGTGCCTGAAAATAGGCAATTCTATTGTCTAGTACACCTACCCAATAAACACAAACTAAATAAGTAAATAATCAAGCAATTCATCTTGAAAGGTCCAGTTCTCATCAGCAATCTTTCTTTTAGTAACTGGATGCTCCATGTTTCTTTATATTGTGCACCAATGCTGCAACACTTTCTGAATAAAGGCCACAAAAAAAAAACATTAAAAACCTATAACTCTAATTGTCATGTGGCAGGAAGTATGTCATATAAAGGAGCTCCACAACTCTGAGACACTTGAGGCAAAACAAAAGAAACCCAAACAAAAAGTACAACTCTAATAAAGTCATGTGGCACAAGGTATGTCACAAAAAGGAGCTTCACAACTTGAGACACTTTCTGAAAAGGAAGCAACAACAACAACAAGAAAAACTAAGCCCCTTTAAGAAAGTTGTGTGACAGGAGGCATGCCACAAAAGGAGCTCCACAACTGGCTAATATGCATTCCAAACCAAGAAAAGATCTTACCACAAACACACAAGTGGGATCCTGAGTTGTAGTCACAGACATCAGATCCACAATTTAAGTACAGTACCTCAGAAACTGACAGAATGCACAGACCTCCACTGGAGATGTATCTGGGTGAAACAGGAGGCTGCAGGAGCCACAGGCCAGGGCAGGGAGAGCTGTATGTGGCTCAGGAGGTGCAGGTCACTGACCATTGTTATAGGAACTGCCAATTTGACTGCTTGCTGTTGGCCATAAAGATAGCTTTTAAACCAACTAATGTGCACAATTAGTAACCATACTACTATTACCCAGTCTTCTTAGCAGGCTTTGAAGATATACCAGATTGATGGCCTTCATCAGGTCCACAAAAATGGCCCATGACTGAAGGCCAGGATTTGATAAATCACATGCCACTGTAATCAGCCTTGTTAGTCTTGTATTGGTACTGAGATTCATTTAAGGCATGCTGAGATTGTGTTAAAAGTTTATGTTGCTATATGTACATTTCCCAGAAAATGGAAACTATTTTCCCCAATACGTCTTTCAGGAAAATGGTATAGATGTGTAATTATTCTGCTATGTACAGGGAATGGTGTTAGAATGTAATGATCAATTATAAATGTATGACAGAGCTTTTGCTACTATGTGAGCAAAATTTGCACTAGGTTCTGAAGCAGTCAACCAAACAGTGATCATAAACGTAATTAAAAAGCACCTCTGAGTACTATACCAATCCTTTCTTTTTGTTACATTCAGACATTTTAAAATACATAAATGTCCAATGCATCGTCAAAGAAGCATACACACAGAATTGGGGCTGCAGATGCTAGTGCTAATTTTGAAAATGGGGTCTCAATATTAACTGGCAATTGAAACCCCTTAATTGAGCATTGTTGCTTCTTGCCTGTTTTTGTTTTCAGGGAGGGAAAGCTTACAGCTGTAGTGACAGGGAGGGATACAGAGAAAGAGAGAGAAGGAGGAAGCAGAACAAACAGAAATAGACAATTACTCCTAATTTTGTTATTTTATGTTGCTGTAAATTAGACAAAATAATTGTCATGGAGTTGAATCAGTCTGTTTAATTAAGACCATTTTTTTCTATTGGTATTTGAAGTTATCACTTCCATTTCCTTAACTGTTGGCCTCTGTTGTGCAATTTATTCACCCACAGTAGTCTGACACAGTTGCAACATATCATTATCAGCCCTGTTTAGATAAGTTTTCATCTGGGAAAGTTAAAACACAAACAGGTTAGCTGACTTGCCCATGGGTCACAAAATGGGCCAGTACTTATGCTTGGATTTTAAACAAGGATCTCACAGATCTCTTTTCTTTGCCCCTAACATTCACTTGACCAATATCTTTTATGCTTTTGAGAATAGTAAGGGTAATTTAGTACATTTAAACAACGGTGCATTTTTTTCTTATAGCACGTGCTACATGAATGGGGATGTTAATTGTAAGCAGAACAAAATTAATATTTTAGTGATCTGATCGTTTGTTTCTAGTGCTTTGTTTTATGGTGCAGTATATTTTTGGAGCCACTTTAAGGATGCTATCTCAGGCCAGTTGTGACATCACTGTCAGAGAGAGAGAGAGAGAGAGTGTGTGTGTGTGTGTGTGTGTGTGTGTGTGTGTGTGTCTGTGTTATGGTACTGGCCCCTCAATATACAAGGATTTCATATGTGACCAAGGAGGTTATTTATGAATTCTGAGTGTAAAGACAACCATTCAACCAGTCATCCACCCTGGAGAATATGTGTGACTGTTGTTTTATTAAATATTAATAATAATCTTTATTCTTAATGGGGTCTATGCACAACAAGATGTGCTGCCTATGTGCTGCTTATCCATAGTGTGCAGGCAACCCACATTTGAAATACCAAGCACTGGATGCTTGCTTACTGGGAAACAAATCCCAGAGACAAACAGTGAGATACAGAAAAAATCTTTTTAAGAGCGAAATTGGTATGTTTTACTGTCTCTGTTTATGGTGTTGAGCAAGTTTAGCAAATTTTAAATCAATGGCTATATAAATATAAAAAGTGTGTAAATGTTATTATTATTATTATGAGTCTTTGAGATGATTTTAACAGTGAGATACGGATTGAAGTACACTAAAGTAATATACATAAAATGAGTTGTCTTAGATGTGGTACATTTCTTTTCATGGACTACAGTTAGAAATTGTAAATGTGCATTTTTACCATTTAGTACACTTCTGATGAGACAGTTTTCTAAGATAAAAAAATATATATACATTTAAGAACTAGGATTCACTTAAGAATGAACTGACAAGTCTGTGCACTTATAACAATCATGTGACACACAGGTATGGGGATTTTGAATGCACATTTGAACTATCTTATTGTGCTGATCTGAGTAGTTGCCCTAGTAACTATTTAATTAATTACTGCACTGGATTGCATAAATAACAATACCTTATTTAAATAATAGGAGAAAATGATGTTACGTGGAGATTCAAAGTTAAGCAGATTAAAAGGAAAGATTCTATATAATTTAAAGCATATTTTTAAGTAATGAATTTAAGATGTTAGTTTATGCATTCATCAATAGAGCCTAGCTCTGAGGAAGCCCATGCTTGACAAAATGTTGGCCTGGCCAGGGGATCATATTGCTAAACCTTATGGAATAAAAGACATTGGAAGAATCACATCTTGAATTGTGACTGGTTTCTTAGACCTAATACTGTTTGAGTTTTTATGCTATCCAGCCCCAGATGAATTATTATGAAGAAAGATTGGAAAGGAACCCACCTATCTCTTGACTTGTATGCACTGGAGGTACAGCAGACCCCCAGTGAAATTCATATAAGGGATGCACACCCCTTCTGCCCTTCATCTCCAAGTCATTCATGAAGTTACTCTTGCAGATGGCCCTGAGGAGTATTAGGTGGCCGGCCTGTACTATGCATCCTTAACAAAGGTGGAGAGTGCCAGGCTAGGGGGATTAAGAATATGGTAGCAGAGACACAGCCATATCTGTTGTGCACCCAAACAGAGCACCCCTGCTGGCTGTGGGACAACTGGGACTCTACCCTACCAAGCAGTGCAATCCCTTAGGTCAGGCAGTGAAAACTGGAAGCATCCATTTGGGCATTTAACTGACCAATTTAACATGTGGGATTCATGGGATCCACAATTCCCTGTTCCATGCTGAGCAGGAATCTACTCCCAGACCAGGACTGGCATCTGACTGGAGGCCTGCCTGTGTCTTCCAATCCACCATCAAGATTTTGCACAGTGGGGAGGGGCTGGGCTATAGTCAGGCAGCCAGTGGTGGGCAGTGATTGTGAATGACACTCTCATTGTGCCTGTCCATGGGTATGAAGGCATGTGCCAGACATGTGCCTATCATGTGTATCAGTGCCTTCAATAGTGCAATTACCCCATGGTGTTTTACAAAATGTCAAAGCTCTTCCAAGAGAACTATGTAAGGAAATAAAATTATGTTGCATGAAATGTTAAGCAGTACAAGACAATTGTAGGCCTACTCTTAAACATGTCAATGTCTCAGCAGGACCATGTAGTATTCTAGTGTGTAGTTGGTTCCAAAGTCAGAAGCTTCTGGTGCCCAGGGGCAGCAACAAGCCGGAGGAACGATCTGCATTGCATCTGTTACAACAAAAATGTAGAATAATTACTGTAAATATGCTCTTATGTAAAATTCACATGGTTGCTATGTAGTACATATGTTGTACAGACCCTTACTATGCCTTTGTCTCACCATGGATTTGTCAGCCCATTATAATGACAGGTCAGTTCTGTTAAAGGAAACTTTGTTTTTCAGTGACATTACTTGGTGATCAAATAATACACCATAACCTCATTTATCTGAATGTGTTGTGAGACAATGTGATTGTGTGGATATATGAAATTTTGGATAAGTGAGAGAATTTTAGAATACAATCTATTAAGCTGGGGACACACTACCGTTTTAGATAACTGGGAGGTTTGTTTTATTGAGGTTTAAATAACTGGGCTTTTACTGTACATAAATAATATAATTAAATACAGGCTTCATTTTTGTATTTACTTGTTATTTTAAAAATCATTTAGTAAGGAAAACCCAGCTTACTTTTGGAACTTCATTTTCAGATGGGTATTGTTTCTATCCATTTGTACCTCAAGTAGAAATGAAGGGCAAAGAGGCTAAGTCATGTATTCCTAAAGCCTATATGGTTCTTATGTGCAGCATGTAAATTCCCATTCATCGATCTGCAGCCTCATTTTTTTCTTTGCAGTTGTGACCGGCAAAGGAACATTGCGCTAAGTCTCATTTCCATATTTTAACCAATGTGAACAGGAAACTTACGAGATTGATTAAAGT
The DNA here is from genome assembly GCA_016271365.2 of Neoceratodus forsteri. Lineage (NCBI taxonomy): Eukaryota > Metazoa > Chordata > Ceratodontiformes > Ceratodontidae > Neoceratodus > Neoceratodus forsteri. The sequence goes on along the minus strand of CM057455.1, from coordinate 630,305,007 downwards.
CATACAGTGTTGAAGTGGCAGTGTCTGATTCAAACCCAGAACTGTAGGTCTCCAGGTTGATAGTTGTGTGCTCGAATCTGTAGGCTATATGGCTTCCCAGTTAATATGCTTCAGTTAGGTTGAAACTGCATTCATCAAGCCCCCCACCCCATGTAATTCTGCACCATCTCAGTCAGATGCTAACCCTTCTTTATTGCTATTCAGGTAGCCAGGTTGCAGACATGTTGGTGGCATGATTGTAATTCGCAGCATTGTACATCCACAATGCATGTAACCTAAGTTAGGAAGACACTACATACATACATGCATCCCTAGTGCAGTAATTATTAAAGTGGGGACAGCATCCATTGGAGGATGTAGTATAATAATGTGAATTCTCCTTGCATGACTGACTGAAGGCATGGAACCTGTGATCAGAGCAATTCAATAGTTTTAAATTCAATTTTTCTACAGACAATGGGCAGACATTAATTCCCTGTTGCTGCAGAGTTGTGTATCCTCTGTGTGGAAAAGAAAAAATATAAAATGGAACATCATGGTATCTATACTACTGCTTGGTGCTATTGCATACTGGAATTCCAGTATTATTTTTATGTATTGATTGATTAGGAAAACTCAATATACAATACAATTCACTCTTGCATGAGTCATCAAGGCACATTAAGAACAGGTTGCATGAAGATCATCAGTATGTACAGCGTATGAATCAGAAATATCAAAGCAACAGTCACTTATTAAACTCACCATAACACATACATAAAAGTTAATGTAAGCGTTACTTCTACTTTTGGTTTTACAAATTGTCAGGCAATGTTTCTTTCAGGACAAGAGAAGCTCATTCCACATTTTGCTATGCAGTAAGAAGGATCTAAGATCATTGTTAGTTTTCATATTTGACATTTTGACAAGATTTATATTAAGTGATCACAGGCCAGTATTCAGATAACATCAAGTAGTGTATTAGTTAGAGAATGGTAGATTTAGCTAAAACATGATCTTGCGTACAAAGGAGCATTTTAAGAAATGCCTGTGATCTGGTGCAAACCAATCATGTTTAAGACAAATGTGACAGTGATATTCCCTAAGTACTGCTCATGGTACAAAAGTACATATTGCCTTATGCAAGACAGTCAAGTGATACTTCTCTGTACTATGTCCAATCCAGTACAGAAGGCCCCCTTGAGGAAATGCAGGTTTCTCACCAAGCACTGTGGGACATAACCAGTGCTTACCTAGATACAGTACATGGCTGTACTGTCTTTTTGATTTACTTTGTTTACACAAACCTATTTGTTGGAAATTTCTCTGAGTGCATTGTCTTTTTTCTGTACAGATCTTCTGTGTGGCCAAAATAAGGTTTCAGACTGAACATTTTCTACCAAGCAAAACTATTGAACATGGCTGCCACTGTAAGCCAAGCCATGCACCACTACACATGCATATGGAGGTGACTGAGGCCCATGAATGCAATCACTGCAAAAAAAAAAAAAAACTCATAGAGTAGCCTTAACTCTATGTGCAGACCTCTGATGATTAGAAATCTGTGAATCATGCCTATGCAAGGCTCCATGGTGATTTGAGCCCTATGTGACTTGCTTAAGGACACACAGTGTGTCTTATATGTAGTAATGCAGTGCTCTGTCTACTAGCTCATATGTATGTTGTTCAGTTTTTCACATAAGTAACAGAATTTATTTGTAATGCTAGAGCATGACACCAGTAAAGAACATCAAAACTTGGGAGATCACATGATGCAGTGTGCTGAGTAGAAGCTCCTCCACTAAGCTCCTGCCTCCCGAATATAAATTCACCTTTTTTAATCATTAAAACCTATCTAATTCCTCTGCCTATGAATTCTCCTATTGTTTAAGCATCCTGTGCTCCACTTTTGGGCATCAGTGTGGTAGATGGAGGCTTATATGAAGAAAGCCCCGCAGAAACATACCACCCCTGCCACTCCAGAAAAGGCCTCAAAGAAATCCTGACCCTCGAGTGGCCCAGATAAGCCAGATCCTTCATGTCAAGCTGGGGAACAAGAGCCTTTAACACTCAATAGGTTCTTGGAAGAATTTAAACCATTTTGAGAAGAGATGAAAGATATGGCGACTGATTTGAAATCTCTCTCCAGAAAATTGGATGAAGTTTCTCTCATGGTCTCTGACAATGCTGCTCAGATAGTCTCGATGGAGAGGAAGCTAGAAAGCCTAGATCCTGAACTGCTGTCTACGAGACAGAAACTATCTCATTTAGAAGCTAAACTAGAAGATCTGGAGGGCCGTAGCCGTAGAAATAATGTTGTAATACTCGGGCTCCCAGAAGGGGAAGAGGGTCAGCATGCTGTAGTTTTTGTACAGAAACTGGTGGACCGGGTTGCTGGTCCCTCTCCCTTCGGTCCAGTGTACATGACAGAGCGTGCTCATCGGTCCCTGCGGCCAAGCCCCACCTGATGCTCCCCCCCGTCCCATTATCTGCTGCTTCCTGAATTATTTGGAAAAGCAGCATTTTCTGCAGAAAGTCAAGGCCTTACAAGAAGTTTGTTCGGTCCATCTGAAGTGGAAAGCGTTTCACCCTATTGTATCTAAAATTATTACGGCAGGTTTAAAATTCAGGATGGGGTACCCAGCCAGGTTACAAGTCTTAGTAAATGGTTCCTGGTTTAATTTTGAAGATCCTGAAGCTGCATTGTTAAGTCTTAAATCTATGCTGCCAGATTTGTTCTGGATGACCTGAGAGTGCCTCTGGAGTATCGATTCATCGAGATCTGCTGTTGGAGCCGCTATTCGTTTTCCTTATGGAGAAAGCATTTTCCACTAACTGAGATTAGACTTGTTTGTTTTCTCATTTGGATCTGGGTTACCCATATAGGGCCTAGCTGTTATAATTTCCATGCCCTGGCTGCTTGGTGTTAATTTTGTTTCAGGGCAAAACCTGTCGGGTTCTGGTGATGGCTCACTCAGGAGTGCAATGTGGAGTTTATTGCACATTTAGTTGTTGGGTGTTGCATATAGGGGAAAGTTTTGGGCTGTAGGCTTTTGACTAGTTTTTATGTATTAGTTTGTCAGGCTCTGGGCGGTTTCAGGCATTCATTGCCTTTTGCCATACCTGTTGGTCTGGGAGATAACCACAAGAGGTCACGCTCGCCTAGTTAATATCGCATGGGTGGTCTCAAATTCGAGAAGGATCTCTCTCAGTTTTTGGGATACTCCAGCTTTGCAGGGAGTACTTTGGAATTATGGGCTGGCAACCCTGGGTAGTCACATTTCGTAACTTTCTCTATTCAGGACCTTGTTTTAGTTGGCATCTAGTTTCTCATATCTCGTTCTCAGCCCACGATTGGGATTATCCCTCATTATTAGTTTCCTCTAGTTCTGGTCTTGGTGTAATTTTCTAATGGGGACAGGCAACTTCTAATTCTGATTCTGGTGTGATGTGGCTACCTGTCATATTCACGTTTTTGATAGCTTGTGTCATTTTCCTAGCTCTATTGGATTCACTACCATGTGTCCATAGACTCTGTAGGCTCGAGACTGCTCTTTAGGTATTAAGGGCCTGCCAAATCTGCTCATAATTTACATCTGTATCTAGAGATATAAGTGGGTTCTCATCAGCAAAGGATAATTAGAGGATGGAGAGGGAGGAATGACCCAGTGCTGTGCTAAACATTGCTTGTGACAAATTGGGGGTTGGGAGGGGGATGGGAGGTACGGGTTTGTTGGGGGGGTGTACAGGGGTTTAAAATTGGGTTACTGATGGGGGTTAGGGTGGTGAAAGGGTCTTACAGCAGCAACTGGTGGGGTTAGATTACACGTATTATATACCCTGAGCGCAGGGCTGAATTTATTAAACCTAATAGTTATTATCAGGTGGCTAAGGAAGTGACTTTTGCAACGTGGAACATGAAGGGGATCAGGAAAAAATTTAAACAATATCAGGTTCTTAAACATTTAAGCCTTCTAAGCTCACAGATAACTTTTTTACAGGAATCACATTTATTAGAAGTGGAAGCTTCACAGTTGAGGAGACAACAGGTGGGGATGGTGTATGAGGCCCAAGGCTCTACCAATAGTTGCGGGGTCATGCTTATTATTAACAGGGGCATTCCCTTTGTCTCTACACAAGTTATCAAGGATCCAGAGGGTAGGTTTGTTTTAGTTAAAGTACTCTCTGGTCAGTCCCATTGCTACTTGGCAGTATATATGGGCCTAATGTGGATGATCCTGGGTACTTTATGGCACTTGTAAGCATAATCCTTTCTTTGCTTCCTATAAGGATCATTTTGGAGGTGACTTTAATCAAGTTGTAGATTCTAATCTCGACAGGTCAGATAGTGGATCGAGGAGGATTTCTCCAGGCCAGAGGGCTCTCAGAGACCTATTGGATCAATGTGGGCTCTGTGATGTCTGGCGCGTCTTATACCCGGACTCCAAGGAGTTTACCTATAGGTCATTGGCGCACGACTCGCAGTCCCGCATCAATTGCATTTTTATTCCTCAGGCTCTCTTGTCTGGGGTTAGGACTTCATTGATACAACCTGGTCCTGTCTCTGACCATTCATTGGTGCTATGTAAACTGGCATTCCAGGATTTTTCAAACAGGGAAACAAGATGGAAACTTAATGACCAACTGCTTAAAGATTCTAAATACTGTAAGCTCATAAGGGAACAAATTGAGGCCTTTTTCTTTTCCAACCCTTTAGACAGTGCAAAACCAGATATCATATTGGGGGCCTTTAAGGCCTATGTGAGAGGGATTCTTATTAGTATGGTGGTGGCTAGGAAAGGGCTAGGAGGAAGGCTATTATTACTATCCCAAATTCGGCACACTCGAAATTAACATTTTGGCTAACACTCCAGAAGAAGACAGGAGGAAGGTCCTATTGCTGAGAGATAGATATTTAGAGTTGCTCTGGGAAAAGGCAGAATTAGCTATCATATGTACCAGAGCTAGTTATACTGATCAGTGAGAGAGAAGTGGGGGTGCCTATTGGCACTCCGTATCAAGCAACAAGAATCTGCGATTCATCCCTCCAATTAGGTGTCAGCTGATGGGTCCCTGAAAATATCTCTTACTGAGATAGTTCAAGAATTTGCTTTATACTATAAAACGCTGTACAGTGACATGGAGCACCCCCCCAGTCCTGAGAGTGTGGAGAAGTATCTGATGGACTCCCATTTGCCCTCCCTCTCAGCACATCACAAAGACTTTCTAGTCTCTCTTATATCACAGGAGGAAATTGCTGAGGTCATTAATGGATTACCTTCAGATAAAGCTCCCGGTCTTGATGGATTCTCTTCCCTTTTTTACAAGATGTTTTGAATCTCTTACTGCCAGTACTTAATCGATTATTCCAAAACATTCTTTCTGGGGCAGAGGTTGATTCTCACTTCTTTGAGGCCTTGATTGTACTTCTTCCCAAACCAGACAAAGATCCAGAGCTTGTCCAAAGTTATAGACCTATATCTCTCCTAAATCATGACATCAAAATTCTTTCAAAGATTTTAGCTAATAGGCTAACTGTTGTACTCCCTGAGTTAACAGGCATGAATCAGGTAGGATTTATGAAAGGACACTCATCAGCTGACCACCTCCATACATTATCTCATGTCTTCTCAGCTACCAGAGACGCCGAGTTCCCTGCAGGCCTGGTTTCTCTGGGTGCCAAGAAGGCATTCGATCGGGTAAACTGGAGCTTTTTGTTCAAGGGTTTGAGTGCCTTCAGATTCCCTCTTGCATTTATATCTTGTGTGGCTGCACTATATAAAACTCCTACAGCAAGAATTTCGGCAAATGGGGCTTTCTCTAATTCCTTCCTACTCCATTCAGGGGACTAGGCAGGGTTGCCCCCTATCGGCTTTGTTATTCAATTTATATTTGGAACCTGTCATTCAAAATATTCTCAAAAGTATCTCTATACAAGGCATTTGGGTTGGGCGCCATGAAATTAAAGCCACCGCATATGCAGATGACTTGTTGATACATCTATCCCACCCGGGTATCATCTGTACCAGCCCTACTTAATGGAATAGCTCGATTTAGTGAGCTATCAAATTACAAGCTGAATGCCAGTAAATCCTTATTTTTTCCATTAAACCACAAGGTATTTAAGAATGATATCAGTCCCTTAGGTTTATGCTGGACTTCCAGATCATTTAGGTATTTGGGCATTAAGCTATCCCGTAACCCCTTAACATGGTTTAAGGATAACCTCGATTCCCTCTCACAGCTTATTATTCATGACCTTGACTGATGGTCTAAACTTCCCATATCATTATGGGTCAGGATTAATATAATCAAGATGAATGTTTTCTCTAGAATTTTTTACCCCTTATCTCTTCTCAATACTTTTATTCCTCTACGCTGGTTTAAAAAAATTACATGGTATATTCACTAGATTTATCTGGGCTGATAAATAGCCCCATTTGACCTATTACAAACTAGCTGCTCCAAAATTTAAAGGGGGGCTGCGGATTCCCCACATGGCTGTATATTATTGGGCCAGTCACTTAGTAAAATGTTTGAGATGGGTACTCCGGGCCCTGAAAAGGAACAACTGGTATGGCTTAGGATCGAATTAGACACAACTAAAGCTAAGAACCTGGACCCCCTAACTCTATTTTACCTTAAAATATCACAGGTATGTATAGTTGATTGTCCCACAGTAGGTATCTCATTAAGAGTATATGCACAGTTATGCTCATTTCTACATTATTCCCCCCAGACTGACCTAGCTCAGTCCATTTGGAACTCCCCATCCTTCACTATTAATAAGAAGCAGATTTCCAGTAAATGGTTGCCCCAATTGGGAGATGGAAAACTATACTCTTTGGTGGATGTTGAGGGCACTGGTTGTCCCCAGGTGATATTACTAAAAAATTTCATCCCAGTCTCCTCTCACTTCCAAGTTATGGAGTTAAGACACCTACTTACAATAGCCTTGAGGAATATTTCCTCTTCCCAGATGGTTTCAGCCCTGATACCGAGATCTCCTCACTTACTAGTTCTCCAGGTGCTGTATCTAAATTATACTGAGTGTTGTTTCATAAAAGATATGGGACTCTTTTGGACCTACTAGATTCTGGAACTTGCTTCTTTCTCAGTACCAGTTGGGTTGGCAATCTCTGGAGATCTTGCCATAAATATGTTTCTCAAGACAGACTCGCCTCATGCAATATTATATATTACATAATATGTATTGTACTCCTGTTAAATTAAAGAAATGGGGTTTTCAAATTCTAGTACTTTTACTAAGTGTATGCAGGAAGAAGGAACACTTCTTCATATGTTCTGGTCCTGTCCCAAAGTTTCCCTTTATGGAACTCAATCAAGATGTCTCTGGATCCCTATTGGGCCTTCAGGAGTATTTCATTCCTGATATATGTCTGTGGGGATATGTCCTCTATCAGGGTCAAAGTTAGAAATTTCACATTTCCATGATTGCCCTATCTGTTAAGAAGCTTATCTTATGACATTGAAAGACAAATCCACCCCATCTTTCCAAGAGTGGTTGCACAAAATTCTGGCTAATCTTTGAATGGAAAGGCAATTGCAAGTCTTCATAACAGACTTGCAGTTTATAACAAAATATGGGATCCCTCCACTCCCTAATTTCATCATCAGATTTGTGATTACATCATATTTTAAATTTTCTCACAGGTCCTCTGAGAATGAGTATTGCACTTAGGGGTTATAAGGAGTAGTTGCTGCTGTAAGGGGCAGTGGGTGGGTGGGGTGGTTTGGGCAGTTTCATTTTCACAAGTGGTTGTGTCATATTTTGCTTTGCTGTAACTGCCCGTTATATTGGGAAATGTATTAATAAAGTTTAAATTGAAAAAAAAGAACATCAAAACTTGAAACCAATATAATAAACAACTGATAAAATATCTAATCAGGTATACCAGCAGGACATGCCCTGACTTCTGTTTCCATTAATGTTGTTATTTTATAACAGTAAAACTGTTTGTATCTTGCCTGTACATTATTTCTTAACAAGTTACTCATTATGTTTGTAAATCTTTGTTTCAATAATAAAAATCAACCAGCAGACCAATTAGTTATAACCTAAAAGAAAGGATTTTAATTTACCTTTAAATTAATATTTTAATCACCCACACACAGTATATAACTGAACAAATCTATTTGAGATCTGGACTAGAGAACAAGGAAAACATTGAAGAAACTAAGTATACAATCACATATCCCTCAAGAAAGCATTGCTTTAATGTATATAACTAGCAGCTGTTTTGGCTTCACAAGGTGCTGGCTACAAGATGAAAGAAATGCTTACAACTTTAAATAACAAGCATTTGTCTGCCATTTGTATATTTAAGATTAGTTCAGATACATAGGTCATAGCTGTTTTTTTAAAATAACTTTACACACTCTAGAGTATATTATGGAGAATAGATGTTAGCATTTCTTAGATTTGTAATACATTTGGAAATCCAATGAAGTATGCTTTGATTTACATTGTTGTAAAGTGCATGTAGCAGAACTTTCTCCTAGAGTACAAAAATGTAATAATAATTTGTAAATTTGAGTAATGAAAATTCATAGCTTTAGAAAATGGCTTGGTGGCAGTTCTTTATGAATAAGCAAGTATTTATTTAAACAGTTACTAATGATGTAAGTTACTGGTATTTTCAATGTAAAAAAATAATACTAACATTTAGTATGACTTGAAGAACCACTCAATATGTTGCTCTACAAAATTTGTTCATGTATGAAATCAAAGAAGAACAGTCACAGTACAACAGCTTTTTTAAAAGAATAAAAGTAACAATGGAATACTTATCAATACTAATGCATAAATGGACTTGGTAGTAAAGTTGACATGGTTACTGTTACCTTTGCCAAAGCTCCTTTTAGAAAAGGAATTGAATATAAATACTTTTTTAACATGCAATGTAATTCTCAGACTAAAACATTTAATATGCTGAATAAGCTGAGAAAGCAAAGCTTAACAACTCTTTACAGTAGTGACCCCTGTATCCAGTACTCTGAAGTACTGCATTAGTGGTCAATATTCACACCTCAACTTTGTGTATAGGTGGCCCATTGTCTGCCCTACTACATTTGTTGCACCTATTAGTATTGTCCACCACCAACATAATGAGAATGACATGGCTGTCTTCTTATCTGATAGTATTTCCAACTGTCTGTCCATCTGAGAAGGGGTCTTAAACTTTCTGTGTTTGTATTGATTTTGACTGCAAATAACTACTGTAATATTCAGACTTTTGTGATATGGTGGTTTAGTTTAAGTAGCCAAGGCTTACACGATTATTTGAAAAAAAAAGCTTCCTTAACTGTAAGTGAGGGTGAATTTGTCATATTGTACCTCCACACGGTGGCATGGAAAAGCATTCAAAAAACTTGACCTGGCTCACACTTGAAAATGGGCTCTTGATGCTCAATGGCCCTCCTGGATCTGGGTGTCAATCAATAAGTAAATCAATTAATCGATTAGTCATTCAATTATCATAATCACTCAGTCAATCACTTGATTCACTCTAATTGTACTGTATTATATGAGATTTGTTAGTACTGAAATGCTAACAGATATTTGTAAGCATTTATTTTCACTTAAAAATACTCACGCAGTCTAAAATTATGTTAATTTTATCATATTAGTATGCAGTGCTGAAAGTCACACTGAGGTGACAGGAATGAACTGCAAAGAACCAAATTCAGATATACTTTTTAGATGGAAGCTTACCACACATGCAAAATATTTTCTACAGGAAGCAAGAACAAAAGTTTACTAGTGCTTGAAATATAATCAATGTTCACAGGAAGAAGGGCATTTGTCTCCCATTGTAATATCTAACTGCTAAACAAAACACAGATAACTATACCTATCTTTTTAAGCCCTAGGCTGCTAAAGAATTAGAACATACAGAAATTCTGGACTGATATATCCATCCACAGCAGAGCAAGACAGATTTTTAATGTTGTTTTGTTCAACATACTGTAGATGTTATTAGAATATGAGATATTTAAAATCACAACTCCATAAATACAGATCTAATAAATGTGTTTGCTACAAAATATCACCAAATTTGGGTCTGAGAATAACTCAAAATCTAACAACATGGAGCACATGTATTACAGTTAAAGGCTTTAAAATGACTAACTGTGTGTTTTTAAAGGAAGATTAAAAAAAATGTTGCCTGAACATTTTAAAGAAATTATGATTTTTTTTTAATGTCATAGGTACAGTAGGTAATGTTTTATTGGTTGACATACATGTTATTACAATATGAAATACTTAAAATCACAAGTCCATAAATACAAATCAATAAATATGTTAGCTACCAGCTATCATTAAAATTGGGATTTAAGAATAATTCAAAATTCCTAACAACATGTATGATTTCCAAAAACAGCATACAAAACAGTTAGAAGCCTATGAGACATTTTCTGATGAAAGTAAACAGGCATATTAAATGACTGCCCATTATCAGATGGATCCAAAAGTGGCAGCAGACACTCATACCTGCATACATGCAAAAGAAGTGCCTGCAATCACCAGGGCTGCTTGTCTGTGTCTGTGTCTGTAGCTTAGTTTTTGTGGATTTACATGGTTTTCTGCTTGGAGTAACTACACCATTCTTGCTCACTACATCCATGAAAGTCTCCTGAACTGGATTTCTGCAAAACATCACAACCAGGTATCTGCATTTTTCATTTAAAAATCAACTTTTTGGAAGCTATCCCAAGCAAACCATAAGTCAAGCAATTAAGTCTGATAAACTCAGTGACTCTAGATCTGCTTGAATCCAAATTTTCGTCTGACCTGCTCCATGATCTGTATGTGGGCTTTTCAACAACCTCTTTGAATGACAAAGAAGCATGCAGACAAAAGGATTTCACATCCTGCATATGCGCAGGCACAGTTCATCACCTGCAGGAATTCTAACACATTCTGTGACTCTGGACCTCAGCTGTTGATAATTTCTTTTGGCTTATGACTTAACCACCAGGTATCTACAAGATGCTGAAATCCTTTCTCCTACAAATTCTCCTTATGCTGCTCCTGCTCTCAGGAAATGTTCACCCCAACCCAGGACCACCTGGGCAGCCAGCAGTGGCACCAATCAGAAGGACAGGGACACTTACCATGGCATCCATCAATGCCTGCAGCATCCTCAACAAACTTGACTCCCTCCAAACATGGATCCTACAGCACAACCCTGATGTCCTCTCAGTTATGGAAACATGGCTAAACCCTAAAATCCCTGATACCTCAGTCTCTATCCCTGGCTACTGCATTTTCAGGCAAGACAGGATTGCTAAGCAGGGTGGGGCTGTGCCATCTATCTTAAGGATACCCTTATGGGTCACATCATCCCATCCCTAGCCTGAGCAACTCCTCTCAGGTCCTCACAATCAAAATCCTCCTTGGTGCACATAACAAGGAACTCACTGTCATCTCGGTTTACCTACCCCAAGAGACCAGGCTGCTGGCTTCCATAGCATCATGGAATATCTAAGGGTCCAGCAACATCATTCTGAAACAATAATCATGGGGATTTTAACATTAACTGGCTCTCCGCTGAGGCTGCTACCTATAAGGATGCAGCCGTGAGTGCATCACCTCACTCAACGGGTCAATGCCCCACCAGGTGTAACTATAGGACAGGCTCCCTTACGCTTTTAGACTGGATTCTATCTAACCGCCCTGAATGCATCTCCAATGTTTCTGTACTCCCGGATACAATAAGTGACCACTCGCCTGTCATCTGCTCCTGGTCAAACAAATACCACAAGCCGCCTCCCAAGCTTATCTATGCCAGGGTTATCAAACAAGGGCACCTCCAGCTGCTAAAATCCCATCTAACCAGGCTGAACTGGGCAGAGCTTGACTCTCAATGACACCAACAAAGCTCTGGACCTATTTATCAAACATTTCAACGAAGCCTGTGACATCTATGCACCAGTGAAAAAGATGAAGGTCAAAGGACAGATTAACCCCTGGGTTACTACTGACCTTTTAACTCTGCTCAAGCACAGAGACCACCTCTGGCATTGTGCTCGTGCAACTCCGATGCAAGTAAACATACAATTATACAAAGCAGCCAGAAATGATTGCACTCGAAGAATACGGAATGCTAAACGCAGCTATTACAAAGAGGCTCTGACCAACTCTTGGGGCCAGGGAAACAAATTCTGGAACAACATGAAAGAACTCATAGGCAAGGATCCTAAAGCACCACCCACTATGCTCAACCTTCATGGCACTCCTACACTTGACCTAGGTATCATCACCAGCACTTTTAATAATGCATTTACAAACCTGGACAGTGTCCTTCCACCAAATTTTTTTGACGACCTCCCTCCAGCTCCTCCCAAGTTACCCCCAACTAGAGCATTACAACCCCAAAGTTTTTTTTAGGAGGGTCCCACCACAAGTAGCTAAAAATACATTCATTAGGCCATCAGCAAACAAGGGTACTGTGGTGACTCCTTGACCTGAAACTGCTGGCACAAGTCCTCGATGAAATCTTAGAACCACTTACAAAGATCTTTAATCTCTTGCTTAGATTGGGCCATTTCCCTCTCTCTGGAAGAAAGCCACTGTCACACTGGTTCACAAAAGCAGAGATAGGGCACTGCACACCAATTACAGACCGATCTCACTCCTCCCCCCACTATCCAAAGTGCTGGAGCGAATAGTGTCGGACCAACTAGTTGAATTCCTGGATAAGTACAATGTACAGTGCCCAGAGCAGCATGGCTTCAGAAAAGGGCACAGCACCACCACTGCACTACTGGAATTTACAACCTCATCCATGCCACGCTTGACAAAGGGAATTGTGGAGGGGCAGTATTTATAGACCTTACCAAGGCATTCGACACAGTTAACCACCCCCTACTGCTCAAGCAACTGTCCTCCATTGGGATCTCCAGCGATGCCCTTCCATGGTTCACCAGCTACCTTGATAATCGGATCCAACATGTATGGATTGCAGGGATCTCTTCGGATGAGAAACCGGTCCACTCCGGAGTCCCCAGGGGTCTATTCTGGGCCCTCTACTCTTCTCCCTCTTCATCAACAATCTCCCCAGTGCCTGCCACCAAAATATTACTATCATGCAGACGATGCAGTCCTGTTTTCCAGCCACCATGACATTACAGTCCTTGAATCCCAGCTGCAGCTCAACCTCAATCGATCAAGACTGGTTCATTCTCATAAACTTGTCCTGAACCACAGCAAGACTAAAGCCATGTCCTTCTGTAACCGAGCAGGCACAACTCTCTGTCCCTCACCATCAAGAACCATGCTGGGAACCCACTTGAACATGTCAAGGAGTTCAAGTACCTTGGTATTACCCTGGATAGTACCCTCCCTACACTCAGCATATTGGCACTGTTGCCAAGACCGCCAATATCGGATTGACTACCACAAACACAAGCACTGTATGCCTGTGGATGCCTTAAACTAGCCATCTACAGTTCTGTCACCTCTATCATTGACTACGGCCTTGCCATCTATGGCTGTGCCCCAACAAGTGCCCTCTGCAGGATCTCAGTTGCTCTCAACAAAGCCTGTAGAATACTGATGGGTGCAGCCCAACAAACTCACACCTGTAACCTCTATGCACAGGTCAGCTGGCTACCCCTACGCAGCAGAATAAAATACCAGACCTGCTTACTTACCAAAAAGATTCTCCTTGGTCTCATGCCACCTGGTGTTAGCTCACTCCTTACTACCTACAGTGGCACTCAACAAACACGTGGTGCCCAATCTCTAACCTTTCAGGTTCCCAGATGTCATACCTCCATGGGTCAGCGGTCCTTTATCTATAGAGCCACTCAATGGTTCAATTCCCTCAATAAAGCACTTTCCTCTACTACACTTGGACCCTTCAAAGGAATCTCAAACTTACCTCACCTCTACCACTCAATGTGACTGTTTCGTTGAACAGAGATCTCTAAACACCTCCCAGCTCACTCATGTCTCACAGCCCACTCTTTTCCCAATCTCATTCCTCTGGCACTGGGCCTTCCTTGTGACTCCTTTCCTGCTTCACATCTCCACTGGTACAAGACATTTCCACCACCATCGGACAGTGGCCCATTAGCCTGCCAACTTCCTCTCCCGTCGCCTCGCAATACTAACTGCCTATGGTGCACTCTATTCTTATTGTTACCGCCCAGCTGCCTACTCAAGCTGCTCATTTTATGAATATTATCACAATTTATGTTATAACTGAGTATCATTATTTTTCTTTTAGTTGTTTTGGTTGTTTAGTGTGCATTCTTTTACTACCTCTGTATGTATGTTGACCCTCATCCTTTGACGTGGAACCTTTATGGCAGCAGTTTCTGCTCAAAGGTATTTGTAATATGAGAATTTAATAAATAAATAAATAAATAAATACCTGGGGTCATTGGATTCTGGATGAGAGTCAGACATTTCCTTTCAGCCTTTACAGGGAAGTCATTGGTCAACTGCTAACAATCACTTCCCTTGTGGACTGATCAAGAATCACAGCAGGAGATGATTGGAGTGATAGTTGCTTTCAGAGCTAGAAATAGAACCTAAACTGTCATGTGGAAACCAAACAGAAACATAAACGTATCACTTTTGTAAAAAAAAGAAACACCTCTGGTTTGGGTTGGGTTGAGTTACAAAGCTCAAGGGGCAAGCTGCTCGTACAATCTGGCATCTTTACACTTTATTTGGTCAAATGTACATGTTGTTTATTGGGTATAAATGTTTCAAATTAGCAAACCTTCTTTACACTTTAAATTCGAAAGTAAAGGAAATATTTTAAAAATTCAAAACTTTTTTTTCACTCTGATATTTTGATTCTTAGTTCTTGCAAACCTCATCCTATTTTCACAACTACCGATTAATATTAGGCCAGCCAAAGCTCACTAATGTGCAAAGTTAAGGTAGCAAAAATGAACAATTGTTAAAGCATTTTCCTACTGTGCCCAATAGAATCTTGGCTGCTAAATATACTTTGTTAGCTTTAATTTGTGAAAACAAAATGCTAATAAAACATTATCAAATGACTAGATATGCATGTTTTCGATTCACAGAACAAAATCAATTTCTGACTGTTAAATTTTGTCTGGTTAGTTGAAAATGGATTATTTTAGCAAGTATCGACACAGTCCAAAAGATCAAAATTAACAGAGTAAGGTAAATTAACTAATTAGATATACGTTCTGTGATACAAGCCTTTCAATAATTTTATATAACATGTTCACTTTAATTTGGTATATAAATGTCATTAGTTTCAAAAACATGAAACCATACAACACTGTCAAGAGTACTGTGTACAGTATTACAACCATTAAATATATTATATCCCAGAATTATAACAAATACAATAATAGTGTGTATTACAATGGAGTAATACCATTGAGAGTTTCTGGGGACATGGGAACCTCAAGAATAAACCTTGAGAGGTTTCCATGTCCCCAGAAACTTGGGATGGGATTACTCCCTTGAAACACACACTAACCTATTTGTTATTTTTTTAATATATGGATCCAAAGTGATGACGAGTTTTGGAGAACAGTTGTGGAGTTTTGAAAAGAAAGTTGCTGTGCAGTTTTTGTCCAATAGGTGGTGCTGCCCACTACAGCAGAACTGTGATTTACTGAGTTTACTGTTTATCATCGTCCCCATCCCCCTCCCACATCAGTAGCAGTGTTCATTGTTTTGTCAGGGTACAGGCAATGTAGTAGGGACTATGTTTACCTGATTTCTTTTTCAAAGAACTAAAGAAGTGCTGCTGGTTTGCTAGGTTGATTGTAGTGTCAGAGTGGGTGACTGATGAGCAGGGACATCTGTGACCTAAGATCAGAAGCAAAACTTATAGTAAGTCTTCTGGTCCCTGCACTTTCTTTCGGTCTGCTCCTTCTGGTAGAGAACACTGTTCATTTCATATGATTCCTGAGAGGCTGTGTTGCTGCTCAATGACTGAACAGTCAACTTTTACTGTAAGTGGCGGTTACAGTAAAAGCTTTCACAGTCAGTGTGGTGCTTGCACGGTAGAGTGTTTTGATAATAGTATCCTTCTGACCTCTGAACAATTGTATTACAGGGTCTGAATGATACTATTATCACTGCAACGATGGTATTATCACTTCTCTGGGATGGTATTATGGCATTTTTGTATGCTTTGGAATAGTATTATAACATAGAGCCTGATTCTCAAAGGGTCTGCATCTGGCTCAAGCTGCAGCAAACAGCAGCTTTTATCTATACCAGGTGCACCAGGGACCCTGCACCTGACTCAGGTATAGGAGGGTTTCCCGCAGGTAAGTCCCCACACATGCCTTGACCAGAACCCTGTGGCAAACCCCTGGTGCACTGCACAGTTCCACCACAGGCCACCTGGGACAAACACAAGTCTCCCAGCCCACCAGGTAATGGGCATGGTAACCCACCCTGGTGGTACAGTGACCCCCCCAACCATGTGCTGTGCAGTAGGTGCCCGGCCATGGAGGGAGAGATGGGATGTGCTGGGTACCAGGTATCAGTTCGGACAGGCTGACAGAGGGGGACGCACCACCTGCTGGGGCATGGGGGCACTGTGCCATCATGAGGTGGCTATGAGGTAGCACTGATGCGGTGGGCATCGAGGACCTGAGAGGGGTGCCAGTGGGCCACTAGGATGGGGGCAGACACTACATGCTATGAGGCCACTGGAGTTTTGTTGGTTGACCAACACCCATGGCATGCCACACACAGGCATGTCACCTGGGGAGAATGTCTAAGTCCCATTATGCCAGCCCAGGCTGGTCTGAAGGCACTTAGAATTTCTCCTGCCAGGTGATGTTTGTGAATAGCAAGCTGCAGCTTGCATTTGACTCAGTCACCCTAGCACTGTGCCGCAGCACATTGCAGGGCACAGGGCTGACTTAAGCTCTGTGTGGGGCAGGTGGCCCGTGGTCAATGCAGACCACCTTTGTGAATAGCGTGGAGGGCAGTTCTGGATGCAAGATGCACCTTGCACCAGATGCAAGGCTTTGAGAATTGGGCCCATACTATACATATATTGGATAAATTTGGATACATAAAAAGAAAAATATGCCCCTTTCTTACTGACCCTTGACCAGTCCAGACAGGTGGTGAATAAAATCAAACATGGCAATCAATGGTGCCAGTGGTCCACCCACACTGTCTCAATCCTGCTAGGTGCTGAATAAAATTGTAATTATACAGTACCAGTTCATAATCTATGCCTTTATTTTCATTGGTGTGTGTAGCACTAACAGATTAGCCCCATGATATGTTGGCTTCTGATTACAGCAGAGGCCATGCTAACATGCTGTTGGCTGTGCTATTAACATGCAGTGCCCCATATTCAGAGTTGACTAAATCAGACTGATGACTATGAGCAATATTCAGGCAGCTAGCATGCACTGATGGAGTGCACTAACTGACTGAATCTTGGGACAGTACAGCACTAAGTGTATATGTGCAGCGCTAACATGGACTGAGACTGCATATGGCCCACAGGAGAGAGAGAGAGAATTTCCTAAAATTGGATGGTGCCATGGCTCTTTTGGTCCATATTCAGCTTGTGCATGCAAATGAGCTCATGGGGAATACAAGGTGCTAAGGAGTCATTTGGATGTCCTTTATGGGTTCATTTGTGTGATGTGCAGCCCCTTAGTGCCCATGCTGCTGTGTTGGAGATGGGATTCTATGGGGTCTACTGTTCCTCCGTTCCATGACTTCTATAATACATGTATCCAGTGATTTCCTGTTGGTGTAGTGCTCTCCATCCCCCCACTTGCTCCATAATACACATATTCTATGATACCCTGGTGGTCTAATTGTCCCCCATCTTCCCAATCACCCCATATTACACATATCATGTGATTCCCTGGTGGTTTAGCAGTCCCCCTTTTGCCAATTAGCCAATAAAACATGTGTCCTGTGATCTGTGGTAGTCAAGTAGTCCCTCCAATTGTCCCTGTATCATTAAACAAGAACAATCCCTGATGCCTAGTCAAACACCTCCCACTGATCTCCATTGGTCACCATTATAATACAATCCCAGGTGAGGGGTTTCAAGGTGAGAGGAGTGTGGGATGGGGGCACCTCAACATGATGGTGGATTGGGGTGGCTCACCCATGGAGGAGGGGCTTCATCACTCAATGTGCGGGGGGACCATTGGCCCACAGGGGATTTTATTATACAGGGGGCCTGTATTATAGGATGATTGGGAGGATATGGACCATCATTACCACCAGGGAATCACATGAGCATATATTGCAGAGCACTTGAGGAGAGGGGAATACTAGACTACCTAGGATGGGTAACTGCAATATAGCCACCCTGATTTCAGTTGGTGGGGTGTGGCCTTAGATCTGTGATAAGATGTTTTTTGGCAGCTGTTAACAGCACAGCTCTAGAGACTGTATAGTGCCAATTCAAACCTTTGAATAAACCGCTGCATCATTACAGATAAGGGACTCCTCATTTACATAGGTACATCAGTATGATTAGCACAATCATGCCTATGGGGTTTGGGCAGTGCTCCAGGGTGCTTTGAATATGGTCCACCTGGAGCACCTACACATTCACAGGTTAGCATGCATGTTAATTCTTTAGTGGCTAAAGCTAACTTTTGAATATGGGACCCTGCATGTGACACTAATCCTGTTAGCATTGCACTAACTCTTTCAGTATCTAAGCCATTGTTTCTGCATTGTGGTTTTACAGTTTTATGATCATTATGGATTTACAGTTTATTCATTTTACTTATGCTTCAGTCTCATGAGACTGAGATGCTGAGGACTACTGAAATACAATTCAATTGTCCATACTCCATGTGAAACTTAAAGCTATGCCCCCCGACAGTGACACCAACACAGCGACATACGCCACTGTTGACAAAATCGACAGTTTGCCAACAGGTCGCTATGCTGATGTGCCTGAGACAGGGGCACACAGTCTCCCAGTCCTGCACCTCCTCCCATAATCAACTCTGACTCTGAGTCGATAATCATTAGTACTGGGGATGCAGGGGCAGAGCCCCCAGCATGGGGGGTTAAGGGTGCAAAGCCCCCCTGATAGAAAAATAGACTGGTAGACATTCGGGATTTATGTCAACCTCAACTTGCAGTCGACATAAATCCCATCGTTGTGATGCTGGTTGATGAAAGTGTTAACACTTGTGCTATAGTGTTTTATAGTTTGTAGATTTAAAACAGGTACAGATATACTACAAGAAAGGGTTCCATTTTGAAAAAGATATTCAAATCCATCTATTGGTCTCCTTTCTGAGGATGGAATAAAACTCTTTAAACTTCTTAAATACTCACTTACCACGCTTAACTTCCATCATTGGGGTTTGCAGATATACAATATGTGTACACAACTGTTTAGGATTTTTTGAAGGTTATTTGAATTTTATTGGTCTGAAATTTTTTTTTTTTTTTGATGTTTTAAACTGAAATATGTTATTCTAAGTTTTCTTGGTTCTCCAGAATAATTGTTTTTGTAGCAGTCTACTGTATGTTTGTGTTATTCAGAAAAAAGTTATTGAACTTTATCTGGTCTCCCAGCTTGCTGACTGCCATTCCTGTCACTTTGCACTTATTATTACTCTGTTTTTTTTTTTGTTTTATAGATTTATCTCTTGTATTATTTTAGTTGGATTTTATTATTAAGCCCTCTTAGCATTTCCCATAGAAGGTCACACCTTCAACACCTTACTTATTCATTTTTACTCATGCTTCATTCTCATGAGACTTCACAACCCACAAGAGACAGGGCTATCCTAGATCTAGTACTGACTAACAGGGAAGAGATCACAGATCTCCAGGTAGAAGGTCACCTGTGGGGCCAGTGACCATCACATGGTATGGTTCAATTTGGCCACTACATTTATATCATCCCATTCCAAGGCAAAAATATGAGAAGTCAGAGGAGCTGACTTTGATAAGATGGCCAACAGAGTTAAGCTAGCCCTGGCAAAATGAAACACAGGTGAGGGGGGACAGGCAAAGTGGGCAAGCATTAAGGATGCAATACTTGAAGCAATATCCCATTGTGTTAGTGAGAAAAGGAAGTGCAAAAGAAGAAGGAAACCACTTTGGTTCTCAAATACAGTAGCAGAAGAGGTCAGAGCCAAATGGCTGGCCTTCAGGAAATATAAGGGAACGCAGTGGGATGAAGATAGGGAGGCATACCAAACTGCCCTAAGGGAAGCAGGGAAGGCAGTAAGGCAGGCAAGGTCCCAAACTGAGGAAACACTAGCACGAACAGTAAAAGAAGGTGACAAGACTTTCTATAGATACATTAGTGAAAGGAGAAAGTCCAGAGGGGGTATTGCTAAGCTCAAAGGAGAAAAGGGGGCATGTGAAGAGGAGGATCCTGTAAAAACATCTATCCTAAATAGATACTTTTGCTCAGTATTTATTGAAGAGAAGGAAGGCCAGGGTCCACAGCTCAGCACCATGGACACAGGGGGGAGGGAGGTGATCACTACTCCCTTCACAAAAGAAAAGGTCCTATAAGAGCTCGCTAAGCTCAGGTGGACAAGGCAATGGGACCTGATGGCATACATCCCAGGGTACTAAGAAGCTAAGGGGTGGAACTAGCAGAGCCATTAGCAGAACTGTTTAGTGAGTATCTGAGCACAGGAGAGGTCCCAGAAGACTGGAGAAGGGCTCATGATCCTGCTCCACAAGAGTGGCAGCAGGGAGGAGGCAGGAACTACAGACCAGTCAGTCTTACCCTCAGTAGTGGGCAAGTTTATGGAGGCACTCCTTAAGGAAAGGATAGTGCAACACCTGGAATCCATAGGGCACAGGATCCAAGACAGCATGGGTTTACAAAGGAAGGTCCTGTCAAACTAATCTCATAGATTTCTTTGACTGGGTAACCAGAGTGGTGGACCAAGGGGGAACAGTTGATGTTGCCTACCTTGACTTCAGCAAAGCTTTCAACACTGTTCCACATAGAAGATTGATAAATAAGCTGGGTAGGCTGGGGTGGGTCAGAAGTTCGTCAACTGGGTGGCAAACTGGTTGACAGGCAGAAAACAGAGAGTGGTGGTAAATGGTATACAGTCAGAAGAGATGCAAGTCACAAGTGGGGTACCTCAGGGATCAGTCCTGGGGCCAGTCCTCTTCAATATCTTCATTAGTGACATTGCAGATGGACTAGAGGGTAAGGTTTGTCTGTTTGCAGATGACACCAAGATCTGCAACAGAGTAGATGATCCAGATGGGGTGGGAAGAATTAGAAGAGATCTGGATAAACTAGCAAAATGATTGGAAGATTGGCAACTGGGATTTAATACAAAAAGTGCACGATCATGCACATAGGGAAGAGAAACCCTGAAGCCAACTATAGGCTGGGAGGGGAGTTGCTGGCAGTCACAAAGGAAGAAAGAGACTTGGGCATCATCATCATCATGACCTGAAATCATCCAAGCAGACTTCTAAAGCAGTAGGTAAGGCTACAGGGGTGTTAGGGTGTATTAGTAGGGTATCACAAGTTGTAAGAGGAAGGTAATAATCCCTCTTACAAGACACTGGTTAGGCTCCCATCTGAGTACTGTGTGTCAGTACTGAGGCCACACTCTCACGGACATTAACCAAATTGAGCAGTCCAGAGAAGGCAACCAAATGGTGCAGGGACTGCATCAGAAGACATATGAGGACAGATTAATGTAACTCAATATGTATACCCTTGAGTAAAGGAGGGAGAGAGGTGATATGATCGAAACATTCAAACACCTTAAGGGCATTAACAAGGTGAAAGAGTCTAACATGTTTAAATATAAGAAAAATAGCAGGACAAGAGGACACAGCATGAGATTAGAGGGAGGCCAATTAAGAGGGAATGTGAGGAAATTATTTTTCACAGAAAGGGTGGTGGATGCATGGAACAGCCTACCTCAGGAAGTGGTGGCTATGAATACAGTGCAGGGCTTCAAACAGGCATGGTATGGGCATAAGGGAGCAATACAGATGAGTATGAATAGATAGGCCACTGACAGAGCAAAGGCCGATGGCACATTTATAAGGTAGAAAAAGAAATGGGCAGACTGGATGGGCCTTGCGGTCCTTATTTGCCATCAACTTCTATGTTTCTATATACTTAGATTTACCAAAAATACTGCACCTGACAAAGTGTTATTTTATCCATCGCAATGTTTTTGGGGAGATGTGTCTAATAAGAAATGATCTTCTTGGTTCTCCTGTATAGAATTCAGACTAGCTATGCTATAAGCAGACTAGTTAGGTTTTGAAATGCCTATTAAACAATCTGCAGTGGCTGATAGCAGCAACTCAAAGAAGCAGGTATCATACAGTATGTTAAAACTCATAGTCTGTTACCTAGGCTGATCCTTGATCAAACACTTACCTTCAAATTCAGCATTGATCACACAGTCTCAAGGGTATGGGCATGCCTGGATCACCTTAAGAGGGCCAGAAATATTCTAGTTTATCCCAGTTCAACAGACCAAAGTTTATTTATTAAGCTGTATTACCTATTATTGAATTTGGGGACACATTTTTATGTCATTCCACTAAAACTACCATGGCTGCACTTTCCAGGTTATTTAAATTAGTCCTGAATGTTAAATGGGACACTCATTGATGCATAATTTTATCATCCCTAATTTGCTTTTCTTGGAGTCTCTGCAAGACTCAACTGGTTGAAGCTAACTGAAAATCTGTAAGCAACCTTATGGTTCCTTATTGGTGTAACAGACTTTGTCCCACCAATTCAAATAGTACACGAGAGGAAGATCTTCCCTGTTCTGACTTTACCTCTTGCAGCTGAAATTTGGCACAAATTACTTTTCTTTTGCAGCTCCTGACTCATGGAACTTGTTAAACCCGTGTATCAGAAATGCTACTAACGTATCCCTGTTCTCTAAAGCTTTGAAATATTATTGGTCCCATATTTAAAAGTCTTTGTCTGCATCTTGCAAATGCCATAAATTGAAGGCAAATTAGTATAAGGCCCAGAGGCTATATATTGAAACAGTGCAATACTAAATGGGTTAGCACTGTGCCAACTATGAATAGTACCGGTGGTAGGGGAGAGGCCATATTCAGATGCTCCTGGTGCACAGTTATATCACAGCAACATGACCATGAAGAATATATCACTGAACCTATGCAAATGAGGGATCCCTCTATAAAAGAGGTGCAGCAGTATCATCAACAGCTTACACAGTTCTAAGGAGTCTCCATCACACCTGCCCTTAACTTGGCACACTGGCACCCACACCACCAGATCACCCATTCACTGCAGAAATGACTATCACCTTGTGTCTAGTGGTCCCCCCATGCTGATTACCATTTACCACATATATATATATATATGTATATTCCTGTGTCCAGTGGTTCCCTGCACCTGATTGCTATTTTTATATATACAGTATATTTATATTCCCAGGTGTCAATTGTACCCCACCCCTGGTTACCATTTCCCATACAGTATATTTATATTCCCTGGTGTCTAGTGGTCCCCACCTCACAAACATTTGCCAAACCCTCTCCCTTCCTACCTCACCCACTCCACTCCAGATCCACTAACCCAGAGCCCCACCTGAACACCAGTCAATATGCAATGCTTACCTCCCTCGGGGGTTGTCATCTGTCAGTGAGCAATTGAAAGATACTGCAGTCACTCATTGACAGTCAGATGGTGGCCTACTGAGAAGGTGTGAGCAGACTGTTGTCACCACTGATGTCTTGCATATGAACCAATGTCCGGGTGAGAGAGATAGGGTGCATTGACTCCAGAGCAGGTGGCTTTGGGAGGGTTCACCAAATGTTTGGGGATGGGTGGACCACTAGACACCAGAGAAAATAAGTAAATGGCAGTTAGAACTCAGGGAACCACTATATACCAGGACATATAAATGTATATATTGGAAATGGCAACTGAGGGATGAAAGGGTC
Source organism: Neoceratodus forsteri (assembly GCA_016271365.2). Classification (NCBI taxonomy): domain Eukaryota; kingdom Metazoa; phylum Chordata; order Ceratodontiformes; family Ceratodontidae; genus Neoceratodus; species Neoceratodus forsteri. The sequence goes on along the minus strand of CM057455.1, from coordinate 630,281,099 downwards.
ACTGGACACCAGAGAATGCAAAGATACATATGGGAAATGGTGCTTGAAGCATGTGAATGAGCCCATAATGGGTATGCAGATGGCCCTTAGTGCCTTACATGCCTAATGGGCTCCTTAGCATGCTAAGGGCTAAATATGGCACAAAGGAACCCCAGCACTATTCCATTTTGACAGTGCAATCTCTAGTGGGCTCCACTGTAAGCCATATTAAGTCATGGGCTGTGTCAGTGCAGCACATAGTCAGTATGCACTGCACTAGTCGGCACCATATTCACATAGTTAGCATGTTCCTGTTAAGGACATTAACTGCCTGAATATTCCCCCTAAGGAGTCTGTGTTAACTGCCACACAGTGTTCCTGACTGCATGGCACAAACAGCTGTCTCTGAATCTAGGGTTCTAAATTTGTTACTTTTGAAAAAGTCTGAAGGACAGTGTGCGTGCCCAGAAATGAACTAATACAGTCCTCTAGTGCACAGCCATAAGAAAAGCCCTAACTTTGTAATCTTGGCACAAAGCACAACCCTTTCTTGCCTCAGAGAAACATGTGCCTATACTGAAGGAAGGATTTTAATGAGCAAACATTGTTAGGGAGACCCAAACCTGTAAGTGCTCTTATGCTAACGTGTTTTGTTTAAAGTTCCCAGGCAAAAGAACTTTGTGCCTGTGCAGAGCATTAAGAGGTACTTTGCTTTCCATTATACCCTAGTTAACTAGTGTGCTACAAAAATTTGTTCCTTGATTTGCATGAACGTCTGTTTACCTTGGGTTGAGTGCTCCTCCCCAGTAACTCTGGTGCTGTGTTTCTGACATAAAAAACAGTTTGGTTCCCTTCTCTCACCCAATCCCCATGCCACCAGTTGAAATTGCAATGCCCTGATAGTCTGGTGGTCACTCCACCTCCCCAGTCCCAATCATTATGTAAAATATTAAAGGAATCTGATCCATGGTGCCATTCCCCTCCACTCACACCCTACCCAACTGTTAGAAAACAATATAAAATGAATACAATCCCTGGTGCCGGTGGTCCTGCCATCCTTGCCTAGTTTTGAAAACGCAGTCCTTCAGTGGTAGTTTAGTAGCCCACTCACTCTTGGTTGAAGTGCCCATTGCCACCTCCTCCCTGACCCTGAGAAAGCAAAAGGCACTCACCCTCTGCTCAGATTCACTATCAGCCACCATCTCATTAATGCAAGAATAGTCACTGTGGCTATAAAAGCCACAGTATCTATATTGTACTTGGATGAGTAAAATACTGATATTGTGCCTTGTACAACAAGTGACTATACTTGCATATACAGTATGCATAAACAAGAGGGTGGCTGGCAAAAGAGGTGTGAAGTGGTATGTTCAAGCCACCATTTTGGGGCCATGGAGGCAGTGAGCACCGCTGTTTCAAAGGGGGTAGGCCATGTGACTTCCAGGTGGGTTACTATGGTCTAGTGAAGGTGGGTTGCTACTGGCATCAGGGATCATATTCCTTTCATATTGTGAGTGTGTGTGTGTGTGGGGGGGTGACACTAGCAACAGAAATTGGTCTCTTTTTACATACAATGATCTTGATAGGATCAGGTTGTGGGAGGCCACTATGCAACCAGGAACACTGACAATTTTAGCAGATGACACGGGATCAGTTGAGGAAATGTTAACTGCAATCTTTTTTTTCTATGTCAGAAAAAAGGCAAAGAGATGCTAGTTTATGTGTGAGGACCATGCACACTGTGCACATTGTAACTTGCTGTCATACATTTGCATACATGTTAGCTACTGGTTAGCTGGCATGGGGTCATAATAGTTGCTGACAAATACATGCCGGCAATACTTCCACAAGCAATACCGCACATGCTGAAACAAGGTTGGGAAAACACAGACTGCAACAAAACAACGCGCCCCATTGAAAACAATGGTACTTACTTTTTGCAGGAGGTTTTCATCTCCCCCACCTCCCAGAATACAAATAAATAACTCCGAGGTGGTGTGGACTTCATGGATGGGGAGAAAATCAGGAGGGGGAAATACATTTTTTTCAGAAACAAAAAACAACATAAAAAGTTGCAGCACCGGGAGACCTTGGGTGGAAAAGAACCACGGTTCCAGGTCTCTATTCCTGCTGTATGCTGGTGCCTTAGCCACTCCACCATGGGAGTGGCTCGACCAGGCACCCCAGCACATGGCAACTTGATCCCACCTCACTAGAAGTGTAGAGTGATGGGGTAGTGGTAATTCTCTACCGCTATTATACACTTGTCTCTCTAAATGCAGGCATGCTCTCCACAGTGCAACTATTGCTGCATTGTTGTTGTTTAGAGGGTTTGACCTGGCACCTGGTTGGATTGGGGCTCATATGTACATATGGTTTGTGCTGCAATATTTGTGCCTTTGAATATGTCACTTGATGCATTAATAGTGGCTAGGATGCATAAATCCCTTTTTTGGGAAAGTAAACCATGTTAGCACCATGCAAAAGGCAAGAAGATCTGGTCATCTACGTTATATCTCAGCCTTAACCATACTGTATCGTATATTTTCAAATAACATATTTGTATGATTACTTTGTATAACTGTATTTTCATCTGCTATAATTTGTAAGGACACTTTGAAAATGAGACTTGCTTCTCATGGGATCTATCCTTTACCTTTTTAATGGAATCACTTTTAAATTAAAAGGTTGTATGTGCACAGCCATTTGTCAAAGCCCATGACATGGAGTTAGCCAGCCAAATGCTGATATCAGTTTGATACATGGTAAACCCAAAAGAGTAGACTAATATAAAAGTCAAGAACCTCAACTATGAAGCACTGCAGCAAGTATTACACTAGAAGAACAAATGCCATGAGTGATGTGTTTTGAATGCTAAAATGATTGACAGGTTGAAGCATGCATAGCTGTTCGCTGGTGAGTGCAAGCACAGCTAGAGAGCTTGCAGTCAAACTAGTGAGCAGGATAAGGGGAAACATCTGAAGTCCTCATTCTTATATAGAGGGTGCTTCCCAAGCTGATTATCCTACCTGATGCAGTAATGGAAAATAGTATTTTTCAGGACTTCAAAGCAGTGAAATGCAGATTCCTGAGAGTGAAAACCCTGTAGGATTTTGTATCACTGATTAGATTTTCAGAAGGAGCAGATGCAAATACAGCTGCATGTTTCATTTGTTGTCTAGGTTTGTGACCACATTTGCATTTGAGATTGTGCCAAATCTCCAAGGTTTTATCCAATTCTGCCAAAAGGTTGCAGTTCACAATAATCTGAGGAACAGATGAGATGCAAATCTAATTTGCATTTTATTTTTAAACAGGTTTGGGCTGACAGATGATCATGATATCCTATCTTGCAGATGATCCAGCATTTCCAGGCAGATACAGATGCAGATGCATGTCTGAATTTCATAATATAGGCTGATGAACTCTGGCTAGATCCCTTGCAAAATAAGTAAGGGGTAACAAACGAAAGGTGAATCCTAATTAAGGACTTGTACAGTGGGAAGATCCCTTCAACAGATTTCTTTCCCATCCCAATCATTCAAACATAGTGCTCTCTCTCTCTCTCGCTCTCAACTTTAGCAGAACATTGCTTGCCTAGCTTCCAGTTACTGTTCACGATTACCTCCAAATTCTTTTTCTCAATTGTGTTGTCTATCAATTTACTAAATGGGTGCATGCAGGTTACAACCTCTGGATTCCTCAGCCCTAAGTAAAATACCTTACACTTCCCACAGTAAATCTAACCCCATGTTTCTCAACCCATACTCCCATTGTGTGCCTCTCTGTACAACATTACCCCTCACTTAGCTGTATCTACTTTTCTGGATATTTAGTGTTGTCAGTGAACTTTATCAACCTGCTTTTGACTCCTTCATGTAGGTATTTGATGGATATGTCTATGAGCAACAGACCAAGCACTGTGTGATAAACATCCATCACCCTCTGCTTTAAACCAATAAGCTATTCTTCTATGTGAGTTGTGTATATTTTGTGGCCCTCACATTGTGATGTATTCTCCATAAAATGTATTTGTGGTAAGTTGGTGAAGGCTTTTTTGATGTTCTGGTAGACAACTCCCACTACATGGCCTTATCCAGCTCCATGACTACATTCCCTACTAGGGCTATTAAGTTTGTTGGGCAGGATATACCTTAGTGAAGCCATGTTGTGCTAAAGGACAGTATGTTCTTCTTTTTCTTAAGCTATGTCTTTTGTGATTCACCCAATTACTTGGCCAAACACTAAAGTAAGGCTAATAGTTCTGTAATGAACTTGATTTGACTTCATCCCCTTCTTAAACATGGGGCATTGTGTCATTTGGAGTTTCTGGTCCTTTTGTTATACCCATAGTAATTCTGAAATATATCTGTAAGGGGCCCACCAAGACAGAAGCAGTCTGAACTCCATGTTTATTCCTTGGGGAATATTGTCCGTACCCTTATATTTTACCTTTTTCTTGCTGAGTTGTATACTGAAAATAGCAATACCAAATATTGCTATTTTATTTACTATATAAGATTTAGGATTAGAGTAATCTATAGATCCCAACAGACAGAAATGAAGAAATGAAAGCAACAAGCATGTTGGGAAGGACTACTAGGGGGAATAGGTAAACAAGGAAAAAGCATGGAATAAAGAAGATGGGACAAAAAGAAAGTACCCCAGAAGCAAGAGGGCAAGAAGATGGATTAAGAACAGGTCATGATGGCTACAGAGGAAAGGGACATGAGGCTGGATTCTAAAAGCATAGTACAGCGCTTGCGACAAGCCCTGTGCCACGACACTTATGTTCTGGTGGTGCACAAAACCCCTTCACCGTAACTGCATCTGATTTTGCAATCTAAGGTGCGCAGTTGCAACAGTTTCCATTATTTATAGAAACATGGAAACATAGAAGCTGATGACAGATAAGGACCACAAGGCCCATCTAGTCTGCCCATTTCTTTTTCTACCTTATGAATGTACCATCGGCCTTTGCTCTGTCAATTGCCTATCTAGTCATACTCATCTGTATTGATCCCTTATGCCTATCCATGCCTGTCTGAAGCCCTGTACTATATTCATATCATCACTTCCTGAGGTAGGCTGCTCCAAGTATCTGCCACCCTTTCTGTGAAAAAGAACTTCCTCACATTACCCATTAATCGGCCTCCCTCTAATCTCATGCTGTCTCCACTTGTCCTGCTATTTTTCTTATATTGAAACATGTTACACTATTTCACCTTGTTAATGCCCTTACTGTGTTTGAATGTTTCAATCATATCACCTCTCTCCCTCCTTTGCTCTATGGTATACATATTGAGCTCCATTGATCTGTCCTCATATGTTTCTGCTGCAGTCCCTGCACCATTTTGGTTGCTCTCTGGACTGCCTCAGTTTGTTAATGTCCTTGTGAAGGTGTGGCCTCCAGTACTGCACACAGTACTCCTGATGGGACGTAACCAGTGTCTTGTGAAGAGGGATTATTACCTCCTTCTTATGACTTGTGATACCCCTACTTATACCCCCAACAAACCTCAACATCCCACTAGCTTTACCTACTGCTTTAGTGGTCTGCTTGGATGATTTCAAGTCATCTGTGATGATGATGCCCAAGTCTTTTTCTTCCCTTGTGACTGCCAGCAACTCCCCTCCCAGCCTATAGGTGGATTCAGGGTTTCTCTTCCCTATTTTCATGATCTTGCACTTCTTTGCATTAAACCCCAGTAGCCACTCTTCTAACCATTTTGCCAGTTTATCCAGATCTCTTCTCATTCTGCCCAACCCATCTGGATCATCTACTCTGTTGCAGATCTTGGTGTCATCTGCAAACACGGCAGCTTGCACCAAATATGTGGCACGTACTCTGTAAAAAAGGCCCTCAGGATTGCCACGAGCTGGACCACAAAAAGTTGGTCTAACTTGTGTAAATTGGTGCACAGGATAGAAAATCCTAATCACTGACCAGGAGAATACCACAAGCCCCATGCACCATATCTTCAGGGCACCAGGGGCTTGTGGCATTCTCTGAGTTTTAAAAATCCAGCACATAGTGTCCATTACCAAAGCTTGGGCTAATTGTTTCTGCTGCAATGTAAATGTTCCATCATACAAGTTCTTCAGAAAGGACAGATAAAACAGAATAAGGGAAAATATTAGTTATTGGAAGATTCAGCAATCAAAGTACGGAAAGGGTAGGGTCCCTGTCACTTCAGGTGAGGTAAGGGGATGAAATCACAGAACAGGGGCAGCTTACAGATCACCTGATCAAAAGGTGGATATGAAAGAAGCATCAAAAAGGGGGTATGGATGAGCAAGTAGTGAATTTGTATTCAGTGAATGAGTCAAAATCTGATATGTTGGACATTGGTGAAGCAGGTCCCAAGGAATTTGGTTTCTCTTCAGCTCTTTAGCACTTTGATGTCATGACAAGGAACTTTTACAGGGAGCACACACTGAGTGAGTCCAAGGTGTTTGCAAACAACATGACCTGCAACAATAATTAGTAACCCTGGAGATCTGACACATATATATCTGGAGAAGGGATCAAAGTAACAGAACTAAAGGTAAACAGGGAGGAAAGGAGGCACTGTGGGTCACCCTGGAGACTGGAAATGGCACCACAATCTGCACAGCAGTTGTATACAAACCCCATCTCAAGGGGAGGAAATGGACAAGGAAATGATAGAAGGCATTCTTGGGATAGCAGAGAAAGGGGAGATATTGCTGATGGGGGACCTGAATCTGCCAGATGTTAACTGGAGCACCTTTGCTGCAGCCACGTTCAAGAGCAGGGCCATTTTCGATGCCCTAAAGGGGGCATGCCTTAGGCAGCTAGTTTTGGAACACACTTGGGAGGGAGCAATCTTAGACCTGATACTCTCAAATGCAGATGGAGAAAGGATCTTTGATCTTGAAGTGGGTAGTCATCTGGGAACCAATGACCACCAAACAGTGTGGTTCACGATAAACTTAGTTGCAGAGTCAAGCCATACAAAAGTGAAAGAACTGGACTTCAGAAGGACTGAATTTGACAGAATGTAAGAGTGCCTCAGAAAAGCACTAGCAAATAGGCAAGAAGGTGCGATGGAGCAACAATGGGGAAACATCAAAAACGCCATCACTGAGGCAACAAACCTTTGTGTGAAACAAATAAACAACTCAAAATGAAAGAAAAAAACACTATGATTCTCAAAAGAAGTGGGGAAGGTAAGGGAGAAAAGACAGCATTTAGGAAGTATAAGGAAACAGAGAAGGAGTAGGACAGAGAATTGTACCAGTTAAAGCAGAAGGGGGGAGGCAGTCAGAATAGCAAAGGCCCAAACTGAGGAAAAGATAGCCAACTCAGTTAAGAATGGGGATAAAACCTTTTATAGGTATATTAGAGAGCAAAGAAAGACTAAGGCAGGGATACTGAGGCTGAATAAAGTGGAAGGTGGCTGGGCAGAAAGCGACAGTGATAAAGCAGGGATACTGAATGAATACTTCTGCTCAGTATTCACAATGGAAAAGCAGGGGGAGATACCTAATCCAGCCAATAGAAGCACTCTGAATCAGGGGGCTGAAATTAGTCCTTTCACAGAAGAAATGGTTCTGAAAGAACTCTTAAAACTGAAGTTGGATAAAGTAATGGGGCCTGATAGAATTCACCCAAGAATTCTAAAATAACTAAGGGAAGAACTAGTAACACCACTGACTAACCTTTTTAATAAATCATGGGAGGATGGTGTGGTACCTGAGGACTGGAGGAGGGTGGATGTAATTCCCCTTCACAAAAGTGGGAACAAGACAGAGGCAGGAAACTACGGACCTGTCAGTTTGACCTCAGTGGTAGGGAAAATGATGGAACCACTTTTGAAGGAAAGAATTGTTGACTACCTAGAGGCCAGCAGGGCACAGGACCCAAGGCAGCATGGATTCACAGCAGGAAGGTCATGTCAGACAAATCTAATTGATTTCTTTGACTAGGTGACCAAAGTAGTAGACCAGGGAGGGCTGTGGACATGGCCTACCTGGACTTTAGCAAGGCATTTGACACAGTCCTGCACAAAAGATTAATAAACAAATTAGCCAGCCAGGGAGTGGGTCCCAGGGTGTTAGCATGGGTAAAACACTGGCTGGGCAACAGGACAGAGTGAGTAATAGTAAATGGAGTCTGCAGTGAAGAAAGGGGGGTTACTAGTTTGGTACCGCAGGGTTCAGTACTGGGTCCGGTCCTTTTTAATGTTTTTATAAGTGACATTGCAGAGGGACTGGAAGGGAAAGTATGTCTCTTTGCAGAAGACACAAAGATCTGCAACAGAGCTGATATAGAAGGTAAGCTGGAAAGGATGAAAAGGGACTTGGCAAGGTTGGAGGAATGGTCAAATGTATGGCAGCTTAGATTCAACACAAAGAAGTGCAAAAGTAATTCAGCTGGGAAACAAAACCCAGGGAAGAGTGCACAATGGGGTGAGATACTGACAACAACGAAAATGGAAAGGACCTAGGGATAATCATATCAGACAACCTAAAGGTGGGCCAGCAATGTGAGAAGGCAGTAAGGAGGGCCAGAGGGATACTTGGATGCATACGGAGGGCAACACCATTAGAAAACAGGAAGTTGTTGTCCCTCTGTACAGACAGTTGGTAAGACCACATTTGGAGTACTGTGTACAGTTCTGGAGACCCCATCTCTGCAAAGACATAGCCAGGGTGGAGGCTGTCCAGAGGATGTCAACCAAAAGGGTGCAGGGTCTGCACCAGAAGACATATGAAGAAAGACTAAAGGAGCTTAAAATGTATAGCCTTGAGGAAAGAAGGGAGAGGGGGACATGATAGAACTTTCAAATACCTCAAGGGAATCAACAATGTCCAAGAGGGTAGCATCTTTCAGAAAAAGAGATTTGCAAGAACAAGGGGGCACAATTTGAAGACAGAGGGGGACGGTTCAGAGGTAATGTGAGGAAGTATTTCTTCACAGAGAGGGTTGTAGATGCATGGTATGGCCTTCCTGAGGAGGTCGTAGAGTTAAAAACAGTGGAGAATTTAAGAATGCATGGGACAGACTTAAGGCAGTTCTAGTGGGGTGGTAGGAGAAAGTAGGCTGTTAGTTAAGTAGGATCTGCAGCTTGTCCGTTAGGTAGGAAATGGGCAGACTAGGTGGGCCAAGCGGTCCTTATCTGCCATCAAATTCTATGTTTCTATGTTTGGAGATTGAGAACTCCATGTAGCACACATCTATGTGACATTTCCAACTGACTCACACAGGAATGACCTGGCTAGTGAAGGAGACTCTTATATGTGGAAAAAGTGAATTTTATCACAAATTATTTACAATCAATAAATAGTGCATTTTTATTCTAGTTATCTATTTTCATTATATTTAAATAGTTTCAGTCAGGCAGGCTAGTAAAACTGTTCTATAGAGTGGAGGCGTGGGCATACAGTTGAATCTGCACTGGCAGCAACAGCCCCTAAGCAGGAGCAGGAGAGAGTGAATTTAGATGACTGGGAAAGGTCAGGGTGATTTTCTGAAACATTTATTTGACACATACTTTTACTGCATGCAGGTGGTGTAGAGGTTACTACTGTACAATTCTTTTTTTTTTCACTTTTGGCAAATCTAACTGCAAGGAGGTGCCCAGTGCTTTCAGCGGAGTTTCAGGAGGCCTCCTGACAACGCCTCCACTGTGTGAAACACCTTGTCACCTATCGTCCGATTGATTTGTTTTTAAACCAGCAACAGATGTCTGTGGATGTTGCAATTTTTGTTAATTTACTTTCTGATTTATTAAAGTAAGCACTTTGCAATTCATGTTTCTTGTCATGGACTCTTCATTTATGCATTATTTTTGATGCACCAACTATTTTAAATACACTGTACGAGGGCAGAATCAGCTTGGTTTTTGGTAACCAGAAAAGGCATACTGAACCATGGCTTTCTATGTGACCTGAGGACAAGGGACAGAATAAATAACAACTCAAGAAAAGAAGCATTCAAAGATAAAGTGCAAACAGAGAACAATTTAACAAGATGCAAGTCCAAATCACAAGATACGGTGAACAGATGTTTGTTCTATGAACAGCACCAATACCCAAAGAAAATGACAAAAACAGGTTGATACAAATAACTACAGCATCTCAGCCATCAGCCTAGCTCTCTCACAGGCTTCTTATTCCTGGTTCCTTTATTCTCAGAGGCCAAATCCTCTCCTTCACCTTCCTTCTTTTTATGTTCTGGAAGAAGGCATTGGTGTCATTCAAAGATTCTAATACTATTCTGGCTTCAAGTCACAGTTTAGCTTCCTAATTTTAATTCTGCAGTCCATCATGGCAGCTCTGAATTCCTCTGGTCTGGAATCAATCTGTCTCTTTCCAGTAGTCATAGACTTTTTTGTTCAGAGTCAGTTCATGTTATGTAGTAGTCATTTGTAGTCAATATTGTGATGAAATTTTGTGTAAACAAACATTTTTTGTAATACACTGTTGTAAATGAGGTATGCTCAGTGGTTTTAATCTATTTATTAAATAAATAAAGTACTTGCCTTAGGTTCATTTTTTATGGCTGAATAGAAGAGCTATGCAATAAATTGCTATGATGTAGAAGAGATAGAGGACCCTGGAAGCATGTGACTACATACCTTGATTGTGCACTTCCACAGTGGAGTTGAAGCACATGTGATACTCAATTGACTACAGTGCTGTTCATTCCTCCCCTCCCCACAGTATTTTCCTGTTCTGCACTCACTTCCTGCTCACTTCTGGGTTTGGAGCTCAAAGTTGTTTTCTCCCCATATATGCAAAATATTTCTCTGGTGTCTAGTGGTAACCACCCCACCTCCAATCACTGTTCCCTTATTAAACAACCTTTCCACGGTGTCTAGTGCACCCCACCATTCAATCACATGTCCCTACTGTCTAGTGCAGTTTCCTGGTGTCTAGTGTAATCCATCCTTCGGTTGCTGTCTACATAATGTTGTACTGTTTCTCTGGTGTCTAGTAGCACCACCCACTCTCTGATCACCATAATGTAGTATTACAGTGTCAGCCATAGACATGGTCAGATATTTGCTGAAATGTCTGTGATATATCTGGAAATTTCTTGCCTGCCTGCATTACCACTATGGGCCACCAGTGAGAATCTCTTTAGATATTTTGCAACATTTCTGGATATATCTGACTATATCATGACTACCACTGCATTTTCCTGGTACCTACTGGCACTCCCATGCTCTGATCCCCACCCTGTAATGTAGTATTGCTTCCCTGGTGTCAAGTGAACCCCCACTGCTCAATCACCATTCCCATTAGGTTATTGTTTCCTGGTGTCTGGTGGCACCCCACCCTCCAGTCACTGTCCCTGTATTGTCCAAATGCCAGTTGAAATAAAAAATATATATCCTGAAGTTTTTTTTAAACCTGGAAAAAGAACACGGTACCTTGCTGATCTGAACCACCCACCCAACCTCCCTCAGCACCCACCACCCAACATCCCCCACACCTGCACACACCTCACTCACCTAAACATGCCCGTGGCAAACAATTACTATCTGACTGAAGACACGCATGCCACTGGAACCAGCAACTGCAATATAAGAACTAAAGTAAGTGTGATTCAATGTATTTCAATGAGTTTTGAACTTTGAAGGATAACTTTGTCATTTTGCATATTTTGGCCCCAAATAGTCACTGTGGACTTTATGGGACCCCACCTCATCACCAATTGTGATGGAATTATGAAAATCAGGCCCAAAGGATGATTTTGTGCTCAATTTGCGAAATCACCTTTTTGGAAGAATTTGAAATTGTTCACTTCCCTTGTTCATGACGTGGAGTTATAAGAAGGCTACAGTGTGCTGAAAATTTGGGGTCAAAATATGTAAAACTTACAATTTATGAGTGCACATTGAAATTTTTCTACGCTCACTAATGACTTCAATAATTTTCAATATTTTGACCCCAAATGTTCAACATTGCAATTTTTTCACATTGCTTCATGAATGTGACAGCTGTCATTTTTCAAATCCTGGCCAAAATATGTTTTGCATTTCTGGTGCAGAATGACATTTTGGTGGTGTGGAATCACATTTCAGTGAAGAGTTGACAACTTTCACCTATGGGGTTCATGAGGTTAGCTGAAGCAGCCTCTCACTTTTATTCAGCTGTATCAGTACCATTATTTTGCAGCTGTATTAGCTCTGGCCAAAAGTTTGTTTATATTCTCTGTTTCTAAGCCCCCTTAATCTAATTGGCTCCCTTCCTCCTCTGTCTTGATCCCCATTCCCATCACCTACTTTCTCTGGGTCGTACCACTCTCTGTGAAAGTACCCCCATGTTGTAGGGATCTTCATTCAGCATCTGGGAGGGATACAGCCTGCTCAAGGCAATTCAAGCCAACAATGTCAGGAGAGCTACCACAGTCAAAGATGAGGAGCAGTGGGGTCATTCTTCATGGCTGAGGACATTTTTCTTATCTTTGTCCCAGCCCCTGGGATGCTGATATGCAAGGGAAGCCAAAGGGGAGTGCACATGCTAAGTGCACATGCACTTTTAGCAGCTGGTGTGCAACTATAATCCCTCCCGGCACCCTGTGTTGCACTGCTGCCTGTGGTCACCCAAGTGGTAGTACTGTAGTGAGGAAGGCAACTCTACAACCCTGAGGAGGACAGCATCCTGGGATGCTTAATCCTCCTTCCTCTGGCCAGACCCAATCACTTCTGAACCCAGGTCAGTGGTGCCATGAATGATAGTGCTGCCGCTACACTGATGGGCTGGTGCTTTGGGACTCTGTTGAGTCAAGGGTGCACCTCTTGGCCCCTTTTCACTTTTTGCTGGCATAAATGAAGACCTCTGAAGCTACTTCAAGATCTCTTTGATTTATTCCACACTTGCTCTGCATTACCTGTCCCATGCAGCTGCTCCAGGCCATGGACACGTGTCCTTTCTTCTTAGTAAAGTCGCCATTCTGAATTGTAAATTCTGGTGGCTATGGCCCAACTAGCCTTTCCTTCGTGTGGTATAAGGTTACCCAAATGTGATCATTACATCACACTGGTGACTTCAAGTTCACACTGAGGTTACCATGCCAGTGCCAGACATGGAAAACCAGAACAAATGAATTTATTAACTGAGTGGCAGATAAACTGGGTTCAAATCCCCAATGTATTAATTACAGCACACTGATTGCAAACACACTCAAAATAGCAGTTTAAATCAAAATGCTTCAATAAATTATGTGTTCTGGACAGCATAAGTTTAAAGTCTCAAGAAATTTATTATTGTCATCCAAACAACCACTGCACAAAAATTATCAACATAGAAACACAGTGACATAGAATTTGACAACAGATAAGGACTGCTTGGCTCACCTAGTCTGCCTGTGTTCCCTACCTACAGTCATATCATAGACACTGCTTGATCTCTGACTTTTCCCACCCTTTCCTAGCCTCTAAGCTTCCCTTATACCTATCCCATGCCTTCTTAAATACCATTATAGGTTCTGATCCCAACACTTCCTCAGGGAGGCTGTGCTAGTCATTAACACCCTTTCTTTGAAGAAATGTTTCCTTACAATTCCCCTGATCCTACCCACTCCAGCTTCATTTCATGACCCATTGTTCTTGGGCATCTTTTTCTCTGAAAAAGACTTCCCACTTGAATCTTATTTTTTATCCTTGAGGCATCTGAAAGTCTCTATCATATCACCCCTCTCCCCCCTTTCCCCCAGCTTCTCTTCCTCAGAGTGAACTCCATTTACCACCACCCACTGTTGCCTATCCTTCAACCAATTTCTCACCCAGTTTACTACTTTTAGTCCCACTCCTAGGCTTCCCAGCTTGTATATGAGTCTCCTATTTGGAACAGTGTTGAAGGCCTTACTGAAATGTAGGGAGGCCACATCCACCGCTCCACACTGATCTACTTCCCTGTCACCCTGTCAAAGAAATCTATAAAATTAGTCTGACATGACCTCTCCTTAGAGAATCTATGTTGTTTCAGTGCTTGTAAGTCACTGGATTTCAGATATTCCACAATCATTTCATTCAGTTGCGATTCCATTAATTTCCATACTACTGAAGTCAGGCTGACTGGCCTGTAATTGCCAGCCTCCTCCCTGCTCCCACTTTTGTGACGTGGTGCTATATATGCTCTGCTCCAATCTTCTGGGTATATGTTGCACTGAAATACAGAATTTATACTGCAGGCTTTGTACCATTTAGCAAAACCAGCTATGCTGGAAAGACACACATGGCTGGTGGTCCAGCAATGCAGAATAACTTTACTGCCACTTCATGTAATTCAAATAGATATCATAAATCAGTCAGTCAAAAAGCTTTATTGGTCAGTGCATGCCATTACAGGTTAAACACATACAAATATAACATTCAACTAAACATATTAACCTCAAAAAAAAAAAAACATTGAAATTCATAAATATGTGCAAACTAGAAAATATAATCCAGCCGTATCAAAGAGCATTACTCTAGTAACTAAAGGATTGCTCTTCGTAACCTTTCTACACTATAAACATACTCTACAAGTTTACGAATAATAATTGTATCTTGCATCATAAAAGGGAATTCAAGGGATCATCTGAAATAAGGTTTAACTCTATCCAAATACAATATATCCTTGTAGGACATAACTTTTCATACCGTGAACAATGAAACAAAACATTATATAAGTTTTCTGCATCTCCTACAAGACATGAATAAGCAATCTCAGAAGCATTAGCAATATTAACAAATCTTGCCTAGCGTACATCACCATGGAAGGTCTCAATTTTATAACTCATGTATGCATTTTTTTCATCCAAGATGTGATCAAGATAATATCTATAACCAACCCATGCTTCATGTGATGTATACCAAGCTGAGAATGTAGATCTTGCAATGCTGTACAGATGATCATCTTGGTTATGAATCTTAATTTTATTCTTTACACATTTCTTATGTTTAAGACTAATGACAATACCCTTTTGAAAGTAATTATATAAATAGTTAATTTAGTATTCTCCCATTAAAGAATGCAAATATGATATTGATGTGGATCTTCTGCAGCCTATCAAGCCACACTTTTCTTTCTTCTCAAGACAGGCAGACAAAAAGTTTCCAGGAGGAGCTCTTGTACACTTTTTCCAATAGACCAAAACTAGAGATTCAGCCAAAGTTTTATAATTATCTTAACCAAGTTCTAGCCTAATATAGGGTGCCACAAAAGATTTAATTTAACCTAAGGAAGACTTAAAGAGTTGTATTGCATTTTTCTCCAATTCTGAGACCATATATGGTGCCCAGATTTCCACTGTATAAAGAGCTTGCTGGTTTAGTTTTGAAGAAATAACTTGAACCAAAGGTCTAATGTTATTAACTCCATATCTGTAATTATATGTTTTAAGTCCAATAGAGTTTTTTTCCAATTCTGATCTTAGTGCTTCTAATATGAGAACACCATGAGCCATTGGAGGAAACAGTTAGACCCAAATAGATGTATTTATCCACAGTATTTATGCATGAGTTTCCAATTTTCTAATTCTTAAACATAGTTGAATTCTCCTTAGAGAAAATCACTGTCTAACTTTTATCAGTGTTAATAGACAGGCATAATGTTTGTGCATTCCTAGCTAAACAATCTAATTTCTTTTGTAACCGTGATTGTGGCAAAGATAAAATAAGTAAGTTGTCTGCATATGCCATCATTGGTACAGTAAATCCTTGATTCCAGTTTTAGATGAATCAGATTACCTCTGTCCGAGAACATCCAACAGGTTATGTAAATATTTATTAAAAAAAGTAGGAGCTGAAAGGCACCTGGTGCACCCTTTTGTTTATCAAGAATGTACTAGAAACATTACCAAAAGGACTAGTCTCACATGGGTCCAGGTATCACTGTATAACACACAAATGACAGACATAAAGGAACAGGCAATGCTTTATCCAGCATTATCTGCCACAATTTATTTCATGAGATGGAATCAAAGCTAAAGAAAATATATAATTGCCACATACAACTTCTGGACACGGAGCATTAAATATTTTTTCCAGAGGTGCCTTAAAATACAACAATTTTCTATAGTAGAACAGTTTTCCCAAAAGTCAAACTGTACAGGGGAAAGTCCACCAAGGGCATTAGGTTGCTGATACAAGCAGGTAAGGATATTTATCAAGAATATGTTCTCCAAAGTATCCAATAGGCTAATTAGACAATACATTTTGGGATGTGACTTATTACCTTTTTTAAATATTGGCATGATTACTGCACTTTGCCAAGAAAATAGAACAAAAAAACTCTTTTATACATTTATTAAAGAAAAGGAGAAAAAAGTCTGCCGAATTTAAAGATGCCTGTAGATATTCTGCAGGAATTAAATCCAGCCACTGGGCCTTTTTACATTTTAAAGAAGAGATAGCTGAGGTCACTTCATTTATAACAAACGAGGCTGTTGGGTAATAAGAGTATAAGAAATAAATCATGATGGTGGATCATAAAACAATGACATGAAGTGTTCTACCCAGGAACCTGCCAAGATATATAAGTCTACAAAGTTGATAAATTAGCAGTTCCCTTAGTGGCCATGAACCAAAAATCTCTTGAATCATTCTTGCTAATAACCACAGACATAAATTCCCATTGTTTCCTATAAAACTCACTCTTTTTCCCCAGGAGAAAGTTTTTATATAATTTCCTTTCTCTATTCAAAAGTCTACAGTTGGCTGTAGAGTGCTGTATCTTAATTGCCTTGACCCGTGCTAACAGCTTATCTTTTATATTCCTGCAAGCCTGGTCAAACCATCCTTTTCTACTTCTAGTACTGCCCCTACAGACAGGTTACATTAAAGTATGAAGATCAAAGTACAATGATTTCAAAGATTTATAAAAAATTGCTGTGACAGAATCACAATCAGATTGTAAGAGCAAATCTTGGAATACAGACAATGTCTGGATAATCTTGGATGAAATTTTATTCATCCAATTAGTACTTTCCCTCTTTCTAATTTCTATTCTTGGTATACTATGCCCTCTTTGAGTCTTTACAGAAGACATAAAAGTGAAAGTAAAGTTACTGCCCATCTAATATCTAAGGTAAATTATCATTTTCAATTCTACTGGTTGGTTTAAAAGAAGACCAAAACTCAATTGTACCATCCCAAATAGTATAATCAATAATAGAAGCCTCTGGTGAAGAAAAATAAGTGTGTTGTCCTTCCTCATCACCAGGTAATCTACCACTAAGAGGGAAGAAATTATGTTCCTGTGTAAATCTAAAGGAATAAACATCTGCATGATGAATCTTAGTATCCTTCAATTTTCTTCAAGGGACAGTTTCTTTACAGCAGGGAGACCCCACAGCAGAGTTACCAAAGAGGCCATAAAATTACCTGATCCTAACATTAATGTCTCCAACAATCAGAATAGAGGTATACAGGAACCTTTGATATAGTTCCTCTAACAAGTACCACAAGATGCCCCAAGGATCTTCAATAGCAAACTTAGAAGAGGAGGGTGGGATATATAAATTCATGAGCAAGAAATTAAAATTACATACCCTAACAAAAATAACTATACAGACATCCAGAGTAATAACAAGCTGGGCAGAGAGCTGCTTATCAATCTTGACATAACACACCAAACCTCCTGATGCCCTACCAATTTATGATCCTTTTTGTGAGAACCTGAAAATGTTCACAGTTATTAATATGAATATGATGCTCTAGAGAATGCCAAATCTCCAGGGAAACATACACTCACATAGGCTGAGTTAAACCCTAGCCATTCTTGATCTATCCATTTTGTGCCAAGACTTGCAATATTCCAGGGAAGTAGATGATTCAAAGATATATCAGAAATGTAACTATTGGAAGCAGCTACAGGGATTAGATTAAAAAGTGAACCACGAGTCATTGATAACCTTTTAATGCTTGCAACTTATTGGAAAGTGGTTCTGTACAGGGGCCACAGTACCATTCCAAGTTTATCTGTGAATGAAAAATGACCTGAGTCTTAAAAATAGAACTACTCACTATGTATATACCCAAGCTATCAAGAATATTACGTTTCTCCAAAACTTTCTCCTCAGTTAACCTAGAGTTAAAAAGCACATCTACAGTACCTGGGCACCATTGCGATCCTCCCTTCTCTTAGCTTTTATTATTCCACTATATCCTAATGGAATTTGCAAATAATTTGCAAAAACAGAACATACCGATGTAAGAATGATATTACATTTTTCAAGTAAAAAAACATTATTGCACAGATAGTGTGCAATTCTGTGGTTTGCATAATTAATCTGAATACACTCCAAACCAAGCTCATTTCTAACGCAAAAAGCTTGCACAATATCATCCATCTTTATCTGAACTTCCATCTTTGACTGGAGAAAATAAATAACATACTCTAATAGAGTCCCTCCATCTCAAGCTCTTTCCAACTAAGACCATATAATCTCAAGATACTAGATTCCTGAGTTAAAACATGCAAATTTGGGATAAAGGGAACACCCTCTCACCGAAGTACCATGTCCACACCTGCTTTTCATTCCAGTTTTATTTCTCCAAGAGTAGATCCTTATTAACCAAAAGAGATTTTGGTATTTTAAGGGAAGATTATCAGGGAGAGACTCTTACATTTTAAAGTAGTTCACCCTTTCATCAACTTTTTCCAACAATAATTCACAATCTTCCTTAATAGTAATTATGACAGTACAAGTGGCCTGAATTTTAGAAGCCAGTGAAACACTTTTCTTAGGGAAGACAGCTTAGAATCTATAGATGGTGATGCCTCCATTGGTAGATTTGTAAATTTACTCATGGAATAATATCAGATTTGATGGAACAAATACCTTCCTCCAATTGCTTAGCTCAGAGGAACAGCTAGGTCTACCAAGGACTCCCTTTTCCACTTCCTTTTGATATTTTTGGCTACTCATTTCTTTTAGATTGCTTTCTCAAAGCACTCAAGTCTGGGAACATAATGGAGCAAAATCTGGTCTTATAACCACTACAGGACCTTCTCTGGGTCCTCTGCCATGCTTACCAAAGACGATTCTCTTGGTAATTGCCACTGATGGCATTCTCTCAGGATGTAATCCATTCTGGCTCCATGGATAGCTAAGTCCTCTATCTAACTTACTTTGGATAATAACAAGTCACTCCATTAACATGAGATTTGCAGTGCAGGGTTTACTGATAACATTAATAATATATTCAGTCAGATGACACAGAAATTAAGAAGGGTTCAATTATACTATCTGATAATAAAGCTATTTTGGAATCTTCTACAAAATTATTTAACCTATTAGTATTAGTACAAAAGTCAGGCTGTGACTCATAAATGTTTCCTACCTCCCTTTGCATCAGTCTACATTTATTCAATTTTCCAGTCCGGTAATAGTGTTCTGGAGATCAAGAAGACTTTAGTCATAATATGTTTGGAAATTTATTCCCAGATCTTTCCATTTTCTCATCCTCACATTCCTGAGTGCAGGGTGAGCTTAGCAGCTGTAAAAACCGTTGACCAAAGCAGATTACTTTTATTTTTTTATGAAAAATCATAATAATTATTATCAGGCACTTGGTTGAGTTCTAGTACTACCAACCTTGGGATTAAAACTGGAGACTTCAAAGACAGTTTATTTACATTCATATTTTGATTCAGATTACTAATCCCTTGTGCTAATTTTGGACGTCAAAATTAATTGTTTAAAGTTCTTTTTACTTTGGCAAGATTCTGAGACATTCTTTTAACAAAGCTCAATAAGGAGTTACCTTTACATTATTAATTAGATGCTCACTAATTGTTGGTTGTGAGGTGCTATCCAAAAGATTATTTTCTTGATTTTTTTCTGCAGTTCTGTGGACATTTTAAAACCAATCTGATGACCCTTTTGAAAACATTTAGGATTATTTTTCCCCCATGGCATCCTCTGGGGGACTACTTGTAGTGTTACCATCACAGCAGCCAGTTGTTCATTCAACTAGGCCCTCATAACAACCATGGTTCTGCCCAAAAGAGGGACAGGTAAAAAGTTTCAAAATTACTTGTAATATATAGAATATGGCATGGGCCCTTTTGGGCAGCATACCAGAGACCTTGAAAGAACACATACAGAGCACACAAAAAACAACTAATAGCAATAGTAAAGGGATACGATATGACAAAAAGCAAGTTACTGGCAGCATGATATCTTACAAAGTGCTTACTAAAAAGTTTTTATTTAATATTCTGAAACAGACCATTTATCATAATAGAATAAAGTGCATACAGTGAATAAAGTGCATGCAGTGTATTATATGTGATATCTAGTCAATTCAAGTAAATCCAAGGCATATACACAGAAAAGAAATACTCCTAATAAATAGATATGACCAAGTTAAACTTTGTGGAGGTAAATAAGTTTTGAGTTTTCAAGTGCAATACATATGAGAATAAATGTAAATGTGCTCCTTTAAAACAACCTAATATGATCAATCCCTGGAATTGTTTACACTAATCTCAGAAAGCCCCTTGATAACTAATAGCTTCAAATATATTCAGGATATTGCAAACATATCAAAAAGTATCCAGGGTAAAATGCATGTGCAATGGAAACAAAATTACTGCAAAGTACTGAATGCAAGGTCACTGTCTCATGTAAAATTTAAAGTGCTTGAGTCTATTAAAATGCTTGAGTCTTAAAGTGCTTGAAGCTTAAGGTGCTTAAAGATATAAAGAGGTGGGGCTGGATTTTCAAAGGCCTTAGAATAATGCAATGTGCCTGTGTTGAACAAGTCTAGCATAAAGAGGCACCTTAGCTTACAAGACCAACTCCCAGAGCAATTTTCAAAGGTAGCCTGCATCACTCAGCAGGCTGCCTGCACTAAATGCTAGTACCAGCCTTGCACCATGAAAGTGGCTGTGGCATGGCACTAGGTGGCTTACAGCAGACCCAGACTGCCACAGCCGCAAGTCCCAAATTTCAAAGACTTCCCCAAGAAAAAGTGCCAAGTACCCTTAAACCAGAAAACCAGCTGGTCTAATGGTACTTAGTCATCTCAGGAATTTTTTCATGGCAGAGAAGACATCACAGACAGGAAGAAATCACAAACAGTAAAACTACTATGGATAAGAAAAGAAACCATATGAGTTTACCCCATCAAGTGGCCGTAACAAGAAACTGGACAAATACATTAACTGCTTTTGCCAGAGTTACTGGTGAGATTCTTAATAGGCATAAACAGGCCCGCTATAACCTCTCTCCATTGGAACAGAGGGCTATACAAACACTAAAATCAAACCATAACATTGTCATAAAAAAAGCTGATAAAGGCTCGGCATTGGTGATATTGAATCGGGAAGATTACATTACGGAAGCCAACCGGCAGCTAAGTGACCTTACTTACTACAAAGTACTGGGAAGTGACCCAACCACAGAATATAAAAGAGAACTACAGAAGTTAATTAAAACATTTCCAGAGCATGTCCAAGACAAACTAAAGGACCTCGTCCCTCAGTGAACCTAAGCCAGGACATGCTACATGCTTCCTAAAATACATAAGCCTGGTAATCCTGGTAGACCCATAGTCTCTGGTAATGGCACCCTGACAGAGAGGATATCAGGGTTTGTAGAAGTTATTTTCAAACCGCTGGTTATACAAAGGGATAGTTACATCAAGGACACTACTTACTTCCTACATAAACTTTCTGGTTTTAAGGACTTACCACCTGATACCCTTTTAGCCACATGATGGATGTAACCTCCCTCTACACTAATATTCCACACACTGATGGCATTTCAGCCTGCCTCAAATATCTGCATGACAAAGAATTGGACCCCAACATTGACCCTGAGTTGTGGGTAAACTCACTGAATTCATTCTGACACATAACAACTTCAGCTTTAATGGTAAACATTATGTTCAAACTATGGAACTGCAATGGGAACCAGGATGGCTCCACAGTATGCTAATCTTTTATCATAATTTGGAGGAGGATTTTCTAAGGCACTGTACACATAAACCACTCGCTTATTTCCTATATTGATGATTTGTTTATAATTTGGACAGAGGGCACTGACACACTTAAAGATTTTCACCAAGAACTTAATAACTCCACCCAACTATAAAGCTTCCCTAGAATATTCTGCCACAAGTGTACATTTTCTGATACCACTGTCACTATTAAGGATGGTACCCTATATACCTGTCTTTACAGGAAACCAACAGACAGACAGAGATACTTACACAAGAAAAGTAATCACCCGAGCCACACAAAGAAATCTGTTATATACAGTCAAGCACTTCGGTATCACCGCCTCTGTTCAAATGAGGAAGACAGAGACACACATCTGGCAATGTTGAAAAACACCTTTATTGAGCAGGGACACTCATCCAGGGAAATTGACAGAGCAGTGGAACGTGCAACACAGGTCCCAAGAGAACAGCTACTGCAATATAAGGAATGGATGACTACCAGCAGAATACCCTTAGTAGTCACATACCATCCTGACCTTGAACTCCTACGTAAGATTACTAAGGATCTCCATCCAATAATTAGTGAGGATGAAACCCTTAACTGTATTTTTCAAGAACTACCACTACTATCTTTTAAACAACCACCTAATTTAGCCATCCTGATTATTAGAGTCAACTTGAACCGAACAGAATACCATGACATCATATGGTACACTACCCTGTCATCAACGACATGTAAGACATGTAACCTCATTTCCACTTCAGACTGTGTGGTTACATCACAAACAGACTATTCAGGATACAGGGAATTATACATGTACATCAAGTAATGTGGTCTACTTTATCCAATGCAAGAAATGTCCTCTGACAGGTTATGTGGGGAGACAAGCCAACAACTCCGCACTAGAATGAATTCACACAGACATTCTATTAATCACAAGATGATTGAGAAACCAGTAGCCCAGCACTTCTCCCAGGATGACCACTCAATCTCAGATATGTCTGTGATGGTCTTAAAAGGACATTTCAACAGTACACAACAGAGATGGGCTTCTGAAATTAGACTTATTTTACTTCTCAATATGGTGGCAGATGGATTGAACATTGATGTTGGGTACATGACACATTATTCCACTTAAACTTACAAAGACCTTTACTTTAAAAGATGGACATGAACAGTTTAGTTCTTCAACGGGCCTTTGATTTTGCAAGTTTATGGTTATCTACATTGTTGACTTTTCACCTTAACACTGTGGTGAGTGCGTTTGAGTGTGTGTGTGTGTGTGTGTATACTGATGTATGTATGTATGTATGTGTGTGTTTTGTGCATGTTTTGTGTGTGTTTGGTGTGTGTTTTTTGTGTGTTGTGGGTATGGTGTGTATGTGTGTTGTTTGTTGTGCGTGGTGTGGTGTGGTGTGTGTGGAATGTGTTTGCTATATTTGTTGTGTGGGGTGTGCAGGTGTGTGTGTGTGGGGGGGGTGTGGTGTGGTGTATGTACATACATATGTGTGGGTGGACCGTGGCATGGGGCAGTTGTTATGTGGCTAGAACACTTAATTTTCACATAGTGTGCATTTATTTCCTTCTATTAGTTGTCAGTGGGTGGATTTCACACTGTCACATCTTTAACTGCTCATATTAAGATGCATATCTCATTTACTTGGGGGTTCATTAAAGGTGTAATTCCTTTGGGTTTTCATTTAGATTGCTTAGACTGATTCTGTGCATTTTTGTTATACACAGACTCTGTGTTGAAATCTGCATTTATCAGGCTTATGGTCTCGTTTTCTTGGGGGTCATTGACAAGTTTTTTTTTTTTTTTTTTTTTTTACACTTACAAGTGATACTTTCATGCATCATGTTTATATGTGTAGGTTAATTTGAGGCTTGATTTCAACTTGCAGTTATACCTAATTTCAGGATTTTGTCTCTCATTATCTGTCCTTTAATATACCAGGACAATTGGAATGTGTTGTAAGCTCATCTTACATGTATTAGAGAGAATGCCACTCCAAGGTTTTTTTATCACTAGAATGCTTTCTTGGCATACTGAGACATTTTAAAATTTATGTGACAAGAACTCTTTGGCTGTAGAGAATTCTTGATAACCTTTGCCCTTCTGAGGCTCTCGGATAAAGCATACTGGTGTTAATTAGCTTCTCTGACGTAA
Organism: Neoceratodus forsteri; assembly: GCA_016271365.2. Lineage (NCBI taxonomy): Eukaryota > Metazoa > Chordata > Ceratodontiformes > Ceratodontidae > Neoceratodus > Neoceratodus forsteri. The sequence continues at coordinate 630,257,038 of CM057455.1, read as the reverse complement.
TCTTCTATTATGTTTTAAATGTATATGTTAAACCAATGAGAATTATTTCTGCTTTTCTATATAACCTGGTGTTAATAGTATGGGATATTTGAAAAAACTGCCACAAAGCTTCTGAAGAAGGACCTGGTTGGTTCGAAAGCTAAAGCACTTTGTTCTTTTCTGTAACATCCATGTTGGTCCAATAAAAGGTATCAAATCATTTGTTTCTGGCCAAGAAGAGTAGAGAACTCCTCAAATTTATTTTATAATTAAACATACAGTCAGACCTTTTAAATATAAAACTGTGATTACAAAGTCATGAGACACAGCCAAGGGACATAACCCATGTAATAAGTGTGTAATCCCCCAATTACCCATGTCCTGGAGTGCCCTGTTGTGATTATACAAAGGGAAAATGTGTAAAATAAATTTTGAATGTGTTTAATTGTGTGTTTTTTTGTAAGTACCTTTCCTCAGATGTGAATTGTTTGCAGGATTTACCTACAGATATCTTAGCTGATCAATCAGGTTATAGGATTTAAGGTTCAGAATTTTATAAAACAGAATATTTCACATTCTAAAAATATCCATATTGAGCCAGGGGTCAGTTGCCTGTCTTTTCTTGTTTTCATACATTTTATCTGTTTCATGTATAGTACACTATATTATATCAGTAAAAAATAAACATGCAGAAAACAATGTATTTTATTGCTAACACAATGCCTTTGTTTTACTCCTTTTATTAAAAAAAAGTCCACTATTTATTTTTACATAGACTGACCTTCACCCTGCACAGTCCAAAGAGAGGTAAAATAAAGGCAATTAAAGACCATTAATAACGTAAATTACAAACTAATGAGGTAAAACTAAATGGGACACTAAAGAATGGTCTGTGAGCTGGCTGATACATATATCTAAACAGAGACTTCTGAATGAAACATGCAAATTACAAGACAAATTCAGTTTAGCATCTTATACTTATAGATTATTACACATATGTACTAACAAGGCATCTTTTAAAGAGTTCTGACTATATTCAAATATGAGAACACTCTACCAAGCCATTTTCCATCAAGTGAAAAAAAATATATGGAGATGTATTTAGTCGAACACATTTGTAATATAAAGCCCCTTAATCATATCACCTGGCAGTAATGTTTTCATTTTCAATGCCTTTATTATAATACTAAGTACTGAGTAAGAAACAGGATTTTTATAACTGCTAAAGTTCAAACAGGATGACATTATGCAAATATTATTTATATTGCTGATGTTTTGCAATGCTTTCATGTTTAAAAAATTGATAATTTCTTAAAAGACCTGTGTTACCCAGTAATGTATCAATTAATAACTGTTTATTGACTATGCAGAAAACCATAAATATAGACCCAGGAAAAAAAATATATGAGTAGCAGAAGGGCTGTCAATCAGGATGCCAGCAATCCAGCTTCAGGAGCAAGCATGAGCTATCATGGGCTGGATGGGCCTGAAGAATCACGTGACCCACAGGATGTTCTCCTTCTCTGAGGAGCGAAGGTTGGCGATCACCACCACAGCACTGCTATCTGGGTGACCATGGGCGCCAGTGCAATGGAATACTTTTGGGAGGGGATAAACATCATTATATTTGGCATGAGTGTGTACCCACCTTGAGATCCATGCTTGCAACCTCCCTCTAAGGCTGGAAGAAAAATGCAGGAAAAAACACCCTGGCTGTAGTAGGATGATAAAAACTCTCCCAAAAAGCCCCACACCATTAAAAATGGCATTCTTCCAGTGCACTGCTCTGATGGAGGAACTCTCCCATGGGAGTGAGGATAAGCCAAGTGGGCAAAAGAGGATCAGGTAAGTCCTACAGAATATACAGCAGGGGGTTAAGGTAGAAGAGGCAAGGCAGTGAGAAAGGGGCATAAGCAGAAAGTAGGTGTCATCATTTTTATGTTTGCTTGAGTACATGCGCAAGAAACATTTCATCACAGCTTAGGAGAGAAGCGAGGTTTTGGAGGTGGAGCACTGTGGGGGAAAATGCCCCCAGTGCCTTTTGAGGCTTGGCCCACTTTCCCCAATGTAGTGGCACACTGCTGCTGACACTAGTTCAGTCAGCGTGCCGCCACCTTGAAAGGAATCCACTGCTGCAATGAGGGAGTGACCTGTCATTGCAGGGTGGTCCCTTGACTGGTGTAAAATTTCATATAACATGGCGGTGGGCAGCGACTCTTGCTGCCCGCCTCAGAGTCCCCAAGAAAGCCAGCTTGGGGGTTCCCAATCCCTCTGTTGGCATGTATCCATCCCCAGTTTATTTGCTGATGGGGTAGCCCAATCCCAGTCTGCATGATGTGCCCCCCCCATTTAATTATGTGGTGAGGGGGTGCCCAATCCCCCTCGGCTCATGTACTCACATTCCCTCCCACCACACTGTATGACTGATGGGAGTGCCCAATCCCCATCAGCTCCAGTACCCACCTGTCCAACAAACACCCAGGCAGGTGACACACTGGGAGCCCACCTCAGTGTGCCAAAAGTGCCCCGCGATGTCTTTTTGAATTTTAAATCCTGTAAAAAAAGGAAATGGTCCCACGTTGAGCCTCATGCTCCTCCCCAACCCACTCCCACTCGCTGCACACTCTACCTCCCTACACCCCCTTCAACCATACTTACCTATAGAGCCCAGTGCAACATTCTTGGGTGGACTGGGAACAGGTCTGCACTCTTCAAAGCCAACCATGAACTGAAGAAATGCCAGTAAGCTGTATAATGGCATTGTACCAGGTCATAATGTTGTACGCTTAATAGCGTACGACATTATGCACAAACCCCGGACCTGTGCGCTCTCCGTGTTGGACCCCTCCAGAGTTAGAATCCTAAGTTGGGGGGTCCAGGGGTGTGCAGACCCCCGTAACAGGAGATGTGGGGAGTGTAGCCCCCCCACAGAACAAAATGAATCTAGAAATCACACAACATGATTAAGTAGCATGGCATTCTGCCGTGCAACATTTTGACCCCATGCCTAATGGCATGAATGTTTTTTTTTCAACTTTGGTGCATATTTCACCCATTTTTTTTAAATTTGCCACCAAATTTTCAACATGGGGTTTTTGGGACCCCACCTCATGAATTCAGTCACTGTCACCTCGTTATTCAGTCGCAAAAGGTGATTTTGCGGCACTAGGCGGAATCACCTTTCTGGATGGAGTAACAAAATGACAGTATCATTGTTCATGAGTTGGGCTCTCAAAAAGCCTATGTTGTAAATTTGGTGAAAAAATTCCAAAAAATGACTGAATTATGAGTGTGCGTTGCACAGTTTCTATGCTCATAACTTCACAAATCTGTAATATTTTCACTCCAGGTTTTCAACATTGGTATTTTTCCACACCTCCTTATGAACAGTATAGCTGTCATTTTTCACATCCTGGCCAAAATGTGTTTTCGCACTCCCAGCAGAGAATAGCATGATTGCTTGTGTTAAATCAGTGTTCGGGACAGATTGAGAAAATCACAGTGACACTGTTCATGAGCAGAGGTCCTAAAATGCCTATGTTGAAAATTTGGTGACAAAAGTCCATTAAATGACTGTGTTATAAGTGACTGTTGCGTAGTTTCCACACACCCCCATAGCTTCGAAAATTTGTAATATTTTCACTCCAGATTTTCAACATGGGCATTTTGTCACACCTCCTTATGAACAGTACAACTGTCATTTTTCATATCCTGCCCAAAATATGCATTTCCACATCTGGTGCACAATGGTGCGGTCACTGTGGGAGATTAATGTTTCAGACAGATTAAGAAAATCATAGTGACATTGTTCATGAGCAGAGGTCACAAAATGCCTACTTTGAAAATTTGGTGAAATAATTCCATTTAATGACTGCAGTACAAGCATGTGTTGTGCAGTTTCCACGTATGCTCAGAACTTCGAGCATTTTTAATATTTTCCCTACAGATTTTAAACATTGGCATCTTTTCACACCTCCCTATGAATGATACAGCTGTCATTCTTCACAACCTGCCTGATCTGTGTTTTCACACAAATGGCACAGAATGGCACAGTTGCTGTGTTAACTCGAAGTTCGGGTCACATTACCAAAATCACAGTGCCACTGTTCATGAGAAGAGGTCCCAAATGCTTTCATGAGGTGGGGGTCACAAAAAGGCCATGTTGAAAATTTGTACTGCAAATACCAACACACACCTGGGGTGTTAGGGGTTTCTAACCATAATGTCCCACCCTGTACAGACTGACAGGCATCAGAGGTGTAACTTTGGATCACCCGCTGTAATGCTTATGCCATCCCACCCCCACCCTGAAGCCAGTGACAGACATTGAGGTGTGCCTTGCACTCTTCAGCCACAGTCTTCATCCCATTCTCCTATACTGCACCCATTTCAGCATATGTCCTTATGAAATAGGGTGACTGTGAAGCTGAACACCCCAAGTCATACCTCAATGCTTGCTTGTGTCTACAGGATAGGGTGAGGTGAAATTCTGTGAACATTATGGACAACGACCCACAGGCACACCCCAATGCCTGTCCATCTCTGCAGGGTGGAGGTGAGATTGACATGAGATCAATACTTCACTGCCACTCCTATTCTGTATCTGTCTAACTCCTGCACATCCAATGCTAATATCAGAAAGCAAACATTCGACATTGACAAATGCTTCTTATAAAAGATCTTGAAAGCAAAGCCCAAACTAATCAAGCCATTATACAAGCAAATAGAATCATGTAGGCTGTCAGATGCAACATAAGGTCTAGAGATAGGAAGGTTATAACACAGCTGTATTGAGCATATGATCATGGCCATTTAGATTATGCATCCCAATTTTCATGCCTATACAGAAAACGGGAAATAAAACATCTCGAAACTGTCCAAGTGAAGCAAACAAAAATAATACAGAATATTAAAGCTCTGCCCTACCAGGACCATCTGAATAAATTAAAAGTGTTTAGAAACTAGGTACATTAGGGGTGACTTACTGTACTCCTAACGTATGATACAATTATGGACCCATACCTGTATGTGATATTATGGACAGATACCTGTAATGTGATATGGTCTTCAAATTTAAACAAACCTGACAAATACAAGAGGGCACTTTTTTCTTCTTTTTTTCTCTAATAAGTTTTTATTGTACATAGAAATAATACATTATCCAACAGTAAAACAAATACAATGCTTGCAGACTTCATTTTGCAACTTTTATAGAACTTCACTAACTAATGCAGAAGTTTACTACCTCATCATGAAAGGCAAGAAAGAAAAGGAAAGGAAAACCAAGAGGTAAAGGGGAATGGTAGTTAAAGTTATAGCATACTACACAATACAAAACGATAAACCCAAACATAGAAAGAAATGTATCCTATACATAAGATTATCTAGTAACTGTAATCAATATATTAGACAAATAAAGTAAACATTTAAGAAAATGTTCAATGATAATGAAGTTGTGGTATCTTGACTCTGTCAATTATGTCTAGGGATCTTGTAAAGAGGGAGAAGAAAAAATGTTAAAGGAGGGATGATTAGTATATTGAAGAAATGGGTCCCATATAGAGTGATGTTGGTACATTGCATGATTAGCAAAATGAGTATGTTTTTCAAACTCTGCCAGTTTAGAGAGAGCTGCAAGCTACTCCCCGAAACAGGGATAAGTATCCATTCTCCATTTAAGAAGAATTTGCTTTTGGCTTCTAGAGCTGCAGGAATAAGCCAGTATTTTGGTTGCTAGGTAAGGAACATTTGTCTAGGTGTGCCACCCAGTATCCAGAAGATTAGATCTGGAGGAAGATCAATAGCCAGGAAAGAGTTCATAAACCTTTGCACTCAGGACCAGAATATTGAGAATTTCTCACAGGACCATAGTATATGGGTATATGGGTGTATGAGCCAGTTCCCTGATGGCATCTTCAGCACCCATCAAATGGCATCAGGCCCATTTTCTTCAGTACCTGGGAGTATGGAACTATATGTGGAGAATATTCTTTTGGATCAGTTGAAAGTAAGAGTGTGCACACCTGAGAATACTCTGCAAGTCCTTGTTAGAAATTTGGATCGGCAAGTCCAGTTCCCAACTAACTTATTTTCATGCAACAGATCTGTAACTGTCAGGGAAAGCAGAAAGTCATATATCCTTCCTTTCAGCCTAGTGGGATGTGAGACCAATTTGTAAATCATTGTTGGGAGCGAAGTGTTATAGGTCCCTACGGTAACCTGATGCCTGATCAAAATTGTTGCTCTTAGTTGGAAATATCTCCAGAAATCCCATTTAGGTAGATTAAATCTCTTGGCTGTAGGTTCAAAGGAAGTTATGTTGTGTGTGTGGGGCTTCATAACTTAGTTTACCATGACTATTCCTTGGATCTCCTAACAGAGCCAGTGAACAGGCTTCTTATTTATGATGAGATATGAGTTATGCCATAATGGTTCCCACCTCCCCAGATGCCTAGCCATCCAGTTGTGGTGTTTGGTGAAGTAGTGCCAGGTCTGACTGGAAAATAATTGCATGGGAGAGTAATTATAGAGTTTAGGGTTACCCCTCCCTTTAGAGTGTCTGTCCCAGTAGGTAGAGAACTGGATCAGAGACACAATTCCAAATGCAACCAGAGAGAGCTCAAGTTCCCTCCGGAGGGTGAGCCAGTATAGATTGTGTCTAATCCCAGCTACTGATAGCCCCATAGCCACAGTACTGAACAGTCAACCTGTTTACCCAGTGCTCTGAGTTTATGTACACTAATGTGGGGCTTTTCCCTTTTCACAGAAAGGATGCAAAGAGTTTTTCAAAACGCAGCAGTTTCTTCTGTGTGATTGGTACCAGGAGGCAATTCAGATAAAATAAAATCCTAGGAAAGATCATCATTTTATATACTGCAATTTTGCCTCCAAAAGAGAGATTTTTTCCATCCATTAAATTCAGTTTCTAGGTCAGAAAGAAGGGGGTCAAGTTAATATCTACCAAGGTATTGATTCTAGCTGGTAGCAGAATGCCTAAGTAATGTACCTGCTGTGTAGAGGCATCCATTTAAGGCCCAGAAACTTATATCACTGTCACTTGTTTGCAGATTGAGCTGGAGAACCTCTGTTTTTGACCAGTTTACTTATAGCCCTGACAAGAGCTTAAGATTATCAAGGATATGGAGCACTGTGGGCAGGGATGCTGCAGGCTGTACAAGAACTAGAAGTAAATCATCTCAAATCTTAAGGTCTTGGCATGCATTTTGCCACAGGCTATGACTTCTGTCTCTGGTGAGTGCCTAATTATGCATAAAATTTGTTCCATCGCTATTAGGAAGAGTAATGGAGATAAGGGTCAGCCTTGGCGGGTTCCTTTTTAAGCTGGAAAGTAGGTGAAATGATGCCATTTGTCAGGAGATGGGCTATAGAGTTGTAGTATAGAGCCTGCATCCAAGCTAAGAAAGTGGAGCCTGTACTCACTGCCACCATAGCTTGGTAGAGATAGGGCCATTCTACTGGGTCAAATGCTTCTTCAATGTCTATACTAGCCAACGTGCTTGGGATTTATCTCCTAGCTGCTGTCCAGGTAACATGTAATGCTGCCCTGATATTGTTCATGGCTATATGTCCTTTAACAAATCCTGCTTGGTGATAACTGATGATATGGGAGATAAATTATATGAGTCTATTAGCCAAGAGGGCACCCTTTTCAACTTGTTGGGCACAAATTTAGTTTCCAAAGAAGGAAGTATTTCTTCACAAAAAGAGTTATCAATCCCTAGAATAACTTAAAGCTAAACATCATTTTTAGGAAGTCTAAAACAAGGTTCCAAAATAAACCTGACAACTACATTCTAAATGGAGGATGGGTTGAACAATTCTAACAGGAGTAGAATGGGCTGCTGCCTTCATGCTCCTACATTTCCTTAGTATGATCCGTAGTATTTAAAATAAAAAAAAAACTTACGTTATTAGATTAAGTCTGTAGATAATAAAGCTTATCTTCTGAGTAGTATTTTTCATCATGACAGAAATCCAAAGTATCTTGTAAATATCTTCACAAGTCAAATAACACAGTTTGTAAGTCTGTCTGTCCATATCTATCTGTCTGTCTGTCTGCCTATCAGTCTGTCTCTGTCTTTCTATCTCTTTCTTTCTATCTGTCTGCCTATCTGTGTGTGTGTGTGTGTGTGTGTGTGTGTTTATGGAGCAATAACACATGGCAGGTTGCATATTTGTTGGGAAATATTGTAAGATTCTTGTGTGTGCAGATGCACGTGTCCATAGGTATCATTGCACTTTTTGGATGACCAAGTTAGGGTAATGCTAAAACTGAACTGCAAAATAATTCAAACCTGAGGATGACCATTGCACAGATTTACCAAGGGTCATTTTTGAAGCTTTGTGTTTCAACCATGACTTACGGTTTAACCTAAATTTGTCTAATTTATCTCCTACTTTTTTTAAATGTCAACATAAAAACATATACACACTACTTTATATTGACAAAAGTGGGTGTATTTTAATATCAGACTGTGGCTGTTGTCCAATGCCACTTACTTCCCTCACCACATCCTGTGTTAACGAGTGACTGGAGTACAGTGGTATCTCTTCCTTGCCCTACCCATGTGCCAGCAGTCCCTGGTGTCAAGTACCATATTTCCTCCCTCTGCCCCAATCCAGTCAGATCCTGGCATCAAGTAGCACCTCATACACTGCCCCAAACAAAGCAGGCCCTGGTCTCCAATGTTGCCTTTACTCTGTGGCAAACAATAATTCCCTGTGGTCCAATGGCACCCTTTACTCTACCCTGCCCAAAACCATCTAGTCCCCAGCATCCAGTGGTACAACCACATTGTGCATTGTTTTTTTGGCATTTTACTGATAGCTTGAAGCAGCATTGGTATAATCCTAACTTCAGCACCATCTCTGAAAGCAATGGTATGCAATTACATTTCCATGCTTTGAAATACAGTATTGAAGTTAGTATAATGACAACAGTGCTTTGTGCAGTCATTCAAACTATGATAAACAACATGCTATTCAATCATGAAGATTTGGAGAACTTTTTACCAAAATATTGAATTTTCCAACTTTTATTGTTTTGTGCTAGAATCCTAACTGATGCCTAAGAGTAGTGTTTTGAAATTAGTATTTATAGAAGAAACAAAAACAGTATATCCTGATTTATACAAATGACTGGGGGATGGTGTGCTTGTTTGGATAAAAGGGATCTCAGCTACATTTTTTGAGAACAGTTTAGGAGGATAGTCATTAAGTTGGGAGATACAGCACATCACAGTTTCAGATAAGTTCGAGTTGGAGTTAAGTGAAGTTTAGATAACTGGGGCTTGACTGTAAAACTTTAATCTCCGTAGAAAAAATGGTGTTTCCACGTTGACTAACCTACCACCAGGATCCAGCAGTATCAAAATCCTGGACCAGAACTAGCAATCATCATGGACTTACAGTGCCTATAATTGTCTTGGTAAAATTTGGACTGGATTCTGTTAAAACAACTTATGTCTGTGACATTGCGCCTATCATACACAGTCAGTATTTCAAATGTATTTACTCCAAATCATATAATTTAACTCTTTAAGGTGGGTGCCTATGTTCAGAACATTGTGAGAGTTTGTTCTACTGAAGCTGGGGAGAATAAAACACCCAGCCTTCAATCTCATGGCTTATGCTGCCACCAGCTTCACTCAATGAAAGTATGACCTTGTTCTTCATAAGCACATATGCATTATTTACTTATTTTATTTTGACCGGGAAAGTGCACTAGACAGATCCTGCCTATTTTCAGGCACGACCCGGGGGAGGAGGATAGAGACGAATGCCAACTGACCTTGAACCAGATTAAGCTGTTGGTGGTATTTTTTTAGTGAATGAGGGAAATTTGGCCAGGAGGACACCGGGGAAATTCCCCTACTCTGTTTCCTGGAAGCAGAGGGGTCCCATTTTCATGTGGGACCAAGATGGCTGCCACTGGACATGCTGTGGAGGACATGGAGGTGTTGGAGGCAGTGGAGCTGGTCTCTTCCCCCTGTCTCTGTTCTGAGAGAGACCCCATCTTCTATGCCTATTGTGCTGCAATCTACTGAATATGGTTCTTCTGTGCCTTTGGATACTTCCCCTGCTGCTGTTGTAGATACTTGTGTGCAGTGTTTGCCTGTGGATCCTTCATTTATTCCTCAAACTGTGCTTACAATGTCTTCTAGCCCTGCTACTATGGATATACGTGAGTCTTCTCCTCCTGTTTCTATGGATGTAGATATGTTGCTTAAAATCGAGGAACAGCGTTATTTCACTGCTAGACAGTGTTTGTTAGCCCTTTAAGCCTCAGTCTGGTTTTGTACCTGCTGCTACTGACTCAACGTCTGGGAAAGATTGTTTTACTGTCTCTTCACCAATTCTGACACTTCCGCATTCTTTGCCTGTTGCTACGGACCCTCCTCACTCCCTACCGCCTGTACTGACTGCACCTCTTGCTCAGCTTTCTCCAGAAATTTCTTCTGTACAGGTGCCTGCTTCTGCTCTCCCTGATGCCTTGCACATGATGGACTGGTCTGTTGAGTCGGCCCTGGAAGCAGCTGGGTGGGAGAAGGATCCTACCATTGGGACTTGGCATTCTGGTTCTTCCCCGATCTGTACTAGGCCACCTGACACTGACAAACTGCTGGCCTATCCTGTTTTGAAAGACTCTGCTGCTTCTCTTGACCGTTCTTTGCCGACTGAACTTCTTCTGACTCAGAACCTGACTTTGCAATTTGGTCCTGCTTCCTCGACACCTCAAGAACAACGGACTCTTCGGGACCCTGTGTCTCGTCCAGTTCCTGCTGCTTCTACTGCTTTGTCCCCTAAAACTTATGCTGCATGCTTTCAACCCCCTGTACATCAAGCTAAAAGACACAACGCTGTTCGGCTGCATTATTTGGGGGGTTTACCTGACTTTCCTGACCGATTTTTTGTAGGTCGCACTCTTCTGAAGGATTCTATGCAATTTGCTGCTTTTGAGATTCATGCCTTAATTCATGTTTCTTCAGAGTCTCATTTTGATATTAGTTTTAAAACTATCACTGGTTTAGAAAAGTTTTGGAGAAAATATCAGGAGCTTAAAACTTCTTCTTTATGGTCACCGTTTAATGCCATTCCCTTAACTAAACCTACACAGAAAACTGTTACTATATTGTTTCATAACGAAGGTGTCAGTCTTAATGATATTACTGTCTGGTTAAAGCAAAGATGTACTGTCTTTTCTGACCCAGAGGCTATCTTTGATTCTGAGAATATCTGGACTGGTGGGTGGAGAGCGAGGGTTATGCTTTGCACTTTGGAGGTTGGAATACAGCATCTCCTGAACAGCTTTATGCTTGGGAAAGACAGGGGAGTTCTTTTTTACACCGGCCAGCCTAAAGCTTGCTACAGATGTGGCTCTCAGAATCATATCAGTAGTGTCTGTGACAAGATTAAATGCTCTGTTTGTGGTAACATTGGCGATGCAGGTTCCCAATGTGTGGATGAACCTCTTTGCGTCCTTTGTGACAAATTGGGGCACACTTTCCGGACTTGTATTTGGGCAGCTCACAACTCCCCGACTCTTACTGACAGGGAAGAACAATGTTTGATTATTACTGTCGCACAACGTTCTCGTTTATCTGACACTCTTTCTAGACCTCAACACGCACCCCTCCCTCACCCTGTTGTACCTGCTGTTGACCCCTCTTCTACTTTACACGAACGGTCTGCTCCTGTTTTGGAACCACAGACCTTTACTACAGCTCTCCCTCCCCCTTCCTCTGATCTTGCTACTTCTACCTCGGAAGAGGTCCCTATTCCTGTCTTGCCTAGTATTTCTGGGTCTTCCATGGATCCCCGAACCTTTGTTAGAGTTACGAGGATCTAAGAAGGGACTTCTCCTTCTGAAGCCCTGAAATCCCTACTGTGACTCATAAGAATAAATTTGAGGTTTTACGCCACCATCAGGACAATACGGACTCTGATACGTCCTCTGTTCTTTCCTCCCACCCTGATGTGACTACGGACACTGAAGTACCCATTGATAATATTGGTTCTCAAAAAAGGAAAGCTAAGGCAAAACTGAAACATAGGGAAGGTACCCCTAGGAAAGGTAGGCTAAGGTGACTTTTGTGTTTTTGTTTTCACTTTCCCATTTCATGTCTTCTGCTTTCTCAGTGCATACTGTTAATGTTAACAGTATAAAGAAGCAAGCTAAGAGAGATGCAGTTTTTTCCTTTTTATCTGGCTTGACAGCTGGTCACATCTTTTTGCAAGATGTATGTTTCCATGTTTTCCAGAAATTTCCAGGGCCACTCATGCCTGGACCTCTGGGTTTCTTTTGGTCCTTTGGACAGGACTCTTGTTCTGGTTTGGGTATTTACTTAGTATACCTGATGTTACTGTTGTTAAACTGTTGGATGTCTACCCGGGTCGGCTTTTGTTGTTGGATATTTTGATTTCTTCTGTCCCTTTCTGGATTATTAATATTTATGCCCCTCAATTAAAATCCCACAGAATTGAACTGCTGAAACTGATTCAACCTTATTTATACACATCAATGCATGTGATTTTTGGGGGTGATTTCAATTGTGGGTTATCCACTAAAGATAAGTCTTCTACTTCAAAGACTACTAAGTTGTTTTGTGACACGAATTTTCTGAAACAATTGCTCCATTCCACAGGTTTACAGGATGCATATTTATCTTTTACGGGTTGGCATACTCCTACTTTTCACAAAGGCCTCCTTGCAACCCGTATTGATTTTCTTTTATTTCTTCCCACCTCCAACTTTCTGATACTGTAATTCAAGTTGCAGAATTTTCGGATCATAATTTATTATCTATTTCTTTAGGCCCTTCCTTGACATCTCGTTTTGGCCCTGGCATTTGGAAACTGAATGCTTCCTTGTTATCTGATTCACATTTGTTAAGTCACTTAACTGAGTATATTCATAATCGAAAGACTGTATTTTTTTTATATGATGCCCCCTGGGATTGGTGGCAGGATACGAAATCTGGACTCCGAACTTTATTTAAAAATTTTAGTAAACATCATCATGATTCATTGTATTTCCTTTATCACACTAACAGACAACGACTTCAAAAATTACTTACTTTATCTCATGAAACTGGCCATGATTTTTCCACCCAAATAAGTACTCTTAAGGAGTGCATGATGGATTATCACCTTCTGAAGGCTACTTCTATTCAACATCAACAGCGTTTTAGGACCTCTGGTACCCGTGACACAGTATGTCCATATGCTTCTATTCGGCGAACAGTAGAGAGTAAAACCTTTACTACGCTGTTTGATGACAGTTTCACCGAGCTCACTGATATTTTGGATATCAGGCACCGTGTTACCTGTTATACACAAAAACTGTTTGGTCCCATGCCCCCCCATCTGCATCCATAATGGACTACTTTTCCTTTTTACAACTTCCTGATGTACCTTCTTCTGTTGTAGATATGTTAGATACTGAGATACAAGCACATGAAATTGAAGCAGTAATCAAGTCTTTACATTCAATACTGACACCAGGCCTGGATGGTCTCTCCAGTGAGCTGTATAAATTGTTTTCTGCTGACCTGAGTTCTGAATAGGCTACAGTTTATAATTCTATTCTACAGTGCGAACATCTACCTTTAGACTTTAACATGGGTTGTTTATTTTACTTACATAAAAAAGGGGATAGAAGATTGCTCTCCAATTGGAGACCTTTATGCCTCTTAAATACTGATTTTTAAATATTGACCAAAATTTTGGCCCTCAGACTTTCAAAATTGGCCATATATGTGATTTCTACCGCACAATCTTGCAGTGTCCCTGGGAGATGTATTCAGGACCATCTAATTTTACTTAGAGAAATGATTGAATGTGGAAATTCTAATGTTTTACATGGTTTCATATTCTCACTGGACCAACGGCAGGCTTTTGATTCTGTACATTATAATTTTGTATGGTCTACTCTTCGATATTATAAAGTACCGGATCATACCATGACTAGACTCCGGTTGCTATCTCGGTCTGCAACTGTTGTCTTACTGGTCAATGGATGGAAGGGCCCTATGCTTCCTCTATACAGAGGGGTTAGACAGGGCTGTCCCCTTAGTCCACTTTTATATGTTTTTTTTTTAGATCCCTTACTTCGTTCTATTAATTCAGCCCCAACAATTATGCCACTTCCCTCAGCCCCATATTCCGTGTTGGGCTATGCAGATGATATGAGTCTCATGGTGGCTAATGTTGCCTCCGTGCATTCAGCATTATGGCATTGTTCCAAGTTTGGGGCTGTTTCTGGCGCAGCCCTTAATCTTGATATATGTGTAGGCCGTAGATTAGGTTCCCCTTTTGTAGAGGAGTCTTTTGTTGACATTAGACTTTGTGATGACCCTATTAGGATTTTGGGCATTTTATATGGTACTGGTCCTTTAGATGTCCTTAACGGGACTCCCAAATTAGATTATGCTCAGACTATGGTTGCACATTGGAATTCATGGCAGATGAGTAAGAAAAAAAGGATTTACATGATTAAAACCTTTCTGCTTCCCCTTTTTCTCTTTCTGGCTTATATTTTCCCCCCTCCCCAGCAATTTGAAACCAGATTGCTTAGTCTCTTTTTTCAAGCCCTATGGGGTAGCCACCTGAACCCCATTAAACGTCAGATCACCTATCTCCCTATTCAGGATGGAGGCCTAGCCATGGTCCAACCTGTTTTTTTTTATACCAGTTTTTTCTTGTTTCATAATATTAGACCCCTGTTGATTAACCAAGATCAAGGTTGGGAACCTTGATTTCTTGAATCCTGTGGTCCTTGGTTTCATAAATGGGAACTTAACAAATTGACAGTTTTAACACATTCCCCCCAGATTTCTGCTTATGTTAGGGATAGTTTTTTTCATTTGAAACACTGGCAGATTACTAGCCATATGCTAATAACTGTCTCCAGAAAATCACTGTATAAGTATTTAGTGGACCATGTATGTTTGGAGATTGTTGTTTTTCCCAAATGTCCTACGCAACATCTCCCTGTTTTGCTCACTTTACTTTGTAATTCTAGGGTTCCCCAAAAGATGTGGGACTTGCATTGGCTTAGCTGCCATGAATGTATCAACATCAAATGTAACCATAAACACAAATCACTACAGGACAGATTTTGTTCCAGACCTGAATGTCAGCAACAAGAAGAAACTATTTCACACCTTTTTTTTCATGTACATTTATTGTTTCTTTTTGGACTCTATTAGCTGCCAGATGGCATGAACCCTTTTTGCTCTCATTACTTATGACAATTTGATGTATGGTTTTCCCCTCACTTGGTCTCATTGAATATTAATACGTTAAATTTGATTTTGTAATAATCAAATGGCATGTGGAATGCTTTGTCCATTTAATTTACAGAATCAGGATGTGCCTCTTCTTATCATTATTCGAAGGATTGAACATGATTTGAAGGCCATATATTTTTCAGAGGCAGAGAATTTGCCGTCTGACTCTTTGTTGAAATTATGGACACTATTACCTTGGATAACTGATTCTGATTTTCCTGTTACTTAATTATTTTGTGTTTTATATTTTTCTCTGTATCATTTTCATTTTTCTTTTCTGTTCAGTTGATGTTCAATAAAAACTTCCCCTACTCTTTTCAATAAGTGCCATGGGATCTTTAACAACCACCTGAACTACCACCAATCCAGGCAGATGGGACCTCGGTTTAATGTCTCATCTGAAAGACAGCACCTCAGAAGTGCAGCACCCCTCTCATGCTGCACTACAGTGTCAGTACTGGGATATTAACCCAAGTGCCAGATGTGGGAACTGAACCCAGAGCCCTCTGATCTCCCAGCCTCAAAGGCAAGTGTGTTACCTACTGAGCTACTGACAGGATACATTAATATGTAATAAGACCCAAACCAATGGTATTCATGATATTACCACACACCCATGATGAGACCTGGTATCACATGCAGAGAGCCTTGCTGATCCTTTAAGTTTGTTAGTCTCAGCACAAGTCCAAACCTGAAGTTTGTTCCTGTGCCTATCAATCAATCAATTAATTGTATTTTATACAGGTGAGTATGTGAACAAAAATGCCAATTTTCACAAACACCCAGTTGTACTTGAAATTACAAAGGTACAAGAGTTAAAAATAAAAACAATTTATAGTATACATTGTACATAAAGGTTGAGGTAATATATTAAAAACAGAAACTTATTTACAGGCATGTGAGAATGAATGTGCACGGTACAATAATTATTTACTTATAAAATGGGTTTTGTGTTGCACTGGTAAAGAAATAATGGAAAATTAAAAAAATACTTTTAAATATGTATTTTTAGCTAAATAGTTCTTCCACTGAAAGACGGAGACTAGAGGTTGCTAAAAGAAAACTCTTTTCAGGGATATTGTGCTTTCATTTGTGTGCCAGTGAAGCAATAATGCATGACAGGGTGTGTGTCATGCTGGAATAACATCATGCCTCAGATGGTTGGGCATGGGGCTGCAACCAACACCAGATAAGTGGTGTAATCCCAGCACAACCCACACCCTGGAGTGCATTATTGCTATTATACAATGGCTCATTATGGTAAAAAAGATTGAAAACATTAAAAAAAGAAAATATAAGTAAGTTTTTACTGTATTTTTGGACTGTGTAAGTATGCTTGTTTAAAAAAAGCTCTGTCTGTCCACTAGGTGCTGCTTAGTGGGTTGATGTCTTCCCCTGTCACATCTCCCCCCACCAGCTCTGTACATCCCTCTGCCCTGAGTGTTTGTGATAGAAACACCAGTCCAGCTGCCTACCCTGGGACAGAGAAAAAAAAAATGTTGCTTTGTGATAATAATGACAGTACTGCTGAGACAGAGGAGTGCAGAGAGTGGACCTTTACACATGCCAGACAAGTAGAAGATATCACTGACATGTGCAATAGAGGAGTTGAAATTAAGTTTTTATTTTGTTGTTGATAAAACTGGGAAAGTGGTATAGTAGATGAAGCATTTTCTCCCTAAACCGAGAGGCTTCAGTGAACAGTGCGGCTGGCATTTACAGTCTGCTTGGTTCACTCAATCCATTTGGTTGGGAGGGGGGACTATGTTTATGTCTAGATGAGAGAGTGTGAAAATGTAATTTTGTTCTAGCTTTGAGTGGCACAGAAAGAGAAGACATTACTGTCGGGGTGGGGGGATGTCATTATGGCTTTATTGCCCAGTGATGATTGAATTATTTGTGGTAGGGCAGTGTTGGCTTTGCAGTGGCTTGTGTGGGGAAGGAGGGATTTCTTTCACTTTCCTGCAGTGACATGTGTGCCTGGACTTCATACAGTGATGTTGTGCTGGGATGACATCACTGTTGAAGGAGGGCACTGACCAGTCAGAGCCCAGAAAATGTTCTTGCCATAGTATAATATTGACTTTATTCTATGTTTCTTTTCATTTCTTCTAGTGGTGCTCAGACAATATCAGACAAAATCCATTACCACCAAATATCATGAATATCATCCCTTCTTTTAAATTTTGGATAACATCAGATATTGATGTTATCTGACCATGAATCTGATCACATCAGATCATATGTATGGATCTAATCGAATCCAAGGGATCCAATGGTTGTATCCCATTGGATTCCAAAAATTCAGCCCTCAGAACCAAAAATATTACATTCAGATCCTAAAATGCAAACTCAGATCCCAACATCTGAACTCAAATCCAACTGGGGATCTAAAATCCTACTCTGATCAACTAGAGTTCAGATTTGGAGATGGATGGAGGGATGACCCATCAGAGGGCTTAGGATACCACAAGTCAATATCTGAGCACCACTATTTTCTTCACAGTTTTACTTTTCTTTACATAAAGTAGAATACGCAGAGAAAGCAGTCAGGACACAGCAAGATAAGCAGCTATACAAAAAGTAACACTGTATTAATTATTATTATTTTGACTGTGTTCTCTGGTGGTTGTTTTGGAAATTCTGAAGGCATAGGGAGCCATTTGCTAATAAGGCAGTCTGTCACCTGTCCTTTTTTTTCACCTGCATCTATGCTAAGATTTGGGCATGGCTGGCAGCCTCAGTCAATTTATTAATTTAGTTGTTTAACCAGGTATATCACACTACACTGAAAGCTTTTTTACAGGAGTGACCTGGGAGCACAAGAAGGTTAAGTCACTTGCTCAGGGTCACACTGTATGCAAGTGGAAGCTGTGGGATTCAAACCCAGGTCTGGTCTGCTGGATGTCACCAGATTTGCAGCTCAGAGCCTTAGACCACTGCGTTATACTGCTTCCTATTAGCATTCAAGATTTAACCTGATAAATTTATAATCACATATGTAGTATGCATTGTACTCTAATTAGTCAGTAGAAGCGATGAAAAGGTTTGAATTGATGTATGAGTCAAATGATCACAGTGCAAACCCAAGGCACAGACCACCCTTAATATCTTATAAAGAAAATAAATTATTGAATATTCCCATACATAGGAAATTCATAAATACATGGCAGGTCTTATGGGCTCCTTCTAGTTTGCTAGGTTCTGTCTGGTCAACAATGTTTATATTACTAAAGTATGTCTGCTGTAGCATTTACATTCCTTTGCAGTAATATGTTACAGCACATTGTTGCTTTTGTGTGTCTTTACTTTGAAATTTGATAAAATATTAAAAATAAAAACATTTTTTTTAGGAGTTCACAGGAGAAATCAAGTTCCATGAATAAATATTTGCTTAGGTTTTAAATAGTGACCTACCTTTTCGGAAGCAGCTCTGCCTCATTTTCCTTCTATGTTCAGCCCTACTCAAAGAGAGGTTGGGCTATGCTACTTGCATCTGTGCAAAACCATCTGTTTTGTGTGAGCTTCATTGAATATTCTGATCCTACCCACCAGATTCTGTCCATATTCATCTGAATTAAGAATTTTGAATGCCCATGGTTTTTATACAGGGCAATAGACTGAAGTTAGCATAGTCCCATTTCATGGTCATTTTTTCATGTTTATTGATTCAGACACAATCTCTGAGCTAGAAGCTCATTTACAAAGGTTCAACATCAGAGTAGAGCATATAGTACAACACATAGTAAAATCATAATTAATTAGATTGCAAAATTGCATAAGCAAGGTTCACAGTACATACTATGGTTATGCACAGTTACAAAATTAAAACATTTTGTTAAAGACGTGTAGTATAATGAGCATGGACTTTGAAGAGTTAGAGAATGACATACTAAAAGTGTTAACTAGTGAGACTGTGAAAGAAGAGAATGGTTACAGAGAAGTAACATAGAAACATAGAAACATAGAATTTGACGGCAGATAAGGACCGCTTGGCCCACCTAGTCTGCCCATTTTCCTACCTAACAGATGAGCTGCAGATCCTAGTTAACCAACAGCTTACTTCCTGCTACCCCCCACTAGGACTGCCTTATGCCTGTCCCATGCATTCTTGAAGTCCCCCACTGTTCCTGACTCCACGACCTCCTCAGGGAGGCTGTTCCATGCATCCACAACCCTCTCAGTGAAAAAATACTTCCTCACATTACCTCTGAGCCATCCCCCTCTATCTTCAAATTGTGCCCTCTTGTTCTTGCACATCTCTTTTTCTGGAAGATGCTACCCTCTTGGACTTTGTTGATTCCCTTGAGGTACTTGAAAGTGTCTATCATGTCCCCTCTCTCCCTTCTTTCCTCAAGGGTATACATATTAAGCTCCTTTAGTCTTTCTTCGTATGTCTTCTGGTGCAGACCCTGCACCATTTTGGTTGCCCTCCTCTGGACAGCCTCCACTCTGTCTATGTCTTTGTGGAGATGGGGTCTCCAGAACTGCACACAGTACTCCAGATGGGGTCTCAGCAACTGTCTGTACAGAGGGATAACAACTTCCTGTTTTCTACTATTGATGCCTCTTCCTATGCATCCCAGTATCCCCCCAGCCTTCCTTACTGCCTTGTCACATTGCTTGCCCACCTTTAGGTCATCTGATATAATCACCCCCAGGTCCCTTTCTATTTTTACTGTTGTCAATATCTCACCCCCACTGTGTATGCTTCCCTGGGTTTTGTTTCCCATGTGCATTACCTTGCACTTTTGCATTGAATCTGAGCTGCCATACATTTGACCATTCCTCCAACATTGCCAAGTCCCTTCTCATCCTTTCCACTCCATCTTGTGTATCAACCCTGTTGCAGATCTTTGTGTCACCTGCAAAGAGACATACTTTTCCTTCCAGTTCCTCTGCAATGTCACTTATAAAGACATTAAAAAGGACCGGTCCCAGTACTGAACCCTGTGGTACCCTGCTAGTAACCCTCCTTTCTTCACTGTGTACTCCATTTACTACTACCCTTTGCGTCCTGTTGTCTAGCCAATTTGTTATCCAGGCTACCACCTGGGGACCCACTCCAAGGCTGGCTATCTTGTGAATTAATCTTTTGTGTGGGACTGAATCAAATGCCTTGCTAAAATCTAGGTAGGCCATGTCCACAGCCCCTCCCTGGTCTACTACTTTGGTCACCCAGTCAAAGAAATCTATTAGATTCATCTGACATGACCTTCCCATCATGAATTCATGCTGCCTTGGGTCCTGTGCCCCACTGGCCTCTAGGTACTCAACAATTCTTTCCTTCAGAAGTGATTCCATCATTTTCCCTACCACTGAGGTCAAACTAACTGGTCTGTAGTTTCCTGCCTCTGTCCTGCTCCCACTTTTGTAAAGGGAATCACATCTGCCCTCCTCCAGTCCTCGGGTACCACCCCATCCTCCCATGATTTGTTAAAGAGAGTAGTCAGCGGTGTCACTAGTTCTACCCTTAGTTCTTTTAGAATTCTTGGGTGAATCCCATCAGACCCCATTGCTTTGTTCACCTTCAATTTTATTAGTTCTTTCAGAACCCTTTCTTCTGTAAATGGACTGGTATCGACCCCTGTCTTCAGATTGTTTCTCTTGTTTGGTTTAGGTAACTCCCCCTCCTCTTCCTTTGTGAATACTGAGCAGAAATATTCATTCAGTATCCCAGCTTTTTCACTGTCACCCTCTACCCACATCCCTCCCTTTATTAAGCTTCAGTATCCCTCCTTTGGTCTTTCTTCGCTCCCTAATGTACCTATAAAAGGTCTTATCCCCCTTCTTAACAGAACTGGCTATCCTTTCCTCAGTTTGGGCCTTTGCTATTCTGACTGCCTTCCCAGCCTCTTTCTGCTTTAACTGATAAAGTTCTCTGTCCTGCTCCTTCTGGGTTTCCTTATATTTCCTAAATGCTGTCCTTTTCTCCTTAACCTTCCCTGCCACCTCTTTTGAGAACCATAGCGGTTTTTTCCTTCGTTGTGTTTTATTGATTTGCTTTACACAAAGGCTTGTTGCCTCTGTGATGGCTGTTTTGATCACTCCCCATTGTTCCTCCACCCCTCCTTCTTGCCTGTTTGCTAGTGCTTTTCTGAGGCACTCTCTCATTTTCCCAAAGTCAGCCCTCCTAAAGTCCAGTACTCTTGCTTTTGTATGTCTTGATTGTATGGCTGTGTTTATTGTGAACCACACTGTTTGGTGGTCGCTTGTTCCTAGATGGCTAACCACTTCTAAATCTAAGATTTTTTCTCCATCCTCGTTTGAGAGTACCAGGTCTAAGATTGCTCCCTCCCGAGTGGGTTCCAATACTAGCTGTCTGAGGCATGCCCCCTGTAGGGCATCAAGAATGACCCTGCTCTTGGATGTGGCTGAGGCAAGTGTGCTCCAGTTAACATCTGGCATATTCAGGTCCCCCATCAAACAATATCTCCCCTTTTTCTGCCATTCTAAGAAAGCCTTCTATCATTTCCTTGTCCATTCCCTCCCCCTGAGATGGGGGTCTGTATACAACCCCCATGCAGATTGTGGTGCCATTTCCTGTCTCCAGGGTGACCCAAAGTGCCTCATCTGCTCCCTGTTCACTCTTTAGTTCTGTTGCTTTGATCCCTTCCTTTACATAGAGAGCTACTCCTCCTCCTCTTTTACCCTCCCTGTCCCTCCTGTAGATTGTGTATCCTGGTATGTTGACATCCCAGTCATGGTTCTCTGTGTACCATGTTTCTGTGACTGCCACAATATCCAGGCATCCCTCTTCCATCAAGGCTACTAGTTCAGGGAGCTTGTTACACAGACTATGGGCATTGGTACTCATCACCCTCCACTTTTTGATAGCTTTACCCCTTTTAACCCCATTTCTGTCCTTACTGCCTTTGCATTTTTTTACATTTAAATCTGTTCTGCTCCCTAATAACTTCTGTACCTTGGTGTTTACCTCACTAATCACCATGTTTTGTGGGGGGAGGCTCAGATTTCCCTGCTCTTTTTCAGTGCCTCCCCCCTTGGCTAGTTTAAATGCTTGCCAATGAAGCATTTAAACCTCTCACCTAGGATCCTGGTTCCCTTGGACAGATGCAGACCATCGCACCAGTATAGGTCTGCATCCTCCAGGTGACTCCCCAGTCCCCAGTGAAGCTAAAACCCTGAGCTCCACACCAGTTTTCAACCACTCATTGAATTCCCTGGTGAGAAGTGCCTAACATCTCCTTGCCATAGACAGGCAGCACCTCCGAGAAGGTTATCTGATGCGCTACTTGTCTAAGGCCCTTCCCAACTCTTCAACTCCTCTTGCACTGCTCTGATCCCATTCCTAGCCAGGTCATTTGTCCCTAGGTGGACAATGACATCCATCTCCTCCTTGTGCAGCTCCTCCCACGATCCTGAGGATTCGCTTCCTGTCCCTCCAAGCCATGGCGCCAGGGAGGCACCTTACCTCCCTCTCCCCTTCCTCCCCCAATTCTAACCCCCTAATGATTGAGTCCCCCTCCAGGAGTTGTTTTCTTCCCCTGTGGGGTCCCATGCCACCCTCCTGTGGGTCTCCTTTGTGAAGGTTCCCAGCATCCTCCCTGGTCTCCACTGCAGGTGCCTTCATAAAGGAACCACTATCCACCAGAAAAGTGAATGAATTGTGGGAAGGTACAGCTGGAGGGATGCAACTCTGTTCTACCACCCTCTCCCTCCTTGAGCCCACCCTGGTCCAGCCTCTCCTCTTTCTTGGCAACCTTTGAGGTAGTGGCATTGGCCCTGGTGGTCCCTGGGTGGGGGAGGAGGTTTCACGAACCCTAGCTAGGTCAGCCTGGAGATGGGCAACCTCCTCTCTCAGACCAGAGAGGTGCCTGCAAATAGGGCAGCATCGCAGCCTCCAGAATGTCTCCCGGAACACTGCTGCCCCACAGCCATTGCACTGCACCACTCCTATCATGTCTTATTTTGTGTCCTCTCTACTGTTTCTCTGGATGCTTATTCTCTCCTCTCCTCACAACTCTCACCCTTCCTGTTCTGGGGCAGCAACTTCCTATCTTCTTCAGTAGCCTCTTTCTTCCTTGCTCAATATCAGACCACCAGCAGCTGGGGGAGAGTGAGCTACTTTTCCTTTAGGGTTAACAAACCAATGTTTCTCTGTATCCTTTCCTACTGCTGCCAAACAGGAAGTTCCTGTTGACAGTCAAATCCAGTGGCTATAAAGTAGAACTGGCTTTGGGTGGGTGGGTGGGTGGAAGGGTGGATGGAGGGCAATTAATAAGAAAAAGGCTAGTAACAGAAAGTTGTAATTTGACTCACCTGCTTTTATAGTGTCTAAACCACACCCCCAGGTAAGCTCTCTTTCCTCCTACTGGTTTAGCAAAGTCAGCTGATTAGTACCCTTCCCTGCACAGAACACACACTGACTTTCTTTCTTTTCCTTTTTTAACCCTAAATAAGACCCCTTCTACTTCTAATAAAGTTATCTGTCTACTTTATCTTAACAGACAATGACTCCTGCTGAGATATAAGTTTTAAATTAATAAGAAAATGTAGCTTCTTTTAGTTAGCTAAAGAGAGACTACCAGATGTAGGCTTTGTCAGATATACTGTATCATACATGTGGATACATATTTTTGAAGCTGCACATCATCTGCAGACCCACACCTGCATCCAATATGTCTTGAGTGGGCAGGGTGCCCTAGGCAGACTACACCTATTGAAAGCACCTAATCTTGTTGGGATGAGGGTTGTGGCAGAGCAACCCTTTAAAATATGAGTTGCTGATACAAAATAGTCCAAAGCACTTTTAAAACTGTGCATCTGGATCCTGATCCTCTTTGAAAGAATGGGGTTGCAGTTGAAGTGCTAAGTTGCATTAATTTCCAAACAGACTGCAAAGTAGTTTTCTGTAGTTCAATTGAGAGTGCACTTGCTGTGGGAATATTTTAGGAGGAGGTATAGCGTAGTGGTTAAGTGCACTGAATTGCATACCTGGAGACCTGGGTTTGAATACCATCAGCCCCCACTTGCATACTGTATAACCCTAAGCAAGTCAATTAACTTTCTGTGCTCTCAGGTTGCACCTGGAAACAAGTTCTGGCTGAGTTTGCCTTTCCCTTCCCTTTCCTTCCTACTACAAATAGAACTTGGGATATAGCTGCAGCCATTGCCATGATCAGATAGTTCCTGAAATTTCAGGGATACCTATAGAGAAATTCCTGCCTGCCTGTTCTATAATGTCAGGGCCACCAGAGAGAATTACTTCACAAATATTAGAAAATATCTGAAAATACTGTATTTGACCATGCAAATGGTTGCATCTGTACATTTTAATTTTAGAGAGTGGACAGTTTAGCTGGGGCAGAAATAAAATTGCTTGAGTGGCCTATTACTCTCATCCCCAAATCAATATTAAAAATTTAAAAGCAAAGTGTAACACAGTAAGTGATGGCAATCTGCAAATGTTTCTTCACATCAACTGCCTCATGTCTGAAAGCATACTCTTTGAACTCTTTGATAATTAAAAACTGTAGTCTTCAGATAAAAAGCTGTAAATGTTAGGCCGTCTTTCTGTATTTTTATTAAGGAGATGTTATCCAGTAGTAAACATTTATGTTATTGAAATTCCAAAGGTTACCAATCCTGATACTAATTTACTGACACAAACATTCTATATAGATAGATCAGTGTCAGACCCACCCTCATGGAACAACACTGATTCCTGATACTCCCAAATAAGTTAAATCCATGTCTTCCCCTTTTTGTTTCAAAAATTCTTACACAGTGTAGACCCAGCTTTTATCTCAAATCTGATTTCAGTCTATGCATTTCATTCCCTGCTCACCATTAATACCTTGCCTTTATCAGTTTCACTGTTGACAAGGTATTTAGTTGCATTGCTACTACTCATTAAATAGCCTTCTCTCAGAGGTCTGGCTCATTAACTGCTTTTGAGGCTAGCTTCTTGCCATGTTTGTTATCCAGTTTCATATATTAAGCCCAGAACATCACTGCAAGTTAATGGAAAAAACACTAAAAGTGTCCCATTGGATACACTTCTCTTTAGAGGAGGGATCATTTGTTACTGCATTGCTCATCTGAGTTTTAGTCAGAGCAATAAACAATGATGTGGAGGATGGTCCGGTGGTTTTGGGGACTCTTTTGTAGTAGACATGAAAACTAGTGAAAGGATAGTAGGTATTCAGGCTCTAAAATGCTAAGCGGCATGTGTGAGGGGAAGAAACAGAGGATGATCTAGCAAGAATGACTTGTAGCATTCTTGCATTCCATGCTTTGCCACAGCTGCTACACAGTGTAGATCTTTAGTACTCCTCACACCATGAAGGCTCCTCCATGGGTGGGTGGGGAGGAGATAAACCAGGCTGACTAAGATGTCATAGGTCTGTGATATTATCAAGATAGAATGGTAAAATCTTGGAAACAGGTTTGTTAAAACTATGAATAACCTCCTATATTTCTGTATAATTTCTCAGATTTAGTATCTATGAACTAGTCTAAATTAGTATAGTTGTATGAACAAAGCTATGAAAAACTCAAAGCACCATATGTTACAGTATATCATGCTTATTTTAACTATAGTATTTCAAGTAAAGCATTAAACATACAAAATGATCCTACTGCCAAATGGATATCAGTAGTAGAAGCAGTTAAAGTGGGGTGCCCCATGGATCTTTTTAAGTATGGGAACACCACCATCTTTTACCTTATTTTATCCATACCAGCTCATATCACAGTAGTAGAGATACAGTTTAAAGCAAAAGCAGATCTGAAAAAACAGTTTTGCATTGACATTTTCGTATCAATGGAGTAGTCGGTGCATGAACAAAGCAAAACCATGCCTTATAAATTCAGCAGTGAAGTAAAACAAGAAATAAACAGCACATACTATGCACAGGATTTTGGCAAGTCAGTAGCCACAATCCACACTGACAATTAAAAAGCCAACTTTCTGAATGCGTAAAACTCATACAAAAGAGACAACAATCTTCTATTCCTCGGGTTGACAATGTCTAGAAAAAAATTAAAACCATACAGCATCCTAAAACACTAAACATTCCATATCCCACTAAGAAGTAACACATCCCCAACATGATTATAACTGGGTAAAAATATGTCACAATTCATTTGAAAGGGTTCATTAAACAAATGGAGAAATATGACTCAGACGTGGAAAAACTTAATATTGTCATAGAATCTTTATCCCCCAGTACGTGTGGACAATTTCATAGAGGTTGCTTCGACCCAGTTTCTGGCAGTTTAGATATCTTTTCCACTTTTAACATTTTCAAGTTGTCCTTCATGAAGCAAACTATACTTCAGGTGAACTTTACAAAGTACGTGTGGCCAAAAATGATTTTATACTCCTATATCTTTGCACAAGGTATATCTGTCGGTCCAATAAAAGGTATAAACCAACCAGGCCAACTTCATTTTCCAAGGGCCAATATATCCAAAAACATTCTATCCTGTAATTTAAATAATTCCTTTCATATTGTGTAAATGGATCATTTTTGGCTATTGGACATGCCCATGTTATCTTTTCAAGTACCCTCTTACTTTCCTTTGTGGCTGGATCTGTGAGTGCAACTCGAAATTTTTGAAGCAATATCTTCTGACACACATTTGGTACAAATCAATCTTCTTTTGTGTCCACAAAGCTCTCCCCATTGAAAAATACAGAGGCATTCAAAATGCTAGCAAATATAAACAGAGGCCAGGATATTTGAAGGGAATTAGCTATTGCAAGCTGGAATAGTTACTCACTAACACGACTATGTGGCCCAAAAACAAGTAAGGATGTCCTTAAAACATGCTGTGCACCAATGCAAATCAGTTTATAGCACCTTGTATATAGGTACACTGGAATGCTGGGAGGTTTGGAGAAGCAGAAAGCAACCATTAATTCCATGCTACTTACCATGTCCCCAAACCAGGTCTTACAATCTACACCCCCTATCTGCCATCCCACCACCCCTGATTACCCACCTCTAGTAAAACAACAATGTCCCTAGTGTCCAGTGGTTTTCTTGCCCCTGATCCACCCACTGGCAGTAACACTCTGATATTTCTGGTGTCCATTTTTCCCCATGCCCTTACTGGTCTGAAGCCAACAAACTCAACCCACCCTTCCAGTCCCTGCTGTGACCACCATCACCCCATGGCCCTTCAACCTACATTATAGAAACCCCCATACTTGTTGGCAACATCCTCATACCCTTGCTAACCTCTTATTGCCATGGGTGCTGTGAATTCATCCTCCATGTGCCTATGTTTTATCATTAAGCACCATAGCATTTTTCCTGTTGCTGACATTTTTTTTTGTGTGTGTCTTTTACTAACCTCTGCAGCTGGCCAGTGACTGACACTTTGTGACTGCATGCCTATTGTAGAAGCAGCTGTTAACAGAATGTACACAATCATAAACTCTCAGTTGCTGACTAGCCGGACAGGTGAGCAGTGGGTCTGTGCCAGTCGCCATCGGGGGGCACCTGTACTCTAGGCAGTTGGTCAGGTGTGAAAGTCATGGTGGGAAAATGGTGGGTTGGGGGGCTTCAAAAACACACTGTGGCACCACTGAACACAGACGGCAGGATTTTGAAACCCTTCCTACATGACACAAGATGTACCCAGAGCAATTTTGAAATGCAGCCTGCATCAAATGCAGGCTGCATGCACTAAAGGTGGCTTGTGACATTCTTGCAATACAAAATAGTCTGCAGCATGGTGTTAGGGGACTTGTGGCAGAGGCAAGCTACCATATCCCCTAATTCAGGATTCTCAGAACCCTCCAGAGGACACAAGTCTAAGTACCCTCAGATCAACCAGGGCTGGTCTAACGGTACTTAGAGGTGTGTCCTCAGGGAGGATTTAGAGAACTTGCACTAACTAGCACATACACAGTAATATACACAACAGTCCCTGGTATCTATTGCCCCCCTCAACCTGATTCCCTTTTTATTAACAGTAATTATGTCCCTTGTGGTCTAGCATGGCCCCCTCCCAATTCCTGATCTCCACTATAAATATTCAATATATCTTTCCCTGGTGATCTAGTGGACCCCTAACCCCTACTCTGCCTGTATAATATACAATATAGCTGTCCCTGTTGGTCTAGTGACCTCCCCATCACCGCAGCAGACAGTGCCCCACTCCCTGCTCCCCCCATCCCATCCCTGTGTCAGTGACTGGCACAACCCTCTGCTCTCCACCATTTTTGGCCACCGACTGAGCTGTCAATCAGTGCCTACTGTAACAGCTGATTGTACAGTACGTGCTCATTGACAGTTCAGTCGGTGGTTGGCTGTGGTGGAGAGCAGAGGGCTGTGCTGGTCACTGGTTCGAGGGTGGGATGGGGGAGTGGGATGGTGGGCACTGCCTGCAGGAGTTGGGGAAGGAGGGTCCACTAGACCACCAGGAACATCTATATGGTATATCAAACTGACAAAAAAGGGATAAGGAGGAGGGTCCATTGGACTACCAGGGAAAGATATATTAAATATTTATGAGGAGATAGTGAATATGGAGGGGGGTCTGGAAGACCATCAGGAATGTGATTACTTGTGATAATAAGAGGATCAAGGCAGAGGGACTGCTAGCCATGAGGGATTGCTGTATATTTTTAAGTGCCAACTGACCGCATCTGCAGCTTGTGGCAAACCTCTCAGGTACACAATCTCTTTGGCACACTGCCACCTTTGCTGCAAGCTGTGAACTTTGCCACCGGGTTTCTACTCAACAGAGAATTGGGTAAAGGGTCTCTGGCACACTGGCAATTGACACAACAGCTTGTGTTGCCCTTTGAAAAACCTGCTCAGAGACTTTAGAGTATCAATATGGGTAGGTGAGTGGGGGGGCTTGGGGAATCAGTGGGCACAAGGGACTTTGGATTTTTACTATGGGAAGGGATTGGTGGATAGAGGGAACCAAGGGACTCCCAGTAAGTCAAAATTTACTATATATGAATGTTTTGGGGCTTGGGGACCACTGCACATTGGGGAATTCATTGTCTCTGTACAGGCAAGTGTACCAAAGAGCGGGACTACTGGACACATGGGATGAATACTGTAGTATATGGCTGTCCCTCATTGCTTATGAAAATCCATACACTGTATATTATCAATGTAGTTTAATTCAAAGGTCACAGAAAGTAACTGTAGTACTGCTCTGACATCAGAACAGTACTAAAACAACTTTTCTCCATTGAATCACATGTCTACTGCAGTTAAATCATAGACTTACTCTGGTACCACTCAAACCCTACTCTCATGTACAAACTTTCACTTTCTGATTTTTAAGATAACTCAAATAAGGCCCATTTTTACTTAATCTTTGCTAAACTGTGCAACAATTAATTCACAGAAACACAGTACCAAGGTGTAGATACCAGTATGGCAAATTGCTCCAGACACAAAATCATGATTAGTGGATCCTAACAGCCAGATTGCTCTCACTATCACCATAGTATCCAATTGACCACTACCTCCTCTGGCCAATAGGGTGCCAGGGTTTGTGATCACAATTGAGACAGTGCCTGGCTGATACAGTGTAACATTCCTTTAGCACTCACATTGCCCAGTTGTGTTCTAATATACATATGGTTTGCTCTAGGCACTAATTTTCTCATGGAGCAAACATGTAGCAGGCCCTAAGCAGGAACTTTAAATATCCTGACCAGAGAGTCATTAGGCAGTTTCACATGTGACTAAGAATATGGTGTATGTAGTTTTGATTTTTGTATGCAACTTGTAGTTTTTATTTTAACACAGGACAACCTTGTAAACAATGTCTCTACCCTGTTTTTCATCCTGCATAAAAATACAATTTTTTCCACAACAATTTAGTACATTTTGAATATGGATAAAAAGTCTTCATATGTGTAACTAAATCTAAAAAATGAGGCATTTGGGGGTAGGTAGGTAGCTAGCTAGGTAAAATCTTCATTTTTCAGGCAGGGTATGGACTTTGGGGGCAATGATAAAAAACTTAAGTTGTACTATTCAAAGATTATTTATTTATTTATTTCAAGATTCTGACATTACCTTTGAGCAAAAGGTCTTTTACAAAGGTTCCATGTCAGGTACAACAAAGTGTGAACAATTGAGAACAAGAAAACAAAAGAGGGTTTTGTCCCAGTGTAAGCAATTTAGAAAAGTGAAACATTACTAACAGAGACATAAGCTATCTGGTAAGTTCAAAGAAACATGATAAGGCCAAATTTTGTCAGGTATACAGGTATGATTTAAAACAGCCAAAGGCTAGGCAAAAAGGTGTAATCTTCAGTAGTCAGGGAGCTAGATCCATCTTCATAGTGGAAATGATGTAGAGATTTGCAGGCGGGGGATCTGGGATGTGGCAGCGGCCCTATGAGGGCTTTGTTAAAAAAGGTATGGGAGGTGACTTGATCCATTTCAGTTAGCCAGGCAATTGTGTCTAAAGACATGCAAGGCTAGGAATGCAATTACTGCCTACAGTAACAGGCAAAGCTTCCAGAGAGGTACTGTTTAAGCTCAGCTTTAAAGACAGGTAGGCACGAGTTTGTCAATAGGTGAGCCTGGATCTCGTTAAGCCATAGGGGAGCATGGTATGCAAATGGCCACTGTCCCAGTGTCGTTTTTCTGAAGGGAACCACTAGAGAGCCCAGAGACTAGCCTCTGGTTTAATACCCAGATCTACAGGCAGACAGCAAGCCACTGAGGAATGGATCTGCTTTGCCTAGTACTGATTTCTTGCCCAACAGGCAGGTCTGGTATTTTATTCTGTGTGGTAGGTTTAGCCAATTGGTCTGCTCAAAGAGGGAAAATGTGTGTATAAGATTGACTGCCCCAAGTGTTGGCCTACACACCTTGATAAGGGCCATTGCAATGCATTCAAGTGCAGTATTGGAGGCTGCCCAAAACACCACAAGTCCGTAGTGGATGACTGACAGAACCGAGGAGGAGACCAAGAGATGAAGGCCTAATGGTGAGAGGTATTGCCTGTGCCTATTGAGCACGCCAAGCTTTGCATTTATTGCTTTTGCCACATAGTCAATGTGCTGCAAGAAGGAGAGGGTGTCGTGTATAATAACCTCTAGGTACTTGAAACAGTGTACCTGTTCCAGCTGGGCAGCTTTGCTATTGGTGATAGTAAGAGCAGGGAGGGTTTTCTTATGCTGGGGACTAGAGATGATCATAGTCTTTGTCTTTTAGTGATTGAGGTGCCGCTTTCTTTACAGATCTAATCCTCCAGCCCACTGAAGGAGCTCTGAAGCTCTGCCTGTAGGGCCATATGCTGCTTGCTGCTGCACAGAATAATGGTGTCATCAGCATACAGGACGATCTTGCTCTCACAAGCTGCAGGGAGTCTATTTATAAATAGACTAAATAGGAGTGGCCCCAATATTGATCCTTGGGGGACCCCTAGTATATTTTCCTTTGAGGGAGATATGGCTGTTCCAATTTTGACAGTTTGTTTTCTGTGAGATAAGTAGTCTTGGAACCAGTGGACCACTTCAGGTGAGACCCCCCAGGTTTATTAGGTCAGTAAGAATGATGCAGTGATTGACAGTGTCAAATGCTTTAGTGAGATTTTATTTTATTTTATTTTATTTATTTATTTATG
This sequence comes from Neoceratodus forsteri, assembly GCA_016271365.2. Classification (NCBI taxonomy): domain Eukaryota; kingdom Metazoa; phylum Chordata; order Ceratodontiformes; family Ceratodontidae; genus Neoceratodus; species Neoceratodus forsteri. The sequence goes on along the minus strand of CM057455.1, from coordinate 630,225,161 downwards.
TTTTTGGTAACCAGATAAGTGCACTGATCTAATGGACCATTTTCTGTCACGACCTGGGCCACAAGGTGGTGATGAATGAAAAACAAGTAGTGGACACAATTTACATTTTAGAATACAGATGATATAAACACTCATGGAAAAGAAAAAAACTGACATTTACATATTGTATACAGGCATGGCAAAATAAAGGTATAACAAAGTAACTGTAGGCAGCACTACAGATGAAATTGTAGATTAGCATTTGCACAAACTAGACAAGGTGCATCTTGAAAACAGTAGACTGCTGACATCTGGTTTAGGTAAATACACCTGTCCTGGCAGATTGCCAGAGCAGGCTGAGTCGAGAAAGCCTGTCTGGTTGGCTGTGCGAGACAGCATGAGTGTCACGCATGTAGGCCAATGAAAATATATCCCACCACATGGCCCCCATCCATGGCCATGTGCATGTAGTTGGACAACTCCACCAGGGCAGTAGCCATGCTGTGGTTCCTGTGGAATCCATGCTGTTGTGGGCATTGGAGTCCATACTTATGGATGTACTCAGTAACCTGGTCTGCTGCAGTCTTCTGTAGGGCTTTAGAGAGAGGAGATTAGTAATCCAAATAAAATTTACACTAGTGAGGTCCCACCTGGAGTACAGTGTACAGTTCTGGAGACCATACCTACGTAAGGACATAGACAGGGTAGAGAAGGTTCAGAGGAGGGCAACAAAGATGGTGCATGGATTGCATCACAAGTCCTATGAAGACAGGTTGAAGGAACTGAACATGTACTCCCTGGAGGAGAGGAGGGAGAGAGGGGATATGATAGAGACATACAAGTATCTTACAGGGAGAAACAGAGTGCAGGAAAACACTATTTTTAAGCAAAAAAGATGTTCCAGGACTAGAGGGCATGGGATGAAGTTGGAGGGAGGACGATTCAGAGGAAACATGAGAAAGAATTTCTTCACAGAACGGGTGGTGGACAAGTGGAACACCCTGCCAGAGGAAGTGGTGGGAGCTGAAACAATCACGGGATTTAAGAATGCATGGGATAGACATAAAGGAATTCTAGAGGTCAGGGGTAAGGGGAAACAGACTTCTAGGAAAACAAACTGAACTTACAAGCTCAAATGGGCAGACTGGGTGGGCCATAGGCCCTTATCTGCCGACACTGTCTATGTATCTATGTATCTATGTATGTAAAATATTAGAAAAGTGATATACTGTATGCATCATCCTAATCATTCATTTTTATTACAGATCACATCTGAATACACATCAGGAGCATTCATCTCATCTTTTGAAACAGATTTGCTCCATTTATTATATTCTGGAGGTTTGAGAGGCATCTGTAGTAGACAGATGCAGATCATAGGGTCAACTCCACTACCTGATAGCAAAGGTGGGAAACGGGTTCGAATAAAAGGCAGACTGTGGCGGTAGGGGATTCTGAGATATGATTTTCAGACTGAGTCTAATGCAGCCATGACCTGAGTATTGGATGGTGTGTTGCTTGCCATGTTAAAGCATCAAGGATCCCACACCTTGGATGGATAAATGGCTTGTGTGTTTTTACAAGAAACTACAAGTTGTTATTCATGCTGACATTTTGCAAACCAAGAGAGATTCATTTAGGGGTCACAACTCCTTTTCAAGAGGGTCCTAAAGAACCCATAAAAGCAGAAGAGTTGCAAGGTAGTTTCATCTCAAAAATGAACCAGTTCAGCATTCATGCAGATAGTACAATATGTTTGCAAAAATTCCAAATGCAAACTGTGTATCGTATGAAATACAGTAGGTCTAGGATTGCATGATGATTCAAGCAACGCTGGTTGACAAGAACCTGCCAAGTGTAGCATACACTCTTACACACACAATTGACTGCATCAGATTTCCAAAGCCACTATACTCAGTTCTGAATTTTCAGTTCTTGGTTGATGGTCATTTCCACCACTACTGTTTCCACTGTTGAAATCAATTAATACTTTTCTAAAATAACATGGAAAGACATAATCTGTTGGCTGAAAAAGATACACAGACTAATCATGTCTGCCAATTCCTACCTAACTAATCTTGAATGAGATAGCCTTCTTCACACTTCCCTTACCCCTCCCTTTCTATTGTGGTCTTTAGGAGTATTGGTGTCTTCTGTCCCACCATTGTTTGAATCCCCCACTCAATTCACATAGACCACCTCCTCCAGTAGGCTTTTCCACACCTCACCCCTCGCCATGATAAAGTACTCTTTTATTTCTCCTAATCTTGCCCCCCACCAGCTTCACATAGTTGCCCCGATGTACAGTATTAGTTCCCACTCAGTCCGAACAAATCTGAAAATCTGAAAAAATGAGAATAAAAAAAAAATACCATGTCTCACACACTGAGTCCACCTCTGTATCCATCAATCCAAGTGACAGAAGAACCGTTGCTGCTCATCCACCTCACACACAATCAATGGATATGTTTTTTTCCCCATTTGTAGCTGTTTATTTTGTTGTATGTCCTCCTCAGTGAATCCTGAAAGTGTGTATCGATTAATTTATTGTACCTATCATTAAAAGAACTCTGCTCTTAGAAATGTCACCTGTTTATATGCTCTTTATATTCTGGGCTAAGAAAGCAATGCACCACTGTAAGCAGCTTGGCAGTATAGCCTAGAGGTTAGAGGAATGAGGTGTGAACAAGCTTGATACATCCAGCAGACCAGATCTGAGTTTGATTCTCACAACCTCCACTTGCATACTGTGTGACTCTGAGCAAGCCACTTAACCACTCAGTGATCCCAGGTCACCCCTGAAAACAGGCACTTGTGCCTAGTGGGTCTTACCTGGTTACCAAAGACTAAAAAAAAAAAAATGTAATGTTATAACCCACTGCCAGCTCACCGTGGTCTTATTGTATAGCATGAGCATTTTCATAGCAATGCTCACACTGTACAATGAGATCACCCTGAGCTGACAATGTAGTAGTAAAACACAAGCAGTGCTACATTTTTCTTGCCCTGCATATAAAGATTTTGAAACACGTACATTTTCTGTGTACAGAGTGAATATCACTATACGGGCAATTAATAAATTGAGGTTTAATCATGTAATAAATGAAGAGGAGTGGAAACCAAAATACAAGGGTGAGGGAAGTGCACCAAGCTGAGAACCAGTTATATAAATTAAAACAGCTAATAATTTACAAGAGGTAAATTTTTGGTATACGAAAAACATTTCTGGCAGGTGTATAGTTCGGGTGGAGGATGGGTTCAGTAATTATAGGAGCATGTGTGGGATTACCCGGATGACCTGATGGCGGTGCTGGACCTATCAGGCTTACCGAGAGATTCCATGGATCCAGGAGAGCTGGTACTTGCCTATAATAAAAAAATACCATATAGTGATATTCACTCTGTACACAGAAAATGTACGTGTTTCAAAATCTTTATATGCAGGGCAAGAAAAATGTAGCACTGCTTGTGTTTTACTACTACATTGTCAGCTCAGGGTGATCTCATTGTACAGCATGAGCTTCTGAAGAAGGACTGGTTGGTCCGAAAGCTAGAGCACTTTGTTCTTGTTGTTACATCTATGTTGGTCCATTAAAAGGTATCAAATCATTTGCTTCTGGATCTGATCTTGCCTATAATAAGGCAGTAGCAGGGGCCCTGGATTCCATTACTCCTGTTCATGTTCATCCTCTCACTCTTCGCCCCAGGTCTCCTTGGTTTGATGAGACACTGAGGGAGTTGAGGAGAGTTGGATGAAGGTTGGAGAGGTGCTGGCGGAAGTCGGGTCTGGATTGTGACAAACTTAGTTTGATGGACCACTATGTGGTCTATCAATCCACAATCTCTTGTAAGAAGATAGAATTCCTGTCCAGAGAGATTGCGGCTGCACAGAATAGACCAGCTCAGCTCTTCCGGACTGTGGACAGATTGTGCAATCCAATCTGTCTTCAGCCCAGAAGAGCTTTTTCTCAAGAACGGTGTGAGGAGTTTGCTCTATTCTTTTCAGATAAGGTTGCCAAAATCAAATCTGATGTCCGCTTAACCATCTCCAATGGGAGTTGTGATGGTCAGCAGGAGATGTCGGACACCCAGTTTGTGTGGTCTGACTTCAGCCTCCCCACAATCAATGACATTGTAATGATCATCCAATCACTGCGTCCGACCAACTGTGGTTTGGACCCGGGCCCCACACTACTCTTAGTGGGTTGTGTGGATAAAATCAGCCCCATCCTATCTGAGATAGTCTGGAGGTCCTTGGAGAGGGGGATTTTTCCAAATCCTCTTAAGGAGGCTGTGGTTCAGGCCCTTCTTAAGAAGTCTTCCTTGGGCCTGGACTGTCTGGCAAACTACAGGCCTGTCTCTAACTTACCCATTGTGGGTAAAGTTATTGAGAAGGTGGTCGCATCGAAGTTGGATGAACATTTGACCAGCCACAATGTGTATGATTCTCTCCAGTCTGGATTTAGGAAAAGGCATAGTACCAAGACAGCTCTGGTTCGGGTACTAAATGACCTCCTAATAGTGAGAGATCAAAGGACCTGTTCCATCTTGGTCCTTCTTGATCTCTCTCTCTGCAGTGTTTGACACTGTGGACCATGGCGTGCTATTGGAATGTTTGCGATCTATCTGTGGACTGTCTGGTATAGTCCTCTGCTGGTTTCGATCTTACCTCGAGGGTAGGACTCAGAGGGTGGTGTCTGGGATTTTCTCCTCGGCATTAGTCTCCCTATCCTGCGGGGTACTGCAGGGTTCCATTTTGGCACCCATTTAGTTTGCAGTGTATGTGCTGCCGTTAGGAGCGATTATTAGGCAGTACGGTCTGGGTTTTCACTGCTATGCAGATGATACTCAGCTGTACATGTTCTTTGTGCCTGGTCAGGATGCTGCCTTTTTGGTCTTTAACAACTGTCTTGCCAAAATCCAAGACTGGATGAATGTGAGTTGGCTGTGGTTGAACCCAGAAAAAACTGAGGTGTTGGTTGTGGACCAGGGTCACTGGGCGGTGGGTTTGTTAGCTGGATCGCCCTCAGGTTTATGGCTTGGGTGTGTCCAGCTGACTACCTCAAACTGGGTGTGGAACCTGGGCATTGTGTTTGATGACTGTCTGACATTTAAATCTCAGGTGTCAGCGGTTGTCAAAACCTCTTTTTACCATCTGAGGAACATCGCCCGGGTGAGGCACCTGGTTCCTCCAGATGATCTTCCTACTTTGGTCCACGCTTTCGATACCTCCCGCCTTAACTACTGCAATGCCCTTTACCTTGGGCTACCTGGGGTTGAGATTCACCACCTGCAGCTAGTGCAGAATGCGGCAGCCAGGCTGCTGACTGGTTTTTCTAGGTCCAGTCACATAACGCCTCTGCTCCGCAGACTGCACTGGCTGCCAGTTTGCTGGCGAATCACCTTCAAGGTTGGTTTGCTGACCTATAAGGCCCTACACGATCAGGGACCTGCTTACCTGAAAAATCTCCTTTGTCCCTACTGTCCCCCCCACTCTCTCCGATCCACTGATGAGGGATTGCTAGAGATTCCCAGGGTTCACTTAAAAATTTTAGGGGCCAGATCTTTTACTTTCATGGCCCCAACCCTGTGGAATTCTCTACCTCGTCAGGTGAGAAACTTCCCAACTGTCCAAAGTTTTAAAGGAGCTTTGAAAACCCATCATTTTAGTAAAGCTTATGATGATTTTTGAATATTTTAATGTTGTTTTAACTATTTATTGTTTTATGTTATATTGTACAGCCACCTTGGTTTAAGAAAGGCGCCTTATATAAACAAAGAGTGATTTGATTTGATTTGATTTGATTATGGTGCTCAACCCCCAAATAATCAAGAAGTACTTATATTTAATATTGTTTTATTTCCAAATATTCAAGATTCTTCTTTTTATATTTATGCCTTTATTTCTTCAGCGCTCGTTTCACTTTAACATTTTTATTACGTTTCAGGACCACCATGTGCCTTCATCAGATAATTGTGAGCTGCTCTTTATGTTTTCAAACCTAAAATTAAACCATACAAACAAGATTTTTTTATATATATCATTCATATGCTAGCTTTCTTGTGAGTTCATTTATTTAAATGCACACAGAAAATAGATTAAAGGTGGAAACATACATGCTTATTTATATATCTAATCTCATTTCAAAATGTAAGTCCAGAAGGTTCTGTAAAATAAAAATAATTTGATCTAATGGGTTTGTCCTTTGTTATTTAATTTATTAAATTTATTCTCATAAGTATAACTACTTTATTATTTACCTTTTCTTGTGACTCAGTGGTAGTTTTAACTTTATTGGTCCTCTAGCTTTTCACTCGGACCTGTGGGGAGTAAATGACCCCTTTTCATTTTTCATGGCATTGTATTGCAACTTCCAGAAAAAAGGCATTTCTCACAGTTTCAATTAATATTAAAATGATTTATTCAGGTTTGGTTCCGCTTGATAAATTGTAATCTTCTGGTACTACACAGTGTCCTGCTAAAATATCCTGATTAGTTTCAAAAAACCTCTCACTCAGTTACCCGCACCGTTGTTCAAGACGCCAGCACTAGAAACAAAAGCACCTTCTTCCCAAAGGTGTAAGAAGGCCCGGCCTTCAGGTGTTCACGCTGGTAGCATGATTATGTCATGGAGTGATGTTCACCTTTAGAGGCCAGGTCAGTATGGAAGCCACCCAGCTCCCTCTGGAGCTTTTAGTGGCCCCCCTCCTATTATTAGTCTTACTGACTATTAAATCAAGTTAAAGAAATGGATAACTCCTTGTTTTGGTGATTGGCCGTGTTACCAAGGCAAAGTTGCATCAGGGATTCCATACACAGTTTGAGATGTCTGCTTGCTATATGGAAGGTCTCCTGATGTGCTCAGGGGCATGTCACTCAGTTTCATTCATCACCTAAATTCTAATACAATATTAGAATACTGTACGTGTAAGGTCTATAATGTATCTACAAATCCTAAGTTACATATTACGTTCTATAATTCCACCATATGCTTTTAGCTGCAGGAAGGTCATCTCAATGTATTCAGGGTCACAGGATGCTGAGTCCTGTAGGGTACAGATGAACTGAGGGTGACACAATTTTTATTAGAACCGCATTATTTTAACTCATTTTCTCTGTGGTCCTAGCCTACTATATGTCATAATGTCAACATAAATTCACTTATTTTCATCCTGAATATTTTCTTTATTCTTACATGTCCATCTCTCCCTTAGTCTCACATTCTCACTGAAGTCCTTTCATATTTCTGTTCTATTTGAATGTAGATTAGACCAAATTTTCATTAAGTCCATATCTCATTTTGTGTGTATGTAGTGTAAAAATCCACCATGTTTCCCTTCTTAACAGCATCATGTCCCTATTATCTCCTCTCAGTGGTTCCATAACCCTTTCCAGTCCCAAAAATTTTAGTGTTGAAATCTGATGTCAAAATTCTTTAAAAAGTTGTGCAAGAGGTGACCTTCAATCTTCCCTTCTTATATTGCTCTTGTGTTCCATAATTCACTGTTTAAGTGGTCATGTGGTCTGTCCTACATAATAATACGAGCAGGGACATACTATGCAATAGACAACATATTCAGTATTACAAGTTATGAAGCTTCTTATTTCAAATTTCTTGCTGGAACAGGTACTGTTCACATACTTCATCTTCACACCACTATTACAATGTGCACAGTTCCCACATGGGAAAAATCTCTTGATCTCCTTATGTAGCCATGTTCTAGGTGGTGGTGGGAGGGGGGTGGCTCCAGTGTTGTGTTTTAACTACTAGATTTCTTATGTTTTTTGTTCTTTTAGCTGTTATCCAGGGTTTGTTCTGAAAAACATTATTCCCGTGCTCAGTAGTCTGTAGAATATTCCAATTTCCTAGGATTATCTGTTTTATTTTACCAGACGCAGGGGAGTAATGCATAGACATGGTTATTTTTTCTGGGAAATCTTTATTCTTTAATGTGTCTTTCAATAAGTCTTCTCTTTTGTTTAGCTCACACCTGTGTTCCGCTTGATCTAAAACCCTATCTTTTTAGCCACTCTGTTTAAATCTCAGTCTCATATCAAGTATGTTCTTTTCATATCTGGTTTGTGTCCCACTATTCCTTTTTACTTGTAGCATCTGGCTGTAGGGTATGCTTTCCTTATGTTGTCTCGGATGTAAACTTGCAGCATGTAGCAACGTGTTTTTATATGATAGCTTGTGGTATAGGTCTGTTATAATTTTGCCATTCTCTTTAATTAATACTGGGTCCAGGTAAGGGATTTCAGTCTGACAATGACTCATGGTGAATTTCAAATATGAAGTTACTTCATTAATGTAATTGAAGAATCATGCGAGTTCTTCTTCATTGCCATTCCATAGGATTAATATGCCATCTATGAAGTGCTTATATAGAATCAGTGACGTTCTATATGTGTTGTTCTCTGAGTGAATATAGTCATTCTCAAATTCTGCCATAAAAATGTTTAAGTGGGTGCCAATGTGGCTTCCATTGCTGACCCTGTTTTCTGTAAGTAGCTCTGTCCTTTGAACTTGAAATAGTTGTTTTTTAGAACTAGTTCTGTGAGTGTTATTATAAATTCTAAGTCCAGTGTGTTGATTTCTCTACATTGTAGAGTTGTTCTAAGTGCTAACAGACCCTCTTGATGTGGAATGCTGGTGTATAGATTCCTCACATCCAGAGTTACTAAGGTTAAGGTTTCCACATTCTGTGTCTGATTTATTTCTTCTATAATCTGGATGCAGTGTTTACTGTCCTGGATGTATGAGGGGATGTTGGGTACTAGATCTTTACAGTGGTGGTCCACAAAAATGGATAGTGGTTCCATAATGGATTCCAGACCTGATATTATTGGTCTGCCTGGTGGTCATACTGCATCTTTGTGTATCTTAGGGAGGCAATAAAAAGTGGTACCTTTGGATGATTATTAATTCTGGTTTAACCCATTCTTCTATGATTCCTCTGTCTGTTGCCTCTGTTATCACACATTTTATGGTGTCTTTCAATGTCTCAAATGGAATCTTTCTCACTTCTTCATATGCGTTTTGGTCTCTAAGTTGGCGTAGACACTCTGTCTGATAATCTGTAATTTTGTATCACTATGGCACCCCCTTTATCCACTGGTTTTATAATAATACTGTTGTCACTTGCTAGTGTGTTCAAAGCTTCTCTCTCTTCTTTTCTTAAGTTGTAATGGACTTTTTGTGTTTCAGATTCCTTCACTATTCATTCTACTTCTCTATTCACCTTTTCTAATTATTGGACAGTTCAAGCTCTGCCACACTGAACAGCCACAGATAGGAATGGTTTTCTTTATAAACCTCATTACTGTTTTAAAAAACAAAATAAATAACTTCTTTGTTTTGAAATCAGTCTATTATATAACAAATATAGCACACTGCGGACTGTGGGTTATACTACAACATCTGCACATATTGGGTGGTTTAAGGCGCTCATCATAAATGCTGCATGCCTCACAATGCACCCAAATTCTGTGTATATGTATAAGTATAACCATTGCCCCATTGCATATTATCCCTTACATTGATAATTGGAAATAGATGACTCAGTTAGCATGAGAAAATATGAAGGGAAAGAAATTAGACGTTAGCAGTCACAGAGGTTATGAACGTGGTTGAACAGGATCATCCTGAAGGAGCTACCAGAGATACACTTCTTGATGTTTTGAGGGAGAGAGTTCCATGTAGTAGGGGCTGCAACATATAGTGGTGGCCAATGGCAGGTTCCAGAATAACATAAGATGCCAAGATACTACTATATTTATGCCCTAAATTGTGACAAGTTTTAACTCTAGGAATCACTAAGTATTAAATAGGCATCAATTTCTCCTTCTTCACCGCCTGTGTTCTCCCAATCCACCCCCAATTTCCACCTCATCCCCCCACTACTGTAGCCCTTTTGGTACAGACTATACAATAGAGCTTCTAGGAACAATTTGCAATTAGTTGCCCAAAAGAAAACACAGTTGCCAAAATCACAAGAAAGGACAATTTATTAATATATAGTGCAGATATGGTAAGCTGCCTCATACTGTACTTAAATCCACAAATACCTGTGGGGATCCATTAGCTCACACATACCCAGACAATCTGCAGAGAACAGCATATATGAAAATTTGACCCAACACCCAAATGTGTAACATTGTTTTTTTTATACCCCTGATAGCAGATAGCAAAAAGAGCCATTCAAACAGGGAAGGAGTTCTCTGCGATAAATCATAAATTACACAGAAGCTCAGTCACAGAACTCCTCCTAGCATGAATAACTGCTGTCCACACCAAAATTTGTTCAAAAGTTACAGCAGTTTACTCAAGGAGCTTAGGAATAACAGTGTACCTCTCACATGTAACTTTTGAACAAATTTTGGTGTGGACAGCAGTTATTCATGCTGGGAGGAGTTCCGTGATTGAGCTTCTGTGTAACCCTAATAACAGATGTTGGTGGAGTACCATACTTAACCCTAGATTGGTCAGGATCATATGGTGTGCTTGTTTGTGCAGAAAATAATGTTATTTGAAAAAAGTAACATCATACACAACACAAAAGAACTAAGAAATTTAACAATGGGTATACACATAAGACAGTGTGTTATTCATAAATGTTGCAAATACATTTTTGCTAACTCTGACTTCGTCACATCACAAGATTGCATGATGCAATTAGCAATGCTGTCTGACTATGCTATTAGATGGTATTATGGCATTAGAGGCGAGTTTGGTAATTTCTTATTATTACTGAAATACATGCTGTCAGCAGATGGTGCTTCATTGGATTGCACTGGAAACAGAAACAACATTTCTGTATTACTGAGGCTGTCTAGGTGAAAGATGACACACTAGGAAAAACAGCAACTGTTAGTTCATAAGTCTAAAGTCTAAAAATAATTCAACATGGTGAAGAAGGAGGTCCTGGGGGCAACAATATCACCTCCTCTTCTGAGGGTTTTTTAACTTTTCCCCAGTCACTGCTTAAGAGATTCTCCACATGCTCCTGTCACTGAACCCTCACAAGTACAGCCCTGATGGCCTTGACCCTTGACTACTTAGAATCTCTGCCCCTGCTATTGCCCTCCCCCATTTACTACTAGGATTTACTACTAGGAGTAGATGGACAAAAGGGAGCTTAAATCCCATCCGAATTGTCCCCAACACATGTGGGTATGTTTAAACCATCTTATACTTAAAGTAAAATAGTCTATCCAATATGTTTTTAAATTCCAGGAAGCTAGCTGCTTCAGCTCCCTCCTTAGGTAGCCTATTCCAGGCGTTTAGGCTCCTTATTGTAAAATATTTCTCTCCTTTTGATGTGTGGGCCCTAAGTACAACTACTTTCTTGCAATGGGATCTAAGATTATCTCTAGTATTACTAAAAGCAAGGCAGCATTGATTCACTAGTTCTGATGAGTGCAACACTTTATATAAAAGCAAAAGATCTCCTCTCTATCTTCTCTGAAGTAAAGAGAACAGACAGTTTCTTTTAGTTGATTTTCATAAGATAATCCCTTCAGCCATGGAATTAATTTAGTTACTGATTGTTGCATGCCTTCAATCATGTTAATGTCTTTTATTAGATAAGGTAACCAGACTAGATATCCATAGTCAAGTTTTGGCCTAATGTAACTATTTTATAGAGGGATGATACACTGATCTGATCTACAGATAAATGATTGTTTTATTTTTTTAATAAGACCCCTTGTTTTAAAGGTTGCCTGGTGACAGTGGTCTGTGGATGTAAGGGTATTATTAATTTTGACCCCAAGATCTAATTCAGATGTAACCTTGCACAGAATATGGTTACCTAAAATATAACTACAGTATAGTTACGGTTTTTGATACCATAATGAAGTATGACACATTTATTGATGTTAAACTGCATCCCATTAAGTAATGACCATTCCATTATCTTATTTAGGTCATTTATCATTATCAAGTGTTGGTTAAAGGTATCAACCTTACCACATAATTTTAAGTCATCAGCAAATTTTACCAGGCTACTTTTGATATAATTTTTTACGTCTCTAATAAAGATACTGAACAGTGCTGAGCACAAAACTGAGCCCTGAGGGACACCATTTGTTAAGTCTCTCCTTCTCTCAATGTGCTGTCCCCCAGGCCTGGAAAGCTGCCAGAGTAATACCCCTGTACAAAGGATGTGATCAAGCCTCTCCTGGCAACTACTGCCCTATTTCTCTCCTTCCCTCAATGTCCAAACTACAGGAATCTCTCATCCTCATTAGACTCTGCAATTTAATTTCCTCCTCCAAGTTCTTCTTCCCCAATCAATCTGGATTCAGAAAAAAAAACCTCCACAGTGACTTCCCTGAAACATGTCACTAACACCATCCTGAGAGATATGGACCGTGGGCTCATCATCACCACCACCACCATTTTTATCAATCTTGCTAAAGCTTTCAACTCCATCTTGTACACCCTTCTCCTATCCAGACTCCACTCTGCTGGTCTCTCTTCCCATGCTGTGGACTGGTTTAATTTCTACCTCTCTGGGCACACCTAGTGCATCCATGCTGGGGATATTCTTGCCCCCCATCCTAGCAGGCTTCCCCCACGGCTTTATACATGGCTTCATCCTTTTCTCCATCTTCTTAAATGGCCTTCCCTATGTCTGTACCTCCTCACATATACCCCAATACCCTGATAATACCATATTTTATGCCTAAAGTCCCTGTACATCCAAGTTCAATACAAACTCCAAAGGGATTTTTCTCAGGTCCATCTCTGGTTCCAAGAGAATCAGCTGAAAGTAAACATACAAAAAACAGTAGCAATGACCTTCAGCACCACTCAAAAACTCTAAAAACCCTACCCGCTCCCCTCCTTCTCCACCCTTGATGGCACTACCCTTGACAAAGTAACCTCCTTTAAGTATTTGGGAATCTGGCTTTACAGCTACCTGAACTTCTCCACCCACATAAGCCACATTCATTCCAAACTCTGCCCAAAGTGAGAAGCAATGTTCAGGAACAAGGATGCCCTCTTCCTCCCAGTATGCTGTGAGCTTCTCTCAAAAACAATTCTTCCTGTATTTAACTATGCAGATATTGTCTTCAGTTCTGTCCCTTCCTCAGCCCTCTCTAGGCTTGCCACTCTCTTCAATGCTTTCTGATGCTTTGCCTCCAACCCTTCCCTCCAATCCTATCATGGCACTCTATATTCTTCCCTCTCCCTTCCTTCCCTCTTCTCACAACACTGGCTGCATGCCTCCACAATTCATCTCTAAATGCTGTTTTGGGACACTCACCCCCTACCTCTCCTCTCTCCTCTCCCCCTCTCCCCATCCTCATATCAGCTCCTAACCAAGGACCCCAGCTCGTTCTCCCTCCCATGCCTATAATCAAACTCAGGGCTAGCTGCTTTCTCTTACTGACTCCCTCACGAGAGGAACTCACTCCCCATCATCCTTCAATGCTCCCCCTCTCTTCCCTCTCTCAAACATGCTCTCTGCCAATTCCTCTATAACTGTTGTACCTGCACTCTGCCCTCCTGATACCTTGCACCCTCTTACTATTTTCTGCATCACCCCCTCATCTTCATCACTCTCTTCTCTTCCTTTCCCATTTTCTTATGAATATATTGCTCTTTATATGTATATATTGCCATCCTCTCTGTGTTTTATGACAATCTGTTCTCCTTCTAATTTTAATAACTACCTCTGTTAAAGATTCCTTTTTGTACCCATTCCCCGAGTTGCACCTGGAAACAAGCCTTGGCTCAGCGTGACTTTCCTGGTCATCAATTTTAAATAACTAAATAAATTGATTAGGCTAATCATTGTTTCTTTTTCCTTTATTAAAGTTTTTATCCTCCTTTCTTCGGGGTGGGGCAGCTGCATCAGCCAAGTCCCAGACCATGAGGCTGGCTTTCTACGTCTCCCTGCTCCACCTCTCCCATCAAGCACCTGGCTGAAGGTTTCCCCGAAAGTTCCCTCTTGTGGCAGGGATTAAATAGGAGGGTCATCCTCCTCCATCTCCCCATGCTTCAAATCCAAGTCAGACCAGTCACTCTCTGAGCAGCGGCACAGGTGTGTAGATTGTTGGATCAGGCTCCATGTAGCCCCCAATGTCCCTTTTCTGCTTTACTGCCCAACCCCTCCTGTGGAGTACAAGACTCACACGTGGAGGTGCACCAATATTATGTTCCCCTGCAGAGCACTCCCCTTACTACATCTCCCTGACCTGCTCTACTCCTAGGCCTCCACCTGGATGCAGCCAATGCTGAAATGACAAGCCTCTCCTCCTTGGGAGAGGAGAGCAGTCCCTTGGACACTCAATCCTCTCCCCCCAGTTGACCTCCAGTGACCCAAATCTATTCCTGAACCCAGGCCACCAGTGTGGCAGGAGGTAAGGTGCTTTGCAGCATCACAGCCCTTAGCACCACTGGACCACCTAGGCTAACCATAGCTGACTGAAGTTCCTTAGAGTTACTGGTTGTCAACTTAGTGCAATTGAAGAATACCACCTTTGCTAACAATGTTTAGCATGCCCTGGGCATGGATAGGATGATCCTGCTTTACAACCTTAGTAGGATAATTGTGGTGGGGACTGAATAGTAGCTCATATAGGCATTGGATGTTAACACTGTGGTTACATTCATATATTAGGAATAAATACTTCAGTTTGCTTTTTATTCTCAGGGACAGGAGACCTAATGGTGGGTATCCTTGTTGTAACATAATGCAAGTCTGCACCTGCGGCAGACTGAGCAAGGCCATGAGAAAGCCAGTTATGTGAACATTTTGCTATTAGCAGTCTGGTTTACTACTATTTTTTTTTTACTTTTTCTCTGTAAAAGAAGTTAATACTGGGAAATCAATGCCTATGTTCTTTTTACAAACTAAGTGACATACTTCCTGTTCTTATGGGCAGGTTAAAAAGTAGCATGGGTACAATATTGGGGTGGGGTTTGGAAAAGCTAAAAGGGTTAAGTCAATAAATATGTGGAACTTGATGACATGCACTCAAAGATGCATAGGGAGGCTGCAGAAGTGACAGTGGAGTCAGTTGCAGACATATTCAACTGCTCACTGACCACAGGGATTGTCCTTATGGACTGTAGGACTGCAGATGTGGTCTGTCTACACAAATATGAAAGGAAGAAAGAGCCAGAGAACTATAAGCAATCTGCCCGACATCTGTTGTGGGTAAGAGTATGAAGTCTATACTTAAGAAGGAATTAGTGTACTTTTTAGTAGAAAATGTGCTATAGGACCCCATGTAGCATGAGTTCATTGGGGGAGAGACCACAAAAATGAATCTAATTAACTTGTTCAACTGGGTGACCAGGACAGTAGATAAGGGACAGGCAGCTGATAAGGTGAACATGGATTTCAGCAAGGCATTTGACTCTGTTCCCCACCAGAGACAGGGAAAGAATATTATAGTGTTAGGGGTGAAGAAAAATGTAATACTTGGGTGGAAAGCAGGATGTGCAGAAAGCTGTAAAGCATTATGGCTAATGGGGATTTCACAGAAGCAAGGGAGGTAACAATCAGAGAACCACAGTGATCAGTACTGGGCCGTGTCATTTTCAGTGTATTCATTTATAATACAATAAAGACACTGCCCATAATGCCTTCCCATATGTTATTTATGTAGTTATTTATTTATTGTATGTCTTCCAAATTCCATATATCAGCAATGTATACTGTTGTGTTGATTACTTTTTATTGTATGCCTTCCAACTCTCCCACTCCCCAGGACACACCATGAGATGAGCAACTTGTTGTTCAGTGTGCTCTTCCTTGTGAAACTTTTAAATAAATAAATAAATAACAGCTCCTACCCTCCTACAATAATAATGATGCTCCTGCCCTCATTCATCACTGTCAATGTTACCACACTTTGGTTTTATCATCTCTTGATAACAGACATCTCCTCCACTGTACTAAATTTGTCTCCAAATTCTGATTTGACTCCCTCCCCAATTATCTCAACTCTTCCCTAACAATCCCCCCACCATCCACCCATTCGCTTAGGTCCTCAGTTTCACGTACTTTAGGTGTCCCATTCCATAAGACTACTGTCAGCCAGGCAGCCTTCTCGTACTGCTTCCCTAAACTGTGGAATCCTCCCCCCCCCCAGATTCACCTTTCTTCTTCCCCTTCCTCTATCTCCTCAGCCTTACACAATTACCTATCTGTGAACTGTAACTGCAACTGAGCAGACCATGTTGATCTAAATAGGCTGTAATAGTTATCCAATTACAGCACTTACGGGCCATCTGTTCACTATGATGTAATGGAATATACATACCAACTGTAATTTCGTGATGCCTTTTACTGCTTGTTAATTTTTCTCTACTGGTAATGTACCCTATGCATAATTGGCACTATATACTGTTTTGTTGTTTGCCTATGACTTATTTGTATATCTTCCAATTCTCATATATTGGCACTATATAATGCTGTGCTGATTACATTTTATTGTATGCCTTCCAACTACCCCACCTCCCAGGATGCTCCATGAGACAAGAAACTTGTTGTTCAGTGTGCCTTCCTGGAGAAACTCTTAAATAAATAAATAAATAAATACATAAATAACATAGGGGAAGGTATTAAGTGCAGTGTCTGCCTGTTCACATGGATATACTCTGTAATCCCTAAATTCGGTATGATGACACTCAGTATACCTAGTCAATCTGCCTGAAATGTACAGCACTGAATGGATCATATGCCCAACAGCAATAATTTTGGTATTATGACCAAAAATAGGTGTAAAATGCAGGGAACGTGGCCCCTTGCACCCCCATGTGGGGCTCTGCCACCCACACCCTCCAAGTAAAATAACAAACTCCGAGGGGGAGTGGACCCCAGAGTAAAAAAATAAATGTTACAGGGGGGTGTCTCCCAAAAGGATATGCTCGGCCCAGAACCCAGGTCTGAGGGAGCGTAGGGGCACAGCTGCAGGTTGTGTAGCCCTGTATACCACTGGAGCAGCTTGTCCAACTCCTGGAATCCACTGTCCCTTGATATGCAAGAACAGGGGTAAGGTAGCAATCTGTCACATCTGCTACCTTACCCCTGTAAAAATCTGTTGGAGAATCCATTCCAGGGATGTTCACTATCGGGACACTACACCTATCAGGCAATAGTGACTGGGCAGGTGTGTGTCAGGATATTGAACCACAGGAGAACATAAGGGTATCGTTCACATATGTCACAAAGGTCTCTGTAAGGGTAGCCACAACGGAAAAGATAAGGGAACTCAGGGAGGATCTGGGTAGGTTGTAAAGCATGTTAAAGATCTGGCAGCTGTGCTTCAATGTAAAAATTAAAAAACATGCAATATGATGCACACTGGGTAAAGGAACCCAACAGTACCTATTGATGTAGGAGGGGGTGGTACTGGAAAACACCAAGAAGGAAAAGGACCTGGAAGTAATAATAGAGAGCCTGAGAACTATAGCGCATTGATAACAGAGCTAAAGGCAATGTAAAACAGAATGCTGGAATGCATAGGGATGGGAATACACCACAGAAGTTGGGAGGTGATTCTCCAATTATACAGGTCCCTGGTGAGGCCACATTTATAGTACTGCACAAGGTTCTGGAGTCCACACCTATGGAATGACTGCAACAAAGTGGAGGCAGTACAGCACAGGGAAATCAAGATTTTTCAGGGACTAGGAAGTAAGTCATATGAGGACAGACTGCAGAACATTGAAATGTTCTCCCTCAACAAGAGGAGGAAAAGGGATGACATGGAAGAAAAAACAAGTACCAGGATGGGCTAACAATGGAGAAACCTGAATGTGATAAGTAGGATGGATGTCAAGGAACTAATCTACTTGAGTTCAAATACAGTCATGAGGGTGCGCTTACTTAAAATTACAGTTGGGGGGATTCAAGAAGGATGTTTTCAAGCATTTTTTCTTAGAAAGAGTAGTGGAACAAGCTGCTGGAAGAAGAAATGCCAGCCGAATCAGGGATCTATGATGCTGGTTCAACAATACTTTTGTTGACTGACATCTCAGTGACGGGATTTGTCAGCCACAAGTTGTGGTAGACATAAATCCAGTACAGTATGTCTCCCAGAGGTGTTTTTCTATTGTGGTGCTTCACCCCTGCACCTCCATACTACGGATTGTCAGTGTGCCCTTGTCTCAGGCACACTAAACACAGCAATCTGTTGGCAAAGTGTCTATTTTGCTGACTGCAAGGTATGTCACTGTTGGGTCAACATGCCCCAAATCAATAAGCAGTTTCAAGCAGGGATGGTACAGATATGTGCTTTTAGCCAGAATAGGGTAGGCAAAGATTAAGGGATCATATGGATGTTTAGGGCAAGTGTAGAGTAATTATGTATGACAGGTAGACTGATCAGGGTGCTAGTCCTTTGCTACCATTACTATCTAAGTATCCAAGTAATTCCTAGTTTTGTGATGTGAACCTCATACAGTTTTGGAGATATTCTTCTAGTAGGAAGGATTTGGGTCAAGTCAGATCCAATACATTTTAAACTATGCACATTATCCAGTGGGATGAGCATGATCATAGTTGCAGTGAATGAAGCCAGTCTTACCATTGAAGAGGCTAGTCTTGGTCTTAGAATATTAAAGGAAAACAGTCAGCACTAAGAGCCTTACACCCAAGTGTTGAGCTGTTCCCAATTTGAACATGGTTTGCAAAACCATTTTTTAATGATTTCTGCAGTATATTATAATAGATTGTATCAGGCTGATTTTGCTTACTTCCAATCTGACATTTGCTTTAATCAAAAATCTCAGATACCTCTGCAGTTGCCATCAGAGGAGGACTGCAGTAGAAGGAGATTCCATGAGCTGATATGCATATTAGAGCTTCCATAAGCTTAGATCAGATGTTTGCCAGTCCTGCTGGTTACCCAGCACTACGTGCAGTCCTCTGCAACGCTATGTAGCACTGGGAGGCTAGCAGGACAAGCAAAGACAAGACCAGAGATAATAAAATTTTAACATGCTCTTCAAGCTATTGAATCTCTCACCACTACAGCCCTCCTCTGATGTCAGCAGCCAGGGATAATGAGATTTTTGGTTAAAGCAAATGCCAGCTTGGAGTATCAGTGGCTCAGTAGGTAGAACACTTGCCTCTGGGGACAGAAGTTCAGAAGGTTATGGGTTGTAGCCCCACACCAGGCACTTGGGGTATTACAGATAACTGACAATTTATTGCAGCACAATGGGGTATTGAACTGTTCTAGAGTGGTCCTTCAGATGAGATGTTAAACTGAGGTCCCATCTGCCCATCTTTGGTCAGTGTCTAGGTTGAAGTAAAATATCCCATGGCACTTATCTAAGTAGAGCAGGAGTGTTTTAATTGCTGCAAAAGTATCTACAAAAAGTAAACTTTCAATCCAGTTGAACATCACCCATAGCACAGCCTCTTAAAAAAAAAAGAAATGACAAAAAGACACAGGACCCAAAGTAACAGAAAGAAAGAAAATCATGCATGTACTGCTAACCTCTACTGTGACAATCCAATACTCATCAAAAGCCAACCAACCAACAAACAAGCAAAACTAAAAAGCAGTACAGACAACAAACCCATCTATTACAACCAAGTAGCCTGTTTACAAAGAGCTAAATATTGTGGTTTTGACATTTACTGATATTCCCGATCACATAAAACTCTTAATTCCTTTGTAGCATTAAGACACAGGGCCCAGATATTCCGAGTTGCGCGATGGCTAGGCAGCTTGGCGCCTACGCGCTAAACCCACCGATGCTACCTCAATATTCTAAAGGAAAAGTGCATGGCAAAAATCCCAATGTGCCGGAGTGCATCAGTGATGTATACAGGTGCAGGTAGAGGGGGCATGCCCATGCATACTCTGCACAGTCCGATATTTTAGCCTGGGATGTGCCGAGCCATGCATGCACAACCCCTACCTGCGCCAGCACAAAGTTGATCCAAAAAAAAAGGAACAATGGATGGCCACCCACAGGTGAGTTGTTGCATTGCAGGGCACAACACGGCAGCTGCCAGCAGTGGGTGGCCACCTGAGCTCTTGCTGCACCTCCCTGGTGGTGCCCCCCCCATGTCCGATTGCGGGCATCAGTAGAAAAAGATTCATCCATAATCCCTGGTGGTCCAGTGGACCCCTGCCCGCCCGATCATGGGCTAAGTAAATAAATAAACTGCATCAATATCCCTGTTGGTTCAGCGGACCTGCAAGCCCAATCACAGGCTAAGTAAATAAATAAACTGCATCAATATCCCTGGTGGTCCAGTGGACCTGCAAGCCTGATCGAAGGCTAAGTAAATAAATAAACTGCATCAATATCCCTGGTGGTCCAGTGGACCTGCAAGCCCGATTGTGGGCTAAGTAAATAAATAAACTGCATCAATATCCCTGGTGGTCCAGTGGACCTGCAAGCCCGATCGTGGGCTAATAAATAAATAAAAACCATCAATATCCTGGTGGTCCAGTGGACCCCACCCACTGCCACTGAATACCACCGCCCTTCTGCCCCGGTCAGCGGAGGGAGGCAGCACCCCCACCCACCTGCTGCCCGCCCCACCAACTGACACCTTTGGTGGCTATCGCCCATTGTTCCAAAGCATGAGCCAATGGGTGTGCAGCCCATACCATACTACACATTCCAGATATTTGAGTTGATCTCATTCACATATCTGGAGTGTGTAGTACAGTGTGTAGCTCATGCTGTGGACCAATGGGCGTACAGCCCTTCCGACGGTGTCAGTCGGCGGGTGGCAGAGCAGCAGGTGGGTGGGTTGCTGCCGCCCACTGCTGACTGGGGAGCGGCCAGTGGGATTCAGTGGGCGGGGGGTGGGGGTCCACTGGACCACCAGGGATATTGATGGGTTTCATTTATTTACTTAGCCCGCGATCAGGCTTGCAGGTCCACTGACCACCAGGGATTTATGATTTCTTTCTTTTTTACTGCAGCCTGCGATTGGGCTGTGGAGCACATTGCCATGTTGCAGGGGGCATCGTCCCCGACGGCTGCTTCCTGGCAGGGTGCCAGTCCCAAGTCATCGGGGATCGACACACCTGTATGCAAATGGGGCCATAATGACATGCAAATGGCCCCACGTGAGCCTTGCATACACTATGGCCCATTTGCATGTCAAGTTTTGAATATCACAGTTGCTGTGCCTTGCACAATGGAACTTGTGCTAGTGCATCCCCATGCTCCACTCTGGCCACTGGTGCTGGTGCACTGCCACTGTGCCATGCATACTGCGGGAGGCCAGGGTGTGATATTCAACTATGCTGTGCCATGAAAATACAAAATCACACATGCCCACACAATGCAAAGCATCATGGGCTGCATATGCAAATCACCACAGAATGTTATGCTGGTCCAACTTTAAGCAAAATTGCATGGTGCCAAAAGGCCTCTCACACAGTTTGCAAAGGGTGCTAACAGAAGACATAGACCCATGTTTCATCCTACCAGGACTCATCAGTATGCCTCGTCTGTTTGACACCCCAGTGGAATGGACCAGCTACCCTAAGACAGAGTGTCTTGGATATGTTGTGGTGAACCCATTAAAATAAAAAAGCATTTAAAAGACAAAGAACCTCTGTGTGCAAACACTGAGGAAAGGTTTACCCCGAAGGGCATTTGGCTGGGAAGCCAAGTTTCAAGAAAATACAAAATCACACATGCCCACACAATGCAAAGCATCATGGGCTGCATATGCAAATCACCACAGAATGTTATGCTGGTCCAACTTTAAGCAAAATTGCATGGTGCCGAAAGGCCTCTCACACAGTTTGCAAAGGGTGCTAACAGAAGACATAGACCTGTGTTTCGTCCTACCAGGACTCATCAGTATGCCTCGTCTGTTTGACACCCCAGTGGAATGGACCAGCTACCCTAAGACAGTGTGTCTTGGATATGTTGTGCCATGGCACAGCTCCGTTGAATATCACCCAGTCAACACCCTTGTGCAGCCAAGTTGCGCTGAGCCCAAGCTTGCGCCACAGCCTGGCGCAGTTTGAATATCTGGGCCAGGATGTCTAGCAGAACAGCCTTTTGCAGGAAAAAAACAGCACTGTGTTTGCCACATGCACCACTTTAAACATGCCATAATGATGCACAAAGTACTATAGTCCCACAATGTCCAAACCTTGGCAAAAGAGCAGTATACTAAAAGGACATATGTAATGATTGAGAATGTAAATGCCTTTCACAGACATCCCAGTTTCTGCCAGAAATATACTGTAAGAGCAAGGAAAAAACAGATCATGCATTTTTTTCCAGCTCCTGAATACAGTGTTCCCAAAGACAAACAAGGTCAAAGGCTTTCTTAAGCTTGTAGGTATTCCTAAGCTGGACTTACCATTGGTACAGGGGCAGATTACATTCATCATTCTGGCAAGGACTCATGAATCCATCAGTTGTTTCACAATCACCAAAGGTATAATTCTACCAGTCATATAAAAAATTGGGTATTTCAAAAAGATGAGATAATATATTCACACAACTTCATTCTGGAGAAAGAGGAAACCTGCAGAAAAGACAGCCTCCATTGTCTCAATTTGAAAAAGCATGTACCCAAATATCCATGGAAAAATGACAGTGTGTGACATAAAGGATGGTCATAATGTGCTTCTAAAGCAGTAAAAAGAGTCACACCATAATCGTTCAAAAAGGGACCCAGAGTTTGGTTAATTTCAATGCAGGTGGCTTCAAAAAATGTATGAAAACGACTGTGAAAAAAAAAGGGGATTGCCCCCCCCCCCCATTAGGTGGTCTATACATATGATTTCTTTTTACTGGGTGTAACTGACTACCCCAAAGAAGTCTAAAAAAGTTACATAATGCTTAGTTTCTAGATTCTTCAGGGGGAATGCAAAACTGATGTTAAAAAAAATGGGAATACCGTAGGACACGAACAGTCTTTTTACTTTCATCGTAGGCCATCTGTTATATCTAGAAACTTTATGTTCTACTAATTCCAAAATAGTTTTCAAATTCATGATGGCCTTAACCTCTGAATCAAATTGAGTACCCAGGATTGTCACTAGGTTAGTCACAATCTTGAGTACCAAAATGTTATCTGGACACTGTTATTGCAACTGTCCTAAAGCCAAGACAATGCATTTCTGTTTGGTTAACTTGTGCCCACACAGCTATAGAAAATGATTTGAATATTTCCACCACATGAAATGTGGATTCCTTGCTCCTGAGTAATATGCTGGTATCATGTGCATATGCCAATATAATGGGAAATGTGAGATGGTCTGTAGAACAATGTTTGGACCCTCACAAATCATTATTTGTTATTCTTCCTACTCTGGAGAGTCCAGTCCAAACAGATAGAGTATAGACTAAGGGGACATCCCTACCTGACCCACCCCCTTATTACACTGACATGTCATCAGACATAACTCTCACCCATTCAATAAGTAAACAAGCTATGATGGGTACAGTATAGGAGACTGGGGTGAGCATTAGTGCTGATGACTTCAAGGCACACACCTCAACACCTGTCAGTGTCTGCATGGTGGTGGTAGGGTTTTAGGGTTGGAAACCCTAACACCACATTTCCCTGCTTTTGTTGCTTTAGCATGCTCCCTAACTGATACATTAATTAAGTTTTTTTTTCCAGTGAATTTCCTTACTTTTTCAGATAGTATAATAATATCCTTATTTGTCTGTGGGAGCGCAGGCCCAGAGGGCCCTGCTTTCCCATCCCTACAGTAGATACAGTATATGCATATATGTATGTAGCTGTGGAGGGCCCTGTGCTTCCATTTATAGGATAACAGTGACCAACTTGTCAGAACAGACATCTTATTATCCCACCTGATTTACCCGGGTACAAACAATATTCAAATCCATGCCAAAACATAATTCTGCAAAACTGCAACACCACTCTATGCCTCAGGTGTGAAAATGCATTCTGGAGGATTTGAAAAATGACAGCTGTGACATACATGAGTTAGTGTAATAAAAAGGCTATGTTGAATAGCTGGGATCAACATATTTAACATTTCTGAAGTTATGAGCGGCCGTATCGATATTGCAACAAATGGTCAGAACGTTGGCATTTTTTTACATCTTGCCCCCAAATTTTCAACATAGTCTTATTTTTATCCCCATCTCATAAATCCCATAGATCACCATATTCAAATCCATGCCAAAATGCCATTCCACACCACAGGTGTGAAAACACATTTCAGGCAGGGTGTGAAAAATAACAGCTATATTGTTCATGAGGTGGTGTTAAAAATGGCTATGTTGAAAATGTGGAGTCAAAATATTAAAAATTTAGAAAGTTATGTGTGTGTAGAAATATTTCAACAAACACCCATAACTGGGCCATGTTTAGGAATGTGTTTACCAAATTTTCAACATGAGCTTTTTGGGACCCCACCTCATGAACACTGGCACTGTCATTTTGTTAATTCATCCTGAATGGTGGTTTCATGCAGTGACCATGGAATCACCTTCCGGCTCAATTAATGAAAAGACAGTCACAGTGTTCATGTGGTGGGGTCTCAATAAGTTCTTGTTGAAAATGTCATGAAAAAATACCTAAAAAAGTTACGAACATAAGTTGAAAATGCCATTGAAATACATCATATGGCACTTTCCTTGATTCCTCAGTTTGTGGTTCAGCTTTGAAGAGTGCAAGACATGTCCCATGCCACAGAAGATGACAGCCGATGACCTTCAGAGGTAAGTATAGGGTAAGGGGGAGTCTGGGGTGGTTGGTGCTCAGTGGGATTGTCGGGATGGGGAGTGGGATGGTGGGGATGATGAGGGACTGTTTTCCGTTTTTCAGGTTTACAAAAAAGACATTGAGGGATGGTTTTCTTCTTTTCAGCAACAAAGAATATAGGATGCTTGTGGTGGAGCCACTATCCACCAACAAAGAGGAGTTGATGAGACAGGGCCACTATACACCAGGAAGTATCACAAGCATATGTGGTCATGCATCAGGCATTAGGAATTGGGGAGGGAGGGAGGGAGGGAGGTCACTAGACCACCAGGTAATAAAAATACTTTTATAAAAATTAACTGGAATCAGAGGCAAAGACATTGTACTCTGGGATCAATAGAACATGGAAGGGTGGTGGAATTCTGCCATACACCAAGGAAGAGGAATTGGAGAGGGGGGCCACTAGACCACCAGGAAGTGTAAGAAAGATATGTGGTCAGGCATCGGGTATCAGGGATTAGGGAAGGAGGGCCACTAGATCACCAGGAACTAAAAATAATGAAATGCTAAAAAATACTAGAATTGATGGCTGAGAAATTGAATTCTGGGGTCAGTCCAGTGTGCAGAACAGGGCACTGAGCAGGAGGAGCTCAACAGCCATATTTAAGTTACTGATATAAAGTTCTCATGCCTTGACCCCCTTTCCCTGGGATGTCTTAAAATAGGAAAACATACTTGAATTAGGTAAACACCAACTGGTATTTACCTAATCAAGGCCTGAGGAATCAGATTCTGGGATCAAATTCCCTGAAAAATGCACAGAATTGTTTTTGTCCATGTACATATTTGTGCCACAAATTGCAACAGGTGTCCCATGAAACAAGAAAAGGTGTTTTGCAAAACACTGACTCATTTTGTTGAAATTTGCAGCAAAAACTCTCCTTGTTTCATGAAACAGCTGAAACAATTTTTGTCACAAATACGTCTGCAGACAAAAAAACATATTTCTGAGCATTTTGGGTCCAAACTGGTCCCAGAATCAGATTAATCGGGCCCCAATTAGGTAAACACAACTATTTTTGTTTACCAATTGCAAGTATTTTTTGAAATATTTACATTTGTTTGCTGTGCTAACAGAAAAAAAGGTGGCTGAATCTCAACAAACCTTTCTGCATTTGCAGCAAAAAAAAGTTGTGTTGAGGCTGCCAGCTAATTTTTCCATTTGTAAATAATGGGGAACTTTGAAACGTATTACCCTTTGAATGGATTAATATTTTTTCAGATAACATTCAAAAGACATATGTGCGACCCAAGCCTGAAATACCCTAATAGTTTCAGACCAAACGCCCAAGCCATTATGAGAAATGGTGCGACAAAGGATTTGCATAAAATTGATAATTTTCACATTTTTTGACAATCCATATATCCACACCCACAAATTCAACATGAACAAAGCTTGCCATATCAAGAGATATTTGGCCTCGATGGCGCATGCAAAATTTCATATGAATCAGACAAATGGTTGCAAAGTTATTAAAGTGCAAAATTTGGGGTTTATCATAGAAGTGACCGTTAAACCCTAAATATATTATGATATGTATCGAGCTGTACCCATTGAACTTTAGCTATACTGCTGCTGTACAAAAACTGTTTGTATTACCTGTCTTCCAAATCCCCTTTTCGGCAGGATGCACCTGCAAACAAGCAACCATGCTCAACATGCCTTCCTGATGAAACTTTTTAAATAAAAAAATAAAAAAAAATAATGAAGGAGTCTATTATTTTTTTGTTTTCCTTCATTCTGACTGAAATAAAAAACTCCTAAAATCTTGTTTTGTATATTCCCACTACTCTTTTAGATTGTCATATGCAGCAGTTATTGTACACTGTGCTTTAAACATATCTAACCATTTTTCTTTTATATTATCAATCTTTTTTTGCAATAAATATTTTATTAAATAATTTAGAACAATGGAACATAAAAACAACAAGATATCATAACATTTTCATTTTGAAAGATATATTACAACAAAGATGTATTATGATACTAGTACTGAATTTAAAAACTTTTTTTAAATGACTAACACCATTACATCTGCTAAGTTGCCTAACAACTTTAACTCAAAACAGAACATCTATCTTGGATAAATCTTATTGACTAAAATCTGGGAAGGGGCCTTAAACAAGGCTAAATAAGTCTAATTTGCTCTATACTATATAGCGGTACAGATGTATTTAATCTCCAGGGATTCCTGGTTAGAAGGACCATGTTATCAAGGCTACATTGACATGCCACTGCTAGGTGATCTGATATCTCAACTGCTATCATTTTCACTTCACTTACCCAAACAACTGAGGATACAAATAAAAAGTTAATTCTTGTGGCTAATGTTCCTTTGATAAATGTTGCCCTGGAAATACCTTAATACTGTAAAAAACTGTCCTGAGGCCAACCTTATGGATCCTTTCTTTTAAATAAATGTATAGTTTCCCTGTCTCTTTTCTCCTATCTTGAAGGGACAATCTACAATTGAAGTCACAATCTAATATTACTAATTTACTTGTAAGTAAATTTGGTCTTTTCTTTTGGAATAATGCCACTCTTGCAGCTTTTGTCAGTGGGCATAAATGTTTAGCAGTCTAAAGCACTTATCTCCCACAAATACATCAACCAACAATGCTCTCCCTGGTCCGATATCTACTAATTTTAATAGTTTTAATTGCACATAGTGGAAAAGAATACCTACCCTATCACACCTGTCCTTACCCTATGACCAAAAAGAAGGACCCTTCCCACATTTGTTTTTTGCAGAGGATATTTCAAATAGTGTTTTGATTCTTGTGTCTTGAAAAAATATCACATTGCCAGGAAGATAATATAAAATTGTCATGGTAGTTAGTCATTTCTTATAGGCTTTATTGCTATTGACATTCAGAGTTACAGGAGATGCTGTAGCATTGAACCTGTGCACATTATGAAGGTTCAGGAGGGCAATCTGTCTCTAGTATACATTACTGCATTGGGATCTCATCTTCATTTGACATTTTCTCAGAATCAATGCATCTCTAGTCTCCTCATCACATTCCGATGAGTGGTCCCTAATTAAGGATGTTATAGAGGGAAACTTCTGATTCCTTTTACTTTTCTTCTGTGTCTCCCCAATTCTTTCCAGGTGCAAAACACGCATATCTATTAGAAAGAGCAGTTTATGTAAGTCCTTTGATATGGAATGGATGTCTGTTTGTGATTCCTGTGATGTATTGTCAATCATGGATATTTGTTTTGTATTCTTAATAAAGATTAAGTCTAAAAAAATACTAGAGATGTTGCTGTGGACTTTGTAGGTTTGCACTGGGTTTTAACATGTCTACCCCTTTTTGGGTGATTTCACTACTTCCATGTTGGAATCTACAGGTGGCAAAGGTGGAGGCATTTCAGAATGAGTGGTATCCTCATCTCTGTTACTCTGCAAAGGTTACATGTTGAGTGGGTACTCAGGTCTACAGCTATGTCTATGTTGTATGGAGGCCTAGTGATTTTCTGTACTGAATTTTCTGGAACTAGTACTGAAATTGTTTTGAGCTCTGATATTGACTGAAGTTGAGGACTTGTGGCTACCTCTGGAACACCAATACTATTTAATTATTCTGGGTATTGCCTTGTTGCTTCTTTTGCTGAACTTTTGCATCTCCTTTGTTAATTAAGTCATCCTGATTAATACCCTCTCTCCTATTATATGATGTCCAGGGGACACTGCCTTTATGTGTGTCCTTGTTCATCACACAAATTACATTTACAGGAGTTAGAACATCGTCTGCTAGAGTGCCCATTTTCAAAGCAATTATTACATTTTTCCATATCACATGCAGCACATAAATGTGTTATTGCTCCACATTAATAACATGCTTTGAGCTGACCTGTATAAAAACAAACTTCACTATAATGCTCTAAGAAAAAAAACATACTAGGGTTATGATATACCCCCATATTGCTTTGCTTTAATTTTACTTGAAATTGCCAGACACTAGCCCAAATTTGTTCAGAGTCTATGATGGGGGCTGGGTAGGTCTAAGAGTTCACACCATTGTTTCAGACAGTAGATTATGTCAGCCAAATTAACCCTTCATTACAAAATAAGATGGTCACTGTTTTGCTGGTTTGGAAAGGAGGATATCCATAAACTGTTGCCATAAACATGTATCTTTCAACGGGACATATTTTGTCCAAAATCTGCCTAGACATTTAAGAGTTTTAAAACTTATGTCATAAACCGATTCACCAAAGCCATTAATTACAGCATATTGTTCTGAAGCATGAAAACCCATAGATTCATTCAGTAAAGTATGAATAGTAAAAATCGTATCTGGAGGAAATTCTGCATCTCCTGCATTGATTAATCTTACAGCGTTTCTGAGCTGTGCTGGCTCACTTTTTGCTGAAAATAAGTTTGCCACTCAGAATCTGGTTGGCTGCCGAGTGTTGTCCAGTCTGTTGCATAAATATAGAGTCTAGCTCATAATTATCAGGAACATCACTGTTATGACTTTCAGTATTCTTTACTAGTGCCAGCTGACATTCAGGGATGGGGTTAACAGTCTGTTGAACATTTATACCATCAGACACATTATTGGCAGAGTAGGTTGTGGGATTCACACAGAGTCATGTATATATATATATATATATATATATATATATATATATACAGTATATATATATATATTATTATTTTTCTGAGGATAGTGTAGTATGGCTGTGGTCTTTTTGGTTGTCAATGCAAACTTTACAAATAGAAGGTGCATTATTACCAACAATTACAGGCTTTTTACTGTGAGGCACCACTGCTTCTATCGGTCCTGGAACACAGGTTTTACCATCCTGTGCTAATGTTCCATCTGGCACCTTCTAGTGCTATTTATACAGACCATTCCTGTTCTGCTTTACTTGTTTGTGCTGTGGGAGCTGGATGCCCGTATCTTAGGCCAAGCACCTTTCTTGTGTTTAACATTCTGGACACTTTGGGTGGTCTGCCTGTAAGTATCTTAGCATTATTTATTTGATTCAGGCTGCATATGTTGGGAACTGAAGATCTGACTCTTGCCCTGGTCACCTGTTAAGGTGCTGTCAGGGCAGTCTTCTCATTCCTTTCATCTTTCCAGCCTGATTTCAGTGACACAGAAACTGCAACAGTATTAACTAACACAACGGGGAGCAGGTGCAGCCACACTTTCTATCAACTGATCATCATTCCCTTGCCACTGAGTATGGGGAGTCGGCAGCTCCCTTGATGCACTTACATCTGCCAGTGCTTCATATTCCACTGCGGTTGCTGTCAGATGATTGTCAAGCGATACCAGATGTTGGCTTCCTGTTGCTTTACACTGGCACAGTTTTTACTTTCCTCTGAGGTACTTGACTTATTTTTTGGCAAAAAGCTGAAACCAATTTCTTTTTCTTTTTTTTTTACTTTCAAAGTTTATTTTAACAGCTCCTCTTCTTCAAATAATTGCTCAGCATTTTCTACATCACAATCACAGGATTTAAGAATGCATGGTATAGACATAAAGGAATTCTGGAGGTCGGGGGTAAGGGGCAACAGAGTTCTAGGAAAACATAAACTGAAGTTACAAACTCAAATGGGCAGACTAGGTGGGCCATAGGCCCTTATCTGCTGACACTATCTATCTATCTATGTACCAACAATTTTGCACCAGTTCTACATTCTTATGTTCCACAGACTGACTGATAGTATTAATCAAATCAAATCAAATCAGCTTTATTTATAAAAAAGCACCTTTGAAAAACCAAGGCGCTTATAAAAGGTTCATTAAAAAATTGAAACAATTAATAAAAAAACATTATAAACATGTTAAAACCCATGGCTGCAACATTAAAAATCAGCATATGCCAGACTAAAAAGAAATGTCTTCAATGCTGTTTTAAAACTTTGGACGGTCGGGCAATCTCACTCCTGACGAGGTAGAGAATTCCACATGGTTGGGGACACAAAACTAAAAGACCTTGCCCCAGATGTCATTAAACAAACCCTGGGAATCTCTAGCAGTCCCTCATCAGTGGATCATAGAGAGCAGGAAGGACAGTAGGGATAAAGGAGATCTTGCAGGTAACCAGGTTCCTGGTCATGTAGGGCCTTATAGGTCAGCAAACCGATCTTGAAGGTGATCCTCCACCGTCCTGGTAGCAAGTGAAGTCTGTGAAGCACAGGCATTATATGACTGGTCCTAGATAAACCAGTCAATAGCCTGGCTGTCACATTCTGCACGAGCTGCAGGCAGCGGATATCAACCTCCGGTAACCCAAAGTAAAGGGAGTTGCAATAGTCAAGGCAGGAGGAAATGAAGGCATGGACCAGAGTTGGAAGATTGTCAGAAGAAACCAGATGCTTCACCTGGGCGATATTCCTCAGATGTTAAAAAGAGATTTTGACAACTGCTGACACCTGTGATTTAAGTGTCAAACAGTCATCAAACATAAAGCCCAGGTTCTGCACCCGGTCTGAAGTAGTTATCTATACACCCCAAGCCATAAACCTGAAGGTGATCCCACCAACAAACCCACCTCCCGACAACCTGGCTCCACAACCAATACCTCAGTTTTTTTGGGGTTTAACCGCAGCCAACTCCCATTAATCCAATCCTGGATTTCGGTGAGACAGCTTTTAAAAAAATGAAATGGCAGCATCCTGGCCAGGCACAAAGGACATGTATAGCTGAGTGTTATCTGCATAGCAGTGAAAACTCAAGCCATATTGCCTAACAATTATTCCCAATGGCAGCATATACACTGCAAACAACATGGGCACCAAAATGGAACCCTGTGGCACCCCACAGGATAGGGGGAGTGATGCCGAGGAAAAAATCCCAGACACCACCTTCTGAGTTCTACCCTCTAGGGATGCTCAAAACCATCTGAGGACCATACTAGACAGTCCACAGATGAACCACAGGTGCCCCAATAGCACACCATGGTCTACATTGTCAAATGCCATAGAGTGATCAAGAAGTACCAAGATGGACTGGGTCCTTCGATCTCTTGCTATTAGGAGGTCATTAAGTATCTGGACAAGAGCTGTCTCAGTACTATGTCTCTTTCTAAATCTGGACTGGAGAGAATCATAGACATTGTGGCTGGTCAAATGATCATCCAGCTGTGACGCAACCACCTTCTCAATAACCTTACCCACAAAGGGCAGGTTGGAGACAGACCTGTACTTAACCAGACAGTCTGGGTCCAAGGAGGACTTTTTAAGAAGGGGCAGAACCATGGCCTCCTTTAGAGGATCAGGGAAGATCCCCTTCTCCAAGGACATCCAGACTATCTCAGCAAGGACCGGACCAATTTTATCCACACAGCCCACTAGGAGACATGTGGAGCCCGGGTCCAAACTACAGTTGGTTGGACACAATTACAGAATGATCATCACAATGTCACTGATTATGGGGAGACTGAAGTCACACCACACAAACTGGGTGTCCGACATCACCTGTCGACCATCACAGCCCCCATTAGGGAGGGTCAAGCGGATACCCGACCTGATTGCGGCAATCTTATCTTTAAAGAATCAAGCAAACTCCTCACACAGTTCTTGAGAAAAGGCACTTCCAGGCTGAAGACAGGTTGGATTGCACAATCTGTCCACAGTCTGGAAAATCTGAGCTGGCCGATTCTGTGCAGCAGCAATCTCCCTGGACAGGAATACTGCCTTCTTACGGGTAATTGCTGATTGATAGATCACATAATGATCCATCAAACTAAATCTATCACGTTCCAGGCCAGACTTCCACCAACACCTCTCTAGACTTCATCCCACTCTCCTCAACTCCCTCAAAGTCTCATCAAACCAAGGAGACTTGAGGTGAAGAGTGAGGAGATGAACACGAACAAGTGCAATGAAATCCAGGACCTCTACTACCACCTTTTTATAGGCAAGTATCAGGTCCCCTGGATCCAAGCATTCACTTGGTAAACCCAATAGGTCCAGTACTGCCATCAGGCCATCTGGTGAAACACCCCTCAAAGGGTGGTACTGGACCATCTCCATAGGGGCTGGCATTCTGGGGGTGGCCTCGAAACTGAACCCAATGGTGTGATGGTCAGACCACCCAACTGGTTCCACCACCAAACACGATATCTCCATCCCCAGGAGAAACACCAAGTCCAATGAATAACCACCAATATGGGTCGGGGAGGAAATAATCTGTGTGAAGCCCAGAGAAATCATTAACTGGTGGAAGTCCTGACCAAACTACGAGAGTTCATCATCGACCAAGGCATTGAAATCCCCCAGAACCAACCATCTGGGGGATCTCAATGTCAGGTTGAAAATGAAGTCTGCAACTTCCCACAGGAAAACATTCTCATCTCCTGGTGGACAGTAGATGAGAAGTATCCTGCACCCTACACCCTAGCCCATGATACAGTCAAAAGAGTTGTTTGTTCCCACTGGTACTTCCATTAGGCCCAGATCAGATCTAAAACAGATGGCAACACCCCTGCCCCTACGATCCATCCTTGGGCAGTGTATCACCGAGTACCCAGCCAGAATTGCTGATACCAAAACTGGACCAGCATTCTCATCCAGCCAAGTCTCGGTGATGCAAGCCAGGTCAGATGACCCAACAAGATCCGCTATTACAGCAGTCTTGTTCTTAATTGACCGGGCATTGTTAACACCACCCGAGTAGGATGGGAACCTGAGAAAGACCTAGTTACCTGCCTGCTACAAGCAGGGCCCTTGGGTATGGGAATGAGAGAAGGATAACCCCTTTCCTGGACCCATTTCACCCCAGGGCATCTCCTTGTCCCCACTATTCCTATCCACCCACTCCTTTCCATTCCCCTTATACATTTCTGAGGTCTTGTCCCTAAGCACCATGATTTTTTTAAGGTCAGCACTGAGCCATTTTGTGGCACTTACCTTGTACTCTAAGTTTCCTGCAGGGAGCATATAGGTTGGCCACAGACATCAATTCATTGGAGAAATATTTGATAGCTTCATCTATGCTAGGGAGAGTTAATATCGGTTCCAAGTTGGCTGAGGATAGTGCAGAGCAGAATTGGTCA
This sequence comes from Neoceratodus forsteri, assembly GCA_016271365.2. NCBI lineage: Eukaryota > Metazoa > Chordata > Ceratodontiformes > Ceratodontidae > Neoceratodus > Neoceratodus forsteri. Next base: position 630,191,449 of record CM057455.1, on the reverse strand, counting down.
GGGATAAAAATTGGAATAGTCCCTTGCCACAAAGACCCTGGGGGTAAACTATGGAGCTTATTGGACCAGACACAAACAAATGGGTGAGTGATCACTTAGGCAATCTGAGAAGATTTCAGTAGCTGTGATCCTTTCTGAGTTTGTGACTGGTGCCCAATCTAACAACATATGATTACCTGATTTGGTATCGTGCCTGGTGGGAAGATTTATTAGTTGTGTATGGTGGTCAAGGAGAACTAGTTCCTGAAGCCCATTGTTGCATTTCGAGATCCAATTTGGTCGAAGTTGCCCAGAATGATCATTTCAACCCAGGTGTATGCTCAGCCAAGGTTTTGGTGAAGAACTGTAGTGAGGAGGCTGCCGTTAAGGGGGGTAAATAGACACTACCCACAAATAGAGGCTTAGCACCACCAAGTAATAGTTTAATTAAAAAATTTCACTCACCAAGTTGTTCAACTGGTGGATATCTACCAGAGAGGCATTGAACTTAGAGCTCACGTAGATAAGGACCCCACCCCTTTTTTCCCAGTTCTATCCTTCCTGAATATGTCAAAGCCCATTAGGTCTATTTCATGTGGCAGAACCTGGGGCTTGAGCCATGTCTCAGATACAACAATCACATCAGGTTTATACAAAGTAACCCAGGCCTCGAGGTCATGCATCTTTTGCCTCATATTATTTACATTCATGTGAACTAGTTCGAGACCATTAACAGAAGACCAGCAAGCATTAGTTGGGGAGTTTAGTACATGGTTGGGGGGGCAGGGCCAGTGTAAGGTTCAATGTCACCACATAGGGCTAGTTTCAATCTCACCAGATACCTGAGGAGTTTTGTTGGGAAGGTCAGAAGGCACCTCCTCCCAGGTAGAAAGCAACCATAGGAGAGGTTGTAACACTTACCATGGTAAGGCCATGTGCTGAAATAAGGAGGGGGGCAAAGCATTCATTCTATACCCAGGGGGGCCCATAGGGAGAAAGATGGGAGGAACTCATCGGAGGCAGGGAACCTTGGAGTGGAGGGGAACCTGGTCTACCAGCAGCAAAGTGGATGCACACATAATTGCCACAGCAATACCCAAGGGCTTCATTTTCAGAGGCAATTATTCCATGAAGTAAATAAGGTCTATCAAGTGATCAGTCCTGGTGAGAAATAGTAAACACTGTGACAAACAGGTTGGAGACATGCACCAACAACTAAGGACAATCACTGACCCAGGGATAGACCATGAGCAGGAGAAATCAGGTTGTGCATATGTACTATGACTAAGCCTAGATTAGGTAGCAGCACATTGAGCAAGAAATATCTGGGTTGCTGAGAAAATACTGAGGCAAATAAAGAAAATACTTAGGACTTGCACTAAATTGGCATATACTTCATCAGGTTTTTTACCAGTTAAGCCACTTCTAGGTCTGGGGGTAAAATATGCAGAGACATGAGAAAACAGTCCCAGAGCTAGTAATCAAGTTGCCAGAACTACACACCAGAATGAGAGGGAACACAAAGTGTTAGGTCCATCTCTTCTAGTGAAAGTCTTAGAGCTCCCCCTGCTGCCTTATAATGAATATCTCCACACTAAAAGCATTTAACAGTGGTCAGGGCTGGGATGAATGGGTGGGACAAAAACCCACCTTCCTGAATCAGCAGCAGGTCAGTGGGGAGCCGAGTACTATGGCATGCAGCCCAGCCCAGTTCTTCCCAGAAGTGGTAAGTCCCCAAATTTGAAAAAGTACGAAGTGGTAGCAGCAGGGCTGAATGGAAGGTTACAGTGTAAGTCCCACATTAATTAATGTTCCTGCAGGAGGGCTGATCAGGAGGTCACAGTGGGTGAGCCACATGAAGTTTTGGTGGCCAGTGATGGTGCTTGGTCCCACAATCTATTATGCAGCATTAAACAGCAAGTAAAAAAAAAGTTTTGGTACAGAAAGTGCAAATTGAGACTAGCCCCATACTTGTATGTGAGGCTCTTAGTGCTGATTGTAGATGTCAATTCATGCCTGAATAGGTTCAAACACAGTTTGAAGCATTTATTTTTCAACAAAAATCTGAATATACCACAAATGATAGTTTCATCAGCATAAAGATGAAAACTAAAATTGGAGTCGGTACGCATGGAAGAAGATTGTTTATGAACAAGAGGAGAGGTCTCAATATGGAATTTTGTGGCACCCCATGGCTAAGAAATTTAAAGAGGGATGTCAGTTTTAACCTTGACTACCTATATCCTGTTTGATCAGTATTTTATTCAAGCTAATGTTTCCTGTGACAGTTTCATTTCCTGCTATTTGGATCATAGGAGGCTGGGATTCACTGCACTACTGACTTTGGTAAGATACAAATTGTATGGAAACCTGAGTACAGTACATTTAATACATAATGTGCAGCCTTCAGTAAGGCTGTACTGGTAGAGTGGTATGGCTGAAAGCTTTACTTGGCATCTGTTGGAAGAGTATTTTATATTTTAGCAAGTGTTGTATGAGTCATGTGTGTTCCACCATCTCAACAATTTGACCAGGAGGCAAGTAACACAAATATGGGTCGATAATTGTTTGGAACTGAACTAGATCCAGATTTGTGTTGGGTGGTGTGACTGTAGCTTTTCTTTCCAGATTACAAGTATCTGTAGTTGCCCAGCTCAAAGAGAATGGTTGAAGAGTTCTGTTACAAGTACAGGAATAAACTGTGTAACTAGTGTTAGTATGCTCAGCTTAAATACATCTCTCATAGCACTTTTGGCTGCTTCAAGTTCCTTTAGCAGATTAAAGACTTCCCTCTGTTCCATTTCTGAAAATTGAAAGTAGGTGAATAAAGGGGCAAGATCCCTACAGGTACATGAATTCAGGGTGCATGAAAACCAGCTGGGTAGCTGGGGCATTAATGGCAGGGTAAGAATGAGTTCACTTCTGCCAGCACTTTGGACTGTTCCAAATTCCTTTAGCAGCTTTTTTAAGGCAGGGTCAAAATAGCAGGATCCCAACAGGTACATGAATACATGGTACATGAAAACCAGCTGGGTTGCTTAGTGGATTTTTGGCAGGGTACCATATAGACTGGAGAAGTATAAATGTAAGGGTCGGCAATACCAACATTGTCAATCACTTTACCATTACAGTGCAGATGTTTGAGTGGCTGGTAATGTTTTAGCCTATTTCGATTTTGACACAGTACCAAAAAATACCTCAACTCCCTCTATCCATTAAGGCTCTACAAAAATGAATATGTTCCTAATTATTTCTGGCCAGTCTACAAAGATGGGTCGGATACACACAAATAATGTATATCAAGCCATGGTTCTCCACATTTGCACATTTGACTGCATATGGCTGAATCCAAAGTCATTGACCTGCAGCTGGGAACTATGGGGCATGATCACAGTTCTCCAATGAATGCCATATCCCAAAAGGTGAAGTCAAAATTTATAAAGAAAATTCTAAACTGGTTTTAGGTGAGAGATTGACAGCACTGGATACTGAAGCCCTCTGTTTATCTCCAACACTAGGTACAATGCTCTTATGGTACATGTTTATTGTCCATAATGGCCTTATTATGCATACATCATAATGACTGACTTTTGTTACACCATGAAGATGTATGTATAAACATGTTGGGTACTGATGGAAGCTTATGTTTGGCTAGTTCACTCATTTTTGCAGTTTCTGTTTGTCCAGGGTCAGGGTTGTGGAAGGTCAGAACTGGACCTGACACTGCTACTGTTGCTGGCCTCCTGGAATTGGCAGATAGAAACATTCAAACACAGGAAGTTGTCAGCAGATAAGGACCACTTGGCTTACCTACTGCCCTAAATTCCCTACCTATATATCCAACGGACAACCCACTTGGACTCTGGCTTACATCTCCCTCTTGCCTCTAAGATTCCCTTGTGTCTATCCCATGCATTCTTAAATCCTGTGTCCATTCTAACCCCCACCACTTCAGCTGGAAGTCGATTCCAAGTGTCCGCCACCCTCTTTGTGAAGAAGTACTTTCTCAAGTTTCCACTGAACCCATCCTTTACCTTCATATTGTGACCCCTTGTCCTTAAGCATCTTCTTCTTTGGAAAATGCTCCCTTCCAGTACCTTGTTTATTCCTGTGAGGTATTTGAATGTCTCTATCATATCCCCCCCATTCCCTCCTGTCCTCTAGGGAGAACACATTTAAATCTTTATTCCTTTCTTCATAGGGCTTTTGATGCAAATTCTGCACCATTTTGGTTGCCTTCCATTGCACCACATCCACTCTATCCATGTCCTTTTGGAGATGGGGCCTCCAAAAATGGTACAAAAAATATGAGGTGGGGTCTCACCAGTTATCTATACAGGAGTATTATTACCTCCTCCTTTCTGCTGGTGATACCCCTCTCTATTTATTTATTTATTTATTTAAACTTTGTAACCAGGAAAGACACACTGAGCTAAGGTTTGTTTCCAGGTGTGACCAGAGGGCAACTGGGTATAAAGGAAGAAAATTTATGCAAAATAAATGAGTAAGACATTAGAGTAGGTACATCCAAAAGTACAGCAATTCAACCAGTCACAGAACAACAGTGTGGTATGTACACTATAACTGAATAGATTTTATATACACAAAAGATACAATATATAAAAAATTAAAAGAGTATGACATATGAGTTGGTACTGTATTTGAGCATTCTGCTAGCCTTTCCCACTGCTTTGTCACACTGTTAAGCTACTTTCAGGTCATCAGAAATGATAACCTCCATGTCACTTTCCTGTTTTGTGACTGCTAATACTCCACCCCCAAGAGTTGATACATTGTTCCGGGGTTTTTATGCCCTAAGTGCATGATTTTGCACTTTTTTGCATTGAATCTTGGCTGCCAAACTTGTGACAATTCTTCTAACTTATTTTGATCCTCCCTCATAGGCATACCTTCCCTGTAGTCCTTCTTCAATGTAGCTAATAAAGACATTGAAGAGGACAGGGCCTAATTCTGACCCCTGTGGCACCCCACTTGTCACCTGCCTTCCCCAGAGTGTACCCCATTTACCACCACCCTTTGGCTCGTACCACTAAGCCAACTCTCCACACATTTTAGTATTTTAGGACCTTCACCTAGGCTATTTAGTTTGTTTACCAGCCTTCTATGTGCAATGGTGTTGAAGACATTGCTGAAACCCAGCTAGGCCATGTCAACCACCCCTCCCTGGTACACTTCCTTTGTTACCCAGTCAAAGAACTCAGTCAGGTTTGTCTGGCAGTACCTCCCCCACCTGTGAATCCATGCTGCCTCAGATCCTGTAGATTGTTGGTAACAAGGTATTCTCTAATCCTTTCCTTCAGTAGTGATTCCATTGATTTGCCAAATACCAAATTCAGGCTGGCTGGCCTGTAGTTTCCAACCTCCTCCCTACAGTATTTCCACTTTTGTGGAGTGGGACTACATCTGCCCTCCTCCAGTCCCCCAGTACCTCCTATGTTTCAAGTGGCAGGTTGAAAAGGGCTGTCAGATGTGCAGCCAACTCCTCCCTGACCTCCCTCAGCAAACTGAGGTGCACCGCATCTGGACCAATTGCCTTGTCTACATTTAACTTTGACTCATCTGGAAGTTAGAGCTTACCTGGCATTGCTACTCTTGTTGGCCTCTTAGAGTTGGTGTTGCAGGATGTTAAAGCTGGGCTTGGGCTGGCATTTTTGTTATTGCTGGCTACACAGTGTCATCAGTGCTGCAGACCTGGCCAGCAGTCAAATGCTCAGGATCAGCATATGGTAAGTGTGAAGCACAAGCATGGAGTGGGGCATGAAGAGATGGATCGCATTGCCCACCTGTAGGTCACTGTTGAATATTGGATCTGGACTGGGGCTGACACTGCTGCACTTACTGGAGCTCTATGAGTTTGATGTGTCCCAGATGGAGGGAGGAGATGAATTGTGGGCAGGTTGGTCTGCATGTAGTGGGCAGGTATGTGTTGATCCCAGTCATGTAGGGAAGAGATTGATCAGTTTGTGAGAAGTGTGGATACTGTGCCGAGCAGTGGCAGGGGCAGCCGTGCGGTTGTCAGTGCTACTTGTCTGCCATCTCATTTTAATAATCACATTTTATTGAAGGTTTTTAAATGCAACCATAACAATTACAGTTCATCCACAATACAAAATGTTAGACAGATAATTAAGACTTACAACAACTTAAAGAAAAGAAAGAACAAACAAACAAAACTAGGGTACAGTACATTATATCAGTTCAGTCTGTTAGCAATTCTTACTGTATATAGTTCATTTGGTGGTGCATGTTGATTCCCTATATATCCTGCCTAAGTGCTGGGGAAGGAGTATATCTATTATTACTGTATGAGTTCCCTTTAGGGGAGAATAGGTAGCAATTCTTCTTAACAGTACTATGGGGAATAGGGGGCCATTGTAACCAACTGGGGGTTGTAGTCAGTACTAAAAAATTAACCTATGTTTTCTAAGTCTTATAGAATATCAGTACCTTCCTTGTTTGCAATATATCCAATGAAAGGGTACCAATGACTGTTATACTTCTCCTTGGTGTGTTGTAGCCAGGAGGTGACCCTTTCCATGCCCTGAATATTTCTGAAATTCTGAAGCCAACATTCCATGTCTGGCAGAGTGGATGTCAGCCATTTCTGTGGGATAACTGTGATGGCTACAATAACTAAAATATTATACAGTATATTCATTTCTTATTTTTGCCTTTTAGGTCATTTGGTACCAACCACAAGACAAGATTTTTAAGAATGTTGGGGGCATCATTCTCACAAATTCTGCCAATAATTTTTCCCATATCTTGCTAATGATACGTTATTAATGAGCACCACCCAAAAATGTGTGTGGGTCCTTTGTTCCCTCCAACTTCTCCAACACTAGTTTAACTGGTACATTTCATAGTTTGTTGTGATCACAGGCATTATTAAATTAATCAATAATGCATGACTGGGTGTGCGTTGTGCTTGGATAATGTCACACCTCCGTTGATGGGGCACTAGGCCGGAGACTAAGTTCATCAGCACACAAGAAGTGATTTAATCCAAGCATGACACACACCCTGGAGTGCATTATTGCTATTATAATGTGGCTTGTTTTATACAGAAAAATAAATCAATAAAAAATACATTTTTAAAACTGGTTTTTGGATTAATTATTTTGTGGGTGAAGCATAAAAGAAAATGTTTCCTTTTTTGTGTTTGTCCAGTAGGTGGTGCTGTTATGTACTGGCACTGAATTGTTCTGCTACCCCACTACTGCAGCTTACTCCTGTGTTTCTTGCATCCCCTCCCTTTTGCTTGCATACCGCCCACACACAAGTCCAGACAGTTTCTGTGTTCACCCCCCCCCCCAACACCCTATTCTGTCTCTCAGTAAATGGCTGGGAGAATGATCAATGGAAATGGAATGAGTAAGAAGAGTGAAATGGAAGGCACCATTCAATAAGTGCAGTGTATGAGGGATGTTCAGGTAGGATGCCATGGTGATTGCAGAAAGAACCATAGGGGAAATTTACATCTTTCACTTACTTTTTACTGGCCAGAATGCCAGTATGTGAAGCCAGTTGTAGTCAGACTTTTTCTTTTTAGACTGAAGTTTGTCCTTGGACTGGAAATATGTTGGGGGGGGGGCTTACTTATCTGAAGTGACAACAAGACATGGAAGTGTCTCACATGAAAATGGTGAACAGTGAGCTAAAGGTCAAAATGGTAGCTTACTGTCACTTTAAAAGAAATGTGGTTTCGGTTGGGTTCTTCTGATGGCCATTTAATGCTTTGCATAATATGAGGGCTGTGGGATTTTCTGTACTATTTATGTATTTCCTGCACAGTGCAGAGGTTGGGGGGGGGGCACAATGGCCATGATGACTTTGAGATGAAGGGGCAGGGTTATTTTATTTTATTTTTTTGTTTCCTGAGATCGTCTTTCTGCCACACCTTCATACAGTGATGTTATGCTCAGATAACATCACTGGTGAAGGTGGGCACTGACCATTCAGAGAGCGAGAACTTTTCTTGCCACTGTATAATACTTCACATTAACCTTACAATGAAATTCACCCCAGTTTGTTGGAGCCTGTAACTTTATGTGTTAGGGTCCTTATACTATCTTGATTCAGATCTGTTATAGTTTCCCCAGTCTACAACCTCCATTTGTCATTAACATATTCTATTTCATCACCTTTGAGCTCTCTAAGGGACAAGTACAGTATGGAAATTAATTTTGGTGGGTGTTCCAGTCTTATCAGATTGTGAAGCGTCAGCCTAATTGGATTCTCTTCCAGCAGAAGGGCTTACAGACATAGTTCCGTGTTTAAGTACTGTTGTAACTGTAAATCTGAACCAGTCTTGGCTTGAGGGGACAAGTTCTGTGGACAGTTGTTGGAAAGTTTTAACAACCGTAACTTCTAGAACTTGGCCTACCACCAGCAACCCTCTTCTCTGCCATCTTAGAAATCCCAAGTCTAAACTCATTGGAAGAAAATTTCCACAGGCCCAGAGTGGTGAAAATTTGGTTATTGCCTTATTTCAGTTCCATATATTTTACAAACGTGGCCCCACACACCTGCACTGCTGGTTTTACCCAGGTATTGCTGATGTGAGAAACTTTCCAGGGATCCCATGTGGTGAACCGGATGTCTGTAAAGTCCCAGCCTGTGTATGCCAATTTTTTCCATGTTCGTCCAGCTAGGGCATTTTGATGTTAATTTCTTTATTGATATTTTCATATTTTTCCAACAAATGAACAAACAAATAAACACATGATCATACATACATAACACAGGATGCATAAAATAGCTTGCACATTGTTGCAGTATACACACATAGACAGTCTGCAGGCATATGTTGAGGCAGTTGTTCTTCACTATTCTAGAGCTAAACAGCCACTAGTAAGTAGGGGTATGGCAGGTAACAGTAGATGACTGGGGGGTTAATGAGATATTATATGCCTGACAACCTGGATCATAAAGACCTGCCATTGGAAATAGATTTATGTCATCTATGTTTGCCCTATATGTGCAAAAAGGCTGACCATATCCTGGTGTATTTGGGCAAACTATCAATAGCAATATGTGACATTCTTTCCATTCTGGTCGTATGGCTAATCGCATTTAGCCATTCAAGGAAGGTTGAGATGTTTGGGATTCTGCAGTTTCCGAGAAGTAGTCATTTTGTTGCTATTGTGGCAGCTATCCCCCATTGCACCAGGCCTTGGTGTCCGGGGGGGTGTAGATAGGGAAATTCCTAGAAGTGCAAATGGGGCATCTATGGTCGCTAGTGAGGGGAGTATCTGCTTACAGAATTGAGAGACCTGGTCCCATAAGTTTCTGATCCTGGGGCAATCCCAAAGGATGTTGGATAGGGATCCTGTATCATCTCCACATCTCCAACATGATCCTTCAGGGATCACTCCTCTTTTTGAGAAACTCTGGCATCCTATACCATCTATGCAGAATCTTTAACTGTATTAGATGTGCCTTTGTGTCCCTAGTGGATATATGTGCCGAAGCCCAGCAAGTCTGCCAAGCCTGATCTGTGATGGGGGATTCAGGATTAATTCCCAGGCCTTTCTACACTGCTCAGTGACCATTGGGTCTATGTCTCTGAGCTGCTTATATATGGCCCCTGCCCTTCCCTTGGCTTTGTTGAGCCAGGACATCATGTACTTGTGGGTCTGTCCTGACCTTTGTCACAAATAGGGTATGATGACTCACCGGATCTGCAAATACTTCCAGAAATCTGTCTGGGGCAGACTATATTTCACCTGCAATACCTGAAAAGTGTTTAACACCATTTGGTTAGGGACACACATGTCCTGTATAGTTTCAGTCCCCACTTTACTCCATCCCTCCCATCTGAGAGTCTTATGGCCTATGGTGATAATGGGATTATCTCATAGAGGGGTCCATTGGGGTGGCATTCCCTTTATGTGCAGGAGCTTGGAGGTTCACCTCCAGTATTTTATGGATAGGGCAGCAGAAGGAACCACGAAGTCCACTTTCCTGGGTTTGTTATAGAGTAGATGCCATGGGGTTCATGCCCCAGTTAGTGGCACCTTCCAGCACTGCCCATTGGGGGGGTAGGTGTTTCCCTTTGTGGGCATCAATTCATTGTCTGTGCTTGTATGAACGCTGTATGGTAGTGAGCAAAACTGGGCAGTCCACACCCCTTTCTTCAAGTGTTTCCTTAGTCTGGTTCTGCTAATTCTTGGGGGTTTCCCCTCCGATATGAATTGGCCCAACAGTTTATTTAGTTTTTGGAACCAGCTGTCAGGGATGCAGATCAGAAAATGGGCTAATAGGTAAAGCACGTTTGGGGCCATCATCATCTTTATCGCAGCTATTCTTCCCATATTTGAGAGATGGAGTTGATGCCATTGTTGGAGATCTGTTGCAAGAAAATATTAAAGGGGGTTGAAATTGGCCTTGCATATATTCTGGTTAAGCCTAGGTATGCGCATCCCTAGGTATGCAATACCTGTATCTGCCCACTTCCAATTAGTGTTTGAGAAGAGTTCAGGTTGGCTCTTCTGATTTAAAGTCAAATTTCAGACTTGCTATGATTCACTTTGATCCCAGACATACTGGTAAAATGGTTCTGCAACTGACATATTAAAGGGAGAGATAGCCTTGGGATCATCCCTCAAGATAACCAGTATGTCATCTGTGTATGATAGTGACTTAGTGACTTGTATTCATTCTTGCCCACCTTTATGCCCTGGATATCTGTGTTAGATCTGATCGCTGCAGTGAGTGGGTCTATGGCCAGGACAAATAGGAGGGGCGATAATGGGCACTCCTGCCTAGTGCCTTGTTCGAGTGGGAAGGATTGGGATAATTCACTTTTTTTGAGTATTCTGGCCATGGGATTCGAGTAGAGGGTTTTCATGCAGTTAGTGTAGTAGGGGCCTAGCCCCTCTATCCTTAAGGACATAAAAATGTACTCCCACTCTACAGAGTGGAAGGCCTTTTCTAAGACTAATCCGAGGGCACTTACTGGTGTTGAAGATTGACTAGCAATGTGTTTGAGGGTAAGGAAGGTTCAAAGATGGTCCGAGCTTTGTCAGCCTTTTAGGAATCCTGCTTGGGAGGGATGTATTAGAGTGGGAAGCACTTTCTCCAGTCTGGTTGTTAGTGCTTTAGCCAAGATTTTGCCATCCGCTTTTATAAGGGAAATGGGGAGATAACTGATGGGGGGGGGGGCTCTTTACCTTTTTTTGGTAGAATAGTGATGGTGGCTTCTTTCATGGTTGGCGGGTGGGAGCTGGTTTGTGGAGCATGAGGGAAAGCTCTCTGTAGAAGGGGAGATACTACATTCATGACCTGCTGATAAAAGTCAACAGGAAAGCCATCTCCCCCAGGGGATTTGTTGTTGTTCAGGCTCTGAATGGCAGTGCCTATTTCTTTTTCAGATATGGGGTTGTCCAGTTCCTGGGCCTTCGGCAGTGGTAATTTCAGAAATTCAGGGAAGGGAGGAAGGCCGGGGTTCCCTTGGCATTTGGTGCATACATGGATGCGTATAAAACTGAGTAGAATTTGGACATAATATCAGATATGTCTTTCTGGGAATTCTGGATTTGGCCATGCATGTTCTGTAGCCCCAGGATGCGTCACTCAGCCACCTACTTCCCGAGCCTGTATTCAAGGATTTTACTGGCCTTATCTCCCCCTTCCCAGAAATTGTGTTTAAGGTGAAGTAGGGCTAATTTGGCTTTCCTAGAGTAGAACACATTTAACTTGGCTCATAGGTCTAACATGCCATAAGGGTCCCTATTGGGGTGTACCTTCAGCAGAACTTCCTCTTTTTTTGAGTTGCATCTCAAGCAAGACTACTTCTCTTTCCCTCTGCCATCTTCTATGTGAGGCATACCCTATGATTTTATCTATTAGGTATGCTTTCAGTGCCTCCCACAGGGTACTATCCTGCACTCCGCTATTGTCATTGTGGACCAGAAACTCCCCAGTTTCACTGTGGACCCACAGGGTGAATTCCAGGTCTTTAAATAGCAGGGTATCTAGGTGCTAGTTTGCAGCTCTTGGGGCGGGAGGGCACCAGTATAGCTTAAGCTCCAATGGCGAGTGATAGGATATTACTCTGGGGTGGATGGTTGAACTGTCTACTGTAGATGGGATCTCAGGGGAGGTCAGCCATACATCTAATCTACTAAATGATTTGTGAGGGGGAGAACAGAAGGTATAATGTCTTATATTTGTATGTAACAGCCTCCATATTTCTACAATGCTGTGCTCTGTGAACATTTGTAAAGCTGCTTGTCTGGCTTTTACATGGGGTTTGCCTGCATTCCCTGAACTGTCCATCACAGAGTCCATTGTATGGTTAAAGTTCCCCACCACTAGTAGGGGTATGTTAGGAGAAGTCTGGTGGGCCAGGGTCTCGGCATTTTGGGCAAAGAAGAGGGGATCATCACAGTTCAGAGCGTAAAGGTTCAGAAGCCTTAAAGGCCCCTCAGGGGTGGCGACCTGAAGGAGCACCCATCTGCCTTCTCTGTCCCTTTGTGTGGACATAATTGTCCATGGGAGCGATTTGTGTATTAAGATGGAAACCCCACATTTAGCAGTAATGTAGGAGCTATGCGCCTATATACCCACCCAGTCTCTTTGTAGTTTGCATTCTTCAGTATGCGAGAGTTTTGTTTCCTAGAGGAAAGCCACTTTAGCTTGTAAATTTTTCAGATGGGATATAATTTGTTTTCTCTTAATGGGTGAGTTCACTCCTTTTACATTCCATGTTATTAAAGTCAAATCATCCATTAGGATATCTGGTTGAGTTAGGTGCCTGAATGGTATTGGGAAAGCATGTGCAGTGAGGCTCCAAGAAATGAAAAACTCTGGTGTACCTCTATGTAAGGTCTTATACAAACGTTAGCTCAATGAGGGCAACTATATACAATAACAAGATATTGTGTTTTACCAAAACATTCTATGCGTGCCATAAAGATTCATTGTCCAAAACCCAGCATCTAACTGAAACATGCACAGTGACCCAGGTGTCTCCTAGTGCAGATGCTGGTTCGGGGCATTGTACCCCCCAAGACAAAACATGAACAGTAATCTTGTGCAGACACAAAGGTGCCATTTAAATTCTAAACCTCATACTTAACAGATAACATTTTCAAAATGCTCCTGAATTTTAGGGAACATTCAGAAAACTATTGTAACCCCCCTTTTCACATTAGGCATTTTATGCCTGACAACTGGGAGGTGGTTGTTGCTTCGTACCTTCTATGGCTGTCCCTGACTGGGGCAGGATCACTTTGGGATCAGACCTGCATGGCCATGGATGGGAGAAGAGAATAAAACACAGAAATGAGGAGATAGGAGCCTGTCATAAGGGCAGGAGTGGAGAATAGAGAACTGCCCAGATATTCCCCCAATGCTCATATGGTTAGGCCTTGACCTAGAAGATCTCTATAGACTCAATTCCTCATACCCATCTGAACACCTCCAATGCTTGCAAGTGCTTGTCTGACAGTGCCCCCCCCCCCATTCCCATGCAAACCATGGGGGAGGGTGGGGAGTGTGAGATGAGAGGAGTCAGAATCTCCATTAGTTTTACTTTGCAGCTCCAGTTTCCCTTCATCAAGGAGGGGCAGTTAAGGTCCTGAAAAATGCCCAACCTGATGGGATCCATGTGGGTCTGCATAGGTGCAGGTGGGAGCCCAAACCTAAATTGCAAGGGGTAATATGGGCAATAACACAATGGAGGATGGGAGTTTGGGACCATAAAGGTCATTCAGTTGCCTGACCTGTGATTGAGAGTTTGGAGCTCGATAAGTCCTGCTCTTGTTGTTAGCACTTCACCTTTAGTTTAAAAACACCCATGTTGGTGTTGCTACAAGGGGGCATGATGCCCTTTTAAGGCAGATCAATGGTCAGTGCTATAGGCCCCAAGAAACTATTAACATCTCAGGTCCTGTAGGAAATGATCCGCCATGGGTGGCATAGGTAGTTCTCCATGGTTGTAATGTTTTCCATCAGGCTGGACAGGAGGCCCGGAACTGGCCCATCGGTCGAGAACCACTCATTTGTGGCAGCCACCTCTATGGACATCTTCTTCTCAGGATTTCTGCCAGTAGGTGGGTTAGATTTTGGGGGGCTGTCCCCGGTAGTAGAGGATTTTTGATGGTGTTTGGGGGAATCACCACCCCGGTATCTCTGGAGTTTGGGCTCCAAATTGTTGGACACCTGTTGGAGGTGTTGCAAGGGGGAAAATCTGCTGCTGAAGGTCTGATCCTCCGAATCACTAATGTCTAGGCCCCCTTCAATGGACCTTCTTCAGTTCTGCCATGTTGCTGCCAGTAGGGAAGGGCTTCTGTCAATTTTCCCCCGGCTGCCTGTTCTTCCCCTGTGCCTTTTCCTGGTCGCCGACTGCCATGCTTTGGGGCAAGTCTGGAGGGTGGTCTCACTGTTGCTGTGCATGAGAGGGCTTACCGTTTGGTGTTATTCTTTCTCCAGGGTGGTATCCATACATTGATGCCCCCTGCAGCTTTGTTGATCTGCCAGCTGAGCCTCTGGCCAAGAGCAGAGGATGAATTGCTCAGTGGCCTCTGGTTCTGAAAAGGAGTGAGGGACACCATTGTGCTCAATGCACAGAACTGCTAGGTATCGAAGGCTGTAAGGTACTTTTAAGACCATGAGAGCATGTCTGGCTCTTGTGAATCCCCCCCCCCGGCAGTCCAGGGGCACCTGTGAGAAGTCCAGGAACATTTGGATGAGGTAACCCTGCCATTTTAGTGGGCCCCGCTCCTTGGCTAGGCAGAGGATTCTCTCCTTGACTTGGAATAGGAGAAATCTGGCCAGTATTGGTCTTAGATGTTGCCCAGTTTGGGTTTCGAAGCAAGAGATTAGTGGGCCCTTTCAGTGTCTAGTGGGGCCAGCCATTGCTCATGCAGGATTAATGGTAAAATTTGCTGCAGAAACAGAATCAATTTGCAGCCTTCCTTCCCTTCAAGGAAGCCCACAAAACATTGGTTGTTGCAGTGCCCACAGTTCTCAAAGTTATCAAATTTATCTGTTAACTGTTGTATTATTTGATTCTTGTTCATCGAGTCGTTTTGTTAGGTAGTCCCTAGAATGCTTTTGCTGGGCTATGAGTTTGGAGTTGTCCTCCATGCCTTGTGAAAGCTCAATAATGTCCTTTTTATTGTCACTAACTTGTGTAGTAAGTTCTCCATTTCATGCCAGCAGCATTGCAAACATCTCTCTGATTTCTTAAAGGTCCCCCGTAGCTGATGCTTTTCAAGTATTGGAGGCCATGTTGAGTTGCAGGATCCACACGGATGCTAATGGCAGTCAGAAAGGAGATGGTAAAACAGAGCTGGTAAATGCAATAAATGTAATCTGTCCGATATGGATAGGTTTTTGTTGTCCCAAGAAATCAGGCTATAACATTCTGTGTCCAAAAGTTATCTTGGGCACTGTTTTAGTCCGAGATTCTGTAGGATGTCTTTGAGGTAGAAGAGAACTGCAGATTCAAGCTGCTACCATTTTGGCTTCCAGGCCATGCCCCCCAGAGTGGGCATTTTGTGCAGCATCTGCTCTCACAAAAATCTGGGGCTGTGCAGCCCAATAATAAATCTTGTCATCTGATACCTCAACCCTCTCTTCACCTTTGGTGCTGACAACACTGCCCACTTTTCCATTGGCCTCTTACCTCCTTATACAAAGGAGACTATAATTTAATGTAACCACTTCCAGGTGGAGGTTGGGACTGAGATCAGCAGGGCAAAGAATAAGAAATTTAAATGAGGTAGGAAATTCATACAAATTGTTTTGACTTGCCCTCCCACTGTCAGAGGCAGCTCCTTCCACCTTTGGCAGTCCTTTCACATGTCTCTTGTGACTCTGGTATGATCGTGTTGGAGCAATTTAGATGTACAGTGAAGCCCACCAGGATGAAGCACAGCACCGCAGAATTCTGCAGTAGAGTTACTGCAGTAAACGATGCAATTTCAATGGGAGTTAATCTCTTTTATCATGCAGTAAACCTATCACACTGTGTGTCATCCTGGTGGGCTTCACTGTATCTGGTGGTACTCATACCTCAAGATATCTAAAGCCATTGGTGGTTCACTTTAAACATGAGATGTCTTTATTTGTGGTGTCAGTGGTGCACCCAGCAGCATTCTCTGATTTTTCCTCATTTATTTTGAAACCCAAGGCTTTGTCATTTTTTTTAAGGAACTCTAATATTCTAGGTATAATTTCACCTGGGTTATCCATGTAGAGGATAGTATCATCAGCATAAAGAGAGACACAAATCTCCTCACCCACCCCAATGCCCTTTATATCATTGGAGGTCTTAATGAGTTTTGTCATTGGTTTCAGACTCAGGGCAAAACTTAGAGTGAAAATCAAAGGGAAGAGGGGCATCCATGTCTTGTACCCCTCTGTATCTGGACCTTGTCTGAGAAGGTGCCATTCACTATGATACCAGCATCTGGCTGTGCCTATCTTATATGCCTATCGTAGAGTGCCTTGATGTCTTAGTGGCTCAAGTCTACTATTTGTTTACAAAACATTGCCCCTTACAATACTTCCCCCACTGCACTGGTTCTAGCTCTCGTACATTGGTTCTTCTCTTGTGGTTGACACTGAGGAATATGGATCAGCATACTCAGCTTGTCAGCTGGTCCAAGAGAGCTCAGACTGTGATTACCATAAAGGCAGCAGGTTACTGTTGCTGAGGTTGTTGGCTGGTACTGGTATCACTGAGTCTTCCCATTGCATGTGCTGCTGATAGAGGATTGGCCCATGTGGAGATCATACCCCTAAACCTTCTGCCTTGCAAATCAGAATCAAGGCTCAAAATCATAAGTATCAAGTGGCCAAAGATAGGGACATACCATAAAAAAATATTAATATTAGCTCAACAAGCCTGCCATAAATTGTTGCATATAATGAATATTCAGAACTAGGCAGTAACACTTCTCTCTCGGATAAAATGTATCTTTGAAGCTTTATTCTTCTGCAACTAAATTGCCAAATTTAGGAATGACCATGAAAAGTTTTGAGTCAAAATCAAGGACATCCTTGAAAATCAGGGACAATTGAGAGGTATGCTGAGATCTATGGGGCTAGCAGTGCAGATGTTATAGTGCTTACAGGATGGGGTTGGATTTACTATCAGGGTTTGAGTCAGATTTCTCTGTTGGATGTGGACTGGGCCTGACCTTGATTCTTTTCAGGCTGTACAGGACAGGCACAGCTGGAGGCTGGAGCAAGACTGAGTTTAAAATTTGACCTGTTGCTGGGGATGCATGCTGCAGCTGGCTTTTATAGGGTTGCTGGAAGTGGTTCAAAAAACTGCTGACAATATTATTGACATCTGAGAAAATCCAACTGGATGCAAGGAAATCAGATGGAAGATACTGTAGATGTTATCAGTTGTAGGCCAGGAAAACATGCCATAGGTAATGAAGCTACACAGTGTAGTTGCACATGATAGCAGCGAATGCAGATGGACCAGGCATGGGTTGGGGTACCATTTAACCAATAGGGGATCAACAATGTCACCCATTGCATTGTAATTATTTATGCCCCTTCTCTCCAGCTTTACCATCCTTCCCTGGTTGAGGACAGTCTTACAGGATTTTGGACACTGTCCTACATGCTGGGCCATTGGAGATCTTAAGGCTCAGCTCTGAGCAGCATGGGCAGAGGTTGTGTACCTCAAATTTCATATTCAAGAGGAAATACATTATAAGAACCACCCACCATTTCCCCAACATCCAACAGAAGAACATCGACTGCAGAGGGTAGTTGGTCCAGGAGGTTGGCAGGTGGCTCGGAGGGGCAAATCGGGTTCCCCAACACTCTGTGCTCTCCAACATATTACCTCCAAAAACCATATAAACACTACAAACAGGCATCTGCCTCTATCTCTGAAATCAAACAAAGGGGCAAAGGACACTGCAGAGCAGGACACTGTAGCACAGGAGCTAGCACAACAAAACTCACCCAAATCAGGAACCAAAACAAAAAAAAGCAAAAAGGAAATCCAAAAATCTTCTGCTCATAGGAGACTCCATGTTTCGGGGAGTTGATACCCATCTCCAGCCAGGGGTAATGGTCATATGTCTCCCAAGTACATCAACGTGGAGAGACACTGACTGCATTGCTAAAATTGTTCACAAAGCAGGAGAAAACATTGACATCCTGGTACACATAGGGACTAATGATCTCGCCAGCCAGTCAGTTGCGGAGAGCAAGGAACACCTGACCAGGCTGGGTGACAAACTATCATCCATTTCATCTGGCATCTCCTTCTCTGAGATCCTGCCAGTCTGGGAGAAGGGGGCAGATGGACGGAATGTCAGAGAAGGGGAGATAGGGGAGCTAAACATGGGGCTCAAGGGCTGGTGCCAGGAAAAAGGACACAGATTTGTAGGGAACTGGCAACAGTTCTAGGAGTGAAAGTTCTTTAAATTTGATGGACTGCATCTGACTAAGGAGGAAGTCAGTGCATTGGGGTAGAAGTTTGACATCTTTGCAGAATATTTAAACTAGCAAATGGGGAGAGGGGTGCAGCACCCCATACGTTGAATGGGAAGAACACCCCTTCCTCCTCAGTTAGTGGTCAAACAGGGATTCAGCATGTTTGCAGTTCATTTGCATCACCAGGTAAGAAGAAAGGTCTGTCTCCCCATATGACACACAGGGGAAATGCCAAACCTCACCCAACAACATAAGATCCCAGACCTGCAGGCAATAATGTCAGAGGCTAAACTGGACGTAGTAGCAATTAGTGAGATGTGATTTACCAGTAACCACACTTGAAAGACTTCAGTACCTGGCTATGTACTGTTCAGAAGAGACCAAGGTGAAAAAAGGGTGGAGTGGCCCAATATGTCAATGAAAATATCAAAGCTACAGAAATTCAGAATACACATAAGGAGCCAGAAGAACTGTGGGTCACCCTGGAAACAGGAAGCAGGACAGCCATATGAACTAGGGTTGTCTACAGACCCCCAGACCAGGAGGAGGACATAGACACATTACTGTTAGAAGATATACAAAACATGACAGCTAAAGGGGAGGTTCTGATAATGGGAGACTGCAACATGCCAGATACAGATTGGTCAATACCAGCAGGAACATCTGCCAGAACTAGTCACATGGTGGATTCCCTGCAGGGGAAGGACCTCAAACAACTGGCACAACAACCCACAAGAGACAGGGCTATCCTAGATCTAGTATTGACTAACAGGGAAGGGATCACAGATCTCCAGGTAGAAGGTCACCTGGGGGCCAGTGACAATCACATGGTATGGTTCACTTTGGCCCCTACATCTAAATCATCCAATTCCAAGGCAAAAACATGAGACTTCAGAGAAGCTGACTTTGATAAGATGGCCAACAGAGTTAAGCTAGCCCTGGCAAAAAGAAACACAGGTGAGGGGGTACAGGCAAAGTGGGCAAGCATTAAGGATGCAATACTTGAAGCAACTTCCCATTGTGTTAGACAGAAAAGGAAGTGCAAAAGAAGAAGGAAACCACTTTGGTTCTCAAATACAGTAGCAGAAAAGGTCATAGCCAAAAGGCTGGCCTTCAGGAAATATAAAGGAACACAGCAGGATGAAGATAGGGAGGCATACCAAACTGCCCTAAGGGAACCAGGGAAGACAGTAAGGCAGGCAAAGTCCCAAACTGAGGAAACACTAGCATGAACAGTAAAAGAAGGTGACAAGACTTTCCATAGATACATTAGTAAAAGGAGAAAGTCGAGAGGGGGTATTGCTAAGCTCAAAGGAGAAAAGGGGGCATGTGAGGAGGAGGACCCTGTAAAAGCATCTATCCTAAATAGATACTTTTGCTTAGTTTTTACTGAAGAGAAGGTAGGGCAGGGCCCACAGCTCAGCATCATATACACGAGGGGGGGGGATGTGAGCACTACTCCCTTCACAAAAGAAAAGGTCCTACAAGAGCTCGCTAAGCTCAGGGTAGACAAGGCAATGGGACCTGATGGCATACATCCCAGGGTACTTAAGGAGCAAAGGGTGGAACTAGCAGAGCCATTAGCATAACTGTTTAGTGAGTCTCTGAGCACAGGAGAGGTCTGAGAAGACTGGAGGAGGGCTCATGTGATCCTGCTTCACAAGAGTGGTAGAAAGGAGGAGGCGGGGAACTACAGACCAGTCAGTCTTACCTCAGTAGTGGGCAAGATTATGGAGGCACTCCTTAAGGAAAGGATAGTGCAACACCTGGAATCCATAGGGGCACAGGATCCAAGAGAGCATGGGTTTACAAAAGGAAGGTCCTGTCAAACTAATAGATTTCTTTGACTGGGTAACCAGAGTGGTGGACCAAGGGGGAGCAGTTGATGTTGCCTACCTTGACTTCAGCAAAGCTTTCAACACTGTTCCACATAGAAGATTGATAAATAAGCTGGGTAGGCTCGGGGTGGGTCAGAAGTTGGTCAACTGGGTGGCAAACTGGTTGACAGGCAGAAAACAGAGAGTGGTGGTAAATGGTATACAGTCAGAAGAGATGCAAGTCACAAGTGGGGTACCTCAGGGATCAGTCTTGGGGCCAGTCCTCTTCAATATCTTCATTAGTGACATTGCAGATGGACTAGAGGGTAAGACTTGTCTGTTTGCAGATGACACCAAGATCTGCAACAGAGTAGATGATCCACATGGGGTGGGAAGAATGAGAAGAGATCTGGATAAACTAGCAAAATGGTCTGAAGAGTGGCAACTGGGATTTAATGCAAAGAAGTGCAAGATCATGCACATAGGGAAGAGAAACCCTGAAGCCACCTATAGGCTGGAAGGGGAGTTGCTGGCAGTCACAAAGGAAGAAAGAGACTTGAGCATTATCATCACTTGATGACCTGAACTCATCCAAGCAGACCTCTAAAGCAGTAGGTAAGGCTAGGGGGATGTTAGGGTGTATTAGTAGGGGTATCACAAGTCATAAGAGAGAGGTAATAATCCCTCTTTACAAGACACTGGTTAGGCCCCATCTGGAGTACTGCGTGCAGTACTGGAGGCCACACCTTCACAAGGACATTAACGAAACTGAGGCAGTCCAGAGAAGGGAAACCAAAGTGATGCAGGTACTGCATCAGAAGACATATGAGAACAGCTGAACAGAGCTCAATATCTATACCCTTGAGCAAAGGAGGGAGAGAGGTGATATGATCGAGACATTCAATCACCTTAAGGGCATTAACAAGGTGAAAGAGTATAACATCTTTAAATGTAAGAAAAATAGCAGGACAAGAGGACACAGCATGAGATTAGAGAGAGGTCAATTAAGGGGGAATGTGAGGTAATTATTTTTCACAGAAAGGGTGGTGGATGCATGGAACGGCCTACCTCAGGAAGTGGTGGCTATGAATACAGTGCAGGGCTTCAAACAGGTATGGGATAGGCATAAGGGAGCAATACAGATGAGTATGAATAGATAAGCCACTGACAGAGCAAAGGCCGATGGCACATTTATAAGGTAGAAAAAGAAATGGGCAGACTGGATTGGCCTTGTGGTCCTTTTCTGCCATCAACTTCT
Source organism: Neoceratodus forsteri (assembly GCA_016271365.2). NCBI lineage: Eukaryota > Metazoa > Chordata > Ceratodontiformes > Ceratodontidae > Neoceratodus > Neoceratodus forsteri. Next base: position 630,169,954 of record CM057455.1, on the reverse strand, counting down.
AAGTTTCTATGTTTCTATGAGCCCAGCCCCATTGCTCTGCATCTCTAGCACTTACACACTAATTGACTTCTGGCTTACTCCCTATAGTGAGGCCCAGTCATAGCTGAGAAATATTGCCTGACCCTTTCAGCTGGGGTCAGGTGAAGCCTATGATGGTGGGAAGGCTAGTCCATCTGTGCCATGGGATATCTTGGGTAGACCAGGATATTTCCTGTTTTTTTAGTTCCCCACTCTCTAAGGACATTGGCATGCATGGAGCCCAAAGGACATACATGCAAGTGTGTTATGCAGAGCCCGATGTCCTCAGATCCGCTAGCTTTCTCCACTCCACTGCCACTTGTGGCCACCATGCTAGCAGTAGGCAAGGCAAGGCAATTTTATGTATAAGGCACCCAATCCCAGAGGCTCTGGGAGTCAAACATGAGTAAAATATACAGCAATCATTTAAAATATGTAATAAAACCTCATTAAAATCATGAACAAATTAATATTCTACAGCAACAAAAAATTTCCAGAGGGCAAAACACTTCACTGGACTGGTCTATAATAAAGAAGACATCAGCTCTTGCAGCTCAGTATAGCAGAAGGAGATCACAACCTCCTCTTCTTGAAAGAGGACAACATCCTCTTGGATTTATAGCCTTCCTTCTCTTTGAGTTGACTAGCACTCCAAATGGCTTCAGCAACATGGAAGCATGCTGACTCAGTATCCTGCAACACTGGAACCACTGAATGTAGGTCAAAAACAGCCTTACAGGGAGAACACATTGGGCTCGCTAAATTAGAAACTCCAAGTAAGTTTTCAAAACATCATTGCCTCTCCCATCCCCATTGACAAGGAGATGGAATAATTGTTTTAAGGTGCCACCCTTAGAAATCGCCTCAATTGAACGATAGGTGTGAATTATCTCAGCCTTTCCCCACATCAAAAACGTATTCAGTCTGCAACTTCAGAACAGTGTGCTATGATACAGCATCCAACAATCCTGGAAAAAAGATCCACAACAAAGAGGAACCCCATAAAAAAAATTATCAGCTTTGTTACAAATCCTGAAACATACATAGTTTTCAAAGCAATGTTTTTTGAATGGTGCTGCCTATTTTACTTGTGAAAACCATTACACACGATCTTTACAACTTTCAAGAAATGTGTAATATGAGCTTGCTGACAGGGAGTACTAGAATGTGAGTTCCTGAGATGACATCAGCAGCAGTTCTTCACTGAAACAGGATTTTTTGAATAGGTAGTGAAATCTGGGTTACAAAATCGCTTATAACTTTAAAATTGAAGTAACATAGAAATCTAGGTTTTGGCATGTGATTTACTGGAGGTATGCTTATTCTAATTCTGCAATGTAGCACTTTTGGCCAGAGTGGTGTCAGCTGCTCTTTAAAGATCAAACACATCCAGTGTTATACTTTCCTTTTAGACCCAGCTCTAAAAATTGTCTTCTTCTATACATGTATTAATCCTGACCAGTGGCTCCAGGAAGTGAGCCACTGTTTCCAACATGCACCAGCTGTTACCTATTAGTCCCTAGCATGAGTTTTTGAATAATAGCTTTGTAGCATGAAAAGCCTCAAGAGTGTTGTGCACCTAAATGCAATACATTCTCTAGACAAATGGCATTTCATCCCTGATTAGACTGTTTCCATGCAAATTTGGATTTGATTAAGCTTGTTGCCTACTTTTATCTAAAACATAGACTGGCATTTGGTGGCAACCTGCCCGGGTCTTATGTGATATGGTTACAGAAACATATTTTTGCACAATGAAGAGAAAATATTGTTTATATCTGTTTCCTAAACTAGAGAGTGGAAATGAATTTAAACAATCAGAAAACAGTGAAGTGTTACCACTGGATCTTCATGCTGTATACATAAAAATAATCTGTACTGCACCTTAAAAGACCCAAATAGTGGTGCACAAGATAAGGCACTGTAAACTCCCTGTAATGGAAATATCCAGATGTTTTATCTATGTCATTTACTTATAATCGAACACAGGAGAAAATAAAAAATGCAAGGTAAAATGTATTTTTCTATCAGACACATAGTCCAATATTTTAATGCAAAATTGTACCATTCTGCAGGGTATCCCATTGTCTGTAAAAGAAATTATTTCCTTAGAGTGTATCATCTCCTCCAGAGTATGTGATTTAATATGACTGAAGGACACAGATATAAAATTCTAAATATTGCCATTATTGTGAGGATTCCTTAATACCTTAGCTTGTGTACTACCTCATGGTTCTTTAAAAATCCCATACATTACTTTATTGTTAATAGATTTACTGGTCCTGGAAAATCTGGGTTCATTGGATCATACATAGATACATAGATACTTAGATACTGTCAGCAGATAAGGGCCCATGGCCCACCCAGTCTGCTGTTTTGAGCTCGTAAGATCATTTTAAGATTTTTTAGAAGCCTGTTGCCCCTTACCCCTGACATTCAGGATTCCCTTATGTCTATCCCATGCATTCTTAAATCCCGTGATTGTTTCAGCCCCCACTACTTCATGTGATAACTTTTGTTAAACCAACAGGCTAAATAACAGATGGCAAGCCATGCACAAGTCTACAAGTCCCACCGATTAATTTTTATAACATTATAAACCATGTGAGTGGTATATGATGTCATTTAAATCCTGCTATGGGATCAAATGTTTTTTTATAAGTTATATGCTCTTTGCACTTTTTATAGTGTATGATTTTTGTAAACTTGGAAAATAATCATCCCAACCTCAGCTGCTTGATAACCTCAATCTGTTTAAAAAATACATCCACTCCTTCTCATTCCCTGAACACACAATAATTTGCTGTGTTTAAGAACTGCATTCATCTTCTCAGTATCCCACCTATCTCCTACCACAATAGGCCCGGTTAGTGATTTAATAGCTTTTTGCCTTAGCTAAGTAAACTCACCCAGTACTGAGCAAGGACTCCTCAATGTTTCCCTGTTCAAATCAAATCAAATCAAATCAAACCATCTTTATTTTTATAGTGCCTCTCAAAACCAAGGTGCTGTACACAGAGATCATACATAAATATAAAATTTTTAAAACAGACATAAATAGATCAACCGTAGCAATGATAAGCTAAACTAAATAAATAAGTCTTTAACTCCATTTTGAATCTCTCGATGGTTGGACATTCTCTCAACCAGCGAGGTAGAGCATTCCAAAGGGTTGGTGCTGAAAAAGCAAAAGCACGAGATCCTGATGTCTTTAATTGAACCCTGGAAATCTCCAGCAATCCCTCGTTGGCGGAGTGGAGAGGATGGAGGGGGCAATAGGGTACCAAGAGATCTTTCAGGTAGCCGGGTCCCTGATCATGTAGGGCTTTAAAGGTTAATAAATCAACCTTGTAGGTGATCCACCACCTAAGAGGCAGCCAGTGCAGTTCGCGAAGCACAGGTGTAATATGACTGGTTCTAGATGTCCCAGTCAAAAGCCTGGCCGCCACGTTCTGCACCAGCTGCAGGCGGTGGATATCAACCCCAGATAGCCCTAGGTAGAGGGAATTGCAGTAATCAAGAGGGGTAATGATAAAGGCATGGACCAATGTTGGAAGATCACCCGGTGGAACCAGGTGTTTCACCCTGGTGATATTCCTCAGATGGTAAAAAGAGGATTTGATGACAGCTGATACCTGAGATTTTAAGGTCAAACCATTGTCAAAAATAACACCCAGGTTACGTACCTACGTACCTAATCAGAGTTAGCGAGCGACATACCACTAAGCAATAAGCCTGATGGTTGTCCAATCCCCAAACCCGCCTCCGGACGACCTGGATCCACTACCAACACCTCAGTCTTATCCAGATTCAGTCTCAGCCAGTTGGAACTCATCCAAGATCTGATTTCAGTAAGGCAGTTATTTAGCATGGGGCAGAAAAGACAAATACAACTCAGTATCATCTGCATAGAAGTGAAAAACCCAGACTGTATCACCTGATAATATCTCCCAATAGCAGCATATACACTGCAAACAACATGGGGGCTAGAATGGATCCCCGTGGCATCCCACAAGACAGGGAGTGAGCACCAGAGGAATAAATTCCAGTGACAACTCTCTGAGACCTGTCCATGACGTAAGACTGGAACAATTTGAGGACTGTACCAGACAGCCTGCAAAAGAACCGCAGGCGCTCCAACAGCACACCATGGTCTACAGTGTCAAATGCAGCAAAGAGATCAAGAAGGACCAGAATGGTACGTGCCTTTTGATCTCTAGCCATTAGGAGATCATTCAACACCCGGACAAGGGCAGTCTCCGTGATATGCTTCTTCCTAAATCCAGATTGGAGCATATCATAGACATTGTGAGTTGTAAGATGATCATCCAGTTGCAGTGCAACTGCCTTTTCAAAAACCTAACCAACAAAAGGCAGGTTAGAGATAGGCCGGTAGTTAGCTAGACAATCTGGGTCCAAGGAGGGTTTTTTAAGGAGTGGTCGAACTACCGCCTCCTTGAGGGGGTCAGGAAAGACCCCCCTCTAGAAGGACTTACAGACAATGTCAGCAAGGATCGGGCAGATAACTTCTACACATCCCACTAAAAGGGGTGTAGGACCTGGATCCAAACTACAACTGGTTTGTCGCAGTGTTTGGATGATCTTCACAATGTCAGTGAACTCCAGCCAGCGAAAATCTGACCAGACAGACCGAGTGCATAGCACTTCCTGTCGACCATGGCCATGCGCAACCCTTTTGAATATGTGGGCCAAGGTTTTTTTCCTTTCTGTTTTCCTACTGTCAGTCTGAACTTCATTGTTAGCCTGCTCCCTTATTCAATGACTCTTGTGCTGATGCCTGAACTACTTTATAATTGCCTGATGCTCGTTGGCCTTACTGGACTTCTTCCCTGCAGATACTGTCATCGGATTTCTTGCCTACATCCTTAATGAAGAAAGGACCTCTGTATGGACTACTTTTCTGATTTGATTGTACATACTTTCGGATGATGCTCTATATGTGTTTATGTATTATGTGATGTTGTCCCAATTTCTGAGAACTGCATAAGTTTTATTTGCATCAATGTTGCTTTGCTTGGTTCCCTGTTGCACAGTTGCACTGTCTATGTTTACAGGTTAATGTTTTGCACCTGGCTGCTGCTTAGCAGGATATCCCTGGGACCCCTGAGGATTTGATGTTTTTCATTACTTTGTTTGTGGGCCCCAAACTATCTTCTCCCTTCTCCAGTGAGTTTTCTTTGCGGAGGCAGGGGACTGTCTTTGTTTGGCTGGCTTTGTTGACTTGATGGTTAATTATGGGAGGGGTAGCTTAGCCCCCTCCAGTCCACTTAGAATCATAAGCCCATTTCTTTGACATATGTTCATCCTCCCTTAGTGCCCCCCTTGAATAAGGACCTGTTGTTATTGTTATATTTCCTGGTACTCCCCTCTTTCATATGTGTTCCCTGTGTTTTTTTTTTTTTTTGGTGAGGAGACCTTAGCCCAGTTGCTAGTCCCTCAGCCAGGTTATTTGTGAGAGCTTTTATCAGATTTTGTGTTTGCTGGCCCCCCTATGCCAGAAGGATCTCCTTAATTCTCCCCCTTTCCTTATGAGTTCGCCCTTTAACTAATGGTTGGTTGTTCATCCTGCTGATTTTCCTGCCTGTGTGATTATCTGATATATGCAGATTAGGTCCCCATATCCCTTTTCAGTCTCCTTTAATCCAGGGGATAAATTCAGGGTCATTAAGCAGCAAAGGGTCCAACCTCCAAGAGGGTGATGTAAGCATGGGGTCACACTGGAGAAAATACAGATGTACCGGAGCATGATCTGAGATAGTCAAGGAAAGGATAGTGGAGTCCATTACCTTTTGGCTATGCTCAATTGAGGTAAGTCAATAATCAATGCAGCTCAAGGAACCGTGAACCATAGAATGATAGGTGTAGTCCCTATACCTTGGATGAAGTGTGCGCCAGATGTCAACCATGCCTTGGTCCTGCAACAGTTGAGTAAGGGGCTACACACTACAAGGTTGAGTATGGGTATGATTAGGAGTTTTATCAACACATGGCACATGAAAAATGTTAAAGTCCCCTCCTAATAAAACTGTGTGACATCTGGGGCAAGCTCACCAGACCTCTGGGCTACTTGATGGAAAAATTTGGGATCATCTTCATTAAGGGTGTATACATTGACTGAAAGTATGGAGCCCATGGCAGTATCCATAAGGATAGAAACCCACCTGCCCATAGGATCATGTTCTGTATGAACCAGTGTCCACTGGAGGGATTTGTGGTTACTATTAACACACCCATTTGTGCAAAGGAACAGCTGCATTAATTTACTGACCCACCCAATCTTTTAATAACCATGCATATATAGCCATAGTGATGCAGTGGTAATGAGCTTAGTTTCTTGTAAAAAGGCAATATGGGAGTGTAGTTTCTTGAGATGTGACAGTTTTTTTTTCCATTTTTTTGAGAATTCAGACCCCTGACATTCCAGTGTGGCATACTATGTCAGTCATAAGCTAAACAAGGAAAAGTATAGGATAAAATGGGTATATAAAATAAAAATCAAGACAACTGGAATTCCAGAGGTCTGATCCTGTTTTGCCAGCCTCCACTCTATGATGCTTGTGTTTGATTGCATTTTGAAAATTTCAATAAATCATTTAACTACAAAAAATAAATAAATAAAAAGCTTGGTGACTATACAAATGTGTAGATCCCAAATGAGGCCACAGTTGAGTAGCGTGGAAGTGCATGGCAGCTTAATAAATGGGAGGCACCAGAAGGGTAGAAGGGATCCAGATGAGGCCAACACAGCTAGCAAGTAAACTATCAGTTATGAATTATGAGTGGAGGCTGGCAAAACAGGATCTGTTCTCCTTGAAAAGGAGGAAAAGGATAGAATGATGAGATACTGGTGTACAATGCCACTAATGGCCTGGGCCTGGATTTGCAAAGCTCATTATGTAAGCACAATTCTCTATTCTTAGTGTAGCTTGCATCATGATAAAAGTTCTAAAATGTGTGTGGGCTATTTTCAAATCTTCTGACACATTTGCAACAATTTCCATACTTTACAGAAGAAAAATGATACATCATCACTTTGGCATATGTATCATTTTCATTGCACAACTTGCATTACTTGCAGTATGAAGTTTGAACACCTTTTTTGTGGTCTAACAGTCATGTCACAAGTAATGTAATTACATTAAAAATTTGTCATCAATTTCTGAAAATCTTGCTCCCAGCTTTTATCAATAGCATGAATTTGCAGTTTAAATGCTGTGAGATATGAACAAGCAGACACAAGTTTCAATTAATTGATGGACAATTAAGGAGGGAATTAAAAACAAATGTCTTGACCCAAAAGGTGGTAGAGGACTGGATTGTTATTCCTGAAATTGCAGTAAACTGTACAGTTGCTGATGATTTAAAAAAAACTCTTGTTTATTTCTGGGGGAAGGCTTTGCTTAGCATTATAACAGAGTTGTCTATAGCACCATCCTTCTGCCTGTTTTTCTTATATTGTTAGTTAGAAGAAAAAAAAATAATGAAAAGCCATAATCTACTTTCTGAGATCAAGATGGAGCTGGAGTTGTATAGTCTGTTGAGGCAAGTTGCCCCTAACTTGCTCATGTTAAACTTTCTGTACTACTGCTGCTGCTGCTGCTATGATTCTTGTAAGCTGTTCTTCCACTAATAGTAGTTGCCTTCTACCTTTGTTTTTAGTTTTATTATTTTTTTTTCATTTTTGTTTTTCATAGATGGTTTAATTTTAAGCATTAAGCCCAGTAGCAGCTTTGGTACCTGCATACTCCATTTGTCATTTCAATAACCAAACATCCTAATAAGTGAATAAAGGTTGTCTGTGATTTTAATTAGAGAAGTCCTCAGTGGAGAGGGATTTTTCATGTTTCAAAGTATAGTATTTAGCTCTTGAGATCAAAGACCGATTTTACTTATTTTGCAAGTAAGTGTGTTAATATTTTAACCCTTAAGAGATTTACAGAGTGCCAGGGGCAAAGTCCTTTGAAGTCCTACTGGCAACAGGAGTTCAACTTTGAAGCAGCTTGCCTTTTGAAGAAATTCATCTCAAGAGAGGACTTTGGGATGTGTGACTTTTGTCTGAGCAGTTTGTGACTGCAACCTGGATGAAAAAGGGAAATAAAGCATTGTAAAGCTTTACTTCACAGCTCAAAAAATGTTATATGAATAACCCCCACCCTTCACACTGGCTGAAGGGAGCAAAGTACTCCCCCAGCATCAGTTTTAATAGCAACAGGGAGTTAGGTTACCCCCAGCAGCAGTCTGTTATGAAAACTGGGAGTAAGGAACTCACTAGCACCTGTTGTTAAAATCAAGGAGGTGAGGTACTTCCTGGGACTTGTTGTTAAATCAAAGAAAAACAGTACTCCCTGGCTCCTGCTAGTAAACTACAAAAATAAACAAATAAAAATGCTTGAACAGAAGAAGGTTGTCCACCTATTCAGACTGTCCCCTCCACTTCTCCATAGTAGCATCTGTTTGTTTTTGCCTCATATAAATATATATTTGAGCCTTCTTTAAATTTTTCTTGCATTTCTGATTTTATTAATTTACTTGACTGTGAACTCATATGTCATACTCCCTTTCTGTTCAAGTGGTTTTCCTTCTGTCACTCCTGAACATTTCCTCTTGCAGTTGCATGCTATGTCCTCCAGTGGTACTTCCATTCTGTTTGCGTTTAATCCCAGAGCTTTCATACTGCAGTTCTAGATCATTTAGGAAACTAGACAACAAAATTAAGTCTCTGTTATCCTCATTTCATCTAGCCTAAACATCTTAATAGTACCAGGTCTGTTTATATTCCATGGTGTTACCATGTATTATTAACCAAGTTACTCTTATTTTGATTCTTTTTAGTTTAACTATAGTATGTCCTTCCTATGATATGGATTACAGAACTGACAGCAGTACAACAGCTAAGCTCTCACATATGCTGTATAATGTGATTCCATAACCTACGTGGATCTACTTGCAAAATATATCTATAAGCAGACGAAAATTTGTACAGACTATTTTGTAGCTGCTGCACACTGGTGCCCTTGTTTGAGATCTGTTGCTGTTGTAATTTCAATGTCACTCTCATTGTTAACATTCTTACACTTCTTTTTTTTTAACTGTGTTTATTAGCAAGCAGAGCATACAACAAAAATACTTCAATATATATATACAGTGTATTACAATAGAGTAGATCCATAGACTGTGGGAGATGCCCACCCAGGACAATACATACTGTACGTATCAGGAAGTAAAAGTCCATACATGAAGATGACTTCAGGTTTGTTAGAACAACAATGTCCCATTTATTACATATTCTGATGTTATTCTGGTGTTTGTCTAAAAGCAGCACAGAATGTTGAACATGTATAAAGTATATAAAGATGCCTAACTCCTTTTTCTGGAGTAAAAGGGTTTTTTTTCCCCACTGTCCCTTAAAAGTTTGGAAACCAAGAAGTACCAAGTGAGGTGTCCAAAGGGTCCCTTTCTTCTCATCTTTTTCAAGGTTTGATGTTTCAGAGTACTGGGTTTTCTCAAGTCTCATGCACTCTAAAACCAAGATACCCAGTGAGGAATAGTTAAGGCATGTGGTTGAGTCCAGCATTGAGCTATTGATTGTTTGCCTACTATTGTACCTAATCTCCATATGGATCACTGTATATCCTTCAATGTTCCCCGCCAGGTGACAATCCTAGGAGTATACCTTCTGGTGTGAGTGCCAAGGAGAATCAAAGAGTCCTAGTTTACAAGGTTGTGACTGCCATCCTGAAGTCCTGGATGTATAGGCACAACCAAATCATGTGTAACAACGCCTCCTCTTCCACCCTACTCCTTGGGCACTCTCTGGATTTAGTAGAATCTATTAAGTGAGTTAAATGTGGGGTGAGGTATGCCTTGTGCAAGATGTTAAAATGAGTTTGACAGATTCTATTATTAATAGAGCTTCTGTACACTTCACTCAATATATGTTTTCAGTCTCCCTCTGTCCATTATTTCCACCCAGGCCCCTCTTCCATTTGGTGGGTGCCAATTGAAGTAGGTCCTGTGCAGTTCCCTAAAGTAGCGAATACACCTGCTGAACAGGTTTAGCTTGTGGCCTTTGATCTTTGATCCCCTGAAGATGGAGTTGGAGCCCCCCAGAGAGGTCACAAAATGTGTCTCTATTTGTTTGAGATGGGTTTATTCACCCCATCTACCAACACTGAGGACACCTTTGAGCAGAGAAGTGAGCCACCTAGGAGTTCTTCAAATGCCACACAATCTAGTCTAGTAGTCAAAGGTGGGAGTGTCTCTTTCTGGGTTCTACCAAGCCAATGGGACAGAAAATCTGTCAGCTGTATTTACAGTGACTGCACTATGTTGATCACGGTTGGACTGATGCCATCAGAAACAAAGTGTGTTTTTAGGGGGGGGGGCTACATTCCCTCTGGGCTTTAATATAATCAACTCCAGGTCAGAGTTGCTTCAGGGAGGGGGCACAAGACCCGAAGAAGTTGTGCTGGGGTTCTATACAACCAATACAGTGACCTGTCATTGTTATAGCTGTAATGGTCTTCGCAGTAATTGTTTCACTGCAGCAATGGTATACCCTCTTTCAGAAATTCCAGCTGGGCTGCCAAGTAATACAAATGCAACTTGCATAATTCCAAGCACCTATGGTTTATTGGTTGTCACAGTGTACTTTGTTTAATCCAAACTCTCTTGCCCTGCCACAGGAGGTTGGTCAAGTAACCCTTGAGGGCAGCAAAGAATGGCAATCTTTCATATTTCAACATTGCTTAAATAATAATATGGTTTATTGTTTTCCTTTCCTAGATACAGGACAGTGCACTTACTTTTATTACATTTCTTGTCCCACCTTTTTTAGTGCCCTGCTATTTTATTGAAGTGCCTCTGTATACTTCTAGAACCACTGCTTCCTACACTTCCAATTTTGGTGTTATTATCAAATATCCTAATCCATTTTTTTGTCCCTCATTGAGCTCCCTCATACTGTTTAAATGCTGAACAATGTTGGACCAAGCAGAGATCTCTGGTAAATCAGTTGTTACATTCTTCTTTTCAGATTCAGTTCCACTTATCTATGCTCTGTTTTCAATCTGATAATCAGCTGCTAATCCAGTTTAAAATCTTCTTTTAATACCTATTCTGTTAAACCATTCTATGTGGTATCTTATTAAATGTCTTCTTGAGTTACTGGCTCATAAAATGCTAAGTTACTGTAGGTAAGTTAGTTAAGCATGCAGCCCAACTAGTGAAGTCATGCTGTGCTTTGTATCAAGTCTTTTAGCACCTCCACTGTTTATTACCCTTATAAAGAACTTCATGTTTCTATCTAGAAATTCAATCAGGCTGACTGGTCTTTACATTGTTAGTTTATCTCTGTCACTCTTCTTGAACATTGGTATCGTTGTAGCCTCCCTCCAGTCCCTTGGCACTTATCTCCTCTCTATTGAAGCTACTGTATGTATGCAGTACATTACTTAGTTGTTCTGTTACTTTATTGGCTAGTTCCTATAGCATCCTTGGAATAATGTTGCCAGCCCTAGCACTATTATCAGCCTTTATATCCAATAGTTTATCAACATCTTCTTACTGGAGAATATGTCAGGAAGCTAGGATCTCACCAGTGACAGAGGTGCAGCAGAAAGGATGGGTGGTGATAGAAGGGGTGCCTGGTGGTATTAATGGTCTTTTACTGCTGAAACTGATAATTATTTGGGGAAAAATAAAGCCAGTACTTCTTGTGGAGCCTGGTACTTTGATGAAGTATAGTATTCCCAATGGCTGTTTTGTGAAAGGTAGTCAAGTCCCCCCCAGTGGTGGAAACAAATGAAAAAGATCATAAACAATTAAGATTTTTTTTTCTTTTCTATTTGTAACTTTCTTGCACATATTAATGGGAGTCTACAACTCCCCAGTAGATGGTATTAAAAGTGGGCATATTATCCCTGGTGGCTAAATAAATAATAATACAAAAAAAAAGTTTCTAAACTTTTAAAATCTTTTTTTAACATTAAAACATTTAAAATGAATTAGCTGAGAGACCATATACTTGCATAAGTTTTGTGATTTTTAGAATACTGGGGAATGCATTTTAAAGATAATTTATAAGTAAAGGTAAGGACTCTGATTTATTGTAGTTGCTTGGTTGTGGTCTGTATGTAGTATTGTCTGTCATAGCAATTGACCAAATTTAATCTAAAAGCTTTTCATTTTTTAGAATGCAATTGGTGGATAAGGTGGGGGTTATAAAAAGTTTGGGATACTTTAATGAAACAGGTGAACTCTAGATGTATGAAGATTCCAGTATTCAACAAGTGTGTGTTTTTTTGTTTGTTTTGCAGTTAATTCTTTCTAGTAAGAATTTTAAAGAAGTAGTAATCCTGATATTAAACAAGGGTTTGATAAAAAAAAAATAGCAGTGTTTGGGAATATTTAGGATTAAGGAAAATTTTTATAAGCATTGTAGTGATCAGGGAAACATCTAGAAATACATACTGTACATAGATAGATAGATAGATAGATAGATAGATAGATAGATAGATAGATAGATAGATAATGGCAGGAAATGGCCCATTGGCTCATTCAGTCATCCCACCCTGCCTAATTACTCTGCTCTGGCCCTATTGCCATTCTTCATTTTTTTCTGCTACCACCCCCTTTTGTTTACCTTATCCCATATGTGTTTCCCATTCCTGCTTGAAGTTGCTCACTGATCTGGCCTGTACCACTTCCTCGGGCAGCTTGTTACACTTATCTACCCCTCTTTTTGTAAGTCTGAGTTTAAGTGTACCAAATGTATTTGAGCTCAAGGAGAAATGCTTCTTGGTATCCACCTTAAGTATGCCATGCAAGTAAGTGTATGCCTCAGTCATGTCACCCCTTTCCCTTCCTTTCTCTAAGGTACAGTACATAGGTTCACATCCTACAGCATCTCCTCATGTGTCTTGTCAACTAGTCCATGTAGTATTTTTTCATCTACTTATTCAGTACAGTATGTCTTGTCTTCTACTCCAGGTACTATCTTGGATGCCCTGCATGATATTGCTTCCACCTTGAAGTGATTGCCATGGGAAAAATAACTGTAGCTTGTTTAAGAACAGGTCAGCTGCAAAACCTGGTCTCTATTGACTAATGTTCAAAAGTTAGCTATTATATTTATTAAAGGAACTTCATTAGACCTTCTTTAGGCAGCAGGTTATGAAGCCCAGCAAAAAAATTGCTTGTGAAGTAAATGTTGATGAAAGTGAAGAAACCTTTATTACAATGGACTCCACTTCCTCTCTGTTCCTATACTGGAATATTGTAAATGAGACAGATTCTGGACTAACAATGAATTCTCTATTTTTTTCAGTTTTATATAAAGTGTTTGTGCATAGAAGGTAATTTTTAATGTGGCCTCTACAGTAATAACCTGCAGATCAAGATTATAGGACATCTACCAAACCTCCTTATTTTTATTTTCTTTAGTCAGTTCAAGATTCATTTAGGTTTGTCACTGTGGTCATAGAAATCCAGAACTGCCTCTTCTAGCTAATGGATAAAGGCTCTCATCATTTCCTGAATGTCTAGCAAACAGAATGAATATAGACAAATGTTATCTGTAATTAACTATTTTTTCCTAAGGTTCCAATTCTCACACTCAAAGTAAGAAAGAAAGCTAGTACTTCAGTTAAGTTAGCTGTCAAAAGTAAACCAGTTCTACTGTTCTGTAAAGCTTTAACTTCTTTTAACAAAGAAGTACAATAATGTTTTGTCTAGGCAGTACAATCTGCATTCATCATTAGCAATCTGAAAAAAAAAAAACTTGTGATCCATTATTTTTGCTTTCCAGGTTCTTTTGGTAAAATAAACTTTATTAGATAGACAGTGTGCTGAACATGAGATAAAGTCAAATTAATTGTAGCAAACTTGCTAACATAAAATGCAAGAATGTACAACATGCATAGATAAGGTAAACTCTTAGCCACCTGCAGTAGTCTCACTTACTGTCATGTAACTCACTAATTCTTGATTGTTGAAATCAGCATCTGACTCCAATGTATATAGTAGCTCAACTTTCTTTATACAAAGAAAGTCAGACTGGATCAGGTTTCTCAAAATCTAGGGTCTTCTAGACCTGTTAATCTTGAATTGGGCTGGACATTTTGGAATATACAGTAGGAACCATAGAATGAGCATAAACAAAAAGGCCACACTGCTTATGTTTGCTCTTGCACACAATGTGTGCCCTCAATAGTATTTATTTTAACTGTGTGTCCTATTCCACCTGCCTGTTTAATAAACCACTGCTACTTATTGTCTATAAATTATTCAGTTTGTATCTAATAGCCTTATATTTTCAACTGTTGCACTGTTCTTACTGCCTGTATTATAAACTGCTTCAAATCATTCTATATGAATTTATGAAGGTTCAGAGGAGGGCTACAAAGGTGATAGCAGATTAGCAGGGTAAGGTGTATGAGGAGAGGTTGAGGGCACTGAACATGTACTTTCTGGAAGACAGGAGAGAGAGAGATGGGACATGATTGGGTCCTTCAAGTACTTGAAAGAGATAAATAAGGTGGATAAGGAGAGTCTCTTTAAGCTGAGTGGCAACCATAACACAAGGGGGCATGGTCTTAAGCTGGAGGGTGGGAGGCTTAGGAGGGAGGTCAGGAAGCACTTCTTCACAGAGAGGGTGCTGGGCACTTGGAATGCACTGCTGGAGGAGGTGATCTCATTGAAGACAGTGGGCAGCTTTAAGAGAGGCTGAGACAGGCATAGGGGGAAGGTAAGGATCATGGGTAGGGAGGATGGGAGAAGTGGTGAGGGAGGGAGGGCAGGGGACATTAGCTCAAGCTGTGGACCTTGCAACACAAGCAGACTAGATAGACCAAACGGCCTTCTTAGACTGGCTTCTTCATATGTTCATATGTTTGTATGTCTGTTGTTAAATTGCTTTTTGTATTTCACTGTGTACCCCTTCACAGGACACCTATGGAAATGAATTGTTTAAAGGTCAGCATACTTTTTCTTGGTAAAACTATTGGAATAAATACATTTTAAAAATAAATTATTTTCTGCAACACTAAATACTCAGACAAATGTCTAGGAATACACAAAAGTAATTTCCTTTGCAAAAGTTTTGTGTGTCTTGATCAGTTGGGTATTTTGGGATGTGCTGGGGTGTTTAGAATCTCCATTGTGCAGTTGGGCTGGTGGATGGCATTTTTACAATGGGCATACTTTGCCCATATAGTAGAGAACACAGCTTGACTGTCATTGTTTCTGGTGTTGGGCAGAATCCTGGTGCTGTTATTGCCGTCGGCATTCTGTTTGTCACGCCAACATGGGTGAACCATGTGAACTAGTCAGTGTTGTTGTAACAGGTGACTTTAGTTTCCCTGATATAAATTAGATAACAAGCCAGACATCAAACGGTGCTGCCAAAGCATTTATGGACACCTGCTTACAGCTAAATTTAAATCAAATGGTTAACTCAGGAACAAGAAAGAATAATATATTGGCCTAGTCCTAAAATCTGATAAGATTAACATCACAACTTGTGAGGTGCAAGAACAGATTGGAGATAGTGACCATAACATGGTATACTTCTCAGTTAGTTTGTCTATAACTACATCAGTCAGAACAACTGCAATTTGACTATACCACACTTCAAATAATAAAATAATTACAAAAAAAATGAATAGCAGTAAGTGAGAACAGGAATTAAACAATTGATCAGTTGAGGATATATGGTGCAAGATAAAGACAAATATCATTAGTATCAGGGACCAACATATAATTAAGGTAAAAAAAATATATAATAATTGAGGTCATAAACCAAGATGGCTTAATATTAAAATTAATCAACTGATCAAACCAAGATGGGTTAATATTAAAATTACTTGAATGATAAAAAAAAATTAAAATAACAGATATTTGATATCAAGGTCACTTAAAGACTAGGTTAAATGCAAGGCAGTACTTAATCATTGCAAAAATGCAATTAGTAAATCCAGCAAGAAGATAGAATTTGAGTTAGCCAAGCAGTATGGAAAAGGAAACTCTAACAACTTTACGGAAGCATAAATCATTAAAAAAGATGGGAAATGCAATTGGCACTTGTAAACTAGGATGGCATAATTCTTTCTGACCTTGAAATGTTGGCCAACTCATTTAACCATTAGTTGTATATGGTGTTTATGAAATATAATGGTAAGTTATCAAGTTTGACTGTCAATGCTGCTGCAGAAATTTTAATTTAAGAAACTGAAATTGAATAATGAAAGATTATTGTTCTCCCAGTCCAGACAAAATGTCCACTGACATGCTTAAAATTTTAGGTAAAAGTGTTGTAAAGTCATTGACAATATTGTTTAAAAAGTCCATCAGTACTGGGGAAGTACAAATGATTGGAAAATGGCTGACATGATTCCCATATTCAAAAAAGGATAAAAAAAAGCTGACATTCAAAATTACTGCAACATCAGTCTAACATCAGTAGCTGGTAAAATAATGAAATCTATAATAACAGACAAAATAGAGATGCACCTTAATAGTTCAAATGGCAATAACTTAGAACAGTCCAGGTTTAAAGCAGGCAGTCCATGCTTAACAAACTTGCTCTGTTTTATGAAAAAGTTAGTAGGGCCCTTGATTGTGGAATTCCAGTAGTTATCATATACATCAATTTCTGAAAAGCCTTTGACTGTGAACCACATTAGGCCATCATAGACAAGATGGTTCAATTGAATATAAATGTTAAAATAATAAACTGGGTACAATAGTGTCTTACTAATCATACTCAGATAGTTTCTATACATGGCCACATATCCACTAGTGGGGATGTTACAAATGGAGTACTGCAGAGATCTGTTCTGGGTCCTATAATCTTTTCCTTGTTCATATATGATATGACTAAGGAAGCATGAAATTGGAGCCCCAAGTATGCCGATGATAGCAAATTGGGTGGACCTTGCAGTAACTCTATGAAGGTTGAGTTCATTCAAAACGATCTTGACAAGACTACTGCATGGATGTACAAATGGGGAATGCCCCTAATTTAAACAAATGCAGTGTCATGCATTTGGGTAAAAACAATAAACATAATAAGTACATCCTATGTAATACTACGTTAAAATCTATCACTGAGGAAAGAGATCTGGGGGTTATTATCTCTAATTCCCTAAAATGCAATACACAGTGCACTACAGTGAACTCAAGACCCAACAAGATATTGTGATCAATCAAAAAGCACATAAAGAGCTGGGATCCAGAAGTTATTATCCCATTCTATAGATCCTACATACATCCCCATGTAGACTGTACTAGCCAACTGTTGAATCCACACACAAACAAATATGATGGTAAGTTAGAAAAAATCCAGTGTAGAATAACAAAAGTATAACATGCCGGAACAATCTCTCCTATCCTGATAGACTGAACACTTTAAAATTAATGTCCTTGAAGATAAGACGTCTAAGAGGTGACCTCCTAGTATTGTATGATATCATTTATGATACACATATTATGAATGAATTATATGTTTCCCTAAAGCAAAGCCACATGCAAATAAAAGGAAGTACTACAGATAAAGGGACAATTACTTAGCAGTTCTGCAAGGAAACACTTCCTTACCCAGAGGGTGGTGGAGTCATGGATAGATAGATAGATAGATAGATAGATAGATAGATAGATAGATAGATAGATACACAGTTTTTGTTCATGGAGGGGTATGTAGTGAAATGCTAACCCTCATCACAGACCATTAACCAAACCTCCATGATGTTTTTTTCAGTCAACATCAAATTCACTTTACACTTTCTACAATGGTCACAGAAATCTGCAAGTATTTCTTGTATCTGATGGAGAGAAGCCCCCATTCTTGAAAGTCCAGGAAAACTGGATGTAGCCCGGTGTTATTTATTGTGTATGTTTGGTTCTTACCCCCTAACAGGGTACTGTAGTAGTGGGGAAAGGTTATTTCTGCAGTGCAACTGACTGGTCCTGGGATGCAAATAATTTTTCTGAATGCCTTTTCTTCAGAAAATTTATCATAACTGCCTCCTTGTTTTCTGTTGGGATTTTAGTATTTGCCAGAGAGTGCTGAGCAATTCAAATCCTCCTCTAAAGCTACTATTTTTAAAGGAATAAACTGTAAGTGCAGGAACAATCAAACACTGCTGCCAACCATGCTGAACTCCTTAGTGCCCCAAGGGAGGTGTTTGAGGTGACAGGTAGTTTATTCCACCCATCCATCCAGTACAAGGAATGCAAAATCTTGCTTTCCATATTCTTATTTTTGTTTGGGATTTGTAATATTCAAGGTATTAGATGATGGTAGCTTTGAACTTGGCAGGAGCTTTACTGTATGCACATTTATGCAGGGAAATAAACCAGTAATATGTTCTTCTCAATGTCAGATCTAGCCAGTTCTGCCTTTCATAAACATTTTGATGAAGGTTGCCTTGATGGCGTACCCTTTTAACTAAAGGATTCTTATGTTGCTGCCTGTAAAGTCCCACTGTGTTGTACAGAACACATTTTGGTGCAATATTGCAATTTAATTTTTAGATCAGGATTGTTATGTTAATGTAGTTTCCAGTCAGTAATTTTTGTATTGCAAATATAAATCACATCAATATGTATGGATGAATTTTCGTTTTGTAAATAGTGGTTGGTGGATCTCAAATGGACCTTTTTCAAAATCCTACCCCATGGATCCATTGTGCTCATCTTTTGTTGTCCAGACAGTTGCAGTATTCAATATCATTAGACATAAATGCAGCCATTGTTAAATGGGAAATGATATCAGTAGGTACTATTGTTACTGATCTCAGATGAATCCTTTTCAAAATCCTGCCATATAGGTCCATTATGTTCATTTCTTACTGTCCAGACAGTTGCAGCATTCAGTATCATGATAAATAACTCTAACCATTGCCCTTGTTAAATGGGAAATTATATCAGTAGACATTATGGTTACTGGCACTATGGAGTAGAAAACTTTCAGTGGTGGAAAAAAGTAAGATAACTGAAGGCCAAGTAATCTCTAGTATATTTTCTGACCAGGCATACAAATTATGTTATACTGTATGCTTTTTTGTTACATCCCCATCCATAATGAATTAAATTTGATCTCATAGACCACTTTGCTGTCATGTACAGTATATATAAAATTGATGTGTTGCATTCAGTTATGTTTTTCCATATTATGTCTGGAAAGGGGACCTGCGCCTCATACCATATATCTAGTTACCAGGAAATCAATACAGCTAAAAAAATAAATTAATGTCATGTCCTGAAATATTAATCTTCATAAAGAACATTTCCAGAATGATTTTAAAGGATTTAATAGCTATTTGCACCACTTCCTATGACAATTTGTTCAACAGCTTTATCCAGTTCTGTATGAAAAGTTGATTGCTCACTTTACCCTTAATTGAATTCTTTTTTTTTTTGCATAGGGCATTTTGTCTAGTTCTACAGCCCCAAACAATCTGAAGACAAGCCCTATGAGCTGCCTTATTTAATTCCTTCAAAGTGTCACACTGTAATCGTGTTGCAGCCTTCTTTTACATAGGAAAATATAGTTAAGAAATCTACAGTGTCCTTATAGCTTATCCTCTCAATCCCCAGAATCATTTTAGTTACTAACTGCTGACATTTGACAGAAGGCTGTCACAAAGTATCTCTTCATGGAGAGGGTGGTGGATAAATATTTGAAACAGTTGACCAAATAATATGATCAGTATTGGTATTATCTTGGGGGTTCAAGCCAATAGGACTTTATCAAAGGGGTATTTAGGAACAAAAGAAGACAACGGGTAGGGTGTGATCACAATAATCAAAGTAAATCACACAGGAATGGCAGAACAGAGTTGATAAACTTTTCTGTTGGTAATCAGCTTTGTAATTATGTCCAGTTCAGTTTATTTAGACAGATCTGTATGCAAAATGAGTATCTATCTATCTATCTATCTATCTATCTATCTATCTATCTATCTGTCTGTATATACACATTACAAAAAAACTCCATTGATGCATCAATTAGGGGTGATTCTGCACCAACAAAAGTCTGGAAATTCGATGTTAGGGCTATCAAGCCTACCCACCCACCATCCACAGACCAACAGGCACCAGGATGTGCTTTGGGTTCATTGGCCCTAACTCTCTCCCTATTCCATGCATAAACAAGATGAGATGGTACAGTATTGGGGAATGGGGTGATAGTTAGGCCCAATGATCCCAGGGCTCACCTTGGTGCCTGTTGATCTGAGTGTGTGTGTGTGGGGGGGTATGGTTGGTAACTCTAACATCAAATTTTCAGACTTTTGTTGGTGTGGAATCAACCCTAACTGATGCATTAATAGAGTTTATTTCAATTAATTTCCCTTCTTTTTGAGAAAGTGAAATGTTACCCATACAGTATCCATAGGTGGGAGTGCAGGGACCTCTGGGCCCTGCACTCCCACTCACCCATCATTGTACAGGCATAGTGCAGGAGGGCCCTGTGCTCCCAGTTTTGCATCACAGGATACGTATTTGGGAGCAGAGGCCCTCTGGGCCCTGCACTCCTACCCACCCACAAGTGTAGAGACACAGCACCTGAGGGACCTGTTCTCCCAGTATTGCAAGATGGTATCCATGGGTGGGATCATGGGCCCTCTGGGCCCTGCCCTACCACCTACCTATAAGTATAGATACATAGTGCAGGAGGGCCCAGTGCTCCCAGTTTAGCATAAATATTATCTATAGGTGGGAGCTCAGGGCCCTCTGACCCATGCACTCTCAACTACCCATAAGTACAGACACATAGCACAGGCCTAGAGGCATTCCAAGTAATCCTTGTAATGCTTATTTGGCAATATCTCAGTAACCATAGAAACTGAAAAAAATGATTTTGCATTTGTATTCATCACCTAGCCACCTCCTCACTTGTTTAGACAGGTCAACCCCAATTATATGAAACCCCATTATATGAATTTCCAGATCATCCAAAAGTAGGTTATTTCCCCCCATTCTCTATTTGATTGTGAATGCCAACCCATTGAAACTCACATGGTTTGTAAATAACTTAAGCACTTAAGTACTTTTTACTCAATTAGCAGCTTGTTAGTGCCTGTTATCTAGCACTTTAAAGTATTCACTCAGAACCTACAGTAAGAACCTCATGGTAACAGACTGGGAGGATTGCTGGATGGCATCTAAATGAAAACACCATGTTCTTGACATTCAACAAAAGTTAAGAGTGCTTCAGTGTCTTGATAACAGGGAACATATAGTGGATGTTGTCAATCGTGCTAGAGCAATAGATTGAGGCAAATTCTGCCATTAATTTGCTAGCCCAGCAAACTGACTGCTGGCCAGATGCCATGGACCAGTGGGTCCAATGTGATGCAGACAATGATGAATATAGGGAACTCACTGATGATGACATCTTCAACATCGCTTAGAATATCACCAATGTTAGGCAACTTAGGAGGAGGAAGACAACAGAAAACAATCATAAACTGTCCAGGTACCAACTGCCTCAGAAGCATTTTGAGGTTTTTTAACAAATGTTTAAGTTGATTAAAAAGTCAGGACAACACAGACTACCTGCACACCTTATTGGTGCGCAAGTTGTGAATGCAGGCTATCGAAAAAATGAACAAGTCCAAGAAACTGTCTGCAGTCACCAAGTTTTTTTATTGTGCTGTGATCTTGTTTATTCAGTACTGTACCTGTAGTGCATTTTAAAGTGAATGCTTGGCTGGTAAATCTTGCTGTGATATTTGCAGCTGTACTGATGACATTTTTAATATGTACAGTATTGTGCTGCTGCATTTGCTGCTCCACTATTTTATAATGATTTTATATGTGTGGTGCTGTACCATAAAATCGTGTTGATATTACTTTTATGTACTGTATATTTTAATTGCTGTCTCTGTCTTTGTAATAAATTTACTACTTATTTTCTATGGCAGTAGTGTTTGGGAGGTTTCTATTGTCAGTACTTCTACATTACGATCCTTCCTATTAATTTAAATGGCCATCCAATTATCCAAACACTCGATTATCTGAATAAGACTGATGTCCCCCAGCACATTCAGAAAATTGAGGTTATACTGCATATAAAATGTATATACCCAGGATAGCCCAGTTGAGTGGGGTCCTGCTTCCAATATATTTCTGCAGTTGGGAGAACTGGAGCACTATAAGGTTAAGTGAATTGCTTAAGAATAATTATTGTTACCTATGCATGAATGTGCAGAGTGCCTACGAATTGCGTATCTGCGGTAGGTAGCCAATCTGCACCCATTGCACCTCCTTCATGGGATGCACCAAAAGGGTGTGCAACCCCTACACACCTGATTCTGTGGCTGCATGGACAGCAATGTTTTGGGGGCAGGCAGGGGGTGTGCCGGTGGCATGGCTGCACTACGTGCCATGCACTAAGGTGCATAGTACTGTGCACCAGGAGGCATAGAAGGGCATTGGTTATGCCAGCTAGGACCCTGCTGTTACCCACTGTGTGCCCCCATGGACTACACCCACAGATCGTGGCAGCACTGGGACCTGATTATCTGAGCCACCGAAGCCCACTAGGCCAATGGGGAGGGTTGGGGCAGCTGAACAGGTGAGTGCCCATACACATGGGCAGTGTGTTCCATCATTAATCCTCACCAGAATTGTGGGCTCATTTGCCCAGTCCCTGCATTTCAACCATACTCCCCCAACACAAGTCTGCCCCACCCAGTTATTGCCAAGCACACCCCACAATACATGTCAGCCCCTAATCTGTGAATGGTATAGCAGTCCCCCACACACACAAAACTGCCCTGAACCCATTAAATGTATAGCAGCCCCCCCCACACACACACATGTCAGACCCTTCCATCTGGTAGTAGTAGCTGCTGCATTTCCCCAACACATGAAACCCCCATCCCAAATGTAGCACACGACTGCCCCCCCTCACACAGTGTCCCAGTACAAAAGACCTGACCCTGACCTGGTACCCTGTGGCAGCAATGATAGACAGTGGACCCCCCACCCACCTGTGGCACCAACAACTGCTCCACCCCATACCTGATAATTCAGTGCCACGAGGCAGGATAGCCAGCAGCACATCCTAATGCACTCCTCCTCAGCTGCTGGCAGTCAAACTGATGTTGGAAGCATGCTGCCTATTTATGGAGTTGCACTCCCAACATCAGTTGGATGGCCAGTGGCTGAGGAGGTGTGTGGTGAGATGTGCAGCTGGCTGTTCTGCCCAACAGCACCAACTGTCAGGTATGGGGTGGGGGGGTTGTCAGTGCTGTGAGTGGGTGCAGAGAACCAACGACCTGGCTGACAAGACAGTAGATATAGTCCAGAGGAGGTTTAAGGAACTAGGATAATTATGTGAGGGGGCAGGAAGATCAATAACTTTTTCAGCCATACTTCCAGTGCCCAAGGCAAGCACAACAAGAAAGCTGAGAATAGAGGAATTTAACGGATGGCTAAGAACCTGGTGTTGTGCTAAAGGGTATGGGCTGTTGGGGGGGTGGCAAGGGACCTGGGAGGACAGTAGTCTCTATGCCAAGGACAGACTATACTTGAGTGAGGAGGGAAAGAAAGTGTTGAAACAGAGGATGGAGGAGTACATAGAGGAAGTAGGGAATTTAAACTAGGAGGGGGTGGCAATTGGGCAAGAGACATGCAGAGACCACAGGTTGGGAAACCATATGAGCTTACCACCCATAACAGTGACAAAGGATAAATGGCAAGTACTATTGGTGATGCTAGTAAAAGAGGGCAGGATGTGAGGGGGGGAAAGGGTGGAAGGTGGTTACCCTTAATGCTAGGAGCCTTGGGAGGAAAACTGCAGAGTTACAGGTGCTCATGGCAGAGGGAGAGTTGGACATTGCAGCCATCACAGAAACATGGGCCACCCAATGCAATGGCTGGGACCTGTCTGTACCAGATTATAGGTTATTTCATAGGAACAGGGTGATTGGGAAAGGAGGAGGTGTGGCACTATATGTGAAGGAAGGACTGAAGTATGTAAGGGAGGAAGGGGAGGAGGGTAGTACAGAGTCACTTTGGATGCAAATCCAGGATTCCAAGAATAGGATTCTTAGAATGGGAGTGGTGTACAGGCTACCATCTCAGATGGAGGAGTTAGACAGGGAACTAGCGGGACAGATCAGGAGGACCTGCAAGAAGGGTAGTGTGGTGATTGTGGGGGACTTCATCATGCCAGGAGTGCACTGAGGTACCCCAACAACCAGGAACAGAAGGGAGCAGGTACTGCTGGATGCCTTACAGGACAGATTCCTGCTGCAAATGGTCAGTGAACCAACCAGGTTAGGGAATAACCTTGACCTTGTGCTGGCAAATGGGGACTTTGTGAGAGAACTTACAGTGGAGGAACCGCTGTCAGGGAGTGACCACCACTCAGCATGGCTCACATTGGATATGGGCAAGGAAGGAGTGGAATCTGGCACAAAAGTGCTAGACTTCAGGAGGGCTGACTTTGGGAGGATGGGAAAAGTGGTAAAAGGGTACTTGGCCAGAATTCAATCTAGTATGGACACTAACCAGAAGTGGGAGCTCATAAAGCTGGAGATAGTGGAGGAAACCAAAATCTACTGCAAGGCCCAGAGCAAGAAGGCTAGGGCTAAGAAACCGAGCTGGTTGAACAAGGAGGTCATGGAAAAGGTAAGGAGGAAAAGAGCTGCCTTTAAGAAGTACAAGAAAACAGGGAGAGGGGAGGTCAGGCAGGAGTACTTGATGGAATCAAAGGAGGTGACAAGGGCAGTAAGGGGAGCAAAGGCATCTAATGAACTCAGGCTGGCACAAGGCATTAAGAAGGGGGATAAAGACTTCTTTAGGTACATCAGGGAGAAAAGGAGCTGTAAGGACCACATAGTAAGGATTAGGAAGGAGGGGGGTTGGGTGGAAGCAGGGTGCGATAAGGCAGAAGCACTAAATGAGTACTTCTGCTAAGTATTTACTAAAGAGAATAGGGGGGTGACACCCAAGGGGGGAGAAATGGCAGAAACAGGGGGGATGCGGTGACATATGGGGAAATCATGGAAGGCAGAGTTCGGGAGGGTTTGAAGGCACTGATGGTAGATAAGGCACCAGGCTCAGATGATATCCACCCCAGGATACTGAAGGAGCTGGCAGAGGTCCTTGCAGGACCTTTGGCAGACCTATTTAATGCCTCACTACATTTGGGGTGTGTACCTCAGGAATGAAGGATGGCTCATGTGGTGCCCCTCAACAAGAGTGGCCCCAAGGATGAACCGGGAAACTACAGACCAGTGAGCCTCACATCCATCGTGGGTAAGCTAATGGAGACTATCCTGAAGGAGAGGCTGGTGGCTCTCCTAGAGCCCAAAGAACTACAAGACAGCAGACAGCATGGCTTCATATGGGTCAGATCCTGCCAAATCAACCTGGTGGAGTTCTATGACTGGGTAACTAGGCAACTGGACACGGGCCATGCAGTGGATGTCCTGTATCTGGACTTTAGTAAGGCATTTGACTCGGTGCCACATGGAAGGCTGGGAAGTAAGTTAGTAGGCAAAGAGGCAGGTGCAAAGCTGGTGAGATGGGTAGGAAACTGGCTTCAGGGAAGGCAACAGAGGGTGGTGGTAGGTGGGGGAGCTCTCACACCCAAGGGTAGTGACGAGCAGTGTTCCACAGGGCTCGGTGTTGGGACCAGTGTTGTTTGGGATATTCATTGCAGACATATCATTGGACATCAAGAGCAAGATCAGTCTGTTTGCTGATGATACCAAGGTAGTGGTGGTGGATAATCTAGGGGTATGGCAGGGGTTGCAGGATGATCTGGCAAAGCTTGAAACCTGGTCAGACACCTAGCAACTGGAGTTTAATGCCAAAAAGTGGAAGGTGCTGCATTTTGGGATGAAGAACCCAAGGAGTAGTTACCAGCTGGGGGGGTTGCAGCTAGCCCAGAGAGAGGAGGAGAAGGATCTGGGGGTGCTCATTACAGGATCAATGATCAACTCGGCACAATGTAGGAAGGAAGCTGCAAAGGTCAACAAAATGCTGGGTTGTATTGCAAGGGGTATATCCTTGAGGAGGGAGGAGGTGATTCTGCCACTGTACAGGTCATTATTTAGACCACACCTGGAGTATTGCGTGCAGTACTGGCACCTGTATCTGAAGAGGGACATTAAGTTACTGGAAGGGGTGCAGTGCAGGGTGTCAAAGATGATCAACGGGCTGGGGGACTTATCATACAAGAGGAGGCTGAGGGAGTTGAACATGTACTCACTGGAGGAGAGGAGGGACGGGGGAACATGATTGAAATGTTTAAGTAAATGAAAGGAATAAACAAGGCAGGTACAGAGGGGCTGTTCATAGTAAAGGAGGGGAGGTACACCAGGGGCCATGATATGAGACTGGAGGGAAGGCGATGAGAAGACACTTTTTTACAGAGAGGGTGGTGGCTGGGTGGAATGAGTTACCTGCAGAAGTGGTATCCAGTAGAACAGTGGACTGCTTCAAAAGGGGATGGGACAGGACAAGAGGGAGGATCAATGAAGGGGAAGGGTGGAAGGGAGGGAAGGGCAGCTGCAGAATAAGGGGTGCTTGCTGCACATTCGAGCAGACTTGATAGACCTCTAGGCCTTTATCTGCTGGCAAATTTTGTATGTTCGTATGTTTGTATTGTCTAGCATTGTTGAGGCTGGGGTACTGGGTCAGGGTCAGTTATTGTGTACCAGGGACCTGTGTGGGGGGGTCATGTGCTACACTTGGGATGGGGGTGTCATGTGTTGGGGGAATGCTGCTGCTACTACCAGGAGGATAGGTCTAACATGTATGTGTGTGTGTGTAGGGGGGCTGCTATACCTTTCTTGGGTTCAGGGCTGTCTTGTGTGGGCAGGCTTCTATACCTTTTATGGGTTCGGGGCTGTCTTTTTTAGGGGTCTGCTATGATATGATGGGGACTAAGCTGACATGTATATGGGGGCTGGCATACAAGCCTGGGGTTGGGGTTCTGTGGCCAAATGGGCTTGGCAGTGTGGTTCTGGGTGCCTGCAGGTGATATGTATCCACCCTGACCTGTGCCACCTGCATAAGTAATCCAATCTTGTATCCAGGATGGGCATCCCATTGTATGCCTGCCTGAATATGCATCTTGGCCTCTGGATGCCCTATGGAGTTCTGCACAATGGGGGAGCATGGATAGGTGCCCCATGGATGCATGCAGTAGTGAGTACCATGCACCTTGCACCTGTCTAGGACCACAGAGCTATGCACTTGAGATACACACCTCCAATGCATAATTCCTGCCCGTTCATGCATAAGTCCCATTATTATGAATTTTGGGCTCTAGTGGGGATTGAACCTGCTATCTCCCATTTTCCAATCTAGAGTTCTAACCACTAGGCCACACTGCCTTTGGGGTATGCTGTATCACATACCCTATGGGATATAACAGTACTGTAATTGCTAGATATGAACTAATGGAATTGCTATACCAATGTACCATTTAGTACTGCAGGTTTAATACACAAGGAGGGGTGGGAAAGGATGAAAATGGACTTGGCAAGGTTGGAACAATGGCCAAGGGTATGGCAGCTTAGTTTCAGTGCAAAGAAGTGCAAAGTAATGCTCCAGGAAAGCAAAAACCCAGGGGAAGATTACACAATGGGGGGGTACTAACAACAACAAAAATGGAAAGGTACCTGGGGGTGCTCATATCAAACAACCATAAGGTAGACAAGCAATGTAAGAAGGCAGGAAGGAGGTCTGGGGGATTCTAGGATGCATAGGGAGAGGCATTGCCAGTAGAAAGCAGGAAGTTGTTAGCCCTCTGTACAGACTGTTGGTGAGACCCAATCTGGAGTACTGCATGCAGTTTTTGGAGGCCCCATCACTGCAAAGACATAGAGAGGATGGAGGCAGTCCAGAGAAGGGCAACCAAAATGGTGCATGGTCTGCACCAGAAGCCATACAAAAAGAGATTAAAACAGTTTAATATGTATACCTTTGAGGAACAGAGGGAGAGGCGGAACATGCTAGAAACCTTCAAGTACCTCAGGGGAATCAACAAAGTCCAAGAGGGTAGCATACTTCAGAAAAAGAGATATGCAAGAACAAGGGGGCACAATTTGAAGCTAGAGAGGGGACAGCTCTAGGGTAATGTGAGGAGGTATTTTTTCATGGAGAGAGTGGTGGATGCATGGAAAATCCTTCCTGAGGAGGTTGTGGAGTCAAAAACAGTGGAGGAATTCAAGAATGCATGGGACCGACATAAGGCAATTATAGCGGGGGTAGGAGGGAGTAGGATTGTGGTAAGGAGGAAGTAGGCTGCTGGATAAGTAGGATCTGCAGCTTATCCAATAGGTAGGGAAATGGGCAGACTAGGTGGGCCAAGCAGTCCTTATCTGCCATCAAAGCCTATGTTTCTATGTCAGCATAGCAGCTGTTTGATTTCACAACTTACAACCACTACATTGATTATCCTGTTATATCAATATACTACATAGTGTTTGCTGGTTTATGAGTAAAATGTAGCTAAACAATGTGATATGAGGATCACTGTGCTGGTTTCTGCCTGTTCATCCTTAATGTACTAAGCACACCTAAGGGGTGAAAGGAGGTTGGTATGGGGTGCTAATTGAGCTGTGGAAATTGTGGCTACTGGTTACCTTATCTATGCTGGTAGCTAGGGGAGTGGTGCCATGTTTATTTTATTTATTTATTTATTATTTGGAAACAACCTTTGAGCTGAAGCTCTTTTACAAAGATTCCATGTCAGGGAATAAAAACAAATAGTTGAAAAAACATAATATACAGCACATGATAATAAACAAATGAACAGTTCACTGAGGTGCAGCAATAACAATTAACATATGGAGATGTTTAAGGTGACATTAATCCATTGTAGTGAGGAGAGTAGATGAGTTCAAGGGAGAACAGGGGCAGGTGGGAGGAGAGGGGTAGAGATGAGGGGAAAGGTTAGCAGTCTGGTAGAAAACTTTATCAAAAAAGAAAGTGGGGGTGGGATATGAAACAGTGGCGAAGGTTGGAGAAAGCATGAGAGTAGATGGCAACAGAAAGAGGTAGGGAGGCCAATGGTGATGGGTGATTACAAGAAGTTGGGGGAGGGAGAGGAGGGGGTTTGAGGTGTTATCTGTGAGGAGGAAAGGAGTAGAGGTGAGATGAAGGTTTTGCAGTCTGATAGAAAGACTGCAAACTAGGGGTGTTGGCTGCATACTTGAGCAGACTTAGATAGACCGGGTGGTCTGTTTCTGGTGGCACATTTGTATGTTCGTATGTCAGAACAGAAACGTGGCGGGGGTGGGAAGTGGAAATAATAAGGAAGGTTGGAGAAAGCCTGAGGGTATGTGATAACAGAAGGGGAAGGTTGCCAAAAGTGATGGGTAATTACAAGAAGTTTAGATGGGAAGGGAGGGAGAAGAGGGGGTCTGGAAGGTACGAGGTGTGGTCTGCAAGGACAGGTAAGGAGGTGGGGGGACTGTGGTGGGTGAGCAGGGGGGAGGTAAGGTTGAGGGGTGGACAATATAGGCTGCTTAGACAGAAAATTGAGGGGTGGATGATGTAAGCAAGTGCAGAGACATCTTTGAGGAGTGTTTGGGGGGCAAGAGCCATCTTAGGTGCCACTAGGACAGTCACAAGCATTCATGGAGAGGAGGTTTTTTTTTATGTTCAGACTTAAAGGCTAGCAGGCTTGCGGTTCCTTGTGAGACTTCCAGGCACTTATTGAGCCACAGAGGGGCTCTATATGCGAAGGCCCACTTGCCCAACTGCGGTTCTGCGGAGAGGGACAGCAAGTGCACCCAAAGCCTTACTCCTGGTTCCGTACATTGGTTCAGCTTGGTAGAGGAGGTCAGAGATGCAGAGGGGTGGCTGAGCCCAGAACTGCCTTCTTGCCGAGTAGGCAGGTTTGGAATTTTATTCTTTGCTCCAGTGACAGTCAGTTGATCTGAGAGTACAGAGAGCAGGTGTGGATGAGTCAGTAAGCACCAATGGCAAGTCTACATGCCTTGTTTAGTGCTGTTGCCACTTCTTTGCAGAGCAATATTCACTGCTGATCCATAAGCCACCAGCCCATTATCAATGATGGATAAGATTGAGCTAGTGACAGAGAAGGAGGGCATTTGGAGTGAGGTTTTTCTGATGCCTATATAAGACTCCAAGCTTGAAGTTAACAGCTTTGACCACCATGTCCATATGCTGAACATAAGAGATAGGGTATTGTCAATGGTAACACCCAGGTATTGAAATGAGTGAACCTGTTCAAGCAGTGCATTGACTTTGTTTTTGAAGACTAGTACAGGGAATCTCTTCTTTAGCTGTGTGCTGGATAGGAGCAGTGTTTTAGTTTTTTTTTAGAATTGATGAGTAGCTTATGTGCACTGAACCAATCCTCGGTCTTATGGAAGGAAGTCTGGAGTTCCTGTTCAAGATGTTCAATGCGGGGGTTACTACTGAGGATAACAGCATCATCTGTATACAGGATAATTTTGCTGTTACAAGCCTTGGGAAGATCCTTCAAAAATAAGCTAAATAAGAAGGGTCCCAGAATTGATCCTAGGGGGACGCCTATGAACACCTCTTTGGATCCCGATATAACTTTGTCAATTTTGACTTTTTGGTGTCTGTGGGACAGGTAGTCCTTGAACCAGTCCACAGCATTTGAGGATATTCTCATGATTTTTAGTTGATCCAAGAGGAGGGGGTGACTGACTGTGTCAAATGCCTGT
This sequence comes from Neoceratodus forsteri, assembly GCA_016271365.2. NCBI lineage: Eukaryota > Metazoa > Chordata > Ceratodontiformes > Ceratodontidae > Neoceratodus > Neoceratodus forsteri. The sequence goes on along the minus strand of CM057455.1, from coordinate 630,139,223 downwards.
GTTAAGTTGATAAACACTGACCCAGTTAATTTGCCTTCATCAAGTGCTTGGTGCACAGAGTTGGTGTAATCAACCAGAGTGGTGGCTGTGCTGTGATTCTTTCAGAAGCCATGCTGCTCTCGACAATGCAGCTGGTACTTATCTAGGTAGTTGGTTTTTTGGTCTGCCACAATCCCAATAGGTGTCATGGCTTCTCTTCAGGCATCCACCATCTCAGCGTCCACACGGTCTGCTGCAAAACCTATCTGGAAGGTGCCTAGGTTCAGGACCACCCTGGCCCCGCGATCCTTCCCCCATAGAGCTCCATCCTGGTACAATGCCCTCCCTCCAGCTGTCACATAAATCACCAGTCTAGGTCCTTTTAAAGCTGCCTTAAGGGACCATATACTCTCCTTACGTCTATGCCAGTGTAACCAGTAACCTTTAGATCCTGCATCACGCTGCTAGGCTACGCACCTGCCCTTGGCCAGGCAGTGGAAAACCCTCACTATTTCTAGTGTGCAGGCTCCTCACCTCCCTCGGTTACCATATAGTTGCACTGGACTATGAATGCATTGTAGTATGTATAAGACAAGGTCTCCCCTGAGGTGGCTTACTACCAGCTCATATCATACATTGCTTTAGCTACCAATTGTATAGATCTTAACCACTCATGAGGTGAATATGTCGCTAGGTCTGCCCTGTTTTAGCTACCAAATGTATAGGCATTAACCCATGCTCATTGTACTTATACTCCATATGATTGCTTACCCACATCTATTCTTCGAATGTACTGTATGAATGTCTAAGTTTTATTTTGACGTGGAGCCTTTGGAAATGAGTCTATGACTCAAAGGGTTGTAATTCCAATTTCCTAAATAAATAAATAAACAATCCTTTCCAGTGTTTTCGATGGTGGGGAGAGGATTGAGATTGGCCTATAGTTAGCAATGTTGGACCTGTCCCCACTCTTATAAGTAGGGATTACCAGAACTTGTTTCCAAACTGTAGGGAATTTGGCAAGTGTGAGTGATTTGTTAAAAAAGTTTCATAACAGGGACCATGAGTTCATCGAGGGCAAGTGCTACCAGCTTCATATTGACCCCATTACTTCCTATTCTAGTCTTGCACAGCACTTTCAGTACATAGGACCTTGAGACCTTGGAGGACACCCGTTTGAAGTAGAAATTAGGGTAGTTTGGCATTGTTGGCTCACTACTAAGTTGGATTCTCTCACATCAGATGGTCAGGTGGTAGGATGGAGCTAAGGTCTGTGAAAGATGCGTTGAAAGTCTTAGCTATAGTGTGTGGGTCCATAGTGGGCAAGCCATTTATGTTGAGCAGCTGGGGGTTCTTTTTTTCTTCCTTCCAAAGGGGGTTATTTATGTTCACCCAAAACCTTTTCTCATCTCCCCAGCTGTTTTGCAGCTGGTCCTTGTGATGGTTTGCCTTTGCTTGTCTGGTGAGATATGTACATCTATTTCTGTCAGCCCTGTAGACCTGAATGTCTTTTATTTTCCTGGATGACCTGGCCTTGGCCCAGAGGTTATCTCTCTCTTTCTTATGAGGGTAAGAAGTTGCTTGGTGATCCACCCATTGGTGTGTCCTCTCAATTTCCTTCTTTTGAGTGGGGCGAATCTGTTACAGGTATTATTGAAGCTGACAACAATGTAGTTCAGGGTTAGGTCCAGATCATGCAGTGCTTCTATGGGTGACCAGTCAAAGTACACTAGGGCAACCTTGAAAGACCCCAGTTGTCCTCTCTTTATGACCCTGCTTTCAACTGTGATGGGTGGAGGTTTCCTTAGGTTGTTTGACCACCTAGGAGTGACTGGGGAGTGATCACTTGGTGTATCTGACTGCACTGTAACCTGTGTTACAGCTTACAGCAACAGCCTAATCTGGTTCAAGGTCATTTGGCATTCATCTGTATCCCCCTCTCCCGGGTCGTGCCTGAAAATAGGCAGGATTTGTCTAGTGCACTTACCCGGTCAACAAAACCTAAATAAATAAAATAAAAAATAAATATTCTGGTGGAGGACTTAGAGAGTATCCAGTCTATGAGGGTACAATTGGCAGTCTTGTAGTTCCTCCTGGTGGGTTCTGTGACTAGTTGCGAGAGATACAAATTAGCCATGGCATCCTTCAGTTGGGTTGCCTCATTACTGGGCCAGTCGATATTAAAGTCTCCAGTAATGATGAGTTCATGGACCTTACTAAGGGGGGACAGGGCATCCAGCACTTTGGTAAGGCCCCCACTGGCCTTTTAGGGAGGTAAATAGACAGAGGTGATTACCAGCGATTTACTGTTCTGGCCACATTGGATTTTAACTGCTAGTATCTCATGGTCATCATCTCTGATAGTAATGGGGAGCACATTCCCATTGAGTGAGTCTCTAATGCAGATGAGGCATCTGCCACCCTTTTGCCCAGTCTGTCGATTTGTAAGGTTTGATAACCTGGAAGTTCGACTTCTGAGTGCTTTGTTTTGCCTGTCAGCCAGGTCTCCATGAGACATAAGATGTCCAGATGGTGCAGGGCAGCCCCATGCCTGGAGTTATGTTAACTTGGCAAGAAGGCTGCAGATGTTCATCGCTGCTATTTTAAGGCCCTTAGGTTTGCTGTTACCAGTTCGATTGGGGTTTTTTGGCCCTGGATTTGGATGCACATTGCTGGGTAGTAGGAGAAGGATCAAGAAGGCTTTCCAAGTTGAGAAGTGAACAGTGGTGGTGGCTTTCCCTTTATGAGCTTAAGTTTAACTTGGTTGGGCTGCTTGCAGCTTGGTGAAGGGGGGTGGAGGCACAATCTATTGTAGTCAAGAGTCGTTCTATGTTTTACCACCACTAACAGTTCAAGGGGTATAACTGCCCAGGGTGGTAGCCCATAAATAATGTATCTGCTGTTATCCTCAGAAATATACCTGCATCTATCCAGGCATATTGGAGATTAAGAGTATTGGAGATTCCAGGGGGATTAACTAGCTCATAGGTCAGGAGAATAATGAGGAGAGTTAAGAATGGGTCTGTGAACATTTTCAAGGTAGGGAAGGGCAGTGTCGACCTTTCTATAAGTTTAAGCTGAGTGTGGTAAAAATTGAAAGTGTTGATACCTGGTGGTTAGTCAAAAGCCAAAAGAAATGATCAAATGCATAGGTCCAGAGTCACAGAATGTGTTAGAATTCCTGAAGGTGATGAGCCGTGTCTGCACATATGCAGGATGTGAAATTCTTTTGACTTTATGCTTCCTTTGTTATTCAAAGAGGTTGATGAAAAGCCCACACACAGATCCTTTAGTATCAGAGCAGATGAAAATGTAGATTCAGAACAGTACCCAGAGTCACTGAGTTTGTCAGACTTAGTTGCTTGACTAATGTTTGCTTGGGATAGCATCCAAAAAGTAGATTTTAAAATGAAAATGCAGACACCTGGCAGTGATGTCTTGTAGAAATCCAGTCCAGGAGACTTTCACAGATGTAGTGAACAAGAATGGTGTAGTTACTCCAAGCAGAAAAACATTGTAAATCCACAAAACTAAGCTACAGACACAGACAAGCACAAACATCCACCCACCCTATGTGACCTTGGGAAGGGAGTAACCAGATATTTATTCATTGTGGGTGGCTGCGAAGGAGTGTGTGAGGTGTTGTGCTGTTCTCTTGTAAACATGTTTTTTTTTCTTAGTTGAAATTGATTTTTCTTTTTCTTTTTTAATGCCAGCAAAGTCATGCCAGTGCATGGGGAGGTGTCAAATGAAGCCAAATTCTTTTCAAATGGTTATGGAATGTGAAGTAAGCAAATTTACATCAATTTCACCACTGACTATTCAATTAGCAGTGTCACTAACATGAAGGCTTATGATATACTTTGTATACTGAAGTGCATGTACAATATTATGAGAAAAACATACATCATATAGTGAAATAATGCATGTACTGTTTGGAGAAATGCCTATATTATATTTTGAAATATAATAATGTGTGCAGACCATTATAGCATTAAATTAGTTATTTGCCTTAGTCCCTGATATGCAATTGCATTAATTTCATATTCACTCTAAGAAAAAAAAATACGCTAGCCTACTTTAAAGCTGCTGAAACTAAACAATTCAGGGCATTAATTTTTTTTCATTATTAAAATTTTCCAAACTTACAAAAACAACAACTCATAAAACTCAAACCAAACAGAACTATGTACACATCCAAAACAGTAAAAAAAAATATACAGTAACATTATCTTGGCAGTACGAACATTGAGCAAACTTCAACAGTATAATTAACTGAAAGCATACTATACATGCTACTGATTACACACATAGCCAGCTTATGTCTAGAGATAACCTCATAGTCTTCAGGTGAAGCTACCTCTGGCTGCAAGCTGCAACACTGGACTTAAGATTTGCAAGAAAGTGAGTAGTGCTCACAACAGAGGGAGGTGAACTTTACAGTTTACAATTGTCTTTGGTTTGAAGCAGATTCCTTAGGAAAGTTAATATTCTTCAGGTGGAGGATACTTCTAACTGAAGGGTGAAATAAGCAACTAGAATTATCAGAAAGGCAGTCTTTCAATCAACAGAGGAGGTGGAGTTTGCTTTACTTGTGTTACAAGTGTTAAGGTTTTCAGTGCAGGAAGAGTTTAAACCCACATAGGCTAAATACTGTTTTCTGTGTCTGCCCTTCTGCACAGCTGACGTGTTTTGGGCTGACTGTTTTCAGAGCACAAGTCACCAGGCTCTTTTGGGGCTGGGGAGGTTTACCTGTGTCTGACTTGGATGTTTGGATTTTTCTCTGTTTGATTAGCAGGGTATTTTCTCTGTCAAATTGGTTTTAAGCAGTATTACAAATTGTCGTGTATGGCATCTTGCTGACAGGAAGGCACTCATCACATAGGTAGGTCAGAACATTTAGCTGATTGTTTCGTGAGGGCACAGTTTTGGCCCAACCTTCCCACCCCTCACCCACCCTGGAAATAGTTCATTTATACCTGGGGTTCTGACATCATTTCCTCAAGAGGGCAAGGTACACATCACTGCCGTATCCTGTCTAGCACACTGCACTGACAATATAAGCATACACATTATATAAATACATATATTTCTATATAACACACCAATCACACACACACACACAAAAAAAAAACTAAACAAGGTAGACAGTTATGTGGGGAGTAGTACAATGTAATGGCTGTGGGGCAGCAGTCTTCTGGGAGTCTTTCTGGAGGATGAGATGCTGCCCTGTTTGCAGACAGCTATCTGCCCTGAGGGAGGAAGTTGCCCATCTTCAGGCTGCACTGGACAGTGGCAAGGGAACCTCCCCCATCCAGGGAGCACCACAGCCACCACCACTACCTCAGAGGTTGCGAAGAAAGCACAGCAGTTGGACCACAGTGGGCTCAGGGAGGGTAAGGGTGGTGGAACAGAGGCACACCCAGTCAGTTGTTACACTCCACAATCCATACACCATTCTGGGGGGAGCATAGTTCCCCTATGGATGCACCCGCAGAGGAGACTAAGGAGGGTGCAGACAACTGTCACAAGGGAGGCCCTCAGGAAGGAGGCAGAGGGCACCACAGGGAAAGAAAGCAGCTCCTGGTGGGGGACTCAATTATTAGGGGGATAGAACTGGGGGGAGCAGGGGAAACTGAAGTAAGGTGCCTGCCTGGTGCCTTGGCTTGGAGGGACAGGAAGCGCATCCTTAGGATCACGAGAACAGCTGCACGGGAGTCTGAGCTGGACATCATTGTCCACCTAGGGACAAATGACTTGGCTCATCATGAGATTAGAGCAGTGCAAAAGGACTTTGTAGAGTTGGGGAGGGGCTTAAGACAAGTAACACACACAGTATCCTTCTCAGAGGTGCTGCCTGTCAGTGGCATGAGTGAGGCGAGGGTACTTTGCACCATGCAGTTTAACAAATGGTTAAAAAAATGGTGTGGAGCACAGGAGTTTGGCTTCATTGGGGACTGGGGTTCCACCTGGAGGACACCAGCCTATACTGGCAGGATGGTCTGCATCTGTCCAGGAAGGAACAAGTCTTTGGGCAATCAGTTTAAATGCTTCATTGGCAAGCCTTTAAACTAGTCAAGGGGAGGCACTGATAAGCAGAAGGAAAATCCAGTCTCTCCTACAAAACAGGGTACTAAATGAGAAAAAGACCAAGGTAGAAAGGTCAGTGGGGGTTGCCGCTACAGAAGGTAAAGCCATCAAAAAATTGAGAGCAATGAGTACCAATGCAAGTAGTCTGGGTAACAAGCTTCCTGAATTAGTGGCCTTGATGGAGGAGGAAGATCTGGATATTGTGGCAGTCACAGAAACATGGTATACACAGAACCATGACTGGGACGTAAACATACCAGGATTACCTATCTACAGGAGGGACAGAGAGGGTTAAAGAGGAGGAGGAGTAGCTCTCTACATAAGAGAAGAAATCAAAGCAACAGAACAAAAGGTAAACAGGGAGGAGAAGAAGCACTGTGGGTCAATTTGGAGGCAGGCAATGGCACCACAATTCCACAGGGTTGTGATCTGAACCCCTCTCAGGGGAGAAATGGACAAGAAATGATAGAAAGTATACTTAGAATGGCAGATAAAGGGAGATATTGCTGATGGGTAATCTGAATATGCCAGATGTTAACTGGAGTGCAGTTGCAGCAGCCACTTCTAAGAGTGGGGTTATTCTGGATGCCCTACAGGGGCATGCCTTAGACAACTAGTATTGGAGCCCACTCGAGAGGGAGCAATCTTAGACCTGGTTCTCTCAAACGGAGATGAAGAAAGGATCACAGATGTAGAAGTGGGTAGCCATCTGGGAACTAGCGACCATCGAACAGTATGGTTCACAATAAACACAGCAATAGAGTCAAGCCATACAAAGACAAAGGTACTGGATTTTAGGAGTGCTGACTTTGCCAAAATGGGTGAGTGCCTAAGGAATGCACTAGCAAATGGGCAGGAAGGAGGGGTGGAAGAACAATGGGGAATAATAAAAACTACCATCACAGAGGTAACAAGCCTTTGTGTAAAGCAAATAAACAAAATGAAAAGAAGTAAGAAACCACTATGGTTCTCAAAGGAAGTGGCAGTGAAGGTTCAAGAGAAAAAGAAAGCATTCAGAAAGTACAAGGAATCACAGAAGGAACAGGACAGAGAACTGTATCAGTTAAAGCAAAAGGAAGCTGGAAAGGCAGTCAGAACAGCAAAGGCCCAAACCGAGGAAAAGATAGTCAACTCAGTTAAGAAGGGGGATAAAACCTTTTATAGGTACATCAGGGAGCAAAGGAAGACCAAGGGAGGGATAGTGAGGCTTATTAAAGGGGAGGGAGGGTGGGCAGAGGGTGACTGTGAAAAGGCAGAGATACTAAACAAAATTTTTGCTCAGTATTTACAAAAGAAGAGGAGGGTACCTAAAACAAACAGTAGAAACACTCTGGATACAGAAGTTGATACCAGCCCATTTACAGAAGAAAGAGTTCTGAAAGAGCTCTTAAAACTGAAAGGTGGACAAAGCAATGGGGCCTGATGGGATTCATCCCAGAATTCTAAAAGAACTAAGGATAGAACTAGTGACACCACTGACTACCCTCTTTAACAAATCATGGGAGGATGGGATTGGTACCTGAGGACTGGAGGAGGGCAGATGTGATTCCCTTCACAAAAGTGGGAACAAGGCAGAAGCAGGAAACTACAGACCTGTTAGTTTAACCTCAGTGGTAGGAAAATGATGGAATCACTTCTGAAGGAAAGAATTGTTGCGTATCTAGAGGCCAGAGGGCACAGGACCCAAGGCAGCATGGATTCACAGCGGAAGGTCATGCCAGACAAATCTGATAGATTTCTTTGACTGGGTGACCAAAGTAGTAGATCAGGGAGGGGCTGTGGACATGGCCTACCTAGACTTTAGCAAGGCATTTGACACAGTCCACACAAAAGATTAATATACAAGTTAGCCAGCCTGGGAGTGGGTCCCAAGATGACAGCCTGGGTAAAGAATTGGCTGGAGAACAGGACACAGAGAGTAATAGTAAATGGAGTCCACTCTGAAAAGGGGGTTAGCAGTGGGGTACCACAAGGTTCAGTATTAGACTGGTCCCTTCTTCAATGTCTTTATAAGTTTACATTGCAGAGGGACTAGAAAGAAAAGTATGTCTCTTTGCAGAAGACACAAGATCTGCAACAGAGTTGATGCACAAGGTGGGGTTGAAAGGATGAGAAGGGACTTGGCAAGGTTAGAGGAATGGTCAAATGTATGGCAGCTTAGATTCAATGCTAAGAAGTGCAAGGTAATGCACCTGGGAAACAAAAACCCAGGGGAAGAGTACACAATGGGGGGTGAGATACTAACAACAACAAAAATGGAAAGGGACCTGGGGGTAGTCATATCAGATGACCTAAAGGTGGGCAAGCAATGTGAGAGGGCAGCAAGGAGGGCTTGGGGGATACTGGGATGCATAGGGAGAGGCATCACCAGCAGAAAACAAGAAGTTATTATCCCTCTGTACAGACAGCTGGTGAGACCACATCTGGAGTACTGCGTGCAGTTTGGAGACCCAATCTCCATGAAGACATAGACAGGATGGAAGCTGTCCAGAGGAGGGCAACTAAAATGGTGCAGGGTCTGCACCCAGAAGACATATGAAGTGAGACTTAGGAGCTTAATATGTATAGCCTCGAGAGAAAGGAGGAGGGGACATGATAGAAACTTTCAAGTACCTCAAGGGAATCAACAAAGTCCAAGAGGGTAGCATCTTTCAAAAAAAGAGGTGTGCAAGAACAAGGGGGCACAATTTGAAGCTAGAAGGGCGGCTCAGAGGTAATTTAAGGAAGTATTTTTTCACAGAGAGGGTTGTGGATGCATGGAACGGCCTTCCAGAGGAGGTTGTGGAGTCGAAAACAGTGGTGGAATTCAAGCATGCATGGGACAGTCATAAGGCAATTCTAGGGGGTGGGGGTAGGAAGAAGTAGGCTGCTGGTTAACTGGGATCTGCAGCTTTTCCATCAGGTAGGAAAATGGGCAGACTGGGTGGGCCAAGCGGTCCTTATCTGCCGTCAAATTCTATGTTTCTATGTTTCTATGTTGCAAATGTTTAATTCACCAGCAACATTGGGATGACTCTGCAATCTTCACAAATAAATTTGCAAATTCTGCAGCTGAACTGCAAACTTCACTGGTGGATTTGTTTAACTTAAAATCCCTCACCCACTCACTGTACTGTGAAAGAACCCCCTCTCCACCCAAGATCTTGGAAATAAGTCAGTCCCTCTCCCACTCCCACTGGCACCCTCTGCTCTCACTTCCCCCACCCACATGTCAAATATACTCCTGCCCCACCTCCACCACACAAGTTCCACTGTCTTTAATAGTCACTCTCAGTCCCCCACCTAACCCTCCTCTGGTCCCCACCTCCCTCCTCTCCTCACCAGTAGACACAAAATACAGGATAAGTATGCAAATAAAGAAAACAGTCCCCCAGTGCACAGCATCTGCTCTTGTGCTCTGTTTATTGCCAAGCGCAACTCCCTATATGGTAATGCCATGAATGAATGGATTGTGATGTATTTTCGCCTATGAAAACTTGATTAGTTAAAATTTCAACCAATCAGGTTTTACACAGAACTAAGGCATCACCATTCATTTTTTTTCAAGGTAATATGCTTTATTAAAATTTTTAAACACGTGAACAAACTAAATATCCATAATAATGCAAGATATAACAAGACTAAATAATCAAAAAAGATAGAACAACTGACAAAATTCATAAACAAGGAACAAAAACAATCCCAAAACAACTCCTCCCCCCCAACCCCGGAGCATGGCAGGTGACACCATCAAAACTCCAGAGACTGAGTCAGTTGCCCAGGGGAGCAAACTGTCAAAAACAGCTATCTGGATACTATGGTCTTTGGGGACTGCCAATGGTCCCTATACTGCTCCAGTCTATTCAGACAGTGAACTATAAGCTTTTCAACTGTCAAGGCCTGTGAAAGTTCCTGGTGCCATTCACAAAGCATTGGTACAGTGTCAACCAACCAGTAACAAAGAATGGCAAGTTTGGTGGTTATCGAGATTTGAGTCATGTGAGTTTTCCAGGGGCCACAGAGCTCCTCTATGAAAATGCCCACCAGACATTTGTGTGGAGTAAAAAAAAGAATCTAATCCCAACCACAGGTCAAGGAAGCCAAGGGTGGATGCCCAGAAAGGGGCAACCTTAGGGCATTCCCAAAGAATATGTTTAAAGGAGCTGTCCCCCAAACCACATTTCATACACTCCACTGATGGCCAACGTCCCATCTTATGCAACTTCTGGGGGGTATAATAAACATTGTGCAATATGCAAAATTGCATAAGGTGGTATTTGTCTTGCTTAATTAATTTGTATAAGTGGCCCCATACCTTTTGCCAGTCCTTGGGGTCTAAGTGTAAATTGAGATATTGTTGCCAGTAAAACAGATCCCCTGTAGACTGCTCAGGTCATGGGACTAGAGACTAGAATACAATTTGGAGGTAGGATGTGGCTGCCCTGCCGCCAGAGACAGGAAATCTGTGAGAAGCGGGTGTGGTTGAGAACTAACATTTGAAGACCCCAAGAAATAATAATCTCTCGAGACAATTGAAGATGTTTGAATGGATGGTAGACTGGAATGGAAAATTGTTGTTGTATAACTCAGGTGGAAATAACCTTACCATTAGAAAAAAGGATCCCAGGGAGGCAAGCCAAAGTGGGGAATAAATGTTAAAGGGGATGGGTTGGCCCACTTTGTGTACACTGAGATTACCAACCAGAGGTTGGGTCAGATCCTTAGACCAGTCAACCTTCAGTTAGGAGCAGATTTGTTTCAGAGCTTTATGGGACCACATCAGCGGAGTGTTACGCAATTATGGTGGGAGGGATGAAGGGGGGTAAAAAGAAGACTGGGGAGTTGTATTCCATATTGTAGACAGATATGGAACTCAGTGATAGCCAGAGTGGGGCATAGGTTCCATTCTGGGGAGTGTGTGATGATTGAGATCATTGGAAAATCTTGCAGCTGTTGAGAGCATAGTAATATAAGAAAAAGTAAGGTAACTGGATACCACCTCTCTTTTTAGAAAGCGTTCATTTGTAGTTGGCCCAGTGAGCGACCCCACCTTTCCATAAAAATTCTGAGAGGATGTTCTGATGCCAAAGGAACCAGATCTTTGGGATAAAAGGACTCGGCATAACAAGGGGGTACAATATCTGGGGCAAAATATTCATTTTGATGGTCTGAACTCTTCCCCAAAGGGGGAGAGACAGAGAGAGAGAGAGAGAGAGAGAGAGAGAGAGAGAGAGAGAGAGAGAGAGAAAAGACTACCTGTGTAAATCTGCCTTGATTGCTGAAAGCAAGGGGGAAAGATTCCTGTCCGCCAACTCTGAAAGAGATCTAGAAATCTGGACACCCAGATAAGTGAGTCCAGTGGGCACCCAATAAAGACCCAAGTACAAGATTTGCTGTTTAGAGACAAGGACATTCAAAGGAGGACCTGAGTCTTCTCGAGATTAAGTTTGTATACAACCACAGACGAGAAAGCAGCAGTAATCAAGGAGATGGGAGATTCATCATGCAGGAGAAGGTCATCAGCGTAGGCCACCATTCATTTATTAAAGTCAGCACTGAACAGAGCACACACTCTGCATAAGGGGATTGTTTTCTTTATTTGCAGGTTATATTTTGTGGGTGCTGGTGCCCCCTTAATGTGGCAGGAACAGGAGGGGGGGGGGAGTTGTGTGGCAGACTGAGAGTGACTGTTAAAGCCAGTTGGACTTGGGTGGTCGTGCTGGGGGGAATGTATGTAACACATTGGTTGGGGAAGGAATTACATTTTGTTATAGAAAAGCAGCAGCGTCATGTTTGCCAGGGCAGGAGGAGGAGGGAGGAGGGTGTCATGTGATTTTGAAGGGGAGTAACCATTTTTTAAACCAAATTTGCATTGAGATTCACTGGTGACTTGACCATTTGCCACACACATTTTGGCCAATCTGTCTGGTGAATGACAACACAAATTGTAGTCCCTAACTCTGTGAATTTGGTGAAATTTGTGGATTTTTTCATGGAATGAATTTCAGCAAGTTTACACATTTTTACTTATATGGGATGGAGCTAGCTCTGTACTTAGGAACACACTCTAATGAGATACAGTATATAGCAATTCATGACAAAAAGGGGGGACAGTAGCAAGTACCATGACTGGGTCTCTACAGCGGGGTAGCAGTACCTTGTTATTAGTTCAGCAGCTGTGACAAGGCAGGCAGAGCCTAAATTGCAGAGAAAGCTGACCACACACTGTGGTAGGTCTCAGGTTTGCACAAAGCTGCATGTGAGAGGTGTCCTGAAGTAAAGACATGGCCCATTTCAAGGAGCCATTCATGGTAGGAGGGGATATCAGGTGTTCTCCATTTTCTCAGGAAAAGGCATTTGCCACCACTGTGATGACTGTAGCCTATTTAAGTAAGGGATGGGACTTGGTTATTTTGTCTTCAACCACACCTAGTAGAGTGAAGGCAAGATCAGAGATGACTTCAGGTTTATAAGCTGACTTGCAGAACTGAAATTCTGACTTACAATATGATTACATGGCTGTGAAAAACCACAAGCTATGTGAGAGGGTCCCAGTGTGTGACTGGCAATGCCATCAAGTATCAGAGGGAAATAAATAAATTGATTTTAGGGCACTGGGTGTCCTGCACAATCAATGCAGTATTTGTAGTTGTATATGTTGGGTCCTGGTGTCTCCGCATCAAGAGTGTGCATGGTACCATGATGACTTCATCTGTTGGTTGGTGATAGTCACTCACAGTTCCTTTCACCAGTACTGCCACAGTCTATTGGTGGTGTTAGGGGAGGCATCCCACAGAGCCCTGTAAATGCCTCTTGCTACCCTTTCAGATATTGAAAGCCATCTGCCTAGACTGTGATGTGTCATATCTCTATCGAGGGTCCTTTACTGAGATGCCAAGGGGGACCAACATTGGGGGCATAACCAAAATCTGTTCTCTGTATAGGATACAGAGCCCTCAGGTCCTCAAAACAGTCCATATAGAGCTGACTTTACAGGTAAATATTGTGTACATAGAGTGCTCCCCCACATTGCTAGCTCCCTGCAGATACTGTATAGGGGAGCCCCCAAACCTGAGGAGTTTATTTTCCCAAATGGGGTTATAGGTGACAGATGGGCATAAAGTCCTGGAATATGAGAGCCACCCGAGCCTAATATTTACAGGAAATGTGAATCTTGGGGTACTGTAAGTTAATCTTAATCTAATTAAACAGGTCTACCCTGTGGGATGGGGAGCTACAAGCATGCCCCTCAATGGCAGCCCACAGTGGTTTGGAGGTTGACTTTCGGTAGAACCACTGAACCGATTGAGCTAAGACAAAGTCCATATGGTATTTAGGCACATTTAGGGAGGCTCCATCTCCCTCTAGTACTGTGTTGTCTGAGCTTAGCCCTGCTAAATCTAGGCTGTTTACCCTTCCAAAAAAAGGATCCATTTATGGAGTCTTGTTTGGCAAACCACATGTTAGGAATTGTTATGGATAGATTTGCTAAATGGTGAAGAATCCTGGAGGAAAGCACCATTTTGATGATTGTAAACAGGGCCCATTTTCCAAGGAATGTACCACTCTTCCATGCTCTACAGCCCAAAAGTTGCCTCTGAAGGGAGCTGTGTAGCCAGTGGAAATGGTCAGCTCAAATCGATGTACAGTAAAATTGCCCATATATCAAATCCCTGGAGTGCTGATTTAAATAAGAAACAGGACAGCAACAGGCTGTGTCCTTTCTGCAAAGAATATAGTTCAGGACCATGTGCAGAAGCAGCCCCTTTAAGATTTCAGGGCAATAAAGTCAAGGTGAGGTAAGTCTGACAGAGTTAATTAGGGAGGGTATGAGTATCAAAATGGTATGATGTGGAATTCAGCAGTGGGCCTAAAGGCTGTGTTTAGTCAGATTTAGTGAGTTGTTTTGCCACAAATGGGGATTTTGGAGATGGTTCGGTGAGGAAGATCTGTTCGGTGAGACAGCTGGGGCCATGTAAGAAGAGGGAGTTCTCATTTCTTTGTCTGGAGGAGCACCAGATGCCAGCACGATGTCTTTTCAGAGCACTGGAGGAAGGCCTGATCTCGTAAGCAGTGCTGTGCAGGGACTGCAGGTTGAGTTTTTGGTTGGTGACAGCTGGTTTCACCAGACTTCCTGTGGACCATTGTGGAAGTGGTGGGTGAACTAAGGAGTGGGTCCCATCTTTTTCCTGTGTCAGAAGTGTGTATGTACTTCCCTGGATCAGATCTGCAGAGTTATCTAAGAGGGTCTCTCTTTCTGTGCTCTGGCTTCTGCTGTGATTCCTTTAAAATGGGAGAAGTTAAGATAAGTCAGTTTAAATTTTTTTCTTCCTAGCTCATTGCCTCTTTTCCAGTAGGTTGATTGCCAGTCCTCTTGGTTATCTGCTGCTGGTCTCTGGTTGTCTCATGCTGATGCCTGGTCCAGTAAATCCAGGACTTGGTTGTTGTCCATATTGCTGGACTGGGATCTCCATGATGGGTCTGGGAAACTGTATTTGGCCAAGAGCACTTTACAAAAGCCTTAACCAGCTCTGGAGTGTCAGACAAGTGGAATCCTCCACTTTGTAGTATCTGCAGGGAGCAGGTTATCTTAAGCTATATTTTATATCCACATTTTGCAAAGCTTTGCAAACCAATTGTATATGCCTTACATCTCTCAGTCAGGGCTTGTAAGAAGTTTAGGAACAGCTGAACAAGGTGACCTTGCCACATGAGAGGGCCCTATTCCCTCACTAAAGTAAGTCATTATCCTTTTTCTGACTGGAAAACTGAGGAACTTGGCCAGAATGGGCCATAACTTCTGGCCTGTCTTTGGTGGTGGCACTATGGATTGGTGGAAATACTGTATTTCTAATGGAGCAGGCAGTGGGGTTTAAGCAAGATGGGAAGCACATTTTATAAAAACAACATTAGCATCCCAGCCTTCCCCTCCCTCCAGGAACCCCACGGATCAGAGGTTCTTGGGTCTCCCCATTCTACATATCATCAGTCATGCCCCATAGCATTTTTGTGATGCAAACCTGCTCCTGCAAGTGGACAGTAATGCAGTCTGAGTAGTCCTCTTGATGTTTCATTTGCTGTTCTGCATGAGTCTTGCACTGGGATAATGCTGTGACATTCTCAGTTTTTTGCTTTGCCAATGTTTTAACATCTCCAATATCTAAAAGAACCATGCTGAACATTCCTTGTATGTCTGCCAGGTCCATAGGAGCCTCTGGAGTAGCTTCCACAGAAAGTGTCATTTTCCCACCTAATAACTGAAGCTGTGAGGGAAGAATTTGACTTCTTCCATTGGACCTGAGAGGGGACCAATTCCACCAAGAAACACCTTGACAGAATGAGGAGGATTGCAGCTTTCAGATATGAGCTGTTCAACTTACAGATGGCAGCATTTAAGTGAAGGTAGTGCAGTGTTCAGTAGAGAGGAGAAAGCTAGTAGATCAAGCTGCCATCTTGTTGGCTGTCTAGGCCATGCCCCCCCCCCCCAACCATAGGCATTCTAACTATTTCGGGGGAAGTTCTATCTTGTTTTGTTTTGCAGAATTTTAATCATGTTTCAGAACACTGTGGTGTGGCAAGAAAAAAAGTTTGTTTTTTAAAGTGAGTAAGAGTTCACTAAAAATACCAATAGTTAATCTGATTCAGTATGTCAGATTGCATCTCCCACCAGGACAGGGCTGAAAATTGGAAAACTTACTTGGTCATCCTTTCCTTTTTAACAAAAAAATAAATAAGCAAATAAAACATAATCTTTCTTCTTTCTTCTGAGCACATTGTTCTCACTTCTTTCTTTATTGCACACACACATTTGTTCCTCGGGGATCAGTCCTGGGGCCAGTCCTCTTCAATATTTTAATCAGTGACATTGCAGATGGACTGGAGGGTAAGGTTTACCTTTTTGCAGATGACACCGAGATCTGAAACAGAGTAGATGATCCAGATGGGGTGGGTGGAATGATAAGTGATCTGGAAAAGCTGGCAAAATGATCTAAAGAGTGGCAACTGGGGTTTACCACAAAGAAGTGCAAGATCATGCACATAGGGAAGAGAAACTGTGAAGCTACCTATAGGTTGGGAGGGGAGTTGCTGGCAATCACAAGGGAAGAAAGAGACTTAGGCATCATCATCACAGATGACCTGAAATCATCTAAACAGACCACTAAAGCAGTAGGTAAGGCTAGAGGGATGTTGGGGTGTATTAGTAGGGGTATCACAAGTTGCAAGAGGGAGGCAATAATCCCTCTTTACAAGACACTGTTTAGGCACCATCTGGAGTACTGCGTGCAGTACTGGAGGCTGCACCTGCACAAGGACATTAACAAAATGGTCCAAGAAGGGCAACCAAAATGGTGCAGGGACTGCTTCAGAAAATATATGAGGACAGATTAATGGAGTTCAATATGTATACCCTAGAACAAAGGAGGGAGAGAGGTGACATGATTGAAACATTCAAATATACTTAAGGGCATTAACAAGGTGAACGAGTCTAACATGTTTCAATATAAAATGTGAGGAAGTTCATTTTCACAGAAAGAGTGGTGGATGCATGGAACAGCCTACCTTAGGAAGTGGTTGATATGAATACAAATCAAATCAAATCAAATCAGATTTTATTTATAATGCGCTTTTCAAAATTGTCAAAGCGTAGATACAACACAAAAAACAGCCAACACAATAAATATAAATATAAAAACAATTAAAAGACAATGGGGTGGCCTATTAAAAGGCATGCTCAAATAAATAACTCTTTAAAGATGCCTTGAATAAATCTGTGGACTGGCACTCTCGGACCTGATGAGGTAGAGAATTCCACAGGGTTGGGGCCACAAAAGAAAAAGCTCTGGCCCCAGATGATTGAAGACGAACCCTGGGAACCTCTAGCAATCCCTCATCAGCAGAGCGGAGCGAGCGAAGAGGGTGGTAGGGTCACAGGAGATCTTGCAAGTAGTCCAGTTCCTGACTGTGTAGGGTCTTATAGGTCAGCAACACGACCTTGAAGGTGACTCTCCATCACAATGGCAGCCAGTGCAGTTCGAGCAGCACAGGTGTGATATGGCAAGTTCTTGGCAACCCCATCAACAACCTGGCCGCAGTGCTCTGCACCAGCTGCAAGCGACAGAGAGCCACCCCCAGCAACCCTAGATATAGAGCATTATAGTAGTCAAGATGCAAGGAAACAAAAGTGTGGACTAATACAGGAAGGTCATCGTGTGGAACAAGGTGTTTTATCTGAGCAATATTCCTCAGATGATAAAAGGAAGACCTGACAATGGCTGACACCTGTGCCTTCAGTGTCAGCTTGCAGTCAAAGATTACGCCCAGATTCTGCACCTGTTCAGAAGGTCTCAACTGGTTACCCCCTAACACAAGGCCAGAGGAAAACCCAGGAGTCAACTTTTCTGCACAGTGACCCAGGTCCACTACCAGCACCTAAGTCTTGTCCGGATTCAGTCTTAACCAGTTAGCACTCATCCAGCCCTGAATCTCAGCGAGGCAGTTGTTAAAGACCAATAAAGCGTCATTTTGTTCAGGTACAAAGGACATATAGAGCTGAGTATCATCTGCATAGCAGTAAAAACTCAGCCCATAACGACTTATAATGTCCCCCAACAGCAGCATATATACTGTGAACAACATGGGGGAAAGCACAGAACCCTGTGGCACCCCATAGGACAGAGCAAAGGGAGCTGAGGAAAAAAATCCTGATACTACCCTCTGGGTTCTGCCCGTGAGGAAAGACTGGAACCATCTGAAGACTGTCCCTGACAGTCCACAAAATAGCCAGAGGCATTCTAGCAACATCCCATGGTCAACAGTATCAAATGCTGCAGAGAGATCAAGGAGAACCAAGATCGAACAGCTCCTCTGATCTCTCGCTATTAGAAGATTAGGAGATCATTAAGTACCCGGACCAATGCCGACTTGGTACTATGCTCTTCCTGAAACTGGACTGGAGAGGATCATAGACTTCATGGGTGGTAAAAAAGTCCTCGAGCTGCAACGCGACTACTTTCTCAATAACCTTGTCCGAAAAGGGCAGGTTAGAGATCGGTCTATAGTTAGCGAGACAGTCTGGGTCGAGGGAAGGTTTCTTCAAAAGGGGTGTCACAGTAGCCCCTTTTAGAGACTCTGAAAACACCCCTTGGTCCAAAGAGCACCAGACTATCTCAGTAAGGACTGGTCTGATCTCATCCATACACCTCACAAGGAGGCGTGTAGGACCAGGATCCATACTACAGTAAGTCGGTTGCAAGCCCTGGACAATCTTCATGATATCCAGGATTGCTGGCTGGTCAAAATCCATCCAGACAGACTGATGGCCTGTAACCTCGCATCGACCACCGCCATGCTCATTTGAATGCAAACTGTGGATCTCTGACCTGATCGACGATACCTTATCATCAAAGAACCGAGCAAACTCATCACACTTTATTTGTGAAAAGGCTCACTGACCCCGCAGACAGGCTGGATTGCACAATCTGTCCATGGTCCGGAAGAGCTGAGCTGGTTGATTTCTTGATGCAGCTATCTCCCTAGACAGGAACTCTGCCTTTTTACGGGAGATTTCTGATTGATAGTCCATATAGTGGGCCATCAATCTAAGTCTGTCATCTTCCAGACCAGATTTCCACCAGCAGCATTCCAACATTCTCCCCACTTTCCTCAACTCCCTCAATGTCCCATCAAACCAAGGGGACTGAGGGCAGAGGGAGAGGGGGCGAACACAGACAGGAGCTATGGAATCCAGAGCCTTCAGCACCATATTATTATAGTGCACTACTAAGACATCTGGTTCCATGCACTCCACAGGCCAACTCAATAGGTTCAGCACCATCATCAGACCCACAAGGGTAACTCCCCTCAAAAGGCGGTACTGGACCATCTCCAAAGGGGTTGGTCTCAAAGGGGGGGCCATGAAATTGAACCTTATGGAGCGATGGTCAGACCACCCAACTGGTTCCACCACCAGTCCAGAGATCTCCATCCCCAGGGTGAACACCAGATCCAAGGAATGACCCTGAATATGGGTAGCAGCCGTAACAACCTGCGTGAAGCCCAACGAAATCATCAGTTGGAGGAAGTTTTGGCCAAAAAGCAAGAGTTCATCATCGACCCAGGCAGTGCATAGCTTCAAACAGGCATGGGATAGGCATAAGGGAGCAATACAGATGAGTATGAATAAATAGGCCATTGACAAAGTAAAGGCCTATGGCACATTCATAAGGTAGAAAAAACAGGCAGACTAAATGGGCCTTATGGTCCTTATCTGCCATCAACTTCTATGTTTCTATGTTCAGGAAACTAGAACTAATGTTATTTCTAAAATATCTGTTATACTACATAAACATGAGGGTCTGCAAATATTTTTTTTAATAAATGCTGAAGTTTTGTTCAGAATTTGTGTTACCTACAATAGATGTGCAAATGCAGTATGTGCAGTTAATACTGAGTTGCATGACAGAGAATAATGGCAGTAACAGTAAGTGTGAACATATACCTTTCATGGTTTGTGCTCTGATAGTTGTTTTGTAATTTGGTTTATTTTATAATATTTTAACTCGCTATGTTTCTATGAAAGAACAGTTCTTGGTTTAAAAATAAAATCAATATTTCTTAGCAACAAATGTTCCTGTCCCAAATCTCAGCAGGGCTAGCACATGCATGATTTGCACATGTCTGATCTTCACTGATCTGCACTGTGAAGCCACCCTACATTTATAGCCTAGGCTAAGCTATACTGTATACATCTATGCAGTACTGAAATAATAAACCCAGTCTAGCCAAAAAATGGACCTCCTGCTTCTCTGGTGAAGGGGGTCATTGGATATGGTAGTGTGCACACAGAACTTCTGTATTTTCAAAAAGCACTCAATAATGAAAAAAAAAAATTTTAAGCCCTAGTTTCTACTAGAGATGGGCTATGAATGATGTAAATCTATAGATAATCACACCTCTGGCCATAAACAATTTCATACTGAAAGTGCATGGACTAATATGTGCAGTTCTGGAACCCACATTTAAAGAAAGATTGGGATAAACTGGAGGCAATGTACAGCAGGGTGACAGTATTGATCAAAGGCCCACATGGTAAGATGAGACAGGTGAATCCCAACATGTCAGAAGGGAAAGCAGGATGTGACAGAGATGTCGGGTGGTTTGGGTTCAAGTCTCAGCTGAGGCACTTACTTCTTTCTCACCCGTTTGTATGTTACAAATACAATTGGCGGTACAGCAGGTTGGGCTACACACAAATGTTCAAAATGGATAACATTTCGGCCACTTATGGTCACAATCTTAGGCTGTCATAAGGAAGTTTAGGAAGGACATTTGTAAACATTTTTTCTCAGACAGTGTGGTGTTAAAATATACTAGACTGCCCAGGAATGTGCTTAATGTAGAAATATAAATGGTTTCAAATCACAGCTGACAACTTCAAGAATGTATGGTTAAGAATTATGATAAAGTAGGGCCTCTGCCACACTAGGCTAGACATAAAGTCTTCTTCTGTCATTACTTTCTATGATTTTATGAATAGGTCACAATTTTATTTCACAGTCTCCTTGACATTTGATCAGAAACCCACCTCCCCAGTTAATTGGCTGCCATGAACAGGATGCGTCTGGATTGTTGCTGGTTGTTGCCATGCCCAATAAATACCTATACTTGCCCCATCCCAGCTGTCTGCATACCTTCGCAGAATGGTAAAGATTGGGGATCAACAGCAACAGGAGGACTTTCTAAATACCTTGAAAGCCTACCAGGCACCCAGTTAAGCAGAAAGTAGTTGTATGTGTGCCTACATGCTAAGAGTAAGTAGTGTGTAGGCTTACAGAATACAGCATTTAACTAAAAGTCTTATAATTAAAGAGTTGCTGACACCTCAAAGAAAAGTTTGGAAAACAGAAGAGATACAATTCAGCTTGCATTCCACATGTATTCCATATATTTCTCTTCCCCATTATTTATTACTGAGTAAATGTGCATAAATACAAGATCTTTATCCTTTAGCATTCCCTTAAAGTCCATCTGCCTCTATAGTTTACTCCCTATTTGAAGTTATAATCCTCTGTTGTGACATCAGTCTGTTGGTATAAGAGTAACTGTGATGTCACAAGCAGTGTGTTATGACCTCAGGTAGGGAGAAAGCTACAGGAATAGCTGAACTTTTCAGGAACAAAGATTTTGTTTTAATTCAAATGGTCTCAGTAGTAAATAATGTGGAAGAGTAATATAGAACTAATGTGATATACAAGCTCTACTGTGTCTAAATATTATGTTTTGTTAAAGTTATCCTGAAGGTGTCAGCTAGAAACATAGACTTTGACGGCAGATAAGGAACACTTGGCCCACCCAATCTGCCAATTTTCCTACCTATTGGATAAGCTGCAGATCCTAGTTAACCAACAGTCCACTTCTTCCTAACCCCCACCAGAATTGCCTTAAGTCTGTCCCATGCATTCTTGAATTTCCCCACTGTTTTTGACTACACAACCTCCTCAGGAAAGACGTTTCATGTGTCCATCACCCTCTCTGTGAAAAAATACTTCCTCATGTTGCCTCTGAGCTGTCCTCCCTCAATCTTCAAACTGTGCCCCCTTGTTCTTGCAGATCTCTTTTTCTGAAAGAGCTTACCCTCTTGGACTTTGTTGATTCCCATGAGGTACTTAAAAGTTTCTATCATGTCCCCCCAGCTGCTCTTTAAAAATGTTGGTTTCATGGATGTTAAAGAAAAATCTAAACTCTTTTCTATTAATCCATAAATTTTCCATTTCTAGAGTGTTTTTTGTATCCTGGAGCTCCCATTGGATTTCAGCCCCCATGAACATTATTGCCAGTGCAATTCTATGTAGAGATATACATTAGTCCAGCTGTTTAATACAGTTCAGCTGCCTATTCATGGCAAATACATAGCCACTCAAATTTTCTGTTGGTCTAATATTGTCTTTCAGTTTGTGAAAACTTGTCAATAGAAAATATAATAAGCCTACTTTGAAAAAAGATATTTTTGATGCAAGGTGCCTGCGCCAAATGGGCATGATGCAAGTGGCACCTTGAGTCAAACATTGCGGCAATCCTGATTTTTGAATGCAGGCTGCATCAAAGTTCGGATGCCTGGTGTCCAAGCCACCCTGCACCATCTTTGTGACAGAAGCAACCTTGCACCAGGTTGCAAGGGGGATTGGGCCACGATGGTGCTGCACCATCCCTTTTTTGTAATTTTGGAAGTCCCACTATGGATTCAACAGGGGGATCAAGTTAGACCAGCCAGGAGGTGGTCTAAGGGACATGTGCCACTGCCAGACACTGAAGCAATAGGGGGGACCTCAAAGTTGGGGGCAAGGAGAAGAAGGAGCAGGGGGTGCCCAAGGGCATGTTGTGGACATTGTGGTAATGGCAAGGATGTGATGCGGCACATAGCTGGGGAGCCACCTGCATAGCCACATAGCCAATTGGATGGGACTGCTTCATGGGTGGTTGGCAGACATGAAATAGTGACATGGTGCCAGGTGGGCACAATAGTGGTACCTGACCCATAGGAGGAACCACTCACAACCTTGTACATGGGGAGTGGCTCTGTGGTTATGCAAATGGCATCCCTGCCAGATGCCACATCCCAACCCTGTCATTGCCACTGTCTCCCTGAAGCCCCATAGGGTAGTTCCCATGCTCCTTCTGTGGTTGACTCCCTACTGGTTTGCTTATCCACCCCCCAACACCTCTTATTGCCCCTCTAGTGTTGCGCCAGTGGGGGGGATCCCTGTTGCAATCCCCACAGGTGTGTCAAATGTTTAGCGCAAGCCTGCAACTGCAAGAACTATTGTGTCTTTGATGCAGGGACCCCCCTTTTAAAAATTGGGCGCAGGGTCTCTGACACATCCGGAGTTTGCTGCAGCCCCAGAGTGACAAAACTTGTGGCGCTCTAAGGGCTCTTTTAAAATCATGTCCAATGAATCAATTGTCACAGTACAATACAATGAAAGCTAATTAATGGTTTTAAAATTAAATATATTAGTTAGTTTAAATAACCCTGTTTTCCTATGTTCTAAAGGTGCAGCTATCACAGGGCTGAACAAGGTGCCAAAATCTGAGTACTGAGGTACTGTGTTGTATTACAATTGATGTGGTACAAAACAATGCTTTCAGATTGAGTCATTGCACCACCACTCAGAACTGTGATGCTGGTGAAACACCACAGGGGAAAGAGTCCACCTTGTCAGTGTGGTGCATGTTAGAATCACTGATCAATATTTTAGCAGATCCCTTCATAGATTATGCCCACTGACTCCTCCGGAGGTTGCTTACAGATGCAATGCTGCTGTATGTAATATTGTCACATGTTGTAATGCTATGTGCAGTGGTAGCCAGTTACATGATGTGGAATATCACAGGCAATATCCATTCATTATAATTGTCTGTCTATAATATTTCTTCATATTTCAGTTATGTAGAGCATTGTGTTGCTGGCTACTGCAGTAGAGGTGCTGCAGCAGTGTTGCTAATCCAATCATATACCAAGTAGTCCCAGTTATCTAGTATGATTCCATCTCTTAGTGCCATTGCACAAAGTGATACAATATCCTCATAGCAACCCTGACCCTGCCGACATTTTCATCTTATCATAACAGTTGTGATTCACTGTCCCCTTTCACAATGTTGGTTTATGTGCTTTCACTCTCCCTCCCAAAATGGGTAGTTCCTGTTGTCCAGTAGAACTGCTTTCAAATTCTTGACCCCATCAACATTTTTTTCTGCATTGTGAGGCCCGTCTCTTCCAAATTCCATCACCATATTTCACTGGGCTCCTATGGTACACCTCCTACTCTCCAACCCAATTACAATTCATCCCTGCTGTTTCTGCCCACCTTCATTTTCCACTGTTATCTGGCAGTCAACCATGGCTTTTACAACTGTGGCTGTCCTTCTCGTGTTACTTCCTAATTTAGCAGGCAACAATTCTGGGATACTGCAGCAGCCCATGACCCCTTATGGCCATTAGAGCACCAGCATTTGTGTGCCGGCACATCAGGGCACTGATTTCAAGATTTGCACCCCCTCCCTGAGGATCCCCCCCCGGAGTTCGAATCCTAAGAAAGGGATGGGTGTGGGGGCACAATAGCCCCCCCACAAAAACAGTGGTTGGTATAATCTCGACTTGGCACCCTAATGACCGGGG